>CAXAJV010000004.1:21940448-31940448 GCA_963969225.1 Xylocopa violacea
TCCGAGATGTTAGGTTGCCTTAGGTTAGGATTTATGACGTTACAGACGTATATACTGTTCCCTCCGAGAAGTAGGGTTCGACGGGCCAGGAATGTTGTCAAATATTGCATCCGAGATGTTAGGTCGCCTTAGGTTAGGATATATAACGTTATAGACGCATGTAATGTTACCACCGAGACGTAGGGACCGACACGCCTGGAATGTTGTCAAATGTTACATCCGAGATGTTAGGTTGCCTTAGGTTAGGATATATGACGATACAGACGTATATACTTTTCCCTCCGAGAAGTAGGGTTCGACAGGCCAGGAATGTTGTCAAATATTGCATCCGAGATGTTAGGTTGCCTTAGATTATGATACATACCGTTATAGACGCATATAATGTTCCCACCGAGAAGTAGGGTCCGACACGCCTGGAAGGTTGTAGAATATTACATCCGAGATGTCAGGTTGCCTTGGGTTAGGATATATACCGTTATAGACATATATACTGTTCCCTCCGAGAAGTAGGGTTCGACAGGCCAGGAAT
This sequence comes from Xylocopa violacea, assembly GCA_963969225.1. Classification (NCBI taxonomy): domain Eukaryota; kingdom Metazoa; phylum Arthropoda; class Insecta; order Hymenoptera; family Apidae; genus Xylocopa; species Xylocopa violacea. The sequence continues at coordinate 21,940,978 of CAXAJV010000004.1, forward strand.
GTTGTCAAATATTGCATCCGTGATGTTAGGTTGCCTTAGGTTAGGATATATAACGTTATAGACGCATGTAATGTTACCACCGAGACGTAGGGACCGACACGCCTGGAATGTTGTCAAATGTTACATCCGAGATGTTAGGTTGCCTTAGGTTAGGATATATGACGTTACAGACGTATATACTTTTCTCTCCGAGAAGTAGGGTTCGACAGGCCAGGAATGTTGTCAAATATTGCATCCGAGATGTTAGGTTGCCTTAGATTATGATACATACCGTTATAGACGCATATAATGTTCCCACCGAGAAGTAGGGTCCGACACGCCTGGAAGGTTGTAGAATATTACATCCGAGATGTCAGGTTGCCTTAGGTTAGGATATATACCGTTATAGACATATATACTGTTCCCTCCGAGAAGTAGGGTTCGACAGGCCAGGAATGTTGTCAAATATTGCATCCGTGATGTTAGGTTGCCTTAGGTTAGGATATATAACGTTATAGACGCATGTAATGTTACCACCGAGACGTAGGGACCGACACGCCTGGAATGTTGTCAAATGTTACATCCGAGATGTTAGGTTGCCTTAGGTTAGGATATATGACGTGATAGACGTATATACTGTTCCCTCCGAGAAGTAGGGTTCGACGGGCCAGGAATGTTGTCAAATATTGCATCCGAGATGTTAGGTCGCCTTAGGTTAGGATATATAACGTTATAGACGCATGTAATGTTACCACCGAGACGTAGGGACCGACACGCCTGTAATGTTGTCGAATGTTACATCCGAGATGTTAGGTTGCCTTAGGTTAGGATATATGACGTTACAGACGTATATACTGTTCCCTCCGAGAAGTAGTGTTCGACAGGCCAGGAATGTTGTCAAATATTGCATCCGAGATGTTAGGTTGCCTTAGATTAGGATATATACCGGTATAGACGTATATACTGTTCTCTCCGAGAAGTAGGGTTCGACAGGCCAGGAATGTTGTCAAATATTGCATCCGAGATTTTAGGTTGCCTCAGGTAAGAATATATGACGTTATAGACGTATATACAGTTCCCTCCGAGAAGTAGGGTTCGACAGGCCAGGAATGTTGTCAAATATTGCATCCGAGATGTTAGGTTGCCTTAGGTTAGGATATATAACGTTATAGACGCATGTAATGTTAACACCGAGACGTAGGGACCGACACGCCTGTAATGTTGTCAAATGTTACATCCGAGATGTTAGGTTGCCTTAGGTTAGGATATATGACGTTACAGACGTATATACTGTTCCCTCCGAGAAGTAGGGTTCGACAGGCCAGGAATGTTGTCAAATATTGCATCCGAGATGTTAGGTTGCCTTAGATTAGGATATACAACGTTATAGACGCATATAATGTTCCCACCGAGGAGTAGGGTCCGACACGCCTGGAATGTTGTAGAATATTACATCCGAGATGTAAGGTTGCCTTAGGTTAGAATATATAACGTTATGGACGTATATACTGTTCCCACCGAGTAGTAGGGTCCGACACGCCAGGAATGTTGTCAAATATTACATCCGAGATGTAAGGTTGCCTTAGGTTAGCATATATAACGTTATGGACGTATATACTGTTCCCACCGAGAAGTAGGGTCCGAAACGCCAGGAATGTTGTCAAATATTACATCCGAGTTGTTACGTTGCCGTTATAGACGCATTAATGTTACCACCGAGACGTAGGGACCGACACGCCTGGAATGTTGTCAAATGTGACTTCCGAGATGTTAGGTTGCCTTAGGTTAGGATATATGTCGTTATAGAGGTATATACTGTTCCCTCCGGGAAGTAGGGTTCGACAGGCCAGGAATGTTGTCAAATATTGCATGCGAGATGTTAGGTTGCCTTAGATTATGATATATACCGTTATAGACGTATATACTGTTCCCTCCGAGAAGTAGGGTTCGACAGGCCAGGAATGTTGTCAAACATTGCATCCGAGATGTTAGGTTGCCTTAGATTAGGATATATACCGCTATAGACGTATATAATGTACCCTCCGAGCAGTAGGGTTCGATAGGCCAGGAATGTTGTCAAATATTGCTTCCGAGATGTTAGGTTGCCTTAGATTAGGATATACAACGTTATAGACGCATATAATGTTCCCACCGAGGAGTAGGGTCCGACACGCCTGGAATGTTGTAGAGTATTACATCCGAGATGTAAGGTTGCCTTAGGTTAGAATATATAACGTTATGGATGTATATACTGTTCCCAGCGAGAAGTAGGGTCCGACACGCCAGGAATGTTGTCAAATATTGCATCCGAGATGTTAGGTTGCCTTAGATTAGGATATACAACGTTATAGACGCATATAATGTTCCCACCGAGAAGTAGGGTCCGACACGCCTGGAATGTTGTAGAATAATACATCCGAGATGTAAGGTTGCCTTAGGTTAGAATATATAACGTTATGGACGTATATACTGTTCCCACCGAGGAGTAGGGTCCGACACGCCAGGAATGTTGTCAAATATTGCATCCGAGATATAAGGTTGCCTTAGATTAGGATATACAACGTTATAGACGCATATAATGTTCCCACCGAGAAGTAGGGTCCGACACGCCTGGAATGTTGTAGAATATTACATCCGAGATGTTAGGTTGCCTTAGATTAGAATATATAACGTTATGGACGTATATACTGTTCCCACCGAGAAGTAGGGTCCGACACGCCAGGAATGTTGTCAAATATTGCATCCGAGATATAAGGTTGCCTTAGGTTAGGATATATAACGTTATGGACGTATATACTGTTCCCACCGAGAGGTAGGGTTCGACAGGCCAGGAATGTTGTCAAATATTGCATCCGAGATGTTAGGTTGCCTTATGTTAGGATATATGACGCTACAGACGTATATACTGTTCCCTCCGAGAAGTAGGGTTCGACAGGCCAGGAATGTTGTCAAATATTGCATCCGAGATGTTAGGTTGCCTTAGGTTAGAATATATAACGTTATGGATGTATATACTGTTCCCACCGAGAAGTAGGGTCCGACACGCCAGGAATGTTGTCAAATATTGCATCCGAGATGTTAGGTTGCCTTATATTAGGATACACAACGTTATAGACGCATATAATGTTCCCACCGAGAAGTAGGGTCCGACACGCCTGGAATGTTGTAGAATATTACATCCGAGATGTAAGGCTGCCTTAGGTTAGAATATATAACGTTATGGACGTATATACTGTTCCCACCGAGAAGTAGGGTTCGACGAGCCAGGAATGTTTTCAAGTGTTACATCCGAGATGTTAGGTTGCCTTATGTTAGGATATATGACGCTACAGACGTATATACTGTTCCCTCCGAGAAGTAGGGTTCGACAGGCCAGGAATGTTGTCAAATATTGCATCCGAGATGTTAGGTTGCCTTAGGTTAGGATATATAACGTTATAGACGCATGTAATGTTACCACCGAGACGTAGGGACCGACACGACTGGAATGTTGTCAAATGTTACATCCGAGATGTTAGGTTGCCTTAGGTTAGGAAATATGACGTTACAGACGTATATACTGTTCCCACCGAGAGGTAGGGTTCGACAGGCCAGGAATGTTGTCAAATATTGCATCCGAGATGTTAGGTTGCCTTAGGTTAGGATATATAACGTTATAGACGCATGTAATGTTACCTCCGAGACGTTGGGACCGACACGCCTGGAATGTTGTCAAATGTTACATCCGAAATGTTAGGTTGCCTTATGTTAGGATATATGACGCTACAGACGTATATACTGTTCCCTCCGAGAAGTAGGGTTCGACAGGCCAGGAATGTTGTCAAATATTGCATCCGAGATGTTAGGTTGCCTTAGATTCGGATATACAACGTTATAGACGCATATAATGTTCCCACCGAGGAGTAGGGTCCGACACGCCTGGAATGTTGTAGAATATTACATCCGAGATGTAAGGTTGCCTTAGGTTAGAAAATATAACGTTATGGACGTATATACTGTTCCCACCGAGTAGTAGGGTCCGACACGCCAGGAATGTTGTCAAATATTACTTCCGAGATGTAAGGTTGCCTTAGGTTAGGATATATAACGTTATGGACGTATATACTGTTCCCACCGAGAAGTAGGGTCCGAAACGCCAGGAATGTTGTCAAATATTACATCCTAGTTGTTACGTTGCCGTTATAGACGCATTAATGTTACCACCGAGACGTAGGGACCGACACGCCTGGAATGTTGTCAAATGTGACATCCGAGATGTTAGGTTGCCTTAGGTTAGGATATATATCGTTATAGACGCATATACTGTTCCCTCCGGGAAGTAGGATTCGACAGGCCAGGAATGTTGTCAAATATTGCATGCGAGATGTTAGGTTGCCTTAGATTATGATATATAGCGTTATAGACGTATATACTGTTCCCTCCGAGAAGTAGGGTTCGACAGGCCAGGAATGTTGTCAAATATTGCATCCAAGATGTTAGGCTGCCTTAGATTAGGATATACAACGTTATAGACGCATATAATGTTCCCACCGTGAAGTAGGTTCCGACACGCCTGGAATGTTGTAGAATATTACATCCGAGATGTAAGGTTGCCTTTGGTTAGGATATATAACGTTATGGACGTATATACTGTTCCCACCGAGAAGTAGGGTCCGAAACGCCAGGAATGTTGTAAAATATTACATCCGAGTTGTTACGTTGCCGTTATAGACGCATTAATGTTACCACCGAGACGTAGGGACCGACACGCCTGGAATGTTGTCAAATGTGACATCCGAGATGTTAGGCTGCCTTAGGTTAGGATATATATCGTTATAGACGCATATAATGTTCCCACCGAGTAGTAGGGTCCGACACGCCTGGAAGGTTGTAGAATATTACATCCGAGATGTCAGGTTGCCTTAGGTTAGGATATACACCGTTATAGACATATATACTGTTACCTCCGAGAAGTAGGGTTCGACAGGCCAGGAATGTTGTCAAATATTGCATCCGAGATGTTAGATTGCCTTAGGTTAGGATATATAACGTTAGAGACGCATGTAAAGTTACCGCCGAGACGTAGGGACCGACACGCCTGGAATGTTGTCAAATGTTACATCCGAGATGTTAGGTTGCCTTAGGTTAGGATATATGACTTTACAGACGTATATACTTTTCCCACCGAGAAGTAGGGTTCGACAGGCCAGGAATGTTGTCAAATATTGCATCCGAGATGTTAGGTCGCCTTAGGTTAGGATATATAACGTTATAGACGCATGTAATGTTACCACCGAGACGTAGGGACCGACACGCCAGTAATGTTGTCAAATGTTACATCCGAGATGTTAGGTTGCCTTAGGTTAGGATTTATGACGTTACAGACGTATATACTGTTCCCTCCGAGAAGTAGGGTTCGACGGGCCAGGAATGTTGTCAAATATTGCATCCGAGATGTTAGGTCGCCTTAGGTTAGGATATATAACGTTATAGACGCATGTAATGTTACCACCGAGACGTAGGGACCGACACGCCTGGAATGTTGTCAAATGTTACATCCGAGATGTTAGGTTGCCTTAGGTTAGGATATATGACGATACAGACGTATATACTTTTCCCTCCGAGAAGTAGGGTTCGACAGGCCAGGAATGTTGTCAAATATTGCATCCGAGATGTTAGGTTGCCTTAGATTATGATACATACCGTTATAGACGCATATAATGTTCCCACCGAGAAGTAGGGTCCGACACGCCTGGAAGGTTGTAGAATATTACATCCGAGATGTCAGGTTGCCTTGGGTTAGGATATATACCGTTATAGACATATATACTGTTCCCTCCGAGAAGTAGGGTTCGACAGGCCAGGAATGTTGTCAAATATTGCATCCGTGATGTTAGGTTGCCTTAGGTTAGGATATATAACGTTATAGACGCATGTAATGTTACCACCGAGACGTAGGGACCGACACGCCTGGAATGTTGTCAAATGTTACATCCGAGATGTTAGGTTGCCTTAGGTTAGGATATATGACGTTACAGACGTATATACTTTTCTCTCCGAGAAGTAGGGTTCGACAGGCCAGGAATGTTGTCAAATATTGCATCCGAGATGTTAGGTTGCCTTAGATTATGATACATACCGTTATAGACGCATATAATGTTCCCACCGAGAAGTAGGGTCCGACACGCCTGGAAGGTTGTAGAATATTACATCCGAGATGTCAGGTTGCCTTAGGTTAGGATATATACCGTTATAGACATATATACTGTTCCCTCCGAGAAGTAGGGTTCGACAGGCCAGGAATGTTGTCAAATATTGCATCCGTGATGTTAGGTTGCCTTAGGTTAGGATATATAACGTTATAGACGCATGTAATGTTACCACCGAGACGTAGGGACCGACACGCCTGGAATGTTGTCAAATGTTACATCCGAGATGTTAGGTTGCCTTAGGTTAGGATATATGACGTGATAGACGTATATACTGTTCCCTCCGAGAAGTAGGGTTCGACGGGCCAGGAATGTTGTCAAATATTGCATCCGAGATGTTAGGTCGCCTTAGGTTAGGATATATAACGTTATAGACGCATGTAATGTTACCACCGAGACGTAGGGACCGACACGCCTGTAATGTTGTCGAATGTTACATCCGAGATGTTAGGTTGCCTTAGGTTAGGATATATGACGTTACAGACGTATATACTGTTCCCTCCGAGAAGTAGTGTTCGACAGGCCAGGAATGTTGTCAAATATTGCATCCGAGATGTTAGGTTGCCTTAGATTAGGATATATACCGGTATAGACGTATATACTGTTCTCTCCGAGAAGTAGGGTTCGACAGGCCAGGAATGTTGTCAAATATTGCATCCGAGATTTTAGGTTGCCTCAGGTAAGAATATATGACGTTATAGACGTATATACAGTTCCCTCCGAGAAGTAGGGTTCGACAGGCCAGGAATGTTGTCAAATATTGCATCCGAGATGTTAGGTTGCCTTAGGTTAGGATATATAACGTTATAGACGCATGTAATGTTAACACCGAGACGTAGGGACCGACACGCCTGTAATGTTGTCAAATGTTACATCCGAGATGTTAGGTTGCCTTAGGTTAGGATATATGACGTTACAGACGTATATACTGTTCCCTCCGAGAAGTAGGGTTCGACAGGCCAGGAATGTTGTCAAATATTGCATCCGAGATGTTAGGTTGCCTTAGATTAGGATATACAACGTTATAGACGCATATAATGTTCCCACCGAGGAGTAGGGTCCGACACGCCTGGAATGTTGTAGAATATTACATCCGAGATGTAAGGTTGCCTTAGGTTAGAATATATAACGTTATGGACGTATATACTGTTCCCACCGAGTAGTAGGGTCCGACACGCCAGGAATGTTGTCAAATATTACATCCGAGATGTAAGGTTGCCTTAGGTTAGCATATATAACGTTATGGACGTATATACTGTTCCCACCGAGAAGTAGGGTCCGAAACGCCAGGAATGTTGTCAAATATTACATCCGAGTTGTTACGTTGCCGTTATAGACGCATTAATGTTACCACCGAGACGTAGGGACCGACACGCCTGGAATGTTGTCAAATGTGACTTCCGAGATGTTAGGTTGCCTTAGGTTAGGATATATGTCGTTATAGAGGTATATACTGTTCCCTCCGGGAAGTAGGGTTCGACAGGCCAGGAATGTTGTCAAATATTGCATGCGAGATGTTAGGTTGCCTTAGATTATGATATATACCGTTATAGACGTATATACTGTTCCCTCCGAGAAGTAGGGTTCGACAGGCCAGGAATGTTGTCAAACATTGCATCCGAGATGTTAGGTTGCCTTAGATTAGGATATATACCGCTATAGACGTATATAATGTACCCTCCGAGCAGTAGGGTTCGATAGGCCAGGAATGTTGTCAAATATTGCTTCCGAGATGTTAGGTTGCCTTAGATTAGGATATACAACGTTATAGACGCATATAATGTTCCCACCGAGGAGTAGGGTCCGACACGCCTGGAATGTTGTAGAGTATTACATCCGAGATGTAAGGTTGCCTTAGGTTAGAATATATAACGTTATGGATGTATATACTGTTCCCAGCGAGAAGTAGGGTCCGACACGCCAGGAATGTTGTCAAATATTGCATCCGAGATGTTAGGTTGCCTTAGATTAGGATATACAACGTTATAGACGCATATAATGTTCCCACCGAGAAGTAGGGTCCGACACGCCTGGAATGTTGTAGAATAATACATCCGAGATGTAAGGTTGCCTTAGGTTAGAATATATAACGTTATGGACGTATATACTGTTCCCACCGAGGAGTAGGGTCCGACACGCCAGGAATGTTGTCAAATATTGCATCCGAGATATAAGGTTGCCTTAGGTTAGGATATATAACGTTATGGACGTATATACTGTTCCCACCGAGAGGTAGGGTTCGACAGGCCAGGAATGTTGTCAAATATTGCATCCGAGATGTTAGGTTGCCTTAGATTAGGATATACAACGTTATAGACGCATATAATGTTCCCACCGAGGAGTAGGGTCCGACACGCCTGGAATGTTGTAGAGTATTACATCCGAGATGTAAGGTTGCCTTAGGTTAGAATATATAACGTTATGGATGTATATACTGTTCCCACCGAGAAGTAGGGTCCGACAGGCCAGGAATGTTGTCAAATATTGCATCCGAGATGCTAGGTTGCCTTAGATTAGGATATACAACGTTATAGACGCATATAATGTTCCCACCGAGAAGTAGGGTCCGACACGCCTGGAATGTTGTAGAATATTACATCCGAGATGTTAGGTTGCCTTAGATTAGAATATATAACGTTATGGACGTATATACTGTTCCCACCGAGAAGTAGGGTCCGACACGCCAGGAATGTTGTCAAATATTGCATCCGAGATATAAGGTTGCCTTAGGTTAGGATATATAACGTTATGGACGTATATACTGTTCCCACCGAGAGGTAGGGTTCGACAGGCCAGGAATGTTGTCAAATATTGCATCCGAGATGTTAGGTTGCCTTATGTTAGGATATATGACGCTACAGACGTATATACTGTTCCCTCCGAGAAGTAGGGTTCGACAGGCCAGGAATGTTGTCAAATATTGCATCCGAGATGTTAGGTTGCCTTAGGTTAGAATATATAACGTTATGGATGTATATACTGTTCCCACCGAGAAGTAGGGTCCGACACGCCAGGAATGTTGTCAAATATTGCATCCGAGATGTTAGGTTGCCTTATATTAGGATACACAACGTTATAGACGCATATAATGTTCCCACCGAGAAGTAGGGTCCGACACGCCTGGAATGTTGTAGAATATTACATCCGAGATGTAAGGTTGCCTTAGGTTAGAATATATAACGTTATGGACGTATATACTGTTCCCACCGAGAAGTAGGGTTCGACGAGCCAGGAATGTTTTCAAGTGTTACATCCGAGATGTTAGGTTGCCTTATGTTAGGATATATGACGCTACAGACGTATATACTGTTCCCTCCGAGAAGTAGGGTTCGACAGGCCAGGAATGTTGTCAAATATTGCATCCGAGATGTTAGGTTGCCTTAGGTTAGGATATATAACGTTATAGACGCATGTAATGTTACCACCGAGACGTAGGGACCGACACGACTGGAATGTTGTCAAATGTTACATCCGAGATGTTAGGTTGCCTTAGGTTAGGAAATATGACGTTACAGACGTATATACTGTTCCCACCGAGAGGTAGGGTTCGACAGGCCAGGAATGTTGTCAAATATTGCATCCGAGATGTTAGGTTGCCTTAGGTTAGGATATATAACGTTATAGACGCATGTAATGTTACCTCCGAGACGTTGGGACCGACACGCCTGGAATGTTGTCAAATGTTACATCCGAAATGTTAGGTTGCCTTATGTTAGGATATATGACGCTACAGACGTATATACTGTTCCCTCCGAGAAGTAGGGTTCGACAGGCCAGGAATGTTGTCAAATATTGCATCCGAGATGTTAGGTTGCCTTAGATTCGGATATACAACGTTATAGACGCATATAATGTTCCCACCGAGGAGTAGGGTCCGACACGCCTGGAATGTTGTAGAATATTACATCCGAGATGTAAGGTTGCCTTAGGTTAGAAAATATAACGTTATGGACGTATATACTGTTCCCACCGAGTAGTAGGGTCCGACACGCCAGGAATGTTGTCAAATATTACTTCCGAGATGTAAGGTTGCCTTAGGTTAGGATATATAACGTTATGGACGTATATACTGTTCCCACCGAGAAGTAGGGTCCGAAACGCCAGGAATGTTGTCAAATATTACATCCTAGTTGTTACGTTGCCGTTATAGACGCATTAATGTTACCACCGAGACGTAGGGACCGACACGCCTGGAATGTTGTCAAATGTGACATCCGAGATGTTAGGTTGCCTTAGGTTAGGATATATGTCGTTATAGACGCATATACTGTTCCCTCCGGGAAGTAGGATTCGACAGGCCAGGAATGTTGTCAAATATTGCATGCGAGATGTTAGGTTGCCTTAGATTATGATATATAGCGTTATAGACGTATATACTGTTCCCTCCGAGAAGTAGGGTTCGACAGGCCAGGAATGTTGTCAAATATTGCATCCAAGATGTTAGGCTGCCTTAGATTAGGATATACAACGTTATAGACGCATATAATGTTCCCACCGTGAAGTAGGTTCCGACACGCCTGGAATGTTGTAGAATATTACATCCGAGATGTAAGGTTGCCTTTGGTTAGGATATATAACGTTATGGACGTATATACTGTTCCCACCGAGAAGTAGGGTCCGAAACGCCAGGAATGTTGTAAAATATTACATCCGAGTTGTTACGTTGCCGTTATAGACGCATTAATGTTACCACCGAGACGTAGGGACCGACACGCCTGGAATGTTGTCAAATGTGACATCCGAGATGTTAGGCTGCCTTAGGTTAGGATATATATCGTTATAGACGCATATAATGTTCCCACCGAGTAGTAGGGTCCGACACGCCTGGAAGGTTGTAGAATATTACATCCGAGATGTCAGGTTGCCTTAGGTTAGGATATACACCGTTATAGACATATATACTGTTACCTCCGAGAAGTAGGGTTCGACAGGCCAGGAATGTTGTCAAATATTGCATCCGAGATGTTAGATTGCCTTAGGTTAGGATATATAACGTTAGAGACGCATGTAAAGTTACCGCCGAGACGTAGGGACCGACACGCCTGGAATGTTGTCAAATGTTACATCCGAGATGTTAGGTTGCCTTAGGTTAGGATATATGACTTTACAGACGTATATACTTTTCCCACCGAGAAGTAGGGTTCGACAGGCCAGGAATGTTGTCGAATATTGCATCCGAGATGTTAGGTTGCCTTAGATTATGATACATACCGTTATAGACGCATATAATGTTCCCACCGAGAAGTAGGGTCCGACACGCCTGGAAGGTTGTAGAATATTACATCCGAGATGTCAGGTTGCCTTAGGTTAGGATATATACCGTTATAGACATATATACTGTTCCCTCCGAGAAGTAGGGTGCGACAGGCCAGGAATGTTGTCAAATATTGCATCCGTGATGTTAGGTTGCCTTAGGTTAGGATATATAACGTTATAGACGCATGTAATGTTACCACCGAGACGTAGGGACCGACACGCCTGGAATGTTGTCAAATGTTACATCCGAGATGTTAGGTTGCCTTAGGTTAGGATATATGACGTGATAGACGTATATACTGTTCCCTCCGAGAAGTAGGGTTCGACGGGCCAGGAATGTTGTCAAATATTGCATCCGAGATGTTAGGTCGCCTTAGGTTAGGATATATAACGTTATAGACGCATGTAATGTTACCACCGAGACGTAGGGACCGACACGCCTGTAATGTTGTCAAATGTTACATCCGAGATGTTAGGTTGCCTTAGGTTAGGATTTATGACGTTACAGACGTATATACTGTTCCCTCCGAGAAGTAGGGTTCGACGGGCCAGGAATGTTGTCAAATATTGCATCCGAGATGTTAGGTCGCCTTAGGTTAGGATATATAACGTTATAGACGCATGTAATGTTACCACCGAGACGTAGGGACCGACACGCCTGGAATGTTGTCGAATGTTACATCCGAGATGTTAGGTTGCCTTAGGTTAGGATATATGACGTTACAGACGTATATACTTTTCCCTCCGAGAAGTAGGGTTCGACAGGCCAGGAATGTTGTCAAATATTGCATCCGAGATGTTAGGTTGCCTTAGATTATGATACATACCGTTATAGACGCATATAATGTTCCCACCGAGAAGTAGGGTCCGACACGCCTGGAAGGTTGTAGAATATTACATCCGAGATGTCAGGTTGCCTTGGGTTAGGATATATACCGTTATAGACATATATACTGTTCCCTCCGAGAAGTAGGGTTCGACAGGCCAGGAATGTTGTCAAATATTGCATCCGTGATGTTAGGTTGCCTTAGGTTAGGATATATAACGTTATAGACGCATGTAATGTTACCACCGAGACGTAGGGACCGACACGCCTGGAATGTTGTCAAATGTTACATCCGAGATGTTAGGTTGCCTTAGGTTAGGATATATGACGTTACAGACGTATATACTTTTCTCTCCGAGAAGTAGGGTTCGACAGGCCAGGAATGTTGTCAAATATTGCATCCGAGATGTTAGGTTGCCTTAGATTATGATACATACCGTTATAGACGCATATAATGTTCCCACCGAGAAGTAGGGTCCGACACGCCTGGAAGGTTGTAGAATATTACATCCGAGATGTCAGGTTGCCTTAGGTTAGGATATATACCGTTATAGACATATATACTGTTCCCTCCGAGAAGTAGGGTTCGACAGGCCAGGAATGTTGTCAAATATTGCATCCGTGATGTTAGGTTGCCTTAGGTTAGGATATATAACGTTATAGACGCATGTAACGTTACCACCGAGACGTAGGGACCGACACGCCTGGAATGTTGTCAAATGTTACATCCGAGATGTTAGGTTGCCTTAGGTTAGGATATATGACGTGATAGACGTATATACTGTTCCCTCCGAGAAGTAGGGTTCGACGGGCCAGGAATGTTGTCAAATATTGCATCCGAGATGTTAGGTCGCCTTAGGTTAGGATATATAACGTTATAGACGCATGTAATGTTACCACCGAGACGTAGGGACCGACACGCCTGTAATGTTGTCGAATGTTACATCCGAGATGTTAGGTTGCCTTAGGTTAGGATATATGACGTTACAGACGTATATACTGTTCCCTCCGAGAAGTAGTGTTCGACAGGCCAGGAATGTTGTCAAATATTGCATCCGAGATGTTAGGTTGCCTTAGATTAGGATATATACCGGTATAGACGTATATACTGTTCTCTCCGAGAAGTAGGGTTCGACAGGCCAGGAATGTTGTCAAATATTGCATCCGAGATTTTAGGTTGCCTCAGGTAAGAATATATGACGTTATAGACGTATATACAGTTCCCTCCGAGAAGTAGGGTTCGACAGGCCAGGAATGTTGTCAAATATTGCATCCGAGATGTTAGGTTGCCTTAGGTTAGGATATATAACGTTATAGACGCATGTAATGTTAACACCGAGACGTAGGGACCGACACGCCTGTAATGTTGTCAAATGTTACATCCGAGATGTTAGGTTGCCTTAGGTTAGGATATATGACGTTACAGACGTATATACTGTTCCCTCCGAGAGGTAGGGTTCGACAGGCCAGGAATGTTGTCAAATATTGCATCCGAGATGTTAGGTTGCCTTAGGTTAGGATATATAACGTTATAGACGCATGTAATGTTACCTCCGAGACGTTGGGACCGACACGCCTGGAATGTTGTCAAATGTTACATCCGAAATGTTAGGTTGCCTTATGTTAGGATATATGACGCTACAGACGTATATACTGTTCCCTCCGAGAAGTAGGGTTCGACAGGCCAGGAATGTTGTCAAATATTGCATCCGAGATGTTAGGTTGCCTTAGATTCGGATATACAACGTTATAGACGCATATAATGTTCCCACCGAGGAGTAGGGTCCGACACGCCTGGAATGTTGTAGAATATTACATCCGAGATGTAAGGTTGCCTTAGGTTAGAAAATATAACGTTATGGACGTATATACTGTTCCCACCGAGTAGTAGGGTCCGACACGCCAGGAATGTTGTCAAATATTACTTCCGAGATGTAAGGTTGCCTTAGGTTAGGATATATAACGTTATGGACGTATATACTGTTCCCACCGAGAAGTAGGGTCCGAAACGCCAGGAATGTTGTCAAATATTACATCCTAGTTGTTACGTTGCCGTTATAGACGCATTAATGTTACCACCGAGACGTAGGGACCGACACGCCTGGAATGTTGTCAAATGTGACATCCGAGATGTTAGGTTGCCTTAGGTTAGGATATATGTCGTTATAGACGCATATACTGTTCCCTCCGGGAAGTAGGATTCGACAGGCCAGGAATGTTGTCAAATATTGCATGCGAGATGTTAGGTTGCCTTAGATTATGATATATAGCGTTATAGACGTATATACTGTTCCCTCCGAGAAGTAGGGTTCGACAGGCCAGGAATGTTGTCAAATATTGCATCCAAGATGTTAGGCTGCCTTAGATTAGGATATACAACGTTATAGACGCATATAATGTTCCCACCGTGAAGTAGGTTCCGACACGCCTGGAATGTTGTAGAATATTACATCCGAGATGTAAGGTTGCCTTTGGTTAGGATATATAACGTTATGGACGTATATACTGTTCCCACCGAGAAGTAGGGTCCGAAACGCCAGGAATGTTGTAAAATATTACATCCGAGTTGTTACGTTGCCGTTATAGACGCATTAATGTTACCACCGAGACGTAGGGACCGACACGCCTGGAATGTTGTCAAATGTGACATCCGAGATGTTAGGCTGCCTTAGGTTAGGATATATATCGTTATAGACGCATATAATGTTCCCACCGAGTAGTAGGGTCCGACACGCCTGGAAGGTTGTAGAATATTACATCCGAGATGTCAGGTTGCCTTAGGTTGGAATATACACCGTTATAGACATATATACTGTTACCTCCGAGAAGTAGGGTTCGACAGGCCAGGAATGTTGTCAAATATTGCATCCGAGATGTTAGATTGCCTTAGGTTAGGATATATAACGTTAGAGACGCATGTAAAGTTACCGCCGAGACGTAGGGACCGACACGCCTGGAATGTTGTCAAATGTTACATCCGAGATGTTAGGTTGCCTTAGGTTAGGATATATGACGTTACAGACGTATATACTTTTCCCACCGAGAAGTAGGGTTCGACAGGCCAGGAATGTTGTCGAATATTGCATCCGAGATGTTAGGTTGCCTTAGATTATGATACATACCGTTATAGACGCATATAATGTTCCCACCGAGAAGTAGGGTCCGACACGCCTGGAAGGTTGTAGAATATTACATCCGAGATGTCAGGTTGCCTTAGGTTAGGATATATACCGTTATAGACATATATACTGTTCCCTCCGAGAAGTAGGGTTCGACAGGCCAGGAATGTTGTCAAATATTGCATCCGTGATGTTAGGTTGCCTTAGGTTAGGATATATAACGTTATAGACGCATGTAATGTTACCACCGAGACGTAGGGACCGACACGCCTGGAATGTTGTCAAATGTTACATCCGAGATGTTAGGTTGCCTTAGGTTAGGATATATGACGTTACAGACGTATATACTTTTCTCTCCGAGAAGTAGGGTTCGACAGGCCAGGAATGTTGTCAAATATTGCATCCGAGATGTTAGGTTGCCTTAGATTATGATACATACCGTTATAGACGCATATAATGTTCCCACCGAGAAGTAGGGTCCGACACGCCTGGAAGGTTGTAGAATATTACATCCGAGATGTCAGGTTGCCTTAGGTTAGGATATATACCGTTATAGACATATATACTGTTCCCTCCGAGAAGTAGGGTTCGACAGGCCAGGAATGTTGTCAAATATTGCATCCGTGATGTTAGGTTGCCTTAGGTTAGGATATATAACGTTATAGACGCATGTAATGTTACCACCGAGACGTAGGGACCGACACGCCTGGAATGTTGTCAAATGTTACATCCGAGATGTTAGGTTGCCTTAGGTTAGGATATATGACGTGATAGACGTATATACTGTTCCCTCCGAGAAGTAGGGTTCGACGGGCCAGGAATGTTGTCAAATATTGCATCCGAGATGTTAGGTCGCCTTAGGTTAGGATATATAACGTTATAGACGCATGTAATGTTACCACCGAGACGTAGGGACCGACACGCCTGTAATGTTGTCGAATGTTACATCCGAGATGTTAGGTTGCCTTAGGTTAGGATATATGACGTTACAGACGTATATACTGTTCCCTCCGAGAAGTAGTGTTCGACAGCCCAGGAATGTTGTCAAATATTGCATCCGAGATGTTAGGTTGCCTTAGATTAGGATATATACCGGTATAGACGTATATACTGTTCTCTCCGAGAAGTAGGGTTCGACAGGCCAGGAATGTTGTCAAATATTGCATCCGAGATTTTAGGTTGCCTCAGGTAAGAATATATGACGTTATAGACGTATATACAGTTCCCTCCGAGAAGTAGGGTTCGACAGGCCAGGAATGTTGTCAAATATTGCATCCGAGATGTTAGGTTGCCTTAGGTTAGGATATATAACGTTATAGACGCATGTAATGTTAACACCGAGACGTAGGGACCGACACGCCTGTAATGTTGTCAAATGTTACATCCGAGATGTTAGGTTGCCTTAGGTTAGGATATATGACGTTACAGACGTATATACTGTTCCCTCCGAGAAGTAGGGTTCGACAGGCCAGGAATGTTGTCAAATATTGCATCCGAGATGTTAGGTTGCCTTAGATTAGGATATACAACGTTATAGACGCATATAATGTTCCCACCGAGGAGTAGGGTCCGACACGCCTGGATTGTTGTAGAATATTACATCCGAGATGTAAGGTTGCCTTAGGTTAGAATATATAACGTTATGGACGTATATACTGTTCCCACCGAGTAGTAGGGTCCGACACGCCAGGAATGTTGTCAAATATTACATCCGAGATGTAAGGTTGCCTTAGGTTAGCATATATAACGTTATGGACGTATATACTGTTCCCACCGAGAAGTAGGGTCCGAAAGGCCAGGAATGTTGTCAAATATTACATCCGAGTTGTTACGTTGCCGTTATAGACGCATTAATGTTACCACCGAGACGTAGGGACCGACACGCCTGGAATGTTGTCAAATGTGACTTCCGAGATGTTAGGTTGCCTTAGGTTAGGATATATGTCGTTATAGAGGTATATACTGTTCCCTCCGGGAAGTAGGGTTCGACAGGCCAGGAATGTTGTCACATATTGCATGCGAGATGTTAGGTTGCCTTAGATTATGATATATACCGTTATAGACGTATATACTGTTCCCTCCGAGAAGTAGGGTTCGACAGGCCAGGAATGTTGTCAAACATTGCATCCGAGATGTTAGGTTGCCTTATATTAGGATATATACCGCTATAGACGTATATAATGTACCCTCCGAGCAGTAGGGTTCGATAGGCCAGGAATGTTGTCAAATATTGCTTCCGAGATGTTAGGTTGCCTTAGATTAGGATATACAACGTTATAGACGCATATAATGTTCCCACCGAGGAGTAGGGTCCGACACGCCTGGAATGTTGTAGAGTATTACATCCGAGATGTAAGGTTGCCTTAGGTTAGAATATATAACGTTATGGATGTATATACTGTTCCCAGCGAGAAGTAGGGTCCGACACGCCAGGAATGTTGTCAAATATTGCATCCGAGATGTTAGGTTGCCCTTAGATTAGGATATACAACGTTATAGACGCATATAATGTTCCCACCGAGAAGTAGGGTCCGACACGCCTGGAATGTTGTAGAATATTACATCCGAGATGTAAGGTTGCCTTAGGTTAGAATATATAACGTTATGGACGTATATACTGTTCCCACCGAGGAGTAGGGTCCGACACGCCAGGAATGTTGTCAAATATTGCATCCGAGATATAAGGTTGCCTTAGGTTAGGATATATAACGTTATGGACGTATATACTGTTCCCACCGAGAGGTAGGGTTCGACAGGCCAGGAATGTTGTCAAATATTGCATCCGAGATGTTAGGTTGCCTTAGATTAGGATATACAACGTTATAGACGCATATAATGTTCCCACCGAGGAGTAGGGTCCGACACGCCTGGAATGTTGTAGAGTATTACATCCGAGATGTAAGGTTGCCTTAGGTTAGAATATATAACGTTATGGATGTATATACTGTTCCCACCGAGAAGTAGGGTCCGACAGGCCAGGAATGTTGTCAAATATTGCATCCGAGATGTTAGGTTGCCTTAGATTAGGATATACAACGTTATAGACGCATATAATGTTCCCACCGAGAAGTAGGGTCCGACACGCCTGGAATGTTGTAGAATATTACATCCGAGATGTTAGGTTGCCTTAGATTAGAATATATAACGTTATGGACGTATATACTGTTCCCACCGAGAAGTAGGGTCCGACACGCCAGGAATGTTGTCAAATATTGCATCCGAGATATAAGGTTGCCTTAGGTTAGGATATATAACGTTATGGACGTATATACTGTTCCCACCGAGAGGTAGGGTTCGACAGGCCAGGAATGTTGTCAAATATTGCATCCGAGATGTTAGGTTGCCTTATGTTAGGATATATGACGCTACAGACGTATATACTGTTCCCT
The DNA here is from genome assembly GCA_963969225.1 of Xylocopa violacea. Lineage (NCBI taxonomy): Eukaryota > Metazoa > Arthropoda > Insecta > Hymenoptera > Apidae > Xylocopa > Xylocopa violacea. Next base: position 21,959,735 of record CAXAJV010000004.1, read on the forward strand.
CCGAGAAGTAGGGTTCGACAGGCCAGGAATGTTGTCAAATATTGCATCCGAGATGTTAGGTTGCCTTAGGTTAGAATATATAACGTTATGGATGTATATACTGTTCCCACCGAGAAGTAGGGTCCGACACGCCAGGAATGTTGTCAAATATTGCATCCGAGATGTTAGGTTGCCTTAGATTAGGATACACAACGTTATAGACGCATATAATGTTCCCACCGAGAAGTAGGGTCCGACACGCCTGGAATGTTGTAGAATATTACATCCGAGATGTAAGGTTGCCTTAGGTTAGAATATATAACGTTATGGACGTATATACTGTTCCCACCGAGAAGTAGGGTTCGACGAGCCAGGAATGTTTTCAAGTGTTACATCCGAGATGTTAGGTTGCCTTATGTTAGGATATATGACGCTACAGACGTATATACTGTTCCCTCCGAGAAGTAGGGTTCGACAGGCCAGGAATGTTGTCAAATATTGCATCCGAGATGTTAGGTTGCCTTAGGTTAGGATATATAACGTTATAGACGCATGTAATGTTACCACCGAGACGTAGGGACCGACACGACTGGAATGTTGTCAAATGTTACATCCGAGATGTTAGGTTGCCTTAGGTTAGGAAATATGACGTTACAGACGTATATACTGTTCCCACCGAGAGGTAGGGTTCGACAGGCCAGGAATGTTGTCAAATATTGCATCCGAGATGTTAGGTTGCCTTAGGTTAGGATATATAACGTTATAGACGCATGTAATGTTACCTCCGAGACGTTGGGACCGACACGCCTGGAATGTTGTCAAATGTTACATCCGAAATGTTAGGTTGCCTTATGTTAGGATATATGACGCTACAGACGTATATACTGTTCCCTCCGAGAAGTAGGGTTCGACAGGCCAGGAATGTTGTCAAATATTGCATCCGAGATGTTAGGTTGCCTTAGATTCGGATATACAACGTTATAGACGCATATAATGTTCCCACCGAGGAGTAGGGTCCGACACGCCTGGAATGTTGTAGAATATTACATCCGAGATGTAAGGTTGCCTTAGGTTAGAAAATATAACGTTATGGACGTATATACTGTTCCCACCGAGTAGTAGGGTCCGACACGCCAGGAATGTTGTCAAATATTACTTCCGAGATGTAAGGTTGCCTTAGGTTAGGATATATAACGTTATGGACGTATATACTGTTCCCACCGAGAAGTAGGGTCCGAAACGCCAGGAATGTTGTCAAATATTACATCCTAGTTGTTACGTTGCCGTTATAGACGCATTAATGTTACCACCGAGACGTAGGGACCGACACGCCTGGAATGTTGTCAAATGTGACATCCGAGATGTTAGGTTGCCTTAGGTTAGGATATATGTCGTTATAGACGCATATACTGTTCCCTCCGGGAAGTAGGATTCGACAGGCCAGGAATGTTGTCAAATATTGCATGCGAGATGTTAGGTTGCCTTAGATTATGATATATAGCGTTATAGACGTATATACTGTTCCCTCCGAGAAGTAGGGTTCGACAGGCCAGGAATGTTGTCAAATATTGCATCCAAGATGTTAGGCTGCCTTAGATTAGGATATACAACGTTATAGACGCATATAATGTTCCCACCGTGAAGTAGGTTCCGACACGCCTGGAATGTTGTAGAATATTACATCCGAGATGTAAGGTTGCCTTTGGTTAGGATATATAACGTTATGGACGTATATACTGTTCCCACCGAGAAGTAGGGTCCGAAACGCCAGGAATGTTGTAAAATATTACATCCGAGTTGTTACGTTGCCGTTATAGACGCATTAATGTTACCACCGAGACGTAGGGACCGACACGCCTGGAATGTTGTCAAATGTGACATCCGAGATGTTAGGCTGCCTTAGGTTAGGATATATATCGTTATAGACGCATATAATGTTCCCACCGAGTAGTAGGGTCCGACACGCCTGGAAGGTTGTAGAATATTACATCCGAGATGTCAGGTTGCCTTAGGTTAGGATATACACCGTTATAGACATATATACTGTTACCTCCGAGAAGTAGGGTTCGACAGGCCAGGAATATTGTCAAATATTGCATCCGAGATGTTAGATTGCCTTAGGTTAGGATATATAACGTTAGAGACGCATGTAAAGTTACCGCCGAGACGTAGGGACCGACACGCCTGGAATGTTGTCAAATGTTACATCCGAGATGTTAGGTTGCCTTAGGTTAGGATTTATGACGTTACAGACGTATATACTGTTCCCTCCGAGAAGTAGGGTTCGACGGGCCAGGAATGTTGTCAAATATTGCATCCGAGATGTTAGGTCGCCTTAGGTTAGGATATATAACGTTATAGACGCATGTAATGTTACCACCGAGACGTAGGGACCGACACGCCTGGAATGTTGTCAAATGTTACATCCGAGATGTTAGGTTGCCTTAGGTTAGGATATATGACGTTACAGACGTATATACTTTTCCCTCCGAGAAGTAGGGTTCGACAGGCCAGGAATGTTGTCAAATATTGCATCCGAGATGTTAGGTTGCCTTAGATTATGATACATACCGTTATAGACGCATATAATGTTCCCACCGAGAAGTAGGGTCCGACACGCCTGGAAGGTTGTAGAATATTACATCCGAGATGTCAGGTTGCCTTGGGTTAGGATATATACCGTTATAGACATATATACTGTTCCCTCCGAGAAGTAGGGTTCGACAGGCCAGGAATGTTGTCAAATATTGCATCCGTGATGTTAGGTTGCCTTAGGTTAGGATATATAACGTTATAGACGCATGTAATGTTACCACCGAGACGTAGGGACCGACACGCCTGGAATGTTGTCAAATGTTACATCCGAGATGTTAGGTTGCCTTAGGTTAGGATATATGACGTTACAGACGTATATACTTTTCTCTCCGAGAAGTAGGGTTCGACAGGCCAGGAATGTTGTCAAATATTGCATCCGAGATGTTAGGTTGCCTTAGATTATGATACATACCGTTATAGACGCATATAATGTTCCCACCGAGAAGTAGGGTCCGACACGCCTGGAAGGTTGTAGAATATTACATCCGAGATGTCAGGTTGCCTTAGGTTAGGATATATACCGTTATAGACATATATACTGTTCCCTCCGAGAAGTAGGGTTCGACAGGCCAGGAATGTTGTCAAATATTGCATCCGTGATGTTAGGTTGCCTTAGGTTAGGATATATAACGTTATAGACGCATGTAATGTTACCACCGAGACGTAGGGACCGACACGCCTGGAATGTTGTCAAATGTTACATCCGAGATGTTAGGTTGCCTTAGGTTAGGATATATGACGTGATAGACGTATATACTGTTCCCTCCGAGAAGTAGGGTTCGACGGGCCAGGAATGTTGTCAAATATTGCATCCGAGATGTTAGGTCGCCTTAGGTTAGGATATATAACGTTATAGACGCATGTAATGTTACCACCCAGACGTAGGGACCGACACGCCTGTAATGTTGTCGAATGTTACATCCGAGATGTTAGGTTGCCTTAGGTTAGGATATATGACGTTACAGACGTATATACTGTTCCCTCCGAGAAGTAGTGTTCGACAGGCCAGGAATGTTGTCAAATATTGCATCCGAGATGTTAGGTTGCCTTAGATTAGGATATATACCGGTATAGACGTATATACTGTTCTCTCCGAGAAGTAGGGTTCGACAGGCCAGGAATGTTGTCAAATATTGCATCCGAGATTTTAGGTTGCCTCAGGTAAGAATATATGACGTTATAGACGTATATACAGTTCCCTCCGAGAAGTAGGGTTCGACAGGCCAGGAATGTTGTCAAATATTGCATCCGAGATGTTACGTTGCCTTAGGTTAGGATATATAACGTTATAGACGCATGTAATGTTAACACCGAGACGTAGGGACCGACACGCCTGTAATGTTGTCAAATGTTACATCCGAGATGTTAGGTTGCCTTAGGTTAGGATATATGACGTTACAGACGTATATACTGTTCCCACCGAGAAGTAGGGTCCGAAACGCCAGGAATGTTGTCAAATATTACATCCGAGTTGTTACGTTGCCGTTATAGACGCATTAATGTTACCACCGAGACGTAGGGACCGACACGCCTGGAATGTTGTCAAATGTGACTTCCGAGATGTTAGGTTGCCTTAGGTTAGGATATATGTCGTTATAGAGGTATATACTGTTCCTTCCGGGAAGTAGGGTTCGACAGGCCAGGAATGTTGTCAAATATTGCATGCGAGATGTTAGGTTGCCTTAGATTATGATATATACCGTTATAGACGTATATACTGTTCCCTCCGAGAAGTAGGGTTCGACAGGCCAGGAATGTTGTCAAACATTGCATCCGAGATGTTAGGTTGCCTTAGATTAGGATATATACCGCTATAGACGTATATAATGTACCCTCCGAGCAGTAGGGTTCGATAGGCCAGGAATGTTGTCAAATATTGCTTCCGAGATGTTAGGTTGCCTTAGATTAGGATATACAACGTTATAGACGCATATAATGTTCCCACCGAGGAGTAGGGTCCGACACGCCTGGAATGTTGTAGAGTATTACATCCGAGATGTAAGGTTGCCTTAGGTTAGAATATATAACGTTATGGATGTATATACTGTTCCCAGCGAGAAGTAGGGTCCGACACGCCAGGAATGTTGTCAAATATTGCATCCGAGATGTTAGGTTGCCTTAGATTAGGATATACAACGTTATAGACGCATATAATGTTCCCACCGAGAAGTAGGGTCCGACACGCCTGGAATGTTGTAGAATATTACATCCGAGATGTAAGGTTGCCTTAGGTTAGAATATATAACGTTATGGACGTATATACTGTTCCCACCGAGGAGTAGGGTCCGACACGCCAGGAATGTTGTCAAATATTGCATCCGAGATGTTAGGTTGCCTTAGATTAGGATATACAACGTTATAGACGCATATAATGTTCCCACCGAGAAGTAGGGTCCGACACGCCTGGAATGTTGTAGAATATTACATCCGAGATGTTAGGTTGCCTTAGATTAGAATATATAACGTTATGGACGTATATACTGTTCCCACCGAGAAGTAGGGTCCGACACGCCAGGAATGTTGTCAAATATTGCATCCGAGATATAAGGTTGCCTTAGGTTAGGATATATAACGTTATGGACGTATATACTGTTCCCACCGAGAGGTAGGGTTCGACAGGCCAGGAATGTTGTCAAATATTGCATCCGAGATGTTAGGTTGCCTTATGTTAGGATATATGACGCTACAGACGTATATACTGTTCCCTCCGAGAAGTAGGGTTCGACAGGCCAGGAATGTTGTCAAATATTGCATCCGAGATGTTAGGTTGCCTTAGGTTAGAATATATAACGTTATGGATGTATATACTGTTCCCACCGAGAAGTAGGGTCCGACACGCCAGGAATGTTGTCAAATATTGCATCCGAGATGTTAGGTTGCCTTAGATTAGGATACACAACGTTATAGACGCATATAATGTTCCCACCGAGAAGTAGGGTCCGACACGCCTGGAATGTTGTAGAATATTACATCCGAGATGTAAGGTTGCCTTAGGTTAGAATATATAACGTTATGGACGTATATACTGTTCCCACCGAGAAGTAGGTTTCGACGAGCCAGGAATGTTTTCAAGTGTTACATCCGAGATGTTAGGTTGCCTTATGTTAGGATATATGACGCTACAGACGTATATACTGTTCCCTCCGAGAAGTAGGGTTCGACAGGCCAGGAATGTTGTCAAATATTGCATCCGAGATGTTAGGTTGCCTTAGGTTAGGATATATAACGTTATAGACGCATGTAATGTTACCACCGAGACGTAGGGACCGACACGACTGGAATGTTGTCAAATGTTACATCCGAGATGTTAGGTTGCCTTAGGTTAGGAAATATGACGTTACAGACGTATATACTGTTCCCACCGAGAGGTAGGGTTCGACAGGCCAGGAATGTTGTCAAATATTGCATCCGAGATGTTAGGTTGCCTTAGGTTAGGATATATAACGTTATAGACGCATGTAATGTTACCTCCGAGACGTTGGGACCGACACGCCTGGAATGTTGTCAAATGTTACATCCGAAATGTTAGGTTGCCTTATGTTAGGATATATGACGCTACAGACGTATATACTGTTCCCTCCGAGAAGTAGGGTTCGACAGGCCAGGAATGTTGTCAAATATTGCATCCGAGATGTTAGGTTGCCTTAGATTCGGATATACAACGTTATAGACGCATATAATGTTCCCACCGAGGAGTAGGGTCCGACACGCCTGGAATGTTGTAGAATATTACATCCGAGATGTAAGGTTGCCTTAGGTTAGAAAATATAACGTTATGGACGTATATACTGTTCCCACCGAGTTGTAGGGTCCGACACGCCAGGAATGTTGTCAAATATTACTTCCGAGATGTAAGGTTGCCTTAGGTTAGGATATATAACGTTATGGACGTATATACTGTTCCCACCGAGAAGTAGGGTCCGAAACGCCAGGAATGTTGTCAAATATTACATCCTAGTTGTTACGTTGCCGTTATAGACGCATTAATGTTACCACCGAGACGTAGGGACCGACACGCCTGGAATGTTGTCAAATGTGACATCCGAGATGTTAGGTTGCCTTAGGTTAGGATATATGTCGTTATAGACGCATATACTGTTCCCTCCGGGAAGTAGGATTCGACAGGCCAGGAATGTTGTCAAATATTGCATGCGAGATGTTAGGTTGCCTTAGATTATGATATATAGCGTTATAGACGTATATACTGTTCCCTCCGAGAAGTAGGGTTCGACAGGCCAGGAATGTTGTCAAATATTGCATCCAAGATGTTAGGCTGCCTTAGATTAGGATATACAACGTTATAGACGCATATAATGTTCCCACCGTGAAGTAGGTTCCGACACGCCTGGAATGTTGTAGAATATTACATCCGAGATGTAAGGTTGCCTTTGGTTAGGATATATAACGTTATGGACGTATATACTGTTCCCACCGAGAAGTAGGGTCCGAAACGCCAGGAATGTTGTAAAATATTACATCCGAGTTGTTACGTTGCCGTTATAGACGCATTAATGTTACCACCGAGACGTAGGGACCGACACGCCTGGAATGTTGTCAAATGTGACATCCGAGATGTTAGGCTGCCTTAGGTTAGGATATATATCGTTATAGACGCATATAATGTTCCCACCGAGTAGTAGGGTCCGACACGCCTGGAAGGTTGTAGAATATTACATCCGAGATGTCAGGTTGCCTTAGGTTAGGATATACACCGTTATAGACATATATACTGTTACCTCCGAGAAGTAGGGTTCGACAGGCCAGGAATGTTGTCAAATATTGCATCCGAGATGTTAGATTGCCTTAGGTTAGGATATATAACGTTAGAGACGCATGTAAAGTTACCGCCGAGACGTAGGGACCGACACGCCTGGAATGTTGTCAAATGTTACATCCGAGATGTTAGGTTGCCTTAGGTTAGGATATATGACGTTACAGACGTATATACTTTTCCCACCGAGAAGTAGGGTTCGACAGGCCAGGAATGTTGTCGAATATTGCATCCGAGATGTTAGGTTGCCTTAGATTATGATACATACCGTTATAGACGCATATAATGTTCCCACCGAGAAGTAGGGTCCGACACGCCTGGAAGGTTGTAGAATATTACATCCGAGATGTCAGGTTGCCTTAGGTTAGGATATATACCGTTATAGACATATATACTGTTCCCTCCGAGAAGTAGGGTTCGACAGGCCAGGAATGTTGTCAAATATTGCATCCGTGATGTTAGGTTGCCTTAGGTTAGGATATATAACGTTATAGACGCATGTAATGTTACCACCGAGACGTAGGGACCGACACGCCTGTAATGTTGTCAAATGTTACATCCGAGATGTTAGGTTGCCTTAGGTTAGGATTTATGACGTTACAGACGTATATACTGTTCCCTCCGAGAAGTAGGGTTCGACGGGCCAGGAATGTTGTCAAATATTGCATCCGAGATGTTAGGTCGCCTTAGGTTAGGATATATAACGTTATAGACGTATGTAATGTTCCCACCGTGAAGTAGGTTCCGACACGCCTGGAATGTTGTAGAATATTACATCCGAGATGTAAGGTTGCCTTTGGTTAGGATATATAACGTTATGGACGTATATACTGTTCCCACCGAGAAGTAGGGTCCGAAACGCCAGGAATGTTGTAAAATATTACATCCGAGTTGTTACGTTGCCGTTATAGACGCATTAATGTTACCACCGAGACGTAGGGACCGACACGCCTGGAATGTTGTCAAATGTGACATCCGAGATGTTAGGCTGCCTTAGGTTAGGATATATATCGTTATAGACGCATATAATGTTCCCACCGAGTAGTAGGGTCCGACACGCCTGGAAGGTTGTAGAATATTACATCCGAGATGTCAGGTTGCCTTAGGTTAGGATATACACCGTTATAGACATATATACTGTTACCTCCGAGAAGTAGGGTTCGACAGGCCAGGAATGTTGTCAAATATTGCATCCGAGATGTTAGGTCGCCTTAGGTTAGGATATATAACGTTATAGACGCATGTAATGTTACCACCGAGACGTAGGGACCGACACGCCTGGAATGTTGTCAAATGTTACATCCGAGATGTTAGGTTGCCTTAGGTTAGGATATATGACGTTACAGACGTATATACTTTTCCCTCCGAGAAGTAGGGTTCGACAGGCCAGGAATGTTGTCAAATATTGCATCCGAGATGTTAGGTTCCTTAGATTATGATACATACCGTTATAGACGCATATAATGTTCCCACCGAGAAGTAGGGTCCGACACGCCTGGAAGGTTGTAGAATATTACATCCGAGATGTCAGGTTGCCTTAGGTTAGGACATATACCGTTATAGACATATATACTGTTCCCTCCGAGAAGTAGGGTTCGACAGGCCAGGAATGTTGTCAAATATTGCATCCGAGATGTTAGGTTGCCTTAGATTAGGATATACAACGTTATAGACGCATATAATGTTCCCACCGAGGAGTAGGGTCCGACACGCCTGGAATGTTGTAGAGTATTACATCCGAGATGTAAGGTTGCCTTAGGTTAGAATATATAACGTTATGGATGTATATACTGTTCCCAGCGAGAAGTAGGGTCCGACACGCCAGGAATATTGTCAAATATTGCATCCGAGATGTTAGGTTGCCTTAGATTAGGATATACAACGTTATAGACGCATATAATGTTCCCACCGAGAAGTAGGGTCCGACACGCCTGGAATGTTGTAGAATATTACATCCGAGATGTAAGGTTGCCTTAGGTTAGAATATATAACGTTATGGACGTATATACTGTTCCCACCGAGAAGTAGGGTCCGACACGCCAGGAATGTTGTCAAATATTGCATCCGAGATATAAGGTTGCCTTAGGTTAGGATATATGACGTTACAGACGTATATACTTTTCCCTCCGAGAAGTAGGGTTCGACAGGCCAGGAATGTTGTCAAATATTGCATCCGAGATGTTAGGTTGCCTTAGATTATGATACATACCGTTATAGACGCATATAATGTTCCCACCGAGAAGTAGGGTCCGACACGCCTGGAAGGTTGTAGAATATTACATCCGAAATGTCAGGTTGCCTTAGGTTAGGATATATACCGTTATAGACATATATACTGTTCCCTCCGAGAAGTAGGGTTCGACAGGCCAGGAATGTTGTCAAATATTGCATCCAAGATGTTAGGCTGCCTTAGATTAGGATATACAACGTTATAGACGCATATAATGTTCCCACCGTGAAGTAGGTTCCGACACGCCTGGAATGTTGTAGAATATTACATCCGAGATGTAAGGTTGCCTTTGGTTAGGATATATAACGTTATGGACGTATATACTGTTCCCACCGAGAAGTAGGGTCCGAAACGCCAGGAATGTTGTAAAATATTACATCCGAGTTGTTACGTTGCCGTTATAGACGCATTAATGTTACCACCGAGACGTAGGGACCGACACGCCTGGAATGTTGTCAAATGTGACATCCGAGATGTTAGGCTGCCTTAGGTTAGGATATATATCGTTATAGACGCATATAATGTTCCCACCGAGTAGTAGGGTCCGACACGCCTGGAAGGTTGTAGAATATTACATCCGAGATGTCAGGTTGCCTTAGGTTAGGATATACACCGTTATAGACATATATACTGTTACCTCCGAGAAGTAGGGTTCGACAGGCCAGGAATGTTGTCAAATATTGCATCCGAGATGTTAGATTGCCTTAGGTTAGGATATATAACGTTAGAGACGCATGTAAAGTTACCGCCGAGACGTAGGGACCGACACGCCTGGAATGTTGTCAAATGTTACATCCGAGATGTTAGGTTGCCTTAGGTTAGGATATATGACGTTACAGACGTATATACTTTTCCCACCGAGAAGTAGGGTTCGACAGGCCAGGAATGTTGTCGAATATTGCATCCGAGATGTTAGGTTGCCTTAGATTATGATACATACCGTTATAGACGCATATAATGTTCCCACCGAGAAGTAGGGTCCGACACGCCTGGAAGGTTGTAGAATATTACATCCGAGATGTCAGGTTGCCTTAGGTTAGGATATATACCGTTATAGACATATATACTGTTCCCTCCGAGAAGTAGGGTTCGACAGGCCAGGAATGTTGTCAAATATTGCATCCGTGATGTTAGGTTGCCTTAGGTTAGGATATATAACGTTATAGACGCATGTAATGTTACCACCGAGACGTAGGGACCGACACGCCTGGAATGTTGTCAAATGTTACATCCGAGATGTTAGGTTGCCTTAGGTTAGGATATATGACGTGATAGACGTATATACTGTTCCCTCCGAGAAGTAGGGTTCGACGGGCCAGGAATGTTGTCAAATATTGCATCCGAGATGTTAGGTCGCCTTAGGTTAGGATATATAACGTTATAGACGCATGTAATGTTACCACCGAGACGTAGGGACCGACACGCCTGTAATGTTGTCAAATGTTACATCCGAGATGTTAGGTTGCCTTAGGTTAGGATTTATGACGTTACAGACGTATATACTGTTCCCTCCGAGAAGTAGGGTTCGACGGGCCAGGAATGTTGTCAAATATTGCATCCGAGATGTTAGGTCGCCTTAGGTTAGGATATATAACGTTATAGACGCATGTAATGTTACCACCGAGACGTAGGGACCGACACGCCTGGAATGTTGTCAAATGTTACATCCGAGATGTTAGGTTGCCTTAGGTTAGGATATATGACGTTACAGACGTATATACTTTTCCCTCCGAGAAGTAGGGTTCGACAGGCCAGGAATGTTGTCAAATATTGCATCCGAGATGTTAGGTTGCCTTAGATTATGATACATACCGTTATAGACGCATATAATGTTCCCACCGAGAAGTAGGGTCCGACACGCCTGGAAGGTTGTAGAATATTACATCCGAGATGTCAGGTTGCCTTAGGTTAGGATATATACCGTTATAGACATATATACTGTTCCCTCCGAGAAGTAGGGTTCGACAGGCCAGGAATGTTGTCAAATATTGCATCCGTGATGTTAGGTTGCCTTAGGTTAGGATATATAACGTTATAGACGCATGTAATGTTACCACCGAGACGTAGGGACCGACACGCCTGGAATGTTGTCAAATGTTACATCCGAGATGTTAGGTTGCCTTAGGTTAGGATATATGACGTTACAGACGTATATACTTTTCCCTCCGAGAAGTAGGGTTCGACAGGCCAGGAATGTTGTCAAATATTGCATCCGAGATGTTAGGTTGCCTTAGATTATGATACATACCGTTATAGACGCATATAATGTTCCCACCGAGAAGTAGGGTCCGACACGCCTGGAAGGTTGTAGAATATTACATCCGAGATGTCAGGTTGCCTTAGGTTAGGATATATACCGTTATAGACGTATATACAGTTCCCTCCGAGAAGTAGGGTTCGACAGGCCAGGAATGTTGTCAAATATTGCATCCGAGATGTTAGGTTGCCTTAGGTTAGGATATATAACGTTATAGACGCATGTAATGTTAACACCGAGACGTAGGGACCGACACGCCTGTAATGTTGTCAAATGTTACATCCGAGATGTTAGGTTGCCTTAGGTTAGGATATATGACGTTACAGACGTATATACTGTTCCCTCCGAGAAGTAGGGTTCGACAGGCCAGGAATGTTGTCAAATATTGCATCCGAGATGTTAGGTTGCCTTAGATTAGGATATACAACGTTATAGACGCATATAATGTTCCCACCGAGGAGTAGGGTCCGACACGCCTGGAATGTTGTAGAATATTACATCCGAGATGTAAGGTTGCCTTAGGTTAGAATATATAACGTTATGGACGTATATACTGTTCCCACCGAGTAGTAGGGTCCGACACGCCAGGAATGTTGTCAAATATTACATCCGAGATGTAAGGTTGCCTTAGGTTAGGATATATAACGTTATGGACGTATATACTGTTCCCACCGAGAAGTAGGGTCCGAAACGCCAGGAATGTTGTCAAATATTACATCCCAGTTGTTACGTTGCCGTTATAGACGCATTAATGTTACCACCGAGACGTAGGGACCGACACGCCTGGAATGTTGTCAAATGTGACTTCCGAGATGTTAGGTTGCCTTAGGTTAGGATATATGTCGTTATAGAGGTATATACTGTTCCCTCCGGGAAGTAGGGTTCGACAGGCCAGGAATGTTGTCAAATATTGCATCCGAGGTGTTACGTCGCCTTAGGTTAGGATATATAACGTTATAGACGCATGTAATGTTCCCACCGAGAAGTAGGGTCCGACACGCCTGGAAGGTTGTAGAATATTACATCCGAGATGTCAGGTTGCCTTAGGTTAGGACATATACCGTTATAGACATATATACTGTTCCCTCCGAGAAGTAGGGTTCGACAGGCCAGGAATGTTGTCAAATATTGCATCCGTGATGTTAGGTTGCCTTAGGTTAGGATATATAACGTTATAGACGCATGTAATGTTACCACCGAGACGTACGGACCGACACGACTGGAATGTTGTCAAATGTTACATCCGATATGTTAGGTTGCCTTAGGTTAGGATATATGACGTTACAGACGTATATACTGTTCCCTCCGAGAAGTAGGGTTCGACAGGCCAGGAATGTTGTCAAATATTGCATCCGAGATGTTAGGTTGCCTTAGATTAGGATATACAACGTTATAGACGCATATAATGTTCCCACCGAGGAGTAGGGTCCGACACGCCTGGAATGTTGTAGAGTATTACATCCGAGATGTAAGGTTGCCTTAGGTTAGAATATATAACGTTAAGGATGTATATACTGTTCCCAGCGAGAAGTAGGGTCCGACACGCCAGGAATATTGTCAAATATTGCATCCGAGATGTTAGGTTGCCTTAGATTAGGATATACAACGTTATAGACGCATATAATGTTCCCACCGAGAAGTAGGGTCCGACACGCCTGGAATGTTGTAGAATATTACATCCGAGATGTAAGGTTGCCTTAGGTTAGAATATATAACGTTATGGACGTATATACTGTTCCCACCGAGAAGTAGGGTCCGACACGCCAGGAATGTTGTCAAATATTGCATCCGAGATATAAGGTTGCCTTAGGTTAGGATATATAACGTTATGGACGTATATACTGTTCCCACCGAGAGGTAGGGTTCGACAGGCCAGGAATGTTGTCAAATATTGCATCCGAGATGTTAGGTTGCCTTAGATTAGGATATACAACGTTATAGACGCATATAATGTTCCCACCGAAGAGTAGGGTCCGACACGCCTGGAATGTTGTAGAGTATTACATCCGAGATGTAAGGTTGCCTTAGGTTAGAATATATAACGTTATGGATGTATATACTGTTCCCACCGAGAAGTAGGGCCCGACAGGCCAGGAATGTTGTCAAATATTGCATCCGAGATGTTAGGTTGCCTTAGATTAGGATATACAACGTTATAGACGCATATAATGTTCCCACCGAGAAGTAGGGTCCGACACGCCTGGAATGTTGTAGAATATTACATCCGAGATGTAAGGTTGCCTTAGATTAGAATATATAACGTTATGGACGTATATACTGTTCCCACCGAGAAGTAGGGTCCGACACGCCAGGAATGTTGTCAAATATTGCATCCGAGATGTAAGGTTGCCTTAGGTTAGGATATATAACGTTATGGACGTATATACTGTTCCCACCGAGAGGTAGGGTTCGACAGGCCAGGAATGTTGTCAAATATTGCATCCGAGATGTTAGGTTGCCTTAGGTTAGGATATATAACGTTATAGACGCATGTAATGTTACCTCCGAGACGTAGGGACCGACACGCCTGGAATGTTGTCAAGTGTTACATCCGAGATGTTAGGTTGCCTTATGTTAGGATATATGACGCTACAGACGTATATACTGTTCCCTCCGAGAAGTAGGGTTCGACAGACCAGGAATGTTGTCAAATATTGCATCCGAGTTGTTAGGTTGCCTTAGATTAGGATATATACCGTTATAGACGTATATAATGTACCCTCCGAGGAGTAGGGTTCGACAGGCCAGGAATGTTGTCAAATATTGCATCCGAGATGTTAGGTTGCCTTAGGTTAGGATATATAACTTTATAGACGCATGTAATGTTACCACCGAGACGTAGGGACCGACACGACTGGAATGTTGTCAAATGTTACATCCGAGATGTTAGGTTGCCTTAGGTTAGGAAATATGACGTTACAGACGTATATACTGTTCCCACCGAGAGGTAGGGTACGACAGGCCAGGAATGTTGTCAAATATTGCATCCGAGATGTGAAGTTGCCTTAGGTTAGGATATATAACGTTATAGACGCATGTAATGTTACCTCCGAGACGTAGGGACCGACACGCCTGGAATGTTGTCAAATGTTACATCCGAAATGTTAGGTTGCCTTATGTTAGGATATATGACGCTACAGACGTATATACTGTTCCCTGCGAGAAGTAGGGTTCGACAGGCCAGGAATGTTGTCAAATATTGCATCCGAGATGTTAGGTTGCCTTAGATTAGGATATACAACGTTATAGACGCATATAATGTTCCCAGCGAGGAGTAGGGTCCGACACGCCTGGAATGTTGTCAAATGTTACATCCGAGATGTTAGGTTGCCTTAGGTTAGGATATATGACGTTACAGACGTATATACTGTTCCCTCCGAGAAGTAGTGTTCGACAGGCCAGGAATGTTGTCAAATATTGCATCCGAGATGTTAGGTTGCCTTAGATTAGGGTATATACCGGTATAGACGTATATACTGTTGTCTCCGAGAAGTAGGGATCGACAGGCCAGGAATGTTGTCAAATATTGCATCCGAGATTTTAGGTTGCCTCAGGTAAGAATATATGACGTTATAGACGTATATACAGTTCCCTCCGAGTAGTAGGGTTCGACAGGCCAGGAATGTTGTCAAATATTGCATCCGAGATGTTAGGTTGCCTTAGGTTAGGATATATAACGTTATAGACGCATGTAATGTTAACACCGAGACGTAGGGACTGACACGCCTGGAATGTTGTCAAATGTTACATCCGAGATGTTAGGTTGCCTCAGGTTAGGATATATGACGTTATAGACGTATATACTGTTCCCTCCGAGAAGTACGGTTCGACAGGCCAGGAATGTTGTCATATATTGCATCCGAGACGTTAGGTTGCCTTAGGTTAGGATATATAACGTTATAGACGCATGTAATGTTACCACCGAGACGTAGGGACCGACACGATTGGAATGTTGTCAAGTGTTACATCCGAGATGTTAGGTTGCCTTAGGTTAGGATATATGACGTTACAGACGTATATACTGTTCCCTCCGGGAAGTAGTGTTCGACAGGCCAGGAATGTTGTCAAATATTACATACGAGATGTTATGTGGCCTTAGGTTAGGATATATACCGTTATAGACGCATATAATGTTCCCACCGAGAAGTAGGGTCCGACACGCCTGGAAGGTTGTAGAATATTACATCCGAGATGTCAGGTTGCCTTAGGTTAGGATATATACCGTTATAGACATATATACTGTTCCCTCCGAGAAGTAGGGTTCGACAGGCCAGGAATGTTGTCAAATATTGCATCCGAGATGTTAGGTTGCCTTAGATTAGGATATATACCGTTATAGACGTATATACTGTTCCCTCGGGGCAGTAGGGTTCGACAGGCCAGGAATGTTGTCAGATATTGCATCCGAGATGTTAGGTTGCCTTAGGTTAGGATATATAACGTTCTGGACGTATATACTGTTCCCACCGAGAAGTAGGGTTCGATAGGCCAGGAATGTTGTCAAATATTGCATCCGAGATGTTAGGTTGCCTTAGATTATGATATATACCGTTATAGACGCATATAATGTTCCCACCGAGAAGTAGGGTCCGACACGCCTGGAAGGTTGTAGAATATTACATCCGAGATGTAAGGTTGCCTTAGGTTAGGATATATAACGTTATGGACGTATATACTGTTCCCAACGAGAAGTAGGGTCCGAAACGCCAGCAATGTTGTAAAATATTACATCCGAGTTGTTACGTTGCCGTTATAGGCGCATTAAGGTTACCACCGAGACGTAGGGACCGACACGCCTGGAACGTGGTCAAATGTGACATCCGAGATGATAGGTTGCCTTAGGTTAGGATATATGACGTTATAGACGTATATACTGTTCCCTCCGGATGGTAGGGTTCGACAGGCCAGGAATGTTGTCAAATATTGCATCCGAGATGTTAGGTTGCCTTAGGTTAGGATATATAACGTTATAGACGCATGTAATGTTACCACCGAGACGTAGGGACCGACACGCCTGGAATGTTGTCAAATGTTACATCCTTGATGTTAGCTTGTCTTAGGTTAGGATATATGACGTTACAGACGTATATAATGTTCCCTCCGAGAAGAAGGGTTCGACAGGCCAGGAATGTTGTCAAATATTGCATCCGAGATGTTAGGTTGCCTTAGATTAGGATATATACCGTTATAGACGTATATACTGTTCCCTCCGGGACGTAGGGTTCGACAGGCCGGGAATGTTGTCAAATATAGCATCCGAGATGTTAGGTTGCCTTAGATTAGGATATACAACGTTATAGACGCATATAATGTTCCCACCGAGAAGTAGGTTCCGACACGCCTGGAATGTTGTAGAATAATACATCCGAGATGTCAGGTTGCCTTAGGTTAGGATATATAACGTTATAGACGTATATACTGTTCCCTCCGAGAAGTAGGGTTCGACAGGCCAGGAATGTTGTCAAATATTGCATCCGAGATGTTAGGTTGCCTTAGATTAGGATATATACCGTTATCGACGCATGTAATGTTACCACCGAGACGGAGGGACCGACACGCCTGGAATGTTGTCAAATGTTACATCCGAGATGTTAGGTTGCCTTAGGTTAGGATATATGACGTTACAGACGTATATACTGTTCCCTCCGAGAAGTAGTGTTCGACAGGCCAGGAATGTTGTCAAATATTGCATCCCAGATGTTAGGTTGCCTTAGATTAGGATATATACCGGTATAGACGTATATACTGTTGTCTCCGAGAAGTAGGGTTCGACAGGCCAGGAATGTTGTCAAATATTGCATCCGAGATTTTAGGTTGCCTCAGGTAAGAATATATGACGTTATAGACGTATATACAGTTCCCTCCGAGTAGTAGGGTTCGACAGGCCAGGAATGTTGTCAAATATTGCATCCGAGATGTTAGGTTGCCTTAGGTTAGGATATATAACGTTATAGACGCATGTAATGTTAACACCGAGACGTAGGGACCGACACGCCTGGAATGTTGTCAAATGTTACATCCGAGATGTTAGGTTGCCTCAGGTTAGGATATATGACGTTATAGACGTATATACTGTTCCCTCCGAGAAGTACGGTTCGACAGGCCAGGAATGTTGTCATATATTGCATCCGAGACGTTAGGTTGCCTTAGGTTAGGATATATAACGTTATAGACGCATGTAATGTTACCACCGAGACGTAGGGACCGACACGATTGGAATGTTGTCAAGTGTTACATCCGAGATGTTAGGTTGCCATAGGTTAGGATATATGACGTTACAGACGTATATACTGTTCCCTCCGGGAAGTAGTGTTCGACAGGCCAGGAATGTTGTCAAATATTACATACGAGATGTTATGTGGCCTTAGGTTAGGATATATACCGTTATAGACGCATATAATGTTCCCACGGAGAAGTAGGGTCCGACACGCCTGGAAGGTGGTAGAATATTACATCCGAGATGTCAGGTTGCCTTAGGTTAGGATATATACCGTTATAGACATATATACTGTTCCCTCCGAGAAGTAGGGTTCGACAGGCCAGGAATGTTGTCAAATATTGCATCCGAGATGTTAGGTTGCCTTAGATTAGGATATATACCGTTATAGACGTATATACTGTTCCCTCGGGGCAGTAGGGTTCGACAGGCCAGGAATGTTGTCAGATATTGCATCCGAGATGTTAGGTTGCCTTAGGTTAGGATATATAACGTTCTGGACGTATATACTGTTCCCACCGAGAAGTAGGGTTCGATAGGCCAGGAATGTTGTCAAATATTGCATCCGAGATGTTAGGTTGCCTTAGGTTAGGATATATGACGTTATAGACGTATATACTGTTCCCACCGAGAGGTAGGGTTCGACACGCCAGGAATGTTGTCAAATATTACATACGAGATGTTATGTGGCCTTAGGTTAGGACATATAACGTTATAGACGAATGTAATGTTACCACCGAGACGTAGGGACCGATACGCCTGGAATGTTGACAAATGTTACATCCTTGATGTTAGGTTGTCTTAGGTTAGGATATATGACGTTACAGGCGTATATAATGTTCCCTCCGAGAAGAAGGGTTCGACAGGCCAGGAATGTTGTCAAATATTGCATCCGAGATGTTAGGTTGCCTTAGATTAGGATATATACCGTTATAGACGTATATACTGTTCCCTCCGGGACGTAGGGTTCGACAGGCCGGGAATGTTGTCAAATATAGCATCCGAGATGTTAGGTTGCCGTAGATTAGGATATACAACGTTATAGACGCATATAATGTTCCCACCGAGAAGTAGGTTCCGACACGCCTGGAATGTTGTAGAATAATACATCCGAGATGTCAGGTTGCCTTAGGTTAGGATATATAACGTTATAGACGTATATACTGTTCCCTCCGAGAAGTAGGGTTCGACAGGCCAGGAATGTTGTCAAATATTGCATCCGAGATGTTAGGTTGCCTTAGATTAGGATATATACCGTTATCGACGCATGTAATGTTACCACCGAGACGTAGGGACCGACACGCCTGGAATGTTGTCAAATGTTACATCCGAGATGTTAGGTTGCCTCAGGATAGGATATATGACGTTATAGACGTATATACTGTTCCCTCCGATAAGTAGGGTTCCACGGGCCAGGAATGTTGTCAAATATTGCATCCGAGGTGTTACGTCGCCTTAGGTTAGGATATATAACGTTATAGACGCATGTAATGTTCCCACCGAGAAGTAGGGTCCGACACGCCTGGAAGGTTGTAGAATATTACATCCGAGATGTCAGGATGCCTTAGGTTAGGATATATACCGTTATAGTCATATATACTGTTCCCTTCGAGAAGTAGGGTTCGACAGGCCAGGAATGTTGTCAAATATTGCATCCGAGATGATAGGTTGCCTTAGGTTAGGATATATAACGTTATAGACGCATGTAATGTTACCACCGAGACGTAGGGACCGTCACGCCTGGAATGTTGTCAAATGTTACATCCGAGATGTTAGGTTGCCTTAGGTTAGGATATATGACGTTACAGACGTATATACTGTTCCCTCCGGGAAGTAGGGTTCGACAGGCTAGGAATGTTGTCAAATATTGCATCCGAGATGTTAGGTTGCCTTAGATTATGATATATAGCGTTATAGACGTATATACTGTTCCCTCCGAGAAGTAGGGTTCGACAGGCCAGGAATGTTGTCAAATATTGCATCCGAGATGTTAGGTTGCCTTAGATTAGGATATACAACGTTATAGACGCATATAATGTTCCCACCGAGAAGTAGGGTCCGACACGCCTGGAATGTTGTAGAATATTACATCCGAGATGTAAGGTTGCCTTAGGTTAGGATATATAACGTTATGGACGTATATACTGTTCCCACCGAGAAGTAGGGTCCGAAACGCCCGCAATGTTGTAAAATATTACATCCGAGTTGTTACGTTGCCGTTATAGGCGCATTGATGTTACCACCGAGACGTAGGGACCGACACGCCTGGAATGTTGTCAAATGTGGCATCCGAGATGTTAGGTTGCCTTAGGTTAGGATATATGTCGTTATAGACGTATATACTGTTCCCTCCGGATGGTAGGGTTCGACAGGCCAGGAATGTTGTCAAATATTGCATCCGAGATGTTAGGTTGCCTTAGGTTAGGATATATGACGTTATAGACGCATGTAATGTTACCACCGAGACGTAGGGACCGACATGCCTGGAATGTTGTCAAATGTTACATCCGAGATGTTAGGTTGCCTTAGGTTAGGATATATGACGTTATAGACGTATATACTGTTCCCACCGAGAGGTAGGGTTCGACACGCCAGGAATGTTGTCAAATATTACATACGAGATGTTATGTGGCCTTAGGTTAGGACATATAACGTTATAGACGAATGTAATGTTACCACCGAGACGTAGGGACCGACACGCCTGGAATGTTGACAAATGTTACATCCTTGATGTTAGGTTGTCTTAGGTTAGGATATATGACGTTACAGACGTATATAATGTTCCCTCCGAGAAGAAGGGTTCGACAGGCCAGGAATGTTGTCAAATATTGCATCCGAGATGTTAGGTTGCCTTAGATTAGGATATATACCGTTATAGACGTATATACTGTTCCCTCCGGGACGTAGGGTTCGACAGGCCGGGAATGTTGTCAAATATAGCATCCGAGATGTTAGGTTGCCGTAGATTAGGATATACAACGTTATAGACGCATATAATGTTCCCACCGAGAAGTAGGTTCCGACACGCCTGGAATGTTGTAGAATAATACATCCGAGATGTCAGGTTGCCTTAGGTTAGGATATATAACGTTATAGACGTATATACTGTTCCCTCCGAGAAGTAGGGTTCGACAGGCCAGGAATGTTGTCAAATATTGCATCCGAGATGTTAGGTTGCCTTAGATTAGGATATATACCGTTATCGACGCATGTAATGTTACCACCGAGACGTAGGGACCGACACGCCTGGAATGTTGTCAAATGTTACATCCGAGATGTTAGGTTGCCTCAGGATAGGATATATGACGTTATAGACGTATATACTGTTCCCTCCGATAAGTAGGGTTCGACGGGCCAGGAATGTTGTCAAATATTGCATCCGAGGTGTTACGTCGCCTTAGGTTAGGATATATAACGTTATAGACGCATGTAATGTTCCCACCGAGAAGTAGGGTCCGACACGCCTGGAAGGTTGTAGAATATTACATCCGAGATGTCAGGTTGCCTTAGGTTAGGATATATACCGTTATAGACATATATACTGTTCCCTTCGAGAAGTAGGGTTCGACAGGCCAGGAATGTTGTCAAATATTGCATCCGAGATGATAGGTTGCCTTAGGTTAGGATATATAACGTTATAGACGCATGTAATGTTACCACCGAGACGTAGGGACCGTCACGCCTGGAATGTTGTCAAATGTTACATCCGAGATGTTAGGTTGCCTTAGGTTAGGATATATGACGTTACAGACGTATATACTGTTCCCTCCGGGAAGTAGGGTTCGACAGGCCAGGAATGTTGTCAAATATTGCATCCGAGATGTTAGGTTGCCTTAGATTATGATATATAGCGTTATAGACGTATATACTGTTCCCTCCGAGAAGTAGGGTTCGACAGGCCAGGAATGTTGTCAAATATTGCATCCGAGATGTTAGGTTGCCTTAGATTAGGATATACAACGTTATAGACGCATATAATGTTCCCACCGAGAAGTAGGGTCCGACACGCCTGGAATGTTGTAGAATATTACATCCGAGATGTAAGGTTGCCTTAGGTTAGGATATATAACGTTATGGACGTATATACTGTTCCCACCGAGAAGTAGGGTCCGAAACGCCAGCAATGTTGTAAAATATTACATCCGAGTTGTTACGTTGCCGTTATAGGCGCATTGATGTTACCACCGAGACGTAGGGACCGACACGCCTGGAATGTTGTCAAATGTGGCATCCGAGATGTTAGGTTGCCTCAGGTTAGGATATATGTCGTTATAGACGTATATACTGTTCCCTCCGGATGGTAGGGTTCGACAGGCCAGGAATGTTGTCAAATATTGCATCCGAGATGTTAGGTTGCCTTAGGTTAGGATATATGACGTTATAGACGCATGTAATGTTACCATCGAGACGTAGGGACCGACATGCCTGGAATGTTGTCAAATGTTACATCCGAGATGTTAGGTTGCCTTAGGTTAGGATATATGACGTTATAGACGTATATACTGTTCCCACCGAGAGGTAGGGTTCGACACGCCAGGAATGTTGTCAAATATTACATACGAGATGTTATGTGGCCTTAGGTTAGGATATATAACGTTATAGACGCATGTAATGTTACGACCGAGACGTAGGGACCGACACGCCTGGAATGTTGTAAAATGTTACATCCGAGATGTTAGGTTGCCTAAGATTAGGATATATACCGTTATAGACGCATGTAATGTTACCACCGAGACGTAGGGACCGACACGCCTGGAATGTTGACAAATGTTACATCCGAGATGTTAGGTTGTCTTAGGTTAGGATATATGACGTTACAGACATATATAATGTTCCCTCCGAGAAGTAGGGTTCGACAGGACAGGAATGTTGTCAAATATTGCATCCGAGATGTTAGGCTGCCTTAGGTTAGGATATATACCGTTATAGACGTATATACTGTTCCCACCGAGAAGTAGGGTTCGACACGCCAGGAATGTTGTCAAATATTACATACGAGATGGTAGGTGGCCTTAGGTTAGGATATATAACGTTATAGACGCATGTAATGTTACGACCGAGACGTAGGGACCGACACGCCTGGAATATTGTAAAATGTTACATCCGAGATGTTAGGTTGCCTAAGATTAGGATATATACCGTTATAGACGCATGTAATGTTACCACCGAGACGTAGGGACCGACACGCCTGGAATGTTGACAAATGTTACATCCGAGATGTTAGGTTGCCTCAGGTAAGAATATATGACGTTATAGACGTATATACTGTTCCCTCCGAGAAGTAGGGTTCGACAGGCCAGGAATGTTGTCAAATATTGCATCCGAGATGTTAGGTTGCCTTAGGTTAGGATATATAACGTTATAGACGCATGTAATGTTACCACCGAGACGTAGGGACCGACACGCCTGGAATGTTGTCAAATGTTACATCCGAGATGTTAGGTTGCCTCAGGTTAGGATATATGGCGTTATAGACGTATATACTGTTCCCTCCGAGAAGTACGGTTCGACAGGCCAGGAGTGTTGTCAAATATTGCATCCGAGATGTTAGGTTGCCTTAGGTTAGGATATATAACGTTATAGACGCATGTAATGTTACCACCGAGACGTAGGGCCCGACACGCCTGGAATGTTGTGAAATGTTACATCCGAGATGTTAGGTTGCCTAAGATTAGGATATATACCGTTATAGACGCATGTAATGTTACCACCGAGACGTAGGGACCGACACGCCTGGAATGTTGACAAATGTTACATCCGAGATGTTAGGTTGTCTTAGGTTAGGATATATGACGTTACAGACATATATAATGTTCCCTCCGAGAAGTAGGGTTCGACAGGACAGGAATGTTGTCAAATATTGCATCCGAGATGTTAGGCTGCCTTAGGTTAGGATATATACCGTTATAGACGTATATACTGTTCCCACCGAGAAGTAGGGTTCGACACGCCAGGAATGTTGTCAAATATTACATACGAGATGGTAGGTGGCCTTAGGTTAGGATATATAACGTTATAGACGCATGTAATGTTACGACCGAGACGTAGGGACCGACACGCCTGGAATGTTGTAAAATGTTACATCCGAGATGTTAGGTTGCCTAAGATTAGGATATATACCGTTATAGACGCATGTAATGTTACCACCGAGACGTAGGGACCGACACGCCTGGAATGTTGACAAATGTTACATCCGAGATGTTAGGTTGCCTCAGGTAAGAATATATGACGTTATAGACGTATATACTGTTCCCTCCGAGAAGTAGGGTTCGACAGGCCAGGAATGTTGTCAAATATTGCATCCGAGATGTTAGGTTGCCTTAGGTTAGGATATATAACGTTATAGACGCATGTAATGTTACCACCGAGACGTAGGGACCGACACGCCTGGAATGTTGTCAAATGTTACATCCGAGATGTTAGGTTGCCTCAGGTTAGGATATATGGCGTTATAGACGTATATACTGTTCCCTCCGAGAAGTACGGTTCGACAGGCCAGGAGTGTTGTCAAATATTGCATCCGAGATGTTAGGTTGCCTTAGGTTAGGATATATAACGTTATAGACGCATGTAATGTTACCACCGAGACGTAGGGCCCGACACGCCTGGAATGTTGTGAAATGTTACATCCGAGATGTTAGGTTGCCTAAGATCAGGATATATACCGTTATAGACGCATGTAATGTTACCACCGAGACGTAGGGACCGACACGCCTGGAATGTTGTCAAATGTTACATCCGAGATGTTAGGTTGCTTTAGGTTAGGATATATGACGTTATACACGTATATACTGTTCCCTCCGAATGGTAGGGTTCGACAGGCCAGGAATGTTGTCAAATATTGCATCCGAGATTTTAGGTTGCCTTAGGTTAGGATATATAACGTTATAGACGCATGTAATGTTACCTCCGACACGTAGGGACGGACACGCCTGGAATGTTGTCAAATGTTACATCCGAGATGTTAGGTTGCCTTAGGTTAGGATATATGACGTTACAGACGTATATACTGTTCTCTCCGGGAAGTAGGGTTCGACAGGCCAGGAATGTTGTCAAATATTGCATCCGAGATGTTAGGTTGCCTTAGATTAGGATATACAACGTTATAGACGCATATAATGTTCCCACCGAGAAGTAGGGTCCGACACGCCTGGAATGTTGTAGAATATCACATCCGAGATGTAAGGTTGCCTTAGGTTAGGATATATAACGTTATGGACGTATATACTGTTCCCACCGAGAAGTAGGGTCCGAAACGCCAGCAATGTTGTAAAATATTGCATCCGAGTTGTTACGTTGCCGTTATAGGCGCATTAATGTTACCACCGAGACGTAGGGACCGACACGCCTGGAATGTTGTCAAATGTGACATCCGAGATGTTAGGTTGCCTTAGGTTAGGATATATGACGTTATAGACGTATATACTGTTCCCTCCGGATGGTAGGGTTCGACAGGCCAGGAATGTTGTCAAATATTGCATCCGAGATGTTAGGTTGCCTTAGGTTAGGATATATGACGTTACAGACGCATGTAATGTTACCACCGAGACGTAGGGACCGACATGCCTGGAATGTTGTCAAATGTTACATCCGAGATGTTAGGTTGCCTTAGGTTAGGATATATGACGTTATAGACGTATATACTGTTCCCACCGAGAGGTAGGGTTCGACACGCCAGGAATGTTGTCAAATATTACATACGAGATGTTATGTGGCCTTAGGTTAGGACATATAACGTTATAGACGAATGTAATGTTACCACCGAGACGTAGGGACCGACACGCCTGGAATGTTGACAAATGTTACATCCGAGATGTTAGGTTGTCTTAGGTTAGGATATATGACGTTACAGACGTATATAATGTTCCCGCCGAGAAGTAGGGTTCGACAGGACAGGAATGTTGTCAAATATTGCATCCGAGATGTTAGGCTGCCTTAGGTTAGGATATATACCGTTATAGACGTATATACTGTTCCCACCGAGAAGTAGGGTTCGACACGCCAGGAATGTTGTCAAATATTACATACGAGATGGTAGGTGGCCTTAGGTTAGGATATATAACGTTATAGACGCATGTAATGTTACGACCGAGACGTAGGGACCGACACGCCTGGAATGTTGTAAAATGTTACATCCGAGATGTTAGGTTGCCTAAGATTAGGATATATACCGTTATAGACGCATGTAATGTTACCACCGAGACGTATGGACCGACACGCCTGGAATGTTGTCAAATGTTACATTCGAGATGTTAGGTTGCCTTACGTTAGGATATATAACGTTATAGACGTATATACTGTTCCCTCCGAGAAGTAGGGTTCGACAGGCCAGGAATGTTGTCAAATATTGCATCCGAGATGTCAGGTTGCCTTAGGTTAGGATATATACCGTTATAGACATATATACTGTTCCCTTCGAGAAGTAGGGTTCGACAGGCCAGGAATGTTGTCAAATATTGCATCCGAGATGATAGGTTGCCTTAGGTTAGGATATATAACGTTATAGACGCATGTAATGTTACCACCGAGACGTAGGGACCGTCACGCCTGGAATGTTGTCAAATGTTACATCCGAGATGTTAGGTTGCCTTAGGTTAGGATATATGACGTTACAGACGTATATACTGTTCCCTCCGGGAAGTAGGGTTCGACAGGCCAGGAATGTTGTCAAATATTGCATCCGAGATGTTAGGTTGCCTTAGATTATGATATATAGCGTTATAGACGTATATACTGTTCCCTCCGAGAAGTAGGGTTCGACAGGCCAGGAATGTTGTCAAATATTGCATCCGAGATGTTAGGTTGCCTTAGATTAGGATATACAACGTTATAGACGCATATAATGTTCCCACCGAGAAGTAGGGTCCGACACGCCTGGAATGTTGTAGAATATTACATCCGAGATGTAAGGTTGCCTTAGGTTAGGATATATAACGTTATGGACGTATATACTGTTCCCACCGAGAAGTAGGGTCCGAAACGCCAGCAATGTTGTAAAATATTACATCCGACTTGTTACGTTGCCGTTATAGGCGCATTGATGTTACCACCGAGACGTAGGGACCGACACGCCTGGAATGTTGTCAAATGTGGCATCCGAGATGTTAGGTTGCCTTAGGTTAGGATATATGTCGTTATAGACGTATATACTGTTCCCTCCGGATGGTAGGGTTCGACAGGCCAGGAATGTTGTCAAATATTGCATCCGAGATGTTAGGTTGCCTTAGGTTAGGATATATGACGTTATAGACGCATGTAATGTTACCACCGAGACGTAGGGACCGACATGCCTGGAATGTTGTCAAATGTTACATCCGAGATGTTAGGTTGCCTTAGGTTAGGATATATGACGTTATAGACGTATATACTGTTCCCACCGAGAGGTAGGGTTCGACACGCCAGGAATGTTGTCAAATATTACATACGAGATGGTAGGTGGCCTTAGGTTAGGATATATAACGTTATAGACGCATGTAATGTTACGACCGAGACGTAGGGACCGACACGCCTGGAATGTTGTAAAATGTTACATCCGAGATGTTAGGTTGCCTAAGATTAGGATATATACCGTTATAGACGCATGTAATGTTACCACCGAGACGTATGGACCGACACGCCTGGAATGTTGTCAAATGTTACATCCGAGATGTTAGGTTGCCTTAGGTTAGGATATATAACGTTATAGACGTATATACTGTTCCCTCCGAGAAGTAGGGTTCGACAGGCCAGGAATGTTGTCAAATATTGCATCCGAGATGTTAGGTTGCCTTAGATTATGATATATAGCGTTATAGACGTATATACTGTTCCCTCCGAGAAGTAGGGTTCGACAGGCCAGGAATGTTGTCAAATATTGCATCCGAGATGTTAGGTTGCCTTAGATTAGGATATACAACGTTATAGACGCATATAATGTTCCCACCGAGAAGTAGGGTCCGACACGCCTGGAATGTTGTAGAATATTACATCCGAGATGTAAGGTTGCCTTAGGTTAGGATATATAACGTTATGGACGTATATACTGTTCCCACCGAGAAGTAGGGTCCGAAACGCCAGCAATGTTGTAAAATATTACATCCGAGTTGTTACGTTGCCGTTATAGGCGCATTGATGTTACCACCGAGACGTAGGGACCGACACGCCTGGAATGTTGTCAAATGTGGCATCCGAGATGTTAGGTTGCCTTAGGTTAGGATATATGTCGTTATAGACGTATATACTGTTCCCTCCGGATGGTAGGGTTCGACAGGCCAGGAATGTTGTCAAATATTGCATCCGAGATGTTAGGTTGCCTTAGGTTAGGATATATGACGTTATAGACGCATGTAATGTTACCACCGAGACGTAGGGACCGACATGCCTGGAATGTTGTCAAATGTTACATCCGAGATGTTAGGTTGCCTTAGGTTAGGATATATGACGTTATAGACGTATATACTGTTCCCACCGAGAGGTAGGGTTCGACACGCCAGGAATGTTGTCAAATATTACATACGAGATGGTAGGTGGCCTTAGGTTAGGATATATAACGTTATAGACGCATGTAATGTTACGACCGAGACGTAGGGACCGACACGCCTGGAATGTTGTAAAATGTTACATCCGAGATGTTAGGTTGCCTAAGATTAGGATATATACCGTTATAGACGCATGTAATGTTACCACCGAGACGTATGGACCGACACGCCTGGAATGTTGTCAAATGTTACATCCGAGATGTTAGGTTGCCTTAGGTTAGGATATATAACGTTATAGACGTATATACTGTTCCCTCCGAGAAGTAGGGTTCGACAGGCCAGGAATGTTGTCAAATATTGCATCCGAGATGTTAGGTTGCCTTAGATTATGATATATACCGTTATAGACGTATATACTGTTCCCTCCGAGAAGTAGGGTTCGACAGGACAGGAATGTTGTCAAATATAGCATCCGAGATGTTAGGTTGCCTTAGATTAGGATATACAACGTTATAGACGCATATAATGTTCCCACCGAGAAGTAGGGACCGACACGCCTGGAATGTTGTCAAATATTGCATCCGAGATGTTAGGCTGCCTTAGGTTAGGATATATACCGTTATAGACGTATATACTGTTCCCACCGAGACGTAGGGACCGACACGCTTGGAATGTTGTCAAATGTTACATCCGAGATGTTAGGTTGCCTCAGGTTAGGATATATGACGCTATAGACGTATATACTGTTCCCTCCGAGAAGTACGGTTCGACAGGCCAGGAATGTTGTCAAATATTGCATCCGAGATGTTAGGTTGCCTTAGATTATGATATATACCGTTATAGACGTATATACTGTTCCCTCCGAGAAGTAGGGTTCGACAGGACAGGAATGTTGTCAAATATTGCATCCGAGATGTTAGGCTGCCTTAGGTTAGGATATATACCGTTATAGACGTATATACTGTTCCCACCGAGAAGTAGGGTTCGACACGCCAGGAATGTTGTCAAATATTACATACGAGATGGTAGGTGGCCTTAGGTTAGGATATATAACGTTATAGACGCATGTAATGTTACGACCGAGACGTAGGGACCGACACGCCTGGAATGTTGTAAAATGTTACATCCGAGATGTTAGGTTGCCTAAGATTAGGATATATACCGTTATAGACGCATGTAATGTTACCACCGAGACGTATGGACCGACACGCCTGGAATGTTGTCAAATGTTACATCCGAGATGTTAGGTTGCCTTAGGTTAGGATATATAACGTTATAGACGTATATACTGTTCCCTCCGAGAAGTAGGGTTCGACAGGCCAGGAATGTTGTCAAATATTGCATCCGAGATGTTAGGTTGCCTTAGATTATGATATATACCGTTATAGACGTATATACTGTTCCCTCCGAGAAGTAGGGTTCGACAGGACAGGAATGTTGTCAAATATAGCATCCGAGATGTTAGGTTGCCTTAGATTAGGATATACAACGTTATAGACGCATATAATGTTCCCACCGAGAAGTAGGGACCGACACGCCTGGAATGTTGTCAAATATTGCATCCGAGATGTTAGGCTGCCTTAGGTTAGGATATATACCGTTATAGACGTATATACTGTTCCCACCGAGACGTAGGGACCGACACGCTTGGAATGTTGTCAAATGTTACATCCGAGATGTTAGGTTGCCTCAGGTTAGGATATATGACGCTATAGACGTATATACTGTTCCCTCCGAGAAGTACGGTTCGACAGGCCAGGAATGTTGTCAAATATTGCATCCGAGATGTTAGGTTGCCTTAGATTATGATATATACCGTTATAGACGTATATACTGTTCCCTCCGAGAAGTAGGGTTCGACAGGCCAGGAATGTTGTCAAATATTGCATCCGAGATGTTAGGTTGCCTTAGATTAGGATATACAACGTTATAGACGCATATAATGTTCCCACCGAGAAGTAGGGTCCGACACGCCTGGAATGTTGTAGAATATTACATCCGAGATGTAAGGTTGCCTTAGGTTAGGATATATAACGTTATGGACGTATATACTGTTCCCACCGAGAAGTAGGGTCCGAAACGCCAGCAATGTTGTAAAATATTACATCCGAGTTGTTACGTTGCCGTTATAGGCGCATTAATGTTACCACCGAGACGTAGGGACCGACACGCCTGGAATGTTGTCAAATGTGACATCCGAGATGTTAGGTTGCCTTAGGTTAGGATATATGACGTTATAGACGTATATACTGTTCCCTCCGAATGGTAGGGTTCGACAGGCCAGGAATGTTGTCAAATATTGCATCCGAGATGTTAGGTTGCCTTAGGTTAGGATATATGACGTTATAGACGCATGCAATGTTACCACCGAGACGTAGGGACCGACATGCCTGGAATGTTGTCAAATGTTACATCCGAGATGTTAGGTTGCCTTAGGTTAGGATATATGACGTTATAGACGTATATACTGTTCCCACCGAGAGGTAGGGTTCGACACGCCAGGAATGTTGTCAAATATTACATACGAGATGTTATGTGGCCTTAGGTTAGGACATATAACGTTATAGACGAATGTAATGTTACCACCGAGACGTAGGGACCGACACGCCTGGAATGTTGACAAATGTTACATCCGAGATGTTAGGTTGTCTTAGGTTAGGATATATGACGTTACAGACGTATATAATGTTCCCTCCGAGAAGTAGGGTTCGACAGGACAGGAATGTTGTCAAATATTGCATCCGAGGTGTTAGGCTGCCTTAGGTTAGGATATATACCGTTATAGACGTATATACTGTTCCCACCGAGAAGTAGGGTTCGACACGCCAGGAATGTTGTCAAATATTACATACGAGATGGTAGGTGGCCTTAGGTTAGGATATATAACGTTATAGACGCATGTAATGTTACGACCGAGACGTAGGGACCGACACGCCTGGAATGTTGTAAAATGTTACATCCGAGATGTTAGGTTGCCTAAGATTAGGATATATACCGTTATAGACGCATGTAATGTTACCACCGAGACGTATGGACCGACACGCCTGGAATGTTGTCAAATGTTACATCCGAGATGTTAGGTTGCCTTACGTTAGGATATATAACGTTATAGACGTATATACTGTTCCCTCCGAGAAGTAGGGTTCGACAGGCCAGGAATGTTGTCAAATATTGCATCCGAGATGTTAGGTTGCCTTAGATTATGATATATACCGTTATAGACGTATATACTGTTCCCTCCGAGAAGTAGGGTTCGACAGGACAGGAATGTTGTCAAATATAGCATCCGAGATGTTAGGTTGCCTTAGATTAGGATATACAACGTTATAGAAGCATATAATGTTCCCACCGAGAAGTAGGGTCCGACACGCCTGGAATGTTGTAGAATAATACATCCGAGATGTCAGGTTGCCTTAGGTTAGGATATATAACGTTATAGACGTATATACGGTTCCCTCCGAGAAGTAGGGTTCGACAGGCCAGGAATGTTGTCAAATATTGCATCCGAGATGTTAGGTTGCCTACGATTAGGATATATACCGTTATAGACGCATGTAATGTTACCACCGAGACGTAGGGACCGACACGCCTGGAATGTTGTCAAATGTTACATCCGAGATGTTAGGTTGCCTCAGGATAGGATATATGACGTTATAGACGTATATACTGTTCCCTCCGAGAAGTAGGGTTCGACGGGCCAGGAATGTTGTCAGATATTGCATCCGAGATGTTAGGTTGCCTTAGGTTAGGATATATACCGTTATAGACATATATACTGTTCCCTCCGAGAAGTAGGATTCGACAGGCCAGGAATGTTGTCAAATATTGCATCCGAGATGTTAGGTTGCCTTAGATTAGGATATACAACGTTATAGACGCATATAATGTTCCCACCGAGAAGTAGGGTCCGACACGCCTGGAATGTTGTCAAATATTACATACGAGATGGTAGGTTGCCTTAGGTTAGGATATATAACGTTATAGACATATATACTGTTCCCTCCGAGAAGTAGGGTTCGACAGGCCAGGAATGTTGTCAAATATTGCATCCGAGATGATAGGTTGCCTTAGGTTAGGATATATAACGTTATAGACGCATGTAATGTTACCACCGAGACGTAGGGACCGTCACGCCTGGAATGTTGTCAAATGTTACATCCGAGATGTTAGGTTGCCTTAGGTTAGGATATATGACGTTACAGACGTATATACTGTTCCCTCCGAGAATTAGGGTTCGACAGGCCAGGTATGTTGTCAAATATTGCATCCGAGATGTTAGGTTGCCTTAGATTATGATATATACCGTTATAGACGTATATACTGTTCCCTCCGAGAAGTAGGGTTCGACGGGCCAGGAATGTTGTCAGATATTGCATCCGAGATGTTAGGTTGCCTTAGATTATGATATATACCGTTATAGACGTATATACTGTTCCCTCCGAGAAGTAGGGTTCGACAGGCCAGGAATGTTGTCAAATATTGCATCCGAGATGTTAGGTTGCCTTAGATTAGGATATACAACGTTATAGACGCATATAATGTTCCCACCGAGAAGTAGGGTCCGACACGCCTGGAATGTTGTCAAATGTTACATCCGAGATGTTAGATTGCCTTAGGTTAGGATATATGACGTTACAGACGTATATACTGTTCCCTCCGAGAAGTAGTGTTC
Organism: Xylocopa violacea; assembly: GCA_963969225.1. Taxonomy (NCBI): domain Eukaryota; kingdom Metazoa; phylum Arthropoda; class Insecta; order Hymenoptera; family Apidae; genus Xylocopa; species Xylocopa violacea. The sequence continues at coordinate 21,992,913 of CAXAJV010000004.1, forward strand.
GACAGGCCAGGAATGTTGTCAAATATTGCATCCGAGATGTTAGGTTGCCTTAGATTAGGATATATTCCGTTATAGACGTATATAGTGTTCCCTCCGAGAAGTAGGGTTCGACAGGCCAGGAATGTTGTCAAATATTGCATCCGAGATGTTAGGTTGCCTCAGGTAAGAATATATGACGTTATAGACGTATATACTGTTCCCTCCGAGAAGTAGGGTTCGACAGGCCAGGAATGTTGTCAAATATTGCATCCGAGATGTTAGGTTGCCTTAGGTTAGGATATATAACGTTATAGACGCATGTAATGTTACCACCGAGACGTAGGGACCGACACGCCTGGAATGTTGTCAAATGTTACATCCGAGATGTTAGGTTGCCTCAGGTTAGGATATATGTCGTTATAGACGTATATACTGTTCCCTCCGGATGGTAGGGTTCGACAGGCCAGGAATGTTGTCAAATATTGCATCCGAGATGTTAGGTTGCCTTAGGTTAGGATATATGACGTTATAGACGCATGTAATGTTACCACCGAGACGTAGGGACCGACATGCCTGGAATGTTGTCAAATGTTACATCCGAGATGTTAGGTTGCCTTAGGTTAGGATATATGACGTTATAGACGTATATACTGTTCCCAACGAGAGGTAGGGTTCGACACGCCAGGAATGTTGTCAAATATTACATACGAGATGTTATGCGGCCTTAGGTTAGGATATATAACGTTATAGACGCATGTAATGTTACGACCGAGACGTAGGGACCGACACGCCTGGAATGTTGTAAAATGTTACATCCGAGATGTTAGGTTGCCTAAGATTAGGATATATACCGTTATAGACGCATGTAATGTTACCACCGAGACGTAGGGACCGACATGCCTGGAATGTTGTCAAATGTTACATCCGAGATGTTAGGTTGCCTTAGGTTAGGATATATGACGTTATAGACGTATATACCGTTCCCACCGAGAGGTAGGGTTCGACACGCCAGGAATGTTGTCAAATATTGCATCCGAGATGTTAGGTTGCCTTAGGTTAGGATATATAACGTTATAGACGCATGTAATGTTACCACCGAGACGTAGGGACCGACACGCCTGGAATGTTGTCAAATGTTACATCCGAGATGTTAGGTTGCCTTAGATTAGGATATATGACGTTACAGACGTATATACTGTTCCCTCCGGGAAGTAGGGTTCGACAGGCCAGGAATGTTGTCAAATATTGCATCCTAGATGTTAGGTTGCCTTAGATTATGATATATACCGTTATAGACGTATATACTGTTCCCTCCGAGAAGTAGGGTTCGACAGGCCAGGAATGTTGTCAAATATTGCATCCGAGATGTTAGGTTGCCTTAGATTAGGATATACAACGTTATAGACGCATATAATGTTCCCACCGAGAAGTAGGGTCCGACACGCCTGGAATGTTGTAGAATATTACATCCGAGATGTAAGGTTGCCTTAGGTTAGGATATATAACGTTATGGACGTATATACTGTTCCCACCGAGAAGTAGGGTCCGAAACGCCAGCAATGTTGTAAAATATTACATCCGAGTTGTTACGTTGCCGTTATAGGCGCATTGATGTTACCACCGAGACGTAGGGACCGACACGCCTGGAATGTTGTCAAATGTGGCATCCGAGATGTTAGGTTGCCTTAGGTTAGGATATATGTCGTTATAGACGTATATACTGTTCCCTCCGGATGGTAGGGTTCGACAGGCCAGGAATGTTGTCAAATATTGCATCCGAGATGTTAGGTTGCCTTAGGTTAGGATATATGACGTTATAGACGCATGTAATGTTACCACCGAGACGTAGGGACCGACATGCCTGGAATGTTGTCAAATGTTACATCCGAGATGTTAGGTTGCCTTAGGTTAGGATATATGACGTTATAGACGTATATACTGTTCCCACCGAGAGGTAGGGTTCGACACGCCAGGAATGTTGTCAAATATTACATACGAGATGGTAGGTGGCCTTAGGTTAGGATATATAACGTTATAGACGCATGTAATGTTACGACCGAGACGTAGGGACCGACACGCCTGGAATGTTGTAAAATGTTACATCCGAGATGTTAGGTTGCCTAAGATTAGGATATATACCGTTATAGACGCATGTAATGTTACCACCGAGACGTATGGACCGACACGCCTGGAATGTTGTCAAATGTTACATCCGAGATGTTAGGTTGCCTTAGGTTAGGATATATAACGTTATAGACGTATATACTGTTCCCACCGAGACGTAGGGACCGACACGCTTGGAATGTTGTCAAATGTTACATCCGAGATGTTAGGTTGCCTCAGGTTAGGATATATGACGCTATAGACGTATATACTGTTCCCTCCGAGAAGTACGGTTCGACAGGCCAGGAATGTTGTCAAATATTGCATCCGAGATGTTAGGTTGCCTTAGATTATGATATATACCGTTATAGACGTATATACTGTTCCCTCCGAGAAGTAGGGTTCGACAGGACAGGAATGTTGTCAAATATTGCATCCGAGATGTTAGGCTGCCTTAGGTTAGGATATATACCGTTATAGACGTATATACTGTTCCCACCGAGAAGTAGGGTTCGACACGCCAGGAATGTTGTCAAATATTACATACGAGATGGTAGGTGGCCTTAGGTTAGGATATATAACGTTATAGACGCATGTAATGTTACGACCGAGACGTAGGGACCGACACGCCTGGAATGTTGTAAAATGTTACATCCGAGATGTTAGGTTGCCTAAGATTAGGATATATACCGTTATAGACGCATGTAATGTTACCACCGAGACGTATGGACCGACACGCCTGGAATGTTGTCAAATGTTACATCCGAGATGTTAGGTTGCCTTAGGTTAGGATATATAACGTTATAGACGTATATACTGTTCCCTCCGAGAAGTAGGGTTCGACAGGCCAGGAATGTTGTCAAATATTGCATCCGAGATGTTAGGTTGCCTTAGATTATGATATATACCGTTATAGACGTATATACTGTTCCCTCCGAGAAGTAGGGTTCGACAGGACAGGAATGTTGTCAAATATAGCATCCGAGATGTTAGGTTGCCTTAGATTAGGATATACAACGTTATAGACGCATATAATGTTCCCACCGAGAAGTAGGGACCGACACGCCTGGAATGTTGTCAAATATTGCATCCGAGATGTTAGGCTGCCTTAGGTTAGGATATATACCGTTATAGACGTATATACTGTTCCCACCGAGACGTAGGGACCGACACGCTTGGAATGTTGTCAAATGTTACATCCGAGATGTTAGGTTGCCTCAGGTTAGGATATATGACGCTATAGACGTATATACTGTTCCCTCCGAGAAGTACGGTTCGACAGGCCAGGAATGTTGTCAAATATTGCATCCGAGATGTTAGGTTGCCTTAGATTATGATATATACCGTTATAGACGTATATACTGTTCCCTCCGAGAAGTAGGGTTCGACAGGCCAGGAATGTTGTCAAATATTGCATCCGAGATGTTAGGTTGCCTTAGATTAGGATATACAACGTTATAGACGCATATAATGTTCCCACCGAGAAGTAGGGTCCGACACGCCTGGAATGTTGTAGAATATTACATCCGAGATGTAAGGTTGCCTTAGGTTAGGATATATAACGTTATGGACGTATATACTGTTCCCACCGAGAAGTAGGGTCCGAAACGCCAGCAATGTTGTAAAATATTACATCCGAGTTGTTACGTTGCCGTTATAGGCGCATTAATGTTACCACCGAGACGTAGGGACCGACACGCCTGGAATGTTGTCAAATGTGACATCCGAGATGTTAGGTTGCCTTAGGTTAGGATATATGACGTTATAGACGTATATACTGTTCCCTCCGGATGGTAGGGTTCGACAGGCCAGGAATGTTGTCAAATATTGCATCCGAGATGTTAGGTTGCCTTAGGTTAGGATATATGACGTTATAGACGCATGCAATGTTACCACCGAGACGTAGGGACCGACATGCCTGGAATGTTGTCAAATGTTACATCCGAGATGTTAGGTTGCCTTAGGTTAGGATATATGACGTTATAGACGTATATACTGTTCCCACCGAGAGGTAGGGTTCGACACGCCAGGAATGTTGTCAAATATTACATACGAGATGTTATGTGGCCTTAGGTTAGGACATATAACGTTATAGACGAATGTAATGTTACCACCGAGACGTAGGGACCGACACGCCTGGAATGTTGACAAATGTTACATCCGAGATGTTAGGTTGTCTTAGGTTAGGATATATGACGTTACAGACGTATATAATGTTCCCTCCGAGAAGTAGGGTTCGACAGGACAGGAATGTTGTCAAATATTGCATCCGAGATGTTAGGCTGCCTTAGGTTAGGATATATACCGTTATAGACGTATATACTGTTCCCACCGAGAAGTAGGGTTCGACACGCCAGGAATGTTGTCAAATATTACATACGAGATGGTAGGTGGCCTTAGGTAAGGATATATAACGTTATAGACGCATGTAATGTTACGACCGAGACGTAGGGACCGACACGCCTGGAATGTTGTAAAATGTTACATCCGAGATGTTAGGTTGCCTAAGATTAGGATATATACCGTTATAGACGCATGTAATGTTACCACCGAGACGTATGGACCGACACGCCTGGAATGTTGTCAAATGTTACATCCGAGATGTTAGGTTGCCTTACGTTAGGATATATAACGTTATAGACGTATATACTGTTCCCTCCGAGAAGTAGGGTTCGACAGGCCAGGAATGTTGTCAAATATTGCATCCGAGATGTTAGGTTGCCTTAGATTATGATATATACCGTTATAGACGTATATACTGTTCCCTCCGAGAAGTAGGGTTCGACAGGACAGGAATGTTGTCAAATATAGCATCCGAGATGTTAGGTTGCCTTAGATTAGGATATACAACGTTATAGAAGCATATAATGTTCCCACCGAGAAGTAGGGTCCGACACGCCTGGAATGTTGTAGAATAATACATCCGAGATGTCAGGTTGCCTTAGGTTAGGATATATAACGTTATAGACGTATATACGGTTCCCTCCGAGAAGTAGGGTTCGACAGGCCAGGAATGTTGTCAAATATTGCATCCGAGATGTTAGGTTGCCTAAGATTAGGATATATACCGTTATAGACGCATGTAATGTTACCACCGAGACGTAGGGACCGACACGCCTGGAATGTTGTCAAATGTTACATCCGAGATGTTAGGTTGCCTCAGGATAGGATATATGACGTTATAGACGTATATACTGTTCCCTCCGAGAAGTAGGGTTCGACGGGCCAGGAATGTTGTCAGATATTGCATCCGAGATGTTAGGTTGCCTTAGGTTAGGATATATACCGTTATAGACATATATACTGTTCCCTCCGAGAAGTAGGATTCGACAGGCCAGGAATGTTGTCAAATATTGCATCCGAGATGTTAGGTTGCCTTAGATTAGGATATACAACGTTATAGACGCATATAATGTTCCCACCGAGAAGTAGGGTCCGACACGCCTGGAATGTTGTCAAATATTACATACGAGATGGTAGGTTGCCTTAGGTTAGGATATATAACGTTATAGACATATATACTGTTCCCTCCGAGAAGTAGGGTTCGACAGGCCAGGAATGTTGTCAAATATTGCATCCGAGATGATAGGTTGCCTTAGGTTAGGATATATAACGTTATAGACGCATGTAATGTTACCACCGAGACGTAGGGACCGTCACGCCTGGAATGTTGTCAAATGTTACATCCGAGATGTTAGGTTGCCTTAGGTTAGGATATATGACGTTACAGACGTATATACTGTTCCCTCCGAGAATTAGGGTTCGACAGGCCAGGTATGTTGTCAAATATTGCATCCGAGATGTTAGGTTGCCTTAGATTATGATATATACCGTTATAGACGTATATACTGTTCCCTCCGAGAAGTAGGGTTCGACGGGCCAGGAATGTTGTCAGATATTGCATCCGAGATGTTAGGTTGCCTTAGATTATGATATATACCGTTATAGACGTATATACTGTTCCCTCCGAGAAGTAGGGTTCGACAGGCCAGGAATGTTGTCAAATATTGCATCCGAGATGTTAGGTTGCCTTAGATTAGGATATACAACGTTATAGACGCATATAATGTTCCCACCGAGAAGTAGGGTCCGACACGCCTGGAATGTTGTCAAATGTTACATCCGAGATGTTAGATTGCCTTAGGTTAGGATATATGACGTTACAGACGTATATACTGTTCCCTCCGAGAAGTAGTGTTCGACAGGCCAGGAATGTTGTCAAATATTGCATCCGAGATGTTAGGTTGCCTTAGATTAGGATATATTCCGTTATAGACGTATATAGTGTTCCCTCCGAGAAGTAGGGTTCGACAGGCCAGGAATGTTGTCAAATATTGCATCCGAGATGTTAGGTTGCCTCAGGTAAGAATATATGACGTTATAGACGTATATACTGTTCCCTCCGAGAAGTAGGGTTCGACAGGCCAGGAATGTTGTCAAATATTGCATCCGAGATGTTAGGTTGCCTTAGGTTAGGATATATAACGTTATAGACGCATGTAATGTTACCACCGAGACGTAGGGACCGACACGCCTGGAATGTTGTCAAATGTTACATCCGAGATGTTAGGTTGCCTCAGGTTAGGATATATGTCGTTATAGACGTATATACTGTTCCCTCCGGATGGTAGGGTTCGACAGGCCAGGAATGTTGTCAAATATTGCATCCGAGATGTTAGGTTGCCTTAGGTTAGGATATATGACGTTATAGACGCATGTAATGTTACCACCGAGACGTAGGGACCGACATGCCTGGAATGTTGTCAAATGTTACATCCGAGATGTTAGGTTGCCTTAGGTTAGGATATATGACGTTATAGACGTATATACTGTTCCCACCGAGAGGTAGGGTTCGACACGCCAGGAATGTTGTCAAATATTACATACGAGATGTTATGCGGCCTTAGGTTAGGATATATAACGTTATAGACGCATGTAATGTTACGACCGAGACGTAGGGACCGACACGCCTGGAATGTTGTAAAATGTTACATCCGAGATGTTAGGTTGCCTAAGATTAGGATATATACCGTTATAGACGCATGTAATGTTACCACCGAGACGTAGGGACCGACATGCCTGGAATGTTGTCAAATGTTACATCCGAGATGTTAGGTTGCCTTAGGTTAGGATATATGACGTTATAGACGTATATACCGTTCCCACCGAGAGGTAGGGTTCGACACGCCAGGAATGTTGTCAAATATTGCATCCGAGATGTTAGGTTGCCTTAGGTTAGGATATATAACGTTATAGACGCATGTAATGTTACCACCGAGACGTAGGGACCGACACGCCTGGAATGTTGTCAAATGTTACATCCGAGATGTTAGGTTGCCTCAGATTAGGATATATGACGTTACAGACGTATATACTGTTCCCTCCGGGAAGTAGGGTTCGACAGGCCAGGAATGTTGTCAAATATTGCATCCTAGATGTTAGGTTGCCTTAGATTATGATATATACCGTTATAGACGTATATACTGTTCCCTCCGAGAAGTAGGGTTCGACAGGCCAGGAATGTTGTCAAATATTGCATCCGAGATGTTAGGTTGCCTTAGATTAGGATATACAACGTTATAGACGCATATAATGTTCCCACCGAGAAGTAGGGTCCGACACGCCTGGAATGTTGTCAAATGTTACATCCGAGATGTTAGATTGCCTTAGGTTAGGATATATGACGTTACAGACGTATATACTGTTCCCTCCGAGAAGTAGGGTCCGAAACGCCAGCAATGTTGTAAAATATTACATCCGAGTTGTTACGTTGCCGTTATAGGCGCATTAATGTTACCACCGAGACGTAGGGACCGACACGCCTGGAATGTTGTCAAATGTGACATCCGAGATGTTAGGTTGCCTTAGGTTAGGATATATGACGTTATAGACGTATATACTGTTCCCTCCGGATGGTAGGGTTCGACAGGCCAGGAATGTTGTCAAATATTGCATCCGAGATGTTAGGTTGCCTTAGGTTAGGATATATGACGTTATAGACGCATGCAATGTTACCACCGAGACGTAGGGACCGACATGCCTGGAATGTTGTCAAATGTTACATCCGAGATGTTAGGTTGCCTTAGGTTAGGATATATGACGTTATAGACGTATATACTGTTCCCACCGAGAGGTAGGGTTCGACACGCCAGGAATGTTGTCAAATATTACATACGAGATGTTATGTGGCCTTAGGTTAGGACATATAACGTTATAGACGAATGTAATGTTACCACCGAGACGTAGGGACCGACACGCCTGGAATGTTGACAAATGTTACATCCGAGATGTTAGGTTGTCTTAGGTTAGGATATATGACGTTACAGACGTATATAATGTTCCCTCCGAGAAGTAGGGTTCGACAGGACAGGAATGTTGTCAAATATTGCATCCGAGATGTTAGGCTGCCTTAGGTTAGGATATATACCGTTATAGACGTATATACTGTTCCCACCGAGAAGTAGGGTTCGACACGCCAGGAATGTTGTCAAATATTACATACGAGATGGTAGGTGGCCTTAGGTTAGGATATATAACGTTATAGACGCATGTAATGTTACGACCGAGACGTAGGGACCGACACGCCTGGAATGTTGTAAAATGTTACATCCGAGATGTTAGGTTGCCTAAGATTAGGATATATACCGTTATAGACGCATGTAATGTTACCACCGAGACGTATGGACCGACACGCCTGGAATGTTGTCAAATGTTACATCCGAGATGTTAGGTTGCCTTACGTTAGGATATATAACGTTATAGACGTATATACTGTTCCCTCCGAGAAGTAGGGTTCGACAGGCCAGGAATGTTGTCAAATATTGCATCCGAGATGTTAGGTTGCCTTAGATTATGATATATACCGTTATAGACGTATATACTGTTCCCTCCGAGAAGTAGGGTTCGACAGGACAGGAATGTTGTCAAATATTACATACGAGATGTTATGTGGCCTTAGGTTAGGACATATAACGTTATAGACGAATGTAATGTTACCACCGAGACGTAGGGACCGACACGCCTGGAATGTTGACAAATGTTACATCCGAGATGTTAGGTTGTCTTAGGTTAGGATATATGACGTTACAGACGTATATAATGTTCCCTCCGAGAAGTAGGGTTCGACAGGACAGGAATGTTGTCAAATATTGCATCCGAGATGTTAGGCTGCCTTAGGTTAGGATATATACCGTTATAGACGTATATACTGTTCCCACCGAGAAGTAGGGTTCGACACGCCAGGAATGTTGTCAAATATTACATACGAGATGGTAGGTGGCCTTAGGTTAGGATATATAACGTTATAGACGCATGTAATGTTACGACCGAGACGTAGGGACCGACACGCCTGGAATGTTGTAAAATGTTACATCCGAGATGTTAGGTTGCCTAAGATTAGGATATATACCGTTATAGACGCATGTAATGTTACCACCGAGACGTATGGACCGACACGCCTGGAATGTTGTCAAATGTTACATCCGAGATGTTAGGTTGCCTTACGTTAGGATATATAACGTTATAGACGTATATACTGTTCCCTCCGAGAAGTAGGGTTCGACAGGCCAGGAATGTTGTCAAATATTGCATCCGAGATGTTAGGTTGCCTTAGATTATGATATATACCGTTATAGACGTATATACTGTTCCCTCCGAGAAGTAGGGTTCGACAGGACAGGAATGTTGTCAAATATAGCATCCGAGATGTTAGGTTGCCTTAGATTAGGATATACAACGTTATAGAAGCATATAATGTTCCCACCGAGAAGTAGGGTCCGACACGCCTGGAATGTTGTAGAATAATACATCCGAGATGTCAGGTTGCCTTAGGTTAGGATATATAACGTTATAGACGTATATACGGTTCCCTCCGAGAAGTAGGGTTCGACAGGCCAGGAATGTTGTCAAATATTGCATCCGAGATGTTAGGTTGCCTAAGATTAGGATATATACCGTTATAGACGCATGTAATGTTACCACCGAGACGTAGGGACCGACACGCCTGGAATGTTGTCAAATGTTACATCCGAGATGTTAGGTTGCCTCAGGATAGGATATATGACGTTATAGACGTATATACTGTTCCCTCCGAGAAGTAGGGTTCGACGGGCCAGGAATGTTGTCAGATATTGCATCCGAGATGTTAGGTTGCCTTAGGTTAGGATATATACCGTTATAGACATATATACTGTTCCCTCCGAGAAGTAGGATTCGACAGGCCAGGAATGTTGTCAAATATTGCATCCGAGATGTTAGGTTGCCTTAGATTAGGATATACAACGTTATAGACGCATATAATGTTCCCACCGAGAAGTAGGGTCCGACACGCCTGGAATGTTGTCAAATATTACATACGAGATGGTAGGTTGCCTTAGGTTAGGATATATAACGTTATAGACATATATACTGTTCCCTCCGAGAAGTAGGGTTCGACAGGCCAGGAATGTTGTCAGATATTGCATCCGAGATGTTAGGTTGCCTTAGATTATGATATATACCGTTATAGACGTATATACTGTTCCCTCCGAGAAGTAGGGTTCGACAGGCCAGGAATGTTGTCAAATATTGCATCCGAGATGTTAGGTTGCCTTAGATTAGGATATACAACGTTATAGACGCATATAATGTTCCCACCGAGAAGTAGGGTCCGACACGCCTGGAATGTTGTCAAATGTTACATCCGAGATGTTAGATTGCCTTAGGTTAGGATATATGACGTTACAGACGTATATACTGTTCCCTCCGAGAAGTAGTGTTCGACAGGCCAGGAATGTTGTCAAATATTGCATCCGAGATGTTAGGTTGCCTTAGATTAGGATATATTCCGTTATAGACGTATATAGTGTTCCCTCCGAGAAGTAGGGTTCGACAGGCCAGGAATGTTGTCAAATATTGCATCCGAGATGTTAGGTTGCCTCAGGTAAGAATATATGACGTTATAGACGTATATACTGTTCCCTCCGAGAAGTAGGGTTCGACAGGCCAGGAATGTTGTCAAATATTGCATCCGAGATGTTAGGTTGCCTTAGGTTAGGATATATAACGTTATAGACGCATGTAATGTTACCACCGAGACGTAGGGACCGACACGCCTGGAATGTTGTCAAATGTTACATCCGAGATGTTAGGTTGCCTCAGGTTAGGATATATGTCGTTATAGACGTATATACTGTTCCCTCCGGATGGTAGGGTTCGACAGGCCAGGAATGTTGTCAAATATTGCATCCGAGATGTTAGGTTGCCTTAGGTTAGGATATATGACGTTATAGACGCATGTAATGTTACCACCGAGACGTAGGGACCGACATGCCTGGAATGTTGTCAAATGTTACATCCGAGATGTTAGGTTGCCTTAGGTTAGGATATATGACGTTATAGACGTATATACTGTTCCCACCGAGAGGTAGGGTTCGACACGCCAGGAATGTTGTCAAATATTACATACGAGATGTTATGCGGCCTTAGGTTAGGATATATAACGTTATAGACGCATGTAATGTTACGACCGAGACGTAGGGACCGACACGCCTGGAATGTTGTAAAATGTTACATCCGAGATGTTAGGTTGCCTAAGATTAGGATATATACCATTATAGACGCATGTAATGTTACCACCGAGACGTAGGGACCGACATGCCTGGAATGTTGTCAAATGTTACATCCGAGATGTTAGGTTGCCTTAGGTTAGGATATATGACGTTATAGACGTATATACCGTTCCCACCGAGAGGTAGGGTTCGACACGCCAGGAATGTTGTCAAATATTGCATCCGAGATGTTAGGTTGCCATAGGTTAGGATATATAACGTTATAGACGCATGTAATGTTACCACCGAGACGTAGGGACCGACACGCCTGGAATGTTGTCAAATGTTACATCCGAGATGTTAGGTTGCCTTAGATTAGGATATATGACGTTACAGACGTATATACTGTTCCCTCCGGGAAGTAGGGTTCGACAGGCCAGGAATGTTGTCAAATATTGCATCCTAGATGTTAGGTTGCCTTAGATTATGATATATACCGTTATAGACGTATATACTGTTCCCTCCGAGAAGTAGGGTTCGACAGGCCAGGAATGTTGTCAAATATTGCATCCGAGATGTTAGGTTGCCTTAGATTAGGATATACAACGTTATAGACGCATATAATGTTCCCACCGAGAAGTAGGGTCCGACACGCCTGGAATGTTGTCAAATGTTACATCCGAGATGTTAGATTGCCTTAGGTTAGGATATATGACGTTACAGACGTATATACTGTTCCCTCCGAGAAGTAGTGTTCGACAGGCCAGGAATGTTGTCAAATATTGCATCCGAGATGTTAGGTTGCCTTAGATTAGGATATATTCCGTTATAGACGTATATAGTGTTCCCTCCGAGAAGTAGGGTTCGACAGGCCAGGAATGTTGTCAAATATTGCATCCGAGATGTTAGGTTGCCTCAGGTAAGAATATATGACGTTATAGACGTATATACTGTTCCCTCCGAGAAGTAGGGTTCGACAGGCCAGGAATGTTGTCAAATATTGCATCCGAGATGTTAGGTTGCCTTAGGTTAGGATATATAACGTTATAGACGCATGTAATGTTACCACCGAGACGTAGGGACCGACACGCCTGGAATGTTGTCAAATGTTACATCCGAGATGTTAGGTTGCCTCAGGTTAGGATATATGACGTTATAGACGTATATACCGTTCCCACCGAGAGGTAGGGTTCGACACGCCAGGAATGTTGTCAAATATTACATACGAGATGTTATGTGGCCTTAGGTTAGGATATATAACGTTATAGACGCATGTAATGTTACCACCGAGACGTAGGGACCGACACGCCTGGAATCTTGACAAATGTTACATCCGAGATGTTAGGTTGTCTTAGGTTAGGATATATGACGTTACAGACGTATATAATGTTCCCTACGAGAAGTAGGGTTCGACAGGACAGGAATGTTGTCAAATATTGCATCCGAGATGTTAGGCTGCCTTAGGTTAGGATATATACCGTTATAGACGTATATACTGTTCGCACCGAGAAGTAGGGTTCGACACGCCAGGAATGTTGTCAAATATTACATACGAGATGTTAGGAGGCCTTAGGTTAGGATATATAACGTTATAGACGCATGTAATGTTACGACCGAGACGTAGGGACCGACACGCCTGGAATGTTGTAAAATGTTACATCCGAGATGTTAGGTTGCCTAAGATTAGGATATATACCGTTATAGACGCATGTAATGTTACCACCGAGACGTAGGGACCGACACGCCTGGAATGTTGTCAAATGTTACATCCGAGATGTTAGGTTGCCTTAGGTTAGGATATATGACGTTATAGACGTATATACTGTTCCCTCCGAGAAGTAGGGTTCGACAGGCCAGGAATGTTGTCAAATATTGCATCCGAGATGTTAGGTTGCCTTAGGTTAGGATATATAACGTTATAGACGCATGTAATGTTACCACCGAGACGTAGGGACCGACACGCCTGGAATGTTGTCAAATGTTACATCCGAGATGTTAGGTTGCCTTAGGTTAGGATATATGACGTTATAGACGTATATACTGTTCCCTCCGGATGGTAGGGTTCGACAGGCCAGGAATGTTGTCAAATATTGCATCCGAGATGTTAGGTTGCCTTAGGTTAGGATATATAACGTTATAGACGCATGTAATGTTACCACCGAGACGTAGGGACCGACACGCCTGGAATGTTGTCAAATGTTACATCCGAGATGTTAGGTTGCCTCAGGATAGGATATATGACGTTATAGACGTATATACTGTTCCCTCCGAGAAGTAGGGTTCGACGGGCCAGGAATGTTGTCAGATATTGCATCCGAGATGTTAGGTTGCCTTAGGTTAGGATATATACCGTTATAGACATATATACTGTTCCCTCCGAGAAGTAGGATTCGACAGGCCAGGAATGTTGTCAAATATTGCATCCGAGATGTTAGGTTGCCTTAGATTAGGATATACAACGTTATAGATGCATATAATGTTCCCACCGAGAAGTAGGGTCCGACACGCCTGGAATGTTGTCAAATGTTACATCCGAGATGTTAGGTTGCCTTAGGTTAGGATATATGACGTTACAGACGTATATACTGTTCCCTCCGAGAAGTAGTGTTCGACAGGCCAGGAATGTTGTCAAATATTGCATCCGAGATGTTAGGTTGCCTTAGGTTAGGATATATGACGTTATAGACGCATGTAATGTTACCACCAAGACGTAGGGACCGACATGCCTGGAATGTTGTCAAATGTTACATCCGAGATGTTAGGTTGCCTTAGGTTAGGATATATGACGTTATAGACGTATATACTGTTCCCACCGAGAGGTAGGGTTCGACACGCCAGGAATGTTGTCAAATATTACATACGAGATGTTAGGAGGCCTTAGGTTAGGATATATAACGTTATAGACGCATGTAATGTTACGACCGAGACGTAGGGACCGACACGCCTGGAATGTTGTAAAATGTTACATCCGAGATGTTAGGTTGCCTAAGATTAGGATATATACCGTTATAGACGCATGTAATGTTACCACCGAGACGTAGGGACCGACACGCCTGGAATGTTGTCAAATGTTACATCCGAGATGTTAGGTTGCCTTAGGTTAGGATATATGACGTTATAGACGTATATACTGTTCCCTCCGGATGGTAGGGTTCGACAGGCCAGGAATGTTGTCAAATATTGCATCCGAGATGTTAGGTTGCCTTAGGTTAGGATATATAACGTTATAGACGCATGTAATGTTACCACCGAGACGTAGGGACCGACACGCCTGGAATGTTGTCAAATGTTACATCCTTGATGTTAGGTTGTCTTAGGTTAGGATATATGACGTTACAGACGTATATAATGTTCCCTCCGAGAAGTAGGGTTCGACAGGCCAGGAATGTTGTCAAATATTGCATCCGAGATGTTAGGTTGCCTTAGATTAGGATATATAACGTTATAGACGTATATACTGTTCCCTCCGGGACGTAGGGTTCGACAGGCCGGGAATGTTGTCAAATATAGCATCCGAGATGTTAGGTTGCCTTATATTAGGATATACAACGTTATAGACGCATATAATGTTCCCACCGAGAAGTAGGTTCCGACACGCCTGGAATGTTGTCAAATATTGCATCCGAGATGTTAGGTTGCCTTAGATTAGGATATACAACGTTATAGACGCATATAATGTTCCCACCGAGAAGTAGGGTCCGACACGCCTGGAATGTTCTAGAATATTACATCCGAGATGTAAGGTTGCCTTAGGTTAGGATATATAACGTTATGGACGTATATACTGTTCGCACCGAGAAGTAGGGTCCGAAACGCCAGCAATGTTGTAAAATATTACATCCGAGTTGTTACGTTGCCGTTATAGGCGCATTAATGTTACCACCGAGACGTAGGGACCGACACGCCTGGAATGTTGTCAAATGGGACATCCGAGATGTTAGGTTGCCTTAGGTTAGGATATATGACGTTACAGACGTATATACTGTTCCCTCCGAGAAGTAGGGTTCGACAGGCCAGGAATGTTGTCAAATATTGCATCCGAGATGTTAGGTTGCCTTAGATTATGATATATACCGTTATAGACGTATATACTGTTCCCTCCGAGAAGTAGGGTTCGACAGGACAGGAATGTTGTCAAATATTGCATCCGAGATGTTAGGTTGCCTTAGATTAGGATATACAACGTTATAGACGCATATAATGTTCCCACCGAGAAGTAGGGTCCGACACGCCTGGAATGTTGTAGAATATTACATCCGAGATGTAAGGTTGCCTTAGGTTAGGATATATAACGTTATGGACGTATATACTGTTCCCACCGAGAAGTAGGGTCCGAAACGCCAGCAATGTTGTAAAATATTACATCCGAGTTGTTACGTTGCCGTTATAGGCGCATTAATGTTACCACCGAGACGTAGGGACCGACACGCCTGGAATGTTGTCAAATGTGACATCCGAGATGTTAGGTTGCCTTAGGTTAGGATATATGACGTTATAGACGTATATACTGTTCCCTCCGGATGGTAGGGTTCGACAGGCCAGGAATGTTGTCAAATATTGCATCCGAGATGTTAGGTTGCCTTAGGTTAGGATATATGACGTTATAGACGCATGTAATGTTACCACCGAGACGTAGGGACCGACATGCCTGGAATGTTGTCAAATGTTACATCCGAGATGTTAGGTTGCCTTAGGTTAGGATATATGACGTTATAGACGTATATACTGTTCCCACCGAGAGGTAGGGTTCGACACGCCAGGAATGTTGTCAAATATTACATACGAGATGTTATGTGGCCTTAGGTTAGGACATATAACGTTATAGACGAATGTAATGTTACCACCGAGACGTAGGGACCGACACGCCTGGAATGTTGACAAATGTTACATCCGAGATGTTAGGTTGTCTTAGGTTAGGATATATGACGTTACACACGTATATAATGTTCCCTACGAGAAGTAGGGTTCGACAGGACAGGAATGTTGTCAAATATTGCATCCGAGATGTTAGGCTGCCTTAGGTTAGGATATATACCGTTATAGACGTATATACTGTTCGCACCGAGAAGTAGGGTTCGACACGCCAGGAATGTTGTCAAATATTACATACGAGATGTTAGGAGGCCTTAGGTTAGGATATATAACGTTATAGACGCATGTAATGTTACGACCGAGACGTAGGGACCGACACGCCTGGAATGTTGTAAAATGTTACATGCGAGATGTTAGGTTGCCTAAGATTAGGATATATACCGTTATAGACGCATGTAATGTTACCACCGAGACGTAGGGACCGACACGCCTGGAATGTTGTCAAATGTTACATCCGAGATGTTAGGTTGCCTTAGGTTAGGATATATGACGTTATAGACGTATATACTGTTCCCTCCGGATGGTAGGGTTCGACAGGCCAGGAATGTTGTCAAATATTGCATCCGAGATGTTAGGTTGCCTTAGGTTAGGATATATAACGTTATAGACGCATGTAATGTTACCACCGAGACGTAGGGACCGACACGCCTGGAATGTTGTCAAATGTTACATCCGAGATGTTAGGTTGCCTCAGGATAGGATATATGACGTTATAGACGTATATACTGTTCCCTCCGAGAAGTAGGGTTCGACGGGCCAGGAATGTTGTCAGATATTGCATCCGAGATGTTAGGTTGCCTTAGGTTAGGATATATACCGTTATAGACATATATACTGTTCCCTCCGAGAAGTAGGATTCGACAGGCCAGGAATGTTGTCAAATATTGCATCCGAGATGTTAGGTTGCCTTAGATTAGGATATACAACGTTATAGACGCATATAATGTTCCCACCGAGAAGTAGGGTCCGACACGCCTGGAATGTTGTCAAATATTACATACGAGATGGTAGGTTGCCTTAGGTTAGGATATATAACGTTATAGACATATATACTGTTCCCTCCGAGAAGTAGGGTTCGACAGGCCAGGAATGTTGTCAAATATTGCATCCGAGATGATAGGTTGCCTTAGGTTAGGATATATAACGTTATAGACGCATGTAATGTTACCACCGAGACGTAGGGACCGTCACGCCTGGAATGTTGTCAAATGTTACATCCGAGATGTTAGGTTGCCTTAGGTTAGGATATATGACGTTATAGACGTATATACTGTTCCCACCGAGAGGTAGGGTTCGACACGCCAGGAATGTTGTCAAATATTACATACGAGATGTTAGGAGGCCTTAGGTTAGGATATATAACGTTATAGACGCATGTAATGTTACGACCGAGACGTAGGGACCGACACGCCTGGAATGTTGTAAAATGTTACATCCGAGATGTTAGGTTGCCTAAGATTAGGATATATACCGTTATAGACGCATGTAATGTTACCACCGAGACGTAGGGACCGACACGCCTGGAATGTTGTCAAATGTTACATCCGAGATGTTAGGTTGCCTTAGGTTAGGATATATGACGTTATAGACGTATATACTGTTCCCTCCGGATGGTAGGGTTCGACAGGCCAGGAATGTTGTCAAATATTGCATCCGAGATGTTAGGTTGCCTTAGGTTAGGATATATAACGTTATAGACGCATGTAATGTTACCACCGAGACGTAGGGACCGACACGCCTGGAATGTTGTCAAATGTTACATCCTTGATGTTAGGTTGTCTTAGGTTAGGATATATGACGTTACAGACGTATATAATGTTCCCTCCGAGAAGTAGGGTTCGACAGGCCAGGAATGTTGTCAAATATTGCATCCGAGATGTTAGGTTGCCTTAGATTAGGATATATAACGTTATAGACGTATATACTGTTCCCTCCGGGACGTAGGGTTCGACAGGCCGGGAATGTTGTCAAATATAGCATCCGAGATGTTAGGTTGCCTTATATTAGGATATACAACGTTATAGACGCATATAATGTTCCCACCGAGAAGTAGGTTCCGACACGCCTGGAATGTTGTCAAATATTGCATCCGAGATGTTAGGTTGCCTTAGATTAGGATATACAACGTTATAGACGCATATAATGTTCCCACCGAGAAGTAGGGTCCGACACGCCTGGAATGTTCTAGAATATTACATCCGAGATGTAAGGTTGCCTTAGGTTAGGATATATAACGTTATGGACGTATATACTGTTCGCACCGAGAAGTAGGGTCCGAAACGCCAGCAATGTTGTAAAATATTACATCCGAGTTGTTACGTTGCCGTTATAGGCGCATTAATGTTACCACCGAGACGTAGGGACCGACACGCCTGGAATGTTGTCAAATGGGACATCCGAGATGTTAGGTTGCCTTAGGTTAGGATATATGACGTTACAGACGTATATACTGTTCCCTCCGAGAAGTAGGGTTCGACAGGCCAGGAATGTTGTCAAATATTGCATCCGAGATGTTAGGTTGCCTTAGATTATGATATATACCGTTATAGACGTATATACTGTTCCCTCCGAGAAGTAGGGTTCGACAGGACAGGAATGTTGTCAAATATTGCATCCGAGATGTTAGGTTGCCTTAGATTAGGATATACAACGTTATAGACGCATATAATGTTCCCACCGAGAAGTAGGGTCCGACACGCCTGGAATGTTGTAGAATATTACATCCGAGATGTAAGGTTGCCTTAGGTTAGGATATATAACGTTATGGACGTATATACTGTTCCCACCGAGAAGTAGGGTCCGAAACGCCAGCAATGTTGTAAAATATTACATCCGAGTTGTTACGTTGCCGTTATAGGCGCATTAATGTTACCACCGAGACGTAGGGACCGACACGCCTGGAATGTTGTCAAATGTGACATCCGAGATGTTAGGTTGCCTTAGGTTAGGATATATGACGTTATAGACGTATATACTGTTCCCTCCGGATGGTAGGGTTCGACAGGCCAGGAATGTTGTCAAATATTGCATCCGAGATGTTAGGTTGCCTTAGGTTAGGATATATGACGTTATAGACGCATGTAATGTTACCACCGAGACGTAGGGACCGACATGCCTGGAATGTTGTCAAATGTTACATCCGAGATGTTAGGTTGCCTTAGGTTAGGATATATGACGTTATAGACGTATATACTGTTCCCACCGAGAGGTAGGGTTCGACACGCCAGGAATGTTGTCAAATATTACATACGAGATGTTATGTGGCCTTAGGTTAGGACATATAACGTTATAGACGAATGTAATGTTACCACCGAGACGTAGGGACCGACACGCCTGGAATGTTGACAAATGTTACATCCGAGATGTTAGGTTGTCTTAGGTTAGGATATATGACGTTACACACGTATATAATGTTCCCTACGAGAAGTAGGGTTCGACAGGACAGGAATGTTGTCAAATATTGCATCCGAGATGTTAGGCTGCCTTAGGTTAGGATATATACCGTTATAGACGTATATACTGTTCGCACCGAGAAGTAGGGTTCGACACGCCAGGAATGTTGTCAAATATTACATACGAGATGTTAGGAGGCCTTAGGTTAGGATATATAACGTTATAGACGCATGTAATGTTACGACCGAGACGTAGGGACCGACACGCCTGGAATGTTGTAAAATGTTACATGCGAGATGTTAGGTTGCCTAAGATTAGGATATATACCGTTATAGACGCATGTAATGTTACCACCGAGACGTAGGGACCGACACGCCTGGAATGTTGTCAAATGTTACATCCGAGATGTTAGGTTGCCTTAGGTTAGGATATATGACGTTATAGACGTATATACTGTTCCCTCCGGATGGTAGGGTTCGACAGGCCAGGAATGTTGTCAAATATTGCATCCGAGATGTTAGGTTGCCTTAGGTTAGGATATATAACGTTATAGACGCATGTAATGTTACCACCGAGACGTAGGGACCGACACGCCTGGAATGTTGTCAAATGTTACAT
The DNA here is from genome assembly GCA_963969225.1 of Xylocopa violacea. NCBI lineage: Eukaryota > Metazoa > Arthropoda > Insecta > Hymenoptera > Apidae > Xylocopa > Xylocopa violacea. The sequence goes on from CAXAJV010000004.1 coordinate 22,013,405, forward strand.
CCGAGATGTTAGGTTGCCTCAGGATAGGATATATGACGTTATAGACGTATATACTGTTCCCTCCGAGAAGTAGGGTTCGACGGGCCAGGAATGTTGTCAGATATTGCATCCGAGATGTTAGGTTGCCTTAGGTTAGGATATATACCGTTATAGACATATATACTGTTCCCTCCGAGAAGTAGGATTCGACAGGCCAGGAATGTTGTCAAATATTGCATCCGAGATGTTAGGTTGCCTTAGATTAGGATATACAACGTTATAGACGCATATAATGTTCCCACCGAGAAGTAGGGTCCGACACGCCTGGAATGTTGTCAAATATTACATACGAGATGGTAGGTTGCCTTAGGTTAGGATATATAACGTTATAGACATATATACTGTTCCCTCCGAGAAGTAGGGTTCGACAGGCCAGGAATGTTGTCAAATATTGCATCCGAGATGATAGGTTGCCTTAGGTTAGGATATATAACGTTATAGACGCATGTAATGTTACCACCGAGACGTAGGGACCGTCACGCCTGGAATGTTGTCAAATGTTACATCCGAGATGTTAGGTTGCCTTAGGTTAGGATATATGACGTTACAGACGTATATACAGTTCCCTCCGAGAATTAGGGTTCGACAGGCCAGGTATGTTGTCAAATATTGCATCCGAGATGTTAGGTTGCCTTAGATTATGATATATACCGTTATAGACGTATATACTGTTCCCTCCGAGAAGTAGGGTTCGACGGGCCAGGAATGTTGTCAGATATTGCATCCGAGATGTTAGGTTGCCTTAGATTATGATATATACCGTTATAGACGTATATACTGTTCCCTCCGAGAAGTAGGGTTCGACAGGCCAGGAATGTTGTCAAATATTGCATCCGAGATGTTAGGTTGCCTTAGATTAGGATATACAACGTTATAGACGCATATAATGTTCCCTCCGAGAAGTAGGGTTCGACAGGCCAGGAATGTTGTCAAATGTTACATCCGAGATGTTAGGTTGCCTTAGGTTAGGATATATGACGTTATAGACGTATATACCGTTCCCACCGAGAGGTAGGGACCGACATGCCTGGAATGTTGTCAAATGTTACATCCGAGATGTTAGGTTGCCTTAGGTTAGGATATATGACGTTATAAACGTATATACTGTTCCCACCGAGAGGTAGGGTTCGACACGCCAGGAATGTTGTCAAATATTACATCCGAGATGTTATGCGGCCTTAGATTAGGATATATGACGTTACAGACGTATATACTGTTCCCTCCGGGAAGTAGGGTTCGACAGGCCAGGAATGTTGTCAAATATTGCATCCTAGATGTTAGGTTGCCTTAGATTATGATATATACCGTTATAGACGTATATACTGTTCCCTCCGAGAAGTAGGGTTCGACGGGCCAGGAATGTTGTCAGATATTGCATCCGAGATGTTAGGTTGCCTTAGATTATGATATATACCGTTATAGACGTATATACTGTTCCCTCCGAGAAGTAGGGTTCGACAGGCCAGGAATGTTGTCAAATATTGCATCCGAGATGTTAGGTTGCCTTAGATTAGGATATACAACGTTATAGACGCATATAATGTTCCCACCGAGAAGTAGGGTCCGACACGCCTGGAATGTTGTCAAATGTTACATCCGAGATGTTAGATTGCCTTAGGTTAGGATATATGACGTTACAGACGTATATACTGTTCCCTCCGAGAAGTAGTGTTCGACAGGCCAGGAATGTTGTCAAATATTGCATCCGAGATGTTAGGTTGCCTTAGATTAGGATATATTCCGTTATAGACGTATATAGTGTTCCCTCCGAGAAGTAGGGTTCGACAGGCCAGGAATGTTGTCAAATATTGCATCCGAGATGTTAGGTTGCCTCAGGTAAGAATATATGACGTTATAGACGTATATACTGTTCCCTCCGAGAAGTAGGGTTCGACAGGCCAGGAATGTTGTCAAATATTGCATCCGAGATGTTAGGTTGCCTTAGGTTAGGATATATAACGTTATAGACGAATGTAATGTTACCACCGAGACGTAGGGACCGACACGCCTGGAATGTTGTCAAATGTTACATCCGAGATGTTAGGTTGCCTTAGGTTAGGATATATGACGTTATAGACGTATATACTGTTCCCACCGAGAGGTAGGGTTCGACACGCCAGGAATGTTGTCAAATATTACATACGAGATGTTATGCGGCCTTAGGTTAGGATATATAACGTTATAGACGCATGTAATGTTACGACCGAGACGTAGGGACCGACACGCCTGGAATGTTGTAAAATGTTACATCCGAGATGTTAGGTTGCCTAAGATTAGGATATATACCGTTATAGACGCATGTAATGTTACCACCGAGACGTAGGGACCGACATGCCTGGAATGTTGTCAAATGTTACATCCGAGATGTTAGGTTGCCTTAGGTTAGGATATATGACGTTATAGACGTATATACCGTTCCCACCGAGAGGTAGGGTTCGACACGCCAGGAATGTTGTCAAATATTGCATCCGAGATGTTAGGTTGCCTTAGGTTAGGATATATAACGTTATAGACGCATGTAATGTTACCACCGAGACGTAGGGACCGACACGCCTGGAATGTTGTCAAATGTTACATCCGAGATGTTAGGTTGCCTTAGATTAGGATATATGACGTTACAGACGTATATACTGTTCCCTCCGGGAAGTAGGGTTCGACAGGCCAGGAATGTTGTCAAATATTGCATCCTAGATGTTAGGTTGCCTTAGATTATGATATATACCGTTATAGACGTATATACTCTTCCCTCCGAGAAGTAGGGTTCGACAGGCCAGGAATGTTGTCAAATATTGCATCCGAGATGTTAGGTTGCCTTAGATTAGGATATACAACGTTATAGACGCATATAATGTTCCCACCGAGAAGTAGGGTCCGACACGCCTGGAATGTTGTCAAATGTTACATCCGAGATGTTAGATTGCCTTAGGTTAGGATATATGACGTTACAGACGTATATACTGTTCCCTCCGAGAAGTAGTGTTCGACAGGCCAGGAATGTTGTCAAATATTGCATCCGAGATGTTAGGTTGCCTTAGATTAGGATATATTCCGTTATAGACGTATATAGTGTTCCCTCCGAGAAGTAGGGTTCGACAGGCCAGGAATGTTGTCAAATATTGCATCCGAGATGTTAGGTTGCCTCAGGTAAGAATATATGACGTTATAGACGTATATACTGTTCCCTCCGAGAAGTAGGGTTCGACAGGCCAGGAATGTTGTCAAATATTGCATCCGAGATGTTAGGTTGCCTTAGGTTAGGATATATAACGTTATAGACGCATGTAATGTTACCACCGAGACGTAGGGACCGACACGCCTGGAATGTTGTCAAATGTTACATCCGAGATGTTAGGTTGCCTCAGGTTAGGATATATGTCGTTATAGACGTATATACTGTTCCCTCCGGATGGTAGGGTTCGACAGGCCAGGAATGTTGTCAAATATTGCATCCGAGATGTTAGGTTGCCTTAGGTTAGGATATATGACGTTATAGACGCATGTAATGTTACCACCGAGACGTAGGGACCGACATGCCTGGAATGTTGTCAAATGTTACATCCGAGATGTTAGGTTGCCTTAGGTTAGGATATATGACGTTATAGACGTATATACTGTTCCCACCGAGAGGTAGGGTTCGACACGCCAGGAATGTTGTCAAATATTACATACGAGATGTTATGCGGCCTTAGGTTAGGATATATAACGTTATAGACGCATGTAATGTTACGACCGAGACGTAGGGACCGACACGCCTGGAATGTTGTAAAATGTTACATCCGAGATGTTAGGTTGCCTAAGATTAGGATATATACCGTTATAGACGCATGTAATGTTACCACCGAGACGTAGGGACCGACATGCCTGGAATGTTGTCAAATGTTACATCCGAGATGTTAGGTTGCCTTAGGTTAGGATATATGACGTTATAGACGTATATACCGTTCCCACCGAGAGGTAGGGTTCGACACGCCAGGAATGTTGTCAAATATTGCATCCGAGATGTTAGGTTGCCTTAGGTTAGGATATATAACGTTATAGACGCATGTAATGTTACCACCGAGACGTAGGGACCGACACGCCTGGAATGTTGTCAAATGTTACATCCGAGATGTTAGGTTGCCTTAGATTAGGATATATGACGTTACAGACGTATATACTGTTCCCTCCGGGAAGTAGGGTTCGACAGGCCAGGAATGTTGTCAAATATTGCATCCTAGATGTTAGGTTGCCTTAGATTATGATATATACCGTTATAGACGTATATACTGTTCCCTCCGAGAAGTAGGGTTCGACAGGCCAGGAATGTTGTCAAATATTGCATCCGAGATGTTAGGGTGCCTTAGATTAGGATATACAACGTTATAGACGCATATAATGTTCCCACCGAGAAGTAGGGTCCGACACGCCTGGAATGTTGTCAAATGTTACATCCGAGATGTTAGATTGCCTTAGGTTAGGATATATGACGTTACAGACGTATATACTGTTCCCTCCGAGAAGTAGTGTTCGACAGGCCAGGAATGTTGTCAAATATTGCATCCGAGATGTTAGGTTGCCTTAGATTAGGATATATTCCGTTATAGACGTATATAGTGTTCCCTCCGAGAAGTAGGGTTCGACAGGCCAGGAATGTTGTCAAATATTGCATCCGAGATGTTAGGTTGCCTCAGGTAAGAATATATGACGTTATAGACGTATATACTGTTCCCTCCGAGAAGTAGGGTTCGACAGGCCAGGAATGTTGTCAAATATTGCATCCGAGATGTTAGGTTGCCTTAGGTTAGGATATATAACGTTATAGACGCATGTAATGTTACCACCGAGACGTAGGGACCGACACGCCTGGAATGTTGTCAAATGTTACATCCGAGATGTTAGGTTGCCTCAGGTTAGGATATATGACGTTATAGACGTACATACCGTTCCCACCGAGAGGTAGGGTTCGACACGCCAGGAATGTTGTCAAATATTACATACGAGATGTTATGTGGCCTTAGGTTAGGATATATAACGTTATAGACGCATGTAATGTTACCACCGAGACGTAGGGACCGACACGCCTGGAATCTTGACAAATGTTACATCCGAGATGTTAGGTTGTCTTAGGTTAGGATATATGACGTTACAGACGTATATAATGTTCCCTACGAGAAGTAGGGTTCGACAGGACAGGAATGTTGTCAAATATTGCATCCGAGATGTTAGGCTGCCTTAGGTTAGGATATATACCGTTATAGACGTATATACTGTTCGCACCGAGAAGTAGGGTTCGACACGCCAGGAATGTTGTCAAATATTACATACGAGATGTTAGGAGGCCTTAGGTTAGGATATATAACGTTATAGACGCATGTAATGTTACGACCGAGACGTAGGGACCGACACGCCTGGAATGTTGTAAAATGTTACATCCGAGATGTTAGGTTGCCTAAGATTAGGATATATACCGTTATAGACGCATGTAATGTTACCACCGAGACGTAGGGACCGACACGCCTGGAATGTTGTCAAATGTTACATCCGAGATGTTAGGTTGCCTTAGGTTAGGATATATGACGTTATAGACGTATATACTGTTCCCTCCGGATGGTAGGGTTCGACAGGCCAGGAATGTTGTCAAATATTGCATCCGAGATGTTAGGTTGCCTTAGGTTAGGATATATAACGTTATAGACGCATGTAATGTTACCACCGAGACGTAGGGACCGACACGCCTGGAATGTTGTCAAATGTTACATCCGAGATGTTAGGTTGCCTCAGGATAGGATATATGACGTTATAGACGTATATACTGTTCCCTCCGAGAAGTAGGGTTCGACGGGCCAGGAATGTTGTCAGATATTGCATCCGAGATGTTAGGTTGCCTTAGGTTAGGATATATACCGTTATAGACGTATATACTGTTCCCTCCGAGAAGTAGGGTTCGACAGGCCAGGAATGTTGTCAAATATTGCATCCGAGATGTTAGGGTGCCTTAGATTAGGATATACAACGTTATAGACGCATATAATGTTCCCACCGAGAAGTAGGGTCCGACACGCCTGGAATGTTGTCAAATGTTACATCCGAGATGTTAGATTGCCTTAGGTTAGGATATATGACGTTACAGACGTATATACTGTTCCCTCCGAGAAGTAGTGTTCGACAGGCCAGGAATGTTGTCAAATATTGCATCCGAGATGTTAGGTTGCCTTAGATTAGGATATATTCCGTTATAGACGTATATAGTGTTCCCTCCGAGAAGTAGGGTTCGACAGGCCAGGAATGTTGTCAAATATTGCATCCGAGATGTTAGGTTGCCTCAGGTAAGAATATATGACGTTATAGACGTATATACTGTTCCCTCCGAGAAGTAGGGTTCGACAGGCCAGGAATGTTGTCAAATATTGCATCCGAGATGTTAGGTTGCCTTAGGTTAGGATATATAACGTTATAGACGCATGTAATGTTACCACCGAGACGTAGGGACCGACACGCCTGGAATGTTGTCAAATGTTACATCCGAGATGTTAGGTTGCCTCAGGTTAGGATATATGACGTTATAGACGTACATACCGTTCCCACCGAGAGGTAGGGTTCGACACGCCAGGAATGTTGTCAAATATTACATACGAGATGTTATGTGGCCTTAGGTTAGGATATATAACGTTATAGACGCATGTAATGTTACCACCGAGACGTAGGGACCGACACGCCTGGAATCTTGACAAATGTTACATCCGAGATGTTAGGTTGTCTTAGGTTAGGATATATGACGTTACAGACGTATATAATGTTCCCTACGAGAAGTAGGGTTCGACAGGACAGGAATGTTGTCAAATATTGCATCCGAGATGTTAGGCTGCCTTAGGTTAGGATATATACCGTTATAGACGTATATACTGTTCGCACCGAGAAGTAGGGTTCGACACGCCAGGAATGTTGTCAAATATTACATACGAGATGTTAGGAGGCCTTAGGTTAGGATATATAACGTTATAGACGCATGTAATGTTACGACCGAGACGTAGGGACCGACACGCCTGGAATGTTGTAAAATGTTACATCCGAGATGTTAGGTTGCCTAAGATTAGGATATATACCGTTATAGACGCATGTAATGTTACCACCGAGACGTAGGGACCGACACGCCTGGAATGTTGTCAAATGTTACATCCGAGATGTTAGGTTGCCTTAGGTTAGGATATATGACGTTATAGACGTATATACTGTTCCCTCCGGATGGTAGGGTTCGACAGGCCAGGAATGTTGTCAAATATTGCATCCGAGATGTTAGGTTGCCTTAGGTTAGGATATATAACGTTATAGACGCATGTAATGTTACCACCGAGACGTAGGGACCGACACGCCTGGAATGTTGTCAAATGTTACATCCGAGATGTTAGGTTGCCTCAGGATAGGATATATGACGTTATAGACGTATATACTGTTCCCTCCGAGAAGTAGGGTTCGACGGGCCAGGAATGTTGTCAGATATTGCATCCGAGATGTTAGGTTGCCTTAGGTTAGGATATATACCGTTATAGACATATATACTGTTCCCTCCGAGAAGTAGGATTCGACAGGCCAGGAATGTTGTCAAATATTGCATCCGAGATGTTAGGTTGCCTTAGATTAGGATATACAACGTTATAGATGCATATAATGTTCCCACCGAGAAGTAGGGTCCGACACGCCTGGAATGTTGTCAAATGTTACATCCGAGATGTTAGGTTGCCTTAGGTTAGGATATATGACGTTACAGACGTATATACTGTTCCCTCCGAGAAGTAGTGTTCGACAGGCCAGGAATGTTGTCAAATATTGCATCCGAGATGTTAGGTTGCCTTAGGTTAGGATATATGACGTTATAGACGCATGTAATGTTACCACCAAGACGTAGGGACCGACATGCCTGGAATGTTGTCAAATATTACATCCGAGATGTTAGGTTGCCTTAGGTTAGGATATATGACGTTATAGACGTATATACTGTTCCCACCGAGAGGTAGGGTTCGACACGCCAGGAATGTTGTCAAATATTACATACGAGATGTTAGGAGGCCTTAGGTTAGGATATATAACGTTATAGACGCATGTAATGTTACGACCGAGACGTAGGGACCGACACGCCTGGAATGTTGTAAAATGTTACATCCGAGATGTTAGGTTGCCTAAGATTAGGATATATACCGTTATAGACGCATGTAATGTTACCACCGAGACGTAGGGACCGACACGCCTGGAATGTTGTCAAATGTTACATCCGAGATGTTAGATTGCCTTAGGTTAGGATATATGACGTTACAGACGTATATACTGTTCCCTCCGGGAAGTAGTGTTCGACAGGCCAGGAATGTTGTCAAATATTGCATCCGAGATGTTAGGTTGCCTTAGATTAGGATATATTCCTTTATAGACGTATATAGTGTTCCCTCCGAGAGGTAGGGTTCGACATGCCTGGAATGTTGTCAAATGTTACATCCGAGATGTTAGGTTGCCTTAGGTTAGGATATATGACGTTATAGACGTATATACTGTTCCCACCGAGAGGTAGGGTTCGACACGCCAGGAATGTTGTCAAATATTACATACGAGATGTTATGTGGCCTTAGGTTAGGACATATAACGTTATAGACGAATGTAATGTTACCACCGAGACGTAGGGACCGACACGCCTGGAATGTTGACAAATGTTACATCCGAGATGTTAGGTTGTCTTAGGTTAGGATATATGACGTTACAGACGTATATAATGTTCCCTACGAGAAGTAGGGTTCGACAGGACAGGAATGTTGTCAAATATTGCATCCGAGATGTTAGGCTGCCTTAGGTTAGGATATATACCGTTATAGACGTATATACTGTTCGCACCGAGAAGTAGGGTTCGACACGCCAGGAATGTTGTCAAATATTACATACGAGATGTTAGGAGGCCTTAGGTTAGGATATATAACGTTATAGACGCATGTAATGTTACGACCGAGACGTAGGGACCGACACGCCTGGAATGTTGTAAAATGTTACATCCGAGATGTTAGGTTGCCTAAGATTAGGATATATACCGTTATAGACGCATGTAATGTTACCACCGAGACGTAGGGACCGACACGCCTGGAATGTTGTCAAATGTTACATCCGAGATGTTAGGTTGCCTTAGGTTAGGATATATGACGTTATAGACGTATATACTGTTCCCTCCGGATGGTAGGGTTCGACAGGCCAGGAATGTTGTCAAATATTGCATCCGAGATGTTAGGTTGCCTTAGGTTAGGATATATAACGTTATAGACGCATGTAATGTTACCACCGAGACGTAGGGACCGACACGCCTGGAATGTTGTCAAATGTTACATCCGAGATGTTAGGTTGCCTCAGGATAGGATATATGACGTTATAGACGTATATACTGTTCCCTCCGAGAAGTAGGGTTCGACGGGCCAGGAATGTTGTCAAATATTGCATCCGAGATGTTAGGTTGCCTTAGGTTAGGATATATGACGTTATAGACGCATGTAATGTTACCACCAAGACGTAGGGACCGACATGCCTGGAATGTTGTCAAATGTTACATCCGAGATGTTAGGTTGCCTTAGGTTAGGATATATGACGTTATAGACGTATATACTGTTCCCACCGAGAGGTAGGGTTCGACACGCCAGGAATGTTGTCAAATATTACATACGAGATGTTAGGAGGCCTTAGGTTAGGATATATAACGTTATAGACGCATGTAATGTTACGACCGAGACGTAGGGACCGACACGCCTGGAATGTTGTAAAATGTTACATCCGAGATGTTAGGTTGCCTAAGATTAGGATATATACCGTTATAGACGCATGTAATGTTACCACCGAGACGTAGGGACCGACACGCCTGGAATGTTGTCAAATGTTACATCCGAGATGTTAGGTTGCCTTAGGTTAGGATATATGACGTTATAGACGTATATACTGTTCCCTCCGGATGGTAGGGTTCGACAGGCCAGGAATGTTGTCAAATATTGCATCCGAGATGTTAGGTTGCCTTAGGTTAGGATATATAACGTTATAGACGCATGTAATGTTACCACCGAGACGTAGCTACCGACACGCCTGGAATGTTGTCAAATGTTACATCCTTGATGTTAGGTTGTCTTAGGTTAGGATATATGACGTTACAGACGTATATAATGTTCCCTCCGAGAAGTAGGGTTCGACAGGCCAGGAATGTTGTCAAATATTGCATCCGAGATGTTAGGTTGCCTTAGATTAGGATATATAACGTTATAGACGTATATACTGTTCCCTCCGGGACGTAGGGTTCGACAGGCCGGGAATGTTGTCAAATATAGCATCCGAGATGTTAGGTTGCCTTATATTAGGATATAAAACGTTATAGACGCATATAATGTTCCCACCGAGAAGTAGGTTCCGACACGCCTGGAATGTTGTCAAATATTGCATCCGAGATGTTAGGTTGCCTTAGATTAGGATATACAACGTTATAGACGCATATAATGTTCCCACCGAGAAGTAGGGTCCGACACGCCTGGAATGTTCTAGAATATTACATCCGAGATGTAAGGTTGCCTTAGGTTAGGATATATAACGTTATGGACGTATATACTGTTCGCACCGAGAAGTAGGGTCCGAAACGCCAGCAATGTTGTAAAATATTACATCCGAGTTGTTACGTTGCCGTTATAGGCGCATTAATGTTACCACCGAGACGTGGGGACCGACACGCCTGGAATGTTGTCAAATGTGACATCCGAGATGTTAGGTTGCCTTAGGTTAGGATATATGACGTTACAGACGTATATACTGTTCCCTCCGAGAAGTAGGGTTCGACAGGCCAGGAATGTTGTCAAATATTGCATCCGAGATGTTAGGTTGCCTTAGATTATGATATATACCGTTATAGACGTATATACTGTTCCCTCCGAGAAGTAGGGTTCGACAGGACAGGAATGTTGTCAAATATTGCATCCGAGATGTTAGGTTGCCTTAGATTAGGATATACAACGTTATAGACGCATATAATGTTCCCACCGAGAAGTAGGGTCCGACACGCCTGGAATGTTGTAGAATATTACATCCGAGATGTAAGGTTGCCTTAGGTTAGGATATATAACGTTATGGACGTATATACTGTTCCCACCGAGAAGTAGGGTCCGAAACGCCAGCAATGTTGTAAAATATTACATCCGAGTTGTTACGTTGCCGTTATAGGCGCATTAATGTTACCACCGAGACGTAGGGACCGACACGCCTGGAATGTTGTCAAATGTGACATCCGAGATGTTAGGTTGCCTTAGGTTAGGATATATGACGTTATAGACGTATATACTGTTCCCTCCGGATGGTAGGGTTCGACAGGCCAGGAATGTTGTCAAATATTGCATCCGAGATGTTAGGTTGCCTTAGGTTAGGATATATGACGTTATAGACGCATGTAATGTTACCACCGAGACGTAGGGACCGACATGCCTGGAATGTTGTCAAATGTTACATCCGAGATGTTAGGTTGCCTTAGGTTAGGATATATGACGTTATAGACGTATATACTGTTCCCACCGAGAGGTAGGGTTCGACACGCCAGGAATGTTGTCAAATATTACATACGAGATGTTATGTGGCCTTAGGTTAGGACATATAACGTTATAGACGAATGTAATGTTACCACCGAGACGTAGGGACCGACACGCCTGGAATGTTGACAAATGTTACATCCGAGATGTTAGGTTGTCTTAGGTTAGGATATATGACGTTACAGACGTATATACTGTTCCCTCCGAGAATTAGGGTTCGACAGGCCAGGTATGTTGTCAAATATTGCATCCGAGATGTTAGGTTGCCTTAGATTATGATATATACCGTTATAGACGTATATACTGTTCCCTCCGAGAAGTAGGGTTCGACGGGCCAGGAATGTTGTCAGATATTGCATCCGAGATGTTAGGTTGCCTTAGGTTAGGATATATACCGTTATAGACATATATACTGTTCCCTCCGAGAAGTAGGGTTCGACAGGCCAGGAATGTTGTCAAATATTGCATCCGAGATGTTAGGTTGCCTTAGGTTAGGATATATAACGTTATAGACGCATGTAATGTTACCACCGAGACGTAGGGACCGACACGCCTGGAATGTTGTAAAATGTTACATCCGAGATGTTAGGTTGCCTTAGATTAGGATATATACCGTTATAGACGCATGTAATGTTACCACCGAGACGTAGGGACCGACACGCCTGGAATGTTGTCAAATGTTACATCCGAGATGTTAGGTTGCCTCAGGATAGGATATATGACGTTATAGACGTATATACTGTTCCCTCCGAGAAGTAGGGTTCGACGGGCCAGGAATGTTGTCAGATATTGCATCCGAGATGTTAGGTTGCCTTAGGTTAGGATATATACCGTTATAGACATATATACTGTTCCCTCCGAGAAATAGGATTCGACAGGCCAGGAATGTTGTCAAATATTGCATCCGAGATGTTAGGTTGCCTTAGATTAGGATATACAACGTTATAGACGCATATAATGTTCCCACCGAGAAGTAGGGTCCGACACGCCTGGAATGTTGTCAAATGTTACATCCGAGATGTTAGGTTGCCTTAGGTTAGGATATATGACGTTACAGACGTATATACTGTTCCCTCCGAGAAGTAGTGTTCGACAGGCCAGGAATGTTGTCAAATATTGCATCCGAGATGTTAGGTTGCCTTAGGTTAGGATATATGACGTTATAGACGCATGTAATGTTACCACCAAGACGTAGGGACCGACATGCCTGGAATGTTGTCAAATGTTACATCCGAGATGTTAGGTTGCCTTAGGTTAGGATATATGACGTTATAGACGTATATACTGTTCCCACCGAGAGGTAGGGTTCGACACGCCAGGAATGTTGTCAAATATTACATACGAGATGTTATGTGGCCTTAGGTTAGGACATATAACGTTATAGACGAATGTAATGTTACCACCGAGACGTAGGGACCGACACGCCTGGAATGTTGACAAATGTTACATCCGAGATGTTAGGTTGTCTTAGGTTAGGATATATGACGTTACAGACGTATATAATGTTCCCTCCGAGAAGTAGGGTTCGACAGGACAGGAATGTTGTCAAATATTGCATCCGAGATGTTAGGTTGCCTTAGATTATGATATATACCGTTATAGACGTATATACTGTTCCCTCCGAGAAGTAGGGTTCGACGGGCCAGGAATGTTGTCAGAAATTGCATCCGAGATGTTAGGTTGCCTTAGGTTAGGATATATACCGTTATAGACATATATACTGTTCCCTCCGAGAAGTAGGGTTCGACAGGCCAGGAATGTTGTCAAATATTGCATCCGAGATGTTAGGTTGCCTTAGGTTAGGATATATAACGTTATAGACGCATGTAATGTTACCACCGAGACGTAGGGACCGACACGCCTGGAATGTTGTCAAATGTTACATCCGAGATGTTAGGTTGCCTTAGATTAGGATATATGACGTTACAGACGTATATACTGTTCCCTCCGGGAAGTAGGGTTCGACAGGCCAGGAATGTTGTCAAATATTGCATCCGAGATGTTAGGTTGCCTTAGATTATGATATATACCGTTATAGACGTATATACTGTTCCCTCCGAGAAGTAGGGTTCGACAGGCCAGGAATGTTGTCAAATATTGCATCCGAGATGTTAGGTTGCCTTAGATTAGGATATACAACGTTATAGACGCATATAATGTTCCCACCGAGAAGTAGGGTCCGACACGCCTGGAATGTTGTCAAATGTTACATCCGAGATGTTAGATTGCCTTAGGTTAGGATATATGACGTTACAGACGTATATACTGTTCCCTCCGGGAAGTAGTGTTCGACAGGCCAGGAATGTTGTCAAATATTGCATCCGAGATGTTAAGTTGCCTTAGATTAGGATATATTCCTTTATAGACGTATATAGTGTTCCCTCCGAGAGGTAGGGTTCGACAGGCCAGGAATGTTGTCAAATATTGCATCCGAGATGTTAGGTTGCCTCAGGTAAGAATATATGACGTTATAGACGCATATACTGTTCCCTCCGAGAAGTAGGGTTCGACAGGCCAGGAATGTTGTCAAATATTGCATCCGAGATGTTAGGTTGCCTTAGGTTAGGATATATAACGTTATAGACGCATGTAATGTTACCACCGAGACGTAGGGACCGACACGCCTGGAATGTTGTCAAATGTTACATCCGAGATGTTAGGTTGCCTCAGGTTAGGATATATGACGTTATAGACGTATATACTGTTCCCTCCGAGAAGTAGGGTTCGACAGGCCAGGAATGTTGTCAAATATTGCATCCGAGATGTTAGGTTGCCTTAGATTAGGATATACAACGTTATAGACGCATATAATGTTCCCACCGAGAAGTAGGGTCCGACACGCCTGGAATGTTGTCAAATGTTACATCCGAGATGTTAGATTGCCTTAGGTTAGGATATATGACGTTACAGACGTATATACTGTTCCCTCCGAGAAGTAGTGTTCGACAGGCCAGGAATGTTGTCAAATATAGCATCCGAGATGTTAGGTTGCCTTAGATTAGGATATACAACGTTATAGACGCATATAATGTTCCCACCGAGAAGTAGGGTCCGACACGCCTGGAATGTTGTAGAATAATACATCCGAGATGTCAGGTTGCCTTAGGTTAGGATATATAACGTTATAGACGTATATACGGTTCCCTCCGAGAAGTAGGGTTCGAGAGGCCAGGAATGTTGTCAAATATTGCATCCGAGATGTTAGGTTGCCTTAGATTAGGATATATACCGTTATAGACGCATGTAATGTTACCACCGAGACGTAGGGACCGACACGCCTGGAATGTTGTCAAATGTTACATCCGAGATGTTAGGTTGCCTCAGGATAGGATATATGACGTTATAGACGTATATACTGTTCCCTCCGAGAAGTAGGGTTCGACGGGCCAGGAATGTTGTCAGATATTGCATCCGAGATGTTAGGTTGCCTTAGGTTAGGATATATACCGTTATAGACATATATACTGTTCCCTCCGAGAAGTAGGGTTCGACAGGCCAGGAATGTTGTCAAATATTGCATCCGAGATGTTAGGTTGCCTTAGGTTAGGATATATAACGTTATAGACGCATGTAATGTTACCACCGAGACGTAGGGACCGACACGCCTGGAATGTTGTCAAATGTTACATCCGAGATGTTAGGTTGCCTTAGATTAGGATATATGACGTTACAGACGTATATACTGTTCCCTCCGGGAAGTAGGGTTCGACAGGCCAGGAATGTTGTCAAATATTGCATCCGAGATGTTAGGTTGCCTTAGATTATGATATATACCGTTATAGACGTATATACTGTTCCCTCCGAGAAGTAGGGTTCGACAGGCCAGGAATGTTGTCAAATATTGCATCCGAGATGTTAGGTTGCCTTAGATTAGGATATACAACGTTATAGACGCATATAATGTTCCCACCGAGAAGTAGGGTCCGACACGCCTGGAATGTTGTCAAATGTTACATCCGAGATGTTAGATTGCCTTAGGTTAGGATATATGACGTTACAGACGTATATACTGTTCCCTCCGAGAAGTAGCGTTCGACAGGCCAGGAATGTTGTCAAATATTGCATCCGAGATGTTAGGTTGCCTTAGATTAGGATATATTCCGTTATAGACGTATATAGTGTTCCCTCCGAGAAGTAGGGTTCGACAGGCCAGGAATGTTGTCAAATATTGCATCCGAGATGTTAGGTTGCCTCAGGTAAGAATATATGACGTTATAGACGTATATACTGTTCCCTCCGCGAAGTAGGGTTCGACAGGCCAGGAATGTTGTCAAATATTGCATCCGAGATGTTAGGTTGCCTTAGGTTAGGATATATAACGTTATAGACGCATGTAATGTTACCACCGAGACGTAGGGACCGACACGCCTGGAATGTTGTCAAATGTTACATCCGAGATGTTATGTTGCCTTAGATTAGGATATATGACGTTACAGACGTATATACTGTTCCCTCCGGGAAGTAGGGTTCGACAGGCCAGGAATGTTGTCAAATATTGCATCCGAGATGTTAGGTTGCCTAAGATCAGGATATATACCGTTATAGACGCATGTAATGTTACCACCGAGACGTAGGGACCGACACGCCTGGAATGTTGTCAAATGTTACATCCGAGATGTTAGGTTGCCTTAGGTTAGGATATATGACGTTATAGACGTATATACTGTTCCCTCCGAATGGTAGGGTTCGACAGGCCAGGAATGTTGTCAAATGTTACATCCGAGATGTTAGGTTGCCTTAGGTTAGGATATATGACGTTACAGACGTATATACTGTTCCCTCCGAGAAGTAGGGTTCGACAGGCCAGGAATGTTGTCAAATATTGCATCCGAGGTGTTAGGTTGCCTTAGATTAGGATATATACCGTTATAGACGCATGTAATGTTACCACCGAGACGTAGGGACCGACACGCCTGGAATGTTGTCAAATGTTACATCCGAGATGTTAGGTTGCCTCAGGATAGGATATATGACGTTATAGACGTATATACTGTTCCCTCCGAGAAGTAGGGTTCGACGGGCCAGGAATGTTGTCAGATATTGCATCCGAGATGTTAGGTTGCCTTAGGTTAGGATATATACCGTTATAGACATATATACTGTTCCCTCCGAGAAGTAGGGTTCGACAGGCCAGGAATGTTGTCAAATATTGCATCCGAGATGATAGGTTGCCTTAGGTTAGGATATATAACGTTATAGACGCATGTAATGTTACCACCGAGACGTAGGGACCGTCACGCCTGGAATGTTGTCAAATGTTATATCCGAGATGTTAGGTTGCCTTAGGTTAGGATATATGACGTTACAGACGTATATACTGCTCCCTCCGAGAATTAGGGTTCGACAGGCCAGGAATGTTGTCAAATATTGCATCCGAGATGTTAGGTTGCCTTAGATTTTGATATATACCGTTATAGACGTATATACTGTTCCCTCCGAGAAGTAGGGTTCGACAGGCCAGGAATGTTGTCAAATATTGCATCCGAGATGTTAGGCTGCCTTAGGTTAGGATATATAACGTTATAGACGCATGTAATGTTACCACCGAGACGTAGGGACCGACACGCCTGGAATGTTGTCAAATGTTACATCCGAGATGTTAGGTTGCCTTAGATTAGGATATATGACGTTACAGACGTATATACTGTTCCCTCCGGGAAGTAGGGTTCGACAGGCCAGGAATGTTGTCAAATATTGCATCCGAGATGTTAGGTTGCCTTAGATTATGATATATACCGTTATAGACGTATATACTGTTCCCTCCGAGAAGTAGGGTTCGCCAGGCCAGGAATGTTGTCAAATATTGCATCCGAGATGTTAGGTTGCCTTAGATTAGGATATACAACGTTATAGACGCATATAATGTTCCCACCGAGAAGTAGGGTCCGACACGCCTGGAATGTTGTCAAATGTTACACCCGAGATGTTAGGTTGCCTTAGGTTAGGATATATGACGTTACAGACGTATATACTGTTCCCACCGAGAGGTAGGGTTCGACAGGCCAGGAATGTTGTCAAATATTGCATCCGAGATTTTAGGTTGCCTTAGGTTAGGATATATAACGTTATAGACGCATGTAATGTTACCACCGAGACGTAGGGACCGACATGCCTGGAATGTTGTCAAATGTTACATCCGAGATGTTAGGTTGCCTCAGGATAGGATATATGACGTTATAGACGTATATACTGTTCCCTCCGAGAAGTAGGGTTCGACGGGCCAGGAATGTTGTCAGATATTGCATCCGAGATGTTAGGTTGCCTTAGGTTAGGATATATACCGTTATAGACATATATACTGTTCCCTCCGAGAAGTAGGGTTCGACAGGCCAGGAATGTTGTCAAATATTGCATCCGAGATGATAGGTTGCCTTAGGTTAGGATATATAACGTTATAGACGCATGTAATGTTACCACCGAGACGTAGGGAACGTCACGCCTGGAATGTTGTCAAATGTTATATCCGAGATGTTAGGTTGCCTTAGGTTAGGATATATGACGTTACAGACGTATATACTGCTCCCTCCGAGAATTAGGGTTCGACAGGCCAGGAATGTTGTCAAATATTGCATCCGAGATGTTAGGTTGCCTTAGATTTTGATATATACCGTTATAGACGTATATACTGTTCCCTCCGAGAAGTAGGGTTCGAAAGGCCAGGAATGTTGTCAAATATTGCATCCGAGATGTTAGGTTGCCTTAGGTTAGGATATATAACGTTATAGACGCATGTAATGTTACCACCGAGACGTAGGGACCGACACGCCTGGAATGTTGTCAAATGTTACATCCGAGATGTTAGGTTGCCTTAGATTAGGATATATGACGTTACAGACGTATATACTGTTCCCTCCGGGAAGTAGGGTTCGACAGGCCAGGAATGTTGTCAAATATTGCATCCGAGATGTTAGGTTGCCTTAGATTATGATATATACCGTTATAGACGTATATACTGTTCCCTCCGAGAAGTAGGGTTCGACAGGCCAGGAATGTTGTCAAATATTGCATCCGAGATGTTAGGTTGCCTTAGATTAGGATATACAACGTTATAGACGCATATAATGTTCCCACCGAGAAGTAGGGTTCGACACGCCTGGAATGTTGTCAAATGTTACACCCGAGATGTTAGGTTGCCTTAGGTTAGGATATATGACGTTACAGACGTATATACTGTTCCCACCGAGAGGTAGGGTTCGACAGGCCAGGAATGTTGTCAAATATTGCATCCGAGATTTTAGGTTGCCTTAGGTTAGGACATATAACGTTATAGACGAATGTAATGTTACCACCGAGACGTAGGGACCGACACGCCTGGAATGTTGACAAATGTTACATCCGAGATGTTATGTTGCCTTAGATTAGGATATATGACGTTACAGACGTATATACTGTTCCCTCCGGGAAGTAGGGTTCGACAGGCCAGGAATGTTGTCAAATATTGCATCCGAGATGTTAGGTTGCCTTAGATTATGATATATACCGTTATAGACGTATATACTGTTCCCTCCGAGAAGTAGGGTTCGACAGGCCAGGAATGTTGTCAAATATTGCATCCGAGATGTTAGGTTGCCTTAGGTTAGGATATATAACGTTATAGACGTATATACTGTTCCCTCCGAGAAGTAGGGTTCGACAGGCCAGGAATGTTGTCAAATATTGCATCCGAGATGTTAGGTTGCCTTAGGTTAGGATATACAACGTTATAGACGCATATAATGTTCCCACCGAGAAGTAGGGTCCGACACGCCTGGAATGTTGTCAAATGTTACACCCGAGATGTTAG
The DNA here is from genome assembly GCA_963969225.1 of Xylocopa violacea. Lineage (NCBI taxonomy): Eukaryota > Metazoa > Arthropoda > Insecta > Hymenoptera > Apidae > Xylocopa > Xylocopa violacea. Next base: position 22,032,779 of record CAXAJV010000004.1, read on the forward strand.
GTTGCCTTAGGTTAGGATATATGACGTTACAGACGTATATACTGTTCCCACCGAGAGGTAGGGTTCGACAGGCCAGGAATGTTGTCAAATATTGCATCCGAGATTTTAGGTTGCCTTAGGTTAGGATATATAACGTTATAGACGCATGTAATGTTACCACCGAGACGTAGGGACCGACATGCCTGGAATGTTGTCAAATGTTACATCCGAGATGTTAGGTTGCCTTAGGTTAGGATATATGACGTTAGAGACGTATATACTGTTCCCACCGAGAGGTAGGGTTCGACACGCCAGGAATGTTGTCAAATATTACATACGAGATGTTATGTGGCCTTAGGTTAGGACATATAACGTTATAGACGAATGTAATGTTACCACCGAGACGTAGGGACCGACACGCCTGGAATGTTGACAAATGTTACATCCGAGATGTTATGTTGCCTTAGATTAGGATACATGACGTTACAGACGTATATACTGTTCCCTCCGGGAAGTAGGGTTCGACAGGCCAGGAATGTTGTCAAATATTGCATCCGAGATGTTAGGTTGCCTTAGATTATGATATATACCGTTATAGACGTATATACTGTTCCCTCCGAGAAGTAGGGTTCGACAGGCCAGGAATGTTGTCAAATATTGCATCCGAGATGTTAGGTTGCCTTAGGTTAGGATATATAACGTTATAGACGTATATACTGTTCCCTCCGAGAAGTAGGGTTCGACAGGCCAGGAATGTTGTCAAATATTGCATCCGAGATGTTAGGTTGCCTTAGGTTAGGATATATAACGTTATAGACGCATGTAATGTTACCACCGAGACGTAGGGACCGACACGCCTGGAATGTTGTCAAATGTTACATCCGAGATGTTAGGTTGCCTTAGATTAGGATATATGACGTTACAGACGTATATACTGTTCCCTCCGGGAAGTAGGGTTCGACAGGCCAGGAATGTTGTCAAATATTGCATCCGAGATGTTAGGTTGCCTTAGATTATGATATAAACCGTTATAGACGTATATACTGTTCCCTCCGAGAAGTAGGGTTCGACAGGCCAGGAATGTTGTCAAATATTGCATCCGAGATGTTAGGTTGCCTTAGATTAGGATATACAACGTTATAGACGCATATAATGTTCCCACCGAGAAGTAGGGTCCGACACGCCTGGAATGTTGTCAAATGTTACACCCGAGATGTTAGGTTGCCTTAGGTTAGGATATATGACGTTACAGACGTATATACTGTTCCCACCGAGAGGTAGGGTTCGACAGGCCAGGAATGTTGTCAAATATTGCATCCGAGATTTTAGGTTGCCTTAGGTTAGGATATATAACGTTATAGACGCATGTAATGTTACCACCGAGACGTAGGGACCGACATGCCTGGAATGTTGTCAAATGTTATATCCGAGATGTTAGGTTGCCTTAGGTTAGGATATATGACGTTACAGACGTATATACTGCTCCCTCCGAGAATTAGGGTTCGACAGGCCAGGAATGTTGTCAAATATTGCATCCGAGATGTTAGGTTGCCTTAGATTTTGATATATACCGTTATAGACGTATATACTGTTCCCTCCGAGAAGTAGGGTTCGAAAGGCCAGGAATGTTGTCAAATATTGCATCCGAGATGTTAGGTTGCCTTAGGTTAGGATATATAACGTTATAGACGCATGTAATGTTACCACCGAGACGTAGGGCCCGACACGCCTGGAATGTTGTCAAATGTTACATCCGAGATGTTAGGTTGCCTTATGTTAGGATATATGACGTTACAGACGTATATACTGTTCCCTCCGAGAAGTAGTGTTCGACAGGCCAGGAATGTTGTCAAATGTTACATCCGAGATGTTAGGTTGCCTTAGGTTAGGATATATGACGTTACAGACGTATATACTGTTCCCTCCGAGAAGTAGGGATCGACACGCCTGGAATGTTGTCAAATGTGACATCCGAGATGTTAGGTTGCCTTAGATTAGGATATATATCGTTATAGACGCATGTAATGTTACCACCGAGACGTAGGGACCGACACGCCTGGAATGTTGTCAAATGTTACATCCGAGATGTTAGGTTGCCTCAGGTTAGGATATATGACGTTATAGACGTATATACTGTTCCCACCGAGAGGTAGGGTTCGACAGGCCAGGAATGTTGTCAAATATTGCATCCGAGATTTTAGGTTGCCTTAGGTTAGGATATATAACGTTATAGACGCATGTAATGTTACCACCGAGACGTAGGGACCGACATGCCTGGAATGTTGTCAAATGTTACATCCGAGATGTTAGGTTGCCTCAGGATAGGATATATGACGTTATAGACGTATATACTGTTCCCTCCGAGAAGTAGGGTTCGACGGGCCAGGAATGTTGTCAGATATTGCATCCGAGATGTTAGGTTGCCTTAGGTTAGGATATATACCGTTATAGACATATATACTGTTCCCTCCGAGAAGTAGGGTTCGACAGGCCAGGAATGTTGTCAAATATTGCATCCGAGATGATAGGTTGCCTTAGGTTAGGATATATAACGTTATAGACGCATGTAATGTTACCACCGAGACGTAGGGACCGTCACGCCTGGAATGTTGTCAAATGTTATATCCGAGATGTTAGGTTGCCTTAGGTTAGGATATATGACGTTACAGACGTATATACTGCTCCCTCCGAGAATTAGGGTTCGACAGGCCAGGAATGTTGTCAAATATTGCATCCGAGATGTTAGGTTGCCTTAGATTTTGATATATACCGTTATAGACGTATATACTGTTCCCTCCGAGAAGTAGGGTTCGACAGGCCAGGAATGTTGTCAAATATTGCATCCGAGATGTTAGGTTGCCTTAGGTTAGGATATATAACGTTATAGACGCATGTAATGTTACCACCGAGACGTAGGGACCGACACGCCTGGAATGTTGTCAAATGTTACATCCGAGATGTTATGTTGCCTTAGATTAGGATATATGACGTTACAGACGTATATACTGTTCCCTCCGGGAAGTAGGGTTCGACAGGCCAGGAATGTTGTCAAATATTGCATCCGAGATGTTAGGTTGCCTAAGATCAGGATATATACCGTTATAGACGCATGTAATGTTACCACCGAGACGTAGTGACCGACACGCCTGGAATGTTGTCAAATGTTACATCCGAGATGTTAGGTTGCCTTAGGTTAGGATATATGACGTTATAGACGTATATACTGTTCCCTCCGAATGGTAGGGTTCGACAGGCCAGGAATGTTGTCAAATGTTACATCCGAGATGTTAGGTTGCCTTAGGTTAGGATATATGACGTTACAGACGTATATACTGTTCCCTCCGAGAAGTAGGGTTCGACAGGCCAGGAATGTTGTCAAATATTGCATCCGAGGTGTTAGGTTGCCTTAGATTAGGATATATACCGTTATAGACGCATGTAATGTTACCACCGAGACGTAGGGACCGACACGCCTGGAATGTTGTCAAATGTTACATCCGAGATGTTAGGTTGCCTCAGGATAGGATATATGACGTTATAGACGTATATACTGTTCCCTCCGAGAAGTAGGGTTCGACGGGCCAGGAATGTTGTCAGATATTGCATCCGAGATGTTAGGTTGCCTTAGGTTAGGATATATACCGTTATAGACATATATACTGTTCCCTCCGAGAAGTAGGGTTCGACAGGCCAGGAATGTTGTCAAATATTGCATCCGAGATGATAGGTTGCCTTAGGTTAGGATATATAACGTTATAGACGCATGTAATGTTACCACCGAGACGTAGGGACCGTCACGCCTGGAATGTTGTCAAATGTTATATCCGAGATGTTAGGTTGCCTTAGGTTAGGATATATGACGTTACAGACGTATATACTGCTCCCTCCGAGAATTAGGGTTCGACAGGCCAGGAATGTTGTCAAATATTGCATCCGAGATGTTAGGTTGCCTTAGATTTTGATATATACCGTTATAGACGTATATACTGTTCCCTCCGAGAAGTAGGGTTCGACAGGCCAGGAATGTTGTCAAATATTGCATCCGAGATGTTAGGTTGCCTTAGGTTAGGATATATAACGTTATAGACGCATGTAATGTTACCACCGAGACGTAGGGACCGACACGCCTGGAATGTTGTCAAATGTTACATCCGAGATGTTAGGTTGCCTTAGATTAGGATATATGACGTTACAGACGTATATACTGTTCCCTCCGGGAAGTAGGGTTCGACAGGCCAGGAATGTTGTCAAATATTGCATCCGAGATGTTAGGTTGCCTTAGATTATGATATATACCGTTATAGACGTATATACTGTTCCCTCCGAGAAGTAGGGTTCGCCAGGCCAGGAATGTTGTCAAATATTGCATCCGAGATGTTAGGTTGCCTTAGATTAGGATATACAACGTTATAGACGCATATAATGTTCCCACCGAGAAGTAGGGTCCGACACGCCTGGAATGTTGTCAAATGTTACACCCGAGATGTTAGGTTGCCTTAGGTTAGGATATATGACGTTACAGACGTATATACTGTTCCCACCGAGAGGTAGGGTTCGACAGGCCAGGAATGTTGTCAAATATTGCATCCGAGATTTTAGGTTGCCTTAGGTTAGGATATATAACGTTATAGACGCATGTAATGTTACCACCGAGACGTAGGGACCGACATGCCTGGAATGTTGTCAAATGTTACATCCGAGATGTTAGGTTGCCTCAGGATAGGATATATGACGTTATAGACGTATATACTGTTCCCTCCGAGAAGTAGGGTTCGACGGGCCAGGAATGTTGTCAGATATTGCATCCGAGATGTTAGGTTGCCTTAGGTTAGGATATATACCGTTATAGACATATATACTGTTCCCTCCGAGAAGTAGGGTTCGACAGGCCAGGAATGTTGTCAAATATTGCATCCGAGATGATAGGTTGCCTTAGGTTAGGATATATAACGTTATAGACGCATGTAATGTTACCACCGAGACGTAGGGAACGTCACGCCTGGAATGTTGTCAAATGTTATATCCGAGATGTTAGGTTGCCTTAGGTTAGGATATATGACGTTACAGACGTATATACTGCTCCCTCCGAGAATTAGGGTTCGACAGGCCAGGAATGTTGTCAAATATTGCATCCGAGATGTTAGGTTGCCTTAGATTTTGATATATACCGTTATAGACGTATATACTGTTCCCTCCGAGAAGTAGGGTTCGAAAGGCCAGGAATGTTGTCAAATATTGCATCCGAGATGTTAGGTTGCCTTAGGTTAGGATATATAACGTTATAGACGCATGTAATGTTACCACCGAGACGTAGGGACCGACACGCCTGGAATGTTGTCAAATGTTACATCCGAGATGTTAGGTTGCCTTAGATTAGGATATATGACGTTACAGACGTATATACTGTTCCCTCCGGGAAGTAGGGTTCGACAGGCCAGGAATGTTGTCAAATATTGCATCCGAGATGTTAGGTTGCCTTAGATTATGATATATACCGTTATAGACGTATATACTGTTCCCTCCGAGAAGTAGGGTTCGACAGGCCAGGAATGTTGTCAAATATTGCATCCGAGATGTTAGGTTGCCTTAGATTAGGATATACAACGTTATAGACGCATATAATGTTCCCACCGAGAAGTAGGGTTCGACACGCCTGGAATGTTGTCAAATGTTACACCCGAGATGTTAGGTTGCCTTAGGTTAGGATATATGACGTTACAGACGTATATACTGTTCCCACCGAGAGGTAGGGTTCGACAGGCCAGGAATGTTGTCAAATATTGCATCCGAGATTTTAGGTTGCCTTAGGTTAGGACATATAACGTTATAGACGAATGTAATGTTACCACCGAGACGTAGGGACCGACACGCCTGGAATGTTGACAAATGTTACATCCGAGATGTTATGTTGCCTTAGATTAGGATATATGACGTTACAGACGTATATACTGTTCCCTCCGGGAAGTAGGGTTCGACAGGCCAGGAATGTTGTCAAATATTGCATCCGAGATGTTAGGTTGCCTTAGATTATGATATATACCGTTATAGACGTATATACTGTTCCCTCCGAGAAGTAGGGTTCGACAGGCCAGGAATGTTGTCAAATATTGCATCCGAGATGTTAGGTTGCCTTAGGTTAGGATATATAACGTTATAGACGTATATACTGTTCCCTCCGAGAAGTAGGGTTCGACAGGCCAGGAATGTTGTCAAATATTGCATCCGAGATGTTAGGTTGCCTTAGGTTAGGATATACAACGTTATAGACGCATATAATGTTCCCACCGAGAAGTAGGGTCCGACACGCCTGGAATGTTGTCAAATGTTACACCCGAGATGTTAGGTTGCCTTAGGTTAGGATATATGACGTTACAGACGTATATACTGTTCCCACCGAGAGGTAGGGTTCGACAGGCCAGGAATGTTGTCAAATATTGCATCCGAGATTTTAGGTTGCCTTAGGTTAGGATATATAACGTTATAGACGCATGTAATGTTACCACCGAGACGTAGGGACCGACATGCCTGGAATGTTGTCAAATGTTACATCCGAGATGTTAGGTTGCCTTAGGTTAGGATATATGACGTTAGAGACGTATATACTGTTCCCACCGAGAGGTAGGGTTCGACACGCCAGGAATGTTGTCAAATATTACATACGAGATGTTATGTGGCCTTAGGTTAGGACATATAACGTTATAGACGAATGTAATGTTACCACCGAGACGTAGGGACCGACACGCCTGGAATGTTGACAAATGTTACATCCGAGATGTTATGTTGCCTTAGATTAGGATATATGACGTTACAGACGTATATACTGTTCCCTCCGGGAAGTAGGGTTCGACAGGCCAGGAATGTTGTCAAATATTGCATCCGAGATGTTAGGTTGCCTTAGATTATGATATATACCGTTATAGACGTATATACTGTTCCCTCCGAGAAGTAGGGTTCGACAGGCCAGGAATGTTGTCAAATATTGCATCCGAGATGTTAGGTTGCCTTAGGTTAGGATATATAACGTTATAGACGTATATACTGTTCCCTCCGAGAAGTAGGGTTCGACAGGCCAGGAATGTTGTCAAATATTGCATCCGAGATGTTAGGTTGCCTTAGGTTAGGATATATAACGTTATAGACGCATGTAATGTTACCACCGAGACGTAGGGACCGACACGCCTGGAATGTTGTCAAATGTTACATCCGAGATGTTAGGTTGCCTTAGATTAGGATATATGACGTTACAGACGTATATACTGTTCCCTCCGGGAAGTAGGGTTCGACAGGCCAGGAATGTTGTCAAATATTGCATCCGAGATGTTAGGTTGCCTTAGATTATGATATATACCGTTATAGACGTATATACTGTTCCCTCCGAGAAGTAGGGTTCGACAGGCCAGGAATGTTGTCAAATATTGCATCCGAGATGTTAGGTTGCCTTAGATTAGGATATACAACGTTATAGACGCATATAATGTTCCCACCGAGAAGTAGGGTCCGACACGCCTGGAATGTTGTCAAATGTTACACCCGAGATGTTAGGTTGCCTTAGGTTAGGATATATGACGTTACAGACGTATATACTGTTCCCACCGAGAGGTAGGGTTCGACAGGCCAGGAATGTTGTCAAATATTGCATCCGAGATTTTAGGTTGCCTTAGGTTAGGATATATAACGTTATAGACGCATGTAATGTTACCACCGAGACGTAGGGACCGACATGCCTGGAATGTTGTCAAATGTTATATCCGAGATGTTAGGTTGCCTTAGGTTAGGATATATGACGTTACAGACGTATATACTGCTCCCTCCGAGAATTAGGGTTCGACAGGCCAGGAATGTTGTCAAATATTGCATCCGAGATGTTAGGTTGCCTTAGATTTTGATATATACCGTTATAGACGTATATACTGTTCCCTCCGAGAAGTAGGGTTCGAAAGGCCAGGAATGTTGTCAAATATTGCATCCGAGATGTTAGGTTGCCTTAGGTTAGGATATATAACGTTATAGACGCATGTAATGTTACCACCGAGACGTAGGGACCGACACGCCTGGAATGTTGTCAAATGTTACACCCGAGATGTTAGGTTGCCTTAGATTAGGATATATGACGTTACAGACGTATATACTGTTCCCTCCGGGAAGTAGGGTTCGACAGGCCAGGAATGTTGTCAAATATTGCATCCGAGATGTTAGGTTGCCTTAGATTATGATATATACCGTTATAGACGTATATACTGTTCCCTCCGAGAAGTAGGGTTCGACAGGCCAGGAATGTTGTCAAATATTGCATCCGAGATGTTAGGTTGCCTTAGGTTAGGATATATAACGTTATAGACGTATATACTGTTCCCTCCGAGAAGTAGGGTTCGACAGGCCAGGAATGTTGTCAAATATTGCATCCGAGATGTTAGGTTGCCTTAGGTTAGGATATATAACGTTATAGACGCATGTAATGTTACCACCGAGACTTAGGGACCGACACGCCTGGAATGTTGTCAAATGTTACATCCGAGATGTTATGTTGCCTTAGATTAGGATATATGACGTTACAGACGTATATACTGTTCCCTCCGGGAAGTAGGGTTCGACAGGCCAGGAATGTTGTCAAATATTGCATCCGAGATGTTAGGTTGCCTTAGGTTAGGATATATAACGTTATAAACGTATATACTGTTCCCTCCGAGAAGTAGGGTTCGACAGGCCAGGAATGTTGTCAAATATTGCATCCGAGATGTTAGGTGGCCTTAGATTAGGATATATACCGCTATAGACGCATGTAATGTTACCACCGAGACATAGGGACCGACACGCCTGGAATGTTGTCAAATGTTACATCCGAGATGTTAGGTTGCCTTTGGTTAGGATATATGACGTTATAGACGTATATACAGTTCCCTCCGAGAAGTAGGGTTCGACGGGCCAGGAATGTTGTCAAATATTGCATCCGAGATGTTAGGTCGCCTTAGGTTAAGATATATAACGTTATAGACGCATGTAATGTTACCACCGAGACGTAGGGCCCGACACGCCTGGAATGTTGTCAAATGTTACATCCGAGATGTTAGGTTGCCTTATGTTAGGATATATGACGTTACAGACGTATATACTGTTCCCTCCGAGAAGTAGTGTTCGACAGGCCAGGAATGTTGTCAAATGTTACATCCGAGATGTTAGGTTGCCTTAGGTTAGGATATATGACGTTACAGACGTATATACTGTTCCCTCCGAGAAGTAGGGACCGACACGCCTGGAATGTTGTCAAATGTGATATCCGAGATGTTAGGTTGCCTTAGATTAGGATATATATCGTTATAGACGCATGTAATGTTACCACCGAGACGTAGGGACCGACACGCCTGGAATGTTGTCAAATGTTACATCCGAGATGTTAGGTTGCCTCAGGTTAGGATATATGACGTTATAGACGTATATACTGTTCCCACCGAGAGGTAGGGTTCGACAGGCCAGGAATGTTGTCAAATATTGCATCCGAGATTTTAGGTTGCCTTAGGTTAGGATATATAACGTTATAGACGCATGTAATGTTACCACCGAGACGTAGGGACCGACATGCCTGGAATGTTGTCAAATGTTACATCCGAGATGTTAGGTTGCCTCAGGATAGGATATATGACGTTATAGACGTATATACTGTTCCCTCCGAGAAGTAGGGTTCGACGGGCCAGGAATGTTGTCAGATATTGCATCCGAGATGTTAGGTTGCCTTAGGTTAGGATATATACCGTTATAGACATATATACTGTTCCCTCCGAGAAGTAGGGTTCGACAGGCCAGGAATGTTGTCAAATATTGCATCCGAGATGATAGGTTGCCTTAGGTTAGGATATATAACGTTATAGACGCATGTAATGTTACCACCGAGACGTAGGGACCGTCACGCCTGGAATGTTGTCAAATGTTATATCCAAGATGTTAGGTTGCCTTAGGTTAGGATATATGACGTTACAGACGTATATACTGCTCCCTCCGAGAATTAGGGTTCGACAGGCCAGGAATGTTGTCAAATATTGCATCCGAGATGTTAGGTTGCCTTAGATTTTGATATATACCGTTATAGACGTATATACTGTTCCCTCCGAGAAGTAGGGTTCGACAGGCCAGGAATGTTGTCAAATATTGCATCCGAGATGTTAGGTTGCCTTAGGTTAGGATATATAACGTTATAGACGCATGTAATGTTACCACCGAGACGTAGGGACCGACACGCCTGGAATGTTGTCAAATGTTACATCCGAGATGTTAGGTTGCCTTAGATTAGGATATATGACGTTAGAGACGTATATACCGTTCCCACCGAGAGGTAGGGTTCGACACGCCAGGAATGTTGTCAAATATTACATACGAGATGTTATGTGGCCTTAGGTTAGGACATATAACGTTATAGACGAATGTAATGTTACCACCGAGACGTAGGGACCGACACGCCTGGAATGTTGACAAATGTTACATCCGAGATGTTATGTTGCCTTAGATTAGGATATATGACGTTACAGACGTATATACTGTTCCCTCCGGGAAGTAGGGTTCGACAGGCCAGGAATGTTGTCAAATATTGCATCCGAGATGTTAGGTTGCCTTAGATTATGATATATACCGTTATAGACGTATATACTGTTCCCTCCGAGAAGTAGGGTTCGACAGGCCAGGAATGTTGTCAAATATTGCATCCGAGATGTTAGGTTGCCTTAGGTTAGGATATATAACGTTATAGACGTATATACTGTTCCCTCCGAGAAGTAGGGTTCGACAGGCCAGGAATGTTGTCAAATATTGCATCCGAGATGTTAGGTTGCCTTAGGTTAGGATATATAACGTTATAGACGCATGTAATGTTACCACCGAGACTTAGGGACCGACACGCCTGGAATGTTGTCAAATGTTACATCCGAGATGTTATGTTGCCTTAGATTAGGATATATGACGTTACAGACGTATATACTGTTCCCTCCGGGAAGTAGGGTTCGACAGGCCAGGAATGTTGTCAAATATTGCATCCGAGATGATAGGTTGCCTTAGATTATGATATATACCGTTATAGACGTATATACTGTTCCCTCCGAGAAGTAGGGTTCGACAGGCCAGGAATGTTGTCAAATATTGCATCCGAGATGTTAGGTTGCCTTAGATTAGGATATACAACGTTATAGACGCATATAATGTTCCCACCGAGAAGTAGGGTCCGACACGCCTGGAATGTTGTAGAATATTACATCCGAGATGTAAGGTTGCCTTAGGTTAGGATATATAACGTTATGGACGTATATACTGTTCCCACCGAGAAGTAGGGTTCGACAGGCCAGGAATGTTGTCAAATATTGCATCCGAGATGTTAGGTTGCCTTAGGTTAGGATATATAACGTTATAGACGCATGTAATGTTACCACCGAGACGTAGGGACCGACACGCCTGGAATGTTGTCAAATGTTACATCCGAGATGTTATGTTGCCTTAGATTAGGATATATGACGTTACAGACGTATATACTGTTCCCTCCGGGAAGTAGGGTTCGACAGGCCAGGAATGTTGTCAAATATTGCATCCGAGATGTTAGGTTGCCTAAGATCAGGATATATACCGTTATAGACGCATGTAATGTTACCACCGAGACGTAGGGACCGACACGCCTGGAATGTTGTCAAATGTTACATCCGAGATGTTAGGTTGCCTTAGGTTAGGATATATGACGTTATAGACGTATATACTGTTCCCTCCGAATGGTAGGGTTCGACAGGCCAGGAATGTTGTCAAATGTTACATCCGAGATGTTAGGTTGCCTTAGGTTAGGATATATGACGTTACAGACGTATATACTGTTCCCTCCGAGAAGTAGGGTTCGACAGGCCAGGAATGTTGTCAAATATTGCATCCGAGGTGTTAGGTTGCCTTAGATTAGGATATATACCGTTATAGACGCATGTAATGTTACCACCGAGACGTAGGGACCGACACGCCTGGAATGTTGTCAAATGTTACATCCGAGATGTTAGGTTGCCTCAGGATAGGATATATGACGTTATAGACGTATATACTGTTCCCTCCGAGAAGTAGGGTTCGACGGGCCAGGAATGTTGTCAGATATTGCATCCGAGATGTTAGGTTGCCTTAGGTTAGGATATATACCGTTATAGACATATATACTGTTCCCTCCGAGAAGTAGGGTTCGACAGGCCAGGAATGTTGTCAAATATTGCATCCGAGATGATAGGTTGCCTTAGGTTAGGATATATAACGTTATAGACGCATGTAATGTTACCACCGAGACGTAGGGAACGTCACGCCTGGAATGTTGTCAAATGTTATATCCGAGATGTTAGGTTGCCTTAGGTTAGGATATATGACGTTACAGACGTATATACTGCTCCCTCCGAGAATTAGGGTTCGACAGGCCAGGAATGTTGTCAAATATTGCATCCGAGATGTTAGGTTGCCTTAGATTTTGATATATACCGTTATAGACGTATATACTGTTCCCTCCGAGAAGTAGGGTTCGAAAGGCCAGGAATGTTGTCAAATATTGCATCCGAGATGTTAGGTTGCCTTAGGTTAGGATATATAACGTTATAGACGCATGTAATGTTACCACCGAGACGTAGGGACCGACACGCCTGGAATGTTGTCAAATGTTACATCCGAGATGTTAGGTTGCCTTAGATTAGGATATATGACGTTACAGACGTATATACTGTTCCCTCCGGGAAGTAGGGTTCGACAGGCCAGGAATGTTGTCAAATATTGCATCCGAGATGTTAGGTTGCCTTAGATTATGATATATACCGTTATAGACGTATATACTGTTCCCTCCGAGAAGTAGGGTTCGACAGGCCAGGAATGTTGTCAAATATTGCATCCGAGATGTTAGGTTGCCTTAGATTAGGATATACAACGTTATAGACGCATATAATGTTCCCACCGAGAAGTAGGGTTCGACACGCCTGGAATGTTGTCAAATGTTACACCCGAGATGTTAGGTTGCCTTAGGTTAGGATATATGACGTTACAGACGTATATACTGTTCCCACCGAGAGGTAGGGTTCGACAGGCCAGGAATGTTGTCAAATATTGCATCCGAGATTTTAGGTTGCCTTAGGTTAGGACATATAACGTTATAGACGAATGTAATGTTACCACCGAGACGTAGGGACCGACACGCCTGGAATGTTGACAAATGTTACATCCGAGATGTTATGTTGCCTTAGATTAGGATATATGACGTTACAGACGTATATACTGTTCCCTCCGGGAAGTAGGGTTCGACAGGCCAGGAATGTTGTCAAATATTGCATCCGAGATGTTAGGTTGCCTTAGATTATGATATATACCGTTATAGACGTATATACTGTTCCCTCCGAGAAGTAGGGTTCGACAGGCCAGGAATGTTGTCAAATATTGCATCCGAGATGTTAGGTTGCCTTAGGTTAGGATATATAACGTTATAGACGTATATACTGTTCCCTCCGAGAAGTAGGGTTCGACAGGCCAGGAATGTTGTCAAATATTGCATCCGAGATGTTAGGTTGCCTTAGGTTAGGATATACAACGTTATAGACGCATATAATGTTCCCACCGAGAAGTAGGGTCCGACACGCCTGGAATGTTGTCAAATGTTACACCCGAGATGTTAGGTTGCCTTAGGTTAGGATATATGACGTTACAGACGTATATACTGTTCCCACCGAGAGGTAGGGTTCGACAGGCCAGGAATGTTGTCAAATATTGCATCCGAGATTTTAGGTTGCCTTAGGTTAGGATATATAACGTTATAGACGCATGTAATGTTACCACCGAGACGTAGGGACCGACATGCCTGGAATGTTGTCAAATGTTACATCCGAGATGTTAGGTTGCCTTAGGTTAGGATATATGACGTTAGAGACGTATATACTGTTCCCACCGAGAGGTAGGGTTCGACACGCCAGGAATGTTGTCAAATATTACATACGAGATGTTATGTGGCCTTAGGTTAGGACATATAACGTTATAGACGAATGTAATGTTACCACCGAGACGTAGGGACCGACACGCCTGGAATGTTGACAAATGTTACATCCGAGATGTTATGTTGCCTTAGATTAGGATATATGACGTTACAGACGTATATACTGTTCCCTCCGGGAAGTAGGGACCGTCACGCCTGGAATGTTGTCAAATGTTATATCCGAGATGTTAGGTTGCCTTAGGTTAGGATATATGACGTTACAGACGTATATACTGCTCCCTCCGAGAATTAGGGTTCGACAGGCCAGGAATGTTGTCAAATATTGCATCCGAGATGTTAGGTTGCCTTAGATTTTGATATATACCGTTATAGACGTATATACTGTTCCCTCCGAGAAGTAGGGTTCGAAAGGCCAGGAATGTTGTCAAATATTGCATCCGAGATGTTAGGTTGCCTTAGGTTAGGATATATAACGTTATAGACGCATGTAATGTTACCACCGAGACGTAGGGACCGACACGCCTGGAATGTTGTCAAATGTTACATCCGAGATGTTAGGTTGCCTTAGATTAGGATATATGACGTTACAGACGTATATACTGTTCCCTCCGGGAAGTAGGGTTCGACAGGCCAGGAATGTTGTCAAATATTGCATCCGAGATGTTAGGTTGCCTTAGATTATGATATATACCGTTATAGACGTATATACTGTTCCCTCCGAGAAGTAGGGTTCGACAGGCCAGGAATGTTGTCAAATATTGCATCCGAGATGTTAGGTTGCCTTAGGTTAGGATATATAACGTTATAGACGTATATACTGTTCCCTCCGAGAAGTAGGGTTCGACAGGCCAGGAATGTTGTCAAATATTGCATCCGAGATGTTAGGTTGCCTTAGGTTAGGATATATAACGTTATAGACGCATGTAATGTTACCACCGAGACTTAGGGACCGACACGCCTGGAATGTTGTCAAATGTTACATCCGAGATGTTATGTTGCCTTAGATTAGGATATATGACATTACAGACGTATATACTGTTCCCTCCGGGAAGTAGGGTTCGACAGGCCAGGAATGTTGTCAAATATTGCATCCGAGATGTTAGGTTGCCTTAGGTTAGGATATATAACGTTATAAACGTATATACTGTTCCCTCCGAGAAGTAGGGTTCGACAGGCCAGGAATGTTGTCAAATATTGCATCCGAGATGTTAGGTGGCCTTAGATTAGGATATATACCGCTATAGACGCATGTAATGTTACCACCGAGACATAGGGACCGACACGCCTGGAATGTTGTCAAATGTTACATCCGAGATGTTAGGTTGCCTTTGGTTAGGATATATGACGTTATAGACGTATATACAGTTCCCTCCGAGAAGTAGGGTTCGACGGGCCAGGAATGTTGTCAAATATTGCATCCGAGATGTTAGGTCGCCTTAGGTTAAGATATATAACGTTATAGACGCATGTAATGTTACCACCGAGACGTAGGGCCCGACACGCCTGGAATGTTGTCAAATGTTACATCCGAGATGTTAGGTTGCCTTATGTTAGGATATATGACGTTACAGACGTATATACTGTTCCCTCCGAGAAGTAGTGTTCGACAGGCCAGGAATGTTGTCAAATGTTACATCCGAGATGCTAGGTTGCCTTAGGTTAGGATATATGACGTTACAGACGTATATACTGTTCCCTCCGAGAAGTAGGGACCGACACGCCTGGAATGTTGTCAAATGTGACATCCGAGATGTTAGGTTGCCTTAGATTAGGATATATATCGTTATAGACGCATGTAATGTTACCACCGAGACGTAGGGACCGACACGCCTGGAATGTTGTCAAATGTTACATCCGAGATGTTAGGTTGCCTCAGGTTAGGATATATGACGTTATAGACGTATATACTGTTCCCACCGAGAGGTAGGGTTCGACAGGCCAGGAATGTTGTCAAATATTGCATCCGAGATTTTAGGTTGCCTTAGGTTAGGATATATAACGTTATAGACGCATGTAATGTTACCACCGAGACGTAGGGACCGACATGCCTGGAATGTTGTCAAATGTTACATCCGAGATGTTAGGTTGCCTCAGGATAGGATATATGACGTTATAGACGTATATACTGTTCCCTCCGAGAAGTAGGGTTCGACGGGCCAGGAATGTTGTCAGATATTGCATCCGAGATGTTAGGTTGCCTTAGGTTAGGATATATACCGTTATAGACATATATACTGTTCCCTCCGAGAAGTAGGGTTCGACAGGCCAGGAATGTTGTCAAATATTGCATCCGAGATGATAGGTTGCCTTAGGTTAGGATATATAACGTTATAGACGCATGTAATGTTACCACCGAGACGTAGGGACCGTCACGCCTGGAATGTTGTCAAATGTTATATCCGAGATGTTAGGTTGCCTTAGGTTAGGATATATGACGTTACAGACGTATATACTGCTCCCTCCGAGAATTAGGGTTCGACAGGCCAGGAATGTTGTCAAATATTGCATCCGAGATGTTAGGTTGCCTTAGATTTTGATATATACCGTTATAGACGTATATACTGTTCCCTCCGAGAAGTAGGGTTCGACAGGCCAGGAATGTTGTCAAATATTGCATCCGAGATGTTAGGTTGCCTTAGGTTAGGATATATAACGTTATAGACGCATGTAATGTTACCACCGAGACGTAGGGACCGACACGCCTGGAATGTTGTCAAATGTTACATCCGAGATGTTAGGTTGCCTTAGATTAGGATATATGACGTTACAGACGTATATACTGTTCCCTCCGGGAAGTAGGGTTCGACAGGCCAGGAATGTTGTCAAATATTGCATCCGAGATGTTAGGTTGCCTTAGATTATGATATATACCGTTATAGACGTATATACTGTTCCCTCCGAGAAGTAGGGTTCGACAGGCCAGGAATGTTGTCAAATATTGCATCCGAGATGTTAGGTTGCCTTAGATTAGGATATACAACGTTATAGACGCATATAATGTTCCCACCGAGAAGTAGGGTCCGACACGCCTGGAATGTTGTCAAATGTTACACCCGAGATGTTAGGTTGCCTTAGGTTAGGATATATGACGTTACAGACGTATATACTGTTCCCACCGAGAGGTAGGGTTCGACAGGCCAGGAATGTTGTCAAATATTGCATCCGAGATTTTAGGTTGCCTTAGGTTAGGATATATAACGTTATAGACGCATGTAATGTTACCACCGAGACGTAGGGACCGACATGCCTGGAATGTTGTCAAATGTTACATCCGAGATGTTAGGTTGCCTTAGGTTAGGATATATGACGTTAGAGACGTATATACCGTTCCCACCGAGAGGTAGGGTTCGACACGCCAGGAATGTTGTCAAATATTACATACGAGATGTTATGTGGCCTTAGGTTAGGACATATAACGTTATAGACGAATGTAATGTTACCACCGAGACGTAGGGACCGACACGCCTGGAATGTTGACAAATGTTACATCCGAGATGTTATGTTGCCTTAGATTAGGATATATGACGTTACAGACGTATATACTGTTCCCTCCGGGAAGTAGGGTTCGACAGGCCAGGAATGTTGTCAAATATTGCATCCGAGATGTTAGGTTGCCTTAGATTATGATATATACCGTTATAGACGTATATACTGTTCCCTCCGAGAAGTAGGGTTCGACAGGCCAGGAATGTTGTCAAATATTGCATCCGAGATGTTAGGTTGCCTTAGGTTAGGATATATAACGTTATAGACGTATATACTGTTCCCTCCGAGAAGTAGGGTTCGACAGGCCAGGAATGTTGTCAAATATTGCATCCGAGATGTTAGGTTGCCTTAGGTTAGGATATATAACGTTATAGACGCATGTAATGTTACCACCGAGACTTAGGGACCGACACGCCTGGAATGTTGTCAAATGTTACATCCGAGATGTTATGTTGCCTTAGATTAGGATATATGACGTTACAGACGTATATACTGTTCCCTCCGGGAAGTAGGGTTCGACAGGCCAGGAATGTTGTCAAATATTGCATCCGAGATGATAGGTTGCCTTAGATTATGATATATACCGTTATAGACGTATATACTGTTCCCTCCGAGAAGTAGGGTTCGACAGGCCAGGAATGTTGTCAAATATTGCATCCGAGATGTTAGGTTGCCTTAGATTAGGATATACAACGTTATAGACGCATATAATGTTCCCACCGAGAAGTAGGGTCCGACACGCCTGGAATGTTGTAGAATATTACATCCGAGATGTAAGGTTGCCTTAGGTTAGGATATATAACGTTATGGACGTATATACTGTTCCCACCGAGAAGTAGGGTCCGAAACGCCAGCAATGTTGTAAAATATTACATACGAGTTGTTACGTTGCCGTTATAGACGCATTAATGTTACCACCGAGACGTAGGGACCGACACGCCTGGAATGTTGTCAAATGTGGCATCCGAGATGTTAGGTTGCCTTAGGTTAGGATATATGACGTTATAGACGTATATACAGTTCCCTCCGAGAAGTAGGGTTCGACGGGCCAGGAATGTTGTCAAATATTGCATCCGAGATGTTAGGTCGCCTTAGGTTAAGATATATAACGTTATAGACGCATGTAATGTTACCTCCGACACGTAGGGACCGACACGCCTGGAATGTTGTCAAATGTTACATCCGAGATGTTAGGTTGCCTTAGGTTAGGATATATGACGTTACAGACGTATATACTGTTCCCTCCGAGAAGTAGTGTTCGACAGGCCAGGAATGTTGTCAAATATTGCATCCGAGATGTTAGGTTGCCTTAGATTAGGATATATTCCGTTATAGACGTATATAGTGTTCCCTCCGAGAAGTAGGGTTCGACAGGCCAGGAATGTTGTCAAATATTGCATCCGAGATGTTAGGTTGCCTTAGGTTAGGATATATAACGTTATAAACGTATATACTGTTCCCTCCGAGAAGTAGGGTTCGACAGGCCAGGAATGTTGTCAAATATTGCATCCGAGATGTTAGGTGGCCTTAGATTAGGATATATACCGCTATAGACGCATGTAATGTTACCACCGAGACATAGGGACCGACACGCCTGGAATGTTGTCAAATGTTACATCCGAGATGTTAGGTTGCCTTAGGTTAGGATATATGACGTTATAGACGTATATACAGTTCCCTCCGAGAAGTAGGGTTCGACGGGCCAGGAATGTTGTCAAATATTGCATCCGAGATGTTAGGTCGCCTTAGGTTAAGATATATAACGTTATAGACGCATGTAATGTTACCACCGAGACGTAGGGCCCGACACGCCTGGAATGTTGTCAAATGTTACATCCGAGATGTTAAGTTGCCTTATGTTAGGATATATGACGTTACAGACGTATATACTGTTCCCTCCGAGAAGTAGTGTTCGACAGGCCAGGAATGTTGTCAAATGTTACATCCGAGATGTTAGGTTGCCTTAGGTTAGGATATATGACGTTACAGACGTATATACTGTTCCCTCCGAGAAGTAGGGACCGACACGCCTGGAATGTTGTCAAATGTGACATCCGAGATGTTAGGTTGCCTTAGATTAGGATATATATCGTTATAGACGCATGTAATGTTACCACCGAGACGTAGGGACCGACACGCCTGGAATGTTGTCAAATGTTACATCCGAGATGTTAGGTTGCCTCAGGTTAGGATATATGACGTTATAGATGTATATACTGTTCCCACCGAGAGGTAGGGTTCGACAGGCCAGGAATGTTGTCAAATATTGCATCCGAGATTTTAGGTTGCCTTAGGTTAGGATATATAACGTTATAGACGCATGTAATGTTACCACCGAGACGTAGGGACCGACATGCCTGGAATGTTGTCAAATGTTACATCCGAGATGCTAGGTTGCCTCAGGATAGGATATATGACGTTATAGACGTATATACTGTTCCCTCCGAGAAGTAGGGTTCGACGGGCCAGGAATGTTGTCAGATATTGCATCCGAGATGTTAGGTTGCCTTAGGTTAGGATATATACCGTTATAGACATATATACTGTTCCCTCCGAGAAGTAGGGTTCGACAGGCCAGGAATGTTGTCAAATAATGCATCCGAGATGATAGGTTGCCTTAGGTTAGGATATATAACGTTATAGACGCATGTAATGTTACCACCGAGACGTAGGGACCGTCACGCCTGGAATGTTGTCAAATGTTATATCCGAGATGTTAGGTTGCCTTAGGTTAGGATATATGACGTTACAGACGTATATACTGCTCCCTCCGAGAATTAGGGTTCGACAGGCCAGGAATGTTGTCAAATATTGCATCCGAGATGTTAGGTTGCCTTAGATTTTGATATATACCGTTATAGACGTATATACTGTTCCCTCCGAGAAGTAGGGTTCGACAGGCCAGGAATGTTGTCAAATATTGCATCCGAGATGTTAGGTTGCCTTAGGTTAGGATATATAACGTTATAGACGCATTTAATGTTACCACCGAGACGTAGGGACCGACACGCCTGGAATGTTGTCAAGTGTTACATCCGAGATGTTAGGTTGCCTTGGATTAGGATATATGACGTTACAGACGTATATACTGTTCCCACCGAGAGGTTGGGTTCGACAGGCCAGGAATGTTGTCAAATATTGCATCCGAGATTTTAGGTTGCCTTAGGTTAGGATATATAACGTTATAGACGCATGTAATGTTACCACCGAGACGTAGGGACCGACATGCCTGGAATGTTGTCAAATGTTACATCCGAGATGTTAGGTTGCCTTAGGTTAGGATATATGACGTTAGAGACGTATATACTGTTCCCACCGAGAGGTAGGGTTCGACACGCCAGGAATGTTGTCAAATATTACATACGAGATGTTATGTGGCCTTAGGTTAGGACATATAACGTTATAGACGAATGTAATGTTACCACCGAGACGTAGGGACCGACACGCCTGGAATGTTGACAAATGTTACATCCGAGATGTTATGTTGCCTTAGATTAGGATATATGACGTTACAGACGTATATACTGTTCCCTCCGGGAAGTAGGGTTCGACGGGCCAGGAATGTTGTCAAATATTGCATCCGAGATGTTAGGTTGCCTTAGGTTAGGATATATACCGTTATAGACATATATACTGTTCCCTCCGAGAAGTAGGGTTCGACAGGCCAGGAATGTTGTCAAATAATGCATCCGAGATGATAGGTTGCCTTAGGTTAGGATATATAACGTTATAGACGCATGTAATGTTACCACCGAGACGTAGGGACCGTCACGCCTGGAATGTTGTCAAATGTTATATCCGAGATGTTAGGTTGCCTTAGGTTAGGATATATGACGTTACAGACGTATATACTGCTCCCTCCGAGAATTAGGGTTCGACAGGCCAGGAATGTTGTCAAATATTGCATCCGAGATGTTAGGTTGCCTTAGATTTTGATATATACCGTTATAGACGTATATACTGTTCCCTCCGAGAAGTAGGGTTCGACAGGCCAGGAATGTTGTCAAATATTGCATCCGAGATGTTAGGTTGCCTTAGGTTAGGATATATAACGTTATAGACGCATGTAATGTTACCACCGAGACGTAGGGACCGACACGCCTGGAATGTTGTCAAGTGTTACATCCGAGATGTTAGGTTGCCTTAGATTAGGATATATGACGTTACAGACGTATATACTGTTCCCTCCGGGAAGTAGGGTTCGACAGGCCAGGAATGTTGTCAAATATTGCATCCGAGATGTTAGGTTGCCTTAGATTATGATATATACCGTTATAGACGTATATACTGTTCCCTCCGAGAAGTAGGGTTCGACAGGCCAGGAATGTTGTCAAATATTGCATCCGAGACGTTAGGTTGCCTTAGGTTAGGATATACAACGTTATAGACGCATATAATGTTCCCACCGAGAAGTAGGGTCCGACACGCCTGGAATGTTGTCAAATGTTACACCCGAGATGTTAGGTTGCCTTAGGTTAGGATATATGACGTTACAGACGTATATACTGTTCCCACCGAGAGGTTGGGTTCGACAGGCCAGGAATGTTGTCAAATATTGCATCCGAGATTTTAGGTTGCCTTAGGTTAGGATATATAACGTTATAGACGCATGTAATGTTACCACCGAGACGTAGGGACCGACATGCCTGGAATGTTGTCAAATGTTACATCCGAGATGTTAGGTTGCCTTAGGTTAGGATATATGACGTTAGAGACGTATATACTGTTCCCACCGAGAGGTAGGGTTCGACACGCCAGGAATGTTGTCAAATATTACATACGAGATGTTATGTGGCCTTAGGTTAGGACATATAACGTTATAGACGAATGTAATGTTACCACCGAGACGTAGGGACCGACACGCCTGGAATGTTGACAAATGTTACATCCGAGATGTTATGTTGCCTTAGATTAGGATATATGACGTTACAGACGTATATACTGTTCCCTCCGGGAAGTAGGGTTCGACAGGCCAGGAATGTTGTCAAATATTGCATCCGAGATGTTAGGTTGCCTTAGGTTAGGATATATAACGTTATGGACGTATATACTGTTCCCACCGAGAAGTAGGGTCCGAAACGCCAGCAATGTTGTAAAATATTACATACGAGTTGTTACGTTGCCGTTATAGACGCATTAATGTTACCACCGAGACGTAGGGACCGACACGCCTGGAATGTTGTCAAATGTGGCATCCGAGATGTTAGGTTGCCTTAGGTTAGGATATATGACGTTATAGACGTATATACAGTTCCCTCCGAGAAGTAGGGTTCGACGGGCCAGGAATGTTGTCAAATATTGCATCCGAGATGTTAGGTCGCCTTAGGTTAAGATATATAACGTTATAGACGCATGTAATGTTACCTCCGACACGTAGGGACCGACACGCCTGGAATGTTGTCAAATGTTACATCCGAGATGTTAGGTTGCCTTAGGTTAGGATATATGACGTTACAGACGTATATACTGTTCCCTCCGAGAAGTAGTGTTCGACAGGCCAGGAATGTTGTCAAATATTGCATCCGAGATGTTAGGTTGCCTTAGATTAGGATATATTCC
This sequence comes from Xylocopa violacea, assembly GCA_963969225.1. Taxonomy (NCBI): domain Eukaryota; kingdom Metazoa; phylum Arthropoda; class Insecta; order Hymenoptera; family Apidae; genus Xylocopa; species Xylocopa violacea. The sequence continues at coordinate 22,055,763 of CAXAJV010000004.1, forward strand.
GTTATAGACGTATATAGTGTTCCCTCCGAGAAGTAGGGTTCGACAGGCCAGGAATGTTGTCAAATATTGCATCCGAGATGTTAGGTTGCCTTAGGTTAGGATATATAACGTTATAAACGTATATACTGTTCCCTCCGAGAAGTAGGGTTCGACAGGCCAGGAATGTTGTCAAATATTGCATCCGAGATGTTAGGTGGCCTTAGATTAGGATATATACCGCTATAGACGCATGTAATGTTACCACCGAGACATAGGGACCGACACGCCTGGAATGTTGTCAAATGTTACATCCGAGATGTTAGGTTGCCTTAGGTTAGGATATATGACGTTATAGACGTATATACAGTTCCCTCCGAGAAGTAGGGTTCGACGGGCCAGGAATGTTGTCAAATATTGCATCCGAGATGTTAGGTCGCCTTAGGTTAAGATATATAACGTTATAGACGCATGTAATGTTACCACCGAGACGTAGGGCCCGACACGCCTGGAATGTTGTCAAATGTTACATCCGAGATGTTAAGTTGCCTTATGTTAGGATATATGACGTTACAGACGTATATACTGTTCCCTCCGAGAAGTAGTGTTCGACAGGCCAGGAATGTTGTCAAATGTTACATCCGAGATGTTAGGTTGCCTTAGGTTAGGATATATGACGTTACAGACGTATATACTGTTCCCTCCGAGAAGTAGGGACCGACACGCCTGGAATGTTGTCAAATGTGACATCCGAGATGTTAGGTTGCCTTAGATTAGGATATATATCGTTATAGACGCATGTAATGTTACCACCGAGACGTAGGGACCGACACGCCTGGAATGTTGTCAAATGTTACATCCGAGATGTTAGGTTGCCTCAGGTTAGGATATATGACGTTATAGATGTATATACTGTTCCCACCGAGAGGTAGGGTTCGACAGGCCAGGAATGTTGTCAAATATTGCATCCGAGATTTTAGGTTGCCTTAGGTTAGGATATATAACGTTATAGACGCATGTAATGTTACCACCGAGACGTAGGGACCGACATGCCTGGAATGTTGTCAAATGTTACATCCGAGATGCTAGGTTGCCTCAGGATAGGATATATGACGTTATAGACGTATATACTGTTCCCTCCGAGAAGTAGGGTTCGACGGGCCAGGAATGTTGTCAGATATTGCATCCGAGATGTTAGGTTGCCTTAGGTTAGGATATATACCGTTATAGACATATATACTGTTCCCTCCGAGAAGTAGGGTTCGACAGGCCAGGAATGTTGTCAAATAATGCATCCGAGATGATAGGTTGCCTTAGGTTAGGATATATAACGTTATAGACGCATGTAATGTTACCACCGAGACGTAGGGACCGTCACGCCTGGAATGTTGTCAAATGTTATATCCGAGATGTTAGGTTGCCTTAGGTTAGGATATATGACGTTACAGACGTATATACTGCTCCCTCCGAGAATTAGGGTTCGACAGGCCAGGAATGTTGTCAAATATTGCATCCGAGATGTTAGGTTGCCTTAGATTTTGATATATACCGTTATAGACGTATATACTGTTCCCTCCGAGAAGTAGGGTTCGACAGGCCAGGAATGTTGTCAAATATTGCATCCGAGATGTTAGGTTGCCTTAGGTTAGGATATATAACGTTATAGACGCATGTAATGTTACCACCGAGACGTAGGGACCGACACGCCTGGAATGTTGTCAAGTGTTACATCCGAGATGTTAGGTTGCCTTAGATTAGGATATATGACGTTACAGACGTATATACTGTTCCCTCCGGGAAGTAGGGTTCGACAGGCCAGGAATGTTGTCAAATATTGCATCCGAGATGTTAGGTTGCCTTAGATTATGATATATACCGTTATAGACGTATATACTGTTCCCTCCGAGAAGTAGGGTTCGACAGGCCAGGAATGTTGTCAAATATTGCATCCGAGACGTTAGGTTGCCTTAGGTTAGGATATACAACGTTATAGACGCATATAATGTTCCCACCGAGAAGTAGGGTCCGACACGCCTGGAATGTTGTCAAATGTTACACCCGAGATGTTAGGTTGCCTTAGGTTAGGATATATGACGTTACAGACGTATATACTGTTCCCACCGAGAGGTTGGGTTCGACAGGCCAGGAATGTTGTCAAATATTGCATCCGAGATTTTAGGTTGCCTTAGGTTAGGATATATAACGTTATAGACGCATGTAATGTTACCACCGAGACGTAGGGACCGACATGCCTGGAATGTTGTCAAATGTTACATCCGAGATGTTAGGTTGCCTTAGGTTAGGATATATGACGTTAGAGACGTATATACTGTTCCCACCGAGAGGTAGGGTTCGACACGCCAGGAATGTTGTCAAATATTACATACGAGATGTTATGTGGCCTTAGGTTAGGACATATAACGTTATAGACGAATGTAATGTTACCACCGAGACGTAGGGACCGACACGCCTGGAATGTTGACAAATGTTACATCCGAGATGTTATGTTGCCTTAGATTAGGATATATGACGTTACAGACGTATATACTGTTCCCTCCGGGAAGTAGGGTTCGACAGGCCAGGAATGTTGTCAAATATTGCATCCGAGATGTTAGGTTGCCTTAGGTTAGGATATATAACGTTATAGACGTATATACTGTTCCCTCCGAGAAGTAGGGTTCGACAGGCCAGGAATGTTGTCAAATATTGCATCCGTCATGTTAGGTTGCCTTAGGTTAGGATATATAACGTTATAGACGCATGTAATGTTACCACCGAGACTTAGGGACCGACACGCCTGGAATGTTGTCAAATGTTACATCCGAGATGTTATGTTGCCCTAGATTAGGATATATGACGTTACAGACGTATATACTGTTCCCTCCGGGAAGTAGGGTTCGACAGGCCAGGAATGTTGTCAAATATTGCATCCGAGATGTTAGGTTGCCTTAGGTTAGGATATATAACGTTATAAACGTATATACTGTTCCCTCCGAGAAGTAGGGTTCGACAGGCCAGGAATGTTGTCAAATATTGCATCCGAGATGTTAGGTGGCCTTAGATTAGGATATATACCGCTATAGACGCATGTAATGTTACCACCGAGACATAGGGACCGACACGCCTGGAATGTTGTCAAATGTTACATCCGAGATGTTAGGTTGCCTTAGGTTAGGATATATGACGTTATAGACGTATATACAGTTCCCTCCGAGAAGTAGGGTTCGACGGGCCAGGAATGTTGTCAAATATTGCATCCGAGATGTTAGGTCGCCTTAGGTTAAGATATATAACGTTATAGACGCATGTAATGTTACCACCGAGACGTAGGGCCCGACACGCCTGGAATGTTGTCAAATGTTACATCCGAGGTGTTAGGTTGCCTTATGTTAGGATATATGACGTTACAGACGTATATACTGTTCCCTCCGAGAAGTAGTGTTCGACAGGCCAGGAATGTTGTCAAATGTTACATCCGAGATGTTAGGTTGCCTTAGGTTAGGATATATGACGTTACAGACGTATATACTGTTCCCTCCGAGAAGTAGGGACCGACACGCCTGGAATGTTGTCAAATGTGACATCCGAGATGTTAGGTTGCCTTAGATTAGGATATATATCGTTATAGACGCATGTAATGTTACCACCGAGACGTAGGGACCGACACGCCTGGAATGTTGACAAATGTTACATCCGAGATGTTATGTTGCCTTAGATTAGGATATATGACGTTACAGACGTATATACTGTTCCCTCCGAGAAGTAGGGTTCGACAGGCCAGGAATGTTGTCAAATATTGCATCCGAGATGTTAGGCTGCCTTAGGTTAGGATATATAACGTTATAGACGCATGTAATGTTACCTCCGACACGTAGGGACCGACACGCCTGGAATGTTGTCAAATGTTACATCCGAGATGTTAGGTTGCCTTAGGTTAGGATATATGACGTTACAGACGTATATACTGTTCCCTCCGGGAAGTAGGGTTCGACAGGCCAGGAATGTTGTCAAATATTGCATCCGAGATGTTAGGTTGCCTTAGGTTAGGATATATAACGTTATAAACGTATATACTGTTCCCTCCGAGAAGTAGGGTTCGACAGGCCAGGAATGTTGTCAAATGTTACAACCGAGATGTTATGTTGCCTTAGATTAGGATATATGACGTTACAGACGTATATACTGTTCCCTCCGGGAAGTAGGGTTCGACAGGCCAGGAATGTTGTCAAATATTGCATCCGAGATGTTAGGTTGCCTTAGGTTAGGATATATAACGTTATAAACGTATATACTGTTCCCTCCGAGAAGTAGGGTTCGACAGGCCAGGAATGTTGTCAAATATTGCATCCGAGATGTTAGGTGGCCTTAGATTAGGATATATACCGCTATAGACGCATGAAATGTTACCACCGAGACATAGGGACCGACACGCCTGGAATGTTGTCAAATGTTACATCCGAGATGTTAGGTTGCCTTAGGTTAGGATATATGACGTTATAGACGTATATACAGTTCCCTCCGAGAAGTAGGGTTCGACGGGCCAGGAATGTTGTCAAATATTGCATCCGAGATGTTAGGTCGCCTTAGGTGAAGATATATAACGTTATAGACGCATGTAATGTTACCACCGAGACGTAGGGCCCGACACGCCTGGAATGTTGTCAAATGTTACATCCGAGGTGTTAGGTTGCCTTATGTTAGGATATATGACGTTACAGACGTATATACTGTTCCCTCCGAGAAGTAGTGTTCGACAGGCCAGGAATGTTGTCAAATGTTACATCCGAGATGTTAGGTTGCCTTAGGTTAGGATATATGACGTTACAGACGTATATACTGTTCCCTCCGAGAAGTAGGGACCGACACGCCTGGAATGTTGTCAAATGTGACATCCGAGATGTTAGGTTGCCTTAGATTAGGATATATATCGTTATAGACGCATGTAATGTTACCACCGAGACGTAGGGACCGACACGCCTGGAATGTTGTCAAATGTTACATCCGAGATGTTAGGTTGCCTCAGGTTAGGATATATGACGTTATAGACGTATATACTGTTCCCACCGAGAGGTAGGGTTCGACAGGCCAGGAATGTTGTCAAATATTGCATCCGAGATTTTAGGTTGCCTTAGGTTAGGATATATAACGTTATAGACGCATGTAATGTTACCACCGAGACGTAGGGACCGACATGCCTGGAATGTTGTCAAATGTTACATCCGAGATGTTAGGTTGCCTCAGGATAGGATATATGACGTTATAGACGTATATACTGTTCCCTCCGAGAAGTAGGGTTCGACGGGCCAGGAATGTTGTCAGATATTGCATCCGAGATGTTAGGTTGCCTTAGGTTAGGATATATACCGTTATAGACATATATACTGTTCCCTCCGAGAAGTAGGGTTCGACAGGCCAGGAATGTTGTCAAATATTGCATCCGAGATGATAGGTTGCCTTAGGTTAGGATATATAACGTTATAGACGCATGTAATGTTACCACCGAGACGTAGGGACCGTCACGCCTGGAATGTTGTCAAATGTTATATCCGAGATGTTAGGTTGCCTTAGGTTAGGATATATGACGTTACAGACGTATATACTGCTCCCTCCGAGAATTAGGGTTCGACAGGCCAGGAATGTTGTCAAATATTGCATCCGAGATGTTAGGTTGCCTTAGATTTTGATATATACCGTTATAGACGTATATACTGTTCCCTCCGAGAAGTAGGGTTCGACAGGCCAGGAATGTTGTCAAATATTGCATCCGAGATGTTAGGTTGCCTTAGGTTAGGATATATAACGTTATAGACGCATGTAATGTTACCACCGAGACGTAGGGACCGACACGCCTGGAATGTTGTCAAATGTTAAATCCGAGATGTTAGGTTGCCTTAGATTAGGATATATGACGTTACAGACGTATATACTGTTCCCTCCGGGAAGTAGGGTTCGACAGGCCAGGAATGTTGTCAAATATTGCATCCGAGATGTTAGGTTGCCTTAGATTATGATATATACCGTTATAGACGTATATACTGTTCCCTCCGAGAAGTAGGGTTCGACAGGCCAGGAATGTTGTCAAATATTGCATCCGAGATGTTAGGTTGCCTTAGATTAGGATATACAACGTTATAGACGCATATAATGTTCCCACCGAAAAGTAGGGTTCGACACGCCTGGAATGTTGTCAAATGTTACACCCGAGATGTTAGGTTGCCTTAGGTTAGGATATATGACGTTAGAGACGTATATACTGTTCCCACCGAGAGGTAGGGTTCGACACGCCAGGAATGTTGTCAAATATTACATACGAGATGTTATGTGGCCTTAGGTTAGGACATATAACGTTATAGACGAATGTAATGTTACCACCGAGACGTAGGGACCGACACGCCTGGAATGTTGACAAATGTTACATCCGAGATGTTATGTTGCCTTAGATTAGGATATATGACGTTACAGACGTATATACTGTTCCCTCCGGGAAGTAGGGTTCGACAGGCCAGGAATGTTGTCAAATATTGCATCCGAGATGTTAGGTTGCCTTAGATTATGATATATACCGTTATAGACGTATATACTGTTCCCTCCGAGAAGTAGGGTTCGACAGGCCAGGAATGTTGTCAAATATTGCATCCGAGATGTTAGGTTGCCTTAGGTTAGGATATATAACGTTATAGACGTATATACTGTTCCCTCCGAGAAGTAGGGTTCGACAGGCCAGGAATGTTGTCAAATATTGCATCCGAGATGTTAGGTTGCCTTAGGTTAGGATATATAACGTTATAGACGCATGTAATGTTACCACCGAGACTTAGGGACCGGCACGCCTGGAATGTTGCCAAATGTTACATCCGAGATGTTATGTTGCCTTAGATTAGGATATATGACGTTACAGACGTATATACTGTTCCCTCCGGGAAGTAGGGCTCGACAGGCCAGGAATGTTGTCAAATATTGCATCCGAGATGATAGGTTGCCTTAGATTATGATATATACCGTTATAGACGTATATACTGTTCCCTCCGAGAAGTAGGGTTCGACAGGCCAGGAATGTTGTCAAATATTGCATCCGAGATGTTAGGTTGCCTTAGATTAGGATATACAACGTTATAGACGCATATAATGTTCCCACCGAGAAGTAGGGTCCGACACGCCTGGAATGTTGTAGAATATTACATCCGAGATGTAAGGTTGCCTTAGGTTAGGATATATAACGTTATGGACGTATATACTGTTCCCACCGAGAAGTAGGGTCCGAAACGCCAGCAATGTTGTAAAATATTACATACGAGTTGTTACGTTGCCGTTATAGACGCATTAATGTTACCACCGAGACGTAGGGACCGACACGCCTGGAATGTTGTCAAATGTGACATCCGAGATGTTAGGTTGCCTTAGGTTAGGATATGTATCGTTATAGACGTATATACTGTTCCCACCGAGAGGTAGGATTCGACAGGCCAGGAATGTTGTCAAATATTGCATCCGAGATGTTAGGTTGCCTTAGATTAGGATATATTCCGTTATAGACGTATATAGTGTTCCCTCCGAGAAGTAGGGTTCGGCGGGCCAGGAATGTTGTCAAATATTGCATCCGAGATGTTAGGTTGCCTTAGGTTAGGATATATAACGTTATAAACGTATATACTGTTCCCTCCGAGAAGTAGGGTCCGAAACGCCAGCAATGTTGTAAAATATTACATACGAGTTGTTACGTTGCCGTTATAGACGCATTAATGTTACCACCGAGACGTAGGGACCGACACGCCTGGAATGTTGTCAAATGTGACATCCGAGATGTTAGGTTGCCTTAGGTTAGGATATGTATCGTTATAGACGTATATACTGTTCCCACCGAGAGGTAGGATTCGACAGGCCAGGAATGTTGTCAAATATTGCATCCGAGATGTTAGGCTGCCTTAGGTTAGGATATATAACGTTATAGACGCATGTAATGTTACCTCCGACACGTAGGGACCGACACGCCTGGAATGTTGTCAAATGTTACATCCGAGATGTTAGGTTGCCTTAGGTTAGGATATATGACGTTACAGACGTATATACTGTTCCCTCCGAGAAGTAGTGTTCGACAGGCCAGGAATGTTGTCAAATATTGCATCCGAGATGTTAGGTTGCCTTAGATTAGGATATATTCCGTTATAGACGTATATAGTGTTCCCTCCGAGAAGTAGGGTTCGACAGGCCAGGAATGTTGTCAAATATTGCATCCGAGATGTTAGGTTGCCTTAGGTTAGGATATATAACGTTATAAACGTATATACTGTTCCCTCCGAGAAGTAGGGTTCGACAGGCCAGGAATGTTGTCAAATATTGCATCCGAGATGTTAGGTGGCCTTAGATTAGGATATATACCGCTATAGACGCATGTAATGTTACCACCGAGACATAGGGACCGACACGCCTGGAATGTTGTCAAATGTTACATCCGAGATGTTAGGTTGCCTTAGGTTAGGATATATGACGTTATAGACGTATATACAGTTCCCTCCGAGAAGTAGGGTTCGACGGGCCAGGAATGTTGTCAAATATTGCATCCGAGATGTTAGGTCGCCTTAGGGTAAGATATATAACGTTATAGACGCATGTAATGTTACCACCGAGACGTAGGGCCCGACACGCCTGGAATGTTGTCAAATGTTACATCCGAGATGTTAGGTTGCCTTATGTTAGGATATATGACGTTACAGACGTATATACTGTTCCCTCCGAGAAGTAGTGTTCGACAGGCCAGGAATGTTGTCAAATGTTACATCCGAGATGTTAGGTTGCCTTAGGTTAGGATATATGACGTTACAGACGTATATACTGTTCCCTCCGAGAAGTAGGGACCGACACGCCTGGAATTTTGTCAAATGTGACATCCGAGATGTTAGGTTGCCTTTGATTAGGATATATATCGTTATAGACGCATGTAATGTTACCACCGAGACGTAGGGACCGACACGCCTGGAATGTTGTCAAATGTTACATCCGAGATGTTAGGCTGCCTCAGGTTAGGATATATGACGTTATAGACGTATATACTGTTCCCTCCGAGAAGTAGGGTTCGACGGGCCAGGAATGTTGTCAAATGTTACATCCGAGATGTTAGGTTGCCTTAGGTTAGGATATATGACGTTATTGACGTATATACTGTTCCCTCCGAGAAGTAGGGTTCGACAGGCCAGGAATGTTGTCAAATATTGCATCCGAGATGATAGGTCGCCTTAGGTTAGGATATATAACGTTATAGACGCATTAATGTTACCACCGAGACGTAGGGACCGACACGCCTGGAATGTTGTCAAATGTGACATCCGAGATGTTAGGTTGCCTTAGGTTAGGATATATATCGTTATAGACGTATATACTGTTCCCACCGAGAAGTAGGGTTCGACAGGCCAGGAATGTTGTCAAATATTGCATCCGAGATGTTAGGTTGCCTTAGGTTAGGATATATAACGTTATAGACGCATGTAACGTTACCTCCGACACGTAGGGACCGACACGCCTGGAATGTTGTCAAATGTTACATCCGAGATGTTAGGTTGCCTCAGGTTAGGATATATGACGTTATAGACGTATATACTGTTCCCTCCGAGAAGTAGGGTTCGACGGGCCAGGAATGTTGTCAAATATTGCATCCGAGATGTTAGGTTGCCTTAGATTAGGATATATACCGTTATAGACGTATATACTGTTCCCTCCGAGAAGTAGGGTTCGACGGGCCAGGAATGTGGTCAAATATTGCATCCGAGATGTTAGGTTGCCTCAGGTAAGGATATATGACGTTATAGACGTATATACTGTTCTCTCCGAGACGTAGGGTTCGACAGGCCAGGAATGTTGTCAAATATTGCATCCGAGATGTTAGGTTGCCTTAGGTTAGGATATATAACGTTATAGACGCATGTAATGTTACCACCGAGACGTAGGGACCGACACGCCTGGAATGTTGTCAAATGTTACATCCGAGATGTTAGGTTGCCTCAGGTTAGGATATATGACGTTATAGGCGTATATACTGTTCCCTCCGAGAAGTACGGTTCGACAGGCCAGGAATGTTGTCAAATATTGCATCCGAGATGTTAGGTTGCCTTAGGTTAGGATATATAACGTTATAGACGCATGTAATGTTACCACCGAGACGTAGGGACCGACACGCCTGGAATGTTGTCAAATGTTACATCCGAGATGTTAGGTTGCCTTAGGTTAGGATATATGACGTTACAGACGTATATACTGTTCCCTCCGAGAAGTAGGGTTCGACAGGCCAGGAATGTTGTCAAATATTGCATCCGAGATGTTAGGTTGCCTTAGATTAGGATATACAACGTTATAGACGCATATAATGTTCCCACCGAGAAGTAGGGTCCGACACGCCTGGAATGTTGTAGAATAATACATCCGAGATGTCAGGTTGCCTTAGGTTAGGATATATAACGTTATAGACGTATATACTGTTCCCTCCGAGAAGTAGGGTTCGACAGGCCAGGAATGTTTGCAAATATTGCATCCGAGATGTTAGGTGGCCTTAGATTAGGATATACAACGTTATAGACGCATATAATGTTCCCACCGAGAAGTAGGTCCGACACGCCTGGAATGTTGTAGAATATTACATCCGAGATGTAAGGTTGCCTTAGGTTAGGATATATAACGTTATGGACGTATATACTGTTCCCACCGAGAAGTAGGGTCCGAAACGGCAGGAATGTTGTCAAATATTACATCCGAGTTGTTACGTTGCCGTTATAGACGCATTAATGTTACCACCGAGACGTAAGGACCGACACGCCTGGAATGTTGTCAAATGTTACATCCGAGATGTTAGGTTGCCTTAGGTTAGGATATATGACGTTATAGACGTATATACAGTTCCCTCCGAGAAGTAGGGTTCGACGGGCCAGGAATGTTGTCAAATGTTACATCCGAGATGTTAGGTTGCCTTAGGTTAGGATATATGACGTTACAGACGTATATACTGTTCCCTCCGAGAAGTAGGGACCGACACGCCTGGAATGTTGTCAAATGTGACATCCGAGATGCTAGGTTGCCTTAGATTAGGATATATATCGTTATAGACGCATGTAATGTTACCACCGAGACGTAGGGACCGACACGCCTGGAATGTTGTCAAATGTTACATCCGAGATGTTAGGTTGCCTCAGGTTAGGATATATGACGTTATAGACGTATATACTGTTCCCACCGAGAGGTAGGGTTCGACAGGCCAAGAATGTTGTCAGATATTGCATCCGAGATGTTAGGTTGCCTTAGGTTAGGATATATAACGTTATAGACGCATGTAATGTTACCACCGAGACGTAGGGACCGACACGCCTGGAATGTTGTCAAATGTTAAATCCGAGATGTTAGGTTGCCTTAGATTAGGATATATGACGTTACAGACGTATATACTGTTCCCTCCGGGAAGTAGGGTTCGACAGGCCAGGAATGTTGTCAAATATTGCATCCGAGATGTTAGGTTGCCTTAGATTATGATATATACCGTTATAGACGTATATACTGTTCCCTCCGAGAAGTAGGGTTCGACAGGCCAGGAATGTTGTCAAATATTGCATCCGAGATGTTAGGTTGCCTTAGATTAGGATATACAACGTTATAGACGCATATAATGTTCCCACCGAAAAGTAGGGTTCGACACGCCTGGAATGTTGTCAAATGTTACACCCGAGATGTTAGGTTGCCTTAGGTTAGGATATATGACGTTAGAGACGTATATACTGTTCCCACCGAGAGGTAGGGTTCGACACGCCAGGAATGTTGTCAAATATTACATACGAGATGTTATGTGGCCTTAGGTTAGGACATATAACGTTATAGACGAATGTAATGTTACCACCGAGACGTAGGGACCGACACGCCTGGAATGTTGACAAATGTTACATCCGAGATGTTATGTTGCCTTAGATTAGGATATATGACGTTACAGACGTATATACTGTTCCCTCCGGGAAGTAGGGTTCGACAGGCCAGGAATGTTGTCAAATATTGCATCCGAGATGTTAGGTTGCCTTAGATTATGATATATACCGTTATAGACGTATATACTGTTCCCTCCGAGAAGTAGGGTTCGACAGGCCAGGAATGTTGTCAAATATTGCATCCGAGATGTTAGGTTGCCTTAGGTTAGGATATATAACGTTATAGACGTATATACTGTTCCCTCCGAGAAGTAGGGTTCGACAGGCCAGGAATGTTGTCAAATATTGCATCCGAGATGTTAGGTTGCCTTAGGTTAGGATATATAACGTTATAGACGCATGTAATGTTACCACCGAGACTTAGGGACCGGCACGCCTGGAATGTTGCCAAATGTTACATCCGAGATGTTATGTTGCCTTAGATTAGGATATATGACGTTACAGACGTATATACTGTTCCCTCCGGGAAGTAGGGTTCGACAGGCCAGGAATGTTGTCAAATATTGCATCCGAGATGATAGGTTGCCTTAGATTATGATATATACCGTTATAGACGTATATACTGTTCCCTCCGAGAAGTAGGGTTCGACAGGCCAGGAATGTTGTCAAATATTGCATCCGAGATGTTAGGTTGCCTTAGATTAGGATATACAACGTTATAGACGCATATAATGTTCCCACCGAGAAGTAGGGTCCGACACGCCTGGAATGTTGTAGAATATTACATCCGAGATGTAAGGTTGCCTTAGGTTAGGATATATAACGTTATGGACGTATATACTGTTCCCACCGAGAAGTAGGGTCCGAAACGCCAGCAATGTTGTAAAATATTACATACGAGTTGTTACGTTGCCGTTATAGACGCATTAATGTTACCACCGAGACGTAGGGACCGACACGCCTGGAATGTTGTCAAATGTGACATCCGAGATGTTAGGTTGCCTTAGGTTAGGATATGTATCGTTATAGACGTATATACTGTTCCCACCGAGAGGTAGGATTCGACAGGCCAGGAATGTTGTCAAATATTGCATCCGAGATGTTAGGTTGCCTTAGATTAGGATATATTCCGTTATAGACGTATATAGTGTTCCCTCCGAGAAGTAGGGTTCGGCGGGCCAGGAATGTTGTCAAATATTGCATCCGAGATGTTAGGTTGCCTTAGGTTAGGATATATAACGTTATAAACGTATATACTGTTCCCTCCGAGAAGTAGGGTCCGAAACGCCAGCAATGTTGTAAAATATTACATACGAGTTGTTACGTTGCCGTTATAGACGCATTAATGTTACCACCGAGACGTAGGGACCGACACGCCTGGAATGTTGTCAAATGTGACATCCGAGATGTTAGGTTGCCTTAGGTTAGGATATGTATCGTTATAGACGTATATACTGTTCCCACCGAGAGGTAGGATTCGACAGGCCAGGAATGTTGTCAAATATTGCATCCGAGATGTTAGGCTGCCTTAGGTTAGGATATATAACGTTATAGACGCATGTAATGTTACCTCCGACACGTAGGGACCGACACGCCTGGAATGTTGTCAAATGTTACATCCGAGATGTTAGGTTGCCTTAGGTTAGGATATATGACGTTACAGACGTATATACTGTTCCCTCCGAGAAGTAGTGTTCGACAGGCCAGGAATGTTGTCAAATATTGCATCCGAGATGTTAGGTTGCCTTAGATTAGGATATATTCCGTTATAGACGTATATAGTGTTCCCTCCGAGAAGTAGGGTTCGACAGGCCAGGAATGTTGTCAAATATTGCATCCGAGATGTTAGGTTGCCTCAGGTTAGGATATATGACGTTATAGACGTATATACTGTTCCCACCGAGAGGTAGGGTTCGACAGGCCAGGAATGTTGTCAAATATTGCATCCGAGATTTTAGGTTGCCTTAGGTTAGGATATATAACGTTATAGACGCATGTAATGTTACCACCGAGACGTAGGGACCGACATGCCTGGAATGTTGTCAAATGTTACATCCGAGATGTTAGGTTGCCTCAGGATAGGATATATGACGTTATAGACGTATATACTGTTCCCTCCGAGAAGTAGGGTTCGACGGGCCAGGAATGTTGTCAGATATTGCATCCGAGATGTTAGGTTGCCTTAGGTTAGGATATATACCGTTATAGACATATATACTGTTCCCTCCGAGAAGTAGGGTTCGACAGGCCAGGAATGTTGTCAAATATTGCATCCGAGATGATAGGTTGCCTTAGGTTAGGATATATAACGTTATAGACGCATGTAATGTTACCACCGAGACGTAGGGACCGTCACGCCTGGAATGTTGTCAAATGTTATATCCGAGATGTTAGGTTGCCTTAGGTTAGGATATATGACGTTACAGACGTATATACTGCTCCCTCCGAGAATTAGGGTTCGACAGGCCAGGAATGTTGTCAAATATTGCATCCGAGATGTTAGGTTGCCTTAGATTTTGATATATACCGTTATAGACGTATATACTGTTCCCTCCGAGAAGTAGGGTTCGACAGGTCAGGAATGTTGTCAAATATTGCATCCGAGATGTTAGGTTGCCTTAGGTTAGGATATATAACGTTATAGACGCATGTAATGTTACCACCGAGACGTAGGGACCGACACGCCTGGAATGTTGTCAAATGTTAAATCCGAGATGTTAGGTTGCCTTAGATTAGGATATATGACGTTACAGACGTATATACTGTTCCCTCCGGGAAGTAGGGTTCGACAGGCCAGGAATGTTGTCAAATATTGCATCCGAGATGTTAGGTTGCCTTAGATTATGATATATACCGTTATAGACGTATATACTGTTCCCTCCGAGAAGTAGGGTTCGACAGGCCAGGAATGTTGTCAAATATTGCATCCGAGATGTTAGGTTGCCTTAGATTAGGATATACAACGTTATAGACGCATATAATGTTCCCACCGAAAAGTAGGGTTCGACACGCCTGGAATGTTGTCAAATGTTACACCCGAGATGTTAGGTTGCCTTAGGTTAGGATATATGACGTTAGAGACGTATATACTGTTCCCACCGAGAGGTAGGGTTCGACACGCCAGGAATGTTGTCAAATATTACATACGAGATGTTATGTGGCCTTAGGTTAGGACATATAACGTTATAGACGAATGTAATGTTACCACCGAGACGTAGGGACCGACACGCCTGGAATGTTGACAAATGTTACATCCGAGATGTTATGTTGCCTTAGATTAGGATATATGACGTTACAGACGTATATACTGTTCCCTCCGGGAAGTAGGGTTCGACAGGCCAGGAATGTTGTCAAATATTGCATCCGAGATGTTAGGTTGCCTTAGATTATGATATATACCGTTATAGACGTATATACTGTTCCCTCCGAGAAGTAGGGTTCGACAGGCCAGGAATGTTGTCAAATATTGCATCCGAGATGTTAGGTTGCCTTAGGTTAGGATATATAACGTTATAGACGTATATACTGTTCCCTCCGAGAAGTAGGGTTCGACAGGCCAGGAATGTTGTCAAATATTGCATCCGAGATGTTAGGTTGCCTTAGGTTAGGATATATAACGTTATAGACGCATGTAATGTTACCACCGAGACTTAGGGACCGGCACGCCTGGAATGTTGCCAAATGTTACATCCGAGATGTTATGTTGCCTTAGATTAGGATATATGACGTTACAGACGTATATACTGTTCCCTCCGGGAAGTAGGGTTCGACAGGCCAGGAATGTTGTCAAATATTGCATCCGAGATGATAGGTTGCCTTAGATTATGATATATACCGTTATAGACGTATATACTGTTCCCTCCGAGAAGTAGGGTTCGACAGGCCAGGAATGTTGTCAAATATTGCATCCGAGATGTTAGGTTGCCTTAGATTAGGATATACAACGTTATAGACGCATATAATGTTCCCACCGAGAAGTAGGGTCCGACACGCCTGGAATGTTGTAGAATATTACATCCGAGATGTAAGGTTGCCTTAGGTTAGGATATATAACGTTATGGACGTATATACTGTTCCCACCGAGAAGTAGGGTCCGAAACGCCAGCAATGTTGTAAAATATTACATACGAGTTGTTACGTTGCCGTTATAGACGCATTAATGTTACCACCGAGACGTAGGGACCGACACGCCTGGAATGTTGTCAAATGTGACATCCGAGATGTTAGGTTGCCTTAGGTTAGGATATGTATCGTTATAGACGTATATACTGTTCCCACCGAGAGGTAGGATTCGACAGGCCAGGAATGTTGTCAAATATTGCATCCGAGATGTTAGGTTGCCTTAGATTAGGATATATTCCGTTATAGACGTATATAGTGTTCCCTCCGAGAAGTAGGGTTCGGCGGGCCAGGAATGTTGTCAAATATTGCATCCGAGATGTTAGGTTGCCTTAGGTTAGGATATATAACGTTATAAACGTATATACTGTTCCCTCCGAGAAGTAGGGTCCGAAACGCCAGCAATGTTGTAAAATATTACATACGAGTTGTTACGTTGCCGTTATAGACGCATTAATGTTACCACCGAGACGTAGGGACCGACACGCCTGGAATGTTGTCAAATGTGACATCCGAGATGTTAGGTTGCCTTAGGTTAGGATATGTATCGTTATAGACGTATATACTGTTCCCACCGAGAGGTAGGATTCGACAGGCCAGGAATGTTGTCAAATATTGCATCCGAGATGTTAGGCTGCCTTAGGTTAGGATATATAACGTTATAGACGCATGTAATGTTACCTCCGACACGTAGGGACCGACACGCCTGGAATGTTGTCAAATGTTACATCCGAGATGTTAGGTTGCCTTAGGTTAGGATATATGACGTTACAGACGTATATACTGTTCCCTCCGAGAAGTAGTGTTCGACAGGCCAGGAATGTTGTCAAATATTGCATCCGAGATGTTAGGTTGCCTTAGATTAGGATATATTCCGTTATAGACGTATATAGTGTTCCCTCCGAGAAGTAGGGTTCGACAGGCCAGGAATGTTGTCAAATATTGCATCCGAGATGTTAGGTTGCCTTAGGTTAGGATATATAACGTTATAAACGTATATACTGTTCCCTCCGAGAAGTAGGGTTCGACAGGCCAGGAATGTTGTCAAATATTGCATCCGAGATGTTAGGTGGCCTTAGATTAGGATATATACCGCTATAGACGCATGTAATGTTACCACCGAGACATAGGGACCGACACGCCTGGAATGTTGTCAAATGTTACATCCGAGATGTTAGGTTGCCTTAGGTTAGGATATATGACGTTATAGACGTATATACAGTTCCCTCCGAGAAGTAGGGTTCGACGGGCCAGGAATGTTGTCAAATATTGCATCCGAGATGTTAGGTCGCCTTAGGGTAAGATATATAACGTTATAGACGCATGTAATGTTACCACCGAGACGTAGGGCCCGACACGCCTGGAATGTTGTCAAATGTTACATCCGAGATGTTAGGTTGCCTTATGTTAGGATATATGACGTTACAGACGTATATACTGTTCCCTCCGAGAAGTAGTGTTCGACAGGCCAGGAATGTTGTCAAATGTTACATCCGAGATGTTAGGTTGCCTTAGGTTAGGATATATGACGTTACAGACGTATATACTGTTCCCTCCGAGAAGTAGGGACCGACACGCCTGGAATTTTGTCAAATGTGACATCCGAGATGTTAGGTTGCCTTTGATTAGGATATATATCGTTATAGACGCATGTAATGTTACCACCGAGACGTAGGGACCGACACGCCTGGAATGTTGTCAAATGTTACATCCGAGATGTTAGGCTGCCTCAGGTTAGGATATATGACGTTATAGACGTATATACTGTTCCCTCCGAGAAGTAGGGTTCGACGGGCCAGGAATGTTGTCAAATGTTACATCCGAGATGTTAGGTTGCCTTAGGTTAGGATATATGACGTTATTGACGTATATACTGTTCCCTCCGAGAAGTAGGGTTCGACAGGCCAGGAATGTTGTCAAATATTGCATTCGAGATGATAGGTCGCCTTAGGTTAGGATATATAACGTTATAGACGCATTAATGTTACCACCGAGACGTAGGGACCGACACGCCTGGAATGTTGTCAAATGTGACATCCGAGATGTTAGGTTGCCTTAGGTTAGGATATATATCGTTATAGACGTATATACTGTTCCCACCGAGAAGTAGGGTTCGACAGGCCAGGAATGTTGTCAAATATTGCATCCGAGATGTTAGGTTGCCTTAGGTTAGGATATATAACGTTATAGACGCATGTAACGTTACCTCCGACACGTAGGGACCGACACGCCTGGAATGTTGTCAAATGTTACATCCGAGATGTTAGGTTGCCTCAGGTTAGGATATATGACGTTATAGACGTATATACTGTTCCCTCCGAGAAGTAGGGTTCGACGGGCCAGGAATGTTGTCAAATATTGCATCCGAGATGTTAGGTTGCCTTAGATTAGGATATATACCGTTATAGACGTATATACTGTTCCCTCCGAGAAGTAGGGTTCGACGGGCCAGGAATGTGGTCAAATATTGCATCCGAGATGTTAGGTTGCCTTAGGTTAGGATATATAACGTTATAGACGCATGTAATGTTACCACCGAGACGTAGGGACCGACACGCCTGGAATGTTGTCAAATGTTACATCCGAGATGTTAGGTTGCCTTAGGTTAGGATATATGACGTTACAGACGTATATACTGTTCCCTCCGGGAAGTAGGGTTCGACAGGCCAGGAATGTTGTCAAATATTGCATCCGAGATGTTAGGTGGCCTTAGATTAGGATATACAACGTTATAGACGCATATAATGTTCCCACCGAGAAGTAGGTCCGACACGCCTGGAATGTTGTCAAATTTTGCATTCGAGGTGTTAGGTTGCCTTAGGTTAGGATATATAACGTTATAGACGCATGTAATGTTACCACCGAGACGTAGGGACCGACACGCCTGGAATGTTGTTAAATGTTACATCCGAGATGTTAGGTTGCCTCAGGTTAGGATATATGACGTTATAGACGTATATACTGTTCCCTCCGAGAAGTACGGTTCGACAGGCCAGGAATGTTGTCAAATATTGCATCCGAGATGTTAGGTTGCCTTAGGTTAGGATATATAACGTTATAGACGCATGTAACGTTACCTCCGACACGTAGGGACCGACACGCCTGGAATGTTGTCAAATGTTACATCCGAGATGTTAGGTTGCCTCAGGTTAGGATATATGACGTTATAGACGTATATCCTGTTCCCTCCGAGAAGTAGGGTTCGACGGGCCAGGAATGTTGTCAAATATTGCATCCGAGATGTTAGGTTGCCTTAGATTAGGATATATACCGTTATAGACGTATATACTGTTCCCTCCGAGAAGTAGGGTTCGACGGGCCAGGAATGTGGTCAAATATTGCATCCGAGATGTTAGGTTGCCTTAGATTAGGATATACAACGCTATAGACGCATAAAATGTTGCCACCGAGAAGTAGGGCCCGACACGCCTGGAATGTTGTAGAATATTACATCCGAGATGTAAGGTTGCCTTAGGTTAGGATATATAACGTTATGGACGTATATGCTATTCCCACCGAGAAGTAGGGTCCGAAACGCCAGGAATGTTGTAAAATATTACATCCGAGTTGTTACGTTGCCGTTATAGACGCATTAATGTTACCACCTAGACGTAGGGACCGACACGCCTGGAATGTTGTCAAATGTGTCATCCGAGATGTTAGGTTGCCTTAGGTTAGGATATATATCGTTATAGACGTATATACTGTTCCCACCGAGAGGTAGGGTTCGACAGGCAAGGAATGTTGTCAAATATTGCATCCGAGATGTTAGGTTGCCTTAGGTTAGGATATATAACGTTATAGACGCATGTAATGTTACCTCCGACACGTAGGGACCGACACGCCTGGAATGTTGTCAAATGTTACATCCGAGATGTTAGGTTGCCTTATGTTAGGATATATGACGCTACAGACGTATATACTGTTCCCTCCGAGAAGTAGGGTTCGACAGGCCAGGAATGTTGTCAAATATTGCATCCGAGATGTTAGGTTGCCTTAGATTAGGATATACAACGTTATAGACGCATATAATGTTCCCACCGAGAAGTAGGTCCGACACGCCTGGAATGTTGTAGAATATTACATCCGAGATGTAAGGTTGCCTTAGGTTAGGATATATAACGTTATGGACGTATATACTGTTCCCACCGAGAAGTAGGGTCCGAAACGGCAGGAATGTTGTCAAATATTACATCCGAGTTGTTACGTTGCCGTTATAGACGCATTAATGTTACCACCGAGACGTAAGGACCGACACGCCTGGAATGTTGTCAAATGTGACATCCGAGATGTTAGGTTGCCTTAGGTTAGGATATATATCGTTATAGACGTATATACTGTTCCCACCGAGAGGTAGGGTTCGACAGGCCAGGAATGTTGTCAAATATTGCATCAGAGATGTTAGGTTGCCTTAGGTTAGGATATATAACGTTATAGACGCATGTAACGTTACCTCCGACACGTAGGGACCGACACGCCTGGAACGTTTTCAAATGTTACATCCGAGATGTTAGGTTGCCTTATGTTAGGATATATGACGCTACAGACGTATATACTGTTCCCTCCGAGAAGTAGGGTTCGACAGGCCAGGAATGTTGTCAAATATTGCATCCGAGATGTTAGGTTGCCTTAGATTAGGATATATACCGTTATAGACGCATGTAATGTTACCACCGAGACGTAGGGACCGACACGCCTGGAATGTTGTCAAATGTTACATCCGAGATGTTAGGTTGCCTTAGATTAGGATATACAACGTTATAGACGCATATAATGTTCCCACCGAGAAGTAGGGTTCGACACGCCTGGAATGTTGTCAAATGTTACACCCGAGATGTTAGGTTGCCTTAGGTTAGGATATATGACGTTAGAGACGTATATACTGTTCCCACCGAGAGGTAGGGTTCGACACGCCAGGAATGTTGTCAAATATTACATACGAGATGTTATGTGGCCTTAGGTTAGGACATATAACGTTATAGACGAATGTAATGTTACCACCGAGACGTAGGGACCGACACGCCTGGAATGTTGACAAATGTTACATCCGAGATGTTATGTTGCCTTAGATTAGGATATATGACGTTACAGACGTATATACTGTTCCCTCCGGGAAGTAGGGTTCGACAGGCCAGGAATGTTGTCAAATATTGCATCCGAGATGTTAGGTTGCCTTAGATTATGATATATACCGTTATAGACGTATATACTGTTCCCTCCGAGAAGTAGGGTTCGACAGGCCAGGAATGTTGTCAAATATTGCATCCGAGATGTTAGGTTGCCTTAGGTTAGGATATATAACGTTATAGACGTATATACTGTTCCCTCCGAGAAGTAGGGTTCGACAGGCCAGGAATGTTGTCAAATATTGCATCCGAGATGTTAGGTTGCCTTAGGTTAGGATATATAACGTTATAGACGCATGTAATGTTACCACCGAGACTTAGAGACCGGCACGCCTGGAATGTTGCCAAATGTTACATCCGAGATGTTATGTTGCCTTAGATTAGGATATATGACGTTACAGACGTATATACTGTTCCCTCCGGGAAGTAGGGTTCGACAGGCCAGGAATGTTGTCAAATATTGCATCCGAGATGATAGGTTGCCTTAGATTATGATATATACCGTTATAGACGTATATACTGTTCCCTCCGAGAAGTAGGGTCCGAAACGCCAGCAATGTTGTAAAATATTACATACGAGTTGTTACGTTGCCGTTATAGACGCATTAATGTTGCCACCGAGACGTAGGGACCGACACGCCTGGAATGTTGTCAAATGTGACATCCGAGATGTTAGGTTGCCTTAGGTTAGGATATGTATCGTTATAGACGTATATACTGTTCCCACCGAGAGGTAGGATTCGACAGGCCAGGAATGTTGTCAAATATTGCATCCGAGATGTTAGGTTGCCTTAGATTAGGATATATTCCGTTATAGACGTATATAGTGTTCCCTCCGAGAAGTAGGGTTCGGCGGGCCAGGAATGTTGTCAAATATTGCATCCGAGATGTTAGGTTGCCTTAGGTTAGGATATATAACGTTATAAACGTATATACTGTTCCCTCCGAGAAGTAGGGTCCGAAACGCCAGCAATGTTGTAAAATATTACATACGAGTTGTTACGTTGCCGTTATAGACGCATTAATGTTACCACCGAGACGTAGGGACCGACACGCCTGGAATGTTGTCAAATGTGACATCCGAGATGTTAGGTTGCCTTAGGTTAGGATATGTATCGTTATAGACGTATATACTGTTCCCACCGAGAGGTAGGATTCGACAGGCCAGGAATGTTGTCAAATATTGCATCCGAGATGTTAGGCTGCCTTAGGTTAGGATATATAACGTTATAGACGCATGTAATGTTACCTCCGACACGTAGGGACCGACACGCCTGGAATGTTGTCAAATGTTACATCCGAGATGTTAGGTTGCCTTAGGTTAGGATATATGACGTTACAGACGTATATACTGTTCCCTCCGAGAAGTAGTGTTCGACAGGCCAGGAATGTTGTCAAATATTGCATCCGAGATGTTAGGTTGCCTTAGATTAGGATATATTCCGTTATAGACGTATATAGTGTTCCCTCCGAGAAGTAGGGTTCGACAGGCCAGGAATGTTGTCAAATATTGCATCCGAGATGTTAGGTTGCCTTAGGTTAGGATATATAACGTTATAAACGTATATACTGTTCCCTCCGAGAAGTAGGGTTCGACAGGCCAGGAATGTTGTCAAATATTGCATCCGAGATGTTAGGTGGCCTTAGATTAGGATATATACCGCTATAGACGCATGTAATGTTACCACCGAGACATAGGGACCGACACGCCTGGAATGTTGTCAAATGTTACATCCGAGATGTTAGGTTGCCTTAGGTTAGGATATATGACGTTATAGACGTATATACAGTTCCCTCCGAGAAGTAGGGTTCGACGGGCCAGGAATGTTGTCAAATATTGCATCCGAGATGTTAGGTCGCCTTAGGGTAAGATATATAACGTTATAGACGCATGTAATGTTACCACCGAGACGTAGGGCCCGACACGCCTGGAATGTTGTCAAATGTTACATCCGAGATGTTAGGTTGCCTTATGTTAGGATATATGACGTTACAGACGTATATACTGTTCCCTCCGAGAAGTAGTGTTCGACAGGCCAGGAATGTTGTCAAATGTTACATCCGAGATGTTAGGTTGCCTTAGGTTAGGATATATGACGTTACAGACGTATATACTGTTCCCTCCGAGAAGTAGGGACCGACACGCCTGGAATTTTGTCAAATGTGACATCCGAGATGTTAGGTTGCCTTTGATTAGGATATATATCGTTATAGACGCATGTAATGTTACCACCGAGACGTAGGGACCGACACGCCTGGAATGTTGTCAAATGTTACATCCGAGATGTTAGGCTGCCTCAGGTTAGGATATATGACGTTATAGACGTATATACTGTTCCCTCCGAGAAGTAGGGTTCGACGGGCCAGGAATGTTGTCAAATGTTACATCCGAGATGTTAGGTTGCCTTAGGTTAGGATATATGACGTTATTGACGTATATACTGTTCCCTCCGAGAAGTAGGGTTCGACAGGCCAGGAATGTTGTCAAATATTGCATCCGAGATGATAGGTCGCCTTAGGTTAGGATATATAACGTTATAGACGCATTAATGTTACCACCGAGACGTAGGGACCGACACGCCTGGAATGTTGTCAAATGTGACATCCGAGATGTTAGGTTGCCTTAGGTTAGGATATATAACGTTATAGACGCATGTAATGTTACCACCGAGACTTAGGGACCGGCACGCCTGGAATGTTGCCAAATGTTACATCCGAGATGTTAGGTTGCCTTAGATTAGGATATACAACGTTATAGACGCATATAATGTTCCCACCGAGAAGTAGGGTCCGACACGCCTGGAATGTTGTAGAATATTACATCCGAGATGTAAGGTTGCCTTAGGTTAGGATATATAACGTTATGGACGTATATACTGTTCCCACCGAGAAGTAGGGTCCGAAACGCCAGCAATGTTGTAAAATATTACATACGAGTTGTTACGTTGCCGTTATAGACGCATTAATGTTACCACCGAGACGTAGGGACCGACACGCCTGGAATGTTGTCAAATGTGACATCCGAGATGTTAGGTTGCCTTAGGTTAGGATATATGACGTTACAGACGTATATACTGTTCCCTCCGAGAAGTAGGGTTCGACAGGCCAGGAATGTTGTCAAATATTGCATCCGAGATGTTAGGTTGCCTTAGATTAGGATATACAACGTTATAGACGCATATAATGTTCCCACCGAGAAGTAGGGTCCGACACGCCTGGAATGTTGTAGAATAATACATCCGAGATGTCAGGTTGCCTTAGGTTAGGATATATAACGTTATAGACGTATATACTGTTCCCTCCGAGAAGTAGGGTTCGACAGGCCAGGAATGTTTGCAAATATTGCATCCGAGATGTTAGGTGGCCTTAGATTAGGATATACAACGTTATAGACGCATATAATGTTCCCACCGAGAAGTAGGTCCGACACGCCTGGAATGTTGTAGAATATTACATCCGAGATGTAAGGTTACCTTAGGTTAGGATATATAACGTTATGGACGTATATACTGTTCCCACCGAGAAGTAGGGTCCGAAACGGCAGGAATGTTGTCAAATATTACATCCGAGTTGTTACGTTGCCGTTATAGACGCATTAATGTTACCACCGAGACGTAAGGACCGACACGCCTGGAATGTTGTCAAATGTTACATCCGAGATGTTAGGTTGCCTTAGGTTAGGATATATGACGTTATAGACGTATATACAGTTCCCTCCGAGAAGTAGGGTTCGACGGGCCAGGAATGTTGTCAAATGTTACATCCGAGATGTTAGGTTGCCTTAGGTTAGGATATATGACGTTACAGACGTATATACTGTTCCCTCCGAGAAGTAGGGACCGACACGCCTGGAATGTTGTCAAATGTGACATCCGAGATGTTAGGTTGCCTTAGATTAGGATATATATCGTTATAGACGCATGTAATGTTACCACCGAGACGTAGGGACCGACACGCCTGGAATGTTGTCAAATGTTACATCCGAGATGTTAGGTTGCCTCAGGTTAGGATATATGACGTTATAGACGTATATACTGTTCCCTCCGAGAAGTACGGTTCGACAGGCCAGGAATGTTGTCAAATATCGCATCCGAGATGTTAGGTTGCCTTAGGTTAGGATATATAACGTTATAGACGCATGTAATGTTACCACCGAGACGTAGGGACCGACACGCCTGGAATGTTGTCAAATGTTACATCCGAGATGTTAGGTTGCCTTAGGTTAGGATATATGACGTTACAGACGTATATACTGTTCCCTCCGGGAAGTAGGGTTCGACAGGCCAGGAATGTTGTCAAATATTGCATCCGAGATGTTAGGTGGCCTTAGATTAGGATATACAACGTTATAGACGCATATAATGTTCCCACCGAGAAGTAGGTCCGACACGCCTGGAATGTTGTCAAATTTTGCATTCGAGGTGTTAGGTTGCCTTAGGTTAGGATATATAACGTTATAGACGCATGTAATGTTACCACCGAGACGTAGGGACCGACACGCCTGGAATGTTGTCAAATGTTACATCCGAGATGTTAGGTTGCCTCAGGTTAGGATATATGACGTTATAGACGTATATACTGTTCCCTCCGAGAAGTACGGTTCGACAGGCCAGGAATGTTGTCAAATATTGCATCCGAGATGTTAGGTTGCCTTAGGTTAGGATATATAACGTTATAGACGCATGTAACGTTACCTCCGACACGTAGGGACCGACACGCCTGGAATGTTGTCAAATGTTACATCCGAGATGTTAGGTTGCCTCAGGTTAGGATATATGACGTTATAGACGTATATCCTGTTCCCTCCGAGAAGTAGGGTTCGACGGGCCAGGAATGTTGTCAAATATTGCATCCGAGATGTTAGGTTGCCTTAGATTAGGATATATACCGTTATAGACGTATATACTGTTCCCTCCGAGAAGTAGGGTTCGACGGGCCAGGAATGTGGTCAAATATTGCATCCGAGATGTTAGGTTGCCTTAGATTAGGATATACAACGCTATAGACGCATAAAATGTTGCCACCGAGAAGTAGGGCCCGACACGCCTGGAATGTTGTAGAATATTACATCCGAGATGTAAGGTTGCCTTAGGTTAGGATATATAACGTTATGGACGTATATGCTATTCCCACCGAGAAGTAGGGTCCGAAACGCCAGGAATGTTGTAAAATATTACATCCGAGTTGTTACGTTGCCGTTATAGACGCATTAATGTTACCACCTAGACGTAGGGACCGACACGCCTGGAATGTTGTCAAATGTGTCATCCGAGATGTTAGGTTGCCTTAGGTTAGGATATATATCGTTATAGACGTATATACTGTTCCCACCGAGAGGTAGGGTTCGACAGGCAAGGAATGTTGTCAAATATTGCATCCGAGATGTTAGGTTGCCTTAGGTTAGGATATATAACGTTATAGACGCATGTAATGTTACCTCCGACACGTAGGGACCGACACGCCTGGAATGTTGTCAAATGTTACATCCGAGATGTTAGGTTGCCTTATGTTAGGATATATGACGCTACAGACGTATATACTGTTCCCTACGAGAAGTAGGGTTCGACAGGCCAGGAATGTTGTCAAATATTGCATCCGAGATGTTAGGTTGCCTTAGATTAGGATATACAACGTTATAGACGCATATAATGTTCCCACCGAGAAGTAGGTCCGACACGCCTGGAATGTTGTAGAATATTACATCCGAGATGTAAGGTTGCCTTAGGTTAGGATATATAACGTTATGGACGTAGATACTGTTCCCACCGAGAAGTAGGGTCCGAAACGGCAGGAATGTTGTCAAATATTACATCCGAGTTGTTACGTTGCCGTTATAGACGCATTAATGTTACCACCGAGACGTAAGGACCGACACGCCTGGAATGTTGTCAAATGTGACATCCGAGATGTTAGGTTGCCTTAGGTTAGGATATATATCGTTATAGACGTATATACTGTTCCCACCGAGAGGTAGGGTTCGACAGGCCAGGAATGTTGTCAAATATTGCATCAGAGATGTTAGGTTGCCTTAGGTTAGGATATATAACGTTATAGACGCATGTAACGTTACCTCCGACACGTAGGGACCGACACGCCTGGAACGTTTTCAAATGTTACATCCGAGATGTTAGGTTGCCTTATGTTAGGATATATGACGCTACAGACGTATATACTGTTCCCTCCGAGAAGTAGGGTTCGACAGGCCAGGAATGTTGTCAAATATTGCATCCGAGATGTTAGGTTGCCTTAGATTAGGATATATACCGTTATAGACGCATGTAATGTTACCACCGAGACGTAGGGACCGACACGCCTGGAATGTTGTCAAATGTTACATCCGAGATGTTAGGTTGCCTTAGATTAGGATATACAACGTTATAGACGCATATAATGTTCCCACCGAGAAGTAGGGTTCGACACGCCTGGAATGTTGTCAAATGTTACACCCGAGATGTTAGGTTGCCTTAGGTTAGGATATATGACGTTAGAGACGTATATACTGTTCCCACCGAGAGGTAGGGTTCGACACGCCAGGAATGTTGTCAAATATTACATACGAGATGTTATGTGGCCTTAGGTTAGGACATATAACGTTATAGACGAATGTAATGTTACCACCGAGACGTAGGGACCGACACGCCTGGAATGTTGACAAATGTTACATCCGAGATGTTATGTTGCCTTAGATTAGGATATATGACGTTACAGACGTATATACTGTTCCCTCCGGGAAGTAGGGTTCGACAGGCCAGGAATGTTGTCAAATATTGCATCCGAGATGTTAGGTTGCCTTAGATTATGATATATACCGTTATAGACGTATATACTGTTCCCTCCGAGAAGTAGGGTTCGACAGGCCAGGAATGTTGTCAAATATTGCATCCGAGATGTTAGGTTGCCTTAGGTTAGGATATATAACGTTATAGACGTATATACTGTTCCCTCCGAGAAGTAGGGTTCGACAGGCCAGGAATGTTGTCAAATATTGCATCCGAGATGTTAGGTTGCCTTAGGTTAGGATATATAACGTTATAGACGCATGTAATGTTACCACCGAGACTTAGAGACCGGCACGCCTGGAATGTTGCCAAATGTTACATCCGAGATGTTATGTTGCCTTAGATTAGGATATATGACGTTACAGACGTATATACTGTTCCCTCCGGGAAGTAGGGTTCGACAGGCCAGGAATGTTGTCAAATATTGCATCCGAGATGATAGGTTGCCTTAGATTATGATATATACCGTTATAGACGTATATACTGTTCCCTCCGAGAAGTAGGGTCCGAAACGCCAGCAATGTTGTAAAATATTACATACGAGTTGTTACGTTGCCGTTATAGACGCATTAATGTTACCACCGAGACGTAGGGACCGACACGCCTGGAATGTTGTCAAATGTGACATCCGAGATGTTAGGTTGCCTTAGGTTAGGATATGTATCGTTATAGACGTATATACTGTTCCCACCGAGAGGTAGGATTCGACAGGCCAGGAATGTTGTCAAATATTGCATCCGAGATGTTAGGTTGCCTTAGATTAGGATATATTCCGTTATAGACGTATATAGTGTTCCCTCCGAGAAGTAGGGTTCGGCGGGCCAGGAATGTTGTCAAATATTGCATCCGAGATGTTAGGTTGCCTTAGGTTAGGATATATAACGTTATAAACGTATATACTGTTCCCTCCGAGAAGTAGGGTCCGAAACGCCAGCAATGTTGTAAAATATTACATACGAGTTGTTACGTTGCCGTTATAGACGCATTAATGTTACCACCGAGACGTAGGGACCGACACGCCTGGAATGTTGTCAAATGTGACATCCGAGATGTTAGGTTGCCTTAGGTTAGGATATGTATCGTTATAGACGTATATACTGTTCCCACCGAGAGGTAGGATTCGACAGGCCAGGAATGTTGTCAAATATTGCATCCGAGATGTTAGGCTGCCTTAGGTTAGGATATATAACGTTATAGACGCATGTAATGTTACCTCCGACACGTAGGGACCGACACGCCTGGAATGTTGTCAAATGTTACATCCGAGATGTTAGGTTGCCTTAGGTTAGGATATATGACGTTACAGACGTATATACTGTTCCCTCCGAGAAGTAGTGTTCGACAGGCCAGGAATGTTGTCAAATATTGCATCCGAGATGTTAGGTTGCCTTAGATTAGGATATATTCCGTTATAGACGTATGTAATTTTACCTCCGACACGTAGGGACCGACACGCCTGGAATGTTGTCAAATGTTACATCCGAGATGTTAGGTTGCCTTAGGTTAGGATATATGACGTTACAGACGTATATACTGTTCCCTCCGGGAAGTAGGGTTCGACAGGCCAGGAATGTTGTCAAATATTGCATCCGAGATGTTAGGTGGCCTTAGATTAGGATATATACCGCTATAGACGCATGTAATGTTACCACCGAGACATAGGGACCGACACGCCTGGAATGTTGTCAAATGTTACATCCGAGATGTTAGGTTGCCTTAGGTTAGGATATATGACGTTATAGACGTATATACAGTTCCCTCCGAGAAGTAGGGTTCGACGGGCCAGGAATGTTGTCAAATATTGCATCCGAGATGTTAGGTCGCCTTAGGGTAAGATATATAACGTTATAGACGCATGTAATGTTACCACCGAGACGTAGGGCCCGACACGCCTGGAATGTTGTCAAATGTTACATCCGAGATGTTAGGTTGCCTTATGTTAGGATATATGACGTTACAGACGTATATACTGTTCCCTCCGAGAAGTAGTGTTCGACAGGCCAGGAATGTTGTCAAATGTTACATCCGAGATGTTAGGTTGCCTTAGGTTAGGATATATGACGTTACAGACGTATATACTGTTCCCTCCGAGAAGTAGGGACCGACACGCCTGGAATTTTGTCAAATGTGACATCCGAGATGTTAGGTTGCCTTTGATTAGGATATATATCGTTATAGACGCATGTAATGTTACCACCGAGACGTAGGGACCGACACGCCTGGAATGTTGTCAAATGTTACATCCGAGATGTTAGGCTGCCTCAGGTTAGGATATATGACGTTATAGACGTATATACTGTTCCCTCCGAGAAGTAGGGTTCGACAGGCCAGGAATGTTGTCAAATATCGCATCCGAGATGTTAGGTTGCCTTAGGTTAGGATATATAACGTTATAGACGCATGTAATGTTACCACCGAGACGTAGGGACCGACACGCCTGGAATGTTGTCAAATGTTACATCCGAGATGTTAGGTTGCCTTAGGTTAGGATATATGACGTTACAGACGTATATACTGTTCCCTCCGGGAAGTAGGGTTCGACAGGCCAGGAATGTTGTCAAATATTGCATCCGAGATGTTAGGTGGCCTTAGATTAGGATATACAACGTTATAGACGCATATAATGTTCCCACCGAGAAGTAGGTCCGACACGCCTGGAATGTTGTCAAATTTTGCATTCGAGGTGTTAGGTTGCCTTAGGTTAGGATATATAACGTTATAGACGCATGTAATGTTACCACCGAGACGTAGGGACCGACACGCCTGGAATGTTGTCAAATGTTACATCCGAGATGTTAGGTTGCCTCAGGTTAGGATATATGACGTTATAGACGTATATACTGTTCCCTCCGAGAAGTACGGTTCGACAGGCCAGGAATGTTGTCAAATATTGCATCCGAGATGTTAGGTTGCCTTAGGTTAGGATATATAACGTTATAGACGCATGTAACGTTACCTCCGACACGTAGGGACCGACACGCCTGGAATGTTGTCAAATGTTACATCCGAGATGTTAGGTTGCCTCAGGTTAGGATATATGACGTTATAGACGTATATCCTGTTCCCTCCGAGAAGTAGGGTTCGACGGGCCAGGAATGTTGTCAAATATTGCATCCGAGATGTTAGGTTGCCTTAGATTAGGATATATACCGTTATAGACGTATATACTGTTCCCTCCGAGAAGTAGGGTTCGACGGGCCAGGAATGTGGTCAAATATTGCATCCGAGATGTTAGGTTGCCTTAGATTAGGATATACAACGCTATAGACGCATAAAATGTTGCCACCGAGAAGTAGGGCCCGACACGCCTGGAATGTTGTAGAATATTACATCCGAGATGTAAGGTTGCCTTAGGTTAGGATATATAACGTTATGGACGTATATGCTATTCCCACCGAGAAGTAGGGTCCGAAACGCCAGGAATGTTGTAAAATATTACATCCGAGTTGTTACGTTGCCGTTATAGACGCATTAATGTTACCACCTAGACGTAGGGACCGACACGCCTGGAATGTTGTCAAATGTGTCATCCGAGATGTTAGGTTGCCTTAGGTTAGGATATATATCGTTAT
This sequence comes from Xylocopa violacea, assembly GCA_963969225.1. Classification (NCBI taxonomy): domain Eukaryota; kingdom Metazoa; phylum Arthropoda; class Insecta; order Hymenoptera; family Apidae; genus Xylocopa; species Xylocopa violacea. Next base: position 22,087,226 of record CAXAJV010000004.1, read on the forward strand.
AGACGTATATACTGTTCCCACCGAGAGGTAGGGTTCGACAGGCAAGGAATGTTGTCAAATATTGCATCCGAGATGTTAGGTTGCCTTAGGTTAGGATATATAACGTTATAGACGCATGTAATGTTACCTCCGACACGTAGGGACCGACACGCCTGGAATGTTGTCAAATGTTACATCCGAGATGTTAGGTTGCCTTATGTTAGGATATATGACGCTACAGACGTATATACTGTTCCCTACGAGAAGTAGGGTTCGACAGGCCAGGAATGTTGTCAAATATTGCATCCGAGATGTTAGGTTGCCTTAGATTAGGATATACAACGTTATAGACGCATATAATGTTCCCACCGAGAAGTAGGTCCGACACGCCTGGAATGTTGTAGAATATTACATCCGAGATGTAAGGTTGCCTTAGGTTAGGATATATAACGTTATGGACGTATATACTGTTCCCACCGAGAAGTAGGGTCCGAAACGGCAGGAATGTTGTCAAATATTACATCCGAGTTGTTACGTTGCCGTTATAGACGCATTAATGTTACCACCGAGACGTAAGGACCGACACGCCTGGAATGTTGTCAAATGTGACATCCGAGATGTTAGGTTGCCTTAGGTTAGGATATATATCGTTATAGACGTATATACTGTTCCCACCGAGAGGTAGGGTTCGACAGGCCAGGAATGTTGTCAAATATTGCATCAGAGATGTTAGGTTGCCTTAGGTTAGGATATATAACGTTATAGACGCATGTAACGTTACCTCCGACACGTAGGGACCGACACGCCTGGAACGTTTTCAAATGTTACATCCGAGATGTTAGGTTGCCTTATGTTAGGATATATGACGCTACAGACGTATATACTGTTCCCTCCGAGAAGTAGGGTTCGACAGGCCAGGAATGTTGTCAAATATTGCATCCGAGATGTTAGGTTGCCTTAGATTAGGATATATACCGTTATAGACGCATGTAATGTTACCACCGAGACGTAGGGACCGACACGCCTGGAATGTTGTCAAATGTTACATCCGAGATGTTAGGTTGCCTTAGATTAGGATATACAACGTTATAGACGCATATAATGTTCCCACCGAGAAGTAGGGTTCGACACGCCTGGAATGTTGTCAAATGTTACACCCGAGATGTTAGGTTGCCTTAGGTTAGGATATATGACGTTAGAGACGTATATACTGTTCCCACCGAGAGGTAGGGTTCGACACGCCAGGAATGTTGTCAAATATTACATACGAGATGTTATGTGGCCTTAGGTTAGGACATATAACGTTATAGACGAATGTAATGTTACCACCGAGACGTAGGGACCGACACGCCTGGAATGTTGACAAATGTTACATCCGAGATGTTATGTTGCCTTAGATTAGGATATATGACGTTACAGACGTATATACTGTTCCCTCCGGGAAGTAGGGTTCGACAGGCCAGGAATGTTGTCAAATATTGCATCCGAGATGTTAGGTTGCCTTAGATTATGATATATACCGTTATAGACGTATATACTGTTCCCTCCGAGAAGTAGGGTTCGACAGGCCAGGAATGTTGTCAAATATTGCATCCGAGATGTTAGGTTGCCTTAGGTTAGGATATATAACGTTATAGACGTATATACTGTTCCCTCCGAGAAGTAGGGTTCGACAGGCCAGGAATGTTGTCAAATATTGCATCCGAGATGTTAGGTTGCCTTAGGTTAGGATATATAACGTTATAGACGCATGTAATGTTACCACCGAGACTTAGAGACCGGCACGCCTGGAATGTTGCCAAATGTTACATCCGAGATGTTATGTTGCCTTAGATTAGGATATATGACGTTACAGACGTATATACTGTTCCCTCCGGGAAGTAGGGTTCGACAGGCCAGGAATGTTGTCAAATATTGCATCCGAGATGATAGGTTGCCTTAGATTATGATATATACCGTTATAGACGTATATACTGTTCCCTCCGAGAAGTAGGGTCCGAAACGCCAGCAATGTTGTAAAATATTACATACGAGTTGTTACGTTGCCGTTATAGACGCATTAATGTTACCACCGAGACGTAGGGACCGACACGCCTGGAATGTTGTCAAATGTGACATCCGAGATGTTAGGTTGCCTTAGGTTAGGATATGTATCGTTATAGACGTATATACTGTTCCCACCGAGAGGTAGGATTCGACAGGCCAGGAATGTTGTCAAATATTGCATCCGAGATGTTAGGTTGCCTTAGATTAGGATATATTCCGTTATAGACGTATATAGTGTTCCCTCCGAGAAGTAGGGTTCGGCGGGCCAGGAATGTTGTCAAATATTGCATCCGAGATGTTAGGTTGCCTTAGGTTAGGATATATAACGTTATAAACGTATATACTGTTCCCTCCGAGAAGTAGGGTCCGAAACGCCAGCAATGTTGTAAAATATTACATACGAGTTGTTACGTTGCCGTTATAGACGCATTAATGTTACCACCGAGACGTAGGGACCGACACGCCTGGAATGTTGTCAAATGTGACATCCGAGATGTTAGGTTGCCTTAGGTTAGGATATGTATCGTTATAGACGTATATACTGTTCCCACCGAGAGGTAGGATTCGACAGGCCAGGAATGTTGTCAAATATTGCATCCGAGATGTTAGGCTGCCTTAGGTTAGGATATATAACGTTATAGACGCATGTAATGTTACCTCCGACACGTAGGGACCGACACGCCTGGAATGTTGTCAAATGTTACATCCGAGATGTTAGGTTGCCTTAGGTTAGGATATATGACGTTACAGACGTATATACTGTTCCCTCCGAGAAGTAGTGTTCGACAGGCCAGGAATGTTGTCAAATATTGCATCCGAGATGTTAGGTTGCCTTAGATTAGGATATATTCCGTTATAGACGTATATAGTGTTCCCTCCGAGAAGTAGGGTTCGGCGGGCCAGGAATGTTGTCAAATATTGCATCCGAGATGTTAGGTTGCCTTAGGTTAGGATATATAACGTTATAAACGTATATACTGTTCCCTCCGAGAAGTAGGGTCCGAAACGCCAGCAATGTTGTAAAATATTACATACGAGTTGTTACGTTGCCGTTATAGACGCATTAATGTTACCACCGAGACGTAGGGACCGACACGCCTGGAATGTTGTCAAATGTGACATCCGAGATGTTAGGTTGCCTTAGGTTAGGATATGTATCGTTATAGACGTATATACTGTTCCCACCGAGAGGTAGGATTCGACAGGCCAGGAATGTTGTCAAATATTGCATCCGAGATGTTAGGCTGCCTTAGGTTAGGATATATAACGTTATAGACGCATGTAATGTTACCTCCGACACGTAGGGACCGACACGCCTGGAATGTTGTCAAATGTTACATCCGAGATGTTAGGTTGCCTTAGGTTAGGATATATGACGTTACAGACGTATATACTGTTCCCTCCGAGAAGTAGTGTTCGACAGGCCAGGAATGTTGTCAAATATTGCATCCGAGATGTTAGGTTGCCTTAGATTAGGATATATTCCGTTATAGACGTATGTAATTTTACCTCCGACACGTAGGGACCGACACGCCTGGAATGTTGTCAAATGTTACATCCGAGATGTTAGGTTGCCTTAGGTTAGGATATATGACGTTACAGACGTATATACTGTTCCCTCCGGGAAGTAGGGTTCGACAGGCCAGGAATGTTGTCAAATATTGCATCCGAGATGTTAGGTGGCCTTAGATTAGGATATATACCGCTATAGACGCATGTAATGTTACCACCGAGACATAGGGACCGACACGCCTGGAATGTTGTCAAATGTTACATCCGAGATGTTAGGTTGCCTTAGGTTAGGATATATGACGTTATAGACGTATATACAGTTCCCTCCGAGAAGTAGCGTTCGACGGGCCAGGAATGTTGTCAAATATTGCATCCGAGATGTTAGGTCGCCTTAGGGTAAGATATATAACGTTATAGACGCATGTAATGTTACCACCGAGACGTAGGGCCCGACACGCCTGGAATGTTGTCAAATGTTACATCCGAGATGTTAGGTTGCCTTATGTTAGGATATATGACGTTACAGACGTATATACTGTTCCCTCCGAGAAGTAGTGTTCGACAGGCCAGGAATGTTGTCAAATGTTACATCCGAGATGTTAGGTTGCCTTAGGTTAGGATATATGACGTTACAGACGTATATACTGTTCCCTCCGAGAAGTAGGGACCGACACGCCTGGAATTTTGTCAAATGTGACATCCGAGATGTTAGGTTGCCTTTGATTAGGATATATATCGTTATAGACGCATGTAATGTTACCACCGAGACGTAGGGACCGACACGCCTGGAATGTTGTCAAATGTTACATCCGAGATGTTAGGCTGCCTCAGGTTAGGATATATGACGTTATAGACGTATATACTGTTCCCTCCGAGAAGTAGGGTTCGACAGGCCAGGAATGTTGTCAAATATTGCATCCGAGATGTTAGGTTGCCTTAGATTAGGATATATACCGTTATAGACGCATGTAATGTTACCACCGAGACGTAGGGACCGACACGCCTGGAATGTTGTCAAATGTTACATCCGAGATGTTAGGTTGCCTTAGATTAGGATATACAACGTTATAGACGCATATAATGTTCCCACCGAGAAGTAGGGTTCGACACGCCTGGAATGTTGTCAAATGTTACACCCGAGATGTTAGGTTGCCTTAGGTTAGGATATATGACGTTAGAGACGTATATACTGTTCCCACCGAGAGGTAGGGTTCGACACGCCAGGAATGTTGTCAAATATTACATACGAGATGTTATGTGGCCTTAGGTTAGGACATATAACGTTATAGACGAATGTAATGTTACCACCGAGACGTAGGGACCGACACGCCTGGAATGTTGACAAATGTTACATCCGAGATGTTATGTTGCCTTAGATTAGGATATATGACGTTACAGACGTATATACTGTTCCCTCCGGGAAGTAGGGTTCGACAGGCCAGGAATGTTGTCAAATATTGCATCCGAGATGTTAGGTTGCCTTAGATTATGATATATACCGTTATAGACGTATATACTGTTCCCTCCGAGAAGTAGGGTTCGACAGGCCAGGAATGTTGTCAAATATTGCATCCGAGATGTTAGGTTGCCTTAGGTTAGGATATATAACGTTATAGACGTATATACTGTTCCCTCCGAGAAGTAGGGTTCGACAGGCCAGGAATGTTGTCAAATATTGCATCCGAGATGTTAGGTTGCCTTAGGTTAGGATATATAACGTTATAGACGCATGTAATGTTACCACCGAGACTTAGAGACCGGCACGCCTGGAATGTTGCCAAATGTTACATCCGAGATGTTATGTTGCCTTAGATTAGGATATATGACGTTACAGACGTATATACTGTTCCCTCCGGGAAGTAGGGTTCGACAGGCCAGGAATGTTGTCAAATATTGCATCCGAGATGATAGGTTGCCTTAGATTATGATATATACCGTTATAGACGTATATACTGTTCCCTCCGAGAAGTAGGGTCCGAAACGCCAGCAATGTTGTAAAATATTACATACGAGTTGTTACGTTGCCGTTATAGACGCATTAATGTTACCACCGAGACGTAGGGACCGACACGCCTGGAATGTTGTCAAATGTGACATCCGAGATGTTAGGTTGCCTTAGGTTAGGATATGTATCGTTATAGACGTATATACTGTTCCCACCGAGAGGTAGGATTCGACAGGCCAGGAATGTTGTCAAATATTGCATCCGAGATGTTAGGTTGCCTTAGATTAGGATATATTCCGTTATAGACGTATATAGTGTTCCCTCCGAGAAGTAGGGTTCGGCGGGCCAGGAATGTTGTCAAATATTGCATCCGAGATGTTAGGTTGCCTTAGGTTAGGATATATAACGTTATAAACGTATATACTGTTCCCTCCGAGAAGTAGGGTCCGAAACGCCAGCAATGTTGTAAAATATTACATACGAGTTGTTACGTTGCCGTTATAGACGCATTAATGTTACCACCGAGACGTAGGGACCGACACGCCTGGAATGTTGTCAAATGTGACATCCGAGATGTTAGGTTGCCTTAGGTTAGGATATGTATCGTTATAGACGTATATACTGTTCCCACCGAGAGGTAGGATTCGACAGGCCAGGAATGTTGTCAAATATTGCATCCGAGATGTTAGGCTGCCTTAGGTTAGGATATATAACGTTATAGACGCATGTAATGTTACCTCCGACACGTAGGGACCGACACGCCTGGAATGTTGTCAAATGTTACATCCGAGATGTTAGGTTGCCTTAGGTTAGGATATATGACGTTACAGACGTATATACTGTTCCCTCCGAGAAGTAGTGTTCGACAGGCCAGGAATGTTGTCAAATATTGCATCCGAGATGTTAGGTTGCCTTAGATTAGGATATATTCCGTTATAGACGTATGTAATTTTACCTCCGACACGTAGGGACCGACACGCCTGGAATGTTGTCAAATGTTACATCCGAGATGTTAGGTTGCCTTAGGTTAGGATATATGACGTTACAGACGTATATACTGTTCCCTCCGGGAAGTAGGGTTCGACAGGCCAGGAATGTTGTCAAATATTGCATCCGAGATGTTAGGTGGCCTTAGATTAGGATATATACCGCTATAGACGCATGTAATGTTACCACCGAGACATAGGGACCGACACGCCTGGAATGTTGTCAAATGTTACATCCGAGATGTTAGGTTGCCTTAGGTTAGGATATATGACGTTATAGACGTATATACAGTTCCCTCCGAGAAGTAGGGTTCGACGGGCCAGGAATGTTGTCAAATATTGCATCCGAGATGTTAGGTCGCCTTAGGGTAAGATATATAACGTTATAGACGCATGTAATGTTACCACCGAGACGTAGGGCCCGACACGCCTGGAATGTTGTCAAATGTTACATCCGAGATGTTAGGTTGCCTTATGTTAGGATATATGACGTTACAGACGTATATACTGTTCCCTCCGAGAAGTAGTGTTCGACAGGCCAGGAATGTTGTCAAATGTTACATCCGAGATGTTAGGTTGCCTTAGGTTAGGATATATGACGTTACAGACGTATATACTGTTCCCTCCGAGAAGTAGGGACCGACACGCCTGGAATTTTGTCAAATGTGACATCCGAGATGTTAGGTTGCCTTTGATTAGGATATATATCGTTATAGACGCATGTAATGTTACCACCGAGACGTAGGGACCGACACGCCTGGAATGTTGTCAAATGTTACATCCGAGATGTTAGGCTGCCTCAGGTTAGGATATATGACGTTATAGACGTATATACTGTTCCCTCCGAGAAGTAGGGTTCGACGGGCCAGGAATGTTGTCAAATGTTACATCCGAGATGTTAGGTTGCCTTAGGTTAGGATATATGACGTTATTGACGTATATACTGTTCCCTCCGAGAAGTAGGGTTCGACAGGCCAGGAATGTTGTCAAATATTGCATCCGAGATGATAGGTCGCCTTAGGTTAGGATATATAACGTTATAGACGCATTAATGTTACCACCGAGACGTAGGGACCGACACGCCTGGAATGTTGTCAAATGTGACATCCGAGATGTTAGGTTGCCTTAGGTTAGGATATATATCGTTATAGACGTATATACTGTTCCCACCGAGAAGTAGGGTTCGACAGGCCAGGAATGTTGTCAAATATTGCATCCGAGATGTTAGGTTGCCTTAGGTTAGGATATATAACGTTATAGACGCATGTAACGTTACCTCCGACACGTAGGGACCGACACGCCTGGAATGTTGTCAAATGTTACATCCGAGATGTTAGGTTGCCTCAGGTTAGGATATATGACGTTATAGACGTATATACTGTTCCCTCCGAGAAGTAGGGTTCGACGGGCCAGGAATGTTGTCAAATATTGCATCCGAGATGTTAAGTTGCCTTAGATTAGGATATATACCGTTATAGACGTATATACTGTTCCCTCCGAGAAGTAGGGTTCGACGGGCCAGGAATGTGGTCAAATATTGCATCCGAGATGTTAGGTTGCCTCAGGTAAGGATATATGGCGTTATAGACGTATATACTGTTCTCTCCGAGACATAGGGTTCGACAGGCCAGGAATGTTGTCAAATATTGCATCCGAGATGTTAGGTTGCCTTAGGTTAGGATATATAACGTTATAGACGCATGTAATGTTACCACCGAGACGTAGGGACCGACACGCCTGGAATGTTGTCAAATGTTACATCCGAGATGTTAGGTTGCCTCAGGTTAGGATATATGACGTTATAGGCGTATATACTGTTCCGTCCGAGAAGTACGGTTCGACAGGCCAGGAATGTTGTCAAATATTGCATCCGAGATGTTAGGTTGCCTTAGGTTAGGATATATGACGTTACAGACGTATATACTGTTCCCTCCGAGAAGTAGGGACCGACACGCCTGGAATGTTGTCAAATGTGACATCCGAGATGTTAGGTTGCCTTAGATTAGGATATATATCGTTATAGACGCATGTAATGTTACCACCGAGACGTAGGGACCGACACGCCTGGAATGTTGTCAAATGTTACATCCGAGATGTTAGGTTGCCTCAGGTTAGGATATATGACGTTATAGACGTATATACTGTTCCCTCCGAGAAGTAGGGTTCGACGGGCCAGGAATGTTGTCAAATGTTACATCCGAGATGTTAGGTTGCCTTAGGTTAGGATATATGACGTTATTGACGTATATACTGTTCCCTCCGAGAAGTAGGGTTCGACAGGCCAGGAATGTTGTCAAATATTGCGTCCGAGATGATAGGTCGCCTTAGGTTAGGATATATAACGTTATAGACGCATGTAATGTTACCACCGAGACGTAGGGACCGACACGCCTGGAATGTTGTCAAATGTTACATCCGAGATGTTAGGTTGCCTCAGGTTAGGATATATGACGTTATAGACGTATATACTGTTCCCTCCGAGAAGTACGGTTCGACAGGCCAGGAATGTTGTCAAATATCGCATCCGAGATGTTAGGTTGCCTTAGGTTAGGATATATAACGTTATAGACGCATGTAATGTTACCACCGAGACGTAGGGACCGACACGCCTGGAATGTTGTCAAATGTTACATCCGAGATGTTAGGTTGCCTTAGGTTAGGATATATGACGTTACAGACGTATATACTGTTCCCTCCGGGAAGTAGGGTTCGACAGGCCAGGAATGTTGTCAAATATTGCATCCGAGATGTTAGGTGGCCTTAGATTAGGATATACAACGTTATAGACGCATATAATGTTCCCACCGAGAAGTAGGTCCGACACGCCTGGAATGTTGTCAAATTTTGCATTCGAGGTGTTAGGTTGCCTTAGGTTAGGATATATAACGTTATAGACGCATGTAATGTTACCACCGAGACGTAGGGACCGACACGCCTGGAATGTTGTCAAATGTTACATCCGAGATGCTAGGTTGCCTCAGGTTAGGATATATGACGTTATAGACGTATATACTGTTCCCTCCGAGAAGTACGGTTCGACAGGCCAGGAATGTTGTCAAATATTGCATCCGAGATGTTAGGTTGCCTTAGGTTAGGATATATAACGTTATAGACGCATGTAACGTTACCTCCGACACGTAGGGACCGACACGCCTGGAATGTTGTCAAATGTTACATCCGAGATGTTAGGTTGCCTCAGGTTAGGATATATGACGTTATAGACGTATATCCTGTTCCCTCCGAGAAGTAGGGTTCGACGGGCCAGGAATGTTGTCAAATATTGCATCCGAGATGTTAGGTTGCCTTAGATTAGGATATATACCGTTATAGACGTATATACTGTTCCCTCCGAGAAGTAGGGTTCGACGGGCCAGGAATGTGGTCAAATATTGCATCCGAGATGTTAGGTTGCCTCAGGTAAGGATATATGACGTTATAGACGTATATACTGTTCTCTCCGAGACGTAGGGTTCGACAGGCCAGGAATGTTGTGAAATATTGCATCCGAGATGTTAGGTTGCCTTAGGTTAGGATATATAACGTTATAGACGCATGTAATGTTACCACCGAGACGTAGGGACCGACACGCCTGGAATGTTGTCAAATGTTACATCCGAGATGTTAGGTTGCCTCAGGTTAGGATATATGACGTTATAGGCGTATATACTGTTCCCTCCGAGAAGTACGGTTCGACAGGCCAGGAATGTTGTCAAATATTGCATCCGAGATGTTAGGTTGCTTTAGATAATGATATATACCGTTATAGACGTATATACTGTTCCCTCCGAGAAGTAGGGTTCGACAGGCCAGGAATGTTGTCAAATATTGCATCCAAGATGTTAGGTTGCCTTAGATTAGGATATACAACGCTATAGACGCATAAAATGTTGCCACCGAGAAGTAGGGCCCGACACGCCTGGAATGTTGTAGAATATTACATCCGAGATGTAAGGTTGCCTTAGGTTAGGATATATAACGTTATGGACGTATATGCTATTCCCACCGAGAAGTAGGGTCCGAAACGCCAGGAATGTTGTAAAATATTACATCCGAGTTGTTACGTTGCCGTTATAGACGCATTAATGTTACCACCTAGACGTAGGGACCGACACGCCTGGAATGTTGTCAAATGTGACATCCGAGATGTTAGGTTGCCTTAGGTTAGGATATATATCGTTATAGACGTATATACTGTTCCCACCGAGAGGTAGGGTTCGACAGGCAAGGAATGTTGTCAAATATTGCATCCGAGATGTTAGGTTGCCTTAGGTTAGGATATATAACGTTATAGACGCATGTAATGTTACCTCCGACACGTAGGGACCGACACGCCTGGAATGTTGTCAAATGTTACATCCGAGATGTTAGGTTGCCTTATGTTAGGATATATGACGCTACAGACGTATATACTGTTCCCTCCGAGAAGTAGGGTTCGACAGGCCAGGAATGTTGTCAAATATTGCATCCGAGATGTTAGGTTGCCTTAGATTAGGATATACAACGTTATAGACGCATATAATGTTCCCACCGAGAAGTAGGTCCGACACGCCTGGAATGTTGTAGAATATTACATCCGAGATGTAAGGTTGCCTTAGGTTAGGATATATAACGTTATGGACGTATATACTGTTCCCACCGAGAAGTAGGGTCCGAAACGGCAGGAATGTTGTCAAATATTACATCCGAGTTGTTACGTTGCCGTTATAGACGCATTAATGTTACCACCGAGACGTAAGGACCGACACGCCTGGAATGTTGTCAAATGTGACATCCGAGATGTTAGGTTGCCTTAGGTTAGGATATATATCGTTATAGACGTATATACCGTTCCCACCGAGAGGTAGGGTTCGACAGGCCAGGAATGTTGTCAAATATTGCATCAGAGATGTTAGGTTGCCTTAGGTTAGGATATATAACGTTATAGACGCATGTAACGTTACCTCCGACACGTAGGGACCGACACGCCTGGAACGTTTTCAAATGTTACATCCGAGATGTTAGGTTGCCTTATGTTAGGATATATGACGCTACAGACGTATATACTGTTCCCTCCGAGAAGTAGGGTTCGACAGGCCAGGAATGTTGTCAAATATTGCATCCGAGATGTTAGGTTGCCTTAGATTAGGATATATACCGTTATAGACGTATATACTGTTCCCTCCGAGAAGTAGGGTTCGACGGGCCAGGAATGTTGTCAAATATTGCATCCGAGATGTTAGGTTGCCTCAGGTAAGGATATATGACGTTATAGACGTATATACTGTTCCCTCCGAGAAGTAGGGTTCGACAGGCCAGGAATGTTGTCAAATATTGCATCCGAGATGTTAGGTTGCCTTAGGTTAGGATATATAACGTTATAGACGCATGTAATGTTACCACCGAGACGTAGGGACCGACACGCCTGGAATGTTGTCAAATGTTACATCCGAGATGTTAGGTTGCCTCTGGTTAGGATATATGACGTTATAGACGTATATACTATTCCCTCCGAGAAGTACGGTTCGACAGGCCAGGAATGTTGTCAAATATTGCATCCGAGATGTTAGGTTGCCTTAGGTTAGGATATATAACGTTATAGGCGCATGTAATGTTACCACCGAGACGTAGGGACCGACACGCCTGGAATGTTGTCAAATGTTACATCCGAGATGTTAGGTTGCCTTAGGTTAGGATATATGACGTTACAGACGTATATACTGTTCCCTCCGGGAAGCAGGGTTCGACAGGCCAGGAATGTTGTCAAATATTGCATCCGAGATGTTAGGTTGCCTTAGATTATGATATATACCGTTATAGACGTATATACTGTTCCCTCCGAGAAGTAGGGTTCGACAGGCCAGAAATGTTGTCAAATATTGCATCCGAGATGTTAGGTTGCCTTAGATTATGATATATACCGTTATAGACGTATATACTGTTCCCTCCGAGAAGTAGGGTTCGACAGGCCAGGAATGTTGTCAAATATTGCATCCAAGATGTTAGGTTGCCTTAGATTAGGATATACAACGTTATAGACGCATATAATGTTCCCACCGAGAAGTAGGGTCCGACACGCCTGGAATGTTGTAGAATATTACATCCGAAATGTAAGGTTGCCTTAGGTTAGGATATATAACGTTATGGACGTGTATACTGTTCCCACCGAGAAGTAGGGTCCGAAACGCCATGAATGTTGTAAAATATTACATCCGAGATGTTACGTTGCCGTTATAGACGCATTAATGTTACCACCGAGACGTAGGGACCGACACGCCTGGAATGTTGTCAAATGTGACATCCGAGATGTTAGGTTGCCTTAGGTTAGGATATATATCGTTATAGACGTATATACTGTTCCCACCGAGAGGTAGGGTTCGACAGGCCAGGAATGTTGTCAAATATTGCATCCGAGATGTTAGGTTGCCTTAGGTTAGGATATATAACGTTATAGACGCATGTAACGTTACCTCCGACACGTAGGGACCGACACGCCTGGAATGTTGTCAAATGTTACATCCGAGATGTTAGGTTGCCTCAGGTTAGGATATATGACGTTATAGACGTATATACTGTTCCCTCCGAGAAGTAGGGTTCGACGGGCCAGGAATGTTGTCAAATATTGCATCCGAGATGTTAGGTTGCCTTAGATTATGATATATACCGTTATAGACGTATATACTGTTCCCTCCGAGAAGTAGGGTTCGACAGGCCAGGAATGTTGTCAAATATTGCATCCAAGATGTTAGGTTGCCTTAGATTAGGATATACAACGTTATAGACGCATATAATGTTCCCACCGAGAAGTAGGGTCCGACACGCCTGGAATGTTGTAGAATAATACATCTGAGATGTCAGGTTGCCTTAGGTTAGGATATATAACGTTATAGACGTATATACTGTTCCCTCCGAGAGGTAGGGTTCGACAGGCCAGGAATGTTTGCAAATATTGCATCCGAGATGTTAGGTGGCTTTAGATTAGGATATACAACGGTATAGACGCATATAATGTTCCCACCGAGAAGTAGGTCCGACACGCCTGGAATGTTGTAGAATATTACATCCGAGATGTAAGGTTGCCTTAGGTTAGGATATATAACGTTATGGACGTATATACTGTTCCCACCGAGAAGTAGGGTCCGAAACGGCAGGAATGTTGTCAAATATTACATCCGAGTTGTTACGTTGCCGTTATAGACGCATTAATGTTCCCACCGAGAAGTAGGGTCCGACACGCCTGGAATGTTGTAGAATATTACATCCGAGATGTAAGGTTGCCTTAGGTTAGGATATATAACGTTATGGACGTGTATACTGTTCCCACCGAGAAGTAGGGTCCGAAACGCCATGAATGTTGTAAAATATTACATCCGAGTTGTTACGTTGCCGTTATAGACGCATTAATGTTACCACCGAGACGTAGGGACCGACACGCCTGGAATGTTGTCAAATGTGACATCCGAGATGTTAGGTTGCCTTAGGTTAGGATATATATCGTTATAGACGTATATACTGTTCCCACCGAGAGGTAGGGTTCGACAGGCCAGGAATGTTGTCAAATATTGCATCCGAGATGTTAGGTTGCCTTAGATTAGGATATACAACGTTATAGACGCATATAATGTTCCCACCGAGAAGTAGGTCCGACACGCCTGGAATGTTCTAGAATATTACATCCGAGATGTAAGGTTGCCTTAGGTTAGGATATATAACGTTATGGACGTATATACTGTTCCCACCGAGAAGTAGGGTCCGAAACGGCAGGAATGTTGTCAAATATTACATCCGAGATGTTACGTTGCCGTTTTAGACGCATGTAATGTTACCACCGAGACGTAGGGACCGACACGCCTGGAATGTTGTCAAATGTTACATCCGAGATGTTAGGTTGCCTTAGGTTAGGATATATGACCTTACAGACGTATATACTGTTCCCTCCGGGAAGTAGGGTTCGACAGGCCAGGAATGTTGTCAAATATTGCATCCGAGATGTTAGGTTGCCTTAGATTATGATATATACCGTTATAGACGTATATACTGTTCCCTCCGAGAAGTAGGGTTCGACAGGCCAGGAATGTTGTCAAATATTGCATCCGAGATGTTAGGTTGCCTTAGGTTAGGATATATAACGTTGTAGACGCATGTAATTTTACCTCCGACACGTAGGGACCGACACGCCTGGAATGTTGTCAAATGTTACATCCGAGATGTTAGGTTGCCTTAGGTTAGGATATATGACGTTACAGACGTATATACTGTTCCCTCCGGGAAGTAGGGTTCGACAGGCCAGGAATGTTGTCAAATATTGCATCCGAGATGTTAGGTGGCCTTAGATTAGGATATATACCGCTATAGACGCATGTAATGTTACCACCGAGACATAGGGACCGACACGCCTGGAATGTTGTCAAATGTTACATCCGAGATGTTAGGTTGCCTTAGGTTAGGATATATGACGTTATAGACGTATATACAGTTCCCTCCGAGAAGTAGGGTTCGACGGGCCAGGAATGTTGTCAAATATTGCATCCGAGATGTTAGGTCGCCTTAGGGTAAGATATATAACGTTATAGACGCATGTAATGTTACCACCGAGACGTAGGGCCCGACACGCCTGGAATGTTGTCAAATGTTACATCCGAGATGTTAGGTTGCCTTATGTTAGGATATATGACGTTACAGACGTATATACTGTTCCCTCCGAGAAGTAGTGTTCGACAGGCCAGGAATGTTGTCAAATGTTACATCCGAGATGTTAGGTTGCCTTAGGTTAGGATATATGACGTTACAGACGTATATACTGTTCCCTCCGAGAAGTAGGGACCGACACGCCTGGAATTTTGTCAAATGTGACATCCGAGATGTTAGGTTGCCTTTGATTAGGATATATATCGTTATAGACGCATGTAATGTTACCACCGAGACGTAGGGACCGACACGCCTGGAATGTTGTCAAATGTTACATCCGAGATGTTAGGCTGCCTCAGGTTAGGATATATGACGTTATAGACGTATATACTGTTCCCTCCGAGAAGTAGGGTTCGACGGGCCAGGAATGTTGTCAAATATTGCATCCGAGATGTTAGGTTGCCTTAGATTATGATATATACCGTTATAGACGTATATACTGTTCCCTCCGAGAAGTAGGGTTCGACAGGCCAGGAATGTTGTCAAATATTGCATCCAAGATGTTAGGTTGCCTTAGATTAGGATATACAACGTTATAGACGCATATAATGTTCCCACCGAGAAGTAGGGTCCGACACGCCTGGAATGTTGTAGAATAATACATCTGAGATGTCAGGTTGCCTTAGGTTAGGATATATAACGTTATAGACGTATATACTGTTCCCTCCGAGAGGTAGGGTTCGACAGGCCAGGAATGTTTGCAAATATTGCATCCGAGATGTTAGGTGGCTTTAGATTAGGATATACAACGGTATAGACGCATATAATGTTCCCACCGAGAAGTAGGTCCGACACGCCTGGAATGTTGTAGAATATTACATCCGAGATGTAAGGTTGCCTTAGGTTAGGATATATAACGTTATGGACGTATATACTGTTCCCACCGAGAAGTAGGGTCCGAAACGGCAGGAATGTTGTCAAATATTACATCCGAGTTGTTACGTTGCCGTTATAGACGCATTAATGTTCCCACCGAGAAGTAGGGTCCGACACGCCTGGAATGTTGTAGAATATTACATCCGAGATGTAAGGTTGCCTTAGGTTAGGATATATAACGTTATGGACGTGTATACTGTTCCCACCGAGAAGTAGGGTCCGAAACGCCATGAATGTTGTAAAATATTACATCCGAGTTGTTACGTTGCCGTTATAGACGCATTAATGTTACCACCGAGACGTAGGGACCGACACGCCTGGAATGTTGTCAAATGTGACATCCGAGATGTTAGGTTGCCTTAGGTTAGGATATATATCGTTATAGACGTATATACTGTTCCCACCGAGAGGTAGGGTTCGACAGGCCAGGAATGTTGTCAAATATTGCATCCGAGATGTTAGGTTGCCTTAGATTAGGATATACAACGTTATAGACGCATATAATGTTCCCACCGAGAAGTAGGTCCGACACGCCTGGAATGTTGTAGAATATTACATCCGAGATGTAAGGTTGCCTTAGGTTAGGATATATAACGTTATGGACGTATATACTGTTCCCACCGAGAAGTAGGGTCCGAAACGGCAGGAATGTTGTCAAATATTACATCCGAGATGTTACGTTGCCGTTTTAGACGCATGTAATGTTACCACCGAGACGTAGGGACCGACACGCCTGGAATGTTGTCAAATGTTACATCCGAGATGTTAGGTTGCCTTAGGTTAGGATATATGACCTTACAGACGTATATACTGTTCCCTCCGGGAAGTAGGGTTCGACAGGCCAGGAATGTTGTCAAATATTGCATCCGAGATGTTAGGTTGCCTTAGACTATGATATATACCGTTATAGACGTATATACTGTTCCCTCCGAGAAGTAGGGTTCGACAGGCCAGGAATGTTGTCAAATATTGCATCCGAGATGTTAGGTTGCCTTAGGTTAGGATATATAACGTTGTAGACGCATGTAATTTTACCTCCGACACGTAGGGACCGACACGCCTGGAATGTTGTCAAATGTTACATCCGAGATGTTAGGTTGCCTTAGGTTAGGATATATGACGTTACAGACGTATATACTGTTCCCTCCGGGAAGTAGGGTTCGACAGGCCAGGAATGTTGTCAAATATTGCATCCGAGATGTTAGGTGGCCTTAGATTAGGATATATACCGCTATAGACGCATGTAATGTTACCACCGAGACATAGGGACCGACACGCCTGGAATGTTGTCAAATGTTACATCCGAGATGTTAGGTTGCCTTAGGTTAGGATATATGACGTTATAGACGTATATACAGTTCCCTCCGAGAAGTAGGGTTCGACGGGCCAGGAATGTTGTCAAATATTGCATCCGAGATGTTAGGTCGCCTTAGGGTAAGATATATAACGTTATAGACGCATGTAATGTTACCACCGAGACGTAGGGCCCGACACGCCTGGAATGTTGTCAAATGTTACATCCGAGATGTTAGGTTGCCTTATGTTAGGATATATGACGTTACAGACGTATATACTGTTCCCTCCGAGAAGTAGTGTTCGACAGGCCAGGAATGTTGTCAAATGTTACATCCGAGATGTTAGGTTGCCTTAGGTTAGGATATATGACGTTACAGACGTATATACTGTTCCCTCCGAGAAGTAGGGACCGACACGCCTGGAATTTTGTCAAATGTGACATCCGAGATGTTAGGTTGCCTTTGATTAGGATATATATCGTTATAGACGCATGTAATGTTACCACCGAGACGTAGGGACCGACACGCCTGGAATGTTGTCAAATGTTACATCCGAGATGTTAGGCTGCCTCAGGTTAGGATATATGACGTTATAGACGTATATACTGTTCCCTCCGAGAAGTAGGGTTCGACGGGCCAGGAATGTTGTCAAATGTTACATCCGAGATGTTAGGTTGCCTTAGGTTAGGATATATGACGTTATTGACGTATATACTGTTCCCTCCGAGAAGTAGGGTTCGACAGGCCAGGAATGTTGTCAAATATTGCATCCGAGATGATAGGTCGCCTTAGGTTAGGATATATAACGTTATAGACGCATTAATGTTACCACCGAGACGTAGGGACCGACACGCCTGGAATGTTGTCAAATGTGACATCCGAGATGTTAGGTTGCCTTAGGTTAGGATATATATCGTTATATACGTATATACTGTTCCCACCGTGAAGTAGGGTTCGACAGGCCAGGAATGTTGTCAAATATTGCATCCGAGATGTTAGGTTGCCTTAGGTTAGGATATATAACGTTATAGACGCATGTAACGTTACCTCCGACACGTAGGGACCGACACGCCTGGAATGTTGTCAAATGTTACATCCGAGATGTTAGGTTGCCTCAGGTTAGGATATATGACGTTATAGACGTATATACTGTTCCCTCCGAGAAGTAGGGTTCGACGGGCCAGGAATGTTGTCAAATATTGCATCCGAGATGTTAGGTTGCCTTAGATTAGGATATATACCGTTATAGACGTATATACTGTTCCCTCCGAGAAGTAGGGTTCGACGGGCCAGGAATGTGGTCAAATATTGCATCCGAGATGTTAGGTTGCCTCAGGTAAGGATATATGGCGTTATAGACGTATATACTGTTCTCTCCGAGACGTAGGGTTCGACAGGCCAGGAATGTTGTCAAATATTGCATCCGAGATGTTAGGTTGCCTTAGGTTAGGATATATAACGTTATAGACGCATGTAATGTTACCACCGAGACGTAGGGACCGACACGCCTGGAATGTTGTCAAATGTTACATCCGAGATGTTAGGTTGCCTCAGGTTAGGATATATGACGTTATAGGCGTATATACTGTTCCGTCCGAGAAGTACGGTTCGACAGGCCAGGAATGTTGTCAAATATTGCATCCGAGATGTTAGGTTGCCTTAGGTTAGGATATATGACGTTACAGACGTATATACTGTTCCCTCCGAGAAGTAGGGACCGACACGCCTGGAATGTTGTCAAATGTGACATCCGAGATGTTAGGTTGCCTTAGATTAGGATATATATCGTTATAGACGCATGTAATGTTACCACCGAGACGTAGGGACCGACACGCCTGGAATGTTGTCAAATGTTACATCCGAGATGTTAGGTTGCCTCAGGTTAGGATATATGACGTTATAGACGTATATACTGTTCCCTCCGAGAAGTAGGGTTCGACGGGCCAGGAATGTTGTCAAATGTTACATCCGAGATGTTAGGTTGCCTTAGGTTAGGATATATGACGTTATTGACGTATATACTGTTCCCTCCGAGAAGTAGGGTTCGACAGGCCAGGAATGTTGTCAAATATTGCGTCCGAGATGATAGGTCGCCTTAGGTTAGGATATATAACGTTATAGACGCATGTAATGTTACCACCGAGACGTAGGGACCGACACGCCTGGAATGTTGTCAAATGTTACATCCGAGATGTTAGGTTGCCTTAGGTTAGGATATATGACGTTACAGACGTATATACTGTTCCCTCCGGGAAGTAGGGTTCGACAGGCCAGGAATGTTGTCAAATATTGCATCCGAGATGTTAGGTGGCCTTAGATTAGGATATATACCGTTATAGACGTATATACTGTTCCCTCCGAGAAGTAGGGTTCGACGGGCCAGGAATGTGGTCAAATATTGCATCCGAGATGTTAGGTTGCCTCAGGTAAGGATATATGACGTTATAGACGTATATACTGTTCTCTCCGAGACGTAGGGTTCGACAGGCCAGGAATGTTGTGAAATATTGCATCCGAGATGTTAGGTTGCCTTAGGTTAGGATATATAACGTTATAGACGCATGTAATGTTACCACCGAGACGTAGGGACCGACACGCCTGGAATGTTGTCAAATGTTACATCCGAGATGTTAGGTTGCCTCAGGTTAGGATATATGACGTTATAGGCGTATATACTGTTCCCTCCGAGAAGTACGGTTCGACAGGCCA
Source organism: Xylocopa violacea (assembly GCA_963969225.1). Classification (NCBI taxonomy): domain Eukaryota; kingdom Metazoa; phylum Arthropoda; class Insecta; order Hymenoptera; family Apidae; genus Xylocopa; species Xylocopa violacea. The sequence continues at coordinate 22,107,238 of CAXAJV010000004.1, forward strand.
GGAATGTTGTCAAATATTGCATCCGAGATGTTAGGTTGCTTTAGATAATGATATATACCGTTATAGACGTATATACTGTTCCCTCCGAGAAGTAGGGTTCGACAGGCCAGGAATGTTGTCAAATATTGCATCCAAGATGTTAGGTTGCCTTAGATTAGGATATACAACGCTATAGACGCATAAAATGTTGCCACCGAGAAGTAGGGCCCGACACGCCTGGAATGTTGTAGAATATTACATCCGAGATGTAAGGTTGCCTTAGGTTAGGATATATAACGTTATGGACGTATATGCTATTCCCACCGAGAAGTAGGGTCCGAAACGCCAGGAATGTTGTAAAATATTACATCCGAGTTGTTACGTTGCCGTTATAGACGCATTAATGTTACCACCTAGACGTAGGGACCGACACGCCTGGAATGTTGTCAAATGTGACATCCGAGATGTTAGGTTGCCTTAGGTTAGGATATATATCGTTATAGACGTATATACTGTTCCCACCGAGAGGTAGGGTTCGACAGGCAAGGAATGTTGTCAAATATTGCATCCGAGATGTTAGGTTGCCTTAGGTTAGGATATATAACGTTATAGACGCATGTAATGTTACCTCCGACACGTAGGGACCGACACGCCTGGAATGTTGTCAAATGTTACATCCGAGATGTTAGGTTGCCTTATGTTAGGATATATGACGCTACAGACGTATATACTGTTCCCTCCGAGAAGTAGGGTTCGACAGGCCAGGAATGTTGTCAAATATTGCATCAGAGATGTTAGGTTGCCTTAGGTTAGGATATATAACGTTATAGACGCATGTAACGTTACCTCCGACACGTAGGGACCGACACGCCTGGAACGTTTTCAAATGTTACATCCGAGATGTTAGGTTGCCTTATGTTAGGATATATGACGCTACAGACGTATATACTGTTCCCTCCGAGAAGTAGGGTTCGACAGGCCAGGAATGTTGTCAAATATTGCATCCGAGATGTTAGGTTGCCTTAGATTAGGATATATACCGTTATAGACGTATATACTGTTCCCTCCGAGAAGTAGGGTTCGACGGGCCAGGAATGTTGTCAAATATTGCATCCGAGATGTTAGGTTGCCTCAGGTAAGGATATATGACGTTATAGACGTATATACTGTTCCCTCCGAGAAGTAGGGTTCGACAGGCCAGGAATGTTGTCAAATATTGCATCCGAGATGTTAGGTTGCCTTAGGTTAGGATATATAACGTTATAGACGCATGTAATGTTACCACCGAGACGTAGGGACCGACACGCCTGGAATGTTGTCAAATGTTACATCCGAGATGTTAGGTTGCCTCTGGTTAGGATATATGACGTTATAGACGTATATACTATTCCCTCCGAGAAGTACGGTTCGACAGGCCAGGAATGTTGTCAAATATTGCATCCGAGATGTTAGGTTGCCTTAGGTTAGGATATATAACGTTATAGGCGCATGTAATGTTACCACCGAGACGTAGGGACCGACACGCCTGGAATGTTGTCAAATGTTACATCCGAGATGTTAGGTTGCCTTAGGTTAGGATATATGACGTTACAGACGTATATACTGTTCCCTCCGGGAAGCAGGGTTCGACAGGCCAGGAATGTTGTCAAATATTGCATCCGAGATGTTAGGTTGCCTTAGATTATGATATATACCGTTATAGACGTATATACTGTTCCCTCCGAGAAGTAGGGTTCGACAGGCCAGAAATGTTGTCAAATATTGCATCCGAGATGTTAGGTTGCCTTAGATTATGATATATACCGTTATAGACGTATATACTGTTCCCTCCGAGAAGTAGGGTTCGACAGGCCAGGAATGTTGTCAAATATTGCATCCAAGATGTTAGGTTGCCTTAGATTAGGATATACAACGTTATAGACGCATATAATGTTCCCACCGAGAAGTAGGGTCCGACACGCCTGGAATGTTGTAGAATATTACATCCGAGATGTAAGGTTGCCTTAGGTTAGGATATATAACGTTATGGACGTGTATACTGTTCCCACCGAGAAGTAGGGTCCGAAACGCCATGAATGTTGTAAAATATTACATCCGAGATGTTACGTTGCCGTTATAGACGCATTAATGTTACCACCGAGACGTAGGGACCGACACGCCTGGAATGTTGTCAAATGTGACATCCGAGATGTTAGGTTGCCTTAGGTTAGGATATATATCGTTATAGACGTATATACTGTTCCCACCGAGAGGTAGGGTTCGACAGGCCAGGAATGTTGTCAAATATTGCATCCGAGATGTTAGGTTGCCTTAGGTTAGGATATATAACGTTATAGACGCATGTAACGTTACCTCCGACACGTAGGGACCGACACGCCTGGAATGTTGTCAAATGTTACATCCGAGATGTTAGGTTGCCTCAGGTTAGGATATATGACGTTATAGACGTATATACTGTTCCCTCCGAGAAGTAGGGTTCGACGGGCCAGGAATGTTGTCAAATATTGCATCCGAGATGTTAGGTTGCCTTAGATTATGATATATACCGTTATAGACGTATATACTGTTCCCTCCGAGAAGTAGGGTTCGACAGGCCAGGAATGTTGTCAAATATTGCATCCAAGATGTTAGGTTGCCTTAGATTAGGATATACAACGTTATAGACGCATATAATGTTCCCACCGAGAAGTAGGGTCCGACACGCCTGGAATGTTGTAGAATAATACATCTGAGATGTCAGGTTGCCTTAGGTTAGGATATATAACGTTATAGACGTATATACTGTTCCCTCCGAGAGGTAGGGTTCGACAGGCCAGGAATGTTTGCAAATATTGCATCCGAGATGTTAGGTGGCTTTAGATTAGGATATACAACGGTATAGACGCATATAATGTTCCCACCGAGAAGTAGGTCCGACACGCCTGGAATGTTGTAGAATATTACATCCGAGATGTAAGGTTGCCTTAGGTTAGGATATATAACGTTATGGACGTATATACTGTTCCCACCGAGAAGTAGGGTCCGAAACGGCAGGAATGTTGTCAAATATTACATCCGAGTTGTTACGTTGCCGTTATAGACGCATTAATGTTCCCACCGAGAAGTAGGGTCCGACACGCCTGGAATGTTGTAGAATATTACATCCGAGATGTAAGGTTGCCTTAGGTTAGGATATATAACGTTATGGACGTGTATACTGTTCCCACCGAGAAGTAGGGTCCGAAACGCCATGAATGTTGTAAAATATTACATCCGAGTTGTTACGTTGCCGTTATAGACGCATTAATGTTACCACCGAGACGTAGGGACCGACACGCCTGGAATGTTGTCAAATGTGACATCCGAGATGTTAGGTTGCCTTAGGTTAGGATATATATCGTTATAGACGTATATACTGTTCCCACCGAGAGGTAGGGTTCGACAGGCCAGGAATGTTGTCAAATATTGCATCCGAGATGTTAGGTTGCCTTAGATTAGGATATACAACGTTATAGACGCATATAATGTTCCCACCGAGAAGTAGGTCCGACACGCCTGGAATGTTGTAGAATATTACATCCGAGATGTAAGGTTGCCTTAGGTTAGGATATATAACGTTATGGACGTATATACTGTTCCCACCGAGAAGTAGGGTCCGAAACGGCAGGAATGTTTTCAAATATTACATCCGAGATGTTACGTTGCCGTTTTAGACGCATGTAATGTTACCACCGAGACGTAGGGACCGACACGCCTGGAATGTTGTCAAATGTTACATCCGAGATGTTAGGTTGCCTTAGGTTAGGATATATGACGTTACAGACGTATATACTGTTCCCTCCGGGAAGTAGGGTTCGACAGGCCAGGAATGTTGTCAAATATTGCATCCGAGATGTTAGGTTGCCTTAGATTATGATATATACCGTTATAGACGTATATACTGTTCCCTCCGAGAAGTAGGGTTCGACAGGCCAGGAATGTTGTCAAATATTGCATCCGAGATGTTAGGTTGCCTTAGGTTAGGATATATAACGTTGTAGACGCATGTAATTTTACCTCCGACACGTAGGGACCGACACGCCTGGAATGTTGTCAAATGTTACATCCGAGATGTTAGGTTGCCTTAGGTTAGGATATATGACGTTACAGACGTATATACTGTTCCCTCCGGGAAGTAGGGTTCGACAGGCCAGGAATGTTGTCAAATATTGCATCCGAGATGTTAGGTTGCCTTAGATTATGATATATACCGTTATAGACGTATATACTGTTCCCTCCGAGAAGTAGGGTTCGACAGGCCAGGAATGTTGTCAAATATTGCATCCAAGATGTTAGGTTGCCTTAGATTAGGATATACAACGTTATAGACGCATATAATGTTCCCACCGAGAAGTAGGGTCCGACACGCCTGGAATGTTGTAGAATATTACATCCGAGATGTAAGGTTGCCTTAGGTTAGGATATATAACGTTATGGACGTGTATACTGTTCCCACCGAGAAGTAGGGTCCGAAACGCCAGGAATGTTGTAAAATATTACATCCGAGTTGTTACGTTGCCGTTATAGACGCATTAATGTTACCACCGAGACGTAGGGTCCGACACGCCTGGAATGTTGTCAAATGTGACATCCGAGATGTTAGGTTGCCTTATGTTAGGATATATGACGCTACAGACGTATATACTGTTCCCTCCGAGAAGTAGGGTTCGACAGGCCAGGAATGTTGTCAAATATTGCATCCGAGATGTTAGGTTGCCTTAGATTAGGATATACAACGTTATAGACGCATATAATGTTCCCACCGAGAAGTAGGGTCCGACACGCCTGGAATGTTGTAGAATAATACATCTGAGATGTCAGGTTGCCTTAGGTTAGGATATATAACGTTATAGACGTATATACTGTTCCCTCCGAGAAGTAGGGTTCGACAGGCCAGGAATGTTTGCAAATATTGCATCCGAGATGTTAGGTGGCTTTAGATTAGGATATACAACGTTATAGACGCATATAATGTTCCCACCGAGAAGTAGGTCCGCCACGCCTGGAATGTTGTAGAATATTACATCCGAGATGTAAGGTTGCCTTAGGTTAGGATATATAACGTTATGGACGTATATACTGTTCCCACCGAGAAGTAGGGTCCGAAACGGCAGGAATGTTGTCAAATATTACATCCGAGTTGTTACGTTGCCGTTATAGACGCATTAATGTTACCACCGAGACGTAGGGACCGACACGCCTGGAATGTTGTCAAATGTGACATCCGAGATGTTAGGTTGCCTTAGGTTAGGATATATATCGTTATAGACGTATATACTGTTCCCACCGAGAGGTACAGTTCGACAGGCCAGGAATGTTGTCAAATATTGCATCCGAGATGTTAGGTTGCCTTAGGTTAGGATATACAACGTTATAGACGCATGTAACGTTACCTCCGACACGTAGGGACCGACACGCCTGGAATGTTGTCAAATGTTACATCCGAGATGTTAGGTTGCCTTATGTTAGGATATATGACGCTACAGACGTATATACTGTTCCCTCCGAGAAGTAGGGTTCGACAGGCCAGGAATGTTGTCAAATATTGCATCCGAGATGTTAGGTTGCCTTAGATTAGGATATACAACGTTATAGACGCATATAATGTTCCCACCGAGAAGTAGGGTCCGACACGCCTGGAATGTTGTAGAATAATACATCCGAGATGTCAGGTTGCCTTAGGTTAGGATATATAACGTTATAGACGTATATACTGTTCCCTCCGAGAAGTAGCGTTCGACAGGCCAGGAATGTTGTCAAATACTGCATCCGAGATGTTAGGTGGCCTTAGATTAGGATATATACCGTTATAGACGTATATACTGTTCCCTCCGAGAAGTAGGGTTCGACAGACCAAGAATGTTGTCAAATATTGCATCCGAGATGTTAGGTTGCCTCAGGTAAGAATATATGACGTTATAGACGTATATACAGTTCCCTCCGAGAAGTAGGGTTCGACAGGCCAGGAATGTTGTCAAATATTGCACCCGCGATGTTAGGTTGCCTTAGCTTAGGATGTATACCGTTATAGACGCATGTAATGTTACCACCGAGACGTAGGGACCGACACGCCTGGAATGTTGTCAAATGTTACATCCGAGATGTTAGGTTGCCTCAGGTTAGGATATATGACGTTATAGACGTATATACTGTTCCCTCCGAGAAGTAGGGTTCGACGGGCCAGGAATGTTGTCAAATATTGCATCCGAGATGTTAGGTTGCCTAAGGTTAGGATATATAACGTTATAGACGCATGTAATGTTACCACCGAGACGTAGGGACCGACACGCCTGGAATGTTGTCAAATGTTACATCCGAGATGTTAGGTTGCCTTAGGTTAGGATATATGACGTTACAGACGTATATACTGTTCCCTCCGAGAAGTAGGTTTCGACAGGCCAGGAATGTTGTCAAATATTGCATCCGAGATGTTAGGTGGCCTTAGATTAGGATATACAACGTTATAGACGCATATAATGTTCCCACCGAGAAGTAGGTCCGACAAGCTTGGAATGTTGTAGAATATTACATCCGAGATGTAAGGTTGCCTTAGGTTAGGATATATAACGTTATGGACGTATATACTGTTCCCACCGAGAAGTAGGGTCCGAAACGGCAGGAATGTTGTCAAATATTACATCCGAGTTGTTACGTTGCCGTTATAGACGCATTAATGTTACCACCGAGACGTAGGGACCGACACGCCTGGAATGTTGTCAAATGTGACATCCGAGGTGTTAGGTTGCCTTAGGTTAGGATATATATCGTTATAGACGTATATACTGTTCCCACCGAGAGGTAGGGTTCGACAGGCCAGGAATGTTGTCAAATATTGCATCCGAGATGTTAGGTTGCCTTAGGTTAGGATATATAACGTTATAGACGCATATAACGTTACCTCCGACACGTAGGGACCGACACGCCCGGAATGTTGTCAAATGTTACATCCGAGATGTTAGGTTGGTTTATGTTAGGATATATGACGCTACAGACGTATATACTGTTCCCTCCGAGAAGTAGGGTTCGACAGGCCAGGAATGTTGTCAAATATTGCATCCGAGATGTTAGGTTGCCTTCGATTAGGATATACAACGTTATAGACGCATATAATGTTCCCACCGAGAAGTAGGGTCCGACACGCCTGGAATGTTGTAGAATAATACATCCGAGATGCTAGTTTGCCTTAGGTTAGGATATATGACGTTACAGACGTATATACTGTTCCCTGCGGGAAGTAGGGTTCGACAGGCCAGCAATGTTGTCAATTATTGCATCCGAGATGTTAGGTTGCCTTAGATTATGATATATACCGTTACAGACGCATATAATGTTCCCACCGAGTAGTATGGTCCGACACGCCTGGAAGGTTGTAGAATATTACATCCGAGATGTCAGGTTGCCTTAGGTTAGGATATATACCGTTATAGACATATATACTGTTCCCTCCGAGAAGTAGGGTTCGACAGGCCAGGAATGTTGTCAAATATTGCATCCGAGATGTTAGGTTGCCTTAGGTTAGGATATAGAACGTTATAGACGCATGTAATGTTACCACCGAGACGTAGGGACCGACACGCCTGGAATGTTGTCAAATGTTACATCCGAGATGTTAGGTTGCCTTAGGTTAGGATATATGACGTTACAGACGTATATACTGTTCCCTCCGGGAAGTAGGGTTCGACAGGCCAGGAATGTTGTCAAATATTGCATCCGAGATGTTAGGTTGCCTTAGATTATGATATATACCGTTATAGACGTATATACTGTTCCCTCCGAGAAGTAGGGTTCGACAGGCCAGGAATGTTGTCAAATATTGCATCCAAGATGTTAGGTTGCCTTAGATTAGGATATACAACGTTATAGACGCATATAATGTTCCCACCGAGAAGTAGGGTCCGACACGCTTGGAATGTTGTAGAATATTACATCCGAGATGTAAGGTTGCCTTAGGTTAGGATATATAACGTTATGAACGTGTATACTGTTCCCACCGAGAAGTAGGGTCCGAAACGCCAGGAATGTTGTAAAATATTACATCCGAGTTGTTACGTTGCCGTTATAGACGCATTAATGTTACCACCGAGACGTAGGGACCGACACGCCTGGAATGTTGTCAAATGTGACATCCGAGATGTTAGGTTGCCTTAGGTTAGGATATATATCGTTATAGACGTATATACTGTTCCCACCGAGAGGTAGGGTTCGACAGGCAAGGAATGTTGTCAAATATTGCATCCGAGATGTTAGGTTGCCTCAGGTTAGGATATATAACGTTATAGACGCATGTAATGTTACCTCCGACACGTAGGGACCGACACGCCTGGAATGTTGTCAAATGTTACATCCGAGATGTTAGGTTGCCTTATGGCAGGATATATGATGCTACAGACGTATATACTGTTCCCTCCGAGACGTAGGGTTCGACAGGCCAGGAATGTTGTCAAATATTGCATCCGAGATGTTAGGTTGCCTTAGATTAGAATATACAACGTTATAGACGCATATAATGTTCCCACCGAGAAGTAGGGTCCGACACGCCTGGAATGTTGTAGAATAATACATCTGAGATGTCAGGTTGCCTTAGGTTAGGATATATAACGTTATAGACGTATATACTGTTCCCTCCGAGAAGTAGGGTTCGACAGGCCAGGAATGTTGTCAAATATTGCATCCGAGATGTTAGGTTGCCTTAGATTAGGATATACAACGTTATAGACGCATATAATGTTCCCACCGAGAAGTAGGGTCCGACACGCCTGGAATGTTGTAGAATAATACATCCGAGATGTCAGGTTGCCTTAGGTTAGGATATATAACGTTATAGACGTATATACTGTTCCCTCCGAGAAGTAGGGTTCGACAGGCCAGGAATGTTGTCAAATACTGCATCCGAGATGTTAGGTGGCCTTAGATTAGGATATATACCGTTATAGACGCATGTAATGTTACCACCGAGACGTAGGGACCGACACGCCTGGAATGTTGTCAAATGTTACATCCGAGATGTTAGGTTGCCTTAGGTTAGGATATATGACGTTACAGACGTATATACTGTTCCCTGCGGGAAGTAGGGTTCGACAGGCCAGGAATGTTGTCAATTATTGCATCCGAGATGTTAGGTTGCCTTAGATTATGATATATACCGTTATAGACGCATATAATGTTCCCACCGAGTAGTAGGGTCCGACACGCCTGGAAGGTTGTAGAATATTACATCCGAGATGTCAGGTTGCCTTAGGTTAGGATATATACCGTTATAGACATATATACTGTTCCCTCCGAGAAGTAGGGTTCGACAGGTCAGGTATGTTGTCAAATATTGCATCCGAGATGTTAGGTTGCCTTAGGTTAGGATATATAACGTTATAGACGCATGTAATGTTGCCACCGAGACGTAGGGACCGACACGCCTGGAATGTTGTCAAATGTTACATCCGAGATGTTAGGTTGCCTTAGGTTAGGATATATGACGTTACAGACGTATATACTGTTCCCTCCGAGAAGTAGTGTTCGACAGGCCAGGAATGTTGTCAAATATTGCATCCGAGATGTTAGGATGCCTTAGATTAGGACATATACCGTTATAGACGTATATACTGTTCCCTCCGAGAAGTAGGGTTCGACAGACCAAGAATGTTGTCAAATATTGCATCCGAGATGTTAGGTTGCCTCAGGTAAGAATATATGACGTTATAGACGTATATACAGTTCCCTCCGAAAAGTAGGGTTCGACAGGCCAGGAATGTTGTCAAATATTGCATCCGAGATGTTAGGTTGCCTTAAGTTAGGATATATAACGTTATAGACGCATGTAATGTTACCACGGAGACGTAGGGACCGACACGCCTGGAATGTGGTCAAATGTTACATCCGAGATTTAGGTTGCCTCAGGTTAGGATATATGACGTTATAGACGCATATACTGTTCCCTCCGAGAAGTACGGTTCGACAGGCCAGGAATGTTGTCAAATATTGCATCCGAGATGTCAGGTTGCCTTAGGTTAGGATATATAACGTTATAGACGTATATACTGTTCCCTCTGAGAAGTAGGGTTCGACAGGCCAGGAATGTTGTCAAATATTGCACCCGAGATGTTAGGTTGCCTTAGATTAGGATGTATACCGTTATAGACGCATGTAATGTTACCACCGAGACGTAGGGACCGACACGCCTGGAATGTTGTCAAATGTTACATCCGAGATGTTAGGTTGCCTCAGGTTAGGATATATGACGTTATAGACGTATATACTGTTCCCTCCGAGAAGTAGGGTTCGACGGGCCAGGAATGTTGTCAAATATTGCATCCGAGATGTTAGGTTGCCTTAGGTTAGGATATATAACGTTATAGACGCATGTAATGTTACCACCGAGACGTAGGGACCGACACGCCTGGAATGTTGTCAAATGTTACATCCGAGATGTTAGCTTGCCTTAGGTTAGGATATATGACGTTACAGACGTATATACTGTTCCCACCGAGAGGTAGGGTTCGACAGGCCAGGAATGTTGTCAAATATTGCATCCGAGATGTTAGGTTGCCTTAGGTTAGGATATATAACGTTATAGACGCATGTAATGTTACCACCGAGACGTAGGGACCGACACGCCTGGAATGTTGTCAAATGTTACATCCGAGATGTTAGCTTGCCTTAGGTTAGGATATATGACGTTACAGACGTATATACTGTTCCCACCGAGAGGTAGGGTTCGACAGGCCAGGAATGTTGTCAAATATTGCATCCGAGATGTTAGGTTGCCTTAGGTTAGGATATATAACGTTATAGACGCATATAACGTTACCTCCGACACGTAGGGACCGACACGCCCGGAATGTTGTCAAATGTTACATCCGAGATGTTAGGTTGGTTTATGTTAGGATATATGACGCTACAGACGTATATACTGTTCCCTCCGAGAAGTAGGGTTCGACAGGCCAGGAATGTTGTCAAATATTGCATCCGAGATGTTAGGTTGCCTTCGATTAGGATATACAACGTTATAGACGCATATAATGTTCCCACCGAGAAGTAGGGTCCGACACGCCTGGAATGTTGTAGAATAATACATCCGAGATGCTAGTTTGCCTTAGGTTAGGATATATGACGTTACAGACGTATATACTGTTCCCTGCGGGAAGTAGGGTTCGACAGGCCAGCAATGTTGTCAATTATTGCATCCGAGATGTTAGGTTGCCTTAGATTATGATATATACCGTTATAGACGCATATAATGTTCCCACCGAGTAGTAGGGTCCGACACGCCTGGAAGGTTGTAGAATATTACATCCGAGATGTCAGGTTGCCTTAGGTTAGGATATATACCGTTATAGACATATATACTGTTCCCTCCGAGAAGTAGGGTTCGACAGGTCAGGTATGTTGTCAAATATTGCATCCGAGATGTTAGGTTGCCTTAGGTTAGGATATATAACGTTATAGACGCATGTAATGTTGCCACCGAGACGTAGGGACCGACACGCCTGGAATGTTGTCAAATGTTACATCCGAGATGTTAGGTTGCCTTAGGTTAGGATATATGACGTTACAGACGTATATACTGTTCCCTCCGAGAAGTAGTGTTCGACAGGCCAGGAATGTTGTCAAATATTGCATCCGAGATGTTAGGATGCCTTAGATTAGGACATATACCGTTATAGACGTATATACTGTTCCCTCCGAGAAGTAGGGTTCGACAGACCAAGAATGTTGTCAAATATTGCATCCGAGATGTTAGGTTGCCTCAGGTAAGAATATATGACGTTATAGACGTATATACTGTTCCCTCCGAGAAGTAGGGTTCGACGGGCCAGGAATGTTGTCAAATATTGCATCCGAGATGTTAGGTTGCCTTAGGTTAGGATATATAACGTTATAGACGCATGTAATGTTACCACCGAGACGTAGGGACCGACACGCCTGGAATGTTGTCAAATGTTACATCCGAGATGTTAGCTTGCCTTAGGTTAGGATATATGACGTTACAGACGTATATACTGTTCCCACCGAGAGGTAGGGTTCGACAGGCCAGGAATGTTGTCAAATATTGCATCCGAGATGTTAGGTTGCCTTAGGTTAGGATATATAACGTTATAGACGCATATAACGTTACCTCCGACACGTAGGGACCGACACGCCCGGAATGTTGTCAAATGTTACATCCGAGATGTTAGGTTGGTTTATGTTAGGATATATGACGCTACAGACGTATATACTGTTCCCTCCGAGAAGTAGGGTTCGACAGGCCAGGAATGTTGTCAAATATTGCATCCGAGATGTTAGGTTGCCTTCGATTAGGATATACAACGTTATAGACGCATATAATGTTCCCACCGAGAAGTAGGGTCCGACACGCCTGGAATGTTGTAGAATAATACATCCGAGATGCTAGTTTGCCTTAGGTTAGGATATATGACGTTACAGACGTATATACTGTTCCCTGCGGGAAGTAGGGTTCGACAGGCCAGCAATGTTGTCAATTATTGCATCCCAGATGTTAGGTTGCCTTAGATTATGATATATACCGTTATAGACGCATATAATGTTCCCACCGAGTAGTAGGGTCCGACACGCCTGGAAGGTTGTAGAATATTACATCCGAGATGTCAGGTTGCCTTAGGTTAGGATATATACCGTTATAGACATATATACTGTTCCCTCCGAGAAGTAGGGTTCGACAGGTCAGGTATGTTGTCAAATATTGCATCCGAGATGTTAGGTTGCCTTAGGTTAGGATATATAACGTTATAGACGCATGTAATGTTGCCACCGAGACGTAGGGACCGACACGCCTGGAATGTTGTCAAATGTTACATCCGAGATGTTAGGTTGCCTTAGGTTAGGATATATGACGTTACAGACGTATATACTGTTCCCTCCGAGAAGTAGTGTTCGACAGGCCAGGAATGTTGTCAAATATTGCATCCGAGATGTTAGGATGCCTTAGATTAGGACATATACCGTTATAGACGTATATACTGTTCCCTCCGAGAAGTAGGGTTCGACAGACCAAGAATGTTGTCAAATATTGCATCCGAGATGTTAGGTTGCCTCAGGTAAGAATATATGACGTTATAGACGTATATACAGTTCCCTCCGAAAAGTAGGGTTCGACAGGCCAGGAATGTTGTCAAATATTGCATCCGAGATGTTAGGTTGCCTTAAGTTAGGATATATAACGTTATAGACGCATGTAATGTTACCACGGAGACGTAGGGACCGACACGCCTGGAATGTGGTCAAATGTTACATCCGAGATTTAGGTTGCCTCAGGTTAGGATATATGACGTTATAGACGCATATACTGTTCCCTCCGAGAAGTACGGTTCGACAGGCCAGGAATGTTGTCAAATATTGCATCCGAGATGTCAGGTTGCCTTAGGTTAGGATATATAACGTTATAGACGTATATACTGTTCCCTCTGAGAAGTAGGGTTCGACAGGCCAGGAATGTTGTCAAATATTGCACCCGAGATGTTAGGTTGCCTTAGATTAGGATGTATACCGTTATAGACGCATGTAATGTTACCACCGAGACGTAGGGACCGACACGCCTGGAATGTTGTCAAATGTTACATCCGAGATGTTAGGTTGCCTCAGGTTAGGATATATGACGTTATAGACGTATATACTGTTCCCTCCGAGAAGTAGGGTTCGACGGGCCAGGAATGTTGTCAAATATTGCATCCGAGATGTTAGGTTGCCTTAGGTTAGGATATATAACGTTATAGACGCATGTAATGTTACCACCGAGACGTAGGGACCGACACGCCTGGAATGTTGTCAAATGTTACATCCGAGATGTTAGCTTGCCTTAGGTTAGGATATATGACGTTACAGACGTATATACTGTTCCCACCGAGAGGTAGGGTTCGACAGGCCAGGAATGTTGTCAAATATTGCATCCGAGAAGTTAGGTTGCCTTAGGTTAGGATATATAACGTTATAGACGCATGTAATGTTACCACCGAGACGTAGGGACCGACACGCCTGGAATGTTGTCAAATGTTACATCCGAGATGTTAGCTTGCCTTAGGTTAGGATATATGACGTTACAGACGTATATACTGTTCCCACCGAGAGGTAGGGTTCGACAGGCCAGGAATGTTGTCAAATATTGCATCCGAGATGTTAGGTTGCCTTAGGTTAGGATATATAACGTTATAGACGCATATAACGTTACCTCCGACACGTAGGGACCGACACGCCCGGAATGTTGTCAAATGTTACATCCGAGATGTTAGGTTGGTTTATGTTAGGATATATGACGCTACAGACGTATATACTGTTCCCTCCGAGAAGTAGGGTTCGACAGGCCAGGAATGTTGTCAAATATTGCATCCGAGATGTTAGGTTGCCTTCGATTAGGATATACAACGTTATAGACGCATATAATGTTCCCACCGAGAAGTAGGGTCCGACACGCCTGGAATGTTGTAGAATAATACATCCGAGATGCTAGTTTGCCTTAGGTTAGGATATATGACGTTACAGACGTATATACTGTTCCCTGCGGGAAGTAGGGTTCGACAGGCCAGCAATGTTGTCAATTATTGCATCCGAGATGTTAGGTTGCCTTAGATTATGATATATACCGTTACAGACGCATATAATGTTCCCACCGAGTAGTATGGTCCGACACGCCTGGAAGGTTGTAGAATATTACATCCGAGATGTCAGGTTGCCTTAGGTTAGGATATATACCGTTATAGACATATATACTGTTCCCTCCGAGAAGTAGGGTTCGACAGGCCAGGAATGTTGTCAAATATTACATCCGAGATGTTAGGTTGCCTTAGGTTAGGATATAGAACGTTATAGACGCATGTAATGTTACCACCGAGACGTAGGGACCGACACGCCTGGAATGTTGTCAAATGTTACATCCGAGATGTTAGGTTGCCTTAGGTTAGGATATATGACGTTACAGACGTATATACTGTTCCCTCCGGGAAGTAGGGTTCGACAGGCCAGGAATGTTGTCAAATATTGCATCCGAGATGTTAGGTTGCCTTAGATTATGATATATACCGTTATAGACGTATATACTGTTCCCTCCGAGAAGTAGGGTTCGACAGGCCAGGAATGTTGTCAAATATTGCATCCAAGATGTTAGGTTGCCTTAGATTAGGATATACAACGTTATAGACGCATATAATGTTCCCACCGAGAAGTAGGGTCCGACACGCTTGGAATGTTGTAGAATATTACATCCGAGATGTAAGGTTGCCTTAGGTTAGGATATATAACGTTATGGACGTGTATACTGTTCCCACCGAGAAGTAGGGTCCGAAACGCCAGGAATGTTGTAAAATATTACATCCGAGTTGTTACGTTGCCGTTATAGACGCATTAATGTTACCACCGAGACGTAGGGACCGACACGCCTGGAATGTTGTCAAATGTGACATCCGAGATGTTAGGTTGCCTTAGGTTAGGATATATATCGTTATAGACGTATATACTGTTCCCACCGAGAGGTAGGGTTCGACAGGCAAGGAATGTTGTCAAATATTGCATCCGAGATGTTAGGTTGCCTTAGGTTAGGATATATAACGTTATAGACGCATGTAATTTTACCTCCGACACGTAGGGACCGACACGCCTGGAATGTTGTAAAATATTACATCCGAGATGTAAGGTTGCCTTAGGTTAGGATATATAACGTTATGGACGTGTATACTGTTCCCACCGAGAAGTAGGGTCCGAAACGCCAGGAATGTTGTAAAATATTACATCCGAGTTGTTACGTTGCCGTTATAGACGCATTAATGTTACCACCGAGACGTAGGGACCGACACGCCTGGAATGTTGTCAAATGTGACATCCGAGATGTTAGGTTGCCTTAGGTTAGGATATATATCGTTATAGACGTATATACTGTTCCCACCGAGAGGTAGGGTTCGACAGGCAAGGAATGTTGTCAAATATTGCATCCGAGATGTTAGGTTGCCTCAGGTTAGGATATATAACGTTATAGACGCATGTAATGTTACCTCCGACACGTAGGGACCGACACGCCTGGAATGTTGTCAAATGTTACATCCGAGATGTTAGGTTGCCTTATGACAGGATATATGATGCTACAGACGTATATACTGTTCCCTCCGAGACGTAGGGTTCGACAGGCCAGGAATGTTGTCAAATATTGCATCCGAGATGTTAGGTTGCCTTAGATTAGAATATACAACGTTATAGACGCATATAATGTTCCCACCGAGAAGTAGGGTCCGACACGCCTGGAATGTTGTAGAATAATACATCTGAGATGTCAGGTTGCCTTAGGTTAGGATATATAACGTTATAGACGTATATACTGTTCCCTCCGAGAAGTAGGGTTCGACAGGCCAGGAATGTTTGCAAATATTGCATCCGAGATGTTAGGTGGCCTTAGATTACATCCGAGATGTAAGGTTGCCTTACGTTAGGATATATAACATTATGGACGTATATACTGTTCCCACCGAGAAGTAGGGTCCGAAACGGCAGGAATGTTGTCAAATATTACATCCGAGTTGTTACGTTGCCGTTATAGACGTATTAATGTTACCACCGAGACGTAGGGACCGACACGCCTGGAATGTTGTCAAATGTGACATCCGAGATGTTAGGTTGCCTTAGGTTAGGATATATATCGTTATAGACGTATATACTGTTCCCACCGAGAGGTACGGTTCGACAGGCCAGGAATGTTGTCAAATATTGCATCCGAGATGTTAGGTTGCCTTAGGTTAGGATATATAACGTTATAGACGCATGTAACGTTACCTCCGACACGTAGGGACCGACACGCCTGGAATGTTGTCAAATGTTACATCCGAGATGTTAGGTTGCCTTATGTTAGGATATATGACGCTACAGACGTATATACTGTTCCCTCCGAGAAGTAGGGTTCGACAGGCCAGGAATGTTGTCAAATATTGCATCCGAGATGTTAGGTTGCCTTAGATTAGGATATACAACGTTATAGACGCATATAATGTTCCCACCGAGAAGTAGGGTCCGACACGCCTGGAATGTTGTAGAATAATACATCCGAGATGTCAGGTTGCCTTAGGTTAGGATATATAACGTTATAGACGTATATACTGTTCCCTCCGAGAAGTAGGGTTCGACAGGCCAGGAATGTTGTCAAATACTGCATCCGAGATGTTAGGTGGCCTTAGATTAGGATATATACCGTTATAGATGCATGTAATGTTACCACCGAGACGTAGGGACCGACACGCCTGGAATGTTGTCAAATGTTACATCCGAGATGTTAGGTTGCCTTAGGTTAGGATATATGACGTTACAGACGTATATACTGTTCCCTGCGGGAAGTAGGGTTCGACAGGCCAGGAATGTTGTCAATTATTGCATCCGAGATGTTAGGTTGCCTTAGATTATGATATATACCGTTATAGACGCATATAATGTTCCCACCGAGTAGTAGGGTCCGACACGCCTGGAAGGTTGTAGAATATTACATCCGAGATGTCAGGTTGCCTTAGGTTAGGATATATACCGTTATAGACATATATACTGTTCCCTCCGAGAAGTAGGGTTCGACAGGTCAGGTATGTTGTCAAATATTGCATCCGAGATGTTAGGTTGCCTTAGGTTAGGATATATAACGTTATAGACGCATGTAATGTTGCCACCGAGACGTAGGGACCGACACGCCTGGAATGTTGTCAAATGTTACATCCGAGATGTTAGGTTGCCTTAGGTTAGGATATATGACGTTACAGACGTATATACTGTTCCCTCCGAGAAGTAGTGTTCGACAGGCCAGGAATGTTGTCAAATATTGCATCCGAGATGTTAGGATGCCTTAGATTAGGACATATACCGTTATAGACGTATATACTGTTCCCTCCGAGAAGTAGGGTTCGACAGACCAAGAATGTTGTCAAATATTGCATCCGAGATGTTAGGTTGCCTCAGGTAAGAATATATGACGTTATAGACGTATATACAGTTCCCTCCGAAAAGTAGGGTTCGACAGGCCAGGAATGTTGTCAAATATTGCATCCGAGATGTTAGGTTGCCTTAAGTTAGGATATATAACGTTATAGACGCATGTAATGTTACCACGGAGACGTAGGGACCGACACGCCTGGAATGTGGTCAAATGTTACATCCGAGATTTAGGTTGCCTCAGGTTAGGATATATGACGTTATAGACGCATATACTGTTCCCTCCGAGAAGTACGGTTCGACAGGCCAGGAATGTTGTCAAATATTGCATCCGAGATGTCAGGTTGCCTTAGGTTAGGATATATAACGTTATAGACGTATATACTGTTCCCTCTGAGAAGTAGGGTTCGACAGGCCAGGAATGTTGTCAAATATTGCACCCGAGATGTTAGGTTGCCTTAGATTAGGATGTATACCGATATAGACGCATGTAATGTTACCACCGAGACGTAGGGACCGACACGCCTGGAATGTTGTCAAATGTTACATCCGAGATGTTAGGTTGCCTCAGGTTAGGATATATGACGTTATAGACGTATATACTGTTCCCTCCGAGAAGTAGGGTTCGACGGGCCAGGAATGTTGTCAAATATTGCATCCGAGATGTTAGGTTGCCTTAGGTTAGGATATATAACGTTATAGACGCATGTAATGTTACCACCGAGACGTAGGGACCGACACGCCTGGAATGTTGTCAAATGTTACATCCGAGATGTTAGCTTGCCTTAGGTTAGGATATATGACGTTACAGACGTATATACTGTTCCCTCCGAGAAGTAGGGTTCGACAGGCCAGGAATGTTGTCAAATATTGCATCCGAGATGTTAGGTGGCCTTAGATTAGGATATACAACTTTATAGACGCATATAATGTTCCCACCGAGAAGTAGGTCCGACACGCTTGGAATGTTGTAGAATATTACATCCGAGATGTAAGGTTGCCTTAGGTTAGGATATATAACGTTATGGACGTATATACTGTGCCCACCGAGAAGTAGGGTCCGAAACGGCAGGAATGTTGTCAAATATTACATCCGAGTTGTTACGTTGCCGTTATAGACGCATTAATGTTACCACCGAGACGTAGGGACCGACACGCCTGGAATGTTGTCAAATGTGACATCCGAGGTGTTAGGTTGCCTTAGGTTAGGATATATATCGTTATAGACGTATATACTGTTCCCACCGAGAGGTAGGGTTCGACAGGCAAGGAATGTTGTCAAATATTGCGTCCGAGATGTTAGGTTGCCTTAGGTTAGGATATATAACGTTATAGACGCATGTAACGTTACCTCCGACACGTAGGGACCGACACGCCTGGAATGTTGTCAAATGTTACATCCGAGATGTTAGGTTGGTTTATGTTAGGATATATGACGCTACAGACGTATATACTGTTCCCTCCGAGAAGTAGGGTTCGACAGGCCAGGAATGTTGTCAAATATTGCATCCGAGATGTTAGGTTGCCTTCGATTAGGATATACAACGTTATAGACGCATATAATGTTCCCACCGAGAAGTAGGGTCCGACACGCCTGGAATGTTGTAGAATAATACATCCGAGATGTCAGGTTGCCTTAGGTTAGGATATATAACGTTATAGACGTATATACTGTTCCCTCCGAGAAGTAGGGTTCGACAGGCCAGGAATGTTGTCAAATATTGCATCCGAGATGTTAGGTGGCCTTAGATTAGGATATATACCGTTATAGACGCATGTAATGTTACCACCGAGAAGTAGGGTCCGACACGCCTGGAATGTTGTAGAATATTACATCCGAGATGTAAGGTTGCCTTAGGTTAGGATATATAACGTTATGGACGTGTATACTGTTCCCACCGAGAAGTAGGGTCCGAAACGCCAGGAATGTTGTAAAATATTACATCCGAGTTGTTACGTTGCCGTTATAGACTTATTAATGTTACCACCGAGACGTAGGGACCGACACGCCTGGAATGTTGTCAAATGTGACATCCGAGATGTTAGGTTGCCTTAGGTTAGGATATATATCGTTATAGACGTATATACTGTTCCCACCGAGAGGTAGGGTTCGACAGGCAAGGAATGTTGTCAAATATTGCGTCCGAGATGTTAGGTTGCCTTAGGTTAGGATATATAACGTTATAGACGCATGTAATGTTACCTCCGACACGTAGGGACCGACACGCCTGGAATGTTGTCAAATGTTACATCCGAGATATTAGGTTGCCTTATGGTAGGATATATGACGCTACAGACGTATATACTGTTCCCTCCGAGAAGTAGGGTTCGACAGGCCAGGAATGTTGTCAAATATTGCATCCGAGATGTTAGGTTGCCTTAGATTAGGATATACAACGTTATAGACGCATATAATGTTCCCACCGAGAAGTAGGGTCCGACACGCCTGGAATGTTGTAGAATAATACATCTGAGATGTCAGGTTGCCTTAGGTTAGGATATATAACGTTATAGACGTATATACTGTTCCCTCCGAGAAGTAGGGTTCGACAGGCCAGGAATGTTTGCAAATATTGCATCCGAGATGTTAGGTGGCCTTAGATTACATCCGAGATGTAAGGTTGCCTTAGGTTAGGATATATAACGTTATGGACGTATATACTGTTCCCACCGAGAAGTAGGGTCCGAAACGGCAGGAATGTTGTCAAATATTACATCCGAGTTGTTACGTTGCCGTTATAGACGCATTAATGTTACCACCGAGACGTAGGGACCGACACGCCTGGAATGTTGTCAAATGTGACATCCGAGATGTTAGGTTGCCTTAGGTTAGGATATATATCGTTATAGAGTATATACTGTTCCCACCGAGAGGTAGGGTTCGACAGGCAAGGAATGTTGTCAAATATTGCATCCGAGATGTTAGGTTGCCTTAGGTTAGGATATATAACGTTATAGACGCATGTAATGTTACCTCCGACACGTAGGGACCGACACGCCTGGAATGTTGTCAAATGTTACATCCGAGATGTTAGGTTGCCTTATGGCAGGATATATGACGCTACAGACGTATATACTGTTCCCTCCGAGAAGTAGGGTTCGACAGGCCAGGAATGTTGTCAAATATTGCATCCGAGATGTTAGGTTGCCTTAGATTAGAATATACAACGTTATAGACGCATATAATGTTCCCACCGAGAAGTAGGGTCCGACACGCCTGGAATGTTGTAGAATAATACATCTGAGATGTCAGGTTGCCTTAGGTTAGGATATATAACGTTATAGACGTATATACTGTTCCCTCCGAGAAGTAGGGTTCGACAGGCCAGGAATGTTTGCAAATATTGCATCCGAGATGTTAGGTGGCCTTAGATTACATCCGAGATGTAAGGTTGCCTTACGTTAGGATATATAACGTTATGGACGTATATACTGTTCCCACCGAGAAGTAGGGTCCGAAACGGCAGGAATGTTGTCAAATATTACATCCGAGTTGTTACGTTGCCGTTATAGACGCATTAATGTTACCACCGAGACTTAGGGACCGACACGCCTGGAATGTTGTCAAATGTGACATCCGAGATGTTAGGTTGCCTTAGGTTAGGATATATATCGTTATAGACGTATATACTGTTCCCACCGAGAGGTACGGTTCGACAGGCCAGGAATGTTGTCAAATATTGCATCCGAGATGTTAGGTTGCCTTAGGTTAGGATATATAACGTTATAGACGCATGTAACGTGACCTCCGACACGCAGGGACCGACACGCCTGGAATGTTGTCAAATGTTACATCCGAGATGTTAGGTTGCCTTATGTTAGGATATATGACGCTACAGACGTATATACTGTTCCCTCCGAGAAGTAGGGTTCGACAGGCCAGGAATGTTGTCAAATATTGCATCCGAGATGTTAGGTTGCCTTAGATTAGGATATACAACGTTATAGACGCATATAATGTTCCCACCGAGAAGTAGGGTCCGACACGCCTGGAATGTTGTAGAATAATACATCCGAGATGTCAGGTTGCCTTAGGTTAGGATATATAACGTTATAGACGTATATACTGTTCCCTCCGAGAAGTAGGGTTCGACAGGCCAGGAATGTTGTCAAATACTGCATCCGAGATGTTAGGTGGCCTTAGATTAGGATATATACCGTTATAGACGCATGTAATGTTACCACCGAGACGTAGGGACCGACACGCCTGGAATGTTGTCAAATGTTACATCCGAGATGTTAGGTTGCCTTAGGTTAGGATATATGACGTTACAGACGTATATACTGTTCCCTCCGAGAAGTAGTGTTCGACAGGCCAGGAATGTTGTCAAATATTGCATCCGAGATGTTAGGTTGCCTTGGATTAGGACATATACCGTTATAGACGTATATACTGTTCCCTCCGAGAAGTAGGGTTCGACAGACCAAGAATGTTGTCAAATATTGCATCCGAGTTGTTAGGTTGCCTCAGGTAAGAATATATGACGTTATAGAAGTATATACAGTTCCCTCCGAGAAGTAGGGTTCGACAGGCCAGGAATGTTGTCAAATATTGCATCCGAGATGTTAGGTTGCCTTAAGTTAGGATATATAACGTTATAGACGCATGTAATGTTACCACCGAGACGTAGGGACCGACACGCCTGGAATGTGGTCAAATGTTACATCCGAGATTTAGGTTGCCTCAGGTTAGGATACATGACGTTATAGACGTATATACTGTTCCCTCCGAGAAGTACGGTTCGACAGGCCAGGAATGTTGTCAAATATTGCATCCGAGATGTCAGGTTGCCTTAGGTTAGGATATATAACGTTATAGACGTATATACTGTTCCCTCTGAGAAGTAGGGTTCGACAGGCCAGGAATATTGTCAAATATTGCACCCGAGATGTTAGGTTGCCTTAGATTAGGATGTATACCGTTATAGACGCATGTAATGTTACCACCGAGACGTAGGGACCGACACGCCTGGAATGTTGTCAAATGTTACATCCGAGATGTTAGGTTCCCTCAGGTTAGGATATATGACGTTATAGACGTATATACTGTTCCCTCCGAGAAGTAGGGTTCGACGGGCCAGGAATGTTGTCAAATATTGCATCCGTGATGTTAGGTGGCCTTAGATTAGGATATACAACTTTATAGACGCATATAATGTTCCCACCGAGAAGTAGGTCCGACACGCTTGGAATGTTGTAGAATATTACATCCGAGATGTAAGGTTGCCTTAGGTTAGGATATATAACGTTATGGACGTATATACTGTTCCCACCGAGAAGTAGGGTCCGAAACGGCAGGAATGTTGTGAAATATTACATTCGAGTTGTTACGTTGCCGTTATAGACGCATTAATGTTACCACCGAGACGTAGGGACCGACACGCCTGGAATGTTGTCAAATGTGACATCCGAGGTGTTAGGTTGCCTTAGGTTAGGATATATATCGTTATAGACGTATATACTGTTCCCACCGAGAGGTAGGGTTCGACAGGCCAGGAATGTTGTCAAATATTGCATCCGAGATGTTAGGTTGCCTTAGGTTAGGATATATAACGTTATAGACGCATGTAACGTTACCTCCGACACGTAGGGACCGACACGCCTGGAATGTTGTCAAATGTTACATCCGAGATGTTAGGTTGGTTTATGTTAGGATATATGACGCTACAGACGTATATACTGTTCCCTCCGAGAAGTAGGGTTCGACAGGCCATGAATGTTGTCAAATATTGCATCCGAGATGTTAGGTTGCCTTCGATTAGGATATACAACGTTATAGACGCATATAATGTTCCCACCGAGAAGTAGGGTCCGACACGCCTGGAATGTTGTAGAATAATACATCCGAGATGTCAGGTTGCCTTAGGTTAGGATATATAACGTTATAGACGTATATACTGTTCCCTCCGAGAAGTAGGGTTCGACAGGCCAGGAATGTTGTCAAATATTGCATCCGAGATGTTAGGTGGCCTTAGATTAGGATATATACCGTTATAGACGCATGTAATGTTACCACCGAGAAGTAGGGTCCGACACGCCTGGAATGTTGTAGAATATTACATCCGAGATGTAAGGTTGCCTTAGGTTAGGATATATAACGTTATGGACGTGTATACTGTTCCCACCGAGAAGTAGGGTCCGAAACGCCAGGAATGTTGTAAAATATTACATCCGAGTTGTTACGTTGCCGTTATAGACTTATTAATGTTACCACCGAGACGTAGGGACCGACACGCCTGGAATGTTGTCAAATGTGACATCCGAGATGTTAGGTTGCCTTAGGTTAGGATATATATCGTTATAGACGTATATACTGTTCCCACCGAGAGGTAGGGTTCGACAGGCAAGGAATGTTGTCAAATATTGCGTCCGAGATGTTAGGTTGCCTTAGGTTAGGATATATAACGTTATAGACGCATGTAATGTTACCTCCGACACGTAGGGACCGACACGCCTGGAATGTTGTCAAATGTTACATCCGAGATATTAGGTTGCCTTATGGTAGGATATATGACGCTACAGACGTATATACTGTTCCCTCCGAGAAGTAGGGTTCGACAGGCCAGGAATGTTGTCAAATATTGCATCCGAGATGTTAGGTTGCCTTAGATTAGGATATACAACGTTATAGACGCATATAATGTTCCCACCGAGAAGTAGGGTCCGACACGCCTGGAATGTTGTAGAATAATACATCTGAGATGTCAGGTTGCCTTAGGTTAGGATATATAACGTTATAGACGTATATACTGTTCCCTCCGAGAAGTAGGGTTCGACAGGCCAGGAATGTTTGCAAATATTGCATCCGAGATGTTAGGTGGCCTTAGATTACATCCGAGATGTAAGGTTGCCTTAGGTTAGGATATATAACGTTATGGACGTATATACTGTTCCCACCGAGAAGTAGGGTCCGAAACGGCAGGAATGTTGTCAAATATTACATCCGAGTTGTTACGTTGCCGTTATAGACGCATTAATGTTACCACCGAGACGTAGTTACCGACACGCCTGGAATGTTGTCAAATGTGACATCCGAGATGTTAGGTTGCCTTAGGTTAGGATATATATCGTTTTAGACGTATATACTGTTCCCACCGAGAGGTAGGGTTCGACAGGCAAGGAATGTTGTCAAATATTGCATCCGAGATGTTAGGTTGCCTTAGGTTAGGATATATAACGTTATAGACGCATGTAATTTTACCTCCGACACGTCGGGACCGACACGCCTGGAATGTTGTAGAATATTACATCCGAGATGTAAGGTTGCCTTAGGTTAGGATATATAACGTTATGGACGTGTATACTGTTCCCACCGAGAAGTAGGGTCCGAAACGCCAGGAATGTTGTAAAATATTACATCCGAGTTGTTACGTTGCCGTTATAGACGCATTAATGTTACCACCGAGACGTAGGGACCGACACGCCTGGAATGTTGTCAAATGTGACATCCGAGATGTTAGGTTGCCTTAGGTTAGGATATATATCGTTATAGAGTATATACTGTTCCCACCGAGAGGTAGGGTTCGACAGGCAAGGAATGTTGTCAAATATTGCATCCGAGATGTTAGGTTGCCTTAGGTTAGGATATATAACGTTATAGACGCATGTAATGTTACCTCCGACACGTAGGGACCGACACGCCTGGAATGTTGTCAAATGTTACATCCGAGATGTTAGGTTGCCTTATGGCAGGATATATGACGCTACAGACGTATATACTGTTCCCTCCGAGAAGTAGGGTTCGACAGGCCAGGAATGTTGTCAAATATTGCATCCGAGATGTTAGGTTGCCTTAGATTAGAATATACAACGTTATAGACGCATATAATGTTCCCACCGAGAAGTAGGGTCCGACACGCCTGGAATGTTGTAGAATAATACATCTGAGATGTCAGGTTGCCTTAGGTTAGGATATATAACGTTATAGACGTATATACTGTTCCCTCCGAGAAGTAGGGTTCGACAGGCCAGGAATGTTGTCAAATATTGCATCCGAGATGTTAGGTGGCCTTAGATTAGGATATATACCGTTATAGACGCATGTAATGTTACCACCGAGAAGTAGGGTCCGACACGCCTGGAATGTTGTAGAATATTACATCCGAGATGTAAGGTTGCCTTAGGTTAGGATATATAACGTTATGGACGTGTATACTGTTCCCACCGAGAAGTAGGGTCCGAAACGCCAGGAATGTTGTAAAATATTACATCCGAGTTGTTACGTTGCCGTTATAGACTTATTAATGTTACCACCGAGACGTAGGGACTGACACGCCTGGAATGTTGTCAAATGTGACATCCGAGATGTTAGGTTGCCTTAGGTTAGGATATATATCGTTATAGACGTATATACTGTTCCCACCGAGAGGTAGGGTTCGACAGGCAAGGAATGTTGTCAAATATTGCGTCCGAGATGTTAGGTTGCCTTAGGTTAGGATATATAACGTTATAGACGCATGTAATGTTACCTCCGACACGTAGGGACCGACACGCCTGGAATGTTGTCAAATGTTACATCCGAGATATTAGGTTGCCTTATGGTAGGATATATGACGCTACAGACGTATATACTGTTCCCTCCGAGAAGTAGGGTTCGACAGGCCAGGAATGTTGTCAAATATTGCATCCGAGATGTTAGGTTGCCTTAGATTAGGATATACAACGTTATAGACGCATATAATGTTCCCACCGAGAAGTAGGGTCCGACACGCCTGGAATGTTGTAGAATAATACATCTGAGATGTCAGGTTGCCTTAGGTTAGGATATATAACGTTATAGACGTATATACTGTTCCCTCCGAGAAGTAGGGTTCGACAGGCCAGGAATGTTTGCAAATATTGCATCCGAGATGTTAGGTGGCCTTAGATTACATCCGAGATGTAAGGTTGCCTTAGGTTAGGATATATAACGTTATGGACGTATATACTGTTCCCACCGAGAAGTAGGGTCCGAAACGGCAGGAATGTTGTCAAATATTACATCCGAGTTGTTACGTTGCCGTTATAGACGCATTAATGTTACCACCGAGACGTAGGGACCGACACGCCTGGAATGTTGTCAAATGTGACATCCGAGATGTTAGGTTGCCTTAGGTTAGGATATATATCGTTATAGACGTATATACTGTTCCCACCGAGAGGTAGGGTTCGACAGGCAAGGAATGTTGTCAAATATTGCATCCGAGATGTTAGGTTGCCTTAGGTTAGGATATATAACGTTATAGACGCATGTAATTTTACCTCCGACACGTCGGGACCGACACGCCTGGAATGTTGTAGAATATTACATCCGAGATGTAAGGTTGCCTTAGGTTAGGATATATAACGTTATGGACGTGTATACTGTTCCCACCGAGAAGTAGGGTCCGAAACGCCAGGAATGTTGTAAAATATTACATCCGAGTTGTTACGTTGCCGTTATAGACGCATTAATGTTACCACCGAGACGTAGGGACCGACACGCCTGGAATGTTGTCAAATGTGACATCCGAGATGTTAGGTTGCCTTAGGTTAGGATATATATCGTTATAGAGTATATACTGTTCCCACCGAGAGGTAGGGTTCGACAGGCAAGGAATGTTGTCAAATATTGCATCCGAGATGTTAGGTTGCCTTAGGTTAGGATATATAACGTTATAGACGCATGTAATGTTACCTCCGACACGTAGGGACCGACACGCCTGGAATGTTGTCAAATGTTACATCCGAGATGTTAGGTTGCCTTATGGCAGGATATATGACGCTACAGACGTATATACTGTTCCCTCCGAGAAGTAGGGTTCGACAGGCCAGGAATGTTGTCAAATATTGCATCCGAGATGTTAGGTTGCCTTAGATTAGAATATACAACGTTATAGACGCATATAATGTTCCCACCGAGAAGTAGGGTCCGGCACGCCTGGAATGTTGTAGAATAATACATCTGAGATGTCAGGTTGCCTTAGGTTAGGATATATAACGTTATAGACGTATATACTGTTCCCTCCGAGAAGTAGGGTTCGACAGGCCAGGAATGTTTGCAAATATTGCATCCGAGATGTTAGGTGGCCTTAGATTACATCCGAGATGTAAGATTGCCTTACGTTAGGATATATAACGTTATGGACGTATATACTGTTCCCACCGAGAAGTAGGGTCCGAAACGGCAGGAATGTTGTCAAATATTACATCCGAGTTGTTACGTTGCCGTTATAGACGCATTAATGTTACCACCGAGACTTAGGGACCGACACGCCTGGAATGTTGTCAAATGTGACATCCGAGATGTTAGGTTGCCTTAGGTTAGGATATATATCGTTATAGACGTATATACTGTTCCCACCGAGAGGTACGGTTCGACAGGCCAGGAATGTTGTCAAATATTGCATCCGAGATGTTAGGTTGCCTTAGGTTAGGATATATAACGTTATAGACGCATGTAACGTGACCTCCGACACGCAGGGACCGACACGCCTGGAATGTTGTCAAATGTTACATCCGAGATGTTAGGTTGCCTTATGTTAGGATATATGACGCTACAGACGTATATACTGTTCCCTCCGAGAAGTAGGGTTCGACAGGCCAGGAATGTTGTCAAATATTGCATCCGAGATGTTAGGTTGCCTTAGATTAGGATATACAACGTTATAGACGCATATAATGTTCCCACCGAGAAGTAGGGTCCGACACGCCTGGAATGTTGTAGAATAATACATCCGAGATGTCAGGTTGCCTTAGGTTAGGATATATAACGTTATAGACGTATATACTGTTCCCTCCGAGAAGTAGGGTTCGACAGGCCAGGAATGTTGTCAAATACTGCATCCGAGATGTTAGGTGGCCTTAGATTAGGATATATACCGTTATAGACGCATGTAATGTTACCACCGAGACGTAGGGACCGACACGCCTGGAATGTTGTCAAATGTTACATCCGATATGTTAGGTTGCCTTAGGTTAGGATATATGACGTTACAGACGTATATACTGTTCCCTCCGAGAAGTAGTGTTCGACAGGCCAGGAATGTTGTCAAATATTGCATCCGAGATGTTAGGTTGCCTTGGATTAGGACATATACCGTTATAGACGTATATACTGTTCCCTCCGAGAAGTAGGGTTCGACAGACCAAGAATGTTGTCAAATATTGCATCCGAGATGTTAGGTTGCCTCAGGTAAGAATATATGACGTTATAGACGTATATACAGTTCCCTCCGAGAAGTAGGGTTCGACAGGCCAGGAATGTTGTCAAATATTGCATCCGAGATGTTAGGTTGCCTTAAGTTAGGATATATAACGTTATAGACGCATGTAATGTTACCACCGAGACGTAGGGACCGACACGCCTGGAATGTGGTCAAATGTTACATCCGAGATTTAGGTTGCCTCAGGTTAGGATACATGACGTTATAGACGTATATACTGTTCCCTCCGAGAAGTACGGTTCGACAGGCCAGGAATGTTGTCAAATATTGCATCCGAGATGTCAGGTTGCCTTAGGTTAGGATATATAACGTTATAGACGTATATACTGTTCCCTCTGAGAAGTAGGGTTCGACAGGCCAGGAATATTGTCAAATATTGCACCCGAGATGTTAGGTTGCCTTAGATTAGGATGTATACCGTTATAGACGCATGTAATGTTACCACCGAGACGTAGGGACCGACACGCCTGGAATGTTGTCAAATGTTACATCCGAGATGTTAGGTTCCCTCAGGTTAGGATATATGACGTTATAGACGTATATACTGTTCCCTCCGAGAAGTAGGGTTCGACGGGCCAGGAATGTTGTCAAATATTGCATCCGAGATGTTAGGTTGCCTTAGGTTAGGATATATACCGTTACAGACGCATATAATGTTCCCACCGAGAAGTAGGGTCCGACACGCCTGGAATGTTGTAGAATAATACAGCCGAGATGTCAGGTTGCCTTAGATTAGGATATATAACGTTATAGACGTATATACTGTTCCCTCCGAGAAGTAGGGTTCGACAGGCCAGGAATGTTGTCAAATATTGCATCCGAGATGCTCTGGCTGAAAGCTTTCCTGGAGTAGGCTTGCTCCATCTAAATCCGTAATAATCCCTCCCTCGTTCTTGGGGACGGCTCACCCCGGCGTTGTCGGAGCGCCGGGGCAAGGCGGAGCAGCGCTGCACATCTTCGCAGCTAACTGTCTCCGTCGAGCCCTCCTCCTCCTCCGCGATTTGTATCTTATGTACTAATTACGTGTTTTTCTCCCTACAGGAACAGGGCGAGCATGCACGCGAGCATGCGGTGGGCCCGCCTCCCCGAGGTTCCCCGCGGATGCCCCTGCGGCCGAGCGAGACTTAGTCTCGGTCGAGCGTCGGGGTAACTGAAGGGCCCACACCGCGGGAAAACGATCGCCGCGGCGCTGCTGGGTTTTTCCTCTCCCGTTCCGGAGGACTGGTTCGCGTTGGCAAGTCGATGGGAATATGCTGCGTATGCCCTTAAGGCGAGGTAGCAGACTCGTGTCCCTTCCCGGGGCCGGGTTCAGAATATTGCATCCGAGATGTTAGGTGGCCTTAGATTAGGATATATACCGTTATAGACGCATGTAATGTTACCACCGAGACGTAGGGACCGACACGCCTGGAATGTTGTCAAATGTTACATCCGAGATGTTAGTTTGCCTTAGGTTAGGATATATGACGTTACAGACGTATATACTGTTCCCTGCGGGATGTAGGGTTCGACAGGCCAGCAATGTTGTCAATTATTGCATCCGAGATGTTAGGTTGCCTTAGATTATGATATATACCGTTACAGACGCATATAATGTTCCCACCGAGTAGTATGGTCCGACACGCCTGGAAGGTTGTAGAATATTACATCCGAGATGTCAGGTTGCCTTAGGTTAGCATATATACCGTTATAGACATATATACTGTTCCCTCCGAGAAGTACGGTTCGACAGGCCAGGAATGTTGTCAAATATTGCATCCGAGATGTTAGGTTGCCTTAGGTTAGGATATAGAACGTTATAGACGCAGGGACCGACACGCCTGGAATGTTGTCAAATGTTACATCCGAGATGTTAAGTTGCCTTAGGTTAGGATATATGACGTTACAGACGTATATACTGTTCCCTCCGGGAAGTAGGGTTCGACAGGCCAGGAATGTTGTCAAATATTGCATCCGAGATGTTAGGTTGCCTTAGATTATGATATATACCGTTATAGACGTATATACTGTTCCCACCGAGAGGTAGGGTTCGACAGGCAAGGAATGTTGTCAAATATTGCATCCGAGATGTTAGGTTGCCTTAGGTTAGGATATATAACGTTATAGACGCATGTAATTTTACCTCCGACACGTAGGGACCGACACGCCTGGAATGTTGTAGAATATTACATCCGAGATGTAAGGTTGCCTTAGGTTAGGATATATAACGGTATGGACGTGTATACCGTTCCCACCGAGAAGTAGGGTCCGAAACGCCAGGAATGTTGTAAAATATTACATCCGAGTTGTTACGTTGCCGTTATAGACGCATTAATGTTACCACCGAGACGTAGGGACCGACACGCCTGGAATGTTGTCAAATGTGACATCCGAGATGTTAGGTTGCCTTAGGTTAGGATATATATCGTTATAGACGTATATACTGTTCCCACCGAGAGGTAGGGTTCGACAGGCAAGGAATGTTGTCAAATATTGCGTCCGAGATGTTAGGTTGCCTTAGGTTAGGATATATAACGTTATAGACGCATGTAATGTTACCTCCGACACGTAGGGACCGACACGCCTGGAATGTTGTCAAATGTTACATCCGAGATGTTAGGTTGCCTTATGGCAGGATATATGACGCTACAGACGTATATACTGTTCCCTCCGAGAAGTAGGGTTCGACAGGCCAGGAATGTTGTCAAATATTGCATCCGAGATGTTAGGTTGCCTTAGATTAGAATATACAACGTTATAGACGCATATAATGTTCCCACCGAGAAGTAGGGTCCGACACGCCTGGAATGTTGTAGAATAATACATCTGAGATGTCAGGTTGCCTTAGGTTAGGATATATAACGTTATAGACGTATATACTGTTCCCTCCGAGAAGTAGGGTTCGACAGGCCAGGAATGTTTGCAAATATTGCATCCGAGATGTTAGGTGGCCTTAGATTACATCCGAGATGTAAGGTTGCCTTACGTTAGGATATATAACGTTATGGACGTATATACTGTTCCCACCGAGAAGTAGGGTCCGAAACGGCAGGAATGTTGTCAAATATTACATCCGAGTTGTTACGTTGCCGTTATAGACGCATTAATGTTACCACCGAGACTTAGGGACCGACACGCCTGGAATGTTGTCAAATGTGACATCCGAGATGTTAGGTTGCCTTAGGTTAGGATATATATCGTTATAGACGTATATACTGTTCCCACCGAGAGGTACGGTTCGACAGGCCAGGAATGTTGTCAAATATTGCATCCGAGATGTTAGGTTGCCTTAGGTTAGGATATATAACGTTATAGACGCATGTAACGTGACCTCCGACACGCAGGGACCGACACGCCTGGAATGTTGTCAAATGTTACATCCGAGATGTTAGGTTGCCTTATGTTAGGATATATGACGCTACAGACGTATATACTGTTCCCTCCGAGAAGTAGGGTTCGACAGGCCAGGAATGTTGTCAAATATTGCATCCGAGATGTTAGGTTGCCTTAGATTAGGATATACAACGTTATAGACGCATATAATGTTCCCACCGAGAAGTAGGGTCCGACACGCCTGGAATGTTGTAGAATAATACATCCGAGATGTCAGGTTGCCTTAGGTTAGGATATATAACGTTATAGACGTATATACTGTTCCCTCCGAGAAGTAGGGTTCGACAGGCCAGGAATGTTGTCAAATACTGCATCCGAGATGTTAGGTGGCCTTAGATTAGGATATATACCGTTATAGACGCATGTAATGTTACCACCGAGACGTAGGGACCGACACGCCTGGAATGTTGTCAAATGTTACATCCGAGATGTTAGGTTGCCTTAGGTTAGGATATATGACGTTACAGACGTATATACTGTTCCCTCCGAGAAGTAGTGTTCGACAGGCCAGGAATGTTGTCAAATATTGCATCCGAGATGTTAGGTTGCCTTGGATTAGGACATATACCGTTATAGACGTATATACTGTTCCCTCCGAGAAGTAGGGTTCGACAGACCAAGAATGTTGTCAAATATTGCATCCGAGATGTTAGGTTGCCTCAGGTAAGAATATATGACGTTATAGACGTATATACAGTTCCCTCCGAGAAGTAGGGTTCGACAGGCCAGGAATGTTGTCAAATATTGCATCCGAGATGTTAGGTTGCCTTAAGTTAGGATATATAACGTTATAGACGCATGTAATGTTACCACCGAGACGTAGGGACCGACACGCCTGGAATGTGGTCAAATGTTACATCCGAGATTTAGGTTGCCTCAGGTTAGGATACATGACGTTATAGACGTATATACTGTTCCCTCCGAGAAGTACGGTTCGACAGGCCAGGAATGTTGTCAAATATTGCATCCGAGATGTCAGGTTGCCTTAGGTTAGGATATATAACGTTATAGACGTATATACTGTTCCCTCTGAGAAGTAGGGTTCGACAGGCCAGGAATATTGTCAAATATTGCACCCGAGATGTTAGGTTGCCTTAGATTAGGATGTATACCGTTATAGACGCATGTAATGTTACCACCGAGACGTAGGGACCGACACGCCTGGAATGTTGTCAAATGTTACATCCGAGATGTTAGGTTCCCTCAGGTTAGGATATATGACGTTATAGACGTATATACTGTTCCCTCCGAGAAGTAGGGTTCGACGGGCCAGGAATGTTGTCAAATATTGCATCCGTGATGTTAGGTGGCCTTAGATTAGGATATACAACTTTATAGACGCATATAATGTTCCCACCGAGAAGTAGGTCCGACACGCTTGGAATGTTGTAGAATATTACATCCGAGATGTAAGGTTGCCTTAGGTTAGGATATATAACGTTATGGACGTATATACTGTTCCCACCGAGAAGTAGGGTCCGAAACGGCAGGAATGTTGTGGAATATTACATTCGAGTTGTTACGTTGCCGTTATAGACGCATTAATGTTACCACCGAGACGTAGGGACCGACACGCCTGGAATGTTGTCAAATGTGACATCCGAGGTGTTAGGTTGCCTTAGGTTAGGATATATATCGTTATAGACGTATATACTGTTCCCACCGAGAGGTAGGGTTCGACAGGCCAGGAATGTTGTCAAATATTGCATCCGAGATGTTAGGTTGCCTTAGGTTAGGATATATAACGTTATAGACGCATGTAACGTTACCTCCGACACGTAGGGACCGACACGCCTGGAATGTTGTCAAATGTTACATCCGAGATGTTAGTTTGCCTTAGGTTAGGATATATGACGTTACAGACGTATATACTGTTCCCTGCGGGAAGTAGGGTTCGACAGGCCAGCAATGTTGTCAATTATTGCATCCGAGATGTTAGGTTGCCTTAGATTATGATATATACCGTTACAGACGCATATAATGTTCCCACCGAGTAGTATGGTCCGACACGCCTGGAAGGTTGTAGAATATTACATCCGAGATGTCAGGTTGCCTTAGGTTAGCATATATACCGTTATAGACATATATACTGTTCCCTCCGAGAAGTAGGGTTCGACAGGCCAGGAATGTTGTCAAAT
Source organism: Xylocopa violacea (assembly GCA_963969225.1). Taxonomy (NCBI): domain Eukaryota; kingdom Metazoa; phylum Arthropoda; class Insecta; order Hymenoptera; family Apidae; genus Xylocopa; species Xylocopa violacea. The sequence goes on from CAXAJV010000004.1 coordinate 22,141,826, forward strand.
ATTGCATCCGAGATGTTAGGTTGCCTTAGGTTAGGATATAGAACGTTATAGACGTAGGGACCGACACGCCTGGAATGTTGGCAAATGTTACATCCGAGATGTTAGGTTCCCTCAGGTTAGGATATATGACGTTATAGACGTATATACTGTTCCCTCCGAGAAGTAGGGTTCGACGGGCCAGGAATGTTGTCAAATATTGCATCCGAGATGTTAGGTTGCCTTAGGTTAGGATATATAACGTTATAGACGCATGTAATGTTACCACCGAGACGTAGGGACCGACACGCCTGGAATGTTGTCAAATGTGACATCCGAGGTGTTAGGTTGCCTTAGGTTAGGATATATATCGTTATAGACGTATATACTGTTCCCACCGAGAGGTAGGGTTCGACAGGCCAGGAATGTTGTCAAATATTGCATCCGAGATGTTAGGTTGCCTTAGGTTAGGATATATAACGTTATAGACGCATGTAACGTTACCTCCGACACGTAGGGACCGACACGCCTGGAATGTTGTCAAATGTTACATCCGAGATGTTAGGTTGGTTTATGTTAGGATATATGACGTTACAGACGTATATACTGTTCCCTGCGGGAAGTAGGGTTCGACAGGCCAGCAATGTTGTCAATTATTGCATCCGAGATGTTAGGTTGCCTTAGATTATGATATATACCGTTACAGACGCATATAATGTTCCCACCGAGAAGTAGGGTCCGACACGCCTGGAATGTTGTAGAATAATACAGCCGAGATGTCAGGTTGCCTTAGATTAGGATATATAACGTTATAGACGTATATACTGTTCCCTCCGAGAAGTAGGGTTCGACAGGCCAGGAATGTTGTCAAATATTGCATCCGAGATGCTCTGGCTGAAAGCTTTCCTGGAGTAGGCTTGCTCCATCTAAATCCGTAATAATCCCTCCCTCGTTCTTGGGGACGGCTCACCCCGGCGTTGTCGGAGCGCCGGGGCAAGGCGGAGCAGCGCTGCACATCTTCGCAGCTAACTGTCTCCGTCGAGCCCTCCTCCTCCTCCGCGATTTGTATCTTATGTACTAATTACGTGTTTTTCTCCCTACAGGAACAGGGCGAGCATGCACGCGAGCATGCGGTGGGCCCGCCTCCCCGAGGTTCCCCGCGGATGCCCCTGCGGCCGAGCGAGACTTAGTCTCGGTCGAGCGTCGGGGTAACTGAAGGGCCCACACCGCGGGAAAACGATCGCCGCGGCGCTGCTGGGTTTTTCCTCTCCCGTTCCGGAGGACTGGTTCGCGTTGGCAAGTCGATGGGAATATGCTGCGTATGCCCTTAAGGCGAGGTAGCAGACTCGTGTCCCTTCCCGGGGCCGGGTTCAGAATATTGCATCCGAGATGTTAGGTGGCCTTAGATTAGGATATATACCGTTATAGACGCATGTAATGTTACCACCGAGACGTAGGGACCGACACGCCTGGAATGTTGTCAAATGTTACATCCGAGATGTTAGTTTGCCTTAGGTTAGGATATATGACGTTACAGACGTATATACTGTTCCCTGCGGGATGTAGGGTTCGACAGGCCAGCAATGTTGTCAATTATTGCATCCGAGATGTTAGGTTGCCTTAGATTATGATATATACCGTTACAGACGCATATAATGTTCCCACCGAGTAGTATGGTCCGACACGCCTGGAAGGTTGTAGAATATTACATCCGAGATGTCAGGTTGCCTTAGGTTAGCATATATACCGTTATAGACATATATACTGTTCCCTCCGAGAAGTACGGTTCGACAGGCCAGGAATGTTGTCAAATATTGCATCCGAGATGTTAGGTTGCCTTAGGTTAGGATATAGAACGTTATAGACGCAGGGACCGACACGCCTGGAATGTTGTCAAATGTTACATCCGAGATGTTAGGTTGCCTTAGGTTAGGATATATGACGTTACAGACGTATATACTGTTCCCTCCGGGAAGTAGGGTTCGACAGGCCAGGAATGTTGTCAAATATTGCATCCGAGATGTTAGGTTGCCTTAGATTATGATATATACCGTTATAGACGTATATACTGTTCCCTCCGAGAAGTAGGGTTCGACAGGCCAGGAATGTTGTCAAATATTGCATCCAAGATGTTAGGTTGCCTTAGATTAGGATATACAACGTTATAGACGCATATAATGTTCCCACCGAGAAGTAGGGTCCGACACGCCTGGAATGTTGTAGAATATTACATCCGAGATGTAAGGTTGCCTTAGGTTAGGATATATAACGTTATGGACGTGTATACTGTTCCCACCGAGAAGTAGGGTCCGAAACGCCAGGAATGTTGTAAAATATTACATCCGAGTTGTTACGTTGCCGTTATAGACGCATTAATGTTACCACCGAGACGTAGGGACCGACACGCCTGGAATGTTGTCAAATGTGACATCCGAGATGTTAGGTTGCCTTAGGTTAGGATATATATCGTTATAGACGTATATACTGTTCCCACCGAGAGGTAGGGTTCGACAGGCAAGGAATGTTGTCAAATATTGCATCCGAGATGTTAGGTTGCCTTAGGTTAGGATATATAACGTTATAGACGCATGTAATTTTACCTCCGACACGTAGGGACCGACACGCCTGGAATGTTGTAGAATATTACATCCGAGATGTAAGGTTGCCTTAGGTTAGGATATATAACGGTATGGACGTGTATACCGTTCCCACCGAGAAGTAGGGTCCGAAACGCCAGGAATGTTGTAAAATATTACATCCGAGTTGTTACGTTGCCGTTATAGACGCATTAATGTTACCACCGAGACGTAGGGACCGACACGCCTGGAATGTTGTCAAATGTGACATCCGAGATGTTAGGTTGCCTTAGGTTAGGATATATATCGTTATAGACGTATATACTGTTCCCACCGAGAGGTAGGGTTCGACAGGCAAGGAATGTTGTCAAATATTGCGTCCGAGATGTTAGGTTGCCTTAGGTTAGGATATATAACGTTATAGACGCATGTAATGTTACCTCCGACACGTAGGGACCGACACGCCTGGAATGTTGTCAAATGTTACATCCGAGATGTTAGTTTGCCTTAGGTTAGGATATATGACGTTACAGACGTATATACTGTTCCCTGCGGGAAGTAGGGTTCGACAGGCCAGCAATGTTGTCAATTATTGCATCCGAGATGTTAGGTTGCCTTAGATTATGATATATACCGTTACAGACGCATATAATGTTCCCACCGAGTAGTAGGGTCCGACACGCCTGGAAGGTTGTAGAATATTACATCCGAGATGTCAGGTTGCCTTAGGTTAGGATATATACCGTTATAGACATATATACTGTTCCCTCCGAGAAGTAGGGTTCGACAGGCCAGGAATGTTGTCAAATATTGCATCCGAGAAGTTAGGTTGCCTTAGGTTAGGATATATAACGTTATAGACGCATGTAACGTTACCTCCGACACGTAGGGACCGACACGCCTGGAATGTTGTCAAATGTTACATCCGAGATGTTAGGTTGCCTTATGTTAGGATATATGACGCTACAGACGTATATACTGTTCCCTCCGAGAAGTAGGGTTCGACAGGCCAGGAATGTTGTCAAATATTGCATCCGAGATGTTAGGTTGCCTTAGATTAGAATATACAACGTTATAGACGCATATAATGTTCCCACCGAGAAGTAGGGTCCGACACGCCTGGAATGTTGTAGAATAATACATCCGAGATGTCAGGTTGCCTTAGGTTAGGATATATAACGTTATAGACGTATATACTGTTCCCTCCGAGAAGTAGGGTTCGACAGGCCAGGAATGTTGTCAAATACTGCATCCGAGATGTTAGGTGGCCTTAGATTAGGATATATACCGTTATAGACGCATGTAATGTTACCACCGAGACGTAGGGACCGACACGCCTGGAATGTTGTCAAATGTTACATCCGAGATGTTAGGTTGCCTTAGGTTAGGATATATGACGTTACAGACGTATATACTGTTCCCTCCGAGAAGTAGTGTTCGACAGGCCAGGAATGTTGTCAAATATTGCATCCGAGATGTTAGGTTGCCTTGGATTAGGACATATACCGTTATAGACGTATATACTGTTCCCTCCGAGAAGTAGGGTTCGACAGACCAAGAATGTTGTCAAATATTGCATCCGAGATGTTAGGTTGCCTCAGGTAAGAATATATGACGTTATAGACGTATATACAGTTCCCTCCGAGAAGTAGGGTCCGACACGCCTGGAATGTTGTAGAATAATACATCCGAGATGTCAGGTTGCCTTAGGTTAGGATATATAACGTTATAGACGTATATACTGTTCCCTCCGAGAAGTAGGGTTCGACAGGCCAGGAATGTTGTCAAATACTGCATCCGAGATGTTAGGTGGCCTTAGATTAGGATATATACCGTTATAGACGCATGTAATGTTACCACCGAGACGTAGGGACCGACACGCCTGGAATGTTGTCAAATGTTACATCCGAGATGTTAGGTTGCCTTAGGTTAGGATATATGACGTTACAGACGTATATACTGTTCCCTCCGAGAAGTAGTGTTCGACAGGCCAGGAATGTTGTCAAATATTGCATCCGAGATGTTAGGTTGCCTTGGATTAGGACATATACCGTTATAGACGTATATACTGTTCCCTCCGAGAAGTAGGGTTCGACAGACCAAGAATGTTGTCAAATATTGCATCCGAGATGTTAGGTTGCCTCAGGTAAGAATATATGACGTTATAGACGTATATACAGTTCCCTCCGAGAAGTAGGGTTCGACAGGCCAGGAATGTTGTCAAATATTGCATCCGAGATGTTAGGTTGCCTTAAGTTAGGATATATAACGTTATAGACGCATGTAATGTTACCACCGAGACGTAGGGACCGACACGCCTGGAATGTGGTCAAATGTTACATCCGAGATTTAGGTTGCCTCAGGTTAGGATACATGACGTTATAGACGTATATACTGTTCCCTCCGAGAAGTACGGTTCGACAGGCCAGGAATGTTGTCAAATATTGCATCCGAGATGTCAGGTTGCCTTAGGTTAGGATATATAACGTTATAGACGTATATACTGTTCCCTCTGAGAAGTAGGGTTCGACAGGCCAGGAATATTGTCAAATATTGCACCCGAGATGTTAGGTTGCCTTAGATTAGGATGTATACCGTTATAGACGCATGTAATGTTACCACCGAGACGTAGGGACCGACACGCCTGGAATGTTGTCAAATGTTACATCCGAGATGTTAGGTTCCCTCAGGTTAGGATATATGACGTTATAGACGTATATACTGTTCCCTCCGAGAAGTAGGGTTCGACGGGCCAGGAATGTTGTCAAATATTGCATCCGTGATGTTAGGTGGCCTTAGATTAGGATATACAACTTTATAGACGCATATAATGTTCCCACCGAGAAGTAGGTCCGACACGCTTGGAATGTTGTAGAATATTACATCCGAGATGTAAGGTTGCCTTAGGTTAGGATATATAACGTTATGGACGTATATACTGTTCCCACCGAGAAGTAGGGTCCGAAACGGCAGGAATGTTGTGAAATATTACATTCGAGTTGTTACGTTGCCGTTATAGACGCATTAATGTTACCACCGAGACGTAGGGACCGACACGCCTGGAATGTTGTCAAATGTGACATCCGAGGTGTTAGGTTGCCTTAGGTTAGGATATATATCGTTATAGACGTATATACTGTTCCCACCGAGAGGTAGGGTTCGACAGGCCAGGAATGTTGTCAAATATTGCATCCGAGATGTTAGGTTGCCTTAGGTTAGGATATATAACGTTATAGACGCATGTAACGTTACCTCCGACACGTAGGGACCGACACGCCTGGAATGTTGTCAAATGTTACATCCGAGATGTTAGTTTGCCTTAGGTTAGGATATATGACGTTACAGACGTATATACTGTTCCCTGCGGGAAGTAGGGTTCGACAGGCCAGCAATGTTGTCAATTATTGCATCCGAGATGTTAGGTTGCCTTAGATTATGATATATACCGTTACAGACGCATATAATGTTCCCACCGAGTAGTATGGTCCGACACGCCTGGAAGGTTGTAGAATATTACATCCGAGATGTCAGGTTGCCTTAGGTTAGCATATATACCGTTATAGACATATATACTGTTCCCTCCGAGAAGTAGGGTTCGACAGGCCAGGAATGTTGTCAAATATTGCATCCGAGATGTTAGGTTGCCTTAGGTTAGGATATAGAACGTTATAGACGTAGGGACCGACACGCCTGGAATGTTGGCAAATGTTACATCCGAGATGTTAGGTTCCCTCAGGTTAGGATATATGACGTTATAGACGTATATACTGTTCCCTCCGAGAAGTAGGGTTCGACGGGCCAGGAATGTTGTCAAATATTGCATCCGAGATGTTAGGTTGCCTTAGGTTAGGATATATAACGTTATAGACGCATGTAATGTTACCACCGAGACGTAGGGACCGACACGCCTGGAATGTTGTCAAATGTGACATCCGAGGTGTTAGGTTGCCTTAGGTTAGGATATATATCGTTATAGACGTATATACTGTTCCCACCGAGAGGTAGGGTTCGACAGGCCAGGAATGTTGTCAAATATTGCATCCGAGATGTTAGGTTGCCTTAGGTTAGGATATATAACGTTATAGACGCATGTAACGTTACCTCCGACACGTAGGGACCGACACGCCTGGAATGTTGTCAAATGTTACATCCGAGATGTTAGGTTGGTTTATGTTAGGATATATGACGTTACAGACGTATATACTGTTCCCTGCGGGAAGTAGGGTTCGACAGGCCAGCAATGTTGTCAATTATTGCATCCGAGATGTTAGGTTGCCTTAGATTATGATATATACCGTTACAGACGCATATAATGTTCCCACCGAGAAGTAGGGTCCGACACGCCTGGAATGTTGTAGAATAATACAGCCGAGATGTCAGGTTGCCTTAGATTAGGATATATAACGTTATAGACGTATATACTGTTCCCTCCGAGAAGTAGGGTTCGACAGGCCAGGAATGTTGTCAAATATTGCATCCGAGATGCTCTGGCTGAAAGCTTTCCTGGAGTAGGCTTGCTCCATCTAAATCCGTAATAATCCCTCCCTCGTTCTTGGGGACGGCTCACCCCGGCGTTGTCGGAGCGCCGGGGCAAGGCGGAGCAGCGCTGCACATCTTCGCAGCTAACTGTCTCCGTCGAGCCCTCCTCCTCCTCCGCGATTTGTATCTTATGTACTAATTACGTGTTTTTCTCCCTACAGGAACAGGGCGAGCATGCACGCGAGCATGCGGTGGGCCCGCCTCCCCGAGGTTCCCCGCGGATGCCCCTGCGGCCGAGCGAGACTTAGTCTCGGTCGAGCGTCGGGGTAACTGAAGGGCCCACACCGCGGGAAAACGATCGCCGCGGCGCTGCTGGGTTTTTCCTCTCCCGTTCCGGAGGACTGGTTCGCGTTGGCAAGTCGATGGGAATATGCTGCGTATGCCCTTAAGGCGAGGTAGCAGACTCGTGTCCCTTCCCGGGGCCGGGTTCAGAATATTGCATCCGAGATGTTAGGTGGCCTTAGATTAGGATATATACCGTTATAGACGCATGTAATGTTACCACCGAGACGTAGGGACCGACACGCCTGGAATGTTGTCAAATGTTACATCCGAGATGTTAGTTTGCCTTAGGTTAGGATATATGACGTTACAGACGTATATACTGTTCCCTGCGGGATGTAGGGTTCGACAGGCCAGCAATGTTGTCAATTATTGCATCCGAGATGTTAGGTTGCCTTAGATTATGATATATACCGTTACAGACGCATATAATGTTCCCACCGAGTAGTATGGTCCGACACGCCTGGAAGGTTGTAGAATATTACATCCGAGATGTCAGGTTGCCTTAGGTTAGCATATATACCGTTATAGACATATATACTGTTCCCTCCGAGAAGTACGGTTCGACAGGCCAGGAATGTTGTCAAATATTGCATCCGAGATGTTAGGTTGCCTTAGGTTAGGATATAGAACGTTATAGACGCAGGGACCGACACGCCTGGAATGTTGTCAAATGTTACATCCGAGATGTTAGGTTGCCTTAGGTTAGGATATATGACGTTACAGACGTATATACTGTTCCCTCCGGGAAGTAGGGTTCGACAGGCCAGGAATGTTGTCAAATATTGCATCCGAGATGTTAGGTTGCCTTAGATTATGATATATACCGTTATAGACGTATATACTGTTCCCTCCGAGAAGTAGGGTTCGACAGGCCAGGAATGTTGTCAAATATTGCATCCAAGATGTTAGGTTGCCTTAGATTAGGATATACAACGTTATAGACGCATATAATGATCCCACCGAGAAGTAGGGTCCGACACGCCTGGAATGTTGTAGAATATTACATCCGAGATGTAAGGTTGCCTTAGGTTAGGATATATAACGTTATGGACGTGTATACTGTTCCCACCGAGAAGTAGGGTCCGAAACGCCAGGAATGTTGTAAAATATTACATCCGAGTTGTTACGTTGCCGTTATAGACGCATTAATGTTACCACCGAGACGTAGGGACCGACACGCCTGGAATGTTGTCAAATGTGACATCCGAGATGTTAGGTTGCCTTAGGTTAGGATATATATCGTTATAGACGTATATACTGTTCCCACCGAGAGGTAGGGTTCGACAGGCAAGGAATGTTGTCAAATATTGCATCCGAGATGTTAGGTTGCCTTAGGTTAGGATATATAACGTTATAGACGCATGTAATTTTACCTCCGACACGTAGGGACCGACACGCCTGGAATGTTGTAGAATATTACATCCGAGATGTAAGGTTGCCTTAGGTTAGGATATATAACGGTATGGACGTGTATACCGTTCCCACCGAGAAGTAGGGTCCGAAACGCCAGGAATGTTGTAAAATATTACATCCGAGTTGTTACGTTGCCGTTATAGACGCATTAATGTTACCACCGAGACGTAGGGACCGACACGCCTGGAATGTTGTCAAATGTGACATCCGAGATGTTAGGTTGCCTTAGGTTAGGATATATATCGTTATAGACGTATATACTGTTCCCACCGAGAGGTAGGGTTCGACAGGCAAGGAATGTTGTCAAATATTGCGTCCGAGATGTTAGGTTGCCTTAGGTTAGGATATATAACGTTATAGACGCATGTAATGTTACCTCCGACACGTAGGGACCGACACGCCTGGAATGTTGTCAAATGTTACATCCGAGATGTTAGTTTGCCTTAGGTTAGGATATATGACGTTACAGACGTATATACTGTTCCCTGCGGGAAGTAGGGTTCGACAGGCCAGCAATGTTGTCAATTATTGCATCCGAGATGTTAGGTTGCCTTAGATTATGATATATACCGTTATAGACGCATGTAATGTTACCACCGAGAAGTAGGGTCCGACACGCCTGGAATGTTGTAGAATATTACATCCGAGATGTAAGGTTGCCTTAGGTTAGGATATATAACGTTATGGACGTGTATACTGTTCCCACCGAGAAGTAGGGTCCGAAACGCCAGGAATGTTGTAAAATATTACATCCGAGTTGTTACGTTGCCGTTATAGACTTATTAATGTTACCACCGAGACGTAGGGACCGACACGCCTGGAATGTTGTCAAATGTGACATCCGAGATGTTAGGTTGCCTTAGGTTAGGATATATATCGTTATAGACGTATATACTGTTCCCACCGAGAGGTAGGGTTCGACAGGCAAGGAATGTTGTCAAATATTGCGTCCGAGATGTTAGGTTGCCTTAGGTTAGGATATATAACGTTATAGACGCATGTAATGTTACCTCCGACACGTAGGGACCGACACGCCTGGAATGTTGTCAAATGTTACATCCGAGATATTAGGTTGCCTTATGGTAGGATATATGACGCTACAGACGTATATACTGTTCCCTCCGAGAAGTAGGGTTCGACAGGCCAGGAATGTTGTCAAATATTGCATCCGAGATGTTAGGTTGCCTTAGATTAGGATATACAACGTTATAGACGCATATAATGTTCCCACCGAGAAGTAGGTTCCGACACGCCTGGAATGTTGTAGAATAATACATCTGAGATGTCAGGTTGCCTTAGGTTAGGATATATAACGTTATAGACGTATATACTGTTCCCTCCGAGAAGTAGGGTTCGACAAGCCAGGAATGTTTGCAAATATTGCATCCGAGATGTTAGGTGGCCTTAGATTACATCCGAGATGTAAGGTTGCCTTAGGTTAGGATATATAACGTTATGGACGTATATACTGTTCCCACCGAGAAGTAGGGTCCGAAACGGCAGGAATGTTGTCAAATATTACATCCGAGTTGTTACGTTGCCGTTATAGACGCATTAATGTTACCACCGAGACGTAGGGACCGACACGCCTGGAATGTTGTCAAATGTGACATCCGAGATGTTAGGTTGCCTTAGGTTAGGATATATATCGTTATAGACGTATATACTGTTCCCACCGAGAGGTAGGGTTCGACAGGCAAGGAATGTTGTCAAATATTGCATCCGAGATGTTAGGTTGCCTTAGGTTAGGATATATAACGTTATAGACGCATGTAATTTTACCTCCGACACGTCGGGACCGACACGCCTGGAATGTTGTAGAATATTACATCCGAGATGTAAGGTTGCCTTAGGTTAGGATATATAACGTTATGGACGTGTATACTGTTCCCACCGAGAAGTAGGGTCCGAAACGCCAGGAATGTTGTAAAATATTACATCCGAGTTGTTACGTTGCCGTTATAGACGCATTAATGTTACCACCGAGACGTAGGGACCGACACGCCTGGAATGTTGTCAAATGTGACATCCGAGATGTTAGGTTGCCTTAGGTTAGGATATATATCGTTATAGAGTATATACTGTTCCCACCGAGAGGTAGGGTTCGACAGGCAAGGAATGTTGTCAAATATTGCATCCGAGATGTTAGGTTGCCTTAGGTTAGGATATATAACGTTATAGACGCATGTAATGTTACCTCCGACACGTAGGGACCGACACGCCTGGAATGTTGTCAAATGTTACATCCGAGATGTTAGGTTGCCTTATGGCAGGATATATGACGCTACAGACGTATATACTGTTCCCTCCGAGAAGTAGGGTTCGACAGGCCAGGAATGTTGTCAAATATTGCATCCGAGATGTTAGGTTGCCTTAGATTAGAATATACAACGTTATAGACGCATATAATGTTCCCACCGAGAAGTAGGGTCCGACACGCCTGGAATGTTGTAGAATAATACATCTGAGATGTCAGGTTGCCTTAGGTTAGGATATATAACGTTATAGACGTATATACTGTTCCCTCCGAGAAGTAGGGTTCGACAGGCCAGGAATGTTTGCAAATATTGCATCCGAGATGTTAGGTGGCCTTAGATTACATCCGAGATGTAAGGTTGCCTTACGTTAGGATATATAACGTTATGGACGTATATACTGTTCCCACCGAGAAGTAGGGTCCGAAACGGCAGGAATGTTGTCAAATATTACATCCGAGTTGTTACGTTGCCGTTATAGACGCATTAATGTTACCACCGAGACTTAGGGACCGACACGCCTGGAATGTTGTCAAATGTGACATCCGAGATGTTAGGTTGCCTTAGGTTAGGATATATATCGTTATAGACGTATATACTGTTCCCACCGAGAGGTACGGTTCGACAGGCCAGGAATGTTGTCAAATATTGCATCCGAGATGTTAGGTTGCCTTAGGTTAGGATATATAACGTTATAGACGCATGTAACGTGACCTCCGACACGCAGGGACCGACACGCCTGGAATGTTGTCAAATGTTACATCCGAGATGTTAGGTTGCCTTATGTTAGGATATATGACGCTACAGACGTATATACTGTTCCCTCCGAGAAGTAGGGTTCGACAGGCCAGGAATGTTGTCAAATATTGCATCCGAGATGTTAGGTTGCCTTAGATTAGGATATACAACGTTATAGACGCATATAATGTTCCCACCGAGAAGTAGGGTCCGACACGCCTGGAATGTTGTAGAATAATACATCCGAGATGTCAGGTTGCCTTAGGTTAGGATATATAACGTTATAGACGTATATACTGTTCCCTCCGAGAAGTAGGGTTCGACAGGCCAGGAATGTTGTCAAATACTGCATCCGAGATGTTAGGTGGCCTTAGATTAGGATATATACCGTTATAGACGCATGTAATGTTACCACCGAGACGTAGGGACCGACACGCCTGGAATGTTGTCAAACGTTACATCCGAGATGTTAGGTTGCCTTAGGTTAGGATATATGACGTTACAGACGTATATACTGTTCCCTCCGAGAAGTAGCGTTCGACAGGCCAGGAATGTTGTCAAATATTGCATCCGAGATGTTAGGTTGCCTTGGATTAGGACATATACCGTTATAGACGTATATACTGTTCCCTCCGAGAAGTAGGGTTCGACGGACCAAGAATGTTGTCAAATATTGCATCCGAGATGTTAGGTTGCCTCAGGTAAGAATATATGACGTTATAGACGTATATACAGTTCCCTCCGAGAAGTAGGGTTCGACAGGCCAGGAATGTTGTCAAATATTGCATCCGAGATGTTAGGTTGCCTTAAGTTAGGATATATAACGTTATAGACGCATGTAATGTTACCACCGAGACGTAGGGACCGACACGCCTGGAATGTGGTCAAATGTTACATCCCAGATTTAGGTTGCCTCAGGTTAGGATACATGACGTTATAGACGTATATACTGTTCCCTCCGAGAAGTACGGTTCGACAGGCCAGGAATGTTGTCAAATATTGCATCCGAGATGTCAGGTTGCCTTAGGTTAGGATATATAACGTTATAGACGTATATACTGTTCCCTCTGAGAAGTAGGGTTCGACAGGCCAGGAATATTGTCAAATATTGCACCCGAGATGTTAGGTTGCCTTAGATTAGGATGTATACCGTTATAGACGCATGTAATGTTACCACCGAGACGTAGGGACCGACACGCCTGGAATGTTGTCAAATGTTACATCCGAGATGTTAGGTTCCCTCAGGTTAGGATATATGACGTTATAGACGTATATACTGTTCCCTCCGAGAAGTAGGGTTCGACGGGCCAGGAATGTTGTCAAATATTGCATCCGTGATGTTAGGTGGCCTTAGATTAGGATATACAACTTTATAGACGCATATAATGTTCCCACCGAGAAGTAGGTCCGACACGCTTGGAATGTTGTAGAATATTACATCCGAGATGTAAGGTTGCCTTAGGTTAGGATATATAACGTTATGGACGTATATACTGTTCCCACCGAGAAGTAGGGTCCGAAACGGCAGGAATGTTGTGAAATATTACATTCGAGTTGTTACGTTGCCGTTATAGACGCATTAATGTTACCACCGAGACGTAGGGACCGACACGCCTGGAATGTTGTCAAATGTTACATCCGAGATGTTAGTTTGCCTTAGGTTAGGATATATGACGTTACAGACGTATATACTGTTCCCTGCGGGAAGTAGGGTTCGACAGGCCAGCAATGTTGTCAATTATTGCATCCGAGATGTTAGGTTGCCTTAGATTATGATATATACCGTTACAGACGCATATAATGTTCCCACCGAGTAGTAGGGTCCGACACGCCTGGAAGGTTGTAGAATATTACATCCGAGATGTCAGGTTGCCTTAGGTTAGGATATATACCGTTATAGACATATATACTGTTCCCTCCGAGAAGTAGGGTTCGACAGGCCAGGAATGTTGTCAAATATTGCATCCGAGAAGTTAGGTTGCCTTAGGTTAGGATATATAACGTTATAGACGCATGTAACGTTACCTCCGACACGTAGGGACCGACACGCCTGGAATGTTGTCAAATGTTACATCCGAGATGTTAGGTTGCCTTATGTTAGGATATATGACGCTACAGACGTATATACTGTTCCCTCCGAGAAGTAGGGTTCGACAGGCCAGGAATGTTGTCAAATATTGCATCCGAGATGTTAGGTTGCCTTAGATTAGAATATACAACGTTATAGACGCATATAATGTTCCCACCGAGAAGTAGGGTCCGACACGCCTGGAATGTTGTAGAATAATACATCTGAGATGTCAGGTTGCCTTAGGTTAGGATATATAACGTTATAGACGTATATACTGTTCCCTCCGAGAAGTAGGGTTCGACAGGCCAGGAATGTTGTCAAATATTGCATCCGAGATGTTAGGTGGCCTTAGATTAGGATATATAACGTTATAGACGCATGTAATGTTACCACCGAGAAGTAGGGTCCGACACGCCTGGAATGTTGTAGAATATTACATCCGAGATGTAAGGTTGCCTTAGGTTAGGATATATAACGTTATGGACGTGTATACTGTTCCCACCGAGAAGTAGGGTCCGAAACGCCAGGAATGTTGTAAAATATTACATCCGAGTTGTTACGTTGCCGTTATAGACTTATTAATGTTACCACCGAGACGTAGGGACCGACACGCCTGGAATGTTGTCAAATGTGACATCCGAGATGTTAGGTTGCCTTAGGTTAGGATATATATCGTTATAGACGTATATACTGTTCCCACCGAGAGGTAGGGTTCGACAGGCAAGGAATGTTGTCAAATATTGCGTCCGAGATGTTAGGTTGCCTTAGGTTAGGATATATAACGTTATAGACGCATGTAATGTTACCTCCGACACGTAGGGACCGACACGCCTGGAATGTTGTCAAATGTTACATCCGAGATATTAGGTTGCCTTATGGTAGGATATATGACGCTACAGACGTATATACTGTTCCCTCCGAGAAGTAGGGTTCGACAGGCCAGGAATGTTGTCAAATATTGCATCCGAGATGTTAGGTTGCCTTAGATTAGGATATACAACGTTATAGACGCATATAATGTTCCCACCGAGAAGTAGGGTCCGACACGCCTGGAATGTTGTAGAATAATACATCTGAGATGTCAGGTTGCCTTAGGTTAGGATATATAACGTTATAGACGTATATACTGTTCCCTCCGAGAAGTAGGGTTCGACAGGCCAGGAATGTTTGCAAATATTGCATCCGAGATGTTAGGTGGCCTTAGATTACATCCGAGATGTAAGGTTGCCTTAGGTTAGGATATATAACGTTATGGACGTATATACTGTTCCCACCGAGAAGTAGGGTCCGAAACGGCAGGAATGTTGTCAAATATTACATCCGAGTTGTTACGTTGCCGTTATAGACGCATTAATGTTACCACCGAGACGTAGGGACCGACACGCCTGGAATGTTGTCAAATGTGACATCCGAGATGTTAGGTTGCCTTAGGTTAGGATATATATCGTTATAGACGTATATACTGTTCCCACCGAGAGGTAGGGTTCGACAGGCAAGGAATGTTGTCAAATATTGCATCCGAGATGTTAGGTTGCCTTAGGTTAGGATATATAACGTTATAGACGCATGTAATTTTACCTCCGACACGTCGGGACCGACACGCCTGGAATGTTGTAGAATATTACATCCGAGATGTAAGGTTGCCTTAGGTTACGATATATAACGTTATGGACGTGTATACTGTTCCCACCGAGAAGTAGGGTCCGAAACGCCAGGAATGTTGTAAAATATTACATCCGAGTTGTTACGTTGCCGTTATAGACGCATTAATGTTACCACCGAGACGTAGGGACCGACACGCCTGGAATGTTGTCAAATGTGACATCCGAGATGTTAGGTTGCCTTAGGTTAGGATATATATCGTTATAGAGTATATACTGTTCCCACCGAGAGGTAGGGTTCGACAGGCAAGGAATGTTGTCAAATATTGCATCCGAGATGTTAGGTTGCCTTAGGTTAGGATATATAACGTTATAGACGCATGTAATGTTACCTCCGACACGTAGGGACCGACACGCCTGGAATGTTGTCAAATGTTACATCCGAGATGTTAGGTTGCCTTATGGCAGGATATATGACGCTACAGACGTATATACTGTTCCCTCCGAGAAGTAGGGTTCGACAGGCCAGGAATGTTGTCAAATATTGCATCCGAGATGTTAGGTTGCCTTAGATTAGAATATACAACGTTATAGACGCATATAATGTTCCCACCGAGAAGTAGGGTCCGACACGCCTGGAATGTTGTAGAATAATACATCTGAGATGTCAGGTTGCCTTAGGTTAGGATATATAACGTTATAGACGTATATACTGTTCCCTCCGAGAAGTAGGGTTCGACAGGCCAGGAATGTTTGCAAATATTGCATCCGAGATGTTAGGTGGCCTTAGATTACATCCGAGATGTAAGGTTGCCTTACGTTAGGATATATAACGTTATGGACGTATATACTGTTCCCACCGAGAAGTAGGGTCCGAAACGGCAGGAATGTTGTCAAATATTACATCCGAGTTGTTACGTTGCCGTTATAGACGCATTAATGTTACCACCGAGACTTAGGGACCGACACGCCTGGAATGTTGTCAAATGTGACATCCGAGATGTTAGGTTGCCTTAGGTTAGGATATATATCGTTATAGACGTATATACTGTTCCCACCGAGAGGTACGGTTCGACAGGCCAGGAATGTTGTCAAATATTGCATCCGAGATGTTAGGTTGCCTTAGGTTAGGATATACAACGTTATAGACGCATATAATGTTCCCACCGAGAAGTAGGGTCCGACACGCCTGGAATGTTGTAGAATAATACATCCGAGATGTCAGGTTGCCTTAGGTTAGGATATATAACGTTATAGACGTATATACTGTTCCCTCCGAGAAGTAGGGTTCGACAGGCCAGGAATGTTGTCAAATATTGCATCCGAGATGCTCTGGCTGAAAGCTTTCCTGGAGTAGGCTTGCTCCATCTAAATCCGTAATAATCCCTCCCTCGTTCTTGGGGACGGCTCACCCCGGCGTTGTCGGAGCGCCGGGGCAAGGCGGAGCAGCGCTGCACATCTTCGCAGCTAACTGTCTCCGTCGAGCCCTCCTCCTCCTCCGCGATTTGTATCTTATGTACTAATTACGTGTTTTTCTCCCTACAGGAACAGGGCGAGCATGCACGCGAGCATGCGGTGGGCCCGCCTCCCCGAGGTTCCCCGCGGATGCCCCTGCGGCCGAGCGAGACTTAGTCTCGGTCGAGCGTCGGGGTAACTGAAGGGCCCACACCGCGGGAAAACGATCGCCGCGGCGCTGCTGGGTTTTTCCTCTCCCGTTCCGGAGGACTGGTTCGCGTTGGCAAGTCGATGGGAATATGCTGCGTATGCCCTTAAGGCGAGGTAGCAGACTCGTGTCCCTTCCCGGGGCCGGGTTCAGAATATTGCATCCGAGATGTTAGGTGGCCTTAGATTAGGATATATACCGTTATAGACGCATGTAATGTTACCACCGAGACGTAGGGACCGACACGCCTGGAATGTTGTCAAATGTTACATCCGAGATGTTAGTTTGCCTTAGGTTAGGATATATGACGTTACAGACGTATATACTGTTCCCTGCGGGATGTAGGGTTCGACAGGCCAGCAATGTTGTCAATTATTGCATCCGAGATGTTAGGTTGCCTTAGATTATGATATATACCGTTACAGACGCATATAATGTTCCCACCGAGTAGTATGGTCCGACACGCCTGGAAGGTTGTAGAATATTACATCCGAGATGTCAGGTTGCCTTAGGTTAGCATATATACCGTTATAGACATATATACTGTTCCCTCCGAGAAGTACGGTTCGACAGGCCAGGAATGTTGTCAAATATTGCATCCGAGATGTTAGGTTGCCTTAGGTTAGGATATAGAACGTTATAGACGCAGGGACCGACACGCCTGGAATGTTGTCAAATGTTACATCCGAGATGTTAGGTTGCCTTAGGTTAGGATATATGACGTTACAGACGTATATACTGTTCCCTCCGGGAAGTAGGGTTCGACAGGCCAGGAATGTTGTCAAATATTGCATCCGAGATGTTAGGTTGCCTTAGATTATGATATATACCGTTATAGACGTATATACTGTTCCCTCCGAGAAGTAGGGTTCGACAGGCCAGGAATGTTGTCAAATATTGCATCCAAGATGTTAGGTTGCCTTAGATTAGGATATACAACGTTATAGACGCATATAATGTTCCCACCGAGAAGTAGGGTCCGACACGCCTGGAATGTTGTAGAATATTACATCCGAGATGTAAGGTTGCCTTAGGTTAGGATATATAACGTTATGGACGTGTATACTGTTCCCACCGAGAAGTAGGGTCCGAAACGCCAGGAATGTTGTAAAATATTACATCCGAGTTGTTACGTTGCCGTTATAGACGCATTAATGTTACCACCGAGACGTAGGGACCGACACGCCTGGAATGTTGTCAAATGTGACATCCGAGATGTTAGGTTGCCTTAGGTTAGGATATATATCGTTATAGACGTATATACTGTTCCCACCGAGAGGTAGGGTTCGACAGGCAAGGAATGTTGTCAAATATTGCATCCGAGATGTTAGGTTGCCTTAGGTTAGGATATATAACGTTATAGACGCATGTAATTTTACCTCCGACACGTAGGGACCGACACGCCTGGAATGTTGTAGAATATTACATCCGAGATGTAAGGTTGCCTTAGGTTAGAATATATAACGGTATGGACGTGTATACCGTTCCCACCGAGAAGTAGGGTCCGAAACGCCAGGAATGTTGTAAAATATTACATCCGAGTTGTTACGTTGCCGTTATAGACGCATTAATGTTACCACCGAGACGTAGGGACCGACACGCCTGGAATGTTGTCAAATGTGACATCCGAGATGTTAGGTTGCCTTAGGTTAGGATATATATTGTTATAGACGTATATACTGTTCCCACCGAGAGGTAGGGTTCGACAGGCAAGGAATGTTGTCAAATATTGCGTCCGAGATGTTAGGTTGCCTTAGGTTAGGATATATAACGTTATAGACGCATGTAATGTTACCTCCGACACGTAGGGACCGACACGCCTGGAATGTTGTCAAATGTTACATCCGAGATGTTAGTTTGCCTTAGGTTAGGATATATGACGTTACAGACGTATATACAGTTCCCTGCGGGAAGTAGGGTTCGACAGGCCAGCAATGTTGTCAATTATTGCATCCGAGATGTTAGGTTGCCTTAGATTATGATATATACCGTTACAGACGCATATAATGTTCCCACCGAGTAGTAGGGTCCGACACGCCTGGAAGGTTGTAGAATATTACATCCGAGATGTCAGGTTGCCTTAGGTTAGGATATATACCGTTATAGACATATATACTGTTCCCTCCGAGAAGTAGGGTTCGACAGGCCAGGAATGTTGTCAAATATTGCATCCGAGAAGTTAGGTTGCCTTAGGTTAGGATATATAACGTTATAGACGCATGTAACGTTACCTCCGACACGTAGGGACCGACACGCCTGGAATGTTGTCAAATGTTACATCCGAGATGTTAGGTTGCCTTATGTTAGGATATATGACGCTACAGACGTATATACTGTTCCCTCCGAGAAGTAGGGTTCGACAGGCCAGGAATGTTGTCAAATATTGCATCCGAGATGTTAGGTTGCCTTAGGTTAGGATACAGAACGTTATAGACGCAGGGACCGACACGCCTGGAATGTTGTCAAATGTTACATCCGAGATGTTAGGTTGCCTCAGGTTAGGATACAGGACGTTATAGACGTATATACTGTTCCCTCCGAGAAGTACGGTTCGACAGGCCAGGAATGTTGTCAAATATTGCATCCGAGATGTCAGGTTGCCTTAGGTTAGGATATATAACGTTATAGACGTATATACTGTTCCCTCTGAGAAGTAGGGTTCGACAGGCCAGGAATATTGTCAAATATTGCACCCGAGATGTTAGGTTGCCTTAGATTAGGATGTATACCGTTATAGACGCATGTAATGTTACCACCGAGACGTAGGGACCGACACGCCTGGAATGTTGTCAAATGTTACATCCGAGATGTTAGGTTCCCTCAGGTTAGGATATATGACGTTATAGACGTATATACTGTTCCCTCCGAGAAGTAGGGTTCGACGGGCCAGGAATGTTGTCAAATATTGCATCCGTGATGTTAGGTGGCCTTAGATTAGGATATACAACTTTATAGACGCATATAATGTTCCCACCGAGAAGTAGGTCCGACACGCTTGGAATGTTGTAGAATATTACATCCGAGATGTAAGGTTGCCTTAGGTTAGGATATATAACGTTATGGACGTATATACTGTTCCCACCGAGAAGTAGGGTCCGAAACGGCAGGAATGTGGTGAAATATTACATTCGAGTTGTTACGTTGCCGTTATAGACGCATTAATGTTACCACCGAGACGTAGGGACCGACACGCCTGGAATGTTGTCAAATGTGACATCCGAGGTGTTAGGTTGCCTTAGGTTAGGATATATATCGTTATAGACGTATATACTGTTCCCACCGAGAGGTAGGGTTCGACAGGCAAGGAATGTTGTCAAATATTGCGTCCGAGATGTTAGGTTGCCTTAGGTTAGGATATATAACGTTATAGACGCATGTAATGTTACCTCCGACACGTAGGGACCGACACGCCTGGAATGTTGTCAAATGTTACATCCGAGATGTTAGTTTGCCTTAGGTTAGGATATATGACGTTACAGACGTATATACTGTTCCCTGCGGGAAGTAGGGTTCGACAGGCCAGCAATGTTGTCAATTATTGCATCCGAGATGTTAGGTTGCCTTAGATTATGATATATACCGTTACAGACGCATATAATGTTCCCACCGAGTAGTAGGGTCCGACACGCCTGGAAGGTTGTAGAATATTACATCCGAGATGTCAGGTTGCCTTAGGTTAGGATATATACCGTTATAGACATATATACTGTTCCCTCCGAGAAGTAGGGTTCGACAGGCCAGGAATGTTGTCAAATATTGCATCCGAGAAGTTAGGTTGCCTTAGGTTAGGATATATAACGTTATAGACGCATGTAACGTTACCTCCGACACGTAGGGACCGACACGCCTGGAATGTTGTCAAATGTTACATCCGAGATGTTAGGTTGCCTTATGTTAGGATATATGACGCTACAGACGTATATACTGTTCCCTCCGAGAAGTAGGGTTCGACAGGCCAGGAATGTTGTCAAATATTGCATCCGAGATGTTAGGTTGCCTTAGGTTAGGATACAGAACGTTATAGACGCAGGGACCGACACGCCTGGAATGTTGTCAAATGTTACATCCGAGATGTTAGGTTGCCTCAGGTTAGGATACATGACGTTATAGACGTATATACTGTTCCCTCCGAGAAGTACGGTTCGACAGGCCAGGAATGTTGTCAAATATTGCATCCGAGATGTCAGGTTGCCTTAGGTTAGGATATATAACGTTATAGACGTATATACTGTTCCCTCTGAGAAGTAGGGTTCGACAGGCCAGGAATATTGTCAAATATTGCACCCGAGATGTTAGGTTGCCTTAGATTAGGATGTATACCGTTATAGACGCATGTAATGTTACCACCGAGACGTAGGGACCGACACGCCTGGAATGTTGTCAAATGTTACATCCGAGATGTTAGGTTCCCTCAGGTTAGGATATATGACGTTATAGACGTATATACTGTTCCCTCCGAGAAGTAGGGTTCGACGGGCCAGGAATGTTGTCAAATATTGCATCCGTGATGTTAGGTGGCCTTAGATTAGGATATACAACTTTATAGACGCATATAATGTTCCCACCGAGAAGTAGGTCCGACACGCTTGGAATGTTGTAGAATATTACATCCGAGATGTAAGGTTGCCTTAGGTTAGGATATATAACGTTATGGACGTATATACTGTTCCCACCGAGAAGTAGGGTCCGAAACGGCAGGAATGTTGTGAAATATTACATTCGAGTTGTTACGTTGCCGTTATAGACGCATTAATGTTACCACCGAGACGTAGGGACCGACACGCCTGGAATGTTGTCAAATGTGACATCCGAGGTGTTAGGTTGCCTTAGGTTAGGATATATATCGTTATAGACGTATATACTGTTCCCACCGAGAGGTAGGGTTCGACAGGCCAGGAATGTTGTCAAATATTGCATCCGAGATGTTAGGTTGCCTTAGGTTAGGATATATAACGTTATAGACGCATGTAACGTTACCTCCGACACGTAGGGACCGACACGCCTGGAATGTTGTCAAATGTTACATCCGAGATGTTAGGTTGGTTTATGTTAGGATATATGACGCTACAGACGTATATACTGTTCCCTCCGAGAAGTAGGGTTCGACAGGCCAGGAATGTTGTCAAATATTGCATCCGAGATGTTAGGTTGCCTTCGATTAGGATATACAACGTTATAGACGCATATAATGTTCCCACCGAGAAGTAGGGTCCGACACGCCTGGAATGTTGTAGAATAATACATCCGAGATGTCAGGTTGCCTTAGGTTAGGATATACAACGTTATAGACGTATATACTGTTCCCTCCGAGAAGTAGGGTTCGACAGGCCAGGAATGTTGTCAAATATTGCATCCGAGATGTTAGGTGGCCTTAGATTAGGATATATACCGTTATAGACGCATGTAATGTTACCACCGAGACGTAGGGACCGACACGCCTGGAATGTTGTCAAATGTTACATCCGAGATGTTAGTTTGCCTTAGGTTAGGATATATGACGTTACAGACGTATATACTGTTCCCTGCGGGAAGTAGGGTTCGACAGGCCAGCAATGTTGTCAATTATTGCATCCGAGATGTTAGGTTGCCTTAGATTATGATATATACCGTTACAGACGCATATAATGTTCCCACCGAGTAGTATGGTCCGACACGCCTGGAAGGTTGTAGAATATTACATCCGAGATGTCAGGTTGCCTTAGGTTAGCATATATACCGTTATAGACATATATACTGTTCCCTCCGAGAAGTAGGGTTCGACAGGCCAGGAATGTTGTCAAATATTGCATCCGAGATGTTAGGTTGCCTTAGGTTAGGATATAGAACGTTATAGACGTAGGGACCGACACGCCTGGAATGTTGGCAAATGTTACATCCGAGATGTTAGGTTCCCTCAGGTTAGGATATATGACGTTATAGACGTATATACTGTTCCCTCCGAGAAGTAGGGTTCGACGGGCCAGGAATGTTGTCAAATATTGCATCCGAGATGTTAGGTTGCCTTAGGTTAGGATATATAACGTTATAGACGCATGTAATGTTACCACCGAGACGTAGGGACCGACACGCCTGGAATGTTGTCAAATGTGACATCCGAGGTGTTAGGTTGCCTTAGGTTAGGATATATATCGTTATAGACGTATATACTGTTCCCACCGAGAGGTAGGGTTCGACAGGCCAGGAATGTTGTCAAATATTGCATCCGAGATGTTAGGTTGCCTTAGGTTAGGATATATAACGTTATAGACGCATGTAACGTTACCTCCGACACGTAGGGACCGACACGCCTGGAATGTTGTCAAATGTTACATCCGAGATGTTAGGTTGGTTTATGTTAGGATATATGACGTTACAGACGTATATACTGTTCCCTGCGGGAAGTAGGGTTCGACAGGCCAGCAATGTTGTCAATTATTGCATCCGAGATGTTAGGTTGCCTTAGATTATGATATATACCGTTACAGACGCATATAATGTTCCCACCGAGAAGTAGGGTCCGACACGCCTGGAATGTTGTAGAATAATACAGCCGAGATGTCAGGTTGCCTTAGATTAGGATATATAACGTTATAGACGTATATACTGTTCCCTCCGAGAAGTAGGGTTCGACAGGCCAGGAATGTTGTCAAATATTGCATCCGAGATGCTCTGGCTGAAAGCTTTCCTGGAGTAGGCTTGCTCCATCTAAATCCGTAATAATCCCTCCCTCGTTCTTGGGGACGGCTCACCCCGGCGTTGTCGGAGCGCCGGGGCAAGGCGGAGCAGCGCTGCACATCTTCGCAGCTAACTGTCTCCGTCGAGCCCTCCTCCTCCTCTGCGATTTGTATCTTATGTACTAATTACGTGTTTTTCTCCCTACAGGAACAGGGCGAGCATGCACGCGAGCATGCGGTGGGCCCGCCTCCCCGAGGTTCCCCGCGGATGCCCCTGCGGCCGAGCGAGACTTAGTCTCGGTCGAGCGTCGGGGTAACTGAAGGGCCCACACCGCGGGAAAACGATCGCCGCGGCGCTGCTGGGTTTTTCCTCTCCCGTTCCGGAGGACTGGTTCGCGTTGGCAAGTCGATGGGAATATGCTGCGTATGCCCTTAAGGCGAGGTAGCAGACTCGTGTCCCTTCCCGGGGCCGGGTTCAGAATATTGCATCCGAGATGTTAGGTGGCCTTAGATTAGGATATATACCGTTATAGACGCATGTAATGTTACCACCGAGACGTAGGGACCGACACGCCTGGAATGTTGTCAAATGTTACATCCGAGATGTTAGTTTGCCTTAGGTTAGGATATATGACGTTACAGACGTATATACTGTTCCCTGCGGGATGTAGGGTTCGACAGGCCAGCAATGTTGTCAATTATTGCATCCGAGATGTTAGGTTGCCTTAGATTATGATATATACCGTTACAGACGCATATAATGTTCCCACCGAGTAGTATGGTCCGACACGCCTGGAAGGTTGTAGAATATTACATCCGAGATGTCAGGTTGCCTTAGGTTAGCATATATACCGTTATAGACATATATACTGTTCCCTCCGAGAAGTACGGTTCGACAGGCCAGGAATGTTGTCAAATATTGCATCCGAGATGTTAGGTTGCCTTAGGTTAGGATATAGAACGTTATAGACGCAGGGACCGACACGCCTGGAATGTTGTCAAATGTTACATCCGAGATGTTAGGTTGCCTTAGGTTAGGATATATGACGTTACAGACGTATATACTGTTCCCTCCGGGAAGTAGGGTTCGACAGGCCAGGAATGTTGTCAAATATTGCATCCGAGATGTTAGGTTGCCTTAGATTATGATATATACCGTTATAGACGTATATACTGTTCCCTCCGAGAAGTAGGGTTCGACAGGCCAGGAATGTTGTCAAATATTGCATCCAAGATGTTAGGTTGCCTTAGATTAGGATATACAACGTTATAGACGCATATAATGTTCCCACCGAGAAGAAGGGTCCGACACGCCTGGAATGTTGTAGAATATTACATCCGAGATGTAAGGTTGCCTTAGGTTAGGATATATAACGTTATGGACGTGTATACTGTTCCCACCGAGAAGTAGGGTCCGAAACGCCAGGAATGTTGTAAAATATTACATCCGAGTTGTTACGTTGCCGTTATAGACGCATTAATGTTACCACCGAGACGTAGGGACCGACACGCCTGGAATGTTGTCAAATGTGACATCCGAGATGTTAGGTTGCCTTAGGTTAGGATATATATCGTTATAGACGTATATACTGTTCCCACCGAGAGGTAGGGTTCGACAGGCAAGGAATGTTGTCAAATATTGCATCCGAGATGTTAGGTTGCCTTAGGTTAGGATATATAACGTTATAGACGCATGTAATTTTACCTCCGACACGTAGGGACCGACACGCCTGGAATGTTGTAGAATATTACATCCGAGATGTAAGGTTGCCTTAGGTTAGGATATATAACGGTATGGACGTGTATACCGTTCCCACCGAGAAGTAGGGTCCGAAACGCCAGGAATGTTGTAAAATATTACATCCGAGTTGTTACGTTGCCGTTATAGACGCATTAATGTTACCACCGAGACGTAGGGACCGACACGCCTGGAATGTTGTCAAATGTGACATCCGAGATGTTAGGTTGCCTTAGGTTAGGATATATATCGTTATAGACGTATATACTGTTCCCACCGAGAGGTAG
This sequence comes from Xylocopa violacea, assembly GCA_963969225.1. Taxonomy (NCBI): domain Eukaryota; kingdom Metazoa; phylum Arthropoda; class Insecta; order Hymenoptera; family Apidae; genus Xylocopa; species Xylocopa violacea. Next base: position 22,167,621 of record CAXAJV010000004.1, read on the forward strand.
GGTTCGACAGGCAAGGAATGTTGTCAAATATTGCGTCCGAGATGTTAGGTTGCCTTAGGTTAGGATATATAACGTTATAGACGCATGTAATGTTACCTCCGACACGTAGGGACCGACACGCCTGGAATGTTGTCAAATGTTACATCCGAGATGTTAGTTTGCCTTAGGTTAGGATATATGACGTTACAGACGTATATACTGTTCCCTGCGGGAAGTAGGGTTCGACAGGCCAGCAATGTTGTCAATTATTGCATCCGAGATGTTAGGTTGCCTTAGATTATGATATATACCGTTACAGACGCATATAATGTTCCCACCGAGTAGTAGGGTCCGACACGCCTGGAAGGTTGTAGAATATTACATGCGAGATGTCAGGTTGCCTTAGGTTAGGATATATACCGTTATAGACATATATACTGTTCCCTCCGAGAAGTAGGGTTCGACAGGCCAGGAATGTTGTCAAATATTGCATCCGAGAAGTTAGGTTGCCTTAGGTTAGGATATATAACGTTATAGACGCATGTAACGTTACCTCCGACACGTAGGGACCGACACGCCTGGAATGTTGTCAAATGTTACATCCGAGATGTTAGTTTGCCTTATGTTAGGATATATGACGCTACAGACGTATATACTGTTCCCTCCGAGAAGTAGGGTTCGACAGGCCAGGAATGTTGTCAAATATTGCATCCGAGATGTTAGGTTGCCTTAGATTAGGATATACAACGTTATAGACGCATATAATGTTCCCACCGAGAAGTAGGGTCCGACACGCCTGGAATGTTGTAGAATAATACATCCGAGATGTCAGGTTGCCTTAGGTTAGGATATATAACGTTATAGACGTATATACTGTTCCCTCCGAGAAGTAGGGTTCGACAGGCCAGGAATGTTGTCAAATACTGCATCCGAGATGTTAGGTGGCCTTAGATTAGGATATATACCGTTATAGACGCATGTAATGTTACCACCGAGACGTAGGGACCGACACGCCTGGAATGTTGTCAAATGTTACATCCGAGATGTTAGGTTGCCTTAGGTTAGGATATATGACGTTACAGACGTATATACTGTTCCCTGCGGGAAGTAGGGTTCGACAGGCCAGGAATGTTGTCAATTATTGCATCCGAGATGTTAGGTTGCCTTAGATTATGATATATACCGTTATAGACGCATATAATGTTCCCACCGAGTAGTAGGGTCCGACACGCCTGGAAGGTTGTAGAATATTACATCCGAGATGTCAGGTTGCCTTAGGTTAGGATATATACCGTTATAGACATATATACTGTTCCCTCCGAGAAGTAGGGTTCGACAGGCCAGGTATGTTGTCAAATATTGCATCCGAGATGTTAGGTTGCCTTAGGTTAGGATATATAACGTTATAGACGCATGTAATGTTGCCACCGAGACGTAGGGACCGACACGCCTGGAATGTTGTCAAATGTTACATCCGAGATGTTAGGTTGCCTTAGGTTAGGATATATGACGTTACAGACGTATATACTCTTCCCTCCGAGAAGTAGTGTTCGACAGGCCAGGAATGTTGTCAAATATTGCATCCGAGATGTTAGGATGCCTTAGATTAGGACATATACCGTTATAGACGTATATACTGTTCCCTCCGAGAAGTAGGGTTCGACAGACCAAGAATGTTGTCAAATATTGCATCCGAGATGTTAGGTTGCCTCAGGTAAGAATATATGACGTTATAGACGTATATACAGTTCCCTCCGAAAAGTAGGGTTCGACAGGCCAGGAATGTTGTCAAATATTGCATCCGAGATGTTAGGTTGCCTTAAGTTAGGATATATAACGTTATAGACGCATGTAATGTTACCACGGAGACGTAGGGACCGACACGCCTGGAATGTGGTCAAATGTTACATCCGAGATTTAGGTTGCCTCAGGTTAGGATATATGACGTTATAGACGCATATACTGTTCCCTCCGAGAAGTACGGTTCGACAGGCCAGGAATGTTGTCAAATATTGCATCCGAGATGTCAGGTTGCCTTAGGTTAGGATATATAACGTTATAGACGTATATACTGTTCCCTCTGAGAAGTAGGGTTCGACAGGCCAGGAATGTTGTCAAATATTGCACCCGAGATGTTAGGTGGCCTTAGATTAGGATATATACCGTTATAGACGCATGTAATGTTACCACCGAGAAGTAGGGTCCGACACGCCTGGAATGTTGTAGAATATTACATCCGAGATGTAAGGTTGCCTTAGGTTAGGATATATAACGTTATGGACGTGTATACTGTTCCCACCGAGAAGTAGGGTCCGAAACGCCAGGAATGTTGTAAAATATTACATCCGAGTTGTTACGTTGCCGTTATAGACTTATTAATGTTACCACCGAGACGTAGGGACCGACACGCCTGGAATGTTGTCAAATGTTACATCCGAGATGTTAGGTTGCCTTAGGTTAGGATATATGACGTTACAGACGTATATACTGTTCCCTCCGAGAAGTAGGGTTCGACAGGCCAGGAATGTTGTCAAATATTGCATCCGAGATGTTAGGTGGCCTTAGATTAGGATATATACCGTTATAGACGCATGTAATGTTACCACCGAGACGTAGGGACCGACACGCCTGGAATGTTGTCAAATGTTACATCCGAGATGTTAGTTTGCCTTAGGTTAGGATATATGACGTTACAGACGTATATACTGTTCCCTGCGGGAAGTAGGGTTCGACAGGCCAGCAATGTTGTCAATTATTGCATCCGAGATGTTAGGTTGCCTTAGATTATGATATATACCGTTACAGACGCATATAATGTTCCCACCGAGTAGTATGGTCCGACACGCCTGGAAGGTTGTAGAATATTACATCCGAGATGTCAGGTTGCCTTAGGTTAGCATATATACCGTTATAGACATATATACTGTTCCCTCCGAGAAGTAGGGTTCGACAGGCCAGGAATGTTGTCAAATATTGCATCCGAGATGTTAGGTTGCCTTAGGTTAGGATATAGAACGTTATAGACGTAGGGACCGACACGCCTGGAATGTTGGCAAATGTTACATCCGAGATGTTAGGTTCCCTCAGGTTAGGATATATGACGTTATAGACGTATATACTGTTCCCTCCGAGAAGTAGGGTTCGACGGGCCAGGAATGTTGTCAAATATTGCATCCGAGATGTTAGGTTGCCTTAGGTTAGGATATATAACGTTATAGACGCATGTAATGTTACCACCGAGACGTAGGGACCGACACGCCTGGAATGTTGTCAAATGTGACATCCGAGGTGTTAGGTTGCCTTAGGTTAGGATATATATCGTTATAGACGTATATACTGTTCCCACCGAGAGGTAGGGTTCGACAGGCCAGGAATGTTGTCAAATATTGCATCCGAGATGTTAGGTTGCCTTAGGTTAGGATATATAACGTTATAGACGCATGTAACGTTACCTCCGACACGTAGGGACCGACACGCCTGGAATGTTGTCAAATGTTACATCCGAGATGTTAGGTTGGTTTATGTTAGGATATATGACGTTACAGACGTATATACTGTTCCCTGCGGGAAGTAGGGTTCGACAGGCCAGCAATGTTGTCAATTATTGCATCCGAGATGTTAGGTTGCCTTAGATTATGATATATACCGTTACAGACGCATATAATGTTCCCACCGAGAAGTAGGGTCCGACACGCCTGGAATGTTGTAGAATAATACAGCCGAGATGTCAGGTTGCCTTAGGTTAGCATATATACCGTTATAGACATATATACTGTTCCCTCCGAGAAGTAGGGTTCGACAGGCCAGGAATGTTGTCAAATATTGCATCCGAGATGCTCTGGCTGAAAGCTTTCCTGGAGTAGGCTTGCTCCATCTAAATCCGTAATAATCCCTCCCTCGTTCTTGGGGACGGCTCACCCCGGCGTTGTCGGAGCGCCGGGGCAAGGCGGAGCAGCGCTGCACATCTTCGCAGCTAACTGTCTCCGTCGAGCCCTCCTCCTCCTCTGCGATTTGTATCTTATGTACTAATTACGTGTTTTTCTCCCTACAGGAACAGGGCGAGCATGCACGCGAGCATGCGGTGGGCCCGCCTCCCCGAGGTTCCCCGCGGATGCCCCTGCGGCCGAGCGAGACTTAGTCTCGGTCGAGCGTCGGGGTAACTGAAGGGCCCACACCGCGGGAAAACGATCGCCGCGGCGCTGCTGGGTTTTTCCTCTCCCGTTCCGGAGGACTGGTTCGCGTTGGCAAGTCGATGGGAATATGCTGCGTATGCCCTTAAGGCGAGGTAGCAGACTCGTGTCCCTTCCCGGGGCCGGGTTCAGAATATTGCATCCGAGATGTTAGGTGGCCTTAGATTAGGATATATACCGTTATAGACGCATGTAATGTTACCACCGAGACGTAGGGACCGACACGCCTGGAATGTTGTCAAATGTTACATCCGAGATGTTAGTTTGCCTTAGGTTAGGATATATGACGTTACAGACGTATATACTGTTCCCTGCGGGATGTAGGGTTCGACAGGCCAGCAATGTTGTCAATTATTGCATCCGAGATGTCAGGTTGCCTTAGATTATGATATATACCGTTACAGACGCATATAATGTTCCCACCGAGTAGTATGGTCCGACACGCCTGGAAGGTTGTAGAATATTACATCCGAGATGTCAGGTTGCCTTAGGTTAGCATATATACCGTTATAGACATATATACTGTTCCCTCCGAGAAGTACGGTTCGACAGGCCAGGAATGTTGTCAAATATTGCATCCGAGATGTTAGGTTGCCTTAGGTTAGGATATAGAACGTTATAGACGCAGGGACCGACACGCCTGGAATGTTGTCAAATGTTACATCCGAGATGTTAGGTTGCCTTAGGTTAGGATATATGACGTTACAGACGTATATACTGTTCCCTCCGGGAAGTAGGGTTCGACAGGCCAGGAATGTTGTCAAATATTGCATCCGAGATGTTAGGTTGCCTTAGATTATGATATATACCGTTATAGACGTATATACTGTTCCCTCCGAGAAGTAGGGTTCGACAGGCCAGGAATGTTGTCAAATATTGCATCCAAGATGTTAGGTTGCCTTAGATTAGGATATACAACGTTATAGACGCATATAATGTTCCCACCGAGAAGAAGGGTCCGACACGCCTGGAATGTTGTAGAATATTACATCCGAGATGTAAGGTTGCCTTAGGTTAGGATATATAACGTTATGGACGTGTATACTGTTCCCACCGAGAAGTAGGGTCCGAAACGCCAGGAATGTTGTAAAATATTACATCCGAGTTGTTACGTTGCCGTTATAGACGCATTAATGTTACCACCGAGACGTAGGGACCGACACGCCTGGAATGTTGTCAAATGTGACATCCGAGATGTTAGGTTGCCTTAGGTTAGGATATATATAGTTATAGACGTATATACTGTTCCCACCGAGAGGTAGGGTTCGACAGGCAAGGAATGTTGTCAAATATTGCATCCGAGATGTTAGGTTGCCTTAGGTTAGGATATATAACGTTATAGACGCATGTAATTTTACCTCCGACACGTAGGGACCGACACGCCTGGAATGTTGTAGAATATTACATCCGAGATGTAAGGTTGCCTTAGGTTAGGATATATAACGGTATGGACGTGTATACCGTTCCCACCGAGAAGTAGGGTCCGAAACGCCAGGAATGTTGTAAAATATTACATCCGAGTTGTTACGTTGCCGTTATAGACGCATTAATGTTACCACCGAGACGTAGGGACCGACACGCCTGGAATGTTGTCAAATGTGACATCCGAGATGTTAGGTTGCCTTAGGTTAGGATATATATCGTTATAGACGTATATACTGTTCCCACCGAGAGGTAGGGTTCGACAGGCAAGGAATGTTGTCAAATATTGCGTCCGAGATGTTAGGTTGCCTTAGGTTAGGATATATAACGTTATAGACGCATGTAATGTTACCTCCGACACGTAGGGACCGACACGCCTGGAATGTTGTCAAATGTTACATCCGAGATGTTAGTTTGCCTTAGGTTAGGATATATGACGTTACAGACGTATATACTGTTCCCTGCGGGAAGTAGGGTTCGACAGGCCAGCAATGTTGTCAATTATTGCATCCGAGATGTTAGGTTGCCTTAGATTATGATATATACCGTTACAGACGCATATAATGTTCCCACCGAGTAGTAGGGTCCGACACGCCTGGAAGGTTGTAGAATATTACATGCGAGATGTCAGGTTGCCTTAGGTTAGGATATATACCGTTATAGACATATATACTGTTCCCTCCGAGAAGTAGGGTTCGACAGGCCAGGAATGTTGTCAAATATTGCATCCGAGAAGTTAGGTTGCCTTAGGTTAGGATATATAACGTTATAGACGCATGTAACGTTACCTCCGACACGTAGGGACCGACACGCCTGGAATGTTGTCAAATGTTACATCCGAGATGTTAGTTTGCCTTATGTTAGGATATATGACGCTACAGACGTATATACTGTTCCCTCCGAGAAGTAGGGTTCGACAGGCCAGGAATGTTGTCAAATATTGCATCCGAGATGTTAGGTTGCCTTAGATTAGGATATACAACGTTATAGACGCATATAATGTTCCCACCGAGAAGTAGGGTCCGACACGCCTGGAATGTTGTAGAATAATACATCCGAGATGTCAGGTTGCCTTAGGTTAGGATATATAACGTTGTAGACGTATATACTGTTCCCTCCGAGAAGTAGGGTTCGACAGGCCAGGAATGTTGTCAAATACTGCATCCGAGATGTTAGGTGGCCTTAGATTAGGATATATACCGTTATAGACGCATGTAATGTTACCACCGAGACGTAGGGACCGACACGCCTGGAATGTTGTCAAATGTTACATCCGAGATGTTAGGTTGCCTTAGGTTAGGATATATGACGTTACAGACGTATATACTGTTCCCTGCGGGAAGTAGGGTTCGACAGGCCAGGAATGTTGTCAATTATTGCATCCGAGATGTTAGGTTGCCTTAGATTATGATATATACCGTTATAGACGCATATAATGTTCCCACCGAGTAGTAGGGTCCGACACGCCTGGAAGGTTGTAGAATATTACATCCGAGATGTCAGGTTGCCTTAGGTTAGGATATATACCGTTATAGACATATATACTGTTCCCTCCGAGAAGTAGGGTTCGACAGGCCAGGTATGTTGTCAAATATTGCATCCGAGATGTTAGGTTGCCTTAGGTTAGGATATATAACGTTATAGACGCATGTAATGTTGCCACCGAGACGTAGGGACCGACACGCCTGGAATGTTGTCAAATGTTACATCCGAGATGTTAGGTTGCCTTAGGTTAGGATATATGACGTTACAGACGTATATACTCTTCCCTCCGAGAAGTAGTGTTCGACAGGCCAGGAATGTTGTCAAATATTGCATCCGAGATGTTAGGATGCCTTAGATTAGGACATATACCGTTATAGACGTATATACTGTTCCCTCCGAGAAGTAGGGTTCGACAGACCAAGAATGTTGTCAAATATTGCATCCGAGATGTTAGGTTGCCTCAGGTAAGAATATATGACGTTATAGACGTATATACAGTTCCCTCCGAAAAGTAGGGTTCGACAGGCCAGGAATGTTGTCAAATATTGCATCCGAGATGTTAGGTTGCCTTAAGTTAGGATATATAACGTTATAGACGCATGTAATGTTACCACGGAGACGTAGGGACCGACACGCCTGGAATGTGGTCAAATGTTACATCCGAGATTTAGGTTGCCTCAGGTTAGGATATATGACGTTATAGACGCATATACTGTTCCCTCCGAGAAGTACGGTTCGACAGGCCAGGAATGTTGTCAAATATTGCATCCGAGATGTCAGGTTGCCTTAGGTTAGGATATATAACGTTATAGACGTATATACTGTTCCCTCTGAGAAGTAGGGTTCGACAGGCCAGGAATGTTGTCAAATATTGCACCCGAGATGTTAGGTGGCCTTAGATTAGGATATATACCGTTATAGACGCATGTAATGTTACCACCGAGAAGTAGGGTCCGACACGCCTGGAATGTTGTAGAATATTACATCCGAGATGTAAGGTTGCCTTAGGTTAGGATATATAACGTTATGGACGTGTATACTGTTCCCACCGAGAAGTAGGGTCCGAAACGCCAGGAATGTTGTAAAATATTACATCCGAGTTGTTACGTTGCCGTTATAGACTTATTAATGTTACCACCGAGACGTAGGGACCGACACGCCTGGAATGTTGTCAAATGTTACATCCGAGATGTTAGGTTGCCTTAGGTTAGGATATATGACGTTACAGACGTATATACTGTTCCCTCCGAGAAGTAGGGTTCGACAGGCCAGGAATGTTGTCAAATATTGCATCCGAGATGTTAGGTGGCCTTAGATTAGGATATACAACTTTATAGACGCATATAATGTTCCCACCGAGAAGTAGGTCCGACACGCTTGGAATGTTGTAGAATATTACATCCGAGATGTAAGGTTGCCTTAGGTTAGGATATATAACGTTATGGACGTATATACTGTGCCCACCGAGAAGTAGGGTCCGAAACGGCAGGAATGTTGTCAAATATTACATCCGAGTTGTTACGTTGCCGTTATAGACGCATTAATGTTACCACCGAGACGTAGGGACCGACACGCCTGGAATGTTGTCAAATGTGACATCCGAGGTGTTAGGTTGCCTTAGGTTAGGATATATATCGTTATAGACGTATATACTGTTCCCACCGAGAGGTAGGGTTCGACAGGCCAGGAATGTTGTCAAATATTGCATCCGAGATGTTAGGTTGCCTTAGGTTAGGATATATAACGTTATAGACGCATGTAACGTTACCTCCGACACGTAGGGACCGACACGCCTGGAATGTTGTCAAATGTTACATCCGAGATGTTAGGTTGGTTTATGTTAGGATATATGACGCTACAGACGTATATACTGTTCCCTCCGAGAAGTAGGGTTCGACAGGACAGGAATGTTGTCAAATATTGCATCCGAGATGTTAGGTTGCCTTCGATTAGGATATACAACGTTATAGACGCATATAATGTTCCCACCGAGAAGTAGGGTCCGACACGCCTGGAATGTTGTAGAATAATACATCCGAGATGTCAGGTTGCCTTAGGTTAGGATATATAACGTTATAGACGTATATACTGTTCCCTCCGAGAAGTAGGGTTCGACAGGCCAGGAATGTTGTCAAATAGTGCATCCGAGATGTTAGGTGGCCTTAGATTAGGATATATACCGTTATAGACGCATGTAATGTTACCACCGAGAAGTAGGGTCCGACACGCCTGGAATGTTGTAGAATATTACATCCAAGATGTAAGGTTGCCTTAGGTTAGGATATATAACGTTATGGACGTGTATACTGTTCCCACCGAGAAGTAGGGTCCGAAACGCCAGGAATGTTGTAAAATATTACATCCGAGTTGTTACGTTGCCGTTATAGACTTATTAATGTTACCACCGAGACGTAGGGACCGACACGCCTGGAATGTTGTCAAATGTGACATCCGAGATGTTAGGTTGCCTTAGGTTAGGATATATATCGTTATAGACGTATATACTGTTCCCACCGAGAGGTAGGGTTCGACAGGCAAGGAATGTTGTCAAATATTGCGTCCGAGATGTTAGGTTGCCTTAGGTTAGGATATATAACGTTATAGACGCATGTAATGTTACCTCCGACACGTAGGGACCGACACGCCTGGAATGTTGTCAAATGTTACATCCGAGATATTAGGTTGCCTTATGGTAGGATATATGACGCTACAGACGTATATACTGTTCCCTCCGAGAAGTAGGGTTCGACAGGCCAGGAATGTTGTCAAATATTGCATCCGAGATGTTAGGTTGCCTTAGATTAGGATATACAACGTTATAGACGCATATAATGTTCCCACCGAGAAGTAGGGTCCGACACGCCTGGAATGTTGTAGAATAATACATCTGAGATGTCAGGTTGCCTTAGGTTAGGATATATAACGTTATAGACGTATATACTGTTCCCTCCGAGAAGTAGGGTTCGACAGGCCAGGAATGTTTGCAAATATTGCATCCGAGATGTTAGGTGGCCTTAGATTACATCCGAGATGTAAGGTTGCCTTAGGTTAGGATATATAACGTTATGGACGTATATACTGTTCCCACCGAGAAGTAGGGTCCGAAACGGCAGGAATGTTGTCAAATATTACATCCGAGTTGTTACGTTGCCGTTATAGACGCATTAATGTTACCACCGAGACGTAGGGACCGACACGCCTGGAATGTTGTCAAATGTGACATCCGAGATGTTAGGTTGCCTTAGGTTAGGATATATATCGTTATAGACGTATATACTGTTCCCACCGAGAGGTAGGGTTCGACAGGCAAGGAATGTTGTCAAATATTGCATCCGAGATGTTAGGTTGCCTTAGGTTAGGATATATAACGTTATAGACGCATGTAATTTTACCTCCGACACGTCGGGACCGACACGCCTGGAATGTTGTAGAATATTACATCCGAGATGTAAGGTTGCCTTAGGTTAGGATATATAACGTTATGGACGTGTATACTGTTCCCACCGAGAAGTAGGGTCCGAAACGCCAGGAATGTTGTAAAATATTACATCCGAGTTGTTACGTTGCCGTTATAGACGCATTAATGTTACCACCGAGACGTAGGGACCGACACGCCTGGAATGTTGTCAAATGTGACATCCGAGATGTTAGGTTGCCTTAGGTTAGGATATATATCGTTATAGACGCATGTAATGTTACCTCCGACACGTAGGGACCGACACGCCTGGAATGTTGTCAAATGTTACATCCGAGATATTAGGTTGCCTTATGGTAGGATATATGACGCTACAGACGTATATACTGTTCCCTCCGAGAAGTAGGGTTCGACAGGCCAGGAATGTTGTCAAATATTGCATCCGAGATGTTAGGTTGCCTTAGATTAGGATATACAACGTTATAGACGCATATAATGTTCCCACCGAGAAGTAGGGTCCGACACGCCTGGAATGTTGTAGAATAATACATCTGAGATGTCAGGTTGCCTTAGGTTAGGATATATAACGTTATAGACGTATATACTGTTCCCTCCGAGAAGTAGGGTTCGACAGGCCAGGAATGTTTGCAAATATTGCATCCGAGATGTTAGGTGGCCTTAGATTACATCCGAGATGTAAGGTTGCCTTAGGTTAGGATATATAACGTTATGGACGTATATACTGTTCCCACCGAGAAGTAGGGTCCGAAACGGCAGGAATGTTGTCAAATATTACATCCGAGTTGTTACGTTGCCGTTATAGACGCATTAATGTTACCACCGAGACGTAGGGACCGACACGCCTGGAATGTTGTCAAATGTGACATCCGAGATGTTAGGTTGCCTTAGGTTAGGATATATATCGTTATAGACGTATATACTGTTCCCACCGAGAGGTAGGGTTCGACAGGCAAGGAATGTTGTCAAATATTGCATCCGAGATGTTAGGTTGCCTTAGGTTAGGATATATAACGTTATAGACGCATGTAACTTTACCTCCGACACGTCGGGACCGACACGCCTGGAATGTTGTAGAATATTACATCCGAGATGTAAGGTTGCCTTAGGTTAGGATATATAACGTTATGGACGTGTATACTGTTCCCACCGAGAAGTAGGGTCCGAAACGCCAGGAATGTTGTAAAATATTACATCCGAGTTGTTACGTTGCCGTTATAGACGCATTAATGTTACCACCGAGACGTAGGGACCGACACGCCTGGAATGTTGTCAAATGTGACATCCGAGATGTTAGGTTGCCTTAGGTTAGGATATATATCGTTATAGACGTATATACTGTTCCCACCGAGAGGTAGGGTTCGACAGGCAAGGAATGTTGTCAAATATTGCATCCGAGATGTTAGGTTGCCTTAGGTTAGGATATATAACGTTATAGACGCATGTAATGTTACCTCCGACACGTAGGGACCGACACGCCTGGAATGTTGTCAAATGTTACATCCGAGATGTTAGGTTGCCTTATGGCAGGATATATGACGCTACAGACGTATATACTGTTCCCTCCGAGAAGTAGGGTTCGACAGGCCAGGAATGTTGTCAAATATTGCATCCGAGATGTTAGGTTGCCTTAGGTTAGGATATATAACGTTATAGACGCATGTAATGTTACCACCGAGACGTAGGGACCGACACGCCTGGAATGTTGTCAAATGTTACATCCGAGATGTTAGGTTGCCTTAGGTTAGGATATATGACGTTACAGACGTATATACTGTTCCCTCCGAGAAGTAGGGATCGACAGGCCAGGAATGTTGTCAAATATTGCATCCGAGATGTTAGGTGGCCTTAGATTAGGATATACAACTTTATAGACGCATATAATGTTCCCACCGAGAAGTAGGTCCGACACGCTTGGAATGTTGTAGAATATTACATCCGAGATGTAAGGTTGCCTTAGGTTAGGATATATAACGTTATGGACGTATATAATGTGCCCACCGAGAAGTAGGGTCCGAAGCGGCAGGAATGTTGTCAAATATTACATCCGAGTTGTTACGTTGCCGTTATAGACGCATTAATGTTACCACCGAGACGTAGGGACCGACACGCCTGGAATGTTGTCAAATGTGACATCCGAGGTGTTAGGTTGCCTTAGGTTAGGATATATATCGTTATAGACGTATATACTGTTCCCACCGAGAGGTAGGGTTCGACAGGCCAGGAATGTTGTCAAATATTGCATCCGAGATGTTAGGTTGCCTTAGGTTAGGATATATAACGTTATAGACGCATGTAACGTTACCTCCGACACGTAGGGACCGACACGCCTGGAATGTTGTCAAATGTTACATCCGAGATGTTAGGTTGGTTTATGTTAGGATATATGACGCTACAGACGTATATACTGTTCCCTCCGAGAAGTAGGGTTCGACAGGCCAGGAATGTTGTCAAATATTGCATCCGAGATGTTAGGTTGCCTTCGATTAGGATATACAACGTTATAGACGCATATAATGTTCCCACCGAGAAGTAGGGTCCGACACGCCTGGAATGTTGTAGAATAATACATCCGAGATGTCAGGTTGCCTTAGGTTAGGATATATAACGTTATAGACGTATATACTGTTCCCTCCGAGAAGTAGGGTTCGACAGGCCAGGAATGTTGTCAAATATTGCATCCGAGATGTTAGGTGGCCTTAGATTAGGATATATACCGTTATAGACGCATGTAATGTTACCACCGAGAAGTAGGGTCCGACACGCCTGGAATGTTGTAGAATATTACATCCGAGATGTAAGGTTGCCTTAGGTTAGGATATATAACGTTATGGACGTGTATACTGTTCCCACCGAGAAGTAGGGTCCGAAACGCCAGGAATGTTGTAAAATATTACATCCGAGTTGTTACGTTGCCGTTATAGACTTATTAATGTTACCACCGAGACGTAGGGACCGACACGCCTGGAATGTTATCAAATGTGACATCCGAGATGTTAGGTTGCCTTAGGTTAGGATATATATCGTTATAGACGTATATACTGTTCCCACCGAGAGGTAGGGTTCGACAGGCAAGGAATGTTGTCAAATATTGCATCCGAGATGTTAGGTTGCCTTAGGTTAGGATATATAACGTTATAGACGCATGTAATTTTACCTCCGACACGTCGGGACCGACACGCCTGGAATGTTGTAGAATATTACATCCGAGATGTAAGGTTGCCTTAGGTTAGGATATATAACGTTATGGACGTGTATACTGTTCCCACCGAGAAGTAGGGTCCGAAACGCCAGGAATGTTGTAAAATATTACATCCGAGTTGTTACGTTGCCGTTATAGACGCATTAATGTTACCACCGAGACGTAGGGACCGACACGCCTGGAATGTTGTCAAATGTGACATCCGAGACGTTAGGTTGCCTTAGGTTAGGATATATATCGTTATAGACGTATATACTGTTCCCACCGAGAGGTAGGGTTCGACAGGCAAGGAATGTTGTCAAATATTGCATCCGAGATGTTAGGTTGCCTTAGGTTAGGATATATAACGTTATAGACGCATGTAATGTTACCTCCGACACGTAGGGACCGACACGCCTGGAATGTTGTCAAATGTTACATCCGAGATGTTAGGTTGCCTTATGGCAGGATATATGACGCTACAGACGTATATACTGTTCCCTCCGAGAAGTAGGGTTCGACAGGCCAGGAATGTTGTCAAATATTGCATCCGAGATGTTAGGTTGCCTTAGATTATAATATACAACGTTATAGACGCATATAATGTTCCCACCGAGAAGTAGGGTCCGACACGCCTGGAATGTTGTAGAATAATACATCTGAGATGTCAGGTTGCCTTAGGTTAGGATATATAACGTTATAGACGTATATACTGTTCCCTCCGAGAAGTAGGGTTCGACAGGCCAGGAATGTTTGCAAACATTGCATCCGAGATGTTAGGTGGCCTTAGATTACATCCGAGATGTAAGGTTGCCTTACGTTAGGATATATAACGTTATGGACGTATATACTGTTCCCACCGAGAAGTAGGGTCCGAAACGGCAGGAATGTTGTCAAATATTACATCCGAGTTGTTACGTTGCCGTTATAGACGCATTAATGTTACCACCGAGACTTAGGGACCGACACGCCTGGAATGTTGTCAAATGTGACATCCGAGATGTTAGGTTGCCTTAGGTTAGGATATATATCGTTATAGACGTATATACTGTTCCCACCGAGAGGTACGGTTCGACAGGCCAGGAATGTTGTCAAATATTGCATCCGAGATGTTAGGTTGCCTTGGATTAGGACATATACCGTTATAGACGTATATACTGTTCCCTCCGAGAAGTAGGGTTCGACAGACCAAGAATGTTGTCAAATATTGCATCCGAGATGTTAGGTTGCCTCAGGTAAGAATATATGACGTTATAGACGTATATACAGTTCCCTCCGAGAAGTAGGGTTCGACAGGCCAGGAATGTTGTCAAATATTGCATCCGAGATGTTAGGTTGCCTTAAGTTAAAATATATAACGTTATAGACGCATGTAATGTTACCACCGAGACGTAGGGACCGACACGCCTGGAATGTGGTCAAATGTTACATCCGAGATTTAGGTTGCCTCAGGTTAGGATACATGACGTTACAGACGTATATACTGTTCCCTCCGAGAAGTAGGGTTCGACAGGCCAGGAATGTTGTCAAATATTGCATCCGAGATGTTAGGTTGCCTTAGGTTAGGATATAGAACGTTATAGACGTAGGGACCGACACGCCTGGAATGTTGGCAAATGTTACATCCGAGATGTTAGGTTCCCTCAGGTTAGGATATATGACGTTATAGACGTATATACTGTTCCCTCCGAGAAGTAGGGTTCGACGGGCCAGGAATGTTGTCAAATATTGCATTCGAGATGTTAGGTTGCCTTAGGTTAGGATATATAACGTTATAGACGCATGTAATGTTACCACCGAGACGTAGGGACCGACACGCCTGGAATGTTGTCAAATGTTACATCCGAGATGTTAGGTTGCCTTAGGTTAGGATATATGACGTTACAGACGTATATACTGTTCCCTCCGAGAAGTAGGGTTCGACAGGCCAGGAATGTTGTCAAATATTGCATCCGTGATGTTAGGTGGCCTTAGATTAGGATATACAACTTTATAGACGCATATAATGTTCCCACCGAGAAGTAGGTCCGACACGCTTGGAATGTTGTAGAATATTACATCCGAGATGTAAGGTTGCCTTAGGTTAGGATATATAACGTTATGGACGTATATACTGTTCCCACCGAGAAGTAGGGTCCGAAACGGCAGGAATGTTGTGAAATATTACATCCGAGTTGTTACGTTGCCGTTATAGACGCATTAATGTTACCACCGAGACGTAGGGACCGACACGCCTGGAATGTTGTCAAATGTGACATCCGAGGTGTTAGGTTGCCTTAGGTTAGGATATATATCGTTATAGACGTATATACTGTTCCCACCGAGAGGTAGGGTTCGACAGGCCAGGAATGTTGTCAAATATTGCATCCGAGATGTTAGGTTGCCTTAGGTTAGGATATATAACGTTATAGACGCATGTAACGTTACCTCCGACACGTAGGGACCGACACGCCTGGAATGTTGTCAAATGTTACATCCGAGATGTTAGGTTGGTTTATGTTAGGATATATGACGCTACAGACGTATATACTGTTCCCTCCGAGAAGTAGGGTTCGACAGGCCAGGAATGTTGTCAAATATTGCATCCGAGATGTTAGGTTGCCTTCGATTAGGATATACAACGTTATAGACGCATATAATGTTCCCACCGAGAAGTAGGGTCCGACACGCCTGGAATGTTGTAGAATAATACATCCGAGATGTCAGGTTGCCTTAGGTTAGGATATATAACGTTATAGACGTATATACTGTTCCCTCCGAGAAGTAGGGTTCGACAGGCCAGGAATGTTGTCAAATATTGCATCCGAGATGTTAGGTGGCCTTAGATTAGGATATATACCGTTATAGACGCATGTAATGTTACCACCGAGACGTAGGGACCGACACGCCTGGAATGTTGTCAAATGTTACATCCGAGATGTTAGTTTGCCTTAGGTTAGGATATATGACGTTACAGACGTATATACTGTTCCCTGCGGGAAGTAGGGTTCGACAGGCCAACAATGTTGTCAATTATTGCATCCGAGATGTTAGGTTGCCTTAGATTATGATATATACCGTTACAGACGCATATAATGTTCCCACCGAGTAGTATGGTCCGACACGCCTGGAAGGTTGTAGAATATTACATCCGAGATGTCAGGTTGCCTTAGGTTAGCATATATACCGTTATAGACATATATACTGTTCCCTCCGAGAAGTAGGGTTCGACAGGCCAGGAATGTTGTCAAATATTGCATCCGAGATGTTAGGTTGCCTTAGGTTAGGATATAGAACGTTATAGACGTAGGGACCGACACGCCTGGAATGTTGGCAAATGTTACATCCGAGATGTTAGGTTCCCTCAGGTTAGGATATATGACGTTATAGACGTATATACTGTTCCCTCCGAGAAGTAGGGTTCGACGGGCCAGGAATGTTGTCAAATATTGCATCCGAGATGTTAGGTTGCCTTAGGTTAGGATATATAACGTTATAGACGCATGTAATGTTACCACCGAGACGTAGGGACCGACACGCCTGGAATGTTGTCAAATGTGACATCCGAGGTGTTAGGTTGCCTTAGGTTAGGATATATATCGTTATAGACGTATATACTGTTCCCACCGAGAGGTAGGGTTCGACAGGCCAGGAATGTTGTCAAATATTGCATCCGAGATGTTAGGTTGCCTTAGGTTAGGATATATAACGTTATAGACGCATGTAACGTTACCTCCGACACGTAGGGACCGACACGCCTGGAATGTTGTCAAATGTTACATCCGAGATGTTAGGTTGGTTTATGTTAGGATATATGACGTTACAGACGTATATACTGTTCCCTGCGGGAAGTAGGGTTCGACAGGCCAGCAATGTTGTCAATTATTGCATCCGAGATGTTAGGTTGCCTTAGATTATGATATATACCGTTACAGACGCATATAATGTTCCCACCGAGAAGTAGGGTCCGACACGCCTGGAATGTTGTAGAATAATACAGCCGAGATGTCAGGTTGCCTTAGGTTAGCATATATACCGTTATAGACATATATACTGTTCCCTCCGAGAAGTAGGGTTCGACAGGCCAGGAATGTTGTAAAATATTACATCCGAGTTGTTACGTTGCCGTTATAGACTTATTAATGTTACCACCGAGACGTAGGGACCGACACGCCTGGAATGTTGTCAAATGTGACATCCGAGATGTTAGGTTGCCTTAGGTTAGGATATATATCGTTATAGACGTATATACTGTTCCCACCGAGAGGTAGGGTTCGACAGGCAAGGAATGTTGTCAAATATTGCGTCCGAGATGTTAGGTTGCCTTAGGTTAGGATATATAACGTTATAGACGCATGTAATGTTACCTCCGACACGTAGGGACCGACACGCCTGGAATGTTGTCAAATGTTACATCCGAGATATTAGGTTGCCTTATGGTAGGATATATGACGCTACAGACGTATATACTGTTCCCTCCGAGAAGTAGGGTTCGACAGGCCAGGAATGTTGTCAAATATTGCATCCGAAATGTTAGGTTGCCTTAGATTAGGATATACAACGTTATAGACGCATATAATGTTCCCACCGAGAAGTAGGGTCCGACACGCCTGGAATGTTGTAGAATAATACATCTGAGATGTCAGGTTGCCTTAGGTTAGGATATATAACGTTATAGACGTATATACTGTTCCCTCCGAGAAGTAGGGTTCGACAGGCCAGGAATGTTTGCAAATATTGCATCCGAGATGTTAGGTGGCCTTAGATTACATCCGAGATGTAAGGTTGCCTTAGGTTAGGATATATAACGTTATGGACGTATATACTGTTCCCACCGAGAAGTAGGGTCCGAAACGGCAGGAATGTTGTCAAATATTACATCCGAGTTGTTACGTTGCCGTTATAGACGCATTAATGTTACCACCGAGACGTAGGGACCGACACGCCTGGAATGTTGTCAAATGTGACATCCGAGATGTTAGGTTGCCTTAGGTTAGGATATATATCGTTATAGACGTATATACTGTTCCCACCGAGAGGTAGGGTTCGACAGGCAAGGAATGTTGTCAAATATTGCATCCGAGATGTTAGGTTGCCTTAGGTTAGGATATATAACGTTATAGACGCATGTAATTTTACCTCCGACACGTCGGGACCGACACGCCTGGAATGTTGTAGAATATTACATCCGAGATGTAAGGTTGCCTTAGGTTAGGATATATAACGTTATGGACGTGTATACTGTTCCCACCGAGAAGTAGGGTCCGAAACGCCAGGAATGTTGTAAAATATTACATCCGAGTTGTTACGTTGCCGTTATAGACGCATTAATGTTACCACCGAGACGTAGGGACCGACACGCCTGGAATGTTGTCAAATGTGACATCCGAGATGTTAGGTTGCCTTAGGTTAGGATATATATCGTTATAGACGCATGTAATGTTACCTCCGACACGTAGGGACCGACACGCCTGGAATGTTGTCAAATGTTACATCCGAGATATTAGGTTGCCTTATGGTAGGATATATGACGCTACAGACGTATATACTGTTCCCTCCGAGAAGTAGGGTTCGACAGGCCAGGAATGTTGTCAAATATTGCATCCGAGATGTTAGGTTGCCTTAGATTAGGATATACAACGTTATAGACGCATATAATGTTCCCACCGAGAAGTAGGGTCCGACACGCCTGGAATGTTGTAGAATAATACATCTGAGATGTCAGGTTGCCTTAGGTTAGGATATATAACGTTATAGACGTATATACTGTTCCCTCCGAGAAGTAGGGTTCGACAGGCCAGGAATGTTTGCAAATATTGCATCCGAGATGTTAGGTGGCCTTAGATTACATCCGAGATGTAAGGTTGCCTTAGGTTAGGATATATAACGTTATGGACGTATATACTGTTCCCACCGAGAAGTAGGGTCCGAAACGGCAGGAATGTTGTCAAATATTACATCCGAGTTGTTACGTTGCCGTTATAGACGCATTAATGTTACCACCGAGACGTAGGGACCGACACGCCTGGAATGTTGTCAAATGTGACATCCGAGATGTTAGGTTGCCTTAGGTTAGGATATATATCGTTATAGACGTATATACTGTTCCCACCGAGAGGTAGGGTTCGACAGGCAAGGAATGTTGTCAAATATTGCATCCGAGATGTTAGGTTGCCTTAGGTTAGGATATATAACGTTATAGACGCATGTAATTTTACCTCCGACACGTCGGGACCGACACGCCTGGAATGTTGTAGAATATTACATCCGAGATGTAAGGTTGCCTTAGGTTAGGATATATAACGTTATGGACGTGTATACTGTTCCCACCGAGAAGTAGGGTCCGAAACGCCAGGAATGTTGTAAAATATTACATCCGAGTTGTTACGTTGCCGTTATAGACGCATTAATGTTACCACCGAGACGTAGGGACCGACACGCCTGGAATGTTGTCAAATGTGACATCCGAGATGTTAGGTTGCCTTAGGTTAGGATATATATCGTTATAGACGTATATACTGTTCCCACCGAGAGGTAGGGTTCGACAGGCAAGGAATGTTGTCAAATATTGCATCCGAGATGTTAGGTTGCCTTAGGTTAGGATATATAACGTTATAGACGCATGTAATGTTACCTCCGACACGTAGGGACCGACACGCCTGGAATGTTGTCAAATGTTACATCCGAGATGTTAGGTTGCCTTATGGCAGGATATATGACGCTACAGACGTATATACTGTTCCCTCCGAGAAGTAGGGTTCGACAGGCCAGGAATGTTGTCAAATATTGCATCCGAGATGTTAGGTTGCCTTAGGTTAGGATATATAACGTTATAGACGCATGTAATGTTACCACCGAGACGTAGGGACCGACACGCCTGGAATGTTGTCAAATGTTACATCCGAGATGTTAGGTTGCCTTAGGTTAGGATATATGACGTTACAGACGTATATACTGTTCCCTCCGAGAAGTAGGGTTCGACAGGCCAGGAATGTTGTCAAATATTGCATCCGAGATGTTAGGTGGCCTTAGATTAGGATATACAACTTTATAGACGCATATAATGTTCCCACCGAGAAGTAGGTCCGACACGCTTGGAATGTTGTAGAATATTACATCCGAGATGTAAGGTTGCCTTAGGTTAGGATATATAACGTTATGGACGTATATACTGTGCCCACCGAGAAGTAGGGTCCGAAACGGCAGGAATGTTGTCAAATATTACATCCGAGTTGTTACGTTGCCGTTATAGACGCATTAATGTTACCACCGAGACGTAGGGACCGACACGCCTGGAATGTTGTCAAATGTGACATCCGAGGTGTTAGGTTGCCTTAGGTTAGGATATATATCGTTATAGACGTATATACTGTTCCCACCGAGGGGTAGGGTTCGACAGGCCAGGAATGTTGTCAAATATTGCATCCGAGATGTTAGGTTGCCTTAGGTTAGGATATATAACGTTATAGACGCATGTAACGTTACCTCCGACACGTAGGGACCGACACGCCTGGAATGTTGTCAAATGTTACATCCGAGATGTTAGGTTGGTTTATGTTAGGATATATGACGCTACAGACGTATATACTGTTCCCTCCGAGAAGTAGGGTTCGACAGGCCAGGAATGTTGTCAAATATTGCATCCGAGATGTTAGGTTGCCTTCGATTAGGATATACAACGTTATAGACGCATATAATGTTCCCACCGAGAAGTAGGGTCCGACACGCCTGGAATGTTGTAGAATAATACATCCGAGATGTCAGGTTGCCTTAGGTTAGGATATATAACGTTATAGACGTATATACTGTTCCCTCCGAGAAGTAGGGTTCGACAGGCCAGGAATGTTGTCAAATATTGCATCCGAGATGTTAGGTGGCCTTAGATTAGGATATATACCGTTATAGACGCATGTAATGTTACCACCGAGAAGTAGGGTCCGACACGCCTGGAATGTTGTAGAATATTACATCCGAGATGTAAGGTTGCCTTAGGTTAGGATATATAACGTTATGGACGTGTATACTGTTCCCACCGAGAAGTAGGGTCCGAAACGCCAGGAATGTTGTAAAATATTACATCCGAGTTGTTACGTTGCCGTTATAGACTTATTAATGTTACCACCGAGACGTAGGGACCGACACGCCTGGAATGTTATCAAATGTGACATCCGAGATGTTAGGTTGCCTTAGGTTAGGATATATATCGTTATAGACGTATATACTGTTCCCACCGAGAGGTAGGGTTCGACAGGCAAGGAATGTTGTCAAATATTGCATCCGAGATGTTAGGTTGCCTTAGATTACATCCGAGATGTAAGGTTGCCTTAGGTTAGGATATATGACGTTACAGACGTATATACTGTTCCCTGCGGGAAGTAGGGTTCGACAGGCCAGGAATGTTTGCAAATATTGCATCCGAGATGTTAGGTGGCCTTAGATTACATCCGAGATGTAAGGTTGCCTTAGGTTAGGATATATAACGTTATGGACGTATATACTGTTCCCACCGAGAAGTAGGGTCCGAAACGGCAGGAATGTTGTCAAATATTACATCCGAGTTGTTACGTTGCCGTTATAGACGCATTAATGTTACCACCGAGACGTAGGGACCGACACGCCTGGAATGTTGTCAAATGTGACATCCGAGATGTTAGGTTGCCTTAGGTTAGGATATATATCGTTATAGACGTATATACTGTTCCCACCGAGAGGTAGGGTTCGACAGGCAAGGAATGTTGTCAAATATTGCATCCGAGATGTTAGGTTGCCTTAGGTTAGGATATATAACGTTATAGACGCATGTAATTTTACCTCCGACACGTCGGGACCGACACGCCTGGAATGTTGTAGAATATTACATCCGAGATGTAAGGTTGCCTTAGGTTAGGATATATAACGTTATGGACGTGTATACTGTTCCCACCGAGAAGTAGGGTCCGAAACGCCAGGAATGTTGTAAAATATTACATCCGAGTTGTTACGTTGCCGTTATAGACGCATTAATGTTACCACCGAGACGTAGGGACCGACACGCCTGGAATGTTGTCAAATGTGACATCCGAGACGTTAGGTTGCCTTAGGTTAGGATATATATCGTTATAGACGTATATACTGTTCCCACCGAGAGGTAGGGTTCGACAGGCAAGGAATGTTGTCAAATATTGCATCCGAGATGTTAGGTTGCCTTAGGTTAGGATATATAACGTTATAGACGCATGTAATGTTACCTCCGACACGTAGGGACCGACACGCCTGGAATGTTGTCAAATGTTACATCCGAGATGTTAGGTTGCCTTATGGCAGGATATATGACGCTACAGACGTATATACTGTTCCCTCCGAGAAGTAGGGTTCGACAGGCCAGGAATGTTGTCAAATATTGCATCCGAGATGTTAGGTTGCCTTAGATTATAATATACAACGTTATAGACGCATATAATGTTCCCACCGAGAAGTAGGGTCCGACACGCCTGGAATGTTGTAGAATAATACATCTGAGATGTCAGGTTGCCTTAGGTTAGGATATATAACGTTATAGACGTATATACTGTTCCCTCCGAGAAGTAGGGTTCGACAGGCCAGGAATGTTTGCAAACATTGCATCCGAGATGTTAGGTGGCCTTAGATTACATCCGAGATGTAAGGTTGCCTTACGTTAGGATATATAACGTTATGGACGTATATACTGTTCCCACCGAGAAGTAGGGTCCGAAACGGCAGGAATGTTGTCAAATATTACATCCGAGTTGTTACGTTGCCGTTATAGACGCATTAATGTTACCACCGAGACTTAGGGACCGACACGCCTGGAATGTTGTCAAATGTGACATCCGAGATGTTAGGTTGCCTTAGGTTAGGATATATATCGTTATAGACGTATATACTGTTCCCACCGAGAGGTACGGTTCGACAGGCCAGGAATGTTGTCAAATATTGCATCCGAGATGTTAGGTTGCCTTGGATTAGGACATATACCGTTATAGACGTATATACTGTTCCCTCCGAGAAGTAGGGTTCGACAGACCAAGAATGTTGTCAAATATTGCATCCGAGATGTTAGGTTGCCTCAGGTAAGAATATATGACGTTATAGACGTATATACAGTTCCCTCCGAGAAGTAGGGTTCGACAGGCCAGGAATGTTGTCAAATATTGCATCCGAGATGTTAGGTTGCCTTAAGTTAAAATATATAACGTTATAGACGCATGTAATGTTACCACCGAGACGTAGGGACCGACACGCCTGGAATGTGGTCAAATGTTACATCCGAGATTTAGGTTGCCTCAGGTTAGGATACATGACGTTACAGACGTATATACTGTTCCCTGCGGGAAGTAGGGTTCGACAGGCCAGCAATGTTGTCAATTATTGCATCCGAGATGTTAGGTTGCCTTAGATTATGATATATACCGTTACAGACGCATATAATGTTCCCACCGAGTAGTATGGTCCGACACGCCTGGAAGGTTGTAGAATATTACATCCGAGATGTCAGGTTGCCTTAGGTTAGCATATATACCGTTATAGACATATATACTGTTCCCTCCGAGAAGTAGGGTTCGACAGGCCAGGAATGTTGTCAAATATTGCATCCGAGATGTTAGGTTGCCTTAGGTTAGGATATAGAACGTTATAGACGTAGGGACCGACACGCCTGGAATGTTGGCAAATGTTACATCCGAGATGTTAGGTTCCCTCAGGTTAGGATATATGACGTTATAGACGTATATACTGTTCCCTCCGAGAAGTAGGGTTCGACGGGCCAGGAATGTTGTCAAATATTGCATTCGAGATGTTAGGTTGCCTTAGGTTAGGATATATAACGTTATAGACGCATGTAATGTTACCACCGAGACGTAGGGACCGACACGCCTGGAATGTTGTCAAATGTTACATCCGAGATGTTAGGTTGCCTTAGGTTAGGATATATGACGTTACAGACGTATATACTGTTCCCTCCGAGAAGTAGGGTTCGACAGGCCAGGAATGTTGTCAAATATTGCATCCGTGATGTTAGGTGGCCTTAGATTAGGATATACAACTTTATAGACGCATATAATGTTCCCACCGAGAAGTAGGTCCGACACGCTTGGAATGTTGTAGAATATTACATCCGAGATGTAAGGTTGCCTTAGGTTAGGATATATAACGTTATGGACGTATATACTGTTCCCACCGAGAAGTAGGGTCCGAAACGGCAGGAATGTTGTGAAATATTACATCCGAGTTGTTACGTTGCCGTTATAGACGCATTAATGTTACCACCGAGACGTAGGGACCGACACGCCTGGAATGTTGTCAAATGTGACATCCGAGGTGTTAGGTTGCCTTAGGTTAGGATATATATCGTTATAGACGTATATACTGTTCCCACCGAGAGGTAGGGTTCGACAGGCCAGGAATGTTGTCAAATATTGCATCCGAGATGTTAGGTTGCCTTAGGTTAGGATATATAACGTTATAGACGCATGTAACGTTACCTCCGACACGTAGGGACCGACACGCCTGGAATGTTGTCAAATGTTACATCCGAGATGTTAGGTTGGTTTATGTTAGGATATATGACGCTACAGACGTATATACTGTTCCCTCCGAGAAGTAGGGTTCGACAGGCCAGGAATGTTGTCAAATATTGCATCCGAGATGTTAGGTTGCCTTAGATTATAATATACAACGTTATAGACGCATATAATGTTCCCACCGAGAAGTAGGGTCCGACACGCCTGGAATGTTGTAGAATAATACATCTGAGATGTCAGGTTGCCTTAGGTTAGGATATATAACGTTATAGACGTATATACTGTTCCCTCCGAGAAGTAGGGTTCGACAGGCCAGGAATGTTTGCAAACATTGCATCCGAGATGTTAGGTGGCCTTAGATTACATCCGAGATGTAAGGTTGCCTTACGTTAGGATATATAACGTTATGGACGTATATACTGTTCCCACCGAGAAGTAGGGTCCGAAACGGCAGGAATGTTGTCAAATATTACATCCGAGTTGTTACGTTGCCGTTATAGACGCATTAATGTTACCACCGAGACTTAGGGACCGACACGCCTGGAATGTTGTCAAATGTGACATCCGAGATGTTAGGTTGCCTTAGGTTAGGATATATATCGTTATAGACGTATATACTGTTCCCACCGAGAGGTACGGTTCGACAGGCCAGGAATGTTGTCAAATATTGCATCCGAGATGTTAGGTTGCCTTGGATTAGGACATATACCGTTATAGACGTATATACTGTTCCCTCCGAGAAGTAGGGTTCGACAGACCAAGAATGTTGTCAAATATTGCATCCGAGATGTTAGGTTGCCTCAGGTAAGAATATATGACGTTATAGACGTATATACAGTTCCCTCCGAGAAGTAGGGTTCGACAGGCCAGGAATGTTGTCAAATATTGCATCCGAGATGTTAGGTTGCCTTAAGTTAAAATATATAACGTTATAGACGCATGTAATGTTACCACCGAGACGTAGGGACCGACACGCCTGGAATGTGGTCAAATGTTACATCCGAGATTTAGGTTGCCTCAGGTTAGGATACATGACGTTACAGACGTATATACTGTTCCCTGCGGGAAGTAGGGTTCGACAGGCCAGCAATGTTGTCAATTATTGCATCCGAGATGTTAGGTTGCCTTAGATTATGATATATACCGTTACAGACGCATATAATGTTCCCACCGAGTAGTATGGTCCGACACGCCTGGAAGGTTGTAGAATATTACATCCGAGATGTCAGGTTGCCTTAGGTTAGCATATATACCGTTATAGACATATATACTGTTCCCTCCGAGAAGTAGGGTTCGACAGGCCAGGAATGTTGTCAAATATTGCATCCGAGATGTTAGGTTGCCTTAGGTTAGGATATAGAACGTTATAGACGTAGGGACCGACACGCCTGGAATGTTGGCAAATGTTACATCCGAGATGTTAGGTTCCCTCAGGTTAGGATATATGACGTTATAGACGTATATACTGTTCCCTCCGAGAAGTAGGGTTCGACGGGCCAGGAATGTTGTCAAATATTGCATTCGAGATGTTAGGTTGCCTTAGGTTAGGATATATAACGTTATAGACGCATGTAATGTTACCACCGAGACGTAGGGACCGACACGCCTGGAATGTTGTCAAATGTTACATCCGAGATGTTAGGTTGCCTTAGGTTAGGATATATGACGTTACAGACGTATATACTGTTCCCTCCGAGAAGTAGGGTTCGACAGGCCAGGAATGTTGTCAAATATTGCATCCGTGATGTTAGGTGGCCTTAGATTAGGATATACAACTTTATAGACGCATATAATGTTCCCACCGAGAAGTAGGTCCGACACGCTTGGAATGTTGTAGAATATTACATCCGAGATGTAAGGTTGCCTTAGGTTAGGATATATAACGTTATGGACGTATATACTGTTCCCACCGAGAAGTAGGGTCCGAAACGGCAGGAATGTTGTGAAATATTACATCCGAGTTGTTACGTTGCCGTTATAGACGCATTAATGTTACCACCGAGACGTAGGGACCGACACGCCTGGAATGTTGTCAAATGTGACATCCGAGGTGTTAGGTTGCCTTAGGTTAGGATATATATCGTTATAGACGTATATACTGTTCCCACCGAGAGGTAGGGTTCGACAGGCCAGGAATGTTGTCAAATATTGCATCCGAGATGTTAGGTTGCCTTAGGTTAGGATATATAACGTTATAGACGCATGTAACGTTACCTCCGACACGTAGGGACCGACACGCCTGGAATGTTGTCAAATGTTACATCCGAGATGTTAGGTTGGTTTATGTTAGGATATATGACGCTACAGACGTATATACTGTTCCCTCCGAGAAGTAGGGTTCGACAGGCCAGGAATGTTGTCAAATATTGCATCCGAGATGTTAGGTTGCCTTCGATTAGGATATACAACGTTATAGACGCATATAATGTTCCCACCGAGAAGTAGGGTCCGACACGCCTGGAATGTTGTAGAATAATACATCCGAGATGTCAGGTTGCCTTAGGTTAGGATATATAACGTTATAGACGTATATACTGTTCCCTCCGAGAAGTAGGGTTCGACAGGCCAGGAATGTTGTCAAATATTGCATCCGAGATGTTAGGTGGCCTTAGATTAGGATATATACCGTTATAGACGCATGTAATGTTACCACCGAGACGTAGGGACCGACACGCCTGGAATGTTGTCAAATGTTACATCCGAGATGTTAGTTTGCCTTAGGTTAGGATATATGACGTTACAGACGTATATACTGTTCCCTGCGGGAAGTAGGGTTCGACAGGCCAACAATGTTGTCAATTATTGCATCCGAGATGTTAGGTTGCCTTAGATTATGATATATACCGTTACAGACGCATATAATGTTCCCACCGAGTAGTATGGTCCGACACGCCTGGAAGGTTGTAGAATATTACATCCGAGATGTCAGGTTGCCTTAGGTTAGCATATATACCGTTATAGACATATATACTGTTCCCTCCGAGAAGTAGGGTTCGACAGGCCAGGAATGTTGTCAAATATTGCATCCGAGATGTTAGGTTGCCTTAGGTTAGGATATAGAACGTTATAGACGTAGGGACCGACACGCCTGGAATGTTGGCAAATGTTACATCCGAGATGTTAGGTTCCCTCAGGTTAGGATATATGACGTTATAGACGTATATACTGTTCCCTCCGAGAAGTAGGGTTCGACGGGCCAGGAATGTTGTCAAATATTGCATCCGAGATGTTAGGTTGCCTTAGGTTAGGATATATAACGTTATAGACGCATGTAATGTTACCACCGAGACGTAGGGACCGACACGCCTGGAATGTTGTCAAATGTGACATCCGAGGTGTTAGGTTGCCTTAGGTTAGGATATATATCGTTATAGACGTATATACTGTTCCCACCGAGAGGTAGGGTTCGACAGGCCAGGAATGTTGTCAAATATTGCATCCGAGATGTTAGGTTGCCTTAGGTTAGGATATATAACGTTATAGACGCATGTAACGTTACCTCCGACACGTAGGGACCGACACGCCTGGAATGTTGTCAAATGTTACATCCGAGATGTTAGGTTGGTTTATGTTAGGATATATGACGTTACAGACGTATATACTGTTCCCTGCGGGAAGTAGGGTTCGACAGGCCAGCAATGTTGTCAATTATTGCATCCGAGATGTTAGGTTGCCTTAGATTATGATATATACCGTTACAGACGCATATAATGTTCCCACCGAGAAGTAGGGTCCGACACGCCTGGAATGTTGTAGAATAATACAGCCGAGATGTCAGGTTGCCTTAGGTTAGCATATATACCGTTATAGACATATATACTGTTCCCTCCGAGAAGTAGGGTTCGACAGGCCAGGAATGTTGTCAAATATTGCATCCGAGATGTTAGGTTGCCTTAGATTATGATATATACCGTTATAGACGTATATACTGTTCCCTCCGAGAAGTAGGGTTCGACAGGCCAGGAATGTTGTCAAATATTGCATCCGAGATGCTCTGGCTGAAAGCTTTCCTGGAGTAGGCTTGCTCCATCTAAATCCGTAATAATCCCTCCCTCGTTCTTGGGGACGGCTCACCCCGGCGTTGTCGGAGCGCCGGGGCAAGGCGGAGCAGCGCTGCACATCTTCGCAGCTAACTGTCTCCGTCGAGCCCTCCTCCTCCTCCGCGATTTGTATCTTATGTACTAATTACGTGTTTTTCTCCCTACAGGAACAGGGCGAGCATGCACGCGAGCATGCGGCGGGCCCGCCTCCCCGAGGTTCCCCGCGGATGCCCCTGCGGCCGAGCGAGACTTAGTCTCGGTCGAGCGTCGGGGTAACTGAAGGGCCCACACCGCGGGAAAACGATCGCCGCGGCGCTGCTGGGTTTTTCCTCTCCCGTTCCGGAGGACTGGTTCGCGTTGGCAAGTCGATGGGAATATGCTGCGTATGCCCTTAAGGCGAGGTAGCAGACTCGTGTCCCTTCCCGGGGCCGGGTTCAGAATATTGCATCCGAGATGTTAGGTGGCCTTAGATTAGGATATATACCGTTATAGACGCATGTAATGTTACCACCGAGACGTAGGGACCGACACGCCTGGAATGTTGTCAAATGTTACATCCGAGATGTTAGTTTGCCTTAGGTTAGGATATATGACGTTACAGACGTATATACTGTTCCCTGCGGGATGTAGGGTTCGACAGGCCAGCAATGTTGTCAATTATTGCATCCGAGATGTTAGGTTGCCTTAGATTATGATATATACCGTTACAGACGCATATAATGTTCCCACCGAGTAGTATGGTCCGACACGCCTGGAAGGTTGTAGAATATTACATCCGAGATGTCAGGTTGCCTTAGGTTAGCATATATACCGTTATAGACATATATACTGTTCCCTCCGAGAAGTAGGGTTCGACAGGCCAGGAATGTTGTCAAATATTGCATCCGAGATGTTAGGTTGCCTTAGGTTAGGATATAGAACGTTATAGACGCAGGGACCGACACGCCTGGAATGTTGTCAAATGTTACATCCGAGATGTTAGGTTGCCTTAGGTTAGGATATATGACGTTACAGACGTATATACTGTTCCCTCCGGGAAGTAGGGTTCGACAGGCCAGGAATGTTGTCAAATATTGCATCCGAGATGTTAGGTTGCCTTAGATTATGATATATGACGTTATAGACGTATATACTGTTCCCTCCGAGAAGTAGGGTTCGACGGGCCAGGAATGTTGTCAAATATTGCATCCGAGATGTTAGGTTGCCTTAGGTTAGGATATATAACGTTACAGACGTATATACTGTTCCCTCCGAGAAGTAGGGTTCGACAGGCCAGGAATGTTGTCAAATATTGCATCCGTGATGTTAGGTGGCCTTAGATTAGGATATACAACTTTATAGACGCATATAATGTTCCCACCGAGAAGTAGGTCCGACACGCTTGGAATGTTGTAGAATATTACATCCGAGATGTAAGGTTGCCTTAGGTTAGGATATATAACGTTATGGACGTATATACTGTTCCCACCGAGAAGTAGGGTCCGAAACGGCAGGAATGTTGTGAAATATTACATCCGAGTTGTTACGTTGCCGTTATAGACGCATTAATGTTACCACCGAGACGTAGGGACCGACACGCCTGGAATGTTGTCAAATGTGACATCCGAGGTGTTAGGTTGCCTTAGGTTAGGATATATATCGTTATAGACGTATATACTGTTCCCACCGAGAGGTAGGGTTCGACAGGCCAGGAATGTTGTCAAATATTGCATCCGAGATGTTAGGTTGCCTTAGGTTAGGATATATAACGTTATAGACGCATGTAACGTTACCTCCGACACGTAGGGACCGACACGCCTGGAATGTTGTCAAATGTTACATCCGAGATGTTAGGTTGGTTTATGTTAGGATATATGACGCTACAGACGTATATACTGTTCCCTCCGAGAAGTAGGGTTCGACAGGCCAGGAATGTTGTCAAATATTGCATCCGAGATGTTAGGTTGCCTTCGATTAGGATATACAACGTTATAGACGCATATAATGTTCCCACCGAGAAGTAGGGTCCGACACGCCTGGAATGTTGTAGAATAATACATCCGAGATGTCAGGTTGCCTTAGGTTAGGATATATAACGTTATAGACGTATATACTGTTCCCTCCGAGAAGTAGGGTTCGACAGGCCAGGAATGTTGTCAAATATTGCATCCGAGATGTTAGGTGGCCTTAGATTAGGATATATACCGTTATAGACGCATGTAATGTTACCACCGAGACGTAGGGACCGACACGCCTGGAATGTTGTCAAATGTTACATCCGAGATGTTAGTTTGCCTTAGGTTAGGATATATGACGTTACAGACGTATATACTGTTCCCTGCGGGAAGTAGGGTTCGACAGGCCAACAATGTTGTCAATTATTGCATCCGAGATGTTAGGTTGCCTTAGATTATGATATATACCGTTACAGACGCATATAATGTTCCCACCGAGTAGTATGGTCCGACACGCCTGGAAGGTTGTAGAATATTACATCCGAGATGTCAGGTTGCCTTAGGTTAGCATATATACCGTTATAGACATATATACTGTTCCCTCCGAGAAGTAGGGTTCGACAGGCCAGGAATGTTGTCAAATATTGCATCCGAGATGTTAGGTTGCCTTAGGTTAGGATATAGAACGTTATAGACGTAGGGACCGACACGCCTGGAATGTTGGCAAATGTTACATCCGAGATGTTAGGTTCCCTCAGGTTAGGATATATGACGTTATAGACGTATATACTGTTCCCTCCGAGAAGTAGGGTTCGACGGGCCAGGAATGTTGTCAAATATTGCATCCGAGATGTTAGGTTGCCTTAGGTTAGGATATATAACGTTATAGACGCATGTAATGTTACCACCGAGACGTAGGGACCGACACGCCTGGAATGTTGTCAAATGTGACATCCGAGGTGTTAGGTTGCCTTAGGTTAGGATATATATCGTTATAGACGTATATACTGTTCCCACCGAGAGGTAGGGTTCGACAGGCCAGGAATGTTGTCAAATATTGCATCCGAGATGTTAGGTTGCCTTAGGTTAGGATATATAACGTTATAGACGCATGTAACGTTACCTCCGACACGTAGGGACCGACACGCCTGGAATGTTGTCAAATGTTACATCCGAGATGTTAGGTTGGTTTATGTTAGGATATATGACGTTACAGACGTATATACTGTTCCCTGCGGGAAGTAGGGTTCGACAGGCCAGCAATGTTGTCAATTATTGCATCCGAGATGTTAGGTTGCCTTAGATTATGATATATACCGTTACAGACGCATATAATGTTCCCACCGAGAAGTAGGGTCCGACACGCCTGGAATGTTGTAGAATAATACAGCCGAGATGTCAGGTTGCCTTAGGTTAGCATATATACCGTTATAGACATATATACTGTTCCCTCCGAGAAGTAGGGTTCGACAGGCCAGGAATGTTGTCAAATATTGCATCCGAGATGTTAGGTTGCCTTAGATTATGATATATACCGTTATAGACGTATATACTGTTCCCTCCGAGAAGTAGGGTTCGACAGGCCAGGAATGTTGTCAAATATTGCATCCGAGATGCTCTGGCTGAAAGCTTTCCTGGAGTAGGCTTGCTCCATCTAAATCCGTAATAATCCCTCCCTCGTTCTTGGGGACGGCTCACCCCGGCGTTGTCGGAGCGCCGGGGCAAGGCGGAGCAGCGCTGCACATCTTCGCAGCTAACTGTCTCCGTCGAGCCCTCCTCCTCCTCCGCGATTTGTATCTTATGTACTAATTACGTGTTTTTCTCCCTACAGGAACAGGGCGAGCATGCACGCGAGCATGCGGCGGGCCCGCCTCCCCGAGGTTCCCCGCGGATGCCCCTGCGGCCGAGCGAGACTTAGTCTCGGTCGAGCGTCGGGGTAACTGAAGGGCCCACACCGCGGGAAAACGATCGCCGCGGCGCTGCTGGGTTTTTCCTCTCCCGTTCCGGAGGACTGGTTCGCGTTGGCAAGTCGATGGGAATATGCTGCGTATGCCCTTAAGGCGAGGTAGCAGACTCGTGTCCCTTCCCGGGGCCGGGTTCAGAATATTGCATCCGAGATGTTAGGTGGCCTTAGATTAGGATATATACCGTTATAGACGCATGTAATGTTACCACCGAGACGTAGGGACCGACACGCCTGGAATGTTGTCAAATGTTACATCCGAGATGTTAGTTTGCCTTAGGTTAGGATATATGACGTTACAGACGTATATACTGTTCCCTGCGGGATGTAGGGTTCGACAGGCCAGCAATGTTGTCAATTATTGCATCCGAGATGTTAGGTTGCCTTAGATTATGATATATACCGTTACAGACGCATATAATGTTCCCACCGAGTAGTATGGTCCGACACGCCTGGAAGGTTGTAGAATATTACATCCGAGATGTCAGGTTGCCTTAGGTTAGCATATATACCGTTATAGACATATATACTGTTCCCTCCGAG
Source organism: Xylocopa violacea (assembly GCA_963969225.1). Lineage (NCBI taxonomy): Eukaryota > Metazoa > Arthropoda > Insecta > Hymenoptera > Apidae > Xylocopa > Xylocopa violacea. The sequence goes on from CAXAJV010000004.1 coordinate 22,201,289, forward strand.
AAGTAGGGTTCGACAGGCCAGGAATGTTGTCAAATATTGCATCCGAGATGTTAGGTTGCCTTAGGTTAGGATATAGAACGTTATAGACGCAGGGACCGACACGCCTGGAATGTTGTCAAATGTTACATCCGAGATGTTAGGTTGCCTTAGGTTAGGATATATGACGTTACAGACGTATATACTGTTCCCTCCGGGAAGTAGGGTTCGACAGGCCAGGAATGTTGTCAAATATTGCATCCGAGATGTTAGGTTGCCTTAGATTATGATATATGACGTTATAGACGTATATACTGTTCCCTCCGAGAAGTAGGGTTCGACGGGCCAGGAATGTTGTCAAATATTGCATCCGAGATGTTAGGTTGCCTTAGGTTAGGATATATAACGTTATAGACGCATGTAATGTTACCACCGAGACGTAGGGACCGACACGCCTGGAATGTTGTCAAATGTGACATCCGAGGTGTTAGGTTGCCTTAGGTTAGGATATATATCGTTATAGACGTATATACTGTTCCCACCGAGAGGTAGGGTTCGACAGGCCAGGAATGTTGTCAAATATTGCATCCGAGATGTTAGGTTGCCTTAGGTTAGGATATATAACGTTATAGACGCATGTAACGTTACCTCCGACACGTAGGGACCGACACGCCTGGAATGTTGTCAAATGTTACATCCGAGATGTTAGGTTGGTTTATGTTAGGATATATGACGTTACAGACGTATATACTGTTCCCTGCGGGAAGTAGGGTTCGACAGGCCAGCAATGTTGTCAATTATTGCATCCGAGATGTTAGGTTGCCTTAGATTATGATATATACCGTTACAGACGCATATAATGTTCCCACCGAGAAGTAGGGTCCGACACGCCTGGAATGTTGTAGAATAATACAGCCGAGATGTCAGGTTGCCTTAGGTTAGCATATATACCGTTATAGACATATATACTGTTCCCTCCGAGAAGTAGGGTTCGACAGGCCAGGAATGTTGTCAAATATTGCATCCGAGATGTTAGGTTGCCTTAGATTATGATATATACCGTTATAGACGTATATACTGTTCCCTCCGAGAAGTAGGGTTCGACAGGCCAGGAATGTTGTCAAATATTGCATCCGAGATGCTCTGGCTGAAAGCTTTCCTGGAGTAGGCTTGCTCCATCTAAATCCGTAATAATCCCTCCCTCGTTCTTGGGGACGGCTCACCCCGGCGTTGTCGGAGCGCCGGGGCAAGGCGGAGCAGCGCTGCACATCTTCGCAGCTAACTGTCTCCGTCGAGCCCTCCTCCTCCTCCGCGATTTGTATCTTATGTACTAATTACGTGTTTTTCTCCCTACAGGAACAGGGCGAGCATGCACGCGAGCATGCGGCGGGCCCGCCTCCCCGAGGTTCCCCGCGGATGCCCCTGCGGCCGAGCGAGACTTAGTCTCGGTCGAGCGTCGGGGTAACTGAAGGGCCCACACCGCGGGAAAACGATCGCCGCGGCGCTGCTGGGTTTTTCCTCTCCCGTTCCGGAGGACTGGTTCGCGTTGGCAAGTCGATGGGAATATGCTGCGTATGCCCTTAAGGCGAGGTAGCAGACTCGTGTCCCTTCCCGGGGCCGGGTTCAGAATATTGCATCCGAGATGTTAGGTGGCCTTAGATTAGGATATATACCGTTATAGACGCATGTAATGTTACCACCGAGACGTAGGGACCGACACGCCTGGAATGTTGTCAAATGTTACATCCGAGATGTTAGTTTGCCTTAGGTTAGGATATATGACGTTACAGACGTATATACTGTTCCCTGCGGGATGTAGGGTTCGACAGGCCAGCAATGTTGTCAATTATTGCATCCGAGATGTTAGGTTGCCTTAGATTATGATATATACCGTTACAGACGCATATAATGTTCCCACCGAGTAGTATGGTCCGACACGCCTGGAAGGTTGTAGAATATTACATCCGAGATGTCAGGTTGCCTTAGGTTAGCATATATACCGTTATAGACATATATACTGTTCCCTCCGAGAAGTAGGGTTCGACAGGCCAGGAATGTTGTCAAATATTGCATCCGAGATGTTAGGTTGCCTTAGGTTAGGATATAGAACGTTATAGACGCAGGGACCGACACGCCTGGAATGTTGTCAAATGTTACATCCGAGATGTTAGGTTGCCTTAGGTTAGGATATATGACGTTACAGACGTATATACTGTTCCCTCCGGGAAGTAGGGTTCGACAGGCCAGGAATGTTGTCAAATATTGCATCCGAGATGTTAGGTTGCCTTAGATTATGATATATGACGTTATAGACGTATATACTGTTCCCTCCGAGAAGTAGGGTTCGACGGGCCAGAAATGTTGTCAAATATTGCATCCGAGATGTTAGGTTGCCTTAGGTTAGGATATATAACGTTATAGACGCATGTAATGTTACCACCGAGACGTAGGGACCGACACGCCTGGAATGTTGTCAAATGTGACATCCGAGGTGTTAGGTTGCCTTAGGTTAGGATATATATCGTTATAGACGTATATACTGTTCCCACCGAGAGGTAGGGTTCGACAGGCCAGGAATGTTGTCAAATATTGCATCCGAGATGTTAGGTTGCCTTAGGTTAGGATATATAACGTTATAGACGCATGTAACGTTACCTCCGACACGTAGGGACCGACACGCCTGGAATGTTGTCAAATGTTACATCCGAGATGTTAGGTTGGTTTATGTTAGGATATATGACGTTACAGACGTATATACTGTTCCCTGCGGGAAGTAGGGTTCGACAGGCCAGCAATGTTGTCAATTATTGCATCCGAGATGTTAGGTTGCCTTAGATTATGATATATACCGTTACAGACGCATATAATGTTCCCACCGAGAAGTAGGGTCCGACACGCCTGGAATGTTGTAGAATAATACAGCCGAGATGTCAGGTTGCCTTAGGTTAGCATATATACCGTTATAGACATATATACTGTTCCGTCCGAGAAGTAGGGTTCGACAGGCCAGGAATGTTGTCAAATATTGCATCCGAGATGTTAGGTTGCCTTAGATTATGATATATACCGTTATAGACGTATATACTGTTCCCTCCGAGAAGTAGGGTTCGACAGGCCAGGAATGTTGTCAAATATTGCATCCGAGATGCTCTGGCTGAAAGCTTTCCTGGAGTAGGCTTGCTCCATCTAAATCCGTAATAATCCCTCCCTCGTTCTTGGGGACGGCTCACCCCGGCGTTGTCGGAGCGCCGGGGCAAGGCGGAGCAGCGCTGCACATCTTCGCAGCTAACTGTCTCCGTCGAGCCCTCCTCCTCCTCCGCGATTTGTATCTTATGTACTAATTACGTGTTTTTCTCCCTACAGGAACAGGGCGAGCATGCACGCGAGCATGCGGTGGGCCCGCCTCCCCGAGGTTCCCCGCGGATGCCCCTGCGGCCGAGCGAGACTTAGTCTCGGTCGAGCGTCGGGGTAACTGAAGGGCCCACACCGCGGGAAAACGATCGCCGCGGCGCTGCTGGGTTTTTCCTCTCCCGTTCCGGAGGACTGGTTCGCGTTGGCAAGTCGATGGGAATATGCTGCGTATGCCCTTAAGGCGAGGTAGCAGACTCGTGTCCCTTCCCGGGGCCGGGTTCAGAATATTGCATCCGAGATGTTAGGTGGCCTTAGATTAGGATATATACCGTTATAGACGCATGTAATGTTACCACCGAGACGTAGGGACCGACACGCCTGGAATGTTGTCAAATGTTACATCCGAGATGTTAGTTTGCCTTAGGTTAGGATATATGACGTTACAGACGTATATACTGTTCCCTGCGGGATGTAGGGTTCGACAGGCCAGCAATGTTGTCAATTATTGCATCCGAGATGTTAGGTTGCCTTAGATTATGATATATACCGTTACAGACGCATATAATGTTCCCACCGAGTAGTATGGTCCGACACGCCTGGAAGGTTGTAGAATATTACATCCGAGATGTCAGGTTGCCTTAGGTTAGCATATATACCGTTATAGACATATATACTGTTCCCTCCGAGAAGTAGGGTTCGACAGGCCAGGAATGTTGTCAAATATTGCATCCGAGATGTTAGGTTGCCTTAGGTTAGGATATAGAACGTTATAGACGCAGGGACCGACACGCCTGGAATGTTGTCAAATGTTACATCCGAGATGTTAGGTTGCCTTAGGTTAGGATATATGACGTTACAGACGTATATACTGTTCCCTCCGGGAAGTAGGGTTCGACAGGCCAGGAATGTTGTCAAATATTGCATCCGAGATGTTAGGTTGCCTTAGATTATGATATATGACGTTATAGACGTATATACTGTTCCCTCCGAGAAGTAGGGTTCGACGGGCCAGGAATGTTGTCAAATATTGCATCCGAGATGTTAGGTTGCCTTAGGTTAGGATATATAACGTTATAGACGCATGTAATGTTACCACCGAGACGTAGGGACCGACACGCCTGGAATGTTGTCAAATGTGACATCCGAGGTGTTAGGTTGCCTTAGATTAGGATATATATCTTTATAGACGTATATACTGTTCCCACCGAGAGGTAGGGTTCGACAGGCCAGGAATGTTGTCAAATATTGCATCCGAGATGTTAGGTTGCCTTAGGTTAGGATATATAACGTTATAGACGCATGTAACGTTACCTCCGACACGTAGGGACCGACACGCCTGGAATGTTGTCAAATGTTACATCCGAGATGTTAGGTTGGTTTATGTTAGGATATATGACGTTACAGACGTATATACTGTTCCCTGCGGGAAGTAGGGTTCGACAGGCCAGCAATGTTGTCAATTATTGCATCCGAGATGTTAGGTTGCCTTAGATTATGATATATACCGTTACAGACGCATATAATGTTCCCACCGAGAAGTAGGGTCCGACACGCCTGGAATGTTGTAGAATAATACAGCCGAGATGTCAGGTTGCCTTAGGTTAGCATATATACCGTTATAGACATATATACTGTTCCCTCCGAGAAGTAGGGTTCGACAGGCCAGGAATGTTGTCAAATATTGCATCCGAGATGTTAGGTTGCCTTAGATTATGATATATACCGTTATAGACGTATATACTGTTCCCTCCGAGAAGTAGGGTTCGACAGGCCAGGAATGTTGTCAAATATTGCATCCGAGATGCTCTGGCTGAAAGCTTTCCTGGAGTAGGCTTGCTCCATCTAAATCCGTAATAATCCCTCCCTCGTTCTTGGGGACGGCTCACCCCGGCGTTGTCGGAGCGCCGGGGCAAGGCGGAGCAGCGCTGCACATCTTCGCAGCTAACTGTCTCCGTCGAGCCCTCCTCCTCCTCCGCGATTTGTATCTTATGTACTAATTACGTGTTTTTCTCCCTACAGGAACAGGGCGAGCATGCACGCGAGCATGCGGTGGGCCCGCCTCCCCGAGGTTCCCCGCGGATGCCCCTGCGGCCGAGCGAGACTTAGTCTCGGTCGAGCGTCGGGGTAACTGAAGGGCCCACACCGCGGGAAAACGATCGCCGCGGCGCTGCTGGGTTTTTCCTCTCCCGTTCCGGAGGACTGGTTCGCGTTGGCAAGTCGATGGGAATATGCTGCGTATGCCCTTAAGGCGAGGTAGCAGACTCGTGTCCCTTCCCGGGGCCGGGTTCAGAATATTGCATCCGAGATGTTAGGTGGCCTTAGATTAGGATATATACCGTTATAGACGCATGTAATGTTACCACCGAGACGTAGGGACCGACACGCCTGGAATGTTGTCAAATGTTACATCCGAGATGTTAGTTTGCCTTAGGTTAGGATATATGACGTTACAGACGTATATACTGTTCCCTGCGGGATGTAGGGTTCGACAGGCCAGCAATGTTGTCAATTATTGCATCCGAGATGTTAGGTTGCCTTAGATTATGATATATACCGTTACAGACGCATATAATGTTCCCACCGAGTAGTATGGTCCGACACGCCTGGAAGGTTGTAGAATATTACATCCGAGATGTCAGGTTGCCTTAGGTTAGCATATATACCGTTATAGACATATATACTGTTCCCTCCGAGAAGTAGGGTTCGACAGGCCAGGAATGTTGTCAAATATTGCATCCGAGATGTTAGGTTGCCTTAGGTTAGGATATAGAACGTTATAGACGCAGGGACCGACACGCCTGGAATGTTGTCAAATGTTACATCCGAGATGTTAGGTTGCCTTAGGTTAGGATATATGACGTTACAGACGTATATACTGTTCCCTCCGGGAAGTAGGGTTCGACAGGCCAGGAATGTTGTCAAATATTGCATCCGAGATGTTAGGTTGCCTTAGATTATGATATATGACGTTATAGACGTATATACTGTTCCCTCCGAGAAGTAGGGTTCGACGGGCCAGGAATGTTGTCAAATATTGCATCCGAGATGTTAGGTTGCCTTAGGTTAGGATATATAACGTTATAGACGCATGTAATGTTACCACCGAGACGTAGGGACCGACACGCCTGGAATGTTGTCAAATGTGACATCCGAGGTGTTAGGTTGCCTTAGATTAGGATATATATCTTTATAGACGTATATACTGTTCCCACCGAGAGGTAGGGTTCGACAGGCCAGGAATGTTGTCAAATATTGCATCCGAGATGTTAGGTTGCCTTAGGTTAGGATATATAACGTTATAGACGCATGTAACGTTACCTCCGACACGTAGGGACCGACACGCCTGGAATGTTGTCAAATGTTACATCCGAGATGTTAGGTTGGTTTATGTTAGGATATATGACGTTACAGACGTATATACTGTTCCCTGCGGGAAGTAGGGTTCGACAGGCCAGCAATGTTGTCAATTATTGCATCCGAGATGTTAGGTTGCCTTAGATTATGATATATACCGTTACAGACGCATATAATGTTCCCACCGAGAAGTAGGGTCCGACACGCCTGGAATGTTGTAGAATAATACAGCCGAGATGTCAGGTTGCCTTAGGTTAGCATATATACCGTTATAGACATATATACTGTTCCCTCCGAGAAGTAGGGTTCGACAGGCCAGGAATGTTGTCAAATATTGCATCCGAGATGTTAGGTTGCCTTAGATTATGATATATACCGTTATAGACGTATATACTGTTCCCTCCGAGAAGTAGGGTTCGACAGGCCAGGAATGTTGTCAAATATTGCATCCGAGATGCTCTGGCTGAAAGCTTTCCTGGAGTAGGCTTGCTCCATCTAAATCCGTAATAATCCCTCCCTCGTTCTTGGGGACGGCTCACCCCGGCGTTGTCGGAGCGCCGGGGCAAGGCGGAGCAGCGCTGCACATCTTCGCAGCTAACTGTCTCCGTCGAGCCCTCCTCCTCCTCCGCGATTTGTATCTTATGTACTAATTACGTGTTTTTCTCCCTACAGGAACAGGGCGAGCATGCACGCGAGCATGCGGTGGGCCCGCCTCCCCGAGGTTCCCCGCGGATGCCCCTGCGGCCGAGCGAGACTTAGTCTCGGTCGAGCGTCGGGGTAACTGAAGGGCCCACACCGCGGGAAAACGATCGCCGCGGCGCTGCTGGGTTTTTCCTCTCCCGTTCCGGAGGACTGGTTCGCGTTGGCAAGTCGATGGGAATATGCTGCGTATGCCCTTAAGGCGAGGTAGCAGACTCGTGTCCCTTCCCGGGGCCGGGTTCAGAATATTGCATCCGAGATGTTAGGTGGCCTTAGATTAGGATATATACCGTTATAGACGCATGTAATGTTACCACCGAGACGTAGGGACCGACACGCCTGGAATGTTGACAAATGTTACATCCGAGATGTTAGTTTGCCTTAGGTTAGGATATATGACGTTACAGACGTATATACTGTTCCCTGCGGGATGTAGGGTTCGACAGGCCAGCAATGTTGTCAATTATTGCATCCGAGATGTTAGGTTGCCTTAGATTATGATATATACCGTTACAGACGCATATAATGTTCCCACCGAGTACTATGGTCCGACACGCCTGGAAGGTTGTAGAATATTACATCCGAGATGTCAGGTTGCCTTAGGTTAGCATATATACCGTTATAGACATATATACTGTTCCCTCCGAGAAGTAGGGTTCGACAGGCCAGGAATGTTGTCAAATATTGCATCCGAGATGTTAGGTTGCCTTAGGTTAGGATATAGAACGTTATAGACGCAGGGACCGACACGCCTGGAATGTTGTCAAATGTTACATCCGAGATGTTAGGTTGCCTTAGGTTAGGATATATGACGTTACAGACGTATATACTGTTCCCTCCGGGAAGTAGGGTTCGACAGGCCAGGAATGTTGTCAAATATTGCATCCGAGATGTTAGGTTGCCTTAGATTATGATATATACCGTTATAGACGTATATACTGTTCCCTCCGAGAAGTAGGGTTCGACAGGCCAGGAATGTTGTCAAATATTGCATCCAAGATGTTAGGTTGCCTTAGATTAGGATATACAACGTTATAGACGCATATAATGTTCCCACCGAGAAGTAGGGTCCGACACGCCTGGAATGTTGTAGAATATTACATCCGAGATGTAAGGTTGCCTTAGGTTAGGATATATAACGTTATGGACGTGTATACTGTTCCCACCGAGAAGTAGGGTCCGAAACGCCAGGAATGTTGTAAAATATTACATCCGAGTTGTTACGTTGCCGTTATAGACGCATTAATGTTACCACCGAGACGTAGGGACCGACACGCCTGGAATGTTGTCAAATGTGACATCCGAGATGTTAGGTTGCCTTAGGTTAGGATATATATCGTTATAGACGTATATACTGTTCCCACCGAGAGGTAGGGTTCGACAGGCAAGGAATGTTGTCAAATATTGCATCCGAGATGTTAGGTTGCCTTAGGTTAGGATATATAACGTTATAGACGCATGTAATGTTACCTCCGACACGTAGGGACCGACACGCCTGGAATGTTGTCAAATGTTACATCCGAGATGTTAGTTTGCCTTAGGTTAGGATATATGACGTTACAGACGTATATACTGTTCCCTGCGGGAAGTAGGGTTCGACAGGCCAGCAATGTTGTCAATTATTGCATCCGAGATGTTAGGTTGCCTTAGATTATGATATATACCGTTACAGACGCATATAATGTTCCCACCGAGTAGTAGGGTCCGACACGCCTGGAAGGTTGTAGAATATTACATCCGAGATGTCAGGTTGCCTTAGGTTAGGATATATACCGTTATAGACATATATACTGTTCCCTCCGAGAAGTAGGGTTCGACAGGCCAGGAATGTTGTCAAATATTGCATCCGAGAAGTTAGGTTGCCTTAGGTTAGGATATATAACGTTATAGACGCATGTAATGTTACCACCGAGACGTAGGGACCGACACTCCTGGAATGTTGTCAAATGTTACATCCGAGATGTTAGGTTGCCTTAGATTATGATATATGACGTTATAGACGTATATACTGTTCCCTCCGAGAAGTAGGGTTCGACGGGCCAGGAATGTTGTCAAATATTGCATCCGAGATGTTAGGTTGCCTTAGGTTAGGATATATAACGTTATAGACGCATGTAATGTTACCACCGAGACGTAGGGACCGACACGCCTGGAATGTTGTCAAATGTGACATCCGAGGTGTTAGGTTGCCTTAGGTTAGGATATATATCGTTATAGACGTATATACTGTTCCCACCGAGAGGTAGGGTTCGACAGGCCAGGAATGTTGTCAAATATTGCATCCGAGATGTTAGGTTGCCTTAGGTTAGGATATATAACGTTATAGACGCATGTAACGTTACCTCCGACACGTAGGGACCGACACGCCTGGAATGTTGTCAAATGTTACATCCGAGATGTTAGGTTGGTTTATGTTAGGATATATGACATTACAGACGTATATACTGTTCCCTGCGGGAAGTAGGGTTCGACAGGCCAGCAATGTTGTCAATTATTGCATCCGAGATGTTAGGTTGCCTTAGATTATGATATATACCGTTACAGACGCATATAATGTTCCCACCGAGAAGTAGGGTCCGACACGCCTGGAATGTTGTAGAATAATACAGCCGAGATGTCAGGTTGCCTTAGGTTAGCATATATACCGTTATAGACATATATACTGTTCCCTCCGAGAAGTAGGGTTCGACAGGCCAGGAATGTTGTCAAATATTGCATCCGAGATGTTAGGTTGCCTTAGATTATGATATATACCGTTATAGACGTATATACTGTTCCCTCCGAGAAGTAGGGTTCGACAGGCCAGGAATGTTGTCAAATATTGCATCCGAGATGCTCTGGCTGAAAGCTTTCCTGGAGTAGGCTTGCTCCATCTAAATCCGTAATAATCCCTCCCTCGTTCTTGGGGACGGCTCACCCCGGCGTTGTCGGAGCGCCGGGGCAAGGCGGAGCAGCGCTGCACATCTTCGCAGCTAACTGTCTCCGTCGAGCCCTCCTCCTCCTCCGCGATTTGTATCTTATGTACTAATTACGTGTTTTTCTCCCTACAGGAACAGGGCGAGCATGCACGCGAGCATGCGGTGGGCCCGCCTCCCCGAGGTTCCCCGCGGATGCCCCTGCGGCCGAGCGAGACTTAGTCTCGGTCGAGCGTCGGGGTAACTGAAGGGCCCACACCGCGGGAAAACGATCGCCGCGGCGCTGCTGGGTTTTTCCTCTCCCGTTCCGGAGGACTGGTTCGCGTTGGCAAGTCGATGGGAATATGCTGCGTATGCCCTTAAGGCGAGGTAGCAGACTCGTGTCCCTTCCCGGGGCCGGGTTCAGAATATTGCATCCGAGATGTTAGGTGGCCTTAGATTAGGATATATACCGTTATAGACGCATGTAATGTTACCACCGAGACGTAGGGACCGACACGCCTGGAATGTTGTCAAATGTTACATCCGAGATGTTAGTTTGCCTTAGGTTAGGATATATGACGTTACAGACGTATATACTGTTCCCTGCGGGATGTAGGGTTCGACAGGCCAGCAATGTTGTCAATTATTGCATCCGAGATGTTAGGTTGCCTTAGATTATGATATATACCGTTACAGACGCATATAATGTTCCCACCGAGTAGTATGGTCCGACACGCCTGGAAGGTTGTAGAATATTACATCCGAGATGTCAGGTTGCCTTAGGTTAGCATATATACCGTTATAGACATATATACTGTTCCCTCCGAGAAGTACGGTTCGACAGGCCAGGAATGTTGTCAAATATTGCATCCGAGATGTTAGGTTGCCTTAGGTTAGGATATAGAACGTTATAGACGCAGGGACCGACACGCCTGGAATGTTGTCAAATGTTACATCCGAGATGTTAGGTTGCCTTAGGTTAGGATATATGACGTTACAGACGTATATACTGTTCCCTCCGGGAAGTAGGGTTCGACAGGCCAGGAATGTTGTCAAATATTGCATCCGAGATGTTAGGTTGCCTTAGATTATGATATATACCGTTATAGACGTATATACTGTTCCCTCCGAGAAGTAGGGTTCGACAGGCCAGGAATGTTGTCAAATATTGCATCCAAGATGTTAGGTTGCCTTAGATTAGGATATACAACGTTATAGACGCATATAATGTTCCCACCGAGAAGTAGGGTCCGACACGCCTGGAATGTTGTAGAATATTACATCCGAGATGTAAGGTTGCCTTAGGTTAGGATATATAACGTTATGGACGTGTATACTGTTCCCACCGAGAAGCAGGGTCCGAAACGCCAGGAATGTTGTAAAATATTACATCCGAGTTGTTACGTTGCCGTTATAGACGCATTAATGTTACCACCGAGACGTAGGGACCGACACGCCTGGAATGTTGTCAAATGTGACATCCGAGATGTTAGGTTGCCTTAGGTTAGGATATATATAGTTATAGACGTATATACTGTTCCCACCGAGAGGTAGGGTTCGACAGGCAAGGAATGTTGTCAAATATTGCATCCGAGATGTTAGGTTGCCTTAGGTTAGGATATATAACGTTATAGACGCATGTAATGTTACCTCCGACACGTAGGGACCGACACGCCTGGAATGTTGTCAAATGTTACATCCGAGATGTTAGTTTGCCTTAGGTTAGGATATATGACGTTACAGACGTATATACTGTTCCCTGCGGGAAGTAGGGTTCGACAGGCCAGCAATGTTGTCAATTATTGCATCCGAGATGTTAGGTTGCCTTAGATTATGATATATACCGTTACAGACGCATATAATGTTCCCACCGAGTAGTAGGGTCCGACACGCCTGGAAGGTTGTAGAATATTACATCCGAGATGTCAGGTTGCCTTAGGTTAGGATATATACCGTTATAGACATATATACTGTTCCCTCCGAGAAGTAGGGTTCGACAGGCCAGGAATGTTGTCAAATATTGCATCCGAGATGTTAGGTTGCCTTAGATTATGATATATACCGTTATAGACGTATATACTGTTCCCTCCGAGAAGTAGGGTTCGACAGGCCAGGAATGTTGTCAAATATTGCATCCGAGATGCTCTGGCTGAAAGCTTTCCTGGAGTAGGCTTGCTCCATCTAAATCCGTAATAATCCCTCCCTCGTTCTTGGGGACGGCTCACCCCGGCGTTGTCGGAGCGCCGGGGCAAGGCGGAGCAGCGCTGCACATCTTCGCAGCTAACTGTCTCCGTCGAGCCCTCCTCCTCCTCCGCGATTTGTATCTTATGTACTAATTACGTGTTTTTCTCCCTACAGGAACAGGGCGAGCATGCACGCGAGCATGCGGTGGGCCCGCCTCCCCGAGGTTCCCCGCGGATGCCCCTGCGGCCGAGCGAGACTTAGTCTCGGTCGAGCGTCGGGGTAACTGAAGGGCCCACACCGCGGGAAAACGATCGCCGCGGCGCTGCTGGGTTTTTCCTCTCCCGTTCCGGAGGACTGGTTCGCGTTGGCAAGTCGATGGGAATATGCTGCGTATGCCCTTAAGGCGAGGTAGCAGACTCGTGTCCCTTCCCGGGGCCGGGTTCAGAATATTGCATCCGAGATGTTAGGTGGCCTTAGATTAGGATATATACCGTTATAGACGCATGTAATGTTACCACCGAGACGTAGGGACCGACACGCCTGGAATGTTGTCAAATGTTACATCCGAGATGTTAGTTTGCCTTAGGTTAGGATATATGACGTTACAGACGTATATACTGTTCCCTGCGGGATGTAGGGTTCGACAGGCCAGCAATGTTGTCAATTATTGCATCCGAGATGTTAGGTTGCCTTAGATTATGATATATACCGTTACAGACGCATATAATGTTCCCACCGAGTACTATGGTCCGACACGCCTGGAAGGTTGTAGAATATTACATCCGAGATGTCAGGTTGCCTTAGGTTAGCATATATACCGTTATAGACATATATACTGTTCCCTCCGAGAAGTAGGGTTCGACAGGCCAGGAATGTTGTCAAATATTGCATCCGAGATGTTAGGTTGCCTTAGGTTAGGATATAGAACGTTATAGACGCAGGGACCGACACGCCTGGAATGTTGTCAAATGTTACATCCGAGATGTTAGGTTGCCTTAGGTTAGGATATATGACGTTACAGACGTATATACTGTTCCCTCCGGGAAGTAGGGTTCGACAGGCCAGGAATGTTGTCAAATATTGCATCCGAGATGTTAGGTTGCCTTAGATTATGATATATACCGTTATAGACGTATATACTGTTCCCTCCGAGAAGTAGGGTTCGACAGGCCAGGAATGTTGTCAAATATTGCATCCAAGATGTTAGGTTGCCTTAGATTAGGATATACAACGTTATAGACGCATATAATGTTCCCACCGAGAAGTAGGGTCCGACACGCCTGGAATGTTGTAGAATATTACATCCGAGATGTAAGGTTGCCTTAGGTTAGGATATATAACGTTATGGACGTGTATACTGTTCCCACCGAGAAGTAGGGTCCGAAACGCCAGGAATGTTGTAAAATATTACATCCGAGTTGTTACGTTGCCGTTATAGACGCATTAATGTTACCACCGAGACGTAGGGACCGACACGCCTGGAATGTTGTCAAATGTGACATCCGAGATGTTAGGTTGCCTTAGGTTAGGATATATATCGTTATAGACGTATATACTGTTCCCACCGAGAGGTAGGGTTCGACAGGCAAGGAATGTTGTCAAATATTGCATCCGAGATGTTAGGTTGCCTTAGGTTAGGATATATAACGTTATAGACGCATGTAATGTTACCTCCGACACGTAGGGACCGACACGCCTGGAATGTTGTCAAATGTTACATCCGAGATGTTAGTTTGCCTTAGGTTAGGATATATGACGTTACAGACGTATATACTGTTCCCTGCGGGAAGTAGGGTTCGACAGGCCAGCAATGTTGTCAATTATTGCATCCGAGATGTTAGGTTGCCTTAGATTATGATATATACCGTTACAAACGCATATAATGTTCCCACCGAGTAGTAGGGTCCGACACGCCTGGAAGGTTGTAGAATATTACATCCGAGATGTCAGGTTGCCTTAGGTTAGGATATATACCGTTATAGACATATATACTGTTCCCTCCGAGAAGTAGGGTTCGACAGGCCAGGAATGTTGTCAAATATTGCATCCGAGAAGTTAGGTTGCCTTAGGTTAGGATATATAACGTTATAGACGCATGTAATGTTACCACCGAGACGTAGGGACCGACACTCCTGGAATGTTGTCAAATGTTACATCCGAGATGTTAGGTTGCCTTAGGTTAGGATATATGACGTTACAGACGTATATACTGTTCCCTCCGAGAAGTAGTGTTCGACAGGCCAGGAATGTTGTCAAATATTGCATCCGAGATGTTAGGTTGCCTTAGATTAGGATATATACCGTTATAGACGTATATACTGTTCCCTCCGAGAAGTAGGGTTCGACAGGCCAAGAATGTTGTCGAATATTGCATCTGAGATGTTAGGTTGCCTCAGGTAAGAATATATGACGTTATAGGCGTATATACAGTTCCCTCCGAGAAGTAGGGTTCGACGGGCGAGGAATGTTGTCAAATATTGCATCCGAGATGTTAGGTTGCCTTAGGTTAGGATATATAACGTTATAGACGCATGTAATGTTACCACCGAGACGTAGGGACCGACACGCCTGGAATGTGGTCAAATGTTACATCCGAGATTTAGGTTGCCTCAGGTTAGGATATATGACGTTATAGACGTATATACTGTTCCCTCCGAGAAGTACGGTTCGACAGGCCAGGAATGTTGTCAAATATTGCATCCGATATGTCAGGTTGCCTTAGGTTAGGATATATAACGTTATAGACGTATATACTGTTCCCGCTGAGAAGTAGGGTTCGACAGGCCAGGAATGTTGTCAAATATTGCATCCGAGATGTTAGGTTGCCTTAGGTTAGGATATATAACGTTATAGACGCATGTAATGTTACCACCGAGACGTAGGGACCGACACGCCTGGAAGGTTGTAGAATATTACATCCGAGATGTCAGGTTGCCTTAGGTTAGGATATATACCGTTATAGACATATATACTGTTCCCTCCGAGAAGTAGAGTTCGACAGGCCAGGAATGTTGTCAGATATTGCATCCGAGATGTTAGGTTGCCTTAGATTATGATATATACCGTTATAGACGCATATAATGTTCCCACTGAGAAGTAAGGTCCGACACGCCTGGAAGGTTGTAGAATATTACATCCCAGATGTCAGGTTGCCTTAGGTTAGGATTTATACCGTTATAGACATATATACTGTTCCCTCCGAGAAGTAGAGTTCGACAGGCCAGGAATGTTGTCAAATATTGCATCCGAGATGTTAGGTTGCCTTAGATTAGGATATACAACGTTATCGACGCATATAATTTTCCCACCGAGAAGTACGGTCCGACACGCCTGGAATGTTGTAGAATAATACATCCGAGATGTCAGGTTGCCTTAGGTTAGGATATATAACGTTATAGACGTATATACTGTTCCCTCCGAGAAGTAGGGTTCGACAGGCCAGGAATGTTGTCAAATATTTCATCCGAGATGTTAGGTTGCCTTAGATTAGGATATATACCGTTATAGACGCATGTAATGTTACCACCGAGAGGTAGGGACCGACACGCCTGGAATGTTGTCAAATGTTACATCCGAGATGTTAGGTTGCCTCAGGTTAGGATATATGACGTTATAGACGTATATACTGTTCCCTCCGAGAGGTAGGGTTCGACAGGCAAGGAATGTTGTCAAATATTGCATCCGAGATGTTAGGTTGCCTTAGGTTAGGATATATAACGTTATAGACGCATGTAATGTTACCTCCTACACGTAGGGACCGACACGCCTGGAATGTTGTCAAATGTTACATCCGAGATGTTAGGTTGCCTTATGTTAGGATATATGACGCTACAGACGTATATACTGTTCCCACCGAGAAGTAGAGTCCGACACGCCTGGAATGTTGTAGAATAATACATCCGAGATGTCAGGTTGCCTTAGGTTAGGATACATAACGTTATAGACATATATACTGTTCCCTCCGAGAAGTAGGGTTCGACAGGCCAGGAATGTTGTCAAATATTTCATCCGAGATGTTAGGTTGCCTTAGATTAGGATATATACCGTTATAGACGCATGTAATGTTACCACCGAGACGTAGGGACCGACACGCCTGGAATGTTGTCAAATGTTACATCCGAGATGTTAGGTTGCCTCAGGTTAGGATATATGACGTTATAGACGTATATACTGTTCCCTCCGAGAGGTAGGTTTCGACAGGCCAGGAATGTTGTCAGATATTGCATCCGAGATGTCAGGTTGCCTTAGGTTAGGATATATACCGTTATAGACATATATACTGTTCCCTCCGAGAAGTAGAGTTCGACAGGCCAGGAATGTTGTCAAATATTGCATCCGAGATGTTAGGTTGCCTTAGATTATGATATATACCGTTATAGACGTATATACTGTTCCCTCCGAGAAGTAGGGTTCGACAGGCCAGGAATGTTGTCAAATATTTCATCCGAGATGTTAGGTTGCCTTAGATTAGGATATATACCGTTATAGACGCATGTAATGTTACCACCGAGACGTAGGGACCGACACGCCTGGAATGTTGTCAAATGTTACATCCGAGATGTTAGGTTGCCTCAGGTTAGGATATATGACGTTATAGACGTATATACTGTTCCCTCCGAGAGGTAGGGTTCGACAGGCAAGGAATGTTGTCAAATATTGCATCCGAGATGTTAGGTTGCCTTAGGTTAGGATATATAACGTTATAGACGCATGTAATGTTACCTCCTACACGTAGGGACCGACACGCCTGGAATGTTGTCAAATGTTACATCCGAGATGTTAGGTTGCCTTATGTTAGGATATATGACGCTACAGACGTATATACTGTTCCCACCGAGAAGTAGAGTCCGACACGCCTGGAATGTTGTAGAATAATACATCCGAGATGTCAGGTTGCCTTAGGTTAGGATACATAACGTTATAGACATATATACTGTTCCCTCCGAGAAGTAGGGTTCGACAGGCCAGGAATGTTGTCAAATATTTCATCCGAGATGTTAGGTTGCCTTAGATTAGGAAATATACCGTTATAGACGCATGTAATGTTACCACCGAGACGTAGGGACCGACACGCCTGGAATGTTGTCAAATGTTACATCCGAGATGTTAGGTTGCCTCAGGTTAGGATATATGACGTTATAGACGTATATACTGTTCCCTCCGAGAGGTAGGTTTCGACAGGCCAGGAATGTTGTCAGATATTGCATCCGAGATGTCAGGTTGCCTTAGGTTAGGATATATACCGTTATAGACATATATACTGTTCCCTCCGAGAAGTGGAGTTCGACAGGCCAGGAATGTTGTCAAATATTGCATCCGAGATGTTAGGTTGCCTTAGATTATGATATATACCGTTATAGACGTATATACTGTTCCCTCCGGGAAGTAGGGTTCGACAGGCCAGGAATGTTGTCAAATATTGCATCCGAGATGTTAGGTTGCCTTAGATTATGATATATACCGTTATAGACGCATATAATGTTCCCACCGAGAAGTAGGGTCCGACACGCCTGGAATGATGTAGAATATTACATCCGAGATGTCAGGTTGCCTTAGGTTAGGATATATAACGTTATAGACTTATATACTGCTCCCTCCGAGAAGTAGGGTTCGACAGGCCAGGAATGTTGTCAAATATTGCATCGGAGATGTTAGGTTGCCTTAGATTAGGATATACAACGTTATAGACGCATATAATGTTCCCACCGAGGAGTAGGGTCCGACACGCCTGGAATGTTGTAGAGTATTACATACCGAGATGTAAGGTTGCCTTAGATTAGAATATATAACGTTATGGATGTATATACTGTTCCCACCGAGAAGTAGGGTCCGACACGCCAGGAATGTTGTCAAATATTACATCCGAGTTGTTAGGTTGCCTTA
The DNA here is from genome assembly GCA_963969225.1 of Xylocopa violacea. Lineage (NCBI taxonomy): Eukaryota > Metazoa > Arthropoda > Insecta > Hymenoptera > Apidae > Xylocopa > Xylocopa violacea. The sequence goes on from CAXAJV010000004.1 coordinate 22,219,633, forward strand.
GGTTAGGATATATAACGTTATAGACGCATGTAATGTTACCACCGAGACGTAGGGACCGACACGCCTGGAATGTTGTCAAATGTTACATACGAGATGTTAGGTTGCCTTAGGTTAGGATATATGACGTGATAGACGTATATACTGTTCCCTCCGAGAAGTAGGGTTCGACGGGCCAGCAATGTTGTCAAATATTGCATCCGAGATGTTAGGTCGCCTTAGGTTAGGATATATAACGTTATAGACGCATGTAATGTTACCACCGAGACGTAGGGACCGACACGCCTGGAATGTTGTCAAATGTGACATCCGAGATGTTAGGCTGCCTTAGGTTAGGATATATATCGTTATAGACGCATATATTGTTCCCACCGAGTAGTAGGGTCCGACACGCCTGGAAGGTTGTAGAATATTACATCCGAGATGTCAGGTTGCCTTAGGTTAGGATATACACCGTTATAGACATATATACTGTTCCCTCCGAGAAGTAGGGTTCGACAGGCCAGGAATGTTGTCAAATATTGCATCCGAGATGTCAGGTTGCCTTAGATTAGGATATATAACGTTATAGACGCATGTAATGTTACCACCGAGAAGTAGGGTCCGACACGCCTGGAATGTTGTAGAATAATACATCCGAGATATCAGGTTGCCTTAGGTTAGGATATATAACGTTATAGACGTATATACTGTTCCCTCCGAGAAGTAGGGTTCGACAGGCCAGGAATGTTGTCAAATATTGCATCCGATATGTTAGGTTGCCTTAGGTAAGGATATGTAACGTTATAGACGTATATAATGTTACCACCGAGACGTAGGGACCGACACGCCTGGAATGTTGTCAAATGTTACATCCGAGATGTTAGGTTGCCTTAGGTTAGGATATATGACGTTATAGACGTATATACTGTTCCCTCCGAGAAGTAGGGTTCGACGGGCCAGGAATGTTGTCAAATATTGCATCCGAGGTGTTATGTCGCCTTAGGTTAGGATATATAACGTTATAGACGCATGTAATGTTACCACCGAGACGTAGGGACCGACACGCCTGGAATGTTGTCAAATGTTACATCGGAGATGTTAGGTTGCCTTAGGTTAGGATATATGACGTTACAGACGTATATACTGTTCCCTCCGAGAAGTAGTGTTCGACAGGCCAGGAATGTTGTCAAATATTGCATCCGAGATGTTAGGTTGCCTTAGGTTAGGATATATAACGTTATAGACGCATGTAATGTTACCTCCGAGAAGTACGGTTCGACAGGCCAAGAATGTTTTCAAATATTGCATTCGAGATGTTAGGTTGCCTCAGGTAAGAATATATGACGTTATAGACGTATATACAGTTCCCTCCGAGAAGTAGGGTTCGACAGGCCAGGAATGTTGTCAAATATTGCACCCGAGATGTTAGGTTACCTTAGGTTAGGATATATAACGTTATAGACGCATGTAATGTTACCACCGAGACGTAGGGACCGACACGCCTGGAATGTTGTCAAATGTTACATCCGAGATGTTAGGTTGCCTCAGGTTAGGATATATGACGTTATAGACGTATATACTGTTCCCTCCGAGAAGTACGGTTCGACAGGCCAGGAATGTTGTCAAATATTGCATCCGAGATGTTAGGTTGCCTTAGATTAGGATATATACCGTTATAGACGTATATACTGTTCCCTCCGAGAAGTAGGGTTCGACGGGCGAGGAATGTTGTCAAATATTGCATCTGAGATGTTAGGTTGCCTTAGATTAGGATATATACCGTTATAGACGTATATACTGTTCCCTCCGAGGAGTAGGGTTCGCCAGGCCAGGAATGTTGTCAAATATTGCATCCGAGATGTCAGGTGGCCTTAGATTAGGATATATACCGTTATACACGCATGTAATGTTACCACCGAGACGTAGGGACCGACACGCCTGGAATGTTGTCAAATGTTACATCCGAAATGTTAGGTTGCCTTAGGTTAGGATATATGACGTTACAGACGTATATACTGTTCCCTCCGAGAAGTAGGGTTCGACAGGCCAGGAATGTTGTCAGATATTGCATCCGAGATGTCAGGTTGCCTTAGGTTAGGATATATACCGTTATAGACATATATACTGTTCCCTCCGAGAAGTAGAGTTCGACAGGCCAGGAATGTTGTCAAATATTGCATCCGAGATGTTAGGTTGCCTTAGATTATGATATATACCGTTATAGACGCATATAATGTTCCCACCGAGAAGTAGGGTCCGACACGCCTGAAAGGTTGTAGAATATTACATCCGAGATGTCAGGTTGCCTTAGGTTAGGATATATACCGTTATAGACATATATACTGTTCCCTCCGAGAAGTAGGGTTCGACAGGCCAGGAATGTTGTCAAATATTGCATCCGAGATGTTAGGTTGCCTTAGATTAGGATATACAACTTTATAGACGCATATAATATTCCCACCGAGAAGTAGGGTCCGACACGCCTGGAATGTTGTCACATGTTACATCCGAGATGTTAGGTTGCCTCAGGTCAGGATATATGACGTTATAGACGTATATACGGTTTCCTCCGAGAAGTAGGGTTCGACGGGCCAGGAATGTTGTCAAATATTGCATCCGAGATGTTAGGTCGCCTTAGGTTAGGATATATAACGTTATAGACGCATGTAATGTTACCACCGAGACGTAGGGACCGACACGCCTGGAATGTTGTAGAATAATACATCCGAGATGTCAGGTTGCCTTAGGTTAGGATATATAACGTTATAGACGTATATACTGTTCCCTCCGAGAAGTAGGGTTTGACATGCCAGGAATGTTGTCAAATATTGCATCCGAGATGTTAGGTTGCCTTAGATTAGGATATATACCGTTATAGACGCATGTAATGTTACCACCGAGACGTAGGGACCGACACGCCTGGAATGTTGTCAAATGTTACATCCGAGATGTTAGGTTGCCTCAGGTTAGGATATATGACGTTATAGACGTATATAATGTTCCCTCCGAGAAGTAGGGTTCGACGGGCGAGGAATGTTGTCAAATATTGCATCTGAGATGTTAGGTTGCCTTAGATTAGGATATATACCGTTATAGACGTATATACTGTTCCCTCCGAGGAGTAGGGTTCGCCAGGCCAGGAATGTTGTCAAATATTGCATCCGAGATGTCAGGTGGCCTTAGATTAGGATATATACCGTTATACACGCATGTAATGTTACCACCGAGACGTAGGGACCGACACGCCTGGAATGTTGTCAAATGTTACATCCGAAATGTTAGGTTGCCTTAGGTTAGGATATATGACGTTACAGACGTATATACTGTTCCCTCCGAGAAGTAGGGTTCGACAGGCCAGGAATGTTGTCAGATATTGCATCCGAGATGTCAGGTTGCCTTAGGTTAGGATATATACCGTTATAGACATATATACTGTTCCCTCCGAGAAGTAGAGTTCGACAGGCCAGGAATGTTGTCAAATATTGCATCCGAGATGTTAGGTTGCCTTAGATTATGATAGATACCGTTATAGACGCATATAATGTTCCCACCGAGAAGTAGGGTCCGACACGCCTGAAAGGTTGTAGAATATTACATCCGAGATGTCAGGTTGCCTTAGGTTAGGATATATACCGTTATAGACATATATACTGTTCCCTCCGAGAAGTAGGGTTCGACAGGCCAGGAATGTTGTCAAATATTGCATCCGAGATGTTAGGTAGCCTTAGATTAGGATATACAACGTTATAGACGCATATAATATTCCCACCGAGAAGTAGGGTCCGACACGCCTGGAATGTTGTCACATGTTACATCCGAGATGTTAGGTTGCCTCAGGTCAGGATATATGACGTTATAGACGTATATACGGTTTCCTCCGAGAAGTAGGGTTCGACGGGCCAGGAATGTTGTCAAATATTGCATCCGAGATGTTAGGTCGCCTTAGGTTAGGATACATAACGTTATAGACGCATGTAATGTTACCACCGAGAAGTACGGTTCGACAGGCCAAGAATGTTTTCAAATATTGCATTCGAGATGTTAGGTTGCCTCAGGTAAGAATATATGACGTTATAGACGTATATACAGTTCCCTCCGAGAAGTAGGGTTCGACAGGCCAGGAATGTTGTCAGATATTGCATCCGAGATGTCAGGTTGCCTTAGGTTAGGATATATACTTTTATAGACATATATACTGTTCCCTCCGAGAAGTAGAGTTCGACAGGCCAGGAATGTTGTCAAATGTTACATCCGAGATGTTATGTTGCCTCAGGTTAGGATATATGACGTTATAGACGTATATACTGTTGCCTCCGAGAAGTACGGTTCGACAGGCCAGGAATGTTGTCAAATATTGCATCCGAGATGTTAGGTTGCCTTAGATTAGGATATATACCGTTATAGACGTATATACTGTTCCCTCCGAGAAGTAGGGTTCGACAGGCCAGGAATGTTGTCAAATATTGCATCCGAGATGTTAGGTTGCCTCAGGTAAGGATATATGATGTTATAGACGTATATACTGTTCCCTCCGAGAAGTAGGGTTCGACGGGCCAGGAATGTTGTCAAATATTGCATCCGAGATGTTAGGTTGCCTTAGGTTAGGATATATAACGTTATAGACGCATGTAATGTCACCACCGAGACGTAGGGACCGACACGCCTGGAATGTTGTCAAATGTGACATCCGAGATGTTAGGCTGCCTTAGGTTAGGATATATATCGTTATAGACGCATATATTGTTCCCACCGAGTAGTAGGGTCCGACATGCCTGGAAGGTTGTAGAATATTACATCCGAGATGTCAGGTTGCCTTAGGTTAGGATATACACCGTTATAGACATATATACTGTTCCCTCCGAGAAGTAGGGTTCGACAGGCCAGGAATGTTGTCAAATATTGCATCCGAGATGTTAGATTGCCTTAGGTTAGGATATATAACGTTATAGACGCATGTAAAGTTACCGCCGAGACGTAGGGACCGACACGCCTGGAATGTTGTCAAATGTTACATCCGACATGTTAGTTTGCCTTAGGTTAGGATATATGACGTTACAGACGTATATACTGTTCCCTCCGAGAAGTAGGGTTCGACAGGCGAGGAATGTTGTCAAATATTGCATCCGAGATGTCAGGTTGCCTTAGATTAGGATGTACAACGTTATAGACGCATATAATGTTCCCACCGAGAAGTAGGGTCCGACACGCCTGGAATGTTGTAGAATAATACATCCGAGATGTCAGGTTGCCTTAGGTTAGGATATATAATGTTATAGACGTATATACTGTTCCCTCCGAGAAGTAGGGTTCGACAGGCCAGGAATGTTGTCAAATATTGCATCCGATATGTTAGGTTGCCTTAGGTAAGGATATGTAACGTTATAGACGTATATAATGTTACCACCGAGACGTAGGGACCGACACGCCTGGAATGTTGTCAAATGTTACATCCGAGATGTTAGGTTGCCTTAGGTTAGGATATATGACGTTATAGACGTATATACTGTTCCCTCCGAGAAGTAGGGTTCGACGGGCCAGGAATGTTGTCAAATATTGCATCCGAGGTGTTATGTCGCCTTAGGTTAGGATATATAACGTTATAGACGCATGTAATGTTACCACCGAGACGTAGGGACCGACACGCCTGGAATGTTGTCAAATGTTACATCCGAGATGTTAGGTTGCCTTAGGTTAGGATATATGACGTTACAGACGTATATACTGTTCCCTCCGAGAAGTAGTGTTCGACAGGCCAGGAATGTTGTCAAATATTGCATCCGAGATGTTAGGTTGCCTTAGGTTAGGATATATAACGTTATAGACGCATGTAATGTTACCTCCGAGAAGTACGGTTCGACAGGCCAAGAATGTTTTCAAATATTGCATTCGAGATGTTAGGTTGCCTCAGGTAAGAATATATGACGTTATAGACGTATATACAGTTCCCTCCGAGAAGTAGGGTTCGACAGGCCAGGAATGTTGTCAGATATTGCATCCGAGATGTCAGGTTGCCTTAGGTTAGGATATATACTGTTATAGACATATATACTGTTCCCTCCGAGAAGTAGAGTTCGACAGGCCAGGAATGTTGTCAAATATTGCATCCGAGATGTTAGGTTGCCTTAGATTAGGATATATACCGTTATAGACGTATATACTGTTCCCTCCGAGAAGTAGGGTTCGACAGGCCAGGAATGTTGTCAAATATTGCATCCGAGATGTTAGGTTGCCTCAGGTAAGGATATATGATGTTATAGACGTATATACTGTTCCCTCCGAGAAGTAGGGTTCGACAGGCCAGGAATGTTGTCAAATATTGCATCCGAGATGTTAGGTTGCCTTAGGTTAGGATATATAACGTTATAGACGCATGTAATGTTACCACCGAGACGTAGGGACCGACACGCCTGGAATGTTGTCAAATGTTACATCCGAGATGTTAGGTTGCCTCAGGTTAGGATATATGACGTTATAGACGTATATAATGTTCCCTCCGAGAAGTAGGGTTCGACGGGCGAGGAATGTTGTCAAATATTGCATCTGAGATGTTAGGTTGCCTTAGATTAGGATATATACCGTTATAGACGTATATACTGTTCCCTCCGAGGAGTAGGGTTCGCCAGGCCAGGAATGTTGTCAAATATTGCATCCGAGATGTCAGGTGGCCTTAGATTAGGATATATACCGTTATAGACGCATGTAATGTTACCACCGAGACGTAGGGACCGACACGCCTGGAATGTTGTCAAATGTTACATCCGAAATGTTAGGTTGCCTTAGGTTAGGATATATGACGTTACAGACGTATATACTGTTCCCTCCGAGAAGTAGGGTTCGACAGGCCAGGAATGTTGTCAGATATTGCATCCGAGATGTCAGGTTGCCTTAGGTTAGGATATATACTGTTATAGACATATATACTGTTCCCTCCGAGAAGTAGAGTTCGACAGGCCAGGAATGTTGTCAAATATTGCATCCGAGATGTTAGGTTGCCTTAGATTATGATACATACCGTTATAGACGCATATAATGTTCCCACCGAGAAGTAGGGTCCGACACGCCTGAAAGGTTGTAGAATATTACATCCGAGATGTCAGGTTGCCTTAGGTTAGGATATATACCGTTATAGACATATATACAGTTCCCTCCGAGGAGTAGGGTTCGACAGGCCAGGAATGTTGTCAAATATTGCATCCGAGATGTTAGGTTGCCTTAGATTAGGATATACAACGTTATAGACGCATATAATATTCCCACCGAGAAGTAGGGTCCGACACGCCTGGAATGTTGTCACATGTTACATCCGAGATGTTAGGTTGCCTCAGGTCAGGATATATGACGTTATAGACGTATATACGGTTTCCTCCGAGAAGTAGGGTTCGACGGGCCAGGAATGTTGTCAAATATTGCATCCGAGATGTTAGGTCGCCTTAGGTTAGGATATATAACGTTATAGACGCATGTAATGTTACCACCGAGACGTAGGGACCGACACGCCTGGAATGTTGTAGAATAATACATCCGAGATGTCAGGTTGCCTTAGGTTAGGATATATAACGTTATAGACGTATATACTGTTCCCTCCGAGAAGTAGGGTTTGACATGCCAGGAATGTTGTCAAATATTGCATCCGAGATGTTAGGTTGCCTTAGATTAGGATATATACCGTTATAGACGCATGTAATGTTACCACCGAGACGTAGGGACCGACACGCCTGGAATGTTGTCAAATGTTACATCCGAGATGTTAGGTTGCCTCAGGTTAGGATATATGACGTTATAGACGTATATAATGTTCCCTCCGAGAAGTAGGGTTCGACGGGCGAGGAATGTTGTCAAATATTGCATCCGAGATGTTAGGTTGCCTTAGATTAGGATATATACCGTTATAGACGTATATACTGTTCCCTCCGAGGAGTAGGGTTCGCCAGGCCAGGAATGTTGTCAAATATTGCATCCGAGATGTCAGGTGGCCTTAGATTAGGATATATACCGTTATAGACGCATGTAATGTTACCACCGAGACGTAGGGACCGACACGCCTGGAATGTTGTCAAATGTTACATCCGAAATGTTAGGTTGCCTTAGGTTAGGATATATGACGTTAGAGACGTATATACTGTTCCCTCCGAGAAGTAGGGTTCGACAGGCCAGGAATGTTGTCAGATATTGCATCCGAGATGTCAGGTTGCCTTAGGTTAGGATATATACCGTTATAGACATATATACTGTTCCCTCCGAGAAGTAGAGTTCGACAGGCCAGGAATGTTGTCAAATATTGCATCCGAGATGTTAGGTTGCCTTAGATTATGATACATACCGTTATAGACGCATATAATGTTCCCACCGAGAAGTAGGGTCCGACACGCCGGAAAGGTTGTAGAATATTACATCCGAGATGTCAGGTTGCCTTAGGTTAGGATATATACCGTTATAGACATATATACTGTTCCCTCCGAGAAGTAGGGTTCGACAGGCCAGGAATGTTGTCAAATATTGCATCCGAGATGTTAGGTTGCCTTAGGTTAGGATATATAACGTTATAGACGCATGTAATGTTACCACCGAGACGTAGGGACCGACACGCCTGGAATGTTGTCAAATGTTACATCCGAGATGTTAGGTTGCCTTAGGTTAGGATATATGACGTGATAGACGTATATACTGTTCCCTCCGAGAAGTAGGGTTCGACGGGCCAGGAATGTTGTCAAATATTGCATCCGAGATGTTAGGTCGCCTTAGGTTAGGATATATAACGTTATAGACGCATGTAATGTTACCACCGAGACGTAGGGACCGACACGCCTGGAATGTTGTCAAATGTGACATCCGAGATGTTAGGCTGCCTTAGGTTAGGATATATATCGTTATAGACGCATATATTGTTCCCACCGAGTAGTAGGGTCCGACACGCCTGGAAGGTTGTAGAATATTACATCCGAGATGTCAGGTTGCCTTAGGTTAGGATATACACCGTTATAGACATATATACTGTTCCCTCCGAGAAGTAGGGTTCGACAGGCCAGGAATGTTGTCAAATATTGCATCCGAGATGTTAGATTGCCTTAGGTTAGGATATATAACGTTATAGACGCATGTAAAGTTACCGCCGAGACGTAGGGACCGACACGCCTGGAATGTTGTCAAATGTTACATCCGAGATGTTAGGTTGCCTTAGGTTAGGATATATGACGTTACAGACGTATATGCTGTTCCCTCCGAGAAGTAGTGTTCGACAGGCCAGGAATGTTGTCAAATATTGCACCCGAGATGTTAGGTTACCTTAGGTTAGGATATATAACGTTATAGACGCATGTAATGTTACCACCGAGACGTAGGGACCGACACGCCTGGAATGTTGTCAAATGTTACATCCGAGATGTTAGGTTGCCTCAGGTTAGGATATATGACGTTATAGACGTATATACTGTTCCCTCCGAGAAGTACGGTTCGACAGGCCAGGAATGTTGTCAAATATTGCACCCGAGATGTTAGGTTGCCTTAGGTTAGGATACATAACGTTATAGACACATGTAATGTTACCACTGAGACGTAGGGACCGACACGCCTGGAATGTTGTCAAATGTTACATCCGAGATGTTAGGTTGCCTCAGGTTAGGATATATGACGTTATAGACGTATATACTGTTCCCTCCGAAAAGTACGGTTCGACAGGCCAGGAATGTTGTCAAATATTGCATCCGAGATGTCAGGTTGCCTTAGGTTAGGATATATAACGTTATAGACGCATGTAATGTTACCACCGAGACGTAGGGACCGACACGCCTGGAATGTTGTCAAATGTTACATCCGAGATGTTAGGTTGCCTCAGGTTAGGATATATGACGTTATAGACGTATATACTGTTCCCTCCGAGAAGTGCGGTTCGACAGGCCAGGAATGTTGTCAAATATTGCATCCGAGATGTTAGGTTGCCTTAGATTAGGATATAACCGTTATAGACGTATATACTGTTCCCTCCGAGAAGTAGGGTTCGACAGGCCAGGAATGTTGTCAAATATTGCATCCGAGATGTTAGGTTGCCTCAGGTAAGGATATATGACGTTATAGACGTATATACTGTTCCCTCCGAGAAGTAGGGTTCGACAGGCCAGGAATGTTGTCAAATATTGCATCCGAGATGTTAGGTTGCCTTAGGTTAGGATATATAACGTTATAGACGCATGTAATGTTACCACCGAGACGTAGGGACCGACACGCCTGGAATGTTGTCAAATGTTACATCCGAGATGTTAGGTTGCCTTAGGTTAGGATATATGACGTTGCAGACGTATATACTGTTCCCTCCGAGAAGTAGGGTTCGACAGGCCAGGAATGTTATCAGATATTGCATCCGAGATGTTAGGTTGCCTTAGATTATGATATATACCGTTATAGACGCATATAATGTTCCCACCGGGAAGTAGGTTCCGACACGCCTGGAATGTTGTAGAATAATACATCCGAGATGTCAGGTTGCCTTAGGTTAGGATATATAATGTTATAGACGTATATACTGTTCCCTCCGAGAAGTAGGGTTCTACAGGCCAGGAATGTTGTCAAATATTGCATCCGAGATGTTAGGTTGCCTTAGATTAGGATATATACCGTTATAGACGCATGTAATGTTACCACCGAGACGTAGGGACCGACACGCCTGGAATGTTGTCAAATGTTACATCCGAGATGTTAGGTTGGCTCAGGTTAGGATATATGACGTTATAGACGTATATACTGTTCCCTCCGAGAAGTAGGGTTCGACGGGCCAGGAATGTTGTCAAATGTTACATCCGAGATGTTAGGTTGCCTTAGGTTAGGATATATGACGTTACAAACGTATATACTGTTCCCTCCGAGAAGTAGTGTTCGACAGGCCAGGAATGTTGTCAAATATTGCATCCGAGATGTTAGGTTGCCTTAGGTTAGGATATATAACGTTATAGACGCATGTAATGTTACCTCCGAGAAGTACGGTTCGACAGGCCAAGAATGTTGTTAAATATTGCATCCGAGATGTTAGGTTGCCTCAGGTAAGAATATATGACGTTATAGACGTATATACAGTTCCCTCCGAGAAGTAGGGTTCGATAGGCCAGGAATGCTGTCAAATATTGCACCCGAGATGTTAGGTTGCCTTAGGTTAGGATATATAACGTTATAGACGCATGTAATGTTACCACCGAGACGTAGGGTCCGACACGCCTGGAATGTTGTAGAATAATACATCCGAGATGTCAGGTTGCCTTAGGTTAGGATATATAACGTTATAGACGTATATACTGTTCCCTCCGAGAAGTAGGGTTCGACAGGCCAGGAATGTTGTCAAATATTGCATCCGAGATGTTAGGTTGCCTTAGATTAGGATATATACCGTTATAGACGCATGTAATGTTACCACCGAGACGTAGGGACCGACACGCCTGGAATGTTGTCAAATGTTACATCCGAGATGTTAGGTTGCCTCAGGTTAGGATATATGACGTTATAGACGTATATACTGTTCCCTCCGAGAAGTAGGGTTCGACGGGCGAGGAATGTTGTCAAATATTGCATCCGAGATGCTAGGTTGCCTTAGATTAGGATATATACCGTTACAGACGTATATACTGTTCCCTCCGAGAAGTAGTGTTCGACAGGCCAGGAATGTTGTCAAATATTGCATCCGAGATGTTAGGTTGCCTTAGGTTAGGATATATAACGTTATAGACGCTTGTAATGTTACCTCCGAGAAGTACGGTTCGACAGGGCAGGAATGTTGCCAAATATTGCATCCGAGATGTTAGGTTGCCTCAGGTAAGAATATATGACGTTATAGACGTATGTACAGTTCCCTCCGAGAAGTAGGGTTCGACAGGCCAGGAATGTTGTCAAATATTGCACCCGAGATGTTAGGTTGCCTTAGGTTAGGATACATAACGTTATAGACGCATGTAATGTTACCACTGAGACGTAGGGACCGACACGCCTGGAATGTTGTCAAATGTTACATCCGAGATGTTAGGTTGCCTCAGGTTAGGATATATGACGTTATAGACGTATATACTGTTCCCTCCGAAAAGTACGGTTCGACAGGCCAGGAATGTTGTCAAATATTGCATCCGAGGTGTCAGGTTGCCTTAGGTTAGGATATATAACGTTATAGACGCATGTAATGTTACCACCGAGACGTAGGGACCGACACGCCTGGAATGTTGTCAAATGTTACATCCGAGATGTTAGGTTGCCTCAGGTTAGGATATATAACGTTATAGACGCTTGTAATGTTACCTCCGAGAAGTACGGTTCGACAGGCCAAGAATGTTGTCAAATATTGCATCCGAGATGTTAGGTTGCCTCAGGTAAGAATATATGACGTTATAGACGTATATACTGTTCCCTCCGGGAAGTAGGGTTCGACAGGCCAGGAATGTTGTCAAATATTGCATCCGAGATGTTAGGTTGCCTTAGGTTAGGATATATAACGTTATAGACGCATGTAATGTTACCACCGAGACGTAGGGACCGACACGCCTGGAATGTTGTAGAATAATACATCCGAGATGTCAGGTTGCCTTAGGTTAGGATATATAACGTTATAGACGTATATACTGTTCCCTCCGAGAAGTAGGGTTCGCCAGGCCAGGAATGTTGTCAAATATTGCATCCGAGATGTCAGGTGGCCTTAGATTAGGATATATACCGTTATAGACGCATGTAATGTTACCACCGAGACGTAGGGACCGACACGCCTGGAATGTTGTCAAATGTTACATCCGAAATGTTAGGTTGCCTTAGGTTAGGATATATGACGTTACAGACGTATATACTGTTCCCTCCGAGAAGTAGGGTTCGACAGGCCAGGAATGTTGTCAGATATTGCATCCGAGATGTCATTTGGCCTTAGGTTAGGATATATACCGTTATAGACATATATACTGTTCCCTCAGAGAAGTAGAGTTCGACAGGCCAGGAATGTTGTCAAATATTGCATCCGAGATGTTAGGTTGCCTTAGATTATGATACATACCGTTATAGACGCATATACTTTTCCCTCCGAGAAGTAGGGTTCGACAGGCCAGGAATGTTGTCAAATATTGCATCCGAGATGTTAGGTTGCCTTAGATTATGATACATACCGTTATAGACGCATATAATGTTCCCACCGAGAAGTAGGGTCCGACACGCCTGAAAGGTTGTAGAATATTACATCCGAGATGTCAGGTTGCCTTAGGTTAGGATATATACCGTTATAGACATATATACTGTTCCCTCCGAGAAGTAGGGTTCGACAGGCCAGGAATGTTGTCAAATATTGCATCCGAGATGTTAGGTTGCCTTAGGTTAGGATATATAACGTTATAGACGCATGTAATGTTACCACCGAGACGTAGGGACCGACACGCCTGGAATGTTGTCAAATATTACATCCGAGATGTTAGGTTGCCTTAGGTTAGGATATATGACGTTACGGATGTATATACTGTTCCCTCCGAGAAGTAGGGTTCGACAGGCCAGGAATGTTGTCAGATATTGCATCTGAGATGTTAGGTTGCCTTAGATTATGATATATACCGTTATAGACGCATATAATTTTCCCACCGAGAAGTAGGGTCCGACACGCCTGGAATGTTGTAGAATAATACATCCGAGATGTTAGGTTGCCTTAGGTTAGGATATATGACGTTACAGACGTATATACTGTTCCCTCCGAGAAGTAGTGTTCGACAGGCCAGGAATGTTGTCAAATATTGCATCCGAGATGTTAGGTTGCCTTAGGTTAGGATATATAACGTTATAGACGCATGTAATGTTACCACCGAGACGTAGGGACCGACACGCCTGGAATGTTGTCAAATGTTACATCCGAGATGTTAGGTTGCCTTAGGTTAGGATATATGACGTTACAGACGTATATACGGTTCCCTCCGAGAAGTAGGGTTCGACGGGCCAGGAATGTTGTCAAATATTGCATCCGAGATGTTAGGTCGCCTTAGGTTAGGATATATAACGTTATAGACGCATGTAATGTTACCACCGAGACGTAGGGACCGACACGCCTGGAATGTTGTCAAATGTTACATCCGAGATGTTAGGTTGCATCAGGTTAGGATATATGACGTTATAGACGTATATAATGTTCCCTCCGAGAAGTAGGGTTCGACGGGCGAGGAATGTTGTCAAATATTGCATCCGAGATGTTAGGTTGCCTTAGATTAGGATATATACCGTTATAGACGTATATACTGTTCCCTCCGAGGAGTAGGGTTCGACTGGCCAGGAATGTTGTCAAATATTGCATCCGAGATGTTAGGTTGCCTTAGATTATGATACATACCGTTATAGACGCATATAATGTTCCCACCGAGAAGTAGGGTCCGACACGCCTGAAAGGTTGTAGAATATTACATCCGAGATGTCAGGTTGCCTTAGGTTAGGATATATACCGTTATAGACATATATACTGTTCCCTCCGAGAAGTAGGGTTCGACAGGCCAGGAATGTTGTCAAATATTGCATCCGAGATGTTAGGTTGCCTTAGATTAGGATATACAACGTTATAGACGCATATAATATTCCCACCGAGAAGTAGGGTCCGACACGCCTGGAATGTTGTCACATGTTACATCCGAGATGTTAGGTTGCCTCAGGTCAGGATATATGACGTTATAGACGTATATACGGTTTCCTCCGAGAAGTAGGGTTCGACGGGCCAGGAATGTTGTCAAATATTGCATCCGAGGTGTTAGGTCGCCTTAGGTTAGGATATATAACGTTATAGACGCATGTAATGTTACCACCGAGACGTAGGGACCGACACGCCTGGAATGTTGTCAAATGTTACATCCGAAATGTTAGGTTGCCTTAGGTTAGGGTATATGACGTTACAGACGTATATACTTTTCCCTCCGAGAAGTAGGTTTCGACAGGCCAGGAATGTTGTCAAATATTGCATCCAAGATGTTAGGTTGCCTTAGATTATGATACATACCGTTATAGACGCATATAATGTTCCCACCGAGAAGTAGGGTCCGACACGCCTGAAAGGTTGTAGAATATTACATCCGAGATGTCAGGTTGCCTTAGGTTAGGATATATACCGTTATAGACATATATACTGTTCCCTCCGAGAAGTAGGGTTCGACAGGCCAGGAATGTTGTCAAATATTGCATCCGAGATGTTAGGTTGCCTTAGGTTAGGATATATAACGTTATAGACGCATGTAATGTTACCACCGAGACGTAGGGACCGACACGCCTGGAATGTTGTCAAATGTTACATCCGAGATGTTAGGTTGCCTTAGGTTAGGATATACGACGTTACAGATGTATATACTGTTCCCTCCGAGAAGTAGGGTTCGACAGGCCAGGAATGTTGTCACATATTGCATCTGAGATGTTAGGTTGCCTTAGATTATGATATATACCGTTATAGACGCATATAATGTTCCCACCGAGAAGTAGGGTCCGACACGCCTGGAATGTTGTAGAATAATACATCCGAGATGTTAGGTTGCCTTAGGTTAGGATATATGACGTTACAGACGTATATACTGTTCCCTCCGAGAAGTAGTGTTCGACAGGCCAGGAATGTTGTCAAATATTGCATCCGAGATGTTAGGTTGCCTTAGGTTAGGATATATAACGTTATAGACGCATGTAATGTTACCTCCGAGAAGTACGGTTCGACAGGCCAAGAATGTTGTCAAATATTGCATTCGAGATGTTAGGTTGCCTCAGGTTAGGATATATGACGTTATAGACGTATATACTGTTCCCTCCGAGAAGTACGGTTCGACAGGCCAGGAATGTTGTCAAATATTGCATCCGAGATGTTAGGTTGCCTTAGATTAGGATATATACCGTTATAGACGTATATACTGTTCCCTCCGAGAAGTAGGGTTCGACAGGCCAGGAATGTTGTCAAATATTGCATCCGAGATGTTAGGTTGCCTCAGGTAAGGATATATGATGTTATAGACGTATATACTGTTCCCTCCGAGAAGTAGGGTTCGACAGGCCAGGAATGTTGTCAAATATTGCATCCGAGATGTTAGGTTGCCTTAGGTTAGGATATATAACGTTATAGACGCATGTAATGTTACCACCGAGACGTAGGGACCGACACGCCTGGAATGTTGTCAAATGTTACATCCGAGATGTTAGGTTGCCTTAGGTTAGGATATATGACGTTACAGATGTATATACTGTTCCCTCCGAGAAGTAGGGTTCGACAGGCCAGGAATGTAGTCAGATATTGCATCTGAGATGTTAGGTTGCCTTAGATTATGATATATACCGTTATAGACGCATATAATGTTCCCACCGAGAAGTAGGGTCCGACACGCCTGGAATGTTGTAGAATAATACATCCGAGATGTTAGGTTGCCTTAGGTTAGGATATATGACGTTACAGACGTATATACTGTTCCCTCCGAGAAGTAGTGTTCGACAGGCCAGGAATGTTGTCAAATATTGCATCCGAGATGTTAGGTTGCCTCAGGTTAGGATATATGACGTTATAGACGTATATACTGTTCCCTCCGAGAAGTACGGTTCGACAGGCCAGGAATGTTGTCAAATATTGCATCCGAGATGTTAGGTTGCCTTAGATTAGGATATATACCGTTATAGACGTATATACTGTTCCCTCCGAGAAGTAGGGTTCGACAGGCCAGGAATGTTGTCAAATATTGCATCCGAGATGTTAGGTTGCCTCAGGTAAGGATATATGATGTTATAGACGTATATACTGTTCCCTCCGAGAAGTAGTGTTCGACAGGCCAGGAATGTTGTCAAATATTGCATCCGAGATGTTAGGTTGCCTTAGGTTAGGATATATAACGTTATAGACGCATGTAATGTTACCTCCGAGAAGTACGGTTCGACAGGCCAAGAATGTTGTCAAATATTGCATTCGAGATGTTAGGTTGCCTCAGGTTAGGATATATGACGTTATAGACGTATATACTGTTCCCTCCGAGAAGTACGGTTCGACAGGCCAGGAATGTTGTCAAATATTGCATCCGAGATGTTAGGTTGCCTTAGATTAGGATATATACCGTTATAGACGTATATACTGTTCCCTCCGAGAAGTAGGGTTCGACAGGCCAGGAATGTTGTCAAATATTGCATCCGAGATGTTAGGTTGCCTCAGGTAAGGATATATGATGTTATAGACGTATATACTGTTCCCTCCGAGAAGTAGGGTTCGACAGGCCAGGAATGTTGTCAAATATTGCATCCGAGATGTTAGGTTGCCTTAGGTTAGGATATATAACGTTATAGACGCATGTAATGTTACCACCGAGACGTAGGGACCGACACGCCTGGAATGTTGTCAAATGTTACATCCGAGATGTTAGGTTGCCTTAGGTTAGGATATATGACGTTACAGATGTATATACTGTTCCCTCCGAGAAGTAGGGTTCGACAGGCCAGGAATGTAGTCAGATATTGCATCTGAGATGTTAGGTTGCCTTAGATTATGATATATACCGTTATAGACGCATATAATGTTCCCACCGAGAAGTAGGGTCCGACACGCCTGGAATGTTGTAGAATAATACATCCGAGATGTTAGGTTGCCTTAGGTTAGGATATATGACGTTACAGACGTATATACTGTTCCCTCCGAGAAGTAGTGTTCGACAGGCCAGGAATGTTGTCAAATATTGCATCCGAGATGTTAGGTTGCCTCAGGTTAGGATATATGACGTTATAGACGTATATACTGTTCCCTCCGAGAAGTACGGTTCGACAGGCCAGGAATGTTGTCAAATATTGCATCCGAGATGTTAGGTTGCCTTAGATTAGGATATATACCGTTATAGACGTATATACTGTTCCCTCCGAGAAGTAGGGTTCGACAGGCCAGGAATGTTGTCAAATATTGCATCCGAGATGTTAGGTTGCCTCAGGTAAGGATATATGATGTTATAGACGTATATACTGTTCCCTCCGAGAAGTAGGGTTCGACAGGCCAGGAATGTTGTCAAATATTGCATCCGAGATGTTAGGTTGCCTTAGGTTAGGATATATAACGTTATAGACGCATGTAATGTTACCACCGAGACGTAGGGACCGACACGCCTGGAATGTTGTCAAATATTGCATCCGAGGTGTTATGTCGCCTTAGGTTAGGATATATAACGTTATAGACGCATGTAATGTTACCACCGAGACGTAGGGACCGACACGCCTGGAATGTTGTCAAATGTTACATCCGAGATGTTAGGTTGCCTCAGGTAAGGATATATGACGTTATAGACGTATATACTGTTCCCTCCGAGAAGTAGGGTTCGACAGGCCAGGAATGTTGTCAAATATTGCATCCGAGATGTTAGGTTGCCTTAGGTTAGGATATATAACGTTATAGACGCATGTAATGTTACCACCGAGACGTAGGGACCGACACGCCTGGAATGTTGTCAAATGTTACATCCGAGATGTTAGGTTGCCTTAGGTTAGGATATATGACGTTGCAGACGTATATACTGTTCCCTCCGAGAAGTAGGGTTCGACAGGCCAGGAATGTTATCAGATATTGCATCCGAGATGTTAGGTTGCCTTAGATTATGATATATACCGTTATAGACGCATATAATGTTCCCACCGAGAAGTAGGGTCCGACACGCCTGGAATGTTGTAGAATAATACATCCGAGATGTCAGGTTGCCTTAGGTTAGGATATATAACATTATAGACGTATATACTGTTCCCTCCGAGAAGTAGGGTTCGACAGGCCAGGAATGTTGTCAAATATTGCATCCGAGATGTTAGGTTGCCTTAGATTAGGATATATACCGTTATAGACGCATGTAATGTTACCACCGAGACGTAGGGACCGACACGCCTGGAATGTTGTCAAATGTTACATCCGAGATGTTAGGTTGCCTCAGGTTAGGATATATGACGTTATAGACGTATATACTGTTCCCTCCGAGAAGTAGGGTTCGACGGGCCAGGAATGTTGTCAAATGTTACATCCGAGATGTTAGGTTGCCTTAGGTTAGGATATATGACGTTACAGACGTATATACTGTTCCCTCCGAGAAGTAGTGTTCGACAGGCCAGGAATGTTGTCAAATATTGCATCCGAGATGTTAGGTTGCCTTAGGTTAGGATATATAACGTTATAGACGCATGTAATGTTACCTCCGAGAAGTACGGTTCGACAGGCCAAGAATGTTGTTAAATATTGCATCCGAGATGTTAGGTTGCCTCAGGTAAGAATATATGACGTTATAGACGTATATACAGTTCCCTCCGAGAAGTAGGGTTCGACAGGCCAGGAATGTTGTCAAATATTGCACCCGAGATGTTAGGTTGCCTTAGGTTAGGATATATAACGTTATAGACGCATGTAATGTTACCACCGAGACGTAGGGTCCGACACGCCTGGAATGTTGTAGAATAATACATCCGAGATGTCAGGTTGCCTTAGGTTAGGATATATAACGTTATAGACGTATATACTGTTCCCTCCGAGAAGTAGGGTTCGACAGGCCAGGAATGTTGTCAAATATTGCATCCGAGATGTTAGGTTGCCTTAGATTAGGATATATACCGTTATAGACGCATGTAATGTTACCACCGAGACGTAGGGACCGACACGCCTGGAATGTTGTCAAATGTTACATCCGAGATGTTAGGTTGCCTCAGGTTAGGATATATGACGTTATAGACGTATATACTGTTCCCTCCGAGAAGTAGGGTTCGACGGGCGAGGAATGTTGTCAAATATTGCATCCGAGATGCTAGGTTGCCTTAGATTAGGATATATACCGTTATAGACGTATATACTGTTCCCTCCGAGAAGTAGGTTTCGACAGGCCAGGAATGTTGTCAAATATTGCATCCGAGATGTTTGGTTGCCTCAGGTAAGGATATATGACGTTATAGACGTATATACTGTTCCCTCCGAGAAGTAGGGTTCGACAGGGCAGGAATGTTGCCAAATATTGCATCCGAGATGTTAGGTTGCCTTAGGTTAGGATATATAACGTTATAGACGCAAGTAATGTTACCACCGAGACGTAGGGACCGACACGCCTGGAATGTTGTCAAATGTTACATCCGAGATGTTAGGTTGCCTTAGGTTAAGATATATGACGTTACAGACGTATATACGGTTCCCTCCGAGAAGTAGGGTTCGACAGGCCAGGAATGTTGTCAAATATTGCACCCGAGATGTTAGGTTGCCTTAGGTTAGGATATATAACGTTATAGACGCATGTAATGTTACCACCGAGACGTAGGGTCCGACACGCCTGGAATGTTGTAGAATAATACATCCGAGATGTCAGGTTGCCTTAGGTTAGGATATATAACGTTATAGACGTATATACTGTTCCCTCCGAGAAGTAGGGTTCGACATGCCAGGAATGTTGTCAAATATTGCATCCGAGATGTTAGGTTGCCTTAGATTAGGATATATACCGTTATAGACGCATGTAATGTTACCACCGAGACGTAGGGACCGACACGCCTGGAATGTTGTCAAATGTTACATCCGAGATGTTAGGTTGCCTCAGGTTAGGATATATGACGTTATAGACGTATATAATGTTCCCTCCGAGAAGTAGGGTTCGACGGGCGAGGAATGTTGTCAGATATTGCATCCGAGATGTTAGGTTGCCTTAGATTAGGATATATACCGTTATAGACGTATATACTGTTCCCTCCGAGGAGTAGGGTTCGACAGGCCAGGAATGTTGTCAAATATTGCATCCGAGATGTTTGGTTGCCTCAGGTAAGGATATATGACGTTATAGACGTATATACTGTTCCCTCCGAGAAGTAGGGTTCGACAGGCCAGGAATGTTGCCAAATATTGCATCCGAGATGTTAGGTTGCCTTAGGTTAGGATATATAACGTTATAGACGCATGTAATGTTACCACCGAGACGTAGGGACCGACACGCCTGGAATGTTGTCAAATGTTACATCCGAGATGTTAGGTTGCCTTAGGTTAGGATATATGACGTTACAGACGTATATACTGTTCCCTCCGAGAAGTAGGGTTCGACAGGCCAGGAATGTTGTCAAATATTGTATCCGAGATGTTAGGTTGCCTTAGGTTAGGATATGTAACGTTATAGACGCATGTAATGTTACCACCGAGACGTAGGGACCGACACGCCTGGAATGTTGTCAAATGTTACATCCGAGATGTTAGGTTGCCTTAGCTTAGGATATATGACGTTATAGACGTATATACTGTTCCCTCCGAGAAGTAGGGTACGACGGGCCAGGAATGTTGTCAAATATTGCATCCGAGGTGTTATGTCGCCTTAGGTTAGGATATATAACGTTATAGACGCATGTAATGTTACCACCGAGACGTAGGGACCGACACGCCTGGAATGTTGTCAAATGTTACATCCGAGATGTTAGGTTGCCTTAGGTTAGGATATATGACGTTGCAGACGTATATACTGTTCCCTCCGAGAAGTAGGGTTCGACAGGCCAGGAATGTTATCAGATATTGCATCCGAGATGTTAGGTTGCCTTAGATTATGATATATACCGTTATAGACGCATATAATGTTCCCACCGAGAAGTAGGGTCCGACACGCCTGGAATGTTGTAGAATAATACATCCGAGATGTCAGGTTGCCTTAGGTTAGGATATATAACATTATAGACGTATATACTGTTCCCTCCGAGAAGTAGGGTTCGACAGGCCAGGAATGTTGTCAAATATTGCATCCGAGATGTTAGGTTGCCTTAGATTAGGATATATACCGTTATAGACGCATGTAATGTTACCACCGAGACGTAGGGACCGACACGCCTGGAATGTTGTCAAATGTTACATCCGAGATGTTAGGTTGCCTCAGGTTAGGATATATGACGTTATAGACGTATATACTGTTCCCTCCGAGAAGTAGGGTTCGACGGGCGAGGAATGTTGTCAAATATTGCATCCGAGATGCTAGGTTGCCTTAGATTAGGATATATACCGTTATAGACGTATATACTGTTCCCTTCGAGAAGTAGGTTTCGACAGGCCAGGAATGTTGTCAAATATTGCATCCGAGATGTTTGGTTGCCTCAGGTAAGGATATATGACGTTATAGACGTATATACTGTTCCCTCCGAGAAGTAGGGTTCGACAGGGCAGGAATGTTGCCAAATATTGCATCCGAGATGTTAGGTTGCCTTAGGTTAGGATATATAACGTTATAGACGCAAGTAATGTTACCACCGAGACGTAGAGACCGACACGCCTGGAATGTTGTCAAATGTTACATCCGAGATGTTAGGTTGCCTTAGGTTAGGATATATGACGTTACAGATGTATATACTGTTCCCTCCGAGAAGTAGGGTTCGACAGGCCAGGAATGTAGTCAGATATTGCATCTGAGATGTTAGGTTGCCTTAGATTATGATATATACCGTTATAGACGCATATAATGTTCCCACCGAGAAGTAGGGTCCGACACGCCTGGAATGTTGTAGAATAATACATCCGAGATGTTAGGTTGCCTTAGGTTAGGATATATGACGTTACAGACGTATATACTGTTCCCTCCGAGAAGTAGTGTTCGACAGGCCAGGAATGTTGTCAAATATTGCATCCGAGATGTTAGGTTGCCTCAGGTTAGGATATATGACGTTATAGACGTATATACTGTTCCCTCCGAGAAGTACGGTTCGACAGGCCAGGAATGTTGTCAAATATTGCATCCGAGATGTTAGGTTGCCTTAGATTAGGATATATACCGTTATAGACGTATATACTGTTCCCTCCGAGAAGTAGGGTTCGACAGGCCAGGAATGTTGTCAAATATTGCATCCGAGATGTTAGGTTGCCTCTGGTAAGGATATATGATGTTATAGACGTATATACTGTTCCCTCCGAGAAGTAGGGTTCGACAGGCCAGGAATGTTGTCAAATATTGCATCCGAGATGTTAGGTTGCCTTAGGTTAGGATATATAACGTTATAGACGCATGTAATGATACCACCGAGACGTAGGGACCGACACGCCTGGAATGTTGTCAAATATTGCATCCGAGGTGTTATGTCGCCTTAGGTTAGGATATATAACGTTATAGACGCATGTAATGTTACCACCGAGACGTAGGGACCGACACGCCTGGAATGTTGTCAAATGTTACATCCGAGATGTTAGGTTGCCTCAGGTAAGGATATATGACGTTATAGACGTATATACTGTTCCCTCCGAGAAGTAGGGTTCGACAGGCCAGGAATGTTGTCAAATATTGCATCCGAGATGTTAGGTTGCCTTAGGTTAGGATATATAACGTTATAGACGCATGTAATGTTACCACCGAGACGTAGGGACCGACACGCCTGGAATGTTGTCAAATGTTACATCCGAGATGTTAGGTTGCCTTAGGTTAGGATATATGACGTTGCAGACGTATATACTGTTCCCTCCGAGAAGTAGGGTTCGACAGGCCAGGAATGTTATCAGATATTGCATCCGAGATGTTAGGTTGCCTTAGATTATGATATATACCGTTATAGACGCATATAATGTTCCCACCGAGAAGTAGGGTCCGACACGCCTGGAATGTTGTAGAATAATACATCCGAGATGTCAGGTTGCCTTAGGTTAGGATATATAACATTATAGACGTATATACTGTTCCCTCCGAGAAGTAGGGTTCGACAGGCCAGGAATGTTGTCAAATATTGCATCCGAGATGTTAGGTTGCCTTAGATTAGGATATATACCGTTATAGACGCATGTAATGTTACCACCGAGACGTAGGGACCGACACGCCTGGAATGTTGTCAAATGTTACATCCGAGATGTTAGGTTGCCTCAGGTTAGGATATATGACGTTATAGACGTATATACTGTTCCCTCCGAGAAGTAGGGTTCGACGGGCCAGGAATGTTGTCAAATGTTACATCCGAGATGTTAGGTTGCCTTTGGTTAGGATATATGACGTTACAGACGTATATACTGTTCCCTCCGAGAAGTAGTGTTCGACAGGCCAGGAATGTTGTCAAATATTGCATCCGAGATGTTAGGTTGCCTTAGGTTAGGATATATAACGTTATAGACGCATGTAATGTTACCTCCGAGAAGTACGGTTCGACAGGCCAAGAATGTTGTTAAATATTGCATCCGAGATGTTAGGTTGCCTCAGGTAAGAATATATGACGTTATAGACGTATATACAGTTCCCTCCGAGAAGTAGGGTTCGACAGGCCAGGAATGTTGTCAAATATTGCACCCGAGATGTTAGGTTGCCTTAGGTTAGGATATATAACGTTATAGACGCATGTAATGTTACCACCGAGACGTAGGGTCCGACACGCCTGGAATGTTGTAGAATAATACATCCGAGATGTCAGGTTGCCTTAGGTTAGGATATATAACGTTATAGACGTATATACTGTTCCCTCCGAGAAGTAGGGTTCGACAGGCCAGGAATGTTGTCAAATATTGCATCCGAGATGTTAGGTTGCCTTAGATTAGGATATATACCGTTATAGACGCATGTAATGTTACCACCGAGACGTAGGGACCGACACGCCTGGAATGTTGTCAAATGTTACATCCGAGATGTTAGGTTGCCTCAGGTTAGGATATATGACGTTATAGACGTATATACTGTTCCCTCCGAGAAGTAGGGTTCGACGGGCGAGGAATGTTGTCAAATATTGCATCCGAGATGCTAGGTTGCCTTAGATTAGGATATATACCGTTATAGACGTATATACTGTTCCCTCCGAGAAGTAGGTTTCGACAGGCCAGGAATGTTGTCAAATATTGCATCCGAGATGTTTGGTTGCCTCAGGTAAGGATATATGACGTTATAGACGTATATACTGTTCCCTCCGAGAAGTAGGGTTCGACAGGGCAGGAATGTTGCCAAATATTGCATCCGAGATGTTAGGTTGCCTTAGGTTAGGATATATAACGTTATAGACGCAAGTAATGTTACCACCGAGACGTAGGGACCGACACGCCTGGAATGTTGTCAAATGTTACATCCGAGATGTTAGGTTGCCTTAGGTTAAGATATATGACGTTACAGACGTATATACGGTTCCCTCCGAGAAGTAGGGTTCGACAGGCCAGGAATGTTGTCAAATATTGCACCCGAGATGTTAGGTTGCCTTAGGTTAGGATATATAACGTTATAGACGCATGTAATGTTACCACCGAGACGTAGGGTCCGACACGCCTGGAATGTTGTAGAATAATACATCCGAGATGTCAGGTTGCCTTAGGTTAGGATATATAACGTTATAGACGTATATACTGTTCCCTCCGAGAAGTAGGGTTCGACAGGCCAGGAATGTTGTCAAATATTGCATCCGAGATGTTAGGTTGCCTTAGATTAGGATATATACCGTTATAGACGCATGTAATGTTACCACCGAGACGTAGGGACCGACACGCCTGGAATGTTGTCAAATGTTACATCCGAGATGTTAGGTTGCCTCAGGTTAGGATATATGACGTTATAGACGTATATACTGTTCCCTCCGAGAAGTAGGGTTCGACGGGCGAGGAATGTTGTCAAATATTGCATCCGAGATGCTAGGTTGCCTTAGATTAGGATATATACCGTTATAGACGTATATACTGTTCCCTCCGAGAAGTAGGTTTCGACAGGCCAGGAATGTTGTCAAATATTGCATCCGAGATGTTTGGTTGCCTCAGGTAAGGATATATGACGTTATAGACGTATATACTGTTCCCTCCGAGAAGTAGGGTTCGACAGGGCAGGAATGTTGCCAAATATTGCATCCGAGATGTTAGGTTGCCTTAGGTTAGGATATATAACGTTATAGACGCAAGTAATGTTACCACCGAGACGTAGGGACCGACACGCCTGGAATGTTGTCAAATGTTACATCCGAGATGTTAGGTTGCCTTAGGTTAAGATATATGACGTTACAGACGTATATACGGTTCCCTCCGAGAAGTAGGGTTCGACAGGCCAGGAATGTTGTCAAATATTGCACCCGAGATGTTAGGTTGCCTTAGGTTAGGATATATAACGTTATAGACGCATGTAATGTTACCACCGAGACGTAGGGTCCGACACGCCTGGAATGTTGTAGAATAATACATCCGAGATGTCAGGTTGCCTTAGGTTAGGATATATAACGTTATAGACGTATATACTGTTCCCTCCGAGAAGTAGGGTTCGACATGCCAGGAATGTTGTCAAATATTGCATCCGAGATGTTAGGTTGCCTTAGATTAGGATATATACCGTTATAGACGCATGTAATGTTACCACCGAGACGTAGGGACCGACACGCCTGGAATGTTGTCAAATGTTACATCCGAGATGTTAGGTTGCCTCAGGTTAGGATATATGACGTTATAGACGTATATAATGTTCCCTCCGAGAAGTAGGGTTCGACGGGCGAGGAATGTTGTCAGATATTGCATCCGAGATGTTAGGTTGCCTTAGATTAGGATATATACCGTTATAGACGTATATACTGTTCCCTCCGAGGAGTAGGGTTCGACAGGCCAGGAATGTTGTCAAATATTGCATCCGAGATGTTTGGTTGCCTCAGGTAAGGATATATGACGTTATAGACGTATATACTGTTCCCTCCGAGAAGTAGGGTTCGACAGGCCAGGAATGTTGCCAAATATTGCATCCGAGATGTTAGGTTGCCTTAGGTTAGGATATATAACGTTATAGACGCATGTAATGTTACCACCGAGACGTAGGGACCGACACGCCTGGAATGTTGTCAAATGTTACATCCGAGATGTTAGGTTGCCTTAGGTTAGGATATATGACGTTACAGACGTATATACTGTTCCCTCCGAGAAGTAGGGTTCGACAGGCCAGGAATGTTGTCAAATATTGTATCCGAGATGTTAGGTTGCCTTAGGTTAGGATATGTAACGTTATAGACGCATGTAATGTTACCACCGAGACGTAGGGACCGACACGCCTGGAATGTTGTCAAATGTTACATCCGAGATGTTAGGTTGCCTTAGCTTAGGATATATGACGTTACAGACGTATATACGGTTCCCTCCGAGAAGTAGGGTTCGACAGGCCAGGAATGTTGTCAAATATTGCACCCGAGATGTTAGGTTGCCTTAGGTTAGGATATATAACGTTATAGACGCATGTAATGTTACCACCGAGACGTAGGGTCCGACACGCCTGGAATGTTGTAGAATAATACATCCGAGATGTCAGGTTGCCTTAGGTTAGGATATATAACGTTATAGACGTATATACTGTTCCCTCCGAGAAGTAGGGTTCGACATGCCAGGAATGTTGTCAAATATTGCATCCGAGATGTTAGGTTGCCTTAGATTAGGATATATACCGTTATAGACGCATGTAATGTTACCACCGAGACGTAGGGACCGACACGCCTGGAATGTTGTCAAATGTTACATCCGAGATGTTAGGTTGCCTCAGGTTAGGATATATGACGTTATAAACGTATATAATGTTCCCTCCGAGAAGTAGGGTTCGACGGGCGAGGAATGTTGTCAGATATTGCATCCGAGATGTTAGGTTGCCTTAGATTAGGATATATACCGTTATAGACGTATATACTGTTCCCTCCGAGGAGTAGGGTTCGACAGGCCAGGAATGTTGTCAAATATTGCATCCGAGATGTTTGGTTGCCTCAGGTAAGGATATATGACGTTATAGACGTATATACTGTTCCCTCCGAGAAGTAGGGTTCGACAGGCCAGGAATGTTGCCAAATATTGCATCCGAGATGTTAGGTTGCCTTAGGTTAGGATATATAACGTTATAGACGCATGTAATGTTACCACCGAGACGTAGGGACCGACACGCCTGGAATGTTGTCAAATGTTACATCCGAGATGTTAGGTTGCCTTAGGTTAGGATATATGACGTTACAGACGTATATACTGTTCCCTCCGAGAAGTAGGGTTCGACAGGCCAGGAATGTTGTCAAATATTGTATCCGAGATGTTAGGTTGCCTTAGGTTAGGATATGTAACGTTATAGACGCATGTAATGTTACCACCGAGACGTAGGGACCGACACGCCTGGAATGTTGTCAAATGTTACATCCGAGATGTTAGGTTGCCTTAGCTTAGGATATATGACGTTACAGACGTATATACGGTTCCCTCCGAGAAGTAGGGTTCGACAGGCCAGGAATGTTGTCAAATATTGCACCCGAGATGTTAGGTTGCCTTAGGTTAGGATATATAATGTTATAGACGCATGTAATGTTACCACCGAGACGTAGGGTCCGACACGCCTGGAATGTTGTAGAATAATACATCCGAGATGTCAGGTTGCCTTAGGTTAGGATATATAACGTTATAGACGTATATACTGTTCCCTCCGAGAAGTAGGGTTCGACATGCCAGGAATGTTGTCAAATATTGCATCCGAGATGTTAGGTTGCCTTAGATTAGGATATATACCGTTATAGACGCATGTAATGTTACCACCGAGACGTAGGGACCGACACGCCTGGAATGTTGTCAAATGTTACATCCGAGATGTTAGGTTGCCTCAGGTTAGGATATATGACGTTATAAACGTATATAATGTTCCCTCCGAGAAGTAGGGTTCGACGGGCGAGGAATGTTGTCAGATATTGCATCCGAGATGTTAGGTTGCCTTAGATTAGGATATATACCGTTATAGACGTATATACTGTTCCCTCCGAGGAGTAGGGTTCGACAGGCCAGGAATGTTGTCAAATATTGCATCCGAGATGTTTGGTTGCCTCAGGTAAGGATATATGACGTTATAGACGTATATACTGTTCCCTCCGAGAAGTAGGGTTCGACAGGCCAGGAATGTTGCCAAATATTGCATCCGAGATGTTAGGTTGCCTTAGGTTAGGATATATAACGTTATAGACGCATGTAATGTTACCACCGAGACGTAGGGACCGACACGCCTGGAATGTTGTCAAATGTTACATCCGAGATGTTAGGTTGCCTTAGGTTAGGATATATGACGTTACAGACGTATATACTGTTCCCTCCGAGAAGTAGGGTTCGACAGGCCAGGAATGTTGTCAAATATTGTATCCGAGATGTTAGGTTGCCTTAGGTTAGGATATGTAACGTTATAGACGCATGTAATGTTACCACCGAGACGTAGGGACCGACACGCCTGGAATGTTGTCAAATGTTACATCCGAGATGTTAGGTTGCCTTAGCTTAGGATATATGACGTTATAGACGTATATACTGTTCCCTCCGAGAAGTAGGGTTCGACGGGCCAGGAATGTTGTCAAATATTGCATCCGAGGTGTTATGTCGCCTTAGGTTAGGATATATAACGTTATAGACGCATGTAATGTTACCACCGAGACGTAGGGACCGACACGCCTGGAATGTTGTCAAATGTTACATCCGAGATGTTAGGTTGCCTTAGGTTAGGATATATGACGTTACAGACGTATATACTGTTCCCTCCGAGAAGTAGTGTTCGACAGGCCAGGAATGTTGTCAAATATTGCATCCGAGATGTTAGGTTGCCTTAGGTTTGGATATATAACGTTATAGACGCTTGTAATGTTACCTCCGAGAAGTACGGTTCGACAGGCCAAGAATGTTGTCAAATATTGCATCCGAGATGTTAGGTTGCCTCAGGTAAGAATATATGACGTTATAGACGTATATACAGTTCCCTCCGAGAAGTAGGGTTCGACAGGCCAGGAATGTTGTCAAATACTGCACCCGAGATGTTAGGTTGCCTTAGGTTAGGATACATAACGTTATAGACGCATGTAATGTTACCACTGAGACGTAGGGACCGACACGCCTGGAATGTTGTCAAATGTTACATCCGAGATGTGAGGTTGCCTCAGGTTAGTTTATATGACGTTATAGACGTATATACTGTTCCCTCCGAAAAGTACGGTTCGACAGGCCAGGAATGTTGTCAAATATTGCATCCGAGATGTCAGGTTGCCTTAGGTTAGGATATATAACGTTATAGACGCATGTAATGTTACCACCGAGACGTAGGGACCGACACGCATGGAATGTTGTCAAATGTTACATCCGAGATGTTAGGTTGCCTCAGGTTAGGATATATGACGTTATAGACGTATATACTGTTCCCTCCGAGAAGTGCGGTTCGACAGGCCAGGAATGTTGTCAAATATTGCATCCGAGATGTTAGGTTGCCTTAGATTAGGATATATACCGTTATAGACGTATATACTGTTCCCTCCGAGAAGTAGGGTTCGACAGGCCAGGAATGTTGTCA
This sequence comes from Xylocopa violacea, assembly GCA_963969225.1. Taxonomy (NCBI): domain Eukaryota; kingdom Metazoa; phylum Arthropoda; class Insecta; order Hymenoptera; family Apidae; genus Xylocopa; species Xylocopa violacea. The sequence goes on from CAXAJV010000004.1 coordinate 22,249,794, forward strand.
ATTATTGCATCCGAGATGTTAGGTTGCCTCAGGTAAGGATATATGACGTTATAGACGTATATACTGTTCCCTCCGAGAAGTAGGGTTCGACAGGCCAGGAATGTTGTCAAATATTGCATCCGAGATGTTAGGTTGCCTTAGGTTAGGATATATAACGTTATAGACGCATGTAATGTTACCACCGAGACGTAGGGACCGACACGCCTGGAATGTTGTCAAATGTTAAATCCGAGATGTTAGGTTGCCTTAGGTTAGGATATATGACGTTGCAGACGTATATACTGTTCCCTCCGAGAAGTAGGGTTCGACAGGCCAGGAATGTTATCAGATATTGCATCCGAGATGTTAGGTTGCCTTAGATTATGATATATACCGTTATAGACGCATATAATGTTCCCACCGAGAAGTAGGGTCCGACACGCCTGGAATGTTGTAGAATAATACATCCGAGATGTCAGGTTGCCTTAGGTTAGGATATATAACATTATAGACGTATATACTGTTCCCTCCGAGAAGTAGGGTTCGACATGCCAGGAATGTTGTCAAATATTGCATCCGAGATGTTAGGTTGCCTTAGATTAGGATATATACCGTTATAGACGCATGTAATGTTACCACCGAGACGTAGGGACCGACACGCCAGGAATGTTGTCAAATATTGCACCCGAGATGTTAGGTTGCCTCAGGTTAGGATATATGACGTTATAGACGTATATACTGTTCCCTCCGAGAAGTAGGGTTCGACGGGCCAGGAATGTTGTCAAATGTTACATCCGAGATGTTAGGTTGCCTTAGGTTAGGATATATGACGTTATAGACGTATATACTGTTCCCTCCGAGAAGTACGGTTCGACAGGCCAGGAATGTTGTCAAATATTGCATCCGAGATGTCAGGTTGCCTTAGGTTAGGATATATGACGTTATAGACGCATGTAATGTTACCACCGAGACGTAGGGACCGACACGCCTGGAATGTTGTCAAATATTGCATCCGAGATGTTAGGTTGCCTTAGGTTAGGATATATAACGTTATAGACGTATATACTGTTCCCTCCGTGAAGTAGGGTTCGACAGGCCAGGAATGTTGTCAAATATTGCATCCGAGATGTTAGGTTGCCTTAGATTAGGATATATACCGTTATAGACGCATGTAATGTTACCACCGAGACGTAGGGACCGACACGCCTGGAATGTTGTCAAATGTTACATCCGAGATGTTAGGTTGCCTTAGGTTAGGATATATGACGTTATAGACGTATATACTGTTCCCTCCGAGAAGTGGGGTTCGACGGGCCAGGAATGTTGTCAAATATTGCATCCGAGGTGTTATGTCGCCTTAGGTTAGGATATATAACGTTATAGACGCATGTAATGTTACCACCGAGACGTAGGGACCGACACGCCTGGAATGTTGTCAAATGTTACATCCGAGATGTTAGGTTGCCTTAGGTTAGGATATATGACGTTACAGACGTATATACTGTTCCCTCCGAGAAGTAGTGTTCGACAGGCCAGGAATGTTGCCAAATATTGCATCCGAGATGTTAGGTTGCCTTAGGTTAGGATATATAACGTTATAGACGCATGTAATGTTACCTCCGAGAAGTACGGTTCGACAGGCCAGGAATGTTGTCAAATATTGCATCCGAGATGTTAGGTTGCTTTAGATTAGGATATATACCGTTATAGACGTATATACTGTTCCCTCCGAGAAGTAGGGTTCGACAGGCCAGGATTGTTGTCAAATGTTACATCCGAGATGTTAGCTTGCCTTAGGTTAGGATATATGACGTTACAGACGTATATACTGTTCCCTCCGAGAAGTAGTGTTCGACAGGCCAGGAATGTTGTCAAATATTGCATCCGAGATGTCAGGTTGCCTTAGGTTAGGATATATAACGTTATAGACGCATGTAATGTTACCACCGAGACGTAGGGACCGACACGCCTGGAATGTTGTCAAATGTTACATCCGAGATGTTAGGTTGCCTCAGGTTAGGATATATGACGTTATAGACGTATATACTGTTCCCTCCGAGAAGTACGGTTCGACAGGCCAGGAATGTTGTCAAATATTGCATCCGAGATGTTAGGTTGCCTTAGATTAGGATATATACCGTTATAGACGTATATACTGTTCCCTCCGAGAAGTAGGGTTCGACAGGCCAGGAATGTTGTCAAATATTGCATCCGAGATGTTAGGTTGCCTTAGGTTAGGATATATAACGTTATAGACGCATGTAATGTTACCACCGAGACGTAGGGACCGACACGCCTGGAATGTTGTCAAATGTTACATCCGAGATGTTAGGTTGCCTTAGGTTAGGATATATGACGTTACAGACGTATATACTGTTCCCTCCGAGAAGTAGGGTCCGACACGCCTGGAATGTTGTAGAATAATACATCCGAGATGTCAGGTTGCCTTAGGTTAGGATATATAACGTTATAGACGTATATACTGTTCCCTCCGAGAAGTAGGGTTCGACAGGCCAGGAATGTTGTCAAATATTTCATCCGAGATGTTAGGTTGCCTTAGATTAGGATATATACCGTTATAGACGCATGTAATGTTATCACGGAGACGTAGGGACCGACACGCCTGGAATGTTGTCAAATGTTACATCCGAGATGTTAGGTTGCCTCAGGTTAGGATATATGACGTTATAGACGTATATACTGTTCCCTCCGAGAAGTAGGGTTCGACGGGCGAGGAATGTTGTCAAATATTGCATCCGAGATGTTAGGGTGCCTTAGATTAGGATATATACCGTTATAGACGTATATACTGTTCCCTCCGAGAAGTAGGGTTCGACAGGCCAGGAATGTTGTCAAATATTTCATCCGAGATGTTAGGTTGCCTTAGATTAGGATATATACCGTTATAGACGCATGTAATGTTACCACCGAGACGTAGGGACCGACACGCCTGGAATGTTGTCAAATGTTACATCCGAGATGTTAGGTTGCCTCAGGTTAGGATATATGACGTTATAGACGTATATACTGTTCCCTCCGAGAAGTAGGGTTCGACGGGCGAGGAATGTTGTCAAATATTGCATCCGAGATGTTAGGTTGCCTTAGATTAGGATATATACCGTTATAGACGTATATACTGTTCCCTCCGAGAAGTAGGGTTCGAGAGGCCAGGAATGTTGTCAAATATTGCATCCGAGATGTTTGGTTGCCTTAGGTTAGGATATATAACGTTATAGACGGATGTAATGTTACCACCGAGACGTAGGGACCGACACGCCTGGAATGTTGTCAAATGTTACATCCGAGATGTTAGGTTGCCTTAGGTTAGGATATATGTCGTTACAGACGTGTATACTGTTCCCTCCGAGAAGTAGGGTTCGACAGGCCAGGAATGTTGTCAAATATTGCATCCGAGATGTTTGGTTGCCTTAGGTTAGGATATATAACGTTATAGACGCATGTAATGTTACCACCGAGACGTAGGGACCGACACGCCTGGAATGTTGTCAAATGTTACATCCGAGATGTTAGGTTGCCTTAGGTTAGGATATATGACGTTACAGACGTGTATACTGTTCCCTCCGAGAAGTAGGGTTCGACAGGCCAGGAATGTTGTCAAATATTGCATCCGAGATGTTAGGTTGCCTTAGGTTAGGATATATACCGTTATAGACATATATACTGTTCCCTCCGAGAAGTAGGGTTCGACAGGCCAGGAATGTTGTCAAATATTGTATCCGAGATGTTAGGTTGCCTTAGGTTAGGATATGTAACGTTATAGACGCATGTAATGTTATCACGGAGACGTAGGGACCGACACGCCTGGAATGTTGTCAAATATTGCATCCGAGATGTTAGGTTGCCTTAGGTTAGGATATATAACGTTATAGACGTATATACTGTTCCCTCCGTGAAGTAGGGTTCGACAGGCCAGGAATGTTGTCAAATATTGCATCCGAGATGTTAGGTTGCCTTAGATTAGGATATATACCGTTATAGACGCATGTAATGTTACCACCGAGACGTAGGGACCGACACGCCTGGAATGTTGTCAAATGTTACATCCGAGATGTTAGGTTGCCTTAGGTTAGGATATATGACGTTATAGACGTATATACTGTTCCCTCCGAGAAGTGGGGTTCGACGGGCCAGGAATGTTGTCAAATATTGCATCCGAGGTGTTATGTCGCCTTAGGTTAGGATATATAACGTTATAGACGCATGTAATGTTACCACCGAGACGTAGGGACCGACACGCCTGGAATGTTGTCAAATGTTACATCCGAGATGTTAGGTTGCCTTAGGTTAGGATATATGACGTTACAGACGTATATACTGTTCCCTCCGAGAAGTAGTGTTCGACAGGCCAGGAATGTTGCCAAATATTGCATCCGAGATGTTAGGTTGCCTTAGGTTAGGATATATAACGTTATAGACGCATGTAATGTTACCTCCGAGAAGTACGGTTCGACAGGCCAGGAATGTTGTCAAATATTGCATCCGAGATGTTAGGTTGCTTTAGATTAGGATATATACCGTTATAGACGTATATACTGTTCCCTCCGAGAAGTAGGGTTCGACAGGCCAGGATTGTTGTCAAATGTTACATCCGAGATGTTAGCTTGCCTTAGGTTAGGATATATGACGTTACAGACGTATATACTGTTCCCTCCGAGAAGTAGTGTTCGACAGGCCAGGAATGTTGTCAAATATTGCATCCGAGATGTCAGGTTGCCTTAGGTTAGGATATATAACGTTATAGACGCATGTAATGTTACCACCGAGACGTAGGGACCGACACGCCTGGAATGTTGTCAAATGTTACATCCGAGATGTTAGGTTGCCTCAGGTTAGGATATATGACGTTATAGACGTATATACTGTTCCCTCCGAGAAGTACGGTTCGACAGGCCAGGAATGTTGTCAAATATTGCATCCGAGATGTTAGGTTGCCTTAGATTAGGATATATACCGTTATAGACGTATATACTGTTCCCTCCGAGAAGTAGGGTTCGACAGGCCAGGAATGTTGTCAAATATTGCATCCGAGATGTTAGGTTGCCTTAGGTTAGGATATATAACGTTATAGACGCATGTAATGTTACCACCGAGACGTAGGGACCGACACGCCTGGAATGTTGTCAAATGTTACATCCGAGATGTTAGGTTGCCTTAGGTTAGGATATATGACGTTACAGACGTATATACTGTTCCCTCCGAGAAGTAGGGTCCGACACGCCTGGAATGTTGTAGAATAATACATCCGAGATGTCAGGTTGCCTTAGGTTAGGATATATAACGTTATAGACGTATATACTGTTCCCTCCGAGAAGTAGGGTTCGACAGGCCAGGAATGTTGTCAAATATTTCATCCGAGATGTTAGGTTGCCTTAGATTAGGATATATACCGTTATAGACGCATGTAATGTTATCACGGAGACGTAGGGACCGACACGCCTGGAATGTTGTCAAATGTTACATCCGAGATGTTAGGTTGCCTCAGGTTAGGATATATGACGTTATAGACGTATATACTGTTCCCTCCGAGAAGTAGGGTTCGACGGGCGAGGAATGTTGTCAAATATTGCATCCGAGATGTTAGGTTGCCTTAGATTAGGATATATACCGTTATAGACGTATATACTGTTCCCTCCGAGAAGTAGGGTTCGAGAGGCCAGGAATGTTGTCAAATATTGCATCCGAGATGTTTGGTTGCCTTAGGTTAGGATATATAACGTTATAGACGGATGTAATGTTACCACCGAGACGTAGGGACCGACACGCCTGGAATGTTGTCAAATGTTACATCCGAGATGTTAGGTTGCCTTAGGTTAGGATATATGTCGTTACAGACGTGTATACTGTTCCCTCCGAGAAGTAGGGTTCGACAGGCCAGGAATGTTGTCAAATATTGCATCCGAGATGTTTGGTTGCCTTAGGTTAGGATATATAACGTTATAGACGCATGTAATGTTACCACCGAGACGTAGGGACCGACACGCCTGGAATGTTGTCAAATGTTACATCCGAGATGTTAGGTTGCCTTAGGTTAGGATATATGACGTTACAGACGTGTATACTGTTCCCTCCGAGAAGTAGGGTTCGACAGGCCAGGAATGTTGTCAAATATTGCATCCGAGATGTTAGGTTGCCTTAGGTTAGGATATATACCGTTATAGACATATATACTGTTCCCTCCGAGAAGTAGGGTTCGACAGGCCAGGAATGTTGTCAAATATTGTATCCGAGATGTTAGGTTGCCTTAGGTTAGGATATGTAACGTTATAGACGCATGTAATGTTATCACGGAGACGTAGGGACCGACACGCCTGGAATGTTGTCAAATGTTACATCCGAGATGTTAGGTTGCCTTAGGTTAGGATATATAACGTTATAGACGTATATACTGTTCCCTCCGAGAAGTAGGGTTCGACAGGCCAGGAATGTTGTCAAATATTGCATCCGAGATGTTAGGTTGCCTTAGATTAGGATATATACCGTTATAGACGCATGTAATGTTACCACCGAGACGTAGGGACCGACACGCCTGGAATGTTGTCAAATGTTACATCCGAGATGTTAGGTTGCCTTAGGTTAGGATATATGACGTTACAGACGTATATACTGTTCCCTCCGAGAAGTAGGGTTCGACGGGCGAGGAATGTTGTCAAATATTGCATCCGAGATGTTAGGGTGCCTTAGATTAGGATATATACCGTTATAGACGTATATACTGTTCCCTCCGAGAAGTAGGGTTCGACAGGCCAGGAATGTTGTCAAATATTGTATCCGAGATGTTAGGTTGCCTTAGGTTAGGATATGTAACGTTATAGACGCATGTAATGTTACCACCGAGACGTAGGGACCGACACGCCTGGAATGTTGTCAAATGTTACATCCGAGATGTTAGGTTGCCTTAGGTTAGGATATATGACGTTACAGACGTATATACTGTTCCCTCCGAGAAGTAGGGTCCGACACGCCTGGAATGTTGTAGAATAATACATCCGAGATGTCAGGTTGCCTTAGGTTAGGATATATAACGTTATAGACGTATATACTGTTCCCTCCGAGAAGTAGGGTTCGACAGGCCAGGAATGTTGTCAAATATTTCATCCGAGATGTTAGGTTGCCTTAGATTAGGATATATACCGTTATAGACGCATGTAATGTTACCACCGAGACGTAGGGACCGACACGCCTGGAATGTTGTCAAATGTTACATCCGAGATGTTAGGTTGCCTCAGGTTAGGATATATGACGTTATAGACGTATATACTGTTCCCTCCGAGAAGTAGGGTTCGACGGGCGAGGAATGTTGTCAAATATTGCATCCGAGATGTTAGGTTGCCTTAGATTAGGATATATACCGTTATAGACGTATATACTGTTCCCTCCGAGAAGTAGGGTTCGAGAGGCCAGGAATGTTGTCAAATATTGCATCCGAGATGTTTGGTTGCCTTAGGTTAGGATATATAACGTTATAGACGGATGTAATGTTACCACCGAGACGTAGGGACCGACACGCCTGGAATGTTGTCAAATGTTACATCCGAGATGTTAGGTTGCCTTAGGTTAGGATATATGTCGTTACAGACGTGTATACTGTTCCCTCCGAGAAGTAGGGTTCGACAGGCCAGGAATGTTGTCAAATATTGCATCCGAGATGTTTGGTTGCCTTAGGTTAGGATATATAACGTTATAGACGCATGTAATGTTACCACCGAGACGTAGGGACCGACACGCCTGGAATGTTGTCAAATGTTACATCCGAGATGTTAGGTTGCCTTAGGTTAGGATATATGACGTTACAGACGTGTATACTGTTCCCTCCGAGAAGTAGGGTTCGACAGGCCAGGAATGTTGTCAAATATTGCATCCGAGATGTTAGGTTGCCTTAGGTTAGGATATATACCGTTATAGACATATATACTGTTCCCTCCGAGAAGTAGGGTTCGACAGGCCAGGAATGTTGTCAAATATTGTATCCGAGATGTTAGGTTGCCTTAGGTTAGGATATGTAACGTTATAGACGCATGTAATGTTATCACGGAGACGTAGGGACCGACACGCCTGGAATGTTGTCAAATGTTACATCCGAGATGTTAGGTTGCCTTAGGTTAGGATATATAACGTTATAGACGTATATACTGTTCCCTCCGAGAAGTAGGGTTCGACAGGCCAGGAATGTTGTCAAATATTGCATCCGAGATGTTAGGTTGCCTTAGATTAGGATATATACCGTTATAGACGCATGTAATGTTACCACCGAGACGTAGGGACCGACACGCCTGGAATGTTGTCAAATGTTACATCCGAGATGTTAGGTTGCCTTAGGTTAGGATATATGACGTTACAGACGTATATACTGTTCCCTCCGAGAAGTAGGGTTCGACAGGCCAGGAATGTTGTCAAATATTGCATCCGAGATGTTAGGTTGCCTTAGGTTAGGATATATACCGTTATAGACATATATACTGTTCCCTCCGAGAAGTAGGGTTCGACAGGCCAGGAATGTTGTCAAATATTGTATCCGAGATGTTAGGTTGCCTTAGGTTAGGATATGTAACGTTATAGACGCATGTAATGTTACCACCGAGACGTAGGGACCGACGCGCCTGGAATGTTGTCAAATGTTACATCCGAGATGTTAGGTTGCCTCAGGTTAGGATATATGACGTTATAGACGTATATACTGTTCCCTCCGAGAAGTAGGGTTCGACGGGCGAGGAATGTTGTCAAATATTGCATCCGAGATGTTAGGGTGCCTTAGATTAGGATATATACCGTTATAGACGTATATACTGTTCCCTCCGAGAAGTAGGGTTCGACAGGCCAGGAATGTTGTCAAATATTGTATCCGAGATGTTAGGTTGCCTTAGGTTAGGATATGTAACGTTATAGACGCATGTAATGTTACCACCGAGACGTAGGGACCGACACGCCTGGAATGTTGTCAAATGTTACATCCGAGATGTTAGGTTGCCTTAGGTTAGGATATATGACGTTATAGACGTATATACTGTTCCCTCCGAGAAGTGGGGTTCGACGGGCCAGGAATGTTGTCAAATATTGCATCCGAGGTGTTATGTCGCCTTAGGTTAGGATATATAACGTTATAGACGCATGTAATGTTACCACCGAGACGTAGGGACCGACACGCCTGGAATGTTGTCAAATGTTACATCCGAGATGTTAGGTTGCCTTAGGTTAGGATATATGACGTTACAGACGTATATACTGTTCCCTCCGAGAAGTAGTGTTCGACAGGCCAGGAATGTTGTCAAATATTGCATCCGAGATGTTAGGTTGCCTTAGGTTAGGATATATAACGTTATAGACGCATGTAATGTTACCTCCGAGAAGTACGGTTCGACAGGCCAGGAATGTTGTCAAATATTGCATCCGAGATGTTAGGTTGCTTTAGATTAGGATATATACCGTTATAGACGTATATACTGTTCCCTCCGAGAAGTAGGGTTCGACAGGCCAGGATTGTTGTCAAATGTTACATCCGAGATGTTAGCTTGCCTTAGGTTAGGATATATGACGTTACAGACGTATATACTGTTCCCTCCGAGAAGTAGTGTTCGACAGGCCAGGAATGTTGTCAAATATTGCATCCGAGATGTCAGGTTGCCTTAGGTTAGGATATATAACGTTATAGACGCATGTAATGTTACCACCGAGACGTAGGGACCGACACGCCTGGAATGTTGTCAAATGTTACATCCGAGATGTTAGGTTGCCTCAGGTTAGGATATATGACGTTATAGACGTATATACTGTTCCCTCCGAGAAGTACGGTTCGACAGGCCAGGAATGTTGTCAAATATTGCATCCGAGATGTTAGGTTGCCTTAGATTAGGATATATACCGTTATAGACGTATATACTGTTCCCTCCGAGAAGTAGGGTTCGACAGGCCAGGAATGTTGTCAAATATTGCATCCGAGATGTTAGGTTGCCTCAGGTAAGGATATATGACGTTATAGACGTATATACTGTTCCCTCCGAGAAGTAGGGTTCGACGGGCCAGGAATGTTGTCAAATATTGCATCCGAGGTGTTATGTCGCCTTAGGTTAGGATATATAACGTTATAGACGCATGTAATGTTACCACCGAGACGTAGGGACCGACACGCCTGGAATGTTGTCAAATGTTACATCCGAGATGTTAGGTTGCCTTAGGTTAGGATATATGACGTTACAGACGTATATACTGTTCCCTCCGAGAAGTAGGGTTCGACAGGCCAGGAATGTTGTCAGATATTGCATCCGAGATGTTAGGTTGCCTTAAATTATGATATATACCGTTATAGACGCATATAATGTTCCCACCGAGAAGTAGGGTTCGACAGGCCAGGTATGTTGTCAAATATTGTATCCGAGATGTTAGGTTGCCTTAGGTTAGGATATGTAACGTTATAGACGCATGTAATGTTACCACCGAGACGTAGGGACCGACACGCCTGGAATGTTGTCAAATATTGCATCCGAGATGTTAGGTTGCCTTAGGTTAGGATATATAACGTTATAGACGTATATACTGTTCCCTCCGAGAAGTAGGGTTCGACAGGCCAGGAATGTTGTCAAATATTGCATCCGAGATGTTAGGTTGCCTTAGATTAGGATATATACCGTTATAGACGCATGTAATGTTACCACCGAGACGTAGGGACCGACACGCCTGGAATGTTGTCAAATGTTACATCCGAGATGTTAGGTTGCCTTAGGTTAGGATATATGACGTTACAGACGTATATACTGTTCCCTCCGAGAAGTAGGGTTCGACAGGCCAGGAATGTTGTCAAATATTGCATCCGAGATGTTAGGTTGCCTTAGGTTAGGATATATACCGTTATAGACATATATACTGTTCCCTCCGAGAAGTAGGGTTCGACAGGCCAGGAATGTTGTCAAATATTGTATCCGAGATGTTAGGTTGCCTTAGGTTAGGATATGTAACGTTATAGACGCATGTAATGTTACCACCGAGACGTAGGGACCGACACGCCTGGAGTGTTGTCAAATGTTACATCCGAGATGTTAGGTTGCCTTAGGTTAGGATATATGACGTTATAGATGTATATACTGTTCCCTCCGAGAAGTAGGGTTCGACGGGCCAGGAATGTTGTCAAATATTGCATCCGAGGTGTTATGTCGCTTTAGGTTAGGATATATAACGTTATAGACGCATGTAATGTTACCACCGAGACGTAAGGACCGACACGCCTGGAATGTTGTCAAATGTTACATCCGAGATGTTAGGTTGCCTTAGGTTAGGATATATGACGTTACAGACGTATATACTGTTCCCTCCGGGAAGTAGTGTTCGACAGGCCAGGAATGTTGTCAAATATTGCATCCGAGATGTTAGGTTGCCTTAGATTAGGATATATACCGTTATAGACGTATATACTGTTCCCTCCGCGAAGTAGGGTTCGACAGGCCAGGAATGTTGTCAAATATTGCATCCGAGATGTTAGGTTGCCTCAGGTAAGGATATATGACGTTATGGACGTATATACTGTTCCCTCCGAGAAGTAGGGTTCGACAGATCAGGAATGTTGTCAAATATTGCATCCGAGATGTTAGGTTGCCTTAGGTTAGGATATATAACGTTATAGACGCATGTAATGTTACCTCCGAGAAGTACGGCTCGACAGACCAAGAATGTTGTCAAATATTGCATCCGAGATGTTAGGTTGCATCAGGTAAGAATATATGACGTTATAGACGTATATACAGTTCCCTCCGAGAAGTAGGGTTCGACAGGCCAGGAATGTTGTCAAATATTGCACCCGAGATGTTAGGTTGCCTTAGGTTAGGATACATAACGTTATAGACGCATGTAATGTTACCACCGAGACGTAGGGACCGACACGCCTGGAGTGTTGTCAAATGTTACATCCGAGATGTTAGGTTGCCTAAGATTAGGATATATACCGTTATAGACGCATGCAATGTTACCACCGAGACGTAGGGACCGACACGCCTGGAATGTTGTCAAATATTGCATCCGAGATGTTAGGTTGCCTTAGGTTAGGATATATAACGTTATAGACGTATATACTGTTCCCTCCGAGAAGTAGGGTTCGACAGGCCAGGAATGTTGTCAAATATTGCATCCGAGATGTTAGGTTGCCTTAGATTAGGATATATACCGTTATAGACGCATGTAATGTTACCACCGAGACGTAGGGACCGACACGCCTGGAATGTTGTCAAATGTTACATCCGAGATGTTAGGTTGCCTTAGGTTAGGATATATGACGTTACAGACGTATATACTGTTCCCTCCGAGAAGTAGGGTTCGACAGGCCAGGAATGTTGTCAAATATTGCATCCGAGATGTTAGGTTGCCTTAGGTTAGGATATATACCGTTATAGACATATATACTGTTCCCTCCGAGAAGTAGGGTTCGACAGGCCAGGAATGTTGTCAAATATTGTATCCGAGATGTTAGGTTGCCTTAGGTTAGGATATGTAACGTTATAGACGCATGTAATGTTACCACCGAGACGTAGGGACCGACACGCCTGGAGTGTTGTCAAATGTTACATCCGAGATGTTAGGTTGCCTTAGGTTAGGATATATGACGTTATAGACGTATATACTGTTCCCTCCGAGAAGTAGGGTTCGACGGGCCAGGAATGTTGTCAAATATTGCATCCGAGGTGTTATGTCGCTTTAGGTTAGGATATATAACGTTATAGACGCATGTAATGTTACCACCGAGACGTAAGGACCGACACGCCTGGAATGTTGTCAAATGTTACATCCGAGATGTTAGGTTGCCTTAGGTTAGGATATATGACGTTACAGACGTATATACTGTTCCCTCCGGGAAGTAGTGTTCGACAGGCCAGGAATGTTGTCAAATATTGCATCCGAGATGTTAGGTTGCCTTAGATTAGGATATATACCGTTATAGACGTATATACTGTTCCCTCCGCGAAGTAGGGTTCGACAGGCCAGGAATGTTGTCAAATATTGCATCCGAGATGTTAGGTTGCCTCAGGTAAGGATATATGACGTTATAGACGTATATACTGTTCCCTCCGAGAAGTAGGGTTCGACAGGCCAGGAATGTTGTCAAATATTGCATCCGAGATGTTAGGTTGCCTTAGGTTAGGATATATAACGTTATAGACGCATGTAATGTTACCTCCGAGAAGTACGGCTCGACAGACCAAGAATGTTGTCAAATATTGCATCCGAGATGTTAGGTTGCCTCAGGTAAGAATATATGACGTTATAGACGTATATACAGTTCCCTCCGAGAAGTAGGGTTCGACAGGCCAGGAATGTTGTCAAATATTGCACCCGAGATGTTAGGTTGCCTTAGGTTAGGATACATAACGTTATAGACGCATGTAATGTTACCACCGAGACGTAGGGACCGACACGCCTGGAGTGTTGTCAAATGTTACATCCGAGATGTTAGGTTGCCTTAGGTTAGGATATATGACGTTATAGACGTATATACTGTTCCCTCCGAGAAGTAGGGTTCGACGGGCCAGGAATGTTGTCAAATATTGCATCCGAGGTGTTATGTCGCTTTAGGTTAGGATATATAACGTTATAGACGCATGTAATGTTACCACCGAGACGTAAGGACCGACACGCCTGGAATGTTGTCAAATGTTACATCCGAGATGTTAGGTTGCCTTAGGTTAGGATATATGACGTTACAGACGTATATACTGTTCCCTCCGGGAAGTAGTGTTCGACAGGCCAGGAATGTTGTCAAATATTGCATCCGAGATGTTAGGTTGCCTTAGATTAGGATATATACCGATATAGACGTATATACTGTTCCCTCCGCGAAGTAGGGTTCGACAGGCCAGGAATGTTGTCAAATATTGCATCCGAGATGTTAGGTTGCCTCAGGTAAGGATATATGACGTTATAGACGTATATACTGTTCCCTCCGAGAAGTAGGGTTCGACAGGCCAGGAATGTTGTCAAATATTGCATCCGAGATGTTAGGTTGCCTTAGGTTAGGATATATAACGTTATAGACGCATGTAATGTTACCACCGAGACGTAGGGACCGACACGCCTGGAATGTTGTCAAATGTTACATCCGAGATGTTAGGTTGCCTTAGGTTAGGATATATGACGTTACAGACGTATATACTGTTCCCTCCGAGAAGTAGGGTTCGACAGGCCAGGAATGTTGTCAGATATTGCATCCGAGATGTTAGGTTGCCTTAAATTATGATATATACCGTTATAGACGCATATAATGTTCCCACCGAGAAGTAGGGTCCGACACGCCTGGAATGCTGTAGAATAATACATCCGAGATGTCAGGTTGCCTTAGGTTAGGATATATAACGTTATAGACGTATATACTATTCCCTCCGAGAAGTAGGGTTCGACAGGCCAGGAATGTTGTCAAATATTGCATCCGAGATGTTAGGTTGCCACAGATTAGGATATATACCGTTATAGACGCATGTAATGTTACCACCGAGACGTAGGGACCGACACGCCTGGAATGTTGTCAAATGTTACATCCGAGATGTTAGGTTGCCTCAGGTTAGGATATATGACGTTATAGACGTATATACTGTTCCCTCCGAGAAGTAGGGTTCGACGGGCCAGGAATGTTGTCAAATATTGCATCCGAGATGTTAGGTTGCCTTAGATTAGGATATATACCGTTATAGACGTATATACTGTTCCCTCCGAGAAGTAGGGTTCGACAGGCCAGGAATGTTGTCAAATATTGCATCCGAGATGTTTGGTTGCCTCAGGTAAGGATATATGACGTTATAGACGTATATAATGTTCCCTCCGAGAAGTAGGGTTCGACAGGCCAGGAATGTTGCCAAATATTGCATCCGAGATGTTAGGTTGCCTTAGGTTAGGATATATAACGTTATAGACGCATGTAATGTTACCACCGAGACGTAGGGACCGACACGCCTGGAATGTTGTCAAATGTTACATCCGAGATGTTAGGTTGCCTTAGGTTAGGATATATGACGTTACAGACGTATATACTGTTCCCTCCGAGAAGTAGGGTTCGACAGGCCAGGAATGTTGTCAAATATTGCATCCGAGATGTTAGGTTGCCTTAGGTTAGGATATATACCGTTATAGACATATATACTGTTCCCTCCGAGAAGTAGGGTTCGACAGGCCAGGAATGTTGTCAAATATTGTATCCGAGATGTTAGGTTGCCTTAGGTTAGGATATGTAACGTTATAGACGCATGTAATGTTACCACCGAGACGTAGGGACCGACACGCCTGGAATGTTGTCAAATATTGCATCCGAGATGTTAGGTTGCCTTAGGTTAGGATATATAACGTTATAGACGCATGTAATGTTACCTCCGAGAAGTACGGTTCGACAGGCCAAGAATGTTGTCAAATATTGCATCCGAGATGTTAGGTTGCCTAAGATTAGGATATATACCGTTATAGACGTATTTACTGTTCCCTCCGAGAAGTAGGGTTCGACAGGCCAGGAATGTTGTCAAATATTGCATCCGAGATGTTAGGTTGCCTCAGGTAAGGATATATGACGTTATAGACGTATATACTGTTCCCTCCGAGAAGTAGGGTTCGACAGGCCAGGAATGTTGCCAAATATTGCATCCGAGATGTTAGGTTGCCTTAGGTTAGGATATATAACGTTATAGACGCATGTAATGTTACCACCGAGACGTAGGGACCGACACGCCTGGAATGTTGTCAAATGTTACATCCGAGATGTTAGGTTGCCTTAGGTTAGGATATATGACGTTACAGACGTATATACTGTTCCCTCCGAGAAGTAGGGTTCGACAGGCCAGAAATGTTGTCAAATATTGCATCCGAGATGTTAGGTTGCCTTAGGTTAGGATATATACCGTTATAGACATATATACTGTTCCCTCCGAGAAGTAGGGTTCGACAGGCCAGGAATGTTGTCACATATTGTATCCGAGATGTTAGGTTGCCTTAGGTTAGGATATGTAACGTTATAGACGCATGTAATGTTACCACCGAGACGTAGGGACCGACACGCCTGGAATGTTGTCAAATGTTACATCCGAGATGTTAGGTTGCCTCAGGTTAGGATATATGACGTTATAGACGTATATACTGTTCCCTCCGAGAAGTACGGTTCGACAGGCCGGGAATGTTGTCAAATATTGCATCCGAGATGTCAGGTTGCCTTAGGTTAGGATATATAACGTTATAGACGCATGTAATGTTACCACCGAGACGTAGGGTCCGACACGCCTGGAATGTTGTCAAATATTGCATCCGAGATGTTAGGTTGCCTTAGGTTAGGATATATAACGTTATAGACGCATGTAATGTTACCTCCGAGAAGTACGGTTCGACAGGCCAAGATTGTTGTCAAATATTGCATCCGAGATGTTAGGTTGCCTTAGATTAGGATATATACCGTTATAGACGTATATACTGTTCCCTCCGAGAAGTAGGGTTCGACAGGCCAGGAATGTTGTCAAATATTGCACCCGAGATGTTAGGTTGCCTTAGGTTAGGATACATAACGTTATAGACGCATGTAATGTTACCACCGAGACGTAGGGACCGACACGCCTGGAGTGTTGTCAAATGTTACATCCGAGATGTTAGGTTGCCTTAGGTTAGGATATATGACGTTATAGACGTATATACTGTTCCCTCCGAGAAGTAGGGTTCGACGGGCCAGGAATGTTGTCAAATATTGCATCCGAGGTGTTATGTCGCTTTAGGTTAGGATATATAACGTTATAGACGCATGTAATGTTACCACCGAGACGTAAGGACCGACACGCCTGGAATGTTGTCAAATGTTACATCCGAGATGTTAGGTTGCCTTAGGTTAGGATATATGACGTTACAGACGTATATACTGTTCCCTCCGGGAAGTAGTGTTCGACAGGCCAGGAATGTTGTCAAATATTGCATCCGAGATGTTAGGTTGCCTTAGGTTAGGATATATGACGTTACAGACGTATATACTGTTCCCTCCGGGAAGTAGTGTTCGACAGGCCAGGAATGTTGTCAAATATTGCATCCGAGATGTTAGGTTGCCTTAGATTAGGATATATACCGATATAGACGTATATACTGTTCCCTCCGCGAAGTAGGGTTCGACAGGCCAGGAATGTTGTCAAATATTGCATCCGAGATGTTAGGTTGCCTCAGGTAAGGATATATGACGTTATAGACGTATATACTGTTCCCTCCGAGAAGTAGGGTTCGACAGGCCAGGAATGTTGTCAAATATTGCATCCGAGATGTTAGGTTGCCTTAGGTTAGGATATATAACGTTATAGACGCATGTAATGTTACCACCGAGACGTAGGGACCGACACGCCTGGAATGTTGTCAAATGTTACATCCGAGATGTTAGGTTGCCTTAGGTTAGGATATATGACGTTACAGACGTATATACTGTTCCCTCCGAGAAGTAGGGTTCGACAGGCCAGGAATGTTGTCAGATATTGCATCCGAGATGTTAGGTTGCCTTAAATTATGATATATACCGTTATAGACGCATATAATGTTCCCACCGAGAAGTAGGGTCCGACACGCCTGGAATGCTGTAGAATAATACATCCGAGATGTCAGGTTGCCTTAGGTTAGGATATATAACGTTATAGACGTATATACTATTCCCTCCGAGAAGTAGGGTTCGACAGGCCAGGAATGTTGTCAAATATTGCATCCGAGATGTTAGGTTGCCACAGATTAGGATATATACCGTTATAGACGCATGTAATGTTACCACCGAGACGTAGGGACCGACACGCCTGGAATGTTGTCAAATGTTACATCCGAGATGTTAGGTTGCCTCAGGTTAGGATATATGACGTTATAGACGTATATACTGTTCCCTCCGAGAAGTAGGGTTCGACGGGCCAGGAATGTTGTCAAATATTGTATCCGAGATGTTAGGTTGCCTTAGGTTAGGATATGTAACGTTATAGACGCATGTAATGTTACCACCGAGACGTAGGGACCGACACGCCTGGAATGTTGTCAAATGTTACATCCGAGATGTTAGGTTGCCTTAGCTTAGGATATATGACGTTATAGACGTATATACTGTTCCCTCCGAGAAGTAGGGTTCGACGGGCCAGGAATGTTGTCAAATATTGCATCCGAGGTGTTATGTCGCCTTAGGTTAGGATATATAACGTTATAGACGCATGTAATGTTACCACCGAGACGTAGGGACCGACACGCCTGGAATGTTGTCAAATGTTACATCCGAGATGTTAGGTTGCCTTAGGTTAGGATATATGACGTTACAGACGTATATACTGTTCCCTCCGAGAAGTAGTGTTCGACAGGCCAGGAATGTTGTCAAATATTGCATCCGAGATGTTAGGTTGCCTTAGGTTTGGATATATAACGTTATAGACGCTTGTAATGTTACCTCCGAGAAGTACGGTTCGACAGGCCAAGAATGTTGTCAAATATTGCATCCGAGATGTTAGGTTGCCTCAGGTAAGAATATATGACGTTATAGACGTATATACAGTTCCCTCCGAGAAGTAGGGTTCGACAGGCCAGGAATGTTGTCAAATACTGCACCCGAGATGTTAGGTTGCCTTAGGTTAGGATACATAACGTTATAGACGCATGTAATGTTACCACTGAGACGTAGGGACCGACACGCCTGGAATGTTGTCAAATGTTACATCCGAGATGTGAGGTTGCCTCAGGTTAGTTTATATGACGTTATAGACGTATATACTGTTCCCTCCGAAAAGTACGGTTCGACAGGCCAGGAATGTTGTCAAATATTGCATCCGAGATGTCAGGTTGCCTTAGGTTAGGATATATAACGTTATAGACGCATGTAATGTTACCACCGAGACGTAGGGACCGACACGCATGGAATGTTGTCAAATGTTACATCCGAGATGTTAGGTTGCCTCAGGTTAGGATATATGACGTTATAGACGTATATACTGTTCCCTCCGAGAAGTGCGGTTCGACAGGCCAGGAATGTTGTCAAATATTGCATCCGAGATGTTAGGTTGCCTTAGATTAGGATATATACCGTTATAGACGTATATACTGTTCCCTCCGAGAAGTAGGGTTCGACAGGCCAGGAATGTTGTCAATTATTGCATCCGAGATGTTAGGTTGCCTCAGGTAAGGATATATGACGTTATAGACGTATATACTGTTCCCTCCGAGAAGTAGGGTTCGACAGGCCAGGAATGTTGTCAAATATTGCATCCGAGATGTTAGGTTGCCTTAGGTTAGGATATATAACGTTATAGACGCATGTAATGTTACCACCGAGACGTAGGGACCGACACGCCTGGAATGTTGTCAAATGTTAAATCCGAGATGTTAGGTTGCCTTAGGTTAGGATATATGACGTTGCAGACGTATATACTGTTCCCTCCGAGAAGTAGGGTTCGACAGGCCAGGAATGTTATCAGATATTGCATCCGAGATGTTAGGTTGCCTTAGATTATGATATATACCGTTATAGACGCATATAATGTTCCCACCGAGAAGTAGGGTCCGACACGCCTGGAATGTTGTAGAATAATACATCCGAGATGTCAGGTTGCCTTAGGTTAGGATATATAACATTATAGACGTATATACTGTTCCCTCCGAGAAGTAGGGTTCGACATGCCAGGAATGTTGTCAAATATTGCATCCGAGATGTTAGGTTGCCTTAGATTAGGATATATACCGTTATAGACGCATGTAATGTTACCACCGAGACGTAGGGACCGACACGCCAGGAATGTTGTCAAATATTGCACCCGAGATGTTAGGTTGCCTCAGGTTAGGATATATGACGTTATAGACGTATATACTGTTCCCTCCGAGAAGTAGGGTTCGACGGGCCAGGAATGTTGTCAAATGTTACATCCGAGATGTTAGGTTGCCTTAGGTTAGGATATATGACGTTATAGACGTATATACTGTTCCCTCCGAGAAGTACGGTTCGACAGGCCAGGAATGTTGTCAAATATTGCATCCGAGATGTCAGGTTGCCTTAGGTTAGGATATATGACGTTATAGACGCATGTAATGTTACCACCGAGACGTAGGGACCGACACGCCTGGAATGTTGTCAAATATTGCATCCGAGATGTTAGGTTGCCTTAGGTTAGGATATATAACGTTATAGACGTATATACTGTTCCCTCCGTGAAGTAGGGTTCGACAGGCCAGGAATGTTGTCAAATATTGCATCCGAGATGTTAGGTTGCCTTAGATTAGGATATATACCGTTATAGACGCATGTAATGTTACCACCGAGACGTAGGGACCGACACGCCTGGAATGTTGTCAAATGTTACATCCGAGATGTTAGGTTGCCTTAGGTTAGGATATATGACGTTATAGACGTATATACTGTTCCCTCCGAGAAGTGGGGTTCGACGGGCCAGGAATGTTGTCAAATATTGCATCCGAGGTGTTATGTCGCCTTAGGTTAGGATATATAACGTTATAGACGCATGTAATGTTACCACCGAGACGTAGGGACCGACACGCCTGGAATGTTGTCAAATGTTACATCCGAGATGTTAGGTTGCCTTAGGTTAGGATATATGACGTTACAGACGTATATACTGTTCCCTCCGAGAAGTAGTGTTCGACAGGCCAGGAATGTTGTCAAATATTGCATCCGAGATGTTAGGTTGCCTTAGGTTAGGATATATAACGTTATAGACGCATGTAATGTTACCTCCGAGAAGTACGGTTCGACAGGCCAGGAATGTTGTCAAATATTGCATCCGAGATGTTAGGTTGCTTTAGATTAGGATATATACCGTTATAGACGTATATACTGTTCCCTCCGAGAAGTAGGGTTCGACAGGCCAGGATTGTTGTCAAATGTTACATCCGAGATGTTAGCTTGCCTTAGGTTAGGATATATGACGTTACAGACGTATATACTGTTCCCTCCGAGAAGTAGTGTTCGACAGGCCAGGAATGTTGTCAAATATTGCATCCGAGATGTCAGGTTGCCTTAGGTTAGGATATATAACGTTATAGACGCATGTAATGTTACCACCGAGACGTAGGGACCGACACGCCTGGAATGTTGTCAAATGTTACATCCGAGATGTTAGGTTGCCTCAGGTTAGGATATATGACGTTATAGACGTATATACTGTTCCCTCCGAGAAGTACGGTTCGACAGGCCAGGAATGTTGTCAAATATTGCATCCGAGATGTTAGGTTGCCTTAGATTAGGATATATACCGTTATAGACGTATATACTGTTCCCTCCGAGAAGTAGGGTTCGACAGGCCAGGAATGTTGTCAAATATTGCATCCGAGATGTTAGGTTGCCTTAGGTTAGGATATATAACGTTATAGACGCATGTAATGTTACCACCGAGACGTAGGGACCGACACGCCTGGAATGTTGTCAAATGTTACATCCGAGATGTTAGGTTGCCTTAGGTTAGGATATATGACGTTACAGACGTATATACTGTTCCCTCCGAGAAGTAGGGTCCGA
The DNA here is from genome assembly GCA_963969225.1 of Xylocopa violacea. Classification (NCBI taxonomy): domain Eukaryota; kingdom Metazoa; phylum Arthropoda; class Insecta; order Hymenoptera; family Apidae; genus Xylocopa; species Xylocopa violacea. The sequence goes on from CAXAJV010000004.1 coordinate 22,271,248, forward strand.
CACGCCTGGAATGTTGTAGAATAATACATCCGAGATGTCAGGTTGCCTTAGGTTAGGATATATAACGTTATAGACGTATATACTGTTCCCTCCGAGAAGTAGGGTTCGACAGGCCAGGAATGTTGTCAAATATTTCATCCGAGATGTTAGGTTGCCTTAGATTAGGATATATACCGTTATAGACGCATGTAATGTTACCACCGAGACGTAGGGACCGACACGCCTGGAATGTTGTCAAATGTTACATCCGAGATGTTAGGTTGCCTCAGGTTAGGATATATGACGTTATAGACGTATATACTGTTCCCTCCGAGAAGTAGGGTTCGACGGGCGAGGAATGTTGTCAAATATTGCATCCGAGATGTTAGGTTGCCTTAGATTAGGATATATACCGTTATAGACGTATATACTGTTCCCTCCGAGAAGTAGGGTTCGAGAGGCCAGGAATGTTGTCAAATATTGCATCCGAGATGTTTGGTTGCCTTAGGTTAGGATATATAACGTTATAGACGGATGTAATGTTACCACCGAGACGTAGGGACCGACACGCCTGGAATGTTGTCAAATGTTACATCCGAGATGTTAGGTTGCCTTAGGTTAGGATATATGTCGTTACAGACGTGTATACTGTTCCCTCCGAGAAGTAGGGTTCGACAGGCCAGGAATGTTGTCAAATATTGCATCCGAGATGTTTGGTTGCCTTAGGTTAGGATATATAACGTTATAGACGCATGTAATGTTACCACCGAGACGTAGGGACCGACACGCCTGGAATGTTGTCAAATGTTACATCCGAGATGTTAGGTTGCCTTAGGTTAGGATATATGACGTTACAGACGTGTATACTGTTCCCTCCGAGAAGTAGGGTTCGACAGGCCAGGAATGTTGTCAAATATTGCATCCGAGATGTTAGGTTGCCTTAGGTTAGGATATATACCGTTATAGACATATATACTGTTCCCTCCGAGAAGTAGGGTTCGACAGGCCAGGAATGTTGTCAAATATTGTATCCGAGATGTTAGGTTGCCTTAGGTTAGGATATGTAACGTTATAGACGCATGTAATGTTATCACGGAGACGTAGGGACCGACACGCCTGGAATGTTGTCAAATGTTACATCCGAGATGTTAGGTTGCCTTAGGTTAGGATATATAACGTTATAGACGTATATACTGTTCCCTCCGAGAAGTAGGGTTCGACAGGCCAGGAATGTTGTCAAATATTGCATCCGAGATGTTAGGTTGCCTTAGATTAGGATATATACCGTTATAGACGCATGTAATGTTACCACCGAGACGTAGGGACCGACACGCCTGGAATGTTGTCAAATGTTACATCCGAGATGTTAGGTTGCCTTAGGTTAGGATATATGACGTTACAGACGTATATACTGTTCCCTCCGAGAAGTAGGGTTCGACGGGCGAGGAATGTTGTCAAATATTGCATCCGAGATGTTAGGGTGCCTTAGATTAGGATATATACCGTTATAGACGTATATACTGTTCCCTCCGAGAAGTAGGGTTCGACAGGCCAGGAATGTTGTCAAATATTGTATCCGAGATGTTAGGTTGCCTTAGGTTAGGATATGTAACGTTATAGACGCATGTAATGTTACCACCGAGACGTAGGGACCGACACGCCTGGAATGTTGTCAAATGTTACATCCGAGATGTTAGGTTGCCTTAGGTTAGGATATATGACGTTACAGACGTATATACTGTTCCCTCCGAGAAGTAGGGTCCGACACGCCTGGAATGTTGTAGAATAATACATCCGAGATGTCAGGTTGCCTTAGGTTAGGATATATAACGTTATAGACGTATATACTGTTCCCTCCGAGAAGTAGGGTTCGACAGGCCAGGAATGTTGTCAAATATTTCATCCGAGATGTTAGGTTGCCTTAGATTAGGATATATACCGTTATAGACGCATGTAATGTTACCACCGAGACGTAGGGACCGACACGCCTGGAATGTTGTCAAATGTTACATCCGAGATGTTAGGTTGCCTCAGGTTAGGATATATGACGTTATAGACGTATATACTGTTCCCTCCGAGAAGTAGGGTTCGACGGGCGAGGAATGTTGTCAAATATTGCATCCGAGATGTTAGGTTGCCTTAGATTAGGATATATACCGTTATAGACGTATATACTGTTCCCTCCGAGAAGTAGGGTTCGAGAGGCCAGGAATGTTGTCAAATATTGCATCCGAGATGTTTGGTTGCCTTAGGTTAGGATATATAACGTTATAGACGGATGTAATGTTACCACCGAGACGTAGGGACCGACACGCCTGGAATGTTGTCAAATGTTACATCCGAGAAGTTAGGTTGCCTTAGGTTAGGATATATGTCGTTACAGACGTGTATACTGTTCCCTCCGAGAAGTAGGGTTCGACAGGCCAGGAATGTTGTCAAATATTGCATCCGAGATGTTTGGTTGCCTTAGGTTAGGATATATAACGTTATAGACGCATGTAATGTTACCACCGAGACGTAGGGACCGACACGCCTGGAATGTTGTCAAATGTTACATCCGAGATGTTAGGTTGCCTTAGGTTAGGATATATGACGTTACAGACGTGTATACTGTTCCCTCCGAGAAGTAGGGTTCGACAGGCCAGGAATGTTGTCAAATATTGCATCCGAGATGTTAGGTTGCCTTAGGTTAGGATATATACCGTTATAGACATATATACTGTTCCCTCCGAGAAGTAGGGTTCGACAGGCCAGGAATGTTGTCAAATATTGTATCCGAGATGTTAGGTTGCCTTAGGTTAGGATATGTAACGTTATAGACGCATGTAATGTTATCACGGAGACGTAGGGACCGACACGCCTGGAATGTTGTCAAATGTTACATCCGAGATGTTAGGTTGCCTTAGGTTAGGATATATAACGTTATAGACGTATATACTGTTCCCTCCGAGAAGTAGGGTTCGACAGGCCAGGAATGTTGTCAAATATTGCATCCGAGATGTTAGGTTGCCTTAGATTAGGATATATACCGTTATAGACGCATGTAATGTTACCACCGAGACGTAGGGACCGACACGCCTGGAATGTTGTCAAATGTTACATCCGAGATGTTAGGTTGCCTTAGGTTAGGATATATGACGTTACAGACGTATATACTGTTCCCTCCGAGAAGTAGGGTTCGACAGGCCAGGAATGTTGTCAAATATTGCATCCGAGATGTTAGGTTGCCTTAGGTTAGGATATATACCGTTATAGACATATATACTGTTCCCTCCGAGAAGTAGGGTTCGACAGGCCAGGAATGTTGTCAAATATTGTATCCGAGATGTTAGGTTGCCTTAGGTTAGGATATGTAACGTTATAGACGCATGTAATGTTACCACCGAGACGTAGGGACCGACGCGCCTGGAATGTTGTCAAATGTTACATCCGAGATGTTAGGTTGCCTCAGGTTAGGATATATGACGTTATAGACGTATATACTGTTCCCTCCGAGAAGTAGGGTTCGACGGGCGAGGAATGTTGTCAAATATTGCATCCGAGATGTTAGGGTGCCTTAGATTAGGATATATACCGTTATAGACGTATATACTGTTCCCTCCGAGAAGTAGGGTTCGACAGGCCAGGAATGTTGTCAAATATTGTATCCGAGATGTTAGGTTGCCTTAGGTTAGGATATGTAACGTTATAGACGCATGTAATGTTACCACCGAGACGTAGGGACCGACACGCCTGGAATGTTGTCAAATGTTACATCCGAGATGTTAGGTTGCCTTAGGTTAGGATATATGACGTTATAGACGTATATACTGTTCCCTCCGAGAAGTGGGGTTCGACGGGCCAGGAATGTTGTCAAATATTGCATCCGAGGTGTTATGTCGCCTTAGGTTAGGATATATAACGTTATAGACGCATGTAATGTTACCACCGAGACGTAGGGACCGACACGCCTGGAATGTTGTCAAATGTTACATCCGAGATGTTAGGTTGCCTTAGGTTAGGATATATGACGTTACAGACGTATATACTGTTCCCTCCGAGAAGTAGTGTTCGACAGGCCAGGAATGTTGTCAAATATTGCATCCGAGATGTTAGGTTGCCTTAGGTTAGGATATATAACGTTATAGACGCATGTAATGTTACCTCCGAGAAGTACGGTTCGACAGGCCAGGAATGTTGTCAAATATTGCATCCGAGATGTTAGGTTGCTTTAGATTAGGATATATACCGTTATAGACGTATATACTGTTCCCTCCGAGAAGTAGGGTTCGACAGGCCAGGATTGTTGTCAAATGTTACATCCGAGATGTTAGCTTGCCTTAGGTTAGGATATATGACGTTACAGACGTATATACTGTTCCCTCTGAGAAGTAGTGTTCGACAGGCCAGGAATGTTGTCAAATATTGCATCCGAGATGTCAGGTTGCCTTAGGTTAGGATATATAACGTTATAGACGCATGTAATGTTACCACCGAGACGTAGGGACCGACACGCCTGGAATGTTGTCAAATGTTACATCCGAGATGTTAGGTTGCCTCAGGTTAGGATATATGACGTTATAGACGTATATACTGTTCCCTCCGAGAAGTACGGTTCGACAGGCCAGGAATGTTGTCAAATATTGCATCCGAGATGTTAGGTTGCCTTAGATTAGGATATATACCGTTATAGACGTATATACTGTTCCCTCCGAGAAGTAGGGTTCGACAGGCCAGGAATGTTGTCAAATATTGCATCCGAGATGTTAGGTTGCCTCAGGTAAGGATATATGACGTTATAGACGTATATACTGTTCCCTCCGAGAAGTAGGGTTCGACGGGCCAGGAATGTTGTCAAATATTGCATCCGAGGTGTTATGTCGCCTTAGGTTAGGATATATAACGTTATAGACGCATGTAATGTTACCACCGAGACGTAGGGACCGACACGCCTGGAATGTTGTCAAATGTTACATCCGAGATGTTAGGTTGCCTTAGGTTAGGATATATGACGTTACAGACGTATATACTGTTCCCTCCGAGAAGTAGGGTTCGACAGGCCAGGAATGTTGTCAGATATTGCATCCGAGATGTTAGGTTGCCTTAAATTATGATATATACCGTTATAGACGCATATAATGTTCCCACCGAGAAGTAGGGTTCGACAGGCCAGGTATGTTGTCAAATATTGTATCCGAGATGTTAGGTTGCCTTAGGTTAGGATATGTAACGTTATAGACGCATGTAATGTTACCACCGAGACGTAGGGACCGACACGCCTGGAATGTTGTCAAATATTGCATCCGAGATGTTAGGTTGCCTTAGGTTAGGATATATAACGTTATAGACGTATATACTGTTCCCTCCGAGAAGTAGGGTTCGACAGGCCAGGAATGTTGTCAAATATTGCATCCGAGATGTTAGGTTGCCTTAGATTAGGATATATACCGTTATAGACGCATGTAATGTTACCACCGAGACGTAGGGACCGACACGCCTGGAATGTTGTCAAATGTTACATCCGAGATGTTAGGTTGCCTTAGGTTAGGATATATGACGTTACAGACGTATATACTGTTCCCTCCGAGAAGTAGGGTTCGACAGGCCAGGAATGTTGTCAAATATTGCATCCGAGATGTTAGGTTGCCTTAGGTTAGGATATATACCGTTATAGACATATATACTGTTCCCTCCGAGAAGTAGGGTTCGACAGGCCAGGAATGTTGTCAAATATTGTATCCGAGATGTTAGGTTGCCTTAGGTTAGGATATGTAACGTTATAGACGCATGTAATGTTACCACCGAGACGTAGGGACCGACACGCCTGGAGTGTTGTCAAATGTTACATCCGAGATGTTAGGTTGCCTTAGGTTAGGATATATGACGTTATAGATGTATATACTGTTCCCTCCGAGAAGTAGGGTTCGACGGGCCAGGAATGTTGTCAAATATTGCATCCGAGGTGTTATGTCGCTTTAGGTTAGGATATATAACGTTATAGACGCATGTAATGTTACCACCGAGACGTAAGGACCGACACGCCTGGAATGTTGTCAAATGTTACATCCGAGATGTTAGGTTGCCTTAGGTTAGGATATATGACGTTACAGACGTATATACTGTTCCCTCCGGGAAGTAGTGTTCGACAGGCCAGGAATGTTGTCAAATATTGCATCCGAGATGTTAGGTTGCCTTAGATTAGGATATATACCGTTATAGACGTATATACTGTTCCCTCCGCGAAGTAGGGTTCGACAGGCCAGGAATGTTGTCAAATATTGCATCCGAGATGTTAGGTTGCCTCAGGTAAGGATATATGACGTTATAGACGTATATACTGTTCCCTCCGAGAAGTAGGGTTCGACAGATCAGGAATGTTGTCAAATATTGCATCCGAGATGTTAGGTTGCCTTAGGTTAGGATATATAACGTTATAGACGCATGTAATGTTACCTCCGAGAAGTACGGCTCGACAGACCAAGAATGTTGTCAAATATTGCATCCGAGATGTTAGGTTGCATCAGGTAAGAATATATGACGTTATAGACGTATATACAGTTCCCTCCGAGAAGTAGGGTTCGACAGGCCAGGAATGTTGTCAAATATTGCACCCGAGATGTTAGGTTGCCTTAGGTTAGGATACATAACGTTATAGACGCATGTAATGTTACCACCGAGACGTAGGGACCGACACGCCTGGAGTGTTGTCAAATGTTACATCCGAGATGTTAGGTTGCCTAAGATTAGGATATATACCGTTATAGACGCATGCAATGTTACCACCGAGACGTAGGGACCGACACGCCTGGAATGTTGTCAAATATTGCATCCGAGATGTTAGGTTGCCTTAGGTTAGGATATATAACGTTATAGACGTATATACTGTTCCCTCCGAGAAGTAGGGTTCGACAGGCCAGGAATGTTGTCAAATATTGCATCCGAGATGTTAGGTTTCCTTAGATTAGGATATATACCGTTATAGACGCATGTAATGTTACCACCGAGACGTAGGGACCGACACGCCTGGAATGTTGTCAAATGTTACATCCGAGATGTTAGGTTGCCTTAGGTTAGGATATATGACGTTACAGACGTATATACTGTTCCCTCCGAGAAGTAGGGTTCGACAGGCCAGGAATGTTGTCAAATATTGCATCCGAGATGTTAGGTTGCCTTAGGTTAGGATATATACCGTTATAGACATATATACTGTTCCCTCCGAGAAGTAGGGTTCGACAGGCCAGGAATGTTGTCAAATATTGTATCCGAGATGTTAGGTTGCCTTAGGTTAGGATATGTAACGTTATAGACGCATGTAATGTTACCACCGAGACGTAGGGACCGACACGCCTGGAGTGTTGTCAAATGTTACATCCGAGATGTTAGGTTGCCTTAGGTTAGGATATATGACGTTATAGACGTATATACTGTTCCCTCCGAGAAGTAGGGTTCGACGGGCCAGGAATGTTGTCAAATATTGCATCCGAGGTGTTATGTCGCTTTAGGTTAGGATATATAACGTTATAGACGCATGTAATGTTACCACCGAGACGTAAGGACCGACACGCCTGGAATGTTGTCAAATGTTACATCCGAGATGTTAGGTTGCCTTAGGTTAGGATATATGACGTTACAGACGTATATACTGTTCCCTCCGGGAAGTAGTGTTCGACAGGCCAGGAATGTTGTCAAATATTGCATCCGAGATGTTAGGTTGCCTTAGATTAGGATATATACCGTTATAGACGTATATACTGTTCCCTCCGCGAAGTAGGGTTCGACAGGCCAGGAATGTTGTCAAATATTGCATCCGAGATGTTAGGTTGCCTCAGGTAAGGATATATGACGTTATAGACGTATATACTGTTCCCTCCGAGAAGTAGGGTTCGACAGGCCAGGAATGTTGTCAAATATTGCATCCGAGATGTTAGGTTGCCTTAGGTTAGGATATATAACGTTATAGACGCATGTAATGTTACCTCCGAGAAGTACGGCTCGACAGACCAAGAATGTTGTCAAATATTGCATCCGAGATGTTAGGTTGCCTCAGGTAAGAATATATGACGTTATAGACGTATATACAGTTCCCTCCGAGAAGTAGGGTTCGACAGGCCAGGAATGTTGTCAAATATTGCACCCGAGATGTTAGGTTGCCTTAGGTTAGGATACATAACGTTATAGACGCATGTAATGTTACCACCGAGACGTAGGGACCGACACGCCTGGAGTGTTGTCAAATGTTACATCCGAGATGTTAGGTTGCCTTAGGTTAGGATATATGACGTTATAGACGTATATACTGTTCCCTCCGAGAAGTAGGGTTCGACAGGCCAGGAATGTTGTCAAATATTGCATCCGAGATGTTAGGTTGCCTTAGGTTAGGATATATACCGTTATAGACATATATACTGTTCCCTCCGAGAAGTAGGGTTCGACAGGCCAGGAATGTTGTCAAATATTGTATCCGAGATGTTAGGTTGCCTTAGGTTAGGATATGTAACGTTATAGACGCATGTAATGTTACCACCGAGACGTAGGGACCGACACGCCTGGAATGTTGTCAAATATTGCATCCGAGATGTTAGGTTGCCTTAGGTTAGGATATATAACGTTATAGACGCATGTAATGTTACCTCCGAGAAGTACGGTTCGACAGGCCAAGAATGTTGTCAAATATTGCATCCGAGATGTTAGGTTGCCTAAGATTAGGATATATACCGTTATAGACGTATTTACTGTTCCCTCCGAGAAGTAGGGTTCGACAGGCCAGGAATGTTGTCAAATATTGCATCCGAGATGTTAGGTTGCCTCAGGTAAGGATATATGACGTTATAGACGTATATACTGTTCCCTCCGAGAAGTAGGGTTCGACAGGCCAGGAATGTTGCCAAATATTGCATCCGAGATGTTAGGTTGCCTTAGGTTAGGATATATAACGTTATAGACGCATGTAATGTTACCACCGAGACGTAGGGACCGACACGCCTGGAATGTTGTCAAATGTTACATCCGAGATGTTAGGTTGCCTTAGGTTAGGATATATGACGTTACAGACGTATATACTGTTCCCTCCGAGAAGTAGGGTTCGACAGGCCAGAAATGTTGTCAAATATTGCATCCGAGATGTTAGGTTGCCTTAGGTTAGGATATATACCGTTATAGACATATATACTGTTCCCTCCGAGAAGTAGGGTTCGACAGGCCAGGAATGTTGTCACATATTGTATCCGAGATGTTAGGTTGCCTTAGGTTAGGATATGTAACGTTATAGACGCATGTAATGTTACCACCGAGACGTAGGGACCGACACGCCTGGAATGTTGTCAAATGTTACATCCGAGATGTTAGGTTGCCTCAGGTTAGGATATATGACGTTATAGACGTATATACTGTTCCCTCCGAGAAGTACGGTTCGACAGGCCGGGAATGTTGTCAAATATTGCATCCGAGATGTCAGGTTGCCTTAGGTTAGGATATATAACGTTATAGACGCATGTAATGTTACCACCGAGACGTAGGGTCCGACACGCCTGGAATGTTGTCAAATATTGCATCCGAGATGTTAGGTTGCCTTAGGTTAGGATATATAACGTTATAGACGCATGTAATGTTACCTCCGAGAAGTACGGTTCGACAGGCCAAGATTGTTGTCAAATATTGCATCCGAGATGTTAGGTTGCCTTAGATTAGGATATATACCGTTATAGACGTATATACTGTTCCCTCCGAGAAGTAGGGTTCGACAGGCCAGGAATGTTGTCAAATATTGCACCCGAGATGTTAGGTTGCCTTAGGTTAGGATACATAACGTTATAGACGCATGTAATGTTACCACCGAGACGTAGGGACCGACACGCCTGGAGTGTTGTCAAATGTTACATCCGAGATGTTAGGTTGCCTTAGGTTAGGATATATGACGTTATAGACGTATATACTGTTCCCTCCGAGAAGTAGGGTTCGACGGGCCAGGAATGTTGTCAAATATTGCATCCGAGGTGTTATGTCGCTTTAGGTTAGGATATATAACGTTATAGACGCATGTAATGTTACCACCGAGACGTAAGGACCGACACGCCTGGAATGTTGTCAAATGTTACATCCGAGATGTTAGGTTGCCTTAGGTTAGGATATATGACGTTACAGACGTATATACTGTTCCCTCCGGGAAGTAGTGTTCGACAGGCCAGGAATGTTGTCAAATATTGCATCCGAGATGTTAGGTTGCCTTAGATTAGGATATATACCGTTATAGACGTATATACTGTTCCCTCCGCGAAGTAGGGTTCGACAGGCCAGGAATGTTGTCAAATATTGCATCCGAGATGTTAGGTTGCCTCAGGTAAGGATATATGACGTTATAGACTTATATACTGTTCCCTCCGAGAAGTAGGGTTCGACAGGCCAGGAATGTTGTCAAATATTGCATCCGAGATGTTAGGTTGCCTCAGGTAAGGATATATGACGTTATAGACGTATATACTGTTCCCTCCGAGAAGTAGGGTTCGACAGGCCAGGAATGTTGTCAAATATTGCATCCGAGATGTTAGGTTGCCTTAGGTTAGGATATATAACGTTATAGACGCATGTAATGTTACCACCGAGACGTAGGGACCGACACGCCTGGAATGTTGTCAAATGTTACATCCGAGATGTTAGGTTGCCTTAGGTTAGGATATATGACGTTACAGACGTATATACTGTTCCCTCCGAGAAGTAGGGTTCGACAGGCCAGGAATGTTGTCAGATATTGCATCCGAGATGTTAGGTTGCCTTAAATTATGATATATACCGTTATAGACGCATATAATGTTCCCACCGAGAAGTAGGGTCCGACACGCCTGGAATGCTGTAGAATAATACATCCGAGATGTCAGGTTGCCTTAGGTTAGGATATATAACGTTATAGACGTATATACTATTCCCTCCGAGAAGTAGGGTTCGACAGGCCAGGAATGTTGTCAAATATTGCATCCGAGATGTTAGGTTGCCACAGATTAGGATATATACCGTTATAGACGCATGTAATGTTACCACCGAGACGTAGGGACCGACACGCCTGGAATGTTGTCAAATGTTACATCCGAGATGTTAGGTTGCCTCAGGTTAGGATATATGACGTTATAGACGTATATACTGTTCCCTCCGAGAAGTAGGGTTCGACGGGCCAGGAATGTTGTCAAATATTGCATCCGAGATGTTAGGTTGCCTTAGATTAGGATATATACCGTTATAGACGTATATACTGTTCCCTCCGAGAAGTAGGGTTCGACAGGCCAGGAATGTTGTCAAATATTGCATCCGAGATGTTTGGTTGCCTCAGGTAAGGATATATGACGTTATAGACGTATATAATGTTCCCTCCGAGAAGTAGGGTTCGACAGGCCAGGAATGTTGCCAAATATTGCATCCGAGATGTTAGGTTGCCTTAGGTTAGGATATATAACGTTATAGACGCATGTAATGTTACCACCGAGACGTAGGGACCGACACGCCTGGAATGTTGTCAAATGTTACATCCGAGATGTTAGGTTGCCTTAGGTTAGGATATATGACGTTACAGACGTATATACTGTTCCCTCCGAGAAGTAGGGTTCGACAGGCCAGGAATGTTGTCAAATATTGCATCCGAGATGTTAGGTTGCCTTAGGTTAGGATATATACCGTTATAGACATATATACTGTTCCCTCCGAGAAGTAGGGTTCGACAGGCCAGGAATGTTGTCAAATATTGTATCCGAGATGTTAGGTTGCCTTAGGTTAGGATATGTAACGTTATAGACGCATGTAATGTTACCACCGAGACGTAGGGACCGACACGCCTGGAATGTTGTCAAATATTGCATCCGAGATGTTAGGTTGCCTTAGGTTAGGATATATAACGTTATAGACGCATGTAATGTTACCTCCGAGAAGTACGGTTCGACAGGCCAAGAATGTTGTCAAATATTGCATCCGAGATGTTAGGTTGCCTAAGATTAGGATATATACCGTTATAGACGTATTTACTGTTCCCTCCGAGAAGTAGGGTTCGACAGGCCAGGAATGTTGTCAAATATTGCATCCGAGATGTTAGGTTGCCTCAGGTAAGGATATATGACGTTATAGACGTATATACTGTTCCCTCCGAGAAGTAGGGTTCGACAGGCCAGGAATGTTGCCAAATATTGCATCCGAGATGTTAGGTTGCCTTAGGTTAGGATATATAACGTTATAGACGCATGTAATGTTACCACCGAGACGTAGGGACCGACACGCCTGGAATGTTGTCAAATGTTACATCCGAGATGTTAGGTTGCCTTAGGTTAGGATATATGACGTTACAGACGTATATACTGTTCCCTCCGAGAAGTAGGGTTCGACAGGCCAGAAATGTTGTCAAATATTGCATCCGAGATGTTAGGTTGCCTTAGGTTAGGATATATACCGTTATAGACATATATACTGTTCCCTCCGAGAAGTAGGGTTCGACAGGCCAGGAATGTTGTCACATATTGTATCCGAGATGTTAGGTTGCCTTAGGTTAGGATATGTAACGTTATAGACGCATGTAATGTTACCACCGAGACGTAGGGACCGACACGCCTGGAATGTTGTCAAATGTTACATCCGAGATGTTAGGTTGCCTCAGGTTAGGATATATGACGTTATAGACGTATATACTGTTCCCTCCGAGAAGTACGGTTCGACAGGCCGGGAATGTTGTCAAATATTGCATCCGAGATGTCAGGTTGCCTTAGGTTAGGATATATAACGTTATAGACGCATGTAATGTTACCACCGAGACGTAGGGTCCGACACGCCTGGAATGTTGTCAAATATTGCATCCGAGATGTTAGGTTGCCTTAGGTTAGGATATATAACGTTATAGACGCATGTAATGTTACCTCCGAGAAGTACGGTTCGACAGGCCAAGATTGTTGTCAAATATTGCATCCGAGATGTTAGGTTGCCTTAGATTAGGATATATACCGTTATAGACGTATATACTGTTCCCTCCGAGAAGTAGGGTTCGACAGGCCAGGAATGTTGTCAAATATTGCACCCGAGATGTTAGGTTGCCTTAGGTTAGGATACATAACGTTATAGACGCATGTAATGTTACCACCGAGACGTAGGGACCGACACGCCTGGAGTGTTGTCAAATGTTACATCCGAGATGTTAGGTTGCCTTAGGTTAGGATATATGACGTTATAGACGTATATACTGTTCCCTCCGAGAAGTAGGGTTCGACGGGCCAGGAATGTTGTCAAATATTGCATCCGAGGTGTTATGTCGCTTTAGGTTAGGATATATAACGTTATAGACGCATGTAATGTTACCACCGAGACGTAAGGACCGACACGCCTGGAATGTTGTCAAATGTTACATCCGAGATGTTAGGTTGCCTTAGGTTAGGATATATGACGTTACAGACGTATATACTGTTCCCTCCGGGAAGTAGTGTTCGACAGGCCAGGAATGTTGTCAAATATTGCATCCGAGATGTTAGGTTGCCTTAGATTAGGATATATACCGTTATAGACGTATATACTGTTCCCTCCGCGAAGTAGGGTTCGACAGGCCAGGAATGTTGTCAAATATTGCATCCGAGATGTTAGGTTGCCTCAGGTAAGGATATATGACGTTATAGACTTATATACTGTTCCCTCCGAGAAGTAGGGTTCGACAGGCCAGGAATGTTGTCAAATATTGCATCCGAGATGTTAGGTTGCCTTAGGTTAGGATATATAACGTTATAGACGCATGTAATGTTACCACCGAGACGTAGGGACCGACACGCCTGGAATGTTGTCAAATGTTACATCCGAGATGTTAGGTTGCCTTAGGTTAGGATATATGACGTTACAGACGTATATACTGTTCCCTCCGAGAAGTAGGGTTCGACAGGCCAGGAATGTTGTCAGATATTGCATCCGAGATGTTAGGTTGCCTTAAATTATGATATATACCGTTATAGACGCATATAATGTTCCCACCGAGAAGTAGGGTCCGACACGCCTGGAATGTTGTAGAATAATACATCCGAGATGTCAGGTTGCCTTAGGTTAGGATATATAACGTTATAGACGTATATACTATTCCCTCCGAGAAGTAGTGTTCGACAGGCCAGGAATGTTGTCAAATATTGCATCCGAGATGTTAGGTTGCCTTAGATTAGGATATATACCGTTATAGACGTATATACTGTTCCCTCCGCGAAGTAGGGTTCGACAGGCCAGGAATGTTGTCAAATATTGCATCCGAGATGTTAGGTTGCCTCAGGTAAGGATATATGACGTTATAGACGTATATACTGTTCCCTCCGAGAAGTAGGGTTCGACAGGCCAGGAATGTTGTCAAATATTGCATCCGAGATGTTAGGTTGCCTTAGGTTAGGATATATAACGTTATAGACGCATGTAATGTTACCACCGAGACGTAGGGACCGACACGCCTGGAATGTTGTCAAATGTTACATCCGAGATGTTAGGTTGCCTTAGGTTAGGATATATGACGTTACAGACGTATATACTGTTCCCTCCGAGAAGTAGGGTTCGACAGGCCAGGAATGTTGTCAGATATTGCATCCGAGATGTTAGGTTGCCTTAAATTATGATATATACCGTTATAGACGCATATAATGTTCCCACCGAGAAGTAGGGTCCGACACGCCTGGAATGTTGTAGAATAATACATCCGAGATGTCAGGTTGCCTTAGGTTAGGATATATAACGTTATAGACGTATATACTATTCCCTCCGAGAAGTAGGGTTCGACAGGCCAGGAATGTTGTCAAATATTGCATCCGAGATGTTAGGTTGCCACAGATTAGGATATATACCGTTATAGACGCATGTAATGTTACCACCGAGACGTAGGGACCGACACGCCTGGAATGTTGTCAAATGTTACATCCGAGATGTTAGGTTGCCTCAGGTTAGGATATATGACGTTATAGACGTATATACTGTTCCCTCCGAGAAGTAGGGTTCGACGGGCCAGGAATGTTGTCAAATATTGCATCCGAGATGTTAGGTTGCCTTAGATTAGGATATATACCGTTATAGACGTATATACTGTTCCCTCCGAGAAGTAGGGTTCGACAGGCCAGGAATGTTGTCAAATATTGCATCCGAGATGTTTGGTTGCCTCAGGTAAGGATATATGACGTTATAGACGTATATAATGTTCCCTCCGAGAAGTAGGGTTCGACAGTCCAGGAATGTTGCCAAATATTGCATCCGAGATGTTAGGTTGCCTTAGGTTAGGATATATAACGTTATAGACGCATGTAATGTTACCACCGAGACGTAGGGACCGACACGCCTGGAATGTTGTCAAATGTTACATCCCAGATGTTAGGTTGCCTTAGGTTAGGATATATGACGTTACAGACGTATATACTGTTCCGTCCGAGAAGTAGGGTTCGACAGGCCAGGAATGTTGTCAAATATTGCATCCGAGATGTTAGGTTGCCTTAGGTTAGGATATATACCGTTATAGACATATATACTGTTCCCTCCGAGAAGTAGGGTTCGACAGGCCAGGAATGTTGTCAAATATTGTATCCGAGATGTTAGGTTGCCTTAGGTTAGGATATGTAACGTTATAGACGCATGTAATGTTACCACCGAGACGTAGGGACCGACACGCCTGGAATGTTGTCAAATATTGCATCCGAGATGTTAGGTTGCCTTAGGTTAGGATATATAACGTTATAGACGCATGTAATGTTACCTTCGAGAAGTACGGTTCGACAGGCCAAGAATGTTGTCAAATATTGCATCCGAGATGTTAGGTTGCCTAAGATTAGGATATATACCGTTATAGACGTATTTACTGTTCCCTCCGAGAAGTAGGGTTCGACAGGCCAGGAATGTTGTCAAATATTGCATCCGAGATGTTAGGTTGCCTCAGGTAAGGATATATGACGTTATAGACGTATATACTGTTCCCTCCGAGAAGTTGGGTTCGACAGGCCAGGAATGTTGCCAAATATTGCATCCGAGATGTTAGGTTGCCTTAGGTTAGGATATATAACGTTATAGACGCATGTAATGTTACCACCGAGACGTAGGGACCGACACGCCTGGAATGTTGTCAAATGTTACATCCGAGATGTTAGGTTGCCTTAGGTTAGGATATATGACGTTACAGACGTATATACTGTTCCCTCCGAGAAGTAGGGTTCGACAGGCCAGAAATGTTGTCAAATATTGCATCCGAGATGTTAGGTTGCCTTAGGTTAGGATATATACCGTTATAGACATATATACTGTTCCCTCCGAGAAGTAGGGTTCGACAGGCCAGGAATGTTGTCACATATTGTATCCGAGATGTTAGGTTGCCTTAGGTTAGGATATGTAACGTTATAGACGCATGTAATGTTACCACCGAGACGTAGGGACCGACACGCCTGGAATGTTGTCAAATGTTACATCCGAGATGTTAGGTTGCCTCAGGTTAGGATATATGACGTTATAGACGTATATACTGTTCCCTCCGAGAAGTACGGTTCGACAGGCCGGGAATGTTGTCAAATATTGCATCCGAGATGTCAGGTTGCCTTAGGTTAGGATATATAACGTTATAGACGCATGTAATGTTACCACCGAGACGTAGGGACCGACACGCCTGGAATGTTGTCAAATATTGCATCCGAGATGTTAGGTTGCCTTAGGTTAGGATATATAACGTTATAGACGCATGTAATGTTACCTCCGAGAAGTACGGTTCGACAGGCCAAGAATGTTGTCAAATATTGCATCCGAGATGTTAGGTTGCCTTAGATTAGGATATATACCGTTATAGACGTATATACTGTTCCCTCCGAGAAGTAGGGTTCGACAGGCCAGGAATGTTGTCAAATATTGCATCCGAGATGTTAGGTTGCCTCAGGTAAGGATATATGACGTTATAGACGTATATACTGTTCCCTCCGAGAAGTAGGGTTCGACAGGCCAGGAATGTTGTCAAATATTGCATCCGAGATGTTAGGTTGCCTTAGGTTAGGATATATAACGTTATAGACGCATGTAATGTTACCACCGAGACGTAGGGACCGACACGCCTGGAATGTTGTCAAATGTTACATCCGAGATGTTAGGTTGCCTCAGGTTAGGATATATGACGTTATAGACGTATATACTGTTCCCTCCGAGAAGTAGGGTTCGACAGGCCAGGAATGTTGCCAAATATTGCATCCGAGATGTTAGGTTGCCTTAGGTTAGGATATATAACGTTATAGACGCATGTAATGTTACCACCGAGACGTAGGGACCGACACGCCTGGAATGTTGTCAAATGTTACATCCGAGATGTTAGGTTGCCTTAGGTTAGGATATATGGCGTTACAGACGTATATACTGTTCCCTCCGAGAAGTAGTGTTCGACAGGCCAGGAATGTTGTCAAATATTGCATCCGAGATGTTAGGTTGCCTTAGGTTAGGATATATAACGTTATAGACGCATGTAATGTTACCACCGAGACGTAGGGACAGACACGCCTGGAATGTTGTTAAATGTTACATCCGAGATGTTAGGTTGCCTTAGGTTAGGATATATGACGTGATAGACGTATATACTGTTCCCTCCGAGAAGTAGGGTTCGACGGGCCAGGAATGTTGTAAAATATTGCATCCGAGATGTTAGGTCGCCTTAGGTTAGGATATATAACGTTATAGAGGCATGTAATGTTACCACCGAGACGTAGGGGCCGACGCGCCTGGAATGTTGTCAAATGTTACATCCGAGATGTTAGGTTGCCTTAGGTTAGGATATATGACGTTACAGACGTATATACTGTTCCCTCCGAGAAGTAGTGTTCGACAGGCCAGGAATGTTGTCAAATATTGCATCCGAGATGTTAGGTTGCCTTAGATTAGGATATATACCGTTATAGACGTATATACTGTTCCCTCCGAGAAGTAGGGTTCGACAGGCCAGGAATGTTGTCAAATATTGCATCCGAGATGTTTGGTTGCCTCAGGTAAGGATATATGACGTTATAGACGTATATACTGTTCCCTCCGAGAAGTAGGGTTCGACAGGCCAGGAATGTTGCCAAATATTGCATCCGAGATGTTAGGTTGCCTTAGGTTAGGATATATGACGTTATAGACGTATATACTGTTCCCTCCGAGAAGTAGGGTTCGACAGGCCAGGAATGTTGTCAAATATTGCATCCGAGATGTTAGGTTGCCTTAGGATAGGATATATGACGTTATAGACGTATATACTGTTCCCTCCGAGAAGTAGGGTTCGACAGGCCAGGAATGTTGTCAAATATTGCATCCGAGATGTTAGGTTGCCTTAGATTAGGATATATACCGTTATAGACGTATATACTGTTCCCTCCGAGAAGTAGGGTCCGACACGCCTGGAATGTTGTAGAATAATACATCCGAGATGTCAGGTTGCCTTAGGTTAGGATATATAACGTTATAGACGTATATACTGTTCCCTCCGAGAAGTAGGGTTCGACAGGCCAGGAATGTAGTCAAATATTGCATCCGAGATGTTAGGTTGCCTTAGATTAGGATATATACCGTTATAGACGCATGTAATGTTACCACCGAGACGTAGGGACCGACACGCCTGGAATGTTGTCAAATGTTACATCCGAGATGTTAGGTTGCCTCAGGTTAGGATATATGACGTTATAGACGTATATACTGTTCCCTCCGAGAAGTAGGGTTCGACGGGCGAGGAATGTTGTCAAATATTGCATCCGAGGTGTTATGTCGCCTTACGTTAGGATATATAACGTTATAGACGCATGTAATGTTACCACCGAGACGTAGGGACCGACACGCCTGGAATGTTGTCAAATGTTACATCCGAGATGTTAGGTTGCCTTAGGTTAGGATATATGACGTTACAGACGTATGTACTGTTCCCTCCGAGAAGTAGTGTTCAACAGGCCAGGAATGTTGTCAAATATTGCATCCGAGATGTTAGGTTGCCTTAGGTTAGGATATATAACGTTATAGACGCATGTAATGTTACCTCCGAGAAGTACGGTTCGACAGGCCAAGAATGTTGTCAAATATTGCATCCGAGATGTTAGGTTGCCTCAGGTAAGAATATATGACGTTATAGACGTATATACAGTTCCCTCCGAGAAGTAGGGTTCGACAGGCCAGGAATGTTGTCAAATATTGCACCCGAGATGTTAGGTTGCCTTAGGTTAGGATACATAACGTTATAGACGCATGTAATGTTACCACCGAGACGTAGGGACCGACACGCCTGGAATGTTGTCAAATGTTACATCCGAGATGTTAGGTTGCCTCAGGTTAGGATATATGACGTTATAGACGTATATACTGTTCCCTCCGAGAAGTACGTTTCGACAGGCCAGGGATGTTGTCAAATATTGCATCCGAGATGTCAGGTTGCCTTAGGTTAGGATATATAACGTTATAGACGCATGTAATGTTACCACCGAGACGTAGGGACCGACACGCCTGGAATGCTGTCAAATGTTACATCCGAGATGTTAGGTTGCCTCAGGTTAGGATATATGACGTTATAGACGTATATACTGTTCCCTCCGAGAAGTACGGTTCGACAGGCCAGGAATGTTGTCAAATATTGCATCCGAGATGTTAGGTTGCCTTAGATTAGGATATATACCGTTATAGACGTATATACTGTTCCCTCCGCGAAGTAGGGTTCGACAGGCCAGGAATGTTGTCAAATATTGCATCCGAGATGTTAGGTTGCCTCAGGTAAGGATATATGACGTTATAGACGTATATACTGTTCCCTCCGAGAAGTAGGGTTCGACAGGCCAGGAATGTTGTCAAATATTGCATCCGAGATGTCAGGTTGCCTTAGGTTAGGATATATAACGTTATAGACGCATGTAATGTTACCACCGAGACGTAGGGACCGACACGCCTGGAATGTTGTCAAATGTTACATCCGAGATGTTAGGTTGCCTCAGGTTAGGATATATGACGTTATAGACGTATATACTGTTCCCTCCGAGAAGTACGGTTCGACAGGCCAGGAATGCTGTCAAATATTGCATCCGAGATGTTAGGTTGCCTTAGATTAGGATATATACCGTTATAGACGTATATACTGTTCCCTCCGCGAAGTAGGGTTCGACAGGCCAGGAATGTTGTCAAATATTGCATCCGAGATGTTAGGTTGCCTCAGGTAAGGATATATGACGTTATAGACGTATATACTGTTCCCTCCGAGAAGTAGGGTTCGACAGGCCAGGAATGTTGTCAAATATTGCATCCGAGATGTTAGGTTGCCTTAGGTTAGGATATATGACGTTATAGACGTATATACTGTTCCCACCGAGAAGTAGGGTTCGACGGGCCAGGAATGTTGTCAAATATTGCATCCGAGGTGCTATGTCGCCTTACGTTAGGATATATAACGTTATAGACGCATGTAATGTTACCACCGAGACGTAGGGACCGACACGCCTGGAATGTTGTCAAATGTTACATCCGAGATGTTAGGTTGCCTTAGGTTAGGATATATGACGTTACAGACGTATGTACTGTTCCCTCCGAGAAGTAGTGTTCAACAGGCCAGGAATGTTTTCAAATATTGCATCCGAGATGTTAGGTTGCCTTAGGTTAGGATATATACCGTTATAGACGTATATACTGTTCCCTCCGCGAAGTAGGGTTCGACAGGCCAGGAATGTTGTCAAATATTGCATCCGAGATGTTAGGTTGCCTCAGGTAAGGATATATGACGTTATAGACGTATATACTGTTCCCTCCGAGAAGTAGGGTTCGACAGGCCAGGAATGTTGTCAAATATTGCATCCGAGATGTCAGGTTGCCTTAGGTTAGGATATATAACGTTATAGACGCATGTAATGTTACCACCGAGACGTAGGGACCGACACGCCTGGAATGTTGTCAAATGTTACATCCGAGATGTTAGGTTGCCTCAGGTTAGGATATATGACGTTATAGACGTATATACTGTTCCCTCCGAGAAGTACGGTTCGACAGGCCAGGAATGCTGTCAAATATTGCATCCGAGATGTTAGGTTGCCTTAGATTAGGATATATACCGTTATAGACGTATATACTGTTCCCTCCGCGAAGTAGGGTTCGACAGGCCAGGAATGTTGTCAAATATTGCATCCGAGATGTTAGGTTGCCTCAGGTAAGGATATATGACGTTATAGACGTATATACTGTTCCCTCCGAGAAGTAGGGTTCGACAGGCCAGGAATGTTGTCAAATATTGCATCCGAGATGTTAGGTTGCCTTAGGTTAGGACATATAACGTTATAGACGCATGTAATGTTACCACCGAGACGTAGGGACCGACACGCCTGGAATGTTGTCAAATGTTACATCCGAGATGTTAGGTTGCCTTAGGTTAGGATATATGACGTTACAGACGTATATACTGTTCCCTCCGAGAAGTAGGGTTCGACAGGCCAGGAATGTTGTCAGATATTGCATCCGAGATGTTAGGTTGCCTTAGGTTAGGATATATAACGTTATAGACGCATGTAATGTTACCTCCGAGAAGTACGGTTCGACAGGCCAAGAATGTTGTCAAATATTGCATCCGAGATGTTAGGTTGCCTCAGGTAAGAATATATGACGTTATAGACGTATATACAGTTCCCTCCGAGAAGTAGGGTTCGACAGGCCAGGAATGTTGTCAAATATTGCACCCGAGATGTTAGGTTGCCTTAGGTTAGGATACATAACGTTATAGACGCATGTAATGTTACCACCGAGACGTAGGGACCGACACGCCTGGAATGCTGTCAAATGTTACATCCGAGATGTTAGGTTGCCTCAGGTTAGGATATATGACGTTATAGACGTATATACTGTTCCCCCCGAGAAGTAGGGTTCGACGGGCGAGGAATGTTGTCAAATATTGCATCCGAGATGTTAGGTTGCCTTAGATTAGGATATATACCGTTATAGACGTATATACTGTTCCCTCCGAGAAGTAGGGTTCGACAGGCCAGGAATGTTGTCAAATATTGCATCCGAGATGTTTGGTTGCCTCAGGTAAGGATATATGACGTTATAAACGTATATACTGTTCCCTCCGAGAAGTAGGGTTCGACAGGCCAGGAATGTTGCCAAATATTGCATCCGAGATGTTAGGTTGCCTTAGGTTAGGATATATAACGTTATAGACGCATGTAATGTTACCACCGAGACGTAGGGACCGACACGCCTGGAATGTTGTCAAATATTGCATCCGAGATGTTAGGTTGCCTTAGGTTAGGATATATAACGTTATAGACGCATGTAATGTTACCTCCGAGAAGTACGGTTCGACAGGCCAAGAATGTTGTCAAATATTGCATCCGAGATGTTAAGTTGCCTCAGGTAAGAATATATGACGTTATAGACGTATATACAGTTCAATCCGAGAAGTAGGGTTCGACAGGCCAGGAATGTTGTCAAATATTGCACCCGAGATGTTAGGTTGCCTTAGGTTAGGATACATAACGTTATAGACGCATGTAATGTTACCACCGAGACGTAGGGACCGACACGCCTGGAATGTTGTCAAATGTTACATCCGAGATGTTAGGTTGCCTCAGGTTAGGATATATGACGTTATAGACGTATATACTGTTCCCTCCGAGAAGTACGGTTCGACAGGCCAGGAATGTTGTCAAGTATTGCATCCGAGATGTCAGGTTGCCTTAGGTTAGGATATATAACGTTATAGACGCATGTAATGTTACCACCGAGACGTAGGGACCGACACGCCTGGAATGTTGTCAAATGTTACATCCGAGATGTTAGGTTGCCTCAGGTTAGGATATATGACGTTATAGACGTATATACTGTTCCCTCCGAGAAGTACGGTTCGACAGGCCAGGAATGTTGTCAAATATTGCATCCGAGACGTTAGGTTGCCTTAGATTAGGATATATACCGTTATAGACGTATATACTGTTCCCTCCGAGAAGTAGGGTTCGACAGGCCAGGAATGTTGTCAAATATTGCATCCGAGATGTTAGGTTGCCTCAGGTAAGGATATATGACGTTATAGACGTATATACTGTTCCCTCCGAGAAGTAGGGTTCGACAGGCCAGGAATGTTGTCAAATATTGCATGCGAGATGTTAGGTTGCCTTAGGTTAGGATATATAACGTTATAGACGCACGTAATGTTACCACCGAGACGTAGGGACCGACACGCCTGGAATGTTGTCAAATGTTACATCCGAGATGTTAGGTTGCCTTAGGTTAGGATATATGACGTTACAGACGTATATACTGTTCCCTCCGAGAAGTAGGGTTCGACAGGCCAGGAATGTTGTCAGATATTGCATCCGAGATGTTAGGTTGCCTTAGATTATGATATATACCGTTATAGACGCATATAATGTTCCCACCGATAAGTAGGGTCCGACACGCCTGGAATGTTGTAGAATAATACATCCGAGATGTCAGGTTGCCTTAGGTTAGGATATATAACGTTATAGACGTATATACTGTTCCCTCCGAGAAGTAGGGTTCGACAGGCCAGGAATGTTGTCAAATATTGTATCCGAGATGTTAGGTTGCCTTAGATTAGGATATATACCGTTATAGACGCATGTAATGTTACCACCGAGACGTAGGGACCGACACGCCTGGAATGTTGTCAAATGTTACATCCGAGATGTTAGGTTGCTTCAGGTTAGGATATATGACGTTATAGACGTATATACTGTTCCCTCCGAGAAGTAGGGTTCGACGGGCCAGGAATGTTGTCAGATATTGCATCCGAGATGTTAGGTTGCCTTAGATTAGGATATATACCGTTATAGACGTATATACTGTTCCCTCCGAGAAGTAGGGTTCGACAGGCCAGGAATGTTGTCAAATATTTCATCCGAGATGTTTGGTTGCCTCAGGTAAGGATATATGACGTTATAGACGTATATACTGTTCCCTCCGAGAAGTAGGGTTCGACAGGCCAGGGATGTTGCCAAATATTGCATCCGAGATGTTAGGTTGCCTTAGGTTAGGATATATAACGTTATAGACGCATGTAATGTTACCACCGAGACGTAGGGACCGACACGCCTGGAATGTTGACAAATGTTACATCCGAGATGTTAGGTTGCCTTAGGTTAGGATATATGACGTTACAGACGTATATACTGTTCCCTCCGAGAAGTAGGGTTCGACAGGCCAGGAATGTTGTCAAATATTGCATCCGAGATGTTAGCTTGCCTTAGGTTAGGATATATACCGTTATAGACATATATACTGTTCCCTCCGAGAAGTAGGGTTCGACAGGCCAGGAATGTTGTCAAATATTGTATCCGAGATGTTAGGTTGCCTTAGGTTAGGATATGTAACGTTATAGACGCATGTAATGTTACCACCGAGACGTAGGGACCGACACGCCTGGAGTGTTGTCAAATGTTACATCCGAGATGTTAGGTTGCCTTAGGTTAGGATATATGACGTTATAGACGTATATACTGTTCCCTCCGAGAAGTAGGGTTCGACGGGCCAGGAATGTTGTCAAATATTGCATCCGAGGTGTTATGTCGCTTTAGGTTAGGATATATGACGTTATAGACGTATATACTGTTACAACCGAGACGTAGGGACCGACACGCCTGGAATGTTGTCAAATGTTACATCCGAGATGTTAGGTTGCCTTAGGTTAGGATATATGACGTTACAGACGTATATACTGTTCCCTCCGAGAAGTAGGGTTCGACAGGCCAGGAATGTTGTCAGATATTGCATCCGAGATGTTAGGTTGCCTTAGATTATGATATATACCGTTATAGTCGCATATAATGTTCCCACCGAGAAGTAGGGTCCGACACGCCTAGAAGGTTGTAGAATATTACATCCGAGATGTCAGGTTGCCTTAGGTTAGGATATATACCGTTATAGACATATATACTGTTCCCTCCGAGAAGTAGAGTTCGACAGGCCAGAAATGTTGTCAAATATTGCATCCGAGATGTTAGGTTGCCTTAGATTATGATATACACCGTTATAGACGTATATACTGTTCCCTCCGAGAAGTACGGTTCGACAGGACAGGAATGTTGTCAAATATTGCATCCGAGATGTCAGGTTGCCTTAGGTTAGGATATATAACGTTATAGACGCATGTAATGTTACCACCGAGACGTAGGGACCGACACGCCTGGAATGTTGTCAAATGTTACATCCGAGATGTTAGGTTGCCTTAGGTTAGGATATATGACGTTACAGACGTATATACTGTTCCCTCCGAGAAGTAGGGTTCGACAGGCCAGGAATGTTGTCAAATATTGCATCCGAGATGTTAGGTTGCCTTAGGTTAGGATATATACCGTTATAGACATATATACTGTTCCCTCCGAGAAGTAGGGTTCGACAGGCCAGGAATGTTGTCAAATATTGTATCCGAGATGTTAGGTTGCCTTAGGTTAGGATATGTAACGTTATAGACGCATGTAATGTTACCACCGAGACGTAGGGACCGACACGCCTGGAATGTTGTCAAATATTGCATCCGAGATGTTAGGTTGCCTTAGGTTAGGATATATAACGTTATAGACGCATGTAATGTTACCTCCGAGAAGTACGGTTCGACAGGCCAAGAATGTTGTCAAATATTGCACCCGAGATGTTAAGTTGCCTCAGGTAAGAATATATGACGTTATAGACGTATATACAGTTCCCTCCGAGAAGTAGGGTTCGACAGGCCAGGAATGTTGTCAAATATTGCACCCGAGATGTTAGGTTGCCTTAGGTTAGGATACATAACGTTATAGACGCATGTAATGTTACCACCGAGACGTAGGGACCGACACGCCTGGAATGTTGTCAAATGTTATATCCGAGATGTTAGGTTGCCTCAGGTTAGGATATATGACGTTATAGACGTATATACTGTTCCCTCCGAGAAGTACGGTTCGACAGGCCAGGAATGTTGTCAAGTATTGCATCCGAGATGTCAGGTTGCCTTAGGTTAGGATATATAACGTTATAGACGCATGTAATGTTACCACCGAGACGTAGGGACCGACACGCCTGGAATGTTGTCAAATGTTACATCCGAGATGTTAGGTTGCCTCAGGTTAGGATATATGACGTTATAGACGTATATACTGTTCCCTCCGAGAAGTACGGTTCGACAGGCCAGGAATGTTGTCAAATATTGCATCCGAGATGTTAGGTTGCCTTAGATTAGGATATATACCGTTATAGACGTATATACTGTTCCCTCCGAGAAGTAGGGTTCGACAGGCCAGGAATGTTGTCAAATATTGCATCCGAGATGTTAGGTTGCCTCAGGTAAGGATATGTAACGTTATAGACGCATGTAATGTTACCACCGAGACGTAGGGACCGACACGCCTGGAGTGTTGTCAAATGTTACATCCGAGATGTTAGGTTGCCTTAGGTTAGGATATATGACGTTATAGACGTATATACTGTTCCCTCCGAGAAGTAGGGTTCGACGGGCCAGGAATGTTGTCAAATATTGCATCCGAGGTGTTATGTCGCTTTAGGTTAGGATATATGACGTTATAGACGTATATACTGTTACCACCGAGACGTAGGGACCGACACGCCTGGAATGTTGTCAAATGTTACATCCGAGATGTTAGGTTGCCTTAGGTTAGGATATATGACGTTACAGACGTATATACTGTTCCCTCCGAGAAGTAGGGTTCGACAGGCCAGGAATGTTGTCAGATATTGCATCCGAGATGTTAGGTTGCCTTAGGTTAGGATATATACCGTTATAGACATATATACTGTTCCCTCCGAGAAGTAGAGTTCGACAGGCCAATAATGTTGTCAAATATTGCATCCGAGATGTTAGGTTGCCTTAGATTATGATATACACCGTTATAGACGTATATACTGTTCCCTCCGAGAAGTAGGGTTCGACAGGCCAGGAATGTTGTCAAATATTGCATCCGAGATGTTAGGTTTCCTTAGGTTAGGATATATACCGTTATAGACATATATACTGTTCCCTCCGAGAAGTAGGGTTCGACAGGCCAGGAATGTTGTCAAATATTGTATCCGAGATGTTAGGTTGCCTTAGGTTAGGATATGTAACGTTATAGACGCATGTAATGTTACCACCGAGACGTAGGGACCGACACGCCTGGAATGTTGTCAAATATTGCATCCGAGATGTTAGGTTGCCTTAGGTTAGGATATATAACGTTATAGACGCATGTAATGTTACCTCCGAGAAGTACGGTTCGACAGGCCAAGAATGTTGTCAAATATTGCATCCGAGATGTTAAGTTGCCTCAGGTAAGAATATATGACGTTATAGACGTATATACAGTTCCCTCCGAGAAGTAGGGTTCGACAGGCCAGGAATGTTGTCAAATATTGCACCCGAGATGTTAGGTTGCCTTAGGTTAGGATACATAACGTTATAGACGCATGTAATGTTACCACCGAGACGTAGGGACCGACACGCCTGGAATGTTGTCAAATGTTATATCCGAGATGTTAGGTTGCCTCAGGTTAGGATATATGACGTTATAGACGTATATACTGTTCCCTCCGAGAAGTACGGTTCGACAGGCCAGGAATGTTGTCAAGTATTGCATCCGAGATGTCAGGTTGCCTTAGGTTAGGATATATAACGTTATAGACGCATGTAATGTTACCACCGAGACGTAGGGACCGACACGCCTGGAATGTTGTCAAATGTTACATCCGAGATGTTAGGTTGCCTCAGGTTAGGATATATGACGTTATAGACGTATATACTGTTCCCTCCGAGAAGTACGGTTCGACAGGCCAGGAATGTTGTCAAATATTGCATCCGAGATGTTAGGTTGCCTTAGATTAGGATATATACCGTTATAGACGTATATACTGTTCCCTCCGAGAAGTAGGGTTCGACAGGCCAGGAATGTTGTCAAATATTGCATCCGAGATGTTAGGTTGCCTCAGGTAAGGATATGTAACGTTATAGACGCATGTAATGTTACCACCGAGACGTAGGGACCGACACGCCTGGAGTGTTGTCAAATGTTACATCCGAGATGTTAGGTTGCCTTAGGTTAGGATATATGACGTTATAGACGTATATACTGTTCCCTCCGAGAAGTAGGGTTCGACGGGCCAGGAATGTTGTCAAATATTGCATCCGAGGTGTTATGTCGCTTTAGGTTAGGATATATGACGTTATAGACGTATATACTGTTACCACCGAGACGTAGGGACCGACACGCCTGGAATGTTGTCAAATGTTACATCCGAGATGTTAGGTTGCCTTAGGTTAGGATATATGACGTTACAGACGTATATACTGTTCCCTCCGAGAAGTAGGGTTCGACAGGCCAGGAATGTTGTCAGATATTGCATCCGAGATGTTAGGTTGCCTTAGGTTAGGATATATACCGTTATAGACATATATACTGTTCCCTCCGAGAAGTAGAGTTCGACAGGCCAGAAATGTTGTCAAATATTGCATCCGAGATGTTAGGTTGCCTTAGATTATGATATACACCGTTATAGACGTATATACTGTTCCCTCCGAGAAGTACGGTTCGACAGGCCAGGAATGTTGTCAAATATTGCATCCGAGATGTCAGGTTGCCTTAGGTTAGGATATATAACGTTATAGACGCATGTAATGTTACCACCGAGACGTAGGGACCGACACGCCTGGAATGTTGTCAAATGTTACATCCGAGATGTTAGGTTGCCTTAGGTTAGGATATATGACGTTACAGACGTATATACTGTTCCCTCCGAGAAGTAGGGTTCGACAGGCCAGGAATGTTGTCAAATATTGCATCCGAGATGTTAGGTTGCCTTAGGTTAGGATATATACCGTTATAGACATATATACTGTTCCCTCCGAGAAGTAGGGTTCGACAGGCCAGGAATGTTGTCAAATATTGTATCCGAGATGTTAGGTTGCCTTAGGTTAGGATATGTAACGTTATAGACGCATGTAATGTTACCACCGAGACGTAGGGACCGACACGCCTGGAATGTTGTCAAATATTGCATCCGAGATGTTAGGTTGCCTTAGGTTAGGATATATAACGTTATAGACGCATGTAATGTTACCTCCGAGAAGTACGGTTCGACAGGCCAAGAATGTTGTCAAATATTGCATCCGAGATGTTAAGTTGCCTCAGGTAAGAATATATGACGTTATAGACGTATATACAGTTCCCTCCGAGAAGTAGGGTTCGACAGGCCAGGAATGTTGTCAAATATTGCACCCGAGATGTTAGGTTGCCTTAGGTTAGGATACATAACGTTATAGACGCATGTAATGTTACCACCGAGACGTAGGGACCGACACGCCTGGAATGTTGTCAAATGTTACATCCGAGATGTTAGGTTGCCTCAGGTTAGGATATATGACGTTATAGACGTATATACTGTTCCCTCCGAGAAGTACGGTTCGACAGGCCAGGAATGTTGTCAAGTATTGCATCCGAGATGTCAGGTTGCCTTAGGTTAGGATATATAACGTTATAGACGCATGTAATGTTACCACCGAGACGTAGGGACCGACACGCCTGGAATGTTGTCAAATGTTACATCCGAGATGTTAGGTTGCCTCAGGTTAGGATATATGACGTTATAGACGTATATACTGTTCTCTCCGAGAAGTACGGTTCGACAGGCCAGGAATGTTGTCAAATATTGCATCCGAGATGTTAGGTTGCCTTAGATTAGGATATATACCGTTATAGACGTATATACTGTTCCCTCCGAGAAGTAGGGTTCGACAGGCCAGGAATGTTGTCAAATATTGCATCCGAGATGTTAGGTTGCCTCAGGTAAGGATATATGACGTTATAGACGTATATACTGTTCCCTCCGAGAAGTAGGGTTCGACAGGCCAGGAATGTTGTCAAATATTGCATGCGAGATGTTAGGTTGCCTTAGGTTAGGATATATAACGTTATAGACGCATGTAATGTTACCACCGAGACGTAGGGACCGACACGCCTGGAATGTTGTCAAATGTTACATCCGAGATGTTAGGTTGCCTTAGGTTAGGATATATGACGTTACAGACGTATATACTGTTCCCTCCGAGAAGTAGGGTTCGACAGGCCAGGAATGTTGTCAGATATTGCATCCGAGATGTTAGGTTGCCTTAGATTATGATATATACCGTTATAGACGCATATAATGTTCCCACCGAGAAGTAGGGTCCGACACGCCTGGAATGTTGTAGAATAATACATCCGAGATGTCAGGTTGCCTTAGGTTAGGATATATAACGTTATAGACGTATATACTGTTCCCTCCGAGAAGTAGGGTTCGACAGGCCAGGAATGTTGTCAAATATTGCATCCGAGATGTTAGGTTGCCTTAGATTAGGATATATACCGTTATAGACGCATGTAATGTTACCACCGCGACGTAGGGACCGACGCGCCTGGAATGTTGTCAAATGTTACATCCGAGATGTTAGGTTGCTTCAGGTTAGGATATATGACGTTATAGACGTATATACTGTTCCCTCCGAGAAGTAGGGTTCGACGGGCCAGGAATGTTGTCAAATATTGCATCCGAGGTGTTATGTCGCTTTAGGTTAGGATATATGACGTTATAGACGTATATACTGTTACAACCGAGACGTAGGGACCGACACGCCTGGAATGTTGTCAAATGTTACATCCGAGATGTTAGGTTGCCTTAGGTTAGGATATATGACGTTACAGACGTATATACTGTTCCCTCCGAGAAGTAGGGTTCGACAGGCCAGGAATGTTGTCAGATATTGCATCCGAGATGTTAGGTTGCCTTAGATTATGATATATACCGTTATAGTCGCATATAATGTTCCCACCGAGAAGTAGGGTCCGACACGCCTAGAAGGTTGTAGAATATTACATCCGAGATGTCAGGTTGCCTTAGGTTAGGATATATACCGTTATAGACATATATACTGTTCCCTCCGAGAAGTAGAGTTCGACAGGCCAGAAATGTTGTCAAATATTGCATCCGAGATGTTAGGTTGCCTTAGATTATGATATACACCGTTATAGACGTATATACTGTTCCCTCCGAGAAGTACGGTTCGACAGGACAGGAATGTTGTCAAATATTGCATCCGAGATGTCAGGTTGCCTTAGGTTAGGATATATAACGTTATAGACGCATGTAATGTTACCACCGAGACGTAGGGACCGACACGCCTGGAATGTTGTCAAATGTTACATCCGAGATGTTAGGTTGCCTTAGGTTAGGATATATGACGTTACAGACGTATATACTGTTCCCTCCGAGAAGTAGGGTTCGACAGGCCAGGAATGTTGTCAAATATTGCATCCGAGATGTTAGGTTGCCTTAGGTTATGATATATACCGTTATAGACATATATACTGTTCCCTCCGAGAAGTAGGGTTCGACAGGCCAGGAATGTTGTCAAATATTGTATCCGAGATGTTAGGTTGCCTTAGGTTAGGATATGTAACGTTATAGACGCATGTAATGTTACCACCGAGACGTAGGGACCGACACGCCTGGAATGTTGTCAAATATTGCATCCGAGATGTTAGGTTGCCTTAGGTTAGGATATATAACGTTATAGACGCATGTAATGTTACCTCCGAGAAGTACGGTTCGACAGGCCAAGAATGTTGTCAAATATTGCATCCGAGATGTTAAGTTGCCTCAGGTAAGAATATATGACGTTATAGACGTATATACAGTTCCCTCCGAGAAGTAGGGTTCGACAGGCCAGGAATGTTGTCAAATATTGCACCCGAGATGTTAGGTTGCCTTAGGTTAGGATACATAACGTTATAGACGCATGTAATGTTACCACCGAGACGTAGGGACCGACACGCCTGGAATGTTGTCAAATGTTATATCCGAGATGTTAGGTTGCCTCAGGTTAGGATATATGACGTTATAGACGTATATACTGTTCCCTCCGAGAAGTACGGTTCGACAGGCCAGGAATGTTGTCAAGTATTGCATCCGAGATGTCAGGTTGCCTTAGGTTAGGATATATAACGTTATAGACGCATGTAATGTTACCACCGAGACGTAGGGACCGACACGCCTGGAATGTTGTCAAATGTTACATCCGAGATGTTAGGTTGCCTCAGGTTAGGATATATGACGTTATAGACGTATATACTGTTCCCTCCGAGAAGTACGGTTCGACAGGCCAGGAATGTTGTCAAATATTGCATCCGAGATGTTAGGTTGCCTTAGATTAGGATATATACCGTTATAGACGTATATACTGTTCCCTCCGAGAAGTAGGGTTCGACAGGCCAGGAATGTTGTCAAATATTGCATCCGAGATGTTAGGTTGCCTCAGGTAAGGATATGTAACGTTATAGACGCATGTAATGTTACCACCGAGACGTAGGGACCGACACGCCTGGAGTGTTGTCAAATGTTACATCCGAGATGTTAGGTTGCCTTAGGTTAGGATATATGACGTTATAGACGTATATACTGTTCCCTCCGAGAAGTAGGGTTCGACGGGCCAGGAATGTTGTCAAATATTGCATCCGAGGTGTTATGTCGCTTTAGGTTAGGATATATGACGTTATAGACGTATATACTGTTACCACCGAGACGTAGGGACCGACACGCCTGGAATGTTGTCAAATGTTACATCCGAGATGTTAGGTTGCCTTAGGTTAGGATATATGACGTTACAGACGTATATACTGTTCCCTCCGAGAAGTAGGGTTCGACAGGCCAGGAATGTTGTCAGATATTGCATCCGAGATGTTAGGTTGCCTTAGGTTAGGATATATACCGTTATAGACATATATACTGTTCCCTCCGAGAAGTAGAGTTCGACAGGCCAATAATGTTGTCAAATATTGCATCCGAGATGTTAGGTTGCCTTAGATTATGATATACACCGTTATAGACGTATATACTGTTCCCTCCGAGAAGTAGGGTTCGACAGGCCAGGAATGTTGTCAAATATTGCATCCGAGATGTTAGGTTTCCTTAGGTTAGGATATATACCGTTATAGACATATATACTGTTCCCTCCGAGAAGTAGGGTTCGACAGGCCAGGAATGTTGTCAAATATTGTATCCGAGATGTTAGGTTGCCTTAGGTTAGGATATGTAACGTTATAGACGCATGTAATGTTACCACCGAGACGTAGGGACCGACACGCCTGGAATGTTGTCAAATATTGCATCCGAGATGTTAGGTTGCCTTAGGTTAGGATATATAACGTTATAGACGCATGTAATGTTACCTCCGAGAAGTACGGTTCGACAGGCCAAGAATGTTGTCAAATATTGCATCCGAGATGTTAAGTTGCCTCAGGTAAGAATATATGACGTTATAGACGTATATACAGTTCCCTCCGAGAAGTAGGGTTCGACAGGCCAGGAATGTTGTCAAATATTGCACCCGAGATGTTAGGTTGCCTTAGGTTAGGATACATAACGTTATAGACGCATGTAATGTTACCACCGAGACGTAGGGACCGACACGCCTGGAATGTTGTCAAATGTTATATCCGAGATGTTAGGTTGCCTCAGGTTAGGATATATGACGTTATAGACGTATATACTGTTCCCTCCGAGAAGTACGGTTCGACAGGCCAGGAATGTTGTCAAGTATTGCATCCGAGATGTCAGGTTGCCTTAGGTTAGGATATATAACGTTATAGACGCATGTAATGTTACCACCGAGACGTAGGGACCGACACGCCTGGAATGTTGTCAAATGTTACATCCGAGATGTTAGGTTGCCTCAGGTTAGGATATATGACGTTATAGACGTATATACTGTTCCCTCCGAGAAGTACGGTTCGACAGGCCAGGAATGTTGTCAAATATTGCATCCGAGATGTTAGGTTGCCTTAGATTAGGATATATACCGTTATAGACGTATATACTGTTCCCTCCGAGAAGTAGGGTTCGACAGGCCAGGAATGTTGTCAAATATTGCATCCGAGATGTTAGGTTGCCTCAGGTAAGGATATGTAACGTTATAGACGCATGTAATGTTACCACCGAGACGTAGGGACCGACACGCCTGGAGTGTTGTCAAATGTTACATCCGAGATGTTAGGTTGCCTTAGGTTAGGATATATGACGTTATAGACGTATATACTGTTCCCTCCGAGAAGTAGGGTTCGACGGGCCAGGAATGTTGTCAAATATTGCATCCGAGGTGTTATGTCGCTTTAGGTTAGGATATATGACGTTATAGACGTATATACTGTTACCACCGAGACGTAGGGACCGACACGCCTGGAATGTTGTCAAATGTTACATCCGAGATGTTAGGTTGCCTTAGGTTAGGATATATGACGTTACAGACGTATATACTGTTCCCTCCGAGAAGTAGGGTTCGACAGGCCAGGAATGTTGTCAGATATTGCATCCGAGATGTTAGGTTGCCTTAGGTTAGGATATATACCGTTATAGACATATATACTGTTCCCTCCGAGAAGTAGAGTTCGACAGGCCAGAAATGTTGTCAAATATTGCATCCGAGATGTTAGGTTGCCTTAGATTATGATATACACCGTTATAGACGTATATACTGTTCCCTCCGAGAAGTACGGTTCGACAGGCCAGGAATGTTGTCAAATATTGCATCCGAGATGTCAGGTTGCCTTAGGTTAGGATATATAACGTTATAGACGCATGTAATGTTACCACCGAGACGTAGGGACCGACACGCCTGGAATGTTGTCAAATGTTACATCCGAGATGTTAGGTTGCCTTAGGTTAGGATATATGACGTTACAGACGTATATACTGTTCCCTCCGAGAAGTAGGGTTCGACAGGCCAGGAATGTTGTCAAATATTGCATCCGAGATGTTAGGTTGCCTTAGGTTAGGATATATACCGTTATAGACATATATACTGTTCCCTCCGAGAAGTAGGGTTCGACAGGCCAGGAATGTTGTCAAATATTGTATCCGAGATGTTAGGTTGCCTTAGGTTAGGATATGTAACGTTATAGACGCATGTAATGTTACCACCGAGACGTAGGGACCGACACGCCTGGAATGTTGTCAAATATTGCATCCGAGATGTTAGGTTGCCTTAGGTTAGGATATATAACGTTATAGACGCATGTAATGTTACCTCCGAGAAGTACGGTTCGACAGGCCAAGAATGTTGTCAAATATTGCATCCGAGATGTTAAGTTGCCTCAGGTAAGAATATATGACGTTATAGACGTATATACAGTTCCCTCCGAGAAGTAGGGTTCGACAGGCCAGGAATGTTGTCAAATATTGCACCCGAGATGTTAGGTTGCCTTAGGTTAGGATACATAACGTTATAGACGCATGTAATGTTACCACCGAGACGTAGGGACCGACACGCCTGGAATGTTGTCAAATGTTACATCCGAGATGTTAGGTTGCCTCAGGTTAGGATATATGACGTTATAGACGTATATACTGTTCCCTCCGAGAAGTACGGTTCGACAGGCCAGGAATGTTGTCAAGTATTGCATCCGAGATGTCAGGTTGCCTTAGGTTAGGATATATAACGTTATAGACGCATGTAATGTTACCACCGAGACGTAGGGACCGACACGCCTGGAATGTTGTCAAATGTTACATCCGAGATGTTAGGTTGCCTCAGGTTAGGATATATGACGTTATAGACGTATATACTGTTCTCTCCGAGAAGTACGGTTCGACAGGCCAGGAATGTTGTCAAATATTGCATCCGAGATGTTAGGTTGCCTTAGATTAGGATATATACCGTTATAGACGTATATACTGTTCCCTCCGAGAAGTAGGGTTCGACAGGCCAGGAATGTTGTCAAATATTGCATCCGAGATGTTAGGTTGCCTCAGGTAAGGATATATGACGTTATAGACGTATATACTGTTCCCTCCGAGAAGTAGGGTTCGACA
This sequence comes from Xylocopa violacea, assembly GCA_963969225.1. Taxonomy (NCBI): domain Eukaryota; kingdom Metazoa; phylum Arthropoda; class Insecta; order Hymenoptera; family Apidae; genus Xylocopa; species Xylocopa violacea. The sequence goes on from CAXAJV010000004.1 coordinate 22,307,002, forward strand.
GGCCAGGAATGTTGTCAAATATTGCATGCGAGATGTTAAGTTGCCTTAGGTTAGGATATATAACGTTATAGACGCATGTAATGTTACCACCGAGACGTAGGGACCGACACGCCTGGAATGTTGTCAAATGTTACATCCGAGATGTTAGGTTGCCTTAGGTTAGGATATATGACGTTACAGACGTATATACTGTTCCCTCCGAGAAGTAGGGTTCGACAGGCCAGGAATGTTGTCAGATATTGCATCCGAGATGTTAGGTTGCCTTAGATTATGATATATACCGTTATAGACGCATATAATGTTCCCACCGAGAAGTAGGGTCCGACACGCCTGGAATGTTGTAGAATAATACATCCGAGATGTCAGGTTGCCTTAGGTTAGGATATATAACGTTATAGACGTATATACTGTTCCCTCCGAGAAGTAGGGTTCGACAGGCCAGGAATGTTGTCAAATATTGCATCCGAGATGTTAGGTTGCCTTAGATTAGGATATATACCGTTATAGACGCATGTAATGTTACCACCGCGACGTAGGGACCGACGCGCCTGGAATGTTGTCAAATGTTACATCCGAGATGTTAGGTTGCTTCAGGTTAGGATATATGACGTTATAGACGTATATACTGTTCCCTCCGAGAAGTAGGGTTCGACGGGCCAGGAATGTTGTCAAATATTGCATCCGAGATGTTAGGTTGCCTTAGATTAGGATATATACCGTTATAGACGTATATACTGTTCCCTCCGAGAAGTAGGGTTCGACAGGCCAGGAATGTTGTCAAATATTGCATCCGAGATGTTTGGTTGCCTCAGGTAAGGATATATGACGTTATAGACGTATATACTGTTCCCTCCGAGAAGTAGGTTTCGACAGGCCAGGGATGTTGCCAAATATTGCATCCGAGATGTTAGGTTGCCTTAGGTTAGGATATATAACGTTATAGACGCATGTAATGTTACCACCGAGACCTAGGGACCGACACGCCTGGAATGTTGTCAAATGTTACATCCGAGATGTTAGGTTGCCTTAGGTTAGGATATATGACGTTACAGACGTATATACTGTTCCCTCCGAGAAGTAGGGTTCGACAGGCCAGGAATGTTGTCAGATATTGCATCCGAGATGTTAGGTTGCCTTAGGTTAGGATATATACCGTTATAGACATATATACTGTTCCCTCCGAGAAGTAGAGTTCGACAGGCCAGAAATGTTGTCAAATATTGCATCCGAGATGTTAGGTTGCCTTAGATTATGATATACACCGTTATAGACGTATATACTGTTCCCTCCGAGAAGTACGGTTCGACAGGCCAGGAATGTTGTCAAATATTGCATCCGAGATGTCAGGTTGCCTTAGGTTAGGATATATAACGTTATAGACGCATGTAATGTTACCACCGAGACGTAGGGACCGACACGCCTGGAATGTTGTCAAATGTTACATCCGAGATGTTAGGTTGCCTTAGGTTAGGATATATGACGTTACAGACGTATATACTGTTCCCTCCGAGAAGTAGGGTTCGACAGGCCAGGAATGTTGTCAAATATTGCATCCGAGATGTTAGGTTGCCTTAGGTTAGGATATATACCGTTATAGACATATATACTGTTCCCTCCGAGAAGTAGGGTTCGACAGGCCAGGAATGTTGTCAAATATTGTATCCGAGATGTTAGGTTGCCTTAGGTTAGGATATGTAACGTTATAGACGCATGTAATGTTACCACCGAGACGTAGGGACCGACACGCCTGGAATGTTGTCAAATATTGCATCCGAGATGTTAGGTTGCCTTAGGTTAGGATATATAACGTTATAGACGCATGTAATGTTACCTCCGAGAAGTACGGTTCGACAGGCCAAGAATGTTGTCAAATATTGCATCCGAGATGTTAAGTTGCCTCAGGTAAGAATATATGACGTTATAGACGTATATACAGTTCCCTCCGAGAAGTAGGGTTCGACAGGCCAGGAATGTTGTCAAATATTGCACCCGAGATGTTAGGTTGCCTTAGGTTAGGATACATAACGTTATAGACGCATGTAATGTTACCACCGAGACGTAGGGACCGACACGCCTGGAATGTTGTCAAATGTTACATCCGAGATGTTAGGTTGCCTCAGGTTAGGATATATGACGTTATAGACGTATATACTGTTCCCTCCGAGAAGTACGGTTCGACAGGCCAGGAATGTTGTCAAGTATTGCATCCGAGATGTCAGGTTGCCTTAGGTTAGGATATATAACGTTATAGACGCATGTAATGTTACCACCGAGACGTAGGGACCGACACGCCTGGAATGTTGTCAAATGTTACATCCGAGATGTTAGGTTGCCTCAGGTTAGGATATATGACGTTATAGACGTATATACTGTTCTCTCCGAGAAGTACGGTTCGACAGGCCAGGAATGTTGTCAAATATTGCATCCGAGATGTTAGGTTGCCTTAGATTAGGATATATACCGTTATAGACGTATATACTGTTCCCTCCGAGAAGTAGGGTTCGACAGGCCAGGAATGTTGTCAAATATTGCATCCGAGATGTTAGGTTGCCTCAGGTAAGGATATATGACGTTATAGACGTATATACTGTTCCCTCCGAGAAGTAGGGTTCGACAGGCCAGGAATGTTGTCAAATATTGCATGCGAGATGTTAGGTTGCCTTAGGTTAGGATATATAACGTTATAGACGCATGTAATGTTACCACCGAGACGTAGGGACCGACACGCCTGGAATGTTGTCAAATGTTACATCCGAGATGTTAGGTTGCCTTAGGTTAGGATATATGACGTTACAGACGTATATACTGTTCCCTCCGAGAAGTAGGGTTCGACAGGCCAGGAATGTTGTCAGATATTGCATCCGAGATGTTAGGTTGCCTTAGATTATGATATATACCGTTATAGACGCATATAATGTTCCCACCGAGAAGTAGGGTCCGACACGCCTGGAATGTTGTAGAATAATACATCCGAGATGTCAGGTTGCCTTAGGTTAGGATATATAACGTTATAGACGTATATACTGTTCCCTCCGAGAAGTAGGGTTCGACAGGCCAGGAATGTTGTCAAATATTGCATCCGAGATGTTAGGTTGCCTTAGATTAGGATATATACCGTTATAGACGCATGTAATGTTACCACCGCGACGTAGGGACCGACGCGCCTGGAATGTTGTCAAATGTTACATCCGAGATGTTAGGTTGCTTCAGGTTAGGATATATGACGTTATAGACGTATATACTGTTCCCTCCGAGAAGTAGGGTTCGACGGGCCAGGAATGTTGTCAAATATTGCATCCGAGATGTTAGGTTGCCTTAGATTAGGATATATACCGTTATAGACGTATATACTGTTCCCTCCGAGAAGTAGGGTTCGACAGGCCAGGAATGTTGTCAAATATTGCATCCGAGATGTTTGGTTGCCTCAGGTAAGGATATATGACGTTATAGACGTATATACTGTTCCCTCCGAGAAGTAGGTTTCGACAGGCCAGGGATGTTGCCAAATATTGCATCCGAGATGTTAGGTTGCCTTAGGTTAGGATATATAACGTTATAGACGCATGTAATGTTACCACCGAGACCTAGGGACCGACACGCCTGGAATGTTGTCAAATGTTACATCCGAGATGTTAGGTTGCCTTAGGTTAGGATATATGACGTTACAGACGTATATACTGTTCCCTCCGAGAAGTAGGGTTCGACAGGCCAGGAATGTTGTCAGATATTGCATCCGAGATGTTAGGTTGCCTTAGGTTAGGATATATACCGTTATAGACATATATACTGTTCCCTCCGAGAAGTAGAGTTCGACAGGCCAGAAATGTTGTCAAATATTGCATCCGAGATGTTAGGTTGCCTTAGGTTAGGATATGTAACGTTATAGACGCATGTAATGTTACCACCGAGACGTAGGGACCGACACGCCTGGAGTGTTGTCAAATGTTACATCCGAGATGTTAGGTTGCCTTAGGTTAGGATATATGACGTTATAGACGTATATACTGTTCCCTCCGAGAAGTAGGGTTCGACGGGCCAGGAATGTTGTCAAATATTGCATCCGAGGTGTTATGTCGCTTTAGGTTAGGATATATGACGTTATAGACGTATATACTGTTACCACCGAGACGTAGGGACCGACACGCCTGGAATGTTGTCAAATGTTACATCCGAGATGTTAGGTTGCCTTAGGTTAGGATATATGACGTTACAGACGTATATACTGTTCCCTCCGAGAAGTAGGGTTCGACAGGCCAGGAATGTTGTCAGATATTGCATCCGAGATGTTAGGTTGCCTTAGATTATGATATATACCGTTATAGTCGCATATAATGTTCCCACCGAGAAGTAGGGTCCGACACGCCTAGAAGGTTGTAGAATATTACATCCGAGATGTCAGGTTGCCTTAGGTTAGGATATATACAGTTATAGACATATATACTGTTCCCTCCGAGAAGTAGAGTTCGACAGGCCAGAAATGTTGTCAAATATTGCATCCGAGATGTTAGGTTGCCTTAGATTATGATATACACCGTTATAGACGTATATACTGTTCCCTCCGAGAAGTAGGGTTCGACAGGCCAGGAATGTTGTCAAATATTGCATCCGAGATGTTAGGTTGCCTTAGATTAGGATATACAACGTTATAGACGCATATAATGTTCCCACCGAGAAGTAGGGTCCGACACGCCTGGAATGTCTTCAAATGTTACATCCGAGATGTTAGGTTGCCTCAGGTTAGGATATATGACGTTATAGACGTATATACGGTTCCCTCCGAGAAGTAGGGTTCGACGGGCCAGGAATGTTGTCAAATATTGCATCCGAGATGTTAGGTCGCCTTAGGTTAGGATATATGATGTTACAGACGTATATACTTTCCCCTCCGAGAAGTAGGGTTCGACAGGCCAGGAATGTTGTCAAATATTGTATCCGAGATGTTAGGTTGCCTTAGGTTAGGATATGTAACTTTATAGACGCATGTAATGTTACCACCGAGACGTAGGGACCGACACGCCTGGAATGTTGTCAAATGTTACTTCCGAGATGTTAGGTTGCCTTAGGTTAGGATATATGACGTTATAGACGTATATACTGTTCCCTCCGAGAAGTAGGGTTCGACGGGCCAGGAATGTTGTCAAATATTGCATCCGAGGTGTTATGTCGCCTTACGTTAGGATATATAACGCTTATAGACGCATGTAATGTTACCACCGAGACGTAGGGACCGACACGCCTGGAATGTTGTCAAATGTTACATCCGAGATGTTAGGTTGCCTTAGGTTAGGATATATGACGTTACAGACGTATGTACTGTTCCCTCCGAGAAGTAGTGTTCGACAGGCCAGGAATGTTGTCAAATATTGCATCCGAGATGTTAGGTTGCCTTAGGTTAGGATATATAACGTTATAGACGCATGTAATGTTACCTCCGAGAAGTACGGTTCGACAGGCCAAGAATGTTGTCAAATATTGCATCCGAGATGTTAGGTTGCCTCAGGTAATCATATATGACGTTATAGACGTATATACAGTTCCCTCCGAGAAGTAGGGTTCGACAGGCCAGGAATGTTGTCAAATATTGCACCCGAGATGTTAGGTTGCCTTAGGTTAGGATACATAACGTTATAGACGCATGTAATGTTACCACCGAGACGTAGGGACCGACACGCCTGGAATGTTGTCAAATATTGCATCCGAGATGTTAAGTTGCCTCAGGTAAGAATATATGACGTTATAGACGTATATACAGTTCCCTCCGAGAAGTAGGGTTCGACAGGCCAGGAATGTTGTCAAATATTGCACCCGAGATGTTAGGTTGCCTTAGGTTAGGATACATAACGTTATAGACGCATGTAATGTTACCACCGAGACGTAGGGACCGACACGCCTGGAATGTTGTCAAATGTTACATCCGAGATGTTAGGTTGCCTCAGGTTAGGATATATGACGTTATAGACGTATATACTGTTCCCTCCGAGAAGTACGGTTCGACAGGCCAGGAATGTTGTCAAGTATTGCATCCGAGATGTCAGGTTGCCTTAGGTTAGGATATATAACGTTATAGACGCATGTAATGTTACCACCGAGACGTAGGGACCGACACGCCTGGAATGTTGTCAAATGTTACATCCGAGATGTTAGGTTGCCTCAGGTTAGGATATATGACGCTATAGACGTATATACTGTTCCCTCCGAGAAGTACGGTTCGACAGGCCAGGAATGTTGTCAAATATTGCATCCGAGATGTTAGGTTGCCTTAGATTAGGATATATACCGTTATAGACGTATATACTGTTCCCTCCGAGAAGTAGGGTTCGACAGGCCAGGAATGTTGTCAAATATTGCATCCGAGATGTTAGGTTGCCTCAGGTAAGGATATATGACGTTATAGACGTATATACTGTTCCCTCCGAGAAGTAGGGTTCGACAGGCCAGGAATGTTGTCAAATATTGCATGCGAGATGTTAGGTTGCCTTAGGTTAGGATATATAACGTTATAGACGCATGTAATGTTACCACCGAGACGTAGGGACCGACACGCCTGGAATGTTGTCAAATGTTACATCCGAGATGTTAGGTTGCCTTAGGTTAGGATATATGACGTTACAGACGTATATACTGTTCCCTCCGAGAAGTAGGGTTCGACAGGCCAGGAATGTTGTCAGATATTGCATCCGAGATGTTAGGTTGCCTTAGATTATGATATATACCGTTATAGACGCATATAATGTTCCCACCGAGAAGTAGGGTCCGACACGCCTGGAATGTTGTAGAATAATACATCCGAGATGTCAGGTTGCCTTAGGTTAGGATATATAACGTTATAGACGTATATACTGTTCCCTCCGAGAAGTAGGGTTCGACAGGCCAGGAATATTGTCAAATATTGCATCCGAGATGTTAGGTTGCCTTAGATTAGGATATATACCGTTATAGACGCATGTAATGTTACCACCGAGACGTAGGGACCGACACGCCTGGAATGTTGTCAAATGTTACATCCGAGATGTTAGGTTGCTTCAGGTTAGGATATATGACGTTATAGACGTATATACTGTTCCCTCCGAGAAGTAGGGTTCGACGGGCCAGGAATGTTGTCAAATATTGCATCCGAGCTGTTAGGTTGCCTTAGAATAGGATATATACCGTTATAGACGTATATACTGTTCCCTCCGAGAAGTAGGGTTCGACAGGCCAGGAATGTTGTCAAATATTGCATCCGAGATGTTTGGTTGCCTCAGGTAAGGATATATGACGTTATAGACGTATATACTGTTCCCTCCGAGAAGTAGGGTTCGACAGGCCAGGGATGTTGCCAAATATTGCATCCGAGATGTTAGGTTGCCTTAGGTTAGGATATATAACGTTATAGACGCATGTAATGTTACCACCGAGACGTAGGGACCGACACGCCTGGAATGTTGACAAATGTTACATCCGAGATGTTAGGTTGCCTTAGGTTCGGATATATGACGTTACAGACGTATATACTGTTCCCTCCGAGAAGTAGGGTTCGACAGGCCAGGAATGTTGTCAAATATTGCATCCGAGATGTTAGCTTGCCTTAGGTTAGGATATATACCGTTATAGACATATATACTGTTCCCTCCGAGAAGTAGGGTTCGACAAGCCAGGAATGTTGTCAAATATTGTATCCGAGATGTTAGGTTGCCTTAGGTTAGGATATGTAACGTTATAGACGCATGTAATGTTACCACCGAGACGTAGGGACCGACACGCCTGGAGTGTTGTCAAATGTTACATCCGAGATGTTAGGTTGCCTTAGGTTAGGATATATGACGTTATAGACGTATATACTGTTCCCTCCGAGAAGTAGGGTTCGACGGGCCAGGAATGTTGTCAAATATTGCATCCGAGGTGTTATGTCGCTTTAGGTTAGGATATATGACGTTATAGACGTATATACTGTTACCACCGAGACGTAGGGACCGACACGCCTGGAATGTTGTCAAATGTTACATCCGAGATGTTAGGTTGCCTTAGGTTAGGATATATGACGTTACAGACGTATATACTGTTCCCTCCGAGAAGTAGGGTTCGACAGGCCAGGAATGTTGTCAGATATTGCATCCGAGATGTCAGGTTGCCTTAGATTATGATATATACCGTTATAGTCGCATATAATGTTCCCACCGAGAAGTAGGGTCCGACACGCCTAGAAGGTTGTAGAATATTACATCCGAGATGTCAGGTTGCCTTAGGTTAGGATATATACCGTTATAGACATATATACTGTTCCCTCCGAGAAGTAGAGTTCGACAGGCCAGAAATGTTGTCAAATATTGCATCCGAGATGTTAGGTTGCCTTAGATTATGATATACACCGTTATAGACGTATATACTGTTCCCTCCGAGAAGTAGGGTTCGACAGGCAAGGAATGTTGTCAAATATTGCATCCGAGATGTTAGGTTGCCTTAGATTAGGATATACAACGTTATAGACGCATATAATGTTCCCACCGAGAAGTAGGGTCCGACACGCCTGGAATGTCTTCAAATGTTACATCCGAGATGTTAGGTTGCCTCAGGTTAGGATATATGACGTTATAGACGTATATACGGTTCCCTCCGAGAAGTAGGGTTCGACGGGCCAGGAATGTTGTCAAATATTGCATCCGAGATGTTAGGTCGCCTTAGGTTAGGATATATGACGTTACAGACGTATATACTTTCCCCTCCGAGAAGTAGGGTTCGACAGGCCAGGAATGTTGTCAAATATTGCATCCGAGATGTTAGGTTGCCTTAGGTTAGGATATATAACGTTATAGACGCATGTAATGTTACCACCGAGACGTAGGGACAGACACGCCTGGAATGTTGTCAAATGTTACATCCGAGATGTTAGGTTGCCTTAGGTTAGGATATATGACGTGATAGACGTATATACTGTTCCCTCCGAGAAGTAGGGTTCGACGGGCCAGGAATGTTGTCAAATATTGCATCCGAGATGTTAGGTCGCCTTAGGTTAGGATATATAACGTTATAGAGGCATGTAATGTTACCACCGAGACGTAGGGACCGACACGCCTGGAATGTTGTCAAATGTTACATCCGAGATGTTAGGTTGCCTTAGGTTAGGATATATGACGTTACAGACGTATATACTGTTCCCTCCGAGAAGTAGTGTTCGACAGGCCAGGAATGTTGTCAAATATTGCATCCGAGATGTTAGGTTGCCTTAGATTAGGATATATACCGTTATAGACGTATATACTGTTCCCTCCGAGAAGTAGGGTTCGACAGGCCTGGAATGTTGTCAAATATTGCATCCGAGATGTTTGTTGCCTCAGGTAAGGATATATGACGTTATAGACGTATATACTGTTCCCTCCGAGAAGTAGGGTTCGACAGGCCAGGAATGTTGTCAAATATTGCATCCGAGATGTCAGGTTGCCTTAGGTTAGGATATATAACGTTATAGACGCATGTAATGTTACCACCGAGACGTAGGGACCTACACGCCTGGAATGTTGCCAAATGTTACATCCGAGATGTTAGGTTGCCTCAGGTTAGGATATATGACGTTATAGACGTATATACTGTTCCCTCCGAGAAGTACGGTTCGACAGGCCAGGAATGTTGTCAAATATTGCATCCGAGATGTTAGGTTGCCTTAGATTAGGATATATACCGTTATAGACGTATATACTGTTCCCTCCGAGAAGTAGGGTTCGACAGGCCAGGAATGTTGTCAAATATTGCATCCGAGATGTTAGGTTGCCTCAGGTAAGGATATATGACGTTATAGACGTATATACTGTTCCCTCCGAGAAGTAGGGTTCGACAGGCCAGGAATGTTGTCAAATATTGCATCCGAGATGTTAGGTTGCCTTAGGTTAGGATATATAACGTTATAGACGCATGTAATGTTACCACCGAGACGTAGGGACCGACACGCCTGGAATGTTGTCAAATGTTACATCCGAGATGTTAGGTTGCCTTAGGTTAGGATATATGACGTTACAGACGTATATACTGTTCCCTCCGAGAAGTACGGTTCGACAGGCCAGGAATGTTGTCAGATATTGCATCCGAGATGTTAGGTTGCCTTAGATTAGGATATATACCGTTATAGACGTATATACTGTTCCCTCCGAGGAGTAGAGTTCGACAGGCCAGGAATGTTGTCAAATATTGCATCCGAGATGTTAGGTTGCCTCAGGTAAGGATATATGACGTTATAGACGTATATACTGTTCCCTCCGAGAAGTAGGGTTCGACAGGCCAGGAATGTTGCCAAATATTGCATCCGAGATGTTAGGTTGCCTTAGGTTAGGATATATAACGTTATAGACGCATGTAATGTTACCACCGAGACGTAGGGACGACACGCCTGGAATGTTGTCAAATGTTACATCCAAGATGTTAGGTTGCCTTAGGTTAGGATATATGACGTTACAGACGTATATACTGTTCCCTCCGAGAAGTAGGGTTCGACAGGCCAGGAATGTTGTCAAATATTGCATCCGAGATGTTAGGTTGCCTTAGACTATGATATCGACCGTTATAGACGCATATAATATTCCCACCGAAAAATATGCACCGACACGCCAGGAATATTGTAAAATATTACGTCTGAGATAATAGGTTGCCTTAGATTAGGATATACAACGTTATAGACGCATATAATATTCCCACCGAGAAGTAGGGTCCGACACGCCTGGAATGATGTAGAATATTACATCCGAGATGTCAGGTTGCCTTAGGTTAGGATATATAACGTTATAGACGTATATACTGTTCCATCCGAGAAGTAGGGTTCGACACGCCAGGAATGTTGTCAAATATTACATCCGAGTTGTTACGTTGCCGTTATAGACGCATTAATGTTACCACCGAGACGTAGGGACCGGCACGCCTGGAATGTTGTCAAATGTTACATTCGAGATGTTAGGTTGCCTTATGTTAGGATATATGACGCTACAGACGTATATACTGTTCCCTCCGAGAAGTAGGGTTCGACAGGCCAGGAATGTTGTCAAATATTGCATCCGAGATGTTAGGTTGCCTTAGATTAGGATATACAACGTTATAGACGCATATAATATTCCCACCGAGGAGTAGGGTCCGACACACCTGGAATGTTGTAGAGTATTACATCCGAGATGTAAGGTTGCCTTAGGTTAGAATATATAACGTTATGGATGTATATACCGTTCCCACCGAGAAGTAGGGTCCGACACGCCAGGAATGTTGTCAAATATTGCATCCGAGATGTTAGGTTGCCTTAGATTAGGATATACAACGTTATAGACGCATATAATGTTCCCACCGAGAAGTAGGGTCCGACACGCCTGGAATGTTGTAGAATATTACATCCGAGATGTAAGGTTGCCTTAGGTTAGAATATATAACGTTATGGACGTATATACTGTTCCCACCGAGAAGTAGGGTCCGACACGCCAGGAATGTTGTCAAATATTGCATCCGAGATGTAAGGTTGCCTTAGGTTAGGATATATAACGTTATGGACGTATATACTGTTCCCACCGAGAGGTAGGGTTCGACAGGCCAGGAATGTTGTCAAATATTGCATCCGAGATGTTAGGTTGCCTTAGGTTAGGATATATAACGTTATAGACGCATGTAATGTTACCTCCGAGACGTAGGGACCGACACGCCTGGAATGTTGTCAAGTGTTACATCCGAGATGTTAGGTTGCCTTATGTTAGGATATATGACGCTACAGACGTATATACTGTTCCCTCCGAGAAGTAGGGTTCGACAGGCCAGGAATGCTGTCAAATATTGCATCCGAGATGTTAGGTTGCCTTAGATTACGATATATACCGTTATAGACGTATATAATGTACCCTCCGAGAAGTAGGGTTCGACAGGCCAGGAATGTTGTCAAATATTGCATCCGAGATGTTAGGTTGCCTTAGGTTAGGATATATAACGTTATAGACGCATGTAATGTTACCACCGAGACGTAGGGACCGACACGACTGGAATGTTGTCAAATGTTACATCCGAGATGTTAGGTTGCCTTAGGTTAGGAAATATGACGTTACAGACGTATATACTGTTCCCACCGAGAGGTAGGGTTCGACAGGACAGGAATGTTGTCAAATATTGCATCCGAGATGTTAGGTTGCCTTAGGTTAGGATATATAACGTTATAGACGCATGTAATGTTACCTCCGAGACGTTGGGACCGACACGCCTGGAATGTTGTCAAATGTTGCATCCGAAATGTTAGGTTGCCTTATGTTAGGATATATGACGCTACAGACGTATATACTGTTCCCTCCGAGAAGTAGGGTTCGACAGGCCAGGAATGTTGTCAAATATTGCATCCGAGATGTTAGGTTGCCTTAGATTAGGATATACAACGTTATAGACGCATATAATGTTCCCACCGAGAAGTAGGGTCCGACACGCCTGGAATGTCTTCAAATGTTACATCCGAGATGTTAGGTTGCCTTAGGTTAGGATATATGACGTTACAGACGTATATACTGTTCCCTCCGAGAAGTAGGGTTCGACAGGCCAGGAATGTTGTCAGATATTGCATCCGAGATGTTAGGTTGCCTTAGATTATGATATATACCGTTATAGTCGCATATAATGTTCCCACCGAGAAGTAGGGTCCGACACGCCTAGAAGGTTGTAGAATATTACATCCGAGATGTCAGGTTGCCTTAGGTTAGGATATATACCGTTATAGACATATATACTGTTCCCTCCGAGAAGTAGTGTTCGACAGGCCAGAAATGTTGTCAAATATTGCATCCGAGATGTTAGGTTGCCTTAGATTATGATATACACCGTTATAGACGTATATACTGTTCCCTCCGAGAAGTAGGGTTCGACAGGCAAGGAATGTTGTCAAATATTGCATCCGAGATGTTAGGTTGCCTTAGATTAGGATATACAACGTTATAGACGCATATAATGTTCCCACCGAGAAGTAGGGTCCGACACGCCTGGAATGTCTTCAAATGTTACATCCGAGATGTTAGGTTGCCTCAGGTTAGGATATATGACGTTATAGACGTATATACGGTTCCCTCCGAGAAGTAGGGTTCGACGGGCCAGGAATGTTGTCAAATATTGCATCCGAGCTGTTAGGTTGCCTTAGAATAGGATATATACCGTTATAGACGTATATACTGTTCCCTCCGAGAAGTAGGGTTCGACAGGCCAGGAATGTTGTCAAATATTGCATCCGAGATGTTTGGTTGCCTCAGGTAAGGATATATGACGTTATAGACGTATATACTGTTCCCTCCGAGAAGTAGGGTTCGACAGGCCAGGGATGTTGCCAAATATTGCATCCGAGATGTTAGGTTGCCTTAGGTTAGGATATATAACGTTATAGACGCATGTAATGTTACCACCGAGACGTAGGGACCGACACGCCTGGAATGTTGACAAATGTTACATCCGAGATGTTAGGTTGCCTCAGGTTAGGATATATGACGTTATAGACGTATATACGGTTCCCTCCGAGAAGTAGGGTTCGACGGGCCAGGAATGTTGTCAAATATTGCATCCGAGCTGTTAGGTTGCCTTAGAATAGGATATATACCGTTATAGACGTATATACTGTTCCCTCCGAGAAGTAGGGTTCGACAGGCCAGGAATGTTGTCAAATATTGTATCCGAGATGTTTGGTTGCCTCAGGTAAGGATATATGACGTTATAGACGTATATACTGTTCCCTCCGAGAAGTAGGGTTCGACAGGCCAGGGATGTTGCCAAATATTGCATCCGAGATGTTAGGTTGCCTTAGGTTAGGATATATAACGTTATAGACGCATGTAATGTTACCACCGAGACGTAGGGACCGACACGCCTGGAATGTTGACAAATGTTACATCCGAGATGTTAGGTTGCCTTAGGTTCGGATATATGACGTTACAGACGTATATACTGTTCCCTCCGAGAAGTAGGGTTCGACAGGCCAGGAATGTTGTCAAATATTGCATCCGAGATGTTAGCTTGCCTTAGGTTAGGATATATACCGTTATAGACATATATACTGTTCCCTCCGAGAAGTAGGGTTCGACAGGCCAGGAATGTTGTCAAATATTGTATCCGAGATGTTAGGTTGCCTTAGGTTAGGATATGTAACGTTATAGACGCATGTAATGTTACCACCGAGACGTAGGGACCGACACGCCTGGAGTGTTGTCAAATGTTACATCCGAGATGTTAGGTTGCCTTAGGTTAGGATATATGACGTTATAGACGTATATACTGTTCCCTCCGAGAAGTAGGGTTCGACGGGCCAGGAATGTTGTCAAATATTGCATCCGAGGTGTTATGTCGCTTTAGGTTAGGATATATGACGTTATAGACGTATATACTGTTACCACCGAGACGTAGGGACCGACACGCCTGGAATGTTGTCAAATGTTACATCCGAGATGTTAGGTTGCCTTAGGTTAGGATATATGACGTTACAGACGTATATACTGTTCCCTCCGAGAAGTAGGGTTCGACAGGCCAGGAATGTTGTCAGATATTGCATCCGAGATGTCAGGTTGCCTTAGATTATGATATATACCGTTATAGTCGCATATAATGTTCCCACCGAGAAGTAGGGTCCGACACGCCTAGAAGGTTGTAGAATATTACATCCGAGATGTCAGGTTGCCTTAGGTTAGGATATATACCGTTATAGACATATACACTGTTCCCTCCGAGAAGTAGAGTTCGACAGGCCAGAAATGTTGTCAAATATTGCATCCGAGATGTTAGGTTGCCTTAGATTATGATATACACCGTTATAGACGTATATACTGTTCCCTCCGAGAAGTAGGGTTCGACAGGCAAGGAATGTTGTCAAATATTGCATCCGAGATGTTAGGTTGCCTTAGATTAGGATATACAACGTTATAGACGCATATAATGTTCCCACCGAGAAGTAGGGTCCGACACGCCTGGAATGTCTTCAAATGTTACATCCGAGATGTTAGGTTGCCTCAGGTTAGGATATATGACGTTATAGACGTATATACGGTTCCCTCCGAGAAGTAGGGTTCGACGGGCCAGGAATGTTGTCAAATATTGCATCCGAGATGTTAGGTCGCCTTAGGTTAGGATATATGACGTTACAGACGTATATACTTTCCCCTCCGAGAAGTAGGGTTCGACAGGCCAGGAATGTTGTCAAATATTGCATCCGAGATGTTAGGTTGCCTTAGGTTAGGATATATAACGTTATAGACGCATGTAATGTTACCACCGAGACGTAGGGACAGACACGCCTGGAATGTTGTCAAATGTTACATCCGAGATGTTAGGTTGCCTTAGGTTAGGATATATGACGTGATAGACGTATATACTGTTCCCTCCGAGAAGTAGGGTTCGACGGGCCAGGAATGTTGTCAAATATTGCATCCGAGATGTTAGGTCGCCTTAGGTTAGGATATATAACGTTATAGAGGCATGTAATGTTACCACCGAGACGTAGGGACCGACACGCCTGGAATGTTGTCAAATGTTACATCCGAGATGTTAGGTTGCCTTAGGTTAGGATATATGACGTTACAGACGTATATACTGTTCCCTCCGAGAAGTAGTGTTCGACAGGCCAGGAATGTTGTCAAATATTGCATCCGAGATGTTAGGTTGCCTTAGATTAGGATATATACCGTTATAGACGTATATACTGTTCCCTCCGAGAAGTAGGGTTCGACAGGCCTGGAATGTTGTCAAATATTGCATCCGAGATGTTTGTTGCCTTAGGTAAGGATATATGACGTTATAGACGTATATACTGTTCCCTCCGAGAAGTAGGGTTCGACAGGCCAGGAATGTTGTCAAATATTGCATCCGAGATGTCAGGTTGCCTTAGGTTAGGATATATAACGTTATAGACGCATGTAATGTTACCACCGAGACGTAGGGACCTACACGCCTGGAATGTTGCCAAATGTTACATCCGAGATGTTAGGTTGCCTCAGGTTAGGATATATGACGTTATAGACGTATATACTGTTCCCTCCGAGAAGTACGGTTCGACAGGCCAGGAATGTTGTCAAATATTGCATCCGAGATGTTAGGTTGCCTTAGATTAGGATATATACCGTTATAGACGTATATACTGTTCCCTCCGAGAAGTAGGGTTCGACAGGCCAGGAATGTTGTCAAATATTGCATCCGAGATGTTAGGTTGCCTCAGGTAAGGATATATGACGTTATAGACGTATATACTGTTCCCTCCGAGAAGTAGGGTTCGACAGGCCAGGAATGTTGTCAAATATTGCATCCGAGATGTTAGGTTGCCTTAGGTTAGGATATATAACGTTATAGACGCATGTAATGTTACCACCGAGACGTAGGGACCGACACGCCTGGAATGTTGTCAAATGTTACATCCGAGATGTTAGGTTGCCTTAGGTTAGGATATATGACGTTACAGACGTATATACTGTTCCCTCCGAGAAGTACGGTTCGACAGGCCAGGAATGTTGTCAGATATTGCATCCGAGATGTTAGGTTGCCTTAGATTAGGATATATACCGTTATAGACGTATATACTGTTCCCTCCGAGGAGTAGGGTTCGACAGGCCAGGAATGTTGTCAAATATTGCATCCGAGATGTTAGGTTGTCTCAGGTAAGGATATATGACGTTATAGACGTATATACTGTTCCCTCCGAGAAGTAGGGTTCGACAGGCCAGGAATGTTGCCAAATATTGCATCCGAGATGTTAGGTTGCCTTAGGTTAGGATATATAACGTTATAGACGCATGTAATGTTACCACCGAGACGTAGGGACGACACGCCTGGAATGTTGTCAAATGTTACATCCAAGATGTTAGGTTGCCTTAGGTTAGGATATATGACGTTACAGACGTATATACTGTTCCCTCCGAGAAGTAGGGTTCGACAGGCCAGGAATGTTGTCAAATATTGCATCCGAGATGTTAGGTTGCCTTAGACTATGATATCGACCGTTATAGACGCATATAATATTCCCACCGAAAAATATGCACCGACACGCCAGGAATATTGTAAAATATTACGTCTGAGATAATAGGTTGCCTTAGATTAGGATATACAACGTTATAGACGCATATAATATTCCCACCGAGAAGTAGGGTCCGACACGCCTGGAATGATGTAGAATATTACATCCGAGATGTCAGGTTGCCTTAGGTTAGGATATATAACGTTATAGACGTATATACTGTTCCATCCGAGAAGTAGGGTTCGACACGCCAGGAATGTTGTCAAATATTACATCCGAGTTGTGACGTTGCCGTTATAGACGCATTAATGTTACCACCGAGACGTAGGGACCGGCACGCCTGGAATGTTGTCAAATGTTACATCCAAGATGTTAGGTTGCCTTAGGTTAGGATATATGTCGTTACAGACGTATATACTGTTCCCTCCGAGAAGTAGGGTTCGACAGGCCAGGAATGTTGTCAAATATTGCATCCGAGATGTTAGGTTGCCTTAGATTAGGATATACCACGTTATAGACGCATATAATATTCCCACCGAGGAGTAGGGTCCGACACACCTGGAATGTTGTAGAGTATTACATCCGAGATGTTAGGTTGCCTTAGGTTAGGATATATAACGTTATAGACGCATGTAATGTTACCTCCGAGACGTAGGGACCGACACGCCTGGAATGTTGTCAAGTGTTACATCCGAGATGTTAGGTTGCCTTATGTTAGGATATATGACGCTACAGACGTATATACTGTTCCCTCCGAGAAGTAGGGTTCGACAGGCCAGGAATGCTGTCAAATATTGCATCCGAGATGTTAGGTTGCCTTAGATTAGGATATATACCGTTATAGACGTATATAATGTACCCTCCGAGAAGTAGGGTTCGACAGGCCAGGAATGTTGTCAAATATTGCATCCGAGATGTTAGGTTGCCTTAGGTTAGGATATATAACGTTATAGACGCATGTAATGTTACCACCGAGACGTAGGGACCGACACGACTGGAATGTTGTCAAATGTTACATCCGAGATGTTAGGTTGCCTTAGGTTAGGAAATATGACGTTACAGACGTATATACTGTTCCCACCGAGAGGTAGGGTTCGACAGGACAGGAATGTTGTCAAATATTGCATCCGAGATGTTAGGTTGCCTTAGGTTAGGATATATAACGTTATAGACGCATGTAATGTTACCTCCGAGACGTTGGGACCGACACGTCTGGAATGTTGTCAAATGTTGCATCCGAAATGTTAGGTTGCCTTATGTTAGGATATATGACGCTACAGACGTATATACTGTTCCCTCCGAGAAGTAGGGTTCGACAGGCCAGGAATGTTGTCAAATATTGCATCCGAGATGTTAGGTTGCCTTAGATTAGGATATACAACGTTATAGACGCATATAATGTTCCCACCGAGAAGTAGGGTCCGACACGCCTGGAATGTCTTCAAATGTTACATCCGAGATGTTAGGTTGCCTTAGGTTAGGATATATGACGTTACAGACGTATATACTGTTCCCTCCGAGAAGTAGGGTTCGACAGGCCAGGAATGTTGTCAGATATTGCATCCGAGATGTTAGGTTGCCTTAGATTATGATATATACCGTTATAGTCGCATATAATGTTCCCACCGAGAAGTAGGGTCCGACACGCCTAGAAGGTTGTAGAATATTACATCCGAGATGTCAGGTTGCCTTAGGTTAGGATATATACCGTTATAGACATATATACTGTTCCCTCCGAGAAGTAGAGTTCGACAGGCCAGAAATGTTGTCAAATATTGCATCCGAGATGTTAGGTTGCCTTAGATTATGATATACACCGTTATAGACGTATATACTGTTCCCTCCGAGAAGTAGGGTTCGACAGGCCAGGAATGTTGTCAGATATTGCATCCGAGATGTTAGGTTGCCTTAGATTATGATATATACCGTTATAGTCGCATATGTTTCCACCGAGAAGTAGGGTCCGACACGCCTAGAAGGTTGTAGAATATTACATCCGAGATGTCAGGTTGCCTTAGGTTAGGATATATACCGTTATAGACATATATACTGTTCCCTCCGAGAAGTAGTGTTCGACAGGCCAGAAATGTTGTCAAATATTGCATCCGAGATGTTAGGTTGCCTTAGATTATGATATACACCGTTATAGACGTATATACTGTTCCCTCCGAGAAGTAGGGTTCGACAGGCAAGGAATGTTGTCAAATATTGCATCCGAGATGTTAGGTTGCCTTAGATTAGGATATACAACGTTATAGACGCATATAATGTTCCCACCGAGAAGTAGGGTCCGACACGCCTGGAATGTCTTCAAATGTTACATCCGAGATGTTAGGTTGCCTCAGGTTAGGATATATGACGTTATAGACGTATATACGGTTCCCTCCGAGAAGTAGGGTTCGACGGGCCAGGAATGTTGTCAAATATTGCATCCGAGATGTTAGGTCGCCTTAGGTTAGGATATATGACGTTACAGACGTATATACTTTCCCCTCCGAGAAGTAGGGTTCGACAGGCCAGGAATGTTGTCAAATATTGCATCCGAGATGTTAGGTTGCCTTAGGTTAGGATATATAACGTTATAGACGCATGTAATGTTACCACCGAGACGTAGGGACAGACACGCCTGGAATGTTGTCAAATGTTACATCCGAGATGTTAGGTTGCCTTAGGTTAGGATATATGACGTGATAGACGTATATACTGTTCCCTCCGAGAAGTAGGGTTCGACGGGCCAGGAATGTTGTCAAATATTGCATCCGAGATGTTAGGTCGCCTTAGGTTAGGATATATAACGTTATAGAGGCATGTAATGTTACCACCGAGACGTAGGGACCGACACGCCTGGAATGTTGTCAAATGTTACATCCGAGATGTTAGGTTGCCTTAGGTTAGGATATATGACGTTACAGACGTATATACTGTTCCCTCCGAGAAGTAGTGTTCGACAGGCCAGGAATGTTGTCAAATATTGCATCCGAGATGTTAGGTTGCCTTAGATTAGGATATATACCGTTATAGACGTATATACTGTTCCCTCCGAGAAGTAGGGTTCGACAGGCCTGGAATGTTGTCAAATATTGCATCCGAGATGTTTGTTGCCTCAGGTAAGGATATATGACGTTATAGACGTATATACTGTTCCCTCCGAGAAGTAGGGTTCGACAGGCCAGGAATGTTGTCAAATATTGCATCCGAGATGTCAGGTTGCCTTAGGTTAGGATATATAACGTTATAGACGCATGTAATGTTACCACCGAGACGTAGGGACCTACACGCCTGGAATGTTGCCAAATGTTACATCCGAGATGTTAGGTTGCCTCAGGTTAGGATATATGACGTTATAGACGTATATACTGTTCCCTCCGAGAAGTACGGTTCGACAGGCCAGGAATGTTGTCAAATATTGCATCCGAGATGTTAGGTTGCCTTAGATTATGATATACACCGTTATAGACGTATATACTGTTCCCTCCGAGAAGTAGGGTTCGACAGGCCAGGAATGTTGTCAGATATTGCATCCGAGATGTTAGGTTGCCTTAGATTATGATATATACCGTTATAGTCGCATATGTTTCCACCGAGAAGTAGGGTCCGACACGCCTAGAAGGTTGTAGAATATTACATCCGAGATGTCAGGTTGCCTTAGGTTAGGATATATACCGTTATAGACATATATACTGTTCCCTCCGAGAAGTAGTGTTCGACAGGCCAGAAATGTTGTCAAATATTGCATCCGAGATGTTAGGTTGCCTTAGGTTAGGATATATGACGTTACAGACGTATATACTGTTCCCTCCGAGAAGTACGGTTCGACAGGCCAGGAATGTTGTCAGATATTGCATCCGAGATGTTAGGTTGCCTTAGATTAGGATATATACCGTTATAGACGTATATACTGTTCCCTCCGAGGAGTAGGGTTCGACAGGCCAGGAATGTTGTCAAATATTGCATCCGAGATGTTAGGTTGCCTCAGGTAAGGATATATGACGTTATAGACGTATATACTGTTCCCTCCGAGAAGTAGGGTTCGACAGGCCAGGAATGTTGCCAAATATTGCATCCGAGATGTTAGGTTGCCTTAGGTTAGGATATATAACGTTATAGACGCATGTAATGTTACCACCGAGACGTAGGGACGACACGCCTGGAATGTTGTCAAATGTTACATCCAAGATGTTAGGTTGCCTTAGGTTAGGATATATGACGTTACAGACGTATATACTGTTCCCTCCGAGAAGTAGGGTTCGACAGGCCAGGAATGTTGTCAAATATTGCATCCGAGATGTTAGGTTGCCTTAGACTATGATATCGACCGTTATAGACGCATATAATATTCCCACCGAAAAATATGCACCGACACGCCAGGAATATTGTAAAATATTACGTCTGAGATAACAGGTTGCCTTAGATTAGGATATACAACGTTATAGACGCATATAATATTCCCACCGAGAAGTAGGGTCCGACACGCCTGGAATGATGTAGAATATTACATCCGAGATGTCAGGTTGCCTTAGGTTAGGATATATAACGTTATAGACGTATATACTGTTCCATCCGAGAAGTAGGGTTCGACACGCCAGGAATGTTGTCAAATATTACATCCGAGTTGTTACGTTGCCGTTATAGACGCATTAATGTTACCACCGAGACGTAGGGACCGGCACGCCTGGAATGTTGTCAAATGTTACATCCAAGATGTTAGGTTGCCTTAGGTTAGGATATATGTCGTTACAGACGTATATACTGTTCCCTCCGAGAAGTAGGGTTCGACAGGCCAGGAATGTTGTCAAATATTGCATCCGAGATGTTAGGTTGCCTTAGATTAGGATATACCACGTTATAGACGCATATAATATTCCCACCGAGGAGTAGGGTCCGACACACCTGGAATGTTGTAGAGTATTACATCCGAGATGTTAGGTTGCCTTAGGTTAGGATATATAACGTTATAGACGCATGTAATGTTACCTCCGAGACGTAGGGACCGACACGCCTGGAATGTTGTCAAGTGTTACATCCGAGATGTTAGGTTGCCTTATGTTAGGATATATGACGCTACAGACGTATATACTGTTCCCTCCGAGAAGTAGGGTTCGACAGGCCAGGAATGCTGTCAAATATTGCATCCGAGATGTTAGGTTGCCTTAGATTAGGATATATACCGTTATAGACGTATATAATGTACCCTCCGAGAAGTAGGGTTCGACAGGCCAGGAATGTTGTCAAATATTGCATCCGAGATGTTAGGTTGCCTTAGGTTAGGATATATAACGTTATAGACGCATGTAATGTTACCACCGAGACGTAGGGACCGACACGACTGGAATGTTGTCAAATGTTACATCCGAGATGTTAGGTTGCCTTAGGTTAGGAAATATGACGTTACAGACGTATATACTGTTCCCACCGAGAGGTAGGGTTCGACAGGACAGGAATGTTGTCAAATATTGCATCCGAGATGTTAGGTTGCCTTAGGTTAGGATATATAACGTTATAGACGCATGTAATGTTACCTCCGAGACGTTGGGACCGACACGCCTGGAATGTTGTCAAATGTTGCATCCGAAATGTTAGGTTGCCTTATGTTAGGATATATGACGCTACAGACGTATATACTGTTCCCTCCGAGAAGTAGGGTTCGACAGGCCAGGAATGTTGTCAAATATTGCATCCGAGATGTTAGGTTGCCTTAGATTAGGATATACAACGTTATAGACGCATATAATGTTCCCACCGAGAAGTAGGGTCCGACACGCCTGGAATGTCTTCAAATGTTACATCCGAGATGTTAGGTTGCCTTAGGTTAGGATATATGACGTTACAGACGTATATACTGTTCCCTCCGAGAAGTAGGGTTCGACAGGCCAGGAATGTTGTCAGATATTGCATCCGAGATGTTAGGTTGCCTTAGATTATGATATATACCGTTATAGTCGCATATAATGTTCCCACCGAGAAGTAGGGTCCGACACGCCTAGAAGGTTGTAGAATATTACATCCGAGATGTCAGGTTGCCTTAGGTTAGGATATATACCGTTATAGACATATATACTGTTCCCTCCGAGAAGTAGAGTTCGACAGGCCAGAAATGTTGTCAAATATTGCATCCGAGATGTTAGGTTGCCTTAGATTATGATATACACCGTTATAGACGTATATACTGTTCCCTCCGAGAAGTAGGGTTCGACAGGCCAGGAATGTTGTCAGATATTGCATCCGAGATGTTAGGTTGCCTTAGATTATGATATATACCGTTATAGTCGCATATGTTTCCACCGAGAAGTAGGGTCCGACACGCCTAGAAGGTTGTAGAATATTACATCCGAGATGTCAGGTTGCCTTAGGTTAGGATATATACCGTTATAGACATATATACTGTTCCCTCCGAGAAGTAGTGTTCGACAGGCCAGAAATGTTGTCAAATATTGCATCCGAGATGTTAGGTTGCCTTAGATTATGATATACACCGTTATAGACGTATATACTGTTCCCTCCGAGAAGTAGGGTTCGACAGGCAAGGAATGTTGTCAAATATTGCATCCGAGATGTTAGGTTGCCTTAGATTAGGATATACAACGTTATAGACGCATATAATGTTCCCACCGAGAAGTAGGGTCCGACACGCCTGGAATGTCTTCAAATGTTACATCCGAGATGTTAGGTTGCCTCAGGTTAGGATATATGACGTTATAGACGTATATACGGTTCCCTCCGAGAAGTAGGGTTCGACGGGCCAGGAATGTTGTCAAATATTGCATCCGAGATGTTAGGTCGCCTTAGGTTAGGATATATGACGTTACAGACGTATATACTTTCCCCTCCGAGAAGTAGGGTTCGACAGGCCAGGAATGTTGTCAAATATTGCATCCGAGATGTTAGGTTGCCTTAGGTTAGGATATATAACGTTATAGACGCATGTAATGTTACCACCGAGACGTAGGGACAGACACGCCTGGAATGTTGTCAAATATTGCATCCGAGATGTTTGGTTGCCTCAGGTAAGGATATATGACGTTATAGACGTATATACTGTTCCCTCCGAGAAGTAGGGTTCGACAGGCGAGGAATGTTGCCAAATATTGCATCCGAGATGTTAGGTTGCCTTAGGTTAGGATATATAACGTTATAGACGCATGTAATGTTACCACCGAGACGTAGGGACGACACGCCTGGAATGTTGTCAAATGTTACATCCAAGATGTTAGGTTGCCTTAGGTTAGGATATATGTCGTTACAGACGTATATACTGTTCCCTCCGAGAAGTAGGGTTCGACAGGCCAGGAATGTTGTCAAATATTGCATCCGAGATGTTAGGTTGCCTTAGACTATGATATCGACCGTTATAGACGCATATAATATTCCCACCGAAAAATATGCACCGACACGCCAGGAATATTGTAAAATATTACGTCTGAGATAATAGGTTGCCTTAGATTAGGATATACAACGTTATAGACGCATATAATATTCCCACCGAGAAGTAGGGTCCGACACGCCTGGAATGATGTAGAATATTACATCCGAGATGTCAGGTTGCCTTAGGTTAGGATATATAACGTTATAGACGTATATACTGTTCCATCCGAGAAGTAGGGTTCGACACGCCAGGAATGTTGTCAAATATTACATCCGAGTTGTTACGTTGCCGTTATAGACGCATTAATGTTACCACCGAGACGTAGGGACCGACACGCCTGGAATGTTGTCAAGTGTTACATCCGAGATGTTAGGTTGCCTTATGTTAGGATATATGACGCTACAGACGTATATACTGTTCCCTCCGAGAAGTAGGGTTCGACAGGCCAGGAATGTTGTCAAATATTGCATCCGAGATGTTAGGTTGCCTTAGATTAGGATATATACCGTTATAGACGTATATAATGTACCCTCCGAGAAGTAGGGTTCGACAGGCCAGGAATGTTGTCAAATATTGCATCCGAGATGTTAGGTTGCCTTAGGTTAGGATATATAACGTTATAGACGCATGTAATGTTACCACCGAGACGTAGGGACCGACACGACTGGAATGTTGTCAAATGTTACATCCGAGATGTTAGGTTGCCTTAGGTTAGGAAATATGACGTTACAGACGTATATACTGTTCCCACCGAGAGGTAGGGTTCGACAGGACAGGAATGTTGTCAAATATTGCATCCGAGATGTTAGGTTGCCTTAGGTTAGGATATATAACGTTATAGACGCATGTAATGTTACCTCCGAGACGTTGGGACCGACACGCCTGGAATGTTGTCAAATGTTGCATCCGAAATGTTAGGTTGCCTTATGTTAGGATATATGACGCTACAGACGTATATACTGTTCCCTCCGAGAAGTAGGGTTCGACAGGCCAGGAATGTTGTCAAATATTGCATCCGAGATGTTAGGTTGCCTTAGATTAGGATATACAACGTTATAGACGCATATAATGTTCCCACCGAGAAGTAGGGTCCGACACGCCTGGAATGTCTTCAAATGTTACATCCGAGATGTTAGGTTGCCTTAGGTTAGGATATATGACGTTACAGACGTATATACTGTTCCCTCCGAGAAGTAGGGTTCGACAGGCCAGGAATGTTGTCAGATATTGCATCCGAGATGTTAGGTTGCCTTAGATTATGATATATACCGTTATAGTCGCATATAATGTTCCCACCGAGAAGTAGGGTCCGACACGCCTAGAAGGTTGTAGAATATTACATCCGAGATGTCAGGTTGCCTTAGGTTAGGATATATACCGTTATAGACATATATACTGTTCCCTCCGAGAAGTAGAGTTCGACAGGCCAGAAATGTTGTCAAATATTGCATCCGAGATGTTAGGTTGCCTTAGATTATCATATACACCGTTATAGACGTATATACTGTTCCCTCCGAGAAGTAGGGTTCGACAGGCCAGGAATGTTGTCAGATATTGCATCCGAGATGTTAGGTTGCCTTAGATTATGATATATACCGTTATAGTCGCATATAATGTTCCCACCGAGACGTAGGGTCCGACACGCCTAGAAGGTTGTAGAATATTACATCCGAGATGTCAGGTTGCCTTAGGTTAGGATATATACCGTTATAGACATATATACTGTTCCCTCCGAGAAGTAGAGTTCGACAGGCCAGAAATGTTGTCAAATATTGCATCCGAGATGTTAGGTTGCCTTAGATTATGATATACACCGTTATAGACGTATATACTGTTCCCTCCGAGAAGTAGGGTTCGACAGGCAAGGAATGTTGTCAAATATTGCATCCGAGATGTTAGGTTGCCTTAGATTAGGATATACAACGTTATAGACGCATATACTGTTCCCTCCGAGGAGTAGGGTTCGACAGGCCAGGAATGTTGTCAAATATTGCATCCGAGATGTTAGGTTGCCTCAGGTAAGGATATATGACGTTATAGACGTATATACTGTTCCCTCCGAGAAGTACGGTTCGACAGGCCAGGAATGTTGTCAAAAATTGCATCCGAGATGTTAGGTTGCCTTAGATTAGGATATATACCGTTATAGACGTATATACTGTTCCCTCCGAGAAGTAGGGTTCGACAGGCCAGGAATGTTGTCAAATATTGCATCCGAGATGTTTGGTTGCCTCAGGTAAGGATATATGACGTTATAGACGTATATACTGTTCCCTCCGAGAAGTAGGGTTCGACAGGCCAGGAATGTTGCCAAATATTGCATCCGAGATGTTAGGTTGCCTTAGGTTAGGATATATAACGTTATAGACGCATGTAATGTTACCACCGAGACGTAGGGACCGACACGCCTGGAATGTTGTCAAATGTTACATTCGAGATGTTAGGTTGCCTCATGTTAGGATATATGACGCTACAGACGTATATACTGTTCCCTCCGAGAAGTAGGGTTCGACAGGCCAGGAATGTTGTCAAATATTGCATCCGAGATGTTAGGTTGCCTTAGATTAGGATATACAACGTTATAGACGCATATAATGTTCCCACCGAGGAGTAGGGTCCGACACACCTGGAATGTTGTAGAGTATTACATCCGAGATGTAAGGTTGCCTTAGGTTAGAATATATAACGTTATGGATGTATATACCGTTCCCACCGAGAAGTAGGGTCCGACACGCCAGGAATGTTGTCAAATATTGCATCCGAGATGTTAGGTTGCCTTAGATTAGGATATACAACGTTATAGACGCATATAATGTTCCCACCGAGAAGTAGGGTCCGACACGCCTGGAATGTTGTAGAATATTACATCCGAGATGTTAGGTTGCCTCAGGTTAGGATATATGACGTTATAGACGTATATACTGTTCCCTCCGAGAAGTACGGTTCGACAGGCCAGGAATGTTGTCAAATATTGCATCCGAGATGTTTGGTTGCCTCAGGTAAGGATATATGACGTTATAGACGTATATACTGTTCCCTCCGAGAAGTAGGGTTCGACAGGCCAGGAATGTTGCCAAATATTGCATCCGAGATGTCTGGTTGCCTTAGGTTAGGATATATAACGTTATAGACGCATGTAATGTTACCACCGAGACGTAGGGACGACACGCCTGGAATGTTGTCAAATGTTACATCCAAGATGTTAGGTTGCCTTAGGTTAGGATATATGACGTTACAGACGTATATACTGTTCCCTCCGAGAAGTAGGGTTCGACAGGCCAGGAATGTTGTCAAATATTGCATCCGAGATGTTAGGTTGCCTTAGATTAGGATATACAACGTTATAGACGCATATAATGTTCCCACCGAGAAGTAGGGTCCGACACGCCTGGAATGTCTTCAAATGTTACATCCGAGATGTTAGGTTGCCTTAGGTTAGGATATATGACGTTATAGAGGCATGTAATGTTACCACCGAGACGTAGGGACCGACACGCCTGGAATGTTGTCAAATGTTACATCCGAGATGTTAGGTTGCCTTAGGTTAGGATATATGACGTTACAGACGTCTATACTGTTCCCTCCGAGAAGTAGTGTTCGACAGGCCAGGAATGTTGTCAAATATTGCATCCGAGATGTTAGGTTGCCTTAGATTAGGATATATACCGTTATAGACGTATATACTGTTCCCTCCGAGAAGTAGGGTTCGACAGGCCTGGAATGTTGTCAAATATTGCATCCGAGATGTTTGTTGCCTCAGGTAAGGATATATGACGTTATAGACGTATATACTGTTCCCTCCGAGAAGTAGGGTTCGACAGGCCAGGAATGTTGTCAAATATTGCATCCGAGATGTCAGGTTGCCTTAGGTTAGGATATATAACGTTATAGACGCATGTAATGTTACCACCGAGACGTAGGGACCTACACGCCTGGAATGTTGCCAAATGTTACATCCGAGATGTTAGGTTGCCTCAGGTTAGGATATATGACGTTATAGACGTATATACTGTTCCCTCCGAGAAGTACGGTTCGACAGGCCAGGAATGTTGTCAAATATTGCATCCGAGATGTTAGGTTGCCTTGGATTAGGATATATACCGTTATAGACGTATATACTGTTCCCTCCGAGAAGTAGGGTTCGACAGGCCAGGAATGTTGTCAAATATTGCATCCGAGATGTTAGGTTGCCTCAGGTAAGGATATATGACGTTATAGACGTATATACTGTTCCCTCCGAGAAGTAGGGTTCGACAGGCCAGGAATGTTGTCAAATATTGCATCCGAGATGTTAGGTTGTCTTAGATTAGGATATATACCGTTATAGACGTATATACTGTTCCCTCCGAGGAGTAGGGTTCGACAGGCCAGGAATGTTGTCAAATATTGCATCCGAGATGTTAGGTAGCCTCAGGTAAGGATATATGACGTTATAGACGTATATACTGTTCCCTCCGAGAAGTACGGTTCGACAGGCCAGGAATGTTGTCAAAAATTGCATCCGAGATGTTAGGTTGCCTTAGATTAGGATATATACCGTTATAGACGTATATACTGTTCCCTCCGAGAAGTAGGGTTCGACAGGCCAGGAATGTTGTCAAATATTGCATCCGAGATGTTTGGTTGCCTCAGGTAAGGATATATGACGTTATAGACGTATATACTGTTCCCTCCGAGAAGTAGGGTTCGACAGGCCAGGAATGTTGCCAAATATTGCATCCGAGATGTCTGGTTGCCTTAGGTTAGGATATATAACGTTATAGACGCATGTAATGTTACCACCGAGACGTAGGGACGACACGCCTGGAATGTTGTCAAATGTTACATCCAAGATGTTAGGTTGCCTTAGGTTAGGATATATGACGTTACAGACGTATATACTGTTCCCTCCGAGAAGTAGGGTTCGACTGGCCAGGAATGTTGTCAAGTATTGCATGCGAGATGTTAGGTTGCCTTAGGTTAGGATATATAACGTTATAGACGCATGTAATGTTACCACCGAGACGTAGGGACCGACACGACTGGAATGTTGTCAAATGTGACATCCGAGATGTTAGGTTGCCTTAGGTTAGGATATATGACGTTACAGACGTATATACTGTTCCCTCCGAGAAGTAGGGTTCGACAGGCCAGGAATGTTGTCAAATATTGCATCCGAGATGTTAGGTTGCCTTAGGTTAGGATATATAACGTTATAGACGCATGTAATGTTACCACCGAGACGTAGGGACAGACACGCCTGGAATGTTGTCAAATGTTACATCCGAGATGTTAGGTTGCCTTAGGTTAGGATATATGACGTGATAGACGTATATACTGTTCCCTCCGAGAAGTAGGGTTCGACGGGCCAGGAATGTTGTCAAATATTGCATCCGAGATGTTAGGTCGCCTTAGGTAAGGATATATAACGTTATAGAGGCATGTAATGTTACCACCGAGACGTAGGGACCGACACGCCTGGAATGTTGTCAAATGTTACATCCGAGATGTTAGGTTGCCTTAGGTTAGGATATATGACGTTACAGACGTATATACTGTTCCCTCCGAGAAGTAGTGTTCGACAGGCCAGGAATGTTGTCAAATATTGCATCCGAGATGTTAGGTTGCCTTAGATTAGGATATATACCGTTATAGACGTATATACTGTTCCCTCCGAGAAGTAGGGTTCGACAGGCCTGGAATGTTGTCAAATATTGCATCCGAGATGTTTGGTTGCCTCAGGTAAGGATATATGACGTTATAGACGTATATACTGTTCCCTCCGAGAAGTAGGGTTCGACAGGCCAGGAATGTTGTCAAATATTGCATCCGAGATGTCAGGTTGCCTTAGGTTAGGATATATGACGTTATAGACGCATGTAATGTTACCACCGAGACGTAGGGACCTACACGCCTGGAATGTTGCCAAATGTTACATCCGAGAGGTTAGGTTGCCTCAGGTTAGGATATATGACGTTATAGACGTATATACTGTTCCCTCCGAGAAGTACGGTTCGACAGGCCAGGAATGTTGTCAAATATTGCATCCGAGATGTTAGGTTGCCTTAGATTAGGATATATACCGTTATAGACGTATATACTGTTCCCTCCGAGAAGTAGGGTTCGACAGGCCAGGAATGTTGTCAAATATTGCATCCGAGATGTTAGGTTGCCTCAGGTAAGTATATATGACGTTATAGACGTATATACTGTTCCCTCCGAGAAGTAGGGTTCGACAGGCCAGGAATGTTGTCAAATATTGCATCCGAGATGTTAGGTTGCCTTAGGTTAGGATATATAACGTTATAGACGCATGTAATGTTACCACCGAGACGTAGGGACCGACACGCCTGGAATGTTGTCAAATGTTACATCCGAGATGTTAGGTTGCCTTAGGTTAGGATATATGACGTTACAGACGTATATACTGTTCCCTCCGAGAAGTACGGTTCGACAGGCCAGGAATGTTGTCAGATATTGCATCCGAGATGTTAGGTTGCCTTAGATTAGGATATATACCGTTATAGACGTATATACTGTTCCCTCCGAGGAGTAGGGTTCGACAGGCCAGGAATGTTGTCAAATATTGCATCCGAGATGTTAGGTTGCCTCAGGTAAGGATATATGACGTTATAGACGTATATACTGTTCCCTCCGAGAAGTACGGTTCGACAGGCCAGGAATGTTGTCAAAAATTGCATCCGAGATGTTAGGTTGCCTTAGATTAGGATATATACCGTTATAGACGTATATACTGTTCCCTCCGAGAAGTAGGGTTCGACAGGCCAGGAATGTTGTCAAATATTGCATCCGAGATGTTTGGTTGCCTCAGGTAAGGATATATGACGTTATAGACGTATATACTGTTCCCTCCGAGAAGTAGGGTTCGACAGGCCAGGAATGTTGCCAAATATTGCATCCGAGATGTTAGGTTGCCTTAGGTTAGGATATATAACGTTATAGACGCATGTAATGTTACCACCGAGACGTAGGGACCGACACGCCTGGAATGTTGTCAAATGTTACATCCAAGATGTTAGGTTGCCTTAGGTTAGGATATATGACGTTACAGACGTATATACTGTTCCCTCCGAGAAGTAGGGTTCGACAGGCCAGGAATGTTGTCAAATATTGCATCCGAGATGTTAGGTTGCCTTAGGTTAGGATATACACCGTTATAGACATGTATACTGTTCCCTCCGAGAAGTAGGGTTCGACAGGCCAGGAATGTTGTCAAATATTGCATCCGAGATGTTAGGTTGCCTTAGATTATGATATACACCGTTATAGACGTATATACTGTTCCCTCCGAGAAGTAGGGTTCGACAGGCCAGGAATGTTGTCAAATATTGCATCCAAGATGTTAGGTTGCCTTAGATTAGGATATATACCGTTATAGACGCATGTAATGTTACCACCGAGACGTAGGGACCGACACGCCTGGAATGTTGTCAAATGTTACATCCGAGATGTTAGGTTGCCTTAGGTTAAGATATATGACGTTATAGACGTATATACTCTTCTCTCCGAGAAGTAGGGTTCGACGGGCCAGGAATGTTGTCAAATATTGCATCCGAGATGTTAGGTCGCCTTAGGATAGGATATATAACGTTATAGACGCATGTAATGTTACCACCGAGAAGTATGGTTCAACAGACCCGGAATGTTGTCCAATATTGCATCCGAGATGTTAGGTTGCCTCAGGTAAGGATATATGACGTTATAGACGTATATACTGTTCCCACCGAGAGGTAGGGTTCGACAGGCCAGGAATGTTGTCAAATATTGCATCCGAGATGTTAGGTTGCCTTAGATTAGGATATATACCGTTATAGACGTATATAATGTTCCCTCCGAGAAGTAGGGTTCGACAGGCCAGGAATGTTGTCAAATATTGCATCCGAGATGTTAGGTTGCCTTAGATTAGGATATACAACGTTATAGACGCATATAATGTTCCCACCGAGAAGTAGGGTCCGACACGCCTGGAAGGTTGTAGAATATTACATCCGAGATGTTAGGTTGCCTTAGGTTAGGATATATAACGTTACAGACGTATATACTGTTCCCTCCGAGAAGTAGGGTTCGACAGGCCAGGAATGTTATCAAATATTGCATCCGAGATGTTAGGTTGCCTTAGATTATGATATATACCGTTATAGACGTATATACTGTTCCCTCCGAGAAGTAGGGTTCGGCAGGCCAGGAATGTCGTCAAATATTGCATCCGAGATGTTAGGTTGCCATAGGTTAGGATATATAACGTTATAGACGCATGTAATGTTACCACCGAGACGTAGGGACAGACACGCCTGGAATGTTGTCAAATGTTACATCCGAGATGTTAGGTTGCCTTAGGTTAGGATATATGACGTGATAGACGTATATACTGTTCCCTCCGAGAAGTAGGGTTCGACGGGCCAGGAATGTTGTCAAATATTGCATCCGAGATGTTAGGTCGCCTTAGGTTAGGATATATAACGTTATAGAGGCATGTAATGTTACCACCGAGACGTAGGGACCGACACGCCTGGAATGTTGTCAAATGTTACATCCGAGATGTTAGGTTGCCTTAGGTTAGGATATATGACGTTACAGACGTATATACTGTTCCCTCCGAGAAGTAGTGTTCGACAGGCCAGGAATGTTGTAAAATATTGCATCCGAGATGTTAGGTTGCCTTAGATTAGGATATATACCGTTATAGACGTATATACTGTTCCCTCCGAGAAGTAGGGTTCGACAGGCCTGGAATGTTGTCAAATATTGCATCCGAGATGTTTGGTTGCCTCAGGTAAGGATATATGACGTTATAGACGTATATACTGTTCCCTCCGAGAAGTAGGGTTCGACAGGCCAGGAATGTTGTCAAATATTGCATCCGAGATGTCAGGTTGCCTTAGGTTAGGATATATAACGTTATAGACGCATGTAATGTTACCACCGAGACGTAGGGACCTACACGCCTGGAATGTTGCCAAATGTTACATCCGAGATGTTAGGTTGCCTCAGGTTAGGATATATGACGTTATAGACGTATATAATGATCCCTCCGAGAAGTACGGTTCGACAGGCCAGGAATGTTGTCAAATATTGCATCCGAGATGTTAGGTTGCCTTAGATTAGGATATATACCGTTATAGACGTATGTACTGTTCCCTCCGAGAAGTAGGGTTCGACAGGCCAGGAATGTTGTCAAATATTGCATCCGAGATGTTAGGTTGCCTCAGGTAAGGATATATGACGTTATAGACGTATATACTGTTCCCTCCGAGAAGTAGGGTTCGACAGGCCAGGAATGTTGTCAAATATTGCATCCAAGATGTTAGGCTGCCTTAGATTAGGATATACAACGTTATAGACGCATATAATGTTCCCACCGAGATGTAGCGTCCGACACGCCTGGAAGGTTGTAGAATATTACATCCGAGATGTCAGGTTGCCTTAGGCTAGGATATATAACGTTATAGACGTATATACTGTTCCCTCCGAGAAGTAGGGTTCGACAGGCCAGGAATGTTGTCAAATATTGCATCCGAGATGTTAGGTTGCCTTAGATTAGGATATATACCGTTATAGACGCATGTAATGTTACCACCGAGACGTAGGGACCGACACGCCTGGAATGTTGTCAAATGTTACATCCGAGATGTTAGGTTGCCTTAGGTTAAGATATATGACGTTATAGACGTATATACTGTTCTCTCCGAGAAGTAGGGTTCGACGGGCCAGGAATGTTGTCAAATATTGCATCCGAGATGTTAGGTCGCCTTAGGATAGGATATATAACGTTATAGACGCATGTAATGTTACCACCGAGAAGTATGGTTCAACAGGCCCGGAATGTTGTCAAATATTGCATCCGAGATGTTAGGTTGCCTCAGGTAAGGATATATGACGTTATAGACGTATATACTGTTCCCACCGAGAGGTAGGGTTCGACAGGCCAGGAATGTTGTCAAATATTGCATCCGAGATGTTAGGTTGCCTTAGATTAGGATATACAACGTTATAGACGCATATAATGTTCCCACCGAGAAGTAGGGTCCGACACGCCTGGAAGGTTGTAGAATATTACATCCGAGATGTTAGGTTGCCTTAGGTTAGGATATATGACGTTACAGACGTATATACTGTTCCCTCCGAGAAGTAGGATTCGACAGGCCAGGAATGTTATCAAATATTGCATCCGAGATGTTAGGTTGCCTTAGATTATGATATATACCGTTATAGACGTATATACTGTTCCCTCCGAGAAGTAGGGTTCGGCAGGCCAGGAATGTCGTCAAATATTGCATCCGAGATGTTAGGTTGCCATAGGTTAGGATATATAACGTTATAGACGCATGTAATGTTACCACCGAGACGTAGGGACAGACACGCCTGGAATGTTGTCAAATGTTACATCCGAGATGTTAGGTTGCCTTAGGTTAGGATATATGACGTGATAGACGTATATACTGTTCCCTCCGAGAAGTAGGGTTCGACGGGCCAGGAATGTTGTCAAATATTGCATCCGAGATGTTAGGTCGCCTTAGGTTAGGATATATAACGTTATAGAGGCATGTAATGTTACCACCGAGACGTAGGGACCGACACGCCTGGAATGTTGTCAAATGTTACATCCGAGATGTTAGGTTGCCTTAGGTTAGGATATATAACGTTATAGACGTATATACTGTTCCATCCGAGAAGTAGGGTTCGACACGCCAGGAATGTTGTCAAATATTACATCCGAGTTGTTACGTTGCCGTTATAGACGCATTAATGTTACCACCGAGACGTAGGGACCGACACGCCAGGAATGTTGTCAAATGTTACATTCGAGATGTTAGGTTGCCTTATGTTAGGATATATGACGCTACAGACGTATATACTGTTCCCTCCGAGAAGTAGGGTTCGACAGGCCAGGAATGTTGTCAAATATTGCATCCGAGATGTTAGGTTGCCTTAGATTAGGATATACAACGTTATAGACGCATATAATGTTCCCACCGAGGAGTAGGGTCCGACACACCTGGAATGTTGTAGAGTATTACATCCGAGATGTAAGGTTGCCTTAGGTTAGAATATATAACGTTATGGATGTATATACCGTTCCCACCGAGAAGTAGGGTCCGACACGCCAGGAATGTTGTCAAATATTGCATCCGAGATGTTAGGTTGCATTAGATTAGGATATACAACGTTATAGACGCATATAATGTTCCCACCGAGAAGTAGGGTCCGACACGCCTGGAATGTTGTAGAATATTACATCCGAGATGTAAGGTTGCCTTAGGTTAGAATATATAACGTTATGGACGTATATACTGTTCCCACCGAGAAGTAGGGTCCGACACGCCAGGAATGTTGTCAAATATTGCATCCGAGATGTAAGGTTGCCTTAGGTTAGGATATATAACGTTATGGACGTATATACTGTTCCCACCGAGAGGTAGGGTTCGACAGGCCAGGAATATTGTCAAATATTGCATCCGAGATGTTAGGTTGCCTTAGGTTAGGATATATAACGTTATAGACGCATGTAATGTTACCTCCGAGACGTAGGGACCGACACGCCTGGAATGTTGTCAAGTGTTACATCCGAGATGTTAGGTTGCCTTATGTTAGGATATATGACGCTACAGACGTATATACTGTTCCCTCCGAGAAGTAGGGTTCGACAGGCCAGGAATGTTGTCAAATATTGCATCCGAGATGTTAGGTTGCCTTAGATTAGGATATATACCGTTATAGACGTATATAATGTACCCTCCGAGAAGTAGGGTTCGACAGGCCAGGAATGTTGTCAAATATTGCATCCGAGATGTTAGGTTGCCTTAGGTTAGGATATATAACGTTATAGACGCATGTAATGTTACCACCGAGACGTAGGGACCGACACGACTGGAATGTTGTCAAATGTTACATCCGAGATGTTAGGTTGCCTTAGGTTAGGAAATATGACGTTACAGACGTATATACTGTTCCCACCGAGAGGTAGGGTTCGACAGGACAGGAATGTTGTCAAATATTGCATCCGAGATGTTAGGTTGCCTTAGGTTAGGATATATAACGTTATAGACGCATGTAATGTTACCTCCGAGACGTTGGGACCGACACGCCTGGAATGTTGTCAAATGTTACATCCGAAATGTTAGGTTGCCTTATGTTAGGATATATGACGCTACAGACGTATATACTGTTCCCTCCGAGAAGTAGGGTTCGACAGGCCAGGAATGTTGTCAAATATTGCATCCGAGATGTTAGGTTGCCTTAGATTAGGATATACAACGTTATAGACGCATATAATGTTCCCACCGAGAAGTAGGGTCCGACACGCCTGGAATGTTGTAGAATATTACATCCGAGATGTAAGGTTGCCTTAGGTTAGAATATATAACGTTATGGACGTATATACTGTTCCCACCGAGTAGTAGGGTCCGACACGCCAGGAATGTTGTCAAATATTACATCCGAGATGTAAGGTTGCCTTAGGTTAGGATATATAACGTTATGGACGTATATACTGTTCCCACCGAGAGGTAGGGTTCGACAGGCCAGGAATGTTGTCAAATATTGCATCCGAGATGTTAGGTTGCCTTAGATTAGGATATATACCGTTATAGACGTATATAATGTACCCTCCGAGAAGTAGGGTTCGACAGGCCAGGAATGTTGTCAAATATTGCATCCGAGATGTTAGGTTGCCTTAGGTTAGGATATATAACGTTATAGACGCATGTAATGTTACCTCCGAGACGTTGGGACCGACACGCCTGGAATGTTGTCAAATGTTACATCCGAAATGTTAGGTTGCCTTATGTTAGGATATATGACGCTACAGACGTATATACTGTTCCCTCCGAGAAGTAGGGTTCGACAGGCCAGGAATGTTGTCAAATATTGCATCCGAGATGTTAGGTTGCCTTAGATTAGGATATACAACGTTATAGACGCATATAATGTTCCCACCGAGAAGTAGGGTCCGACACGCCTGGAATGTTGTAGAATATTACATCCGAGATGTAAGGTTGCCTTAGGTTAGAATATATAACGTTATGGACGTATATACTGTTCCCACCGAGTAGTAGGGTCCGACACGCCAGGAATGTTGTCAAATATTACATCCGAGATGTAAGGTTGCCTTAGGTTAGGATATATAACGTTATGGACGTATATACTGTTCCCACCGAGAAGTAGGGTCCGAAACGCCAGGAATGTTGTCAAATATTGCATCCGAGATGTTAGGTTGCCTTAGATTAGGATATACAACGTTATAGACGCATATAATGTTCCCACCGAGAAGTAGGGTCCGACACGCCTGGAATGTTGTAGAATATTACATCCGAGTTGTTACGTTGCCGTTATAGACGCATTAATGTTACCACCGAGACGTAGGGACCGACACGCCTGGAATGTCGTCAAATGTGACATCCGAGATGTTAGGTTGCCTTAGGTTAGGATATATGACGTTACAGACGTATATACTGTTCCCTCCGAGAAGTAGGGTTCGACAGGCCAGGAATGTTGTCAAATATTGCATCCGAGATGTTAGGTTGCCTTAGATTAGGATATACAACGTTATAGACGCATATAATGTTCCCACCGAGGAGTAGGGTCCGACACGCCTGGAATGTTGTAGAGTATTACATCCGAGATGTAAGGTTGCCTTAGGTTAGAATATATAACGTTATGGATGTATATACTGTTCCCACCGAGAAGTAGGGTCCGACACGCCAGGAATGTTGTCAAATATTGCATCCGAGATGTTAGGTTGCCTTAGATTAGGATATACAACGTTATAGACGCATATAATGTGCCCACCGAGAAGTAGGGTCCGACACGCCTGGAATGTTGTAGAATATTACATCCGAGATGTAAGGTTGCCTTAGGTTAGAATATATAACGTTATGGACGTATATACTGTTCCCACCGAGAAGTAGGGTCCGACACGCCAGGAATGTTGTCAAATATTGCATCCGAGATGTAAGGTTGCCTTAGGTTAGGATATATAACGTTATGGACGTATATACTGTTCCCACCGAGAGGTAGGGTTCGACAGGCCAGGAATGTTGTCAAATATTGCATCCGAGATGTTAGGTTGCCTTAGGTTAGGATATATAACGTTATAGACGCATGTAATGTTACCTCCGAGACGTAGGGACCGACACGCCTGGAATGTTGTCAAGTGTTACATCCGAGATGTTAGGTTGCCTTATGTTAGGATATATGACGCTACAGACGTATATACTGTTCCCTCCGAGAAGTAGGGTTCGACAGGCCAGGAATGTTGTCAAATATTGCATCCGAGATGTTAGGTTGCCTTAGATTAGGATATATACCGTTATAGACGTATATAATGTACCCTCCGAGAAGTAGGGTCCGAAACGGCAGGAATGTTGTCAAATATTACATCCGAGTTGTTACGTTGCCGTTATAGACGCATTAATGTTACCACCGAGACGTAGGGACCGACACGCCTGGAATGTTGTCAAATGTGACATCCGAGATGTTAGGTTGCCTTAGGTTAGGATATATGACGTTACAGACGTATATACTGTTCCCTCCGAGAAGTAGGGTTCGACAGGCCAGGAATGATGTCAAATATTGCATCCGAGATGTTAGGTTGCCTTAGATTAGGATATACAACGTTATAGACGCATATAATGTTCCCACCGAGGAGTAGGGTCCGACACGCCTGGAATGTTGTAGAGTATTACATCCGAGATGTAAGGTTGCCTTAGGTTAGAATATATAACGTTATGGATGTATATACTGTTCCCACCGAGAAGTAGGGTCCGACACGCCAGGAATGTTGTCAAATATTGCATCCGAGATGTTAGGTTGCCTTAGATTAGGATATACAACGTTATAGACGCATATAATGTGCCCACCGAGAAGTAGGGTCCGACACGCCTGGAATGTTGTCAAATGTTACATCCGAGATGTTAGGTTGCATCAGGTTAGGATATATGACGTTATAGACGTATATACTGTTCCCTCCGAGAAGTAGTGTTCGACAGGCCAGGAATGTTGTCAAATATTGCATCCGAGATGTTAGGTTGCCTTAGATTAGGATATACAACGTTATAGACGCATATAATGTTCCCACCGAGAAGTAGGGTCCGACACGCCTGGAAGGTTGTAGAATATTACATCCGAGATGTTAGGTTGCCTTAGGTTAGGATATATGACGTTACAGACGTATATACTGTTCCCTCCGAGAAGTAGGGTTCGACAGGCCAGGAATGTTATCAAATATTGCATCCGAGATGTTAGGTTGCCTTAGATTATGATATATACCGTTATAGACGTATATACTGTTCCCTCCGAGAAGTAGGGTTCGGCAGGCCAGGAATGTCGTCAAATATTGCATCCGAGATGTTAGGTTGCCATAGGTTAGGATATATAACGTTATAGACGCATGTAATGTTACCACCGAGACGTAGGGACAGACACGCCTGGAATGTTGTCAAATGTTACATCCGAGATGTTAGGTTGCCTTAGGTTAGGATATATGACGTGATAGACGTATATACTGTTCCCTCCGAGAAGTAGGGTTCGACGGGCCAGGAATGTTGTCAAATATTGCATCCGAGATGTTAGGTCGCCTTAGGTTAGGATATATAACGTTATAGAGGCATGTAATGTTACCACCGAGACGTAGGGACCGACACGCCTGGAATGTTGTCAAATGTTACATCCGAGATGTTAGGTTGCCTTAGGTTAGGATATATGACGTTACAGACGTATATACTGTTCCCTCCGAGAAGTAGTGTTCGACAGGCCAGGAATGTTGTCAAATATTGCATCCGAGATGTTAGGTTGCCTTAGATTAGGATATATACCGTTATAGACGTATATACTGTTCCCTCCGAGAAGTAGGGTTCGACAGGCCTGGAATGTTGTCAAATATTGCATCCGAGATGTTTGGTTGCCTCAGGTAAGGATATATGACGTTATAGACGTATATACTGTTCCCTCCGAGAAGTAGGGTTCGACAGGCCAGGAATGTTGTCAAATATTGCATCCGAGATGTCAGGTTGCCTTAGGTTAGGATATATAACGTTATAGACGCATGTAATGTTACCACCGAGACGTAGGGACCTACACGCCTGGAATGTTGCCAAATGTTACATCCGAGATGTTAGGTTGCCTCAGGTTAGGATATATGACGTTATAGACGTATATACTGATCCCTCCGAGAAGTACGGTTCGACAGGCCAGGAATGTTGTCAAATATTGCATCCGAGATGTTAGGTTGCCTTAGATTAGGAT
Source organism: Xylocopa violacea (assembly GCA_963969225.1). Taxonomy (NCBI): domain Eukaryota; kingdom Metazoa; phylum Arthropoda; class Insecta; order Hymenoptera; family Apidae; genus Xylocopa; species Xylocopa violacea. Next base: position 22,347,558 of record CAXAJV010000004.1, read on the forward strand.
ATATACCGTTATAGACGTATGTACTGTTCCCTCCGAGAAGTAGGGTTCGACAGGCCAGGAATGTTGTCAAATATTGCATCCGAGATGTTAGGTTGCCTCAGGTAAGGATATATGACGTTATAGACGTATATACTGTTCCCTCCGAGAAGTAGGGTTCGACAGGCCAGGAATGTTGTCAAATATTGCATCCAAGATGTTAGGCTGCCTTAGATTAGGATATACAACGTTATAGACGCATATAATGTTCCCACCGAGATGTAGGGTTCGACAGGCCAGGAATGTTGTCAAATATTGCATCCGAGATGTTAGGTTGCCTTAGATTAGGATATATACCGTTATAGACGTATATAATGTACCCTCCGAGAAGTAGGGTTCGACAGGCCAGGAATGTTGTCAAATATTGCATCCGAGATGTTAGGTTGCCTTAGGTTAGGATATATAACGTTATAGACGCATGTAATGTTACCTCCGAGACGTTGGGACCGACACGCCTGGAATGTTGTCAAATGTTACATCCGAAATGTTAGGTTGCCTTATGTTAGGATATATGACGCTACAGACGTATATACTGTTCCCTCCGAGAAGTAGGGTTCGACAGGCCAGGAATGTTGTCAAATATTGCATCCGAGATGTTAGGTTGCCTTAGATTAGGATATACAACGTTATAGACGCATATAATGTTCCCACCGAGAAGTAGGGTCCGACACGCCTGGAATGTTGTAGAATATTACATCCGAGATGTAAGGTTGCCTTAGGTTAGAATATATAACGTTATGGACGTATATACTGTTCCCACCGAGTAGTAGGGTCCGACACGCCAGGAATGTTGTCAAATATTACATCCGAGATGTAAGGTTGCCTTAGGTTAGGATATATAACGTTATGGACGTATATACTGTTCCCACCGAGAAGTAGGGTCCGAAACGCCAGGAATGTTGTCAAATATTGCATCCGAGATGTTAGGTTGCCTTAGATTAGGATATACAACGTTATAGACGCATATAATGTTCCCACCGAGAAGTAGGGTCCGACACGCCTGGAATGTTGTAGAATATTACATCCGAGTTGTTACGTTGCCGTTATAGACGCATTAATGTTACCACCGAGACGTAGGGACCGACACGCCTGGAATGTTGTCAAATGTGACATCCGAGATGTTAGGTTGCCTTAGGTTAGGATATATGACGTTACAGACGTATATACTGTACCCTCCGAGAAGTAGGGTTCGACAGGCCAGGAATGTTGTCAAATATTGCATCCGAGATGTTAGGTTGCCTTAGGTTAGGATATATAACGTTATGGACGTATATACTGTTCCCACCGAGAAGTAGGGTCCGAAACGCCAGGAATGTTGTCAAATATTGCATCCGAGATGTAAGGTTGCCTTAGGTTAGAATATATAACGTTATGGACGTATATACTGTTCCCACCGAGTAGTAGGGTCCGACACGCCAGGAATGTTGTCAAATATTACATCCGAGATGTAAGGTTGCCTTAGGTTAGGATATATAACGTTATGGACGTATATACTGTTCCCACCGAGAAGTAGGGTCCGAAACGCCAGGAATGTTGTCAAATATTGCATCCGAGATGTTAGGTTGCCTTAGATTAGGATATACAACGTTATAGACGCATATAATGTTCCCACCGAGGAGTAGGGTCCGACACGCCTGGAATGTTGTAGAGTATTACATCCGAGATGTAAGGTTGCCTTAGGTTAGAATATATAACGTTATGGATGTATATACTGTTCCCACCGAGAAGTAGGGTCCGACACGCCAGGAATGTTGTCAAATATTGCATCCGAGATGTTAGGTTGCCTTAGATTAGGATATACAACGTTATAGACGCATATAATGTGCCCACCGAGAAGTAGGGTCCGACACGCCTGGAATGTTGTAGAATATTACATCCGAGATGTAAGGTTGCCTTAGGTTAGAATATATAACGTTATGGACGTATATACTGTTCCCACCGAGAAGTAGGGTCCGACACGCCAGGAATGTTGTCAAATATTGCATCCGAGATGTAAGGTTGCCTTAGGTTAGGATATATAACGTTATGGACGTATATACTGTTCCCACCGAGAGGTAGGGTTCGACAGGCCAGGAATGTTGTCAAATATTGCATCCGAGATGTTAGGTTGCCTTAGGTTAGGATATATAACGTTATAGACGCATGTAATGTTACCTCCGAGACGTAGGGACCGACACGCCTGGAATGTTGTCAAGTGTTACATCCGAGATGTTAGGTTGCCTTATGTTAGGATATATGACGCTACAGACGTATATACTGTTCCCTCCGAGAAGTAGGGTTCGACAGGCCAGGAATGTTGTCAAATATTGCATCCGAGATGTTAGGTTGCCTTAGATTAGGATATATACCGTTATAGACGTATATAATGTACCCTCCGAGAAGTAGGGTTCGACAGGCCAGGAATGTTGTCAAATATTGCATCCGAGATGTTAGGTTGCCTTAGGTTAGGATATATAACGTTATAGACGGATGTAATGTTACCACCGAGACGTAGGGACCGACACGTCTGGAATGTTGTCAAATGTTACATCCGAGATGTTAGGTTGCCTTAGGTTAGGAAATATGACGTTACAGACGTATATACTGTTCCCACCGAGAGGTAGGGTTCGACAGGACAGGAATGTTGTCAAATATTGCATGCGAGATGTTAGGTTGCCTTAGGTTAGGATATATAACGTTATAGACGCATGTAATGTTACCTCCGAGACGTTGGGATCGACACGCCTGGAATGTTGTCAAATGTTACATCCGAAATGTTAGGTTGCCTTATGTTAGGATATATGACGCTACAGACGTATATACTGTTCCCTCCGAGAAGTAGGGTTCGACAGGCCAGGAATGTTGTCAAATATTGCATCCGAGATGTTAGGTTGCCTTAGATTAGGATATACAACGTTATAGACGCATATAATGTTCCCACCGAGAAGTAGGGTCCGACACGCCTGGAATGTTGTAGAATATTACATCCGAGATGTAAGGTTGCCTTAGGTTAGAATATATAACGTTATGGACGTATATACTGTTCCCACCGAGTAGTAGGGTCCGACACGCCAGGAATGTTGTCAAATATTACATCCGAGATGTAAGGTTGCCTTAGGTTAGGATATATAACGTTATGGACGTATATACTGTTCCCACCGAGAAGTAGGGTCCGAAACGCCAGGAATGTTGTCAAATATTACATCCGAGTTGTTACGTTGCCGTTATAGACGCATTAATGTTACCACCGAGACGTAGGGACCGACACGCCTGGAATGTTGTCAAATGTGACATCCGAGATGTTAGGTTGCCTTAGGTTAGGATATATGACGTTACAGACGTATATACTGTTCCCTCCGAGAAGTAGGGTTCGACAGGCCAGGAATGTTGTCAAATATTGCATCCGAGATGTTAGGTTGCCTTAGATTAGGATATACAACGTTATAGACGCATATAATGTTCCCACCGAGGAGTAGGGTCCGACACGCCTGGAATGTTGTAGAGTATTACATCCGAGATGTAAGGTTGCCTTAGGTTAGAATATATAACGTTATGGATGTATATACTGTTCCCACCGAGAAGTAGGGTCCGACACGCCAGGAATGTTGTCAAATATTGCATCCGAGATGTTAGGTTGCCTTAGATTAGGATATACAACGTTATAGACGCATATAATGTGCCCACCGAGAAGTAGGGTCCGACACGCCTGGAATGTTGTCAAATGTTACATCCGAGATGTTAGGTTGCATCAGGTTAGGATATATGACGTTATAGACGTATATACTGTTCCCTCCGAGAAGTAGTGTTCGACAGGCCAGGAATGTTGTCAAATATTGCATCCGAGATGTTAGGTTGCCTTAGATTAGGATATACAACGTTATAGACGCATATAATGTTCCCACCGAGAAGTAGGGTCCGACACGCCTGGAAGGTTGTAGAATATTACATCCGAGATGTTAGGTTGCCTTAGGTTAGGATATATGACGTTACAGACGTATATACTGTTCCCTCCGAGAAGTAGGGTTCGACAGGCCAGGAATGTTATCAAATATTGCATCCGAGATGTTAGGTTGCCTTAGATTATGATATATACCGTTATAGACGTATATACTGTTCCCTCCGAGAAGTAGGGTTCGGCAGGCCAGGAATGTCGTCAAATATTGCATCCGAGATGTTAGGTTGCCATAGGTTAGGATATATAACGTTATAGACGCATGTAATGTTACCACCGAGACGTAGGGACAGACACGCCTGGAATGTTGTCAAATGTTACATCCGAGATGTTAGGTTGCCTTAGGTTAGGATATATGACGTGATAGACGTATATACTGTTCCCTCCGAGAAGTAGGGTTCGACGGGCCAGGAATGTTGTCAAATATTGCATCCGAGATGTTAGGTCGCCTTAGGTTAGGATATATAACGTTATAGAGGCATGTAATGTTACCACCGAGACGTAGGGACCGACACGCCTGGAATGTTGTCAAATGTTACATCCGAGATGTTAGGTTGCCTTAGGTTAGGATATATGACGTTACAGACGTATATACTGTTCCCTCCGAGAAGTAGTGTTCGACAGGCCAGGAATGTTGTCAAATATTGCATCCGAGATGTTAGGTTGCCTTAGATTAGGATATATACAGTTATAGACGTATATACTGTTCCCTCCGAGAAGTAGGGTTCGACAGGCCTGGAATGTTGTCAAATATTGCATCCGAGATGTGTGGTTGCCTCAGGTAAGGATATATGACGTTATAGACGTATATACTGTTCCCTCCGAGAAGTAGGGTTCGACAGGCCAGGAATGTTGTCAAATATTGCATCCGAGATGTCAGGTTGCCTTAGGTTAGGATATATAACGTTATAGACGCATGTAATGTTACCACCGAGACGTAGGGACCTACACGCCTGGAATGTTGCCAAATGTTACATCCGAGATGTTAGGTTGCCTCAGGTTAGGATATATGACGTTATAGACGTATATACTGATCCCTCCGAGAAGTACGGTTCGACAGGCCAGGAATGTTGTCAAATATTGCATCCGAGATGTTAGGTTGCCTTAGATTAGGATATATACCGTTATAGACGTATGTACTGTTCCCTCCGAGAAGTAGGGTTCGACAGGCCAGGAATGTTGTCAAATATTGCATCCGAGATGTTAGGTTGCCTCAGGTAAGGATATATGACGTTATAGACGTATATACTGTTCCCTCCGAGAAGTAGGGTTCGACAGGCCAGGAATGTTGTCAAATATTGCTTCCAAGATGTTAGGCTGCCTTAGATTAGGATATACAACGTTATAGACGCATATAATGTTCCCACCGAGATGTAGCGTCCGACACGCCTGGAAGGTTGTAGAATATTACATCCGAGATGTCAGGTTGCCTTAGGCTAGGATATATAACGTTATAGACGTATATACTGTTCCCTCCGAGAAGTAGGGTTCGACAGGCCAGGAATGTTGTCAAATATTGCATCCGAGATGTTAGGTTGCCTTAGATTAGGATATATACCGTTATAGACGCATGTAATGTTACCACCGAGACGTAGGGACCGACACGCCTGGAATGTTGTCAAATGTTACATCCGAGAGGTTAGGTTGCCTTAGGTTAAGATATATGACGTTATAGACGTATATACTGTTCTCTCCGAGAAGTAGGGTTCGACGGGCCAGGAATGTTGTCAAATATTGCATCCGAGATGTTAGGTCGCCTTAGGATAGGATATATAACGTTATAGACGCATGTAATGTTACCACCGAGAAGTATGGTTCAACAGGCCCGGAATGTTGTCAAATATTGCATCCGAGATGTTAGGTTGCCTCAGGTAAGGATATATGACGTTATAGACGTATATACTGTTCCCACCGAGAGGTAGGGTTCGACAGGCCAGGAATGTTGTCAAATATTGCATCCGAGATGTTATGTTGCCTTAGATTAGGATATATACCGTTATAGACGTATATAATGTTCCCTCCGAGAAGTAGGGTTCGACAGGCCAGGAATGTTGTCAAATATTGCATCCGAGATGTTAGGTTGCCTTAGATTAGGATATACAACGTTATAGACGCATATAATGTTCCCACCGAGAAGTAGGGTCCGACACGCCTGGAATGTTGTAGAATATTACATCCGAGATGTAAGGTTGCCTTAGGTTAGAATATATAACGTTATGGATGTATATACTGTTCCCACCGAGAAGTAGGGTCCGACACGCCAGGAATGTTGTCAAATATTGCATCCGAGATGTTAGGTTGCCTTAGATTAGGATATACAACGTTATAGACGCATATAATGTGCCCACCGAGAAGTAGGGTCCGACACGCCTGGAATGTTGTAGAATATTACATCCGAGATGTAAGGTTGCCTTAGGTTAGAATATATAACGTTATGGACGTATATACTGTTCCCACCGAGAAGTAGGGTCCGACACGCCAGGAATGTTGTCAAATATTGCATCCGAGATGTAAGGTTGCCTTAGGTTAGGATATATAACGTTATGGACGTATATACTGTTCCCACCGAGAGGTAGGGTTCGACAGGCCAGGAATGTTGTCAAATATTGCATCCGAGATGTTAGGTTGCCTTAGGTTAGGATATATAACGTTATAGACGCATGTAATGTTACCTCCGAGACGTAGGGACCGACACGCCTGGAATGTTGTCAAGTGTTACATCCGAGATGTTAGGTTGCCTTATGTTAGGATATATGACGCTACAGACGTATATACTGTTCCCTCCGAGAAGTAGGGTTCGACAGGCCAGGAATGTTGTCAAATATTGCATCCGAGATGTTAGGTTGCCTTAGATTAGGATATATACCGTTATAGACGTATATAATGTACCCTCCGAGAAGTAGGGTTCGACAGGCCAGGAATGTTGTCAAATATTGCATCCGAGATGTTAGGTTGCCTTAGGTTAGGATATATAACGTTATAGACGGATGTAATGTTACCACCGAGACGTAGGGACCGACACGTCTGGAATGTTGTCAAATGTTACATCCGAGATGTTAGGTTGCCTTAGGTTAGGAAATATGACGTTACAGACGTATATACTGTTCCCACCGAGAGGTAGGGTTCGACAGGACAGGAATGTTGTCAAATATTGCATGCGAGATGTTAGGTTGCCTTAGGTTAGGATATATAACGTTATAGACGCATGTAATGTTACCTCCGAGACGTTGGGATCGACACGCCTGGAATGTTGTCAAATGTTACATCCGAAATGTTAGGTTGCCTTATGTTAGGATATATGACGCTACAGACGTATATACTGTTCCCTCCGAGAAGTAGGGTTCGACAGGCCAGGAATGTTGTCAAATATTGCATCCGAGATGTTAGGTTGCCTTAGATTAGGATATACAACGTTATAGACGCATATAATGTTCCCACCGAGAAGTAGGGTCCGACACGCCTGGAATGTTGTAGAATATTACATCCGAGATGTAAGGTTGCCTTAGGTTAGAATATATAACGTTATGGACGTATATACTGTTCCCACCGAGTAGTAGGGTCCGACACGCCAGGAATGTTGTCAAATATTACATCCGAGATGTAAGGTTGCCTTAGGTTAGGATATATAACGTTATGGACGTATATACTGTTCCCACCGAGAAGTAGGGTCCGAAACGCCAGGAATGTTGTCAAATATTACATCCGAGTTGTTACGTTGCCGTTATAGACGCATTAATGTTACCACCGAGACGTAGGGACCGACACGCCTGGAATGTTGTCAAATGTGACATCCGAGATGTTAGGTTGCCTTAGGTTAGGATATATGACGTTACAGACGTATATACTGTTCCCTCCGAGAAGTAGGGTTCGACAGGCCAGGAATGTTGTCAAATATTGCATCCGAGATGTTAGGTTGCCTTAGATTAGGATATACAACGTTATAGACGCATATAATGTTCCCACCGAGGAGTAGGGTCCGACACGCCTGGAATGTTGTAGAGTATTACATCCGAGATGTAAGGTTGCCTTAGGTTAGAATATATAACGTTATGGATGTATATACTGTTCCCACCGAGAAGTAGGGTCCGACACGCCAGGAATGTTGTCAAATATTGCATCCGAGATGTTAGGTTGCCTTAGATTAGGATATACAACGTTATAGACGCATATAATGTGCCCACCGAGAAGTAGGGTCCGACACGCCTGGAATGTTGTCAAATGTTACATCCGAGATGTTAGGTTGCATCAGGTTAGGATATATGACGTTATAGACGTATATACTGTTCCCTCCGAGAAGTAGTGTTCGACAGGCCAGGAATGTTGTCAAATATTGCATCCGAGATGTTAGGTTGCCTTAGATTAGGATATACAACGTTATAGACGCATATAATGTTCCCACCGAGAAGTAGGGTCCGACACGCCTGGAAGGTTGTAGAATATTACATCCGAGATGTTAGGTTGCCTTAGGTTAGGATATATGACGTTACAGACGTATATACTGTTCCCTCCGAGAAGTAGGGTTCGACAGGCCAGGAATGTTATCAAATATTGCATCCGAGATGTTAGGTTGCCTTAGATTATGATATATACCGTTATAGACGTATATACTGTTCCCTCCGAGAAGTAGGGTTCGGCAGGCCAGGAATGTCGTCAAATATTGCATCCGAGATGTTAGGTTGCCATAGGTTAGGATATATAACGTTATAGACGCATGTAATGTTACCACCGAGACGTAGGGACAGACACGCCTGGAATGTTGTCAAATGTTACATCCGAGATGTTAGGTTGCCTTAGGTTAGGATATATGACGTGATAGACGTATATACTGTTCCCTCCGAGAAGTAGGGTTCGACGGGCCAGGAATGTTGTCAAATATTGCATCCGAGATGTTAGGTCGCCTTAGGTTAGGATATATAACGTTATAGAGGCATGTAATGTTACCACCGAGACGTAGGGACCGACACGCCTGGAATGTTGTCAAATGTTACATCCGAGATGTTAGGTTGCCTTAGGTTAGGATATATGACGTTACAGACGTATATACTGTTCCCTCCGAGAAGTAGTGTTCGACAGGCCAGGAATGTTGTCAAATATTGCATCCGAGATGTTAGGTTGCCTTAGATTAGGATATATACAGTTATAGACGTATATACTGTTCCCTCCGAGAAGTAGGGTTCGACAGGCCTGGAATGTTGTCAAATATTGCATCCGAGATGTGTGGTTGCCTCAGGTAAGGATATATGACGTTATAGACGTATATACTGTTCCCTCCGAGAAGTAGGGTTCGACAGGCCAGGAATGTTGTCAAATATTGCATCCGAGATGTCAGGTTGCCTTAGGTTAGGATATATAACGTTATAGACGCATGTAATGTTACCACCGAGACGTAGGGACCTACACGCCTGGAATGTTGCCAAATGTTACATCCGAGATGTTAGGTTGCCTCAGGTTAGGATATATGACGTTATAGACGTATATACTGATCCCTCCGAGAAGTACGGTTCGACAGGCCAGGAATGTTGTCAAATATTGCATCCGAGATGTTAGGTTGCCTTAGATTAGGATATATACCGTTATAGACGTATGTACTGTTCCCTCCGAGAAGTAGGGTTCGACAGGCCAGGAATGTTGTCAAATATTGCATCCGAGATGTTAGGTTGCCTCAGGTAAGGATATATGACGTTATAGACGTATATACTGTTCCCTCCGAGAAGTAGGGTTCGACAGGCCAGGAATGTTGTCAAATATTGCTTCCAAGATGTTAGGCTGCCTTAGATTAGGATATACAACGTTATAGACGCATATAATGTTCCCACCGAGATGTAGCGTCCGACACGCCTGGAAGGTTGTAGAATATTACATCCGAGATGTCAGGTTGCCTTAGGCTAGGATATATAACGTTATAGACGTATATACTGTTCCCTCCGAGAAGTAGGGTTCGACAGGCCAGGAATGTTGTCAAATATTGCATCCGAGATGTTAGGTTGCCTTAGATTAGGATATATACCGTTATAGACGCATGTAATGTTACCACCGAGACGTAGGGACCGACACGCCTGGAATGTTGTCAAATGTTACATCCGAGAGGTTAGGTTGCCTTAGGTTAAGATATATGACGTTATAGACGTATATACTGTTCTCTCCGAGAAGTAGGGTTCGACGGGCCAGGAATGTTGTCAAATATTGCATCCGAGATGTTAGGTCGCCTTAGGATAGGATATATAACGTTATAGACGCATGTAATGTTACCACCGAGAAGTATGGTTCAACAGGCCCGGAATGTTGTCAAATATTGCATCCGAGATGTTAGGTTGCCTCAGGTAAGGATATATGACGTTATAGACGTATATACTGTTCCCACCGAGAGGTAGGGTTCGACAGGCCAGGAATGTTGTCAAATATTGCATCCGAGATGTTATGTTGCCTTAGATTAGGATATATACCGTTATAGACGTATATAATGTTCCCTCCGAGAAGTAGGGTTCGACAGGCCAGGAATGTTGTCAAATATTGCATCCGAGATGTTAGGTTGCCTTAGATTAGGATATACAACGTTATAGACGCATATAATGTTCCCACCGAGAAGTAGGGTCCGACACGCCTGGAATGTTGTAGAATATTACATCCGAGATGTAAGGTTGCCTTAGGTTAGAATATATAACGTTATGGACGTATATACTGTTCCCACCGAGTAGTAGGGTCCGACACGCCAGGAATGTTGTCAAATATTACATCCGAGATGTAAGGTTGCCTTAGGTTAGGATATATAACGTTATGGACGTATATACTGTTCCCACCGAGAGGTAGGGTTCGACAGGCCAGGAATGTTGTCAAATATTGCATCCGAGATGTTAGGTTGCCTTAGATTAGGATATATACCGTTATAGACGTATATAATGTTCCCTCCGAGAAGTAGGGTTCGACAGGCCAGGAATGTTGTCAAATATTGCATCCGAGATGTTAGGTTGCCTTAGATTAGGATATACAACGTTATAGACGCATATAATGTTCCCACCGAGAAGTGGGGTCCGACACGCCTGGAAGGTTGTAGAATATTACATCCGAGTTGTTACGTTGCCGTTATAGACGCATTAATGTTACCACCGAGACGTAGGGACCGACACGCCTGGAATGTTGTCAAATGTTACATTCGAGATGTTAGGTTGCCTTATGTTAGGATATATGACGCTACAGACGTATATACTGTTCCCTCCGAGAAGTAGGGTTCGACAGGCCAGGAATGTTGTCAAATATTGCATCCGAGATGTTAGGTTGCCTTAGGTTAGGATATATAACGTTATAGACGCATATAATGTTACCACCGAGGAGTAGGGTCCGACACACCTGGAATGTTGTAGAGTATTACATCCGAGATGTAAGGTTGCCATAGGTTAGAATATATAACGTTATGGATGTATATACCGTTCCCACCGAGAAGTAGGGTCCGACACGCCAGGAATGTTGTCAAATATTGCATCCGAGATGTTAGGTTGCCTTAGGTTAGGATATATAACGTTATAGACGCATGTAATGTTACCTCCGAGACGTTGGGACCGACACGCCTGGAATGTTGTCAAATGTTACATCCGAAATGTTAGGTTGCCTTATGTTAGGATATATGACGCTACAGACGTATATACTGTTCCCTCCGAGAAGTAGGGTTCGACAGGCCAGGAATGTTGTCAAATATTGCATCCGAGATGTTAGGTTGCCTTAGATTAGGATATACAACGTTATAGACGCATATAATGTTCCCACCGAGAAGTAGGGTCCGACACGCCTGGAATGTTGTAGAATATTACATCCGAGATGTAAGGTTGCCTTAGGTTAGAATATATAACGTTATGGACGTATATACTGTTCCCACCGAGTAGTAGGGTCCGACACGCCAGGAATGTTGTCAAATATTACATCCGAGATGTAAGGTTGCCTTAGGTTAGGATATATAACGTTATGGACGTATATACTGTTCCCACCGAGAAGTAGGGTCCGAAACGCCAGGAATGTTGTCAAATATTACATCCGAGTTGTTACGTTGCCGTTATAGACGCATTAATGTTACCACCGAGACGTAGGGACCGACACGCCTGGAATGTTGTCAAATGTGACATCCGAGATGTTAGGTTGCCTTAGGTTAGGATATATGACGTTACAGACGTATATACTGTTCCCTCCGAGAAGTAGGGTTCGACAGGCCAGGAATGTTGTCAAATATTGCATCCGAGATGTTAGGTTGCCTTAGATTAGGATATACAACGTTATAGACGCATATAATGTTCCCACCGAGGAGTAGGGTCCGACACGCCTGGAATGTTGTAGAGTATTACATCCGAGATGTAAGGTTGCCTTAGGTTAGAATATATAACGTTATGGATGTATATACTGTTCCCACCGAGAAGTAGGGTCCGACACGCCAGGAATGTTGTCAAATATTGCATCCGAGATGTTAGGTTGCCTTAGATTAGGATATACAACGTTATAGACGCATATAATGTGCCCACCGAGAAGTAGGGTCCGACACGCCTGGAATGTTGTAGAATATTACATCCGAGATGTAAGGTTGCCTTAGGTTAGAATATATAACGTTATGGACGTATATACTGTTCCCACCGAGAAGTAGGGTCCGACACGCCAGGAATGTTGTCAAATATTGCATCCGAGATGTAAGGTTGCCTTAGGTTAGGATATATAACGTTATGGACGTATATACTGTTCCCACCGAGAGGTAGGGTTCGACAGGCCAGGAATGTTGTCAAATATTGCATCCGAGATGTTAGGTTGCCTTATGTTAGGATATATAACGTTATAGACGCATGTAATGTTACCTCCGAGACGTAGGGACCGACACGCCTGGAATGTTGTCAAGTGTTACATCCGAGATGTTAGGTTGCCTTATGTTAGGATATATGACGCTACAGACGTATATACTGTTCCCTCCGAGAAGTAGGGTTCGACAGGCCAGGAATGTTGTCAAATATTGCATCCGAGATGTTAGGTTGCCTTAGATTAGGATATATACCGTTATAGACGTATATAATGTACCCTCCGAGAAGTAGGGTTCGACAGGCCAGGAATGTTGTCAAATATTGCATCCGAGATGTTAGGTTGCCTTAGGTTAGGATATATAACGTTATAGACGCATGTAATGTTACCACCGAGACGTAGGGACCGACACGACTGGAATGTTGTCAAATGTTACATCCGAGATGTTAGGTTGCCTTAGGTTAGGAAATATGACGTTACAGACGTATATACTGTTCCCACCGAGAGGTAGGGTTCGACGGGACAGGAATGTTGTCAAATATTGCATCCGAGATGTTAGGTTGCCTTAGGTTAGGATATATAACGTTATAGACGCATGTAATGTTACCTCCGAGACGTTGGGACCGACACGCCTGGAATGTTGTCAAATGTTACATCCGAAATGTTAGGTTGCCTTATGTTAGGATATATGACGCTACAGACGTATATACTGTTCCCTCCGAGAAGTAGGGTTCGACAGGCCAGGAATGTTGTCAAATATTGCATCCGAGATGTTAGGTTGCCTTAGATTAGGATATACAACGTTATAGACGCATATAATGTTCCCACCGAGAAGTAGGGTCCGACACGCCTGGAATGTTGTAGAATATTACATCCGAGATGTAAGGTTGCCTTAGGTTAGAATATATAACGTTATGGACGTATATACTGTTCCCACCGAGTAGTAGGGTCCGACACGCCAGGAATGTTGTCAAATATTACATCCGAGATGTAAGGTTGCCTTAGGTTAGGATATATAACGTTATGGACGTATATACTGTTCCCACCGAGAGGTAGGGTTCGACAGGCCAGGAATGTTGTCAAATATTGCATCCGAGATGTTAGGTTGCCTTAGATTAGGATATATACCGTTATAGACGTATATAATGTTCCCTCCGAGAAGTAGGGTTCGACAGGCCAGGAATGTTGTCAAATATTGCATCCGAGATGTTAGGTTGCCTTAGATTAGGATATACAACGTTATAGACGCATATAATGTTCCCACCGAGAAGTAGGGTCCGACACGCCTGGAAGGTTGTAGAATATTACATCCGAGTTGTTACGTTGCCGTTATAGACGCATTAATGTTACCACCGAGACGTAGGGACCGACACGCCTGGAATGTTGTCAAATGTTACATTCGAGATGTTAGGTTGCCTTATGTTAGGATATATGACGCTACAGACGTATATACTGTTCCCTCCGAGAAGTAGGGTTCGACAGGCCAGGAATGTTGTCAAATATTGCATCCGAGATGTTAGGTTGCCTTAGGTTAGGATATATAACGTTATAGACGCATATAATGTTACCACCGAGGAGTAGGGTCCGACACACCTGGAATGTTGTAGAGTATTACATCCGAGATGTAAGGTTGCCTTAGGTTAGAATATATAACGTTATGGATGTATATACCGTTCCCACCGAGAAGTAGGGTCCGACACGCCAGGAATGTTGTCAAATATTGCATCCGAGATGTTAGGTTGCCTTAGGTTAGGATATATAACGTTATAGACGCATGTAATGTTACCTCCGAGACGTTGGGACCGACACGCCTGGAATGTTGTCAAATGTTACATCCGAAATGTTAGGTTGCCTTATGTTAGGATATATGACGCTACAGACGTATATACTGTTCCCTCCGAGAAGTAGGGTTCGACAGGCCAGGAATGTTGTCAAATATTGCATCCGAGATGTTAGGTTGCCTTAGATTAGGATATACAACGTTATAGACGCATATAATGTTCCCACCGAGAAGTAGGGTCCGACACGCCTGGAATGTTGTAGAATATTACATCCGAGATGTAAGGTTGCCTTAGGTTAGAATATATAACGTTATGGACGTATATACTGTTCCCACCGAGTAGTAGGGTCCGACACGCCAGGAATGTTGTCAAATATTACATCCGAGATGTAAGGTTGCCTTAGGTTAGGATATATAACGTTATGGACGTATATACTGTTCCCACCGAGAAGTAGGGTCCGAAACGCCAGGAATGTTGTCAAATATTACATCCGAGTTGTTACGTTGCCGTTATAGACGCATTAATGTTACCACCGAGACGTAGGGACCGACACGCCTGGAATGTTGTCAAATGTGACATCCGAGATGTTAGGTTGCCTTAGGTTAGGATATATGACGTTACAGACGTATATACTGTTCCCTCCGAGAAGTAGGGTTCGACAGGCCAGGAATGTTGTCAAATATTGCATCCGAGATGTTAGGTTGCCTTAGATTAGGATATACAACGTTATAGACGCATATAATGTTCCCACCGAGGAGTAGGGTCCGACACGCCTGGAATGTTGTAGAGTATTACATCCGAGATGTAAGGTTGCCTTAGGTTAGAATATATAACGTTATGGATGTATATACTGTTCCCACCGAGAAGTAGGGTCCGACACGCCAGGAATGTTGTCAAATATTGCATCCGAGATGTTAGGTTGCCTTAGATTAGGATATACAACGTTATAGACGCATATAATGTGCCCACCGAGAAGTAGGGTCCGACACGCCTGGAATGTTGTCAAATGTTACATCCGAGATGTTAGGTTGCATCAGGTTAGGATATATGACGTTATAGACGTATATACTGTTCCCTCCGAGAAGTAGTGTTCGACAGGCCAGGAATGTTGTCAAATATTGCATCCGAGATGTTAGGTTGCCTTAGATTAGGATATACAACGTTATAGACGCATATAATGTTCCCACCGAGAAGTAGGGTCCGACACGCCTGGAAGGTTGTAGAATATTACATCCGAGATGTTAGGTTGCCTTAGGTTAGGATATATGACGTTACAGACGTATATACTGTTCCCTCCGAGAAGTAGGGTTCGACAGGCCAGGAATGTTATCAAATATTGCATCCGAGATGTTAGGTTGCCTTAGATTATGATATATACCGTTATAGACGTATATACTGTTCCCTCCGAGAAGTAGGGTTCGGCAGGCCAGGAATGTCGTCAAATATTGCATCCGAGATGTTAGGTTGCCATAGGTTAGGATATATAACGTTATAGACGCATGTAATGTTACCACCGAGACGTAGGGACAGACACGCCTGGAATGTTGTCAAATGTTACATCCGAGATGTTAGGTTGCCTTAGGTTAGGATATATGACGTTACAGACGTATATACTGTTCCCTCCGAGAAGTAGGGTTCGACAGGCCAGGAATGTTGTCAAATATTGCATCCGAGATGTTAGGTTGCCTTAGATTAGGATATACAACGTTATAGACGCATATAATGTTCCCACCGAGGAGTAGGGTCCGACACGCCTGGAATGTTGTAGAGTATTACATCCGAGATGTAAGGTTGCCTTAGGTTAGAATATATAACGTTATGGATGTATATACTGTTCCCACCGAGAAGTAGGGTCCGACACGCCAGGAATGTTGTCAAATATTGCATCCGAGATGTTAGGTTGCCTTAGATTAGGATATACAACGTTATAGACGCATATAATGTGCCCACCGAGAAGTAGGGTCCGACACGCCTGGAATGTTGTAGAATATTACATCCGAGATGTAAGGTTGCCTTAGGTTAGAATATATAACGTTATGGACGTATATACTGTTCCCACCGAGAAGTAGGGTCCGACACGCCAGGAATGTTGTCAAATATTGCATCCGAGATGTAAGGTTGCCTTAGGTTAGGATATATAACGTTATGGACGTATATACTGTTCCCACCGAGAGGTAGGGTTCGACAGGCCAGGAATGTTGTCAAATATTGCATCCGAGATGTTAGGTTGCCTTAGGTTAGGATATATAACGTTATAGACGCATGTAATGTTACCTCCGAGACGTAGGGACCGACACGCCTGGAATGTTGTCAAGTGTTACATCCGAGATGTTAGGTTGCCTTATGTTAGGATATATGACGCTACAGACGTATATACTGTTCCCTCCGAGAAGTAGGGTTCGACAGGCCAGGAATGTTGTCAAATATTGCATCCGAGATGTTAGGTTGCCTTAGATTAGGATATATACCGTTATAGACGTATATAATGTACCCTCCGAGAAGTAGGGTTCGACAGGCCAGGAATGTTGTCAAATATTGCATCCGAGATGTTAGGTTGCCTTAGGTTAGGATATATAACGTTATAGACGCATGTAATGTTACCACCGAGACGTAGGGACCGACACGACTGGAATGTTGTCAAATGTTACATCCGAGATGTTAGGTTGCCTTAGGTTAGGAAATATGACGTTACAGACGTATATACTCTTCCCACCGAGAGGTAGGGTTCGACAGGACAGGAATGTTGTCAAATATTGCATCCGAGATGTTAGGTTGCCTTAGGTTAGGATATATAACGTTATAGACGCATGTAATGTTACCTCCGAGACGTTGGGACCGACACGCCTGGAATGTTGTCAAATGTTACATCCGAAATGTTAGGTTGCCTTATGTTAGGATATATGACGCTACAGACGTATATACTGTTCCCTCCGAGAAGTAGGGTTCGACAGGCCAGGAATGTTGTCAAATATTGCATCCGAGATGTTAGGTTGCCTTAGATTAGGATATACAACGTTATAGACGCATATAATGTTCCCACCGAGAAGTAGGGTCCGACACGCCTGGAATGTTGTAGAATATTACATCCGAGATGTAAGGTTGCCTTAGGTTAGAATATATAACGTTATGGACGTATATACTGTTCCCACCGAGTAGTAGGGTCCGACACGCCAGGAATGTTGTCAAATATTACATCCGAGATGTAAGGTTGCCTTAGGTTAGGATATATAACGTTATGGACGTATATACTGTTCCCACCGAGAGGTAGGGTTCGACAGGCCAGGAATGTTGTCAAATATTGCATCCGAGATGTTAGGTTGCCTTAGATTAGGATATATACCGTTATAGACGTATATAATGTTCCCTCCGAGAAGTAGGGTTCGACAGGCCAGGAATGTTGTCAAATATTGCATCCGAGATGTTAGGTTGCCTTAGATTAGGATATACAACGTTATAGACGCATATAATGTTCCCACCGAGAAGTAGGGTCCGACACGCCTGGAAGGTTGTAGAATATTACATCCGAGTTGTTACGTTGCCGTTATAGACGCATTAATGTTACCACCGAGACGTAGGGACCGACACGCCTGGAATGTTGTCAAATGTTACATTCGAGATGTTAGGTTGCCTTATGTTAGGATATATGACGCTACAGACGTATATACTGTTCCCTCCGAGAAGTAGGGTTCGACAGGCCAGGAATGTTGTCAAATATTGCATCCGAGATGTTAGGTTGCCTTAGGTTAGGATATATAACGTTATAGACGCATATAATGTTCCCACCGAGAGGTAGGGTTCGACAGGCCAGGAATGTTGTCAAATATTGCATCCGAGATGTTAGGTTGCCTTAGGTTAGGATATATAACGTTATAGACGCATGTAATGTTACCTCCGAGACGTAGGGACCGACACGCCTGGAATGTTGTCAAGTGTTACATCCGAGATGTTAGGTTGCCTTATGTTAGGATATATGACGCTACAGACGTATATACTGTTCCCTCCGAGAAGTAGGGTTCGACAGGCCAGGAATGTTGTCAAATATTGCATCCGAGATGTTAGGTTGCCTTAGATTAGGATATATACCGTTATAGACGTATATAATGTACCCTCCGAGAAGTAGGGTTCGACAGGCCAGGAATGTTGTCAAGTATTGCATCCGAGATGTTAGGTTGCCTTAGGTTAGGATATATAACGTTATAGACGCATGTAATGTTACCACCGAGACGTAGGGACCGACACGACTGGAATGTTGTCAAATGTTACATCCGAGATGTTAGGTTGCCTTAGGTTAGGAAATATGACGTTACAGACGTATATACTGTTCCCACCGAGAGGTAGGGTTCGACAGGACAGGAATGTTGTCAAATATTGCATCCGAGATGTTAGGTTGCCTTAGGTTAGGATATATAACGTTATAGACGCATGTAATGTTACCTCCGAGACGTTGGGACCGACACGCCTGGAATGTTGTCAAATGTTACATCCGAAATGTTAGGTTGCCTTATGTTAGGATATATGACGCTACAGACGTATATACTGTTCCCTCCGAGAAGTAGGGTTCGACAGGCCAGGAATGTTGTCAAATATTGCATCCGAGATGTTAGGTTGCCTTAGATTAGGATATACAACGTTATAGACGCATATAATGTTCCCACCGAGAAGTAGGGTCCGACACGCCTGGAATGTTGTAGAATATTACATCCGAGATGTAAGGTTGCCTTAGGTTAGAATATATAACGTTATGGACGTATATACTGTTCCCACCGAGTAGTAGGGTCCGACACGCCAGGAATGTTGTCAAATATTACATCCGAGATGTAAGGTTGCCTTAGGTTAGGATATATAACGTTATGGACGTATATACTGTTCCCACCGAGAGGTAGGGTTCGACAGGCCAGGAATGTTGTCAAATATTGCATCCGAGATGTTAGGTTGCCTTAGATTAGGATATATACCGTTATAGACGTATATAATGTTCCCTCCGAGAAGTAGGGTTCGACAGGCCAGGAATGTTGTCAAATATTGCATCCGAGATGTTAGGTTGCCTTAGATTAGGATATACAACGTTATAGACGCATATAATGTTCCCACCGAGAAGTAGGGTCCGACACGCCTGGAAGGTTGTAGAATATTACATCCGAGTTGTTACGTTGCCGTTATAGACGCATTAATGTTACCACCGAGACGTAGGGACCGACACGCCTGGAATGTTGTCAAATGTTACATTCGAGATGTTAGGTTGCCTTATGTTAGGATATATGACGCTACAGACGTATATACTGTTCCCTCCGAGAAGTAGGGTTCGACAGGCCAGGAATGTTGTCAAATATTGCATCCGAGATGTTAGGTTGCCTTAGGTTAGGATATATAACGTTATAGACGCATATAATGTTACCACCGAGGAGTAGGGTCCGACACACCTGGAATGTTGTAGAGTATTACATCCGAGATGTAAGGTTGCCTTAGGTTAGAATATATAACGTTATGGATGTATATACCGTTCCCACCGAGAAGTAGGGTCCGACACGCCAGGAATGTTGTCAAATATTGCATCCGAGATGTTAGGTTGCCTTAGGTTAGGATATATAACGTTATAGACGCATGTAATGTTACCTCCGAGACGTTGGGACCGACACGCCTGGAATGTTGTCAAATGTTACATCCGAAATGTTAGGTTGCCTTATGTTAGGATATATGACGCTACAGACGTATATACTGTTCCCTCCGAGAAGTAGGGTTCGACAGGCCAGGAATGTTGTCAAATATTGCATCCGAGATGTTAGGTTGCCTTAGATTAGGATATACAACGTTATAGACGCATATAATGTTCCCACCGAGAAGTAGGGTCCGACACGCCTGGAATGTTGTAGAATATTACATCCGAGATGTAAGGTTGCCTTAGGTTAGAATATATAACGTTATGGACGTATATACTGTTCCCACCGAGTAGTAGGGTCCGACACGCCAGGAATGTTGTCAAATATTACATCCGAGATGTAAGGTTGCCTTAGGTTAGGATATATAACGTTATGGACGTATATACTGTTCCCACCGAGAAGTAGGGTCCGAAACGCCAGGAATGTTGTCAAATATTACATCCGAGTTGTTACGTTGCCGTTATAGACGCATTAATGTTACCACCGAGACGTAGGGACCGACACGCCTGGAATGTTGTCAAATGTGACATCCGAGATGTTAGGTTGCCTTAGGTTAGGATATATGACGTTACAGACGTATATACTGTTCCCTCCGAGAAGTAGGGTTCGACAGGCCAGGAATGTTGTCAAATATTGCATCCGAGATGTCAGGTTGCCTTAGATTAGGATATACAACGTTATAGACGCATATAATGTTCCCACCGAGGAGTAGGGTCCGACACGCCTGGAATGTTGTAGAGTATTACATCCGAGATGTAAGGTTGCCTTAGGTTAGAATATATAACGTTATGGATGTATATACTGTTCCCACCGAGAAGTAGGGTCCGACACGCCAGGAATGTTGTCAAATATTGCATCCGAGATGTTAGGTTGCCTTAGATTAGGATATACAACGTTATAGACGCATATAATGTGCCCACCGAGAAGTAGGGTCCGACACGCCTGGAATGTTGTAGAATATTACATCCGAGATGTAAGGTTGCCTTAGGTTAGAATATATAACGTTATGGACGTATATACTGTTCCCACCGAGAAGTAGGGTCCGACACGCCAGGAATGTTGTCAAATATTGCATCCGAGATGTAAGGTTGCCTTAGGTTAGGATATATAACGTTATGGACGTATATACTGTTCCCACCGAGAGGTAGGGTTCGACAGGCCAGGAATGTTGTCAAATATTGCATCCGAGATGTTAGGTTGCCTTAGGTTAGGATATATAACGTTATAGACGCATGTAATGTTACCTCCGAGACGTAGGGACCGACACGCCTGGAATGTTGTCAAGTGTTACATCCGAGATGTTAGGTTGCCTTATGTTAGGATATATGACGCTACAGACGTATATACTGTTCCCTCCGAGAAGTAGGGTTCGACAGGCCAGGAATGTTGTCAAATATTGCATCCGAGATGTTAGGTTGCCTTAGATTAGGATATGTACCGTTATAGACGTATATAATGTACCCTCCGAGAAGTAGGGTTCGACAGGCCAGGAATGTTGTCAAATATTGCATCCGAGATGTTAGGTTGCCTTAGGTTAGGATATATAACGTTATAGACGGATGTAATGTTACCACCGAGACGTAGGGACCGACACGTCTGGAATGTTGTCAAATGTTACATCCGAGATGTTAGGTTGCCTTAGGTTAGGAAATATGACGTTACAGACGTATATACTGTTCCCACCGAGAGGTAGGGTTCGACAGGACAGCAATGTTGTCAAATATTGCATGCGAGATGTTAGGTTGCCTTAGGTTAGGATATATAACGTTATAGACGCATGTAATGTTACCTCCGAGAAGTAGGGTCCGAAACGCCAGGAATGTTGTCAAATATTACATCCGAGTTGTTACGTTGCCGTTATAGACGCATTAATGTTACCACCGAGACGTAGGGACCGACACGCCTGGAATGTTGTCAAATGTGACATCCGAGATGTTAGGTTGCCTTAGGTTAGGATATATGACGTTACAGACGTATATACTGTTCCCTCCGAGAAGTAGGGTTCGACAGGCCAGGAATGTTGTCAAATATTGCATCCGAGATGTTAGGTTGCCTTAGATTAGGATATACAACGTTATAGACGCATATAATGTTCCCACCGAGGAGTAGGGTCCGACACGCCTGGAATGTTGTAGAGTATTACATCCGAGATGTAAGGTTGCCTTAGGTTAGAATATATAACGTTATGGATGTATATACTGTTCCCACCGAGAAGTAGGGTCCGACACGCCAGGAATGTTGTCAAATATTGCATCCGAGATGTTAGGTTGCCTTAGATTAGGATATACAACGTTATAGACGCATATAATGTGCCCACCGAGAAGTAGGGTCCGACACGCCTGGAATGTTGTCAAATGTTACATCCGAGATGTTAGGTTGCATCAGGTTAGGATATATGACGTTATAGACGTATATACGGTTCCCTCCGAGAAGTAGGGTTCGACGGGCCAGGAATGTTGTCAAATATTGCATCCGAGATGTTAGGTCGCCTTAGGTTAGGATATATAACGTTATAGACGCATGTAATGTTACCACCGAGACGTAGGGACCGACACGCCTGGAATGTTGTCAAATGTTACATCCGAGATGTTAGGTTGCCTTAGGTTAGGATATATGACGTTACAGACGTATATACTTTTCCCTCCGAGAAGTAGGGTTCGACAGGCCAGGAATGTTGTCAAATATTGCATCCGAGATGTTAGGTTGCCTTAGATTATGATACATACCGTTATAGACGCATATAATGTTCCCACCGAGAAGTAGGGTCCGACACGCCTGGAAGGTTGTAGAATATTACATCCGAGATGTCAGGTTGCCTTAGGTTAGGATATATACCGTTATAGACATATATACTGTTCCCTCCGAGAAGTAGGGTTCGACAGGCCAGGAATGTTGTCAAATATTGCATCCGAGATGTTAGGTTGCCTTTGGTTAGGATATATAACGTTATAGACGCATGTAATGTTACCACCGAGACGTAGGGACCGACACGCCTGGAATGTTGTCAAATGTTACATCCGAGATGTTAGGTTGCCTTAGGTTAGGATATATGACGTGATAGACGTATATACTGTTCCCTCCGAGAAGTAGGGTTCGACGGGCCAGGAATGTTGTCAAATATTGCATCCGAGATGTTAGGTCGCCTTAGGTTAGGATATATAACGTTATAGACGCATGTAATGTTACCACCGAGACGTAGGGACCGACACGCCTGGAATGTTGTCAAATGTTACATCCGAGATGTTAGGTTGCCTTAGGTTAGGATATATGACGTTACAGACGTATATACTGTTCCCTCCGAGAAGTAGTGTTCGACAGGCCAGGAATGTTGTCAAATATTGCATCCGAGATGTTAGGTTGCCTTAGATTAGGATATATACCGTTATAGACGTATATACTGTTCCCTCCGAGAAGTAGGGTTCGACAGGCCAGGAATGTTGTCAAATATTGCATCCGAGATGTTAGGTTGCCTCAGGTAAGAATATATGACGTTATAGACGTATATACAGTTCCCTCCGAGAAGTAGGGTTCGACAGGCCAGGAATGTTGTCAAATATTGCATCCGAGATGTTAGGTTGCCTTAGGTTAGGATATATAACGTTATAGACGCATGTAATGTTACCACCGAGACGTAGGGACCGACACGATTGGAATGTTGTCAAGTGTTACATCCGAGATGTTAGGTTGCCTTAGGTTAGGATATATGACGTTACAGACGTATATACTGTTCCCTCCGGGAAGTAGGGTTCGACAGGCCAGGAATGTTGTCAAATATTGCATCCGAGATGTTAGGTTGCCTTAGATTATGATATACAACGTTATAGACGCATATAATGTTCCCACCGAGATGTAGGGTCCGACACGCCTGGAAGGTTGTAGAATATTACATCCGAGATGTCAGGTTGCCTTAGGTTAGGATATATAACGTTATAGACGTATATACTGTTCCCTCCGAGAAGTAGGGATCGACAGGCCAGGAATGTTGTCAAATATTGCATCCGAGATGTTAGGTTGCCTTAGATTAGGATATATACCGTTATAGACGCATGTAATGTTACCACCGAGACGTAGGGACCGACACGCCTGGAATGTTGTCAAATGTTACATCCGAGATGTTAGGTTGCCTTAGGTTAAGATATATGACGTTATAGACGTATATACTGTTCTCTCCGAGAAGTAGGGTTCGACGGGCCAGGAATGTTGTCAAATATTGCATCCGAGATGTTAGGTCGCCTTAGGATAGGATATATAAAGTTATAGACGCATGTAATGATACCACCGAGAAGTATGGTTCGACAGGCCCGGAATGTTGTCAAATATTGCATCCGAGATGTTAGGTTGCCTTAGGTTAGGATATATATCGTTATAGACGTATATACTGTTCCCACCGAGAGGTAGGGTTCGACAGGCCAGGAATGTTGTCAAATATTGCATCCGAGGTGTTAGGTTGCCTTAGATTAGGATATATACCGTTATAGACGTATATAATGTTCCCTCCGAGAAGTAGGGTTCGACAGGCCAGGAATGTTGTCAAATATTGTATCCGAGATGTTAGGTTGCCTTAGATTAGGATATACAACGTTATAGACGCATATAATGTTCCTACCGAGAAGTAGGGTCCGACACGCCTGGAAGGTTGTAGAATATTAAATCCGAGATGTTAGGTTGCCTTAGGTTAGGATATATATCGTTATAGACGTATATACTGTTCCCACCGAGAGGTAGGGTTCGACAGGCCAGGAATGTTGTCAAATATTGCATCCGAGATGTTAGGTTGCCTTAGGTTAGGATATATAACGTTATAGACGCATGTAATGTTACCTCCGAGACGTAGGGACCGACACGCCCGGAATGTTGTCAAGTGTTACATCCGAGATGTTAGGTTGCCTTATGTTAGGATATATGACGCTACAGACGTATATACTGTTCCCTCCGAGAAGTAGGGTTCGACAGGCCAGGAATGTTGTCAAATATTGCATCCGAGGTGTTAGGTTGCCTTAGATTATGATATATGCCGTTATAGACGCATATAATGTTCCTACCGAGAAGTAGGGTCCGACACGCCTGGAAGGTTGTAGAATATTAAATCCGAGATGTTAGGTTGCCTTAGATTAGGATATATATCGTTATAGACGTATATACTGTTCCCACCGAGAGGTAGGGTTCGACAGGCCAGGAATGTTGTCAAATATTGCATCCGAGATGTTAGGTTGCCTTAGGTTAGGATATATAACGTTATAGACGCATGTAATGTTACCTCCGAGACGTAGGGACCGACACGCCCGGAATGTTGTCAAGTGTTACATCCGAGATGTTAGGTTGCCTTATGTTAGGATATATGACGCTACAGACGTATATACTGTTCCCTCCGAGAAGTAGGGTTCGACAGGCCAGGAATGTTGTCAAATATTGCATCCGAGGTGTTAGGTTGCCTTAGATTATGATATATGCCGTTATAGACGTATATACTGTTCCCACCGAGAGGTAGGGTTCGACAGGCCAGGAATGTTGTCAAATATTGCATCCGAGATGTTATGTTGCCTTAGGTTAGGATATATAACGTTATAGACGCATGTAATGTTACCTCCGAGACGTAGGGACCGACACGCCTGGAATGTTGTCAAATGTTACATCCGAAATGTTAGGTTGCCTTATCTTAGGATATATGACGCTACAGACGTATATACTGTTCCCCCCGAGAAGTAGGGTTCGACAGGCCAGGAATGTTGTCAAATATTGCATCCGAGATGTTAGGTTGCCTTAGGTTAGGATATATAACGTTATAGACGCATATAATGTTACCACCGAGACGTAGGGCCCAACACGCCTGGAATGTTGTCAAATGTTACATCCGAGATGTTAGGTTGCCTTAGGTTAGGATATATGACGTTACAGACGTATATACTGTTCCCTCCGAGAAGTAGGGTTCGACAGGCCAGGAATGTTGTCAAATATTGCATCCGAGATGTTAGATTGCCTTAGACTATGATACCGACCGTTATAGACGCATATAATATTCCCACCGAAAAATATGCACCGACACGCCAGGAATAATGTAAAATATTACGTCTGAGATAATAGGTTGCCTTAGATTAGGATATACAACGTTATAGACGCATATAATATTCCCACCGAGAAGTAGGGTCCGACACGCCTGGAATGATGTAGAATATTACATCCGAGATGTCAGGTTGCCTTAGGTTAGGATATATAACGTTATAGACGTATATACTGTTCCATCCGAGAAGTAGGGTTCGACACGCCAGGAATGTTGTCAAATATTACATCCGAGTTGTTACGTTGCCGTTATAGACGCATTAATGTTACCACCGAGACGTAGGGACCGACACGCCTGGAATGTTGTCAAATGTTACATTCGAGATGTTAGGTTGCCTTATGTTAGGATATATGACGCTACAGACGTATATACTGTTCCCTCCGAGAAGTAGGGTTCGACAGGCCAGGAATGTTGTCAAATATTGCATCCGAGATGTTAGGTTGCCTTAGATTAGGATATACAACGTTATAGACGCATATAATGTTCCCACCGAGGAGTAGGGTCCGACACACCTGGAATGTTGTAGAGTATTACATCCGAGATGTAAGGTTGCCTTAGGTTAGAATATATAACGTTATGGATGTATATACCGTTCCCACCGAGAAGTAGGGTCCGACACGCCAGGAATGTTGTCAAATATTGCATCCGAGATGTTAGGTTGCCTTAGATTAGGATATACAACGTTATAGACGCATATAATGTTCCCACCGAGAAGTAGGGTCCGACACGCCTGGAATGTTGTAGAATATTACATCCGAGATGTAAGGTTGCCTTAGGTTAGAATATATAACGTTATGGACGTATATACTGTTCCCACCGAGAAGTAGGGTCCGACACGCCAGGAATGTTGTCAAATATTGCATCCGAGATGTAAGGTTGCCTTAGGTTAGGATATATAACGTTATGGACGTATATACTGTTCCCACCGAGAGGTAGGGTTCGACAGGCCAGGAATGTTGTCAAATATTGCATCCGAGATGTTAGGTTGCCTTAGGTTAGGATATATAACGTTATAGACGCATGTAATGTTACCTCCGAGACGTAGGGACCGACACGCCTGGAATGTTGTCAAGTGTTACATCCGAGATGTTAGGTTGCCTTATGTTAGGATATATGACGCTACAGACGTATATACTGTTCCCTCCGAGAAGTAGGGTTCGACAGGCCAGGAATGTTGTCAAATATTGCATCCGAGATGTTAGGTTGCCTTAGATTAGGATATATACCGTTATAGACGTATATAATGTACCCTCCGAGAAGTAGGGTTCGACAGGCCAGGAATGTTGTCAAATATTGCATCCGAGATGTTAGGTTGCCTTAGGTTAGGATATATAACGTTATAGACGCATGTAATGTTACCTCCGAGACGTTGGGACCGACACGCCTGGAATGTTGTCAAATGTTACATCCGAAATGTTAGGTTGCCTTATGTTAGGATATATGACGCTACAGACGTATATACTGTTCCCTCCGAGAAGTAGGGTTCGACAGGCCAGGAATGTTGTCAAATATTGCATCCGAGATGTTAGGTTGCCTTAGATTAGGATATACAACGTTATAGACGCATATAATGTTCCCACCGAGAAGTAGGGTCCGACACGCCTGGAATGTTGTAGAATATTACATCCGAGATGTAAGGTTGCCTTAGGTTAGAATATATAACGTTATGGACGTATATACTGTTCCCACCGAGTAGTAGGGTCCGACACGCCAGGAATGTTGTCAAATATTACATCCGAGATGTAAGGTTGCCTTAGGTTAGGATATATAACGTTATGGACGTATATACTGTTCCCACCGAGAAGTAGGGTCCGAAACGCCAGGAATGTTGTCAAATATTACATCCGAGTTGTTACGTTGCCGTTATAGACGCATTAATGTTACCACCGAGACGTAGGGACCGACACGCCTGGAATGTTGTCAAATGTGACATCCGAGATGTTAGGTTGCCTTAGGTTAGAATATATAACGTTATGGATGTATATACTGTTCCCACCGAGAAGTAGGGTCCGACACGCCAGGAATGTTGTCAAATATTGCATCCGAGATGTTAGGTTGCCTTAGATTAGGATATACAACGTTATAGACGCATATAATGTGCCCACCGAGAAGTAGGGTCCGACACGCCTGGAATGTTGTAGAATATTACATCCGAGATGTAAGGTTGCCTTAGGTTAGAATATATAACGTTATGGACGTATATACTGTTCCCACCGAGAAGTAGGGTCCGACACGCCAGGAATGTTGTCAAATATTGCATCCGAGATGTAAGGTTGCCTTAGGTTAGGATATATAACGTTATGGACGTATATACTGTTCCCACCGAGAGGTAGGGTCCGACACGCCTGGAATGTTGTAGAATATTACATCCGAGATGTAAGGTTGCCTTAGGTTAGAATATATAACGTTATGGACGTATATACTGTTCCCACCGAGAAGTAGGGTCCGACACGCCAGGAATGTTGTCAAATATTGCATCCGAGATGTAAGGTTGCCTTAGGTTAGGATATATAACGTTATGGACGTATATACTGTTCCCACCGAGAGGTAGGGTTCGACAGGCCAGGAATGTTGTCAAATATTGCATCCGAGATGTTAGGTTGCCTTAGGTTAGGATATATAACGTTATAGACGCATGTAATGTTACCTCCGAGACGTAGGGACCGACACGCCTGGAATGTTGTCAAGTGTTACATCCGAGATGTTAGGTTGCCTTATGTTAGGATATATGACGCTACAGACGTATATACTGTTCCCTCCGAGAAGTAGGGTTCGACAGGCCAGGAATGTTGTCAAATATTGCATCCGAGATGTTAGGTTGCCTTAGATTAGGATATATACCGTTATAGACGTATATAATGTACCCTCCGAGAAGTAGGGTTCGACAGGCCAGGAATGTTGTCAAATATTGCATCCGAGATGTTAGGTTGCCTTAGGTTAGGATATATAACGTTATAGACGCATGTAATGTTACCTCCGAGACGTTGGGACCGACACGCCTGGAATGTTGTCAAATGTTACATCCGAAATGTTAGGTTGCCTTATGTTAGGATATATGACGCTACAGACGTATATACTGTTCCCTCCGAGAAGTAGGGTTCGACAGGCCAGGAATGTTGTCAAATATTGCATCCGAGATGTTAGGTTGCCTTAGATTAGGATATACAACGTTATAGACGCATATAATGTTCCCACCGAGAAGTAGGGTCCGACACGCCTGGAATGTTGTAGAATATTACATCCGAGATGTAAGGTTGCCTTAGGTTAGAATATATAACGTTATGGACGTATATACTGTTCCCACCGAGTAGTAGGGTCCGACACGCCAGGAATGTTGTCAAATATTACATCCGAGATGTAAGGTTGCCTTAGGTTAGGATATATAACGTTATGGACGTATATACTGTTCCCACCGAGAAGTAGGGTCCGAAACGCCAGGAATGTTGTCAAATATTACATCCGAGTTGTTACGTTGCCGTTATAGACGCATTAATGTTACCACCGAGACGTAGGGACCGACACGCCTGGAATGTTGTCAAATGTGACATCCGAGATGTTAGGTTGCCTTAGGTTAGAATATATAACGTTATGGATGTATATACTGTTCCCACCGAGAAGTAGGGTCCGACACGCCAGGAATGTTGTCAAATATTGCATCCGAGATGTTAGGTTGCCTTAGATTAGGATATACAACGTTATAGACGCATATAATGTGCCCACCGAGAAGTAGGGTCCGACACGCCTGGAATGTTGTAGAATATTACATCCGAGATGTAAGGTTGCCTTAGGTTAGAATATATAACGTTATGGACGTATATACTGTTCCCACCGAGAAGTAGGGTCCGACACGCCAGGAATGTTGTCAAATATTGCATCCGAGATGTAAGGTTGCCTTAGGTTAGGATATATAACGTTATGGACGTATATACTGTTCCCACCGAGAGGTAGGGTTCGACAGGCCAGGAATGTTGTCAAATATTGCATCCGAGATGTTAGGTTGCCTTAGGTTAGGATATATAACGTTATAGACGCATGTAATGTTACCTCCGAGACGTAGGGACCGACACGCCTGGAATGTTGTCAAGTGTTACATCCGAGATGTTAGGTTGCCTTATGTTAGGATATATGACGCTACAGACGTATATACTGTTCCCTCCGAGAAGTAGGGTTCGACAGGCCAGGAATGTTGTCAAATATTGCATCCGAGATGTTAGGTTGCCTTAGATTAGGATATATACCGTTATAGACGTATATAATGTACCCTCCGAGAAGTAGGGTTCGACAGGCCAGGAATGTTGTCAAATATTGCATCCGAGATGTTAGGTTGCCTTAGGTTAGGATATATAACGTTATAGACGGATGTAATGTTACCACCGAGACGTAGGGACCGACACGTCTGGAATGTTGTCAAATGTTACATCCGAGATGTTAGGTTGCCTTAGGTTAGGAAATATGACGTTACAGACGTATATACTGTTCCCACCGAGAGGTAGGGTTCGACAGGCCAGGAATGTTGTCAAATATTGCATCCGAGATGTTAGGTTGCCTTAGATTAGGATATACAACGTTATAGACGCATATAATGTTCCCACCGAGAAGTAGGGTCCGACACGCCTGGAATGTTGTAGAATATTACATCCGAGATGTAAGGTTGCCTTAGGTTAGAATATATAACGTTATGGACGTATATACTGTTCCCACCGAGTAGTAGGGTCCGACACGCCAGGAATGTTGTCAAATATTACATCCGAGATGTAAGGTTGCCTTAGGTTAGGATATATAACGTTATGGACGTATATACTGTTCCCACCGAGAAGTAGGGTCCGAAACGCCAGGAATGTTGTCAAATATTACATCCGAGTTGTTACGTTGCCGTTATAGACGCATTAATGTTACCACCGAGACGTAGGGACCGACACGCCTGGAATGTTGTCAAATGTGACATCCGAGATGTTAGGTTGCCTTAGGTTAGGATATATGACGTTACAGACGTATATACTGTTCCCTCCGAGAAGTAGGGTTCGACAGGCCAGGAATGTTGTCAAATATTGCATCCGAGATGTTAGGTTGCCTTAGATTAGGATATACAACGTTATAGACGCATATAATGTTCCCACCGAGGAGTAGGGTCCGACACGCCTGGAATGTTGTAGAGTATTACATCCGAGATGTAAGGTTGCCTTAGGTTAGAATATATAACGTTATGGATGTATATACTGTTCCCACCGAGAAGTAGGGTCCGACACGCCAGGAATGTTGTCAAATATTGCATCCGAGATGTTAGGTTGCCTTAGATTAGGATATACAACGTTATAGACGCATATAATGTGCCCACCGAGAAGTAGGGTCCGACACGCCTGGAATGTTGTCAAATGTTACATCCGAGATGTTAGGTTGCATCAGGTTAGGATATATGACGTTATAGACGTATATACGGTTCCCTCCGAGAAGTAGGGTTCGACGGGCCAGGAATGTTGTCAAATATTGCATCCGAGATGTTAGGTCGCCTTAGGTTAGGATATATAACGTTATAGACGCATGTAATGTTACCACCGAGACGTAGGGACCGACACGCCTGGAATGTTGTCAAATGTTACATCCGAGATGTTAGGTTGCCTTAGGTTAGGATATATGACGTTACAGACGTATATACTTTTCCCTCCGAGAAGTAGGGTTCGACAGGCCAGGAATGTTGTCAAATATTGCATCCGAGATGTTAGGTTGCCTTAGATTATGATACATACCGTTATAGACGCATATAATGTTCCCACCGAGAAGTAGGGTCCGACACGCCTGGAAGGTTGTAGAATATTACATCCGAGATGTCAGGTTGCCTTAGGTTAGGATATATACCGTTATAGACATATATACTGTTCCCTCCGAGAAGTAGGGTTCGACAGGCCAGGAATGTTGTCAAATATTGCATCCGAGATGTTAGGTTGCCTTTGGTTAGGATATATAACGTTATAGACGCATGTAATGTTACCACCGAGACGTAGGGACCGACACGCCTGGAATGTTGTCAAATGTTACATCCGAGATGTTAGGTTGCCTTAGGTTAGGATATATGACGTGATAGACGTATATACTGTTCCCTCCGAGAAGTAGGGTTCGACGGGCCAGGAATGTTGTCAAATATTGCATCCGAGATGTTAGGTCGCCTTAGGTTAGGATATATAACGTTATAGACGCATGTAATGTTACCACCGAGACGTAGGGACCGACACGCCTGGAATGTTGTCAAATGTTACATCCGAGATGTTAGGTTGCCTTAGGTTAGGATATATGACGTTACAGACGTATATACTGTTCCCTCCGAGAAGTAGTGTTCGACAGGCCAGGAATGTTGTCAAATATTGCATCCGAGATGTTAGGTTGCCTTAGATTAGGATATATACCGTTATAGACGTATATACTGTTCCCTCCGAGAAGTAGGGTTCGACAGGCCAGGAATGTTGTCAAATATTGCATCCGAGATGTTAGGTTGCCTCAGGTAAGAATATATGACGTTATAGACGTATATACAGTTCCCTCCGAGAAGTAGGGTTCGACAGGCCAGGAATGTTGTCAAATATTGCATCCGAGATGTTAGGTTGCCTTTGGTTAGGATATATAACGTTATAGACGCATGTAATGTTACCACCGAGACGTAGGGACCGACACGCCTGGAATGTTGTCAAATGTTACATCCGAGATGTTAGGTTGCCTTAGGTTAGGATATATGACGTGATAGACGTATATACTGTTCCCTCCGAGAAGTAGGGTTCGACGGGCCAGGAATGTTGTCAAATATTGCATCCGAGATGTTAGGTCGCCTTAGGTTAGGATATATAACGTTATAGACGCATGTAATGTTACCACCGAGACGTAGGGACCGACACGCCTGGAATGTTGTCAAATGTTACATCCGAGATGTTAGGTTGCCTTAGGTTAGGATATATGACGTTACAGACGTATATACTGTTCCCTCCGAGAAGTAGTGTTCGACAGGCCAGGAATGTTGTCAAATATTGCATCCGAGATGTTAGGTTGCCTTAGATTATGATATACAACGCTATAGACGCATATAATGTTCCCACCGAGATGTAGGGTCCGACACGCCTGGAAGGTTGTAGAATATTACATCCGAGATGTCAGGTTGCCTTAGGTTAGGATATATAACGTTATAGACGTATATACTGTTCCCTCCGAGAAGTAGGGATCGACAGGCCAGGAATGTTGTCAAATATTGCATCCGAGATGTTAGGTTGCCTTAGATTAGGATATATACCGTTATAGACGCATGTAATGTTACCACCGAGACGTAGGGACCGACACGCCTGGAATGTTGTCAAATGTTACATCCGAGATGTTAGGTTGCCTTAGGTTAAGATATATGACGTTATAGACGTATATACTGTTCTCTCCGAGAAGTAGGGTTCGACGGGCCAGGAATGTTGTCAAATATTGCATCCGAGATGTTAGGTCGCCTTAGGATAGGATATATAAAGTTATAGACGCATGTAATGATACCACCGAGAAGTATGGTTCGACAGGCCCGGAATGTTGTCAAATATTGCATCCGAGATGTTAGGTTGCCTTAGGTTAGGATATATATCGTTATAGACGTATATACTGTTCCCACCGAGAGGTAGGGTTCGACAGGCCAGGAATGTTGTCAAATATTGCATCCGAGGTGTTAGGTTGCCTTAGATTAGGATATATACCGTTATAGACGTATATAATGTTCCCTCCGAGAAGTAGGGTTCGACAGGCCAGGAATGTTGTCAAATATTGTATCCGAGATGTTAGGTTGCCTTAGATTAGGATATACAACGTTATAGACGCATATAATGTTCCTACCGAGAAGTAGGGTCCGACACGCCTGGAAGGTTGTAGAATATTAAATCCGAGATGTTAGGTTGCCTTAGGTTAGGATATATATCGTTATAGACGTATATACTGTTCCCACCGAGAGGTAGGGTTCGACAGGCCAGGAATGTTGTCAAATATTGCATCCGAGATGTTAGGTTGCCTTAGGTTAGGATATATAACGTTATAGACGCATGTAATGTTACCTCGGAGACGTAGGGACCGACACGCCCGGAATGTTGTCAAGTGTTACATCCGAGATGTTAGGTTGCCTTATGTTAGGATATATGACGCTACAGACGTATATACTGTTCCCTCCGAGAAGTAGGGTTCGACAGGCCAGGAATGTTGTCAAATATTGCATCCGAGGTGTTAGGTTGCCTTAGATTATGATATATGCCGTTATAGACGTATATACTGTTCCCACCGAGAGGTAGGGTTCGACAGGCCAGGAATGTTGTCAAATATTGCATCCGAGATGTTAGGTTGCCTTAGGTTAGGATATATAACGTTATAGACGCATGTAATGTTACCTCCGAGACGTAGGGACCGACACGCCTGGAATGTTGTCAAATGTTACATCCGAAATGTTAGGTTGCCTTATCTTAGGATATATGACGCTACAGACGTATATACTGTTCCCCCCGAGAAGTAGGGTTCGACAGGCCAGGAATGTTGTCAAATATTGCATCCGAGATGTTAGGTTGCCTTAGATTAGGATATACAACGTTATAGACGCATATAATGTTCCCAGCGAGGAGTAGGGTCCGACACGCCTGGAATGTTGTAGAGTATTACATCCGAGATGTAAGGTTGCCTTAGGTTAGAATATATAACGTTATGGATGTATATAATGTTCCCACCGAGAGGTAGGGTTCGACAGGCCAGGAATGTTGTCAAATATTGCATCCGAGATGTTAGGTTGCCTTAGATTAGTATATATACCGTTATAGACGTATATCATGTTCCCTCCGAGAAGTAGGGTTCGACAGGCCAGGAATGTTGTCAAATATTGCATCCGAGATGTTAGGTTGCCTTAGATTAGGATATACAACGTTATAGACGCATATAATGTTCCCACCGAGAAGTAGGGTCCGACACGCCTGGAAGGTTGTAGAATATTACATCCGAGATGTTAGGTTGCCTTAGGTTAGGATATATGACGTTACAGACGTATATACTGTTCCCTCCGAGAAGTAGGGTTCGACAGGCCAGGAATGTTATCAAATATTGCATTCGAGATGTTAGGTTGCCTTAGATTATGATATATACCGTTATAGACGTATATACTGTTCCCTCCGAGAAGTAGGGTTCGGCAGGCCAGGAATGTCATCAAATATTGCATCCGAGATGTTAGGTTGCCTTAGGTTAGGATATATAACGTTATAGACGCATATAATGTTACCACCGAGACGTAGGGATCAACACGCCTGGAATGTTGTCAAATGTTACATCCGAGATGTTAGGTTGCCTTAGGTTAGGATATACAACGTTATAGACGCATATAATGTTCCCACCGAGAAGTAGGGTCCGACACGCCTGGAATGATGTAGAATATTACATCCGAGATGTCAGGTTGCCTTAGGTTAGGATATATAACGTTATAGACGTATATACTGTTCCATCCGAGAAGTAGGGTTCGACACGCCAGGAATGT
The DNA here is from genome assembly GCA_963969225.1 of Xylocopa violacea. NCBI lineage: Eukaryota > Metazoa > Arthropoda > Insecta > Hymenoptera > Apidae > Xylocopa > Xylocopa violacea. The sequence continues at coordinate 22,383,292 of CAXAJV010000004.1, forward strand.
TGTCAAATATTACATCCGAGTTGTTACGTTGCCGTTATAGACGCATTAATGTTACCACCGAGACGTAGGGACCGACACGCCTGGAATGTTGTCAAATGTTACATCCGAAATGTTAGGTTGCCTTAGGTTAGGATATATATCGTTATAGACGTATATACTGTTCCCACCGAGAGGTAGGGTTCGACAGGCCAGGAATGTTGTCAAATATTGCATCCGAGGTGTTAGGTTGCCTAGATTATGATATATGCCGTTATAGAGGCATATAATGTTCCCACCGAGAAGTAGGGTCCGACACGCCTAGAAGGTTGTAGAATATTACATCCGAGATGTCAGGTTGCCTTAGGTTAGGATATATACCGTTATAGACATATATACTGTTCCCTCCGAGAAGTAGAGTTCGACAGGCCAGGAATGTTGTCAAATATTGCATCCGAGATGTTAGGTTGCCTTAGATTATGATATATACCGTTATAGACGTATATACTGTTCCCCCCGAGAAGTAGGCTTCGACAGGCCAGGAATGTTGTGAAATATTGCATCCGAGATGTTAGGTTGCCTTAGATTAGGATATATACCGTTATAGACGCATGTAATGTTACCACCGAGACGTAGGGACCGACACGCCTGGAATGTTGTCAAATGTTACATCCGAGATGTTAGGTTGCCTTAGGTTAAGATATATGACGTTATAGACGTATATACTGTTCTCTCCGAGAAGTAGGGTTCGACGGGCCAGGAATGTTGTCAAATATTGCATCCGAGATGTTAGGTCGCCTTAGGATAGGATATATAAAGTTATAGACGCATGTAATGATACCACCGAGAAGTATGGTTCGACAGGCCCGGAATGTTGTCAAATATTGCATCCGAGATGTTAGGTTGCCTCAGGTAAGGATATATGACGTTATAGACGTATATCATGTTCCCTCCGAGAAGTAGGGTTCGACAGGCCAGGAATGTTGTCAAATATTGCATCCGAGATGTTAGGTTGCCTTAGATTAGGATATACAACGTTATAGACGCATATAATGTTCCCACCGAGAAGTAGGGTCCGACACGCCTGGAAGGTTGTAGAATATTACATCCGAGATGTTAGGTTGCCTTAGGTTAGGATATATGACGTTAAAGACGTATATACTGTTCCCTGCGAGAAGTAGGGTTCGACAGGCCAGGAATGTTATCAAATATTGCATCCGAGATGTTAGGTTGCCTTAGATTATGATATATACCGTTATAGACGTATATACTGTTCCCTCCGAGAAGTAGGGTTCGGCAGGCCAGGAATGTCATCAAATATTGCATCCGAGATGTTAGGTTGCCTTAGGTTAGGATATATAACGTTATAGACGCATATAATGTTACCACCGAGACGTAGGGACCAACACGCCTGGAATGTTGTCAAATATTACATCCGAGATGTAAGGTTGCCTTAAGTTAGGATATATAACGTTATGGACGTATATACTGTTCCCACCGAGAAGTAGGGTCCGAAACGCCAGGAATGTTGTCAAATATTACATCCGAGTTGTTACGTTGCCGTTATAGACGCATTAATGTTACCACCGAGACGTAGGGACCGACACGCCTGGAATGTTGTCAAATGTGACATCCGAGATGTTAGGTTGCCTTAGGTTAGGATATATGTCGTTATAGACGTATATACAGTTCCCTCCGGGAAGTAGGGTTGGACAGGCCAGGAATGTTGTCAAATATTGCATGCGAGATGTTAGGTTGCCTTAGATTATGATATATACCGTTATAGACGTATATACTGTTCCCTCCGAGAAGTAGGGTTCGACAGGCCAGGAATGTTGTCAAATATTGCATCCAAGATGTTAGGCTGCCTTAGATTAGGATATACAACGTTATAAACGCATATAATGTTCCCACCGAGAAGTAGGGTCCGACACGCCTGGAATGTTGTAGAATATTACATCCGAGATGTAAGATTGCCTTTGGTTAGGATATATAACGTTATGGACGTATATACTGTTCCCACCGAGAAGTAGGGTCCGAAACGCCAGGAATGTTGTAAAATATTACATCCGAGTTGTTACGTTGCCGTTATAGTCGCATTAATGTTACCGCCGTGACGTAGGGACCGACACGCCTGGAATGTTGTCAAATGTTACATCCGACATGTTAGGTTGCCTTAGGTTAGGATATATGACGTTACAGACGTATATACTGTTCCCTCCGAGAAGTAGGGTTCGACAGGCCAGGAATGTTGTCAAATATTGCATCCGAGATGTTAGGTTGCCTTAGATTATGATATATACCGTTATAGACGCATATAATGTTCCCACCGAGAAGTAGGGTCCGACACGCCTAGAAGGTTGTAGAATATTACATCCGAGATGTCAGGTTGCCTTAGGTTAGGATATATACCGTTATAGACATATATACTGTTCCCTCCGAGAAGTAGAGTTCGACAGGCCAGGAATGTTGTCAAATATTGCATCCGAGATGTTAGGTTGCCTTAGATTATGATATATACCGTTATAGACGTATATACTGTTCCCTCCGAGAAGTAGGGTTCGACAGGCCAGGAATGTTGTCAAATATTGCATCCGAGATGTTAGGTTGCCTTAGATTAGGATATACAACGTTATAGACGCATATAATGTTCCCACCGAGAAGTAGGGTCCGACACGCCAGGAATGTTGTCAAATATTACATCCGAGATGTAAGGTTGCCTTAGGTTAGGATATATAACGTTATGGACGTATATACTGTTCCCACCGAGAAGTAGGGTCCGAAACGCCAGGAATGTTGTCAAATATTACATCCGAGTTGTTACGTTGCCGTTATAGACGCATTAATGTTACCACCGAGACGTAGGGACCGACACGCCTGGAATGTTGTCAAATGTGACATCCGAGATGTTAGGTTGCCTTAGGTTAGGATATATGTCGTTATAGACGTATATACTGTTCCCTCCGGGAAGTAGGGTTCGACAGGCCAGGAATGTTGTCAAATATTGCATGCGAGATGTTAGGTTGCCTTAGATTATGATATATACCGTTATAGACGTATATACTGTTCCCTCCGAGAAGTAGGGTTCGACAGGCCAGGAATGTTGTCAAATATTGCATCCAAGATGTTAGGCTGCCTTAGATTAGGATATACAACGTTATAAACGCATATAATGTTCCCACCGAGAAGTAGGGTCCGACACGCCTGGAATGTTGTAGAATATTACATCCGAGATGTAAGGTTGCCTTTGGTTAGGATATATAACGTTATGGACGTATATACTGTTCCCTCCGAGATGTAGGGTCCGACACGCCTGTCAGGTTGTAGAATATTACATCCGAGATGTCAGGTTGCCTTAGGTTAGGATATATACCGTTATAGACATATATACTGTTCCCTCCGAGAAGTAGGGTCCGAAACGCCAGGAATGTTGTAAAATATTACATCCGAGTTGTTACGTTGCCGTTATAGACGCATTAATGTTACCACCGAGACGTAGGGACCGACACGCCTGGAATGTTGTCAAATGTTACATCCGACATGTTAGGTTGCCTTAGGTTAGGATATATGACGTTACAGACGTATATACTGTTCCCTCCAAGAAATAGGGTTCGACAGGCGAGGAATGTTGTCAAATATTGCATCCGAGATGTTAGGTTGCCTTAGATTATGATATATACCGTTATAGACGCATATAATGTTCCCACCGAGAAGTAGGTTCCGACACGCCTGGAAGGTTGTAGAATATTACATCCGAGATGTCAGGTTGCCTTAGGTTAGGATATATACCGTTATAGACATATATACTGTTCCCTCCGAGAAGTAGGGTTCGACAGGCCAGGAATGTTGTAAAATATTGCATCCGAGATGTTAGGTTGCCTCAGGTTAATATATATGACGTTATAGACGTATATACTGTTCTCTCCGAGAAGTAGGGTTCGACGGGCCAGGAATGTTGTCAAATATTGCATCCGAGATGTTAGGTCGCCTTAGGATAGGATATATAACGTTACAGACGCATGTAATGTTACCACCGAGACGTAGGGACCGACACGCCTGGAATGTTGTCAAATGTTACATCCGAGATGTTAGGTTGCCTTAGGTTAGGATATATGACGTTACAGACGTATATACTGTTCCCTCCGAGAAGTAGTGTTCGACAGGCCAGGAATGTTGTCAAATATTGCATCCGAGATGTTAGGTTGCCTTAGATTAGGATATATACCGTTATAGACGTATATACTGTTCCCTCCGAGAAGTATGGTTCGACAGGCCAGGAATGTTGTCAAATATTGCATCCGAGATGTTAGGTTGCCTCAGGTAAGGATGTATGACGTTATAGACGTATATACTGTTCCCACCGAGAAGTAGGGTTCGACAGGCCAGGAATGTTGTCAAATATTGCATCCGAGATGTTAGGTTGCCTTAGATTAGGATATATACCGTTAGAGACGTTTATAATGTTCCCTCCGAGAAGTAGGGTTCGACAGGCCAGGAATGTTGTAAAATATTGCATCCGAGATGTTAGGTTGCCTTAGGTTAGGATATATAACGTTATAGACGCGTGTAATGTTACCACCGAGACGTAGGGACCGACACGACTGGAATGTTGTCAAATGTTACATCCGAGATGTTAGGTTGCCTTAGGTTAGAATATATAACGTTATGGACGTATATACTGTTCCCACCGAGAAGTAGGGTCCGAAACGCCAGGAATGTTGTCAAATATTACATCCGAGTTGTTACGTTGCCGTTATAGACGCATTAATGTTACCACCGAGACGTAGGGACCGACACGCCTGGAATGTTGTCAAATGTGACATCCGAGATGTTAGGCTGCCTTAGGTTAGGATATATATCGCTATAGACGCATATAATGTTCCCACCGAGTAGTAGGGTCCGACACGCCTGGAAGGTTGTAGAATATTACATCCGAGATGTCAGGTTGCCTTAGGTTAGGATATACACCGTTATAGACATATATACTGTTACCTCCGAGAAGTAGGGTTCGACAGGCCAGGAATGTTGTCAAATATTGCATCCGAGATGTTAGGTTGCCTTAGATTATGATATATACCGTTATAGACGTATATACTGTTCCCTCCGAGAAGTAGGGTTCGACAGGCCAGGAATGTTGTCAAATATTGCATCCAAGATGTTAGGCTGCCTTAGATTAGGATATACAACGTTATAGACGCATATAATGTTCCCACCGAGATGTAGGGTCCGACACGCCTGTCAGGTTGTAGAATATTACATCCGAGATGTCAGGTTGCCTTAGGTTAGGATATATACCGTTATAGACATATATACTGTTCCCTCCGAGAAGTAGGGTCCGAAACGCCAGGAATGTTGTAAAATATTACATCCGAGTTGTTACGTTGCCGTTATAGACGCATTAATGTTACCACCGAGACGTAGGGACCGACACGCCTGGAATGTTGTCAAATGTTACATCCGACATGTTAGGTTGCCTTAGGTTAGGATATATGACGTTACAGACGTATATACTGTTCCCTCCAAGAAATAGGGTTCGACAGGCGAGGAATGTTGTCAAATATTGCATCCGAGATGTTAGGTTGCCTTAGATTATGATATATACCGTTATAGACGCATATAATGTTCCCACCGAGAAGTAGGTTCCGACACGCCTGGAAGGTTGTAGAATATTACATCCGAGATGTCAGGTTGCCTTAGGTTAGGATATATACCGTTATAGACATATATACTGTTCCCTCCGAGAAGTAGGGTTCGACAGGCCAGGAATGTTGTCAAATATTGCATCCGAGATGTTAGGTCGCCTTAGGATAGGATATATAACGTTACAGACGCATGTAATGTTACCACCGAGACGTAGGGACCGACACGCCTGGAATGTTGTCAAATGTTACATCCGAGATGTTAGGTTGCCTTAGGTTAGGATATATGACGTTACAGACGTATATACTGTTCCCTCCGAGAAGTTGTGTTCGACAGGCCAGGAATGTTGTCAAATATTGCATCCGAGATGTTAGGTTGCCTTAGATTAGGATATATACCGTTATAGACGTATATACTGTTCCCTCCGAGAAGTATGGTTCGACAGGCCAGGAATGTTGTCAAATATTGCATCCGAGATGTTAGGTTGCCTCAGGTAAGGATGTATGACGTTATAGACGTATATACTGTTCCCACCGAGAAGTAGGGTTCGACAGGCCAGGAATGTTGTCAAATATTGCATCCGAGATGTTAGGTTGCCTTAGATTAGGATATATACCGTTATAGACGTTTATAATGTTCCCTCCGAGAAGTAGGGTTCGACAGGCCAGGAATGTTGTAAAATATTGCATCCGAGATGTTAGGTTGCCTTAGGTTAGGATATATAACGTTATAGACGCGTGTAATGTTACCACCGAGACGTAGGGACCGACACGACTGGAATGTTGTCAAATGTTACATCCGAGATGTTAGGTTGCCTTAGGTTAGGATATATGACGTTACAGACGTATATACAGTTCCCACCGAGAGGTAGGGTTCGACAGGCCAGGAATGTTGTCAAATATTGCATCCGAGATGTTAGGTTGCCTTAGATTAGGATATACAACGTTATAGACGCATATAATGTTCCCACCGAGGAGTAGGGTCCGACACGCCTGGAATGTTGTAGAGTATTACATCCGAGATGTAAGGTTGCCTTAGGTTAGAATATATAACGTTATGGATGTATATACTGTACCCACCGAGAAGTAGGGTCCGACACGCCAGGAATGTTGTCAAATATTGCATCCGAGATGTTAGGTTGCCTTAGATTAGGATATACAACGTTATAGACGCATATAATGTTCCCACCGAGAAGTAGGGTCCGACACGCCTGGAATGTTGTAGAATATTACATCCGAGATGTAAGGTTGCCTTAGGTTAGAATATATAACGTTATGGACGTATATACTGTTCCCACCGAGAAGTAGGGTCCGAAACGCCAGGAATGTTGTCAAATATTACATCCGAGTTGTTACGTTGCCGTTATAGACGCATTAATGTTACCACCGAGACGTAGGGACCGACACGCCTGGAATGTTGTCAAATGTGACATCCGAGATGTTAGGCTGCCTTAGGTTAGGATATATATCGCTATAGACGTATATAATGTTCCCACCGAGTAGTAGGGTCCGACACGCCTGGAAGGTTGTAGAATATTACATCCGAGATGTCAGGTTGCCTTAGGTTAGGATATACACCGTTATAGACATATATACTGTTCCCTCCGAGAAGTAGGGTTCGACAGGCCAGGAATGTTGTCAAATATTGCATCCGAGATGTTAGATTGCCTTAGGTTAGGATATATAACGTTATAGACGCATGTAAAGTTACCGCCGAGACGTAGGGACCGACACGCCTGGAATGTTGTCAAATGTTACATCCGACATGTTAGGTTGCCTTAGGTTAGGATATATGACGTTACAGACGTATATACTGTTCCCTCCGAGAAGTAGGGTTCGACAGGCGAGGAATGTTGTCAAATATTGCATCCGAGATGTTAGGTTGCCTTAGATTAGGATATACAACGTTATAGACGCATACAATGTTCCCACCGAGAAGTAGGGTCCGACACGCCTGGAATGTTGTAGAATAATACATCCGAGATGTCAGGTTGCCTTAGGTTAGGATATATAACGTTATAGACGTATATACTGTTCCCTCCGAGAAGTAGGGTTCGACAGGCCAGGAATGTTGTCAAATATTGCATCCGAGATGTTAGGTTGCCTTAGATTAGGATATATACCGTTATAGACGCATGTAATGTTACCACCGAGACGTAGGGACCGACACGCCTGGAATGTTGTCAAATGTTACATCCGAGATGTTAGGTTGCCTCAGGTTAAGATATATGACGTTATAGACGTATATACTTTTCTCTCCGAGAAGGAGGGTTCGACGGGCCAGGAATGTTGTCAAATGTTGCATCCGAGATGTTAGGTTGCCTTATGTTAGGATATTTGACGCTACAGACGTATATACTGTTCCCTCCGAGAAGTAGGGTTCGACAGGCCAGGAATGTTGTCAAATATTGCATCCGAGATGTTAGGTTGCCTTAGATTAGGATATATACCGTTATAGACGTATATAATGTACCCTCCGAGAAGTAGGGTTCGACAGGCCAGGAATGTTGTAAAATATTGCATCCGAGATGTTAGGTTGCCTTAGGTTAGGATATATAACGTTATAGACGCATGTAATGTTACCACCGAGACGTAGGGACCGACACGACTGGAATGTTGTCAAATGTTACATCCGAGATGTTAGGTTGCCTTAGGTTAGGATATATGACGTTACAGACGTATATACAGTTCCCACCGAGAGGTAGGGTTCGACAGGCCAGGAATGTTGTCAAATATTGCATCCGAGATGTTAGGTTGCCTTAGATTAGGATATACAACGTTATAGACGCATATAATGTTCCCACCGAGGAGTAGGGTCCGACACGCCTGGAATGTTGTAGAGTATTACATCCGAGATGTAAGGTTGCCTTAGGTTAGAATATATAACGTTATGGATGTATATACTGTTCCCACCGAGAAGTAGGGTCCGACACGCCAGGAATGTTGTCAAATATTGCATCCGAGATGTTAGGTTGCCTTAGATTAGGATATACAACGTTATAGACGCATATAATGTTCCCACCGAGAAGTAGGTTCCGACACGCCTGGAATGTTGTAGAATATTACATCCGAGATGTAAGGTTGCCTTAGGTTAGAATATATAACGTTATGGACGTATATACTGTTCCCACCGAGAAGTAGGGTCCGAAACGCCAGGAATGTTGTCAAATATTACATCCGAGTTGTTACGTTGCCGTTATAGACGCATCAATGTTACCACCGAGACGTAGGGACCGACACGCCTGGAATGTTGTCAAATGTGACATCCGAGATGTTAGGCTGCCTTAGGTTAGGATATATATCGCTATAGACGCATATAATGTTCCCACCGAGTAGTAGGGTCCGACACGCCTGGAAGGTTGTAGAATATTACATCCGAGATGTCAGGTTGCCTTAGGTTAGGATATACACCGTTATAGACATATATACTGTTCCCTCCGAGAAGTAGGGTTCGACAGGCCAGGAATGTTGTCAAATATTGCATCCGAGATGTTAGATTGCCTTAGGTTAGGATATATAACGTTATAGACGCATGTAAAGTTACCGCCGAGACGTAGGGACCGACACGCCTGGAATGTTGTCAAATGTTACATCCGACATGTTAGGTTGCCTTAGGTTAGGATATATGACGTTACAGACGTATATACTGTTCCCTCCGAGAAGTAGGGTTCGACAGGCGAGGAATGTTGTCAAATATTGCATCCGAGATGTTAGGTTGCCTTAGATTAGGATATACAACGTTATAGACGCATACAATGTTCCCACCGAGAAGTAGGGTCCGACACGCCTGGAATGTTGTAGAATAATACATCCGAGATGTCAGGTTGCCTTAGGTTAGGATATATAACGTTATAGACGTATATACTGTTCCCTCCGAGAAGTAGGGTTCGACAGGCCAGGAATGTTGTCAAATATTGCATCCGAGATATTAGGTTGCCTTAGATTAGGATATATACCGGTATAGACGCATGTAATGTTACCACCGAGGAGTAGGGTCCGACACGCCTGGAATGTTGTAGAGTATTACATCCGAGATGTAAGGTTGCCTTAGGTTAGAATATATAACGTTATGGATGTATATACTGTTCCCACCGAGAAGTAGGGTCCGACACGCCAGGAATGTTGTCAAATATTGCATCCGAGATGTTAGGTTGCCTTAGATTAGGATATACAACGTTATAGACGCATATAATGTTCCCACCGAGAAGTAGGGTCCGACACGCCTGGAATGTTGTAGAATATTACATCCGAGATGTAAGGTTGCCTTAGGTTAGAATATATAACGTTATGGACGTATATACTGTTCCCACCGAGAAGTAGGGTCCGAAACGCCAGGAATGTTGTCAAATATTACATCCGAGTTGTTACGTTGCCGTTATAGACGCATTAATGTTACCACCGAGACGTAGGGACCGACACGCCTGGAATGTTGTCAAATGTGACATCCGAGATGTTAGGCTGCCTTAGGTTAGGATATATATCGCTATAGACGTATATAATGTTCCCACCGAGAAGTAGGGTCCGACACGCCTGGAATGTTGTAGAATATTACATCCGAGATGTAAGGTTGCCTTAGGTTAGAATATATAACGTTATGGATGTATATACTGTTCCCACCGAGAAGTAGGGTCCGACACGCCCGGAATGTTGTCAAATATTGCATCCGAGATGTTAGGTTGCCTTAGATTAGGATATACAACGTTATAGACGCATATAATGTTCCCACCGAGAAGTAGGGTCCGACACGCCTGGAATGTTGTAGAATATTACATCCGAGATGTAAGGTTGCCTTAGGTTAGAATATATAACGTTATGGACGTATATACTGTTCCCACCGAGAAGTAGGGTCCGAAACGCCAGGAATGTTGTCAAATATTACATCCGAGTTGTTACGTTGCCGTTATAGACGCATCAATGTTACCACCGAGACGTAGGGACCGACACGCCTGGAATGTTGTCAAATGTGACATCCGAGATGTTAGGCTGCCTTAGGTTAGGATATATATCGCTATAGACGCATATAATGTTCCCACCGAGTAGTAGGGTCCGACACGCCTGGAAGGTTGTAGAATATTACATCCGAGATGTCAGGTTGCCTTAGGTTAGGATATACACCGTTATAGACATATATACTGTTCCCTCCGAGAAGTAGGGTTCGACAGGCCAGGAATGTTGTCAAATATTGCATCCGAGATGTTAGATTGCCTTAGGTTAGGATATATAACGTTATAGACGCATGTAAAGTTACCGCCGAGACGTAGGGACCGACACGCCTGGAATGTTGTCAAATGTTACATCCGACATGTTAGGTTGCCTTAGGTTAGGATATATGACGTTACAGACGTATATACTGTTCCCTCCGAGAAGTAGGGTTCGACAGGCGAGGAATGTTGTCAAATATTGCATCCGAGATGTTAGGTTGCCTTAGATTAGGATATACAACGTTATAGACGCATACAATGTTCCCACCGAGAAGTAGGGTCCGACACGCCTGGAATGTTGTAGAATAATACATCCGAGATGTCAGGTTGCCTTAGGTTAGGATATATAACGTTATAGACGTATATACTGTTCCCTCCGAGAAGTAGGGTTCGACAGGCCAGGAATGTTGTCAAATATTGCATCCGAGATGTTAGGTTGCCTTAGATTAGGATATATACCGTTATAGACGCATGTAATGTTACCACCGAGACGTAGGGACCGACACGCCTGGAATGTTGTCAAATGTTACATCCGAGATGTTAGGTTGCCTCAGGTTAAGATATATGACGTTATAGACGTATATACTTTTCTCTCCGAGAAGTAGGGTTCGACGGGCCAGGAATGTTGTCAAATGTTGCATCCGAGATGTTAGGTTGCCTTATGTTAGGATATTTGACGCTACAGACGTATATACTGTTCCCTCCGAGAAGTAGGGTTCGACAGGCCAGGAATGTTGTCAAATATTGCATCCGAGATGTTAGGTTGCCTTAGATTAGGATATATACCGTTATAGACGTATATAATGTACCCTCCGAGAAGTAGGGTTCGACAGGCCAGGAATGTTGTAAAATATTGCATCCGAGATGTTAGGTTGCCTTAGGTTAGGATATATAACGTTATAGACGCATATAATGTTCCCACCGAGGAGTAGGGTCCGACACGCCTGGAATGTTGTAGAGTATTACATCCGAGATGTAAGGTTGCCTTAGGTTAGAATATATAACGTTATGGATGTATATACTGTTCCCACCGAGAAGTAGGGTCCGACACGCCAGGAATGTTGTCAAATATTGCATCCGAGATGTTAGGTTGCCTTAGATTAGGATATACAACGTTATAGACGCATATAATGTTCCCACCGAGAAGTAGGGTCCGACACGCCTGGAATGTTGTAGAATATTACATCCGAGATGTAAGGTTGCCTTAGGTTAGAATATATAACGTTATGGACGTATATACTGTTCCCACCGAGAAGTAGGGTCCGAAACGCCAGGAATGTTGTCAAATATTACATCCGAGTTGTTACGTTGCCGTTATAGACGCATTAATGTTACCACCGAGACGTAGGGACCGACACGCCTGGAATGTTGTCAAATGTGACATCCGAGATGTTAGGCTGCCTTAGGTTAGGATATATATCGCTGTGGACGTATATAATGTTCCCACCGAGTAGTAGGGTCCGACACGCCTGGAAGGTTGTAGAATATTACATCCGAGATGTCAGGTTGCCTTAGGTTAGGATATACACCGTTATAGACATATATACTGTTCCCTCCGAGAAGTAGGGTTCGACAGGCCAGGAATGTTGTCAAATATTGCATCCGAGATGTTAGATTGCCTTAGGTTAGGATATATAACGTTATAGACGCATGTAAAGTTACCGCCGAGACGTAGGGACCGACACGCCTGGAATGTTGTCAAATGTTACATCCGACATGTTAGGTTGCCTTAGGTTAGGATATATGACGTTACAGACGTATATACTGTTCCCTCCGAGAAGTAGGGTTCGACAGGCGAGGAATGTTGTCAAATATTGCATCCGAGATGTTAGGTTGCCTTAGATTAGGATATACAACGTTATAGACGCATACAATGTTCCCACCGAGAAGTAGGGTCCGACACGCCTGGAATGTTGTAGAATAATACATCCGAGATGTCAGGTTGCCTTAGGTTAGGATATATAACGTTATAGACGTATATACTGTTCCCTCCGAGAAGTAGGGTTCGACAGGCCAGGAATGTTGTCAAATATTGCATCCGAGATGTTAGGTTGCCTTAGATTAGGATATATACCGTTATAGACGCATGTAATGTTACCACCGAGACGTAGGGACCGACACGCCTGGAATGTTGTCAAATGTTACATCCGAGATGTTAGGTTGCCTCAGGTTAAGATATATGACGTTATAGACGTATATACTTTTCTCTCCGAGAAGTAGGGTTCGACGGGCCAGGAATGTTGTCAAATGTTGCATCCGAGATGTTAGGTTGCCTTATGTTAGGATATTTGACGCTACAGACGTATATACTGTTCCCTCCGAGAAGTAGGGTTCGACAGGCCAGGAATGTTGTCAAATATTGCATCCGAGATGTTAGGTTGCCTTAGATTAGGATATATACCGTTATAGACGTATATAATGTACCCTCCGAGAAGTAGGGTTCGACAGGCCAGGAATGTTGTAAAATATTGCATCCGAGATGTTAGGTTGCCTTAGGTTAGGATATATAACGTTATAGACGCATGTAATGTTACCACCGAGACGTAGGGACCGACACGACTGGAATGTTGTCAAATGTTACATCCGAGATGTTAGGTTGCCTTAGGTTAGGATATATGACGTTACAGACGTATATACAGTTCCCACCGAGAGGTAGGGTTCGACAGGCCAGGAATGTTGTCAAATATTGCATCCGAGATGTTAGGTTGCCTTAGATTAGGATATACAACGTTATAGACGCATATAATGTTCCCACCGAGGAGTAGGGTCCGACACGCCTGGAATGTTGTAGAGTATTACATCCGAGATGTAAGGTTGCCTTAGGTTAGAATATATAACGTTATGGATGTATATACTGTTCCCACCGAGAAGTAGGGTCCGACACGCCAGGAATGTTGTCAAATATTGCATCCGAGATGTTAGGTTGCCTTAGATTAGGATATACAACGTTATAGACGCATATAATGTTCCCACCGAGAAGTAGGGTCCGACACGCCTGGAATGTTGTAGAATATTACATCCGAGATGTAAGGTTGCCTTAGGTTAGAATATATAACGTTATGGACGTATATACTGTTCCCACCGAGAAGTAGGGTCCGAAACGCCAGGAATGTTGTCAAATATTACATCCGAGTTGTTACGTTGCCGTTATAGACGCATCAATGTTACCACCGAGACGTAGGGACCGACACGCCTGGAATGTTGTCAAATGTGACATCCGAGATGTTAGGCTGCCTTAGGTTAGGATATATATCGCTATAGACGCATATAATGTTCCCACCGAGTAGTAGGGTCCGACACGCCTGGAAGGTTGTAGAATATTACATCCGAGATGTCAGGTTGCCTTAGGTTAGGATATACACCGTTATAGACATATATACTGTTCCCTCCGAGAAGTAGGGTTCGACAGGCCAGGAATGTTGTCAAATATTGCATCCGAGATGTTAGATTGCCTTAGGTTAGGATATATAACGTTATAGACGCATGTAAAGTTACCGCCGAGACGTAGGGACCGACACGCCTGGAATGTTGTCAAATGTTACATCCGACATGTTAGGTTGCCTTAGGTTAGGATATATGACGTTACAGACGTATATACTGTTCCCTCCGAGAAGTAGGGTTCGACAGGCGAGGAATGTTGTCAAATATTGCATCCGAGATGTTAGGTTGCCTTAGATTATGATATATACCGTTATAGACGCATATAATGTTCCCACCGAGAAGTAGGTTCCGACACGCCTGGAAGGTTGTAGAATATTACATCCGAGATGTCAGGTTGCCTTAGGTTAGGATATATACCGTTATAGACATATATAGTGTTCCCTCCGAGAAGTAGGGTTCGACAGGCCAGGAATGTTGTCAAATATTGCATCCGAGATGTTAGGTTGCCTTAGATTATGATATATACCGTTATAGACGTATATACTGTTCCCTCCGAGAAGTAGGGTTCGACAGGACAGGAATGTTGTCAAATATTGCATCCGAGATGTTAGGTTGCCTTAGATTAGGATATACAACGTTATAGACGCATATAATGTTCCCACCGAGAAGTAGGGTCCGACACGCCTGGAATGTTGTAGAATAATACATCCGAGATGTCAGGTTGCCTTAGGTTAGGATATATAACGTTATAGACGTATATACTGTTCCCTCCGAGAAGTAGGGTTCGACAGGCCAGGAATGTTGTCAAATATTGCATCCGAGATGTTAGGTTGCCTTAGATTAGGATATATACCGTTATAGACGCATGTAATGTTACCACCGAGACGTAGGGACCGACACGCCTGGAATGTTGTCAAATGTTACATCCGAGATGTTAGGTTGCCTCAGGTTAAGATATATGACGTTATAGACGTATATACTTTTCTCTCCGAGAAGTAGGGTTCGACGGGCCAGGAATGTTGTCAAATGTTGCATCCGAGATGTTAGGTCGCCTTAGGATAGGATATATAACGTTATAGACGCATGTAATGTTACCACCTAGACGTAGGGACCGACACGCCTGGAATGTTGTCAAATGTTACATCCGAGATGTTAGGTTGCCTTAGGTTAGGATATATGACGTTACAGACGTATATACTGTTCCCTCCGAGAAGTAGTGTTCGACAGGCCAGGAATGTTGTCAAATATTGCATCCGAGATGTTAGGTTGCCTTAGATTAGGATATATACCGTTATAGACGTATATACTGTTCCCTCCGAGAAGTAGGGTCCGACACGCCTGGAAGGTTGTAGAATATTACATCCGAGATGTTAGGTTGCCTTAGGTTAGGATATATGACGTTACAGACGTATATACTGTTCCCTCCGAGAAGTAGGGTTCGACAGGCCAGGAATGTTGTCAAATATTGCATCCGAGATGTTAGATTGCCTTAGATTATGATATCGACCGTTATAGACGCATATAATATTCCCACCGAAAAGTATGCACCGACACGCCAGGAATATTGTAAAATATTACGTCTGAGATAATAGGTTGCCTTAGATTAGGATATACAACGTTATAGACTCATATAATGTTCCCACCGAGAAGTAGGGTCCGACACGCCTGGAATGATGTAGAATATTACATCCGAGATGTCAGGTTGCCTTAGGTTAGGATATATAACGTTATGGACGTATATACTGTTCCCTCCGAGAAGTAGGGTTCGACACGCCAGCAATGTTGTCACATATTACATCCGAGTTTTTACGTTGCCGTTATAGACGCATTAATGTTACCACCGAGACGTAGGGACCGACACGCCTGGAATGTTGTCAAATGTGACATCCGAGATGTTAGGCTGCCTTAGGTTAGGATATATATCGCTATAGACGTATATAATGTTCCCACCGAGAAGTAGGGTCCGACACGCCTGGAATGTTGTAGAATATTACATCCGAGATGTAAGGTTGCCTTAGGTTAGAATATATAACGTTATGGATGTATATACTGTTCCCACCGAGAAGTAGGGTCCGACACGCCAGGAATGTTGTCAAATATTGCATCCGAGATGTTAGGTTGCCTTAGATTAGGATATACAACGTTATAGACGCATATAATGTTCCCACCGAGAAGTAGGGTCCGACACGCCTGGAATGTTGTAGAATATTACATCCGAGATGTAAGGTTGCCTTAGGTTAGAATATATAACGTTATGGACGTATATACTGTTCCCACCGAGAAGTAGGGTCCGAAACGCCAGGAATGTTGTCAAATATTACATCCGAGTTGTTACGTTGCCGTTATAGACGCATCAATGTTACCACCGAGACGTAGGGACCGACACGCCTGGAATGTTGTCAAATGTGACATCCGAGATGTTAGGCTGCCTTAGGTTAGGATATATATCGCTATAGACGCATATAATGTTCCCACCGAGTAGTAGGGTCCGACACGCCTGGAAGGTTGTAGAATATTACATCCGAGATGTCAGGTTGCCTTAGGTTAGGATATACACCGTTATAGACATATATACTGTTCCCTCCGAGAAGTAGGGTTCGACAGGCCAGGAATGTTGTCAAATATTGCATCCGAGATGTTAGATTGCCTTAGGTTAGGATATATAACGTTATAGACGCATGTAAAGTTACCGCCGAGACGTAGGGACCGACACGCCTGGAATGTTGTCAAATGTTACATCCGACATGTTAGGTTGCCTTAGGTTAGGATATATGACGTTACAGACGTATATACTGTTCCCTCCGAGAAGTAGGGTTCGACAGGCGAGGAATGTTGTCAAATATTGCATCCGAGATGTTAGGTTGCCTTAGATTAGGATATACAACGTTATAGACGCATACAATGTTCCCACCGAGAAGTAGGGTCCGACACGCCTGGAATGTTGTAGAATAATACATCCGAGATGTCAGGTTGCCTTAGGTTAGGATATATAACGTTATAGACGTATATACCGTTCCCTCCGAGAAGTAGGGTTCGACAGGCCAGGAATGTTGTCAAATATTGCATCCGAGATGTTAGGTTGCCTTAGATTAGGATATATACCGTTATAGACGCATGTAATGTTACCACCGAGACGTAGGGACCGACACGCCTGGAATGTTGTCAAATGTTACATCCGAGATGTTAGGTTGCCTCAGGTTAAGATATATGACGTTATAGACGTATATACTTTTCTCTCCGAGAAGTAGGGTTCGACGGGCCAGGAATGTTGTCAAATGTTGCATCCGAGATGTTAGGTTGCCTTATGTTAGGATATTTGACGCTACAGACGTATATACTGTTCCCTCCGAGAAGTAGGGTTCGACAGGCCAGGAATGTTGTCAAATATTGCATCCGAGATGTTAGGTTGCCTTAGATTAGGATATATACCGTTATAGACGTATATAATGTACCCTCCGAGAAGTAGGGTTCGACAGGCCAGGAATGTTGTAAAATATTGCATCCGAGATGTTAGGTTGCCTTAGGTTAGGATATATAACGTTATAGACGCATATAATGTTCCCACCGAGGAGTAGGGTCCGACACGCCTGGAATGTTGTAGAGTATTACATCCGAGATGTAAGGTTGCCTTAGGTTAGAATATATAACGTTATGGATGTATATACTGTTCCCACCGAGAAGTAGGGTCCGACACGCCAGGAATGTTGTCAAATATTGCATCCGAGATGTTAGGTTGCCTTAGATTAGGATATACAACGTTATAGACGCATATAATGTTCCCACCGAGAAGTAGGGTCCGACACGCCTGGAATGTTGTAGAATATTACATCCGAGATGTAAGGTTGCCTTAGGTTAGAATATATAACGTTATGGACGTATATACTGTTCCCACCGAGAAGTAGGGTCCGAAACGCCAGGAATGTTGTCAAATATTACATCCGAGTTGTTACGTTGCCGTTATAGACGCATTAATGTTACCACCGAGACGTAGGGACCGACACGCCTGGAATGTTGTCAAATGTGACATCCGAGATGTTAGGCTGCCTTAGGTTAGGATATATATCGCTGTGGACGTATATAATGTTCCCACCGAGTAGTAGGGTCCGACACGCCTGGAAGGTTGTAGAATATTACATCCGAGATGTCAGGTTGCCTTAGGTTAGGATATACACCGTTATAGACATATATACTGTTCCCTCCGAGAAGTAGGGTTCGACAGGCCAGGAATGTTGTCAAATATTGCATCCGAGATGTTAGATTGCCTTAGGTTAGGATATATAACGTTATAGACGCATGTAAAGTTACCGCCGAGACGTAGGGACCGACACGCCTGGAATGTTGTCAAATGTTACATCCGACATGTTAGGTTGCCTTAGGTTAGGATATATGACGTTACAGACGTATATACTGTTCCCTCCGAGAAGTAGGGTTCGACAGGCGAGGAATGTTGTCAAATATTGCATCCGAGATGTTAGGTTGCCTTAGATTAGGATATACAACGTTATAGACGCATACAATGTTCCCACCGAGAAGTAGGGTCCGACACGCCTGGAATGTTGTAGAATAATACATCCGAGATGTCAGGTTGCCTTAGGTTAGGATATATAACGTTATAGACGTATATACTGTTCCCTCCGAGAAGTAGGGTTCGACAGGCCAGGAATGTTGTCAAATATTGCATCCGAGATGTTAGGTTGCCTTAGATTAGGATATATACCGTTATAGACGCATGTAATGTTACCACCGAGACGTAGGGACCGACACGCCTGGAATGTTGTCAAATGTTACATCCGAGATGTTAGGTTGCCTCAGGTTAAGATATATGACGTTATAGACGTATATACTTTTCTCTCCGAGAAGTAGGGTTCGACGGGCCAGGAATGTTGTCAAATGTTGCATCCGAGATGTTAGGTTGCCTTATGTTAGGATATTTGACGCTACAGACGTATATACTGTTCCCTCCGAGAAGTAGGGTTCGACAGGCCAGGAATGTTGTCAAATATTGCATCCGAGATGTTAGGTTGCCTTAGATTAGGATATATACCGTTATAGACGTATATAATGTACCCTCCGAGAAGTAGGGTTCGACAGGCCAGGAATGTTGTAAAATATTGCATCCGAGATGTTAGGTTGCCTTAGGTTAGGATATATAACGTTATAGACGCATGTAATGTTACCACCGAGACGTAGGGACCGACACGACTGGAATGTTGTCAAATGTTACATCCGAGATGTTAGGTTGCCTTAGGTTAGGATATATGACGTTACAGACGTATATACAGTTCCCACCGAGAGGTAGGGTTCGACAGGCCAGGAATGTTGTCAAATATTGCATCCGAGATGTTAGGTTGCCTTAGATTAGGATATACAACGTTATAGACGCATATAATGTTCCCACCGAGGAGTAGGGTCCGACACGCCTGGAATGTTGTAGAGTATTACATCCGAGATGTAAGGTTGCCTTAGGTTAGAATATATAACGTTATGGATGTATATACTGTTCCCACCGAGAAGTAGGGTCCGACACGCCAGGAATGTTGTCAAATATTGCATCCGAGATGTTAGGTTGCCTTAGATTAGGATATACAACGTTATAGACGCATATAATGTTCCCACCGAGAAGTAGGGTCCGACACGCCTGGAATGTTGTAGAATATTACATCCGAGATGTAAGGTTGCCTTAGGTTAGAATATATAACGTTATGGACGTATATACTGTTCCCACCGAGAAGTAGGGTCCGAAACGCCAGGAATGTTGTCAAATATTACATCCGAGTTGTTACGTTGCCGTTATAGACGCATCAATGTTACCACCGAGACGTAGGGACCGACACGCCTGGAATGTTGTCAAATGTGACATCCGAGATGTAAGGTTGCCTTAGGTTAGGATATATATCGCTATAGACGCATATAATGTTCCCACCAAGTAGTAGGGTCCGACACGCCTGGAAGGTTGTAGAATATTACATCCGAGATGTCAGGTTGCCTTAGGTTAGGATATACACCGTTATAGACATATATACTGTTCCCTCCGAGAAGTAGGGTTCGACAGGCCAGGAATGTTGTCAAATATTGCATCCGAGATGTTAGATTGCCTTAGGTTAGGATATATAACGTTATAGACGCATGTAAAGTTACCGCCGAGACGTAGGGACCGACACTCCTGGAATGTTGTCAAATGTTACATCCGACATGTTAGGTTGCCTTAGGTTAGGATATATGACGTTACAGACGTATATACTGTTCCCTCCGAGAAGTAGGGTTCGACAGGCGAGGAATGTTGTCAAATATTGCATCCGAGATGTTAGGTTGCCTTAGATTATGATATATACCGTTATAGACGCATATAATGTTCCCACCGAGAAGTAGGTTCCGACACGCCTGGAAGGTTGTAGAATATTACATCCGAGATGTCAGGTTGCCTTAGGTTAGGATATATACCGTTATAGACATATATAGTGTTCCCTCCGAGAAGTAGGGTTCGACAGGCCAGGAATGTTGTCAAATATTGCATCCGAGATGTTAGGTTGCCTTAGATTATGATATATACCGTTATAGACGTATATACTGTTCCCTCCGAGAAGTAGGGTTCGACAGGCCAGGAATGTTGTCAAATATTGCATCCGAGATGTTAGGTTGCCTTAGATTAGGATATACAACGTTATAGACGCATATAATGTTCCCACCGAGAAGTAGGGTCCGACACGCCTGGAATGTTGTAGAATAATACATCCGAGATGTCAGGTTGCCTTAGGTTAGGATATATAACGTTATAGACGTATATACTGTTCCCTCCGAGAAGTAGGGTTCGACAGGCCAGGAATGTTGTCAAATATTGCATCCGAGATGTTAGGTTGCCTTAGATTAGGATATATACCGTTATAGACGCATGTAATGTTACCACCGAGACGTAGGGACCGACACGCCTGGAATGTTGTCAAATGTTACATCCGAGATGTTAGGTTGCCTCAGGTTAAGATATATGACGTTATAGACGTATATACATTTCTCTCCGAGAAGTAGGGTTCGACGGGCCAGGAATGTTGTCAAATGTTGCATCCGAGATGTTAGGTCGCCTTAGGATAGGATATATAACGTTATAGACGCATGTAATGTTACCACCGAGACGTAGGGACCGACACGCCTGGAATGTTGTCAAATGTTACATCCGAGATGTTAGGTTGCCTTAGGTTAGGATATATGACGTTACAGACGTATATACTGTTCCCTCCGAGAAGTAGGGTTCGACAGGCCAGGAATGTTGTCAAATATTACATCCGAGTTGTTACGTTGCCGTTATAGACGCATCAATGTTACCACCGAGATGTAGGGACCGACACGCCTGGAATGTTGTCAAATGTGACATCCGAGATGTTAGGCTGCCTTAGGTTAGGATATATATCGCTATAGACGCATATAATGTTCCCACCGAGTAGTAGGGTCCGACACGCCTGGAAGGTTGTAGAATATTACATCCGAGATGTCAGGTTGCCTTAGGTTAGGATATACACCGTTATAGACATATATACTGTTCCCTCCGAGAAGTAGGGTTCGACAGGCCAGGAATGTTGTCAAATATTGCATCCGAGATGTTAGATTGCCTTAGGTTAGGATATATAACGTTATAGACGCATGTAAAGTTACCGCCGAGACGTAGGGACCGACACGCCTGGAATGTTGTCAAATGTTACATCCGACATGTTAGGTTGCCTTAGGTTAGGATATATGACGTTACAGACGTATATACTGTTCCCTCCGAGAAGTAGGGTTCGACAGGCGAGGAATGTTGTCAAATATTGCATCCGAGATGTTAGGTTGCCTTAGATTATGATATATACCGTTATAGACGCATATAATGTTCCCACCGAGAAGTAGGTTCCGACACGCCTGGAAGGTTGTAGAATATTACATCCGAGATGTCAGGTTGCCTTAGGTTAGGATATATACCGTTATAGACCTATATAGTGTTCCCTCCGAGAAGTAGGGTTCGACAGGCCAGGAATGTTGTCAAATATTGCATCCGAGATGTTAGGTTGCCTTAGATTATGATATATACCGTTATAGACGTATATACTGTTCCCTCCGAGAAGTAGGGTTCGACAGGCCAGGAATGTTGTCAAATATTGCATCCGAGATGTTAGGTTGCCTTAGATTAGGATATACAACGTTATAGACGCATATAATGTTCCCACCGAGAAGTAGGGTCCGACACGCCTGGAATGTTGTAGAATAATACATCCGAGATGTCAGGTTGCCTTAGGTTAGGATATATAACGTTATAGACGTATATACTGTTCCCTCCGAGAAGTAGGGTTCGACAGGCCAGGAATGTTGTCAAATATTGCATCCGAGATGTTAGGTTGCCTTAGATTAGGATATATACCGTTATAGACGCATGTAATGTTACCACCGAGACGTAGGGACCGACACGCCTGGAATGTTGTCAAATGTTACATCCGAGATGTTAGGTTGCCTCAGGTTAAGATATATGACGTTATAGACGTATATACTTTTCTCTCCGAGAAGTAGGGTTCGACGGGCCAGGAATGTTGTCAAATGTTGCATCCGAGATGTTAGGTCGCCTTAGGATAGGATATATAACGTTATAGACGCATGTAATGTTACCACCTAGACGTAGGGACCGACACGCCTGGAATGTTGTCAAATGTTACATCCGAGATGTTAGGTTGCCTTAGGTTAGGATATATGACGTTACAGACGTATATACTGTTCCCTCCGAGAAGTAGTGTTCGACAGGCCAGGAATGTTGTCAAATATTGCATCCGAGATGTTAGGTTGCCTTAGATTAGGATATATACCGTTATAGACGTATATACTGTTCCCTCCGAGAAGTAGGGTCCGACACGCCTGGAAGGTTGTAGAATATTACATCCGAGATGTTAGGTTGCCTTAGGTTAGGATATATGACGTTACAGACGTATATACTGTTCCCTCCGAGAAGTAGGGTTCGACAGGCCAGGAATGTTGTCAAATATTGCATCCGAGATGTTAGATTGCCTTAGATTATGATATCGACCGTTATAGACGCATATAATATTCCCACCGAAAAGTATGCACCGACACGCCAGGAATATTGTAAAATATTACGTCTGAGATAATAGGTTGCCTTAGATTAGGATATACAACGTTATAGACTCATATAATGTTCCCACCGAGAAGTAGGGTCCGACACGCCTGGAATGATGTAGAATATTACATCCGAGATGTCAGGTTGCCTTAGGTTAGGATATATAACGTTATGGACGTATATACTGTTCCCTCCGAGAAGTAGGGTTCGACACGCCAGCAATGTTGTCACATATTACATCCGAGTTTTTACGTTGCCGTTATAGACGCATTAATGTTACCACCGAGACGTAGGGACCGACACGCCTGGAATGTTGTCAAATATTGCATCCGAGATGTTAGGTTGCCTTAGATTAGGATATATACCGTTATAGACGTTTATAATGTTCCCTCCGAGAAGTCGGGTTCGACAGGCCAGGAATGTTGTCAAATATTGCATCCGAGATGTTAGGTTGCCTTAGATTAGGATATATACCGTTATAGACATATATACTGTTACCTCCGAGAAGTAGGGTTCGACAGGCCAGGAATGTTGTCAAATATTGCATCCGAGATGTTAGATTGCCTTAGGTTAGGATATATAACGTTATAGACGCATGTAAAGTTACCGCCGAGACGTAGGGACCGACACGCCTGGAATGTTGTCAAATGTTACATCCGACTTTTTCGGTTGCCTTAGGTTAGGATATATGACGTTACAGACGTATATACTGTTCCCTCCGAGAAGTAGGGTTCGACAGGCGAGGAATGTTGTCAAATATTGCATCCGAGATGTTAGGTTGCCTTAGATTATGATATATACCGTTATAGACGCATATAATGTTCCCACCGAGAAGTAGGTTCCGACACGCCTGGAAGGTTGTAGAATATTACATCCGAGATGTCAGGTTGCCTTAGGTTAGGATATATACCGTTATAGACATATATACTGTTCCCTCCGAGAAGTAGGGTTCGACAGGCCAGGAATGTTGTCAAATATTGCATCCGAGATGTTAGGTTGCCTTAGATTAGGATATACAACGTTATAGACGCATATAATGTTCCCACCGAGAAGTAGGGTCCGACACGCCTGGAATGTTGTAGAATAATACATCCGAGATGTCAGGTTGCCTTAGGTTAGGATATATAACGTTATAGACGTATATACTGTTCCCTCCGAGAAGTAGGGTTCGACAGGCCAGGAATGTTGTCAAATATTGCATCCGAGATGTTAGGTTGCCTTAGATTAGGATATATACCGTTATAGACGCATGTAATGTTACCACCGAGACGTAGGGACCGACACGCCTGGAATGTTGTCAAATGTTACATCCGAGATGTTAGGTTGCCTCAGGTTAAGATATATGACGTTATAGACGTATATACTTTTCTCTCCGAGAAGTAGGGTTCGACGGGCCAGGAATGTTGTCAAATGTTGCATCCGAGATGTTAGGTCGCCTTAGGATAGGATATATAACGTTATAGACGCATGTAATGTTACCACCGAGACGTAGGGACCGACACGCCTGGAATGTTGTCAAATGTTACATCCGAGATGTTAGGTTGCCTTAGGTTAGGATATATGACGTTACAGACGTATATACTGTTCCCTCCGAGAAGTAGTGTTCGACAGGCCAGGAATGTTGTCAAATATTGCATCCGAGATGCTAGGTTGCCTTAGATTAGGATATATACCGTTATAGACGTATATACTGTTCCTCCGAGAAGTAGGGTCCGACACGCCTGGAAGGTTGTAGAATATTACATCCGAGATGTTAGGTTGCCTTAGGTTAGGATATATGACGTTACAGACGTATATACTGTTCCCTCCGAGAAGTAGGGTTCGACAGGCCAGGAATGTTGTCAAATATTGCATCCGAGATGTTAGATTGCCTTAGATTATGATATCGACCGTTATAGACGCATATAATATTCCCACCGAAAAGTATGCACCGACACGCCAGGAATATTGTAAAATATTACGTCTGAGATAATAGGTTGCCTTAGATTAGGATATACAACGTTATAGACTCATATAATGTTCCCACCGAGAAGTAGGGTCCGACACGCCTGGAATGATGTAGAATATTACATCCGAGATGTCAGGTTGCCTTAGGTTAGGATATATAACGTTATGGACGTATATACTGTTCCCTCCGAGAAGTAGGGTTCGACACGCCAGCAATGTTGTCACATATTACATCCGAGTTTTTACGTTGCCGTTATAGACGCATTAATGTTACCACCGAGACGTAGGGACCGACACGCCTGGAATGTTGTCAAATGTGACATCCGAGATGTTAGGCTGCCTTATGATAGGATATATATCGTTATAGACGCATATAATGTTCCCACCGAGTAGTAGGGTCCGACACGCCTGGAAGGTTGTAGAATATTACATCCGAGATGTCAGGTTGCCTTAGGTTAGGATATGCACCGTTATAGACATATATACTGTTACCTCCGAGAAGTAGGGTTCGACAGGCCAGGAATGTTGTCAAATATTGCATCCGAGATGTTAGATTGCCTTAGGTTAGGATATATAACGTTATAGACGCATGTAAAGTTACCGCCGAGACGTAGGGACCGACACGCCTGGAATGTTGTCAAATGTTACATCCGACATGTTAGGTTGCCTTAGGTTAGGATATATGACGTTACAGACGTATATACTGTTCCCTCCGAGAAGTAGGGTTCGACAGGCGAGGAATGTTGTCAAATATTGCATCCGAGATGTTAGGTTGCCTTAGATTATGATATATACCGTTATAGACGCATATAATGTTCCCACCGAGAAGTAGGTTCCGACACGCCTGGAAGGTTGTAGAATATTACATCCGAGATGTCAGGTTGCCTTAGGTTAGGATATATACCGTTATAGACATATATACTGTTCCCTCCGAGAAGTAGGGTTCGACAGGCCAGGAATGTTGTCAAATATTGCATCCGAGATGTTAGGTTGCCTTAGATTATGATATATACCGTTATAGACGTATATACTGTTCCCTCCTAGTAGTAGGGTTCGACAGGCCAGGAATGTTGTCAAATATTGCATCCGAGATGTTAGGTTGCCTTAGATTAGGATACACAACGTTATAGACGCATATAATGTTCCCACCGAGAAGTAGGGTCCGACACGCCTGTAATGTTGTCAAATGTTACATCCGAGATGTTAGGTTGCCTTAGGTTAGGATATATGACGTTACAGACGTATATACTGTTCCCTCCGAGAAGTAGTGTTCGACAGGCCAGGAATGTTGTCAAATATTGCATCCGAGATGTTAGGTTGCCTTAGATTAGGATATATACCGGTATAGACGTATATACTGTTCTCTCCGAGAAGTAGGGATCGACAGGCCAGGAATGTTGTCAAATATTGCATCCGAGATTTTAGGTTGCCTCAGGTAAGAATATATGACGTTATAGACGTATATACAGTTCCCTCCGAGAAGTAGGATTCGACAGGCCAGGAATGTTGTCAAATATTGCATCCGAGATGTTAGGTTGCCTTAGATTATGATATATACCGTTATAGACGTATATACTGTTTCCTGCGAGAAGTAGGGTTCGACAGGCCAGGAATGTTGTCAAATATTGCATCCGAGATGTTAGGTTGCCTTAGATTAGGATATATACCGTTATAGACGCATGTAATGTTACCACCGAGACGTAGGGACCGACACGCCTGGAATGTTGTCAAATGTTACATCCGAGATGTTAAGTTGCCTCAGGTTAAGATATATGACGTTATAGACGTATATACTGTTCTCTCCGAGAAGTAGGGTTCGACGGGCCAGGAATGTAGTCAAATATTGCATCCGAGATGTTAGGTCGCCTTAGGATAGGATATATAACGTTACAGACGCATGTAATGTTACCGCCGAGACGTAGGGACCGACACGCCTGGAATGTTGTCAAATGTTACATCCGAGATGTTAGGTTGCCTTAGGTTAGGATATATGACGTTACAGACGTATATACTGTTCCCTCCGAGAAGTAGTGTTCGACAGGCCAGGAATGTTGTCAAATATTGCATCCGAGATGTTAGGTTGCCTTAGATTAGGATATATACCGTTATAGACGTATATACTGTTCCCTCCGAGAAGTATGGTTCGACAGGCCAGGAATGTTGTCAAATATTGCATCCGAGATGTTAGGTTGCCTCAGGTAAGGATGTATGACGTTATAGACGTATATACTGTTCCCACCGAGAAGTAGGGTTCGACAGGCCAGGAATGTTGTCAAATATTGCATCCGAGATGTTAGGTTGCCTTAGATTAGGATATATACCGTTATAGACGTTTATAATGTTCCCTCCGAGAAGTCGGGTTCGACAGGCCAGGAATGTTGTCAAATATTGCATCCGAGATGTTAGGTTGCCTTAGATTAGGATATATACCGTTATAGACGCATGTAATCTTACCACCGAGACGTAGGGACCGACACGCCTGGAATGTTGTCAAATGTTACATCCGAGATGTTAGGTTGCCTTATGTTAGGATATTTGACGCTACAGACGTATATACTGTTCCCTCCGAGAAGTAGGGTTCGACAGGCCAGGAATGTTGTCAAATATTGCATCCGAGATGTTAGGTTGCCTTAGATTAGGATATATACCGTTATAGACGTATATAATGTACCCTCCGACAAGTAGGGTTCGACAGGCCAGGAATATTGTAAAATATTGCATCCGAGATGTTATGTTGCCTTAGGTTAGGATATATAACGTTATAGACGCATGTAATGTTACCACCGAGACGTAGGGACCGACACGACTGGAATGTTGTCAAATGTTACATCCGAGATGTTAGGTTGCCTTAGGTTAGGATATATGACGTTACAGACGTATATACAGTTCCCACCGAGAGGTAGGGTTCGACAGGCCAGGAATGTTGTCAAATATTGCATCCGAGATGTTAGGTTACCTTAGGTTAGGATATATAACGTTATAGACGCATGTAATGTTACCTCCGAGACGTAGGGACCGACACGCCTGGAATGTTGTCAAATGTTACATGCGAGATGTTAGGTTGCCTTATGTTAGGATATATGACGCTACAGACGTATATACTGTTCCCTCCGAGAAGTAGGGTTCGACAGGCCAGGAATGTTGTCAAATATTGCATCCGAGATGTTAGGTTGCCTTAGATTAGGATATACAACGTTATAGACGCATATAATGTTCCCACCGAGGAGTAGGGTCCGACACGCCTGGAATGTTGTAGAGTATTACATCCGAGATGTAAGGTTGCCTTAGGTTAGAATATATAACGTTATGGATGTATATACTGTTCCCACCGAGAAGTAGGGTCCGACACGCCAGGAATGTTGTCAAATATTGCATCCGAGATGTTAGGTTGCCTTAGATTAGGATATACAACGTTATAGACGCATATAATGTTCCCACCGAGAAGTAGGGTCCGACACGCCTGGAATGTTGTAGAATATTACATCCGAGATGTAAGGTTGCCTTAGGTTAGAATATATAACGTTATGGACGTATATACTGTTCCCACCGAGAAGTAGGGTCCGAAACGCCAGGAATGTTGTCAAATATTACATCCGAGTTGTTACGTTGCCGTTATAGACGCATTAATGTTACCACCGAGACGTAGGGACCGACACGCCTGGACTGTTGTCAAATGTGACATCCGAGATGTTAGGCTGCCTTAGGTTAGGATATATATCGCTATAGACGCATATAATGTTCCCACCGAGTAGTAGGGTCCGACACGCCTGGAAGGTTGTAGAATATTACATCCGAAATGTCAGGTTGCCTTAGGTTAGGATATACACCGTTATAGACATATATACTGTTCCCTCCGAGAAGTAGGGTTCGACAGGCCAGGAATGTTGTCAAATATTGCATCCGAGATGTTAGATTGCCTTAGGTTAGGATATATAACGTTATAGACGCATGTAAAGTTGCCGCCGAGACGTAGGGACCGACACGCCTGGAATGTTGTCAAATGTTACATCCGACATGTTAGGTTGCCTTAGGTTAGGATATATGACGTTACAGACGTATATACTGTTCCCTCCGAGAAGTAGGGTTCGACAGGCGAGGAATGTTGTCAAATATTGCATCCGAGATGTTAGGTTGCCTTAGATTATGATATATACCGTTATAGACGCATATAATGTTCCCACCGAGAAGTAGGTTCCGACACGCCTGGAAGGTTGTAGAATATTACATCCGAGATGTTAGGTTGCCTTAGGTTAGGATATATGACGTTACAGACGTATATACTGTTCCCTCCGAGAAGTAGGGTTCGACAGGCCAGGAATGTTGTCAAATATTGCATCCGAGATGTTAGATTGCCTTAGATTATGATATCGACCGTTATAGACGCATATAATATTCCCACCGAAAAGTATGCACCGACACGCCAGGAATATTGTAAAATATTACGTCTGAGATAATAGGTTGCCTTAGATTAGGATATACAACGTTATAGACTCATATAATGTTCCCACCGAGAAGTAGGGTCCGACACGCCTGGAATGTTGTAGAATATTACATCCGAGATGTAAGGTTGCCTTTGGTTAGGATATATAACGTTATGGACGTATATACTGTTACCACCGAGAAGTAGGGTCCGAAACGCCAGGAATGTTGTAAAATATTACATCCGAGTTGTTACGTTGCCGTTATAGACGCATTAATGTTACCACCGAGACGGAGGGACCGACA
The DNA here is from genome assembly GCA_963969225.1 of Xylocopa violacea. Taxonomy (NCBI): domain Eukaryota; kingdom Metazoa; phylum Arthropoda; class Insecta; order Hymenoptera; family Apidae; genus Xylocopa; species Xylocopa violacea. Next base: position 22,413,249 of record CAXAJV010000004.1, read on the forward strand.
CGACTGGAATGTTGTCAAATGTTACATCCGAGATGTTAGGTTGCCTTAGGTTAGGATATATGACGTTACAGACGTATATACAGTTCCCACCGAGAGGTAGGGTTCGACAGGCCAGGAATGTTGTCAAATATTGCATCCGAGATGTTAGGTTACCTTAGGTTAGGATATATAACGTTATAGACGCATGTAATGTTACCTCCGAGACGTAGGGACCGACACGCCTGGAATGTTGTCAAATGTTACATGCGAGTTGTTAGGTTGCCTTATGTTAGGATATATGACGCTACAGACGTATATACTGTTCCCTCCGAGAAGTAGGGTTCGACAGGCCAGGAATGTTGTCAAATATTGCATCCGAGATGTTAGGTTGCCTTAGATTAGGATATATACCGTTATAGACGTATATAATGTACCCTCCGAGAAGTAGGGTTCGACAGGCCAGGAATATTGTAAAATATTGCATCCGAGATGTTATGTTGCCTTAGGTTAGGATATATAACGTTATAGACGCATGTAATGTTACCACCGAGACGTAGGGACCGACACGACTGGAATGTTGTCAAATGTTACATCCGAGATGTTAGGTTGCCTTAGGTTAGGATATATGACGTTACAGACGTATATACAGTTCCCACCGAGAGGTAGGGTTCGACAGGCCAGGAATGTTGTCAAATATTGCATCCGAGATGTTAGGTTACCTTAGGTTAGGATATATAACGTTATAGACGCATGTAATGTTACCTCCGAGACGTAGGGACCGACACGCCTGGAATGTTGTCAAATGTTACATGCGAGATGTTAGGTTGCCTTATGTTAGGATATATGACGCTACAGACGTATATACTGTTCCCTCCGAGAAGTAGGGTTCGACAGGCCAGGAATGTTGTCAAATATTGCATCCGAGATGTTAGGTTGCCTTAGATTAGGATATACAACGTTATAGACGCATATAATGTTCCCACCGAGGAGTAGGGTCCGACACGCCTGGAATGTTGTAGAGTATTACATCCGAGATGTAAGGTTGCCTTAGGTTAGAATATATAACGTTATGGATGTATATACTGTTCCCACCGAGAAGTAGGGTCCGACACGCCAGGAATGTTGTCAAATATTGCATCCGAGATGTTAGGTTGCCTTAGATTAGGATATACAACGTTATAGACGCATATAATGTTCCCACCGAGAAGTAGGGTCCGACACGCCTGGAATGTTGTAGAATATTACATCCGAGATGTAAGGTTGCCTTAGGTTAGAATATATAACGTTATGGACGTATATACTGTTCCCACCGAGAAGTAGGGTCCGAAACGCCAGGAATGTTGTCAAATATTACATCCGAGTTGTTACGTTGCCGTTATAGACGCATTAATGTTACCACCGAGACGTAGGGACCGACACGCCTGGACTGTTGTCAAATGTGACATCCGAGATGTTAGGCTGCCTTAGGTTAGGATATATATCGCTATAGACGCATATAATGTTCCCACCGAGTAGTAGGGTCCGACACGCCTGGAAGGTTGTAGAATATTACATCCGAAATGTCAGGTTGCCTTAGGTTAGGATATACACCGTTATAGACATATATACTGTTCCCTCCGAGAAGTAGGGTTCGACAGGCCAGGAATGTTGTCAAATATTGCATCCGAGATGTTAGATTGCCTTAGGTTAGGATATATAACGTTATAGACGCATGTAAAGTTGCCGCCGAGACGTAGGGACCGACACGCCTGGAATGTTGTCAAATGTTACATCCGACATGTTAGGTTGCCTTAGGTTAGGATATATGACGTTACAGACGTATATACTGTTCCCTCCGAGAAGTAGGGTTCGACAGGCGAGGAATGTTGTCAAATATTGCATCCGAGATGTTAGGTTGCCTTAGATTATGATATATACCGTTATAGACGCATATAATGTTCCCACCGAGAAGTAGGTTCCGACACGCCTGGAAGGTTGTAGAATATTACATCCGAGATGTTAGGTTGCCTTAGGTTAGGATATATGACGTTACAGACGTATATACTGTTCCCTCCGAGAAGTAGGGTTCGACAGGCCAGGAATGTTGTCAAATATTGCATCCGAGATGTTAGATTGCCTTAGATTATGATATCGACCGTTATAGACGCATATAATATTCCCACCGAAAAGTATGCACCGACACGCCAGGAATATTGTAAAATATTACGTCTGAGATAATAGGTTGCCTTAGATTAGGATATACAACGTTATAGACTCATATAATGTTCCCACCGAGAAGTAGGGTCCGACACGCCTGGAATGTTGTAGAATATTACATCCGAGATGTAAGGTTGCCTTTGGTTAGGATATATAACGTTATGGACGTATATACTGTTACCACCGAGAAGTAGGGTCCGAAACGCCAGGAATGTTGTAAAATATTACATCCGAGTTGTTACGTTGCCGTTATAGACGCATTAATGTTACCACCGAGACGTAGGGACCGACACGACTGGAATGTTGTCAAATGTTACATCCGAGATGTTAGGTTGCCTTAGGTTAGGATATATGACGTTACAGACGTATATACAGTTCCCACCGAGAGGTAGGGTTCGACAGGCCAGGAATGTTGTCAAATATTGCATCCGAGATGTTAGGTTACCTTAGGTTAGGATATATAACGTTATAGACGCATGTAATGTTACCTCCGAGACGTAGGGACCGACACGCCTGGAATGTTGTCAAATGTTACATGCGAGTTGTTAGGTTGCCTTATGTTAGGATATATGACGCTACAGACGTATATACTGTTCCCTCCGAGAAGTAGGGTTCGACAGGCCAGGAATGTTGTCAAATATTGCATCCGAGATGTTAGGTTGCCTTAGATTAGGATATATACCGTTATAGACGTATATAATGTACCCTCCGAGAAGTAGGGTTCGACAGGCCAGGAATATTGTAAAATATTGCATCCGAGATGTTATGTTGCCTTAGGTTAGGATATATAACGTTATAGACGCATGTAATGTTACCACCGAGACGTAGGGACCGACACGACTGGAATGTTGTCAAATGTTACATCCGAGATGTTAGGTTGCCTTAGGTTAGGATATATGACGTTACAGACGTATATACAGTTCCCACCGAGAGGTAGGGTTCGACAGGCCAGGAATGTTGTCAAATATTGCATCCGAGATGTTAGGTTACCTTAGGTTAGGATATATAACGTTATAGACGCATGTAATGTTACCTCCGAGACGTAGGGACCGACACGCCTGGAATGTTGTCAAATGTTACATGCGAGATGTTAGGTTGCCTTATGTTAGGATATATGACGCTACAGACGTATATACTGTTCCCTCCGAGAAGTAGGGTTCGACAGGCCAGGAATGTTGTCAAATATTGCATCCGAGATGTTAGGTTGCCTTAGATTAGGATATACAACGTTATAGACGCATATAATGTTCCCACCGAGGAGTAGGGTCCGACACGCCTGGAATGTTGTAGAGTATTACATCCGAGATGTAAGGTTGCCTTAGGTTAGAATATATAACGTTATGGATGTATATACTGTTCCCACCGAGAAGTAGGGTCCGACACGCCAGGAATGTTGTCAAATATTGCATCCGAGATGTTAGGTTGCCTTAGATTAGGATATACAACGTTATAGACGCATATAATGTTCCCACCGAGAAGTAGGGTCCGACACGCCTGGAATGTTGTAGAATATTACATCCGAGATGTAAGGTTGCCTTAGGTTAGAATATATAACGTTATGGACGTATATACTGTTCCCACCGAGAAGTAGGGTCCGAAACGCCAGGAATGTTGTCAAATATTACATCCGAGTTGTTACGTTGCCGTTATAGACGCATTAATGTTACCACCGAGACGTAGGGACCGACACGCCTGGACTGTTGTCAAATGTGACATCCGAGATGTTAGGCTGCCTTAGGTTAGGATATATATCGCTATAGACGCATATAATGTTCCCACCGAGTAGTAGGGTCCGACACGCCTGGAAGGTTGTAGAATATTACATCCGAAATGTCAGGTTGCCTTAGGTTAGGATATACACCGTTATAGACATATACACTGTTCCCTCCGAGAAGTAGGGTTCGACAGGCCAGGAATGTTGTCAAATATTGCATCCGAGATGTTAGATTGCCTTAGGTTAGGATATATAACGTTATAGACGCATGTAAAGTTGCCGCCGAGACGTAGGGACCGACACGCCTGGAATGTTGTCAAATGTTACATCCGACATGTTAGGTTGCCTTAGGTTAGGATATATGACGTTACAGACGTATATACTGTTCCCTCCGAGAAGTAGGGTTCGACAGGCGAGGAATGTTGTCAAATATTGCATCCGAGATGTTAGGTTGCCTTAGATTATGATATATACCGTTATAGACGCATATAATGTTCCCACCGAGAAGTAGGTTCCGACACGCCTGGAAGGTTGTAGAATATTACATCCGAGATGTTAGGTTGCCTTAGGTTAGGATATATGACGTTACAGACGTAAATACTGTTCCCTCCGAGAAGTAGGGTTCGACAGGCCAGGAATGTTGTCAAATATTGCATCCGAGATGTTAGATTGCCTTAGATTATGATATCGACCGTTATAGACGCATATAATATTCCCACCGAAAAGTATGCACCGACACGCCAGGAATATTGTAAAATATTACGTCTGAGATAATAGGTTGCCTTAGATTAGGATATACAACGTTATAGACTCATATAATGTTCCCACCGAGAAGTAGGGTCCGACACGCCTGGAATGTTGTAGAATATTACATCCGAGATGTAAGGTTGCCTTTGGTTAGGATATATAACGTTATGGACGTATATACTGTTACCACCGAGAAGTAGGGTCCGAAACGCCAGGAATGTTGTAAAATATTACATCCGAGTTGTTACGTTGCAGTTATAGACGCATTAATGTTACCACCGAGACGTAGGGACCGACACGCCTGGAATGTTGTCAAATGTGACATCCGAGATGTTAGGCTGCCTTAGGATAGGATATATATCGTTATAGACGCATATAATGTTCCCACCGAGTAGTAGGGTCCGACACGCCTGGAAGGTTGTAGAATATTACATCCGAGATGTCAGGTTGCCTTAGGTTAGGATATACACCGTTATAGACATATATACTGTTCCCTCCGAGAAGTACGGTTCGACAGGCGAGGAATGTTGTCAAATATTGCATCCGAGATGTTAGGTTGCCTTAGATTATGATATATACCGTTATAGACGCATATAATGTTCCCACCGAGAAGTAGGTTCCGACACGCCTGGAAGGTTGTAGAATATTACATCCGAGATGTCAGGTTGCCTTAGGTTAGGATATATACCGTTATAGACATATATACTGTTCCCTCCGAGAAGTAGGGTTCGACAGGCCAGGAATGTTATCAAATATTGCATCCGAGATGTTAGGTTGCCTTAGATTATGATATATACCGTTATAGACGCATATAATGTTCCCACCGAGAAGTAGGGTCCGACACGCCTAGAAGGTTGTAGAATATTACATCCGAGATGTCAGGTTGCCTTAGGTTAGGATATATACCGTTATAGACATATATACTGTTCCCTCCGAGAAGTAGAGTTCGACAGGCCAGGAATGTTGTCAAATATTGCATCCGAGATGTTAGATTGCCTTAGATTAGGATACACAACGTTATAGACGCATATAATGTTCCCACCGAGAAGTAGGGTCCGACACGCCTGTAATGTTGTCAAATGTTATATCCGAGATGTTAGGTTGCCTTAGGTTAGGATATATGACGTTACAGACGTATATACTGTTCCCTCCGAGAAGTAGTGTTCGACAGGCCAGGAATGTTGTCAAATATTGCATCCGAGATGTTAGGTTGCCTTAGATTAAGATATATACCGGTATAGACGTATATACTGTTCTCTCCGAGAAGTAGGGATCGACAGGCCAGGAATGTTGTCAAATATTGCATCCGAGATGTTAGGTTGCCTCAGGTTAGGATATATGACGTTATAGACGTATATACTGTTCCCTCCGAGAAGTAGGGATCGACAGGCCAGGAATGTTGTCAAATATTGCATCCAAGATGTTAGGCTGCCTTAGAATAGGATATACAACGTTATAGACGCATATAATGTTCCCACCGAGATGTAGGGTCCGACACGCCTTGAAGGTTGTAGAATATTACATCCGAGATGTCAGTTTGCCTTAGGTTAGGATATATACCGTTATAGACATATATACTGTTCCCTCCGAGAAGTAGGGTCCGAAACGCCAGGAATGTTGTAAAATATTACATCCGAGTTGTTACGTTGCCGTTATAGACGCATTAATGTTACCACCGAGACGTAGGGACCGACACGCCTGGAATGTTGTCAAATGTTACATCCGACATGTTAGGTTGCCTTAGGTTAGGATATATGACGTTACAGACGTATATACTGTTCCCTCCGAGAAATAGGGTTCGACAGGCGAGGAATGTTGTCAAATATTGCATCCGAGATGTTAGGGTGCCTTAGATTATGATATATACCGTTATAGACGCATATAATGTTCCCACCGAGAAGTAGGTTCCGACACGCCTGGAAGGTTGTAGAATATTACTTCCGAGATGTCAGGTTGCCTTAGGTTAGGATATATACCGTTATAGACATATATACTGTTCCCTCCGAGAAGTAGGGTTCGACAGGCCAGGAATGTTGTCAAATATTGCATCCGAGATGTTAGGTTGCCTTAGGTTAGGATATATAACGTTATAGACGCATGTAATGTTAACACCGAGACGTAGGGACCGACACGCCTGGAATGTTGTCAAATGTTACATCCGAGATGTTAGGTTGCCTCAGGTTAGGATATATGACGTTATAGACGTATATACTGTTCCCTCCGAGAAGTACGGTTCGACAGGCCAGGAATGTTGTCAAATATTGCATCCGAGATGTTAGGTTGCCTTAGGTTAGGATATATGACGTTACAGACGTATATACTGTTCCCTCCGGGAAGTAGGGTTCGAAAGGCCAGGAATGTTGTCAAATATTGCATCCGAGATGTTAGGTTGCCTTAGATTATGATATATACCGTTATAGACGTATATACTGTTCCCTCCGAGAAGTAGGGTTCGACAGGCCAGGAATGTTGTCAAATATTGCATCCAAGATGTTAGGCTGCCTTAGATTAGGATATACAACGTTATAGACGCATATAATGTTCCCACCGAGAAGTAGGTTCCGACACGCCTTGAAGGTTGTAGAATATTACATCCGAGATGTCAGGTTGCCTTAGGTTAGGATATATACCGTTATAGACATATATACTGTTCCCTCCGAGAAGTAGGGTTCGACAGGCCAGGAATGTTGTCAAATATTGCATCCGAGATGTTAGGTCGCCTTAGGATAGGATATATAACGTTACAGACGCATGTAATGTTACCACCGAGACGTAGGGACCGACACGCCTGGAATGTTGTCAAATGTTACATCCGAGATGTTAGGTTGCCTTAGGCTAGGATATATGACGTTTCAGACGTATATACTGTTCACTCCGAGAAGTAGTGTTCGACAGGCCAGGAATGTTGTCAAATATTGCATCCGAGATGTTAGGTTGCCTTAGATTAGGATATATACCGTTATAGACGTATATACTGTTCCCTCCGAGAATATGGTTCGACAGGCCAGGAATGTTGTCAAATATTACATCCGAGTTGCTACGTTGCCGTTATAGACGCATTAATGTTACCACCGAGACGTAGGGACCGACACGCCTGGAATGTTGTCAAATGTTACATCCGACATGTTAGGTTGCCTTAGTTTAGGATATATGACGTTACAGACGTATATAGTGTTCCCTCCGAGAAATAGGGTTCGACAGGCGAGGAATGTTGTCAAATATTGCATCCGAGATGTTAGGGTGCCTTAGATTATGATATATACCGTTATAGACGCATATAATGTTCCCACCGAGTAGTAGGGTCCGACACGCCTGGAAGGTTGTAGAATATTACATCCGAGGTGTCAGGTTGCCTTAGGTTAGGATATACACCGTTATAGACATATATACTGTTCCCTCCGAGAAGTACCGTTCGACAGGCGAGGAATGTTGTCAAATATTGCATCCGAGATGTTAGGTTGCCTTAGATTATGATATATACCGTTATAGACGCATATAATGTTCCCACCGAGAAGTAGGTTCCGACACGCCTGGAAGGTTGTAGAATATTACATCCGAGATGTTAGATTGCCTTAGATTATGATATATACCGTTATAGACGTATATACTGTTCCCTCCGAGTAGTAGGGTTCGACAGGCCAGGAATGTTGTCAAATATTGCATCCGAGATGTTAGGTTGCCTTAGATTAGGATACACAACGTTATAGACGCATATAATGTTCCCACCGAGAAGTAGGGTCCGACACGCCTGTAATGTTGTCAAATGTTACATCCGAGATGTTAGGTTGCCTTAGGTTAGGATATATGACGTTACAGACGTATATACTGTTCCCTCCGAGAAGTAGTGCTCGACAGGCCAGGAATGTTGTCAAATATTGCATCCGAGATGTTAGGTCGCCTTAGGATAGGATATATAACGTTACAGACGCATGTAATGTTACCACCGAGACGTAGGGACCGACACGCCTGGAATGTTGTCAAATGTTACATCCGAGATGTCAGGTTGCCTTAGGTTAGGATATACACCGTTATAGACATATATACTGTTCCCTCCGAGAAGTAGGGTTCGACAGGCCAGGAATGTTGTCAAATATTGCATCCGAGATGTTAGATTGCCTTAGGTTAGGATATATAACGTTATAGACGCATGTAAAGTTGCCGCCGAGACGTAGGGACCGACACGCCTGGAATGTTGTCAAATGTTACATCCGACATGTTAGGTTGCCTTAGGTTAGGATATATGACGTTACAGACGTATATACTGTTCCCTCCGAGAAGTAGGGTTCGACAGGCGAGGAATGTTGTCAAATATTGCATCCGAGATGTTAGGTTGCCTTAGATTATGATATATACCGTTATAGACGCATATAATGTTCCCACCGAGAAGTAGGTTCCGACACGCCTGGAAGGTTGTAGAATACTACATCCGAGATGTTAGGTTGCCTTAGGTTAGGATATATGACGTTACAGACGTATATACTGTTCCCTCCGAGAAGTAGGGTTCGACAGGCCAGGAATGTTGTCAAATATTGCATCCGAGATGTTAGATTGCCTTAGATTATGATATCGACCGTTATAGACGCATATAATATTCCCACCGAAAAGTATGCACCGACACGCCAGGAATATTGTAAAATATTACGTCTGAGATAATAGGTTGCCTTAGATTAGGATATACAACGTTATAGACTCATATAATGTTCCCACCGAGAAGTAGGGTCCGACACGCCTGGAATGATGTAGAATATTACATCCGAGATGTAAGGTTGCCTTTGGTTAGGATATATAACGTTATGGACGTATATACTGTTACCACCGAGAAGTAGGGTCCGAAACGCCAGGAATGTTGTAAAATATTACATCCGAGTTGTTACGTTGCCGTTATAGACGCATTAATGTTACCACCGAGACGTAGGGACCGACACGCCTGGAATGTTGTCAAATGTGACATCCGAGATGTTAGGCTGCCTTAGGATAGGATATATATCGTTATAGACGCATATAATGTTCCCACCGAGTAGTAGGGTCCGACACGCCTGGAAGGTTGTAGAATATTACATCCGAGATGTCAGGTTGCCTTAGGTTAGGATATACACCGTTATAGACATATATACTGTTCCCTCCGAGAAGTACGGTTCGACAGGCGAGGAATGTTGTCAAATATTGCATCCGAGATGTTAGGTTGCCTTAGATTATGATATATACCGTTATAGACGCATATAATGTTCCCACCGAGAAGTAGGTTCCGACACGCCTGGAAGGTTGTAGAATATTACATCCGAGATGTCAGGTTGCCTTAGGTTAGGATATATACCGTTATAGACATATATACTGTTCCCTCCGAGAAGTAGGGTTCGACAGGCCAGGAATGTTGTCAAATATTGCATCCGAGATGTTAGGTTGCCTTAGATTATGATACATACCGTTATAGACGCATATAATGTTCCCACCGAGAAGTAGGGTCCGACACGCCTAGAAGGTTGTAGAATATTACATCCGAGATGTCAGGTTGCCTTAGGTTAGGATATATACCGTTATAGACATATATACTGTTCCCTCCGAGAAGTAGAGTTCGACAGGCCAGGAATGTTGTCAAATATTGCATCCGAGATGTTAGATTGCCTTAGATTATGATATATACCGTTATAGACGTATATACTGTTCCCTCCGAGTAGTAGGGTTCGACAGGCCAGGAATGTTGTCAAATATTGCATCCGAGATGTTAGGTTGCCTTAGATTAGGATACACAACGTTATAGACGCATATAATGTTCCCACCGAGAAGTAGGGTCCGACACGCCTGTAATGTTGTCAAATGTTACATCCGACATGTTAGGTTGCCTTAGGTTAGGATATATGACGTTACAGACGTATATACTGTTCCCTCCGAGAAGTAGGGTTCGACAGGCGAGGAATGTTGTCAAATATTGCATCCGAGATGTTAGGTTGCCTTAGATTATGATATATACCGTTATAGACGCATATAATGTTCCCACCGAGAAGTAGGTTCCGACACGCCTGGAAGGTTGTAGAATATTACATCCGAGATGTTAGGTTGCCTTAGGTTAGGATATATGACGTTACAGACGTATATACTGTTCCCTCCGAGAAGTAGGGTTCGACAGGCCAGGAATGTTGTCAAATATTGCATCCGAGATGTTAGATTGCCTTAGATTATGATATCGACCGTTATAGACGCATATAATATTCCCACCGAAAAGTATGCACCGACACGCCAGGAATATTGTAAAATATTACGTCTGAGATAATAGGTTGCCTTAGATTAGGATATACAACGTTATAGACTCATATAATGTTCCCACCGAGAAGTAGGGTCCGACACGCCTGGAATGTTGTAGAATATTACATCCGAGATGTAAGGTTGCCTTTGGTTAGGATATATAACGTTATGGACGTATATACTGTTACCACCGAGAAGTAGGGTCCGAAACGCCAGGAATGTTGTAAAATATTACATCCGAGTTGTTACGTTGCCGTTATAGACGCATTAATGTTACCACCGAGACGTAGGGACCGACACGCCTGGAATGTTGTCAAATGTGACATCCGAGATGTTAGGCTGCCTTAGGATAGGATATATATAGTTATAGACGCATATAATGTTCCCACCGAGATGTAGGGTCCGACACGCCTGGAAGGTTGTAGAATATTACATCCGAGATGTCAGGTTGCCTTAGGTTAGGATATACACCGTTATAGACATATATACTGTTCCCTCCGAGAAGTACGGTTCGACAGGCGAGGAATGTTGTCAAATATTGCATCCGAGATGTTAGGTTGCCTTAGATTATGATATATACCGTTATAGACGCATATAATGTTCCCACCGAGAAGTAGGTTCCGACACGCCTGGAAGGTTGTAGAATATTACATCCGAGATGTCAGGTTGCCTTAGGTTAGGATATATACCGTTATAGACATATATACTGTTCCCTCCGAGAAGTAGGGTTCGACAGGCCAGGAATGTTATCAAATATTGCATCCGAGATGTTAGGTTGCCTTAGATTATGATATATACCGTTATAGACGCATATAATGTTCCCACCGAGAAGTAGGGTCCGACACGCCTAGAAGGTTGTAGAATATTACATCCGAGATGTCAGGTTGCCTTAGGTTAGGCTATATACCGTTATAGACATATATACTGTTCCCTCCGAGAAGTAGAGTTCGACAGGCCAGGAATGTTGTCAAATATTGCATCCGAGATGTTAGATTGCCTTAGATTAGGATACACAACGTTATAGACGCATATAATGTTCCCACCGAGAAGTAGGGTCCGACACGCCTGTAATGTTGTCAAATGTTATATCCGAGATGTTAGGTTGCCTTAGGTTAGGATATATGACGTTACAGACGTATATACTGTTCCCTCCGAGAAGTAGTGTTCGACAGGCCAGGAATGTTGTCAAATATTGCATCCGAGATGTTAGGTTGCCTTAGATTAAGATATATACCGGTATAGACGTATATACTGTTCTCTCCGAGAAGTAGGGATCGACAGGCCAGGAATGTTGTCAAATATTGCATCCGAGATGTTAGGTTGCCTCAGGTTAGGATATATGACGTTATAGACGTATATACTGTTCCCTCCGAGAAGTAGGGATCGACAGGCCAGGAATGTTGTCAAATATTGCATCCAAGATGTTAGGCTGCCTTAGAATAGGATATACAACGTTATAGACGCATATAATGTTCCCACCGAGATGTAGGGTCCGACACGCCTTGAAGGTTGTAGAATATTACATCCGAGATGTCAGTTTGCCTTAGGTTAGGATATATACCGTTATAGACATATATACTGTTCCCTCCGAGAAGTAGGGTCCGAAACGCCAGGAATGTTGTAAAATATTACATCCGAGTTGTTACGTTGCCGTTATAGACGCATTAATGTTACCACCGAGACGTAGGGACCGACACGCCTGGAATGTTGTCAAATGTTACATCCGACATGTTAGGTTGCCTTAGGTTAGGATATATGACGTTACAGACGTATATACTGTTCCCTCCGAGAAATAGGGTTCGACAGGCGAGGAATGTTGTCAAATATTGCATCCGAGATGTTAGGGTGCCTTAGATTATGATATATACCGTTATAGACGCATATAATGTTCCCACCGAGAAGTAGGTTCCGACACGCCTGGAAGGTTGTAGAATATTACATCCGAGATGTCAGGTTGCCTTAGGTTAGGATATATGACGTTACAGACGTATATACTGTTCCCTCCGAGAAGTAGTGTTCGACAGGCCAGGAATGTTGTCAAATATTGCATCCGAGATGTTAGGTTGCCTTAGGTTAGGATATATACCGTTATAGACATATATACTGTTCCCTCCGAGAAGTAGAGTTCGACAGGCCAGGAATGTTGTCAAATATTGCATCCGAGATGTTAGGTTGCCTTAGATTAGGATACACAACGTTATAGACGCATATTATGTTCCCACCGAGGAGTAGGGTCCGACACGTCTGGAATGTTGTAGAGTATTACATCCGAGATGTAAGGTTGCCTTAGGTTAGAATATATAACGTTATGGATGTATATACTGTTCCCACCGAGAAGTAGGGTCCGACACGCCAGGAATGTTGTCAAATATTGCATCCGAGATGTTAGGTTGCCTTAGATTAGGATATACAACGTTATAGACGCATATAATGTTCCCACCGAGAAGTAGGGTCCGACACGCCTGGAATGTTGTAGAATATTACATCCGAGATGTAAGGTTGCCTTAGGTTAGAATATATAACGTTATGGACGTATATACTGTTCCCACCGAGAAGTAGGGTCCGACACGCCAGGAATGTTGTCAAATATTACATCCGAGATGTAAGGTTGCCTTAGGTTAGGATATATAACGTTATGGACGTATATACTGTTCCCACCGAGAAGTAGGGTCCGAAACGCCAGGAATGTTGTCAAATATTACATCCGAGTTGTTACGTTGCCGTTATAGACGCATTAATGTTACCACCGAGACGTAGGGACCGACACGCCTGGAATGTTGTCAAATGTGACATCCGAGATGTTAGGTTGCCTTAGGTTAGGATATATGTCGTTATAGACGTATATAATGTTCCCTCCGGGAAGTAGGGTTCGACAGGCCAGGAATGTTGTCAAATATTGCATGCGAGATGATAGGTTGCCTTAGATTATGATATATACCGTTATAGACGTATATACTGTTCCCTCCGAGAAGTAGGGTTCGACAGGCCAGGAATGTTGTCAAATATTGCATCCAAGATGTTAGGCTGCCTTAGATTAGGATATACAGCGTTATAGACGCATATAATGTTCCCACCGAGAAGTGGGGTCCGACACGCCTGGAATGTTGTAGAATATTACATCCGAGATGTAAGGTTGCCTTAGGTTAGGATATATAACGTTATGGACGTATATACTGTTCCCACCGAGAAGTATGGTCCGAAACGCCAGGAATGTTGTAAAATATTACATCCGAGTTGTTACGTTGCCGTTATAGACGCATTAATGTTACCACCGAGGCGTAGGGACCGACACGCCTGGAATGTTGTCAAATGTGACATCCGAGATGTTAGGCTGCCTTAGGTTAGGATATATATCGTTATAGACGCATATAATGTTCCCACCGAGTAGTAGGGTCCGACACGCCTGGAAGGTTGTAGAATATTACATCCGAGATGTCAGGTTGCCTTAGGTTAGGATATACACCGTTATAGACATATATACTGTTACCTCCGAGAAGTAGGGATCGACAGGCCAGGAATATTGTCAAATATTGCATCCGAGATGTTAGATTGCCTTAGGTTAGGATATATACCGTTATAGACGCATGTAATGTTACCACCGAGACGTAGGGACCGACACGCCTGGAATGTTGTCAAATGTTACATCCGAGATGTTAGGTTGCCTCAGGTTAAGGTATATGACGTTATAGACGTATATACTGTTCTCTCCGAGAAGTAGGGTTCGACGGGCCAGGAATGTTGTCAAATATTGCATCCGAGATGTTAGGTCGCCTTAGGATAGGATATATAACGTTATAGACGCATGTAATGTTACCACCGAGACGTAGGGACCGACACGCGTGGAATGTTGTCAAATGTGACATCCGAGATGTTAGGCTGCCTTAGGTTAGGATATATATCGTTATAGACGCATATAATGTTCCCACCGAGTAGTAGGGTCCGACACGCCTGGAAGGTTGTAGAATATTACATCCGAGATGTCAGGTTGCCTTAGGTTAGGATATATGACGTTACAGACGTATATACTGTTCCCTCCGAGAAGTAGTGTTCGACAGGCCAGGAATGTTGTCAAATATTGCATCCGAGATGTTAGGTTGCCTTAGGTTAGGATATATACCGTTATAGACATATATACTGTTCCCTCCGAGAAGTAGAGTTCGACAGGCCAGGAATGTTGTCAAATATTGCATCCGAGATGTTAGGTTGCCTTAGATTAGGATACACAACGTTATAGACGCATATTATGTTCCCACCGAGGAGTAGGGTCCGACACGTCTGGAATGTTGTAGAGTATTACATCCGAGATGTAAGGTTGCCTTAGGTTAGAATATATAACGTTATGGATGTATATACTGTTCCCACCGAGAAGTAGGGTCCGACACGCCAGGAATGTTGTCAAATATTGCATCCGAGATGTTAGGTTGCCTTAGATTAGGATATACAACGTTATAGACGCATATAATGTTCCCACCGAGAAGTAGGGTCCGACACGCCTGGAATGTTGTAGAATATTACATCCGAGATGTAAGGTTGCCTTAGGTTAGAATATATAACGTTATGGACGTATATACTGTTCCCACCGAGAAGTAGGGTCCGACACGCCAGGAATGTTGTCAAATATTACATCCGAGATGTAAGGTTGCCTTAGGTTAGGATATATAACGTTATGGACGTATATACTGTTCCCACCGAGAAGTAGGGTCCGAAACGCCAGGAATGTTGTCAAATATTACATCCGAGTTGTTACGTTGCCGTTATAGACGCATTAATGTTACCACCGAGACGTAGGGACCGACACGCCTGGAATGTTGTCAAATGTGACATCCGAGATGTTAGGTTGCCTTAGGTTAGGATATATGTCGTTATAGACGTATATAATGTTCCCTCCGGGAAGTAGGGTTCGACAGGCCAGGAATGTTGTCAAATATTGCATGCGAGATGATAGGTTGCCTTAGATTATGATATATACCGTTATAGACGTATATACTGTTCCCTCCGAGAAGTAGGGTTCGACAGGCCAGGAATGTTGTCAAATATTGCATCCAAGATGTTAGGCTGCCTTAGATTAGGATATACAGCGTTATAGACGCATATAATGTTCCCACCGAGAAGTGGGGTCCGACACGCCTGGAATGTTGTAGAATATTACATCCGAGATGTAAGGTTGCCTTAGGTTAGGATATATAACGTTATGGACGTATATACTGTTCCCACCGAGAAGTAGGGTCCGAAACGCCAGGAATGTTGTAAAATATTACATCCGAGTTGTTACGTTGCCGTTATAGACGCATTAATGTTACCACCGAGGCGTAGGGACCGACACGCCTGGAATGTTGTCAAATGTGACATCCGAGATGTTAGGCTGCCTTAGGTTAGGATATATATCGTTATAGACGCATATAATGTTCCCACCGAGTAGTAGGGTCCGACACGCCTGGAAGGTTGTAGAATATTACATCCGAGATGTCAGGTTGCCTTAGGTTAGGATATACACCGTTATAGACATATATACTGTTACCTCCGAGAAGTAGGGATCGACAGGCCAGGAATATTGTCAAATATTGCATCCGAGATGTTAGATTGCCTTAGGTTAGGATATATACCGTTATAGACGCATGTAATGTTACCACCGAGACGTAGGGACCGACACGCCTGGAATGTTGTCAAATGTTACATCCGAGATGTTAGGTTGCCTCAGGTTAAGGTATATGACGTTATAGACGTATATACTGTTCTCTCCGAGAAGTAGGGTTCGACGGGCCAGGAATGTTGTCAAATATTGCATCCGAGATGTTAGGTCGCCTTAGGATAGGATATATAACGTTATAGACGCATGTAATGTTACCACCGAGACGTAGGGACCGACACGCCTGGAATGTTGTCAAATGTTACATCCGAGATGTTAGGTTGCCTCAGGTAAGGATATATGACGTTATAGACGTATATACTGTTCCCACCGAGAAGTAGGGTTCGACAGGCCAGGAATGTTGTCAAATATTGCATCCGAGATGTTAGGTTGCCTTAGATTAGGATATATACCGTTATAGACGTATATACTGTTCCCTCCGAGAAGTAGGGTTCGACAGGCCACGAATGTTGTCAAATATTGCATACAAGATGTTAGGCTGCCTTAGATTAGGATATACAACGTTATAGACGCATATAATGTTCCCACCGAGAAGTAGGGTCCGACACGCCTGGAATGTTGTAGAATATTACATCCGAGATGTAAGGTTGCCTTAGGTTAGAATATATAATGTTATGGACGTATATACTGTTCCCACCGAGAAGTAGGGTCCGAAACGCCAGGAATGTTGTAAAATATTACATCCGAGTTGTTACGTTGCCGTTATAGACGCATTAATGTTACCACCGAGACGTAGGGACCGACACGCCTGGAATGTTATCAAATGTGACATCCGAGATGTTAGGCTGCCTTAGGTTAGGATATATATCGTTATAGACGCATATAATGTTCCCACCGAGTAGTAGGGTCCGACACGCCTGGAAGGTTGTAGAATATTACATCCGAGATGTCAGGTTGCCTTAGGTTAGGATATATAACGTTATAGACGTATATACTGTTCCCTCCGAGAAGTAGGGTTCGACAGGCCAGGAATGTTGTCAAATATTGCATCCGAGATGTTAGGTTGCCTTATATTAGGATATATACCGTTATAGACGCATATAATGTTCCCACCGAGAAGTAGGTTCCGACACGCCTGGAAGGTTGTAGAATATTACATCCGAGATGTCAGGTTGCCTTAGGTTAGGATATATACCGTTATAGACATATATACTGTTCCCTCCGAGAAGTAGGGTTCGACAGGCCAGGAATGTTGTCAAATATTGCATCCGAGATGTTAGGTTGCCTTAGATTATGATATATACCGTTATAGACGCATATAATGTTCCCACCGAGAAGTAGGGTCCGACACGCCTAGAAGGTTGTAGAATATTACATCCGAGATGTCCGGTTGCCTTAGGTTAGGATATATACCGTTATAGACATATATAGTGTTCCCTCCGAGAAGTAGAGTTCGACAGGCCAGGAATGTTTTCAAATATTGCATCCGAGATGTTAGGTTGCCTTAGATTATGATATATACCGTTATAGACGTATATACTGTTCCCTCCGAGTAGTAGGGTTCGGCAGGCCAGGAATGTTGTCAAATATTGCATCCGCGATGTTAGGTTGCCTTAGATTAGGATATACAACGTTATAGACGCATATAATGTTCCCACCGAGAAGTAGGGTCCGACACGCCTGGAATGTTGTAGAATATTACATCCGAGATGTAAGGTTGCCTTAGGTTAGAATATATAACGTTATGGACGTATATACTGTTCCCACCGAGAAGTAGGGTCCGACACGCCAGGAATGTTGTCAAATATTACATCCGAGATGTAAGGTTGCCTTAGGTTAGGATATATAACGTTATGGACGTATATACTGTTCCCACCGAGAAGTAGGGTCCGAAACGCCAGGAATGTTGTCAAATATTACATCCGAGTTGTTACGTTGCCGTTATAGACGCATTAATGTTACCACCGAGACGTAGGGACCGACACGCCTGGAATGTTGTCAAATGTGACATCCGAGATGTTAGGTTGCCTTAGGTTAGGATATATGTCGTTATAGACGTATATACTGTTCCCTCCGGGAAGTAGGGTTCGACAGGCCAGGAATGTTGTCAAATATTGCATGCGAGATGTTAGGTTGCCTTAGATTATGATATATACCGTTATAGACGTATATACTGTTCCCTCCGAGAAGTAGGGTTCGACAGGCCAGGAATGTTGTCAAATATTGCATCCAAGATGTTAGGCTGCCTTAGATTAGGATATACAACGTTATAGACGCATATAATGTTCCCACCGAGAAGTAGGGTCCGACACGCCTGGAATGTTGTAGAATATTACATCCGAGATGTAAGGTTGCCTTAGATTAGGATATACAACGTTATAGACGCATATAATGTTCCCACCGAGGAGTAGGGTCCGACACGCCTGGAATGTTGTAGAGTATTACATCCGAGATGTAAGGTTGCCTTAGGTTAGAATATATAACGTTATGGATGTATATACTGTTCCCACCGAGAAGTAGGGTCCGACACGCCAGGAATGTTGTCAAATATTGCATCCGAGATGTTAGGTTGCCTTAGATTAGGATATACAACGTTATAGACGCATATAATGTTCCCACCGAGAAGTAGGGTCCGACACGCCTGGAATGTTGTAGAATATTACATCCGAGATGTAAGGTTGCCTTAGGTTAGAATATATAACGTTATGGACGTATATGCTGTTCCCACCGAGAAGTAGGGTCCGACACGCCAGGAATGTTGTCAAATATTACATCCGAGATGTAAGGTTGCCTTAGGTTAGGATATATAACGTTATGGACGTATATACTGTTCCCACCGAGAAGTAGGGTCCGAAACGCCAGGAATGTTGTCAAATATTACATCCGAGTTGTTACGTTGCCGTTATAGACGCATTAATGTTACCACCGAGACGTAGGGACCGACACGCCTGGAATGTTGTCAAATGTGACATCCGAGATGTTAGGCTGCCTTAGGTTAGGATATATATCGTTATAGACGCATATAATGTTCCCACCGAGTAGTAGGGTCCGACACGCCTGGAAGGTTGTAGAATATTACATCCGAGATGTCAGGTTGCCTTAGGTTAGGATATACACCGTTATAGACATATATACTGTTACCTCCGAGAAGTAGGGTTCGACAGGCCAGGAATGTTGTCAAATATTGCATCCGAGATGTTAGGCTGCCTTAGATTAGGATATATACCGTTATAGACGTATATAATGTACCCTCCGAGAAGTAGGGTTCGACAGGCCAGGAATGTTGTAAAATATTGCATCCGAGATGTTAGGTTGCCTTAGGTTAGGATATATAACGTTATAGACGCATGTAATGTTGCCACCGAGACGTAGGGACCGACACGACTGGAATGTTGTCAAATGTTACATCCGAGATGTTAGGTTGCCTTAGGTTAGGATATATGACGTTACAGACGTATATACAGTTCCCACCGAGAGGTAGGGTTCGACCGGCCAGGAATGTTGTCAAATATTGCATCCGAGATGTTAGGTTGCCTTAGGTTAGGATATATAACGTTATAGACGCATGTAATGTTACCTCCGAGACGTAGGGACCGACACGCCTGGAATGTTGTCAAATGTTACATGCGAGATGTTAGGTTGCCTTATGTTAGGATATATGACGCTACAGACGTATATACTGTTCCCTCCGAGAAGTAGGGTTCGACAGGCCAGGAATGTTGTCAAATATTGCATCCGAGATGTTAGGTTGCCTTAGATTAGGATATACAACGTTATAGACGCATATAATGTTCCCACCGAGGAGTAGGGTCCGACACGCCTGGAATGTAGTAGAGTATTACATCCGAGATGTAAGGTTGCCTTAGGTTAGAATATATAACGTTATGGATGTATATACTGTTCCCACCGAGAAGTAGGGTCCGACACGCCAGGAATGTTGTCAAATATTGCATCCGCGATGTTAGGTTGCCTTAGATTAGGATATACAACGTTATAGACGCATATAATGTTCCCACCGAGAAGTAGGGTCCGACACGGCTGGAATGTTGTAGAATATTACATCCGAGATGTAAGGTTGCCTTAGGTTAGAATATATAACGTTATGGACGTATATACTGTTCCCACCGAGAAGTAGGGTCCGACACGCCAGGAATGTTGTCAAATATTACATCCGAGATGTAAGGTTGCCTTAGGTTAGGATATATAACGTTATGGACGTATATACTGTTCCCACCGAGAAGTAGGGTCCGAAACGCCAGGAATGTTGTCAAATATTGCATCCAAGATGTTAGGCTGCCTTAGATTAGGATATACAACGTTATAGACGCATATAATGTTCCCACCGAGAAGTAGGGTCCGACACGCCTGGAATGTTGTAGAATATTACATCCGAGATGTAAGGTTGCCTTAGATTAGGATATACAACGTTATAGACGCATATAATGTTCCCACCGAGGGGTAGGGTCCGACACGCCTGGAATGTTGTAGAGTATTACATCCGAGATGTAAGGTTGCCTTAGGTTAGAATATATAACGTTATGGATGTATATACTGTTCCCACCGAGAAGTAGGGTCCGACACGCCAGGAATGTTGTCAAATATTGCATCCGAGATGTTAGGTTGCCTTAGATTAGGATATACAACGTTATAGACGCATATAATGTTCCCACCGAGAAGTAGGGTCCGACACGCCTGGAATGTTGTAGAATATTACATCCGAGATGTAAGGTTGCCTTAGGTTAGAATATATAACGTTATGGACGTATATGCTGTTCCCACCGAGAAGTAGGGTCCGACACGCCAGGAATGTTGTCAAATATTACATCCGAGATGTAAGGTTGCCTTAGGTTAGGATATATAACGTTATGGACGTATATACTGTTCCCACCTAAAAGTAGGGTCCGAAACGCCAGGAATGTTGTCAAATATTACATCCGAGTTGTTACGTTGCCGTTATAGACGCATTAATGTTACCACCGAGACGTAGGGACCGACACGCCTGGAATGTTGTCAAATGTGACATCCGAGATGTTAGGCTGCCTTAGGTTAGGATATATATCGTTATAGACGCATATAATGTTCCCACCGAGTAGTAGGGTCCGACACGCCTGGAAGGTTGTAGAATATTACATCCGAGATGTCAGGTTGCCTTAGGTTAGGATATACACCGTTATAGACATATATACTGTTACCTCCGAGAAGTAGGGTTCGACAGGCCAGGAATGTTGTCAAATATTGCATCCGAGATGTTAGATTGCCTTAGGTTAGGATATATACCGTTATAGACGCATGTAATGTTACCACGAAGACGTAGGGACCGACACGCCTGGAATGTTGTCAAATGTTACATCCGAGATGTTAGGTTGCCTTAGCTTAGGATATATGACGTTACAGACGTATATACTGTTCCCTCCGAGAAGTAGTGTTCGACAGGCCAGGAATGTTGTCAAATATTGCATCCGAGATGTTAGGTTGCCTTAGATTAGGATATATACCGTTATAGACGTATATACTGTTCCCTCCGAGAAGTAGGGTTCGACAGGCCAGGAATGTTGTCATATATTGCATCCGAGATGTTAGGTTGCCTCAAGTAAGGATATATGACGTTATAGACGTATATAATGTTCCCACCGAGAAGTAGGGTTCGACAGGCCAGGAATGTTGTCAAATATTGCATCCGAGATGTTAGGTTGCCTTAGATTAGGATATATACCGTTATAGACGTATATACTGTTCCCTCCGAGAAGTAGGGTTCGACAGGCCACGAATGTTGTCAAATATTGCATACAAGATGTTAGGCTGCCTTAGATTAGGATATACAACGTTATAGACGCATATAATGTTCCCACCGAGAAGTAGGGTCCGACACGCCTGGAATGTTGTAGAATATTACATCAGAGATGTAAGGTTGCCTTAGGTTAGAATATATAATGTTATGGACGTATATACTGTTCCCACCGAGAAGTAGGGTCCGAAACGCCAGGAATGTTGTAAAATATTACATCCGAGTTGTTACGTTGCCGTTATAGACGCATTAATGTTACCACCGAGACGTAGGGACCGACACGCCTGGAATGTTGTCAAATGTGACATCCGAGATGTTAGGCTGCCTTAGGTTAGGATATATATCGTTATAGACGCATATAATGTTCCCACCGAGTAGTAGGGTCCGACACGCCTGGAAGGTTGTAGAATATTACATCCGAGATGTCAGGTTGCCTTAGGTTAGGATATATAACGTTATAGACGTATATACTGTTCCCTCCGAGAAGTAGGGTTCGACAGGCCAGGAATGTTGTCAAATATTGCATCCGAGATGTTAGGTTGCCTTATATTAGGATATATACCGTTATAGACGCATATAATGTTCCCACCGAGAAGTAGGTTCCGACACGCCTGGAAGGTTGTAGAATATTACATCCGAGATGTCAGGTTGCCTTAGGTTAGGATATATACCGTTATAGACATATATACTGTTCCCTCCGAGAAGTAGGGTTCGACAGGCCAGGAATGTTGTCAAATATTGCATCCGAGATGTTAGGTTGCCTTAGATTATGATATATACCGTTATAGACGCATATAATGTTCCCACCGAGAAGTAGGGTCCGACACGCCTAGAAGGTTGTAGAATATTACATCCGAGATGTCCGGTTGCCTTAGGTTAGGATATATACCGTTATAGACATATAT
This sequence comes from Xylocopa violacea, assembly GCA_963969225.1. NCBI lineage: Eukaryota > Metazoa > Arthropoda > Insecta > Hymenoptera > Apidae > Xylocopa > Xylocopa violacea. Next base: position 22,436,402 of record CAXAJV010000004.1, read on the forward strand.
AGTGTTCCCTCCGAGAAGTAGAGTTCGACAGGCCAGGAATGTTGTCAAATATTGCATCCGAGATGTTAGGTTGCCTTAGATTATGATATATACCGTTATAGACGTATATACTGTTCCCTCCGAGTAGTAGGGTTCGGCAGGCCAGGAATGTTGTCAAATATTGCATCCGAGATGTTAGGTTGCCTTAGATTAGGATACACAACGTTATAGACGCATATAATGTTCCCACCGAGAAGTAGGGACCGACACGCCTGGAATGTTGTCAAATGTTACATCCGAGATGTTAGATTGCCTCAGGTTGGGATATATGACGTTATAGACGTATATACGGTTCCCTCCGAGAAGTAGGGTTCGACGGGCCACGAATGTTGTCAAATATTGCATCCGAGATGTTAGGTCGCCTTAGGTTAGGATATATAACGTTATAGACGCATGTAATGTTACCACCGAGACGTAGGGACCGACACGCCTGGAATGTTGTCAAATGTTACATCCGAGATGTTAGGTTGCCTTAGGTTAGGATATATGACGTTACAGACGTATATACAGTTCACTCCGAGAAGTAGTGTTCGACAGGCCAGGAATGTTGTCAAATATTGCATCCGAGATGTTAGGTTGCCTTAGATTAGGATATATACCGTTATAGACGTTTATAATGTTCCCTCCGAGAAGTAGGGTTCGACAGGCCAGGAATGTTGTCAAATATTGCATCCGAGATGTTAGGTTGCCTTAGATTAGGATATATACCGTTATAGACGCATGTAATGTTACCACCGAGACGTAGGGACCGACACGCCTGGAATGTTGTCAAATGTTACATCCGACATGTTAGGTTGCCTTATGTTAGGATATATGACGCTACAGACGTATATACTGTTCCCTCCGAGAAGTAGGGTTCGACAGGCCAGGAATGTTGTCAAATATTGCATCCGAGATGTTAGGTTGCCTTAGATTAGGATATATACCGTTATAGACGTATATAATGTACCCTCCGAGAAGTAGGGTTCGACAGGCCAGGAATGTTGTAAAATATTGCATCCGAGATGTTAGGTTGCCTTAGGTTAGGATATATAACGTTATAGACGCATGTAATGTTACCACCGAGACGTAGGGACCGACACGACTGGAATGTTGTCAAATGTTACATCCGAGATGTTAGGTTGCCTTAGGTTAGGATATATGACGTTACAGACGTATATACAGTTCCCACCGAGAGGTAGGGTTCGACAGGCCAGGAATGTTGTCAAATATTGCATCCGAGATGTTAGGTTGCCTTAGGTTAGGATATATAACGTTATAGACGCATGTAATGTTACCTCCGAGACGTAGGGACCGACACGCCTGGAATGTTGTCAAATGTTACATGCGAGATGTTAGGTTGCCTTATGTTAGGATATATGACGCTACAGACGTATATACTGTTCCCTCCGAGAAGTAGGGTTCGACAGGCCAGGAATGTTGTCAAATATTGCATCCGAGATGTTAGGTTGCCTTAGATTAGGATATACAACGTTATAGACGCATATAATGTTCCCACCGAGGAGTAGGGTCCGACACGCCTGGAATGTAGTAGAGTATTACATCCGAGATGTAAGGTTGCCTTAGGTTAGAATATATAACGTTATGGATGTATATACTGTTCCCACCGAGAAGTAGGGTCCGACACGCCAGGAATGTTGTCAAATATTGCATCCGCGATGTTAGGTTGCCTTAGATTAGGATATACAACGTTATGGACGTATATACTGTTCCCACCGAGAAGTAGGGTCCGAAACGCCAGGAATGTTGTCAAATATTACATCCGAGTTGTTACGTTGCCGTTATAGACGCATTAATGTTACCACCGAGACGTAGGGACCGACACGCCTGGAATGTTGTCAAATGTGACATCCGAGATGTTAGGCTGCCTTAGGTTAGGATATATATCGTTATAGACGCATATAATGTTCCCACCGAGTAGTAGGGTCCGACACGCCTGGAAGGTTGTAGAATATTACATCCGAGATGTCAGGTTGCCTTAGGTTAGGATATATAACGTTATAGACGTATATACTGTTCCCTCCGAGAAGTAGGGTTCGACAGGCCAGGAATGTTGTCAAATATTGCATCCGAGATGTTAGGTTGCCTTATATTAGGATATATACCGTTATAGACGCATATAATGTTCCCACCGAGAAGTAGGTTCCGACACGCCTGGAAGGTTGTAGAATATTACATCCGAGATGTCAGGTTGACTTAGGTTAGGATATATACCGTTATAGACATATATACTGTTCCCTCCGAGAAGTAGGGTTCGACAGGCCAGGAATGTTGTCAAATATTGCATCCGAGATGTTAGGTTGCCTTAGATTAGGATATATACCGTTATAGACGTATATAATGTACCCTCCGAGAAGTAGGGTTCGACAGGCCAGGAATGTTGTAAAATATTGCATCCGAGATGTTAGGTTGCCTTAGGTTAGGATATATAACGTTATAGACGCATGTAATGTTACCACCGAGACGTAGGGACCGACACGACTGGAATGTTGTCAAATGTTACATCCGAGATGTTAGGTTGCCTTAGGTTAGGATATATGACGTTACAGACGTATATACAGTTCCCACCGAGAGGTAGGGTTCGACAGGCCAGGAATGTTGTCAAATATTGCATCCGAGATGTTAGGTTGCCTTAGGTTAGGATATATAACGTTATAGACGCATGTAATGTTACCTCCGAGACGTAGGGACCGACACGCCTGGAATGTTGTCAAATGTTACATGCGAGATGTTAGGTTGCCTTATGTTAGGATATATGACGCTACAGACGTATATACTGTTCCCTCCGAGAAGTAGGGTTCGACAGGCCAGGAATGTTGTCAAATATTGCATCCGAGATGTTAGGTTGCCTTAGATTAGGATATACAACGTTATAGACGCATATAATGTTCCCACCGAGGAGTAGGGTCCGACACGCCTGGAATGTAGTAGAGTATTACATCCGAGATGTAAGGTTGCCTTAGGTTAGAATATATAACGTTATGGATGTATATACTGTTCCCACCGAGAAGTAGGGTCCGACACGCCAGGAATGTTGTCAAATATTGCATCCGCGATGTTAGGTTGCCTTAGATTAGGATATACAACGTTATGGACGTATATACTGTTCCCACCGAGAAGTAGGGTCCGAAACGCCAGGAATGTTGTCAAATATTACATCCGAGTTGTTACGTTGCCGTTATAGACGCATTAATGTTACCACCGAGACGTAGGGACCGACACGCCTGGAATGTTGTCAAATGTGACATCCGAGATGTTAGGCTGCCTTAGGTTAGGATATATATCGTTATAGACGCATATAATGTTCCCACCGAGTAGTAGGGTCCGACACGCCTGGAAGGTTGTAGAATATTACATCCGAGATGTCAGGTTGCCTTAGGTTAGGATATATAACGTTATAGACGTATATACTGTTCCCTCCGAGAAGTAGGGTTCGACAGGCCAGGAATGTTGTCAAATATTGCATCCGAGATGTTAGGTTGCCTTATATTAGGATATATACCGTTATAGACGCATATAATGTTCCCACCGAGAAGTAGGTTCCGACACGCCTGGAAGGTTGTAGAATATTACATCCGAGATGTCAGGTTGACTTAGGTTAGGATATATACCGTTATAGACATATATACTGTTCCCTCCGAGAAGTAGGGTTCGACAGGCCAGGAATGTTGTCAAATATTGCATCCGAGATGTTAGGTTGCCTTAGATTATGATATATACCGTTATAGACGCATATAATGTTCCCACCGAGAAGTAGGGTCCGACACGCCTAGAAGGTTGTAGAATATTACATCCGAGATGTCCGGTTGCCTTAGGTTAGGATATATACCGTTACAGACATATATAGTGTTCCCTCCGAGAAGTAGAGTTCGACAGGCCAGGAATGTTGTCAAATATTGCATCCGAGATGTTAGGTTGCCTTAGATTATGATATATACCGTTATAGACGTATATACTGTTCCCTCCGAGTAGTAGGGTTCGGCAGGCCAGGAATGTTGTCAAATATTGCATCCGAGATGTTAGGTTGCCTTAGATTAGGATACACAACGTTATAGACGCATATAATGTTCCCACCGAGAAGTAGGGTCCGACACGCCTGGAATGTTGTCAAATGTTACATCCGAGATGTTAGATTGCCTCAGGTTGGGATATATGACGTTATAGACGTATATACGGTTCCCTCCGAGAAGTAGGGTTCGACGGGCCACGAATGTTGTCAAATATTGCATCCGAGATGTTAGGTCGCCTTAGGTTAGGATATATAACGTTATAGACGCATGTAATGTTACCACCGAGACGTAGGGACCGACACGACTGGAATGTTGTCAAATGTTACATCCGAGATGTTAGGTTGCCTTAGGTTAGGATATATGACGTTACAGACGTATATACAGTTCCCACCGAGAGGTAGGGTTCGACAGGCCAGGAATGTTGTCCAATATTGCATCCGAGATGTTAGGTTGCCTTAGGTTAGGATATATAACGTTATAGACGCATGTAATGTTACCTCCGAGACGTAGGGACCGACACGCCTGGAATGTTGTCAAATGTTACATGCGAGATGTTAGGTTGCCTTATGTTAGGATATATGACGTTATGGACGTATATACTGTTCCCACCGAGAAGTAGGGTCCGAAACGCCAGGAATGTTGTCAAATATTACATCCGAGTTGTTACGTTGCCGTTATAGACGCATTAATGTTACCACCGAGACGTAGGGACCGACACGCCTGGAATGTTGTCAAATGTGACATCCGAGATGTTAGGCTGCCTTAGGTTAGGATATATATCGTTATAGACGCATATAATGTTCCCACCGAGTAGTAGGGTCCGACACGCCTGGAAGGTTGTAGAATATTACATCCGAGATGTCAGGTTGCCTTAGGTTAGGATATACACCGTTATAGACATATATAGTGTTCCCTCCGAGAAGTGGAGTTCGACAGGCCAGGAATGTTGTCAAATATTGCATCCGAGATGTTAGGTTGCCTTAGATTATGATATATACCGTTATAGACGTATATACTGTTCCCACCGAGTAGTAGGGTTCGGCAGGCCAGGAATGTTGTCAAATATTGCATCCGAGATGTTAGGTTGCCTTAGATTAGGATACACAACGTTATAGACGCATATAATGTTCCCACCGAGAAGTAGGGTCCGACACGCCTGGAATGTTGTCAAATGTTACATCCGAGATGTTAGATTGCCTCAGGTTGGGATATATGACGTTATAGACGTATATACGGTTCCCTCCGAGAAGTAGGGTTCGACGGGCCACGAATGTTGTCAAATATTGCATCCGAGATGTTAGGTCGCCTTAGGTTAGGATATATAACGTTATAGACGCATGTAATGTTACCACCGAGACGTAGGGACCGACACGCCTGGAATGTTTTCAAATGTTACATCCGAGATGTTAGGTTGCCTTAGGTTAGGATATATGACGTTACAGACGTATATACAGTTCACTCCGAGAAGTAGTGTTCGACAGGCCAGGAATGTTGTCAAATATTGCATCCGAGATGTTAGGTTGCCTTAGATCAGGATATATACCGTTATAGACGTTTATAATGTTCCCTCCGAGAAGTAGGGTTCGACAGGCCAGGAATGTTGTCAAATATTGCATCCGAGATGTTAGGTTGCCTTAGATTAGGATATATACCGTTATAGACGCATGTAATGTTACCACCGAGACGTAGGGACCGACACGCCTGGAATGTTGTCAAATGTTACATCCGACATGTTAGGTTGCCTTATGTTAGGATATATGACGCTACAGACGTATATACTGTTCCCTCCGAGAAGTAGGGTTCGACAGGCCAGGAATGTTGTCAAATATTGCATCCGAGATATTAGGTTGCCTTAGATTAGGATATATACCGTTATAGACGTATATAATGTACCCTCCGAGAAGTAGGGTTCGACAGGCCAGGAATGTTGTAAAATATTGCATCCGAGATGTTAGGTTGCCTTAGGTTAGGATATATAACGTTATAGACGCATGTAATGTTACCACCGAGACGTAGGGACCGACACGACTGGAATGTTGTCAAATGTTACATCCGAGATGTTAGGTTGCCTTAGGTTAGGATATATGACGTTACAGACGTATATACAGTTCCCACCGAGAGGTAGGGTTCGACAGGCCAGGAATGTTGTCAAATATTGCATCCGAGATGTTAGGTTGCCTTAGGTTAGGATATATAACGTTATAGACGCATGTAATGTTACCGCCGAGACGTAGGGACCGACACGCCTGGAATGTTGTCAAATGTTACATGCGAGATGTTAGGTTGCCTTATGTTAGGATATATGACGCTACAGACGTATATACTGTTCCCTCCGAGAAGTAGGGTTCGACAGGCCAGGAATGTTGTCAAATATTGCATCCGAGATGTTAGGTTGCCTTAGATTAGGATATACAACGTTATAGACGCATATAATGTTCCCACCGAGGAGTAGGGTCCGACACGCCTGGAATGTAGTAGAGTATTACATCCGAGATGTAAGGTTGCCTTAGGTTAGAATATATAACGCTATGGATGTATATACTGTTCCCACCGAGAAGTAGGGTCCGACACGCCAGGAATGTTGTCAAATATTGCATCCGCGATGTTAGGTTGCCTTAGATTAGGATATACAACGTTATAGACGCATATAATGTTCCCACCGAGAAGTAGGGTCCGACACGCCTGGAATGTTGTAGAATATTACATCCGAGATGTAAGGTTGCCTTAGGTTAGAATATATAACGTTATGGACGTATATACTGTTCCCACCGAGAAGTAGGGTCCGACACGCCAGGAATGTTGTCAAATATTACATCCGAGATGTAAGGTTGCCTTAGGTTAGGATATATAACGTTATGGACGTATATACTGTTCCCACCGAGAAGTAGGGTCCGAAACGCCAGGAATGTTGTCAAATATTACATCCGAGTTGTTACGTTGCCGTTATAGACGCATTAATGTTACCACCGAGACGTAGGGACCGACACGCCTGGAATGTTGTCAAATGTGACATCCGACATGTTAGGTTGCCTTAGGTTAGGATATATGTCGTTATAGACGTATATACTGTTCCCTCCGGGAAGTAGGGTTCGACAGGCCAGGAATGTTGTCAAATATTGCATGCGAGATGTTAGGTTGCCTTAGATTATGATATATACCGTTATAGACGTATATACTGTTCCCTCCGAGAAGTAGGGTTCGACAGGCCAGGAATGTTGTCAAATATTGCATCCAAGATGTTAGGCTGCCTTAGATTAGGATATACAACGTTATAGACGCATATAATGTTCCCACCGAGAAGTAGGGTCCGACACGCCTGGAATGTTGTAGAATATTACATCCGAGATGTAAGGTTGCCTTAGATTAGGATATACAACGTTATAGACGCATATAATGTTCCCACCGAGGAGTAGGGTCCGACACGCCTGGAATGTTGTAGAGTATTACATCCGAAATGTAAGGTTGCCTTAGGTTAGAATATATAACGTTATGGATGTATATACTGTTCCCACCGAGAAGTAGGGTCCGACACGCCAGGAATGTTGTCAAATATTGCATCCGAGATGTTAGGTTGCCTTAGATTAGGATATACAACGTTATAGACGCATATAATGTTCCCACCGAGAAGTAGGGTCCGACACGCCTGGAATGTTGTAGAATATTACATCCGAGATGTAAGGTTGCCTTAGGTTAGAATATATAACGTTATGGACGTATATGCTGTTCCCACCGAGAAGTAGGGTCCGACACGCCAGGAATGTTGTCAAATATTACATCCGAGATGTAAGGTTGCCTTAGGTTAGGATATATAACGTTATGGACGTATATACTGTTCCCACCGAGAAGTAGGGTCCGAAACGCCAGGAATGTTGTCAAATATTACATCCGAGTTGTTACGTTGCCGTTATAGACGCATTAATGTTACCACCGAGACGTAGGGACCGACACGCCTGGAATGTTGTCAAATGTGACATCCGAGATGTTAGGCTGCCTTAGGTTAGGATATATATCGTTATAGACGCATATAATGTTCCCACCGAGTAGTAGGGTCCGACACGCCTGGAAGGTTGTAGAATATTACATCCGAGATGTCAGGTTGCCTTAGGTTAGGATATACACCGTTATAGACATATATACTGTTACCTCCGAGAAGTAGGGTTCGACAGGCCAGGAATGTTGTCAAATATTGCATCCGAGATGTTAGATTGCCTTAGGTTAGGATATATACCGTTATAGACGCATGTAATGTTACCACCGAGACGTAGGGACCGACACGCCTGGAATGTTGTCAAATGTTACATCCGACATGTTAGGTTGCCTTATGTTAGGATATATGACGCTACAGACGTATATACTGTTCCCTCCGAGAAGTAGGGTTCGACAGGCCAGGAATGTTGTCAAATATTGCATCCGAGATGTTAGGTTGCCTTAGATTAGGATATATACCGTTATAGACGTATATAATGTACCCTCCGAGAAGTAGGGTTCGACAGGCCAGGAATGTTGTAAAATATTGCATCCGAGATGTTAGGTTGCCTTAGGTTAGGATATATAACGTTATAGACGCATGTAATGTTACCACCGAGACGTAGGGACCGACACGACTGGAATGTTGTCAAATGTTACATCCGAGATGTTAGGTTGCCTTAGGTTAGGATATATGACGTTACAGACGTATATACAGTTCCCACCGAGAGGTAGGGTTCGACAGGCCAGGAATGTTGTCAAATATTGCATCCGAGATGTTAGGTTGCCTTAGGTTAGGATATATAACGTTATAGACGCATGTAATGTTACCTCCGAGACGTAGGGACCGACACGCCTGGAATGTTGTCAAATGTTACATGCGAGATGTTAGGTTGCCTTATGTTAGGATATATGACGCTACAGACGTATATACTGTTCCCTCCGAGAAGTAGGGTTCGACAGGCCAGGAATGTTGTCAAATATTGCATCCGAGATGTTAGGTTGCCTTAGATTAGGATATACAACGTTATAGACGCATATAATGTTCCCACCGAGGAGTAGGGTCCGACACGCCTGGAATGTAGTAGAGTATTACATCCGAGATGTAAGGTTGCCTTAGGTTAGAATATATAACGTTATGGATGTATATACTGTTCCCACCGAGAAGTAGGGTCCGACACGCCAGGAATGTTGTCAAATATTGCATCCGCGATGTTAGGTTGCCTTAGATTAGGATATACAACGTTATGGACGTATATACTGTTCCCACCGAGAAGTAGGGTCCGAAACGCCAGGAATGTTGTCAAATATTACATCCGAGTTGTTACGTTGCCGTTATAGACGCATTAATGTTACCACCGAGACGTAGGGACCGACACGCCTGGAATGTTGTCAAATGTGACATCCGAGATGTTAGGTTGCCTTAGGTTAGGATATATGTCGTTATAGACGTATATACTGTTCCCTCCGGGAAGTAGGGTTCGACAGGCCAGGAATGTTGTCAAATATTGCATGCGAGATGTTAGGTTGCCTTAGATTATGATATATACCGTTATAGACGTATATACTGTTCCCTCCGAGAAGTAGGGTTCGACAGGCCAGGAATGTTGTCAAATATTGCATCCAAGATGTTAGGCTGCCTTAGATTAGGATATACAACGTTATAGACGCATATAATGTTCCCACCGAGAAGTAGGGTCCGACACGCCTGGAATGTTGTAGAATATTACATCCGAGATGTAAGGTTGCCTTAGATTAGGATATACAACGTTATAGACGCATATAATGTTCCCACCGAGGAGTAGGATCCGACACGCCTGGAATGTTGTAGAGTATTACATCCGAGATGTAAGGTTGCCTTAGGTTAGAATATATAACGTTATGGATGTATATACTGTTCCCACCGAGAAGTAGGGTCCGACACGCCAGGAATGTTGTCAAATATTGCATCCGAGATGTTAGGTTGCCTTAGATTAGGATATACAACGTTATAGACGCATATAATGTTCCCACCGAGAAGTAGGGTCCGACACGCCTGGAATGTTGTAGAATATTACATCCGAGATGTAAGGTTGCCTTAGGTTAGAATATATAACGTTATGGACGTATATGCTGTTCCCACCGAGAAGTAGGGTCCGACACGCCAGGAATGTTGTCAAATATTACATCCGAGATGTTAGATTGCCTTAGGTTAGGATATATACCGTTATAGACGCATGTAATGTTACCACCGAGACGTAGGGACCGACACGCCTGGAATGTTGTCAAATGTTACATCCGAGATGTTAGGTTGCCTCAGGTTAAGGTATATGACGTTATAGACGTATATACTGTTCTCTCCGAGAAGTAGGGTTCGACGGGCCAGGAATGTTGTCAAATATTGCATCCGAGATGTTAGGTCGCCTTAGGATAGGATATATAACGTTATAGACGCATGTAATGTTACCACCGAGACGTAGGGACCGACACGCCTGGAATGTTGTCAAATGTTACATCCGAGATGTTAGGTTGCCTTAGGTTAGGATATATGACGTTACAGACGTATATACTGTTCCCTCCGAGAAGTAGTGTTCGACAGGCCAGGAATGTTGTCAAATATTGCATCCGAGATGTTAGGTTGCCTTATATTAGGATATATACCGTTATAGACGCATATAATGTTCCCACCGAGAAGTAGGTTCCGACACGCCTGGAAGGTTGTAGAATATTACATCCGAGATGTCAGGTTGCCTTAGGTTAGGATATATACCGTTATAGACATATATACTGTTCCCTCCGAGAAGTAGGGTTCGACAGGCCAGGAATGTTGTCAAATATTGCATCCGAGATGTTAGGTTGCCTTAGATTATGATATATACCGTTATAGACGCATATAATGTTCCCACCGAGAAGTAGGGTCCGACACGCCTGGAATGTTGTCAAATGTTACATCCGAGATGTTAGATTGCCTCAGGTTGGGATATATGACGTTATAGACGTATATACGGTTCCCTCCGAGAAGTAGGGTTCGACGGGCCACGAATGTTGTCAAATATTGCATCCGAGATGTTAGGTCGCCTTAGGTTAGGATATATAACGTTATAGACGCATGTAATGTTACCACCGAGACGTAGGGACCGACACGCCTGGAATGTTGTCAAATGTTACATCCGAGATGTTAGGTTGCCTCAGGTTAAGATATATGACGTTATAGACGTATATACTGTTCTCTCCGAGAAGTAGGGTTCGACGGGCCAGGAATGTTGTCAAATATTGCATCCGAGATGTTAGGTCGCCTTAGGTTAGGATATATAACGTTATAGACGCATGTAATGTTACCTCCGAGACGTAGGGACCGACACGCCTGGAATGTTGTCAAATGTTACATGCGAGATGTTAGGTTGCCTTATGTTAGGATATATGACGCTACAGACGTATATACTGTTCCCTCCGAGAAGTAGGGTTCGACAGGCCAGGAATGTTGTCAAATATTGCATCCGAGATGTTAGGTTGCCTTAGATTAGGATATACAACGTTATAGACGCATATAATGTTCCCACCGAGGAGTAGGGTCCGACACGCCTGGAATGTAGTAGAGTATTACATCCGAGATGTAAGGTTGCCTTAGGTTAGAATATATAACGCTATGGATGTATATACTGTTCCCACCGAGAAGTAGGGTCCGACACGCCAGGAATGTTGTCAAATATTGCATCCGCGATGTTAGGTTGCCTTAGATTAGGATATACAACGTTATAGACGCATATAATGTTCCCACCGAGAAGTAGGGTCCGACACGCCTGGAATGTTGTAGAATATTACATCCGAGATGTAAGGTTGCCTTAGGTTAGAATATATAACGTTATGGACGTATATACTGTTCCCACCGAGAAGTAGGGTCCGACACGCCAGGAATGTTGTCAAATATTACATTTGAGATGTAAGGTTGCCTTAGGTTAGGATATGTAACGTTATGGACGTATATACTGTTCCCACCGAGAAGTAGGGTCCGAAACGCCAGGAATGTTGTCAAATATTACATCCGAGTTGTTACGTTGCCGTTATAGACGCATTAATGTTACCACCGAGACGTAGGGACCGACACGCCTGGAATGTTGTCAAATGTTACATCCGAGATGTTAGGTTGCCTTAGGTTAGGATATATGACGTTACAGACGTATATACTGTTCACTCCGAGAAGTAGTGTTCGACAGGCCAGGAATGTTGTCAAATATTGCATCCGAGATGTTAGGTTGCCTTAGATTAGGATATATACCGTTATAGACGTATATACTGTTCCCTCCGAGAAGTATGGTTCGACAGGCCAGGAATGTTGTCAAATATTGCATCCGAGATGTTAGGTTGCCTCAGGTAAGGATATATGACGTTATAGACGTATATACTGTTCCCACCGAGAAGTAGGGTTCGACAGGCCAGGAATGTTGTCAAATATTGCATCCGAGATGTTAGGTTGCCGTAGATTAGGATATATACCGTTATAGACGTTTATAATGTTCCCTCCGAGAAGTAGGGTTCGACAGGCCAGGAATGTTGTCAAATATTGCATCCGAGATATTAGGTTGCCTTAGATTAGGATATATACCGTTATAGACGCATGTAATGTTACCACCGAGACGTAGGGTTCGACAGGCCAGGAATGTTGTCAAATATTGCATCCGAGATGTTAGGTTGCCTTAGATTAGGATATACAACGTTATAGACGCATATAATGTTCCCACCGAGGAGTAGGGTCCGACACGCCTGGAATGTTGTAGAGTATTACATCCGAGATGTAAGGTTGCCTTAGGTTAGAATATATAACGTTATGGATGTATATACTGTTCCCACCGAGAAGTAGGGTCCGACACGCCAGGAATGTTGTCAAATATTGCATCCGAGATGTTAGGTTGCCTTAGATTAGGATATACAACGTTATAGACGCATATAATGTTCCCACCGAGAAGTAGGGTCCGACACGCCTGGAATGTTGTAGAATATTACATCCGAGATGTAAGGTTGCCTTAGGTTAGAATATATAACGTTATGGACGTATATACTGTTCCCACCGAGAAGTAGGGTCCGACACGCCAGGAATGTTGTCAAATATTACATCCGAGATGTAAGGTTGCCTTAGGTTAGGATATATAACGTTATGGACGTATATACTGTTCCCACCGAGAAGTAGGGTCCGAAACGCCAGGAATGTTGTCAAATATTACATCCGAGTTGTTACATTGCCGTTATAGACGCATTAATGTTACCACCGAGACGTAGGGACCGACACGCCTGGAATGTTGTCAAATGTGACATCCGAGATGTTAGGTTGCCTTAGGTTAGGATATATGTCGTTATAGACGTATATACTGTTCCCACCGAGAAGTAGGGTTCGACAGGCCAGGAATGTTGTCAAATATTGCATCCGAGATGTTAGGTTGCCTTAGATTAGGATATATACCGTTATAGACGTATATACTGTTCCCTCCGAGAAGTAGGGTTCGACAGGCCACGAATGTTGTCAAATATTGCATACAAGATGTTAGGCTGCCTTAGATTAGGATATACAACGTTATAGACGCATATAATGTTCCCACCGAGAAGTAGGGTCCGACACGCCTGGAATGTTGTAGAATATTACATCCGAGATGTAAGGTTGCCTTAGGTTAGAATATATAACGTTATGGACGTATATACTGTTCCCACCGAGAAGTAGGGTCCGAAACGCCAGGAATGTTGTCAAATATTACATCCGAGTTGTTACGTTGCCGTTATAGACGCATTAATGTTACCACCGAGACGTAGGGACCGACACGCGTGGAATGTTGTCAAATGTGACATCCGAGATGTTAGGCTGCCTTTGGTTAGGATATATATCGTTATAGACGCATATAATGTTCCCACCGAGTAGTAGGGTCCGACACGCCTGGAAGGTTGTAGAATATTACATCCGAGATGTCAGGTTGCCTTAGGTTAGGATATATGACGTTACAGACGTATATACTGTTCCCTCCGAGAAGTAGTGTTCGACAGGCCAGGAATGTTGTCAAATATTGCATCCGAGATGTTAGGTTGCCTTAGATTAGGATATATACCGTTATAGACGTATATACTGTTCCCTTCGAGAAGTAGGGTTCGACAGGCCAGGAATGTTGTCAAATATTGCATCCGAGATGTTAGGTTGCCTCAGGTAAGGATATATGACATTATAGACGTATATACTGTTCCCACCGAGAAGTAGGGTTCGACAGGCCAGGAATGTGGTCAAATATTGCATCCGAGATGTTAGGTTGCCTTAGATTAGGATATATACCGTTATAGACGTTTATAATGTTCCCTCCGAGAAGTAGGGTCCGACACGCCTGGAAGGTTGTAGAATATTACATCCGAGATGTTAGGTTGCCTTAGGTTAGGATATATGACGTTACAGACGTATATACTGTTCCCTCCGAGAAGTAGGGTTCGACAGGCCAGGAATGTTGTCAAATATTGCATCCGAGATGTTAGATTGCCTTAGATTATGATATCGACCGTTATAGACGCATATAATATTCCCACCGAAAAGTATGCACCGACACGCCAGGAATATTGTAAAATATTACGTCTGAGATAATAGGTTGCCTTAGATTAGGATATACAACGTTATAGACTCATATAATGTTCCCACCGAGAAGTAGGGTCCGACACGCCTGGAATGATGTAGAATATTACATCCGAGATGTCAGGTTGCCTTAGGTTAGGATATATAACGTTATAGACGTATATACTGTTCCCTCCGAGAAGTAGGGTTCGACAGGCCAGGAATGTTGTCAAATATTGCATCCAAGATGTTAGGCTGCCTTAGATTAGGATATACAACGTTATAAACGCATATAATGTTCCCACCGAGAAGTAGGGTCCGACACGCCTGGAATGTTGTAGAATATTACATCCGAGATGTAAGGTTGCCTTTGGTTAGGATATATAACGTTATGGACGTATATACTGTTCCCACCGAGAAGTAGGGTCCGAAACGCCAGGAATGTTGTAAAATATTACATCCGAGTTGTTACGTTGCCGTTATAGACACATTAATGTTACCACCGAGACGTAGGGACCGACACGCCTGGAATGTTGTCAAATGTGACATCCGAGATGTTAGGCTGCCTTAGGTTAGGATATATATCGTTATAGACGCATATAATGTTCCCACCGAGTAGTAGGGTCCGACACGCCTGGAAGGTTGTAGAATATTACATCCGAGATGTCAGGTTGCCTTAGGCTAGGATATACACCGTTATAGACATATATACTGTTACCTCCGAGAAGTAGGGTTCGACAGGCCAGGAATGTTGTCAAATATTGCATCCGAGATGTTAGATTGCCTTAAGTTAGGATATATAACGTTATAGACGCATGTAAAGTTACCGCCGAGACGTAGGGACCGACACGCCTGGAATGTTGTCAAATGTTACATCCGACATGTTAGGTTGCCTTAGGTTAGGATATATGACGTTACAGACGTATATACTGTTCCCTCCGAGAAGTAGGGTTCGACAGGCGAGGAATGTTGTCAAATATTGCATCCGAGATGTTAGGTTGCCTTAGATTATGATATATACCGTTATAGACGCATATCATGTTCCCACCGAGAAGTAGGTTCCGACACGCCTGGAAGGTTGTAGAATATTACATCCGAGATGTCAGGTTGCCTTAGGTTAGGATATATACTGTTATAGACATATATACTGTTCCCTCCGAGAAGTAGGGTTCGACAGGCCAGGAATGTTGTCAAATATTGCATCCGAGATGTTAGGTTGCCTTAGATTATGATATATACTGTTATAGACGCATATAATGTTCCCACCGAGAAGTAGGGTCCGACACGCCTAGAAGGTTGTAGAATATTACATCCGAGATGTCAGGTTGCCTTAGGTTAGGATATATACCGTTATAGACATATATACTGTTCCCTCCGAGAAGTAGAGTTCGACAGGCCAGGAATGTTGTCAAATATTGCATCCGAGATGTGAGGTTGCCTTAGATTATGATATATACCGTTATAGACGTATATACTGTTCCCTCCGAGTAGTAGGGTTCGACAGGCCAGGAATGTTGTCAAATATTGCATCCGAGATGTTAGGTTGCCTTAGATTAGGATACACAACGTTATAGACGCATATAATGTTCCCACCGAGAAGTAGGGTCCGACACGCCTGGAATGTTGTCAAATGTTACATCCGAGATGTTAGATTGCCTCAGGTTAGGATATATGACGTTATAGACGTATATACGGTTCCCTCCGAGAAGTAGGGTTCGACGGGCCAGGAATGTTGTCAAATATTGCATCCGAGATGTTAGGTTGCCTTAGATTATGATACATACCGTTATAAACGCATATAATGTTCCCACCGAGAAGTAGGGTCCGACACGCCTGGAAGGTTGTAGAATATTACATCCGAGATGTCAGGTTGCCTTAGGTTAGGATATATACCGTTATAGACATATATACTGTTCCCTCCGAGAAGTAGGGTTCGACAGGCCAGGAATGTTGTCAAATATTGCATCCGAGATGTTAGGTTGCCTTAGGTTAGGATATATAACGTTATAGACGCATGTAATGTTACCACCGAGACGTAGGGACCGACACGCCTGGAATGTTGTCAAATGTTACATCCGAGATGTTAGGTTGCCTTAGGTTAGGATATATGACGTGATAGACGTATATACTGTTCCCTCCGAGAAGTAGGGTTCGACAGGCCAGGAATGTGGTCAAATATTGCATCCGAGATGTTAGGTTGCCTTAGATTAGGATATATACCGTTATAGACGTTTATAATGTTCCCTCCGAGAAGTAGGGTCCGACACGCCTGGAAGGTTGTAGAATATTACATCCGAGATGTTAGGTTGCCTTAGGTTAGGATATATGACGTTACAGACGTATATACTGTTCCCTCCGAGAAGTAGGGTTCGACAGGCCAGGAATGTTGTCAAATATTGCATCCGAGATGTTAGATTGCCTTAGATTATGATATCCACCGTTATAGACGCATATAATATTCCCACCGAAAAGTATGCACCGACACGCCAGGAATATTGTAAAATATTACGTCTGAGATAATAGGTTGCCTTAGATTAGGATATACAACGTTATAGACTCATATAATGTTCCCACCGAGAAGTAGGGTCCGACACGCCTGGAATGATGTAGAATATTACATCCGAGATGTCAGGTTGCCTTAGGTTAGGATATATAACGTTATAGACGTATATACTGTTCACTCCGAGAAGTAGGGTTCGGCACGCCAGCAATGTTGTCAAATATTACATCCGAGTTGTTACGTTGCCGTTATAGACGCATTAATGTTACCACCGAGACGTAGGGACCGACACGCCTGGAATGTTGTCAAATGTGACATCCGAGATGTTAGGTTGCCTTAGGTTAGGATATATGTCGTTATAGACGTATATACTGTTCCCTCCGGGAAGTAGGGTTCGACAGGCCAGGAATGTTGTCAAATATTGCATGCGAGATGTTAGGTTGCCTTAGATTATGATATATACCGTTATAGACGTATATACTGTTCCCTCCGAGAAGTAGGGTTCGACAGGCCAGGAATGTTGTCAAATATTGCATCCGAGATGTTAGATTGCCTTAAGTTAGGATATATAACGTTATAGACGCATGTAAAGTTACCGCCGAGACGTAGGGACCGACACGCCTGGAATGTTGTCAAATGTTACATCCGACAGGTTAGGTTGCCTTAGGTTAGGATATATGACGTTACAGACGTATATACCGTTCCCTCCGAGAAGTAGGGTTCGACAGGCGAGGAATGTTGTCAAATATTGCATCCGAGATGTTAGGTTGCCTTAGATTATGATATATACCGTTATAGACGCATATAATGTTCCCACCGAGAAGTAGGTTCCGACACGCCTGGAAGGTTGTAGAATATTACATCCGAGATGTCAGGTTGCCTTAGGTTAGGATATATACCGTTATAGACATATATACTGTTCCCTCCGAGAAGTAGGGTTCGACAGGCCAGGAATGTTGTCAAATATTGCATCCGAGATGTTAGGTTGCCTTAAATTATGATATATACCGTTATAGACGCATATAATGTTCCCACCGAGAAGTAGGGTCCGACACGCCTAGAAGGTTGTAGAATATTACATCCGAGATGTCAGGTTGCCTTAGGTTAGGATATATACCGTTATAGACATATATACTGTTCCCTCCGAGAAGTAGAGTTCGACAGGCCAGGAATGTTGTCAAATATTGCATCCGAGATGTTAGGTTGCCTTAGATTATGATATATACCGTTATAGACGTATATACTGTTCCCTCCGAGTAGTAGGGTTCGACAGGCCAGGAATGTTGTCAAATATTGCATCCGAGATGTTAGGTTGCCTTAGATTAGGATACACAACGTTATAGACGCATATAATGTTCCCACCGAGAAGTAGGGTCCGACACGCCTGGAATGTTGTCAAATGTTACATCCGAGATGTTAGATTGCCTCAGGTTAGGATATATGACGTTATAGACGTATATACGGTTCCCTCCGAGAAGTAGGGTTCGACGGGCCAGGAATGTTGTCAAATATTGCATCCGAGATGTTAGGTCGCCTTAGGTTAGGATATATAACGTTATAGACGCATGTAATGTTACCACCGAGACGTAGGGACCGACACGCCTGGAATGTTGTCAAATGTTACATCCGAGATGTTAGGTTGCCTTAGGTTAGAATATATGACGTTACAGACGTATATACTTTTCCCTCCGAGAAGTAGGGTTCGACAGGCCAGGAATGTTGTCAAATATTGCATCCGAGATGTTAGGTTGCCTTAGATTATGATACATACCGTTATAGACGCATATAATGTTCCCACCGAGAAGTAGGGTCCGACACGCCAGGAATGTTGTCAAATATTGCATCCGCGATGTTAGGTTGCCTTAGATTAGGATATACAACGTTATAGACGCATATAATGTTCCCACCGAGAAGTAGGGTCCGACACGCCTGGAATGTTGTAGAATATTACATCCGAGATGTAAGGTTGCCTTAGGTTAGAATATATAACGTTATGGACGTATATACTGTTCCCACCGAGAAGTAGGGTCCGACACGCCAGGAATGTTGTCAAATATTACATCCGAGATGTAAGGTTGCCTTAGGTTAGGATATATAACGTTATGGACGTATATACTGTTCCCACCGAGAAGTAGGGTCCGAAACGCCAGGAATGTTGTCAAATATTACATCCGAGTTGTTACATTGCCGTTATAGACGCATTAATGTTACCACCGAGACGTAGGGACCGACACGCCTGGAATGTTGTCAAATGTGACATCCGAGATGTTAGGTTGCCTTAGGTTAGGATATATGTCGTTATAGACGTATATACTGTTCCCACCGAGAAGTAGGGTTCGACAGGCCAGGAATGTTGTCAAATATTGCATCCGAGATGTTAGGTTGCCTTAGATTAGGATATATACCGTTATAGACGTATATACTGTTCCCTCCGAGAAGTAGGGTTCGACAGGCCACGAATGTTGTCAAATATTGCATACAAGATGTTAGGCTGCCTTAGATTAGGATATACAACGTTATAGACGCATATAATGTTCCCACCGAGAAGTAGGGTCCGACACGCCTGGAATGTTGTAGAATATTACATCCGAGATGTAAGGTTGCCTTAGGTTAGAATATATAACGTTATGGACGTATATACTGTTCCCACCGAGAAGTAGGGTCCGAAACGCCAGGAATGTTGTCAAATATTACATCCGAGTTGTTACGTTGCCGTTATAGACGCATTAATGTTACCACCGAGACGTAGGGACCGACACGCGTGGAATGTTGTCAAATGTGACATCCGAGATGTTAGGCTGCCTTTGGTTAGGATATATATCGTTATAGACGCATATAATGTTCCCACCGAGTAGTAGGGTCCGACACGCCTGGAAGGTTGTAGAATATTACATCCGAGATGTCAGGTTGCCTTAGGTTAGGATATATGACGTTACAGACGTATATACTGTTCCCTCCGAGAAGTAGTGTTCGACAGGCCAGGAATGTTGTCAAATATTGCATCCGAGATGTTAGGTTGCCTTAGATTAGGATATATACCGTTATAGACGTATATACTGTTCCCTTCGAGAAGTAGGGTTCGACAGGCCAGGAATGTTGTCAAATATTGCATCCGAGATGTTAGGTTGCCTCAGGTAAGGATATATGACATTATAGACGTATATACTGTTCCCACCGAGAAGTAGGGTTCGACAGGCCAGGAATGTGGTCAAATATTGCATCCGAGATGTTAGGTTGCCTTAGATTAGGATATATACCGTTATAGACGTTTATAATGTTCCCTCCGAGAAGTAGGGTCCGACACGCCTGGAAGGTTGTAGAATATTACATCCGAGATGTTAGGTTGCCTTAGGTTAGGATATATGACGTTACAGACGTATATACTGTTCCCTCCGAGAAGTAGGGTTCGACAGGCCAGGAATGTTGTCAAATATTGCATACGAGATGTTAGATTGCCTTAGATTATGATATCGACCGTTATAGACGCATATAATATTCCCACCGAAAAGTATGCACCGACACGCCAGGAATATTGTAAAATATTACGTCTGAGATAATAGGTTGCCTTAGATTAGGATATACAACGTTATAGACTCATATAATGTTCCCACCGAGAAGTAGGGTCCGACACGCCTGGAATGTTGTAGAATATTACATCCGAGATGTAAGGTTGCCTTTGGTTAGGATATATAACGTTATGGACGTATATACTGTTCCCACCGAGAAGTAGGGTCCGAAACGCCAGGAATGTTGTAAAATATTACATCCGAGTTGTTACGTTGCCGTTATAGACACATTAATGTTACCACCGAGACGTAGGGACCGACACGCCTGGAATGTTGTCAAATGTGACATCCGAGATGTTAGGCTGCGTTAGATTATGATATATACCGTTATAGACGCATATCATGTTCCCACCGAGAAGTAGGTTCCGACACGCCTGGAAGGTTGTAGAATATTACATCCGAGATGTCAGGTTGCCTTAGGTTAGGATATATACTGTTATAGACATATATACTGTTCCCTCCGAGAAGTAGGGTTCGACAGGCCAGGAATGTTGTCAAATATTGCATCCGAGATGTTAGGTTGCCTTAGATTATGATATATACTGTTATAGACGCATATAATGTTCCCACCGAGAAGTAGGGTCCGACACGCCTAGAAGGTTGTAGAATATTACATCCGAGATGTCAGGTTGCCTTAGGTTAGGATATATACCGTTATAGACATATATACTGTTCCCTCCGAGAAGTAGAGTTCGACAGGCCAGGAATG
Organism: Xylocopa violacea; assembly: GCA_963969225.1. Taxonomy (NCBI): domain Eukaryota; kingdom Metazoa; phylum Arthropoda; class Insecta; order Hymenoptera; family Apidae; genus Xylocopa; species Xylocopa violacea. The sequence continues at coordinate 22,457,745 of CAXAJV010000004.1, forward strand.
TTGTCAAATATTGCATCCGAGATGTGAGGTTGCCTTAGATTATGATATATACCGTTATAGACGTATATACTGTTCCCTCCGAGTAGTAGGGTTCGACAGGCCAGGAATGTTGTCAAATATTGCATCCGAGATGTTAGGTTGCCTTAGATTAGGATACACAACGTTATAGACGCATATAATGTTCCCACCGAGAAGTAGGGTCCGACACGCCTGGAATGTTGTCAAATGTTACATCCGAGATGTTAGATTGCCTCAGGTTAGGATATATGACGTTATAGACGTATATACGGTTCCCTCCGAGAAGTAGGGTTCGACGGGCCAGGAATGTTGTCAAATATTGCATCCGAGATGTTAGGTTGCCTTAGATTATGATACATACCGTTATAAACGCATATAATGTTCCCACCGAGAAGTAGGGTCCGACACGCCTGGAAGGTTGTAGAATATTACATCCGAGATGTCAGGTTGCCTTAGGTTAGGATATATACCGTTATAGACATATATACTGTTCCCTCCGAGAAGTAGGGTTCGACAGGCCAGGAATGTTGTCAAATATTGCATCCGAGATGTTAGGTTGCCTTAGGTTAGGATATATAACGTTATAGACGCATGTAATGTTACCACCGAGACGTAGGGACCGACACGCCTGGAATGTTGTCAAATGTTACATCCGAGATGTTAGGTTGCCTTAGGTTAGGATATATGACGTGATAGACGTATATACTGTTCCCTCCGAGAAGTAGGGTTCGACAGGCCAGGAATGTGGTCAAATATTGCATCCGAGATGTTAGGTTGCCTTAGATTAGGATATATACCGTTATAGACGTTTATAATGTTCCCTCCGAGAAGTAGGGTCCGACACGCCTGGAAGGTTGTAGAATATTACATCCGAGATGTTAGGTTGCCTTAGGTTAGGATATATGACGTTACAGACGTATATACTGTTCCCTCCGAGAAGTAGGGTTCGACAGGCCAGGAATGTTGTCAAATATTGCATCCGAGATGTTAGATTGCCTTAGATTATGATATCCACCGTTATAGACGCATATAATATTCCCACCGAAAAGTATGCACCGACACGCCAGGAATATTGTAAAATATTACGTCTGAGATAATAGGTTGCCTTAGATTAGGATATACAACGTTATAGACTCATATAATGTTCCCACCGAGAAGTAGGGTCCGACACGCCTGGAATGATGTAGAATATTACATCCGAGATGTCAGGTTGCCTTAGGTTAGGATATATAACGTTATAGACGTATATACTGTTCACTCCGAGAAGTAGGGTTCGGCACGCCAGCAATGTTGTCAAATATTACATCCGAGTTGTTACGTTGCCGTTATAGACGCATTAATGTTACCACCGAGACGTAGGGACCGACACGCCTGGAATGTTGTCAAATGTGACATCCGAGATGTTAGGTTGCCTTAGGTTAGGATATATGTCGTTATAGACGTATATACTGTTCCCTCCGGGAAGTAGGGTTCGACAGGCCAGGAATGTTGTCAAATATTGCATGCGAGATGTTAGGTTGCCTTAGATTATGATATATACCGTTATAGACGTATATACTGTTCCCTCCGAGAAGTAGGGTTCGACAGGCCAGGAATGTTGTCAAATATTGCATCCAAGATGTTAGGCTGCCTTAGATTAGGATATACAACGTTATAAACGCATATAATGTTCCCACCGAGAAGTAGGGTCCGACACGCCTGGAATGTTGTAGAATATTACATCCGAGATGTAAGGTTGCCTTTGGTTAGGATATATAACGTTATGGACGTATATACTGTTCCCACCGAGAAGTAGGGTCCGAAACGCCAGGAATGTTGTAAAATATTACATCCGAGTAGTTACGTTGCCGTTATAGACGCATTAATGTTACCACCGAGACGTAGGGACCGACACGCCTGGAATGTTGTCAAATGTGACATCCGAGATGTTAGGCTGCCTTAGGTTAGGATATATATCGTTATAGACGCATATAATGTTCCCACCGAGTAGTAGGGTCCGACACGCCTGGAAGGTTGTAGAATATTACATCCGAGATGTCAGGTTGCCTTAGGTTAGGATATACACCGTTATAGACATATATACTGTTACCTCCGAGAAGTAGGGTTCGAAAGGCCAGGAATGTTGTCAAATATTGCATCCGAGATGTTAGATTGCCTTAAGTTAGGATATATAACGTTATAGACGCATGTAAAGTTACCGCCGAGACGTAGGGACCGACACGCCTGGAATGTTGTCAAATGTTACATCCGACAGGTTAGGTTGCCTTAGGTTAGGATATATGACGTTACAGACGTATATACCGTTCCCTCCGAGAAGTAGGGTTCGACAGGCGAGGAATGTTGTCAAATATTGCATCCGAGATGTTAGGTTGCCTTAGATTATGATATATACCGTTATAGACGCATATAATGTTCCCACCGAGAAGTAGGTTCCGACACGCCTGGAAGGTTGTAGAATATTACATCCGAGATGTCAGGTTGCCTTAGGTTAGGATATATACCGTTATAGACATATATACTGTTCCCTCCGAGAAGTAGGGTTCGACAGGCCAGGAATGTTGTCAAATATTGCATCCGAGATGTTAGGTTGCCTTAAATTATGATATATACCGTTATAGACGCATATAATGTTCCCACCGAGAAGTAGGGTCCGACACGCCTAGAAGGTTGTAGAATATTACATCCGAGATGTCAGGTTGCCTTAGGTTAGGATATATACCGTTATAGACATATATACTGTTCCCTCCGAGAAGTAGAGTTCGACAGGCCAGGAATGTTGTCAAATATTGCATCCGAGATGTTAGGTTGCCTTAGATTATGATATATACCGTTATAGACGTATATACTGTTCCCTCCGAGTAGTAGGGTTCGACAGGCCAGGAATGTTGTCAAATATTGCATCCGAGATGTTAGGTTGCCTTAGATTAGGATACACAACGTTATAGACGCATATAATGTTCCCACCGAGAAGTAGGGTCCGACACGCCTGGAATGTTGTCAAATGTTACATCCGAGATGTTAGATTGCCTCAGGTTAGGATATATGACGTTATAGACGTATATACGGTTCCCTCCGAGAAGTAGGGTTCGACGGGCCAGGAATATTGTCAAATATTGCATCCGAGATGTTAGGTCGCCTTAGGTTAGGATATATAACGTTATAGACGCATGTAATGTTACCACCGAGACGTAGGGACCGACACGCCTGGAATGTTGTCAAATGTTACATCCGAGATGTTAGGTTGCCTTAGGTTAGAATATATGACGTTACAGACGTATATACTTTTCCCTCCGAGAAGTAGGGTTCGACAGGCCAGGAATGTTGTCAAATATTGCATCCGAGATGTTAGGTTGCCTTAGATTATGATACATACCGTTATAGACGCATATAATGTTCCCACCGAGAAGTAGGGTCCGACACGCCTGGAAGGTTGTAGAATATTACATCCGAGATGTCAGGTTGCCTTAGGTTAGGATATATACCGTTATAGACATATATACTGTTCCCTCCGAGAAGTAGGGTTCGACAGGCCAGGAATGTTGTCAAATATTGCATCCGAGATGTTAGGTTGCCTTAGGTTAGGATATATAACGTTATAGACGCATGTAATGTTACCACCGAGACGTAGGGACCGACACGCCTGGAATGTTGTCAAATGTTACATCCGAGATGTTAGGTTGCCTTAGGTTAGGATATATAACGTTATAGACGCATGTAATGTTAACACCGAGACGTAGGGACCGACACGCCTGGAATGTTGTCAAATGTTACATCCGAGATGTTAGGTTGCCTCAGGTTAGGATATATGACGTTATAGACGTATATACTGTTCCCTCCGAGAAGTACGGTTCGACAGGCCAGGAATGTTGTCAAATATTGCATCCGAGATGTTAGGTTGCCTTAGATTATGATATATACCGTTATAGACGTATATACTGTTTCCTCCGAGAAGTAGGGTTCGACAGGCCAGGAATGTTGTCAAATATTGCATCCGAGATGTTAGGTTGCCTTAGATTAGGATATACAACGTTATAGACGCATATAATGTTCCCACCGAGGAGTAGGGTCCGACACGCCTGGAATGTAGTAGAGTATTACATCCGAGATGTAAGGTTGCCTTAGGTTAGAATATATAACGCTATGGATGTATATACTGTTCCCACCGAGAAGTAGGGTCCGACACGCCAGGAATGTTGTCAAATATTGCATCCGCGATGTTAGGTTGCCTTAGATTAGGATATACAACGTTATAGACGCATATAATGTTCCCACCGAGAAGTAGGGTCCGACACGCCTGGAATGTTGTAGAATATTACATCCGAGATGTAAGGTTGCCTTAGGTTAGAATATATAACGTTATGGACGTATATACTGTTCCCACCGAGAAGTAGGGTCCGACACGCCAGGAATGTTGTCAAATATTACATCCGAGATGTAAGGTTGCCTTAGGTTAGGATATGTAACGTTATGGACGTATATACTGTTCCCACCGAGAAGTAGGGACCGACACGCCTGGAATGTTGTCAAATATTGCATCCGAGATATTAGGTTGCCTTAGATTAGGATATATACCGTTATAGACGCATGTAATGTTACCACCGAGACGTAGGGTTCGACAGGCCAGGAATGTTGTCAAATATTGCATCCGAGATGTTAGGTTGCCTTAGATTAGGATATACAACGTTATAGACGCATATAATGTTCCCACCGAGGAGTAGGGTCCGACACGCCTGGAATGTTGTAGAGTATTACATCCGAGATGTAAGGTTGCCTTAGGTTAGAATATATAACGTTATGGATGTATATACTGTTCCCACCGAGAAGTAGGGTCCGACACGCCAGGAATGTTGTCAAATATTGCATCCGAGATGTTAGGTTGCCTTAGATTAGGATATACAACGTTATAGACGCATATAATGTTCCCACCGAGAAGTAGGGTCCGACACGCCTGGAATGTTGTAGAATATTACATCCGAGATGTAAGGTTGCCTTAGGTTAGAATATATAACGTTATGGACGTATATACTGTTCCCACCGAGAAGTAGGGTCCGACACGCCAGGAATGTTGTCAAATATTACATCCGAGATGTAAGGTTGCCTTAGGTTAGGATATATAACGTTATGGACGTATATACTGTTCCCACCGAGAAGTAGGGTCCGAAACGCCAGGAATGTTGTCAAATATTACATCCGAGTTGTTACATTGCCGTTATAGACGCATTAATGTTACCACCGAGACGTAGGGACCGACACGCCTGGAATGTTGTCAAATGTGACATCCGAGATGTTAGGTTGCCTTAGGTTAGGATATATGTCGTTATAGACGTATATACTGTTCCCACCGAGAAGTAGGGTTCGACAGGCCAGGAATGTTGTCAAATATTGCATCCGAGATGTTAGGTTGCCTTAGATTAGGATATATACCGTTATAGACGTATATACTGTTCCCTCCGAGAAGTAGGGTTCGACAGGCCACGAATGTTGTCAAATATTGCATACAAGATGTTAGGCTGCCTTAGATTAGGATATACAACGTTATAGACGCATATAATGTTCCCACCGAGAAGTAGGGTCCGACACGCCTGGAATGTTGTAGAATATTACATCCGAGATGTAAGGTTGCCTTAGGTTAGAATATATAACGTTATGGACGTATATACTGTTCCCACCGAGAAGTAGGGTCCGAAACGCCAGGAATGTTGTCAAATATTACATCCGAGTTGTTACGTTGCCGTTATAGACGCATTAATGTTACCACCGAGACGTAGGGACCGACACGCGTGGAATGTTGTCAAATGTGACATCCGAGATGTTAGGCTGCCTTTGGTTAGGATATATATCGTTATAGACGCATATAATGTTCCCACCGAGTAGTAGGGTCCGACACGCCTGGAAGGTTGTAGAATATTACATCCGAGATGTCAGGTTGCCTTAGGTTAGGATATATGACGTTACAGACGTATATACTGTTCCCTCCGAGAAGTAGGGTTCGACAGGCCAGGAATGTTGTCAAATATTGCATCCGAGATGTTAGATTGCCTTAGATTATGATATCGACCGTTATAGACGCATATAATATTCCCACCGAAAAGTATGCACCGACACGCCAGGAATATTGTAAAATATTACGTCTGAGATAATAGGTTGCCTTAGATTAGGATATACAACGTTATAGACTCATATAATGTTCCCACCGAGAAGTAGGGTCCGACACGCCTGGAATGTTGTAGAATATTACATCCGAGATGTAAGGTTGCCTTTGGTTAGGATATATAACGTTATGGACGTATATACTGTTCCCACCGAGAAGTAGGGTCCGAAACGCCAGGAATGTTGTAAAATATTACATCCGAGTTGTTACGTTGCCGTTATAGACACATTAATGTTACCACCGAGACGTAGGGACCGACACGCCTGGAATGTTGTCAAATGTGACATCCGAGATGTTAGGCTGCGTTAGATTATGATATATACCGTTATAGACGCATATCATGTTCCCACCGAGAAGTAGGTTCCGACACGCCTGGAAGGTTGTAGAATATTACATCCGAGATGTCAGGTTGCCTTAGGTTAGAATATATACTGTTATAGACATATATACTGTTCCCTCCGAGAAGTAGGGTTCGACAGGCCAGGAATGTTGTCAAATATTGCATCCGAGATGTTAGGTTGCCTTAGATTATGATATATACTGTTATAGACGCATATAATGTTCCCACCGAGAAGTAGGGTCCGACACGCCTAGAAGGTTGTAGAATATTACATCCGAGATGTCAGGTTGCCTTAGGTTAGGATATATACCGTTATAGACATATATACTGTTCCCTCCGAGAAGTAGAGTTCGACAGGCCAGGAATGTTGTCAAATATTGCATCCGAGATGTGAGGTTGCCTTAGATTATGATATATACCGTTATAGACGTATATACTGTTCCCTCCGAGTAGTAGGGTTCGACAGGCCAGGAATGTTGTCAAATATTGCATCCGAGATGTTAGGTTGCCTTAGATTAGGATACACAACGTTATAGACGCATATAATGTTCCCACCGAGAAGTAGGGTCCGACACGCCTGGAATGTTGTCAAATGTTACATCCGAGATGTTAGATTGCCTCAGGTTAGGATATATGACGTTATAGACGTATATACGGTTCCCTCCGAGAAGTAGGGTTCGACGGGCCAGGAATGTTGTCAAATATTGCATCCGAGATGTTAGGTTGCCTTAGATTATGATACATACCGTTATAAACGCATATAATGTTCCCACCGAGAAGTAGGGTCCGACACGCCTGGAATGATGTAGAATATTACATCCGAGATGTCAGGTTGCCTTAGGTTAGGATATATAACGTTATAGACGTATATACTGTTCACTCCGAGAAGTAGGGTTCGGCACGCCAGCAATGTTGTCAAATATTACATCCGAGTTGTTACGTTGCCGTTATAGACGCATTAATGTTACCACCGAGACGTAGGGACCGACACGCCTGGAATGTTGTCAAATGTGACATCCGAGATGTTAGGTTGCCTTAGGTTAGGATATATGTCGTTATAGACGTATATACTGTTCCCTCCGGGAAGTAGGGTTCGACAGGCCAGGAATGTTGTCAAATATTGCATGCGAGATGTTAGGTTGCCTTAGATTATGATATATACCGTTATAGACGTATATACTGTTCCCTCCGAGAAGTAGGGTTCGACAGGCCAGGAATGTTGTCAAATATTGCATCCGAGATGTTAGATTGCCTTAAGTTAGGATATATAACGTTATAGACGCATGTAAAGTTACCGCCGAGACGTAGGGACCGACACGCCTGGAATGTTGTCAAATGTTACATCCGACAGGTTAGGTTGCCTTAGGTTAGGATATATGACGTTACAGACGTATATACCGTTCCCTCCGAGAAGTAGGGTTCGACAGGCGAGGAATGTTGTCAAATATTGCATCCGAGATGTTAGGTTGCCTTAGATTATGATATATACCGTTATAGACGCATATAATGTTCCCACCGAGAAGTAGGTTCCGACACGCCTGGAAGGTTGTAGAATATTACATCCGAGATGTCAGGTTGCCTTAGGTTAGGATATATACCGTTATAGACATATATACTGTTCCCTCCGAGAAGTAGGGTTCGACAGGCCAGGAATGTTGTCAAATATTGCATCCGAGATGTTAGGTTGCCTTAAATTATGATATATACCGTTATAGACGCATATAATGTTCCCACCGAGAAGTAGGGTCCGACACGCCTAGAAGGTTGTAGAATATTACATCCGAGATGTCAGGTTGCCTTAGGTTAGGATATATACCGTTATAGACATATATACTGTTCCCTCCGAGAAGTAGAGTTCGACAGGCCAGGAATGTTGTCAAATATTGCATCCGAGATGTTAGGTTGCCTTAGATTATGATATATACCGTTATAGACGTATATACTGTTCCCTCCGAGTAGTAGGGTTCGACAGGCCAGGAATGTTGTCAAATATTGCATCCGAGATGTTAGGTTGCCTTAGATTAGGATACACAACGTTATAGACGCATATAATGTTCCCACCGAGAAGTAGGGTCCGACACGCCTGGAATGTTGTCAAATGTTACATCCGAGATGTTAGATTGCCTCAGGTTAGGATATATGACGTTATAGACGTATATACGGTTCCCTCCGAGAAGTAGGGTTCGACGGGCCAGGAATGTTGTCAAATATTGCATCCGAGATGTTAGGTCGCCTTAGGTTAGGATATATAACGTTATAGACGCATGTAATGTTACCACCGAGACGTAGGGACCGACACGCCTGGAATGTTGTCAAATGTTACATCCGAGATGTTAGGTTGCCTTAGGTTAGAATATATGACGTTACAGACGTATATACTTTTCCCTCCGAGAAGTAGGGTTCGACAGGCCAGGAATGTTGTCAAATATTGCATCCGAGATGTTAGGTTGCCTTAGATTATGATACATACCGTTATAGACGCATATAATGTTCCCACCGAGAAGTAGGGTCCGACACGCCTGGAAGGTTGTAGAATATTACATCCGAGATGTCAGGTTGCCTTAGGTTAGGATATATACCGTTATAGACATATATACTGTTCCCTCCGAGAAGTAGGGTTCGACAGGCCAGGAATGTTGTCAAATATTGCATCCGAGATGTTAGGTTGCCTTAGGTTAGGATATATAACGTTATAGACGCATGTAATGTTACCACCGAGACGTAGGGACCGACACGCCTGGAATGTTGTCAAATGTTACATCCGAGATGTTAGGTTGCCTTAGGTTAGGATATATAACGTTATAGACGCATGTAATGTTAACACCGAGACGTAGGGACCGACACGCCTGGAATGTTGTCAAATGTTACATCCGAGATGTTAGGTTGCCTCAGGTTAGGATATATGACGTTATAGACGTATATACTGTTCCCTCCGAGAAGTACGGTTCGACAGGCCAGGAATGTTGTCAAATATTGCATCCGAGATGTTAGGTTGCCTTAGATTATGATATATACCGTTATAGACGTATATACTGTTTCCTCCGAGAAGTAGGGTTCGACAGGCCAGGAATGTTGTCAAATATTGCATCCGAGATGTTAGGTTGCCTTAGATTAGGATATACAACGTTATAGACGCATATAATGTTCCCACCGAGGAGTAGGGTCCGACACGCCTGGAATGTAGTAGAGTATTACATCCGAGATGTAAGGTTGCCTTAGGTTAGAATATATAACGCTATGGATGTATATACTGTTCCCACCGAGAAGTAGGGTCCGACACGCCAGGAATGTTGTCAAATATTGCATCCGCGATGTTAGGTTGCCTTAGATTAGGATATACAACGTTATAGACGCATATAATGTTCCCACCGAGAAGTAGGGTCCGACACGCCTGGAATGTTGTAGAATATTACATCCGAGATGTAAGGTTGCCTTAGGTTAGAATATATAACGTTATGGACGTATATACTGTTCCCACCGAGAAGTAGGGTCCGACACGCCAGGAATGTTGTCAAATATTACATCCGAGATGTAAGGTTGCCTTAGGTTAGGATATGTAACGTTATGGACGTATATACTGTTCCCACCGAGAAGTAGGGTCCGAAACGCCAGGAATGTTGTCAAATATTACATCCGAGTTGTTACGTTGCCGTTATAGACGCATTAATGTTACCACCGAGACGTAGGGACCGACACGCCTGGAATGTTGTCAAATGTTACATCCGAGATGTTAGGTTGCCTTAGGTTAGGATATATGACGTTACAGACGTATATACTGTTCACTCCGAGAAGTAGTGTTCGACAGGCCAGGAATGTTGTCAAATATTGCATCCGAGATGTTAGGTTGCCTTAGATTAGGATATATACCGTTATAGACGTATATACTGTTCCCTCCGAGAAGTATGGTTCGACAGGCCAGGAATGTTGTCAAATATTGCATCCGAGATGTTAGGTTGCCTCAGGTAAGGATATATGACGTTATAGACGTATATACTGTTCCCACCGAGAAGTAGGGTTCGACAGGCCAGGAATGTTGTCAAATATTGCATCCGAGATGTTAGGTTGCCGTAGATTAGGATATATACCGTTATAGACGTTTATAATGTTCCCTCCGAGAAGTAGGGTTCGACAGGCCAGGAATGTTGTCAAATATTGCATCCGAGATATTAGGTTGCCTTAGATTAGGATATATACCGTTATAGACGCATGTAATGTTACCACCGAGACGTAGGGTTCGACAGGCCAGGAATGTTGTCAAATATTGCATCCGAGATGTTAGGTTGCCTTAGATTAGGATATACAACGTTATAGACGCATATAATGTTCCCACCGAGGAGTAGGGTCCGACACGCCTGGAATGTTGTAGAGTATTACATCCGAGATGTAAGGTTGCCTTAGGTTAGAATATATAACGTTATGGATGTATATACTGTTCCCACCGAGAAGTAGGGTCCGACACGCCAGGAATGTTGTCAAATATTGCATCCGAGATGTTAGGTTGCCTTAGATTAGGATATACAACGTTATAGACGCATATAATGTTCCCACCGAGAAGTAGGGTCCGACACGCCTGGAATGTTGTAGAATATTACATCCGAGATGTAAGGTTGCCTTAGGTTAGAATATATAACGTTATGGACGTATATACTGTTCCCACCGAGAAGTAGGGTCCGACACGCCAGGAATGTTGTCAAATATTACATCCGAGATGTAAGGTTGCCTTAGGTTAGGATATATAACGTTATGGACGTATATACTGTTCCCACCGAGAAGTAGGGTCCGAAACGCCAGGAATGTTGTCAAATATTACATCCGAGTTGTTACATTGCCGTTATAGACGCATTAATGTTACCACCGAGACGTAGGGACCGACACGCCTGGAATGTTGTCAAATGTGACATCCGAGATGTTAGGTTGCCTTAGGTTAGGATATATGTCGTTATAGACGTATATACTGTTCCCACCGAGAAGTAGGGTTCGACAGGCCAGGAATGTTGTCAAATATTGCATCCGAGATGTTAGGTTGCCTTAGATTAGGATATATACCGTTATAGACGTATATACTGTTCCCTCCGAGAAGTAGGGTTCGACAGGCCACGAATGTTGTCAAATATTGCATACAAGATGTTAGGCTGCCTTAGATTAGGATATACAACGTTATAGACGCATATAATGTTCCCACCGAGAAGTAGGGTCCGACACGCCTGGAATGTTGTAGAATATTACATCCGAGATGTAAGGTTGCCTTAGGTTAGAATATATAACGTTATGGACGTATATACTGTTCCCACCGAGAAGTAGGGTCCGAAACGCCAGGAATGTTGTCAAATATTACATCCGAGTTGTTACGTTGCCGTTATAGACGCATTAATGTTACCACCGAGACGTAGGGACCGACACGCGTGGAATGTTGTCAAATGTGACATCCGAGATGTTAGGCTGCCTTTGGTTAGGATATATATCGTTATAGACGCATATAATGTTCCCACCGAGTAGTAGGGTCCGACACGCCTGGAAGGTTGTAGAATATTACATCCGAGATGTCAGGTTGCCTTAGGTTAGGATATATGACGTTACAGACGTATATACTGTTCCCTCCGAGAAGTAGTGTTCGACAGGCCAGGAATGTTGTCAAATATTGCATCCGAGATGTTAGGTTGCCTTAGATTAGGATATATACCGTTATAGACGTATATACTGTTCCCTTCGAGAAGTAGGGTTCGACAGGCCAGGAATGTTGTCAAATATTGCATCCGAGATGTTAGGTTGCCTCAGGTAAGGATATATGACATTATAGACGTATATACTGTTCCCACCGAGAAGTAGGGTTCGACAGGCCAGGAATGTGGTCAAATATTGCATCCGAGATGTTAGGTTGCCTTAGATTAGGATATATACCGTTATAGACGTTTATAATGTTCCCTCCGAGAAGTAGGGTCCGACACGCCTGGAAGGTTGTAGAATATTACATCCGAGATGTTAGGTTGCCTTAGGTTAGGATATATGACGTTACAGACGTATATACTGTTCCCTCCGAGAAGTAGGGTTCGACAGGCCAGGAATGTTGTCAAATATTGCATCCGAGATGTTAGATTGCCTTAGATTATGATATCGACCGTTATAGACGCATATAATATTCCCACCGAAAAGTATGCACCGACACGCCAGGAATATTGTAAAATATTACGTCTGAGATAATAGGTTGCCTTAGATTAGGATATACAACGTTATAGACTCATATAATGTTCCCACCGAGAAGTAGGGTCCGACACGCCTGGAATGTTGTAGAATATTACATCCGAGATGTAAGGTTGCCTTTGGTTAGGATATATAACGTTATGGACGTATATACTGTTCCCACCGAGAAGTAGGGTCCGAAACGCCAGGAATGTTGTAAAATATTACATCCGAGTTGTTACGTTGCCGTTATAGACACATTAATGTTACCACCGAGACGTAGGGACCGACACGCCTGGAATGTTGTCAAATGTGACATCCGAGATGTTAGGCTGCGTTAGATTATGATATATACCGTTATAGACGCATATCATGTTCCCACCGAGAAGTAGGTTCCGACACGCCTGGAAGGTTGTAGAATATTACATCCGAGATGTCAGGTTGCCTTAGGTTAGAATATATACTGTTATAGACATATATACTGTTCCCTCCGAGAAGTAGGGTTCGACAGGCCAGGAATGTTGTCAAATATTGCATCCGAGATGTTAGGTTGCCTTAGATTATGATATATACTGTTATAGACGCATATAATGTTCCCACCGAGAAGTAGGGTCCGACACGCCTAGAAGGTTGTAGAATATTACATCCGAGATGTCAGGTTGCCTTAGGTTAGGATATATACCGTTATAGACATATATACTGTTCCCTCCGAGAAGTAGAGTTCGACAGGCCAGGAATGTTGTCAAATATTGCATCCGAGATGTGAGGTTGCCTTAGATTATGATATATACCGTTATAGACGTATATACTGTTCCCTCCGAGTAGTAGGGTTCGACAGGCCAGGAATGTTGTCAAATATTGCATCCGAGATGTTAGGTTGCCTTAGATTAGGATACACAACGTTATAGACGCATATAATGTTCCCACCGAGAAGTAGGGTCCGACACGCCTGGAATGTTGTCAAATGTTACATCCGAGATGTTAGATTGCCTCAGGTTAGGATATATGACGTTATAGACGTATATACGGTTCCCTCCGAGAAGTAGGGTTCGACGGGCCAGGAATGTTGTCAAATATTGCATCCGAGATGTTAGGTTGCCTTAGATTATGATACATACCGTTATAAACGCATATAATGTTCCCACCGAGAAGTAGGGTCCGACACGCCTGGAATGATGTAGAATATTACATCCGAGATGTCAGGTTGCCTTAGGTTAGGATATATAACGTTATAGACGTATATACTGTTCACTCCGAGAAGTAGGGTTCGGCACGCCAGCAATGTTGTCAAATATTACATCCGAGTTGTTACGTTGCCGTTATAGACGCATTAATGTTACCACCGAGACGTAGGGACCGACACGCCTGGAATGTTGTCAAATGTGACATCCGAGATGTTAGGTTGCCTTAGGTTAGGATATATGTCGTTATAGACGTATATACTGTTCCCTCCGGGAAGTAGGGTTCGACAGGCCAGGAATGTTGTCAAATATTGCATGCGAGATGTTAGGTTGCCTTAGATTATGATATATACCGTTATAGACGTATATACTGTTCCCTCCGAGAAGTAGGGTTCGACAGGCCAGGAATGTTGTCAAATATTGCATCCGAGATGTTAGATTGCCTTAAGTTAGGATATATAACGTTATAGACGCATGTAAAGTTACCGCCGAGACGTAGGGACCGACACGCCTGGAATGTTGTCAAATGTTACATCCGACAGGTTAGGTTGCCTTAGGTTAGGATATATGACGTTACAGACGTATATACCGTTCCCTCCGAGAAGTAGGGTTCGACAGGCGAGGAATGTTGTCAAATATTGCATCCGAGATGTTAGGTTGCCTTAGATTAGGATATATACCGTTATAGACGTTTATAATGTTCCCTCCGAGAAGTAGGGTCCGACACGCCTGGAAGGTTGTAGAATATTACATCCGAGATGTTAGGTTGCCTTAGGTTAGGATATATGACGTTACAGACGTATATACTGTTCCCTCCGAGAAGTAGGGTTCGACAGGCCAGGAATGTTGTCAAATATTGCATCCGAGATGTTAGATTGCCTTAGATTATGATATCGACCGTTATAGACGCATATAATATTCCCACCGAAAAGTATGCACCGACACGCCAGGAATATTGTAAAATATTACGTCTGAGATAATAGGTTGCCTTAGATTAGGATATACAACGTTATAGACTCATATAATGTTCCCACCGAGAAGTAGGGTCCGACACGCCTGGAATGTTGTAGAATATTACATCCGAGATGTAAGGTTGCCTTTGGTTAGGATATATAACGTTATGGACGTATATACTGTTCCCACCGAGAAGTAGGGTCCGAAACGCCAGGAATGTTGTAAAATATTACATCCGAGTTGTTACGTTGCCGTTATAGACACATTAATGTTACCACCGAGACGTAGGGACCGACACGCCTGGAATGTTGTCAAATGTGACATCCGAGATGTTAGGCTGCGTTAGATTATGATATATACCGTTATAGACGCATATCATGTTCCCACCGAGAAGTAGGTTCCGACACGCCTGGAAGGTTGTAGAATATTACATCCGAGATGTCAGGTTGCCTTAGGTTAGAATATATACTGTTATAGACATATATACTGTTCCCTCCGAGAAGTAGGGTTCGACAGGCCAGGAATGTTGTCAAATATTGCATCCGAGATGTTAGGTTGCCTTAGATTATGATATATACTGTTATAGACGCATATAATGTTCCCACCGAGAAGTAGGGTCCGACACGCCTAGAAGGTTGTAGAATATTACATCCGAGATGTCAGGTTGCCTTAGGTTAGGATATATACCGTTATAGACATATATACTGTTCCCTCCGAGAAGTAGAGTTCGACAGGCCAGGAATGTTGTCAAATATTGCATCCGAGATGTGAGGTTGCCTTAGATTATGATATATACCGTTATAGACGTATATACTGTTCCCTCCGAGTAGTAGGGTTCGACAGGCCAGGAATGTTGTCAAATATTGCATCCGAGATGTTAGGTTGCCTTAGATTAGGATACACAACGTTATAGACGCATATAATGTTCCCACCGAGAAGTAGGGTCCGACACGCCTGGAATGTTGTCAAATGTTACATCCGAGATGTTAGATTGCCTCAGGTTAGGATATATGACGTTATAGACGTATATACGGTTCCCTCCGAGAAGTAGGGTTCGACGGGCCAGGAATGTTGTCAAATATTGCATCCGAGATGTTAGGTTGCCTTAGATTATGATACATACCGTTATAAACGCATATAATGTTCCCACCGAGAAGTAGGGTCCGACACGCCTGGAATGATGTAGAATATTACATCCGAGATGTCAGGTTGCCTTAGGTTAGGATATATAACGTTATAGACGTATATACTGTTCACTCCGAGAAGTAGGGTTCGGCACGCCAGCAATGTTGTCAAATATTACATCCGAGTTGTTACGTTGCCGTTATAGACGCATTAATGTTACCACCGAGACGTAGGGACCGACACGCCTGGAATGTTGTCAAATGTGACATCCGAGATGTTAGGTTGCCTTAGGTTAGGATATATGTCGTTATAGACGTATATACTGTTCCCTCCGGGAAGTAGGGTTCGACAGGCCAGGAATGTTGTCAAATATTGCATGCGAGATGTTAGGTTGCCTTAGATTATGATATATACCGTTATAGACGTATATACTGTTCCCTCCGAGAAGTAGGGTTCGACAGGCCAGGAATGTTGTCAAATATTGCATCCGAGATGTTAGATTGCCTTAAGTTAGGATATATAACGTTATAGACGCATGTAAAGTTACCGCCGAGACGTAGGGACCGACACGCCTGGAATGTTGTCAAATGTTACATCCGACAGGTTAGGTTGCCTTAGGTTAGGATATATGACGTTACAGACGTATATACCGTTCCCTCCGAGAAGTAGGGTTCGACAGGCGAGGAATGTTGTCAAATATTGCATCCGAGATGTTAGGTTGCCTTAGATTATGATATATACCGTTATAGACGCATATAATGTTCCCACCGAGAAGTAGGTTCCGACACGCCTGGAAGGTTGTAGAATATTACATCCGAGATGTCAGGTTGCCTTAGGTTAGGATATATACCGTTATAGACATATATACTGTTCCCTCCGAGAAGTAGGGTTCGACAGGCCAGGAATGTTGTCAAATATTGCATCCGAGATGTTAGGTTGCCTTAAATTATGATATATACCGTTATAGACGCATATAATGTTCCCACCGAGAAGTAGGGTCCGACACGCCTAGAAGGTTGTAGAATATTACATCCGAGATGTCAGGTTGCCTTAGGTTAGGATATATACCGTTATAGACATATATACTGTTCCCTCCGAGAAGTAGAGTTCGACAGGCCAGGAATGTTGTCAAATATTGCATCCGAGATGTTAGGTTGCCTTAGATTATGATATATACCGTTATAGACGTATATACTGTTCCCTCCGAGTAGTAGGGTTCGACAGGCCAGGAATGTTGTCAAATATTGCATCCGAGATGTTAGGTTGCCTTAGATTAGGATACACAACGTTATAGACGCATATAATGTTCCCACCGAGAAGTAGGGTCCGACACGCCTGGAATGTTGTCAAATGTTACATCCGAGATGTTAGATTGCCTCAGGTTAGGATATATGACGTTATAGACGTATATACGGTTCCCTCCGAGAAGTAGGGTTCGACGGGCCAGGAATGTTGTCAAATATTGCATCCGAGATGTTAGGTCGCCTTAGGTTAGGATATATAACGTTATAGACGCATGTAATGTTACCACCGAGACGTAGGGACCGACACGCCTGGAATGTTGTCAAATGTTACATCCGAGATGTTAGGTTGCCTTAGGTTAGAATATATGACGTTACAGACGTATATACTTTTCCCTCCGAGAAGTAGGGTTCGACAGGCCAGGAATGTTGTCAAATATTGCATCCGAGATGTTAGGTTGCCTTAGATTATGATACATACCGTTATAGACGCATATAATGTTCCCACCGAGAAGTAGGGTCCGACACGCCTGGAAGGTTGTAGAATATTACATCCGAGATGTCAGGTTGCCTTAGGTTAGGATATATACCGTTATAGACATATATACTGTTCCCTCCGAGAAGTAGGGTTCGACAGGCCAGGAATGTTGTCAAATATTGCATCCGAGATGTTAGGTTGCCTTAGGTTAGGATATATAACGTTATAGACGCATGTAATGTTACCACCGAGACGTAGGGACCGACACGCCTGGAATGTTGTCAAATGTTACATCCGAGATGTTAGGTTGCCTTAGGTTAGGATATATAACGTTATAGACGCATGTAATGTTAACACCGAGACGTAGGGACCGACACGCCTGGAATGTTGTCAAATGTTACATCCGAGATGTTAGGTTGCCTCAGGTTAGGATATATGACGTTATAGACGTATATACTGTTCCCTCCGAGAAGTACGGTTCGACAGGCCAGGAATGTTGTCAAATATTGCATCCGAGATGTTAGGTTGCCTTAGATTATGATATATACCGTTATAGACGTATATACTGTTTCCTCCGAGAAGTAGGGTTCGACAGGCCAGGAATGTTGTCAAATATTGCATCCGAGATGTTAGGTTGCCTTAGATTAGGATATACAACGTTATAGACGCATATAATGTTCCCACCGAGGAGTAGGGTCCGACACGCCTGGAATGTAGTAGAGTATTACATCCGAGATGTAAGGTTGCCTTAGGTTAGAATATATAACGCTATGGATGTATATACTGTTCCCACCGAGAAGTAGGGTCCGACACGCCAGGAATGTTGTCAAATATTGCATCCGCGATGTTAGGTTGCCTTAGATTAGGATATACAACGTTATAGACGCATATAATGTTCCCACCGAGAAGTAGGGTCCGACACGCCTGGAATGTTGTAGAATATTACATCCGAGATGTAAGGTTGCCTTAGGTTAGAATATATAACGTTATGGACGTATATACTGTTCCCACCGAGAAGTAGGGTCCGACACGCCAGGAATGTTGTCAAATATTACATCCGAGATGTAAGGTTGCCTTAGGTTAGGATATGTAACGTTATGGACGTATATACTGTTCCCACCGAGAAGTAGGGTCCGAAACGCCAGGAATGTTGTCAAATATTACATCCGAGTTGTTACGTTGCCGTTATAGACGCATTAATGTTACCACCGAGACGTAGGGACCGACACGCCTGGAATGTTGTCAAATGTTACATCCGAGATGTTAGGTTGCCTTAGGTTAGGATATATGACGTTACAGACGTATATACTGTTCACTCCGAGAAGTAGTGTTCGACAGGCCAGGAATGTTGTCAAATATTGCATCCGAGATGTTAGGTTGCCTTAGATTAGGATATATACCGTTATAGACGTATATACTGTTCCCTCCGAGAAGTATGGTTCGACAGGCCAGGAATGTTGTCAAATATTGCATCCGAGATGTTAGGTTGCCTCAGGTAAGGATATATGACGTTATAGACGTATATACTGTTCCCACCGAGAAGTAGGGTTCGACAGGCCAGGAATGTTGTCAAATATTGCATCCGAGATGTTAGGTTGCCGTAGATTAGGATATATACCGTTATAGACGTTTATAATGTTCCCTCCGAGAAGTAGGGTTCGACAGGCCAGGAATGTTGTCAAATATTGCATCCGAGATATTAGGTTGCCTTAGATTAGGATATATACCGTTATAGACGCATGTAATGTTACCACCGAGACGTAGGGTTCGACAGGCCAGGAATGTTGTCAAATATTGCATCCGAGATGTTAGGTTGCCTTAGATTAGGATATACAACGTTATAGACGCATATAATGTTCCCACCGAGGAGTAGGGTCCGACACGCCTGGAATGTTGTAGAGTATTACATCCGAGATGTAAGGTTGCCTTAGGTTAGAATATATAACGTTATGGATGTATATACTGTTCCCACCGAGAAGTAGGGTCCGACACGCCAGGAATGTTGTCAAATATTGCATCCGAGATGTTAGGTTGCCTTAGATTAGGATATACAACGTTATAGACGCATATAATGTTCCCACCGAGAAGTAGGGTCCGACACGCCTGGAATGTTGTAGAATATTACATCCGAGATGTAAGGTTGCCTTAGGTTAGAATATATAACGTTATGGACGTATATACTGTTCCCACCGAGAAGTAGGGTCCGACACGCCAGGAATGTTGTCAAATATTACATCCGAGATGTAAGGTTGCCTTAGGTTAGGATATATAACGTTATGGACGTATATACTGTTCCCACCGAGAAGTAGGGTCCGAAACGCCAGGAATGTTGTCAAATATTACATCCGAGTTGTTACATTGCCGTTATAGACGCATTAATGTTACCACCGAGACGTAGGGACCGACACGCCTGGAATGTTGTCAAATGTGACATCCGAGATGTTAGGTTGCCTTAGGTTAGGATATATGTCGTTATAGACGTATATACTGTTCCCACCGAGAAGTAGGGTTCGACAGGCCAGGAATGTTGTCAAATATTGCATCCGAGATGTTAGGTTGCCTTAGATTAGGATATATACCGTTATAGACGTATATACTGTTCCCTCCGAGAAGTAGGGTTCGACAGGCCACGAATGTTGTCAAATATTGCATACAAGATGTTAGGCTGCCTTAGATTAGGATATACAACGTTATAGACGCATATAATGTTCCCACCGAGAAGTAGGGTCCGACACGCCTGGAATGTTGTAGAATATTACATCCGAGATGTAAGGTTGCCTTAGGTTAGAATATATAACGTTATGGACGTATATACTGTTCCCACCGAGAAGTAGGGTCCGAAACGCCAGGAATGTTGTCAAATATTACATCCGAGTTGTTACGTTGCCGTTATAGACGCATTAATGTTACCACCGAGACGTAGGGACCGACACGCGTGGAATGTTGTCAAATGTGACATCCGAGATGTTAGGCTGCCTTTGGTTAGGATATATATCGTTATAGACGCATATAATGTTCCCACCGAGTAGTAGGGTCCGACACGCCTGGAAGGTTGTAGAATATTACATCCGAGATGTCAGGTTGCCTTAGGTTAGGATATATGACGTTACAGACGTATATACTGTTCCCTCCGAGAAGTAGTGTTCGACAGGCCAGGAATGTTGTCAAATATTGCATCCGAGATGTTAGGTTGCCTTAGATTAGGATATATACCGTTATAGACGTATATACTGTTCCCTTCGAGAAGTAGGGTTCGACAGGCCAGGAATGTTGTCAAATATTGCATCCGAGATGTTAGGTTGCCTCAGGTAAGGATATATGACATTATAGACGTATATACTGTTCCCACCGAGAAGTAGGGTTCGACAGGCCAGGAATGTGGTCAAATATTGCATCCGAGATGTTAGGTTGCCTTAGATTAGGATATATACCGTTATAGACGTTTATAATGTTCCCTCCGAGAAGTAGGGTCCGACACGCCTGGAAGGTTGTAGAATATTACATCCGAGATGTTAGGTTGCCTTAGGTTAGGATATATGACGTTACAGACGTATATACTGTTCCCTCCGAGAAGTAGGGTTCGACAGGCCAGGAATGTTGTCAAATATTGCATCCGAGATGTTAGATTGCCTTAGATTATGATATCGACCGTTATAGACGCATATAATATTCCCACCGAAAAGTATGCACCGACACGCCAGGAATATTGTAAAATATTACGTCTGAGATAATAGGTTGCCTTAGATTAGGATATACAACGTTATAGACTCATATAATGTTCCCACCGAGAAGTAGGGTCCGACACGCCTGGAATGTTGTAGAATATTACATCCGAGATGTAAGGTTGCCTTTGGTTAGGATATATAACGTTATGGACGTATATACTGTTCCCACCGAGAAGTAGGGTCCGAAACGCCAGGAATGTTGTAAAATATTACATCCGAGTTGTTACGTTGCCGTTATAGACACATTAATGTTACCACCGAGACGTAGGGACCGACACGCCTGGAATGTTGTCAAATGTGACATCCGAGATGTTAGGCTGCGTTAGATTATGATATATACCGTTATAGACGCATATCATGTTCCCACCGAGAAGTAGGTTCCGACACGCCTGGAAGGTTGTAGAATATTACATCCGAGATGTCAGGTTGCCTTAGGTTAGGATATATACTGTTATAGACATATATACTGTTCCCTCCGAGAAGTAGGGTTCGACAGGCCAGGAATGTTGTCAAATATTGCATCCGAGATGTTAGGTTGCCTTAGATTATGATATATACTGTTATAGACGCATATAATGTTCCCACCGAGAAGTAGGGTCCGACACGCCTAGAAGGTTGTAGAATATTACATCCGAGATGTCAGGTTGCCTTAGGTTAGGATATATACCGTTATAGACATATATACTGTTCCCTCCGAGAAGTAGAGTTCGACAGGCCAGGAATGTTGTCAAATATTGCATCCGAGATGTGAGGTTGCCTTAGATTATGATATATACCGTTATAGACGTATATACTGTTCCCTCCGAGTAGTAGGGTTCGACAGGCCAGGAATGTTGTCAAATATTGCATCCGAGATGTTAGGTTGCCTTAGATTAGGATACACAACGTTATAGACGCATATAATGTTCCCACCGAGAAGTAGGGTCCGACACGCCTGGAATGTTGTTAAATGTTACATCCGAGATGTTAGATTGCCTCAGGTTAGGATATATGACGTTATAGAAGTATATACGGTTCCCTCCGAGAAGTAGGGTTCGACGGGCCAGGAATGTTGTCAAATATTGCATCCGAGATGTTAGGTTGCCTTAGATTATGATACATACCGTTATAAACGCATATAATGTTCCCACCGAGAAGTAGGGTCCGACACGCCTGGAAGGTTGTAGAATATTACATCCGAGATGTCAGGTTGCCTTAGGTTAGGATATATACCGTTATAGACATATATACTGTTCCCTCCGAGAAGTAGGGTTCGACAAGCCAGGAATGTTGTCAAATATTGCATCCGAGATGTTAGGTTGCCTTAGGTTAGGATATATAACGTTATAGACGCATGTAATGTTACCACCGAGACGTAGGGACCGACACGCCTGGAATGTTGTCAAATGTTACATCCGAGATGTTAGGTTGCCTTAGGTTAGGATATATGACGTGATAGACGTATATACTGTTCCCTCCGAGAAGTAGGGTTCGACAGGCCAGGAATGTGGTCAAATATTGCATCCGAGATGTTAGGTTGCCTTAGATTAGGATATATACCGTTATAGACGTTTATAATGTTCCCTCCGAGAAGTAGGGTCCGACACGCCTGGAAGGTTGTAGAATATTACATCCGAGATGTTAGGTTGCCTTAGGTTAGGATATATGACGTTACAGACGTATATACTGTTCCCTCCGAGAAGTAGGGTTCGACAGGCCAGGAATGTTGTCAAATATTGCATCCGAGATGTTAGATTGCCTTAGATTATGATATCCACCGTTATAGACGCATATAATATTCCCACCGAAAAGTATGCACCGACACGCCAGGAATATTGTAAAATATTACGTCTGAGATAATAGGTTGCCTTAGATTAGGATATACAACGTTATAGACTCATATAATGTTCCCACCGAGAAGTAGGGTCCGACACGCCTGGAATGATGTAGAATATTACATCCGAGATGTCAGGTTGCCTTAGGTTAGGATATATAACGTTATAGACGTATATACTGTTCACTCCGAGAAGTAGGGTTCGGCACGCCAGCAATGTTGTCAAATATTACATCCGAGTTGTTACGTTGCCGTTATAGACGCATTAATGTTACCACCGAGACGTAGGGACCGACACGCCTGGAATGTTGTCAAATGTGACATCCGAGATGTTAGGTTGCCTTAGGTTAGGATATATGTCGTTATAGACGTATATACTGTTCCCTCCGGGAAGTAGGGTTCGACAGGCCAGGAATGTTGTCAAATATTGCATGCGAGATGTTAGGTTGCCTTAGATTATGATATATACCGTTATAGACGTATATACTGTTCCCTCCGAGAAGTAGGGTTCGACAGGCCAGGAATGTTGTCAAATATTGCATCCAAGATGTTAGGCTGCCTTAGATTAGGATATACAACGTTATAAACGCATATAATGTTCCCACCGAGAAGTAGGGTCCGACACGCCTGGAATGTTGTAGAATATTACATCCGAGATGTAAGGTTGCCTTTGGTTAGGATATATAACGTTATGGACGTATATACTGTTCCCACCGAGAAGTAGGGTCCGAAACGCCAGGAATGTTGTAAAATATTACATCCGAGTAGTTACGTTGCCGTTATAGACGCATTAATGTTACCACCGAGACGTAGGGACCGACACGCCTGGAATGTTGTCAAATGTGACATCCGAGATGTTAGGCTGCCTTAGGTTAGGATATATATCGTTATAGACGCATATAATGTTCCCACCGAGTAGTAGGGTCCGACACGCCTGGAAGGTTGTAGAATATTACATCCGAGATGTCAGGTTGCCTTAGGTTAGGATATACACCGTTATAGACATATATACTGTTACCTCCGAGAAGTAGGGTTCGAAAGGCCAGGAATGTTGTCAAATATTGCATCCGAGATGTTAGATTGCCTTAAGTTAGGATATATAACGTTATAGACGCATGTAAAGTTACCGCCGAGACGTAGGGACCGACACGCCTGGAATGTTGTCAAATGTTACATCCGACAGGTTAGGTTGCCTTAGGTTAGGATATATGACGTTACAGACGTATATACCGTTCCCTCCGAGAAGTAGGGTTCGACAGGCGAGGAATGTTGTCAAATATTGCATCCGAGATGTTAGGTTGCCTTAGATTATGATATATACCGTTATAGACGCATATAATGTTCCCACCGAGAAGTAGGTTCCGACACGCCTGGAAGGTTGTAGAATATTACATCCGAGATGTCAGGTTGCCTTAGGTTAGGATATATACCGTTATAGACATATATACTGTTCCCTCCGAGAAGTAGGGTTCGACAGGCCAGGAATGTTGTCAAATATTGCATCCGAGATGTTAGGTTGCCTTAAATTATGATATATACCGTTATAGACGCATATAATGTTCCCACCGAGAAGTAGGGTCCGACACGCCTAGAAGGTTGTAGAATATTACATCCGAGATGTCAGGTTGCCTTAGGTTAGGATATATACCGTTATAGACATATATACTGTTCCCTCCGAGAAGTAGAGTTCGACAGGCCAGGAATGTTGTCAAATATTGCATCCGAGATGTTAGGTTGCCTTAGATTATGATATATACCGTTATAGACGTATATACTGTTCCCTCCGAGTAGTAGGGTTCGACAGGCCAGGAATGTTGTCAAATATTGCATCCGAGATGTTAGGTTGCCTTAGATTAGGATACACAACGTTATAGACGCATATAATGTTCCCACCGAGAAGTAGGGTCCGACACGCCTGGAATGTTGTCAAATGTTACATCCGAGATGTTAGATTGCCTCAGGTTAGGATATATAACGTTATAGACGCATGTAATGTTACCACCGAGACGTAGGGACCGACACGCCTGGAATGTTGTCAAATGTTACATCCGAGATGTTAGGTTGCCTTAGGTTAGAATATATGACGTTACAGACGTATATACTTTTCCCTCCGAGAAGTAGGGTTCGACAGGCCAGGAATGTTGTCAAATATTGCATCCGAGATGTTAGGTTGCCTTAGATTATGATACATACCGTTATAGACGCATATAATGTTCCCACCGAGAAGTAGGGTCCGACACGCCTGGAAGGTTGTAGAATATTACATCCGAGATGTCAGGTTGCCTTAGGTTAGGATATATACCGTTATAGACATATATACTGTTCCCTCCGAGAAGTAGGGTTCGACAGGCCAGGAATGTTGTCAAATATTGCATCCGAGATGTTAGGTTGCCTTAGGTTAGGATATATAACGTTATAGACGCATGTAATGTTACCACCGAGACGTAGGGACCGACACGCCTGGAATGTTGTCAAATGTTACATCCGAGATGTTAGGTTGCCTTAGGTTAGGATATATAACGTTATAGACGCATGTAATGTTAACACCGAGACGTAGGGACCGACACGCCTGGAATGTTGTCAAATGTTACATCCGAGATGTTAGGTTGCCTCAGGTTAGGATATATGACGTTATAGACGTATATACTGTTCCCTCCGAGAAGTACGGTTCGACAGGCCAGGAATGTTGTCAAATATTGCATCCGAGATGTTAGGTTGCCTTAGATTATGATATATACCGTTATAGACGTATATACTGTTTCCTCCGAGAAGTAGGGTTCGACAGGCCAGGAATGTTGTCAAATATTGCATCCGAGATGTTAGGTTGCCTTAGATTAGGATACATACCGTTATAGACGCATGTAATGTTACCACCGAGACGTAGGGACCGACACGCCTGGAATGTTGTCAAATGTTACATCCGAGATGTTAGGTTGCCTCAGGTTAAGATATATGACGTTATAGACGTATATACTGTTCTCTCCGAGAAGTAGTGTTCGACGGGCCAGGAATGTTGTCAAATATTGCATCCGAGATGTTAAGTCGCCTTAGGATAGGATATATAACGTTACAGACGCATGTAATGTTACCACCGAGACGTAGGGACCGACACGCCTGGAATGTTGTCAAATGTTACATCCGAGATGTTAGGTTGCCTTAGGTTAGGATATATGACGTTACAGACGTATATACAGTTCACTCCGAGAAGTAGTGTTCGACAGGCCAGGAATGTTGTCAAATATTGCATCCGAGATGTTAGGTTGCCTTAGATTAGGATATATACCGTTATAGACGTATATACTGTTCCCTCCGAGAAGTATGGTTCGACAGGCCAGGAATGTTGTCAAATATTGCATCCGAGATGTTAGGTTGCCTCAGGTAAGGATATATGACGTTATAGACGTATATACTGTTCCCACCGAGAAGTAGGGTTCGACAGGCCAGGAATGTTGTCAAATATTGCATGCGAGATGTTAGGTTGCCTTAGATTATGATATATACCGTTATAGACGTATATACTGTTCCCTCCGAGAAGTAGGGTTCGACAGGCCAGGAATGTTGTCAAATATTGCATCCAAGATGTTAGGCTGCCTTAGATTAGGATATACAACGTTATAAACGCATATAATGTTCCCACCGAGAAGTAGGGTCCGACACGCCTGGAATGTTGTAGAATATTACATCCGAGATGTAAGGTTGCCTTTGGTTAGGATATATAACGTTATGGACGTATATACTGTTCCCACCGAGAAGTAGGGTCCGAAACGCCAGGAATGTTGTAAAATATTACATCCGAGTTGTTACGTTGCCGTTATAGACGCATTAATGTTACCACCGAGACGTAGGGACCGACACGCCTGGAATGTTGTCAAATGTGACATCCGAGATGTTAGGCTGCCTTAGGTTAGGATATATATCGTTATAGACGCATATAATGTTCCCACCGAGTAGTAGGGTCCGACACGCCTGGATTGTTGTAGAATATTACATCCGAGATGTCAGGTTGCCTTAGGTTAGGATATACACCGTTATAGACATATATACTGTTACCTCCGAGAAGTAGGGTTCGAAAGGCCAGGAATGTTGTCAAATATTGCATCCGAGATGTTAGATTGCCTTAAGTTAGGATATATAACGTTATAGACGCATGTAAAGTTACCGCCGAGACGTAGGGACCGACACGCCTGGAATGTTGTCAAATGTTACATCCGACAGGTTAGGTTGCCTTAGGTTAGGATATATGACGTTACAGACGTATATACCGTTCCCTCCGAGAAGTAGGGTTCGACAGGCGAGGAATGTTGTCAAATATTGCATCCGAGATGTTAGGTTGCCTTAGATTATGATATATACCGTTATAGACGCATATAATGTTCCCACCGAGAAGTAGGTTCCGACACGCCTGGAAGGTTGTAGAATATTACATCCGAGATGTCAGGTTGCCTTAGGTTAGGATATATACCGTTATAGACATATATACTGTTCCCTCCGAGAAGTAGGGTTCGACAGGCCAGGAATGTTGTCAAATATTGCATCCGAGATGTTAGGTTGCCTTAGATTATGATATATACCGTTATAGACGCATATAATGTTCCCACCGAGAAGTAGGGTCCGACACGCCTAGAAGGTTGTAGAATATTATATCCGAGATGTAAGGTTGCCTTTGGTTAGGATATATAACGTTATGGACGTATATACTGTTCCCACCGAGAAGTAGGGTCCGAAACGCCAGGAATGTTGTAAAATATTACATCCGAGTTGTTACGTTGCCGTTATAGACACATTAATGTTACCACCGAGACGTAGGGACCGACACGCCTGGAATGTTGTCAAATGTGACATCCGAGATGTTAGGCTGCCTTAGGTTAGGATATATATCGTTATAGACGCATATAATGTTCCCACCGAGTAGTAGGGTCCGACACGCCTGGAAGGTTGTAGAATATTACATCCGAGATGTCAGGTTGCCTTAGGTTAGGATATACACCGTTATAGACATATATACTGTTACCTCCGAGAAGTAGGGTTCGACAGGCCAGGAATGTTGTCAAATATTGCATCCGAGATGTTAGATTGCCTTAAGTTAGGATATATAACGTTATAGACGCATGTAAAGTTACCGCCGAGACGTAGGGACCGACACGCCTGGAATGTTGTCAAATGTTACATCCGACATGTTAGGTTGCCTTAGGTTAGGATATATGACGTTACAGACGTATATACTGTTCCCTCCGAGAAGTAGGGTTCGACAGGCGAGGAATGTTGTCAAATATTGCATCCGAGATGTTAGGTTGCCTTAGATTATGATATATACCGTTATAGACGCATATCATGTTCCCACCGAGAAGTAGGTTCCGACACGCCTGGAAGGTTGTAGAATATTACATCCGAGATGTCAGGTTGCCTTAGGTTAGGATATATACTGTTATAGACATATATACTGTTCCCTCCGAGAAGTAGGGTTCGACAGGCCAGGAATGTTGTCAAATATTGCATCCGAGATGTTAGGTTGCCTTAGATTATGATATATACCGTTATAGACGCATATAATGTTCCCACCGAGAAGTAGGGTCCGACACGCCTAGAAGGTTGTAGAATATTATATCCGAGATGTAAGGTTGCCTTTGGTTAGGATATATAACGTTATGGACGTATATACTGTTCCCACCGAGAAGTAGGGTCCGAAACGCCAGGAATGTTGTAAAATATTACATCCGAGTTGTTACGTTGCCGTTATAGACACATTAATGTTACCACCGAGACGTAGGGACCGACACGCCTGGAATGTTGTCAAATGTGACATCCGAGATGTTAGGCTGCCTTAGGTTAGGATATATATCGTTATAGACGCATATAATGTTCCCACCGAGTAGTAGGGTCCGACACGCCTGGAAGGTTGTAGAATATTACATCCGAGATGTCAGGTTGCCTTAGGTTAGGATATACACCGTTATAGACATATATACTGTTACCTCCGAGAAGTAGGGTTCGACAGGCCAGGAATGTTGTCAAATATTGCATCCGAGATGTTAGATTGCCTTAAGTTAGGATATATAACGTTATAGACGCATGTAAAGTTACCGCCGAGACGTAGGGACCGACACGCCTGGAATGTTGTCAAATGTTACATCCGACATGTTAGGTTGCCTTAGGTTAGGATATATGACGTTACAGACGTATATACTGTTCCCTCCGAGAAGTAGGGTTCGACAGGCGAGGAATGTTGTCAAATATTGCATCCGAGATGTTAGGTTGCCTTAGATTATGATATATACCGTTATAGACGCATATCATGTTCCCACCGAGAAGTAGGTTCCGACACGCCTGGAAGGTTGTAGAATATTACATCCGAGATGTCAGGTTGCCTTAGGTTAGGATATATACTGTTATAGACATATATACTGTTCCCTCCGAGAAGTAGGGTTCGACAGGCCAGGAATGTTGTCAAATATTGCATCCGAGATGTTAGGTTGCCTTAGATTATGATATATACTGTTATAGACGCATATAATGTTCCCACCGAGAAGTAGGGTCCGACACGCCTAGAAGGTTGTAGAATATTACATCCGAGATGTCAGGTTGCCTTAGGTTAGGATATATACCGTTATAGACATATATACTGTTCCCTCCGAGAAGTAGAGTTCGACAGGCCAGGAATGTTGTCAAATATTGCATCCGAGATGTGAGGTTGCCTTAGATTATGATATATACCGTTATAGACGTATATACTGTTCCCTCCGAGTAGTAGGGTTCGACAGGCCAGGAATGTTGTCAAATATTGCATCCGAGATGTTAGGTTGCCTTAGATTAGGATACACAACGTTATAGACGCATATAATGTTCCCACCGAGAAGTAGGGTCCGACACGCCTGGAATGTTGTCAAATGTTACATCCGAGATGTTAGATTGCCTCAGGTTAGGATATATGACGTTATAGACGTATATACGGTTCCCTCCGAGAAGTAGGGTTCGACGGGCCAGGAATGTTGTCAAATATTGCATCCGAGATGTTAGGTTGCCTTAGATTATGATACATACCGTTATAAACGCATATAATGTTCCCACCGAGAAGTAGGGTCCGACACGCCTGGAAGGTTGTAGAATATTACATCCGAGATGTTAGGTTGCCTTAGGTTAGGATATATGACGTGATAGACGTATATACTGTTCCCTCCGAGAAGTAGGGTTCGACAGGCCAGGAATGTGGTCAAATATTGCATCCGAGATGTTAGGTTGCCTTAGATTAGGATATATACCGTTATAGACGTTTATAATGTTCCCTCCGAGAAGTAGGGTCCGACACGCCTGGAAGGTTGTAGAATATTACATCCGAGATGTTAGGTTGCCTTAGGTTAGGATATATGACGTTACAGACGTATATACTGTTCCCTCCGAGAAGTAGGGTTCGACAGGCCAGGAATGTTGTCAAATATTGCATCCGAGATGTTAGATTGCCTTAGATTATGATATCCACCGTTATAGACGCATATAATATTCCCACCGAAAAGTATGCACCGACACGCCAGGAATATTGTAAAATATTACGTCTGAGATAATAGGTTGCCTTAGATTAGGATATACAACGTTATAGACTCATATAATGTTCCCACCGAGAAGTAGGGTCCGACACGCCTGGAATGATGTAGAATATTACATCCGAGATGTCAGGTTGCCTTAGGTTAGGATATATAACGTTATAGACGTATATACTGTTCACTCCGAGAAGTAGGGTTCGGCACGCCAGCAATGTTGTCAAATATTACATCCGAGTTGTTACGTTGCCGTTATAGACGCATTAATGTTACCACCGAGACGTAGGGACCGACACGCCTGGAATGTTGTCAAATGTGACATCCGAGATGTTAGGTTGCCTTAGGTTAGGATATATGTCGTTATAGACGTATATACTGTTCCCTCCGGGAAGTAGGGTTCGACAGGCGAGGAATGTTGTCAAATATTGCATCCGAGATGTTAGGTTGCCTTAGATTATGATATATACCGTTATAGACGCATATAATGTTCCCACCGAGAAGTAGGTTCCGACACGCCTGGAAGGTTGTAGAATATTACATCCGAGATGTCAGGTTGCCTTAGGTTAGGATATATACCGTTATAGACATATATACTGTTCCCTCCGAGAAGTAGGGTTCGACAGGCCAGGAATGTTGTCAAATATTGCATCCGAGATGTTAGGTTGCCTTAAATTATGATATATACCGTTATAGACGCATATAATGTTCCCACCGAGAAGTAGGGTCCGACACGCCTAGAAGGTTGTAGAATATTACATCCGAGATGTCAGGTTGCCTTAGGTTAGGATATATACCGTTATAGACATATATACTGTTCCCTCCGAGAAGTAGAGTTCGACAGGCCAGGAATGTTGTCAAATATTGCATCCGAGATGTTAGGTTGCCTTAGATTATGATATATACCGTTATAGACGTATATACTGTTCCCTCCGAGTAGTAGGGTTCGACAGGCCAGGAATGTTGTCAAATATTGCATCCGAGATGTTAGGTTGCCTTAGATTAGGATACACAACGTTATAGACGCATATAATGTTCCCACCGAGAAGTAGGGTCCGACACGCCTGGAATGTTGTCAAATGTTACATCCGAGATGTTAGATTGCCTCAGGTTAGGATATATGACGTTATAGACGTATATACGGTTCCCTCCGAGAAGTAGGGTTCGACGGGCCAGGAATGTTGTCAAATATTGCATCCGAGATGTTAGGTCGCCTTAGGTTAGGATATATAACGTTATAGACGCATGTAATGTTACCACCGAGACGTAGGGACCGACACGCCTGGAATGTTGTCAAATGTTACATCCGAGATGTTAGGTTGCCTTAGGTTAGAATATATGACGTTACAGACGTATATACTTTTCCCTCCGAGAAGTAGGGTTCGACAGGCCAGGAATGTTGTCAAATATTGCATCCGAGATGTTAGGTTGCCTTAGATTATGATACATACCGTTATAGACGCATATAATGTTCCCACCGAGAAGTAGGGTCCGACACGCCTGGAAGGTTGTAGAATATTACATCCGAGATGTCAGGTTGCCTTAGGTTAGGATATATACCGTTATAGACATATATACTGTTCCCTCCGAGAAGTAGGGTTCGACAGGCCAGGAATGTTGTCAAATATTGCATCCGAGATGTTAGGTTGCCTTAGGTTAGGATATATAACGTTATAGACGCATGTAATGTTACCACCGAGACGTAGGGACCGACACGCCTGGAATGTTGTCAAATGTTACATCCGAGATGTTAGGTTGCCTTAGGTTAGGATATATAACGTTATAGACGCATGTAATGTTAACACCGAGACGTAGGGACCGACACGCCTGGAATGTTGTCAAATGTTACATCCGAGATGTTAGGTTGCCTCAGGTTAGGATATATGACGTTATAGACGTATATACTGTTCCCTCCGAGAAGTACGGTTCGACAGGCCAGGAATGTTGTCAAATATTGCATCCGAGATGTTAGGTTGCCTTAGATTATGATATATACCGTTATAGACGTATATACTGTTTCCTCCGAGAAGTAGGGTTCGACAGGCCAGGAATGTTGTCAAATATTGCATCCGAGATGTTAGGTTGCCTTAGATTAGGATACATACCGTTATAGACGCATGTAATGTTACCACCGAGACGTAGGGACCGACACGCCTGGAATGTTGTCAAATGTTACATCCGAGATGTTAGGTTGCCTCAGGTTAAGATATATGACGTTATAGACGTATATACTGTTCTCTCCGAGAAGTAGTGTTCGACGGGCCAGGAATGTTGTCAAATATTGCATCCGAGATGTTAAGTCGCCTTAGGATAGGATATATAACGTTACAGACGCATGTAATGTTACCACCGAGACGTAGGGACCGACACGCCTGGAATGTTGTCAAATGTTACATCCGAGATGTTAGGTTGCCTTAGGTTAGGATATATGACGTTACAGACGTATATACAGTTCACTCCGAGAAGTAGTGTTCGACAGGCCAGGAATGTTGTCAAATATTGCATCCGAGATGTTAGGTTGCCTTAGATTAGGATATATACCGTTATAGACGTATATACTGTTCCCTCCGAGAAGTATGGTTCGACAGGCCAGGAATGTTGTCAAATATTGCATCCGAGATGTTAGGTTGCCTCAGGTAAGGATATATGACGTTATAGACGTATATACTGTTCCCACCGAGAAGTAGGGTTCGACAGGCCAGGAATGTTGTCAAATATTGCATGCGAGATGTTAGGTTGCCTTAGATTATGATATATACCGTTATAGACGTATATACTGTTCCCTCCGAGAAGTAGGGTTCGACAGGCCAGGAATGTTGTCAAATATTGCATCCAAGATGTTAGGCTGCCTTAGATTAGGATATACAACGTTATAAACGCATATAATGTTCCCACCGAGAAGTAGGGTCCGACACGCCTGGAATGTTGTAGAATATTACATCCGAGATGTAAGGTTGCCTTTGGTTAGGATATATAACGTTATGGACGTATATACTGTTCCCACCGAGAAGTAGGGTCCGAAACGCCAGGAATGTTGTAAAATATTACATCCGAGTTGTTACGTTGCCGTTATAGACGCATTAATGTTACCACCGAGACGTAGGGACCGACACGCCTGGAATGTTGTCAAATGTGACATCCGAGATGTTAGGCTGCCTTAGGTTAGGATATATATCGTTATAGACGCATATAATGTTCCCACCGAGTAGTAGGGTCCGACACGCCTGGATTGTTGTAGAATATTACATCCGAGATGTCAGGTTGCCTTAGGTTAGGATATACACCGTTATAGACATATATACTGTTACCTCCGAGAAGTAGGGTTCGAAAGGCCAGGAATGTTGTCAAATATTGCATCCGATATGTTAGATTGCCTTAAGTTAGGATATATAACGTTATAGACGCATGTAAAGTTACCGCCGAGACGTAGGGACCGACACGCCTGGAATGTTGTCAAATGTTACATCCGACAGGTTAGGTTGCCTTAGGTTAGGATATATGACGTTACAGACGTATATACCGTTCCCTCCGAGAAGTAGGGTTCGACAGGCGAGGAATGTTGTCAAATATTGCATCCGAGATGTTAGGTTGCCTTAGATTATGATATATACCGTTATAGACGCATATAATGTTCCCACCGAGAAGTAGGTTCCGACACGCCTGGAAGGTTGTAGAATATTACATCCGAGATGTCAGGTTGCCTTAGGTTAGGATATATACCGTTATAGACATATATACTGTTCCCTCCGAGAAGTAGGGTTCGACAGGCCAGGAATGTTGTCAAATATTGCATCCGAGATGTTAGGTTGCCTTAGATTATGATATATACCGTTATAGACGCATATAATGTTCCCACCGAGAAGTAGGGTCCGACACGCCTAGAAGGTTGTAGAATATTACATCCGAGATGTCAGGTTGCCTTAGGTTAGGATATATAACGTTATAGACGCATGTAATGTTAACACCGAGACGTAGGGACCGACACGCCTGGAATGTTGTCAAATGTTACATCCGAGATGTTAGGTTGCCTCAGGTTAGGATATATGACGTTATAGACGTATATACTGTTCCCTCCGAGAAGTACGGTTCGACAGGCCAGGAATGTTGTCAAATATTGCATCCGAGATGTTAGGTTGCCTTAGATTATGATATATACCGTTATAGACGTATATACTGTTCCCTCCGAGAAGTAGGGTTCGACGGGCCAGGAATGTTGTCAAATATTGCATCCGAGATGTTAGGTCGCCTTAGGTTAGGATATATAACGTTATAGACGCATGTAATGTTACCACCGAGACGTAGGGACCGACACGCCTGGAATGTTGTCAAATGTTACATCCGAGATGTTAGGTTGCCTTAGGTTAGGATATATGACGTTACAGACGTATATACTTTTCCCTCCGAGAAGTAGGGTTCGACAGGCCAGGAATGTTGTCAAATATTGCATCCGAGATGTTAGGTTGCCTTAGATTATGATACATACCGTTATAGACGCATATAATGTTCCCACCGAGAAGTAGGGTCCGACACGCCTGGAAGGTTGTAGAATATTACATCCGAGATGTCAGGTTGCCTTAGGTTAGGATATATACCGTTATAGACATATATACTGTTCCCTCCGAGAAGTAGGGTTCGACAGGCCAGGAATGTTGTCAAATATTGCATCCGAGATGTTAGGTTGCCTTAGGTCAGGATATATGACGTTATAGACGTATATACTGTTTCCTCCGAGAAGTACGGTTCGACAGGCCAGGAATGTTGTCAAATATTGCATCCGAGATGTCAGGTTGCCTTAGGTTAGGATATATAACGTTATAGACGTATATACTGTTCCCTCTGAGAAGTAGGGTTCGACAGGCCAGGAATGTTGTCAAATATTGCACCCGAGATGTTAGGTTGCCTTAGGTTAGGATATATAACTTTATAGACGCATGTAACGTTACCTCCGACACGTAGGGACCGACACGCCTGGAATGTTGTCAGATGTTACATCCGAGATGTTAGGTTGCCTTATGTTAGGATATATGACGCTACAGACGTATATACTGTTCCCACCGAGAGGTAGGGTTCGACAGACCAGGAATGTTGTCAAATATTGCATCCGAGATGTTAGGTTGCCTTAGGTTAGGATATATAACGTTATAGACGCATGTAATGTTACCACCGAGACGTAGGGACCGACACGCCTGGAATGTTGTCAAATGTTACATCCGAGATGTTAGGTTGCCTGAGGTTAGGATATATGACGTTATAGACGTATATACTGTTCCCTCCGAGAAGTACGGTTCGACAGGCCAGGAATGTTGTCAAATATTGCATCCGAGATGTCAGGTTGCCTTAGGTTAGGATATATAACGTTATAGACGTATATACTGTTCCCTCTGAGAAGTAGGGTTCGACAGGCCAGGAATGTTGTCAAATGTTACATCCGAGATGTTAGGTTGCCTCAGGTTAGGATATATGACGTTATAGACGTATATACTGTTCCCTCCGAGAAGTAGGGTTCGACAGGCCAGGAATGTTGTCAAATATTGCATCCGAGATGTCAGGTTGCCTTAGGTTAGGATATATAACGTTATAGACGTATATACTGTTCCCTCTGAGAAGTAGGGTTCGACAGGCCAGGAATGTTGTCAAATATTGCACCCGAGATGTTAGGTTGCCTTAGATTAGGATATATACCGTTATAGACGCATGTAATGTTACCACCGAGACGTAGGGACCGACACGCCTGGAATGTTGTCAAATGTTACATCCGAGATGTTAGGTTGCCTCAGGTTAGGATATATGACGATATAGACGTATATACTGTTCCCTCCGAGAAGTAGGGTTCGACGGGCCAGGAATGTTGTCAAATATTGCATCCGAGATGTTAGGTTGCCTTAGATTAGGATATATACCGTTATAGACGCATGTAATGTTACCACCGAGACGTAGGGACCGACACGCCTGGAATGTTGTCAAATGTTACATCCGAGATGTTAGGTTGCCTCAGGTTAGGATATATGACGTTATAGACGTATATACTGTTCCCTCCGAGAAGTAGGGTTCGACGGGCCAGGAATGTTGTCAAATATTGCATCCGAGATGTTAGGTTGCCTTAGATTATGATATATACCGTTATAGACGTATATACTGTTCCCTCTGAGAAGTAGGGTTCGACAGGCCAGGAATGTTGTCAAATGTTACATCCGAGATGTTAGGTTGCCTCAGGTTAGGATATATGACGTTATAGACGTATATACTGTTCCCTCCGAGAAGTAGGGTTCGACAGGCCAGGAATGTTGTCAAATATTGCATCCGAGATGTTAGGTTGCCTTAGGTCAGGATATATGACGTTATAGACGTATATACTGTTTCCTCCGAGAAGTACGGTTCGACAGGCCAGGAATGTTGTCAAATATTGCATCCGAGATGTCAGGTTGCCTTAGGTTAGGATATATAACGTTATAGACGTATATACTGTTCCCTCTGAGAAGTAGGGTTCGACAGGCCAGGAATGTTGTCAAATATTGCACCCGAGATGTTAGGTTGCCTTAGGTTAGGATATATAACTTTATAGACGCATGTAACGTTACCTCCGACACGTAGGGACCGACACGCCTGGAATGTTGTCAGATGTTACATCCGAGATGTTAGGTTGCCTTATGTTAGGATATATGACGCTACAGACGTATATACTGTTCCCACCGAGAGGTAGGGTTCGACAGACCAGGAATGTTGTCAAATATTGCATCCGAGATGTTAGGTTGCCTTAGGTTAGGATATATAACGTTATAGACGCATGTAATGTTACCACCGAGACGTAGGGACCGACACGCCTGGAATGTTGTCAAATGTTACATCCGAGATGTTAGGTTGCCTGAGGTTAGGATATATGACGTTATAGACGTATATACTGTTCCCTCCGAGAAGTACGGTTCGACAGGCCAGGAATGTTGTCAAATATTGCATCCGAGATGTCAGGTTGCCTTAGGTTAGGATATATAACGTTATAGACGTATATACTGTTCCCTCTGAGAAGTAGGGTTCGACAGGCCAGGAATGTTGTCAAATGTTACATCCGAGATGTTAGGTTGCCTCAGGTTAGGATATATGACGTTATAGACGTATATACTGTTCCCTCCGAGAAGTAGGGTTCGACAGGCCAGGAATGTTGTCAAATATTGCATCCGAGATGTCAGGTTGCCTTAGGTTAGGATATATAACGTTATAGACGTATATACTGTTCCCTCTGAGAAGTAGGGTTCGACAGGCCAGGAATGTTGTCAAATATTGCACCCGAGATGTTAGGTTGCCTTAGATTAGGATATATACCGTTATAGACGCATGTAATGTTACCACCGAGACGTAGGGACCGACACGCCTGGAATGTTGTCAAATGTTACATCCGAGATGTTAGGTTGCCTCAGGTTAGGATATATGACGATATAGACGTATATACTGTTCCCTCCGAGAAGTAGGGTTCGACGGGCCAGGAATGTTGTCAAATATTGCATCCGAGATGTTAGGTTGCCTTAGATTAGGATATATACCGTTATAGACGCATGTAATGTTACCACCGAGACGTAGGGACCGACACGCCTGGAATGTTGTCAAATGTTACATCCGAGATGTTAGGTTGCCTCAGGTTAGGATATATGACGTTATAGACGTATATACTGTTCCCTCCGAGAAGTAGGGTTCGACGGGCCAGGAATGTTGTCAAATATTGCATCCGAGATGTTAGGTTGCCTTAGATTATGATATATACCGTTATAGACGTATATACTGTTCCCTCTGAGAAGTAGGGTTCGACAGGCCAGGAATGTTGTCAAATGTTACATCCGAGATGTTAGGTTGCCTCAGGTTAGGATATATGACGTTATAGACGTATATACTGTTCCCTCCGAGAAGTAGGGTTCGACAGGCCAGGAATGTTGTCAAATATTGCATCCGAGATGTCAGGTTGCCTTAGGTTAGGATATATAACGTTATAGACGTATATACTGTTCCCTCTGAGAAGTAGGGTTCGACAGGCCAGGAATGTTGTCAAATATTGCACCCGAGATGTTAGGTTGCCTTAGATTAGGATATATACCGTTATAGACGCATGTAATGTTACCACCGAGACGTAGGGACCGACACGCCTGGAATGTTGTCAAATGTTACATCCGAGATGTTAGGTTGCCTCAGGTTAGGATATATGACGTTATAGACGTATATACTGTTGCCTCCGAGAAGTACGGTTCGACAGGCCAGGAATGTTGTCAAATATTGCATCCGAGATGTTAGGTTGCCTTAGATTATGATATATACCGTTATAGACGTATATACTGTTTCCTCCGAGAAGTAGGGTTCGACAGGCCAGGAATGTTGTCAAATATTGCATCCGAGATGTTAGGTTGCCTTAGATTAGGATACATACCGTTATAGACGCATGTAATGTTACCACCGAGACGTAGGGACCGACACGCCTGGAATGTTGTCAAATGTTACATCCGAGATGTTAGGTTGCCTCAGGTTAAGATATATGACGTTATAGACGTATATACTGTTCTCTCCGAGAAGTAGTGTTCGACGGGCCAGGAATGTTGTCAAATATTGCATCCGAGATGTTAAGTCGCCTTAGGATAGGATATATAACGTTACAGACGCATGTAATGTTACCACCGAGACGTAGGGACCGACACGCCTGGAATGTTGTCAAATGTTACATCCGAGATGTTAGGTTGCCTTAGGTTAGGATATATGACGTTACAGACGTATATACAGTTCACTCCGAGAAGTAGTGTTCGACAGGCCAGGAATGTTGTCAAATATTGCATCCGAGATGTTAGGTTGCCTTAGATTAGGATATATACCGTTATAGACGTATATACTGTTCCCTCCGAGAAGTATGGTTCGACAGGCCAGGAATGTTGTCAAATATTGCATCCGAGATGTTAGGTTGCCTCAGGTAAGGATATATGACGTTATAGACGTATATACTGTTCCCACCGAGAAGTAGGGTTCGACAGGCCAGGAATGTTGTCAAATATTGCATGCGAGATGTTAGGTTGCCTTAGATTATGATATATACCGTTATAGACGTATATACTGTTCCCTCCGAGAAGTAGGGTTCGACAGGCCAGGAATGTTGTCAAATATTGCATCCAAGATGTTAGGCTGCCTTAGATTAGGATATACAACGTTATAAACACATATAATGTTCCCACCGAGAAGTAGGGTCCGACACGCCTGGAATGTTGTAGAATATTACATCCGAGATGTAAGGTTGCCTTTGGTTAGGATATATAACGTTATGGACGTATATACTGTTCCCACCGAGAAGTAGGGTCCGAAACGCCAGGAATGTTGTAAAATATTACATCCGAGTTGTTACGTTGCCGTTATAGACGCATTAATGTTACCACCGAGACGTAGGGACCGACACGCCTGGAATGTTGTCAAATGTGACATCCGAGATGTTAGGCTGCCTTAGGTTAGGATATATATCGTTATAGACGCATATAATGTTCCCACCGAGTAGTAGGGTCCGACACGCCTGGAAGGTTGTAGAATATTACATCCGAGATGTCAGGTTGCCCTAGGTTAGGATATACACCGTTATAGACATATATACTGTTACCTCCGAGAAGTAGGGTTCGAAAGGCCAGGAATGTTGTCAAATATTGCATCCGAGATGTTAGATTGCCTTAAGTTAGGATATATAACGTTATAGACGCATGTAAAGTTACCGCCGAGACGTAGGGACCGACACGCCTGGAATGTTGTCAAATGTTACATCCGACAGGTTAGGTTGCCTTAGGTTAGGATATATGACGTTACAGACGTATATACCGTTCCCTCCGAGAAGTAGGGTTCGACAGGCGAGGAATGTTGTCAAATATTGCATCCGAGATGTTAGGTTGCCTTAGATTATGATATATACCGTTATAGACGCATATAATGTTCCCACCGAGAAGTAGGTTCCGACACGCCTGGAAGGTTGTAGAATATTACATCCGAGATGTCAGGTTGCCTTAGGTTAGGATATATACCGTTATAGACATATATACTGTTCCCTCCGAGAAGTAGGTTTCGACAGGCCAGGAATGTTGTCAAATATTGCATCCGAGATGTTAGGTTGCCTTAGATTATGATATATACCGTTATAGACGCATATAATGTTCCCACCGAGAAGTAGGGTCCGACACGCCTAGAAGGTTGTAGAATATTACATCCGAGATGTCAGGTTGCCTTAGGTTAGGATATATAACGTTATAGACGCATGTAATGTTAACACCGAGACGTAGGGACCGACACGCCTGGAATGTTGTCAAATGTTACATCCGAGATGTTAGGTTGCCTCAGGTTAGGATATATGACGTTATAGACGTATATACTGTTCCCTCCGAGAAGTACGGTTCGACAGGCCAGGAATGTTGTCAAATATTGCATCCGAGATGTTAGGTTGCCTTAGATTATGATATATACCGTTATAGACGTATATACTGTTTCCTCCGAGAAGTAGGGTTCGACAGGCCAGGAATGTTGTCAAATATTGCATCCGAGATGTTAGGTTGCCTTAGATTAGGATATATACCGTTATAGACGCATGTAATGTTACCACCGAGACGTAGGGACCGACACGCCTGGAATGTTGTCAAATGTTACATCCGAGATGTTAGGTTGCCTCAGGTTAAGATATATGACGTTATAGACGTATATACTGTTCTCTCCGAGAAGTAGTGTTCGACGGGCCAGGAATGTTGTCAAATATTGCATCCGAGATGTTAAGTCGCCTTAGGATAGGATATATAACGTTACAGACGCATGTAATGTTACCACCGAGACGTAGGGACCGACACGCCTGGAATGTTGTCAAATGTTACATCCGAGATGTTAGGTTGCCTTAGGTTAGGATATATGACGTTACAGACGTATATACAGTTCACTCCGAGAAGTAGTGTTCGACAGGCCAGGAATGTTGTCAAATATTGCATCCAAGATGTTAGGCTGCCTTAGATTAGGATATACAACGTTATAAACGCATATAATGTTCCCACCGAGAAGTAGGGTCCGACACGCCTGGAATGTTGTAGAATATTACATCCGAGATGTAAGGTTGCCTTTGGTTAGGATATATAACGTTATGGACGTATATACTGTTCCCACCGAGAAGTAGGGTCCGAAACGCCAGGAATGTTGTAAAATATTACATCCGAGTTGTTACGTTGCCGTTATAGACGCATTAATGTTACCACCGAGACGTAGGGACTGACACGCCTGGAATGTTGTCAAATGTGACATCCGAGATGTTAGGCTGCCTTAGGTTAGGATATATATCGTTATAGACGCATATAATGTTCCCACCGAGTAGTAGGGTCCGACACGCCTGGAAGGTTGTAGAATATTACATCCGAGATGTCAGGTTGCCTTAGGTTAGGATATACACCGTTATAGACATATATACTGTTACCTCCGAGAAGTAGGGTTCGAAAGGCCAGGAATGTTGTCAAATATTGCATCCGAGATGTTAGATTGCCTTAAGTTAGGATATATAACGTTATAGACGCATGTAAAGTTACCGCCGAGACGTAGGGACCGACACGCCTGGAATGTTGTCAAATGTTACATCCGACAGGTTAGGTTGCCTTAGGTTAGGATATATGACGTTACAGACGTATATACCGTTCCCTCCGAGAAGTAGGGTTCGACAGGCGAGGAATGTTGTCAAATATTGCATCCGAGATGTTAGGTTGCCTTAGATTATGATATATACCGTTATAGACGCATATAATGTTCCCACCGAGAAGTAGGTTCCGACACGCCTGGAAGGTTGTAGAATATTACATCCGAGATGTCAGGTTGCCTTAGGTTAGGATATATACCGTTATAGACATATATACTGTTCCCTCCGAG
Organism: Xylocopa violacea; assembly: GCA_963969225.1. NCBI lineage: Eukaryota > Metazoa > Arthropoda > Insecta > Hymenoptera > Apidae > Xylocopa > Xylocopa violacea. The sequence continues at coordinate 22,500,363 of CAXAJV010000004.1, forward strand.
AAGTAGGGTTCGACAGGCCAGGAATGTTGTCAAATATTGCATCCGACATGTTAGGTTGCCTTAGATTATGATATATACCGTTATAGACGCATATAATGTTCCCACCGAGAAGTAGGGTCCGACACGCCTAGAAGGTTGTAGAATATTACATCCGAGATGTCAGGTTGCCTTAGGTTAGGATATATACCGTTATAGACATATATACTGTTCCCTCCGAGAAGTAGAGTTCGACAGGCCAGGAATGTTGTCAAATATTGCATCCGAGATGTTAGGTTGCCTTAGATTATGATATATACCGTTATAGACGTATATACTGTTCCCTCCGAGTAGTAGGGTTCGACAGGCCAGGAATGTTGTCAAATATTGCATCCGAGATGTTAGGTTGCCTTAGATTAGGATACACAACGTTATAGACGCATATAATGTTCCCACCGAGAAGTAGGGTCCGACACGCCTGGAATGTTGTCAAATGTTACATCCGAGATGTTAGATTGCCTCAGGTTAGGATATATGAAGTTATAGACGTATATACGGTTCCCTCCGAGAAGTAGGGTTCGACGGGCCAGGAATGTTGTCAAATATTGCATCCGAGATGTTAGGTCGCCTTAGGTTAGGATATATAACGTTATAGACGCATGTAATGTTACCACCGAGACGTAGGGACCGACACGCCTGGAATGTTGTCAAATGTTACATCCGAGATGTTAGGTTGCCTTAGGTTAGGATATATGACGTTACAGACGTATATACTTTTCCCTCCGAGAAGTAGGGTTCGACAGGCCAGGAATGTTGTCAAATATTGCATCCGAGATGTTAGGTTGCCTTAGATTATGATACATACCGTTATAGACGCATATAATGTTCCCACCGAGAAGTAGGGTCCGACACGCCTGGAAGGTTGTAGAATATTACATCCGAGATGTCAGGTTGCCTTAGGTTAGGATATATACCGTTATAGACATATATACTGTTCCCTCCGAGAAGTAGGGTTCGACAGGCCAGGAATGTTGTCAAATATTGCATCCGAGATGTTAGGTTGCCTTAGGTTAGGATATATAACGTTATAGACGCATGTAATGTTACCACCGAGACGTAGGGACCGACACGCCTGGAATGTTGTCAAATGTTACATCCGAGATGTTAGGTTGCCTTAGGTTAGGATATATAACGTTATAGACGCATGTAATGTTAACACCGAGACGTAGGGACCGACACGCCTGGAATGTTGTCAAATGTTACATCCGAGATGTTAGGTTGCCTCAGGTTAGGATATATGACGTTATAGACGTATATACTGTTCCCTCCGAGAAGTACGGTTCGACAGGCCAGGAATGTTGTCAAATATTGCATCCGAGATGTTAGGTTGCCTTAGATTATGATATATACCGTTATAGACGTATATACTGTTCCCACCGAGAAGTAGGGTTCGACAGGCCAGGAATGTTGTCAAATATTGCATGCCAGATGTTAGGTTGCCTTAGATTATGATATATACCGTTATAGACGTATATACTGTTCCCTCCGAGAAGTAGGGTTCGACAGGCCAGGAATGTTGTCAAATATTGCTTCCAAGATGTTAGGCTGCCTTAGATTAGGATATACAACGTTATAAACGCATATAATGTTCCCACCGAGAAGTAGGGTCCGACACGCCTGGAATGTTGTAGAATATTACATCCGAGATGTAAGGTTGCCTTTGGTTAGGATATATAACGTTATGGACGTATATACTGTTCCCACCGAGAAGTAGGGTCCGAAACGCCAGGAATGTTGTAAAATATTACATCCGAGTTGTTACGTTGCCGTTATAGACGCATTAATGTTACCACCGAGACGTAGGGACCGACACGCCTGGAATGTTGTCAAATGTGACATCCGAGATGTTAGGCTGCCTTAGGTTAGGATATATATCGTTATAGACGCATATAATGTTCCCACCGAGTAGTAGGGTCCGACACGCCTGGATTGTTGTAGAATATTACATCCGAGATGTCAGGTTGCCTTAGGTTAGGATATACACCGTTATAGACATATATACTGTTACCTCCGAGAAGTAGGGTTCGAAAGGCCAGGAATGTTGTCAAATATTGCATCCGAGATGTTAGATTGCCTTAAGTTAGGATATATAACGTTATAGACGCATGTAAAGTTACCGCCGAGACGTAGGGACCGACACGCCTGGAATGTTGTCAAATGTTACATCCGACAGGTTAGGTTGCCTTAGGTTAGGATATATGACGTTACAGACGTATATACCGTTCCCTCCGAGAAGTAGGGTTCGACAGGCGAGGAATGTTGTCAAATATTGCATCCGAGATGTTAGGTTGCCTTAGATTATGATATATACCGTTATAGACGCATATAATGTTCCCACCGAGAAGTAGGTTCCGACACGCCTGGAAGGTTGTAGAATATTACATCCGAGATGTCAGGTTGCCTTAGGTTAGGATATATACCGTTATAGACATATATACTGTTCCCTCCGAGAAGTAGGGTTCGACAGGCCAGGAATGTTGTCAAATATTGCATCCGAGATGTTAGGTTGCCTTAGATTATGATATATACCGTTATAGACGCATATAATGTTCCCATCGAGAAGTAGGGTCCGACACGCCTAGAAGGTTGTAGAATATTACATCCGAGATGTCAGGTTGCCTTAGGTTAGGATATATAACGTTATAGACGCATGTAATGTTAACACCGAGACGTAGGGACCGACACGCCTGGAATGTTGTCAAATGTTACATCCGAGATGTTAGGTTGCCTTAGGTTAGGATATATGACGTTACAGACGTATATACCGTTCCCTCCGAGAAGTAGGGTTCGACAGGCGAGGAATGTTGTCAAATATTGCATCCGAGATGTTAGGTTGCCTTAGATTATGATATATACCGTTATAGACGCATATAATGTTCCCACCGAGAAGTAGGTTCCGACACGCCTGGAAGGTTGTAGAATATTACATCCGAGATGTCAGGTTGCCTTAGGTTAGGATATATACCGTTATAGACATATATACTGTTCCCTCCGAGAAGTAGGGTTCGACAGGCCAGGAATGTTGTCAAATATTGCATCCGAGATGTTAGGTTGCCTTAGATTATGATATATACCGTTATAGACGCATATAATGTTCCCACCGAGAAGTAGGGTCCGACACGCCTAGAAGGTTGTAGAATATTACATCCGAGATGTCAGGTTGCCTTAGGTTAGGATATATAACGTTATAGACGCATGTAATGTTAACACCGAGACGTAGGGACCGACACGCCTGGAATGTTGTCAAATGTTACATCCGAGATGTTAGGTTGCCTCAGGTTAGGATATATGACGTTATAGACGTATATACTGTTCCCTCCGAGAAGTACGGTTCGACAGGCCAGGAATGTTGTCAAATATTGCATCCGAGATGTTAGGTTGCCTTAGATTATGATATATACCGTTATAGACGTATATACTGTTTCCTCCGAGAAGTAGGGTTCGACAGGCCAGGAATGTTGTCAAATATTGCATCCGAGATGTTAGGTTGCCTTAGATTAGGATATATACCGTTATAGACGCATGTAATGTTACCACCGAGACGTAGGGACCGACACGCCTGGAATGTTGTCAAATGTTACATCCGAGATGTTAGGTTGCCTCAGGTTAAGATATATGACGTTATAGACGTATATACTGTTCTCTCCGAGAAGTAGTGTTCGACGGGCCAGGAATGTTGTCAAATATTGCATCCGAGATGTTAGGTTGCCTTAGATTATGATATATACCGTTATAGACGTATATACTGTTCCCTCCGAGAAGTAGGGTTCGACGGGCCAGGAATGTTGTCAAATATTGCATCCGAGATGTTAGGTCGCCTTAGGTTAGGATATATAACGTTATAGACGCATGTAATGTTACCACCGAGACGTAGGGACCGACACGCCTGGAATGTTGTCAAATGTTACATCCGAGATGTTAGGTTGCCTTAGGTTAGGATATATGACGTTACAGACGTATATACTTTTCCCTCCGAGAAGTAGGGTTCGACAGGCCAGGAATGTTGTCAAATATTGCATCCGAGATGTTAGGTTGCCTTAGATTATGATACATACCGTTATAGACGCATATAATGTTCCCACCGAGAAGTAGGGTCCGACACGCCTGGAAGGTTGTAGAATATTACATCCGAGATGTCAGGTTGCCTTAGGTTAGGATATATACCGTTATAGACATATATACTGTTCCCTCCGAGAAGTAGGGTTCGACAGGCCAGGAATGTTGTCAAATATTGCATCCGAGATGTTAGGTTGCCTTAGGTTAGGATATATGACGTTATAGACGTATATACTGTTTCCTCCGAGAAGTACGGTTCGACAGGCCAGGAATGTTGTCAAATATTGCATCCGAGATGTCAGGTTGCCTTAGGTTAGGATATATAACGTTATAGACGTATATACTGTTCCCTCTGAGAAGTAGGGTTCGACAGGCCAGGAATGTTGTCAAATATTGCACCCGAGATGTTAGGTTGCCTTAGGTTAGGATATATAACTTTATAGACGCATGTAACGTTACCTCCGACACGTAGGGACCGACACGCCTGGAATGTTGTCAAATGTTACATCCGAGATGTTAGGTTGCCTTATGTTAGGATATATGACGCTACAGACGTATATACTGTTCCCACCGAGAGGTAGGGTTCGACAGACCAGGAATGTTGTCCAATATTGCATCCGAGATGTTAGGTTGCCTTAGGTTAGGATATATAACGTTATAGACGCATGTAATGTTACCACCGAGACGTAGGGACCGACACGCCTGGAATGTTGTCAAATGTTACATCCGAGATGTTAGGTTGCCTGAGGTTAGGATATATGACGTTATAGACGTATATACTGTTCCCTCCGAGAAGTACGGTTCGACAGGCCAGGAATGTTGTCAAATATTGCATCCGAGATGTCAGGTTGCCTTAGGTTAGGATATATAACGTTATAGACGTATATACTGTTCCCTCTGAGAAGTAGGGTTCGACAGGCCAGGAATGTTGTCAAATGTTACATCCGAGATGTTAGGTTGCCTCAGGTTAGGATATATGACGTTATAGACGTATATACTGTTCCCTCCGAGAAGTAGGGTTCGACAGGCCAGGAATGTTGTCAAATATTGCATCCGAGATGTCAGGTTGCCTTAGGTTAGGATATATAACGTTATAGACGTATATACTGTTCCCTCTGAGAAGTAGGGTTCGACAGGCCAGGAATGTTGTCAAATATTGCACCCGAGATGTTAGGTTGCCTTAGATTAGGATATATACCGTTATAGACGCATGTAATGTTACCACCGAGACGTAGGGACCGACACGCCTGGAATGTTGTCAAATGTTACATCCGAGATGTTAGGTTGCCTCAGGTTAGGATATATGACGATATAGACGTATATACTGTTCCCTCCGAGAAGTAGGGTTCGACGGGCCAGGAATGTTGTCAAATATTGCATCCGAGATGTTAGGTTGCCTTAGATTAGGATATATACCGTTATAGACGCATGTAATGTTACCACCGAGACGTAGGGACCGACACGCCTGGAATGTTGTCAAATGTTACATCCGAGATGTTAGGTTGCCTCAGGTTAGGATATATGACGTTATAGACGTATATACTGTTCCCTCCGAGAAGTAGGGTTCGACGGGCCAGGAATGTTGTCAAATATTGCATCCGAGATGTTAGGTTGCCTTAGATTATGATATATACCGTTATAGACGTATATACTGTTCCCTCTGAGAAGTAGGGTTCGACAGGCCAGGAATGTTGTCAAATGTTACATCCGAGATGTTAGGTTGCCTCAGGTTAGGATATATGACGTTATAGACGTATATACTGTTCCCTCCGAGAAGTAGGGTTCGACAGGCCAGGAATGTTGTCAAATATTGCATCCGAGATGTCAGGTTGCCTTAGGTTAGGATATATAACGTTATAGACGTATATACTGTTCCCTCTGAGAAGTAGGGTTCGACAGGCCAGGAATGTTGTCAAATATTGCACCCGAGATGTTAGGTTGCCTTAGATTAGGATATATACCGTTATAGACGCATGTAATGTTACCACCGAGACGTAGGGACCGACACGCCTGGAATGTTGTCAAATGTTACATCCGAGATGTTAGGTTGCCTCAGGTTAGGATATATGACGTTATAGACGTATATACTGTTGCCTCCGAGAAGTACGGTTCGACAGGCCAGGAATGTTGTCAAATATTGCATCCGAGATGTTAGGTTGCCTTAGATTATGATATATACCGTTATAGACGTATATACTGTTTCCTCCGAGAAGTAGGGTTCGACAGGCCAGGAATGTTGTCAAATATTGCATCCGAGATGTTAGGTTGCCTTAGATTAGGATACATACCGTTATAGACGCATGTAATGTTACCACCGAGACGTAGGGACCGACACGCCTGGAATGTTGTCAAATGTTACATCCGAGATGTTAGGTTGCCTCAGGTTAAGATATATGACGTTATAGACGTATATACTGTTCTCTCCGAGAAGTAGTGTTCGACGGGCCAGGAATGTTGTCAAATATTGCATCCGAGATGTTAAGTCGCCTTAGGATAGGATATATAACGTTACAGACGCATGTAATGTTACCACCGAGACGTAGGGACCGACACGCCTGGAATGTTGTCAAATGTTACATCCGAGATGTTAGGTTGCCTTAGGTTAGGGTATATGACGTTACAGACGTATATACAGTTCACTCCGAGAAGTAGTGTTCGACAGGCCAGGAATGTTGTCAAATATTGCATCCGAGATGTTAGGTTGCCTTAGATTAGGATATATACCGTTATAGACGTATATACTGTTCCCTCCGAGAAGTATGGTTCGACAGGCCAGGAATGTTGTCAAATATTGCATCCGAGATGTTAGGTTGCCTCAGGTAAGGATATATGACGTTATAGACGTATATACTGTTCCCACCGAGAAGTAGGGTTCGACAGGCCAGGAATGTTGTCAAATATTGCATGCGAGATGTTAGGTTGCCTTAGATTATGATATATACCGTTATAGACGTATATACTGTTCCCTCCGAGAAGTAGGGTTCGACAGGCCAGGAATGTTGTCAAATATTGCATCCAAGATGTTAGGCTGCCTTAGATTAGGATATACAACGTTATAAACACATATAATGTTCCCACCGAGAAGTAGGGTCCGACACGCCTGGAATGTTGTAGAATATTACATCCGAGATGTAAGGTTGCCTTTGGTTAGGATATATAACGTTATGGACGTATATACTGTTCCCACCGAGAAGTGGGTCCGAAACGCCAGGAATGTTGTAAAATATTACATCCGAGTTGTTACGTTGCCGTTATAGACGCATTAATGTTACCACCGAGACGTAGGGACCGACACGCCTGGAATGTTGTCAAATGTGACATCCGAGATGTTAGGCTGCCTTAGGTTAGGATATATATCGTTATAGACGCATATAATGTTCCCACCGAGTAGTAGGGTCCGACACGCCTGGAAGGTTGTAGAATATTACATCCGAGATGTCAGGTTGCCTTAGGTTAGGATATACACCGTTATAGACATATATACTGTTACCTCCGAGAAGTAGGGTTCGACAGGCCAGGAATGTTGTCAAATATTGCATCCGACATGTTAGGTTGCCTTAGATTATGATATATACCGTTATAGACGCATATAATGTTCCCACCGAGAAGTAGGGTCCGACACGCCTAGAAGGTTGTAGAATATTACATCCGAGATGTCAGGTTGCCTTAGGTTAGGATATATACCGTTATAGACATATATACTGTTCCCTCCGAGAAGTAGAGTTCGACAGGCCAGGAATGTTGTCAAATATTGCATCCGAGATATTAGGTTGCCTTAGATTATGATATATACCGTTATAGACGTATATACTGTTCCCTCCGAGTAGTAGGGTTCGACAGGCCAGGAATGTTGTCAAATATTGCATCCGAGATGTTAGGTTGCCTTAGATTAGGATACACAACGTTATAGACGCATATAATGTTCCCACCGAGAAGTAGGGTCCGACACGCCTGGAATGTTGTCAAATGTTACATCCGAGATGTTAGATTGCCTCAGGTTAGGATATATGAAGTTATAGACGTATATACGGTTCCCTCCGAGAAGTAGGGTTCGACGGGCCAGGAATGTTGTCAAATATTGCATCCGAGATGTTAGGTCGCCTTAGGTTAGGATATATAACGTTATAGACGCATGTAATGTTACCACCGAGACGTAGGGACCGACACGCCTGGAATGTTGTCAAATGTTACATCCGAGATGTTAGGTTGCCTTAGGTTAGGATATATGACGTTACAGACGTATATACTGTTCCCTCCGAGAAGTAGAGTTCGACAGGCCAGGAATGTTGTCAAATATTGCATCCGAGATATTAGGTTGCCTTAGATTATGATATATACCGTTATAGACGTATATACTGTTCCCTCCGAGTAGTAGGGTTCGACAGGCCAGGAATGTTGTCAAATATTGCATCCGAGATGATAGGTTGCCTTAGATTATGATATATACCGTTATAGACGTATATACTGTTCCCTCCGAGAAGTACGGTTCGACAGGCCAGGAATGTTGTCAAATATTGCATCCGAGATGTTAGGTTGCCTTAGATTATGATATATACCGTTATAGACGTATATACTGTTTCCTCCGAGAAGTAGGGTTCGACAGGCCAGGAATGTTGTCAAATATTGCATCCGAGATGTTAGGTTGCCTTAGATTAGGATATATACCGTTATAGACGCATGTAATGTTACCACCGAGACGTAGGGACCGACACGCCTGGAATGTTGTCAAATGTTACATCCGAGATGTTAGGTTGCCTCAGGTTAAGATATATGACGTTATAGACGTATATACTGTTCTCTCCGAGAAGTAGTGTTCGACGGGCCAGGAATGTTGTCAAATATTGCATCCGAGATGTTAAGTCGCCTTAGGATAGGATATATAACGTTACAGACGCATGTAATGTTACCACCGAGACGTAGGGACCGACACGCCTGGAATGTTGTCAAATGTTACATCCGAGATGTTAGGTTGCCTTAGGTTAGGATATATGACGTTACAGACGTATATACAGTTCACTCCGAGAAGTAGTGTTCGACAGGCCAGGAATGTTGTCAAATATTGCATCCGAGATGTTAGGTTGCCTTAGATTAGGATATATACCGTTATAGACGTATATACTGTTCCCTCCGAGAAGTATGGTTCGACAGGCCAGGAATGTTGTCAAATATTGCATCCGAGATGTTAGGTTGCCTCAGGTAAGGATATATGACGTTATAGACGTATATACTGTTCCCACCGAGAAGTAGGGTTCGACAGGCCAGGAATGTTGTCAAATATTGCATGCGAGATGTTAGGTTGCCTTAGATTATGATATATACCGTTATAGACGTATATACTGTTCCCTCCGAGAAGTAGGGTTCGACAGGCCAGGAATGTTGTCAAATATTGCATCCAAGATGTTAGGCTGCCTTAGATTAGGATATACAACGTTATAAACGCATATAATGTTCCCACCGAGAAGTAGGGTCCGACACGCCTGGAATGTTGTAGAATATTACATCCGAGATGTAAGGTTGCCTTTGGTTAGGATATATAACGTTATGGACGTATATACTGTTCCCACCGAGAAGTAGGGTCCGAAACGCCAGGAATGTTGTAAAATATTACATCCGAGTTGTTACGTTGCCGTTATAGACGCATTAATGTTACCACCGAGACGTAGGGACCGACACGCCTGGAATGTTGTCAAATGTGACATCCGAGATGTTAGGCTGCCTTAGGTTAGGATATATATCGTTATAGACGCATATAATGTTCCCACCGAGTAGTAGGGTCCGACACGCCTGGAAGGTTGTAGAATATTACATCCGAGATGTCAGGTTGCCTTAGGTTAGGATATACACCGTTATAGACATATATACTGTTACCTCCGAGAAGTAGGGTTCGAAAGGGCAGGAATGTTGTCAAATATTGCATCCGAGATGTTAGATTGCCTTAAGTTAGGATATATAACGTTATAGACGCATGTAAAGTTACCGCCGAGACGTAGGGACCGACACGCCTGGAATGTTGTCAAATGTTACATCCGACAGGTTAGGTTGCCTTAGGTTAGGATATATGACGTTACAGACGTATATACCGTTCCCTCCGAGAAGTAGGGTTCGACAGGCGAGGAATGTTGTCAAATATTGCATCCGAGATGTTAGGTTGCCTTAGATTATGATATATACCGTTATAGACGCATATAATGTTCCCACCGAGAAGTAGGTTCCGACACGCCTGGAAGGTTGTAGAATATTACATCCGAGATGTCAGGTTGCCTTAGGTTAGGATATATACCGTTATAGACATATATACTGTTCCCTCCGAGAAGTAGGGTTCGACAGGCCAGGAATGTTGTCAAATATTGCATCCGACATGTTAGGTTGCCTTAGATTATGATATATACCGTTATAGACGCATATAATGTTCCCACCGAGAAGTAGGGTCCGACACGCCTAGAAGGTTGTAGAATATTACATCCGAGATGTCAGGTTGCCTTAGGTTAGGATATATACCGTTATAGACATATATACTGTTCCCTCCGAGAAGTAGAGTTCGACAGGCCAGGAATGTTGTCAAATATTGCATCCGAGATGTTAGGTTGCCTTAGATTATGATATATACCGTTATAGACGTATATACTGTTCCCTCCGAGTAGTAGGGTTCGACAGGCCAGGAATGTTGTCAAATATTGCATCCGAGATGTTAGGTTGCCTTAGATTAGGATACACAACGTTATAGACGCATATAATGTTCCCACCGAGAAGTAGGGTCCGACACGCCTGGAATGTTGTCAAATGTTACATCCGAGATGTTAGATTGCCTCAGGTTAGGATATATGACGTTATAGACGTATATACGGTTCCCTCCGAGAAGTAGGGTTCGACGGGCCAGGAATGTTGTCAAATATTGCATCCGAGATGTTAGGTCGCCTTAGGTTAGGATATATAACGTTATAGACGCATGTAATGTTACCACCGAGACGTAGGGACCGACACGCCTGGAATGTTGTCAAATGTTACATCCGAGATGTTAGGTTGCCTTAGGTTAGGATATATGACGTTACAGACGTATATACTTTTCCCTCCGAGAAGTAGGGTTCGACAGGCCAGGAATGTTGTCAAATATTGCATCCGAGATGTTAGGTTGCCTTAGATTATGATACATACCGTTATAGACGCATATAATGTTCCCACCGAGAAGTAGGGTCCGACACGCCTGGAAGGTTGTAGAATATTACATCCGAGATGTCAGGTTGCCTTAGGTTAGGATATATACCGTTATAGACATATATACTGTTCCCTCCGAGAAGTAGGGTTCGACAGGCCAGGAATGTTGTCAAATATTGCATCCGAGATGTTAGGTTGCCTTAGGTTAGGATATATAACGTTATAGACGCATGTAATGTTACCACCGAGACGTAGGGACCGACACGCCTGGAATGTTGTCAAATGTTACATCCGAGATGTTAGGTTGCCTTAGGTTAGGATATATAACGTTATAGACGCATGTAATGTTAACACCGAGACGTAGGGACCGACACGCCTGGAATGTTGTCAAATGTTACATCCGAGATGTTAGGTTGCCTCAGGTTAGGATATATGACGTTATAGACGTATATACTGTTCCCTCCGAGAAGTACGGTTCGACAGGCCAGGAATGTTGTCAAATATTGCATCCGAGATGTTAGGTTGCCTTAGATTATGATATATACCGTTACAGACGTATATACTGTTTCCTCCGAGAAGTAGGGTTCGACAGGCCAGGAATGTTGTCAAATATTGCATCCGAGATGTTTGGTTGCCTTAGATTAGGATATATACCGTTATAGACGCATGTAATGTTACCACCGAGACGTAGGGACCGACACGCCTGGAATGTTGTCAAATGTTACATCCGAGATGTTAGGTTGCCTCAGGTTAAGATATATGACGTTATAGACGTATATACTGTTCTCTCCGAGAAGTAGTGTTCGACGGGCCAGGAATGTTGTCAAATATTGCATCCGAGATGTTAAGTCGCCTTAGGATAGGATATATAACGTTACAGACGCATGTAATGTTACCACCGAGACGTAGGGACCGACACGCCTGGAATGTTGTAAAATGTTACATCCGAGATGTTAGGTTGCCTTAGGTTAGGATATATGACGTTACAGACGTATATACAGTTCACTCCGAGAAGTAGTGTTCGACAGGCCAGGAATGTTGTCAAATATTGCATCCGAGATGTTAGGTTGCCTTAGGTTAGGATATATAACGTTATGGACGTATATACTGTTCCCACCGAGAAGTAGGGTCCGAAACGCCAGGAATGTTGTCAAATATTACATCCGAGTTGTTACGTTGCCGTTATAGACGCATTAATGTTACCACCGAGACGTAGGGACCGACACGCCTGGAATGTTGTCAAATGTGACATCCGAGATGTTAGGCTGCCTTAGGTTAGGATATATATCGTTATAGACGCATATAATGTTCCCACCGAGTAGTAGGGTCCGACACGCCTGGAAGGTTGTAGAATATTACATCCGAGATGTCAGGTTGCCTTAGGTTAGGATATATAACGTTATAGACGTATATACTGTTCCCTCCGAGAAGTAGGGTTCGACAGGCCAGGAATGTTGTCAAATATTGCATCCGAGATGTTAGGTTGCCTTATATTAGGATATATACCGTTATAGACGCATATAATGTTCCCACCGAGAAGTAGGTTCCGACACGCCTGGAAGGTTGTAGAATATTACATCCGAGATGTCAGGTTGCCTTAGGTTAGGATATATACCGTTATAGACATATATACTGTTCCCTCCGAGAAGTAGGGTTCGACAGGCCAGGAATGTTGTCAAATATTGCATCCGAGATGTTAGGTTGCCTTAGATTATGATATATACCGTTATAGACGCATATAATGTTCCCACCGAGAAGTAGGGTCCGACACGCCTAGAAGGTTGTAGAATATTACATCCGAGATGTCAGGTTGCCTTAGGTTAGGATATATACCGTTATAGACATATATAGTGTTCCCTCCGAGAAGTAGAGTTCGACAGGCCAGGAATGTTGTCAAATATTGCATCCGAGATGTTAGGTTGCCTTAGATTATGATATATACCGTTATAGACGTATATACTGTTCCCTCCGAGTAGTAGGGTTCGGCAGGCCAGGAATGTTGTCAAATATTGCATCCGAGATGTTAGGTTGCCTTAGATTAGGATACACAACGTTATAGACGCATATAATGTTCCCACCGAGAAGTAGGGTCCGACACGCCTGGAATGTTGTCAAATGTTACATCCGAGATGTTAGATTGCCTCAGGTTGGGATATATGACGTTATAGACGTATATACGGTTCCCTCCGAGAAGTAGGGTCCGACACGCCTGGAAGGTTGTAGAATATTACATCCGAGATGTCAGGTTGCCTTAGGTTAGGATATATACCGTTATAGACATATATACTGTTCCCTCCGAGAAGTAGGGTTCGACAGGCCAGGAATGTTGTCAAATATTGCATCCGAGATGTTAGGTTGCCTTAGGTTAGGATATATAACGTTATAGACGCATGTAATGTTATCACCGAGACGTAGGGACCGACACGCCTGGAATGTTGTCAAATGTTACATCCGAGATGTTAGGTTGCCTTAGGTTAGGATATATAACGTTATAGACGCATGTAATGTTAACACCGAGACGTAGGGACCGACACGCCTGGAATGTTGTCAAATGTTACATCCGAGATGTTAGGTTGCCTCAGGTTAGGATATATGACGTTATAGACGTATATACTGTTCCCTCCGAGAAGTACGGTTCGACAGGCCAGGAATGTTGTCAAATATTGCATCCGAGATGTTAGGTTGCCTTAGATTATGATATATACCGTTACAGACGTATATACTGTTTCCTCCGAGAAGTAGGGTTCGACAGGCCAGGAATGTTGTCAAATATTGCATCCGAGATGTTAGGTTGCCTTAGATTAGGATATATACCGTTATAGACGCATGTAATGTTACCACCGAGACGTAGGGACCGACACGCCTGGAATGTTGTCAAATGTTACATCCGAGATGTTAGGTTGCCTCAGGTTAAGATATATGACGTTATAGACGTATATACTGTTCTCTCCGAGAAGTAGTGTTCGACGGGCCAGGAATGTTGTCAAATATTGCATCCGAGATGTTAAGTCGCCTTAGGATAGGATATATAACGTTACAGACGCATGTAATGTTACCACCGAGACGTAGGGACCGACACGCCTGGAATGTTGTCAAATGTTACATCCGAGATGTTAGGTTGCCTTAGGTTAGGATATATAACGTTATAGACGCATGTAATGTTACCACCGAGACGTAGGGACCGACACGCCTGGAATGTTGTCAAATGTTACATCCGAGATGTTAGGTTGCCTTAGGTTAGGATATATGACGTTACAGACGTATATACTGTTCCCTCCGAGAAGTAGTGTTCGACAGGCCAGGAATGTTGTCAAATATTGCATCCGAGATGTTAGGTTGCCTTAGATTAGGATATATACCGTTATAGACGTATATACTGTTCCCTCCGAGAAGTAGGGTTCGACAGGCCAGGAATGTTGTCATATATTGCATCCGAGATGTTAGGTTGCCTCAAGTAAGGATATATGACGTTATAGACGTATATAATGTTCCCACCGAGAAGTAGGGTTCGACAGGCCAGGAATGTTGTCAAATATTGCATCCGAGATGTTAGGTTGCCTTAGAATAGGATATATACCGTTATAGACGTATATACTGTTCCCTCCGAGAAGTAGGGTTCGACAGGCCACGAATGTTGTCAAATATTGCATACAAGATGTTAGGCTGCCTTAGTTTAGGATATACAACGTTATAGACGCATATAATGTTCCCACCGAGAAGTAGGGTCCGACACGCCTGGAATGTTGTAGAATATTACATCCGAGATGTAAGGTTGCCTTAGGTTAGAATATATAACGTTATGGACGTATATACTGTTCCCACCGAGAAGTAGGGTCCGAAACGCCAGGAATGTTGTAAAATATTACATCCGAGTTGTTACGTTGCCGTTATAGACGCATTAATGTTACCACCGAGACGTAGGGACCGACACGCCTGGAATGTTGTCAAATGTGACATCCGAGATGTTAGGCTGCCTTAGGTTAGGATATATATCGTTATAGACGCATATAATGTTCCCACCGAGTAGTAGGGTCCGACACGCCTGGAAGGTTGTAGAATATTACATCCGAGATGTAAGGTTGCCTTAGGTTAGGATATATAACGTTATAGACGTATATACTGTTCCCTCCGAGAAGTAGGGTTCGACAGGCCAGGAATGTTGTCAAATATTGCATCCGAGATGTTAGGTTGCCTTATATTAGGATATATACCGTTATAGACGCATATAATGTTCCCACCGAGAAGTAGGTTCCGACACGCCTGGAAGGTTGTAGAATATTACATCCGAGATGTCAGGTTGCCTTAGGTTAGGATATATACCGTTATAGACATATATACTGTTCCCTCCGAGAAGTAGGGTTCGACAGGCCAGGAATGTTGTCAAATATTGCATCCGAGATGTTAGGTTGCCTTAGATTATGATATATACCGTTATAGACGCATATAATGTTCCCACCGAGAAGTAGGGTCCGACACGCCTAGAAGGTTGTAGAATATTACATCCGAGATGTCAGGTTGCCTTAGGTTAGGATATATACCGTTATAGACATATATAGTGTTCCCTCCGAGAAGTAGAGTTCGACACGCCTGGAATGTTGTCAAATGTTACATCCGAGATGTTAGATTGCCTCAGGTTGGGATATATGACGTTATAGACGTATATACGGTTCCCTCCGAGAAGTAGGGTTCGACGGGCCACGAATGTTGTCAAATATTGCATCCGAGATGTTAGGTCGCCTTAGGTTAGGATATATAACGTTATAGACGCATGTAATGTTACCACCGAGACGTAGGGACCGACACGCCTGGAATGTTGTCAAATGTTACATCCGAGATGTTAGGTTGCCTTAGGTTAGGATATATGACGTTACAGACGTATATACTTTTCCCTCCGAGAAGTAGGGTTCGACAGGCCAGGAATGTTGTCAAATATTGCATCCGAGATGTTAGGTTGCCTTAGATTATGATACATACCGTTATAGACGCATATAATGTTCCCACCGAGAAGTAGGGTCCGACACGCCTGGAAGGTTGTAGAATATTACATCCGAGATGTCAGGTTGCCTTAGGTTAGGATATATACCGTTATAGACATATATACTGTTCCCTCCGAGAAGTAGGGTTCGACAGGCCAGGAATGTTGTCAAATATTGCATCCGAGATGTTAGGTTGCCTTAGGTTAGGATATATAACGTTATGGACGTATATACTGTTCCCACCGAGAAGTAGGGTCCGAAACGCCAGGAATGTTGTCAAATATTACATCCGAGTTGTTACGTTGCCGTTATAGACGCATTAATGTTACCACCGAGACGTAGGGACCGACACGCCTGGAATGTTGTCAAATGTGACATCCGAGATGTTAGGCTGCCTTAGGTTAGGATATATATCGTTATAGACGCATATAATGTTCCCACCGAGTAGTAGGGTCCGACACGCCTGGAAGGTTGTAGAATATTACATCCGAGATGTCAGGTTGCCTTAGGTTAGGATATATAACGTTATAGACGTATATACTGTTCCCTCCGAGAAGTAGGGTTCGACAGGCCAGGAATGTTGTCAAATATTGCATCCGAGATGTTAGGTTGCCTTATATTAGGATATATACCGTTATAGACGCATATAATGTTCCCACCGAGAAGTAGGTTCCGACACGCCTGGAAGGTTGTAGAATATTACATCCGAGATGTCAGGTTGCCTTAGGTTAGGATATATACCGTTATAGACATATATACTGTTCCCTCCGAGAAGTAGGGTTCGACAGGCCAGGAATGTTGTCAAATATTGCATCCGAGATGTTAGGTTGCCTTAGATTATGATATATACCGTTATAGACGCATATAATGTTCCCACCGAGAAGTAGGGTCCGACACGCCTAGAAGGTTGTAGAATATTACATCCGAGATGTCAGGTTGCCTTAGGTTAGGATATATACCGTTATAGACATATATAGTGTTCCCTCCGAGAAGTAGAGTTCGACAGGCCAGGAATGTTGTCAAATATTGCATCCGAGATGTTAGGTTGCCTTAGATTATGATATATACCGTTATAGACGTATATACTGTTCCCTCCGAGTAGTAGGGTTCGGCAGGCCAGGAATGTTGTCAAATATTGCATCCGAGATGTTAGGTTGCCTTAGATTAGGATACACAACGTTATAGACGCATATAATGTTCCCACCGAGAAGTAGGGTCCGACACGCCTGGAATGTTGTCAAATGTTACATCCGAGATGTTAGATTGCCTCAGGTTGGGATATATGACGTTATAGACGTATATACGGTTCCCTCCGAGAAGTAGGGTCCGACACGCCTGGAAGGTTGTAGAATATTACATCCGAGATGTCAGGTTGCCTTAGGTTAGGATATATACCGTTATAGACATATATACTGTTCCCTCCGAGAAGTAGGGTTCGACAGGCCAGGAATGTTGTCAAATATTGCATCCGAGATGTTAGGTTGCCTTAGGTTAGGATATATAACGTTATAGACGCATGTAATGTTATCACCGAGACGTAGGGACCGACACGCCTGGAATGTTGTCAAATGTTACATCCGAGATGTTAGGTTGCCTTAGGTTAGGATATATAACGTTATAGACGCATGTAATGTTAACACCGAGACGTAGGGACCGACACGCCTGGAATGTTGTCAAATGTTACATCCGAGATGTTAGGTTGCCTCAGGTTAGGATATATGACGTTATAGACGTATATACTGTTCCCTCCGAGAAGTACGGTTCGACAGGCCAGGAATGTTGTCAAATATTGCATCCGAGATGTTAGGTTGCCTTAGATTATGATATATACCGTTACAGACGTATATACTGTTTCCTCCGAGAAGTAGGGTTCGACAGGCCAGGAATGTTGTCAAATATTGCATCCGAGATGTTAGGTTGCCTTAGATTAGGATATATACCGTTATAGACGCATGTAATGTTACCACCGAGACGTAGGGACCGACACGCCTGGAATGTTGTCAAATGTTACATCCGAGATGTTAGGTTGCCTCAGGTTAAGATATATGACGTTATAGACGTATATACTGTTCTCTCCGAGAAGTAGTGTTCGACGGGCCAGGAATGTTGTCAAATATTGCATCCGAGATGTTAAGTCGCCTTAGGATAGGATATATAACGTTACAGACGCATGTAATGTTACCACCGAGACGTAGGGACCGACACGCCTGGAATGTTGTCAAATGTTACATCCGAGATGTTAGGTTGCCTTAGGTTAGGATATATAACGTTATAGACGCATGTAATGTTACCACCGAGACGTAGGGACCGACACGCCTGGAATGTTGTCAAATGTTACATCCGAGATGTTAGGTTGCCTTAGGTTAGGATATATGACGTTACAGACGTATATACTGTTCCCTCCGAGAAGTAGTGTTCGACAGGCCAGGAATGTTGTCAAATATTGCATCCGAGATGTTTGGTTGCCTTAGATTAGGATATATACCGTTATAGACGTATATACTGTTCCCTCCGAGAAGTAGGGTTCGACAGGCCAGGAATGTTGTCATATATTGCATCCGAGATGTTAGGTTGCCTCAAGTAAGGATATATGACGTTATAGACGTATATAATGTTCCCACCGAGAAGTAGGGTTCGACAGGCCAGGAATGTTGTCAAATATTGCATCCGAGATGTTAGGTTGCCTTAGAATAGGATATATACCGTTATAGACGTATATACTGTTCCCTCCGAGAAGTAGGGTTCGACAGGCCACGAATGTTGTCAAATATTGCATACAAGATGTTAGGCTGCCTTAGATTAGGATATACAACGTTATAGACGCATATAATGTTCCCACCGAGAAGTAGGGTCCGACACGCCTGGAATGTTGTAGAATATTACATCCGAGATGTAAGGTTGCCTTAGGTTAGAATATATAACGTTATGGACGTATATACTGTTCCCACCGAGAAGTAGGGTCCGAAACGCCAGGAATGTTGTAAAATATTACATCCGAGTTGTTACGTTGCCGTTATAGACGCATTAATGTTACCACCGAGACGTAGGGACCGACACGCCTGGAATGTTGTCAAATGTGACATCCGAGATGTTAGGCTGCCTTAGGTTAGGATATATATCGTTATAGACGCATATAATGTTCCCACCGAGTAGTAGGGTCCGACACGCCTGGAAGGTTGTAGAATATTACATCCGAGATGTCAGGTTGCCTTAGGTTAGGATATACACCGTTATAGACATATATACTGTTACCTCCGAGAAGTAGGGTTCGACAGGCCAGGAATGTTGTCAAATATTGCATCCGAGATGTTAGATTGCCTTAGGTTAGGATATATACCGTTATAGACGCATGTAATGTTACCACCGAGACGTAGGGACCGACACGCCTGGAATGTTGTCAAATGTTACATCCGAGATGTTAGGTTGCCTCAGGTTAAGGTATATGACGTTATAGACGTATATACTGTTCTCTCCGAGAAGTAGGGTTCGACGGGCCAGGAATGTTGTCAAATATTGCATCCGAGATGTTAGGTCGCCTTAGGATAGGATATATAACGTTATAGACGCATGTAATGTTACCACCGAGACGTAGGGACCGACACGCCTGGAATGTTGTCAAATGTTACATCCGAGATGTTAGGTTGCCTTAGGTTAGGATATATGACGTTACAGACGTATATACTGTTCCCTCCGAGAAGTAGTGTTCGACAGGCCAGGAATGTTGTCAAATATTGCATCCGAGATGTTAGGTTGCCTTAGATTAGGATATATACCGTTATAGACGTATATACTGTTCCCTCCGAGAAGTAGGGTTCGACAGGCCAGGAATGTTGTCATATATTGCATCCGAGATGTTAGGTTGCCTCAAGTAAGGATATATGACGTTATAGACGTATATAATGTTCCCACCGAGAAGTAGGGTTCGACAGGCCAGGAATGTTGTCAAATATTGCATCCGAGATGTTAGGTTGCCTTAGAATAGGATATATACCGTTATAGACGTATATACTGTTCCCTCCGAGAAGTAGGGTTCGACAGGCCACGAATGTTGTCAAATATTGCATACAAGATGTTAGGCTGCCTTAGATTAGGATATACAACGTTATAGACGCATATAATGTTCCCACCGAGAAGTAGGGTCCGACACGCCTGGAATGTTGTAGAATATTACATCCGAGATGTAAGGTTGCCTTAGGTTAGAATATATAACGTTATGGACGTATATACTGTTCCCACCGAGAAGTAGGGTCCGAAACGCCAGGAATGTTGTAAAATATTACATCCGAGTTGTTACGTTGCCGTTATAGACGCATTAATGTTACCACCGAGACGTAGGGACCGACACGCCTGGAATGTTGTCAAATGTGACATCCGAGATGTTAGGCTGCCTTAGGTTAGGATATATATCGTTATAGACGCATATAATGTTCCCACCGAGTAGTAGGGTCCGACACGCCTGGAATGTTGTAGAATATTACATCCGAGATGTAAGGTTGCCTTAGGTTAGAATATATAACGTTATGGACGTATATACTGTTCCCACCGAGAAGTAGGGTCCGAAACGCCAGGAATGTTGTAAAATATTACATCCGAGTTGTTACGTTGCCGTTATAGACGCATTAATGTTACCACCGAGACGTAGGGACCGACACGCCTGGAATGTTGTCAAATGTGACATCCGAGATGTTAGGCTGCCTTAGGTTAGGATATATATCGTTATAGACGCATATAATGTTCCCACCGAGTAGTAGGGTCCGACACGCCTGGAAGGTTGTAGAATATTACATCCGAGATGTCAGGTTGCCTTAGGTTAGGATATATAACGTTATAGACGTATATACTGTTCCCGCCGAGAAGTAGGGTTCGACAGGCCAGGAATGTTGTCAAATATTGCATCCGAGATGTTAGGTTGCCTTATATTAGGATATATACCGTTATAGACGCATATAATGTTCCCACCGAGAAGTAGGTTCCGACACGCCTGGAAGGTTGTAGAATATTACATCCGAGATGTCAGGTTGCCTTAGGTTAGGATATATACCGTTATAGACATATATACTGTTCCCTCCGAGAAGTAGGGTTCGACAGGCCAGGAATGTTGTCAAATATTGCATCCGAGATGTTAGGTTGCCTTAGATTATGATATATACCGTTATAGACGCATATAATGTTCCCACCGAGAAGTAGGGTCCGACACGCCTAGAAGGTTGTAGAATATTACATCCGAGATGTCAGGTTGCCTTAGGTTAGGATATATACCGTTATAGACATATATAGTGTTCCCTCCGAGAAGTAGAGTTCGACAGGCCAGGAATGTTGTCAAATATTGCATCCGAGATGTTAGGTTGCCTTAGATTATGATATATACCGTTATAGACGTATATACTGTTCCCTCCGAGTAGTAGGGTTCGGCAGGCCAGGAATGTTGTCAAATATTGCATCCGAGATGTTAGGTTGCCTTAGATTAGGATACACAACGTTATAGACGCATATAATGTTCCCACCGAGAAGTAGGGTCCGACACGCCTGGAATGTTGTCAAATGTTACATCCGAGATGTTAGGTTGCCTTAGGTTAGGATATATGACGTTACAGACGTATATACTGTTCCCTCCGAGAAGTAGTGTTCGACAGGCCAGGAATGTTGTCAAATATTGCATCCGAGATGTTAGGTTGCCTTAGATTAGGATATATACCGTTATAGACGTATATACTGTTCCCTCCGAGAAGTAGGGTTCGACAGGCCAGGAATGTTGTCAAATATTGCATCCGAGATGTTAGGTTGCCTCAGGTAAGGATATATGACGTTATAGACGTATATACTGTTCCCACCGAGAAGTAGGTTTCGACAGGCCAGGAATGTGGTCAAATATTGCATCCGAGATGTTAGGTTGCCTTAGATTAGGATATATACCGTTATAGACGTTTATAATGTTCCCTCCGAGAAGTAGGGTCCGACACGCCTGGAAGGTTGTAGAATATTACATCCGAGATGTCAGGTTGCCTTAGGTTAGGATATACACCGTTATAGACATATATACTGTTACCTCCGAGAAGTAGGGTTCGACAGGCCA
Organism: Xylocopa violacea; assembly: GCA_963969225.1. Taxonomy (NCBI): domain Eukaryota; kingdom Metazoa; phylum Arthropoda; class Insecta; order Hymenoptera; family Apidae; genus Xylocopa; species Xylocopa violacea. The sequence continues at coordinate 22,522,656 of CAXAJV010000004.1, forward strand.
GGAATGTTGTCAAATATTGCATCCGAGATGTTAGATTGCCTTAAGTTAGGATATATAACGTTATAGACGCATATAAAGTTACCGCCGAGACGTAGGGACCGACACGCCTGGAATGTTGTCAAATGTTACATCCGACATGTTAGGTTGCCTTAGGTTAGGATATATGACGTTACAGACGTATATACTGTTCCCTCCGAGAAGTAGGGTTCGACAGGCGAGGAATGTTGTCAAATATTGCATCCGAGATGTTAGGTTGCCTTAGATTATGATATATACCGTTATAGACGCATATAATGTTCCCACCGAGAAGTAGGTTCCGACACGCCTGGAAGGTTGTAGAATATTACATCCGAGATGTCAGGTTGCCTTAGTTTAGGATATATACCGTTATAGACATATATACTGTTCCCTCCGAGAAGTAGGGTTCGACCGGCCAGGAATGTTGTCAAATATTGCATCCGAGATGTTAGGTTGCCTTAGATTATGATATATACCGTTATAGACGCATATAATGTTCCCACCGAGAAGTAGGGTCCGACACGCCTAGAAGGTTGTAGAATATTACATCCGAGATGTCAGGTTGCCTTAGGTTAGGATATATACCGTTATAGACATATATAGTGTTCCCTCCGAGAAGTAGAGTTCGACAGGCCAGGAATGTTGTCAAATATTGCATCCGAGATGTTAGGTTGCCTTAGATTATGATATATACCGTTATAGACGTATATACTGTTCCCTCCGAGTAGTAGGGTTCGGCAGGCCAGGAATGTTGTCAAATATTGCATCCGAGATGTTAGGTTTCCTTAGATTAGGATACACAACGTTATAGACGCATATAATGTTCCCACCGAGAAGTAGGGTCCGAAACGCCTGGAATGTTGTCAAATGTTACATCCGAGATGTTAGATTGCCTCAGGTTGGGATATATGACGTTATAGACGTATATACGGTTCCCTCCGAGAAGTAGGGTTCGACGGGCCAGGAATGTTGTCAAATATTGCATCCGAGATGTTAGGTCGCCTTAGGTTAGGATATATAACGTTATAGACGCATGTAATGTTACCACCGAGACGTAGGGACCGACACGCCTGGAATGTTGTCAAATGTTACATCCGAGATGTTAGGTTGCCTTAGGTTAGGATATATGACGTTACAGACGTATATACTTTTCCCTCCGAGAAGTAGGGTTCGACAGGCTAGGAATGTTGTCAAATATTGCATCCGAGATGTTAGGTTGCCTTAGATTATGATACATACCGTTATAGACGCATATAATGTTCCCACCGAGAAGTAGGGTCCGACACGCCTGGAAGGTTGTAGAATATTACATCCGAGATGTCAGGTTGCCTTAGGTTAGGATATATACCGTTATAGACATATATACTGTTCCCTCCGAGAAGTAGGGTTCGACAGGCCAGGAATGTTGTCAAATATTGCATCCGAGATGTTAGGTTGCCTTAGGTTAGGATATATAACGTTATAGACGCATGTAATGTTACCACCGAGACGTAGGGACCGACACGCCTGGAATGTTGTCAAATGTTACATCCGACATGTTAAGTTGCCTTAGGTTAGGATATATAACGTTATAGACGCATGTAATGTTAACACCGAGACGTAGGGACCGACACGCCTGGAATGTTGTCAAATGTTAGGTTGCTTCAGGTTAGGATATATGACGTTATAGACGTATATACTGTTCCCTCCGAGAAGTACGGTTCGACAGGCCAGGAATGTTGTCAAATATTGCATCCGAGATGTTAGGTTGCCTTAGATTATGATATATACCGTTATAGACGTATATACTGTTTCCTCCGAGAAGTAGGGTTCGACAGGCCAGGAATGTTGTCAAATATTGCATCCGAGATGTTAGGTTGCCTTAGATTAGGATATATACCGTTATAGACGCATGTAATGTTACCACCGAGACGTAGGGACCGACACGCCTGGAATGTTGTCAAATGTTACATCCGAGATGTTAGGTTGCCTCAGGTTAAGATATATGACGTTATAGACGTATATACTGTTCTCTCCGAGAAGTAGGGTTCGACGGGCCAGGAATGTTGTCAAATATTGCATCCGAGATGTTAGGTCGCCTTAGGATAGGATATATAACGTTACAGACGCATGTAATGTTACCACCGAGACGTAGGGACCGACACGCCTGGAATGTTGTCAAATGTTACATCCGAGATGTTAGGTTGCCTTAGGTTAGGATATATGACGTTACAGACGTATATACTGTTCACTCCGAGAAGTAGTGTTCGACAGGCCAGGAATGTTGTCAAATATTGCATCCGAGATGTTAGGTTGCCTTAGATTAGGGTATATACCGTTATAGACGTATATACTGTTCCCTCCGAGAAGTATGGTTCGACAGGCCAGGAATGTTGTCAAATATTGCATCCGAGATGTTAGGTTGCCTTAGATTAGGATATATACCGTTATAGACGTTTATAATGTTCCCTCCGAGAAGTAGGGTTCGACAGGCCAGGAATGTTGTCAAATATTGCATCCGAGATGTTAGGTTGTCTTAGATTAGGATATACAACGTTATAGACGCATATAATGTTCCCACCGAGGAGTAGGGTCCGACACGCCTGGAATGTTGTAGAGTATTACATCCGAGATGTAAGGTTGCCTTAGGTTAGAATATATAACGTTATGGATGTATATACTGTTCCCACCGAGAAGTAGGGTCCGACACGCCAGGAATGTTGTCAAATATTGCATCCGCGATGTTAGGTTGCCTTAGGTTAGAATATATAACGTTATGGACGTATATACTGTTCCCACCGAGAAGTAGGGTCCGACACGCCAGGAATGTTGTCAAATATTACATCCGAGATGTAAGGTTGCCTTAGGTTAGGATATATAACGTTATGGACGTATATACTGTTCCCACCGAGAAGTAGGGTCCGAAACGCCAGGAATGTTGTCAAATATTACATCCGAGTTGTTACGTTGCCGTTATAGACGCATTAATGTTACCACCGAGACGTAGGGACCGACACGCCTGGAATGTTGTCAAATGTGACATCCGAGATGTTAGGTTGCCTTAGGTTAGGATATATGTCGTTATAGACGTATATAATGTTCCCTCCGGGAAGTAGGGTTCGACAGGCCAGGAATGTTGTCAAATATTGCATGCGAGATGTTAGGTTGCCTTAGATTATGATATATACCGTTATAGACGTATATACTGTTCCCTCCGAGAAGTAGGGTTCGACAGGCCAGGAATGTTGTCAAATATTGCATCCAAGATGTTAGGCTGCCTTAGATTAGGATATACAGCGTTATAGACGCATATAATGTTCCCACCGAGAAGTGGGGTCCGACACGCCTGGAATGTTGTAGAATATTACATCCGAGATGTAAGGTTGCCTTAGGTTAGGATATATAACGTTATGGACGTATATACTGTTCCCACCCAGAAGTAGGGTCCGAAACGCCAGGAATGTTGTAAAATATTACATCCGAGTTGTTACGTTGCCGTTATAGACGCATTAATGTTACCACCGAGACGTAGGGACCGACACGCCTGGAATGTTGTCAAATGTGACATCCGAGATGTTAGGCTGCCTTAGGTTAGGATATATATCGTTATAGACGCATATAATGTTCCCACCGAGTAGTAGGGTCCGACACGCCTGGAAGGTTGTAGAATATTACATCCGAGATGTCAGGTTGCCTTAGGTTAGGATATACACCGTTATAGACATATATACTGTTACCTCCGAGAAGTAGGGTTCGACAGGCCAGGAATGTTGTCAAATATTGCATCCGAGATTTTAGATTGCCTTAGGTTAGGATATATACCGTTATAGACGCATGTAATGTTACCACCGAGACGTAGGGACCGACACGCCTGGAATGTTGTCAAATGTTACATCCGAGATGTTAGGTTGCCTCAGGTTAAGGTATATGACGTTATAGACGTATATACTGTTCTCTCCGAGAAGTAGGGTTCGACGGGCCAGGAATGTTGTCAAATATTGCATCCGAGATGTTAGGTCGCCTTAGGATAGGATATATAACGTTATAGACGCATGTAATGTTACCACCGAGACGTAGGGACCGACACGCCTGGAATGTTGTCAAATGTTACATCCGAGATGTTAGGTTGCCTCAAATTAGGATATACAACGTTATAGACGCATATAATGTTCCCACCGAGGAGTAGGGTCCGACACGCCTGGAATGTTGTCAAATATTGCATCCGAGATGTTAGGTTGCCTTAGATTATGATATATACCATTATAGACGCATATAATGTTCCCACCGAGAAGTAGGGTCCGACACGCCTGGAAGGTTGTAGAATATTACATCCGAGATGTCAGGTTGCCTTAGGTTAGGATATATAACGTTATGGACGTATATACTGTTCCCACCGAGAGGTAGGGTTCGACAGGCCAGGAATGTTGTCAAATATTGCATCCGAGATGTTAGGTTGCCTTAGATTATGATACATACCGTTATAGACGCATATAATGTTCCCACCGAAAAGTAGGGTCCGACACGCCTGGAAGGTTGTAGAATATTACATCCGAGATGTCAGGTTGCCTTAGGTTAGGATATATACCGTTATAGACATATATACTGTTCCCTCCGAGAAGTAGGGTTCGACAGGCCAGGAATGTTGTCAAATATTGCATCCGAGATGTTAGGTTGCCTTAGGTTAGGATATATAACGTTATAGACGCATGTAATGTTACCACCGAGACGTAGGGACCGACACGCCTGGAATGTTGTCAAATGTTACATCCGAGATGTTACGTTGCCTTAGGTTAGGATATATGACGTGATAGACGTATATACTGTTCCCTCCGAAAAGTAGGGTTCGACGGGCCAGGAATGTTGTCAAATATTGCATCCGAGATGTTAGGTCGCCTTAGGTTAGGATATATAACGTTATAGACGCATGTAATGTGACCACCGAGACGTAGGGACCGACACGCCTGTAATGTTGTCAAATGTTACATCCGAGATGTTAGGTTGCCTTAGGTTAGGATATATGACGTTACAGACGTATATACTGTTCCCTCCGAGAAGTAGTGTTCGACAGGACAGGAATGATGTCAAATATTGCATCCGAGATGTTAGGTTGCCTTAGATTAGGATATATACCGGTATAGACGTATATACTGTTCTCTCCGAGAAGTAGGGATCGACAGGACAGGAATGTTGTCAAATATTGCATCCGAGATTTTAGGTTGCCTTAGATTAGGATATACAACGTTATAGACGCATATAATGTTCCCACCGAGAAGTAGGGTCCGACACGCCTGGAATATTGTAGAATATTACATCCGAGATGTACGGTTGCCTTAGGTTAGAATATATAAAGTTATGGATGTATATACTGTTCCCACCGAGAAGTAGGGTCCGACACGCCAGGAATGTTGTCAAATATTGCATCCGAGATGTTAGGTTGCCTTAGATTAGGATATACAACGTTATAGACGCATATAATGTTCCCACCGAGAAGTAGGGTCCGACACGCCTGGAATGTTGTAGAATATTACATCCGAGATGTAAGGTTGCCTTAGGTTAGAATATATAACGTTATGGACGTATATACTGTTCCCACCGAGAAGTACGGTCCGACACGCCAGGAATGTTGTCAAATATTACATCCGAGATGTAAGGTTGCCTTAGGTTAGGATATATAACGTTATGGACGTATATACTGTTCCCACCGAGAAGTAGGGTCCGAAACGCCAGGAATGTTGTCAAATATTACATCCGAGTTGTTACGTTTCCGTTATAGACGCATTAATGTTACCACCGAGACGTAGGGACCGACACGCCTGGAATGATGTCAAATGTGACATCCGAGATGTTAGGTTGCCTTAGGTTAGGATATATGTCGTTATAGACGTATATAATGTTCCCTCCGGGAAGTACGGTTCGACAGGCCAGGAATGTTGTCAAATATTGCATGCGAGATGTTAGGTTGCCTTAGATTATGATATATACCGTTATAGACGTATATACTGTTCCCTCCGAGAAGTAGGGTTCGACAGGCCAGGAATGTTGTAAAATATTGCATCCAAGATGTTAGGCTGCCTTAGATTAGGATATACAGCGTTATAGACGCATATAATGTTCCCACCGAGAAGTGGGGTCCGACACGCCTGGAATGTTGTAGAATATTACATCCGAGATGTAAGGTTGCCTTAGATTAGGATATATAACGTTATGGACGTATATACTGTTCCCACCCAGAAGTAGGGTCCGAAACGCCAGGAATGTTGTAAAATATTACATCCGAGTTGTTACGTTGCCGTTATAGACGCATGTAATGTTACCACCGAGACGTAGGGACCGACACGCCTGGAATGTTGTCAAATGTTACATCCGAGATGTTAGGTTGCCTTAGGTTAGGATATATGACGTTACAGACGTATATACTGTTCCCTCCGAGAAGTAGTGTTCGACAGGCCAGGAATGTTGTCAAATATTGCATCCGAGATGTTAGGTTGCCTTAGATTAGGATATATACCGTTATAGACGTATATACTGTTCCCTCCGAGAAGTAGGGTTCGACAGGCCAGGAATGTTGTCAAATATTGCATCCGAGATGTTAGGTTGCCTCAGGTAAGGATATACAACGTTATAGACGTATATACTGTTCCCACCGAGAAGTAGGGTTCGACGGGCCAGGAATGTTGTCAAATATTGCATCCGAGATGTTAGGTCGCCTTAGGTTAGGATATATAACGTTATAGACGCATGTAATGTTACCACCGAGACGTAGGGACCGACACGCCTGTAATGTTGTCAAATGTTACATCCGAGATGTTAGGTTGCCTTAGGTTAGGATATATGACGTTACAGACGTATATACTGTTCCCTCCGAGAAGTAGTGTTCGACAGGCCAGGAATGTTGTCAAATATTGCATCCGAGATGTTAGGTTGCCTTAGATTAGGATATATACCGGTATAGACGTATATACTGTTCTCTCCGAGAAGTAGGGATCGACAGGCCAGGAATGTTGTCAAATATTGCATCCGAGATTTTAGGTTGCCTCAGGTAAGAATATATGACGTTATAGACGTATATACAGTTCCCTCCGAGAAGTAGGGTTCGACAGGCCAGGAATGTTGTCAAATATTGCATCCGAGATGTTAGGTTGCCTTAGATTAGGATATATACCGTTATAGACGCATGTAATGTTACCACCGAGACGTAGGGACCGACACGCCTGGAATGTTGTCAAATGTTACATCCGAGATGTTAGGTTGCCTCAGGTTAAGATATATGACGTTATAGACGTATATACTGTTCTCTCCGAGAAGTAGGGTTCGACAGGCCAGGAATGTTGTCAAATATTGCATCCGAGATGTTAGGTTGCCTTAGATTAGGGTATATACCGTTATAGACGTATATACTGTTCCCTCCGAGAAGTATGGTTCGACAGGCCAGGAATGTTGTCAAATATTGCATCCCAGATGTTAGGTTGCCTCAGGTAAGGATATATAACGTTATAGACGCATGTAATGTTACCACCGAGACGTAGGGACCGACACGACTGGAATGTTGTCAAATGTTACATCCGAGGTGTTAGGTTGCCTTAGGTTAGGATATATGACGTTACAGACGTATATACAGTTCCCACCGAGAGGTAGGGTTCGACAGGCCAGGAATGTTGTCAAATATTGCATCCGAGATGTTAGGTTGCCTTAGGTTAGGATATATAACGTTATAGACGCATGTAATGTTACCTCCGAGACGTAGGGACCGACACGCCTGGAATGTTGTCAAATGTTACATCCGAGATGTTAGGTTGCCTTATGTTAGGATATATGACGCTACAGACGTATATACTGTTCCCTCCGAGAAGTAGGGTTCGACAGGCCAGGAATGTTGCCAAATATTGCATCCGAGATGTTAGGTTGCCTTAGATTAGGATATACAACGTTATAGACGCATGTAATGTTCCCACCGAGGAGTAGGGTCCGACACGCCTGGAATGTTGTAGAGTATTACATCCGAGATGTAAGGTGCCTTAGGTTAGAATATATAACGTTATGGACGTATATACTGTTCCCACCGAGAAGTAGGGTCCGACACGCCAGGAATGTTGTCAAATATTACATCCGAGATGAAAGGTTGCCTTAGGTTAGGATATATAACGTTATGGACGTATATACTGTTCCCACCGAGAAGTGGGGTCCGAAACGCCAGGAATGTTGTCAAATATTACATCCGAGTTGTTACGTTGCCGTTATAGACGCATTAATGTTACCACCGAGACGTAGGGACCGACACGCCTGGAATGTTGTCAAATGTGACATCCGAGATGTTAGGTTGCCTTAGGTTAGGATATATGTCGTTATAGACGTATATAATGTTCCCTCCGGGAAGTAGGGTTCGACAGGCCAGGAATGTTGTCAAATATTGCATGCGAGATGTTAGGTTGCCTTAGATTATGATATATACCGTTATAGACGTATATACTGTTCCCTCCGAGAAGTAGGGTTCGACAGGCCAGGAATGTTGTCAAATATTGCATCCAAGATGTTAGGCTGCCTTAGATTAGGATATACAGCGTTATAGACGCATATAATGTTCCCACCGAGAAGTGGGGTCCGACACGCCTGGAATGTTGTAGAATATTACATCCGAGATGTAAGGTTGCCTTAGGTTAGGATATATAACGCCATGGACGTATATACTGTTCCCACCCAGAAGTAGGGTCCGAAACGCCAGGAATGTTGTAAAATATTACATCCGAGTTGTTACGTTGCCGTTATAGACGCATTAATGTTACCACCGAGACGTAGGGACCGACACGCCTGGAATGTTGTCAAATGTGACGTCCGAGATGTTAGGCTGCCTTAGGTTAGGATATATATCGTTATAGACGCATATAATGTTCCCACCGAGTTGTAGGGTCCGACACGCCTGGAAGGTTGTAGAATATTACATCCGAGATGTCAGGTTGCCTTAGGTTAGGATATATACCGTTATAGACATATATACTGTTACCTCCGAGAAGTAGGGTTCGACAGGCCAGGAATGTTGTCAAATATTGCATCCGAGATTTTAGATTGCCTTAGGTTAGGATATATACCGTTATAGACGCATGTAATGTTACCACCGAGACGTAGGGCCCGACACGCCTGGAATGTTGTCAAATGTTACATCCGAGATGTTAGGTTGCCTCAGGTTAAGGTATATGACGTTATAGACGTATATACTGTTCTCTCCGAGAAGTAGAGTTCGACGGGCCAGGAATGTTGTCAAATATTGCATCCGAGATGTTAGGTCGCCTTAGGATAGGATATATAACGTTATAGACGCATGTAATGTTACCACCGAGACGTAGGGACCGACACGCCTGGAATGTTGTCAAATGTTACATCCGAGATGTTAGGTTGCCTTAGGTTAGGATATATGACGTTTCAGACGTATATACTGTTCCCTCCGAGAAGTAGTGTTCGACAGGCCAGGAATGTTGTCAAATATTGCATCCGAGATGTTAGGTTGCCTTAGATTAGGATATATACCGTTATAGACGTATATACTGTTCCCTCCGAGAAGTAGGGTTCGACAGGCCAGGAATGTTGTCAAATATTGCATCCGAGATGTTAGGTTGCCTCAGGTAAGGATATATGACGTTATAGACGTATATACTGTTCCCACCGAGAAGTAGGGTTCGACAGGCCAGGAATGTTGTCAAATATTGCATCGGAGATGTTAGGTTGCCTTAGATTAGGATATATACCGTTATAGACGTATATACTGTTCCCTCCGAGAAGTAGGGTTCGACAGGCCACGAATGTTGTCAAATATTGCATACAAGATGTTAGGCTGCCTTAGATTAGGATATACAACGTTATAGACGCATATAATGTTCCCACCGAGAAGTAGGGTCCGACACGCCTGGAATGTTGTAGAATATTACATCCGAGATGTAAGGTTGCCTTAGGTTAGAATATATAACGTTATGGACGTATATACTGTTCCCACCGAGAAGTAGGGTCCGAAACGCCAGGAATGTTATAAAATATTACATCCGAGTTGTTACGTTGCCGTTATAGACGCATTAATGTTACCACCGAGACGTAGGGACCGACACGCCTGGAATGTTTTCAAATGTGACATCCGAGATGTTAGGCTGCCTTAGGTTAGGATATATATCGTTATAGACGCATATAATGTTCCCACCGAGTAGTAGGGTCCGACACGCCTGGAAGGTTGTAGAATATTACATCCGAGATGTCAGGTTGCCTTAGGTTAGGATATACACCGTTATAGACATATATACTGTTCCCTCCGAGAAGTAGGGTTCGACAGGCCAGGAATGTTGTCAAATATTGCATCCGAGATGTTAGATTGCCTTAGGTTAGGATATATAACGTTATAGATGCATGTAAAGTTACCGCCGAGACGTAGGGACCGACACGCCTGGAATGTTGTCAAATGTTACATCCGACATGTTAGGTTGCCTTAGGTTAGGATATATGTCGTTACAGACGTATATACTGTTCCCTCCTAGAAGTAGGGTTCGACAGGCGAGGAATGTTGTCAAATATTGCATCCGAGAAGTTAGGTTGCCTTAGATTATGATATATACCGTTATAGACGCATATAATGTTCCCACCGAGAAGTAGGTTCCGACACGCCTGGAAGGTTGTAGAATATTACATCCGAGATGTCAGGTTGCCTCAGGTTAAGATATATGACGTTATAGACGTATATACTTTTCTCTCCGAGAAGTAGGGTTCGACGGGCCAGGAATGTTGTCAAATGTTGCATCCGAGATGTTAGGTCGCCTTAGGATAGGATATATAACGTTATAGACGCATGTAATGTTACCACCGAGAAGTAGGGTCCGACACGCCTGGAATGTTGTAGAATATTACATCCGAGATGTAAGGTTGCCTTAGGTTAGGATATATAACGTTATGGACGTATATACTGTTCCCACCGAGAAGTAGGGTCCGAAACGCCAGGAATGTTGTAAAATATTACATCCGAGTTGTTACGTTGCCGTTATAGACGCATTAATGTTACCACCGAGACGTAGGGACCGACACGCCTGGAATGTTGTCAAATATTACATCCGAGATGTAAGGTTGCCTTAGGTTAGGATATATAACGTTATGGACGTATATACTGTTCCCACCGAGAAGTAGGGTCCGAAACGCCAGGAATGTTGTCAAATATTACATCCGAGTTGTTACGTTGCCGTTATAGACGCATTAATGTTACCACCGAGACGTAGGGACCGACACGCCTGGAATGTTGTCAAATTTTACATCCGAGATGTTAGGTTGCCTTATGTTAGGATATATGACGCTACAGACGTATATACTGTTCCCTCCGAGAAGTAGGGTTCGACAGGCCAGGAATGTTGTCAAATATTGCATCCGAGATGTTAGGTTGCCTTAGATTAGGATATACAACGTTATAGACGCATATAATGTTCCCACCGAGGAGTAGGGTCCGACACGCCTGGAATGTTGTAGAGTATTACATCCGAGATGTAAGGTTGCCTTAGGTTAGAATATATAACGTTATGGATGTATATACTGTTCCCACCGAGAAGTAGGGTCCGACACGCCAGGAATGTTGTCAAATATTGCATCCGAGATGTTAGGTTGCCTTAGATTAGGATATACAACGTTATAGACGCATATAATGTTCCCACCGAGAAGTAGGGTCCGACACGCCTGGAATGTTGTAGAATATTACATCCGAGATGTAAGGTTGCCTTAGGTTAGAATATATAACGTTATGGACGTATATACTGTTCCCACCGAGAAGTAGGGTCCGACACGCCAGGAATGTCAAATATTACATCCGATATGAAAGGTTGCCTTAGGTTAGGATATATAACGTTATGGACGTATATACTGTTCCCACCGAGAAGTAGGGTCCGAAACGCCAGGAATGTTGTCAAATATTACATCCGAGTTGTTACGTTGCCGTTATAGACGCATTAATGTTACCACCGAGACGTAGGGACCGACACGCCTGAAATGTTGTCAAATGTGACATCTGAGATGTTAGGTTGCCTTAGGTTAGGATATATGTCGTTGTAGACGTATATAATGTTCCCTCCGGGAAGTAGGGTTCGACAGGCCAGGAATGTTGTCAAATATTGCATGCGAGATGTTAGGTTGCCTTAGATTATGATATATACCGTTATAGACGTATATACTGTTCCCTCCGAGAAGTAGGGTTCGACAGGCCAGGAATGTTGTCAAATATTGCATCCAAGATGTTAGGCTGCCTTAGATTAGGATATACAGAGTTATAGACGCATATAATGTTCCCACCGAGAAGTGGGGTCCGACACGCCTGAGATGTTGTAGAATATTACATCCGAGATGTAAGGTTGCCTTAGGTTAGGATATATAACGTTATGGACGTATATACTGTTCCCACCCAGAAGTAGGGTCCGAAACGCCAGGAATGTTGTAAAATATTACATCCGAGTTGTTACGTTGCCGTTATAGACGCATTAATGTTACCACCGAGACGTAGGGACCGACACGCCTGGAATGTTGTCAAATGTGACATCCGAGATGTTAGGCTGCCTTAGGTTAGGATATATATCGTTATAGACGCATATAATGTTCCCACCGAGTAGTAGGGTCCGACACGCCTGGAAGGTTGTAGAATATTACATCCGAGATGTCAGGTTGCCTTAGGTTAGGATATATACCGTTATAGACATATATACTGTTACCTCCGAGAAGTAGGGTTCGACAGGCCAGGAATGTTGTCAAATATTGCATCCGAGATTTTAGATTGCCTTAGGTTAGGATATATACCGTTATAGACGCATGTAATGTTACCACCGAGTAGTAGGGTCCGACACGCCTGGAAGGTTGTAGAATATTACATCCGAGATGTCAGGTTGCCTTAGGTTAGGATATATACCGTTATAGACATATATACTGTTACCTCCGAGAAGTAGGGTTCGACAGGCCAGGAATGTCGTCAAATATTGCATCCGAGATTTTAGATTGCCTTAGGTTAGGATATATTCCGTTATAGACGCATGTAATGTTACCACCGAGACGTAGGGCCCGACACGCCTGGAATGTTGTCAAATGTTACATCCGAGATGTTAGGTTGCCTCAGGTTAAGGTATATGACGTTATAGACGTATATACTGTTCTCTCCGAGAAGTAGAGTTCGACGGGCCAGGAATGTTGTCAAATATTGCATCCGAGATGTTAGGTCGCCTTAGGATAGGATATATAACGTTATAGACGCATGTAATGTTACCACCGAGACGTAGGGACCGACACGCCTGGAATGTTGTCAAATGTTACATCCGAGATGTTAGGTTGCCTTAGGTTAGGATATATGACGTTTCAGACGTATATACTGTTCCCTCCGAGAAGTAGTGTTCGACAGGCCAGGAATGTTGTCAAATATTGCATCCGAGATGTTAGGTTGCCTTAGATTAGGATATATACCGTTATAGACGTATATACTGTTCCCTCCGAGAAGTAGGGTTCGACAGGCCAGGAATGTTGTCAAATATTGCATCCGAGATGTTAGGTTGCCTCAGGTAAGGATATATGACGTTATAGACGTATATACTGTTCCCACCGAGAAGTAGGGTTCGACAGGCCAGGAATGTTGTCAAATATTGCATCCGAGATGTTAGGTTGCCTTAGATTAGGATATATACCGTTATAGACGTATATACTGTTCCCTCCGAGAAGTAGGGTTCGACAGGCCACGAATGTTGTCAAATATTGCATACAAGATGTTAGGCTGCCTTAGATTAGGATATACAACGTTATAGACGCATATAATGTTCCCACCGAGAAGTAGGGTCCGACACGCCTGGAATGTTGTAGAATATTACATCCGAGATGTAAGGTTGCCTTAGGTTAGAATATATAACGTTATGGACGTATATACTGTTCCCACCGAGAAGTAGGGTCCGAAACGCCAGGAATGTTGTAAAATATTACATCCGAGTTGTTACGTTGCCGTTATAGACGCATTAATGTTACCACCGAGACGTAGGGACCGACACGCCTGGAATGTTTTCAAATGTGACATCCGAGATGTTAGGCTGCCTTAGGTTAGGATATATATCGTTATAGACGCATATAATGTTGCCACCGAGTAGTAGGGTCCGACACGCCTGGAAGGTTGTAGAATATTACATCCGAGATGTCAGGTTGCCTTAGGTTAGGATATACACCGTTATAGACATATATACTGTTCCCTCCGGGAAGTAGGGTTCGACAGGCCAGGAATGTTGTCAAATATTGCATCCGAGATGTTAGATTGCCTTAGGTTAGGATATATAACGTTATAGATGCATGTAAAGTTACCGCCGAGACGTAGGGACCGACACGCCTGGAATGTTGTCAAATGTTACATCCGACATGTTAGGTTGCCTTAGGTTAGGATATATGTCGTTACAGACGTATATACTGTTCCCTCCTAGAAGTAGGGTTCGACAGGCGAGGAATGTTGTCAAATATTGCATCCGAGAAGTTAGGTTGCCTTAGATTATGATATATACCGTTATAGACGCATATAATGTTCCCACCGAGAAGTAGGTTCCGACACGCCTGGAAGGTTGTAGAATATTACATCCGAGATGTCAGGTTGCCTCAGGTTAAGATATATGACGTTATAGACGTATATACTTTTCTCTCCGAGAAGTAGGGTTCGACGGGCCAGGAATGTTGTCAAATGTTGCATCCGAGATGTTAGGTCGCCTTAGGATAGGATATATAACGTTATAGACGCATGTAATGTTACCACCGAGACGTAGGGACCGACACGCCTGGAATGTTGTCAAATGTTACATCCGAGATGTTACGTTGCCTTAGGTTAGGATATATGACGTTACAGACGTATATACTGTTCCCTCCGAGAACTAGTGTTCGACAGGCCAGGAATGTTGTCAAATATTGCATCCGAGATGTTAGGTTGCCTTAGATTAGGATATATACCGTTATAGACGTATATACTGTTCCCTCCGAGAAGTAGGGTTCGACAGGCCAGGAATGTTGTCAAATATTGCATCCGAGATGTTAGGTTGCCTCAGGTAAGGATATATGACGTTATAGACGTATATACTGTTCCCACCGAGAAGTAGGGTTCGACAGGCCAGGAATGTTGTCAAATATTGCATCCGAGATGTTAGGTTGCCTTAGATTAGGATATATACCGTTATAGACGTTTATAATGTTCCCTCCGAGAAGTAGGGTTCGACAGGCCAGGAATGTTGTCAAATATTGCATCCGAGATGTTAGGTTGCCTTAGATTAGGATATACAACGTTATAGACGCATATAATGTTCCCACCGAGAAGTAGGGTCCGACACGCCTGGAAGGTTGTAGAATAGTACATCCGAGATGTAAGGTTGCCTTAGGTTAGAATATATAACGTTATGGACGTATATACTGTTCCCACCGAGAAGTAGGGTCCGACACGCCAGGAATGTTGTCAAATATTACATCCGAGATGTAAGGTTGCCTTAGGTTAGGATATATAACGTTATGGACGTATATACTGTTCCCACCGAGAAGTAGGGTCCGAAACGCCAGGAATGTTGTCAAATATTACATCCGAGTTGTTACGTTGCCGTTATAGACGCATTAATGTTACCACCGAGACGTAGGGACCGACACGCCTGGAATGTTGTCAAATGTTACATCCGAGATGTTAGGTTGCCTTAGGTTAGGATATATGTCGTTATAGACGTATATACTGTTCCCTCCGGGAAGTAGGGTTCGACAGGCCAGGAATGTTGTCAAATATTGCATCCGAGATGATAGGTTGCCTTAGATTATGATATATACCGTTATAGACGTATATACTGTTCCCTCCGAGAAGTAGGGTTCGACAGGCCAGGAATGTTGTCAAATATTGCATCCAAGATGTTAGGCTGCCTTAGATTAGGATATACAACGTTATAGACGCATATAATGTTCCCACCGAGAAGTAGGGTCCGACACGCCTGGAATGTTGTAGAATATTACATCCGAGATGTAAGGTTGCCTTAGGTTAGGATATATAACGTTATGGACGTATATACTGTTCCCACCGAGAAGTAGGGTCCGAAACGCCAGGAATGTTGTAAAATATTACATCCGAGTTGTTACGTTGCCGTTATAGACGCATTAATGTTACCACCGAGACGTAGGGACCGACACGCCTGGAATGTTGTCAAATATTACATCCGAGATGTAAGGTTGCCTTAGGTTAGGATATATAACGTTATGGACGTATATACTGTACCCTCCGAGAAGTAGTGTTCGACAGGCCAGGAATGTTGTAAAATATTGCATCCGAGATGTTAGGTTGCCTTAGGTTAGGATATATAACGTTATAGACGCATGTAATGTTACCACCGAGACGTAGGGACCGACACGACTGGAATGTTGTCAAATGTTACATCCGAGATGTTAGGTTGCCTTAGGTTAGGATATATGACGTTACAGACGCATATACAGTTCCCACCGAGAGGTAGGGTTCGACAGGCCAGGAATGTTGTCAAATATTGCATCCGAGATGTTAGGTTGCCTTAGGTTAGGATATATAACGTTATAGACGCATGTAATGTTACCTCCGAGACGTAGGGACCGACACGCCTGGAATGTTGTCAAATGTTACATGCGAGATGTTAGGTTGCCTTATGTTAGGATATATGACGCTACAGACGTATATACTGTTCCCTCCGAGAAGTAGGGTTCGACAGGCCAGGAATGTTGTCAAATATTGCATCCGAGATGTTAGGTTGCCTTAGATTAGGATATACAACGTTATAGACGCATATAATGTTCCCACCGAGGAGTAGGGTCCGACACGCCTGGAATGTTGTAGAGTATTACATCCGAGATGTAAGGTTGCCTTAGGTTAGAATATATAACGTTATGAATGTATATACTGTTCCCACCGAGAAGTAGGGTCCGACACGCCAGGAATGTTGTCAAATATTGCATCCGAGATGTTAGGTTGCCTTAGATTAGGATATACAACGTTATAGACGCATATAATGTTCCCACCGAGGAGTAGGGTCCGACACGCCTGGAATGTTGTAGAGTATTACATCCGAGATGTAAGGTTGCCTTAGGTTAGAATATATAACGTTATGGACGTATATACTGTTCCCACCGAGAAGTAGGGTCCGACACGCCAGGAATGTTGTCAAATATTACATCCGAGATGAAAGGTTGCCTTAGGTTAGGATATATAACGTTATGGACGTATATACTGTTCCCACCGAGAAGTAGGGTCCGACACGCCAGGAATGTTGTCAAATATTGCATCCGAGATGTTAGGTTGCCTTAGATTAGGATATACAACGTTATAGACGCATATAATGTTCCCACCGAGAAGTAGGGTCCGACACGCCTGGAATGTTGTAGAATATTACATCCGAGATGTAAGGTTGCCTTAGGTTAGAATATATAACGTTATGGACGTATATACTGTTCCCACCGAGAAGTAGGGTCCGACACGCCAGGAATGTTGTCAAATATTACATCCGAGATGAAAGGTTGCCTTAGGTTAGGATATATAACGATATGGACGTATATACTGTTCCCACCGAGAAGTAGGGTCCGAAACGCCAGGAATGTTGTCAAATATTACATCCGAGTTGTTACGTTGCCGTTATAGACGCATTAATGTTACCACCGAGACGTAGGGACCGACACGCCTGGAATGTTGTCAAATGTGACATCCGAGATGTTAGGTTGCCTTAGGTTAGGATATATGTCGTTGTAGACGTATATAATGTTCCCTCCGGGAAGTTGGGTTCGACAGGCCAGGAATGTTGTCAAATATTGCATGCGAGATGTTAGGTTGCCTTAGATTATGATATATACCGTTATAGACGTATATACTGTTCCCTCCGAGAAGTAGGGTTCGACAGGCCAGGAATGTTGTCAAATATTGCATCCAAGATGTTAGGCTGCCTTAGATTAGGATATACAGCGTTATAGACGCATATAATGTTCCCACCGAGAAGTGGGGTCCGACACGCCTGGAATGTTGTAGAATATTACATCCGAGATGTCAGGTTGCATTAGGTTAGGATATACACCGTTATAGACATATATACTGTTCCCTCCAAGAAGTAGGGTTCGACAGGCCAGGAATGTTGTCAAATATTGCATCCGAGATGTTAGATTGCCTTAGGTTAGGATATATAACGTTATAGATGCATGTAAAGTTACCGCCGAGACGTAGGGACCGACACGCCTGGAATGTTGTCAAATGTTACATCCGACATGTTAGGTTGCCTTAGGTTAGGATATATGTCGTTACAGACGTATATACTGTTCCCTCCTAGAAGTAGGGTTCGACAGGCGAGGAATGTTGTCAAATATTGCATCCGAGAAGTTAGGTTGCCTTAGATTATGATATATACCGTTATAGACGCATATAATGTTCCCACCGAGAAGTAGGTTCCGACACGCCTGGAAGGTTGTAGAATATTACATCCGAGATGTCAGGTTGCCTCAGGTTAAGATATATGACGTTATAGACGTATATACTTTTCTCTCCGAGAAGTAGGGTTCGACGGGCCAGGAATGTTGTCAAATGTTGCATCCGAGATGTTAGGTCGCCTTAGGATAGGATATATAACGTTATAGACGCATGTAATGTTACCACCGAGACGTAGGGACCGACACGCCTGGAATGTTGTCAAATGTTACATCCGAGATGTTACGTTGCCTTAGGTTAGGATATATGACGTTACAGACGTATATACTGTTCCCTCCGAGAACTAGTGTTCGACAGGCCAGGAATGTTGTCAAATATTGCATCCGAGATGTTAGGTTGCCTTAGATTAGGATATATACCGTTATAGACGTATATACTGTTCCCTCCGAGAAGTAGGGTTCGACAGGCCAGGAATGTTGTCAAATATTGCATCCGAGATGTTAGGTTGCCTCAGGTAAGGATATATGACGTTATAGACGTATATACTGTTCCCACCGAGAAGTAGGGTTCGACAGGCCAGGAATGTTGTCAAATATTGCATCCGAGATGTTAGGTTGCCTTAGATTAGGATATATACCGTTATAGACGTTTATAATGTTCCCTCCGAGAAGTAGGGTTCGACAGGCCGGGAATGTTGTCAAATATTGCATCCGAGATGTTAGGTTGCCTTAGATTAGGATATACAAGGTTATAGACGCATATAATGTTCGCACCGAGAAGTAGGGTCCGACACGCCTGGAAGGTTGTAGAATATTACATCCGAGATGTAAGGTTGCCTTAGGTTAGAATATATAACGTTATGGACGTATATACTGTTCCCACCGAGAAGTAGGGTCCGACACGCCAGGAATGTTGTCAAATATTACATCCGAGATGTAAGGTTGCCTTAGGTTAGGATATATAACGTTATGGACGTATATACTGTTCCCACCGAGAAGTAGGGTCCGAAACGCCAGGAATGTTGTCAAATATTACATCCGAGTTGTTACGTTGCCGTTATAGACGCATTAATGTTACCACCGAGACGTAGGGACCGACACGCCTGGAATGTTGTCAAATGTTACATCCGAGATGTTAGGTTGCCTTAGGATAGGATATATAACGTTATAGACGCATGTAATGTTACCACCGAGACGTAGGGACCGACACGCCTGGAATGGTGTCAAATGTTACATCCGAGATGTTAGGTTGCCTTAGGTTAGGATATATGACGTTACAGACGTATATACTGTTCCCTCCGAGAAGTAGTGTTCGACAGGCCAGGAATGTTGTCAAATATTGCATCCGAGATGTTAGGTTGCCTTAGATTAGGATATATACCGTTATAGACGTATATACTGTTCCCTCCGAGAAGTAGGGTTCGACAGGCCAGGAATGTTGTCAAATATTGCATCCGAGATGTTAGGTTGCCTCAGGTAAGGATATATGACGTTATAGACGTATATACTGTTCCCACCGAGAAGTAGGATTCGACAGGCCAGGAATGTTGTCAAATATTGCATCCGAGATGTTAGGTTGCCTTAGATTAGGATATATACCGTTATAGACGTTTATAATGTTCCCTCCGAGAAGTAGGGTTCGACAGGCCAGGAATGTTGTCAAATATTGCATCCGAGATGTTAGGTTGCCTTAGATTAGGATATACAACGTTATAGACGCATATAATGTTCCCACCGAGAAGTAGGGTCCGACACGCCTGGAAGGTTGTAGAATATTACATCCGAGATGTAAGGTTGCCTTAGGTTAGAATATATAACGTTATGGACGTATATACTGTTCCCACCGAGAAGTAGGGTCCGACACGCCAGGAATGTTGTCAAATATTACATCCGAGATGTAAGGTTGCCTTAGGTTAGGATATATAACGTTATGGACGTATATACTGTTCCCACCGAGAAGTAGGGTCCGAAACGCCAGGAATGTTGTCAAATATTACATCCGAGTTGTTACGTTGCCGTTATAGACGCATTAATGTTACCACCGAGACGTAGGGACCGACACGCCTGGAATGTTGTCAAATGTGACATCCGAGATGTTAGGTTGCCTTAGGTTAGGATATATGTCGTTATAGACGTATATACTGTTCCCTCCGGGAAGTAGGGTTCGACAGGCCAGGAATGTTGTCAAATATTGCATCCGAGATGATAGGTTGCCTTAGATTATGATATATACCGTTATAGACGTATATACTGTTCCCTCCGAGAAGTAGGGTTCGACAGGCCACGAATGTTGTCAAATATTACATACAAGATGTTAGGCTGCCTTAGATTAGGATATACAACGTTATAGACGCATATAATGTTCCCACCGAGAAGTAGGGTCCGACACGCCTGGAATGTTGTAGAATATTACATCCGAGATGTAAGGTTGCCTTAGGTTAGAATATATAACGTTATGGACGTATATACTGTTCCCACCGAGAAGTAGGGTCCGAAACGCCAGGAATGTTGTCAAATATTACATCCGAGTTGTTACGTTGCCGTTATAGACGCATTAATGTTACCACCGAGACGTAGGGACCGACACGCCTGGAATGTTGTCAAATGTGACATCCGAGATGTTAGGTTGCCTTAGGTTAGGATATATGTCGTTATAGACGCATATAATGTTCCCACCGAGTAGTAGGGTCCGACACGCCTGGAAGGTTGTAGAATATTACATCCGAGATGTCAGGTTGCCTTAGGTTAGGATATACACCGTTATAGACATATATACTGTTCCCTCCGAGAAGTAGGGTTCGACAGGCCAGGAATGTTGTCAAATATTGCATCCGAGATGTTAGATTGCCTTAGGTTAGGATATATAACGTTATAGATGCATGTAAAGTTACCGCCGAGACGTAGGGACCGACACGCCTGGAATGTTGTCAAATGTTACATCCGACATGTTAGGTTGCCTTAGGTTAGGATATATGTCGTTACAGACGTATATACTGTTCCCTCCTAGAAGTACGGTTCGCCAGGCCAGGAATGTTGTCAAATCTTGCATCCGAGATGTTAGGTTGCCTTAGGTTAGGATATATAACGTTATAGACGCATGTAATGTTACCACCGAGACGTAGGGACCGACACGCCTGGAATGTTGTCAAATGTTACATCCGAGATGTTAGGTTGCCTTAGGTTAGGATATATGACGTTACAGACGTATATACTGTTCCCTCCGAGAAGTAGGGTTCGACAGGCCAGGAATGTTGTCAAATATTGCATCCGAGATGTTAGATTGCCTTAGATTATGATATCGACCGTTATAGACGCATATAATATTCCCACCGAAAAGTATGCACCGACACGCCAGGAATATTGTAATATATTACGTCTGAGATAATAGGTTGCCTTAGATTAGGATATACA
Organism: Xylocopa violacea; assembly: GCA_963969225.1. Taxonomy (NCBI): domain Eukaryota; kingdom Metazoa; phylum Arthropoda; class Insecta; order Hymenoptera; family Apidae; genus Xylocopa; species Xylocopa violacea. The sequence goes on from CAXAJV010000004.1 coordinate 22,544,463, forward strand.
ACGTTATAGACTCATATAATGTTCCCACCGAGAAGTAGGGTCCGACACGCCTGGAATGATGTAGAATATTACATCCGAGATGTCAGGTTGCCTTAGGTTAGGATATATAACGTTATAGACGTATATACTGTTCCCGCCGAGAAGTAGGGTTCGACACGCCAGGAATGTTGTCAAATATTGCATCCGAGATGACAGGTTGCCTTAGATTATGATATATACCGTTATAGACGTATATACTGTTCCCTCCGAGAAGTAGGGTTCGACAGGCCACGAATGTTGTCAAATATTGCATATAAGATGTTAGGCTGCCTTAGATTAGGATATACAACGTTATAGACGCATATAATGTTCCCACCGAGAAGTAGGGTCCGACACGCCTGGAATGTTGTAGAATATTACATCCGAGATGTAAGGTTGCCTTAGGTTAGAATATATAACGTTATGGACGTATATACTGTTCCCACCGAGAAGTAGGGTCCGAAACGCCAGGAATGTTGTAAAATATTACATCCGAGTTGTTACGTTGCCGTTATAGACGCATTAATGTTACCACCGAGACGTAGGGACCGACACGCCTGGAATGTTGTCAAATGTGACATCCGAGATGTTAGGCTGCCTTAGGTTAGGATATATATCGTTATAGACGCATATAATGTTCCCACCGAGTAGTAGGGTCCGACACGCCTGGAAGGTTGTAGAATATTACATCCGAGATGTCAGGTTGCCTTAGGTTAGGATATACACCGTTATAGACATATATACTGTTCCCTCCGAGAAGTAGGGTTCGACAGGCCAGGAATGTTGTCAAATATTGCATTCGAGGTGTTAGATTGCCTTAGGTTAGGATATATAACGTTATAGACGTATATACTGTTCCCTCCGAGAAGTAGGGTTCGACAGGCCAGGAATGTTGTCAAATATTGCATCCGAGATGTTAGGTTGCCTCAGGTAAGGATATATGACGTTATAGACGTATATACTGTTCCCACCGAGAAGTAGGGTTCGACAGGCCAGGAATGTGGTCAAATATTGCATCCGAGATGTTAGGTTGCCTTAGATTAGGATATATACCGTTATAGACGTTTATAATGTTCCCTCCGAGAAGTAGGGTCCAACACGCCTGGAAGGTTGTAGAATATTACATCCGAGATGTTAGGTTGCCTTAGGTTAGGATATGTGACGTTACAGACGTATATACTGTTCCCTCCGAGAAGTAGGGTTCGACAGGCCAGGAATGTTGTCAAATATTGCATCCGAGATGTTAGATTGCCTTAGATTATGATATCGACCGTTATAGACGCATATAATATTCCCACCGAAAAGTATGCACCGACACGGCAGGAATATTGTAAAATATTACGTCTGAGATAATAGGTTGCCTTAGATTAGGATATACAACGTTATAGACTCATATAATGTTCCCACCGAGAAGTAGGGTCCGACACGCCTGGAATGATGTAGAATATTACATCCGAGATGTCAGGTTGCCTTAGGTTAGGATATATAACGTTATAGACGTATATACTGTTCCCTCCGAGAAGTAGGGTTCGACACGCCAGCAATGTTGTCAAATATTACATCCGAGTTGTTACGTTGCCGTTATAGACGCATTAATGTTACCACCGAGACGTAGGGACCGACACGCCTGGAACGTTGTCAAATGTTACATCCGAGATGTTAGGTTGCCTTAGGTTAGGATATATATCGTTATAGACGTATATACTGTTCCTACCGAGAGGTAGGGTTCGACAGGCCAGGAATGTTGTCAAATATTGCATCCGAGATGTTAGGTTGCCTTAGATTAGGATATATACCGTTATAGACGTATATAATGTTCCCTCCGAGAAGTAGGGTTCGACAGGCCAGGAATGTTGTCAAATATTGCATCCGATATGTTAGGTTGCCTTAGATTACGATATACAACGTTATAGACGCATATAATGTTCCCACCGAGAAGTAGGGTCCGACACGCCTGGAAGGTTGTAGAATATTAAATCCGAGTAGTTAGGTTGCCTTAGGTTAGGATATATGACGTTACAGACGTATATACTGTTCCCACCGAGAGGTAGGGTTCGACAGGCCAGGAATGTTGTCAAATATTGCATCCGAGATGTTAGGTTGCCTTAGGTTAGGATATATAACGTTATAGACGCATGTAATGTTACCTCCGAGACGTAGGGACCGACACGCCTGGAATGTTGTCAAATGTTACATCCGAGATGTTAAGTTGCCTTATGTTAGGATATATGACGCTACAGACGTATATACTGTTCCCTCCGAGAAGTAGGGTTCGACAAGCCAGGAATGTTGTCAAATATTGCATCCGAGATGTTAGGTTGCCTTAGATTAGGATATACAACGTTATAGACGCATATAATGTTCCCACCGAGGAGTAGGTTCCGACACGCCTGGAATGTTGTAGCGTATTACATCCGATATGTAAGGTTGCCTTAGGTTAGAATATATAACGTTATGGATGTATATACAGTTCCCACCGAGAAGTAGGGTCCGACAGGCCAGGAATGTTGTCAAATATTGCATCCGAGATGTTAGGTTGCCTTAGATTAGGATATACAACGTTATAGACGCATATAATGTTCCCACCGAGAAGTAGGGTCCGACCCGCCTGGAATGTTGTAGAATATTACATCCGAGATGTAAGGTTGCCTTAGGTTAGAATATATAACGTTATGAACGTATATACTGTTCCCTACGAGAAGTAGGGTTCGGCAGGCCAGGAATGTTGTCAAATATTGCATCCGAGATGTTAGATTGCCTTAGATTATGATATCGACCGTTATAGACGCATATAATATTCCCACCGAAAAGTATGCACCGACACGCCAGGAATATTGTAAAATATTACGTTTGAGATAATAGGTTGCCTTAGATTAGGATATACAACGTTATAGACTCATATAATGTTCCCACCGAGAAGTAGGGTCCGACACGCCTGGAATGATGTAGAATATTACATCCGAGATATCAGGTTGCCTTAGGTTAGGGTACATAACGTTATAGACGTATATACTGTTCCCTCCGAGAAGTAGGGTTCGACAGGCCAGGAATGTTGTCAAATATTGCATCCGAGATGTTAGGTTGCCTTAGATTAGGATATACAACGTTATAGACGCATATAATGTTCCCACCGAGGAGTAGGGTCCGACACGCCTGGAATGTTGTAGAATATTACATCCGAGATGTAAGGTTGCCTTAGGTTAGAATATATAACGTTATGGATGTATATACTGTTCCCACCGAGAAGTAGGGTCCGACACGCCAGGAATGTTGTCAAATATTACATCCGAGATGTAAGGTTGCCTTAGGTTAGGATATATAACGTTGTGGACGTATATACTGTTCCCACCGAGAAGTGGGGTCCGACACGCCAGGAATGTTGTCAAATATTATATCCGAGTTGTTACGTTGCCGTTATAGACGCATTAATGTTACCACCGAGACGTAGGGACCGACACGCCTGGAATGTTGTCAAATGTGACATCCGAGATGTTTGGTTGCCTTAGGTTAGGATATATGTCGTTATAGACGTATATACTGTTCCCACCGAGAGGTAGGGTTCGACAGGCCAGGAATGTTGTCAAATATTGCATCCGAGATGTTAGGTTGCCTTAGTTTAGGATATATAACGTTATAGACGCATGTAATGTTACCTCCGAGACGTAGGGACCGACACGCCTGGAATGTTGTCAAATGTTACATCCGAGATGTTAGGTTGCCTTATGTTAGGATATATGACGCTACAGACGTATATACTGTTCCCTCCGAGAAGTAGGGTTCGACAGGCCAGGAATGTTGTCAAATATTGCATCCGAGATGTTAGGTTGCCTTAGATTAGGATATACAACGTTATAGACGCATATAATGTTCCCACCGAGGAGTAGGGTCCGACACGCCTGGAATGTTGTAGAATATTACATCCGAGATGTAAGGTTGCCTTAGGTTAGAATATATAACGTTATGGACGTATATACTGTTCCCACCGAGAAGTAGGGTTCGACAGGCCAGGAATGTTGTCAAATATTGCATCCGAGATGTTAGGTTGCCTTAGATTAGGATATACAACGTTATAGACGCATATAATGTTCCCACCGAGGAGTAGGGTCCGACACGCCTGGAATGTTGTAGAGTATTACATCCGAGATGTAAGGTTGCCTTAGGTTAGAATATATAACGTTATGGATGTATATACTGTTCCCACCGAGAAGTAGGGTCCGACACGCCTGGAATGTTGTAGAATAATACATCCGAGATGTCAGGTTGCCTTAGGTTAGGATATATAACGTTATGGACGTATATACTGTTCCCACCGAGAAGTAGGGTCCGAAACGCCAGGAATGTTGTCAAATATTACATCCGAGTTGTTACGTTGCAGTTATAGACGCATTAATGTTACCACCGAGACGTAGGGACCGACACGCCTGGAATGTTGTCAAATGTGACATCCGAGATGTTAGGTTGCCTTAGGTTAGGATATATGTCGTTATAGACGTATATACTGTTCCCTCCGGGAAGTAGGGTTCGACAGGCCAGGAATGTTGTCAAATATTGCATCCGAGATGATAGGTTGCCTTAGATTATGATATATACCGTTATAGACGTATATACTGTTCCCTCCGAGAAGTAGGGTTCGACAGGCCACGAATGTTGTCAAATATTGCATACAAGATGTTAGGCTGCCTTAGATTAGGATATACAACGTTATAGACGCATATAATGTTCCCACCGAGAAGTAGGGTCCGACACGCCTGGAATGTTGTAGAATATTACATCCGAGATGTAAGGTTGCCTTAGGTTAGAATATATAACGTTATGGACGTATATACTGTTCCCACCGAGAAGTAGGGTCCGAAACGCCAGGAATGTTGTCAAATATTACATCCGAGTTGTTACGTTGCCGTTATAGACGCATTAATGTTACCACCGAGACGTAGGGACCGACACGCCTGGAATGTTGTCAAATGTGACATCCGAGATGTTAGGTTGCCTTAGGTTAGGATATATGTCGTTATAGACGCATATAATGTTCCCACCGAGTAGTAGGGTCCGACACGCCTGGAAGGTTGTAGAATATTACATCCGAGATGTCAGGTTGCCTTAGGTTAGGATATACACCGTTATAGACATATATACTGTTCCCTCCGAGAAGTAGGGTTCGACAGGCCAGGAATGTTGTCAAATATTGCATCCGAGATGTTAGATTGCCTTAGGTTAGGATATATAACGTTATAGATGCATGTAATGTTACCGCCGAGACGTAGGGACCGACACGCCTGGAATGTTGTCAAATGTTACATCCGACATGTTAGGTTGCCTTAGGTTAGGATATATGTCGTTACAGACGTATATACTGTTCCCTCCTAGAAGTACGGTTCGCCAGGCCAGGAATGTTGTCAAATCTTGCATCCGAGATGTTAGGTTGCCTTAGGTTAGGATATATAACGTTATAGACGCATGTAATGTTACCACCGAGACGTAGGGACCGACACGCCTGGAATGTTGTCAAATGTTACATCCGAGATGTTAGGTTGCCTTAGGTTAGGATATATGACGTTACAGACGTATATACTGTTCCCTCCGAGAAGTAGGGTTCGACAGGCCAGGAATGTTGTCAAATATTGCATCCGAGATGTTAGATTGCCTTAGATTATGATATCGACCGTTATAGACGCATATAATATTCCCACCGAAAAGTATGCACCGACACGCCAGGAATATTGTAAAATATTACGTCTGAGATAATAGGTTGCCTTAGATTAGGATATACAACGTTATAGACTCATATAATGTTCCCACCGAGAAGTAGGGTCCGACACGCCTGGAATGATGTAGAATATTACATCCGAGATGTCAGGTTGCCTTAGGTTAGGATATATAACGTTATAGACGTATATACTGTTCCCGCCGAGAAGTAGGGTTCGACACGCCAGGAATGTTGTCAAATATTGCATCCGAGATGACAGGTTGCCTTAGATTATGATATATACCGTTATAGACGTATATACTGTTCCCTCCGAGAAGTAGGGTTCGACAGGCCACGAATGTTGTCAAATATTGCATACAAGATGTTAGGCTGCCTTAGATTAGGATATACAACGTTATAGACGCATATAATGTTCCCACCGAGAAGTAGGGTCCGACACGCCTGGAATGTTGTAGAATATTACATCCGAGATGTAAGGTTGCCTTAGGTTAGAATATATAACGTTATGGACGTATATACTGTTCCCACCGAGAAGTAGGGTCCGAAACGCCAGGAATGTTGTAAAATATTACATCCGAGTTGTTACGTTGCCGTTATAGACGCATTAATGTTACCACCGAGACGTAGGGACCGACACGCCTGGAATGTTGTCAAATGTGACATCCGAGATGTTAGGCTGCCTTAGGTTAGGATATATATCGTTATAGACGCATATAATGTTCCCACCGAGTAGTAGGGTCCGACACGCCTGGAAGGTTGTAGAATATTACATCCGAGATGTCAGGTTGCCTTAGGTTAGGATATACACCGTTATAGACATATATACTGTTCCTTCCGAGAAGTAGGGTTCGACAGGCCAGGAATGTTGTCAAATATTGCATTCGAGGTGTTAGATTGCCTTAGGTTAGGATATATAACGTTATAGACGTATATACTGTTCCCTCCGAGAAGTAGGGTTCGACAGGCCAGGAATGTTGTCAAATATTGCATCCGAGATGTTAGGTTGCCTCAGGTAAGGATATATGACGTTATAGACGTATATACTGTTCCCACCGAGAAGTAGGGTTCGACAGGCCAGGAATGTGGTCAAATATTGCATCCGAGATGTTAGGTTGCCTTAGATTAGGATATATACCGTTATAGACGTTTATAATGTTCCCTCCGAGAAGTAGGGTCCAACACGCCTGGAAGGTTGTAGAATATTACATCCGAGATATTAGGTTGCCTTAGGTTAGGATATATGACGTTACAGACGTATATACTGTTCCCTCCGAGAAGTAGGGTTCGACAGGCCAGGAATGTTGTCAAATATTGCATCCGAGATGTTAGATTGCCTTAGATTATGATATCGACCGTTATAGACGCATATAATATTCCCACCGAAAAGTATGCACCGACACGGCAGGAATATTGTAAAATATTACGTCTGAGATAATAGGTTGCCTTAGATTAGGATATACAACGTTATAGACTCATATAATGTTCCCACCGAGAAGTAGGGTCCGACACGCCTGGAATGATGTAGAATATTACATCCGAGATGTCAGGTTGCCTTAGGTTAGGATATATAACGTTATAGACGTATATACTGTTCCCACCGAGAAGTAGGGTCCGACACGCCAGGAATGTTGTCAAATATTACATCCGAGATGTAAGGTTGCCTTAGGTTAGGATATATAACGTTATGGACGTATATACTGTTCCCACCGAGAAGTAGGGTCCGAAACGCCAGGAATGTTGTCAAATATTACATCCGAGTTGTTACGTTGCCGTTATAGACGCATTAATGTTACCACCGAGACGTAGGGACCGACACGCCTGGAATGTTGTCAAATGTGACATCCGAGATGTTAGGTTGCCTTAGGTTAGGATATATGTCGTTATAGACGTATATACTGTTCCCTCCGGGAAGTAGGGTTCGACAGGCCAGGAATGTTGTCAAATATTGCATCCGATATGTTAGGTTGCCTTAGATTACGATATACAACGTTATAGACGCATATAATGTTCCCACCGAGAAGTAGGGTCCGACACGCCTGGAAGGTTGTAGAATATTAAATCCGAGTAGTTAGGTTGCCTTAGGTTAGGATATATGACGTTACAGACGTATATACTGTTCCCACCGAGAGGTAGGGTTCGACAGGCCAGGAATGTTGTCAAATATTGCATCCGAGATGTTAGGTTGCCTTAGGTTAGGATATATAACGTTATAGACGCATGTAATGTTACCTCCGAGACGTAGGGACCGACACGCCTGGAATGTTGTCAAATGTTACATCCGAGATGTTAAGTTGCCTTATGTTAGGATATATGACGCTACAGACGTATATACTGTTCCCTCCGAGAAGTAGGGTTCGACAAGCCAGGAATGTTGTCAAATATTGCATCCGAGATGTTAGGTTGCCTTAGATTAGGATATACAACGTTATAGACGCATATAATGTTCCCACCGAGGAGTAGGTTCCGACACGCCTGGAATGTTGTAGCGTATTACATCCGATATGTAAGGTTGCCTTAGGTTAGAATATATAACGTTATGGATGTATATACAGTTCCCACCGAGAAGTAGGGTCCGACAGGCCAGGAATGTTGTCAAATATTGCATCCGAGATGTTAGGTTGCCTTAGATTAGGATATACAACGTTATAGACGCATATAATGTTCCCACCGAGAAGTAGGGTCCGACCCGCCTGGAATGTTGTAGAATATTACATCCGAGATGTAAGGTTGCCTTAGGTTAGAATATATAACGTTATGAACGTATATACTGTTCCCTACGAGAAGTAGGGTTCGGCAGGCCAGGAATGTTGTCAAATATTGCATCCGAGATGTTAGATTGCCTTAGATTATGATATCGACCGTTATAGACGCATATAATATTCCCACCGAAAAGTATGCACCGACACGCCAGGAATATTGTAAAATATTACGTTTGAGATAATAGGTTGCCTTAGATTAGGATATACAACGTTATAGACTCATATAATGTTCCCACCGAGAAGTAGGGTCCGACACGCCTGGAATGATGTAGAATATTACATCCGAGATATCAGGTTGCCTTAGGTTAGGGTACATAACGTTATAGACGTATATACTGTTCCCTCCGAGAAGTAGGGTTCGACAGGCCAGGAATGTTGTCAAATATTGCATCCGAGATGTTAGGTTGCCTTAGATTAGGATATACAACGTTATAGACGCATATAATGTTCCCACCGAGGAGTAGGGTCCGACACGCCTGGAATGTTGTAGAATATTACATCCGAGATGTAAGGTTGCCTTAGGTTAGAATATATAACGTTATGGATGTATATACTGTTCCCACCGAGAAGTAGGGTCCGACACGCCAGGAATGTTGTCAAATATTACATCCGAGATGTAAGGTTGCCTTAGGTTAGGACATATAACGTTGTGGACGTATATACTGTTCCCACCGAGAAGTGGGGTCCGACACGCCAGGAATGTTGTCAAATATTATATCCGAGTTGTTACGTTGCCGTTATAGACGCATTAATGTTACCACCGAGACGTAGGGACCGACACGCCTGGAATGTTGTCAAATGTGACATCCGAGATGTTTGGTTGCCTTAGGTTAGGATATATGTCGTTATAGACGTATATACTGTTCCCACCGAGAGGTAGGGTTCGACAGGCCAGGAATGTTGTCAAATATTGCATCCGAGATGTTAGGTTGCCTTAGTTTAGGATATATAACGTTATAGACGCATGTAATGTTACCTCCGAGACGTAGGGACCGACACGCCTGGAATGTTGTCAAATGTTACATCCGAGATGTTAGGTTGCCTTATGTTAGGATATATGACGCTACAGACGTATATACTGTTCCCTCCGAGAAGTAGGGTTCGACAGGCCAGGAATGTTGTCAAATATTGCATCCGAGATGTTAGGTTGCCTTAGATTAGGATATACAACGTTATAGACGCATATAATGTTCCCACCGAGGAGTAGGGTCCGACACGCCTGGAATGTTGTAGAATATTACATCCGAGATGTAAGGTTGCCTTAGGTTAGAATATATAACGTTATGGACGTATATACTGTTCCCACCGAGAAGTAGGGTTCGACAGGCCAGGAATGTTGTCAAATATTGCATCCGAGATGTTAGGTTGCCTTAGATTAGGATATACAACGTTATAGACGCATATAATGTTCCCACCGAGGAGTAGGGTCCGACACGCCTGGAATGTTGTAGAGTATTACATCCGAGATGTAAGGTTGCCTTAGGTTAGAATATATAACGTTATGGATGTATATACTGTTCCCACCGAGAAGTAGGGTCCGACACGCCTGGAATGTTGTAGAATAATACATCCGAGATGTCAGGTTGCCTTAGGTTAGGATATATAACGTTATGGACGTATATACTGTTCCCACCGAGAAGTAGGGTCCGAAACGCCAGGAATGTTGTCAAATATTACATCCGAGTTGTTACGTTGCAGTTATAGACGCATTAATGTTACCACCGAGACGTAGGGACCGACACGCCTGGAATGTTGTCAAATGTGACATCCGAGATGTTAGGTTGCCTTAGGTTAGGATATATGTCGTTATAGACGCATATAATGTTCCCACCGAGTAGTAGGGTCCGACACGCCTGGAAGGTTGTAGAATATTACATCCGAGATGTCAGGTTGCCTTAGGTTAGGATATACACCGTTATAGACATATATACTGTTCCCTCCGAGAAGTAGGGTTCGACAGGCCAGGAATGTTGTCAAATATTGCATCCGAGATGTTAGATTGCCTTAGGTTAGGATATATAACGTTATAGATGCATGTAAAGTTACCGCCGAGACGTAGGGACCGACACGCCTGGAATGTTGTCAAATGTTACATCCGACATGTTAGGTTGCCTTAGGTTAGGATATATGTCGTTACAGACGTATATACTGTTCCCTCCTAGAAGTACGGTTCGCCAGGCCAGGAATGTTGTCAAATCTTGCATCCGAGATGTTAGGTTGCCTTAGGTTAGGATATATAACGTTATAGACGCATGTAATGTTACCACCGAGACGTAGGGACCGACACGCCTGGAATGTTGTCAAATGTTACATCCGAGATGTTAGGTTGCCTTAGGTTAGGATATATGACGTTACAGACGTATATACTGTTCCCTCCGAGAAGTAGGGTTCGACAGGCCAGGAATGTTGTCAAATATTGCATCCGAGATGTTAGATTGCCTTAGATTATGATATCGACCGTTATAGACGCATATAATATTCCCACCGAAAAGTATGCACCGACACGCCAGGAATATTGTAAAATATTACGTCTGAGATAATAGGTTGCCTTAGATTAGGATATACAACGTTATAGACTCATATAATGTTCCCACCGAGAAGTAGGGTCCGACACGCCTGGAATGATGTAGAATATTACATCCGAGATGTCAGGTTGCCTTAGGTTAGGATATATAACGTTATAGACGTATATACTGTTCCCGCCGAGAAGTAGGGTTCGACACGCCAGGAATGTTGTCAAATATTGCATCCGAGATGACAGGTTGCCTTAGATTATGATATATACCGTTATAGACGTATATACTGTTCCCTCCGAGAAGTAGGGTTCGACAGGCCACGAATGTTGTCAAATATTGCATACAAGATGTTAGGCTGCCTTAGATTAGGATATACAACGTTATAGACGCATATAATGTTCCCACCGAGAAGTAGGGTCCGACACGCCTGGAATGTTGTAGAATATTACATCCGAGATGTAAGGTTGCCTTAGGTTAGAATATATAACGTTATGGACGTATATACTGTTCCCACCGAGAAGTAGGGTCCGAAACGCCAGGAATGTTGTAAAATATTACATCCGAGTTGTTACGTTGCCGTTATAGACGCATTAATGTTACCACCGAGACGTAGGGACCGACACGCCTGGAATGTTGTCAAATGTGACATCCGAGATGTTAGGCTGCCTTAGGTTAGGATATATATCGTTATAGACGCATATAATGTTCCCACCGAGTAGTAGGGTCCGACACGCCTGGAAGGTTGTAGAATATTACATCCGAGATGTCAGGTTGCCTTAGGTTAGGATATACACCGTTATAGACATATATACTGTTCCTTCCGAGAAGTAGGGTTCGACAGGCCAGGAATGTTGTCAAATATTGCATTCGAGGTGTTAGATTGCCTTAGGTTAGGATATATAACGTTATAGACGTATATACTGTTCCCTCCGAGAAGTAGGGTTCGACAGGCCAGGAATGTTGTCAAATATTGCATCCGAGATGTTAGGTTGCCTCAGGTAAGGATATATGACGTTATAGACGTATATACTGTTCCCACCGAGAAGTAGGGTTCGACAGGCCAGGAATGTGGTCAAATATTGCATCCGAGATGTTAGGTTGCCTTAGATTAGGATATATACCGTTATAGACGTTTATAATGTTCCCTCCGAGAAGTAGGGTCCAACACGCCTGGAAGGTTGTAGAATATTACATCCGAGATATTAGGTTGCCTTAGGTTAGGATATATGACGTTACAGACGTATATACTGTTCCCTCCGAGAAGTAGGGTTCGACAGGCCAGGAATGTTGTCAAATATTGCATCCGAGATGTTAGATTGCCTTAGATTATGATATCGACCGTTATAGACGCATATAATATTCCCACCGAAAAGTATGCACCGACACGGCAGGAATATTGTAAAATATTACGTCTGAGATAATAGGTTGCCTTAGATTAGGATATACAACGTTATAGACTCATATAATGTTCCCACCGAGAAGTAGGGTCCGACACGCCTGGAATGATGTAGAATATTACATCCGAGATGTCAGGTTGCCTTAGGTTAGGATATATAACGTTATAGACGTATATACTGTTCCCACCGAGAAGTAGGGTCCGACACGCCAGGAATGTTGTCAAATATTACATCCGAGATGTAAGGTTGCCTTAGGTTAGGATATATAACGTTATGGACGTATATACTGTTCCCACCGAGAAGTAGGGTCCGAAACGCCAGGAATGTTGTCAAATATTACATCCGAGTTGTTACGTTGCCGTTATAGACGCATTAATGTTACCACCGAGACGTAGGGACCGACACGCCTGGAATGTTGTCAAATGTGACATCCGAGATGTTAGGTTGCCTTAGGTTAGGATATATGTCGTTATAGACGTATATACTGTTCCCTCCGGGAAGTAGGGTTCGACAGGCCAGGAATGTTGTCAAATATTGCATCCGATATGTTAGGTTGCCTTAGATTACGATATACAACGTTATAGACGCATATAATGTTCCCACCGAGAAGTAGGGTCCGACACGCCTGGAAGGTTGTAGAATATTAAATCCGAGTAGTTAGGTTGCCTTAGGTTAGGATATATGACGTTACAGACGTATATACTGTTCCCACCGAGAGGTAGGGTTCGACAGGCCAGGAATGTTGTCAAATATTGCATCCGAGATGTTAGGTTGCCTTAGGTTAGGATATATAACGTTATAGACGCATGTAATGTTACCTCCGAGACGTAGGGACCGACACGCCTGGAATGTTGTCAAATGTTACATCCGAGATGTTAAGTTGCCTTATGTTAGGATATATGACGCTACAGACGTATATACTGTTCCCTCCGAGAAGTAGGGTTCGACAAGCCAGGAATGTTGTCAAATATTGCATCCGAGATGTTAGGTTGCCTTAGATTAGGATATACAACGTTATAGACGCATATAATGTTCCCACCGAGGAGTAGGTTCCGACACGCCTGGAATGTTGTAGCGTATTACATCCGATATGTAAGGTTGCCTTAGGTTAGAATATATAACGTTATGGATGTATATACAGTTCCCACCGAGAAGTAGGGTCCGACAGGCCAGGAATGTTGTCAAATATTGCATCCGAGATGTTAGGTTGCCTTAGATTAGGATATACAACGTTATAGACGCATATAATGTTCCCACCGAGAAGTAGGGTCCGACCCGCCTGGAATGTTGTAGAATATTACATCCGAGATGTAAGGTTGCCTTAGGTTAGAATATATAACGTTATGAACGTATATACTGTTCCCTACGAGAAGTAGGGTTCGGCAGGCCAGGAATGTTGTCAAATATTGCATCCGAGATGTTAGATTGCCTTAGATTATGATATCGACCGTTATAGACGCATATAATATTCCCACCGAAAAGTATGCACCGACACGCCAGGAATATTGTAAAATATTACGTTTGAGATAATAGGTTGCCTTAGATTAGGATATACAACGTTATAGACTCATATAATGTTCCCACCGAGAAGTAGGGTCCGACACGCCTGGAATGATGTAGAATATTACATCCGAGATATCAGGTTGCCTTAGGTTAGGGTACATAACGTTATAGACGTATATACTGTTCCCTCCGAGAAGTAGGGTTCGACAGGCCAGGAATGTTGTCAAATATTGCATCCGAGATGTTAGGTTGCCTTAGATTAGGATATACAACGTTATAGACGCATATAATGTTCCCACCGAGGAGTAGGGTCCGACACGCCTGGAATGTTGTAGAATATTACATCCGAGATGTAAGGTTGCCTTAGGTTAGAATATATAACGTTATGGATGTATATACTGTTCCCACCGAGAAGTAGGGTCCGACACGCCAGGAATGTTGTCAAATATTACATCCGAGATGTAAGGTTGCCTTAGGTTAGGATATATAACGTTGTGGACGTATATACTGTTCCCACCGAGAAGTGGGGTCCGACACGCCAGGAATGTTGTCAAATATTATATCCGAGTTGTTACGTTGCCGTTATAGACGCATTAATGTTACCACCGAGACGTAGGGACCGACACGCCTGGAATGTTGTCAAATGTGACATCCGAGATGTTTGGTTGCCTTAGGTTAGGATATATGTCGTTATAGACGTATATACTGTTCCCACCGAGAGGTAGGGTTCGACAGGCCAGGAATGTTGTCAAATATTGCATCCGAGATGTTAGGTTGCCTTAGTTTAGGATATATAACGTTATAGACGCATGTAATGTTACCTCCGAGACGTAGGGACCGACACGCCTGGAATGTTGTCAAATGTTACATCCGAGATGTTAGGTTGCCTTATGTTAGGATATATGACGCTACAGACGTATATACTGTTCCCTCCGAGAAGTAGGGTTCGACAGGCCAGGAATGTTGTCAAATATTGCATCCGAGATGTTAGGTTGCCTTAGATTAGGATATACAACGTTATAGACGCATATAATGTTCCCACCGAGGAGTAGGGTCCGACACGCCTGGAATGTTGTAGAATATTACATCCGAGATGTAAGGTTGCCTTAGGTTAGAATATATAACGTTATGGACGTATATACTGTTCCCACCGAGAAGTAGGGTTCGACAGGCCAGGAATGTTGTCAAATATTGCATCCGAGATGTTAGGTTGCCTTAGATTAGGATATACAACGTTATAGACGCATATAATGTTCCCACCGAGGAGTAGGGTCCGACACGCCTGGAATGTTGTAGAGTATTACATCCGAGATGTAAGGTTGCCTTAGGTTAGAATATATAACGTTATGGATGTATATACTGTTCCCACCGAGAAGTAGGGTCCGACACGCCTGGAATGTTGTAGAATAATACATCCGAGATGTCAGGTTGCCTTAGGTTAGGATATATAACGTTATGGACGTATATACTGTTCCCACCGAGAAGTAGGGTCCGAAACGCCAGGAATGTTGTCAAATATTACATCCGAGTTGTTACGTTGCAGTTATAGACGCATTAATGTTACCACCGAGACGTAGGGACCGACACGCCTGGAATGTTGTCAAATGTGACATCCGAGATGTTAGGTTGCCTTAGGTTAGGATATATGTCGTTATAGACGTATATACTGTTCCCTCCGGGAAGTAGGGTTCGACAGGCCAGGAATGTTGTCAAATATTGCATCCGAGATGATAGGTTGCCTTAGATTATGATATATACCGTTATAGACGTATATACTGTTCCCTCCGAGAAGTAGGGTTCGACAGGCCACGAATGTTGTCAAATATTGCATACAAGATGTTAGGCTGCCTTAGATTAGGATATACAACGTTATAGACGCATATAATGTTCCCACCGAGAAGTAGGGTCCGACACGCCTGGAATGTTGTAGAATATTACATCCGAGATGTAAGGTTGCCTTAGGTTAGAATATATAACGTTATGGACGTATATACTGTTCCCACCGAGAAGTAGGGTCCGAAACGCCAGGAATGTTGTCAAATATTACATCCGAGTTGTTACGTTGCCGTTATAGACGCATTAATGTTACCACCGAGACGTAGGGACCGACACGCCTGGAATGTTGTCAAATGTGACATCCGAGATGTTAGGTTGCCTTAGGTTAGGATATATGTCGTTATAGACGCATATAATGTTCCCACCGAGTAGTAGGGTCCGACACGCCTGGAAGGTTGTAGAATATTACATCCGAGATGTCAGGTTGCCTTAGGTTAGGATATACACCGTTATAGACATATATACTGTTCCCTCCGAGAAGTAGGGTTCGACAGGCCAGGAATGTTGTCAAATATTGCATCCGAGATGTTAGATTGCCTTAGGTTAGGATATATAACGTTATAGATGCATGTAAAGTTACCGCCGAGACGTAGGGACCGACACGCCTGGAATGTTGTCAAATGTTACATCCGACATGTTAGGTTGCCTTAGGTTAGGATATATGTCGTTACAGACGTATATACTGTTCCCTCCTAGAAGTACGGTTCGCCAGGCCAGGAATGTTGTCAAATCTTGCATCCGAGATGTTAGGTTGCCTTAGGTTAGGATATATAACGTTATAGACGCATGTAATGTTACCACCGAGACGTAGGGACCGACACGCCTGGAATGTTGTCAAATGTTACATCCGAGATGTTAGGTTGCCTTAGGTTAGGATATATGACGTTACAGACGTATATACTGTTCCCTCCGAGAAGTAGGGTTCGACAGGCCAGGAATGTTGTCAAATATTGCATCCGAGATGTTAGATTGCCTTAGATTATGATATCGACCGTTATAGACGCATATAATATTCCCACCGAAAAGTATGCACCGACACGCCAGGAATATTGTAAAATATTACGTCTGAGATAATAGGTTGCCTTAGATTAGGATATACAACGTTATAGACTCATATAATGTTCCCACCGAGAAGTAGGGTCCGACACGCCTGGAATGATGTAGAATATTACATCCGAGATGTCAGGTTGCCTTAGGTTAGGATATATAACGTTATAGACGTATATACTGTTCCCGCCGAGAAGTAGGGTTCGACACGCCAGGAATGTTGTCAAATATTGCATCCGAGATGACAGGTTGCCTTAGATTATGATATATACCGTTATAGACGTATATACTGTTCCCTCCGAGAAGTAGGGTTCGACAGGCCACGAATGTTGTCAAATATTGCATACAAGATGTTAGGCTGCCTTAGATTAGGATATACAACGTTATAGACGCATATAATGTTCCCACCGAGAAGTAGGGTCCGACACGCCTGGAATGTTGTAGAATATTACATCCGAGATGTAAGGTTGCCTTAGGTTAGAATATATAACGTTATGGACGTATATACTGTTCCCACCGAGAAGTAGGGTCCGAAACGCCAGGAATGTTGTAAAATATTACATCCGAGTTGTTACGTTGCCGTTATAGACGCATTAATGTTACCACCGAGACGTAGGGACCGACACGCCTGGAATGTTGTCAAATGTGACATCCGAGATGTTAGGCTGCCTTAGGTTAGGATATATATCGTTATAGACGCATATAATGTTCCCACCGAGTAGTAGGGTCCGACACGCCTGGAAGGTTGTAGAATATTACATCCGAGATGTCAGGTTGCCTTAGGTTAGGATATACACCGTTATAGACATATATACTGTTCCTTCCGAGAAGTAGGGTTCGACAGGCCAGGAATGTTGTCAAATATTGCATTCGAGGTGTTAGATTGCCTTAGGTTAGGATATATAACGTTATAGACGTATATACTGTTCCCTCCGAGAAGTAGGGTTCGACAGGCCAGGAATGTTGTCAAATATTGCATCCGAGATGTTAGGTTGCCTCAGGTAAGGATATATGACGTTATAGACGTATATACTGTTCCCACCGAGAAGTAGGGTTCGACAGGCCAGGAATGTGGTCAAATATTGCATCCGAGATGTTAGGTTGCCTTAGATTAGGATATATACCGTTATAGACGTTTATAATGTTCCCTCCGAGAAGTAGGGTCCAACACGCCTGGAAGGTTGTAGAATATTACATCCGAGATATTAGGTTGCCTTAGGTTAGGATATATGACGTTACAGACGTATATACTGTTCCCTCCGAGAAGTAGGGTTCGACAGGCCAGGAATGTTGTCAAATATTGCATCCGAGATGTTAGATTGCCTTAGATTATGATATCGACCGTTATAGACGCATATAATATTCCCACCGAAAAGTATGCACCGACACGGCAGGAATATTGTAAAATATTACGTCTGAGATAATAGGTTGCCTTAGATTAGGATATACAACGTTATAGACTCATATAATGTTCCCACCGAGAAGTAGGGTCCGACACGCCTGGAATGATGTAGAATATTACATCCGAGATGTCAGGTTGCCTTAGGTTAGGATATATAACGTTATAGACGTATATACTGTTCCCACCGAGAAGTAGGGTCCGACACGCCAGGAATGTTGTCAAATATTACATCCGAGATGTAAGGTTGCCTTAGGTTAGGATATATAACGTTATGGACGTATATACTGTTCCCACCGAGAAGTAGGGTCCGAAACGCCAGGAATGTTGTCAAATATTACATCCGAGTTGTTACGTTGCCGTTATAGACGCATTAATGTTACCACCGAGACGTAGGGACCGACACGCCTGGAATGTTGTCAAATGTGACATCCGAGATGTTAGGTTGCCTTAGGTTAGGATATATGTCGTTATAGACGTATATACTGTTCCCTCCGGGAAGTAGGGTTCGACAGGCCAGGAATGTTGTCAAATATTGCATCCGAGATGATAGGTTGCCTTAGATTATGATATATACCGTTATAGACGTATATACTGTTCCCTCCGAGAAGTAGGGTTCGACAGGCCACGAATGTTGTCAAATATTACATACAAGATGTTAGGCTGCCTTAGATTAGGATATACAACGTTATAGACGCATATAATGTTCCCACCGAGAAGTAGGGTCCGACACGCCTGGAATGTTGTAGAATATTACATCCGAGATGTAAGGTTGCCTTAGGTTAGAATATATAACGTTATGGACGTATATACTGTTCCCACCGAGAAGTAGGGTCCGAAACGCCAGGAATGTTGTCAAATATTACATCCGAGTTGTTACGTTGCCGTTATAGACGCATTAATGTTACCACCGAGACGTAGGGACCGACACGCCTGGAATGTTGTCAAATGTGAGATCCGAGATGTTAGGTTGCCTTAGGTTAGGATATATGTCGTTATAGACGCATATAATGTTCCCACCGAGTAGTAGGGTCCGACACGCCTGGAAGGTTGTAGAATATTACATCCGAGATGTCAGGTTGCCTTAGGTTAGGATATACACCGTTATAGACATATATACTGTTCCCTCCGAGAAGTAGGGTTCGACAGGCCAGGAATGTTGTCAAATATTGCATCCGAGATGTTAGATTGCCTTAGGTTAGGATATATAACGTTATAGACGCATGTAATGTTACCACCGAGACGTAGGGACCGACACGCCTGGAATGTTGTCAAATGTTACATCCGAGATGTTAGGTTGCCTTAGGTTAGGATATATGACGTTACAGACGTATATACTGTTCCCTCCGAGAAGTAGGGTTCGACAGGCCAGGAATGTTGTCAAATATTGCATCCGAGATGTTAGATTGCCTTAGATTATGATATCGACCGTTATAGACGCATATAATATTCCCACCGAAAAGTATGCACCGACACGCCAGGAATATTGTAATATATTACGTCTGAGATAATAGGTTGCCTTAGATTAGGATATACAACGTTATAGACTCATATAATGTTCCCACCGAGAAGTAGGGTCCGACACGCCTGGAATGATGTAGAATATTACATCCGAGATGTCAGGTTGCCTTAGGTTAGGATATATAACGTTATAGACGTATATACTGTTCCCGCCGAGAAGTAGGGTTCGACACGCCAGGAATGTTGTCAAATATTGCATCCGAGATGACAGGTTGCCTTAGATTATGATATATACCGTTATAGACGTATATACTGTTCCCTCCGAGAAGTAGGGTTCGACAGGCCACGAATGTTGTCAAATATTGCATATAAGATGTTAGGCTGCCTTAGATTAGGATATACAACGTTATAGACGCATATAATGTTCCCACCGAGAAGTAGGGTCCGACACGCCTGGAATGTTGTAGAATATTACATCCGAGATGTAAGGTTGCCTTAGGTTAGAATATATAACGTTATGGACGTATATACTGTTCCCACCGAGAAGTAGGGTCCGAAACGCCAGGAATGTTGTAAAATATTACATCCGAGTTGTTACGTTGCCGTTATAGACGCATTAATGTTACCACCGAGACGTAGGGACCGACACGCCTGGAATGTTGTCAAATGTGACATCCGAGATGTTAGGCTGCCTTAGGTTAGGATATATATCGTTATAGACGCATATAATGTTCCCACCGAGTAGTAGGGTCCGACACGCCTGGAAGGTTGTAGAATATTACATCCGAGATGTCAGGTTGCCTTAGGTTAGGATATACACCGTTATAGACATATATACTGTTCCCTCCGAGAAGTAGGGTTCGACAGGCCAGGAATGTTGTCAAATATTGCATTCGAGGTGTTAGATTGCCTTAGGTTAGGATATATAACGTTATAGACGTATATACTGTTCCCTCCGAGAAGTAGGGTTCGACAGGCCAGGAATGTTGTCAAATATTGCATCCGAGATGTTAGGTTGCCTCAGGTAAGGATATATGACGTTATAGACGTATATACTGTTCCCACCGAGAAGTAGGGTTCGACAGGCCAGGAATGTGGTCAAATATTGCATCCGAGATGTTAGGTTGCCTTAGATTAGGATATATACCGTTATAGACGTTTATAATGTTCCCTCCGAGAAGTAGGGTCCAACACGCCTGGAAGGTTGTAGAATATTACATCCGAGATGTTAGGTTGCCTTAGGTTAGGATATGTGACGTTACAGACGTATATACTGTTCCCTCCGAGAAGTAGGGTTCGACAGGCCAGGAATGTTGTCAAATATTGCATCCGAGATGTTAGATTGCCTTAGATTATGATATCGACCGTTATAGACGCATATAATATTCCCACCGAAAAGTATGCACCGACACGGCAGGAATATTGTAAAATATTACGTCTGAGATAATAGGTTGCCTTAGATTAGGATATACAACGTTATAGACTCATATAATGTTCCCACCGAGAAGTAGGGTCCGACACGCCTGGAATGATGTAGAATATTACATCCGAGATGTCAGGTTGCCTTAGGTTAGGATATATAACGTTATAGACGTATATACTGTTCCCTCCGAGAAGTAGGGTTCGACACGCCAGCAATGTTGTCAAATATTACATCCGAGTTGTTACGTTGCCGTTATAGACGCATTAATGTTACCACAGAGACGTAGGGACCGACACGCCTGGAACGTTGTCAAATGTTACATCCGAGATGTTAGGTTGCCTTAGGTTAGGATATATATCGTTATAGACGTATATACTGTTCCTACCGAGAGGTAGGGTTCGACAGGCCAGGAATGTTGTCAAATATTGCATCCGAGATGTTAGGTTGCCTTAGATTAGGATATATACCGTTATAGACGTATATAATGTTCCCTCCGAGAAGTAGGGTTCGACAGGCCAGGAATGTTGTCAAATATTGCATCCGATATGTTAGGTTGCCTTAGATTACGATATACAACGTTATAGACGCATATAATGTTCCCACCGAGAAGTAGGGTCCGACACGCCTGGAAGGTTGTAGAATATTAAATCCGAGTAGTTAGGTTGCCTTAGGTTAGGATATATGACGTTACAGACGTATATACTGTTCCCACCGAGAGGTAGGGTTCGACAGGCCAGGAATGTTGTCAAATATTGCATCCGAGATGTTAGGTTGCCTTAGGTTAGGATATATAACGTTATAGACGCATGTAATGTTACCTCCGAGACGTAGGGACCGACACGCCTGGAATGTTGTCAAATGTTACATCCGAGATGTTAAGTTGCCTTATGTTAGGATATATGACGCTACAGACGTATATACTGTTCCCTCCGAGAAGTAGGGTTCGACAAGCCAGGAATGTTGTCAAATATTGCATCCGAGATGTTAGGTTGCCTTAGATTAGGATATACAACGTTATAGACGCATATAATGTTCCCACCGAGGAGTAGGTTCCGACACGCCTGGAATGTTGTAGCGTATTACATCCGATATGTAAGGTTGCCTTAGGTTAGAATATATAACGTTATGGATGTATATACAGTTCCCACCGAGAAGTAGGGTCCGACAGGCCAGGAATGTTGTCAAATATTGCATCCGAGATGTTAGGTTGCCTTAGATTAGGATATACAACGTTATAGACGCATATAATGTTCCCACCGAGAAGTAGGGTCCGACCCGCCTGGAATGTTGTAGAATATTACATCCGAGATGTAAGGTTGCCTTAGGTTAGAATATATAACGTTATGAACGTATATACTGTTCCCTACGAGAAGTAGGGTTCGGCAGGCCAGGAATGTTGTCAAATATTGCATCCGAGATGTTAGATTGCCTTAGATTATGATATCGACCGTTATAGACGCATATAATATTCCCACCGAAAAGTATGCACCGACACGCCAGGAATATTGTAAAATATTACGTTTGAGATAATAGGTTGCCTTAGATTAGGATATACAACGTTATAGACTCATATAATGTTCCCACCGAGAAGTAGGGTCCGACACGCCTGGAATGATGTAGAATATTACATCCGAGATATCAGGTTGCCTTAGGTTAGGGTACATAACGTTATAGACGTATATACTGTTCCCTCCGAGAAGTAGGGTTCGACAGGCCAGGAATGTTGTCAAATATTGCATCCGAGATGTTAGGTTGCCTTAGATTAGGATATACAACGTTATAGACGCATATAATGTTCCCACCGAGGAGTAGGGTCCGACACGCCTGGAATGTTGTAGAATATTACATCCGAGATGTAAGGTTGCCTTAGGTTAGAATATATAACGTTATGGATGTATATACTGTTCCCACCGAGAAGTAGGGTCCGACACGCCAGGAATGTTGTCAAATATTACATCCGAGATGTAAGGTTGCCTTAGGTTAGGATATATAACGTTGTGGACGTATATACTGTTCCCACCGAGAAGTGGGGTCCGACACGCCAGGAATGTTGTCAAATATTATATCCGAGTTGTTACGTTGCCGTTATAGACGCATTAATGTTACCACCGAGACGTAGGGACCGACACGCCTGGAATGTTGTCAAATGTGACATCCGAGATGTTTGGTTGCCTTAGGTTAGGATATATGTCGTTATAGACGTATATACTGTTCCCACCGAGAGGTAGGGTTCGACAGGCCAGGAATGTTGTCAAATATTGCATCCGAGATGTTAGGTTGCCTTAGTTTAGGATATATAACGTTATAGACGCATGTAATGTTACCTCCGAGACGTAGGGACCGACACGCCTGGAATGTTGTCAAATGTTACATCCGAGATGTTAGGTTGCCTTATGTTAGGATATATGACGCTACAGACGTATATACTGTTCCCTCCGAGAAGTAGGGTTCGACAGGCCAGGAATGTTGTCAAATATTGCATCCGAGATGTTAGGTTGCCTTAGATTAGGATATACAACGTTATAGACGCATATAATGTTCCCACCGAGGAGTAGGGTCCGACACGCCTGGAATGTTGTAGAATATTACATCCGAGATGTAAGGTTGCCTTAGGTTAGAATATATAACGTTATGGACGTATATACTGTTCCCACCGAGAAGTAGGGTTCGACAGGCCAGGAATGTTGTCAAATATTGCATCCGAGATGTTAGGTTGCCTTAGATTAGGATATACAACGTTATAGACGCATATAATGTTCCCACCGAGGAGTAGGGTCCGACACGCCTGGAATGTTGTAGAGTATTACATCCGGGATGTAAGGTTGCCTTAGGTTAGAATATATAACGTTATGGATGTATATACTGTTCCCACCGAGAAGTAGGGTCCGACACGCCTGGAATGTTGTAGAATAATACATCCGAGATGTCAGGTTGCCTTAGGTTAGGATATATAACGTTATGGACGTATATACTGTTCCCACCGAGAAGTAGGGTCCGAAACGCCAGGAATGTTGTCAAATATTACATCCGAGTTGTTACGTTGCAGTTATAGACGCATTAATGTTACCACCGAGACGTAGGGACCGACACGCCTGGAATGTTGTCAAATGTGACATCCGAGATGTTAGGTTGCCTTAGGTTAGGATATATGTCGTTATAGACGTATATACTGTTCCCTCCGGGAAGTAGGGTTCGACAGGCCAGGAATGTTGTCAAATATTGCATCCGAGATGATAGGTTGCCTTAGATTATGATATATACCGTTATAGACGTATATACTGTTCCCTCCGAGAAGTAGGGTTCGACAGGCCACGAATGTTGTCAAATATTGCATACAAGATGTTAGGCTGCCTTAGATTAGGATATACAACGTTATAGACGCATATAATGTTCCCACCGAGAAGTAGGGTCCGACACGCCTGGAATGTTGTAGAATATTACATCCGAGATGTAAGGTTGCCTTAGGTTAGAATATATAACGTTATGGACGTATATACTGTTCCCACCGAGAAGTAGGGTCCGAAACGCCAGGAATGTTGTCAAATATTACATCCGAGTTGTTACGTTGCCGTTATAGACGCATTAATGTTACCACCGAGACGTAGGGACCGACACGCCTGGAATGTTGTCAAATGTGACATCCGAGATGTTAGGTTGCCTTAGGTTAGGATATATGTCGTTATAGACGCATATAATGTTCCCACCGAGTAGTAGGGTCCGACACGCCTGGAAGGTTGTAGAATATTACATCCGAGATGTCAGGTTGCCTTAGGTTAGGATATACACCGTTATAGACATATATACTGTTCCCTCCGAGAAGTAGGGTTCGACAGGCCAGGAATGTTGTCAAATATTGCATCCGAGATGTTAGATTGCCTTAGGTTAGGATATATAACGTTATAGATGCATGTAAAGTTACCGCCGAGACGTAGGGACCGACACGCCTGGAATGTTGTCAAATGTTACATCCGACATGTTAGGTTGCCTTAGGTTAGGATATATGTCGTTACAGACGTATATACTGTTCCCTCCTAGAAGTACGGTTCGCCAGGCCAGGAATGTTGTCAAATCTTGCATCCGAGATGTTAGGTTGCCTTAGGTTAGGATATATAACGTTATAGACGCATGTAATGTTACCACCGAGACGTAGGGACCGACACGCCTGGAATGTTGTCAAATGTTACATCCGAGATGTTAGGTTGCCTTAGGTTAGGATATATGACGTTACAGACGTATATACTGTTCCCTCCGAGAAGTAGGGTTCGACAGGCCAGGAATGTTGTCAAATATTGCATCCGAGATGTTAGATTGCCTTAGATTATGATATCGACCGTTATAGACGCATATAATATTCCCACCGAAAAGTATGCACCGACACGCCAGGAATATTGTAAAATATTACGTCTGAGATAATAGGTTGCCTTAGATTAGGATATACAACGTTATAGACTCATATAATGTTCCCACCGAGAAGTAGGGTCCGACACGCCTGGAATGATGTAGAATATTACATCCGAGATGTCAGGTTGCCTTAGGTTAGGATATATAACGTTATAGACGTATATACTGTTCCCGCCGAGAAGTAGGGTTCGACACGCCAGGAATGTTGTCAAATATTGCATCCGAGATGACAGGTTGCCTTAGATTATGATATATACCGTTATAGACGTATATACTGTTCCCTCCGAGAAGTAGGGTTCGACAGGCCACGAATGTTGTCAAATATTGCATACAAGATGTTAGGCTGCCTTAGATTAGGATATACAACGTTATAGACGCATATAATGTTCCCACCGAGAAGTAGGGTCCGACACGCCTGGAATGTTGTAGAATATTACATCCGAGATGTAAGGTTGCCTTAGGTTAGAATATATAACGTTATGGACGTATATACTGTTCCCACCGAGAAGTAGGGTCCGAAACGCCAGGAATGTTGTAAAATATTACATCCGAGTTGTTACGTTGCCGTTATAGACGCATTAATGTTACCACCGAGACGTAGGGACCGACACGCCTGGAATGTTGTCAAATGTGACATCCGAGATGTTAGGCTGCCTTAGGTTAGGATATATATCGTTATAGACGCATATAATGTTCCCACCGAGTAGTAGGGTCCGACACGCCTGGAAGGTTGTAGAATATTACATCCGAGATGTCAGGTTGCCTTAGGTTAGGATATACACCGTTATAGACATATATACTGTTCCTTCCGAGAAGTAGGGTTCGACAGGCCAGGAATGTTGTCAAATATTGCATTCGAGGTGTTAGATTGCCTTAGGTTAGGATATATAACGTTATAGACGTATATACTGTTCCCTCCGAGAAGTAGGGTTCGACAGGCCAGGAATGTTGTCAAATATTGCATCCGAGATGTTAGGTTGCCTCAGGTAAGGATATATGACGTTATAGACGTATATACTGTTCCCACCGAGAAGTAGGGTTCGACAGGCCAGGAATGTGGTCAAATATTGCATCCGAGATGTTAGGTTGCCTTAGATTAGGATATATACCGTTATAGACGTTTATAATGTTCCCTCCGAGAAGTAGGGTCCAACACGCCTGGAAGGTTGTAGAATATTACATCCGAGATATTAGGTTGCCTTAGGTTAGGATATATGACGTTACAGACGTATATACTGTTCCCTCCGAGAAGTAGGGTTCGACAGGCCAGGAATGTTGTCAAATATTGCATCCGAGATGTTAGATTGCCTTAGATTATGATATCGACCGTTATAGACGCATATAATATTCCCACCGAAAAGTATGCACCGACACGGCAGGAATATTGTAAAATATTACGTCTGAGATAATAGGTTGCCTTAGATTAGGATATACAACGTTATAGACTCATATAATGTTCCCACCGAGAAGTAGGGTCCGACACGCCTGGAATGATGTAGAATATTACATCCGAGATGTCAGGTTGCCTTAGGTTAGGATATATAACGTTATAGACGTATATACTGTTCCCTCCGAGAAGTAGGGTTCGACACGCCAGCAATGTTGTCAAATATTACATCCGAGTTGTTACGTTGCCGTTATAGACGCATTAATGTTACCACCGAGACGTAGGGACCGACACGCCTGGAACGTTGTCAAATGTTACATCCGAGATGTTAGGTTGCCTTAGGTTAGGATATATATCGTTATAGACGTATATACTGTTCCTACCGAGAGGTAGGGTTCGACAGGCCAGGAATGTTGTCAAATATTGCATCCGAGATGTTAGGTTGCCTTAGATTAGGATATATACCGTTATAGACGTATATAATGTTCCCTCCGAGAAGTAGGGTTCGACAGGCCAGGAATGTTGTCAAATATTGCATCCGATATGTTAGGTTGCCTTAGATTACGATATACAACGTTATAGACGCATATAATGTTCCCACCGAGAAGTAGGGTCCGACACGCCTGGAAGGTTGTAGAATATTAAATCCGAGTAGTTAGGTTGCCTTAGGTTAGGATATATGACGTTACAGACGTATATACTGTTCCCACCGAGAGGTAGGGTTCGACAGGCCAGGAATGTTGTCAAATATTGCATCCGAGATGTTAGGTTGCCTTAGGTTAGGATATATAACGTTATAGACGCATGTAATGTTACCTCCGAGACGTAGGGACCGACACGCCTGGAATGTTGTCAAATGTTACATCCGAGATGTTATGTTGCCTTATGTTAGGATATATGACGCTACAGACGTATATACTGTTCCCTCCGAGAAGTAGGGTTCGACAGGCCAGGAATGTTGTCAAATATTGCATCCGAGATGTTAGGTTGCCTTAGATTAGGATATACAACGTTATAGACGCATATAATGTTCCCACCGAGGAGTAGGTTCCGACACGCCTGGAATGTTGTAGAGTATTACATCCGAGATGTAAGGTTGCCTTAGGTTAGAATATATAACGTTATGGATGTATATACTGTTCCCACCGAGAAGTAGGGTCCGACACGCCAGGAATGTTGTCAAATATTACATCCGAGATGTAAGGTTGCCTTAGGTTAGGATATATAACGTTGTGGACGTATATACTGTTCCCACCGAGAAGTGGGGTCCGACACGCCAGGAATGTTGTCAAATATTATATCCGAGTTGTTACGTTGCCGTTATAGACGCATTAATGTTACCACCGAGACGTAGGGACCGACACGCCTGGAATGTTGTCAAATGTGACATCCGAGATGTTTGGTTGCCTTAGGTTAGGATATATGTCGTTATAGACGTATATACTGTTCCCACCGAGAGGTAGGGTTCGACAGGCCAGGAATGTTGTCAAATATTGCATCCGAGATGTTAGGTTGCCTTAGTTTAGGATATATAACGTTATAGACGCATGTAATGTTACCTCCGAGACGTAGGGACCGACACGCCTGGAATGTTGTCAAATGTTACATCCGAGATGTTAGGTTGCCTTATGTTAGGATATATGACGCTACAGACGTATATACTGTTCCCTCCGAGAAGTAGGGTTCGACAGGCCAGGAATGTTGTCAAATATTGCATCCGAGATGTTAGGTTGCCTTAGATTAGGATATACAACGTTATAGACGCATATAATGTTCCCACCGAGGAGTAGGGTCCGACACGCCTGGAATGTTGTAGAATATTACATCCGAGATGTAAGGTTGCCTTAGGTTAGAATATATAACGTTATGGACGTATATACCGTTCCCACCGAGAAGTAGGGTTCGACAGGCCAGGAATGTTGTCAAATATTGCATCCGAGATGTTAGGTTGCCTTAGATTAGGATATACAACGTTATAGACGCATATAATGTTCCCACCGAGGAGTAGGGTCCGACACGCCTGGAATGTTGTAGAGTATTACATCCGAGATGTAAGGTTGCCTTAGGTTAGAATATATAACGTTATGGATGTATATACTGTTCCCACCGAGAAGTAGGGTCCGACACGCCTGGAATGTTGTAGAATAATACATCCGAGATGTCAGGTTGCCTTAGGTTAGGATATATAACGTTATGGACGTATATACTGTTCCCACCGAGAAGTAGGGTCCGAAACGCCAGGAATGTTGTCAAATATTACATCCGAGTTGTTACGTTGCAGTTATAGACGCATTAATGTTACCACCGAGACGTAGGGACCGACACGCCTGGAATGTTGTCAAATGTGACATCCGAGATGTTAGGTTGCCTTAGGTTAGGATATATGTCGTTATAGACGTATATACTGTTCCCTCCGGGAAGTAGGGTTCGACAGGCCAGGAATGTTGTCAAATATTGCATACGAGATGATAGGTTGCCTTAGATTATGATATATACCGTTATAGACGCATATAATGTTCCCACCGAGAAGTAGGGTCCGACACGCCTGGAATGTTGTAGAATATTACATCCGAGATGTAAGGTTGCCTTAGGTTAGAATATATAACGTTATGGACGTATATACTGTTCCCACCGAGAAGTAGGGTCCGAAACGCCAGGAATGTTGTCAAATATTACATCCGAGTTGTTACGTTGCCGTTATAGACGCATTAATGTTACCACCGAGACGTAGGGACCGACACGCCTGGAATGTTGTCAAATGTGACATCCGAGATGTTAGGTTGCCTTAGGTTAGGATATATGTCGTTATAGACGCATATAATGTTCCCACCGAGTAGTAGGGTCCGACACGCCTGGAAGGTTGTAGAATATTACATCCGAGATGTCAGGTTGCCTTAGGTTAGGATATACACCGTTATAGACATATATACTGTTCCCTCCGAGAAGTAGGGTTCGACAGGCCAGGAATGTTGTCAAATATTGCATCCGAGATGTTAGATTGCCTTAGGTTAGGATATATAACGTTATAGATGCATGTAAAGTTACCGCCGAGACGTAGGGACCGACACGCCTGGAATGTTGTCAAATGTTACATCCGACATGTTAGGTTGCCTTAGGTTAGGATATATGTCGTTACAGACGTATATACTGTTCCCTCCTAGAAGTACGGTTCGCCAGGCCAGGAATGTGGTCAAATCTTGCATCCGAGATGTTAGGTTGCCTTAGGTTAGGATATATAACGTTATAGACGCATGTAATGTTACCACCGAGACGTAGGGACCGACACGCCTGGAATGTTGTCAAATGTTACATCCGAGATGTTAGGTTGCCTTAGGTTAGGATATATGACGTTACAGACGTATATACTGTTCCCTCCGAGAAGTAGGGTTCGACAGGCCAGGAATGTTGTCAAATATTGCATCCGAGATGTTAGATTGCCTTAGATTATGATATCGACCGTTATAGACGCATATAATATTCCCACCGAAAAGTATGCACCGACACGCCAGGAATATTGTAAAATATTACGTCTGAGATAATAGGTTGCCTTAGATTAGGATATACAACGTTATAGACTCATATAATGTTCCCACCGAGAAGTAGGGTCCGACACGCCTGGAATGATGTAGAATATTACATCCGAGATGTCAGGTTGCCTTAGGTTAGGATATATAACGTTATAGACGTATATACTGTTCCCGCCGAGAAGTAGGGTTCGACACGCCAGGAATGTTGTCAAATATTGCATCCGAGATGACAGGTTGCCTTAGATTATGATATATACCGTTATAGACGTATATACTGTTCCCTCCGAGAAGTAGGGTTCGACAGGCCACGAATGTTGTCAAATATTGCATACAAGATGTTAGGCTGCCTTAGATTAGGATATACAACGTTATAGACGCATATAATGTTCCCACCGAGAAGTAGGGTCCGACACGCCTGGAATGTTGTAGAATATTACATCCGAGATGTAAGGTTGCCTTAGGTTAGAATATATAACGTTATGGACGTATATACTGTTCCCACCGAGAAGTAGGGTCCGAAACGCCAGGAATGTTGTAAAATATTACATCCGAGTTGTTACGTTGCCGTTATAGACGCATTAATGTTACCACCGAGACGTAGGGACCGACACGCCTGGAATGTTGTCAAATGTGACATCCGAGATGTTAGGCTGCCTTAGGTTAGGATATATATCGTTATAGACGCATATAATGTTCCCACCGAGTAGTAGGGTCCGACACGCCTGGAAGGTTGTAGAATATTACATCCGAGATGTCAGGTTGCCTTAGGTTAGGATATACACCGTTATAGACATATATACTGTTCCTTCCGAGAAGTAGGGTTCGACAGGCCAGGAATGTTGTCAAATATTGCATTCGAGGTGTTAGATTGCCTTAGGTTAGGATATATAACGTTATAGACGTATATACTGTTCCCTCCGAGAAGTAGGGTTCGACAGGCCAGGAATGTTGTCAAATATTGCATCCGAGATGTTAGGTTGCCTCAGGTAAGGATATATGACGTTATAGACGTATATACTGTTCCCACCGAGAAGTAGGGTCCGACAGGCCAGGAATGTGGTCAAATATTGCATCCGAGATGTTAGGTTGCCTTAGATTAGGATATATACCGTTATAGACGTTTATAATGTTCCCTCCGAGAAGTAGGGTCCAACACGCCTGGAAGGTTGTAGAATATTACATCCGAGATGTTAGGTTGCCTTAGGTTAGGATATATGACGTTACAGACGTATATACTGTTCCCTCCGAGAAGTAGGGTTCGACAGGCCAGGAATGTTGTCAAATATTGCATCCGAGATGTTAGATTGCCTTAGATTATGATATCGACCGTTATAGACGCATATAATATTCCCACCGAAAAGTATGCACCGACACGGCAGGAATATTGTAAAATATTACGTCTGAGATAATAGGTTGCCTTAGATTAGGATATACAACGTTATAGACGCATTAATGTTACCACCGAGACGTAGGGACCGACACGCCTGGAACGTTGTCAAATGTTACATCCGAGATGTTAGGTTGCCTTAGGTTAGGATATATATCGTTATAGACGTATATACTGTTCCTACCGAGAGGTAGGGTTCGACAGGCCAGGAATGTTGTCAAATATTGCATCCGAGATGTTAGGTTGCCTTAGATTAGGATATATACCGTTATAGACGTATATAATGTTCCCTCCGAGAAGTAGGGTTCGACAGGCCAGGAATGTTGTCAAATATTGCATCCGATATGTTAGGTTGCCTTAGATTACGATATACAACGTTATAGACGCATATAATGTTCCCACCGAGAAGTAGGGTCCGACACGCCTGGAAGGTTGTAGAATATTAAATCCGAGTAGTTAGGTTGCCTTAGGTTAGGATATATGACGTTACAGACGTATATACTGTTCCCACCGAGAGGTAGGGTTCGACAGGCCAGGAATGTTGTCAAATATTGCATCCGAGATGTTAGGTTGCCTTAGGTTAGGATATATAACGTTATAGACGCAGGTAATGTTACCTCCGAGACGTAGGGACCGACACGCCTGGAATGTTGTCAAATGTAACATCCGAGATGTTAAGTTGCCTTATGTTAGGATATATGACGCTACAGACGTATATACTGTTCCCTCCGAGAAGTAGGGTTCGACAAGCCAGGAATGTTGTCAAATATTGCATCCGAGATGTTAGGTTGCCTTAGATTAGGATATACAACGTTATAGACGCATATAATGTTCCCACCGAGGAGTAGGTTCCGACACGCCTGGAATGTTGTAGAGTATTACATCCGATATGTAAGGTTGCCTTAGGTTAGAATATATAACGTTATGGATGTATATACAGTTCCCACCGAGAAGTAGGGTCCGACAGGCCAGGAATGTTGTCAAATATTGCATCCGAGATGTTAGGTTGCCTTAGATTAGGATATACAACGTTATAGACGCATATAATGTTCCCACCGAGAAGTAGGGTCCGACCCGCCTGGAATGTTGTAGAATATTACATCCGAGATGTAAGGTTGCCTTAGGTTAGAATATATAACGTTATGAACGTATATACTGTTCCCTACGAGAAGTAGGGTTCGGCAGGCCAGGAATGTTGTCAAATATTGCATCCGAGATGTTAGGTTGCCTTAGATTATGATATCGACCGTTATAGACGCATATAATATTCCCACCGAAAAGTATGCACCGACACGCCAGGAATATTGTAAAATATTACGTTTGAGATAATAGGTTGCCTTAGATTAGGATATACAACGTTATAGACTCATATAATGTTCCCACCGAGAAGTAGGGTCCGACACGCCTGGAATGATGTAGAATATTACATCCGAGATGTCAGGTTGCCTTAGGTTAGGGTACATAACGTTATAGACGTATATACTGTTCCCTCCGAGAAGTAGGGTTCGACAGGCCAGGAATGTTGTCAAATATTGCATCCGAGATGTTAGGTTGCCTTAGATTAGGATATACAACGTTATAGACGCATATAATGTTCCCACCGAGGAGTAGGGTCCGACACGCCTGGAATGTTGTAGAATATTACATCCGAGATGTAAGGTTGCCTTAGGTTAGAATATATAACGTTATGGATGTATATACTGTTCCCACCGAGAAGTAGGGTCCGACACGCCAGGAATGTTGTCAAATATTACATCCGAGATGTAAGGTTGCCTTAGGTTAGGATATATAACGTTGTGGACGTATATACTGTTCCCACCGAGAAGTGGGGTCCGACACGCCAGGAATGTTGTCAAATATTATATCCGAGTTGTTACGTTGCCGTTATAGACGCATTAATGTTACCACCGAGACGTAGGGACCGACACGCCTGGAATGTTGTCAAATGTGACATCCGAGATGTTTGGTTGCCTTAGGTTAGGATATATGTCGTTATAGACGCATATAATGTTCCCACCGAGGAGTAGGGTCCGACACGCCTGGAATGTTGTAGAATATTACATCCGAGATGTAAGGTTGCCTTAGGTTAGAATATATAACGTTATGGACGTATATACTGTTCCCACCGAGAAGTAGGGTTCGACAGGCCAGGAGTGTTGTCAAATATTGCATCCGAGATGTTAGGTTGCCTTAGATTAGGATATACAACGTTATAGACGCATATAATGTTCCCACCGAGGAGTAGGGACCGACACGCCTGGAATGTTGTAGAGTATTACATCCGAGATGTAAGGTTGCCTTAGGTTAGAATATATAACGTTATGGATGTATATACTGTTCCCACCGAGAAGTAGGGTCCGACACGCCTGGAATGTTGTAGAATAATACATCCGAGATGTCAGGTTGCCTTAGGTTAGGATATATAACGTTATGGACGTATATACTGTTCCCACCGAGAAGTAGGGTCCGAAACGCCAGGAATGTTGTCAAATATTACATCCGAGTTGTTACGTTGCAGTTATAGACGCATTAATGTTACCACCGAGACGTAGGGACCGACACGCCTGGAATGTTGTCAAATGTGACATCCGAGATGTTAGGTTGCCTTAGGTTAGGATATATGCCGTTATAGACGTATATACTGTTCCCACCGAGAGGTAGGGTTCGACAGGCCAGGAATGTTGTCAAATATTGCATCCGAGATGTTAGGTTGCCTTAGTTTAGGATATATAACGTTATAGACGCATGTAATATTACCTCCGAGACGTAGGGACCGACACGCCTGGAATGTTGTCAAATGTTACATCCGAGATGTTAGGTTGCCTTATGTTAGGATATATGACGCTACAGACGTATATACTGTTCCCTCCGAGAAGTAGGGTTCGACAGGCAAGGAGTGTTGTCAAATATTGCATCCGAGATGTTAGGTTGCCTTAGATTAGGATATACAACGTTATAGACGCATATAATGTTCCCACCGAGGAGTAGGGTCCGACACGCCTGGAATGTTGTAGAATATTACATCCGAGATGTAAGGTTGCCTTAGGTTAGAATATATAAAGTTATGGACGTATATACTGTTCCCACCGAGAAGTAGGGTCCGACACGCCAGGAATGTTGTCAAATATTACATCCGAGATGTAAGGTTGCCTTAGGTTAGGATATATAACGTTATAGACGTATATACTGTTCCCTCCGAGAAGTAGGGCTCGACAGGCCAGGAATGTTGTCAAATATTGCATCCGAGATGTTAGGTTGCCCTAGATTAGGATATACAACGTTATAGACGCATATAATGTTCCCACCGAGGAGTAGGGTCCGACACGCCTGGAATGTTGTAGAGTATTACATCCGAGATGTAAGGTTGCCTTAGCTTAGAATATATAACGTTATGCACGTATATACTGTTCCCACCGAGAAGTAGGGACCGACACGCCAGGAATGTTGTAAAATATTACATCCGAGATGTAAGGTTGCCTTAGGTTAGGATATATAACGTTATGGACGTATATACTGTTCCCACCGAGAAGTAGGGTCCGACACGCCTGGAATGATGTAGAATATTACATCCGAGATGTCAGGTTGCCTTAGGTTAGGATATATAACGTTATAGACGTATATACTGTTCCCTCCGAGAAGTAGGGTTCGACACGCCAGCAATGTTGTCAAATATTACATCCGAGTTGTTACGTTGCCGTTATAGACGCATTAATGTTACCACCGAGACGTAGGGACCGACACGCCTGGAACGTTGTCAAATGTTACATCCGAGATGTTAGGTTGCCTTAGGTTAGGATATATATCGTTATAGACGTATATACTGTTCCTACCGAGAGGTAGGGTTCGACAGGCCAGGAATGTTGTCAAATATTGCATCCGAGATGTTAGGTTGCCTTAGATTAGGATATATACCGTTATAGACGTATATAATGTTCCCTCCGAGAAGTAGGGTTCGACAGGCCAGGAATGTTGTCAAATATTGCATCCGATATGTTAGGTTGCCTTAGATTACGATATACAACGTTATAGACGCATATAATGTTCCCACCGAGAAGTAGGGTCCGACACGCCTGGAAGGTTGTAGAATATTAAATCCGAGTAGTTAGGTTGCCTTAGGTTAGGATATATGACGTTACAGACGTATATACTGTTCCCACCGAGAGGTAGGGTTCGACAGGCCAGGAATGTTGTCAAATATTGCATCCGAGATGTTAGGTTGCCTTAGGTTAGGATATATAACGTTATAGACGCATGTAATGTTACCTCCGAGACGTAGGGACCGACACGCCTGGAATGTTGTCAAATGTTACATCCGAGATGTTAAGTTGCCTTATGTTAGGATATATGACGCTACAGACGTATATACTGTTCCCTCCGAGAAGTAGGGTTCGACAAGCCAGGAATGTTGTCAAATATTGCATCCGAGATGTTAGGTTGCCTTAGATTAGGATATACAACGTTATAGACGCATATAATGTTCCCACCGAGGAGTAGGTTCCGACACGCCTGGAATGTTGTAGAGTATTACATCCGATATGTAAGGTTGCCTTAGGTTAGAATATATAACGTTATGGATGTATATACAGTTCCCACCGAGAAGTAGGGTCCGACAGGCCAGGAATGTTGTCAAATATTGCATCCGAGATGTTAGGTTGCCTTAGATTAGGATATACAACGTTATAGACGCATATAATGTTCCCACCGAGAAGTAGGGTCCGACCCGCCTGGAATGTTGTAGAATATTACATCCGAGATGTAAGGTTGCCTTAGGTTAGAATATATAACGTTATGAACGTATATACTGTTCCCTACGAGAAGTAGGGTTCGGCAGGCCAGGAATGTTGTCAAATATTGCATCCGAGATGTTAGATTGCCTTAGATTATGATATCGACCGTTATAGACGCATATAATATTCCCACCGAAAAGTATGCACCGACACGCCAGGAATATTGTAAAATATTACGTTTGAGATAATAGGTTGCCTTAGATTAGGATATACAACGTTATAGACTCATATAATGTTCCCACCGAGAAGTAGGGTCCGACACGCCTGGAATGATGTAGAATATTACATCCGAGATGTCAGGTTGCCTTAGGTTAGGATATATAACGTTATAGACGTATATACTGTTCCCTCCGAGAAGTAGGGCTCGACAGGCCAGGAATGTTGTCAAATATTGCATCCGAGATGTTAGGTTGCCCTAGATTAGGATATACAACGTTATAGACGCATATAATGTTCCCACCGAGGAGTAGGGTCCGACACGCCTGGAATGTTGTAGAGTATTACATCCGAGATGTAAGGTTGCCTTAGCTTAGAATATATAACGTTATGCACGTATATACTGTTCCCACCGAGAAGTAGGGACCGACAC
Source organism: Xylocopa violacea (assembly GCA_963969225.1). Lineage (NCBI taxonomy): Eukaryota > Metazoa > Arthropoda > Insecta > Hymenoptera > Apidae > Xylocopa > Xylocopa violacea. The sequence continues at coordinate 22,581,604 of CAXAJV010000004.1, forward strand.
GCCAGGAATGTTGTAAAATATTACATCCGAGATGTAAGGTTGCCTTAGGTTAGGATATATAACGTTATGGACGTATATACTGTTCCCACCGAGAGGTAGGGTTCGACAGGCCAGGAATGTTGTCAAATATTGCATCCGAGATGTTAGGTTGCCTTAGGTTAGGATATATAACGTTATAGACGTATGTAATGTTACCTCCGAGACGTAGGGACCGACACGCCTGGAATGTTGTCAAGTGTTACATCCGAGATGTTAGGTTGCCTTATGTTAGGATATATGACGCTACAGACGTATATACTGTTCCCTCCGAGAAGTAGGGTTCGACAGGCCAGGAATGTTGTCAAATATTGCATCCGAGATGTTAGGTTGCCTTAGATTAGGATATATACCGTTATAGACGTATATACTGTTCCCTCCGAGAAGTAGGGTTCGACAGGCCAGGAATGTTGTCAAATATTACATCCGAGATGTAAGGTTGCCTTAGGTTAGGATATATAACGTTATGGACGTATATACTGTTCCCACCGAGAGGTAGGGTTCGACAGGCCAGGAATGTTGTCAAATATTGCATCCGAGATGTTAGGTTGCCTTAGATTAGGATATATACCGTTATAGACGTTTATAATGTTCCCTCCGAGAAGTAGGGTTCGACAGGCCAGGAATGTTGTCAAATATTGCATCCGAGATGTTAGGTTGCCTTAGATTAGGATATACAACGTTATAGACGCATATAATGTTCCCACCGAGAAGTAGGGTCCGACACGCCTGGAAGGTTGTAGAATATTACATCCGAGATGTAAGGTTGCCTTAGGTTAGAATATATAACGTTATGGACGTATATACTGTTCCCACCGAGAAGTAGGGTCCGACACGCCAGGAATGTTGTCAAATATTACATCCGAGATGTAAGGTTGCCTTAGGTTAGGATATATAACGTTATGGACGTATATACTGTTCCCACCGAGAAGTAGGGTCCGAAACGCCAGGAATGTTGTCAAATATTACATCCGAGTTGTTACGTTGCCGTTATAGACGCATTAATGTTACCACCGAGACGTAGGGACCGACACGCCTGGAATGTTGTCAAATGTGACATCCGAGATGTTAGGTTGCCTTAGGTTAGGATATATGTCGTTATAGACGTATATACTGTTCCCTCCGGGAAGTAGGGTTCGACAGGCCAGGAATGTTGTCAAATATTGCATCCGAGATGATAGGTTGCCTTAGATTATGATATATACCGTTATAGACGTATATACTGTTCCCTCCGAGAAGTAGGGTTCGACAGGCCACGAATGTTGTCAAATATTGCATACAAGATGTTAGGCTGCCTTAGATTAGGATATACAACGTTATAGACGCATATAATGTTCCCACCGAGAAGTAGGGTCCGACACGCCTGGAATGTTGTAGAATATTACATCCGAGATGTAAGGTTGCCTTAGGTTAGAATATATAACGTTATGGACGTATATACTGTTCCCACCGAGAAGTAGGGTCCGAAACGCCAGGAATGTTGTCAAATATTACATCCGAGTTGTTACGTTGCCGTTATAGACGCATTAATGTTACCACCGAGACGTAGGGACCGACACGCCTGGAATGTTGTCAAATGTGACATCCGAGATGTTAGGTTGCCTTAGGTTAGGATATATGTCGTTATAGACGCATATAATGTTCCCACCGAGTAGTAGGGTCCGACACGCCTGGAAGGTTGTAGAATATTACATCCGAGATGTCAGGTTGCCTTAGGTTAGGATATACACCGTTATAGACATATATACTGTTCCCTCCGAGAAGTAGGGTTCGACAGGCCAGGAATGTTGTCAAATATTGCATTCGAGGTGTTAGATTGCCTTAGGTTAGGATATATAACGTTATAGACGTATATACTGTTCCCTCCGAGAAGTAGGGTTCGACAGGCCAGGAATGTTGTCAAATATTGCATCCGAGATGTTAGGTTGCCTCAGGTAAGGATATATGACGTTATAGACGTATATACTGTTCCCACCGAGAAGTAGGGTTCGACAGGCCAGGAATGTGGTCAAATATTGCATCCGAGATGTTAGGTTGCCTTAGATTAGGATATATACCGTTATAGACGTTTATAATGTTCCCTCCGAGAAGTAGGGTCCAACACGCCTGGAAGGTTGTAGAATATTACATCCGAGATGTTAGGTTGCCTTAGGTTAGGATATATGACGTTACAGACGTATATACTGTTCCCTCCGAGAAGTAGGGTTCGACAGGCCAGGAATGTTGTCAAATATTGCATCCGAGATGTTAGATTGCCTTAGATTATGATATCGACCGTTATAGACGCATATAATATTCCCACCGAAAAGTATGCACCGACACGGCAGGAATATTGTAAAATATTACGTCTGAGATAATAGGGTGCCTTAGATTAGGATATACAACGTTATAGACTCATATAATGTTCCCACCGAGAAGTAGGGTCCGACACGCCTGGAATGATGTAGAATATTACATCCGAGATGTCAGGTTGCCTTAGGTTAGGATATATAACGTTATAGACGTATATACTGTTCCCTCCGAGAAGTAGGGTTCGACACGCCAGCAATGTTGTCAAATATTACATCCGAGTTGTTACGTTGCCGTTATAGACGCATTAATGTTACCACCGAGACGTAGGGACCGACACGCCTGGAACGTTGTCAAATGTTACATCCGAGATGTTAGGTTGCCTTAGGTTAGGATATATATCGTTATAGACGTATATACTGTTCCTACCGAGAGGTAGGGTTCGACAGGCCAGGAATGTTGTCAAATATTGCATCCGAGATGTTAGGTTGCCTTAGATTAGGATATATACCGTTATAGACGTATATAATGTTCCCTCCGAGAAGTAGGGTTCGACAGGCCAGGAATGTTGTCAAATATTGCATCCGATATGTTAGGTTGCCTTAGATTACGATATACAACGTTATAGACGCATATAATGTTCCCACCGAGAAGTAGGGTCCGACACGCCTGGAAGGTTGTAGAATATTAAATCCGAGTAGTTAGGTTGCCTTAGGTTAGGATATATGACGTTACAGACGTATATACTGTTCCCACCGAGAGGTAGGGTTCGACAGGCCAGGAATGTTGTCAAATATTGCATCCGAGATGTTAGGTTGCCTTAGGTTAGGATATATAACGTTATAGACGCATGTAATGTTACCTCCGAGACGTAGGGACCGACACGCCTGGAATGTTGTCAAATGTTACATCCGAGATGTTAAGTTGCCTTATGTTAGGATATATGACGCTACAGACGTATATACTGTTCCCTCCGAGAAGTAGGGTTCGACAAGCCAGGAATGTTGTCAAATATTGCATCCGAGATGTTAGGTTGCCTTAGATTAGGATATACAACGTTATAGACGCATATAATGTTCCCACCGAGGAGTAGGTTCCGACACGCCTGGAATGTTGTAGAGTATTACATCCGATATGTAAGGTTGCCTTAGGTTAGAATATATAACGTTATGGATGTATATACAGTTCCCACCGAGAAGTAGGGTCCGACAGGCCAGGAATGTTGTCAAATATTGCATCCGAGATGTTAGGTTGCCTTAGATTAGGATATACAACGTTATAGACGCATATAATGTTCCCACCGAGAAGTAGGGTCCGACCCGCCTGGAATGTTGTAGAATATTACATCCGAGATGTAAGGTTGCCTTAGGTTAGAATATATAACGTTATGAACGTATATACTGTTCCCTACGAGAAGTAGGGTTCGGCAGGCCAGGAATGTTGTCAAATATTGCATCCGAGATGTTAGATTGCCTTAGATTATGATATCGACCGTTATAGACGCATATAATATTCCCACCGAAAAGTATGCACCGACACGCCAGGAATATTGTAAAATATTACGTTTGAGATAATAGGTTGCCTTAGATTAGGATATACAACGTTATAGACTCATATAATGTTCCCACCGAGAAGTAGGGTCCGACACGCCTGGAATGATGTAGAATATTACATCCGAGATGTCAGGTTGCCTTAGGTTAGGGTACATAACGTTATAGACGTATATACTGTTCCCTCCGAGAAGTAGGGTTCGACAGGCCAGGAATGTTGTCAAATATTGCATCCGAGATGTTAGGTTGCCTTAGATTAGGATATACAACGTTATAGACGCATATAATGTTCCCACCGAGGAGTAGGGTCCGACACGCCTGGAATGTTGTAGAATATTACATCCGAGATGTAAGGTTGCCTTAGGTTAGAATATATAACGTTATGGATGTATATACTGTTCCCACCGAGAAGTAGGGTCCGACACGCCAGGAATGTTGTCAAATATTACATCCGAGATGTAAGCTTGCCTTAGGTTAGGATATATAACGTTGTGGACGTATATACTGTTCCCACCGAGAAGTGGGGTCCGACACGCCAGGAATGTTGTCAAATATTATATCCGAGTTGCTACGTTGCCGTTATAGACGCATTAATGTTACCACCGAGACGTAGGGACCGACACGCCTGGAATGTTGTCAAATGTGACATCCGAGATGTTTGGTTGCCTTAGGTTAGGATATATGTCGTTATAGACGTATATACTGTTCCCACCGAGAGGTAGGGTTCGACAGGCCAGGAATGTTGTCAAATATTGCATCCGAGATGTTAGGTTGCCTTAGTTTAGGATATATAACGTTATAGACGCATGTAATGTTACCTCCGAGACGTAGGGACCGACACGCCTGGAATGTTGTCAAATGTTACATCCGAGATGTTAGGTTGCCTTATGTTAGGATATATGACGCTACAGACGTATATACTGTTCCCTCCGAGAAGTAGGGTTCGACAGGCCAGGAATGTTGTCAAATATTGCATCCGAGATGTTAGGTTGCCTTAGATTAGGATATACAACGTTATAGACGCATATAATGTTCCCACCGAGGAGTAGGGTCCGACACGCCTGGAATGTTGTAGAATATTACATCCGAGATGTAAGGTTGCCTTAGGTTAGAATATATAACGTTATGGACGTATATACTGTTCCCACCGAGAAGTAGGGTTCGACAGGCCAGGAGTGTTGTCAAATATTGCATCCGAGATGTTAGGTTGCCTTAGATTAGGATATACAACGTTATAGACGCATATAATGTTCCCACCGAGGAGTAGGGTCCGACACGCCTGGAATGTTGTAGAGTATTACATCCGAGATGTAAGGTTGCCTTAGGTTAGAATATATAACGTTATGGATGTATATACTGTTCCCACCGAGAAGTAGGGTCCGACACGCCTGGAATGTTGTAGAATAATACATCCGAGATGTCAGGTTGCCTTAGGTTAGGATATATAACGTTATGGACGTATATACTGTTCCCACCGAGAAGTAGGGTCCGAAACGCCAGGAATGTTGTCAAATATTACATCCGAGTTGTTACGTTGCAGTTATAGACGCATTAATGTTACCACCGAGACGTAGGGACCGACACGCCTGGAATGTTGTCAAATGTGACATCCGAGATGTTAGGTTGCCTTAGGTTAGGATATATGCCGTTATAGACGTATATACTGTTCCCACCGAGAGGTAGGGTTCGACAGGCCAGGAATGTTGTCAAATATTGCATCCGAGATGTTAGGTTGCCTTAGTTTAGGATATATAACGTTATAGACGCATGTAATATTACCTCCGAGACGTAGGGACCGACACGCCTGGAATGTTGTCAAATGTTACATCCGAGATGTTAGGTTGCCTTATGTTAGGATATATGACGCTACAGACGTATATACTGTTCCCTCCGAGAAGTAGGGTTCGACAGGCAAGGAGTGTTGTCAAATATTGCATCCGAGATGTTAGGTTGCCTTAGATTAGGATATACAACGTTATAGACGCATATAATGTTCCCACCGAGGAGTAGGGTCCGACACGCCTGGAATGTTGTAGAATATTACATCCGAGATGTAAGGTTGCCTTAGGTTAGAATATATAACGTTATGGACGTATATACTGTTCCCACCGAGAAGTAGGGTCTGACACGCCAGGAATGTTGTCAAATATTACATCCGAGATGTAAGGTTGCCTTAGGTTAGGATATATAACGTTATAGACGTATATACTGTTCCCTCCGAGAAGTAGGGCTCGACAGGCCAGGAATGTTGTCAAATATTGCATCCGAGATGTTAGGTTGCCCTAGATTAGGATATACAACGTTATAGACGCATATAATGTTCCCACCGAGGAGTAGGGTCCGACACGCCTGGAATGTTGTAGAGTATTACATCCGAGATGTAAGGTTGCCTTAGCTTAGAATATATAACGTTATGCACGTATATACTGTTCCCACCGAGAAGTAGGGACCGACACGCCAGGAATGTTGTAAAATATTACATCCGAGATGTAAGGTTGCCTTAGGTTAGGATATATAACGTTATGGACGTATATACTGTTCCCACCGAGAGGTAGGGTTCGACAGGCCAGGAATGTTGTCAAATATTGCATCCGAGATGTTAGGTTGCCTTAGGTTAGGATATATAACGTTATAGACGTATGTAATGTTACCTCCGAGACGTAGGGACCGACACGCCTGGAATGTTGTCAAATGTGACATCCGAGATGTTAGGTTGCCTTAGGTTAGGATATATGTCGTTATAGACGTATATACTGTTCCCACCGAGAGGTAGGGTTCGACAGGCTAGGAATGTTGTCAAATATTGCATCCGAGATGTTAGATTGCCTTAGATTATGATATCGACCGTTATAGACGCATATAATATTCCCACCGAAAAGTATGCACCGACACGGCAGGAATATTGTAAAATATTACGTCTGAGATAATAGGGTGCCTTAGATTAGGATATACAACGTTATAGACTCATATAATGTTCCCACCGAGAAGTAGGGTCCGACACGCCTGGAATGATGTAGAATATTACATCCGAGATGTCAGGTTGCCTTAGGTTAGGATATATAACGTTATAGACGTATATACTGTTCCCTCCGAGAAGTAGGGTTCGACACGCCAGCAATGTTGTCAAATATTACATCCGAGTTGTTACGTTGCCGTTATAGACGCATTAATGTTACCACCGAGACGTAGGGACCGACACGCCTGGAACGTTGTCAAATGTTACATCCGAGATGTTAGGTTGCCTTAGGTTAGGATATATATCGTTATAGACGTATATACTGTTCCTACCGAGAGGTAGGGTTCGACAGGCCAGGAATGTTGTCAAATATTGCATCCGAGATGTTAGGTTGCCTTAGATTAGGATATATACCGTTATAGACGTATATAATGTTCCCTCCGAGAAGTAGGGTTCGACAGGCCAGGAATGTTGTCAAATATTGCATCCGATATGTTAGGTTGCCTTAGATTACGATATACAACGTTATAGACGCATATAATGTTCCCACCGAGAAGTAGGGTCCGACACGCCTGGAAGGTTGTAGAATATTAAATCCGAGTAGTTAGGTTGCCTTAGGTTAGGATATATGACGTTACAGACGTATATACTGTTCCCACCGAGAGGTAGGGTTCGACAGGCCAGGAATGTTGTCAAATATTGCATCCGAGATGTTAGGTTGCCTTAGGTTAGGATATATAACGTTATAGACGCATGTAATGTTACCTCCGAGACGTAGGGACCGACACGCCTGGAATGTTGTCAAATGTTACATCCGAGATGTTAAGTTGCCTTATGTTAGGATATATGACGCTACAGACGTATATACTGTTCCCTCCGAGAAGTAGGGTTCGACAAGCCAGGAATGTTGTCAAATATTGCATCCGAGATGTTAGGTTGCCTTAGATTAGGATATACAACGTTATAGACGCATATAATGTTCCCACCGAGGAGTAGGTTCCGACACGCCTGGAATGTTGTAGAGTATTACATCCGATATGTAAGGTTGCCTTAGGTTAGAATATATAACGTTATGGATGTATATACAGTTCCCACCGAGAAGTAGGGTCCGACAGGCCAGGAATGTTGTCAAATATTGCATCCGAGATGTTAGGTTGCCTTAGATTAGGATATACAACGTTATAGACGCATATAATGTTCCCACCGAGAAGTAGGGTCCGACCCGCCTGGAATGTTGTAGAATATTACATCCGAGATGTAAGGTTGCCTTAGGTTAGAATATATAACGTTATGAACGTATATACTGTTCCCTACGAGAAGTAGGGTTCGGCAGGCCAGGAATGTTGTCAAATATTGCATCCGAGATATTAGATTGCCTTAGATTATGATATCGACCGTTATAGACGCATATAATATTCCCACCGAAAAGTATGCACCGACACGCCAGGAATATTGTAAAATATTACGTTTGAGATAATAGGTTGCCTTAGATTAGGATATACAACGTTATAGACTCATATAATGTTCCCACCGAGAAGTAGGGTCCGACACGCCTGGAATGATGTAGAATATTACATCCGAGATGTCAGGTTGCCTTAGGTTAGGGTACATAACGTTATAGACGTATATACTGTTCCCTCCGAGAAGTAGGGTTCGACAGGCCAGGAATGTTGTCAAATATTGCATCCGAGATGTTAGGTTGCCTTAGATTAGGATATACAACGTTATAGACGCATATAATGTTCCCACCGAGGAGTAGGGTCCGACACGCCTGGAATGTTGTAGAATATTACATCCGAGATGTAAGGTTGCCTTAGGTTAGAATATATAACGTTATGGATGTATATACTGTTCCCACCGAGAAGTAGGGTCCGACACGCCAGGAATGTTGTCAAATATTACATCCGAGATGTAAGCTTGCCTTAGGTTAGGATATATAACGTTGTGGACGTATATACTGTTCCCACCGAGAAGTGGGGTCCGACACGCCAGGAATGTTGTCAAATATTATATCCGAGTTGTTACGTTGCCGTTATAGACGCATTAATGTTACCACCGAGACGTAGGGACCGACACGCCTGGAATGTTGTCAAATGTGACATCCGAGATGTTTGGTTGCCTTAGGTTAGGATATATGTCGTTATAGACGTATATACTGTTCCCACCGAGAGGTAGGGTTCGACAGGCCAGGAATGTTGTCAAATATTGCATCCGAGATGTTAGGTTGCCTTAGTTTAGGATATATAACGTTATAGACGCATGTAATGTTACCTCCGAGACGTAGGGACCGACACGCCTGGAATGTTGTCAAATGTTACATCCGAGATGTTAGGTTGCCTTATGTTAGGATATATGACGCTACAGACGTATATACTGTTCCCTCCGAGAAGTAGGGTTCGACAGGCCAGGAATGTTGTCAAATATTGCATCCGAGATGTTAGGTTGCCTTAGATTAGGATATACAACGTTATAGACGCATATAATGTTCCCACCGAGGAGTAGGGTCCGACACGCCTGGAATGTTGTAGAATATTACATACGAGATGTAAGGTTGCCTTAGGTTAGAATATATAACGTTATGGACGTATATACTGTTCCCACCGAGAAGTAGGGTTCGACAGGCCAGGAGTGTTGTCAAATATTGCATCCGAGATGTTAGGTTGCCTTAGATTAGGATATACAACGTTATAGACGCATATAATGTTCCCACCGAGGAGTAGGGTCCGACACGCCTGGAATGTTGTAGAGTATTACATCCGAGATGTAAGGTTGCCTTAGGTTAGAATATATAACGTTATGGATGTATATACTGTTCCCACCGAGAAGTAGGGTCCGACACGCCTGGAATGTTGTAGAATAATACATCCGAGATGTCAGGTTGCCTTAGGTTAGGATATATAACGTTATGGACGTATATACTGTTCCCACCGAGAAGTAGGGTCCGAAACGCCAGGAATGTTGTCAAATATTACATCCGAGTTGTTACGTTGCAGTTATAGACGCATTAATGTTACCACCGAGACGTAGGGACCGACACGCCTGGAATGTTGTCAAATGTGACATCCGAGATGTTAGGTTGCCTTAGGTTAGGATATATGCCGTTATAGACGTATATACTGTTCCCACCGAGAGGTAGGGTTCGACAGGCCAGGAATGTTGTCAAATATTGCATCCGAGATGTTAGGTTGCCTTAGTTTAGGATATATAACGTTATAGACGCATGTAATATTACCTCCGAGACGTAGGGACCGACACGCCTGGAATGTTGTCAAATGTTACATCCGAGATGTTAGGTTGCCTTATGTTAGGATATATGACGCTACAGACGTATATACTGTTCCCTCCGAGAAGTAGGGTTCGACAGGCAAGGAGTGTTGTCAAATATTGCATCCGAGATGTTAGGTTGCCTTAGATTAGGATATACAACGTTATAGACGCATATAATGTTCCCACCGAGGAGTAGGGTCCGACACGCCTGGAATGTTGTAGAATATTACATCCGAGATGTAAGGTTGCCTTAGGTTAGAATATATAACGTTATGGACGTATATACTGTTCCCACCGAGAAGTAGGGTCTGACACGCCAGGAATGTTGTCAAATATTACATCCGAGATGTAAGGTTGCCTTAGGTTAGGATATATAACGTTATAGACGTATATACTGTTCCCTCCGAGAAGTAGGGCTCGACAGGCCAGGAATGTTGTCAAATATTGCATCCGAGATGTTAGGTTGCCCTAGATTAGGATATACAACGTTATAGACGCATATAATGTTCCCACCGAGGAGTAGGGTCCGACACGCCTGGAATGTTGTAGAGTATTACATCCGAGATGTAAGGTTGCCTTAGCTTAGAATATATAACGTTATGCACGTATATACTGTTCCCACCGAGAAGTAGGGACCGACACGCCAGGAATGTTGTAAAATATTACATCCGAGATGTAAGGTTGCCTTAGGTTAGGATATATAACGTTATGGACGTATATACTGTTCCCACCGAGAGGTAGGGTTCGACAGGCCAGGAATGTTGTCAAATATTGCATCCGAGATGTTAGGTTGCCTTAGGTTAGGATATATAACGTTATAGACGTATGTAATGTTACCTCCGAGACGTAGGGACCGACACGCCTGGAATGTTGTCAAATGTGACATCCGAGATGTTAGGTTGCCTTAGGTTAGGATATATGTCGTTATAGACGTATATACTGTTCCCACCGAGAGGTAGGGTTCGACAGGCTAGGAATGTTGTCAAATATTGCATCCGAGATGTTAGGTTGCCTTAGGTTAGGATATATAACGTTATAGACGCATGTAATGTTACCTCCGAGACGTAGGGACCGACACGCCTGGAATGTTGTCAAGTGTTACATCCGAGATGTTAGGTTGCCTTATGTTAGGATATATGACGTTACAGACGTATATACTGTTCCCTCCGAGAAGTAGTGTTCGACAGGCCAGGAATGTTGTCAAATATTGCATCCGAGATGTTAGGTTGCCTTAGATTAGGCTATATACCGTTATAGACGTATATAATGTACCCTCCGAGAAGTAGGGTTCGACAGGCCAGGAATGTTGTCAAATATTGCATCCGAGATGTTAGGTTGCCTTAGGTTAGGATATATAACGTTATAGACGCATGTAATGTTACCACTGAGACGTAGGGACCGACACGACTGGAATGTTGTCAAATGTGACATCCGAGATGTTAGGTTGCCTTAGGTTAGGATATATGTCGTTATAGACGTATATACTGTTCCCACCGAGAGGTAGGGTTCGACAGGGCAGGAATGTTGTCAAATATTGCATCCGAGATGTTAGGTTGCCTTAGGTTAGGATATATAACGTTATAGACGCATGTAATGTTACCTCCGAGAAGTAGGGTTCGACAGGCCAGGAATGTTGTCAAATATTGCATCCGAGATGTTAGGTTGCCTTAGGTTAGGATATATAACGTTATAGACGCATGTAATGTTACCACTGAGACGTAGGGACCGACACGACTGGAATGTTGTCAAATGTGACATCCGAGATGTTAGGTTGCCTTATGTTAGGATATATGACGTTACAGACGTATATACTGTTCCCTCCGAGAAGTAGTGTTCGACAGGCCAGGAATGTTGTCAAATATTGCATCCGAGATGTTAGGTTCCCTTAGATTAGGATATATACCGTTATAGACGTATATACTGTTCCCTCCGAGAAGTAGGGTTCGACAGTCCAGGAATGTTGTCAAATATTGCATCCGAGATGTTAGGTTGCCTTAGATTAGGATATATACCGTTATAGACGTTTATAATGTTCCCTCCGAGAAGTAGGGTTCGACAGGCCAGGAATGTTGTCAAATATTGCATCCGAGATGTTAGGTTGCCTTAGATTAGGATATACAACGTTATAGACGCATATAATGTTCCCACCGAGAAGTAGGGTCCGACTCGCCTGGAAGGTTGTAGAATATTACATCCGAGATGTTAGGTTGCCTTAGGTTAGGATATATGACGTTACAGACTTATATACTGTTCCCTCCGAGAAGTAGGGTTCGACAGGCCAGGAATGTTATCAAATATTGCATCCGAGATGTTAGGTTGCCTTAGATTATGATATATACCGTTATAGACGTATATACTGTTCCCTCCGAGAAGTAGGGTTCGGCAGGCCAGGAATGTCGTCAAATATTGCATCCGAGATGTTAGGTTGCCTTAGATTAGGATGTATACCGTTATAGACGTTTATAATGTTCCCTCCGAGAAGTAGGGTTCGACAGGCCAGGAATGTTATCAAATATTGCATCCGAGATGTTAGGTTGCCTTAGATTATGATATATACCGTTATAGACGTATATACTGTTCCCTCCGAGAAGTAGGGTTCGGCAGGCCAGGAATGTCGTCAAATATTGCATCCGAGATGTTAGGTTGCCTTAGGTTAGGATATATAACGTTATAGACGCATGTAATGTTACCACCGAGACGTAGGGACCGACACGCCTGGAATGTTGTCAAATGTTACATCCGAGATGTTAGGTTGCCTCAGATTAGGATATACAACGTTATAGACGCATATAATGTTCCCACCGAGGAGTAGGGTCCGACACGCCTGGAATGTTGTCAAATATTGCATCCGAGATGTTAGGTTGCCTTAGATTATGATATATACCATTATAGACGCATATAATGTTCCCACCGAGAAGTAGGGTCCGACACGCCTGGAAGGTTGTAGAATATTACATCCGAGATGTCAGGTTGCCTTAGGTTAGGATATATAACGTTATGGACGTATATACTGTTCCCACCGAGAGGTAGGGTTCGACAGGCCAGGAATGTTGTCAAATATTGCATCCGAGATGTTGGGTTGCCTTAGGTTAGGATATATAACGTTATAGACGCATGTAATGTTACCACCGAGACGTAGGGACCGACACGACTGGAATGTTGTCAAATGTGACATCCGAGATGTTAGGTTGCCTTAGGTTAGGATATTTGTCGTTCTAGACGTATATACTGTTCCCACCGAGAGGTAGGGTTCGACAGGCCAGGAATGTTGTCAAATATTGCATCCGAGATGTTAGGTTGCCTTAGGTTAGGATATATAACGTTATAGACGCATGTAATGTTACCTCCGAGACGTAGGGACCGACACGCCTGGAATGTTGTCCAGTGTTACATCCGAGATGTTAGGTTGCCTTATTTTAGGATATATGACGCTACAGAAGTATATACTGTTCCCTCCGAGAAGTAGGGTTCGACAGGCCAGGAATGTTGTCAAATATTGCATCCGAGATGTTAGGTTGCCTTAGATTAGGATATATACCGTTATAGACGTATATAATGTACCCTCCGAGAAGTAGGGTTCGACAGGCCAGGAATGTTGTCAAATATTGCATCCGAGATGTTAGGTTGCCCTAGATTAGGATATACAACGTTATAGACGCATATAATGTTCCCACCGAGGAGTAGGGTCCGACACGCCTGGAATGTTGTAGAGTATTACATCCGAGATGTCAGGTTGCCTTAGGTTAGGATATATCACGTTATGGACGTATATACTGTTCCCACCGAGAAGTAGGGTCCGAAACGCCAGGAATGTTGTCAAATATTACATCCGAGTTGTTACGTTGCCGTTATAGACGCATTAATGTTACCACCGAGACGTAGGGACCGACACGCCTGGAATGTTGTCAAATGTGACATCCGAGATGTTAGGTTGCCTTAGGTTAGGATATATGTCGTTATAGACGTATATACTGTTCCCACCGAGAGGTAGGGTTCGACAGGCCAGGAATGTTGTCAAATATTGCATCCGAGATGTTAGGTTGCCTTAGGTTAGGATATATAACGTTATAGACGCATGTAATGTTACCTCCGAGACGTGGGGACCGACACGGCTGGAATGTTGTCAAATGTTACATCCGAGATGTAAGGTTGCCTTAGGTTAGAATATATAACGTTATGCACGTATATACTGTTCCCACCGAGAAGTAGGGACCGACACGCCAGGAATGTTGTCAAATATTACATCCGAGATGTAAGGTTGCCTTAGGTTAGGATATATAACGTTATGGACGTATATACTGTTCCCACCGAGAGTTAGGGTTCGACAGGCCAGGAATGTTGTCAAATATTGCATCCGAGATGTTAGGTTGCCTTAGGTTAGGATATATAACGTTATAGACGCATGTAATGTTACCTCCGAGACGTGGGGACCGACACGGCTGGAATGTTGTCAAATGTTACATCCGAGATGTTAGGTTGCCTTATGTTAGGATATATGACGCTACAGACGTATATACTGTTCCCTCCGAGAAGTAGGGTTCGACAGGCCAGGAATGTTGTCAAATATTGCATCCGAGATGTTAGGTTGCCTTAGATTAGGATATACAACGTTATAGACGCATATAATGTTCCCACCGAGGAGTAGGGTCCGACACGCCTGGAATGTTGTCAAATATTACATCCGAGATGTAAGGTTGCCTTAGGTTAGAATATATAACGTTATGCACGTATATACTGTTCCCACCGAGAAGTAGGGACCGACACGCCAGGAATGTTGTCAAATATTACATCCGAGATGTAAGGTTGCCTTAGGTTAGGATATATGACGTTATGGACGTATATACTGTTCCCACCGAGAGGTAGGGTTCGGCAGGCCAGGAATGTCGTCAAATATTGCATCCGAGATGTTAGGTTGCCTTAGATTAGGATATATACCGTTATAGACGTTTATAATGTTCCCTCCGAGAAGTAGGGTTCGACAGGCCAGGAATGTTGTCAAATATTGCATCCGAGATGTTAGGTTGCCTTAGATTAGGATATACAACGTTATAGACGCATATAATGTTACCTCCGAGACGTGGGGACCGACACGGCTGGAATGTTGTCAAATGTTACATCCGAGATGTTAGGTTGCCTTATGTTAGGATATATGACGCTACAGACGTATATACTGTTCCCTCCGAGAAGTAGGGTTCGACAGGCCAGGAATGTTGTCAAATATTGCATCCGAGATGTTAGGTTGCCTTAGATTAGGATATACAACGTTATAGACGCATATAATGTTCCCACCGAGGAGTAGGGTCCGACACGCCTGGAATGTGGTCAAATATTGCATCCGAGATGTTAGGTTGCCTTAGGTTAGGATATATAACGTTATAGACGTATGTAATGTTACCTCCGAGACGTAGGGACCGACACGCCTGGAATGTTGTCAAGTGTTACATCCGAGATGTTAGGTTGCCTTATGTTAGGATATATGACGCTACAGACGTATATACTGTTCCCTCCGAGAAGTAGGGTTCGACAGGCCAGGAATGTTGTCAAATATTGCATCCGAGATGTTAGGTTGCCTTAGATTAGGCTATATACCGTTATAGACGTATATAATGTACCCCCCGAGAAGTAGGGTTCGACAGGCCAGGAATGTTGTCAAATATTGCATCCGAGATGTTAGGTTGCCTTAGGTTAGGATATATAACGTTATAGACGCATGTAATGTTACCACCGAGACGTAGGGACCGACACGACTGGAATGTTGTCAAATGTGACATCCGAGATGTTAGATTGCCTTAGGTTAGGATATATGTCGTTATAGACGTATATACTGTTCCCACCGAGAGGTAGGGTTCGACAGGCCAGGAATGTTGTCAAATATTGCATCCGAGATGTTAGGTTGCCTTAGGTTAGGATATATAACGTTATAGACGCATGTAATGTTACCTCCGAGACGTAGGGACCGACACGCCTGGAATGTTGTCCAGTGTTACATCCGAGATGTTAGGTTGCCTTATGTTAGGATATATGACGCTACAGAAGTATATACTGTTCCCTCCGAGAAGTAGGGTTTGACAGGCCAGGAATGTTGTCAAATATTGCATCCGAGATGTTAGGTTGCCTTAGATTAGGATATATACCGTTATAGACGTATATAATGTACCCTCCGAGAAGTAGGGTTCGACAGGCCAGGAATGTTGTCAAATATTGCATCCGAGATGTTAGGTTGCCTTAGATTGGGATATACAACGTTATAGACGCATATAATGTTCCCACCGAGAAGTAGGGTCCGACACGCCTGGAAGGTTGTAGAATATTACATCCGAGATGTTAGGTTGCCTTAGGTTAGGATATATGAAGTTACAGACGTATATACTGTTCCATCCGAGAAGTAGGGTTCGAAAGGCCAGGAATGTTATCAAATATTGCATCCGAGATGTTAGGTTGCCTTAGATTATGATATATACCGTTATAGACACATATAATGTTCCCACCGAGAAGTAGGGTCCGACACGCCTGGAATGATGTAGAATATTACATCCGAGATGTCAGGTTGCCTTAGGTTAGGATATATAACGTTATAGACGTATATACTGTTCCCTCCGAGAAGTAGGGTTCGACAGGCCAGGAATGTTGTCAAATATTGCATCCGAGATGTTAGGTTGCCCTAGATTAGGATATACAACGTTATAGACGCATATAATGTTCCCACCGAGGAGTAGGGTCCGACACGCCTGGAATGTTGTAGAGTATTACATCCGAGATGTAAGGTTGCCTTAGGTTAGAATATATAACGTTATGGATGTATATACTGTTCCCACCGAGAAGTAGGTTCCGACACGCCTGGAATGTTGTAGAATAATACATCCGAGATGTCAGGTTGCCTTAGGTTAGGATATATAACGTTATGGACGTATATACTGTTCCCACCGAGAAGTAGGGTCCGAAACGCCAGGAATGTTGTCAAATATTACATCCGAGTTGTTACGTTGCCGTTATAGACGCATTAATGTTACCAGCGAGACGTAGGGACCGACACGCCTGGAATGTTGTCAAATGTGACATCCGAGATGTTAGGTTGCCTTAGGTTAGGATATATAACGTTATAGACGCATGTAATGTTACCTCCGAGACGTGGGGACCGACACGGCTGGAATGTTGTCAAATGTTACATCCGAGATGTTAGGTTGCCTTATGTTAGGATATATGACGCTACAGACGTATATACTGTTCCCTCCGAGAAGTAGGGTTCGACAGGCCAGGAATGTTGTCAAATATTGCATCCGAGATGTTAGGTTGCCTTAGATTAGGATATACAACGTTATAGACGCATATAATGTTCCCACCGAGGAGTAGGGTCCGACACGCCTGGAATGTTGTCAAATATTACATCCGAGATGTAAGGTTGCCTTAGGTTAGAATATATAACGTTATGCACGTATATACTGTTCCCACCGAGAAGTAGGGACCGACACGCCAGGAATGTTGTCAAATATTACATCCGAGATGTAAGGTTGCCTTAGGTTAGGATATATAACGTTATGGACGTATATACTGTTCCCACCGAGAGGTAGGGTTCGGCAGGCCAGGAATGTCGTCAAATATTGCATCCGAGATGTTAGGTTGCCTTAGATTAGGATATATACCGTTATAGACGTTTATAATGTTCCCTCCGAGAAGTAGGGTTCGACAGGCCAGGAATGTTGTCAAATATTGCATCCGAGATGTTAGGTTGCCTTAGATTAGGATATACAACGTTATAGACGCATATAATGTTCCCACCGAGAAGTAGGGTCCGACACGCCTGGAAGGTTGTAGAATATTACATCCGAGATGTTAGGTTGCCTTAGGTTAGGATATATGACGTTACAGACGTATATACTGTTCCCTCCTAGAAGTAGGGTTCGACAGGCCAGGAATGTTATCAAATATTGCATCCGAGATGTTAGGTTGCCTTAGATTATGATATATACCGTTATAGACGTATATACTGTTCCCTCCGAGAAGTAGGGTTCGGCAGGCCAGGAATGTCGTCAAATATTGCATCCGAGATGTTAGGTTGCCTTAGGTTAGGATATATAACGTTATAGACGCATGTAATGTTACCACCGAGACGTAGGGACCGACACGCCTGGAATGTTGTCAAATGTTACATCCGAGATGTTAGGTTGCCTCAGATTAGGATATACAACGTTATAGACGCATATAATGTTCCCACCGAGGAGTAGGGTCCGACACGCCTGGAATGTTGTCAAATATTGCATCCGAGATGTTAGGTTGCCTTAGATTATGATATATACCATTATAGACGCATATAATGTTCCCACCGAGAAGTAGGGTCCGACACGCCTGGAAGGTTGTAGAATATTACATCCGAGATGTCAGGTTGCCTTAGGTTAGGATATATAACGTTATGGACGTATATACTGTTCCCACCGAGAGGTAGGGTTCGACAGGCCAGGAATGTTGTCAAATATTGCATCCGAGATGTTGGGTTGCCTTAGGTTAGGATATATAACGTTATAGACGCATGTAATGTTACCACCGAGACGTAGGGACCGACACGTCTGGAATGTTGTCATATGTGACATCCGAGATGTTAGGTTGCCTTAGGTTAGGATATATGTCGTTATAGACGTATATACTGTTCCCACCGAGAGGTAGGGTTCGACAGGCCAGGAATGTTGTCAAATATTGCATCCGAGATGTTAGGTTGCCTTAGGTTAGGATATATAACGTTATAGACGTATGTAATGTTACCTCCGAGACGTAGGGACCGACACGCCTGGAATGTTGTCAAGTGTTACATCCGAGATGTTAGGTTGCCTTATGTTAGGATATATGACGCTACAGACGTATATACTGTTCCCTCCGAGAAGTAGGGTTCGACAGGCCAGGAATGTTGTCAAATATTGCATCCGAGATGTTAGGTTGCCTTAGATTAGGCTATATACCGTTATAGACGTATATAATGTACCCTCCGAGAAGTAGGGTTCGACAGGCCAGGAATGTTGTCAAATATTGCATCCGAGATGTTAGGTTGCCTTAGCTTAGGATATATACCGTTATAGACGTATATACTGTTCCCATCGAGAGGTAGGGTTCGACAGGCCAGGAATGTTGTCAAATATTGCATCCGAGATGTTAGGTTGCCTTAGGTTAGGATATATAACGTTATAGACGCATGTAATGTTACCTCCGAGACGTAGGGACCGACACGCCTGGAATGTTGTCAAGTGTTACATCCGAGATGTTAGGTTGCCTTATGTTAGGATATATGACGTTACAGACGTATATACTGTTCCCTCCGAGAAGTAGTGTTCGACAGGCCAGGAATGTTGTCAAATATTGCATCCGAGATGTTAGGTTGCCTTAGATTAGGATATATACCGTTATAGACGTATATACTGTTCCCTCCGAGAAGTAGGGTTCGACAGGCCAGGAATGTTGTCAAATATTGCATCCGAGATGTTAGGTTGCCTTAGATTAGGATATATACCGTTATAGACGTTTATAATGTTCCCTCCGAGAAGTAGGGTTCGACAGGCCAGGAATGTTGTCAAATATTGCATCCGAGATGTTAGGTTGCCTTAGATTAGGATATACAACGTTATAGACGCATATAATGTTCCAAACGAGAAGTAGGGTCCGACACGCCTGGAAGGTTGTAGAATATTACATCCGAGATGTTAGGTTGCCTTAGGTTAGGATATATGACGTTACAGACGTATATACTGTTCCCTCCGAGAAGTAGGGTTCGACAGGCCAGGAATGTTATCAAATATTGCATCCGAGATGTTAGGTTGCCTTAGATTATGATATATACCGTTATAGACGTATATACTGTTCCCTCCGAGAAGTAGGGTTCGGCAGGCCAGGAATGTCGTCAAATATTGCATCCGAGATGTTAGGTTGCCTTAGATTAGGATATATACCGTTATAGACGTTTATAATGTTCCCTCCGAGAAGTAGGGTTCGACAGGCCAGGAATGTTGTCAAATATTGCATCCGAGATGTTAGGTTGCCTTAGATTGGGATATACAACGTTATAGACGCATATAATGTTCCCACCGAGAAGTAGGGTCCGACACGCCTGGAAGGTTGTAGAATATTACATCCGAGATGTTAGGTTGCCTTAGGTTAGGATATATGACGTTACAGACGTATATACTGTTCCCTCCGAGAAGTAGGGTTCGACAGGCCAGGAATGTTATCAAATATTGCATCCGAGATGTTAGGTTGCCTTAGATTATGATATACACCGTTATAGACGTATATACTGTTCCCTCCGAGAAGTAGGGTTCGGCAGGCCAGGAATGTCGTCAAATATTGCATCCGAGATGTTAGGTTGCCTTAGGTTAGGATATATAACGTTATAGACGCATGTAATGTTACCACCGAGACGTAGGGACCGACACGCCTGGAATGTTGTCAAATGTGACATCCGAGATGTTAGGTTGCCTTAGGTTAGGATATATGTCGTTATAGACGTATATACTGTTCCCACCGAGAGGTAGGGTTCGACAGGCCAGGAATGTTGTCAAATATTGCATCCGAGATGTTAGGTTGCCTTAGGTTAGGATATATAACGTTATAGACGCATGTAATGTTACCTCCGAGACGTGGGGACCGACACGGCTGGAATGTTGTCAAATGTTACATCCGAGATGTTAGGTTGCCTTATGTTAGGATATATGACGCTACAGACGTATATACTGTTCCCTCCGAGAAGTAGGGTTCGACAGGCCAGGAATGTTGTCAAATATTGCATCCGAGATGTTAGGTTGCCTTAGATTAGGATATACAACGTTATAGACGCATATAATGTTCCCACCGAGGAGTAGGGTCCGACACGCCTGGAATGTGGTCAAATATTGCATCCGAGATGTTAGGTTGCCTTAGGTTAGGATATATAACGTTATAGACGTATGTAATGTTACCTCCGAGACGTAGGGACCGACACGCCTGGAATGTTGTCAAGTGTTACATCCGAGATGTTAGGTTGCCTTATGTTAGGATATATGACGCTACAGACGTATATACTGTTCCCTCCGAGAAGTAGGGTTCGACAGGCCAGGAATGTTGTCAAATATTGCATCCGAGATGTTAGGTTGCCTTAGATTAGGCTATATACCGTTATAGACGTATATAATGTACCCCCCGAGAAGTAGGGTTCGACAGGCCAGGAATGTTGTCAAATATTGCATCCGAGATGTTAGGTTGCCTTAGGTTAGGATATATAACGTTATAGACGCATGTAATGTTACCACCGAGACGTAGGGACCGACACGACTGGAATGTTGTCAAATGTGACATCCGAGATGTTAGGTTGCCTTAGGTTAGGATATATGTCGTTATAGACGTATATACTGTTCCCACCGAGAGGTAGGGTTCGACAGGCCAGGAATGTTGTCAAATATTGCATCCGAGATGTTAGGTTGCCTTAGGTTAGGATATATAACGTTATAGACGCATGTAATGTTACCTCCGAGACGTAGGGACCGACACGCCTGGAATGTTGTCCAGTGTTACATCCGAGATGTTAGGTTGCCTTATGTTAGGATATATGACGCTACAGAAGTATATACTGTTCCCTCCGAGAAGTAGGGTTTGACAGGCCAGGAATGTTGTCAAATATTGCATCCGAGATGTTAGGTTGCCTTAGATTAGGATATATACCGTTATAGACGTATATAATGTACCCTCCGAGAAGTAGGGTTCGACAGGCCAGGAATGTTGTCAAATATTGCATCCGAGATGTTAGGTTGCCTTAGATTGGGATATACAACGTTATAGACGCATATAATGTTCCCACCGAGAAGTAGGGTCCGACACGCCTGGAAGGTTGTAGAATATTACATCCGAGATGTTAGGTTGCCTTAGGTTAGGATATATGAAGTTACAGACGTATATACTGTTCCATCCGAGAAGTAGGGTTCGAAAGGCCAGGAATGTTATCAAATATTGCATCCGAGATGTTAGGTTGCCTTAGATTATGATATATACCGTTATAGACACATATAATGTTCCCACCGAGAAGTAGGGTCCGACACGCCTGGAATGATGTAGAATATTACATCCGAGATGTCAGGTTGCCTTAGGTTAGGATATATAACGTTATAGACGTATATACTGTTCCCTCCGAGAAGTAGGGTTCGACAGGCCAGGAATGTTGTCAAATATTGCATCCGAGATGTTAGGTTGCCCTAGATTAGGATATACAACGTTATAGACGCATATAATGTTCCCACCGAGGAGTAGGGTCCGACACGCCTGGAATGTTGTAGAGTATTACATCCGAGATGTAAGGTTGCCTTAGGTTAGAATATATGACGTTATGGATGTATATACTGTTCCCACCGAGAAGTAGGTTCCGACACGCCTGGAATGTTGTAGAATAATACATCCGAGATGTCAGGTTGCCTTAGGTTAGGATATATAACGTTATGGACGTATATACTGTTCCCACCGAGAAGTAGGGTCCGAAACGCCAGGAATGTTGTCAAATATTACATCCGAGTTGTTACGTTGCCGTTATAGACGCATTAATGTTACCAGCGAGACGTAGGGACCGACACGCCTGGAATGTTGTCAAATGTGACATCCGAGATGTTAGGTTGCCTTAGGTTAGGATATATGTCGTTATAGACGTATATACTGTTCTCACCGAGAGGTAGGGTTCGACAGGCCAGGAATGTTGTCAAATATTGCATCCGAGATGTTAGGTTGCCTTAGGTTAGGATATATAACGTTATAGACGCATGTAATGTTACCTCCGAGACGTGGGGACCGACACGGCTGGAATGTTGTCAAATGTTACATCCGAGATGTTAGGTTGCCTTATGTTAGGATATATGACGCTACAGACGTATATACTGTTCCCTCCGAGAAGTAGTGTTCGACAGGCCAGGAATGTTGTCAAATATTGCATCCGAGATGTTAGGTTGCCTTAGATTAGGATATATACCGTTATAGACGTATATACTGTTCCCTCCGAGAAGTAGGGTTCGACAGGCCAGGAATGTTGTCAAATATTGCATCCGAGATGTTAGGTTGCCTTAGATTAGGATATATACCGTTATAGACGTTTATAATGTTCCCTCCGAGAAGTAGGGTTCGACAGGCCAGGAATGTTGTCAAATATTGCATCCGAGATGTTAGGTTGCCTTAGATTAGGATATACAACGTTATAGACGCATATAATGTTCCAAACGAGAAGTAGGGTCCGACACGCCTGGAAGGTT
Source organism: Xylocopa violacea (assembly GCA_963969225.1). NCBI lineage: Eukaryota > Metazoa > Arthropoda > Insecta > Hymenoptera > Apidae > Xylocopa > Xylocopa violacea. The sequence goes on from CAXAJV010000004.1 coordinate 22,604,940, forward strand.
GTAGAATATTACATCCGAGATGTTAGGTTGCCTTAGGTTAGGATATATGACGTTACAGACGTATATACTGTTCCCTCCGAGAAGTAGGGTTCGACAGGCCAGGAATGTTATCAAATATTGCATCCGAGATGTTAGGTTGCCTTAGATTATGATATATACCGTTATAGACGTATATACTGTTCCCTCCGAGAAGTAGGGTTCGGCAGGCCAGGAATGTCGTCAAATATTGCATCCGAGATGTTAGGTTGCCTTAGATTAGGATATATACCGTTATAGACGTTTATAATGTTCCCTCCGAGAAGTAGGGTTCGACAGGCCAGGAATGTTGTCAAATATTGCATCCGAGATGTTAGGTTGCCTTAGATTGGGATATACAACGTTATAGACGCATATAATGTTCCCACCGAGAAGTAGGGTCCGACACGCCTGGAAGGTTGTAGAATATTACATCCGAGATGTTAGGTTGCCTTAGGTTAGGATATATGACGTTACAGACGTATATACTGTTCCCTCCGAGAAGTAGGGTTCGACAGGCCAGGAATGTTATCAAATATTGCATCCGAGATGTTAGGTTGCCTTAGATTATGATATACACCGTTATAGACGTATATACTGTTCCCTCCGAGAAGTAGGGTTCGGCAGGCCAGGAATGTCGTCAAATATTGCATCCGAGATGTTAGGTTGCCTTAGGTTAGGATATATAACGTTATAGACGCATGTAATGTTACCACCGAGACGTAGGGACCGACACGCCTGGAATGTTGTCAAATGTGACATCCGAGATGTTAGGTTGCCTTAGGTTAGGATATATGTCGTTATAGACGTATATACTGTTCCCACCGAGAGGTAGGGTTCGACAGGCCAGGAATGTTGTCAAATATTGCATCCGAGATGTTAGGTTGCCTTAGGTTAGGATATATAACGTTATAGACGCATGTAATGTTACCTCCGAGACGTGGGGACCGACACGGCTGGAATGTTGTCAAATGTTACATCCGAGATGTTAGGTTGCCTTATGTTAGGATATATGACGCTACAGACGTATATACTGTTCCCTCCGAGAAGTAGGGTTCGACAGGCCAGGAATGTTGTCAAATATTGCATCCGAGATGTTAGGTTGCCTTAGATTAGGATATACAACGTTATAGACGCATATAATGTTCCCACCGAGGAGTAGGGTCCGACACGCCTGGAATGTGGTCAAATATTGCATCCGAGATGTTAGGTTGCCTTAGGTTAGGATATATAACGTTATAGACGTATGTAATGTTACCTCCGAGACGTAGGGACCGACACGCCTGGAATGTTGTCAAGTGTTACATCCGAGATGTTAGGTTGCCTTATGTTAGGATATATGACGCTACAGACGTATATACTGTTCCCTCCGAGAAGTAGGGTTCGACAGGCCAGGAATGTTGTCAAATATTGCATCCGAGATGTTAGGTTGCCTTAGATTAGGCTATATACCGTTATAGACGTATATAATGTACCCCCCGAGAAGTAGGGTTCGACAGGCCAGGAATGTTGTCAAATATTGCATCCGAGATGTTAGGTTGCCTTAGGTTAGGATATATAACGTTATAGACGCATGTAATGTTACCACCGAGACGTAGGGACCGACACGACTGGAATGTTGTCAAATGTGACATCCGAGATGTTAGGTTGCCTTAGGTTAGGATATATGTCGTTATAGACGTATATACTGTTCCCACCGAGAGGTAGGGTTCGACAGGCCAGGAATGTTGTCAAATATTGCATCCGAGATGTTAGGTTGCCTTAGGTTAGGATATATAACGTTATAGACGCATGTAATGTTACCTCCGAGACGTAGGGACCGACACGCCTGGAATGTTGTCCAGTGTTACATCCGAGATGTTAGGTTGCCTTATGTTAGGATATATGACGCTACAGAAGTATATACTGTTCCCTCCGAGAAGTAGGGTTTGACAGGCCAGGAATGTTGTCAAATATTGCATCCGAGATGTTAGGTTGCCTTAGATTAGGATATATACCGTTATAGACGTATATAATGTACCCTCCGAGAAGTAGGGTTCGACAGGCCAGGAATGTTGTCAAATATTGCATCCGAGATGTTAGGTTGCCTTAGATTGGGATATACAACGTTATAGACGCATATAATGTTCCCACCGAGAAGTAGGGTCCGACACGCCTGGAAGGTTGTAGAATATTACATCCGAGATGTTAGGTTGCCTTAGGTTAGGATATATGAAGTTACAGACGTATATACTGTTCCATCCGAGAAGTAGGGTTCGAAAGGCCAGGAATGTTATCAAATATTGCATCCGAGATGTTAGGTTGCCTTAGATTATGATATATACCGTTATAGACACATATAATGTTCCCACCGAGAAGTAGGGTCCGACACGCCTGGAATGATGTAGAATATTACATCCGAGATGTCAGGTTGCCTTAGGTTAGGATATATAACGTTATAGACGTATATACTGTTCCCTCCGAGAAGTAGGGTTCGACAGGCCAGGAATGTTGTCAAATATTGCATCCGAGATGTTAGGTTGCCCTAGATTAGGATATACAACGTTATAGACGCATATAATGTTCCCACCGAGGAGTAGGGTCCGACACGCCTGGAATGTTGTAGAGTATTACATCCGAGATGTAAGGTTGCCTTAGGTTAGAATATATGACGTTATGGATGTATATACTGTTCCCACCGAGAAGTAGGTTCCGACACGCCTGGAATGTTGTAGAATAATACATCCGAGATGTCAGGTTGCCTTAGGTTAGGATATATAACGTTATGGACGTATATACTGTTCCCACCGAGAAGTAGGGTCCGAAACGCCAGGAATGTTGTCAAATATTACATCCGAGTTGTTACGTTGCCGTTATAGACGCATTAATGTTACCAGCGAGACGTAGGGACCGACACGCCTGGAATGTTGTCAAATGTGACATCCGAGATGTTAGGTTGCCTTAGGTTAGGATATATGTCGTTATAGACGTATATACTGTTCTCACCGAGAGGTAGGGTTCGACAGGCCAGGAATGTTGTCAAATATTGCATCCGAGATGTTAGGTTGCCTTAGGTTAGGATATATAACGTTATAGACGCATGTAATGTTACCTCCGAGACGTGGGGACCGACACGGCTGGAATGTTGTCAAATGTTACATCCGAGATGTTAGGTTGCCTTATGTTAGGATATATGACGCTACAGACGTATATACTGTTCCCTCCGAGAAGTAGGGTTCGACAGGCCAGGAATGTTGTCAAATATTGCATCCGAGATGTTAGGTTGCCTTAGATTAGGATATACAACGTTATAGACGCATATAATGTTCCCACCGAGGAGTAGGGTCCGACACGCCTGGAATGTTGTCAAATATTACATCCGAGATGTAAGGTTGCCTTAGGTTAGAATATATAACGTTATGCACGTATATACTGTTCCCACCGAGAAGTAGGGACCGACACGCCAGGAATGTTGTCAAATATTACATCCGAGATGTAAGGTTGCCTTAGGTTAGGATATATAACGTTATGGACGTATATACTGTTCCCACCGAGAGGTAGGGTTCGGCAGGCCAGGAATGTCGTCAAATATTGCATCCGAGATGTTAGGTGGCCTTAGATTAGGATATATACCGTTATAGACGTATATACTGTTCCCTCCGAGAAGTAGGGTTCGGCAGGCCAGGAATGTCGTCAAATATTGCATCCGAGATGTTAGGTTGCCTTAGGTTAGGATATATAACGTTATAGACGCATGTAATGTTACCACCGAGACGTAGGGACCGACACGCCTGGAATGTTGTCAAATGTTACATCCGAGATGTTAGGTTGCCTCAGATTAGGATATACAACGTTATAGACGCATATAATGTTCCCACCGAGGAGTAGGGTCCGACACGCCTGGAATGTTGTCAAATATTGCATCCGAGCTGTTAGGTTGCCTTAGATTATGATATATACCATTATAGACGCATATAATGTTCCCACCGAGAAGTAGGGTCCGACACGCCTGGAAGGTTGTAGAATATTACATCCGAGATGTCAGGTTGCCTTAGGTTAGGATATATAACGTTATGGACGTATATACTGTTCCCACCGAGAGGTAGGGTTCGACAGGCCAGGAATGTTGTCAAATATTGCATCCGAGATGTTGGGTTGCCTTAGGTTAGGATATATAACGTTATAGACGCATGTAATGTTACCACCGAGACGTAGGGACCGACACGTCTGGAATGTTGTCATATATGACATCCGAGATGTTAGGTTGCCTTAGGTTAGGATATATGTCGTTATAGACGTATATACTGTTCCCACCGAGAGGTAGGGTTCGACAGGCCAGGAATGTTGTCAAATATTGCATCCGAGATGTTAGGTTGCCTTAGGTTAGGATATATAACGTTATAGACGTATGTAATGTTACCTCCGAGACGTAGGGACCGACACGCCTGGAATGTTGTCAAGTGTTACATCCGAGATGTTAGGTTGCCTTATGTTAGGATATATGACGCTACAGACGTATATACTGTTCCCTCCGAGAAGTAGGGTTCGACAGGCCAGGAATGTTGTCAAATATTGCATCCGAGATGTTAGGTTGCCTTAGATTAGGCTATATACCGTTATAGACGTATATAATGTACCCTCCGAGAAGTAGGGTTCGACAGGCCAGGAATGTTGTCAAATATTGCATCCGAGATGTTAGGTTGCCTTAGCTTAGGATATATACCGTTATAGACGTATATACTGTTCCCATCGAGAGGTAGGGTTCGACAGGCCAGGAATGTTGTCAAATATTGCATCCGAGATGTTAGGTTGCCTTAGGTTAGGATATATAACGTTATAGACGCATGTAATGTTACCTCCGAGACGTAGGGACCGACACGCCTGGAATGTTGTCAAGTGTTACATCCGAGATGTTAGGTTGCCTTATGTTAGGATATATGACGTTACAGACGTATATACTGTTCCCTCCGAGAAGTAGTGTTCGACAGGCCAGGAATGTTGTCAAATATTGCATCCGAGATGTTAGGTTGCCTTAGATTAGGATATATACCGTTATAGACGTATATACTGTTCCCTCCGAGAAGTAGGGTTCGACAGGCCAGGAATGTTGTCAAATATTGCATCCGAGATGTTAGGTTGCCTTAGATTAGGATATATACCGTTATAGACGTTTATAATGTTCCCTCCGAGAAGTAGGGTTCGACAGGCCAGGAATGTTGTCAAATATTGCATCCGAGATGTTAGGTTGCCTTAGATTAGGATATACAACGTTATAGACCCATATAATGTTCCAAACGAGAAGTAGGGTCCGACACGCCTGGAAGGTTGTAGAATATTACATCCGAGATGTTAGGTTGCCTTAGGTTAGGATATATGACGTTACAGACGTATATACTGTTCCCTCCGAGAAGTAGGGTTCGACAGGCCAGGAATGTTATCAAATATTGCATCCGAGATGTTAGGTTGCCTTAGATTATGATATATACCGTTATAGACGTATATACTGTTCCCTCCGAGAAGTAGGGTTCGGCAGGCCAGGAATGTCGTCAAATATTGCATCCGAGATGTTAGGTTGCCTTAGATTAGGATATATACCGTTATAGACGTTTATAATGTTCCCTCCGAGAAGTAGGGTTCGACAGGCCAGGAATGTTGTCAAATATTGCATCCGAGATGTTAGGTTGCCTTAGATTGGGATATACAACGTTATAGACGCATATAATGTTCCCACCGAGAAGTAGGGTCCGACACGCCTGGAAGGTTGTAGAATATTACATCCGAGATGTTAGGTTGCCTTAGGTTAGGATATATGACGTTACAGACGTATATACTGTTCCCTCCGAGAAGTAGGGTTCGACAGGCCAGGAATGTTATCAAATATTGCATCCGAGATGTTAGGTTGCCTTAGATTATGATATACACCGTTATAGACGTATATACTGTTCCCTCCGAGAAGTAGGGTTCGGCAGGCCAGGAATGTCGTCAAATATTGCATCCGAGATGTTAGGTTGCCTTAGGTTAGGATATATAACGTTATAGACGCATGTAATGTTACCACCGAGACGTAGGGACCGACACGCCTGGAATGTTGTCAAATGTGACATCCGAGATGTTAGGTTGCCTTAGGTTAGGATATATGTCGTTATAGACGTATATACTGTTCGCACCGAGAGGTAGGGTTCGACAGGCCAGGAATGTTGTCAAATATTGCATCCGAGATGTTAGGTTGCCTTAGGTTAGGATATATAACGTTATAGACGCATGTAATGTTACCTCCGAGACGTGGGGACCGACACGGCTGGAATGTTGTCAAATGTTACATCCGAGATGTTAGGTTGCCTTATGTTAGGATATATGACGCTACAGACGTATATACTGTTCCCTCCGAGAAGTAGGGTTCGACAGGCCAGGAATGTTGTCAAATATTGCATCCGAGATGTTAGGTTGCCTTAGATTAGGATATACAACGTTATAGACGCATATAATGTTCCCACCGAGGAGTAGGGTCCGACACGCCTGGAATGTGGTCAAATATTGCATCCGAGATGTTAGGTTGCCTTAGGTTAGGATATATAACGTTATAGACGTATGTAATGTTACCTCCGAGACGTAGGGACCGACACGCCTGGAATGTTGTCAAGTGTTACATCCGAGATGTTAGGGTGCCTTACGTTAGGATATATGACGCTACAGACGTATATACTGTTCCCTCCGAGAAGTAGGGTTCGACAGGCCAGGAATGTTGTCAAATATTGCATCCGAGATGTTAGGTTGCCTTAGATTAGGCTATATACCGTTATAGACGTATATAATGTACCCCCCGAGAAGTAGGGTTCGACAGGCCAGGAATGTTGTCAAATATTGCATCCGAGATGTTAGGTTGCCTTAGGTTAGGATATATAACGTTATAGACGCATGTAATGTTACCACCGAGACGTAGGGACCGACACGACTGGAATGTTGTCAAATGTGACATCCGAGATGTTAGGTTGCCTTAGGTTAGGATATATGTCGTTATAGACGTATATACTGTTCCCACCGAGAGGTAGGGTTCGACAGGCCAGGAATGTTGTCAAATATTGCATCCGAGATGTTAGGTTGCCTTAGGTTAGGATATATAACGTTATAGACGCATGTAATGTTACCTCCGAGACGTAGGGACCGACACGCCTGGAATGTTGTCCAGTGTTACATCCGAGATGTTAGGTTGCCTTATGTTAGGATATATGACGCTACAGAAGTATATACTGTTCCCTCCGAGAAGTAGGGTTTGACAGGCCAGGAATGTTGTCAAATATTGCATCCGAGATGTTAGGTTGCCTTAGATTAGGATATATACCGTTATAGACGTATATAATGTACCCTCCGAGAAGTAGGGTTCGACAGGCCAGGAATGTTGTCAAATATTGCATCCGAGATGTTAGGTTGCCTTAGATTGGGATATACAACGTTATAGACGCATATAATGTTCCCACCGAGAAGTAGGGTCCGACACGCCTGGAAGGTTGTAGAATATTACATCCGAGATGTTAGGTTGCCTTAGGTTAGGATATATGAAGTTACAGACGTATATACTGTTCCATCCGAGAAGTAGGGTTCGAAAGGCCAGGAATGTTATCAAATATTGCATCCGAGATGTTAGGTTGCCTTAGATTATGATATATACCGTTATAGACACATATAATGTTCCCACCGAGAAGTAGGGTCCGACACGCCTGGAATGATGTAGAATATTACATCCGAGATGTCAGGTTGCCTTAGGTTAGGATATATAACGTTATAGACGTATATACTGTTCCCTCCGAGAAGTAGGGTTCGACAGGCCAGGAATGTTGTCAAATATTGCATCCGAGATGTTAGGTTGCCCTAGATTAGGATATACAACGTTATAGACGCATATAATGTTCCCACCGAGGAGTAGGGTCCGACACGCCTGGAATGTTGTAGAGTATTACATCCGAGATGTAAGGTTGCCTTAGGTTAGAATATATAACGTTATGGATGTATATACTGTTCCCACCGAGAAGTGGGTTCCGACACGCCTGGAATGTTGTAGAATAATACATCCGAGATGTCAGGTTGCCTTAGGTTAGGATATATAACGTTATGGACGTATATACTGTTCCCACCGAGAAGTAGGGTCCGAAACGCCAGGAATGTTGTCAAATATTACATCCGAGTTGTTACGTTGCCGTTATAGACGCATTAATGTTACCAGCGAGACGTAGGGACCGACACGCCTGGAATGTTGTCAAATGTGACATCCGAGATGTTAGGTTGCCTTAGGTTAGGATATATGTCGTTATAGACGTATATACTGTTCTCACCGAGAGGTAGGGTTCGACAGGCCAGGAATGTTGTCAAATATTGCATCCGAGATGTTAGGTTGCCTTAGGTTAGGATATATAACGTTATAGACGCATGTAATGTTACCTCCGAGACGTGGGGACCGACACGGCTGGAATGTTGTCAAATGTTACATCCGAGATGTTAGGTTGCCTTATGTTAGGATATATGACGCTACAGACGTATATACTGTTCCCTCCGAGAAGTAGGGTTCGACAGGCCAGGAATGTTGTCAAATATTGCATCCGAGATGTTAGGTTGCCTTAGATTAGGATATACAACGTTATAGACGCATATAATGTTCCCACCGAGGAGTAGGGTCCGACACGCCTGGAATGTTGTCAAATATTGCATCCGAGATGTTAGGTTGCCTTAGATTAGGATATATACCGTTATAGACGTTTATAATGTTCCCTCCGAGAAGTAGGGTTGGACAGGCCAGGAATGTTGTCAAATATTGCATCCGAGATGTTAGGTTGCCTTAGATTAGGATATACAACGTTATAGACGCATATAATGTTCCCACCGAGAAGTAGGGTCCGACACGCCTGGAAGGTTGTAGAATATTACATCCGAGATGTTAGGTTGCCTTAGGTTAGGATATATGACGTTACAGACGTATATACTGTTCCCTCCTAGAAGTAGGGTTCGACAGGCCAGGAATGTTATCAAATATTGCATCCGAGATGTTAGGTTGCCTTAGATTATGATATATACCGTTATAGACGTATATACTGTTCCCTCCGAGAAGTAGGGTTCGGCAGGCCAGGAATGTCGTCAAATATTGAATCCGAGATGTTAGGTTGCCTTAGGTTAGGATATATAACGTTATAGACGCATGTAATGTTACCACCGAGACGTAGGGACCGACACGCCTGGAATGTTGTCAAATGTTACATCCGAGATGTTAGGTTGCCTCAGATTAGGATATACAACGTTATAGACGCATATAATGTTCCCACCGAGGAGTAGGGTCCGACACGCCTGGAATGTTGTCAAATATTGCATCCGAGATGTTAGGTTGCCTTAGATTATGATATATACCATTATAGACGCATATAATGTTCCCACCGAGAAGTAGGGTCCGACACGCCTGGAAGGTTGTAGAATATTACATCCGAGATGTCAGGTTGCCTTAGGTTAGGATATATAACGTTATGGACGTATATACTGTTCCCACCGAGAGGTAGGGTTCGACAGGCCAGGAATGTTGTCAAATATTGCATCCGAGATGTTGGGTTGCCTTAGGTTAGGATATATAACGTTATAGACGCATGTAATGTTACCACCGAGACGTAGGGACCGACACGTCTGGAATGTTGTCATATGTGACATCCGAGATGTTAGGTTGCCTTAGGTTAGGATATATGTCGTTATAGACGTATATACTGTTCCCACCGAGAGGTAGGGTTCGACAGGCCAGGAATGTTGTCAAATATTGCATCCGAGATGTTAGGTTGCCTTAGGTTAGGATATATAACGTTATAGACGCATGTAATGTTACCTCCGAGACGTAGGGACCGACACGCCTGGAATGTTGTCCAGTGTTACATCCGAGATGTTAGGTTGCCTTATGTTAGGATATATGACGCTACAGAAGTATATACTGTTCCCTCCGAGAAGTACGGTTCGACAGGCCAGGAATGTTGTCAAATATTGCATCCGAGATGTTAGGTTGCCTTAGATTAGGATATATACCGTTATAGACGTATATAATGTACCCTCCGAGAAGTAGGGTTCGACAGGCCAGGAATGTTGTCAAATATTGCATCCGAGATGTTAGGTTGCCTTAGATTGGGATATACAACGTTATAGACGCATATAATGTTCCCACCGAGAAGTAGGATCCGACACGCCTGGAAGGTTGTAGAATATTACATCCGAGATGTTAGGTTGCCTTAGGTTAGGATATATAACGTTATGGACGTATATACCGTTCCCACCGAGAAGTAGGGTCCGAAACGCCAGGAATGTTGTCAAATATTGCATCCGAGATGTTAGGTTGCCTTAGGTTAGGATATATAACGTTATGCACGTATATACTGTTCCCGCCGAGAAGTAGGGACCGACACGCCAGGAATGTTGTCAAATATTACATCCGAGATGTTAGGTTGCCTTAGATTATGATATATACCATTATAGACGCATATAATGTTCCCACCGAGAAGTAGGGTCCGACACGCCTGGAAGGTTGTACAATATTACATCCGAGATGTCAGCTTGCCTTAGGTTAGGATATATAACGTTATAGACGTATATACAGTTCCCTCCGAGAAGTAGGGTTCGACAGGCCAGGAATGTTGTCAAATATTGCATTCGAGATGTTAGGTTGCCTTAGATTGGGATATACAACGTTATAGACGCATATAATGTTCCCACCGAGAAGTAGGGTCCGACACGCCTGGAAGGTTGTAGAATATTACATCCGAGATGCTAGGTTGCCTTAGGTTAGGATATATGAAGCTACAGACGTATATACTGTTCCATCCGAGAAGTAGGGTTCGAAAGGCCAGGAATGTTATCAAATATTGCATCCGAGATGTTAGGTTGCCTTAGATTATGATATATACCGTTATAGACACATATAATGTTCCCACCGAGAAGTAGGGTCCGACAAGCCTGGAATGATGTACAATATTACATCCGAGATGTCAGGTTGCCTTAGGTTAGGATATATAACGTTATAGACGTATATACAGTTCCCTCCGAGAAGTAGGGTTCGACAGGCCAGGAATGTTGTCAAATATTGCATCCGAGATGTTAGGTTGCCCTAGATTAGGATATACAACGTTATAGACGCATATAATGTTCCCACCGAGGAGTAGGGTCCGACACGCCTGGAATGTTGTAGAGTATTACATCCGAGATGTAAGGTTGCCTTAGGTTAGAATATATAACGTTATGGATGTATATACTGTTCCCACCGAGAAGTAGGGTCCGACACGCCAGGAATGTTGTCAAATATTGCATCCGAGATGTTAGGTTGCCTTAGATTAGTATATACAACGTTATAGACGCATATAATGTTCCCACCGAGGAGTAGGGTCCGACACGCCTGGAATGTTGTAGAATATTACATCCGAGATGTAAGGTTGCCTTAGGTTAGAATATATAGCGTTATGGACGTATATACTGTTCCCACCGAGAAGTAGGGTCCGACACGCCAGGAATGTTGTCAAATATTACATCCGAGATGTAAGGTTGCCTTAGGTTAGGATATATAACGTTATGGACGTATATACTGTTCCCACCGAGAAGTAGGGTCCGAAACGCCAGGAATGTTGTCAAATATTACATCCGAGTTGTTACGTTGCCGTTATAGACGCATTAATGTTACCACCGAGACGTAGGGACCGACACGCCTGGAATGTTGTCAAATGTGACATCCGAGATGTTAGGTTGCCTTAGGTTAGGATATATGTCGTTATAGACGTATATACTGTTCCCACCGAGAGGTAGGGTTCGACAGGCCAGGAATGTTGTCAAATATTGCATCCGAGATGTCAGCTCGCCTTAGGTTAGGATATATAACGTTATAGACGCATGTAATGTTACCTCCGATACGTAGGGACCGACACGCCTGGAATGTTGTCAAGTGTTACATCCGAGATGTTAGGTTGCCTTATGTTAGGATATATGACGCTACAGACGTATATACTGTTCCCTCCGAGAAGTAGGGTTTGACAGGCCAGGAACGTTGTCAAATATTGCATCCGAGATGTTAGGTTGCCTTAGATTAGGATATATACCGTTATAGACGTATATAATGTACCCTCCGAGAAGTAGGGTTCGACAGGCCAGGAATGTTGTCAAATATTGCATCCGAGATGTTAGGTTGCCTTAGGTTAGGATATATAACGTTATGGACGTATATACTGTTCCCACCGAGAAGTAGGGTCCGAAACGCCAGGAATGTTGTCAAATATTACATCCGAGTTGTTACGTTGCCGTTATAGACGCATTAATGTTACCACCGAGACGTAGGGACCGACACGCCTGGAATGTTGTCAAATGTGACATCCGAGATGTTAGGTTGCCTTAGGTTAGGATATATGTCGTTATAGACGTATATACTGTTCCCACCGAGAGGTAGGGTTCGACAGGCCAGGAATGTTGTCAAATATTGCATCCGAGATGTTAGGTTGCCTTAGGTTAGGATATATAACGTTATAGACGCATGTAATGTTACCTCCGAGATGTGGGGACCGACACGCCTGGAATGTTGTCAAATGTTACATCCGAGATGTTAGGTTGCCTTATGTTAGGATATATGACGCTACAGGCGTATATACTGTTCCCTCCGAGAAGTAGGGTTCGACAGGCCAGGAATGTTGTAAAATATTGCATCCGAGATGTTAGGTTGCCTTAGATTAGGATATACAACGTTATAGACGCATATAATGTTCCCACCGAGGAGTAGGGTCCGACACGCCTGGAATGTTGTCAAATATTACATCCGAGATGTAAGGTTGCCTTAGGTTAGGATATATAACGTTATGGACGTATATACCGTTCCCACCGAGAAGTAGGGTCCGAAACGCCAGGAATGTTGTCAAATATTACATCCGAGTTGTTACGTTGCCGTTATAGACGCATTAATGTTACCACCGAGACGTAGGGACCGACACGCCTGGAATGTTGTCAAATGTGACATCCGAGATGTTAGGTTGCCTTAGGTTAGGATATATGTCGTTATAGACGTATATACTGTTCCCACCGAGAGGTAGGGTTCGACAGGCCAGGAATGTTGTCAAATATTGCATCCGAGATGTTAGCTTGCCTTAGGTTAGGATATATTCCGTTATAGACGTATATAATGTACCCTCCGAGAAGTAGGGTTCGACAGGCCAGGAATGTTGTCAAATATTGCATTCGAGATGTTAGGTTGCCTTAGATTGGGATATACAACGTTATAGACGCATATAATGTTCCCACCGAGAAGTAGGGTCCGACACGCCTGGAAGGTTGTAGAATATTACATCCGAGATGCTAGGTTGCCTTAGGTTAGGATATATGAAGGTACAGACGTATATACTGTTCCATCCGAGAAGTAGGGTTCGAAAGGCCAGGAATGTTATCAAATATTGCATCCGAGATGTTAGGTTGCCTTAGATTATGATATATACCGTTATAGACACATATAATGTTCCCACCGAGAAGTAGGGTCCGACAAGCCTGGAATGATGTACAATATTACATCCGAGATGTCAGCTTGCCTTAGGTTAGGATATATAACGTTATAGACGTATATACAGTTCCCTCCGAGAAGTAGGGTTCGACAGGCCAGGAATGTTGTCAAATATTGCATCCGAGATGTTAGGTTGCCCTAGATTAGGATATACAACGTTATAGACGCATATAATGTTCCCACCGAGGAGTAGGGTCCGACACGCCTGGAATGTTGTAGAGTATTACATCCGAGATGTAAGGTTGCCTTAGGTTAGAATATATAACGTTATGGATGTATATACTGTTCCCACCGAGAAGTAGGGTCCGACACGCCAGGAATGTTGTCAAATATTGCATCCGAGATGTTAGGTTGCCTTAGATTAGTATATACAACGTTATAGACGCATATAATGTTCCCACCGAGGAGTAGGGTCCGACACGCCTGGAATGTTGTAGAATATTACATCCGAGATGTAAGGTTGCCTTAGGTTAGAATATATAGCGTTATGGACGTATATACTGTTCCCACCGAGAAGTAGGGTCCGACACGCCAGGAATGTTGTCAAATATTACATCCGAGATGTAAGGTTGCCTTAGGTTAGGATATATAACGTTATGGACGTATATACTGTTCCCACCGAGAAGTAGGGTCCGAAACGCCAGGAATGTTGTCAAATATTACATCCGAGTTGTTACGTTGCCGTTATAGACGCATTAATGTTACCACCGAGACGTAGGGACCGACACGCCTGGAATGTTGTCAAATGTGACATCCGAGATGTTAGGTTGCCTTAGGTTAGGATATATGTCGTTATAGACGTATATACTGTTCCCACCGAGAGGTAGGGTTCGACAGGCCAGGAATGTTGTCAAATATTGCATCCGAGATGTTAGCTCGCCTTAGGTTAGGATATATAACGTTATAGACGCATGTAATGTTACCTCCGATACGTAGGGACCGACACGCCTGGAATGTTGTCAAGTGTTACATCCGAGATGTTAGGTTGCCTTATGTTAGGATATATGACGCTACAGACGTATATACTGTTCCCTCCGAGAAGTAGGGTTTGACAGGCCAGGAACGTTGTCAAATATTGCATCCGAGATGTTAGGTTGCCTTAGATTAGGATATATACCGTTATAGACGTATATAATGTACCCTCCGAGAAGTAGGGTTCGACAGGCCAGGAATGTTGTCAAATATTGCATCCGAGATGTTAGGTTGCCTTAGGTTAGGATATATAACGTTATGGACGTATATACTGTTCCCACCGAGAAGTAGGGTCCGAAACGCCAGGAATGTTGTCAAATATTACATCCGAGTTGTTACGTTGCCGTTATAGACGCATTAATGTTACCACCGAGACGTAGGGACCGACACGCCTGGAATGTTGTCAAATGTGACATCCGAGATGTTAGGTTGCCTTATGTTAGGATATATGACGCTACAGGCGTATATACTGTTCCCTCCGAGAAGTAGGGTTCGACAGGCCAGGAATGTTGTAAAATATTGCATCCGAGATGTTAGGTTGCCTTAGATTAGGATATACAACGTTATAGACGCATATAATGTTCCCACCGAGGAGTAGGGTCCGACACGCCTGGAATGTTGTCAAATATTACATCCGAGATGTAAGGTTGCCTTAGGTTAGAATATATAACGTTATGCACGTATATACTGTTCCCGCCGAGAAGTAGGGACCGACACGCCAGGAATGTTGTCAAATATTACATCCGAGATGTTAGGTTGCCTTAGATTATGATATATACCATTATAGACGCATATAATGTTCCCACCGAGAAGTAGGGTCCGACACGCCTGGAAGGTTGTACAATATTACATCCGAGATGTCAGCTTGCCTTAGGTTAGGATATATAACGTTATAGACGTATATACAGTTCCCTCCGAGAAGTAGGGTTCGACAGGCCAGGAATGTTGTCAAATATTGCATTCGAGATGTTAGGTTGCCTTAGATTGGGATATACAACGTTATAGACGCATATAATGTTCCCACCGAGAAGTAGGGTCCGACACGCCTGGAAGGTTGTAGAATATTACATCCGAGATGCTAGGTTGCCTTAGGTTAGGATATATGAAGCTACAGACGTATATACTGTTCCATCCGAGAAGTAGGGTTCGAAAGGCCAGGAATGTTATCAAATATTGCATCCGAGATGTTAGGTTGCCTTAGATTATGATATATACCGTTATAGACACATATAATGTTCCCACCGAGAAGTAGGGTCCGACAAGCCTGGAATGATGTACAATATTACATCCGAGATGTCAGGTTGCCTTAGGTTAGGATATATAACGTTATAGACGTATATACAGTTCCCTCCGAGAAGTAGGGTTCGACAGGCCAGGAATGTTGTCAAATATTGCATCCGAGATGTTAGGTTGCCCTAGATTAGGATATACAACGTTATAGACGCATATAATGTTCCCACCGAGGAGTAGGGTCCGACACGCCTGGAATGTTGTAGAGTATTACATCCGAGATGTAAGGTTGCCTTAGGTTAGAATATATAACGTTATGGATGTATATACTGTTCCCACCGAGAAGTAGGGTCCGACACGCCAGGAATGTTGTCAAATATTGCATCCGAGATGTTAGGTTGCCTTAGATTAGTATATACAACGTTATAGACGCATATAATGTTCCCACCGAGGAGTAGGGTCCGACACGCCTGGAATGTTGTAGAATATTACATCCGAGATGTAAGGTTGCCTTAGGTTAGAATATATAGCGTTATGGACGTATATACTGTTCCCACCGAGAAGTAGGGTCCGACACGCCAGGAATGTTGTCAAATATTACATCCGAGATGTAAGGTTGCCTTAGGTTAGGATATATAACGTTATGGACGTATATACTGTTCCCACCGAGAAGTAGGGTCCGAAACGCCAGGAATGTTGTCAAATATTACATCCGAGTTGTTACGTTGCCGTTATAGACGCATTAATGTTACCACCGAGACGTAGGGACCGACACGCCTGGAATGTTGTCAAATGTGACATCCGAGATGTTAGGTTGCCTTAGGTTAGGATATATGTCGTTATAGACGTATATACTGTTCCCACCGAGAGGTAGGGTTCGACAGGCCAGGAATGTTGTCAAATATTGCATCCGAGATGTCAGCTCGCCTTAGGTTAGGATATATAACGTTATAGACGCATGTAATGTTACCTCCGATACGTAGGGACCGACACGCCTGGAATGTTGTCAAGTGTTACATCCGAGATGTTAGGTTGCCTTATGTTAGGATATATGACGCTACAGACGTATATACTGTTCCCTCCGAGAAGTAGGGTTTGACAGGCCAGGAACGTTGTCAAATATTGCATCCGAGATGTTAGGTTGCCTTAGATTAGGATATATACCGTTATAGACGTATATAATGTACCCTCCGAGAAGTAGGGTTCGACAGGCCAGGAATGTTGTCAAATATTGCATCCGAGATGTTAGGTTGCCTTAGGTTAGGATATATAACGTTATGGACGTATATACTGTTCCCACCGAGAAGTAGGGTCCGAAACGCCAGGAATGTTGTCAAATATTACATCCGAGTTGTTACGTTGCCGTTATAGACGCATTAATGTTACCACCGAGACGTAGGGACCGACACGCCTGGAATGTTGTCAAATGTGACATCCGAGATGTTAGGTTGCCTTAGGTTAGGATATATGTCGTTATAGACGTATATACTGTTCCCACCGAGAGGTAGGGTTCGACAGGCCAGGAATGTTGTCAAATATTGCATCCGAGATGTTAGGTTGCCTTAGGTTAGGATATATAACGTTATAGACGCATGTAATGTTACCTCCGAGATGTGGGGACCGACACGCCTGGAATGTTGTCAAATGTTACATCCGAGATGTTAGGTTGCCTTATGTTAGGATATATGACGCTACAGGCGTATATACTGTTCCCTCCGAGAAGTAGGGTTCGACAGGCCAGGAATGTTGTAAAATATTGCATCCGAGATGTTAGGTTGCCTTAGATTAGGATATACAACGTTATAGACGCATATAATGTTCCCACCGAGGAGTAGGGTCCGACACGCCTGGAATGTTGTCAAATATTACATCCGAGATGTAAGGTTGCCTTAGGTTAGAATATATAACGTTATGCACGTATATACTGTTCCCGCCGAGAAGTAGGGACCGACACGCCAGGAATGTTGTCAAATATTACATCCGAGATGTTAGGTTGCCTTATATTATGATATATACCATTATAGACGCATATAATGTTCCCACCGAGAAGTAGGGTCCGACACGCCTGGAAGGTTGTAGAATATTACATCCGAGATGTCAGGTTGCCTTAGGTTAGGATATATACCGTTATAGACATATATACTGTTCCCTCCGAGAAGTAGGGTTCGACAGGCCAGGAATGTTGTCAAATATTGCATCCGAGATGTTAGGTTGCCTTAGATTAGGATATACAACGTTATAGACGCATATAATGTTCCCACCGAGGAGTAGGGTCCGACACGCCTGGAATGTTGTAGAGTATTACATCCGAGATGTAAGGTTGCCTTAGGTTAGAATATATAACGTTATGGATGTATATACTGTTCCCACCGAGGAGTAGGGTTCGACAGGCCAGGAATGTTGTCAAATATTGCATCCGAGATGTTAGGTTGCCTTAGATTAGGATATATACCGTTATAGACGTATATAATGTACCCTCCGAGAAGTAGGGTTCGACATGCCAGGAATGTTGTCAAATATTGCATCCGAGATGTTAGGTTGCCTTAGGTTAGGATATATAACGTTATGGACGTATATACCGTTCCCACCGAGAAGTAGGGTCCGAAACGCCAGGAATGTTGTCAAATATTACATCCGAGTTGTTACGTTGCCGTTATAGACGCATTAATGTTACCACCGAGACGTAGGGACCGACACGCCTGGAATGTTGTCAAATGTGACATCCGAGATGTTAGGTTGCCTTAGGTTAGGATATATGTCGTTATAGACGTATATACTGTTCCCACCGAGAGGTAGGGTTCGACAGGCCAGGAATGTTGTCAAATATTGCATCCGAGATGTTAGCTTGCCTTAGGTTAGGATATATAACGTTATAGACGCATGTAATGTTACCTCCGAGATGTGGGGACCGACACGCCTGGAATGTTGTCAAATGTTACATCCGAGATGTTAGGTTGCCTTATGTTAGGATATATGACGCTACAGGCGTATATACTGTTCCCTCCGAGAAGTAGGGTTCGACAGGCCAGGAATGTTGTAAAATATTGCATCCGAGATGTTAGGTTGCCTTAGATTAGGATATACAACGTTATAGACGCATATAATGTTCCCACCGAGGAGTAGGGTCCGACACGCCTGGAATGTTGTCAAATATTACATCCGAGATGTAAGGTTGCCTTAGGTTAGAATATATAACGTTATGCACGTATATACTGTTCCCGCCGAGAAGTAGGGACCGACACGCCAGGAATGTTGTCAAATATTACATCCGAGATGTTAGGTTGCCTTAGATTATGATATATACCATTATAGACGCATATAATGTTCCCACCGAGAAGTAGGGTCCGACACGCCTGGAAGGTTGTAGAATATTACATCCGAGATGTCAGGTTGCCTTAGGTTAGGATATATACCGTTATAGACATATATACTGTTCCCTCCGAGAAGTAGGGTTCGACAGGCCAGGAATGTTGTCAAATATTGCATCCGAGATGTTAGGTTTCCTTAGGTTAGAATATATAACGTTATGGATGTATATACTGTTCCCACCGAGAAGTAGGGTCCGACACGCCAGGAATGTTGTCAAATATTGCATCCGAGATGTTAGGTTGCCTTAGATTAGGATATACAACGTTTTAGACGCATATAATGTTCCCACCGAGGAGTAGGGTCCGACACGCCTGGAATGTTGTAGAGTATTACATCCGAGATGTAAGGTTGCCTTAGGTTGGAATATATAACGTTATGGATGTATATACTGTTCCCACCGAGAAGTAGGGTCCGACACGCCTGGAATGTTGTAGAATAATACATACGAGATGTCAGGTTGCCTTAGGTTAGGATATATAACGTTATAGACGTATATACTGTTCCCACCGAGAAGTAGGGTCCGAAACGCCAGGAATGTTGTCAAATATTGCATCCGAGATGTTACGTTGCCTTAGATTATGATATATACCGTTATAGACGTATATACTGTTCCCTCCGAGATGTAGGGTTCGGCAGGCCAGGAATGTCGTCAAATATTGCATCCGAGATGTTAGGTTGCCTTAGGTTAGGATATATAACGTTATAGACGTATATACTGTTCCCTCCGAGAAGTACGGTTCGGCAGGCCAGGAATGTTGTCAAATCTTGCATCCGAGATGTTAGGTTGCCTTAGGTTAGGATATATAACTTTATAGACGCATGTAATGTTACCACCGAGACGTAGGGACCGACACGCCTGGAATCTGTCAAATGTTACATCCGAGATGTTGGGTTGCCTTAGATTAGGATATACAACGTTATAGACGCATATAATGTTCCCACCGAGGAGTAGGGTCCGACACGCCTGGAATGTTGTCAAATATTGCATCCGAGATGTTAGGTTGCCTTAGATTATGATATATACCATTATAGACGCATATAATGTTCCCACCGAGAAGTAGGGTCCGACACGCCTGGAAGGTTGTAGAATATTACATCCGAGATGTCAGGTTGCCTTAGGTTAGGATATATACCGTTATAGACATATATACTGTTCCCTCCGAGAAGTAGGGTTCGACAGGCCAGGAATGTTGTCAAATATTGCATCCGAGATGTTAGGTTGCCTTAGATTAGGATATACAACGTTATAGACGCATATAATGTTCCCACCGAGGAGTAGGGTCCGACACGCCTGGAATGTTGTAGAGTATTACATCCGAGATGTAAGGTTGCCTTAGGTTAGAATATATAACGTTATGGATGTATATACTGTTCCCACCGAGAAGTAGGGTCCGACACGCCAGGAATGTTGTCAAATATTGCATCCGAGATGTTAGGTTGCCTTAGATTAGTATATACAACGTTATAGACCCATATAATGTTCCCACCGAGGAGTAGGGTTCGACAGGCCAGGAATGTTGTCAAATATTGCATCCGAGATGTTAGGTTGCCTTAGATTAGGATATATACCGTTATAGACGTATATAATGTACCCTCCGAGAAGTAGGGTTCGACATGCCAGGAATGTTGTCAAATATTGCATCCGAGATGTTAGGTTGCCTTAGGTTAGGATATATAACGTTATGGACGTATATACCGTTCCCACCGAGAAGTAGGGTCCGAAACGCCAGGAATGTTGTCAAATATTACATCCGAGTTGTTACGTTGCCGTTATAGACGCATTAATGTTACCACCGAGACGTAGGGACCGACACGCCTGGAATGTTGTCAAATGTGACATCCGAGATGTTAGGTTGCCTTAGGTTAGGATATATGTCGTTATAGACGTATATACTGTTCCCACCGAGAGGTAGGGTTCGACAGGCCAGGAATGTTGTCAAATATTGCATCCGAGATGTTAGCTTGCCTTAGGTTAGGATATATACCGTTATAGACGTATATAATGTACCCTCCGAGAAGTAGGGTTCGACAGGCCAGGAATGTTGTCAAATATTGCATTCGAGATGTTAGGTTGCCTTAGATTGGGATATACAACGTTATAGACGCATATAATGTTCCCACCGAGAAGTAGGGTCCGACACGCCTGGAAGGTTGTAGAATATTACATCCGAGATGCTAGGTTGCCTTAGGTTAGGATATATGAAGCTACAGACGTATATACTGTTCCATCCGAGAAGTAGGGTTCGAAAGGCCAGGAATGTTATCAAATATTGCATCCGAGATGTTAGGTTGCCTTAGATTATGATATATACCGTTATAGACACATATAATGTTCCCACCGAGAAGTAGGGTCCGACAAGCCTGGAATGATGTACAATATTACATCCGAGATGTCAGGTTGCCTTAGGTTAGGATATATAACGTTATAGACGTATATACAGTTCCCTCCGAGAAGTAGGGTTCGACAGGCCAGGAATGTTGTCAAATATTGCATCCGAGATGTTAGGTTGCCCTAGATTAGGATATACAACGTTATAGACGCATATAATGTTCCCACCGAGGAGTAGGGTCCGACACGCCTGGAATGTTGTAGAGTATTACATCCGAGATGTAAGGTTGCCTTAGGTTAGAATATATAACGTTATGGATGTATATACTGTTCCCACCGAGAAGTAGGGTCCGACACGCCAGGAATGTTGTCAAATATTGCATCCGAGATGTTAGGTTGCCTTAGATTAGTATATACAACGTTATAGACGCATATAATGTTCCCACCGAGGAGTAGGGTCCGACACGCCTGGAATGTTGTAGAATATTACATCCGAGATGTAAGGTTGCCTTAGGTTAGAATATATAACGTTATGGACGTATATACTGTTCCCACCGAGAAGTAGGGTCCGACACGCCAGGAATGTTGTCAAATATTACATCCGAGATGTAAGGTTGCCTTAGGTTAGGATATATAACGTTATGGACGTATATACTGTTCCCACCGAGAAGTAGGGTCCGAAACGCCAGGAATGTTGTCAAATATTACATCCGAGTTGTTACGTTGCCGTTATAGACGCATTAATGTTACCACCGAGACGTAGGGACCGACACGCCTGGAATGTTGTCAAATGTGACATCCGAGATGTTAGGTTGCCTTAGGTTAGGATATATGTCGTTATAGACGTATATACTGTTCCCACCGAGAGGTAGGGTTCGACAGGCCAGGAATGTTGTCAAATATTGCATCCGAGATGTTAGCTCGCCTTAGGTTAGGATATATAACGTTATCGACGCATGTAATGTTACCTCCGATACGTAGGGACCGACACGCCTGGAATGTTGTCAAGTGTTACATCCGAGATGTTAGGTTGCCTTATGTTAGGATATATGACGCTACAGACGTATATACTGTTCCCTCCGAGAAGTAGGGTTTGACAGGCCAGGAACGTTGTCAAATATTGCATCCGAGATGTTAGGTTGCCTTAGATTAGGATATATACCGTTATAGACGTATATAATGTACCCTCCGAGAAGTAGGGTTCGACAGGCCAGGAATGTTGTCAAATATTGCATCCGAGATGTTAGGTTGCCTTAGGTTAGGATATATAACGTTATGGACGTATATACTGTTCCCACCGAGAAGTAGGGTCCGAAACGCCAGGAATGTTGTCAAATATTACATCCGAGTTGTTACGTTGCCGTTATAGACGCATTAATGTTACCACCGAGACGTAGGGACCGACACGCCTGGAATGTTGTCAAATGTGACATCCGAGATGTTAGGTTGCCTTAGGTTAGGATATATGTCGTTATAGACGTATATACTGTTCCCACCGAGAGGTAGGGTTCGACAGGCCAGGAATGTTGTCAAATATTGCATCCGAGATGTTAGGTTGCCTTAGGTTAGGATATATAACGTTATAGACGCATGTAATGTTACCTCCGAGATGTGGGGACCGACACGCCTGGAATGTTGTCAAATGTTACATCCGAGATGTTAGGTTGCCTTATGTTAGGATATATGACGCTACAGGCGTATATACTGTTCCCTCCGAGAAGTAGGGTTCGACAGGCCAGGAATGTTGTAAAATATTGCATCCGAGATGTTAGGTTGCCTTAGATTAGGATATACAACGTTATAGACGCATATAATGTTCCCACCGAGGAGTAGGGTCCGACACGCCTGGAATGTTGTCAAATATTACATCCGAGATGTAAGGTTGCCTTAGGTTAGAATATATAACGTTATGCACGTATATACTGTTCCCGCCGAGAAGTAGGGACCGACACGCCAGGAATGTTGTCAAATATTACATCCGAGATGTAAGGTTGCCTTAGGTTAGGATATATAACGTTATGGACGTATATACTGTTCCCACCGAGAGGTAGGGTTCGACAGGCCAGGAATGTTGTCAAATATTGCATCCGAGATGTTAGGTTGCCTTAGGTTAGGATATATAACGTTATAGACGCATGTAATGTTACCTCCGAGACGAAGGGACCGACACGCCGGGAATGTTGTCAAGTGTTACATCCGAGATGTTAGGTTGCCTTATGTTAGGATATATGACGCTACAGACGTATATACTGTTCCCTCCGAGAAGTAGGGTTCGACAGGCCAGGAATGTTGTCAAATATTGCATCCGAGATGTTAGGTTGCCTTAGATTAGGATATACAACGTTATAGACGCATATAATGTTCCCACCGAGGAGTAGGGTCCGACACGCCTGGAATGTTGTCAAATATTGCATCCGAGATGTTAGGTTGCCTTAGATTATGATATATACCATTATAGACGCATATACTGTTCCCACCGAGAAGTAGGGTCCGGCACGCCTGGAAGGTTGTAGAATATTACATCCGAGATGTCAGGTTGCCTTAGGTTAGGATATATACCGTTATAGACATATATACTGTTCCCTCCGAGAAGTAGGGTTCGACAGGCCAGGAATGTTGTCAAATATTGCATCCGAGATGTTAGGTTGCCTTAGATTAGGATATACAACGTTATAGACGCATATAATGTTCCCACCGAGGAGTAGGGTCCGACACGCCTGGAATGTTGTAGAGTATTACATCCGAGATGTAAGGTTGCCTTAGGTTAGAATATATAACGTTATGGATGTATATACTGTTCCCACCGAGAAGTAGGGTCCGACACGCCAGGAATGTTGTCAAATATTGCATCCGAGATGTTAGGTTGCCTTAGATTAGTATATACAACGTTATAGACGCATATAATGTTCCCACCGAGGAGTAGGGTCCGACACGCCTGGAATGTTGTCAAATATTGCATCCGAGATGTTAGGTTGCCTTAGATTATGATATATACCATTATAGACGCATATAATGTTCCCACCGAGAAGTAGGGTCCGACACGCCTGGAATGTTGTCAAATATTACATCCGAGATGTAAGGTTGCCTTAGGTTAGGATATATAACGTTATGGACGTATATACTGTTCCCACCGAGAAGTAGGGTCCGAAACGCCAGGAATGTTGTCAAATATTACATCCGAGTTGTTAC
Organism: Xylocopa violacea; assembly: GCA_963969225.1. Taxonomy (NCBI): domain Eukaryota; kingdom Metazoa; phylum Arthropoda; class Insecta; order Hymenoptera; family Apidae; genus Xylocopa; species Xylocopa violacea. The sequence goes on from CAXAJV010000004.1 coordinate 22,629,557, forward strand.
GTTGCCGTTATAGACGCATTAATGTTACCACCGAGACGTAGGGACCGACACGCCTGGAATGTTGTCAAATGTGACATCCGAGATGTTAGGTTGCCTTAGGTTAGGATATATGTCGTTATAGACGTATATACTGTTCCCACCGAGAGGTAGGGTTTGACAGGCCAGGAATGTTGTCAAATATTGCATCCGAGATGTTAGCTTGCCTTAGGTTAGGATATATAACGTTATACACGCATGTAATGTTACCTCCGATACGTAGGGACCGACACGCCTGGAATGTTGTCAAGTGTTACATCCGAGATGTTAGGTTGCCTTATGTTAGGATATATGACGCTACAGACGTATATACTGTTCCCTCCGAGAAGTAGCGTTCGACAGGCCAGGAATGTTGTCAAATATTGCATCCGAGATGTTAGGTTGCCTTAGATTAGGATATATACCGTTATAGACGTATATAATGTACCCTCCGAGAAGTAGGGTTCGACAGGCAAGGCATGTTGTCAAATATTGCATCCGAGATGTTAGGTTGCCTTAGGTTAGGATATATAACGTTATGGACGTATATACTGTTCCCACCGAGAAGTAGGGTCCGAAACGCCAGGAATGTTGTCAAATATTACATCCGAGTTGTTACGTTGCCGTTATAGACGCATTAATGTTACCACCGAGACGTAGGGACCGACACGCCTGGAATGTTGTCAAATGTGACATCCGAGATGTTAGGTTGCCTTAGGTTAGGATATATGTCGTTATAGACGTATATACTGTTCCCACCGAGAGGTAGGGTTCGACAGGCCAGGAATGTTGTCAAATATTGCATCCGAGATGTTAGCTCGCCTTAGGTTAGGATATATAACGTTATCGACGCATGTAATGTTACCTCCGATACGTAGGGACCGACACGCCTGGAATGTTGTCAAGTGTTACATCCGAGATGTTAGGTTGCCTTATGTTAGGATATATGACGCTACAGACGTATATACTGTTCCCTCCGAGAAGTAGGGTTTGACAGGCCAGGAACGTTGTCAAATATTGCATCCGAGATGTTAGGTTGCCTTAGATTAGGATATATACCGTTATAGACGTATATAATGTACCCTCCGAGAAGTAGGGTTCGACAGGCCAGGAATGTTGTCAAATATTGCATCCGAGATGTTAGGTTGCCTTAGGTTAGGATATATAACGTTATGGACGTATATACTGTTCCCACCGAGAAGTAGGGTCCGAAACGCCAGGAATGTTGTCAAATATTACATCCGAGTTGTTACGTTGCCGTTATAGACGCATTAATGTTACCACCGAGACGTAGGGACCGACACGCCTGGAATGTTGTCAAATGTGACATCCGAGATGTTAGGTTGCCTTAGGTTAGGATATATGTCGTTATAGACGTATATACTGTTCCCACCGAGAGGTAGGGTTCGACAGGCCAGGAATGTTGTCAAATATTGCATCCGAGATGTTAGGTTGCCTTAGGTTAGGATATATAACGTTATAGACGCATGTAATGTTACCTCCGAGATGTGGGGACCGACACGCCTGGAATGTTGTCAAATGTTACATCCGAGATGTTAGGTTGCCTTATGTTAGGATATATGACGCTACAGGCGTATATACTGTTCCCTCCGAGAAGTAGGGTTCGACAGGCCAGGAATGTTGTAAAATATTGCATCCGAGATGTTAGGTTGCCTTAGATTAGGATATACAACGTTATAGACGCATATAATGTTCCCACCGAGGAGTAGGGTCCGACACGCCTGGAATGTTGTCAAATATTACATCCGAGATGTAAGGTTGCCTTAGGTTAGAATATATAACGTTATGCACGTATATACTGTTCCCGCCGAGAAGTAGGGACCGACAAGCCAGGAATGTTGTCAAATATTACATCCGAGATGTAAGGTTGCCTTAGGTTAGGATATATAACGTTATGGACGTATATACTGTTCCCACCGAGAGGTAGGGTTCGACAGGCCAGGAATGTTGTCAAATATTGCATCCGAGATGTTAGGTTGCCTTAGGTTAGGATATATAACGTTATAGACGCATGTAATGTTACCTCCGAGACGTAGGGACCGACACGCCGGGAATGTTGTCAAGTGTTACATCCGAGATGTTAGGTTGCCTTATGTTAGGATATATGACGCTACAGACGTATATACTGTTCCCTCCGAGAAGTAGGGTTCGACAGGCCAGGAATGTTGTCAAATATTGCATCCGAGATGTTAGGTTGCCTTAGATTAGGATATACAACGTTATAGACGCATATAATGTTCCCACCGAGGAGTAGGGTCCGACACGCCTGGAATGTTGTCAAATATTGCATCCGAGATGTTAGGTTGCCTTAGATTATGATATATACCATTATAGACGCATATACTGTTCCCACCGAGAAGTAGGGTCCGGCACGCCTGGAAGGTTGTAGAATATTACATCCGAGATGTCAGGTTGCCTTAGGTTAGGATATATACCGTTATAGACATATATACTGTTCCCTCCGAGAAGTAGGGTTCGACAGGCCAGGAATGTTGTCAAATATTGCATCCGAGATGTTAGGTTGCCTTAGATTAGGATATACAACGTTATAGACGCATATAATGTTCCCACCGAGGAGTAGGGTCCGACACGCCTGGAATGTTGTAGAGTATTACATCCGAGATGTAAGGTTGCCTTAGGTTAGAATATATAACGTTATGGATGTATATACTGTTCCCACCGAGAAGTAGGGTCCGACACGCCAGGAATGTTGTCAAATATTGCATCCGAGATGTTAGGTTGCCTTAGATTAGTATATACAACGTTATAGACGCATATAATGTTCCCACCGAGGAGTAGGGTCCGACACGCCTGGAATGTTGTCAAATATTGCATCCGAGATGTTAGGTTGCCTTAGATTATGATATATACCATTATAGACGCATATAATGTTCCCACCGAGAAGTAGGGTCCGACACGCCTGGAATGTTGTCAAATATTACATCCGAGATGTAAGGTTGCCTTAGGTTAGGATATATAACGTTATGGACGTATATACTGTTCCCACCGAGAAGTAGGGTCCGAAACGCCAGGAATGTTGTCAAATATTACATCCGAGTTGTTACGTTGCCGTTATAGACGCATTAATGTTACCACCGAGACGTAGGGACCGACACGCCTGGAATGTTGTCAAATGTGACATCCGAGATGTTAGGTTGCCTTAGGTTAGGATATATGTCGTTATAGACGTATATACTGTTCCCACCGAGAGGTAGGGTTTGACAGGCCAGGAATGTTGTCAAATATTGCATCCGAGATGTTAGCTTGCCTTAGGTTAGGATATATAACGTTATACACGCATGTAATGTTACCTCCGATACGTAGGGACCGACACGCCTGGAATGTTGTCAAGTGTTACATCCGAGATGTTAGGTTGCCTTATGTTAGGATATATGACGCTACAGACGTATATACTGTTCCCTCCGAGAAGTAGCGTTCGACAGGCCAGGAATGTTGTCAAATATTGCATCCGAGATGTTAGGTTGCCTTAGATTAGGATATATACCGTTATAGACGTATATAATGTACCCTCCGAGAAGTAGGGTTCGACAGGCAAGGCATGTTGTCAAATATTGCATCCGAGATGTTAGGTTGCCTTAGGTTAGGATATATAACGTTATGGACGTATATACTGTTCCCACCGAGAAGTAGGGTCCGAAACGCCAGGAATGTTGTCAAATATTACATCCGAGTTGTTACGTTGCCGTTATAGACGCATTAATGTTACCACCGAGACGTAGGGACCGACACGCCTGGAATGTTGTCAAATGTGACATCCGAGATGTTAGGTTGCCTTAGGTTAGGATATATGTCGTTATAGACGTATATACTGTTCCCACCGAGAGGTAGGGTTCGACAGGCCAGGAATGTTGTCAAATATTGCATCCGAGATGTTAGGTTGCCTTAGGTTAGGATATATAACGTTATAGACGCATGTAATGTTACCTCCGAGACGTGGGGACCGACACGCCTGGAATGTTGTCAAATGTTACATCCGAGATGTTAGGTTGCCTTATGTTAGGATATATGACGCTACAGGCGTATATACTGTTCCCTCCGAGAAGTAGGGTTCGACAAGCCAGGAATGTTGTCAAATATTGCATCCGAGATGTTAGGTTGCCTTAGATTAGGATATACAACGTTATAGACGCATATAATGTTCCCACCGAGGAGTAGGGTCCGACACGCCTGGAATGTTGTCAAATATTACATCCGAGATGTAAGGTTGCCTTAGGTTAGAATATATAAGGTTATGCACGTATATACTGTTCCCACCGAGAAGTAGGGACCGACACGCCAGGAATGTTGTCAAATATTGCATCCGAGATGTTAGGTTGCCTTAGGTTAGGATATATAACGTTATAGACGCATGTAATGTTTCCTCCGAGACGTAGGTACCGACACGCCTGGAATGTTGTCAAGTGTTACATCCGAGATGTTAGGTTGCCTTATGTTAGGATATATGACGCTACAGACGTATATACTGTTCCCTCCGAGAAGTAGGGTTCGACAGGCCAGGAATGTTGTCAAATATTGCATCCGAGATGTTAGGTTGCCTTAGGTTAGGATATATAACGTTATAGACGCATGTAATGTTACCTCCGAGACGTAGGGACCGACACGCCTGGAATGTTGTCAAATGTTACATCCGATATGTTAGGTTGCCTCAGGTTAAGATATATGACGTTATAGACGTATATACTGTTCTCTCCGAGAAGTAGGGTTCGACGGGCCAGGAATGTTGTCGAATATTGCATCCGAGATGTTAGGTCGCCTTAGGATAGTATATATAACGTTATAGACGCATGTAATGTTACCACCGAGACGTAGGGACCGACACGCCTGGAATGTTGTCAAATGTTACATCCGAAATGTTAGGTTGCCTTAGGTTAGGATATATGACGTTACAGACGTATATACTGTTCCCTCCGAGAAGTAGTGTTCGACAGGCCAGGAATGTTGTCAAATATTGCATCCGAGATGTTAGGTTACCTTAGATTAGGATATATACCGTTATAGACGTATATACTGTTCCCTCCGAGAAGTAGGGTTCGACAGGCCAGGAATGTTGTAGAATAATACATCCGAGATGTCAGGTTGCCTTAGGTTAGGATATATAACGTTATGGAAGTATATACTGTTCCCACCGAGAAGTAGGGTCCGAAACGCCAGGAATGTTGTCAAATATTACATCCGAGTTGTTACGTTGCCGTTATAGACGCATTAATGTTACCACCGAGACGTAGGGACCGACACGCCTGGAATGTTGTCAAATGTGACATCCGAGATGTTAGGTTGCCTTAGGTTAGGATATATGTCGTTATAGACGTATATACTGTTCCCACCGAGAGGTAGGGTGCGACAGGCCAGGAATGTTGTCAAATATTGCATCCGAGATGTTAGGTTGCCTTAGGTTAGGATATATAACGTTATAGACGCATGTAATGTTACCTCCGAGACGTAGGGACCGACACGCCTGGAATGTTGTCAAATGTTACATCCGAGATGTTAGGTTGCCTTATGTTATGATATATGACGCTACAGACGTATATACTGTTCCCTCCGAGAAGTAGGGTTCGACAGGCCAGGAATGTTGTCAAATATTGCATCCGAGATGTTAGGTTGCCTTAGATTAGGATATACAACGTTATAGACGCATATAATGTTCCCACCGAGGAGTAGGGTCCGACACGCCTGGAATGTTGTAGAGTATTACATCCGAGATGTAAGGTTGCCTTAGGTTGGAATATATAACGTTATGGATGTATATACTGTTCCCACCGAGAAGTAGGGTCCGACACGCCAGGAATGTTGTCAAATATTGCATCCGAGATGTAAGGTTGCCTTAGGTTAGAATATATAACGTTATGGACGTATATACTGTTCCCACCGAGAAGTAGGGTCCGACACGCCAGGAATGTTGTCAAATATTATATCCGAGATGTAAGGTTGCCTTAGCTTAGGATATATAACGTTATGGACGTATATACTGTTCCCACCGAGAGGTAGGGTTCGACAGGCCAGGAATGTTGTCAAATATTGCATCCGAGATCTTAGGTTGCCTTAGGTTAGGATATATAACGTTATAGACGCATGTAATGTTACCTCCGAGACGTAGGGACCGACACGCCTGGAATGTTGTCAAACGTTACATCCGAGATGTTAGGTTGCCTCAGGTTAAGATATATGACGTTATAGACGTATATACTGTTCTCTCCGAGAAGTAGGGTTCGACGGGCCAGGAATGTTGTCGAATATTGCATCCGAGATGTTAGGTCGCCTTAGGATAGTATATATAACGTTATAGACGCATGTAATGTTACCACCGAGACGTAGGGACCGACACGCCTGGAATGTTGTCAAATGTAACATCCGAAATGTTAGGTTGCCTTAGGTTAGGATATATGACGTTACAGACGTATATACTGTTCCCTCCGAGAAGTAGTGTTCGACAGGCCAGGAATGTTGTCAAATATTGCATCCGAGATGTTAGGTTGCCTTAGATTAGGATATACAACGTTATAGACGCATATAATGTTCCCACCGAGAAGTAGGGTCCGACACGCCTGGAAGGTTGTAGAATATTAAATCCGAGATGTTAGGTTGCCTTAGGTTAGGATATATGACGTTACAGACGTATATACTGTTCCCTCCGAGAAGTAGGTTTCGGCAGGCCAGGAATGTTATCAAATATTGCATCCGAGATGTTAGGTTGCCTTAGATTATGATATATACCGTTATAGACACATATAATGTTCCCACCGAGAAGTAGGGTTCGACTGGCCAGGAATGTTGTGAAATATTGCATCCGAGATGTTAGGTTGCCTTAGATTAGGATATACAACGTTATAGACGCACATAATGTTCCCACCGAGAAGTAGGGTCCGACACGCCTGGAATGATGTAGAATATTACATCCGAGATGTCAGGTTGCCTTAGGTTAGGATATATAACGTTATAGACGTATATACTGTTCCCTCCGAGAAGTAGGGTTCGACAGGCCAGGAATGTTGTCAAATATTGCATCCGAGATGTTAGGTTGCCCTAGATTAGGATATACAACGTTATAGACGCATATAATGTTCCCACCGAGGAGTAGGGTCCGACACGCCTGGAATGTTGTAGAGTATTACATCCGAGATGTAAGGTTGCCTTAGGTTAGTATATATAACGTTATGGATGTATATACTGTTCCCACCGAGAAGTAGGGTCCGACACGCCTGGAATGTTGTAGAATAATACATCCGAGATGTCAGGTTGCCTTAGGTTAGTATATATAACGTTATGGATGTATATACTGTTCCCACCGAGAAGTAGGGTCCGACACGCCTGGAATGTTGTAGAATAATACATCCGAGATGTCAGGTTGCCTTAGGTTAGGATATATAACGTTATGGAAGTATATACTGTTCCCACCGAGAAGTAGGGTCCGACACGCCAGGAATGTTGTCAAATATTATATCCGAGATGTAAGGTTGCCTTAGGTTAGGATATATAACGTTATGGACGTATATACTGTTCCCACCGAGAGGTAGGGTTCGACAGGCCAGGAATGTTGTCAAGTATTGCATCCGAGATGTTAGGTTGCCTTAGGTTAGGATATATAACGTTATAGACGCATGTAATGATACCTCCGAGACGTAGGGACCGACACGCCTGGAATGTTGTCAAATGTTACATCCGAGATGTTAGGTTGCCTTATGTTAGGATATATGACGCTACAGGCGTATATACTGTTCCCTCCGAGAAGTAGGGTTCGACAGGCCAGGAATGTTGTAAAATATTGCATCCGAGATGTTAGGTTGCCTTAGATTAGGATATATACCGTTATAGACGTATATAATGTACCCTCCGAGAAGTAGGGTCCGACACGCCAGGAATGCTGTCAAATATTGCATCCGAGATGTAAGGTTGCCTTAGATTAGGATATACAACGTTATAGACGCATATAATGTTCCCACCGAGAAGTAGGGTCCGACACGCCAGGAATATTGTAAAATGTTACGTCTGAGATAATAGGTTGCCTTAGATTAGGATATACAACGTTATAGACGCATATAATGTTCCCACCGAGGAGTAGGGTCCGACACGCCTGGAATGTTGTAGAATATTACATCCGAGATGTAAGGTTGCCTTAGGTTAGAATATATAACGTTATGGATGTATGTACTGTTCCCACCGAGAAGTAGGGTCCGACACGCCAGGAATGTTGTCAAATATTACATCCGAGATGTAAGGTTGCCTTAGGTTAGGATATATAACGTTATGGACGTATATACTGTTCCCACCGAGAAATAGGCTCCGACACGCCAGGAATGTTGTCAAATATTACATCCGAGTTGTTACGTTGCCGCTATAGACGCATTAATGTTACCACCGAGACGTAGGGACCGACACGCCTGGAATGTTGTCAAATGTGACATTCGAGATGTTAGGTTGCCTTAGGTTAGGATATATGTCGTTATAGACGTATATACTGTTCCCACCGAGAGGTAGGGTTCGACAGGCCAGGAATGTTGTCAAATATTGCATCCGAGATGTTAGGTTGCCTTAGGTTAGGATATATAACGTTATAGACGCATGTAATGTTACCTCCGAGACGTAGGGACCGACACGCCTGGAATGTTGTCAAATGTTACATCCGAGATGTTAGGTTGCCTTATGTTATGATATATGACGCTACAGACGTATATACTGTTCCCTCCGAGAAGTAGGGTTCGACAGGCCAGGAATGTTGTCAAATATTGCATCCGAGATGTTAGGTTGCCTTAGATTAGGATATACAACGTTATAGACGCATATAATGTTCCCACCGAGGAGTAGGGTCCGACACGCCTGGAATGTTGTAGAGTATTACATCCGAGATGTAAGGTTGCCTTAGGTTGGAATATATAACGTTATGGATGTATATACTGTAACCACCGAGAAGTAGGGTCCGACACGCCAGGAATGTTGTCAAATATTACATCCGAGATGTAAGGTTGCCTTAGGTTAGGATATATAACGTTATGGACGTATATACTGTTCCCACCGAGAGGTAGGGTTCGACAGGCCAGGAATGTTGTCAAATATTGCATCCGAGATGTTAGGTTGCCTTAGATTAGGATATATACCGTTATAGACGTATATAATGTACCCTCCGAGAAGTAGGGTCCGACACGCCAGGAATGCTGTCAAATATTGCATCCGAGATGTTAGGTTGCCTTAGATTAGGATATACAACGTTATAGACGCATATAATGTTCCCACCGAGGAGTAGGGTTCGACAGGCCAGGAATGTTGTCAAATATTGCATCCGAGATGTTAGGTTGCCTTAGATTAGGATATATACCGTTATAGACGTATATAATGTACCCTCCGAGAAGTAGGGTTCGACATGCCAGGAATGTTGTCAAATATTGCATCCGAGATGTTAGGTTGCCTTAGGTTAGGATATATAACGTTATGGACGTATATACCGTTCCCACCGAGAAGTAGGGTCCGAAACGCCAGGAATGTTGTCAAATATTACATCCGAGTTGTTACGTTGCCGTTATAGACGCATTAATGTTACCACCGAGACGTAGGGACCGACACGCCTGGAATGTTGTCAAATGTGACATCCGAGATGTTAGGTTGCCTTAGGTTAGGATATATGTCGTTATAGACGTATATACTGTTCCCACCGAGAGGTAGGGTTCGACAGGCCAGGAATGTTGTCAAATATTGCATCCGAGATGTTAGCTTGCCTTAGGTTAGGATATATACCGTTATAGACGTATATAATGTACCCTCCGAGAAGTAGGGTTCGACAGGCCAGGAATGTTGTCAAATATTGCATTCGAGATGTTAGGTTGCCTTAGATTGGGATATACAACGTTATAGACGCATATAATGTTCCCACCGAGAAGTAGGGTCCGACACGCCTGGAAGGTTGTAGAATATTACATCCGAGATGCTAGGTTGCCTTAGGTTAGGATATATGAAGCTACAGACGTATATACTGTTCCATCCGAGAAGTAGGGTTCGAAAGGCCAGGAATGTTATCAAATATTGCATCCGAGATGTTAGGTTGCCTTAGATTATGATATATACCGTTATAGACACATATAATGTTCCCACCGAGAAGTAGGGTCCGACAAGCCTGGAATGATGTACAATATTACATCCGAGATGTCAGGTTGCCTTAGGTTAGGATATATAACGTTATAGACGTATATACAGTTCCCTCCGAGAAGTAGGGTTCGACAGGCCAGGAATGTTGTCAAATATTGCATCCGAGATGTTAGGTTGCCCTAGATTAGGATATACAACGTTATAGACGCATATAATGTTCCCACCGAGGAGTAGGGTCCGACACGCCTGGAATGTTGTAGAGTATTACATCCGAGATGTAAGGTTGCCTTAGGTTAGAATATATAACGTTATGGATGTATATACTGTTCCCACCGAGAAGTAGGGTCCGACACGCCAGGAATGTTGTCAAATATTGCATCCGAGATGTTAGGTTGCCTTAGATTAGTATATACAACGTTATAGACGCATATAATGTTCCCACCGAGGAGTAGGGTCCGACACGCCTGGAATGTTGTAGAATATTACATCCGAGATGTAAGGTTGCCTTAGGTTAGAATATATAACGTTATGGACGTATATACTGTTCCCACCGAGAAGTAGGGTCCGACACGCCAGGAATGTTGTCAAATATTACATCCGAGATGTAAGGTTGCCTTAGGTTAGGATATATAACGTTATGGACGTATATACTGTTCCCACCGAGAAGTAGGGTCCGAAACGCCAGGAATGTTGTCAAATATTACATCCGAGTTGTTACGTTGCCGTTATAGACGCATTAATGTTACCACCGAGACGTAGGGACCGACACGCCTGGAATGTTGTCAAATGTGACATCCGAGATGTTAGGTTGCCTTAGGTTAGGATATATGTCGTTATAGACGTATATACTGTTCCCACCGAGAGGTAGGGTTCGACAGGCCAGGAATGTTGTCAAATATTGCATCCGAGATGTTAGCTCGCCTTAGGTTAGGATATATAACGTTATAGACGCATGTAATGTTACCTCCGATACGTAGGGACCGACACGCCTGGAATGTTGTCAAGTGTTACATCCGAGATGTTAGGTTGCCTTATGTTAGGATATATGACGCTACAGACGTATATACTGTTCCCTCCGAGAAGTAGGGTTTGACAGGCCAGGAACGTTGTCAAATATTGCATCCGAGATGTTAGGTTGCCTTAGATTAGGATATATACCGTTATAGACGTATATAATGTACCCTCCGAGAAGTAGGGTTCGACAGGCCAGGAATGTTGTCAAATATTGCATCCGAGATGTTAGGTTGCCTTAGGTTAGGATATATAACGTTATGGACGTATATACTGTTCCCACCGAGAAGTAGGGTCCGAAACGCCAGGAATGTTGTCAAATATTACATCCGAGTTGTTACGTTGCCGTTATAGACGCATTAATGTTACCACCGAGACGTAGGGACCGACACGCCTGGAATGTTGTCAAATGTGACATCCGAGATGTTAGGTTGCCTTAGGTTAGGATATATGTCGTTATAGACGTATATACTGTTCCCACCGAGAGGTAGGGTTCGACAGGCCAGGAATGTTGTCAAATATTGCATCCGAGATGTTAGGTTGCCTTAGGTTAGGATATATAACGTTATAGACGCATGTAATGTTACCTCCGAGATGTGGGGACCGACACGCCTGGAATGTTGTCAAATGTTACATCCGAGATGTTAGGTTGCCTTATGTTAGGATATATGACGCTACAGGCGTATATACTGTTCCCTCCGAGAAGTAGGGTTCGACAGGCCAGGAATGTTGTAAAATATTGCCTCCGAGATGTTAGGTTGCCTTAGATTAGGATATACAACGTTATAGACGCATATAATGTTCCCACCGAGGAGTAGGGTCCGACACGCCTGGAATGTTGTCAAATATTACATCCGAGATGTAAGGTTGCCTTAGGTTAGAATATATAACGTTATGCACGTATATACTGTTCCCGCCGAGAAGTAGGGACCGACACGCCAGGAATGTTGTCAAATATTACATCCGAGATGTAAGGTTGCCTTAGGTTAGGATATATAACGTTATGGACGTATATACTGTTCCCACCGAGAGGTAGGGTTCGACAGGCCAGGAATGTTGTCAAATATTGCATCCGAGATGTTAGGTTGCCTTAGGTTAGGATATATAACGTTATAGACGCATGTAATGTTACCTCCGAGACGTAGGGACCGACACGCCGGGAATGTTGTCAAGTGTTACATCCGAGATGTTAGGTTGCCTTATGTTAGGATATATGACGCTACAGACGTATATACTGTTCCCTCCGAGAAGTAGGGTTCGACAGGCCAGGAATGTTGTCAAATATTGCATCCGAGATGTTAGGTTGCCTTAGATTAGGATATACAACGTTATAGACGCATATAATGTTCCCACCGAGGAGTAGGGTCCGACACGCCTGGAATGTTGTCAAATATTGCATCCGAGATGTTAGGTTGCCTTAGATTATGATATATACCATTATAGACGCATATACTGTTCCCACCGAGAAGTAGGGTCCGGCACGCCTGGAAGGTTGTAGAATATTACATCCGAGATGTCAGGTTGCCTTAGGTTAGGATATATACCGTTATAGACATATATACTGTTCCCTCCGAGAAGTAGGGTTCGACAGGCCAGGAATGTTGTCAAATATTGCATCCGAGATGTTAGGTTGCCTTAGATTAGGATATACAACGTTATAGACGCATATAATGTTCCCACCGAGGAGTAGGGTCCGACACGCCTGGAATGTTGTAGAGTATTACATCCGAGATGTAAGGTTGCCTTAGGTTAGAATATATAACGTTATGGATGTATATACTGTTCCCACCGAGAAGTAGGGTCCGACACGCCAGGAATGTTGTCAAATATTGCATCCGAGATGTTAGGTTGCCTTAGATTAGTATATACAACGTTATAGACGCATATAATGTTCCCACCGAGGAGTAGGGTCCGACACGCCTGGAATGTTGTCAAATATTGCATCCGAGATGTTAGGTTGCCTTAGATTATGATATATACCATTATAGACGCATATAATGTTCCCACCGAGAAGTAGGGTCCGACACGCCTGGAATGTTGTCAAATATTACATCCGAGATGTAAGGTTGCCTTAGGTTAGGATATATAACGTTATGGACGTATATACTGTTCCCACCGAGAAGTAGGGTCCGAAACGCCAGGAATGTTGTCAAATATTACATCCGAGTTGTTACGTTGCCGTTATAGACGCATTAATGTTACCACCGAGACGTAGGGACCGACACGCCTGGAATGTTGTCAAATGTGACATCCGAGATGTTAGGTTGCCTTAGGTTAGGATATATGTCGTTATAGACGTATATACTGTTCCCACCGAGAGGTAGGGTTTGACAGGCCAGGAATGTTGTCAAATATTGCATCCGAGATGTTAGCTTGCCTTAGGTTAGGATATATAACGTTATACACGCATGTAATGTTACCTCCGATACGTAGGGACCGACACGCCTGGAATGTTGTCAAGTGTTACATCCGAGATGTTAGGTTGCCTTATGTTAGGATATATGACGCTACAGACGTATATACTGTTCCCTCCGAGAAGTAGCGTTCGACAGGCCAGGAATGTTGTCAAATATTGCATCCGAGATGTTAGGTTGCCTTAGATTAGGATATATACCGTTATAGACGTATATAATGTACCCTCCGAGAAGTAGGGTTCGACAGGCAAGGCATGTTGTCAAATATTGCATCCGAGATGTTAGGTTGCCTTAGGTTAGGATATATAACGTTATGGACGTATATACTGTTCCCACCGAGAAGTAGGGTCCGAAACGCCAGGAATGTTGTCAAATATTACATCCGAGTTGTTACGTTGCCGTTATAGACGCATTAATGTTACCACCGAGACGTAGGGACCGACACGCCTGGAATGTTGTCAAATGTGACATCCGAGATGTTAGGTTGCCTTAGGTTAGGATATATGTCGTTATAGACGTATATACTGTTCCCACCGAGAGGTAGGGTTCGACAGGCCAGGAATGTTGTCAAATATTGCATCCGAGATGTTAGGTTGCCTTAGGTTAGGATATATAACGTTATAGACGCATGTAATGTTACCTCCGAGACGTGGGGACCGACACGCCTGGAATGTTGTCAAATGTTACATCCGAGATGTTAGGTTGCCTTATGTTAGGATATATGACGCTACAGGCGTATATACTGTTCCCTCCGAGAAGTAGGGTTCGACAAGCCAGGAATGTTGTCAAATATTGCATCCGAGATGTTAGGTTGCCTTAGATTAGGATATACAACGTTATAGACGCATATAATGTTCCCACCGAGGAGTAGGGTCCGACACGCCTGGAATGTTGTCAAATATTACATCCGAGATGTAAGGTTGCCTTAGGTTAGAATATATAAGGTTATGCACGTATATACTGTTCCCACCGAGAAGTAGGGACCGACACGCCAGGAATGTTGTCAAATATTGCATCCGAGATGTTAGGTTGCCTTAGGTTAGGATATATAACGTTATAGACGCATGTAATGTTTCCTCCGAGACGTAGGTACCGACACGCCTGGAATGTTGTCAAGTGTTACATCCGAGATGTTAGGTTGCCTTATGTTAGGATATATGACGCTACAGACGTATATACTGTTCCCTCCGAGAAGTAGGGTTCGACAGGCCAGGAATGTTGTCAAATATTGCATCCGAGATGTTAGGTTGCCTTAGGTTAGGATATATAACGTTATAGACGCATGTAATGTTACCTCCGAGACGTAGGGACCGACACGCCTGGAATGTTGTCAAATGTTACATCCGATATGTTAGGTTGCCTCAGGTTAAGATATATGACGTTATAGACGTATATACTGTTCTCTCCGAGAAGTAGGGTTCGACGGGCCAGGAATGTTGTCGAATATTGCATCCGAGATGTTAGGTCGCCTTAGGATAGTATATATAACGTTATAGACGCATGTAATGTTACCACCGAGACGTAGGGACCGACACGCCTGGAATGTTGTCAAATGTTACATCCGAAATGTTAGGTTGCCTTAGGTTAGGATATATGACGTTACAGACGTATATACTGTTCCCTCCGAGAAGTAGTGTTCGACAGGCCAGGAATGTTGTCAAATATTGCATCCGAGATGTTAGGTTACCTTAGATTAGGATATATACCGTTATAGACGTATATACTGTTCCCTCCGAGAAGTAGGGTTCGACAGGCCAGGAATGTTGTAGAATAATACATCCGAGATGTCAGGTTGCCTTAGGTTAGGATATATAACGTTATGGAAGTATATACTGTTCCCACCGAGAAGTAGGGTCCGAAACGCCAGGAATGTTGTCAAATATTACATCCGAGTTGTTACGTTGCCGTTATAGACGCATTAATGTTACCACCGAGACGTAGGGACCGACACGCCTGGAATGTTGTCAAATGTGACATCCGAGATGTTAGGTTGCCTTAGGTTAGGATATATGTCGTTATAGACGTATATACTGTTCCCACCGAGAGGTAGGGTGCGACAGGCCAGGAATGTTGTCAAATATTGCATCCGAGATGTTAGGTTGCCTTAGGTTAGGATATATAACGTTATAGACGCATGTAATGTTACCTCCGAGACGTAGGGACCGACACGCCTGGAATGTTGTCAAATGTTACATCCGAGATGTTAGGTTGCCTTATGTTATGATATATGACGCTACAGACGTATATACTGTTCCCTCCGAGAAGTAGGGTTCGACAGGCCAGGAATGTTGTCAAATATTGCATCCGAGATGTTAGGTTGCCTTAGATTAGGATATACAACGTTATAGACGCATATAATGTTCCCACCGAGGAGTAGGGTCCGACACGCCTGGAATGTTGTAGAGTATTACATCCGAGATGTAAGGTTGCCTTAGGTTGGAATATATAACGTTATGGATGTATATACTGTTCCCACCGAGAAGTAGGGTCCGACACGCCAGGAATGTTGTCAAATATTGCATCCGAGATGTAAGGTTGCCTTAGGTTAGAATATATAACGTTATGGACGTATATACTGTTCCCACCGAGAAGTAGGGTCCGACACGCCAGGAATGTTGTCAAATATTATATCCGAGATGTAAGGTTGCCTTAGCTTAGGATATATAACGTTATGGACGTATATACTGTTCCCACCGAGAGGTAGGGTTCGACAGGCCAGGAATGTTGTCAAATATTGCATCCGAGATCTTAGGTTGCCTTAGGTTAGGATATATAACGTTATAGACGCATGTAATGTTACCTCCGAGACGTAGGGACCGACACGCCTGGAATGTTGTCAAACGTTACATCCGAGATGTTAGGTTGCCTCAGGTTAAGATATATGACGTTATAGACGTATATACTGTTCTCTCCGAGAAGTAGGGTTCGACGGGCCAGGAATGTTGTCGAATATTGCATCCGAGATGTTAGGTCGCCTTAGGATAGTATATATAACGTTATAGACGCATGTAATGTTACCACCGAGACGTAGGGACCGACACGCCTGGAATGTTGTCAAATGTAACATCCGAAATGTTAGGTTGCCTTAGGTTAGGATATATGACGTTACAGACGTATATACTGTTCCCTCCGAGAAGTAGTGTTCGACAGGCCAGGAATGTTGTCAAATATTGCATCCGAGATGTTAGGTTGCCTTAGATTAGGATATACAACGTTATAGACGCATATAATGTTCCCACCGAGAAGTAGGGTCCGACACGCCTGGAAGGTTGTAGAATATTAAATCCGAGATGTTAGGTTGCCTTAGGTTAGGATATATGACGTTACAGACGTATATACTGTTCCCTCCGAGAAGTAGGTTTCGGCAGGCCAGGAATGTTATCAAATATTGCATCCGAGATGTTAGGTTGCCTTAGATTATGATATATACCGTTATAGACACATATAATGTTCCCACCGAGAAGTAGGGTTCGACTGGCCAGGAATGTTGTGAAATATTGCATCCGAGATGTTAGGTTGCCTTAGATTAGGATATACAACGTTATAGACGCACATAATGTTCCCACCGAGAAGTAGGGTCCGACACGCCTGGAATGATGTAGAATATTACATCCGAGATGTCAGGTTGCCTTAGGTTAGGATATATAACGTTATAGACGTATATACTGTTCCCTCCGAGAAGTAGGGTTCGACAGGCCAGGAATGTTGTCAAATATTGCATCCGAGATGTTAGGTTGCCCTAGATTAGGATATACAACGTTATAGACGCATATAATGTTCCCACCGAGGAGTAGGGTCCGACACGCCTGGAATGTTGTAGAGTATTACATCCGAGATGTAAGGTTGCCTTAGGTTAGTATATATAACGTTATGGATGTATATACTGTTCCCACCGAGAAGTAGGGTCCGACACGCCTGGAATGTTGTAGAATAATACATCCGAGATGTCAGGTTGCCTTAGGTTAGTATATATAACGTTATGGATGTATATACTGTTCCCACCGAGAAGTAGGGTCCGACACGCCTGGAATGTTGTAGAATAATACATCCGAGATGTCAGGTTGCCTTAGGTTAGGATATATAACGTTATGGAAGTATATACTGTTCCCACCGAGAAGTAGGGTCCGACACGCCAGGAATGTTGTCAAATATTATATCCGAGATGTAAGGTTGCCTTAGGTTAGGATATATAACGTTATGGACGTATATACTGTTCCCACCGAGAGGTAGGGTTCGACAGGCCAGGAATGTTGTCAAGTATTGCATCCGAGATGTTAGGTTGCCTTAGGTTAGGATATATAACGTTATAGACGCATGTAATGATACCTCCGAGACGTAGGGACCGACACGCCTGGAATGTTGTCAAATGTTACATCCGAGATGTTAGGTTGCCTTATGTTAGGATATATGACGCTACAGGCGTATATACTGTTCCCTCCGAGAAGTAGGGTTCGACAGGCCAGGAATGTTGTAAAATATTGCATCCGAGATGTTAGGTTGCCTTAGATTAGGATATATACCGTTATAGACGTATATAATGTACCCTCCGAGAAGTAGGGTCCGACACGCCAGGAATGCTGTCAAATATTGCATCCGAGATGTAAGGTTGCCTTAGATTAGGATATACAACGTTATAGACGCATATAATGTTCCCACCGAGAAGTAGGGTCCGACACGCCAGGAATATTGTAAAATGTTACGTCTGAGATAATAGGTTGCCTTAGATTAGGATATACAACGTTATAGACGCATATAATGTTCCCACCGAGGAGTAGGGTCCGACACGCCTGGAATGTTGTAGAATATTACATCCGAGATGTAAGGTTGCCTTAGGTTAGAATATATAACGTTATGGATGTATGTACTGTTCCCACCGAGAAGTAGGGTCCGACACGCCAGGAATGTTGTCAAATATTACATCCGAGATGTAAGGTTGCCTTAGGTTAGGATATATAACGTTATGGACGTATATACTGTTCCCACCGAGAAATAGGCTCCGACACGCCAGGAATGTTGTCAAATATTACATCCGAGTTGTTACGTTGCCGCTATAGACGCATTAATGTTACCACCGAGACGTAGGGACCGACACGCCTGGAATGTTGTCAAATGTGACATTCGAGATGTTAGGTTGCCTTAGGTTAGGATATATGTCGTTATAGACGTATATACTGTTCCCACCGAGAGGTAGGGTTCGACAGGCCAGGAATGTTGTCAAATATTGCATCCGAGATGTTAGGTTGCCTTAGGTTAGGATATATAACGTTATAGACGCATGTAATGTTACCTCCGAGACGTAGGGACCGACACGCCTGGAATGTTGTCAAATGTTACATCCGAGATGTTAGGTTGCCTTATGTTATGATATATGACGCTACAGACGTATATACTGTTCCCTCCGAGAAGTAGGGTTCGACAGGCCAGGAATGTTGTCAAATATTGCATCCGAGATGTTAGGTTGCCTTAGATTAGGATATACAACGTTATAGACGCATATAATGTTCCCACCGAGGAGTAGGGTCCGACACGCCTGGAATGTTGTAGAGTATTACATCCGAGATGTAAGGTTGCCTTAGGTTGGAATATATAACGTTATGGATGTATATACTGTAACCACCGAGAAGTAGGGTCCGACACGCCAGGAATGTTGTCAAATATTACATCCGAGATGTAAGGTTGCCTTAGGTTAGGATATATAACGTTATGGACGTATATACTGTTCCCACCGAGAGGTAGGGTTCGACAGGCCAGGAATGTTGTCAAATATTGCATCCGAGATGTTAGGTTGCCTTAGATTAGGATATATACCGTTATAGACGTATATAATGTACCCTCCGAGAAGTAGGGTCCGACACGCCAGGAATGCTGTCAAATATTGCATCCGAGATGTTAGGTTGCCTTAGATTAGGATATACAACGTTATAGACGCATATAATGTTCCCACCGAGAAGTAGGGTCCGACACGCCAGGAATATTGTAAAATGTTACGTCTGAGATAATAGGTTGCCTTAGATTAGGATATACAACGTTATAGACGCATATAATGTTCCCACCGAGGAGTAGGGTCCGACACGCCTGGAATGTTGTAGAATATTACATCCGAGATGTAAGGTTGCCTTAGGTTAGAATATATAACGTTATGGATGTATATACTGTTCCCACCGAGAAGTAGGGTCCGACACGCCAGGAATGTTGTCAAATATTACTTCCGAGATGTAAGGTTGCCTTAGGTTAGGATATATAACGTTATGGACGTATATACTGTTCCCACCGAGAAATAGGCTCCGACACGCCAGGAATGTTGTCAAATATTACATCCGAGTTGTTACGTTGCCGTTATAGACGCATTAATGTTACCACCGAGACGTAGGGACCGACACGCCTGGAATGTTGTCAAATGTGACATCCGAGATGTTAGGTTGCCTTAGGTTAGGATATATGTCGTTATAGACGTATATACTGTTCCCACCGAGAGGTAGGGTTTGACAGGCCAGGAATGTTGTCAAATATTGCATCCGAGATGTTAGGTTGCCTTAGTTTAGGATATACAACGTTATAGACGCATATAATGTTCCCACCGAGGAGTAGGGTCCGACACGCCTGGAATGTTGTAGAGTATTACATCCGAGATGTAAGGTTGCCTTAGGTTAGAATATATAACGTTATGGATGTATATACTGTTCCCACCGAGAAGTAGGGTCCGACACGCCAGGAATGTTGTCAAATATTGCATCCGAGATGTTAGGTTGCCTTAGGTTAGGATATATAACGTTATAGACGCATGTAATGTTACCTCCGAGACGTAGGGACCGACACGCCTGGAATGTTGTCAAATGTTACATCCGATATGTTAGGTTGCCTCAGGTTAAGATATATGACGTTATAGACGTATATACTGTTCTCTCCGAGAAGTAGGGTTCGACGGGCCAGGAATGTTGTCGAATATTGCATCCGAGATGTTAGGTCGCCTTAGGATAGTATATATAACGTTATAGACGCATGTAATGTTACCACCGAGACGTAGGGACCGACACGCCTGGAATGTTGTCAAATGTTACATCCGAAATGTTAGGTTGCCTTAGGTTAGGATATATGACGTTACAGACGTATATACTGTTCCCTCCGAGAAGTAGTGTTCGACAGGCCAGGAATGTTGTCAAATATTGCATCCGAGATGTTAGGTTACCTTAGATTAGGATATATACCGTTATAGACGTATATACTGTTCCCTCCGAGAAGTAGGGTTCGACAGGCCAGGAATGTTGTAGAATAATACATCCGAGATGTCAGGTTGCCTTAGGTTAGGATATATAACGTTATGGAAGTATATACTGTTCCCACCGAGAAGTAGGGTCCGAAACGCCAGGAATGTTGTCAAATATTACATCCGAGTTGTTACGTTGCCGTTATAGACGCATTAATGTTACCACCGAGACGTAGGGACCGACACGCCTGGAATGTTGTCAAATGTGACATCCGAGATGTTACGTTGCCTTAGGTTAGGATATATGTCGTTATAGACGTATATACTGTTCCCACCGAGAGGTAGGGTGCGACAGGCCAGGAATGTTGTCAAATATTGCATCCGAGATGTTAGGTTGCCTTAGGTTAGGATATATAACGTTATAGACGCATGTAATGTTACCTCCGAGACGTAGGGACCGACACGCCTGGAATGTTGTCAAATGTTACATCCGAGATGTTAGGTTGCCTTATGTTATGATATATGACGCTACAGACGTATATACTGTTCCCTCCGAGAAGTAGGGTTCGACAGGCCAGGAATGTTGTCAAATATTGCATCCGAGATGTTAGGTTGCCTTAGATTAGGATATACAACGTTATAGACGCATATAATGTTCCCACCGAGGAGTAGGGTCCGACACGCCTGGAATGTTGTAGAGTATTACATCCGAGATGTAAGGTTGCCTTAGGTTGGAATATATAACGTTATGGATGTATATACTGTTCCCACCGAGAAGTAGGGTCCGACACGCCAGGAATGTTGTCAAATATTGCATCCGAGATGTAAGGTTGCCTTAGGTTAGAATATATAACGTTATGGACGTATATACTGTTCCCACCGAGAAGTAGGGTCCGACACGCCAGGAATGTTGTCAAATATTATATCCGAGATGTAAGGTTGCCTTAGCTTAGGATATATAACGTTATGGACGTATATACTGTTCCCACCGAGAGGTAGGGTTCGACAGGCCAGGAATGTTGTCAAATATTGCATCCGAGATCTTAGGTTGCCTTAGGTTAGGATATATAACGTTATAGACGCATGTAATGTTACCTCCGAGACGTAGGGACCGACACGCCTGGAATGTTGTCAAACGTTACATCCGAGATGTTAGGTTGCCTCAGGTTAAGATATATGACGTTATAGACGTATATACTGTTCTCTCCGAGAAGTAGGGTTCGACGGGCCAGGAATGTTGTCGAATATTGCATCCGAGATGTTAGGTTGCCTTAGATTAGGATATACAACGTTATAGACGCACATAATGTTCCCACCGAGAAGTAGGGTCCGACACGCCTGGAATGATGTAGAATATTACATCCGAGATGTCAGGTTGCCTTAGGTTAGGATATATAACGTTATAGACGTATATACTGTTCCCTCCGAGAAGTAGGGTTCGACAGGCCAGGAATGTTGTCAAATATTGCATCCGAGATGTTAGGTTGCCCTAGATTAGGATATACAACGTTATAGACGCATATAATGTTCCCACCGAGGAGTAGGGTCCGACACGCCTGGAATGTTGTAGAGTATTACATCCGAGATGTAAGGTTGCCTTAGGTTAGTATATATAACGTTATGGATGTATATACTGTTCCCACCGAGAAGTAGGGTCCGACACGCCTGGAATGTTGTAGAATAATACATCCGAGATGTCAGGTTGCCTTAGGTTAGTATATATAACGTTATGGATGTATATACTGTTCCCACCGAGAAGTAGGGTCCGACACGCCTGGAATGTTGTAGAATAATACATCCGAGATGTCAGGTTGCCTTAGGTTAGGATATATAACGTTATGGAAGTATATACTGTTCCCACCGAGAAGTAGGGTCCGACACGCCAGGAATGTTGTCAAATATTATATCCGAGATGTAAGGTTGCCTTAGGTTAGGATATATAACGTTATGGACGTATATACTGTTCCCACCGAGAGGTAGGGTTCGACAGGCCAGGAATGTTGTCAAGTATTGCATCCGAGATGTTAGGTTGCCTTAGGTTAGGATATATAACGTTATAGACGCATGTAATGATACCTCCGAGACGTAGGGACCGACACGCCTGGAATGTTGTCAAATGTTACATCCGAGATGTTAGGTTGCCTTATGTTAGGATATATGACGCTACAGGCGTATATACTGTTCCCTCCGAGAAGTAGGGTTCGACAGGCCAGGAATGTTGTAAAATATTGCATCCGAGATGTTAGGTTGCCTTAGATTAGGATATATACCGTTATAGACGTATATAATGTACCCTCCGAGAAGTAGGGTCCGACACGCCAGGAATGCTGTCAAATATTGCATCCGAGATGTAAGGTTGCCTTAGATTAGGATATACAACGTTATAGACGCATATAATGTTCCCACCGAGAAGTAGGGTCCGACACGCCAGGAATATTGTAAAATGTTACGTCTGAGATAATAGGTTGCCTTAGATTAGGATATACAACGTTATAGACGCATATAATGTTCCCACCGAGGAGTAGGGTCCGACACGCCTGGAATGTTGTAGAATATTACATCCGAGATGTAAGGTTGCCTTAGGTTAGAATATATAACGTTATGGATGTATGTACTGTTCCCACCGAGAAGTAGGGTCCGACACGCCAGGAATGTTGTCAAATATTACATCCGAGATGTAAGGTTGCCTTAGGTTAGGATATATAACGTTATGGACGTATATACTGTTCCCACCGAGAAATAGGCTCCGACACGCCAGGAATGTTGTCAAATATTACATCCGAGTTGTTACGTTGCCGCTATAGACGCATTAATGTTACCACCGAGACGTAGGGACCGACACGCCTGGAATGTTGTCAAATGTGACATTCGAGATGTTAGGTTGCCTTAGGTTAGGATATATGTCGTTATAGACGTATATACTGTTCCCACCGAGAGGTAGGGTTCGACAGGCCAGGAATGTTGTCAAATATTGCATCCGAGATGTTAGGTTGCCTTAGGTTAGGATATATAACGTTATAGACGCATGTAATGTTACCTCCGAGACGTAGGGACCGACACGCCTGGAATGTTGTCAAATGTTACATCCGAGATGTTAGGTTGCCTTATGTTATGATATATGACGCTACAGACGTATATACTGTTCCCTCCGAGAAGTAGGGTTCGACAGGCCAGGAATGTTGTCAAATATTGCATCCGAGATGTTAGGTTGCCTTAGATTAGGATATACAACGTTATAGACGCATATAATGTTCCCACCGAGGAGTAGGGTCCGACACGCCTGGAATGTTGTAGAGTATTACATCCGAGATGTAAGGTTGCCTTAGGTTGGAATATATAACGTTATGGATGTATATACTGTAACCACCGAGAAGTAGGGTCCGACACGCCAGGAATGTTGTCAAATATTACATCCGAGATGTAAGGTTGCCTTAGGTTAGGATATATAACGTTATGGACGTATATACTGTTCCCACCGAGAGGTAGGGTTCGACAGGCCAGGAATGTTGTCAAATATTGCATCCGAGATGTTAGGTTGCCTTAGATTAGGATATATACCGTTATAGACGTATATAATGTACCCTCCGAGAAGTAGGGTCCGACACGCCAGGAATGCTGTCAAATGTTGCATCCGAGATGTTAGGTTGCCTTAGATTAGGATATACAACGTTATAGACGCATATAATGTTCCCACCGAGAAGTAGGGTCCGACACGCCAGGAATATTGTAAAATGTTACGTCTGAGATAATAGGTTGCCTTAGATTAGGATATACAACGTTATAGACGCATATAATGTTCCCACCGAGGAGTAGGGTCCGACACGCCTGGAATGTTGTAGAATATTACATCCGAGATGTAAGGTTGCCTTAGGTTAGAATATATAACGTTATGGATGTATATACTGTTCCCACCGAGAAGTAGGGTCCGACACGCCAGGAATGTTGTCAAATATTACTTCCGAGATGTAAGGTTGCCTTAGGTTAGGATATATAACGTTATGGACGTATATACTGTTCCCACCGAGAAATAGGCTCCGACACGCCAGGAATGTTGTCAAATATTACATCCGAGTTGTTACGTTGCCGTTATAGACGCATTAATGTTACCACCGAGACGTAGGGACCGACACGCCTGGAATGTTGTCAAATGTGACATCCGAGATGTTAGGTTGCCTTAGGTTAGGATATATGTCGTTATAGACGTATATACTGTTCCCACCGAGAGGTAGGGTTTGACAGGCCAGGAATGTTGTCAAATATTGCATCCGAGATGTTAGGTTGCCTTAGTTTAGGATATACAACGTTATAGACGCATATAATGTTCCCACCGAGGAGTAGGGTCCGACACGCCTGGAATGTTGTAGAGTATTACATCCGAGATGTAAGGTTGCCTTAGGTTGGAATATATAACGTTATGGATGTATATACTGTAACCACCGAGAAGTAGGGTCCGACACGCCAGGAATGTTGTCAAATATTACATCCGAGATGTAAGGTTGCCTTAGGTTAGGATATATAACGTTATGGACGTATATACTGTTCCCACCGAGAGGTAGGGTTCGACAGGCCAGGAATGTTGTCAAATATTGCATCCGAGATGTTAGGTTGCCTTAGATTAGGATATATACCGTTATAGACGTATATAATGTACCCTCCGAGAAGTAGGGTCCGACACGCCAGGAATGCTGTCAAATATTGCATCCGAGATGTTAGGTTGCCTTAGATTAGGATATACAACGTTATAGACGCATATAATGTTCCCACCGAGAAGTAGGGTCCGACACGCCAGGAATATTGTAAAATGTTACGTCTGAGATAATAGGTTGCCTTAGATTAGGATATACAACGTTATAGACGCATATAATGTTCCCACCGAGGAGTAGGGTCCGACACGCCTGGAATGTTGTAGAATATTACATCCGAGATGTAAGGTTGCCTTAGGTTAGAATATATAACGTTATGGATGTATATACTGTTCCCACCGAGAAGTAGGGTCCGACACGCCAGGAATGTTGTCAAATATTACTTCCGAGATGTAAGGTTGCCTTAGGTTAGGATATATAACGTTATGGACGTATATACTGTTCCCACCGAGAAATAGGCTCCGACACGCCAGGAATGTTGTCAAATATTACATCCGAGTTGTTACGTTGCCGTTATAGACGCATTAATGTTACCACCGAGACGTAGGGACCGACACGCCTGGAATGTTGTCAAATGTGACATCCGAGATGTTAGGTTGCCTTAGGTTAGGATATATGTCGTTATAGACGTATATACTGTTCCCACCGAGAGGTAGGGTTTGACAGGCCAGGAATGTTGTCAAATATTGCATCCGAGATGTTAGGTTGCCTTAGTTTAGGATATACAACGTTATAGACGCATATAATGTTCCCACCGAGGAGTAGGGTCCGACACGCCTGGAATGTTGTAGAGTATTACATCCGAGATGTAAGGTTGCCTTAGGTTAGAATATATAACGTTATGGATGTATATACTGTTCCCACCGAGAAGTAGGGTCCGACACGCCAGGAATGTTGTCAAATATTGCATCCGAGATGTAAGGTTGCCTTAGGTTAGAATATATAACGTTATGGACGTATATACTGTTCCCACCGAGAAGTAGGGACCGACACGCCAGGAATGTTGTCAAATATTACATCCGAGATGTAAGGTTGCCTTAGGTTAGGATATATAACGTTATGGACGTATATACTGTTCCCACCGAGAGGTAGGGTTCGACAGGCCAGGAATGTTGTCAAATATTGCATCCGAGATGTTAGGTTGCCTTAGGTTAGGATATATAACGTTATAGACGCATGTAATGATACCTCCGAGACGTAGGGACCGACACGCCTGGAATGTTGTCAAGTGTTACATCCGAGATGTTAGGTTGCCTTATGTTAGGATATATGACGCTACAGACGTATATACTGTTCCCTCCGAGAAGTAGGGTCCGACACGCCAGGAATGCTGTCAAATATTGCATCCGAGATGTTAGGTTGCCTTAGATTAGGATATACAACGTTGTAGACGCATATAATGTTCCCACCGAGAAGTAGGGTCCGACACGCCAGGAATATTGTAAAATGTTACGTCTGAGATAATATGTTGCCTTAGATTAGGATATACAACGTTATAGACGCATATAATGTTCCCACCGAGGAGTAGGGTCCGACACGCCTGGAATGTTGTAGAATATTACATCCGAGATGTAAGGTTGCCTTAGGTTAGAATATATAACGTTATGGATGTATATACTGTTCCCACCGAGAAGTAGGGTCCGACACGCCAGGAATGTTGTCAAATATTACTTCCGAGATGTAAGGTTGCCTTAGGTTAGGATATATAACGTTATGGACGTATATACTGTTCCCACCGAGAAGTAGGCTCCGACACGCCAGGAATGTTGTCAAATATTACATCCGAGTTGTTACGTTGCCGTTATAGACGCATTAATGTTACCACCGAGACGTAGGGACCGACACGCCTGGAATGTTGTCAAATGTGACATCCGAGATGTTAGGTTGCCTTAGGTTAGGATATATGTCGTTATAGACGTATATACTGTTCCCACCGAGAGGTAGGGTTTGACAGGCCAGGAATGTTGTCAAATATTGCATCCGAGATGTTAGGTTGCCTTAGGTTAGGATATATAACGTTATAGACGCATGTAATGTTACCTCCGAGACGTAGGGACCGACACGCCTGGAATGTTGTCAAATGTTACATCCGAGATGTTAGGTTGCCTTATGTTAGGATATATGACGCTACAGACGTATATACTGTTCCCTCCGAGAAGTAGGGTTCGACAGGCCAGGAATGTTGTCAAATATTGCATCCGAGATGTTAGGTTGCCTTAGATTAGGATATACAACGTTATAGACGCATATAATGTTCCCACCGAGGAGTAGGGTCCGACACGCCTGGAATGTTGTAGAGTATTACATCCGAGATGTAAGGTTGCCTTAGGTTAGAATATATAACGTTATGGATGTATATACTGTTCCCACCGAGAAGTAGGGTCCGACACGCCAGGAATGTTGTCAAATATTGCATCCGAGATGTTAGGTTGCCTTAGATTAGGATATACAACGTTATAGACACATATAATGTTCCCACCGAGGAGTAGGGTCCGGCACGCCTGGAATGTTGTAGAATATTACATCCGAGATGTAAGGTTGCCTTAGGTTAGAATATATAACGTTATGGACCTATATACTGTTCCCACCGAGAAGTAGGGTCCGACACGCCAGGAATGTTGTCAAGTATTACATCCGAGATGTAAGGTTGCCTTAGGTTAGGATATATAACGTTATGGACGTAAATACTGTTCCCTCCGAGAAGTAGTGTTCGACAGGCCAGGAATGTTGTCAAATATTGCATCCGAGATGTTAGGTTGCCTTAGATTAGGATATACAACGTTATAGACGCATATAATGTTCCCACCGAGAAGTAGGGTCCGACACGCCTGGAAGGTTGTAGAATATTAAATCCGAGATGTTAGGTTGCCTTAGGTTAGGATATATGACGTTACAGACGTATATACTGTTCCCTCCGAGAAGTAGGTTTCGGCAGGCCAGGAATGTTATCAAATATTGCATCCGAGATGTTAGGTTGCCTTAGATTATGATATATACCGTTATAGACACATATAATGTTCCCACCGAGAGGTAGGGTTCGACTGGCCAGGAATGTTGTGAAATATTGCATCCGAGATGTTAGGTTGCCTTAGGTTAGAATATATAACGTTATGGACGTATATACTGTTCCCACCGAGAAGTAGGGACCGACACGCCAGGAATGTTGTCAAATATTACATCCGAGATGTAAGGTTGCCTTAGGTTAGGATATATAACGTTATGGACGTATATACTGTTCCCACCGAGAGGTAGGGTTCGACAGGCCAGGAATGTTGTCAAATATTGCATCCGAGATGTTAGGTTGCCTTAGGTTAGGATATATAACGTTATAGACGCATGTAATGATACCTCCGAGACGTAGGGACCGACACGCCTGGAATGTTGTCAAGTGTTACATCCGAGATGTTAGGTTGCCTTATGTTAGGATATATGAGGCTACAGACGTATATACTGTTCCCTCCGAGAAGTAGGGTCCGACACGCCAGGAATGCTGTCAAATATTGCATCCGAGATGTTAGGTTGCCTTAGATTAGGATATACAACGTTGTAGACGCATATAATGTTCCCACCGAGAAGTAGGGTCCGACACGCCAGGAATATTGTAAAATGTTACGTCTGAGATAATATGTTGCCTTAGATTAGGATATACAACGTTATAGACGCATATAATGTTCCCACCGAGGAGTAGGGTCCGACACGCCTGGAATGTTGTAGAATATTACATCCGAGATGTAAGGTTGCCTTAGGTTAGAATATATAACGTTATGGATGTATATACTGTTCCCACCGAGAAGTAGGGTCCGACACGCCAGGAATGTTGTCAAATATTACTTCCGAGATGTAAGGTTGCCTTAGGTTAGGATATATAACGTTATGGACGTATATACTGTTCCCACCGAGAAGTAGGCTCCGACACGCCAGGAATGTTGTCAAATATTACATCCGAGTTGTTACGTTGCCGTTATAGACGCATTAATGTTACCACCGAGACGTAGGGACCGACACGCCTGGAATGTTGTCAAATGTGACATCCGAGATGTTAGGTTGCCTTAGGTTAGGATATATGTCGTTATAGACGTATATACTGTTCCCACCGAGAGGTAGGGTTTGACAGGCCAGGAATGTTGTCAAATATTGCATCCGAGATGTTAGGTTGCCTTAGGTTAGGATATATAACGTTATAGACGCATGTAATGTTACCTCCGAGACGTAGGGACCGACACGCCTGGAATGTTGTCAAATGTTACATCCGAGATGTTAGGTTGCCTTATGTTAGGATATATGACGCTACAGACGTATATACTGTTCCCTCCGAGAAGTAGGGTTCGACAGGCCAGGAATGTTGTCAAATATTGCATCCGAGATGTTAGGTTGCCTTAGATTAGGATATATACCGTTATAGACGTATATAATGTACCCTCCGAGAAGTAGGGTCCGACACGCCAGGAATGCTGTCAAATATTGCATCCGAGATGTTAGGTTGCCTTAGATTAGGATATACAACGTTATAGACGCATATAATGTTCCCACCGAGAAGTAGGGTCCGACACGCCAGGAATATTGTA
Source organism: Xylocopa violacea (assembly GCA_963969225.1). Taxonomy (NCBI): domain Eukaryota; kingdom Metazoa; phylum Arthropoda; class Insecta; order Hymenoptera; family Apidae; genus Xylocopa; species Xylocopa violacea. Next base: position 22,659,525 of record CAXAJV010000004.1, read on the forward strand.
AAATGTTACGTCTGAGATAATAGGTTGCCTTAGATTAGGATATACAACGTTATAGACGCATATAATGTTCCCACCGAGGAGTAGGGTCCGACACGCCTGGAATGTTGTAGAATATTACATCCGAGATGTAAGGTTGCCTTAGGTTAGAATATATAACGTTATGGATGTATGTACTGTTCCCACCGAGAAGTAGGGTCCGACACGCCAGGAATGTTGTCAAATATTACATCCGAGATGTAAGGTTGCCTTAGGTTAGGATATATAACGTTATGGACGTATATACTGTTCCCACCGAGAAATAGGCTCCGACACGCCAGGAATGTTGTCAAATATTACATCCGAGTTGTTACGTTGCCGCTATAGACGCATTAATGTTACCACCGAGACGTAGGGACCGACACGCCTGGAATGTTGTCAAATGTGACATTCGAGATGTTAGGTTGCCTTAGGTTAGGATATATGTCGTTATAGACGTATATACTGTTCCCACCGAGAGGTAGGGTTCGACAGGCCAGGAATGTTGTCAAATATTGCATCCGAGATGTTAGGTTGCCTTAGGTTAGGATATATAACGTTATAGACGCATGTAATGTTACCTCCGAGACGTAGGGACCGACACGCCTGGAATGTTGTCAAATGTTACATCCGAGATGTTAGGTTGCCTTATGTTATGATATATGACGCTACAGACGTATATACTGTTCCCTCCGAGAAGTAGGGTTCGACAGGCCAGGAATGTTGTCAAATATTGCATCCGAGATGTTAGGTTGCCTTAGATTAGGATATATACCGTTATAGACGTATATAATGTACCCTCCGAGAAGTAGGGTCCGACACGCCAGGAATGCTGTCAAATATTGCATCCGAGATGTTAGGTTGCCTTAGATTAGGATATACAACGTTATAGACGCATATAATGTTCCCACCGAGAAGTAGGGTCCGACACGCCAGGAATATTGTAAAATGTTACGTCTGAGATAATAGGTTGCCTTAGATTAGGATATACAACGTTATAGACGCATATAATGTTCCCACCGAGGAGTAGGGTCCGACACGCCTGGAATGTTGTAGAATATTACATCCGAGATGTAAGGTTGCCTTAGGTTAGAATATATAACGTTATGGATGTATATACTGTTCCCACCGAGAAGTAGGGTCCGACACGCCAGGAATGTTGTCAAATATTACTTCCGAGATGTAAGGTTGCCTTAGGTTAGGATATATAACGTTATGGACGTATATACTGTTCCCACCGAGAAGTAGGCTCCGACACGCCAGGAATGTTGTCAAATATTACATCCGAGTTGTTACGTTGCCGTTATAGACGCATTAATGTTACCACCGAGACGTAGGGACCGACACGCCTGGAATGTTGTCAAATGTGACATCCGAGATGTTAGGTTGCCTTAGGTTAGGATATATGTCGTTATAGACGTATATACTGTTCCCACCGAGAGGTAGGGTTTGACAGGCCAGGAATGTTGTCAAATATTGCATCCGAGATGTTAGGTTGCCTTAGTTTAGGATATACAACGTTATAGACGCATATAATGTTCCCACCGAGGAGTAGGGTCCGACACGCCTGGAATGTTGTAGAGTATTACATCCGAGATGTAAGGTTGCCTTAGGTTAGAATATATAACGTTATGGATGTATATACTGTTCCCACCGAGAAGTAGGGTCCGACACGCCAGGAATGTTGTCAAATATTGCATCCGAGATGTAAGGTTGCCTTAGGTTAGAATATATAACGTTATGGACGTATATACTGTTCCCACCGAGAAGTAGGGACCGACACGCCAGGAATGTTGTCAAATATTACATCCGAGATGTAAGGTTGCCTTAGGTTAGGATATATAACGTTATGGACGTATATACTGTTCCCACCGAGAGGTAGGGTTCGACAGGCCAGGAATGTTGTCAAATATTGCATCCGAGATGTTAGGTTGCCTTAGGTTAGGATATATAACGTTATAGACGCATGTAATGATACCTCCGAGACGTAGGGACCGACACGCCTGGAATGTTGTCAAGTGTTACATCCGAGATGTTAGGTTGCCTTATGTTAGGATATATGACGCTACAGACGTATATACTGTTCCCTCCGAGAAGTAGGGTCCGACACGCCAGGAATGCTGTCAAATATTGCATCCGAGATGTTAGGTTGCCTTAGATTAGGATATACAACGTTGTAGACGCATATAATGTTCCCACCGAGAAGTAGGGTCCGACACGCCAGGAATATTGTAAAATGTTACGTCTGAGATAATATGTTGCCTTAGATTAGGATATACAACGTTATAGACGCATATAATGTTCCCACCGAGGAGTAGGGTCCGACACGCCTGGAATGTTGTAGAATATTACATCCGAGATGTAAGGTTGCCTTAGGTTAGAATATATAACGTTATGGATGTATATACTGTTCCCACCGAGAAGTAGGGTCCGACACGCCAGGAATGTTGTCAAATATTACTTCCGAGATGTAAGGTTGCCTTAGGTTAGGATATATAACGTTATGGACGTATATACTGTTCCCACCGAGAAGTAGGCTCCGACACGCCAGGAATGTTGTCAAATATTACATCCGAGTTGTTACGTTGCCGTTATAGACGCATTAATGTTACCACCGAGACGTAGGGACCGACACGCCTGGAATGTTGTCAAATGTGACATCCGAGATGTTAGGTTGCCTTAGGTTAGGATATATGTCGTTATAGACGTATATACTGTTCCCACCGAGAGGTAGGGTTTGACAGGCCAGGAATGTTGTCAAATATTGCATCCGAGATGTTAGGTTGCCTTAGGTTAGGATATATAACGTTATAGACGCATGTAATGTTACCTCCGAGACGTAGGGACCGACACGCCTGGAATGTTGTCAAATGTTACATCCGAGATGTTAGGTTGCCTTATGTTAGGATATATGACGCTACAGACGTATATACTGTTCCCTCCGAGAAGTAGGGTTCGACAGGCCAGGAATGTTGTCAAATATTGCATCCGAGATGTTAGGTTGCCTTAGATTAGGATATACAACGTTATAGACGCATATAATGTTCCCACCGAGGAGTAGGGTCCGACACGCCTGGAATGTTGTAGAGTATTACATCCGAGATGTAAGGTTGCCTTAGGTTAGAATATATAACGTTATGGATGTATATACTGTTCCCACCGAGAAGTAGGGTCCGACACGCCAGGAATGTTGTCAAATATTGCATCCGAGATGTTAGGTTGCCTTAGATTAGGATATACAACGTTATAGACACATATAATGTTCCCACCGAGGAGTAGGGTCCGGCACGCCTGGAATGTTGTAGAATATTACATCCGAGATGTAAGGTTGCCTTAGGTTAGAATATATAACGTTATGGACCTATATACTGTTCCCACCGAGAAGTAGGGTCCGACACGCCAGGAATGTTGTCAAGTATTACATCCGAGATGTAAGGTTGCCTTAGGTTAGGATATATAACGTTATGGACGTATATACTGTTCCCACCGAGAGGTAGGGTTCGACAGGCCAGGAATGTTGTCAAATATTGCATCCGAGATGTTAGGTTGCCTTAGGTTAGGATATATAACGTTATAGACGCATGTAATGTTACCTCCGAGACGTAGGGACCGACACGCCTGGAATGTTGTCAAGTGTTACATCCGAGATGTTAGGTTGCCTTATGTTAGGATAGATGACGCTACAGACGTATATACTGTTCCCTCCGAGAAGTAGGGTTCGACAGGCCAGGAATGTTGTCAAATATTGCATCCGAGATGTTAGGTTGCCTTAGATTAGGATATATACCGTTATAGACGTGTAGAATGTACCCTCCGAGAAGTAGGGTTCGACAGGCCAGGAATGTTGTCAAATATTGCATCCGAGATGTTAGGTTGCCTTAGATTAGGATATACAACGTTATAGACGCATATAATGTTCCCACCGAGAAGTAGGGTCCGACACGCCTGGAAGGTTGTAGAATATTACATCCGAGATGTTAGGTTGCCTTAGGTTAGGATATATGACGTTACAGACGTATATACTGTTCCATCCGAGAAGTAGGGTTCGACAGGCCAGGAATGTTATCAAATATTGCATCCGAGATGTTAGGTTGCCTTAGATTATGATATATACCGTTATAGACGTATATACTGTTCCCTCCGAGATGTAGGGTTCGGCAGGCCAGGAATGTCGTCAAATATTGCATTCGAGATGTTAGGTTGCCTTAGGTTAGGATATATAACGTTATAGACGCATGTAATGTTACCACCGAGACGTAGGGACCAACACGCCTGGAATGTTGTCAAATGTTACATCCGAGATGTTAGGTTGCCTTAGGTTAGGATATATGACGTTACAGACGTATATACTGTTCCCTCCGAGAAGTAGTGTTCGACAGGCCACGAATGTTGTCAAATATTGCATCCGAGATGTTACGTTGCCTTAGATTAGGATATATACCGTTATAGACGTATATACTGTTCCCTCCGAGAAGTAGGGTTCGACAGGCCAGGAATGTTGTCAAATATTGCATCCGAGATGTTAGGTTGCCTCAGGTAAGGATATATGACGTTATAGACGTATATACTGTTCCCCCCGAGAAGTAGGGTTCGACAGGCCAGGAATGTTGTCAAATATTGCATCCGAGATGTTAGGTTGCCTTAGATTAGGATATATACCGTTATAGACGTTTATAATGTTCCCTCCGAGAAGTAGGGTTCGACAGGCCAGGAATGTTGTCAAATATTGCATCCGAGGTGTTAGGTTGCCTTAGATTAGGATATACAACGTTATAGACGCATATAATGTTCCCACCGAGAAGTAGGGTCCGACACGCCTGGAAGGTTGTAGAATATTACATCCGAGATGTTAGGTTGCCTTAGGTTAGGATATATGACGTTGCAGACGTATATACTGTTCCCTCCGAGAAGTAGGGTTCGACAGGCCAGGAATGTTATCAAATATTGCATCCGAGATGTTAGGTTGCCTTAGATTATGATATATACCGTTATAGACGTATATACTGTTCCCTCCGAGAAGTAGGGCTCGGCAGGCCAGGAATGTCGTCAAATATTGCATCCGAGATGTTAGGTTGCCTTAGGTTAGGATATATAACGTTATAGACGCATGGAATGTTACCACCGAGACGTAGGGACCAACACGCATGGAATGTTGTCAAATGTTACATCCGAGATGTTAGGTTGCCTTAGGTTAGGATATAAGACGTTACAGACGTATATACTGTTCCCTGCGAGAAGTAGGGTTCGACAGGCCAGGAATGTTGTCAAATATTGCATCCGAGATGTTAGATTGCCTTAGATTATGATATCGACCGTTATAGACGCAATAATATTCCCACCGAAAAGTATGCACCGACATGCCAGGAATATTGTAAAATATTACGTCTGAGATAATAGGTTGCCTTAGATTAGGATATACAACGTTATAGACTCATATAATGTTCCCACCGAGAAGTAGGTTCCGACACGCCTGGAATGATGTAGAATATTACATCCGAGATGTCAGGTTGCCTTAGGTTAGGATATATATCGTTATAGACGTATATACTGTTTCCTCCGAGAAGTACGGTTAAGCAGGCCAGGAATGTTGTCAAATCTTGCATCCGAGATGTTAGGTTGCCTTAGGTTAGGATATATAACGTTACAGACGCATGTAATGTTACCACCGAGACGTAGGGACCGACACGCCTGGAATGTTGTCAAATGTTACATCCGAGATGTTAGGTTGCCTTAGATTAGGATATACAGCGTTATAGACGCATATAATGTTCCCACCGAGGAGTAGGGTCCGACACGCCTGGAATGTTGTAGAATATTACATCCGAGATGTAAGGTTGCCTTAGGTTAGAATATATAACGTTATGGATGTATATACTGTTCCCACCGAGAAGTAGGGTCCGACACGCCAGGAATGTTGTCAAATATTACATCCGAGATGTAAGGTTGCCTTAGGTTAGGATATATAACGTTATGGACGTATATACTGTTCCCACCGAGAAGTAGGGTCCGACACGCCAGGAATGTTGTCAAATATTACATCCGAGTTGTTACGTTGCCGTTATAGACGCATTAATGTTACCACCGAGACGTAGGGACCGACACGCCTGGAATGTTGTCAAATGTTACATCCGAGATGTTAGGTTGCCTTAGGTTAGGATATATATCGTTATAGACGTATATACTGTTCCCACCGAGAGGTAGGGTTCGACAGGCCAGGAATGTTGTCAAATATTGCATCCGAGATGTTAGGTTGCCTTAGATTAGGATATATACCGTTATAGACGTATATAATGTTCCATCCGAGAAGTAGGGTTCGACAGGGCAGGAATGTTGTCAAATATTGCATCCGAGATGTTAGGTTGCCTTAGATTATGATATATAGCGTTATAGACGCATATAATGTTCCCACCGAGAAGTAGGGTCCGACACGCCTGGAAGGTTGTAGAATATTACATCCGAGATGTCAGGTTGCCTTAGGTTAGGATATATAACGTTATGGACGTATATACTGTTCCCACCGAGAAGTAGGGTCCGAAACGCCAGGAATGTTGTAAAATATTACATCCGAGTTGTTACGTTGCCGTTATAGACGCATTAATGTTACCACCGAGACGTAGGGACCGACACGCCTGGAATGTTGTCAAATGTGACATCCGAGATGTTAGGTTGCCTTAGGTTAGGATATATATCGTTATAGACGTATATACTGTTCCCACCGAGAGGTCGGGTTCGACAGGCCAAGAATGTTGTCAAATATTGCATCCGAGGTGTTAGGTTGCCTTAGGTTAGGATATATAACGTTATAGACGCATGTAATGTTACCTCCGAGACGTAGGGACCGACACGCCTGGAATGTTGTCAAATGTTACATCCAAGATGTTAGGTTGCCTTATGTTAGGATATATGACGCTACAGACGTATATACTGTTCCCTCCGAGAAGTAGGGTTCGACAGGCCAGGAATGTTGTCAAATATTGCAGCCGAGATGTTAGGTTGCCTTAGATTAGGATATATACCGTTATAGACGTATATAATGTTCCCTCCGAGAAGTAGGGTTCGACAGGCCAGGAATGTTGTCAAATATTGCATCCGAGATGTTAGGTTGCCTTAGATTAGGATATACAACGTTATAGACGCATATAATGTTCCCACCGAGAAGTAGGGTCCGACACGCCTGGAATGTTGTAGAATATTACATCCGAGATGTATGGTTGCCTTAGGTTATGATATATAACGTTATGGACGTATATACTGCTCCCACCGAGAAGTCGGGTCCGAAACGCCAGGAATGTTGTAAAATATTACATGCGAGTTGTTACGTTGCCGTTATAGACGCATTAATGTTACCACCGAGACGTAGGGACCGACACGCCTGGAATGTTGTCAAATGTGACATCCGAGATGTTAGGTTGCCTTAGGATAAGATATATATCGTTATAGACGTATATACTGTTCCCACCGAGAGGTAGGGTTCTACAGGTCAGGAACGTTGTCAAATATTGCATCCGAGATGTTAGGTTGCCTTAGATTAGGATATATGACGCTACAGACGTATATACTGTTCCCTCCGAGAAGTAGGGTTCGACAGGCCAGGAATGTTGTCAAATGTGACATCCGAGATGTTAGGTTGCCTTAGGTTAGGATATATAACGTTATAGACGCATGTAATGTTACCTCCGAGACGTAGGGACCGACACGCCTGGAATGTTGTCAAATGTTACATCCAAGATGGTAGGTTGCCTTATGTTAGGATATATGACGCTACAGACGTATATACTGTTCCCTCCGAGAAGTAGGGTTCGACAGGCCAGGAATGTTGTCAAATATTACATCCGAGATGTAAGGTTGCCTTAGGTTAGGATATATAACGTTATGGACGTATATACTGTTCCCACCGAGAAGTAGGGTCCGACACGCCAGGAATGATGTCAAATATTACATCCGAGTTGTTACGTTGCCGTTATAGACGCATTAATGTTACAACCGCGACGCAAGGACCGACACGCCTGGAATGTTGTCAAATGTTACATCCGAGATGTTAGGTTGCCTTCGATTAGGATATATACCGTTATAGACGTATATAATGTACCCTCCGAGAAGTAGGGTTCGACAGGCCAGGAATGTTGTCAAATATTGCATCCGAGATGTTAGGTTGCCTTAGATTAGGATATGCATCGTTATAGACGCATATAATGTTCCAACCGAGAAGTAGGTTGCGACACGCCTGGAATGTTGTAGAATATTACATCCGAGATGTAAGGTTGCCTTAGGTTAGGATATATAACGTTATGGACGTATATACTGTTCCCACCGAGAAGTAGGGTCCGAAACGCCAGGAATGTTGTAAAATATTACATCCGAGTTGTTACGTTGCCGTTATAGACGCATTAATGTTACCACCGAGACGTAGGGACCGACACGCCTGGAATGTTGTCAAATGTGATATCCGAGATGTTAGGTTGCCTTAGATTATGATATATACAATTATAGACGCATATAATGTTCCCACCGAGAAGTAGGGTTCGACAGGCCAGGAATGTTGTCAAGTATTGCATCCGAGATGTTAGGTTGCCTTAGATTATGATATATACCATTATAGACGCATATAATGTTCCCACCGAGAAGTAGGGTCCGACACGCCTGGAAGGTTGTAGAATATTACATCCGAGATGTCAGGTTGCCTTAGGTTAGGATATATACCGTTATAGACATATATACTGTTCCCTCCGAGAAGTAGGGTTCGACAGGCCAGGAATGTTGTCAAATATTGCATCCAAGATGTTAGGTTGCCTTAGATTATGATATATACCGTTATAGACGTATATACTGTTCCCTCCGAGAGGTAGGGTTCGACAGGCCAGGAATGTTGTCAAATATTGCATCCGAGATATTAGGTTGCCTTAGGTTAGGATATATAACGTTATAGACGCATGTAATGTTACCTCCGAGACGTAGGGACCGACACGCCTGGAATGTTGTAGAATAATACATCCGAGATGTCAGGTTGCCTTAGGTTAGGATATATAACGTTATAGACGTATATACTGTTCCCTCCGAGAGGTAGGGTTCGACAGGCCAGGAATGTTGTCAAATATTGCATCCGAGATGTTAGGTTGCCTTAGATTAGGATATATACAGTTATAGGCGCATGTAATGTTATCACCGAGACGTAGGGACCGACACGCCTGGAATGTTGTCAAATGTTACATCCGAGATGTTAGGTTGCCTTAGATTAGGATATACAACGTTATAGACGCATATAATGTTCCCACCGAGAAGTAGGGTCCGACACGCCTGGAATGTTGTAGAATATTACATCCGAGATGTAAGGTTGCCTTAGGTTATGATATATAACGTTATGGACGTATATACTGCTCCCACCGAGAAGTCGGGTCCGAAACGCCAGGAATGTTGTAAAATATTACATGCGAGTTGTTACGTTGCCGTTATAGACGCATTAATGTTACCACCGAGACGTAGGGACCGACACGCCTGGAATGTTGTCAAATGTGACATCCGAGATGTTAGGTTGCCTTAGGTTAAGATATATATCGTTATAGACGTATATACTGTTCCCACCGAGAGGTAGGGTTCTACAGGTCAGGAACGTTGTCAAATATTGCATCCGAGATGTTAGGTTGCCTTAGATTAGGATATATGACGCTACAGACGTATATACTGTTCCCTCCGAGAAGTAGGGTTCGACAGGCCAGGAATGTTGTCAAGTATTGCACCCGAGATGTTAGGTTGCCTTAGATTATGATATATACCATTATAGACGCATATAATGTTCCCACCGAGAAGTAGGGTCCGACACGCCTGGAAGGTTGTAGAATATTACATCCGAGATGTCAGGTTGCCTTAGGTTAGGATATATACCGTTATAGACATATATACTGTTCCCTCCGAGAAGTAGGGTTCGACAGGCCAGGAATGTTGTCAAATATTGCATCCAAGATGTTAGGTTGCCTTAGATTATGATATATACCGTTATAGACGTATATACTGTTCCCTCCGAGAGGTAGGGTTCGACAGGCCAGGAATGTTGTCAAATATTGCATCCGAGATATTAGGTTGCCTTAGGTTAGGATATATAACGTTATAGACGCATGTAATGTTACCTCCGAGACGTAGGGACCGACACGCCTGGAATGTTGTAGAATAATACATCCGAGATGTCAGGTTGCCTTAGGTTAGGATATATAACGTTATAGACGTATATACTGTTCCCTCCGAGAGGTAGGGTTCGACAGGCCAGGAATGTTGTCAAATATTGCATCCGAGATGTTAGGTTGCCTTAGATTAGGATATATACCGTTATAGGCGCATGTAATGTTATCACCGAGACGTAGGGACCGACACGCCTGGAATGTTGTCAAATGTTACATCCGAGATGTTAGGTTGCCTTAGATTAGGATATACAACGTTATAGACGCATATAATGTTCCCACCGAGAAGTAGGGTCCGACACGCCTGGAATGTTGTAGAATATTACATCCGAGATGTAAGGTTGCCTTAGGTTATGATATATAACGTTATGGACGTATATACTGCTCCCACCGAGAAGTCGGGTCCGAAACACCAGGAATGTTGTAAAATATTACATGCGAGTTGTTACGTTGCCGTTATAGACGCATTAATGTTACCACCGAGACGTAGGGACCGACACGCCTGGAATGTTGTCAAATGTGACATCCGAGATGTTAGGTTGCCTTAGGTTAAGATATATATCGTTATAGACGTATATACTGTTCCCACCGAGAGGTAGGGTTCTACAGGTCAGGAACGTTGTCAAATATTGCATCCGAGATGTTAGGTTGCCTTAGATTAGGATATATGACGCTACAGACGTATATACTGTTCCCTCCGAGAAGTAGGGTTCGACAGGCCAGGAATGTTGTCAAATGTGACATCCGAGATGTTAGGTTGCCTTAGGTTAGGATATATAACGTTATAGACGCATGTAATGTTACCTCCGAGACGTAGGGACCGACACGCCTGGAATGTTGTCAAATGTTACATCCAAGATGGTAGGTTGCCTTATGTTAGGATATATGACGCTACAGACGTATATACTGTTCCCGCCGAGAAGTAGGGTTCGACAGGCCAGGAATGTTGTCAAATATTGCATCTGAGATGTTAGGTTGCCTTAGATTAGGATATATAACGTTATAGACTTATATACTGCTCCCTCCGAGAAGTAGGGTTCGACAGGCCAGGAATGTTGTCAAATATTGCATCGGAGATGTTAGGTTGCCTTAGATTAGGATATACAACGTTATAGACGCATATAATGTTCCCACCGAGGAGTAGGGTCCGACACGCCTGGAATGTTGTAGAGTATTACATCCGAGATGTAAGGTTGCCTTAGATTAGAATATATAACGTTATGGATGTATATACTGTTCCCACCGAGAAGTAGGGTCCGACACGCCAGTAATGTTGTCAAATATTACATCCGAGTTGTTACGTTGCCGTTATAGACGCATTAATGTTACCACCGAGACGTAGGGACCGACACGCCTGGAATGTTGTCAAATGTTACATCCGAGATGTAAGGTTGCCTTAGGTTAGAATATATAACGTTATGGATGTATATACTGTTCCCACCGAGAAGTAGGGTCCGACACGCCAGGAATGTTGTCAAATATTACATCCGAGATGTAAGGTTGCCTTAGGTTAGGATATATAACGTTATGGACGTATATACTGTTCCCACCGAGAAGTAGGGTCCGACACGCCAGGAATGCTGTCAAATATTACATCCGAGTTGTTACGTTGCCGTTATAGACGCATTAATGTTACAACCGCGACGCAAGGACCGACACGCCTGGAATGTTGTCAAATGTTACATCCGAGATGTTAGGTTGCCTTCGATTAGGATATATACCGTTATAGACGTATATAATGTACCCTCCGAGAAGTAGGGTTCGACAGGCCAGGAATGTTGTCAAATTTTGCATCCGAGATGTTAGGTTGCCTTAGATTAGGATATGCATCGTTATAGACGCATATAATGTTCCAACCGAGAAGTAGGTTGCGACACGCCTGGAATGTTGTAGAATATTACATCCGAGATGTAAGGTTGCCTTAGGTTAGGATATATAACGTTATGGACGTATATACTGTTCCCACCGAGAAGTAGGGTCCGAAACGCCAGGAATGTTGTAAAATATTACATCCGAGTTGTTACGTTGCCGTTATAGACGCATTAATGTTACCACCGAGACGTAGGGACCGACACGCCTGGAATGTTGTCAAATGTGATATCCGAGATGTTAGGTTGCCTTAGATTATGATATATACAATTATAGACGCATATAATGTTCCCACCGAGAAGTAGGGTTCGACAGGCCAGGAATGTTGTCAAGTATTGCATCCGAGATGTTAGGTTGCCTTAGATTATGATATATACCATTATAGACGCATATAATGTTCCCACCGAGAAGTAGGGTCCGACACGCCTGGAAGGTTGTAGAATATTACATCCGAGATGTCAGGTTGCCTTAGGTTAGGATATATACCGTTATAGACATATATACTGTTCCCTCCGAGAAGTAGGGTTCGACAGGCCAGGAATGTTGTCAAATATTGCATCCAAGATGTTAGGTTGCCTTAGATTATGATATATACCGTTATAGACGTATATACTGTTCCCTCCGAGAAGTAGGGTTCGACAGGCCAGGAATGTTGTCAAATATTGCATCCGAGATGTTAGGTTGCCTTAGATTAGGATATACAACGTTATAGACGCATATAATGTTCCCACCGAGAAGTAGCGTCCGACACGCCTGGAATGCTGTAGAATATTACATCCGAGATGTAAGGTTGCCTTAGGTTAGGATATATAACGTTATGGACGTATATACTGTTCCCACCGAGAAGTAGGGTCCGAAACGCCAGGAATGTTGTAAAATATTACATCCGAGTTGTTACGTTGCCGTTATAGACGCATTAATGTTACCACCGAGACGTAGGGACCGACACGCCTGGAATGTTGTCAAATGTGACATCCGAGATGTTAGGTTGCCTTAGGTTAGGATATATATCGTTATAGACGTATATACTGTTCCCACCGAGAGGTAGGGTTCGACAGGCCAGGAATGTTGTCAAATATTGCATCCGAGATGTTAGGTTGCCTTAGGTTAGGATATATAACGTTATAGACGCATGTAATGTTACCTCCGAGACGTAGGGACCGACACGCCTGGAATGTTGTCAAATGTTACATCCAAGATGTTAGGTTGCCTTATGTTAGGATATATGACGCTACAGACGTATATACTGTTCCCTCCGAGAAGTAGGGTTCGACAGGCCAGGAATGTTGTCAAATATTGCATCCGAGATGTTAGGTTGCCTTAGATTAGGATATATACCGTTATAGACGTATATAATGTTCCCTCCGAGAAGTAGGGTTCGACAGGCCAGGAATGTTGTCAAATATTGCATCCGAGATGTTAGGTTGCCTTAGATTAGGATATACAACGTTATAGACGCATATAATGTTCCCACCCAGAAGTAGCGTCCGACACGCCTGGAATGTTGTAGAATAATACATCCGAGATGTCAGGTTGCCTTAGGTTAGGATATATAACGTTATAGACGTATATACTGTTCCCTCCGAGAGGTAGGGTTCGACAGGCCAGGAATGTTGTCAAATATTGCATCCGAGATGTTAGGTTGCCTTAGATTAGGATATATACCGTTATAGACGCATGTAATGTTATCACCGAGACGTAGGGACCGACACGCCTGGAATGTTGTCAAATGTTACATCCGAGATGTTAGGTTGCCTTAGATTAGGATATACAACGTTATAGACGCATATAATGTTCCCACCGAGAAGTAGGGTCCGACACGCCTGGAATGTTGTAGAATATTACATCCGAGATGTAAGGTTGCCTTAGGTTATGATATATAACGTTATGGACGTACATACTGCTCCCACCGAGAAGTCGGGTCCGAAACGCCAGGAATGTTGTAAAATATTACATGCGAGTTGTTACGTTGCCGTTATAGACGCATTAATGTTACCACCGAGACGTAGGGACCGACACGCCTGGAATGTTGTCAAATGTGACATCCGAGATGTTAGGTTGCCTTAGGTTAAGATATATATCGTTATAGACGTATATACTGTTCCCACCGAGAGGTAGGGTTCTACAGGCCAGGAATGTTGTCAAACATTGCATCCGAGATGTTAGGTTGCCTTTGGTTAGGATATATAACGTTATAGACGCATGTAATGTTACCTCCGTGACGTAGGGACCGACACGCCTGGAATGTTGTCAAATATTGCATCCGAGATGTTAGGTTGCCTTAGGTTAGGATATATAACGTTATAGACGCATGTAATGTTACCACCGAGACGTAGGGACCGACACGCCTGGAATGTTGTCAAATGTTACATCCGAGATGTTAGGTTGCCTTAGGTTAGGATATATGACGTTACAGACGTATATACTGTTCCCTCCGAGAAGTAGGGTTCGACAGGCCAGGAATGTTATCAAATATTGCATCCGAAATGTTAGGTTGCCTTAGATTATGATATATACCGTTATAGACGCATATAATGTTCCCACCGAGAAGTAGGGTCCGACACGCCTGGAATGATGTAGAATATTACATCCGAGATGTCAGGTTGCCTTAGGTTAGGATATATAACGTTATAGACGTATATACTGCTCCCTCCGAGAAGTAGGGTTCGACAGGCCAGGAATGTTGTCAAATATTGCATCGGAGATGTTAGGTTGCCTTAGATTAGGATATACAACGTTATAGACGCATATAATGTTCCCACCGAGGAGTAGGGTCCGACACGCCTGGAATGTTGTAGAGTATTACATCCGAGATGTAAGGTTGCCTTAGGTTAGAATATATAACGTTATGGATGTATATACTGTTCCCACCGAGAAGTAGGGTCCGACACGCCAGGAATGTTGTCAAATATTACATCCGAGTTGTTACGTTGCCGTTATAGACGCATTAATGTTACAACCGCGACGCAAGGACCGACACGCCTGGAATGTTGTCAAATGTTACATCCGAGATGTTAGGTTGCCTTCGATTAGGATATATACCGTTATAGACGTATATAATGTACCCTCCGAGAAGTAGGGTTCGACAGGCCAGGAATGTTGTCAAATATTGCATCCGAGATGTTAGGTTGCCTTAGATTAGGATATGCATCGTTATAGACGCATATAATGTTCCAACCGAGAAGTAGGTTGCGACACGCCTGGAATGTTGTAGAATATTACATCCGAGATGTAAGGTTGCCTTAGGTTAGGATATATAACGTTATGGACGTATATACTGTTCCCACCGAGAAGTAGGGTCCGAAACGCCAGGAATGTTGTAAAATATTACATCCGAGTTGTTACGTTGCCGTTATAGACGCATTAATGTTACCACCGAGATCGTAGGGACCGACACGCCTGGAATGTTGTCAAATGTGATATCCGAGATGTTAGGTTGCCTTAGATTATGATATATACCATTATAGACGCATATAATGTTCCCACCGAGAAGTAGGGTTCGACAGGCCAGGAATGTTGTCAAGTATTGCATCCGAGATGTTAGGTTGCCTTAGATTATGATATATACCATTATAGACGCATATAATGTTCCCACCGAGAAGTAGGGTCCGACACGCCTGGAAGGTTGTAGAATATTACATCCGAGATGTCAGGTTGCCTTAGGTTAGGATATATACCGTTATAGACATATATACTGTTCCCTCCGAGAAGTAGGTTTCGACAGGCCAGGAATGTTGTCAAATATTGCATCCAAGATGTTAGGTTGCCTTAGATTATGATATATACCGTTATAGACGTATATACTGTTCCCTCCGAGAAGTAGGGTTCGACAGGCCGGGAATGTTGTCAAATATTGCATCCGAGATGTTAGGTTGCCTTAGATTAGGATATACAACGTTATAGACGCATATAATGTTCCCACCGAGAAGTAGCGTCCGACACGCATGGAATGCTGTAGAATATTACATCCGAGATGTAAGGTTGCCTTAGGTTAGGATATATAACGTTATGGACGTATATACTGTTCCCACCGAGAAGTAGGGTCCGAAACGCCAGGAATGTTGTAAAATATTACATCCGAGTTGTTACGTTGCCGTTATAGACGCATTAATGTTACCACCGAGACGTAGGGACCGACACGCCTGGAATGTTGTCAAATGTGACATCCGAGATGTTAGGTTGCCTTAGGTTAGGATATATATCGTTATAGACGTATATACTGTTCCCACCGAGAGGTAGGGTTCGACAGGCCAGGAATGTTGTCAAATATTGCATCCGAGATGCTAGGTTGCCTTAGGTTAGTATATATAACGTTATAGACGCTTGTAATGTTACCACCGAGACGTAGGGACCGACACGCCTGGAATGTTGTCAAATGTTACATCCGAGATGTTAGGTTGCCTTAGGTTAGGATATATGACGTTACAGACGTATATACTGTTCCCTCCGAGAAGTAGGGTTCGACAGGCCAGGAATGTTATCAAATATTGCATCCGAAATGTTAGGTTGCCTTAGATTATGATATATACCGTTATAGACGCATATAATGTTCCCACCGAGAAGTAGGGTCCGACACGCCTGGAATGATGTAGAATATTACATCCGAGATGTCAGGTTGCCTTAGGTTAGGATATATAACGTTATAGACGTATATACTGCTCCCTCCGAGAAGTAGGGTTCGACAGGCCAGGAATGTTGTCAAATATTGCATCGGAGATGTTAGGTTGCCTTAGGTTAGGATATATAACGTTATAGACGTATATACTGTTCCCTCCGAGAGGTAGGGTTCGACAGGCCAGGAATGTTGTCAAATATTGCATCCGAGATGTTAGGTTGCCTTAGATTAGGATATGTACCGTTATAGACGCATGTAATGTTACCACCGAGACGTAGGGACCGACACGCCTGGAATGTTGTCAATTGTTACATCCGAGATGTTAGGTTGCCTTAGGTTAGGATATATAACGTTGTAGACGTATATACTGTTCCCTCCGAGAAGTAGGGTTCGACAGGCCAGGAATGTTGTCAAATATTGCATCCGAGATGTTAGGTTGCCTTAGGTTAGGATATATAACGTTATAGACGCTTGTAATGTTACCACCGAGACGTAGGGACCGACACGCCTGGAATGTTGTCAAATGTTACATCCGAGATGTTAGGTTGCCTTAGGTTAGGATATATGACGTTACAGACGTATATACTGTTCCCTCCGAGAAGTAGGGTTCGACAGGCCAGGAATGTTATCAAATATTGCATCCGAGATGTTAGGTTGCCTTAGATTATGATATATACCGTTATAGACGCATATAATGTTCCCACCGAGAAGTAGGGTCCGACACGCCTGGAATGATGTAGAATATTACATCCGAGATGTCAGGTTGCCTTAGGTTAGGATATATAACGTTATAGACTTATATACTGCTCCCTCCGAGAAGTGGGGTTCGACAGGCCAGGAATGTTGTCAAATATTGCATCGGAGATGTTAGGTTGCCTTAGATTAGGATATACAACGTTATAGACGCATATAATGTTCCCACCGAGGAGTAGGGTCCGACACGCCTGGAATGTTGTAGAGTATTACATCCGAGATGTAAGGTTGCCTTAGATTAGAATATATAACGTTATGGATGTATATACTGTTCCCACCGAGAAGTAGGGTCCGACACGCCAGGAATGTTGTCAAATATTACATCCGAGTTGTTACGTTGCCATTATAGACGCATTAATGTTACCACCGAGACGTAGGGACCGACACGCCTGGAATGTTGTCAAATGTTACATCCGAGATGTAAGGTTGCCTTAGGTTAGAATATATAACGTTATGGATGTATATACTGTTCCCACCGAGAAGTAGGGTCCGACACGCCAGGAATGTTGTCAAATATTACATCCGAGATGTAAGGTTGCCTTAGGTTAGGATATATAACGTTATGGACGTATATACTGTTCCCACCGAGAAGTAGGGTCCGACACGCCAGGAATGTTGTCAAATATTACATCCGAGTTGTTACGTTGCCGTTATAGACGCATTAATGTTACAACCGCGACGCAAGGACCGACACGCCTGGAATGTTGTCAAATGTTACATCCGAGATGTTAGGTTGCCTTCGATTAGGATATATACCGTTATAGACGTATATAATGTACCCTCCGAGAAGTAGGGTTCGACAGGCCAGGAATGTTGTCAAATATTGCATCCGAGATGTTAGGTTGCCTTAGATTAGGATATGCATCGTTATAGACGCATATAATGTTCCAACCGAGAAGTAGGTTGCGACACGCCAGGAATGTTGTAGAATATTACATCCGAGATGTAAGGTTGCCTTAGGTTAGGATATATAACGGTATGGACGTATATACTGTTCCCACCGAGAAGTAGGGTCCGAAACGCCAGGAATGTTGTAAAATATTACATCCGAGTTGTTACGTTGCCGTTATAGACGCATTAATGTTACCACCGAGACGTAGGGACCGACACGCCTGGAATGTTGTCAAATGTGATATCCGAGATGATAGGTTGCCTTAGATTATGATATATACCATTATAGACGCATATAATGTTCCCACCGAGAAGTAGGGTTCGACAGGCCAGGAATGTTGTCAAGTATTGCATCCGAGATGTTAGGTTGCCTTAGATTATGATATATACCATTATAGACGCATATAATGTTCCCACCGAGAAGTAGGGTCCGACACGCCTGGAAGGTTGTAGAATATTACATCCGAGATGTCAGGTTGCCTTAGGTTAGGATATATACCGTTATAGACATATATACTGTTCCCTCCGAGAAGTAGGGTTCGACAGGCCAGGAATGTTGTCAAATATTGCATCCAAGATGTTAGGTTGCCTGAGATTATGATATATACCGTTATAGACGTATATACTGTTCCCTCCGAGAAGTAGGGTTCGACAGGCCAGGAATGTTGTCAAATATTGCATCCGAGATGTTAGGTTGCCTTAGATTAGGATATACAACGTTATAGACGCATATAATGTTCCCACCGAGAAGTAGCGTCCGACACGCCTGGAATGCTGTAGAATATTACATCCGAGATGTAAGGTTGCCTTAGGTTAGGATATATAACGTTATGGACGTATATACTGTTCCCACCGAGAAGTAGGGTCCGACACGCCAGGAATGTTGTCAAATATTACATCCGAGTTGTTACGTTGCCGTTATAGACGCATTAATGTTACAACCGCGACGCAAGGACCGACACGCCTGGAATGTTGTCAAATGTGACATCCGAGATGTTAGGTTGCCTTAGGTTAGGATATATATCGTTATAGACGTATATACTGTTCCCACCGAGAGGTAGGGTTCGACAGGCCAGGAATGTTGTCAAATATTGCATCCGAGATGTTAGGTTGCCTTAGGTTAGGATATATAACGTTATAGACGCATGTAATGTTACCTCCGAGACGTAGGGACCGACACGCCTGGAATGTTGTCAAATGTTACATCCAAGATGTTAGGTTGCCTTATGTTAGGATATATGACGCTACAGACGTATATACTGTTCCCTCCGAGAAGTAGGGTTCGACAGGCCAGGAATGTTGTCAAATATTGCATCCGAGATGTTAGGTTGCCTTAGATTAGGATATATACCGTTATAGACGTATATAATGTTCCCTCCGAGAAGTAGGGTTCGACAGGCCAGGAATGTTGTCAAATATTGCATCCGAGATGTTAGGTTGCCTTAGATTAGGATATACAACGTTATAGACGCATATAATGTTCCCACCCAGAAGTAGCGTCCGACACGCCTGGAATGTTGTAGAATAATACATCCGAGATGTCAGGTTGCCTTAGGTTAGGATATATAACGTTATAGACGTATATACTGTTCCCTCCGAGAGGTAGGGTTCGACAGGCCAGGAATGTTGTCAAATATTGCATCCGAGATGTTAGGTTGCCTTAGATTAGGATATATACCGTTATAGACGCATGTAATGTTATCACCGAGACGTAGGGACCGACACGCCTGGAATGTTGTCAAATGTTACATCCGAGATGTTAGGTTGCCTTAGATTAGGATATACAACGTTATAGACGCATATAATGTTCCCACCGAGAAGTAGGGTCCGACACGCCTGGAATGTTGTAGAATATTACATCCGAGATGTAAGGTTGCCTTAGGTTATGATATATAACGTTATGGACGTACATACTGCTCCCACCGAGAAGTCGGGTCCGAAACGCCAGGAATGTTGTAAAATATTACATGCGAGTTGTTACGTTGCCGTTATAGACGCATTAATGTTACCACCGAGACGTAGGGACCGACACGCCTGGAATGTTGTCAAATGTGACATCCGAGATGTTAGGTTGCCTTAGGTTAAGATATATATCGTTATAGACGTATATACTGTTCCCACCGAGAGGTAGGGTTCTACAGGCCAGGAATGTTGTCAAACATTGCATCCGAGATGTTAGGTTGCCTTTGGTTAGGATATATAACGTTATAGACGCATGTAATGTTACCTCCGTGACGTAGGGACCGACACGCCTGGAATGTTGTCAAATATTGCATCCGAGATGTTAGGTTGCCTTAGGTTAGGATATATAACGTTATAGACGCATGTAATGTTACCACCGAGACGTAGGGACCGACACGCCTGGAATGTTGTCAAATGTTACATCCGAGATGTTAGGTTGCCTTAGATTAGGATATACAACGTTATAGACGCATATAATGTTCCCACCGAGAAGTAGAGTCCGACACGCCTGGAATGTTGTAGAATAATACATCCGAGATGTCAGGTTGCCTTAGGTTAGGATATATAACGTTATAGACGTATATACTGTTCCCTCCGAGAGGTAGGGTTCGACAGGCCAGGAATGTTGTCAAATATTGCATCCGAGATGTTAGGTTGCCTTAGATTAGGATATATACCGTTATAGACGCATGTAATGTTACCACCGAGACGTAGGGACCGACACGCCTGGAATGTTGTCAATTGTTACATCCGAGATGTTAGGTTGCCTTAGGTTAGGATATATAACGTTGTAGACGTATATAGTGTTCCCTCCGAGAAGTAGGGTTCGACAGGCCAGGAATGTTGTCAAATATTGCATCCGAGATGTTAGGTTGCCTTAGGTTAGTATATATAACGTTATAGACGCTTGTAATGTTACCACCGAGACGTAGGGACCGACACGCCTGGAATGTTGTCAAATGTGACATCCGAGATGTTAGGTTGCCTTAGGTTAGGATATATATCGTTATAGACGTATATACTGTTCCCACCGAGAGGTAGGGTTCGACAGGCCAGGAATGTTGTCAAATATTGCATCCGAGATGCTAGGTTGCCTTTGGTTAGGATATATAACGTTATGGACGCATGTAATGTTACCTCCGAGACGTAGGGACCGACACGCCTGGAATGTTGTCAAATATTGTATCCGAGATGTTAGGTTGCCTTAGGATAGGATATATAACGTTATAGACGCATGTAATGTTACCACCGAGACGTAGGGACCGACACGCCTGGAATGTTGTCAAATGTTACATCCGAGATGTTAGGTTGCCTTAGATTAGGATATACAACGTTATAGACGCATATAATGTTCCCACCGAGAAGTAGGGTCCGACACGCCTGGAATGTTGTAGAATAATACATCCGAGATGTCAGGTTGCCTTAGATTAGGATATACAACGTTATAGACGCATATAATGTTCCCACCGAGAAGTAGGGTCCGACACGCCTGGAATGTTGTAGAATAATACATCCGAGATGTCAGGTTGCCTTAGGTTAGGATATATAACGTTATAGACGTATATACTGTTCCCTCCGAGAGGTAGGGTTCGACAGGCCAGGAATGTTGTCAAATATTGCATCCGAGATGTTAGGTTGCCTTAGATTAGGATATATACCGTTATAGACGCATGTAATGTTACCACCGAGACGTAGGGACCGACACGCCTGGAATGTTGTCAATTGTTACATCCGAGATGTTAGGTTGCCTTAGGTTAGGATATATAACGTTGTAGACGTATATACTGTTCCCTCCGAGAAGTAGGGTTCGACAGGCCAGGAATGTTGTCAAATATTGCATCCGAGATGTTAGGTTGCCTTAGGTTAGGATATATAACGTTATAGACGCTTGTAATGTTACCACCGAGACGTAGGGACCGACACGCCTGGAATGTTGTCAAATGTTACATCCGAGATGTTAGGTTGCCTTAGGTTAGGATATATGACGTTACAGACGTATATACTGTTCCCTCCGAGAAGTAGGGTTCGACAGGCCAGGAATGTTATCAAATATTGCATCCGAGATGTTAGGTTGCCTTAGATTATGATATATACCGTTATAGACGCATATAATGTTCCCACCGAGAAGTAGCGTCCGACACGCCTGGAATGCTGTAGAATATTACATCCGAGATGTCAGGTTGCCTTAGGTTAGGATATATAACGTTATAGACTTATATACTGCTCCCTCCGAGAAGTAGGGTTCGACAGGCCAGGAATGTTGTCAAATATTGCATCGGAGATGTTAGGTTGCCTTAGATTAGGATATACAACGTTATAGACGCATATAATGTTCCCACCGAGGAGTAGGGTCCGACACGCCTGGAATGTTGTAGAGTATTACATCCGAGATGTAAGGTTGCCTTAGATTAGAATATATAACGTTATGGATGTATATACTGTTCCCACCGAGAAGTAGGGTCCGACACGCCAGGAATGTTGTCAAATATTACATCCGAGTTGTTACGTTGCCATTATAGACGCATTAATGTTACCACCGAGACGTAGGGACCGACACGCCTGGAATGTTGTCAAATGTTACATCCGAGATGTAAGGTTGCCTTAGGTTAGAATATATAACGTTATGGATGTATATACTGTTCCCACCGAGAAGTAGGGTCCGACACGCCAGGAATGTTGTCAAATATTACATCCGAGATGTAAGGTTGCCTTAGGTTAGGATATATAACGTTATGGACGTATATACTGTTCCCACCGAGAAGTAGGGTCCGACACGCCAGGAATGTTGTCAAATATTACATCCGAGTTGTTACGTTGCCGTTATAGACGCATTAATGTTACAACCGCGACGCAAGGACCGACACGCCTGGAATGTTGTCAAATGTTACATCCGAGATGTTAGGTTGCCTTCGATTAGGATATATACCGTTATAGACGTATATAATGTACCCTCCGAGAAGTAGGGTTCGACAGGCCAGGAATGTTGTCAAATATTGCATCCGAGATGTTAGGTTGCCTTAGATTAGGATATGCATCGTTATAGACGCATATAATGTTCCAACCGAGAAGTAGGTTGCGACACGCCAGGAATGTTGTAGAATATTACATCCGAGATGTAAGGTTGCCTTAGGTTAGGATATATAACGGTATGGACGTATATACTGTTCCCACCGAGAAGTAGGGTCCGAAACGCCAGGAATGTTGTAAAATATTACATCCGAGTTGTTACGTTGCCGTTATAGACGCATTAATGTTACCACCGAGACGTAGGGACCGACACGCCTGGAATGTTGTCAAATGTGATATCCGAGATGTTAGGTTGCCTTAGATTATGATATATACCATTATAGACGCATATAATGTTCCCACCGAGAAGTAGGGTTCGACAGGCCAGGAATGTTGTCAAGTATTGCATCCGAGATGTTAGGTTGCCTTAGATTATGATATATACCATTATAGACGCATATAATGTTCCCACCGAGAAGTAGGGTCCGACACGCCTGGAAGGTTGTAGAATATTACATCCGAGATGTCAGGTTGCCTTAGGTTAGGATATATACCGTTATAGACATATATACTGTTCCCTCCGAGAAGTAGGGTTCGACAGGCCAGGAATGTTGTCAAATATTGCATCCAAGATGTTAGGTTGCCTGAGATTATGATATATACCGTTATAGACGTATATACTGTTCCCTCCGAGAAGTAGGGTTCGACAGGCCAGGAATGTTGTCAAATATTGCATCCGAGATGTTAGGTTGCCTTAGATTAGGATATACAACGTTATAGACGCATATAATGTTCCCACCGAGAAGTAGCGTCCGACACGCCTGGAATGCTGTAGAATATTACATCCGAGATGTAAGGTTGCCTTAGGTTAGGATATATAACGTTATGGACGTATATACTGTTCCCACCGAGAAGTAGGGTCCGACACGCCAGGAATGTTGTCAAATATTACATCCGAGTTGTTACGTTGCCGTTATAGACGCATTAATGTTACAACCGCGACGCAAGGACCGACACGCCTGGAATGTTGTCAAATGTGACATCCGAGATGTTAGGTTGCCTTAGGTTAGGATATATATCGTTATAGACGTATATACTGTTCCCACCGAGAGGTAGGGTTCGACAGGCCAGGAATGTTGTCAAATATTGCATCCGAGATGTTAGGTTGCCTTAGGTTAGGATATATAACGTTATAGACGCATGTAATGTTACCTCCGAGACGTAGGGACCGACACGCCTGGAATGTTGTCAAATGTTACATCCAAGATGTTAGGTTGCCTTATGTTAGGATATATGACGCTACAGACGTATATACTGTTCCCTCCGAGAAGTAGGGTTCGACAGGCCAGGAATGTTGTCAAATATTGCATCCGAGATGTTAGGTTGCCTTAGATTAGGATATATACCGTTATAGACGTATATAATGTTCCCTCCGAGAAGTAGGGTTCGACAGGCCAGGAATGTTGTCAAATATTGCATCCGAGATGTTAGGTTGCCTTAGATTAGGATATACAACGTTATAGACGCATATAATGTTCCCACCCAGAAGTAGCGTCCGACACGCCTGGAATGTTGTAGAATAATACATCCGAGATGTCAGGTTGCCTTAGGTTAGGATATATAACGTTATAGACGTATATACTGTTCCCTCCGAGAGGTAGGGTTCGACAGGCCAGGAATGTTGTCAAATATTGCATCCGAGATGTTAGGTTGCCTTAGATTAGGATATATACCGTTATAGACGCATGTAATGTTATCACCGAGACGTAGGGACCGACACGCCTGGAATGTTGTCAAATGTTACATCCGAGATGTTAGGTTGCCTTAGATTAGGATATACAACGTTATAGACGCATATAATGTTCCCACCGAGAAGTAGGGTCCGACACGCCTGGAATGTTGTAGAATATTACATCCGAGATGTAAGGTTGCCTTAGGTTATGATATATAACGTTATGGACGTACATACTGCTCCCACCGAGAAGTCGGGTCCGAAACGCCAGGAATGTTGTAAAATATTACATGCGAGTTGTTACGTTGCCGTTATAGACGCATTAATGTTACCACCGAGACGTAGGGACCGACACGCCTGGAATGTTGTCAAATGTGACATCCGAGATGTTAGGTTGCCTTAGGTTAAGATATATATCGTTATAGACGTATATACTGTTCCCACCGAGAGGTAGGGTTCTACAGGCCAGGAATGTTGTCAAACATTGCATCCGAGATGTTAGGTTGCCTTTGGTTAGGATATATAACGTTATAGACGCATGTAATGTTACCTCCGTGACGTAGGGACCGACACGCCTGGAATGTTGTCAAATATTGCATCCGAGATGTTAGGTTGCCTTAGGTTAGGATATATAACGTTATAGACGCATGTAATGTTACCACCGAGACGTAGGGACCGACACGCCTGGAATGTTGTCAAATGTTACATCCGAGATGTTAGGTTGCCTTAGATTAGGATATACAACGTTATAGACGCATATAATGTTCCCACCGAGAAGTAGAGTCCGACACGCCTGGAATGTTGTAGAATAATACATCCGAGATGTCAGGTTGCCTTAGGTTAGGATATATAACGTTATAGACGTATATACTGTTCCCTCCGAGAGGTAGGGTTCGACAGGCCAGGAATGTTGTCAAATATTGCATCCGAGATGTTAGGTTGCCTTAGATTAGGATATATACCGTTATAGACGCATGTAATGTTACCACCGAGACGTAGGGACCGACACGCCTGGAATGTTGTCAATTGTTACATCCGAGATGTTAGGTTGCCTTAGGTTAGGATATATAACGTTGTAGACGTATATAGTGTTCCCTCCGAGAAGTAGGGTTCGACAGGCCAGGAATGTTGTCAAATATTGCATCCGAGATGTTAGGTTGCCTTAGGTTAGTATATATAACGTTATAGACGCTTGTAATGTTACCACCGAGACGTAGGGACCGACACGCCTGGAATGTTGTCAAATGTTACATCCGAGATGTTAGGTTGCCTTAGGTTAGGATATATGACGTTACAGACGTATATACTGTTCCCTCCGAGAAGTAGGGTTCGACAGGCCAGGAATGTTATCAAATATTGCATCCGAAATGTTAGGTTGCCTTAGATTATGATATATACCGTTATAGACGCATATAATGTTCCCACCGAGAAGTAGGGTCCGACACGCCTGGAATGATGTAGAATATTACATCCGAGATGTCAGGTTGCCTTAGGTTAGGATATATAACGTTATAGACGTATATACTGCTCCCTCCGAGAAGTAGGGTTCGACAGGCCAGGAATGTTGTCAAATATTGCATCGGAGATGTTAGGTTGCCTTAGATTAGGATATACAACGTTATAGACGCATATAATGTTCCCACCGAGGAGTAGGGTCCGACACGCCTGGAATGTTGTAGAGTATTACATCCGAGATGTAAGGTTGCCTTAGGTTAGAATATATAACGTTATGGATGTATATACTGTTCCCACCGAGAAGTAGGGTCCGACACGCCAGGAATGTTGTCAAATATTACATCCGAGTTGTTACGTTGCCGTTATAGACGCATTAATGTTACCACCGAGACGTAGGGACCGACACGCCTGGAATGTTGTCAAATGTTACATCCGAGATGTAAGGTTGCCTTAGGTTAGAATATATAACGTTATGGATGTATATACTGTTCCCACCGAGAAGTAGGGTCCGACACGCCAGGAATGTTGTCAAATATTACATCCGAGATGTAAGGTTGCCTTAGGTTAGGATATATAACGTTATGGACGTATATACTGTTCCCACCGAGAAGTAGGGTCCGACACGCCAGGAATGTTGTCAAATATTACATCCGAGTTGTTACGTTGCCGTTATAGACGCATTAATGTTACAACCGCGACGCAAGGACCGACACGCCTGGAATGTTGTCAAATGTTACATCCGAGATGTTAGGTTGCCTTCGATTAGGATATATACCGTTATAGACGTATATAATGTACCCTCCGAGAAGTAGGGTTCGACAGGCCAGGAATGTTGTCAAATATTGCATCCGAGATGTTAGGTTGCCTTAGATTAGGATATGCATCGTTATAGACGCATATAATGTTCCAACCGAGAAGTAGGTTGCGACACGCCTGGAATGTTGTAGAATATTACATCCGAGATGTAAGGTTGCCTTAGGTTAGGATATATAACGTTATGGACGTATATACTGTTCCCACCGAGAAGTAGGGTCCGAAACGCCAGGAATGTTGTAAAATATTACATCCGAGTTGTTACGTTGCCGTTATAGACGCATTAATGTTACCACCGAGATCGTAGGGACCGACACGCCTGGAATGTTGTCAAATGTGATATCCGAGATGTTAGGTTGCCTTAGATTATGATATATACCATTATAGACGCATATAATGTTCCCACCGAGAAGTAGGGTTCGACAGGCCAGGAATGTTGTCAAGTATTGCATCCGAGATGTTAGGTTGCCTTAGATTATGATATATACCATTATAGACGCATATAATGTTCCCACCGAGAAGTAGGGTCCGACACGCCTGGAAGGTTGTAGAATATTACATCCGAGATGTCAGGTTGCCTTAGGTTAGGATATATACCGTTATAGACATATATACTGTTCCCTCCGAGAAGTAGGTTTCGACAGGCCAGGAATGTTGTCAAATATTGCATCCAAGATGTTAGGTTGCCTTAGATTATGATATATACCGTTATAGACGTATATACTGTTCCCTCCGAGAAGTAGGGTTCGACAGGCCAGGAATGTTGTCAAATATTGCATCCGAGATGTTAGGTTGCCTTAGATTAGGATATACAACGTTATAGACGCATATAATGTTCCCACCGAGAAGTAGCGTCCGACACGCCTGGAATGCTGTAGAATATTACATCCGAGATGTAAGGTTGCCTTAGGTTAGGATATATAACGTTATGGACGTATATACTGTTCCCACCGAGAAGTAGGGTCCGAAACGCCAGGAATGTTGTAAAATATTACATCCGAGTTGTTACGTTGCCGTTATAGACGCATTAATGTTACCACCGAGACGTAGGGACCGACACGCCTGGAATGTTGTCAAATGTGACATCCGAGATGTTAGGTTGCCTTAGGTTAGGATATATATCGTTATAGACGTATATACTGTTCCCACCGAGAGGTAGGGTTCGACAGGCCAGGAATGTTGTCAAATATTGCATCCGAGATGCTAGGTTGCCTTTGGTTAGGATATATAACGTTATGGACGCATGTAATGTTACCTCCGAGACGTAGGGACCGACACGCCTGGAATGTTGTCAAATATTGTATCCGAGATGTTAGGTTGCCTTAGGATAGGATATATAACGTTATAGACGCATGTAATGTTACCACCGAGACGTAGGGACCGACACGCCTGGAATGTTGTCAAATGTTACATCCGAGATGTTAGGTTGCCTTAGATTAGGATATACAACGTTATAGACGCATATAATGTTCCCACCGAGAAGTAGGGTCCGACACGCCTGGAATGTTGTAGAATAATACATCCGAGATGTCAGGTTGCCTTAGATTAGGATATACAACGTTATAGACGCATATAATGTTCCCACCGAGAAGTAGGGTCCGACACGCCTGGAATGTTGTAGAATAATACATCCGAGATGTCAGGTTGCCTTAGGTTAGGATATATAACGTTATAGACGTATATACTGTTCCCTCCGAGAGGTAGGGTTCGACAGGCCAGGAATGTTGTCAAATATTGCATCCGAGATGTTAGGTTGCCTTAGATTAGGATATATACCGTTATAGACGCATGTAATGTTACCACCGAGACGTAGGGACCGACACGCCTGGAATGTTGTCAATTGTTACATCCGAGATGTTAGGTTGCCTTAGGTTAGGATATATAACGTTGTAGACGTATATACTGTTCCCTCCGAGAAGTAGGGTTCGACAGGCCAGGAATGTTGTCAAATATTGCATCCGAGATGTTAGGTTGCCTTAGGTTAGGATATATAACGTTATAGACGCTTGTAATGTTACCACCGAGACGTAGGGACCGACACGCCTGGAATGTTGTCAAATGTTACATCCGAGATGTTAGGTTGCCTTAGGTTAGGATATATGACGTTACAGACGTATATACTGTTCCCTCCGAGAAGTAGGGTTCGACAGGCCAGGAATGTTATCAAATATTGCATCCGAGATGTTAGGTTGCCTTAGATTATGATATATACCGTTATAGACGCATATAATGTTCCCACCGAGAAGTAGGGTCCGACACGCCTGGAATGATGTAGAATATTACATCCGAGATGTCAGGTTGCCTTAGGTTAGGATATATAACGTTATAGACTTATATACTGCTCCCTCCGAGAAGTAGGGTTCGA
The DNA here is from genome assembly GCA_963969225.1 of Xylocopa violacea. Classification (NCBI taxonomy): domain Eukaryota; kingdom Metazoa; phylum Arthropoda; class Insecta; order Hymenoptera; family Apidae; genus Xylocopa; species Xylocopa violacea. The sequence continues at coordinate 22,689,170 of CAXAJV010000004.1, forward strand.
CAGGCCAGGAATGTTGTCAAATATTGCATCGGAGATGTTAGGTTGCCTTAGATTAGGATATACAACGTTATAGACGCATATAATGTTCCCACCGAGGAGTAGGGTCCGACACGCCTGGAATGTTGTAGAGTATTACATCCGAGATGTAAGGTTGCCTTAGATTAGAATATATAACGTTATGGATGTATATACTGTTCCCACCGAGAAGTAGGGTCCGACACGCCAGGAATGTTGTCAAATATTACATCCGAGTTGTTACGTTGCCATTATAGACGCATTAATGTTACCACCGAGACGTAGGGACCGACACGCCTGGAATGTTGTCAAATGTTACATCCGAGATGTAAGGTTGCCTTAGGTTAGAATATATAACGTTATGGATGTATATACTGTTCCCACCGAGAAGTAGGGTCCGACACGCCAGGAATGTTGTCAAATATTACATCCGAGATGTAAGGTTGCCTTAGGTTAGGATATATAACGTTATGGACGTATATACCGTTCCCACCGAGAAGTAGGGTCCGACACGCCAGGAATGTTGTCAAATATTACATCCGAGTTGTTACGTTGCCGTTATAGACGCATTAATGTTACAACCGCGACGCAAGGGCCGACACGCCTGGAATGTTGTCAAATGATACATCCGAGATGTTAGGTTGCCTTCGATTAGGATATATACCGTTATAGACGTATATAATGTACCCTCCGAGAAGTAGGGTTCGACAGGCCAGGAATGTTGTCAAATATTGCATCCGAGATGTTAGGTTGCCTTAGATTAGGATATGCATCGTTATAGACGCATATAATGATCCAACCGAGAAGTAGGTTGCGACACGCCAGGAATGTTGTAGAATATTACATCCGAGATGTAAGGTTGCCTTAGGTTAGGATATATAACGGTATGGACGTATATACTGTTCCCACCGAGAAGTAGGGTCCGAAACGCCAGGAATGTTGTAAAATATTACATCCGAGTTGTTACGTTGCCGTTATAGACGCATTAATGTTACCACCGAGACGTAGGGACCGACACGCCTGGAATGTTGTCAAATGTGATATCCGAGATGTTAGGTTGCCTTAGATTATGATATATACCATTATAGACGCATATAATGTTCCCACCGAGAAGTAGGGTTCGACAGGCCAGGAATGTTGTCAAGTATTGCATCCGAGATGTTAGGTTGCCTTAGATTATGATATATACCATTATAGACGCATATAATGTTCCCACCGAGAAGTAGGGTCCGACACGCCTGGAAGGTTGTAGAATATTACATCCGAGATGTCAGGTTGCCTTAGGTTAGGATATATACCGTTATAGACATATATACTGTTCCCTCCGAGAAGTAGGGTTCGACAGGCCAGGAATGTTGTCAAATATTGCATCCAAGATGTTAGGTTGCCTGAGATTATGATATATACCGTTATAGACGTATATACTGTTCCCTCCGAGAAGTAGGGTTCGACAGGCCAGGAATGTTGTCAAATATTGCATCCGAGATGTTAGGTTGCCTTAGATTAGGATATACAACGTTATAGACGCATATAATGTTCCCACCGAGAAGTAGCGTCCGACACGCCTGGAATGCTGTAGAATATTACATCCGAGATGTAAGGTTGCCTTAGGTTAGGATATATAACGTTATGGACGTATATACTGTTCCCACCGAGAAGTAGGGTCCGACACGCCAGGAATGTTGTCAAATATTACATCCGAGTTGTTACGTTGCCGTTATAGACGCATTAATGTTACAACCGCGACGCAAGGACCGACACGCCTGGAATGTTGTCAAATGTTACATCCGAGATGTTAGGTTGCCTTCGATTAGGATATATACCGTTATAGACGTATATAATGTACCCTCCGAGAAGTAGGGTTCGACAGGCCAGGAATGTTGTCAAATATTGCATCCGAGATGTTAGGTTGCCTTAGATTAGGATATGCATCGTTATAGACGCATATAATGTTCCAACCGAGAAGTAGGTTGCGAAACGCCAGGAATGTTGTAGAATATTACATCCGAGATGTAAGGTTGCCTTAGGTTAGGATATATAACGGTATGGACGTATATACTGTTCCCACCGAGAAGTAGGGTCCGAAACGCCAGGAATGTTGTAAAATATTACATCCGAGTTGTTACGTTGCCGTTATAGACGCATTAATGTTACCACCGAGACGTAGGGACCGACACGCCTGGAATGTTGTCAAATGTGATATCCGAGATGTTAGGTTGCCTTAGATTATGATATATACCATTATAGACGCATATAATGTTCCCACCGAGAAGTAGGGTTCGACAGGCCAGGAATGTTGTCAAGTATTGCATCCGAGATGTTAGGTTGCCTTAGATTATGATATATACCATTATAGACGCATATAATGTTCCCACCGAGAAGTAGGGTCCGACACGCCTGGAAGGTTGTAGAATATTACATACGAGATGTCAGGTTGCCTTAGGTTAGGATATATACCGTTATAGACATATATACTGTTCCCTCCGAGAAGTAGGGTTCGACAGGCCAGGAATGTTGTCAAATATTGCATCCAAGATGTTAGGTTGCCTTAGATTATGATATATACCGTTATAGACGTATATACTATTCCCTCCGAGAAGTAGGGTTCGACAGGCCAGGAATGTTGTCAAATATTGCATCCGAGATGTTAGGTTGCCTTAGATTAGGATATACAACGTTATAGACGCATATAATGTTCCCACCGAGAAGTAGCGTCCGACACGCCTGGAATGCTGTAGAATATTACATCCGAGATGTAAGGTTGCCTTAGGTTAGGATATATAACGTTATGGACGTATATACTGTTCCCACCGAGAAGTAGGGTCCGAAACGCCAGGAATGTTGTAAAATATTACATCCGAGTTGTTACGTTGCCGTTATAGACGCATTAATGTTACCACCGAGACGTAGGGACCGACACGCCTGGAATGTTGTCAAATGTGACATCCGAGATGTTAGGTTGCCTTAGGTTAGGATATATATCGTTATAGACGTATATACTGTTCCCTCCGAGAGGTAGGGTTCGACAGGCCAGGAATGTTGTCAAATATTGCATCCGAGATGTTAGGTTGCCTTAGATTAGGATATATACCGTTATAGACGCATGTAATGTTATCACCGAGACGTAGGGACCGACACGCCTGGAATGTTGTCAAATGTTACATCCGAGATGTTAGGTTGCCTTAGATTAGGATATACAACGTTATAGACGCATATAATGTTCCCACCGAGAAGTAGGGTCCGACACGCCTGGAATGTTGTAGAATATTACATCCGAGATGTAAGGTTGCCTTAGGTTATGATATATAACGTTATGGACGTATATACTGCTCCCTCCGAGAGGTAGGGTTCGACACGCCTGGAATGTTGTCAATTGTTACATCCGAGATGTTAGGTTGCCTTAGGTTAGGATATATAACGTTGTAGACGTATATAGTGTTCCCTCCGAGAAGTAGGGTTCGACAGGCCAGGAATGTTGTCAAATATTGCATCCGAGATGTTAGGTTGCCTTAGGTTAGGATATATAACGTTATAGACGCTTGTAATGTTACCACCGAGACGTAGGGACCGACACGCCTGGAATGTTGTCAAATGTTACATCCGAGATGTCAGGTTGCCTTAGGTTAGGATATATAACGTTATAGACGTATATACTGCTCCCTCCGAGAAGTAGGGTTCGACAGGCCAGGAATGTTGTAATATATTGCATTGGAGATGTTAGGTTGCCTTAGATTAGGATATACAACGTTATAGACGCATATAATGTTCCCACCGAGGAGTAGGGTCCGACACGCCTGGAATGTTGTAGAGTATTACATCCGAGATGTAAGGTTGCCTTAGGTTAGAATATATAACGTTATGGATGTATATACTGTTCCCACCGAGAAGTAGGTTCCGACACGCCAGGAATGTTGTCAAATATTACATCCGAGATGTAAGGTTGCCTTAGGTTAGGATATATAACGTTATGGACGTATATACTGTTCCCACCGAGAAGTAGGGTCCGACACGCCAGGAATGTTGTCAAATATTACATCAGAGTTGTTACGTTGCCGTTATAGACGCATTAATGTTACAACCGCGACGCAAGGACCGACACGCCTGGAATGTTGTCAAATGTTACATCCGAGATGTTAGGTTGCCTTCGATTAGGATATATACCGTTATAGACGTATATAATGTACCCTCCGAGAAGTAGGGTTCGACAGGCCAGGAATGTTGTCAAATATTGCATCCGAGATGTTAGGTTGCCTTAGATTAGGATATGCATCGTTATAGACGCATATAATGTTCCAACCGACAAGTAGGTTGCGACACGCCTGGAATGTTGTAGAATATTACATCCGAGATGTAAGGTTGCCTTAGGTTAGGATATATAACGTTATGGACGTATATACTGTTCCCACCGAGAAGTAGGGACCGAAACGCCAGGAATGTTGTAAAATATTACATCCGAGTTGTTACGTTGCCGTTATAGACGCATTAATGTTACCACCGAGATCGTAGGGACCGACACGCCTGGAATGTTGTCAAATGTGATATCCGAGATGTTAGGTTGCCTTAGATTATGATATATACCATTATAGACGCATATAATGTTCCCACCGAGAAGTAGGGTTCGACAGGCCAGGAATGTTGTCAAGTATTGCATCCGAGATGTTAGGTTGCCTTAGATTATGATATATACCATCATAGACGCATATAATGTTCCCACCGAGAAGTAGGGTCCGACACGCCTGGAAGGTTGTAGAATATTACATCCGAGATGTCAGGTTGCCTTAGGTTAGGATATATACCGTTATAGACATATATACTGTTCCCTCCGAGAAGTAGGGTTCGACAGGCCAGGAATGTTGTCAAATATTGCATCCAAGATGTTAGGTTGCCTTAGATTATGATATATACCGTTATAGACGTATATACTGTTCCCTCCGAGAAGTAGGGTTCGACAGGCCAGGAATGTTGTCAAATATTGCATCCGAGATGTTAGGTTGCCTTAGGTTAGGATATACAACGTTATAGACGCATATAATGTTCCCACCGAGAAGTAGCGTCCGACACGCCTGGAATGCTGTAGAATATTACATCCGAGATGTAAGGTTGCCTTAGGTTAGGATATATAACGTTATGGACGTATATACTGTTCCCACCGAGAAGTAGGGTCCGAAACGCCAGGAATGTTGTAAAATATTACATCCGAGTTGTTACGTTGCCGTTATAGACGCATTAATGTTACCACCGAGACGTAGGGACCGACACGCCTGGAATGTTGTCAAATGTGACATCCGAGATGTTAGGTTGCCTTAGGTTAGGATATATATCGTTATAGACGTATATACTGTTCCCACCGAGAGGTAGGGTTCGACAGGCCAGGAATGTTGTCAAATATTGCATCCGAGATGCTAGGTTGCCTTTGGTTAGGATATATAACGTTATAGACGCATGTAATGTTACCTCCGAGACGTAGGGACCGACACGCCTGGAATGTTGTCAAATATTGTATCCGAGATGTTAGGTTGCCTTAGGATAGGATATATAACGTTATAGACGCATGTAATGTTACCACCGAGACGTAGGGACCGACACGCCTGGAATGTTGTCAAATGTTACATCCGAGATGTTAGGTTGCCTTAGATTAGGATATACAACGTTATAGACGCATATAATGTTCCCACCGAGAAGTAGGGTCCGACACGCCTGGAATGTTGTAGAATAATACATCCGAGATGTCAGGTTGCCTTAGGTTAGGATATATAACGTTATAGACGTATATACTGTTCCCTCCGAGAGGTAGGGTTCGACAGGCCAGGAATGTTGTCAAATATTGCATCCGAGATGTTAGGTTGCCTTAGATTATGATATATACCATTATAGACGCATATAATGTTCCCACCGTGAAGTAGGGTCCGACACGCCTGGAAGGTTGTAGAATATTGCATCCGAGATGTCAGGTTGCCTTAGGTTAGGATATATACCGTTATAGACATATATACTGTTCCCTCCGAGAAGTAGGGTTCGACAGGCCAGGAATGTTGTCAAATATTGCATCCAAGATGTTAGGTTGCCTTAGATTATGATATATACCGTTATAGAGGTATATACTGTTCCCTCCGAGAAGTAGGGTTCGACAGGCCAGGAATGTTGTCAAATATTGCATCCGAGATGTTAGGTTGCCTTAGATTAGGATATACAACGTTATAGACGCATATAATGTTCCCACCGAGAAGTAGCGTCCGACACGCCTGGAATGCTGTAGAATATTACATCCGAGATGTAAGGTTGCCTTAGGTTAGGATATATAACGTTATGGACGTATATACTGTTCCCACCGAGAAGTAGGGTCCGAAACGCCAGGAATGTTGTAAAATATTACATCCGAGTTGTTACGTTGCCGTTATAGACGCATTAATGTTACCACCGAGACGTAGGGACCGACACGCCTGGAATGTTGTCAAATGTGACATCCGAGATGTTAGGTTGCCTTAGGTTAGGATATATATCGTTATAGACGTATATACTGTTCCCACCGAGAGGTAGGGTTCGACAGGCCAGGAATGTTGTCAAATATTGCATCCGAGATGCTAGGTTGCCTTTGGTTAGGATATACAACGTTATAGACGCATGTAATGTTACCTCCGAGACGTAGGGACCGACACGCCTGGAATGTTGTCAAATATTGTATCCGAGATGTTAGGTTGCCTTAGGATAGGATATATAACGTTATAGACGCATGTAATGTTACCACCGAGACGTAGGGACCGACACGCCTGGAATGTTGTCAAATGTTACATCCGAGATGTCAGGTTGCCTTAGGTTAGGATATATAACGTTATAGACGTATATACTGCTCCCTCCGAGAAGTAGGGTTCGACAGGCCAGGAATGTTGTAATATATTGCATCGGAGATGTTAGGTTGCCTTAGATTAGGATATACAACGTTATAGACGCATATAATGTTCCCACCGAGGAGTAGGGTCCGACACGCCTGGAATGTTGTAGAGTATTACATCCGAGATGTAAGGTTGCCTTAGGTTAGAATATATAACGTTATGGATGTATATACTGTTCCCACCGAGAAGTAGGTTCCGACACGCCAGGAATGTTGTCAAATATTACATCCGAGATGTAAGGTTGCCTTAGGTTAGGATATATAACGTTATGGACGTATATACTGTTCCCACCGAGAAGTAGGGTCCGACACGCCAGGAATGTTGTCAAATATTACATCAGAGTTGTTACGTTGCCGTTATAGACGCATTAATGTTACAACCGCGACGCAAGGACCGACACGCCTGGAATGTTGTCAAATGTTACATCCGAGATGTTAGGTTGCCTTCGATTAGGATATATACCGTTATAGACGTATATAATGTACCCTCCGAGAAGTAGGGTTCGACAGGCCAGGAATGTTGTCAAATATTGCATCCGAGATGTTAGGTTGCCTTAGATTAGGATATGCATCGTTATAGACGCATATAATGTTCCAACCGACAAGTAGGTTGCGACACGCCTGGAATGTTGTAGAATATTACATCCGAGATGTAAGGTTGCCTTAGGTTAGGATATATAACGGTATGGACGTATATACTGTTCCCACCGAGAAGTAGGGTCCGAAACGCCAGGAATGTTGTAAAATATTACATCCGAGTTGTTACGTTGCCGTTATAGACGCATTAATGTTACCACCGAGACGTAGGGACCGACACGCCTGGAATGTTGTCAAATGTGATATCCGAGATGTTAGGTTGCCTTAGATTATGATATATACCATTATAGACGCATATAATGTTCCCACCGAGAAGTAGGGTTCGACAGGCCAGGAATGTTGTCAAGTATTGCATCCGAGATGTTAGGTTGCCTTAGATTATGATATATACCATTATAGACGCATATAATGTTCCCACCGAGAAGTAGGGTCCGACACGCCTGGAAGGTTGTAGAATATTACATACGAGATGTCAGGTTGCCTTAGGTTAGGATATATACCGTTATAGACATATATACTGTTCCCTCCGAGAAGTAGGGTTCGACAGGCCAGGAATGTTGTCAAATATTGCATCCAAGATGTTAGGTTGCCTTAGATTATGATATATACCGTTATAGACGTATATACTATTCCCTCCGAGAAGTAGGGTTCGACAGGCCAGGAATGTTGTCAAATATTGCATCCGAGATGTTAGGTTGCCTTAGATTAGGATATACAACGTTATAGACGCATATAATGTTCCCACCGAGAAGTAGCGTCCGACACGCCTGGAATGCTGTAGAATATTACATCCGAGATGTAAGGTTGCCTTAGGTTAGGATATATAACGTTATGGACGTATATACTGTTCCCACCGAGAAGTAGGGTCCGAAACGCCAGGAATGTTGTAAAATATTACATCCGAGTTGTTACGTTGCCGTTATAGACGCATTAATGTTACCACCGAGACGTAGGGACCGACACGCCTGGAATGTTGTCAAATGTGACATCCGAGATGTTAGGTTGCCTTAGGTTAGGATATATATCGTTATAGACGTATATACTGTTCCCTCCGAGAGGTAGGGTTCGACAGGCCAGGAATGTTGTCAAATATTGCATCCGAGATGTTAGGTTGCCTTAGATTAGGATATATACCGTTATAGACGCATGTAATGTTATCACCGAGACGTAGGGACCGACACGCCTGGAATGTTGTCAAATGTTACATCCGAGATGTTAGGTTGCCTTAGATTAGGATATACAACGTTATAGACGCATATAATGTTCCCACCGAGAAGTAGGGTCCGACACGCCTGGAATGTTGTAGAATATTACATCCGAGATGTAAGGTTGCCTTAGGTTATGATATATAACGTTATGGACGTATATACTGCTCCCTCCGAGAGGTAGGGTTCGACACGCCTGGAATGTTGTCAATTGTTACATCCGAGATGTTAGGTTGCCTTAGGTTAGGATATATAACGTTGTAGACGTATATAGTGTTCCCTCCGAGAAGTAGGGTTCGACAGGCCAGGAATGTTGTCAAATATTGCATCCGAGATGTTAGGTTGCCTTAGGTTAGGATATATAACGTTATAGACGCTTGTAATGTTACCACCGAGACGTAGGGACCGACACGCCTGGAATGTTGTCAAATGTTACATCCGAGATGTCAGGTTGCCTTAGGTTAGGATATATAACGTTATAGACGTATATACTGCTCCCTCCGAGAAGTAGGGTTCGACAGGCCAGGAATGTTGTAATATATTGCATTGGAGATGTTAGGTTGCCTTAGATTAGGATATACAACGTTATAGACGCATATAATGTTCCCACCGAGGAGTAGGGTCCGACACGCCTGGAATGTTGTAGAGTATTACATCCGAGATGTAAGGTTGCCTTAGGTTAGAATATATAACGTTATGGATGTATATACTGTTCCCACCGAGAAGTAGGTTCCGACACGCCAGGAATGTTGTCAAATATTACATCCGAGATGTAAGGTTGCCTTAGGTTAGGATATATAACGTTATGGACGTATATACTGTTCCCACCGAGAAGTAGGGTCCGACACGCCAGGAATGTTGTCAAATATTACATCAGAGTTGTTACGTTGCCGTTATAGACGCATTAATGTTACAACCGCGACGCAAGGACCGACACGCCTGGAATGTTGTCAAATGTTACATCCGAGATGTTAGGTTGCCTTCGATTAGGATATATACCGTTATAGACGTATATAATGTACCCTCCGAGAAGTAGGGTTCGACAGGCCAGGAATGTTGTCAAATATTGCATCCGAGATGTTAGGTTGCCTTAGATTAGGATATGCATCGTTATAGACGCATATAATGTTCCAACCGACAAGTAGGTTGCGACACGCCTGGAATGTTGTAGAATATTACATCCGAGATGTAAGGTTGCCTTAGGTTAGGATATATAACGTTATGGACGTATATACTGTTCCCACCGAGAAGTAGGGACCGAAACGCCAGGAATGTTGTAAAATATTACATCCGAGTTGTTACGTTGCCGTTATAGACGCATTAATGTTACCACCGAGATCGTAGGGACCGACACGCCTGGAATGTTGTCAAATGTGATATCCGAGATGTTAGGTTGCCTTAGATTATGATATATACCATTATAGACGCATATAATGTTCCCACCGAGAAGTAGGGTTCGACAGGCCAGGAATGTTGTCAAGTATTGCATCCGAGATGTTAGGTTGCCTTAGATTATGATATATACCATCATAGACGCATATAATGTTCCCACCGAGAAGTAGGGTCCGACACGCCTGGAAGGTTGTAGAATATTACATCCGAGATGTCAGGTTGCCTTAGGTTAGGATATATACCGTTATAGACATATATACTGTTCCCTCCGAGAAGTAGGGTTCGACAGGCCAGGAATGTTGTCAAATATTGCATCCAAGATGTTAGGTTGCCTTAGATTATGATATATACCGTTATAGACGTATATACTGTTCCCTCCGAGAAGTAGGGTTCGACAGGCCAGGAATGTTGTCAAATATTGCATCCGAGATGTTAGGTTGCCTTAGGTTAGGATATACAACGTTATAGACGCATATAATGTTCCCACCGAGAAGTAGCGTCCGACACGCCTGGAATGCTGTAGAATATTACATCCGAGATGTAAGGTTGCCTTAGGTTAGGATATATAACGTTATGGACGTATATACTGTTCCCACCGAGAAGTAGGGTCCGAAACGCCAGGAATGTTGTAAAATATTACATCCGAGTTGTTACGTTGCCGTTATAGACGCATTAATGTTACCACCGAGACGTAGGGACCGACACGCCTGGAATGTTGTCAAATGTGACATCCGAGATGTTAGGTTGCCTTAGGTTAGGATATATATCGTTATAGACGTATATACTGTTCCCACCGAGAGGTAGGGTTCGACAGGCCAGGAATGTTGTCAAATATTGCATCCGAGATGCTAGGTTGCCTTTGGTTAGGATATATAACGTTATAGACGCATGTAATGTTACCTCCGAGACGTAGGGACCGACACGCCTGGAATGTTGTCAAATATTGTATCCGAGATGTTAGGTTGCCTTAGGATAGGATATATAACGTTATAGACGCATGTAATGTTACCACCGAGACGTAGGGACCGACACGCCTGGAATGTTGTCAAATGTTACATCCGAGATGTTAGGTTGCCTTAGATTAGGATATACAACGTTATAGACGCATATAATGTTCCCACCGAGAAGTAGGGTCCGACACGCCTGGAATGTTGTAGAATAATACATCCGAGATGTCAGGTTGCCTTAGGTTAGGATATATAACGTTATAGACGTATATACTGTTCCCTCCGAGAGGTAGGGTTCGACAGGCCAGGAATGTTGTCAAATATTGCATCCGAGATGTTAGGTTGCCTTAGATTATGATATATACCATTATAGACGCATATAATGTTCCCACCGTGAAGTAGGGTCCGACACGCCTGGAAGGTTGTAGAATATTGCATCCGAGATGTCAGGTTGCCTTAGGTTAGGATATATACCGTTATAGACATATATACTGTTCCCTCCGAGAAGTAGGGTTCGACAGGCCAGGAATGTTGTCAAATATTGCATCCAAGATGTTAGGTTGCCTTAGATTATGATATATACCGTTATAGAGGTATATACTGTTCCCTCCGAGAAGTAGGGTTCGACAGGCCAGGAATGTTGTCAAATATTGCATCCGAGATGTTAGGTTGCCTTAGATTAGGATATACAACGTTATAGACGCATATAATGTTCCCACCGAGAAGTAGCGTCCGACACGCCTGGAATGCTGTAGAATATTACATCCGAGATGTAAGGTTGCCTTAGGTTAGGATATATAACGTTATGGACGTATATACTGTTCCCACCGAGAAGTAGGGTCCGAAACGCCAGGAATGTTGTAAAATATTACATCCGAGTTGTTACGTTGCCGTTATAGACGCATTAATGTTACCACCGAGACGTAGGGACCGACACGCCTGGAATGTTGTCAAATGTGACATCCGAGATGTTAGGTTGCCTTAGGTTAGGATATATATCGTTATAGACGTATATACTGTTCCCACCGAGAGGTAGGGTTCGACAGGCCAGGAATGTTGTCAAATATTGCATCCGAGATGCTAGGTTGCCTTTGGTTAGGATATACAACGTTATAGACGCATGTAATGTTACCTCCGAGACGTAGGGACCGACACGCCTGGAATGTTGTCAAATATTGTATCCGAGATGTTAGGTTGCCTTAGGATAGGATATATAACGTTATAGACGCATGTAATGTTACCACCGAGACGTAGGGACCGACACGCCTGGAATGTTGTCAAATGTTACATCCGAGATGTCAGGTTGCCTTAGGTTAGGATATATAACGTTATAGACGTATATACTGCTCCCTCCGAGAAGTAGGGTTCGACAGGCCAGGAATGTTGTAATATATTGCATCGGAGATGTTAGGTTGCCTTAGATTAGGATATACAACGTTATAGACGCATATAATGTTCCCACCGAGGAGTAGGGTCCGACACGCCTGGAATGTTGTAGAGTATTACATCCGAGATGTAAGGTTGCCTTAGGTTAGAATATATAACGTTATGGATGTATATACTGTTCCCACCGAGAAGTAGGTTCCGACACGCCAGGAATGTTGTCAAATATTACATCCGAGATGTAAGGTTGCCTTAGGTTAGGATATATAACGTTATGGACGTATATACTGTTCCCACCGAGAAGTAGGGTCCGACACGCCAGGAATGTTGTCAAATATTACATCAGAGTTGTTACGTTGCCGTTATAGACGCATTAATGTTACAACCGCGACGCAAGGACCGACACGCCTGGAATGTTGTCAAATGTTACATCCGAGATGTTAGGTTGCCTTCGATTAGGATATATACCGTTATAGACGTATATAATGTACCCTCCGAGAAGTAGGGTTCGACAGGCCAGGAATGTTGTCAAATATTGCATCCGAGATGTTAGGTTGCCTTAGATTAGGATATGCATCGTTATAGACGCATATAATGTTCCAACCGACAAGTAGGTTGCGACACGCCTGGAATGTTGTAGAATATTACATCCGAGATGTAAGGTTGCCTTAGGTTAGGATATATAACGTTATGGACGTATATACTGTTCCCACCGAGAAGTAGGGACCGAAACGCCAGGAATGTTGTAAAATATTACATCCGAGTTGTTACGTTGCCGTTATAGACGCATTAATGTTACCACCGAGATCGTAGGGACCGACACGCCTGGAATGTTGTCAAATGTGATATCCGAGATGTTAGGTTGCCTTAGATTATGATATATACCATTATAGACGCATATAATGTTCCCACCGAGAAGTAGGGTTCGACAGGCCAGGAATGTTGTCAAGTATTGCATCCGAGATGTTAGGTTGCCTTAGATTATGATATATACCATCATAGACGCATATAATGTTCCCACCGAGAAGTAGGGTCCGACACGCCTGGAAGGTTGTAGAATATTACATCCGAGATGTCAGGTTGCCTTAGGTTAGGATATATACCGTTATAGACATATATACTGTTCCCTCCGAGAAGTAGGGTTCGACAGGCCAGGAATGTTGTCAAATATTGCATCCAAGATGTTAGGTTGCCTTAGATTATGATATATACCGTTATAGACGTATATACTGTTCCCTCCGAGAAGTAGGGTTCGACAGGCCAGGAATGTTGTCAAATATTGCATCCGAGATGTTAGGTTGCCTTAGGTTAGGATATACAACGTTATAGACGCATATAATGTTCCCACCGAGAAGTAGCGTCCGACACGCCTGGAATGCTGTAGAATATTACATCCGAGATGTAAGGTTGCCTTAGGTTAGGATATATAACGTTATGGACGTATATACTGTTCCCACCGAGAAGTAGGGTCCGAAACGCCAGGAATGTTGTAAAATATTACATCCGAGTTGTTACGTTGCCGTTATAGACGCATTAATGTTACCACCGAGACGTAGGGACCGACACGCCTGGAATGTTGTCAAATGTGACATCCGAGATGTTAGGTTGCCTTAGGTTAGGATATATATCGTTATAGACGTATATACTGTTCCCACCGAGAGGTAGGGTTCGACAGGCCAGGAATGTTGTCAAATATTGCATCCGAGATGCTAGGTTGCCTTTGGTTAGGATATATAACGTTATAGACGCATGTAATGTTACCTCCGAGACGTAGGGACCGACACGCCTGGAATGTTGTCAAATATTGTATCCGAGATGTTAGGTTGCCTTAGGATAGGATATATAACGTTATAGACGCATGTAATGTTACCACCGAGACGTAGGGACCGACACGCCTGGAATGTTGTCAAATGTTACATCCGAGATGTTAGGTTGCCTTAGATTAGGATATACAACGTTATAGACGCATATAATGTTCCCACCGAGAAGTAGGGTCCGACACGCCTGGAATGTTGTAGAATAATACATCCGAGATGTCAGGTTGCCTTAGGTTAGGATATATAACGTTATAGACGTATATACTGTTCCCTCCGAGAGGTAGGGTTCGACAGGCCAGGAATGTTGTCAAATATTGCATCCGAGATGTTAGGTTGCCTTAGATTATGATATATACCATTATAGACGCATATAATGTTCCCACCGTGAAGTAGGGTCCGACACGCCTGGAAGGTTGTAGAATATTGCATCCGAGATGTCAGGTTGCCTTAGGTTAGGATATATACCGTTATAGACATATATACTGTTCCCTCCGAGAAGTAGGGTTCGACAGGCCAGGAATGTTGTCAAATATTGCATCCAAGATGTTAGGTTGCCTTAGATTATGATATATACCGTTATAGAGGTATATACTGTTCCCTCCGAGAAGTAGGGTTCGACAGGCCAGGAATGTTGTCAAATATTGCATCCGAGATGTTAGGTTGCCTTAGATTAGGATATACAACGTTATAGACGCATATAATGTTCCCACCGAGAAGTAGCGTCCGACACGCCTGGAATGCTGTAGAATATTACATCCGAGATGTAAGGTTGCCTTAGGTTAGGATATATAACGTTATGGACGTATATACTGTTCCCACCGAGAAGTAGGGTCCGAAACGCCAGGAATGTTGTAAAATATTACATCCGAGTTGTTACGTTGCCGTTATAGACGCATTAATGTTACCACCGAGACGTAGGGACCGACACGCCTGGAATGTTGTCAAATGTGACATCCGAGATGTTAGGTTGCCTTAGGTTAGGATATATATCGTTATAGACGTATATACTGTTCCCACCGAGAGGTAGGGTTCGACAGGCCAGGAATGTTGTCAAATATTGCATCCGAGATGCTAGGTTGCCTTTGGTTAGGATATATAACGTTATAGACGCATGTAATGTTACCTCCGAGACGTAGGGACCGACACGCCTGGAATGTTGTCAAATATTGTATCCGAGATGTTAGGTTGCCTTAGGATAGGATATATAACGTTATAGACGCATGTAATGTTACCACCGAGACGTAGGGACCGACACGCCTGGAATGTTGTCAAATGTTACATCCGAGATGTTAGGTTGCCTTAGATTAGGATATACAACGTTATAGACGCATATAATGTTCCCACCGAGAAGTAGGGTCCGACACTCCTGGAATGTTGTAGAATAATACATCCGAGATGTTAGGTTGCCTTAGATTATGATATATACCATTATAGACGCATATAATGTTCCCACCGAGAAGTAGGGTCCGACACGCCTGGAATGTTGTAGAATATTACACCCGAGATGTCAGGTTGCCTTAGGTTAGGATATATACCGTTATAGACATATATACTGTTCCCTCCGAGAAGTAGGGTTCGACAGGCCAGGAATGTTGTCAAATATTGCATCCAAGATGTTAGGTTGCCTTAGATATGATATATACCGTTATAGACGTATATACTGTTCCCTCCGAGAAGTAGGGTTCGACAGGCCAGGAATGTTGTCAAATATTGCATCCGAGACGTTAGGTTGCCTTAGATTAGGATATACAACGTTATAGACGCATATAATGTTCCCACCGAGAAGTAGGTTCCGACACGCCTGGAATGTTGTAGAATATTACATCCGAGATGTAAGGTTGCCTCAGGTTAGGATATATAACCTTATGGATGTATATACTGTTCCCACCGAGAAGTAGGGTCCGAAACGCCAGGAATGTTGTAAAATATTACATCCGAGTTGTTACGTTGCCGTTATAGACGCATTAATGTTACCACCGAGACGTAGGGACAGACACGCCTGGAATGTTGTCAAATGTGACATCCGAGATGTTAGGTTGCCTTAGGTTAGGATATATGACGTTACAGACGTATATACTGTTCCCTCCGGGAAGTAGGGTTCGACAGGCCAGGAATGTTGTCAAGTATTGCATCCGAGATGTTATGTTTCCTTAGATTATGATATATACCATTATAGACGCATATAATGTTCCCTCCGAGAAGTAGGGTTCGACAGGCCAGGAATGTTGTCAAATATTGCATCCGAGACGTTAGGTTGCCTTAGATTAGGATATACAACGTTATAGAGGCATATAATGTTCCCACCGAGAAGTAGGGTCCGACACGCCTGGAATGTTGTAGAATATTACATCCGAGATGCAAGGTTGCCTTAGGTTAGGATATATAACGTTATGGACGTATATACTGTTCCCTCCGAGAGGTAGGGTTCGACAGGCCAGGAATGTTGTCAAATATTGCATCCGAGATGTTACGTTGCCTTAGATTAGGATATATACCGTTATAGACGCATGTAATGTTACCACCGAGACGTAGGGACCGACACGCCTGGAATGTTGTCAAATGTTACATCCGAGATGTTAGGTTGCCTTAGGTTAGGATATATGACGTTATAGACGTATATACTGTTCCCTCCGAGAAGTAGGGTTCGACAGGCCAGGAATGTTGTCAAATATTGCATCCGAGATGTTAGGTTGCCTTAGATTAGGATATACAACGTTATAGACGCATATAATGTTCCCACCGAGAAGTAGCGTCCGACACGCCTGGAATGCTGTAGAATATTACATCCGAGATGTAAGGTTGCCTTAGGTTAGGATATATAACGTTATGGACGTATATACTGTTCCCACCGAGAAGTAGCGTCCGACACGCCTGGAATGCTGTAGAATATTACATCCGAGATGTAAGGTTGCCTTAGGTTAGGATATATAACGTTATGGACGTATATACTGTTCCCACCGAGAAGTAGGGTCCGAAACGCCAGGAATGTTGTAAAATATTACATCCGAGTTGTTACGTTGCCGTTGTAGACGCATTAATGTTACCACCGAGACGTAGGGACCGACACGCCTGGAATGTTGTCAAATGTGACATCCGAGATGTTAGGTTGCCTTAGGTTAGGATATATATCGTTATAGACGTATATACTGTTCCCACCGAGAGGTAGGGTTCGACAGGCCAGGAATGTTGTCAAATATTGCATCCGAGATGCTAGGTTGCCTTTGGTTAGGATATATAACGTTATAGACGCATGTAATGTTACCTCCGAGACGTAGGGACCGACACGCCTGGAATGTTGTCAAATATTGTATCCGAGATGTTAGGTTGCCTTAGGATAGGATATATAACGTTATAGACGCATGTAATGTTACCACCGAGACGTAGGGACCGACACGCCTGGAATGTTGTCAAATGTTACATCCGAGATGTTAGGTTGCCTTAGATTAGGATATACAACGTTATAGACGCATATAATGTTCCCACCGAGAAGTAGGGTCCGACACGCCTGGAATGTTGTAGAATAATACATCCGAGATGTCAGGTTGCCTTAGGTTAGGATATATAACGTTATAGACGTATATACTGTTCCCTCCGAGAGGTAGGGTTCGACAGGCCAGGAATGTTGTCAAATATTGCATCCGAGATGTTAGGTTGCCTTAGATTATGATATATACCATTATAGACGCATATAATGTTCCCACCGTGAAGTAGGGTCCGACACGCCTGGAAGGTTGTAGAATATTGCATCCGAGATGTCAGGTTGCCTTAGGTTAGGATATATACCGTTATAGACATATATACTGTTCCCTCCGAGAAGTAGGGTTCGACAGGCCAGGAATGTTGTCAAATATTGCATCCAAGATGTTAGGTTGCCTTAGATTATGATATATACCGTTATAGAGGTATATACTGTTCCCTCCGAGAAGTAGGGTTCGACAGGCCAGGAATGTTGTCAACTATTGCATCCGAGATGTTAGGTTGCCTTAGATTAGGATATACAACGTTATAGACGCATATAATGTTCCCACCGAGAAGTAGCGTCCGACACGCCTGGAATGCTGTAGAATATTACATCCGAGATGTAAGGTTGCCTTAGGTTAGGATATATAACGTTATGGACGTATATACTGTTCCCACCGAGAAGTAGGGTCCGAAACGCCAGGAATGTTGTAAAATATTACATCCGAGTTGTTACGTTGCCGTTATAGACGCATTAATGTTACCACCGAGACGTAGGGACCGACACGCCTGGAATGTTGTCAAATGTGACATCCGAGATGTTAGGTTGCCTTAGGTTAGGATATATGACGTTACAGACGTATATACTGTTCCCTCCGGGAAGTAGGGTTCGACAGGCCAGGAATGTTGTCAAGTATTGCATCCGAGATGTTATGTTTCCTTAGATTATGATATATACCATTATAGACGCATATAATGTTCCCTCCGAGAAGTAGGGTTCGACAGGCCAGGAATGTTGTCAAATATTGCATCCGAGACGTTAGGTTGCCTTAGATTAGGATATACAACGTTATAGAGGCATATAATGTTCCCACCGAGAAGTAGGGTCCGACACGCCTGGAATGTTGTAGAATATTACATCCGAGATGTAAGGTTGCCTTAGGTTAGGATATATAACGTTATGGACGTATATACTGTTCCCTCCGAGAGGTAGGGTTCGACAGGCCAGGAATGTTGTCAAATATTGCATCCGAGATGTTAGGTTGCCTTAGATTAGGATATATACCGTTATAGACGCATGTAATGTTACCACCGAGACGTAGGGACCGACACGCCTGGAATGTTGTCAAATGTTACATCCGAGATGTTAGGTTGCCTTAGGTTAGGATATATGACGTTATAGACGTATATACTGTTCCCTCCGAGAAGTAGGGTTCGACAGGCCAGGAATGTTGTCAAATATTGCATCCGAGATGTTAGGTTGCCTTAGATTAGGATATACAACGTTATAGACGCATATAATGTTCCCACCGAGAAGTAGCGTCCGACACGCCTGGAATGCTGTAGAATATTACATCCGAGATGTAAGGTTGCCTTAGGTTAGGATATATAACGTTATGGACGTATATACTGTTCCCACCGAGAAGTAGGGTCCGAAACGCCAGGAATGTTGTAAAATATTACATCCGAGTTGTTACGTTGCCGTTATAGACGCATTAATGTTACCACCGAGACGTAGGGACCGACACGCCTGGAATGTTGTCAAATGTGACATCCGAGATGTTAGGTTGCCTTTGGTTAGGATATATAACGTTATAGACGCATGTAATGTTACCTCCGAGACGTAGGGACCGACACGCCTGGAATGTTGTCAAATATTGTATCCGAGATGTTAGGTTGCCTTAGGATAGGATATATAACGTTATAGACGCATGTAATGTTACCACCGAGACGTAGGGACCGACACGCCTGGAATGTTGTCAAATGTTACATCCGAGATGTTAGGTTGCCTTAGATTAGGATATACAACGTTATAGACGCATATAATGTTCCCACCGAGAAGTAGGGTCCGACACGCCTGGAATGTTGTAGAATAATACATCCGAGATGTCAGGTTGCCTTAGGTTAGGATATATAACGTTATAGACGTATATACTGTTCCCTCCGAGAGGTAGGGTTCGACAGGCCAGGAATGTTGTCAAATATTGCATCCGAGATGTTAGGTTGCCTTAGATTATGATATATACCATTATAGACGCATATAATGTTCCCACCGTGAAGTAGGGTCCGACACGCCTGGAAGGTTGTAGAATATTGCATCCGAGATGTCTGGTTGCCTTAGGTTAGGATATATACCGTTATAGACATATATACTGTTCCCTCCGAGAAGTAGGGTTCGACAGGCCAGGAATGTTGTCAAATATTGCATCCAAGATGTTAGGTTGCCTTAGATTATGATATATACCGTTATAGAGGTATATACTGTTCCCTCCGAGAAGTAGGGTTCGACAGGCCAGGAATGTTGTCAAATATTGCATCCGAGATGTTAGGTTGCCTTAGATTAGGATATACAACGTTATAGACGCATATAATGTTCCCACCGAGAAGTAGCGTCCGACACGCCTGGAATGCTGTAGAATATTACATCCGAGATGTAAGGTTGCCTTAGGTTAGGATATATAACGTTATGGACGTATATACTGTTCCCACCGAGAAGTAGGGTCCGAAACGCCAGGAATGTTGTAAAATATTACATCCGAGTTGTTACGTTGCCGTTATAGACGCATTAATGTTACCACCGAGACGTAGGGACCGACACGCCTGGAATGTTGTCAAATGTGACATCCGAGATGTTAGGTTGCCTTAGGTTAGGATATATGACGTTACAGACGTATATACTGTTCCCTCCGGGAAGTAGGGTTCGACAGGCCAGGAATGTTGTCAAGTATTGCATCCGAGATGTTATGTTTCCTTAGATTATGATATATACCATTATAGACGCATATAATGTTCCCTCCGAGAAGTAGGGTTCGACAGGCCAGGAATGTTGTCAAATATTGCATCCGAGACGTTAGGTTGCCTTAGATTAGGATATACAACGTTATAGAGGCATATAATGTTCCCACCGAGAAGTAGGGTCCGACACGCCTGGAATGTTGTAGAATATTACATCCGAGATGTAAGGTTGCCTTAGGTTAGGATATATAACGTTATGGACGTATATACTGTTCCCTCCGAGAGGTAGGGTTCGACAGGCCAGGAATGTTGTCAAATATTGCATCCGAGATGTTAGGTTGCCTTAGATTATGATATATACCATTATAGACGCATATAATGTTCCCACCGAGAAGTAGGGTCCGACACGCCTGGAAGGTTGTAGAATATTACACCCGAGATGTCAGGTTGCCTTAGGTTAGGATATATACCGTTATAGACATATATACTGTTCCCTCCGAGAAGTAGGGTTCGACAGGCCAGGAATGTTGTCAAATATTGCATCCAAGATGTTAGGTTGCCTTAGATATGATATATACCGTTATAGACGTATATACTGTTCCCTCCGAGAAGTAGGGTTCGACAGGCCAGGAATGTTGTCAAATATTGCATCCGAGACGTTAGGTTGCCTTAGATTAGGATATACAACGTTATAGACGCATATAATGTTCCCACCGAGAAGTAGGGTCCGACACGCCTGGAATGTTGTAGAATAATACATCCGAGATGTCAGGTTGCCTTAGGTTAGGATATATAACGTTATAGACGTATATACTGTTCCCTCCGAGAGGTAGGGTTCGACAGGCCAGGAATGTTGTCAAATATTGCATCCGAGATGTTAGGTTGCCTTAGATTATGATATATACCATTATAGACGCATATAATGTTCCCACCGTGAAGTAGGGTCCGACACGCCTGGAAGGTTGTAGAATATTGCATCCGAGATGTCAGGTTGCCTTAGGTTAGGATATATACCGTTATAGACATATATACTGTTCCCTCCGAGAAGTAGGGTTCGACAGGCCAGGAATGTTGTCAAATATTGCATCCAAGATGTTAGGTTGCCTTAGATTATGATATATACCGTTATAGAGGTATATACTGTTCCCTCCGAGAAGTAGGGTTCGACAGGCCAGGAATGTTGTCAAATATTGCATCCGAGATGTTAGGTTGCCTTAGATTAGGATATACAACGTTATAGACGCATATAATGTTCCCACCGAGAAGTAGCGTCCGACACGCCTGGAATGCTGTAGAATATTACATCCGAGATGTAAGGTTGCCTTAGGTTAGGATATATAACGTTATGGACGTATATACTGTTCCCACCGAGAAGTAGGGTCCGAAACGCCAGGAATGTTGTAAAATATTACATCCGAGTTGTTACGTTGCCGTTATAGACGCATTAATGTTACCACCGAGACGTAGGGACCGACACGCCTGGAATGTTGTCAAATGTGACATCCGAGATGTTAGGTTGCCTTAGGTTAGGATATATATCGTTATAGACGTATATACTGTTCCCACCGAGAGGTAGGGTTCGACAGGCCAGGAATGTTGTCAAATATTGCATCCGAGATGCTAGGTTGCCTTTGGTTAGGATATATAACGTTATAGACGCATGTAATGTTACCTCCGAGACGTAGGGACCGACACGCCTGGAATGTTGTCAAATATTGTATCCGAGATGTTAGGTTGCCTTAGGATAGGATATATAACGTTATAGACGCATGTAATGTTACCACCGAGACGTAGGGACCGACACGCCTGGAATGTTGTCAAATGTTACATCCGAGATGTTAGGTTGCCTTAGATTAGGATATACAACGTTATAGACGCATATAATGTTCCCACCGAGAAGTAGGGTCCGACACTCCTGGAATGTTGTAGAATAATACATCCGAGATGTTAGGTTGCCTTAGATTATGATATATACCATTATAGACGCATATAATGTTCCCACCGAGAAGTAGGGTCCGACACGCCTGGAATGTTGTAGAATATTACACCCGAGATGTCAGGTTGCCTTAGGTTAGGATATATACCGTTATAGACATATATACTGTTCCCTCCGAGAAGTAGGGTTCGACAGGCCAGGAATGTTGTCAAATATTGCATCCAAGATGTTAGGTTGCCTTAGATATGATATATACCGTTATAGACGTATATACTGTTCCCTCCGAGAAGTAGGGTTCGACAGGCCAGGAATGTTGTCAAATATTGCATCCGAGACGTTAGGTTGCCTTAGATTAGGATATACAACGTTATAGACGCATATAATGTTCCCACCGAGAAGTAGGTTCCGACACGCCTGGAATGTTGTAGAATATTACATCCGAGATGTAAGGTTGCCTCAGGTTAGGATATATAACCTTATGGATGTATATACTGTTCCCACCGAGAAGTAGGGTCCGAAACGCCAGGAATGTTGTAAAATATTACATCCGAGTTGTTACGTTGCCGTTATAGACGCATTAATGTTACCACCGAGACGTAGGGACAGACACGCCTGGAATGTTGTCAAATGTGACATCCGAGATGTTAGGTTGCCTTAGGTTAGGATATATGACGTTACAGACGTATATACTGTTCCCTCCGGGAAGTAGGGTTCGACAGGCCAGGAATGTTGTCAAGTATTGCATCCGAGATGTTATGTTTCCTTAGATTATGATATATACCATTATAGACGCATATAATGTTCCCTCCGAGAAGTAGGGTTCGACAGGCCAGGAATGTTGTCAAATATTGCATCCGAGACGTTAGGTTGCCTTAGATTAGGATATACAACGTTATAGAGGCATATAATGTTCCCACCGAGAAGTAGGGTCCGACACGCCTGGAATGTTGTAGAATATTACATCCGAGATGTAAGGTTGCCTTAGGTTAGGATATATAACGTTATGGACGTATATACTGTTCCCTCCGAGAGGTAGGGTTCGACAGGCCAGGAATGTTGTCAAATATTGCATCCGAGATGTTACGTTGCCTTAGATTAGGATATATACCGTTATAGACGCATGTAATGTTACCACCGAGACGTAGGGACCGACACGCCTGGAATGTTGTCAAATGTTACATCCGAGATGTTAGGTTGCCTTAGGTTAGGATATATGACGTTATAGACGTATATACTGTTCCCTCCGAGAAGTAGGGTTCGACAGGCCAGGAATGTTGTCAAATATTGCATCCGAGATGTTAGGTTGCCTTAGATTAGGATATACAACGTTATAGACGCATATAATGTTCCCACCGAGAAGTAGCGTCCGACACGCCTGGAATGCTGTAGAATATTACATCCGAGATGTAAGGTTGCCTTAGGTTAGGATATATAACGTTATGGACGTATATACTGTTCCCACCGAGAAGTAGCGTCCGACACGCCTGGAATGCTGTAGAATATTACATCCGAGATGTAAGGTTGCCTTAGGTTAGGATATATAACGTTATGGACGTATATACTGTTCCCACCGAGAAGTAGGGTCCGAAACGCCAGGAATGTTGTAAAATATTACATCCGAGTTGTTACGTTGCCGTTGTAGACGCATTAATGTTACCACCGAGACGTAGGGACCGACACGCCTGGAATGTTGTCAAATGTGACATCCGAGATGTTAGGTTGCCTTAGGTTAGGATATATATCGTTATAGACGTATATACTGTTCCCACCGAGAGGTAGGGTTCGACAGGCCAGGAATGTTGTCAAATATTGCATCCGAGATGCTAGGTTGCCTTTGGTTAGGATATATAACGTTATAGACGCATGTAATGTTACCTCCGAGACGTAGGGACCGACACGCCTGGAATGTTGTCAAATATTGTATCCGAGATGTTAGGTTGCCTTAGGATAGGATATATAACGTTATAGACGCATGTAATGTTACCACCGAGACGTAGGGACCGACACGCCTGGAATGTTGTCAAATGTTACATCCGAGATGTTAGGTTGCCTTAGATTAGGATATACAACGTTATAGACGCATATAATGTTCCCACCGAGAAGTAGGGTCCGACACGCCTGGAATGTTGTAGAATAATACATCCGAGATGTCAGGTTGCCTTAGGTTAGGATATATAACGTTATAGACGTATATACTGTTCCCTCCGAGAGGTAGGGTTCGACAGGCCAGGAATGTTGTCAAATATTGCATCCGAGATGTTAGGTTGCCTTAGATTATGATATATACCATTATAGACGCATATAATGTTCCCACCGTGAAGTAGGGTCCGACACGCCTGGAAGGTTGTAGAATATTGCATCCGAGATGTCAGGTTGCCTTAGGTTAGGATATATACCGTTATAGACATATATACTGTTCCCTCCGAGAAGTAGGGTTCGACAGGCCAGGAATGTTGTCAAATATTGCATCCAAGATGTTAGGTTGCCTTAGATTATGATATATACCGTTATAGAGGTATATACTGTTCCCTCCGAGAAGTAGGGTTCGACAGGCCAGGAATGTTGTCAACTATTGCATCCGAGATGTTAGGTTGCCTTAGATTAGGATATACAACGTTATAGACGCATATAATGTTCCCACCGAGAAGTAGCGTCCGACACGCCTGGAATGCTGTAGAATATTACATCCGAGATGTAAGGTTGCCTTAGGTTAGGATATATAACGTTATGGACGTATATACTGTTCCCACCGAGAAGTAGGGTCCGAAACGCCAGGAATGTTGTAAAATATTACATCCGAGTTGTTACGTTGCCGTTATAGACGCATTAATGTTACCACCGAGACGTAGGGACCGACACGCCTGGAATGTTGTCAAATGTGACATCCGAGATGTTAGGTTGCCTTAGGTTAGGATATATGACGTTACAGACGTATATACTGTTCCCTCCGGGAAGTAGGGTTCGACAGGCCAGGAATGTTGTCAAGTATTGCATCCGAGATGTTATGTTTCCTTAGATTATGATATATACCATTATAGACGCATATAATGTTCCCTCCGAGAAGTAGGGTTCGACAGGCCAGGAATGTTGTCAAATATTGCATCCGAGACGTTAGGTTGCCTTAGATTAGGATATACAACGTTATAGAGGCATATAATGTTCCCACCGAGAAGTAGGGTCCGACACGCCTGGAATGTTGTAGAATATTACATCCGAGATGTAAGGTTGCCTTAGGTTAGGATATATAACGTTATGGACGTATATACTGTTCCCTCCGAGAGGTAGGGTTCGACAGGCCAGGAATGTTGTCAAATATTGCATCCGAGATGTTAGGTTGCCTTAGATTAGGATATATACCGTTATAGACGCATGTAATGTTACCACCGAGACGTAGGGACCGACACGCCTGGAATGTTGTCAAATGTTACATCCGAGATGTTAGGTTGCCTTAGGTTAGGATATATGACGTTATAGACGTATATACTGTTCCCTCCGAGAAGTAGGGTTCGACAGGCCAGGAATGTTGTCAAATATTGCATCCGAGATGTTAGGTTGCCTTAGATTAGGATATACAACGTTATAGACGCATATAATGTTCCCACCGAGAAGTAGCGTCCGACACGCCTGGAATGCTGTAGAATATTACATCCGAGATGTAAGGTTGCCTTAGGTTAGGATATATAACGTTATGGACGTATATACTGTTCCCACCGAGAAGTAGGGTCCGAAACGCCAGGAATGTTGTAAAATATTACATCCGAGTTGTTACGTTGCCGTTATAGACGCATTAATGTTACCACCGAGACGTAGGGACCGACACGCCTGGAATGTTGTCAAATGTGACATCCGAGATGTTAGGTTGCCTTTGGTTAGGATATATAACGTTATAGACGCATGTAATGTTACCTCCGAGACGTAGGGACCGACACGCCTGGAATGTTGTCAAATATTGTATCCGAGATGTTAGGTTGCCTTAGGATAGGATATATAACGTTATAGACGCATGTAATGTTACCACCGAGACGTAGGGACCGACACGCCTGGAATGTTGTCAAATGTTACATCCGAGATGTTAGGTTGCCTTAGATTAGGATATACAACGTTATAGACGCATATAATGTTCCCACCGAGAAGTAGGGTCCGACACGCCTGGAATGTTGTAGAATAATACATCCGAGATGTCAGGTTGCCTTAGGTTAGGATATATAACGTTATAGACGTATATACTGTTCCCTCCGAGAGGTAGGGTTCGACAGGCCAGGAATGTTGTCAAATATTGCATCCGAGATGTTAGGTTGCCTTAGATTATGATATATACCATTATAGACGCATATAATGTTCCCACCGTGAAGTAGGGTCCGACACGCCTGGAAGGTTGTAGAATATTGCATCCGAGATGTCTGGTTGCCTTAGGTTAGGATATATACCGTTATAGACATATATACTGTTCCCTCCGAGAAGTAGGGTTCGACAGGCCAGGAATGTTGTCAAATATTGCATCCAAGATGTTAGGTTGCCTTAGATTATGATATATACCGTTATAGAGGTATATACTGTTCCCTCCGAGAAGTAGGGTTCGACAGGCCAGGAATGTTGTCAAATATTGCATCCGAGATGTTAGGTTGCCTTAGATTAGGATATACAACGTTATAGACGCATATAATGTTCCCACCGAGAAGTAGCGTCCGACACGCCTGGAATGCTGTAGAATATTACATCCGAGATGTAAGGTTGCCTTAGGTTAGGATATATAACGTTATGGACGTATATACTGTTCCCACCGAGAAGTAGGGTCCGAAACGCCAGGAATGTTGTAAAATATTACATCCGAGTTGTTACGTTGCCGTTATAGACGCATTAATGTTACCACCGAGACGTAGGGACAGACACGCCTGGAATGTTGTCAAATGTGACATCCGAGATGTTAGGTTGCCTTAGGTTAGGATATATACCGTTATAGACATATATACTGTTCCCTCCGAGAAGTAGGGTTCGACAGGCCAGGAATGTTGTCAAATATTGCATCCAAGATGTTAGGTTGCCTTAGATTATGATATATACCGTTATAGAGGTATATACTGTTCCCTCCGAGAAGTAGGGTTCGACAGGCCAGGAATGTTGTCAAATATTGCATCCGAGATGTTAGGTTGCCTTAGATTAGGATATACAACGTTATAGACGCATATAATGTTCCCACCGAGAAGTAGCGTCCGACACGCCTGGAATGCTGTAGAATATTACATCCGAGATGTAAGGTTGCCTTAGGTTAGGATATATAACGTTATGGACGTATATACTGTTCCCACCGAGAAGTAGGGTCCGAAACGCCAGGAATGTTGTAAAATATTACATCCGAGTTGTTACGTTGCCGTTATAGACGCATTAATGTTACCACCGAGACGTAGGGACCGACACGCCTGGAATGTTGTCAAATGTGACATCCGAGATGTTAGGTTGCCTTAGGTTAGGATATATATCGTTATAGACGTATATACTGTTCCCACCGAGAGGTAGGGTTCGACAGGCCAGGAATGTTGTCAAATATTGCATCCGAGATGCTAGGTTGCCTTTGGTTAGGATATATAACGTTATAGACGCATGTAATGTTACCTCCGAGACGTAGGGACCGACACGCCTGGAATGTTGTCAAATATTGTATCCGAGATGTTAGGTTGCCTTAGGATAGGATATATAACGTTATAGACGCATGTAATGTTACCACCGAGACGTAGGGACCGACACGCCTGGAATGTTGTCAAATGTTACATCCGAGATGTTAGGTTGCCTTAGATTAGGATATACAACGTTATAGACGCATATAATGTTCCCACCGAGAAGTAGGGTCCGACACTCCTGGAATGTTGTAGAATAATACATCCGAGATGTTAGGTTGCCTTAGATTATGATATATACCATTATAGACGCATATAATGTTCCCACCGAGAAGTAGGGTCCGACACGCCTGGAATGTTGTAGAATATTACACCCGAGATGTCAGGTTGCCTTAGGTTAGGATATATACCGTTATAGACATATATACTGTTCCCTCCGAGAAGTAGGGTTCGACAGGCCAGGAATGTTGTCAAATATTGCATCCAAGATGTTAGGTTGCCTTAGATATGATATATACCGTTATAGACGTATATACTGTTCCCTCCGAGAAGTAGGGTTCGACAGGCCAGGAATGTTGTCAAATATTGCATCCGAGACGTTAGGTTGCCTTAGATTAGGATATACAACGTTATAGACGCATATAATGTTCCCACCGAGAAGTAGGTTCCGACACGCCTGGAATGTTGTAGAATATTACATCCGAGATGTAAGGTTGCCTCAGGTTAGGATATATAACCTTATGGATGTATATACTGTTCCCACCGAGAAGTAGGGTCCGAAACGCCAGGAATGTTGTAAAATATTACATCCGAGTTGTTACGTTGCCGTTATAGACGCATTAATGTTACCACCGAGACGTAGGGACAGACACGCCTGGAATGTTGTCAAATGTGACATCCGAGATGTTAGGTTGCCTTAGGTTAGGATATATGACGTTACAGACGTATATACTGTTCCCTCCGGGAAGTAGGGTTCGACAGGCCAGGAATGTTGTCAAGTATTGCATCCGAGATGTTATGTTTCCTTAGATTATGATATATACCATTATAGACGCATATAATGTTCCCTCCGAGAAGTAGGGTTCGACAGGCCAGGAATGTTGTCAAATATTGCATCCGAGACGTTAGGTTGCCTTAGATTAGGATATACAACGTTATAGAGGCATATAATGTTCCCACCGAGAAGTAGGGTCCGACACGCCTGGAATGTTGTAGAATATTACATCCGAGATGTAAGGTTGCCTTAGGTTAGGATATATAACGTTATGGACGTATATACTGTTCCCTCCGAGAGGTAGGGTTCGACAGGCCAGGAATGTTGTCAAATATTGCATCCGAGATGTTACGTTGCCTTAGATTAGGATATATACCGTTATAGACGCATGTAATGTTACCACCGAGACGTAGGGACCGACACGCCTGGAATGTTGTCAAATGTTACATCCGAGATGTTAGGTTGCCTTAGGTTAGGATATATGACGTTATAGACGTATATACTGTTCCCTCCGAGAAGTAGGGTTCGACAGGCCAGGAATGTTGTCAAATATTGCATCCGAGATGTTAGGTTGCCTTAGATTAGGATATACAACGTTATAGACGCATATAATGTTCCCACCGAGAAGTAGCGTCCGACACGCCTGGAATGCTGTAGAATATTACATCCGAGATGTAAGGTTGCCTTAGGTTAGGATATATAACGTTATGGACGTATATACTGTTCCCACCGAGAAGTAGCGTCCGACACGCCTGGAATGCTGTAGAATATTACATCCGAGATGTAAGGTTGCCTTAGGTTAGGATATATAACGTTATGGACGTATATACTGTTCCCACCGAGAAGTAGGGTCCGAAACGCCAGGAATGTTGTAAAATATTACATCCGAGTTGTTACGTTGCCGTTGTAGACGCATTAATGTTACCACCGAGACGTAGGGACCGACACGCCTGGAATGTTGTCAAATGTGACATCCGAGATGTTAGGTTGCCTTAGGTTAGGATATATATCGTTATAGACGTATATACTGTTCCCACCGAGAGGTAGGGTTCGACAGGCCAGGAATGTTGTCAAATATTGCATCCGAGATGCTAGGTTGCCTTTGGTTAGGATATATAACGTTATAGACGCATGTAATGTTACCTCCGAGACGTAGGGACCGACACGCCTGGAATGTTGTCAAATATTGTATCCGAGATGTTAGGTTGCCTTAGGATAGGATATATAACGTTATAGACGCATGTAATGTTACCACCGAGACGTAGGGACCGACACGCCTGGAATGTTGTCAAATGTTACATCCGAGATGTTAGGTTGCCTTAGATTAGGATATACAACGTTATAGACGCATATAATGTTCCCACCGAGAAGTAGGGTCCGACACGCCTGGAATGTTGTAGAATAATACATCCGAGATGTCAGGTTGCCTTAGGTTAGGATATATAACGTTATAGACGTATATACTGTTCCCTCCGAGAGGTAGGGTTCGACAGGCCAGGAATGTTGTCAAATATTGCATCCGAGATGTTAGGTTGCCTTAGATTATGATATATACCATTATAGACGCATATAATGTTCCCACCGTGAAGTAGGGTCCGACACGCCTGGAAGGTTGTAGAATATTGCATCCGAGATGTCAGGTTGCCTTAGGTTAGGATATATACCGTTATAGACATATATACTGTTCCCTCCGAGAAGTAGGGTTCGACAGGCCAGGAATGTTGTCAAATATTGCATCCAAGATGTTAGGTTGCCTTAGATTATGATATATACCGTTATAGAGGTATATACTGTTCCCTCCGAGAAGTAGGGTTCGACAGGCCAGGAATGTTGTCAACTATTGCATCCGAGATGTTAGGTTGCCTTAGATTAGGATATACAACGTTATAGACGCATATAATGTTCCCACCGAGAAGTAGCGTCCGACACGCCTGGAATGCTGTAGAATATTACATCCGAGATGTAAGGTTGCCTTAGGTTAGGATATATAACGTTATGGACGTATATACTGTTCCCACCGAGAAGTAGGGTCCGAAACGCCAGGAATGTTGTAAAATATTACATCCGAGTTGTTACGTTGCCGTTATAGACGCATTAATGTTACCACCGAGACGTAGGGACCGACACGCCTGGAATGTTGTCAAATGTGACATCCGAGATGTTAGGTTGCCTTAGGTTAGGATATATGACGTTACAGACGTATATACTGTTCCCTCCGGGAAGTAGGGTTCGACAGGCCAGGAATGTTGTCAAGTATTGCATCCGAGATGTTATGTTTCCTTAGATTATGATATATACCATTATAGACGCATATAATGTTCCCTCCGAGAAGTAGGGTTCGACAGGCCAGGAATGTTGTCAAATATTGCATCCGAGACGTTAGGTTGCCTTAGATTAGGATATACAACGTTATAGAGGCATATAATGTTCCCACCGAGAAGTAGGGTCCGACACGCCTGGAATGTTGTAGAATATTACATCCGAGATGTAAGGTTGCCTTAGGTTAGGATATATAACGTTATGGACGTATATACTGTTCCCTCCGAGAGGTAGGGTTCGACAGGCCAGGAATGTTGTCAAATATTGCATCCGAGATGTTAGGTTGCCTTAGATTAGGATATATACCGTTATAGACGCATGTAATGTTACCACCGAGACGTAGGGACCGACACGCCTGGAATGTTGTCAAATGTTACATCCGAGATGTTAGGTTGCCTTAGGTTAGGATATATGACGTTATAGACGTATATACTGTTCCCTCCGAGAAGTAGGGTTCGACAGGCCAGGAATGTTGTCAAATATTGCATCCGAGATGTTAGGTTGCCTTAGATTAGGATATACAACGTTATAGACGCATATAATGTTCCCACCGAGAAGTAGCGTCCGACACGCCTGGAATGCTGTAGAATATTACATCCGAGATGTAAGGTTGCCTTAGGTTAGGATATATAACGTTATGGACGTATATACTGTTCCCACCGAGAAGTAGGGTCCGAAACGCCAGGAATGTTGTAAAATATTACATCCGAGTTGTTACGTTGCCGTTATAGACGCATTAATGTTACCACCGAGACGTAGGGACCGACACGCCTGGAATGTTGTCAAATGTGACATCCGAGATGTTAGGTTGCCTTTGGTTAGGATATATAACGTTATAGACGCATGTAATGTTACCTCCGAGACGTAGGGACCGACACGCCTGGAATGTTGTCAAATATTGTATCCGAGATGTTAGGTTGCCTTAGGATAGGATATATAACGTTATAGACGCATGTAATGTTACCACCGAGACGTAGGGACCGACACGCCTGGAATGTTGTCAAATGTTACATCCGAGATGTTAGGTTGCCTTAGATTAGGATATACAACGTTATAGACGCATATAATGTTCCCACCGAGAAGTAGGGTCCGACACGCCTGGAATGTTGTAGAATAATACATCCGAGATGTCAGGTTGCCTTAGGTTAGGATATATAACGTTATAGACGTATATACTGTTCCCTCCGAGAGGTAGGGTTCGACAGGCCAGGAATGTTGTCAAATATTGCATCCGAGATGTTAGGTTGCCTTAGATTATGATATATACCATTATAGACGCATATAATGTTCCCACCGTGAAGTAGGGTCCGACACGCCTGGAAGGTTGTAGAATATTGCATCCGAGATGTCTGGTTGCCTTAGGTTAGGATATATACCGTTATAGACATATATACTGTTCCCTCCGAGAAGTAGGGTTCGACAGGCCAGGAATGTTGTCAAATATTGCATCCAAGATGTTAGGTTGCCTTAGATTATGATATATACCGTTATAGAGGTATATACTGTTCCCTCCGAGAAGTAGGGTTCGACAGGCCAGGAATGTTGTCAAATATTGCATCCGAGATGTTAGGTTGCCTTAGATTAGGATATACAACGTTATAGACGCATATAATGTTCCCACCGAGAAGTAGCGTCCGACACGCCTGGAATGCTGTAGAATATTACATCCGAGATGTAAGGTTGCCTTAGGTTAGGATATATAACGTTATGGACGTATATACTGTTCCCACCGAGAAGTAGGGTCCGAAACGCCAGGAATGTTGTAAAATATTACATCCGAGTTGTTACGTTGCCGTTATAGACGCATTAATGTTACCACCGAGACGTAGGGACCGACACGCCTGGAATGTTGTCAAATGTGACATCCGAGATGTTAGGTTGCCTTAGGTTAGGATATATGACGTTACAGACGTATATACTGTTCCCTCCGGGAAGTAGGGTTCGACAGGCCAGGAATGTTGTCAAGTATTGCATCCGAGATGTTATGTTTCCTTAGATTATGATATATACCATTATAGACGCATATAATGTTCCCTCCGAGAAGTAGGGTTCGACAGGCCAGGAATGTTGTCAAATATTGCATCCGAGACGTTAGGTTGCCTTAGATTAGGATATACAACGTTATAGAGGCATATAATGTTCCCACCGAGAAGTAGGGTCCGACACGCCTGGAATGTTGTAGAATATTACATCCGAGATGTAAGGTTGCCTTAGGTTAGGATATATAACGTTATGGACGTATATACTGTTCCCTCCGAGAGGTAGGGTTCGACAGGCCAGGAATGTTGTCAAATATTGCATCCGAGATGTTAGGTTGCCTTAGATTATGATATATACCATTATAGACGCATATAATGTTCCCACCGAGAAGTAGGGTCCGACACGCCTGGAAGGTTGTAGAATATTACACCCGAGATGTCAGGTTGCCTTAGGTTAGGATATATACCGTTATAGACATATATACTGTTCCCTCCGAGAAGTAGGGTTCGACAGGCCAGGAATGTTGTCAAATATTGCATCCAAGATGTTAGGTTGCCTTAGATATGATATATACCGTTATAGACGTATATACTGTTCCCTCCGAGAAGTAGGGTTCGACAGGCCAGGAATGTTGTCAAATATTGCATCCGAGACGTTAGGTTGCCTTAGATTAGGATATACAACGTTATAGACGCATATAATGTTCCCACCGAGAAGTAGGGTCCGACACGCCTGGAATGTTGTAGAATAATACATCCGAGATGTCAGGTTGCCTTAGGTTAGGATATATAACGTTATAGACGTATATACTGTTCCCTCCGAGAGGTAGGGTTCGACAGGCCAGGAATGTTGTCAAATATTGCATCCGAGATGTTAGGTTGCCTTAGATTATGATATATACCATTATAGACGCATATAATGTTCCCACCGTGAAGTAGGGTCCGACACGCCTGGAAGGTTGTAGAATATTGCATCCGAGATGTCAGGTTGCCTTAGGTTAGGATATATACCGTTATAGACATATATACTGTTCCCTCCGAGAAGTAGGGTTCGACAGGCCAGGAATGTTGTCAAATATTGCATCCAAGATGTTAGGTTGCCTTAGATTATGATATATACCGTTATAGAGGTATATACTGTTCCCTCCGAGAAGTAGGGTTCGACAGGCCAGGAATGTTGTCAAATATTGCATCCGAGATGTTAGGTTGCCTTAGATTAGGATATACAACGTTATAGACGCATATAATGTTCCCACCGAGAAGTAGCGTCCGACACGCCTGGAATGCTGTAGAATATTACATCCGAGATGTAAGGTTGCCTTAGGTTAGGATATATAACGTTATGGACGTATATACTGTTCCCACCGAGAAGTAGGGTCCGAAACGCCAGGAATGTTGTAAAATATTACATCCGAGTTGTTACGTTGCCGTTATAGACGCATTAATGTTACCACCGAGACGTAGGGACCGACACGCCTGGAATGTTGTCAAATGTGACATCCGAGATGTTAGGTTGCCTTAGGTTAGGATATATATCGTTATAGACGTATATACTGTTCCCACCGAGAGGTAGGGTTCGACAGGCCAGGAATGTTGTCAAATATTGCATCCGAGATGCTAGGTTGCCTTTGGTTAGGATATATAACGTTATAGACGCATGTAATGTTACCTCCGAGACGTAGGGACCGACACGCCTGGAATGTTGTCAAATATTGTATCCGAGATGTTAGGTTGCCTTAGGATAGGATATATAACGTTATAGACGCATGTAATGTTACCACCGAGACGTAGGGACCGACACGCCTGGAATGTTGTCAAATGTTACATCCGAGATGTTAGGTTGCCTTAGATTAGGATATACAACGTTATAGACGCATATAATGTTCCCACCGAGAAGTAGGGTCCGACACTCCTGGAATGTTGTAGAATAATACATCCGAGATGTTAGGTTGCCTTAGATTATGATATATACCATTATAGACGCATATAATGTTCCCACCGAGAAGTAGGGTCCGACACGCCTGGAATGTTGTAGAATATTACACCCGAGATGTCAGGTTGCCTTAGGTTAGGATATATACCGTTATAGACATATATACTGTTCCCTCCGAGAAGTAGGGTTCGACAGGCCAGGAATGTTGTCAAATATTGCATCCAAGATGTTAGGTTGCCTTAGATATGATATATACCGTTATAGACGTATATACTGTTCCCTCCGAGAAGTAGGGTTCGACAGGCCAGGAATGTTGTCAAATATTGCATCCGAGACGTTAGGTTGCCTTAGATTAGGATATACAACGTTATAGACGCATATAATGTTCCCACCGAGAAGTAGGTTCCGACACGCCTGGAATGTTGTAGAATATTACATCCGAGATGTAAGGTTGCCTCAGGTTAGGATATATAACCTTATGGATGTATATACTGTTCCCACCGAGAAGTAGGGTCCGAAACGCCAGGAATGTTGTAAAATATTACATCCGAGTTGTTACGTTGCCGTTATAGACGCATTAATGTTACCACCGAGACGTAGGGACAGACACGCCTGGAATGTTGTCAAATGTGACATCCGAGATGTTAGGTTGCCTTAGGTTAGGATATATGACGTTACAGACGTATATACTGTTCCCTCCGGGAAGTAGGGTTCGACAGGCCAGGAATGTTGTCAAGTATTGCATCCGAGATGTTATGTTTCCTTAGATTATGATATATACCATTATAGACGCATATAATGTTCCCTCCGAGAAGTAGGGTTCGACAGGCCAGGAATGTTGTCAAATATTGCATCCGAGACGTTAGGTTGCCTTAGATTAGGATATACAACGTTATAGAGGCATATAATGTTCCCACCGAGAAGTAGGGTCCGACACGCCTGGAATGTTGTAGAATATTACATCCGAGATGTAAGGTTGCCTTAGGTTAGGATATATAACGTTATGGACGTATATACTGTTCCCTCCGAGAGGTAGGGTTCGACAGGCCAGGAATGTTGTCAAATATTGCATCCGAGATGTTACGTTGCCTTAGATTAGGATATATACCGTTATAGACGCATGTAATGTTACCACCGAGACGTAGGGACCGACACGCCTGGAATGTTGTCAAATGTTACATCCGAGATGTTAGGTTGCCTTAGGTTAGGATATATGACGTTATAGACGTATATACTGTTCCCTCCGAGAAGTAGGGTTCGACAGGCCAGGAATGTTGTCAAATATTGCATCCGAGATGTTAGGTTGCCTTAGATTAGGATATACAACGTTATAGACGCATATAATGTTCCCACCGAGAAGTAGCGTCCGACACGCCTGGAATGCTGTAGAATATTACATCCGAGATGTAAGGTTGCCTTAGGTTAGGATATATAACGTTATGGACGTATATACTGTTCCCACCGAGAAGTAGCGTCCGACACGCCTGGAATGCTGTAGAATATTACATCCGAGATGTAAGGTTGCCTTAGGTTAGGATATATAACGTTATGGACGTATATACTGTTCCCACCGAGAAGTAGGGTCCGAAACGCCAGGAATGTTGTAAAATATTACATCCGAGTTGTTACGTTGCCGTTGTAGACGCATTAATGTTACCACCGAGACGTAGGGACCGACACGCCTGGAATGTTGTCAAATGTGACATCCGAGATGTTAGGTTGCCTTAGGTTAGGATATATATCGTTATAGACGTATATACTGTTCCCACCGAGAGGTAGGGTTCGACAGGCCAGGAATGTTGTCAAATATTGCATCCGAGATGCTAGGTTGCCTTTGGTTAGGATATATAACGTTATAGACGCATGTAATGTTACCTCCGAGACGTAGGGACCGACACGCCTGGAATGTTGTCAAATATTGTATCCGAGATGTTAGGTTGCCTTAGGATAGGATATATAACGTTATAGACGCATGTAATGTTACCACCGAGACGTAGGGACCGACACGCCTGGAATGTTGTCAAATGTTACATCCGAGATGTTAGGTTGCCTTAGATTAGGATATACAACGTTATAGACGCATATAATGTTCCCACCGAGAAGTAGGGTCCGACACGCCTGGAATGTTGTAGAATAATACATCCGAGATGTCAGGTTGCCTTAGGTTAGGATATATAACGTTATAGACGTATATACTGTTCCCTCCGAGAGGTAGGGTTCGACAGGCCAGGAATGTTGTCAAATATTGCATCCGAGATGTTAGGTTGCCTTAGATTATGATATATACCATTATAGACGCATATAATGTTCCCACCGTGAAGTAGGGTCCGACACGCCTGGAAGGTTGTAGAATATTGCATCCGAGATGTCAGGTTGCCTTAGGTTAGGATATATACCGTTATAGACATATATACTGTTCCCTCCGAGAAGTAGGGTTCGACAGGCCAGGAATGTTGTCAAATATTGCATCCAAGATGTTAGGTTGCCTTAGATTATGATATATACCGTTATAGAGGTATATACTGTTCCCTCCGAGAAGTAGGGTTCGACAGGCCAGGAATGTTGTCAACTATTGCATCCGAGATGTTAGGTTGCCTTAGATTAGGATATACAACGTTATAGACGCATATAATGTTCCCACCGAGAAGTAGCGTCCGACACGCCTGGAATGCTGTAGAATATTACATCCGAGATGTAAGGTTGCCTTAGGTTAGGATATATAACGTTATGGACGTATATACTGTTCCCACCGAGAAGTAGGGTCCGAAACGCCAGGAATGTTGTAAAATATTACATCCGAGTTGTTACGTTGCCGTTATAGACGCATTAATGTTACCACCGAGACGTAGGGACCGACACGCCTGGAATGTTGTCAAATGTGACATCCGAGATGTTAGGTTGCCTTAGGTTAGGATATATGACGTTACAGACGTATATACTGTTCCCTCCGGGAAGTAGGGTTCGACAGGCCAGGAATGTTGTCAAGTATTGCATCCGAGATGTTATGTTTCCTTAGATTATGATATATACCATTATAGACGCATATAATGTTCCCTCCGAGAAGTAGGGTTCGACAGGCCAGGAATGTTGTCAAATATTGCATCCGAGACGTTAGGTTGCCTTAGATTAGGATATACAACGTTATAGAGGCATATAATGTTCCCACCGAGAAGTAGGGTCCGACACGCCTGGAATGTTGTAGAATATTACATCCGAGATGTAAGGTTGCCTTAGGTTAGGATATATAACGTTATGGACGTATATACTGTTCCCTCCGAGAGGTAGGGTTCGACAGGCCAGGAATGTTGTCAAATATTGCATCCGAGATGTTAGGTTGCCTTAGATTAGGATATATACCGTTATAGACGCATGTAATGTTACCACCGAGACGTAGGGACCGACACGCCTGGAATGTTGTCAAATGTTACATCCGAGATGTTAGGTTGCCTTAGGTTAGGATATATGACGTTATAGACGTATATACTGTTCCCTCCGAGAAGTAGGGTTCGACAGGCCAGGAATGTTGTCAAATATTGCATCCGAGATGTTAGGTTGCCTTAGATTAGGATATACAACGTTATAGACGCATATAATGTTCCCACCGAGAAGTAGCGTCCGACACGCCTGGAATGCTGTAGAATATTACATCCGAGATGTAAGGTTGCCTTAGGTTAGGATATATAACGTTATGGACGTATATACTGTTCCCACCGAGAAGTAGGGTCCGAAACGCCAGGAATGTTGTAAAATATTACATCCGAGTTGTTACGTTGCCGTTATAGACGCATTAATGTTACCACCGAGACGTAGGGACCGACACGCCTGGAATGTTGTCAAATGTGACATCCGAGATGTTAGGTTGCCTTTGGTTAGGATATATAACGTTATAGACGCATGTAATGTTACCTCCGAGACGTAGGGACCGACACGCCTGGAATGTTGTCAAATATTGTATCCGAGATGTTAGGTTGCCTTAGGATAGGATATATAACGTTATAGACGCATGTAATGTTACCACCGAGACGTAGGGACCGACACGCCTGGAATGTTGTCAAATGTTACATCCGAGATGTTAGGTTGCCTTAGATTAGGATATACAACGTTATAGACGCATATAATGTTCCCACCGAGAAGTAGGGTCCGACACGCCTGGAATGTTGTAGAATAATACATCCGAGATGTCAGGTTGCCTTAGGTTAGGATATATAACGTTATAGACGTATATACTGTTCCCTCCGAGAGGTAGGGTTCGACAGGCCAGGAATGTTGTCAAATATTGCATCCGAGATGTTAGGTTGCCTTAGATTATGATATATACCATTATAGACGCATATAATGTTCCCACCGTGAAGTAGGGTCCGACACGCCTGGAAGGTTGTAGAATATTGCATCCGAGATGTCTGGTTGCCTTAGGTTAGGATATATACCGTTATAGACATATATACTGTTCCCTCCGAGAAGTAGGGTTCGACAGGCCAGGAATGTTGTCAAATATTGCATCCAAGATGTTAGGTTGCCTTAGATTATGATATATACCGTTATAGAGGTATATACTGTTCCCTCCGAGAAGTAGGGTTCGACAGGCCAGGAATGTTGTCAAATATTGCATCCGAGATGTTAGGTTGCCTTAGATTAGGATATACAACGTTATAGACGCATATAATGTTCCCACCGAGAAGTAGCGTCCGACACGCCTGGAATGCTGTAGAATATTACATCCGAGATGTAAGGTTGCCTTAGGTTAGGATATATAACGTTATGGACGTATATACTGTTCCCACCGAGAAGTAGGGTCCGAAACGCCAGGAATGTTGTAAAATATTACATCCGAGTTGTTACGTTGCCGTTATAGACGCATTAATGTTACCACCGAGACGTAGGGACAGACACGCCTGGAATGTTGTCAAATGTGACATCCGAGATGTTAGGTTGCCTTAGGTTAGGATATATGACGTTACAGACGTATATACTGTTCCCTCCGGGAAGTAGGGTTCGACAGGCCAGGAATGTTGTCAAGTATTGCATCCGAGATGTTATGTTTCCTTAGATTATGATATATACCATTATAGACGCATATAATGTTCCCTCCGAGAAGTAGGGTTCGACAGGCCAGGAATGTTGTCAAATATTGCATCCGAGACGTTAGGTTGCCTTAGATTAGGATATACAACGTTATAGAGGCATATAATGTTCCCACCGAGAAGTAGGGTCCGACACGCCTGGAATGATGTAGAATATTACATCCGAGATGTAAGGTTGCCTTAGGTTAGGATATATAACGTTATGGACGTATATACTGTTCCCTCCGAGAGGTAGGGTTCGACAGGCCAGGAATGTTGTCAAATATTGCATCCGAGATGTTAGGTTGCCTTAGATTAGGATATATACCGTTATAGACGCATGTAATGTTACCACCGAGACGTAGGGACCGACACGCCTGGAATGTTGTCAAATGTTACATCCGAGATGTTAGGTTGCCTTAGGTTAGGATATATGACGTTATAGACGTATATACTGTTCCCTCCGAGAAGTAGGGTTCGACAGGCCAGGAATGTTGTCAAATATTGCATCCGAGATGTTAGGTTGCCTTAGATTAGGATATACAACGTTATAGACGCATATAATGTTCCCACCGAGAAGTAGCGTCCGACACGCCTGGAATGCTGTAGAATATTACATCCGAGATGTAAGGTTGCCTTAGGTTAGGATATATAACGTTATGGACGTATATACTGTTCCCACCGAGAAGTAGGGTCCGAAACGCCAGGAATGTTGTAAAATATTACATCCGAGTTGTTACGTTGCCGTTATAGACGCATTAATGTTACCACCGAGACGTAGGGACCGACACGCCTGGAATGTTGTCAAATGTGACATCCGAGATGTTAGGTTGCCTTTGGTTAGGATATATAACGTTATAGACGCATGTAATGTTACCTCCGAGACGTAGGGACCGACACGCCTGGAATGTTGTCAAATATTGTATCCGAGATGTTAGGTTGCCTTAGGATAGGATATATAACGTTATAGACGCATGTAATGTTACCACCGAGACGTAGGGACCGACACGCCTGGAATGTTGTCAAATGTTACATCCGAGATGTTAGGTTGCCTTAGATTAGGATATACAACGTTATAGACGCATATAATGTTCCCACCGAGAAGTAGGGTCCGACACGCCTGGAATGTTGTAGAATAATACATCCGAGATGTCAGGTTGCCTTAGGTTAGGATATATAACGTTATAGACGTATATACTGTTCCCTCCGAGAGGTAGGGTTCGACAGGCCAGGAATGTTGTCAAATATTGCATCCGAGATGTTAGGTTGCCTTAGATTATGATATATACCATTATAGACGCATATAATGTTCCCACCGTGAAGTAGGGTCCGACACGCCTGGAAGGTTGTAGAATATTGCATCCGAGATGTCTGGTTGCCTTAGGTTAGGATATATACCGTTATAGACATATATACTGTTCCCTCCGAGAAGTAGGGTTCGACAGGCCAGGAATGTTGTCAAATATTGCATCCAAGATGTTAGGTTGCCTTAGATTATGATATATACCGTTATAGAGGTATATACTGTTCCCTCCGAGAAGTAGGGTTCGACAGGCCAGGAATGTTGTCAAATATTGCATCCGAGATGTTAGGTTGCCTTAGATTAGGATATACAACGTTATAGACGCATATAATGTTCCCACCGAGAAGTAGCGTCCGACACGCCTGGAATGCTGTAGAATATTACATCCGAGATGTAAGGTTGCCTTAGGTTAGGATATATAACGTTATGGACGTATATACTGTTCCCACCGAGAAGTAGGGTCCGAAACGCCAGGAATGTTGTAAAATATTACATCCGAGTTGTTACGTTGCCGTTATAGACGCATTAATGTTACCACCGAGACGTAGGGACCGACACGCCTGGAATGTTGTCAAATGTGACATCCGAGATGTTAGGTTGCCTTAGGTTAGGATATATGACGTTACAGACGTATATACTGTTCCCTCCGGGAAGTAGGGTTCGACAGGCCAGGAATGTTGTCAAGTATTGCATCCGAGATGTTATGTTTCCTTAGATTATGATATATACCATTATAGACGCATATAATGTTCCCTCCGAGAAGTAGGGTTCGACAGGCCAGGAATGTTGTCAAATATTGCATCCGAGACGTTAGGTTGCCTTAGATTAGGATATACAACGTTATAGAGGCATATAATGTTCCCACCGAGAAGTAGGGTCCGACACGCCTGGAATGTTGTAGAATATTACATCCGAGATGTAAGGTTGCCTTAGGTTAGGATATATAACGTTATGGACGTATATACTGTTCCCTCCGAGAGGTAGGGTTCGACAGGCCAGGAATGTTGTCAAATATTGCATCCGAGATGTTAGGTTGCCTTAGATTATGATATATACCATTATAGACGCATATAATGTTCCCACCGAGAAGTAGGGTCCGACACGCCTGGAAGGTTGTAGAATATTACACCCGAGATGTCAGGTTGCCTTAGGTTAGGATATATACCGTTATAGACATATATACTGTTCCCTCCGAGAAGTAGGGTTCGACAGGCCAGGAATGTTGTCAAATATTGCATCCAAGATGTTAGGTTGCCTTAGATATGATATATACCGTTATAGACGTATATACTGTTCCCTCCGAGAAGTAGGGTTCGACAGGCCAGGAATGTTGTCAAATATTGCATCCGAGACGTTAGGTTGCCTTAGATTAGGATATACAACGTTATAGACGCATATAATGTTCCCACCGAGAAGTAGGTTCCGACACGCCTGGAATGTTGTAGAATATTACATCCGAGATGTAAGGTTGCCTCAGGTTAGGATATATAACCTTATGGACGTATATACTGTTCCCACCGAGAAGTAGGGTCCGAAACGCCAGGAATGTTGTAAAATATTACATCCGAGTTGTTACGTTGCCGTTATAGACGCATTAATGTTACCACCGAGACGTAGGGACAGACACGCCTGGAATGTTGTCAAATGTGACATCCGAGATGTTAGGTTGCCTTAGGTTAGGATATATGACGTTACAGACGTATATACTGTTCCCTCCGGGAAGTAGGGTTCGACAGGCCAGGAATGTTGTCAAGTATTGCATCCGAGATGTTATGTTTCCTTAGATTATGATATATACCATTATAGACGCATATAATGTTCCCTCCGAGAAGTAGGGTTCGACAGGCCAGGAATGTTGTCAAATATTGCATCCGAGACGTTAGGTTGCCTTAGATTAGGATATACAACGTTATAGAGGCATATAATGTTCCCACCGAGAAGTAGGGTCCGACACGCCTGGAATGATGTAGAATATTACATCCGAGATGTAAGGTTGCCTTAGGTTAGGATATATAACGTTATGGACGTATATACTGTTCCCTCCGAGAGGTAGGGTTCGACAGGCCAGGAATGTTGTCAAATATTGCATCCGAGATGTTACGTTGCCTTAGATTAGGATATATACCGTTATAGACGCATGTAATGTTACCACCGAGACGTAGGGACCGACACGCCTGGAATGTTGTCAAATGTTACATCCGAGATGTTAGGTTGCCTTAGGTTAGGATATATGACGTTATAGACGTATATACTGTT
The DNA here is from genome assembly GCA_963969225.1 of Xylocopa violacea. NCBI lineage: Eukaryota > Metazoa > Arthropoda > Insecta > Hymenoptera > Apidae > Xylocopa > Xylocopa violacea. The sequence goes on from CAXAJV010000004.1 coordinate 22,733,221, forward strand.
CCCTCCGAGAAGTAGGGTTCGACAGGCCAGGAATGTTGTCAAATATTGCATCCGAGATGTTAGGTTGCCTTAGATTAGGATATACAACGTTATAGACGCATATAATGTTCCCACCGAGAAGTAGCGTCCGACACGCCTGGAATGCTGTAGAATATTACATCCGAGATGTAAGGTTGCCTTAGGTTAGGATATATAACGTTATGGACGTATATACTGTTCCCACCGAGAAGTAGCGTCCGACACGCCTGGAATGCTGTAGAATATTACATCCGAGATGTAAGGTTGCCTTAGGTTAGGATATATAACGTTATGGACGTATATACTGTTCCCACCGAGAAGTAGGGTCCGAAACGCCAGGAATGTTGTAAAATATTACATCCGAGTTGTTACGTTGCCGTTATAGACGCATTAATGTTACCACCGAGACGTAGGGACCGACACGCCTGGAATGTTGTCAAATGTGACATCCGAGATGTTAGGTTGCCTTAGGTTAGGATATATATCGTTATAGACGTATATACTGTTCCCACCGAGAGGTAGGGTTCGACAGGCCAGGAATGTTGTCAAATATTGCATCCGAGATGCTAGGTTGCCTTTGGTTAGGATATATAACGTTATAGACGCATGTAATGTTACCTCCGATACGTAGGGACCGACACGCCTGGAATGTTGTCAAATATTGTATCCGAGATGTTAGGTTGCCTTAGGACAGGATATATAACGTTATAGACGCATGTAATGTTACCACCGAGACGTAGGGACCGACACGCCTGGAATGTTGTCAAATGTTACATCCGAGATGTTAGGTTGCCTTAGATTAGGATATACAACGTTATAGACGCATATAATGTTCCCACCGAGAAGTAGGGTCCGACACGCCTGGAATGTTGTAGAATAATACATCCGAGATGTCAGGTTGCCTTAGGTTAGGATATATAACGTTATAGACGTATATACTGTTCCCTCCGAGAGGTAGGGTTCGACAGGCCAGGAATGTTGTCAAATATTGCATCCGAGATGTTAGGTTGCCTTAGATTATGATATATACCATTATAGACGCATATAATGTTCCCACCGTGAAGTAGGGTCCGACACGCCTGGAAGGTTGTAGAATATTGCATCCGAGATGTCAGGTTGCCTTAGGTTAGGATATATACCGTTATAGACATATATACTGTTCCCTCCGAGAAGTAGGGTTCGACAGGCCAGGAATGTTGTCAAATATTGCATCCAAGATGTTAGGTTGCCTTAGATTATGATATATACCGTTATAGAGGTATATACTGTTCCCTCCGAGAAGTAGGGTTCGACAGGCCAGGAATGTTGTCAAATATTGCATCCGAGATGTTAGGTTGCCTTAGATTAGGATATACAACGTTATAGACGCATATAATGTTCCCACCGAGAAGTAGCGTCCGACACGCCTGGAATGCTGTAGAATATTACATCCGAGATGTAAGGTTGCCTTAGGTTAGGATATATAACGTTATGGACGTATATACTGTTCCCACCGAGAGGTAGGGTCCGAAACGCCAGGAATGTTGTAAAATATTACATCCGAGTTGTTACGTTGCCGTTATAGACGCATTAATGTTACCACCGAGACGTAGGGACCGACACGCCTGGAATGTTGTCAAATGTGACATCCGAGATGTTAGGTTGCCTTAGGTTAGGATATATGACGTTACAGACGTATATACTGTTCCCTCCGGGAAGTAGGGTTCGACAGGCCAGGAATGTTGTCAAGTATTGCATCCGAGATGTTATGTTTCCTTAGATTATGATATATACCATTATAGACGCATATAATGTTCCCTCCGAGAAGTAGGGTTCGACAGGCCAGGAATGTTGTCAAATATTGCATCCGAGACGTTAGGTTGCCTTAGATTAGGATATACAACGTTATAGAGGCATATAATGTTCCCACCGAGAAGTAGGGTCCGACACGCCTGGAATGTTGTAGAATATTACATCCGAGATGTAAGGTTGCCTTAGGTTAGGATATATAACGTTATGGACGTATATACTGTTCCCTCCGAGAGGTAGGGTTCGACAGGCCAGGAATGTTGTCAAATATTGCATCCGAGATGTTAGGTTGCCTTAGATTAGGATATATACCGTTATAGACGCATGTAATGTTACCACCGAGACGTAGGGACCGACACGCCTGGAATGTTGTCAAATGTTACATCCGAGATGTTAGGTTGCCTTAGGTTAGGATATATGACGTTATAGACGTATATACTGTTCCCTCCGAGAAGTAGGGTTCGACAGGCCAGGAATGTTGTCAAATATTGCATCCGAGATGTTAGGTTGCCTTAGATTAGGATATACAACGTTATAGACGCATATAATGTTCCCACCGAGAAGTAGCGTCCGACACGCCTGGAATGCTGTAGAATATTACATCCGAGATGTAAGGTTGCCTTAGGTTAGGATATATAACGTTATGGACGTATATACTGTTCCCACCGAGAAGTAGGGTCCGAAACGCCAGGAATGTTGTAAAATATTACATCCGAGTTGTTACGTTGCCGTTATAGACGCATTAATGTTACCACCGAGACGTAGGGACCGGCACGCCTGGAATGTTGTCAAATGTGACATCCGAGATGTTAGGTTGCCTTTGGTTAGGATATATAACGTTATAGACGCATGTAATGTTACCTCCGAGACGTAGGGACCGACACGCCTGGAATGTTGTCAAATATTGTATCCGAGATGTTAGGTTGCCTTAGGATAGGATATATAACGTTATAGACGCATGTAATGTTACCACCGAGACGTAGGGACCGACACGCCTGGAATGTTGTCAAATGTTACATCCGAGATGTTAGGTTGCCTTAGATTAGGATATACAACGTTATAGACGCATATAATGTTCCCACCGAGAAGTAGGGTCCGACACGCCTGGAATGTTGTAGAATAATACATCCGAGATGTCAGGTTGCCTTAGGTTAGGATATATAACGTTATAGACGTATATACTGTTCCCTCCGAGAGGTAGGGTTCGACAGGCCAGGAATGTTGTCAAATATTGCATCCGAGATGTTAGGTTGCCTTAGATTATGATATATACCATTATAGACGCATATAATGTTCCCACCGTGAAGTAGGGTCCGACACGCCTGGAAGGTTGTAGAATATTGCATCCGAGATGTCAGGTTGCCTTAGGTTAGGATATATACCGTTATAGACATATATACTGTTCCCTCCGAGAAGTAGGGTTCGACAGGCCAGGAATGTTGTCAAATATTGCATCCAAGATGTTAGGTTGCCTTAGATTATGATATATACCGTTATAGAGGTATATACTGTTCCCTCCGAGAAGTAGGGTTCGACAGGCCAGGAATGTTGTCAAATATTGCATCCGAGATGTTAGGTTGCCTTAGATTAGGATATACAACGTTATAGACGCATATAATGTTCCCACCGAGAAGTAGGGTCCGACACGCCTGGAATGTTGTAGAATATTACATCCGAGATGTAAGGTTGCCTTAGGTTAGGATATATAACGTTATGGACGTATATACTGTTCCCACCGAGAAGTAGGGTCCGAAACGCCAGGAATGTTGTAAAATATTACATCCGAGTTGTTACGTTGCCGTTATAAACGCATTAATGTTACCACCGAGACGTAGGAACCGACACGCCTGGAATGTTGTCAAATGTGACATCCGAGATGTTAGGTTGCCTTAGGTTAGGATATATGACGTTACAGACGTATATACTGTTCCCTCCGGGAAGTAGGGTTCGACAGGCCAGGAATGTTGTCAAGTATTGCATCCGAGATGTTAGGTTGCCTTAGATTATGATATATACCATTATAGACGCATATAATGTTCCCACCGAGAAGTAGGGTCCGACACGCCTGGAAGGTTGTAGAATATTACACCCGAGATGTCAGGTTGCCTTAGGTTAGGATATATACCGTTATAGACATATATACTGTTCCCTCCGAGAAGTAGGGTTCGACAGGCCAGGAATGTTGTCAAATATTGCATCCAAGATGTTAGGTTGCCTTAGATTAGGATATATACCGTTATAGAGGTATATACTGTTCCCTCCGAGAAGTAGGGTTCGACAGGCCAGGAATGTTGTCAAATATTGCATCCGAGATGTTAGGTTGCCTTAGATTAGGATATACAACGTTATAGACGCATATAATGTTCCCACCGAGAAGTAGGGTCCGACACGCCTGGAATGTTGTACAATATTACATCCGAGATGTAAGGTTGCCTTAGGTTAGGATATATAACGTTATGGACGTATATACTGTTCCCACCGAGAAGTAGGGTCCGAAACGCCAGGAATGTTGTAAAATATTACATCCGAGTTGTTACGTTGCCGTTATAAACGCATTAATGTTACCACCGAGACGTAGGAACCGACACGCCTGGAATGTTGTCAAATGTGACATCCGAGATGTTAGGTTGCCTTAGGTTAGGATATATGACGTTACAGACGTATATACTGTTCCCTCCGGGAAGTAGGGTTCGACAGGCCAGGAATGTTGTCAAGTATTGCATCCGAGATGTTAGGTTGCCTTAGATTATGATATATACCATTATAGACGCATATAATGTTCCCACCGAGAAGTAGGGTCCGACACGCCTGGAAGGTTGTAGAATATTACACCCGAGATGTCAGGTTGCCTTAGGTTAGGATATATACCGTTATAGACATATATACTGTTCCCTCCGAGAAGTAGGGTTCGACAGGCCAGGAATGTTGTCAAATATTGCATCCAAGATGTTAGGTTGCCTTAGATATGATATATACCGTTATAGACGTATATACTGTTCCCTCCGAGAAGTAGGGTTCGACAGGCCAGGAATGTTGTCAAATATTGCATCCGAGATGTTAGGTTGCCTTAGATTAGGATATACAACGTTATAGACGCATATAATGTTCCCACCGAGAAGTAGGTTCCGACACGCCTGGAATGTTGTAGAATATTACATCCGAGATGTAAGGTTGCCTTAGGTTAGGATATATAACCTTATGGACGTATATACTGTTCCCACCGAGAAGTAGGGTCCGAAACGCCAGGAATGTTGTAAAATATTACATCCGAGTTGTTACGTTGCCGTTATAGACGCATTAATGTTACCACCGAGACGTAGGGACAGACACGCCTGGAATGTTGTCAAATGTGACATTCGAGATGTTAGGTTGCCTTAGGTTAGGATATATGACGTTACAGACGTATATACTGTTCCCTCCGGGAAGTAGGGTTCGACAGGCCAGGAATGTTGTCAAGTATTGCATCCGAGATGTTATGTTTCCTTAGATTATGATATATACCATTATAGACGCATATAATGTTCCCTCCGAGAAGTAGGGTTCGACAGGCCAGGAATGTTGTCAAATATTGCATCCGAGATGTTAGGTTGCCTTAGATTAGGATATACAACGTTATAGAGGCATATAATGTTCCCACCGAGAAGTAGGGTCCGACACGCCTGGAATGTTGTAGAATATTACATCCGAGATGTAAGGTTGCCTTGGGTTAGGATATATAACGTTATGGACGTATATACTGTTCCCTCCGAGAGGTAGGGTTCGACAGGCCAGGAATGTTGTCAAATATTGCATCCGAGATGTTAGGTTGCCTTAGATTAGGATATATACCGTTATAGACGCATGTAATGTTACCACCGAGACGTAGGGACCGACACGCCTGGAATGTTGTCAAATGTTACATCCGAGATGTTAGGTTGCCTTAGGTTAGGATATATGACGTTATAGACGTATATACTGTTCCCTCCGAGAAGTAGGGTTCGACAGGCCAGGAATGTTGTCAAATATTGCATCCGAGATGTTAGGTTGCCTTAGATTAGGATATACAACGTTATAGACGCTTGTAATGTTACCACCGAGACATAGGGACCGACACGCCTGGAATGTTGTCAAATGTTACATCCGAGATGTTAGGTTGCCTTAGGTTAGGATATATGACGTTATAGACGTATATACTGTTCCCTCCGAGAAGTACGGTTCGACAGGCCAGGAATGTTGTCAAATATTGCATCCGAGATGTTAGGTTGCCTTAGATTAGGATATACAACGTTATAGACGCATATAATGTTCCCACCGAGAAGTAGGGTCCGACACGCCTGGAATGTTGTAGAATATTACATTCGAGATGTAAGGTTGCCTTAGGTTAGGATATATAACGTTATGGACGTATATACTGTTCCCACCAAGAAGTAGGGACCGAAACGCCAGGAATGTAGTAAAATATTACATCCGAGTTGTTACGTTGCCGTTATAGACTCATTAATGTTACCACCGAGACGTAGGGACCGACACGCCTGGAATGTTGTCAAATGTGATATCCGAGATGTTAGGTTGCCTTAGATTATGATATATACCATTATAGACGCATATAATGTTCCCACCGAGAAGTAGGGTTCGACAGGCCAGGAATGTTGTCGAGTATTGCATCCGAGATGTTAGGTTGCCTTAGATTATGATATATACCATTATAGACGCATATAATGTTCCCACCGAGAAGTAGGGTCCGACACGCCTGGAAGGTTGTAGAATATTACATCCGAGATGTCAGGTTGCCTTAGGTTAGGATATATACCGTTATAGACATATATACTGTTCCCTCCGAGAAGTAGGGTTCGACAGGCCAGAAATGTTGTCAAATATTGCATCCAAGATGTTAGGTTGCCTTAGATTATGATATATACCGTTATAGACGTATATACTGTTCCCTCCGAGAAGTAGGGTTCGACAGGCCAGCAATGTTGTCAAATATTGCATCCGAGATGTTAGGTTGCCTTAGATTAGGATATACAACGTTATAGACGCATATAATGTTCCCACCGAGAAGTAGGGTCCGACACGCCTGGAATGTTGTAGAATATTACATCCGAGATGTAAGGTTGCCTTAGGTTAGGATATATAACGTTATGGACGTATATACTGTTCCCACCGAGAAGTAGGGTCCGAAACGCCAGGAATGTTGTAAAATATTACATCCGAGTTGTTACGTTGCCGTTATAGACGCATTAATGTTACCACCGAGACGTAGGGACCGACACGCCTGGAATGTTGTCAAATGTGACATCCGAGATGTTAGGTTGCCTTAGGTTAGGATATATATCGTTATAGACGTATATACTGTTCCCACCGAGAGGTAGGATTCGACAGGCCAGGAATGTTGTCAAATATTGCATCCGAGATGCTAGGTTGCCTTTGGTTAGGATATATAACGTTATAGACGCATGTAATGTTACCTCCGAGACGTAGGGACCGACACGCCTGGAATGTTGTCAAATATTGCATCCGAGATGTTAGGTTGCCTTAGGTTAGGATATATAACGTTATAGACGCATGTAATGTTACCACCGAGACGTAGGGACCGACACGCCTGGAATGGTGTCAAATGTTACATCCGAGATGTTAGGTTGCCTTAGATTAGGATATACAACGTTATAGACGCATATAATGTTCCCACCGAGAAGTAGGGTCCGACACGCCTGGAATGTTGTAGAATAATACATCCGAGATGTCAGGTTGCCTTCGGTTAGGATATATAACGTTATAGACATATATATTGTTCCCTCCGAGAAGTAGGGTTCGACAGGCCAGGAATGTTGTCAAATATTGCATCCGGGATGCTAGGTTTGCCTTTGGTTAGGATATATAACGTTATAGACGCAAGTAATGTTACCTCCGAGACGTAGGGACCGACACGCCTGGAATGTTGTCAAATATTGCATCCGAGATGTTAGGTTGCCTTAGGTTAGGATATATGACGTTACAGACGTATATACTGTTCCCTCCGGGAAGTAGGGTTCGACAGGCCAGGAATGTTGTCAAGTATTGCATCCGTGATGTTAGGTTGCCTTAGATTATGATATATACCATTATAGACGCATATAATATTCCCACCGAGAAGTAGGGTCCGACACGCCTGGAAGGTTGTAGAATATTACATCCGAGAAGTCAGGTTGCCTTAGGTTAGGATATATACCGTTATAGACATATATACTGTTCCCTCCGAGAAGTAGGGTTCGACAGGCAAGGAATGTTGTCAAATATTGCATCCAAGATGTTAGGTTGCCTTAGATATGATATATACCGTTATAGACGTATATACTGTTCCCTCCGAGAAGTAGGGTTCGACAGGCCAGGAATGTTGTCAAATATTGCATCCGAGATGTTAGGTTGCCTTAGATTAGGATATACAACGTTATAGACGCATATAATGTTCCCACCGAGAAGTAGGTTCCGACACGCCTGGAATGTTGTAGAATATTACATCCGAGATGTAAGGTTGCCTTAGGTTAGGATATATAACCTTATGGACGTATATACTGTTCCCACCGAGAAGTAGGGTCCGAAACGCCAGGAATGTTGTAAAATATTACATCCGAGTTGTTACGTTGCCGTTATAGACGCATTAATGTTACCACCGAGACGTAGGGACAGACACGCCTGGAATGTTGTCAAATGTGACATTCGAGATGTTAGGTTGCCTTAGGTTAGGATATATGACGTTACAGACGTATATACTGTTCCCTCCGGGAAGTAGGGTTCGACAGGCCAGGAATGTTGTCAAGTATTGCATCCGAGATGTTATGTTTCCTTAGATTATGATATATACCATTATAGACGCATATAATGTTCCCTCCGAGAAGTAGGGTTCGACAGGCCAGGAATGTTGTCAAATATTGCATCCGAGATGTTAGGTTGCCTTAGATTAGGATATACAACGTTATAGAGGCATATAATGTTCCCACCGAGAAGTAGGGTCCGACACGCCTGGAATGTTGTAGAATATTACATCCGAGATGTAAGGTTGCCTTGGGTTAGGATATATAACGTTATGGACGTATATACTGTTCCCTCCGAGAGGTAGGGTTCGACAGGCCAGGAATGTTGTCAAATATTGCATCCGAGATGTTAGGTTGCCTTAGATTAGGATATATACCGTTATAGACGCATGTAATGTTACCACCGAGACGTAGGGACCGACACGCCTGGAATGTTGTCAAATGTTACATCCGAGATGTTAGGTTGCCTTAGGTTAGGATATATGACGTTATAGACGTATATACTGTTCCCTCCGAGAAGTAGGGTTCGACAGGCCAGGAATGTTGTCAAATATTGCATCCGAGATGTTAGGTTGCCTTAGATTAGGATATACAACGTTATAGACGCTTGTAATGTTACCACCGAGACATAGGGACCGACACGCCTGGAATGTTGTCAAATGTTACATCCGAGATGTTAGGTTGCCTTAGGTTAGGATATATGACGTTATAGACGTATATACTGTTCCCTCCGAGAAGTACGGTTCGACAGGCCAGGAATGTTGTCAAATATTGCATCCGAGATGTTAGGTTGCCTTAGATTAGGATATACAACGTTATAGACGCATATAATGTTCCCACCGAGAAGTAGGGTCCGACACGCCTGGAATGTTGTAGAATATTACATTCGAGATGTAAGGTTGCCTTAGGTTAGGATATATAACGTTATGGACGTATATACTGTTCCCACCAAGAAGTAGGGACCGAAACGCCAGGAATGTAGTAAAATATTACATCCGAGTTGTTACGTTGCCGTTATAGACTCATTAATGTTACCACCGAGACGTAGGGACCGACACGCCTGGAATGTTGTCAAATGTGATATCCGAGATGTTAGGTTGCCTTAGATTATGATATATACCATTATAGACGCATATAATGTTCCCACCGAGAAGTAGGGTTCGACAGGCCAGGAATGTTGTCGAGTATTGCATCCGAGATGTTAGGTTGCCTTAGATTATGATATATACCATTATAGACGCATATAATGTTCCCACCGAGAAGTAGGGTCCGACACGCCTGGAAGGTTGTAGAATATTACATCCGAGATGTCAGGTTGCCTTAGGTTAGGATATATACCGTTATAGACATATATACTGTTCCCTCCGAGAAGTAGGGTTCGACAGGCCAGAAATGTTGTCAAATATTGCATCCAAGATGTTAGGTTGCCTTAGATTATGATATATACCGTTATAGACGTATATACTGTTCCCTCCGAGAAGTAGGGTTCGACAGGCCAGCAATGTTGTCAAATATTGCATCCGAGATGTTAGGTTGCCTTAGATTAGGATATACAACGTTATAGACGCATATAATGTTCCCACCGAGAAGTAGGGTCCGACACGCCTGGAATGTTGTAGAATATTACATCCGAGATGTAAGGTTGCCTTAGGTTAGGATATATAACGTTATGGACGTATATACTGTTCCCACCGAGAAGTAGGGTCCGAAACGCCAGGAATGTTGTAAAATATTACATCCGAGTTGTTACGTTGCCGTTATAGACGCATTAATGTTACCACCGAGACGTAGGGACCGACACGCCTGGAATGTTGTCAAATGTGACATCCGAGATGTTAGGTTGCCTTAGGTTAGGATATATATCGTTATAGACGTATATACTGTTCCCACCGAGAGGTAGGATTCGACAGGCCAGGAATGTTGTCAAATATTGCATCCGAGATGCTAGGTTGCCTTTGGTTAGGATATATAACGTTATAGACGCATGTAATGTTACCTCCGAGACGTAGGGACCGACACGCCTGGAATGTTGTCAAATATTGCATCCGAGATGTTAGGTTGCCTTAGGTTAGGATATATAACGTTATAGACGCATGTAATGTTACCACCGAGACGTAGGGACCGACACGCCTGGAATGGTGTCAAATGTTACATCCGAGATGTTAGGTTGCCTTAGATTAGGATATACAACGTTATAGACGCATATAATGTTCCCACCGAGAAGTAGGGTCCGACACGCCTGGAATGTTGTAGAATAATACATCCGAGATGTCAGGTTGCCTTCGGTTAGGATATATAACGTTATAGACGTATATACTGTTCCCTCCGAGAGGTAGGGTTCGACAGGCCAGGAATGTTGTCAAATATTGCATCCGAGATGTTAGGTTGCCTTAGATTAGGATATATACCGTTATAGACGCACGTAATGTTACCACCGAGACGTAGGGACCGACACGCCTGGAATGTTGTCAAATGTTACATCCGAGTTGTTAGGTTGCCTTAGGTTAGGATATACGACGTTATTGACGTATATACTGTTCCCTCCGAGAAGTACGGTTCGACAGGCCAGAAATGTTGTCAAATATTGCATCCGAGATGTTAGGTTGCCTTAGATTAGGATATACAACGTTATAGACGCATATAATGTTCCCACCGGGAAGTAGGGTTCGACAGGCCAGGAATGTTGTCAAGTATTGCATCCGAGATGTTAGGTTGCCTTAGATTATGATATATACCATTATAGACGCATATAATGTTCCCACCGAGAAGTAGGGTCCGACACGCCTGGAAGGTTGTAGAATATTACATCCGAGACGTTAGGTTGCCTTAGGTTAGGATATATGACGTTACAGACGTATATACTGTTCCCTCCGGGAAGTAGGGTTCGACAGGCCAGGAATGTTGTTAAGTATTGCATCCGAGATGTTAGGTTGCCTTAGATTATGATATATACCATTATAGACGCATATAATGTTCCCTCCGAGAAGTAGGGTTCGACAGGCCAGGAATGTTGTCAAATATTGCATCCGAGATGTTAGGTTGCCTTAGATTAGGATATACAACGTTATAGAGGCATATAATGTTCCCACCGAGAAGTAGGGTTCGACAGGCCAGGAATATTGTCAAATATTGCATCCGAGATGTTAGGTTGCCTTAGATTAGGATATACAACGTTATAGACGCATATAATGTTCCCACCGAGAAGTAGGGTCCGACACGCCTGGAATGTTGTAGAATATTACATCCGAGATGTAAGGTTGCCTTAGGTTAGGATATATAACGTTATGGACGTATATACTGTTCCCACCGAGAAGTAGGGTCCGAAACGCCAGGAATGTTGTAAAATATTACATCCGAGTTGTTACGTTGCCGTTATAGACGCATTAATGTTACCACCGAGACGTAGGGACCGACACGCCTGGAATGTTGTCAAATGTGACATCCGAGATGTTAGGTTGCCTTAGGTTAGGATATATATCGTTATAGACGTATATACTGTTCCCTCCGGGAAGTAGGGTTCGACAGGCCAGGAATGTTGTCACGTATTGCATCCGAGATGTTAGGTTGCCTTAGATTATGATATATACCATTATAGACGCATATAATGTTCCCACCGAGAAGTAGGGTCCGACACGCCTGGAAGGTTGTAGAATATTACACCCGAGATGTCAGGTTGCCTTAGGTTAGGATATATACCGTTATAGACATATATATTGTTCCCTCCGAGAAGTAGGGTTCGACAGGCCAGGAATGTTGTCAAATATTGCATCCGGGATGCTAGGTTTGCCTTTGGTTAGGATATATAACGTTATAGACGCAAGTAATGTTACCTCCGAGACGTAGGGACCGACACGCCTGGAATGTTGTCAAATATTGCATCCGAGATGTTAGGTTGCCTTAGGTTAGGATATATGACGTTACAGACGTATATACTGTTCCCTCCGGGAAGTAGGGTTCGACAGGCCAGGAATGTTGTCAAGTATTGCATCCGTGATGTTAGGTTGCCTTAGATTATGATATATACCATTATAGACGCATATAATATTCCCACCGAGAAGTAGGGTCCGACACGCCTGGAAGGTTGTAGAATATTACATCCGAGAAGTCAGGTTGCCTTAGGTTAGGATATATACCGTTATAGACATATATACTGTTCCCTCCGAGAAGTAGGGTTCGACAGGCAAGGAATGTTGTCAAATATTGCATCCAAGATGTTAGGTTGCCTTAGATTATGATATATACCGTTATAGACGTATATACTGTTCCCTCCGAGAAGTAGGGTTCGACAGGCCAGGAATGTTGTCAAATATTGCATCCGAGATGTTAGGTTGCCTTAGATTAGGATATACAACGTTATAGACGCATATAATGTTCCCACCGAGAAGTAGCGTCCGACACGCCTGGAATGCTGTAGAATATTACATCCGAGATGTAAAGTTGCCTTAGGTTAGGATATATAACGTTATGGACGTATATACTGTTCCCACCGAGAAGTAGGGTCCGAAACGCCAGGAATGTTGTAAAATATTACATCCGAGTTGTTACGTTGCCGTTATAAACGCATTAATGTTACCACCGAGACGTAGGAACCGACACGCCTGGAATGTTGTCAAATGTGACATCCGAGATGTTAGGTTGCCTTAGGTTAGGATATATGACGTTACAGACGTATATACTGTTCCCTCCGGGAAGTAGGGTTCGACAGGCCAGGAATGTTGTCAAGTATTGCATCCGAGATGTTAGGTTGCCTTAGATTATGATATATACCATTATAGACGCATATAATGTTCCCACCGAGAAGTAGGGTCCGACACGCCTGGAAGGTTGTAGAATATTACACCCGAGATGTCAGGTTGCCTTAGGTTAGGATATATACCGTTATAGACATATATACTGTTCCCTCCGAGAAGTAGGGTTCGACAGGCCAGGAATGTTGTCAAATATTGCATCCAAGATGTTAGGTTGCCTTAGATATGATATATACCGTTATAGACGTATATACTGTTCCCTCCGAGAAGTAGGGTTCGACAGGCCAGGAATGTTGTCAAATATTGCATCCGAGATGTTAGGTTGCCTTAGATTAGGATATACAACGTTATAGACGCATATAATGTTCCCACCGAGAAGTAGGTTCCGACACGCCTGGAATGTTGTAGAATATTACATCCGAGATGTAAGGTTGCCTTAGGTTAGGATATATAACCTTATGGACGTATATACTGTTCCCACCGAGAAGTAGGGTCCGAAACGCCAGGAATGTTGTAAAATATTACATCCGAGTTGTTACGTTGCCGTTATAGACGCATTAATGTTACCACCGAGACGTAGGGACAGACACGCCTGGAATGTTGTCAAATGTGACATCCGAGATGTTAGGTTGCCTTAGGTTAGGATATATGACGTTACAGACGTATATACTGTTCCCTCCGGGAAGTAGGGTTCGACAGGCCAGGAATGTTGTCAAGTATTGCATCCGAGATGTTATGTTTCCTTAGATTATGATATATACCATTATAGACGCATATAATGTTCCCTCCGAGAAGTAGGGTTCGACAGGCCAGGAATGTTGTCAAATATTGCATCCGAGATGTTAGGTTGCCTTAGATTAGGATATACAACGTTATAGAGGCATATAATGTTCCCACCGAGAAGTAGGGTCCGACACGCCTGGAATGTTGTAGAATATTACATCCGAGATGTAAGGTTGCCTTAGGTTAGGATATATAACGTTATGGACGTATATACTGTTCCCTCCGAGAGGTAGGGTTCGACAGGCCAGGAATGTTGTCAAATATTGCATCCGAGATGTTAGGTTGCCTTAGATTAGGATATATACCGTTATAGACGCATGTAATGTTACCACCGAGACGTAGGGACCGACACGCCTGGAATGTTGTCAAATGTTACATCCGAGATGTTAGGTTGCCTTAGGTTAGGATATATGACGTTATAGACGTATATACTGTTCCCTCCGAGAAGTAGGGTTCGACAGGCCAGGAATGTTGTCAAATATTGCATCCGAGATGTTAGGTTGCCTTAGATTAGGATATACAACGTTATAGACGCTTGTAATGTTACCACCGAGACATAGGGACCGACACGCCTGGAATGTTGTCAAATGTTACATCCGAGATGTTAGGTTGCCTTAGGTTAGGATATATGACGTTATAGACGTATATACTGTTCCCTCCGAGAAGTACGGTTCGACAGGCCAGGAATGTTGTCAAATATTGCATCCGAGATGTTAGGTTGCCTTAGATTAGGATATACAACGTTATAGACGCATATAATGTTCCCACCGAGAAGTAGGGTCCGACACGCCTGGAATGTTGTAGAATATTACATTCGAGATGTAAGGTTGCCTTAGGTTAGGATATATAACGTTATGGACGTATATACTGTTCCCACCAAGAAGTAGGGACCGAAACGCCAGGAATGTAGTAAAATATTACATCCGAGTTGTTACGTTGCCGTTATAGACTCATTAATGTTACCACCGAGACGTAGGGACCGACACGCCTGGAATGTTGTCAAATGTGATATCCGAGATGTTAGGTTGCCTTAGATTATGATATATACCATTATAGACGCATATAATGTTCCCACCGAGAAGTAGGGTTCGACAGGCCAGGAATGTTGTCGAGTATTGCATCCGAGATGTTAGGTTGCCTTAGATTATGATATATACCATTATAGACGCATATAATGTTCCCACCGAGAAGTAGGGTCCGACACGCCTGGAAGGTTGTAGAATATTACATCCGAGATGTCAGGTTGCCTTAGGTTAGGATATATACCGTTATAGACATATATACTGTTCCCTCCGAGAAGTAGGGTTCGACAGGCCAGAAATGTTGTCAAATATTGCATCCAAGATGTTAGGTTGCCTTAGATTATGATATATACCGTTATAGACGTATATACTGTTCCCTCCGAGAAGTAGGGTTCGACAGGCCAGCAATGTTGTCAAATA
Organism: Xylocopa violacea; assembly: GCA_963969225.1. Lineage (NCBI taxonomy): Eukaryota > Metazoa > Arthropoda > Insecta > Hymenoptera > Apidae > Xylocopa > Xylocopa violacea. Next base: position 22,748,770 of record CAXAJV010000004.1, read on the forward strand.
TTGCATCCGAGATGTTAGGTTGCCTTAGATTAGGATATACAACGTTATAGACGCATATAATGTTCCCACCGAGAAGTAGGGTCCGACACGCCTGGAATGTTGTAGAATATTACATCCGAGATGTAAGGTTGCCTTAGGTTAGGATATATAACGTTATGGACGTATATACTGTTCCCACCGAGAAGTAGGGTCCGAAACGCCAGGAATGTTGTAAAATATTACATCCGAGTTGTTACGTTGCCGTTATAGACGCATTAATGTTACCACCGAGACGTAGGGACCGACACGCCTGGAATGTTGTCAAATGTGACATCCGAGATGTTAGGTTGCCTTAGGTTAGGATATATATCGTTATAGACGTATATACTGTTCCCACCGAGAGGTAGGGTTCGACAGGCCAGGAATGTTGTCAAATATTGCATCCGAGATGCTAGGTTGCCTTTGGTTAGGATATATAACGTTATAGACGCATGTAATGTTACCTCCGAGACGTAGGGACCGACACGCCTGGAATGTTGTCAAATATTGCATCCGAGATGTTAGGTTGCCTTAGGTTAGGATATATAACGTTATAGACGCATGTAATGTTACCACCGAGACGTAGGGACCGACACGCCTGGAATGGTGTCAAATGTTACATCCGAGATGTTAGGTTGCCTTAGATTAGGATATACAACGTTATAGACGCATATAATGTTCCCACCGAGAAGTAGGGTCCGACACGCCTGGAATGTTGTAGAATAATACATCCGAGATGTCAGGTTGCCTTAGGTTAGGATATATAACGTTATAGACGTATATACTGTTCCCTCCGAGAGGTAGGGTTCGACAGGCCAGGAATGTTGTCAAATATTGCATCCGAGATGTTAGGTTGCCTTAGATTAGGATATATACCGTTATAGACGCACGTAATGTTACCACCGAGACGTAGGGACCGACACGCCTGGAATGTTGTCAAATGTTACATCCGAGTTGTTAGGTTGCCTTAGGTTAGGATATATGACGTTATTGACGTATATACTGTTCCCTCTGAGAAGTACGGTTCGACAGGCCAGAAATGTTGTCAAATATTGCATCCGAGATGTTAGGTTGCCTTAGATTAGGATATACAACGTTATAGACGCATATAATGTTCCCACCGGGAAGTAGGGTTCGACAGGCCAGGAATGTTGTCATGTATTGCATCCGAGATGTTAGGTTGCCTTAGATTATGATATATACCATTATAGACGCATATAATGTTCCCACCGAGAAGTAGGGTCCGACACGCCTGGAAGGTTGTAGAATATTACATCCGAGACGTTAGGTTGCCTTAGGTTAGGATATATGACGTTACAGACGTATATACTGTTCCCTCCGGGAAGTAGGGTTCGACAGGCCAGGAATGTTGTCAAGTATTGCATCCGAGATGTTAGGTTGCCTTAGATTATGATATATACCATTATAGACGCATATAATGTTCCCTCCGAGAAGTAGGGTTCGACAGGCCAGGAATGTTGTCAAATATTGCATCCGAGATGTTAGGTTGCCTTAGATTAGGATATACAACGTTATAGAGGCATATAATGTTCCCACCGAGAAGTAGGGTTCGACAGGCCAGGAATATTGTCAAATATTGCATCCGAGATGTTAGGTTGCCTTAGATTAGGATATACAACGTTATAGACGCATATAATGTTCCCACCGAGAAGTAGGGTCCGACACGCCTGGAATGTTGTAGAATATTACATCCGAGATGTAAGGTTGCCTTAGGTTAGGATATATAACGTTATGGACGTATATACTGTTCCCACCGAGAAGTAGGGTCCGAAACGCCAGGAATGTTGTAAAATATTACATCCGAGTTGTTACGTTGCCGTTATAGACGCATTAATGTTACCACCGAGACGTAGGGACCGACACGCCTGGAATGTTGTCAAATGTGACATCCGAGATGTTAGGTTGCCTTAGGTTAGGATATATATCGTTATAGACGTATATACTGTTCCCTCCGGGAAGTAGGGTTCGACAGGCCAGGAATGTTGTCACGTATTGCATCCGAGATGTTAGGTTGCCTTAGATTATGATATATACCATTATAGACGCATATAATGTTCCCACCGAGAAGTAGGGTCCGACACGCCTGGAAGGTTGTAGAATATTACACCCGAGATGTCAGGTTGCCTTAGGTTAGGATATATACCGTTATAGACATATATATTGTTCCCTCCGAGAAGTAGGGTTCGACAGGCCAGGAATGTTGTCAAATATTGCATCCGGGATGCTAGGTTTGCCTTTGGTTAGGATATATAACGTTATAGACGCAAGTAATGTTACCTCCGAGACGTAGGGACCGACACGCCTGGAATGTTGTCAAATATTGCATCCGAGATGTTAGGTTGCCTTAGGTTAGGATATATGACGTTACAGACGTATATACTGTTCCCTCCGGGAAGTAGGGTTCGACAGGCAAGGAATGTTGTCAAATATTGCATCCAAGATGTTAGGTTGCCTTAGATTATGATATATACCGTTATAGACGTATATACTGTTCCCTCCGAGAAGTAGGGTTCGACAGGCCAGGAATGTTGTCAAATATTGCATCCGAGATGTTAGGTTGCCTTAGATTAGGATATACAACGTTATAGACGCATATAATGTTCCCACCGAGAAGTAGCGTCCGACACGCCTGGAATGCTGTAGAATATTACATCCGAGATGTAAGGTTGCCTTAGGTTAGGATATATAACGTTATGGACGTATATACTGTTCCCACCGAGAAGTAGGGTCCGAAACGCCAGGAATGTTGTAAAATATTACATCCGAGTTGTTACGTTGCCGTTATAGACGCATTAATGTTACCACCGAGACGTAGGGAACGACACGCCTGGAATGTTGTCAAATGTGACATCCGAGATGTTAGGTTGCCTTAGGTTAGGATATATATCGTTATAGACGTATATACTGTTCCCACCGAGAGGTAGGGTTCGACAGGCCAGGAATGTTGTCAAATGTTGCATCCGAGATGCTAGGTACCCTTTGGTTAGGATATATAACGTTATAGATGCATGTAATGTTACCTCCGAGACGTAGGGATGGACACGCCTGGAATGTTGTCAAATATTGCATCCGGGATGTTAGGTTGCCTTAGGTTAGGATATATAACGTTATAGACGCATGTAATGTTACCACCGAGACGTAGGGACCGATACGCCTGGAATGTTGTCAAATGTTACATCCGAGATGTTAGGTTGCCTTAGATTAGGATATACAACGTTATAGACGCATATAAAGTTCCCACCGAGAAGTAGGGTCCGACACGCCTGGAATGTTGTAGAATAATACATCCGAGATGTCAGGTTGCCTTAGGTTAGGATATATAACGTTATAGACGTATATACTGTTCCCTCCGAGAGGTAGGGTTCGACAGGCCAGGAATGTTGTCAAATATTGCATCCGAGATGTTAGGTTGCCTTAGATTATGATATATACCATTATAGACGCATATAATGTTCCCACCGAGAAGTAGGGTCCGACACGCCTGGAATGTTGTAGAATATTACATCCGAGATGTAAGGTTGCCTTAGGTTAGGATATATAACGTTATGGACGTATATACTGTTCCCACCGAGAAGTAGGCTCCGAAACGCCAGGAATGTTGTAAAATATTACATCCGATTTGTTACGTTGCCGTTATAGACGCATTAATGTTACCACCGAGACGTAGGGACCGACACGCCTGGAATGTTGTCAAATGTGACATCCGAGATGTTAGGTTGCCTTAGGTTAGGATATATAACGTTATAGACGCATGTAATGTTACCACCGAGACGTAGGGACCGACACGACTGGAATGTTGTCAAATGTTACATCCGAGATGTTAGGTTGCCTTAGATTAGGATATACAACGTTATAGACGCATATAATGTTCCCACCGAGAAGTAGGGTCCGACACGCCTGGAATGTTGTAGAATAATACATCCGAGATGTCAGGTTGCCTTAGGTTAGGATATATAACGTTATGGACGTATATACTGTTCCCTCCGAGAGGTAGGGTTCGACAGGCCAGGAATGTTGTCAAATATTGCATCCGAGATGTTAGGTTGCCTTAGATTAGGATATATACCGTTATAGACGCATGTAATGTTACCACCGAGACGTAGGGACCGACACGCCTGGAATGTTGTCAAATATTGCATCCGAGATGTTAGGTTGCCTTAGGTTAGGATATATGACGTTACAGACGTATATACTGTTCCCTCCGGGAAGTAGGGTTCGACAGGCCAGGAATGTTGTCAAGTATTGCATCCGTGATGTTAGGTTGCCTTAGATTATGATATATACCATTATAGACGCATATAATATTCCCACCGAGAAGTAGGGTCCGACACGCCTGGAAGGTTGTAGAATATTACATCCGAGAAGTCAGGTTGCCTTAGGTTAGGATATATACCGTTATAGACATATATACTGTTCCCTCCGAGAAGTAGGGTTCGACAGGCAAGGAATGTTGTAAAATATTACATCCGATTTGTTACGTTGCCGTTACAGACGCATTAATGTTACCACCGAGACGTAGGGACCGACACGCCTGGAATGTTGTCAAATGTGACATCCGAGATGTTAGGTTGCCTTAGGTTAGGATATATAACGTTATAGACGCATGTAATGTTACCACCGAGACGTAGGGACCGACACGACTGGAATGTTGTCAAATGTTACATCCGAGATGTTAGGTTGCCTTAGATTAGGATATACAACGTTATAGACGCATATAATGTTCCCACCGAGAAGTAGGGTCCGACACGCCTGGAATGTTGTAGAATAATACATCCGAGATGTCAGGTTGCCTTAGGTTAGGATATATAACGTTATAGACGTATATACTGTTCCCTCCGAGAGGTAGGGTTCGACAGGCCAGGAATGTTGTCAAATCTTGCATCCGAGATGTTAGGTTGCCTTAGATTAGGATATATACCCTTATAGACGCATGTAATGTTACCACCGAGACGTAGGGACCGACACGCCTGGAATGTTGTCAAATGTTACATCCGAGTTGTTAGGTTGCCTTAGGTTAGGATATATGACGTTATAGACGTATATACTGTTCCTTCCGAGAAGTACGGTTCGACAGGCCAGGAATGTTGTCAAATATTGCATCCGAGATGTTAGGTTGCCTTAGATTAGGATATACAACGTTATAGACGCATATAATGTTCCCACCGAGAAGTAGGGTCCGACACGCCTGGAATGTTGTAGAATATTACATCCGAGATGTAAGGTTGCCTTAGGTTAGGATATATAACGTTATGGACGTATATACTGTTCCCACCGAGAAGTAGGGTCCGAAACGCCAGGAATGTTGTAAAATATTACATCCGAGTTGTTACGTTGCCGTTATAGACGCATTAATGTTACCACCGAGACGTAGGGAACGACACGCCTGGAATGTTGTCAAATGTGACATCCGAGATGTTAGGTTGTCTTAGGTTAGGATATATATCGTTATAGACGTATATACTGTTCCCACCGAGAGGTAGGGTTCGACAGGCCAGGAATGTTGACAAATATTGCATCCGAGATGCTAGGTTGCCTTTGGTTAGGATATATAACGTTATAGACGCATGTAATGTTACCTCCGAGAAGTAGGGTCCGACACGCCTGGAATGTTGTAGAATAATACATCCGAGATGTCAGGTTGCCTTAGGTTAGGATATATAAAGTTATAGACGTATATACTGTTCCCTCCGAGAGGTAGGGTTCGACAGGCCAGGAATGTTGTCAAATATTGCATCCGAGATGTTAGGTTGCCTTAGGTTAGGATATATGACGTTATAGACGTATATACTGTTCCCTCCGAGAAGTACGGTTCGACAGGCCAGGAATGTTGTCAAGTATTGCATCCGAGATGCTAGGTTGCCTTTGGTTAGGATATATAACGTTATAGATGCATGTAATGTTACCTCCGAGACGTAGGGATGGACACGCCTGGAATGTTGTCAAATATTGCATCCGGGATGTTAGGTTGCCTTAGGTTAGGATATATAACGTTATAGACGCATGTAATGTTACCACCGAGACGTAGGGACCGACACGCCTGGAATGTTGTCAAATGTTACATCCGAGATGTTAGGTTGCCTTAGATTAGGATATACAACGTTATAGATGCATATAAAGTTCCCACCGAGAAGTAGGGTCCGACACGCCTGGAATGTTGTAGAATAATACATCCGAGATGTCAGGTTGCCTTAGGTTAGGATATATAAAGTTATAGACGTATATACTGTTCCCTCCGAGAGGTAGGGTTCGACAGGCCAGGAATGTTGTCAAATATTGCATCCGAGATGTTAGGTTGCCTTAGATTATGATATATACCATTATAGACGCATATAATGTTCCCACCGTGGAGTAGGGTCCGACACGCCTGGAAGGTTGTAGAATATTACATCCGAGATGTCAGGTTGCCTTAGGTTAGGATATATACCGTTATAGACATATATATTGTTCCCTCCGAGAAGTAGGGTTCGACAGGCCAGGAATGTTGTCAAATATTGCATCCAAGACGTTAGGTTGCCTTAGATTATGATATATACCGTTATAGACGCATATAATGTTCCCACCGTGAAGTAGGGTCCGACACGCCTGGAAGGTTGTAGAATATTACATCCGAGATGTCAGGTTGCCTTAGGTTAGGATATATACCGTTATAGACATATATACTGTTCCCTCCGAGAAGTAGGGTTCGACAGGCCAGGAATGTTGCCAAATATTGCATCCAAGATGTTAGGTTGCCTTAGATTATGATATATACAGTTATAGAGGTATATACTGTTCCCACCGAGAAGTAGGGTCCGAAACGCCAGGAATGTTGTAAAATATTACATCCGAGTTGTTACGTTGCCGTTATAGACGCATTAATGTTACCACCGAGACGTAGGGACCGACACGCCTGGAATGTTGTCAAATGTGACATCCGAGATGTTAGGTTGCCTTAGGTTAGGATATATATCGTTATAGACGTATATACTGTTCCCTCCGGGAAGTAGGGTTCGACAGGCCAGGAATGTTGTCACGTATTGCATCCGAGATGTTAGGTTGCCTTAGATTATGATATATACCATTATAGACGCATATAATGTTCCCACCGAGAAGTAGGGTCCGACACGCCTGGAAGGTTGTAGAATATTACACCCGAGATGTCAGGTTGCCTTAGGTTAGGATATATACCGTTATAGACATATATATTGTTCCCTCCGAGAAGTAGGGTTCGACAGGCCAGGAATGTTGTCAAATATTGCATCCGGGATGCTAGGTTTGTCTTTGGTTAGGATATATAACGTTATAGACGCAAGTAATGTTACCTCCGAGACGTAGGGACCGACACGCCTGGAATGTTGTCAAATATTGCATCCGAGATGTTAGGTTGCCTTAGGTTAGGATATATGACGTTACAGACGTATATACTGTTCCCTCCGGGAAGTAGGGTTCGACAGGCCAGGAATGTTGTCAAGTATTGCATCCGTGATGTTAGGTTGCCTTAGATTATGATATATACCATTATAGACGCATATAATGTTCCCACCGAGAAGTAGGGTCCGACACGCCTGGAATGTTGTAGAATATTACATCCGAGATGTAAGGTTGCCTTAGGTTAGGATATATAACGTTATGGACGTATATACTGTTCCCACCGAGAAGTAGGGTCCGAAACGCCAGGAATGTTGTAAAATATTACATCCGATTTGTTACGTTGCCGTTATAGACGCATTAATGTTACCACCGAGACGTAGGGACCGACACGCCTGGAATGTTGTCAAATGTGACATCCGAGATGTTAGGTTGCCTTAGGTTAGGATATATAACGTTATAGACGCATGTAATGTTACCACCGAGGCGTAGGGACCGACACGCCTGGAATGTTGTCAAATGTTACATCCGAGATGTTAGGTTGCCTTAGATTAGGATATACAACGTTATAGACGCATATAATGTTCCCACCGAGAAGTAGGGTCCGACACGCCTGGAATGTTGTAGAATAATACATCCGAGATGTCAGGTTGCCTTAGGTTAGGATATATAACGTTATAGACGTATATACTGTTCCCTCCGAGACGTAGGGACCGACACGCCTGGAATGTTGTCAAATATTGCATCCGAGATGTTAGGTTGCCTTAGGTTAGGATATATAACGTTTTAGACGCATGTAATGTTACCACCGAGACGTAGGGACCGACACGCCTGGAATGTTGTCAAATGTTACATCCGAGATGTTAGGTTGCCTTAGATTAGGATATACAACGTTATAGACGCATATAATGTTCCCACCGAGAAGTAGGGTCCGACACGCCTGGAATGTTGTAGAATAATACATCCGAGATGTTAGGTTGCCTTAGGTTAGGATATATAACGTTATAGACGCATGTAATGTTACCACCGAGACGTAGGGACCGACACGCCTGGAATGTTGTCAAATGTTACATCCGAGATGTTAGGTTGCCTTAGGTTAGGATATATGACGTTACAGACGTATATACTGTTCCCTCCGGGAAGTAGGGTTCGACAGGCCAGGAATGTTGTCACGTATTGCATCCGAGATGTTAGGTTGCCTTAGATTATGATATATACCATTATAGACGCATATAATGTTCCCACCGAGAAGCAGGGTCCGACACGCCTGGAAGGTTGTAGAATATTACACCCGAGATGTCAGGTTGCCTTAGGTTAGGATATATACCGTTATAGACATATATACTGTTCCCTCCGAGAAGTAGGGTTCGACAGGCCAGGAATGTTGTCAAATATTGCATCCAAGATGTTAGGTTGCCTTAGATTATGATATATACCGTTATAGACGTATATACTGTTCCCTCCGAGAAGTAGGGTTCGACAGGCCAGGAATGTTGTCAAATATTGCATCCGAGATGTTAGGTTGCCTTAGATTAGGATATACAACGTTATAGACGCATATAATGTTCCCACCGAGAAGTAGGGTCCGACACGCCTGGAAGGTTGTAGAATATTACACCCGAGATGTCAGGTTGCCTTAGGTTAGGATATATACCGTTATAGACATATATATTGTTCCCTCCGAGAAGTAGGGTTCGACAGGCCAGGAATGTTGTCAAATATTGCATCCGAGATGCTAGGTTGCCTTTGGTTAGGATATATAACGTTATATACGCAAGTAATGTTACCTCCGAGACGTAGGGACCGGCACGCCTGGAATGTTGTCAAATATTGCATCCGAGATGTTAGGTTGCCTTAGGTTAGGATATATAACGTTATAGACGCATGTAATGTTACCACCGAGACGTAGGGACCGACACGCCTGGAATGTTGTCAAATGTTACATCCGAGATGTTAGGTTGCCTTAGATTAGGATATACAACGTTATAGACGCATATAATGTTCCCACCGAGAAGTAGGGTCCGACACGCCTGGAATGTTGTAGAATAATACATCCGAGATGTTAGGTTGCCTTAGGTTAGGATATATAACGTTATAGACGCATGTAATGTTACCACCGAGACGTAGGGACCGACACGCCTGGAATGTTGTCAAATGTTACATCCGAGATGTTAGGTTGCCTTAGGTTAGGATATATGACGTTACAGACGTATATACTGTTCCCTCCGGGAAGTAGGGTTCGACAGGCCAGGAATGTTGTCACGTATTGCATCCGAGATGTTAGGTTGCCTTAGATTATGATATATACCATTATAGACGCATATAATGTTCCCACCGAGAAGTAGGGTCCGACACGCCTGGAAGGTTGTAGAATATTACACCCGAGATGTCAGGTTGCCTTAGGTTAGGATATATACCGTTATAGACATATATACTGTTCCCTCCGAGAAGTAGGGTTCGACAGGCCAGGAATGTTGTCAAATATTGCATCCAAGATGTTAGGTTGCCTTAGATTATGATATATACCGTTATAGACGTATATACTGTTCCCTCCGAGAAGTAGGGTTCGACAGGCCAGGAATGTTGTCAAATATTGCATCCGAGATGTTAGGTTGCCTTAGGTTAGGATATATAACGTTATAGACGCATGTAATGTTACCACCGAGACGTAGGGACCGACACGCCTGGAATGTTGTCAAATGTTACATCCGAGATGTTAGGTTGCCTTAGATTAGGATATACAACGTTATAGACGCATATAATGTTCCCACCGAGAAGTAGGGTCCGACACGCCTGGAATGTTGTAGAATAATACATCCGAGATGTTAGGTTGCCTTAGGTTAGGATATATAACGTTATAGACGCATGTAATGTTACCACCGAGACGTAGGGACCGACACGCCTGGAATGTTGTCAAATGTTACATCCGAGATGTTAGGTTGCCTTAGGTTAGGATATATGACGTTACAGACGTATATACTGTTCCCTCCGGGAAGTAGGGTTCGACAGGCCAGGAATGTTGTCACGTATTGCATCCGAGATGTTAGGTTGCCCTAGATTATGATATATACCATTATAGACGCATATAATGTTCCCACCGTGAAGTAGGGTCCGACACGCCTGGAAGGTTGTAGAATATTACATCCGAGATGTCAGGTTGCCTTAGGTTAGGATATATACCGTTATAGACATATATACTGTTCCCTCCGAGAAGTAGGGTTCGACAGGCCAGGAATGTTGCCAAATATTGCATCCAAGATGTTAGGTTGCCTTAGATTATGATATATACAGTTATAGAGGTATATACTGTTCCCACCGAGAAGTAGGGTCCGAAACGCCAGGAATGTTGTAAAATATTACATCCGAGTTGTTACGTTGCCGTTATAGACGCATTAATGTTACCACCGAGACGTAGGGACCGACACGCCTGGAATGTTGTCAAATGTGACATCCGAGATGTTAGGTTGCCTTAGGTTAGGATATATATCGTTATAGACGTATATACTGTTCCCTCCGGGAAGTAGGGTTCGACAGGCCAGGAATGTTGTCACGTATTGCATCCGAGATGTTAGGTTGCCTTAGATTATGATATATACCATTATAGACGCATATAATGTTCCCACCGAGAAGTAGGGTCCGACACGCCTGGAAGGTTGTAGAATATTACACCCGAGATGTCAGGTTGCCTTAGGTTAGGATATATACCGTTATAGACATATATATTGTTCCCTCCGAGAAGTAGGGTTCGACAGGCCAGGAATGTTGTCAAATATTGCATCCGGGATGCTAGGTTTGTCTTTGGTTAGGATATATAACGTTATAGACGCAAGTAATGTTACCTCCGAGACGTAGGGACCGACACGCCTGGAATGTTGTCAAATATTGCATCCGAGATGTTAGGTTGCCTTTGGTTAGGATATATGACGTTACAGACGTATATACTGTTCCCTCCGGGAAGTAGGGTTCGACAGGCCAGGAATGTTGTCAAGTATTGCATCCGTGATGTTAGGTTGCCTTAGATTATGATATATACCATTATAGACGCATATAATGTTCCCACCGAGAAGTAGGGTCCGACACGCCTGGAATGTTGTAGAATATTACATCCGAGATGTAAGGTTGCCTTAGGTTAGGATATATAACGTTATGGACGTATATACTGTTCCCACCGAGAAGTAGGGTCCGAAACGCCAGGAATGTTGTAAAATATTACATCTGATTTGTTACGTTGCCGTTATAGACGCATTAATGTTACCACCGAGACGTAGGGACCGACACGCCTGGAATGTTGTCAAATGTGACATCCGAGATGTTAGGTTGCCTTAGGTTAGGATATATAACGTTATAGACGCATGTAATGTTACCACCGAGGCGTAGGGACCGACACGCCTGGAATGTTGTCAAATGTTACATCCGAGATGTTAGGTTGCCTTAGATTAGGATATACAACGATATAGACGCATATAATGTTCCCACCGAGAAGTAGGGTCCGACACGCCTGGAATGTTGTAGAATAATACATCCGAGATGTCAGGTTGCCTTAGGTTAGGATATATAACGTTATAGACGTATATACTGTTCCCTCCGAGACGTAGGGACCGACACGCCTGGAATGTTGTCAAATATTGCATCCGAGATGTTAGGTTGCCTTAGGTTAGGATATATAACGTTTTAGACGCATGTAATGTTACCACCGAGACGTAGGGACCGACACGCCTGGAATGTTGTCAAATGTTACATCCGAGATGTTAGGTTGCCTTAGGTTAGGATATATGACGTTATAGACGTATATACTGTTCCCTCCGAGAAGTACGGTTCGACAGGCCAGGAATGTTGTCAAGTATTGCATCCGAGATGTTAGGTTGCCTTAGATTATGATATATACCATTATAGACGCATATAATGTTCCCACCGAGAAGTAGGGTCCGACACGCCTGGAAGGTTGTAGAATATTACACCCGAGATGTCAGGTTGCCTTAGGTTAGGATATATACCGTTATAGACATATATATTGTTCCCTCCGAGAAGTAGGGTTCGACAGGCCAGGAATGTTGTCAAATATTGCATCCGAGATGCTAGGTTGCCTTTGGTTAGGATATATAACGTTATAGACGCAAGTAATGTTACCTCCGAGACGTAGGGACCGGCACACCTGGAATGTTGTCAAATATTGCATCCGAGATGTTAGGTTGCCTTAGGTTAGGATATATAACGTTATAGACGCATGTAATGTTACCACCGAGACGTAGGGACCGACACGCCTGGAATGTTATCAAATGTTACATCCGAGATGTTAGGTTGCCTTAGATTAGGATATACAACGTTATAGACGCATATAATGTTCCCACCGAGAAGTAGGGTCCGACACGCCTGGAATGTTGTAGAATAATACATCCGAGATGTTAGGTTGCCTTAGGTTAGGATATATAACGTTATAGACGCATGTAATGTTACCACCGAGACGTAGGGACCGACACGCCTGGAATGTTGTCAAATGTTACATCCGAGATGTTAGGTTGCCTTAGGTTAGGATATATGACGTTATAGACGTATATACTGTTCCCTCCGAGAAGTAGGGTTCGACAGGCCAGGAATGTTGTCACGTATTGCATCCGAGATGTTAGGTTGCCTTAGATTATGATATATACCATTATAGACGCATATAATGTTCCCACCGAGAAGTAGGGTCCGACACGCCTGGAAGGTTGTAGAATATTACACCCGAGATGTCAGGTTGCCTTAGGTTAGGATATATACCGTTATAGACATATATACTGTTCCCTCCGATAAGTAGGGTTCGACAGGCCAGGAATGTTGTCAAATATTGCATCCAAGATGTTAGGTTGCCTTAGATTATGATATATACCGTTATAGACGTATATACTGTTCCCTCCGAGAAGTAGGGTTCGACAGGCCAGGAATGTTGTCAAATATTGCATCCGAGATGTTAGGTTGCCTTAGATTAGGATATACAACGTTATAGACGCATATAATGTTCCCACCGAGACGAAGGGACCGACACGCCTGGAATGTTGTCAAATATTGCATCCGAGATGTTAGGTTGCCTTAGGTTAGGATATATAACGTTATAGACGCATGTAATGTTACCACCGAGACGTAGGGACCGACACGCCTGGAATGTTGTCAAATGTTACATCCGAGATGTTAGGTTGCCTTATGTTATGATATATGACGCTACAGACGTATATACTGTTCCCTCCGAGAAGTAGGGTTCGACAGGCCAGGAATGTTGTCAAATATTGCATCCGAGATGTTAGGTTGCCTTAGATTAGGATATACAACGGTATAGACGCATATAATGTTCCCACCGAGAAGTAGGGTCCGACACGCCTGGAAGGTTGTAGAATATTACACCCGAGATGTCAGGTTGCCTTAGGTTAGGATATATACCGTTATAGACATATATATTGTTCCCTCCGAGAAGTAGGGTTCGACAGGCCAGGAATGTTGTCAAATATTGCATCCGAGATGCTAGGTTGCCTTTGGTTAGGATATATAACGTTATATACGCAAGTAATGTTACCTCCGAGACGTAGGGACCGGCACGCCTGGAATGTTGTCAAATATTGCATCCGAGATGTTAGGTTGCCTTAGGTTAGGATATATAACGTTATAGACGCATGTAATGTTACCACCGAGACGTAGGGACCGACACGCCTGGAATGTTGTCAAATGTTACATCCGAGATGTTAGGTTGCCTTAGATTAGGATATACAACGTTATAGACGCATATAATGTTCCCACCGAGAAGTAGGGTCCGACACGCCTGGAATGTTGTAGAATAATACATCCGAGATGTTAGGTTGCCTTAGGTTAGGATATATAACGTTATAGACGCATGTAATGTTACCACCGAGACGTAGGGACCGACACGCCTGGAATGTTGTCAAATGTTACATCCGAGATGTTAGGTTGCCTTAGGTTAGGATATATGACGTTACAGACGTATATACTGTTCCCTCCGGGAAGTAGGGTTCGACAGGCCAGGAATGTTGTCACGTATTGCATCCGAGATGTTAGGTTGCCTTAGATTATGATATATACCATTATAGACGCATATAATGTTCCCACCGAGAAGTAGGGTCCGACACGCCTGGAAGGTTGTAGAATATTACACCCGAGATGTCAGGTTGCCTTAGGTTAGGATATATACCGTTATAGACATATATACTGTTCCCTCCGAGAAGTAGGGTTCGACAGGCCAGGAATGTTGTCAAATATTGCATCCAAGATGTTAGGTTGCCTTAGATTATGATATATACCGTTATAGACGTATATACTGTTCCCTCCGAGAAGTAGGGTTCGACAGGCCAGGAATGTTGTCAAATATTGCATCCGAGATGTTAGGTTGCCTTAGATTAGGATATACAACGTTATAGACGCACATAATGTTCCCACCGAGAAGAAGGGACCGACACGCCTGGAATGTTGTCAAATATTGCATCCGAGATGTTAGGTTGCCTTAGGTTAGGATATATAACGTTATAGACGCATGTAATGTTACCACCGAGACGTAGGGACCGACACGCCTGGAATGTTGTCAAATGTTACATCCGAGATGTTAGGTTGCCTTAGATTAGGATATACAACGTTATAGACGCATATAATGTTCCCACCGAGAAGTAGGGTCCGACACGCCTGGAATGTTGTAGAATAATACATCCGAGATGTCAGGTTGCCTTAGGTTAGGATATATAACGTTATAGACGTATATACTGTTCCCTCCGAGAGGTAGGGTTCGACAGGCCAGGAATGTTGTCAAATATTGCATCCGAGATGTTAGGTTGCCTTAGATTAGGATATATACCGTTATAGACGCATGTAATGTTACCACCGAGACGTAGGGACCGACACGCCTGGAATGTTGTCAAATGTGACATCCGAGATGTTAGGTTGCCTTAGGTTAGGATATATGACGTTACAGACGTATATACTGTTCCCTCCGGGAAGTAGGGTTCGACAGGCCAGGAATGTTGTCAAGTATTGCATCCGAGATGTTAGGTTGCCTCAGGTTAGGATATATGACGTTATAGACGTATATACTGTTCCCTCCGAGAAGTACGGTTCGACAGGCCAGGAATGTTGTCAAGTATTGCATCCGAGATGTCAGGTTGCCTTAGGTTAGGATATATAACGTTATAGACGCATGTAATGTTACCACCGAGACGTAGGGACCGACACGCCTGGAATGTTGTCAAATGTTACATCCGAGATGTTAGGTTGCCTTAGGTTAGGATATATGACGTTATAGACGTATATACTGTTCCCTCCGGGAAGTAGGGTTCGACAGGCCAGGAATGTTGTCAAGTATTGCATCCGTGATGTTAGGTTGCCTTAGATTATGATATATACCATTATAGACGCATATAATATTCCCACCGAGAAGTAGGGTCCGACACGCCTGGAAGGTTGTAGAATATTACATCCGAGAAGTCAGGTTGCCTTAGGTTAGGATATATACCGTTATAGACATATATACTGTTCCCTCCGAGAAGTAGGGTTCGACAGGCAAGGAATGTTGTCAAATATTGCATCCAAGATGCTAGGTTGCCTTAGATTATGATATATACCGTTATAGACGTATATACTGTTCCCTCCGAGAAGTAGGGTTCGACAGGCCAGGAATGTTGTCAAGTATTGCATCCGAGATGTTAGGTTGCCTTAGATTAGGATATACAACGTTATAGACGCATATAATGTTTCCACCGAGAAGTAGCGTCCGACACGCCTGGAATGCTGTAGAATATTACATCCGAGATGTAAGGTTGCCTTAGGTTAGGATATATAACGTTATGGACGTATATACTGTTCCCACCGAGAAGTAGGGTCCGAAACGCCAGGAATGTTGTAAAATATTACATCCGATTTGTTACGTTGCCGTTACAGACGCATTAATGTTACCACCGAGACGTAGGGACCGACACGCCTGGAATGTTGTCAAATGTGACATCCGAGATGTTAGGTTGCCTTAGGTTAGGATATATAACGTTATAGACGCATGTAATGTTACCACCGAGACGTAGGGACCGACACGACTGGAATGTTGTCAAATGTTACATCCGAGATGTTAGGTTGCCTTAGATTAGGATATACAACGTTATAGACGCATATAATGTTCCCACCGAGAAGTAGGGTCCGACACGCCTGGAATGTTGTAGAATAATACATCCGAGATGTCAGGTTGCCTTAGGTTAGGATATATAACGTTATAGACGTATATACTGTTCCCTCCGAGAGGTAGGGTTCGACAGGCCAGGAATGTTGTCAAATCTTGCATCCGAGATGTTAGGTTGCCTTAGATTAGGATATATACCCTTATAGACGCATGTAATGTTACCACCGAGACGTAGGGACCGACACGCCTGGAATGTTGTCAAATGTTACATCCGAGTTGTTAGGTTGCCTTAGGTTAGGATATATGACGTTATAGACGTATATACTGTTCCTTCCGAGAAGTACGGTTCGACAGGCCAGGAATGTTGTCAAATATTGCATCCGAGATGTTAGGTTGCCTTAGATTAGGATATACAACGTTATAGACGCATATAATGTTCCCACCGAGAAGTAGGGTCCGACACGCCTGGAATGTTGTAGAATATTACATCCGAGATGTAAGGTTGCCTTAGGTTAGGATATATAACGTTATGGACGTATATACTGTTCCCACCGAGAAGTAGGGTCCGAAACGCCAGGAATGTTGTAAAATATTACATCCGAGTTGTTACGTTGCCGTTATAGACGCATTAATGTTACCACCGAGACGTAGGGAACGACACGCCTGGAATGTTGTCAAATGTGACATCCGAGATGTTAGGTTGTCTTAGGTTAGGATATATATCGTTATAGACGTATATACTGTTCCCACCGAGAGGTAGGGTTCGACAGGCCAGGAATGTTGTCAAATATTGCATCCGAGATGCTAGGTTGCCTTTGGTTAGGATATATAACGTTATAGACGCATGTAATGTTACCTCCGAGAAGTAGGGTCCGACACGCCTGGAATGTTGTAGAATAATACATCCGAGATGTCAGGTTGCCTTAGGTTAGGATATATAAAGTTATAGACGTATATACTGTTCCCTCCGAGAGGTAGGGTTCGACAGGCCAGGAATGTTGTCAAATATTGCATCCGAGATGTTAGGTTGCCTTAGGTTAGGATATATGACGTTATAGACGTATATACTGTTCCCTCCGAGAAGTACGGTTCGACAGGCCAGGAATGTTGTCAAGTATTGCATCCGAGATGCTAGGTTGCCTTTGGTTAGGATATATAACGTTATAGATGCATGTAATGTTACCTCCGAGACGTAGGGATGGACACGCCTGGAATGTTGTCAAATATTGCATCCGGGATGTTAGGTTGCCTTAGGTTAGGATATATAACGTTATAGACGCATGTAATGTTACCACCGAGACGTAGGGACCGACACGCCTGGAATGTTGTCAAATGTTACATCCGAGATGTTAGGTTGCCTTAGATTAGGATATACAACGTTATAGATGCATATAAAGTTCCCACCGAGAAGTAGGGTCCGACACGCCTGGAATGTTGTAGAATAATACATCCGAGATGTCAGGTTGCCTTAGGTTAGGATATATAAAGTTATAGACGTATATACTGTTCCCTCCGAGAGGTAGGGTTCGACAGGCCAGGAATGTTGTCAAATATTGCATCCGAGATGTTAGGTTGCCTTAGATTATGATATATACCATTATAGACGCATATAATGTTCCCACCGTGGAGTAGGGTCCGACACGCCTGGAAGGTTGTAGAATATTACATCCGAGATGTCAGGTTGCCTTAGGTTAGGATATATACCGTTATAGACATATATATTGTTCCCTCCGAGAAGTAGGGTTCGACAGGCCAGGAATGTTGTCAAATATTGCATCCAAGACGTTAGGTTGCCTTAGATTATGATATATACCGTTATAGACGCATATAATGTTCCCACCGTGAAGTAGGGTCCGACACGCCTGGAAGGTTGTAGAATATTACATCCGAGATGTCAGGTTGCCTTAGGTTAGGATATATACCGTTATAGACATATATACTGTTCCCTCCGAGAAGTAGGGTTCGACAGGCCAGGAATGTTGCCAAATATTGCATCCAAGATGTTAGGTTGCCTTAGATTATGATATATACAGTTATAGAGGTATATACTGTTCCCACCGAGAAGTAGGGTCCGAAACGCCAGGAATGTTGTAAAATATTACATCCGAGTTGTTACGTTGCCGTTATAGACGCATTAATGTTACCACCGAGACGTAGGGACCGACACGCCTGGAATGTTGTCAAATGTGACATCCGAGATGTTAGGTTGCCTTAGGTTAGGATATATATCGTTATAGACGTATATACTGTTCCCTCCGGGAAGTAGGGTTCGACAGGCCAGGAATGTTGTCACGTATTGCATCCGAGATGTTAGGTTGCCTTAGATTATGATATATACCATTATAGACGCATATAATGTTCCCACCGAGAAGTAGGGTCCGACACGCCTGGAAGGTTGTAGAATATTACACCCGAGATGTCAGGTTGCCTTAGGTTAGGATATATACCGTTATAGACATATATATTGTTCCCTCCGAGAAGTAGGGTTCGACAGGCCAGGAATGTTGTCAAATATTGCATCCGGGATGCTAGGTTTGTCTTTGGTTAGGATATATAACGTTATAGACGCAAGTAATGTTACCTCCGAGACGTAGGGACCGACACGCCTGGAATGTTGTCAAATATTGCATCCGAGATGTTAGGTTGCCTTAGGTTAGGATATATGACGTTACAGACGTATATACTGTTCCCTCCGGGAAGTAGGGTTCGACAGGCCAGGAATGTTGTCAAGTATTGCATCCGTGATGTTAGGTTGCCTTAGATTATGATATATACCATTATAGACGCATATAATGTTCCCACCGAGAAGTAGGGTCCGACACGCCTGGAATGTTGTAGAATATTACATCCGAGATGTAAGGTTGCCTTAGGTTAGGATATATAACGTTATGGACGTATATACTGTTCCCACCGAGAAGTAGGGTCCGAAACGCCAGGAATGTTGTAAAATATTACATCCGATTTGTTACGTTGCCGTTATAGACGCATTAATGTTACCACCGAGACGTAGGGACCGACACGCCTGGAATGTTGTCAAATGTGACATCCGAGATGTTAGGTTGCCTTAGGTTAGGATATATAACGTTATAGACGCATGTAATGTTACCACCGAGGCGTAGGGACCGACACGCCTGGAATGTTGTCAAATGTTACATCCGAGATGTTAGGTTGCCTTAGATTAGGATATACAACGTTATAGACGCATATAATGTTCCCACCGAGAAGTAGGGTCCGACACGCCTGGAATGTTGTAGAATAATACATCCGAGATGTCAGGTTGCCTTAGGTTAGGATATATAACGTTATAGACGTATATACTGTTCCCTCCGAGACGTAGGGACCGACACGCCTGGAATGTTGTCAAATATTGCATCCGAGATGTTAGGTTGCCTTAGGTTAGGATATATAACGTTTTAGACGCATGTAATGTTACCACCGAGACGTAGGGACCGACACGCCTGGAATGTTGTCAAATGTTACATCCGAGATGTTAGGTTGCCTTAGGTTAGGATATATGACGTTATAGACGTATATACTGTTCCCTCCGAGAAGTACGGTTCGACAGGCCAGGAATGTTGTCAAGTATTGCATCCGAGATGTTAGGTTGCCTTAGATTATGATATATACCATTATAGACGCATATAATGTTCCCACCGAGAAGTAGGGTCCGAAACGCCTGGAAGGTTGTAGAATATTACACCCGCGATGTCAGGTTGCCTTAGGTTAGGATATATACCGTTATAGACATATATATTGTTCCCTCCGAGAAGTAGGGTTCGACAGGCCAGGAATGTTGTCAAATATTGCATCCGAGATGCTAGGTTGCCTTTGGTTAGGATATATAACGTTATAGACGCAAGTAATGTTACCTCCGAGACGTAGGGACGGGCACACCTGGAATGTTGTCAAATATTGCATCCGAGATGTTAGGTTGCCTTAGGTTAGGATATATAACGTTATAGACGCATGTAATGTTACCACCGAGACGTAGGGACCGACACGCCTGGAATGTTGTCAAATGTTACATCCGAGATGTTAGGTTGCCTTAGATTAGGATATACAACGTTATAGACGCATATAATGTTCCCACCGAGAAGTAGGGTCCGACACGCCTGGAATGTTGTAGAATAATACATCCGAGATGTTAGGTTGCCTTAGGTTAGGATATATAACGTTATAGACGCATGTAATGTTACCACCGAGACGTAGGGACCGACACGCCTGGAATGTTGTCAAATGTTACATCCGAGATGTTAGGTTGCCTTAGGTTAGGATATATGACGTTACAGACGTATATACTGTTCCCTCCGGGAAGTAGGGTTCGACAGGCCAGGAATGTTGTCACGTATTGCATCCGAGATGTTAGGTTGCCTTAGATTATGATATATACCATTATAGACGCATATAATGTTCCCACCGAGAAGCAGGGTCCGACACGCCTGGAAGGTTGTAGAATATTACACCCGAGATGTCAGGTTGCCTTAGGTTAGGATATATACCGTTATAGACATATATACTGTTCCCTCCGAGAAGTAGGGTTCGACAGGCCAGGAATGTTGTCAAATATTGCATCCAAGATGTTAGGTTGCCTTAGATTATGATATATAACGTTATAGACGTATATACTGTTCCCTCCGAGAAGTAGGGTTCGACAGGCCAGGAATGTTGTCAAATATTGCATCCGAGATGTTAGGTTGCCTTAGATTAGGATATACAACGTTATAGACGCATATAATGTTCCCACCGAGAAGTAGGGTCCGACACGCCTGGAAGGTTGTAGAATATTACACCCGAGATGTCAGGTTGCCTTAGGTTAGGATATATACCGTTATAGACATATATATTGTTCCCTCCGAGAAGTAGGGTTCGACAGGCCAGGAATGTTGTCAAATATTGCATCCGAGATGCTAGGTTGCCTTTGGTTAGGATATATAACGTTATATACGCAAGTAATGTTACCTCCGAGACGTAGGGACCGGCACGCCTGGAATGTTGTCAAATATTGCATCCGAGATGTTAGGTTGCCTTAGGTTAGGATATATAACGTTATAGACGCATGTAATGTTACCACCGAGACGTAGGGACCGACACGCCTGGAATGTTGTCAAATGTTACATCCGAGATGTTAGGTTGCCTTAGATTAGGATATACAACGTTATAGACGCATATAATGTTCCCACCGAGAAGTAGGGTCCGACACGCCTGGAATGTTGTAGAATAATACATCCGAGATGTTAGGTTGCCTTAGGTTAGGATATATAACGTTATAGACGCATGTAATGTTACCACCGAGACGTAGGGACCGACACGCCTGGAATGTTGTCAAATGTTACATCCGAGATGTTAGGTTGCCTTAGGTTAGGATATATGACGTTACAGACGTATATACTGTTCCCTCCGGGAAGTAGGGTTCGACAGGCCAGGAATGTTGTCACGTATTGCATCCGAGATGTTAGGTTGCCTTAGATTATGATATATACCATTATAGACGCATATAATGTTCCCACCGAGAAGTAGGGTCCGACACGCCTGGAAGGTTGTAGAATATTACACCCGAGATGTCAGGTTGCCTTAGGTTAGGATATATACCGTTATAGACATATATACTGTTCCCTCCGAGAAGTAGGGTTCGACAGGCCAGGAATGTTGTCAAATATTGCATCCAAGATGTTAGGTTGCCTTAGATTATGATATATACCGTTATAGACGTATATACTGTTCCCTCCGAGAAGTAGGGTTCGACAGGCCAGGAATGTTGTCAAATATTGCATCCGAGATGTTAGGTTGCCTTAGGTTAGGATATATAACGTTATAGACGCATGTAATGTTACCACCGAGACGTAGGGACCGACACGCCTGGAATGTTGTCAAATGTTACATCCGAGATGTTAGGTTGCCTTAGATTAGGATATACAACGTTATAGACGCATATAATGTTCCCACCGAGAAGTAGGGTCCGACACGCCTGGAATGTTGTAGAATAATACATCCGAGATGTTAGGTTGCCTTAGGTTAGGATATATAACGTTATAGACGCATGTAATGTTACCACCGAGACGTAGGGACCGACACGCCTGGAATGTTGTCAAATGTTACATCCGAGATGTTAGGTTGCCTTAGGTTAGGATATATGACGTTACAGACGTATATACTGTTCCCTCCGGGAAGTAGGGTTCGACAGGCCAGGAATGTTGTCACGTATTGCATCCGAGATGTTAGGTTGCCCTAGATTATGATATATACCATTATAGACGCATATAATGTTCCCACCGTGAAGTAGGGTCCGACACGCCTGGAAGGTTGTAGAATATTACATCCGAGATGTCAGGTTGCCTTAGGTTAGGATATATACCGTTATAGACATATATACTGTTCCCTCCGAGAAGTAGGGTTCGACAGGCCAGGAATGTTGCCAAATATTGCATCCAAGATGTTAGGTTGCCTTAGATTATGATATATACAGTTATAGAGGTATATACTGTTCCCACCGAGAAGTAGGGTCCGAAACGCCAGGAATGTTGTAAAATATTACATCCGAGTTGTTACGTTGCCGTTATAGACGCATTAATGTTACCACCGAGACGTAGGGACCGACACGCCTGGAATGTTGTCAAATGTGACATCCGAGATGTTAGGTTGCCTTAGGTTAGGATATATATCGTTATAGACGTATATACTGTTCCCTCCGGGAAGTAGGGTTCGACAGGCCAGGAATGTTGTCACGTATTGCATCCGAGATGTTAGGTTGCCTTAGATTATGATATATACCATTATAGACGCATATAATGTTCCCACCGAGAAGTAGGGTCCGACACGCCTGGAAGGTTGTAGAATATTACACCCGAGATGTCAGGTTGCCTTAGGTTAGGATATATACCGTTATAGACATATATATTGTTCCCTCCGAGAAGTAGGGTTCGACAGGCCAGGAATGTTGTCAAATATTGCATCCGGGATGCTAGGTTTGTCTTTGGTTAGGATATATAACGTTATAGACGCAAGTAATGTTACCTCCGAGACGTAGGGACCGACACGCCTGGAATGTTGTCAAATATTGCATCCGAGATGTTAGGTTGCCTTTGGTTAGGATATATGACGTTACAGACGTATATACTGTTCCCTCCGGGAAGTAGGGTTCGACAGGCCAGGAATGTTGTCAAGTATTGCATCCGTGATGTTAGGTTGCCTTAGATTATGATATATACCATTATAGACGCATATAATGTTCCCACCGAGAAGTAGGGTCCGACACGCCTGGAATGTTGTAGAATATTACATCCGAGATGTAAGGTTGCCTTAGGTTAGGATATATAACGTTATGGACGTATATACTGTTCCCACCGAGAAGTAGGGTCCGAAACGCCAGGAATGTTGTAAAATATTACATCTGATTTGTTACGTTGCCGTTATAGACGCATTAATGTTACCACCGAGACGTAGGGACCGACACGCCTGGAATGTTGTCAAATGTGACATCCGAGATGTTAGGTTGCCTTAGGTTAGGATATATAACGTTATAGACGCATGTAATGTTACCACCGAGGCGTAGGGACCGACACGCCTGGAATGTTGTCAAATGTTACATCCGAGATGTTAGGTTGCCTTAGATTAGGATATACAACGATATAGACGCATATAATGTTCCCACCGAGAAGTAGGGTCCGACACGCCTGGAATGTTGTAGAATAATACATCCGAGATGTCAGGTTGCCTTAGGTTAGGATATATAACGTTATAGACGTATATACTGTTCCCTCCGAGACGTAGGGACCGACACGCCTGGAATGTTGCCAAATATTGCATCCGAGATGTTAGGTTGCCTTAGGTTAGGATATATAACGTTTTAGACGCATGTAATGTTACCACCGAGACGTAGGGACCGACACGCCTGGAATGTTGTCAAATGTTACATCCGAGATGTTAGGTTGCCTTAGGTTAGGATATATGACGTTATAGACGTATATACTGTTCCCTCCGAGAAGTACGGTTCGACAGGCCAGGAATGTTGTCAAGTATTGCATCCGAGATGTTAGGTTGCCTTAGATTATGATATATACCATTATAGACGCATATAATGTTCCCACCGAGAAGTAGGGTCCGACACGCCTGGAAGGTTGTAGAATATTACACCCGAGATGTCAGGTTGCCTTAGGTTAGGATATATACCGTTATAGACATATATATTGTTCCCTCCGAGAAGTAGGGTTCGACAGGCCAGGAATGTTGTCAAATATTGCATCCGAGATGCTAGGTTGCCTTTGGTTAGGATATATAACGTTATAGACGCAAGTAATGTTACCTCCGAGACGTAGGGACCGGCACACCTGGAATGTTGTCAAATATTGCATCCGAGATGTTAGGTTGCCTTAGGTTAGGATATATAACGTTATAGACGCATGTAATGTTACCACCGAGACGTAGGGACCGACACGCCTGGAATGTTATCAAATGTTACATCCGAGATGTTAGGTTGCCTTAGATTAGGATATACAACGTTATAGACGCATATAATGTTCCCACCGAGAAGTAGGGTCCGACACGCCTGGAATGTTGTAGAATAATACATCCGAGATGTTAGGTTGCCTTAGGTTAGGATATATAACGTTATAGACGCATGTAATGTTACCACCGAGACGTAGGGACCGACACGCCTGGAATGTTGTCAAATGTTACATCCGAGATGTTAGGTTGCCTTAGGTTAGGATATATGACGTTATAGACGTATATACTGTTCCCTCCGAGAAGTAGGGTTCGACAGGCCAGGAATGTTGTCACGTATTGCATCCGAGATGTTAGGTTGCCTTAGATTATGATATATACCATTATAGACGCATATAATGTTCCCACCGAGAAGTAGGGTCCGACACGCCTGGAAGGTTGTAGAATATTACACCCGAGATGTCAGGTTGCCTTAGGTTAGGATATATACCGTTATAGACATATATACTGTTCCCTCCGATAAGTAGGGTTCGACAGGCCAGGAATGTTGTCAAATATTGCATCCAAGATGTTAGGTTGCCTTAGATTATGATATATACCGTTATAGACGTATATACTGTTCCCTCCGAGAAGTAGGGTTCGACAGGCCAGGAATGTTGTCAAATATTGCATCCGAGATGTTAGGTTGCCTTAGATTAGGATATACAACGTTATAGACGCATATAATGTTCCCACCGAGACGAAGGGACCGACACGCCTGGAATGTTGTCAAATATTGCATCCGAGATGTTAGGTTGCCTTAGGTTAGGATATATAACGTTATAGACGCATGTAATGTTACCACCGAGACGTAGGGACCGACACGCCTGGAATGTTGTCAAATGTTACATCCGAGATGTTAGGTTGCCTTATGTTATGATATATGACGCTACAGACGTATATACTGTTCCCTCCGAGAAGTAGGGTTCGACAGGCCAGGAATGTTGTCAAATATTGCATCCGAGATGTTAGGTTGCCTTAGATTAGGATATACAACGGTATAGACGCATATAATGTTCCCACCGAGAAGTAGGGTCCGACACGCCTGGAAGGTTGTAGAATATTACACCCGAGATGTCAGGTTGCCTTAGGTTAGGATATATACCGTTATAGACATATATATTGTTCCCTCCGAGAAGTAGGGTTCGACAGGCCAGGAATGTTGTCAAATATTGCATCCGAGATGCTAGGTTGCCTTTGGTTAGGATATATAACGTTATATACGCAAGTAATGTTACCTCCGAGACGTAGGGACCGGCACGCCTGGAATGTTGTCAAATATTGCATCCGAGATGTTAGGTTGCCTTAGGTTAGGATATATAACGTTATAGACGCATGTAATGTTACCACCGAGACGTAGGGACCGACACGCCTGGAATGTTGTCAAATGTTACATCCGAGATGTTAGGTTGCCTTAGATTAGGATATACAACGTTATAGACGCATATAATGTTCCCACCGAGAAGTAGGGTCCGACACGCCTGGAATGTTGTAGAATAATACATCCGAGATGTTAGGTTGCCTTAGGTTAGGATATATAACGTTATAGACGCATGTAATGTTACCACCGAGACGTAGGGACCGACACGCCTGGAATGTTGTCAAATGTTACATCCGAGATGTTAGGTTGCCTTAGGTTAGGATATATGACGTTACAGACGTATATACTGTTCCCTCCGGGAAGTAGGGTTCGACAGGCCAGGAATGTTGTCACGTATTGCATCCGAGATGTTAGGTTGCCTTAGATTATGATATATACCATTATAGACGCATATAATGTTCCCACCGAGAAGTAGGGTCCGACACGCCTGGAAGGTTGTAGAATATTACACCCGAGATGTCAGGTTGCCTTAGGTTAGGATATATACCGTTATAGACATATATACTGTTCCCTCCGAGAAGTAGGGTTCGACAGGCCAGGAATGTTGTCAAATATTGCATCCAAGATGTTAGGTTGCCTTAGATTATGATATATACCGTTATAGACGTATATACTGTTCCCTCCGAGAAGTAGGGTTCGACAGGCCAGGAATGTTGTCAAATATTGCATCCGAGATGTTAGGTTGCCTTAGATTAGGATATACAACGTTATAGACGCATATAATGTTCCCACCGAGAAGAAGGGACCGACACGCCTGGAATGTTGTCAAATATTGCATCCGAGATGTTAGGTTGCCTTAGGTTAGGATATATAACGTTATAGACGCATGTAATGTTACCACCGAGACGTAGGGACCGACACGCCTGGAATGTTGTCAAATGTTACATCCGAGATGTTAGGTTGCCTTAGATTAGGATATACAACGTTATAGACGCATATAATGTTCCCACCGAGAAGTAGGGTCCGACACGCCTGGAATGTTGTAGAATAATACATCCGAGATGTCAGGTTGCCTTAGGTTAGGATATATAACGTTATAGACGTATATACTGTTCCCTCCGAGAGGTAGGGTTCGACAGGCCAGGAATGTTGTCAAATATTGCATCCGAGATGTTAGGTTGCCTTAGATTAGGATATATACCGTTATAGACGCATGTAATGTTACCACCGAGACGTAGGGACCGACACGCCTGGAATGTTGTCAAATGTGACATCCGAGATGTTAGGTTGCCTTAGGTTAGGATATATGACGTTACAGACGTATATACTGTTCCCTCCGGGAAGTAGGGTTCGACAGGCCAGGAATGTTGTCAAGTATTGCATCCGAGATGTTAGGTTGCCTTAGATTATGATATATACCATTATAGACGCATATAATGTTCCCACCGAGAAGTAGGGTCCGACACGCCTGGAAGGTTGTAGAATATTACATCCGAGATGTCAGGTTGCCTTAGGTTAGGATATATACCGTTATAGACATATATACTGTTCCCTCCGAGAAGTAGGGTTCGACAGGCCAGGAATGTTGTCAAATATTGCATCCAAGATGTTAGGTTGCCTTAGATTATGATATATACCGTTATAGACGTATATACTGTTCCCTCCGAGAAGTAGGGTTCGACAGGCCAGGAATGTTGTCAAATATTGCATCCGAGATGTTAGGTTGCCTTAGGTTAGGATATATGACGTTATAGACGTATATACTGTTCCCTCCGAGAAGTACGGTTCGACAGGCCAGGAATGTTGTCAAATATTGCATCCGAGATGTTAGGTTGCCTTAGGTTAGGATATATAACGTTATAGACGCATGTAATGTTACCACCGAGACGTAGGGACCGACACGCCTGGAATGTTGTCAAATGTGACATCCGAGATGTTAGGTTGCCTTAGGTTAGGATATATAACGTTATAGACGCATGTAATGTTACCACCGAGACGTAGGGACCGACACGCCTGGAATGTTGTCAAATGTTACATCCGAGATGTTAGGTTGCCTTAGATTAGGATATACAACGTTATAGACGCATATAATGTTCCCACCGAGAAGTAGGGTCCGACACGCCTGGAATGTTGTAGAATAATACATCCGAGATGTTAGGTTGCCTTAGGTTAGGATATATAACGTTATAGACGCATGTAATGTTACCACCGAGACGTAGGGACCGACACGCCTGGAATGTTGTCAAATGTTACATCCGAGATGTTAGGTTGCCTTAGATTATGATATATACCGTTATAGACGTATATACTGTTCCCTCCGAGAAGTAGGGTTCGACAGGCCAGGAATGTTGTTAAATATTGCATCCGAGATGTTAGGTTGCCTTAGGTTAGGATATATAACGTTATGGACGTATATACTGTTCCCACCGAGAAGTAGGGTCCGAAACGCCAGGAATGTTGTAAAATATTACATCCGACTTGTTACGTTGCCGTTATAGACGCATGTAATGTTACCACCGAGACGTAGGGACCGACACGCCTGGAATGTTGTCAAATGTTACATACGAGATGTTAGGTTGCCTTAGGTTAGGATATATGACGTTACAGACGTATATACTGTTCCCTCCGGGAAGTAGGGTTCGACAGGCCAGGAATGTTGTCAAGTAATGCATCCGAGATGTTAGGTTGCCTTAGATTATGATATATACCATTATAGACGCATATAATGTTTCCACTGAGAAGTAGGGTCCGACACGCCTGGAAGGTTGTAGAATATTACACCCGAGATGTCAGGTTGCCTTAGGTTAGGATATATACCGTTATAGACATATATACTGTTCCCTCCGAGAAGTAGTGTTCGACAGGCCAGGAATGTTGTCAAATATTGCATCCGAGATGTTAGGTTGCCTTAGATTAGGATATATAACGTTACAGACATATATACTGTTCCCTGCGAGAAGTAGGGTTCGACAGGCCAGGAATGTTGTCAAATATTGCATCCAAGATGTTAGGTTGCCTTAGATTATGATATATACCGTTATAGACGTATATACTGTTCCCTCCGAGAAGTAGGGATCGACAGGCCAGGAATGATGTCAAATATTGCATCCGAGTTGTTAGGTTGCCTTAGATTAGGATATACAACGTTATAGACGCATATAATGTTCCCACCGAGAAGTAGGGTCCGACACGCCTGGAATGTTGTAGAATATTACATCCGAGATGTAAGGTTGCCTTAGGTTAGGATATATAACGTTATGGACGTATATACTGTTCCCACCGAGAAGTAGGGTCCGAAACGCCAGGAATGTTGTAAAATATTACATCCGAGTTGTTACGTTGCCGTTATAGACGCATTAATGTTACCACCGAGACGTAGGGACCGACACGCCTGGAATGTTGTCAAATGTGACATCCGAGATGTTAGGTTGCCTTAGGTTAGGATATATATCGTTATAGACGTATATACTGTTCCCACCGAGAGGTAGGGTTCGACAGGCCAGGAATGTTGTCAAATATTGCATCCGAGATGTTAGGTTGCCTTAGATTAGGATATATACCGTTATAGACGCATGTAATGTTACCACCGAGACGTAGGGACCGACACGCCTGGAATGTTGTCAAATGTTACATCCGAGATGTTAGGTTGCCTTAGGTTAGGATATATAACGTTATATACGCAAGTAATGTTACCTCCGAGACGTAGGGACCGGCACGCCTGGAATGTTGTCAAATATTGCATCCGAGATGTTAGGTTGCCTTAGGTTAGGATATATAACGTTATAGACGCATGTAATGTTACCACCGAGACGTAGGGACCGACACGCCTGGAATGTTGTCAAATGTTACATCCGAGATGTTAGGTTGCCTTAGATTAGGATATACAACGTTATAGACGCATATAATGTTCCCACCGAGAAGTAGGGTCCGACACGCCTGGAATGTTGTAGAATAATACATCCGAGATGTTAGGTTGCCTTAGGTTAGGATATATACCGTTATAGACGCATGTAATGTTACCACCGAGACGTAGGGACCGACACGCCTGGAATGTTGTCAAATGTGACATCCGAGATGTTAGGTTGCCTTAGGTTAGGATATATAACGTTATAGACGCATGTAATGTTACCACCGAGACGTAGGGACCGACACGCCTGGAATGTTGTCAAATGTTACATCCGAGATGTTAGGTTGCCTTAGATTAGGATATACAACGTTATAGACGCATATAATGTTCCCACCGAGAAGTAGGGTCCGACACGCCTGGAATGTTGTAGAATAATACATCCGAGATGTTAGGTTGCCTTAGGTTAGGATATATAACGTTATAGACGCATGTAATGTTACCACCGAGACGTAGGGACCGACACGCCTGGAATGTTGTCAAATGTTACATCCGAGATGTTAGATTATGATATATACCGTTATAGACGTATATACTGTTCCCTCCGAGAAGTAGGGTTCGACAGGCCAGGAATGTTGTTAAATATTGCATCCGAGATGTTAGGTTGCCTTAGGTTAGGATATATAACGTTATGGACGTATATACTGTTCCCACCGAGAAGTAGGGTCCGAAACGCCAGGAATGTTGTAAAATATTACATCCGACTTGTTACGTTGCCGTTATAGACGCATGTAATGTTACCACCGAGACGTAGGGACCGACACGCCTGGAATGTTGTCAAATGTTACATACGAGATGTTAGGTTGCCTTAGGTTAGGATATATGACGTTACAGACGTATATACTGTTCCCTCCGGGAAGTAGGGTTCGACAGGCCAGGAATGTTGTCAAGTAATGCATCCGAGATGTTAGGTTGCCTTAGATTATGATATATACCATTATAGACGCATATAATGTTTCCACTGAGAAGTAGGGTCCGACACGCCTGGAAGGTTGTAGAATATTACACCCGAGATGTCAGGTTGCCTTAGGTTAGGATATATACCGTTATAGACATATATACTGTTCCCTCCGAGAAGTAGTGTTCGACAGGCCAGGAATGTTGTCAAATATTGCATCCGAGATGTTAGGTTGCCTTAGATTAGGATATATAACGTTACAGACATATATACTGTTCCCTGCGAGAAGTAGGGTTCGACAGGCCAGGAATGTTGTCAAATATTGCATCCAAGATGTTAGGTTGCCTTAGATTATGATATATACCGTTATAGACGTATATACTGTTCCCTCCGAGAAGTAGGGATCGACAGGCCAGGAATGATGTCAAATATTGCATCCGAGATGTTAGGTTGCCTTAGATTAGGATATACAACGTTATAGACGCATATAATGTTCCCACCGAGAAGTAGGGTCCGACACGCCTGGAATGTTGTAGAATATTACATCCGAGATGTAAGGTTGCCTTAGGTTAGGATATATAACGTTATGGACGTATATACTGTTCCCACCGAGAAGTAGGGTCCGAAACGCCAGGAATGTTGTAAAATATTACATCCGAGTTGTTACGTTGCCGTTATAGACGCATTAATGTTACCACCGAGACGTAGGGACCGACACGCCTGGAATGTTGTCAAATGTGACATCCGAGATGTTAGGTTGCCTTAGGTTAGGATATATATCGTTATAGACGTATATACTGTTCCCACCGAGAGGTAGGGTTCGACAGGCCAGGAATGTTGTCAAATATTGCATCCGAGATGTTAGGTTGCCTTAGATTAGGATATATACCGTTATAGACGCATGTAATGTTACCACCGAGACGTAGGGACCGACACGCCTGGAATGTTGTCAAATGTTACATCCGAGATGTTAGGTTGCCTTAGGTTAGGATATATAACGTTATATACGCAAGTAATGTTACCTCCGAGACGTAGGGACCGGCACGCCTGGAATGTTGTCAAATATTGCATCCGAGATGTTAGGTTGCCTTAGGTTAGGATATATAACGTTATAGACGCATGTAATGTTACCACCGAGACGTAGGGACCGACACGCCTGGAATGTTGTCAAATGTTACATCCGAGATGTTAGGTTGCCTTAGATTAGGATATACAACGTTATAGACGCATATAATGTTCCCACCGAGAAGTAGGGTCCGACACGCCTGGAATGTTGTAGAATAATACATCCGAGATGTTAGGTTGCCTTAGGTTAGGATATATAACGTTATAGACGCATGTAATGTTACCACCGAGACGTAGGGACCGACACGCCTGGAATGTTGTCAAATGTTACATCCGAGATGTTAGGTTGCCTTAGGTTAGGATATATGACGTTACAGACGTATATACTGTTCCCTCCGGGAAGTAGGGTTCGACAGGCCAGGAATGTTGTCACGTATTGCATCCGAGATGTTAGGTTGCCTTAGATTATGATATATACCATTATAGACGCATATAATGTTCCCACCGAGAAGTAGGGTCCGACACGCCTGGAAGGTTGTAGAATATTACACCCGAGATGTCAGGTTGCCTTAGGTTAGGATATATACCGTTATAGACATATATACTGTTCCCTCCGAGAAGTAGGGTTCGACAGGCCAGGAATGTTGTCAAATATTGCATCCAAGATGTTAGGTTGCCTTAGATTATGATATATACCGTTATAGACGTATATACTGTTCCCTCCGAGAAGTAGGGTTCGACAGGCCAGGAATGTTGTCAAATATTGCATCCGAGATGTTAGGTTGCCTTAGATTAGGATATACAACGTTATAGACGCATATAATGTTCCCACCGAGAAGAAGGGACCGACACGCCTGGAATGTTGTCAAATATTGCATCCGAGATGTTAGGTTGCCTTAGGTTAGGATATATAACGTTATAGACGCATGTAATGTTACCACCGAGACGTAGGGACCGACACGCCTGGAATGTTGTCAAATGTTACATCCGAGATGTTAGGTTGCCTTAGATTAGGATATACAACGTTATAGACGCATATAATGTTCCCACCGAGAAGTAGGGTCCGACACGCCTGGAATGTTGTAGAATAATACATCCGAGATGTCAGGTTGCCTTAGGTTAGGATATATAACGTTATAGACGTATATACTGTTCCCTCCGAGAGGTAGGGTTCGACAGGCCAGGAATGTTGTCAAATATTGCATCCGAGATGTTAGGTTGCCTTAGATTAGGATATATACCGTTATAGACGCATGTAATGTTACCACCGAGACGTAGGGACCGACACGCCTGGAATGTTGTCAAATGTGACATCCGAGATGTTAGGTTGCCTTAGGTTAGGATATATGACGTTACAGACGTATATACTGTTCCCTCCGGGAAGTAGGGTTCGACAGGCCAGGAATGTTGTCAAGTATTGCATCCGAGATGTTAGGTTGCCTTAGATTATGATATATACCATTATAGACGCATATAATGTTCCCACCGAGAAGTAGGGTCCGACACGCCTGGAAGGTTGTAGAATATTACATCCGAGATGTCAGGTTGCCTTAGGTTAGGATATATACCGTTATAGACATATATACTGTTCCCTCCGAGAAGTAGGGTTCGACAGGCCAGGAATGTTGTCAAATATTGCATCCAAGATGTTAGGTTGCCTTAGATTATGATATATACCGTTATAGACGTATATACTGTTCCCTCCGAGAAGTAGGGTTCGACAGGCCAGGAATGTTGTCAAATATTGCATCCGAGATGTTAGGTTGCCTTAGGTTAGGATATATGACGTTATAGACGTATATACTGTTCCCTCCGAGAAGTACGGTTCGACAGGCCAGGAATGTTGTCAAATATTGCATCCGAGATGTTAGGTTGCCTTAGGTTAGGATATATAACGTTATAGACGCATGTAATGTTACCACCGAGACGTAGGGACCGACACGCCTGGAATGTTGTCAAATGTGACATCCGAGATGTTAGGTTGCCTTAGGTTAGGATATATAACGTTATAGACGCATGTAATGTTACCACCGAGACGTAGGGACCGACACGCCTGGAATGTTGTCAAATGTTACATCCGAGATGTTAGGTTGCCTTAGATTAGGATATACAACGTTATAGACGCATATAATGTTCCCACCGAGAAGTAGGGTCCGACACGCCTGGAATGTTGTAGAATAATACATCCGAGATGTTAGGTTGCCTTAGGTTAGGATATATAACGTTATAGACGCATGTAATGTTACCACCGAGACGTAGGGACCGACACGCCTGGAATGTTGTCAAATGTTACATCCGAGATGTTAGGTTGCCTTAGATTATGATATATACCGTTATAGACGTATATACTGTTCCCTCCGAGAAGTAGGGTTCGACAGGCCAGGAATGTTGTTAAATATTGCATCCGAGATGTTAGGTTGCCTTAGGTTAGGATATATAACGTTATGGACGTATATACTGTTCCCACCGAGAAGTAGGGTCCGAAACGCCAGGAATGTTGTATAATATTACATCCGACTTGTTACGTTGCCGTTATAGACGCATGTAATGTTACCACCGAGACGTAGGGACCGACACGCCTGGAATGTTGTCAAATGTTACATACGAGATGTTAGGTTGCCTTAGGTTAGGATATATGACGTTACAGACGTATATACTGTTCCCTCCGGGAAGTAGGGTTCGACAGGCCAGGAATGTTGTCAAGTAATGCATCCGAGATGTTAGGTTGCCTTAGATTATGATATATACCATTATAGACGCATATAATGTTTCCACTGAGAAGTAGGGTCCGACACGCCTGGAAGGTTGTAGAATATTACACCCGAGATGTCAGGTTGCCTTAGGTTAGGATATATACCGTTATAGACATATATACTGTTCCCTCCGAGAAGTAGTGTTCGACAGGCCAGGAATGTTGTCAAATATTGCATCCGAGATGTTAGGTTGCCTTAGATTAGGATATATAACGTTACAGACATATATACTGTTCCCTGCGAGAAGTAGGGTTCGACAGGCCAGGAATGTTGTCAAATATTGCATCCAAGATGTTAGGTTGCCTTAGATTATGATATATACCGTTATAGACGTATATACTGTTCCCTCCGAGAAGTAGGGATCGACAGGCCAGGAATGATGTCAAATATTGCATCCGAGATGTTAGGTTGCCTTAGATTAGGATATACAACGTTATAGACGCATATAATGTTCCCACCGAGAAGTAGGGTCCGACACGCCTGGAATGTTGTAGAATATTACATCCGAGATGTAAGGTTGCCTTAGGTTAGGATATATAACGTTATGGACGTATATACTGTTCCCACCGAGAAGTAGGGTCCGAAACGCCAGGAATGTTGTAAAATATTACATCCGAGTTGTTACGTTGCCGTTATAGACGCATTAATGTTACCACCGAGACGTAGGGACCGACACGCCTGGAATGTTGTCAAATGTGACATCCGAGATGTTAGGTTGCCTTAGGTTAGGATATATATCGTTATAGACGTATATACTGTTCCCACCGAGAGGTAGGGTTCGACAGGCCAGGAATGTTGTCAAATATTGCATCCGAGATGTTAGGTTGCCTTAGATTAGGATATATACCGTTATAGACGCATGTAATGTTACCACCGAGACGTAGGGACCGACACGCCTGGAATGTTGTCAAATGTTACATCCGAGATGTTAGGTTGCCTTAGGTTAGGATATATAACGTTATAGACGCATGTAATGTTACCACCGAGACGTAGGGACCGACACGCCTGGAATGTTGTCAAATGTTACATCCGAGATGTTAGGTTGCCTTAGGTTAGGATATATGACGTTACAGACGTATATACTGTTCCCTCCGGGAAGTAGGGTTCGACAGGCCAGGAATGTTGTCACGTATTGCATCCGAGATGTTAGGTTGCCTTAGATTATGATATATACCATTATAGACGCATATAATGTTCCCACCGAGAAGTAGGGTCCGACACGCCTGGAAGGTTGTAGAATATTACACCCGACATGTCAGGTTGCCTTAGGTTAGGATATATACCGTTATAGACATATATACTGTTCCCTCCGAGAAGTAGGGTTCGACAGGCCGGGAATGTTGTCAAATATTGCATCCAAGATGTTAGGTTGCCTTAGATTATGATATATACCGTTATTGACGTATATACTGTTCCCTCCGAGAAGTAGGGTTCGACAGGCCAGGAATGTTGTCAAATATTGCATCCGAGATGTTAGGTTGCCTTAGATTAGGATATACAACGTTATAGACGCATATAATGTTCCCACCGAGACGAAGGGACCGACACGCCTGGAATGTTGTCAAATATTGCATCCGAGATGTTAGGTTGCCTTAGGTTAGGATATATAACGTTATGGACGCATGTAATGTTACCACCGAGACGTAGGGACCGACACGCCTGGAATGTTGTCAAATGTTACATCCGAGATGTTAGGTTGCCTTAGATTAGGATATACAAGGTTATAGACGCATATAATGTTCCCACCGAGAAGTAGGGTCCGACACGCCTGGAATGTTGTAGAATAATACATCCGAGATGTCAGGTTGCCTTATGTTAGGATATATAACGTTATAGACGTATATACTGTTCCCTCCGAGAGGTAGGGTTCGACAGGCCAGGAATGTTGTCAAATATTGCATCCGAGATGTTAGGTTGCCTTAGATTAAGATATATACCGTTATAGACGCATGTAATGTTACCACCGAGACGTAGGGACCGACACGCCTGGAATGTTGTCAAATGTTACATCCGAGATGTTAGGTTGCCTTAGGTTAGGATATATGACGTTATAGACGTATATACTGTTCCCTCCGAGAAGTACGGTTCGACAGGCCAGGAATGTTGTCAAGTATTGCATCCGAGATGTTAGGTTGCCTTAGATTATGATATATACCATTATAGACGCATATAATGTTCCCACCGAGAAGTAGGGTCCGACACGCCTGGAAGGTTGTAGAATATTACATCCGAGATGTCAGGTTGCCTTAGGTTAGGATATATACCGTTATAGACATATATACTGTTCCCTCCGAGAAGTAGGGTTTGACAGGCCAGGAATGTTGTCAAATATTGCATCCAAGATGTTAGGTTGCATTAGATTATGATATATACCGTTATAGACGTATATACTGTTCCCTCCGAGAAGTAGGGTTCGACAGGCCAGGAATGTTGTCAAATATTGCATCCGAGATGTTAGGTTGCCTTAGGTTAGGATATATAACGTTATAGACGCGTGTAATGTTACCACCGAGACGTAGGGACCGACACGCCTGGAATGTTGTCAAATGTGACATCCGAGATGTTAGGTTGCCTTAGGTTAGGATATATATCGTTATAGACGTATATACTGTTCCCACCGAGAGGTAGGGTTCGACAGGCCAGGAATGTTGTCAAATATTGCATCCGAGATGTTAGGTTGCCTTAGATTAGGATATATACCGTTATAGACGCATGTAATGTTACCACCGAGACGTAGGGACCGACACGCCTGGAATGTTGTCAAATGTTACATCCGAGATGTTAGGTTGCCTTAGGTTAGGATATATAACGTTATAGACGCATGTAATGTTACCACCGAGACGTAGGGACCGACACGCCTGGAATGTTGTCAAATGTTACATCCGAGATGTTAGGTTGCCTTAGGTTAGGATATATGACGTTACAGACGTATATACTGTTCCCTCCGGGAAGTATGGTTCGACAGGCCAGGAATGTTGTCACGTATTGCATCCGAGATGTTAGGTTGCCTTAGATTATGATATATACCATTATAGACGCATATAATGTTCCCACCGAGAAGTAGGGTCCGACACGCCTGGAATGTTGTCAAATGTTACATCCGAGATGTTAGGTTGCCTTAGATTAGGATATACAACGTTATAGACGCATATAATGTTCCCACCGAGTAGTAGGGTCCGACACGCCTGGCATGTTGTAGAATAATACATCCGAGATGTCAGGTTGCCTTAGGTTAGGATATATAACGTTATAGACGTATATACTGTTCCCTCCGAGAGGTAGGGTTCGACAGGCCAGGAATGTTGTCAAATATTGCATCCGAGATGTTAGGTTGCCTTAGATTATGATATATACCATTATAGACGCATATAATGTTCCCACCGTGAAGTGGGGTCCGACACGCCTGGAAGGTTGTAGAATATTACATCCGAGATGTCAGGTTGCCTTAGGTTAGGATATATACCGTTATAGACATATATATTGTTCCCTCCGAGAAGTAGGGTTCGACAGGCCAGGAATGTTGTCAAATATTGCATCCGAGATGCTAGGTTGCCTTTGGTTAGGATATATAACGTTATAGACGCAAGTAATGTTACCTCCGAGACGTAGGGACCGACACGCCTGGAATGTTGTCAAATATTGCATCCGAGATGTTAGGTTGCCTTAGGTTAGGATATATAACGTTATAGACGCATGTAATGTTACCACCGAGACGTAGAGACCGACACGCCTGGAATGTTGTCAAATGTTACAGCCGAGATGTTAGGTTGCCTTAGATTAGGATATACAACGTTATAGACGCATATAATGTTCCCACCGAGAAGTAGGGTCCGACACGCCTGGAATGTTGTAGAATAATACATCCGAGATGTTAGGTTGCCTTAGGTTAGGATATATAACGTTATAGACGCACGTAATGTTACCACCGAGACGTAGGGACCGACACGCCTGGAATGTTGTCAAATGTTACATCCGAGATGTTAGGTTGCCTTAGGTTAGGATATATGACGTTACAGACGTATATACTGTTCCCTCCGGGAAGTAGGGTTCGACAGGCCAGGAATGTTGTCACGTATTGCATCCGAGATGTTAGGTTGCCTTAGATTATGATATATACCATTATAGACGCATATAATGTTCCCACCGAGAAGTAGGGTCCGACACGCCTGGAAGGTTGTAGAATATTACATCCGAGATGTCAGGTTGCCTTAGGTTAGGATATATACCGTTATAGACATATATATTGTTCCCTCCGAGAAGTAGGGTTCGACAGGCCAGGAATGTTGTCAAATATTGCATCCAAGATGTTAGGTTGCCTTAGATTATGATATATACCGTTATAGACGTATATACTGTTCCCTCCGAGAAGTAGGGTTCGACAGGCCAGGAATGTTGTCAAATATTGCATCCGAGATGTTAGGTTGCCTTAGATTAGGATATACAACGTTATAGAGGCATATAATGTTCCCACCGAGAAGTAGGGTTCGACAGGCCAGGAATGTTGTCAAATATTGCATCCGAGATGTTCGGTTGCCTTAGATTAGGATATACAACGTTATAGACGCATATAATGTTCCCACCGAGACGAAGGGACCGACACGCCTGGAATGTTGTCAAATATTGCATCCGAGATGTTAGGTTGCCTTAGGTTAGGATATATAACGTTATAGACGCATGTAATGTTACCACCGAGACGTAGGGACCGACACGCCTGGAAGGTTGTAGAATATTACATCCGAGATGTCAGGTTGCCTTAGGTTAGGATATATACCGTTATAGACATATATACTGTTCCCTCCGAGAAGTAGGGTTCGACAGGCCAGGAATGTTGTCAAATATTGCATCCAAGATGTTAGGTTGCCTTAGATTATGATATATACCATTATAGACGCATATAATGTTCCCACCGAGAAGTAGGGTCTGACACGCCTGGAAGGTTGTAGAATATTACACCCGAGATGTCAGATTGCCTTAGGTTAGGATATATACCGTTATAGACATATATATTGTTCCCTCCGAGAAGTAGGGTTCGACAGGCCAGGAATGTTGTCACGTATTGCATCCGAGATGTTAGGTTGCCTTAGATTATGATATATACCATTATAGACGCATATAATGTTCCCACCGAGAAGTAGGGTCCGACACGCCTGGAATGTTGTCAAATATTGCATCCGAGATGTTAGGTTGCCTTAGGTTAGGATATATAACGTTATAGACGCATGTAATGTTACCACCGAGACGTAGGGACCGACACGCCTGGAAGGTTGTAGAATATTACATCCGAGATGTCAGGTTGCCTTAGGTTAGGATATATACCGTTATAGACATATATACTGTTCCCTCCGAGAAGTAGGGTTCGACAGGCCAGGAATGTTGTCAAATATTGCATCCAAGATGTTAGGTTGCCTTAGATTATGATATATACCATTATAGACGCATATAATGTTCCCACCGAGAAGTAGGGTCTGACACGCCTGGAAGGTTGTAGAATATTACACCCGAGATGTCAGATTGCCTTAGGTTAGGATATATACCGTTATAGACATATATATTGTTCCCTCCGAGAAGTAGGGTTCGACAGGCCAGGAATGTTGTCAAATATTGCATCCGAGATGCTAGGTTGCCTTTGGTTAGGATATATAACGTTATAGACGCAAGTAATGTTACCTCCGAGACGTAGGGACCGACACGCCTGGAATGTTGTCAAATATTGCATCCGAGATGTTAGGTTGCCTTAGGTTAGGATATATAACGTTATAGACGCATGTAATGTTACCACCGAGACGTAGGGACCGACACGCCTGGAAGGTTGTAGAATATTACACCCGAGATGTCAGATTGCCTTAGGTTAGGATATATACCGTTATAGACATATATATTGTTCCCTCCGAGAAGTAGGGTCCGACACGCCTGGAATGTTGTAGAATAATACATCCGAGATGTCAGGTTGCCTTAGGTTAGGATATATAACGTTATAGACGTATATACTGTTCCCTCCGAGAGGTAGGGTTCGACAGGCCAGGAATGTTGTCAAATATTGCATCCGAGATGTTAGGTTGCCTTAGGTTAGGATATATAACGTTATAGACGCATGTAATGTTACCACCGAGACGTAGGGACCGACACGCCTGGAATGTTGTCAAATGTGACATCCGAGATGTTAGGTTGCCTTAGGTTAGGATATGTGACGTTATAGACGTATATACTGTTCCCTCCGAGAAGTACGGTTCGACAGGCCAGGAATGTTGTCAAATATTGCATCCGAGATGTTAGGTTGCCTTAGGTTAGGATATATAACGTTATAGACGCATGTAATGTTACCACCGAG
Source organism: Xylocopa violacea (assembly GCA_963969225.1). Taxonomy (NCBI): domain Eukaryota; kingdom Metazoa; phylum Arthropoda; class Insecta; order Hymenoptera; family Apidae; genus Xylocopa; species Xylocopa violacea. Next base: position 22,790,039 of record CAXAJV010000004.1, read on the forward strand.
ACGTAGGGACCGACACGCCTGGAATGTTGTCAAATGTGACATCCGAGATGTTAGGTTGCCTTAGGTTAGAATATATGACGTTACAGACGTATATACTGTTCCCTCCGGGAAGTAGGGTACGATAGGCCAGGAATGTTGTCAAGTATTGCATCCGAGATGTTAGGTTGCCTTAGATTATGATATATACCATTATAGACGCATATAATGTTCCCACCGAGAAGTAGGGTCCGACACGCCTGGAAGGTTGTAGAATATTACATCCGAGATGTCAGGTTACCTTAGGTTAGGATATATACCGTTATAGACATATATACTGTTCCCTCCGAGAAGTAGGGTTCGACAGGCCAGGAATGTTGTGAAATATTGCATCCAAGATGTTAGGTTGCCTTAGATTATGATATATACCGTTATAGAGGTATATACAGTTCCCTCCGAGAAGTAGGGTTCGACAGGCCAGGAATGTTGTCAAATATTGCATCCGAGATGTTAGGTTGCCTTAGATTAGGATATACAACGTTATAGACGCATATAATGTTCCCACCGAGAAGTAGGGTCCGACACGCCTGGAATGTTGTAGAATATTACATCCGAGATGTAAGGTTGCCTTAGGTTAGTTTATATAACGTTATGGACGTATATACTGTTCCCACCGAGAAGTAGGGTCCGAAACGCCAGGAATGTTGTAAAATATTACATCCGAGTTGTTACGTTGCCGTTATAGACGCATTAATGTTACCACCGAGACGTAGGGACCGACACGCCTGGAATGTTGTCAAATGTGACATCCGAGATGTTAGGTTGCCTTAGGTTAGGATATATATCGTTATAGACGTATATACTGTTCCCACCGAGAGGTAGGGTTCGACAGGCCAGGAATGTTGTCAAATATTGCATCCGAGATGCTAGGTTGCCTTAGGTTAGGATATAAAACGTTATAGACGCATGTAATGTTACCAACGAGACGTAGGGACCGACACGCCTGGAATGTTGTCAAATGTTACATCCGAGATGTTAGGTTGCCTTAGGTTAGGATATATGACGTTACAGACGTATATACTGTTCCCTCCGGGAAGTAGGGTTCGACAGGCCAGGAATGTTGTCACGTATTGCATCCGAGATGTTAGGTTGCCTTAGATTATGATATATACCATTATAGTCGCATATAATGTTCCCACCGAGAAGTAGGGTCCGACACGCCTGGAAGGTTGTAGAATATTACACCCGAGATGTCAGGTTGCCTTAGGTTAGGATATATACCGTTATAGACATATATATTGTTCCCTCCGAGAAGTAGGGTTCGACAGGCCAGGAATGTTGTCAAATATTGCATCCGAGATGCTAGGTTGCCTTTGGTTAGGATATATAACGTTATAGACGCAAGTAATGTTACCTCCGAGACGTAGGGACCGACACGCCTGGAATGTTGTCAAATATTGCATCCGAGATGTTAGGTTGCCTTAGGTTAGGATATATAACGTTATGGACGCATGTAATGTTACCACCGAGACGTAGAGACCGACACGCCTGGAATGTTGTCAAATGTTACATCCGAGATGTTAGGTTGCCTTAGATTAGGATATACAACGTTATAGACGCATATAATGTTCCCACCGAGAAGTAGGGTCCGACACGCCTGGAATGTTGTAGAATAATACATCCGAGATGTTAGGTTGCCTTAGGTTGGGATATATAACGTTATAGACGCACGTAATGTTACCACCGAGACGTAGGGACCGACACGCCTGGAATGTTGTCAAATGTTACATCCGAGATGTTAGGTTGCCTTAGGTTAGGATATATGACGTTACAGACGTATATACTGTTCCCTCCGGGAAGTAGGGTTCGACAGGCCAGGAATGTTGTCACGTATTGCATCCGAGATGTTAGGTTGCCTTAGATTATGATATATACCATTATAGACGCATATAATGTTCCCACCGAGAAGTAGGGTCCGACACGCCTGGAAGGTTGTAGAATATTACATCCGAGATGTCAGGTTGCCTTAGGTTAGGATATATACCGTTATAGACATATATACTGTTCCCTCCGAGAAGTAGGGTTCGACAGGCCAGGAATGTTGTGAAATATTGCATCCAAGATGTTAGGCTGCCTTAGATTAGGATATACAACGTTATAGACGCATATAATGTTCCCACCGAGAAGTAGGGTCCGACACGCCTGGAATGTTCTAGAATATTACATCCGAGATGTAAGGTTGCCTTAGGTTAGGATATATAACGTTATGGACGTATATACTGTTCCCACCGAGAAGTAGGGTCCGAAACGCCAGGAATGTTGTAAAATATTACATCCGAGTTGTTACGTTGCCGTTATAGACGCATTAATGTTACCACCGAGACGTAGGGAACGACACGCCTGGAATGTTGTCAAATGTGACATCCGAGATGTTAGGTTGCCTTAGATTAGGATATATATCGTTATAGACGTATATACTGTTCCCACCGAGAGGTAGGGTTCGACAGGCCAGGAATGTTGTCAAATATTGCATCCGAGATGTTAGGTTGCCTTAGGTTAGGATATATAACGTTATAGACGCATGTAATGTTACCACCGAGACGTAGGGACCGACACGCCTGGAATGTTGTCAAATGTTACATCCGAGATGTTAGGTTGCCTTAGATTAGGATATACAACGTTATAGACGCATATAATGTTCCCACCGAGTAGTAGGGTCCGACACGCCTGGCATGTTGTAGAATAATACATCCGAGATGTCAGGTTGCCTTAGGTTAGGATATATAACGTTATAGACGTATATACTGTTCCCTCCGAGAGGTAGGGTTCGACAGGCCAGGAATGTTGTCAAATATTGCATCCGAGATGTTAGGTTGCCTTAGATTATGATATATACCATTATAGACGCATATAATGTTCCCACCGTGAAGTGGGGTCCGACACGCCTGGAAGGTTGTAGAATATTACATCCGAGATGTCAGGTTGCCTTAGGTTAGGATATATACCGTTATAGACATATATACTGTTCCCTCCGAGAAGTAGGGTTCGACAGGCCAGGAATGTTGTCAAATATTGCATCCAAGATGTTAGGTTGCCTTAGATTATGATATATACCGTTATAGAGGTATATACAGTTCCCTCCGAGAAGTAGGGTTCGACAGGCCAGGAATGTTGTCAAATATTGCATCCGAGATGCTAGGTTGCCTTAGGTTAGGATATAAAACGTTATAGACGCATGTAATGTTACCAACGAGACGTAGGGACCGACACGCCTGGAATGTTGTCAAATGTTACATCCGAGATGTTAGGTTGCCTTAGGTTAGGATATATGACGTTACAGACGTATATACTGTTCGCTCCGGGAAGTAGGGTTCGACAGGCCAGGAATGTTGTCACGTATTGCATCCGAGATGTTAGGTTGCCTTAGATTATGATATATAAAATTATAGTCGCATATAATGTTCCCACCGAGAAGTAGGGTCCGACACGCCTGGAAGGTTGTAGAATATTACACCCGAGATGTCAGGTTGCCTTAGGTTAGGATATATACCGTTATAGACATATATATTGTTCCCTCCGAGAAGTAGGGTTCGACAGGCCAGGAATGTTGTCAAATATTGCATCCGAGATGCTAGGTTGCCTTTGGTTAGGATATATAACGTTATAGACGCAAGTAATGTTACCTCCGAGACGTAGGGACCGACACGCCTGGAATGTTGTCAAATATTGCATCCGAGATGTTAGGTTGCCTTAGGTTAGGATATATAACGTTATGGACGCATGTAATGTTACCACCGAGACGTAGAGACCGACACGCCTGGAATGTTGTCAAATGTTACATCCGAGATGTTAGGTTGCCTTAGATTAGGATATACAACGTTATAGACGCATATAATGTTCCCACCGAGAAGTAGGGTCCGACACGCCTGGAATGTTGTAGAATAATACATCCGAGATGTTAGGTTGCCTTAGGTTGGGATATATAACGTTATAGACGCACGTAATGTTACCACCGAGACGTAGGGACCGACACGCCTGGAATGTTGTCAAATGTTACATCCGAGATGTTAGGTTGCCTTAGGTTAGGATATATGACGTTACAGACGTATATACTGTTCCCTCCGGGAAGTAGGGTTCGACAGGCCAGGAATGTTGTCACGTATTGCATCCGAGATGTTAGGTTGCCTTAGATTATGATATATACCATTATAGACGCATATAATGTTCCCACCGAGAAGTAGGGTCCGACACGCCTGGAAGGTTGTAGAATATTACATCCGAGATGTCAGGTTGCCTTAGGTTAGGATATATACCGTTATAGACATATATACTGTTCCCTCCGAGAAGTAGGGTTCGACAGGCCAGGAATGTCGTCAAATATTGCATCCAAGATGTTAGGTTGCCTTAGATTATGATATATACCGTTATAGACGTATATACTGTTCCCTCCGAGAAGTAGGGTTCGACAGGCCAGGAATGTTGTCAAATATTGCATCCGAGATGTTAGGTTGCCTTAGATTAGGGTATACAACGTTATAGAGGCATATAATGTTCCCACCGAGAAGTAGGGTTCGACAGGCCAGGAATGTTGTCAAATATTGCATCCGAGATGTTCGGTTGCCTTAGATTAGGATATACAACGTTATAGACGCATATAATGTTCCCACCGAGACGAAGGGACCGACACGCCTGGAATGTTGTCAAATATTGCATCCGAGATGTTAGGTTGCCTTAGGTTAGGATATATAACGTTATAGACGCATGTAATGTTACCACCGAGACGTAGGGACCGACACGCCTGGAAGGTTGTAGAATATTACATCCGAGATGTCAGGTTGCCTTAGGTTAGGATATATACCGTTATAGACATATATACTGTTCCCTCCGAGAAGTAGGGTTCGACAGGCCAGGAATGTTGTCAAATATTGCATCCAAGATGTTAGGTTGCCTTAGATTATGATATATACCATTATAGACGCATATAATGTTCCCACCGAGAAGTAGGGTCTGATACGCCTGGAAGGTTGTAGAATATTACACCCGAGATGTCAGATTGCCTTAGGTTAGGATATATACCGTTATAGACATATATATTGTTCCCTCCGAGAAGTAGGGTTCGACAGGCCAGGAATGTTGTCAAATATTGCATCCGAGATGCTAGGTTGCCTTTGGTTAGGATATATAACGTTATAGACGCAAGTAATGTTACCTCCGAGACGTAGGGACCGACACGCCTGGAATGTTGTCAAATATTGCATCCGAGATGTTAGGTTGCCTTAGGTTAGGATATATAACGTTATAGACGCATGTAATGTTACCACCGAGACGTAGGGACCGACACGCCTGGAAGGTTGTAGAATATTACACCCGAGATGTCAGATTGCCTTAGGTTAGGATATATACCGTTATAGACATATATATTGTTCCCTCCGAGAAGTAGGGTCCGACACGCCTGGAATGTTGTAGAATAATACATCCGAGATGTCAGGTTGCCTTAGGTTAGGATATATAACGTTATAGACGTATATACTGTTCCCTCCGAGAGGTAGGGTTCGACAGGCCAGGAATGTTGTCAAATATTGCATCCGAGATGTTAGGTTGCCTTAGGTTAGGATATATAACGTTATAGACGCATGTAATGTTACCACCGAGACGTAGGGACCGACACGCCTGGAATGTTGTCAAATGTGACATCCGAGATGTTAGGTTGCCTTAGGTTAGGATATGTGACGTTATAGACGTATATACTGTTCCCTCCGAGAAGTACGGTTCGACAGGCCAGGAATGTTGTCAAATATTGCATCCGAGATGTTAGGTTGCCTTAGGTTAGGATATATAACGTTATAGACGCATGTAATGTTACCACCGAGACGTAGGGACCGACACGCGTGGAATGTTGTCAAATGTGACATCCGAGATGTTAGGTTGCCTTAGGTTAGGATATATGACGTTACAGACGTATATACTGTTCCCTCCGGGAAGTAGGGTTCGATAGGCCAGGAATGTTGTCAAGTATTGCATCCGAGATGTTAGGTTGCCTTAGATTATGATATATACCATTATAGACGCATATAATGTTCCCACCGAGAAGTAGGGTCCGACACGCCTGGAAGGTTGTAGAATATTACATCCGAGATGTCAGGTTGCCTTAGGTTAGGATATATACCGTTATAGACATATATACTGTTCCCTCCGAGAAGTAGGGTTCGACAGGCCAGGAATGTTGTGAAATATTGCATCCAAGATGTTAGGTTGCCTTAGATTAGGATATACAACGTTATAGACGCATATAATGTTCCCACCGAGAAGTAGGGTCCGACACGCCTGGAATGTTCTAGAATATTACATCCGAGATGTAAGGTTGCCTTAGGTTAGGATATATAACGTTATGGACGTATATACTGTTCCCACCGAGAAGTAGGGTCCGAAACGCCAGGAATGTTGTAAAATATTACATCCGAGTTGTTACGTTGCCGTTATAGACGCATTAATGTTACCACCGAGACGTAGGGAACGACACGCCTGGAATGTTGTCAAATGTGACATCCGAGATGTTAGGTTGCCTTAGGTTAGGATATATATCGTTATAGACGTATATACTGTTCCCACCGAGAGGTAGGGTTCGACAGGCCAGGAATGTTGTCAAATATTGCATCCGAGATGTTAGGTTGCCTTAGGTTAGGATATATAACGTTATAGACGCATGTAATGTTACCACCGAGACGTAGGGACCGACACGCCTGGAATGTTGTCAAATGTTACATCCGAGATGTTAGGTTGCCTTAGATTAGGATATACAACGTTATAGACGCATATAATGTTCCCACCGAGTAGTAGGGTCCGACACGCCTGGCATGTTGTAGAATAATACATCCGAGATGTCAGGTTGCCTTAGGTTAGGATATATAACGTTATAGACGTATATACTGTTCCCTCCGAGAGGTAGGGTTCGACAGGCCAGGAATGTTGTCAAATATTGCATCCGAGATGTTAGGTTGCCTTAGATTATGATATATACCATTATAGACGCATATAATGTTCCCACCGTGAAGTGGGGTCCGACACGCCTGGAAGGTTGTAGAATATTACATCCGAGATGTCAGGTTGCCTTAGGTTAGGATATATACCGTTATAGACATATATATTGTTCCCTCCGAGAAGTAGGGTTCGACAGGCCAGGAATGTTGTCAAATATTGCATCCGAGATGCTAGGTTGCCTTTGGTTAGGATATATAACGTTATAGACGCAAGTAATGTTACCTCCGAGACGTAGGGACCGACACGCCTGGAATGTTGTCAAATATTGCATCCGAGATGTTAGGTTGCCTTAGGTTAGGATATATAACGTTATAGACGCATGTAATGTTACCACCGAGACGTAGGGACCGACACGCCTGGAATGTTGTCAAATGTTACATCCGAGATGTTAGGTTGCCTTAGATTAGGATATACAACGTTATAGACGCATATAATGTTCCCACCGAGAAGTAGGGTCCGACACGCCTGGAATGTTGTAGAATAATACATCCGAGATGTTAGGTTGCCTTAGGTTAGGATATATAACGTTATAGACGCATGTAATGTTACCACCGAGACGTAGGGACCGACACACCTGGAATGTTGTCAAATGTTACATCCGAGATGTTAGGTTGCCTTAGGTTAGGATATATGACGTTACAGACGTATATACTGTTCCCTCCGGGAAGTAGGGTTCGACAGGCAAGGAATGTTGTCACGTATTGCAGCCGAGATGTTAGGTTGCCTTAGATTATGATATATACTATTATAGACGCATATAATGTTCCCACCGAGAAGTAGGGTCCGACACGCCTGGAAGGTTGTAGAATATTACACCCGAGATGTCAGGTTGCCTTAGGTTAGGATATATACCGTTATAGACATATATACTGTTCCCTCCGAGAAGTAGGGTTCGACAGGCCAGGAATGTTGTCAAATATTGCATCCAAGATGTTAGGTTGCCTTAGATTATGATATATACCGTTATAGACGTATATACTGTTCCCTCCGAGAAGTAGGGCTCGACAGGCCAGGAATGTTGTCAAATATTGCATCCGAGATGTTAGGTTGCCTTAGATTAGGATATACAACGTTATAGACGCATATAATGTTCCCACCGAGAAGTAGGGTCCGACACGCCTGGAATGTTGTAGAATATTACATCCGAAATGTAAGGTTGCCTTAGGTTAGGATATATAACGTTATGGACGTATATACTGTTCCCACCGAGAAGTAGGGTCCGAAACGCCAGGAATGTTGTAAAATATTACATCCGAGTTGTTACGTTGCCGTTATAGACGCATTAATGTTACCACCGAGACGTAGGGAACGACACGCCTGGAATGTTGTCAAATGTGACATCCGAGATGTTAGGTTGCCTTAGGTTAGGATATATATCGTTATAGACGTATATACTGTTCCCACCGAGAGGTAGGGTTCGACAGGCCAGGAATGTTGTCAAATATTGCATCCGAGATGTTAGGTTGCCTTAGGTTAGGATATATAACGTTATAGACGCATGTAATGTTACCACCGAGACGTAGGGACCGACACGCCTGGAATGTTGTCAAATGTTACATCCGAGATGTTAGGTTGCCTTAGATTAGGATATACAACGTTATAGACGCATATAATGTTCCCACCGAGTAGTAGGGTCCGACACGCCTGGCATGTTGTAGAATAATACATCCGAGATGTCAGGTTGCCTTAGGTTAGGATATATAACGTTATAGACGTATATACTGTTCCCTCCGAGAGGTAGGGTTCGACAGGCCAGGAATGTTGTCAAATATTGCATCCGAGATGTTAGGTTGCCTTAGATTATGATATATACCATTATAGACGCATATAATGTTCCCACCGTGAAGTGGGGTCCGACACGCCTGGAAGGTTGTAGAATATTACATCCGAGATGTCAGGTTGCCTTAGGTTAGGATATATACCGTTATAGACATATATATTGTTCCCTCCGAGAAGTAGGGTTCGACAGGCCAGGAATGTTGTCAAATATTGCATCCGAGATGCTAGGTTGCCTTTGGTTAGGATATATAACGTTATAGACGCAAGTAATGTTACCTCCGAGACGTAGGGACCGACACGCCTGGAATGTTGTCAAATATTGCATCCGAGATGTTAGGTTGCCTTAGGTTAGGATATATAACGTTATGGACGCATGTAATGTTACCACCGAGACGTAGAGACCGACACGCCTGGAATGTTGTCAAATGTTACATCCGAGATGTTAGGTTGCCTTAGATTAGGATATACAACGTTATAGACGCATATAATGTTCCCACCGAGAAGTAGGGTCCGACACGCCTGGAATGTTGTAGAATAATACATCCGAGATGTTAGGTTGCCTTAGGTTGGGATATATAACGTTATAGACGCACGTAATGTTACCACCGAGACGTAGGGACCGACACGCCTGGAATGTTGTCAAATGTTACATCCGAGATGTTAGGTTGCCTTAGGTTAGGATATATGACGTTACAGACGTATATACTGTTCCCTCCGGGAAGTAGGGTTCGACAGGCCAGGAATGTTGTCACGTATTGCATCCGAGATGTTAGGTTGCCTTAGATTATGATATATACCATTATAGACGCATATAATGTTCCCACCGAGAAGTAGGGTCCGACACGCCTGGAAGGTTGTAGAATATTACATCCGAGATGTCAGGTTGCCTTAGGTTAGGATATATACCGTTATAGACATATATACTGTTCCCTCCGAGAAGTAGGGTTCGACAGGCCAGGAATGTTGTCAAATATTGCATCCAAGATGTTAGGTTGCCTTAGATTATGATATATACCGTTATAGACGTATATACTGTTCCCTCCGAGAAGTAGGGTTCGACAGGCCAGGAATGTTGTCAAATATTGCATCCGAGATGTTAGGTTGCCTTAGATTAGGATATACAACGTTATAGAGGCATATAATGTTCCCACCGAGAAGTAGGGTTCGACAGGCCAGGAATGTTGTCAAATATTGCATCCGAGATGTTCGGTTGCCTTAGATTAGGATATACAACGTTATAGACGCATATAATGTTCCCACCGAGACGAAGGGACCGACACGCCTGGAATGTTATCAAATATTGCATCCGAGATGTTAGGTTGCCTTAGGTTAGGATATATAACGTTATAGACGCATGTAATGTTACCACCGAGACGTAGGGACCGACACGCCTGGAAGGTTGTAGAATATTACATCCGAGATGTCAGGTTGCCTTAGGTTAGGATATATACCGTTATAGACATATATACTGTTCCCTCCAAGAAGTAGGGTTCGACAGGCCAGGAATGTTGTCAAATATTGCATCCAAGATGTTAGGTTGCCTTAGATTATGATATACACCATTATAGACGCATATAATGTTCCCACCGAGAAGTAGTGTCCAACACGCCTGGAAGGTTGTAGAATATTACACCCGAGATGTCAGATTGCCTTAGGTTAGGATATATACCGTTATAGACATATATATTGTTCCCTCCGAGAAGTAGGGTTCGACAGGCCAGGAATGTTGTCAAATATTGCATCCGAGATGCTAGGTTGCCTTTGGTTAGGATATATAACGTTATAGACGCAAGTAATGTTACCTCCGAGACGTAGGGACCGACACGCCTGGAATGTTGTCAAATATTGCATCCGAGATGTTAGGTTGCCTTAGGTTAGGATATATAACGTTATAGACGCATGTAATGTTACCACCGAGACGTAGGGACCGACACGCCTGGAATGTTGTCAAATGTTACATCCGAGATGTTAGGTTGCCTTAGATTAGGATATACAACGTTATAGACGCATATAATGTTCCCACCGAGAAGTAGGGTCCGACACGCCTGGAATGTTGTAGAATAATACATCCGAGATGTTAGGTTGCCTTAGGTTAGGATATATAACGTTATAGACGCATGTAATGTTACCACCGAGACGTAGGGACCGACACACCTGGAATGTTGTCAAATGTTACATCCGAGATGTTAGGTTGCCTTAGGTTAGGATATATGACGTTACAGACGTATATACTGTTCCCTCCGGGAAGTAGGGTTCGACAGGCCAGGAATGTTGTCACGTATTGCAGCCGAGATGTTAGGTTGCCTTAGATTATGATATATACCATTATAGACGCATATAATGTTCCCACCGAGAAGTAGGGTCCGACACGCCTGGAAGGTTGTAGAATATTACACCCGAGATGTCAGGTTGCCTTAGGTTAGGATATATACCGTTATAGACATATATACTGTTCCCTCCGAGAAGTAGGGTTCGACAGGACAGGAATGTTGTCAAATATTGCATCCAAGATGTTAGGTTGCCTTAGATTATGATATATACCGTTATAGACGTATATACTGTTCCCTCCGAGAAGTAGGGCTCGACAGGCCAGGAATGTTGTCAAATATTGCATCCGAGATGTTAGGTTGCCTTAGATTAGGATATACAACGTTATAGACGCATATAATGTTCCCACCGAGAAGTAGGGTCCGACACGCCTGGAATGTTGTAGAATATTACATCCGAAATGTAAGGTTGCCTTAGGTTAGGATATATAACGTTATGGACGTATATACTGTTCCCAACGAGAAGTAGGGTCCGAAACGCCAGGAATGTTGTAAAATATTACATCCGAGTTGTTACGTTGCCGTTATAGACGCATTAATGTTACCACCGAGACGTAGGGACCGACACGCCTGGAATGTTGTCAAATGTGACATCCGAGATGATAGGTTGCCTTAGGTTAGGATATATATCGTTATAGACGTATATACTGTTCCCACCGAGAGGTAGGGTTCGACAGGCCAGGAATGTTGTCAAATATTGCATCCGAGATGCTAGGTTGCCTTTGGTTAGGATATATAACGTTATAGACGCATGTAATGTTACCTCCGAGACGTAGGGACCGACACGCCTGGAATGTTGTAGAATAATACATCCGAGATGTCAGGTTGCCTTAGGTTAGGATATATAACGTTATAGACGTATATACTGTTCCCTCCGAGAGGTAGGGTTCGACAGGCCAGGAATGTTGTCAAATATTGCATCCGAGATGTTAGGTTGCCTTAGATTAGGATATATACCGTTATAGACGCATGTAATGTTACCACCGAGACGTAGGGACCGACACGCCTGGAATGTTGTCACATGTTACATCCGAGATGTTAGGTTGCCTTAGGTTAGGATATATGACGTTATAGACGTATATACTGTTCCCTCCGAGAAGTACGGTTCGACAGGCCAGGAATGTTGTCAAATATTGCATCCGAGATGTTAGGTTGCCTTAGGTTAGGATATACAACGTTATAGACGCATATAATGTTCCCACCGAGACGAAGGGACCGACACGCCTGGAATGTTGTCAAATATTGCATCCGAGATGTTAGGTTGCCTTAGGTTAGGATATATAACGTTATAGACGCATGTAATGTTACCACCGAGACGTAGGGACCGACACGCCTGGAAGGTTGTAGAATATTACATCCGAGATGTCAGGTTGCCTTAGGTTAGGATATATACCGTTATAGACATATATACTGTTCCCTCCGAGAAGTAGGGTTCGACAGGCCAGGAATGTTGTCAAATATTGCATCCAAGATGTTAGGTTGCCTTAGATTATGATATATACCATTATAGACGCATATAATGTTCCCACCGAGAAGTAGGGTCCGACACGCCTGGAAGGTTGTAGAATATTACACCCGAGATGTCAGATTGCCTTAGGTTAGGATATATACCGTTATAGACATATATATTGTTCCCTCCGAGAAGTAGGGTTCGACAGGCCAGGAATGTTGTCAAATATTGCATCCGAGATGCTAGGTTGCCTTTGGTTAGGATATATAACGTTATAGACGCAAGTAATGTTACCTCCGAGACGTAGGGACCGACACGCCTGGAATGTTGTCAAATATTGCATCCGAGATGTTAGGTTGCCTTAGGTTAGGATATATAACGTTATAGACGCATGTAATGTTACCACCGAGATGTAGGGACCGACACGCCTGGAATGTTGTCAAATGTTACATCCGAGATGTTAGGTTGCCTTAGATTAGGATATACAACGTTATAGACGCATATAATGTTCCCACCGAGAAGTAGGGTCCGACACGCCTGGAATGTTGTAGAATAATACATCCGAGATGTTAGGTTGCCTTAGGTTAGGATATATAACGTTATAGACGCATGTAATGTTACCACCGAGACGTAGGGACCGACACGCCTGGAATGTTGTCAAATGTTACATCCGAGATGTTAGGTTGCCTTAGATTATGATATATACCGTTATAGACGTATATACTGTTCCCTCCGAGAAGTAGGGTTCGACAGGCCAGGAATGTTGTCAAATATTGCATCCGAGATGTTAGGTTGCCTTAGATTAGGATATACAACGTTATAGACGCATATAATGTTCCCACCGAGAAGTAGGGTCCGACACGCCTGGAATGTTGTAGAATATTACATCCGAAATGTAAGGTTGCCTTAGGTTAGGATATATAACGTTATGGACGTATATACTGTTCCCAACGAGAAGTAGGGTCCGAAACGCCAGGAATGTTGTAAAATATTACATCCGAGTTGTTACGTTGCCGTTATAGACGCATTAATGTTACCACCGAGACGTAGGGACCGACACGCCTGGAATGTTGTCAAATGTGACATCCGAGATGTTAGGTTGCCTTAGGTTAGGATATATATCGTTATAGACGTATATACTGTTCCCACCGAGAGGTAGGGTTCGACAGGCCAGGAATGTTGTCAAATATTGCATCCGAGATGCTAGGTTGCCTTTGGTTAGGATATATAACGTTATAGACGCATGTATTGTTACCTCCGAGACGTAGGGACCGACACGCCTGGAATGTTGTCAAATATTTCATCCGAGATGTTAGGTTGCCTTAGCTTAGGATATATAACGTTATAGACGCATGTAATGTTACCACCGAGACGTAGGGACCGACACGCCTGGAATGTTGTCAAATGTTACATCCGAGATGTTAGGTTGCCTTAGATTAGGATATACAACGTTATAGACGCATATAATGTTCCCACCGAGAAGTAGGGTCCGACACGCCTGGAATGTTGTAGAATAATACATCCGAGATGTCAGGTTGCCTTAGGTTAGGATATATAACGTTATAGACGTATATACTGTTCCCTCCGAGAGGTAGGGTTCGACAGGCCAGGAATGTTGTCAAATATTGCATCCGAGATGTTAGGTTGCCTTAGATTAGGATATATACCGTTATAGACGCATGTAATGTTACCACCGAGACGTAGGGACCGACACGCCTGGAATGTTGTCAAATGTTACATCCGAGATGTTAGGTTGCCTTAGGTTAGGATATATGACGTTATAGACGTATATACTGTTCCCTCCAAGAAGTACGGTTCGACAGGCCAGGAATGTTGTCAAATATTGCATCCGAGATGCTAGGTTGCCTTTGGTTAGGATATATAACGTTATAGACGCAAGTAATGTTACCTCCGAGACGTAGGGACCGACACGCCTGGAATGTTGTCAAATGTTGCATCCGAGATGTTAGGTTGCCTTAGGTTAGGATATATAACGTTATAGACGCATGTAATGTTACCACCGAGACGTAGGGACCGACACGCCTGGAATGTTGTCAAATGTTACATCCGAGATGTTAGGTTGCCTTAGATTAGGATATACAACGTTATAGACGCATATAATGTTCCCACCGAGAAGTAGGGTCCGACACGCCTGGAATGTTGTAGAATAATACATCCGAGATGTCAGGTTGCCTTAGGTTAGGATATATAACGTTATAGACGTATATACTGTTCCCTCCGAGAGGTAGGGTTCGACAGGCCAGGAATGTTGTCAAATATTGCATCCGAGATGGTAGGTTGCCTTAGATTAGGATATATACCGTTATAGACGCATGTAATGTTACCACCGAGACGTAGGGACCGACACGCCTGGAATGTTGTCAAATGTTACATCCGAGATGTTAGGTTGCCTTAGGTTAGGATATATGACGTTATAGACGTATATACTGTTCCCTCCGAGAAGTACGGTTCGACAGGCCAGGAATGTTGTCAAATATTGCATCCGAGATGTTAGGTTGCCTTAGGTTAGGATATACAACGTTATAGACGCATGTAATGTTACCACCGAGACGTAGGGACCGACACGCCTGGAAGGTTGTAGAATATTACATCCGAGATGTCAGGTTGCCTTAGGTTAGGATATATACCGTTATAGACATATATACTGTTCCCTCCGAGAAGTAGGGTTCGACAGGCCAGGAATGTTGTCAAATATTGCATCCAAGATGTTAGGTTGCCTTAGATTATGATATATACCATTATAGACGCATATAATGTTCCCACCGAGAAGTAGGGTCCGACACGCCTGGAAGGTTGTAGAATATTACACCCGAGATGTCAGATTGCCTTAGGTTAGGATATATACCGTTATAGACATATATATTGTTCCCTCCGAGAAGTAGGGTTCGACAGGCCAGGAATGTTGTCAAATATTGCATCCGAGATGCTAGGTTGCCTTTGGTTAGGATATATAACGTTATAGACGCAAGTTATGTTACCTCCGAGACGTAGGGACCGACACGCCTGGAATGTTGTCAAATATTGCATCCGAGATGTTAGGTTGCCTTAGGTTAGGATATATAACGTTATAGACGCATGTAATGTTACCACCGAGATGTAGGGACCGACACGCCTGGAATGTTGTCAAATGTTACATCCGAGATGTTAGGTTGCCTTAGATTAGGATATACAACGTTATAGACGCATATAATGTTCCCACCGAGAAGTAGGGTCCGACACGCCTGGAATGTTGTAGAATAATACATCCGAGATGTTAGGTTGCCTTAGGTTAGGATATATAACGTTATAGACGCATGTAATGTTACCACCGAGACGTAGGGACCGACACGCCTGGAATGTTGTCAAATGTTACATCCGAGATGTTAGGTTGTCTTAGGTTAGGATATATGACGTTACAGACGTATATACTGTTCCCTCCGGGAAGTAGGGTTCGACAGGCCAGGAATGTTGTCAAGTATTGCATCCGAGATGTTAGGTTGCCTTAGATTAGGATATACAACGTTATAGACGCATATAATGTTCCCACCGAGAAGTAGGGTCCGACACGCCTGGAATGTTGTAGAATATTACATCCGAAATGTAAGGTTGCCTTAGGTTAGGATATATAACGTTATGGACGTATATACTGTTCCCAACGAGAAGTAGGGTCCGAAACGCCAGGAATGTTGTAAAATATTACATCCGAGTTGTTACGTTGCCGTTATAGACGCATTAATGTTACCACCGAGACGTAGGGACCGACACGCCTGGAATGTTGTCAAATGTGACATCCGAGATGTTAGGTTGCCTTAGGTTAGGATATATATCGTTATAGACGTATATACTGTTCCCACCGAGAGGTAGGGTTCGACAGGCCAGGAATGTTGTCAAATATTGCATCCGAGATGCTAGGTTGCCTTTGGTTAGGATATATAACGTTATAGACGCATGTAATGTTACCTCCGAGACGTAGGGACCGACACGCCTGGAATGTTGTCAAATATTTCATCCGAGATGTTAGGTTGCCTTAGCTTAGGATATATAACGTTATAGACGCATGTAATGTTACCACCGAGACGTAGGGACCGACACGCCTGGAATGTTGTCAAATGTTACATCCGAGATGTTAGGTTGCCTTAGGTTAGGATATATGACGTTATAGACGTATATACTGTTCCCTCCAAGAAGTACGGTTCGAGAGGCCAGGAATGTTGTCAAATATTGCATCCGAGATGCTAGGTTGCCTTTGGTTAGGATATATAACGTTATAGACGCAAGTAATGTTACCTCCGAGACGTAGGGACCGACACGCCTGGAATGTTGTCAAATATTGCATCCGAGATGTTAGGTTGCCTTAGGTTAGGATATATAACGTTATAGACGCATGTAATGTTACCACCGAGACGTAGGGACCGACACGCCTGGAATGTTGTCAAATGTTACATCCGAGATGTTAGGTTGCCTTAGATTAGGATATACAACGTTATAGACGCATATAATGTTCCCACCGAGAAGTAGGGTCCGACACGCCTGGAATGTTGTAGAATAATACATCCGAGATGTTAGGTTGCCTTAGGTTAGGATATATAACGTTATAGACGCATGTAATGTTACCACCGAGACGTAGGGACCGACACACCTGGAATGTTGTCAAATGTTACATCCGAGATGTTAGGTTGCCTTAGGTTAGGATATATGACGTTACAGACGTATATACTGTTCCCTCCGGGAAGTAGGGTTCGACAGGCCAGGAATGTTGTCACGTATTGCATCCGAGATGTTAGGTTGCCTTAGATTATGATATATACCATTATAAACGCATATAATGTTCCCACCGAGAAGTAGGGTCCGACACGCCTGGAAGGTTGTAGAATATTACACCCGAGATGTCAGGTTGCCTTAGGTTAGGATATATACCGTTATAGACATATATACTGTTCCCAACGAGAAGTAGGGTCCGAAACGCCAGGAATGTTGTAAAATATTACATCCGAGTTGTTACGTTGCCGTTATAGACGCATTAATGTTACCACCGAGACGTAGGGACCGACACGCCTGGAATGTTGTCAAATGTGACATCCGAGATGTTAGGTTGCCTTAGGTTAGGATATATATCGTTATAGACGTATATACTGTTCCCACCGAGAGGTAGGGTTCGACAGGCCAGGAATGTTGTCAAATATTGCATCCGAGATGCTAGGTTGCCTTTGGTTAGGATATATAACGTTATAGACGCATGTAATGTTACCTCCGAGACGTAGGGACCGACACGCCTGGAATGTTGTCAAATATTGCATCCGAGATGTTAGGTTGCCTTAGGTTAGGATATATAACGTTATAGACGCATGTAATGTTACCACCGAGACGTAGGGACCGACACGCCTGGAATGTTGTCAAATGTTACATCCGAGATGTTAGGTTGCCTTAGATTAGGATATACAACGTTATAGACGCATATAATGTTCCCACCGAGAAGTAGGGTCCGACACGCCTGGAATGTTGTAGAATAATACATCCGAGATGTCAGGTTGCCTTAGGTTAGGATATATAACGTTATAGACGTATATACTGTTCCCTCCGAGAGGTAGGGTTCGACAGGCCAGGAATGTTGTCAAATATTGCATCCGAGATGGTAGGTTGCCTTAGATCAGGATATATACCGTTATAGACGCATGTAATGTTACCACCGAGACGTAGGGACCGACACGCCTGGAATGTTGTCAAATGTTACATCCGAGATGTTAGGTTGCCTTAGGTTAGGATATATGACGTTATAGACGTATATACTGTTCCCTCCGAGAAGTACGGTTCGACAGGCCAGGAATGTTGTCAAATATTGCATCCGAGATGTTAGGTTGCCTTAGGTTAGGATATACAACGTTATAGACGCATGTAATGTTACCATCGAGACGTAGGGACCGACACGCCTGGAAGGTTGTAGAATATTACATCCGAGATGTCAGGTTGCCTTAGGTTAGGATATATACCGTTATAGACATATATACTGTTCCCTCCGAGAAGTAGGGTTCGACAGGCCAGGAATGTTGTCAAATATTGCATCCAAGATATTAGGTTGCCTTAGATTGTGATATATACCATTATAGACGCATATAATGTTCCCACCGAGAAGTAGGGTCCGACACGCCTGGAAGGTTGTAGAATATTACATCCGAGATGTCAGGTTGCCTTAGGTTGGGATATATACCGTTATAGACATATATACTGTTCCCTCCGAGAAGTAGGGTTCGACAGGCCAGGAATGTTGTCAAATATTGCATCCAAGATGTTAGGTTGCCTTAGATTATGATATATACCGTTATAGACGTATATACTGTTCCCTCCGAGAAGTAGGGTTCGACAGGCCAGGAATGTTGTCAAATATTGCATCCGAGATGTTAGGTTGCCATAGATTAGGATATACAACGTTCTAGACGCATATAATGTTCCCACCGAGAAGTAGGGTCCGACACGCCTGGAATGTTGTAGAATATTACATCCGAGATGTAAGGTTGCCTTAGGTTAGGATATATAACGTTATGGACGTATATACTGTTCCCACCGAGAAGTAGGGTCCGAAACGCCAGGAATGTTGTAAAATATTGCATCCGAGATGTTAGGTTGCCTTAGGTTAGGATATATAACGTTATAGACGCATGTAATGTTACCACCGAGACGTAGGGACCGACACGCCTGGAATGTTGTCAAATGTTACATCCGAGATGTTAGGTTGCCTTAGATTAGGATATACAACGTTATAGACGCATATAATGTTCCCACCGAGTAGTAGGGTCCGACACGCCTGGCATGTTGTAGAATAATACATCCGAGATGTCAGGTTGCCTTAGGTTAGGATATATAACGTTATAGACGTATATACTGTTCCCTCCGAGAGGTAGGGTTCGACAGGCCAGGAATGTTGTCAAATATTGCATCCGAGATGTTAGGTTGCCTTAGATTATGATATATACCATTATAGACGCATATAATGTTCCCACCGTGAAGTGGGGTCCGACACGCCTGGAAGGTTGTAGAATATTACATCCGAGATGTCAGGTTGCCTTAGGTTAGGATATATACCGTTATAGACATATATATTGTTCCCTCCGAGAAGTAGGGTTCGACAGGCCAGGAATGTTGTCAAATATTGCATCCGAGATGCTAGGTTGCCTTTGGTTAGGATATATAACGTTATAGACGCAAGTAATGTTACCTCCGAGACGTAGGGACCGACACGCCTGGAATGTTGTCAAATATTGCATCCGAGATGTTAGGTTGCCTTAGGTTAGGATATATAACGTTATAGACGCATGTAATGTTACCACCGAGACGTAGAGACCGACACGCCTGGAATGTTGTCAAATGTTACATCCGAGATGTTAGGTTGCCTTAGATTAGGATATACAACGTTATAGACGCATATAATGTTCCCACCGAGAAGTAGGGTCCGACACGCCTGGAATGTTGTAGAATAATACATCCGAGATGTTAGGTTGCCTTAGGTTAGGATATATAACGTTATAGACGCACGTAATGTTACCACCGAGACGTAGGGACCGACACGCCTGGAATGTTGTCAAATGTTACATCCGAGATGTTAGGTTGCCTTAGGTTAGGATATATGACGTTACAGACGTATATACTGTTCCCTCCGGGAAGTAGGGTTCGACAGGCCAGGAATGTTGTCACGTATTGCATCCGAGATGTTAGGTTGCCTTAGATTATGATATATACCATTATAGACGCATATAATGTTCCCACCGAGATGTAGGGTCCGACACGCCTGGAAGGTTGTAGAATATTACATCCGAGATGTCAGGTTGCCTTAGGTTAGGATATATACCGTTATAGACATATATACTGTTCCCTCCGAGAAGTAGGGTTCGACAGGCCAGGAATGTTGTCAAATATTGCATCCAAGATGTTAGGTTGCCTTAGATTATGATATATACCGTTATAGACGTATATTCTGTTCCCTCCGAGAAGTAGGGTTCGACAGGCCAGGAATGTTGTCAAATATTGCATCCGAGATGTTAGGTTGCCTTAGATTAGGATATACAACGTTATAGAGGCATATAATGTTCCCACCGAGAAGTAGGGTTCGACAGGCCAGGAATGTTGTCAAATATTGCATCCGAGATGTTCGGTTGCCTTAGATTAGGATATACAACGTTATAGACGCATATAATGTTCCCACCGAGACGAAGGGACCGACACGCCTGGAATGTTGTCAAATATTGCATCCGAGATGTTAGGTTGCCTTAGGTTAGGATATATAACGTTATAGACGCATGTAATGTTACCACCGAGACGTAGGGACCGACACGCCTGGAAGGTTGTAGAATATTACATCCGAGATGTCAGGTTGCCTTAGGTTAGGATATATACCGTTATAGACATATATACTGTTCCCTCCGAGAAGTAGGGTTCGACAGGCCAGGAATGTTGTCAAATATTGCATCCAAGATGTTAGGTTGCCTTAGATTATGATATATACCGTTATAGACGTATATACTGTTCCCTCCGGGAAGTAGGGTTCGATAGGCCAGGAATGTTGTCAAGTATTGCATCCGAGATGTTAGGTTGCCTTAGATTATGATATATACCATTATAGACGCATATAATGTTCCCACCGAGAAGTAGGGTCCGACACGCCTGGAAGGTTGTAGAATATTACATCCGAGATGTCAGGTTGCCTTAGGTTAGGATATATACCGTTATAGACATATATACTGTTCCCTCCGAGAAGTAGGGTTCGACAGGCCAGGAATGTTGTGAAATATTGCATCCAAGATGTTAGGTTGCCTTAGATTAGGATATACAACGTTATAGACGCATATAATGTTCCCACCGAGAAGTAGGGTCCGACACGCCTGGAATGTTCTAGAATATTACATCCGAGATGTAAGGTTGCCTTAGGTTAGGATATATAACGTTATGGACGTATATACTGTTCCCACCGAGAAGTAGGGTCCGAAACGCCAGGAATGTTGTAAAATATTACATCCGAGTTGTTACGTTGCCGTTATAGACGCATTAATGTTACCACCGAGACGTAGGGAACGACACGCCTGGAATGTTGTCAAATGTGACATCCGAGATGTTAGGTTGCCTTAGGTTAGGATATATATCGTTATAGACGTATATACTGTTCCCACCGAGAGGTAGGGTTCGACAGGCCAGGAATGTTGTCAAATATTGCATCCGAGATGTTAGGTTGCCTTAGGTTAGGATATATAACGTTATAGACGCATGTAATGTTACCACCGAGACGTAGGGACCGACACGCCTGGAATGTTGTCAAATGTTACATCCGAGATGTTAGGTTGCCTTAGATTAGGATATACAACGTTATAGACGCATATAATGTTCCCACCGAGTAGTAGGGTCCGACACGCCTGGCATGTTGTAGAATAATACATCCGAGATGTCAGGTTGCCTTAGGTTAGGATATATAACGTTATAGACGTATATACTGTTCCCTCCGAGAGGTAGGGTTCGACAGGCCAGGAATGTTGTCAAATATTGCATCCGAGATGTTAGGTTGCCTTAGATTATGATATATACCATTATAGACGCATATAATGTTCCCACCGTGAAGTGGGGTCCGACACGCCTGGAAGGTTGTAGAATATTACATCCGAGATGTCAGGTTGCCTTAGGTTAGGATATATACCGTTATAGACATATATACTGTTCCCTCCGAGAAGTAGGGTTCGACAGGCCAGGAATGTTGTCAAATATTGCATCCAAGATGTTAGGTTGCCTTAGATTATGATATATACCGTTATAGAGGTATATACAGTTCCCTCCGAGAAGTAGGGTTCGACAGGCCAGGAATGTTGTCAAATATTGCATCCGAGATGTTAGGTTGCCTTAGATTAGGATATACAACGTTATAGACGCATATAATGTTCCCACCGAGAAGTAGGGTCCGACACGCCTGGAATGTTGTAGAATATTACATCCGAGATGTAAGGTTGCCTTAGGTTAGTATATATAACGTTATGGACGTATATACTGTTCCCACCGAGAAGTAGGGTCCGAAACGCCAGGAATGTTGTAAAATATTACATCCGAGTTGTTACGTTGCCGTTATAGACGCATTAATGTTACCACCGAGACGTAGGGACCGACACGCCTGGAATGTTGTCAAATGTGACATCCGAGATGTTAGGTTGCCTTAGGTTAGGATATATATCGTTATAGACGTATATACTGTTCCCACCGAGAGGTAGGGTTCGACAGGCCAGGAATGTTGTCAAATATTGCATCCGAGATGCTAGGTTGCCTTAGGTTAGGATATAAAACGTTATAGACGCATGTAATGTTACCAACGAGACGTAGGGACCGACACGCCTGGAATGTTGTCAAATGTTACATCCGAGATGTTAGGTTGCCTTAGGTTAGGATATATGACGTTACAGACGTATATACTGTTCCCTCCGGGAAGTAGGGTTCGACAGGCCAGGAATGTTGTCACGTATTGCATCCGAGATGTTAGGTTGCCTTAGATTATGATATATACCATTATAGTCGCATATAATGTTCCCACCGAGAAGTAGGGTCCGACACGCCTGGAAGGTTGTAGAATATTACACCCGAGATGTCAGATTGCCTTAGGTTAGGATATATACCGTTATAGACATATATATTGTTCCCTCCGAGAAGTAGGGTTCGACAGGCCAGGAATGTTGTCAAATATTGCATCCGAGATGCTAGGTTGCCTTAGATTAGGATATATACCGTTATAGACGCATGTAATGTTACCACCGAGACGTAGGGACCGACACGCCTGGAATGTTGTCAAATGTTACATCCGAGATGTTAGGTTGCCTTAGGTTAGGATATATGACGTTATAGACGTATATACTGTTCCCTCCGAGAAGTACGGTTCGACAGGCCAGGAATGTTGTCAAATATTGCATCCGAGATGTTAGGTTGCCTTAGGTTAGGATATACAACGTTATAGACGCATATAATGTTCCCACCGAGACGAAGGGACCGACACGCCTGGAATGTTGTCAAATATTGCATCCGAGATGTTAGGTTGCCTTAGGTTAGGATATATAACGTTATAGACGCATGTAATGTTACCACCGAGACGTAGGGACCGACACGCCTGGAAGGTTGTAGAATATTACATCCGAGATGTCAGGTTGCCTTAGGTTAGGATATATACCGTTATAGACATATATACTGTTCCCTCCGAGAAGTAGGGTTCGACAGGCCAGGAATGTTGTCAAATATTGCATCCAAGATGTTAGGTTGCCTTAGATTATGATATATACCATTATAGACGCATATAATGTTCCCACCGAGAAGTAGGGTCCGACACGCCTGGAAGGTTGTAGAATATTACACCCGAGATGTCAGATTGCCTTAGGTTAGGATATATACCGTTATAGACATATATATTGTTCCCTCCGAGAAGTAGGGTTCGACAGGCCAGGAATGTTGTCAAATATTGCATCCGAGATGCTAGGTTGCCTTTGGTTAGGATATATAACGTTATAGACGCAAGTAATGTTACCTCCGAGACGTAGGGACCGACACGCCTGGAATGTTGTCAAATATTGCATCCGAGATGTTAGGTTGCCTTAGGTTAGGATATATAACGTTATAGACGCATGTAATGTTACCACCGAGATGTAGGGACCGACACGCCTGGAATGTTGTCAAATGTTACATCCGAGATGTTAGGTTGCCTTAGATTAGGATATACAACGTTATAGACGCATATTATGTTCCCACCGAGAAGTAGGGTCCGACACGCCTGGAATGTTGTAGAATAATACATCCGAGATGTTAGGTTGCCTTAGGTTAGGATATATAACGTTATAGACGCATGTAATGTTACCACCGAGACGTAGGGACCGACACGCCTGGAATGTTGTCAAATGTTACATCCGAGATGTTAGGTTGCCTTAGATTATGATATATACCGTTATAGACGTATATACTGTTCCCTCCGAGAAGTAGGGTTCGACAGGCCAGGAATGTTGTCAAATATTGCATCCGAGATGTTAGGTTGCCTTAGATTAGGATATACAACGTTATAGACGCATATAATGTTCCCACCGAGAAGTAGGGTCCGACACGCCTGGAATGTTGTAGAATATTACATCCGAAATGTAAGGTTGCCTTAGGTTAGGATATATAACGTTATGGACGTATATACTGTTCCCAACGAGAAGTAGGGTCCGAAACGCCAGGAATGTTGTAAAATATTACATCCGAGTTGTTACGTTGCCGTTATAGACGCATTAATGTTACCACCGAGACGTAGGGACCGACACGCCTGGAATGTTGTCAAATGTGACATCCGAGATGTTAGGTTGCCTTAGGTTAGGATATATATCGTTATAGACGTATATACTGTTCCCACCGAGAGGTAGGGTTCGACAGGCCAGGAATGTTGTCAAATATTGCATCCGAGATGCTAGGTTGCCTTTGGTTAGGATATATAACGTTATAGACGCATGTAATGTTAGCTCCGAGACGTAGGGACCCACACGCCTGGAATGTTGTCAAATATTGCATCCGAGATGTTAGGTTGCCTTAGGTTAGGATATATAACGTTATAGACGCATGTAATGTTACCACCGAGACGTAGGGACCGACACGCCTGGAATGTTGTCAAATGTTACATCCGAGATGTTAGGTTGCCTTAGATTAGGATATACAACGTTATAGACGCATATAATGTTCCCACCGAGAAGTAGGGTCCGACACGCCTGGAATGTTGTAGAATAATACATCCGAGATGTTAGGTTGCCTTAGGTTAGGATATATAACGTTATAGACGCATGTAATGTTACCACCGAGACGTAGGGACCGACACACCTGGAATGTTGTCAAATGTTACATCCGAGATGTTAGGTTGCCTTAGGTTAGGATATATGACGTTACAGACGTATATACTGTTCCCTCCGGGAAGTAGGGTTCGACAGGCCAGGAATGTTGTCACGTATTGCATCCGAGATGTTAGGTTGCCTTAGATTATGATATATACCATTATAGACGCATATAATGTTCCCACCGAGAAGTAGGGTCCGACACGCCTGGAAGGTTGTAGAATATTACACCCGAGATGTCAGGTTGCCTTAGGTTAGCATATATACCGTTATAGACATATATACTGTTCCCTCCGAGAAGTAGGGTTCGACAGGCCAGGAATGTTGTCAAATATTGCATCCAAGATGTTAGGTTGCCTTAGATTATGATATATACCGTTATAGACGTATATACTGTTCCCTCCGAGAAGTAGGGTTCGACAGGCCAGGAATGTTGTCAAATATTGCATCCGAGATGTTAGGTTGCCTTAGATTAGGATATACAACGTTATAGACGCATATAATGTTCCCACCGAGAAGTAGGGTCCGACACGCTTGGAATGTTGTAGAATATAACATCCGAAATGTAAGGTTGCCTTAGGTTAGGATATATAACGTTATGGACGTATATACTGTTCCCAACGAGAAGTAGGGTCCGAAACGCCAGGAATGTTGTAAAATATTACATCCGAGTTGTTACGTTGCCGTTATAGACGCATTAATGTTACCACCGAGACGTAGGGACCGACACGCCTGGAATGTTGTCAAATGTGACATCCGAGATGTTAGGTTGCCTTAGGTTAGGATATATATCGTTATAGACGTATATACTGTTCCCACCGAGAGGTAGGGTTCGACAGGCCAGGAATGTTGTCAAATATTGCATCCGAGATGCTAGGTTGCCTTTGGTTAGGATATATAACGTTATAGACGCATGTAATGTTAGCTCCGAGACGTAGGGACCGACACGCCTGGAATGTTGTCAAATATTGCATCCGAGATGTTAGGTTGCCTTAGGTTAGGATATATAACGTTATAGACGCATGTAATGTTACCACCGAGACGTAGGGACCGACACGCCTGGAATGTTGTCAAATGTTACATCAGAGTTGTTAGGTTGCCTTAGGTTAGGATATATGACGTTATAGACGTATATACTGTTCCCTCCGAGAAGTACGGTTCGACAGGCCAGGAATGTTGTCAAATATTGCATCCGAGATGTTAGGTTGCCTTAGATTAGGATATACAAAGTTATAGACGCATATAATGTTCCCACCGAGAAGTAGGGTCCGACACGCCTGGAATGTTGTGAATATTACATCCGAGATGTAAGGTTGCCTTAGGTTAGGATATATAACGTTATGGACGTATATACTGTTCCCACCGAGAAGTAGGGTCCGAAACGCCAGGAATGTTGTAAAATAATACATCCGAGTTGTTACGTTGCCGTTATAGACGCATTAATGTTACCACCGAGACGTAGGGACCGACACGCCTGGAATGTTGTCAAATGTGACATCCGAGATGTTAGGTTGCCTTAGGTTAGGATATATGACGTTACAGACGTATATACTGTTCCCTCCGGGAAGTAGGGTTCGACAGGCCAGGAATGTTGTCAAGTATTGCATCCGAGATGTTAGGTTGCCTTAGATTATGATATATACCATTATAGACGCATATAATGTTCCCACCGAGAAGTAGGGTCCGACACGCCTGGAAGGTTGTAGAATATTACATCCGAGATGTCAGGTTGCCTTAGGTTAGGATATATACCGTTATAGACATATATACTGTTCCCTCCGAGAAGTAGGGTTCGACAGGCCAGGAATGTTGTCAAATATTGCATCCAAGATGTTAGGTTGCCTTAGATTATGATATATACCGTTATAGACGTATATACTGTTCCCTCCGAGAAGTAGGGTTCGACAGGCCAGGAATGTTGTCAAATATTGCATCCGAGATGTTAGGTTGCCTTAGATTAGGATATACAACGTTCTAGACGCATATAATGTTCCCACCGAGAAGTAGGGTCCGACACGCCTGGAATGTTGTAGAATATTACATCCGAGATGTAAGGTTGCCTTAGGTTAGGATATATAACGTTATGGACGTATATACTGTTCCCACCGAGAAGTAGGGTCCGAAACGCCAGGAATGTTGTAAAATATTACATCCGAGTTGTTACGTTGCCGTTATAGACGCATTAATGTTACCACCGAGACGTAGGGACCGACACGCCTGGAATGTTGTCAAATGTGACATCCGAGATGTTAGGTTGCCTTAGGTTAGGATATATATCGTTATAGACGTATATACTGTTCCCACCGAGAGGTAGGGTTCGACAGGCCAGGAATGTTGTCAAATATTGCATCCGAGATGTTAGGTTGCCTTAGGTTAGGATATATAACGTTGGAGACGCATGTAATGTTACCACCGAGACGTAGGGACCGACACGCCTGGAATGTTGTCAAATGTTACATCCGAGATGTTAGGTTGCCTTAGATTAGGATATACAACGTTATAGACGCATATAATGTTCCCACCGAGTAGTAGGGTCCGACACGCCTAGCATGTTGTAGAATAATACATCCGAGATGTCAGGTTGCCTTAGGTTAGGATATATAACGTTATAGACGTATATACTGTTCCCTCCGAGAGGTAGGGTTCGACAGGCCAGGAATGTTGTCAAATATTGCATCCGAGATGTTAGGTTGCCTTAGATTATGATATATACCATTATAGACGCATATAATGTTCCCACCGTGAAGTGGGGTCCGACACGCCTGGAAGGTTGTAGAATATTACATCCGAGATGTCAGGTTGCCTTAGGTTAGGATATATACCGTTATAGACATATATACTGTTCCCTCCGAGAAGTAGGGTTCGACAGGCCAGGAATGTTGTCAAATATTGCATCCAAGATGTTAGGTTGCCTTAGATTATGATATATACCGTTATAGACGTATATACTGTTCCCTCCGAGAAGTAGGGTTCGACAGGCCAGGAATGTTGTCAAATATTGCATCCGAGATGTTAGGTTGCCTTAGATTAGGATATACAACGTTCTAGACGCATATAATGTTCCCACCGAGAAGTAGGGTCCGACACGCCTGGAATGTTGTAGAATATTACATCCGAGATGTAAGGTTGCCTTAGGTTAGGATATATAACGTTATGGACGTATATACTGTTCCCACCGAGAAGTAGGGTCCGAAACGCCAGGAATGTTGTAAAATATTACATCCGAGTTGTTACGTTGCCGTTATAGACGCATTAATGTTACCACCCAGACGTAGGGACCGACACGCCTGGAATGTTGTCAAATGTGACATCCGAGATGTTAGGTTGCCTTAGGTTAGGATATATATCGTTATAGACGTATATACTGTTCCCACCGAGAGGTAGGGTTCGACAGGCCAGGAATGTTGTCAAATATTGCATCCGAGATGTTAGGTTGCCTTAGGTTAGGATATATAACGTTATAGACGCATGTAATGTTACCACCGAGACGTAGGGACCGACACGCCTGGAATGTTGTCAAATGTTACATCCGAGATGTTAGGTTGCCTTAGATTAGGATATACAACGTTATAGACGCATATAATGTTCCCACCGAGTAGTAGGGTCCGACACGCCTGGCATGTTGTAGAATAATACATCCGAGATGTCAGGTTGCCTTAGGTTAGGATATATAACGTTATAGACGTATATACTGTTCCCTCCGAGAGGTAGGGTTCGACAGGCCAGGAATGTTGTCAAATATTGCATCCTAGATGCTAGGTTGCCTTTGGTTAGGATATATAACGTTATAGACGCAAGTAATGTTACCTCCGAGACGTAGGGACCGACACGCCTGGAATGTTGTCAAATATTGCATCCGAGATGTTAGGTTGCCTTAGGTTAGGATATATAACGTTATAGACGCATGTAATGTTACCACCGAGACGTAGAGACCGACACGCCTGGAATGTTGTCAAATGTTACATCCGAGATGTTAGGTTGCCTTAGATTAGGATATACAACGTTATAGACGCATATAATGTTCCCACCGAGAAGTAGGGTCCGACACGCCTGGAATGTTGTAGAATAATACATCCGAGATGTTAGGTTGCCTTAGGTTAGGATATATAACGTTATAGACGCACGTAATGTTACCACCGAGACGTAGGGACCGACACGCCTGGAATGTTGTCAAATGTTACATCCGAGATGTTAGGTTGCCTTAGGTTAGGATATATGACGTTACAGACGTATATACTGTTCCCTCCGGGAAGTAGGGTTCGACAGGCCAGGAATGTTGTCACGTATTGCATCCGAGATGTTAGGTTGCCTTAGATTATGATATATACCATTATAGACGCATATAATGTTCCCACCGAGATGTAGGGTCCGACACGCCTGGAAGGTTGTAGAATATTACATCCGAGATGTCAGGTTGCCTTAGGTTAGGATATATACCGTTATAGACATATATACTGTTCCCTCCGAGAAGTAGGGTTCGACAGGCCAGGAATGTTGTCAAATATTGCATCCAAGATGTTAGGTTGCCTTAGATTATGATATATACCGTTATAGACGTATATTCTGTTCCCTCCGAGAAGTAGGGTTCGACAGGCCAGGAATGTTGTCAAATATTGCATCCGAGATGTTAGGTTGCCTTAGATTAGGATATACAACGTTATAGAGGCATATAATGTTCCCACCGAGAAGTAGGGTTCGACAGGCCAGGAATGTTGTCAAATATTGCATCCGAGATGTTCGGTTGCCTTAGATTAGGATATACAACGTTATAGACGCATATAATGTTCCCACCGAGACGAAGGGACCGACACGCCTGGAATGTTGTCAAATATTGCATCCGAGATGTTAGGTTGCCTTAGGTTAGGATATATAACGTTATAGACGCATGTAATGTTACCACCGAGACGTAGGGACCGACACGCCTGGAAGGTTGTAGAATATTACATCCGAGATGTCAGGTTGCCTTAGGTTAGGATATATACCGTTATAGACATATATACTGTTCCCTCCGAGAAGTAGGGTTCGACAGGCCAGGAATGTTGTCAAATATTGCATCCAAGATGTTAGGTTGCCTTAGATTATGATATATACCATTATAGACGCATATAATGTTCCCACCGAGAAGTAGGGTCTGACACGCCTGGAAGGTTGTAGAATATTACACCCGAGATGTCAGATTGCCTTAGGTTAGGATATATACCGTTATAGACATATATATTGTTCCCTCCGAGAAGTAGGGTTCGACAGGCCAGGAATGTTGTCAAATATTGCATCCGAGATGCTAGGTTGCCTTTGGTTAGGATATATAACGTTATAGACGCAAGTAATGTTACCTCCGAGACGTAGGGACCGACACGCCTGGAATGTTGTCAAATATTGCATCCGAGATGTTAGGTTGCCTTAGGTTAGGATATATACCGTTATAGACATATATATTGTTCCCTCCGAGAAGTAGGGTCCGACACGCCTGGAATGTTGTAGAATAATACATCCGAGATGTCAGGTTGCCTTAGGTTAGGATATATAACGTTATAGACGTATATACTGTTCCCTCCGAGAGGTAGGGTTCGACAGGCCAGGAATGTTGTCAAATATTGCATCCGAGATGTTAGGTTGCCTTAGGTTAGGATATATAACGTTATAGACGCATGTAATGTTACCACCGAGACGTAGGGACCGACACGCCTGGAATGTTGTCAAATGTGACATCCGAGATGTTAGGTTGCCTTAGGTTAGGATATGTGACGTTATAGACGTATATACTGTTCCCTCCGAGAAGTACGGTTCGACAGGCCAGGAATGTTGTCAAATATTGCATCCGAGATGTTAGGTTGCCTTAGGTTAGGATATATAACGTTATAGACGCATGTAATGTTACCACCGAGACGTAGGGACCGACACGCCTGGAATGTTGTCAAATGTGACATCCGAGATGTTAGGTTGCCTTAGGTTAGGATATATGACGTTACAGACGTATATACTGTTCCCTCCGGGAAGTAGGGTTCGATAGGCCAGGAATGTTGTCAAGTATTGCATCCGAGATGTTAGGTTGCCTTAGATTATGATATATACCATTATAGACGCATATAATGTTCCCACCGAGAAGTAGGGTCCGACACGCCTGGAAGGTTGTAGAATATTACATCCGAGATGTCAGGTTGCCTTAGGTTAGGATATATACCGTTATAGACATATATACTGTTCCCTCCGAGAAGTAGGGTTCGACAGGCCAGGAATGTTGTGAAATATTGCATCCAAGATGTTAGGTTGCCTTAGATTAGGATATACAACGTTATAGACGCATATAATGTTCCCACCGAGAAGTAGGGTCCGACACGCCTGGCATGTTGTAGAATAATACATCCGAGATGTCAGGTTGCCTTAGGTTAGGATATATAACGTTATAGACGTATATACTGTTCCCTCCGAGAGGTAGGGTTCGACAGGCCAGGAATGTTGTCAAATATTGCATCCGAGATGTTAGGTTGCCTTAGATTATGATATATACCATTATGGACGCATATAATGTTCCCACCGTGAAGTGGGGTCCGACACGCCTGGAAGGTTGTAGAATATTACATCCGAGATGTCAGGTTGCCTTAGGTTAGGATATATACCGTTATAGACATATATACTGTTCCCTCCGAGAAGTAGGGTTCGACAGGCCAGGAATGTTGTCAAATATTGCATCCAAGATGTTAGGTTGCCTTAGATTATGATATATACCGTTATAGAGGTATATACAGTTCCCTCCGAGAAGTAGGGTTCGACAGGCCAGGAATGTTGTCAAATATTGCATCCGAGATGTTAGGTTGCCTTAGATTAGGATATACAACGTTATAGACGCATATAATGTTCCCACCGAGAAGTAGGGTCCGACACGCCTGGAATGTTGTAGAATATTACATCCGAGATGTAAGGTTGCCTTAGGTTAGTATATATAACGTTATGGACGTATATACTGTTCCCACCGAGAAGTAGGGTCCGAAACGCCAGGAATGTTGTAAAATATTACATCCGAGTTGTTACGTTGCCGTTATAGACGCATTAATGTTACCACCGAGACGTAGGGACCGACACGCCTGGAATGTTGTCAAATGTGACATCCGAGATGTTAGGTTGCCTTAGGTTAGGATATATATCGTTATAGACGTATATACTGTTCCCACCGAGAGGTAGGGTTCGACAGGCCAGGAATGTTGTCAAATATTGCATCCGAGATGCTAGGTTGCCTTAGGTTAGGATATAAAACGTTATAGACGCATGTAATGTTACCAACGAGACGTAGGGACCGACACGCCTGGAATGTTGTCAAATGTTACATCCGAGATGTTAGGTTGCCTTAGGTTAGGATATATGACGTTACAGACGTATATACTGTTCCCTCCGGGAAGTAGGGTTCGACAGGCCAGGAATGTTGTCACGTATTGCATCCGAGATGTTAGGTTGCCTTAGATTATGATATATACCATTATAGTCGCATATAATGTTCCCACCGAGAAGTAGGGTCCGACACGCCTGGAAGGTTGTAGAATATTACACCCGAGATGTCAGATTGCCTTAGGTTAGGATATATACCAGGCCAGGAATGTTGTCAAATATTGCATCCGAGATGCTAGGTTGCCTTTGGTTAGGATATATAACGTTATAGACGCAAGTAATGTTACCTCCGAGACGTAGGGACCGACACGCCTGGAATGTTGTCAAATATTGCATCCGAGATGTTAGGTTGCCTTAGGTTAGGATATATAACGTTATAGACGCATGTAATGTTACCACCGAGACGTAGGGACCGACACGCCTGGAATGTTGTAGAATAATACATCCGAGATGTCAGGTTGCCTTAGGTTAGGATATATAACGTTATAGACGTATATACTGTTCCCTCCGAGAGGTAGGGTTCGACAGGCCAGGAATGTTGTCAAATATTGCATCCGAGATGTTAGGTTGCCTTAGATTAGGATATATACCGTTATAGACGCATGTAATGTTACCACCGAGACGTAGGGACCGACACGCCTGGAATGTTGTCAAATGTTACATCCGAGATGTTAGGTTGCCTTAGGTTAGGATATATGACGTTATAGACGTATATACTGTTCCCTCCGAGAAGTACGGTTCGACAGGCCAGGAATGTTGTCAAATATTGCATCCGAGATGTTAGGTTGCCTTAGGTTAGGATATACAACGTTATAGACGCATATAATGTTCCCACCGAGACGAAG
This sequence comes from Xylocopa violacea, assembly GCA_963969225.1. Classification (NCBI taxonomy): domain Eukaryota; kingdom Metazoa; phylum Arthropoda; class Insecta; order Hymenoptera; family Apidae; genus Xylocopa; species Xylocopa violacea. The sequence continues at coordinate 22,823,688 of CAXAJV010000004.1, forward strand.
GGACCGACACGCCTGGAATGTTGTCAAATATTGCATCCGAGATGTTAGGTTGCCTTAGGTTAGGATATATAACGTTATAGACGCATGTAATGTTACCACCGAGACGTAGGGACCGACACGCCTGGAAGGTTGTAGAATATTTCATCCGAGATGTCAGGTTGCCTTAGGTTAGGATATATACCGTTATAGACATATATACTGTTCCCTCCGAGAAGTAGGGTTCGACAGGCCAGGAATGTTGTCAAATATTGCATCCAAGATGTTAGGTTGCCTTAGATTATGATATATACCATTATAGACGCATATAATGTTCCCACCGAGAAGTAGGGTCCGACACGCCTGGAAGGTTGTAGAATATTACACCCGAGATGTCAGATTGCCTTAGGTTAGGATATATACCGTTATAGACATATATATTGTTCCCTCCGAGAAGTAGGGTTCGACAGGCCAGGAATGTTGTCAAATATTGCATCCGAGATGCTAGGTTGCCTTTGGTTAGGATATATAACGTTATAGACGCAAGTAATGTTACCTCCGAGACGTAGGGACCGACACGCCTGGAATGTTGTCAAATATTGCATCCGAGATGTTAGGTTGCCTTAGGTTAGGATATATAACGTTATAGACGCATGTAATGTTACCACCGAGATGTAGGGACCGACACGCCTGGAATGTTGTCAAATGTTACATCCGAGATGTTAGGTTGCCTTAGATTAGGATATACAACGTTATAGACGCATATTATGTTCCCACCGAGAAGTAGGGTCCGACACGCCTGGAATGTTGTAGAATAATACATCCGAGATGTTAGGTTGCCTTAGGTTAGGATATATAACGTTATGGACGTATATACTGTTCCCAACGAGAAGTAGGGTCCGAAACGCCAGGAATGTTGTAAAATATTACATCCGAGTTGTTACGTTGCCGTTATAGACGCATTAATGTTACCACCGAGACGTAGGGACCGACACGCCTGGGATGTTGTCAAATGTGACATCCGAGATGTTAGGTTGCCTTAGGTTAGGATATATATCGTTATAGACGTATATACTGTTCCCACCGAGAGGTAGGGTTCGACAGGCCAGGAATGTTGTCAAATATTGCATCCGAGATGCTAGGTTGCCTTTGGTTAGGATATATAACGTTATAGACGCATGTAATGTTAGCTCCGAGACGTAGGGACCCACACGCCTGGAATGTTGTCAAATATTGCATCCGAGATGTTAGGTTGCCTTAGGTTAGGATATATAACGTTATAGACGCATGTAATGTTACCACCGAGACGTAGGGACCGACACGCCTGGAATGTTGTCAAATGTTACATCCGAGATGTTAGGTTGCCTTAGATTAGGATATAAAACGTTATAGACGCATATAATGTTCCCACCGAGAAGTAGGGTCCGACACGCCTGGAATGTTGTAGAATAATACATCCGAGATGTTAGGTTGCCTTGGGTTAGGATATATAACGTTATAGACGCATGTAATGTTACCACCGAGACGTAGGGACCGACACACCTGGAATGTTGTCAAATGTTACATCCGAGATGTTAGGTTGCCTTAGGTTAGGATATATGACGTTACAGACGTATATACTGTTCCCTCCGGGAAGTAGGGTTCGACAGGCCAGGAATGTTGTCACGTATTGCATCCGAGATGTTAGGTTGCCTTAGATTATGATATATACCATTATAGACGCATATAATGTTCCCACCGAGAAGTAGGGTCCGACACGCCTGGAAGGTTGTAGAATATTACACCCGAGATGTCAGGTTGCCTTAGGTTAGCATATATACCGTTATAGACATATATACTGTTCCCTCCGAGAAGTAGGGTTCGACAGGCCAGGAATGTTGTCAAATATTGCATCCAAGATGTTAGGTTGCCTTAGATTATGATATATACCGTTATAGACGTATATACTGTTCCCTCCGAGAAGTAGGGTTCGACAGGCCAGGAATGTTGTCAAATATTGCATCCGAGATGTTAGGTTGCCTTAGATTAGGATATACAACGTTATAGACGCATATAATGTTCCCACCGAGAAGTAGGGTCCGACACGCCTGGAATGTTGTAGAATATAACATCCGAAATGTAAGGTTGCCTTAGGTTAGGATATATAACGTTATGGACGTATATACTGTTCCCAACGAGAAGTAGGGTCCGAAACGCCAGGAATGTTGTAAAATATTACATCCGAGTTGTTACGTTGCCGTTATAGACGCATTAATGTTACCACCGAGACGTAGGGACCGACACGCCTGGAATGTTGTCAAATGTGACATCCGAAATGTTAGGTTGCCTTAGGTTAGGATATATATCGTTATAGACGTATATACTGTTCCCACCGAGAGGTAGGGTTCGACAGGCCAGGAATGTTGTCAAATATTGCATCCGAGATGCTAGGTTGCCTTTGGTTAGGATATATAACGTTATAGACGCATGTAATGTTAGCTCCGAGACGTAGGGACCCACACGCCTGGAATGTTGTCAAATATTGCATCCGAGATGTTAGGTTGCCTTAGGTTAGGATATATAACGTTATAGACGCATGTAATGTTACCACCGAGACGTAGGGACCGACACGCCTGGAATGTTGTCAAATGTTACATCCGAGATGTTAGGTTGCCTTAGATTAGGATATACAACGTTATAGACGCATATAATGTTCCCACCGAGAAGTAGGGTCCGACACGCCTGGAATGTTGTAGAATAATACATCCGAGATGTCAGGTTGCCTTAGGTTAGGATATATAACGTTACAGACGTATATACTGTTCCCTCCGGGAAGTAGGGTTCGACAGGCCAGGAATGTTGTCAAATATTGCATCCGAGATGTTAGGTTGCCTTAGATTATGATATATACCATTATAGACGCATATAATGTTCCCACCGTGAAGTAGGGTCCCACACGCCTGGAAGGTTGTAGAATATTACATCCGAGATGTCAGGTTGCCTTAGGTTAGGATATATACCGTTATAGACATATATACTGTTCCCTCCGAGAAGTAGGGTTCGACAGGCCAGGAATGTTGTCAAATATTGCATCCAAGATGTTAGGTTGCCTCAGATTATGATATATACAGTTATAGAGGTATATACTGTTCCCTCCGAGAAGTAGGGTTCGACAGGCCAGGAATGTTGTCAAATATTGCATCCGAGATGTTAGGTTGCCTTAGATTAGGATATACAACGTTATAGACGCATATAATGTTCCCACCGAGAAGTAGGGTCCGACACGCCTGGAATGTTGTAGAATATTACATCCGAGATGTCAGGTTGCCTTAGGTTAGGATATATAACGTTATAGACGTATATACTGTTCCCTCCGAGAGGTAGGGTTCGACAGGCCAGGAATGTTGTCAAATATTGCATCCGAGATGTTAGGTTGCCTTAGATTATGATATATACCGTTATAGACGCATGTAATGTTACCACCGAGACGTAGGGACCGACACGCCTGGAATGTTGTCAAATGTTACATCAGAGTTGTTAGGTTGCCTTAGGTTAGGATATATGACGTTATAGACGTATATACTGTTCCCTCCGAGAAGTACGGTTCGACAGGCCAGGAATGTTGTCAAATATTGCATCCGAGATGTTAGGTTGCCTTAGATTAGGATATACAAAGTTATAGACGCATATAATGTTCCCACCGAGAAGTAGGGTCCGACACGCCTGGAATGTTGTAGAATATTACATCCGAGATGTAAGGTTGCCTTAGGTTAGGATATATAACGTTATGGACGTATATACTGTTCCCACCGAGAAGTAGGGTCCGAAACGCCAGGAATGTTGTAAAATAATACATCCGAGTTGTTACGTTGCCGTTATAGACGCATTAATGTTACCACCGAGACGTAGGGACCGACACGCCTGGAATGTTGTCAAATGTGACATCCGAGATGTTAGGTTGCCTTAGGTTAGGATATATGACGTTACAGACGTATATACTGTTCCCTCCGGGAAGTAGGGTTCGACAGGCCAGGAATGTTGTCAAGTATTGCATCCGAGATGTTAGGTTGCCTTAGATTATGATATATACCATTATAGACGCATATAATGTTCCCACCGAGAAGTAGGGTCCGACACGCCTGGAAGGTTGTAGAATATTACATCCGAGATGTCAGGTTGCCTTAGGTTAGGAATTATACCGTTATAGACATATATACTGTTCCCTCCGAGAAGTAGGGTTCGACAGGCCAGGAATGTTGTCAAATATTGCATCCAAGATGTTAGGTTGCCTTAGATTATGATATATACCGTTATAGACGTATATACTGTTCCCTCCGAGAAGTAGGGTTCGACAGGCCAGGAATGTTGTCAAATATTGCATCCGAGATGTTAGGTTGCCTTAGGTTAGGATATATAACGTTATAGACGCATGTAATGTTACCACCGAGACGTAGGGACCGACACGCCTGGAATGTTGTCAAATGTTACATCCGAGATGTTAGGTTGCCTTAGATTAGGATATACAACGTTATAGACGCATATAATGTTCCCACCGAGAAGTAGGGTCCGACACGCCTGGAATGTTGTAGAATAATACATCCGAGATGTCAGGTTGCCTTAGGTTAGGATATATAACGTTATAGACGTATATACTGTTCCCTCCGAGAGGTAGGGTTCGACAGGCCAGGAATGTTGTCAAATATTGCATCCGAGATGTTAGGTTGCCTTAGATTAGGATATATACCGTTATAGACGCATGTAATGTTACCACCGAGACGTAGGGACCGACACGCCTGGAATGTTGTCAAATGTTACATCCGAGATGTTAGGTTGCCTTAGGTTAGGATATATGACGTTATAGACGTATATACTGTTCCCTCCGAGAAGTACGGTTCGACAGGCCAGGAATGTTGTCAAATATTGCATCCGAGATGTTAGGTTGCCTTAGGTTAGGATATATAACGCTATAGACGCATGTAATGTTACCACCGAGACGTAGGGACCGACACGCCTGGAATGTTGTCAAATGTGACATCCGAGATGTTAGGTTGCCTTAGGTTAGGATATATGACGTTACAGACGTATATACTGTTCCCTCCGGGAAGTAGGGTTCGACAGGCCAGGAATGTTGTCAAGTATTGCATCCGAGATGTTAGGTTGCCTTAGGTTAGGATATATAACGATATAGACGCATGTAATGTTACCACCGAGACGTAGGGACCGACACGCCTGGAATGTTGTCAAATGTGACATCCGAGATGTTAGGTTGCCTTAGGTTAGGATATATGACGTTACAGACGTATATACTGTTCCCTCCGGGAAGTAGGGTTCGACAGGCCAGGAATGTTGTCACGTATTGCATCCGAGATGTTAGGTTGCCTTAGATTATGATATATACCATTATAGACGCATATAATGTTCCCACCGAGAAGTAGGGTCCGACACGCCTGGAAGGTTGTAGAATATTACACCCGAGATGTCAGGTTGCCTTAGGTTAGCATATATACCGTTATAGACATATATACTGTTCCCTCCGAGAAGTAGGGTTCGACAGGCCAGGAATGTTGTCAAATATTGCATCCAAGATGTTAGGTTGCCTTAGATTATGATATATACCGTTATAGACGTATATACTGTTCCCTCCGAGAAGTAGGGTTCGACAGGCCAGGAATGTTGTCAAATATTGCATCCGAGATGTTAGGTTGCCTTAGATTAGGATATACAACGTTATAGACGCATATAATGTTCCCACCGAGAAGTAGGGTCCGACACGCCTGGAATGTTGTAGAATATAACATCCGAAATGTAAGGTTGCCTTAGGTTAGGATATATAACGTTATGGACGTATATACTGTTCCCAACGAGAAGTAGGGTCCGAAACGCCAGGAATGTTGTAAAATATTACATCCGAGTTGTTACGTTGCCGTTATAGACGCATTAATGTTACCACCGAGACGTAGGGACCGACACGCCTGGAATGTTGTCAAATGTGACATCCGAAATGTTAGGTTGCCTTAGGTTAGGATATATATCGTTATAGACGTATATACTGTTCCCACCGAGAGGTAGGGTTCGACAGGCCAGGAATGTTGTCAAATATTGCATCCGAGATGCTAGGTTGCCTTTGGTTAGGATATATAACGTTATAGACGCATGTAATGTTAGCTCCGAGACGTAGGGACCCACACGCCTGGAATGTTGTCAAATATTGCATCCGAGATGTTAGGTTGCCTTAGGTTAGGATATATAACGTTATAGACGCATGTAATGTTACCACCGAGACGTAGGGACCGACACGCCTGGAATGTTGTCAAATGTTACATCCGAGATGTTAGGTTGCCTTAGATTAGGATATACAACGTTATAGACGCATATAATGTTCCCACCGAGAAGTAGGGTCCGACACGCCTGGAATGTTGTAGAATAATACATCCGAGATGTCAGGTTGCCTTAGGTTAGGATATATAACGTTACAGACGTATATACTGTTCCCTCCGGGAAGTAGGGTTCGACAGGCCAGGAATGTTGTCAAATATTGCATCCGAGATGTTAGGTTGCCTTAGATTATGATATATACCATTATAGACGCATATAATGTTCCCACCGTGAAGTAGGGTCCCACACGCCTGGAAGGTTGTAGAATATTACATCCGAGATGTCAGGTTGCCTTAGGTTAGGATATATACCGTTATAGACATATATACTGTTCCCTCCGAGAAGTAGGGTTCGACAGGCCAGGAATGTTGTCAAATATTGCATCCAAGATGTTAGGTTGCCTCAGATTATGATATATACAGTTATAGAGGTATATACTGTTCCCTCCGAGAAGTAGGGTTCGACAGGCCAGGAATGTTGTCAAATATTGCATCCGAGATGTTAGGTTGCCTTAGATTAGGATATACAACGTTATAGACGCATATAATGTTCCCACCGAGAAGTAGGGTCCGACACGCCTGGAATGTTGTAGAATATTACATCCGAGATGTCAGGTTGCCTTAGGTTAGGATATATAACGTTATAGACGTATATACTGTTCCCTCCGAGAAGTAGGGTTCGACAGGCCAGGAATGTTGTCAAATATTGCATCCGAGATGTAAGGTTGCCTTAGGTTAGGATATATAACGTTATGGACGTATATACTGTTCCCACCGAGAAGTAGGGTCCGAAACGCCAGGAATGTTGTAAAATAATACATCCGAGTTGTTACGTTGCCGTTATAGACGCATTAATGTTACCACCGAGACGTAGGGACCGACACGCCTGGAATGTTGTCAAATGTGACATCCGAGATGTTAGGTTGCCTTAGGTTAGGATATATGACGTTACAGACGTATATACTGTTCCCTCCGGGAAGTAGGGTTCGACAGGCCAGGAATGTTGTCAAGTATTGCATCCGAGATGTTAGGTTGCCTTAGATTATGATATATACCATTATAGACGCATATAATGTTCCCACCGAGAAGTAGGGTCCGACACGCCTGGAAGGTTGTAGAATATTACATCCGAGATGTCAGGTTGCCTTAGGTTAGGAATTATACCGTTATAGACATATATACTGTTCCCTCCGAGAAGTAGGGTTCGACAGGCCAGGAATGTTGTCAAATATTGCATCCAAGATGTTAGGTTGCCTTAGATTATGATATATACCGTTATAGACGTATATACTGTTCCCTCCGAGAAGTAGGGTTCGACAGGCCAGGAATGTTGTCAAATATTGCATCCGAGATGTTAGGTTGCCTTAGGTTAGGATATATAACGTTATAGACGCATGTAATGTTACCACCGAGACGTAGGGACCGACACGCCTGGAATGTTGTCAAATGTTACATCCGAGATGTTAGGTTGCCTTAGATTAGGATATACAACGTTATAGACGCATATAATGTTCCCACCGAGAAGTAGGGTCCGACACGCCTGGAATGTTGTAGAATAATACATCCGAGATGTCAGGTTGCCTTAGGTTAGGATATATAACGTTATAGACGTATATACTGTTCCCTCCGAGAGGTAGGGTTCGACAGGCCAGGAATGTTGTCAAATATTGCATCCGAGATGTTAGGTTGCCTTAGATTAGGATATATACCGTTATAGACGCATGTAATGTTACCACCGAGACGTAGGGACCGACACGCCTGGAATGTTGTCAAATGTTACATCCGAGATGTTAGGTTGCCTTAGGTTAGGATATATGACGTTATAGACGTATATACTGTTCCCTCCGAGAAGTACGGTTCGACAGGCCAGGAATGTTGTCAAATATTGCATCCGAGATGTTAGGTTGCCTTAGGTTAGGATATATAACGCTATAGACGCATGTAATGTTACCACCGAGACGTAGGGACCGACACGCCTGGAATGTTGTCAAATGTGACATCCGAGATGTTAGGTTGCCTTAGGTTAGGATATATGACGTTACAGACGTATATACTGTTCCCTCCGGGAAGTAGGGTTCGACAGGCCAGGAATGTTGTCAAGTATTGCATCCGAGATGTTAGGTTGCCTTAGGTTAGGATATATAACGATATAGACGCATGTAATGTTACCACCGAGACGTAGGGACCGACACGCCTGGAATGTTGTCAAATGTGACATCCGAGATGTTAGGTTGCCTTAGGTTAGGATATATGACGTTACAGACGTATATACTGTTCCCTCCGGGAAGTAGGGTTCGACAGGCCAGGAATGTTGTCACGTATTGCATCCGAGATGTTAGGTTGCCTTAGATTATGATATATACCATTATAGACGCATATAATGTTCCCACCGAGAAGTAGGGTCCGACACGCCTGGAAGGTTGTAGAATATTACACCCGAGATGTCAGGTTGCCTTAGGTTAGCATATATACCGTTATAGACATATATACTGTTCCCTCCGAGAAGTAGGGTTCGACAGGCCAGGAATGTTGTCAAATATTGCATCCAAGATGTTAGGTTGCCTTAGATTATGATATATACCGTTATAGACGTATATACTGTTCCCTCCGAGAAGTAGGGTTCGACAGGCCAGGAATGTTGTCAAATATTGCATCCGAGATGTTAGGTTGCCTTAGATTAGGATATACAACGTTATAGACGCATATAATGTTCCCACCGAGAAGTAGGGTCCGACACGCCTGGAATGTTGTAGAATATAACATCCGAAATGTAAGGTTGCCTTAGGTTAGGATATATAACGTTATGGACGTATATACTGTTCCCAACGAGAAGTAGGGTCCGAAACGCCAGGAATGTTGTAAAATATTACATCCGAGTTGTTACGTTGCCGTTATAGACGCATTAATGTTACCACCGAGACGTAGGGACCGACACGCCTGGAATGTTGTCAAATGTGACATCCGAGATGTTAGGTTGCCTTAGGTTAGGATATATATCGTTATAGACGTATATACTGTTCCCACCGAGAGGTAGGGTTCGACAGGCCAGGAATGTTGTCAAATATTGCATCCGAGATGCTAGGTTGCCTTTGGTTAGGATATATAACGTTATAGACGCATGTAATGTTAGCTCCGAGACGTAGGGACCGACACGCCTGGAATGTTGTCAAATATTGCATCCGAGATGTTAGGTTGCCTTAGGTTAGGATATATAACGTTATAGACGCATGTAATGTTACCACCGAGACGTAGGGACCGACACGCCTGGAATGTTGTCAAATGTTACATCCGAGATGTTAGGTTGCCTTAGATTAGGATATACAACGTTATAGACGCATATAATGTTCCCACCGAGAAGTAGGGTCCGACACGCCTGGAATGTTGTAGAATAATACATCCGAGATGTCAGGTTGCCTTAGGTTAGGATATATAACGTTATAGACGTATATACTGTTCCCTCCGAGAGGTAGGGTTCGACAGGCCAGGAATGTTGTCAAATATTGCATCCGAGATGTTAGGTTGCCTTAGATTAGGATATATACCGTTATAGACGCATGTAATGTTACCACCGAGACGTAGGGACCGACACGCCTGGAATGTTGTCAAATGTGACATCCGAGATGTTAGGTTGCCTTAGGTTAGGATATATGACGTTACAGACGTATATACTGTTCCCTCCGGGAAGTAGGGTTCGACAGGCCAGGAATGTTGTCAAGTATTGCATCCGAGATGTTAGGTTGCCTTAGGTTAGGATATATAACAATATAGACGCATGTAATGTTACCACCGAGACGTAGGGACCGACACGCCTGGAATGTTGTCAAATGTGATATCCGAGATGTTAGGTTGCCTTAGGTTAGGATATATGACGTTACAGACGTATATACTGTTCCCTCCGGGAAGTAGGGTTCGACAGGCCAGGAATGTTGTCAAGTATTGCATCCGAGATGTTAGGTTGCCTTAGATTATGATATATACCATTATAAACGCATATAATGTTCCCACCGAGAAGTAGGGTCCGACACGCCTGGAAGGTTGTAGAATATTACATCCGAGATGTCAGGTTGCCTTAGGTTAGGATATATACCGTTATAGACATATATACTGTTCCCTCCGAGAAGTAGGGTTCGACAGGCCAGGAATGTTGTCAAATATTGCATCCAAGATGTTAGGTTGCCTTAGATTATGATATATACCGTTATAGACGTATATACTGTTCCCTCCGAGAAGTAGGGTTCGACAGGCCAGGAATGTTGGCAAATATTGCATCCGAGATGTTAGGTTGCCTTAGGTTAGGATATATAACGTTATGGACGTATATACTGTTCCCACCGAGAAGTAGGGTCCGAAACGCCAGGAATGTTTTAAAATATTACATCCGACTTGTTACGTTGCCGTTATAGACGCATTAATGTTACCACCGAGACGTAGGGACCGACACGCCTGGAATGTTGTCAAATGTTACATCCGAGATGTTAGGTTGCCTTAGGTTAGGATATATGACGTTACAGACGTATATACTGTTCCCTCCGGGAAGTAGGGTTCGACAGGCCAGGAATGTTGTCAAGTACTGCATCCGAGATGTTAGGTTGCCTTAGATTATGATATATACCATTATAGACGCATATAATGTTTCCACCGAGAAGTAGGGTCCGACACGCCTGGAAGGTTGTAGAATATTACACCCGAGATGTCAGGTTGCCTTAGGTTAGGATATATACCGTTATAGACATATATACTGTTCCCTCCGAGAAGTAGTGTTCGACAGGCCAGGAATGTTGTCAAGTATTGCATCCGAGATGTTAGGTTGCCTTAGGTTAGGATATATAACGATATAGACGCATGTAATGTTACCACCGAGACGTAGGGACCGACACGCCTGGAATGTTGTCAAATGTGACATCCGAGATGTTAGGTTGCCTTAGGTTAGGATATATGACGTTACAGACGTATATACTGTTCCCTCCGGGAAGTAGGGTTCGACAGGCCAGGAATGTTGTCACGTATTGCATCCGAGATGTTAGGTTGCCTTAGATTATGATATATACCATTATAGACGCATATAATGTTCCCACCGAGAAGTAGGGTCCGACACGCCTGGAAGGTTGTAGAATATTACACCCGAGATGTCAGGTTGCCTTAGGTTAGCATATATACCGTTATAGACATATATACTGTTCCCTCCGAGAAGTAGGGTTCGACAGGCCAGGAATGTTGTCAAATATTGCATCCAAGATGTTAGGTTGCCTTAGATTATGATATATACCGTTATAGACGTATATACTGTTCCCTCCGAGAAGTAGGGTTCGACAGGCCAGGAATGTTGTCAAATATTGCATCCGAGATGTTAGGTTGCCTTAGATTAGGATATACAACGTTATAGACGCATATAATGTTCCCACCGAGAAGTAGGGTCCGACACGCCTGGAATGTTGTAGAATATAACATCCGAAATGTAAGGTTGCCTTAGGTTAGGATATATAACGTTATGGACGTATATACTGTTCCCAACGAGAAGTAGGGTCCGAAACGCCAGGAATGTTGTAAAATATTACATCCGAGTTGTTACGTTGCCGTTATAGACGCATTAATGTTACCACCGAGACGTAGGGACCGACACGCCTGGAATGTTGTCAAATGTGACATCCGAGATGTTAGGTTGCCTTAGGTTAGGATATATATCGTTATAGACGTATATACTGTTCCCACCGAGAGGTAGGGTTCGACAGGCCAGGAATGTTGTCAAATATTGCATCCGAGATGCTAGGTTGCCTTTGGTTAGGATATATAACGTTATAGACGCATGTAATGTTAGCTCCGAGACGTAGGGACCGACACGCCTGGAATGTTGTCAAATATTGCATCCGAGATGTTAGGTTGCCTTAGGTTAGGATATATAACGTTATAGACGCATGTAATGTTACCACCGAGACGTAGGGACCGACACGCCTGGAATGTTGTCAAATGTTACATCCGAGATGTTAGGTTGCCTTAGATTAGGATATACAACGTTATAGACGCATATAATGTTCCCACCGAGAAGTAGGGTCCGACACGCCTGGAATGTTGTAGAATAATACATCCGAGATGTCAGGTTGCCTTAGGTTAGGATATATAACGTTATAGACGTATATACTGTTCCCTCCGAGAGGTAGGGTTCGACAGGCCAGGAATGTTGTCAAATATTGCATCCGAGATGTTAGGTTGCCTTAGATTAGGATATATACCGTTATAGACGCATGTAATGTTACCACCGAGACGTAGGGACCGACACGCCTGGAATGTTGTCAAATGTGACATCCGAGATGTTAGGTTGCCTTAGGTTAGGATATATGACGTTACAGACGTATATACTGTTCCCTCCGGGAAGTAGGGTTCGACAGGCCAGGAATGTTGTCAAGTATTGCATCCGAGATGTTAGGTTGCCTTAGGTTAGGATATATAACGATATAGACGCATGTAATGTTACCACCGAGACGTAGGGACCGACACGCCTGGAATGTTGTCATATGTGATATCCGAGATGTTAGGTTGCCTTAGGTTAGGATATATGACGTTACAGACGTATATACTGTTCCCTCCGGGAAGTAGGGTTCGACAGGCCAGGAATGTTGTCAAGTATTGCATCCGAGATGTTAGGTTGCCTTAGATTATGATATATACCATTATAAACGCATATAATGTTCCCACCGAGAAGTAGGGTCCGACACGCCTGGAAGGTTGTAGAATATTACATCCGAGATGTCAGGTTGCCTTAGGTTAGGATATATACCGTTATAGACATATATACTGTTCCCTCCGAGAAGTAGGGTTCGACAGGCCAGGAATGTTGTCAAATATTGCATCCAAGATGTTAGGTTGCCTTAGATTATGATATATACCGTTATAGACGTATATACTGTTCCCTCCGAGAAGTAGGGTTCGACAGGCCAGGAATGTTGGCAAATATTGCATCCGAGATGTTAGGTTGCCTTAGGTTAGGATATATAACGTTATGGACGTATATACTGTTCCCACCGAGAAGTAGGGTCCGAAACGCCAGGAATGTTTTAAAATATTACATCCGACTTGTTACGTTGCCGTTATAGACGCATTAATGTTACCACCGAGACGTAGGGACCGACACGCCTGGAATGTTGTCAAATGTTACATCCGAGATGTTAGGTTGCCTTAGGTTAGGATATATGACGTTACAGACGTATATACTGTTCCCTCCGGGAAGTAGGGTTCGACAGGCCAGGAATGTTGTCAAGTACTGCATCCGAGATGTTAGGTTGCCTTAGATTATGATATATACCATTATAGACGCATATAATGTTTCCACCGAGAAGTAGGGTCCGACACGCCTGGAAGGTTGTAGAATATTACACCCGAGATGTCAGGTTGCCTTAGGTTAGGATATATACCGTTATAGACATATATACTGTTCCCTCCGAGAAGTAGTGTTCGACAGGCCAGGAATGTTGTCAAATATTGCATCCAAGATGTTAGGTTGCCTTAGATTATGATATATACCGTTATAGACGTATATACTGTTCCCTCCGAGAAGTAGGGTTCGACAGGCCAGGAATATTGTCAAATATTGCATCCGAGATGTTAGGTTGCCTTAGATTAGGATATATAACGTTATAGACATATATACTGTTCCCTGCGAGAAGTACGGTTCGACAGACCAGGAATGTTGTCAAATATTGCATCCAAGATGTTAGGTTGCCTTAGATTATGATATATACCGTTATAGACGTATATACTGTTCCCACCGAGAAGTAGGGTCCGACACGCCTGGAATGTTGTAGCATATTACATCCGAGATGTAAGGTTGCCTTAGATTAGGATATATAACGTTATGGACGTATATACTGTTCCCACCGAGAAGTAGGGTCCGAAACGCCAGGAATGTTGTAAAATATTACATCCGAGTTGTTACGTTGCCGTTATAGACGCATTAATGTTACCACCGAGACGTAGGGACCGACACGCCTGGAATGTTGTCAAATGTGACATCCGAGATGTTAGGTTGCCTTAGGTTAGGATATATATCGTTATAGACGTATATACTGTTCCCACCGGGAGGTAGGGTTCGACAGGCCAGGAATGTTGTCAAATATTGCATCCGAGATGCTAGGTTGCCTTTGGTTAGGATATATAACGTTATAGACGCATGTAATGTTACCTCCGAGACGTAGGGACCGACACGCCTGGAATGTTGTCAAATATTGCATCCGAGATGTTAGGTTGCCTTAGGTTAGGATATATAACGTTATAGACGCATGTAATGTTACCACCGAGACGTAGGGACCGACACGCCTGGAATGTTGTAGAATATTACATCCGAGATGTAAGGTTGCCTTAGGTTAGGATATATAACGTTATGGACGTATATACTGTTCCCACCGAGAAGTAGGGTCCGAAACGCCAGGAATGTTGTAAAATATTACATCCGAGTTGTTACGTTGCCGTTATAGACGCATTAATGTTACCACCGAGACGTAGGGAAAGACACGCCTGGAATGTTGTCAAATGTGACATCCGAGATGTTAGGTTGCCTTAGGTTAGGATATATGACGTTACAGACGTATATACTGTTCCCTCCGGGAAGTAGGGTTCGACAGGCCAGGAATGTTGTCAAGTATTGCATCCGAGATGTTAGGTTGCCTTAGATTATGATATATACCATTATAGACGCATATAATGTTCCCACCGAGAAGTAGGGTCCGAAACGCCAGGAATGTTGTAAAATATTACATCCGAGTTGTTACGTTGCCGTTATAGACGCATTAATGTTACCACCGAGACGTAGGGACCTACACGCCTGGAATGTTGTCAAATGTGACATCCGAGATGTTAGGTTGCCTTAGGTTAGGATATATGACGTTACAGACGTATATACTGTTCCCTCCGGGAAGTAGGGTTCGACAGGCCAGGAATGTTGTCAAATATTGCATCCGAGATGTTAGGTTGCCTTAGATTATGATATATACCATTATAGACGCATATAATGTTCCCACCGTGAAGTAGGGTCCCACACGCCTGGAAGGTTGTAGAATATTACATCCGAGATGTCAGGTTGCCTTAGGTTAGGATATATACCGTTATAGACATATATACTGTTCCCTCCGAGAAGTAGGGTTCGACAGGCCAGGAATGTTGTCAAATATTGCATCCAAGATGTTAGGTTGCCTCAGATTATGATATATACAGTTATAGAGGTATATACTGTTCCCTCCGAGAAGTAGGGTTCGACAGGCCAGGAATGTTGTCAAATATTGCATCCGAGATGTTAGGTTGCCTTAGATTAGGATATACAACGTTATAGACGCATATAATGTTCCCACCGAGAAGTAGGGTCCGACACGCCTGGAATGTTGTAGAATATTACATCCGAGATGTCAGGTTGCCTTAGGTTAGGATATATAACGTTATAGACGTATATACTGTTCCCTCCGAGAGGTAGGGTTCGACAGGCCAGGAATGTTGTCAAATATTGCATCCGAGATGTTAGGTTGCCTTAGATTAGGATATATACCGTTATAGACGCATGTAATGTTACCACCGAGACGTAGGGACCGACACGCCTGGAATGTTGTCAAATGTTACATCAGAGTTGTTAGGTTGCCTTAGGTTAGGATATATGACGTTATAGACGTATATACTGTTCCCTCCGAGAAGTACGGTTCGACAGGCCAGGAATGTTGTCAAATATTGCATCCGAGATGTTAGGTTGCCTTAGATTAGGATATACAAAGTTATAGACGCATATAATGTTCCCACCGAGAAGTAGGGTCCGACACGCCTGGAATGTTGTAGAATATTACATCCGAGATGTAAGGTTGCCTTAGGTTAGGATATATAACGTTATGGACGTATACACTGTTCCCACCGAGAAGTAGGGTCCGAAACGCCAGGAATGTTGTAAAATAATACATCCGAGTTGTTACGTTGCCGTTATAGACGCATTAATGTTACCACCGAGACGTAGGGACCGACACGCCTGGAATGTTGTCAAATGTGACATCCGAGATGTTAGGTTGCCTTAGGTTAGGATATATGACGTTATAGACGTATATACTGTTCCCTCCGGGAAGTAGGGTTCGACAGGCCAGGAATGTTGTCAAATATTGCATCCGAGATGTTAGGTTGCCTTAGATTATGATATATACCATTATAGACGCATATAATGTTCCCACCGTGAAGTAGGGTCCGACACGCCTGGAAGGTTGTAGAATATTACATCCGAGATGTCAGGTTGCCTTAGGTTAGGATATATACCGTTATAGACATATATACTGTTCCCTCCGAGAAGTAGGGTTCGACAGGCCAGGAATGTTGTCAAATATTGCATCCAAGATGTTAGGTTGCCTTAGATTATGATATATACAGTTATAGAGGTATATACTGTTCCCTCCGAGAAGTAGGGTTCGACAGGCCAGGAATGTTGTCAAATATTGCATCCGAGATGTTAGGTTGCCTTAGATTAGGATATATAACGTTATAGACATATATACTGTTCCCTGCGAGAAGTAGGGTTCGACAGGCCAGGAATGTTGTCAAATATTGCATCCAAGATGTTAGGTTGCCTTAGATTATGATATATACCGTTATAGACGTATATACTGTTCCCTCCGAGAAGTAGGGTTCGACAGGCCAGGAATGATGTCAAATATTGCATCCGAGATGTTAGGTTGCCTTAGATTAGGATATACAACGTTATAGACGCATATAATGTTCCCACCGAGAAGTAGGGTCCGACACGCCTGGAATGTTGTAGAATATTACATCCGAGATGTAAGGTTGCCTTAGGTTAGGATATATAACGTTATGGACGTATATACTGTTCCCACCGAGAAGTAGGGTCCGAAACGCCAGGAATGTTGTAAAATATTACATCCGAGTTGTTACGTTGCCGTTATAGACGCATTAATGTTACCACCGAGACGTAGGGACCGACACGCCTGGAATGTTGTCAAATGTGACATCCGAGATGTTAGGTTGCCTTAGGATAGGATATATATCGTTATAGACGTATATACTGTTCCCACCGGGAGGTAGGGTTCGACAGGCCAGGAATGTTGTCAAATATTGCATCCGAGATGCTAGGTTGCCTTTGGTTAGGATATATAACGTTATAGACGCATGTAATGTTACCTCCGAGACGTAGGGACCGACACTCCTGGAATGTTGTCAAATATTGCATCCGAGATGTTAGGTTGCCTTAGATTATGATATATACCATTATAGACGCATATAATGTTCCCACCGTGAAGTAGGGTCCCACACGCCTGGAAGGTTGTAGAATATTACATCCGAGATGTCAGGTTGCCTTAGGTTAGGATATATACTGTTATAGACATATATACTGTTCCCTCCGAGAAGTAGGGTTCGACAGGCCAGGAATGTTGTCAAATATTGCATCCAAGATGTTAGGTTGCCTCAGATTATGATATATACAGTTATAGAGGTATATACTGTTCCCTCCGAGAAGTAGGGTTCGACAGGCCAGGAATGTTGTCAAATATTGCATCCGAGATGTTAGTTTGCCTTAGATTAGGATATACAACGTTATAGACGCATATAATGTTCCCACCGAGAAGTAGGGTCCGACACGCCTGGAATGTTGTAGAATATTACATCCGAGATGTCAGGTTGCCTTAGGTTAGGATATATAACGTTATAGACGTATATACTGTTCCCTCCGAGAGGTAGGGTTCGACAGGCCAGGAATGTTGTCAAATATTGCATCCGAGATGTTAGGTTGCCTTAGATTAGGATATATACCGTTATAGACGCATGTAATGTTACCACCGAGACGTAGGGACCGACACGCCTGGAATGTTGTCAAATGTTACATCAGAGTTGTTAGGTTGCCTTAGGTTAGGATATATGACGTTATAGACGTATATACTGTTCCCTCCGAGAAGTACGGTTCGACAGGCCAGGAATGTTGTCAAATATTGCATCCGAGATGTTAGGTTGCCTTAGATTAGGATATACAAAGTTATAGACGCATATAATGTTCCCACCGAGAAGTAGGGTCCGACACGCCTGGAATGTTGTAGAATATTACATCCGAGATGTAAGGTTGCCTTAGGTTAGGATATATAACGTTATGGACGTATATACTGTTCCCACCGAGAAGTAGGGTCCGAAACGCCAGGAATGTTGTAAAATATTACATCCGAGTTGTTACGTTGCCGTTATAGACGCATTAATGTTACCACCGAGACGTAGGGACCGACACGCCTGGAATGTTGTCAAATGTGACATCCGAGATGTTAGGTTGCCTTAGGTTAGGATATATGACGTTACAGACGTATATACTGTTCCCTCCGGGAAGTAGGGTTCGACAGGCCAGGAATGTTGTCAAGTATTGCATCCGAGATGTTAGGTTGCCTTAGATTATGATATATACCATTATAGACGCATATAATGTTCCCACCGAGAAGTAGGGTCCGACACGCCTGGAAGGTTGTAGAATATTACATCCGAGATGTCAGGTTGCCTTAGGTTAGGATATATACCGTTATAGACATATATACTGTTCCCTCCGAGAGGTAGGGTTCGACGGGCCAGGAATGTTGTCAACTATTGCATCCGAGATGTTAGGTTGCCTTAGGTTAGGATATATAACGTTATAGACGCATGTAATGTTACCACCGAGACGTAGGGACCGACACGCCTGGAATGTTGTCAAATGTTACATCCGAGATGTTAGGTTGCCTTAGATTAGGATATACAACGTTATAGACGCATATAATGTTCCCACCGAGAAGTAGGGTCCGAAACGCCTGGAATGTTGTAGAATAATACATCCGAGATGTCAGGTTGCCTTAGGTTAGGATATATAACGCTATAGACGTATATACTGTTCCCTCCGAGAGGTAGGGTTCGACAGGCCAGGAATGTTGTCAAATATTGCATCCAAGATGTTAGGTTGCCTTAGATTATGATATATACGGTTATAGAGGTATATACTGTTCCCTCCGAGAAGTAGGGTTCGACAGGCCAGGAATGTTGTCAAATATTGCATCCGAGATGTTAGGTTGCCTTAGATTAGGATATACAACGTTATAGACGCATATAATGTTCCCACCGAGAAGTAGGGTCCGACACGCCTGGAATGTTGTAGAATATTACATCCGAGATGTAAGGTTGCCTTAGGTTAGGATATATAACGTAATGGACGTATATACTGTTCCCACCGAGAAGTAGGGTCCGAAACGCCTGGAATGTTGTAGAATAATACATCCGAGATGTCAGGTTGCCTTAGGTTAGGATATATAACGTTATAGACGTATATACTGTTCCCTCCGAGAGGTAGGGTTCGACAGGCCAGGAATGTTGTCAAATATTGCATCCAAGATGTTAGGTTGCCTTAGATTATGATATATACGGTTATAGAGGTATATACTGTTCCCTCCGAGAAGTAGGGTTCGACAGGCCAGGAATGTTGTCAAATATTGCATCCGAGATGTTAGGTTGCCTTAGATTAGGATATACAACGTTATAGACGCATATAATGTTCCCACCGAGAAGTAGGGTCCGACACGCCTGGAATGTTGTAGAATATTACATCCGAGGTGTAAGGTTGCCTTAGGTTAGGATATATAACGTAATGGACGTATATACTGTTCCCACCGAGAAGTAGGGTCCGAAACGCCAGGAATGTTGTAAAATATTACATCCGAGTTGTTAGGTTGCCTTAGATTATGATATATACCATTATAGACGCATATAATGTTCCCACCGTGAAGTAGGGTCCGACACGCCTGGAAGGTTGTAGAATATTACATCCGAGATGTCAGGTTGCCTCAGGTTAGGATATATACCGTTATAGACATATATACTGTTCCCTCCGAGAAGTAGGGTTCGACAGGCCAGGAATGTTGCCAAATATTGCATCCAAGATGTTAGGTTGCCTTAGATTATGATATATACGGTTATAGAGGTATATACTGTTCCCTCCGAGAAGTATGGTTCGACAGGCCAGGAATGTTGTCAAATATTGCATCCGAGATGTTAGGTTGCCTTAGATTAGGATATACAACGTTATAGACGCATATAATGTTCCCACCGAGAAGTAGGGTCCGACACGCCTGGAATGTTGTAGAATATTACATCCGAGATGTAAGGTTGCCTTAGGTTAGGATATATAACGTAATGGACGTATATACTGTTCCCACCGAGAAGTAGGGTCCGAAACGCCAGGAATGTTGTAAAATATTACATCCGAGTTGTTACGTTGCCGTTATAGACGCATTAATGTTACCACCGAGACGTAGGGACCGACACGCCTGGAATGTTGTCAAATGTGACATCCGAGATGTTAGGTTGCCTTAGGTTAGGATATATGACGTTACAGACGTATATACTGTTCCCTCCGGGAAGTAGGGTTCGACAGGCCAGGAATGTTGTCAAATATTGCATCCGAGATGTTAGGTTGCCTTAGATTATGATATATACCATTACAGACGCATATAATGTTCCCACCGTGAAGTAGGGTCCGACACGGCTGGAAGGTTGTAGAATATTACATCCGAGATGTCAGGATGCCTTAGGTTAGGATATATACCGTTATAGACATATATACTGTTCCCTCCGAGAAGTAGGGTTCGACAGGCCAGGAATGTTGTCAAATATTGCATCCAAGATGTTAGGTTGCCTCAGATTATGATATATACAGTTATAGAGGTATATACTGTTCCCTCCGAGAAGTAGGGTTCGACAGGCCAGGAATGTTGTCAAATATTGCATCCGAGATGTTAGGTTGCCTTAGATTAGGATATAGAACGTTATAGACGCATATAATGTTCCCACCGAGAAGTAGGGTCCGACACGCCTGGAATGTTGTAGAATATTACATCCGAGATGTAAGGTTGCCTTAGGTTAGGATATATAACGTAATGGACGTATATACTGTTCCCACCGAGAAGTAGGGTCCGAAACGCCAGGAATGTTGTAAAATATTACATCCGAGTTGTTACGTTGCCGTTATAGACGCATTAATGTTACCACCGAGACGTAGGGACCGACACGCCTGGAATGTTGTCAAATGTCACATCCGAGATGTTAGGTTGCCTTAGGTTAGGATATATGACGTTACAGACGTATATACTGTTCCCTCCGGGAAGTAGGGTTCGACAGGCCAGGAATGTTGTCAAATATTGCATCCAAGATGTTAGGTTGCCTTAGATTATGATATATACGGTTATAGAGGTATATACTGTTCCCTCCGAGAAGTAGGGTTCGACAGGCCAGGAATGTTGTCAAATATTGCATCCGAGATGTTAGGTTGCCTTAGATTAGGATATACAACGTTATAGACGCATATAATGTTCCCACCGAGAAGTAGGGTCCGACACGCCTGGAATGTTGTAGAATATTACATCCGAGATGTAAGGTTGCCTTAGGTTAGGATATATAACGTAATGGACGTATATACTGTTCCCACCGAGAAGTAGGGTCCGAAACGCCTGGAATGTTGTAGAATAATACATCCGAGATGTCAGGTTGCCTTAGGTTAGGATATATAACGTTATAGACGTATATACTGTTCCCTCCGAGAGGTAGGGTTCGACAGGCCAGGAATGTTGTCAAATATTGCATCCAAGATGTTAGGTTGCCTTAGATTATGATATATACGGTTATAGAGGTATATACTGTTCCCTCCGAGAAGTAGGGTTCGACAGGCCAGGAATGTTGTCAAATATTGCATCCGAGATGTTAGGTTGCCTTAGATTAGGATATACAACGTTATAGACGCATATAATGTTCCCACCGAGAAGTAGGGTCCGACACGCCTGGAATGTTGTAGAATATTACATCCGAGATGTAAGGTTGCCTTAGGTTAGGATATATAACGTAATGGACGTATATACTGTTCCCACCGAGAAGTAGGGTCCGAAACGCCAGGAATGTTGTAAAATATTACATCCGAGTTGTTAGGTTGCCTTAGATTATGATATATACCATTATAGACGCATATAATGTTCCCACCGTGAAGTAGGGTCCGACACGCCTGGAAGGTTGTAGAATATTACATCCGAGATGTCAGGTTGCCTCAGGTTAGGATATATACCGTGATAGACATATATACTGTTCCCTCCGAGAAGTAGGGTTCGACAGGCCAGGAATGTTGTCAAATATTGCATCCAAGATGTTAGGTTGCCTTAGATTATGATATATACGGTTATAGAGGTATATACTGTTCCCTCCGAGAAGTATGGTTCGACAGGCCAGGAATGTTGTCAAATATTGCATCCGAGATGTTAGGTTGCCTTAGATTAGGATATACAACGTTATAGACGCATATAATGTTCCCACCGAGAAGTAGGGTCCGACACGCCTGGAATGTTGTAGAATATTACATCCGAGATGTAAGGTTGCCTTAGGTTAGGATATATAACGTAATGGACGTATATACTGTTCCCACCGAGAAGTAGGGTCCGAAACGCCAGGAATGTTGTAAAATATTACATCCGAGTTGTTACGTTGCCGTTATAGACGCATTAATGTTACCACCGAGACGTAGGGACCGACACGCCTGGAATGTTGTCAAATGTGACATCCGAGATGTTAGGTTGCCTTAGGTTAGGATATATGACGTTACAGACGTATATACTGTTCCCTCCGGGAAGTAGGGTTCGACAGGCCAGGAATGTTGTCAAATATTGCATCCGAGATGTTAGGTTGCCTTAGATTATGATATATACCATTACAGACGCATATAATGTTCCCACCGTGAAGTAGGGTCCGACACGGCTGGAAGGTTGTAGAATATTACATCCGAGATGTCAGGATGCCTTAGGTTAGGATATATACCGTTATAGACATATATACTGTTCCCTCCGAGAAGTAGGGTTCGACAGGCCAGGAATGTTGTCAAATATTGCATCCAAGATGTTAGGTTGCCTCAGATTATGATATATACAGTTATAGAGGTATATACTGTTCCCTCCGAGAAGTAGGGTTCGACAGGCCAGGAATGTTGTCAAATATTGCATCCGAGATGTTAGGTTGCCTTAGATTAGGATATAGAACGTTATAGACGCATATAATGTTCCCACCGAGAAGTAGGGTCCGACACGCCTGGAATGTTGTAGAATATTACATCCGAGATGTAAGGTTGCCTTAGGTTAGGATATATAACGTAATGGACGTATATACTGTTCCCACCGAGAAGTAGGGTCCGAAACGCCAGGAATGTTGTAAAATATTACATCCGAGTTGTTACGTTGCCGTTATAGACGCATTAATGTTACCACCGAGACGTAGGGACCGACACGCCTGGAATGTTGTCAAATGTCACATCCGAGATGTTAGGTTGCCTTAGGTTAGGATATATGACGTTACAGACGTATATACTGTTCCCTCCGGGAAGTAGGGTTCGACAGGCCAGGAATGTTGTCAAATATTGCATCCGAGATGTTAGGTTGCCTCAGATTATGATATATACCATTATAGACGCATATAATGTTCCCACCGTGAAGTAGGGTCCGACACGCCTGGAAGGTTGTAGAATATTACATCCGAGATGTCAGGTTGCCTTAGGTTAGGATATATACCGTTATAGACATATATACTGTTCCCTCCGAGAAGTAGGGGTCGACAGGCCAGGAATGTTGTCAAATATTGCATCCAAGATGTTAGGTTGCCTTAGATTATGATATATACAGTTATAGAGGTATATACTGTTCCCTCCGAGAAGTAGGGTTCGACAGGCCAGGAATGTTGTCAAATATTGCATCCGAGATGTTAGGTTGCCATAGATTAGGATATACAACGTTATAGACGCATATAATGTTCCCACCGAGAAGTAGGGTCCGACACGCCTGGAATGTGGTAGAATATTACATCCGAGATGTAAGGTTGCCTTAGGTTAGGATATATAACGTTATGGACGTATATACTGTTCCCACCGAGAAGTAGGGTCCGAAACGCCAGGAATGTTGTAAAATATTACATCCGAGTTGTTACGTTGCCGTTATAGACGCATTAATGTTACCACCGAGACGTAGGGACCGACACGCCTGGAATGTTGTCAAATGTGACATCCGAGATGTTAGGTTGCCTTAGGTTAGGATATATATCGTTATAGACGTATATACTGTTCCCACGGAGAGGTAGGCTTCGACAGGCCAGGAATGTTGTCAAATATTGCATCCGAGATGCTAGGTTGCCTTAGGTTAGGATATAAAACGTTATAGACGCATGTAATGTTACCACCGAGACGTAGGGACCGACACGCCTGGAATGTTGTCAAATGTTACATCCGAGATGTTAGGTTGCCTTAGGTTAGGATATATGACGTTACAGACGTATATACTGTTCCCTCCGGGAAGTAGGGTTCGACAGGCCAGGAATGTTGTCAAGTATTGCATCCGAGATGTTAGGTTGCCTTAGGTTAGGATATATAACGATATAGACGCATGTAATGTTACCACCGAGACGTAGGGACCGACACGCCTGGAATGTTGTAGAATATTACATCCGAGATGTCAGGTTGCCTTAGGTTAGGATATATACCGTTATAGACATATATACTGTTCCCTTCGAGAAGTAGGGTTCGACAGGCCAGAAATGTTGTCAAATATTGCATCCAAGATGTTAGGTTGCCTTAGATTATGATATATACCGTTATAGACGTATATACTGTTCCCTCCGAGAAGTAGGGTTCGACAGGCCAGGAATGTTGTCAAATATTGCATCCGAGATGTTAGGTTGCCTTAGATTAGGATATATAACGTTATAGACATATATACTGTTCCCTGCGAGAAGTAGGGTTCGACAGGCCAGGAATGTTGTCAAATATTGCATCCAAGATGTTAGGTTGCCTTAGATTATGATATATACCGTTATAGACGTATATATATACTGTTCCCTCCAAGAAGTAGGGTTCGACAGGCCAGGAATGATGTCAAATATTGCATCCGAGCTGTTAGGTTGCCTTAGATTAGGATATACAACGTTATAGACGCATATAATGTTCCCACCGAGAAGTAGGGTCCGACACGCCTGGAATGTTGTAGAATATTACATCCGAGATGTAAGGTTGCCTTAGGTTAGGATATATAACGTTATGGACGTATATACTGTTCCCACCGAGAAGTAGGGTCCGAAACGCCAGGAATGTTGTAAAATATTACATCCGAGTTGTTACGTTGCCGTTATAGACGCATTAATGTTACCACCGAGACGTAGGGACCGACACGCCTGGAATGTTGTCAAATGTGACATCCGAGATGTTAGGTTGCCTTAGGTTAGGATATATATCGTTATAGACGTATATACTGTTCCCACCGGGAGGTAGGGTTCGACAGGCCAGGAATGTTGTCAAATATTGCATCCGAGATGCTAGGTTGCCTTTGGTTAGGATATATAACGTTATAGACGCATGTAATGTTACCTCCGAGACGTAGGGACCGACACTCCTGGAATGTTGTCAAATATTGCATCCGAGATGTTAGGTTGCCTTAGGTTAGGATATATAACGTTATAGACGCATGTAATGTTACCACCGAGACGTAGGGACCGACACGCCTGGAATGTTGTAGAATATTACATCCGAGATGTAAGGTTGCCTTAGGTTAGGATATATAACGTTATGGACGTATATACTGTTCCCACCGAGAAGTAGGGTCCGAAACGCCAGGAATGTTGTAAAATATTACATCCGAGTTGTTACGTTGCCGTTATAGACGCATTAATGTTACCACCGAGACGTAGGGACCGACACGCCTGGAATGTTGTCAAATGTGACATCCGAGATGTTAGGTTGCCTTAGGTTAGGATATATGACGTTACAGACGTATATACTGTTCCCTCCGGGAAGTAGGGTTCGACAGGCCAGGAATGTTGTCAAGTATTGCATCCGAGATGTTAGGTTGCCTTAGATTATGATATATACCATTATAGACGCATATAATGTTCCCACCGAGAAGTAGGGTCCGACACGCCTGGAAGGTTGTAGAATATTACATCCGAGATGTCAGGTTGCCTTAGGTTAGGATATATACCGTTATAGACATATATACTGTTCCCTCCGAGAAGTAGGGTTCGACAGGCCAGGAATGTTGTCAAATATTGCATCCAAGATGTTAGGTTGCCTTAGATTATGATATATACCGTTATAGACGTATATACTGTTCCCTCCGAGAAGTAGGGTTCGACAGGCCAGGAATGTTGTCAAATATTGCATCCGAGATGTTAGGTTGCCTTAGATTAGGATATACAACGTTATAGACGCATGTAATGTTCCCACCGAGAAGTAGGGTCCGACACGCCTGGAATGTTGTAGAATATTACATCCGAGATGTAAGGTTGCCTTAGGTTAGGATATATAACGTTATGGACGTATATACTGTTCCCACCGAGAAGTAGGGTCCGAAACGCCAGGAATGTTGTAAAATATTACATCCGAGTTGTTACGTTGCCGTTATAGACGCATTAATGTTACCACCGAGACGTAGGGACCGACACGCCTGGAATGTTGTCAAATGTGACATCCGAGATGTTAGGTTGCCTTAGGTTAGGATATATATCGTTATAGACGTATATACTGTTCCCACCGAGAGGTAGGGTTCGACAGGCCAGGAATGTTGTCAAATATTGCATCCGAGATGCTAGGTTGCCTTTGGTTAGGATATATAACGTAATAGACGCATGTAATGTTACCTCCGAGACGTAGGGACCGACACGCCTGGAATGTTGTCAACTATTGCATCCGAGATGTTAGGTTGCCTTAGGTTAGGATATATAACGTTATAGACGTATATACTGTTCCCTCCGAGAGGTAGGGTTCGACAGGCCAGGAATGTTGTCAAATATTGCATCCAAGATGTTAGGTTGCCTTAGATTATGATATATACGGTTATAGAGGTATATACTGTTCCCTCCGAGAAGTAGGGTTCGACAGGCCAGGAATGTTGTCAAATATTGCATCCGAGATGTTAGGTTGCCTTAGATTAGGATATACAACGTTATAGACGCATATAATGTTCCCACCGAGAAGTAGGGTCCGACACGCCTGGAATGTTGTAGAATATTACATCCGAGATGTAAGGTTGCCTTAGGTTAGGATATATAACGTAATGGACGTATATACTGTTCCCACCGAGAAGTAGGGTCCGAAACGCCAGGAATGTTGTAAAATATTACATCCGAGTTGTTAGGTTGCCTTAGATTATGATATATACCATTATAGACGCATATAATGTTCCCACCGTGAAGTAGGGTCCGACACGCCTGGAAGGTTGTAGAATATTACATCCGAGATGTCAGGTTGCCTCAGGTTAGGATATATACCGTGATAGACATATATACTGTTCCCTCCGAGAAGTAGGGTTCGACAGGCCAGGAATGTTGTCAAATATTGCATCCAAGATGTTAGGTTGCCTTAGATTATGATATATACGGTTATAGAGGTATATACTGTTCCCTCCGAGAAGTATGGTTCGACAGGCCAGGAATGTTGTCAAATATTGCATCCGAGATGTTAGGTTGCCTTAGATTAGGATATACAACGTTATAGACGCATATAATGTTCCCACCGAGAAGTAGGGTCCGACACGCCTGGAATGTTGTAGAATATTACATCCGAGATGTAAGGTTGCCTTAGGTTAGGATATATAACGTAATGGACGTATATACTGTTCCCACCGAGAAGTAGGGTCCGAAACGCCAGGAATGTTGTAAAATATTACATCCGAGTTGTTACGTTGCCGTTATAGACGCATTAATGTTACCACCGAGACGTAGGGACCGACACGCCTGGAATGTTGTCAAATGTGACATCCGAGATGTTAGGTTGCCTTAGGTTAGGATATATGACGTTACAGACGTATATACTGTTCCCTCCGGGAAGTAGGGTTCGACAGGCCAGGAATGTTGTCAAATATTGCATCCGAGATGTTAGGTTGCCTTAGATTATGATATATACCATTACAGACGCATATAATGTTCCCACCGTGAAGTAGGGTCCGACACGGCTGGAAGGTTGTAGAATATTACATCCGAGATGTCAGGATGCCTTAGGTTAGGATATATACCGTTATAGACATATATACTGTTCCCTCCGAGAAGTAGGGTTCGACAGGCCAGGAATGTTGTCAAATATTGCATCCAAGATGTTAGGTTGCCTCAGATTATGATATATACAGTTATAGAGGTATATACTGTTCCCTCCGAGAAGTAGGGTTCGACAGGCCAGGAATGTTGTCAAATATTGCATCCGAGATGTTAGGTTGCCTTAGATTAGGATATAGAACGTTATAGACGCATATAATGTTCCCACCGAGAAGTAGGGTCCGACACGCCTGGAATGTTGTAGAATATTACATCCGAGATGTAAGGTTGCCTTAGGTTAGGATATATAACGTAATGGACGTATATACTGTTCCCACCGAGAAGTAGGGTCCGAAACGCCAGGAATGTTGTAAAATATTACATCCGAGTTGTTACGTTGCCGTTATAGACGCATTAATGTTACCACCGAGACGTAGGGACCGACACGCCTGGAATGTTGTCAAATGTCACATCCGAGATGTTAGGTTGCCTTAGGTTAGGATATATGACGTTACAGACGTATATACTGTTCCCTCCGGGAAGTAGGGTTCGACAGGCCAGGAATGTTGTCAAATATTGCATCCGAGATGTTAGGTTGCCTTAGATTATGATATATACCATTATAGACGCATATAATGTTCCCACCGTGAAGTAGGGTCCGACACGCCTGGAAGGTTGTAGAATATTACATCCGAGATGTCAGGTTGCCTTAGGTTAGGATATATACCGTTATAGACATATATACTGTTCCCTCCGAGAAGTAGGGTTCGACAGGCCAGGAATGTTGTCAAATATTGCATCCAAGATGTTAGGTTGCCTTAGATTATGATATATACAGTTATAGAGGTATATACTGTTCCCTCCGAGAAGTAGGGTTCGACAGGCCAGGAATGTTGTCAAATATTGCATCCGAGATGTTAGGTTGCCATAGATTAGGATATACAACGTTATAGACGCATATAATGTTCCCACCGAGAAGTAGGGTCCGACACGCCTGGAATGTGGTAGAATATTACATCCGAGATGTAAGGTTGCCTTAGGTTAGGATATATAACGTTATGGACGTATATACTGTTCCCACCGAGAAGTAGGGTCCGAAACGCCAGGAATGTTGTAAAATATTACATCCGAGTTGTTACGTTGCCGTTATAGACGCATTAATGTTACCACCGAGACGTAGGGACCGACACGCCTGGAATGTTGTCAAATGTGACATCCGAGATGTTAGGTTGCCTTAGGTTAGGATATATATCGTTATAGACGTATATACTGTTCCCACGGAGAGGTAGGCTTCGACAGGCCAGGAATGTTGTCAAATATTGCATCCGAGATGCTAGGTTGCCTTAGGTTAGGATATAAAACGTTATAGACGCATGTAATGTTACCACCGAGACGTAGGGACCGACACGCCTGGAATGTTGTCAAATGTTACATCCGAGATGTTAGGTTGCCTTAGGTTAGGATATATGACGTTACAGACGTATATACTGTTCCCTCCGGGAAGTAGGGTTCGACAGGCCAGGAATGTTGTCAAGTATTGCATCCGAGATGTTAGGTTGCCTTAGGTTAGGATATATAACGATATAGACGCATGTAATGTTACCACCGAGACGTAGGGACCGACACGCCTGGAATGTTGTAGAATATTACATCCGAGATGTCAGGTTGCCTTAGGTTAGGATATATACCGTTATAGACATATATACTGTTCCCTTCGAGAAGTAGGGTTCGACAGGCCAGAAATGTTGTCAAATATTGCATCCAAGATGTTAGGTTGCCTTAGATTATGATATATACCGTTATAGACGTATATACTGTTCCCTCCGAGAAGTAGGGTTCGACAGGCCAGGAATGTTGTCAAATATTGCATCCGAGATGTTAGGTTGCCTTAGATTAGGATATATAACGTTATAGACATATATACTGTTCCCTGCGAGAAGTAGGGTTCGACAGGCCAGGAATGTTGTCAAATATTGCATCCAAGATGTTAGGTTGCCTTAGATTATGATATATACCGTTATAGACGTATATATATACTGTTCCCTCCAAGAAGTAGGGTTCGACAGGCCAGGAATGATGTCAAATATTGCATCCGAGCTGTTAGGTTGCCTTAGATTAGGATATACAACGTTATAGACGCATATAATGTTCCCACCGAGAAGTAGGGTCCGACACGCCTGGAATGTTGTAGAATATTACATCCGAGATGTAAGGTTGCCTTAGGTTAGGATATATAACGTTATGGACGTATATACTGTTCCCACCGAGAAGTAGGGTCCGAAACGCCAGGAATGTTGTAAAATATTACATCCGAGTTGTTACGTTGCCGTTATAGACGCATTAATGTTACCACCGAGACGTAGGGACCGACACGCCTGGAATGTTGTCAAATGTGACATCCGAGATGTTAGGTTGCCTTAGGTTAGGATATATATCGTTATAGACGTATATACTGTTCCCACCGGGAGGTAGGGTTCGACAGGCCAGGAATGTTGTCAAATATTGCATCCGAGATGCTAGGTTGCCTTTGGTTAGGATATATAACGTTATAGACGCATGTAATGTTACCTCCGAGACGTAGGGACCGACACTCCTGGAATGTTGTCAAATATTGCATCCGAGATGTTAGGTTGCCTTAGGTTAGGATATATAACGTTATAGACGCATGTAATGTTACCACCGAGACGTAGGGACCGACACGCCTGGAATGTTGTAGAATATTACATCCGAGATGTAAGGTTGCCTTAGGTTAGGATATATAACGTTATGGACGTATATACTGTTCCCACCGAGAAGTAGGGTCCGAAACGCCAGGAATGTTGTAAAATATTACATCCGAGTTGTTACGTTGCCGTTATAGACGCATTAATGTTACCACCGAGACGTAGGGACCGACACGCCTGGAATGTTGTCAAATGTGACATCCGAGATGTTAGGTTGCCTTAGGTTAGGATATATGACGTTACAGACGTATATACTGTTCCCTCCGGGAAGTAGGGTTCGACAGGCCAGGAATGTTGTCAAGTATTGCATCCGAGATGTTAGGTTGCCTTAGATTATGATATATACCATTATAGACGCATATAATGTTCCCACCGAGAAGTAGGGTCCGACACGCCTGGAAGGTTGTAGAATATTACATCCGAGATGTCAGGTTGCCTTAGGTTAGGATATATACCGTTATAGACATATATACTGTTCCCACCGAGAAGTAGGGTCCGAAACGCCAGGAATGTTGTAAAATATTACATCCGAGTTGTTACGTTGCCGTTATAGACGCATTAATGTTACCACCGAGACGTAGGGACCGACACGCCTGGAATGTTGTCAAATGTGACATCCGAGATGTTAGGTTGCCTTAGGTTAGGATATATGACGTTACAGACGTATATACTGTTCCCTCCGGGAAGTAGGGTTCGACAGGCCAGGAATGTTGTCAAGTATTGCATCCGAGATGTTAGGTTGCCTTAGATTATGATATATACCATTATAGACGCATATAATGTTCCCACCGAGAAGTAGGGTCCGACACGCCTGGAAGGTTGTAGAATATTACATCCGAGATGTCAGGTTGCCTTAGGTTAGGATATATACCGTTATAGACATATATACTGTTCCCTTCGAGAAGTAGGGTTCGACAGGCCAGAAATGTTGTCAAATATTGCATCCAAGATGTTAGGTTGCCTTAGATTATGATATATACCGTTATAGACGTATATACTGTTCCCTCCGAGAAGTAGGGTTCGACAGGCCAGGAATGTTGTCAAATATTGCATCCGAGATGTTAGGTTGCCTTAGATTAGGATATATAACGTTATAGACATATATACTGTTCCCTGCGAGAAGTAGGGTTCGACAGGCCAGGAATGTTGTCAAATATTGCATCCAAGATGTTAGGTTGCCTTAGATTATGATATATACCGTTATAGACGTATATATATACTGTTCCCTCCAAGAAGTAGGGTTCGACAGGCCAGGAATGATGTCAAATATTGCATCCGAGCTGTTAGGTTGCCTTAGATTAGGATATACAACGTTATAGACGCATATAATGTTCCCACCGAGAAGTAGGGTCCGACACGCCTGGAATGTTGTAGAATATTACATCCGAGATGTAAGGTTGCCTTAGGTTAGGATATATAACGTTATGGACGTATATACTGTTCCCACCGAGAAGTAGGGTCCGAAACGCCAGGAATGTTGTAAAATATTACATCCGAGTTGTTACGTTGCCGTTATAGACGCATTAATGTTACCACCGAGACGTAGGGACCGACACGCCTGGAATGTTGTCAAATGTGACATCCGAGATGTTAGGTTGCCTTAGGTTAGGATATATATCGTTATAGACGTATATACTGTTCCCACCGGGAGGTAGGGTTCGACAGGCCAGGAATGTTGTCAAATATTGCATCCGAGATGCTAGGTTGCCTTTGGTTAGGATATATAACGTTATAGACGCATGTAATGTTACCTCCGAGACGTAGGGACCGACACTCCTGGAATGTTGTCAAATATTGCATCCGAGATGTTAGGTTGCCTTAGGTTAGGATATATAACGTTATAGACGCATGTAATGTTACCACCGAGACGTAGGGACCGACACGCCTGGAATGTTGTAGAATATTACATCCGAGATGTAAGGTTGCCTTAGGTTAGGATATATAACGTTATGGACGTATATACTGTTCCCACCGAGAAGTAGGGTCCGAAACGCCAGGAATGTTGTAAAATATTACATCCGAGTTGTTACGTTGCCGTTATAGACGCATTAATGTTACCACCGAGACGTAGGGACCGACACGCCTGGAATGTTGTCAAATGTGACATCCGAGATGTTAGGTTGCCTTAGGTTAGGATATATGACGTTACAGACGTATATACTGTTCCCTCCGGGAAGTAGGGTTCGACAGGCCAGGAATGTTGTCAAGTATTGCATCCGAGATGTTAGGTTGCCTTAGATTATGATATATACCATTATAGACGCATATAATGTTCCCACCGAGAAGTAGGGTCCGACACGCCTGGAAGGTTGTAGAATATTACATCCGAGATGTCAGGTTGCCTTAGGTTAGGATATATACCGTTATAGACATATATACTGTTCCCTCCGAGAAGTAGGGTTCGACAGGCCAGGAATGTTGTCAAATATTGCATCCAAGATGTTAGGTTGCCTTAGATTATGATATATACCGTTATAGACGTATATACTGTTCCCTCCGAGAAGTAGGGTTCGACAGGCCAGGAATGTTGTCAAATATTGCATCCGAGATGTTAGGTTGCCTTAGATTAGGATATACAACGTTATAGACGCATGTAATGTTCCCACCGAGAAGTAGGGTCCGACACGCCTGGAATGTTGTAGAATATTACATCCGAGATGTAAGGTTGCCTTAGGTTAGGATATATAACGTTATGGACGTATATACTGTTCCCACCGAGAAGTAGGGTCCGAAACGCCAGGAATGTTGTAAAATATTACATCCGAGTTGTTACGTTGCCGTTATAGACGCATTAATGTTACCACCGAGACGTAGGGACCGACACGCCTGGAATGTTGTCAAATGTGACATCCGAGATGTTAGGTTGCCTTAGGTTAGGATATATATCGTTATAGACGTATATACTGTTCCCACCGAGAGGTAGGGTTCGACAGGCCAGGAATGTTGTCAAATATTGCATCCGAGATGCTAGGTTGCCTTTGGTTAGGATATATAACGTTATAGACGCATGTAATGTTACCTCCGAGACGTAGGGACCGACACGCCTGGAATGTTGTCAACTATTGCATCCGAGATGTTAGGTTGCCTTAGGTTAGGATATATAACGTTATAGACGCATGTAATGTTACCACCGAGACGTAGGGACCGACACGCCTGGAATGTTGTCAAATGTTACATCCGAGATGTTAGGTTGCCTTAGATTAGGATACACAACGTTATAGACGCATATAATGTTCCCACCGAGAAGTAGGGTCCGAAACGCCTGGAATGTTGTAGAATAATACATCCGAGATGTCAGGTTGCCTTAGGTTAGGATATATAACGTAATGGACGTATATACTGTTCCCACCGAGAAGTAGGGTCCGAAACGCCAGGAATGTTGTAAAATATTACATCCGAGTTGTTAGGTTGCCTTAGATTATGATATATACCATTATAGACGCATATAATGTTCCCACCGTGAAGTAGGGTCCGACACGCCTGGAAGGTTGTAGAATATTACATCCGAGATGTCAGGTTGCCTCAGGTTAGGATATATACCGTGATAGACATATATACTGTTCCCTCCGAGAAGTAGGGTTCGACAGGCCAGGAATGTTGTCAAATATTGCATCCAAGATGTTAGGTTGCCTTAGATTATGATATATACGGTTATAGAGGTATATACTGTTCCCTCCGAGAAGTATGGTTCGACAGGCCAGGAATGTTGTCAAATATTGCATCCAAGATGTTAGGTTGCCTTAGATTATGATATATACCGTTATAGACGTATATACTGTTCCCTCCGAGAAGTAGGGTTCGACAGGCCAGGAATGTTGTCAAATATTGCATCCGAGATGTTAGGTTGCCTTAGATTAGGATATACAACGTTATAGACGCATGTAATGTTCCCACCGAGAAGTAGGGTCCGACACGCCTGGAATGTTGTAGAATATTACATCCGAGATGTAAGGTTGCCTTAGGTTAGGATATATAACGTTATGGACGTATATACTGTTCCCACCGAGAAGTAGGGTCCGAAACGCCAGGAATGTTGTAAAATATTACATCCGAGTTGTTACGTTGCCGTTATAGACGCATTAATGTTACCACCGAGACGTAGGGACCGACACGCCTGGAATGTTGTCAAATGTGACATCCGAGATGTTAGGTTGCCTTAGGTTAGGATATATATCGTTATAGACGTATATACTGTTCCCACCGAGAGGTAGGGTTCGACAGGCCAGGAATGTTGTCAAATATTGCATCCGAGATGCTAGGTTGCCTTTGGTTAGGATATATAACGTTATAGACGCATGTAATGTTACCTCCGAGACGTAGGGACCGACACGCCTGGAATGTTGTCAACTATTGCATCCGAGATGTTAGGTTGCCTTAGGTTAGGATATATAACGTTATAGACGCATGTAATGTTACCACCGAGACGTAGGGACCGACACGCCTGGAATGTTGTCAAATGTTACATCCGAGATGTTAGGTTGCCTTAGATTAGGATACACAACGTTATAGACGCATATAATGTTCCCACCGAGAAGTAGGGTCCGAAACGCCTGGAATGTTGTAGAATAATACATCCGAGATGTCAGGTTGCCTTAGGTTAGGATATATAACGTAATGGACGTATATACTGTTCCCACCGAGAAGTAGGGTCCGAAACGCCAGGAATGTTGTAAAATATTACATCCGAGTTGTTAGGTTGCCTTAGATTATGATATATACCATTATAGACGCATATAATGTTCCCACCGTGAAGTAGGGTCCGACACGCCTGGAAGGTTGTAGAATATTACATCCGAGATGTCAGGTTGCCTCAGGTTAGGATATATACCGTGATAGACATATATACTGTTCCCTCCGAGAAGTAGGGTTCGACAGGCCAGGAATGTTGTCAAATATTGCATCCAAGATGTTAGGTTGCCTTAGATTATGATATATACGGTTATAGAGGTATATACTGTTCCCTCCGAGAAGTATGGTTCGACAGGCCAGGAATGTTGTCAAATATTGCATCCGAGATGTTAGGTTGCCTTAGATTAGGATATACAACGTTATAGACGCATATAATGTTCCCACCGAGAAGTAGGGTCCGACACGCCTGGAATGTTGTAGAATATTACATCCGAGATGTAAGGTTGCCTTAGGTTAGGATATATAACGTAATGGACGTATATACTGTTCCCACCGAGAAGTAGGGTCCGAAACGCCAGGAATGTTGTAAAATATTACATCCGAGTTGTTACGTTGCCGTTATAGACGCATTAATGTTACCACCGAGACGTAGGGACCGACACGCCTGGAATGTTGTCAAATGTGACATCCGAGATGTTAGGTTGCCTTAGGTTAGGATATATGACGTTACAGACGTATATACTGTTCCCTCCGGGAAGTAGGGTTCGACAGGCCAGGAATGTTGTCAAATATTGCATCCGAGATGTTAGGTTGCCTTAGATTATGATATATACCATTACAGACGCATATAATGTTCCCACCGTGAAGTAGGGTCCGACACGGCTGGAAGGTTGTAGAATATTACATCCGAGATGTCAGGATGCCTTAGGTTAGGATATATACCGTTATAGACATATATACTGTTCCCTCCGAGAAGTAGGGTTCGACAGGCCAGGAATGTTGTCAAATATTGCATCCAAGATGTTAGGTTGCCTCAGATTATGATATATACAGTTATAGAGGTATATACTGTTCCCTCCGAGAAGTAGGGTTCGACAGGCCAGGAATGTTGTCAAATATTGCATCCGAGATGTTAGGTTGCCTTAGATTAGGATATAGAACGTTATAGACGCATATAATGTTCCCACCGAGAAGTAGGGTCCGACACGCCTGGAATGTTGTAGAATATTACATCCGAGATGTAAGGTTGCCTTAGGTTAGGATATATAACGTAATGGACGTATATACTGTTCCCACCGAGAAGTAGGGTCCGAAACGCCAGGAATGTTGTAAAATATTACATCCGAGTTGTTACGTTGCCGTTATAGACGCATTAATGTTACCACCGAGACGTAGGGACCGACACGCCTGGAATGTTGTCAAATGTCACATCCGAGATGTTAGGTTGCCTTAGGTTAGGATATATGACGTTACAGACGTATATACTGTTCCCTCAGGGAAGTAGGGTTCGACAGGCCAGGAATGTTGTCAAATATTGCATCCGAGATGTTAGGTTGCCTTAGATTATGATATATACCATTATAGACGCATATAATGTTCCCACCGTGAAGTAGGGTCCGACACGCCTGGAAGGTTGTAGAATATTACATCCGAGATGTCAGGTTGCCTTAGGTTAGGATATATACCGTTATAGACATATATACTGTTCCCTCCGAGAAGTAGGGTTCGACAGGCCAGGAATGTTGTCAAATATTGCATCCGAGATGTTAGGTTGCCTTAGATTAGGATATATAACGTTATAGACATATATACTGTTCCCTGCGAGAAGTAGGGTTCGACAGGCCAGGAATGTTGTCAAATATTGCATCCAAGATGTTAGGTTGCCTTAGATTATGATATATACCGTTATAGACGTATATATATACTGTTCCCTCCAAGAAGTAGGGTTCGACAGGCCAGGAATGATGTCAAATATTGCATCCGAGCTGTTAGGTTGCCTTAGATTAGGATATACAACGTTATAGACGCATATAATGTTCCCACCGAGAAGTAGGGTCCGACACGCCTGGAATGTTGTAGAATATTACATCCGAGATGTAAGGTTGCCTTAGGTTAGGATATATAACGTTATGGACGTATATACTGTTCCCACCGAGAAGTAGGGTCCGAAACGCCAGGAATGTTGTAAAATATTACATCCGAGTTGTTACGTTGCCGTTATAGACGCATTAATGTTACCACCGAGACGTAGGGACCGACACGCCTGGAATGTTGTCAAATGTGACATCCGAGATGTTAGGTTGCCTTAGGTTAGGATATATATCGTTATAGACGTATATACTGTTCCCACCGGGAGGTAGGGTTCGACAGGCCAGGAATGTTGTCAAATATTGCATCCGAGATGCTAGGTTGCCTTTGGTTAGGATATATAACGTTATAGACGCATGTAATGTTACCTCCGAGACGTAGGGACCGACACTCCTGGAATGTTGTCAAATATTGCATCCGAGATGTTAGGTTGCCTTAGGTTAGGATATATAACGTTATAGACGCATGTAATGTTACCACCGAGACGTAGGGACCGACACGCCTGGAATGTTGTAGAATATTACATCCGAGATGTAAGGTTGCCTTAGGTTAGGATATATAACGTTATGGACGTATATACTGTTCCCACCGAGAAGTAGGGTCCGAAACGCCAGGAATGTTGTAAAATATTACATCCGAGTTGTTACGTTGCCGTTATAGACGCATTAATGTTACCACCGAGACGTAGGGACCGACACGCCTGGAATGTTGTCAAATGTGACATCCGAGATGTTAGGTTGCCTTAGGTTAGGATATATGACGTTACAGACGTATATACTGTTCCCTCCGGGAAGTAGGGTTCGACAGGCCAGGAATGTTGTCAAGTATTGCATCCGAGATGTTAGGTTGCCTTAGATTATGATATATACCATTATAGACGCATATAATGTTCCCACCGAGAAGTAGGGTCCGACACGCCTGGAAGGTTGTAGAATATTACATCCGAGATGTCAGGTTGCCTTAGGTTAGGATATATACCGTTATAGACATATATACTGTTCCCTCCGAGAAGTAGGGTTCGACAGGCCAGGAATGTTGTCAAATATTGCATCCAAGATGTTAGGTTGCCTTAGATTATGATATATACCGTTATAGACGTATATACTGTTCCCTCCGAGAAGTAGGGTTCGACAGGCCAGGAATGTTGTCAAATATTGCATCCGAGATGTTAGGTTGCCTTAGATTAGGATATACAACGTTATAGACGCATGTAATGTTCCCACCGAGAAGTAGGGTCCGACACGCCTGGAATGTTGTAGAATATTACATCCGAGATGTAAGGTTGCCTTAGGTTAGGATATATAACGTTATGGACGTATATACTGTTCCCACCGAGAAGTAGGGTCCGAAACGCCAGGAATGTTGTAAAATATTACATCCGAGTTGTTACGTTGCCGTTATAGACGCATTAATGTTACCACCGAGACGTAGGGACCGACACGCCTGGAATGTTGTCAAATGTGACATCCGAGATGTTAGGTTGCCTTAGGTTAGGATATATGACGTTACAGACGTATATACTGTTCCCTCCGGGAAGTAGGGTTCGACAGGCCAGGAATGTTGTCAAATATTGCATCCGAGATGTTAGGTTGCCTTAGATTATGATATATACCATTACAGACGCATATAATGTTCCCACCGTGAAGTAGGGTCCGACACGGCTGGAAGGTTGTAGAATATTACATCCGAGATGTCAGGATGCCTTAGGTTAGGATATATACCGTTATAGACATATATACTGTTCCCTCCGAGAAGTAGGGTTCGACAGGCCAGGAATGTTGTCAAATATTGCATCCAAGATGTTAGGTTGCCTCAGATTATGATATATACAGTTATAGAGGTATATACTGTTCCCTCCGAGAAGTAGGGTTCGACAGGCCAGGAATGTTGTCAAATATTGCATCCGAGATGTTAGGTTGCCTTAGATTAGGATATAGAACGTTATAGACGCATATAATGTTCCCACCGAGAAGTAGGGTCCGACACGCCTGGAATGTTGTAGAATATTACATCCGAGATGTAAGGTTGCCTTAGGTTAGGATATATAACGTAATGGACGTATATACTGTTCCCACCGAGAAGTAGGGTCCGAAACGCCAGGAATGTTGTAAAATATTACATCCGAGTTGTTACGTTGCCGTTATAGACGCATTAATGTTACCACCGAGACGTAGGGACCGACACGCCTGGAATGTTGTCAAATGTCACATCCGAGATGTTAGGTTGCCTTAGGTTAGGATATATGACGTTACAGACGTATATACTGTTCCCTCCGGGAAGTAGGGTTCGACAGGCCAGGAATGTTGTCAAATATTGCATCCGAGATGTTAGGTTGCCTTAGATTATGATATATACCATTATAGACGCATATAATGTTCCCACCGTGAAGTAGGGTCCGACACGCCTGGAAGGTTGTAGAATATTACATCCGAGATGTCAGGTTGCCTTAGGTTAGGATATATACCGTTATAGACATATATACTGTTCCCTCCGAGAAGTAGGGTTCGACAGGCCAGGAATGTTGTCAAATATTGCATCCAAGATGTTAGGTTGCCTTAGATTATGATATATACAGTTATAGAGGTATATACTGTTCCCTCCGAGAAGTAGGGTTCGACAGGCCAGGAATGTTGTCAAATATTGCATCCGAGATGTTAGGTTGCCATAGATTAGGATATACAACGTTATAGACGCATATAATGTTCCCACCGAGAAGTAGGGTCCGACACGCCTGGAATGTGGTAGAATATTACATCCGAGATGTAAGGTTGCCTTAGGTTAGGATATATAACGTTATGGACGTATATACTGTTCCCACCGAGAAGTAGGGTCCGAAACGCCAGGAATGTTGTAAAATATTACATCCGAGTTGTTACGTTGCCGTTATAGACGCATTAATGTTACCACCGAGACGTAGGGACCGACACGCCTGGAATGTTGTCAAATGTGACATCCGAGATGTTAGGTTGCCTTAGGTTAGGATATATATCGTTATAGACGTATATACTGTTCCCACGGAGAGGTAGGCTTCGACAGGCCAGGAATGTTGTCAAATATTGCATCCGAGATGCTAGGTTGCCTTAGGTTAGGATATAAAACGTTATAGACGCATGTAATGTTACCACCGAGACGTAGGGACCGACACGCCTGGAATGTTGTCAAATGTTACATCCGAGATGTTTGGTTGCCTTAGGTTAGGATATATGACGTTACAGACGTATATACTGTTCCCTCCGGGAAGTAGGGTTCGACAGGCCAGGAATGTTGTCAAGTATTGCATCCGAGATGTTAGGTTGCCTTAGGTTAGGATATATAACGATATAGACGCATGTAATGTTACCACCGAGACGTAGGGACCGACACGCCTGGAATGTTGTAGAATATTACATCCGAGATGTCAGGTTGCCTTAGGTTAGGATATATACCGTTATAGACATATATACTGTTCCCTTCGAGAAGTAGGGTTCGACAGGCCAGAAATGTTGTCAAATATTGCATCCAAGATGTTAGGTTGCCTTAGATTATGATATATACCGTTATAGACGTATATACTGTTCCCTCCGAGAAGTAGGGTTCGACAGGCCAGGAATGTTGTCAAATATTGCATCCGAGATGTTAGGTTGCCTTAGATTAGGATATATAACGTTATAGACATATATACTGTTCCCTGCGAGAAGTAGGGTTCGACAGGCCAGGAATGTTGTCAAATATTGCATCCAAGATGTTAGGTTGCCTTAGATTATGATATATACCGTTATAGACGTATATATATACTGTTCCCTCCAAGAAGTAGGGTTCGACAGGCCAGGAATGATGTCAAATATTGCATCCGAGCTGTTAGGTTGCCTTAGATTAGGATATACAACGTTATAGACGCATATAATGTTCCCACCGAGAAGTAGGGTCCGACACGCCTGGAATGTTGTAGAATATTACATCCGAGATGTAAGGTTGCCTTAGGTTAGGATATATAACGTTATGGACGTATATACTGTTCCCACCGAGAAGTAGGGTCCGAAACGCCAGGAATGTTGTAAAATATTACATCCGAGTTGTTACGTTGCCGTTATAGACGCATTAATGTTACCACCGAGACGTAGGGACCGACACGCCTGGAATGTTGTCAAATGTGACATCCGAGATGTTAGGTTGCCTTAGGTTAGGATATATATCGTTATAGACGTATATACTGTTCCCACCGGGAGGTAGGGTTCGACAGGCCAGGAATGTTGTCAAATATTGCATCCGAGATGCTAGGTTGCCTTTGGTTAGGATATATAACGTTATAGACGCATGTAATGTTACCTCCGAGACGTAGGGACCGACACTCCTGGAATGTTGTCAAATATTGCATCCGAGATGTTAGGTTGCCTTAGGTTAGGATATATAACGTTATAGACGCATGTAATGTTACCACCGAGACGTAGGGACCGACACGCCTGGAATGTTGTAGAATATTACATCCGAGATGTAAGGTTGCCTTAGGTTAGGATATATAACGTTATGGACGTATATACTGTTCCCACCGAGAAGTAGGGTCCGAAACGCCAGGAATGTTGTAAAATATTACATCCGAGTTGTTACGTTGCCGTTATAGACGCATTAATGTTACCACCGAGAC
The DNA here is from genome assembly GCA_963969225.1 of Xylocopa violacea. Lineage (NCBI taxonomy): Eukaryota > Metazoa > Arthropoda > Insecta > Hymenoptera > Apidae > Xylocopa > Xylocopa violacea. The sequence continues at coordinate 22,866,137 of CAXAJV010000004.1, forward strand.
GTAGGGACCGACACGCCTGGAATGTTGTCAAATGTGACATCCGAGATGTTAGGTTGCCTTAGGTTAGGATATATGACGTTACAGACGTATATACTGTTCCCTCCGGGAAGTAGGGTTCGACAGGCCAGGAATGTTGTCAAGTATTGCATCCGAGATGTTAGGTTGCCTTAGATTATGATATATACCATTATAGACGCATATAATGTTCCCACCGAGAAGTAGGGTCCGACACGCCTGGAAGGTTGTAGAATATTACATCCGAGATGTCAGGTTGCCTTAGGTTAGGATATATACCGTTATAGACATATATACTGTTCCCTCCGAGAAGTAGGGTTCGACAGGCCAGGAATGTTGTCAAATATTGCATCCAAGATGTTAGGTTGCCTTAGATTATGATATATACCGTTATAGACGTATATACTGTTCCCTCCGAGAAGTAGGGTTCGACAGGCCAGGAATGTTGTCAAATATTGCATCCGAGATGTTAGGTTGCCTTAGATTAGGATATACAACGTTATAGACGCATGTAATGTTCCCACCGAGAAGTAGGGTCCGACACGCCTGGAATGTTGTAGAATATTACATCCGAGATGTAAGGTTGCCTTAGGTTAGGATATATAACGTTATGGACGTATATACTGTTCCCACCGAGAAGTAGGGTCCGAAACGCCAGGAATGTTGTAAAATATTACATCCGAGTTGTTACGTTGCCGTTATAGACGCATTAATGTTACCACCGAGACGTAGGGACCGACACGCCTGGAATGTTGTCAAATGTGACATCCGAGATGTTAGGTTGCCTTAGGTTAGGATATATATCGTTATAGACGTATATACTGTTCCCACCGAGAGGTAGGGTTCGACAGGCCAGGAATGTTGTCAAATATTGCATCCGAGATGCTAGGTTGCCTTTGGTTAGGATATATAACGTTATAGACGCATGTAATGTTACCTCCGAGACGTAGGGACCGACACGCCTGGAATGTTGTCAACTATTGCATCCGAGATGTTAGGTTGCCTTAGGTTAGGATATATAACGTTATAGACGCATGTAATGTTACCACCGAGACGTAGGGACCGACACGCCTGGAATGTTGTCAAATGTTACATCCGAGATGTTAGGTTGCCTTAGATTAGGATACACAACGTTATAGACGCATATAATGTTCCCACCGAGAAGTAGGGTCCGAAACGCCTGGAATGTTGTAGAATAATACATCCGAGATGTCAGGTTGCCTTAGGTTAGGATATATAACGTAATGGACGTATATACTGTTCCCACCGAGAAGTAGGGTCCGAAACGCCAGGAATGTTGTAAAATATTACATCCGAGTTGTTAGGTTGCCTTAGATTATGATATATACCATTATAGACGCATATAATGTTCCCACCGTGAAGTAGGGTCCGACACGCCTGGAAGGTTGTAGAATATTACATCCGAGATGTCAGGTTGCCTCAGGTTAGGATATATACCGTGATAGACATATATACTGTTCCCTCCGAGAAGTAGGGTTCGACAGGCCAGGAATGTTGTCAAATATTGCATCCAAGATGTTAGGTTGCCTTAGATTATGATATATACGGTTATAGAGGTATATACTGTTCCCTCCGAGAAGTATGGTTCGACAGGCCAGGAATGTTGTCAAATATTGCATCCGAGATGTTAGGTTGCCTTAGATTAGGATATACAACGTTATAGACGCATATAATGTTCCCACCGAGAAGTAGGGTCCGACACGCCTGGAATGTTGTAGAATATTACATCCGAGATGTAAGGTTGCCTTAGGTTAGGATATATAACGTAATGGACGTATATACTGTTCCCACCGAGAAGTAGGGTCCGAAACGCCAGGAATGTTGTAAAATATTACATCCGAGTTGTTACGTTGCCGTTATAGACGCATTAATGTTACCACCGAGACGTAGGGACCGACACGCCTGGAATGTTGTCAAATGTGACATCCGAGATGTTAGGTTGCCTTAGGTTAGGATATATGACGTTACAGACGTATATACTGTTCCCTCCGGGAAGTAGGGTTCGACAGGCCAGGAATGTTGTCAAATATTGCATCCGAGATGTTAGGTTGCCTTAGATTATGATATATACCATTACAGACGCATATAATGTTCCCACCGTGAAGTAGGGTCCGACACGGCTGGAAGGTTGTAGAATATTACATCCGAGATGTCAGGATGCCTTAGGTTAGGATATATACCGTTATAGACATATATACTGTTCCCTCCGAGAAGTAGGGTTCGACAGGCCAGGAATGTTGTCAAATATTGCATCCAAGATGTTAGGTTGCCTCAGATTATGATATATACAGTTATAGAGGTATATACTGTTCCCTCCGAGAAGTAGGGTTCGACAGGCCAGGAATGTTGTCAAATATTGCATCCGAGATGTTAGGTTGCCTTAGATTAGGATATAGAACGTTATAGACGCATATAATGTTCCCACCGAGAAGTAGGGTCCGACACGCCTGGAATGTTGTAGAATATTACATCCGAGATGTAAGGTTGCCTTAGGTTAGGATATATAACGTAATGGACGTATATACTGTTCCCACCGAGAAGTAGGGTCCGAAACGCCAGGAATGTTGTAAAATATTACATCCGAGTTGTTACGTTGCCGTTATAGACGCATTAATGTTACCACCGAGACGTAGGGACCGACACGCCTGGAATGTTGTCAAATGTCACATCCGAGATGTTAGGTTGCCTTAGGTTAGGATATATGACGTTACAGACGTATATACTGTTCCCTCAGGGAAGTAGGGTTCGACAGGCCAGGAATGTTGTCAAATATTGCATCCGAGATGTTAGGTTGCCTTAGATTATGATATATACCATTATAGACGCATATAATGTTCCCACCGTGAAGTAGGGTCCGACACGCCTGGAAGGTTGTAGAATATTACATCCGAGATGTCAGGTTGCCTTAGGTTAGGATATATACCGTTATAGACATATATACTGTTCCCTCCGAGAAGTAGGGTTCGACAGGCCAGGAATGTTGTCAAATATTGCATCCGAGATGTTAGGTTGCCTTAGATTAGGATATATAACGTTATAGACATATATACTGTTCCCTGCGAGAAGTAGGGTTCGACAGGCCAGGAATGTTGTCAAATATTGCATCCAAGATGTTAGGTTGCCTTAGATTATGATATATACCGTTATAGACGTATATATATACTGTTCCCTCCAAGAAGTAGGGTTCGACAGGCCAGGAATGATGTCAAATATTGCATCCGAGCTGTTAGGTTGCCTTAGATTAGGATATACAACGTTATAGACGCATATAATGTTCCCACCGAGAAGTAGGGTCCGACACGCCTGGAATGTTGTAGAATATTACATCCGAGATGTAAGGTTGCCTTAGGTTAGGATATATAACGTTATGGACGTATATACTGTTCCCACCGAGAAGTAGGGTCCGAAACGCCAGGAATGTTGTAAAATATTACATCCGAGTTGTTACGTTGCCGTTATAGACGCATTAATGTTACCACCGAGACGTAGGGACCGACACGCCTGGAATGTTGTCAAATGTGACATCCGAGATGTTAGGTTGCCTTAGGTTAGGATATATATCGTTATAGACGTATATACTGTTCCCACCGGGAGGTAGGGTTCGACAGGCCAGGAATGTTGTCAAATATTGCATCCGAGATGCTAGGTTGCCTTTGGTTAGGATATATAACGTTATAGACGCATGTAATGTTACCTCCGAGACGTAGGGACCGACACTCCTGGAATGTTGTCAAATATTGCATCCGAGATGTTAGGTTGCCTTAGGTTAGGATATATAACGTTATAGACGCATGTAATGTTACCACCGAGACGTAGGGACCGACACGCCTGGAATGTTGTAGAATATTACATCCGAGATGTAAGGTTGCCTTAGGTTAGGATATATAACGTTATGGACGTATATACTGTTCCCACCGAGAAGTAGGGTCCGAAACGCCAGGAATGTTGTAAAATATTACATCCGAGTTGTTACGTTGCCGTTATAGACGCATTAATGTTACCACCGAGACGTAGGGACCGACACGCCTGGAATGTTGTCAAATGTGACATCCGAGATGTTAGGTTGCCTTAGGTTAGGATATATGACGTTACAGACGTATATACTGTTCCCTCCGGGAAGTAGGGTTCGACAGGCCAGGAATGTTGTCAAGTATTGCATCCGAGATGTTAGGTTGCCTTAGATTATGATATATACCATTATAGACGCATATAATGTTCCCACCGAGAAGTAGGGTCCGACACGCCTGGAAGGTTGTAGAATATTACATCCGAGATGTCAGGTTGCCTTAGGTTAGGATATATACCGTTATAGACATATATACTGTTCCCTCCGAGAAGTAGGGTTCGACAGGCCAGGAATGTTGTCAAATATTGCATCCAAGATGTTAGGTTGCCTTAGATTATGATATATACCGTTATAGACGTATATACTGTTCCCTCCGAGAAGTAGGGTTCGACAGGCCAGGAATGTTGTCAAATATTGCATCCGAGATGTTAGGTTGCCTTAGATTAGGATATACAACGTTATAGACGCATGTAATGTTCCCACCGAGAAGTAGGGTCCGACACGCCTGGAATGTTGTAGAATATTACATCCGAGATGTAAGGTTGCCTTAGGTTAGGATATATAACGTTATGGACGTATATACTGTTCCCACCGAGAAGTAGGGTCCGAAACGCCAGGAATGTTGTAAAATATTACATCCGAGTTGTTACGTTGCCGTTATAGACGCATTAATGTTACCACCGAGACGTAGGGACCGACACGCCTGGAATGTTGTCAAATGTGACATCCGAGATGTTAGGTTGCCTTAGGTTAGGATATATATCGTTATAGACGTCTATACTGTTCCCACCGAGAGGTAGGGTTCGACAGGCCAGGAATGTTGTCAAATATTGCATCCGAGATGCTAGGTTGCCTTTGGTTAGGATATATAACGTTATAGACGCATGTAATGTTACCTCCGAGACGTAGGGACCGACACGCCTGGAATGTTGTCAACTATTGCATCCGAGATGTTAGGTTGCCTTAGGTTAGGATATATAACGTTATAGACGCATGTAATGTTACCACCGAGACGTAGGGACCGACACGCCTGGAATGTTGTCAAATGTTACATCCGAGATGTTAGGTTGCCTTAGATTAGGATACACAACGTTATAGACGCATATAATGTTCCCACCGAGAAGTAGGGTCCGAAACGCCTGGAATGTTGTAGAATAATACATCCGAGATGTCAGGTTGCCTTAGGTTAGGATATATAACGTAATGGACGTATATACTGTTCCCACCGAGAAGTAGGGTCCGAAACGCCAGGAATGTTGTAAAATATTACATCCGAGTTGTTAGGTTGCCTTAGATTATGATATATACCATTATAGACGCATATAATGTTCCCACCGTGAAGTAGGGTCCGACACGCCTGGAAGGTTGTAGAATATTACATCCGAGATGTCAGGTTGCCTCAGGTTAGGATATATACCGTGATAGACATATATACTGTTCCCTCCGAGAAGTAGGGTTCGACAGGCCAGGAATGTTGTCAAATATTGCATCCAAGATGTTAGGTTGCCTTAGATTATGATATATACGGTTATAGAGGTATATACTGTTCCCTCCGAGAAGTATGGTTCGACAGGCCAGGAATGTTGTCAAATATTGCATCCGAGATGTTAGGTTGCCTTAGATTAGGATATACAACGTTATAGACGCATATAATGTTCCCACCGAGAAGTAGGGTCCGACACGCCTGGAATGTTGTAGAATATTACATCCGAGATGTAAGGTTGCCTTAGGTTAGGATATATAACGTAATGGACGTATATACTGTTCCCACCGAGAAGTAGGGTCCGAAACGCCAGGAATGTTGTAAAATATTACATCCGAGTTGTTACGTTGCCGTTATAGACGCATTAATGTTACCACCGAGACGTAGGGACCGACACGCCTGGAATGTTGTCAAATGTGACATCCGAGATGTTAGGTTGCCTTAGGTTAGGATATATGACGTTACAGACGTATATACTGTTCCCTCCGGGAAGTAGGGTTCGACAGGCCAGGAATGTTGTCAAATATTGCATCCGAGATGTTAGGTTGCCTTAGATTATGATATATACCATTACAGACGCATATAATGTTCCCACCGTGAAGTAGGGTCCGACACGGCTGGAAGGTTGTAGAATATTACATCCGAGATGTCAGGATGCCTTAGGTTAGGATATATACCGTTATAGACATATATACTGTTCCCTCCGAGAAGTAGGGTTCGACAGGCCAGGAATGTTGTCAAATATTGCATCCAAGATGTTAGGTTGCCTCAGATTATGATATATACAGTTATAGAGGTATATACTGTTCCCTCCGAGAAGTAGGGTTCGACAGGCCAGGAATGTTGTCAAATATTGCATCCGAGATGTTAGGTTGCCTTAGATTAGGATATAGAACGTTATAGACGCATATAATGTTCCCACCGAGAAGTAGGGTCCGACACGCCTGGAATGTTGTAGAATATTACATCCGAGATGTAAGGTTGCCTTAGGTTAGGATATATAACGTAATGGACGTATATACTGTTCCCACCGAGAAGTAGGGTCCGAAACGCCAGGAATGTTGTAAAATATTACATCCGAGTTGTTACGTTGCCGTTATAGACGCATTAATGTTACCACCGAGACGTAGGGACCGACACGCCTGGAATGTTGTCAAATGTCACATCCGAGATGTTAGGTTGCCTTAGGTTAGGATATATGACGTTACAGACGTATATACTGTTCCCTCAGGGAAGTAGGGTTCGACAGGCCAGGAATGTTGTCAAATATTGCATCCGAGATGTTAGGTTGCCTTAGATTATGATATATACCATTATAGACGCATATAATGTTCCCACCGTGAAGTAGGGTCCGACACGCCTGGAAGGTTGTAGAATATTACATCCGAGATGTCAGGTTGCCTTAGGTTAGGATATATACCGTTATAGACATATATACTGTTCCCTCCGAGAAGTAGGGTTCGACAGGCCAGGAATGTTGTCAAATATTGCATCCAAGATGTTAGGTTGCCTTAGATTATGATATATACAGTTATAGAGGTATATACTGTTCCCTCCGAGAAGTAGGGTTCGACAGGCCAGGAATGTTGTCAAATATTGCATCCGAGATGTTAGGTTGCCATAGATTAGGATATACAACGTTATAGACGCATATAATGTTCCCACCGAGAAGTAGGGTCCGACACGCCTGGAATGTGGTAGAATATTACATCCGAGATGTAAGGTTGCCTTAGGTTAGGATATATAACGTTATGGACGTATATACTGTTCCCACCGAGAAGTAGGGTCCGAAACGCCAGGAATGTTGTAAAATATTACATCCGAGTTGTTACGTTGCCGTTATAGACGCATTAATGTTACCACCGAGACGTAGGGACCGACACGCCTGGAATGTTGTCAAATGTGACATCCGAGATGTTAGGTTGCCTTAGGTTAGGATATATATCGTTATAGACGTATATACTGTTCCCACGGAGAGGTAGGCTTCGACAGGCCAGGAATGTTGTCAAATATTGCATCCGAGATGCTAGGTTGCCTTAGGTTAGGATATAAAACGTTATAGACGCATGTAATGTTACCACCGAGACGTAGGGACCGACACGCCTGGAATGTTGTCAAATGTTACATCCGAGATGTTAGGTTGCCTTAGGTTAGGATATATGACGTTACAGACGTATATACTGTTCCCTCCGGGAAGTAGGGTTCGACAGGCCAGGAATGTTGTCAAGTATTGCATCCGAGATGTTAGGTTGCCTTAGGTTAGGATATATAACGATATAGACGCATGTAATGTTACCACCGAGACGTAGGGACCGACACGCCTGGAATGTTGTAGAATATTACATCCGAGATGTCAGGTTGCCTTAGGTTAGGATATATACCGTTATAGACATATATACTGTTCCCTTCGAGAAGTAGGGTTCGACAGGCCAGAAATGTTGTCAAATATTGCATCCAAGATGTTAGGTTGCCTTAGATTATGATATATACCGTTATAGACGTATATACTGTTCCCTCCGAGAAGTAGGGTTCGACAGGCCAGGAATGTTGTCAAATATTGCATCCGAGATGTTAGGTTGCCTTAGATTAGGATATATAACGTTATAGACATATATACTGTTCCCTGCGAGAAGTAGGGTTCGACAGGCCAGGAATGTTGTCAAATATTGCATCCAAGATGTTAGGTTGCCTTAGATTATGATATATACCGTTATAGACGTATATATATACTGTTCCCTCCAAGAAGTAGGGTTCGACAGGCCAGGAATGATGTCAAATATTGCATCCGAGCTGTTAGGTTGCCTTAGATTAGGATATACAACGTTATAGACGCATATAATGTTCCCACCGAGAAGTAGGGTCCGACACGCCTGGAATGTTGTAGAATATTACATCCGAGATGTAAGGTTGCCTTAGGTTAGGATATATAACGTTATGGACGTATATACTGTTCCCACCGAGAAGTAGGGTCCGAAACGCCAGGAATGTTGTAAAATATTACATCCGAGTTGTTACGTTGCCGTTATAGACGCATTAATGTTACCACCGAGACGTAGGGACCGACACGCCTGGAATGTTGTCAAATGTGACATCCGAGATGTTAGGTTGCCTTAGGTTAGGATATATATCGTTATAGACGTATATACTGTTCCCACCGGGAGGTAGGGTTCGACAGGCCAGGAATGTTGTCAAATATTGCATCCGAGATGCTAGGTTGCCTTTGGTTAGGATATATAACGTTATAGACGCATGTAATGTTACCTCCGAGACGTAGGGACCGACACTCCTGGAATGTTGTCAAATATTGCATCCGAGATGTTAGGTTGCCTTAGGTTAGGATATATAACGTTATAGACGCATGTAATGTTACCACCGAGACGTAGGGACCGACACGCCTGGAATGTTGTAGAATATTACATCCGAGATGTAAGGTTGCCTTAGGTTAGGATATATAACGTTATGGACGTATATACTGTTCCCACCGAGAAGTAGGGTCCGAAACGCCAGGAATGTTGTAAAATATTACATCCGAGTTGTTACGTTGCCGTTATAGACGCATTAATGTTACCACCGAGACGTAGGGACCGACACGCCTGGAATGTTGTCAAATGTGACATCCGAGATGTTAGGTTGCCTTAGGTTAGGATATATGACGTTACAGACGTATATACTGTTCCCTCCGGGAAGTAGGGTTCGACAGGCCAGGAATGTTGTCAAGTATTGCATCCGAGATGTTAGGTTGCCTTAGATTATGATATATACCATTATAGACGCATATAATGTTCCCACCGAGAAGTAGGGTCCGACACGCCTGGAAGGTTGTAGAATATTACATCCGAGATGTCAGGTTGCCTTAGGTTAGGATATATACCGTTATAGACATATATACTGTTCCCTCCGAGAAGTAGGGTTCGACAGGCCAGGAATGTTGTCAAATATTGCATCCAAGATGTTAGGTTGCCTTAGATTATGATATATACCGTTATAGACGTATATACTGTTCCCTCCGAGAAGTAGGGTTCGACAGGCCAGGAATGTTGTCAAATATTGCATCCGAGATGTTAGGTTGCCTTAGATTAGGATATACAACGTTATAGACGCATGTAATGTTCCCACCGAGAAGTAGGGTCCGACACGCCTGGAATGTTGTAGAATATTACATCCGAGATGTAAGGTTGCCTTAGGTTAGGATATATAACGTTATGGACGTATATACTGTTCCCACCGAGAAGTAGGGTCCGAAACGCCAGGAATGTTGTAAAATATTACATCCGAGTTGTTACGTTGCCGTTATAGACGCATTAATGTTACCACCGAGACGTAGGGACCGACACGCCTGGAATGTTGTCAAATGTGACATCCGAGATGTTAGGTTGCCTTAGGTTAGGATATATATCGTTATAGACGTATATACTGTTCCCACCGAGAGGTAGGGTTCGACAGGCCAGGAATGTTGTCAAATATTGCATCCGAGATGCTAGGTTGCCTTTGGTTAGGATATATAACGTTATAGACGCATGTAATGTTACCTCCGAGACGTAGGGACCGACACGCCTGGAATGTTGTCAACTATTGCATCCGAGATGTTAGGTTGCCTTAGGTTAGGATATATAACGTTATAGACGCATGTAATCTTACCACCGAGACGTAGGGACCGACACGCCTGGAATGTTGTCAAATGTTACATCCGAGATGTTAGGTTGCCTTAGATTAGGATACACAACGTTATAGACGCATATAATGTTCCCACCGAGAAGTAGGGTCCGAAACGCCTGGAATGTTGTAGAATAATACATCCGAGATGTCAGGTTGCCTTAGGTTAGGATATATAACGTTATAGACGTATATACTGTTCCCTCCGAGAGGTAGGGTTCGACAGGCCAGGAATGTTGTCAAATATTGCATCCGAGATGTTAGGTTGCCTTAGATTATGATATATACCATTATAGATGCATATAATGTTCCCACCGTGAAGTAGGGTCCGACACGCCTGGAAGGTTGTAGAATATTACATCCGAGATGTCAGGTTGCCTCAGGTTAGGATATATACCGTTATAGACATATATACTGTTCCCTCCGAGAAGTAGGGTTCGACAGGACAGGAATGTTGTCAAATATTGCATCCAAGATGTTAGGTTGCCTTAGATTATGATATATACGGTTATAGAGGTATATACTGTTCCCTCCGAGAAGTAGGGTTCGACAGGCCAGGAATGTTGTCAAATATTGCATCCGAGATGTTAGGTTGCCTTAGATTAGGATATACAACGTTATAGACGCATATAATGTTCCCACCGAGAAGTAGGGTCCGACACGCCTGGAATGTTGTAGAATATTACATCCGAGATGTAAGGTTGCCTTAGGTTAGGATATATAACGTAATGGACGTATATACTGTTCCCACCGAGAAGTAGGGTCCGAAACGCCAGGAATGTTGTAAAATATTACATCCGAGTTGTTAGGTTGCCTTAGATTATGATATATACCATTATAGACGCATATAATGTTCCCACCGTGAAGTAGGGTCCGACACGCCTGGAAGGTTGTAGAATATTACATCCGAGATGTCAGGTTGCCTCAGGTTAGGATATATACCGTTATAGACATATATACTGTTCCCTCCGAGAAGTAGGGTTCGACAGGCCAGGAATGTTGTCAAATATTGCATCCAAGATGTTAGGTTGCCTTAGATTATGATATATACGGTTATAGAGGTATATACTGTTCCCTCCGAGAAGTAGGGTTCGACAGGCCAAGAATGTTGTCAAATATTGCATCCGAGATGTTAGGTTGCCTTAGATTAGGATATACAACGTTATAGACGCATATAATGTTCCCACCGAGAAGTAGGTTCCGACACGCCTGGAATGTTGTAGAATATTACATCCGAGATGTAAGGTTGCCTTAGGTTAGGATATATAACGTAATGGACGTATATACTGTTCCCACCGAGAAGTAGGGTCCGAAACGCCAGGAATGTTGTAAAATATTACATCCGAGTTGTTACGTTGCCGTTATAGACGCATTAATGTTACCACCGAGACGTAGGGACCGACACGCCTGGAATGTTGTCAAATGTGACATCCGAGATGTTAGGTTGCCTTAGGTTAGGATATATGACGTTACAGACGTATATACTGTTCCCTCCGGGAAGTAGGGTTCGACAGGCCAGGAATGTTGTCAAATATTGCATCCGAGATGTTAGGTTGCCTTAGATTATGATATATACCATTATAAACGCATATAATGTTCCCACCGTGAAGTAGGGTCCGACACGCCTGGAAGGTTGTAGAATATTACATCCGAGATGTCAGGTTGCCTTAGGTTAGGATATATAACGTTATACACGCATGTAATGTTACCACCGAGACGTAGGGACCGACACGCCTGGAATGTTGTAGAATATTACATCCGAGATGTAAGGTTGCCTTAGGTTAGGATATATAACGTTATGGACGTATATACTGTTCCCACCGAGAAGTAGGGTCCGAAACGCCAGGAATGTTGTAAAATATTACATCCGAGTTGTTACGTTGCCGTTATAGACGCATTAATGTTACCACCGAGACGTAGGGACCGACACGCCTGGAATGTTGTCAAATGTGACATCCGAGATGTTAGGTTGCCTTAGGTTAGGATATATGACGTTACAGACGTATATACTGTTCCCTCCGGTAAGTAGGGTTCGACAGGCCAGGAATGTTGTCAAGTATTGCATCCGAGATGTTAGGTTGCCTTAGATTATGATATATACCATTATAGACGCATATAATGTTCCCACCGAGAAGTAGGGTCCGACACGCCTGGAAGGTTGTAGAATATTAGATCCGAGATTTCAGGTTGCCTTAGGTTAGGATATATACCGTTATAGACATATATACTGTTCCCTCCGAGAAGTAGGGTTCGACAGGCCAGGAATGTTGTCAAATATTGCATCCAAGATGTTAGGTTGCCTTAGATTATGATATATACCGTTATAGACGTATATACTGTTCCCTCCGAGAAGTAGGGTTCGACAGGCCAGGAATGTTGTCAAATATTGCATGCGAGATGTTAGGTTGCCTTAGATTAGGATATACAACGTTATAGACGCATATAATGTTCCCACCGAGAAGTAGGGTCCGACACGCCTGGAATGTTGTAGAATATTACATCCGAGATGTAAGGTTGCCTTAGGTTAGGATATATAACGTTATGGACGTATATACTGTTCCCACCGAGAAGTAGGGTCCGAAACGCCAGGAATGTTGTAAAATATTACATCCGAGTTGTTACGTTGCCGTTATAGACGCATTAATGTTACCACCGAGACGTAGGGACCGACACGCCTGGAATGTTGTCAAATGTGACATCCGAGATGTTAGGTTGCCTTAGGTTAGGATATATATCGTTATAGACGTATATACTGTTCCCACCGAGAGGTAGGGTTCGACAGGCCAGGAATGTTGTCAAATATTGCATCCGAGATGCTAGGTTGCCTTTGGTTAGGATATATAACGTTATAGACGCATGTAATGTTACCTCCGAGACGTAGGGACCGACACGCCTGGAATGTTGTCAACTATTGCATCCTAGATGTTAGGTTGCCTTAGGTTAGGATATATAACGTTATAGACGCATGTAATGTTACCACCGAGACGTAGGGACCGACACGCCTGGAATGTTGTCAAATGTTACATCCGAGATGTTAGGTTGCCTTAGATTAGGATATACAACGTTATAGACGCATATAATGTTCCCACCGAGAAGTAGGGTCCGAAACGCCTGGAATATTGTAGAATAATACATCCGAGATGTCAGGTTGCCTTAGGTTAGGATATATAACGTTATAGACGTATATACTGTTCCCTCCGAGAGGTAGGGTTCGACAGGCCAGGAATGTTGTCAAATATTGCATCCGAGATGTTAGGTTGCCTTAGATTATGATATATACCATTATAGACGCATATAATGTTCCCACCGTGAAGTAGGGTCCGACACGCCTGGAAGGTTGTAGAATATTACATCCGAGATGTCAGGTTGCCTCAGGTTAGGATATATACCGTTATAGACATATATACTGTTCCCTCCGAGAAGTAGGGTTCGACAGGCCAGGAATGTTGTCAAATATTGCATCCAAGATGTTAGGTTGCCTTAGATTATGATATATACGGTTATAGAGGTATATACTGTTCCCTCCGAGAAGTAGGGTTCGACAGGCCAGGAATGTTGTCAAATATTGCATCCGAGATGTTAGGTTGCCTTAGATTAGGATATACAACGTTATAGACGCATATAATGTTCCCACCGAGAAGTAGGGTCCGACACGCCTGGAATGTTGTAGAATATTACATCCGAGATGTAAGGTTGCCTTAGGTTAGGATATATAACGTAATGGACGTATATACTGTTCCCACCGAGAAGTAGGGTCCGAAACGCCAGGAATGTTGTAAAATATTACATCCGAGTTGTTACGTTGCCGTTATAGACGCATTAATGTTACCACCGAGACGTAGGGACCGACACGCCTGGAATGTTGTCAAATGTGACATCCGAGATGTTAGGTTGCCTTAGGTTAGGATATATGACGTTACAGACGTATATACTGTTCCCTCCGGGAAGTAGGGTTCGACAGGCCAGGAATGTTGTCAAATATTGCATCCGAGATGTTAGGTTGCCTTAGATTATGATATATACCATTATAGACGCATATAATGTTCCCACCGTGAAGTAGGGTCCGACACGCCTGGAAGGTTGTAGAATATTACATCCGAGATGTCAGGTTGCCTTAGGTTAGGATATATACCGTTATAGACATATATACTGTTCCCTCCGAGAAGTAGGGTTCGACAGGCCAGGAATGTTGTCAAATATTGCATCCAAGATGTTAGGTTGCCTCAGATTATGATATATACAGTTATAGAGGTATATACTGTTCCCTCCGAGAAGTAGGGTTCGACAGGCCAGGAATGTTGTCAAATATTGCATCCGAGATGTTAGGTTGCCTTAGATTAGGATATACAACGTTATAGACGCATATAATGTTCCCACCGAGAAGTAGGGTCCGACACGCCTGGAATGTTGTAGAATATTACATCCGAGATGTAAGGTTGCCTTAGGTTAGGATATATAACGTTATGGACGTATATACTGTTCCCACCGAGAAGTAGGGTCCGAAACGCCAGGAATGTTGTAAAATATTACATCCGAGTTGTTACGTTGCCGTTATAGACGCATTAATGTTACCACCGAGACGTAGGGACCGACACGCCTGGAATGTTGTCAAATGTGACATCCGAGATGTTAGGTTGCCTTAGGTTAGGATATATGACGTTACAGACGTATATACTGTTCCCTCCGGGAAGTAGGGTTCGACAGGCCAGGAATGTTGTCAAATATTGCATCCGAAATGTTAGGTTGCCTTAGATTATGATATATACCATTATAGACGCATATAATGTTCCCACCGTCAAGTAGGGTCCGACACGCCTGGAAGGTTGTAGAATATTACATCCGAGATGTCAGGTTGCCTTAGGTTAGGATATATACCGTTATAGACATATATACTGTTCCCTCCGAGAAGTAGGGTTCGACAGGCCAGGAATGTTGTCAAATATTGCATCCAAGATGTTACGTTGCCTTAGATTATGATATATACAGTTATAGAGGTATATACTGTTCCCTCCGAGAAGTAGGGTTCGACAGGCCAGGAATGTTGTCAAATATTGCATCCGAGATGTTAGGTTGCCTTAGATTAGGATATACAACGTTATAGACGCATATAATGTTCCCACCGAAAAGTAGGGTCCGACACGCCTGGAATGTTGTAGAATATTACATCCGAGATGTAAGGTTGCCTTAGGTTAGGATATATAACGTTATGGACGTATATACTGTTCCCACCGAGAAGTAGGGTCCGAAACGCCAGGAATGTTGTAAAATATTACATCCGAGTTGTTACGTTGCCGTTATAGACGCATTAATGTTACCACCGAGACGGAGGGACCGACACGCCTGGAATGTTGTCAAATGTGACATCCGAGATGTTAGGTTGCCTTAGGTTAGGATATATATCGTTATAGACGTATATACTGTTCCCACGGAGAGGTAGGCTTCGACAGGCCAGGAATGTTGTCAAATATTGCATCCGAGATGCTAGGTTGCCTTAGGTTAGGATATAAAACGTTATAGACGCATGTAATGTTACCACCGAGACGTAGGGACCGACACGCCTGGAATGTTGTCAAATGTTACATCCGAGATGTTAGGTTGCCTTAGGTTAGGATATATAACGTTATAGACGCATGTAATGTTACCACCGAGACGTAGGGACCGACACGCCTGGAATGTTGTCAAATGTTACATCCGAGATGTTAGGTTGCCTTAGATTAGGATATACAACGTTATAGACGCATATAATGTTCCCACCGTGAAGTAGGGTCCGACACGCCTGGAAGGTTGTAGAATATTACATCCGAGATGTCAGGTTGCCTCAGGTTAGGATATATACCGTTATAGACATATATACTGTTCCCTCCGAGAAGTAGGGTTCGACAGGCCAGGAATGTTTTCAAATATTGCATCCAAGATGTTAGGTTGCCTTAGATTATGATATAGACGGTTATAGAGGTATATACTGTTCCCTCCGAGAAGTAGGGTTCGACAGGCCAGGAATGTTGTCAAATATTGCATCCGAGATGTTAGGTTGCCTAAGATTAGGATATACAACGTTATAGACGCATATAATGTTCCCACCGAGAAGTAGGGTCCGACACGCCTGGAATGTTGTAGAATATTACATCCGAGATGTAAGGTTGCCTTAGGTTAGGATATATAACGTAATGGACGTATATACTGTTCCCACCGAGAAGTAGGGTCCGAAACGCCAGGAATGTTGTAAAATATTACATCCGAGTTGTTACGTTGCCGTTATAGACGCATTAATGTTACCACCGAGACGTAGGGACCGACACGCCTGGAATGTTGTCAAATGTGACATCCGAGATGTTAGGTTGCCTTAGGTTAGGATATATGACGTTACAGACGTATATACTGTTCCCTCCGGGAAGTAGGGTTCGACAGGCCAGGAATGTTGTCAAATATTGCATCCGAGATGTTAGGTTGCCTTAGATTATGATATATACCATTATAGACGCATATAATGTTCCCACCGTCAAGTAGGGTCCGACACGCCTGGAAGGTTGTAGAATATTACATCCGAGATGTCAGGTTGCCTTAGGTTAGGATATATACCGTTATAGACATATATACTGTTCCCTCCGAGAAGTAGGGTTCGACAGGCCAGGAATGTTGTCAAATATTGCATCCAAGATGTTACGTTGCCTTAGATTATGATATATACAGTTATAGAGGTATATACTGTTCCCTCCGAGAAGTAGGGTTCGACAGGCCAGGAATGTTGTCAAATATTGCATCCGAGATGTTAGGTTGCCTTAGATTAGGATATACAACGTTATAGACGCATATAATGTTCCCACCGAAAAGTAGGGTCCGACACGCCTGGAATGTTGTAGAATATTACATCCGAGATGTAAGGTTGCCTTAGGTTAGGATATATAACGTTATGGACGTATATACTGTTCCCACCGAGAAGTAGGGTCCGAAACGCCAGGAATGTTGTAAAATATTACATCCGAGTTGTTACGTTGCCGTTATAGACGCATTAATGTTACCACCGAGACGGAGGGACCGACACGCCTGGAATGTTGTCAAATGTGACATCCGAGATGTTAGGTTGCCTTAGGTTAGGATATATATCGTTATAGACGTATATACTGTTCCCACGGAGAGGTAGGCTTCGACAGGCCAGGAATGTTGTCAAATATTGCATCCGAGATGCTAGGTTGCCTTAGGTTAGGATATAAAACGTTATAGACGCATGTAATGTTACCACCGAGACGTAGGGACCGACACGCCTGGAATGTTGTCAAATGTTACATCCGAGATGTTAGGTTGCCTTAGGTTAGGATATATAACGTTATAGACGCATGTAATGTTACCACCGAGACGTAGGGACCGACACGCCTGGAATGTTGTCAAATGTTACATCCGAGATGTTAGGTTGCCTTAGATTAGGATATACAACGTTATAGACGCATATAATGTTCCCACCGAGAAGTAGGGTCCGAAACGCCTGGAATATTGTAGAATAATACATCCGAGATGTCAGGTTGCCTTAGGTTAGGATATATAACGTTATAGACGTATATACTGTTCCCTCCGAGAGGTAGGGTTCGACAGGCCAGGAATGTTGTCAAATATTGCATCCGAGATGTTAGGTTGCCTTAGATTATGATATATACCATTATAGACGCATATAATGTTCCCACCGTGAAGTAGGGTCCGACACGCCTGGAAGGTTGTAGAATATTACATCCGAGATGTCAGGTTGCCTCAGGTTAGGATATATACCGTTATAGACATATATACTGTTCCCTCCGAGAAGTAGGGTTCGACAGGCCAGGAATGTTGTCAAATATTGCATCCAAGATGTTAGGTTGCCTTAGATTATGATATATACGGTTATAGAGGTATATACTGTTCCCTCCGAGAAGTAGGGTTCGACAGGCCAGGAATGTTGTCAAATATTGCATCCGAGATGTTAGGTTGCCTTAGATTAGGATATACAACGTTATAGACGCATATAATGTTCCCACCGAGAAGTAGGGTCCGACACGCCTGGAATGTTGTAGAATATTACATCCGAGATGTAAGGTTGCCTTAGGTTAGGATATATAACGTAATGGACGTATATACTGTTCCCACCGAGAAGTAGGGTCCGAAACGCCAGGAATGTTGTAAAATATTACATCCGAGTTGTTACGTTGCCGTTATAGACGCATTAATGTTACCACCGAGACGTAGGGACCGACACGCCTGGAATGTTGTCAAATGTGACATCCGAGATGTTAGGTTGCCTTAGGTTAGGATATATGACGTTACAGACGTATATACTGTTCCCTCCGGGAAGTAGGGTTCGACAGGCCAGGAATGTTGTCAAATATTGCATCCGAGATGTTAGGTTGCCTTAGATTATGATATATACCATTATAGACGCATATAATGTTCCCACCGTGAAGTAGGGTCCGACACGCCTGGAAGGTTGTAGAATATTACATCCGAGATGTCAGGTTGCCTTAGGTTAGGATATATACCGTTATAGACATATATACTGTTCCCTCCGAGAAGTAGGGTTCGACAGGCCAGGAATGTTGTCAAATATTGCATCCAAGATGTTAGGTTGCCTCAGATTATGATATATACAGTTATAGAGGTATATACTGTTCCCTCCGAGAAGTAGGGTTCGACAGGCCAGGAATGTTGTCAAATATTGCATCCGAGATGTTAGGTTGCCTTAGATTAGGATATACAACGTTATAGACGCATATAATGTTCCCACCGAGAAGTAGGGTCCGACACGCCTGGAATGTTGTAGAATATTACATCCGAGATGTAAGGTTGCCTTAGGTTAGGATATATAACGTTATGGACGTATATACTGTTCCCACCGAGAAGTAGGGTCCGAAACGCCAGGAATGTTGTAAAATATTACATCCGAGTTGTTACGTTGCCGTTATAGACGCATTAATGTTACCACCGAGACGTAGGGACCGACACGCCTGGAATGTTGTCAAATGTGACATCCGAGATGTTAGGTTGCCTTAGGTTAGGATATATGACGTTACAGACGTATATACTGTTCCCTCCGGGAAGTAGGGTTCGACAGGCCAGGAATGTTGTCAAATATTGCATCCGAGATGTTAGGTTGCCTTAGATTATGATATATACCATTATAGACGCATATAATGTTCCCACCGTCAAGTAGGGTCCGACACGCCTGGAAGGTTGTAGAATATTACATCCGAGATGTCAGGTTGCCTTAGGTTAGGATATATACCGTTATAGACATATATACTGTTCCCTCCGAGAAGTAGGGTTCGATAGGCCAGGAATGTTGTCAAATATTGCATCCAAGATGTTACGTTGCCTTAGATTATGATATATACAGTTATAGAGGTATATACTGTTCCCTCCGAGAAGTAGGGTTCGACAGGCCAGGAATGTTGTCAAATATTGCATCCGAGATGTTAGGTTGCCTTAGATTAGGATATACAACGTTATAGACGCATATAATGTTCCCACCGAGAAGTAGGGTCCGACACGCCTGGAATGTTGTAGAATATTACATCCGAGATGTAAGGTTGCCTTAGGTTAGGATATATAACGTTATGGACGTATATACTGTTCCCACCGAGAAGTAGGGTCCGAAACGCCAGGAATGTTGTAAAATATTACATCCGAGTTGTTACGTTGCCGTTATAGACGCATTAATGTTACCACCGAGACGTAGGGACCGACACGCCTGGAATGTTGTCAAATGTGACATCCGAGATGTTAGGTTGCCTTAGGTTAGGATATATATCGTTATAGACGTATATACTGTTCCCACGGAGAGGTAGGCTTCGACAGGCCAGGAATGTTGTCAAATATTGCATCCGAGATGCTAGGTTGCCTTAGGTTAGGATATAAAACGTTATAGACGCATGTAATGTTACCACCGAGACGTAGGGACCGACACGCCTGGAATGTTGTCAAATGTTACATCCGAGATGTTAGGTTGCCTTAGGTTAGGATATATGACGTTACAGACGTATATACTGTTCCCTCCGGGAAGTAGGGTTCGACAGGCCAGGAATGTTGTCACGTATTGCATCCGAGATGTTAGGTTGCCTTAGATTATGATATATACCATTATAGACGCATATAATGTTCCCACCGAGAAGTAGGGTCCGACACGCCTGGAAGGTTGTAGAATATTACACCCGAGATGTCAGGTTGCCTTAGGTTAGGATATATACCGTTATAGACATATATATTGTTCCCTCCGAGAAGTAGGGTTCGACAGGCCAGGAATGTTGTCAAATATTGCATCCGGGATGCTAGGTTTGCCTTTGGTTAGGATATATAACGTTATAGACGCAAGTAATGTTACCTCCGAGACGTAGGGACCGACACGCCTGGAATGTTGTCAAATATTGCATCCGAGATGTTAGGTTGCCTTAGGTTAGGATATATGACGTTACAGACATATATACTGTTCCCTCCGGGAAGTAGGGTTCGACAGGCCAGGAATGTTGTCAAGTATTGCATCCGTGATGTTAGGTTGCCTTAGATTATGATATATACCATTATAGACGCATATAATGTTCCCACCGAGAAGTAGGGTCCGACACGCCTGGAAGGTTGTAGAATATTACATCCGAGATGTCAGGTTGCCTTAGGTTAGGATATATACCGTTATAGACATATATACTGTTCCCTCCGAGAAGTAGGGTTCAACAGGCCAGGAATGTTGTCAAATATTGCATCCAAGATGTTATGTTGCCTTAGATTATGATATATACCGTTATAGACGTATATACTGTTCCCTCCGAGAAATAGGGTTCGACAGGCCAGGAATGTTGTCAAATATTGCATCCGAGATGTTAGGTTGCCTTAGATTAGGATATACAACGTTATAGACGCATATAATTTTCCCACCGAGAAGTAGGGTTCGACACGCCTGGAATGTTGTAGAATATTACATCCGAGATGTAAGGTTGCCTTAGGTTAGGATATATAACGTTATGGACGTATATACTGTTCCCACCGAGAAGTAGGGTCCGAAACGCCAGGAATGTTGTAAAAGATTACATCCGATTTGTTACGTTGCCGTTATAGACGCATTAATTTTACCACCGAGACGTAGGGACCGACACGCCTGGAATGTTGTCAAATGTGACATCCGAGATGTTAGGTTGCCTTAGGTTAGGATATATATCGTTATAGACGTATATACTGTTCCCACGGAGAGGTAGGCTTCGACAGGCCAGGAATGTTGTCAAATATTGCATCCGAGATGCTAGGTTGCCTTAGGTTAGGATATAAAACGTTATAGACGCATGTAATGTTACCACCGAGACGTAGGGACCGACACGCCTGGAATGTTGTCAAATGTTACATCCGAGATGTTAGGTTGCCTTAGGTTAGGATATATGACGTTACAGACGTATATACTGTTCCCTCCGGGAAGTAGGGTTCGACAGGCCAGGAATGTTGTCACGTATTGCATCCGAGATGTTAGGTTGCCTTAGATTATGATATATACCATTATAGACGCATATAATGTTCCCACCGAGAAGTAGGGTCCGACACGCCTGGAAGGTTGTAGAATATTACACCCGAGATGTCAGGTTGCCTTAGGTTAGGATATATACCGTTATAGACATATATATTGTTCCCTCCGAGAAGTAGGGTTCGACAGGCCAGGAATGTTGTCAAATATTGCATCCGGGATGCTAGGTTTGCCTTTGGTTAGGATATATAACGTTATAGACGCAAGTAATGTTACCTCCGAGACGTAGGGACCGACACGCCTGGAATGTTGTCAAATATTGCATCCGAGATGTTAGGTTGCCTTAGGTTAGGATATATGACGTTACAGACATATATACTGTTCCCTCCGGGAAGTAGGGTTCGACAGGCCAGGAATGTTGTCAAGTATTGCATCCGTGATGTTAGGTTGCCTTAGATTATGATATATACCATTATAGACGCATATAATGTTCCCACCGAGAAGTAGGGTCCGACACGCCTGGAAGGTTGTAGAATATTACATCCGAGATGTCAGGTTGCCTTAGGTTAGGATATATACCGTTATAGACATATATACTGTTCCCTCCGAGAAGTAGGGTTCAACAGGCCAGGAATGTTGTCAAATATTGCATCCAAGATGTTAGGTTGCCTTAGATTAGGATATACAACGTTATAGACGCATATAATTTTCCCACCGAGAAGTAGGGTTCGACACGCCTGGAATGTTGTAGAATATTACATCCGAGATGTAAGGTTGCCTTAGGTTAGGATATATAACGTTATGGACGTATATACTGTTCCCACCGAGAAGTAGGGTCCGAAACGCCAGGAATGTTGTAAAATATTACATCCGATTTGTTACGTTGCCGTTATAGACGCATTAATTTTACCACCGAGACGTAGGGACCGACACGCCTGGAATGTTGTCAAATGTGACATCCGAGATGTTAGGTTGCCTTAGGTTAGGATATATAACTTTATAGACGCACGTAATGTTACCACCGAGACGTAGGGACCGACACGCCTGGAATGTTGTCAAATGTTACATCCGAGATGTTAGGTTGCCTTTGGTTAGGATATATAACGTTATAGACGCATGTAATGTTACCTCCGAGACGTAGGGACCGACACGCCTGGAATGTTGTCAAATATTGCATCCGAGATGTTAGGTTGCCTTAGGTTAGGATATATAACGTTTTAGACGCATATAATGTTCCCACCGTGAAGTAGGGTCCGACACGCCTGGAAGGTTGTAGAATATTACATCCGAGATGTCAGGTTGCCTTAGGTTAGGATATATACCGTTATAGACATATATACTGTTCCCTCCGAGAAGTAGGGTTCGACAGGCCAGGAATGTTGTCAAATATTGCATCCAAGATGTTAGGTTGCCTTAGATTATGATATATACCGTTATAGAGGTATATACTGTTCCCTCCGAGAAGTAGGGTTCGACAGGCCAGGAATGTTGTCAAATATTGCATCCGAGATGTTAGGTTGCCTTAGATTAGGATATACAACGTTATAGAGGCATATAATGTTCCCACCGAGAAGTAGGGTTCGACAGGCCAGGAATGTTGTCAAATATTGCATCCGAGATGTTAGGTTGCCTTAGATTAGGATATACAACGTTATAGACGCATATAACGTTCCCACCGAGAAGTAGGGTCCGACACGCCTGGAATGTTGTAGAATATTACATCCGAGTTGTTACGTTGCCGTTATAGACGCCTTAATGTTACCACCGAGACGTAGGGACCGACACGCCTGGAATGTTGTCAAATGTGACATCCGAGATGTTAGGTTGCCTTAGGTTAGGATATATATCGTTATAGACGTATATACTGTTCCCACCGAGAGGTAGGGTTCGACAGGCCAGGAATGTTGTCAAATATTGCATCCGAGATGCTAGGTTGCCTTAGGTTAGGATATAAAACGTTATAGACGCATGTAATGTTACCACCGAGACGTAGGGACCGACACGCCTGGAATGTTGTCAAATGTTACATCCGAGATGTTAGGTTGCCTTAGGTTAGGATATATGACGTTACAGACGTGTATACTGTTCCCTCCGGGAAGTAGGGTTCGACAGGCCAGGAATGTTGTCACGTATTGCATCCGAGATGTTAGGTTGCCTTAGATTATGATATATACCATTATAGACGCATATAATGTTCCCACCGAGAAGTATGCTCCGACACGCCTGGAAGGTTGTAGAATATTACATCCGAGATGTCAGGTTGCCTTAGGTTAGGATATATACCGTTATAGACATATATACTGTTCCCTCCGAGAAGTAGGGTTCGACAGGCCAGGAATGTTGTCAAATATTGCATCCAAGATGTTAGGTTTCCTTAGATTATGATATATACAGTTATAGAGGTATATACTGTTCCCTCCGAGAAGTAGGGTTCGACAGGCCAGGAATGTTGTCAAATATTGCATCCGAGATGTTAGGTTGCCTTAGATTAGGATATACAACGTTATAGACGCATATAATGTTCCCACCGAGAAGTAGGGTCCGACACGCCTGGAATGTTGTAGAATATTACATCCGAGATGTAAGGTTGCCTTAGGTTAGGATATATAACGTTATGGACGTATATACTGTTCCCACCGAGAAGTAGGGTCCGAAACGCCAGGAATGTTGTAAAATATTACATCCGAGTTGTTACGTTGCCGTTATAGACGCATTAATGTTACCACCGAGACGTAGGGACCGACACGCCTGGAATGTTGTCAAATGTGACATCCGAGATGTTAGGTTGCCTTAGGTTAGGATATATATCGTTATAGACGTATATACTGTTCCCACGGAGAGGTAGGCTTCGACAGGCCAGGAATGTTGTCAAATATTGCATCCGAGATGCTAGGTTGCCTTAGGTTAGGATATAAAACGTTATAGACGCATGTAATGTTACCACCGAGACGTAGGGACCGACACGCCTGGAATGTTGTCAAATGTTACATCCGAGATGTTAGGTTGCCTTAGGTTAGGATATATGACGTTACAGACGTATATACTGTTCCCTCCGGGAAGTAGGGTTCGACAGGCCAGGAATGTTGTCACGTATTGCATCCGAGATGTTAGGTTGCCTTAGATTATGATATATACCATTATAGACGCATATAATGTTCCCACCGAGAAGTAGGGTCCGACACGCCTGGAAGGTTGTAGAATATTACATCCGAGATGTCAGGTTGCCTTAGGTTAGGATATATACCGTTATAGACATATATACTGTTCCCTCCGAGAAGTAGGGTTCAACAGGCCAGGAATGTTGTCAGATATTGCATCCAAGATGTTAGGTTGCCTTAGATTATGATATATACCGTTATAGAGGTATATACTGTTCCCTCCGAGAAGTAGGGTTCGACAGGCCAGGAATGTTGTCAAATATTGCATCCGAGATGTTAGGTTGCCTTAGATTAGGATATACAACGTTATAGACGCATATAATGTTCCCACCGAGAAGTAGGGTCCGACACGCCTGGAATGTTGTAGAATATTACATCCGAGATGTAAGGTTGCCTTAGGTTAGGATATATAACGTTATGGACGTATATACTGTTCCCACCGAGAAGTAGGGTCCGAAACGCCAGGAATGTTGTAAAATATTACATCCGAGTTGTTACGTTGCCGTTATAGACGCATTAATGTTACCACCGAGAAGTAGGGTTCGACAGGCCAGGAATGTTGTCAAATATTGCATCCGAGATGTTAGGTTGCCTTAGATTAGGATATACAACGTTATAGAGGCATATAATGTTCCCACCGAGAAGTAGGGTTCGACAGGCCAGGAATGTTGTCAAATATTGCATCCGAGATGCTAGGTTGCCTTAGATTAGGATATACAACGTTATAGACGCATATAACGTTCCCACCGAGAAGTAGGGTCCGACACGCCTGGAATGTTGTAGAATATTACATCCGAGATGTAAGGTTGCCTTAGGTTAGGATATATAACGTTATGGAGGTATATACTGTTCCCACCGAGAAGTAGGGTCCGAAACGCCAGGAATGTTGTAAAATATTACATCCGAGTTGTTACGTTGCCGTTATAGACGCCTTAATGTTACCACCGAGACGTAGGGACCGACACGCCTGGAATGTTGTCAAATGTGACATCCGAGATGTTAGGTTGCCTTAGGTTAGGATATATATCGTTATAGACGTATATACTGTTCCCACCGAGAGGTAGGGTTCGACAGGCCAGGAATGTTGTCAAATATTGCATCCGAGATGCTAGGTTGCCTTAGGTTAGGATATAAAACGTTATAGACGCATGTAATGTTACCACCGAGACGTAGGGACCGACACGCCTGGAATGTTGTCAAATGTTACATCCGAGATGTTAGGTTGCCTTAGGTTAGGATATATGACGTTACAGACGTGTATACTGTTCCCTCCGGGAAGTAGGGTTCGACAGGCCAGGAATGTTGTCACGTATTGCATCCGAGATGTTAGGTTGCCTTAGATTATGATATATACCATTATAGACGCATATAATGTTCCCACCGAGAAGTATGGTCCGACACGCCTGGAAGGTTGTAGAATATTACATCCGAGATGTCAGGTTGCCTTAGGTTAGGATATATACCGTTATAGACATATATACTGTTCCCTCCGAGAAGTAGGGTTCGACAGGCCAGGAATGTTGTCAAATATTGCATCCAAGATGTTAGGTTTCCTTAGATTAGGATATACAACGTTATAGACGCATATAATGTTCCCACCGAGAAGTAGCGTCCGACACGCCTGGAATGCTGTAGAATATTACATCCGAGATGTAAGGTTGCCTTAGGTTAGGATATATAACGTTATGGACGTATATACTGTTCCCACCGAGAAGTAGGGTCCGAAACGCCAGGAATGTTGTAAAATATTACATCCGAGTTGTTACGTTGCCGTTATAGACGCATTAATGTTACCACCGAGACGTAGGGAACGACACGCCTGGAATGTTGTCAAATGTGACATCCGAGATGTTAGGTTGCCTTAGGTTAGGATATATATCGTTATAGACTTATATACTGTTCCCACCGAGAGGTAGGGTTCGACAGGCCAGGAATGTTGTCAAATATTGCATCCGAGATGCTAGGTTGCCTTTGGTTAGGATATATAACGTTATAGACGCATGTAATGTTACCTCCGAGACGTAGGGACCGACACGCCTGGAATGTTGTCAAATATTGCATCCGAGATGTTAGGTTGCCTTAGGTTAGGATATATAACGTTTTAGACGCATGTAATGTTACCACCGAGACGTAGGGACCGACACGCCTGGAATGTTGTCAAATGTTACATCCGAGATGTTAGGTTGCCTTAGATTAGGATATACAACGTTATAGACGCATATAATGTTCCCACCGAGAAGTAGGGTCCGACACGCCTGGAATGTTGTAGAATAATACATCCGAGATGTCAGGTTGCCTTAGGTTAGGATATATAACGTTATAGACATATATACTGTTCCCTCCGAGAGGTAGGGTTCGACAGGCCAGGAATGTTGTCAAATATTGCATCCGAGATGTTAGGTTGCCTTAGATTATGATATATACCGTTATAGAGGTATATACTGTTCCCTCCGAGAAGTAGGGTTCGACAGGCCAGGAATGTTGTCAAATATTGCATCCGAGATGTTAGGTTGCCTTAGATTAGGATATACAACGTTATAGAGGCATATAATGTTCCCACCGAGAAGTAGGGTTCGACAGGCCAGGAATGTTGTCAAATATTGCATCCGAGATGTTAGGTTGCCTTAGATTAGGATATATACCGTTATAGACGCATGTAATGTTACCACCGAGACGTAGGGACCGACACGCCTGGAATGTTGTCAAATGTTACATCCGAGATGTTAGGTTGCCTTAGGTTAGGATATATGACGTTATAGACGTATATACTGTTCCCTCCGAGAAGTACGGTTCGACAGGCCAGGAATGTTGTCAAGTATTGCATCCGAGATGTTAGGTTGCCTTAGATTATGATATATACCATTATAGACGCATATAATGTTCCCACCGAGAAGTAGGGTCCGACACGCCTGGAAGGTTGTAGAATATTACATCCGAGATGTCAGGTTGCCTTAGGTTAGGATATATACCGTTATAGACATATATACTGTTCCCACCGAGAAGTAGGGTTCGACAGGCCAGGAATGTTGTCAAATATTGCATCCAAGATGTTAGGTTGCCTTAGATTATGATATATACCGTTATAGAGGTATATACTGTTCCCTCCGAGAAGTAGGGTTCGACAGGCCAGGAATGTTGTCAAATATTGCATCCGAGATGTTAGGTTGCCTTAGATTAGGATATACAACGTTATAGACGCATATAATGTTCCCACCGAGAAGTAGGGTCCGACACGCCTGGAATGTTGTAGAATATTACATCCGAGATGTAAGGTTGCCTTAGGTTAGGATATATAACGTTATGGACGTATATACTGTTCCCACCGAGAAGTAGGGTCCGAAACGCCAGGAATGTTGTAAAATATTACATCCGAGTTGTTACGTTGCCGTTATAGACGCATTAATGTTACCACCGAGACGTAGGGACCGACACGCCTGGAATGTTGTCAAATGTGACATCCGAGATGTTAGGTTGCCTTAGGTTAGGATATATATCGTTATAGACGTATATACTGTTCCCACGGAGAGGTAGGCTTCGACAGGCCAGGAATGTTGTCAAATATTGCATCCGAGATGCTAGGTTGCCTTAGGTTAGGATATAAAACGTTATAGACGCATGTAATGTTACCACCGAGACGTAGGGACCGACACGCCTGGAATGTTGTCAAATGTTACATCCGAGATGTTAGGTTGCCTTAGGTTAGGATATATGACGTTACAGACGTATATACTGTTCCCTCCGGGAAGTAGGGTTCGACAGGCCAGGAATGTTGTCACGTATTGCATCCGAGATGTTAGGTTGCCTTAGATTATGATATATACCATTATAGACGCATATAATGTTCCCACCGAGAAGTAGGGTCCGACACGCCTGGAAGGTTGTAGAATATTACATCCGAGATGTCAGGTTGCCTTAGGTTAGGATATATACCGTTATAGACATATATACTGTTCCCTCCGAGAAGTAGGGTTCAACAGGCCAGGAATGTTGTCAGATATTGCATCCAAGATGTTAGGTTGCCTTAGATTATGATATATACCGTTATAGAGGTATATACTGTTCCCTCCGAGAAGTAGGGTTCGACAGGCCAGGAATGTTGTCAAATATTGCATCCGAGATGTTAGGTTGCCTTAGATTAGGATATACAACGTTATAGACGCATATAATGTTCCCACCGAGAAGTAGGGTCCGACACGCCTGGAATGTTGTAGAATATTACATCCGAGATGTAAGGTTGCCTTAGGTTAGGATATATAACGTTATGGACGTATATACTGTTCCCACCGAGAAGTAGGGTCCGAAACGCCAGGAATGTTGTAAAATATTACATCCGAGTTGTTACGTTGCCGTTATAGACGCATTAATGTTACCACCGAGAAGTAGGGTTCGACAGGCCAGGAATGTTGTCAAATATTGCATCCGAGATGTTAGGTTGCCTTAGATTAGGATATACAACGTTATAGAGGCATATAATGTTCCCACCGAGAAGTAGGGTTCGACAGGCCAGGAATGTTGTCAAATATTGCATCCGAGATGCTAGGTTGCCTTAGATTAGGATATACAACGTTATAGACGCATATAACGTTCCCACCGAGAAGTAGGGTCCGACACGCCTGGAATGTTGTAGAATATTACATCCGAGATGTAAGGTTGCCTTAGGTTAGGATATATAACGTTATGGAGGTATATACTGTTCCCACCGAGAAGTAGGGTCCGAAACGCCAGGAATGTTGTAAAATATTACATCCGAGTTGTTACGTTGCCGTTATAGACGCCTTAATGTTACCACCGAGACGTAGGGACCGACACGCCTGGAATGTTGTCAAATGTGACATCCGAGATGTTAGGTTGCCTTAGGTTAGGATATATATCGTTATAGACGTATATACTGTTCCCACCGAGAGGTAGGGTTCGACAGGCCAGGAATGTTGTCAAATATTGCATCCGAGATGCTAGGTTGCCTTAGGTTAGGATATAAAACGTTATAGACGCATGTAATGTTACCACCGAGACGTAGGGACCGACACGCCTGGAATGTTGTCAAATGTTACATCCGAGATGTTAGGTTGCCTTAGGTTAGGATATATGACGTTACAGACGTGTATACTGTTCCCTCCGGGAAGTAGGGTTCGACAGGCCAGGAATGTTGTCACGTATTGCATCCGAGATGTTAGGTTGCCTTAGATTATGATATATACCATTATAGACGCATATAATGTTCCCACCGAGAAGTATGGTCCGACACGCCTGGAAGGTTGTAGAATATTACATCCGAGATGTCAGGTTGCCTTAGGTTAGGATATATACCGTTATAGACATATATACTGTTCCCTCCGAGAAGTAGGGTTCGACAGGCCAGGAATGTTGTCAAATATTGCATCCAAGATGTTAGGTTTCCTTAGATTAGGATATACAACGTTATAGACGCATATAATGTTCCCACCGAGAAGTAGCGTCCGACACGCCTGGAATGCTGTAGAATATTACATCCGAGATGTAAGGTTGCCTTAGGTTAGGATATATAACGTTATGGACGTATATACTGTTCCCACCGAGAAGTAGGGTCCGAAACGCCAGGAATGTTGTAAAATATTACATCCGAGTTGTTACGTTGCCGTTATAGACGCATTAATGTTACCACCGAGACGTAGGGAACGACACGCCTGGAATGTTGTCAAATGTGACATCCGAGATGTTAGGTTGCCTTAGGTTAGGATATATATCGTTATAGACTTATATACTGTTCCCACCGAGAGGTAGGGTTCGACAGGCCAGGAATGTTGTCAAATATTGCATCCGAGATGCTAGGTTGCCTTTGGTTAGGATATATAACGTTATAGACGCATGTAATGTTACCTCCGAGACGTAGGGACCGACACGCCTGGAATGTTGTCAAATATTGCATCCGAGATGTTAGGTTGCCTTAGGTTAGGATATATAACGTTTTAGACGCATGTAATGTTACCACCGAGACGTAGGGACCGACACGCCTGGAATGTTGTCAAATGTTACATCCGAGATGTTAGGTTGCCTTAGATTAGGATATACAACGTTATAGACGCATATAATGTTCCCACCGAGAAGTAGGGTCCGACACGCCTGGAATGTTGTAGAATAATACATCCGAGATGTCAGGTTGCCTTAGGTTAGGATATATAACGTTATAGACATATATACTGTTCCCTCCGAGAGGTAGGGTTCGACAGGCCAGGAATGTTGTCAAATATTGCATCCGAGATGTTAGGTTGCCTTAGATTATGATATATACCGTTATAGAGGTATATACTGTTCCCTCCGAGAAGTAGGGTTCGACAGGCCAGGAATGTTGTCAAATATTGCATCCGAGATGTTAGGTTGCCTTAGATTAGGATATACAACGTTATAGAGGCATATAATGTTCCCACCGAGAAGTAGGGTTCGACAGGCCAGGAATGTTGTCAAATATTGCATCCGAGATGTTAGGTTGCCTTAGATTAGGATATATACCGTTATAGACGCATGTAATGTTACCACCGAGACGTAGGGACCGACACGCCTGGAATGTTGTCAAATGTTACATCCGAGATGTTAGGTTGCCTTAGGTTAGGATATATGACGTTATAGACGTATATACTGTTCCCTCCGAGAAGTACGGTTCGACAGGCCAGGAATGTTGTCAAGTATTGCATCCGAGATGTTAGGTTGCCTTAGATTATGATATATACCATTATAGACGCATATAATGTTCCCACCGAGAAGTAGGGTCCGACACGCCTGGAAGGTTGTAGAATATTACATCCGAGATGTCAGGTTGCCTTAGGTTAGGATATATACCGTTATAGACATATATACTGTTCCCACCGAGAAGTAGGGTTCGACAGGCCAGGAATGTTGTCAAATATTGCATCCAAGATGTTAGGTTGCCTTAGATTATGATATATACCGTTATAGAGGTATATACTGTTCCCTCCGAGAAGTAGGGTTCGACAGGCCAGGAATGTTGTCAAATATTGCATCCGAGATGTTAGGTTGCCTTAGATTAGGATATACAACGTTATAGACGCATATAATGTTCCCACCGAGAAGTAGGGTCCGACACGCCTGGAATGTTGTAGAATATTACATCCGAGATGTAAGGTTGCCTTAGGTTAGGATATATAACGTTATGGACGTATATACTGTTCCCACCGAGAAGTAGGGTCCGAAACGCCAGGAATGTTGTAAAATATTACATCCGAGTTGTTACGTTGCCGTTATAGACGCATTAATGTTACCACCGAGACGTAGAAACCGACACGCCTGGAATGTTGTCAAAAGTTACATCCGAGATGTTAGGTTGCCTTAGGTTAGGATATATGACCTTACAGACGTATATACTGTTCCCTCCGCGGAAGTAGGGTTCGACAGGCCAGGAATGTTGTCACGTATTGCATCCGAGATGTTAGGTTGCCTTAGATTATGATATATACCATTATAGACGCATATAATGTTCCCACCGAGAAGTAGGGTCCGACACGCCTGGAAGGTTGTAGAATATTACACCCGAGATGTCAGGTTGCCTTAGGTTAGGATATATACCGTTATAGACATATATACTGTTGCCTCCGAGAAGTAGGGTTCGACAGGCCAGGAATGTTGTCAAATATTGCATCCAAGATGTTAGGTTTCCTTAGATTAGGATATACAACGTTATAGACGCATATAATGTTCCCACCGAGACGTAGGGACCGACACGCCTGGAATGTTGTCAAATGTTACATCCGAGATGTTAGGTTGCCTTAGGTTAGGATATATGTCGTTACAGACGTATATACTGTTCCCTCCGGGAAGTAGGGTTCGACAGGCCAGGAATGTTGTCACGTATTGCATCCGAGATGTTAGGTTGCCTTAGATTATGATATATACCATTATAGACGCATATAATGTTCCCACCGTGAAGTAGGGTCCGACACGCCTGGAAGGTTGTAGAATATTACATCCGAGATGTCAGGTTGCCTTAGGTTAGGATATATACCGTTATAGACATATATACTGTTCCCTCCGAGAAGTAGGGTTCGACAGGCCAGGAATGTTGTCAAATATTGCATCCAAGATGTTAGGTTGCCTTAGATTATGATATATACCGTTATAGAGGTATATACTGTTCCCTCCGAGAAGTAGGGTTCGACAGGCCAGGAATGTTGTCAAATATTGCATCCGAGATGTTAGGTTGCCTTAGATTAGGATATACAACGTTATAGAGGCATATAATGTTCCCACCGAGAAGTAGGGTTCGACAGGCCAGGAATGTTGTCAAATATTGCATCCGAGATGTTAGGTTGCCTTAGATTAGGATATACAACGTTATAGACGCATATAACGTTCCCACCGAGAAGTAGGGTCCGACACGCCTGGAATGTTGCAGAATATTACATCCGAGATGTAAGGTTGCCTTAGGTTAGGATATAAAACGTTATAGACGCATGTAATGTTACCACCGAGACGTAGGGACCGACACGCCTGGAATGTTGTCAAATGTTACATCCGAGATGTTAGGTTGCCTTAGGTTAGGATATATGACGTTACAGACGTATATACTGTTCCCTCCGGGAAGTAGGGTTCGACAGGCTAGGAATGTTGTCACGTATTGCATCCGAGATGTTAGGTTGCCTTAGATTATGATATATACCATTA
Organism: Xylocopa violacea; assembly: GCA_963969225.1. Taxonomy (NCBI): domain Eukaryota; kingdom Metazoa; phylum Arthropoda; class Insecta; order Hymenoptera; family Apidae; genus Xylocopa; species Xylocopa violacea. Next base: position 22,899,646 of record CAXAJV010000004.1, read on the forward strand.
TAGACGCATATAATGTTCCCACCGAGAAGTATGGTCCGACACGCCTGGAAGGTTGTAGAATATTACATCCGAGATGTCAGGTTGCCTTAGGTTAGGATATATACCGTTATAGACATATATACTGTTCCCTCCGAGAAGTAGGGTTCGACAGGCCAGGAATGTTGTCAGATATTGCATCCGAGATGTTAGGTTGCCTTAGATTATGATATATACCATTATGGACGCATATAATGTTCCCACCGTGAAGTAGGGTCCGACACGCCTGGAAGGTTGTAGAATATTACATCCGAGATGTCAGGTTGCCTTAGGTTAGGATATATACCGTTATAGACATATATACTGTTCCCTCCGAGAAGTAGGGTTCGACAGGCCAGGAATGTTGTCAAATATTGCATCCAAGATGTTAGGTTGCCTTAGATTATGATATATACCGTTATAGAGGTATATACTGTTCCCTCCGAGAAGTAGGGTTCGACAGGCCAGGAAGGTTGTAGAATATTACATCCGAGATGTCAGGTTGCCTTAGGTTAGGATATATACCGTTATAGACGCATATAATGTTCCCACCGAGAAGTAGGGTCCGACACGCCTGGAATGTTGTAAAATATTACATCCGATTTGTTACGTTGCCGTTATAGACGCATTAATTTTACCACCGAGACGTAGGGACCGACACGCCTGGAATGTTGTCAAATGTGACATCCGAGATGTTAGGTTGCCTTAGGTTAGGATATATAACGTTATAGACGCATGTAATGTTACCACCGAGACGTAGGGACCGACACGCCTGGAATGTTGTCAAATGTTACATCCGAGATGTTAGGTTGCCTTTGGTTAGGATATATAACGTTATAGACGCATGTAATGTTACCTCCGAGACGTAGGGACCGACACGCCTGGAAGGTTGTAGAATATTACATCCGAGATGTCAGGTTGCCTTAGGTTAGGATATATACCGTTATAGACATATATACTGTTCCCTCCGAGAAGTAGGGTTCGACAGGCCAGGAATGTTGTCAAATATTGCATCCAAGATGTTAGGTTGCCTTAGATTATGATATATACCGTTATAGAGGTATATACTGTTCCCTCCGAGAGGTAGGGTTCGACAGGCCAGGAATGTTGTCAAATATTGCATCCGAGATGTTAGGTTGCCTTAGATTAGGATATATACCGTTATAGACGCATGTCATGTTACCACCGAGACGTAGGGACCGACACTCCTGGAATGTTGTCAAATGTTACATCCGAGATGTTAGGTTGCCTTAGGTTAGGATATATGACGTTATAGACGTATATACTGTTCCCTCCGAGAAGTACGGTTCGACAGGCCAGGAATGTTGTCAAGTATTGCATCCGAGATGTTAGGTTGCCTTAGATTATGATATGTACCATTATAGACGCATATAATGTTCCCACCGAGAAGTAGGGTCCGACACGCCTGGAAGGTTGTAGAATATTACATCCGAGATGTCAGGTTGCCTTAGGTTAGGATATATACCGTTATAGACATATATACTGTTCCCTCCGAGAAGTAGGGTTCGACAGGCCAGGAATGTTGTCAAATATTGCATCCAAGATGTTAGGTTGCCTTAGATTATGATATATACCGTTATAGAGGTATATACTGTTCCCTCCGAGAAGTAGGGTTCGACAGGCCAGGAATGTTGTCAAATATTGCATCCGAGATGTTAGGTTGCCTTAGATTAGGATATACAACGTTATAGACGCATATAATGTTCCCACCGAGAAGTAGGGTCCGACACGCCTGGAATGTTGTAAAATATTACATCCGATTTGTTACGTTGCCGTTATAGACGCATTAATTTTACCACCGAGACGTAGGGACCGACACGCCTGGAATGTTGTCAAATGTGACATCCGAGATGTTAGGTTGCCTTAGGTTAGGATATATAACGTTATAGACGCATGTAATGTTACCACCGAGACGTAGGGACCGACACGCCTGGAATGTTGTCAAATGTTACATCCGAGATGTTAGGTTGCCTTTGGTTAGGATATATAACGTTATAGACGCATGTAATGTTACCTCCGAGACGTAGGGACCGACACGCCTGGAATGTTGTCAAATATTGCATCCGAGATGTTAGGTTGCCTTAGATTATGATATATACCATTATAGACGCATATAATGTTCCCACCGTGAAGTAGGGTCCGACACGCCTGGAAGGTTGTAGAATATTACATCCGAGATGTCAGGTTGCCTTAGGTTAGGATATATACCGTTATAGACATATATACTGTTCCCTCCGAGAAGTAGGGTTCGGCAGGCCAGGAATGTTGTCAAATATTGCATCCGAGATGTTAGGTTGCCTTAGATTAGGATATACAACGTTATAGAGGCATATAATGTTCCCACCGAGAAGTAGGGTTCGACAGGCCAGGAATGTTGTCAAATATTGCATCCGAGATGTTAGGTTGCCTTAGATTAGGATATACAACGTTATAGACGCATATAACGTTCCCACCGAGAAGTAGGGTCCGACACGCCTGGAATGTTGTAGAATATTACATCCGAGATGTAAGGTTGCCTTAGGTTAGGATATATAACGTTATGGACGTATATACTGTTCCCACCGAGAAGTAGGGTCCCAAACGCCAGGAATGTTGTAAAATATTACATCCGAGTTGTTACGTTGCCGTTATAGACGCATTAATGTTACCACCGAGACGTAGGGACCGACACGCCTGGAATGTTGTCAAATGTGACATCCGAGATGTTAGGTTGCCTTAGGTTAGGATATATATCGTTATAGACGTATATACTGTTCCCACCGAGAGGTAGGGTTCGACAGGCCAGGAATGTTGTCAAATATTGCATCCGAGATGCTAGGTTGCCTTAGGTTAGGATATAAAACGTTATAGACGCATGTAATGTTACCACCGAGACGTAGGGACCGACACGCCTGGAATGTTGTCAAATGTTACATCCGAGATGTTAGGTTGCCTTAGGTTAGGATATATGACGTTACAGACGTGTATACTGTTCCCTCCGGGAAGTAGGGTTCGACAGGCCAGGAATGTTGTCACGTATTGCATCCGAGATGTTTGGTTGCCTTAGATTATGATATATACCATTATAGACGCATATAATGTTCCCACCGAGAAGTATGGTCCGACACGCCTGGAAGGTTGTAGAATATTACATCCGAGATGTCAGGTTGCCTTAGGTTAGGATATATACCGTTATAGACATATATACTGTTCCCACCGAGAAGTAGGGTTCGACAGGCCAGGAATGTTGTCAAATATTGCATCCAAGATGTTAGGTTGCCTTAGATTATGATATATACCGTTATAGAGGTATATACTGTTCCCTCCGAGAAGTAGGGTTCGACAGGCCAGGAATGTTGTCAAATATTGCATCCGAGATGTTAGGTTGCCTTAGATTAGGATATACAACGTTATAGACGCATATAATGTTCCCACCGAGAAGTAGGGTTCGACAGGCCAGGAATGTTGTCAAATATTGCATCCGAGATGTTAGGTTGCCTTAGATTAGGATATACAACGTTATAGACGCATATAACGTTCCCACCGAGAAGTAGGGTCCGACACGCCTGGAATGTTGTAGAATATTACATCCGAGATGTAAGGTTGCCTTAGGTTAGGATATAAAACGTTATAGACGCATGTAATGTTACCACCGAGACGTAGGGACCGACACGCCTGGAATGTTGTCAAATGTTACATCCGAGATGTTAGGTTGCCTTAGGTTAGGATATATGACGTTACAGACGTATATACTGTTCCCTCCGGGAAGTAGGGTTCGACAGGCTAGGAATGTTGTCACGTATTGCATCCGAGATGTTAGGTTGCCTTAGATTATGATATATACCATTATAGACGCATATAATGTTCCCACCGAGAAGTATGGTCCGACACGCCTGGAAGGTTGTAGAATATTACATCCGAGATATCAGGTTGCCTTAGGTTAGGATATATACCGTTATAGACATATATACTGTTCCCTCCGAGAAGTAGGGTTCGACAGGCCAGGAATGTTGTCAAATATTGCATCCAAGATGTTAGGTTTCCTTAGATTAGGATATACAACGTTATAGACGCATATAATGTTCCCACCGAGAAGTAGCGTCCGACACGCCTGGAATGCTGTAGAATATTACATCCGAGATGTAAGGTTGCCTTAGGTTAGGATATATAACGTTATGGACGTATATACTGTTCCCACCGAGAAGTAGGGTCCGAAACGCCAGGAATGTTGTAAAATATTACATCCGAGTTGTTACGTTGCCGTTATAGACACATTAATGTTACCACCGAGACGTAGGGAACGACACGCCTGGAATGTTGTCAAATGTGACATCCGAGATGTTAGGTTGCCTTAGGTTAGGATATATATCGTTATAGACGTATATACTGTTCCCACCGAGAGGTAGGGTTCGACAGGCCAGGAATGTTGTCAAATATTGCATCCGAGATGCTAGGTTGCCTTTGGTTAGGATATATAACGTTATAGACGCATGTAATGTTACCTCCGAGACGTAGGGACCGACACGCCTGGAATGTTGTCAAATATTGCATCCGAGATGTTAGGTTGCCTTAGGTTAGGATATATAACGTTTTAGACGCATGTAATGTTACCACCGAGACGTAGGGACCGACACGCCTGGAATGTTGTCAGATGTTACATCCGAGATGTTAGGTTGCCTTAGATTAGGATATACAACGTTATAGACGCATATAATGTTCCCACCGAGAAGTAGGGTCCGACACGCCTGGAATGTTGTAGAATAATACATCCGAGATGTCAGGTTGCCTTAGGTTAGGATATATAACGTTATAGACATATATACTGTTCCCTCCGAGAGGTAGGGTTCGACAGGCCAGGAATGTTGTCAAATATTGCATCCGAGATGTTAGGTTGCCTTAGATTATGATATATACCATTATGCACGCATATAATGTTCCCACCGTGAAGTAGGGTCCGACACGCCTGGAAGGTTGTAGAATATTACATCCGAGATGTCAGGTTGCCTTAGGTTAGGATATATACCGTTATAGACATATATACTGTTCCCTCCGAGAAGTAGGGTTCGACAGGCCAGGAATGTTGTCAAATATTGCATCCAAGATGTTAGGTTGCCTTAGGTTAGGATATATACCGTTATAGAGGTATATACTGTTCCCTCCGAGAAGTAGGGTTCGACAGGCCAGGAATGTTGTCAAATATTGCATCCAAGATGTTAGGTTTCCTTAGATTAGGATATACAACGTTATAGACGCATATAATGTTCCCACCGAGAAGTAGCGTCCGACACGCCTGGAATGCTGTAGAATATTACATCCGAGATGTAAGGTTGCCTTAGGTTAGGATATATAACGTTATGGACGTATATACTGTTCCCACCGAGAAGTAGGGTCCGAAACGCCAGGAATGTTGTAAAATATTACATCCGAGTTGTTACGTTGCCGTTATAGACACATTAATGTTACCACCGAGACGTAGGGAACGACACGCCTGGAATGTTGTCAAATGTGACATCTGAGATGTTAGGTTGCCTTAGGTTAGGATATATATCGTTATAGACGTATATACTGTTCCCACCGAGAGGTAGGGTTCGACAGGCCAGGAATGTTGTCAAATATTGCATCCGAGATGCTAGGTTGCCTTTGGTTAGGATATATAACGTTATAGACGCATGTAATGTTACCTCCGAGACGTAGGGACCGACACGCCTGGAATGTTGTCAAATATTGCATCCGAGATGTTAGGTTGCCTTAGGTTAGGATATATAACGTTTTAGACGCATGTAATGTTACCACCGAGACGTAGGGACCGACACGCCTGGAATGTTGTCAGATGTTACATCCGAGATGTTAGGTTGCCTTAGATTAGGATATACAACGTTATAGACGCATATAATGTTCCCACCGAGAAGTAGGGTCCGACACGCCTGGAATGTTGTAGAATAATACATCCGAGATGTCAGGTTGCCTTAGGTTAGGATATATAACGTTATAGACATATATACTGTTCCCTCCGAGAGGTAGGGTTCGACAGGCCAGGAATGTTGTCAAATATTGCATCCGAGATGTTAGGTTGCCTTAGATTATGATATATACCATTATGGACGCATATAATGTTCCCACCGTGAAGTAGGGTCCGACACGCCTGGAAGGTTGTAGAATATTACATCCGAGATGTCAGGTTGCCTTAGGTTAGGATATATACCGTTATAGACATATATACTGTTCCCTCCGAGAAGTAGGGTTCGACAGGCCAGGAATGTTGTCAAATATTGCATCCAAGATGTTAGGTTGCCTTAGATTATGATATATACCGTTATAGAGGTATATACTGTTCCCTCCGAGAAGTAGGGTTCGACAGGCCAGGAATGTTGTCAAATATTGCATCCGAGATGTTAGGTTGCCTTAGATTAGGATATACAACGTTATAGAGGCATATAATGTTCCCACCGAGAAGTAGGGTTCGACAGGCCAGGAATGTTGTCAAATATTGCATCCGAGATGTTAGGTTGCCTTAGATTAGGATATATACCGTTATAGACGCATGTAATGTTACCACCGAGACGTAGGGACCGACACTCCTGGAATGTTGTCAAATGTTACATCCGAGATGTTAGGTTGCCTTAGGTTAGGATATATGACGTTATAGACGTATATACTGTTCCCTCCGAGAAGTACGGTTCGACAGGCCAGGAATGTTGTCAAGTATTGCATCCGAGATGTTAGGTTGCCTTAGATTATGATATGTACCATTATAGACGCATATAATGTTCCCACCGAGAAGTAGGGTCCGACACGCCTGGAAGGTTGTAGAATATTACATCCGAGATGTCAGGTTGCCTTAGGTTAGGATATATACCGTTATAGACATATATACTGTTCCCTCCGAGAAGTAGGGTTCGACAGGCCAGGAATGTTGTCAAATATTGCATCCAAGATGTTAGGTTGCCTTAGATTATGATATATACCGTTATAGAGGTATATACTGTTCCCTCCGAGAAGTAGGGTTCGACAGGCCAGGAATGTTGTCAAATATTGCATCCGAGATGTTAGGTTGCCTTAGATTGGGATATACAACGTTATAGACGCATATAATGTTCCCACCGAGAAGTAGGGTCCGACACGCCTGGAATGTTGTAAAATATTACATCCGATTTGTTACGTTGCCGTTATAGACGCATTAATTTTACCACCGAGACGTAGGGACCGACACGCCTGGAATGTTGTCAAATGTGACATCCGAGATGTTAGGTTGCCTTAGGTTAGGATATATAACGTTATAGACGCATGTAATGTTACCACCGAGACGTAGGGACCGACACGCCTGGAATGTTGTCAAATGTTACATCCGAGATGTTAGGTTGCCTTTGGTTAGGATATATAACGTTATAGACGCATGTAATGTTACCTCCGAGACGTAGGGACCGACACGCCTGGAATGTTGTCAAATATTGCATCCGAGATGTTAGGTTGCCTTAGGTTAGGATATATAACGTTTTAGACGCATGTAATGTTACCACCGAGACGTAGGGACCGACACGCCTGGAAAGTTGTCAAATGTTACATCCGAGATGTTAGGTTGCCTTAGATTAGGATATACAACGTTATAGACGCATATAATGTTCCCACCGAGAAGTAGGGTCCGACACGCCTGGAATGTTGTAGAATAATACATCCGAGATGTCAGGTTGCCTTAGGTTAGGATATATAACGTTATAGACGTATATACTGTTCCCTCCGAGAGGTAGGGTTCGACAGGCCAGGAATGTTGTCAAATATTGCATCCGAGATGTTAGGTTGCCTTAGATTATGATATATACCATTATAGACGCATATAATGTTCCCACCGTGAAGTAGGGTCCGACACGCCTGGAAGGTTGTAGAATATTACATCCGAGATGTCAGGTTGCCTTAGGTTAGGATATATACCGTTATAGACATATATACTGTTCCCTCCGAGAAGTAGGGTTCGACAGGCCAGGAATGTTGTCAAATATTGCATCCGAGATGTTAGGTTGCCTTAGATTAGGATATACAACGTTATAGAGGCATATAATGTTCCCACCGAGAAGTAGGGTTCGACAGGCCAGGAATGTTGTCAAATATTGCATCCGAGATGTTAGGTTGCCTTAGATTAGGATATACAACGTTATAGACGCATATAACGTTCCCACCGAGAAGTAGGGTCCGACACGCCTGGAATGTTGTAGAATATTACATCCGAGATGTAAGGTTGCCTTAGGTTAGGATATATAACGTTATGGACGTATATACTGTTCCCACCGAGAAGTAGGGTCCGAAACGCCAGGAATGTTGTAAAATATTACATCCGAGTTGTTACGTTGCCGTTATAGACGCATTAATGTTACCACCGAGACGTAGGGACCGACACGCCTGGAATGTTGTCAAATGTGACATCCGAGATGTTAGGTTGCCTTAGGTTAGGATATATATCGTTATAGACGTATATACTGTTCCCACCGAGAGGTAGGGTTCGACAGGCCAGGAATGTTGTCAAATATTGCATCCGAGATGCTAGGTTGCCTTTGGTTAGGATATATAACGTTATAGACGCATGTAATGTTACCTCCGAGACGTAGGGACCGACACGCCTGGAATGTTGTCAAATATTGCATCCGAGATGTTAGGTTGCCTTAGGTTAGGATATATAACGTTTTAGACGCATGTAATGTTACCACCGAGACGTAGGGACCGACACGCCTGGAATGTTGTCAAATGTTACATCCGAGATGTTAGGTTGCCTTAGATTAGGATATACAACGTTATAGACGCATATAATGTTCCCACCGAGAAGTAGGGTCCGACACGCCTGGAATGTTGTAGAATAATACATCCGAGATGTCAGGTTGCCTTAGGTTAGGATATATAACGTTATAGACATATATACTGTTCCCTCCGAGAGGTAGGGTTCGACAGGCCAGGAATGTTGTCAAATATTGCATCCGAGATGTTAGGTTGCCTTAGATTATGATATATACCGTTATAGAGGTATATACTGTTCCCTCCGAGATGTAGGGTTCGACAGGCCAGGAATGTTGTCAAATATTGCATCCGAGATGTTAGGTTGCCTTAGATTAGGATATACAACGTTATAGAGGCATATAATGTTCCCACCGAGAAGTAGGGTTCGACAGGCCAGGAATGTTGTCAAATATTGCATCCGAGATGTTAGGTTGCCTTAGATTAGGATATATACCGTTATAGACGCATGTAATGTTACCACCGAGACGTAGGGACCGACACGCCTGGAATGTTGTCAAATGTTACATCCGAGATGTTAGGTTGCCTTAGGTTAGGATATATGACGTTATAGACGTATATACTGTTCCCTCCGAGAAGTACGGTTCGACAGGCCAGGAATGTTGTCAAGTATTGCATCCGAGATGTTAGGTTGCCTTAGATTATGATATATACCATTATAGACGCATATAATGTTCCCACCGAGAAGTAGGGTCCGACACGCCTGGAAGGTTGTAGAATATTACATCCGAGATGTCAGGTTGCCTTAGGTTAGGATATATACCGTTATAGACATATATACTGTTCCCACCGAGAAGTAGGGTTCGACAGGCCAGGAATGTTGTCAAATATTGCATCCAAGATGTTAGGTTGCCTTAGATTATGATATATACCGTTATAGAGGTATATACTGTTCCCTCCGAGAAGTAGGGTTCGACAGACCAGGAATGTTGTCAAATATTGCATCCGAGATGTTAGGTTGCCTTAGATTATGATATATACCATTATAGACGCATATAATGTTCCCACCGTGAAGTAGGGTCCGACACGCCTGGAAGGTTGTAGAATATTACATCCGAGATGTCAGGTTGCCTTAGGTTAGGATATATACCGTTATAGACATATATACTGTTCCCTCCGAGAAGTAGGGTTCGACAGGCCAGGAATGTTGTCAAATATTGCATCCAAGATGTTAGGTTGCCTTAGATTATGATATATACCGTTATAGAGGTATATACTGTTCCCTCCGAGAAGTAGGGTTCGACAGGCCAGGAATGTTGTCAAATATTGCATCCGAGATGTTAGGTTGCCTTAGATTAGGATATACAACGTTATAGACGCATATCATGTTCCCACCGAGAAGTAGGTTCCGACACGCCTGGAATTTTGTAGAATATTACATCCGAAATGTAAGGTTGCCTTAGGTTAGGATATATAACGTTATGGACGTATATACTGTTCCCAACGAGAAGTAGGGTCCGAAACGCCAGGAATGTTGTAAAATATTACATCCGAGTTGTTACGTTACCGTTATAGACGCATTAATGTTACCACCGAGACGTAGGGACCGACACGCCTGGAATGTTGTCAAATGTGACATCCGAGATGTTAGGTTGCCTTAGGTTAGGATATATATCGTTATAGACGTATATACTGTTCCCACCGAGAGGTAGGGTTCGACAGGCCAGGAATGTTGTCAAATATTGCATCCGAGATGCTAGGTTGCCTTTGGTTAGGATATATAACGTTATAGACGCATGTAATGTTACCTCCGAGACGTAGGGACCGACACGCCTGGAATGTTGTCAAATATTGCATCCGAGATGTTAGGTTGCCTTAGGTTAGGATATATAACGTTATAGACGCATGTAATGTTACCACCGAGACGTAGGGACCGACACGCCTGGAATGTTGTCAAATGTTACATCCGAGATGTTAGGTTGCCTTAGATTAGGATATACAACGTTATAGACGCATATAATGTTCCCACCGAGAAGTAGGGTCCGACACGCCTGGAATGTTGTAGAATAATACATCCGAGATGTCAGGTTGCCTTAGGTTAGGATATATAACGTTATAGACGTATATACTGTTCCCTCCGAGAGGTAGGGTTCGACAGGCCAGGAATGTTGTCAAATATTGCATCCGAGATGTTAGGTTGCCTTAGATTAGGATATATACCGTTATAGACGCATGTAATGTTACCACCGAGACGTAGGGACTGACACGCCTGGAATGTTGTCAAATGTTACATCCGAGATGTTAGGTTGCCTTAGGTTAGGATATATGACGTTATAGACGTATATACTGTTCCGTCCGAGAAGTACGGTTCGACAGGCCAGGAATGTTGTCCAATATAGCATCCGAGATGTTAGGTTGCCTTAGGTTAGGATATATAACGTTATAGACGCATGTAATGTTACCACCGAGACGTAGGGACCGACACGCCTGGAATGTTGTCAAATGTTACATCCGAGATGTTAGGTTGCCTTAGGTTAGGATATATGACGTTACAGACGTATATACTGTTCCCTCCGGGAAGTAGGGTTCGACAGGCCAGGAATGTTGTCAAATATTGCATCCAAGATGTTAGGTTGCCTTAGATTATGATATATACCGTTATAGACGTATATACTGTTCCCTCCGAGAAGTAGGGTTCGACAGGCCAGGAATGTTGTCAAATATTGCATCCGAGATGTTAGGTTGCCTTAGATTAGGATATACAACGTTATAGACGCATATAATGTTCCCACCGAGACGAAGGGACCGACACGCCTGGAATGTTGTCAAATATTGCATCCGAGATGTTAGGTTGCCTTAGGTTAGGATATATAACGTTATAGACGCATGTAATGTTACCACCGAGACGTAGGGACCGACACGCCTGGAATGTTGTCAAATGTTACATCCGAGATGTTAGGTTGCCTTAGATTAGGATATACAACGTTATAGACGCATATAATGTTCCCACCGAGAAGTAGGGTCCGACACGCCTGGAATGTTGTAGAATAATACATCCGAGATGTCAGGTTGCCTTAGGTTAGGATATATAACGTTATAGACGTATATACTGTTCCCTCCGAGAGGTAGGGTTCGACAGGCCAGGAATGTTGTCAAATATTGCATCCGAGATGTTAGGTTGCCTTAGATTAGGATATATACCGTTATAGACGCATGTAATGTTACCACCGAGACGTAGGGACCGACACGCCTGGAATGTTGTCAAATGTTACATCCGAGATGTTAGGTTGCCTTAGGTTAGGATATATAACGTTATAGACGCATGTAATGTTACCACCGAGACGTAGGGACCGACACGCCTGGAATGTTGTCAAATGTTACATCCGAGATGTTAGGTTGCCTTAGGTTAGGATATATGACGTTACAGACGTATATACTGTTCCCTCCGGGAAGTAGGGTTCGACAGGCCAGGAATGTTGTCACGTATTGCATCCGAGATGTTAGGTTGCCTTAGATTATGATATATACCATTATAGACGCATATAATGTTCCCACCGAGAAGTAGGGTCCGACACGCCTGGAAGGTTGTAGAATATTACACCCGAGATGTCAGGTTGCCTTAGGTTAGGATATATACCGTTATAGACATATATACTGTTCCCTCCGAGAAGTAGGGTTCGACAGGCCAGGAATGTTGTCAAATATTGCATCCAAGATGTTAGGTTGCCTTAGATTATGATATATACCGTTATAGACGTATATACTGTTCCCTCCGAGAAGTAGGGTTCGACAGGCCAGGAATGTTGTCAAATATTGCATCCGAGATGTTAGGTTGCCTTAGATTAGGATATACAACGTTGTAGACGCATATAATGTTCCCACCGAGACGAAGGGACCGACACGCCTGGAATGTTGTCAAATATTGCATCCGAGATGTTAGGTTGCCTTAGGTTAGGATATATAACGTTATAGACGCATGTAATGTTACCACCGAGACGTAGGGACCGACACGCCTGGAATGTTGTCAAATGTTACATCCGAGATGTTAGGTTGCCTTAGATTAGGATATACAACGTTATAGACGCATATAATGTTCCCACCGAGAAGTAGGGTCCGACACGCCTGGAATGTTGTAGAATAATACATCCGAGATGTCAGGTTGCCTTAGGTTATGATATATACCGTTATAGACGTATATACTGTTCCCTCCGAGAAGTAGGGTTCGACAGCCCAGGAATGTTGTCAAATATTGCATCCGAGATGTTAGGTTGCCTTAGATTAGGATATACAACGTTATAGACGCATATCATGTTCCCACCGAGAAGTAGGTTCCGACACGCCTGGAATGTTGTAGAATATTACATCCGAAATGTAAGGTTGCCTTAGGTTAGGATATATAACGTTATGGACGTATATACTGTTCCCAACGAGAAGTAGGGTCCGAAACGCCAGGAATGTTGTAAAATATTACATCCGAGTTGTTACGTTACCGTTATAGACGCATTAATGTTACCACCGAGACGTAGGGACCGACACGCCTGGAATGTTGTCAAATGTGACATCCGAGATGTTAGGTTGCCTTAGGTTAGGATATATATCGTTATAGACGCATATAATGTTCCCACCGAGAATTAGGGTCCGACACGCCTGGAATGTTGTAGAATAATACATCCGAGATGTCAGGTTGCCTTAGGTTAGGATATATAACGTTATAGACGTATATACTGTTCCCTCCGAGAGGTAGGGTTCGACAGGCCAGGAATGTTGTCAAATATTGCATCCGAGATGTTAGGTTGCCTTAGATTAGGATATATACCGTTATAGACGCATGTAATGTTACCACCGAGACGTAGGGACTGACACGCCTGGAATGTTGTCAAATGTTACATCCGAGATGTTAGGTTGCCTTAGGTTAGGATATATGACGTTATAGACGTATATACTGTTCCGTCCGAGAAGTACGGTTCGACAGGCCAGGAATGTTGTCAAGTATTGCATCCGAGATGTTAGGTTGCCTTAGATTATGATATATACCATTATAGACGCATATAATGTTCCCACCGAGAAGTAGGGTCCGACACGCCTGGAAGGTTGTAGAATATTACATCCGAGATGTCAGGTTGCCTTAGGTTAGGATATATACCGTTATAGACATATATACTGTTCCCTCCGAGAAGTAGGGTTCGACAGGCCAGGAATGTTGTCAAATATTGCATCCAAGGTGTTAGGTTGCCTTAGATTATGATATATACCGTTATAGACGTATATACTGTTCCCTCCGAGAAGTAGGGTTCGACAGGCCAGGAATGTTGTCAAATATTGCATCCGAGATGTTAGGTTGCCTTAGATTAGGATATACAACGTTATAGACGCATATAATGTTCCCACCGAGAAGTAGGGTCCAACACGCCTGGAATGTTGTAGAATATTACATCCGAAATGTAAGGTTGCCTTAGGTTAGGATATATAACGGTATGGACGTATATACTGTTCCCAACGAGAAGTAGGGTCCGAAACGCCAGGAATGTTGTAAAATATTACATCCGAGTTGTTACGTTGCCGTTATAGACGCATTAATGTTACCACCAAGACGTAGGGACCGACACGCCTGGAATGTTGTCAAATGTGACATCCGAGATGTTAGGTTGCCTTAGGTTAGGATATATATCGTTATAGACGTATATACTGTTCCCACCGAGAGGTAGGGTTCGACAGGCCAGGAATGTTGTCGAATATTGCATCCGAGATGCTAGGTTGCCTTTGGTTAGGATATATAACGTTATAGACGCATGTAATGTTACCTCCGAGACGTAGGGACCGACACGCCTGGAATGTTGTCAAATATTGCATCCGAGATGTTAGGTTGCCTTAGGTTAGGATATATAACGTTATAGACGCATGTAATGTTACCACCGAGACGTAGGGACCGACACGCCTGGAATGTTATCAAATGTTACATCCGAGATGTTAGGTTGCCTTAGATTAGGATATACAACGTTATAGACGCATATAATGTTCCCACCGAGAAGTAGGGTTCGACAGGCCAGGAATGTTGTCAAATATTGCATCCGAGATGTTAGGTTGCCTTAGGTTAGGATATATAACGTTATAGACGCATGTAATGTTACCACCGAGACGTAGGGACCGACACGCCTGGAATGTTGTCAAATGTGACATCCGAGATGTTAGGTTGCCTTAGGTTAGGATATATGACGTTACAGACGTATATACTGTTCCCTCCGGGTAGTAGGGTTCGACAGGCGAGGAATGTTGTCAAGTATTGCATCCAAGATGTTAGGTTGCCTTAGATTATGATATATACCGTTATAGACGTATATACTGTTCCCTCCGAGAAGTAGGGTTCGACAGGCCAGGAATGTTGTCAAATATTGCATCCGAGATGTTAGGTTGCCTTAGGTTAGGATATATGACGTTATAGACGTATATACTGTTCCCTCCGAGAAGTACGGTTCGACAGGCCAGGAATGTTGTCAAATATTGCATCCGAGATGTTAGGTTGCCTTAGGTTAGGATATATAACGTTATAGACGCATGTAATGTTACCACCGAGACGTAGGGACCGACACGCCTGGAATGTTGTCAAATGTGACATCCGAGATGTTAGGTTGCCTTAGGTTAGGATATATGACGTTACAGACGTATATACTGTTCCCTCCGGGAAGTAGGGTTCGACAGGCCAGGAATGTTGTCAAGTATTGCATCCGAGATGTTAGGTTGCCTTAGATTATGATATATACCGTTATAGACGTATATACTGTTCCCTCCGAGAAGTAGGGTTCGACAGGCCAGGAATGTTGTCAAATATTGCATCCGAGATGTTAGGTTGCCTTAGGTTAGGATATATAACGTTATGGACATATATACTGTTCCCACCGAGAAGTAGGGTCCGAAACGCCAGGAATGTTGTAAAATATTACATCCGACTTGTTACGTTGCCGTTATAGACGCATGTAATGTTACCACCGAGACGTAGGGACCGACACGCCTGGAATGTTGTCAAATGTTACATCCGAGATGTTAGGTTGCCTTAGGTTAGGATATATGACGTTACAGACGTATATACTGTTCCCTCCGGGAAGTAGGGTTCGACAGGCCAGGAATGTTGTCAAGTAATGCATCCGAGATGTTAGGTTGCCTTAGATTATGATATATACCATTATAGACGCATATAATGTTTCCAACGAGAAGTAGGGTCCGACACGCCTGGAAGGTTGTAGAATATTACACCCGAGATGTCAGGTTGCCTTAGGTTAGGATATATACCGTTATAGACATATATACTGTTCCCTCCGAGAAGTAGTGTTCGACAGGCCAGGAATGTTGTCAAATATTGCATCCAAGATGTTAGGTTGCCTTAGATTAGGATATACAACGTTATAGACGCATATCATGTTCCCACCGAGAAGTAGGTTCCGACACGCCTGGAATGTTGTAGAATATTACATCCGAAATGTAAGGTTGCCTTAGGTTAGGATATATAACGTTATGGACGTATATACTGTTCCCAACGAGAAGTAGGGTCCGAAACGCCAGGAATGTTGTAAAATATTACATCCGAGTTGTTACGTTACCGTTATAGACGCATTAATGTTACCACCGAGACGTAGGGACCGACACGCCTGGAATGTTGTCAAATGTGACATCCGAGATGTTAGGTTGCCTTAGGTTAGGATATATATCGTTATAGACGTATATACTGTTCCCACCGAGAGGTAGGGTTCGACAGGCCAGGAATGTTGTCAAATATTGCATCCGAGATGCTAGGTTGCCTTTGGTTAGGATATATAACGTTATAGACGCATGTAATGTTACCTCCGAGACGTAGGGACCGACACGCCTGGAATGTTGTCAAATATTGCATCCGAGATGTTAGGTTGCCTTAGGTTAGGATATATAACGTTATAGACGCATGTAATGTTACCACCGAGACGTAGGGACCGACACGCCTGGAATGTTGTCAAATGTTACATCCGAGATGTTAGGTTGCCTTAGATTAGGATATACAACGTTATAGACGCATATAATGTTCCCACCGAGAATTAGGGTCCGACACGCCTGGAATGTTGTAGAATAATACATCCGAGATGTCAGGTTGCCTTAGGTTAGGATATATAACGTTATAGACGTATATACTGTTCCCTCCGAGAGGTAGGGTTCGACAGGCCAGGAATGTTGTCAAATATTGCATCCGAGATGTTAGGTTGCCTTAGATTAGGATATATACCGTTATAGACGCATGTAATGTTACCACCGAGACGTAGGGACTGACACGCCTGGAATGTTGTCAAATGTTACATCCGAGATGTTAGGTTGCCTTAGGTTAGGATATATGACGTTATAGACGTATATACTGTTCCGTCCGAGAAGTACGGTTCGACAGGCCAGGAATGTTGTCAAGTATTGCATCCGAGATGTTAGGTTGCCTTAGATTATGATATATACCATTATAGACGCATATAATGTTCCCACCGAGAAGTAGGGTCCGACACGCCTGGAAGGTTGTAGAATATTACATCCGAGATGTCAGGTTGCCTTAGGTTAGGATATATACCGTTATAGACATATATACTGTTCCCTCCGAGAAGTAGGGTTCGACAGGCCAGGAATGTTGTCAAATATTGCATCCAAGGTGTTAGGTTGCCTTAGATTATGATATATACCGTTATAGACGTATATACTGTTCCCTCCGAGAAGTAGGGTTCGACAGGCCAGGAATGTTGTCAAATATTGCATCCGAGATGTTAGGTTGCCTTAGATTAGGATATACAACGTTATAGACGCATATAATGTTCCCACCGAGAAGTAGGGTCCAACACGCCTGGAATGTTGTAGAATATTACATCCGAAATGTAAGGTTGCCTTAGGTTAGGATATATAACGGTATGGACGTATATACTGTTCCCAACGAGAAGTAGGGTCCGAAACGCCAGGAATGTTGTAAAATATTACATCCGAGTTGTTACGTTGCCGTTATAGACGCATTAATGTTACCACCAAGACGTAGGGACCGACACGCCTGGAATGTTGTCAAATGTGACATCCGAGATGTTAGGTTGCCTTAGGTTAGGATATATATCGTTATAGACGTATATACTGTTCCCACCGAGAGGTAGGGTTCGACAGGCCAGGAATGTTGTCAAATATTGCATCCGAGATGCTAGGTTGCCTTTGGTTAGGATATATAACGTTATAGACGCATGTAATGTTACCTCCGAGACGTAGGGACCGACACGCCTGGAATGTTGTCAAATATTGCATCCGAGATGTTAGGTTGCCTTAGGTTAGGATATATAACGTTATAGACGCATGTAATGTTACCACCGAGACGTAGGGACCGACACGCCTGGAATGTTGTCAAATGTTACATCCGAGATGTTAGGTTGCCTTAGATTAGGATATACAACGTTATAGACGCATATAATGTTCCCACCGAGAAGTAGGGTCCCACACGCCTGGAATGTTGTAGAATAATACATCCGAGATGTCAGGTTGCCTTAGGTTAGGATATATAACGTTATAGACGTATATACTGTTCCCTCCGAGAGGTAGGGTTCGACAGGCCAGGAATGTTGTCAAATATTGCATCCGAGATGTTAGGTTGCCTTAGATTAGGATATATAACGTTATAGACGCATGTAATGTTACCACCGAGACGTAGGGACCGACACGCCTGGAATGTTGTCAAATGTTACATCCGAGATGTTAGGTTGCCTTAGGTTAGGATATATGACGTTACAGACGTATATACTGTTCCCTCCGGGAAGTAGGGTTCGACAGGCCAGGAATGTTGTCACGTATTGCATCCGAGATGTTAGGTTGCCTTAGATTATGATATATACCATTATAGACGCATATAATGTTCCCACCGAGAAGTAGGGTCCGACACGCCTGGAAGGTTGTAGAATATTACACCCGAGATGTCAGGTTGCCTTAGGTTAGGATATATACCGTTATAGACATATATACTGTTCCCTCCGAGAAGTAGGGTTCGACAGGCCAGGAATGTTGTCAAATATTGCATCCAAGATGTTAGGTTGCCTTAGATTATGATATATACCGTTATAGACGTATATACTGTTCCCTCCGAGAAGTAGGGTTCGACAGGCCAGGAATGTTGTCAAATATTGCATCCGAGATGTTAAGTTGCCTTAGATTAGGATATACAACGTTGTAGACGCATATAATGTTCCCACCGAGACGAAGGGACCGAAACGCCTGGAATGTTGTCAAATATTGCATCCGAGATGTTAGGTTGCCTTAGGTTAGGATATATAACGTTATAGACGCATGTAATGTTACCTCCGAGACGTAGGGACCGACACGCCTGGAATGTTGTCAAATATTGCATCCGAGATGTTAGGTTGCCTTAGGTTAGGATATATAACGTTATAGACGCATGTAATGTTACCACCGAGACGTAGGGACCGACACGCCTGGAATGTTGTCAAATGTTACATCCGAGATGTTAGGTTGCCTTAGATTAGGATATACAACGTTATAGACGCATATAATGTTCCCACCGAGAATTAGGGTCCGACACGCCTGGAATGTTGTAGAATAATACATCCGAGATGTCAGGTTGCCTTAGGTTAGGATATATAACGTTATAGACGTATATACTGTTCCCTCCGAGAGGTAGGGTTCGACAGGCCAGGAATGTTGTCAAATATTGCATCCGAGATGTTAGGTTGCCTTAGATTAGGATATATACCGTTATAGACGCATGTAATGTTACCACCGAGACGTAGGGACTGACACGCCTGGAATGTTGTCAAATGTTACATCCGAGATGTTAGGTTGCCTTAGGTTAGGATATATGACGTTATAGACGTATATACTGTTCCGTCCGAGAAGTACGGTTCGACAGGCCAGGAATGTTGTCAAGTATTGCATCCGAGATGTTAGGTTGCCTTAGATTATGATATATACCATTATAGACGCATATAATGTTCCCACCGAGAAGTAGGGTCCGACACGCCTGGAAGGTTGTAGAATATTACATCCGAGATGTCAGGTTGCCTTAGGTTAGGATATATACCGTTATAGACATATATACTGTTCCCTCCGAGAAGTAGGGTTCGACAGGCCAGGAATGTTGTCAAATATTGCATCCAAGGTGTTAGGTTGCCTTAGATTATGATATATACCGTTATAGACGTATATACTGTTCCCTCCGAGAAGTAGGGTTCGACAGGCCAGGAATGTTGTCAAATATTGCATCCGAGATGTTAGGTTGCCTTAGATTAGGATATACAACGTTATAGACGCATATAATGTTCCCACCGAGAAGTAGGGTCCAACACGCCTGGAATGTTGTAGAATATTACATCCGAAATGTAAGGTTGCCTTAGGTTAGGATATATAACGGTATGGACGTATATACTGTTCCCAACGAGAAGTAGGGTCCGAAACGCCAGGAATGTTGTAAAATATTACATCCGAGTTGTTACGTTGCCGTTATAGACGCATTAATGTTACCACCAAGACGTAGGGACCGACACGCCTGGAATGTTGTCAAATGTGACATCCGAGATGTTAGGTTGCCTTAGGTTAGGATATATATCGTTATAGACGTATATACTGTTCCCACCGAGAGGTAGGGTTCGACAGGCCAGGAATGTTGTCAAATATTGCATCCGAGATGCTAGGTTGCCTTTGGTTAGGATATATAACGTTATAGACGCATGTAATGTTACCTCCGAGACGTAGGGACCGACACGCCTGGAATGTTGTCAAATATTGCATCCGAGATGTTAGGTTGCCTTAGGTTAGGATATATAACGTTATAGACGCATGTAATGTTACCACCGAGACGTAGGGACCGACACGCCTGGAATGTTGTCAAATGTTACATCCGAGATGTTAGGTTGCCTTAGATTAGGATATACAACGTTATAGACGCATATAATGTTCCCACCGAGAAGTAGGGTCCCACACGCCTGGAATGTTGTAGAATAATACATCCGAGATGTCAGGTTGCCTTAGGTTAGGATATATAACGTTATAGACGTATATACTGTTCCCTCCGAGAGGTAGGGTTCGACAGGCCAGGAATGTTGTCAAATATTGCATCCGAGATGTTAGGTTGCCTTAGATTAGGATATATAACGTTATAGACGCATGTAATGTTACCACCGAGACGTAGGGACCGACACGCCTGGAATGTTGTCAAATGTTACATCCGAGATGTTAGGTTGCCTTAGGTTAGGATATATGACGTTACAGACGTATATACTGTTCCCTCCGGGAAGTAGGGTTCGACAGGCCAGGAATGTTGTCACGTATTGCATCCGAGATGTTAGGTTGCCTTAGATTATGATATATACCATTATAGACGCATATAATGTTCCCACCGAGAAGTAGGGTCCGACACGCCTGGAAGGTTGTAGAATATTACACCCGAGATGTCAGGTTGCCTTAGGTTAGGATATATACCGTTATAGACATATATACTGTTCCCTCCGAGAAGTAGGGTTCGACAGGCCAGGAATGTTGTCAAATATTGCATCCAAGATGTTAGGTTGCCTTAGATTATGATATATACCGTTATAGACGTATATACTGTTCCCTCCGAGAAGTAGGGTTCGACAGGCCAGGAATGTTGTCAAATATTGCATCCGAGATGTTAAGTTGCCTTAGATTAGGATATACAACGTTGTAGACGCATATAATGTTCCCACCGAGACGAAGGGACCGAAACGCCTGGAATGTTGTCAAATATTGCATCCGAGATGTTAGGTTGCCTTAGGTTAGGATATATAACGTTATAGACGCATGTAATGTTACCTCCGAGACGTAGGGACCGACACGCCTGGAATGTTGTCAAATATTGCATCCGAGATGTTAGGTTGCCTTAGGTTAGGATATATAACGTTATAGACGCATGTAATGTTACCACCGAGACGTAGGGACCGACACGCCTGGAATGTTGTCAAATGTTACATCCGAGATGTTAGGTTGCCTTAGATTAGGATATACAACGTTATAGACGCATATAATGTTCCCACCGAGAATTAGGGTCCGACACGCCTGGAATGTTGTAGAATAATACATCCGAGATGTCAGGTTGCCTTAGGTTAGGATATATAACGTTATAGACGTATATACTGTTCCCTCCGAGAGGTAGGGTTCGACAGGCCAGGAATGTTGTCAAATATTGCATCCGAGATGTTAGGTTGCCTTAGATTAGGATATATACCGTTATAGACGCATGTAATGTTACCACCGAGACGTAGGGACTGACACGCCTGGAATGTTGTCAAATGTTACATCCGAGATGTTAGGTTGCCTTAGGTTAGGATATATGACGTTATAGACGTATATACTGTTCCGTCCGAGAAGTACGGTTCGACAGGCCAGGAATGTTGTCAAGTATTGCATCCGAGATGTTAGGTTGCCTTAGATTATGATATATACCATTATAGACGCATATAATGTTCCCACCGAGAAGTAGGGTCCGACACGCCTGGAAGGTTGTAGAATATTACATCCGAGATGTCAGGTTGCCTTAGGTTAGGATATATACCGTTATAGACATATATACTGTTCCCTCCGAGAAGTAGGGTTCGACAGGCCAGGAATGTTGTCAAATATTGCATCCAAGGTGTTAGGTTGCCTTAGATTATGATATATACCGTTATAGACGTATATACTGTTCCCTCCGAGAAGTAGGGTTCGACAGGCCAGGAATGTTGTCAAATATTGCATCCGAGATGTTAGGTTGCCTTAGATTAGGATATACAACGTTATAGACGCATATAATGTTCCCACCGAGAAGTAGGGTCCAACACGCCTGGAATGTTGTAGAATATTACATCCGAAATGTAAGGTTGCCTTAGGTTAGGATATATAACGGTATGGACGTATATACTGTTCCCAACGAGAAGTAGGGTCCGAAACGCCAGGAATGTTGTAAAATATTACATCCGAGTTGTTACGTTGCCGTTATAGACGCATTAATGTTACCACCAAGACGTAGGGACCGACACGCCTGGAATGTTGTCAAATGTGACATCCGAGATGTTAGGTTGCCTTAGGTTAGGATATATATCGTTATAGACGTATATACTGTTCCCACCGAGAGGTAGGGTTCGACAGGCCAGGAATGTTGTCGAATATTGCATCCGAGATGCTAGGTTGCCTTTGGTTAGGATATATAACGTTATAGACGCATGTAATGTTACCTCCGAGACGTAGGGACCGACACGCCTGGAATGTTGTCAAATATTGCATCCGAGATGTTAGGTTGCCTTAGGTTAGGATATATAACGTTATAGACGCATGTAATGTTACCACCGAGACGTAGGGACCGACACGCCTGGAATGTTGTCAAATGTTACATCCGAGATGTTAGGTTGCCTTAGATTAGGATATACAACGTTATAGACGCATATAATGTTCCCACCGAGAAGTAGGGTTCGACAGGCCAGGAATGTTGTCAAATATTGCATCCGAGATGTTAGGTTGCCTTAGGTTAGGATATATAACGTTATAGACGCATGTAATGTTACCACCGAGACGTAGGGACCGACACGCCTGGAATGTTGTCAAATGTGACATCCGAGATGTTAGGTTGCCTTAGGTTAGGATATATGACGTTACAGACGTATATACTGTTCCCTCCGGGTAGTAGGGTTCGACAGGCGAGGAATGTTGTCAAGTATTGCATCCAAGATGTTAGGTTGCCTTAGATTATGATATATACCGTTATAGACGTATATACTGTTCCCTCCGAGAAGTAGGGTTCGACAGGCCAGGAATGTTGTCAAATATTGCATCCGAGATGTTAGGTTGCCTTAGGTTAGGATATATGACGTTATAGACGTATATACTGTTCCCTCCGAGAAGTACGGTTCGACAGGCCAGGAATGTTGTCAAATATTGCATCCGAGATGTTAGGTTGCCTTAGGTTAGGATATATAACGTTATAGACGCATGTAATGTTACCACCGAGACGTAGGGACCGACACGCCTGGAATGTTGTCAAATGTGACATCCGAGATGTTAGGTTGCCTTAGGTTAGGATATATGACGTTACAGACGTATATACTGTTCCCTCCGGGAAGTAGGGTTCGACAGGCCAGGAATGTTGTCAAGTATTGCATCCGAGATGTTAGGTTGCCTTAGATTATGATATATACCGTTATAGACGTATATACTGTTCCCTCCGAGAAGTAGGGTTCGACAGGCCAGGAATGTTGTCAAATATTGCATCCGAGATGTTAGGTTGCCTTAGGTTAGGATATATAACGTTATGGACATATATACTGTTCCCACCGAGAAGTAGGGTCCGAAACGCCAGGAATGTTGTAAAATATTACATCCGACTTGTTACGTTGCCGTTATAGACGCATGTAATGTTACCACCGAGACGTAGGGACCGACACGCCTGGAATGTTGTCAAATGTTACATCCGAGATGTTAGGTTGCCTTAGGTTAGGATATATGACGTTACAGACGTATATACTGTTCCCTCCGGGAAGTAGGGTTCGACAGGCCAGGAATGTTGTCAAGTAATGCATCCGAGATGTTAGGTTGCCTTAGATTATGATATATACCATTATAGACGCATATAATGTTTCCAACGAGAAGTAGGGTCCGACACGCCTGGAAGGTTGTAGAATATTACACCCGAGATGTCAGGTTGCCTTAGGTTAGGATATATACCGTTATAGACATATATACTGTTCCCTCCGAGAAGTAGTGTTCGACAGGCCAGGAATGTTGTCAAATATTGCATCCAAGATGTTAGGTTGCCTTAGATTATGATATATACCGTTATAGACGTATATACAGTTCCCTCCGAGAAGTAGGGTTCGACAGGCCAGGAATGTTGTCAAATATTGCATCCGAGATGTTAGGTTGCCTTAGATTAGGATATATAACGTTATAGACATATATACTGTTCCCTGCGAGAAGTAGGGTTCGACAGGCCTGGAATGTTGTAGAATAATACATCCGAGATGTCAGGTTGCCTTAGGTTATGATATATACCGTTATAGACGTATATACTGTTCCCTCCGAGAAGTAGGGTTCGACAGGCCAGGAATGTTGTCAAATATTGCATCCGAGATGTTAGGTTGCCTTAGATTAGGATATACAACGTTATAGACGCATATCATGTTCCCACCGAGAAGTAGGTTCCGACACGCCTGGAATGTTGTAGAATATTACATCCGAAATGTAAGGTTGCCTTAGGTTAGGATATATAACGTTATGGACGTATATACTGTTCCCAACGAGAAGTAGGGTCCGAAACGCCAGGAATGTTGTAAAATATTACATCCGAGTTGTTACGTTACCGTTATAGACGCATTAATGTTACCACCGAGACGTAGGGACCGACACGCCTGGAATGTTGTCAAATGTGACATCCGAGATGTTAGGTTGCCTTAGGTTAGGATATATATCGTTATAGACGTATATACTGTTCCCACCGAGAGGTAGGGTTCGACAGGCCAGGAATGTTGTCAAATATTGCATCCGAGATGCTAGGTTGCCTTTGGTTAGGATATATAACGTTATAGACGCATGTAATGTTACCTCCGAGACGTAGGGACCGACACGCCTGGAATGTTGTCAAATATTGCATCCGAGATGTTAGGTTGCCTTAGATTAGGATATATACCGTTATAGACGCATGTAATGTTACCACCGAGACGTAGGGACTGACACGCCTGGAATGTTGTCAAATGTTACATCCGAGATGTTAGGTTGCCTTAGGTTAGGATATATGACGTTATAGACGTATATACTGTTCCGTCCGAGAAGTACGGTTCGACAGGCCAGGAATGTTGTCAAGTATTGCATCTGAGATGTTAGGTTGCCTTAGATTATGATATATACCATTATAGACGCATATAATGTTCCCACCGAGAAGTAGGGTCCGACACGCCTGGAAGGTTGTAGAATATTACATCCGAGATGTCAGGTTGCCTTAGGTTAGGATATATACCGTTATAGACATATATACTGTTCCCTCCGAGAAGTAGGGTTCGACAGGCCAGGAATGTTGTCAAATATTGCATCCAAGGTGTTAGGTTGCCTTAGATTATGATATATACCGTTATAGACGTATATACTGTTCCCTCCGAGAAGTAGGGTTCGACAGGCCAGGAATGTTGTCAAATATTGCATCCGAGATGTTAGGTTGCCTTAGATTAGGATATACAACGTTATAGACGCATATCATGTTCCCACCGAGAAGTAGGTTCCGACACGCCTGGAATGTTGTAGAATATTACATCCGAAATGTAAGGTTGCCTTAGGTTAGGATATATAACGTTATGGACGTATATACTGTTCCCAACGAGAAGTAGGGTCCGAAACGCCAGGAATGTTGTAAAATATTACATCCGAGTTGTTACGTTACCGTTATAGACGCATTAATGTTACCACCGAGACGTAGGGACCGACACGCCTGGAATGTTGTCAAATGTGACATCCGAGATGTTAGGTTGCCTTAGGTTAGGATATATATCGTTATAGACGTATATACTGTTCCCACCGAGAGGTAGGGTTCGACAGGCCAGGAATGTTGTCAAATATTGCATCCGAGATGCTAGGTTGCCTTTGGTTAGGATATATAACGTTATAGACGCATGTAATGTTACCTCCGAGACGTAGGGACCGACACGCCTGGAATGTTGTCAAATATTGCATCCGAGATGTTAGGTTGCCTTAGGTTAGGATATATAACGTTATAGACGCATGTAATGTTACCACCGAGACGTAGGGACCGACACGCCTGGAATGTTGTCAAATGTTACATCCGAGATGTTAGGTTGCCTTAGATTAGGATATACAACGTTATAGACGCATATAATGTTCCCACCGAGAATTAGGGTCCGACACGCCTGGAATGTTGTAGAATAATACATCCGAGATGTCAGGTTGCCTTAGGTTAGGATATATAACGTTATAGACGTATATACTGTTCCCTCCGAGAGGTAGGGTTCGACAGGCCAGGAATGTTGTCAAATATTGCATCCGAGATGTTAGGTTGCCTTAGATTAGGATATATACCGTTATAGACGCATGTAATGTTACCACCGAGACGTAGGGACTGACACGCCTGGAATGTTGTCAAATGTTACATCCGAGATGTTAGGTTGCCTTAGGTTAGGATATATGACGTTATAGACGTATATACTGTTCCGTCCGAGAAGTACGGTTCGACAGGCCAGGAATGTTGTCAAGTATTGCATCCGAGATGTTAGGTTGCCTTAGATTATGATATATACCATTATAGACGCATATAATGTTCCCACCGAGAAGTAGGGTCCGACACGCCTGGAAGGTTGTAGAATATTACATCCGAGATGTCAGGTTGCCTTAGGTTAGGATATATACCGTTATAGACATATATACTGTTCCCTCCGAGAAGTAGGGTTCGACAGGCCAGGAATGTTGTCAAATATTGCATCCAAGGTGTTAGGTTGCCTTAGATTATGATATATACCGTTATAGACGTATATACTGTTCCCTCCGAGAAGTAGGGTTCGACAGGCCAGGAATGTTGTCAAATATTGCATCCGAGATGTTAGGTTGCCTTAGATTAGGATATACAACGTTATAGACGCATATAATGTTCCCACCGAGAAGTAGGGTCCAACACGCCTGGAATGTTGTAGAATATTACATCCGAAATGTAAGGTTGCCTTAGGTTAGGATATATAACGGTATGGACGTATATACTGTTCCCAACGAGAAGTAGGGTCCGAAACGCCAGGAATGTTGTAAAATATTACATCCGAGTTGTTACGTTGCCGTTATAGACGCATTAATGTTACCACCAAGACGTAGGGACCGACACGCCTGGAATGTTGTCAAATGTGACATCCGAGATGTTAGGTTGCCTTAGGTTAGGATATATATCGTTATAGACGTATATACTGTTCCCACCGAGAGGTAGGGTTCGACAGGCCAGGAATGTTGTCGAATATTGCATCCGAGATGCTAGGTTGCCTTTGGTTAGGATATATAACGTTATAGACGCATGTAATGTTACCTCCGAGACGTAGGGACCGACACGCCTGGAATGTTGTCAAATATTGCATCCGAGATGTTAGGTTGCCTTAGGTTAGGATATATAACGTTATAGACGCATGTAATGTTACCACCGAGACGTAGGGACCGACACGCCTGGAATGTTGTCAAATGTTACATCCGAGATGTTAGGTTGCCTTAGATTAGGATATACAACGTTATAGACGCATATAATGTTCCCACCGAGAAGTAGGGTCCGACACGCCTGGAATGTTGTAGAATAATACATCCGAGATGTCAGGTTGCCTTAGGTTAGGATATATAACGTTATAGACGTATATACTGTTCCCTCCGAGAGGTAGGGTTCGACAGGCCAGGAATGTTGTCAAATATTGCATCCGAGATGTTAGGTTGCCTTAGATTAGGATATATACCGTTATAGACGCATGTAATGTTACCACCGAGACGTAGGGACCGACACGCCTGGAATGTTGTCAAATGTTACATCCGAGATGTTAGGTTGCCTTAGGTTAGGATATATGACGTTATAGACGTATATACTGTTCCCTCCGAGAAGTACGGTTCGACAGGCCAGGAATGTTGTCAAATATTGCATCCGAGATGTTAGGTTGCCTTAGGTTAGGATATATAACGTTATAGACGCATGTAATGTTACCACCGAGACGTAGGGACCGACACGCCTGGAATGTTGTCAAATGTGACATCCGAGATGTTAGGTTGCCTTAGGTTAGGATATATGACGTTACAGACGTATATACTGTTCCCTCCGGGAAGTAGGGTTCGACAGGCGAGGAATGTTGTCAAGTATTGCATCCAAGATGTTAGGTTGCCTTAGATTATGATATATACCGTTATAGACGTATATACTGTTCCCTCCGAGAAGTAGGGTTCGACAGGCCAGGAATGTTGTCAAATATTGCATCCGAGATGTTAGGTTGCCTTAGGTTAGGATATATGACGTTATAGACGTATATACTGTTCCCTCCGAGAAGTACGGTTCGACAGGCCAGGAATGTTGTCAAATATTGCATCCGAGATGTTAGGTTGCCTTAGGTTAGGATATATAACGTTATAGACGCATGTAATGTTACCACCGAGACGTAGGGACCGACGCGCCTGGAATGTTGTCAAATGTGACATCCGAGATGTTAGGTTGCCTTAGGTTAGGATATATGACGTTACAGACGTATATACTGTTCCCTCCGGGAAGTAGGGTTCGACAGGCCAGGAATGTTGTCAAGTATTGCATCCGAGATGTTAGGTTGCCTTAGATTATGATATATACCGTTATAGACGTATATACTGTTCCCACCGAGAGGTAGGGTTCGACAGGCCAGGAATGTTGTCAAATATTGCATCCGAGATGCTAGGTTGCCTTAGGTTAGGATATATAACGTTATAGACGCATGTAATGTTACCACCGAGACGTAGGGACCGACACGCCTGGAATGTTGTCAAATGTTACATCCGAGATGTTAGGTTGCCTTAGATTAGGATATACAACGTTATAGACGCATATAATGTTCCCACCGAGAATTAGGGTCCGACACGCCTGGAATGTTGTAGAATAATACATCCGAGATGTCAGGTTGCCTTAGGTTAGGATATATAACGTTATAGTGGTATATACTGTTCCCTCCGAGAGGTAGGGTTCGACAGGCCAGGAATGTTGTCAAATATTGCATCCGAGATGTTAGGTTGCCTTAGATTAGGATATATACCGTTATAGACGCATGTAATGTTACCACCGAGACGTAGGGACTGACACGCCTGGAAGGTTGTAGAATATTACATCCGAGATGTCAGGTTGCCTTAGGTTAGGATATATACCGTTATAGACATATATACTGTTCCCTCCGAGAAGTAGGGTTCGACAGGCCAGGAATGTTGTCAAATATTGCATCCAAGGTGTTAGGTTGCCTTAGATTATGATATATACCGTTATAGACGTATATACTGTTCCCTCCGAGAAGTAGGGTTCGACAGGCCAGGAATGTTGTCAAATATTGCATCCGAGATGTTAGGTTGCCTTAGATTAGGATATACAACGTTATAGACGCATATAATGTTCCCACCGAGAAGTAGGGTCCAACACGCCTGGAATGTTGTAGAATATTACATCCGAAATGTAAGGTTGCCTTAGGTTAGGATATATAACGGTATGGACGTATATACTGTTCCCAACGAGAAGTAGGGTCCGAAACGCCAGGAATGTTGTAAAATATTACATCCGAGTTGTTACGTTGCCGTTATAGACGCATTAATGTTACCACCAAGACGTAGGGACCGACACGCCTGGAATGTTGTCAAATGTGACATCCGACATGTTAGGTTGCCTTAGGTTAGGATATATATCGTTATAGACGTATATACTGTTCCCACCGAGAGGTAGGGTTCGACAGGCCAGGAATGTTGTCGAATATTGCATCCGAGATGCTAGGTTGCCTTTGGTTAGGATATATAACGTTATAGACGCATGTAATGTTACCTCCGAGACGTAGGGACCGACACGCCTGGAATGTTGTCAAATATTGCATCCGAGATGTTAGGTTGCCTTAGGTTAGGATGTATAACGTTATAGACGTATATACTGTTCCCTCCGAGAGGTAGGGTTCGACAGGCCAGGAATGTTGTCAAATATTGCATCCGAGATGTTAGGTTGCCTTAGATTAGGATATATACCGTTATAGACGCATGTAATGTTACCACCGAGACGTAGGGACTGACACGCCTGGAATGTTGTCAAATGTTACATCCGAGATGTTAGGTTGCCTTAGATTATGATATATACCATTATAGACGCATATAATGTTCCCACCGAGAAGTAGGGTCCGACACGCCTGGAAGGTTGTAGAATATTACATCCGAGATGTCAGGTTGCCTTAGGTTAGGATATATACCGTTATAGACATATATACTGTTCCCTCCGAGAAGTAGGGTTCGACAGGCCAGGAATGTTGTCAAATATTGCATCCAAGGTGTTAGGTTGCCTTAGATTATGATATATACCGTTATAGACGTATATACTGTTCCCTCCGAGAAGTAGGGTTCGACAGGCCAGGAATGTTGTCAAATATTGCATCCGAGATGTTAGGTTGCCTTAGATTAGGATATACAACGTTATAGACGCATATAATGTTCCCACCGAGAAGTAGGGTCCAACACGCCTGGAATGTTGTAGAATATTACATCCGAAATGTAAGGTTGCCTTAGGTTAGGATATATAACGGTATGGACGTATATACTGTTCCCAACGAGAAGTAGGGTCCGAAACGCCAGGAATGTTGTAAAATATTACATCCGAGTTGTTACGTTGCCGTTATAGACGCATTAATGTTACCACCAAGACGTAGGGACCGACACGCCTGGAATGTTGTCAAATGTGACATCCGAGATGTTAGATTGCCTTAGGTTAGGATATATATCGTTATAGACGTATATACTGTTCCCACCGAGAGGTAGGGTTCGACAGGCCAGGAATGTTGTCAAATATTGCATCCGAGATGCTAGGTTGCCTTTGGTTAGGATATATAACGTTATAGACGCATGTAATGTTACCTCCGAGACGTAGGGACCGACACGCCTGGAATGTTGTCAAATATTGCATCCGAGATGTTAGGTTGCCTTAGGTTAGGATATATAACGTTATAGACGCATGTAATGTTACCACCGAGACGTAGGGACCGACACGCCTGGAATGTTGTCAAATGTTACATCCGAGATGTTAGGTTGCCTTAGATTAGGATATACAACGTTATAGACGCATATAATGTTCCCACCGAGAATTAGGGTCCGACACGCCTGGAATGTTGTAGAATAATACATCCGAGATGTCAGGTTGCCTTAGGTTAGGATATATAACGTTATAGACGTATATACTGTTCCCTCCGAGAGGTAGGGTTCGACAGGCCAGGAATGTTGTCAAATATTGCATCCGAGATGTTAGGTTGCCTTAGATTAGGATATATACCGTTATAGACGCATGTAATGTTACCACCGAGACGTAGGGACTGACACGCCTGGAAGGTTGTAGAATATTACATCCGAGATGTCAGGTTGCCTTAGGTTAGGATATATACCGTTATAGACATATATACTGTTCCCTCCGAGAAGTAGGGTTCGACAGGCCAGGAATGTTGTCAAATATTGCATCCAAGGTGTTAGGTTGCCTTAGATTATGATATATACCGTTATAGACGTATATACTGTTCCCTCCGAGAAGTAGGGTTCGACAGGCCAGGAATGTTGTCAAATATTGCATCCGAGATGTTAGGTTGCCTTAGGTTAGGATATATAACGTTATAGACGCATGTAATGTTACCACCGAGACGTAGGGACCGACACGCCTGGAATGTTGTCAAATGTGACATCCGAGATGTTAGGTTGCCTTAGGTTAGGATATATGACGTTACAGACGTATATACTGTTCCCTCCGGGAAGTAGGGTTCGACAGGCCAGGAATGTTGTCAAGTATTGCATCCGAGATGTTAGGTTGCCTTAGATTATGATATATACCGTTATAGACGTATATACTGTTCCCTCCGAGAAGTAGGGTTCGACAGGCCAGGAATGTTGTCAAATATTGCATCCGAGATGTTAGGTTGCCTTAGGTTAGGATATATAACGTTATGGACATATATACTGTTCCCACCGAGAAGTAGGGTCCGAAACGCCAGGAATGTTGTAAAATATTACATCCGACTTGTTACGTTGCCGTTATAGACGCATGTAATGTTACCACCGAGACGTAGGGACCGACACGCCTGGAATGTTGTCAAATGTTACATCCGAGATGTTAGGTTGCCTTAGGTTAGGATATATGACGTTACAGACGTATATACTGTTCCCTCCGGGAAGTAGGGTTCGACAGGCCAGGAATGTTGTCAAGTAATGCATCCGAGATGTTAGGTTGCCTTAGATTATGATATATACCATTATAGACGCATATAATGTTTCCAACGAGAAGTAGGGTCCGACACGCCTGGAAGGTTGTAGAATATTACACCCGAGATGTCAGGTTGCCTTAGGTTAGGATATATACCGTTATAGACATATATACTGTTCCCTCCGAGAAGTAGTGTTCGACAGGCCAGGAATGTTGTCAAATATTGCATCCAAGATGTTAGGTTGCCTTAGATTATGATATATACCGTTATAGACGTATATACAGTTCCCTCCGAGAAGTAGGGTTCGACAGGCCAGGAATGTTGTCAAATATTGCATCCGAGATGTTAGGTTGCCTTAGATTAGGATATATAACGTTATAGACATATATACTGTTCCCTGCGAGAAGTAGGGTTCGACAGGCCTGGAATGTTGTAGAATAATACATCCGAGATGTCAGGTTGCCTTAGGTTATGATATATACCGTTATAGACGTATATACTGTTCCCTCCGAGAAGTAGGGTTCGACAGGCCAGGAATGTTGTCAAATATTGCATCCGAGATGTTAGGTTGCCTTAGATTAGGATATACAACGTTATAGACGCATATCATGTTCCCACCGAGAAGTAGGTTCCGACACGCCTGGAATGTTGTAGAATATTACATCCGAAATGTAAGGTTGCCTTAGGTTAGGATATATAACGTTATGGACGTATATACTGTTCCCAACGAGAAGTAGGGTCCGAAACGCCAGGAATGTTGTAAAATATTACATCCGAGTTGTTACGTTACCGTTATAGACGCATTAATGTTACCACCGAGACGTAGGGACCGACACGCCTGGAATGTTGTCAAATGTGACATCCGAGATGTTAGGTTGCCTTAGGTTAGGATATATATCGTTATAGACGTATATACTGTTCCCACCGAGAGGTAGGGTTCGACAGGCCAGGAATGTTGTCAAATATTGCATCCGAGATGCTAGGTTGCCTTTGGTTAGGATATATAACGTTATAGACGCATGTAATGTTACCTCCGAGACGTAGGGACCGACACGCCTGGAATGTTGTCAAATATTGCATCCGAGATGTTAGGTTGCCTTAGGTTAGGATATATAACGTTATAGACGCATGTAATGTTACCACCGAGACGTAGGGACCGACACGCCTGGAATGTTGTCAAATGTTACATCCGAGATGTTAGGTTGCCTTAGATTAGGATATACAACGTTATAGACGCATATAATGTTCCCACCGAGAATTAGGGTCCGACACGCCTGGAATGTTGTAGAATAATACATCCGAGATGTCAGGTTGCCTTAGGTTAGGATATATAACGTTATAGACGTATATACTGTTCCCTCCGAGAGGTAGGGTTCGACAGGCCAGGAATGTTGTCAAATATTGCATCCGAGATGTTAGGTTGCCTTAGATTAGGATATATACCGTTATAGACGCATGTAATGTTACCACCGAGACGTAGGGACTGACACGCCTGGAAGGTTGTAGAATATTACATCCGAGATGTCAGGTTGCCTTAGGTTAGGATATATACCGTTATAGACATATATACTGTTCCCTCCGAGAAGTAGGGTTCGACAGGCCAGGAATGTTGTCAAATATTGCATCCAAGGTGTTAGGTTGCCTTAGATTATGATATATACCGTTATAGACGTATATACTGTTCCCTCCGAGAAGTAGGGTTCGACAGGCCAGGAATGTTGTCAAATATTGCATCCGAGATGTTAGGTTGCCTTAGATTAGGATATACAACGTTATAGACGCATATAATGTTCCCACCGAGAAGTAGGGTCCAACACGCCTGGAATGTTGTAGAATATTACATCCGAAATGTAAGGTTGCCTTAGGTTAGGATATATAACGGTATGGACGTATATACTGTTCCCAACGAGAAGTAGGGTCCGAAACGCCAGGAATGTTGTAAAATATTACATCCGAGTTGTTACGTTGCCGTTATAGACGCATTAATGTTACCACCAAGACGTAGGGACCGACACGCCTGGAATGTTGTCAAATGTGACATCCGAGATGTTAGGTTGCCTTAGGTTAGGATATATATCGTTATAGACGTATATACTGTTCCCACCGAGAGGTAGGGTTCGACAGGCCAGGAATGTTGTCGAATATTGCATCCGAGATGCTAGGTTGCCTTTGGTTAGGATATATAACGTTATAGACGCATGTAATGTTACCTCCGAGACGTAGGGACCGACACGCCTGGAATGTTGTCAAATATTGCATCCGAGATGTTAGGTTGCCTTAGGTTAGGATATATAACGTTATAGACGTATATACTGTTCCCTCCGAGAGGTAGGGTTCGACAGGCCAGGAATGTTGTCAAATATTGCATCCGAGATGTTAGGTTGCCTTAGATTAGGATATATACCGTTATAGACGCATGTAATGTTACCACCGAGACGTAGGGACTGACACGCCTGGAATGTTGTCAAATGTTACATCCGAGATGTTAGGTTGCCTTAGATTATGATATATACCATTATAGACGCATATAATGTTCCCACCGAGAAGTAGGGTCCGACACGCCTGGAAGGTTGTAGAATATTACATCCGAGATGTCAGGTTGCCTTAGGTTAGGATATATACCGTTATAGACATATATACTGTTCCCTCCGAGAAGTAGGGTTCGACAGGCCAGGAATGTTGTCAAATATTGCATCCAAGGTGTTAGGTTGCCTTAGATTATGATATATACCGTTATAGACGTATATACTGTTCCCTCCGAGAAGTAGGGTTCGACAGGCCAGGAATGTTGTCAAATATTGCATCCGAGATGTTAGGTTGCCTTAGATTAGGATATACAACGTTATAGACGCATATAATGTTCCCACCGAGAAGTAGGGTCCAACACGCCTGGAATGTTGTAGAATATTACATCCGAAATGTAAGGTTGCCTTAGGTTAGGATATATAACGGTATGGACGTATATACTGTTCCCAACGAGAAGTAGGGTCCGAAACGCCAGGAATGTTGTAAAATATTACATCCGAGTTGTTACGTTGCCGTTATAGACGCATTAATGTTACCACCAAGACGTAGGGACCGACACGCCTGGAATGTTGTCAAATGTGACATCCGAGATGTTAGGTTGCCTTAGGTTAGGATATATATCGTTATAGACGTATATACTGTTCCCACCGAGAGGTAGGGTTCGACAGGCCAGGAATGTTGTCAAATATTGCATCCGAGATGCTAGGTTGCCTTTGGTTAGGATATATAACGTTATAGACGCATGTAATGTTACCTCCGAGACGTAGGGACCGACACGCCTGGAATGTTGTCAAATATTGCATCCGAGATGTTAGGTTGCCTTAGGTTAGGATATATAACGTTATAGACGCATGTAATGTTACCACCGAGACGTAGGGACCGACACGCCTGGAATGTTGTCAAATGTTACATCCGAGATGTTAGGTTGCCTTAGATTAGGATATACAACGTTATAGACGCATATAATGTTCCCACCGAGAATTAGGGTCCGACACGCCTGGAATGTTGTAGAATAATACATCCGAGATGTCAGGTTGCCTTAGGTTAGGATATATAACGTTATAGACGTATATACTGTTCCCTCCGAGAGGTAGGGTTCGACAGGCCAGGAATGTTGTCAAATATTGCATCCGAGATGTTAGGTTGCCTTAGATTAGGATATATACCGTTATAGACGCATGTAATGTTACCACCGAGACGTAGGGACTGACACGCCTGGAAGGTTGTAGAATATTACATCCGAGATGTCAGGTTGCCTTAGGTTAGGATATATACCGTTATAGACATATATACTGTTCCCTCCGAGAAGTAGGGTTCGACAGGCCAGGAATGTTGTCAAATATTGCATCCAAGGTGTTAGGTTGCCTTAGATTATGATATATACCGTTATAGACGTATATACTGTTCCCTCCGAGAAGTAGGGTTCGACAGGCCAGGAATGTTGTCAAATATTGCATCCGAGATGTTAGGTTGCCTTAGATTAGGATATACAACGTTATAGACGCATATAATGTTCCCACCGAGAAGTAGGGTCCAACACGCCTGGAATGTTGTAGAATATTACATCCGAAATGTAAGGTTGCCTTAGGTTAGGATATATAACGGTATGGACGTATATACTGTTCCCAACGAGAAGTAGGGTCCGAAACGCCAGGAATGTTGTAAAATATTACATCCGAGTTGTTACGTTGCCGTTATAGACGCATTAATGTTACCACCAAGACGTAGGGACCGACACGCCTGGAATGTTGTCAAATGTGACATCCGAGATGTTAGGTTGCCTTAGGTTAGGATATATATCGTTATAGACGTATATACTGTTCCCACCGAGAGGTAGGGTTCGACAGGCCAGGAATGTTGTCGAATATTGCATCCGAGATGCTAGGTTGCCTTTGGTTAGGATATATAACGTTATAGACGCATGTAATGTTACCTCCGAGACGTAGGGACCGACACGCCTGGAATGTTGTCAAATATTGCATCCGAGATGTTAGGTTGCCTTAGGTTAGGATATATAACGTTATAGACGCATGTAATGTTACCACCGAGACGTAGGGACCGACACGCCTGGAATGTTGTCAAATGTTACATCCGAGATGTTAGGTTGCCTTAGATTAGGATATACAACGTTATAGACGCATATAATGTTCCCACCGAGAATTAGGGTCCGACACGCCTGGAATGTTGTAGAATAATACATCCGAGATGTCAGGTTGCCTTAGGTTAGGATATATAACGTTATAGACGTATATACTGTTCCCTCCGAGAGGTAGGGTTCGACAGGCCAGGAATGTTGTCAAATATTGCATCCGAGATGTTAGGTTGCCTTAGATTAGGATATATA
This sequence comes from Xylocopa violacea, assembly GCA_963969225.1. Taxonomy (NCBI): domain Eukaryota; kingdom Metazoa; phylum Arthropoda; class Insecta; order Hymenoptera; family Apidae; genus Xylocopa; species Xylocopa violacea. The sequence goes on from CAXAJV010000004.1 coordinate 22,937,164, forward strand.
CCGTTATAGACGCATGTAATGTTACCACCGAGACGTAGGGACTGACACGCCTGGAATGTTGTCAAATGTTACATCCGAGATGTTAGGTTGCCTTAGATTATGATATATACCATTATAGACGCATATAATGTTCCCACCGAGAAGTAGGGTCCGACACGCCTGGAAGGTTGTAGAATATTACATCCGAGATGTCAGGTTGCCTTAGGTTAGGATATATACCGTTATAGACATATATACTGTTCCCTCCGAGAAGTAGGGTTCGACAGGCCAGGAATGTTGTCAAATATTGCATCCAAGGTGTTAGGTTGCCTTAGATTATGATATATACCGTTATAGACGTATATACTGTTCCCTCCGAGAAGTAGGGTTCGACAGGCCAGGAATGTTGTCAAATATTGCATCCGAGATGTTAGGTTGCCTTAGATTAGGATATACAACGTTATAGACGCATATAATGTTCCCACCGAGAAGTAGGGTCCAACACGCCTGGAATGTTGTAGAATATTACATCCGAAATGTAAGGTTGCCTTAGGTTAGGATATATAACGGTATGGACGTATATACTGTTCCCAACGAGAAGTAGGGTCCGAAACGCCAGGAATGTTGTAAAATATTACATCCGAGTTGTTACGTTGCCGTTATAGACGCATTAATGTTACCACCAAGACGTAGGGACCGACACGCCTGGAATGTTGTCAAATGTGACATCCGAGATGTTAGGTTGCCTTAGGTTAGGATATATATCGTTATAGACGTATATACTGTTCCCACCGAGAGGTAGGGTTCGACAGGCCAGGAATGTTGTCGAATATTGCATCCGAGATGCTAGGTTGCCTTTGGTTAGGATATATAACGTTATAGACGCATGTAATGTTACCTCCGAGACGTAGGGACCGACACGCCTGGAATGTTGTCAAATATTGCATCCGAGATGTTAGGTTGCCTTAGGTTAGGATATATAACGTTATAGACGCATGTAATGTTACCACCGAGACGTAGGGACCGACACGCCTGGAATGTTGTCAAATGTTACATCCGAGATGTTAGGTTGCCTTAGATTAGGATATACAACGTTATAGACGCATATAATGTTCCCACCGAGAAGTAGGGTCCGACACGCCTGGAATGTTGTAGAATAATACATCCGAGATGTCAGGTTGCCTTAGGTTAGGATATATAACGTTATAGACGTATATACTGTTCCCTCCGAGAGGTAGGGTTCGACAGGCCAGGAATGTTGTCAAATATTGCATCCGAGATGTTAGGTTGCCTTAGATTAGGATATATACCGTTATAGACGCATGTAATGTTACCACCGAGACGTAGGGACCGACACGCCTGGAATGTTGTCAAATGTTACATCCGAGATGTTAGGTTGCCTTAGGTTAGGATATATGACGTTATAGACGTATATACTGTTCCCTCCGAGAAGTACGGTTCGACAGGCCAGGAATGTTGTCAAATATTGCATCCGAGATGTTAGGTTGCCTTAGGTTAGGATATATAACGTTATAGACGCATGTAATGTTACCACCGAGACGTAGGGACCGACACGCCTGGAATGTTGTCAAATGTGACATCCGAGATGTTAGGTTGCCTTAGGTTAGGATATATGACGTTACAGACGTATATACTGTTCCCTCCGGGAAGTAGGGTTCGACAGGCGAGGAATGTTGTCAAGTATTGCATCCAAGATGTTAGGTTGCCTTAGATTATGATATATACCGTTATAGACGTATATACTGTTCCCTCCGAGAAGTAGGGTTCGACAGGCCAGGAATGTTGTCAAATATTGCATCCGAGATGTTAGGTTGCCTTAGGTTAGGATATATGACGTTATAGACGTATATACTGTTCCCTCCGAGAAGTACGGTTCGACAGGCCAGGAATGTTGTCAAATATTGCATCCGAGATGTTAGGTTGCCTTAGGTTAGGATATATAACGTTATAGACGCATGTAATGTTACCACCGAGACGTAGGGACCGACACGCCTGGAATGTTGTCAAATGTGACATCCGAGATGTTAGGTTGCCTTAGGTTAGGATATATGACGTTACAGACGTATATACTGTTCCCTCCGGGAAGTAGGGTTCGACAGGCCAGGAATGTTGTCAAGTATTGCATCCGAGATGTTAGGTTGCCTTAGATTATGATATATACCGTTATAGACGTATATACTGTTCCCTCCGAGAAGTAGGGTTCGACAGGCCAGGAATGTTGTCAAATATTGCATCCGAGATGTTAGGTTGCCTTAGGTTAGGATATATAACGTTATGGACATATATACTGTTCCCACCGAGAAGTAGGGTCCGAAACGCCAGGAATGTTGTAAAATATTACATCCGACTTGTTACGTTGCCGTTATAGACGCATGTAATGTTACCACCGAGACGTAGGGACCGACACGCCTGGAATGTTGTCAAATGTTACATCCGAGATGTTAGGTTGCCTTAGGTTAGGATATATGACGTTACAGACGTATATACTGTTCCCTCCGGGAAGTAGGGTTCGACAGGCCAGGAATGTTGTCAAGTAATGCATCCGAGATGTTAGGTTGCCTTAGATTATGATATATACCATTATAGACGCATATAATGTTTCCAACGAGAAGTAGGGTCCGACACGCCTGGAAGGTTGTAGAATATTACACCCGAGATGTCAGGTTGCCTTAGGTTAGGATATATACCGTTATAGACATATATACTGTTCCCTCCGAGAAGTAGTGTTCGACAGGCCAGGAATGTTGTCAAATATTGCATCCAAGATGTTAGGTTGCCTTAGATTATGATATATACCGTTATAGACGTATATACAGTTCCCTCCGAGAAGTAGGGTTCGACAGGCCAGGAATGTTGTCAAATATTGCATCCGAGATGTTAGGTTGCCTTAGATTAGGATATATAACGTTATAGACATATATACTGTTCCCTGCGAGAAGTAGGGTTCGACAGGCCAGGAATGTTGTCAAATATTGCATCCAAGACGTTAGGTTGCCTTAGATTATGATATATATCGTTATAGACGTATATACTGTTCCCACCGAGAGGTAGGGTTCGACAGGCCTGGAATGTTGTCAAATATTGCATCCGAGATGCTAGGTTGCCTTTGGTTAGGATATATAACGTTATAGACGCATGTAATGTTACCTCCGAGACGTAGGGACCGACACGCCTGGAATGTTGTCAAATATTGCATCCGAGATGTTAGGTTGCCTTAGGTTAGGATATATAACGTTATAGACGCATGTAATGTTACCACCGAGACGTAGGGACCGACACGCCTGGAATGTTGTCAAATGTTACATCCGAGATGTTAGGTTGCCTTAGATTAGGATATACAACGTTATAGACGCATATAATGTTCCCACCGAGAAGTAGGGTCCGACACGCCTGGAATGTTGTAGAATAATACATCCGAGATGTTAGGTTGCCTTAGATTAGGATATACAACGTTATAGAGGCATATAATGTTCCCACCGAGAAGTAGGGTTCGACAGGCCAGGAATGTTGTCAAATATTGCATCCGAGATGTTAGGTTGCCTTAGATTAGGATATACAACGTTATAGACGCATATAATGTTCCCACCGAGAGGTAGGTTTCGACAGGCCAGGAATGTTGTCAAATATTGCATCCGAGATGTTAGGTTGCCTTAGATTATGATATATACCATTATAGACGCATATAATGTTCCCACCGTGAAGTAGGGTCCGACACGCCTGGAAGGTTGTAGAATATTACATCCGAGATGTCAGGTTGCCTTAGGTTAGGATATATACCGTTATAGACATATATACTGTTCCCTCCGAGAAGTAGGGTTCGACAGGCCAGGAATGTTGTCAAATATTGCATCCGAGATGTTAGGTTGCCTTAGATTAGGATATACAACGTTATAGACGCATATAATGTTCCCACCGAGAAGTAGGGTCCGACACGCCTGGAATGTTGTAGAATATTACATCCGAGATGTAAGGTTGCCTTAGGTTAGGATATATAACGTTATGGACGTATATACTGTTCCCACCGAGAAGTAGGGTCCGAAACGCCAGGAATGTTGTAAAATATTACATCCGAGTTGTTACGTTGCCGTTATAGACGCATTAATGTTACCACCGAGACGTAGGGACCGACACGCCTGGAATGTTGTCAAATGTGACATCCGAGATGTTAGGTTGCCTTAGTTTAGGATATATATCGTTATAGACGTATATACTGTTCCCACCGAGAGGTAGGGTTCGACAGGCCAGGAATGTTGTCAAATATTGCATCCGAGATGCTAGGTTGCCTTAGGTTAGGATATAAAACGTTATAGACGCATGTAATGTTACCACCGAGACGTAGGGAACGACACGCCTGGAATGTTGTCAAATGCTACATCCGAGATGTTAGGTTGCCTTAGGTTAGGATATATGACGTTACAGACGTATATACTGTTCCCTCCGGGAAGTAGGGTTCGACAGGCCAGGAATGTTGTCACGTATTGCATCCGAGATGTTAGGTTGCCTTAGATTATGATATATACCATTATAGACGCATATAATGTTCCCACCGAGAAGTAGGGTCCGACACGCCTGGAAGGTTGTAGAATATTACACCCGAGATGTCAGGTTGCCTTAGGATAGGATATATACCGTTATAGACGTATATATTGTTCTCTCCGAGAAGTAGGGTTCGACAGGCCAGGAATGTTGTCAAATATTGCATCCGAGATGCTAGGTTGCCTTTGGTTAGGATATATACCGTTATAGACGTATATACAGTTCCCTCCGAGAAGTAGGGTTCGACAGGCCAGGAATGTTGTCAAATATTGCATCCGAGATGTTAGGTTGCCTTAGATTAGGATATATAACGTTATAGACATATATACTGTTCCCTGCGAGAAGTAGGGTTCGACAGGCCAGGAATGTTGTCAAATATTGCATCCAAGATGTTAGGTTGCCTAAGATTATGATATATATCGTTATAGACGTATATACTGTTCCCACCGAGAGGTAGGGTTCGACAGGCCAGGAATGTTGTCAAATATTGCATCCGAGATGCTAGGTTGCCTTTAGTTAGGATATATAACGTTATAGACGCATGTAATGTTACCTCCGAGACGTAGGGACCGACACGCCTGGAATGTTGTCAAATATTGCATCCGAGATGTTAGGTTGCCTTAGGTTAGGATATATAACGTTATAGACGCATGAAATGTTACCACCGAGACGTAGGGACCGACACGCCTGGAATGTTGTCAAATGTTACATCCGAGATGTTAGGTTGCCTTAGATTATGATATACAACGTTATAGACGCATATAATGTTCGCACCGAGAAGTAGGGTCCGACACGCCTGGAATGTTGTAGAATAATACATCCGAGATGTCAGGTTGCCTTAGGTTAGGATATATAACGTTATAGACGTATATACTGTTCCCTCCGAGAGGTAGGGTTCGACAGGCCAGGAATGTTGTCAAATATTGCATCCGAGATGTTAGGTTGCCTTAGATTAGGATATACAACGTTATAAACGCGTATAATGTTCCCACCGAGAAGTAGCGTCCGACACGCCTGGAATGCTGTAGAATATTACATCCGAGATGTAAGGTTGCCTTAGGTTAGGATATATAACGTTATGGACGTATATACTGTTCCCAACGAGAAGTAGGGTCCGAAACGCCAGGAATGTTGTAAAATATTACATCCGAGTTGTTACGTTACCGTTATAGACGCATTAATGTTACCACCGAGACGTAGGGACCGACACGCCTGGAATGTTGTCAAATGTGACATCCGAGATGTTAGGTTGCCTTAGGTTAGGATATATATCGTTATAGACGTATATACTGTTCCCACCGAGAGGTAGGGTTCGACAGGCCAGGAATGTTGTCAAATATTGCATCCGAGATGCTAGGTTGCCTTTGGTTAGGATATATAACGTTATAGACGCATGTAATGTTACCTCCGAGACGTAGGGACCGACACGCCTGGAATGTTGTCAAATATTGCATCCGAGATGTTAGGTTGCCTTAGGTTAGGATATATAACGTTATAGACGCATGTAATGTTACCACCGAGACGTAGGGACCGACACGCCTGGAATGTTGTCAAATGTTACATCCGAGATGTTAGGTTGCCTTAGATTAGGATATACAACGTTATAGACGCATATAATGTTCCCACCGAGACGAAGGGACCGACACGCCTGGAATGTTGTCAAATATTGCATCCGAGATGTTAGGTTGCCTTAGGTTAGGATATATAACGTTATAGACGCATGTAATGTTACCACCGAGACGTAGGGACCGACACGCCTGGAATGTTGTCAAATGTTACATCCGAGATGTTAAGTTGCCTTAGATTAGGATATACAACGTTATAGACGCATATAATGTTCCCACCGAGAAGTAGGGTCCGACACGCCTGGAATGTTGTAGAATAATACATCCGAGATGTCAGGTTGCCTTAGGTTAGGATATATAACGTTATAGACGTATATACTGTTCCCTCCGAGAGGTAGGGTTCGACAGGCCAGGAATGTTGTCAAATATTGCATCCGAGATGTTAGGTTGCCTTAGATTAAGATATATACCGTTATAGACGCATGTAATGTTACCACCAAGACGTAGGGACCGACACGCCTGGAATGTTGTCAAATGTTACATCCGAGATGTTAGGTTGCCTTAGGTTAGGATATATGACGTTATAGACGTATATACTGTTCCCTCCGAGAAGTACGGTTCGACAGGCCAGGAATGTTGTCAAGTATTGCATCCGAGATGTTAGGTTGCCTTAGATTATGATATATACCATTATAGACGCATATAATGTTCCCACCGAGAAGTAGGGTCCGACACGCCTGGAAGGTTGTAGAATATTACATCCGAGATGTCAGGTTGCCTTAGGTTAGGATATATACCGTTATAGACATATATACTGTTCATTCCGAGAAGTAGGGTTCGACAGGCCAGGAATGTTGTCAAATATTGCATCCAAGATGTTAGGTTGCCTTAGATTATGATATATACCGTTATGGACGTATATACTGTTCCCTCCGAGAAGTAGGGTTCGACAGGCCGGGAATGTTGTCAAATATTGCATCCGAGATGTTAGGTTGCCTTAGATTAGGATATACAACGTTATAGACGCATATAATGTTCCCACCGAGAAGTAGGGTCCGACACGCCTGGAATGTTGTAGAATATTACATCCGAAATGTAAGGTTGCCTTAGGTTAGGATATATAACGTTATGGACGTATATACTGTTCCCAACGAGAAGTAGGGTCCGAAACGCCAGGAATGTTGTAAAATATTACATCCGAGTTGTTACGTTACCGTTATAGACGCATTAATGTTACCACCGAGACGTAGGGACCGACACGCCTGGAATGTTGTCAAATGTGACATCCGAGATGTTAGGTTGCCTTAGGTTAGGATATATATCGTTATAGACGTATATACTGTTCCCACCGAGAGGTAGGGTTCGACAGGCCAGGAATGTTGTCAAATATTGCATCCGAGATGCTAGGTTGCCTTTGGTTAGGATATATAACGTTATAGACGCATGTAATGCTACCTCCGAGACGTAGGGACCGACACGCCTGGAATGTTGTCAAATATTGCATCCGAGATGTTAGGTTGCCTTAGGTTAGGATATATAACGTTATAGACGCATGTAATGTTACCACCGAGACGTAGGGACCGACACGCCTGGAATGTTGTCAAATGTTACATCCGAGATGTTAGGTTGCCTTAGATTAGGATATACAACGTTATAGACGCATATAATGTTCCCACCGAGAAGTAGGGTCCGACAGGCCAGGAATGTTGTCAAATATTGCATCCGAGATGTTAGGTTGCCTTAGATTAGGATATACAACGTTATAGAGGCATATAATGTTCCCACCGAGAAGTAGGGTTCGACAGGCCAGGAATGTTGTCAAATATTGCATCCGAGATGTTAGGTTGCCTTAGATTAGGATATATACCATTATAGACGCATATAATGTTCCCACCGAGAAGTAGGGTCCGACACGCCTGGAAGGTTGTAGAATATTACACCCGAGATGTCAGGTTGCCTTAGGTTAGGATATATACCGTTATAGACATATATATTGTTCCCTCCGAGAAGTAGGGTTCGACAGGCCAGGAATGTTGTCAAATATTGCATCCGAGATGCTAGGTTGCCTTTGGTTAGGATATATAACGTTATAGACGCATGTAATGTTACCACCGAGACGTAGGGACCGACACGCCTGGAATGTTGTCAAATGTTACATCCGAGATGTTAGGTTGCCTTAGATTAGGATATACAACGTTATAGACGCATATAATGTTCCCACCGAGAAGTAGGGTCCGACAGGCCAGGAATGTTGTCAAATATTGCATCCGAGATGTTAGGTTGCCTTAGATTAGGATATACAACGTTATAGAGGCATATAATGTTCCCACCGAGAAGTAGGGTTCGACAGGCCAGGAATGTTGTCAAATATTGCATCCGAGATGTTAGGTTGCCTTAGATTAGGATATACAACGTTATAGACGCATATAATGTTCCCACCGAGACGTAGGGACCGACACGCCTGGAATGTTGTCAAATGTAACATCCGAGATGTTAGGTTGCCTTAGGTTAGGATATATATCGTTATAGACGTATATACTGTTCCCACCGAGAGGTAGGGTTCGACAGGCCAGGAATGTTGTCAAATATTGCATCCGAGATGCTAGGTTGCCTTAGGTTAGGATATAAAACGTTATAGACGCATGTAATGTTACCACCGAGACGTAGGGACCGACACGCCTGGAATGTTGTCAAATGTTACATCCGAGATGTTAGGTTGCCTTAGGTTAGGATATATGACGTTACAGACGTATATACTGTTCCCTCCGGGAAGTAGGGTTCGACAGGCCAGGAATGTTGTCACGTATTGCATCCGAGATGTTAGGTTGCCTTAGATTATGATATATACCATTATAGACGCATATAATGATCCCACCGAGAAGTAGGGTCCGACACGCCTGGAAGGTTGTAGAATATTACACCCGAGATGTCAGGTTGCCTTAGGTTAGGATATATACCGTTATAGACATATATATTGTTCCCTCCGAGAAGTAGGGTTCGACAGGCCAGGAATGTTGTCAAATATTGCATCCGAGATGCTAGGTTGCCTTTGGTTAGGATATATAACGTTATAGACGCAAGTAATGTTACCTCCGAGACGTAGGGACCGACAGGCCAGGAATGTTGTCAAATATTGCATCCGAGATGTTAGGTTGCCTTAGATTAGGATATACAACGTTATAGACGCATATAATGTTCCCACCGAGAAGTAGCGTCCGACACGCCTGGAACGCTGTAGAATATTACATCCGAGATGTAAGGTTGCCTTAGGTTAGGATATATAACGTTATGGACGTATATGCTGTTCCCACCGAGAAGTAGGGTCCGAAACGCCAGGAATGTTGTAAAATATTACATCCGAGTTGTTACGTTGCCGTTATAGACGCATTAATGTTACCACCGAGACGTAGGGACCGACACGCCTGGAATGTTGTCAAATGTGACATCCGAGATGTTAGGTTGCCTTAGGTTAGGATATATATCGTTATAGACGTATATACTGTTCCCACCGAGAGGTAGGGTTCGACAGGCCAGGAATGTTGTCAAATATTGCATCCGAGATGCTAGGTTGCCTTTGGTTAGGATATATAACGTTATAGACGCATGTAATGTTACCTCCGAGACGTAGGGACCGACACGCCTGGAATGTTGTCAAATATTGCATCCGAGATGTTAGGTTGCCTTAAGTTAGGATATATAACGTTATAGACGCATGTAATGTTACCACCGAGACGTAGGGACCGACACGCCAGGAATGTTGTCAAATATTACATCCGAGATGTTAGATTGCCTTAGATTAGGATATACAACGTTATAGACGCATATAATGTTCCCACCGAGAAGTAGGGTCCGACAGGCCAGGAATGTTGTCAAATATTGCATCCGAGATGTTAGGTTGCCTTAGATTAGGATATACAACGTTATAGAGGCATATAATTTTCCCACCGAGAAGTAGGGTTCGACAGGCCAGGAATGTTGTCAAATATTGCATCCGAGATGTTAGGTTGCCTTAGATTAGGATATACAACGTTATAGACGCATATAATGTTCCCACCGAGAAGTAGGGTCCGACACGCCTGGAATGTTGTAGAATATTACATCCGAGATGTAAGGTTGCCTTAGGTTAGGATATATAACGTTATGGACGTATATACTGTTCCCACCGAGAAGTAGGGTCCGAAACGCCAGGAATGTTGTCAAATATTGCATCCGAGATGTTAGGTTGCCTTAGATTAGGATATATACCGTTATAGACGCATGTAATGTTACCACCGAGACGTAGGGACCGACACGCCTGGAATGTTGTCAAATGTAACATCCGAGATGTTAGGTTGCCTTAGGTTAGGATATATATCGTTATAGACGTATATACTGTTCCCACCGAGAGGTAGGGTTCGACAGGCCAGGAATGTTGTCAAATATTGCATCCGAGATGCTAGGTTGCCTTTGGTTAGGATATATAACGTTATAGACGCATGTAATGTTACCTCCGAGACGTAGGGACCGACACGCCTGGAATGTTGTCAAATATTGCATCCGAGATGTTAGGTTGCCTTAGGTTAGGATATATAACGTTATAGACGCATGTAATGTTACCACCGAGACGTAGGGACCGACACGCCTGGAATGTTGTCAAATGTTACATCCGAGATGTTAGGTTGCCTTAGATTAGGATATACAACGTTATAGACGCATATAATGTTCCCACCGAGAAGTAGGGTCCGACACGCCTGGAATGTTGTAGAATAATACATCCGAGATGTCAGGTTGCCTTAGGTTAGGATATATAACGTTATAGACGTATATACTGTTCCCTCCGAGAGGTAGGTTTCGACAGGCCAGGAATGTTGTCAAATATTGCATCCGAGATGTTAGGTTGCCTTAGATTAGGATATATACCGTTATAGACGCATGTAATGTTACCACCGAGACGTAGGGACCGACACGCCTGGAATGTTGTCAAATGTGACATCCGAGATGTTAGGTTGCCTTAGGTTAGGATATATGACGTTACAGACGTATATACTGTTCCCTCCGGGAAGTAGGGTTCGACAGGCCAGGAATGTTGTCAAGTATTGCATCCGAGATGTTAGGTTGCCTTAGATTATGATATATACCATTATAAACGCATATAATGTTCCCACCGAGAAGTAGGGTCCGACACGCCTGGAAGGTTGTAGAATATTACATCCGAGATGTCAGGTTGCCTTAGGTTAGGATATATACCGTTATAGACATATATACTGTTCCCTCCGAGAAGTAGGGTTCGACAGGCCAGGAATGTTGTCAAATATTGCATCCAAGATGTTAGGTTGCCTTAGATTATGATATATACCGTTATAGACGTATATACTGTTCCCTCCGAGAAGTAGGGTTCGACAGGCCAGGAATGTTGTCAAATATTGCATCCGAGATGTTAGGTTGCCTTAGGTTAGGATATATAACGTTATGGACGTATATACTGTTCCCACCGAGAAGTAGGGTCCGAAACGCCAGGAATGTTGTAAAATATTACATCCGACTTGTTACGTTGCCGTTATAGACGCATTAATGTTACCACCGAGACGTACGGTCCGACACGCCTGGAATGTTGTCAAATGTTACATCCGAGATGTTAGGTTGCCTTAGGTTAGGATATATATCGTTATAGACGTATATACTGTTCCCACCGAGAGGTAGGGTTCGACAGGCCAGGAATGTTGTCAAATATTGCATCCGAGATGCTAGGTTGCCTTTGGTTAGGATATATAACGTTATAGACGCATGTAATGTTACCTCCGAGACGTAGGGACCGACACGCCTGGAATGTTGTCAAATATTGCATCCGAGATGTTAGGTTGCCTTAGGTTAGGATATATAACGTTATAGACGCATGTAATGTTACCACCGAGACGTAGGGACCGACACGCCTGGAATGTTGTCAAATGTTACATCCGAGATGTTAGGTTGCCTTAGATTAGGATATATACCGTTATAGACGTATATACTGTTCCCTCCGAGAAGCAGGGTTCGACAGGCCAGGAATGTTGTCAAATATTGCATCCGAGATGTTAGGTTGCCTTAGATTAGGATATATAACGTTATAGACATATATACTGTTCCCTGCGAGAAGTAGGGTTCGACAGGCCAGGAATGTTGTCAAATATTGCATCCAAGATGTTAGGTTGCCTTAGATTATGATATATACCGTTATAGACGTATATACTGTTCCCTCCGAGAAGTAGGGTTCGACAGGCCAGGAATGATGTCAAATATTGCATCCGAGATGTTAGGTTGCCTTAGATTAGGATATACAACGTTATAGACGCATATAATGTTCCCACCGAGAAGTAGGGTCCGACACGCCTGGAATGTTGTAGAATATTACATTCGAGATGTAAGGTTGCCTTAGGTTAGGATATATAACGTTATGGACGTATATACTGTTCCCACCGAGAAGTAGGGTCCGAAACGCCAGGAATGTTGTAAAATATTACATCCGAGTTGTTACGTTGCCGCTATAGACGCATTAATGTTACCACCGAGACGTAGGGACCGACACGCCTGGAATGTTGTCAAATGTGACATCCGAGATGTTAGGTTGCCTTAGGTTAGGATATATATCGTTATAGACGTATATACTGTTCCCACCGAGAGGTAGGGTTCGACAGGCCAGGAATGTTGTCAAATATTGCATCCGAGATGCTAGGTTGCCTTTGGTTAGGATATATAACGTTATAGACGCATGTAATGTTACCTCCGAGACGTAGGGACCGACACGCCTGGAATGTTGTCAAATATTGCATCCGAGATGTTAGGTTGCCTTAGGTTAGGATATATAACGTTATAGACGCATGTAATGTTACCACCGAGACGTAGGGACCGACACGCCTGGAATGTTGTCAAATGTTACATCCGAGATGTTAGGTTGCCTTAGATTAGGATATACAACGTTATAGACGCATATAATGTTCCCACCGAGAAGTAGGGTCCGACACGCCTGGAATGTTGTAGAATAATACATCCGAGATGTCAGGTTGCCTTAGGTTAGGATATATAACGTTATAGACGTATATACTGTTCCCTCCGAGAGGTAGGGTTCGACAGGCCAGGAATGTTGTCAAATATTGCATCCGAGATGTTAGGTTGCCTTAGATTAGGATATATACCGTTATAGACGCATGTAATGTTACCACCGAGACGTAGGGACCGACACGCCTGGAATGTTATCAAATGTGACATCCGAGGTGTTAGGTTGCCTTAGGTTAGGATATATGACGTTACAGACGTATATACTGTTCCCTCCGGGAAGTAGGGTTCGACAGGCCAGGAATGTTGTCAAGTATTGCATCCGAGATGTTAGGTTGCCTTAGATTATGATATATACCGTTATAGAGGTATATACTGTTCCCTCCGAGAAGTAGGGTTCGACAGGCCAGGAATGTTGTCAAATATTGCATCCGAGATGTTAGGTTGCCTTAGATTAGGATATACAACGTTATAGACGCATATAATGTTCCCACCGAGAAGTAGGGTCCGACACGCCTGGAATGTTGTCGAATATTACATCCGAGATGTAAGGTTGCCTTAGGTTAGGATATATAACGTAATGGACGTATATACTGTTCCCACCGAGAAGTAGGGTCCGAAACGCCAGGAATGTTGTAAAATATTACATCCGAATTGTTACGTTGCCGTTATAGACGCATTAATGTTACCACCGAGACGTAGGGACCGACACGGATGGAATGTTGTCAAATGTGACATCCGAGATGTTAGGTTGCCTTAGGTTAGGATATATATCGTTATAGACGTATATACTGTTCCCACCGAGAGGTAGGGTTCAACAGGCCAGGAATGTTGTCAAATATTGCATCCGAGATGCTAGGTTGCCTTTGGTTAGGATATATAACGTTATAGACGCATGTAATGTTACCACCGAGACGTAGGGACCGACACGCCTGGAATGTTGTCAAATGTTACATCCGAGATGTCAGGTTGCCTTAGGTTAGGATATATACCGTTATAGACATATATACTGTTCCCTCCGAGAAGTAGGGTCCGACACGCCTGGAAGGTTGTAAAATATTACATCCGAGATGTCAGGTTGCCTTAGGTTAGGATATATACCGTTATAGACATATATACTGTTCCCTGCGAGAAGTAGGGTTCGACAGGCCAGGAATGTTGTCAAATATTGCATCCAAGATGTTAGGTTGCCTTAGATTATGATATATACCGTTATAGACGTATATACTGTTCCCTCCGAGAAGTAGGGTTCGACAGGCCAGGAATGATGTCAAATATTGCATCCGAGATGTTAGGTTGCCTTAGATTAGGATATACAACGTTATAGACGCATATAATGTTCCCACCGAGAAGTAGGGTCCGACACGCCTGGAATGTTGTAGAATATTACATCCGAGATGTAAGGTTGCCTTAGGTTAGGATATATAACGTTATGGACGTATATACTGTTCCCACCGAGAAGTAGGGTCCGAAACGCCAGGAATGTTGTAAAATATTACATCCGAGTTGTTACGTTGCCGTAATAGACGCATTAATGTTACCACCGAGACGTAGCGACCGACACGCCTGGAATGTTGTCAAATGTGACATCCGAGATGTTAGGTTGCCTTAGGTTAGGATATATATCGTTATAGACGTATATACTGTTCCCACCGAGAGGTAGGGATCGACAGGCCAGGAATGTTGTCAAATATTGCATCCGAGATGCTAGGTTGCCTTTGGTTAGGATATATAACGTTATAGACGCATGTAATGTTACCTCCGAGACGTAGGGACCGACACGCCTGGAATGTTGTCAAATATTGCATCCGAGATGTTAGGTTGCCTTAGGTTAGGATATATAACATTATAGACGCATGTAATGTTACCACCGAGACGTAGGGACCGACACGCCTGGAATGTTGTCAAATGTTACATCCGAGATGTTAGGTTGCCTTAGATTAGGATATACAACGTTATAGACGCATATAATGTTCCCACCGAGAAGTAGGGTCCGACACGCCTGGAATGTTGTAGAATAATACATCCGAGATGTCAGGTTGCCTTAGGTTAGGATATATAACGTTATAGACGTATATACTGTTCCCTCCGAGAAGTACGGTTCGACAGGCCATGAATGTTGTCAAATATTGTATCCGAGATGTTAGGTTGCCTTAGGTTAGGATATATAACGTTATAGACGCATGTAATGTTACCACCGAGACGTAGGGACCGACACGCCTGGAATGTTATCAAATGTGACATCCGAGGTGTTAGGTTGCCTTAGGTTAGGATATATGACGTTACAGACGTATATACTGTTCCCTCCGGGAAGTAGGGTTCGACAGGCCAGGAATGTTGTCAAGCATTGCATCCGAGATGTTAGGTTGCCTTAGATTATGATATATACCGTTATAGAGGTATATACTGTTCCCTCCGAGAAGTAGGGTTCGACAGGCCAGGAATGTTGTCAAATATTGCATCCGAGATGTTAGGTTGCCTTAGATTAGGATATACAACGTTATAGACGCATATAATGTTCCCACCGAGAAGTAGGGTCCGACACGCCTGGAATGTTGTCGAATATTACATCCGAGATGTAAGGTTGCCTTAGGTTAGGATATATAACGTAATGGACGTATATACTGTTCCCACCGAGAAGTAGGGTCCGAAACGCCAGGAATGTTGTAAAATATTACATCCGAATTGTTACGTTGCCGTTATAGACGCATTAATGTTACCACCGAGACGTAGGGACCGACACGGATGGAATGTTGTCAAATGTGACATCCGAGATGTTAGGTTGCCTTAGGTTAGGATATATATCGTTATAGACGTATATACTGTTCCCACCGAGAGGTAGGGTTCAACAGGCCAGGAATGTTGTCAAATATTGCATCCGAGATGCTAGGTTGCCTTTGGTTAGGATATATAACGTTATAGACGCATGTAATGTTACCACCGAGACGTAGGGACCGACACGCCTGGAATGTTGTCAAATGTTACATCCGAGATGTCAGGTTGCCTTAGGTTAGGATATATACCGTTATAGACATATATACTGTTCCCTCCGAGAAGTAGGGTTCGACAGGCCAGGAATTTGTCAAATATTGCATCCAAGATGTTAGGTTGCCTTAGATTATGATATATACCGTTATAGACGTATATACTGTTCCCTCCGAGAAGTAGGGTTCGACAGGCCAGGAATGTTGTCAAATATTGCATCCGAGATGTTAGGTTGCCTTAGGTTAGGATATATGACGTTATAGACGTATATACTGTTCCCTCCGAGAAGTACGGTTCGACAGGCCAGGAATGTTGTCAAATATTGCATCCGAGATGTTAGGTTGCCTTAGGTTAGGATATATAACGTTATAGACGCATGTAATGTTACCACCGAGACGTAGGGACCGACACGCCTGGAATGTTGTCAAATGTGACATCCGAGATGTTAGGTTGCCTTAGGTTAGGATATATACCGTTATAGACGCATGTAATGTTACCACCGAGACGTAGGGACCGACACGCCTGGAATGTTGTCAAATGTTACATCCGAGATGTTAGGTTGCCTTAGGTTAGGATATATGACGTTATAGACGTATATACTGTTCCCTCCGAGAAGTACGGTTCGACAGGCCAGGAATGTTGTCAAGTATTGCATCCGAGATGTTAGGTTGCCTTAGATTATGATATATACCATTATAGACGCATATAATGTTCCCACCGAGAAGTAGGGTCCGACACGCCTGGAAGGTTGTAGAATATTACATCCGAGATGTCAGGTTGCCTTAGGTTAGGATATATACCGTTATAGACATATATACTGTTCCCTCCGAGAAGTAGGGTTCGACAGGCCAGGAATGTTGTCAAATATTGCATCCAAGATGTTAGGTTGCCTTAGATTATGACATATACCGTTATAGACGTATACACTGTTCCCTCCGAGAAGTAGGGTTCGACAGGCCAGGAATGTTGTCAAATATTGCATCCGAGATGCTAGGTTGCCTTTGGTTAGGATATATAACGTTATAGACGCATGTAATGTTACCTTCGAGACGTAGGGACTGACACGCCTGGAATGTTGTCAAATATTGCATCCGAGATGTTAGGTTGCCTTAGGTTAGGATATATAACGTTATAGACGCATGTAATGTTACCACCGAGACGTAGGGACCGACACGCCTGGAATGTTGTCAAATGTTACATCCGAGATGTTAGGTTGCCTTAGATTAGGATATACAACGTTATAGACGCATATAATGTTCCCACCGAGAAGTAGCGTCCGACACGCCTGGAATGCTGTAGAATATTACATCCGAGATGTAAGGTTGCCTTAGGTTAGGATATATAACGTTATGGACGTATATACTGTTCCCACCGGGAAGTAGGGTCCGAAACGCCAGGAATGTTGTAAAATATTACATCCGAGTTGTTACGTTGCCGTTATAGACGCATTAATGTTACAACCGAGACGTAGGGAACGACACGCCTGGAATGTTGTCAAATGTGACATCCGAGATGTTAGGTTGCCTTAGGTTAGGATATATATCGTTATAGACGTATATACTGTTCCCACCGAGAGGTAGGGTTCGACAGGCCAGGAATGTTGTCAAATATTGCATCCGAGATGCTAGGTTGCCTTTGGTTAGGATATTTAACGTTATAGACGCATGTAATGTTACCTCCGAGACGTAGGGACCGACACGCCTGGAATGTTGTCAAATATTGCATCCGAGATGTTAGGTTGCCTTAGGTTAGGATATATAACGTTATAGACGCATGTAATGTTACCACCGAGACGTAGGTACCGACACGCCTGGAATGTTGTCAAATGTTACGTCCGAGATGTTAGGTTGCCTTAGATTAGGATATACAACGTTATAGACGCATATAATGTTCCCACCGAGAAGTAGGGTCCGACACGCCTGGAATGTTGTCGAATATTACATCCGAGATGTAAGGTTGCCTTAGGTTAGGATATATAACGTAATGGACGTATATACTGTTCCCACCGAGAAGTAGGGTCCGAAACGCCAGGAATGTTGTAAAATATTACATCCGAATTGTTACGTTGCCGTTATAGACGCATTAATGTTACCACCGAGACGTAGGGACCGACACGGATGGAATGTTGTCAAATGTGACATCCGAGATGTTAGGTTGCCTTAGGTTAGGATATATATCGTTATAGACGTATATACTGTTCCCACCGAGAGGTAGGGTTCAACAGGCCAGGAATGTTGTCAAATATTGCATCCGAGATGCTAGGTTGCCTTTGGTTAGGATATATAACGTTATAGACGCATGTAATGTTACCACCGAGACGTAGGGACCGACACGCCTGGAATGTTGTCAAATGTTACATCCGAGATGTCAGGTTGCCTTAGGTTAGGATATATACCGTTATAGCCATATATACTGTTCCCTCCGAGAAGTAGGGTCCGACACGCCTGGAAGGTTGTAAAATATTACATCCGAGATGTCAGGTTGCCTTAGGTTAGGATATATACCGTTATAGACATATATACTGTTCCCTGCGAGAAGTAGGGTTCGACAGGCCAGGAATGTTGTCAAATATTGCATCCAAGATGTTAGGTTGCCTTAGATTATGATATATACCGTTATAGACGTATATACTGTTCCCTCCGAGAAGTAGGGTTCGACAGGCCAGGAATGATGTCAAATATTGCATCCGAGATGTTAGGTTGCCTTAGATTAGGATATACAACGTTATAGACGCATATAATGTTCCCACCGAGAAGTAGGGTCCGACACGCCTGGAATGTTGTAGAATATTACATCCGAGATGTAAGGTTGCCTTAGGTTAGGATATATAACGTTATGGACGTATATACTGTTCCCACCGAGAAGTAGGGTCCGAAACGCCAGGAATGTTGTAAAATATTACATCCGAGTTGTTACGTTGCCGTAATAGACGCATTAATGTTACCACCGAGACGTAGCGACCGACACGCCTGGAATGTTGTCAAATGTGACATCCGAGATGTTAGGTTGCCTTAGGTTAGGATATATATCGTTATAGACGTATATACTGTTCCCACCGAGAGGTAGGGTTCGACAGGCCAGGAATGTTGTCAAATATTGCATCCGAGATGCTAGGTTGCCTTTGGTTAGGATATATAACGTTATAGACGCATGTAATGTTACCTCCGAGACGTAGGGACCGACACGCCTGGAATGTTGTCAAATATTGCATCCGAGATGTTAGGTTGCCTTAGGTTAGGATATATAACATTATAGACGCATGTAATGTTACCACCGAGACGTAGGGACCGACACGCCTGGAATGTTGTCAAATGTTACATCCGAGATGTTAGGTTGCCTTAGATTAGGATATACAACGTTATAGACGCATATAATGTTCCCACCGAGAAGTAGGGTCCGACACGCCTGGAATGTTGTAGAATAATACATCCGAGATGTCAGGTTGCCTTAGGTTAGGATATATAACGTTATAGACGTATATACTGTTCCCTCCGAGAAGTACGGTTCGACAGGCCATGAATGTTGTCAAATATTGTATCCGAGATGTTAGGTTGCCTTAGGTTAGGATATATAACGTTATAGACGCATGTAATGTTACCACCGAGACGTAGGGACCGACACGCCTGGAATGTTATCAAATGTGACATCCGAGGTGTTAGGTTGCCTTAGATTAGGATATACAACGTTATAGAGGCATATAATGTTCCCACCGAGAAGTAGGGTTCGACAGGCCAGGAATGTTGTCAAATATTGCATCCGAGATGTTAGGTTGCCTTAGATTAGGATATACAACGTTATAGACGCATATAATGTTCCCACCGAGACGTAGGGACCGACACGCCTGGAATGTTGTCAAATGTAACATCCGAGATGTTAGGTTGCCTTAGGTTAGGATATATATCGTTATAGACGTATATACTGTTCCCACCGAGAGGTAGGGTTCGACAGGCCAGGAATGTTGTCAAATATTGCATCCGAGATGCTAGGTTGCCTTAGGTTAGGATATAAAACGTTATAGACGCATGTAATATTACCACCGAGACGTAGGGACCGACACGCCTGGAATGTTGTCAAATGTTACATCCGAGATGTTAGGTTGCCTTAGGTTAGGATATATGACGTTACAGACGTATATACTGTTCCCTCCGGGAAGTAGGGTTCGACAGGCCAGGAATGTTGTCACGTATTGCATCCGAGATGTTAGGTTGCCTTAGATTATGATATATACCATTATAGACGCATATAATGATCCCACCGAGAAGTAGGGTCCGACACGCCTGGAAGGTTGTAGAATATTACACCCGAGATGTCAGCTTGCCTTAGGTTAGGATATATACCGTTATAGACATATATATTGTTCCCTCCGAGAAGTAGGGTTCGACAGGCCAGGAATGTTGTCAAATATTGCATCCGAGATGCTAGGTTGCCTTTGGTTAGGATATATAACGTTATAGACGCAAGTAATGTTACCTCCGAGACGTAGGGACCGACAGGCCAGGAATGTTGTCAAATATTGCATCCGAGATGTTAGGTTGCCTTAGATTAGGATATACAACGTTATAGACGCATATAATGTTCCCACCGAGAAGTAGCGTCCGACACGCCTGGAACGCTGTAGAATATTACATCCGAGATGTAAGGTTGCCTTAGGTTAGGATATATAACGTTATGGACGTATATACTGTTCCCACCGAGAAGTAGGGTCCGAAACGCCAGGAATGTTGTAAAATATTACATCCGAGTTGTTACGTTGCCGTTATAGACGCATTAATGTTACCACCGAGACGTAGGGTCCGACACGCCTGGAATGTTGTCAAATGTGACATCCGAGATGTTAGGTTGCCTTAGGTTAGGATATATATCGTTATAGACGTATATACTGTTCCCACCGAGAGGTAGGGTTCGACAGGCCAGGAATGTTGTCAAATATTGCATCCGAGATGCTAGGTTGCCTTTGGTTAGGATATATAACGTTATAGACGCATGTAATGTTACCTCCGAGACGTAGGGACCGACACGCCTGGAATGTTGTCAAATATTGCATCCGAGATGTTAGGTTGCCTTAGGTTAGGATATATAACGTTATAGACGCATGTAATGTTACCTTCGAGACGTAGGGACTGACACGCCTGGAATGTTGTCAAATATTGCATCCGAGATGTTAGGTTGCCTTAGGTTAGGATATATAACGTTATAGACGCATGTAATGTTACCACCGAGACGTAGGGACCGACACGCCTGGAATGTTGTCAAATGTTACATCCGAGATGTTAGGTTGCCTTAGATTAGGATATACAACGTTATAGACGCATATAATGTTCCCACCGAGAAGTAGCGTCCGACACGCCTGGAATGCTGTAGAATATTACATCCGAGATGTAAGGTTGCCTTAGGTTAGGATATATAACGTTATGGACGTATATACTGTTCCCACCGGGAAGTAGGGTCCGAAACGCCAGGAATGTTGTAAAATATTACATCCGAGTTGTTACGTTGCCGTTATAGACGCATTAATGTTACAACCGAGACGTAGGGAACGACACGCCTGGAATGTTGTCAAATGTGACATCCGAGATGTTAGGTTGCCTTAGGTTAGGATATATATCGTTATAGACGTATATACTGTTCCCACCGAGAGGTAGGGTTCGACAGGCCAGGAATGTTGTCAAATATTGCATCCGAGATGCTAGGTTGCCTTTGGTTAGGATATTTAACGTTATAGACGCATGTAATGTTACCTCCGAGACGTAGGGACCGACACGCCTGGAATGTTGTCAAATATTGCATCCGAGATGTTAGGTTGCCTTAGGTTAGGATATATAACGTTATAGACGCATGTAATGTTACCACCGAGACGTAGGTACCGACACGCCTGGAATGTTGTCAAATGTTACGTCCGAGATGTTAGGTTGCCTTAGATTAGGATATACAACGTTATAGACGCATATAATGTTCCCACCGAGAAGTAGGGTCCGACACGCCTGGAATGTTGTCGAATATTACATCCGAGATGTAAGGTTGCCTTAGGTTAGGATATATAACGTAATGGACGTATATACTGTTCCCACCGAGAAGTAGGGTCCGAAACGCCAGGAATGTTGTAAAATATTACATCCGAATTGTTACGTTGCCGTTATAGACGCATTAATGTTACCACCGAGACGTAGGGACCGACACGGATGGAATGTTGTCAAATGTGACATCCGAGATGTTAGGTTGCCTTAGGTTAGGATATATATCGTTATAGACGTATATACTGTTCCCACCGAGAGGTAGGGTTCAACAGGCCAGGAATGTTGTCAAATATTGCATCCGAGATGCTAGGTTGCCTTTGGTTAGGATATATAACGTTATAGACGCATGTAATGTTACCACCGAGACGTAGGGACCGACACGCCTGGAATGTTGTCAAATGTTACATCCGAGATGTCAGGTTGCCTTAGGTTAGGATATATACCGTTATAGCCATATATACTGTTCCCTCCGAGAAGTAGGGTCCGACACGCCTGGAAGGTTGTAAAATATTACATCCGAGATGTCAGGTTGCCTTAGGTTAGGATATATACCGTTATAGACATATATACTGTTCCCTGCGAGAAGTAGGGTTCGACAGGCCAGGAATGTTGTCAAATATTGCATCCAAGATGTTAGGTTGCCTTAGATTATGATATATACCGTTATAGACGTATATACTGTTCCCTCCGAGAAGTAGGGTTCGACAGGCCAGGAATGATGTCAAATATTGCATCCGAGATGTTAGGTTGCCTTAGATTAGGATATACAACGTTATAGACGCATATAATGTTCCCACCGAGAAGTAGGGTCCGACACGCCTGGAATGTTGTAGAATATTACATCCGAGATGTAAGGTTGCCTTAGGTTAGGATATATAACGTTATGGACGTATATACTGTTCCCACCGAGAAGTAGGGTCCGAAACGCCAGGAATGTTGTAAAATATTACATCCGAGTTGTTACGTTGCCGTAATAGACGCATTAATGTTACCACCGAGACGTAGCGACCGACACGCCTGGAATGTTGTCAAATGTGACATCCGAGATGTTAGGTTGCCTTAGGTTAGGATATATATCGTTATAGACGTATATACTGTTCCCACCGAGAGGTAGGGTTCGACAGGCCAGGAATGTTGTCAAATATTGCATCCGAGATGCTAGGTTGCCTTTGGTTAGGATATATAACGTTATAGACGCATGTAATGTTACCTCCGAGACGTAGGGACCGACACGCCTGGAATGTTGTCAAATATTGCATCCGAGATGTTAGGTTGCCTTAGGTTAGGATATATAACATTATAGACGCATGTAATGTTACCACCGAGACGTAGGGACCGACACGCCTGGAATGTTGTCAAATGTTACATCCGAGATGTTAGGTTGCCTTAGATTAGGATATACAACGTTATAGACGCATATAATGTTCCCACCGAGAAGTAGGGTCCGACACGCCTGGAATGTTGTAGAATAATACATCCGAGATGTCAGGTTGCCTTAGGTTAGGATATATAACGTTATAGACGTATATACTGTTCCCTCCGAGAAGTACGGTTCGACAGGCCATGAATGTTGTCAAATATTGTATCCGAGATGTTAGGTTGCCTTAGGTTAGGATATATAACGTTATAGACGCATGTAATGTTACCACCGAGACGTAGGGACCGACACGCCTGGAATGTTATCAAATGTGACATCCGAGGTGTTAGGTTGCCTTAGATTAGGATATACAACGTTATAGAGGCATATAATGTTCCCACCGAGAAGTAGGGTTCGACAGGCCAGGAATGTTGTCAAATATTGCATCCGAGATGTTAGGTTGCCTTAGATTAGGATATACAACGTTATAGACGCATATAATGTTCCCACCGAGACGTAGGGACCGACACGCCTGGAATGTTGTCAAATGTAACATCCGAGATGTTAGGTTGCCTTAGGTTAGGATATATATCGTTATAGACGTATATACTGTTCCCACCGAGAGGTAGGGTTCGACAGGCCAGGAATGTTGTCAAATATTGCATCCGAGATGCTAGGTTGCCTTAGGTTAGGATATAAAACGTTATAGACGCATGTAATATTACCACCGAGACGTAGGGACCGACACGCCTGGAATGTTGTCAAATGTTACATCCGAGATGTTAGGTTGCCTTAGGTTAGGATATATGACGTTACAGACGTATATACTGTTCCCTCCGGGAAGTAGGGTTCGACAGGCCAGGAATGTTGTCACGTATTGCATCCGAGATGTTAGGTTGCCTTAGATTATGATATATACCATTATAGACGCATATAATGATCCCACCGAGAAGTAGGGTCCGACACGCCTGGAAGGTTGTAGAATATTACACCCGAGATGTCAGCTTGCCTTAGGTTAGGATATATACCGTTATAGACATATATATTGTTCCCTCCGAGAAGTAGGGTTCGACAGGCCAGGAATGTTGTCAAATATTGCATCCGAGATGCTAGGTTGCCTTTGGTTAGGATATATAACGTTATAGACGCAAGTAATGTTACCTCCGAGACGTAGGGACCGACAGGCCAGGAATGTTGTCAAATATTGCATCCGAGATGTTAGGTTGCCTTAGATTAGGATATACAACGTTATAGACGCATATAATGTTCCCACCGAGAAGTAGCGTCCGACACGCCTGGAACGCTGTAGAATATTACATCCGAGATGTAAGGTTGCCTTAGGTTAGGATATATAACGTTATGGACGTATATACTGTTCCCACCGAGAAGTAGGGTCCGAAACGCCAGGAATGTTGTAAAATATTACATCCGAGTTGTTACGTTGCCGTTATAGACGCATTAATGTTACCACCGAGACGTAGGGTCCGACACGCCTGGAATGTTGTCAAATGTGACATCCGAGATGTTAGGTTGCCTTAGGTTAGGATATATATCGTTATAGACGTATATACTGTTCCCACCGAGAGGTAGGGTTCGACAGGCCAGGAATGTTGTCAAATATTGCATCCGAGATGCTAGGTTGCCTTTGGTTAGGATATATAACGTTATAGACGCATGTAATGTTACCTCCGAGACGTAGGGACCGACACGCCTGGAATGTTGTCAAATATTGCATCCGAGATGTTAGGTTGCCTTAGGTTAGGATATATAACGTTATAGACGCATGTAATGTTACCACCGAGACGTAGGGACCGACACGCCTGGAATGTTGTCAAATGTTACATCCGAGATGTTAGGTTGCCTTAGATTAGGATATACAACGTTATAGACGCATATAATGTTCCCACCGAGAAGTAGGGTCCGACAGGCCAGGAATGTTGTCAAATATTGCATCCGAGATGTTAGGTTGCCTTAGATTAGGATATACAACGTTATAGAGGCATATAATGTTCCCACCGAGAAGTAGGGTTCGACAGGCCAGGAATGTTGTCAAATATTGCATCCGAGATGTTAGGTTGCCTTAGATTAGGATATACAACGTTATAGACGCATATAATGTTCCCACCGAGAAGTAGGGTCCGACACGCCTGGAATGTTGTAGAATATTACATCCGAGATGTAAGGTTGCCTTAGGTTAGGATATATAACGTTATGGACGTATATACTGTTCCCACCGAGAAGTAGGGTCCGAAACGCCAGGAATGTTGTCAAATATTGCATCCGAGATGTTAGGTTGCCTTAGATTAGGATATATACCGTTATAGACGCATGTAATGTTACCACCGAGACGTAGGGACCGACACGCCTGGAATGTTGTCAAATGTAACATCCGAGATGTTAGGTTGCCTTAGGTTAGGATATATATCGTTATAGACGTATATACTGTTCCCACCGAGAGGTAGGGTTCGACAGGCCAGGAATGTTGTCAAATATTGCATCCGAGATGCTAGGTTGCCTTTGGTTAGGATATATAACGTTATAGACGCATGTAATGTTACCTCCGAGACGTAGGGACCGACACGCCTGGAATGTTGTCAAATATTGCATCCGAGATGTTAGGTTGCCTTAGGTTAGGATATATAACGTTATAGACGCATGTAATGTTACCACCGAGACGTAGGGACCGACACGCCTGGAATGTTGTCAAATGTTACATCCGAGATGTTAGGTTGCCTTAGATTAGGATATACAACGTTATAGACGCATATAATGTTCCCACCGAGAAGTAGGGTCCGACACGCCTGGAATGTTGTAGAATAATACATCCAAGATGTCAGGTTGCCTTAGGTTAGGATATATAACGTTATAGACGTATATACTGTTTCCTCCGAGAGGTAGGTTTCGACAGGCCAGGAATGTTGTCAAATATTGCATCCGAGATGTTAGGTTGCCTTAGATTAGGAAATATACCGTTATAGACGCATGTAATGTTACCACCGAGACGTAGGGACCGACACGCCTGGAATGTTGTCAAATGTGACATCCGAGATGTTAGGTTGCCTTAGGTTAGGATATATGACGTTACAGACGTATATACTGTTCCCTCCGGGAAGTAGGGTTCGACAGGCCAGGAATGTTGTCAAGTATTGCATCCGAGATGTTAGGTTGCCTTAGATTATGATATATACCGTTATAGACGTATATACTGTTCCCTCCGAGAAGTAGGGTTCGACAGGCCAGGAATGTTGTCAAATATTGCATCCGAGATGTTAGGTTGCCTTAGGTTAGGATATATAACGTTATGGACGTATATACTGTTCCCACCGAGAAGTAGGGTCCGAAACGCCAGGAATGTTGTAAAATATTACATCCGACTTGTTACGTTGCCGTTATAGACGCATTAATGTTACCACCGAGACGTACGGTCCGACACGCCTGGAATGTTGTCAAATGTTACATCCGAGATGTTAGGTTGCCTTAGGTTAGGATATATATCGTTATAGACGTATATACTGTTCCCACCGAGAGGTAGGGTTCGACAGGCCAGGAATGTTGTCAAATATTGCATCCGAGATGCTAGGTTGCCTTTGGTTAGGATATATAACGTTATAGACGCATGTAATGTTACCTCCGAGACGTAGGGACCGACACGCCTGGAATGTTGTCAAATATTGCATCCGAGATGTTAGGTTGCCTTAGGTTAGGATATATAACGTTATAGACGCATGTAATGTTACCACCGAGACGTAGGGACCGACACGCCTGGAATGTTGTCAAATGTTACATCCGAGATGTTAGGTTGCCTTAGATTAGGATATATACCGTTATAGACGTCAATACTGTTCCCTCCGAGAAGCAGGGTTCGACAGGCCAGGAATGTTGTCAAATATTGCATCCGAGATGTTAGGTTGCCTTAGATTAGGATATATAACGTTATAGACATATATACTGTTCCCTGCGAGAAGTAGGGTTCGACAGGCCAGGAATGTTGTCAAATATTGCATCCAAGATGTTAGGTTGCCTTAGATTATGATATATACCGTTATAGACGTATATACTGTTCCCTCCGAGAAGTAGGGTTCGACAGGCCAGGAATGATGTCAAATATTGCATCCGAGATGTTAGGTTGCCTTAGATTAGGATATACAACGTTATAGACGCATATAATGTTCCCACCGAGAAGTAGGGTCCGACACGCCTGGAATGTTGTAGAATATTACATTCGAGATGTAAGGTTGCCTTAGGTTAGGATATATAACGTTATGGACGTATATACTGTTCCCACCGAGAAGTAGGGTCCGAAACGCCAGGAATGTTGTAAAATATTACATCCGAGTTGTTACGTTGCCGCTATAGACGCATTAATGTTACCACCGAGACGTAGGGACCGACACGCCTGGAATGTTGTCAAATGTGACATCCGAGATGTTAGGTTGCCTTAGGTTAGGATATATATCGTTATAGACGTATATACTGTTCCCACCGAGAGGTAGGGTTCGACAGGCCAGGAATGTTGTCAAATATTGCATCCGAGATGCTAGGTTGCCTTTGGTTAGGATATATAACGTTATAGACGCATGTAATGTTACCTCCGAGACGTAGGGACCGACACGCCTGGAATGTTGTCAAATATTGCATCCGAGATGTTAGGTTGCCTTAGGTTAGGATATATAACGTTATAGACGCATGTAATGTTACCACCGAGACGTAGGGACCGACACGCCTGGAATGTTGTCAAATGTTACATCCGAGATGTTAGGTTGCCTTAGATTAGGATATACAACGTTATAGACGCATATAATGTTCCCACCGAGAAGTAGGGTCCGACACGCCTGGAATGTTGTAGAATAATACATCCGAGATGTCAGGTTGCCTTAGGTTAGGATATATAACGTTATAGACGTATATACTTTTCCCTCCGAGAGGTAGGGTTCGACAGGCCAGGAATGTTGTCAAATATTGCATCCGAGATGTTAGGTTGCCTTAGATTAGGATATATACCGTTATAGACGCATGTAATGTTACCACCGAGACGTAGGGACCGACACGCCTGGAATGTTATCAAATGTGACATCCGAGGTGTTAGGTTGCCTTAGGTTAGGATATATGACGTTACAGACGTATATACTGTTCCCTCCGGGAAGTAGGGTTCGACAGGCCAGGAATGTTGTCAAGTATTGCATCCGAGATGTTAGGTTGCCTTAGATTATGATATATACCGTTATAGAGGTATATACTGTTCCCTCCGAGAAGTAGGGTTCGACAGGCCAGGAATGTTGTCAAATATTGCATCCGAGATGTTAGGTTGCCTTAGATTAGGATATACAACGTTATAGACGCATATAATGTTCCCACCGAGAAGTAGGGTCCGACACGCCTGGAATGTTGTCGAATATTACATCCGAGATGTAAGGTTGCCTTAGGTTAGGATATATAACGTAATGGACGTATATACTGTTCCCACCGAGAAGTAGGGTCCGAAACGCCAGGAATGTTGTAAAATATTACATCCGAATTGTTACGTTGCCGTTATAGACGCATTAATGTTACCACCGAGACGTAGGGACCGACACGGATGGAATGTTGTCAAATGTGACATCCGAGATGTTAGGTTGCCTTAGGTTAGGATATATATCGTTATAGACGTATATACTGTTCCCACCGAGAGGTAGGGTTCAACAGGCCAGGAATGTTGTCAAATATTGCATCCGAGATGCTAGGTTGCCTTTGGTTAGGATATATAACGTTATAGACGCATGTAATGTTACCACCGAGACGTAGGGACCGACACGCCTGGAATGTTGTCAAATGTTACATCCGAGATGTCAGGTTGCCTTAGGTTAGGATATATACCGTTATAGACATATATACTGTTCCCTCCGAGAAGTAGGGTCCGACACGCCTGGAAGGTTGTAAAATATTACATCCGAGATGTCAGGTTGCCTTAGGTTAGGATATATACCGTTATAGACATATATACTGTTCCCTGCGAGAAGTAGGGTTCGACAGGCCAGGAATGTTGTCAAATATTGCATCCAAGATGTTAGGTTGCCTTAGATTATGATATATACCGTTATAGACGTATATACTGTTCCCTCCGAGAAGTAGGGTTCGACAGGCCAGGAATGATGTCAAATATTGCATCCGAGATGTTAGGTTGCCTTAGATTAGGATATACAACGTTATAGACGCATATAATGTTCCCACCGAGAAGTAGGGTCCGACACGCCTGGAATGTTGTAGAATATTACATCCGAGATGTAAGGTTGCCTTAGGTTAGGATATATAACGTTATGGACGTATATACTGTTCCCACCGAGAAGTAGGGTCCGAAACGCCAGGAATGTTGTAAAATATTACATCCGAGTTGTTACGTTGCCGTAATAGACGCATTAATGTTACCACCGAGACGTAGCGACCGACACGCCTGGAATGTTGTCAAATGTGACATCCGAGATGTTAGGTTGCCTTAGGTTAGGATATATATCGTTATAGACGTATATACTGTTCCCACCGAGAGGTAGGGTTCGACAGGCCAGGAATGTTGTCAAATATTGCATCCGAGATGCTAGGTTGCCTTTGGTTAGGATATATAACGTTATAGACGCATGTAATGTTACCTCCGAGACGTAGGGACCGACACGCCTGGAATGTTGTCAAATATTGCATCCGAGATGTTAGGTTGCCTTAGGTTAGGATATATAACATTATAGACGCATGTAATGTTACCACCGAGACGTAGGGACCGACACGCCTGGAATGTTGTCAAATGTTACATCCGAGATGTTAGGTTGCCTTAGATTAGGATATACAACGTTATAGACGCATATAATGTTCCCACCGAGAAGTAGGGTCCGACACGCCTGGAATGTTGTAGAATAATACATCCGAGATGTCAGGTTGCCTTAGGTTAGGATATATAACGTTATAGACGTATATACTGTTCCCTCCGAGAAGTACGGTTCGACAGGCCATGAATGTTGTCAAATATTGTATCCGAGATGTTAGGTTGCCTTAGGTTAGGATATATAACGTTATAGACGCATGTAATGTTACCACCGAGACGTAGGGACCGACACGCCTGGAATGTTATCAAATGTGACATCCGAGGTGTTAGGTTGCCTTAGGTTAGGATATATGACGTTACAGACGTATATACTGTTCCCTCCGGGAAGTAGGGTTCGACAGGCCAGGAATGTTGTCAAGCATTGCATCCGAGATGTTAGGTTGCCTTAGATTATGATATATACCGTTATAGAGGTATATACTGTTCCCTCCGAGAAGTAGGGTTCGACAGGCCAGGAATGTTGTCAAATATTGCATCCGAGATGTTAGGTTGCCTTAGATTAGGATATACAACGTTATAGACGCATATAATGTTCCCACCGAGAAGTAGGGTCCGACACGCCTGGAATGTTGTCGAATATTACATCCGAGATGTAAGGTTGCCTTAGGTTAGGATATATAACGTAATGGACGTATATACTGTTCCCACCGAGAAGTAGGGTCCGAAACGCCAGGAATGTTGTAAAATATTACATCCGAATTGTTACGTTGCCGTTATAGACGCATTAATGTTACCACCGAGACGTAGGGACCGACACGGATGGAATGTTGTCAAATGTGACATCCGAGATGTTAGGTTGCCTTAGGTTAGGATATGTATCGTTATAGACGTATATACTGTTCCCACCGAGAGGTAGGGTTCAACAGGCCAGGAATGTTGTCAAATATTGCATCCGAGATGCTAGGTTGCCTTTGGTTAGGATATATAACGTTATAGACGCATGTAATGTTACCACCGAGACGTAGGGACCGACACGCCTGGAATGTTGTCAAATGTTACATCCGAGATGTCAGGTTGCCTTAGGTTAGGATATATACCGTTATAGACATATATACTGTTCCCTCCGAGAAGTAGGGTTCGGCAGGCCAGGAATTTGTCAAATATTGCATCCAAGATGTTAGGTTGCCTTAGATTATGATATATACCGTTATAGACGTATATACTGTTCCCTCCGAGAAGTAGGGTTCGACAGGCCAGGAATGTTGTCAAATATTGCATCCGAGATGTTAGGTTGCCTTAGGTTAGGATATATGACGTTATAGACGTATATACTGTTCCCTCCGAGAAGTACGGTTCGACAGGCCAGGAATGTTGTCAAATATTGCATCCGAGATGTTAGGTTGCCTTAGGTTAGGATATATAACGTTATAGACGCATGTAATGTTACCACCGAGACGTAGGGACCGACACGCCTGGAATGTTGTCAAATGTGACATCCGAGATGTTAGGTTGCCTTAGGTTAGGATATATACCGTTATAGACGCATGTAATGTTACCACCGAGACGTAGGGACCGACACGCCTGGAATGTTGTCAAATGTTACATCCGAGATGTTAGGTTGCCTTAGGTTAGGATATATGACGTTATAGACGTATATACTGTTCCCTCCGAGAAGCACGGTTCGACAGGCCAGGAATGTTGTCAAGTATTGCATCCGAGATGTTAGGTTGCCTTAGATTATGATATATACCATTATAGACGCATATAATGTTCCCACCGAGAAGTAGGGTCCGACACGCCTGGAAGGTTGTAGAATATTACATCCGAGATGTCAGGTTGCCTTAGGTTAGGATATATACCGTTATAGACATATATACTGTTCCCTCCGAGA
Source organism: Xylocopa violacea (assembly GCA_963969225.1). Classification (NCBI taxonomy): domain Eukaryota; kingdom Metazoa; phylum Arthropoda; class Insecta; order Hymenoptera; family Apidae; genus Xylocopa; species Xylocopa violacea. The sequence continues at coordinate 22,969,307 of CAXAJV010000004.1, forward strand.
AGTAGGGTTCGACAGGCCAGGAATGTTGTCAAATATTGCATCCAAGATGTTAGGTTGCCTTAGATTATGACATATACCGTTATAGACGTATACAATGTTCCCTCCGAGAAGTAGGGTTCGACAGGCCAGGAATGTTGTCAAATATTGCATCCGAGATGCTAGGTTGCCTTTGGTTAGGATATATAACGTTATAGACGCATGTAATGTTACCTTCGAGACGTAGGGACCGACACGCCTGGAATGTTGTCAAATATTGCATCCGAGATGTTAGGTTGCCTTAGGTTAGGATATATAACGTTATAGACGCATGTAATGTTACCACCGAGACGTAGGGACCGACACGCCTGGAATGTTGTCAAATGTTACATCCGAGATGTTAGGTTGCCTTAGATTAGGATATACAACGTTATAGACGCATATAATGTTCCCACCGAGAAGTAGGGTCCGACACGCCTGGAATGTTGTAGAATAATACATCCGAGATGTCAGGTTGCCTTAGGTTAGGATATATAACGTTATAGACGTATATACTGTTCCCTCCGAGAGGTAGGGTTCGACAGGCCAGGAATGTTGTCATATATTGCATCCGAGATGTTAGGTTGCCTTAGATTAGGATATATACCGTTATAGACGCATGTAATGTTACCACCGAGACGTAGGGACCGACACGCCTGGAATGTTGTCAAATGTTACATCCGAGATGTTAGGTTGCCTTAGATTAGGATATACAACGTTATAGACGCATATAATGTTCCCACCGAGAAGTAGGGTCCGACACGCCTGGAATGTTGTAGAATAATACATCCGAGATGTCAGGTTGCCTTAGGTTAGGATATATAACGTTATAGACGTATATACTGTTCCCTCCGAGAGGTAGGGTTCGACAGGCCAGGAATGTCGTCAAATATTGCATCCGAGATGTTAGGTTGCCTTAGGTTAGGATATATGACGTTACAGACGTATATACTGTTCCCTCCGGGAAGTAGGGTTCGACAGGCGAGGAATGTTGTCAAGTATTGCATCCAAGATGTTAGGTTGCCTTAGTTTATGATATATACCGTTATAGACGTATATACTGTTCCCTCCGAGAAGTAGGGTTCGACAGGCCAGGAATGTTGTCAAATATTGCATCCAAGATGTTAGGTTGCCTTAGATTATGATATATACCGTTATAGACGTATATACTGTTCCCTCCGAGAAGTAGGGTTCGACAGGCCAGGAATGTTGTCAAATATTGCATCCGAGATGTTAGGTTGCCTTAGGCTAGGATATATAACGTTATGGACATATATACTGTTCCCACCGAGAAGTAGGGTCCGAAACGCCAGGAATGTTGTAAAATATTACATCCGACTTGTTACGTTGCCGTTATAGACGCATTAATGTTACCACCGAGAGGTAGGGACCGACACGCCTGGAATGTTGTCAAATGTGACATCCGAGATGTTAGGTTGCCTTAGGTTAGGATATATATCGTTATAGACGTATATACTGTTCCCACCGAGAGGTAGGGTTCGACAGGCCAGGAATGTTGTCAAATATTGCATCCGAGATGCTAGGTTGCCTTTGGTTAGGATATATAACGTTATAGACGCATGTAATGTTACCTCCGAGACGTAGGGACCGACACGCCTGGAATGTTGTCAAATATTGCATCCGAGATGTTAGGTTGCCTTAGGTTAGGATATATAACGTTATAGACTCATGTAATGTTACCACCGAGACGTAGGGACCGACACGCCTGGAATGTTGTCAAATGTTACATCCGAGATGTTAGGTTGCCTTAGATTAGGGTATACAACGTTATAGACGCATATAATGTTCCCACCGAGAAGTAGGGTCCGACACGCCTGGAATGTTGTAGAATAATACATCCGAGATGTCAGGTTGCCTTAGGTTAGGATATATAACGTTATAGACGTATATACTGTTCCCTCCGAGAAGTACGGTTCGACAGGCCATGAATGTTGTCAAATATTGTATCCGAGATGTTAGGTTGCCTTAGGTTAGGATATATAACGTTATAGACGCATGTAATGTTACCACCGAGACGTAGGGACCGACACGCCTGGAATGTTATCAAATGTGACATCCGAGGTGTTAGGTTGCCTTAGGTTAGGATATATGACGTTACAGACGTATATACTGTTCCCTCCGGGAAGTAGGGTTCGACAGGCCAGGAATGTTGTCAAGCATTGCATCCGAGATGTTAGGTTGCCTTAGATTATGATATATACCGTTATAGAGGTATATACTGTTCCCTCCGAGAAGTAGGGTTCGACAGGCCAGGAATGTTGTCAAATATTGCATCCGAGATGTTAGGTTGCCTTAGATTAGGATATACAACGTTATAGACGCATATAATGTTCCCACCGAGAAGTAGGGTCCGACACGCCTGGAATGTTGTCGAATATTACATCCGAGATGTAAGGTTGCCTTAGGTTAGGATATATAACGTAATGGACGTATATACTGTTCCCACCGAGAAGTAGGGTCCGAAACGCCAGGAATGTTGTAAAATATTACATCCGAATTGTTACGTTGCCGTTATAGACGCATTAATGTTACCACCGAGACGTAGGGACCGACACGGATGGAATGTTGTCAAATGTGACATCCGAGATGTTAGGTTGCCTTAGGTTAGGATATATATCGTTATAGACGTATATACTGTTCCCACCGAGAGGTAGGGTTCAACAGGCCAGGAATGTTGTCAAATATTGCATCCGAGATGCTAGGTTGCCTTTGGTTAGGATATATAACGTTATAGACGCATGTAATGTTACCACCGAGACGTAGGGACCGACACGCCTGGAATGTTGTCAAATGTTACATCCGAGATGTCAGGTTGCCTTAGGTTAGGATATATACCGTTATAGACATATATACAGTTCCCTCCGAGAAGTAGGGTTCGACAGGCCAGGAATTTGTCAAATATTGCATCCAAGATGTTAGGTTGCCTTAGATTATGATATATACCGTTATAGACGTATATACTGTTCCCTCCGAGAAGTAGGGTTCGACAGGCCAGGAATGTTGTCAAATATTGCATCCGAGATGTTAGGTTGCCTTAGGTTAGGATATATGACGTTATAGACGTATATACTGTTCCCTCCGAGAAGTACGGTTCGACAGGCCAGGAATGTTGTCAAGTATTGCATCCGAGATGTTAGGTTGCCTTAGATTATGATATATACCATTATAGACGCATATAATGTTCCCACCGAGAAGTAGGGTCCGACACGCCTGGAAGGTTGTAGAATATTACATCCGAGATGTCAGGTTGCCTTAGGTTAGGATATATACCGTTATAGACATATATACTGTTCCCTCCGAGAAGTAGGGTTCGACAGGCCAGGAATGTTGTCAAATATTGCATCCAAGATGTTAGGTTGCCTTAGATTATGACATATACCGTTATAGACGTATACACTGTTCCCTCCGAGAAGTAGGGTTCGACAGGCCAGGAATGTTGTCAAATATTGCATCCGAGATGCTAGGTTGCCTTTGGTTAGGATATATAACGTTATAGACGCATGTAATGTTACCTTCGAGACGTAGGGACCGACACGCCTGGAATGTTGTCAAATATTGCATCCGAGATGTTAGGTTGCCTTAGGTTAGGATATATAACGTTATAGACGCATGTAATGTTACCACCGAGACGTAGGGACCGACACGCCTGGAATGTTGTCAAATGTGACATCCGAGATGTTAGGTTGCCTTAGGTTAGGATATATGACGTTACAGACGTATATACTGTTCCCTCCGGGAAGTAGGGTTCGACAGGCGAGGAATGTTGTCAAGTATTGCATCCAAGATGTTAGGTTGCCTTAGTTTATGATATATACCGTTATAGACGTATATACTGTTCCCTCCGAGAAGTAGGGTTCGACAGGCCAGGAATGTTGTCAAATATTGCATCCAAGATGTTAGGTTGCCTTAGATTATGATATATACCGTTATAGACGTATATACTGTTCCCTCCGAGAAGTAGGGTTCGACAGGCCAGGAATGTTGTCAAATATTGCATCCGAGATGTTAGGTTGCCTTAGGCTAGGATATATAACGTTATGGACATATATACTGTTCCCACCGAGAAGTAGGGTCCGAAACGCCAGGAATGTTGTAAAATATTACATCCGACTTGTTACGTTGCCGTTATAGACGCATTAATGTTACCACCGAGAGGTAGGGACCGACACGCCTGGAATGTTGTCAAATGTGACATCCGAGATGTTAGGTTGCCTTAGGTTAGGATATATATCGTTATAGACGTATATACTGTTCCCACCGAGAGGTAGGGTTCGACAGGCCAGGAATGTTGTCAAATATTGCATCCGAGATGCTAGGTTGCCTTTGGTTAGGATATATAACGTTATAGACGCATGTAATGTTACCTCCGAGACGTAGGGACCGACACGCCTGGAATGTTGTCAAATATTGCATCCGAGATGTTAGGTTGCCTTAGGTTAGGATATATAACGTTATAGACTCATGTAATGTTACCACCGAGACGTAGGGACCGACACGCCTGGAATGTTGTCAAATGTTACATCCGAGATGTTAGGTTGCCTTAGATTAGGGTATACAACGTTATAGACGCATATAATGTTCCCACCGAGAAGTAGGGTCCGACACGCCTGGAATGTTGTAGAATAATACATCCGAGATGTCAGGTTGCCTTAGGTTAGGATATATAACGTTATAGACGTATATACTGTTCCCTCCGAGAGGTAGGGTTCGACAGGCCAGGAATGTTGTCAAATATTGCATCCGAGATGTTAGGTTGCCTTAGATTAGGATATACAACGTTATAGACGCATATAATGTTCCCACCGAGAAGTAGCGTCCGACACGCCTGGAATGCTGTAGAATATTACATCCGAGATGTAAGGTTGCCTTAGGTTAGGATATATAACGTTATGGACGTATATACTGTTCCCACCGGGAAGTAGGGTCCGAAACGCCAGGAATGTTGTAAAATATTACATCCGAGTTGTTACGTTGCCGTTATAGACGCATTAATGTTACAACCGAGACGTAGGGAACGACACGCCTGGAATGTTGTCAAATGTGACATCCGAGATGTTAGGTTGCCTTAGGTTAGGATATATATCGTTATAGACGTATATACTGTTCCCACCGAGAGGTAGGGTTCGACAGGCCAGGAATGTTGTCAAATATTGCATCCGAGATGCTAGGTTGCCTTTGGTTAGGATATTTAACGTTATAGACGCATGTAATGTTACCTCCGAGACGTAGGGACCGACACGCCTGGAATGTTGTCAAATATTGCATCCGAGATGTTAGGTTGCCTTAGGTTAGGATATATAACGTTATAGACGCATGTAATGTTACCACCGAGACGTAGGTACCGACACGCCTGGAATGTTGTCAAATGTTACATCCGAGATGTTAGGTTGCCTTAGATTAGGATATACAACGTTATAGACGCATATAATGTTCCCACCGAGAAGTAGGGTCCGACACGCCTGGCATGTTGTAGAATAATACATCCGAGATGTCAGGTTGCCTTAGGTTAGGATATATAACGTTATAGACGTATATACTGTTCCCTCCGAGAGGTAGGTTTCGACAGGCCAGGAATGTTGTCAAATATTGCATCCGAGATGTTAGGTTGCCTTAGATTATGATATATACCATTATAGACGCATATAATGTTCCCACCGTGAAGTAGGGTCCGACACGCCTGGAAGGTTGTAGAATATTACATCCGAGAAGTCAGGTTGCCTTAGGTTAGGATATATACCGTTATAGACATATATACTGTTCCCTCCGAGAAGTAGGGTTCGACAGGCCAGGAATGTTGTCAAATATTGCATCCAAGATGTTAGGTTGCCTTAGATTATGATATATACCGTTATAGAGGTATATACTGTTCCCTCCGAGAAGTAGGGTTCGACAGGCCAGGAATGTTGTCAAATATTGCATCCGAGATGTTAGGTTGCCTTAGATTAGGATATACAACGTTATAGAGGCATATAATGTTCCCACCGAGAAGTAGGGTGCGACAGGCCAGGAATGTTGTCAAATATTGCATCCGAGATGTTAGGTTGCCTTAGATTAGGATCTACAACGTTATAGACGCATATAATGTTCCCACCGAGAAGGAGGGTCCGACACGCCTGGAATGTTGTAGAATATTACATCCGAGATGTAAGGTTGCCTTAGGTTAGGATATATAACGTTATGGACGTATATACTGTTCCCACCGAGAAGTAGGGTCCGAAACGCCAGGAATGTTGTAAAATATTACATCCGAGTTGTTGCGTTGCCGTTATAGACGCATTAATGTTACCACCGAGACGTAGGGACCGACACGCCTGGAATGTTGTCAAATGTGACATCCGAGATGTTAGGTTGCCTTAGGTTAGGATATATATCGTTATAGACGTATATACTGTTCCCACCGAGAGGTAGGGTTCGACAGGCCAGGAATGTTGTCAAATATTGCATCCGAGATGCTAGGTTGCCTTAGGTTAGGATATAAAACGTTATAGACGCATGTAATGTTACCACCGAGACGTAGGGACCGACACGCCTGGAATGTTGTCAAATGTTACATCCGAGATGTTAGGTTGCCTTAGGTTAGGATATATGACGTTACAGACGTATATACTGTTCCCTCCGGGAAGTAGGGTTCGACAGGCCAGGAATGTTGTCACGTATTGCATCCGAGATGTTAGGTTGCCTTAGATTATGATATATACCATTATAGACGCATATAATGTTCCCACCGAGAAGTAGGGTCCGACACGCCTGGAATGTTGTCAAATGTTACATCCGAGATGTTAGGTTGCCTTAGGTTAGGATATATGACGTTACAGACGTATATACTGTTCCCTCCGGGAAGTAGGGTTCGACAGGCCAGGAATGTTGTCACGTATTGCATCCGAGATGTTAGGTTGCCTTAGATTAGGATATATACCGTTATAGACGCATGTAATGTTACCACCGAGACGTAGGGACCGACACGCCTGGAATGTTGTCAAATGTTACATCCGAGATGTTAGGTTGCCTTAGGTTAGGATATATGACGTTATAGACGTATATACTGTTCCCTCCGAGAAGTACGGTTCGACAGGCCAGGAATGTTGTCAAGTTTTGCATCCGAGATGTTAGGTTGCCTTAGATTATGATATATACCATTATAGACGCATATAATGTTCCCACCGAGAAGTAGGGTCCGACACGCCTGGAAGGTTGTAGAATATTACATCCGAGATGTCAGGTTGCCTTAGGTTAGGATATATACCGTTATAGACATATATACTGTTCCCTCCGAGAAGTAGGGTTCGACAGGCCAGGAATGTTGTCAAATATTGCATCCAAGATGTTAGGTTGCCTTAGATTATGACATATACCGTTATAGACGTATACACTGTTCCCTCCGAGAAGTAGGGTTCGACAGGCCAGGAATGTTGTCAAATATTGCATCCGAGATGCTAGGTTGCCTTTGGTTAGGATATATAACGTTATAGACGCATGTAATGTTACCTTCGAGACGTAGGGACCGACACGCCTGGAATGTTGTCAAATATTGCATCCGAGATGTTAGGTTGCCTTAGGTTAGGATATATAACGTTATAGACGCATGTAATGTTACCACCGAGACGTAGGGACCGACACGCCTGGAATGTTGTCAAATGTTACATCCGAGATGTTAGGTTGCCTTAGATTAGGATATACAACGTTATAGACGCATATAATGTTCCCACCGAGAAGTAGGGTCCGACACGCCTGGAATGTTGTAGAATAATACATCCGAGATGTCAGGTTGCCTTAGGTTAGGATATATAACGTTATAGACGTATATACTGTTCCCTCCGAGAGGTAGGGTTCGACAGGCCAGGAATGTTGTCATATATTGCATCCGAGATGTTAGGTTGCCTTAGATTAGGATATATACCGTTATAGACGCATGTAATGTTACCACCGAGACGTAGGGACCGACACGCCTGGAATGTTGTCAAATGTTACATCCGAGATGTTAGGTTGCCTTAGGTTAGGATATATGACGTTATAGACGTATATACTGTTCCCTCCGAGAAGTACGGTTCGACAGGCCAGGAATGTTGTCAAATATTGCATCCGAGATGTTAGGTTGCCTTAGGTTAGGATATATAACGTTATAGACGCATGTAATGTTACCACCGAGACGTAGGGACCGACACGCCTGGAATGTTGTCAAATGTGACATCCGAGATGTTAGGTTGCCTTAGGTTAGGATATATGACGTTACAGACGTATATACTGTTCCCTCCGGGAAGTAGGGTTCGACAGGCGAGGAATGTTGTCAAGTATTGCATCCAAGATGTTAGGTTGCCTTAGTTTATTATATACCGTTATAGACGTATATACTGTTCCCTCCGAGAAGTAGGGTTCGACAGGCCAGGAATGTTGTCAAATATTGCATCCAAGATGTTAGGTTGCCTTAGATTATGATATATACCGTTATAGAGGTATATACTGTTCCCTCCGAGAAGTAGGGTTCGACAGGCCAGGAATGTTGTCAAATATTGCATCCGAGATGTTAGGTTGCCTTAGATTAGGATATACAACGTTATAGAGGCATATAATGTTCCCACCGAGAAGTAGGGTGCGACAGGCCAGGAATGTTGTCAAATATTGCATCCGAGATGTTAGGTTGCCTTAGATTAGGATATACAACGTTATAGACGCATATAATGTTCCCACCGAGAAGGAGGGTCCGACACGCCTGGAATGTTGTAGAATATTACATCCGAGATGTAAGGTTGCCTTAGGTTAGGATATATAACGTTATGGAAGTATATACTGTTCCCACCGAGAAGTAGGGTCCGAAACGCCAGGAATGTTGTAAAATATTACATCCGAGTTGTTGCGTTGCCGTTATAGACGCATTAATGTTACCACCGAGACGTAGGGACCGACACGCCTGGAATGTTGTCAAATGTGACATCCGAGATGTTAGGTTGCCTTAGGTTAGGATATATATCGTTATAGACGTATATACTGTTCCCACCGAGAGGTAGGGTTCGACAGGCCAGGAATGTTGTCAAATATTGCATCCGAGATGCTAGGTTGCCTTAGGTTAGGATATAAAACGTTATAGACGCATGTAATGTTACCACCGAGACGTAGGGACCGACACGCCTGGAATGTTGTCAAATGTTACATCCGAGATGTTAGGTTGCCTTAGGTTAGGATATATGACGTTACAGACGTATATACTGTTCCCTCCGGGAAGTAGGGTTCGACAGGCCAGGAATGTTGTCACGTATTGCATCCGAGATGTTAGGTTGCCTTAGATTATGATATATACCATTATAGACGCATATAATGTTCCCACCGAGAAGTAGGGTCCGACACGCCTGGAATGTTGTCAAATGTTACATCCGAGATGTTAGGTTGCCTTAGGTAAGGATATATGACGTTACAGACGTATATACTGTTCCCTCCGGGAAGTAGGGTTCGACAGGCCAGGAAGGTTGTCACGTATTGCATCCGAGATGTTAGGTTGCCTTAGATTAGGATATATACCGTTATAGACGCATGTAATGTTACCACCGAGACGTAGGGACCGACACGCCTGGAATGTTGTCAAATGTTACATCCGAGATGTTAGGTTGCCTTAGGTTAGGATATATGACGTTATAGACGTATATACTGTTCCCTCCGAGAAGTACGGTTCGACAGGCCAGGAATGTTGTCAAGTATTGCATCCGAGATGTTAGGTTGCCTTAGATTATGATATATACCATTATAGACGCATATAATGTTCCCACCGAGAAGTAGGGTCCGACACGCCTGGAAGGTTGTAGAATATTACATCCGAGATGTCAGGTTGCCTTAGGTTAGGATATATACCGTTATAGACGTATATACTGTTCCCTCCGAGAAGTAGGGTTCGACAGGCCAGGAATGTTGTCAAATATTGCATCCGAGATGTTAGGTTGCCTTAGATTAGGATATACAACGTTATAGACGCATATAATGTTCCCACCGAGAAGTAGGGTCCGACACGCCTGGAATGTTGTAGAATAATACATCCGAGATGTCAGGTTGCCTTAGGTTAGGATATATAACGTTATAGACGTATATACTGTTCCCTCCGAGAGGTAGGGTTCGACAGGCCAGGAATGTTGTCAAATATTGCATCCGAGATGTTAGGTTGCCTTAGATTAGGATATATACCGTTATAGACGCATGTAATGTTACCACCGAGACGTAGGGACCGACACGCCTGGAATGTTGTCAAATGTTACATCCGAGATGTTAGGTTGCCTTAGGTTAGGATATATGACGTTATAGACGTATATACTGTTCCCTCCGAGAAGTACGGTTCGACAGGCCAGGAATGTTGTCAAGTATTGCATCCGAGATGTTAGGTTGCCTTAGATTATGATATATACCATTATAGACGCATATAATGTTCCCACCGAGAAGTAGGGTCCGACACGCCTGGAAGGTTGTAGAATATTACATCCGAGATGTCAGGTTGCCTTAGGTTAGGATATATACCGTTATAGACATATATACTGTTCCTTCCGAGAAGTAGGGTTCGACAGGCCAGGAATGTTGTCAAATATTGCATCCAAGATGTTAGGTTGCCTTAGATTATGATATATACCGTTATAGACGTATATACTGTTCCCTCCGAGAAGTAGGGTTCGACAGGCCAGGAATGTTGTCAAATATTGCATCCGAGATGTTAGGTTGCCTTAGATTAGGATATACAACGTTATAGACGCATATAATGTTCCCACCGAGAAGTAGGGTCCGACACGCCTGGAATGTTGTAGAATATTACATCCGAAATGTAAGGTTGCCTTAGGTTAGGATATATAACGTTATGGACGTATATACTGTTCCCAACGAGAAGTATGGTCCGAAACGTCAGGAATGTTGTAAAATATTACATCCGAGTTGTTACGTTACCGTTATAGACGCATTAATGTTACCACCGAGACGTAGGGACCGACACGCCTGGAATGTTGTCAAATGTGACATCCGAGATGTTAGGTTGCCTTAGGTTAGGATATATATCGTTATAGACGTATATACTGTTCCCACCGAGAGGTAGGGTTCGACAGGCCAGGAATGTTGTCAAATATTGCATCCGAGATGCTAGGTTGCCTTTGGTTAGGATATATAACGTTATAGACGCATGTAATGTTACCTCCGAGACGTAGGGACCGACACGCCTGGAATGTTGTCAAATATTGCATCCGAGATGTTAGGTTGCCTTAGGTTAGGATATATAACGTTATAGACGCATGTAATGTTACCACCGAGACGTAGGGACCGACACGCCTGGAATGTTGTCAAATGTTACATCCGAGATGTTAGGTTGCCTTAGATTAGGATATACAACGTTATAAACGCATATAATGTTCCCACCGAGAAGTAGGGTCCGACAGGCCAGGAATGTTGTCAAATATTCCATCCGAGATGTTAGGTTGCCTTAGATTAGGATATACAACGTTATAGAGGCATATAATGTTCCCACCGAGAAGTAGGGTTCGACAGGCCAGGAATGTTGTCAAATATTGCATCCGAGATGTTAGGTTGCCTTAGATTAGGATATACAACGTTATAGACGCATATAATGTTCCCACCGATAAGTAGGGTCCGACACGCCTGGAATGTTGTAGAATATTGCACCCGAGATGCTAGGTTGCCTTTGGTTAGGATATATAACGTTATAGACGCATGTAATGTTACCTCCGAGACGTAGGGACCGACACGCCTGGAATGTTGTCAAATATTGCATCCGAGATGTTAGGTTGCCTTAGGTTAGGATATATAACGTTATAGACGCATGTAATGTTACCACCGAGACGTAGGGACCGACACGCCTGGAATGTTGTCAAATGTTACATCCGAGATGTTAGGTTGCCTTAGATTAGGATATACAACGTTATAGACGCATATAATGTTCCCACCGAGAAGTAGGGTCCGACACGCCTGGAATGTTGTAGAATAATACATCCGAGATGTCAGGTTGCCTTAGGTTAGGATATATAACGTTATAGACGTATATACTGTTCCCTCCGAGAGGTAGGGTTCGACAGGCCAGGAATGTTGTCAAATATTGCATCCGAGATGTTAGGTTGCCTTAGATTAGGATATATACCGTTATAGACGCATGTAATTTTACCACCGAGACGTAGGGACCGACACGCCTGGAATGTTGTCAAATGTTACATCCGAGATGTTAGGTTGCCTTAGGTTAGGATATATATCGTTATAGACGTATATACTGTTCCCTCCGAGAAGTACGGTTCGACAGGCCAGGAATGTTGTCAAATATTGTATCCAAGATGTTAGGTTGCCTTAGGTTAGGATATATAACGTTATAGACGCATGTAATGTTACCACCGAGACGTAGGGACCGACACGCCTGGAATGTTGTCAAATGTGACATCCGAGGTGTTAGGTTGCCTTAGGTTAGGATATATGACGTTACAGACGTATATACTGTTCCCTCCGGGAAGTAGGGTTCGACAGGCCAGGAATGTTGTCAAGTATTGCATCCGAGATGTTAGGTTGCCTTAGATTATGATATATACCATTATAGACGCATATAATGTTCCCACCGAGAAGTAGGGTCCGACACGCCAGGAAGGTTGTAGAATATTACATCCGAGATGTTAGGTTGCCTTAGATTAGGATATACAACGTTATAGAGGCATATAATGTTCCCACCGAGAAGTAGGGTGCGACAGGCCAGGAATGTTGTCAAATATTGCATCCGAGATGTTAGGTTGCCTTAGATTAGGATATACAACGTTATAGACGCATATAATGTTCCCACCGAGAAGGAGGGTCCGACACGCCTGGAATGTTGTAGAATATTACATCCGAGATGTAAGGTTGCCTTAGGTTAGGATATATAACGTTATGTACGTATATACTGTTCCCACCGAGAAGTAGGGTCCGAAACGCCAGGAATGTTGTAAAATATTACATCCGAGTTGTTGCGTTGCCGTTATAGACGCATTAATGTTACCACCGAGACGTAGGGACCGACACGCCTGGAATGTTGTCAAATGTGACATCCGAGATGTTAGGTTGCCTTAGGTTAGGATATATATCGTTATAGACGTATATACTGTTCCCACCGAGAGGTAGGGTTCGACAGGCCAGGAATGTTGTCAAATATTGCATCCGAGATGCTAGGTTGCCTTAGGTTAGGATATAAAACGTTATAGACGCATGTAATGTTACCACCGAGACGTAGGGACCGACACGCCTGGAATGTTGTCAAATGTTACATCCGAGATGTTAGGTTGCCTTAGGTTAGGATATATGACGTTACAGACGTATATACTGTTCCCTCCGGGAAGTAGGGTTCGACAGGCCAGGAATGTTGTCACGTATTGCATCCGAGATGTTAGGTTGCCTTAGATTATGATATATACCATTATAGACGCATATAATGTTCCCACCGAGAAGTAGGGTCCGACACGCCTGGAATGTTGTCAAATGTTACATCCGAGATGTTAGGTTGCCTTAGGTTAGGATATATGACGTTACAGACGTATATACTGTTCCCTCCGGGAAGTAGGGTTCGACAGGCCAGGAATGTTGTCACGTATTGCATCCGAGATGTTAGGTTGCCTTAGATTATGATATATACCATTATAGACGCATATAATGTTCCCACCGAGAAGTAGGGTCCGACACGCCTGGAAGGTTGTAGAATATTACACCCGAGATGTCAGGTTGCCTTAGGTTAGGATATATACCGTTATAGACATATATACTGTTCCCTCCGAGAAGTAGGGTTCGACAGGCCAGGAATGTTGTCAAATATTGCATCCAAGATGTTAGGTTGCCTTAGATTATGATATATACCGTTATAGACGTATATACTGTTCCCTCCGAGAAGTAGGGTTCGACAGGCCAGGAATGTTGTCAAATATTGCATCCGAGATGTTAGGTTGCCTTAGATTAGGATATACAACGTTATAGACGCATATAATGTTCCCACCGAGAAGTAGGGTCCGACACGCCTGGAATGTTGTAGAATATTACATCCGAAATGTAAGGTTGCCTTAGGTTAGGATATATAACGTTATGGACGTATATACTGTTCCCAACGAGAAGTAGGGTCCGAAACGCCAGGAATGTTGTAAAATATTACATCCGAGTTGTTACGTTACCGTTATAGACGCATTAATGTTACCACCGAGACGTAGGGACCGACACGCCTGGAATGTTGTCAAATGTGACATCCGAGATGTTAGGTTGCCTTAGGTTAGGATATATATCGTTATAGACGTATATACTGTTCCCACCGAGAGGTAGGGTTCGACAGGCCAGGAATGTTGTCAAATATTGCATCCGAGATGCTAGGTTGCCTTTGGTTAGGATATATAACGTTATAGACGCATGTAATGTTACCTCCGAGACGTAGGGACCGACACGCCTGGAATGTTGTCAAATATTGCATCCGAGATGTTAGGTTGCCTTAGGTTAGGATATATAACGTTATAGACGCATGTAATGTTACCACCGAGACGTAGGGACCGACACGCCTGGAATGTTGTCAAATGTTACATCCGAGATGTTAGGTTGCCTTAGATTAGGATATACAACGTTATAGACGCATATAATGTTCCCACCGAGAAGTAGGGTCCGACACGCCTGGAAGGTTGTAGAATATTACACCCGAGATGTCAGGTTGCCTTAGGTTAGGATATATACCGTTATAGACATATATACTGTTCCCTCCGAGAAGTAGGGTTCGACAGGCCAGGAATGTTGTCAAATATTGCATCCAAGATGTTAGGTTGCCTTAGATTATGATATATACCGTTATAGACGTATATACTGTTCCCTCCGAGAAGTAGGGTTCGACAGGCCAGGAATGTTGTCAAATATTGCATCCGAGATGTTAGGTTGCCTTAGATTAGGATATACAACGTTATAGACGCATATAATGTTCCCACCGAGACGAAGGGAGCGACACGCCTGGAATGTTGTCAAATATTGCATCCGAGATGTTAGGTTGCCTTAGGTTAGGATATATAACCTTATAGACGCATGTAATGTTACCACCGAGACGTAGGGACCGACACGCCTGGAATGTTGTCAAATGTTACATCCGAGATGTTAGGTTGCCTTAGATTAGGATATACAACGTTATAGACGCATATAATGTTCCCACCGAGAAGTAGGGTCCGACACGCCTGGAATGTTGTAGAATAATACATCCGAGATGTCAGGTTGCCTTAGGTTAGGATATATAACGTTGTAGACGTATATACTGTTCCCTCCGAGAGGTAGGGTTCGACAGGCCAGGAATGTTGTCACATATTGCATCCGAGATGTTAGGTTGCCTTAGATTAGGATATATACCGTTATAGACGCATGTAATGTTACCACCGAGACGTAGGGACCGACACGCCTGGAATGTTGTCAAATGTTACATCCGAGATGTTAGGTTGCCTTAGGTTAGGATATATGACGTTATAGACGTATATACTGTTCCCTCCGAGAAGTACGGTTCGACAGGCCAGGAATGTTGTCAAGTATTGCATCCGAGATGTTAGGTTGCCTTAGATTATGATATATACCATTATAGACGCATATAATGTTCCCACCGAGAAGTAGGGTCCGACACGCCTGGAAGGTTGTAGAATATTACATCCGAGATGTCAGGTTGCCTTAGGTTAGGATATATACCGTTATAGACATATATACTGTTCCCTCCGAGAAGTAGGTTTCGACAGGCCAGGAATGTTGTCAAATATTGCATCCAAGATGTTAGGTTGCCTTAGATTATGATATATACCGTTATAGACGTATATACTGTTCCCTCCGAGAAGTAGGGTTCGACAGGCCAGGAATGTTGTCAAATATTGCATCCGAGATGTTAGGTTGCCTTAGATTAGGATATACAACGTTATAGACGCATATAATGTTCCCACCGAGAAGTAGGGTCCGACACGCCTGGAATGTTGTAGAATAATACATCCGAGATGTCAGGTTGCCTTAGGTTAGGATATATAACGTTATAGACGTATATACTGTTCCCTCCGAGAGGTAGGGTCCGAAACGCCAGGAATGTTGTAAAATATTACATCCGAGTTGTTACGTTACCGTTATAGACGCATTAATGTTACCACCGAGACGTAGGGACCGACACGCCTGGAATGTTGTCAAATGTGACATCCGAGATGTTAGGTTGCCTTAGGTTAGGATATATATCGTTATAGACGTATATACTGTTCCCACCGAGAGGTAGGGTTCGACAGGCCAGGAATGTTGTCAAATATTGCATCCGAGATGCTAGGTTGCCTTTGGTTAGGATATATAACGTTATAGACGCATGTAATGTTACCTCCGAGACGTAGGGACCGACACGCCTGGAATGTTGTCAAATATTGCATCCGAGATGTTAGGTTGCCTTAGGTTAGGATATATAACGTTATAGACGCATGTAATGTTACCACCGAGACGTAGGGACCGACACGCCTGGAATGTTGTCAAATGTTACATCCGAGATGTTAGGTTGCCTTAGATTAGGATATACAACGTTATAAACGCATATAATGTTCCCACCGAGAAGTAGGGTCCGACAGGCCAGGAATGTTGTCAAATATTCCATCCGAGATGTTAGGTTGCCTTAGATTAGGATATACAACGTTATAGAGGCATATAATGTTCCCACCGAGAAGTAGGGTTCGACAGGCCAGGAATGTTGTCAAATATTGCATCCGAGATGTTAGGTTGCCTTAGATTAGGATATACAACGTTATAGACGCATATAATGTTCCCACCGAGAAGTAGGGTCCGACACGCCTGGAATGTTGTAGAATATTGCATCCGAGATGCTAGGTTGCCTTTGGTTAGGATATATGACGTTATAGACGTATATACTGTTCCCTCCGAGAAGTACGGTTCGACAGGCCAGGAATGTTGTCAAGTATTGCATCCGAGATGTTAGGTTGCCTTAGATTATGATATATACCATTATAGACGCATATAATGTTCCCACCGAGAAGTAGGGTCCGACACGCCTGGAAGGTTGTAGAATATTACATCCGAGATGTCAGGTTGCCTTAGGTTAGGATATATACCGTTATAGACATATATACTGTTCCCTCCGAGAAGTAGGTTTCGACAGGCCAGGAATGTTGTCAAATATTGCATCCAAGATGTTAGGTTGCCTTAGATTATGATATATACCGTTATAGACGTATATACTGTTCCCTCCGAGAAGTAGGGTTCGACAGGCCAGGAATGTTGTCAAATATTGCATCCGAGATATTAGGTTGCCTTAGATTAGGATATACAACGTTATAGACGCATATAATGTTCCCACCGAGAAGTAGGGTCCGACACGCCTGGAATGTTGTAGAATAATACATCCGAGATGTCAGGTTGCCTTAGGTTAGGATATATAACGTTATAGACGTATATACTGTTCCCTCCGAGAGGTAGGGTCCGAAACGCCAGGAATGTTGTAAAATATTACATCCGAGTTGTTACGTTACCGTTATAGACGCATTAATGTTACCACCGAGACGTAGGGACCGACACGCCTGGAATGTTGTCAAATGTGACATCCGAGATGTTAGGTTGCCTTAGGTTAGGATATATATCGTTATAGACGTATATACTGTTCCCACCGAGAGGTAGGGTTCGACAGGCCAGGAATGTTGTCAAATATTGCATCCGAGATGCTAGGTTGCCTTTGGTTAGGATATATAACGTTATAGACGCATGTAATGTTACCTCCGAGACGTAGGGACCGACACGCCTGGAATGTTGTCAAATATTGCATCCGAGATGTTAGGTTGCCTTAGGTTAGGATATATAACGTTATAGACGCATGTAATGTTACCACCGAGACGTAGGGACCGACACGCCTGGAATGTTGTCAAATGTTACATCCGAGATGTTAGGTTGCCTTAGATTAGGATATACAACGTTATAAACGCATATAATGTTCCCACCGAGAAGTAGGGTCCGACAGGCCAGGAATGTTGTCAAATATTCCATCCGAGATGTTAGGTTGCCTTAGATTAGGATATACAACGTTATAGAGGCATATAATGTTCCCACCGAGAAGTAGGGTTCGACAGGCCAGGAATGTTGTCAAATATTGCATCCGAGATGTTAGGTTGCCTTAGATTAGGATATACAACGTTATAGACGCATATAATGTTCCCACCGAGAAGTAGGGTCCGACACGCCTGGAATGTTGTAGAATATTGCATCCGAGATGCTAGGTTGCCTTTGGTTAGGATATATAACGTTATAGACGCATGTAATGTTACCTCCGAGACGTAGGGACCGACACGCCTGGAATGTTGTCAAATATTGCATCCGAGATGTTAGGTTGCCTTAGGTTAGGATATATAACGTTATAGACGCATGTAATGTTACCACCGAGACGTAGGGACCGACACGCCTGGAATGTTGTCAAATGTTACATCCGAGATGTTAGGTTGCCTTAGATTAGGATATACAACGTTATAGACGCATATAATGTTCCCACCGAGAAGTAGGGTCCGACACGCCTGGAATGTTGTAGAATAATACATCCGAGATGTCAGGTTGCCTTAGGTTAGGATATATAACGTTATAGACGTATATACTGTTCCCTCCGAGAGGTAGGGTTCGACAGGCCAGGAATGTTGTCAAATATTGCATCCGAGATGTTAGGTTGCCTTAGATTAGGATATATACCGTTATAGACGCATGTAATTTTACCACCGAGACGTAGGGACCGACACGCCTGGAATGTTGTCAAATGTTACATCCGAGATGTTAGGTTGCCTTAGGTTAGGATATATATCGTTATAGACGTATATACTGTTCCCTCCGAGAAGTACGGTTCGACAGGCCAGGAATGTTGTCAAATATTGTATCCAAGATGTTAGGTTGCCTTAGGTTAGGATATATAACGTTATAGACGCATGTAATGTTACCACCGAGACGTAGGGACCGACACGCCTGGAATGTTGTCAAATGTGACATCCGAGGTGTTAGGTTGCCTTAGGTTAGGATATATGACGTTACAGACGTATATACTGTTCCCTCCGGGAAGTAGGGTTCGACAGGCCAGGAATGTTGTCAAGTATTGCATCCGAGATGTTAGGTTGCCTTAGATTATGATATATACCATTATAGACGCATATAATGTTCCCACCGAGAAGTAGGGTCCGACACGCCAGGAAGGTTGTAGAATATTACATCCGAGATGTTAGGTTGCCTTAGATTAGGATATACAACGTTATAGAGGCATATAATGTTCCCACCGAGAAGTAGGGTGCGACAGGCCAGGAATGTTGTCAAATATTGCATCCGAGATGTTAGGTTGCCTTAGATTAGGATATACAACGTTATAGACGCATATAATGTTCCCACCGAGAAGGAGGGTCCGACACGCCTGGAATGTTGTAGAATATTACATCCGAGATGTAAGGTTGCCTTAGGTTAGGATATATAACGTTATGTACGTATATACTGTTCCCACCGAGAAGTAGGGTCCGAAACGCCAGGAATGTTGTAAAATATTACATCCGAGTTGTTGCGTTGCCGTTATAGACGCATTAATGTTACCACCGAGACGTAGGGACCGACACGCCTGGAATGTTGTCAAATGTGACATCCGAGATGTTAGGTTGCCTTAGGTTAGGATATATATCGTTATAGACGTATATACTGTTCCCACCGAGAGGTAGGGTTCGACAGGCCAGGAATGTTGTCAAATATTGCATCCGAGATGCTAGGTTGCCTTAGGTTAGGATATAAAACGTTATAGACGCATGTAATGTTACCACCGAGACGTAGGGACCGACACGCCTGGAATGTTGTCAAATGTTACATCCGAGATGTTAGGTTGCCTTAGGTTAGGATATATGACGTTACAGACGTATATACTGTTCCCTCCGGGAAGTAGGGTTCGACAGGCCAGGAATGTTGTCACGTATTGCATCCGAGATGTTAGGTTGCCTTAGATTATGATATATACCATTATAGACGCATATAATGTTCCCACCGAGAAGTAGGGTCCGACACGCCTGGAATGTTGTCAAATGTTACATCCGAGATGTTAGGTTGCCTTAGGTTAGGATATATGACGTTACAGACGTATATACTGTTCCCTCCGGGAAGTAGGGTTCGACAGGCCAGGAATGTTGTCACGTATTGCATCCGAGATGTTAGGTTGCCTTAGATTATGATATATACCATTATAGACGCATATAATGTTCCCACCGAGAAGTAGGGTCCGACACGCCTGGAAGGTTGTAGAATATTACACCCGAGATGTCAGGTTGCCTTAGGTTAGGATATATACCGTTATAGACATATATACTGTTCCCTCCGAGAAGTAGGGTTCGACAGGCCAGGAATGTTGTCAAATATTGCATCCAAGATGTTAGGTTGCCTTAGATTATGATATATACCGTTATAGACGTATATACTGTTCCCTCCGAGAAGTAGGGTTCGACAGGCCAGGAATGTTGTCAAATATTGCATCCGAGATGTTAGGTTGCCTTAGATTAGGATATACAACGTTATAGACGCATATAATGTTCCCACCGAGACGAAGGGAGCGACACGCCTGGAATGTTGTCAAATATTGCATCCGAGATGTTAGGTTGCCTTAGGTTAGGATATATAACGTTATAGACGCATGTAATGTTACCACCGAGACGTAGGGACCGACACGCCTGGAATGTTGTCAAATGTTACATCCGAGATGTTAGGTTGCCTTAGATTAGGATATACAACGTTATAGACGCATATAATGTTCCCACCGAGAAGTAGGGTCCGACACGCCTGGAAGGTTGTAGAATATTACATCCGAGATGTCAGGTTGCCTTAGGTTAGGATATATACCGTTATAGACATATATACTGTTCCTTCCGAGAAGTAGGGTTCGACAGGCCAGGAATGTTGTCAAATATTGCATCCAAGATGTTAGGTTGCCTTAGATTATGATATATACCGTTATAGACGTATATACTGTTCCCTCCGAGAAGTAGGGTTCGACAGGCCAGGAATGTTGTCAAATATTGCATCCGAGATGTTAGGTTGCCTTAGATTAGGATATACAACGTTATAGACGCATATAATGTTCCCACCGAGAAGTAGGGTCCGACACGCCTGGAATGTTGTAGAATATTACATCCGAAATGTAAGGTTGCCTTAGGTTAGGATATATAACGTTATGGACGTATATACTGTTCCCAACGAGAAGTAGGGTCCGAAACGCCAGGAATGTTGTAAAATATTACAT
The DNA here is from genome assembly GCA_963969225.1 of Xylocopa violacea. NCBI lineage: Eukaryota > Metazoa > Arthropoda > Insecta > Hymenoptera > Apidae > Xylocopa > Xylocopa violacea. Next base: position 22,990,578 of record CAXAJV010000004.1, read on the forward strand.
CCGAGTTGTTACGTTACCGTTATAGACGCATTAATGTTACCACCGAGACGTAGGGACCGACACGCCTGGAATGTTGTCAAATGTGACATCCGAGATGTTAGGTTGCCTTAGGTTAGGATATATATCGTTATAGACGTATATACTGTTCCCACCGAGAGGTAGGGTTCGACAGGCCAGGAATGTTGTCAAATATTGCATCCGAGATGCTAGGTTGCCTTTGGTTAGGATATATAACGTTATAGACGCATGTAATGTTACCTCCGAGACGTAGGGACCGACACGCCTGGAATGTTGTCAAATATTGCATCCGAGATGTTAGGTTGCCTTAGGTTAGGATATATAACGTTATAGACGCATGTAATGTTACCACCGAGACGTAGGGACCGACACGCCTGGAATGTTGTCAAATGTTACATCCGAGATGTTAGGTTGCCTTAGATTAGGATATACAACGTTATAGACGCATATAATGTTCCCACCGAGAAGTAGGGTCCGACACGCCTGGAAGGTTGTAGAATATTACATCCGAGATGTCAGGTTGCCTTAGGTTAGGATATATACCGTTATAGACATATATACTGTTCCCTCCGAGAAGTAGGGTTCGACAGGCCAGGAATGTTGTCAAATATTGCATCCAAGATGTTAGGTTGCCTTAGATTATGATATATACCGTTATAGACGTATATACTGTTCCCTCCGAGAAGTAGGGTTCGACAGGCCAGGAATGTTGTCAAATATTGCATCCGAGATGTTAGGTTGCCTTAGGTTAGGATATATGACGTTATAGACGTATATACTGTTCCCTCCGAGAAGTACGGTTCGACAGGCCAGGAATGTTGTCAAATATTGCATCCGAGATGTTAGGTTGCCTTAGGTTAGGATATATAACGTTATAGACGCATGTAATGTTACCACCGAGACGTAGGGACCGACACGCCTGGAATGTTGTCAAATGTGACATCCGAGATGTTAGGTTGCCTTAGGTTAGGATATATGACGTTACGGACGTATATACTGTTCCCTCCGGGAAGTAGGGTTCGACAGGCCAGGAATGTTGTCAAGTATTGCATCCGAGATGTTAGGTTGCCTTAGATTATGATATATACCATTATAAACGCATATAATGTTCCCACCGAGAAGTAGGGTCCGACACGCCTGGAATGTTGTAGAATATTACATCCGAGATGTAAGGTTGCCTTAGGTTAGGATATATACCGTTATAGACATATATACTGTTCCCTCCGAGAAGTAGGGTTCGACAGGCGAGGAATGTTGTCAAATATTGCATCCAAGATGTTAGGTTGCCTTAGATTATGATATATACCGTTATAGACGTATATACTGTTCCCTCCGAGAAGTAGGGTTCGACAGGCCAGGAATGTTGTCAAATATTGCATCCGAGATGTTAGGTTGCCTTAGGTTAGGATATATAACGTTATGGACGTATATACTGTTACCACCGAGAAGTAGGGTCCGAAACGCCAGGAATGTTGTCAAATATTGCATCCGAGATGTTAGGTTGCCTTAGATTAGGATATATACCGTTATAGACCCATGTAATGTTACCACCGAGACGTAGGGACCGACACGCCTGGAATGTTGTCAAATGTAACATCCGAGATGTTAGGTTGCCTTAGGTTAGGATATATATCGTTATAGACGTATATACTGTTCCCACCGAGAGGTAGGGTTCGACAGGCCAGGAATGTTGTCAAATATTGCATCTGAGATGCTAGGTTGCCTTTGGTTAGGATATATAACGTTATAGACGCATGTAATGTTACCTCCGAGACGTAGGGACCGACACGCCTGGAATGTTGTCAAATATTGCATCCGAGATGTTAGGTTGCCTTAGGTTAGGATATATAACGTTATAGACGCATGTAATGTTACCACCGAGACGTAGGGACCGACACGCCTGGAATGTTGTCAAATGTTACATCCGAGATGTTAGGTTGCCTTAGATTAGGATATACAACGTTATAGACGCATATAATGTTCCCACCGAGAAGTAGGGTCCGACACGCCTGGAATGTTGTAGAATAATACATCCGAGATGTCAGGTTGCCTTAGGTTAGGATATATAACGTTATAGACGTATATACTGTTCCCTCCGAGAGGTAGGGTTCGACAGGCCAGGAATGTTGTCAAATATTGCATCCGAGATGTTAGGTTGCCTTAGATTAGGATATATACCGTTATAGACGCATGTAATGTTACCACCGAGACGTAGGGACCGACACGCCTGGAATGTTGTCAAATGTTACATCCGAGATGTTAGGTTGCCTTAGGTTAGGATATATGTCGTTATAGACGTATATACTGTTCCCTCCGAGAAGTACGGTTCGACAGGCCAGGAATGTTGTCAAATATTGTATCCAAGATGTTAGGTTGCCTTAGGTTAGGATATATAACGTTATAGACGCATGTAATGTTACCACCGAGACGTAGGGACCGACACGCCTGGAATGTTGTCAAATGTGACATCCGAGGTGTTAGGTTGCCTTAGGTTAGGATATATGACGTTACAGACGTATATACTGTTCCCTCCGGGAAGTAGGGTTCGACAGGCCAGGAATGTTGTCAAGTATTGCATCCGAGATGTTAGGTTGCCTTAGATTATGATATATACCATTATAGACGCATATAATGTTCCCACCGAGAAGTAGGGTCCGACACGCCAGGAAGGTTGTAGAATATTACATCCGAGATGTCAGGTTGCCTTAGGTTAGGATATATACCGTTATAGACATATATACTGTTCCCTCCGAGAAGTAGGGTTCGACAGGCCAGGAATGTTGTCAAATATTGCATCCAAGATGTTAGGTTGCCTTAGATTATGATATATACCGCTATAGACGTATATACTGTTCCCTCCGAGAAGTAGGGTTCGACAGGCCAGGAATGTTGTCAAATATTGCATCCGAGATGTTAGGTTGCCTTAGGTTAGGATATATGACGTTATAGACGTATATACTGTTCCCTCCGAGCAGTAGGGTTCGACAGGCCAGGAATGTTGTCAAATATTGCATCCGAGATGTTAGGTTGCCTTAGGTTAGGATATATAACGTTATAGACGCATGTAATGTTACCACCGAGACGTAGGGACCGACACGCCTGGAATGTTGTCAAATGTGACATCCGAGATGTTAGGTTGCCTTAGGTTAGGATATATGACGTTACAGACGTATATACTGTTCCCTCCGGGAAGTAGGGTTCGACAGGCCAGGAATGTTGTCAAGTATTGCATCCGAGATGTTAGGTTGCCTTAGATTATGATATATACCATTATAAACGCATATAATGTTCCCACCGAGAAGTAGGGTCCGACACGCCTGGAAGGTTGTAGAATATTACATCCGAGATGTCAGGTTGCCTTAGGTTAGGATATATACCGTTATAGACATATATAATGTTCCCTCCGAGAAGTAGGGTTCGACAGGCCAGGAATGTTGTCAAATATTGCATCCAAGATGTTAGGTTGCCTTAGATTATGATATATACCGTTATAGACGTATATACTGTTCCCTCCGAGAAGTAGGGTTCGACAGGCCAGGAATGTTGTCAAATATTGCATCCGAGATGTTAGGTTGCCTTAGGTTAGGATATATAACGTTATGGACGTATATACTGTTCCCACCGAGAAGTAGGGTCTGAAACGCCAGGAATGTTGTAAAATATTACATCCGACTTGTTCCGTTGCCGTTATAGACGCATTAATGTTACCACCGAGACGTAGGGTCCGACACGCCTGGAATGTTGTCAAATGTTACATCCGAGATGTTAGGTTGCCTTAGGTTAGGATATATGACGTTACAGACGTATATACTGTTCCCTCCGGGAAGTAGGGTTCGACAGGCCAGGAATGTTGTCAAGTACTGCATCCGATATGTTAGGTTGCCTTAGATTATGATATATACCATTATAGACGCATATAATGTTTCCACCGAGAAGTAGGGACCGTCACGCCTGGAAGGTTGTAGAATATTACACCCGAGATGTCAGGTTGCCTTAGGTTAGGATATATACCGTTATAGACATATATACTGTTCCCTCCGAGAAGTAGTGTTCGACAGGCCAGGAATGTTGTCAAATATTGCATCCAAGATGTTAGGTTGCCTTAGATTATGATATATACCGTTATAGACGTATATACTGTTCCCTCCGAGAAGCAGGGTTCGACAGGCCAGGAATGTTGTCAAATATTGCATCCGAGATGTTAGGTTGCCTTAGATTAGGATATATAACGTTATAGACATATATACTGTTCCCTGCGAGAAGTAGGGTTCGACAGGCCAGGAATGTTGTCAAATATTGCATCCAAAAAGTTAGGTTGCCTTAGATTATGATATATACCGTTATAGACGTATATACTGTTCCCTCCGAGAAGTAGGGTTCGACAGGCCAGGAATGATGTCAAATATTGCATCCGAGATGTTAGGTTGCCTTAGATTAGGATATACAACGTTATAGACGCATATAATGTTCCCACCGAGAAGTAGGGTCCGACACGCCTGGAATGTTGTAGAATATTACATCCGAGATGTAAGGTTGCCTTAGGTTAGGATATATAACGTTATGGACGTATATACTGTTCCCACCGAGAAGTAGGGTCCGAAACGCCAGGAATGTTGTAAAATATTACATCCGAGTTGTTACGTTGCCGTTATAGACGCATTAATGTTACCACCGAGACGTAGGGACCGACACGCCTGGAATGTTGTCAAATGTGACATCCGAGATGTTAGGTTGCCTTAGGTTAGGATATATATCGTTATAGACGTATATACTGTTCCCACCGAGAGGTAGGGTTCGACAGGCCAGGAATGTTGTCAAATATTGCATCCGAGATGCTAGGTTGCCTTTGGTTAGGATATATAACGTTATAGACGCATGTAATGTTACCTCCGAGACGTAGGGACCGACACGCCTGGAATGTTGTCAAATATTGCATCCGAGATGTTAGGTTGCCTTAGGTTAGGATATATAACGTTATAGACGCATGTAATGTTACCACCGAGACGTAGGGACCGACACGCCTGGAATGTTGTCAAATGTTACATCCGAGATGTTAGGTTGCCTTAGATTAGGATATACAACGTTATAGACGCATATAATGTTCCCACCGAGAAGTAGGGTCCGACACGCCTGGAATGTTGTAGAATAATACATCCGAGATGTCAGGTTGCCTTAGGTTAGGATATATAACGTTATAGACGTATATACTGTTCCCTCCGAGAGGTAGGGTTCGACAGGCCAGGAATGTTGTCAAATATTGCATCCGAGATGTTAGGTTGCCTTAGATTAGGATATATACCGTTATAGACGCATGTAATGTTACCACCGAGACGTAGGGACCGACACGCCTGGAATGTTGTCAAATGTAACATCCGAGATGTTAGGTTGCCTTAGGTTAGGATATATATCGTTATAGACGTATATACTGTTCCCACCGAGAGGTAGGGTTCGACAGGCCAGGAATGTTGTCAAATATTGCATCTGAGATGCTAGGTTGCCTTTGGTTAGGATATATAACGTTATAGACGCATGTAATGTTACCTCCGAGACGTAGGGACCGACACGCCTGGAATGTTGTCAAATATTGCATCCGAGATGTTAGGTTGCCTTAGGTTAGGATATATAACGTTATAGACGCATGTAATGTTACCACCGAGACGTAGGGACCGACACGCCTGGAATGTTGTCAAATGTTACATCCGAGATGTTAGGTTGCCTTAGATTAGGATATACAACGTTATAGACGCATATAATGTTCCCACCGAGAAGTAGGGTCCGACACGCCTGGAATGTTGTAGAATAATACATCCGAGATGTCAGGTTGCCTTAGGTTAGGATATATAACGTTATAGACGTATATACTGTTCCCTCCGAGAGGTAGGGTTCGACAGGCCAGGAATGTTGTCAAATATTGCATCCGAGATGTTAGGTTGCCTTAGATTAGGATATATACCGTTATAGACGCATGTAATGTTACCACCGAGACGTAGGGACCGACACGCCTGGAATGTTGTCAAATGTTACATCCGAGATGTTAGGTTGCCTTAGGTTAGGATATATGTCGTTATAGACGTATATACTGTTCCCTCCGAGAAGTACGGTTCGACAGGCCAGGAATGTTGTCAAATATTGTATCCAAGATGTTAGGTTGCCTTAGGTTAGGATATATAACGTTATAGACGCATGTAATGTTACCACCGAGACGTAGGGACCGACACGCCTGGAATGTTGTCAAATGTGACATCCGAGGTGTTAGGTTGCCTTAGGTTAGGATATATGACGTTACAGACGTATATACTGTTCCCTCCGGGAAGTAGGGTTCGACAGGCCAGGAATGTTGTCAAGTATTGCATCCGAGATGTTAGGTTGCCTTAGATTATGATATATACCATTATAGACGCATATAATGTTCCCACCGAGAAGTAGGGTCCGACACGCCAGGAAGGTTGTAGAATATTACATCCGAGATGTCAGGTTGCCTTAGGTTAGGATATATACCGTTTTAGACATATATACTGTTCCCTCCGAGAAGTAGGGTTCGACAGGCCAGGAATGTTGTCAAATATTGCATCCAAGATGTTAGGTTGCCTTAGATTATGATATATACCGCTATAGACGTATATACTGTTCCCTCCGAGAAGTAGGGTTCGACAGGCCAGGAATGTTGTCAAATATTGCATCCGAGATGTTAGGTTGCCTTAGGTTAGGATATATGTCGTTATAGACGTATATACTGTTCCCTCCGAGAAGTACGGTTCGACAGGCCAGGAATGTTGTCAAATATTGTATCCAAGATGTTAGGTTGCCTTAGGTTAGGATATATAACGTTATAGACGCATGTAATGTTACCACCGAGACGTAGGGACCGACACGCCTGGAATGTTGTCAAATGTGACATCCGAGGTGTTAGGTTGCCTTAGGTTAGGATATATGACGTTACAGACGTATATACTGTTCCCTCCGGGAAGTAGGGTTCGACAGGCCAGGAATGTTGTCAAGTATTGCATCCGAGATGTTAGGTTGCCTTAGATTATGATATATACCATTATAGACGCATATAATGTTCCCACCGAGAAGTAGGGTCCGACACGCCAGGAAGGTTGTAGAATATTACATCCGAGATGTCAGGTTGCCTTAGGTTAGGATATATACCGTTATAGACATATATACTGTTCCCTCCGAGAAGTAGGGTTCGACAGGCCAGGAATGTTGTCAAATATTGCATCCAAGATGTTAGGTTGCCTTAGATTATGATATATACCGCTATAGACGTATATACTGTTCCCTCCGAGAAGTAGGGTTCGACAGGCCAGGAATGTTGTCAAATATTGCATCCGAGATGTTAGGTTGCCTTAGGTTAGGATATATGACGTTATAGACGTATATACTGTTCCCTCCGAGAAGTACGGTTCGACAGGCCAGGAATGTTGTCAAATATTGCATCCGAGATGTTAGGTTGCCTTAGGTTAGGATATATAACGTTATAGACGCATGTAATGTTACCACCGAGACGTAGGGACCGACACGCCTGGAATGTTGTCAAATGTGACATCCGAGATGTTAGGTTGCCTTAGGTTAGGATATATGACGTTACAGACGTATATACTGTTCCCTCCGGGAAGTAGGGTTCGACAGGCCAGGAATGTTGTCAAGTATTGCATCCGAGATGTTAGGTTGCCTTAGATTATGATATATACCATTATAAACGCATATAATGTTCCCACCGAGAAGTAGGGTCCGACACGCCTGGAAGGTTGTAGAATATTACATCCGAGATGTCAGGTTGCCTTAGGTTAGGATATATACCGTTATAGACATATATAATGTTCCCTCCGAGAAGTAGGGTTCGACAGGCCAGGAATGTTGTCAAATATTGCATCCAAGATGTTAGGTTGCCTTAGATTATGATATATACCGTTATAGACGTATATACTGTTCCCACCGAGAAGTAGGGTTCGACAGGCCAGCAATGTTGTCAAATATTGCATCCGAGATGTTAGGTTGCCTTAGGTTAGGATATATAACGTTATAGACGCATGTAATATTACCTCCGAGACGTAGGGACCGACACGCCTGGAATGTTGTCAAATGTTACATCCGAGGTGTTAGGTTGCCTTAGGTTAGGATAAATATCGTTATAGACGTATATACTGTTCCCACCGATAGGTAGGGTTCGACAGGCCAGGAATGTTGTCAAATATTGCATCCGAGATGTTAGGTTGCCTTAGATTATGATATATAGCGTTACAGACGCATATAATGTTCCCACCGAGAAGTAGGGTCCGACACGCCTGGAAGGTTGTAGAATATTACATCCGAGATGTCAGGTTGCCTTAGGTTAGGATATATACCGTTATAGATATATATACTGTTCCCTCCGAGTAGTACGGTTCGGCAGGCCAGGTATGTTGTCAAATATTGCATCCGAGATGTTAGGTTGCCTTAGGTTAGGATATATAACGTTATCGACGCTTGTAATGTTACCACCGAGACGTAGGGACCGACACGCCTGGAATGTTGTCAAATGTTACATACGAGATGTTAGGTTGCCATAGGTTAGGATATATATCGTTATAGACGTATATACTGTTCCCACAGAGAGGTAGGGTTCGACAGGCCAGGAATGTTGTCAGATATTGCATCCGAGATGCTAGGTTGCCTTTGGTTAGGATATATAACGTTATAGACGCATGTAATGTTACCTCCGAGACGTAGGGACCGACACGCCTGGAATGTTGTCAAATATTGCATCCGAGATGTTAGGTTGCCTTAGGTTAGGATATATAACGTTATAGACGCATGTAATGTTACCACCGAGACGTAGGGACCGACACGCCTGGAATGTTGTCAAACGTTACATCCGAGATGTTAGATTGCCTTAGGTTAGGATATATGACGTTACAGACGTATATACTGTTCCCTCCCGGAAGTAGGGTTCGACAGGCCAGGAATGTTGTCAAATATTGCATCCGAGATGTTAGGTTGCCTTAGATTATGATATATACCATTATAGACGCATATAATGTTCCCACCGAGAAGTAGGGTCCGACACGCCTGGAAGGTTGTAGAATATTACATCCGAGATGTCAGGTTGCCTTAGATTAGGATATACAACGTTATAGACGCATGTAATGTTACCACCGAGACGTAGGTACCGACACGCCTGGAATGTTGTCAAATGTTACATCCGAGATGTTAGGTTGCCTTAGGTTAGGATGTATGACGTTACAGACGTATATACTGTTCCCTCCGAGAAGTAGGGTTCGACAGGCCAGGAATGTTGTCAAATATTGCATCCGAGATGTTAGGTTGCCTTAGATTAGGATATACAACGTTATAGACGCATATAATGTTCCCACCGAGAAGTAGGGTCCGACACGCCTGGAATGTTGTAGAATATTACATCCGAGATGTAAGGTTGCCTTAGGTTAGGATATATAACGTTATGGACGTATATACTGTTCCCACCGAGAAGTAGGGTCCGAAACACCAGGAATGTTGTAAAATATTACATCCGAGTTGTTACGTTGCCGTTATAGACGCATTAATGTTACCACAGAGACGTAGGGACCGACACGCCTTGAATGTTGTCAAATGTGACATCCGAGATGTTAGGTTGCCTTAGGTTAGGATATATATCGTTATGGACGTATATACTGTTCCCACCGAGAGGTAGGGTTCGACAGGCCAGCAATGTTGTCAAATATTGCATCCGAGATGTTAGGTTGCCTTAGGTTAGGATATATAACGTTATAGACGCATGTAATATTACCTCCGAGACGTAGGGACCGACACGCCTGGAATGTTGTCAAATGTTACATCCGAGGTGTTAGGTTGCCTTAGGTTAGGATAAATATCGTTATAGACGTATATACTGTTCCCACCGAGAGGTAGGGTTCGACAGGCCAGGAATGTTGTCAAATATTACATCCGAGATGTTAGGTTGCCTTAGATTATGATATATAGCGTTACAGACGCATATAATGTTCCCACCGAGAAGTAGGGTCCGACACGCCTGGAAGGTTGTAGAATATTACATCCGAGATGTCAGGTTGCCTTAGGTTAGGATATATACCGTTATAGATATATATACTGTTCCCTCCGAGAAGTACGGTTCGGCAGGCCAGGGATGTTGTCAAATATTGCATCCGAGATGTTAGGTTGCCTTAGGTTAGGATATATAACGTTATGGACGCTTGTAATGTTACCACCGAGACGTAGGGTCCGACACGCCTGGAAGGTTGTAGACTATTACATCCGAGATGTCAGGTTGCCTTAGGTTAGGATATATACCGTTATAGACATATATACTGTTCCCTCCGAGAAGTAGGGTTCGACAGGCCAGGAATGTTGTCAAATATTGCATCCGAGATGTTAGGTTGCCTTAGATTATGATATATACCGTTATAGACGTATATACTGTTCCCTCCGAGAAGTAGGGTTTGACAGGCCAGGAATGTTGTCAAATATTGCATCCGAGATGTTAGGTTGCCTTAGATTAGGATATACAACGTTATAGACGCATATAATGTTCCCACCGAGAAGTAGGGTCCGACACGCCTGGAATGTTGTAGAATATTACATCCGAGATGTAAGACTAGCTTAGGTTAGGATATATAACGTTATAGACGCATGTAATGTTACCTCCGAAACGTAAGGACCGACACGCCTGGAATGTTGTCAAATATTGCATCCGAGATGTTAGGTTGCCTTAGATTAGGATATACAACGTTATAGACGCATATAATGTTCCCACCGAGAAGTAGGGTCCGACACGCCTGGAATGTTGTAGAATATTACATCCGAGATGTAAGGTTGCCTTAGGTTAGGATATATAACGTTATGGACGTATATACTGTTCCCACCGAGAAGTAGGGTCCGAAACGCCAGGAATGTTGTAAAATATTACATCCGAGTTGCTACGTTGCCGTTATAGACGCATTAATGTTACCACCGAGACGTAGGGACCGACACGCCTGGAATGTTGTCAAATGTGACATCCGAGATGTTAGGTTGCCTTAGGTTAGGACATATATCGTTATAGACGTATGTACTGTTCCCACCGAGAGATAGGGTTTGACAGGCCAGGAATGTTGTCAAATATTGCATCCGAGATGTTAGGGTGCCTTAGGTTAGGATATATAACGTTATAGACGCATGTAATATTACCTCCGAGACGTAGGGACCGACACGCCTGGAATGTTGTCAAATGTTACATCCGAGGTGTTAGGTTGCCTTAGGTTAGGATAAATATCGTTATAGACGTATATACTGTTCCCACCGAGAGGTAGGGTTCGACAGGCCAGGAATGTTGTCAAATATTGCATCCGAGATGTTAGGTTGCCTTAGATTATGATATATAGCGTTACAGACGCATATAATGTTCCCACCGAGAAGTAGGGTCCGACACGCCTGGAAGGTTGTAGAATATTACATCCGAGATGTCAGGTTGCCTTAGGTTAGGATATATACCGTTATAGATATATATACTGTTCCCTCCGAGTAGTACGGTTCGGCAGGCCAGGTATGTTGTCAAATATTGCATCCGAGATGTTAGGTTGCCTTAGGTTAGGATATATAACGTTATCGACGCTTGTAATGTTACCACCGAGACGTAGGGACCGACACGCCTGGAATGTTGTCAAATGTTACATCCGAGATATTAGGTTGCCTTAGATTAGGATATACAACGTTATAGACGCATATAATGTTCCCACCGAGAGGTAGGGTTCGACAGGCCAGGAATGTTGTCAAATATTGCATCCGAGATGTTAGGTTGCCTTAGGTTAGGATATGCAGCGTTATAGACGCATGTAATGTTACCACCGAGACGTAGGGACCGACACGCCTGGAATGTTGTCAAATGTTACATCCGAGATGTTAGGTTGCCATAGGTTAGGATATATATCGTTATAGACGTATATACTGTTCCCACCGAGAGGTAGGGTTCGACAGGCCAGGAATGTTGTCAGATATTGCATCCGAGATGCTAGGTTGCCTTTGGTTAGGATATATAACGTTATAGACGCATGTAATGTTACCTCCGAGACGTAGGGACCGACACGCCTGGAATGTTGTCAAATATTGCATCCGAGATGTTAGGTTGCCTTAGGTTAGGATATATAACGTTATAGACGCATGTAATGTTACCACCGAGACGTAGGGACCGACACGCCTGGAATGTTGTCAAACGTTACATCCGAGATGTTAGATTGCCTTAGGTTAGGATATATGACGTTACAGACGTATATACTGTTCCCTCCCGGAAGTAGGGTTCGACAGGCCAGGAATGTTGTCAAATATTGCATCCGAGATGTTAGGTTGCCTTAGATTATGATATATACCATTATAGACGCATATAATGTTCCCACCGAGAAGTAGGGTCCGACACGCCTGGAAGGTTGTAGAATATTACATCCGAGATGTCAGGTTGCCTTAGATTAGGATATACAACGTTATAGACGCATGTAATGTTACCACCGAGACGTAGGTACCGACACGCCTGGAATGTTGTCAAATGTTACATCCGAGATGTTAGGTTGCCTTAGGTTAGAATGTATGACGTTACAGACGTATATACTGTTCCCTCCGAGAAGTAGGGTTCGACAGGCCAGGAATGTTGTCAAATATTGCATCCGAGATGTTAGGTTGCCTTAGATTAGGATATACAACGTTATAGACGCATATAATGTTCCCACCGAGAAGTAGGGTCCGACACGCCTGGAATGTTGTAGAATATTACATCCGAGATGTAAGGTTGCCTTAGGTTAGGATATATAACGTTATGGACGTATATACTGTTCCCACCGAGAAGTAGGGTCCGAAACGCCAGGAATGTTGTAAAATATTACATCCGAGTTGTTACGTTGCCGTTATAGACGCATTAATGTTACCACAGAGACGTAGGGACCGACACGCCTGGAATGTTGTCAAATGTGACATCCGAGATGTTAGGTTGCCATAGGTTAGGATATATATCGTTATAGACGTATATACTGTTCCCACCGAGAGGTAGGGTTCGACAGGCCAGGAATGTTGTCAGATATTGCATCCGAGATGCTAGGTTGCCTTTGGTTAGGATATATAACGTTATAGACGCATGTAATGTTACCTCCGAGACGTAGGGACCGACACGCCTGGAATGTTGTCAAATATTGCATCCGAGATGTTAGGTTGCCTTAGGTTAGGATATATAACGTTATAGACGCATGTAATGTTACCACCGAGACGTAGGGACCGACACGCCTGGAATGTTGTCAAACGTTACATCCGAGATGTTAGGTTGCCTTAGGTTAGGATATATGACGTTACAGACGTATATACTGTTCCCTCCCGGAAGTAGGGTTCGACAGGCCAGGAATGTTGTCAAATATTGCATCCGAGATGTTAGGTTGCCTTAGATTATGATATATACCATTATAGACGCATATAATGTTCCCACCGAGAAGTAGGGTCCGACACGCCTGGAAGGTTGTAGAATATTACATCCGAGATGTCAGGTTGTCTTAGGTTAGGATATATACCGTTATAGACATATATACTGTTCCCTCCGAGAAGTAGGGTTCCACAGGCCAGGAATGTTGTCAAATATTGCATCCGAGATGTTAGGTTGCCTTAGGTTAGGATATATAGCGTTATAGACGCATGTAATGTTACCACCGAGACGTAGGGACCGACACGCCTGGAATGTTGTCAAATGTTACATTCGAGATGTTAGGTTGCCTTAGGTTAGGATATATGACGTTATAGACGTATATACTGTTCCCTCCGAGAAGTACGGTTCGACAGGCCAGGAATATTGTCAAATATTGCATCCGAGATGTTAGGTTGCCTTAGGTTAGGATATATAACGTTATAGACGCATGTAATGTTACCACCGAGACGTAGGGACCGACACGCCTGGAATGTTGTCAAACGTTACATCCGAGATGTTAGGTTGCCTTAGGTTAGGATATATGACGTTACAGACGTATATACTGTTCCCTCCCGGAAGTAGGGTTCGACAGGCCAGGAATGTTGTCAAATATTGCATCCGAGATGTTAGGTTGCCTTAGATTATGATATATACCATTATAGACGCATATAATGTTCCCACCGAGACGTAGGGACCGACACGCCTGGAATGTTGTCAAATGTTACATCCGAGATGTTAGGTTGCCTTAGGTTAGCATGTATGACGTTACAGACGTATATACTGTTCCCTCCGAGAAGTAGGGTTCGACAGGCCAGGAATGTTGTCAAATATTGCATCCGAGATGTTAGGTTGCCTTAGATTAGGATATACAACGTTATAGACGCATATAATGTTCCCACCGAGAAGTAGGGTCCGACACGTCTGGAATGTTGTAGAATATTACATCCGAGATGTAAGGTTGCCTTAGGTTAGAATATATAACGTTATGGACGTATATACTGTTCCCACCGAGAAGTAGGGTCCGACACGCCAGGAATGTTGTAAAATATTACATCAGAGTTGTTACGTTGCCGTTATAGACGCATTAATGTTACCACCGAGACGTAGGGACCGACACGCCTGGAATGTTGTCAAATGTGACATCCGAGATGTTAGGTTGCCTTAGGTTAGGACATATATCGTGATAGACGTATGTACTGTTCCCACCGAGAGGTAGGGTTCGACAGGCCAGGAATGTTGTCAAATATTGCATCCGAGATGCTAGGTTGCCTTTGGTTAGGATATATAACGTTATAGACGCATGTAATGTTACCTCCGAGACGTAGGGACCGACACGCCTGGAATGTTGTCAAATATTGCATCCGAGATGTTAGGTTGCCTTAGGTTAGGATATATAACGTTATAGACGCATGTAATGTTACCACCGAGACGTAGGGACCGACACGCCTGGAATGTTGTCAAATGTTACATCCGAGATGTTAGGTTGCCTTAGATTAGGATATACAACGTTATAGACGCATATAATGTTCCCACCGAGAAGTAGGGTCCGACACGCCTGGAATGTTGTAGAATAATACATCCGAGATGTCAGGTTGCCTTAGGTTAGGATATATAACGTTATAGACGTATATACTGTTCCCTCCGAGAAGTAGGGTTCGACAAGCCAGGAATGTTGTCAAATATTGCATCCGAGATGTTAGGTTGCCTTAGATTAGGATATATACCGTTATAGAAGCATGTAATGTTATCACCGAGACGTAAGGACCGACACGCCTGGAATGTTGTCAAATGTTACATCCGAGAAGTTAGGTTGTCTTAGGTTAGGATATATGACGTTATAGACGTATATACTGTTCCCTCCGAGAAGTACGGTTCGATAGGCCAGGAATATTGTCAAATATTGCATCCGAGATGTTAGGTTGCCTTAGGTTAGGATATATAACGTTATAGACGCATGTAATGTTACCACCGAGACGTAGGGACCGACACGCCTGGAATGTTGTCAAATGTTACATCCGAGATGTTAGGTTGCCTTAGGTTAGGATATATGACGTTACAGACGTATATACTGTTCCCTCCCGGAAGTAGGGTTCGACAGGCCAGGAATGTTGTCAAATATTGCATCCGAGATGTTAGGTTGCCTTAGATTATGATATATACCATTATAGACGCATATAATGTTCCCACCGAGAAGTAGGGTCCGACACGCCTGGAATGTTGTAGAATATTACATCCGAGATGTCAGGTTGCCTTAGGTTAGGATATATACCGTTATAGACATATATACTGTTCCCTCCGAGAAGTAGAGTTCGACAGGCCAGGAATGTTGTCAAATATTGCATCCGAGATGTTAGGTTGCCTTAGGTTAGGAAATATAGCGTTATAGACGCATGTAATGTTACCACCGAGACGTAGGGACCGACACGCCTGGAATGTTGTCAAATGTTACATCCGAGATGTTAGGTTACCTTAGGTTAGGATGTATGACGTTACAGACGTATATACTGTACCCTCCGAGAAGTAGGGTTCGACAGGCCAGGAATGTTGTCAAATATTGCATCCGAGATGTTAGGTTGCCTTAGATTATGATATATACCGTTATAAACGTATATACTGTTCCCTCCGAGAAGTAGGGTTCGACAGGCCAGGAATGTTGTCAAATATTGCATCCGAGATGTTAGGTTGCCTTAGATTAGGATATACAACGTTATAGACGCATATAATGTTCCCACCGAGAAGTAGGGTCCGACACGCCTGGAATGTTGTAGAATATTACATCCGAGATGTAAGGTTGCCTTAGGTTAGGATATATAACGTTATGGACGTATATACTGTTCCCACCGAGAAGTAGGGTCCGAAACGCCAGGAATGTTGTAAAATATTACATCCGCGTTGTTACGTTGCCGTTATAGACGCATTAATGTTACCACCGAGACGTAGGGACCGACACGCCTGGAATGTTGTCAAATGTGACATCCGAGATGTTAGGTTGCCTTAGGTTAGGATATATATCGTTATAGACGTATATACTGTTCCCACCGAGAGGTAGGGTTCGACAGGCCAGGAATGTTGTCAAATATTGCATCCGAGATGCTAGGTTGCCTTTGGTTAGGATATATAACGTTATAGACGCATGTAATGTTACCTCCGAGACGTAGGGACCGACATGCCTGGAATGTTGTCAAATATTGCATCCGAGATGTTAGGTTGCCTTAGGTTAGGACATATAACGTTATAGACGTATATACTGTTCCCTCCGAGAAGTAGGGTTCGACAGGCCAGGAATGTTGTCAAATATTGCATCCGAGATCTTAGGTTGCCTTAGATTAGGATATACAACGTTATAAACGCATATAATGTTCCCACCGAGAAGTAGGGTCCGACACGCCTGGAATGTTGTAGCATATTACATCCGAGATGTAAGATTGCCTTAGGTTAGGATATATAACGTTATGGACGTATATACTGTTCCCACCGAGAAGTAGGGTCCGAAGCGCCAGGAATGTTGTAAAATATTACATCCGAGTTGTTACGTTACCGTTATAGACGCATTAATGTTACCACCGAGACGCAGGGACCGACACGCCTGGAATGTTGTCAAATGTGACATCCGAGATGTTAGGTTGCCTTAGGTTAGGATATATATCGTTATAGACGTATATACTGTTCCCACCGAGAGGTAGGGTTCGACAGGCCAGGAATGTTGTCAAATATTGCATCCGAGATGCTATGTTGCCTTTGGTTAGGATATATAACGTTATAGACGCATGTAATGTTACCTCCGAGACGTAGGGACCGACACGCCTGGAATGTTGTCAAATATTGCATCCGAGATGTTAGGTTGCCTTAGATTATGATATATGACGTTACAGACGTATATACTGTTCCCTCCGAGAAGTAGGGTTCGACAGGCCAGGAATGTTGTCAAATATTGCATCCGAGATGTTAGGTTGCCTTAGATTAGGATATACAACGTTATAGACGCATGTAATGTTACCACCGAGACGTAGGGACCGACACGCCTGGAATGTTGTCAAATGTTACATCCGAGATGTTAGGTTGCCTTAGGTTAGGGTATATGACGTTACAGACGTATATACTGTTCCCTCCCGGAAGTAGGTTTCGACAGGCCAGGAATGTTGTCAAATATTGCATCCGAGATGTTAGGTTGCCTTAGATTATGATATATACCATTATAGACGCATATAATGTTCCCACCGAGAAGTAGGGTCCGACACGCCTAGAATGTTGTAGAATATTACATCCGAGATGTCAGGTTGCCTTAGGTTAGGATATATACCGTTATAGACATATATACTGTTCCCTCCGAGAAGTACGGTTCGACAGGCCAGGAATATTGTCAAATATTGCATCCGAGATGTTAGGTTGCCTTAGGTTAGGATATATAACGTTATAGACGCATGTAATGTTACCACCGAGACGTAGGGACCGACACGCCTGGAATGTTGTGAAATGTTACATCCGAGATGTTAGGTTGCCTTAGGTTAGGATATATGACGTTACAGACGTATATACTGTTCCCTCCCGGAAGTACGGTTCGACAGGCCAGGAATATTGTCAAATATTGCATCCGAGATGTTAGGTTGCCTTAGGTTAGGATATATAGCGTTATAGACGCATGTAATGTTACCACCGAGACGTAGGGACCGACACGCCTGGAATGTTGTCAAATGTTACATCCGAGATGTTAGGTTGCCTTAGGTTAGGATGTATGACGTTACAGACGTATATACTGTACCCTCCGAGAAGTAGGGTTCGACAGGCCAGGAATGTTGTCAAATATTGCATCCGAGATGTTAGGTTGCCTTAGATTATGATATATACCGTTATAGACGTATATACTGTTCCCTCCGAGAAGTAGGGTTCGACAGGCCAGGAATGTTGTCAAATATTGCATCCGAGATGTTAGGTTGTCTTAGATTAGGATATACAACGTTATAGACGCATATAATGTTCCCACCGAAAAGTAGGGTCCGACACGCCTGGAATGTTGTAGAATATTACATCCGAGATGTAAGGTTGCCTTAGGTTAGGATATATAACGTTATGGACGTATATACTGTTCCCACCGAGAAGTAGGGTCCGAAACGCCAGGAATGTTGTAAAATATTACATCCGAGATGTCAGGTTGCCTTAGGTTAGGATATATAACGTTATAGACGTATATACTGTTCCCTCCGAGAAGTAGGGTTCGACAGGCCAGGAATGTTGTCAAATATTGCATCCGAGATGCTAGGTTGCCTTTGGTTAGGATATATAACGTTATAGACGCATGTAATGTTACCTCCGAGACGTAGGGACCGACATGCCTGGAATGTTGTCAAATATTGCATCCGAGATGTTAGGTTGCCTTAGGTTAGGATATATAACGTTATAGACGCATGTAATGTTACCACGGAGACGTAGGGACCGACACGCCTGGAATGTTGTCAAATGTTACATCCGAGATGTTAGGTTGCCTTAGATTATGATATATACCGTTATAGACGTATATACTGTTCTCTCCGAGAAGTAGGATTCGACAGGCCAGGAATGTTGTCAAATATTGCATCCGAGATGTTAGGTTGCCTTAGCTTAGGATATACAACGTTATAAACGCATATAATGTTCCCACCGAGAAGTAGGGTCCGACACGCCTGGAATGTTGTAGAATATTACATCCGAGATGTAAGATTGCCTTAGGTTAGGATATATAACGTCATAGACGCATGTAATGTTACCTCCGAAACGTAGGGACCGACACGCCTGGAATGTTGTCAAATATTGCATCCGAGATGTTAGGTTGCCTTAGATTAGGATATACAACGTTATAGACGCATATAATGTTCCCACCGATGAGTAGGGTCCGACACGTCTGGAATGTTGTAGAATATTACATCCGAGATGTAAGGTTGCCTTAGGTTAGAATATATAACGTTATGGACGTATATACTGTTCCCACCGAGAAGTAGGGTCCGACACGCCAGGAATGTTGTAAAATATTACATCCGAGTTGTTACGTTGCCGTTATAGACGCATTAATGTTACCACCGAGACGTAGGGACCGACACGCCTGGAATGTTGTCAAATGTGACATCCGAGATGTTAGGTTGCCTTAGGTTAGGATATATAACGTTATAGACGCATGTAATGTTACCTCCGAGACGTAGGGACCGACACGCCTGGAATGTTGTCAAATATTGCATCCGAGATGTTAGGTTGCCTTAGGTTAGGATATATAACGTTATAGACGCATGTAATGTTACCACCGAGACGTAGGGACCGACACGCCTGGAATGTTGTCAAATGTTACATCCGAGATGTTAGGTTGCCTTAGATTAGGATATACAACGTTATAGACGCATATAATGTTCCCACCGAGAAGTAGGGTCCGAAACGCCTGGAATGTTGTAGAATAATACATTCGAGATGTCAGGTTGCCTTAGGTTAGGATATATAACGTTATAGACGTATATACTGTTCCCTCCGAGAAGTAGGGTTCGACAAGCCAGGAATGTTGTCAAATATTGCATCCGAGATGTTAGGTTGCCTTAGATTAGGATATATACCGTTATAGAAGCATGTAATGTTATCACCGAGACGTAGGGACCCACACGCCTGGAATGTTGTCAAATGTTACATCCGAGAAGTTAGGTTGTCTTAGGTTAGGATATATGACGTTATAGACGTATATACTGTTCCCTCCGAGAAGTACGGTTCGACAGGCCAGGAATATTGTCAAATATTGCATCCGAGATGTTAGGTTGCCTTAGGTTAGGATATATAACGTTATAGACGCATGTAATGTTACCACCGAGACGTAGGGACCGACACGCCTGGAATGTTGTCAAATGTTACATCCGAGATGTTAGGTTGCCTTAGATTATGATATATACCGTTATAGACGTATATATTGTTCCCTCCGAGAAGTAGGGTTCGACAGGCCAGGAATGTTGTCAAATATTGCATCCGAGATGTTAGGTTGCCTTAGATTAGGATATACAACGTTATAGACGCATATAATGTTCCCACCGAGAAGTAGGGTCCGACACGCCTGGAATGTTGTAGAATATTACGTCCGAGATGTAAGGTTGCCTTAGGTTAGGATATATAACGTTATGGGCGTATATACTGTTCCCACCGAGAAGTAGGGTCCGAAACGCCAGGAATGTTGTAAAATATTACATCCGCGTTGCTACGTTGCCGTTATAGACGCATTAATGTTACCACCGAGACGTAGGGACCGACACGCCTGGAATGTTGTCAAATGTGACATCCGAGATGTTAGGTTGCCTTAGGTTAGGATATATATCGTTATAGACGTATATACTGTTCCCACCGAGAGGTAGGGTTCGACAGGCCAGGAATGTTGTCAAATATTGCATCCGAGATGCTAGGTTGCCTTTGGTTAGGATATATAACGTTATAGACGCATGTAATGTTACCTCCGAGACGTAGGGACCGACACGCCTGGAATGTTGTCAAATATTGCATCCGAGATGTTAGGTTGCCTTAGATTATGATATATACCGTTATAGACGTATATACTGTTCCCTCCGAGAAGTAGGGTTCGACAGGCCAGGAATGTTGTCAAATATTGCATCCGAGATGTTAGGTTGCCTTAGATTATGATATACAACGTTATAGACGCATATAATGTTCCCACCGAGAAGTAGGGTCCGACACGCCTGGAATGTTGTAGAATATTACATCCGAGATGTAAGATTGCCTTAGGTTAGGATATATAACGTTATGGACGTATATACTGTTCCCACCGAGAAGTAGGGTCCGAAGCGCCAGGAATGTTGTAAAATATTACATCCGAGTTGTTACGTTACCGTTATAGACGCATTAATGTTACCACCGAGACGCAGGGACCGACACGCCTGGAATGTTGTCAAATGTGACATCCGAGATGTTAGGTTGCCTTAGGTTAGGATATATATCGTTATAGACGTATATACTGTTCCCACCGAGAGGTAGGGTTCGACAGGCCAGGAATGTTGTCAAATGTTGCATCCGAGATGTTAGGTTGCCTTTGGTTAGGATATATAACGTTATAGACGCATGTAATGTTACCTCCGAGACGTAGGGACCGACACGCCTGGAATGTTGTCTAATGTTACATCCGAGATGTTAGGTTGCCTTAGGTTAGGATATATGACGTTACAGACGTATATACTGTTCCCTCCCGGAAGTAGGTTTCGACAGGCCAGGAATGTTGTCAAATATTGCATCCGAGATGTTAGGTTGCCTTAGATTATGATATATACCATTATAGACGCATATAATGTTCCCACCGAGAAGTAGGGTCCGACACGCCTGGAATGTTGTCAAATGTTACATCCGAGATGTTAGGTTGCCTTAGGTTAGGATGTATGACGTTACAGACGTATATACTGTACCCTCCGAGAAGTAGGGTTCGACAGGCCAGGAATGTTGTCAAATATTGCATCCGAGATGTTAGGTTGCCTTAGATTATGATATATACCGTTATAGACGTATATACTGTTCCCTCCGAGAAGTAGGGTTCGACAAGCCAGGAATGTTGACAAATATTGCATCCGAGATGTTAGGTTGCCTTGGATTAGGATATATACCGTTATAGAAGCATGTAATGTTACCACCGAGACGTAGGGAGCGACACGCCTGGAATGTTGTCAAATGTTACATCCGAGATGTTAGGTTGCCTTAGGTTAGGATATATGACGTTACAGACGTATATACTGTTCCCTCCGGGAAGTAGGGTTCGACAGGCAAGGAATGTTGTCAAATATTGCATCCGAGATGTTAGGTTGCCTTAGATTATGATATATACCATTATAGACGCATATAATGTTCCCACCGAGAAGTAGGGTCCGACACGCCTGGAAGGTTGTAGACTATTACATCCGAGATGTCAGGTTGCCTTAGGTTAGGATATATACCGTTATAGACATATATACTGTTCCCTCCGAGAAGTAGGGTTCGACAGGCCAGGAATGTTGTCAAATATTGCATCCGAGATGTTAGGTTGCCTAAGATTAGGATATACAACGTTATAGACGCATATAATGTTCCCACCGAGAAGTAGGGCCCGACACGCCTGGAATGTTGTAGAATATTACATCCGAGATGTAAGATTGCCTTAGGTTAGGATATATAACGTTATAGACGCATGTAATGTTACCTCCGAAACGTAGGGACCGACACGCCTGGAATGTTGTCAAATATTGCATCCGAGATGTTAGGTTGCCTTAGATTAGGATATACAACGTTATAGACGCATATAATGTTCCCACCGAGGAGTAGGGTCCGACACGTCTGGAATGTTGTAGAATATTACATCCGAGATGTAAGGTTGCCTTAGGTTAGAATATATAATGTTATGGACGTATATACTGTTCCCACCGAGAAGTAGGGTCCGACACGCCAGGAATGTTGTAAAATATTACATCCGAGTTGTTAGGTTGCCTTAGGTTAGGATGTATGACGTTACAGACGTATATACTGTACCCTCCGAGAAGTAGGGTTCGACAGGCCAGGAATGTTGTCAAATATTGCATCCGAGATGTTAGGTTGCCTTAGACTATGATATATACCGTTATAGACGTATATACTGTTCCCTCCGAGAAGTAGGGTTCGACAGGCCAGGAATGTTGTCAAATATTGCATCCGAGATGTTAGGTTGTCTTAGATTAGGATATACAACGTTATAGACGCATATAATGTTCCCACCGAAAAGTAGGGTCCGACACGCCTGGAATGTTGTAGAATATTACATCCGAGATGTAAGGTTGCCTTAGGTTAGGATATATAACGTTATGGACGTATATACTGTTCCCACCGAGAAGTAGGGTCCGAAACGCCAGGAATGTTGTAAAATATTACATCTGCGTTGTTACGTTGCCGTTATGGACGCATTAATGTTACCACCGAGACGTGGGGACCGACACGCCTGGAATGTTGTCAAATGTGACATCCGAGATGTTAGGTTGCCTTAGGTTAGGATATATATCGTTATATACGTATATACTGTTCCCACCGAGAGGTAGGGTTCGACAGGCCAGGAATGTTGTCAAATATTGCATCCGAGATGCTAGGTTGCCTGTGGTTAGGATATATAACGTTATAGACGCATGTAATGTTACCTCCGAGACGTAGGGACCGACACGCCTGGAATGTTGTCAAATATTGCATCCGAGATGTTAGGTTGCCTTAGGTTAGGATATATAACGTTATAGACGCATGTAATGTTACCACCGAGACGTAGGGACCGACACGCCTGGAATGTTGTCAAATGTTATATCCGAGATGTTAGGTTGCCTTAGATTAGGATATACAACGTTATAGACGCATATAATGTTCCCACCGAGAAGTAGGTTCCGACACGCCTGGAGTGTTGTAGAATAATACATCCGAGATGTCAGGTTGTCTTAGGTTAGGATATATAACGTTATAGACGTATATACTGTTCCCTCCGAGAAGTAGGGTTCGACAAGCCAGGAATGTTGTCAAATATTGCATCCGTGATGTTAGGTTGCCTTGGATTAGGATATATACCGTTATAGAAGCATGTAATGTTACCACCGAGACGTAGGGAGCGACACGCCTGGAATGTTGTCAAATGTTACATCCGAGATGTTAGGTTGCCTTAGGTTAGGATATATGGCGTTACAGACGTATATACTGTTCCCTCCGGGAAGTAGGGTTCGACAGGCAAGGAATGTTGTCAAATATTGCATCCGAGATGTTAGGTTGCCTTAGATTATGATATATACCATTATAGACGCATATAATGTTCCCACCGAGAAGTAGGGTCCGACACGCCTGGAAGGTTGTAGACTATTACATCCGAGATGTCAGGTTGCCTTAGGTTAGGATATATACCGTTATAGACATATATACTGTTCCCTCCGAGAAGTAGGGTTCGACAGGCCAGGAATGTTGTCAAATATTGCATCCGAGATGTTAGGTTGCCTAAGATTAGGATATACAACGTTATAGACGCATATAATGTTCCCACCGAGAAGTAGGGCCCGACACGCCTGGAATGTTGTAGAATATTACATCCGAGATGTAAGATTGCCTTAGGTTAGGATATATAACGTTATAGACGCATGTAATGTTACCTCCGAAACGTAGGGACCGACACGCCTGGAATGTTGTCAAATATTGCATCCGAGATGTTAGGTTGCCTTAGATTAGGATATACAACGTTATAGACGCATATAATGTTCCCACCGAGGAGTAGGGTCCGACACGTCTGGAATGTTGTAGAATATTACATCCGAGATGTAAGGTTGCCTTAGGTTAGAATATATAATGTTATGGACGTATATACTGTTCCCACCGAGAAGTAGGGTCCGACACGCCAGGAATGTTGTAAAATATTACATCCGAGTTGTTACGTTGCCGTTATAGACGCATTAATGTTACCACCGAGACGTAGGGACCGACACGCCTGGAATGTTGTCAAATGTTACATCCGAGATGTTAGGTTGCCTTAGGTTAGGATGTATGACGTTACAGACGTATATACTGTACCCTCCGAGAAGTAGGGTTCGACAGGCCAGGAATGTTGTCAAATATTGCATCCGAGATGTTAGGTTGCCTTAGATTATGATATATACCGTTATAGACGTATATACTGTTCCCTCCGAGAAGTAGGGTTCGAGAGGCCAGGAATGTTGTCAAATATTGCATCCGAGATGTTAGGTTGTCTTAGATTAGGATATACAACGTTATAGACGCATATAATGTTCCCACCGAAAAGTAGGGTCCCACACGCCTGGAATGTTGTAGAATATTACATCCGAGATGTAAGGTTGCCTTAGGTTAGGATATATAACGTTATGGACGTATATACTGTTCCCACCGAGAAGTAGGGTCCGAAACGCCAGGAATGTTGTAAAATATTACATCCGCGTTGTTACGTTGCCGTTATAGACGCATTAATGTTACCACCGAGACGTGGGGACCGACACGCCTGGAATGTTGTCAAATGTGACATCCGAGATGTTAGGTTGCCTTAGGTTAGGATATATATCGTTATATACGTATATACTGTTCCCACCGAGAGGTAGGGTTCGACAGGCCAGGAATGTTGTCAAATATTGCATCCCAGATGCTAGGTTGCCTTTGGTTAGGATATATAACGTTATAGACGCATGTAATGTTACCTCCGAGACGTAGGGACCGACACGCCTGGAATGTTGTCA
Organism: Xylocopa violacea; assembly: GCA_963969225.1. Taxonomy (NCBI): domain Eukaryota; kingdom Metazoa; phylum Arthropoda; class Insecta; order Hymenoptera; family Apidae; genus Xylocopa; species Xylocopa violacea. The sequence continues at coordinate 23,016,210 of CAXAJV010000004.1, forward strand.
AATATTGCATCCGAGATGTTAGGTTGCCTTAGGTTAGGATATATAACGTTATAGACGCATGTAATGTTACCACCGAGATGTAGGGACCGACACGCCTGGAATGTTGTCAAATGTTATATCCGAGATGTTAGGTTGCCTAAGATTAGGATATACAACGTTATAGACGCATATAATGTTCCCACCGAGAAGTAGGGCCCGACACGCCTGGAATGTTGTAGAATATTACATCCGAGATGTAAGATTGCCTTAGGTTAGGATATACAACGTTATAGACGCATGTAATGTTACCTCCGAAACGTAGGGACCGACACGCCTGGAATGTTGTCAAATATTGCATCCGAGATGTTAGGTTGCCTTAGATTAGGATATACAACGTTATAGACGCATATAATGTTCCCACCGAGGAGTAGGGTCCGACACGTCTGGAATGTTGTAGAATATTACATCCGAGATGTAAGGTTGCCTTAGGTTAGAATATATAATGTTATGGACGTATATACTGTTCCCACCGAGAAGTAGGGTCCGACACGCCAGGAATGTTGTAAAATATTACATCCGAGTTGTTACGTTGCCGTTATAGACGCATTAATGTTACCACCGAGACGTAGGGACCGACACGCCTGGAATGTTGTCAAATGTTACATCCGAGATGTTAGGTTGCCTTAGGTTAGGATGTATGACGTTACAGACGTATATACTGTACCCTCCGAGAAGTAGGGTTCGACAGGCCAGGAATGTTGTCAAATATTGCATCCGAGATGTTAGGTTGCCTTAGATTATGATATATACCGTTATAGACGTATATACTGTTCCCTCCGAGAAGTAGGGTTCGACAGGCCAGGAATGTTGTCAAATATTGCATCCGAGATGTTAGGTTGTCTTAGATTAGGATATACAACGTTATAGACGCATATAATGTTCCCACCGAAAAGTAGGGTCCCACACGCCTGGAATGTTGTAGAATATTACATCCGAGATGTAAGGTTGCCTTAGGTTAGGATATATAACGTTATGGACGTATATACTGTTCCCACCGAGAAGTAGGGTCCGAAACGCCTGGAATGTTGTAGAATAATACATCCGAGATGTCAGGTTGCCTTAGGTTAGGATATATAACATTATAGACGTATATACTGTTCCCTCCGAGAAGTAGGGTTCGACAAGCCAGGAATGTTGTCAAATATTGCATCCGAGATGTTAAGTTGCCTTAGATTAGAATATATACCGTTATAGAAGCATGTAATGTTATCACCGAGACGTAGGGACCGAAACGCCTGGAATGTTGTCAAATGTTACATCCGAGAAATTAGGTTGTCTTAGGTTAGGATATATGACGTTATAGACGTATATACTGTTCCCTCCGAGAAGTACGGTTCGACAGGCCAGGAATATTGTCAAATATTGCATCCGAGATGTTAGGTTGCCTTAGGTTAGGATATATAGCGTTATAGACGCATGTAATGTTACCACCGAGACGTAGGGACCGACACGCCTGGAATGTTGTCAAATGTTACATCCGAGATGTTAGGTTGCCTTAGGTTAGGATGTATGACGTTACAGACGTATATACTGTACCCTCCGAGAAGTAGGGTTCGACAGGCCAGGAATGTTGTCAAATATTGCATCCGAGATGTTAGGTTGCCTTAGATTATGATATATACCGTTATAGACGTATATACTGTTCCCTCCGAGCAGTAGGGTTCGACTGGCCAGGAATGTTGTCAAATATTGCATCCGAGATGTTAGGTTGCCTTAGAGTAGGATATACAACGTTATAGACGCATATAATGTTCCCACCGAGAAGTAGGGTCCGACACGCCTAGAATGTTGTAGAATATTACATCCGAGATGTAAGGTTGCCTTAGGTTAGGATATATAACGTTATGGACGCATATACTGTTCCCACCGAGAAGTAGGGTCCGAAACGCCAGGAATGTTGTAAAATATTACATCCGCGTTGTTACGTTGCCGTTATAGACGCATTAATGTTACCACCGAGACGTAGCGACCGACACGCCTGGAATGTTGTCAAATGTGACATCCGAGATGTTAGGTTGCCTTAGGTTAGGATATATATCGTTATAGACGTATATACTGTTCCCACCGAGAGGTAGGGTTCGACAGGCCAGGAATGTTGTAAAATATTACATCCGAGTTGTTACGTTGCCGTTATAGACGCATTAATGTTACCACCGAGACGTAGGGACCGACACGCCTGGACTGTTGTCAAATGTGACATCCGAGATGTTAGGTTGCCTTAGGTTAGGACATATATCGTGATAGACGTATGTACTGTTCCCACCGAGAGATAGGGTTTGACAGGCCAGGAATGTTGTCAAATATTGCATCCGAGATGTTATGTTGCCTTAGGTTAGGATATATAACGTTATAGACGCATGTAATGTTACCACCGAGACGTAGGGAGCGACACGCCTGGAATGTTGTCAAATGTTACATCCGAAATGTTAGGTTGCCTTAGGTTAGGATATATGACGTTACAGACGTATATACTGTTCCCTCCGGGAAGTAGTGTTCGACAGGCAAGGAATGTTGTCAAATATTGCATCCGAGATGTTAGGTTGCCTTAGATTATGATATATACCATTATAGACGCATATAATGTTCCCACCGAGAAGTAGGTTCCGACACGCCTGGAAGGTTGTAGACTATTACATCCGAGATGTCAGGTTGCCTTAGGTTAGGATATATACCGTTATAGACATATATACTGTTCCCTCCGAGAAGTAGGGTTCGACAGGCCAGGAATGTTGTCAAATATTGCATCCGAGATGTTAGATTGCCTTAGATTATGATATATACCGTTATAGACGTATATACTGTTCCCTCCGAGAAGTAGGGTTCGACAGGCCAGGAATGTTGTCAAATATTGCATCCGAGATGTTAGGTTGCCTTAGATTAGGATATACAACGTTATAGACGCATATAATGTTCCCACCGAGAAGTAGGGTCCGACACGCCTGGAATGCTGTAGAATATTACATCCGAGATGTAAGATTGCCTTAGGTTAGGATATATAACGTTATAGACGCATGTAATGTTACCTCCGAAACGTAGGGACCGACACGCCTGGAATGTTGTCAAATATTGCATCCGAGATGTTAGGTTGCCTTAGATTAGGATATACAACGTTATAGACGCATATAATGTTCCCACCGAGGAGTAGGGTCCGTCACGCCTGGAATGTTGTAGAATATTACATCCGAGATGTAAGGTTGCCTTAGGTTAGAATATATAATGTTATGGACGTATATACTGTTCCCACCGAGAAGTAGGGTCCGACACGCCAGGAATGTTGTAAAATATTACATCCGAGTTGTTACGTTGCCGTTATAGACGCATTAATGTTACCACCGAGACGTAGGGACCGACACGCCTGGAATGTTGTCAAATGTGACATCCGAGATGTTAGGTTGCCTTAGGTTAGGACATATATCGTGATAGACGTATGTACTGTTCCCACCGAGAGATAGGGTTTGACAGGCCAGGAATGTTGTCAAATATTGCATCCGAGATGTTAGGTTGCCTTAGGTTAGGATATATAACGTTATAGACGCATGTAATATTACCTCCGAGACGTAGGGACCGACACGCCTGGAATGTTGTAGAATATTACATCCGAGATGTAAGGTTGCCTTAGGTTAGGATATATAACGTTATGGACGTATATACTGTTCCCACCGAGAAGTAGGGTCCGAAACATCAGGAATGTTGTAAAATATTACATCCGAGTTGTTACGTTGCCGTTATAGACGCATTAATGTTACCACAGAGACGTAGGGACCGACACGCCTGGAATGTTGTCAAATGTGACATCCGAGATGTTAGGTTGCCTTAGGTTAGGATATATATAGCTATGGACGTATATACTGTTCCCACCGAGAGGTAGGGTTCGACAGGCCAGGAATGTTGTCAAATATTGCATCCGAGATGTTAGGTTGCCTTAGATTAGGATATATACCGTTATAGAAGCATGTAATGTTATCACCGAGACGTAGGGACCGACACGCCTGGAATGTTGTCAAATGTTACATCCGAGAAGTTAGGTTGTCTTAGGTTAGGATATATGACGTTATAGACGTATATACTGTTTCCTCCGAGAAGTACGGTTCGACAGGCCAGGAATATTGTCAAATATTGCATCCGAGATGTTAGGTTGCCTTAGGTTAGGATATATAACGTTATAGACGCATGTAATGTTACCACCGAGACGTAGGGACCGACACGCCTGGAATGTTGTCAAATGTTACATCCGAGATGTTAGGTTGCCTTAGGTTAGGATATATGACGTTACAGACGTATATACTGTTCCCTCCGAGAAGTAGAGTTCGACAGGCCAGGAATGTTGTCAAATATTGCATCCGAGATGTTAGGTTGCCTTAGGTTAGGATATATAGCGTTATAGACGCATGTAATGTTACCACCGAGACGTAGGGACCGACACGCCTGGAATGTTGTCAAATGTTACATCCGAGATGTTAGGTTGCCTTAGGTTAGGATGTATGACGTTACAGACGTATATACTGTACCCTCCGAGAAGTAGGGTTCGACAGGCCAGGAATGTTGTCAAATATTGCATCCGAGATGTTAGGTTGCCTTAGATTATGATATATACCGTTATAGACGTATATACTGTTCCCTCCGAGAAGTAGGGTTCGACAGGCCAGGAATGTTGTCAAATATTGCATCCGAGATGTTAGGTTGCCTTAGATTAGGATATACAACGTTATAGACGCATATAATGTTCCCACCGAGAAGTAGGGTCCGACACGCCTGGAATGTTGTAGAATATTACATCCGAGATGTAAGATTGCCTTAGGTTAGGATATATAACGTTATAGACGCATGTAATGTTACCTCCGAAACGTAGGGACCGACACGCCTGGTATGTTGTCAAATATTGCATCCGAGATGTTAGGTTGCCTTAGATTAGGATATACAACGTTATAGACGCATATAATGTTCCCACCGAGGAGTAGGGTCCATCACGCCTGGAATGTTGTAGAATATTACATCCGAGATGTAAGGTTGCCTTAGGTTAGAATATATAATGTTATGGACGTATATACTGTTCCCACCGAGAAGTAGGGTCCGACACGCCAGGAATGTTGTAAAATATTACATCCGAGTTGTTACGTTGCCGTTATAGACGCATTAATGTTACCACCGAGACGTAGGGACCGACACGCCTGGAATGTTGTCAAATGTGACATCCGAGATGTTAGGTTGCCTTAGGTTAGGACATATATCGTGATAGACGTATGTACTGTTCCCACCGAGAGATAGGGTTTGACAGGCCAGGAATGTTGTCAAATATTGCATCCGAGATGTTAGGTTGCATTAGGTTAGGATATATAACGTTATAGACGCATGTAATACTTCCTCCGAGACGTAGGGACCGACACGCCTGGAATGTTGTAGAATATTACATCCGAGATGTAAGGTTGCCTTAGGTTAGGATATATAACGTTATGGACGTATATACTGTTCCCACCGAGAAGTAGGGTCCGAAACACCAGGAATGTTGTAAAATATTACATCCGAGTTGTTACGTTGCCGTTATAGACGCATTAATGTTACCACAGAGACGTAGGGACCGACACGCCTGGAATGTTGTCAAATGTGACATCCGAGATGTTAGGTTGCCTTAGGTTAGGATATATATCGTTATATACGTATATACTGTTCCCACCGAGAGGTAGCGTTCGACAGGCCAGGAATGTTGTCAAATATTGCATCCGAGATGCTAGGTTGCCTTTGGTTAGGATATATAACGTTATAGACGCATGTAATGTTACCTCCGAGACGTAGGGACCGACACGCCTGGAATGTTGTCAAATATTGCATCCGAGATGTTAGGTTGCCTTAGGTTAGGATATATAACGTTATAGACGCATGTAATGTTACCACCGAGACGTAGGGACCGACACGCCTGGAATGTTGTCAAATGTTATATCCGAGATGTTAGGTTGCCTTAGATTAGGATATACAACGTTATAGACGCATATAATGTTCCCACCGAGAAGTAGGTTCCGACACGCCTGGAGTGTTGTAGAATAATACATCCGAGATGTCAGGTTGCCTTAGATTATGATATATACCATTATAGACGCATATAATGTTCCCACCGAGAAGTAGGGTCCGACACGCCTGGAAGGTTGTAGACTATTACATCCGAGATGTCAGGTTGCCTTAGGTTAGGATATATACCGTTATAGACATATATACTGTTCCCTCGGAGAAGTAGGGTTCGACAGGCCAGGAATGTTGTCAAATATAGCATCCGAGATGTTAGGTTGCCTTAGATTATGATATATACCGTTATAGACGTATATACTGTTCCCTCCGAGAAGCAGGGTTCGACAGGCCAGGAATGTTGTCAAATATTGCATCCGAGATGTTAGGTTGCCTTAGATTAGGATATACAACGTTATAGACGCATATAATGTTCCCACCGAGGAGTAGGGTCCGACACGTCTGGAATGTTGTAGAATATTACATCCGAGATGTAAGGTTGCCTTAGGTTAGAATATATAATGTTATGGACGTATATACTGTTCCCACCGAGAAGTAGGGTCCGACACGCCAGGAATGTTGTAAAATATTACATCCGAGTTGTTACGTTGCCGTTATAGACGCATTAATGTTACCACCGAGACGTAGGGACCGACACGCCTGGAATGTTGTCAAATATTGCATCCGAGATGTTAGGTTGCCTTAGGTTAGGATATATAACGTTATAGACGCATGTAATGTTACCACCGAGACGTAGGGACCGACACGCCTGGAATGTTGTCAAATGTTACATCCGAGATGTTAGGTTGCCTTAGATTAGGATATACAACGTTATAGACGCATATAATGTTCCCACCGAGAAGTAGGGTCCGACACGCCTGGAATGTTGTAGAATAATACATCCCAGATGTCAGGTTGCCTTAGGTTAGGATATATAACGTTATAGACGTATATACTGTTCCCTCCGAGAAGTAGGGTTCGACAAGCCAGGAATGTTGTCAAATATTGCATCCGAGATGTTAGGTTGCCTTAGATTAGGATATATACCGTTATAGAAGCATGTAATGTTATCACCGAGACGTAGGGACCGAAACGCCTGGAATGTTGTCAAATGTTACATCCGAGAAGTTAGGTTGTCTTAGGTTAGGATATATGACGTTGTAGACGTATATACTGTTCCCTCCGAGAAGTACGGTTCGACAGGCCAGGAATATTGTCAAATATTGGATCCGAGATGTTAGGTTGCCTTAGGTTAGGATATATAACGTTATAGACGCATGTAATGTTACCACCGAGACGTAGGGACCGACACGCCTGGAATGTTGTCAAATGTTACATCCGAGATGTTAGGTTGCCTTAGGTTAGGATATATGACGTTACAGACGTATATACTGTTCCCTCCCGGAAGTAGGGTTCGACAGGCCAGGAATGTTGTCAAATATTGCATCCGAGATGTTAGGTTGCCTTAGATTATGATATATACCATTATAGACGCATATAATGTTCCCACCGAGAAGTAGGGTCCGACACGCCTGGAATGTTGTAGAATATAACATCCGAGATGTCAGGTTGCCTTAGGTTAGGATATATACCGTTATAGACATATATACTGTTCCCTCCGAGAAGTAGAGTTCGACAGGCCAGGAATGTTGTCAAATATTGCATCCGAGATGTTAGGTTGCCTTAGGTTAGGATATATAGCGTTATAGACGCATGTAATGTTACCACCGAGACGTAGGGAGCGACACGCCTGGAATGTTGTCAAATGTTACATCCGAGATGTTGGGTTGCCTTAGGTTAGGATATATGACGTTACAGACGTATATACTGTTCCCTCCGGGAAGTAGGGTTCGACAGGCAAGGAATGTTGTCAAATATTGCATCCGAGATGTTAGGTTGCCTTAGATTATGATATATACCATTATAGACGCATATAATGTTCCCACCGAGAAGTAGGGTCCGACACGCCTGGAAGGTTGTAGACTATTACATCCGAGATGTCAGGTTGCCTTAGGTTAGGATATATACCGTTATAGACATATATACTGTTCCCTCCGAGAAGTAGGGTTCGACAGGCCAGGAATGTTGTCAAATATTGCATCCGAGATGTTAGGTTGCCTTAGATTATGATATATACCGTTATAGACGTATATACTGTTCCCTCCGAGAAGTAGGGTTCGACAGGCCAGGAATGTTGTCAAATATTGCATCCGAGATGTTAGGTTGCCTTAGATTAGGATATACAACGTTATAGACGCATATAATGTTCCCACCGAGGAGTAGGGTCCGACACGCCTGGAATGTTGTAGAATATTACATCCGAGATGTAAGATTGCCTTAGGTTAGGATATATAACGTTATAGACGCATGTAATGTTACCTCCGAAACGTAGGGACCGACACGCCTGGAATGTTGTCAAATATTGCATCCGAGATGTTAGGTTGCCTTAGATTAGGATATACAACGTTATAGACGCATATAATGTTCCCACCGAGGAGTAGGGTCCGACACGTCTGGAATGTTGTAGAATATTACATCCGAGATGTAAGGTTGCCTTAGGTTAGAATATATAATGTTATGGACGTATATACTGTTCCCACCGAGAAGAAGGGTCCGACACGCCAGGAATGTTGTAAAATATTACATCCGAGTTGTTACGTTGCCGTTATAGACGCATTAATGTTACCACCGAGACGTAGGGACCGACACGCCTGGAATGTTGTCAAATGTGACATCCGAGATGTTAGGTTGCCTTAGGTTAGGACATATATCGTGATAGACGTATGTACTCTTCCCACCGAGAGATAGGGTTTGACAGGCCAGGAATGTTGTCAAATATTGCATCCGAGATGTTAGGTTGCCTTAGGTTAGGATATATAACGTTATAGACGCATGTAATATTACCTCCGAGACGTAGGGACCGACACGCCTGGAATGTTGTAGAATATTACATCCGAGATGTAAGGTTGCCTTAGGTTAGGATATATAACGTTATGGACGTATATACTGTTCCCACCGAGAAGTAGGGTCCGAAACGCCAGGAATGTTGTAAAATATTACATCCGCGTTGTTACGTTGCCGTTATAGACGCATTAATGTTACCACCGAGACGTGGGGACCGACACGCCTGGAATGTTGTCAAATATTGCATCCGAGATGTTAGGTTGCCTTAGGTTAGGATATATAACGTTATAGACGCATGTAATGTTACCACCGAGACGTAGGGACCGACACGCCTGGAATGTTGTCAAATGTTACATCCGAGATGTTAGGTTGCCTTAGATTAGGATATACAACGTTATAGACGCATATAATGTTCCCACCGAGAAGTAGGGTCCGACACGCCTGGAATGTTGTAGAATAATACATCCCAGATGTCAGGTTGCCTTAGGTTAGGATATATAACGTTATAGACGTATATACTGTTCCCTCCGAGAAGTAGGGTTCGACAAGCCAGGAATGTTGTCAAATATTGCATCCGAGATGTTAGGTTGCCTTAGATTAGGATATATACCGTTATAGAAGCATGTAATGTTATCACCGAGACGTAGGGACCGAAACGCCTGGAATGTTGTCAAATGTTACATCCGAGAAGTTAGGTTGTCTTAGGTTAGGATATATGACGTTATAGACGTATATACTGTTCCCTCCGAGAAGTACGGTTCGACAGGCCAGGAATATTGTCAAATATTGCATCCGAGATGTTAGGTTGCCTTAGGTTAGGATATATAACGTTATAGACGCATGTAATGTTACCACCGAGACGTAGGGACCGACACGCCTGGAATGTTGTCAAATGTTACATCCGAGATGTTAGGTTGCCTTAGGTTAGGATATATGACGTTACAGACGTATATACTGTTCCCTCCCGGAAGTAGGGTTCGACAGGCCAGGAATGTTGTCAAATATTGCATCCGAGATGTTAGGTTGCCTTAGATTATGATATATACCATTATAGACGCATATAATGTTCCCACCGAGAAGTAGGGTCCGACACGCCTGGAATGTTGTAGAATATTACATCCGAGATGTCAGGTTGCCTTAGGTTAGGATATATACCGTTATAGACATATATACTGTTCCCTCCGAGAAGTAGAGTTCGACAGGCCAGGAATGTTGTCAAATATTGCATCCGAGATGTTAGGTTGCCTTAGGTTAGGATATATAGCGTTATAGACGCATGTAATGTTACCACCGAGACGTAGGGAGCGACACGCCTGGAATGTTGTCAAATGTTACAGCCGAGATGTTAGGTTGCCTTAGGTTAGGATATATGACGTTACAGACGTATATACTGTTCCCTCCGAGAAGTAGGGTTCGACAGGCCAGGAATGTTGTCAAATATTGTATCCGAGATGTTAGGTTGCCTTAGATTAGGATATACAACGTTATAGACGCATATAATGTTCCCACCGAGAAGTAGGGTCCGACACGCCTGGAATGTTGTAGAATATTACATCCGAGATGTAAGATTGCCTTAGGTTAGGATATATAACGTTATAGACGCATGTAATGTTACCTCCGAAACGTAGGGACCGACACGCCTGGAATGTTGTCAAATATTGCATCCGAGATGTTAGGTTGCCTTAGATTAGGATATACAACGTTATAGACGCATATAATGTTCCCACCGAGGAGTAGGGTCCGACACGTCTGGAATGTTGTAGAATATTACATCCGAGATGTAAGGTTGCCTTAGGTTAGAATATATAATGTTATGGACGTATATACTGTTCCCACCGAGAAGTAGGGTCCGACACGCCAGGAATGTTGTAAAATATTACATCCGAGTTGTTACGTTGCCGTTATAGACGCATTAATGTTACCACCGAGACGTAGGGACCGACACGCCTGGAATGTTGTCAAATGTGACATCCGAGATGTTAGGTTGCCTTAGGTTAGGACATATATCGTGATAGACGTATGTACTCTTCCCACCGAGAGATAGGGTTCGACAGGCCAGGAATGTTGTCAAATATTGCATCCGAGATGTTAGGTTGCCTTAGATTATGATATATACCATTATAGACGCATATAATGTTCCCACCGAGAAGTAGGGTCCGACACGCCTGGAATGTTGTAGAATATTACATCCGAGATGTTAGGTTGCCTTAGATTATGATATATACCGTTATAGACGTATATACTGTTCCCTCCGAGAAGTAGGGTGCGACAGGCCAGGAATGTTGTCAAATATTGCATCCGAGATGCTAGGTTGCCTTTGGTTAGGATATATAACGTTATAGACGCATGTAATGTTACCTCCGAGACGTAGGGACCGACATGCCTGGAATGTTGTCAAATATTGCATCCGAGATGTTAGGTTGCCTTAGGTTAGGATATATAACGTTATAGACGCATGTAATGTTACCACGGAGACGTAGGGACCGACACGCCTGGAATGTTGTCAAATGTTACATCCGAGATGTTAGGTTGCCTTAGATTACGATATATACCGTTATAGACGTATATACTGTTCCCTCCGAGAAGTAGGGTTCGACAGGCCAGGAATGTTGTCAAATATTGCATCCGAGATGTTAGGTTGCCTTAGATTAGGATATACAACGTTATAAACGCATATAATGTTCCCACCGAGAAGTAGGGTCCGACACGCCTGGAATGTTGTAGAATATTACATCCGAGATGTAAGATTGCCTTAGGTTAGGATATATAACGTTATGGACGTATATACTGTTCCCACCGAGAAGTAGGGTCCGAAGCGCCAGGAATGTTGTAAAATATTACATCCGAGTTGTTACGTTACCGTTATTGACGCATTAATGTTACCACCGAGACGTAGGGACCGACACGCCTGGAATGTTGTCAAATGTGACATCCGAGATGTTAGGTTGCCTTAGGTTAGGATATATATCGTTATAGACGTATATACTGTTCCCACCGAGAGGTAGGGTTCGACAGGCCAGGAATGTTGTCAAATATTGCATCCGAGATGCTAGGTTGCCTTTGGTTAGGATATATAACGTTATAGACGCATGTAATGTTACCTCCGAGACGTAGGGACCGACACGCCTGGAATGTTGTGAAATATTGCATCCGAGATGTTAGGTTGCCTTAGATTATGATATATACCGTTATAGACGTATATACTGTTCACTCCGAGAAGTAGGGTTCGACAGGCCAGGAATGTTGTCAAATATTGCATCCGAGATGTTAGGTTGCCTTAGATTATGATATACAACGTTATAGACGCATATAATGTTCCCACCGAGAAGTAGGGTCCGACACGCCTGGAATGTTGTAGAATATTACATCCGAGATGTAAGATTGCCTTAGGTTAGGATATATAACGTTATGGACGTATATACTGTTCCCACCGAGAAGTAGGGTCCGAAGCGCCAGGAATGTTGTAAAATATTACATCCGAGTTGTTACGTTACCGTTATAGACGCATTAATGTTACCACCGAGACGCAGGGACCGACACGCCTGGAATGTTGTCAAATGTGACATCCGAGATGTTAGGTTGCCTTAGGTTAGGATATATATCGTTATAGACGTATATACTGTTCCCACCGAGAGGTAGGGTTCGACAGGCCAGGAATGTTGTCAAATATTGCATCCGAGATGCTAGGTTGCCTTTGGTTAGGATATATAACGTTATAGACGCATGTAATGTTACCTCCGAGACGTAGGGACCGACACGCCTGGAATGTTGTCAAATATTGCATCCGAGATGTTAGGTTGCCTTAGGTTAGGATATATAACGTTATAGACGCATGTAATGTTACCACCGAGACGTAGGGACCGACACGCCTGGAATGTTGTCAAATGTTACATCCGAGATGTTAGGTTGCCTTAGGTTAGGATATATGACGTTACAGACGTATATACTGTTCCCTCCCGGAAGTAGGGTTCGACAGGCCAGGAATGTTGTCAAATATTGCATCCGAGATGTTAGGTTGCCTTAGATTATGATATATACCGTTATAGACGTATATACTGTTCCCTCCGAGAAGTAGGGTTCGACAGGCCAGGAATGTTGTCAAATATTGCATCCGAGATGTTAGGTTGCCTTAGGTTAGGATGTATGACGTTACAGACGTATATACTGTACCCTCCGAGAAGTAGGGTTCGACAGGCAGGAATGTTGTCAAATATTGCATCCGAGATGTTAGGTTGCCTTAGATTATGATATATACCGTTATAGACGTATATACTGTTCCCTCCGAGAAGTAGGGTTCGACAGGCCAGGAATGTTGTCAAATATTGCATCCGAGATGTTAGGTTGTCTTAGATTAGGATATACAACGTTATAGACGCATATAATGTTCCCACCGAAAAGTAGGGTCCGACACGCCTGGAATGTTGTAGAATATTACATCCGAGATGTAAGGTTGCCTTAGGTTAGGATATATAACGTTATGGACGTATATACTGTTCCCACCGAGAAGTAGGGTCCGAAACGCCAGGAATGTTGTAAAATATTACATCCGCGTTGTTACGTTGCCGTCATAGACGCATTAATGTTACCACCGAGACGTGGGGACCGACACGCCTGGAATGTTGTCAAATGTGACATCCGAGATGTCAGGTTGCCTTAGGTTAGGATATATACCGTTATAGACATATATACTGTTCCCTCCGAGAAGTAGGGTTCGACAGGCCAGGAATGTTGTCAAATATTGCATCCGAGATGTTAGGTTGCCTTAGATAATGATATATACCGTTATAGACGTATATACTGTTCCCTCCGAGAAGTAGGGTTCGACAGGCCAGGAATGTTGTCAAATATTGCATCCGAGATGTTAGGTTGCCTTAGATTAGGATATACAACGTTATAGACGCATATAATGTTCCCTCCGAGAAGTAGGGTCCGACACGCCTGGAATGTTGTAGAATATTACATCCGAGATGTAAGATTGCCTTAGGTTAGGATATATAACGTTATAGACGCATGTAATGTTACCTCCGAAACGTAGGGACGGACACGCCTGGAATGTTGTCAAATATTGCATCCGGGATGTTAGGTTGCCTTAGATTAGGATATACAACGTTATAGACGCATATAATGTTCCCACCGAGGAGTAGGGTCCGACACGTCTGGAATGTTGTAGAATATTACATCCGAGATGTAAGGTTGCCTTAGGTTAGAATATATAACGTTATGGACGTATATACTGTTCCCACCGAGAAGTAGGGTCCGACACGCCAGGAATGTTGTAAAATATTACATCCGAGTTGTTACGTTGCCGTTATAGACGCATTAATGTTAACACCGAGACGTAGGGACCGACACGCCTGGAATGTTGTCAAATGTGACATCCGAGATGTTAGGTTGCCTTAGGTTAGGATATATAACGTTATAGACGCATGTAATGTTACCTCCGAGACGTAGGGACCGACACGCCTGGAATGTTGTCAAATATTGCATCCGAGATGTTAGGTTGCCTTAGGTTAGGATATATAACGTTATAGACGCATGTAATGTTACCACCGAGACGTAGGGACCGACACGCCTGGAATGTTGTCAAATGTTACATCCGAGATGTTAGGTTGCCTTAGATTAGGATATACAACGTTATAGACGCATATAATGTTCCCACCGAGAAGTAGGGTCCGACACGCCTGGAATGTTGTAGAATAATACATCCGAGGTGTCAGGTTGCCTTAGGTTAGGATATATAACGTTATCGACGTATATACTGTTCCCTCCGAGAAGTAGGGTTCGACAAGCCAGGAATGTTGTCAAATATTGCATCCGAGATGTTAGGTTGCCTTAGATTAGGACATATACCGTTATAGAAGCATGTAATGTTATCACCGAGACGTAGGGACCGACACGCCTGGAATGTTGTCAAATGTTACATCCGAGAAGTTAGGTTGTCTTAGGTTAGGATATATGACGTTACAGACGTATATACTGTTCCCTCCGGGAAGTAGGGTTCGGCAGGCCAGGAATGTTGTCAAATATTGCATCCGAGATGTTAGGTTGCCTTAGATTATGATATATACCATTATAGACGCATATAATGTTCCCACCGAGAAGTAGGGTCCGACACGCCTGGAATGTTGTAGAATATTACATCCGAGATGTCAGGTTGCCTTAGGTTAGGATATATACCGTTATAGACATATATACTGTTCCCTCCGAGAAGTAGGGTTCGACAGGCCAGGAGTGTTGTCAAATATTGCATCCGAGATGTTAGGTTGCCTTAGGTTAGGATATATAGCGTTATAGACGCATGTAATGTTACCACCGAGACGTAGGGACCGACACGCCTGGAATGTTGTCAAATGTTACATCCGAGATGTTAGGTTGCCTTAGGTTAGGATGTATGACGTTAAAGACGTATATACTGTTCCCACCGAGAGGTAGGGTTCGACAGGCCAGGAATGTTGTCAAATATTGCATCCGAGATGCTAGGTTGCCTTTGGTTAGGATATATAACGTTATAGACGCATGTAATGTTACCTCCGAGACGTAGAGACCGACATGCCTGGAATGTTGTCAAATATTGCATCCGAGATGTTAGGTTGCCTTAGGTTAGGATATATAACGTTATAGACGCATGTAATGTTACCACGGAGACGTAGGGGCCGACACGCCTGGAATGTTGTCAAGTGTTACATCCGAGATGTTAGGTTGCCTTAGATTATCATATATACCGTTATAGACGTATATACTGTTCCCTCCGAGAAGTAGGGTTCGACAGGCCAGGAATGTTGTCAAATATTGCATCCGAGATGTTAGGTTGCCTTAGATTAGGATATACAACGTTATAGACGCATATAATGTTCCCACCGAGAAGTAGGGTCCGACACGCCTGGAATGTTGTAGAATATTACATCCGAGATGTAAGATTGCCTTAGGTTAGGATATATAACGTTATGGACGTATATACTGTTCCCACCGAGAAGTAGGGTCCGAAGCGCCAGGAATGTTGTAAAATATTACATCCGAGTTGTTACGTTACCGTTATTGACGCATTAATGTTACCACCGAGACGTAGGGACCGACACGCCTGGAATGTTGTCAAATGTGACATCCGAGATGTTAGGTTGCCTTAGGTTAGGATATATATCGTTATAGACGTATATACTGTTCCCACCGAGAGGTAGGGTTCGACAGGCCAGGAATGTTGTCAAATATTGCATCCGAGATGTTAGGTTGCCTTAGGTTAGGATATATAACGTTATAGACGCATGTAATGTTACCTCCGAAACGTAGGGACCGACACGCCTGGAATGTTGTAAAATGTTACATCCGAGATGTTAGGTTGCCTTAGGTTAGGATATATGACGTTACAGACGTATATACTGTTCCCTCCCGGAAGTAGGGTTCGACAGGCCAGGAATGTTGTCAAATATTGCATCCGAGATGTTAGGTTGCCTTAGATTAGGATATACAACGTTATAGACGCATATAATGTTCCCACCGAGAAGTAGGGTCCGAAGCGCCAGGAATGTTGTAAAATATTACATCAGAGTTGTTACGTTACCGTTATAGACGCATTAATGTTACCACCGAGACGTAGGGACGGACACGCCTGGAATGTTGTCAAATGTGACATCCGAGATGTTAGGTTGCCTTAGGTTAGGATATATATCGTTATAGACGTATATACTGTTCCCACCGAGAGGTAGGGTTCGACAGGCCAGGAATGTTGTCAAATATTGCATCCGAGATGTTAGGTTGCCTTAGGTTAGGATATATAACGTTATAGACGCATGTAATGTTACCTCCGAAACGTAGAGACCGACATGCCTGGAATGTTGTCAAATATTGCATCCGAGATGTTAGGTTGCCTTAGATTAGGACATATACCGTTATAGAAGCATGTAATGTTATCACCGAGACGTAGGGACCGACACGCCTGGAATGTTGTCAAATGTTACATCCGAGAAGTTAGGTTGTCTTAGGTTAGGATATATGACGTTACAGACGTATATACTGTTCCCTCCGGGAAGTAGGGTTCGGCAGGCCAGGAATGTTGTCAAATATTGCATCCGAGATGTTAGGTTGCCTTAGATTATGATATATACCATTATAGACGCATATAATGTTCCCACCGAGAAGTAGGGTCCGACACGCCTGGAATGTTGTAGAATATTACATCCGAGATGTCAGGTTGCCTTAGGTTAGGATATATACCGTTATAGACATATATACTGTTCCCTCCGAGAAGTAGGGTTCGACAGGCCAGGAGTGTTGTCAAATATTGCATCCGAGATGTTAGGTTGCCTTAGGTTAGGATATATAGCGTTATAGACGCATGTAATGTTACCACCGAGACGTAGGGACCGACACGCCTGGAATGTTGTCAAATGTTACATCCGAGATGTTAGGTTGCCTTAGGTTAGGATGTATGACGTTAAAGACGTATATACTGTTCCCACCGAGAGGTAGGGTTCGACAGGCCAGGAATGTTGTCAAATATTGCATCCGAGATGCTAGGTTGCCTTTGGTTAGGATATATAACGTTATAGACGCATGTAATGTTACCTCCGAGACGTAGAGACCGACATGCCTGGAATGTTGTCAAATATTGCATCCGAGATGTTAGGTTGCCTTAGGTTAGGATATATAACGTTATAGACGCATGTAATGTTACCACGGAGACGTAGGGGCCGACACGCCTGGAATGTTGTCAAGTGTTACATCCGAGATGTTAGGTTGCCTTAGATTATCATATATACCGTTATAGACGTATATACTGTTCCCTCCGAGAAGTAGGGTTCGACAGGCCAGGAATGTTGTCAAATATTGCATCCGAGATGTTAGGTTGCCTTAGATTAGGATATACAACGTTATAGACGCATATAATGTTCCCACCGAGAAGTAGGGTCCGACACGCCTGGAATGTTGTAGAATATTACATCCGAGATGTAAGATTGCCTTAGGTTAGGATATATAACGTTATGGACGTATATACTGTTCCCACCGAGAAGTAGGGTCCGAAGCGCCAGGAATGTTGTAAAATATTACATCCGAGTTGTTACGTTACCGTTATTGACGCATTAATGTTACCACCGAGACGTAGGGACCGACACGCCTGGAATGTTGTCAAATGTGACATCCGAGATGTTAGGTTGCCTTAGGTTAGGATATATATCGTTATAGACGTATATACTGTTCCCACCGAGAGGTAGGGTTCGACAGGCCAGGAATGTTGTCAAATATTGCATCCGAGATGTTAGGTTGCCTTAGGTTAGGATATATAACGTTATAGACGCATGTAATGTTACCTCCGAAACGTAGGGACCGACACGCCTGGAATGTTGTAAAATGTTACATCCGAGATGTTAGGTTGCCTTAGGTTAGGATATATGACGTTACAGACGTATATACTGTTCCCTCCCGGAAGTAGGGTTCGACAGGCCAGGAATGTTGTCAAATATTGCATCCGAGATGTTAGGTTGCCTTAGATTAGGATATACAACGTTATAGACGCATATAATGTTCCCACCGAGAAGTAGGGTCCGAAGCGCCAGGAATGTTGTAAAATATTACATCAGAGTTGTTACGTTACCGTTATAGACGCATTAATGTTACCACCGAGACGTAGGGACGGACACGCCTGGAATGTTGTCAAATGTGACATCCGAGATGTTAGGTTGCCTTAGGTTAGGATATATATCGTTATAGACGTATATACTGTTCCCACCGAGAGGTAGGGTTCGACAGGCCAGGAATGTTGTCAAATATTGCATCCGAGATGTTAGGTTGCCTTAGGTTAGGATATATAACGTTATAGACGCATGTAATGTTACCTCCGAAACGTAGGGACCGACACGCCTGGAATGTTGTCAAATATTGCATCCGAGATGTTAGGTTGCCTTAGATTAGGATATACAACGTTGTAGACGCATATAATGTTCCCACCGAGGAGTAGGGTCCGTCACGCCTGGAATGTTGTAGAATATTACATCCGAGATGTAAGGTTGCCTTAGGTTAGAATATATAACGTTATGGACGTATATACTGTTCCCACCGAGAAGTAGGGTCCGCCACGCCAGGAATGTTGTAAAATATTACATCCGAGTTGTTACGTTGCCGTTATAGACGCATTAATGTTACCACCGAGACGTAGGGACCGACACGCCTGGAATGTTGTCAAATGTGTCATCCGAGATGTTAGGTTGCCTTAGGTTAGGACATATATCGTTATAGACGTATGTACTGTTCCCACTGAGAGATAGGGTTTGACAGGCCAGGAATGTTGTCAAATATTGCATCCGAGATGTTAGGTTGCCTTAGGTTAGGATATATAACGTTATAGACGCATGTAATATTACCTCCGAGACGTAGGGACCGACACGCCTGGAATGTTGTCAAATGTTACATCCGAGATGTTAGGTTGCCTTAGGTTAGGATATATATCGTTATAGACGTATATACTGTTCCCACCGAGAGGTAGGGTTCAACACGCCTGGAATGTTGTCAAATGTTACATCCGAGATGTTAGGTTGCCTTAGGTTAGGATATATGACGTTACAGACGTATATACTGTTCCCTCCGGGAAGTAGGGTTCGACAGGCCAGGAATGTTGTCAAGTATTGCATCCGAGATGTTAGGTTGCCTTAGATTATGATATATACCATTATAGACGCATATAATGTTCCCACCGAGAAGTAGGGTCCGACACGCCTGGAAGGTTGTAGAATATTACATCCGAGATGTCAGGTTGCCTTAGGTTAGGATATATACCGTTATAGACATATATACTGTTCCCTCCGAGAAGTAGGGTACGACAGGCCAGGAATGTTGTCAAATATTGCATCCAATATGTTAGGTTGCCTTAGATTATGATATATACCGTTATAGACGTATATACTGTTCCCTCCGAAAAGTAGGGTTCGACAGGCCAGGAATGTTGTCAAATATTGCATCCGAGATGTTAGGTTGCCTTAGATTATGATATATACCGTTATAGACGTATATACTGTTCCCTCCGAGAAGTAGGGTTCGACAGGCCAGGAATGTTGTCAAATATTGCATCCGAGATGTTAGGTTGCCTTAGATTAGGATATACAACGTATAGACGCATATAATGTTCCCACCTAGAAGTAGGGTTGGACAGGCCAGGAATGTTGTCAAATATTGCATCCGAGATGCTAGGTTGCCTTTGGTTAGGATATATAACGTTATAGACGCATGTAATGTTACCTCCGAGACGTAGGGACCGACACGCCTGGAATGTTGTCAAATATTGCATCCGAGATGTTAGGTTGCCTTAGGTTAGGATATATAACGTTATAGACGCATGTAATGTAACCACCGAGACGTAGGGACCGACACGCCTGGAATGTTGTCAAATGTTACATCCGAGATGTTAGGTTGCCTTAGATTAGGATATACAACGTTATAGACGCATATAATGTTCCCACCGAGAAGTAGGGTCCGACACGCCTGGAATGTTGTAGAATAATACATCCGAGATGTCCGGTTGCCTTAGGTTAGGATATATAACGTTATAGACGTATATACTGTTCCCTCCGAGAAGTAGGGTTCGACAAGCCAGGAATGTTGTCAAATATTGCATCCGAGATGTTAGGTTGCCTTAGATTAGGATATAGAACGTTATAGACGCATATAATGTTCCCACCGAGAAGTAGGGTCCGACACGCCTGGAATGTTGTAGAATATTACATCCGAGATGTAAGATTGCCTTAGGTTAGAATATATAACGTTATGGACGTATATACTGTTCTCACCGAGAAGTAGGGTCCGAAGCGCCAGGAATGTTGTAAAATATTACATCCGAGTTGTTACGTTACCGTTATAGACGCATTAACGTTACCACCGAGACGTAGGGACCGACACGCCTGGAATGTTGTCAAATGTTGCATCCGAGATGTTAGATTGCCTTAGGTTAGGATATATATCGTTATAGACGTATATACTGTTCCCACCGAGAGGTAGGGTTCGACAGGCCAGGAATGTTGTCACATATTGCATCCGAAATGTTAGGTTGCCTTAGGTTAGGATATATAACGTTATAGACGCATGTAATGTTACCTCCGAAACGTAGGGACCGACACGCCTGGAATGTTGTCAAATATTGCATCCGAGATGTTAGGTTGCCTTAGATTAGGATATACAACGTTATAGACGCATATAATGTTCCCACCGAGAAGTAGGGTCCGACACGCCTGGAATGTTGTAGAATATTACATCCGAGATGTAAGGTTGCCTTAGGTTAGGATATATAACGTTATGGACGTATATACTGTTCCCACCGAGAAGTAGGGTCCGAAACGCCAGGAATGTTGTAAAATATTACATCCGAGTTGTTACGTTGCCGTCATAGACGCATTAATGTTACCACCGAGACGTAGGGACCGACACGCCTGGAATGTTGTCAAATGTGACATCCGAGATGTTAGGTTGCCTTAGGTTAGGATATATATCGTTATAGACGTATATACTGTTCCCACCGAGAGGTAGGGTTCGACAGGCCAGGAATGTTGTCAAATATTGCATCCGAGATGCTAGGTTGCCTTTGGTTAGGATATATAACGTTATAGACGCATGTAATGTTACCTCCGAGACGTAGGGACCGACACGCCTGGAATGTTGTCAAATATTGCATCCGAGATGTTAGGTTGCCTTAGGTTAGGATATATAACGTTATAGACGCATGTAATGTTACCACCGAGACGTAGGGACCGACACGCCCGGAATGTTGTCAAATGTTACATCCGAGATGTTAGGTTGCCTTAGATTAGGATATACAACGTTATAGACGCATATAATGTTCCCACCGAGAAGTAGGGTCCGACACGCCTGGAATGTTGTAGAATAATACATCCGAGATGTCCGGTTGCCTTAGGTTAGGATATATAACGTTATAGACGTATATACTGTTCCCTCCGAGAAGTAGGGTTCGACAAGCCAGGAATGTTGTCAAATATTGCATCCGAGATGTTAGGTTGCCTTAGATTAGGATATAGAACGTTATAGACGCATATAATGTTCCCACCGAGAAGTAGGGTCCGACACGCCTGGAATGTTGTAGAATATTACATCCGAGATGTAAGATTGCCTTAGGTTAGAATATATAACGTTATGGACGTATATACTGTTCTCACCGAGAAGTAGGGTCCGAAGCGCCAGGAATGTTGTAAAATATTACATCCGAGTTGTTACGTTACCGTTATAGACGCATTAACGTTACCACCGAGACGTAGGGACCGACACGCCTGGAATGTTGTCAAATGTTGCATCCGAGATGTTAGATTGCCTTAGGTTAGGATATATATCGTTATAGACGTATATACTGTTCCCACCGAGAGGTAGGGTTCGACAGGCCAGGAATGTTGTCACATATTGCATCCGAAATGTTAGGTTGCCTTAGGTTAGGATATATAACGTTATAGACGCATGTAATGTTACCTCCGAAACGTAGGGACCGACACGCCTGGAATGTTGTCAAATATTGCATCCGAGATGTTAGGTTGCCTTAGATTAGGATATACAACGTTATAGACGCATATAATGTTCCCACCGAGAAGTAGGGTCCGACACGCCTGGAATGTTGTAGAATATTACATCCGAGATGTAAGGTTGCCTTAGGTTAGGATATATAACGTTATGGACGTATATACTGTTCCCACCGAGAAGTAGGGTCCGAAACGCCAGGAATGTTGTAAAATATTACATCCGAGTTGTTACGTTGCCGTCATAGACGCATTAATGTTACCACCGAGACGTAGGGACCGACACGCCTGGAATGTTGTCAAATGTGACATCCGAGATGTTAGGTTGCCTTAGGTTAGGATATATATCGTTATAGACGTATATACTGTTCCCACCGAGAGGTAGGGTTCGACAGGCCAGGAATGTTGTCAAATATTGCATCCGAGATGCTAGGTTGCCTTTGGTTAGGATATATAACGTTATAGACGCATGTAATGTTACCTCCGAGACGTAGGGACCGACACGCCTGGAATGTTGTCAAATATTGCATCCGAGATGTTAGGTTGCCTTAGGTTAGGATATATAACGTTATAGACGCATGTAATGTTACCACCGAGACGTAGGGACCGACACGCCCGGAATGTTGTCAAATGTTACATCCGAGATGTTAGGTTGCCTTAGATTAGGATATACAACGTTATAGACGCATATAATGTTCCCACCGAGAAGTAGGGTCCGACACGCCTGGAATGTTGTAGAATAATACATCCGAGATATCAGGTTGCCTTAGGTTAGGATATATAACGTTATAGACGTATATACTGTTCCCTCCGAGAAGTAGGGTTCGACAAGCCAGGAATGTTGTCAAATATTGCATCCGAGATGTTAGGTTGCCTTAGATTAGGATATATACCGTTATAGACGCATGTAATGTTACCACCGAGACGTAGGGACCGACACGCCTGGAATATTGTCAAATGTTACATCCGAGATGTTAGGTTGCCTTAGGTTAGGATATATGACGTTTCAGACGTATATACTGTTCCCTCCCGGAAGTAGGGTTCGACAGGCCAGGAATGTTGTCAAATATTGCATCCGAGATGTTAGGTTGCCTTAGATTATGATATATACCATTATAGACGCATATAATGTTCCCACAGAGACGTAGGGACCGACACGCCTGGAATGTTGTCAAATGTGACATCCGAGATGTTAGGTTGCCTTAGGTTAGGATATATATCGTTATAGACGTATATACTGTTCCCACCGAGAGGTAGGGTTCGACAGGCCAGGAATGTTGTCAAATATTGCATCCGAGATGCTAGGTTGCGTTTGGTTAGGATATATAACGTTATAGACGCATGTAATGTTACCTCCGAGACGTAGGGACCAACACGCCTGGAATGTTGTAAAATATTGCATCCGAAATGTTAGGTTGCCTTAGGTTAGGATATATAACGTTATAGACGCATGTAATGTTATCACCGAGACGTAGGGACCGACACGCCTGGAATGTTGTCAAATGTTACATCCGAGATGTTAGGTTGCCTTAGATTAGGATATACAACGTTATAGACGCATATAATGTTCCCACCGAGAAGTAGGGTCAGACACGCCTGGAATGTTGTAGAATATTACATCCGAGATGTAAGGTTGCCTTAGGTTAGAATATATAACGTTATGGACGTATATACTGTTCCCACCGAGAAGTAGGGTCCGACACGCCAGGAATGTTGTAAAATATTACATCCGAATTATTACGTTGCCGTTATAGACGCATTAATGTTACCACCGAGACTTAGGGACCGACACGCCTGGAATGTTGTCAAATGTTACATCCGAGATGTTAGGTTGCCTTAGGTTAGGATGTATGACGTTAAAGACGTATATACTGTTCCCACCGAGAGGTAGGGTTCGACAGGCCAGGAATGTTGTCAAATATTGCATCCGAGATGCTAGGTTGCCTTTGGTTAGGATATATAACGTTATAGACGCATGTAATGTTACCTCCGAGACGTAGAGACCGACATGCCTGGAATGTTGTCAAATATTGCATCCGAGATGTTAGGTTGCCTTAGGTTAGGATATATAACGTTATAGACGCATGTAATGTTACCACGGAGACGTAGGGGCCGACACGCCTGGAATGTTGT
This sequence comes from Xylocopa violacea, assembly GCA_963969225.1. Classification (NCBI taxonomy): domain Eukaryota; kingdom Metazoa; phylum Arthropoda; class Insecta; order Hymenoptera; family Apidae; genus Xylocopa; species Xylocopa violacea. Next base: position 23,040,776 of record CAXAJV010000004.1, read on the forward strand.
CAAGTGTTACATCCGAGATGTTAGGTTGCCTTAGATTATCATATATACCGTTATAGACGTATATACTGTTCCCTCCGAGAAGTAGGGTTCGACAGGCCAGGAATGTTGTCAAATATTGCATCCGAGATGTTAGGTTGCCTTAGATTAGGATATACAACGTTATAGACGCATATAATGTTCCCACCGAGAAGTAGGGTCCGACACGCCTGGAATGTTGTAGAATATTACATCCGAGATGTAAGATTGCCTTAGGTTAGGATATATAACGTTATGGACGTATATACTGTTCCCACCGAGAAGTAGGGTCCGAAGCGCCAGGAATGTTGTAAAATATTACATCCGAGTTGTTACGTTACCGTTATTGACGCATTAATGTTACCACCGAGACGTAGGGACCGACACGCCTGGAATGTTGTCAAATGTGACATCCGAGATGTTAGGTTGCCTTAGGTTAGGATATATATCGTTATAGACGTATATACTGTTCCCACCGAGAGGTAGGGTTCGACAGGCCAGGAATGTTGTCAAATATTGCATCCGAGATGTTAGGTTGCCTTAGGTTAGGATATATAACGTTATAGACGCATGTAATGTTACCTCCGAAACGTAGGGACCGACACGCCTGGAATGTTGTAAAATGTTACATCCGAGATGTTAGGTTGCCTTAGGTTAGGATATATGACGTTACAGACGTATATACTGTTCCCTCCCGGAAGTAGGGTTCGACAGGCCAGGAATGTTGTCAAATATTGCATCCGAGATGTTAGGTTGCCTTAGATTAGGATATACAACGTTATAGACGCATATAATGTTCCCACCGAGAAGTAGGGTCCGAAGCGCCAGGAATGTTGTAAAATATTACATCAGAGTTGTTACGTTACCGTTATAGACGCATTAATGTTACCACCGAGACGTAGGGACGGACACGCCTGGAATGTTGTCAAATGTGACATCCGAGATGTTAGGTTGCCTTAGGTTAGGATATATATCGTTATAGACGTATATACTGTTCCCACCGAGAGGTAGGGTTCGACAGGCCAGGAATGTTGTCAAATATTGCATCCGAGATGTTAGGTTGCCTTAGGTTAGGATATATAACGTTATAGACGCATGTAATGTTACCTCCGAAACGTAGGGACCGACACGCCTGGAATGTTGTCAAATATTGCATCCGAGATGTTAGGTTGCCTTAGATTAGGATATACAACGTTGTAGACGCATATAATGTTCCCACCGAGGAGTAGGGTCCGTCACGCCTGGAATGTTGTAGAATATTACATCCGAGATGTAAGGTTGCCTTAGGTTAGAATATATAACGTTATGGACGTATATACTGTTCCCACCGAGAAGTAGGGTCCGCCACGCCAGGAATGTTGTAAAATATTACATCCGAGTTGTTACGTTGCCGTTATAGACGCATTAATGTTACCACCGAGACGTAGGGACCGACACGCCTGGAATGTTGTCAAATGTGTCATCCGAGATGTTAGGTTGCCTTAGGTTAGGACATATATCGTTATAGACGTATGTACTGTTCCCACTGAGAGATAGGGTTTGACAGGCCAGGAATGTTGTCAAATATTGCATCCGAGATGTTAGGTTGCCTTAGGTTAGGATATATAACGTTATAGACGCATGTAATATTACCTCCGAGACGTAGGGACCGACACGCCTGGAATGTTGTCAAATGTTACATCCGAGATGTTAGGTTGCCTTAGGTTAGGATATATATCGTTATAGACGTATATACTGTTCCCACCGAGAGGTAGGGTTCAACACGCCTGGAATGTTGTCAAATGTTACATCCGAGATGTTAGGTTGCCTTAGGTTAGGATATATGACGTTACAGACGTATATACTGTTCCCTCCGGGAAGTAGGGTTCGACAGGCCAGGAATGTTGTCAAGTATTGCATCCGAGATGTTAGGTTGCCTTAGATTATGATATATACCATTATAGACGCATATAATGTTCCCACCGAGAAGTAGGGTCCGACACGCCTGGAAGGTTGTAGAATATTACATCCGAGATGTCAGGTTGCCTTAGGTTAGGATATATACCGTTATAGACATATATACTGTTCCCTCCGAGAAGTAGGGTACGACAGGCCAGGAATGTTGTCAAATATTGCATCCAATATGTTAGGTTGCCTTAGATTATGATATATACCGTTATAGACGTATATACTGTTCCCTCCGAAAAGTAGGGTTCGACAGGCCAGGAATGTTGTCAAATATTGCATCCGAGATGTTAGGTTGCCTTAGATTATGATATATACCGTTATAGACGTATATACTGTTCCCTCCGAGAAGTAGGGTTCGACAGGCCAGGAATGTTGTCAAATATTGCATCCGAGATGTTAGGTTGCCTTAGATTAGGATATACAACGTATAGACGCATATAATGTTCCCACCTAGAAGTAGGGTTGGACAGGCCAGGAATGTTGTCAAATATTGCATCCGAGATGCTAGGTTGCCTTTGGTTAGGATATATAACGTTATAGACGCATGTAATGTTACCTCCGAGACGTAGGGACCGACACGCCTGGAATGTTGTCAAATATTGCATCCGAGATGTTAGGTTGCCTTAGGTTAGGATATATAACGTTATAGACGCATGTAATGTAACCACCGAGACGTAGGGACCGACACGCCTGGAATGTTGTCAAATGTTACATCCGAGATGTTAGGTTGCCTTAGATTAGGATATACAACGTTATAGACGCATATAATGTTCCCACCGAGAAGTAGGGTCCGACACGCCTGGAATGTTGTAGAATAATACATCCGAGATGTCCGGTTGCCTTAGGTTAGGATATATAACGTTATAGACGTATATACTGTTCCCTCCGAGAAGTAGGGTTCGACAAGCCAGGAATGTTGTCAAATATTGCATCCGAGATGTTAGGTTGCCTTAGATTAGGATATAGAACGTTATAGACGCATATAATGTTCCCACCGAGAAGTAGGGTCCGACACGCCTGGAATGTTGTAGAATATTACATCCGAGATGTAAGATTGCCTTAGGTTAGAATATATAACGTTATGGACGTATATACTGTTCTCACCGAGAAGTAGGGTCCGAAGCGCCAGGAATGTTGTAAAATATTACATCCGAGTTGTTACGTTACCGTTATAGACGCATTAACGTTACCACCGAGACGTAGGGACCGACACGCCTGGAATGTTGTCAAATGTTGCATCCGAGATGTTAGATTGCCTTAGGTTAGGATATATATCGTTATAGACGTATATACTGTTCCCACCGAGAGGTAGGGTTCGACAGGCCAGGAATGTTGTCACATATTGCATCCGAAATGTTAGGTTGCCTTAGGTTAGGATATATAACGTTATAGACGCATGTAATGTTACCTCCGAAACGTAGGGACCGACACGCCTGGAATGTTGTCAAATATTGCATCCGAGATGTTAGGTTGCCTTAGATTAGGATATACAACGTTATAGACGCATATAATGTTCCCACCGAGAAGTAGGGTCCGACACGCCTGGAATGTTGTAGAATATTACATCCGAGATGTAAGGTTGCCTTAGGTTAGGATATATAACGTTATGGACGTATATACTGTTCCCACCGAGAAGTAGGGTCCGAAACGCCAGGAATGTTGTAAAATATTACATCCGAGTTGTTACGTTGCCGTCATAGACGCATTAATGTTACCACCGAGACGTAGGGACCGACACGCCTGGAATGTTGTCAAATGTGACATCCGAGATGTTAGGTTGCCTTAGGTTAGGATATATATCGTTATAGACGTATATACTGTTCCCACCGAGAGGTAGGGTTCGACAGGCCAGGAATGTTGTCAAATATTGCATCCGAGATGCTAGGTTGCCTTTGGTTAGGATATATAACGTTATAGACGCATGTAATGTTACCTCCGAGACGTAGGGACCGACACGCCTGGAATGTTGTCAAATATTGCATCCGAGATGTTAGGTTGCCTTAGGTTAGGATATATAACGTTATAGACGCATGTAATGTTACCACCGAGACGTAGGGACCGACACGCCCGGAATGTTGTCAAATGTTACATCCGAGATGTTAGGTTGCCTTAGATTAGGATATACAACGTTATAGACGCATATAATGTTCCCACCGAGAAGTAGGGTCCGACACGCCTGGAATGTTGTAGAATAATACATCCGAGATGTCCGGTTGCCTTAGGTTAGGATATATAACGTTATAGACGTATATACTGTTCCCTCCGAGAAGTAGGGTTCGACAAGCCAGGAATGTTGTCAAATATTGCATCCGAGATGTTAGGTTGCCTTAGATTAGGATATAGAACGTTATAGACGCATATAATGTTCCCACCGAGAAGTAGGGTCCGACACGCCTGGAATGTTGTAGAATATTACATCCGAGATGTAAGATTGCCTTAGGTTAGAATATATAACGTTATGGACGTATATACTGTTCTCACCGAGAAGTAGGGTCCGAAGCGCCAGGAATGTTGTAAAATATTACATCCGAGTTGTTACGTTACCGTTATAGACGCATTAACGTTACCACCGAGACGTAGGGACCGACACGCCTGGAATGTTGTCAAATGTTGCATCCGAGATGTTAGATTGCCTTAGGTTAGGATATATATCGTTATAGACGTATATACTGTTCCCACCGAGAGGTAGGGTTCGACAGGCCAGGAATGTTGTCACATATTGCATCCGAAATGTTAGGTTGCCTTAGGTTAGGATATATAACGTTATAGACGCATGTAATGTTACCTCCGAAACGTAGGGACCGACACGCCTGGAATGTTGTCAAATATTGCATCCGAGATGTTAGGTTGCCTTAGATTAGGATATACAACGTTATAGACGCATATAATGTTCCCACCGAGAAGTAGGGTCCGACACGCCTGGAATGTTGTAGAATATTACATCCGAGATGTAAGGTTGCCTTAGGTTAGGATATATAACGTTATGGACGTATATACTGTTCCCACCGAGAAGTAGGGTCCGAAACGCCAGGAATGTTGTAAAATATTACATCCGAGTTGTTACGTTGCCGTCATAGACGCATTAATGTTACCACCGAGACGTAGGGACCGACACGCCTGGAATGTTGTCAAATGTGACATCCGAGATGTTAGGTTGCCTTAGGTTAGGATATATATCGTTATAGACGTATATACTGTTCCCACCGAGAGGTAGGGTTCGACAGGCCAGGAATGTTGTCAAATATTGCATCCGAGATGCTAGGTTGCCTTTGGTTAGGATATATAACGTTATAGACGCATGTAATGTTACCTCCGAGACGTAGGGACCGACACGCCTGGAATGTTGTCAAATATTGCATCCGAGATGTTAGGTTGCCTTAGGTTAGGATATATAACGTTATAGACGCATGTAATGTTACCACCGAGACGTAGGGACCGACACGCCCGGAATGTTGTCAAATGTTACATCCGAGATGTTAGGTTGCCTTAGATTAGGATATACAACGTTATAGACGCATATAATGTTCCCACCGAGAAGTAGGGTCCGACACGCCTGGAATGTTGTAGAATAATACATCCGAGATATCAGGTTGCCTTAGGTTAGGATATATAACGTTATAGACGTATATACTGTTCCCTCCGAGAAGTAGGGTTCGACAAGCCAGGAATGTTGTCAAATATTGCATCCGAGATGTTAGGTTGCCTTAGATTAGGATATATACCGTTATAGACGCATGTAATGTTACCACCGAGACGTAGGGACCGACACGCCTGGAATATTGTCAAATGTTACATCCGAGATGTTAGGTTGCCTTAGGTTAGGATATATGACGTTTCAGACGTATATACTGTTCCCTCCCGGAAGTAGGGTTCGACAGGCCAGGAATGTTGTCAAATATTGCATCCGAGATGTTAGGTTGCCTTAGATTATGATATATACCATTATAGACGCATATAATGTTCCCACAGAGACGTAGGGACCGACACGCCTGGAATGTTGTCAAATGTGACATCCGAGATGTTAGGTTGCCTTAGGTTAGGATATATATCGTTATAGACGTATATACTGTTCCCACCGAGAGGTAGGGTTCGACAGGCCAGGAATGTTGTCAAATATTGCATCCGAGATGCTAGGTTGCGTTTGGTTAGGATATATAACGTTATAGACGCATGTAATGTTACCTCCGAGACGTAGGGACCAACACGCCTGGAATGTTGTAAAATATTGCATCCGAAATGTTAGGTTGCCTTAGGTTAGGATATATAACGTTATAGACGCATGTAATGTTATCACCGAGACGTAGGGACCGACACGCCTGGAATGTTGTCAAATGTTACATCCGAGATGTTAGGTTGCCTTAGATTAGGATATACAACGTTATAGACGCATATAATGTTCCCACCGAGAAGTAGGGTCAGACACGCCTGGAATGTTGTAGAATATTACATCCGAGATGTAAGGTTGCCTTAGGTTAGAATATATAACGTTATGGACGTATATACTGTTCCCACCGAGAAGTAGGGTCCGACACGCCAGGAATGTTGTAAAATATTACATCCGAATTATTACGTTGCCGTTATAGACGCATTAATGTTACCACCGAGACTTAGGGACCGACACGCCTGGAATGTTGTCAAATGTTACATCCGAGATGTTAGGTTGCCTTAGGTTAGGATATATGACGTTATGGACGTATATACTGTTCCCTCCGAGAAGTACGGTTCGACAGGCCAGGAATATTGTCAAATATTGCATCCGAGACGTTAGGTTGCCTTAGGTTAGGATATATAACGTTATAGACGCATGTAATGTTACCACCGAGACGTAGGGACCGACACGCCTGGAATGTTGTCAAATGTTACATCCGAGATGTTAGATTGCCTTAGTTTAGGATATATATCGTTATAGACGTATATACTGTTCCCACCGAGAGGTAGGGTTCGACAGGCCAGGAATGTTGTCACATATTGCATCCGAGATGTTAGGTTGCCTTAGGTTAGGATATATAACGTTATAGACGCATGTAATGTTACCTCCGAAACGTAGGGACCGACACGCCTGGAATGTTGTCAAATATTGCATCCGAGATGTTACGTTGCCTTAGATTATGATATATACCATTATAGACGCATATACTGTTCCCTCCGGGAAGTAGGGTTCGGCAGGCCAGGAATGTTGTCAAATATTGCATCCGAGATGTTAGGTTGCCTTAGATTATGATATATACCATTATAGACGCATATAATGTTCCCACCGAGAAGTAGGGTCCGACACGCCTGGAATGTTGTAGAATATTACATCCGAGATGTCAGGTTGCCTTAGGTTAGGATATATACCGTTATAGACATATATACTGTTCCCTCCGAGAAGTAGGGTTCGACAGGCCAGGAGTGTTGTCAAATATTGCATCCGAGATGTTAGGTTGCCTTAGGTTAGGATATATAGCGTTATAGACGCATGTAATGTTACCACCGAGACGTAGGGACCGACACGCCTGGAATGTTGTCAAATGTTACATCCGAGATGTTAGGTTGCCTTAGGTTAGGATGTATGACGTTAAAGACGTATATACTGTTCCCACCGAGAGGTAGGGTTCGACAGGCCAGGAATGTTGTCAAATATTGCATCCGAGATGCTAGGTTGCCTTTGGTTAGGATATATAACGTTATAGACGCATGTAATGTTACCTCCGAGACGTAGAGACCGACATGCCTGGAATGTTGTCAAATATTGCATCCGAGATGTTAGGTTGCCTTAGGTTAGGATATATAACGTTATAGACGCATGTAATGTTACCACGGAGACGTAGGGGCCGACACGCCTGGAATGTTGTCAAGTGTTACATCCGAGATGTTAGGTTGCCTTAGATTATGATATATACCGTTATAGACGTATATACTGTTCCCTCCGAGAAGTAGGGTTCGACAGGCCAGGAATGTTGTCAAATATTGCATCCGAGATGTTAGGTTGCCTTAGATTAGGATATACAACGTTATAGACGCATATAATGTTCCCACCGAGAAGTAGGGTCCGACACGCCTGGAATGTTGTAGAATATTACATCCGAGATGTAAGATTGCCTTAGGTTAGGATATATAACGTTATGGACGTATATACTGTTCCCACCGAGAAGTAGGGTCCGAAGCGCCAGGAATGTTGTAAAATATTACATCCGAGTTGTTACGTTACCGTTATTGACGCATTAATGTTACCACCGAGACGTAGGGACCGACACGCCTGGAATGTTGTCAAATGTGACATCCGAGATGTTAGGTTGCCTTAGGTTAGGATATATATCGTTATAGACGTATATACTGTTCCCACCGAGAGGTAGGGTTCGACAGGCCAGGAATGTTGTCAAATATTGCATCCGAGATGTTAGGTTGCCTTAGGTTAGGATATATAACGTTATAGACGCATGTAATGTTACCTCCGAAACGTAGGGACCGACACGCCTGGAATGTTGTAAAATGTTACATCCGAGATGTTAGGTTGCCTTAGGTTAGGATATATGACGTTACAGACGTATATACTGTTCCCTCCCGGAAGTAGGGTTCGACAGGCCAGGAATGTTGTCAAATATTGCATCCGAGATGTTAGGTTGCCTTAGATTAGGATATACAACGTTATAGACGCATATAATGTTCCCACCGAGAAGTAGGGTCCGAAGCGCCAGGAATGTTGTAAAATATTACATCAGAGTTGTTACGTTACCGTTATAGACGCATTAATGTTACCACCGAGACGTAGGGACGGACACGCCTGGAATGTTGTCAAATGTGACATCCGAGATGTTAGGTTGCCTTAGGTTAGGATATATATCGTTATAGACGTATATACTGTTCCCACCGAGAGGTAGGGTTCGACAGGCCAGGAATGTTGTCAAATATTGCATCCGAGATGTTAGGTTGCCTTAGGTTAGGATATATAACGTTATAGACGCATGTAATGTTACCTCCGAAACGTAGGGACCGACACGCCTGGAATGTTGTCAAATATTGCATCCGAGATGTTAGGTTGCCTTAGATTAGGATATACAACGTTGTAGACGCATATAATGTTCCCACCGAGGAGTAGGGTCCGTCACGCCTGGAATGTTGTAGAATATTACATCCGAGATGTAAGGTTGCCTTAGGTTAGAATATATAACGTTATGGACGTATATACTGTTCCCACCGAGAAGTAGGGTCCGACACGCCAGGAATGTTGTAAAATATTACATCCGAGTTGTTACGTTGCCGTTATAGACGCATTAATGTTACCACCGAGACGTAGGGACCGACACGCCTGGAATGTTGTCAAATGTGACATCCGAGATGTTAGGTTGCCTTAGGTTAGGACATATATCGTTATAGACGTATGTACTGTTCCCACTGAGAGATAGGGTTTGACAGGCCAGGAATGTTGTCAAATATTGCATCCGAGATGTTAGGTTGCCTTAGGTTAGGATATATAACGTTATAGACGCATGTAATATTACCTCCGAGACGTAGGGACCGACACGCCTGGAATGTTGTCAAATGTTACATCCGAGATGTTAGGTTGCCTTAGGTTAGGATATATATCGTTATAGACGTATATACTGTTCCCACCGAGAGGTAGGGTTCAACACGCCTGGAATGTTGTCAAATGTTACATCCGAGATGTTAGGTTGCCTTAGGTTAGGATATATGACGTTACAGACGTATATACTGTTCCCTCCGGGAAGTAGGGTTCGACAGGCCAGGAATGTTGTCAAGTATTGCATCCGAGATGTTAGGTTGCCTTAGATTATGATATATACCATTATAGACGCATATAATGTTCCCACCGAGAAGTAGGGTCCGACACGCCTGGAAGGTTGTAGAATATTACATCCGAGATGTCAGGTTGCCTTAGGTTAGGATATATACCGTTATAGACATATATACTGTTCCCTCCGAGAAGTAGGGTTCGACAGGCCAGGAATGTTGTCAAATATTGCATCCAATATGTTAGGTTGCCTTAGATTATGATATATACCGTTATAGACGTATATACTGTTCCCTCCGAAAAGTAGGGTTCGACAGGCCAGGAATGTTGTCAAATATTGCATCCGAGATGTTAGGTTGCCTTAGATTAGGATATACAACGTTATAGACGCATATAATGTTCCCACCGAGAAGTAGGGTCCGACACGCCTGGAATGTTGTAGAATATTACATCCGAGATGTAAGGTTGCCTTAGGTTAGGATATATAACGTTATGGACGTATATACTGTTCCCACCGAGAAGTAGGGTCCGAAACGCCAGGAATGTTGTAAAATATTACATCCGAGTTGTTACGTTGCCGTCATAGACGCATTAATGTTACCACCGAGACGTAGGGACCGACACGCCTGGAATGTTGTCAAATGTGACATCCGAGATGTTAGGTTGCCTTAGGTTAGGATATATATCGTTATAGACGTATATACTGTTCCCACCGAGAGGTAGGGTTCGACAGGCCAGGAATGTTGTCAAATATTGCATCCGAGATGCTAGGTTGCCTTTGGTTAGGATATATAACGTTATAGACGCATGTAATGTTACCTCCGAGACGTAGGGACCGACACGCCTGGAATGTTGTCAAATATTGCATCCGAGATGTTAGGTTGCCTTAGGTTAGGATATATAACGTTATAGACGCATGTAATGTTACCACCGAGACGTAGGGACCGACACGCCCGGAATGTTGTCAAATGTTACATCCGAGATGTTAGGTTGCCTTAGATTAGGATATACAACGTTATAGACGCATATAATGTTCCCACCGAGAAGTAGGGTCCGACACGCCTGGAATGTTGTAGAATAATACATCCGAGATGTCCGGTTGCCTTAGGTTAGGATATATAACGTTATAGACGTATATACTGTTCCCTCCGAGAAGTAGGGTTCGACAAGCCAGGAATGTTGTCAAATATTGCATCCGAGATGTTAGGTTGCCTTAGATTAGGATATAGAACGTTATAGACGCATATAATGTTCCCACCGAGAAGTAGGGTCCGACACGCCTGGAATGTTGTAGAATATTACATCCGAGATGTAAGATTGCCTTAGGTTAGAATATATAACGTTATGGACGTATATACTGTTCTCACCGAGAAGTAGGGTCCGAAGCGCCAGGAATGTTGTAAAATATTACATCCGAGTTGTTACGTTACCGTTATAGACGCATTAACGTTACCACCGAGACGTAGGGACCGACACGCCTGGAATGTTGTCAAATGTTGCATCCGAGATGTTAGATTGCCTTAGGTTAGGATATATATCGTTATAGACGTATATACTGTTCCCACCGAGAGGTAGGGTTCGACAGGCCAGGAATGTTGTCACATATTGCATCCGAAATGTTAGGTTGCCTTAGGTTAGGATATATAACGTTATAGACGCATGTAATGTTACCTCCGAAACGTAGGGACCGACACGCCTGGAATGTTGTCAAATATTGCATCCGAGATGTTAGGTTGCCTTAGATTAGGATATACAACGTTATAGACGCATATAATGTTCCCACCGAGAAGTAGGGTCCGACACGCCTGGAATGTTGTAGAATATTACATCCGAGATGTAAGGTTGCCTTAGGTTAGGATATATAACGTTATGGACGTATATACTGTTCCCACCGAGAAGTAGGGTCCGAAACGCCAGGAATGTTGTAAAATATTACATCCGAGTTGTTACGTTGCCGTCATAGACGCATTAATGTTACCACCGAGACGTAGGGACCGACACGCCTGGAATGTTGTCAAATGTGACATCCGAGATGTTAGGTTGCCTTAGGTTAGGATATATATCGTTATAGACGTATATACTGTTCCCACCGAGAGGTAGGGTTCGACAGGCCAGGAATGTTGTCAAATATTGCATCCGAGATGCTAGGTTGCCTTTGGTTAGGATATATAACGTTATAGACGCATGTAATGTTACCTCCGAGACGTAGGGACCGACACGCCTGGAATGTTGTCAAATATTGCATCCGAGATGTTAGGTTGCCTTAGGTTAGGATATATAACGTTATAGACGCATGTAATGTTACCACCGAGACGTAGGGACCGACACGCCCGGAATGTTGTCAAATGTTACATCCGAGATGTTAGGTTGCCTTAGATTAGGATATACAACGTTATAGACGCATATAATGTTCCCACCGAGAAGTAGGGTCCGACACGCCTGGAATGTTGTAGAATAATACATCCGAGATGTCCGGTTGCCTTAGGTTAGGATATATAACGTTATAGACGTATATACTGTTCCCTCCGAGAAGTAGGGTTCGACAAGCCAGGAATGTTGTCAAATATTGCATCCGAGATGTTAGGTTGCCTTAGATTAGGATATAGAACGTTATAGACGCATATAATGTTCCCACCGAGAAGTAGGGTCCGACACGCCTGGAATGTTGTAGAATATTACATCCGAGATGTAAGATTGCCTTAGGTTAGAATATATAACGTTATGGACGTATATACTGTTCTCACCGAGAAGTAGGGTCCGAAGCGCCAGGAATGTTGTAAAATATTACATCCGAGTTGTTACGTTACCGTTATAGACGCATTAACGTTACCACCGAGACGTAGGGACCGACACGCCTGGAATGTTGTCAAATGTTGCATCCGAGATGTTAGATTGCCTTAGGTTAGGATATATATCGTTATAGACGTATATACTGTTCCCACCGAGAGGTAGGGTTCGACAGGCCAGGAATGTTGTCACATATTGCATCCGAAATGTTAGGTTGCCTTAGGTTAGGATATATAACGTTATAGACGCATGTAATGTTACCTCCGAAACGTAGGGACCGACACGCCTGGAATGTTGTCAAATATTGCATCCGAGATGTTAGGTTGCCTTAGATTAGGATATACAACGTTATAGACGCATATAATGTTCCCACCGAGAAGTAGGGTCCGACACGCCTGGAATGTTGTAGAATATTACATCCGAGATGTAAGGTTGCCTTAGGTTAGGATATATAACGTTATGGACGTATATACTGTTCCCACCGAGAAGTAGGGTCCGAAACGCCAGGAATGTTGTAAAATATTACATCCGAGTTGTTACGTTGCCGTCATAGACGCATTAATGTTACCACCGAGACGTAGGGACCGACACGCCTGGAATGTTGTCAAATGTGACATCCGAGATGTTAGGTTGCCTTAGGTTAGGATATATATCGTTATAGACGTATATACTGTTCCCACCGAGAGGTAGGGTTCGACAGGCCAGGAATGTTGTCAAATATTGCATCCGAGATGCTAGGTTGCCTTTGGTTAGGATATATAACGTTATAGACGCATGTAATGTTACCTCCGAGACGTAGGGACCGACACGCCTGGAATGTTGTCAAATATTGCATCCGAGATGTTAGGTTGCCTTAGGTTAGGATATATAACGTTATAGACGCATGTAATGTTACCACCGAGACGTAGGGACCGACACGCCCGGAATGTTGTCAAATGTTACATCCGAGATGTTAGGTTGCCTTAGATTAGGATATACAACGTTATAGACGCATATAATGTTCCCACCGAGAAGTAGGGTCCGACACGCCTGGAATGTTGTAGAGTAATACATCCGAGATATCAGGTTGCCTTAGGTTAGGATATATAACGTTATAGACGTATATACTGTTCCCTCCGAGAAGTAGGGTTCGACAAGCCAGGAATGTTGTCAAATATTGCATCCGAGATGTTAGGTTGCCTTAGATTAGGATATATACCGTTATAGACGCATGTAATGTTACCACCGAGACGTAGGGACCGACACGCCTGGAATATTGTCAAATGTTACATCCGAGATGTTAGGTTGCCTTAGGTTAGGATATATGACGTTTCAGACGTATATACTGTTCCCTCCCGGAAGTAGGGTTCGACAGGCCAGGAATGTTGTCAAATATTGCATCCGAGATGTTAGGTTGCCTTAGATTATGATATATACCATTATAGACGCATATAATGTTCCCACAGAGACGTAGGGACCGACACGCCTGGAATGTTGTCAAATGTGACATCCGAGATGTTAGGTTGCCTTAGGTTAGGATATATATCGTTATAGACGTATATACTGTTCCCACCGAGAGGTAGGGTTCGACAGGCCAGGAATGTTGTCAAATATTGCATCCGAGATGCTAGGTTGCGTTTGGTTAGGATATATAACGTTATAGACGCATGTAATGTTACCTCCGAGACGTAGGGACCAACACGCCTGGAATGTTGTAAAATATTGCATCCGAAATGTTAGGTTGCCTTAGGTTAGGATATATAACGTTATAGACGCATGTAATGTTATCACCGAGACGTAGGGACCGACACGCCTGGAATGTTGTCAAATGTTACATCCGAGATGTTAGGTTGCCTTAGATTAGGATATACAACGTTATAGACGCATATAATGTTCCCACCGAGAAGTAGGGTCAGACACGCCTGGAATGTTGTAGAATATTACATCCGAGATGTAAGGTTGCCTTAGGTTAGAATATATAACGTTATGGACGTATATACTGTTCCCACCGAGAAGTAGGGTCCGACACGCCAGGAATGTTGTAAAATATTACATCCGAATTATTACGTTGCCGTTATAGACGCATTAATGTTACCACCGAGACTTAGGGACCGACACGCCTGGAATGTTGTCAAATGTTACATCCGAGATGTTAGGTTGCCTTAGGTTAGGATATATGACGTTATAGACGTATATACTGTTCCCTCCGAGAAGTACGGTTCGACAGGCCAGGAATATTGTCAAATATTGCATCCGAGACGTTAGGTTGCCTTAGGTTAGGATATATAACGTTATAGACGCATGTAATGTTACCACCGAGACGTAGGGACCGACACGCCTGGAATGTTGTCAAATGTTACATCCGAGATGTTAGATTGCCTTAGTTTAGGATATATATCGTTATAGACGTATATACTGTTCCCACCGAGAGGTAGGGTTCGACAGGCCAGGAATGTTGTCACATATTGCATCCGAGATGTTAGGTTGCCTTAGGTTAGGATATATAACGTTATAGACGCATGTAATGTTACCTCCGAAACGTAGGGACCGACACGCCTGGAATGTTGTCAAATATTGCATCCGAGATGTTACGTTGCCTTAGATTATGATATATACCATTATAGACGCATATACTGTTCCCTCCGGGAAGTAGGGTTCGGCAGGCCAGGAATGTTGTCAAATATTGCATCCGAGATGTTAGGTTGCCTTAGATTATGATATATACCATTATAGACGCATATAATGTTCCCACCGAGAAGTAGGGTCCGACACGCCTGGAATGTTGTAGAATATTACATCCGAGATGTCAGGTTGCCTTAGGTTAGGATATATACCGTTATAGACATATATACTGTTCCCTCCGAGAAGTAGGGTTCGACAGGCCAGGAGTGTTGTCAAATATTGCATCCGAGATGTTAGGTTGCCTTAGGTTAGGATATATAGCGTTATAGACGCATGTAATGTTACCACCGAGACGTAGGGACCGACACGCCTGGAATGTTGTCAAATGTTACATCCGAGATGTTAGGTTGCCTTAGGTTAGGATGTATGACGTTAAAGACGTATATACTGTTCCCACCGAGAGGTAGGGTTCGACAGGCCAGGAATGTTGTCAAATATTGCATCCGAGATGCTAGGTTGCCTTTGGTTAGGATATATAACGTTATAGACGCATGTAATGTTACCTCCGAGACGTAGAGACCGACATGCCTGGAATGTTGTCAAATATTGCATCCGAGATGTTAGGTTGCCTTAGGTTAGGATATATAACGTTATAGACGCATGTAATGTTACCACGGAGACGTAGGGGCCGACACGCCTGGAATGTTGTCAAGTGTTACATCCGAGATGTTAGGTTGCCTTAGATTATGATATATACCGTTATAGACGTATATACTGTTCCCTCCGAGAAGTAGGGTTCGACAGGCCAGGAATGTTGTCAAATATTGCATCCGAGATGTTAGGTTGCCTTAGATTAGGATATACAACGTTATAGACGCATATAATGTTCCCACCGAGAAGTAGGGTCCGACACGCCTGGAATGTTGTAGAATATTACATCCGAGATGTAAGATTGCCTTAGGTTAGGATATATAACGTTATGGACGTATATACTGTTCCCACCGAGAAGTAGGGTCCGAAGCGCCAGGAATGTTGTAAAATATTACATCCGAGTTGTTACGTTACCGTTATTGACGCATTAATGTTACCACCGAGACGTAGGGACCGACACGCCTGGAATGTTGTCAAATGTGACATCCGAGATGTTAGGTTGCCTTAGGTTAGGATATATATCGTTATAGACGTATATACTGTTCCCACCGAGAGGTAGGGTTCGACAGGCCAGGAATGTTGTCAAATATTGCATCCGAGATGTTAGGTTGCCTTAGGTTAGGATATATAACGTTATAGACGCATGTAATGTTACCTCCGAAACGTAGGGACCGACACGCCTGGAATGTTGTAAAATGTTACATCCGAGATGTTAGGTTGCCTTAGGTTAGGATATATGACGTTACAGACGTATATACTGTTCCCTCCCGGAAGTAGGGTTCGACAGGCCAGGAATGTTGTCAAATATTGCATCCGAGATGTTAGGTTGCCTTAGATTAGGATATACAACGTTATAGACGCATATAATGTTCCCACCGAGAAGTAGGGTCCGAAGCGCCAGGAATGTTGTAAAATATTACATCAGAGTTGTTACGTTACCGTTATAGACGCATTAATGTTACCACCGAGACGTAGGGACGGACACGCCTGGAATGTTGTCAAATGTGACATCCGAGATGTTAGGTTGCCTTAGGTTAGGATATATATCGTTATAGACGTATATACTGTTCCCACCGAGAGGTAGGGTTCGACAGGCCAGGAATGTTGTCAAATATTGCATCCGAGATGTTAGGTTGCCTTAGGTTAGGATATATAACGTTATAGACGCATGTAATGTTACCTCCGAAACGTAGGGACCGACACGCCTGGAATGTTGTCAAATATTGCATCCGAGATGTTAGGTTGCCTTAGATTAGGATATACAACGTTATAGACGCATATAATGTTCCCACCGAGAAGTAGGGTCCGACACGCCTGGAATGTTGTAGAATATTACATCCGAGATGTAAGGTTGCCTTAGGTTAGGATATATAACGTTATGGACGTATATACTGTTCCCACCGAGAAGTAGGGTCCGAAACGCCAGGAATGTTGTAAAATATTACATCCGAGTTGTTACGTTGCCGTCATAGACGCATTAATGTTACCACCGAGACGTAGGGACCGACACGCCTGGAATGTTGTAGAATAATACATCCGAGATATCAGGTTGCCTTAGGTTAGGATATATAACGTTATAGACGTATATACTGTTCCCTCCGAGAAGTAGGGTTCGACAAGCCAGGAATGTTGTCAAATATTGCATCCGAGATGTTAGGTTGCCTTAGATTAGGATATATACCGTTATAGACGCATGTAATGTTACCACCGAGACGTAGGGACCGACACGCCTGGAATATTGTCAAATGTTACATCCGAGATGTTAGGTTGCCTTAGGTTAGGATATATGACGTTTCAGACGTATATACTGTTCCCTCCCGGAAGTAGGGTTCGACAGGCCAGGAATGTTGTCAAATATTGCATCCGAGATGTTAGGTTGCCTTAGATTATGATATATACCATTATAGACGCATATAATGTTCCCACAGAGACGTAGGGACCGACACGCCTGGAATGTTGTCAAATGTGACATCCGAGATGTTAGGTTGCCTTAGGTTAGGATATATATCGTTATAGACGTATATACTGTTCCCACCGAGAGGTAGGGTTCGACAGGCCAGGAATGTTGTCAAATATTGCATCCGAGATGCTAGGTTGCGTTTGGTTAGGATATATAACGTTATAGACGCATGTAATGTTACCTCCGAGACGTAGGGACCAACACGCCTGGAATGTTGTAAAATATTGCATCCGAAATGTTAGGTTGCCTTAGGTTAGGATATATAACGTTATAGACGCATGTAATGTTATCACCGAGACGTAGGGACCGACACGCCTGGAATGTTGTCAAATGTTACATCCGAGATGTTAGGTTGCCTTAGATTAGGATATACAACGTTATAGACGCATATAATGTTCCCACCGAGAAGTAGGGTCCGACACGCCTGGAATGTTGTAGAATATTACATCCGAGATGTAAGGTTGCCTTAGGTTAGAATATATAACGTTATGGACGTATATACTGTTCCCACCGAGAAGTAGGGTCCGACACGCCAGGAATGTTGTAAAATATTACATCCGAATTATTACGTTGCCGTTATAGACGCATTAATGTTACCACCGAGACTTAGGGACCGACACGCCTGGAATGTTGTCAAATGTTACATCCGAGATGTTAGGTTGCCTTAGGTTAGGATATATGACGTTATAGACGTATATACTGTTCCCTCCGAGAAGTACGGTTCGACAGGCCAGGAATATTGTCAAATATTGCATCCGAGACGTTAGGTTGCCTTAGGTTAGGATATATAACGTTATAGACGCATGTAATGTTACCACCGAGACGTAGGGACCGACACGCCTGGAATGTTGTCAAATGTTACATCCGAGATGTTAGATTGCCTTAGTTTAGGATATATATCGTTATAGACGTATATACTGTTCCCACCGAGAGGTAGGGTTCGACAGGCCAGGAATGTTGTCACATATTGCATCCGAGATGTTAGGTTGCCTTAGGTTAGGATATATAACGTTATAGACGCATGTAATGTTACCTCCGAAACGTAGGGACCGACACGCCTGGAATGTTGTCAAATATTGCATCCGAGATGTTACGTTGCCTTAGATTATGATATATACCATTATAGACGCATATAATGTTCCCACCGAGAAGTAGGGTCCGACACGCCTGGAAGGTTGTAGAATATTACATCCGAGATGTCAGGTTGCCTTGGGTTAGGATATATACCGTTATAGACATATATACTGTTCCCTCCGAGAAGTAGGGTTCGACAGGCCAGGAATGTTGTGAAATATTGCATCCAAGATGTTAGGTTGCCTTAGATTATGATATATACCGTTATAGACGTATATACTGTTCCCTCCGAGAAGTAGGGTTCGACAGGCCAGGAATGTTGTCAAATATTGCATCCGAGATGTTAGGTTGCCTTAGATTAGGATATACAACGTTATAGACGCATATAATGTTCCCACCGAGAAGTAGGGTCCGACACGCCTGGAATGTTGTAGAATATTACATCCGAGATGTAAGGTTGCCTTAGGTTAGAATATATAACGTTATGGACGTATATACTGTTCCCACCGAGAAGTAGGGTCCGAAACGGCAGGAATGTTGTAAAATATTACATTCGAGTTGCTACGTTGCCGTTATAGACGCATTAATGTTACCACCGAGACGTAGGGACCGACACGCCTGGAATGTTGTCAAATGTGACATCCGAGATGTTAGGTTGCCTTAGGTTAGGACATATATCGTTATAGACGTATGTACTGTTCCCACCGAGAGCTAGGGTTTGACAGGCCAGGAATGTTGTCAAATATTGCATCCGAGATGTTAGGTTGCCTTAGGTTAGGATATATAACGTTATAGACGCATGTAATATTACCTCCGAGACGTAGGGACCGACACGCCTGGAATGTTGTCAAATGTTACATCCGAGGTGTTAGGTTGCCTTAGGTTAGGATAAATATCGTTATAGACGTATATACTGTTCCCACCGAGAGGTAGGGTTCGAGAGGCCAGGAATGTTGTCAAATATTGCATCCGAGATGTTAGGTTGCCTTAGATTATGATATATACCATTATAGACGCATATAATGTTCCCACCGAGAAGTAGGGTCCGACACGCCTGGAAGGTTGTAGAATATTACATCCGAGATGTCAGGTTGCCTTAGGTTAGGATATATACCGTTATAGACATATATACTGTTCCCTCCGAGAAGTAGGGTTCGACAGGCCAGGAATGTTGTCAAATATTGCATCCAATATGTTAGGTTGCCTTAGATTAGGATATACAACGTTATAGACGCATATAATGTTCCCACCGAGAAGTAGGGTCCGACACGCCTGGAATGTTGTAGAATATTACATCCGAGATGTAAGGTTGCCTTAGGTTAGAATATATAACGTTATGGACGTATATACTGTTCCCACCGAGAAGTAGGGTCCGAAACGCCAGGAATGTTGTAAAATATTACATCCGAGTTGCTACGTTGCCGTTATAGACGCATTAATGTTACCACCGAGACGTACGGACCGACACGCCTGGAATGTTGTCAAATGTGACATCCGAGATGTTAGGTTGCCTTAGGTTAGGACATATATCGTTATAGACGTATGTACTGTTCCCACCGAGAGATAGGGTTTGACAGGCCAGGAATGTTGTCAAATATTGCATCCGAGATGTTAGGTTGCCTTAGGTTAGGGTATATAACGTTATAGACGCATGTAATATTACCTCCGAGACGTAGGGACCGACACGCCTGGAATGTTGTCAAATGTTACATCCGAGGTGTTAGGTTGCCTTAGGTTAGGATAAATATCGTTATAGACGTATATACTGTTCCCACCGAGAGGTAGGGTTCGAGAGGCCAGGAATGTTGTCAAATATTGCATCCGAGATGTTAGGTTGCCTTAGATTATGATATATAGCGTTACAGACGCATATAATGTTCCCACCGAGAAGTAGGGTCCGACACGCCTGGAAGGTTGTAGAATATTACATCCGAGATGTCAGGTTGCCTTAGGTTAGGATATATACCGTTATAGATATATATACTGTTCCCTCCGAGAAGTACGGTTCGGCAGGCCAGGGATGTTGTCAAATATTGCATCCGAGATGTTAGGTTGCCTTAGGTTAGGATATACAGCGTTATAGACCCATGTAATGTTACCACCGAGACGTAGGGACCGACACGCCTGGAATGTTGTCAAATGTTACATCCGAGATGTTAGGTTGCCTTAGATTAGGATATACAACGTTATAGACGCATGTAATGTTACCACCGAGACGTAGGTACCGACACGCCTGGAATGTTGTTAAATGTTACATCCGAGATGTTAGGTTGCCTTAGGTTAGGATGTATGACGTTACAGACGTATATACTGTTCCCTCCGAGAAGTAGGGTTCGACAGGCCAGGAATGTTGTCAAATATTGCATCCGAGATGTTAGGTTGCCTTAGATTAGGATATACAACGTTATAGACGCATATAATGTTCCCACCGAGAAGTAGGGTCCGACACGCCTGGAATGTTGTAGAATATTACATCCGAGATGTAAGGTTGCCTTAGGTTAGGATATATAACGTTATGGACGTATATACTGTTCCCACCGAGAAGTAGGGTCCGAAACGCTAGGAATGTTGTAAAATATTACATCCGAGTTGTTACGTTGCCGTTATAGACGCATTAATGTTACCACAGAGACGTAGGGACCGACACGCCTGGAATGTTGTCAAATGTGACATCCGAGATGTTAGGTTGCCATAGGTTAGGATATATATCGTTATAGACGTATATACTGTTCCCACCGAGAGGTAGGGTTCGACAGGCCAGGAATGTTGTCACATATTGCATCCGAGATGTTAGGTTGCCTTAGGTTAGGATATATAACGTTATAGACGCATGTAATGTTACCTTCGAAACGTAGGGACCGACACGCCTGGAATGTTGTCAAATATTGCATCCGAGATGTTACGTTGCCTTAGATTATGATATATACCATTATAGACGCATATAATGTTCCCACCGAGAAGTAGGGTCCGACACGCCTGGAAGGTTGTAGAATATTACATCCGAGATGTCAGGTTGCCTTAGGTTAGGATATAAACCGTTATAGACATATATACTGTTCCCTCCGAGAAGTAGGGTTCGACAGGCCACGAATGTTGTGAAATATTGCATCCAAGATGTTAGGTTGCCTTAGATTATGATATATACCGTTATAGACGTATATACTGTTCCCTCCGAGAAGTAGGGTTCGACAGGCCAGGAATGTTGTCAAATATTGCATCCGAGATGTTAGGTTGCCTTAGATTAGGATATACAACGTTATAGACGTATATAATGTTCCCACCGAGAAGTAGGGTCCGACACGCCTGGAATGTTGTAGAATATTACATCCGAGATGTAAGGTTGCCTTAGGTTAGAATATATAACGTTATGGACGTATATACTGTTCCCACCGAGAAGTAGGGTCCGAAACGGCAGGAATGTTGTAAAATATTACATCCGAGTTGCTACGTTGCCGTTATAGACGCATTAATGTTACCACCGAGACGTAGGGACCGACACGCCTGGAATGTTGTCAAATGTGACATCCGAGATGTTAGGTTGCCTTAGGTTAGGACATATATCGTTATAGACGTATGTACTGTTCCCACCGAGAGCTAGGGTTTGACAGGCCAGGAATGTTGTCAAATATTGCATCCGAGATGTTAGGTTGCCTTAGGTTAGGATATATAACGTTATAGACGCATGTAATATTACCTCCGAGACGTAGGGACCGACACGCCTGGAATGTTGTCAAATGTTACATCCGAGGTGTTAGGTTGCCTTAGGTTAGGATAAATATCGTTATAGACGTATATACTGTTCCCACCGAGAGGTAGGGTTCGAGAGGCCAGGAATGTTGTCAAATATTGCATCCGAGATGTTAGGTTGCCTTAGATTATGATATATACCATTATAGACGCATATAATGTTCCCACCGAGAAGTAGGGTCCGACACGCCTGGAAGGTTGTAGAATATTACATCCGAGATGTCAGGTTGCCTTAGGTTAGGATATATACCGTTATAGACATATATACTGTTCCCTCCGAGAAGTAGGGTTCGACAGGCCAGGAATGTTGTCAAATATTGCATCCAATATGTTAGGTTGCCTTAGATTAGGATATACAACGTTATAGACGCATATAATGTTCCCACCGAGAAGTAGGGTCCGACACGCCTGGAATGTTGTAGAATATTACATCCGAGATGTAAGGTTGCCTTAGGTTAGAATATATAACGTTATGGACGTATATACTGTTCCCACCGAGAAGTAGGGTCCGAAACGCCAGGAATGTTGTAAAATATTACATCCGAGTTGCTACGTTGCCGTTATAGACGCATTAATGTTACCACCGAGACGTACGGACCGACACGCCTGGAATGTTGTCAAATGTGACATCCGAGATGTTAGGTTGCCTTAGGTTAGGACATATATCGTTATAGACGTATGTACTGTTCCCACCGAGAGATAGGGTTTGACAGGCCAGGAATGTTGTCAAATATTGCATCCGAGATGTTAGGTTGCCTTAGGTTAGGATATATAACGTTATAGACGCATGTAATATTACCTCCGAGACGTAGGGACCGACACGCCTGGAATGTTGTCAAATGTTACATCCGAGGTGTTAGGTTGCCTTAGGTTAGGATAAATATCGTTATAGACGTATATACTGTTCCCACCGAGAGGTAGGGTTCGAGAGGCCAGGAATGTTGTCAAATATTGCATCCGAGATGTTAGGTTGCCTTAGATTATGATATATAGCGTTACAGACGCATATAATGTTCCCACCGAGACGTAGGGACCGACACGCCTGGAATGTTGTCAAATGTTACATCCGAGATGTTAGGTTGCCTTAGGTTAGGATGTATGACGTTACAGACGTATATACTGTTCCCTCCGAGAAGTAGGGTTCGACAGGCCAGGAATGTTGTCAAATATTGCATCCGAGATGTTAGGTTGCCTTAGATTAGGATATACAACGTTATAGACGCATATAATGTTCCCACCGAGAAGTGGGGTCCGACACGCCTGGAAGGTTGTAGAATATTACATCCGAGATGTCAGGTTGCCTTAGGTTAGGATATATACCGTTATAGACATATATACTGTTCCCTCCGAGAAGTAGGGTTCGACAGGCCAGGAATGTTGTCAAATATTGCATCCGAGATGTTAGGTTGCCTTAGGTTAGGATATATAGCGTTATAGACGCATGTAATGTTACCACCGAGAAGTAGGGTCCGACACGCCTGGAAGGTTGTAGACTATTACATCCGAGATGTCAGGTTGCCTTAGGTTAGGATATATACCGTTATAGGCATATATACTGTTCCCTCCGAGAAGTAGGGTTCGACAGGCCAGGAATGTTGTCAAATATTGCATCCGAGATGTTAGGTTGCCTTAGATTATGATATATACCGTTATAGACGTATATACTGTTCCCTCCGAGAAGTAGGGTTCGACAGGCCAGGAATGTTGTCAAATATTGCATCCGAGACGTTAGGTTGCCTTAGATTAGGATATACAACGTTATAGACGCATATAATGTTCCCACCGAGAAGTAGGGTCCGACACGCCTGGAATGTTGTAGAATATTACATCCGAGATGTAAGGTTGCCTTAGGTTAGAATATATAACGTTATGGACGTATATACTGTTCCCACCGAGAAGTAGGGTCCGAAACGCCAGGAATGTTGTAAAATATTACATCCGAGTTGCTACGTTGCCGTTATAGACGCATTAATGTTACCACCGAGACGTAGGGACCGACACGCCTGGAATGTTGTCAAATGTGACATCCGAGATGTTAGGTTGCCTTAGGTTAGGACATATATTGTTATAGACGTAGGTACTGTTCCCTCCCGGAAGTAGGGTTCGACAGGCCAGGAATGTTGTCAAATATTGCATCCGAGATGTTAGGTTGCCTTAGATTATGATATATACCATTATAGACGCATATAATGTTCCCACCGAGAAGTAGGGTCCGACACGCCTGGAAGGTTGTACAATATTACATCCGAGATGTCAGGTTGCCTTAGGTTAGGATATATACCGTTATAGACATATATACTGTTCCCTCCGAGAAGTAGGGTTCGACAGGCCAGGAATGTTGTCAAATATTGCATCCGAGATGTTAGGTTGCCTTAGGTTAGGATATATAACGTTATGGACGCTTGTAATGTTACCACCGAGACGTAGGGACAGACACGCCTTGAATGTTGTCAAATGTTACATCCGAGATGTTAGGTTGCCTTAGATTAGGATATACAACGTTATAGACGCATATAATGTTCCCACCGAGAAGTAGGGTCCGACACGCCTGGAATGTTGTAGAATAATACATCCGAGATGTTAGGTTGCCATAGGTTAGGATATATATCGTTATAGACGTATATACTGTTCCCACCGAGAGGTAGGGTTCGACAGGCCAGGAATGTTGTCAGATATTGCATCCGAGATGCTAGGTTGCCTTTGGTTAGGATATATAACGTTATAGACGCATGTAATGTTACCTCCGAGACGTAGGGACCGACACGCCTGGAATGTTGTCAAATATTGCATCCGAGATGTTAGGTTGCCTTAGGTTAGGATATATAACGTTATAGACGCATGTAATGTTACCACCGAGACGTAGGGACCGACACGCCTGGAATGTTGTCAAACGTTACATCCGAGATGTTAGGTTGCCTTAGGTTAGGATATATGACGTTACAGACGTATATACTGTTCCCTCCTGGAAGTAGGGTTCGACAGGCCAGGAATGTTGTCAAATATTGCATCCGAGATGTTAGGTTGCCTTAGATTATGATATATACCGTTATAGACGCATATAATGTTCCCACCGAGAAGTAGGGTCCGACACGCCTGGAAGGTTGTAGAATATTACATCCGAGATGTCAGGTTGCCTTAGGTTAGGATATATTCCGTTATAGACATATATACTGTTCCCTCCGAGAAGTAGGGTTCGACAGGCCAGGAATGTTGTCAAATATTGCATCCGAGATGTTAGGTTGCCTTAGGATAGGATATATAGCGTTATAGACGCATGTAATGTTACCACCGAGACGTAGGGACCGACACGCCTGGAATGTTGTCAAATGTTACATTCGAGATGTTAGGTTGCCTTAGGTTAGGATATATGACGTTATAGACGTATATACTGTTCCCTCCCGGAAGTAGGGTTCGACAGGCCAGGAATGTTGTCAAATATTGCATCCGAGATGTTAGGTTGCCTTAGATTATGATATATACCGTTATAGACGTATATACTGTTCCCTCCGAGAAGTACGGTTCGACAGGCCAGGAATATTGTCAAATATTGCATCCGAGATGTTAGGTTGCCTTAGGTTAGGATATATAACGTTATAGACGCATGTAATGTTACCACCGAGACGTAGGGACCGACACGCGTGGAATGTTGTCAAACGTTACATCCGAGATGTTAGGTTGCCTTAGGTTAGAATATATGACGTTACAGACGTATATACTGTTCCCTCCCGGAAGTAGGGTTCGACAGGCCAGGAATGTTGTCAAATATTGCATCCGAGATGTTAGGTTGCCTTAGATTATGATATATACCATTATAGACGCATATAATGTTCCCACCGAGACGTAGGGACCGACACGCCTGGAATGTTGTCAAATATTACATCCGAGATGTCAGGTTGCCTTATGTTAGGATATATACCGTTATAGACATATATACTGTTCCCTCCGAGAAGTAGGGTTCGACAGGCCAGGAATGTTGTCAAATATTGCATCCGAGATGTTAGGTTGCCTTAGATTATGATATATACCATTATAGACGCATATAATGTTCCCACCGAGAAGTAGGGTCCGACACGCCTGGAAGGTTGTAGAATATTACATCCGAGATGTCAGGTTGCCTTAGGTTAGGATATATACCGTTATAGACGTATATACTGTTCCCTCCGAGAAGTACGGTTCGACAGGCCAGGAATATTGTCAAATATTGCATCCGAGATGTTAGGTTGCCTTAGGTTAGGATATATAACGTTATAGACGCATGTAATGTTACCACCGAGACGTAGGGACCGACACGCCTGGAATGTTGTCAAACGTTACATCCGAGATGTTAGGTTGCCTTAGGTTAGGATATATGACGTTACAGACGTATATACTGTTCTCTCCCGGAAGTAGGGTTCGACAGGCCAGGAATGTTGTCAAATATTGCATCCGAGATGTTAGGTTGCCTTAGATTATGATATATACCATTATAGACGCATATAATGTACCCACCGAGACGTAGGGACCGACACGCCTGGAATGTTGTCAAATGTTACATCCGAGATGTTAGGTTGCCTTAGGTTAGGATGTATGACGTTACAGACGTATATACTGTTCCCTCCGAGAAGTAGGGTTCGACAGGCCAGGAATGTTGTCAAATATTGCATCCGAGATGTTAGGTTGCCTTAGATTAGGATATACAACGTTATAGACGCATATAATGTTCCCACCGAGAAGTAGGGTCCGACACGCCTGGAAGGTTGTAGAATATTACATCCGAGATGTCAGGTTGCCTTAGGTTAGGATATATACCGTTATAGACATATATACTGTTCCCTCCGAGAAGTAGGGTTCGACAGGCCAGGAATGTTGTCAAATATTGCATCCGAGATGTTAGGTTGCCTTAGGTTAGGATATATGACGTTACAGACGTATATACTGTTCCCACCGAGAGGTAGGGTTCGACAGGCCAGGAATGTTGTCAAATATTGCATCCGAGATGTTAGGTTGCCTTAGATTAGGATATACAACGTTATAGACGCATATAATGTTCCCACCGAGAAGTGGGGTCCGACACGCCTGGAAGGTTGTAGAATATTACATCCGAGATGTCAGGTTGCCTTAGGTTAGGATATATACCGTTATAGACATATATACTGTTCCCTCCGAGAAGTAGGGTTCGACAGGCCAGGAATGTTGTCAAATATTGCATCCGAGATGTTAGGTTGCCTTAGGTTAGGATATATAGCGTTATAGACGCATGTAATGTTACCACCGAGAAGTAGGGTCCGACACGCCTGGAAGGTTGTAGACTATTACATCCGAGATGTCAGGTTGCCTTAGGTTAGGATATATACCGTTATAGACATATATACTGTTCCCTCCGAGAAGTAGGGTTCGACAGGCCAGGAATGTTGTCAAATATTGCATCCGAGATGTTAGGTTGCCTTAGATTATGATATATACCGTTATAGACGTATATACTGTTCCCTCCGAGAAGTAGGGTTCGACAGGCCAGGAATGTTGTCAAATATTGCATCCGAGACGTTAGGTTGCCTTAGATTAGGATATACAACGTTATAGACGCATATAATGTTCCCACCGAGAAGTAGGGTCCGACACGCCTGGAATGTTGTAGAATATTACATCCGAGATGTAAGGTTGCCTTAGGTTAGAATATATAACGTTATGGACGTATATACTGTTCCCACCGAGAAGTAGGGTCCGACACGCCTGGAAGGTTGTAGAATATTACATCCGAGATGTCAGGTTGCCTTAGGTTAGGATATATACCGTTATAGACATATATACTGTTCCCTCCGAGAAGTAGGGTTCGACAGGCCAGGAATGTTGTCAAATATTGCATCCGAGATGTTAGGTTGCCTTAGGTTAGGATATATAGCGTTATAGACGCATGTAATGTTACCACCGAGACGTAGAGACCGACACGCCTGGAATGTTGTCAAATGTTACATTCGAGATGTTAGGTTGCCTTAGGTTAGGATATATGACGTTATAGACGTATATACTGTTCCCTCCCGGAAGTAGGGTTCGACAGGCCAGGAATGTTGTCAAATATTGCATCCGAGATGTTAGGTTGCCTTAGATTATGATATATACCGTTATAGACGTATATACTGTTCCCTCCGAGAAGTACGGTTCGACAGGCCAGGAATATTGTCAAATATTGCATCCGAGATGTTAGGTTGCCTTAGGTTAGGATATATAACGTTATAGACGCATGTAATGTTACCACCGAGACGTAGGGACCGACACGCCTGGAATGTTGTCAAACGTTACATCCGAGATGTTAGGTTGCCTTAGGTTAGGATATATGACGTTACAGACGTATATACTGTTCCCTCCCGGAAGTAGGGTTCGACAGGCCAGGAATGTTGTCAAATATTGCATCCGAGATGTTAGGTTGCCTTAGATTATGATATATACCATTATAGACGCATATAATGTTCCCACCGAGACGTAGGGACCGACACGCCTGGAATGTTGTCAAATGTTACATCCGAGATGTTAGGTTGCCTTAGGTTAGGATGTATGACGTTACAGACGTATATACTGTTCCCTCCGAGAAGTAGGGTTCGACAGGCCAGGAATGTTGTCAAATATTGCATCCGAGATGTTAGGTTGCCTTAGATTAGGATATACAACGTTATAGACGCATATAATGTTCCCACCGAGAAGTAGGGTCCGACACGCCTGGAAGGTTGTAGAATATTACTTCCGAGATGTCAGGTTGCCTTAGGTTAGGATATATACCGTTATAGACATATATACTGTTCCCTCCGAGAAGTAGGGTTCGACAGGCCAGGAATGTTGTCAAATATTGCATCCGAGATGTTAGGTTGCCTTAGGTTAGGATATATAGCGTTATA
The DNA here is from genome assembly GCA_963969225.1 of Xylocopa violacea. Lineage (NCBI taxonomy): Eukaryota > Metazoa > Arthropoda > Insecta > Hymenoptera > Apidae > Xylocopa > Xylocopa violacea. Next base: position 23,070,156 of record CAXAJV010000004.1, read on the forward strand.
GACGCATGTAATGTTACCACCGAGAAGTAGGGTCCGACACGCCTGGAAGGTTGTAGACTATTACATCCGAGATGTCAGGTTGCCTTAGGTTAGGATATATACCGTTATAGACATATATACTGTTCCCTCCGAGAAGTAGGGTTCGACAGGCCAGGAATGTTGTCAAATATTGCATCCGAGATGTTAGGTTGCCTTAGATTATGATATATACCATTATAGACGCATATAATGTTCCAACCGAGAAGTAGGGTCCGACACGCCTGGAAGGTTGTAGAATATTACATCCGAGATGTCAGGTTGCCTTAGGTTAGGATATATACCTTTATAGACATATATACTGTTCCCTCCGAGAAGTAGGGTTCGACAGGCCAGGAATGTTGTCAAATATTGCATCCGAGATGTTAGGTTGCCTTAGGTTAGGATATATAGCGTTATAGACGCATGTAATGTTACCACCGAGAAGTAGGGTCCGACACGCCTGGAAGGTTGTAGACTATTACATCCGAGATGTCAGGTTGCCTTAGGTTAGGATATATACCGTTATAGACATATATACTGTTCCCTCCGAGAAGTAGGGTTCGACAGGCCAGGAATGTTGTCAAATATTGCATCCGAGATGTTAGGTTGCCTTAGATTATGATATATACCGTTATAGACGTATATACTGTTCCCTCCGAGAAGTAGGGTTCGACAGGCCAGGAATGTTGTCAAATATTGCATCCGAGACGTTAGGTTGCCTTAGATTAGGATATACAACGTTATAGACGCATATAATGTTCCCACCGAGAAGTAGGGTCCGACACGCCTGGAATGTTGTAGAATATTACATCCGAGATGTAAGGTTGCCTTAGGTTAGAATATATAACGTTATGGACGTATATACTGTTCCCACCGAGAAGTAGGGTCCGAAACGCCAGGAATGTTGTAAAATATTACATCCGAGTTGCTACGTTGCCGTTATAGACGCATTAATGTTACCACCGAGACGTAGGGACCGACACGCCTGGAATGTTGTCAAATGTGACATCCGAGATGTTAGGTTGCCTTAGGTTAGGACATATATCGTTATAGACGTATGTACTGTTCCCTCCCGGAAGTAGGGTTCGACAGGCCAGGAATGTTGTCAAATATTGCATCCGAGATGTTAGGTTGCCTTAGATTATGATATATACCATTATAGACGCATATAATGTTCCCACCGAGAAGTAGGGTCCGACACGCCTGGAAGGTTGTAGAATATTACATCCGAGATGTCAGGTTGCCTTAGGTTAGGATATATACCGTTATAGACATATATACTGTTCCCTCCGAGAAGTAGGGTTCGACAGGCCAGGAATGTTGTCAAATATTGCATCCGAGATGTTAGGTTGCCTTAGGTTAGGATATATAGCGTTATAGACGCATGTAATGTTACCACCGAGACGTAGAGACCGACACGCCTGGAATGTTGTCAAATGTTACATTCGAGATGTTAGGTTGCCTTAGGTTAGGATATATGACGTTATAGACGTATATACTGTTCCCTCCCGGAAGTAGGGTTCGACAGGCCAGGAATGTTGTCAAATATTGCATCCGAGATGTTAGGTTGCCTTAGATTATGATATATACCGTTATAGACGTATATACTGTTCCCTCCGAGAAGTACGGTTCGACAGGCCAGGAATATTGTCAAATATTGCATCCGAGATGTTAGGTTGCCTTAGGTTAGGATATATAACGTTATAGACGCATGTAATGTTACCACCGAGACGTAGGGACCGACACGCCTGGAATGTTGTCAAACGTTACATCCGAGATGTTAGGTTGCCTTAGGTTAGGATATATGACGTTACAGACGTATATACTGTTCCCTCCGAGAAGTAGGGTTCGACAGGCCAGGAATGTTGTCAAATATTGCATCCGAGATGTTAGGTTGCCTTAGATTAGGATATACAACGTTATAGACGCATATAATGTTCCCACCGAGAAGTAGGGTCCGACACGCCTGGAAGGTTGTAGAATATTACTTCCGAGATGTCAGGTTGCCTTAGGTTAGGATATATACCGTTATAGACATATATACTGTTCCCTCCGAGAAGTAGGGTTCGACAGGCCAGGAATGTTGTCAAATATTGCATCCGAGATGTTAGGTTGCCTTAGGTTAGGATATATAGCGTTATAGACGCATGTAATGTTACCACCGAGAAGTAGGGTCCGACACGCCTGGAAGGTTGTAGACTATTACATCCGAGATGTCAGGTTGCCTTAGGTTAGGATATATACCGTTATAGACATATATACTGTTCCCTCCGAGAAGTAGGGTTCGACAGGCCAGGAATGTTGTCAAATATTGCATCCGAGATGTTAGGTTGCCTTAGATTATGATATATACCGTTATAGACGTATATACTGTTCCCTCCGAGTAGTAGGGTTCGACAGGCCAGGAATGTTGTCAAATATTGCATCCGAGACGTTAGGTTGCCTTAGATTAGGATATACAACGTTATAGACGCATATAATGTTCCCACCGAGAAGTAGGGTCCGACACGCCTGGAATGTTATAGAATATTACATCCGAGATGTAAGATTGCCTCAGGTTAGGATATATAACGTTATAGACGCATGTAATGTTACCTCCGAAACGTAGGGACCGACACGCCTGGAATGTTGTCAAATATTGCATCCGAGATGTTAGGTTTCCTTAGATTAGGATATACAACGTTATAGACGCATATAATGTTCCCACCGAGAAGTAGGGTCCGACACGCCTGGAATGTTGTAGAATATTACATCCGAGATGTAAGGTTGCCTTAGGTTAGAATATATAACGTTATGGACGTATATACTGTTCCCACCGAGAAGTAGGGTCCGAAACGCCAGGAATGTTGTAAAATATTACATCCGAGTTGCTACGTTGCCGTTATAGACGCATTAATGTTACCACCGAGACGTAGGGACCGACACGCCTGGAATGTTGTCAAATGTGACATCCGAGATGTTAGGTTGCCTTAGGTTAGGACATATATTGTTATAGACGTATGTACTGTTCCCTCCCGGAAGTAGGGTTCGACAGGCCAGGAATGTTGTCAAACATTGCATCCGAGATGTTAGGTTGCCTTAGATTATGATATATACCATTATAGACGCATATAATGTTCCCACCGAGAAGTAGGGTCCGACACGCCTGGAAGGTTGTAGAATATTACATCCGAGATGTCAGGTTGCCTTAGGTTAGGATATATACCGTTATAGACGTATATACTGTTCCCTCCGAGAAGTACGGTTCGACAGGCCAGGAATATTGTCAAATATTGCATCCGAGATGTTAGGTTGCCTTAGGTTAGGATATATAACGTTATAGACGCATGTAATGTTACCACCGAGACGTAGGGACCGACACGCCTGGAATGTTGTCAAACGTTACATCCGAGATGTTAGGTTGCCTTAGGTTAGGATATATGACGTTACAGACGTATATACTGTTCTCTCCCGGAAGTAGGGTTCGACAGGCCAGGAATGTTGTCAAATATTGCATCCGAGATGTTAGGTTGCCTTAGATTATGATATATACCATTATAGACGCATATAATGTACCCACCGAGACGTAGGGACCGACACGCCTGGAATGTTGTCAAATGTTACATCCGAGATGTTAGGTTGCCTTAGGTTAGGATGTATGACGTTACAGACGTATATACTGTTCCCTCCGAGAAGTAGGGTTCGACAGGCCAGGAATGTTGTCAAATATTGCATCCGAGATGTTAGGTTGCCTTAGATTAGGATATACAACGTTATAGACGCATATAATGTTCCCACCGAGAAGTAGGGTCCGACACGCCTGGAAGGTTGTAGAATATTACATCCGAGATGTCAGGTTGCCTTAGGTTAGGATATATACCGTTATAGACATATATACTGTTCCCTCCGAGAAGTAGGGTTCGACAGGCCAGGAATGTTGTCAAATATTGCATCCGAGATGTTAGGTTGCCTTAGGTTAGGATATATGACGTTACAGACGTATATACTGTTCCCACCGAGAGGTAGGGTTCGACAGGCCAGGAATGTTGTCAAATATTGCATCCGAGATGTTAGGTTGCCTTAGATTAGGATATACAACGTTATAGACGCATATAATGTTCCCACCGAGAAGTGGGGTCCGACACGCCTGGAAGGTTGTAGAATATTACATCCGAGATGTCAGGTTGCCTTAGGTTAGGATATATACCGTTATAGACATATATACTGTTCCCTCCGAGAAGTAGGGTTCGACAGGCCAGGAATGTTGTCAAATATTGCATCCGAGATGTTAGGTTGCCTTAGGTTAGGATATATAGCGTTATAGACGCATGTAATGTTACCACCGAGAAGTAGGGTCCGACACGCCTGGAAGGTTGTAGACTATTACATCCGAGATGTCAGGTTGCCTTAGGTTAGGATATATACCGTTATAGACATATATACTGTTCCCTCCGAGAAGTAGGGTTCGACAGGCCAGGAATGTTGTCAAATATTGCATCCGAGATGTTAGGTTGCCTTAGATTATGATATATACCGTTATAGACGTATATACTGTTCCCTCCGAGAAGTAGGGTTCGACAGGCCAGGAATGTTGTCAAATATTGCATCCGAGACGTTAGGTTGCCTTAGATTAGGATATACAACGTTATAGACGCATATAATGTTCCCACCGAGAAGTAGGGTCCGACACGCCTGGAATGTTGTAGAATATTACATCCGAGATGTAAGGTTGCCTTAGGTTAGAATATATAACGTTATGGACGTATATACTGTTCCCACCGAGAAGTAGGGTCCGACACGCCTGGAAGGTTGTAGAATATTACATCCGAGATGTCAGGTTGCCTTAGGTTAGGATATATACCGTTATAGACATATATACTGTTCCCTCCGAGAAGTAGGGTTCGACAGGCCAGGAATGTTGTCAAATATTGCATCCGAGATGTTAGGTTGCCTTAGGTTAGGATATATAGCGTTATAGACGCATGTAATGTTACCACCGAGACGTAGAGACCGACACGCCTGGAATGTTGTCAAATGTTACATTCGAGATGTTAGGTTGCCTTAGGTTAGGATATATGACGTTATAGACGTATATACTGTTCCCTCCCGGAAGTAGGGTTCGACAGGCCAGGAATGTTGTCAAATATTGCATCCGAGATGTTAGGTTGCCTTAGATTATGATATATACCGTTATAGACGTATATACTGTTCCCTCCGAGAAGTACGGTTCGACAGGCCAGGAATATTGTCAAATATTGCATCCGAGATGTTAGGTTGCCTTAGGTTAGGATATATAACGTTATAGACGCATGTAATGTTACCACCGAGACGTAGGGACCGACACGCCTGGAATGTTGTCAAACGTTACATCCGAGATGTTAGGTTGCCTTAGGTTAGGATATATGACGTTACAGACGTATATACTGTTCCCTCCCGGAAGTAGGGTTCGACAGGCCAGGAATGTTGTCAAATATTGCATCCGAGATGTTAGGTTGCCTTAGATTATGATATATACCATTATAGACGCATATAATGTTCCCACCGAGACGTAGGGACCGACACGCCTGGAATGTTGTCAAATGTTACATCCGAGATGTTAGGTTGCCTTAGGTTAGGATGTATGACGTTACAGACGTATATACTGTTCCCTCCGAGAAGTAGGGTTCGACAGGCCAGGAATGTTGTCAAATATTGCATCCGAGATGTTAGGTTGCCTTAGATTAGGATATACAACGTTATAGACGCATATAATGTTCCCACCGAGAAGTAGGGTCCGACACGCCTGGAAGGTTGTAGAATATTACTTCCGAGATGTCAGGTTGCCTTAGGTTAGGATATATACCGTTATAGACATATATACTGTTCCCTCCGAGAAGTAGGGTTCGACAGGCCAGGAATGTTGTCAAATATTGCATCCGAGATGTTAGGTTGCCTTAGGTTAGGATATATAGCGTTATAGACGCATGTAATGTTACCACCGAGAAGTAGGGTCCGACACGCCTGGAAGGTTGTAGACTATTACATCCGAGATGTCAGGTTGCCTTAGGTTAGGATATATACCGTTATAGACATATATACTGTTCCCTCCGAGAAGTAGGGTTCGACAGGCCAGGAATGTTGTCAAATATTGCATCCGAGATGTTAGGTTGCCTTAGATTATGATATATACCGTTATAGACGTATATACTGTTCCCTCCGAGAAGTAGGGTTCGACAGGCCAGGAATGTTGTCAAATATTGCATCCGAGACGTTAGGTTGCCTTAGATTAGGATATACAACGTTATAGACGCATATAATGTTCCCACCGAGAAGTAGGGTCCGACACGCCTGGAATGTTGTAGAATATTACATCCGAGATGTAAGATTGCCTTAGGTTAGGATATATAACGTTATAGACGCATGTAATGTTACCTCCGAAACGTAGGGACCGACACGCCTGGAATGTTGTCAAATATTGCATGCGAGATGTTAGGTTGCCTTAGATTAGGATATACAACGTTATAGACGCATATAATGTTCCCACCGAGAAGTAGGGTCCGACACGCCTGGAATGTTGTAGAATATTACATCCGAGATGTAAGGTTGCCTTAGGTTAGGATATATAACGTTATGGACGTATATACTGTTCCCACCGAGAAGTAGGGTCCGAAACGCCAGGAATGTTGTAAAATATTACATCCGAGTTGCTACGTTGCCGTTATAGACGCATTAATGTTACCACCGAGACGTAGGGACCGACACGCCTGGAATGTTGTCAAATGTGACATCCGAGATGTTAGGTTGCCTTAGGTTAGGACATATATCGTTATAGACGTATGTACTGTTCCCTCCCGGAAGTAGGGATCGACAGGCCAGGAATGTTGTCAAATATTGCATCCGAGATGTTAGGTTGCCTTAGATTATGATATATACCATTATAGACGCATATAATGTTCCAACCGAGAAGTAGGGTCCGACACGCCTGGAAGGTTGTAGAATATTACATCCGAGATGTCAGGTTGCCTTAGGTTAGGATATATACCTTTATAGACATATATACTGTTCCCTCCGAGAAGTAGGGTTCGACAGGCCAGGAATGTTGTCAAATATTGCATCCGAGATGTTAGGTTGCCTTAGGTTAGGATATATAGCGTTATAGACGCATGTAATGTTACCACCGAGAAGTAGGGTCCGACACGCCTGGAAGGTTGTAGACTATTACATCCGAGATGTCAGGTTGCCTTAGGTTAGGATATATACCGTTATAGACATATATACTGTTCCCTCCGAGAAGTAGGGTTCGACAGGCCAGGAATGTTGTCAAATATTGCATCCGAGATGTTAGGTTGCCTTAGATTATGATATATACCGTTATAGACGTATATACTGTTCCCTCCGAGAAGTAGGGTTCGACAGGCCAGGAATGTTGTCAAATATTGCATCCGAGACGTTAGGTTGCCTTAGATTAGGATATACAACGTTATAGACGCATATAATGTTCCCACCGAGAAGTAGGGTCCGACACGCCTGGAATGTTGTAGAATATTACATCCGAGATGTAAGGTTGCCTTAGGTTAGAATATATAACGTTATGGACGTATATACTGTTCCCACCGAGAAGTAGGGTCCGAAACGCCAGGAATGTTGTAAAATATTACATCCGAGTTGCTACGTTGCCGTTATAGACGCATTAATGTTACCACCGAGACGTAGGGACCGACACGCCTGGAATGTTGTCAAATGTGACATCCGAGATGTTAGGTTGCCTTAGGTTAGGACATATATCGTTATAGACGTATGTACTGTTCCCTCCCGGAAGTAGGGTTCGACAGGCCAGGAATGTTGTCAAATATTGCATCCGAGATGTTAGGTTGCCTTAGATTATGATATATACCATTATAGACGCATATAATGTTCCCACCGAGAAGTAGGGTCCGACACGCCTGGAAGGTTGTAGAATATTACATCCGAGATGTCAGGTTGCCTTAGGTTAGGATATATACCGTTATAGACGTATATACTGTTCCCTCCGAGAAGTACGGTTCGACAGGCCAGGAATATTGTCAAATATTGCATCCGAGATGTTAGGTTGCCTTAGGTTAGGATATATAACGTTATAGACGCATGTAATGTTACCACCGAGACGTAGGGACCGACACGCCTGGAATGTTGTCAAACGTTACATCCGAGATGTTAGGTTGCCTTAGGTTAGGATATATGACGTTACAGACGTATATACTGTTCCCTCCGAGAAGTAGGGTTCGACAGGCCAGGAATGTTGTCAAATATTGCATCCGAGATGTTAGGTTGCCTTAGATTAGGATATACAACGTTATAGACGCATATAATGTTCCCACCGAGAAGTAGGGTCCGACACGCCTGGAAGGTTGTAGAATATTACTTCCGAGATGTCAGGTTGCCTTAGGTTAGGATATATACCGTTATAGACATATATACTGTTCCCTCCGAGAAGTAGGGTTCGACAGGCCAGGAATGTTGTCAAATATTGCATCCGAGATGTTAGGTTGCCTTAGGTTAGGATATATAGCGTTATAGACGCATGTAATGTTACCACCGAGAAGTAGGGTCCGACACGCCTGGAAGGTTGTAGACTATTACATCCGAGATGTCAGGTTGCCTTAGGTTAGGATATATACCGTTATAGACATATATACTGTTCCCTCCGAGAAGTAGGGTTCGACAGGCCAGGAATGTTGTCAAATATTGCATCCGAGATGTTAGGTTGCCTTAGATTATGATATATACCGTTATAGACGTATATACTGTTCCCTCCGAGTAGTAGGGTTCGACAGGCCAGGAATGTTGTCAAATATTGCATCCGAGATGTTAGGTTGCCTTAGATTAGGATATACAACGTTATAGACGCATATAATGTTCCCACCGAGAAGTAGGGTCCGACACGCCTGGAATGTTATAGAATATTACATCCGAGATGTAAGATTGCCTTAGGTTAGGATATATAACGTTATAGACGCATGTAATGTTACCTCCGAAACGTAGGGACCGACACGCCTGGAATGTTGTCAAATATTGCATCCGAGATGTTAGGTTTCCTTAGATTAGGATATACAACGTTATAGACGCATATAATGTTCCCACCGAGAAGTAGGGTCCGACACGCCTGGAATGTTGTAGAATATTACATCCGAGATGTAAGGTTGCCTTAGGTTAGAATATATAACGTTATGGACGTATATACTGTTCCCACCGAGAAGTAGGGTCCGAAACGCCAGGAATGTTGTAAAATATTACATCCGAGTTGCTACGTTGCCGTTATAGACGCATTAATGTTACCACCGAGACGTAGGGACCGACACGCCTGGAATGTTGTCAAATGTGACATCCGAGATGTTAGGTTGCCTTAGGTTAGGACATATATTGTTATAGACGTATGTACTGTTCCCTCCCGGAAGTAGGGTTCGACAGGCCAGGAATGTTGTCAAATATTGCATCCGAGATGTTAGGTTGCCTTAGATTATGATATATACCATTATAGACGCATATAATGTTCCCACCGAGAAGTAGGGTCCGACACGCCTGGAAGGTTGTAGAATATTACATCCGAGATGTCAGGTTGCCTTAGGTTAGGATATATACCGTTATAGACGTATATACTGTTCCCTCCGAGAAGTACGGTTCGACAGGCCAGGAATATTGTCAAATATTGCATCCGAGATGTTAGGTTGCCTTAGGTTAGGATATATAACGTTATAGACGCATGTAATGTTACCACCGAGACGTAGGGACCGACACGCCTGGAATGTTGTCAAACGTTACATCCGAGATGTTAGGTTGCCTTAGGTTAGGATATATGACGTTACAGACGTATATACTGTTCTCTCCCGGAAGTAGGGTTCGACAGGCCAGGAATGTTGTCAAATATTGCATCCGAGATGTTAGGTTGCCTTAGATTATGATATATACCATTATAGACGCATATAATGTACCCACCGAGACGTAGGGACCGACACGCCTGGAATGTTGTCAAATGTTACATCCGAGATGTTAGGTTGCCTTAGGTTAGGATGTATGACGTTACAGACGTATATACTGTTCCCTCCGAGAAGTAGGGTTCGACAGGCCAGGAATGTTGTCAAATATTGCATCCGAGATGTTAGGTTGCCTTAGATTAGGATATACAACGTTATAGACGCATATAATGTTCCCACCGAGAAGTAGGGTCCGACACGCCTGGAAGGTTGTAGAATATTACATCCGAGATGTCAGGTTGCCTTAGGTTAGGATATATACCGTTATAGACATATATACTGTTCCCTCCGAGAAGTAGGGTTCGACAGGCCAGGAATGTTGTCAAATATTGCATCCGAGATGTTAGGTTGCCTTAGGTTAGGATATATGACGTTACAGACGTATATACTGTTCCCACCGAGAGGTAGGGTTCGACAGGCCAGGAATGTTGTCAAATATTGCATCCGAGATGTTAGGTTGCCTTAGATTAGGATATACAACGTTATAGACGCATATAATGTTCCCACCGAGAAGTGGGGTCCGACACGCCTGGAAGGTTGTAGAATATTACATCCGAGATGTCAGGTTGCCTTAGGTTAGGATATATACCGTTATAGACATATATACTGTTCCCTCCGAGAAGTAGGGTTCGACAGGCCAGGAATGTTGTCAAATATTGCATCCGAGATGTTAGGTTGCCTTAGGTTAGGATATATAGCGTTATAGACGCATGTAATGTTACCACCGAGAAGTAGGGTCCGACACGCCTGGAAGGTTGTAGACTATTACATCCGAGATGTCAGGTTGCCTTAGGTTAGGATATATACCGTTATAGACATATATACTGTTCCCTCCGAGAAGTAGGGTTCGACAGGCCAGGAATGTTGTCAAATATTGCATCCGAGATGTTAGGTTGCCTTAGATTATGATATATACCGTTATAGACGTATATACTGTTCCCTCCGAGAAGTAGGGTTCGACAGGCCAGGAATGTTGTCAAATATTGCATCCGAGACGTTAGGTTGCCTTAGATTAGGATATACAACGTTATAGACGCATATAATGTTCCCACCGAGAAGTAGGGTCCGACACGCCTGGAATGTTGTAGAATATTACATCCGAGATGTAAGGTTGCCTTAGGTTAGAATATATAACGTTATGGACGTATATACTGTTCCCACCGAGAAGTAGGGTCCGACACGCCTGGAAGGTTGTAGAATATTACATCCGAGATGTCAGGTTGCCTTAGGTTAGGATATATACCGTTATAGACATATATACTGTTCCCTCCGAGAAGTAGGGTTCGACAGGCCAGGAATGTTGTCAAATATTGCATCCGAGATGTTAGGTTGCCTTAGGTTAGGATATATAGCGTTATAGACGCATGTAATGTTACCACCGAGACGTAGAGACCGACACGCCTGGAATGTTGTCAAATGTTACATTCGAGATGTTAGGTTGCCTTAGGTTAGGATATATGACGTTATAGACGTATATACTGTTCCCTCCCGGAAGTAGGGTTCGACAGGCCAGGAATGTTGTCAAATATTGCATCCGAGATGTTAGGTTGCCTTAGATTATGATATATACCGTTATAGACGTATATACTGTTCCCTCCGAGAAGTACGGTTCGACAGGCCAGGAATATTGTCAAATATTGCATCCGAGATGTTAGGTTGCCTTAGGTTAGGATATATAACGTTATAGACGCATGTAATGTTACCACCGAGACGTAGGGACCGACACGCCTGGAATGTTGTCAAACGTTACATCCGAGATGTTAGGTTGCCTTAGGTTAGGATATATGACGTTACAGACGTATATACTGTTCCCTCCCGGAAGTAGGGTTCGACAGGCCAGGAATGTTGTCAAATATTGCATCCGAGATGTTAGGTTGCCTTAGATTATGATATATACCATTATAGACGCATATAATGTTCCCACCGAGACGTAGGGACCGACACGCCTGGAATGTTGTCAAATGTTACATCCGAGATGTTAGGTTGCCTTAGGTTAGGATGTATGACGTTACAGACGTATATACTGTTCCCTCCGAGAAGTAGGGTTCGACAGGCCAGGAATGTTGTCAAATATTGCATCCGAGATGTTAGGTTGCCTTAGATTAGGATATACAACGTTATAGACGCATATAATGTTCCCACCGAGAAGTAGGGTCCGACACGCCTGGAAGGTTGTAGAATATTACTTCCGAGATGTCAGGTTGCCTTAGGTTAGGATATATACCGTTATAGACATATATACTGTTCCCTCCGAGAAGTAGGGTTCGACAGGCCAGGAATGTTGTCAAATATTGCATCCGAGATGTTAGGTTGCCTTAGGTTAGGATATATAGCGTTATAGACGCATGTAATGTTACCACCGAGAAGTAGGGTCCGACACGCCTGGAAGGTTGTAGACTATTACATCCGAGATGTCAGGTTGCCTTAGGTTAGGATATATACCGTTATAGACATATATACTGTTCCCTCCGAGAAGTAGGGTTCGACAGGCCAGGAATGTTGTCAAATATTGCATCCGAGATGTTAGGTTGCCTTAGATTATGATATATACCGTTATAGACGTATATACTGTTCCCTCCGAGAAGTAGGGTTCGACAGGCCAGGAATGTTGTCAAATATTGCATCCGAGACGTTAGGTTGCCTTAGATTAGGATATACAACGTTATAGACGCATATAATGTTCCCACCGAGAAGTAGGGTCCGACACGCCTGGAATGTTGTAGAATATTACATCCGAGATGTAAGATTGCCTTAGGTTAGGATATATAACGTTATAGATGCATGTAATGTTACCTCCGAAACGTAGGGACCGACACGCCTGGAATGTTGTCAAATATTGCATGCGAGATGTTAGGTTGCCTTAGATTAGGATATACAACGTTATAGACGCATATAATGTTCCCACCGAGAAGTAGGGTCCGACACGCCTGGAATGTTGTAGAATATTACATCCGAGATGTAAGGTTGCCTTAGGTTAGGATATATAACGTTATGGACGTATATACTGTTCCCACCGAGAAGTAGGGTCCGAAACGCCAGGAATGTTGTAAAATATTACATCCGAGTTGCTACGTTGCCGTTATAGACGCATTAATGTTACCACCGAGACGTAGGGACCGACACGCCTGGAATGTTGTCAAATGTGACATCCGAGATGTTAGGTTGCCTTAGGTTAGGACATATATCGTTATAGACGTATGTACTGTTCCCTCCCGGAAGTAGGGATCGACAGGCCAGGAATGTTGTCAAATATTGCATCCGAGGTGTTAGGTTGCCTTAGATTATGATATATACCATTATAGACGCATATAATGTTCCAACCGAGAAGTAGGGTCCGACACGCCTGGAAGGTTGTAGAATATTACATCCGAGATGTCAGGTTGCCATAGGTTAGGATATATACCTTTATAGACATATATACTGTTCCCTCCGAGAAGTAGGGTTCGACAGGCCAGGAATGTTGTCAAATATTGCATCCGAGATGTTAGGTTGCCTTAGGTTAGGATATATAGCGTTATAGACGCATGTAATGTTACCACCGAGAAGTAGGGTCCGACACGCCTGGAAGGTTGTAGACTATTACATCCGAGATGTCAGGTTGCCTTAGGTTAGGATATATACCGTTATAGACATATATACTGTTCCCTCCGAGAAGTAGGGTTCGACAGGCCAGGAATGTTGTCAAATATTGCATCCGAGATGTTAGGTTGCCTTAGATTATGATATATACCGTTATAGACGTATATACTGTTCCCTCCGAGAAGTACGGTTCGACAGGCCAGGAATATTGTCAAATATTGCATCCGAGATGTTAGGTTGCCTTAGGTTAGGATATATAACGTTATAGACGCATGTAATGTTACCACCGAGACGTAGGGACCGACACGCCTGGAATGTTGTCAAACGTTACATCCGAGATGTTAGGTTGCCTTAGGTTAGGATATATGACGTTACAGACGTATATACTGTTCCCTCCGAGAAGTAGGGTTCGACAGGCCAGGAATGTTGTCAAATATTGCATCCGAGATGTTAGGTTGCCTTAGATTAGGATATACAACGTTATAGACGCATATAATGTTCCCACCGAGAAGTAGGGTCCGACACGCCTGGAAGGTTGTAGAATATTACTTCCGAGATGTCAGGTTGCCTTAGGTTAGGATATATACCGTTATAGACATATATACTGTTCCCTCCGAGAAGTAGGGTTCGACAGGCCAGGAATGTTGTCAAATATTGCATCCGAGATGTTAGGTTGCCTTAGGTTAGGATATATAGCGTTATAGACGCATGTAATGTTACCACCGAGAAGTAGGGTCCGACACGCCTGGAAGGTTGTAGACTATTACATCCGAGATGTCAGGTTGCCTTAGGTTAGGATATATACCGTTATAGACATATATACTGTTCCCTCCGAGAAGTAGGGTTCGACAGGCCAGGAATGTTGTCAAATATTGCATCCGAGATGTTAGGTTGCCTTAGATTATGATATATACCGTTATAGACGTATATACTGTTCCCTCCGAGAAGTAGGGTTCGACAGGCCAGGAATGTTGTCAAATATTGCATCCGAGACGTTAGGTTGCCTTAGATTAGGATATACAACGTTATAGACGCATATAATGTTCCCACCGAGAAGTAGGGTCCGACACGCCTGGAATGTTGTAGAATATTACATCCGAGATGTAAGATTGCCTTAGGTTAGGATATATAACGTTATAGACGCATGTAATGTTACCTCCGAAACGTAGGGACCGACACGCCTGGAATGTTGTCAAATATTGCATGCGAGATGTTAGGTTGCCTTAGATTAGGATATACAACGTTATAGACGCATATAATGTTCCCACCGAGAAGTAGGGTCCGACACGCCTGGAATGTTGTAGAATATTACATCCGAGATGTTAGGTTGCCTTAGGTTAGGATATATGACGTTACAGACGTATATACTGTTCCCTCCCGGAAGTAGGGTTCGACAGGCCAGGAATGTTGTCAAATATTGCATCCGAGATGTTAGGTTGCCTTAGATTATGATATATACCATTATAGACGCATATAATGTTCCCACCGAGACGTAGGGACCGACACGCCTGGAATGTTGTCAAATGTTACATCCGAGATGTTAGGTTGCCTTAGGTTAGGATGTATGACGTTACAGACGTATATACTGTTCCCTCCGAGAAGTAGGGTTCGACAGGCCAGGAATGTTGTCAAATATTGCATCCGAGATGTTAGGTTGCCTTAGATTAGGATATACAACGTTATAGACGCATATAATGTTCCCACCGAGAAGTAGGGTCCGACACGCCTGGAAGGTTGTAGAATATTACTTCCGAGATGTCAGGTTGCCTTAGGTTAGGATATATACCGTTATAGACATATATACTGTTCCCTCCGAGCAGTAGGGTTCGACAGGCCAGGAATGTTGTCAAATATTGCATCGGAGATGTTAGGTTGCCTTAGGTTAGGATATATAGCGTTATAGACGCATGTAATGTTACCACCGAGAAGTAGGGTCCGACACGCCTGGAAGGTTGTAGACTATTACATCCGAGATGTCAGGTTGCCTTAGGTTAGGATATATACCGTTATAGACATATATACTGTTCCCTCCGAGAAGTAGGGTTCGACAGGCCAGGAATGTTGTCAAATATTGCATCCGAGATGTTAGGTTGCCTTAGATTATGATATATACCGTTATAGACGTATATACTGTTCCCTCCGAGAAGTAGGGTTCGACAGGCCAGGAATGTTGTCAAATATTGCATCCGAGACGTTAGGTTGCCTTAGATTAGGATATACAACGTTATAGACGCATATAATGTTCCCACCGAGAAGTAGGGTCCGACACGCCTGGAATGTTGTAGAATATTACATCCGAGATGTAAGATTGCCTTAGGTTAGGATATATAACGTTATAGACGCATGTAATGTTACCTCCGAAACGTAGGGACCGACACGCCTGGAATGTTGTCAAATATTGCATGCGAGATGTTAGGTTGCCTTAGATTAGGATATACAACGTTATAGACGCATATAATGTTCCCACCGAGAAGTAGGGTCCGACACGCCTGGAATGTTGTAGATTATTACATCCGAGATGTTAGGTTGCCTTAGGTTAGGATATATGACGTTACAGACGTATATACTGTTCCCTCCCGGAAGTAGGGTTCGACAGGCCAGGAATGTTGTCAAATATTGCATCCGAGATGTTAGGTTGCCTTAGATTATGATATATACCATTATAGACGCATATAATGTTCCCACCGAGACGTAGGGACCGACACGCCTGGAATGTTGTCAAATGTTACATCCGAGATGTTAGGTTGCCTTAGGTTAGGATGTATGACGTTACAGACGTATATACTGTTCCCTCCGAGAAGTAGGGTTCGACAGGCCAGGAATGTTGTCAAATATTGCATCCGAGATGTTAGGTTGCCTTAGATTAGGATATACAACGTTATAGACGCATATAATGTTCCCACCGAGAAGTAGGGTCCGACACGCCTGGAAGGTTGTAGAATATTACTTCCGAGATGTCAGGTTGCCTTAGGTTAGGATATATACCGTTATAGACATATATACTGTTCCCTCCGAGCAGTAGGGTTCGACAGGCCAGGAATGTTGTCAAATATTGCATCGGAGATGTTAGGTTGCCTTAGGTTAGGATATATAGCGTTATAGACGCATGTAATGTTACCACCGAGAAGTAGGGTCCGACACGCCTGGAAGGTTGTAGACTATTACATCCGAGATGTCAGGTTGCCTTAGGTTAGGATATATACCGTTATAGACATATATACTGTTCCCTCCGAGAAGTAGGGTTCGACAGGCCAGGAATGTTGTCAAATATTGCATCCGAGATGTTAGGTTGCCTTAGATTATGATATATACCGTTATAGACGTATATACTGTTCCCTCCGAGAAGTAGGGTTCGACAGGCCAGGAATGTTGTCAAATATTGCATCCGAGACGTTAGGTTGCCTTAGATTAGGATATACAACGTTATAGACGCATATAATGTTCCCACCGAGAAGTAGGGTCCGACACGCCTGGAATGTTGTAGAATATTACATCCGAGATGTAAGGTTGCCTTAGGTTAGAATATATAACGTTATAGACGCATGTAATGTTACCTCCGAAACGTAGGGACCGACACGCCTGGAATGTTGTCAAATATTGCATGCGAGATGTTAGGTTGCCTTAGATTAGGATATACAACGTTATAGACGCATATAATGTTCCCACCGAGAAGTAGGGTCCGACACGCCTGGAATGTTGTAGAATATTACATCCGAGATGTAAGGTTGCCTTAGGTTAGGATATATAACGTTATGGACGTATATACTGTTCCCACCGAGAAGTAGGGTCCGAAACGCCAGGAATGTTGTAAAATATTACATCCGAGTTGCTACGTTGCCGTTATAGACGCATTAATGTTACCACCGAGACGTAGGGACCGACACGCCTGGAATGTTGTCAAATGTGACATCCGAGATGTTAGGTTGCCTTAGGTTAGGTCATATATCGTTATAGACGTATGTACTGTTCCCTCCCGGAAGTAGGGATCGACAGGCCAGGAATGTTGTCAAATATTGCATCCGAGATGTTAGGTTGCCTTAGATTATGATATATACCATTATAGACGCATATAATGTTCCAACCGAGAAGTAGGGTCCGACACGCCTGGAAGGTTGTAGAATATTACATCCGAGATGTCAGGTTGCCTTAGGTTAGGATATATACCTTTATAGACATATATACTGTTCCCTCCGAGAAGTAGGGTTCGACAGGCCAGGAATGTTGTCAAATATTGCATCCGAGATGTTAGGTTGCCTTAGGTTAGGATATATAGCGTTATAGACGCATGTAATGTTACCACCGAGAAGTAGGGTCCGACACGCCTGGAAGGTTGTAGACTATTACATCCGAGATGTCAGGTTGTCTTAGGTTAGGATATATACCGTTATAGACATATATACTGTTCCCTCCGAGAAGTAGGGTTCGACAGGCCAGGAATGTTGTCAAATATTGCATCCGAGATGTTAGGTTGCCTTAGATTATGATATATACCGTTATAGACGTATATATTGTTCCCTCCGAGAAGTAGGGTTCGACAGGCCAGGAATGCTGTCAAATATTGCATCCGAGACGTTAGGTTGCCTTAGATTAGGATATACAACGTTATAGACGCATATAATGTTCCCACCGAGAAGTAGGGTCCGACACGCCTGGAATGTTGTAGAATGTTACATCCGAGATGTAAGGTTGCCTTAGGTTAGAATATATAACGTTATGGACGTATATACTGTTCCCACCGAGAAGTAGGGTCCGAAACGCCAGGAATGTTGTAAAATATTACATCCGAGTTGCTACGTTGCCGTTATAGACGCATTAATGTTACCACCGAGACGTAGGGACCGACACGCCTGGAATGTTGTCAAATGTGACATCCGAGATGTTAGGTTGCCTTAGGTTAGGACATATATCGTTATAGACGTATGTACTGTTCCCTCCCGGAAGTAGGGTTCGACAGGCCAGGAATGTTGTCAAATATTGCATCCGAGATGTTAGGTTGCCTTAGATTATGATATATACCATTATAGACGCATATAATGTTCCCACCGAGAAGTAGGGTCCGACACGCCTGGAAGGTTGTAGAATATTACATCCGAGATGTCAGGTTGCCTTAGGTTAGGATATATACCGTTATAGACATATATACTGTTCCCTCCGAGAAGTAGGGTTCGACAGGCCAGGAATGTTGTCAAATATTGCATCCGAGATGTTAGGTTGCCTTAGGTTAGGATATATAGCGTTATAGACGCATGTAATGTTACCACCGAGACGTAGAGACCGACACGCCTGGAATGTTGTCAAATGTTACATTCGAGATGTTAGGTTGCCTTAGGTTAGGATATATGACGTTATAGACGTATATACTGTTCCCTCCCGGAAGTAGGGTTCGACAGGCCAGGAATGTTGTCAAATATTGCATCCGAGATGTTAGGTTGATTTAGATTATGATATATACCGTTATAGACGTATATACTGTTCCCTCCGAGAAGTACGGTTCGACAGGCCAGGAATATTGTCAAATATTGCATCCGAGATGTTAGGTTGCCTTAGGTTAGGATATATAACGTTATAGACGCATGTAATGTTACCACCGAGACGTAGGGACCGACACGCCTGGAATGTTGTCAAACGTTACATCCGAGATGTTAGGTTGCCTTAGGTTAGGATATATGACGTTACAGACGTATATACTGTTCCCTCCCGGAAGTAGGGTTCGACAGGCCAGGAATGTTGTCAAATATTGCATCCGAGATGTTAGGTTGCCTTAGATTATGATATATACCATTATAGACGCATATAATGTTCGCACCGAGACGTAGGGACCGACACGCCTGGAATGTTGTCAAATGTTACATCCGAGATGTTAGGTTGCCTTAGGTTAGGATGTATGACGTTACAGACGTATATACTGTTCCCTCCGAGAAGTAGGGTTCGACAGGCCAGGAATGTTGTCAAATATTGCATCCGAGATGTTAGGTTGCCTTAGATTAGGATATACAACGTTATAGACGCATATAATGTTCCCACCGAGAAGTAGGGTCCGACACGCCTGGAAGGTTGTAGAATATTACATCCGAGATGTCAGGTTGCCTTAGGTTAGGATATATACCGTTATAGACGCATGTAATGTTACCACCGAGACGTAGGGACCGACACGCCTGGAATGTTGTCAAACGTTACATCCGATATGTTAGGTTGCCTTAGGTTAGGATATATGACGTTACAGACGTATATACTGTTCCCTCCCGGAAGTAGGGTTCGACAGGCCAGGAATGTTGTCAAATATTGCATCCGAGATGTTAGGTTGCCTTAGGTTAGGATATATAACGTTATAGACGCATGTAATATTACCTCCGAGACGTAGGGACCGACACGCCTGGAATGTTGTAGAATATTACATCCGAGATGTAAGGTTGCCTTAGGTTAGGATATATAACGTTATGGACGTATATACTGTTCCCACCGAGAAGTAGGGTCCGAAACACCAGGAATGTTGTCAAATATTACATCCGAGTTGTTACGTTGCCGTTATAGACGCATTAATGTTACCACAGAGACGTAGGGACCGACACGCCTGGAATGTTGTCAAATGTGACATCCGAGATGTTAGGTTGCCTTAGGTTAGGATATATATCGTTATGGACGTATATACTGTTCCCACCGAGAGGTAGGGTTCGACAGGCCAGGAATGTTGTCAAATATTGCATCCGAGATGTTAGGTTGCCTTAGGTTAGGATATATAACGTTATAGACGCATGTAATATTACCTCCGAGACGTAGGGACCGACACGCCTGGAATGTTGTCAAATGTTACATCCGAGGTGTTAGGTTGCCTTAGGTTAGGATAAATATCGTTATAGACGTATATACTGTTCCCACCGAGAGGTAGGGTTCGACAGGCCAGGAATGTTGTCAAATATTGCATCCGAGATGTTAGGTTGCCTTAGATTATGATATATAGCGTTACAGACGCATATAATGTTCCCACCGAGAAGTAGGGTCCGACACGCCTGGAATGTTGTAGAATATTACATCCGAGATGTAAGCTTGCCTTAGGTTAGGATATATAACGTTATGGACGTATATACTGCTCCCACCGAGAAGTAGGGTCCGAAACGCCAGGAATGTTGTAAAATATTACATCCGAGTTGCTACGTTGCCGTTATAGACGCATTAATGTTACCACCGAGACGTAGGGACCGAAACGCCTGGAATGTTGTCAAATGTGACATCCGAGATGTTAGGTTGCCTTAGGTTAGGACATATATCGTTATAGACGTATGTACTGTTCCCACAGAGAGATAGGGTTTGACAGGCCAGGAATGTTGTCAAATATTGCATCCGAGATGTTAGGGTGCCTTAGATTAGGATACACAACGTTATAGACGCATATAATGTTCCCACCGAGAAGTAGGGTCCGACACGCCTGGAATGTTGTAGAATATTACATCCGAGATGTAAGGTTGCCTTAGGTTAGGATATATAACGTTATGGACGTATATACTGTTCCCACCGAGAAGTAGGGTCCGAAACACCAGGAATGTTGTAAAATATTACATCCGAGTTGTTACGTTGCCGTTATAGACGCATTAATGTTACCTCCGAGACGTAGGGACCGACACGCCTGGAATGTTGTCAAATGTTACATCCGAGGTGTTAGGTTGCCTTAGGTTAGGATAAATATCGTTATAGACGTATATACTGTTCCCACCGAGAGGTAGGGTTCGACAGGCCAGGAATGTTGTCAAATATTACATCCGAGATGTTAGGTTGCCTTAGATTATGATATATAGCGTTACAGACGCATATAATGTTCCCACCGAGAAGTAGGGTCCGACACGCCTGGAAGGTTGTAGAATATTACATCCGAGATGTCAGGTTGCCTTAGGTTAGGATATATACCGTTATATATATATACTGTTCCCTCCGAGAAGTACGGTTCGGCAGGCCAGGGATGTTGTCAAATATTGCATCCGAGATGTTAGGTTGCCTTAGGTTAGGATATATAACGTTATGGACGCTTGTAATGTTACCACCGAGACGTAGGGTCCGACACGCCTGGAAGGTTGTAGACTATTACATCCGAGATGTCAGGTTGCCTTAGGTTAGGATATATACCGTTATAGACATATATACTGTTCCCTCCGAGAAGTAGGGTTCGACAGGCCAGGAATGTTGTCAAATATTGCATCCGAGATGTTAGGTTGCCTTAGATTATGATATATACCGTTATAGACGTATATACTGTTCCCTCCGAGAAGTAGGGTTTGACAGGCCAGGAATGTTGTCAAATATTGCATCCGAGATGTTAGGTTGCCTTAGATTAGGATATACAACGTTATAGACGCATATAATGTTCCCACCGAGAAGTAGGGTCCGACACGCCTGGAATGTTGTAGAATATTACATCCGAGATGTAAGACTAGCTTAGGTTAGGATATATAACGTTATAGACGCATGTAATGTTACCTCCGAAACGTAGGGACCGACACGCCTGGAATGTTGTCAAATATTGCATCCGAGATGTTAGGTTGCCTTAGATTAGGATATACAACGTTATAGACGCATATAATGTTCCCACCGAGAAGTAGGGTCCGACACGCCTGGAATGTTGTAGAATATTACATCCGAGATGTAAGGTTGCCTTAGGTTAGGATATATAACGTTATGGACGTATATACTGTTCCCACCGAGAAGTAGGGTCCGAAACGCCAGGAATGTTGTAAAATATTACATCCGAGTTGCTACGTTGCCGTTATAGACGCATTAATGTTACCACCGAGACGTAGGGACCGACACGCCTGGAATGTTGTCAAATGTGACATCCGAGATGTTAGGTTGCCTTAGGTTAGGACATATATCGTTATAGACGTATGTACTGTTCCCACCGAGAGATAGGGTTTGACAGGCCAGGAATGTTGTCAAATATTGCATCCGAGATGTTAGGGTGCCTTAGGTTAGGATATATAACGTTATAGACGCATGTAATATTACCTCCGAGACGTAGGGACCGACACGCCTGGAATGTTGTCAAATGTTACATCCGAGGTGTTAGGTTGCCTTAGGTTAGGATAAATATCGTTATAGACGTATATACTGTTCCCACCGAGAGGTAGGGTTCGACAGGCCAGGAATGTTGTCAAATATTGCATCCGAGATGTTAGGTTGCTTTAGATTATGATATATAGCGTTACAGACGCATATAATGTTCCCACCGAGAAGTAGGGTCCGACACGCCTGGAATGTTGTAGAATATTACATCCGAGATGTAAGGTTGCCTTAGGTTAGGATATATAACGTTATGGACGTATATACTGTTCCCACCGAGAAGTAGGGTCCGAAACGCCAGGAATGTTGTAAAATATTACATCCGAGTTGTTACGTTGCCGTTATAGACGCATTAATGTTACCACAGAGACGTAGGGACCGACACGCCTGGAATGTTGTCAAATGTGACATCCGAGATGTTAGGTTGCCATAGGTTAGGATATATACCGTTATAGACATATATACTGTTCCCTCCGAGAAGTAGGGTTCCACAGGCCAGGAATGTTGTCAAATATTGCATCCGAGATGTTAGGTTGCCTTAGGTTAGGATATATAGCGTTATAGACGCATGTAATGTTACCACCGAGACGTAGGGACCGACACGCCTGGAATGTTGTCAAATGTTACATTCGAGATGTTAGGTTGCCTTAGGTTAGGATATATGACGTTATAGACGTATATACTGTTCCCTCCGAGAAGTACGGTTCGACAGGCCAGGAATATTGTCAAATATTGCATCCGAGATGTTAGGTTGCCTTAGGTTAGGATATATAACGTTATAGACGCATGTAATGTTACCACCGAGACGTAGGGACCGACACGCCTGGAATGTTGTCAAACGTTACATCCGAGATGTTAGGTTGCCTTAGGTTAGGATATATGACGTTACAGACGTATATTCTGTTCCCTCCCGGAAGTAGGGTTCGACAGGCCAGGAATGTTGTCAAATATTGCATCCGAGATGTTAGGTTGCCTTAGATTATGATATATACCATTATAGACGCATATAATGTTCCCACCGAGACGTAGGGACCGACACGCCTGGAATGTTGTCAAATGTTACATCCGAGATGTTAGGTTGCCTTAGGTTAGCATGTATGACGTTACAGACGTATATACTGTTCCCTCCGAGAAGTAGGGTTCGACAGGCCAGGAATGTTGTCAAATATTGCATCCGAGATGTTAGGTTGCCTTAGATTAGGATATACAACGTTATAGACGCATATAATGTTCCCACCGAGAAGTAGGGTCCGACACGCCTGGAAGGTTGTAGAATATTACATCCGAGATGTCAGGTTGCCTTAGGTTAGGATATATACCGTTATAGACGCATGTAATGTTACCACCGAGACGTAGGGACCGACACGCCTGGAATGTTGTCAAACGTTACATCCGATATGTTAGGTTGCCTTAGGTTAGGATATATGACGTTACAGACGTATATACTGTTCCCTCCCGGAAGTAGGGTTCGACAGGCCAGGAATGTTGTCAAATATTGCATCCGAGATGTTAGGTTGCCTTAGGTTAGGATATATAACGTTATAGACGCATGTAATATTACCTCCGAGACGTAGGGACCGACACGCCTGGAATGTTGTAGAATATTACATCCGAGATGTAAGGTTGCCTTAGGTTAGGATATATAACGTTATGGACGTATATACTGTTCCCACCGAGAAGTAGGGTCCGAAACACCAGGAATGTTGTCAAATATTACATCCGAGTTGTTACGTTGCCGTTATAGACGCATTAATGTTACCACAGAGACGTAGGGACCGACACGCCTGGAATGTTGTCAAATGTGACATCCGAGATGTTAGGTTGCCTTAGGTTAGGATATATATCGTTATGGACGTATATACTGTTCCCACCGAGAGGTAGGGTTCGACAGGCCAGGAATGTTGTCAAATATTGCATCCGAGATGTTAGGTTGCCTTAGGTTAGGATATATAACGTTATAGACGCATGTAATATTACCTCCGAGACGTAGGGACCGACACGCCTGGAATGTTGTCAAATGTTACATCCGAGGTGTTAGGTTGCCTTAGGTTAGGATAAATATCGTTATAGACGTATATACTGTTCCCACCGAGAGGTAGGGTTCGACAGGCCAGGAATGTTGTCAAATATTGCATCCGAGATGTTAGGTTGCCTTAGATTATGATATATAGCGTTACAGACGCATATAATGTTCCCACCGAGAAGTAGGGTCCGACACGCCTGGAATGTTGTAGAATATTACATCCGAGATGTAAGCTTGCCTTAGGTTAGGATATATAACGTTATGGACGTATATACTGCTCCCACCGAGAAGTAGGGTCCGAAACGCCAGGAATGTTGTAAAATATTACATCCGAGTTGCTACGTTGCCGTTATAGACGCATTAATGTTACCACCGAGACGTAGGGACCGAAACGCCTGGAATGTTGTCAAATGTGACATCCGAGATGTTAGGTTGCCTTAGGTTAGGACATATATCGTTATAGACGTATGTACTGTTCCCACAGAGAGATAGGGTTTGACAGGCCAGGAATGTTGTCAAATATTGCATCCGAGATGTTAGGGTGCCTTAGATTAGGATATACAACGTTATAGACGCATATAATGTTCCCACCGAGAAGTAGGGTCCGACACGCCTGGAATGTTGTAGAATATTACATCCGAGATGTAAGGTTGCCTTAGGTTAGGATATATAACGTTATGGACGTATATACTGTTCCCACCGAGAAGTAGGGTCCGAAACACCAGGAATGTTGTAAAATATTACATCCGAGTTGTTACGTTGCCGTTATAGACGCATTAATGTTACCTCCGAGACGTAGGGACCGACACGCCTGGAATGTTGTCAAATGTTACATCCGAGGTGTTAGGTTGCCTTAGGTTAGGATAAATATCGTTATAGACGTATATACTGTTCCCACCGAGAGGTAGGGTTCGACAGGCCAGGAATGTTGTCAAATATTACATCCGAGATGTTAGGTTGCCTTAGATTATGATATATAGCGTTACAGACGCATATAATGTTCCCACCGAGAAGTAGGGTCCGACACGCCTGGAAGGTTGTAGAATATTACATCCGAGATGTCAGGTTGCCTTAGGTTAGGATATATACCGTTATATATATATATACTGTTCCCTCCGAGAAGTACGGTTCGGCAGGCCAGGGATGTTGTCACATATTGCATCCGAGATGTTAGGTTGCCTTAGGTTAGGATATATAACGTTATGGACGCTTGTAATGTTACCACCGAGACGTAGGGTCCGACACGCCTGGAAGGTTGTAGACTATTACATCCGAGATGTCAGGTTGCCTTAGGTTAGGATATATACCGTTATAGACATATATACTGTTCCCTCCGAGAAGTAGGGTTCGACAGGCCAGGAATGTTGTCAAATATTGCATCCGAGATGTTAGGTTGCCTTAGATTATGATATATACCGTTATAGACGTATATACTGTTCCCTCCGAGAAGTAGGGTTTGACAGGCCAGGAATGTTGTCAAATATTGCATCCGAGATGTTAGGTTGCCTTAGATTAGGATATACAACGTTATAGACGCATATAATGTTCCCACCGAGAAGTAGGGTCCGACACGCCTGGAATGTTGTAGAATATTACATCCGAGATGTAAGACTAGCTTAGGTTAGGATATATAACGTTATAGACGCATGTAATGTTACCTCCGAAACGTAGGGACCGACACGCCTGGAATGTTGTCAAATATTGCATCCGAGATGTTAGGTTGCCTTAGATTAGGATATACAACGTTATAGACGCATATAATGTTCCCACCGAGAAGTAGGGTCCGACACGCCTGGAATGTTGTAGAATATTACATCCGAGATGTAAGGTTGCCTTAGGTTAGGATATATAACGTTATGGACGTATATACTGTTCCCACCGAGAAGTAGGGTCCGAAACGCCAGGAATGTTGTAAAATATTACATCCGAGTTGCTACGTTGCCGTTATAGACGCATTAATGTTACCACCGAGACGTAGGGACCGACACGCCTGGAATGTTGTCAAATGTGACATCCGAGATGTTAGGTTGCCTTAGGTTAGGACATATATCGTTATAGACGTATGTACTGTTCCCACCGAGAGATAGGGTTTGACAGGCCAGGAATGTTGTCAAATATTGCATCCGAGATGTTAGGGTGCCTTAGGTTAGGATATATAACGTTATAGACGCATGTAATATTACCTCCGAGACGTAGGGACCGACACGCCTGGAATGTTGTCAAATGTTACATCCGAGGTGTTAGGTTGCCTTAGGTTAGGATAAATATCGTTATAGACGTATATACTGTTCCCACCGAGAGGTAGGGTTCGACAGGCCAGGAATGTTGTCAAATATTGCATCCGAGATGTTAGGTTGCTTTAGATTATGATATATAGCGTTACAGACGCATATAATGTTCCCACCGAGAAGTAGGGTCCGACACGCCTGGAATGTTGTAGAATATTACATCCGAGATGTAAGGTTGCCTTAGGTTAGGATATATAACGTTATGGACGTATATACTGTTCCCACCGAGAAGTAGGGTCCGAAACGCCAGGAATGTTGTAAAATATTACATCCGAGTTGTTACGTTGCCGTTATAGACGCATTAATGTTACCACAGAGACGTAGGGACCGACACGCCTGGAATGTTGTCAAATGTGACATCCGAGATGTTAGGTTGCCATAGGTTAGGATATATATCGTTATAGACGTATATACTGTTCCCACCGAGAGGTAGGGTTCGACAGGCCAGGAATGTTGTCAGATATTGCATCCGAGATGCTAGGTTGCCTTTGGTTAGGATATATAACGTTATAGACGCATGTAATGTTACCTCCGAGACGTAGGGACCGACACGCCTGGAATGTTGTCAAATATTGCATCCGAGATGTTAGGTTGCCTTAGGTTAGGATATATAACGTTATAGACGCATGTAATGTTACCACCGAGACGTAGGGACCGACACGCCTGGAATGTTGTCAAACGTTACATCCGAGATGTTAGTTTGCCTTAGGTTAGGATATATGACGTTACAGACGTATATACTGTTCCCTCCCGGAAGTAGGGTTCGACAGGCCAGGAATGTTGTCAAATATTGCATCCGAGATGTTAGGTTGCCTTAGATTATGATATATACCATTATGGACGCATATAATGTTCCCACCGAGAAGTAGGGTCCGACACGCCTGGAAGGTTGTAGAATATTACATCCGAGATGTCAGGTTGCCTTAGGTTAGGATATATACCGTTATAGACATATATACTGTTCCCTCCGAGAAGTAGGGTTCCACAGGCCAGGAATGTTGTCAAATATTGCATCCGAGATGTTAGGTTGCCTTAGGTTAGGATACATAGCGTTATAGACGCATGTAATGTTACCACCGAGACGTAGGGACCGACACGCCTGGAATGTTGTCAAATGTTACATTCGAGATGTTAGGTTGCCTTAGGTTAGGATATATGACGTTATAGACGTATATACTGTTCCCTCCGAGAAGTACGGTTCGACAGGCCAGGAATATTGTCAAATATTGCATCCGAGACGTTAGGTTGCCTTAGGTTAGGATATATAACGTTATAGACGCATGTAATGTTACCACCGAGACGTAGGGACCGACACGCCTGGAATGTTGTCAAACGTTACATCCGAGATGTTAGGTTGCCTTAGGTTAGGATATATGACGTTACAGACGTATATTCTGTTCCCTCCCGGAAGTAGGGTTCGACAGGCCAGGAATGTTGTCAAATATTGCATCCGAGATGTTAGGTTGCCTTAGATTATGATATATACCATTATAGACGCATATAATGTTCCCACCGAGACGTAGGGACCGACACGCCTGGAATGTTGTCAAATGTTACATCCGAGATGTTAGGTTGCCTTAGGTTAGCATGTATGACGTTACAGACGTATATACTGTTCCCTCCGAGAAGTAGGGTTCGACAGGCCAGGAATGTTGTCAAATATTGCATCCGAGATGTTAGGTTGCCTTAGATTAGGATATACAACGTTATAGACGCATATAATGTTCCCACCGAGAAGTAGGGTCCGACACGTCTGGAATGTTGTAGAATATTACATCCGAGATGTAAGGTTGCCTTAGGTTAGAATATATAACGTTATGGACGTATATACTGTTCCCACCGAGAAGTAGGGTCCGACACGCCAGGAATGTTGTAAAATATTACATCCGAGTTGTTACGTTGCCGTTATAGACGCATTAATGTTACCACCGAGACGTAGGGACCGACACGCCTGGAATGTTGTCAAATGTGACATCCGAGATGTTAGGTTGCCTTAGGTTAGGACATATATCGTGATAGACGTATGTACTGTTCCCACCGAGAGATAGGGTTTGACAGGCCAGGAATGTTGTCAAATATTGCATCCGAGATGTTAGGTTGCCTTAGGTTAGGATATATAACGTTATAGCCGCATGTAATATTACCTCCGAGACGTAGGGACCGACACGCCTGGAATGTTGTAGAATATTACATCCGAGATGTAAGGTTGCCTTAGGTTAGGATATATAACGTTATGGACGTATATACTGTTCCCACCGAGAAGTAGGGTCCGAAACACCAGGAATGTTGTAAAATATTACATCCGAGTTGTTACGTTGCCGTTATAGACGCATTAATGTTACCACAGAGACGTAGGGACCGACACGCCTGGAATGTTGTCAAATGTGACATCCGAGATGTTAGGTTGCCTTAGGTTAGGATATATATCGTTATGGACGTATATACTGTTCCCTCCGAGAAGTAGGGTTCGACAGGCCAGGAATGTTGTCAAATATTGCATCCGAGATGTTAGGTTGCCTTAGATTAGGATATACAACGTTATAGACGCATATAATGTTCCCACCGAGAAGTAGGGTCCGACACGCCTGGAATGTTGTAGAATATTACATCCGAGATGTAAGGTTGCCTTAGGTTAGGATATATAACGTTATGGACGTATATACTGTTCCCACCGAGAAGTAGGGTCCGAAACGGCAGGACGGTTGTAAAATATTACATCCGAGTTGTTACGTTACCGTTATAGACGCATTAATGTTACCACCGAGACGCAGGGACCGACACGCCTGGAATGTTGTCAAATGTGACATCCGAGATGTTAGGTTGCCTTAGGTTAGGATATATATCGTTATAGACGTATATACTGTTCCCACCGAGAGGTAGGGTTCGACAGGCCAGGAATGTTGTCAAATATTGCATCCGAGATGCAAGGTTGCCTTTGGTTAGGATATATAACGTTATAGACGCATGTAATGTTACCTCCGAGACGTAGGGACCGACACGCCTGGAATGTTGTCAAATATTGCATCCGAGATGTTAGGTTGCCTTAGATTATGATATATGACGTTACAGACGTATATACTGTTCCCTCCGAGAAGTAGGGTTCGACAGGCCAGGAATGTTGTCAAATATTGCATCCGAGATGTTAGGTTGCCTTAGATTAGGATATACAACGTTATAGACGCATGTAATGTTACCACCGAGACGTAGGGACCGACACGCCTGGAATGTTGTCAAATGTTACATCCGAGATGTTAGGTTGCCTTAGGTTAGGGTATATGACGTTACAGACGTATATACTGTTCCCTCCCGGAAGTAGGTTTCGACAGGCCAGGAATGTTGTCAAATATTGCATCCGAGATGTTAGGTTGCCTTAGATTATGATATATACCATTATAGACGCATATAATGTTCCCACCGAGAAGTAGGGTCCGACACGCGTAGAATGTTGTAGAATATTACATCCGAGATGTCAGGTTGCCTTAGGTTAGGATATATACCGTTATAGACATATATACTGTTCCCTCCGAGAAGTACGGTTCGACAGGCCAGGAATATTGTCAAATATTGCATCCGAGATGTTAGGTTGCCTTAGGTTAGGATATATAACGTTATAGACGCATGTAATGTTACCACCGAGACGTAGGGACCGACACGCCTGGAATGTTGTGAAATGTTACATCCGAGATGTTAGGTTGCCTTAGGTTAGGATATATGACGTTACAGACGTATATACTGTTCCCTCCCGGAAGTAGGGTTCGACAGGCCAGGAATGTTGTCAAATATTGCATCCGAGATGTTAGGTTGCCTTAGATTATGATATATACCATTATAGACGCATATAATGTTCCCACCGAGAAGTAGGGTCCGACACGCCTGGAATGTTGTAGAATATTACATCCGAGATGTCAGGTTGCCTTAGGTTAGGATATATACCGTTATAGACATATATACTGTTCCCTCCGAGAAGTAGGGTTCGACAGGCCAGGAATGTTGTCAAATATTGCATCCGAGATGTTAGGTTGCCTTAGGTTAGGATATATAGCGTTATAGACGCATGTAATGTTACCACCGAGACGTAGGGACCGACACGCCTGGAATGTTGTCAAATGTTACATCCGAGATGTTAGGTTGCCTTAGGTTAGGATGTATGACGTTACAGACGTATATACTGTACCCTCCGAGAAGTAGGGTTCGACAGGCCAGGAATGTTGTCAAATATTGCATCCGAGATGTTAGGTTGCCTTAGATTATGATATATACCGTTATAGACGTATATACTGTTCCCTCCGAGAAGTAGGGTTCGACAGGCCAGGAATGTTGTCAAATATTGCATCCGAGATGTTAGGTTGTCTTAGATTAGGATATACAACGTTATAGACGCATATAATGTTCCCACCGAAAAGTAGGGTCCGACACGCCTGGAATGTTGTAGAATATTACATCCGAGATGTAAGGTTGCCTTAGGTTAGGATATATAACGTTATGGACGTATATACTGTTCCCACCGAGAAGTAGGGTCCGAAACGCCAGGAATGTTGTAAAATATTACATCCGCGTTGTTACGTTGCCGTTATAGACGCATTAATGTTACCACCGAGACGTGGGGACCGACACGCCTGGAATGTTGTCAAATGTGACATCCGAGATGTCAGGTTGCCTAAGGTTAGGATATATACCGTTATAGACATATATACTGTTCCCTCCGAGAAGTAGGGTTCGACAGGCCAGGAATGTTGTCAAATATTGCATCCGAGATGTTAGGTTGCCTTAGGTTAGGATATATAACGTTATAGACGCATGTAATGTTACCACCGAGACGTAGGGACCGACACGCCTGGAATGTTGTCAAATGTTACATCCGAGATGTTAGGTTGCCTTAGATTAGGATATACAACGTTATAGACGCATATAATGTTCCCACCGAGAAGTAGGGTCCGACACGCCTGGAATGTTGTAGAATAATACATTCGAGATGTCAGGTTGCCTTAGGTTAGGATATATAACGTTATAGACGTATATACTGTTCCCTCCGAGAAGTAGGGTTCGCCAAGCCAGGAATGTTGTCAAATATTGCATCCGAGATGTTAGGTTGCCTTAGATTAGGATATATACCGTTATAGAAGCATGTAACGTTATCACCGAGACGTAGGGACCCACACGCCTGGAATGTTGTCAAATGTTACATCCGAGAAGTTAGGTTGTCTTAGGTTAGGATATATGACGTTATAGACGTATATACTGTTCCCTCCGAGAAGTACGGTTCGACAGGCCAGGAATATTGTCAAATATTGCATCCGAGATGTTAGGTTGCCTTCGGTTAGGATATATAACGTTATAGACGCATGTAATGTTACCACCGAGACGTAGGGACCGACACGCCTGGAATGTTGTCAAATGTTACATCCGAGATGTTAGGTTGCCTTAGATTATGATATATACCGTTATAGACGTATATATTGTTCCCTCCGAGAAGTAGGGTTCGACAGGCCAGGAATGTTGTCAAATATTGCATCCGAGATGTTAGGTTGCCTTAGATTAGGATATACAACGTTATAGACGCATATAATGTTCCCACCGAGAAGTAGGGTCCGACACGCCTGGAATGTTGTAGAATATTACATCCGAGATGTAAGATTGCCTTAGGTTAGGATATATAACGTTATAGACGCATGTAATGTTACCTCCGAAACGTAGGGACCGACACGCCTGGAATGTTGTCAAATATTGCATCCGAGATGTTAGGTTGCCTTAGGTTAGGATATATAACGTTATAGACGCATGTAATGTTACCACCGAGACGTAGGGACCGACACGCCTGGAATGTTGTCAAATATTACATCCGAGATGTTAGGTTGCCTTAGATTAGGATATACAACGTTATAGACGCATATAATGTTCCCACCGAGAAGTAGGGTCCGACACGCCTGGAATGTTGTAGAATAATACATTCGAGATGTCAGGTTGCCTTAGGTTAGGATATATAACGTTATAGACGTATATACTGTTCCCTCCGAGAAGTAGGGTTCGACAAGCCAGGAATGTTGTCAAATATTGCATCCGAGATGTTAGGTTGCCTTAGATTAGGATATATACCGTTATAGAAGCATGTAATGTTATCACCGAGACGTAGGGGCCCACACGCCTGGAATGTTGTCAAATGTTACATCCGAGAAGTTAGGTTGTCTTAGGTTAGGATATATGACGTTATAGACGTATATACTGTTCCCTCCGAGAAGTACGGTTCGACAGGCCAGGAATATTGTCAAATATTGCATCCGAGATGTTAGGTTGCCTTAGGTTAGGATATATAACGTTATAGACGCATGTAATGTTACCACCGAGACGTAGGGACCGACACGCCTGGAATGTTGTCAAATGTTACATCCGAGATGTTAGGTTGCCTTAGATTATGATATATACCGTTATAGACGTATATATTGTTCCCTCCGAGAAGTAGGGTTCGACAGGCCAGGAATGTTGTCAAATATTGCATCCGAGATGTTAGGTTGCCTTAGATTAGGATATACAACGTTATAGACGCATATAATGTTCCCACCGAGAAGTAGGGTCCGACACGCCTGGAATGTAGTAGAATATTACATCCGAGATGTAAGGTTGCCTTAGGTTAGGATATATAACGTTATGGACGTATATACTGTTCCCACCGAGAAGTAGGGTCCGAAACGCCAGGAATGTTGTAAAATATTACATCCGCGTTGTTACGTTGCCGTTATAGACGCATTAATGTTACCACCGAGACGCAGGGACCGACACGCCTGGAATGTTGTCAAATGTGACATCCGAGATGTTAGGTTGCCTTAGGTTAGGATATATATCGTTATAGACGTATATACTGTTCCAACCGAGAGGTAGGGTTCGACAGGCCAGGAATGTTGTCAAATTTTGCATCCGAGATGTTAGGTTGCCTTTGGTTAGGATATATAACGTTATAGACGCATGTAATGTTACCTCCGAGACGTAGGGACCGACACGCCTGGAATGTTGTCAAATGTTACATCCGAGATGTTAGGTTGCCTTAGGTTAGGATATATGACGTTACAGACGTATATACTGTTCCCTCCCGGAAGTAGGTTTCGACAGGCCAGGAATGTTGTCAAATATTGCATCCGAGATGTTAGGTTGCCTTAGATTATGATATATACCATTATAGACGCATATAATGTTCCCACCGAGAAGTAGGGTCCGACACGCCTGGAATGTTGTCAAATGTTACATCCGAGATGTTAGGTTGCCTTAGGTTAGGATGTATGACGTTACAGACGTATATACTGTACCCTCCGAGAAGTAGGGTTCGACAGGCCAGGAATGTTGTCAAATATTGCATCCGAGATGTTAGGTTGCCTTAGATTATGATATATACCGTTATAGACGTATATACTGTTCCCTCCGAGAAGTAGGGTTAGCAAGCCAGGAATGTTGTCAAATATTGCATCCGAGATGTTAGGTTGCCTTGGATTAGGATATATACCGTTATAGAAGCATGTAATGTTACCACCGAGACGTAGGGAGCGACACGCCTGGAATGTTGTCAAATGTTACATCCGAGATGTTAGGTTGCCTTAGGTTAGGATATATGACGTTACAGACGTATATACTGTTCCCTCCGGGAAGTAGGGTTCGACAGGCAAGGAATGTTGTAAAATATTGCATCCGAGATGTTAGGTTGCCTTAGATTATGATATATACCATTATAGACGCATATAATGTTCCCACCGAGAAGTAGGGTCCGACACGCCTGGAAGGTTGTAGACTATTACATCCGAGATGTCAGGTTGCCTTAGGTTAGGATATATACCGTTATAGACATATATACTGTTCCCTCCGAGAAGTAGGGTTCGACAGGCCAGGAATGTTGTGAAATATTGCATCCGAGATGTTAGGTTGCCTTAGATTATGATATATAACGTTATAGACGCATGTAATGTTACCACCGAGACGTAGGGACCGACACGCCTGGAATGTTGTCAAATGTTATATCCGAGATGTTAGGTTGCCTTAGATTAGGATATACAACGTTATAGACGCATATAATGTTCCCACCGAGAAGTAGGTTCCGACACGCCTGGAGTGTTGTAGAATAATACATCCGAGATGTCAGGTTGCCTTAGGTTAGGATATATAACGTTATAGACGTATATACTGTTCCCTCCGAGAAGTAGGGTTCGACAAGCCAGGAATGTTGTCAAATATTGCATCCGAGATGTTAGGTTGCCTTAGATTATGATATATACCATTATAGACGCATATAATGTTCCCACCGAGAAGTAGGGTCCGACACGCCTAGAATGTTGTAGAATATTACATCCGAGATGTCAGGTTGCCTTAGGTTAGGATATATACCGTTATAGACATATATACTGTTCCCTCCGAGAAGTACGGTTCGACAGTCCAGGAATATTGTCAAATATTGCATCCGAGATGTTAGGTTGCCTTAGGTTAGGATATATAACGTTATAGACGCATGTAATGTTACCACCGAGACGTAGGGACCGACACGCCTGGAATGTTGTGAAATGTTACATCCGAGATGTTAGGTTGCCTTAGGTTAGGATATATGACGTTACAGACGTATATACTGTTCCCTCCCGGAAGTAGGGTTCGACAGGCCAGGAATGTTGTCAAATATTGCATCCGAGATGTTAGGTTGCCTTAGATTATGATATATACCATTATAGACGCATATAATGTTCCCACCGAGAAGTAGGGTCCGACACGCCTGGAATGTTGTAGAATATTACATCCGAGATGTCAGGTTGCCTTAGGTTAGGATATATACCGTTATAGACATATATACTGTTCCCTCCGAGAAGTAGGGTTCGACAGGCCAGGAATGTTGTCAAATATTGCATCCGAGATGTTAGGTTGCCTTAGGTTAGGATATATAGCGTTATAGACGCATGTAATGTTACCACCGAGACGTAGGGACCGACACGCCTGGAATGTTGTCAAATGTTACATCCGAGATGTTAGGTTGCCTTAGGTTAGGATGTATGACGTTACAGACGTATATACTGTACCCTCCGAGAAGTAGGGTTCGACAGGCCAGGAATGTTGTCAAATATTGCATCCGAGATGTTAGGTTGCCTTAGATTATGATATATACCGTTATAGACGTATATACTGTTCCCTCCGAGAAGTAGGGTTCGACAGGCCAGGAATGTTGTCAAATATTGCATCCGAGATGTTAGGTTGTCTTAGATTAGGATATACAACGTTATAGACGCATATAATGTTCCCACCGAAAAGTAGGGTCCGACACGCCTGGAATGTTGTAGAATATTACATCCGAGATGTAAGGTTGCCTTAGGTTAGGATATATAACGTTATGGACGTATATACTGTTCCCACCGAGAAGTAGGGTCCGAAACGCCAGGAATGTTGTAAAATATTACATCCGCGTTGTTACGTTGCCGTTATAGACGCATTAATGTTACCACCGAGACGTGGGGACCGACACGCCTGGAATGTTGTCAAATGTGACATCCGAGATGTCAGGTTGCCTTAGGTTAGGATATATACCGTTATAGACATATATACTGTTCCCTCCGAGAAGTAGGGTTCGACAGGCCAGGAATGTTGTCAAATATTGCATCCGAGATGTTAGGTTGCCTTAGGTTAGGATATATAACGTTATAGACGCATGTAATGTTACCACCGAAACGTAGGGACCGACACGCCTGGAATGTTGTCAAATGTTACATCCGAGATGTTAGGTTGCCTTAGATTAGGATATACAACGTTATAGACGCATATAATGTTCCCACCGAGAAGTAGGGTCCGACACGCCTGGAATGTTGTAGAATAATACATTCGAGATGTCAGGTTGCCTTAGGTTAGGATATATAACGTTATAGACGTATATACTGTTCCCTCCGAGAAGTAGGGTTCGCCAAGCCAGGAATGTTGTCAAATATTGCATCCGAGATGTTAGGTTGCCTTAGATTAGGATATATACCGTTATAGAAGCATGTAATGTTATCACCGAGACGTAGGGACCCACACGCCTGGAATGTTGTCAAATGTTACATCCGAGAAGTTAGGTTGTCTTAGGTTAGGATATATGACGTTATAGACGTATATACTGTTCCCTCCGAGAAGTACGGTTCGACAGGCCAGGAATATTGTCAAATATTGCATCCGAGATGTTAGGTTGCCTTAGGTTAGGATATATAACGTTATAGACGCATGTAATGTTACCACCGAGACGTAGGGACCGACACGCCTGGAATGTTGTCAAATGTTACATCCGAGATGTTAGGTTGCCTTAGATTATGATATATACCGTTATAGACGTATATATTGTTCCCTCCGAGAAGTAGGGTTCGACAGGCCAGGAATGTTGTCAAATATTGCATCCGAGATGTTAGGTTGCCTTAGATTAGGATATACAACGTTATAGACGCATATAATGTTCCCACCGAGAAGTAGGGTCCGACACGCCTGGAATGTTGTAGAATATTACATCCGAGATGTAAGATTGCCTTAGGTTAGGATATATAACGTTATAGACGCATGTAATGTTACCTCCGAAACGTAGGGACCGACACGCCTGGAATGTTGTCAAATATTGCATCCGAGATGTTAGGTTGCCTTAGATTAGGATATACAACGTTATAGACGCATATAATGTTCCCACCGATGAGTAGGGTCCGACACGTCTGGAATGTTGTAGAATATTACATCCGAG
This sequence comes from Xylocopa violacea, assembly GCA_963969225.1. Classification (NCBI taxonomy): domain Eukaryota; kingdom Metazoa; phylum Arthropoda; class Insecta; order Hymenoptera; family Apidae; genus Xylocopa; species Xylocopa violacea. The sequence continues at coordinate 23,107,785 of CAXAJV010000004.1, forward strand.
ATGTAAGGTTGCCTTAGGTTAGAATATATAACGTTATGGACGTATATACTGTTCCCACCGAGAAGTAGGGTCCGACACGCCAGGAATGTTGTAAAATATTACATCCGAGTTGTTACGTTGCCGTTATAGACGCATTAATGTTACCACCGAGACGTAGGGACCGACACGCCTGGAATGTTGTCAAATGTGACATCCGAGATGTTAGGTTGCCTTAGGTTAGGATATATAACGTTATAGACGCATGTAATGTTACCTCCGAGACGTAGGGACCGACACGCCTGGAATGTTGTCAAATATTGCATCCGAGATGTTAGGTTGCCTTAGGTTAGGATATATAACGTTATAGACGCATGTAATGTTACCACCGAGACGTAGGGACCGACACGCCTGGAATGTTGTCAAATATTACATCCGAGATGTTAGGTTGCCTTAGATTAGGATATACAACGTTATAGACGCATATAATGTTCCCACCGAGAAGTAGGGTCCGACACGCCTGGAATGTTGTAGAATAATACATTCGAGATGTCAGGTTGCCTTAGGTTAGGATATATAACGTTATAGACGTATATACTGTTCCCTCCGAGAAGTAGGGTTCGACAAGCCAGGAATGTTGTCAAATATTGCATCCGAGATGTTAGGTTGCCTTAGATTAGGATATATACCGTTATAGAAGCATGTAATGTTATCACCGAGACGTAGGGGCCCACACGCCTGGAATGTTGTCAAATGTTACATCCGAGAAGTTAGGTTGTCTTAGGTTAGGATATATGACGTTATAGACGTATATACTGTTCCCTCCGAGAAGTACGGTTCGACAGGCCAGGAATATTGTCAAATATTGCATCCGAGATGTTAGGTTGCCTTAGGTTAGGATATATAACGTTATAGACGCATGTAATGTTACCACCGAGACGTAGGGACCGACACGCCTGGAATGTTGTCAAATGTTACATCCGAGATGTTAGGTTGCCTTAGATTATGATATATACCGTTATAGACGTATATATTGTTCCCTCCGAGAAGTAGGGTTCGACAGGCCAGGAATGTTGTCAAATATTGCATCCGAGATGTTAGGTTGCCTTAGATTAGGATATACAACGTTATAGACGCATATAATGTTCCCACCGAGAAGTAGGGTCCGACACGCCTGGAATGTTGTAGAATATTACATCCGAGATGTAAGGTTGCCTTAGGTTAGGATATATAACGTTATGGACGTATATACTGTTCCCACCGAGAAGTAGGGTCCGAAACGCCAGGAATGTTGTAAAATATTACATCCGCGTTGTTACGTTGCCGTTATAGACGCATTAATGTTACCACCGAGACGCAGGGACCGACACGCCTGGAATGTTGTCAAATGTGACATCCGAGATGTTAGGTTGCCTTAGGTTAGGATATATATCGTTATAGACGTATATACTGTACCCTCCGAGAAGTAGGGTTCGACAGGCCAGGAATGTTGTCAAATATTGCATCCGAGATGTTAGGTTGCCTTAGATTATGATATATACCGTTATAGACGTATATACTGTTCCCTCCGAGAAGTAGGGTTAGCAAGCCAGGAATGTTGTCAAATATTGCATCCGAGATGTTAGGTTGCCTTGGATTAGGATATATACCGTTATAGAAGCATGTAATGTTACCACCGAGACGTAGGGAGCGACACGCCTGGAATGTTGTCAAATGTTACATCCGAGATGTTAGGTTGCCTTAGGTTAGGATATATGACGTTACAGACGTATATACTGTTCCCTCCGGGAAGTAGGGTTCGACAGGCAAGGAATGTTGTAAAATATTGCATCCGAGATGTTAGGTTGCCTTAGATTATGATATATACCATTATAGACGCATATAATGTTCCCACCGAGAAGTAGGGTCCGACACGCCTGGAAGGTTGTAGACTATTACATCCGAGATGTCAGGTTGCCTTAGGTTAGGATATATACCGTTATAGACATATATACTGTTCCCTCCGAGAAGTAGGGTTCGACAGGCCAGGAATGTTGTGAAATATTGCATCCGAGATGTTAGGTTGCCTTAGATTATGATATATAACGTTATAGACGCATGTAATGTTACCACCGAGACGTAGGGACCGACACGCCTGGAATGTTGTCAAATGTTATATCCGAGATGTTAGGTTGCCTTAGATTAGGATATACAACGTTATAGACGCATATAATGTTCCCACCGAGAAGTAGGTTCCGACACGCCTGGAGTGTTGTAGAATAATACATCCGAGATGTCAGGTTGCCTTAGGTTAGGATATATAACGTTATAGACGTATATACTGTTCCCTCCGAGAAGTAGGGTTCGACAAGCCAGGAATGTTGTCAAATATTGCATCCGAGATGTTAGGTTGCCTTAGATTAGGATATATACCGTTATAGAAGCATGTAATGTTATCACCGAGACGTAGGGACCCACACGCCTGGAATGTTGTCAAATGTTACATCCGAGAAGTTAGGTTGTCTTAGGTTAGGATATATGACGTTATAGACGTATATACTGTTCCCTCCGAGAAGTACGGTTCGACAGGCCAGGAATATTGTCAAATATTGCATCCGAGATGTTAGGTTGCCTTAGGTTAGGATATATAACGTTATAGACGCATGTAATGTTACCACCGAGACGTAGGGACCGACACGCCTGGAATGTTGTCAAATGTTACATCCGAGATGTTAGGTTGCCTTAGATTATGATATATACCGTTATAGACGTATATATTGTTCCCTCCGAGAAGTAGGGTTCGACAGGCCAGGAATGTTGTCAAATATTGCATCCGAGATGTTAGGTTGCCTTAGATTAGGATATACAACGTTATAGACGCATATAATGTTCCCACCGAGAAGTAGGGTCCGACACGCCTGGAATGTTGTAGAATATTACATCCGAGATGTAAGGTTGCCTTAGGTTAGGATATATAACGTTATGGACGTATATACTGTTCCCACCGAGAAGTAGGGTCCGAAACGCCAGGAATGTTGTAAAATATTACATCCGCGTTGTTACGTTGCCGTTATAGACGCATTAATGTTACCACCGAGACGGAGGGACCGACACGCCTGGAATGTTGTCAAATGTGACATCCGAGATGTTAGGTTGCCTTAGGTTAGGATATATATCGTTATAGACGTATATACTGTTCCAACCGAGAGGTAGGGTTCGACAGGCCAGGAATGTTGTCAAATTTTGCATCCGAGATGTTAGGTTGCCTTTGGTTAGGATATATAACGTTATAGACGCATGTAATGTTACCTCCGAGACGTAGGGACCGACACGCCTGGAATGTTGTCAAATGTTACATCCGAGATGTTAGGTTGCCTTAGGTTAGGATATATGACGTTACAGACGTATATACTGTTCCCTCCCGGAAGTAGGTTTCGACAGGCCAGGAATGTTGTCAAATATTGCATCCGAGATGTTAGGTTGCCTTAGATTATGATATATACCATTATAGACGCATATAATGTTCCCACCGAGAAGTAGGGTCCGACAAGCCAGGAATGTTGTCAAATATTGCATCCGAGATGTTAGGTTGCCTTGGATTAGGATATATACCGTTATAGAAGCATGTAATGTTACCACCGAGACGTAGGGAGCGACACGCCTGGAATGTTGTCAAATGTTACATCCGAGATGTTAGGTTGCCTTAGGTTAGGATATATGACGTTACAGACGTATATACTGTTCCCTCCGGGAAGTAGGGTTCGACAGGCAAGGAATGTTGTCAAATATTGCATCCGAGATGTTAGGTTGCCTTAGATTATGATATATACCATTATAGACGCATATAATGTTCCCACCGAGAAGTAGGGTCCGACACGCCTGGAAGGTTGTAGACTATTACATCCGAGATGTCAGGTTGCCTTAGGTTAGGATATATACCGTTATAGACATATATACTGTTCCCTCCGAGAAGTAGGGTTCGACAGGCCAGGAATGTTGTCAAATATTGCATCCGAGATGTTAGGTTACCTTAGATTATGATATATACCGTTATAGACGTATATACTGTTCCCTCCGAGAAGTAGGGTTCGACAGGCCAGGAATGTTGTCAAATATTGCATCCGAGATGTTAGGTTGCCTAAGATTAGGATATACAACGTTATAGACGCATATAATGTTCCCACCGAGAAGTAGGGCCCGACACGCCTGGAATGTTGTAGAATATTACATCCGAGATGTAAGATTGCCTTAGGTTAGGATATATAACGTTATAGACGCATGTAATGTTACCTCCGAAACGTAGGGACCGACACGCCTGGAATGTTGTCAAATATTGCATCCGAGATGTTAGGTTGCCTTAGATTAGGATATACAACGTTATAGACGCATATAATGTTCCCACCGAGGAGTAGGGTCCGACACGTCTGGAATGTTGTAGAATATTACATCCGAGATGTAAGGTTGCCTTAGGTTAGAATATATAATGTTATGGACGTATATACTGTTCCCACCGAGAAGTAGGGTCCGACACGCCAGGAATGTTGTAAAATATTACATCCGAGTTGTTACGTTGCCGTTATAGACGCATTAATGTTACCACCGAGACGTAGGGACCGACACGCCTGGAATGTTGTCAAATGTTACATCCGAGATGTTAGGTTGCCTTAGGTTAGGATGTATGACGTTACAGACGTATATACTGTACCCTCCGGGAAGTAGGGTTCGACAGGCCAGGAATGTTGTCAAATATTGCATCCGAGATGTTAGGTTGTCTTAGATTAGGATATACAACGTTATAGACGCATATAATGTTCCCACCGAAAAGTAGGGTCCGACACGCCTGGAATGTTGTAGAATATTACATCCGAGATGTAAGGTTGCCTTAGGTTAGGATATATAACGTTATGGACGTATATACTGTTCCCACCGAGAAGTAGGGTCCGAAACGCCAGGAATGTTGTAAAATATTACATCCGCGTTGTTACGTTGCCGTTATGGACGCATTAATGTTACCACCGAGACGTGGGGACCGACACGCCTGGAATGTTGTCAAATGTGACATCCGAGATGTTAGGTTGCCTTAGGTTAGGATATATATCGTTATATACGTATATACTGTTCCCACCGAGAGGTAGGGTACGACAGGCCAGGAATGTTGTCAAATATTGCATCCGAGATGCTAGGTTGCCTGTGGTTAGGATATATAACGTTATAGACGCATGTAATGTTACCTCCGAGACGTAGGGACCGACACGCCTGGAATGTTGTCAAATATTGCATCCGAGATGTTAGGTTGCCTTAGGTTAGGATATATAACGTTATAGACGCATGTAATGTTACCACCGAGACGTAGGGACCGACACGCCTGGAATGTTGTCAAATGTTATATCCGAGATGTTAGGTTGCCTTAGATTAGGATATACAACGTTATAGACGCATATAATGTTCCCACCGTGAAGTAGGTTCCGACACGCCTGGAGTGTTGTAGAATAATACATCCGAGATGTCAGGTTGCCTTAGGTTAGGATATATAACGTTATAGACGTATATACTGTTCCCTCCGAGAAGTAGGGTTCGACAAGGCAGGAATGTTGTCAAATATTGCATCCGAGATGTTAGGTTGCCTTGGATTAGGATATATACCGTTATAGAAGCATGTAATGTTACCACCGAGACGTAGGGAGCGACACGCCTGGAATGTTGTCAAATGTTACATCCGAGATGTTAGGTTGCCTTAGGTTAGGATACATGACGTTACAGACGTATATACTGTTCCCTCCGGGAAGTAGGGTTCGACAGGCAAGGAATGTTGTCAAATATTGCATCCGAGATGTTAGGTTGCCTTAGATTAGGATATACAACGTTATAGACGCATATAATGTTCCCACCGAGAAGTAGGGTCCGACACGCCTGGAATGTTGTAGAATAATACATCCGAGATGTCAGGTTGCCTTAGGTTAGGATATATAACATTATAGACGTATATACTGTTCCCTCCGAGAAGTAGGGTTCGACAAGCCAGGAATGTTGTCAAATATTGCATCCGAGATGTTAAGTTGCCTTAGATTAGGATATATACCGTTATAGAAGCATGTAATGTTATCACCGAGACGTAGGGACCGAAACGCCTGGAATGTTGTCAAATGTTACATCCGAGAAGTTAGGTTGTCTTAGGTTAGGATATATAAGACGTTATAGACGTATATACTGTTCCCTCCGAGAAGTACGGTTCGACAGGCCAGGAATATTGCCAAATATTGCATCCGAGATGTTAGGTTGCCTTAGGTTAGGATATATAACGTTATAGACGCATGTAATGTTACCACCGAGACGTAGGGACCGACACGCCTGGAATGTTGTCAAACGTTACATCCGAGATGTTAGGTTGCCTTAGGTTAGGATATATGACGTTACAGACGTATATACTGTTCCCTCCCGGAAGTAGGGTTCGACAGGCCAGGAATATTGTCAAATATTGCATCCGAGATGTTAGGTTGCCTTAGATTATGATATATACCATTATAGACGCATATAATGTTCCCACCGAGAAGTAGGGTCCGACACGCCTGGAATGTTGTAGAATATTACATCCGAGATGTCAGGTTGCCTTAGGTTAGGATATATACCGTTATAGACATATATACTGTTCCCTCCGAGAAGTAGAGTTCGACAGGCCAGGAATGTTGTCAAATATTGCATCCGAGATGTTAGGTTGCCTTAGGTTAGGATATATAGCGTTATAGACGCATGTAATGTTACCACCGAGACGTAGGGACCGACACGCCTGGAATGTTGTCAAATATTGCATCCGAGATGTTAGGTTGCCTTAGGTTAGGATATATAACGTTATAGACGCATGTAATGTTACCACCGAGATGTAGGGACCGACACGCCTGGAATGTTGTCAAATGTTATATCCGAGATGTTAGGTTGCCTTAGATTAGGATATACAACGTTATAGACGCATATAATGTTCCCACCGAGAAGTAGGTTCCGACACGCCTGGAGTGTTGTAGAATAATACATCCGAGATGTCAGGTTGCCTTAGATTATGATATATACCATTATAGACGCATATAATGTTCCCACCGAGAAGTAGGGTCCGACACGCCTGGAAGGTTGTAGACTATTACATCCGAGATGTCAGGTTGCCTTAGGTTAGGATATATACCGTTATAGACATATATACTGTTCCCTCCGAGAAGTAGGTTTCGACAGGCCAGGAATGTTGCCAAATATTGCATCCGAGATGTTAGGTTGCCTTAGATTATGATATATACCGTCATAGACGTATATACTGTTCCCTCCGAGAAGCAGGGTTCGACAGGCCAGGAATGTTATCAAATATTGCATCCGAGATGTTAGGTTGCCTTAGATTAGGATATACAACGTTATAGACGCATATAATGTTCCCACCGAGGAGTAGGGTCCGACACGTCTGGAATGTTGTAGAATATTACATCCGAGATGTAAGGTTGCCTTAGGTTAGAATATATAATGTTATGGACGTATATACTGTTCCCACCGAGAAGTAGGGTCCGACACGCCAGGAATGTTGTAAAATATTACATCCGAGTTGTTACGTTGCCGTTATAGACGCATTAATGTTACCACCGAGACGTAGGGACCGACACGCCTGGAATGTTGTCAAATATTGCATCCGAGATGTTAGGTTGCCTTAGGTTAGGATATATAACGTTATAGACGCATGTAATGTTACCACCGAGACGTAGGGACCGACACGCCTGGAATGTTGTCAAATGTTACATCCGAGATGTTAGGTTGCCTTAGATTAGGATATACAACGTTATAGACGCATATAATGTTCCCACCGAGAAGTAGGGTCCGACACGCCTGGAATGTTGTAGAATAATACATCCGAGATGTCAGGTTGCCTTAGGTTAGGATATATAACATTATAGACGTATATACTGTTCCCTCCGAGAAGTAGGGTTCGACAAGCCAGGAATGTTGTCAAATATTGCATCCGAGATGTTAAGTTGCCTTAGATTAGGATATATACCGTTATAGAAGCATGTAATGTTATCACCGAGACGTAGGGACCGAAACGCCTGGAATGTTGTAGAATATTACATCCGAGATGTCAGGTTGCCTTAGGTTAGGATATATACCGTTATAGACATATATACTGTTCCCTCCGAGAAGTAGAGTTCGACAGGCCAGGAATGTTGTCAAATATTGCATCCGAGATGTTAGGTTGCCTTAGGTTAGGATATATAGCGTTATAGACGCATGTAATGTTACCACCGAGACGTAGGGACCGACACGCCTGGAATGTTGTCAAATGTTACATCCGAGATGTTAGGTTGCCTTAGGTTAGGATGTATGACGTTACAGACGTATATACTGTACCCTCCGAGAAGTAGAGTTCGATAGGCCAGGAATGTTGTCAAATATTGCATCCGAGATGTTAGGTTGCCTTAGATTATGATATATACCGTTATAGACGTATATACTGTTCCCTCCGAGCAGTAGGGTTCGACTGGCCAGGAATGTTGTCAAATATTGCATCCGAGATGTTAGGTTGCCTTAGAGTAGGATATACAACGTTATAGACGCATATAATGTTCCCACCGAGAAGTAGGGTCCGACACGCCTAGAATGTTGTAGAATATTACATCCGAGATGTAAGGTTGCCTTAGGTTAGGATATATAACGTTATGGACGCATATACTGTTCCCACCGAGAAGTAGGGTCCGAAACGCCAGGAATGTTGTAAAATATTACATCCGCGTTGTTACGTTGCCGTTATAGACGCATTAATGTTACCACCGAGACGTAGCGACCGACACGCCTGGAATGTTGTCAAATGTGACATCCGAGATGTTAGGTTGCCTTAGGTTAGGATATATATCGTTATAGACGTATATACTGTTCCCACCGAGAAGTAGGGTTCGACAGGCCAGGAATGTTGTCAAATATTGCATCCGAGATGTTAGGTTGCCTTAGATTATGATATATACCGTTATAGACGTATATACTGTTCCCTCCGAGAAGTAGGGTTCGACAGGCCAGGAATGTTGTCAAATATTGCATCCGAGATGTTAGGTTGTCTTAGATTAGGATATACAACGTTATAGACGCATATAATGATCCCACCGAAAAGTAGGGTCCCACACGCCTGGAATGTTGTAGAATATTACATCCGAGATGTAAGGTTGCCTTAGGTTAGGATATATAACGTTATGGACGTATATACTGTTCCCACCGAGAAGTAGGGTCCGAAACGCCAGGAATGTTGTAAAATATTACATCCGCGTTGTTACGTTGCCGTTATAGACGCATTAATGTTACCACCGAGACGTGGGGACCGACACGCCTGGAATGTTGTCAAATGTGACATCCGAGATGTTAGGTTGCCTTAGGTTAGGATATATATCGTTATATACGTATATACTGTTCCCACCGAGAGGTAGGGTTCGACAGGCCAGGAATGTTGTCAAATATTGCATCCCAGATGCTAGGTTGCCTTTGGTTAGGATATATAACGTTATAGACGCATGTAATGTTACCTCCGAGACGTAGGGACCGACACGCCTGGAATGTTGTCAAATATTGCATCCGAGATGTTAGGTTGCCTTAGGTTAGGATATATAACGTTATAGACGCATGTAATGTTACCACCGAGATGTAGGGACCGACACGCCTGGAATGTTGTCAAATGTTATATCCGAGATGTTAGGTTGCCTTAGATTAGGATATACAACGTTATAGACGCATATAATGTTCCCACCGAGAAGTAGGTTCCGACACGCCTGGAGTGTTGTAGAATAATACATCCGAGATGTCAGGTTGCCTTAGATTATGATATATACCATTATAGACGCATATAATGTTCCCACCGAGAAGTAGGGTCCGACACGCCTGGAAGGTTGTAGACTATTACATCCGAGATGTCAGGTTGCCTTAGGTTAGGATATATACCGTTATAGACATATATACTGTTCCCTCCGAGAAGTAGGGTTCGACAGGCCAGGAATGTTGCCAAATATTGCATCCGAGATGTTAGGTTGCCTTAGATTATGATATATACCGTTATAGACGTATATACTGTTCCCTCCGAGAAGCAGGGTTCGACAGGCCAGGAATGTTATCAAATATTGCATCCGAGATGTTAGGTTGCCTTAGATTAGGATATACAACGTTATAGACGCATATAATGTTCCCACCGAGGAGTAGGGTCCGACACGTCTGGAATGTTGTAGAATATTACATCCGAGATGTAAGGTTGCCTTAGGTTAGAATATATAATGTTATGGACGTATATACTGTTCCCACCGAGAAGTAGGGTCCGACACGCCAGGAATGTTGTAAAATATTACATCCGAGTTGTTACGTTGCCGTTATAGACGCATTAATGTTACCACCGAGACGTAGGGACCGACACGCCTGGAATGTTGTCAAATATTGCATCCGAGATGTTAGGTTGCCTTAGGTTAGGATATATAACGTTATAGACGCATGTAATGTTACCACCGAGACGTAGGGACCGACACGCCTGGAATGTTGTCAAATGTTACATCCGAGATGTTAGGTTGCCTTAGATTAGGATATACAACGTTATAGACGCATATAATGTTCCCACCGAGAAGTAGGGTCCGACACGCCTGGAATGTTGTAGAATAATACATCCGAGATGTCAGGTTGCCTTAGGTTAGGATATATAACATTATAGACGTATATACTGTTCCCTCCGAGAAGTAGGGTTCGACAAGCCAGGAATGTTGTCAAATATTGCATCCGAGATGTTAAGTTGCCTTAGATTAGGATATATACCGTTATAGAAGCATGTAATGTTATCACCGAGACGTAGGGACCGAAACGCCTGGAATGTTGTCAAATGTTACATCCGAGAAGTTAGGTTGTCTTAGGTTAGGATATATGACGTTATAGACGTATATACTGTTCCCTCCGAGAAGTACGGTTCGACAGGCCAGGAATATTGTCAAATATTGCATCCGAGATGTTAGGTTGCCTTAGGTTAGGATATATAACGTTATAGACGCATGTAATGTTACCACCGAGACGTAGGGACCGACACGCCTGGAACGTTGTCAAATGTTACATCCGAGATGTTAGGTTGCCTTAGGTTAGGATATATGACGTTACAGACGTATATACTGTTCCCTCCCGGAAGTAGGGTTCGACAGGCCAGGAATATTTCAAATATTGCATCCGAGATGTTAGGTTGCCTTAGATTATGATATATACCATTATAGACGCATATAATGTTCCCACCGAGAAGTAGGGTCCGACACGCCTGGAATGTTGTAGAATATTACATCCGAGATGTCAGGTTGCCTTAGGTTAGGATATATACCGTTATAGACATATATACTGTTCCCTCCGAGAAGTAGAGTTCGACAGGCCAGGAATGTTGTCAAATATTGCATCCGAGATGTTAGGTTGCCTTAGGTTAGGATATATAGCGTTATAGACGCATGTAATGTTACCACCGAGACGTAGGGACCGACACGCCTGGAATGTTGTCAAATATTGCATCCGAGATGTTAGGTTGCCTTAGGTTAGGATATATAACGTTATAGACGCATGTAATGTTACCACCGAGATGTAGGGACCGACACGCCTGGAATGTTGTCAAATGTTATATCCGAGATGTTAGGTTGCCTTAGATTATGATATATACCATTATAGACGCATATAATGTTCCCACCGAGAAGTAGGGTCCGACACGCCTGGAAGGTTGTAGACTATTACATCCGAGATGTCAGGTTGCCTTAGGTTAGGATATATACCGTTATAGACATATATACTGTTCCCTCCGAGAAGTAGGTTTCGACAGGCCAGGAATGTTGCCAAATATTGCATCCGAGATGTTAGGTTGCCTTAGATTATGATATATACCGTTATAGACGTATATACTGTTCCCTCCGAGAAGCAGGGTTCGACAGGCCAGGAATGTTATCAAATATTGCATCCGAGATGTTAGGTTGCCTTAGATTAGGATATACAACGTTATAGACGCATATAGTGTTCCCACCGAGGAGTAGGGTCCGACACGTCTGGAATGTTGTAGAATATTACATCCGAGATGTAAGGTTGCCTTAGGTTAGAATATATAATGTTATGGACGTATATACTGTTCCCACCGAGAAGTAGGGTCCGACACGCCAGGAATGTTGTAAAATATTACATCCGAGTTGTTACGTTGCCGTTATAGACGCATTAATGTTACCACCGAGACGTAGGGACCGACACGCCTGGAATGTTGTCAAATATTGCATCCGAGATGTTAGGTTGCCTTAGGTTAGGATATATAACGTTATAGACGCATGTAATGTTACCACCGAGACGTAGGGACCGACACGCCTGGAATGTTGTCAAATGTTACATCCGAGATGTTAGGTTGCCTTAGATTAGGATATACAACGTTATAGACGCATATAATGTTCCCACCGAGAAGTAGGGTCCGACACGCCTGGAATGTTGTAGAATAATACATCCGAGATGTCAGGTTGCCTTAGGTTAGGATATATAACATTATAGACGTATATACTGTTCCCTCCGAGAAGTAGGGTTCGACAAGCCAGGAATGTTGTCAAATATTGCATCCGAGATGTTAAGTTGCCTTAGATTAGGATATATACCGTTATAGAAGCATGTAATGTTATCACCGAGACGTAGGGACCGAAACGCCTGGAATGTTGTCAAATGTTACATCCGAGAAGTTAGGTTGTCTTAGGTTAGGATATATGACGTTATAGACGTATATACTGTTCCCTCCGAGAAGTACGGTTCGACAGGCCAGGAATATTGTCAAATATTGCATCCGAGATGTTAGGTTGCCTTAGGTTAGGATATATAACGTTATAGACGCATGTAATGTTACCACCGAGACGTAGGGACCGACACGCCTGGAATGTTGTCAAATGTTACATCCGAGATGTTAGGTTGCCTTAGGTTAGGATATATGACGTTACAGACGTATATACTGTTCCCTCCCGGAAGTAGGGTTCGACAGGCCAGGAATATTGTCAAATATTGCATCCGAGATGTTAGGTTGCCTTAGATTATGATATATACCATTATAGACGCATATAATGTTCCCACCGAGAAGTAGGGTCCGACACGCCTGGAATGTTGTAGAATATTACATCCGAGATGTCAGGTTGCCTTAGGTTAGGATATATACCGTTATAGACATATATACTGTTCCCTCCGAGAAGTAGAGTTCGACAGGCCAGGAATGTTGTCAAATATTGCATCCGAGATGTTAGGTTGCCTTAGGTTAGGATATATAGCGTTATAGACGCATGTAATGTTACCACCGAGACGTAGGGACCGACACGCCTGGAATGTTGTCAAATGTTACATCCGAGATGTTAGGTTGCCTTAGGTTAGGATGTATGACGTTACAGACGTATATACTGTACCCTCCGAGAAGTAGAGTTCGATAGGCCAGGAATGTTGTCAAATATTGCATCCGAGATGTTAGGTTGCCTTAGATTATGATATATACCGTTATAGACGTATATACTGTTCCCTCCGAGCAGTAGGGTTCGACTGGCCAGGAATGTTGTCAAATATTGCATCCGAGATGTTAGGTTGCCTTAGAGTAGGATATACAACGTTATAGACGCATATAATGTTCCCACCGAGAAGTAGGGTCCGACACGCCTAGAATGTTGTAGAATATTACATCCGAGATGTAAGGTTGCCTTAGGTTAGGATATATAACGTTATGGACGCATATACTGTTCCCACCAAGAAGTAGGGTCCGAAACGCCAGGAATGTTGTAAAATATTACATCCGCGTTGTTACGTTGCCGTTATAGACGCATTAATGTTACCACCGAGACGTAGCGACCGACACGCCTGGAATGTTGTCAAATGTGACATCCGAGATGTTAGGTTGCCTTAGGTTAGGATATATATCGTTATAGACGTATATACTGTTCCCACCGAGAGGTAGGGTTCGACAGGCCAGGAATGTTGTAAAATATTACATCCGAGTTGTTACGTTGCCGTTATAGACGCATTAATGTTACCACCGAGACGTAGGGACCGACACGCCTGGAATGTTGTCAAATGTGACATCCGAGATGTTAGGTTGCCTTAGGTTAGGACATATATCGTGATAGACGTATGTACTGTTCCCACCGAGAGATAGGGTTGGACAGGCCAGGAATGTTGTCAAATATTGCATCCGAGATGTTATGTTGCCTTAGGTTAGGATATATAACGTTATAGACGCATGTAATGTTACCACCGAGACGTAGGGAGCGACACGCCTGGAATGTTGTCAAATGTTACATCCGAGATGTTAGGTTGCCTTAGGTTAGGATATATGACGTTACAGACGTATATACTGTTCCCTCCGGGAAGTAGGGTTCGACAGGCAAGGAATGTTGTCAAATATTGCATCCGAGATGTTAGGTTGCCTTAGATTATGATATATACCATTATAGACGCATATAATGTTCCCACCGAGAAGTAGGGTCCGACACGCCTGGAAGGTTGTAGACTATTACATCCGAGATGTCAGGTTGCCTTAGGTTAGGATATATACCGTTATAGACATATATACTGTTCCCTCCGAGAAGTAGGGTTCGACAGGCCAGGAATGTTGTCAAATATTGCATCCGAGATGTTAGGTTGCCTTAGATTATGATATATACCGTTATAGACGTATATACTGTTCCCTCCGAGAAGTAGGGTTCGACAGGCCAGGAATGTTGTCAAATATTGCATCCGAGATGTTAGGTTGCCTTAGATTAGGATATACAACGTTATAGACGCATATAATGTTCCCACCGAGAAGTAGGGTCCGACACGCCTGGAATGCTGTAGAATATTACATCCGAGATGTAAGATTGCCTTAGGTTAGGATATATAACGTTATAGACGCATGTAATGTTACCTCCGAAACGTAGGGACCGACACGCCTGGAATGTTGTCAAATATTGCATCCGAGATGTTAGGTTGCCTTAGATTAGGATATACAACGTTATAGACGCATATAATGTTCCCACCGAGGAGTAGGGTCCGTCACGCCTGGAATGTTGTAGAATATTACATCCGAGATGTAAGGTTGCCTTAGGTTAGAATATATAATGTTATGGACGTATATACTGTTCCCACCGAGAAGTAGGGTCCGACACGCCAGGAATGTTGTAAAATATTACATCCGAGTTGTTACGTTGCCGTTATAGACGCATTAATGTTACCACCGAGACGTAGGGACCGACACGCCTGGAATGTTGTCAAATGTGACATCCGAGATGTTAGGTTGCCTTAGGTTAGGACATATATCGTGATAGACGTATGTACTGTTCCCACCGAGAGATAGGGTTTGACAGGCCAGGAATGTTGTCAAATATTGCATCCGAGATGTTAGGTTGCCTTAGGTTAGGATATATAACGTTATAGACGCATGTAATATTACCTCCGAGGCGTAGGGACCGACACGCCTGGAATGTTGTCAAATATTGCATCCGAGATGTTAGGTTGCCTTAGGTTAGGATATATAACGTTATAGACGCATGTAATGTTACCACCGAGACGTAGGGACCGACACGCCTGGAATGTTGTCAAATGTTATATCCGAGATGTTAGGTTGCCTTAGATTAGGATATACAACGTTATAGACGCATATAATGTTCCCACCGAGAAGTAGGTTCCGACACGCCTGGAGTGTTGTAGAATAATACATCCGAGATGTCAGGTTGCCTTAGATTATGATATATACCATTATAGACGCTTATAATGTTCCCACCGAGAAGTAGGGTCCGACACGCCTGGAAGGTTGTAGACTATTACATCCGAGATGTCAGGTTGCCTTAGGTTAGGATATATACCGTTATAGACATATATACTGTTCCCTCCGAGAAGTAGGGTTCGACAGGCCAGGAATGTTGTCAAATATTGCATCCGAGATGTTAGGTTGCCTTAGATTATGATATATACCGTTATAGACGTATATACTGTTCCCTCCGAGAAGTAGGGTTCGACAGGCCAGGAATGTTGTCAAATATTGCATCCGAGATGTTAGGTTGCCTTAGATTAGGATATACAACGTTATAGACGCATATAATGTTCCCACCGAGAAGTAGGGTCCGACACGCCTGGAATGTTGTAGAATATTACATCCGAGATGTAAGATTGCCTTAGGTTAGGATATATAACGTTATAGACGCATGTAATGTTACCTCCGAAACGTAGGGACCGACACGCCTGGAATGTTGTCAAATATTGCATCCGAGATGTTAGGTTGCCTTAGATTAGGATATACAACGTTATAGACGCATATAATGTTCCCACCGAGGAGTAGGGTCCATCACGCCTGGAATGTTGTAGAATATTACATCCGAGATGTAAGGTTGCCTTAGGTTAGAATATATAATGTTATGGACGTATATACTGTTCCCACCGAGAAGTAGGGTCCGACACGCCAGGAATGTTGTAAAATATTACATCCGAGTTGTTACGTTGCCGTTATAGACGCATTAATGTTACCACCGAGACGTAGGGACCGACACGCCTGGAATGTTGTCAAATGTGACATCCGAGATGTTAGGTTGCCTTAGGTTAGGACATATATCGTGATAGACGTATGTACTCTTCCCACCGAGAGATAGGGTTTGACAGGCCAGGAATGTTGTCAAATATTGCATCTGAGATGTTAGGTTGCCTTAGGTTAGGATATATAACGTTATAGACGCATGTAATATTACCTCCGAGACGTAGGGACCGACACGCCTGGAATGTTGTAGAATATTACATCCGAGATGTAAGGTTGCCTTAGGTTAGGATATATAACGTTATGGACGTATATACTGTTCCCACCGAGAAGTAGAGTCCGAAACACCAGGAATGTTGTAAAATATTACATCCGAGTTGTTACGTTGCCGTTATAGACGCATTAATGTTACCACAGAGACGTAGGGACCGACACGCCTGGAATGTTGTCAAATGTGACATCCGAGATGTTAGGTTGCCTTAGGTTAGGATATATATCGCTATGGACGTATATACTGTTCCCACCGGGAGGTAGGGTTCGACAGGCCAGGAATGTTGTCAAATATTGCATCCGAGATGTTAGGTTGCCTTAGATTAGGATATACAACGTTATAGACGCATATAATGTTCCCACCGAGGAGTAGGGTCCGACACGTCTGGAATGTTGTAGAATATTACATCCGAGATGTAAGGTTGCCTTAGGTTAGAATATATAATGTTATGGACGTATATACTGTTCCCACCGAGAAGTAGGGTCCGACACGCCAGGAATGTTGTAAAATATTACATCCGAGTTGTTACGTTGCCGTTATAGACGCATTAATGTTACCACCGAGACGTAGGGACCGACACGCCTGGAATGTTGTCAAATGTGACATCCGAGATGTTAGGTTGCCTTAGGTTAGGACATATATCGTGATAGACGTATGTACTCTTCCCACCGAGAGATAGGGTTTGACAGGCCAGGAATGTTGTCAAATATTGCATCCGAGATGTTAGGTTGCCTTAGGTTAGGATATATAACGTTATAGACGCATGTAATATTACCTCCGAGACGTAGGGACCGACACGCCTGGAATGTTGTAGAATATTACATCCGAGATGTAAGGTTGCCTTAGGTTAGGATATATAACGTTATGGACGTATATACTGTTCCCACCGAGAAGTAGGGTCCGAAACACCAGGAATGTTGTAAAATATTACATCCGAGTTGTTACGTTGCCGTTATAGACGCATTAATGTTACCACAGAGACGTAGGGACCGACACGCCTGGAATGTTGTCAAATGTGACATCCGAGATGTTAGGTTGCCTTAGGTTAGGATATATATCGCTATGGACGTATATACTGTTCCCACCGAGAGGTAGGGTTCGACAGGCCAGGAATGTTGTCAAATATTGCATCCGAGATGTTAGGTTGCCTTAGATTAGGATATATACCGTTATAGAAGCATGTAATGTTATCACCGAGACGTAGGGACCGACACGACTGGAATGTTGTCAAATGTTACATCCGAGAAGTTAGGTTGTCTTAGGTTAGGATATATGACGTTATAGACGTATATACTGTTCCCTCCGAGAAGTACGGTTCGACAGGCCAGGAATATTGTCAAATATTGCATCCGAGATGTTAGGTTGCCTTAGGTTAGGATATATAACGTTATAGACGCATGTAATGTTACCACCGAGACGTAGGGACCGACACGCCTGGAATGTTGTCAAATGTTACATCCGAGATGTTAGGTTGCCTTAGGTTAGGATATATGACGTTACAGACGTATATACTGTTCCCTCCCGGAAGTAGGGTTCGACAGGCCAGGAATGTTGTCAAATATTGCATCCGAGATGTTAGGTTGCCTTAGATTATGATATATACCATTATAGACGCATATAATGTTCCCACCGAGAAGTAGGGTCCGACACGCCTGGAATGTTGTAGAATATTACATCCGAGATGTTAGGTTGCCTTAGATTATGATATATACCGTTATAGACGTATATACTGTTCCCTCCGAGAAGTAGGGTTCGACAGGCCAGGAATGTTGTCAAATATTGCATCCGAGATGCTAGGTTGCCTTTGGTTAGGATATATAACGTTATAGACGCATGTAATGTTACCTCCGAGACGTAGGGACCGACATGCCTGGAATGTTGTCAAATATTGCATCCGAGATGTTAGGTTGCCTTAGGTTAGGATATATAACGTTATAGACGCATGTAATGTTACCACGGAGACGTAGGGACCGACACGCCTGGAATGTTGTCAAATGTTACATCCGAGATGTTAGGTTGCCTTAGATTACGATATATACCGTTATAGACGTATATACTGTTCCCTCCGAGAAGTAGGGTTCGACAGGCCAGGAATGTTGTCAAATATTGCATCCGAGATGTTAGGTTGCCTTAGATTAGGATATACAACGTTATAAACGCATATAATGTTCCCACCGACAAGTAGGGTCCGACACGCCTGGAATGTTGTAGAATATTACATCCGAGATGTAAGATTGCCTTAGGTTAGGATATATAACGTTATGGACGTATATACTGTTCCCACCGAGAAGTAGGGTCCGAAGCACCAGGAATGTTGTAAAATATTACATCCGAGTTGTTACGTTACCGTTATTGACGCATTAATGTTACCACCGAGACGTAGGGACCGACACGCCTGGAATGTTGTCAAATGTGACATCCGAGATGTTAGGTTGCCTTAGGTTAGGATATATAACGTTATGGACGTATATACTGTTCCCACCGAGAAGTAGGGTCCGAAGCGCCAGGAATGTTGTAAAATATTACATCCGAGTTGTTACGTTACCGTTATAGACGCATTAATGTTACCACCGAGACGCAGGGACCGACACGCCTGGAATGTTGTCAAATGTGACATCCGAGATGTTAGGTTGCCTTAGGTTAGGATATATATCGTTATAGACGTATATACTGTTCCCACCGAGAGGTAGGGTTCGACAGGCCAGGAATGTTGTCAAATATTGCATCCGAGATGCTAGGTTGCCTTTGGTTAGGATATATAACGTTATAGACGCATGTATTGTTACCTCCGAGACGTAGGGACCGACACGCCTGGAATGTTGTCAAATATTGCATCCGAGATGTTAGGTTGCCTTAGGTTAGGATATATAACGTTATAGACGCATGTAATGTTACCACCGAGACGTAGGGACCGACGCGCCTGGAATGTTGTCAAATGTTACATCCGAGATGTTAGGTTGCCTTAGGTTAGGATATATGACGTTACAGACGTATATACTGTTCCCTCCCGGAAGTAGGGTTCGACAGGCCAGGAATGTTGTCAAATATTGCATCCGAGATGTTAGGTTGCCTTAGATTATGATATATACCGTTATAGACGTATATACTGTTCCCTCCGAGAAGTAGGGTTCGACAGGCCAGGAATGTTGTCAAATATTGCATCCGAGATGTTAGGTTGCCTTAGGTTAGGATGTATGACGTTACAGACGTATATACTGTACCCTCCGAGAAGTAGGGTTCGACAGGCCAGGAATGTTGTCAAATATTGAATCCGAGATGTTAGGTTGCCTTAGATTATGATATATACCGTTATAGACGTATATACTGTTCCCTCCGAGAAGTAGGGTTCGACAGGCCAGGAATGTTGTCAAATATTGCATCCGAGATGTTAGGTTACCTTAGATTAGGATATACAACGTTATAGACGCATATAATGTTCCCACCGAGAAGTAGGGTCCGACACGCCTGGAATGTTGTAGAATATTACATCCGAGATGTAAGGTTGCCTTAGGTTAGGATATATAACGTTATGGACGTATATACTGTTCCCACCGAGAAGTAGGGTCCGAAACGCCAGGAATGTTGTAAAATATTACATCCGCGTTGTTACGTTGCCGTTATAGACGCATTAATGTTACCACCGAGACGTAGGGACCGACACGCCTGGAATGTTGTCAAATGTGACATCCGAGATGTTAGGTTGCCTTAGGTTGGGATATATATCGTTATAGACGTATATACTGTTCCCACCGAGAGGTAGGGTTCGACAGGCCAGGAATGTTGTCAAATATTGCATCCGAGATGCTAGGTTGCCTTTGGTTAGGATATATAACGTTATAGACGCATGTAATGTTACCTCCGAGACGTAGGGACCGACATGCCTGGAATGTTGTCAAATATTGCATCCGAGATGTTAGGTTGCCTTAGGTTAGGATATATAACGTTATAGACGCATGTAATGTTACCACGGAGACGTAGGGACCGACACGCCTGGAATGTTGTCAAATGTTACATCCGAGATGTTAGGTTGCCTTAGATTATGATATATACCGTTATAGACGTATATACTGTTCCCTCCGAGAAGTAGGGTTCGACAGACCAGGAATGTTGTCAAATATTGCATCCGAGATGTTAGGTTGCCTTAGATTAGGATATACAACGTTATAAACGCATATAATGTTCCCACCGAGAAGTAGGGTCCGACACGCCTGGAATGTTGTAGAATATTACATCCGAGAAGTAAGATTGCCTTAGGTTAGGATATATAACGTTATGGACGTATATACTGTTCCCACCGAGAAGTAGGGTCCGAAGCGCCAGGAATGTTGTAAAATATTACATCCGAGTTGTTACGTTACCGTTATTGACGCATTAATGTTACCACCGAGACGTAGGGACCGATACGCCTGGAATGTTGTCAAATGTGACATCCGAGATGTTAGGTTGCCTTAGGTTAGGATATATATCGTTATAGACGTATATACTGTTCCCACCGAGAGGTAGGGTTCGACAGGCCAGGAATGTTGTCAAATATTGCATCCGAGATGCTAGGTTGCCTTTGGTTAGGATATATAACGTTATAGACGCATGTAATGTTACCACCGAGACGTAGGGACCGACACGCCTGGAATGTTGTCAAATGTTACATCCGAGATGTTAGTTTGCCTTAGGTTAGGATGTATGACGTTACAGACGTATATACTGTACCCTCCGAGAAGTAGGGTTCGACAGGCCAGGAATGTTGTCAAATATTGCATCCGAGATGTTAGGTTGTCTTAGATTAGGATATACAACGTTATAGACGCATATAATGTTCCCACCGAAAAGTAGGGTCCGACACGCCTGGAATGTTGTAGAATATTACATCCGAGATGTAAGGTTGCCTTAGGTTAGGATATATAACGTTATGGACGTATATACTGTTCCCACCGAGAAGTAGGGTCCGAAACGCCAGGAATGTTGTAAAATATTACATCCGCGTTGTTACGTTGCCGTTATAGACGCATTAATGTTACCACCGAGACGTGGGGACCGACACGCCTGGAATGTTGTCAAATGTGACATCCGAGATGTCAGGTTGCCTTAGGTTAGGATATATACCGTTATAGACATATATACTGTTCCCTCCGAGAAGTAGGGTTCGACAGGCCAGGAATGTTGTCAAATATTGCATCCGAGATGTTAGGTTGCCTTAGATAATGATATATACCGTTATAGACGTATATACTGTTCCCTCCGAGAAGTAGGGTTCGACAGGCCAGGAATGTTGTCAAATATTGCATCCGAGATGTTAGGTTGCCTTAGATTAGGATATACAACGTTATAGACGCATATAATGTTCCCTCCGAGAAGTAGGGTCCGACACGCCTGGAATGTTGTAGAATATTACATCCGAGATGTAAGATTGCCTTAGGTTAGGATATATAACGTTATAGACGCATGTAATGTTACCTCCGAAACGTAGGGACGGACACGCCTGGAATGTTGTCAAATATTGCATCCGAGATGTTAGGTTGCCTTAGATTAGGATATACAACGTTATAGACGCATATAATGTTCCCACCGAGGAGTAGGGTCCGACACGTCTGGAATGTTGTAGAATATTACATCCGAGATGTAAGGTTGCCTTAGGTTAGAATATATAACGTTATGGACGTATATACTGTTCCCACCGAGAAGTAGGGTCCGACACGCCAGGAATGTTGTAAAATATTACATCCGAGTTGTTACGTTGCCGTTATAGACGCATTAATGTTAACACCGAGACGTAGGGACCGACACGCCTGGAATGTTGTCAAATGTGACATCCGAGATGTTAGGTTGCCTTAGGTTAGGATATATAACGTTATAGACGCATGTAATGTTACCTCCGAGACGTAGGGACCGACACGCCTGGAATGTTGTCAAATATTGCATCCGAGATGTTAGGTTGCCTTAGGTTAGGATATATAACGTTATAGACGCATGTAATGTTACCACCGAGACGTAGGGACCGACACGCCTGGAATGTTGTCAAATGTTACATCCGAGATGTTAGGTTGCCTTAGATTAGGATATACAACGTTATAGACGCATATAATGTTCCCACCGAGAAGTAGGGTCCGACACGCCTGGAATGTTGTAGAATAATACATCCGAGGTGTCAGGTTGCCTTAGGTTAGGATATATAACGTTATCGACGTATATACTGTTCCCTCCGAGAAGTAGGGTTCGACAAGCCAGGAATGTTGTCAAATATTGCATCCGAGATGTTAGGTTGCCTTAGATTAGGACATATACCGTTATAGAAGCATGTAATGTTATCACCGAGACGTAGGGACCGACACGCCTGGAATGTTGTCAAATGTTACATCCGAGAAGTTAGGTTGTCTTAGGTTAGGATATATGACGTTACAGACGTATATACTGTTCCCTCCGGGAAGTAGGGTTCGGCAGGCCAGGAATGTTGTCAAATATTGCATCCGAGATGTTAGGTTGCCTTAGATTATGATATATACCATTATAGACGCATATAATGTTCCCACCGAGAAGTAGGGTCCGACACGCCTGGAATGTTGTAGAATATTACATCCGAGATGTCAGGTTGCCTTAGGTTAGGATATATACCGTTATAGACATATATACTGTTCCCTCCGAGAAGTAGGGTTCGACAGGCCAGGAGTGTTGTCAAATATTGCATCCGAGATGTTAGGTTGCCTTAGGTTAGGATATATAGCGTTATAGACGCATGTAATGTTACCACCGAGACGTAGGGACCGACACGCCTGGAATGTTGTCAAATGTTACATCCGAGATGTTAGGTTGCCTCAGGTTAGGATATATACTGTTATAGACATATATACTGTTCCCTCCGAGAAGTAGGGTTCGACGGGCCAGGAATGTTGTCAAATGTTACATCCGAGATGTTAGGTTGCCTTAGGTTAGGATATATGACGTTACAGACGTATAAACTGTTCCCTCCGGGAAGTAGGGTTCGACAGGCCAGGAATGTTGTCAAATATTGCATCCGAGATGTTAGGTGGCCTTAGATTAGGATATACAACGTTATAGACGCATATAATGTTCCCACCGAGAAGTAGGTCCGACACGCCTGGAATGTTGTAGAATATTACATCCGAGATGTAAGGTTGCCTTAGGTTAGGATATATAACGTTATGGACGTATATACTGTTCCCACCGAGAAGTAGGGTCCGAAACGGCAGGAATGTTGTCAAATATTACATCCGAGTTGTTACGTTGCCGTTATAGACGCATTAATGTTACCACCGAGACGTAGGGACCGACACGCCTGGAATGTTGTCATACGTGACATCCGAGATGTTAGGTTGCCTTAGGTTAGGATATATATCGTTATAGACGTATATACTGTTCCCACCGAGAGGTAGGGTTCGACAGGCCAGGAATGTTGTCAAATATTGCATCCGAGATGTTAGGTTGCCTTAGGTTAGGATATATAACGTTATAGACGCATGTAACGTTACCTCCGACACGTAGGGACCGACACGCCTGGAATGTTGTCAAATGTTACATCCGAGATGTTAGGTTGCCTTATGTTAGGATATATTACGGTACAGACGTATATACTGTTCCCTCCGAGAAGTAGGGTTCGACAGGCCAGGAATGTTGTCAAATATTGCATCCGAGATGCTAGGTTGCCTTTGGTTAGGATATATAACGTTATAGACGCATGTAATGTTACCTCCGAGACGTAGAGACCGACATGCCTGGAATGTTGTCAAATATTGCATCCGAGATGTTAGGTTGCCTTAGGTTAGGATATATAACGTTATAGACGCATGTAATGTTACCACGGAGACGTAGGGGCCGACACGCCTGGAATGTTGTCAAATGTTACATCCGAGATGTTAGGTTGCCTTAGATTATGATATATACCGTTATAGACGTATATACTGTTCCCTCCGAGAAGTAGGGTTCGACAGGCCAGGAATGTTGTCAAATATTGCATCCGAGATGTTAGGTTGCCTTAGATTAGGATATACAACGTTATAGACGCATATAATGTTCCCACCGAGAAGTAGGGTCCGACACGCCTGGAATGTTGTAGAATATTACATCCGAGATGTAAGATTGCCTTAGGTTAGGATATATAACGTTATGGACGTATATACTGTTCCCACCGAGAAGTAGGGTCCGAAGCGCCAGGAATGTTGTAAAATATTACATCCGAGTTGTTACGTTACCGTTATTGACGCATTAATGTTACCACCGAGACGTAGGGACCGACACGCCTGGAATGTTGTCAAATGTGACATCCGAGATGTTAGGTTGCCTTAGGTTAGGATATATATCGTTATAGACGTATATACTGTTCCCACCGAGAGGTAGGGTTCGACAGGCCAGGAATGTTGTCAAATATTGCATCCGAGATGCTAGGTTGCCTTTGGTTAGGATATATAACGTTATAGACGCATGTAATGTTACCTCCGAGACGTAGGGACCGACACGCCTGGAATGTTGTCAAATATTGCATCCGAGATGTTAGGTTGCCTTAGATTATGATATATACCGTTATAGACGTATATACTGTTCCCTCCGAGAAGTAGGGTTCGACAGGCCAGGAATGTTGTCAAATATTGCATCCGAGATGTTAGGTTGCCTTAGATTAGGATATACAACGTTATAGACGCATATAATGTTCCCACCGAGAAGTAGGGTCCGACACGCCTGGAATGTTGTCAAATGTTACATCCGAGATGTTAGGTTGCCTTAGATTAGGATATACAACGTTATAGACGCATGTAATGTTACCACCGAGACGTAGGGACCGACACGCCTGGAATGTTGTCAAATGTTACATCCGAGATGTTAGGTTGCCTTAGGTTAGTATATATGACGTTACAGACGTATATACTGTTCCCTCCCGGAAGTAGGTTTCGACAGGCCAGGAATGTTGTCAAATATTGCATCCGAGATGTTAGGTTGCCTTAGATTATGATATATACCTTTATAGACGCATATAATGTTCCCACCGAGAAGTAGGGTCCGACACGCCTGGAATGTTGTAGAATATTACATCCGAGATGTTAGGTTGCCTTAGATTATGATATATACCATTATAGACGCATATAATGTTCCCACCGAGAAGTAGGGTTCGACAGGCCAGGAATGTTGTCAAATATTGCATCCGAGATGTTAGGTTGCCTTAGATTAGGATATACAACGTTATAGACGCATATAATGTTCCCACCGAGAAGTAGGGTCCGACACGCCTGGAATGTTGTAAAATATTACATCCGAGTTGTTACGTTGCCGTTATAGACGCATTAATGTTACCACCGAGACGTAGGGACCGACACGCCTGGAATGTTGTCAAATGTGACATCCGAGATGTTAGGTTGCCTTAGGTTAGGACATATATCGTGATAGACGTATGTACTGTGCCCACCGAGAGATAGGGTTTGACAGGCCAGGAATGTTGTCAAATATTGCATCCGAGAAATTAGGTTGCCTTAGGTTAGGATATATAACGTTATAGACGCATGTAATATTACCTCCGAGACGTAGGGACCGACACGCCTGGAATGTTGTAGAATATTATATCCGAGATGTAAGGTTGCCTTTGGTTAGGATATATAACGTTATAGACGCATGTAATGTTACCTCCGAGACGTAGGGACCGACACGCCTGGAATGTTGTCAAATATTGCATCCGAGATGTTAGGTTGCCTTAGGTTAGGATATATAACGTTATAGACGCATGTAATGTTACCACCGAGACGTAGGGACCCACACGCCTGGAATGTTGTCAAATGTTACATCCGAGATGTTAGGTTGCCTTAGATTAAAATATACAACGTTATAGACGCATATAATGTTCCCACCGAGAAGTAGGGTCCGACACGCCTGGAATGTTGTAGAATAATACATCCGAGATGTCAGGTTGCCTTAGGTTAGGATATATAACGTTATAGACGTATATACTGTTCCCTCCGAGAAGTAGGGTTCGACAAGCCAGGAATGTTGTCAAATATTGCATCCGAGATGTTAGGTTGCCTTAGATTAGGATATGTACCGTTATAGAAGCATGTAATGTTACCACCGAGACGTAGGGACCGACACGCCTGGAATGATGTCAAATGTTACATCCGAGAAGTTAGGTTGCCTTAGGTTAGGATATATGACGTTATAGACGTATATACTGTTCCCTCCGAGAAGTACGGTTCGACAGGCCAGGAATATTGTCAAATATTGCATCCGAGATGTTAGGTTGCCTTAGGTTAGGATATATAACGTTATAGACGCATGTAATGTTACCACCGAGACGTAGGGACCGACACGCCTGGAATGTTGTCAAATGTTACATCCGAGATGTTAGGTTGCCTTAGGTTAGGATATATGACGTTACAGACGTATATACTGTTCCCTCCCGGAAGTAGGGTTCGACAGGCCAGGAATGTTGTCAAATATTGCATCCGAGATGTTAGGTTGCCTTAGATTATGATATATACCATTATAGACGCATATAATGTTCCCACCGAGAAGTAGGGTCCGACACGCCTGGAATGTTGTAGAATATTACATCCGAGATGTCAGGTTGCCTTAGGTTAGGACATATACCGTTATAGAAGCATGTAATGTTATCACCGAGACGTAGGGACCGACACGCCTGGAATGTTGTCAAATGTTACATCCGAGAAGTTAGGTTGTCTTAGGTTAGGATATATGACGTTACAGACGTATATACTGTTCCCTCCGGGAAGTAGGGTTCGACAGGCCAGGAATGTTGTCAAATATTGCATCCGAGATGTTAGGTTGCCTTAGGTTAGGATATATAACGTTATAGACGCATGTAATGTTACCACGGAGACGTAGGGACCGACACGCCTGGAATGTTGTCAAATGTTACATCCGAGATGTTAGGTTGCCTTAGATTATGATATATACCGTTATAGACGTATATACTGTTCCCTCCGAGAAGTAGGGTTCGACAGGCCAGGAATGTTGTCAAATATTGCATCCGAGATGTTAGGTTGCCTTAGATTAGGATATACAACGTTATAGACGCATATAATGTTCCCACCGAGAAGTAGGGTCCGACACGCCTGGAATGTTGTACAATATTACATCCGAGATGTAAGATTGCCTTAGGTTAGGATATATAACGTTATGGACGTATATACTGATCCCACCGAGAAGTAGGGTCCGAAGCGCCAGGAATGTTGTAAAATATTACATCCGAGTTGTTACGTTACCGTTATTGACGCATTAATGTTACCACCGAGACGTAGGGACCGACACGCCTGGAATGTTCTCAAATATTGCATCCGAGATGTTAGGTTGCCTTAGATTATGATATATACCGTTATAGACGTATATACTGTTCCCTCCGAGAAGCAGGGTTCGACAGGCCAGGAATGTTGTCAAATGTTACATCCGAGATGTTAGGTTGCCTTAGATTAGGATATACAACGTTATAGACGCATGTAATGTTACCACCGAGACGTAGGGACCGACACGCCTGGAATGTTGTCAAATGTTACATCCGAGATGTTAGGTTGCCTTAGGTTAGGATATATGACGTTACAGACGTATATACTGTTCCCTCCCGGAAGTAGGTTTCGACAGGCCAGGAATGTTGTCAAATATTGCATCCGAGATGTTAGGTTGCCTTAGATTATGACATATACCATTATAGACGCATATAATGTTCCCACCGAGAAGTAGGGTCCGACACGCCTGGAATGTTGTCAAATGTTACATCCGAGATGTTAGGTTGCCTTAGGTTAGGATATATGACGTTACAGACGTATATACTGTTCCCTCCCGGAAGTAGGGTTCGACAGGCCAGGAATGTTGTCAAATATTGCATCCGAGATGTTAGGTTGCCTTAGATTATGATATATACCATTATAGACGCATATAATGTTCCCACCGAGAAGTAGGGTCCGACACGCCTGGAATGTTGTAGAATATTACATCCGAGATGTCAGGTTGCCTTAGGTTAGGACATATACCGTTATAGAAGCATGTAACGTTATCACCGAGACGTAGGGACCGACACGCCTGGAATGTTGTCAAATGTTACATCCGAGAAGTTAGGTTGTCTTAGGTTAGGATATATGACGTTACAGACGTATATACTGTTCCCTCCGGGAAGTAGGGTTCGACAGGCCAGGAATGTTGTCAAATATTGCATCCGAGATGTTAGGTTGCCTTAGATTATGATATATACCATTATAGACGCATATAATGTTCCCACCGAGAAGTAGGGTCCGACACGCCTGGAATGTTGTAGAATATTACATCCGAGATGTCAGGTTGCCTTAGGTTAGGATATATACCGTTATAGACATATATACTGTTCCCTCCGAGAAGTAGGGTTCGACAGGCCAGGAATGTTGTCAAATATTGCATCCGAGATGTTAGGTTGCCTTAGGTTAGGATATATAACGTTATAGACGCATGTAATGTTACCACGGAGACGTAGGGACCGACACGCCTGGAATGTTGTCAAATGTTACATCCGAGATGTTAGGTTGCCTTAGATTATGATATATACCGTTATAGACGTATATACTGTTCCCTCCGAGAAGTAGGGTTCGACAGGCCAGGAATGTTGTCAAATATTGCATCCGAGATGTTAGGTTGCCTTAGATTAGGATATACAACGTTATAGACGCATGTAATGTTACCACCGAGACGTAGGGACCGACACGCCTGCAATGTTGTCAAATGTTACATCCGAGATGTTAGGTTGCCTTAGGTTAGGATATATGACGTTACAGACGTATATACTGTTCCCTCCCGGAAGTAGGTTTCGACAGGCCAGGAATGTTGTCAAATATTGCATCCGAGATGTTAGGTTGCCTTAGATTATGACATATACCATTATAGACGCATATAATGTTCCCACCGAGAAGTAGGGTCCGACACGCCTGGAATGTTGTCAAATGTTACATCCGAGATGTTAGGTTGCCTTAGATTAGGATATACAACGTTATAGACGCATGTAATGTTACCACCGAGACGTAGGGACCGACACGCCTGGAATGTTGTCAAATGTTACATCCGAGATGTTAGGTTGCCTTAGGTTAGGATATATGACGTTACAGACGTATATACTGTTCCCTCCCGGAAGTAGGTTTCGACAGGCCAGGAATGTTGTCAAATATTGCATCCGAGATGTTAGGTTGCCTTAGATTATGACATATACCATTATAGACGCATATAATGTTCCCACCGAGAAGTAGGGTCCGACACGCCTGGAATGTTGTAGAATATTACATCCGAGATGTCAGGTTGCCTTAGGTTAGGATATATACCGTTATAGACATATATACTGTTCCCTCCGAGAAGTAGGGTTCGACAGGCCAGGAATGTTGTCTAATATTGCATCCGAGATGTTAGGTTGCCTTAGATTAGGATATACAACGTTATAGACGCATATAATGTTCCCACCGAGGAGTAGGGTCCGACACGCCTGGAATGTTGTAGAATATTACATCCGAGATGTAAGGTTGCCTTAGGTTAGAATATATAACGTTATGGACGTATATACTGTTCCCACCGAGAAGTAGGGTCCGACACGCCAGGAATGTGGTAAAATATTACATCCGAGTTGTTACGTTGCCGTTATAGACGCATTAATGTTACCACCGAGACGTAGGGACCGACACGCCTGGAATGTTGTCAAATGTGACATCCGAGATGTTAGGTTGCCTTAGGTTAGGACATATATCGTGATAGACGTATGTACTGTTCCCACCGAGAGATAGGGTTTGACAGGCCAGGAATGTTGTCAAATATTGCATCCGAGAAATTAGGTTGCCTTAGGTTAGGATATATAACGTTATAGACGCATGTAATATTATCTCCGAGACGTAGGGACCGACACGCCTGGAATGTTGTAGAATATTATATCCGAGATGTAAGGTTGCCTTAGGTTAGGATATATAACGTTATAGACGCATGTAATGTTACCACCGAGACGTAGGTACCGACACGCCTGGAATGTTGTCAAATGTTACATCCGAGATGTTAGGTTGCCTTAGATTAGGATATACAACGTTATAGACGCATATAATGTTCCCACCGAGAAGTAGGGTCCGACACGCCTGGAATGTTGTAGAATATTACATCCGAGATGTAAGATTGCCTTAGGTTAGGATATATAACGTTATAGACGCATGTAATGTTACCTCCGAAACGTAGGGACCGACACGCCTGGAATGTTGTCAAATATTGCATCCGAGATGTTAGGTTGCCTTAGATTAGGATATACAACGTTATAGACGCATATAATGTTCCCACCGAGGAGTAGGGTCCGAAACGCCTGGAATGTTGTAGAATATTACATCCGAGATGTAAGGTTGCCTTAGGTTAGAATATATAACGTTATGGACGTATATACTGTTCCCACCGAGAAGTAGGGTCCGACACGCCAGGAATGTTGTAAAATATTACATCCGAGTTGTTACGTTGCCGTTATAGACGCATTAATGTTACCACCGAGACGTAGGGACCGACACGCCTGGAATGTTGTCAAATGTGACATCCGAGATGTTAGGTTGCCTTAGGTTAGGACATATATCGTGATAGACGTATGTACTGTTCCCACCGAGAGATAGGGTTTGACAGGCCAGTAATGTTGTCAAATATTGCATCCGAGAAATTAGGTTGCCTTAGGTTAGGATATATAACGTTATAGACGCATGTAATATTACCTCCGAGACGTAGGGACCGACACGCCTGGAATGTTGTAGAATATTATATCCGAGATGTAAGGTTGCCTTTGGTTAGGATATATAACGTTATAGACGCATGTAATGTTACCTCCGAGACGTAGGGACCGACACGCCTGGAATGTTGTCAAATATTGCATCCGAGATGTTAGGTTGCCTTAGGTTAGGATATATAACGTTATAGACGCATGTAATGTTACCACCGAGACGTAGGGACCGACACGCCTGGAATGTTGTCAAATGTTACATCCGAGATGTTAGGTTGCCTTAGGTTAGGATATATAACGTTATAGACGCATGTAATGTTACCACCGAGACGTAGGGACCGACACGCCTGGAATGTAGTCAAATGTTATATCCGAGATGTTAGGTTGCCTTAGATTATGATATATACCGTTATAGACGTATATACTGTTCCCTCCGAGAAGTAGGGTTCGACAGGCCAGGAATGTTGTCAAATATTGCATCCGAGATGTTAGGTTGCCTTAGATTAGGATATACAACGTTATAGACGCATATAATGTTCCCACCGAGAAGTAGGGTCCGACACGCCTGGAATGTTGTAGAATATTACATCCGAGATGTAAGATTGCCTTAGGTTAGGATATATAACGTTATGGACGTATATACTGTTCCCACCGAGAAGTAGGGTCCGAAGCGCCAGGAATGTTGTAAAATATTACATCCGAGTTGTTACGTTACCGTTATTGACGCATTAATGTTATCACCGAGACGTAGGGACCGACACGCCTGGAATGTTCTCAAATATTGCATCCGAGATGTTAGGTTGCCTTAGATTATGATATATACCGTTATAGACGTATATACTGTTCCCTCCGAGAAGTAGGGTTCGACAGGCCAGGAATGTTGTCAAATGTTACATCCGAGATGTTAGGTTGCCTTAGATTATGATATATACCATTATAGACGCATATAATGTTCCCACCGAGAAGTAGGGTCCGACACGCCTGGAATGTTGTAGAATATTACATCCGAGATGTCAGGTTGCCTTAGGTTAGGATATATACCGTTATAGACATATATACTGTTCCCTCCGAGAAGTAGGGTTCGACAGGCCAGGAATGTTGTCAAATATTGCATCCGAGATGTTAGGTTGCCTTAGGTTAGGATATATAACGTTATAGACGCATGTAATGTTACCACGGAGACGTAGGGACCGACACGCCTGGAATGTTGTCAAATGTTACATCCGAGATGTTAGGTTGCCTTAGATTATGATATATACCGTTATAGACGTATATACTGTTCCCTCCGAGAAGTAGGGTTCGACAGGCCAGGAATGTTGTCAAATATTGCATCCGAGATGTTAGGTTGCCTTAGATTAGGATATACAACGTTATAGACGCATGTAATGTTACCACCGAGACGTAGGGACCGACACGCCTGCAATGTTGTCAAATGTTACATCCGAGATGTTAGGTTGCCTTAGGTTAGGATATATGACGTTATAGACGCATATAATGTTCCCACCGAGAAGTAGGGTCCGACACGCCTGGAATGTTGTCAAATGTTACATCCGAGATGTTAGGTTGCCTTAGATTAGGATATACAACGTTATAGACGCATGTAATGTTACCACCGAGACGTAGGGACCGACACGCCTGGAATGTTGTCAAATGTTACATCCGAGATGTTAGGTTGCCTTAGGTTAGGATATATGACGTTACAGACGTATATACTGTTCCCTCCCGGAAGTAGGTTTCGACAGGCCAGGAATGTTGTCAAATATTGCATCCGAGATGTTAGGTTGCCTTAGATTATGACATATACCATTATAGACGCATATAATGTTCCCACCGAGAAGTAGGGTCCGACACGCCTGGAATGTTGTAGAATATTACATCCGAGATGTCAGGTTGCCTTAGGTTAGGATATATACCGTTATAGACATATATACTGTTCCCTCCGAGAAGTAGGGTTCGACAGGCCAGGAATGTTGTCAAATATTGCATCCGAGATGTTAGGTTGCCTTAGATTAGGATATACAACGTTATAGACGCATATAATGTTCCCACCGAGGAGTAGGGTCCGACACGCCTGGAATGTTGTAGAATATTACATCCGAGATGTAAGGTTGCCTTAGGTTAGAATATATAACGTTATGGACGTATATACTGTTCCCACCGAGAAGTAGGGTCCGACACGCCAGGAATGTTGTAAAATATTACATCCGAGTTGTTACGTTGCCGTTATAGACGCATTAATGTTACCACCGAGACGTAGGGACCGACACGCCTGGAATGTTGTCAAATGTGACATCCGAGATGTTAGGTTGCCTTAGGTTAGGACATATATCGTGATAGACGTATGTACTGTTCCCACCGAGAGATAGGGTTTGACAGGCCAGGAATGTTGTCAAATATTGCATCCGAGAAATTAGGTTGCCTTAGGTTAGGATATATAACGTTATAGACGCATGTAATATTATCTCCGAGACGTAGGGACCGACACGCCTGGAATGTTGTAGAATATTATATCCGAGATGTAAGGTTGCCTTAGGTTAGGATATATAACGTTATAGACGCATGTAATGTTACCACCGAGACGTAGGTACCGACACGCCTGGAATGTTGTCAAATGTTACATCCGAGATGTTAGGTTGCCTTAGATTAGGATATACAACGTTATAGACGCATATAATGTTCCCACCGAGAAGTAGGGTCCGACACGCCTGGAATGTTGTAGAATATTACATCCGAGATGTAAGATTGCCTTAGGTTAGGATATATAACGTTATAGACGCATGTAATGTTACCTCCGAAACGTAGGGACCGACACGCCTGGAATGTTGTCAAATATTGCATCCGAGATGTTAGGTTGCCTTAGATTAGGATATACAACGTTATAGACGCATATAATGTTCCCACCGAGGAGTAGGGTCCGAAACGCCTGGAATGTTGTAGAATATTACATCCGAGATGTAAGGTTGCCTTAGGTTAGAATATATAACGTTATGGACGTATATACTGTTCCCACCGAGAAGTAGGGTCCGACACGCCAGGAATGTTGTAAAATATTACATCCGAGTTGTTACGTTGCCGTTATAGACGCATTAATGTTACCACCGAGACGTAGGGACCGACACGCCTGGAATGTTGTCAAATGTGACATCCGAGATGTTAGGTTGCCTTAGGTTAGGACATATATCGTGATAGACGTATGTACTGTTCCCACCGAGAGATAGGGTTTGACAGGCCAGGAATGTTGTCAAATATTGCATCCGAGAAATTAGGTTGCCTTAGGTTAGGATATATAACGTTATAGACGCATGTAATATTACCTCCGAGACGTAGGGACCGACACGCCTGGAATGTTGTAGAATATTATATCCGAGATGTAAGGTTGCCTTTGGTTAGGATATATAACGTTATAGACGCATGTAATGTTACCTCCGAGACGTAGGGACCGACACGCCTGGAATGTTGTCAAATATTGCATCCGAGATGTTAGGTTGCCTTAGGTTAGGATATATAACGTTATAGACGCATGTAATGTTACCACCGAGACGTAGGGACCGACACGCCTGGAATGTTGTCAAATGTTACATCCGAGATGTTAGGTTGCCTTAGGTTAGGATATATAACTTTATAGACGCATGTAATGTTACCACCGAGACGTAGGGACCGACACGCCTGGAATGTAGTCAAATGTTATATCCGAGATGTTAGGTTGCCTTAGATTATGATATATACCGTTATAGACGTATATACTGTTCCCTCCGAGAAGTAGGGTTCGACAGGCCAGGAATGTTGTCAAATATTGCATCCGAGATGTTAGGTTGCCTTAGATTAGGATATACAACGTTATAGACGCATATAATGTTCCCACCGAGAAGTAGGGTCCGACACGCCTGGAATGTTGTAGAATATTACATCCGAGATGTAAGATTGCCTTAGGTTAGGATATATAACGTTATGGACGTATATACTGTTCCCACCGAGAAGTAGGGTCCGAAGCGCCAGGAATGTTGTAAAATATTACATCCGAGTTGTTACGTTACCGTTATTGACGCATTAATGTTACCACCGAGACGTAGGGACCGACACGCCTGGAATGTTCTCAAATATTGCATCCGAGATGTTAGGTTGCCTTAGATTATGATATATACCGTTATAGACGTATATACTGTTCCCTCCGAGAAGTAGGGTTCGACAGGCCAGGAATGTTGTCAAATGTTACATCCGAGATGTTAGGTTGCCTTAGATTAGGATATACAACGTTATAGACGCATGTAATGTTACCACCGAGACGTAGGGACCGACACGCCTGGAATGTTGTCAAATGTTACATCCGAGATGTTAGGTTGCCTTAGGTTAGGATATATGACGTTACAGACGTATATACTGTTCCCTCCCGGAAGTAGGTTTCGACAGGCCAGGAATGTTGTCAAATATTGCATCCGAGATGTTAGGTTGCCTTAGATTATGACATATACCATTATAGACGCATATAATGTTCCCACCGAGAAGTAGGGTCCGACACGCCTGGAATGTTGTCAAATGTTACATCCGAGATGTTAGGTTGCCTTAGGTTAGGATATATGACGTTACAGACGTATATACTGTTCCCTCCCGGAAGTAGGGTTCGACAGGCCAGGAATGTTGTCAAATATTGCATCCGAGATGTTAGGTTGCCTTAGATTATGATATATACCATTATAGACGCATATAATGTTCCCACCGAAAAGTAGGGTCCGACATGCCTGGAATGTTGTAGAATATTACATCCGAGATGTCAGGTTGCCTTAGGTTAGGACATATACCGTTATAGAAGCATGTAATGTTATCACCGAGACGTAGGGACCGACACGCCTGGAATGTTGTCAAATGTTACATCCGAGAAGTTAGGTTGTCTTAGGTTAGGATATATGACGTTACAGACGTATATACTGTTCCCTCCGGGAAGTAGGGTTCGACAGGCCAGGAATGTTGTCAAATATTGCATCCGAGATGTTAGGTTGCCTTAGATTATGATATATACCATTATAGACGCATATAATGTTCCCACCGAGAAGTAGGGTCCGACACGCCTGGAATGTTGTAGAATATTACATCCGAGATGTCAGGTTGCCTTAGGTTAGGATATATACCGTTATAGACATATATACTGTTCCCTCCGAGAAGTAGGTTTCGACAGGCCAGGAATGTTGTCAAATATTGCATCCGAGATGTTAGGTTGCCTTAGGTTAGGATATATAACGTTATAGACGCATGTAATGTTACCACGGAGACGTAGGGACCGACACGCCTGGAATGTTGTCAAATGTTACATCCGAGATGTTAGGTTGCCTTAGATTATGATATATACCGTTATAGACGTATATACTGTTCCCTCCGAGAAGTAGGGTTCGACAGGCCAGGAATGTTGTCAAATATTGCATCCGAGATGTTAGGTTGCCTTAGATTAGGATATACAACGTTATAGACGCATATAATGTTCCCACCGAGAAGTAGGGTCCGACACGCCTGGAATGTTGTAGAATATTACATCCGAGATGTAAGATTGCCTTAGGTTAGGATATATAACGTTATGGACGTATATACTGTTCCCACCGAGAAGTAGGGTCCGAAGCGCCAGGAATGTTGTAAAATATTACATCCGAGTTGTTACGTTACCGTTATTGACGCATTAATGTTACCACCGAGACGTAGGGACCGACACGCCTGGAATGTTCTCAAATATTGCATCCGAGATGTTAGGTTGCCTTAGATTATGATATATACCGTTATAGACGTATACACTGTTCCCTCCGAGAAGTAGGGTTCGACAGGCCAGGAATGTTGTCAAATGTTACATCCGAGATGTTAGGTTGCCTTAGATTAGGATATACAACGTTATAGACGCATGTAATGTTACCACCGAGATGTAGGGACCGACACGCCTGGAATGTTGTCAAATGTTACATCCGAGATGTTAGGTTGCCTTAGGTTAGGATATATGACGTTACAGACGTATATACTGTTCCCTCCCGGAAGTAGGTTTCGACAGGCCAGGAATGTTGTCAAATATTGCATCCGAGATGTTAGGTTGCCTTAGATTATGACATATACCATTATAGACGCATATAATGTTCCCACCGAGAAGTAGGGTCCGACACGCCTGGAATGTTGTAAAATGTTACATCCGAGATGTTAGGTTGCCTTAGGTTAGGATATATGACGTTACAGACGTATATACTGTTCCCTCCCGGAAGTAGGGTTCGACAGGCCAGGAATGTTGTCAAATATTGCATCCGAGATGTTAGGTTGCCTTAGATTATGATATATACCATTATAGACGCATATAATGTTCCCACCGAGAAGTAGGGTCCGACACGCCTGGAATGTTGTAGAATATTACATCCGAGATGTCAGGTTGCCTTAGGTTAGGACATATACCGTTATAGAAGCATGTAATGTTATCACCGAGACGTAGGGACCGACACGCCTGGAATGTTGTCAAATGTTACATCCGAGAAGTTAGGTTGTCTTAGGTTAGGATATATGACGTTACAGACGTATATACTGTTCCCTCCGGGAAGTAGGGTTCGACAGGCCAGGAATGTTGTCAAATATTGCATCCGAGATGTTAGGTTGCCTTAGATTATGATATATACCATTATAGACGCATATAATGTTCCCACCGAGAAGTAGGGTCCGACACGCCTGGAATGTTGTAGAATATTACATCCGAGATGTCAGGTTGCCTTAGGTTAGGATATATACCGTTATAGACATATATACTGTTCCCTCCGAGAAGTAGGGTTCGACAGGCCAGGAATGTTGTCAAATATTGCATCCGAGATGTTAGGTTGCCTTAGGTTAGGATATATAACGTTATAGACGCATGTAATGTTACCACGGAGACGTAGGGACCGACACGCCTGGAATGTTGTCAAATGTTACATCCGAGATGTTAGGTTGCCTTAGATTATGATATATACCGTTATAGACGTATATACTGTTCCCTCCGAGAAGTAGGGTTCGACAGGCCAGGAATGTTGTCAAATATTGCATCCGAGATGTTAGGTTGCCTTAGATTAGGATATACAACGTTATAGACGCATATAATGTTCCCACCGAGAAGTAGGGTCCGACACGCCTGGAATGTTGTAGAATATTACATCCGAGATGTAAGATTGCCTTAGGTTAGGATATATAACGTTATGGACGTATATACTGTTCCCACCGAGAAGTAGGGTCCGAAGCGCCAGGAATGTTGTAAAATATTACATCCGAGTTGTTACGTTACCGTTATTGACGCATTAATGTTACCACCGAGACGTAGGGACCGACACGCCTGGAATGTTCTCAAATATTGCATCCGAGATGTTAGGTTGCCTTAGATTATGATATATACCGTTATAGACGTATATACTGTTCCCTCCGAGAAGTAGGGTTCGACAGGCCAGGAATGTTGTCAAATATTGCATCCGAGATGTTAGGTTGCCTTAGATTAGAATATATAACGTTATAGACGCATATAATGTTCCCACCGAGAAGTAGGGTCCGACACGCCTGGAATGTTGTCAAATGTTACATCCGAGATGTTAGGTTGCCTTAGATTAGGATATACAACGTTATAGACGCATGTAATGTTACCACCGAGACGTAGGGACCGACACGCCTGGAATGTTGTCAAATGTTACATCCGAGATGTTAGGTTGCCTTAGGTTAGGATATATGACGTTACAGACGTATATACTGTTCCCTCCCGGAAGTAGGTTTCGACAGGCCAGGAATGTTGTCAAATATTGCATCCGAGATGTTAGGTTGCCTTAGATTATGACATATACCATTATAGACGCATATAATGTTCCCACCGAGAAGTAGGGTCCGACACGCCTGGAATGTTGTAGAATATTACATCCGAGATGTCAGGTTGCCTTAGGTTAGGATATATACCGTTATAGACATATATACTGTTCCCTCCGAGAAGTAGGGTTCGACAGGCCAGGAATGTTGTCAAATATTGCATCCGAGATGTTAGGTTGCCTTAGATTAGGATATACAACGTTATAGACGCATATAATGTTCCCACCGAGGAGTAGGGTCCGACACGCCTGGAATGTTGTAGAATATTACATCCGAGATGTAAGGTTGCCTTAGGTTAGAATATATAACGTTATGGACGTATATACTGTTCCCACCGAGAAGTAGGGTCCGACACGCCAGGAATGTTGTAAAATATTACATCCGAGTTGTTACGTTGCCGTTATAGACGCATTAATGTTACCACCGAGACGTAGGGACCGACACGCCTGGAATGTTGTCAAATGTGACATCCGAGATGTTAGGTTGCCTTAGGTTAGGACATATATCGTGATAGACGTATGTACTGTTCCCACCGAGAGATAGGGTTTGACAGGCCAGGAATGTTGTCAAATATTGCATCCGAGAAATTAGGTTGCCTTAGGTTAGGATATATAACGTTATAGACGCATGTAATATTATCTCCGAGACGTAGGGACCGACACGCCTGGAATGTTGTAGAATATTATATCCGAGATGTAAGGTTGCCTTTGGTTAGGATATATAACGTTATAGACGCATGTAATGTTACCTCCGAGACGTAGGGACCGACACGCCTGGAATGTTGTCAAATATTGCATCCGAGATGTTAGGTTGCCTTAGGTTAGGATATATAACGTTATAGACGCATGTAATGTTACCACCGAGACGTAGGGACCGACACGCCTGGAATGTTGTCAAATGTTACATCCGAGATGTTAGGTTGCCTTAGATTAGGATATACAACGTTATAGACGCATATAATGTTCCCACCGAGAAGTAGGGTCCGACACGCCTGGAATGTTGTAGAATATTACATCCGAGATGTAAGATTGCCTTAGGTTAGGATATATAACGTTATGGACGTATATACTGTTCCCACCGAGAAGTAGGGTCCGAAGCGCCAGGAATGTTGTAAAATATTACATCCGAGTTGTTACGTTACCGTTATTGACGCATTAATGTTACCACCGAGACGTAGGGACCGACACGCCTGGAATGTTCTCAAATATTGCATCCGAGATGTTAGGTTGCCTTAGATTATGATATATACCGTTATAGACGTATATACTGTTCCCTCCGAGAAGTAGGGTTCGGCAGGCCAGGAATGTTGTCAAATATTGCATCCGAGATGTTAGGTTGCCTTAGATTAGGATTTACAACGTTATAGACGCATATAATGTTCCCACCGAGAAGTAGGGTCCGACACGCCTGGAATGTTGTCAAATGTTACATCCGAGATGTTAGGTTGCCTTAGATTAGGATATACAACGTTATAGACTCATGTAATGTTACCACCGAGACGTAGGGACCGACACGTCTGGAATGTTGTCAAATGTTACATCCGAGATGTTAGGTTGCCTTAGGTTAGGATATATGACGTTACAGACGTATATACTGTTCCCTCCCGGAAGTAGGTTTCGACAGGCCAGGAATGTTGTCAAATATTGCATCCGAGATGTTAGGTTGCCTTAGATTATGATATATACCATTATAGACGCATATAATGTTCCCACCGAGAAGTAGTGTCCGACACGCCTGGAATGTTGTAGAATATTACATCCGAGATGTCAGGTTGCCTTAGGTTAGGATATATACCGTTATAGACATATATACTGTTCCCTCCGAGAAGTAGGGTTCAACAGGCCAGCAATGTTGTCAAATATTGCATCCGAGATGTTAGGTTGCCTTAGGTTAGGATATATAGCGTTATAGACGCATGTAATGTTACCACCGAGACGTAGGGACCGACACGCCTGGAATGTTGTCAAATGTTACATCCGAGATGTTAGGTTGCCTTAGGTTATGATGTATGACGTTACAGACGTATATACTGTTCCCTCCGAGAAGTAGGGTTCGACAGGCCAGGAATGTTGTCAAATATTGCATCCGAGATGTTAGCTTGCCTTAGATTATGATATATACCGTAATAGACGTATACACTGTTCCCTCCGAGAAGTAGGGTTCGACAGGCCAGGAATGTTGTCAAATATTGCATCCGAGATGTTAGGTTGCCTTAGGTTAGGATATACAACGTTATAGACGCATGTAATGTTACCACCGAGACGTAGGGACCGACACGCCTGGAATGTTGTCAAATGTTACATCCGAGATGTTAGGTTGCCTTAGATTAGGATATACAACGTTATAGACGCATATAATGTTTCCACCGAGAAG
This sequence comes from Xylocopa violacea, assembly GCA_963969225.1. Classification (NCBI taxonomy): domain Eukaryota; kingdom Metazoa; phylum Arthropoda; class Insecta; order Hymenoptera; family Apidae; genus Xylocopa; species Xylocopa violacea. The sequence goes on from CAXAJV010000004.1 coordinate 23,149,401, forward strand.
CAGGGTCCGACACGCCTGGAATGTTGTAGAATAATACATCCGAGATGTCAGGTTGCCTTAGGTTAGGATATATAACGTTATAGACGTATATACTGTTCCCTCCGAGAAGTAGGGTTCGACAAGCCAGGAATGTTGTCAAATATTGCATCCGAGATGTTAGGTTGCCTTAGATTAGGATATATACCGTTATAGAAGCATGTAATGTCACCACCGAGACGTAGGGACCGACACGCCTGGAATGTTGTCAAATGTTACATCCGAGAAGTTAGGTTGCCTTAGGTTAGGATATATGACGTTATAGACGTATATACTGTTCCCTCCGAGAAGTACGGTTCGACAGGCCAGGAATATTGCCAAATATTGCATCCGAGATGTTAGGTTGCCTTAGGTTAGGATATATAACGTTATAGACGCATGTAATATTATCTCCGAGACGTAGGGACCGACACGCCTGGAATGTTGTAGAATATTATATCCGAGATGTAAGGTTGCCTTTGGTTAGGATATATAACGTTATAGACGCATGTAATGTTACCTCCGAGACGTAGGGACCGACACGCCTGGAATGTTGTCAAATATTGCATCCGAGATGTTAGGTTGCCTTAGGTTAGGATATATAACGTTATAGACGCATGTAATGTTACCACCGAGACGTAGGGACCGACACGCCTGGAATGTTGTCAAATGTTACATCCGAGATGTTAGGTTGCCTTAGATTAGGATATACAACGTTATAGACGCATATAATGTTCCCACCGAGAAGTAGGGTCCGACACGCCTGGAATGTTGTAGAATATTACATCCGAGATGTAAGATTGCCTTAGGTTAGGATATATAACGTTATGGACGTATATACTGTTCCCACCGAGAAGTAGGGTCCGAAGCGCCAGGAATGTTGTAAAATATTACATCCGAGTTGTTACGTTACCGTTATTGACGCATTAATGTTACCACCGAGACGTAGGGACCGACACGCCTGGAATGTTCTCAAATATTGCATCCGAGATGTTAGGTTGCCTTAGATTATGATATATACCGTTATAGACGTATATACTGTTCCCTCCGAGAAGTAGGGTTCGGCAGGCCAGGAATGTTGTCAAATATTGCATCCGAGATGTTAGGTTGCCTTAGATTAGGATTTACAACGTTATAGACGCATATAATGTTCCCACCGAGAAGTAGGGTCCGACACGCCTGGAATGTTGTCAAATGTTACATCCGAGATGTTAGGTTGCCTTAGATTAGGATATACAACGTTATAGACTCATGTAATGTTACCACCGAGACGTAGGGACCGACACGTCTGGAATGTTGTCAAATGTTACATCCGAGATGTTAGGTTGCCTTAGGTTAGGATATATGACGTTACAGACGTATATACTGTTCCCTCCCGGAAGTAGGTTTCGACAGGCCAGGAATGTTGTCAAATATTGCATCCGAGATGTTAGGTTGCCTTAGATTATGATATATACCATTATAGACGCATATAATGTTCCCACCGAGAAGTAGTGTCCGACACGCCTGGAATGTTGTAGAATATTACATCCGAGATGTCAGGTTGCCTTAGGTTAGGATATATACCGTTATAGACATATATACTGTTCCCTCCGAGAAGTAGGGTTCAACAGGCCAGCAATGTTGTCAAATATTGCATCCGAGATGTTAGGTTGCCTTAGGTTAGGATATATAGCGTTATAGACGCATGTAATGTTACCACCGAGACGTAGGGACCGACACGCCTGGAATGTTGTCAAATGTTACATCCGAGATGTTAGGTTGCCTTAGGTTATGATGTATGACGTTACAGACGTATATACTGTTCCCTCCGAGAAGTAGGGTTCGACAGGCCAGGAATGTTGTCAAATATTGCATCCGAGATGTTAGCTTGCCTTAGATTATGATATATACCGTAATAGACGTATACACTGTTCCCTCCGAGAAGTAGGGTTCGACAGGCCAGGAATGTTGTCAAATATTGCATCCGAGATGTTAGGTTGCCTTAGGTTAGGATATACAACGTTATAGACGCATGTAATGTTACCACCGAGACGTAGGGACCGACACGCCTGGAATGTTGTCAAATGTTACATCCGAGATGTTAGGTTGCCTTAGATTAGGATATACAACGTTATAGACGCATATAATGTTTCCACCGAGAAGCAGGGTCCGACACGCCTGGAATGTTGTAGAATAATACATCCGAGATGTCAGGTTGCCTTAGGTTAGGATATATAACGTTATAGACGTATATACTGTTCCCTCCGAGAAGTAGGGTTCGACAAGCCAGGAATGTTGTCAAATATTGCATCCGAGATGTTAGGTTGCCTTAGATTAGGATATATACCGTTATAGAAGCATGTAATGTCACCACCGAGACGTAGGGACCGACACGCCTGGAATGTTGTCAAATGTTACATCCGAGAAGTTAGGTTGCCTTAGGTTAGGATATATGACGTTATAGACGTATATACTGTTCCCTCCGAGAAGTACGGTTCGACAGGCCAGGAATATTGCCAAATATTGCATCCGAGATGTTAGGTTGCCTTAGATTATGATATATACCATTATAGACGCATATAATGTTCCCACCGAGAAGTAGGGTCCGACACGCCTGGAATGTTGTCAAATGTTACATCCGAGATGTTAGGTTGCCTTAGGTTAGGATGTATGACGTTACAGACGTATATACTGTTCCCTCCGAGAAGTAGGGTTCGACAGGCCAGGAATGTTGTCAAATATTGCATCCGAGATGTTAGCTTGCCTTAGATTATGATATATACCGTAATAGACGTATATACTGTTCCCTCCGAGAAGTAGGGTTCGACAGGCCAGGAATGTTGTCAAATATTGCATCCCAGATGTTAGGTTGCCTTAGGTTAGGATATAAAACGTTATAGACGCATGTAATGTTACCACCGAGACGTAGGGACCGACACGCCTGGAATGTTGTCAAATGTTGCATCCGAGATGTTAGGTTGCCTTAGGTTAGGATATATATCGTTATAGACGTATATACTGTTCCCACCGAGAGGTAGGGTTCGACAGGCCAGGAATGTTGTCAAATATTGCATCCGAGATGTTAGGTTGCCTTAGGTTAGGATATACAACGTTATAGACGCATGTAATGTTACCACCGAGACGTAGGGACCGACAGGCCTGGAATGTTGTCAAATGTTACATCCGAGATGTTAGGTTGCCTTAGATTAGGATATACAACGTTATAGACGCATATAATGTTCCCACCGAGAAGCAGGGTCCGACACGCCTGGAATGTTGTAGAATAATACATCCGAGATGTCAGGTTGCCTTAGGTTAGGATATATAACGTTATAGACGTATATACTGTTCCCTCCGAGAAGTAGGGTTCGACAAGCCAGGAATGTTGTCAAATATTGCATCCGAGATGTTAGGTTGCCTTAGGTTAGGATATATAGCGTTATAGACGCATGTAATGTTACCACCGAGACGTAGGGACCGACACGCCTGGAATGTTGTCAAATGTTACATCCGAGATGTTAGGTTGCCTTAGGTTAGGATGTATGACGTTACAGACGTATATACTGTACACCCCGAGAAGTAGGGTTCGACAGGCCAGGAATGTTGTCAAATATTGCATCCGAGATGTTAGGTTGCCTTACATTATGATATATACCGTTATAGACGTATATACTGTTCCCACCGAGAAGTAGGGTCCGAAACGCCAGGAATGTTGTAAAATATTACATCCGCGTTGTTACGTTGCCGTTATAGACGCATTAATGTTACCACCGAGACGTAGGGACCGACACGCCTGGAATGTTGTCAAATGTGACATCCGAGATGTTAGGTTGCCTTAGGTTAGGATATATATCGTTATAGACGTATATACTGTTCCCACCGAGAGGTAGGGTTCGACAGGCCAGGAATGTTGTCAAATATTGCATCCGAGATGCTAGGTTGCCTTTGGTTAGGATATATAACGTTATAGACGCATGTAATGTTACCTCCGAGACGTAGGGACCGACACGCCTGGAATGTTGTCAAATATTGCATCCGAGATGTTAGGTTGCCTTAGATTAGGATATACAACGTTATAGACGCATATAATGTTCCCACCGAGGAGTAGGGTCCGACACGCCTGGAATGTTGTAGAATATTACATCCGAGATGTAAGGTTGCCTTAGGTTAGAATATATAACGTTATGGACGTATATACTGTTCCCACCGAGAAGTAGGGTCCGACACGCCAGGAATGTTGTAAAATATTACATCCGCGTTGTTACGTTGCCGTTATAGACGCATTAATGTTACCACCGAGACGTAGGGACCGACACGCCTGGAATGTTGTCAAATGTGACATCCGAGATGTTAGGTTGCCTTAGGTTAGGACATATATCGTGATAGACGTATGTACTGTTCCCACCGAGAGATAGGGTTTGACAGGCCAGGAATGTTGTCAAATATTGCATCCGAGAAATTAGGTTGCCTTAGGTTAGGATATATAACGTTATAGACGCATGTAATATTACCTCCGAGACGTAGGGACCGACACGCCTGGAATGTTGTAGAATATTATATCCGAGATGTAAGGTTGCCTTTGGTTAGGATATATAACGTTATAGACGCATGTAATGTTACCTCCGAGACGTAGGGACCGACACGCCTGGAATGTTGTCAAATATTGCATCCGAGATGTTAGGTTGCCTTATGTTAGGATATATAACGTTATAGACGCATGTAATGTTACCACCGAGACGTAGGGACCGACACGCCTGGAATGTTGTCAAATGTTACATCCGAGATGTTAGGTTGCCTTAGATTAGGATATACAACGTTATAGACGCATATAATGTTCCCACCGAGGAGTAGGGTCCGACACGCCTGGAATGTTGTAGAATATTACATCCGAGATGTAAGGTTGCCTTAGGTTAGAATATATAACGTTATGGACGTATATACTGTTCCCACCGAGAAGTAGGGTCCGACACGCCAGGAATGTTGTAAAATATTACATCCGAGTTGTTACGTTGCCGTTATAGACGCATTAATGTTACCACCGAGACGTAGGGACCGACACGCCTGGAATGTTGTCAAATGTGACATCCGAGATGTTAGGTTGCCTTAGGTTAGGACATATATCGTGATAGACGTATGTACTGTTCCCACCGAGAGATAGGGTTTGACAGGCCAGGAATGTTGTCAAATATTGCATCCGAGAAATTAGGTTGCCTTAGGTTAGGATATATAACTTTATAGACGCATGTAATATTACCTCCGAGACGTAGGGACCGACACGCCTGGAATGTTGTAGAATATTATATCCGAGATGTAAGGTTGCCTTTGGTTAGGATATATAACGTTATAGACGCATGTAATGTTACCTCCGAGACGTAGGGACCGACACGCCTGGAATGTTGTCAAATATTGCATCCGAGATGTTAGGTTGCCTTATGTTAGGATATATAACGTTATAGACGCATGTAATGTTACCACCGAGACGTAGGGACCGACACGCCTGGAATGTTGTCAAATGTTACATCCGAGATGTTAGGTTGCCTTAGATTAGGATATACAACGTTATAGACGCATGTAATGTTATCACCGAGACGTTCGGACCGACACGCCCGGAATGTTGTCAAATGTTACATCCGAGATGTTAGGTTGCCTTAGGTTAGGATATATGACGTTACAGACGTATATACTGTTCCCTCCCGGAAGTAGGGTTCGACAGGCCAGGAATGTTGTCAAATATCGCATCCGAGATGTTAGGTTGCCTTAGATTATGATATATACCATTATAGACGCATATAATGTTCCCACCGAGAAGTAGGGTCCGACACGCCTGGAATGTTGTCAAATGTTACATCCGAGATGTTAGGTTGTCTTAGATTAGGATATACAACGTTATAGACGCATATAATGTTCCCACCGAGAAGTAGGGTCCGACACGCCTGGAATGTTGTAGAATATTACATCCGAGATGTAAGGTTGCCTTAGGTTAGGATATATAACGTTATGGACGTATATACTGTTCCCACCGAGAAGTAGGGTCCGAAACGCCAGGAATGTTGTAAAATATTACATCCGAGATGTAAGGTTGCCTTAGGTTAGAATATATAACGTTATGGACGTATATACTGTTCCCACCGAGAAGTAGGGTCCGACACGCCAGGAATGTTGTAAAATATTACATCCGAGTTGTTACGTTGCCGTTATAGACGCATTAATGTTACCACCGAGACGTAGGGACCGACACGCCTGGAATGTTGTCAAATGTGACATCCGAGATGTTAGGTTGCCTTAGGTTAGGACATATATCGTGATAGACGTATGTACTGTTCCCACCGAGAGATAGGGTTTGACAGGCCAGGAATGTTGTCAAATATTGCATCCGAGAAATTAGGTTGCCTTAGGTTAGGATATATAACTTTATAGACGCATGTAATATTACCTCCGAGACGTAGGGACCGACACGCCTGGAATGTTGTAGAATATTATATCCGAGATGTAAGGTTGCCTTTGGTTAGGATATATAACGTTATAGACGCATGTAATGTTACCTCCGAGACGTAGGGACCGACACGCCTGGAATGTTGTCAAATATTGCATCCGAGATGTTAGGTTGCCTTATGTTAGGATATATAACGTTATAGACGCATGTAATGTTACCACCGAGACGTAGGGACCGACACGCCTGGAATGTTGTCAAATGTTACATCCGAGATGTTAGGTTGCCTTAGATTAGGATATACAACGTTATAGACGCATGTAATGTTATCACCGAGACGTAGGGACCGACACGCCCGGAATGTTGTCAAATGTTACATCCGAGATGTTAGGTTGCCTTAGGTTAGGATATATGACGTTACAGACGTATATACTGTTCCCTCCCGGAAGTAGGGTTCGACAGGCCAGGAATGTTGTCAAATATCGCATCCGAGATGTTAGGTTGCCTTAGATTATGATATATACCATTATAGACGCATATAATGTTCCCACCGAGAAGTAGGGTCCGACACGCCTGGAATGTTGTCAAATGTTACATCCGAGATGTTAGGTTGTCTTAGATTAGGATATACAACGTTATAGACGCATATAATGTTCCCACCGAGAAGTAGGGTCCGACACGCCTGGAATGTTGTAGAATATTACATCCGAGATGTAAGGTTGCCTTAGGTTAGGATATATAACGTTATGGACGTATATACTGTTCCCACCGAGAAGTAGGGTCCGAAACGCCAGGAATGTTGTAAAATATTACATCCGCGTTGTTACGTTGCCGTTATAGACGCATTAATGTTACCACCGAGACGTAGGGACCGACACGCCTGGAATGTTGTCAAATGTGACATCCGAGATGTTAGGTTGCCTTAGGTTAGGATATATATCGTTATAGACGTATATACTGTTCCCACCGAGAGGTAGGGTTCGACAGGCCAGGAATGTTGTCAAATATTGCATCCGAGATGCTAGGTTGCCTTTGGTTAGGATATATAACGTTATAGACGCATGTAATGTTACCTCCGAGACGTAGGGACCGACACGCCTGGAATGTTGTCAAATGTTACATCCGAGATGTTAGGTTGCCTTAGATTAGGATATACAACGTTATAGACGCATGTAATGTTATCACCGAGACGTAGGGACCGACACGCCTGGAATGTTGTCAAATGTTACATCCGAGATGTTAGGTTGCCTTAGGTTAGGATATATGACGTTACAGACGTATATACTGTTCCCTCCCGGAAGTAGGGTTCGACAAGCCAGGAATGTTGTCAAATATCGCATCCGAGATGTTAGGTTGCCTTAGATTATGATATATACCATTATAGACGCATATAATGTTCCCACCGAGAAGTAGGGTCCGACACGCCTGGAAGGTTGTAGAATATTACATCCGAGATGTCAGGTTGCCTTAGGTTAGGATATATACCGTTATAGACATATATACTGTTCCCTCCGAGAAGTAGGGTTCAACAGGCCAGCAATGTTGTCAAATATTGCATCCGAGATGTTAGGTTGCCTTAGGTTAGGATATATAGCGTTATAGACGCATGTAATGTTACCACCGAGACGTAGGGACCGACACGCCTGGAATGTTGTCAAATGTTACATCCGAGATGTTAGGTTGCCTTAGGTTATGATGTATGACGTTACAGACGTATATACTGTTCCCTCCGAGAAGTAGGGTTCGACAGGCCAGGAATGTTGTCAAATATTGCATCCGAGATGTTAGGTTGCCTTACATTATGATATATACCGTTATAGACGTATATACCGTTCCCACCGAGAAGTAGGGTCCGAAACGCCAGGAATGTTGTAAAATATTACATCCGCGTTGTTACGTTGCCGTTATAGACGCATTAATGTTACCACCGGGACGTAGGGACCGACACGCCTGGAATGTTGTCAAATGTGACATCCGAGATGTTAGGTTGCCTTAGGTTAGGATATATATCGTTATAGACGTATATACTGTTCCCACCGAGAGGTAGGGTTCGACAGGCCAGGAATGTTGTCAAATATTGCATCCGAGATGCTAGGTTGCCTTTGGTTAGGATATATAACGTTATAGACGCATGTAATGTTACCTCCGAGACGTAGGGACCGACACGCCTGGAATGTTGTCAAATATTGCATCCGAGATGTTAGGTTGCCTTAGGTTAGGATATATAACGTTATAGACGCATGTAATGTTACCACCGAGCCGTAGGGACCGACACGCCTGGAATGTTGTCAAATATTGCATCCGAGATGTTAGGTTGCCTTAGATTAGGATATACAACGTTATAGACGCATATAATGTTCCCACCGGGAAGTAGGGTCCGACACGCCTGGAATGTTGTAGAATATTACATCCGAGATGTAAGATTGCCTTAGGTTAGGATATATAACGTTATAGACGCATGTAATGTTACCTCCGAAACGTAGGGACCGACACGCCTGGAATGTTGTCAAATATTGCATCCGAGATGTTAGGTTGCCTTAGATTAGGATATACAACGTTATAGACGCATATAATGTTCCCACCGAGGAGTAGGGTCCGACACGCCTGGAATGTTGTAGAATATTACATCCGAGATGTAAGGTTGCCTTAGGTTAGAATATATAACGTTATGGACGTATATACTGTTCCCACCGAGAAGTAGGGTCCGACACGCCAGGAATGTTGTAAAATATTACATCCGAGTTGTTACGTTGCCGTTATAGACGCATTAATGTTACCACCGAGACGTAGGGACCGACACGCCTGGAATGTTGTCAAATGTTACATCCGAGATGTTAGGTTGCCTTAGGTTATGATGTATGACGTTACAGACGTATATACTGTTCCCTCCGAGAAGTAGGGTTCGACAGGCCAGGAATGTTGTCAAATATTGCATCCGAGATGTTAGGTTGCCTTACATTATGATATATACCGTTATAGACGTATATACTGTTCCCACCGAGAAGTAGGGTCCGAAACGCCAGGAATGTTGTAAAATATTACATCCGCGTTGTTACGTTGCCGTTATAGACGCATTAATGTTACCACCGAGACGTAGGGACCGACACGCCTGGAATGTTGTCAAATGTGACATCCGAGATGTTAGGTTGCCTTAGGTTAGGATATATATCGTTATAGACGTATATACTGTTCCCACCGAGAGGTAGGGTTCGACAGGCCAGGAATGTTGTCAAATATTGCATCCGAGATGCTAGGTTGCCTTTGGTTAGGATATATAACGTTATAGACGCATGTAATGTTACCTCCGAGACGTAGGGACCGACACGCCTGGAATGTTGTCAAATATTGCATCCGAGATGTTAGGTTGCCTTAGGTTAGGATATATAACGTTATAGACGCATGTAATGTTACCACCGAGCCGTAGGGACCGACACGCCTGGAATGTTGTCAAATATTGCATCCGAGATGTTAGGTTGCCTTAGATTAGGATATACAACGTTATAGACGCATATAATGTTCCCACCGAGAAGTAGGGTCCGACACGCCTGGAATGTTGTAGAATATTACATCCGAGATGTAAGATTGCCTTAGGTTAGGATATATAACGTTATAGACGCATGTAATGTTACCTCCGAAACGTAGGGACCGACACGCCTGGAATGTTGTCAAATATTGCATCCGAGATGTTAGGTTGCCTTAGATTAGGATATACAACGTTATAGACGCATATAATGTTCCCACCGAGGAGTAGGGTCCGACACGCCTGGAATGTTGTAGAATATTACATCCGAGATGTAAGGTTGCCTTAGGTTAGAATATATAACGTTATGGACGTATATACTGTTCCCACCGAGAAGTAGGGTCCGACACGCCAGGAATGTTGTAAAATATTACATCCGAGTTGTTACGTTGCCGTTATAGACGCATTAATGTTACCACCGAGACGAAGGGACCGACACGCCTGGAATGTTGTCAAATGTGACATCCGAGATGTTAGGTTGCCTTAGGTTAGGACATATATCGTGATAGACGTATGTACTGTTCCCACCGAGAGATAGGGTTTGACAGGCCAGGAATGTTGTCAAATATTGCATCCGAGAAATTAGGTTGCCTTAGGTTAGGATATATAACGTTATAGACGCATGTAATATTACCTCCGAGACGTAGGGACCGACACGCCTGGAATGTTGTAGAATATTATATCCGAGATGTAAGGTTGCCTTTGGTTAGGATATATAACGTTATAGACGCATGTAATGTTACCTCCGAGACGTAGGGACCGACACGCCTGGAATGTTGTCAAATATTGCATCCGAGATGTTAGGTTGCCTTATGTTAGGATATATAACGTTATAGACGCATGTAATGTTACCACCGAGACGTAGGGACCGACACGCCTGGAATGTTGTCAAATGTTACATCCGAGATGTTAGGTTGCCTTAGATTAGGATATACAACGTTATAGACGCATGTAATGTTATCACCGAGACGTAGGGACCGACACGCCTGGAATGTTGTCAAATGTTACATCCGAGATGTTAGGTTGCCTTAGGTTAGGATATATGACGTTACAGACGTATACACTGTTCCCTCCCGGAAGTAGGGTTCGACAGGCCAGGAATGTTGTCAAATATCGCATCCGAGATGTTAGGTTGCCTTAGATTATGATATATACCATTATAGACGCATATAATGTTCCCACCGAGTTGTAGGGTCCGACACGCCTGGAAGGTTGTAGAATATTACATCCGAGATGTCAGGTTGCCTTAGGTTAGGATATATACCGTTATAGACATATATACTGTTCCCTCCGAGAAGTAGGGTTCAACAGGCCAGCAATGTTGTCAAATATTGCATCCGAGATGTTAGGTTGCCTTAGGTTAGGATATATAGCGTTATAGACGCATGTAATGTTACCACCGAGACGTAGGGACCGACACGCCTGGAATGTTGTCAAATGTTACATCCGAGATGTTAGGTTGCCTTAGGTTATGATGTATGACGGTACAGACGTATATACTGTTCCCTCTGAGAAGTAGGATTCGACAGGCCAGGAATGTTGTCAAATATTGCATCCGAGATGTTAGCTTGCCTTAGATTATGATATATATCGTAATAGACGTATATACTGTTCCCTCCGAGAAGTAGGGTTCGACAGGCCAGGAATGTTGTCAAATATTGCATCCGAGATGTTAGGTTGCCTTAGGTTAGGATATACAACGTTATAGACGCATGTAATGTTACCACCGAGATGTAGGGACCGACACGCCTGGAATGTTGTCAAATGTTACATCCGAGATGTTAGGTTGCCTTAGATTAGGATATACAACGTTATAGACGCATATAATGTTCCCACCGAGAAGTAGGGTCCGACACGCCTGGAATGTTGTAGAATAATACATCCGAGATGTCAGGTTGCCTTAGGTTAGGATATATAACGTTATAGACGTATATACTGTTCCCTCCGAGAAGTAGGGTTCGACAAGCCAGGAATGTTGTCAAATATTGCATCCGAGATGTTAGGTTGCCTTAGATTAGGATATATACCGTTATAGAAGCATGTAATGTTACCACCGAGACGTAGGGACCGACACGCCTGGAATGTTGTCAAATGTTACATCCGAGAAGTTAGGTTGCCTTAGGTTAGGATATATGACGTTATAGACGCATATAATGTTCCCACCGAGGAGTAGGGTCCGACACGCCTGGAATGTTGTAGAATATTACATCCAAGATGTAAGGTTGCCTTAGGTTAGAATATATAACGTTATGGACGTATATACTGTTCCCACCGAGAAGTAGGGTCCGACACGCCAGGAATGTTGTAAAATATTACATCCGAGTTGTTACGTTGCCGTTATAGACGCATTAATGTTACCACCGAGACGTAGGGACCGACACGCCTGGAATGTTGTCAAATGTGACATCCGAGATGTTAGGTTGCCTTAGGTTAGGACATATATCGTGATAGACGTATGTACTGTTCCCACCGAGAGATAGGGTTTGACAGGCCAGGAATGTTGTCAAATATTGCATCCGAGAAATTAGGTTGCCTTAGGTTAGGATATATAACGTTATAGACGCATGTAATATTACCTCCGAGACGTAGGGACCGACACGCCTGGAATGTTGTAGAATATTATATCCGAGATGTAAGGTTGCCTTTGGTTAGGATATATAACGTTATAGACGCATGTAATGTTACCTCCGAGACGTAGGGACCGACACGCCTGGAATGTTGTCAAATATTGCATCCGAGATGTTAGGTTGCCTTATGTTAGGATATATAACGTTATAGACGCATGTAATGTTACCACCGAGACGTAGGGACCGACACGCCTGGAATGTTGTCAAATGTTACATCCGAGATGTTAGGTTGCCTTAGATTAGGATATACAACGTTATAGACGCATGTAATGTTATCACCGAGACGTAGGGACCGACACGCCTGGAATCTTGTCAAATGTTACATCCGAGATGTTAGGTTGCCTTAGGTTAGGATATATGACGTTACAGACGTATACACTGTTCCCTCCCGGAAGTAGGGTTCGACAGGCCAGGAATGTTGTCAAATATCGCATCCGAGATGTTAGGTTGCCTTAGATTATGATATATACCATTATAGACGCATATAATGTTCCCACCGAGTTGTAGGGTCCGACACGCCTGGAAGGTTGTAGAATATTACATCCGAGATGTCAGGTTGCCTTAGGTTAGGATATATACCGTTATAGACATATATACTGTTCCCTCCGAGAAGTAGGGTTCAACAGGCCAGCAATGTTGTCAAATATTGCATCCGAGATGTTAGGTTGCCTTAGGTTAGGATATATAGCGTTATAGACGCATGTAATGTTACCACCGAGACGTAGGGACCGACACGCCTGGAATGTTGTCAAATGTTACATCCGAGATGTTAGGTTGCCTTAGGTTATGATGTATGACGTTACAGACGTATATACTGTTCCCTCCGAGAAGTAGGATTCGACAGGCCAGGAATGTTGTCAAATATTGCATCCGAGATGTTAGCTTGCCTTAGATTATGATATATACCGTAATAGACGTATATACTGTTCCCTCCGAGAAGTAGGGTTCGACAGGCCAGGAATGTTGTCAAATATTGCATCCGAGATGTTAGGTTGCCTTAGGTTAGGATATACAACGTTATAGACGCATGTAATGTTACCACCGAGACGTAGGGACCGACACGCCTGGAATGTTGTCAAATGTTACATCCGAGATGTTAGGTTGCCTTAGATTAGGATATACAACGTTATAGACGCATATAATGTTCCCACCGAGGAGTAGGGTCCGACACGCCTGGAATGTTGTAGAATATTACATCCGAGATGTAAGGTTGCCTTAGGTTAGAATATATAACGTTATGGACGTATATACTGTTCCCACCGAGAAGTAGGGTCCGACACGCCAGGAATGTTGTAAAATATTACATCCGAGTTGTTACGTTGCCGTTATAGACGCATTAATGTTACCACCGAGACGAAGGGACCGACACGCCTGGAATGTTGTCAAATGTGACATCCGAGATGTTAGGTTGCCTTAGGTTAGGACATATATCGTGATAGACGTATGTACTGTTCCCACCGAGAGATAGGGTTTGACAGGCCAGGAATGTTGTCAAATATTGCATCCGAGAAATTAGGTTGCCTTAGGTTAGGATATATAACGTTATAGACGCATGTAATATTACCTCCGAGACGTAGGGACCGACACGCCTGGAATGTTGTAGAATATTATATCCGAGATGTAAGGTTGCCTTTGGTTAGGATATATAACGTTATAGACGCATGTAATGTTACCACCGAGACGTAGGGACCGACACGCCTGGAATGTTGTCAAATGTTACATCCGAGATGTTAGGTTGCCTTAGATTAGGATATACAACGTTATAGACGCATGTAATGTTATCACCGAGACGTAGGGACCGACACGCCTGGAATGTTGTCAAATGTTACATCCGAGATGTTAGGTTGCCTTAGGTTAGGATATATGACGTTACAGACGTATACACTGTTCCCTCCCGGAAGTAGGGTTCGACAGGCCAGGAATGTTGTCAAATATCGCATCCGAGATGTTAGGTTGCCTTAGATTATGATATATACCATTATAGACGCATATAATGTTCCCACCGAGTTGTAGGGTCCGACACGCCTGGAAGGTTGTAGAATATTACATCCGAGATGTCAGGTTGCCTTAGGTTAGGATATATACCGTTATAGACATATATACTGTTCCCTCCGAGAAGTAGGGTTCAACAGGCCAGCAATGTTGTCAAATATTGCATCCGAGATGTTAGGTTGCCTTAGGTTAGGATATATAGCGTTATAGACGCATGTAATGTTACCACCGAGACGTAGGGACCGACACGCCTGGAATGTTGTCAAATGTTACATCCGAGATGTTAGGTTGCCTTAGGTTATGATGTATGACGTTACAGACGTATATACTGTTCCCTCTGAGAAGTAGGATTCGACAGGCCAGGAATGTTGTCAAATATTGCATCCGAGATGTTAGCTTGCCTTAGATTATGATATATATCGTAATAGACGTATATACTGTTCCCTCCGAGAAGTAGGGTTCGACAGGCCAGGAATGTTGTCAAATATTGCATCCGAGATGTTAGGTTGCCTTAGGTTAGGATATACAACGTTATAGACGCATGTAATGTTACCACCGAGACGTAGGGACCGACACGCCTGGAATGTTGTCAAATGTTACATCCGAGATGTTAGGTTGCCTTAGATTAGGATATACAACGTTATAGACGCATATAATGTTCCCACCGAGAAGTAGGGTCCGACACGCCTGGAATGTTGTAGAATAATACATCCGAGATGTCAGGTTGCCTTAGGTTAGGATATATAACGTTATAGACGTATATACTGTTCCCTCCGAGAAGTAGGGTTCGACAAGCCAGGAATGTTGTCAAATATTGCATCCGAGATGTTAGGTTGCCTTAGATTAGGATATATACCGTTATAGAAGCATGTAATGTTACCACCGAGACGTAGGGACCGACACGCCTGGAATGTTGTCAAATGTTACATCCGAGAAGTTAGGTTGCCTTAGGTTAGGATATATGACGTTATAGACGTATATACTGTTCCCTCCGAGAAGTACGGTTCGACAGGCCAGGATTATAGTCAAATATTGCATCCGAGATGTTAGGTTGCCTTAGGTTAGGATATATAACGTTATAGACGCATGTAATGTTACCACCGAGACGTAGGGACCGACACGCCTGGAATGTTGTCAAATGTTACATCCGAGATGTTAGGTTGCCTTAGGTTAGGATATATACCGTTATAGACATATATACTGTTCCCTCCGAGATGTAGGCTTCGACAGGTCAGGAATGTTGTCAAATATTGCATCCGAGATGTTAGGTTGCCTTAGGTTAGGATATATAGCGTTATAGACGCATGTAATGTTACCACCGAGACGTAGGGACCGACACGCCTGGAATGTTGTCAAATGTTACATCCGAGATGTTAGGTTGCCTTAGGTTAGGATGTATGACGTTACAGACGTATATACTGTACACTCCGAGAAGTAGGGTTCGACAGGCCAGGAATGTTGTCAAATATTGCATCCGAGATGTTAGGTTGCCTTACATTATGATATATACCGTTATAGACGTATATACTGTTCCCTCCGAGAAGTAGGGTTCGACAGGCCAGGAATGTTGTCAAATATTGCATCCGAGATGTTAGGTTGTCTTAGATTAGGATATACAACGTTATAGACTCATATAATGTTCCCATCGAGAAGTAGGGTCCGACACGCCTGGAATGTTGTAGAATATTACATCCGAGATGTAAGGTTGCCTTAGGTTAGGATATATAACGTTATGGACGTATATACTGTTCTCACCGAGAAGTAGGGTCCGAAACGCCAGGAATGTTGTAAAATATTACATCCGCGTTGTTACGTTGCCGTTATAGACGCATTAATGTTACCACCGAGACGTAGGGACCGACACGCCTGCAATGTTGTCAAATGTGACATCCGAGATGTTAGGTTGCCTTAGGTTAGGATATATATCGTTATAGACGTATATACTGTTCCCACCGAGAGGTAGGGTTCGACAGGCCAGGAATGTTGTCAAATATTGCATCCGAGATGCTAGGTTGCCTTTGGTTAGGATATATAGCGTTATAGACGCATGTAATGTTACCTCCGAGACGTAGGGACCGACACGCCTGGAATGTTGTCAAATGTTACATCCGAGATGTTAGGTTGCCTTAGATTAGGATATACAACGTTATAGACGCATGTAATGTTATCACCGAGACGTAGGGACCGACACGCCTGGAATGTTGTCAAATGTTACATCCGAGATGTTAGGTTGCCTTAGGTTAGGATATATGACGTTACAGACGTATATACTGTTCCCTCCCGGAAGTAGGGTTCGACAGGCCAGGAATGTTGTCAAATATCGCATCCGAGATGTTAGATTGCCTTAGATTACGATATCGACCGTTATAGACGCATATAATATTCCCACCGAAAAGTATGCACCGACACGCCAGGAATATTGCAAAATATTACGTCTGAGATAATAGGTTGCCTTAGATTAGGATATACAACGTTATAGACTCATATAATGTTCCCACCGAGAAGTAGGGACCGACACGCCTGGAATGATGTAGAATATTACATCCGAGATGTCAGGTTGCCTTCGGTTAGGATATATATCGTTATAGACGCATGTAATGTTACCACCGAGACGTAGGGACCGACACGCCTGGAATGTTGTCAAATGTTACATCCGAGATGTTAGGTTGCCTTAGGTTATGATGTATGACGTTACAGACGTATATACTGTTCCCTCCGAGAAGTAGGGTTCGACAGGCCAGGAATGTTGTCAAATATTGCATCCGAGATGTTAGGTTGCCTTACATTATGATATATACCGTTATAGACGTATATACTGTTCCCACCGAGAAGTAGGGTCCGAAACGCCAGGAATGTTGTAAAATATTACATCCGCGTTGTTACGTTGCCGTTATAGACGCATTAATGTTACCACCGAGACGTAGGGACCGACACGCCTGGAATGTTGTCAAATGTGACATCCGAGATGTTAGGTTGCCTTAGGTTAGGATATATATCGTTATAGACGTATATACTGTTCCCACCGAGAGGTAGGGTTCGACAGGCCAGGAATGTTGTCAAATATTGCATCCGAGATGCTAGGTTGCCTTTGGTTAGGATATATAACGTTATAGACGCATGTAATGTTACCTCCGAGACGTAGGGACCGACACGCCTGGAATGTTGTCAAATATTGCATCCGAGATGTTAGGTTGCCTTAGGTTAGGATATATAACGTTATAGACGCATGTAATGTTACCACCGAGCCGTAGGGACCGACACGCCTGGAATGTTGTCAAATGTGACATCCGAGATGTTAGGTTGCCTTAGGTTAGGACATATATCGTGATAGACGTATGTACTGTTCCCACCGAGAGATAGGGTTTGACAGGCCAGGAATGTTGTCAAATATTGCATCCGAGAAATTAGGTTGCCTTAGGTTAGGATATATAACGTTATAGACGCATGTAATATTACCTCCGAGACGTAGGGACCGACACGCCTGGAATGTTGTAGAATATTATATCCGAGATGTAAGGTTGCCTTTGGTTAGGATATATAACGTTATAGACGCATGTAATGTTACCTCCGAGACGTAGGGACCGACACGCCTGGAATGTTGTCAAATATTGCATCCGAGATGTTAGGTTGCCTTATGTTAGGATATATAACGTTATAGACGCATGTAATGTTACCACCGAGACGTAGGGACCGACACGCCTGGAATGTTGTCAAATGTTACATCCGAGATGTTAGGTTGCCTTAGATTAGGATATACAACGTTATAGACGCATGTAATGTTATCACCGAGACGTAGGGACCGACACGCCTGGAATCTTGTCAAATGTTACATCCGAGATGTTAGGTTGCCTTAGGTTAGGATATATGACGTTACAGACGTATACACTGTTCCCTCCCGGAAGTAGGGTTCGACAGGCCAGGAATGTTGTCAAATATCGCATCCGAGATGTTAGGTTGCCTTAGATTATGATATATACCATTATAGACGCATATAATGTTCCCACCGAGTTGTAGGGTCCGACACGCCTGGAAGGTTGTAGAATATTACATCCGAGATGTCAGGTTGCCTTAGGTTAGGATATATACCGTTATAGACATATATACTGTTCCCTCCGAGAAGTAGGGTTCAACAGGCCAGCAATGTTGTCAAATATTGCATCCGAGATGTTAGGTTGCCTTAGGTTAGGATATATAGCGTTATAGACGCATGTAATGTTACCACCGAGACGTAGGGACCGACACGCCTGGAATGTTGTCAAATGTTACATCCGAGATGTTAGGTTGCCTTAGGTTATGATGTATGACGTTACAGACGTATATACTGTTCCCTCTGAGAAGTAGGATTCGACAGGCCAGGAATGTTGTCAAATATTGCATCCGAGATGTTAGCTTGCCTTAGATTATGATATATATCGTAATAGACGTATATACTGTTCCCTCCGAGAAGTAGGGTTCGACAGGCCAGGAATGTTGTCAAATATTGCATCCGAGATGTTAGGTTGCCTTAGGTTAGGATATACAACGTTATAGACGCATGTAATGTTACCACCGAGACGTAGGGACCGACACGCCTGGAATGTTGTCAAATGTTACATCCGAGATGTTAGGTTGCCTTAGATTAGGATATACAACGTTATAGACGCATATAATGTTCCCACCGAGAAGTAGGGTCCGACACGCCTGGAATGTTGTAGAATAATACATCCGAGATGTCAGGTTGCCTTAGGTTAGGATATATAACGTTATAGACGTATATACTGTTCCCTCCGAGAAGTAGGGTTCGACAAGCCAGGAATGTTGTCAAATATTGCATCCGAGATGTTAGGTTGCCTTAGATTAGGATATATACCGTTATAGAAGCATGTAATGTTACCACCGAGACGTAGGGACCGACACGCCTGGAATGTTGTCAAATGTTACATCCGAGAAGTTAGGTTGCCTTAGGTTAGGATATATGACGTTATAGACGTATATACTGTTCCCTCCGAGAAGTACGGTTCGACAGGCCAGGATTATAGTCAAATATTGCATCCGAGATGTTAGGTTGCCTTAGGTTAGGATATATAACGTTATAGACGCATGTAATGTTACCACCGAGACGTAGGGACCGACACGCCTGGAATGTTGTCAAATGTTACATCCGAGATGTTAGGTTGCCTTAGGTTAGGATATATACCGTTATAGACATATATACTGTTCCCTCCGAGATGTAGGCTTCGACAGGTCAGGAATGTTGTCAAATATTGCATCCGAGATGTTAGGTTGCCTTAGGTTAGGATATATAGCGTTATAGACGCATGTAATGTTACCACCGAGACGTAGGGACCGACACGCCTGGAATGTTGTCAAATGTTACATCCGAGATGTTAGGTTGCCTTAGGTTAGGATGTATGACGTTACAGACGTATATACTGTACACTCCGAGAAGTAGGGTTCGACAGGCCAGGAATGTTGTCAAATATTGCATCCGAGATGTTAGGTTGCCTTACATTATGATATATACCGTTATAGACGTATATACTGTTCCCTCCGAGAAGTAGGGTTCGACAGGCCAGGAATGTTGTCAAATATTGCATCCGAGATGTTAGGTTGTCTTAGATTAGGATATACAACGTTATAGACTCATATAATGTTCCCATCGAGAAGTAGGGTCCGACACGCCTGGAATGTTGTAGAATATTACATCCGAGATGTAAGGTTGCCTTAGGTTAGGATATATAACGTTATGGACGTATATACTGTTCTCACCGAGAAGTAGGGTCCGAAACGCCAGGAATGTTGTAAAATATTACATCCGCGTTGTTACGTTGCCGTTATAGACGCATTAATGTTACCACCGAGACGTAGGGACCGACACGCCTGCAATGTTGTCAAATGTGACATCCGAGATGTTAGGTTGCCTTAGGTTAGGATATATATCGTTATAGACGTATATACTGTTCCCACCGAGAGGTAGGGTTCGACAGGCCAGGAATGTTGTCAAATATTGCATCCGAGATGCTAGGTTGCCTTTGGTTAGGATATATAGCGTTATAGACGCATGTAATGTTACCTCCGAGACGTAGGGACCGACACGCCTGGAATGTTGTCAAATGTTACATCCGAGATGTTAGGTTGCCTTAGATTAGGATATACAACGTTATAGACGCATGTAATGTTATCACCGAGACGTAGGGACCGACACGCCTGGAATGTTGTCAAATGTTACATCCGAGATGTTAGGTTGCCTTAGGTTAGGATATATGACGTTACAGACGTATATACTGTTCCCTCCCGGAAGTAGGGTTCGACAGGCCAGGAATGTTGTCAAATATCGCATCCGAGATGTTAGATTGCCTTAGATTACGATATCGACCGTTATAGACGCATATAATATTCCCACCGAAAAGTATGCACCGACACGCCAGGAATATTGCAAAATATTACGTCTGAGATAATAGGTTGCCTTAGATTAGGATATACAACGTTATAGACTCATATAATGTTCCCACCGAGAAGTAGGGACCGACACGCCTGGAATGATGTAGAATATTACATCCGAGATGTCAGGTTGCCTTCGGTTAGGATATATATCGTTATAGACGCATGTAATGTTACCACCGAGACGTAGGGACCGACACGCCTGGAATGTTGTCAAATGTTACATCCGAGATGTTAGGTTGCCTTAGGTTATGATGTATGACGTTACAGACGTATATACTGTTCCCTCCGAGAAGTAGGGTTCGACAGGCCAGGAATGTTGTCAAATATTGCATCCGAGATGTTAGGTTGCCTTACATTATGATATATACCGTTATAGACGTATATACTGTTCCCACCGAGAAGTAGGGTCCGAAACGCCAGGAATGTTGTAAAATATTACATCCGCGTTGTTACGTTGCCGTTATAGACGCATTAATGTTACCACCGAGACGTAGGGACCGACACGCCTGGAATGTTGTCAAATGTGACATCCGAGATGTTAGGTTGCCTTAGGTTAGGATATATATCGTTATAGACGTATATACTGTTCCCACCGAGAGGTAGGGTTCGACAGGCCAGGAATGTTGTCAAATATTGCATCCGAGATGCTAGGTTGCCTTTGGTTAGGATATATAACGTTATAGACGCATGTAATGTTACCTCCGAGACGTAGGGACCGACACGCCTGGAATGTTGTCAAATATTGCATCCGAGATGTTAGGTTGCCTTAGGTTAGGATATATAACGTTATAGACGCATGTAATGTTACCACCGAGCCGTAGGGACCGACACGCCTGGAATGTTGTCAAATGTGACATCCGAGATGTTAGGTTGCCTTAGGTTAGGACATATATCGTGATAGACGTATGTACTGTTCCCACCGAGAGATAGGGTTTGACAGGCCAGGAATGTTGTCAAATATTGCATCCGAGAAATTAGGTTGCCTTAGGTTAGGATATATAACGTTATAGACGCATGTAATATTACCTCCGAGACGTAGGGACCGACACGCCTGGAATGTTGTAGAATATTATATCCGAGATGTAAGGTTGCCTTTGGTTAGGATATATAACGTTATAGACGCATGTAATGTTACCTCCGAGACGTAGGGACCGACACGCCTGGAATGTTGTCAAATATTGCATCCGAGATGTTAGGTTGCCTTATGTTAGGATATATAACGTTATAGACGCATGTAATGTTACCACCGAGACGTAGGGACCGACACGCCTGGAATGTTGTCAAATGTTACATCCGAGATGTTAGGTTGCCTTAGATTAGGATATACAACGTTATAGACGCATGTAATGTTATCACCGAGACGTAGGGACCGACACGCCTGGAATCTTGTCAAATGTTACATCCGAGATGTTAGGTTGCCTTAGGTTAGGATATATGACGTTACAGACGTATACACTGTTCCCTCCCGGAAGTAGGGTTCGACAGGCCAGGAATGTTGTCAAATATCGCATCCGAGATGTTAGGTTGCCTTAGATTATGATATATACCATTATAGACGCATATAATGTTCCCACCGAGTTGTAGGGTCCGACACGCCTGGAAGGTTGTAGAATATTACATCCGAGATGTCAGGTTGCCTTAGGTTAGGATATATACCGTTATAGACATATATACTGTTCCCTCCGAGAAGTAGGGTTCAACAGGCCAGCAATGTTGTCAAATATTGCATCCGAGATGTTAGGTTGCCTTAGGTTAGGATATATAGCGTTATAGACGCATGTAATGTTACCACCGAGACGTAGGGACCGACACGCCTGGAATGTTGTCAAATGTTACATCCGAGATGTTAGGTTGCCTTAGGTTATGATGTATGACGTTACAGACGTATATACTGTTCCCTCTGAGAAGTAGGATTCGACAGGCCAGGAATGTTGTCAAATATTGCATCCGAGATGTTAGCTTGCCTTAGATTATGATATATATCGTAATAGACGTATATACTGTTCCCTCCGAGAAGTAGGGTTCGACAGGCCAGGAATGTTGTCAAATATTGCATCCGAGATGTTAGGTTGCCTTAGGTTAGGATATACAACGTTATAGACGCATGTAATGTTACCACCGAGACGTAGGGACCGACACGCCTGGAATGTTGTCAAATGTTACATCCGAGATGTTAGGTTGCCTTAGATTAGGATATACAACGTTATAGACGCATATAATGTTCCCACCGAGAAGTAGGGTCCGACACGCCTGGAATGTTGTAGAATAATACATCCGAGATGTCAGGTTGCCTTAGGTTAGGATATATAACGTTATAGACGTATATACTGTTCCCTCCGAGAAGTAGGGTTCGACAAGCCAGGAATGTTGTCAAATATTGCATCCGAGATGTTAGGTTGCCTTAGATTAGGATATATACCGTTATAGAAGCATGTAATGTTACCACCGAGACGTAGGGACCGACACGCCTGGAATGTTGTCAAATGTTACATCCGAGAAGTTAGGTTGCCTTAGGTTAGGATATATGACGTTATAGACGTATATACTGTTCCCTCCGAGAAGTACGGTTCGACAGGCCAGGATTATAGTCAAATATTGCATCCGAGATGTTAGGTTGCCTTAGGTTAGGATATATAACGTTATAGACGCATGTAATGTTACCACCGAGACGTAGGGACCGACACGCCTGGAATGTTGTCAAATGTTACATCCGAGATGTTAGGTTGCCTTAGGTTAGGATATATACCGTTATAGACATATATACTGTTCCCTCCGAGATGTAGGCTTCGACAGGTCAGGAATGTTGTCAAATATTGCATCCGAGATGTTAGGTTGCCTTAGGTTAGGATATATAGCGTTATAGACGCATGTAATGTTACCACCGAGACGTAGGGACCGACACGCCTGGAATGTTGTCAAATGTTACATCCGAGATGTTAGGTTGCCTTAGGTTAGGATGTATGACGTTACAGACGTATATACTGTACACTCCGAGAAGTAGGGTTCGACAGGCCAGGAATGTTGTCAAATATTGCATCCGAGATGTTAGGTTGCCTTACATTATGATATATACCGTTATAGACGTATATACTGTTCCCTCCGAGAAGTAGGGTTCGACAGGCCAGGAATGTTGTCAAATATTGCATCCGAGATGTTAGGTTGTCTTAGATTAGGATATACAACGTTATAGACTCATATAATGTTCCCATCGAGAAGTAGGGTCCGACACGCCTGGAATGTTGTAGAATATTACATCCGAGATGTAAGGTTGCCTTAGGTTAGGATATATAACGTTATGGACGTATATACTGTTCTCACCGAGAAGTAGGGTCCGAAACGCCAGGAATGTTGTAAAATATTACATCCGCGTTGTTACGTTGCCGTTATAGACGCATTAATGTTACCACCGAGACGTAGGGACCGACACGCCTGCAATGTTGTCAAATGTGACATCCGAGATGTTAGGTTGCCTTAGGTTAGGATATATATCGTTATAGACGTATATACTGTTCCCACCGAGAGGTAGGGTTCGACAGGCCAGGAATGTTGTCAAATATTGCATCCGAGATGCTAGGTTGCCTTTGGTTAGGATATATAGCGTTATAGACGCATGTAATGTTACCTCCGAGACGTAGGGACCGACACGCCTGGAATGTTGTCAAATGTTACATCCGAGATGTTAGGTTGCCTTAGATTAGGATATACAACGTTATAGACGCATGTAATGTTATCACCGAGACGTAGGGACCGACACGCCTGGAATGTTGTCAAATGTTACATCCGAGATGTTAGGTTGCCTTAGGTTAGGATATATGACGTTACAGACGTATATACTGTTCCCTCCCGGAAGTAGGGTTCGACAGGCCAGGAATGTTGTCAAATATCGCATCCGAGATGTTAGATTGCCTTAGATTACGATATCGACCGTTATAGACGCATATAATATTCCCACCGAAAAGTATGCACCGACACGCCAGGAATATTGCAAAATATTACGTCTGAGATAATAGGTTGCCTTAGATTAGGATATACAACGTTATAGACTCATATAATGTTCCCACCGAGAAGTAGGGTCCGACACGCCTGGAATGATGTAGAATATTACATCCGAGATGTCAGGTTGCCTTCGGTTAGGATATATATCGTTATAGACGCATGTAATGTTACCACCGAGACGTAGGGACCGACACGCCTGGAATGTTGTCAAATGTTACATCCGAGATGTTAGGTTGCCTTAGGTTATGATGTATGACGTTACAGACGTATATACTGTTCCCTCCGAGAAGTAGGGTTCGACAGGCCAGGAATGTTGTCAAATATTGCATCCGAGATGTTAGGTTGCCTTACATTATGATATATACCGTTATAGACGTATATACTGTTCCCACCGAGAAGTAGGGTCCGAAACGCCAGGAATGTTGTAAAATATTACATCCGCGTTGTTACGTTGCCGTTATAGACGCATTAATGTTACCACCGAGACGTAGGGACCGACACGCCTGGAATGTTGTCAAATGTGACATCCGAGATGTTAGGTTGCCTTAGGTTAGGATATATATCGTTATAGACGTATATACTGTTCCCACCGAGAGGTAGGGTTCGACAGGCCAGGAATGTTGTCAAATATTGCATCCGAGATGCTAGGTTGCCTTTGGTTAGGATATATAACGTTATAGACGCATGTAATGTTACCTCCGAGACGTAGGGACCGACACGCCTGGAATGTTGTCAAATATTGCATCCGAGATGTTAGGTTGCCTTAGGTTAGGATATATAACGTTATAGACGCATGTAATGTTACCACCGAGCCGTAGGGACCGACACGCCTGGAATGTTGTCAAATGTGACATCCGAGATGTTAGGTTGCCTTAGGTTAGGACATATATCGTGATAGACGTATGTACTGTTCCCACCGAGAGATAGGGTTTGACAGGCCAGGAATGTTGTCAAATATTGCATCCGAGAAATTAGGTTGCCTTAGGTTAGGATATATAACGTTATAGACGCATGTAATATTACCTCCGAGACGTAGGGACCGACACGCCTGGAATGTTGTAGAATATTATATCCGAGATGTAAGGTTGCCTTTGGTTAGGATATATAACGTTATAGACGCATGTAATGTTACCTCCGAGACGTAGGGACCGACACGCCTGGAATGTTGTCAAATATTGCATCCGAGATGTTAGGTTGCCTTATGTTAGGATATATAACGTTATAGACGCATGTAATGTTACCACCGAGACGTAGGGACCGACACGCCTGGAATGTTGTCAAATGTTACATCCGAGATGTTAGGTTGCCTTAGATTAGGATATACAACGTTATAGACGCATGTAATGTTATCACCGAGACGTAGGGACCGACACGCCTGGAATCTTGTCAAATGTTACATCCGAGATGTTAGGTTGCCTTAGGTTAGGATATATGACGTTACAGACGTATACACTGTTCCCTCCCGGAAGTAGGGTTCGACAGGCCAGGAATGTTGTCAAATATCGCATCCGAGATGTTAGGTTGCCTTAGATTATGATATATACCATTATAGACGCATATAATGTTCCCACCGAGTTGTAGGGTCCGACACGCCTGGAAGGTTGTAGAATATTACATCCGAGATGTCAGGTTGCCTTAGGTTAGGATATATACCGTTATAGACATATATACTGTTCCCTCCGAGAAGTAGGGTTCAACAGGCCAGCAATGTTGTCAAATATTGCATCCGAGATGTTAGGTTGCCTTAGGTTAGGATATATAGCGTTATAGACGCATGTAATGTTACCACCGAGACGTAGGGACCGACACGCCTGGAATGTTGTCAAATGTTACATCCGAGATGTTAGGTTGCCTTAGGTTATGATGTATGACGTTACAGACGTATATACTGTTCCCTCCGAGAAGTAGGATTCGACAGGCCAGGAATGTTGTCAAATATTGCATCCGAGATGTTAGCTTGCCTTAGATTATGATATATACCGTAATAGACGTATATACTGTTCCCTCCGAGAAGTAGGGTTCGACAGGCCAGGAATGTTGTCAAATATTGCATCCGAGATGTTAGGTTGCCTTAGGTTAGGATATACAACGTTATAGACGCATGTAATGTTACCACCGAGACGTAGGGACCGACACGCCTGGAATGTTGTCAAATGTTACATCCGAGATGTTAGGTTGCCTTAGATTAGGATATACAACGTTATAGACGCATATAATGTTCCCACCGAGAAGTAGGGTCCGACACGCCTGGAATGTTGTAGAATAATACATCCGAGATGTCAGGTTGCCTTAGGTTAGGATATATAACGTTATAGACGTATATACTGTTCCCTCCGAGAAGTAGGGTTCGACAAGCCAGGAATGTTGTCAAATATTGCATCCGAGATGTTAGGTTGCCTTAGATTAGGATATATACCGTTATAGAAGCATGTAATGTTACCACCGAGACGTAGGGACCGACACGCCTGGAATGTTGTCAAATGTTACATCCGAGAAGTTAGGTTGCCTTAGGTTAGGATATATGACGTTATAGACGTATATACTGTTCCCTCCGAGAAGTACGGTTCGACAGGCCAGGATTATTGTCAAATATTGCATCCGAGATGTTAGGTTGCCTTAGGTTAGGATATATAACGTTATAGACGCATGTAATGTTACCACCGAGACGTAGGGACCGACACGCCTGGAATGTTGTCAAATGTTACATCCGAGATGTTAGGTTGCCTTAGGTTAGGATATATACCGTTATAGACATATATACTGTTCCCTCCGAGATGTAGGCTTCGACAGGTCAGGAATGTTGTCAAATATTGCATCCGAGATGTTAGGTTGCCTTAGGTTAGGATATATAGCGTTATAGACGCATGTAATGTTACCACCGAGACGTAGGGACCGACACGCCTGGAATGTTGTCAAATGTTACATCCGAGATGTTAGGTTGCCTTAGGTTAGGATGTATGACGTTACAGACGTATATACTGTACACTCCGAGAAGTAGGGTTCGACAGGCCAGGAATGTTGTCAAATATTGCATCCGAGATGTTAGGTTGCCTTACATTATGATATATACCGTTATAGACGTATATACTGTTCCCTCCGAGAAGTAGGGTTCGACAGGCCAGGAATGTTGTCAAATATTGCATCCGAGATGTTAGGTTGTCTTAGATTAGGATATACAACGTTATAGACTCATATAATGTTCCCACCGAGAAGTAGGGTCCGACACGCCTGGAATGTTGTAGAATATTACATCCGAGATGTAAGGTTGCCTTAGGTTAGGATATATAACGTTATGGACGTATATACTGTTCCCACCGAGAAGTAGGGTCCGAAACGCCAGGAATGTTGTAAAATATTACATCCGCGTTGTTACGTTGCCGTTATAGACGCATTAATGTTACCACCGAGACGTAGGGACCGACACGCCTGCAATGTTGTCAAATGTGACATCCGAGATGTTAGGTTGCCTTAGGTTAGGATATATATCGTTATAGACGCATGTAATGTTACCACCGAGACGTAGGGACCGACACGCCTGGAATGTTGTCAAATATTGCATCCGAGATGTTAGGTTGCCTTAGATTAGGATATACAACGTTATAGACGCATATAATGTTCCCACCGAGAAGTAGGGTCCGACACTCCTGGAATGTTGTAGAATATTACATCCGAGACGTAAGATTGCCTTAGGTTAGGATATATAACGTTATAAACGCATGGAATGTTACCTCCGAAACGTAGGGACCGACACGCCTGGAATGTTGTCAAATATTGCATCCGAGATGTTAGGTTGCCTTAGATTAGGATATACAACGTTATAGACGCATATAATGTTCCCACCGAGACGTAGGGACCGACACGCCTGGAATGTTGTCAAATGTTACATCCGAGAAGTTAGGTTGCCTTAGGTTAGGATATATGACGTTATAGACGTATATACTGTTCCCTCCGAGAAGTACGGTTCGACAGGCCAGGATTATTGTCAAATATTGCATCCGAGATGTTAGGTTGCCTTAGGTTAGGATATATAACGTTATAGACGCATGTAATGTTACCACCGAGACGTAGGGACCGACACGCCTGGAATGTTGTCAAATGTTACATCCGAGATGTTAGGTTGCCTTAGGTTAGGATATATACCGTTATAGACATATATACTGTTCCCTCCGAGATGTAGGCTTCGACAGGTCAGGAATGTTGTCAAATATTGCATCCGAGATGTTAGGTTGCCTTAGGTTAGGATATATAGCGTTATAGACGCATGTAATGTTACCACCGAGACGTAGGGACCGACACGCCTGGAATGTTGTCAAATGTTACATCCGAGATGTTAGGTTGCCTTAGGTTAGGATGTATGACGTTACAGACGTATATACTGTACACTCCGAGAAGTAGGGTTCGACAGGCCAGGAATGTTGTCAAATATTGCATCCGAGATGTTAGGTTGCCTTACATTATGATATATACCGTTATAGACGTATATACTGTTCCCTCCGAGAAGTAGGGTTCGACAGGCCAGGAATGTTGTCAAATATTGCATCCGAGATGTTAGGTTGTCTTAGATTAGGATATACAACGTTATAGACTCATATAATGTTCCCACCGAGAAGTAGGGTCCGACACGCCTGGAATGTTGTAGAATATTACATCCGAGATGTAAGGTTGCCTTAGGTTAGGATATATAACGTTATGGACGTATATACTGTTCCCACCGAGAAGTAGGGTCCGAAACGCCAGGAATGTTGTAAAATATTACATCCGCGTTGTTACGTTGCCGTTATAGACGCATTAATGTTACCACCGAGACGTAGGGACCGACACGCCTGCAATGTTGTCAAATGTGACATCCGAGATGTTAGGTTGCCTTAGGTTAGGATATATATCGTTATAGACGCATGTAATGTTACCACCGAGACGTAGGGACCGACACGCCTGGAATGTTGTCAAATATTGCATCCGAGATGTTAGGTTGCCTTAGATTAGGATATACAACGTTATAGACGCATATAATGTTCCCACCGAGAAGTAGGGTCCGACACTCCTGGAATGTTGTAGAATATTACATCCGAGACGTAAGATTGCCTTAGGTTAGGATATATAACGTTATAAACGCATGGAATGTTACCTCCGAAACGTAGGGACCGACACGCCTGGAATGTTGTCAAATATTGCATCCGAGATGTTAGGTTGCCTTAGATTAGGATATACAACGTTATAGACGCATATAATGTTCCCACCGAGGAGTAGGGTCCGACACGCCTGGAATGTTGTAGAATATTACATCCGAGGTGTAAGGTTGCCTTAGGTTAGAATATATAACGTTATGGACGTATATACTGTTCCCTCCGAGAAGTAGGGTTCGACAGATCAGGAATGTTGTCAAATATTGCATCCGAGATGTTAGGTTGCCTTAAGTTAGGATATATAGCGTTATAGACGCATGTAATGTTACCACCGAGACGTAGGGACCGACACGCCTGGAATGTTGTCAAATGTTACATCCGAGATGTTAGGTTGCCTTAGGTCAGGATGTATGACGTTACAGACGTATATACTGTACCCTCCGAGAAGTAGGGTTCGACAGGCCAGGAATGTTGTCAAATATTGCATCCGAGATGTTAGGTTGCCTTAGATCATGATATATACCGTTATAGACGTATATACTGTTCCCTCCGAGAAGTAGGGTTCGACAGGCCAGGAATGTTGTCAAATATTGCATCCGAGATGTTAGGTTGCCTTAGATTAGGATATACAACGTTATAGACGCATATAATGTTCCCACCGAGAAGTAGGGTCCGACACGCCTGGAATGTTGTCAAATGTTACATCCGAGATGTTAGGTTGCCTTAGATTAGGATATACAACGTTATAGACGCATGTAATGTTACCACCGAGACGTAGGGACCGACACGCCTGGAATGTTGTCAAATGTTACATCCGAGATGTTAGGTTGCCTTAGGTTAGGATATATGACGTTACAGACGTATATACTGTTCCCTCCCGGAAGTAGGTTTCGACAGGCCAGGAATGTTGTCAAATATCGCATCCGAGATGTTAGGTTGCCTTAGATTATGATATATACCATTATAGACGCATATAATGTTCCCACCGAGAAGTAGGGTCCGACACGCCTGGAAGGTTGTAGAATATTACATCCGAGATGTCAGGTTGCCTTAGGTTAGGATATATACCGTTATAGACATATATACTGTTCCCTCCGAGAAGTAGGGTTCAACAGGCCAGCAATGTTGTCAAATATTGCATCCGAGATGTTAGGTTGCCTTAGGTTAGGATATATAGCGTTATAGACGCATGTAATGTTACCACCGAGACGTAGGGACCGACACGCCTGGAATGTTGTCAAATGTTACATCCGAGATGTTAGGTTGCCTTAGGTTATGATGTATGACGTTACAGACGTATATACTGTTCCCTCCGAGAAGTAGGGTTCGACAGGCCAGGAATGTTGTCAAATATTGCATCCGAGATGTTAGCTTGCCTTAGATTATGATATATACCGTAATAGACGTATATACTGTTCCCTCCGAGAAGTAGGGTTCGACAGGCCAGGAATGTTGTCAAATATTGCATCCGAGATGTTAGGTTGCCTTAGGTTAGGATATACAACGTTATAGACGCATGTAATGTTACCACCGAGACGTAGGGACCGACACGCCTGGAATGTTGTCAAATGTTACATCCGAGATGTTAGGTTGCCTTAGATTAGGATATACAACGTTATAGACGCATATAATGTTCCCACCGAGAAGTAGGGTCCGACACGCCTGGAATGTTGTAGAATAATACATCCGAGATGTCAGGTTGCCTTAGGTTAGGATATATAACGTTATAGACGTATATACTGTTCCCTCCGAGAAGTAGGGTTCGACAAGCCAGGAATGTTGTCAAATATTGCATCCGAGATGTTAGGTTGCCTTAGATTAGGATATATACCGTTATAGAAGCATGTAATGTTACCACCGAGACGTAGGGACCGACACGCCTGGAATGTTGTCAAATGTTACATCCGAGAAGTTAGGTTGCCTTAGGTTAGGATATATGACGTTATAGACGTATATACTGTTCCCTCCGAGAAGTACGGTTCGACAGGCCAGGAATATTGTCAAATATTGCATCCGAGATGTTAGGTTGCCTTAGGTTAGGATATATAACGTTATAGACGCATGTAATGTTACCACCGAGACGTAGGGACCGACACGCCTGGAATGTTGTCAAATGTTACATCCGAGATGTTAGGTTGCCTTAGGTTAGGATATATACCGTTATAGACATATATACTGTTCCCTCCGAGAAGTAGGGTTCGACAGGTCAGGAATGTTGTCAAATATTGCATCCGAGATGTTAGGTTGCCTTAGGTTAGGATATATAGCGTTATAGACGCATGTAATGTTACCACCGAGACGTAGGGAGCGACACGCCTGGAATGTTGTCAAATGTTACATCCGAGATGTTAGGTTGCCTTAGGTTAGGATGTATGACGTTACAGACGTATATACTGTACACTCCGAGAAGTAGGGTTCGACAGGCCAGGAATGTTGTCAAATAGTGCATCCGAGATGTTAGGTTGCCTTACATTATGATATATACCGTTATAGACGTATATACTGTTCCCTACGAGAAGTAGGGTTCGACAGGCC
Source organism: Xylocopa violacea (assembly GCA_963969225.1). Lineage (NCBI taxonomy): Eukaryota > Metazoa > Arthropoda > Insecta > Hymenoptera > Apidae > Xylocopa > Xylocopa violacea. The sequence goes on from CAXAJV010000004.1 coordinate 23,182,044, forward strand.
AGGAATGTTGTCAAATATTGCATCCGAGATGTTAGGTTGTCTTAGATTAGGATATACAACGTTATAGACGCATATAATGTTCCCACCGAGAAGTAGGGTCCGACACGCCTGGAATGTTGTAGAATATTACATCCGAGATGTAAGGTTGCCTTAGGTTAGGATATATAACGTTATGGACGTATATACTGTTCCCACCGAGAAGTAGGGTCCGAAACGCCAGGAATGTTGTAAAATATTACATCCGCGTTGTTACGTTGCCGTTATAGACGCATTAATGTTACCACCGAGACGTAGGGACCGACACGCCTGCAATGTTGTCAAATGTGACATCCGAGATGTTAGGTTGCCTTAGGTTAGGATATATATCGTTATAGTCGTATATACTGTTCCCACCGAGAGGTAGGGTTCGACAGGCCAGGAATGTTGTCAAATATTGCATCCGAGATGCTAGGTTGCCTTTGGTTAGGATATATAACGTTATAGACGCATGTAATGTTACCTCCGAGACGTAGGGACCGACACGCCTGGAATGTTGTCAAATATTGCATCCGAGATGTTAGGTTGCCTTAGGTTAGGATATATAACGTTATAGACGCATGTAATGTTACCACCGAGACGTAGGGACCGACACGCCTGGAATGTTGTCAAATATTGCATCCGAGATGTTAGGTTGCCTTAGATTAGGATATACAACGTTATAGACGCATATAATGTTCCCACCGAGGAGTAGGGTCCGACACGCCTGGAATGTTGTAGAATATTACATCCGAGATGTAAGGTTGCCTTAGGTTAGAATATATAACGTTATGGACGTATATACTGTTCCCACCGAGAAGTAGGGTCCGACACGCCAGGAATGTTGTAAAATATTACATCCGAGTTGTTACGTTGCCGTTATAGACGCATTAATGTTACCACCGAGACGTAGGGACCGACACGCCTGGAATGTTGTCAAATGTGACATCCGAGATGTTAGGTTGCCTTAGGTTAGGACATATATCGTCATAGACGTATGTACTGTTCCCACCGAGAGATAGGGTTTGACAGGCCAGGAATGTTGTCAAATATTGCATCCGAGAAATTAGGTTGCCTTAGGTTAGGATATATAACGTTATAGACGCATGTAATATTACCTCCGAGACGTAGGGACCGACACGCCTGGAATGTTGTAGAATATTATATCCGAGATGTAAGGTTGCCTTTGGTTAGGATATATAACGTTATAGACGCATGTAATGTTACCTCCGAGACGTAGGGACCGACACGCCTGGAATGTTGTCAAATATTGCATCCGAGATGTTAGGTTGCCTTATGTTAGGATATATAACGTTATAGACGCATGTAATGTTACCACCGAGACGTAGGGACCGACACGCCTGGAATGTTGTCAAATGTTACATCCGAGATGTTAGGTTGCCTTAGATTAGGATATACAACGTTATAGACGCATGTAATGTTATCACCGAGACGTAGGGACCGACACGCCTGGAATCTTGTCAAATGTTACATCCGAGATGTTAGGTTGCCTTAGGTTAGGATATATGACGTTACAGACGTATACACTGTTCCCTCCCGGAAGTAGGGTTCGACAGGCCAGGAATGTTGTCAAATATCGCATCCGAGATGTTAGGTTGCCTTAGATTATGATATATACCATTATAGACGCATATAATGTTCCCACCGAGAAGTAGGGTCCGACACGCCTGGAATGTTGTAGAATAATACATCCGAGATGTCAGGTTGCCTTAGGTTAGGATATATAACGTTATAGACGTATATACTGTTCCCTCCGAGAAGTAGGGTTCGACAAGCCAGGAATGTTGTCAAATATTGCATCCGAGATGTTAGGTTGCCTTAGATTAGGATATATACCGTTATAGAAGCATGTAATGTTACCACCGAGACGTAGGGACCGACACGCCTGGAATGTTGTCAAATGTTACATCCGAGAAGTTAGGTTGCCTTAGGTTAGGATATATGACGTTATAGACGTATATACTGTTCCCTCCGAGAAGTACGGTTCGACAGGCCAGGAATATTGTCAAATATTGCATCCGAGATGTTAGGTTGCCTTAGGTTAGGATATATAACGTTATAGACGCATGTAATGTTACCACCGAGACGTAGGGACCGACACGCCTGGAATGTTGTCAAATGTTACATCCGAGATGTTAGGTTGCCTTAGGTTAGGATATATACCGTTATAGACATATATACTGTTCCCTCCGAGAAGTAGGGTTCGACAGGTCAGGAATGTTGTCAAATATTGCATCCGAGATGTTAGGTTGCCTTAGGTTAGGATATATAGCGTTATAGACGCATGTAATGTTACCACCGAGACGTAGGGACCGACACGCCTGGAATGTTGTCAAATGTTACATCCGAGATGTTAGGTTGCCTTAGGTTAGGATGTATGACGTTACAGACGTATATACTGTACACTCCGAGAAGTAGGGTTCGACAGGCCAGGAATGTTGTCAAATAGTGCATCCGAGATGTTAGGTTGCCTTACATTATGATATATACCGTTATAGACGTATATACTGTTCCCTCCGAGAAGTAGGGTTCGACAGGCCAGGAATGTTGTCAAATATTGCATCCGAGATGTTAGGTTGTCTTAGATTAGGATATACAACGTTATAGACGCATATAATGTTCCCACCGAGAAGTAGGGTCCGACACGCCTGGAATGTTGTAGAATATTACATCCGAGATGTAAGGTTGCCTTAGGTTAGGATATATAACGTTATGGACGTATATACTGTTCCCACCGAGAAGTAGGGTCCGAAACGCCAGGAATGTTGTAAAATATTACATCCGCGTTGTTACGTTGCCGTTATAGACGCATTAATGTTACCACCGAGACGTAGGGACCGACACGCCTGCAATGTTGTCAAATGTGACATCCGAGATGTTAGGTTGCCTTAGGTTAGGATATATATCGTTATAGACGTATATACTGTTCCCACCGAGAGGTAGGGTTCGACAGGCCAGGAATGTTGTCAAATATTGCATCCGAGATGCTAGGTTGCCTTTGGTTAGGATATATAACGTTATAGACGCATGTAATGTTACCTCCGAGACGTAGGGACCGACACGCCTGGAATGTTGTCAAATATTGCATCCGAGATGTTAGGTTGCCTTAGGTTAGGATATATAACGTTATAGACGCATGTAATGTTACCACCGAGACGTAGGGACCGACACGCCTGGAATGTTGTCAAATATTGCATCCGAGATGTTAGGTTGCCTTAGATTAGGATATACAACGTTATAGACGCATATAATGTTCCCACCGAGAAGTAGGGTCCGACACTCCTGGAATGTTGTAGAATATTACATCCGAGATGTAAGATTGCCTTAGGTTAGGATATATAACGTTATAGACGCATGGAATGTTACCTCCGAAACGTAGGGACCGACACGCCTGGAATGTTGTCAAATATTGCATCCGAGATGTTAGGTTGCCTTAGATTAGGATATACAACGTTATAGACGCATATAATGTTCCCACCGAGGAGTAGGGTCCGACACGCCTGGAATGTTGTAGAATATTACATCCGAGGTGTAAGGTTGCCTTAGGTTAGAATATATAACGTTATGGACGTATATACTGTTCCCACCGAGAAGTAGGGTCCAACACGCCAGGAATGTTGTAAAATATTACATCCGAGTTGTTACGTTGCCGTTATAGACGCATTAATGTTACCACCGAGACGTAGGGACCGACACGCCTGGAATGTTGTCAAATGTGACATCCGAGATGTTAGGTTGCCTTAGGTTAGGACATATATCGTGATAGACGTATGTACTGTTCCCACCGAGAGATAGGGTTTGACAGGCCAGGAATGTTGTCAAATATTGCATCCGAGAAATTAGGTTGCCTTAGATTATGACATATACCATTATAGACGCATATAATGTTCCCACCGAGAAGTAGGGTCCGACACGCCTGGAATGTTGTAGAATATTACATCCGAGATGTCAGGTTGCCTTAGGTTAGGATATATACCGTTATAGACATATATACTGTTCCCTCCGAGAAGTAGGGTTCGACAGATCAGGAATGTTGTCAAATATTGCATCCGAGATGTTAGGTTGCCTTAAGTTAGGATATATAGCGTTATAGACGCATGTAATGTTACCACCGAGACGTAGGGACCGACACGCCTGGAATGTTGTCAAATGTTACATCCGAGATGTTAGGTTGCCTTAGGTTAGGATGTATGACGTTACAGACGTATATACTGTTCCCTCGGAGAAGTAGGGTTCGACAGGCCAGGAATGTTGTCAAATATTGCATCCGAGATGTTAGGTTGCCTTAGATTAGGACATATACCGTTATAGAAGCATGTAATGTTATCACCGAGACGTAGGGACCGACACGCCTGGAATGTTGTCAAATGTTACATCCGAGAAGTTAGGTTGTCTTAGGTTAGGATATATGACGTTACAGACGTATATACTGTTCCCTCCGAGAAGTACGGTTCGACAGGCCAGGAATATTGTCAAATATTGCACCCGAGATGTTAGGTTGCCTTAGGTTAGGATATATAACGTTATAGACGCATGTAATGTTACCACCGAGACGTAGGGACCGACACGCCTGGAATGTTGTCAAATGTTACATCCGAGATGTTAGGTTGCCTTAGGTTAGGATATATACCGTTATAGACATATATACTGTTCCCTCCGAGAAGTAGGGTTCGACAGGTCAGGAATGTTGTCAAATATTGCATCCGAGATGTTAGGTTGCCTTAGGTTAGGATATATAGCGTTATAGACGCATGTAATGTTACCACCGAGACGTAGGGACCGACACGCCTGGAATGTTGTCAAATGTTACATCCGAGATGTTAGGTTGCCTTAGGTTAGGATGTATGACGTTACAGACGTATATACTGTACACTCCGAGAAGTAGGGTTCGACAGGCCAGGAATGTTGTCAAATAGTGCATCCGAGATGTTAGGTTGCCTTACATTATGATATATACCGTTATAGACGTATATACTGTTCCCTCCGAGAAGTAGGGTTCGACAGGCCAGGAATGTTGTCAAATATTGCATCCGAGATGTTAGGTTGTCTTAGATTAGGATATACAACGTTATAGACGCATATAATGTTCCCACCGAGAAGTAGGGTCCGACACGCCTGGAATGTTGTAGAATATTACATCCGAGATGTAAGGTTGCCTTAGGTTAGGATATATAACGTTATGGACGTATATACTGTTCCCACCGAGAAGTAGGGTCCGAAACGCCAGGAATGTTGTAAAATATTACATCCGCGTTGTTACGTTGCCGTTATAGACGCATTAATGTTACCACCGAGACGTAGGGACCGACACGCCTGCAATGTTGTCAAATGTGACATCCGAGATGTTAGGTTGCCTTAGGTTAGGATATATATCGTTATAGACGTATATACTGTTCCCACCGAGAGGTAGGGTTCGACAGGCCAGGAATGTTGTCAAATATTGCATCCGAGATGCTAGGTTGCCTTTGGTTAGGATATATAACGTTATAGACGCATGTAATGTTACCTCCGAGACGTAGGGACCGACACGCCTGGAATGTTGTCAAATATTGCATCCGAGATGTTAGGTTGCCTTAGGTTAGGATATATAACGTTATAGACGCATGTAATGTTACCACCGAGACGTAGGGACCGACACGCCTGGAATGTTGTCAAATATTGCATCCGAGATGTTAGGTTGCCTTAGATTAGGATATACAACGTTATAGACGCATATAATGTTCCCACCGAGAAGTAGGGTCCGACACTCCTGGAATGTTGTAGAATATTACATCCGAGATGTAAGATTGCCTTAGGTTAGGATATATAACGTTATAGACGCATGGAATGTTACCTCCGAAACGTAGGGACCGACACGCCTGGAATGTTGTCAAATATTGCATCCGAGATGTTAGGTTGCCTTAGATTAGGATATACAACGTTATAGACGCATATAATGTTCCCACCGAGGAGTAGGGTCCGACACGCCTGGAATGTTGTAGAATATTACATCCGAGGTGTAAGGTTGCCTTAGGTTAGAATATATAACGTTATGGACGTATATACTGTTCCCACCGAGAAGTAGGGTCCAACACGCCAGGAATGTTGTAAAATATTACATCCGAGTTGTTACGTTGCCGTTATAGACGCATTAATGTTACCACCGAGACGTAGGGACCGACACGCCTGGAATGTTGTCAAATGTGACATCCGAGATGTTAGGTTGCCTTAGGTTAGGACATATATCGTGATAGACGTATGTACTGTTCCCACCGAGAGATAGGGTTTGACAGGCCAGGAATGTTGTCAAATATTGCATCCGAGAAATTAGGTTGCCTTAGATTATGACATATACCATTATAGACGCATATAATGTTCCCACCGAGAAGTAGGGTCCGACACGCCTGGAATGTTGTAGAATATTACATCCGAGATGTCAGGTTGCCTTAGGTTAGGATATATACCGTTATAGACATATATACTGTTCCCTCCGAGAAGTAGGGTTCGACAGATCAGGAATGTTCGCAAATATTGCATCCGAGATGTTAGGTTGCCTTAAGTTAGGATATATAGCGTTATAGACGCATGTAATGTTACCACCGAGACGTAGGGACCGACACGCCTGGAATGTTGTCAAATGTTACATCCGAGATGTTAGGTTGCCTTAGGTTAGGATGTATGACGTTACAGACGTATATACTGTTCCCTCGGAGAAGTAGGGTTCGACAGGCCAGGAATGTTGTCAAATATTGCATCCGAGATGTTAGGTTGCCTTAGATTAGGACATATACCGTTATAGAAGCATGTAATGTTATCACCGAGACGTAGGGACCGACACGCCTGGAATGTTGTCAAATGTTACATCCGAGAAGTTAGGTTGTCTTAGGTTAGGATATATGACGTTACAGACGTATATACTGTTCCCTCCGAGAAGTACGGTTCGACAGGCCAGGAATATTGTCAAATATTGCATCCGAGATGTTAGGTTGCCTTAGGTTAGGATATATAACGTTATAGACGCATGTAATGTTACCACCGAGACGTAGGGACCGACACGCCTGGAATGTTGTCAAATGTTACATCCGAGATGTTAGGTTGCCTTAGGTTAGGATATATACCGTTATAGACATATATACTGTTCCCTCCGAGAAGTAGGGTTCGACAGGTCAGGAATGTTGTCAAATATTGCATCCGAGATGTTAGGTTGCCTTAGGTTAGGATATATAGCGTTATAGACGCATGTAATGTTACCACCGAGACGTAGGGACCGACACGCCTGGAACGTTGTCAAATGTTACATCCGAGATGTTAGGTTGCCTTAGGTTAGGATGTATGACGTTACAGACGTATATACTGTACACTCCGAGAAGTAGGGTTCGACAGGCCAGGAATGTTGTCAAATAGTGCATCCGAGATGTTAGGTTGCCTTACATTATGATATATACCGTTATAGACGTATATACTGTTCCCTCCGAGAAGTAGGGTTCGACAGGCCAGGAATGTTGTCAAATATTGCATCCGAGATGTTAGGTTGTCTTAGATTAGGATATACAACGTTATAGACGCATATAATGTTCCCACCGAGAAGTAGGGTCCGACACGCCTGGAATGTTGTAGAATATTACATCCGAGATGTAAGGTTGCCTTAGGTTAGGATATATAACGTTATGGACGTATATACTGTTCCCACCGAGAAGTAGGGTCCGAAACGCCAGGAATGTTGTAAAATATTACATCCGCGTTGTTACGTTGCCGTTATAGACGCATTAATGTTACCACCGAGACGTAGGGACCGACACGCCTGCAATGTTGTCAAATGTGACATCCGAGATGTTAGGTTGCCTTAGGTTAGGATATATATCGTTATAGACGTATATACTGTTCCCACCGAGAGGTAGGGTTCGACAGGCCAGGAATGTTGTCAAATATTGCATCCGAGATGCTAGGTTGCCTTTGGTTAGGATATATAACGTTATAGACGCATGTAATGTTACCTCCGAGACGTAGGGACCGACACGCCTGGAATGTTGTCAAATATTGCATCCGAGATGTTAGGTTGCCTTAGGTTAGGATATATAACGTTATAGACGCATGTAATGTTACCACCGAGACGTAGGGACCGACACGCCTGGAATGTTGTCAAATATTGCATCCGAGATGTTAGGTTGCCTTAGATTAGGATATACAACGTTATAGACGCATATAATGTTCCCACCGAGAAGTAGGGTCCGACACTCCTGGAATGTTGTAGAATATTACATCCGAGATGTCAGGTTGCCTTAGGTTAGGATATATACCGTTATAGACATATATACTGTTCCCTCCGAGAAGTAGGGTTCGACAGGTCAGGAATGTTGTCAAATATTGCATCCGAGATGTTAGGTTGCCTTAGGTTAGGATATATAGCGTTATAGACGCATGTAATGTTACCACCGAGACGTAGGGTCCGACACGCCTGGAATGTTGTAGAATATTACATCCGAGATGTCAGGTTGCCTTAGGTTAGGATATATACCGTTATAGACATATATACTGTTCCCTCCGAGAAGTAGGGTTCGACAGGTCAGGAATGTTGTCAAATATTGCATCCGAGATGTTAGGTTGCCTTAGGTTAGGATATATAGCGTTATAGACGCATGTAATGTTACCACCGAGACGTAGGGACCGACACGCCTGGAATGTTGTCAAATGTTACATCCGAGATGTTAGGTTGCCTTAGGTTAGGATCTATGACGTTACAGACGTATATACTGTACCCTCCGAGAAGTAGGGTTCGACAGGCCAGGAATGTTGTCAAATGTTACATCCGAGATGTTCGGTTGCCTTAGATTAGGATATACAACGTTATAGACGCATGTAATGTTACCACCGAGACGTAGGGACCGACACGCCTGGAATGTTGTCAAATGTTACATCCGAGATGTTAGGTTGCCTTAGGTTAGGATATATGACGTTACAGACGTATATACTGTTCCCTCCCGGAAGTAGGGTTCGACAGGCCAGGAATGTTGTCAAATATTGCATCCGAGATGTTAGGTTGCCTTAGATTATGATATATACCATTATAGACGCATATAATGTTCCCACCGAGAAGTAGGGTCCGACACGCCTGGAATGTTGTAGAATATTACATCCGAGATGTCAGGTTGCCTTAGGTTAGGATATATACCGTTATAGACATATATACTGTTCCCTCCGAGAAGTAGGGTTCGACAGGTCAGGAATGTTGTCAAATATTGCATCCGAGATGTTAGGTTGCCTTAGGTTAGGATATATAGCGTTATAGACGCATGTAATGTTACCACCGAGACGTAGGGTCCGACACGCCTGGAATGTTGTAGAATATTACATCCGAGATGTCAGGTTGCCTTAGGTTAGGATATATACCGTTATAGACATATATACTGTTCCCTCCGAGAAGTAGGGTTCGACAGGTCAGGAATGTTGTCAAATATTGCATCCGAGATGTTAGGTTGCCTTAGGTTAGGATATATAGCGTTATAGACGCATGTAATGTTACCACCGAGACGTAGGGACCGACACGCCTGGAATGTTGTCAAATGTTACATCCGAGATGTTAGGTTGCCTTAGGTTAGGATATATATCGTTATAGACGTATATACTGTTCCCACCGAGAGGTAGGGTTCGACAGGCCAGGAATGTTGTCAAATATTGCATCCGAGATGTTAGGTTGCCTTAGGTTAGGATATATAGCGTTATAGACGCATGTAATGTTACCACCGAGACGTAGGGACCGACACGCCTGGAATGTTGTCAAATGTTACATCCGAGATGTTAGGTTGCCTTAGGTTAGGATGTATGACGTTACAGACGTATATACTGTACCCTCCGAGAAGTAGGGTTCGACAGGCCAGGAATGTTGTCAAATATTGCATCCGAGATGTTAGGTTGCCTTAGATTATGATATATACCGTTATAGACGTATATACTGTTCCCTCCGAGAAGTAGGGTTCGACAGGCCAGGAATGTTGTCAAATATTGCATCGGAGATGTTAGGTTGTCTTAGATTAGGATATACAACGTTATAGACGCATATAATGTTCCCACCGAGAAGTAGGGACCGACACGCCTGGAATGTTGTCAAATGTTACATCCGAGATGTTAGGTTGCCTTAGGTTAGGATATATGACGTTACAGACGTATATACTGTTCCCTCCCGGAAGTAGGGTTCGACAGGCCAGGAATGTTGTCAAATATTGCATCCGAGATGTTAGGTTGCCTTAGATTATGATATATACCATTATAGACGCATATAATGTTCCCACCGAGAAGTAGGGTCCGACACGCCTGGAATGTTGTAGAATATTACATCCGAGATGTCAGGTTGCCTTAGGTTAGGATATATACCGTTATAGATATATATACTGTTCCCTCCGAGAAGTAGGGTTCGACAGGTCAGGAATGTTGTCAAATATTGCATCCGAGATGTTAGGTTGCCTTAGGTTAGGATATATAGCGTTATAGACGCATGTAATGTTACCACCGAGACGTAGGGTCCGACACGCCTGGAATGTTGTAGAATATTACATCCGAGATGTCAGGTTGCCTTAGGTTAGGATATATACCGTTATAGACATATATACTGTTCCCTCCGAGAAGTAGGGTTCGACAGGTCAGGAATGTTGTCAAATATTGCATCCGAGATGTTAGGTTGCCTTAGGTTAGGATATATAGCGTTATAGACGCATGTAATGTTACCACCGAGACGTAGGGACCGACACGCCTGGAATGTTGTCAAATGTTACATCCGAGATGTTAGGTTGCCTTAGGTTAGGATATATGACGTTACAGACGTATATACTGTTCCCTCCCGGAAGTAGGGTTCGACAGGCCAGGAATGTTGTCAAATATTGCATCCGAGATGTTAGGTTGCCTTAGATTATGATATATACCATTATAGACGCATATAATGTTCCCACCGAGAAGTAGGGTCCGACACGCCTGGAATGTTGTAGAATATTACATCCGAGATGTCAGGTTGCCTTAGGTTAGGATATATACCGTTATAGACATATATACTGTTCCCTCCGAGAAGTAGGGTTCGACAGGTCAGGAATGTTGTCAAATATTGCATCCGAGATGTTAGGTTGCCTTAGGTTAGGATATATAGCGTTATAGACGCATGTAATGTTACCACCGAGACGTAGGGTCCGACACGCCTGGAATGTTGTAGAATATTACATCCGAGATGTCAGGTTGCCTTAGGTTAGGATATATACCGTTATAGACATATATACTGTTCCCTCCGAGAAGTAGGGTTCGACAGGTCAGGAATGTTGTCAAATATTGCATCCGAGATGTTAGGTTGCCTTAGGTTAGGATATATAGCGTTATAGACGCATGTAATGTTACCACCGAGACGTAGGGACCGACACGCCTGGAATGTTGTCAAATGTTACATCCGAGATGTTAGGTTGCCTTAGGTTAGGATATATATCGTTATAGACGTATATACTGTTCCCACCGAGAGGTAGGGTTCGACAGGCCAGGAATGTTGTCAAATATTGCATCCGAGATGTTAGGTTGCCTTAGGTTAGGATATATAGCGTTATAGACGCATGTAATGTTACCACCGAGACGTAGGGACCGACACGCCTGGAATGTTGTCAAATGTTACATCCGAGATGTTAGGTTGCCTTAGGTTAGGATGTATGACGTTACAGACGTATATACTGTACCCTCCGAGAAGTAGGGTTCGACAGGCCAGGAATGTTGTCAAATATTGCATCCGAGATGTTAGGTTGCCTTAGATTATGATATATACCGTTATAGACGTATATACTGTTCCCTCCGAGAAGTAGGGTTCGACAGGCCAGGAATGTTGTCAAATATTGCATCGGAGATGTTAGGTTGTCTTAGATTAGGATATACAACGTTATAGACGCATATAATGTTCCCACCGAGAAGTAGGGACCGACACGCCTGGAATGTTGTCAAATGTTACATCCGAGATGTTAGGTTGCCTTAGGTTAGGATATATGACGTTACAGACGTATATACTGTTCCCTCCCGGAAGTAGGGTTCGACAGGCCAGGAATGTTGTCAAATATTGCATCCGAGATGTTAGGTTGCCTTAGATTATGATATATACCATTATAGACGCATATAATGTTCCCACCGAGAAGTAGGGTCCGACACGCCTGGAATGTTGTAGAATATTACATCCGAGATGTCAGGTTGCCTTAGGTTAGGATATATACCGTTATAGATATATATACTGTTCCCTCCGAGAAGTAGGGTTCGACAGGTCAGGAATGTTGTCAAATATTGCATCCGAGATGTTAGGTTGCCTTAGGTTAGGATATATAGCGTTATAGACGCATGTAATGTTACCACCGAGACGTAGGGTCCGACACGCCTGGAATGTTGTAGAATATTACATCCGAGATGTCAGGTTGCCTTAGGTTAGGATATATACCGTTATAGACATATATACTGTTCCCTCCGAGAAGTAGGGTTCGACAGGTCAGGAATGTTGTCAAATATTGCATCCGAGATGTTAGGTTGCCTTAGGTTAGGATATATAGCGTTATAGACGCATGTAATGTTACCACCGAGACGTAGGGACCGACACGCCTGGAATGTTGTCAAATGTTACATCCGAGATGTTAGGTTGCCTTAGGTTAGGATCTATGACGTTACAGACGTATATACTGTACCCTCCGAGAAGTAGGGTTCGACAGGCCAGGAATGTTGTCAAATGTTACATCCGAGATGTTCGGTTGCCTTAGATTAGGATATACAACGTTATAGACGCATGTAATGTTACCACCGAGACGTAGGGACCGACACGCCTGGAATGTTGTCAAATGTTACATCCGAGATGTTAGGTTGCCTTAGGTTAGGATATATGACGTTACAGACGTATATACTGTTCCCTCCCGGAAGTAGGGTTCGACAGGCCAGGAATGTTGTCAAATATCGCATCCGAGATGTTAGGTTGGCTTAGATTATGATATATACCATTATAGACGCATATAATGTTCCCTCCGAGAAGTAGGGTTCGACAGGCCAGGAATGTTGTCAAATATTGCATCGGAGATGTTAGGTTGTCTTAGATTAGGATATACAACGTTATAGACGCATATAATGTTCCCACCGAGAAGTAGGATCCGACACGCCTGGAATGTTGTAGAATATTACATCCGAGATGTAAGGTTGCCTTAGGTTAGGATATATAACGTTATGGACGTATATACTGTTCCCACCGAGAAGTAGGGTCCGAAACGCCAGGAATGTTGTAAAATATTACATCCGCGTTGTTACGTTGCCGTTATAGACGCATTAATGTTACCACCGAGACGTAGGGACCGACACGCCTGGAATGTTGTCAAATGTTACATCCGAGATGTTAGGTTGCCTTAGATTAGGATATACAACGTTATAGACGCATGTAATGTTACCACCGAGACGTAGGGACCGACACGCCTGGAATGTTGTCAAATGTTACATCCGAGATGTTAGGTTGCCTTAGGTTAGGATATATGACGTTACAGACGTATATACTGTTCCCTCCCGGAAGTAGGGTTCGACAGGCCAGGAATGTTGTCAAATATTGCATCCGAGATGTTAGGTTGCCTTAGATTATGATATATACCATTATAGACGCATATAATGTTCCCACCGAGAAGTAGGGTCCGACACGCCTGGAATGTTGTAGAATATTACATCCGAGATGTCAGGTTGCCTTAGGTTAGGATATATACCGTTATAGACATATATACTGTTCCCTCCGAGAAGTAGGGTTCGACAGGTCAGGAATGTTGTCAAATATTGCATCCGAGATGTTAGGTTGCCTTAGGTTAGGATATATAGCGTTATAGACGCATGTAATGTTACCACCGAGACGTAGGGTCCGACACGCCTGGAATGTTGTAGAATATTACATCCGAGATGTCAGGTTGCCTTAGGTTAGGATATATACCGTTATAGACATATATACTGTTCCCTCCGAGAAGTAGGGTTCGACAGGTCAGGAATGTTGTCAAATATTGCATCCGAGATGTTAGGTTGCCTTAGGTTAGGATATATAGCGTTATAGACGCATGTAATGTTACCACCGAGACGTAGGGACCGACACGCCTGGAATGTTGTCAAATGTTACATCCGAGATGTTAGGTTGCCTTAGGTTAGGATGTATGACGTTACAGACGTATATACTGTACCCTCCGAGAAGTAGGGTTCGACAGGCCAGGAATGTTGTCAAATGTTACATCCGAGATGTTAGGTTGCCTTAGATTAGGATATACAACGTTATAGACGCATGTAATGTTACCACCGAGACGTAGGGACCGACACGCCTGGAATGTTGTCAAATGTTACATCCGAGATGTTAGGTTGCCTTAGGTTAGGATATATGACGTTACAGACGTATATACTGTTCCCTCCCGGAAGTAGGGTTCGACAGGCCAGGAATGTTGTCAAATATCGCATCCGAGATGTTAGGTTGCCTTAGATTATGATATATACCATTATAGACGCATATAATGTTCCCACCGAGAAGTAGGGTCCGACACGCCTGGAATGTTGTAGAATATTACATCCGAGATGTCAGGTTGCCTTAGGTTAGGATATATACCGTTATAGACATATATACTGTTCCCTCCGAGAAGTAGGGTTCAACAGGCCAGGAATGTTGTCAAATATTGCATCCGAGATGTTAGGTTGCCTTAGGTTAGGATATACAACGTTATAGACGCATGTAATGTTACCACCGAGACGTAGGGACCGACACGCCTGGAATGTTGTCAAATGTTACATCCGAGATGTTAGGTTGCCTTAGATTAGGATATACAACGTTATAGACGCATATAATGTTCCCACCGAGAAGTAGGGTCCGACACGCCTGGAATGTTGTAGAATAATACATCCGAGATGTCAGGTTGCCTTAGGTTAGGATATATAACGTTATAGACGTATATACTGTTCCCTCCGAGAAGTAGGGTTCGACAAGCCAGGAATGTTGTCAAATATTGCATCCGAGATGTTAGGTTGCCTTAGATTAGGATATATACCGTTATAGAGGCATGTAATGTTACCACCGAGAAGTAGGGACCGACACGCCTGGAATGTTGTCAACTGTTACATCCGAGAAGTTAGGTTGCCTTAGGTTACGATATATGACGTTATAGACGTATATACTGTTCCCTCCGAGAAGTACGGTTCGACAGGCCAGGAATATTGTCAAATATTGCATCCGAGATGTTAGGTTGCCTTAGGTTAGGATATATAACGTTATAGACGCATGTAATGTTACCACCGAGACGTAGGGACCGACACGCCTGGAATGTTGTCAAATGTTACATCCGAGATGTTAGGTTGCCTTAGGTTAGGATATATACCGTTATAGACATATATACTGTTCCCTCCGAGAAGTAGGGTTCGACAGGTCAGGAATGTTGTCAAATATTGCATCCGAGATGTTAGGTTGCCTTAGGTTAGGATATATAGCGTTATAGACGCATGTAATGTTACCACCGAGACGTAGGGACCGACACGCCTGGAATGTTGTCAAATGTTACATCCGAGATGTTAGGTTGCCTTAGGTTAGGATGTATGACGTTACAGACGTATATACTATACCCTCCGAGAAGTAGGGTTCGACAGGCCAGGAATGTTGTCAAATATTGCATCCGAGATGTTAGGTTGCCTTAGGTTAGGATATATAGCGTTATAGACGCATGTAATATTACCACCGAGACGTAGGGACCGACACGCCTGGAATGTTGTCAAATGTTACATCCGAGATGTTAGGTTGCCTTAGGTTAGGATGTATGACGTTACACACGTATATACTGTACCCTCCGAGAAGTAGGGTTCGACAGGCCAGGAATGTTGTCAAATATTGCATCCGAGATGTTAGGTTGCCTTAGATTATGATATATACCGTTATAGACGTATATACTGTTCCCTCCGAGAAGTAGGGTTCGACAGGCCAGGAATGTTGTCAAATATTGCATCGGAGATGTTAGGTTGTCTTAGATTAGGATATACAACGTTATAGACGCATATAATGTTCCCACCGAGAAGTAGGATCCGACACGCCTGGAATGTTGTAGAATATTACATCCGAGATGTAAGGTTGCCTTAGGTTAGGATATATAACGTTATGGACGTATATACTGTTCCCACCGAGAAGTAGGGTCCGAAACGCCAGGAATGTTGTAAAATATTACATCCGCGTCGTTACGTTGCCGTTATAGACGCATCAATGTTACCACCGAGACGTAGGGACCGACACGCCTGGAATGTTGTCAAATGTTACATCCGAGATGTTAGGTTGCCTTAGGTTAGGATGTATGACGTTACAGACGTATATACTGTACCCTCCGAGAAGTAGGGTTCGACAGGCCAGGAATGTTGTCAAATATTGCATCCGAGATGTTAGGTTGCCTTAGATTATGATATATACCGTTATAGACGTATATACTGTTCCCTCCGAGAAGTAGGGTTCGACAGGCCAGGAATGTTGTCAAATATTGCATCGGAGATGTTAGGTTGTCTTAGATTAGGATATACAACGTTATAGACGCATATAATGTTCCCACCGAGAAGTAGGATCCGACACGCCTGGAATGTTGTAGAATATTACATCCGAGATGTAAGGTTGCCTTAGGTTAGGATATATAACGTTATGGACGTATATACTGTTCCCACCGAGAAGTAGGGTCCGAAACGCCAGGAATGTTGTAAAATATTACATCCGCGTTGTTACGTTGCCGTTATAGACGCATTAATGTTACCACCGAGACGTGGGGACCGACACGCCTGGAATGTTGTCAAGTGTGACATCCGAGATGTTAGGTTGCCTTAGGTTAGGATATATATCGTTATAGACGTATATACTGTTCCCACCGAGAGGTAGGGTTCGACAGGCCAGGAACGTTGTCAAATATTGCATCTGAGATGCTAGGTTGCCTTTGGTTAGGATATATAACGTTATAGACGCATGTAATGTTACCTCCGAGACGTAGGGACCGACACGCCTGGAATGTTGTCAAATGTTACATCCGAGATGTTAGGTTGCCTTAGGTTAGGATATATACCGTTATAGACATATATACTGTTCCCTCCGAGAAGTAGGGTTCGACAGGTCAGGAATGTTGTCAAATATTGCATCCGAGATGTTAGGTTGCCTTAGGTTAGGATATATAGCGTTATAGACGCATGTAATGTTACCACCGAGACGTAGGGACCGACACGCCTGGAATGTTGTCAAATGTTACATCCGAGATGTTAGGTTGCCTTAGGTTAGGATGTATGACGTTACAGACGTATATACTGTACCCTCCGAGAAGTAGGGTTCGACAGGCCAGGAATGTTGTCAAATATTGCATCCGAGATGTTAGGTTGCCTTAGGTTAGGATATATAGCGTTATAGACGCATGTAATATTACCACCGAGACGTAGGGACCGACACGCCTGGAATGTTGTCAAATGTTACATCCGAGATGTTAGGTTGCCTTAGGTTAGGATGTATGACGTTACACACGTATATACTGTACCCTCCGAGAAGTAGGGTTCGACAGGCCAGGAATGTTGTCAAATATTGCATCCGAGATGTTAGGTTGCCTTAGATTATGATATATACCGTTATAGACGTATATACTGTTCCCTCCGAGAAGTAGGGTTCGACAGGCCAGGAATGTTGTCAAATATTGCATCGGAGATGTTAGGTTGTCTTAGATTAGGATATACAACGTTATAGACGCATATAATGTTCCCACCGAGAAGTAGGATCCGACACGCCTGGAATGTTGTAGAATATTACATCCGAGATGTAAGGTTGCCTTAGGTTAGGATATATAACGTTATGGACGTATATACTGTTCCCACCGAGAAGTAGGGTCCGAAACGCCAGGAATGTTGTAAAATATTACATCCGCGTTGTTACGTTGCCGTTATAGACGCATCAATGTTACCACCGAGACGTAGGGACCGACACGCCTGTAATGTTGTCAAATGTTACATCCGAGATGTTAGGTTGCCTTAGGTTAGGATGTATGACGTTACAGACGTATATACTGTACCCTCCGAGAAGTAGGGTTCGACAGGCCAGGAATGTTGTCAAATATTGCATCCGAGATGTTAGGTTGCCTTAGATTATGATATATACCGTTATAGACGTATATACTGTTCCCTCCGAGAAGTAGGGTTCGACAGGCCAGGAATGTTGTCAAATATTGCATCGGAGATGTTAGGTTGTCTTAGATTAGGATATACAACGTTATAGACGCATGTAATGTTACCACCGAGACGTAGGGACCGACACGCCTGGAATGTTGTCAAATATTGCATCCGAGATGTTAGGTTGCCTTAGATTAGGATATACAACGTAATAGACGCATATAATGTTCCCACCGAGAAGTAGGGTCCGACACGCCTGGAATGTTGTAGAATATTACATCCGAGATGTAAGATTGCCTTAGGTTAGGATATATAACGTTATAGACGCATGTAATGTTACCTCCGAAACGTAGGGACCGACACGCCTGGAATGTTGTCAAATATTGCATCCGAGATGTTAGGTTGCCTTAGATTATGATATATACCATTATAGACGCATATAATGTTCCCACCGAGAAGTAGGGTCCGACACGCCTGGAATGTTGTAGAATATTACATCCGAGATGTTAGGTTGCCTTAGGTTATGATGTATGACGTTACAGACGTATATACTGTTCCCTCCGAGAAGTAGGGTTCGACAGGCCAGGAATGTTGTCAAATATTGCATCCGAGATGTTAGCTTGCCTTAGTTTATGATATGTACCGTAATAGACGTATATACTGTTCCCTCCGAGAAGTAGGGTTCGACAGGCCAGGAATGTTGTCAAATATTGCATCCGAGATGTTAGGTTGCCTTAGGTTAGGATATACAACGTTATAGACGCATGTAATGTTACCACCGAGACGTAGGGACCGACACGCCTGGAATGTTGTCAAATGTTACATCCGAGATGTTAGGTTGCCTTAGATTAGGATATACAACGTTATAGACGCATATAATGTTCCCACCGAGAAGTAGGGTCCGACACGCCTGGAATGTTGTAGAATATTACATCCGAGATGTAAGATTGCCTTAGGTTAGGATATATAACGTTATAGACGCATGTAATGTTACCTCCGAAACGTAGGGACCGACACGCCTGGAATGTTGTCAAATATTGCATCCGAGATGTTAGGTTGCCTTAGATTAGGATATACAACGTTATAGACGCATATAATGTTCCCACCGAGGAGTAGGGTCCGACACGTCTGGAATGTTGTAGAATATTACATCCGAGATGTAAGGTTGCCTTAGGTTAGAATATATAACGTTATGGACGTATATACTGTTCCCACCGAGAAGTAGGTTCCGACACGCCAGGAATGTTGTAAAACATTACATCCGAGTTGTTACGTTGCCGTTATAGACGCATTAATGTTACCACCGAGACGTAGGGACCGACACGCCTGGAATGTTGTCAAATGTGACATCCGAGATGTTAGGTTGCCTTAGGTTAGGACATATATCGTGATAGACGTATGTACTGTTCCCACCGAGAGATAGGGTTTGAGAGGCCAGGAATGTTGTCAAATATTGCATCCGAGAAATTAGGTTGCCTTAGGTTAGGATATATAACGTTATAGACGCATGTAATATTACCTCCGAGACGTAGGGACCGACACGCCTGGAATGTTGTAGAATATTATATCCGAGATGTAAGGTTGCCTTAGGTTAGGATATATAGCGTTATAGACGCATGTAATGTTACCACCGAGACGTAGGGACCGACACGCCTGGAATGTTGTCAAATGTTACATCCGAGATGTTAGGTTGCCTTAGGTTAGGATGTATGACGTTACAGACGTATATACTGTACCCTCCGAGAAGTAGGGTTCGACAGGCCAGGAATGTTGTCAAATATTGCATCCGAGATGTTACGTTGCCTTAGATTATAATATATACCGTTATAGACGTATATACTGTTCCCTCCGAGAAGTAGGGTTCGACAGGCCAGGAATGTTGTCAAATATTGCATCCGAGATGTTAGGTTGTCTTAGATTAGGATATACAACGTTATAGACGCATATAATGTTCCCACCGAAAAGTAGGGTCCGACACGCCTGGAATGTTGTAGAATATTACATCCGAGATGTAAGGTTGCCTTAGGTTAGGATATATAACGTTACGGACGTATATACTGTTCCCACCGAGAAGTAGGGTCCGAAACGCCAGGAATGTTGTAAAATATTACATCCGCGTTGTTACGTTGCCGTTATAGACGCATTAATGTTACCACCGAGACGTGGGGACCGACACGCCTGGAATGTTGTCAAATGTGACATCCGAGATGTTAGGTTGCCTTAGGTTAGGACATATATCGTGATAGACGTATGTACTGTTCCCACCGAGAGATAGGGTTTGACAGGCCAGGAATGTTGTCAAATATTGCATCCGAGATGTTAGGTTGCCTTAGGTTAGGATATATAACGTTATAGACGCATGTAATGTTACCACCGAGACGTAGGGAGCGACACGCCTGGAATGTTGTCAAATGTGACATCCGAGATGTTAGGTTGCCTTAGGTTAGGATATATATCGTTATAGACGTATATACTGTTCCCACCGAGAGGTAGGGTTCGACAGGCCAGGAATGTTGTCAAATATTGCATCCGAGATGCTAGGTTGCCTTTGGTTAGGATATATAACGTTATAGACGCATGTAATGTTACCTCCGAGACGTAGGGGCCGACACGCCTGGAATGTTGTCAAATGTTACATCCGAGATGTTAGGTTGCCTTAGGTTAGGATATATGACGTTACAGACGTATATACTGTTCCCTCCCGGAAGTAGGTTTCGACAGGCCAGGAATGTTGTCAAATATTGCATCCGAGATGTTAGGTTGCCTTAGATTATGATATATACCATTATAGACGCATATAATGTTCCCACCGAGAAGTAGGGTCCGACACGCCTGGAATGTTGTAGAATATTACATCCGTGATGTCAGGTTGCCTTAGGTTAGGATATATACCGTTATAGACATATATACTGTTCCCTCCGAGAAGTAGGGTTCGACAGGCCAGGAATGTTGTCAAATATTGCATCCGAGATGTTAGGTTGCCTTAGGTTAGGATATATAGCGTTATAGACGCATGTAATGTTACCACCGAGACGTAGGGACCGACACGCCTGGAATGTTGTCAAATGTTACATCCGAGATGTTAGGTTGCCTTAGGTTAGGATGTATGACGTTACAGACGTATATACTGTACCCTCCGAGAAGTATGGTTCGACAGGCCAGGAATGTTGTCAAATATTGCATCCGAGATGCTAGGTTGCCTTTGGTTAGGATATATAACGTTATAGACGCATGTAATGTTACCTCCGAGACGTAAGGACCGACACGCCTGGAATGTTGTTAAATATTGCATCCGAGATGTTAGGTTGCCTTAGGTTAGGATATATAATGTTATAGACGCATGTAATGTTACCACCGAGACGTAGGGAGCGACACGCCTGGAATGTTGTCAAATGTTACATCCGAGATGTTAGGTTGCCTTAGGTTAGGATATATGACGTTACAGACGTATATACTGTTCCCTCCGGGAAGTAGGGTTCGACAGGCAAGGAATGTTGTCAAATATTGCATCCGAGATGTTAGGTTGCCTTAGATTATGATCTATACCATTATAGACGCATATAATGTTCCCACCGAGAAGTAGGGTCCGACACGCCTGGAAGGTTGTAGACTATTACATCCGAGATGTCAGGTTGCCTTAGGTCAGGATATATACCGTTATAGACATATATACTGTTCCCTCCGAGAAGTAGGGTTCGACAGGCCAGGAATGTTGTCAAATATTGCATCCGAGATGTTAGGTTGCCTTAGATTATGATATATACCGTTATAGACGTATATACTGTTCCCTCCGAGAAGTAGGGTTCGACAGGCCAGGAATGTTGTCAAATATTGCATCCGAGATGTTAGGTTGCCTTAGATTAGGATATACAACGTTATAGACGCATATAATGTTCCCACCGAGAAGTAGGGTCCGACACGCCTGGAATGTTGTAGAATATTACATCCGAGATGTAAGATTGCCTTAGGTTAGGATATATAACGTTATAGACGCATGTAATGTTACCTCCGAAACGTAGGGACCGACACGCCTGGAATGTTGTCAAATATTGCATCCGAGATGTTAGGTTGCCTTAGATTAGGATATACAACGTTATAGACGCATATAATGTTCCCACCGAGGAGTAGGGTCCGACACGTCTGGAATGTTGTAGAATATTACATCCGAGATGTAAGGTTGCCTTAGGTTAGAATATATAACGTTATGGACGTATATACTGTTCCCACCGAGAAGTAGGGTCCGACACGCCAGGAATGTTGTAAAATATTACATCCGAGTTGTTACGTTGCCGTTATAGACGCATTAATGTTACCACCGAGACGTAGGGACCGACACGCCTGGAATGTTGTCAAATGTGACATCCGAGATGTTAGGTTGCCTTAGGTTAGGACATATATCGTGATAGACGTATGTACTGTTCCCACCGAGAGATAGGGTTTGAGAGGCCAGGAATGTTGTCAAATATTGCATCCGAGAAATTAGGTTGCCTTAGGTTAGGATATATAACGTTATAGACGCATGTAATATTACCTCCGAGACGTAGGGACCGACACGCCTGGAATGTTGTAGAATATTATATCCGAGATGTAAGGTTGCCTTAGGTTAGGATATATAGCGTTATAGACGCATGTAATGTTACCACCGAGACGTAGGGACCGACACGCCTGGAATGTTGTCAAATGTTACATCCGAGATGTTAGGTTGCCTTAGGTTAGGATGTATGACGTTACAGACGTATATACTGTACCCTCCGAGAAGTAGGGTTCGACAGGCCAGGAATGTTGTCAAATATTGCATCCGAGATGTTACGTTGCCTTAGATTATAATATATACCGTTATAGACGTATATACTGTTCCCTCCGAGATGTAGGGTTCGACAGGCCAGGAATGTTGTCAAATATTGCATCCGAGATGTTAGGTTGTCTTAGATTAGGATATACAACGTTATAGACGCATATAATGTTCCCACCGAAAAGTAGGGTCCGACACGCCTGGAATGTTGTAGAATATTACATCCGAGATGTAAGGTTGCCTTAGGTTAGGATATATAACGTTACGGACGTATATACTGTTCCCACCGAGAAGTAGGGTCCGAAACGCCAGGAATGTTGTAAAATATTACATCCGCGTTGTTACGTTGCCGTTATAGACGCATTAATGTTACCACCGAGACGTGGGGACCGACACGCCTGGAATGTTGTCAAATGTGACATCCGAGATGTTAGGTTGCCTTAGGTTAGGACATATATCGTGATAGACGTATGTACTGTTCCCACCGAGAGATAGGGTTTGACAGGCCAGGAATGTTGTCAAATATTGCATCCGAGATGTTAGGTTGCCTTAGGTTAGGATATATAACGTTATAGACGCATGTAATGTTACCACCGAGACGTAGGGAGCGACACGCCTGGAATGTTGTCAAATGTGACATCCGAGATGTTAGGTTGCCTTAGGTTAGGATATATATCGTTATAGACGTATATACTGTTCCCACCGATAGGTAGGGTTCGACAGGCCAGGAATGTTGTCAAATATTGCATCCGAGATGCTAGGTTGCCTTTGGTTAGGATATATAACGTTATAGACGCATGTAATGTTACCTCCGAGACGTAGGGGCCGACACGCCTGGAATGTTGTCAAATGTTACATCCGAGATGTTAGGTTGCCTTAGGTTAGGATATATGACGTTACAGACGTATATACTGTTCCCTCCCGGAAGTAGGTTTCGACAGGCCAGGAATGTTGTCAAATATTGCATCCGAGATGCTAGGTTGCCTTTGGTTAGGATATATAACGTTATAGACGCATGTAATGTTACCTCCGAGACGTAAGGACCGACACGCCTGGAATGTTGTCAAATATTGCATCCGAGATGTTAGGTTGCCTTAGGTTAGGATATATAATGTTATAGACGCATGTAATGTTACCACCGAGACGTAGGGAGCGACACGCCTGGAATGTTGTCAAATGTTACATCCGAGATGTTAGGTTGCCTTAGGTTAGGATATATGACGTTACAGACGTATATACTGTTCCCTCCGGGAAGTAGGGTTCGACAGGCAAGGAATGTTGTCAAATATTGCATCCGAGATGTTAGGTTGCCTTAGATTATGATATA
Source organism: Xylocopa violacea (assembly GCA_963969225.1). Classification (NCBI taxonomy): domain Eukaryota; kingdom Metazoa; phylum Arthropoda; class Insecta; order Hymenoptera; family Apidae; genus Xylocopa; species Xylocopa violacea. The sequence goes on from CAXAJV010000004.1 coordinate 23,206,325, forward strand.
TACCATTATAGACGCATATAATGTTCCCACCGAGAAGTAGGGTCCGACACGCCTGGAAGGTTGTAGACTATTACATCCGAGATGTCAGGTTGCCTTAGGTCAGGATATATACCGTTATAGACATATATACTGTTCCCTCCGAGAAGTAGGGTTCGACAGGCCAGGAATGTTGTCAAATATTGCATCCGAGATGTTAGGTTGCCTTAGATTATGATATATACCGTTATAGACGTATATACTGTTCCCTCCGAGAAGTAGGGTTCGACAGGCCAGGAATGTTGTCAAATATTGCATCCGAGATGTTAGGTTGCCTTAGATTAGGATATACAACGTTATAGACGCATATAATGTTCCCACCGAGAAGTAGGGTCCGACACGCCTGGAAGGTTGTAGACTATTACATCCGAGATGTCAGGTTGCCTTAGGTCAGGATATATACCGTTATAGACATATATACTGTTCCCACCGAGAAGTAGGGTCCGAAACGCCAGGAATGTTGTAAAATATTACATCCGCGTTGTTACGTTGCCGTTATAGACGCATTAATGTTACCACCGAGACGTGGGGACCGACACGCCTGGAATGTTGTCAAATGTGACATCCGAGATGTTAGGTTGCCTTAGGTTAGGACATATATCGTGATAGACGTATGTACTGTTCCCACCGAGAGATAGGGTTTGACAGGCCAGGAATGTTGTCAAATATTGCATCCGAGATGTTAGGTTGCCTTAGGTTAGGATATATAACGTTATAGACGCATGTAATGTTACCACCGAGACGTAGGGAGCGACACGCCTGGAATGTTGTCAAATGTGACATCCGAGATGTTAGGTTGCCTTAGGTTAGGATATATATCGTTATAGACGTATATACTGTTCCCACCGAGAGATAGGGTTTGACAGGCCAGGAATGTTGTCAAATATTGCATCCGAGATGTTAGGTTGCCTTAGATTAGGATATATGACGTTACAGACGTATATACTGTTCCCTCCCGGAAGTAGGTTTCGACAGGCCAGGAATGTTGTCAAATATTGCATCCGAGATGTTAGGTTGCCTTAGATTATGATATATACCATTATAGACGCATATAATGTTCCCACCGAGAAGTAGGGTCCGACACGCCTGGAATGTTGTAGAATATTACATCCGTGATGTCAGGTTGCCTTAGGTTAGGATATATACCGTTATAGACATATATACTGTTCCCTCCGAGAAGTAGGGTTCGACAGGCCAGGAATGTTGTCAAATATTGCATCCGAGATGTTAGGTTGCCTTAGGTTAGGATATATAGCGTTATAGACGCATGTAATGTTACCACCGAGACGTAGGGACCGACACGCCTGGAATGTTGTCAAATGTTACATCCGAGATGTTAGGTTGCCTTAGGTTAGGATGTATGACGTTACAGACGTATATACTGTACCCTCCGAGAAGTATGGTTCGACAGGCCAGGAATGTTGTCAAATATTGCATCCGAGATGCTAGGTTGCCTTTGGTTAGGATATATAACGTTATAGACGCATGTAATGTTACCTCCGAGACGTAAGGACCGACACGCCTGGAATGTTGTCAAATATTGCATCCGAGATGATAGGTTGCCTTAGGTTAGGATATATAATGTTATAGACGCATGTAATGTTACCACCGAGACGTAGGGAGCGACACGCCTGGAATGTTGTCAAATGTTACATCCGAGATGTTAGGTTGCCTTAGGTTAGGATATATGACGTTACAGACGTATATACTGTTCCCTCCGGGAAGTAGGGTTCGACAGGCAAGGAATGTTGTCAAATATTGCATCCGAGATGTTAGGTTGCCTTAGATTATGATATATACCATTATAGACGCATATAATGTTCCCACCGAGAAGTAGGGTCCGACACGCCTGGAAGGTTGTAGACTATTACATCCGAGATGTCAGGTTGCCTTAGGTCAGGATATATACCGTTATAGACATATATACTGTTCCCTCCGAGAAGTAGGGTTCGACAGGCCAGGAATGTTGTCAAATATTGCATCCGAGATGTTAGGTTGCCTTAGATTATGATATATACCGTTATAGACGTATATACTGTTCCCTCCGAGAAGTAGGGTTCGACAGGCCAGGAATGTTGTCAAATATTGCATCCGAGATGTTAGGTTGCCTTAGATTAGGATATACAACGTTATAGACGCATATAATGTTCCCACCGAGAAGTAGGGTCCGACACGCCTGGAATGTTGTAGAATATTACATCCGAGATGTAAGATTGCCTTAGGTTAGGATATATAACGTTATAGACGCATGTAATGTTACCTCCGAAACGTAGGGACCGACACGCCTGGAATGTTGTCAAATATTGCATCCGAGATGTTAGGTTGCCTTAGGTTAGGATATATAACGTTATAGACGCATGTAATGTTACCACCGAGACGTAGGGAGCGACACGCCTGGAATGTTGTCAAATGTGACATCCGAGATGTTAGGTTGCCTTAGGTTAGGATATATATCGTTATAGACGTATATACTGTTCCCACCGAGAGGTAGGGTTCGACAGGCCAGGAATGTTGTCAAATATTGCATCCGAGATGCTAGGTTGCCTTTGGTTAGGATATATAACGTTATAGACGCATGTAATGTTACCTCCGAGACGTAGGGGCCGACACGCCTGGAATGTTGTCAAATGTTACATCCGAGATGTTAGGTTGCCTTAGGTTAGGATATATGACGTTACAGACGTATATACTGTTCCCTCCCGGAAGTAGGTTTCGACAGGCCAGGAATGTTGTCAAATATTGCATCCGAGATGTTAGGTTGCCTTAGATTATGATATATACCATTATAGACGCATATAATGTTCCCACCGAGAAGTAGGGTCCGACACGCCTGGAATGTTGTAGAATATTACATCCGAGATGTCAGGTTGCCTTAGGTTAGGATATATACCGTTATAGACATATATACTGTTCCCTCCGAGAGGTAGGGTTCGACAGGCCAGGAATGTTGTCAAATATTGCATCCGAGATGTTAGGTTGCCTTAGGTTAGGATATATAGCGTTATAGACGCATGTAATGTTACCACCGAGACGTAGGGACCGACACGCCTGGAATGTTGTCAAATGTTACATCCGAGATGTTAGGTTGCCTTAGGTTAGGATATATAGCGTTATAGACGCATGTAATGTTACCACCGAGACGTAGGGACCGACACGCCTGGAATGTTGTCAAATGTTACATCCGAGATGTTAGGTTGCCTTAGGTTAGGATGTATGACGTTACAGACGTATATACTGTACCCTCCGAGAAGTATGGTTCGACAGGCCAGGAATGTTGTCAAATATTGCATCCGAGATGCTAGGTTGCCTTTGGTTAGGATATATAACGTTATAGACGCATGTAATGTTACCTCCGAGACGTAAGGACCGACACGCCTGGAATGTTGTTAAATATTGCATCCGAGATGTTAGGTTGCCTTAGGTTAGGATATATAATGTTATAGACGCATGTAATGTTACCACCGAGACGTAGGGAGCGACACGCCTGGAATGTTGTCAAATGTTACATCCGAGATGTTAGGTTGCCTTAGGTTAGGATATATGACGTTACAGACGTATATACTGTTCCCTCCGGGAAGTAGGGTTCGACAGGCAAGGAATGTTGTCAAATATTGCATCCGAGATGTTAGGTTGCCTTAGATTATGATCTATACCATTATAGACGCATATAATGTTCCCACCGAGAAGTAGGGTCCGACACGCCTGGAAGGTTGTAGACTATTACATCCGAGATGTCAGGTTGCCTTAGGTCAGGATATATACCGTTATAGACATATATACTGTTCCCTCCGAGAAGTAGGGTTCGACAGGCCAGGAATGTTGTCAAATATTGCATCCGAGATGTTAGGTTGCCTTAGATTATGATATATACCGTTATAGACGTATATACTGTTCCCTCCGAGAAGTAGGGTTCGACAGGCCAGGAATGTTGTCAAATATTGCATCCGAGATGTTAGGTTGCCTTAGATTAGGATATACAACGTTATAGACGCATATAATGTTCCCACCGAGAAGTAGGGTCCGACACGCCTGGAATGTTGTAGAATATTACATCCGAGATGTAAGATTGCCTTAGGTTAGGATATATAACGTTATAGACGCATGTAATGTTACCTCCGAAACGTAGGGACCGACACGCCTGGAATGTTGTCAAATATTGCATCCGAGATGTTAGGTTGCCTTAGATTAGGATATACAACGTTATAGACGCATATAATGTTCCCACCGAGGAGTAGGGTCCGACACGTCTGGAATGTTGTAGAATATTACATCCGAGATGTAAGGTTGCCTTAGGTTAGAATATATAACGTTATGGACGTATATACTGTTCCCACCGAGAAGTAGGGTCCGACACGCCAGGAATGTTGTAAAATATTACATCCGAGTTGTTACGTTGCCGTTATAGACGCATTAATGTTACCACCGAGACGTAGGGACCGACACGCCTGGAATGTTGTCAAATGTGACATCCGAGATGTTAGGTTGCCTTAGGTTAGGACATATATCGTGATAGACGTATGTACTGTTCCCACCGAGAGATAGGGTTTGAGAGGCCAGGAATGTTGTCAAATATTGCATCCGAGAAATTAGGTTGCCTTAGGTTAGGATATATAACGTTATAGACGCATGTAATATTACCTCCGAGACGTAGGGACCGACACGCCTGGAATGTTGTAGAATATTATATCCGAGATGTAAGGTTGCCTTAGGTTAGGATATATAGCGTTATAGACGCATGTAATGTTACCACCGAGACGTAGGGACCGACACGCCTGGAATGTTGTCAAATGTTACATCCGAGATGTTAGGTTGCCTTAGGTTAGGATGTATGACGTTACAGACGTATATACTGTACCCTCCGAGAAGTAGGGTTCGACAGGCCAGGAATGTTGTCAAATATTGCATCCGAGATGTTACGTTGCCTTAGATTATAATATATACCGTTATAGACGTATATACTGTTCCCTCCGAGATGTAGGGTTCGACAGGCCAGGAATGTTGTCAAATATTGCATCCGAGATGTTAGGTTGTCTTAGATTAGGATATACAACGTTATAGACGCATATAATGTTCCCACCGAAAAGTAGGGTCCGACACGCCTGGAATGTTGTAGAATATTACATCCGAGATGTAAGGTTGCCTTAGGTTAGGATATATAACGTTACGGACGTATATACTGTTCCCACCGAGAAGTAGGGTCCGAAACGCCAGGAATGTTGTAAAATATTACATCCGCGTTGTTACGTTGCCGTTATAGACGCATTAATGTTACCACCGAGACGTGGGGACCGACACGCCTGGAATGTTGTCAAATGTGACATCCGAGATGTTAGGTTGCCTTAGGTTAGGACATATATCGTGATAGACGTATGTACTGTTCCCACCGAGAGATAGGGTTTGACAGGCCAGGAATGTTGTCAAATATTGCATCCGAGATGTTAGGTTGCCTTAGGTTAGGATATATAACGTTATAGACGCATGTAATGTTACCACCGAGACGTAGGGAGCGACACGCCTGGAATGTTGTCAAATGTGACATCCGAGATGTTAGGTTGCCTTAGGTTAGGATATATATCGTTATAGACGTATATACTGTTCCCACCGAGAGGTAGGGTTCGACAGGCCAGGAATGTTGTCAAATATTGCATCCGAGATGCTAGGTTGCCTTTGGTTAGGATATATAACGTTATAGACGTATATACTGTTCCCTCCGAGAAGTAGGGTTCGACAAGCCAGGAATGTTGTCAAATATTGCATCCGAGATGTTAGGTTGCCTTGGATTAGGATATATACCGTTATAGAAGCATGTAATGTTACCACCGAGACGTAGGGACCGACACGCCTGGAATGTTGTCAAATGTTACATCCGAGATGTTAGGTTGCCTTAGGTTAGGATATATGACGTTATAGACGTATATACTGTTCCCTCCGAGAAGTACGGTTCGACAGGCCAGGAATATTGTCAAATATTGCATCCGAGACGTTAGGTTGCCTTAGGTTAGGATATATAACGTTATAGACGCATGTAATGTTACCACCGAGACGTAGGGAGCGACACGCCTGGAATGTTGTCAAATGTTACATCCGAGATGTTAGGTTGCCTTAGGTTAGGATATATGACGTTACAGACGTATATACTGTTCCCTCCGGGAAGTAGGGTTCGACAGGCAAGGAATGTTGTCAAATATTGCATCCGAGATGTTAGGTTGCCTTAGATTATGATATATACCATTATAGACGCATATAATGTTCCCACCGAGAAGTAGGGTCCGACACGCCTGGAAGGTTGTAGACTATTACATCCGAGATGTCAGGTTGCCTTAGGTTAGGATATATACCGTTATAGACATATATACTGTTCCCTCCGAGAAGTAGGGTTCGACAGGCCAGGAATGTTGTCAAATATTGCATCCGAGATGTTAGGTTGCCTTAGATTATGATATATACCGTTATAGACGTATATACTGTTCCCTCCGAGAAGTAGGGTTCGACAGGCCAGGAATGTTGTCAAATATTGCATCCGAGATGTTAGGTTGCCTTAGGTTAGGATATATAGCGTTATAGACGCATGTAATGTTACCACCGAGACGTAGGGACCGACACGCCTGGAATGTTGTCAAATATTGCATCCGAGATGTAAGATTGCCTTAGGTTAGGATATATAACGTTATAGACGCATGTAATGTTACCTCCGAAACGTAGGGACCGACACGACTGGAATGTTGTCAAATATTGCATCCGAGATGTTAGGTTGCCTTAGATTAGGATATACAACGTTATAGACGCATATAATGTTCCCACCGAGGAGTAGGGTCCGACACGTCTGGAATGTTGTAGAATATTACATCCGAGATGTAAGGTTGCCTTAGGTTAGAATATATAACGTTATGGACATATATACTGTTCCCACCGAGAAGTAGGGTCCGACACGCCAGGAATGTTGTAAAATATTACATCCGAGTTGTTACGTTGCCGTTATAGACGCATTAATGTTACCACCGAGACGTAGGGACCGACACGCCTGGAATGTTGTCAAATGTGACATCCGAGATGTTAGGTTGCCTTAGGTTAGGACATATATCGTGATAGACGTATGTACTGTTCCCACCGAGAGATAGGGTTTGACAGGCCAGGAATGTTGTCAAATATTGCATCCGAGATGTTAGGTTGCCTTAGGTTAGGATATATAACGTTATAGACGCATGTAATATTACCTCCGAGACGTAGGGACCGACACGCCTGGAATGTTGTAGAATATTATATCCGAGATGTAAGGTTGCCTTAGGTTAGGATATATAACGTTATGGACGTATATACTGTTCCCACCGAGAAGTAGGGTCCGAAACACCAGGAATGTTGTAAAATATTACATCCGAGTTGTTACGTTGCAGTTATAGACGCATTAATGTTACCACAGAGACGTAGGGACCGACACGCCTGGAATGTTGTCAAATGTGACATCCGAGATGTTAGGTTGCCTTAGGTTAGGATATATATCGTTATGGACGTATATACTGTTCCCACCGAGAGGTAGGGTTCGACAGGCCAGGAATGTTGTCAAATATTGCATCCGAGATGCTAGGTTGCCTTTGGTTAGGATATATAACGTTATAGACGCATGTAATGTTACCTCCGAGACGTAGGGGCCGACACGCCTGGAATGTTGTCAAATGTTACATCCGAGATGTTAGGTTGCCTTAGGTTAGGATATATGACGTTACCGACGTATATACTGTTCCCTCCCGGAAGTAGGTTTCGACAGGCCAGGAATGTTGTCAAATATTGCATCCGAGATGTTAGGTTGCCTTAGATTATGATATATACCATTATAGACGCATATAATGTTCCCACCGAGAAGTAGGGTCCGACACGCCTGGAATGTTGTAGAATATTACATCCGAGATGTCAGGTTGCCTTAGGTTAGGATATATACCGTTATAGACATATATACTGTTCCCTCCGAGAGGTAGGGTTCGACAGGCCAGGAATGTTGTCAAATATTGCATCCGAGATGTTAGGTTGCCTTAGGTTAGGATATATAGCGTTATAGACGCATGTAATGTTACCACCGAGGCGTAGGGACCGACACGCCTGGAATGTTGTCAAATGTTACATCCGAGATGTTAGGTTGCCTTAGGTTAGGATGTATGACGTTACAGACGTATATACTGTACCCTCCGAGAAGTAGGGTTCGACAGGCCAGGAATTTTGTCAAATATTGCATCCGAGATGTTAGGTTGCCTTAGATTATGATGTATACCGTTATAGACGTATATACTGTTCCCTCCGAGAAGTAGGGTTCGACAGGCCAGGAATGTTGTCAAATATTGCATCCGAGATGTTAGGTTGTCTTAGATTAGGATATACAACGTTATAGACGCATATAATGTTCCCACCGAAAAGTAGGGTCCGACACGCCTGGAATGTTGTAGAATATTACATCCGAGATGTAAGGTTGCCTTAGGTTAGGATATATAACGTTATGGACGTATATACTGTTCCCACCGAGAAGTAGGGTCCGAAACGCCAGGAATGTTGTAAAATATTGCATCCGAGATGTTAGGTTGCCTTAGATTAGGATATACAACGTTATAGACGCATATAATGTTCCCACCGAGGAGTAGGGTCCGACACGTCTGGAATGTTGTAGAATATTACATCCGAGATGTAAGGTTGCCTTAGGTTAGAATATATAACGTTATGGACGTATATACTGTTCCCACCGAGAAGTAGGGTCCGACACGCCAGGAATGTTGTAAAATATTACATCCGAGTTGTTACGTTGCCGTTATAGACGCATTAATGTTACCACCGAGACGTAGGGACCGACACGCCTGGAATGTTGTCAAATGTGACATCCGAGATGTTAGGTTGCCTTAGGTTAGGACATATATCGTGATAGACGTATGTACTGTTCCCACCGAGAGATAGGGTTTGACAGGCCAGGAATGTTGTCAAATATTGCATCCGAGATGTTAGGTTGCCTTAGGTTAGGATATATAACGTTATAGACGCATGTAATATTACCTCTGAGACGTAGGGACCGACACGCCTGGAATGTTGTAGAATATTACATCCGAGATGTAAGGTTGCCTTAGGTTAGGATATATAACGTTATGGACGTATATACTGTTCCCACCGAGAAGTAGGGTTCGACAAGCCAGGAATGTTGTCAAATATTGCATCCGAGATGTTAGGTTGCCTTGGATTAGGATATATACCGTTATAGAAGCATGTAATGTTACCACCGAGACGTAGGGACCGACACGCCTGGAATGTCGTCAAATGTTACATCCGAGATGTTAGGTTCCCTTAGGTTAGGATATATGACGTTATAGACGTATATACCGTTCCCTCCGAGAAGTACGGTTCGACAGGCCAGGAATATTGTCAAATATTGCATCCGAGACGTTAGGTTGCCTTAGGTTAGGATATATAACGTTATAGACGCATGTAATGTTACCACCGAGACGTAGGGAGCGACACGCCTGGAATGTTGTCAAATGTTACATCCGAGATGTTAGGTTGCCTTAGGTTAGGATATATGACGTTACAGACGTATATACTGTTCCCTCCGGGAAGTAGGGTTCGACAGGCAAGGAATGTTGTCAAATATTGCATCCGAGATGTTAGGTTGCCTTAGATTATGATATATACCATTATAGACGCATATAATGTTCCCACCGAGAAGTAGGGTCCGACACGCCTGGAAGGTTGTAGACTATTACATCCGAGATGTCAGGTTGCCTTAGGTTAGGATATATACCGTTATAGACATATATACTGTTCCCTCCGAGAAGTAGGGTTCGACAGGCCAGGAATGTTGTCAAATATTGCATCCGAGATGTTAGGTTGCCTTAGATTATGATATATACCGTTATAGACTTATATACTGTTCCCTCCGAGAAGTAGGGTTCGACAGGCCAGGAATGTTGTCAAATATTGCATCCGAGATGTTAGGTTGCCTTAGATTAGGATATACAACGTTATAGACGCATATAACGTTCCCACCGAGAAGTAGGGTCCGACACGCCTAGAATGTTGTAGAATATTACATCCGAGATGTAAGATTGCCTTAGGTTAGGATATATAACGTTATAGACGCATGTAATGTTACCTCCGAATCGTAGGGACCGACACGCCTGGAATGTTGTCAAATATTGCATCCGAGATGTTAGGTTGCCTTAGATTAGGATATACAACGTTATAGACGGATATAATGTTCCCACCGAGGAGTAGGGTCCGACACGCCTGGAATGTTGTAGAATATTACATCCGAGATGTAAGGTTGCCTTAGGTTAGAATATATAACGTTATGGACGTATATACTGTTCCCACCGAGAAGTAGGGTCCGACACGCCAGGAATGTTGTAAAATATTACATCCGAGTTGTTACGTTGCCGTTATAGACGCATTAATGTTACCACCGAGACGTAGGGACCGACACGCCTGGAATGTTGTAGAATAATACATCCGAGATGTCAGGTTGCCTTAGGTTAGGATATATAACGTTATAGACGTATATACTGTTCCCTCCGAGAAGTAGAGTTCGACAAGCCAGGAATGTTGTCAAATATTGCATCCGAGATGTTAGGTTGCCTTGGATTAGGATATATACCGTTATAGAAGCATGTAATGTTACCACCGAGACGTAGGGACCGACACGCCTGGAAGGTTGTAGACTATTACATCCGAGATGTCAGGTTGCCTTAGGTTAGGATATATACCGTTATAGACATATATACTGTTCCATCCGAGAAGAAGGGTTCGACAGGCCAGGAATGTTGTCAAATATTGCATCCGAGATGTTAGGTTGCCTTAGATTATGATATATACCGTTATAGACTGATATACTGTTCCCTCCGAGAAGTAGGGTTCGACAGGCCAGGAATGTTGTCAAATATTGCATCCGAGATGTTAGGTTGCCTTAGATTAGGATATACAACGTTATAGACGCATATAACGTTCCCACCGAGAAGTAGGGTCCGACACGCCTGGAATGTTGTAGAATATTACATCCGAGATGTAAGATTGCCTTAGGTTAGGATATATAACGTTATAGACGCATGTAATGTTACCTCCGAATCGTAGGGACCGACAAGCCTGGAATGTTGTCAAATATTGCATCCGAGATGTTAGGTTGCCTTAGATTAGGATATACAACGTTATAGACGCATATAATGTTCCCACCGAGGAGTAGGGTCCGACACGCCTGGAATGTTGTAGAATATTACATCCGAGATGTAAGGTTGCCTTAGGTTAGAATATATAACGTTATGGACGTATATACTGTTCCCACCGAGAAGTAGGGTCCGACACGCCAGGAATGTTGTAAAATATTACATCCGAGTTGTTACGTTGCCGTTATAGACGCATTAATGTTACCACCGAGACGTAGGGACCGACACGCCTGGAATGTTGTCAAATGTGACATCCGAGATGTTAGGTTGCCTTAGGTTAGGACATATATCGTGATAGACGTATGTACTGTTCCCACGGAGAGATAGGGTTTGACAGGCCAGGAATGTTGTCAAATATTGCATCCGAGATGTTAGGTTGCCTTAGGTTAGGATATATACCGTTATAGAAGCATGTAATGTTATCACCGAGACGTAGGGACCGACACGCCTGGAATGTTGTCAAATGTTACATCCGCGTTGTTACGTTGCCGTTATAGACGCATTAATGTTACCAGCGAGACGTAGGGACCGACACGCCTGGAATGTTGTCAAATGTGACATCCGAGATGTTAGGTTGCCTTAGGTTAGGATATATATCGTTATAGACGTATATACTGTTCCCACCGAGAGGTAGTGTTCGACAGGCCAGGAATGTTGTCAAATATTGCATCCGAGATGCTAGGTTGCCTTTGGTTAGGATATATAACGTTATAGACGCATGTAATGTTACCACCGAGACGTAGGGAGCGACACGCCTGGAATGTTGTCAAATGTGACATCCGAGATGTTAGGTTGCCTTAGGTTAGGATATATATCGTTATAGACGTATATACTGTTCCCACCGAGAGGTAGGGTTCGACAGGCCAGGAATGTTGTCAAATATTGCATCCGAGATGCTAGGTTGCCTTTGGTTAGGATATATAACGTTATAGACGCATGTAATGTTACCTCCGAGACGTAGGGGCCGACACGCCTGGAATGTTGTCAAATGTTACATCCGAGATGTTAGGTTGCCTTAGGTTAGGATATATGACGTTACAGACGTATATACTGTTCCCTCCCGGAAGTAGGTTTCGACAGGCCAGGAATGTTGTCAAATATTGCATCCGAGATGTTAGGTTGCCTTAGATTATGATATATACCATTATAGACGCATATAATGTTCCCACCGAGAAGTAGGGTCCGACACGCCTGGAATGTTGTAGAATATTACATCCGAGATGTCAGGTTGCCTTAGGTTAGGATATATACCGTTATAGACATATATACTGTTCCCTCCGAGAGGTAGGGTTCGACAGGCCAGGAATGTTGTCAAATATTGCATCCGAGATGTTAGGTTGCCTTAGGTTAGGATATATAGCGTTATAGACGCATGTAATGTTACCACCGAGACGTAGGGACCGACACGCCTGGAATGTTGTCAAATGTTACATCCGAGATGTTAGGTTGCCTTAGGTTAGGATGTATGACGTTACAGACGTATATACTGTACCCTCCGAGAAGTAGGGTTCGACAGGCCAGGAATTTTGTCAAATATTGCATCCGAGATGTTAGGTTGCCTTAGATTATGATGTATACCGTTATAGACGTATATACTGTTCCCTCCGAGAAGTAGGGTTCGACAGGCCAGGAATGTTGTCAAATATTGCATCCGAGATGTTAGGTTGTCTTAGATTAGGATATACAACGTTATAGACGCATATAATGTTCCCACCGAAAAGTAGGGTCCGACACGCCTGGAATGTTGTAGAATATTACATCCGAGATGTAAGGTTGCCTTAGGTTAGGATATATAACGTTATGGACGTATATACTGTTCCCACCGAGAAGTAGGGTTCGACAAGCCAGGAATGTTGTCAAATATTGCATCCGAGATGTTAGGTTGCCTTGGATTAGGATATATACCGTTATAGAAGCATGTAATGTTACCACCGAGACGTAGGGACCGACACGCCTGGAATGTCGTCAAATGTTACATCCGAGATGTTAGGTTCCCTTAGGTTAGGATATATGACGTTATAGACGTATATACCGTTCCCTCCGAGAAGTACGGTTCGACAGGCCAGGAATATTGTCAAATATTGCATCCGAGACGTTAGGTTGCCTTAGGTTAGGATATATAACGTTATAGACGCATGTAATGTTACCACCGAGACGTAGGGAGCGACACGCCTGGAATGTTGTCAAATGTTACATCCGAGATGTTAGGTTGCCTTAGGTTAGGATATATGACGTTACAGACGTATATACTGTTCCCTCCGGGAAGTAGGGTTCGACAGGCAAGGAATGTTGTCAAATATTGCATCCGAGATGTTAGGTTGCCTTAGATTATGATATATACCATTATAGACGCATATAATGTTCCCACCGAGAAGTAGGGTCCGACACGCCTGGAAGGTTGTAGACTATTACATCCGAGATGTCAGGTTGCCTTAGGTTAGGATATATACCGTTATAGACATATATACTGTTCCCTCCGAGAAGTAGGGTTCGACAGGCCAGGAATGTTGTCAAATATTGCATCCGAGATGTTAGGTTGCCTTAGATTATGATATATACCGTTATAGACTTATATACTGTTCCCTCCGAGAAGTAGGGTTCGACAGGCCAGGAATGTTGTCAAATATTGCATCCGAGATGTTAGGTTGCCTTAGATTAGGATATACAACGTTATAGACGCATATAACGTTCCCACCGAGAAGTAGGGTCCGACACGCCTAGAATGTTGTAGAATATTACATCCGAGATGTAAGATTGCCTTAGGTTAGGATATATAACGTTATAGACGCATGTAATGTTACCTCCGAATCGTAGGGACCGACACGCCTGGAATGTTGTCAAATATTGCATCCGAGATGTTAGGTTGCCTTAGATTAGGATATACAACGTTATAGACGGATATAATGTTCCCACCGAGGAGTAGGGTCCGACACGCCTGGAATGTTGTAGAATATTACATCCGAGATGTAAGGTTGCCTTAGGTTAGAATATATAACGTTATGGACGTATATACTGTTCCCACCGAGAAGTAGGGTCCGACACGCCAGGAATGTTGTAAAATATTACATCCGAGTTGTTACGTTGCCGTTATAGACGCATTAATGTTACCACCGAGACGTAGGGACCGACACGCCTGGAATGTTGTAGAATAATACATCCGAGATGTCAGGTTGCCTTAGGTTAGGATATATAACGTTATAGACGTATATACTGTTCCCTCCGAGAAGTAGAGTTCGACAAGCCAGGAATGTTGTCAAATATTGCATCCGAGATGTTAGGTTGCCTTGGATTAGGATATATACCGTTATAGAAGCATGTAATGTTACCACCGAGACGTAGGGACCGACACGCCTGGAAGGTTGTAGACTATTACATCCGAGATGTCAGGTTGCCTTAGGTTAGGATATATACCGTTATAGACATATATACTGTTCCATCCGAGAAGAAGGGTTCGACAGGCCAGGAATGTTGTCAAATATTGCATCCGAGATGTTAGGTTGCCTTAGATTATGATATATACCGTTATAGACTGATATACTGTTCCCTCCGAGAAGTAGGGTTCGACAGGCCAGGAATGTTGTCAAATATTGCATCCGAGATGTTAGGTTGCCTTAGATTAGGATATACAACGTTATAGACGCATATAACGTTCCCACCGAGAAGTAGGGTCCGACACGCCTGGAATGTTGTAGAATATTACATCCGAGATGTAAGATTGCCTTAGGTTAGGATATATAACGTTATAGACGCATGTAATGTTACCTCCGAATCGTAGGGACCGACAAGCCTGGAATGTTGTCAAATATTGCATCCGAGATGTTAGGTTGCCTTAGATTAGGATATACAACGTTATAGACGCATATAATGTTCCCACCGAGGAGTAGGGTCCGACACGCCTGGAATGTTGTAGAATATTACATCCGAGATGTAAGGTTGCCTTAGGTTAGAATATATAACGTTATGGACGTATATACTGTTCCCACCGAGAAGTAGGGTCCGACACGCCAGGAATGTTGTAAAATATTACATCCGAGTTGTTACGTTGCCGTTATAGACGCATTAATGTTACCACCGAGACGTAGGGACCGACACGCCTGGAATGTTGTCAAATGTGACATCCGAGATGTTAGGTTGCCTTAGGTTAGGACATATATCGTGATAGACGTATGTACTGTTCCCACGGAGAGATAGGGTTTGACAGGCCAGGAATGTTGTCAAATATTGCATCCGAGATGTTAGGTTGCCTTAGGTTAGGATATATACCGTTATAGAAGCATGTAATGTTATCACCGAGACGTAGGGACCGACACGCCTGGAATGTTGTCAAATGTTACATCCGCGTTGTTACGTTGCCGTTATAGACGCATTAATGTTACCAGCGAGACGTAGGGACCGACACGCCTGGAATGTTGTCAAATGTGACATCCGAGATGTTAGGTTGCCTTAGGTTAGGATATATATCGTTATAGACGTATATACTGTTCCCACCGAGAGGTAGTGTTCGACAGGCCAGGAATGTTGTCAAATATTGCATCCGAGATGCTAGGTTGCCTTTGGTTAGGATATATAACGTTATAGACGCATGTAATGTTACCACCGAGACGTAGGGAGCGACACGCCTGGAATGTTGTCAAATGTGACATCCGAGATGTTAGGTTGCCTTAGGTTAGGATATATATCGTTATAGACGTATATACTGTTCCCACCGAGAGGTAGGGTTCGACAGGCCAGGAATGTTGTCAAATATTGCATCCGAGATGCTAGGTTGCCTTTGGTTAGGATATATAACGTTATAGACGCATGTAATGTTACCTCCGAGACGTAGGGGCCGACACGCCTGGAATGTTGTCAAATGTTACATCCGAGATGTTAGGTTGCCTTAGGTTAGGATATATGACGTTACAGACGTATATACTGTTCCCTCCCGGAAGTAGGTTTCGACAGGCCAGGAATGTTGTCAAATATTGCATCCGAGATGTTAGGTTGCCTTAGATTATGATATATACCATTATAGACGCATATAATGTTCCCACCGAGAAGTAGGGTCCGACACGCCTGGAATGTTGTAGAATATTACATCCGAGATGTCAGGTTGCCTTAGGTTAGGATATATACCGTTATAGACATATATACTGTTCCCTCCGAGAGGTAGGGTTCGACAGGCCAGGAATGTTGTCAAATATTGCATCCGAGATGTTAGGTTGCCTTAGGTTAGGATATATAGCGTTATAGACGCATGTAATGTTACCACCGAGACGTAGGGACCGACACGCCTGGAATGTTGTCAAATGTTACATCCGAGATGTTAGGTTGCCTTAGGTTAGGATGTATGACGTTACAGACGTATATACTGTACCCTCCGAGAAGTAGGGTTCGACAGGCCAGGAATTTTGTCAAATATTGCATCCGAGATGTTAGGTTGCCTTAGATTATGATGTATACCGTTATAGACGTATATACTGTTCCCTCCGAGAAGTAGGGTTCGACAGGCCAGGAATGTTGTCAAATATTGCATCCGAGATGTTAGGTTGTCTTAGATTAGGATATACAACGTTATAGACGCATATAATGTTCCCACCGAAAAGTAGGGTCCGACACGCCTGGAATGTTGTAGAATATTACATCCGAGATGTAAGGTTGCCTTAGGTTAGGATATATAACGTTATGGACGTATATACTGTTCCCACCGAGAAGTAGGGTCCGAAACGCCAGGAATGTTGTAAAATATTACATCCGCGTTGTTACGTTGCCGTTATAGACGCATTAATGTTACCACCGAGACGTGGGGACCGACACGCCTGGAATGTTGTCAAATGTGACATCCGAGATGTTAGGTTGCCTTAGGTTAGGATATATATCGTTATAGACGTATATACTGTTCCCACCGAGAGGTAGGGTTCGACAGGCCAGGAATGTTGTCAAATATTGCATCCGAGATGCTAGGTTGCCTTTGGTTAGGATATATAACGTTATAGACGCATGTAATGTTACCTCCGAGACGTAGGGACCGACACGCCTGGAATGTTGTCAAATATTGCATCCGAGATGTTAGGTTGCCTTAGGTTAGGATATATAATGTTATAGACGCATGTAATGTTACCACCGAGACGTAGGGAGCGACACGCCTGGAATGTTGTCAAATGTTACATCCGAGATGTTAGGTTGCCTTAGGTTAGGATATATGACGTTACAGACGTATATACTGTTCCCTCCGGGAAGTAGGGTTCGACAGGCAAGGAATGTTGTCAAATATTGCATCCGAGATGTTAGGTTGCCTTAGATTATGATATATACCATTATAGACGCATATAATGTTCCCAACGGGAAGTAGGGTCCGACACGCCTGGAAGGTTGTAGACTATTACATCCGAGATGTCAGGTTGCCTTAGGTCAGGATATATACCGTTATAGACATATATACTGTTCCCTCCGAGAAGTAGGGTTCGACAGGCCAGGAATGTTGTCAAATATTGCATCCGAGATGTTAGGTTGCCTTAGATTATGATATATACCGTTATAGACGTATATACTGTTCCCTCCGAGAAGTAGGGTTCGACATGCCAGGAATGTTGTCAAATATTGCATCCGAGATGTTAGGTTGCCTTAGATTAGGATATACAACGTTATAGACGCATATAATGTTCCCACCGAGAAGTAGGGTCCGACACGCCTGGAATGTTGTAGAATATTACATCCGAGATGTAAGATTGCCTTAGGTTAGGATATATAACGTTATAGACGCATGTAATGTTACCTCCGAAACGTAGGGACCGACACGCCTGGAATGTTGTCAAATATTGCATCCGAGATGTTAGGTTGCCTTAGATTAGGATATACAACGTTATAGACGCATATAATGTTCCCACCGAGGAGTAGGGTCCGACACGTCTGGAATGTTGTAGAATATTACATCCGAGATGTAAGGTTGCCTTAGGTTAGAATATATAACGTTATGGACGTATATACTGTTCCCACCGAGAAGTAGGGTCCGACACGCCAGGAATGTTGTAAAATATTACATCCGAGTTGTTACGTTGCCGTTATAGACGCATTAATGTTACCACCGAGACGTAGGGACCGACACGCCTGGAATGTTGTCAAATGTGACATCCGAGATGTTAGGTTGCCTTAGGTTAGGACATATATCGTGATAGACGTATGTACTGTTCCCACCGAGAGATAGGGTTTGACAGGCCAGGAATGTTGTCAAATATTGCATCCGAGATGTTAGGTTGCCTTAGGTTAGGATATATAACGTTATAGACGCATGTAATATTACCTCTGAGACGTAGGGACCGACACGCCTGGAATGTTGTAGAATATTACATCCGAGATGTAAGGTTGCCTTAGGTTAGGATATATAACGTTATGGACGTATATACTGTTCCCACCGAGAAGTAGGGTCCGAAACACCAGGAATGTTGTAAAATATTACATCCGAGTTGTTACGTTGCAGTTATAGACGCATTAATGTTACCACAGAGACGTAGGGACCGACACGCCTGGAATGTTGTCAAATGTGACATCCGAGATGTTAGGTTGCCTTCGGTTAGGATATATATCGTTATGGACGTATATACTGTTCCCACCGAGAGGTAGGGTTCGACACGCCTGGAATGTTGTAGAATAATACATCCGAGATGTCAGGTTGCCTTAGGTTACGATATATAACGTTATAGACGTATATACTGTTGCCTCCGAGAAGTAGGGTTCGACAAGCCAGGAATGTTGTCAAATATTGCATCCGAGATGTTAGGTTGCCTTAGATTAGGATATATACCGTTATAGAAGCATGTAATGTTATCACCGAGACGTAGGGACCGACACGCCTGGAATGTTGTCAAATGTTACATCCGAGAAGTTAGGTTGTCTTAGGTTAGGATATATGACGTTATAGGCGTATATACTGTTCCCTCCGAGAAGTACGGTTCGACATGCCAGGAATGTTGTCAAATATTGCATCCGAGATGTTAGGTTGCCTTAGATTAGGATATACAACGTTATAGACGCATATAATGTTCCCACCGAGAAGTAGGGTCCGACACGCCTGGAATGTTGTAGAATATTACATCCGAGATGTAAGATTGCCTTAGGTTAGGATATATAACGTTATAGACGCATGTAATATTACCTCTGAGACGTAGGGACCGACACGCCTGGAATGTTGTAGAATATTACATCCGAGATGTAAGGTTGCCTTAGGTTAGGATATATAACGTTATGGACGTATATACTGTTCCCACCGAGAAGTAGGGTTCGACAAGCCAGGAATGTTGTCAAATATTGCATCCGAGATGTTAGGTTGCCTTGGATTAGGATATATACCGTTATAGAAGCATGTAATGTTACCACCGAGACGTAGGGACCGACACGCCTGGAATGTCGTCAAATGTTACATCCGAGATGTTAGGTTCCCTTAGGTTAGGATATATGACGTTATAGACGTATATACCGTTCCCTCCGAGAAGTACGGTTCGACAGGCCAGGAATATTGTCAAATATTGCATCCGAGACGTTAGGTTGCCTTAGGTTAGGATATATAACGTTATAGACGCATGTAATGTTACCACCGAGACGTAGGGAGCGACACGCCTGGAATGTTGTCAAATGTTACATCCGAGATGTTAGGTTGCCTTAGGTTAGGATATATGACGTTACAGACGTATATACTGTTCCCTCCGGGAAGTAGGGTTCGACAGGCAAGGAATGTTGTCAAATATTGCATCCGAGATGTTAGGTTGCCTTAGATTATGATATATACCATTATAGACGCATATAATGTTCCCACCGAGAAGTAGGGTCCGACACGCCTGGAAGGTTGTAGACTATTACATCCGAGATGTCAGGTTGCCTTAGGTTAGGATATATACCGTTATAGACATATATACTGTTCCCTCCGAGAAGTAGGGTTCGACAGGCCAGGAATGTTGTCAAATATTGCATCCGAGATGTTAGGTTGCCTTAGATTATGATATATACCGTTATAGACTTATATACTGTTCCCTCCGAGAAGTAGGGTTCGACAGGCCAGGAATGTTGTCAAATATTGCATCCGAGATGTTAGGTTGCCTTAGATTAGGATATAGAACGTTATAGACGCATATAACGTTCCCACCGAGAAGTAGGGTCCGACACGCCTAGAATGTTGTAGAATATTACATCCGAGATGTAAGATTGCCTTAGGTTAGGATATATAACGTTATAGACGCATGTAATGTTACCTCCGAATCGTAGGGACCGACACGCCTGGAATGTTGTCAAATATTGCATCCGAGATGTTAGGTTGCCTTAGATTAGGATATACAACGTTATAGACGCATATAATGTTCCCACCGAGGAGTAGGGTCCGACACGCCTGGAATGTTGTAGAATATTACATCCGAGATGTAAGGTTGCCTTAGGTTAGAATATATAACGTTATGGACGTATATACTGTTCCCACCGAGAAGTAGGGTCCGACACGCCAGGAATGTTGTAAAATATTACATCCGAGTTGTTACGTTGCCGTTATAGACGCATTAATGTTACCACCGAGACGTAGGGACCGACACGCCTGGAATGTTGTAGAATAATACATCCGAGATGTCAGGTTGCCTTAGGTTAGGATATATAACGTTATAGACGTATATACTGTTCCCTCCGAGAAGTAGAGTTCGACAAGCCAGGAATGTTGTCAAATATTGCATCCGAGATGTTAGGTTGCCTTGGATTAGGATATATACCGTTATAGAAGCATGTAATGTTACCACCGAGACGTAGGGACCGACACGCCTGGAAGGTTGTAGACTATTACATCCGAGATGTCAGGTTGCCTTAGGTTAGGATATATACCGTTATAGACATATATACTGTTCCATCCGAGAAGAAGGGTTCGACAGGCCAGGAATGTTGTCAAATATTGCATCCGAGATGTTAGGTTGCCTTAGATTATGATATATACCGTTATAGACTGATATACTGTTCCCTCCGAGAAGTAGGGTTCGACAGGCCAGGAATGTTGTCAAATATTGCATCCGAGATGTTAGGTTGCCTTAGATTAGGATATACAACGTTATAGACGCATATAACGTTCCCACCGAGAAGTAGGGTCCGACACGCCTGGAATGTTGTAGAATATTACATCCGAGATGTAAGATTGCCTTAGGATAGGATATATAACGTTATAGACGCATGTAATGTTACCTCCGAATCGTAGGGACCGACAAGCCTGGAATGTTGTCAAATATTGCATCCGAGATGTTAGGTTGCCTTAGATTAGGATATACAACGTTATAGACGCATATAATGTTCCCACCGAGGAGTAGGGTCCGACACGCCTGGAATGTTGTAGAATATTACATCCGAGATGTAAGGTTGCCTTAGGTTAGAATATATAACGTTATGGACGTATATACTGTTCCCACCGAGAAGTAGGGTCCGACACGCCAGGAATGTTGTAAAATATTACATCCGAGTTGTTACGTTGCCGTTATAGACGCATTAATGTTACCACCGAGACGTAGGGACCGACACGCCTGGAATGTTGTCAAATGTGACATCCGAGATGTTAGGTTGCCTTAGGTTAGGACATATATCGTGATAGACGTATGTACTGTTCCCACGGAGAGATAGGGTTTGACAGGCCAGGAATGTTGTCAAATATTGCATCCGAGATGTTAGGTTGCCTTAGGTTAGGATATATAAAGTTATAGACGCATGTAATATTACCTCCGAGACGTAGGGACCGACACGCCTGGAATGTTGTAGAATATTATATCCGAGATGTAAGGTTGCCTTAGGTTAGGATATATAACGTTATGGACGTATATACTGTTCCCACCGAGAAGTAGGGTCCGAAACACCAGGAATGTTGTAAAATATTACATCCGAGTTGTTACGTTGCCGTTATAGACGCATTAATGTTACCACAGAGACGTAGGGACCGACACGCCTGGAATGTTGTCAAATGTGACATCCGAGATGTTAGGTTGCCTTAGGTTAGGATATATATCGTTATGGACGTACATACTGTTCCCACCGAGAGGTAGGGTTCGACCGGCCAGGAATGTTGTCAAATATTGCATCCGAGATGCTAGGTTGCCTTTGGTTAGGATATATAACGTTATAGACGCATGTAACGTTACCTCCGAGACGTAGGGACCGACACGCCTGGAATGTTGTCAAATGTGACATCCGAGATGTTAGGTTGCCTTAGGTTAGGACATATATCGTGATAGACGTATGTACTGTTCCCACGGAGAGATAGGGTTTGACACGCCTGGAATGTTGTCAAATGTTACATCCGAGATGTTAGGTTGCCTTAGATTAGGATATACAACGTTATAGACGCATATAATGTTCCCACCGAGAAGTAGGGTCCGACACGCCTGGAATGTTGTAGAATAATACATCCGAGATGTCAGGTTGCCTTAGGTTAGGATATATAACGTTATAGACGTATATACTGTTCCCTCCGAGAAGTAGGGTTCGACAAGCCAGGAATGTTGTCAAATATTGCATCCGAGATGTTAGGTTGCCTTAGATTAGGATATATACCGTTATAGAAGCATGTAATGTTATCACCGAGACGTAGGGACCGACACGCCTGGAATGTTGTCAAATGTTACATCCGAGAAGTTAGGTTGTCTTAGGTTAGGATATATGACGTTATAGACGTATATACTGTTCCCTCCGAGAAGTACGGTTCGACAGGCCAGGAATATTGTCAAATATTGCAGCCGAGATGTTAGGTTGCCTTAGGTTAGGATATATAACGTTATAGACGCATGTAATGTTACCACCGAGACGTAGGGACCGACACGCCTGGAATGTTGTCAAATGTTACATCCGAGATGTTAGGTTGCCTTAGGTTAGGATATATGACGTTACAGACGTATATACTGTTCCCTCCCGGAAGTAGGGTTCGACAGGTCTGGAATGTTGTCAAATATTGCATCCGAGATGTTAGGTTGCCTTTATATTATGATATATACCATTATAGACGCATATAATGTTCCCACCGAGAAGTAGGGTCCGACACGCCTGGAATGTTGTAGAATATTACATCCGAGATGTCAGGTTGCCTTAGGTTAGGATATATACCGTTATAGACATATATACTGTTCCCTCCGAGAAGTAGGGTTCGACAGGCCAGGAATGTTGTCAAATATTGCATCCGAGATGTTAGGTTGCCTTAGGTTAGGATATATAGCGTTATAGACGCATGTAATGTTACCACCGAGACGTAGGGACCGACACGCCTGGAATGTTGTCAAATGTTACATCCGAGATGTTAGGTTGCCTTAGGTTAGGATGTATGACGTTACAGACGTATATACTGTACCCTCCGAGAAGTAGGGTTTGACAGGCCAGGAATGTTGTCAAATATTGCATCCGAGTTGTTAGGTTGCCTTAGATTATGATATATACCGTTATAGACGTATATACTGTTCCCTCCGAGAAGTAGGGTTCGACAGGCCAGGAATGTTGTCAAATATAGCATCCGAGTTGTTAAGTTGCCTTAGATTATGATATATAACGTTATAGACGCATGTAATGTTACCTCCGAGACGTAGGGACCGACACGCCTGGAATGTTGTCAAATATTGCATCCGAGATGTTAGGTTGCCTTAGGTTAGGATATATAACGTTATAGACGCATGTAATGTTCCCACCGAGAAGTAGGGTCCGACACGCCTGGAATGTTGTAGAATATTACATCCGAGATGTCAGGTTGCCTTAGGTTAGGATATATACCGTTATAGACATATATACTGTTCCCTCCGAGAAGTAGGGTTCGACAGGCCAGGAATGTTGTCAAATATTGCATCCGAGATGTTAGGTTGCCTTAGGTTAGGATATATAGCGTTATAGAGGCATGTAATGTTACCACCGAGACGTAGGAACCGACACGCCTGGAATGTTGTCAAATGTTACATCCGAGATGTTAGGTTGCCTTAGGTTAGGATATATGACGTTATAGACGTATATACTGTTCCCTCCGAGAAGTACGGTTCGACAGGCCAGGAATATTGTCAAATATTGCATCCGAGACGTTAGGTTGCCTTAGGTTAGGATATATAACGTTATAGACGCATGTAATGTTACCACCGAGACGTAGGGAGCGACACGCCTGGAATGTTGTCAAATGTTACATCCGAGATGTTAGGTTGCCTTAGGTTAGGATATATGACGTTACAGACGTATATACTGTTCCCTCCGGGAAGTAGGGTTCGACAGGCAAGGAATGTTGTCAAATATTGCATCCGAGATGTTAGGTTGTCTTAGATTATGATATATACCATTATAGACGCATATAATGTTCCCACCGAGAAGTAGAGTCCGACACGCCTGGAAGGTTGTAGACTATTACATCCGAGATGTCAGGTTGCCTTAGGTTAGGATATATACCGTTATAGACATATATACTGTTCCCTCCGAGAAGTAGGGTTCGACAGGCCAGGAATGTTGTCAAATATTGCATCCGAGATGTTAGGTTGCCTTAGATTATGATATATACCGTTATAGACGTATATACTGTTCCCTCCGAGAAGTAGGGTTCGACAGGCCAGGAATGTTGTCAAATATTGCATCCGAGATGTTAGGTTGCCTTAGGTTAGGATATATAGCGTTATAGACGCATGTAATGTTACCACCGAGACGTAGGGACCGACACGCCTGGAATGTTGTCAAATATTGCATCCGAGATGTAAGATTGCCTTAGGTTAGGATATATAACGTTATAGACGCATGTAATGTTACCTCCGAAACGTAGGGACCGACACGACTGGAATGTTGTCAAATATTGCATCCGAGATGTTAGGTTGCCTTAGATTAGGATATACAACGTTATAGACGCATATAATGTTCCCACCGAGGAGTAGGGTCCGACACGTCTGGAATGTTGTAGAATATTACATCCGAGATGTAAGGTTGCCTTAGGTTAGAATATATAACGTTATGGACGTATATACTGTTCCCACCGAGAAGTAGGGTCCGACACGCCAGGAATGTTGTAAAATATTACATCCGAGTTGTTACGTTGCCGTTATAGACGCATTAATGTTACCACCGAGACGTAGGGACCGACACGCCTGGAATGTTGTCAAATGTGACATCCGAGATGTTAGGTTGCCTTAGGTTAGGACATATATCGTGATAGACGTATGTACTGTTCCCACCGAGAGATAGGGTTTGACAGGCCAGGAATGTTGTCAAATATTGCATCCGAGATGTTAGGTTGCCTTAGGTTAGGATATATAACGTTATAGACGCATGTAATATTACCTCCGAGACGTAGGGACCGACACGCCTGGAATGTTGTAGAATATTATATCCGAGATGTAAGGTTGCCTTAGGTTAGGATATATAACGTTATGGACGTATATACTGTTCCCACCGAGAAGTAGGGTCCGAAACACCAGGAATGTTGTAAAATATTACATCCGAGTTGTTACGTTGCAGTTATAGACGCATTAATGTTACCACAGAGACGTAGGGACCGACACGCCTGGAATGTTGTCAAATGTGACATCCGAGATGTTAGGTTGCCTTAGGTTAGGATATATATCGTTATGGACGTATATACTGTTCCCACCGAGAGGTAGGGTTCGACAGGCCAGGAATGTTGTCAAATATTGCATCCGAGATGCTAGGTTGCCTTTGGTTAGGATATATAACGTTATAGACGCATGTAATGTTACCTCCGAGACGTAGGGACCGACACGCCTGGAATGTTGTCAAATATTGCATCCGAGATGTTAGGTTGCCTTAGGTTAGGATATATAACGTTATAGACGCATGTAATGTTACCACCGAGACGTAGGGACCGACACGCCTGGAATGTTGTCAAATGTTACATCCGAGATGTTAGGTTGCCTTAGATTAGGATATACAACGTTATAGACGCATATAATGTTCCCACCGAGAAGTAGGGTCCGACACGCCTGGAATGTTGTAGAATAATACATCCGAGATGTCAGGTTGCCCTAGGTTAGGATATATAATGTTATAGACGTATATACTGTTGCCTCCGAGAAGTAGGGTTCGACAAGCCAGGAATGTTGTCAAATATTGCATCCGAGATGTTAGGTTGCCTTAGATTAGGATATATACCGTTATAGAAGCATGTAATGTTACCTCCGAGACGTAGGGACCGACACGCCTGGAATGTTGTCAAATATTGCATCCGAGATGTTAGGTTGCCTTAGGTTAGGATATATAACGTTATAGACGCATGTAATGTTCCCACCGAGACGTAGGGACCGACACGCCTGGAATGTTGTCAAATGTTACATCCGAGATGTTAGGTTGCCTTAGGTTAGGATATATGACGTTATAGACGTATATACTGTTCCCTCCGAGAAGTACGGTTCGACAGGCCAGGAATATTGTCAAATATTGCATCCGAGACGTTAGGTTGCCTTAGGTTAGGATATATAACGTTATAGACGCATGTAATGTTACCACCGAGACGTAGGGAGCGACACGCCTGGAATGTTGTCAAATGTTACATCCGAGATGTTAGGTTGCCTTAGGTTAGGATATATGACGTTACAGACGTATATACTGTTCCCTCCGGGAAGTAGGGTTCGACAGGCAAGGAATGTTGTCAAATATTGCATCCGAGATGTTAGGTTGCCTTAGATTATGATATATACCATTATAGACGCATATAATGTTCCCACCGAGAAGTAGGGTCCGACACGCCTGGAAGGTTGTAGACTATTACATCCGAGATGTCAGGTTGCCTTAGGTTAGGATATATACCGTTATAGACATATATACTGTTCCCTCCGAGAAGTAGGGTTCGACAGGCCAGGAATGTTGTCAAATATTGCATCCGAGATGTTAGGTTGCCTTAGATTATGATATATACCGTTATAGACGTATATACTGTTCCCTCCGAGAAGTAGGGTTCGACAGGCCAGGAATGTTGTCAAATATTGCATCCGAGATGTTAGGTTGCCTTAGGTTAGGATATATAGCGTTATAGACGCATGTAATGTTACCACCGAGACGTAGGGACCGACACGCCTGGAATGTTGTCAAATATTGCATCCGAGATGTAAGATTGCCTTAGGTTAGGATATATAACGTTATAGACGCATGTAATGTTACCTCCGAAACGTAGGGACCGACACGACTGGAATGTTGTCAAATATTGCATCCGAGATGTTAGGTTGCCTTAGATTAGGATATACAACGTTATAGACGCATATAATGTTCCCACCGAGGAGTAGGGTCCGACACGTCTGGAATGTTGTAGAATATTACATCCGAGATGTAAGGTTGCCTTAGGTTAGAATATATAACGTTATGGACGTATATACTGTTCCCACCGAGAAGTAGGGTCCGACACGCCAGGAATGTTGTAAAATATTACATCCGAGTTGTTACGTTGCCGTTATAGACGCATTAATGTTACCACCGAGACGTAGGGACCGACACGCCTGGAATGTTGTCAAATGTGACATCCGAGATGTTAGGTTGCCTTAGGTTAGGACATATATCGTGATAGACGTATGTACTGTTCCCACCGAGAGATAGGGTTTGACAGGCCAGGAATGTTGTCAAATATTGCATCCGAGATGTTAGGTTGCCTTAGGTTAGGATATATAACGTTATAGACGCATGTAATATTACCTCCGAGACGTAGGGACCGACACGCCTGGAATGTTGTAGAATATTATATCCGAGATGTAAGGTTGCCTTAGGTTAGGATATATAACGTTATGGACGTATATACTGTTCCCACCGAGAAGTAGGGTCCGAAACACCAGGAATGTTGTAAAATATTACATCCGAGTTGTTACGTTGCAGTTATAGACGCATTAATGTTACCACAGAGACGTAGGGACCGACACGCCTGGAATGTTGTCAAATGTGACATCCGAGATGTTAGGTTGCCTTAGGTTAGGATATATATCGTTATGGACGTATATACTGTTCCCACCGAGAGGTAGGGTTCGACAGGCCAGGAATGTTGTCAAATATTGCATCCGAGATGCTAGGTTGCCTTTGGTTAGGATATATAACGTTATAGACGCATGTAATGTTACCTCCGAGACGTAGGGACCGACACGCCTGGAATGTTGTCAAATATTGCATCCGAGATGTTAGGTTGCCTTAGGTTAGGATATATAACGTTATAGACGCATGTAATGTTACCACCGAGACGTAGGGACCGACACGCCTGGAATGTTGTCAAATGTTACATCCGAGATGTTAGGTTGCCTTAGATTAGGATATACAACGTTATAGACGCATATAATGTTCCCACCGAGAAGTAGGGTCCGACACGCCTGGAATGTTGTAGAATAATACATCCGAGATGTCAGGTTGCCCTAGGTTAGGATATATAACGTTATAGACGTATATACTGTTGCCTCCGAGAAGTAGGGTTCGACAAGCCAGGAATGTTGTCAAATATTGCATCCGAGATGTTAGGTTGCCTTAGATTAGGATATATACCGTTATAGAAGCATGTAATGTTATCACCGAGACGTAGGGACCGACACGCCTGGAATGTTGTCAAATGTTACATCCGAGAAGTTAGGTTGTCTTAGGTTAGGATATATGACGTTATAGGCGTATATACTGTTCCCTCCGAGAAGTACGGTTCGACAGGCCAGGAATATTGTCAAATATTGCATCCGAGATGTTAGGTTGCCTTAGGTTAGGATATATAACGTTATAGACGCATGTAATGTTACCACCGAGACGTAGGGACCGACACGCCTGGAATGTTGTCAAATGTTACATCCGAGATGTTAGGTTGCCTTAGGTTAGGATATATGACGTTACAGACGTATATACTGTTCCCTCCCGGAAGTAGGGTTCGACAGGCCAGGAATGTTGTCAAATGTTACATCCGAGATGTTAGGTTGCCTTAGGTTAGGATGTATGACGTTACAGACGTATATACTGTACCCTCCGAGAAGTAGGGTTCGACAGGCCAGGAATGTTGTCAAATATTGCATCCGAGATGTTAGGTTGCCTTAGATTAGGATATACAACGTTATAGACGCATATAATGTTCCCACCGAGAAGTAGGGTCCGACACGCCTGGAATGTTGTAGAATATTACATCAGAGATGTAAGGTTGCCTTAGGTTAGGATATATAACGTTATAGACGTATATACTGTTCCCACCGAGAAGTAGGGTCCGAAACGCCAGGAATGTTGTAAAATATTACATCCGCGTTGTTACGTTGCCGTTATAGACGCATTAATGTTACCAGCGAGACGTAGGGACCGACACGCCTGGAATGTTGTCAAATGTGACATCCGAGATGTTAGGTTGCCTTAGGTTAGGATATATATCGTTATAGACGTATATACTGTTCCCACCGAGAGGTAGGGTTCGACAGGCCAGGAATGTTGTCAAATATTGCATCCGAGATGCTAGGTTGCCTTTGGTTAGGATATATAACGTTATAGACGCATGTAATGTTACCTCCGAGACGTAGGGACCGACACGCCTGGAATGTTGTCAAATATTGCATCCGAGATGTTAGGTTGCCTTAGGTTAGGATATATAACGTTATAGACGCATGTAATGTTACCACCGAGACGTAGGGACCGACACGCCTGGAATGTTGTCAAATGTTACATCCGAGATGTTAGGTTGCCTTAGATTAGGATATACAACGTTATAGACGCATGTAATGTTACCACCGAGACGTAGGGACCGACACGCCTGGAATGTTGTCAAATGTTACATCCGAGATGTTAGGTTGCCTTAGGTTAGGATATATGACGTTACAGACGTATATACTGTTCCCTCCCGGAAGTAGGTTTCGACAGGCCAGGAATGTTGTCAAATATTGCATCCGAGATGTTAGGTTGCCTGAGATTATGATATATACCATTATAGACGCATATAATGTTCCCACCGAGAAGTAGGGTCCGACACGCCTGGAATGTTGTAGAATATTACATCCGAGATGTCAGGTTGCCTTAGGTTAGGATATATACCGTTATAGACGCATATAATGTTACCACCGACACGTAGGGACCGACACGCCTGGAATGTTGTCAAATGTTACATCCGAGATGTTAGGTTGCCTTAGATTAGGATATACAACGTTATAGACGCATATAATGTTCCCACCGAGGAGTAGGGTCCGACACGCCTGGAATGTTGTAGAATAATACATCCGAGATGTCAGGTTGCCTTAGGCTAGGATATATAACGTTATAGACGTATATACTGTTCCCTCCGAGAAGTAGGGTTCGACAAGCCAGGAATGTTGTCAAATATTGCATCCGAGATGTTAGGTTGCCTTAGATTAGGATATATACCGTTATAGAAGCATGTAATGTTATCACCGAGACGTAGGGACCGACACGCCTGGAATGTTGTCAAATGTTACATCCGAGAAGTTAGGTTGTCTTAGGTTAGGATATATGACGTTATAGACGTATATACTGTTCCTCCGAGAAGTACGGTTCGACAGGCCAGGAATATTGTCAAATATTGCATCCGAGATGTTAGGTTGCCTTAGGTTAGGATATATAACGTTATAGACGCATGTAATGTTATCACCGAGACGTAGGGACCGACACGCCTGGAATGTTGTCAAATGTTACATCCGAGATGTTAGGTTGCCTTAGGTTAGGATGTATGACGTTACAGACGTATATACTGTACCCTCCGAGAAGTAGGGTTCGACAGGCCAGGAATGTTGTCAAATATTGCATCCGAGTTGTTAGGTTGCCTTAGATTATGATATATACCGTTATAGACGTATATACTGTTCCCTCCGAGAAGTAGGGTTCGACAGGCCAGGAATGTTGTCAAATATTGCATCCGAGATGTTAGGTTGCCTTAGATTAGGATATACAAAGTTATAGACGCATATAATGTTCCCACCGAGAAGTAGGGTCCGACACGCCTGGAATGTTGTAGAATATTAAATCCGAGATGTAAGGTTGCCTTAGGTTAGGATATATAACGTTATGGACGTATATACTGTTCCCACCGAGAAGTAGGGTCCGAAACGCCAGGAATGTTGTAAAATATTACATCCGCGTTGTTACGTTGCCGTTATAGACGCATTAATGTTACCACCGAGACGTAGGGACCGACACGCCTGGAATGTTGTAGAAGATTACATCCGAGATGTAAGGTTGCCTTAGGTTAGGATATATAACGTTATGGACGTATATACTGTTCCCACCGAGAAGTAGGGTCCGAAACACCAGGAATGTTGTAAAATATTACATCCGAGTTGTTACGTTGCCGTTATAGACGCATTAATGTTACCACAGAGACGTAGGGACCGACACGCCTGGAATGTTGTCAAATGTGACATCCGAGATGTTAGGTTGCCTTAGGTTAGGATATATACCGTTATAGACATATATACTGTTCCCTCCGAGAAGTAGGGTTCGACAGGCCAGGAATGTTGTCAAATATTGCATCCGAGATGTTAGGTTGCCTTAGGTTAGGATATATAGCGTTATAGACGCATGTAATGTTACCACCGAGACGTAGGGACCGACACGCCTGGAATGTTGTCAAATGTTACATCCGAGATGTTAGGTTGCCTTAGGTTAGGATGTATGACGTTACAGACGTATATACTGTACCCTCCGAGAAGTAGGGTTCGACAGGCCAGGAATGTTGTCAAATATTGCATCCGAGTTGTTAGGTTGCCTTAGATTATGATATATACCGTTATAGACGTATATACTGTTCCCTCCGAGAAGTAGGGTTCGACAGGCCAGGAATGTTGTCACATATTGCATCCGAGATGTTAGGTTGCCTTAGATTAGGATATACAACGTTATAGACGCATATAATGTTCCCACCGAGAAGTAGGGTCCGACACGCCTGGAATGTTGTAGAATATTAAATCCGAGATGTAAGGTTGCCTTAGGTTAGGATATATAACGTTATGGACGTATATACTGTTCCCACCGAGAAGTAGGGTCCGAAACGCCAGGAATGTTGTAAAATATTACATCCGCGTTGTTACGTTGCCGTTATAGACGCATTAATGTTACCACAGATACGTAGGGACCGACACGCCTGGAATGTTGTAGAATATTATATCCGAGATGTAAGGTTGCCTTAGGTTAGGATATATAACGTTATGGACGTATATACTGTTCCCACCGAGAAGTAGGGTCCGAAACACCAGGAATGTTGTAAAATATTACATCCGAGTTGTTACGTTGCCGTTATAGACGCATTAATGTTACCACAGAGACGTAGGGACCGACACGCCTGGAATGTTGTCAAATGTGACATCCGAGATGTTAGGTTGCCTTAGGTTAGGATATATATCGTTATGGACGTACATACTGTTCCCACCGAGAGGTAGGGTTCGACAGGCCAGGAATGTTGTCAAATATTGCATCCGAGATGCTAGGTTGCCTTTGGTTAGGATATATAACGTTATAGACGCATGTAACGTTACCTCCGAGACGTAGGGACCGACACGCCTGGAATGTTGTCAAATGTGACATCCGAGATGTTAGGTTGCCTTAGGTTAGGACATATATCGTGATAGACGTATGTACTGTTCCCACGGAGAGATAGGGTTTGACACGCCTGGAATGTTGTCAAATGTTACATCCGAGATGTTAGGTTGCCTTAGATTAGGAT
Source organism: Xylocopa violacea (assembly GCA_963969225.1). Taxonomy (NCBI): domain Eukaryota; kingdom Metazoa; phylum Arthropoda; class Insecta; order Hymenoptera; family Apidae; genus Xylocopa; species Xylocopa violacea. The sequence goes on from CAXAJV010000004.1 coordinate 23,239,136, forward strand.
ATACAACGTTATAGACGCATATAATGTTCCCACCGAGAAGTAGGGTCCGACACGCCTGGAATGTTGTAGAATAATACATCCGAGATGTCAGGTTGCCTTAGGTTAGGATATATAACGTTATAGACGTATATACTGTTCCCTCCGAGAAGTAGGGTTCGACAAGCCAGGAATGTTGTCAAATATTGCATCCGAGATGTTAGGTTGCCTTAGATTAGGATATATACCGTTATAGAAGCATGTAATGTTATCACCGAGACGTAGGGACCGACACGCCTGGAATGTTGTCAAATGTTACATCCGAGAAGTTAGGTTGTCTTAGGTTAGGATATATGACGTTATAGACGTATATACTGTTCCCTCCGAGAAGTACGGTTCGACAGGCCAGGAATATTGTCAAATATTGCATCCGAGATGTTAGGTTGCCTTAGGTTAGGATATATAACGTTATAGACGCATGTAATGTTACCACCGAGACGTAGGGACCGACACGCCTGGAATGTTGTCAAATGTTACATCCGAGATGTTAGGTTGCCTTAGGTTAGGATATATGACGTTACAGACGTATATACTGTTCCCTCCCGGAAGTAGGGTTCGACAGGTCTGGAATGTTGTCAAATATTGCATCCGAGATGTTAGGTTGCCTTTATATTATGATATATACCATTATAGACGCATATAATGTTCCCACCGAGAAGTAGGGTCCGACACGCCTGGAATGTTGTAGAATATTACATCCGAGATGTCAGGTTGCCTTAGGTTAGGATATATACCGTTATAGACATATATACTGTTCCCTCCGAGAAGTAGGGTTCGACAGGCCAGGAATGTTGTCAAATATTGCATCCGAGATGTTAGGTTGCCTTAGGTTAGGATATATAGCGTTATAGACGCATGTAATGTTACCACCGAGACGTAGGGACCGACACGCCTGGAATGTTGTCAAATATTGCATCCGAGATGTTAGGTTGCCTTAGGATAGGATATATAACGTTATAGACGCATGTAATGTTACCACCGAGACGTAGGGACCGACACGCCTGGAATGTTGTCAAATGTTACATCCGAGATGTTAGGTTGCCTTAGATTAGGATATACAACGTTATAGACGCATATAATGTTCCCACCGAGAAGTAGGGTCCGACACGCCTGGAATGTTGTAGAATAATACATCCGAGATGTCAGGTTGCCTTAGGTTAGGATATATAACGTTATAGACGTATATACTGTTCCCTCCGAGAAGTAGGGTTCGACAAGCCAGGAATGTTGTCAAATATTGCATCCGAGATGTTAGGTTGCCTTAGATTAGGATATATACCGTTATAGAAGCATGTAATGTTATCACCGAGACGTAGGGACCGACACGCCTGGAATGTTGTCAAATGTTACATCCGAGAAGTTAGGTTGTCTTAGGTTAGGATATATGACGTTATAGACGTATATACTGTTCCCTCCGAGAAGTACGGTTCGACAGGCCAGGAATATTGTCAAATATTGCATCCGAGATGTTAGGTTGCCTTAGGTTAGGATATATAACGTTATAGACGCATGTAATGTTACCACCGAGACGTAGGGACCGACACGCCTGGAATGTTGTCAAATGTTACATCCGAGATGTTAGGTTGTCTTAGGTTAGGATATATGACGTTACAGACGTATATACTGTTCCCTCCCGGAAGTAGGGTTCGACAGGCCAGCAATGTTGTCAAATATTGCATCCGAGATGTTAGGTTGCCTTAGATTATGATATATACCATTATAGACGCATATAATGTTCCCACCGAGAAGTAGGGTCCGACACGCCTGGAATGTTGTAGAATATTACATCCGAGATGTCAGGTTGCCTTAGGTTAGGATATATACCGTTATAGACATATATACTGTTCCCTCCGAGAAGTAGGGTTCGACAGGCCAGGAATGTTGTCAAATATTGCATCCGAGATGTTAGGTTGCCTTAGGTTAGGATATATAGCGTTATAGACGCATGTAATGTTACCACCGAGACGTAGGGACCGACACGCCTGGAATGTTGTCAAATGTTACATCCGAGATGTTAGGTTGCCTTAGGTTAGGATGTATGACGTTACAGACGTATATACTGTACCCTCCGAGAAGTAGGGTTCGACAGGCCAGGAATGTTGTCAAATATTGCATCCGAGTTGTTAGGTTGCCTTAGATTATGATATATACCGTTATAGACGTATATACTGTTCCCTCCGAGAAGTAGGGTTCGACAGGCCAGGAATGTTGTCACATATTGCATCCGAGATGTTAGGTTGCCTTAGATTAGGATATACAACGTTATAGACGCATATAATGTTCCCACCGAGAAGTAGGGTCCGACACGCCTGGAATGTTGTAGAATATTAAATCCGAGATGTAAGGTTGCCTTAGGTTAGGATATATAACGTTATGGACGTATATACTGTTCCCACCGAGAAGTAGGGTCCGAAACGCCAGGAATGTTGTAAAATATTACATCCGCGTTGTTACGTTGCCGTTATAGACGTATTAATGTTACCACAGAGACGTAGGGACCGACACGCCTGGAATGTTGTAGAATATTATATCCGAGATGTAAGGTTGCCTTAGGTTAGGATATATAACGTTATGGACGTATATACTGTTCCCACCGAGAAGTAGGGTCCGAAACACCAGGAATGTTGTAAAATATTACATCCGAGTTGTTACGTTGCCGTTATAGACGCATTAATGTTACCACAGAGACGTAGGGACCGACACGCCTGGAATGTTGTCAAATGTGACATCCGAGATGTTAGGTTGCCTTAGGTTAGGATATATATCGTTATAGACGCATGTAATGTTACCACCGAGACGTAGGGACCGACACGCCTGGAATGTTGTCAAATGTTACATCCGAGATGTTAGGTTGCCTTAGGTTAGGATATATGACGTTACAGACGTATATACTGTTCCCTCCCGGAAGTAGGGTTCGACAGGTCTGGAATGTTGTCAAATATTGCATCCGAGATGTTAGGTTGCCTTTATATTATGATATATACCATTATAGACGCATATAATGTTCCCACCGAGAAGTAGGGTCCGACACGCCTGGAATGTTGTAGAATATTACATCCGAGATGTCAGGTTGCCTTAGGTTAGGATATATACCGTTATAGACATATATACTGTTCCCTCCGAGAAGTAGGGTTCGACAGGCCAGGAATGTTGTCAAATATTGCATCCGAGATGTTAGGTTGCCTTAGGTTAGGATATATAGCGTTATAGACGCATGTAATGTTACCACCGAGACGTAGGGACCGACACGCCTGGAATGTTGTCAAATATTGCATCCGAGATGTTAGGTTGCCTTAGGATAGGATATATAACGTTATAGACGCATGTAATGTTACCACCGAGACGTAGGGACCGACACGCCTGGAATGTTGTCAAATGTTACATCCGAGATGTTAGGTTGCCTTAGATTAGGATATACAACGTTATAGACGCATATAATGTTCCCACCGAGAAGTAGGGTCCGACACGCCTGGAATGTTGTAGAATAATACATCCGAGATGTCAGGTTGCCTTAGGTTAGGATATATAACGTTATAGACGTATATACTGTTCCCTCCGAGAAGTAGGGTTCGACAAGCCAGGAATGTTGTCAAATATTGCATCCGAGATGTTAGGTTGCCTTAGATTAGGATATATACCGTTATAGAAGCATGTAATGTTATCACCGAGACGTAGGGACCGACACGCCTGGAATGTTGTCAAATGTTACATCCGAGAAGTTAGGTTGTCTTAGGTTAGGATATATGACGTTATAGACGTATATACTGTTCCCTCCGAGAAGTACGGTTCGACAGGCCAGGAATATTGTCAAATATTGCATCCGAGATGTTAGGTTGCCTTAGGTTAGGATATATAACGTTATAGACGCATGTAATGTTACCACCGAGACGTAGGGACCGACACGCCTGGAATGTTGTCAAATGTTACATCCGAGATGTTAGGTTGTCTTAGGTTAGGATATATGACGTTACAGACGTATATACTGTTCCCTCCCGGAAGTAGGGTTCGACAGGCCAGCAATGTTGTCAAATATTGCATCCGAGATGTTAGGTTGCCTTAGATTATGATATATACCATTATAGACGCATATAATGTTCCCACCGAGAAGTAGGGTCCGACACGCCTGGAATGTTGTAGAATATTACATCCGAGATGTCAGGTTGCCTTAGGTTAGGATATATACCGTTATAGACATATATACTGTTCCCTCCGAGAAGTAGGGTTCGACAGGCCAGGAATGTTGTCAAATATTGCATCCGAGATGTTAGGTTGCCTTAGGTTAGGATATATAGCGTTATAGACGCATGTAATGTTACCACCGAGACGTAGGGACCGACACGCCTGGAATGTTGTCAAATGTTACATCCGAGATGTTAGGTTGCCTTAGGTTAGGATGTATGACGTTACAGACGTATATACTGTACCCTCCGAGAAGTAGGGTTCGACAGGCCAGGAATGTTGTCAAATATTGCATCCGAGTTGTTAGGTTGCCTTAGATTATGATATATACCGTTATAGACGTATATACTGTTCCCTCCGAGAAGTAGGGTTCGACAGGCCAGGAATGTTGTCACATATTGCATCCGAGATGTTAGGTTGCCTTAGATTAGGATATACAACGTTATAGACGCATATAATGTTCCCACCGAGAAGTAGGGTCCGACACGCCTGGAATGTTGTAGAATATTAAATCCGAGATGTAAGGTTGCCTTAGGTTAGGATATATAACGTTATGGACGTATATACTGTTCCCACCGAGAAGTAGGGTCCGAAACGCCAGGAATGTTGTAAAATATTACATCCGCGTTGTTACGTTGCCGTTATAGACGTATTAATGTTACCACAGAGACGTAGGGACCGACACGCCTGGAATGTTGTAGAATATTATATCCGAGATGTAAGGTTGCCTTAGGTTAGGATATATAACGTTATGGACGTATATACTGTTCCCACCGAGAAGTAGGGTCCGAAACACCAGGAATGTTGTAAAATATTACATCCGAGTTGTTACGTTGCCGTTATAGACGCATTAATGTTACCACAGAGACGTAGGGACCGACACGCCTGGAATGTTGTCAAATGTGACATCCGAGATGTTAGGTTGCCTTAGGTTAGGATATATATCGTTATGGACGTACATACTGTTCCCACCGAGAGGTAGGGTTCGACAGGCCAGGAATGTTGTCAAATATTGCATCCGAGATGCTAGGTTGCCTTTGGTTAGGATATATAACGTTATAGACGCATGTAACGTTACCTCCGAGACGTAGGGACCGACACGCCTGGAATGTTGTCAAATGTGACATCCGAGATGTTAGGTTGCCTTAGGATAGGATATATAACGTTATAGACGCATGTAATGTTACCACCGAGACGTAGGGACCGACACGCCTGGAATGTTGTCAAATGTTACATCCGAGATGTTAGGTTGCCTTAGATTAGGATATACAACGTTATAGACGCATATAATGTTCCCACCGAGAAGTAGGGTCCGACACGCCTGGAATGTTGTAGAATAATACATCCGAGATGTCAGGTTGCCTTAGGTTAGGATATATAACGTTATAGACGTATATACTGTTCCCTCCGAGAAGTAGGGTTCGACAAGCCAGGAATGTTGTCAAATATTGCATCCGAGATGTTAGGTTGCCTTAGATTAGGATATATACCGTTATAGAAGCATGTAATGTTATCACCGAGACGTAGGGACCGACACGCCTGGAATGTTGTCAAATGTTACATCCGAGAAGTTAGGTTGTCTTAGGTTAGGATATATGACGTTATAGACGTATATACTGTTCCCTCCGAGAAGTACGGTTCGACAGGCCAGGAATATTGTCAAATATTGCATCCGAGATGTTAGGTTGCCTTAGGTTAGGATATATAACGTTATAGACGCATGTAATGTTACCACCGAGACGTAGGGACCGACACGCCTGGAATGTTGTCAAATGTTACATCCGAGATGTTAGGTTGTCTTAGGTTAGGATATATGACGTTACAGACGTATATACTGTTCCCTCCCGGAAGTAGGGTTCGACAGGCCAGCAATGTTGTCAAATATTGCATCCGAGATGTTAGGTTGCCTTAGATTATGATATATACCATTATAGACGCATATAATGTTCCCACCGAGAAGTAGGGTCCGACACGCCTGGAATGTTGTAGAATATTACATCCGAGATGTCAGGTTGCCTTAGGTTAGGATATATACCGTTATAGACATATATACTGTTCCCTCCGAGAAGTAGGGTTCGACAGGCCAGGAATGTTGTCAAATATTGCATCCGAGATGTTAGGTTGCCTTAGGTTAGGATATATAGCGTTATAGACGCATGTAATGTTACCACCGAGACGTAGGGACCGACACGCCTGGAATGTTGTCAAATGTTACATCCGAGATGTTAGGTTGCCTTAGGTTAGGATGTATGACGTTACAGACGTATATACTGTACCCTCCGAGAAGTAGGGTTCGACAGGCCAGGAATGTTGTCAAATATTGCATCCGAGTTGTTAGGTTGCCTTAGATTATGATATATACCGTTATAGACGTATATACTGTTCCCTCCGAGAAGTAGGGTTCGACAGGCCAGGAATGTTGTCACATATTGCATCCGAGATGTTAGGTTGCCTTAGATTAGGATATACAACGTTATAGACGCATATAATGTTCCCACCGAGAAGTAGGGTCCGACACGCCTGGAATGTTGTAGAATATTAAATCCGAGATGTAAGGTTGCCTTAGGTTAGGATATATAACGTTATGGACGTATATACTGTTCCCACCGAGAAGTAGGGTCCGAAACGCCAGGAATGTTGTAAAATATTACATCCGCGTTGTTACGTTGCCGTTATAGACGTATTAATGTTACCACAGAGACGTAGGGACCGACACGCCTGGAATGTTGTAGAATATTATATCCGAGATGTAAGGTTGCCTTAGGTTAGGATATATAACGTTATGGACGTATATACTGTTCCCACCGAGAAGTAGGGTCCGAAACACCAGGAATGTTGTAAAATATTACATCCGAGTTGTTACGTTGCCGTTATAGACGCATTAATGTTACCACAGAGACGTAGGGACCGACACGCCTGGAATGTTGTCAAATGTGACATCCGAGATGTTAGGTTGCCTTAGGTTAGGATATATATCGTTATGGACGTACATACTGTTCCCACCGAGAGGTAGGGTTCGACAGGCCAGGAATGTTGTCAAATATTGCATCCGAGATGCTAGGTTGCCTTTGGTTAGGATATATAACGTTATAGACGCATGTAACGTTACCTCCGAGACGTAGGGACCGACACGCCTGGAATGTTGTCAAATGTGACATCCGAGATGTTAGGTTGCCTTAGGTTAGGACATATATCGTGATAGACGTATGTACTGTTCCCACGGAGAGATAGGGTTTGACACGCCTGGAATGTTGTCAAAAGTTACATCCGAGATGTTAGGTTGCCTTAGATTAGGATATACAACGTTATAGACGCATATAATGTTCCCACCGAGAAGTAGGGTCCGACACGCCTGGAATGTTGTAGAATAATACATCCGAGATGTCAGGTTGCCTTAGGTTAGGATATATAACGTTATAGACGTATATACTGTTCCCTCCGAGAAGTAGGGTTCGACAAGCCAGGAATGTTGTCAAATATTGCATCCGAGATGTTAGGTTGCCTTAGATTAGGATATATACCGTTATAGAAGCATGTAATGTTATCACCGAGACGTAGGGACCGACACGCCTGGAATGTTGTCAAATGTTACATCCGAGAAGTTAGGTTGTCTTAGGTTAGGATATATGACGTTATAGACGTATATACTGTTCCCTCCGAGAAGTACGGTTCGACAGGCCAGGAATATTGTCAAATATTGCATCCGAGATGTTAGGTTGCCTTAGGTTAGGATATATAACGTTATAGACGCATGTAATGTTACCACCGAGACGTAGGGACCGACACGCCTGGAATGTTGTCAAATGTTACATCCGAGATGTTAGGTTGCCTTAGGTTAGGATATATGACGTTACAGACGTATATACTGTTCCCTCCCGGAAGTAGGGTTCGACAGGTCTGGAATGTTGTCAAATATTGCATCCGAGATGTTAGGTTGCCTTTATATTATGATATATACCATTATAGACGCATATAATGTTCCCACCGAGAAGTAGGGTCCGACACGCCTGGAATGTTGTAGAATATTACATCCGAGATGTTAGGTTGCCTTAGGTTAGGATATATACCGTTATAGACATATATACTGTTCCCTCCGAGAAGTAGGGTTCGACAGGCCAGGAATGTTGTCAAATATTGCATCCGAGATGTTAGGTTGCCTTAGGTTAGGATATATAGCGTTATAGACGCATGTAATGTTACCACCGAGACGTAGGGACCGACACGCCTGGAATGTTGTCAAATGTTACATCCGAGATGTTAGGTTGCCTTAGGTTAGGATGTATGACGTTACAGACGTATATACTGTACCCTCCGAGAAGTAGGGTTTGACAGGCCAGGAATGTTGTCAAATATTGCATCCGAGTTGTTAGGTTGCCTTAGATTATGATATATACCGTTATAGACGTATATACTGTTCCCTCCGAGAAGTAGGGTTCGACAGGCCAGGAATGTTGTCAAATATAGCATCCGAGTTGTTAAGTTGCCTTAGATTATGATATATAACGTTATAGACGCATGTAATGTTACCTCCGAGACGTAGGGACCGACACGCCTGGAATGTTGTCAAATATTGCATCCGAGATGTTAGGTTGCCTTAGGTTAGGATATATAACGTTATAGACGCATGTAATGTTCCCACCGAGAAGTAGGGTCCGACACGCCTGGAATGTTGTAGAATATTACATCCGAGATGTCAGGTTGCCTTAGGTTAGGATATATACCGTTATAGACATATATACTGTTCCCTCCGAGAAGTAGGGTTCGACAGGCCAGGAATGTTGTCAAATATTGCATCCGAGATGTTAGGTTGCCTTAGGTTAGGATATATAGCGTTATAGAGGCATGTAATGTTACCACCGAGACGTAGGAACCGACACGCCTGGAATGTTGTCAAATGTTACATCCGAGATGTTAGGTTGCCTTAGGTTAGGATATATGACGTTATAGACGTATATACTGTTCCCTCCGAGAAGTACGGTTCGACAGGCCAGGAATATTGTCAAATATTGCATCCGAGACGTTAGGTTGCCTTAGGTTAGGATATATAACGTTATAGACGCATGTAATGTTACCACCGAGACGTAGGGAGCGACACGCCTGGAATGTTGTCAAATGTTACATCCGAGATGTTAGGTTGCCTTAGGTTAGGATATATGACGTTACAGACGTATATACTGTTCCCTCCGGGAAGTAGGGTTCGACAGGCAAGGAATGTTGTCAAATATTGCATCCGAGATGTTAGGTTGCCTTAGATTATGATATATACCATTATAGACGCATATAATGTTCCCACCGAGAAGTAGGGTCCGACACGCCTGGAAGGTTGTAGACTATTACATCCGAGATGTCAGGTTGCCTTAGGTTAGGATATATACCGTTATAGACATATATACTGTTCCCTCCGAGAAGTAGGGTTCGACAGGCCAGGAATGTTGTCAAATATTGCATCCGAGATGTTAGGTTGCCTTAGATTATGATATATACCGTTATAGACGTATATACTGTTCCCTCCGAGAAGTAGGGTTCGACAGGCCAGGAATGTTGTCAAATATTGCATCCGAGATGTTAGGTTGCCTTAGGTTAGGATATATAGCGTTATAGACGCATGTAATGTTACCACCGAGACGTAGGGACCGACACGCCTGGAATGTTGTCAAATATTGCATCCGAGATGTAAGATTGCCTTAGGTTAGGATATATAACGTTATAGACGCATGTAATGTTACCTCCGAAACGTAGGGACCGACACGACTGGAATGTTGTCAAATATTGCATCCGAGATGTTAGGTTGCCTTAGATTAGGATATACAACGTTATAGACGCATATAATGTTCCCACCGAGGAGTAGGGTCCGACACGTCTGGAATGTTGTAGAATATTACATCCGAGATGTAAGGTTGCCTTAGGTTAGAATATATAACGTTATGGACGTATATACTGTTCCCACCGAGAAGTAGGGTCCGACACGCCAGGAATGTTGTAAAATATTACATCCGAGTTGTTACGTTGCCGTTATAGACGCATTAATGTTACCACCGAGACGTAGGGACCGACACGCCTGGAATGTTGTCAAATGTGACATCCGAGATGTTAGGTTGCCTTAGGTTAGGACATATATCGTGATAGACGTATGTACTGTTCCCACCGAGAGATAGGGTTTGACAGGCCAGGAATGTTGTCAAATATTGCATCCGAGATGTTAGGTTGCCTTAGGTTAGGATATATAACGTTATAGACGCATGTAATATTACCTCCGAGACGTAGGGACCGACACGCCTGGAATGTTGTAGAATATTATATCCGAGATGTAAGGTTGCCTTAGGTTAGGATATATAACGTTATGGACGTATATACTGTTCCCACCGAGAAGTAGGGTCCGAAACACCAGGAATGTTGTAAAATATTACATCCGAGTTGTTACGTTGCAGTTATAGACGCATTAATGTTACCACAGAGACGTAGGGACCGACACGCCTGGAATGTTGTCAAATGTGACATCCGAGATGTTAGGTTGCCTTAGGTTAGGATATATATCGTTATGGACGTATATACTGTTCCCACCGAGAGGTAGGGTTCGACAGGCCAGGAATGTTGTCAAATATTGCATCCGAGATGCTAGGTTGCCTTTGGTTAGGATATATAACGTTATAGACGCATGTAATGTTACCTCCGAGACGTAGGGACCGACACGCCTGGAATGTTGTCAAATATTGCATCCGAGATGTTAGGTTGCCTTAGGTTAGGATATATAACGTTATAGACGCATGTAATGTTACCACCGAGACGTAGGGACCGACACGCCTGGAATGTTGTCAAATGTTACATCCGAGATGTTAGGTTGCCTTAGATTAGGATATACAACGTTATAGACGCATATAATGTTCCCACCGAGAAGTAGGGTCCGACACGCCTGGAATGTTGTAGAATAATACATCCGAGATGTCAGGTTGCCCTAGGTTAGGATATATAACGTTATAGACGTATATACTGTTGCCTCCGAGAAGTAGGGTTCGACAAGCCAGGAATGTTGTCAAATATTGCATCCGAGATGTTAGGTTGCCTTAGATTAGGATATATACCGTTATAGAAGCATGTAATGTTATCACCGAGACGTAGGGACCGACACGCCTGGAATGTTGTCAAATGTTACATCCGAGAAGTTAGGTTGTCTTAGGTTAGGATATATGACGTTATAGGCGTATATACTGTTCCCTCCGAGAAGTACGGTTCGACAGGCCAGGAATATTGTCAAATATTGCATCCGAGATGTTAGGTTGCCTTAGGTTAGGATATATAACGTTATAGACGCATGTAATGTTACCACCGAGACGTAGGGACCGACACGCCTGGAATGTTGTCAAATGTTACATCCGAGATGTTAGGTTGCCTTAGGTTAGGATATATGACGTTACAGACGTATATACTGTTCCCTCCCGGAAGTAGGGTTCGACAGGCCAGGAATGTTGTCAAATGTTACATCCGAGATGTTAGGTTGCCTTAGGTTAGGATGTATGACGTTACAGACGTATATACTGTACCCTCCGAGAAGTAGGGTTCGACAGGCCAGGAATGTTGTCAAATATTGCATCCGAGATGTTAGGTTGCCTTAGATTAGGATATACAACGTTATAGACGCATATAATGTTCCCACCGAGAAGTAGGGTCCGACACGCCTGGAATGTTGTAGAATATTACATCAGAGATGTAAGGTTGCCTTAGGTTAGGATATATAACGTTATAGACGTATATACTGTTCCCACCGAGAAGTAGGGTCCGAAACGCCAGGAATGTTGTAAAATATTACATCCGCGTTGTTACGTTGCCGTTATAGACGCATTAATGTTACCAGCGAGACGTAGGGACCGACACGCCTGGAATGTTGTCAAATGTGACATCCGAGATGTTAGGTTGCCTTAGGTTAGGATATATATCGTTATAGACGTATATACTGTTCCCACCGAGAGGTAGGGTTCGACAGGCCAGGAATGTTGTCAAATATTGCATCCGAGATGCTAGGTTGCCTTTGGTTAGGATATATAACGTTATAGACGCATGTAATGTTACCTGCGAGACGTAGGGACCGACACGCCTGGAATGTTGTCAAATATTGCATCCGAGATGTTAGGTTGCCTTAGGTTAGGATATATAACGTTATAGACGCATGTAATGTTACCACCGAGACGTAGGGACCGACACGCCTGGAATGTTGTCAAATGTTACATCCGAGATGTTAGGTTGCCTTAGATTAGGATATACAACGTTATAGACGCATGTAATGTTACCACCGAGACGTAGGGACCGACACGCCTGGAATGTTGTCAAATGTTACATCCGAGATGTTAGGTTGCCTTAGGTTAGGATATATGACGTTACAGACGTATATACTGTTCCCTCCCGGAAGTAGGTTTCGACAGGCCAGGAATGTTGTCAAATATTGCATCCGAGATGTTAGGTTGCCTGAGATTATGATATATACCATTATAGACGCATATAATGTTCCCACCGAGATGTAGGGTCCGACACGCCTGGAATGTTGTAGAATATTACATCCGAGATGTCAGGTTGCCTTAGGTTAGGATATATACCGTTATAGACGCATGTAATGTTACCACCGACACGTAGGGACCGACACGCCTGGAATGTTGTCAAATGTTACATCCGAGATGTTAGGTTGCCTTAGATTAGGATATACAACGTTATAGACGCATATAATGTTCCCACCGAGGAGTAGGGTCCGACACGCCTGGAATGTTGTAGAATAATACATCCGAGATGTCAGGTTGCCTTAGGCTAGGATATATAACGTTATAGACGTATATACTGTTCCCTCCGAGAAGTAGGGTTCGACAAGCCAGGAATGTTGTCAAATATTGCATCCGAGATGTTAGGTTGCCTTAGATTAGGATATATACCGTTATAGAAGCATGTAATGTTATCACCGAGACGTAGGGACCGACACGCCTGGAATGTTGTCAAATGTTACATCCGAGAAGTTAGGTTGTCTTAGGTTAGGATATATGACGTTATAGACGTATATACTGTTCCTCCGAGAAGTACGGTTCGACAGGCCAGGAATATTGTCAAATATTGCATCCGAGATGTTAGGTTGCCTTAGGTTAGGATATATAACGTTATAGACGCATGTAATGTTATCACCGAGACGTAGGGACCGACACGCCTGGAATGTTGTCAAATGTTACATCCGAGATGTTAGGTTGCCTTAGGTTAGGATGTATGACGTTACAGACGTATATACTGTACCCTCCGAGAAGTAGGGTTCGACAGGCCAGGAATGTTGTCAAATATTGCATCCGAGTTGTTAGGTTGCCTTAGATTATGATATATACCGTTATAGACGTATATACTGTTCCCTCCGAGAAGTAGGGTTCGACAGGCCAGGAATGTTGTCAAATATTGCATCCGAGATGTTAGGTTGCCTTAGATTAGGATATACAACGTTATAGACGCATATAATGTTCCCACCGAGAAGTAGGGTCCGACACGCCTGGAATGTTGTAGAATATTAAATCCGAGATGTAAGGTTGCCTTAGGTTAGGATATATAACGTTATGGACGTATATACTGTTCCCACCGAGAAGTAGGGTCCGAAACGCCAGGAATGTTGTAAAATATTACATCCGCGTTGTTACGTTGCCGTTATAGACGCATTAATGTTACCACCGAGACGTAGGGACCGACACGCCTGGAATGTTGTCAAATGTGACATCCGAGATGTTAGGTTGCCTTAGGTTAGGACATATATCGTGATAGACGTATGTACTGTTCCCACCGAGAGATAGGGTTTGACAGGCCAGGAATGTTGTCAAATATTGCATCCGAGATGTTAGGTTGCCTTAGGTTAGGATATATAACGTTATAGACGCATGTAATATTACCTCCGAGACGTAGGGACCGACACGCCTGGAATGTTGTAGAATATTATATCCGAGATGTAAGGTTGCCTTAGGTTAGGATATATAACGTTATGGACGTATATACTGTTCCCACCGAGAAGTAGGGTCCGAAACACCAGGAATGTTGTAAAATATTACATCCGAGTTGTTACGTTGCAGTTATAGACGCATTAATGTTACCACAGAGACGTAGGGACCGACACGCCTGGAATGTTGTCAAATGTGACATCCGAGATGTTAGGTTGCCTTAGGTTAGGATATATATCGTTATGGACGTATATACTGTTCCCACCGAGAGGTAGGGTTCGACAGGCCAGGAATGTTGTCAAATATTGCATCCGAGATGCTAGGTTGCCTTTGGTTAGGATATATAACGTTATAGACGCATGTAATGTTACCTCCGAGACGTAGGGACCGACACGCCTGGAATGTTGTCAAATATTGCATCCGAGATGTTAGGTTGCCTTAGGTTAGGATATATAACGTTATAGACGCATGTAATGTTACCACCGAGACGTAGGGACCGACACGCCTGGAATGTTGTCAAATGTTACATCCGAGATGTTAGGTTGCCTTAGATTAGGATATACAACGTTATAGACGCATATAATGTTCCCACCGAGAAGTAGGGTCCGACACGCCTGGAATGTTGTAGAATAATACATCCGAGATGTCAGGTTGCCCTAGGTTAGGATATATAACGTTATAGACGTATATACTGTTGCCTCCGAGAAGTAGGGTTCGACAAGCCAGGAATGTTGTCAAATATTGCATCCGAGATGTTAGGTTGCCTTAGATTAGGATATATACCGTTATAGAAGCATGTAATGTTATCACCGAGACGTAGGGACCGACACGCCTGGAATGTTGTCAAATGTTACATCCGAGAAGTTAGGTTGTCTTAGGTTAGGATATATGACGTTATAGGCGTATATACTGTTCCCTCCGAGAAGTACGGTTCGACAGGCCAGGAATATTGTCAAATATTGCATCCGAGATGTTAGGTTGCCTTAGGTTAGGATATATAACGTTATAGACGCATGTAATGTTACCACCGAGACGTAGGGACCGACACGCCTGGAATGTTGTCAAATGTTACATCCGAGATGTTAGGTTGCCTTAGGTTAGGATATATGACGTTACAGACGTATATACTGTTCCCTCCCGGAAGTAGGGTTCGACAGGCCAGGAATGTTGTCAAATGTTACATCCGAGATGTTAGGTTGCCTTAGGTTAGGATGTATGACGTTACAGACGTATATACTGTACCCTCCGAGAAGTAGGGTTCGACAGGCCAGGAATGTTGTCAAATATTGCATCCGAGATGTTAGGTTGCCTTAGATTAGGATATACAACGTTATAGACGCATATAATGTTCCCACCGAGAAGTAGGGTCCGACACGCCTGGAATGTTGTAGAATATTACATCAGAGATGTAAGGTTGCCTTAGGTTAGGATATATAACGTTATAGACGTATATACTGTTCCCACCGAGAAGTAGGGTCCGAAACGCCAGGAATGTTGTAAAATATTACATCCGCGTTGTTACGTTGCCGTTATAGACGCATTAATGTTACCAGCGAGACGTAGGGACCGACACGCCTGGAATGTTGTCAAATGTGACATCCGAGATGTTAGGTTGCCTTAGGTTAGGATATATATCGTTATAGACGTATATACTGTTCCCACCGAGAGGTAGGGTTCGACAGGCCAGGAATGTTGTCAAATATTGCATCCGAGATGCTAGGTTGCCTTTGGTTAGGATATATAACGTTATAGACGCATGTAATGTTACCTGCGAGACGTAGGGACCGACACGCCTGGAATGTTGTCAAATATTGCATCCGAGATGTTAGGTTGCCTTAGGTTAGGATATATAACGTTATAGACGCATGTAATGTTACCACCGAGACGTAGGGACCGACACGCCTGGAATGTTGTCAAATGTTACATCCGAGATGTTAGGTTGCCTTAGATTAGGATATACAACGTTATAGACGCATGTAATGTTACCACCGAGACGTAGGGACCGACACGCCTGGAATGTTGTCAAATGTTACATCCGAGATGTTAGGTTGCCTTAGGTTAGGATATATGACGTTACAGACGTATATACTGTTCCCTCCCGGAAGTAGGTTTCGACAGGCCAGGAATGTTGTCAAATATTGCATCCGAGATGTTAGGTTGCCTGAGATTATGATATATACCATTATAGACGCATATAATGTTCCCACCGAGATGTAGGGTCCGACACGCCTGGAATGTTGTAGAATATTACATCCGAGATGTCAGGTTGCCTTAGGTTAGGATATATACCGTTATAGACGCATGTAATGTTACCACCGACACGTAGGGACCGACACGCCTGGAATGTTGTCAAATGTTACATCCGAGATGTTAGGTTGCCTTAGATTAGGATATACAACGTTATAGACGCATATAATGTTCCCACCGAGGAGTAGGGTCCGACACGCCTGGAATGTTGTAGAATAATACATCCGAGATGTCAGGTTGCCTTAGGCTAGGATATATAACGTTATAGACGTATATACTGTTCCCTCCGAGAAGTAGGGTTCGACAAGCCAGGAATGTTGTCAAATATTGCATCCGAGATGTTAGGTTGCCTTAGATTAGGATATATACCGTTATAGAAGCATGTAATGTTATCACCGAGACGTAGGGACCGACACGCCTGGAATGTTGTCAAATGTTACATCCGAGAAGTTAGGTTGTCTTAGGTTAGGATATATGACGTTATAGACGTATATACTGTTCCTCCGAGAAGTACGGTTCGACAGGCCAGGAATATTGTCAAATATTGCATCCGAGATGTTAGGTTGCCTTAGGTTAGGATATATAACGTTATAGACGCATGTAATGTTATCACCGAGACGTAGGGACCGACACGCCTGGAATGTTGTCAAATGTTACATCCGAGATGTTAGGTTGCCTTAGGTTAGGATGTATGACGTTACAGACGTATATACTGTACCCTCCGAGAAGTAGGGTTCGACAGGCCAGGAATGTTGTCAAATATTGCATCCGAGTTGTTAGGTTGCCTTAGATTATGATATATACCGTTATAGACGTATATACTGTTCCCTCCGAGAAGTAGGGTTCGACAGGCCAGGAATGTTGTCAAATATTGCATCCGAGATGTTAGGTTGCCTTAGATTAGGATATACAACGTTATAGACGCATATAATGTTCCCACCGAGAAGTAGGGTCCGACACGCCTGGAATGTTGTAGAATATTAAATCCGAGATGTAAGGTTGCCTTAGGTTAGGATATATAACGTTATGGACGTATATACTGTTCCCAGCGAGAAGTAGGGTCCGAAACGCCAGGAATGTTGTAAAATATTACATCCGCGTTGTTACGTTGCCGTTATAGACGCATTAATGTTACCACCGAGACGTAGGGACCGACACGCCTGGAATGTTGTAGAAGATTACATCCGAGATGTAAGGTTGCCTTAGGTTAGGATATATAACGTTATGGACGTATATACTGTTCCCACCGAGAAGTAGGGTCCGAAACACCAGGAATGTTGTAAAATATTACATCCGAGTTGTTACGTTGCCGCTATAGACGCATTAATGTTACCACAGAGACGTAGGGACCGACACGCCTGGAATGTTGTCAAATGTGACATCCGAGATGTTAGGTTGCCTTAGGTTAGGATATATATCGTTATGGACGTATATACTGTTCCCACCGAGAGGTAGGGTTCGACAGGCCAGGAATGTTGTCAAATATTGCATCCGAGATGCTAGGTTGCCTTTGGTTAGGATATATAACGTTATAGACGCATGTAATGTTACCTCCGAGCCGTAGGGACCGACACGCCTGGAATGTTGTAGAATATTACATCCGAAATGTAAGTTGCCTTAGGTTAGGATATATAACGTTATGGACGTATATACTGTTCCCACCGAGAAGTAGGGTCCGAAACACCAGGAATGTTGTCAAATATTGCATCCGAGATGTTAGGTTGCCTTAGGATAGGATATATAACGTTATAGACGCATGTAATGTTACCACCGAGACGTAGGGACCGACACGCCTGGAATGTTGTCAAATGTTACATCCGAGATGTTAGGTTGCCTTAGATTAGGATATACAACGTTATAGACGCATATAATGTTCCCACCGAGAAGTAGGGTCCGACACGCCTGGAATGTTGTAGAATAATACATCCGAGATGTCAGGTTGCCTTAGGTTAGGATATATAACGTTATAGACGTATATACTGTTCCCTCCGAGAAGTAGGGTTCGACAAGCCAGGAATGTTGTCAAATATTGCATCCGAGATGTTAGGTTGCCTTAGATTAGGATATATACCGTTATAGAAGCATGTAATGTTATCACCGAGTCGTAGGGACCGACACGCCTGGAATGTTGTCAAATGTTACATCCGAGAAGTTAGGTTGTCTTAGGTTAGGATATATGACGTTATAGACGTATATACTGTTCCCTCCGAGAAGTACGGTTCGACAGGCCAGGAATATTGTCAAATATTGCATCCGAGATGTTAGGTTGCCTTAGGTTAGGATATATAACGTTATAGACGCATGTAATGTTACCACCGAGACGTAGGGACCGACACGCCTGGAATGTTGTCAAATGTTACATCCGAGATGTTAGGTTGTCTTAGGTTAGGATATATGACGTTACAGACGTATATACTGTTCCCTCCCGGAAGTAGGGTTCGACAGGCCAGCAATGTTGTCAAATATTGCATCCGAGATGTTAGGTTGCCTTAGATTATGATATATACCATTATAGACGCATATAATGTTCCCACCGAGAAGTAGGGTCCGACACGCCTGGAATGTTGTAGAATATTACATCCGAGATGTCAGGTTGCCTTAGGTTAGGATATATACCGTTATAGACATATATACTGTTCCCTCCGAGAAGTAGGGTTCGACAGGCCAGGAATGTTGTCAAATATTGCATCCGAGATGTTAGGTTGCCTTAGGTTAGGATATATAGCGTTATAGACGCATGTAATGTTACCACCGAGACGTAGGGACCGACACGCCTGGAATGTTGTCAAATGTTACATCCGAGATGTTAGGTTGCCTTAGGTTAGGATGTATGACGTTACAGACGTATATACTGTACCCTCCGAGAAGTAGGGTTCGACAGGCCAGGAATGTTGTCAAATATTGCATCCGAGTTGTTAGGTTGCCTTAGATTATGATATATACCGTTATAGACGTATATACTGTTCCCTCCGAGAAGTAGGGTTCGACAGGCCAGGAATGTTGTCACATATTGCATCCGAGATGTTAGGTTGCCTTAGATTAGGATATACAACGTTATAGACGCATATAATGTTCCCACCGAGAAGTAGGGTCCGACACGCCTGGAATGTTGTAGAATATTAAATCCGAGATGTAAGGTTGCCTTAGGTTAGGATATATAACGTTATGGACGTATATACTGTTCCCACCGAGAAGTAGGGTCCGAAACGCCAGGAATGTTGTAAAATATTACATCCGCGTTGTTACGTTGCCGTTATAGACGCATTAATGTTACCACAGAGACGTAGGGACCGACACGCCTGGAATGTTGTAGAATATTACATCCGAGATGTAAGGTTGCCTTAGGTTAGGATATATAACGTTATGGACGTATATACTGTTCCCACCGAGAAGTAGGGTCCGAAACACCAGGAATGTTGTAAAATATTACATCCGAGTTGTTACGTTGCCGTTATAGACGCATTAATGTTACCACAGAGACGTAGGGACCGACACGCCTGGAATGTTGTCAAATGTGACATCCGAGATGTTAGGTTGCCTTAGGTTAGGATATATATCGTTATGGACGTATATACTGTTTCCACCGAGAGGTAGGGTTCGACAGGCCAGGAATGTTGTCAAATATTGCATCCGAGATGCTAGGTTGCCTTTGGTTAGGATATATAACGTTATAGACGCATGTAATGTTACCTCCGAGACGTAGGGACCGACACGCCTGGAATGTTTTAAAATATTGCATCCGAGATGTTAGGTTGCCTTAGGTTAGGATATATAACGTTATAGACGCATGTAATGTTACCACCGAGACGTAGGGACCGACACGCCTGGAATGTTGTCAAATGTTACATCCGAGATGTTAGGTTGCCTTAGATTAGGATATACAACGTTATAGACGCATATAATGTTCCCACCGAGAAGTAGGGTCCGACACGCCTGGAATGTTGTAGAGTAATACATCCGAGATGTCAGGTTGCCTTAGGTTAGGATATATAACGTTATAGACGTATATACTGTTCCCTCCGAGAAGTAGGGTTCGACAAGCCAGGAATGTTGTCAAATATTGCATCCGAGATGTTAGGTTGCCTTAGATTAGGATATATACCGTTATAGAAGCATGTAATGTTATCACCGAGACGTAGGGACCGGCACGCCTGGAATGTTGTCAAATGTTACATCCGAGAAGTTAGGTTGTCTTAGGTTAGGATATATGACGTTATAGACGTATATACTGTTCCCTCCGAGAAGTACGGTTCGACAGGCCAGGAATATTGTCAAATATTGCATCCGAGATGTTAGGTTGCCTTAGGTTAGGATATATAACGTTATAGACGCATGTAATGTTACCACCGAGACGTAGGGACCGACACGCCTGGAATGTTGTCAAATGTTACATCCGAGATGTTAGGTTGCCTTAGATTATGATATATACCGTTATAGACGTTTATACTGTTCCCTCCGAGAAGTAGGGTTCGACAGGCCAGGAATGTTATCAAATATTGCATCCGAGATGTTAGGTTGCCTTAGATAAGGTATACAACGTTATAGACGCATATAATGTTCCCACCGAGAAGTAGGGTCCGACACGCCTGGAATGTTGTAGAATATTACATCCGAGATGTAAGATTGCCTTAGGTTAGGATATATAACGTTATGGACGTATATACTGTTCCCACCGAGAAGTAGGGTCCGAAGCGCCAGGAATGTTGTAAAATATTACATCCGAGTTGTTACGTTACCGTTATTGACGCATTAATGTTACCACCGAGACGTAGGGACCGACACGCCTGGAATGTTGTCAAATGTGACATCCGAGATGTTAGGTTGCCTTAGGTTAGGATATATATCGTTATAGACGTATATACTGTTCCCACCGAGAGGTAGGGTCCGACAGGCCAGGAATGTTGTCAAATATTGCATCCGAGATGTTAGGTTGCCTTAGGTTAGGATATATAACGTTATAGACGCATGTAATGTTACCACGGAGACGTAGGGACCGACACGCCTGGAATGTTGTCAAATGTTACATCCGAGATGTTAGGTTGCCTTAGATTATGATATATACCGTTATAGACGTATATACTGTTCCCTCCGAGAAGTAGGGTTCGACAGGCCAGGAATGTTGTCAAATATTGCATCCGAGATGTTAGGTTGCCTTAGATTAGGATATACAACGTTATAGACGCATATAATGTTCCCACCGAGAAGTAGGGTCCGACACGCCTGGAATGTTGTAGAATAATACATCCGAGATGTCAGGTTGCCTTAGGTTAGGATATATAACGTTATAGACGTATATACTGTTCCCTCCGAGAAGTAGGGTTCGACAAGCCAGGAATGTTGTCAAATATTGCATCCGAGATGTTAGGTTGCCTTAGATTAGGATATATACTGTTATAGAAGCATGTAATGTTATCACCGAGACGTAGGGACCGACACGCCTGGAATGTTGTCAAATGTTACATCCGAGAAGTTAGGTTGTCTTAGGTTAGGATATATGACGTTATAGACGTATATACTGTTCCCTCCGAGAAGTACGGTTCGACAGGCCAGGAATATTGTCAAATATTGCATCCGAGATGTTAGGTTGCCTTAGGTTAGGATATATAACGTTATAGACGCATGTAATGTTACCACCGAGACGTAGGGACCGACACGCCTGGAATGTTGTCAAATGTTACATCCGAGATGTTAGGTTGCCTTAGGTTAGGATATATGACGTTACAGACGTATATACTGTTCCCTCCCGGAAGTAGGGTTCGACAGGCCAGGAATGTTGTCAAATATTGCATCCGAGATGTTAGGTTGCCATAGATTATGATATATACCATTATAGACGCATATAATGTTCCCACCGACAAGTAGGGTCCGACACGCCTGGAATGTTGTAGAATATTACATCCGAGATGTCAGGTTGCCTTAGGTTAGGATATATACCGTTATAGACATATATACTGTTCCCTCCGAGAAGTAGGGTTCGACAGGCCAGGAATGTTGTCAAATATTGCATCCGAGATGTTAGGTTGCCTTAGGTTAGGATATATAGCGTTATAGACGCATGTAATGTTACCACCGAGACGTAGGGACCGACACGCCTGGAATGTTGTCAAATGTTACATCCGAGATGTTAGGTTGCCTTAGGTTAGGATGTATGACGTTACAGACGTATATACTGTACCCTCCGAGAAGTAGGGTTCGACAGGCCAGGAATGTTGTCAAATATTGCATCCGAGTTGTTAGGTTGCCTTAGATTATGATATATACCGTTATAGACGTATATACTGTTCCCTCCGAGAAGTAGGGTTCGACAGGCCAGGAATGTTGTCAAATATTGCATCCGAGATGTTAGGTTGCCTTAGATTAGGATATACAACGTTATAGACGCATATAATGTTCCCACCGAGAAGTAGGGTCCGACACGCCTGGAATGTTGTAGAATATTAAATCCGAGATGTAAGGTTGCCTTAGGTTAGGATATATAACGTTATGGACGTATATACTGTTCCCACCGAGAAGTAGGGTCCGAAACGCCAGGAATGCTGTAAAATATTACATCCGCGTTGTTACGTTGCCGTTATAGACGCATTAATGTTACCACCGAGACGTAGGGACCGACACGCCTGGAATGTTGTAGAATATTACATCCGAGATGTAAGGTTGCCTTAGGTTAGGATATATAACGTTATGGACGTATATACTGTTCCCACCGAGAAGTAGGGTCCGAAACACCAGGAATGTTGTAAAATATTACATCCGAGTTGTTACGTTGCCGTTATAGACGCATTAATGTTACCACAGAGACGTAGGGACCGACACGCCTGGAATGTTGTCAAATGTGACATCCGAGATGTTAGGTTGCCTTAGGTTAGGATATATATCGTTATGGACGTATATACTGTTCCCACCGAGAGGTAGGGTTCGACAGGCCAGGAATGTTGTCAAATATTGCATCCGAGATGCTAGGTTGCCTTTGGTTAGGATATATAACGTTATAGACGCATGTAATGTTACCTCCGATACGTAGGGACCGACACGCCTGGAATGTTGTAAAATATTGCATCCGAGATGTTAGTTTGCCTTAGGTTAGGATATATAACGTTATAGACGCATGTAATGTTACCACCGAGACGTAGGGACCGACACGCCTGGAATGTTGTCAAATGTTACATCCGAGATGTTAGGTTGCCTTAGACTAGGATATATAACGTTATAGACGTATATACTGTTCCCTCCGAGAAGTAGGGTTCGACAGGCCAGGAATGTTATCAAATATTGCATCCGAGATGTTAGGTTGCCTTAGATAAGGTATACAACGTTATAGACGCATATAATGTTCCCACCGAGAAGTAGGGTCCGACACGCCTGGAATGTTGTAGAATATTACATCCGAGATGTAAGATTGCCTTAGGTTAGGATATATAACGTTATGGACGTATATACTGTTCCCACCGAGAAGTAGGGTCCGAAGCGCCAGGAATGTTGTAAAATATTACATCCGAGTTGTTACGTTACCGTTATTGACGCATTAATGTTACCACCGAGACGTAGGGACCGACACGCCTGGAATGTTGTCAAATGTGACATCCGAGATGTTAGGTTGCCTTAGGTTAGGATATATATCGTTATAGACGTATATACTGTTCCCACCGAGAGGTAGGGTCCGACAGGCCAGGAATGTTGTCAAATATTGCATCCGAGATGTTAGGTTGCCTTAGGTTAGGATATATAACGTTATAGACGCATGTAATGTTACCACGGAGACGTAGGGACCGACACGCCTGGAATGTTGTCAAATGTTACATCCGAGATGTTAGGTTGCCTTAGATTATGATATATACCGTTATAGACGTATATACTGTTCCCTCCGAGAAGTAGGGTTCGACAGGCCAGGAATGTTGTCAAATATTGCATCCGAGATGTTAGGTTGCCTTAGATTAGGATATACAACGTTATAGACGCATATAATGTTCCCACCGAGAAGTAGGGTCCGACACGCCTGGAATGTTGTAGAATATTACATCCGAGATGTAAGATTGCCTTAGGTTAGGATATATAACGTTATGGACGTATATACTGTTCCCACCGAGAAGTAGGGTCCGAAGCGCCAGGAATGTTGTAAAATATTACATCCGAGTTGTTACGTTACCGTTATTGACGCATTAATGTTACCACCGAGACGTAGGGACCGACACGCCTGGAATGTTGTCAAATGTGACATCCGAGATGTTAGGTTGCCTTAGGTTAGGATATATATCGTTATAGACGTATATACTGTTCCCACCGAGAGGTAGGGTCCGACAGGCCAGGAATGTTGTCAAATATTGCATCCGAGATGTTAGGTTGCCTTAGGTTAGGATATATAACGTTATAGACGCATGTAATGTTACCACGGAGACGTAGGGACCGACACGCCTGGAATGTTGTCAAATGTTACATCCGAGATGTTAGGTTGCCTTAGATTATGATATATACCGTTATAGACGTATATACTGTTCCCTCCGAGAAGTAGGGTTCGACAGGCCAGGAATGTTGTCAAATATTGCATCCGAGATGTTAGGTTGCCTTAGATTAGGATATACAACGTTATAGACGCATATAATGTTCCCACCGAGAAGTAGGGTCCGACACGCCTGGAATGTTGTAGAATATTACATCCGAGATGTAAGATTGCCTTAGGTTAGGATATATAACGTTATGGACGTATATACTGTTCCCACCGAGAAGTAGGGTCCGAAGCGCCAGGAATGTTGTAAAATATTACATCCGAGTTGTTACGTTACCGTTATTGACGCATTAATGTTACCACCGAGACGTAGGGACCGACACGCCTGGAATGTTGTCAAATGTGACATCCGAGATGTTAGGTTGCCTTAGATTAGGATATACAACGTTATAGACGCATATAATGTTCCCACCGAGAAGTAGGGTCCGACACGCCTGGAATGTTGTAGAATAATACATCCGAGATGTCAGGTTGCCTTAGGTTAGGATATATAACGTTATAGACGTATATACTGTTCCCTCCGAGAAGTAGGGTTCGACAAGCCAGGAATGTTGTCAAATATTGCATCCGAGATGTTAGGTTGCCTTAGATTAGGATATATACTGTTATAGAAGCATGTAATGTTATCACCGAGACGTAGGGACCGACACGCCTGGAATGTTGTCAAATGTTACATCCGAGAAGTTAGGTTGTCTTAGGTTAGGATATATGACGTTATAGACGTATATACTGTTCCCTCCGAGAAGTACGGTTCGACAGGCCAGGAATATTGTCAAATATTGCATCCGAGATGTTAGGTTGCCTTAGGTTAGGATATATAACGTTATAGACGCATGTAATGTTACCACCGAGACGTAGGGACCGACACGCCTGGAATGTTGTCAAATGTTACATCCGAGATGTTAGGTTGCCTTAGATTATGATATATACCGTTATAGACGTATATACTGTTCCCTCCGAGAAGTAGGGTTCGACAGGCCAGGAATGTTGTCAAATATTGCATCCGAGATGTTAGGTTGCCTTAGATTAGGATATACAACGTTATAGACGCATATAATGTTCCCACCGAGAAGTAGGGTCCGACACGCCTGGAATGTTGTAGAATATTAAATCCGAGATGTAAGGTTGCCTTAGGTTAGGATATATAACGTTATGGACGTATATACTGTTCCCACCGAGAAGTAGGGTCCGAAACGCCAGGAATGCTGTAAAATATTACATCCGCGTTGTTACGTTGCCGTTATAGACGCATTAATGTTACCACCGAGACGTAGGGACCGACACGCCTGGAATGTTGTAGAATATTACATCCGAGATGTAAGGTTGCCTTAGGTTAGGATATATAACGTTATGGACGTATATACTGTTCCCACCGAGAAGTAGGGTCCGAAACACCAGGAATGTTGTAAAATATTACATCCGAGTTGTTACGTTGCCGTTATAGACGCATTAATGTTACCACAGAGACGTAGGGACCGACACGCCTGGAATGTTGTCAAATGTGACATCCGAGATGTTAGGTTGCCTTAGGTTAGGATATATATCGTTATGGACGTATATACTGTTCCCACCGAGAGGTAGGGTTCGACAGGCCAGGAATGTTGTCAAATATTGCATCCGAGATGCTAGGTTGCCTTTGGTTAGGATATATAACGTTATAGACGCATGTAATGTTACCTCCGATACGTAGGGACCGACACGCCTGGAATGTTGTAAAATATTGCATCCGAGATGTTAGTTTGCCTTAGGTTAGGATATATAACGTTATAGACGCATGTAATGTTACCACCGAGACGTAGGGACCGACACGCCTGGAATGTTGTCAAATGTTACATCCGAGATGTTAGGTTGCCTTAGACTAGGATATATAACGTTATAGACGTATATACTGTTCCCTCCGAGAAGTAGGGTTCGACAGGCCAGGAATGTTATCAAATATTGCATCCGAGATGTTAGGTTGCCTTAGATAAGGTATACAACGTTATAGACGCATATAATGTTCCCACCGAGAAGTAGGGTCCGAAACGCCTGGAATGTTGTAGAATATTACATCCGAGATGTAAGATTGCCTTAGGTTAGGATATATAACGTTATGGACGTATATACTGTTCCCACCGAGAAGTAGGGTCCGAAGCGCCAGGAATGTTGTAAAATATTACATCCGAGTTGTTACGTTACCGTTATTGACGCATTAATGTTACCACCGAGACGTAGGGACCGACACGCCTGGAATGTTGTCAAATGTGACATCCGAGATGTTAGGTTGCCTTAGGTTAGGATATATATCGTTATAGACGTATATACTGTTCCCACCGAGAGGTAGGGTCCGACAGGCCAGGAATGTTGTCAAATATTGCATCCGAGATGTTAGGTTGCCTTAGGTTAGGATATATAACGTTATAGACGCATGTAATGTTACCACCGAGACGTAGGGACCGACACGCCTGGAATGTTGTCAAATGTTACATCCGAGATGTTAGGTTGCCTTAGATTATGATATATACCGTTATAGACGTATATACTGTTCCCTCCGAGAAGTAGGGTTCGACAGGCCAGGAATGTTGTCAAATATTGCATCCGAGATGTTAGGTTGCCTTAGATTAGGATATACAACGTTATAGACGCATATAATGTTCCCACCGAGAAGTAGGGTCCGACACGCCTGGAATGTTGTAGAATATTACATCCGAGATGTAAGATTGCCTTAGGTTAGGATATATAACGTTATGGACGTATATACTGTTCCCACCGAGAAGTAGGGTCCGAAGCGCCAGGAATGTTGTAAAATATTACATCCGAGTTGTTACGTTACCGTTATTGACGCATTAATGTTACCACCGAGACGTAGGGACCGACACGCCTGGAATGTTGTCAAATGTGACATCCGAGATGTTAGGTTGCCTTAGATTAGGATATACAACGTTATAGACGCATATAATGTTCCCACCGAGAAGTAGGGTCCGACACGCCTGGAATGTTGTAGAATAATACATCCGAGATGTCAGGTTGCCTTAGGTTAGGATATATAACGTTATAGACGTATATACTGTTCCCTCCGAGAAGTAGGGTTCGACAAGCCAGGAATGTTGTCAAATATTGCATCCGAGATGTTAGGTTGCCTTAGATTAGGATATATACTGTTATAGAAGCATGTAATGTTATCACCGAGACGTAGGGACCGACACGCCTGGAATGTTGTCAAATGTTACATCCGAGAAGTTAGGTTGTCTTAGGTTAGGATATATGACGTTATAGACGTATATACTGTTCCCTCCGAGAAGTACGGTTCGACAGGCCAGGAATATTGTCAAATATTGCATCCGAGATGTTAGGTTGCCTTAGGTTAGGATATATAACGTTGTAGACGCATGTAATGTTACCACCGAGACGTAGGGACCGACACGCCTGGAATGTTGTCAAATGTTACATCCGAGATGTTAGGTTGCCTTAGGTTAGGATATATGACGTTACAGACGTATATACTGTTCCCTCCCGGAAGTAGGGTTCGACAGGCCTGGAATGTTGTCAAATATTGCATCCGAGATGTTAGGTTGCCTTTATATTATGATATATACCATTATAGACGCATATAATGTTCCCACCGAGAAGTAGGGTCCGACACGCCTGGAATGTTGTAGAATATTACATCCGAGATGTCAGGTTGCCTTAGGTTAGGATATATACCGTTATAGACATATATACTGTTCCCTCCGAGAAGTAGGGTTCGACAGGCCAGGAATGTTGTCAAAGATTGCATCCGAGATGTTAGGTTGCCTTAGATTATGATATATACCGTTATAGACGTATATACTGTTCCCTCCGAGAAGTAGGGTTCGACAGGCCAGGAATGTTGTCAAATATTGCATCCGAGATGTTAGGTTGCCTTAGATTAGGATATACAACGTTATAGACGCATATAATGTTCCCACCGAGAAGTAGGGTCCGACACGCCTGGAATGTTGTAGAATATTACATCCGAGATGTAAGATTGCCTTAGGTTAGGATATATAACGTTATGGACGTATATACTGTTCCCACCGAGAAGTAGGGTCCGAAGCGCCAGGAATGTTGTAAAATATTACATCCGAGTTGTTACGTTACCGTTATTGACGCATTAATGTTACCACCGAGACGTAGGGACCGACACGCCTGGAATGTTGTCAAATATTGCATCCGAGATGTTAGGTTGCCTTAGATTATGATATATACCGTTATAGACGTATATACTGTTTCCTCCGAGACGTAGGGACCGACACGCCTGGAATGTTGTCAAATATTGCATCCGAGATGTTAGGTTGCCTTAGATTATGATATATACCGTTATAGACGTATATACTGTTCCCTCCGAGAAGTACGGTTCGACAGGCCAGGAATATTGTCAAATATTGCATCCGAGATGTTAGGTTGCCTTAGGTTAGGATATATAACGTTATAGACGCATGTAATGTTACCACCGAGACGTAGGGACCGACACGCCTGGAATGTTGTCAAATGTTACATCCGAGATGTTAGGTTGCCTTAGGTTAGGATATATGACGTTACAGACGTATATACTGTTCCCTCCCGGAAGTAGGGTTCGACAGGCCAGGAATGTTGTCAAATATTGCATCCGAGATGTTAGGTTGCCATAGATTATGATATATACCATTATAGACGCATATAATGTTCCCACCGACAAGTAGGGTCCGACACGCCTGGAATGTTGTAGAATATTACATCCGAGATGTCAGGTTGCCTTAGGTTAGGATATATACCGTTATAGACATATATACTGTTCCCTCCGAGAAGTAGGGTTCGACAGGCCAGGAATGTTGTCAAATATTGCATCCGAGATGTTAGGTTGCCTTAGGTTAGGATATATAGCGTTATAGACGCATGTAATGTTACCACCGAGACGTAGGGACCGACACGCCTGGAATGTTGTCAAATGTTACATCCGAGATGTTAGGTTGCCTTAGGTTAGGATGTATGACGTTACAGACGTATATACTGTACCCTCCGAGAAGTAGGGTTCGACAGGCCAGGAATGTTGTCAAATATTGCATCCGAGTTGTTAGGTTGCCTTAGATTATGATATATACCGTTATAGACGTATATACTGTTCCCTCCGAGAAGTAGGGTTCGACAGGCCAGGAATGTTGTCAAATATTGCATCCGAGATGTTAGGTTGCCTTAGATTAGGATATACAACGTTATAGACGCATATAATGTTCCCACCGAGAAGTAGGGTCCGACACGCCTGGAATGTTGTAGAATATTAAATCCGAGATGTAAGGTTGCCTTAGGTTAGGATATATAACGTTATGGACGTATATACTGTTCCCACCGAGAAGTAGGGTCCGAAACGCCAGGAATGCTGTAAAATATTACATCCGCGTTGTTACGTTGCCGTTATAGACGCATTAATGTTACCACCGAGACGTAGGGACCGACACGCCTGGAATGTTGTAGAATATTACATCCGAGATGTAAGGTTGCCTTAGGTTAGGATATATAACGTTATGGACGTATATACTGTTCCCACCGAGAAGTAGGGTCCGAAACACCAGGAATGTTGTAAAATATTACATCCGAGTTGTTACGTCGCCGTTATAGACGCATTAATGTTACCACAGAGACGTAGGGACCGACACGCCTGGAATGTTGTCAAATGTGACATCCGAGATGTTAGGTTGCCTTAGGTTAGGATATATATCGTTATGGACGTATATACTGTTCCCACCGAGAGGTAGGGTTCGACAGGCCAGGAATGTTGTCAAATATTGCATCCGAGATGCTAGGTTGCCTTTGGTTAGGATATATAACGTTATAGACGCATGTAATGTTACCTCCGATACGTAGGGACCGACACGCCTGGAATGTTGTAAAATATTGCATCCGAGATGTTAGTTTGCCTTAGGTTAGGATATATAACGTTATAGACGCATGTAATGTTACCACCGAGACGTAGGGACCGACACGCCTGGAATGTTGTCAAATGTTACATCCGAGATGTTAGGTTGCCTTAGACTAGGATATATAACGTTATAGACGTATATACTGTTCCCTCCGAGAAGTAGGGTTCGACAAGCCAGGAATGTTGTCAAATATTGCATCCGAGATGTTAGGTTGCCTTAGATTAGGATATATACCGTTATAGAAGCATGTAATGTTATCACCGAGACGTAGGGACCGACACGCCTGGAATGTTGTCAAATGTTACATCCGAGAAGTTAGGTTGTCTTAGGTTAGGATATGTGACGTTATAGACGTATATACTGTTCCCTCCGAGAAGTACGGTTCGACAGGCCAGGAATATTGTCAAATATTGCATCCGAGATGTTAGGTTGCCTTAGGTTAGGATATATAACGTTATAGACGCATGTAATGTTACCACCGAGACGTAGGGACCGACACGCCTGGAATGTTGTCAAATGTTACATCCGAGAAGTTAGGTTGTCTTAGGTTAGGATATATGACGTTATAGACGTATATACTGTTCCCTCCGAGAAGTACGGTTCGACAGGCCAGGAATATTGTCAAATATTGCATCCGAGATGTTAGGTTGCCTTAGGTTAGGATATATAACGTTGTAGACGCATGTAATGTTACCACCGAGACGTAGGGACCGACACGCCTGGAATGTTGTCAAATGTTACATCCGAGATGTTAGGTTGCCTTAGGTTAGGATATATGACGTTACAGACGTATATACTGTTCCCTCCCGGAAGTAGGGTTCGACAGGCCTGGAATGTTGTCAAATATTGCATCCGAGATGTTAGGTTGCCTTTATATTATGATATATACCATTATAGACGCATATAATGTTCCCACCGAGAAGTAGGGTCCGACACGCCTGGAATGTTGTAGAATATTACATCCGAGATGTCAGGTTGCCTTAGGTTAGGATATATACCGTTATAGACATATATACTGTTCCCTCCGAGAAGTAGGGTTCGACAGGCCAGGAATGTTGTCAAAGATTGCATCCGAGATGTTAGGTTGCCTTAGATTATGATATATACCGTTATAGACGTATATACTGTTCCCTCCGAGAAGTAGGGTTCGACAGGCCAGGAATGTTGTCAAATATTGCATCCGAGATGTTAGGTTGCCTTAGATTAGGATATACAACGTTATAGACGCATATAATGTTCCCACCGAGAAGTAGGGTCCGACACGCCTGGAATGTTGTAGAATATTACATCCGAGATGTAAGATTGCCTTAGGTTAGGATATATAACGTTATGGACGTATATACTGTTCCCACCGAGAAGTAGGGTCCGAAGCGCCAGGAATGTTGTAAAATATTACATCCGAGTTGTTACGTTACCGTTATTGACGCATTAATGTTACCACCGAGACGTAGGGACCGACACGCCTGGAATGTTGTCAAATATTGCATCCGAGATGTTAGGTTGCCTTAGATTATGATATATACCGTTATAGACGTATATACTGTTTCCTCCGAGACGTAGGGACCGACACGCCTGGAATGTTGTCAAATATTGCATCCGAGATGTTAGGTTGCCTTAGATTATGATATATACCGTTATAGACGTATATACTGTTCCCTCCGAGAAGTACGGTTCGACAGGCCAGGAATATTGTCAAATATTGCATCCGAGATGTTAGGTTGCCTTAGGTTAGGATATATAACGTTATAGACGCATGTAATGTTACCACCGAGACGTAGGGACCGACACGCCTGGAATGTTGTCAAATGTTACATCCGAGATGTTAGGTTGCCTTAGGTTAGGATATATGACGTTACAGACGTATATACTGTTCCCTCCCGGAAGTAGGGTTCGACAGGCCAGGAATGTTGTCAAATATTGCATCCGAGATGTTAGGTTGCCATAGATTATGATATATACCATTATAGACGCATATAATGTTCCCACCGACAAGTAGGGTCCGACACGCCTGGAATGTTGTAGAATATTACATCCGAGATGTCAGGTTGCCTTAGGTTAGGATATATACCGTTATAGACATATATACTGTTCCCTCCGAGAAGTAGGGTTCGACAGGCCAGGAATGTTGTCAAATATTGCATCCGAGATGTTAGGT
The DNA here is from genome assembly GCA_963969225.1 of Xylocopa violacea. NCBI lineage: Eukaryota > Metazoa > Arthropoda > Insecta > Hymenoptera > Apidae > Xylocopa > Xylocopa violacea. Next base: position 23,272,091 of record CAXAJV010000004.1, read on the forward strand.
TGCCTTAGGTTAGGATATATAGCGTTATAGACGCATGTAATGTTACCACCGAGACGTAGGGACCGACACGCCTGGAATGTTGTCAAATGTTACATCCGAGATGTTAGGTTGCCTTAGGTTAGGATGTATGACGTTACAGACGTATATACTGTACCCTCCGAGAAGTAGGGTTCGACAGGCCAGGAATGTTGTCAAATATTGCATCCGAGTTGTTAGGTTGCCTTAGATTATGATATATACCGTTATAGACGTATATACTGTTCCCTCCGAGAAGTAGGGTTCGACAGGCCAGGAATGTTGTCAAATATTGCATCCGAGATGTTAGGTTGCCTTAGATTAGGATATACAACGTTATAGACGCATATAATGTTCCCACCGAGAAGTAGGGTCCGACACGCCTGGAATGTTGTAGAATATTAAATCCGAGATGTAAGGTTGCCTTAGGTTAGGATATATAACGTTATGGACGTATATACTGTTCCCACCGAGAAGTAGGGTCCGAAACGCCAGGAATGCTGTAAAATATTACATCCGCGTTGTTACGTTGCCGTTATAGACGCATTAATGTTACCACCGAGACGTAGGGACCGACACGCCTGGAATGTTGTAGAATATTACATCCGAGATGTTAGGTTGCCTTAGGTTAGGATATATAACGTTATGGACGTATATACTGTTCCCACCGAGAAGTAGGGTCCGAAACACCAGGAATGTTGTAAAATATTACATCCGAGTTGTTACGTCGCCGTTATAGACGCATTAATGTTACCACAGAGACGTAGGGACCGACACGCCTGGAATGTTGTCAAATGTGACATCCGAGATGTTAGGTTGCCTTAGGTTAGGATATATATCGTTATGGACGTATATACTGTTCCCACCGAGAGGTAGGGTTCGACAGGCCAGGAATGTTGTCAAATATTGCATCCGAGATGCTAGGTTGCCTTTGGTTAGGATATATAACGTTATAGACGCATGTAATGTTACCTCCGATACGTAGGGACCGACACGCCTGGAATGTTGTAAAATATTGCATCCGAGATGTTAGTTTGCCTTAGGTTAGGATATATAACGTTATAGACGCATGTAATGTTACCACCGAGACGTAGGGACCGACACGCCTGGAATGTTGTCAAATGTTACATCCGAGATGTTAGGTTGCCTTAGACTAGGATATATAACGTTATAGACGTATATACTGTTCCCTCCGAGAAGTAGGGTTCGACAAGCCAGGAATGTTGTCAAATATTGCATCCGAGATGTTAGGTTGCCTTAGATTAGGATATATACCGTTATAGAAGCATGTAATGTTATCACCGAGACGTAGGGACCGACACGCCTGGAATGTTGTCAAATGTTACATCCGAGAAGTTAGGTTGTCTTAGGTTAGGATATGTGACGTTATAGACGTATATACTGTTCCCTCCGAGAAGTACGGTTCGACAGGCCAGGAATATTGTCAAATATTGCATCCGAGATGTTAGGTTGCCTTAGGTTAGGATATATAACGTTATAGACGCATGTAATGTTACCACCGAGACGTAGGGACCGACACGCCTGGAATGTTGTCAAATGTTACATCCGAGATGTTAGGTTGCCTTAGGTTAGGATATATGACGTTACAGACGTATATACTGTTCCCTCCCGGAAGGAGGGTTCGACAGGCCTGGAATGTTGTCAAATATTGCATCCGAGATGTTAGGTTGCCTTTATATTATGATATATACCATTATAGACGCATATAATGTTCCCACCGAGAAGTAGGGTCCGACACGCCTGGAATGTTGTAGAATATTACATCCGAGATGTCAGGTTGCCTTAGGTTAGGATATATACCGTTATAGACATATATACTGTTCCCTCCGAGAAGTAGGGTTCGACAGGCCAGGAATGTTGTCAAATATTGCATCCGAGATGTTAGGTTGCCTTAGATTAGGATATACAACGTTATAGACGCATATAATGTTCCCACCGAGAAGTAGGGTCCGACACGCCTGGAATGTTGTAGAATATTACATCCGAGATGTAAGATTGCCTTAGGTTAGGATATATAACGTTATGGACGTATATACTGTTCCCACCGAGAAGTAGGGTCCGAAGCGCCAGGAATGTTGTAAAATATTACATCCGAGTTGTTACGTTACCGTTATTGACGCATTAATGTTACCACCGAGACGTAGGGACCGACACGCCTGGAATGTTGTCAAATGTGACATCCGAGATGTTAGGTTGCCTTAGATTAGGATATACAACGTTATAGACGCATATAATGTTCCCACCGAGAAGTAGGGTCCGACACGCCTGGAATTTTGTAGAATAATACATCCGAGATGTCAGGTTGCCTTAGGTTAGGATATATAACGTTATAGACGTATATACTGTTCCCTCCGAGAAGTAGGGTTCGACAAGCCAGGAATGTTGTCAAATATTGCATCCGAGATGTTAGGTTGCCTTAGATTAGGATATATACCGTTATAGAAGCATGTAATGTTATCACCGAGACGTAGGGACCGACACGCCTGGAATGTTGTCAAATGTTACATCCGAGAAGTTAGGTTGTCTTAGGTTAGGATATATGACGTTATAGACGTATATACTGTTCCCTCCGAGAAGTACGGTTCGACAGGCCAGGAATATTGTCAAATATTGCATCCGAGATGTTAGGTTGCCTTAGGTTAGGATATATAACGTTATAGACGCATGTAATGTTACCACCGAGACGTAGGGAGCGACACGCCTGGAATGTTGTCAAATGTTACATCCGAGATGTTAGGTTGCCTTAGGTTAGGATATATGACGTTACAGACGTATATACTGTTCCCTCCCGGAAGTAGGGTTCGACAGGCCTGGAATGTTGTCAAATATTGCATCCGAGATGTTAGGTTGCCTTTATATTATGATATATACCATTATAGACGCATATAATGTTCCCACCGAGAAGTAGGGTCCGACACGCCTGGAATGTTGTAGAATATTACATCCGAGATGTCAGGTTGCCTTAGGTTAGGATATATACCGTTATAGACATATATACTGTTCCCTCCGAGAAGTAGGGTTCGACAGGCCAGGAATGTTGTCAAAGATTGCATCCGAGATGTTAGGTTGCCTTAGATTATGATATATACCGTTATAGACGTATATACTGTTCCCTCCGAGAAGTAGGGTTCGACAGGCCAGGAATGTTGTCAAATATTGCATCCGAGATGTTAGGTTGCCTTAGATTAGGATATACAACGTTATAGACGCATGTAATGTTACCTCCGATACGTAGGGACCGACACGCCTGGAATGTTGTAAAATATTGCATCCGAGATGTTAGTTTGCCTTAGGTTAGGATATATAACGTTATAGACGCATGTAATGTTACCACCGAGACGTAGGGACCGACACGCCTGGAATGTTGTCAAATGTTACATCCGAGATGTTAGGTTGCCTTAGACTAGGATATATAACGTTATAGACGTATATACTGTTCCCTCCGAGAAGTAGGGTTCGACAAGCCAGGAATGTTGTCAAATATTGCATCCGAGATGTTAGGTTGCCTTAGATTAGGATATATACCGTTATAGAAGCATGTAATGTTATCACCGAGACGTAGGGACCGACACGCCTGGAATGTTGTCAAATGTTACATCCGAGAAGTTAGGTTGTCTTAGGTTAGGATATGTGACGTTATAGACGTATATACTGTTCCCTCCGAGAAGTACGGTTCGACAGGCCAGGAATATTGTCAAATATTGCATCCGAGATGTTAGGTTGCCTTAGGTTAGGATATATAACGTTATAGACGCATGTAATGTTACCACCGAGACGTAGGGACCGACACGCCTGGAATGTTGTCAAATGTTACATCCGAGATGTTAGGTTGCCTTAGGTTAGGATATATGACGTTACAGACGTATATACTGTTCCCTCCCGGAAGGAGGGTTCGACAGGCCTGGAATGTTGTCAAATATTGCATCCGAGATGTTAGGTTGCCTTTATATTATGATATATACCATTATAGACGCATATAATGTTCCCACCGAGAAGTAGGTTCCGACACGCCTGGAATGTTGTAGAATATTACATCCGAGATGTCAGGTTGCCTTAGGTTAGGATATATACCGTTATAGACATATATACTGTTCCCTCCGAGAAGTAGGGTTCGACAGGCCAGGAATGTTGTCAAATATTGCATCCGAGATGTTAGGTTGCCTTAGGTTAGGATATATAGCGTTATAGACGCATGTAATGTTACCACCGAGACGTAGGGACCGACACGCCTGGAATGTTGTCAAATGTTACATCCGAGATGTTAGGTTGCCTTAGGTTAGGATGTATGACGTTACAGACGTATATACTGTACCCTCCGAGAAGTAGGGTTTGACAGGCCAGGAATGTTGTCAAATATTGCATCCGAGTTGTTAGGTTGCCTTAGATTATGATATATACCGTTATAGACGTATATACTGTTCGCTCCGAGAAGTAGGGTTCGACAGGCCAGGAATGTTGTCAAATATTGCATCCGAGTTGTTAGGTTGCCTTAGATTATGATATATACCGTTATAGACGTATATACTGTTCCCTCCGAGAAGTAGAGTTCGACAGGCCAGGAATGTTGTCAAATATTGCATCCGAGATGTTAGGTTGCCTTAGGTTAGGATATATAACGTTATAGACGCATGTAATGTTACCACCGAGACGTAGGGACCGACACGCCTGGAATGTTGTCAAATGTTACATCCGAGATGTTAGGTTGCCTTAGATTAGGATATACAACGTTATAGACGCATATAATGTTCCCACCGAGATGTAGGGCCCGACACGCCTGGAATGTTGTAGAATAATACATCCGAGATGTCAGGTTGCCTTAGGTTAGGATATATAACGTTATAGACGTATATACTGTTCCCTCCGAGAAGTAGGGTTCGACAAGCCAGGAATGTTGTCAAATATCGCATCCGAGATGTTAGGTTGCCTTAGATTAGGATATATACCGTTATAGAAGCATGTAATGTTATCACCGAGACGTAGGGACCGACACGCCTGGAATGTTGTCAAATGTTACATCCGAGAAGTTAGGTTGTCTTAGGTTAGGATATATGACGTTATAGTCGTATATACTGTTCCCTCCGAGAAGTACGGTTCGACAGGCCAGGAATATTGTCAAATATTGCATCCGAGATGTTAGGTTGCCTTAGGTTAGGATATATAACGTTATAGACGCATGTAATGTTACCACCGAGACGTAGGGACCGACACGCCTGGAATGTTGTCAAATGTTACATCCGAGATGTTAGGTTGCCTTAGGTTAGGATATATGACGTTACAGACGTATATACTGTTCCCTCCCGGAAGTAGGGTTCGACAGGCCAGGAATGTTGTCAAATATTGCATCCGAGATGTTAGGTTGCCTTAGATTATGATATATACCATTATAGACGCATATAATGTTCCCACCGAGAAGTAGGGTCCGACACGCCTGGAATGTTGTAGAATATTACATCCGAGATGTCAGGTTGCCTTAGGTTAGGATATATACCGTTATAGACATATATACTGTTCCCTCCGAGAAGTAGGGTTCGACAGGCCAGGAATGTTGTCAAATATTGCATCCGAGATGTTAGGTTGCCTTAGGTTAGGATATATAGCGTTATAGACGCATGTAATGTTACCACCGAGACGTAGGGACCGACACGCCTGGAATGTTGTCAAATGTTACATCCGAGATGTTAGGTTGCCTTAGGTTAGGATGTATGACGTTACAGACGTATATACTGTACCCTCCGAGAAGTAGGGTTCGACAGGCCAGGAATGTTGTCAAATATTGCATCCGAGTTATTAGGTTGCCTTAGATTATGATATATACCGTTATAGACGTATATACTGTTCCCTCCGAGAAGTAGGGTTCGACAGGCCAGGAATGTTGTCAAATATTGCATCCGAGATGTTAGGTTGCCTTAGATTAGGATATACAACGTTATAGACGCATATAATGTTCCCACCGAGAAGTAGGGTCCGACACGCCTGGAATGTTGTAGAATATTAAATCCGAGATGTAAGGTTGCCTTAGGTTAGGATATATAACGTTATGGACGTATATACTGTTCCCACCGAGAAGTAGGGTCCGAAACGCCAGGAATGTTGTAAAATATTACATCCGCGTTGTTACGTTGCCGTTATAGACGCATTAATGTTACCACCGAGACGTAGGGACCGACACGCCTGGAATGTTGTCAAATGTTACATCCGAGATGTTAGGTTGCCTTAGGTTAGGATGTATGACGTTACAGACGTATATACTGTTCCCTCCGAGAAGTAGGGTTCGACAGGCCAGGAATGTTGTCAAATATTGCATCCGAGATGTTAGCCTGCCTTAGATTATGATATATACCGTTATAGACGTATATACTGTTCCCTCCGAGAAGTAGGGTCCGACACGCCTGGAATGTTGTAGAATATTACATCCGAGATGTAAGATTGCCTTAGGTTAGGATATATAACGTTATGGACGTATATACTGTTCCCACCGAGAAGTAGGGTCCGAAGCGCCAGGAATGTTGTAAAATATTACATCCGAGATGTCAGGTTGCCTTAGGTTAGGATATATACCGTTATAGACATATATACTGTTCCCTCCGAGAAGTAGGGTTCGACAGGCCAGGAATATTGTCAAATATTGCATCCGAGATGTTAGGTTGCCTTAGGTTAGGATATATAACGTTATAGACGCATGTAATGTTACCACCGAGACGTAGGGACCGACACGCCTGGAATGTTGTCAAATGTTACATCCGAGATGTTAGGTTGCCTTAGGTTAGGATATATGACGTTACAGACGTATATACTGTTCCCTCCCGGAAGTAGGGTTCGACAGGCCAGGAAAGTTGTCAAATATTGCATCCGAGATGCTAGGTTGCCTTTGGTTAGGATATATAACGTTATAGACGCATGTAATGTTACCTCCGAGACGTAGGGACCGACACGCCTGGAATGTTGTCAAATATTGCATCCGAGATGTTAGGTTGCCTTAGGTTAGGATATATAACGTTATAGACGCATGTAATGTTACCACCGAGACGTAGGGACCGACACGCCTGGAATGTTGTCAAATGTTACATCCGAGATGTTAGGTTGCCTTAGATTATGATATATACCGTTATAGACGTATATACTGTTCCCTCCGAGAAGTAGGGTTCGACAGGCCAGGAATGTTGTCAAATATTGCATCCGAGATGTTAGGTTGCCTTAGATTAGGATATACAACGTTATAGACGCATATAATGTTCCCACCGAGAAGTAGGGTCCGACACGCCTGGAATGTTGTAGAATATTACATCCGAGATGTAAGATTGCCTTAGGTTAGGATATATAACGTTATGGACGTATATACTGTTCCCACCGAGAAGTAGGGTCCGAAGCGCCAGGAATGTTGTAAAATATTACATCCGAGTTGTTACGTTGCCGTTATAGACGCATTAATGTTACCACCGAGACGTAGGGACCGACACGCCTGGAATGTTGTCAAATGTGACATCCGAGATGTTAGGTTGCCTTAGGTTAGGACATATATCGTGATAGACGTATGTACTGTTCCCACCGAGAGGTAGGGTTCGACAGGCCAGGAATGTTGTCAAATATTGCATCCGAGATGTTAGGTTGCCTTAGGTTAGGATATATAACGTTATAGACGCATGTAATATTACCTCCGAGACGTAGGGACCGACACGCCTGGAGTGTTGTCAAATGTTACATCCGAGGTGTTAGGTTGCCTTAGGTTAGGATATATATCGTTATAGACGTATATACTGTTCCCACCGAGAGGTAGGGTTCGACAGGCCAGGAATGTTGTCAAATATTGCATCCGAGATGTTAGGTTGCCTTAGATTAGGATATATACCGTTATAGACGTATATAATGTTCCCTCCGAGAAGTAGGGTTCGACAGGCCAGGAATGTTATCAAATATTGCATCCGAGATGTTAGGTTGCCTTAGATTATGATATATAGCGTTATAGACGCATATAATGTTCCCACCGAGAAGTAGGGTCCGTCACGCCTGGAAGGTTGTAGAATATTACATCCGAGATGTCAGGTTGCCTTAGGTTAGGATATATACCGTTATAGATATATGTACTGTTCCCTCCGAGAAGTACGGTTCGGCAGGCCAGGAATGTTGTCAAATATTGCATCCGAGATGTTAGGTTGCCTTAGGTTAGGATATATAACGTTATAGACGCATGTAATGTTACCACCGAGACGTAGGGACCGACACGCCTGGAATGTTGTCAAATGTTACATCCGAGATGTTAGGTTGCCTTAGGTTAGGATATATGACGTTACAGACGTATATACTGTTCCCTCCCGGAAGTAGGGTTCGACAGGCCAGGAATGTTGTCAAATATTGCATCCGCGATGTTAGGTTGCCTTAGATTATGATATATACCATTATAGACGCATATAATGTTCCCACCGAGAAGTAGGGTCCGACACGCCTGGAATGTTGTAGAATATTACATCCGAGATGTCAGGTTGCCTTAGGTTAGGATATATACCGTTATAGACATATATACTGTTCCCTCCGAGAAGTAGGGTTCGACAGGCCAGGAATGTTGTCAAATATTGCATCCGAGATGTTAGGTTGCCTTAGGTTAGGATATATAGCGTTATAGACGCATGTAATGTTACCACCGAGACGTAGGGACCGACACGCCTGGAATGTTGTCAAATGTTACATCCGAGATGTTAGGTTGCCTTAGGTTAGGATGTATGACGTTACAGACGTATATACTGTACCCTCCGAGAAGTAGGGTTCGACAGGCCAGGAATGTTGTCAAATATTGCATCCGAGTTGTTAGGTTGCCTTAGATTATGATATATACCGTTATAGACGTATATACTGTTCCCTCCGAGAAGTAGGGTTCGACAGGCCAGGAATGTTGTCAAATATTGCATCCGAGATGTTAGGTTGCCTTAGATTAGGATATACAACGTTATAGACGCATATAATGTTCCCACCGAGAAGTAGGGTCCGACACGCCTGGAATGTTGTAGAATATTAAATCCGAGATGTAAGGTTGCCTTAGGTTAGGATATATAACGTTATGGACGTATATACTGTTCCCACCGAGAAGTAGGGTCCGAAACGCCAGGAATGTTGTAAAATATTACATCCGCGTTGTTACGTTGCCGTTATAGACGCATTAATGTTACCACCGAGACGTAGGGACCGACACGCCTGGAATGTTGTCAAATGTGACATCCGAGATGTTAGGTTGCCTTAGGTTAGGATATATATCGTTATAGACGTATATACTGTTCCCACCGAGAGGTAGGGTTCGACAGGCCAGGAATGTTGTCAAATATTGCATCCGAGATGCTAGGTTGCCTTTGGTTAGGATATATAACGTTATAGACGCATGTAATGTTACCTCCGAGACGTAGGGACCGACATGCCTGGAATGTTGTCAAATATTGCATCCGAGATGTTAGGTTGCCTTAGGTTAGGATATATAACGTTATAGACGCATGTAATGTTACCACGGAGACGTAGGGACCGACACGCCTGGAATGTTGTCAAATGTTACATCCGAGATGTTAGGTTGCCTTAGGTTATGATATATACCGTTATAGACGTATATACTGTTCCCTCCGAGAAGTAGGGTTCGACAGGCCAGGAATGTTGTAAAATATTACATCCGAGTTGTTACGTTACCGTTATTGACGCATTAATGTTACCACCGAGACGTAGGGACCGACACGCCTGGAATGTTGTCAAATGTGACATCCGAGATGTTAGGTTGCCTTAGGTTAGGATATATATCGTTATAGACGTATATACTGTTCCCACCGAGAGGTAGGGTTCGACAGGCCAGGAATGTTGTCAAATATTGCATCCGAGATGCTAGGTTGCCTTTGGTTAGGATATATAACGTTATAGACGCATGTAATGTTACCTCCGAGACGTAGGGACCGACACGCCTGGAATGTTGTCAAATATTGCATCCGAGATGTTAGGTTGCCTTAGATTATGATATATACCGTTATAGACGTATATACTGTTCCCTCCGAGAAGTAGGGTTCGACAGGCCAGGAATGTTGTCAAATATTGCATCCGAGATGTTAGGTTGCCTTAGATTAGGATATACAACGTTATAGACGCATATAATGTTCCCACCGAGAAGTAGGGTCCGACACGCCTGGAATGTTGTAGAATATTACATCCGAGATGTTAGGTTGCCTTAGGTTAGGATATATAACGTTATAGACGCATGTAATGTTACCACCGAGACGTAGGGACCGACACGCCTGGAATGTTGTCAAATGTTACATCCGAGATGTTAGGTTGCCTTAGATTAGGATATATACCGTTATAGACGTATATACTGTTCCCTCCGAGAAGTAGGGTTCGACAGGCCAGGAATGTTGTCAAATATTGCATCAGAGATGTTAGGTTGCCTTAGATTAGGATATACAACGTTATAGACGCATATAATGTTCCCACCGAGAAGTAGGGTCCGACACGCCTGGAATGTTGTAGAATATTACATCCGAGATGTAAGATTGCCTTAGGTTAGGATATATAACGTTATGGACGTATATACTGTTCCCACCGAGAAGTAGGGTCCGAAGCGCCAGGAATGTTGTAAAATATTACATCCGAGTTGTTACGTTACCGTTATAGACGCATTAATGTTACCACCGAGACGTAGGGACCGACACGCCTGGAATGTTGTCAAATGTGACATCCGAGATGTTAGGTTGCCTTAGGTTAGGATATATATCGTTATAGACGTATATACTGTTCCCACCGAGAAGTAGGGTTCGACAGGCCAGGAATGTTATCAAATATTGCATCCGAGATGTTAGGTTGCCTTAGATTATGATATATAGCGTTATAGACGCATATAATGTTCCCACCGAGAAGTAGGGTCCGTCACGCCTGGAAGGTTGTAGAATATTACATCCGAGATGTCAGGTTGCCTTAGGTTAGGATATATACCGTTATAGATATATGTACTGTTCCCTCCGAGAAGTACGGTTCGGCAGGCCAGGAATGTTGTCAAATATTGCATCCGAGATGTTAGGTTGCCTTAGGTTAGGATATATAACGTTATGGACGCATGTAATGTTACCACCGAGACGTAGGGACCGACACGCCTGGAATGTTGTCAAATGTTACATCCGAGATGTTAGGTTGCCTTAGATTAGGATATACAACGTTATAGACGCATATAATGTACCCTCCGAGAAGTAGGGTTCGACAGGCCAGGAATGATGTCAAATATTGCATCCGAGATGTTAGGTTGCCTTAGATTAGGATACACAACGTTATAGACACATGTAATGTTACCACCGAGACGTAGGGACCGACACGCCTGGAATGTTGTCAAATGTTACATCCGAGATGTTAGGTTGCCTTAGGTTAGGATGTATGACGTTACAGACGTATATACTGTTCCCTCCGAGAAGTAGGGTTCGACAGGCCAGGAATGTTGTCAAATATTGCATCCGAGATGTTAGCTTGCCTTAGATTATGATATATACCGTTATAGACGTATATACTGTTCCCTCCGAGAAGTAGGGTTCGACAGGCCAGGAATGTTGTCAAATATTGCATCCGAGATGTTAGCTTGCCTTAGATTATGATATATACCGTTATAGACGTATATACTGTTCCCTCCGAGAAGTAGGATTCGACAGGCCAGGAATGTTGTCAAATATTGCATCCGAGATGTTAGGTTGCCTTAGATTAGGATATACAACGTTATAGACGCATATAATGTTCCCACCGAGATGTAGGGTCCGACACGCCTGGAATGTTTTAGAATATTACATCCGAGATGTAAGGTTGCCTTAGGTTAGGATATATAACGTTATGGACGTATATACTGTTCCCACCGAGAAGTAGGGTCCGAAACGCCAGGAATGTTGTAAAATATTACATCCGAGTTGTTACGTTGCCGTTATAGACGCATTAATGTTACCACCGAGACGTAGGGACCGACACGCCTGGAATGTTGTCAAATGTTACATCCGAGATGTTAGGTTGCCTTAGATTAGGATATACAACGTTATAGACGCATATAATGTTCCCACCGAGAAGTAGGTTCCGACACGCCTGGAATGTTGTAGAATATTACATCCGAGATGTAAGGTTGCCTTAGGTTAGGATATAGAACGTTATGGACGTATATACTGTTCCCACCGAGAAGTAGGGTCCGAAACGCCAGGAATGTTGTAAAATATTACATCCGAGTTGTTACGTTGCCGTTATAGACGCATTAATGTTACCACCGAGACGTAGGGACCGACACGCCTGGAATGTTGTCAAATGTTACATCCGAGAAGTTAGGTTGCCTTAGGTTAGGATATATGACGTTATAGACGTATATACTGTTCCCTCCGAGAAGTACGGTTCGACAGGCCAGGAATATTGTCAAATATTGCATCCGAGATGTTAGGTTGCCTTAGATTATGATATATACCATTATAGACGCATATAATGCTCCCACCGAGAAGTAGGGTCCGACACGCCTGGAATGTTGTAGAATATTACATCCGAGATGTCAGGTTGCCTTAGGTTAGGATATATACCGTTATAGACATATATACTGTTCCCTCCGAGAAGTAGGGTTCGACAGGCCAGGAATGTTGTCAAATATTGCATCCGAGATGTTAGGTTGCCTTAGGTTAGGATATATAGCGTTATAGACGCATGTAATGTTCCCACCGAGAAGTAGGGTCCGACACGCCTGGAATGTTGTAGAATATTACATCCGAGATGTAAGATTGCCTTAGGTTAGGATATATAACGTTATGGACGTATATACTGTTCCCACCGAGAAGTAGGGTCCGAAGCGCCAGGAATGTTGTAAAATATTACATCCGAGTTGTTACGTTACCGTTATTGACGCATTAATGTTACCACCGAGACGTAGGGACCGACACGCCTGGAATGTTGTCAAATGTGACATCCGAGATGTTAGGTTGCCTTAGGTTAGGATATATATCGTTATAGACGTATATACTGTTCCCACCGAGAGGTAGGGTTCGACAGGCCACGAATGTTGTCAAATATTGCATCCGAGATGCTAGGTTGCCTTTGGTTAGGATATATAACGTTATAGACGCATGTAATGTTACCTCCGAGACGTAGGGACCGACACGCCTGGAATGTTGTCAAATATTGCATCCGAGATGTTAGGTTGCCTTAGGTTAGGATATATAACGTTATAGACGCATGTAATGTTACCACCGAGACGTAGGGACCGACACGCCTGGAATGTTGTCAAATGTTACATCCGAGATTTTAGGTTGCCTTAGATTATGATATATACCGTTATAGACGTATATACTGTTCCCTCCGAGAAGTAGGGTTCGACAGGCCAGGAATGTTGTCAAATATTGCATCCGAGATGTTAGGTTGCCTTAGATTAGGATATACAACGTTATAGACGCATATAATGTTCCCACCGAGATGTAGGGTCCGACACGCCTGGAATGTTGTAGAATATTACATCCGAGGTGTAAGGTTGCCTTAGGTTAGGATATATAACGTTATGGACGTGTATACTGTTCCCACCGAGAAGTAGGGTCCGAAACGCCAGGAATGTTGTAAAATATTACATCCGAGTTGTTACGTTGCCGTTATAGACGCATTAATGTTCCCACCGAGAAGTAGGGTCCGTCACGCCTGGAAGGTTGTAGAATATTACATCCGAGATGTCAGGTTGCCTTAGGTTAGGATATATACCGTTATAGATATATGTACTGTTCCCTCCGAGAAGTACGGTTCGGCAGGCCAGGAATGTTGTCAAATATTGCATCCGAGATGTTAGGTTGCCTTAGGTTAGGATATATAACGTTATGGACGCATGTAATGTTACCACCGAGACGTAGGGACCGACACGCCTGGAATGTTGTCAAATGTTACATCCGAGATGTTAGGTTGCCTTAGATTAGGATATACAACGTTATAGACGCATATAATGTACCCTCCGAGAAGTAGGGTTCGACAGGCCAGGAATGATGTCAAATATTGCATCCGAGATGTTAGGTTGCCTTAGATTAGGATACACAACGTTATAGACACATGTAATGTTACCACCGAGACGTAGGGACCGACACGCCTGGAATGTTGTCAAATGTGACATCCGAGATGTTAGGTTGCCTTAGGTTAGGATATATATCGTTATAGACGTATATACTGTTCCCACCGAGAGGTAGGGTTCGACAGGCCAGGAATGTTGTCAAATATTGCATCCGAGATGCTAGGTTGCCTTTGGTTAGGATATATAACGTTATAGACGCATGTAATGTTACCTCCGAGACGTAGGGACCGACACGCCTGGAATGTTGTCAAATATTGCATCCGAGATGTTAGGTTGCCTTAGATTATGATATATACCGTTATAGACGTATATACTGTTCCCTCCGAGAAGTAGGGTTCGACAGGCCAGGAATGTTGTCAAATATTGCATCCGAGATGTTAGGTTGCCTTAGATTAGGATATACAACGTTATAGACGCATATAATGTTCCCACCGAGAAGTAGGGTCCGACACGCCTGGAATGTTGTAGAATATTACATCCGAGATGTTAGGTTGCCTTAGGTTAGGATATATAACGTTATAGACGCATGTAATGTTACCACCGAGACGTAGGGACCGACACGCCTGGAATGTTGTCAAATGTTACATCCGAGATGTTAGGTTGCCTTAGATTAGGATATATACCGTTATAGACGTATATACTGTTCCCTCCGAGAAGTAGGGTTCGACAGGCCAGGAATGTTGTCAAATATTGCATCAGAGATGTTAGGTTGCCTTAGATTAGGATATACAACGTTATAGACGCATATAATGTTCCCACCGAGAAGTAGGGTCCGACACGCCTGGAATGTTGTAGAATATTACATCCGAGATGTAAGATTGCCTTAGGTTAGGATATATAACGTTATGGACGTATATACTGTTCCCACCGAGAAGTAGGGTCCGAAGCGCCAGGAATGTTGTAAAATATTACATCCGAGTTGTTACGTTACCGTTATAGACGCATTAATGTTACCACCGAGACGTAGGGACCGACACGCCTGGAATGTTGTCAAATGTGACATCCGAGATGTTAGGTTGCCTTAGGTTAGGATATATATCGTTATAGACGTATATACTGTTCCCACCGAGAAGTAGGGTTCGACAGGCCAGGAATGTTATCAAATATTGCATCCGAGATGTTAGGTTGCCTTAGATTATGATATATAGCGTTATAGACGCATATAATGTTCCCACCGAGAAGTAGGGTCCGTCACGCCTGGAAGGTTGTAGAATATTACATCCGAGATGTCAGGTTGCCTTAGGTTAGGATATATACCGTTATAGATATATGTACTGTTCCCTCCGAGAAGTACGGTTCGGCAGGCCAGGAATGTTGTCAAATATTGCATCCGAGATGTTAGGTTGCCTTAGGTTAGGATATATAACGTTATGGACGCATGTAATGTTACCACCGAGACGTAGGGACCGACACGCCTGGAATGTTGTCAAATGTTACATCCGAGATGTTAGGTTGCCTTAGATTAGGATATACAACGTTATAGACGCATATAATGTACCCTCCGAGAAGTAGGGTTCGACAGGCCAGGAATGATGTCAAATATTGCATCCGAGATGTTAGGTTGCCTTAGATTAGGATACACAACGTTATAGACACATGTAATGTTACCACCGAGACGTAGGGACCGACACGCCTGGAATGTTGTCAAATGTTACATCCGAGATGTTAGGTTGCCTTAGGTTAGGATGTATGACGTTACAGACGTATATACTGTTCCCTCCGAGAAGTAGGGTTCGACAGGCCAGGAATGTTGTCAAATATTGCATCCGAGATGTTAGCTTGCCTTAGATTATGATATATACCGTTATAGACGTATATACTGTTCCCTCCGAGAAGTAGGATTCGACAGGCCAGGAATGTTGTCAAATATTGCATCCGAGATGTTAGGTTGCCTTAGATTAGGATATACAACGTTATAGACGCATATAATGTTCCCACCGAGATGTAGGGTCCGACACGCCTGGAATGTTTTAGAATATTACATCCGAGATGTAAGGTTGCCTTAGGTTAGGATATATAACGTTATGGACGTATATACTGTTCCCACCGAGAAGTAGGGTCCGAAACGCCAGGAATGTTGTAAAATATTACATCCGAGTTGTTACGTTGCCGTTATAGACGCATTAATGTTACCACCGAGACGTAGGGACCGACACGCCTGGAATGTTGTCAAATGTTACATCCGAGATGTTAGGTTGCCTTAGATTAGGATATACAACGTTATAGACGCATATAATGTTCCCACCGAGAAGTAGGGTCCGACACGCCTGGAATGTTGTAGAATATTACATCCGAGATGTAAGGTTGCCTTAGGTTAGGATATAGAACGTTATGGACGTATATACTGTTCCCACCGAGAAGTAGGGTCCGAAACGCCAGGAATGTTGTAAAATATTACATCCGAGTTGTTACGTTGCCGTTATAGACGCATTAATGTTACCACCGAGACGTAGGGACCGACACGCCTGGAATGTTGTCAAATGTTACATCCGAGAAGTTAGGTTGCCTTAGGTTAGGATATATGACGTTATAGACGTATATACTGTTCCCTCCGAGAAGTACGGTTCGACAGGCCAGGAATATTGTCAAATATTGCATCCGCTATTGTTAGGTTGCCTTAGATTATGATATATACCATTATAGACGCATATAATGCTCCCACCGAGAAGTAGGGTCCGACACGCCTGGAATGTTGTAGAATATTACATCCGAGATGTCAGGTTGCCTTAGGTTAGGATATATACCGTTATAGACATATATACTGTTCCCTCCGAGAAGTAGGGTTCGACAGGCCAGGAATGTTGTCTAATATTGCATCCGAGATGTTAGGTTGCCTTAGGTTAGGATATATAGCGTTATAGACGCATGTAATGTTCCCACCGAGAAGTAGGGTCCGACACGCCTGGAATGTTGTAGAATATTACATCCGAGATGTAAGATTGCCTTAGGTTAGGATATATAACGTTATGGACGTGTATACTGTTCCCACCGAGAAGTAGGGTCCGCAACGCCAGGAATGTTGTAAAATATTACATCCGAGTTGTTACGTTGCCGTTATAGACGCATTAATGTTACCACCGAGACGTAGGGACAGACACGCCTGGAATGTTGTCAAATGTGACATCCGAGATGTTAGGTTGCCTTAGGTTAGGATATATACCGTTATAGACGTATATACTGTTCCCTCCGAGAAGTAGGGTTCGACAGGCCAGGAATGTTGTCAAATATTGCATCCGAGATGTTAGGTTGCCTTAGATTAGGATATACAACGTTATAGACGCATATAATGTTCCCACCGAGAAGTAGGGTCCGACACGCCTGGAATGTTGTAGAATATTACATCCGAGATGTAAGGTTGCCTTAGGTTAGGATATATAACGTTATAGACATATATACTGTTCCCTCCGAGAAGTAGGGTTCGACAGGCCAGGAATGTTGTAAAATATTACATCCGAGTTGTTACGTTGCCGTTATAGACGCATTAATGTTACCACCGAGACGTAGGGACCGACAGGCCTGGAATGTTGTCAAATGTTACATCCGAGAAGTTAGGTTGCCTTAGGTTAGGATATATGACGTTATAGACGTATATACTGTTCCCTCCGAGAAGTACGGTTCGACAGGCCAGGAATATTGTCAAATATTGCATCCGAGATGTTAGGTTGCCTTAGGTTAGGATATATAACGTTATAGACGCATGTAATGTTACCACCGAGACGTAGGGACCGACATGCCTGGAATGTTGTCAAATGTTACATCCGAGATGTTAGGTTGCCTTAGGTTAGGATATATGACGTTACAGACGTATATACTGTTCCCTCCCGGAAGTAGGGTTCGACAGGCCAGGAATGTTGTCAAATATTGCATCCGAGATGTTAGGTTGCCTTAGATTATGATATATACCATTATAGACGCATATAATGCTCCCACCGAGAAGTAGGGTCCGACACGCCTGGAATGTTGTAGAATATTACATCCGAGATGTCAGGTTGCCTTAGGTTAGGATATATACCGTTATAGACATATATACTGTTCCCTCCGAGAAGTAGGGTTCGACAGGCCAGGAATGTTGTCAAATATTGCATCCGAGATGTTAGGTTGCCTTAGGTTAGGATATATAGCGTTATAGACGCATGTAATGTTCCCACCGAGAAGTAGGGTCCGACACGCCTGGAATGTTGTAGAATATTACATCCGAGATGTAAGATTGCCTTAGGTTAGGATATATAACGTTATGGACGTATATACTGTTCCCACCGAGAAGTAGGGTCCGAAGCGCCAGTAATGTTGTCAAATGTTACATCCGAGATGTTAGGTTGCCTTAGATTATGATATACACCGTTACAGACGTATATACTGTTCCCTCCGAGAAGTAGGGTTCGACAGGCCAGGAATGTTGTCAAATATTGCATCCGAGATGTTAGGTTGCCTTAGATTAGGATATACAACGTTATAGACGCATATAATGTTCCCACCGAGATGTAGGGTCCGACACGCCTGGAATGTTGTAGAATATTACATCCGAGATGTAAGGTTGCCTTAGGTTAGGATATATAACGTTATGGACGTGTATACTGTTCCCACCGAGAAGTAGGTTCCGAAACGCCAGGAATGTTGTAAAATATTACATCCGAGTTGTTACGTTGCCGTTATAGACGCATTAATGTTACCACCGAGACGTAGGGACCGACACGCCTGGAATGTTGTCAAATGTGACATCCGAGATGTTAGGTTGCCTTAGGTTAGGATATATACCGTTATAGACGTATATACTGTTCCCTCCGAGAAGTAGGGTTCGACAGGCCAGGAATGTTGTCAAATATTGCATCCGAGATGTTAGGTTGCCTTAGATTAGGATATACAACGTTATAGACGCATATAATGTTCCCACCGAGAAGTAGGGTCCGACACGCCTGGAATGTTGTAGAATATTACATCCGAGATGTAAGGTTGCCTTAGGTTAGGATATATAACGTTATAGACATATATACTGTTCCCTCCGAGAAGTAGGGTTCGACAGGCCAGGAATGTTGTCAAATATTGCATCCGAGATGTTAGGTTGCCTTAGGTTAGGATATATAGCGTTATAGACGCATGTAATGTTACCACCGAGACGTAGGGGCCGACACGCCTGGAATGTTGTCAAATGTTACATCCGAGATGTTAGGTTGCCTTAGATTAGGATATACAACGTTATAGACGCATATAATGTTACCACCGAGAAGTAGGGTCCGACACGCCTGGAATGTTGTAGAATATTACATCCGAGATGTAAGGTTGCCTTAGGTTAGGATATAGAACGTTATGGACGTATATACTGTTCCCACCGAGAAGTAGGGTCCGAAACGCCCGGAATGTTGTAAAATATTACATCCGAGTTGTTACGTTGCCGTTATAGACGCATTAATGTTACCACCGAGACGTAGGGACCGACACGCCTGGAATGTTGTCAAATGTTACATCCGAGAAGTTAGGTTGCCTTAGGTTAGGATATATGACGTTATAGACGTATATACTGTTCCCTCCGAGAAGTACGGTTCGACAGGCCAGGAATATTGTCAAATATTGCATCCGAGATGTTAGGTTGCCTTAGGTTAGGATATATAACGTTATAGACGCATGTAATGTTACCACCGAGACGTAGGGACCGACACGCCTGGAATGTTGTCAAATGTTACATCCGAGATGTTAGGTTGCCTTAGGTTAGGATATATGACGTTACAGACGTATATACTGTTCCCTCCCGGAAGTAGGGTTCGACAGGCCAGGAATGTTGTCAAATATTGCATCCGAGATGTTAGGTTGCCTTAGATTATGATATATACCATTATAGACGCATATAATGCTCCCACCGAGAAGTAGGGTCCGACACGCCTGGAATGTTGTAGAATATTACATCCGAGATGTCAGGTTGCCTTAGGTTAGGATATATACCGTTATAGACATATATACTGTTCCCTCCGAGAAGTAGGGTTCGACAGGCCAGGAATGTTGTCAAATATTGCATACGAGATGTTAGGTTGCCTTAGGTTAGGATATATAGCGTTATAGACGCATGTAATGTTCCCACCGAGAAGTAGGGTCCGACACGCCTGGAATGTTGTAGAATATTACATCCGAGATGTAAGATTGCCTTAGGTTAGGATATGTAACGTTATGGACGTATATACTGTTCCCACCGAGAAGTAGGGTCCGAAGCGCCAGGAATGTTGTCAAATGTTACATCCGAGATGTTAGGTTGCCTTAGATTATGATATATACCGTTATAGACGTATATACTGTTCCCTCCGAGAAGTAGGGTTCGACAGGCCAGGAATGTTGTCAAATATTGCATCCGAGATGTTAGGTTGCCTTAGATTAGGATATACAACGTTATAGACGCATATAATGTTCCCACCGAGATGTAGGGTCCGACACGCCTGGAATGTTGTAGAATATTATATCCGAGATGTAAGGTTGCCTTAGGTTAGGATATATAACGTTATGGACGTGTATACTGTTCCCACCGAGAAGTAGGGTCCGAAACGCCAGGAATGTTGTAAAATATTACATCCGAGTTGTTACGTTGCCGTTATAGACGCATTAATGTTACCACCGAGACGTAGGGACCGACACGCCTGGAATGTTGTCAAATGTGACATCCGAGATGTTAGGTTGCCTTAGGTTAGGATATATACCGTTATAGACGTATATACTGTTCCCTCCGAGAAGTAGGGTTCGACAGGCCAGGAATGTTGTCAAATATTGCATCCGAGATGTTAGGTTGCCTTAGATTAGGATATACAACGTTATAGACGCATATAATGTTAACACCGAGAAGTAGGGTCCGACACGCCTGGAATGTTGTAGAATATTACATCCGAGATGTAAGGTTGCCTTAGGTTAGGATATATAACGTTATAGACATATATACTGTTCCCTCCGAGAAGTAGGGTTCGACAGGCCAGGAATGTTGTCAAATATTGCATCCGAGATGTTAGGTTGCCTTAGGTTAGGATATATAGCGTTATAGACGCATGTAATGTTACCACCGAGACGTAGGGACCGACACGCCTGGAATGTTGTCAAATGTTACATCCGAGATGTTAGGTTGCCTTAGATTAGGATATACAACGTTATAGACGCATATAATGTTCCCACCGAGAAGTACGGTTCGACAGGCCAGGAATATTGTCAAATATTGCGTCCGAGATGTTAGGTTGCCTTAGGTTAGGATATATAACGTTATAGACGCATGTAATGTTACCACCGAGACGTAGGGACCGACACGCCTGGAATGTTGTCAAATGTTACATCCGAGATGTTAGGTTGCCTTAGGTTAGGATATATGACGTTACAGACGTATATACTGTTCCCTCCCGGAAGTAGGGTTCGACAGGCCAGGAATGTTGTCAAATATTGCATCCGAGATGTTAGGTTGCCTTAGGTTAGGATATATAACGTTATAGACGCATGTAATGTTACCACCGAGACGTAGGGACCGACACGCCTGGAATGTTGTCAAATGTTACATCCGAGATGTTAGGTTGCCTTAGGTTAGGATATATGACGTTACAGACGTATATACTGTTCCCTCCGAGAAGTAGGGTTCGACAGGCCAGGAATGTTGTCAAATATTGCATCCGAGATGTTAGCTTGCCTTAGATTATGATATATACCGTTATAGACGTATATACTGTTCCCTCCGAGAAGTAGGATTCGACAGGCCAGGAATGTTGTCAAATATTGCATCCGAGATGTTAGGTTGCCTTAGATTAGGATATACAACGTTATAGACGCATATAATGTTCCCACCGAGATGTAGGGTCCGACACGCCTGGAATGTTTTAGAATATTACATCCGAGATGTAAGGTTGCCTTAGGTTAGGATATATAACGTTATGGACGTATATACTGTTCCCACCGAGAAGTAGGGTCCGAAACGCCAGGAATGTTGTAAAATATTACATCCGAGTTGTTACGTTGCCGTTATAGACGCATTAATGTTACCACCGAGACGTAGGGACCGACACGCCTGGAATGTTGTCAAATGTTACATCCGAGATGTTAGGTTGCCTTAGATTAGGATATACAACGTTATAGACGCATATAATGTTCCCACCGAGAAGTAGGGTCCGACACGCCTGGAATGTTGTAGAATATTACATCCGAGATGTAAGGTTGCCTTAGGTTAGGATATAGAACGTTATGGACGTATATACTGTTCCCACCGAGAAGTAGGGTCCGAAACGCCAGGAATGTTGTAAAATATTACATCCGAGTTGTTACGTTGCCGTTATAGACGCATTAATGTTACCACCGAGACGTAGGGACCGACACGCCTGGAATGTTGTCAAATGTTACATCCGAGAAGTTAGGTTGCCTTAGGTTAGGATATATGACGTTATAGACGTATATACTGTTCCCTCCGAGAAGTACGGTTCGACAGGCCAGGAATATTGTCAAATATTGCATCCGCTATTGTTAGGTTGCCTTAGATTATGATATATACCATTATAGACGCATATAATGCTCCCACCGAGAAGTAGGGTCCGACACGCCTGGAATGTTGTAGAATATTACATCCGAGATGTCAGGTTGCCTTAGGTTAGGATATATACCGTTATAGACATATATACTGTTCCCTCCGAGAAGTAGGGTTCGACAGGCCAGGAATGTTGTCTAATATTGCATCCGAGATGTTAGGTTGCCTTAGGTTAGGATATATAGCGTTATAGACGCATGTAATGTTCCCACCGAGAAGTAGGGTCCGACACGCCTGGAATGTTGTAGAATATTACATCCGAGATGTAAGATTGCCTTAGGTTAGGATATATAACGTTATGGACGTGTATACTGTTCCCACCGAGAAGTAGGGTCCGCAACGCCAGGAATGTTGTAAAATATTACATCCGAGTTGTTACGTTGCCGTTATAGACGCATTAATGTTACCACCGAGACGTAGGGACAGACACGCCTGGAATGTTGTCAAATGTGACATCCGAGATGTTAGGTTGCCTTAGGTTAGGATATATACCGTTATAGACGTATATACTGTTCCCTCCGAGAAGTAGGGTTCGACAGGCCAGGAATGTTGTCAAATATTGCATCCGAGATGTTAGGTTGCCTTAGATTAGGATATACAACGTTATAGACGCATATAATGTTCCCACCGAGAAGTAGGGTCCGACACGCCTGGAATGTTGTAGAATATTACATCCGAGATGTAAGGTTGCCTTAGGTTAGGATATATAACGTTATAGACATATATACTGTTCCCTCCGAGAAGTAGGGTTCGACAGGCCAGGAATGTTGTAAAATATTACATCCGAGTTGTTACGTTGCCGTTATAGACGCATTAATGTTACCACCGAGACGTAGGGACCGACAGGCCTGGAATGTTGTCAAATGTTACATCCGAGAAGTTAGGTTGCCTTAGGTTAGGATATATGACGTTATAGACGTATATACTGTTCCCTCCGAGAAGTACGGTTCGACAGGCCAGGAATATTGTCAAATATTGCATCCGAGATGTTAGGTTGCCTTAGGTTAGGATATATAACGTTATAGACGCATGTAATGTTACCACCGAGACGTAGGGACCGACATGCCTGGAATGTTGTCAAATGTTACATCCGAGATGTTAGGTTGCCTTAGGTTAGGATATATGACGTTACAGACGTATATACTGTTCCCTCCCGGAAGTAGGGTTCGACAGGCCAGGAATGTTGTCAAATATTGCATCCGAGATGTTAGGTTGCCTTAGATTATGATATATACCATTATAGACGCATATAATGCTCCCACCGAGAAGTAGGGTCCGACACGCCTGGAATGTTGTAGAATATTACATCCGAGATGTCAGGTTGCCTTAGGTTAGGATATATACCGTTATAGACATATATACTGTTCCCTCCGAGAAGTAGGGTTCGACAGGCCAGGAATGTTGTCAAATATTGCATCCGAGATGTTAGGTTGCCTTAGGTTAGGATATATAGCGTTATAGACGCATGTAATGTTCCCACCGAGAAGTAGGGTCCGACACGCCTGGAATGTTGTAGAATATTACATCCGAGATGTAAGATTGCCTTAGGTTAGGATATATAACGTTATGGACGTATATACTGTTCCCACCGAGAAGTAGGGTCCGAAGCGCCAGTAATGTTGTCAAATGTTACATCCGAGATGTTAGGTTGCCTTAGATTATGATATACACCGTTACAGACGTATATACTGTTCCCTCCGAGAAGTAGGGTTCGACAGGCCAGGAATGTTGTCAAATATTGCATCCGAGATGTTAGGTTGCCTTAGATTAGGATATACAACGTTATAGACGCATATAATGTTCCCACCGAGATGTAGGGTCCGACACGCCTGGAATGTTGTAGAATATTACATCCGAGATGTAAGGTTGCCTTAGGTTAGGATATATAACGTTATGGACGTGTATACTGTTCCCACCGAGAAGTAGGTTCCGAAACGCCAGGAATGTTGTAAAATATTACATCCGAGTTGTTACGTTGCCGTTATAGACGCATTAATGTTACCACCGAGACGTAGGGACCGACACGCCTGGAATGTTGTCAAATGTGACATCCGAGATGTTAGGTTGCCTTAGGTTAGGATATATACCGTTATAGACGTATATACTGTTCCCTCCGAGAAGTAGGGTTCGACAGGCCAGGAATGTTGTCAAATATTGCATCCGAGATGTTAGGTTGCCTTAGATTAGGATATACAACGTTATAGACGCATATAATGTTCCCACCGAGAAGTAGGGTCCGACACGCCTGGAATGTTGTAGAATATTACATCCGAGATGTAAGGTTGCCTTAGGTTAGGATATATAACGTTATAGACATATATACTGTTCCCTCCGAGAAGTAGGGTTCGACAGGCCAGGAATGTTGTCAAATATTGCATCCGAGATGTTAGGTTGCCTTAGGTTAGGATATATAGCGTTATAGACGCATGTAATGTTACCACCGAGACGTAGGGGCCGACACGCCTGGAATGTTGTCAAATGTTACATCCGAGATGTTAGGTTGCCTTAGATTAGGATATACAACGTTATAGACGCATATAATGTTACCACCGAGAAGTAGGGTCCGACACGCCTGGAATGTTGTAGAATATTACATCCGAGATGTAAGGTTGCCTTAGGTTAGGATATAGAACGTTATGGACGTATATACTGTTCCCACCGAGAAGTAGGGTCCGAAACGCCCGGAATGTTGTAAAATATTACATCCGAGTTGTTACGTTGCCGTTATAGACGCATTAATGTTACCACCGAGACGTAGGGACCGACACGCCTGGAATGTTGTCAAATGTTACATCCGAGAAGTTAGGTTGCCTTAGGTTAGGATATATGACGTTATAGACGTATATACTGTTCCCTCCGAGAAGTACGGTTCGACAGGCCAGGAATATTGTCAAATATTGCATCCGAGATGTTAGGTTGCCTTAGGTTAGGATATATAACGTTATAGACGCATGTAATGTTACCACCGAGACGTAGGGACCGACACGCCTGGAATGTTGTCAAATGTTACATCCGAGATGTTAGGTTGCCTTAGGTTAGGATATATGACGTTACAGACGTATATACTGTTCCCTCCCGGAAGTAGGGTTCGACAGGCCAGGAATGTTGTCAAATATTGCATCCGAGATGTTAGGTTGCCTTAGATTATGATATATACCATTATAGACGCATATAATGCTCCCACCGAGAAGTAGGGTCCGACACGGCTGGAATGTTGTAGAATATTACATCCGAGATGTCAGGTTGCCTTAGGTTAGGATATATACCGTTATAGACATATATACTGTTCCCTCCGAGAAGTAGGGTTCGACAGGCCAGGAATGTTGTCAAATATTGCATACGAGATGTTAGGTTGCCTTAGGTTAGGATATATAGCGTTATAGACGCATGTAATGTTCCCACCGAGAAGTAGGGTCCGACACGCCTGGAATGTTGTAGAATATTACATCCGAGATGTAAGATTGCCTTAGGTTAGGATATGTAACGTTATGGACGTATATACTGTTCCCACCGAGAAGTAGGGTCCGAAGCGCCAGGAATGTTGTCAAATGTTACATCCGAGATGTTAGGTTGCCTTAGATTATGATATATACCGTTATAGACGTATATACTGTTCCCTCCGAGAAGTAGGGTTCGACAGGCCAGGAATGTTGTCAAATATTGCATCCGAGATGTTAGGTTGCCTTAGATTAGGATATACAACGTTATAGACGCATATAATGTTCCCACCGAGATGTAGGGTCCGACACGCCTGGAATGTTGTAGAATATTATATCCGAGATGTAAGGTTGCCTTAGGTTAGGATATATAACGTTATGGACGTGTATACTGTTCCCACCGAGAAGTAGGGTCCGAAACGCCAGGAATGTTGTAAAATATTACATCCGAGTTGTTACGTTGCCGTTATAGACGCATTAATGTTACCACCGAGACGTAGGGACCGACACGCCTGGAATGTTGTCAAATGTGACATCCGAGATGTTAGGTTGCCTTAGGTTAGGATATATACCGTTATAGACGTATATACTGTTCCCTCCGAGAAGTAGGGTTCGACAGGCCAGGAATGTTGTCAAATATTGCATCCGAGATGTTAGGTTGCCTTAGATTAGGATATACAACGTTATAGACGCATATAATGTTAACACCGAGAAGTAGGGTCCGACACGCCTGGAATGTTGTAGAATATTACATCCGAGATGTAAGGTTGCCTTAGGTTAGGATATATAACGTTATAGACATATATACTGTTCCCTCCGAGAAGTAGGGTTCGACAGGCCAGGAATGTTGTCAAATATTGCATCCGAGATGTTAGGTTGCCTTAGGTTAGGATATATAGCGTTATAGACGCATGTAATGTTACCACCGAGACGTAGGGACCGACACGCCTGGAATGTTGTCAAATGTTACATCCGAGATGTTAGGTTGCCTTAGATTAGGATATACAACGTTATAGACGCATATAATGTTCCCACCGAGAAGTACGGTTCGACAGGCCAGGAATATTGTCAAATATTGCGTCCGAGATGTTAGGTTGCCTTAGGTTAGGATATATAACGTTATAGACGCATGTAATGTTACCACCGAGACGTAGGGACCGACACGCCTGGAATGTTGTCAAATGTTACATCCGAGATGTTAGGTTGCCTTAGGTTAGGATATATGACGTTACAGACGTATATACTGTTCCCTCCCGGAAGTAGGGTTCGACAGGCCAGGAATGTTGTCAAATATTGCATCCGAGATGTTAGGTTGCCTTAGGTTAGGATATATAACGTTATAGACGCATGTAATGTTACCACCGAGACGTAGGGACCGACACGCCTGGAATGTTGTCAAATGTTACATCCGAGATGTTAGGTTGCCTTAGGTTAGGATATATGACGTTACAGACGTATATACTGTTCCCTCCCGGAAGTAGGGTTCGACAGGCCAGGAATGTTGTCAAATATTGCATCCGAGATGTTAGGTTGCCTTAGATTATGATATATACCATTATAGACGCATATAATGCTCCCACCGAGAAGTAGGGTCCGACACGCCTGGAATGTTGTAGAATATTACATCCGAGATGTCAGGTTGCCTTAGGTTAGGATATATACCGTTATAGACATATATACTGTTCCCTCCGAGAAGTAGGGTTCGACAGGCCAGGAATGTTGTCAAATATTGCATACGAGATGTTAGGTTGCCTTAGGTTAGGATATATAGCGTTATAGACGCATGTAATGTTCCCACCGAGAAGTAGGGTCCGACACGCCTGGAATGTTGTAGAATATTACATCCGAGATGTAAGATTGCCTTAGGTTAGGATATGTAACGTTATGGACGTATATACTGTTCCCACCGAGAAGTAGGGTCCGAAGCGCCAGGAATGTTGTCAAATGTTACATCCGAGATGTTAGGTTGCCTTAGATTATGATATATACCGTTATAGACGTATATACTGTTCCCTCCGAGAAGTAGGGTTCGACAGGCCAGGAATGTTGTCAAATATTGCATCCGAGATGTTAGGTTGCCTTAGATTAGGATATACAACGTTATAGACGCATATAATTTTCCCACCGAGAAGTAGGGTCCGACACGCCTGGAATGTTGTAGAATATTACATCCGAGATGTAAGGTTGCCTTAGGTTAGGATATATAACGTTATAGACATATATACTGTTCCCTCCGAGAAGTAGGGTTCGACAGGCCAGGAATGTTGTCAAATATTGCATCCGAGATGTTAGGTTGCCTTAGGTTAGGATATATAGCGTTATAGACGCATGTAATGTTACCACCGAGAGGTAGGGTTCGACAGGCCAGGAATGTTGTCAAATATTGCATCCGAGATGCTAGGTTGCCTTTGGTTAGGATATATAACGTTATAGACGCATGTAATGTTACCTCCGAGACGTAGGGACCGACACGCCTGGAGTGTTGTCAAATATTGCATCCGAGATGTTAGGTTGCCTTAGGTTAGGATATATAACGTTATGGACGCATGTAATGTTACCACCGAGACGTAGGAACCGACACGCCTGGAATGTTGTCAAATGTTACATCCGAGATGTTAGGTTGCCTTAGGTTAGGATATATGACGTTACAGACGTATATACTGTTCCCTCCCGGAAGTAGGGTTCGACAGGCCAGGAATGTTGTCAAATATTGCATCCGAGATGTTAGGTTGCCTTAGGTTAGGATATATAACGTTATAGACGCATGTAATGTTACCACCGAGACGTAGGGACCGACACGCCTGGAATGTTGTCAAATGTTACATCCGAGATGTTAGGTTGCCTTAGGTTAGGATATATGACGTTACAGACGTATATACTGTTCCCTCCCGGAAGTAGGGTTCGACAGGCCAGGAATGTTGTCAAATATTGCATCCGAGATGTTAGGTTGCCTTAGATTATGATATATACCATTATAGACGCATATAATGCTCCCACCGAGAAGTAGGGTCCGACACGCCTGGAATGTTGTAGAATATTACATCCGAGATGTCAGGTTGCCTTAGGTTAGGATATATACCGTTATAGACATATATACTGTTCCCTCCGAGAAGTAGGGTTCGACAGGCCAGGAATGTTGTCAAATATTGCATACGAGATGTTAGGTTGCCTTAGGTTAGGATATATAGCGTTATAGACGCATGTAATGTTCCCACCGAGAAGTAGGGTCCGACACGCCTGGAATGTTGTAGAATATTACATCCGAGATGTAAGATTGCCTTAGGTTAGGATATGTAACGTTATGGACGTATATACTGTTCCCACCGAGAAGTAGGGTCCGAAGCGCCAGGAATGTTGTCAAATGTTACATCCGAGATGTTAGGTTGCCTTAGATTATGATATATACCGTTATAGACGTATATACTGTTCCCTCCGAGAAGTAGGGTTCGACAGGCCAGGAATGTTGTCAAATATTGCATCCGAGATGTTAGGTTGCCTTAGATTAGGATATACAACGTTATAGACGCATATAATTTTCCCACCGAGAAGTAGGGTCCGACACGCCTGGAATGTTGTAGAATATTACATCCGAGATGTAAGGTTGCCTTAGGTTAGGATATATAACGTTATAGACATATATACTGTTCCCTCCGAGAAGTAGGGTTCGACAGGCCAGGAATGTTGTCAAATATTGCATCCGAGATGTTAGGTTGCCTTAGGTTAGGATATATAGCGTTATAGACGCATGTAATGTTACCACCGAGAGGTAGGGTTCGACAGGCCAGGAATGTTGTCAAATATTGCATCCGAGATGCTAGGTTGCCTTTGGTTAGGATATATAACGTTATAGACGCATGTAATGTTACCTCCGAGACGTAGGGACCGACACGCCTGGAGTGTTGTCAAATATTGCATCCGAGATGTTAGGTTGCCTTAGGTTAGGATATATAACGTTATGGACGCATGTAATGTTACCACCGAGACGTAGGGACCGACACGCCTGGAATGTTGTCAAATGTTACATCCGAGATGTTAGGTTGCCTTAGATTAGGATATACAACGTTATACACGCATATAATGTTCCCACCGAGAAGTAGGGTCCGACACGCCTGGAATGTTGTAGAATAATACATCCGAGATGTCAGGTTGCCTTAGGTTAGGATATATAACGTTATAGACGTATATAATGTTCCCTCCGAGAGGTAGGGTTCGACAAACCAGGAATGTTGTCAAATATTGCATCCGAGATGTTAGGTTGCCTTAGATTAGGATATATAGCGTTATAGAAGCATGTAATGTTACCACCGAGACGTAGGGACCGACACGCCTGGAATGTTGTCAAATGTTACATCCGAGATGTTAGGTTGCCTTAGGTTAGGATATATGACGTTATAGACGTATATACTGTTCCCTCCGAGAAGTACGGTTCGACAGGCCAGGAATATTGTCAAATATTGCATCCGAGATGTTAGGTTGACTTAGGTTAGGATATATAACGTTATAGACGCATGTAATGTTACCACCGAGACGTAGGGACCGACACGCCTGGAAGGTTGTAGAATATTACATCCGAGATATCAGGTTGCCTTAGGTTAGGATATATACCGTTATAGACGTATATACTGTTCCCTCCGAGAAGTAGGGTTCGACAGGCCAGGAATGTTGTCAAATATTGCATCCGAGATGTTAGGTTGCCTTAGATTAGGATATACAACGTTATAGACGCATATAATGTTCCCACCGAGATGTAGGGTCCGACACGCCTGGAATGTTGTAGAATATTACATCCGAGATGTAAGGTTGCCTTAGGTTAGGATATATAACGTTATGGACGTGTATACTGTTCCCACCGAGAAGTAGGGTCCGAAACGCCAGGAATGTTGTAAAATATTACATCCGAGTTGTTACGTTGCCGTTATAGACGCATTAATGTTACCACCGAGACGTAGGGACCGACACGCCTGGAATGTTGTGAAATGTGACATCCGAGATGTTAGGTTGCCTTAGGTTAGGATATATACCGTTATAGACGTATATACTGTTCCCTCCGAGAAGTAGGGTTCGACAGGCCAGGAATGTTGTCAAATATTGCATCCGAGATGTTAGGTTGCCTTAGATTAGGATATACAACGTTATAGACGCATATAATGTTCCCACCGAGAAGTAGGGTCCGACACGCCTGGAATGTTGTAGAATATTACATCCGAGATGTAAGGTTGCCTTAGGTTAGGATATATAACGTTATAGACATATATACTGTTCCCTCCGAGAAGTAGGGTTCGACAGGCCAGGAATGTTGTCAAATATTGCATCCGAGATGTTAGGTTGCCTTAGGTTAGGATATATAGCGTTATAGACGCATGTAATGTTACCACCGAGACGTAGGGACCGACACGCCCGGAATGTTGTCAAATGTTACATCCGAGATGTTAGGTTGCCTTAGATTAGGATATACAACGTTATACACGCATATAATGTTCCCACCGAGAAGTAGGGTCCGACACGCCTGGAATGTTGTAGAATAATACATCCGAGATGTCAGGTTGCCTTAGGTTAGGATATATAACGTTATAGACGTATATAATGTTCCCTCCGAGAGGTAGGGTTCGACAAACCAGGAATGTTGTCAAATATTGCATCCGAGATGTTAGGTTGCCTTAGATTAGGATATATACCGTTATAGAAGCATGTAATGTTACCACCGAGACGTAGGGACCGACACGCCTGGAATGTTGTCAAATGTTACATCCGAGATGTTAGGTTGCCTTAGGTTAGGATATATGACGTTATAGACGTATATACTGTTCCCTCCGAGAAGTACGGTTCGACAGGCCAGGAATATTGTCAAATATTGCATCCGAGATGTTAGGTTGACTTAGGTTAGGATATATAACGTTATAGACGCATGTAATGTTACCACCGAGACGTAGGGACCGACACGCCTGGAAGGTTGTAGAATATTACATCCGAGATATCAGGTTGCCTTTGGTTAGGATATATACCGTTATAGACGTATATACTGTTCCCTCCGAGAAGTAGGGTTCGACAGGCCAGGAATGTTGTCAAATATTGCATCCGAGATGTTAGGTTGCCTTAGATTAGGATATACAACGTTATAGACGCATATAATGTTCCCACCGAGACGTAGGGAGCGACACGCCTGGAATGTTGTCAAATTTTACATCCGAGGTATTAGGTTGCCTTAGGTTAGGATATATGACGTTATAGACGTATATACTGTTCCCTCCGAGAAGTACGGTTCGACAGGCCAGGAATATTGTCAAATATTGCATCCGAGATGTTAGGTTGCCTTAGGTTAGGATATATAACGTTATAGACGTATATAATGTTCCCTCCGAGAAGTAGGGTTCGACAGGCTAGGAATGTTATCAAATATTGCATCCGAGATGTTAGGTTGCCTTAGATTATGATATATAGCGTTATAGACGCATATAATGTTCCCACCGAGAAGTAGGGTCCGACACGCATGGAAGGTTGTAGAATATTACATCCGAGATATCAGGTTGCCTTAGGTTAGGATATATACCGTTATAGATATATGTACTGTTCCCTCCGAGAAGTACGGTTCGGCAGGCCAGGAATGTTGTCAAATATTGCATCCGAGATGTTAGGTTGCCGCAGGTTAGGATATATAACGTTATGGACGCATGTAATGTTACCACCGAGACGTAGGGACCGACACGCCTGGAATGTTGTCAAATGTTACATCCGAGATGTTAGGTTGCCTTAGATTAGGATATACAACGTTATAGACGCATATAATGTACCCTCCGAGAAGTAGGGTTCGACAGGCCAGGAATGTTGTCAAATATTGCATCCGAGATGTTAGGTTGCCTTAGATTAGGATACACAACGTTATAGACGCATGTAATGTTACCACCGAGACGTAGGGACCGACACGCCTGGAATGTTGTCAAATGTTACATCCGAGATGTTAGGTTGCCTTAGGTTAGGATGTATGACGTTACAGACGTATATGCTGTTCCCTCCGAGAAGTAGGGTTCGACAGGCCAGGAATGTTGTCAAATATTGCATCCGAGATGTTAGCTTGCCTTAGATTATGATATATACCGTTATAGACGTATATACTGTTCCCTCCGAGAAGTAGGGTTCGACAGGCCAGGAATGTTGTCAAATATTGCATCCGAGATGTTAGGTTGCCTTAGATTAGGATATACAACGTTATAGACGCATATAATGTTCCCACCGAGAAGTAGGTTCCGACACGCCTGGAATGTTGTAGAATATTACTATCGAGATGTAAGGTTGCCTTAGGTTAGGATATATAACGTTATGGACGTATATACTGTTCCCACCGAGAAGTAGGGTCCGAAATGCCAGGAATGTTGTAAAATATTACATCCGAGTTGTTACGCTGCCGTTATAGACGCATTAATGTTACCACCGAGACGTAGGGACCGACACGCCTGGAATGTTGTCAAATATGACATCCGAGATGTTAGGTTGCCTTAGGTTAGGATATATATCGTTATAGACGTATATACTGTTCCCTCCGAGAAGTAGGGTTCGACAGGCCAGGAATGTTGTCAAATATTGCATCCGAGATGCTAGGTTGCCTTTGGTTAGGATATATAACGTTATAGACGCATGTAATGTTACCTCCGAGACGTAGGGACCGACACGCCTGGAATGTTGTCAAATATTGCATCCGAGATGTTAGGTTGCCTTAGGTTAGGATATATAACGTTATAGACGCATGTAATGTTACCACCGAGACGTAGGGACCGACACGCCTGGAATGTTGTCAAATGTTACATCCGAGATGTCAGGTTGCCTTAGGTTAGGATATATAACGTTATAGACGTATATACTGTTCCCTCCGAGAAGTAGGGTTCGACAAGCCAGGAATGTTGTCAAATATTGCATCCGAGATGTTAGGTTGCCTTTGGTTAGGATATATAACGTTATAGACGCATGTAATGTTACCTCCGAGACGTAGGGACCGACACGCCTGGAAAGTTGTCAAATATTGCATCCGAGATGTTAGGTTGCCTTAGGTTAGGATATATAACGTTATAGACGCATGTAATGTTACCACCGAGACGTAGGGACCGACACGCCTGGAATGTTGTCAAATGTTACATCCGAATTGTTAGGTTGCCTTAGTTTATGATATATACCATTATAGAAGCATATAATGTTCCCACCGAGAAGTAGGGTCCGACACGCCTGAAAGGTTGTAGAATATTACATCCGAGATGTCAGGTTGCCTTAGGTTAGGATATATACCGTTATAGACATATATACTGTTCCCTCCGAGAAGTAGGGTTCGACAGGCCAGGAATGTTGTCAAATATTGCATCCGAGATGTTAGGTTGCCTTAGGTTAGGATATATAGCGTTATAGACGCATGTAATGTTACCACCGAGACGTAGGGACCGACACGCCTGGAATGTTGTCAAATGTTACATCCGAGATGTTAGGTTGCCTTAGATTAGGATATGCAACGTTGTGGACGCATATAATGTTACCACCGAGACGTAGGGACCGACACGCCTGGAATGTTGTCAAATGTTACATCCGAGATGTTAGGTTGCCTTAGATTAGGATATACAACGTTATAGACGCATATAATGTACCCTCCGAGACGTAGGGACCGACACGCCTGGAATGTTGTCAAATGTTACATCCGAATTGTTAGGTTGCCTTAGATTATGATATATACCATTATAGAAGCATATAATGTTCCCACCGAGAAGTAGGGTCCGACACGCCTGAAAGGTTGTAGAATATTACATCCGAGATGTCAGGTTGCCTTAGGTTAGGATATATACCGTTATAGACATATATACTGTTCCCTCCGAGAAGTAGGGTTCGACAGGCCAGCAATGTTGTCAAATATTGCATCCGAGATGTTAGCTTGCCTTAGATTATGATATATACCGTTATAGACGTATATACTGTTCCCTCCGAGAAGTAGGGTTCGACAGGCCAGGAATGTTGTCAAATATTGCATCCGAGATGTTAGGTTGCCTTAGATTAGGATATACAACGTTATAGACGCATATAATGTTCCCACCGAGATGTAGGGTCCGACACGCCTGGAATGTTGTAGAATATTACATCCGAGATGTAAGGTTGCCTTAGGTTAGAATGTATAACGTTATGGACGTAT
Source organism: Xylocopa violacea (assembly GCA_963969225.1). Lineage (NCBI taxonomy): Eukaryota > Metazoa > Arthropoda > Insecta > Hymenoptera > Apidae > Xylocopa > Xylocopa violacea. The sequence goes on from CAXAJV010000004.1 coordinate 23,307,304, forward strand.
ATACTGTTGCCACCGAGAAGTAGGGTCCGAAACGCCAGGAATGTTGTAAAATATTACATCCGAGTTGTTACGTTGCCGTTATAGACGCATTAATGTTACCACCGAGACGTAGGGACCGACACGCCTGGAATGTTGTCAAATGTGACATCCGAGATGTTAGGTTGCCTTAGGTTAGGATATATACCGTTATAGACGTATATACTGTTCCCTCCGAGAAGTAGGGTTCGACAGGCCAGGAATGTTGTCAAATATTGCATCCGAGATGTTAGGTTGCCTTAGATTAGGATATACAACGTTATAGACGCATATAATGTTCCCACCGAGAAGTAGGGTCCGACACGCCTGGAATGTTGTAGAATATTACATCCGAGATGTAAGGTTGCCTTAGGTTAGGATATATAACGTTATAGACATATATACTGTTCCCTCCGAGAAGTAGGGTTCGACAGGCCAGGAATGTTGTCAAATATTGCATCCGAGATGTTAGGTTGCCTTAGATTAGGATATACAACGTTATAGACGCATATAATGTTCCCACCGAGAAGTAGGGTCCGACACGCCTGGAATGTTGTAGAATATTACATCCGAGATGTAAGGTTGCCTTAGGTTAGGATATATAACGTTATAGACATATATACTGTTCCCTCCGAGAAGTAGGGTTCGACAGGCCAGGAATGTTGTCAAATATTGCATCCGAGATGTTAGGTTGCCTTAGGTTAGGATATATAGCGTTATAGACGCATGTAATGTTACCACCGAGACGTAGGGACCGACACGCCCGGAATGTTGTCAAATGTTACATCCGAGATGTTAGGTTGCCTTAGATTAGGATATACAACGTTATACACGCATATAATGTTCCCACCGAGAAGTAGGGTCCGACACGCCTGGAATGTTGTAGAATAATACATCCGAGATGTCAGGTTGCCTTAGGTTAGGATATATAACGTTATAGACGTATATAATGTTCCCTCCGAGAGGTAGGGTTCGACAAACCAGGAATGTTGTCAAATATTGCATCCGAGATGTTAGGTTGCCTTAGATTAGGATATATACCGTTATAGAAGCATGTAATGTTACCACCGAGACGTAGGGACCGACACGCCTGGAATGTTGTCAAATGTTACATCCGAGATGTTAGGTTGCCTTAGGTTAGGATATATGACGTTATAGACGTATATACTGTTCCCTCCGAGAAGTACGGTTCGACAGGCCAGAAATATTGTCAAATATTGCATCCGAGATGTTAGGTTGACTTAGGTTAGGATATATAACGTTATAGACGCATGTAATGTTACCACCGAGACGTAGGGACCGACACGCCTGGAAGGTTGTAGAATATTACATCCGAGATATCAGGTTGCCTTAGGTTAGGATATATACCGTTATAGACGTATATACTGTTCCCTCCGAGAAGTAGGGTTCGACAGGCCAGGAATGTTGTCAAATATTGCATCCGAGATGTTAGGTTGCCTTAGATTAGGATATACAACGTTATAGACGCATATAATGTTCCCACCGAGACGTAGGGAGCGACACGCCTGGAATGTTGTCAAATTTTACATCCGAGGTATTAGGTTGCCTTAGGTTAGGATATATGACGTTATAGACGTATATACTGTTCCCTCCGAGAAGTACGGTTCGACAGGCCAGGAATATTGTCAAATATTGCATCCGAGATGTTAGGTTGCCTTAGGTTAGGATATATAACGTTATAGACGTATATAATGTTCCCTCCGAGAAGTAGGGTTCGACAGGCTAGGAATGTTATCAAATATTGCATCCGAGATGTTAGGTTGCCTTAGATTATGATATATAGCGTTATAGACGCATATAATGTTCTCACCGAGAAGTAGGGTCCGACACGCATGGAAGGTTGTAGAATATTACATCCGAGATATCAGGTTGCCTTAGGTTAGGATATATACCGTTATAGATATATGTACTGTTCCCTCCGAGAAGTACGGTTCGGCAGGCCAGGAATGTTGTCAAATATTGCATCCGAGATGTTAGGTTGCCGCAGGTTAGGATATATAACGTTATGGACGCATGTAATGTTACCACCGAGACGTAGGGACCGACACGCCTGGAATGTTGTCAAATGTTACATCCGAGATGTTAGGTTGCCTTAGATTAGGATATACAACGTTATAGACGCATATAATGTACCCTCCGAGAAGTAGGGTTCGACAGGCCAGGAATGTTGTCAAATATTGCATCCGAGATGTTAGGTTGCCTTAGATTAGGATACACAACGTTATAGACGCATGTAATGTTACCACCGAGACGTAGGGACCGACACGCCTGGAATGTTGTCAAATGTTACATCCGAGATGTTAGGTTGCCTTAGGTTAGGATGTATGACGTTACAGACGTATATGCTGTTCCCTCCGAGAAGTAGGGTTCGACAGGCCAGGAATGTTGTCAAATATTGCATCCGAGATGTTAGCTTGCCTTAGATTATGATATATACCGTTATAGACGTATATACTGTTCCCTCCGAGAAGTAGGGTTCGACAGGCCAGGAATGTTGTCAAATATTGCATCCGAGATGTTAGGTTGCCTTAGATTAGGATATACAACGTTATAGACGCATATAATGTTCCCACCGAGAAGTAGGGTCCGACACGCCTGGAATGTTGTAGAATATTACTATCGAGATGTAAGGTTGCCTTAGGTTAGGATATATAACGTTATGGACGTATATACTGTTCCCACCGAGAAGTAGGGTCCGAAATGCCAGGAATGTTGTAAAATATTACATCCGAGTTGTTACGCTGCCGTTATAGACGCATTAATGTTACCACCGAGACGTAGGGACCGACACGCCTGGAATGTTGTCAAATATGACATCCGAGATGTTAGGTTGCCTTAGGTTAGGATATATATCGTTATAGACGTATATACTGTTCCCTCCGAGAAGTAGGGTTCGACAGGCCAGCAATGTTGTCAAATATTGCATCCGAGATGTTAGCTTGCCTTAGATTATGATATATACCGTTATAGACGTATATACTGTTCCCTCCGAGAAGTAGGGTTCGACAGGCCAGGAATGTTGTCAAATATTGCATCCGAGATGTCAGGTTGCCTTAGGTTAGGATATATACCGTTATAGACATATATACTGTTCCCTCCGAGAAGTAGGGTTCGACAGGCCAGCAATGTTGTCAAATATTGCATCCGAGATGTTAGCTTGCCTTAGATTATGATATATACCGTTATAGACGTATATACTGTTCCCTCCGAGAAGTAGGGTTCGACAGGCCAGGAATGTTGTCAAATATTGCATCCGAGATGTTAGGTTGCCTTAGATTAGGATATACAACGTTATAGACGCATATAATGTTCCCACCGAGATGTAGGGTCCGACACGCCTGGAATGTTGTAGAATATTACATCCGAGATGTAAGGTTGCCTTAGGTTAGAATGTATAACGTTATGGACGTATATACTGTTGCCACCGAGAAGTAGGGTCCGAAACGCCAGGAATGTTGTAAAATATTACATCCGAGTTGTTACGTTGCCGTTATAGACGCATTAATGTTACCACCGAGACGTAGGGACCGACACGCCTGGAATGTTGTCAAATGTGACATCCGAGATGTTAGGTTGCCTTAGGTTAGGATATATACCGTTATAGACGTATATACTGTTCCCTCCGAGAAGTAGGGTTCGACAGGCCAGGAATGTTGTCAAATATTGCATCCGAGATGTTAGCTTGCCTTAGATTATGATATATACCGTTATAGACGTATATACTGTTCCCTCCGAGAAGTAGGGTTCGACAGGCGAGGAATGTTGTCAAATATTGCATCCGAGATGTTAGGTTGCCTTAGATTAGGATATACAACGTTATAGACGCATATAATGTTCCCACCGAGAAGTAGGGTCCGACACGCCTGGAATGTTGTAGAATATTACATCCGAGATGTAAGGTTGCCTTAGGTTAGGATATATAACGTTATAGACATATATACTGTTCCCTCCGAGAAGTAGGGTTCGACAGGCCAGGAATGTTGTCAAATATTGCATCCGAGATGTTAGGTTGCCTTAGGTTAGGATATATAGCGTTATAGACGCATATAATGTTCCCACCGAGAAGTAGGGTCCGACACGCCTGGAAGGTTGTAGAATATTACATCCGAGATGTCAGGTTGCCTTAGGTTAGGATATATACCGTTATAGATATATGTACTGTTCCCTCCGAGAAGTACGGTTCGGCAGGCCAGGAATGTTGTCAAATATTGCATCCGAGATGTTAGGTTGCCTTAGGTTAGGATATATAACGTTATGGACGCATGTAATGTTACCACCGAGACGTAGGGACCGACACGCCTGGAATGTTGTCAAATGTTACATCCGAGATGTTAGGTTGCCTTAGATTAGGATAAACAACGTTATAGACGCATATAATGTACCCTCCGAGAAGTAGGGTTCGACAAGCCAGGAATGTTGTCAAATATTGCATCCGAGATGTTAGGTTGCCTTAGATTAGGATACACAACGTTATAGACGCATGTAATGTTACCACCGAGACGTAGGGACCGACACGCCTGGAATGTTGTCAAATGTTACATCCGAGATATTAGGTTGCCTTAGGTTAGGATGTATGACGTTACAGACGTATATACTGTTCCCTCCGAGAAGTAGGGTTCGACAGGCCAGGAATGTTGTCAAATATTGCATCCGAGATGTTAGGTTGCCTTAGATTAGGATATACAACGTTATAGACGCATATAATGTTCCCACCGAGAAGTAGGGTCCGACACGCCTGGAATGTTGTAGAATATTACTATCGAGATGTAAGGTTGTCTTAGGTTAGGATATATAACGTTATGGACGTATATACTGTTCCCACCGAGAAGTAGGGTCCGAAATGCCAGGAATGTTGTAAAATATTACATCCGAGTTGTTACGCTGCCGTTATAGACGCATTAATGTTACCACCGAGACGTAGGGACCGACACGCCTGGAATGTTGTCAAATATGACATCCGAGATGTTAGGTTGCCTTAGGTTAGGATATATATCGTTATAGACGTATATACTGTTCCCTCCGAGAAGTAGGGTTCGACAGGCCAGGAATGTTGTCAAATATTGCATCCGAGATGCTAGGTTGCCTTTGGTTAGGATATATAACGTTATAGACGCATGTAATGTTACCTCCGAGACGTAGGGACCGACACGCCTGGAATGTTGTCAAATATTGCATCCGAGACGTTAGGTTGCCTTAGGTTAGGATATATAACGTTATAGACGCATGTAATGTTACCACCGAGACGTAGGGACCGACACGCCTGGAATGTTGTCAAATGTTACATCCGAGATGTCAGGTTGCCTTAGGTTAGGATATATAACGTTATAGACGTATATACTGTTCCCTCCGAGAAGTAGGGTTCGACAAGCCAGGAATGTTGTCAAATATTGCATCCGAGATGTTAGGTTGCCTTAGATTAGGATATATACCGTTATAGAAGCATGTAATGTTACCACCGAGACGTAGGGACCGACACGCCTGGAATGTTGTCAAATGTTACATCCGAGATGTTAGGTTGCCTTAGGTTAGGATATATATCGTTATAGACGTATATACTGTTCCCACCGAGAGGTAGGGTTCGACAGGCCAGGAATGTTGTCAAATATTGCATCCGAGATGCTAGGTTGCCTTTGGTTAGGATATATAACGTTATAGACGCATGTAATGTTACCTCCAAGACGTAGGGACCGACACGCCTGGAAAGTTGTCAAATATTGCATCCGAGATGTTAGGTTGCCTTAGGTTAGGATATATAACGTTATAGACGCATGTAATGTTACCACCGAGACGTAGGGACCGACACGCCTGGAATGTTGTCAAATGTTACATCCGAATTGTTAGGTTGCCTTAGATTATGATATATACCATTATAGAAGCATATAATGTTCCCACCGAGAAGTAGGGTCTGACACGCCTGAAAGGTTGTAGAATATTACATCCGAGATGTCAGGTTGCCTTAGGTTAGGATATATACCGTTATAGACATATATACTGTTCCCTCCGAGAAGTAGGGTTCGACAGGCCAGGAATGTTGTCAAATATTGCATCCGAGATGTTAGGTTGCCTTAGGTTAGGATATATAGCGTTATAGACGCATGTAATGTTACCACCGAGACGTAGGGACCGACACGCCTGGAATGTTGTCAAATGTTACATCCGAGATGTTAGGTTGCCTTAGATTAGGATATGCAACGTTGTAGACGCATATAATGTTACCTCCGAGACGTAGGGACCGACACGCCTGGAATGTTGTCAAATGTTACATCCGAGATGTTAGGTTGCCTTATGTTAGGATATATGACGCTACAGACGTATATAATGTACCCTCCGAGAAGTAGGGTTCGACAGGCCAGGAATGTTGTCAAATATTGCATCCGAGAGGTTAGGTTGCCTTAGATTAGGATATACAACGTTATAGACGCATGTAATGTTACCACCGAGACGTAGGGACCGAAACGCCTGGAATGTTGTCAAATGTTACATCCGAGATGTTAGGTTGCCTTAGGTTAGGATGTATGACGTTACAGACGTATATACTGTTCCCTCCGAGAAGTAGGGTTCGACAGGCCAGGAATGTTGTCAAGTATTGCATCCGAGATGTTAGCTTGCCTTAGATTATGATATATGCCGTTATAGACGTATATACTGTTCCCTCCGAGAAGTAGGGTTCGACAGGCCAGGAATGTTGTCAAATATTGCATCCGAGATGTTAGGTTGCCTTAGATTAGGATATACGACGTTATAGACGCATATAATGTTCCCACCGAGATGTAGGGTCCGACAGGCCTGGAATGTTGTAGAATATTACATCCGAGATGTAAGGTTGCCTTAGCTTAGGATGTATAACGTTATGGACGTATATACTGTTGCCACCGAGAAGTAGGGTCCGAAACGCCAGGAATGTTGTCAAATGTTACATCCGAATTGTTAGGTTGCCTTAGATTATGATATATACCATTATAGAAGCATATAATGTTCCCACCGAGAAGTAGGGTCCGACACGCCTGTAAGGTTGTAGAATATTACATCCGAGATGTCAGGTTGCCTTAGGTTAGGATATATAACGTTATAGACGCATGTAATGTTACCACCGACACGTAGGGACCGTCACGCCTGGAATGTTGTCAAATGTTACATCCGAGATGTTAGGTTGCCTTAGGTTAGGATATATGACGTTAGAGACGTATATACTGTTCCCTCCGGGAAGTAGGGTTCGACAGGCCAGGAATGTTGTCAAATATTGCATCCGAGATGTTAGGTTGCCTTAGATTATGATATATACCGTTATAGACGTATATACTGTTCCCTCCGAGAAGTAGGGTTCGACAGGCCAGGAATGTTGTCAAATATTGCATCCGAGATGTTAGGTTGCCTTAGGTTAGGATATATAACGTTATAGACGCATGTAATGTTACCACCGAGACGTAGGGACCGACACGCCTGGAATGTTGTCAAATGTTACATCCGAGATGTTAGGTTGCCTTAGGTTAGGATGTATGACGTTACAGACGTATATACTGTTCCCTCCGAGAAGTAGGGTTCGACAGGCCAGGAATGTTGTCAAGTATTGCATCCGAGATGTTAGCTTGCCTTAGATTATGATATATACCGTTATAGACGTATATACTGTTCCCTCCGAGAAGTAGGGTTCGACAGGCCAGGAATGTTGTCAAATATTGCATCCGAGATGTTAGGTTGACTTAGATTAGGATATACAACGTTATAGACGCATATAATGTTCCCACCGAGAAGTAGGGTCCGACACGCCTGGAATGTTGTAGAATATTACTATCGAGATGTAAGGTTGCCTTAGGTTAGGATATATAACGTTATGGACGTATATACTGTTCCCACCGAGAAGTAGGGTCCGAAATGCCAGGAATGTTGTAAAATATTACATCCGAGTTGTTACGCTGCCGTTATAGACGCATTAATGTTACCACCGAGACGTAGGGACCGACACGCCTGGAATGTTGTCAAATATGACATCCGAGATGTTAGGTTGCCTTAGGTTAGGATATATATCGTTATAGACGTATATACTGTTCCCTCCGAGAAGTAGGGTTCGACAGGCCAGGAATGTTGTCAAATATTGCATCCGAGATGCTAGGTTGCCTTTGGTTAGGATATATAACGTTATAGACGCATGTAATGTTACCTCCGAGACGTAGGGACCGACACGCCTGGAATGTTGTCAAATATTGCATCCGAGATGTTAGGTTGCCTTAGGTTAGGATATATAACGTTATAGACGCATGTAATGTTACCACCGAGACGTAGGGACCGACACGCCTGGAATGTTGTCAAATGTTACATCCGAGATGTCAGGTTGCCTTAGGTTAGGATATATAACGTTATAGACGTATATACTGTTCCCTCCGAGAAGTAGGGTTCGACAAGCCAGGAATGTTGTCAAATATTGCATCCGAGATGTTAGGTTGCCTTAGATTAGGATATATACCGTTATAGAAGCATGTAATGTTACCACCGAGACGTAGGGACCGACACGCCTGGAATGTTGTCAAATGTTACATCCGAGATGTTACGTTGCCTTAGGTTAGGATGTATGACGTTACAGACGTATATACTGTTCCCTCCGAGAAGTAGGGTTCGACAGGCCAGGAATGTTGTCAAATATTGCATCCGAGATGCTAGGTTGCCTTTGGTTAGGATATATAACGTTATAGACGCATGTAATGTTACCTCCGAGACGTAGGGACCGACACGCCTGGAATGTTGTCAAATATTGCATCCGAGATGTTAGGTTGCCTTAGGTTAGGATATATAACGTTATAGACGCATGTAATGTTACCACCGAGACGTAGGGACCGACACGCCTGGAATGTTGTCAAATGTTACATCCGAGATGTCAGGTTGCCTTAGGTTAGGATATATAACATTATAGACGTATATACTGTTCCCTCCGAGAAGTAGGGTTCGACAAGCCAGGAATGTTGTCAAATATTGCATCCGAGATGTTAGGTTGCCTTAGATTAGGATATATACCGTTATAGAAGCATGTAATGTTACCACCGAGACGTAGGGACCGACACGCCTGGAATGTTGTCAAATGTTACATCCGAGATGTTACGTTGCCTTAGGTTAGGATGTATGACGTTACAGACGTATATACTGTTCCCTCCGAGAAGTAGGGTTCGACAGGCCAGGAATGTTGTCAAGTATTGCATCCGAGATGTTAGCTTGCCTTAGATTATGATATATGCCGTTATAGACGTATATACTGTTCCCTCCGAGAAGTAGGGTTCGACAGGCCAGGAATGTTGTCAAATATTGCATCCGAGATGTTAGGTTGCCTTAGATTAGGATATACGACGTTATAGACGCATATAATGTTCCCACCGAGATGTAGGGTCCGACAGGCCTGGAATGTTGTAGAATATTACATCCGAGATGTAAGGTTGCCTTAGCTTAGGATGTATAACGTTATGGACGTATATACTGTTGCCACCGAGAAGTAGGGTCCGAAACGCCAGGAATGTTGTCAAATGTTACATCCGAATTGTTAGGTTGCCTTAGATTATGATATATACCATTATAGAAGCATATAATGTTCCCACCGAGAAGTAGGGTCCGACACGCCTGTAAGGTTGTAGAATATTACATCCGAGATGTCAGGTTGCCTTAGGTTAGGATATATAACGTTATAGACGCATGTAATGTTACCACCGACACGTAGGGACCGTCACGCCTGGAATGTTGTCAAATGTTACATCCGAGATGTTAGGTTGCCTTAGGTTAGGATATATGACGTTAGAGACGTATATACTGTTCCCTCCGGGAAGTAGGGTTCGACAGGCCAGGAATGTTGTCAAATATTGCATCCGAGATGTTAGGTTGCCTTAGATTATGATATATACCGTTATAGACGTATATACTGTTCCCTCCGAGAAGTAGGGTTCGACAGGCCAGGAATGTTGTCAAATATTGCATCCGAGATGTTAGGTTGCCTTAGGTTAGGATATATAACGTTATAGACGCATGTAATGTTACCACCGAGACGTAGGGACCGACACGCCTGGAATGTTGTCAAATATTGCATCCGAGAGGTTAGGTTGCCTTAGATTAGGATATACAACGTTATAGACGCATGTAATGTGACCACCGAGACGTAGGGACCGACACGCCTGGAATGTTGTCAAATGTTACATCCGAGATGTTAGGTTGCCTTAGGTTAGGATGTATGACGTTACAGACGTATATACTGTTCCCTCCGAGAAGTAGGGTTCGACAGGCCAGGAATGTTGTCAAGTATTGCATCCGAGATGTTAGCTTGCCTTAGATTATGATATATACCGTTATAGACGTATATACTGTTCCCTCCGAGAAGTAGGGTTCGACAGGCCAGGAATGTTGTCAAATATTGCATCCGAGATGTTAGGTTGACTTAGATTAGGATATACAACGTTATAGACGCATATAATGTTCCCACCGAGAAGTAGGGTCCGACACGCCTGGAATGTTGTAGAATATTACTATCGAGATGTAAGGTTGCCTTAGGTTAGGATATATAACGTTATGGACGTATATACTGTTCCCACCGAGAAGTAGGGTCCGAAATGCCAGGAATGTTGTAAAATATTACATCCGAGTTGTTACGCTGCCGTTATAGACGCATTAATGTTACCACCGAGACGTAGGGACCGACACGCCTGGAATGTTGTCAAATATGACATCCGAGATGTTAGGTTGCCTTAGGTTAGGATATATATCGTTATAGACGTATATACTGTTCCCTCCGAGAAGTAGGGTTCGACAGGCCAGGAATGTTGTCAAATATTGCATCCGAGATGCTAGGTTGCCTTTGGTTAGGATATATAACGTTATAGACGCATGTAATGTTACCTCCGAGACGTAGGGACCGACACGCCTGGAATGTTGTCAAATATTGCATCCGAGATGTTAGGTTGCCTTAGGTTAGGATATATAACGTTATAGACGCATGTAATGTTACCACCGAGACGTAGGGACCGACACGCCTGGAATGTTGTCAAATGTTACATCCGAGATGTCAGGTTGCCTTAGGTTAGGATATATAACGTTATAGACGTATATACTGTTCCCTCCGAGAAGTAGGGTTCGACAAGCCAGGAATGTTGTCAAATATTGCATCCGAGATGTTAGGTTGCCTTAGATTAGGATATATACCGTTATAGAAGCATGTAATGTTACCACCGAGACGTAGGGACCGACACGCCTGGAATGTTGTCAAATGTTACATCCGAGATGTTACGTTGCCTTAGGTTAGGATGTATGACGTTACAGACGTATATACTGTTCCCTCCGAGAAGTAGGGTTCGACAGGCCAGGAATGTTGTCAAATATTGCATCCGAGATGCTAGGTTGCCTTTGGTTAGGATATATAACGTTATAGACGCATGTAATGTTACCTCCGAGACGTAGGGACCGACACGCCTGGAATGTTGTCAAATATTGCATCCGAGATGTTAGGTTGCCTTAGGTTAGGATATATAACGTTATAGACGCATGTAATGTTACCACCGAGACGTAGGGACCGACACGCCTGGAATGTTGTCAAATGTTACATCCGAGATGTCAGGTTGCCTTAGGTTAGGATATATAACATTATAGACGTATATACTGTTCCCTCCGAGAAGTAGGGTTCGACAAGCCAGGAATGTTGTCAAATATTGCATCCGAGATGTTAGGTTGCCTTAGATTAGGATATATACCGTTATAGAAGCATGTAATGTTACCACCGAGACGTAGGGACCGACACGCCTGGAATGTTGTCAAATGTTACATCCGAGATGTTACGTTGCCTTAGGTTAGGATGTATGACGTTACAGACGTATATACTGTTCCCTCCGAGAAGTAGGGTTCGACAGGCCAGGAATGTTGTCAAGTATTGCATCCGAGATGTTAGCTTGACTTAGATTAGGATATACAACGTTATAGACGCATATAATGTTCCCACCGAGAAGTAGGGTCCGACACGCCTGGAATGTTGTAGAATATTACTATCGAGATGTAAGGTTGCCTTAGGTTAGGATATATAACGTTATGGACGTATATACTGTTCCCACCGAGAAGTAGGGTCCGAAATGCCAGGAATGTTGTAAAATATTACATCCGAGTTGTTACGCTGCCGTTATAGACGCATTAATGTTACCACCGAGACGTAGGGACCGACACGCCTGGAATGTTGTCAAATATGACATCCGAGATGTTAGGTTGCCTTAGGTTAGGATATATATCGTTATAGACGTATATACTGTTCCCTCCGAGAAGTAGGGTTCGACAGGCCAGGAATGTTGTCAAATATTGCATCCGAGATGCTAGGTTGCCTTTGGTTAGGATATATAACGTTATAGACGCATGTAATGTTACCTCCGAGACGTAGGGACCGACACGCCTGGAATGTTGTCAAATATTGCATCCGAGATGTTAGGTTGCCTTAGGTTAGGATATATAACGTTATAGACGCATGTAATGTTACCACCGAGACGTAGGGACCGACACGCCTGGAATGTTGTCAAATGTTACATCCGAGATGTCAGGTTGCCTTAGGTTAGGATATATAACGTTATAGACGTATATACTGTTCCCTCCGAGAAGTAGGGTTCGACAAGCCAGGAATGTTGTCAAATATTGCATCCGAGATGTTAGGTTGCCTTAGATTAGGATATATACCGTTATAGAAGCATGTAATGTTACCACCGAGACGTAGGGACCGACACGCCTGGAATGTTGTCAAATGTTACATCCGAGATGTTAGGTTGCCTTAGGTTAGGATATATATCGTTATAGACGTATATACTGTTCCCACCGAGAGGTAGGGTTCGACAGGCCAGGAATGTTGTCAAATATTGCATCCGAGATGCTAGGTTGCCTTTGGTTAGGATATATAACGTTATAGACGCATGTAATGTTACCTCCGAGACGTAGGGACCGACACGCCTGGAAAGTTGTCAAATATTGCATCCGAGATGTTAGGTTGCCTTAGGTTAGGATATATAACGTTATAGACGCATGTAATGTTACCACCGAGACGTAGGGACCGACACGCCTGGAATGTTGTCAAATGTTACATCCGAATTGTTAGGTTGCCTTAGATTATGATATATACCATTATAGAAGCATATAATGTTCCCACCGAGAAGTAGGGTCCGACACGCCTGAAAGGTTGTAGAATATTACATCCGAGATGTCAGGTTGCCTTAGGTTAGGATATATACCGTTATAGACATATATACTGTTCCCTCCGAGAAGTAGGGTTCGACAGGCCAGGAATGTTGTCAAATATTGCATCCGAGATGTTAGGTTGCCTTAGGTTAGGATATATAGCGTTATAGACGCATGTAATGTTACCACCGAGACGTAGGGACCGACACGCCTGGAATGTTGTCAAATGTTACATCCGAGATGTTAGGTTGCCTTAGATTAGGATATGCAACGTTGTAGACGCATATGATGTTACCTCCGAGACGTAGGGACCGACACGCCTGGAATGTTGTCAAATGTTACATCCGAGATGTTAGGTTGCCTTATGTTAGGATATATGACGCTACAGACGTATATAATGTACCCTCCGAGAAGTAGGGTTCGACAGGCCAGGAATGTTGTCAAATATTGCATCTGAGAGGTTAGGTTGCCTTAGATTAGGATATACAACGTTATAGACGCATGTAATGTTACCACCGAGACGTAGGGACCGACACGCCTGGAATGTTGTCAAATGTTACATCCGAGATGTTAGGTTGCCTTAGGTTAGGATGTATGACGTTACAGACGTATATACTGTTCCCTCCGAGAAGTAGGGTTCGACAGGCCAGGAATGTTGTCAAGTATTGCATCCGAGATGTTAGCTTGCCTTAGATTATGATATATACCGTTATAGACGTATATACTGTTCCCTCCGAGAAGTAGGGTTCGACAGGCCAGGAATGTTGTCAAATATTGCATCCGAGATGTTAGGTTGACTTAGATTAGGATATACAACGTTATAAACGCATATAATGTTCCCACCGAGAAGTCGGTTCCGACACGCCTGGAATGTTGTAGAATATTACATCCGAGATGTAAGGTTGCCTTAGGTTAGGATATATAACGTTATGGACGTATATACTGTTCCCACCGAGAAGTAGGGTCCGAAACGCCAGGAATGTTGTAAAATATTACATCCGAGTTGTTACGTTGCCGTTATAGAGGCATTAATGTTACCACCGAGACGTAGGGACCGACACGCCTGGAATGTTGTCAAATGTGACATCCGAGATGTTAGGTTGCCTTAGGTTATGATATATATCGTTATAGACGTATATACTGTTCCCACCGAGAGGTAGGGTTCGACAGGCCAGGAATGTTGTCAAATATTGCATCCGAGATGTTAGGTTGCCTTAGATTAGGATATATACCGTTATAGAAGCATGTAATGTTACCACCGAGACGTAGGGACCGACACGCCTGGAATGTTGTCAAATGTTACATCCGAGATGTTAGGTTGCCTTAGGTTAGGATATATGACGTTATAGACGTATATACTGTTCCCTCCGAGAAGTACGGTTCGACAGGCCAGGAATATTGTCAAATATTGCATCCGAGATGTTAGGTTGCCTTAGATTAGGATATACAACGTTATAGACGCATGGAATGTTACCACCGAGACGTAGGGACCGACACGCCTGGAATGTTGTCAAATGTTACATCCGACATGTTAGGTTGCCTTAGGTTAGGATGTATGACGTTACAGACGTATATACTGTTCCCTCCGAGAAGTAGGGTTCGACAGGCCAGGAATGTTGTCAAATATTGCATCCGAGATGTTAGCTTGCCTTAGATTATGATATATACCGTTATAGACGTATATACTGTTCCCTCCGAGAAGTAGGGTTCGACAGGCCAGGAATGTTGTCAAATATTGCATCCGAGATGTTAGGTTGCCTTAGATTAGGATATACAACGTTATAGACGCATATAATGTTCCCACCGAGATGTAGGGTCCGACACGCCTGGAATGTTGTAGAATATTACATCCGAGATGTAAGGTTGCCTTAGCTTAGGATGTATAACGTTATGGACGTATATACTGTTGCCACCGAGAAGTAGGGTCCGAAACGCCAGGAATGTTGTAAAATATTACATCCGAGTTGTTACGTTGCCGTTATAGACGCATTAATGTTACCACCGAGACGTAGGGACCGACACGCCTGGAATGTTGTCAAATGTGACATCCGAGATGTTAGGTTGCCTTAGGTTAGGATATATATCGTTATAGACGTATATACTGTTCCCACCGAGAGGTAGGGTTCGACACGCCTGGAATGTTGTCAAATGTGACATCCGAGATGTTAGGTTGCCTTAGGTTAGGATATATATCGTTATAGACGTATATACTGTTCCCACCGAGAGGTAGGGTTCGACAGGCCAGGAATGTTGTCAAATATTGCATCCGAGATGCTAGGTTGCCTTTGGTTAGGATATATAACGTTATAGACGCATGTAATGTTACCTCCGAGACGTAGGGACCGACACGCCTGGAATGTTGTCAAATATTGCATCCGAGATGTTAGGTTGCCTTAGATTAGGATATATACCGCTATAGAAGCATGTAATGTTACCACCGAGACGTAGGGACCGACACGCCTGGTATGTTGTCAAATGTTACATCCGAGATGTTAGGATGCCTTAGGTTAGGATATATGACGTTATAGACGTATATACTGTTCCCTCCGAGAAGTACGGTTCGACAGGCCAGGAATATTGTCAAATATTGCATCCGAGATGTTAGGTTGCCTTAGGTTAGGATATATAGCGTTATAGACGCATGTAATGATACCACCGAGAAGTAGGGTCCGACACGCCTGGAATGTTGTAGAATATTACATCCGAGATGTAAGGTTGCCTTATGTTAGGATATATAACGTTATGGACGTATATACTGTTCCCACCGAGAAGTAGGGTCCGAAACGCCAGGAATGTTGTAAAATATTACATCCGAGTTGTTACGTTGCCGTTATAGACGCATTAATGTTACCACCGAGACGTAGGGACCGACACGCCTGGAATGTTGTCAAATGTTACATCCGAGATGTTAGGTTGCCTTAGGTTAGGATATATGACGTTATAGACGTATATACTGTTGCCTCCGAGAAGTACGGTTCGACAGGCCAGGAATATTGTCAAATATTGCATCCGAGATGCTAGGTTGCCTTTGGTTAGGATATATAACGTTATAGACGCATGTAATGTTACCTCCGAGACGTAGGGACCGACACGCCTGGAATGTTGTCAAATATTGCATCCGAGATGTTAGGTTGCCTTAGGTTAGGATATATAACGTTATAGACGCATGTAATGTTACCACCGAGACGTAGGGACCGACACGCCTGGAATGTTGTCAAATGTTACATCCGAGTTGTTAGGTTGCCTTAGATTAGGATATACAACGTTATAGACGCATATAATCTTCCCACCGAGAAGTAGGGTTCGACAAGCCAGGAATGTTGTCAAATATTGCATCCGAGATGTTACGCTGCCGTTATAGACGCATTAATGTTACCACCGAGACGTAGGGACCGACACGCCTGGAATGTTGTCAAATGTGACATCCGAGATGTTAGGTTGCCTTAGGTTAGGATATATATCGTTATAGACGTATATACTGTTCCCACCGAGAGGTAGGGTTCGACAGGCCAGGAATGTTGTCAAATATTGCATCCGAGATGCTAGGTTGCCTTTGGTTAGGATATATAACGTTATAGACGCATGTAATGTTACCTCCGAGACGTAGGGACCGACACGCCTGGAAAGTTGTCAAATATTGCATCCGAGATGTTAGGTTGCCTTAGGTTAGGATATATAACGTTATAGACGCATGTAATGTTACCACCGAGACGTAGGGACCGACACGCCTGGAATGTTGTCAAATGTTACATCCGAATTGTTAGGTTGCCTTAGATTATGATATATACCATTATAGAAGCATATAATGTTCCCACCGAGAAGTAGGGTCCGACACGCCTGAAAGGTTGTAGAATATTACATCCGAGATGTCAGGTTGCCTTAGGTTAGGATATATACCGTTATAGACATATATACTGTTCCCTCCGAGAAGTAGGGTTCGACAGGCCAGGAATGTTGTCAAATATTGCATCCGAGATGTTAGGTTGCCTTAGGTTAGGATATATAGCGTTATAGACGCATGTAATGTTACCACCGAGAGGTAGGGTTCGACAGGCCAGGAATGTTGTCAAATATTGCATCCGAGATGTTAGGTTGCCTTAGATTAGGATATATACCGTTATAGAAGCATGTAATGTTACCACCGAGACGTAGGGACCGACACGCCTGGAATGTTGTCAAATGTTACATCCGAGATGTTAGGTTGCCTTAGGTTAGGATATATGACGTTATAGACGTATATACTGTTCCCTCCGAGAAGTACGGTTCGACAGGCCAGGAATATTGTCAAATATTGCATCCGAGATGTTAGGTTGCCTTAGGTTAGGATATATAACGTTATAGACGTATATACTGTTCCCTCCGAGAAGTAGGGTTCGACAGGCCAGGAATATTGTCAAATATTGCATCCGAGATGTTAGGTTGCCTTAGATTAGGATATACAACGTTATAGACGCATGTAATGTTACCACCGAGACGTAGGGACCGACACGCCTGGAATGTTGTCAAATGTTACATCCGACATGTTAGGTTGCCTTAGGTTAGGATGTATGACGTTACAGACGTATATACTGTTCCCTCCGAGAAGTAGGGTCCGACACGCCTGAAAGGTTGTAGAATATTACATCCGAGATGTCAGGTTGCCTTAGGTTAGGATATATACCGTTATAGACATATATACTGTTCCCTCCGAGAAGTAGGGTTCGACAGGCCAGGAATGTTGTCAAATATTGCATCCGAGATGTTAGGTTGCCTTAGGTTAGGATATATAGCGTTATAGACGCATGTAATGTTACCACCGAGAGGTAGGGTTCGACAGGCCAGGAATGTTGTCAAATATTGCATCCGAGATGTTAGGTTGCCTTAGATTAGGATATATACCGTTATAGAAGCATGTAATGTTACCACCGAGACGTAGGGACCGACACGCCTGGAATGTTGTCAAATGTTACATCCGAGATGTTAGGTTGCCTTAGGTTAGGATATATGACGTTATAGACGTATATACTGTTCCCTCCGAGAAGTACGGTTCGACAGGCCAGGAATATTGTCAAATATTGCATCCGAGATGTTAGGTTGCCTTAGGTTAGGATATATAACGTTATAGACGTATATACTGTTCCCTCCGAGAAGTAGGGTTCGACAGGCCAGGAATATTGTCAAATATTGCATCCGAGATGTTAGGTTGCCTTAGATTAGGATATACAACGTTATAGACGCATGTAATGTTACCACCGAGACGTAGGGACCGACACGCCTGGAATGTTGTCAAATGTTACATCCGACATGTTAGGTTGCCTTAGGTTAGGATGTATGACGTTACAGACGTATATACTGTTCCCTCCGAGAAGTAGGGTTCGACAGGCCAGGAATGTTGTCAAATATTGCATCCGAGATGTTAGCTTGCCTTAGATTATGATATATACCGTTATAGACGTATATACTGTTCCCTCCGAGAAGTAGGGTTCGACAGGCCAGGAATGTTGTCAAATATTGCATCCGAGATGTTAGGTTGCCTTAGATTAGGATATACAACGTTATAGACGCATATAATGTTCCCACCGAGATGTAGGGTCCGACACGCCTGGAATGTTGTAGAATATTACATCCGAGATGTAAGGTTGCCTTAGCTTAGGATGTATAACGTTATGGACGTATATACTGTTGCCACCGAGAAGTAGGGTCCGAAACGCCAGGAATGTTGTAAAATATTACATCCGAGTTGTTACGTTGCCGTTATAGACGCATTAATGTTACCACCGAGACGTAGGGACCGACACGCCTGGAATGTTGTCAAATGTGACATCCGAGATGTTAGGTTGCCTTAGGTTAGGATATATATCGTTATAGACGTATATACTGTTCCCACCGAGAGGTAGGGTTCGACACGCCTGGCATGTTGTCAAATGTGACATCCGAGATGTTAGGTTGCCTTAGGTTAGGATATATATCGTTATAGACGTATATACTGTTCCCACCGTGAGGTAGGGTTCGACAGGCCAGGAATGTTGTCAAATATTGCATCCGAGATGCTAGGTTGCCTTTGGTTAGGATATATAACGTTATAGACGCATGTAATGTTACCTCCGAGACGTAGGGACCGACACGCCTGGAATGTTGTCAAATATTGCATCCGAGATGTTAGGTTGCCTTAGGTTAGGATATATAACGTTATAGACGCATGTAATGTTACCACCGAGACGTAGGGACCGACACGCCTGGAATGTTGTCAAATGTTACATCCGAGATGTTAGGTTGCCTTAGATTAGGATATACAACGTTATACACGCATATAATGTTCCCACCGAGAAGTAGGGTCCGACACGCCTGGAATGTTGTAGAATAATACATCCGAGATGTCAGGTTGCCTTAGGTTAGGATATATAACGTTATAGACGTATATACTATTCCCTCCGAGAGGTAGGGTTCGACAAACCAGGAATGTTGTCAAATATTGCATCCGAGATGTTAGGTTGCCTTAGATTAGGATATATACCGCTATAAAAGCATGTAATGTTACCACCGAGACGTAGGGACCGACACGCCTGGTATGTTGTCAAATGTTACATCCGAGATGTTAGGTTGCCTTAGGTTAGGATATATGACGTTATAGACGTATATACTGTTCCCTCCGAGAAGTACGGTTCGACAGGCCAGGAATATTGTCAAATATTGCATCCGAGATGTTAGGTTGCCTTAGGTTAGGATATATAACGTTATAGACGCATGTAATGTTACCACCGAGACGTAGGGACCGACACGCCTGGAATGTTGTCAAATGTTACATCCGAGATGTTAGGTTGCCTTAGGTTAGGATATATGACGTTATAGACGTATATACTGTTCCCTCCGAGAAGTACGGTTCGACAGGCCAGGAATATTGTCAAATATTGCATCCGAGATGTTAGGTTGCCTTAGATTAGGATATACAACGTTATAGACGCATGTAATGTTACCACCGAGACGTAGGGACCGACACGCCTGGAATGTTGTCAAATGTTACATCCGACATGTTAGGTTGCCTTAGGTTAGGATGTATGACGTTACAGACGTATATACTGTTCCCTCCGAGAAGTAGGGTTCGACAGGCCAGGAATGTTGTCAAATATTGCATCCGAGATGTTAGCTTGCCTTAGATTATGATATATACCGTTATAGACGTATATACTGTTCCCTCCGAGAAGTAGGGTTCGACAGGCCAGGAATGTTGTCAAATATTGCATCCGAGATGTTAGGTTGCCTTAGATTAGGATATACAACGTTATAGACGCATATAATGTTCCCACCGAGATGTAGGGTCCGACACGCCTGGAATGTTGTAGAATATTACATCCGAGATGTAAGGTTGCCTTAGCTTAGGATGTATAACGTTATGGACGTATATACTGTTGCCACCGAGAAGTAGGGTCCGAAACGCCAGGAATGTTGTAAAATATTACATCCGAGTTGTTACGTTGCCGTTATAGACGCATTAATGTTACCACCGAGACGTAGGGACCGACACGCCTGGAATGTTGTCAAATGTGACATCCGAGATGTTAGGTTGCCTTAGGTTAGGATATATATCGTTATAGACGTATATACTGTTCCCACCGAGAGGTAGGGTTCGACACGCCTGGAATGTTGTCAAATGTGACATCCGAGATGTTAGGTTGCCTTAGGTTAGGATATATATCGTTATAGACGTATATACTGTTCCCACCGAGAGGTAGGGTTCGACAGGCCAGGAATGTTGTCAAATATTGCATCCGAGATGCTAGGTTGCCTTTGGTTAGGATATATAACGTTATAGACGCATGTAATGTTACCTCCGAGACGTAGGGACCGACACGCCTGGAATGTTGTCAAATATTGCATCCGAGATGTTAGGTTGCCTTAGATTAGGATATATACCGCTATAGAAGCATGTAATGTTACCACCGAGACGTAGGGACCGACACGCCTGGTATGTTGTCAAATGTTACATCCGAGATGTTAGGTTGCCTTAGGTTAGGATATATGACGTTATAGACGTATATACTGTTCCCTCCGAGAAGTACGGTTCGACAGGCCAGGAATATTGTCAAATATTGCATCCGAGATGCTAGGTTGCCTTTGGTTAGGATATATAACGTTATAGACGCATGTAATGTTACCTCCGAGACGTAGGGACCGACACGCCTGGAATGTTGTCAAATATTGCATCCGAGATGTTAGGTTGCCTTAGGTTAGGATATATAACGTTATAGACGCATGTAATGTTACCACCGAGACGTAGGGACCGACACGCCTGGAATGTTGTCAAATGTTACATCCGAGTTGTTAGGTTGCCTTAGATTAGGATATACAACGTTATAGACGCATATAATCTTCCCACCGAGAAGTAGGGTTCGACAAGCCAGGAATGTTGTCAAATATTGCATCCGAGATGTTACGCTGCCGTTATAGACGCATTAATGTTACCACCGAGACGTAGGGACCGACACGCCTGGAATGTTGTCAAATGTGACATCCGAGATGTTAGGTTGCCTTAGGTTAGGATATATATCGTTATAGACGTATATACTGTTCCCACCGAGAGGTAGGGTTCGACAGGCCAGGAATGTTGTCAAATATTGCATCCGAGATGCTAGGTTGCCTTTGGTTAGGATATATAACGTTATAGACGCATGTAATGTTACCTCCGAGACGTAGGGACCGACACGCCTGGAAAGTTGTCAAATATTGCATCCGAGATGTTAGGTTGCCTTAGGTTAGGATATATAACGTTATAGACGCATGTAATGTTACCACCGAGACGTAGGGACCGACACGCCTGGAATGTAGTCAAATGTTACATCCGAGATGTTAGGTTGCCTTAGATTAGGATATACAACGTTATAGACGCATATAATGTACCCTCCGAGAAGTAGGGTTCGACAGGCCAGGAATGTTGTCAAATATTGCATCCGAGATGTTAGGTTGCCTTAGATTAGGATATACAACGTTATAGACGCATGTAATGTTACCACCGAGACGTAGGGACCGACACGCCTGGAATGTTGTCAAATGTTACATCCGACATGTTAGGTTGCCTTAGGTTAGGATGTATGACGTTACAGACGTATATACTGTTCCCTCCGAGAAGTAGGGTTCGACAGGCCAGGAATGTTGTCAAATATTGCATCCGAGATGTTAGCTTGCCTTAGATTATGATATATACCGTTATAGACGTATATACTGTTCCCTCCGAGAAGTAGGGTTCGACAGGCCAGGAATATTGTCAAATATTGCATCCGAGATGTTAGGTTGCCTTAGATTAGGATATACAACGTTATAGACGCATGTAATGTTACCACCGAGACGTAGGGACCGACACGCCTGGAATGTTGTCAAATGTTACATCCGACATGTTAGGTTGCCTTAGGTTAGGATGTATGACGTTACAGACGTATATACTGTTCCCTCCGAGAAGTAGGGTTCGACAGGCCAGGAATGTTGTCAAATATTGCATCCGAGATGTTAGCTTGCCTTAGATTATGATATATACCGTTATAGACGTATATACTGTTCCCTCCGAGAAGTAGGGTTCGACAGGCCAGGAATGTTGTCAAATATTGCATCCGAGATGTTAGGTTGCCTTAGATTAGGATATACAACGTTATAGACGCATATAATGTTCCCACCGAGATGTAGGGTCCGACACGCCTGGAATGTTGTAGAATATTACATCCGAGATGTAAGGTTGCCTTAGCTTAGGATGTATAACGTTATGGACGTATATACTGTTGCCACCGAGAAGTAGGGTCCGAAACGCCAGGAATGTTGTAAAATATTACATCCGAGTTGTTACGTTGCCGTTATAGACGCATTAATGTTACCACCGAGACGTAGGGACCGACACGCCTGGAATGTTGTCAAATGTGACATCCGAGATGTTAGGTTGCCTTAGGTTAGGATATATATCGTTATAGACGTATATACGGTTCCCACCGAGAGGTAGGGTTCGACACGCCTGGAATGTTGTCAAATGTGACATCCGAGATGTTAGGTTGCCTTAGGTTAGGATATATATCGTTATAGACGTATATACTGTTCCCACCGAGAGGTAGGGTTCGACAGGCCAGGAATGTTGTCAAATATTGCATCCGAGATGCTAGGTTGCCTTTGGTTAGGATATATAACGTTATAGACGCATGTAATGTTACCTCCGAGACGTAGGGACCGACACGCCTGGAATGTTGTCAAATATTGCATCCGAGATGTTAGGTTGCCTTAGGTTAGGATATATAACGTTATAGACGCATGTAATGTTACCACCGAGACGTAGGGACCGACACGCCTGGAATGTTGTCAAATGTTACATCCGAGATGTTAGGTTGCCTTAGATTAGGATATACAACGTTATACACGCATATAATGTTCCCACCGAGAAGTAGGGTCCGACACGCCTGGAATGTTGTAGAATAATACATCCGAGATGTCAGGTTGCCTTAGGTTAGGATATATAACGTTATAGACGTATATACTGTTCCCTCCGAGAGGTAGGGTTCGACAAACCAGGAATGTTGTCAAATATTGCATCCGAGATGTTAGGTTGCCTTAGATTAGGATATATACCGCTATAGAAGCATGTAATGTTACCACCGAGACGTAGGGACCGACACGCCTGGTATGTTGTCAAATGTTACATCCGAGATGTTAGGTTGCCTTAGGTTAGGATATATGACGTTATAGACGTATATACTGTTCCCTCCGAGAAGTACGGTTCGACAGGCCAGGAATATTGTCAAATATTGCATCCGAGATGTTAGGTTGCCTTAGGTTAGGATATATAACGTTATAGACGCATGTAATGTTACCACCGAGACGTAGGGACCGACACGCCTGGAATGTTGTCAAATGTTACATCCGAGATGTTAGGTTGCCTTAGGTTAGGATATATGACGTTACAGACGTATATACTGTTCCCTCCCGGAAGTAGGGTTCGACAGGCCAGGAATGTTGTCAAATATTGCATCCGAGATGTTAGGTTGCCTGAGATTATGATATATACCATTATAGACGCATATAATGTTCCCACCGAGAAGTAGGGTCCGACACGCCTGGAAGGTTGTAGAATATTACATCCGAGATGTCAGGTTGCCTTAGGTTAGGATATATACCGTTATAGACGTATATACTGTTCCCTCCGAGAAGTAGGGTTCGACAGGCCAGCAATGTTGTAAAATATTGCATCCGAGATGTTAGGTTGCCTTAGGTTAGGATATATAGCGTTATAGACGCATGTAATGATACCACCGAGAAGTAGGGTCCGACACGCCTGGAATGTTGTAGAATATTACATCCGAGATGTAAGGTTGCCTTATGTTAGGATATATAACGTTATGGACGTATATACTGTTCCCACCGAGAAGTAGGGTCCGAAACGCCAGGAATGTTGTAAAATATTACATCCGAGTTGTTACGTTGCCGTTATAGACGCATTAATGTTACCACCGAGACGTAGGGACCGACACGCCTGGAATGTTGTCAAATGTTACATCCGAGATGTTAGGTTGCCTTAGATTAGGATATACAACGTTATAGACGCATATAATCTTCCCACCGAGAAGTAGGGTCCGACACGCCTGGAATGTTGTAGAATAATACATCCGAGATGTCAGGTTGCCTTAGGTTAGGATATATAACGTTATAGACGTATATACTGTTCCCTCCGAGAAGTAGGGTTCGACAAGCCAGGAATGTTGTCAAATATTGCATCCGAGATGTTACGCTGCCGTTATAGACGCATTAATGTTACCACCGAGACGTAGGGACCGACACGCCTGGAATGTTGTCAAATGTGACATCCGAGATGTTAGGTTGCCTTAGGTTAGGATATATGACGTTATAGACGTATATACTGTTCCCTCCGAGAAGTACGGTTCGACAGGCCAGGAATATTGTCAAATATTGCATCCGAGATGTTAGGTTGCCTTAGGTTAGGATATATAACGTTATAGACGCATGTAATGTTACCACCGAGACGTAGGGACCGACACGCCTGGAATGTTGTCAAATGTTACATCCGAGATGTTAGGTTGCCTTAGGTTAGGATATATGACGTTACAGACGTATATACTGTTCCCTCCCGGAAGTAGGGTTCGACAGGCCAGGAATGTTGTCAAATATTGCATCCGAGATGTTAGGTTGCCTTAGATTATGATATATACCATTATAGACGCATATAATGTTCCCACCGAGAAGTAGGGTCCGACACGCCTGGAAGGTTGTAGAATATTACATCCGAGATGTCAGGTTGCCTTAGGTTAGGATATATACCGTTATAGACGTATATACTGTTCCCTCCGAGAAGTAGGGTTCGACAGGCCAGCAATGTTGTAAAATATTGCATCCGAGATGTTAGGTTGCCTTAGGTTAGGATATATAGCGTTATAGACGCATGTAATGATACCACCGAGAAGTAGGGTCCGACACGCCTGGAATGTTGTAGAATATTACATCCGAGATGTAAGGTTGCCTTATGTTAGGATATATAACGTTATGGACGTATATACTGTTCCCACCGAGAAGTAGGGTCCGAAACGCCAGGAATGTTGTAAAATATTACATCCGAGTTGTTACGTTGCCGTTATAGACGCATTAATGTTACCACCGAGACGTAGGGACCGACACGCCTGGAATGTTGTCAAATGTTACATCCGAGATGTTAGGTTGCCTTAGATTAGGATATACAACGTTATAGACGCATATAATCTTCCCACCGAGAAGTAGGGTCCGACACGCCTGGAATGTTGTAGAATAATACATCCGAGATGTCAGGTTGCCTTAGGTTAGGATATATAACGTTATAGACGTATATACTGTTCCCTCCGAGAAGTAGGGTTCGACAAGCCAGGAATGTTGTCAAATATTGCATCCGAGATGTTACGCTGCCGTTATAGACGCATTAATGTTACCACCGAGACGTAGGGACCGACACGCCTGGAATGTTGTCAAATGTGACATCCGAGATGTTAGGTTGCCTTAGGTTAGGATATATATCGTTATAGACGTATATACTGTTCCCACCGAGAGGTAGGGTTCGACAGGCCAGGAATGTTGTCAAATATTGCATCCGAGATGCTAGGTTGCCTTTGGTTAGGATATATAACGTTATAGACGCATGTAATGTTACCTCCGATACGTAGGGACCGACACGCCTGGAAAGTTGTCAAATATTGCATCCGAGATGTTAGGTTGCCTTAGGTTAGGATATATAACGTTATAGACGCATGTAATGTTACCACCGAGACGTAGGGACCGACACGCCTGGAATGTTGTCAAATGTTACATCCGAATTGTTAGGTTGCCTTAGATTATGATATATACCATTATAGAAGCATATAATGTTCCCACCGAGAAGTAGGGTCCGACACGCCTGAAAGGTTGTAGAATATTATATCCGAGATGTCAGGTTGCCTTAGGTTAGGATATATACCGTTATAGACATATATACTGTTCCCTCCGAGAAGTAGGGTTCGACAGGCCAGGAATGTTGTCAAATATTGCATCCGAGATGTTAGGTTGCCTTAGGTTAGGATATATAGCGTTATAGACGCATGTAATGTTACCACCGAGACGTAGGGACCGACACGCCTGGAATGTTGTCAAATGTTACATCCGAGATGTTAGGTTGCCTTATGTTAGGATATATGACGCTACAGACGTATATAATGTACCCTCCGAGAAGTAGGGTTCGACAGGCCAGGAATGTTGTCAAATATTGCATCCGAGAGGTTAGGTTGCCTTAGATTAGGATATACAACGTTATAGACGCATGTAATGTTACCACCGAGACGTAGGGACCGACACGCCTGGAATGTTGTCAAATGTTACATCCGAGATGTTAGGTTGCCTTAGGTTAGGATGTATGACGTTACAGACGTATATACTGTTCCCTCCGAGAAGTAGGGTTCGACAGGCCAGGAATGTTGTCAAGTATTGCATCCGAGATGTTAGCTTGCCTTAGATTATGATATATACCGTTATAGACGTATATACTGTTCCCTCCGAGAAGTAGGGTTCGACAGGCCAGGAATGTTGTCAAATATTGCATCCGAGATGTTAGGTTGACTTAGATTAGGATATACAACGTTATAGACGCATATAATGTTCCCACCGAGAAGTAGGGTCCGACACGCCTGGAATGTTGTAGAATATTACATCCGAGATGTAAGGTTGCCTTAGGTTAGGATATATAACGTTATGGACGTATATACTGTTCCCACCGAGAAGTAGGGTTCGACAGGCCAGGAATGTTGTCAAATATTGCATCCGAGATGTTAGGTTGCCTTAGATTAGGATATACAACGTTATAGACGCATATAATGTTCCCACCGAGATGTAGGGTCCGACACGCCTGGAATGTTGTAGAATATTACATCCGAGATGTAAGGTTGCCTTAGCTTAGGATGTATAACGTTATGGACGTATATACTGTTGCCACCGAGAAGTAGGGTAGGAAACGCCAGGAATGTTGTAAAATATTACATCCGAGTTGTTACGTTGCCGTTATAGACGCATTAATGTTACCACCGAGACGTAGGGACCGACACGCCTGGAATGTTGTCAAATGTGACATCCGAGATGTTAGGTTGCCTTAGGTTAGGATATATATCATTATAGACGTATATACTGTTCCCACCGAGAGGTAGGGTTCGACACGCCTGGAATGTTGTCAAATGTGACATCCGAGATGTTAGGTTGCCTTAGGTTAGGATATATGACGTTATAGACGTATATACTGTTCCCTCCGAGACGTAGGGACCGACACGCCTGGAATGTTGTCAAATATTGCATCCGAGATGTTAGGTTGCCTTAGGTTAGGATATATAACGTTATAGACGCATGTAATGTTACCACCGAGACGTAGGGACTGACACGCCTGGAATGTTGTCAAATGTTACATCCGAGTTGTTAGGTTGCCTTAGATTAGGATATACAACGTTATAGACGCATATAATCTTCCCACCGAGAAGTAGGGTTCGACAAGCCAGGAATGTTGTCAAATATTGCATCCGAGATGTTACGCTGCCGTTATAGACGCATTAATGTTACCACCGAGACGTAGGGACCGACACGCCTGGAATGTTGTCAAATGTGACATCCGAGATGTTAGGTTGCCTTAGGTTAGGATATATATCGTTATAGACGTATATACTGTTCCCACCGAGAGGTAGGGTTCGACAGGCCAGGAATGTTGTCAAATATTGCATCCGAGATGCTAGGTTGCCTTTGGTTAGGATATATAACGTTATAGACGCATGTAATGTTACCTCCGAGACGTAGGGACCGACACGCCTGGAAAGTTGTCAAATATTGCATCCGAGATGTTAGGTTGCCTTAGGTTAGGATATATAGCGTTATAGACGCATGTAATGTTACCACCGAGAGGTAGGGTTCGACAGGCCAGGAATGTTGTCAAATATTGCATCCGAGATGTTAGGTTGCCTTAGATTAGGATATATACCGTTATAGAAGCATGTAATGTTACCACCGAGACGTAGGGACCGACACGCCTGGAATGTTGTCAAATGTTACATCCGAGATGTTAGGTTGCCTTAGGTTAGGATATATGACGTTATAGACGTATATACTGTTCCCTCCGAGAAGTACGGTTCGACAGGCCAGGAATATTGTCAAATATTGCATCCGAGATGTTAGGTTGCCTTAGGTTAGGATATATAACGTTATAGACGCATGTAATGTTACCACCGAGACGTAGGGACCGACACGCCTGGAATGTTGTCAAATGTTACATCCGAGATGTTAGGTTGCCTTAGATTAGGATATACAACGTTATAGACGCATATAATGTACCCTCCGAGAAGTAGGGTTCGACAGGCCAGGAATGTTGTCAAATATTGCATCCGAGATGTTAGGTTGCCTTAGATTAGGATATACAACGTTATAGACGCATGTAATGTTACCACCGAGACGTAGGGACCGACACGCCTGGAATGTTGTCAAATGTTACATCCGACATGTTAGGTTGCCTTAGGTTAGGATGTATGACGTTACAGACGTATATACTGTTCCCTCCGAGAAGTAGGGTTCGACAGGCCAGGAATGTTGTCAAATATTGCATCCGAGATGTTAGCTTGCCTTAGATTATGATATATACCGTTATAGACGTATATACTGTTCCCTCCGAGAAGTAGGGTTCGACAGGCCAGGAATATTGTCAAATATTGCATCCGAGATGTTAGGTTGCCTTAGATTAGGATATACAACGTTATAGACGCATGTAATGTTACCACCGAGACGTAGGGACCGACACGCCTGGAATGTTGTCAAATGTTACATCCGACATGTTAGGTTGCCTTAGGTTAGGATGTATGACGTTACAGACGTATATACTGTTCCCTCCGAGAAGTAGGGTTCGACAGGCCAGGAATGTTGTCAAATATTGCATCCGAGATGTTAGCTTGCCTTAGATTATGATATATACCGTTATAGACGTATATACTGTTCCCTCCGAGAAGTAGGGTTCGACAGGCAAGGAATGTTGTCAAATATTGCATCCGAGATGTTAGGTTGCCTTAGATTAGGATATACAACGTTATAGACGCATATAATGTTCCCACCGAGATGTAGGGTCCGACACGCCTGGAATGTTGTAGAATATTACATCCGAGATGTAAGGTTGCCTTAGCTTAGGATGTATAACGTTATGGACGTATATACTGTTGCCACCGAGAAGTAGGGTCCGAAACGCCAGGAATGTTGTAAAATATTACATCCGAGTTGTTACGTTGCCGTTATAGACGCATTAATGTTACCACCGAGACGTAGGGACCGACACGCCTGGAATGTTGTCAAATGTGACATCCGAGATGTTAGGTTGCCTTAGGTTAGGATATATATCGTTATAGACGTATATACTGTTCCCACCGAGAGGTAGGGTTCGACACGCCTGGAATGTTGTCAAATGTGACATCCGAGATGTTAGGTTGCCTTAGGTTAGGATATATATCGTTATAGACGTATATACTGTTCCCACCGAGAGGTAGGGTTCGACAGGCCAGGAATGTTGTCAAATATTGCATCCGAGATGCTAGGTTGCCTTTGGTTAGGATATATAACGTTATAGACGCATGTAATGTTACCTCCGAGACGTAGGGACCGACACGCCTGGAATGTTGTCAAATATTGCATCCGAGATGTTAGGTTGCCTTAGGTTAGGATATATAACGTTATAGACGCATGTAATGTTACCACCGAGACGTAGGGACCGACACGCCTGGAATGTTGTCAAATGTTACATCCGAGATGTTAGGTTGCCTTAGGTTAGGATATATGACGTTACAGACGTATATACTGTTCCCTCCCGGAAGTAGGGTTCGACAGGCCAGGAATGTTGTCAAATATTGCATCCGAGATGTTAGGTTGCCTTAGATTATGATATATACCATTATAGACGCATATAATGTTCCCACCGAGAAGTAGGGTCCGACACGCCTGGAAGGTTGTAGAATATTACATCCGAGATGTCAGGTTGCCTTAGGTTAGGATATATACCGTTATAGACGTATATACTGTTCCCTCCGAGAAGTAGGGTTCGACAGGCCAGCAATGTTGTAAAATATTGCATCCGAGATGTTAGGTTGCCTTAGGTTAGGATATATAGCGTTATAGACGCATGTAATGATACCACCGAGAAGTAGGGTCCGACACGCCTGGAATGTTGTAGAATATTACATCCGAGATGTAAGGTTGCCTTATGTTAGGATATATAACGTTATGGACGTATATACTGTTCCCACCGAGAAGTAGGGTCCGAAACGCCAGGAATGTTGTAAAATATTACATCCGAGTTGTTACGTTGCCGTTATAGACGCATTAATGTTACCACCGAGACGTAGGGACCGACACGCCTGGAATGTTGTCAAATGTTACATCCGAGATGTTAGGTTGCCTTAGATTAGGATATACAACGTTATAGACGCATATAATCTTCCCACCGAGAAGTAGGGTCCGACACGCCTGGAATGTTGTAGAATAATACATCCGAGATGTCAGGTTGCCTTAGGTTAGGATATATAACGTTATAGACGTATATACTGTTCCCTCCGAGAAGTAGGGTTCGACAAGCCAGGAATGTTGTCAAATATTGCATCCGAGATGTTACGCTGCCGTTATAGACGCATTAATGTTACCACCGAGACGTAGGGACCGACACGCCTGGAATGTTGTCAAATGTGACATCCGAGATGTTAGGTTGCCTTAGGTTAGGATATATATCGTTATAGACGTATATACTGTTCCCACCGAGAGGTAGGGTTCGACAGGCCAGGAATGTTGTCAAATATTGCATCCGAGATGCTAGGTTGCCTTTGGTTAGGATATATAACGTTATAGACGCATGTAATGTTACTTCCGAGACGTAGGGACCGACACGCCTGGAAAGTTGTCAAATATTGCATCCGAGATGTTAGGTTGCCTTAGGTTAGGATATATAACGTTATAGACGCATGTAATGTTACCACCGAGACGTAGGGACCGACACGCCTGGAATGTTGTCAAATGTTACATCCGAATTGTTAGGTTGCCTTAGATTATGATATATACCATTATAGAAGCATATAATGTTCCCACCGAGAAGTAGGGTCCGACACGCCTGAAAGGTTGTAGAATATTATATCCGAGATGTCAGGTTGCCTTAGGTTAGGATATATACCGTTATAGACATATATACTGTTCCCTCCGAGAAGTAGGGTTCGACAGGCCAGGAATGTTGTCAAATATTGCATCCGAGATGTTAGGTTGCCTTAGGTTAGGATATATAGCGTTATAGACGCATGTAATGTTACCACCGAGACGTAGGGACCGACACGCCTGGAATGTTGTCAAATGTTACATCCGAGATGTTAGGTTGCCTTATGTTAGGATATATGACGCTACAGACGTATATAATGTACCCTCCGAGAAGTAGGGTTCGACAGGCCAGGAATGTTGTCAAATATTGCATCCGAGAGGTTAGGTTGCCTTAGATTAGGATATACAACGTTATAGACGCACGTAATGTTACCACCGAGACGTAGGGACCGACACGCCTGGAATGTTGTCAAATGTTACATCCGAGATGTTAGGTTGCCTTAGGTTAGGATGTATGACGTTACAGACGTATATACTGTTCCCTCCGAGAAGTAGGGTTCGACACGCCTGGAATGTTGTCAAATGTTACATCCGAGATGTTAGGTTGCCTTAGGTTAGGATATATGACGTTATAGACGTATATACTGTTCCCTCCGAGAAGTACGGTTCGACAGGCCAGGAATGTTGTCAAATATTGCATCCGAGAAGTTAGGTTGCCTTAGGTTAGGATATATAGCGTTATAGACGCATGTAATGTTACCACCGAGACGTAGGGACCGACACGCCTGGAATGTTGTCAAATGTTACATCCGAGAAGTTAGGTTGCCTTAGGTTAGGATATATAGCGTTATAGACGCATGTAATGTTACCACCGAGACGTAGGGACCGACACGCCTGGAATGTTGTCAAATGTTACATCCGAGATGTTAGGTTGCCTTAGATTAGGATATACAACGTTATAGACGCATATAATGTTACCTCCGAGATGTAGGGACCGACACGTCTGGAATGTTGTCAAATGTTACATCCGAGATGTTAGGTTGCCTTATGTTAGGATATATGACGCTACAGACGTATATAATGTACCCTCCGAGAAGTAGGGTTCGACAGGCCAGGAATGTTGTCAAATATTGCATCCGAGATGTTAGGTTGCCTTAGATTAGGATATACAACGTTATAGACGCATATAATGTTCCCACCGAGAAGTAGGGTCCGACACGCCTGGAAGGTTGTAGAATATTACATCCGAGATGTTATGTTGCCTTAGGTTAGGACATATATCGTTATAGACGTATGTACTGTTCCCACCGAGAGATAGGGTTTGACAGGCCAGGAATGTTGTCAAATATTGCATCCGAGATGTTAGGTTGCCTTAGGTTAGGATATATAACGTTATAGACGCATGTAATATTACCTCCGAGACGTAGGGACCGACACGCCTGGAATGTTGTCAAATGTTACATCCGAGATGTCAGGTTGCCTTAGGTTAGGATATATACCGTTATAGAT
This sequence comes from Xylocopa violacea, assembly GCA_963969225.1. NCBI lineage: Eukaryota > Metazoa > Arthropoda > Insecta > Hymenoptera > Apidae > Xylocopa > Xylocopa violacea. The sequence continues at coordinate 23,340,610 of CAXAJV010000004.1, forward strand.
ATATATACTGTTCCCTCCGAGAAGTACGGTTCGGCAGGCCAGGAATGTTGTCAAATATTGCATCCGAGATGTTAGGTTGCCTTAGGTTAGCATATATAACGTTATAGACGCATGTAATGTTACCACCGAGACGTAGGGACCGACACGCCTGGAATGTTGTCAAATGTTACATCCGAGATGTTAGGTTGCCTTAGATTAGGATATACAACGTTATAGACGCATATAATGTTCCCACCGAGAAGTAGGGTCCGACACGCCTGGAATGTTGTAGAATAATACATCCGAGATGTCAGGTTGCCTTAGGTTAGGATATATAACGTTATAGACGTATATACTGTTCCCTCCGAGAGGTAGGGTTCGACAGGCCAGGAATGTTGTCAAATATTGCATCCGAGATGTTAGGTTGCCTTAGATTAGGATATATACCGTTATAGACGAATGTAATGTTACCACCGAGACGTAGGGACCGACACGCCTGGAATGTTGTCAAATATTGCATCCGAGATGTTAGGTTGCCTTAGATTATGATATATACCATTATAGACGCATATAATGTTCCCACCGAGAAGTAGGGTCCGACACGCCTGGAAGGTTGTAGAATATTACATCCGAGATGTCAGGTTGCCTTAGGTTAGGATATATACCGTTATAGACATATATACTGTTCCCTCCGAGAAGAAGGGTTCGACAGGCCAGGAATGTTGTCAAATATTGCATCCGAGAAGTTAGGTTGCCTTAGGTTAGGATATATAGCGTTATAGACGCATATAATGTTCCCACCGAGAAGTAGGGTCCGACACGCCTGGAATGTTGTAGAATAATACATCCGAGATGTCAGGTTGCCTTAGGTTAGGATATATAACGTTATAGACGTATATACTGTTCCCTCCGAGAGGTAGGGTTCGACAGGCCAGGAATGTTGTCAAATATTGCATCCGAGATGTTAGGTTGCCTTAGATTAGGATATATACCGTTATAGACGAATGTAATGTTACCACCGAGACGTAGGGACCGACACGCCTGGAATGTTGTCAAATGTTACATCCGAGATGTTAGGTTGCCTTAGGTTAGGATATATGACGTTATAGACGTATATACTGTTCCCTCCAAGAAGTACGGTTCGACAGGCCATGAATGTTGTCAAATATTGCATCCGAGATGTTAGGTTGCCTTAGGTTAGGATATATAACGTTATAGACGCATGTAATGTTACCACCGAGACGTAGGGACCGACACGCCTGGAATGTTGTCAAATGTTACATCCGAGATGTTAGGTTGCCTTAGATTAGGATATACAACGTTATGGACGCATATAATGTTACCTCCGAGACGTAGGGACCGACACGTCTGGAATGTTGTCAAATGTTACATCCGAGATGTTAGGTTGCCTTATGTTAGGATATATGACGCTACAGACGTATATAATGTACCCTCCGAGAAGTAGGGTTCGACAGGCCAGGAATGTTGTCAAATATAGCATCCGAGATGTTAGGTTGCCTTAGATTAGGATATACAACGTTATAGACGCATATAATGTTCCCACCGAGAAGTACGGTCCGACACGCCTGGAAGGTTGTAGAATATTACATCCGAGATGTTAAGTTGCCTTAGGTTAGGATATATAACGTTATAGACGTATATACTGTTCCCTCCGAGAAGTAGGGTTCGACAGGCCTGGAATATTGTCAAATATTGCATCCGAGATGTTAGGTTGCCTTAGGTTAGGATATATAACATTATAGACGCATGTAATGTTACCACCGAGACGTAGGGACCGACACGCCTGGAATGTTGTCAAATGTTACATCCGAGATGTTAGGTTGCCTTAGATTAGGATATACAACGTTATAGACGCATATAATGTTACCTCCGAGACGTAGGGACCGACACGTCTGGAATGTTGTCAAATGTTACATCCGAGATGTTAGGTTGCCTTATGTTAGGATATATGACGCTACAGACGTATATAAAGTACCCTCCGAGAAGTAGGGTTCGACAGGCCAGGAATGTTGTCAAATATTGCATCCGAGATGTTAGGTTGCCTTAGATTAGGATATACAACGTTATAGACGCATATAATGTTCACACCGAGAAGTAGGGTCCGACACGCCTGGAAGGTTGTAGAATATTACATCCGAGATGTTATGTTGCCTTAGGTTAGGACATATATCGTTATAGACGTATGTACTGTTCCCACCGAGAGATAGGGTTTGACAGGCCAGGAATGTTGTCAAATATTGCATCCGAGATGTTAGGTTGCCTTAGGTTAGGATATATAACGTTATAGACGCATGTAATATTACCTCCGAGACGTAGGGACCGACACGCCTGGAATGTTGTCAAATGTTACATCCGAGATGTCAGGTTGCCTTAGGTTAGGATATATACCGTTATAGATATATATACTGTTCCCTCCGAGAAGTACGGTTCGGCAGGCCAGGAATGTTGTCAAATATTGCATCCGAGATGTTAGGTTGCCTTAGGTTAGGATATATAACGTTATAGACGCATGTAATGTTACCACCGAGACGTAGGGACCGACACGCCTGGAATGTTGTCAAATGTTACATCCGAGATGTTAGGTTGCCTTAGATTAGGATATACAACGTTATAGACGCATATAATGTTTCCACCGAGAAGTAGGGTCCGACACGCCTGGAATGTTGTAGAATAATACATCCGAGATGTCAGGTCGCCTTAGGTTAGGATATATGACGTTATAGACGTATATACTGTTCCCTCCGAGAAGTACGGTTCGACAGGCCATGAATGTTGTCAAATATAGCATCCGAGATGTTAGGTTGCCTTAGATTAGGATATACAACGTTATAGACGCATGTAATGTTACCACCGAGACGTAGGGACCGACACGCCTGGAATGTTGTCAAATGTTACATCCGAGATGTTAGGTTGCCTTAGGTTAGGATATATGACGTTACAGACGTATATACTGTTCCCTCCCGGAAGTAGGGTTCGACAGGCCAGGAATGTTGTCAAATATTGCATCCGAGATGTTAGGTTGCCTTAGATTATGATATATACCATTATAGACGCATATAATGTTCCCACCGAGAAGTAGGGTCCGACACGCCTGGAAGGTTGTAGAATATTACATCCGAGATGTTATGTTGCCTTAGGTTAGGACATATATCGTTATAGACGTATGTACTGTTCCCACCGAGAGATAGGGTTTGACAGGCCAGGAATGTTGTCAAATATTGCATCCGAGATGTTAGGTTGCCTTAGGTTAGGATATATAACGTTATAGACGAATGTAATGTTACCACCGAGACGTAGGGACCGACACGCCTGGAATGTTGTCAAATGTTACATCCGAGATGTTAGGTTGCCTTAGGTTAGGATATATGACGTTATAGACGTATATACTGTTCCCTCCGAGAAGTACGGTTCGACAGGCCATGAATGTTGTCAAATATTGCATCCGAGATGTTAGGTTGCCTTAGGTTAGGATATATAACGTTATAGACGCATGTAATGTTACCACCGAGACGTAGGGACCGACACGCCTGGAATGTTGTGAAATGTTACATCCGAGATGTTAGGTTGCCTTAGGTTAGGATATATGACGTTACAGACGTATATACTGTTCCCTCCCGGAAGTAGGGTTCGACAGGCCAGGAATGTTGTCAAATATTGCATCCGAGATGTTAGGTTGCCTTAGATTATGATATATACCATTATAGACGCATATAATGTTCCCACCGAGAAGTAGGGTCCGACACGCCTGGAAGGTTGTAGAATATTACATCCGAGATGTCAGGTTGCCTTAGGTTAGGATATATACCGTTATAGACATATATACTGTTCCCTCCGAGAAGAAGGGTTCGACAGGCCAGGAATGTTGTCAAATATTGCATCCGAGAAGTTAGGTTGCCTTAGGTTAGGATATATAGCGTTATAGACGCATGTTATGTTACCACCGAGACGTAGGGACCGACACGCCTGGAATGTTGTCAAATGTTACATCCGAGATGTTAGGTTGCCTTAGATTAGGATATACAACGTTATAGACGCATATAATGTTACCTCCGAGACGTAGGGACCGACACGTCTGGAATGTTCTCAAATGTTACATCCGAGATGTTAGGTTGCCTTATGTTAGGATATATGACGCTACAGACGTATATAATGTACCCTCCGAGAAGTAGGGTTCGACAGGCCAGGAATGTTGTCAAATATTGCATCCGAGATGTTAGGTTGCCTTAGATTAGGATACACAACGTTATAGACGCATATAATGTTCCCACCGAGAAGTAGGGTCCGACACGCCTGGAAGGTTGTAGAATATTACATCCGAGATGTTAAGTTGCCTTAGGTTAGGATATATAACGTTATAGACGTATATACTGTTCCCTCCGAGAAGTAGGGTTCGACAGGCCAGGAATATTGTCAAATATTGCATCCGAGATGTTAGGTTGCCTTAGGTTAGGATATATAACGTTATAGACGCATGTAATGTTACCACCGAGACGTAGGGACCGACACGCCTGGAATGTTGTCAAATGTTACATTAACTTCTCGGATGCAATATTTGACAACATTCCTGGCCTGTCGAACCGTACTTCTCGGAGGGAACAGTATATACGTCTATAACGTCATATATCCTAACCTAAGGCAACCTAACATCTCGGATGTAACATTTGACAACATTCCAGGCGTGTCGGTCCCTACGTCTCGGTGGTAACATTACATTCGTCTATAACGGTATATATCCTAATCTAAGGCAACCTGACATCTCGGATGCAATATTTGACAACATTCCTGGCCTGTCGAACCCTACCTCTCGGAGGGAACAGCATATACGTCTGTAACGTCATATATCCTAACCTAAGGCAACCTAACATCTCGGATGTAACATTTGACAACATTCCAGGCGTGTCGGTCCCTACGTCTCGGTGGTAACATTACATGCGTCTATAACGTTATATATCCTAACCTAAGGCAACCTAACATCTCGGATGCAATATTTGACAACATTCCTGGCCTGCCGAACCGTACTTCTCGGAGGGAACAGTATATATATCTATAACGGTATATATCCTAACCTAAGGCAACCTGACATCTCGGATGTAGCATTTGACAACATTCCAGGCGTGTCGGTCCCTACGTCTCGGAGGTAATATTACATGCATCTATAACGTTATATATCCTAACCTAAGGCAACCTAACATCTCGGATGCAATATTTGACAACATTCCTGGCCTGTCAAACCCTATCTCTCGGTGGGAACAGTACATACGTCTATAACGATATATGTCCTAACCTAAGGCAACATAACATCTCGGATGTTATGAGATGTTAGGTTGCCTTAGGTTAGGATATATGACGTTACAGACGTATATACTGTTCCCTCCGAGAGGTAGGGTTCGACAGGCCAGGAATGTTGTCAAATATTGCATCCGAGATGTCAGGTTGCCTTAGATTAGGATATATACCGTTATAGACGAATGTAATGTTACCACCGAGACGTAGGGACCGACACGCCTGGAATGTTGTCAAATGTTACATCCGAGATGTTAGGTTGCCTTAGGTTAGGATATATGACGTTATAGACGTATATACTGTTCCCTCCGAGAAGTACGGTTCGACAGGCCAGGAATGTTGTCAAATATTGCATCCGAGAAGTTAGGTTGCCATAGGTTAGGATATATAGCGTTATAGACGCATATAATGTTCCCACCGAGAAGTAGGGTTCGACAGGCCAGGAATGTTGTCAAATATTGCATCCGAGAAGTTAGGTTGCCTTAGGTTAGGATATATAGCGTTATAGACGCATGTAATGTTACCACCGAGACGTAGGGACCGACAGGCCAGGAATATTGTCAAATATTGCATCCGAGATGTCAGGTTGCCTTAGATTAGGATATACAACGTTATAGACGCATATAATGTTACCTCCGAGACGTAGGGACCGACACGTCTGGAATGTTGTCAAATGTTACATCCGAGATGTCAGGTTGCCTGAGGTTAGGATATATAACGTTATAGACGTATATACTGTTCCCTCCGAGAGGTAGGGTTCGACAGGCCAGGAATGCTGTCAAATATTGCATCCGAGATGTTAGGTTGCCTTAGATTAGGATATATACCGTTATAGACGAATGTAATGTTACCACCGAGACGTAGGGACCGACACGCCTGGAATGTTGTCAAATGTTACATCCGAGATGTTAGGTTGCCTTAGGTTAGGATATATGACGTCATAGACGTATATACTGTTCCCTCCGAGAAGTACGGTTCGACAGGCCATGATTGTTGTCAAATATTGCATCCGAGATGTTAGGTTGCCTTAGGTTAGGATATATAACGTTATAGACGCATGTAATGTTACCACCGAGACGTAGGGACCGACACGCCTGGAATGTTGTCAAATGTTACATCCGAGATGTTAGGTTGCCTTAGGTTAGGATATATGACGTTACAGACGTATATACTGTTCCCTCCCGGAAGTAGGGTTCGACAGGCCAGGAATGTTGTCAAATATTGCATCCGAGATGTTAGGTTGCATTAGATTATGATATATACCATTATAGACGCATATAATGTTCCCACCGAGAAGTAGGGTCCGACACGCCTGAAAGGTTGTAGAATATTACATCCGAGATGTCAGGTTGCCTTAGGTTAGGATATATACCGTTATAGACATATATACTGTTCCCTCCGAGAAGAAGGGTTCGACAGGCCAGGAATGTTGTCAAATATTGCATCCGAGAAGTTAGGTTGCCTTAGGTTAGGATATATAGCGTTATAGACGCATGTAATGTTACCACCGAGACGTAGGGACCGACACGCCTGGAATGTTGTCAAATGTTACATCCGAGATGTTAGGTTGCCTTAGATTAGGATATACAACGTTATAGACGCATATAATGTTACCTCCGAGACGTAGGGACCGACACGTCTGGAATGTTGTCAAATGTTACATCCGAGATGTTAGGTTGCCTTATGTTAGGATATATGACGCTACAGACGTATATAATGTACCCTCCGAGAAGTAGGGTTCGACAGGCCAGGAATGTTGTCAAATATTGCATCCGAGATGTTAGGTTGCCTTAGATTAGGATACACAACGTTATAGACGCATATAATGTTCCCACCGAGAAGTAGGGTCCGACACGCCTGGAAGGTTGTAGAATATTACATCCGAGATGTTAAGTTGCCTTAGGTTAGAATATATAACGTTATAGACGTATATACTGTTCCCTCCGAGAAGTAGGGTTCGACAGGCCAGGAATATTGTCAAATATTGCATCCGAGATGTTAGGTTGCCTTAGGTTAGGATATATAACGTTATAGACGCATGTAATGTTACCACCGAGACGTAGGGACCGACACGCCTGGAATGTTGTCAAATGTTACATCCGAGATGTTAGGTTGCCTTAGGTTAGGATATATGACGTTACAGACGTATATACTGTTCCCTCCGGGAAGTAGGGTTCGACAGGCAAGGAATGTTGTCAAATATTGCATCCGAGATGTTAGGTTGCCTTAGATTATGATATATACCATTATAGACGCATATAATGTTCCCACCGAGAAGTAGGGTCCGACACGCCTGGAAGGTTGTAGAATATTACATCCGAGATGTCAGGTTGCCTTAGGTTAGGATATATACCGTTATAGACATATATACTGTTCCCTCCGAGAAGTAGGGTTCGACAGGCCAGGAATGTTGTCAAATATTGCATCCGAGATGTTAGGTTGCCTTAGATTATGATATATACCGTTATAGACGTATATACTGTTCCCTCCGAGAAGTAGGGTTCGACAGGCCAGGAATGTTGTCAAATATTGCATCCGAGATGTTAGGTTGCCTTAGATTAGGATATACAACGTTATAGACGCATATAATGTTACCTCCGAGACGTAGGGACCGACACGTCTGGAATGTTGTCAAATGTTACATCCGAGATGTTAGGTTGCCTTATGTTAGGATATATGACGCTACAGACGTATATAATGTACCCTCCGAGAAGTAGGGTTCGACAGGCCAGGAATGTTGTCAAATATTGCATCCGAGATGTTAGGTTGCCTTAGATTAGGATATACAACGTTATAGACGCATATAATGTTCCCACCGAGAAGTAGGGTCCGACACGCCTGGAAGGTTGTAGAATATTACATCCGAGATGTTATGTTGCCTTAGGTTAGGACATATATCGTTATAGACGTATGTACTGTTCCCACCGAGAGATAGGGTTTGACAGGCCAGGAATGTTGTCAAATATTGCATCCGAGATGTTAGGTTGCCTTAGGTTAGGATATATAACGTTATAGACGCATGTAATATTACCTCCGAGACGTAGGGACCGACACGCCTGGAATGTTGTCAAATGTTACATCCGAGATGTCAGGTTGCCTTAGGTTAGGATATATACCGTTATAGATATATATACTGTTCCCTCCGAGAAGTACGGTTCGGCAGGCCAGGAATGTTGTCAAATATTGCATCCGAGATGTTAGGTTGCCTTAGGTTAGGATATATAACGTTATAGACGCATGTAATGTTACCACCGAGACGTAGGGACCGACACGCCTGGAATGTTGTCAAATGTTACATCCGAGATGTTAGGTTGCCTTAGATTAGGATATACAACGTTATAGACGCATATAATGTTCCCACCGAGAAGTAGGGTCCGACACGCCTGGAATGTTGTAGAATAATACATCCGAGATGTCAGGTTGCCTTAGGTTAGGATATATAACGTTATAGACGTATATACTGTTCCCTCCGAGAGGTAGGGTTCGACAGGCCAGGAATGTTGTCAAATATTGCATCCGAGATGTTAGGTTGCCTTAGATTAGGATACATACCGTTATAGACGAATGTAATGTTACCACCGAGACGTAGGGACCGACACGCCTGGAATGTTGTCAAATGTTACATCCGAGATGTTAGGTTGCCTTAGGTTAGGATATATGACGTTATAGACGTATATACTGTTCCCTCCGAGAAGTACGGTTCGACAGGCCATGAATGTTGTCAAATATTGCATCCGAGATGTTAGGTTGCCTTAGGTTAGGATATATAACGTTATAGACGCATATAATGTTACCACCGAGACGTAGGGACCGACACGCCTGGAATGTTGTCAAATGTTACATCCGAGATGTTAGGTTGCCTTTGGTTAGGATATATGACGTTACAGACGTATATACTGTTCCCTCCCGGAAGTAGGGTTCGACAGGCCAGGAATGTTGTCAAATATTGCATCCGAGATGTTAGGTAGCCTTAGATTATGATATATACCATTATAGACGCATATAATGTTCCCACCGAGAAGTAGGGTCCGACAAGCCTGGAAGGTTGTAGAATATTACATCCGAGATGTCAGGTTGCCTTAGGTTAGGATATATACCGTTATAGACATATATACTGTTCCCTCCGAGAAGAAGGGTTCGACAGGCCAGGAATGTTGTCAAATATTGCATCCGAGAAGTTAGGTTGCCTTAGGTTAGGATATATAGCGTTATAGACGCATGTAATGTTACCACCGAGACGTAGGGACCGACACGCCTGGAATGTTGTCAAATGTTACATCCGAGATGTTAGGTTGCCTTAGATTAGGATATACAACGTTATAGACGCATATAATGTTACCTCCGAGACGTAGGGACCGACACGTCTGGAATGTTGTCAAATGTTACATCCGAGATGTTAGGTTGCCTTATGTTAGGATATATGACGCTACAGACGTATATAATGTACCCTCCGAGAAGTAGGGTTCGACAGGCCAGGAATGTTGTCAAATATTGCATCCGAGATGTTAGGTTGCCTTAGATTAGGATACACAACGTTATAGACGCATATAATGTTCCCACCGAGAAGTAGGGTCCGACACGCCTGGAAGGTTGTAGAATATTACATCCGAGATGTCAGGTTGCCTTAGGTTAGGATATATACCGTTATAGACATATATACTGTTCCCTCCGAGAAGTAGGGTTCGACAGGCCAGGAATGTTGTCAAATATTGCATCCGAGATGTTAGGTTGCCTTAGGTTAGGATATATAACGTTATAGACGCATGTAATGTTACCACCGAGACGTAGGGACCGACACGCCTGGAATGTTGTCAAATGTTACATCCGAGATGTTAGGTTGCCTTAGGTTAGGATATATGACGTTACAGACGTATATACTGTTCCCTCCGGGAAGTAGGGTTCGACAGGCAAGGAATGTTGTCAAATATTGCATCCGAGATGTTAGGTTGCCTTAGATTATGATATATACCATTATAGACGCATATAATGTTCCCACCGAGAAGTAGGGTCCGACACGCCTGGAAGGTTGTAGAATATTACATCCGAGATGTCAGGTTGCCTTAGGTTAGGATATATACCGTTATAGACATATATACTGTTCCCTCCGAGAAGTAGGGTTCGACAGGCCAGGAATGTTGTCAAATATTGCATCCGAGATGTTAGGTTGCCTTAGATTATGATATATACCGTTATAGACGTATATACTGTTCCCTCCGAGAAGTAGGGTTCGACAGGCCAGGAATATTGTCAAATATTGCATCCGAGATGTTAGGTTGCCTTAGGTTAGGATATATAACGTTATAGACGCATGTAATGTTACCACCGAGACGTAGGGACCGACACGCCTGGAATGTTGTCAAATGTTACATCCGAGATGTTAGGTTGCCTTAGGTTAGGATATATGACGTTACAGACGTATATACTGTTCCCTCCGGGAAGTAGGGTTCGACAGGCAAGGAATGTTGTCAAATATTGCATCCGAGATGTTAGGTTGCCTTAGATTATGATATATACCATTATAGACGCATATAATGTTCCCACCGAGAAGTAGGGTCCGACACGCCTGGAAGGTTGTAGAATATTACATCCGAGATGTCAGGTTGCCTTAGGTTAGGATATATACCGTTATAGACATATATACTGTTCCCTCCGAGAAGTAGGGTTCGACAGGCCAGGAATGTTGTCAAATATTGCATCCGAGATGTTAGGTTGCCTTAGATTATGATATATACCGTTATAGACGTATATACTGTTCCCTCCGAGAAGTAGGGTTCGACAGGCCAGGAATGTTGTCAAATATTGCATCCGAGATGTTAGGTTGCCTTAGATTAGGATATACAACGTTATAGACGCATATAATGTTACCTCCGAGACGTAGGGACCGACACGTCTGGAATGTTGTCAAATGTTACATCCGAGATGTTAGGTTGCCTTATGTTAGGATATATGACGCTACAGACGTATATAATGTACCCTCCGAGAAGTAGGGTTCGACAGGCCAGGAATGTTGTCAAATATTGCATCCGAGATGTTAGGTTGCCTTAGATTAGGATATACAACGTTATAGACGCATATAATGTTCCCACCGAGAAGTAGGGTCCGACACGCCTGGAAGGTTGTAGAATATTACATCCGAGATGTTATGTTGCCTTAGGTTAGGACATATATCGTTATAGACGTATGTACTGTTCCCACCGAGAGATAGGGTTTGACAGGCCAGGAATGTTGTCAAATATTGCATCCGAGATGTTAGGTTGCCTTAGGTTAGGATATATAACGTTATAGACGCATGTAATATTACCTCCGAGACGTAGGGACCGACACGCCTGGAATGTTGTCAAATGTTACATCCGAGATGTCAGGTTGCCTTAGGTTAGGATATATACCGTTATAGATATATATACTGTTCCCTCCGAGAAGTACGGTTCGGCAGGCCAGGAATGTTGTCAAATATTGCATCCGAGATGTTAGGTTGCCTTAGGTTAGGATATATAACGTTATAGACGCATGTAATGTTACCACCGAGACGTAGGGACCGACACGCCTGGAATGTTGTCAAATGTTACATCCGAGATGTTAGGTTGCCTTAGATTAGGATATACAACGTTATAGACGCATATAATGTTCCCACCGAGAAGTAGGGTCCGACACGCCTGGAATGTTGTAGAATAATACATCCGAGATGTCAGGTTGCCTTAGGTTAGGATATATAACGTTATAGACGTATATACTGTTCCCTCCGAGAGGTAGGGTTCGACAGGCCAGGAATGTTGTCAAATATTGCATCCGAGATGTTAGGTTGCCTTAGATTAGGATACATACCGTTATAGACGAATGTAATGTTACCACCGAGACGTAGGGACCGACACGCCTGGAATGTTGTCAAATGTTACATCCGAGATGTTAGGTTGCCTTAGGTTAGGATATATGACGTTATAGACGTATATACTGTTCCCTCCGAGAAGTACGGTTCGACAGGCCATGAATGTTGTCAAATATTGCATCCGAGATGTTAGGTTGCCTTAGGTTAGGATATATAACGTTATAGACGCATATAATGTTACCACCGAGACGTAGGGACCGACACGCCTGGAATGTTGTCAAATGTTACATCCGAGATGTTAGGTTGCCTTTGGTTAGGATATATGACGTTACAGACGTATATACTGTTCCCTCCCGGAAGTAGGGTTCGACAGGCCAGGAATGTTGTCAAATATTGCATCCGAGATGTTAGGTAGCCTTAGATTATGATATATACCATTATAGACGCATATAATGTTCCCACCGAGAAGTAGGGTCCGACAAGCCTGGAAGGTTGTAGAATATTACATCCGAGATGTCAGGTTGCCTTAGGTTAGGATATATACCGTTATAGACATATATACTGTTCCCTCCGAGAAGAAGGGTTCGACAGGCCAGGAATGTTGTCAAATATTGCATCCGAGAAGTTAGGTTGCCTTAGGTTAGGATATATAGCGTTATAGACGCATGTAATGTTACCACCGAGACGTAGGGACCGACACGCCTGGAATGTTGTCAAATGTTACATCCGAGATGTTAGGTTGCCTTAGATTAGGATATACAACGTTATAGACGCATATAATGTTACCTCCGAGACGTAGGGACCGACACGTCTGGAATGTTGTCAAATGTTACATCCGAGATGTTAGGTTGCCTTATGTTAGGATATATGACGCTACAGACGTATATAATGTACCCTCCGAGAAGTAGGGTTCGACAGGCCAGGAATGTTGTCAAATATTGCATCCGAGATGTTAGGTTGCCTTAGATTAGGATACACAACGTTATAGACGCATATAATGTTCCCACCGAGAAGTAGGGTCCGACACGCCTGGAAGGTTGTAGAATATTACATCCGAGATGTCAGGTTGCCTTAGGTTAGGATATATACCGTTATAGACATATATACTGTTCCCTCCGAGAAGTAGGGTTCGACAGGCCAGGAATGTTGTCAAATATTGCATCCGAGATGTTAGGTTGCCTTAGGTTAGGATATATAACGTTATAGACGCATGTAATGTTACCACCGAGACGTAGGGACCGACACGCCTGGAATGTTGTCAAATGTTACATCCGAGATGTTAGGTTGCCTTAGGTTAGGATATATGACGTTACAGACGTATATACTGTTCCCTCCGGGAAGTAGGGTTCGACAGGCAAGGAATGTTGTCAAATATTGCATCCGAGATGTTAGGTTGCCTTAGATTATGATATATACCATTATAGACGCATATAATGTTCCCACCGAGAAGTAGGGTCCGACACGCCTGGAAGGTTGTAGAATATTACATCCGAGATGTCAGGTTGCCTTAGGTTAGGATATATACCGTTATAGACATATATACTGTTCCCTCCGAGAAGTAGGGTTCGACAGGCCAGGAATGTTGTCAAATATTGCATCCGAGATGTTAGGTTGCCTTAGATTATGATATATACCGTTATAGACGTATATACTGTTCCCTCCGAGAAGTAGGGTTCGACAGGCCAGGAATGTTGTCAAATATTGCATCCGAGATGTTAGGTTGCCTTAGATTAGGATATACAACGTTATAGACGCATATAATGTTCCCACCGAGAAGTAGGGTCCGACACGCCTGGAATGTTGTAGAATATTACATCCGAGATGTAAGATTGCCTTAGGTTAGGATATATAACGTTATGGACGTATATACTGTTCCCATCGAGAAGTAGGGTCCGAAGCGCCAGGAATGTTGTAAAATATTACATCCGAGTTGTTACGTTACCGTTATAGACGCATTAATGTTACCACCGAGACGTAGGGACCGACACGCCTGGAATGTTGTCAAATGTGACATCCGAGGTGTTAGGTTGCCTTAGGTTAGGATATATATCGTTATAGACGTATATACTGTTCCCACCGAGAGGTAGGGTTCGACAGGCCAGGAATGTTGTCAAATATTGCATCCGAGATGTTAGGTTGCCTTAGATTATGATATATAGCGTTATAGACGCATATAATGTTCCCACCGAGAAGTAGGGTCCGACACGCCTGGAAGGTTGTAGAATATTACATCCGAGATGTTATGTTGCCTTAGGTTAGGACATATATCGTTATAGACGTATGTACTGTTCCCACCGAGAGATAGGGTTTGACAGGCCAGGAATGTTGTCAAATATTGCATCCGAGATGTTAGGTTGCCTTAGGTTAGGATATATAACGTTATAGACGCATGTAATATTACCTCCGAGACGTAGGGACCGACACGCCTGGAATGTTGTCAAATGTTACATCCGAGATGTCAGGTTGCCTTAGGTTAGGATATATACCGTTATAGATATATATACTGTTCCCTCCGAGAAGTACGGTTCGGCAGGCCAGGAATGTTGTCAAATATTGCATCCGAGATGTTAGGTTGCCTTAGGTTAGGATATATAACGTTATAGACGCATGTAATGTTACCACCGAGACGTAGGGACCGACACGCCTGGAATGTTGTCAAATGTTACATCCGAGATGTTAGGTTGCCTTAGATTAGGATATACAACGTTATAGACGCATATAATGTTCCCACCGAGAAGTAGGGTCCGACACGCCTGGAATGTTGTAGAATAATACATCCGAGATGTCAGGTTGCCTTAGGTTAGGATATATAACGTTATAGACGTATATACTGTTCCCTCCGAGAGGTAGGGTTCGACAGGCCAGGAATGTTGTCAAATATTGCATCCGAGATGTTAGGTTGCCTTAGATTAGGATACATACCGTTATAGACGAATGTAATGTTACCACCGAGACGTAGGGACCGACACGCCTGGAATGTTGTCAAATGTTACATCCGAGATGTTAGGTTGCCTTAGGTTAGGATATATGACGTTATAGACGTATATACTGTTCCCTCCGAGAAGTACGGTTCGACAGGCCATGAATGTTGTCAAATATTGCATCCGAGATGTTAGGTTGCCTTAGGTTAGGATATATAACGTTATAGACGCATATAATGTTACCACCGAGACGTAGGGACCGACACGCCTGGAATGTTATCAAATGTTACATCCGAGATGTTAGGTTGCCTTATTTTAGGATATATGACGTTACAGACGTATATACTGTTCCCTCCGAGAGGTAGGGTTCGGCAGGCCAGGAATGTTGTCAAATATTGCATCCGAGATGTCAGGTTGCCTTAGATTAGGATATATACCGTTATAGACGAATGTAATGTTACCACCGAGACGTAGGGACCGACACGCCTGGAATGCTGTCAAATGTTACATCCGAGAAGTTAGGTTGCCTTAGGTTAGGATATATAGCGTTATAGACGCATGTAATGTTACCACCGAGACGTAGGGACCGACACGCCTGGAATGTTGTCAAATGTTACATCCGAGATGTTAGGTTGCCTTAGATTAGGATATACAACGTTGTAGACGCATATAATGTTACCTCCGAGACGTAGGGACCGACACGTCTGGAATGTTGTCAAATGTTACATCCGAGATGTTAGGTTGCCTTATGTTAGGATATATGACGCTACAGACGTATATAATGTACCCTCCGAGAAGTAGGGTTCGACAGGCCAGGAATGTTGTCAAATATTGCATCCGAGATGTTAGGTTGCCTTAGATTAGGATATACAACGTTATAGACGCATATAATGTTCCCACCGAGAAGTAGGGTCCGACACGCCTGGAAGGTTGTAGAATATTACATCCGAGATGTTATGTTGCCTTAGGTTAGGACATATATCGCTATAGACGTATGTACTGTTCCCACCGAGAGATAGGGTTTGACAGGCCAGGAATGTTGTCAAATATTGCATCCGAGATGTTAGGTTGCCTTAGGTTAGGATATATAACGTTATAGACGCATGTAATATTACCTCCGAGACGTAGGGACCGACACGCCTGGAATGTTGTCAAATGTTACATCCGAGATGTCAGGTTGCCTTAGGTTAGGATATATACCGTTATAGATATATATACTGTTCCCTCCGAGAAGTACGGTTCGGCAGGCCAGGAATGTTGTCAAATATTGCATCCGAGATGTTAGGTTGCCTTATGTTAGGATATATGACGTTACAGACGTATATACTGTTCCCTCCGAGAGGTAGGGTTCGACAGGCCAGGAATGTTGTCAAATATTGCATCCGAGATGTCAGGTTGCCTTAGATTAGGATATATACCGTTATAGACGCATATAATGTTACCTCCGAGACGTAGGGACCGACACGTCTGGAATGTTGTCAAATGTTACATCCGAGATGTTAGGTTGCCTTATGTTAGGATATATGACGTTACAGACGTATATACTGTTCCCTCCGAGAGGTAGGGTTCGACAGGCCAGGAATGTTGTCAAATATTGCATCCGAGATGTTAGGTTGCCTTAGATTAGGATATATACCGTTATAGACGAATGTAATGTTACCACCGAGACGTAGGGACCGACACGCCTGGAATGTTGTCAAATGTTACATCCGAGATGTTAGGTTGCCTTAGGTTAGGATATATGACGTTATAGACGTATATACTGTTCCCTCCGAGAAGTACGGTTCGACAGGCCAGGAATGTTGTCAAATATTGCATCCGAGAAGTTAGGTTGCCTTAGGTTAGGATATATAGCGTTATAGACGCATGTAATGTTACCACCGAGACGTAGGGACCGACACGCCTGGAATGCTGTCAAATGTTACATCCGAGATGTTAGGTTGCCTTAGATTAGGATATACAACGTTATAGACGCATATAATGTTACCTCCGAGACGTAGGGACCGACACGTCTGGAATGTTGTCAAATGTTACATCCGAGATGTTAGGTTGCCTTATGTTAGGATATATGACGCTACAGACGTATATAATGTACCCTCCGAGAAGTAGGGTTCGACAGGCCAGGAATGTTGTCAAATATTGCATCCGAGATGTTAGGTTGCCTTAGATTAGGATACACAACGTTATAGACGCATATAATGTTCCCACCGGGAAGTAGGGTCCGACACGCCTGGAAGGTTGTAGAATATTACATCCGAGATGTTAAGTTGCCTTAGGTTAGGATATATAACGTTATAGACGTATATACTGTTCCCTCCGAGAAGTAGGGTTCGACAGGCCAGGAATATTGTCAAATATTGCATCCGAGATGTTAGGTTGCCTTAGGTTAGGATATATAACGTTATAGACGCATGTAATGTTACCACCGAGACGTAGGGACCGACACGCCTGGAATGTTGTCAAATGTTACATCCGAGATGTTAGGTTGCCTTAGGTTAGGATATATGACGTTACAGACGTATATACTGTTCCCTCCGGGAAGTAGGGTTCGACAGGCCAGGAATGTTGTCAAATATTGCATCCGAGATGTTAGGTTGCCTTATGTTAGGATATATGACGTTACAGACGTATATACTGTTCCCTCCGAGAGGTAGGGTTCGACAGGCCAGGAATGTTGTCAAATATTGCATCCGAGATGTCAGGTTGCCTTAGATTAGGATATATACCGTTATAGACGAATGTAATGTTACCACCGAGAAGTAGGGTCCGACACGCCTGGAAGGTTGTAGAATATTACATCCGAGATGTTAAGTTGCCTTAGGTTAGGATATATAACGTTATAGACGTATATACTGTTCCCTCCGAGAAGTAGGGTTCGACAGGCCAGGAATATTGTCAAATATTGCATCCGAGATGTTAGGTTGCCTTAGGTTAGGATATATAACGTTATAGACGCATGTAATGTTACCACCGAGACGTAGGGACCGACACGCCTGGAATGTTGTCAAATGTTACATCCGAGATGTTAGGTTGCCTTAGGTTAGGATATATGACGTTACAGACGTATATACTGTTCCCTCCGGGAAGTAGGGTTCGACAGGCAAGGAATGTTGTCAAATATTGCATCCGAGATGTTAGGTTGCCTTAGATTATGATATATACCATTATAGACGCATATAATGTTCCCACCGAGAAGTAGGGTCCGACACGCCTGGAAGGTTGTAGAATATTACATCCGAGATGTGAGGTTGCCTTAGGTTAGGATATATACCGTTATAGACATATATACTGTTCCCTCCGAGAAGTAGGGTTCGACAGGCCAGGAATGTTGTCAAATATTGCATCCGAGATGTAAGCTTGCCTTAGATTATGATATATACCGTTATAGACGTATATACTGTTCCCTCCGAGAAGTAGGGTTCGACAGGCCAGGAATGTTGTCAAATATTGCATCCGAGATGTTAGGTTGCCTTATGTTAGGATATATGACGTTACAGACGTATATACTGTTCCCTCCGAGAGGTAGGGTTCGACAGGCCAGGAATGTTGTCAAATATTGCATCCGAGATGTCAGGTTGCCTTAGATTAGGATATATACCGTTATAGACGAATGTAATGTTACCACCGAGAAGTAGGGTCCGACACGCCTGGAAGGTTGTAGAATATTACATCCGAGATGTTAGGTTGCCTTAGATTAGGATATACAACGTTATAGACGCATATAATGTTCCCACCGAGAAGTAGGGTCCGACACGCCTGGAATGTTGTAGAATAATACATCCGAGATGTCAGGTTGCCTTAGGTTAGGATATATGACGTTATAGACGTATATACTGTTCCCTCCGAGAAGTACGGTTCGACAGGCCATGAATGTTGTCAAATATTGCATCCGAGATGTTAGGTTGCCTTAGGTTAGGATATATAACGTTATAGACGCATATAATGTTACCACCGAGACGTAGGGACCGACACGCCTGGAATGTTGTCAAATGTTACATCCGAGATGTTAGGTTGCCTTAGGTTAGGATATATGACGTTACAGACGTATATACTGTTCCCTCCCGGAAGTAGGGTTCGACAGGCCAGGAATGTTGTCAAATATTGCATCCGAGATGTTAGGTTGCCTTAGATTATGATATATACCATTATAGACGCATATAATGTTCCCACCGAGAAGTAGGGTCCGACACGCCTGGAATGTTGTCAAATGTTACATCCGAGATGTTAGGTTGCCTTAGATTAGGATATACAACGTTATAGACGCATATAATGTTACCTCCGAGACGTAGGGACCGACACGTCTGGAATGTTGTCAAATGTTACATCCGAGATGTTAGGTTGCCTTATGTTAGGATATATGACGTTACAGACGTATATACTGTTCCCTCCGAGAGGTAGGGTTCGACAGGCCAGGAATGTTGTCAAATATTGCATCCGAGATGTTAGGTTGCCTTAGATTAGGATATATACCGTTATAGACGAATGTAATGTTACCACCGAGACGTAGGGACCGACACGCCTGGAATGTTGTCAAATGTTACATCCGAGATGTTAGGTTGCCTTAGGTTAGGATATATGACGTTATAGACGTATATACTGTTCCCTCCGAGAAGTACGGTTCGACAGGCCAGGAATGTTGTCAAATATTGCATCCGAGAAGTTAGGTTGCCTTAGGTTAGGATATATAGCGTTATAGACGCATGTAATGTTACCACCGAGACGTAGGGACCGACACGCCTGGAATGCTGTCAAATGTTACATCCGAGATGTTAGGTTGCCTTAGATTAGGATATACAACGTTATAGACGCATATAATGTTACCTCCGAGACGTAGGGACCGACACGTCTGGAATGTTGTCAAATGTTACATCCGAGATGTTAGGTTGCCTTATGTTAGGATATATGACGCTACAGACGTATATAATGTACCCTCCGAGAAGTAGGGTTCGACAGGCCAGGAATGTTGTCAAATATTGCATCCGAGATGTTAGGTTGCCTTAGATTAGGATACACAACGTTATAGACGCATATAATGTTCCCACCGGGAAGTAGGGTCCGACACGCCTGGAAGGTTGTAGAATATTACATCCGAGATGTTAAGTTGCCTTAGGTTAGGATATATAACGTTATAGACGTATATACTGTTCCCTCCGAGAAGTAGGGTTCGACAGGCCAGGAATATTGTCAAATATTGCAACCGAGATGTTAGGTTGCCTTAGGTTAGGATATATAACGTTATAGACGCATGTAATGTTACCACCGAGACGTAGGGACCGACACGCCTGGAATGTTGTCAAATGTTACATCCGAGATGTTAGGTTGCCTTAGGTTAGGATATATGACGTTACAGACGTATATACTGTTCCCTCCGGGAAGTAGGGTTCGACAGGCCAGGAATGTTGTCAAATATTGCATCCGAGATGTTAGGTTGCCTTATGTTAGGATATATGACGTTACAGACGTATATACTGTTCCCTCCGAGAGGTAGGGTTCGACAGGCCAGGAATGTTGTCAAATATTGCATCCGAGATGTCAGGTTGCCTTAGATTAGGATATATACCGTTATAGACGAATGTAATGTTACCACCGAGAAGTAGGGTCCGACACGCCTGGAAGGTTGTAGAATATTACATCCGAGATGTTAAGTTGCCTTAGGTTAGGATATATAACGTTATAGACGTATATACTGTTCCCTCCGAGAAGTAGGGTTCGACAGGCCAGGAATATTGTCAAATATTGCATCCGAGATGTTAGGTTGCCTTAGGTTAGGATATATAACGTTATAGACGCATGTAATGTTACCACCGAGACGTAGGGACCGACACGCCTGGAATGTTGTCAAATGTTACATCCGAGATGTTAGGTTGCCTTAGGTTAGGATATATGACGTTACAGACGTATATACTGTTCCCTCCGGGAAGTAGGGTTCGACAGGCAAGGAATGTTGTCAAATATTGCATCCGAGATGTTAGGTTGCCTTAGATTATGATATATACCATTATAGACGCATATAATGTTCCCACCGAGAAGTAGGGTCCGACACGCCTGGAAGGTTGTAGAATATTACATCCGAGATGTCAGGTTGCCTTAGGTTAGGATATATACCGTTATAGACATATATACTGTTCCCTCCGAGAAGTAGGGTTCGACAGGCCAGGAATGTTGTCAAATATTGCATCCGAGATGTAAGCTTGCCTTAGATTATGATATATACCGTTATAGACGTATATACTGTTCCCTCCGAGAAGTAGGGTTCGACAGGCCAGGAATGTTGTCAAATATTGCATCCGAGATGTTAGGTTGCCTTATGTTAGGATATATGACGTTACAGACGTATATACTGTTCCCTCCGAGAGGTAGGGTTCGACAGGCCAGGAATGTTGTCAAATATTGCATCCGAGATGTCAGGTTGCCTTAGATTAGGATATATACCGTTATAGACGAATGTAATGTTACCACCGAGAAGTAGGGTCCGACACGCCTGGAAGGTTGTAGAATATTACATCCGAGATGTTAGGTTGCCTTAGATTAGGATATACAACGTTATAGACGCATATAATGTTCCCACCGAGAAGTAGGGTCCGACACGCCTGGAATGTTGTAGAATATTGCATCCGAGATGTAAGATTGCCTTAGGTTAGGATATATAACGTTATGGACGTATATACTGTTCCCATCGAGAAGTAGGGTCCGAAGCGCCAGGAATGTTGTAAAATATTACATCCGAGTTGTTACGTTACCGTTATAGACGCATTAATGTTACCACCGAGACGTAGGGACCGACACGCCTGGAATGTTGTCAAATGTGACATCCGAGGTGTTAGGTTGCCTTAGGTTAGGATATATATCGTTATAGACGTATATACTGTTCCCACCGAGAGGTAGGGTTCGACAGGCCAGGAATGTTGTCAAATATTGCATCCGAGATGTTAGGTTGCCTTAGATTATGATATATAGCGTTATAGACGCATATAATGTTACCACCGAGAAGTAGGGTCCGACACGCCTGGAAGGTTGTAGAATATTACATCCGAGATGTTAAGTTGCCTTAGGTTAGGATATATAACGTTATAGACGTATATACTGTTCCCTCCGAGAAGTAGGGTTCGACAGGCCAGGAATATTGTCAAATATTGCATCCGAGATGTTAGGTTGCCTTAGGTTAGGATATATAACGTTATAGACGCATGTAATGTTACCACCGAGACGTAGGGACCGACACGCCTGGAATGTTGTCAAATGTTACATCCGAGATGTTAGGTTGCCTTAGGTTAGGATATATGACGTTACAGACGTATATACTGTTCCCTCCGGGAAGTAGGGTTCGACAGGCAAGGAATGTTGTCAAATATTGCATCCGAGATGTTAGGTTGCCTTAGATTATGATATATACCATTATAGACGCATATAATGTTCCCACCGAGAAGTAGGGTCCGACACGCCTGGAAGGTTGTAGAATATTACATCCGAGATGTCAGGTTGCCTTAGGTTAGGATATATACCGTTATAGACATATATACTGTTCCCTCCGAGAAGTAGGGTTCGACAGGCCAGGAATGTTGTCAAATATTGCATCCGAGATGTCAGGTTGCCTTAGGTTAGGATATATGACGTTATAGACGTATATACTGTTCCCTCCGAGAAGTACGGTTCGACAGGCCATGAATGTTGTCAAATATTGCATCCGAGATGTTAGGTTGCCTTAGGTTAGGATATATAACGTTATAGACGCATATAATGTTACCACCGAGACGTAGGGACCGACACGCCTGGAATGTTGTCAAATGTTACATCCGAGATGTTAGGTTGCCTTAGGTTAGGATATATGACGTTACAGACGTATATACTGTTCCCTCCCGGAAGTAGGGTTCGACAGGCCAGGAATGTTGTCAAATATTGCATCCGAGATGTTAGGTTGCCTTAGATTATGATATATACCATTATAGACGCATATAATGTTCCCACCGAGAAGTAGGGTCCGACACGCCTGGAATGTTGTCAAATGTTACATCCGAGATGTTAGGTTGCCTTAGATTAGGATATACAACGTTATAGACGCATATAATGTTACCTCCGAGACGTAGGGACCGACACGTCTGGAATGTTGTCAAATGTTACATCCGAGATGTTAGGTTGCCTTATGTTAGGATATATGACGTTACAGACGTATATACTGTTCCCTCCGAGAGGTAGGGTTCGACAGGCCAGGAATGTTGTCAAATATTGCATCCGAGATGTTAGGTTGCCTTAGATTAGGATATATACCGTTATAGACGAATGTAATGTTACCACCGAGACGTAGGGACCGACACGCCTGGAATGTTGTCAAATGTTACATCCGAGATGTTAGGTTGCCTTAGGTTAGGATATATAACGTTATAGACGCATATAATGTTACCACCGAGACGTAGGGACCGACACGCCTGGAATGTTGTCAAATGTTACATCCGAGATGTTAGGTTGCCTTAGGTTAGGATATATGACGTTACAGACGTATATACTGTTCCCTCCCGGAAGTAGGGTTCGACAGGCCAGGAATGTTGTCAAATATTGCATCCGAGATGTTAGGTTGCCTTAGATTATGATATATACCATTATAGACGCATATAATGTTCCCACCGAGAAGTAGGGTCCGACACGCCTGGAATGTTGTCAAATGTTACATCCGAGATGTTAGGTTGCCTTAGATTAGGATATACAACGTTATAGACGCATATAATGTTACCTCCGAGACGTAGGGACCGACACGTCTGGAATGTTGTCAAATGTTACATCCGAGATGTTAGGTTGCCTTATGTTAGGATATATGACGTTACAGACGTATATACTGTTCCCTCCGAGAGGTAGGGTTCGACAGGCCAGGAATGTTGTCAAATATTGCATCCGAGATGTTAGGTTGCCTTAGATTAGGATATATACCGTTATAGACGAATGTAATGTTACCACCGAGACGTAGGGACCGACACGCCTGGAATGTTGTCAAATGTTACATCCGAGATGTTAGGTTGCCTTAGGTTAGGATATATGACGTTATAGACGTATATACTGTTCCCTCCGAGAAGTACGGTTCGACAGGCCAGGAATGTTGTCAAATATTGCATCCGAGAAGTTAGGTTGCCTTAGGTTAGGATATATAGCGTTATAGACGCATGTAATGTTACCACCGAGACGTAGGGACCGACACGCCTGGAATGCTGTCAAATGTTACATCCGAGATGTTAGGTTGCCTTAGATTAGGATATACAACGTTATAGACGCATATAATGTTACCTCCGAGACGTAGGGACCGACACGTCTGGAATGTTGTCAAATGTTACATCCGAGATGTTAGGTTGCCTTATGTTAGGATATATGACGCTACAGACGTATATAATGTACCCTCCGAGAAGTAGGGTTCGACAGGCCAGGAATGTTGTCAAATATTGCATCCGAGATGTTAGGTTGCCTTAGATTAGGATACACAACGTTATAGACGCATATAATGTTCCCACCGGGAAGTAGGGTCCGACACGCCTGGAAGGTTGTAGAATATTACATCCGAGATGTTAAGTTGCCTTAGGTTAGGATATATAACGTTATAGACGTATATACTGTTCCCTCCGAGAAGTAGGGTTCGACAGGCCAGGAATATTGTCAAATATTGCATCCGAGATGTTAGGTTGCCTTAGGTTAGGATATATAACGTTATAGACGCATGTAATGTTACCACCGAGACGTAGGGACCGACACGCCTGGAATGTTGTCAAATGTTACATCCGAGATGTTAGGTTGCCTTAGGTTAGGATATATGACGTTACAGACGTATATACTGTTCCCTCCGGGAAGTAGGGTTCGACAGGCCAGGAATGTTGTCAAATATTGCATCCGAGATGTTAGGTTGCCTTATGTTAGGATATATGACGTTACAGACGTATATACTGTTCCCTCCGAGAGGTAGGGTTCGACAGGCCAGGAATGTTGTCAAATATTGCATCCGAGATGTCAGGTTGCCTTAGATTAGGATATATACCGTTATAGACGAATGTAATGTTACCACCGAGAAGTAGGGTCCGACACGCCTGGAAGGTTGTAGAATATTACATCCGAGATGTTAAGTTGCCTTAGGTTAGGATATATAACGTTATAGACGTATATACTGTTCCCTCCGAGAAGTAGGGTTCGACAGGCCAGGAATATTGTCAAATATTGCATCCGAGATGTTAGGTTGCCTTAGGTTAGGATATATAACGTTATAGACGCATGTAATGTTACCACCGAGACGTAGGGACCGACACGCCTGGAATGTTGTCAAATGTTACATCCGAGATGTTAGGTTGCCTTAGGTTAGGATATATGACGTTACAGACGTATATACTGTTCCCTCCGGGAAGTAGGGTTCGACAGGCAAGGAATGTTGTCAAATATTGCATCCGAGATGTTAGGTTGCCTTAGATTATGATATATACCATTATAGACGCATATAATGTTCCCACCGAGAAGTAGGGTCCGACACGCCTGGAAGGTTGTAGAATATTACATCCGAGATGTGAGGTTGCCTTAGGTTAGGATATATACCGTTATAGACATATATACTGTTCCCTCCGAGAAGTAGGGTTCGACAGGCCAGGAATGTTGTCAAATATTGCATCCGAGATGTAAGCTTGCCTTAGATTATGATATATACCGTTATAGACGTATATACTGTTCCCTCCGAGAAGTAGGGTTCGACAGGCCAGGAATGTTGTCAAATATTGCATCCGAGATGTTAGGTTGCCTTATGTTAGGATATATGACGTTACAGACGTATATACTGTTCCCTCCGAGAGGTAGGGTTCGACAGGCCAGGAATGTTGTCAAATATTGCATCCGAGATGTCAGGTTGCCTTAGATTAGGATATATACCGTTATAGACGAATGTAATGTTACCACCGAGAAGTAGGGTCCGACACGCCTGGAAGGTTGTAGAATATTACATCCGAGATGTTAGGTTGCCTTAGATTAGGATATACAACGTTATAGACGCATATAATGTTCCCACCGAGAAGTAGGGTCCGACACGCCTGGAATGTTGTAGAATAATACATCCGAGATGTCAGGTTGCCTTAGGTTAGGATATATGACGTTATAGACGTATATACTGTTCCCTCCGAGAAGTACGGTTCGACAGGCCATGAATGTTGTCAAATATTGCATCCGAGATGTTAGGTTGCCTTAGGTTAGGATATATAACGTTATAGACGCATATAATGTTACCACCGAGACGTAGGGACCGACACGCCTGGAATGTTGTCAAATGTTACATCCGAGATGTTAGGTTGCCTTAGGTTAGGATATATGACGTTACAGACGTATATACTGTTCCCTCCCGGAAGTAGGGTTCGACAGGCCAGGAATGTTGTCAAATATTGCATCCGAGATGTTAGGTTGCCTTAGATTATGATATATACCATTATAGACGCATATAATGTTCCCACCGAGAAGTAGGGTCCGACACGCCTGGAATGTTGTCAAATGTTACATCCGAGATGTTAGGTTGCCTTAGATTAGGATATACAACGTTATAGACGCATATAATGTTACCTCCGAGACGTAGGGACCGACACGTCTGGAATGTTGTCAAATGTTACATCCGAGATGTTAGGTTGCCTTATGTTAGGATATATGACGTTACAGACGTATATACTGTTCCCTCCGAGAGGTAGGGTTCGACAGGCCAGGAATGTTGTCAAATATTGCATCCGAGATGTTAGGTTGCCTTAGATTAGGATATATACCGTTATAGACGAATGTAATGTTACCACCGAGACGTAGGGACCGACACGCCTGGAATGTTGTCAAATGTTACATCCGAGATGTTAGGTTGCCTTAGGTTAGGATATATGACGTTATAGACGTATATACTGTTCCCTCCGAGAAGTACGGTTCGACAGGCCAGGAATGTTGTCAAATATTGCATCCGAGAAGTTAGGTTGCCTTAGGTTAGGATATATAGCGTTATAGACGCATGTAATGTTACCACCGAGACGTAGGGACCGACACGCCTGGAATGCTGTCAAATGTTACATCCGAGATGTTAGGTTGCCTTAGATTAGGATATACAACGTTATAGACGCATATAATGTTACCTCCGAGACGTAGGGACCGACACGTCTGGAATGTTGTCAAATGTTACATCCGAGATGTTAGGTTGCCTTATGTTAGGATATATGACGCTACAGACGTATATAATGTACCCTCCGAGAAGTAGGGTTCGACAGGCCAGGAATGTTGTCAAATATTGCATCCGAGATGTTAGGTTGCCTTAGATTAGGATACACAACGTTATAGACGCATATAATGTTCCCACCGGGAAGTAGGGTCCGACACGCCTGGAAGGTTGTAGAATATTACATCCGAGATGTTAAGTTGCCTTAGGTTAGGATATATAACGTTATAGACGTATATACTGTTCCCTCCGAGAAGTAGGGTTCGACAGGCCAGGAATATTGTCAAATATTGCATCCGAGATGTTAGGTTGCCTTAGGTTAGGATATATAACGTTATAGACGCATGTAATGTTACCACCGAGACGTAGGGACCGACACGCCTGGAATGTTGTCAAATGTTACATCCGAGATGTTAGGTTGCCTTAGGTTAGGATATATGACGTTACAGACGTATATACTGTTCCCTCCGGGAAGTAGGGTTCGACAGGCCAGGAATGTTGTCAAATATTGCATCCGAGATGTTAGGTTGCCTTATGTTAGGATATATGACGTTACAGACGTATATACTGTTCCCTCCGAGAGGTAGGGTTCGACAGGCCAGGAATGTTGTCAAATATTGCATCCGAGATGTCAGGTTGCCTTAGATTAGGATATATACCGTTATAGACGAATGTAATGTTACCACCGAGAAGTAGGGTCCGACACGCCTGGAAGGTTGTAGAATATTACATCCGAGATGTTAAGTTGCCTTAGGTTAGGATATATAACGTTATAGACGTATATACTGTTCCCTCCGAGAAGTAGGGTTCGACAGGCCAGGAATATTGTCAAATATTGCATCCGAGATGTTAGGTTGCCTTAGGTTAGGATATATAACGTTATAGACGCATGTAATGTTACCACCGAGACGTAGGGACCGACACGCCTGGAATGTTGTCAAATGTTACATCCGAGATGTTAGGTTGCCTTAGGTTAGGATATATGACGTTACAGACGTATATACTGTTCCCTCCGGGAAGTAGGGTTCGACAGGCAAGGAATGTTGTCAAATATTGCATCCGAGATGTTAGGTTGCCTTAGATTATGATATATACCATTATAGACGCATATAATGTTCCCACCGAGAAGTAGGGTCCGACACGCCTGGAAGGTTGTAGAATATTACATCCGAGATGTCAGGTTGCCTTAGGTTAGGATATATACCGTTATAGACATATATACTGTTCCCTCCGAGAAGTAGGGTTCGACAGGCCAGGAATGTTGTCAAATATTGCATCCGAGATGTAAGCTTGCCTTAGATTATGATATATACCGTTATAGACGTATATACTGTTCCCTCCGAGAAGTAGGGTTCGACAGGCCAGGAATGTTGTCAAATATTGCATCCGAGATGTTAGGTTGCCTTATGTTAGGATATATGACGTTACAGACGTATATACTGTTCCCTCCGAGAGGTAGGGTTCGACAGGCCAGGAATGTTGTCAAATATTGCATCCGAGATGTCAGGTTGCCTTAGATTAGGATATATACCGTTATAGACGAATGTAATGTTACCACCGAGAAGTAGGGTCCGACACGCCTGGAAGGTTGTAGAATATTACATCCGAGATGTTAGGTTGCCTTAGATTAGGATATACAACGTTATAGACGCATATAATGTTCCCACCGAGAAGTAGGGTCCGACACGCCTGGAATGTTGTAGAATATTGCATCCGAGATGTAAGATTGCCTTAGGTTAGGATATATAACGTTATGGACGTATATACTGTTCCCATCGAGAAGTAGGGTCCGAAGCGCCAGGAATGTTGTAAAATATTACATCCGAGTTGTTACGTTACCGTTATAGACGCATTAATGTTACCACCGAGACGTAGGGACCGACACGCCTGGAATGTTGTCAAATGTGACATCCGAGGTGTTAGGTTGCCTTAGGTTAGGATATATATCGTTATAGACGTATATACTGTTCCCACCGAGAGGTAGGGTTCGACAGGCCAGGAATGTTGTCAAATATTGCATCCGAGATGTTAGGTTGCCTTAGATTATGATATATAGCGTTATAGACGCATATAATGTTCCCACCGAGAAGTAGGGTCCGACACGCCTGGAAGGTTGTAGAATATTACATCCGAGATGTCAGGTTGCCTTAGGTTAGGATATATACCGTTATAGACATATATACTGTTCCCTCCGAGAAGTAGGGTTCGACGGGCCAGGAATGTTGTCAAATGTTACATCCGAGATGTTAGGTTGCCTTAGATTAGGATATACAACGTTATAGACGCATATAATGTTACCTCCGAGACGTAGGGACCGACACGTCTGGAATGTTGTCAAATGTTACATCCGAGATGTTAGGTTGCCTTATGTTAGGATATATGTCGCTACAGACGTATATAATGTACCCTCCGAGAAGTAGGGTTCGACAGGCCAGGAATGTTGTCAAATATTGCATCCGAGATGTTAGGTTGCCTTAGGTTAGGATATATAACGTTATAGACGCATGTAATGTTACCACCGAGACGTAGGGACCGACACGCCTGGAATGTTGTCAAATGTTACATCCGAGATGTTAGGTTGCCTTAGATTAGGATATACAACGTTATAGACGCATATAATGTTCCCACCGAGAAGTAGGGTCCGACACGCCTGGAATGTTGTAGAATAATACATCCGAGATGTCAGGTTGCCTTAGGTTAGGATATATACCGTTATAGACATATATACTGTTCCCTCCGAGAAGAAGGGTTCGACAGGCCAGGAATGTTGTCAAATATTGCATCCGAGAAGTTAGGTTGCCTTAGGTTAGGATATATAGCGTTATAGACGCATGTAATGTTACCACCGAGACGTAGGGACCGACACGCCTGGAATGTTGTCAAATGTTACATCCGAGATGTTAGGTTGCCTTAGGTTAGGATATACAACGTTATAGACGCATATAATGTTCCCACCGAGAAGTAGGGTCCGACACGCCTGGAATGTTGTAGAATATTACATCCGAGATGTAAGATTGCCTTAGGTTAGGATATATAACGTTATGGACGTATATACTGTTCCCATCGAGAAGTAGGGTCCGAAGCGCCAGGAATGTTGTAAAATATTACATCCGAGTTGTTACGTTACCGTTATAGACGCATTAATGTTACCACCGAGACGTAGGGACCGACACGCCTGGAATGTTGTCAAATGTGACATCCGAGGTGTTAGGTTGCCTTAGGTTAGGATATATATCGTTATAGACGTATATACTGTTCCCACCGAGAGGTAGGGTTCGACAGGCCAGGAATGTTGTCAAATATTGCATCCGAGATGTTAGGTTGCCTTAGATTATGATATATAGCGTTATAGACGCATATAATGTTCCCACCGAGAAGTAGGGTCCGACACGCCTGGAAGGTTGTAGAATATTACATCCGAGATGTCAGGTTGCCTTAGGTTAGGATATATACCGTTATAGACATATATACTGTTCCCTCCGAGAAGTAGGGTTCGACAGGCCAGGAATGTTGTTAAATATTGCATCCGAGATGTTAGGTTGCCTTAGATTATGATATATACCGTTATAGACGTATATACTGTTCCCTCCGAGAAGTAGGGTTCGACAGGCCAGGAATGTTGTCAAATATTGCATCCGAGATGTTAGGTTGCCTTAGATTAGGATATACAACGTTATAGACGCATATAATGTTCCCACCGAGAAGTAGGGTCCGACACGCCTGGAATGTTGTAGAATATTGCATCCGAGATGTAAGAT
Source organism: Xylocopa violacea (assembly GCA_963969225.1). Classification (NCBI taxonomy): domain Eukaryota; kingdom Metazoa; phylum Arthropoda; class Insecta; order Hymenoptera; family Apidae; genus Xylocopa; species Xylocopa violacea. Next base: position 23,371,579 of record CAXAJV010000004.1, read on the forward strand.
TGCCTTAGGTTAGGATATATAACGTTATGGACGTATATACTGTTCCCATCGAGAAGTAGGGTCCGAAGCGCCAGGAATGTTGTAAAAATTTACATCCGAGTTGTTACGTTACCGTTATAGACGCATTAATGTTACCACCGAGACGTAGGGACCGACACGCCTGGAATGTTGTCAAATGTGACATCCGAGGTGTTAGGTTGCCTTAGGTTAGGATATATATCGTTATAGACGTATATACTGTTCCCACCGAGAGGTAGGGTTCGACAGGCCAGGAATGTTGTCAAATATTGCATCCGAGATGTTAGGTTGCCTTAGATTATGATATATAGCGTTATAGACGCATATAATGTTCCCACCGAGAAGTAGGGTCCGACACGCCTGGAAGGTTGTAGAATATTACATCCGAGATGTCAGGTTGCCTTAGGTTAGGATATATACCGTTATAGACATATATACTGTTCCCTCCGAGACGTAGGGACCGACACGTCTGGAATGTTGTCAAATGTTACATCCGAGATGTTAGGTTGCCTTATGTTAGGATATATGACGCTACAGACGTATATAATGTACCCTCCGAGAAGTAGGGTTCGACAGGCCAGGAATGTTGTCAAATATTGCATCCGAGATGTTAGGTTGCCTTAGATTAGGATATACAACGTTATAGACGCATATAATGTTCCCACCGAGAAGTAGGGTCCGACACGCCTGGAAGGTTGTAGAATATTACATCCGAGATGTTATGTTGCCTTAGGTTAGGACATATATCGTTATAGACGTATGTACTGTTCCCACCGAGAGATAGGGTTTGACAGGCCAGGAATGTTGTCAAATATTGCATCCGAGATGTTAGGTTGCCTTAGGTTAGGATATATAACGTTATAGACGCATGTAATATTACCTCCGAGACGTAGGGACCGACACGCCTGGAATGTTGTCAAATGTTACATCCGAGATGTCAGGTTGCCTTAGGTTAGGATATATACCGTTATAGATATATATACTGTTCCCTCCGAGAAGTACGGTTCGGCAGGCCAGGAATGTTGTCAAATATTGCATCCGAGATGTTAGGTTGCCTTAGGTTAGGATATATAACGTTATAGACGCATGTAATGTTACCACCGAGACGTAGGGACCGACACGCCTGGAATGTTGTCAAATGTTACATCCGAGATGTTAGGTTGCCTTAGATTAGGATATACAACGTTATAGACATATATACTGTTCCCTCCGAGAAGTAGGGTTCGACAGGCCAGGAATGTTGTCAAATATTGCATCCGAGATGTTAGGTTGCCTTAGATTATGATATATACCGTTATAGACGTATATACTGTTCCCTCCGAGAAGTAGGGTTCGACAGGCCAGGAATGTTGTCAAATATTGCATCCGAGATGTTAGGTTGCCTTAGGTTAGGATATATAACGTTATAGACGCATATAATGTTACCACCGAGACGTAGGGACCGACACGCCTGGAATGTTGTCAAATGTTACATCCGAGATGTTAGGTTGCCTTAGGTTAGGATATATGACGTTACAGACGTATATACTGTTCCCTCCCGGAAGTAGGGTTCGACAGGCCAGGAATGTTGTCAAATATTGCATCCGAGATGTTAGGTTGCCTTAGATTATGATATATACCATTATAGACGCATATAATGTTCCCACCGAGAAGTAGGGTCCGACACGCCTGGAAGGTTGTAGAATATTACATCCGAGATGTCAGGTTGCCTTAGGTTAGGATATATGACGTTACAGACGTATATACTGTTCCCTCCCGGAAGTAGGGTTCGACAGGCAAGGAATGTTGTCAAATATTGCATCCGAGATGTTAGGTTGCCTTAGATTAGGATATACAACGTTATAGACGCATATAATGTTCCCACCGAGAAGTAGGGTCCGACACGCCTGGAATGTTGTAGAATATTACATCCGAGATGTAAGATTGCCTTAGGTTAGGATATGTAACGTTATGGACGTATATACTGTTCCCATCGAGAAGTAGGGTCCGAAGCGCCAGGAATGTTGTAAAATATTACATCCGAGTTGTTACGTTACCGTTATAGACGCATTAATGTTACCACCGAGACGTAGGGACCGACACGCCTGGAATGTTGTCAAATGTGACATCCGAGATGTTAGGTTGCCTTAGATTATGATATATAGCGTTATAGACGCATATAATGTTCCCACCGAGAAGTAGGGTCCGACACGCCTGGAAGGTTGTAGAATATTACATCCGAGATGTCAGGTTGCCTTAGGTTAGGATATATACCGTTATAGACATATATACTGTTCCCTCCGAGAAGTAGGGTTCGACAGGCCAGGAATGTTGTCAAATGTTACATCCGAGATGTTAGGTTGCCTTAGATTAGGATATACAACGTTATAGACGCATATAATGTTACCTCCGAGACGTAGGGACCGACACGTCTGGAATGTTGTCAAATGTTACATCCGAGATGTTAGGTTGCCTTATGTTAGGATATATGACGCTACAGACGTATATAATGTACCCTCCGAGAAGTAGGGTTCGACAGGCCAGGAATGTTGTCAAATATTGCATCCGAGATGTTAGGTTGCCTTAGATTAGGATATACAACGTTATAGACGCATATAATGTTCCCACCGAGAAGTAGGGTCCGACACGCCTGGAAGGTTGTAGAATATTACATCCGAGATGTTATGTTGCCTTAGGTTAGGACATATATTGTTATAGACGTATGTACTGTTCCCACCGAGAGATAGGGTTTGACAGGCCAGGAATGTTGTCAAATATTGCATCCGAGATGTTAGGTTGCCTTAGGTTAGGATATATAACGTTATAGACGCATGTAATATTACCTCCGAGACGTAGGGACCGACACGCCTGGAATGTTGTCAAATGTTACATCCGAGATGTCAGGTTGCCTTAGGTTAGGATATATACCGTTATAGATATATATACTGTTCCCTCCGAGAAGTACGGTTCGGCAGGCCAGGAATGTTGTCAAATATTGCATCCGAGATGTTAGGTTGCCTTAGGTTAGGATATATAACGTTATAGACGCATGTAATGTTACCACCGAGACGTAGGGACCGACACGCCTGGAATGTTGTCAAATGTTACATCCGAGATGTTAGGTTGCCTTAGATTAGGATATACAACGTTATAGACGCATATAATGTTCCCACCGAGAAGTAGGGTCCGACACGCCTGGAATGTTGTAGAATAATACATCCGAGATGTCAGGTTGCCTTAGGTTAGGATATATGACGTTATAGACGTATATACTGTTCCCTCCGAGAAGTACGGTTCGACAGGCCATGAATGTTGTCAAATATTGCATCCGAGATGTTAGGTTGCCTTAGGTTAGGATATATAACGTTATAGACGCATATAATGTTACCACCGAGACGTAGGGACCGACACGCCTGGAATGTTGTCAAATGTTACATCCGAGATGTTAGGTTGCCTTAGGTTAGGATATATGACGTTACAGACGTATATACTGTTCCCTCCCGGAAGTAGGGTTCGACAGGCCAGGAATGTTGTCAAATATTGCATCCGAGATGTTAGGTTGCCTTAGATTATGATATATACCATTATAGACGCATATAATGTTCCCACCGAGAAGTAGGGTCCGACACGCCTGGAATGTTGTCAAATGTTACATCCGAGATGTTAGGTTGCCTTAGATTAGGATATACAACGTTATAGACGCATATAATGTTACCTCCGAGACGTAGGGACCGACACGTCTGGAATGTTGTCAAATGTTACATCCGAGATGTTAGGTTGCCTTATGTTAGGATATATGACGTTACAGACGTATATACTGTTCCCTCCGAGAGGTAGGGTTCGACAGGCCAGGAATGTTGTCAAATATTGCATCCGAGATGTTAGGTTGCCTTAGATTAGGATATATACCGTTATAGACGAATGTAATGTTACCACCGAGACGTAGGGACCGACACGCCTGGAATGTTGTCAAATGTTACATCCGAGATGTTAGGTTGCCTTAGGTTAGGATATATGACGTTATAGACGTATATACTGTTCCCTCCGAGAAGTACGGTTCGACAGGCCAGGAATGTTGTCAAATATTGCATCCGAGAAGTTAGGTTGCCTTAGGTTAGGATATATAGCGTTATAGACGCATGTAATGTTACCACCGAGACGTAGGGACCGACACGCCTGGAATGCTGTCAAATGTTACATCCGAGATGTTAGGTTGCCTTAGATTAGGATATACAACGTTATAGACGCATATAATGTTACCTCCGAGACGTAGGGACCGACACGTCTGGAATGTTGTCAAATGTTACATCCGAGATGTTAGGTTGCCTTATGTTAGGATATATGACGCTACAGACGTATATAATGTACCCTCCGAGAAGTAGGGTTCGACAGGCCAGGAATGTTGTCAAATATTGCATCCGAGATGTTAGGTTGCCTTAGATTAGGATACACAACGTTATAGACGCATATAATGTTCCCACCGGGAAGTAGGGTCCGACACGCCTGGAAGGTTGTAGAATATTACATCCGAGATGTTAAGTTGCCTTAGGTTAGGATATATAACGTTATAGACGTATATACTGTTCCCTCCGAGAAGTAGGGTTCGACAGGCCAGGAATATTGTCAAATATTGCATCCGAGATGTTAGGTTGCCTTAGGTTAGGATATATAACGTTATAGACGCATGTAATGTTACCACCGAGACGTAGGGACCGACACGCCTGGAATGTTGTCAAATGTTACATCCGAGATGTTAGGTTGCCTTAGGTTAGGATATATGACGTTACAGACGTATATACTGTTCCCTCCGGGAAGTAGGGTTCGACAGGCCAGGAATGTTGTCAAATATTGCATCCGAGATGTTAGGTTGCCTTATGTTAGGATATATGACGTTACAGACGTATATACTGTTCCCTCCGAGAGGTAGGGTTCGACAGGCCAGGAATGTTGTCAAATATTGCATCCGAGATGTCAGGTTGCCTTAGATTAGGATATATACCGTTATAGACGAATGTAATGTTACCACCGAGAAGTAGGGTCCGACACGCCTGGAAGGTTGTAGAATATTACATCCGAGATGTTAAGTTGCCTTAGGTTAGGATATATAACGTTATAGACGTATATACTGTTCCCTCCGAGAAGTAGGGTTCGACAGGCCAGGAATATTGTCAAATATTGCATCCGAGATGTTAGGTTGCCTTAGGTTAGGATATATAACGTTATAGACGCATGTAATGTTACCACCGAGACGTAGGGACCGACACGCCTGGAATGTTGTCAAATGTTACATCCGAGATGTTAGGTTGCCTTAGGTTAGGATATATGACGTTACAGACGTATATACTGTTCCCTCCGGGAAGTAGGGTTCGACAGGCAAGGAATGTTGTCAAATATTGCATCCGAGATGTTAGGTTGCCTTAGATTATGATATATACCATTATAGACGCATATAATGTTCCCACCGAGAAGTAGGGTCCGACACGCCTGGAAGGTTGTAGAATATTACATCCGAGATGTCAGGTTGCCTTAGGTTAGGATATATACCGTTATAGACATATATACTGTTCCCTCCGAGAAGTAGGGTTCGACAGGCCAGGAATGTTGTCAAATATTGCATCCGAGATGTAAGCTTGCCTTAGATTATGATATATACCGTTATAGACGTATATACTGTTCCCTCCGAGAAGTAGGGTTCGACAGGCCAGGAATGTTGTCAAATATTGCATCCGAGATGTTAGGTTGCCTTATGTTAGGATATATGACGTTACAGACGTATATACTGTTCCCTCCGAGAGGTAGGGTTCGACAGGCCAGGAATGTTGTCAAATATTGCATCCGAGATGTCAGGTTGCCTTAGATTAGGATATATACCGTTATAGACGAATGTAATGTTACCACCGAGAAGTAGGGTCCGACACGCCTGGAAGGTTGTAGAATATTACATCCGAGATGTTAGGTTGCCTTAGATTAGGATATACAACGTTATAGACGCATATAATGTTCCCACCGAGAAGTAGGGTCCGACACGCCTGGAATGTTGTAGAATATTGCATCCGAGATGTAAGATTGCCTTAGGTTAGGATATATAACGTTATGGACGTATATACTGTTCCCATCGAGAAGTAGGGTCCGAAGCGCCAGGAATGTTGTAAAATATTACATCCGAGTTGTTACGTTAACGTTATAGACGCATTAATGTTACCACCGAGACGTAGGGACCGACACGCCTGGAATGTTGTCAAATGTGACATCCGAGGTGTTAGGTTGCCTTAGGTTAGGATATATATCGTTATAGACGTATATACTGTTCCCACCGAGAGGTAGGGTTCGACAGGCCAGGAATGTTGTCAAATATTGCATCCGAGATGTTAGGTTGCCTTAGATTATGATATATAGCGTTATAGACGCATATAATGTTCCCACCGAGAAGTAGGGTCCGACACGCCTGGAAGGTTGTAGAATATTACATCCGAGATGTCAGGTTGCCTTATGTTAGGATATATACCGTTATAGACATATATACTGTTCCCTCCGAGAAGTAGGGTTCGACGGGCCAGGAATGTTGTCAAATGTTACATCCGAGATGTTAGGTTGCCTTAGATTAGGATATACAACGTTATAGACGCATATAATGTTACCTCCGAGACGTAGGGACCGACACGTCTGGAATGTTGTCAAATGTTACATCCGAGATGTTAGGTTGCCTTATGTTAGGATATATGTCGCTACAGACTTATATAATGTACCCTCCGAGAAGTAGGGTTCGACAGGCCAGGAATGTTGTCAAATATTGCATCCGAGATGTTAGGTTGCCTTAGGTTAGGATATATAACGTTATAGACGCATGTAATGTTACCACCGAGACGTAGGGACCGACACGCCTGGAATGTTGTCAAATGTTACATCCGAGATGTTAGGTTGCCTTAGATTAGGATATACAACGTTATAGACGCATATAATGTTCCCACCGAGAAGTAGGGTCCGACACGCCTGGAATGTTGTAGAATAATACATCCGAGATGTCAGGTTGCCTTAGGTTAGGATATATGACGTTATAGACGTATATACTGTTCCCTCCGAGAAGTACGGTTCGACAGGCCATGAATGTTGTCAAATATTGCATCCGAGATGTTAGGTTGCCTTAGGTTAGGATATATAACGTTATAGACGCATATAATGTTACCACCGAGACGTAGGGACCGACACGCCTGGAATGTTGTCAAATGTTACATCCGAGATGTTAGGTTGCCTTAGGTTAGGATATATGACGTTACAGACGTATATACTGTTCCCTCCCGGAAGTAGGGTTCGACAGGCCAGGAATGTTGTCAAATATTGCATCCGAGATGTTAGGTTGCCTTAGATTATGATATATACCATTATAGACGCATATAATGTTCCCACCGAGAAGTAGGGTCCGACACGCCTGGAAGGTTGTAGAATATTACATCCGAGATGTCAGGTTGCCTTAGGTTAGGATATATACCGTTATAGACATATATACTGTTCCCTCCGAGAAGAAGGGTTCGACAGGCCAGGAATGTTGTCAAATATTGCATCCGAGAAGTTAGGTTGCCTTAGGTTAGGATATATAGCGTTATAGACGCATGTAATGTTACCACCGAGACGTAGGGACCGACACGCCTGGAATGTTGTCAAATGTTACATCCGAGATGTTAGGTTGCCTTAGGTTAGGATATACAACGTTATAGACGCATATAATGTTCCCACCGAGAAGTAGGGTCCGACACGCCTGGAATGTTGTAGAATATTACATCCGAGATGTAAGATTGCCTTAGGTTAGGATATATAACGTTATGGACGTATATACTGTTCCCATCGAGAAGTAGGGTCCGAAGCGCCAGGAATGTTGTAAAATATTACATCCGAGTTGTTACGTTACCGTTATAGACGCATTAATGTTACCACCGAGACGTAGGGACCGACACGCCTGGAATGTTGTCAAATGTGACATCCGAGGTGTTAGGTTGCCTTAGGTTAGGATATATATCGTTATAGACGTATATACTGTTCCCACCGAGAGGTAGGGTTCGACAGGCCAGGAATGTTGTCAAATATTGCATCCGAGATGTTAGGTTGCCTTAGATTATGATATATAGCGTTATAGACGCATATAATGTTCCCACCGAGAAGTAGGGTCCGACACGCCTGGAAGGTTGTAGAATATTACATCCGAGATGTCAGGTTGCCTTAGGTTAGGATATATACCGTTGTAGACATATATACTGTTCCCTCCGAGAAGTAGGGTTCGACAGGCCAGGAATGTTGTTAAATATTGCATCCGAGATGTTAGGTTGCCTTAGATTATGATATATACCGTTATAGACGTATATACTGTTCCCTCCGAGAAGTAGGGTTCGACAGGCCAGGAATGTTGTCAAATATTGCATCCGAGATGTTAGGTTGCCTTAGATTAGGATATACAACGTTATAGACGCATATAATGTTCCCACCGAGAAGTAGGGTCCGACACGCCTGGAATGTTGTAGAATATTGCATCCGAGATGTAAGATTGCCTTAGGTTAGGATATATAACGTTATGGCCGTATATACTGTTCCCATCGAGAAGTAGGGTCCGAAGCGCCAGGAATGTTGTAAAAATTTACATCCGAGTTGTTACGTTACCGTTATAGACGCATTAATGTTACCACCGAGACGTAGGGACCGACACGCCTGGAATGTTGTCAAATGTGACATCCGAGGTGTTAGGTTGCCTTAGGTTAGGATATATATCGTTATAGACGTATATACTGTTCCCACCGAGAGGTAGGGTTCGACAGGCCAGGAATGTTGTCAAATATTGCATCCGAGATGTTAGGTTGCCTTAGATTATGATATATAGCGTTATAGACGCATATAATGTTCCCACCGAGAAGTAGGGTCCGACACGCCTGGAAGGTTGTAGAATATTACATCCGAGATGTCAGGTTGCCTTAGGTTAGGATATATACCGTTATAGACATATATACTGTTCCCTCCGAGACGTAGGGACCGACACGTCTGGAATGTTGTCAAATGTTACATCCGAGATGTTAGGTTGCCTTATGTTAGGATATATGACGCTACAGACGTATATAATGTACCCTCCGAGAAGTAGGGTTCGACAGGCCAGGAATGTTGTCAAATATTGCATCCGAGATGTTAGGTTGCCTTAGATTAGGATATACAACGTTATAGACGCATATAATGTTCCCACCGAGAAGTAGGGTCCGACACGCCTGGAAGGTTGTAGAATATTACATCCGAGATGTTATGTTGCCTTAGGTTAGGACATATATCGTTATAGACGTATGTACTGTTCCCACCGAGAGATAGGGTTTGACAGGCCAGGAATGTTGTCAAATATTGCATCCGAGATGTTAGGTTGCCTTAGGTTAGGATATATAACGTTATAGACGCATGTAATATTACCTCCGAGACGTAGGGACCGACACGCCTGGAATGTTGTCAAATGTTACATCCGAGATGTCAGGTTGCCTTAGGTTAGGATATATACCGTTATAGATATATATACTGTTCCCTCCGAGAAGTACGGTTCGGCAGGCCAGGAATGTTGTCAAATATTGCATCCGAGATGTTAGGTTGCCTTAGGTTAGGATATATAACGTTATAGACGCATGTAATGTTACCACCGAGACGTAGGGACCGACACGCCTGGAATGTTGTCAAATGGTACATCCGAGATGTTAGGTTGCCTTAGATTAGGATATACAACGTTATAGACATATATACTGTTCCCTCCGAGAAGTAGGGTTCGACAGGCCAGGAATGTTGTCAAATATTGCATCCGAGATGTTAGGTTGCCTTAGATTATGATATATACCGTTATAGACGTATATACTGTTCCCTCCGAGAAGTAGGGTTCGACAGGCCAGGAATGTTGTCAAATATTGCATCCGAGATGTTAGGTTGCCTTAGGTTAGGATATATAACGTTATAGACGCATATAATGTTACCACCGAGACGTAGGGACCGACACGCCTGGAATGTTGTCAAATGTTACATCCGAGATGTTAGGTTGCCTTAGGTTAGGATATATGACGTTACAGACGTATATACTGTTCCCTCCCGGAAGTAGGGTTCGACAGGCCAGGAATGTTGTCAAATATTGCATCCGAGATGTTAGGTTGCCTTAGATTATGATATATACCATTATAGACGCATATAATGTTCCCACCGAGAAGTAGGGTCCGACACGCCTGGAAGGTTGTAGAATATTACATCCGAGATGTCAGGTTGCCTTAGGTTAGGATATATGACGTTACAGACGTATATACTGTTCCCTCCCGGAAGTAGGGTTCGACAGGCCAGGAATGTTGTCAAATATTGCATCCGAGATGTTAGGTTGCCTTAGATTATGATATATACCATTATAGACGCATATAATGTTCCCACCGAGAAGTAGGGTCCGACACGCCTGGAAGGTTGTAGAATATTACATCCGAGATGTCAGGTTGCCTTAGGTTAGGATATATACCGTTATAGACATATATACTGTTCCCTCCGAGAAGAAGGGTTCGACAGGCCAGGAATGTTGTCAAATATTGCATCCGAGAAGTTAGGTTGCCTTAGGTTAGGATATATAGCGTTATAGACGCATGTAATGTTACCACCGAGACGTAGGGACCGACACGCCTGGAATGTTGTCAAATGTTACATCCGAGATGTTAGGTTGCCTTAGATTAGGATATACAACGTTATAGACGCATATAATGTTACCTCCGAGACGTAGGGACCGACACGTCTGGAATGTTGTCAAATGTTACATCCGAGATGTTAGGTTGCCTTATGTTAGGATATATGACGTTACAGACGTATATACTGTTCCCTCCGAGAGGTAGGGTTCGACAGGCCAGGAATGTTGTCAAATATTGCATCCGAGATGTTAGGTTGCCTTAGATTAGGATATATACCGTTATAGACGAATGTAATGTTACCACCGAGACGTAGGGACCGACACGCCTGGAATGTTGTCAAATGTTACATCCGAGGTGTTAGGTTGCCTTAGGTTAGGATATATGACGTTATAGACGTATATACTGTTCCCTCCGAGAAGTACGGTTCGACAGGCCAGGAATGTTGTCAAATATTGCATCCGAGAAGTTAGGTTGCCTTAGGTTAGGATATATAGCGTTATAGACGCATGTAATGTTACCACCGAGACGTAGGGACCGACACGCCTGGAATGCTGTCAAATGTTACATCCGAGATGTTAGGTTGCCTTAGATTAGGATATACAACGTTATAGACGCATATAATGTTACCTCCGAGACGTAGGGACCGACACGTCTGGAATGTTGTCAAATGTTACATCCGAGATGTTAGGTTGCCTTATGTTAGGATATATGACGCTACAGACGTATATAATGTACCCTCCGAGAAGTAGGGTTCGACAGGCCAGGAATGTTGTCAAATATTGCATCCGAGATGTTAGGTTGCCTTAGATTAGGATACACAACGTTATAGACGCATATAATGTTCCCACCGGGAAGTAGGGTCCGACACGCCTGGAAGGTTGTAGAATATTACATCCGAGATGTTAAGTTGCCTTAGGTTAGGATATATAACGTTATAGACGTATATACTGTTCCCTCCGAGAAGTAGGGTTCGACAGGCCAGGAATATTGTCAAATATTGCATCCGAGATGTTAGGTTGCCTTAGGTTAGGATATATAACGTTATAGACGCATGTAATGTTACCACCGAGACGTAGGGACCGACACGCCTGGAATGTTGTCAAATGTTACATCCGAGATGTTAGGTTGCCTTAGGTTAGGATATATAACGTTATAGACGCATGTAATGTTACCACCGAGACGTAGGGACCGACACGCCTGGAATGTTGTCAAATGTTACATCCGAGATGTTAGGTTGCCTTAGATTAGGATATACAACGTTATAGACGCATATAATGTTCCCACCGAGAAGTAGGGTCCGACACGCCTGGAATGTTGTAGAATAATACATCCGAGATGTCAGGTTGCCTTAGGTTAGGATATATGACGTTATAGACGTATATACTGTTCCCTCCGAGAAGTACGGTTCGACAGGCCATGAATGTTGTCAAATATTGCATCCGAGATGTTAGGTTGCCTTAGGTTAGGATATATAACGTTATAGACGCATATAATGTTACCACCGAGACGTAGGGACCGACACGCCTGGAATGTTGTCAAATGTTACATCCGAGATGTTAGGTTGCCTTAGGTTAGGATATATGACGTTACAGACGTATATACTGTTCCCTCCCGGAAGTAGGGTTCGACAGGCCAGGAATGTTGTCAAATATTGCATCCGAGATGTTAGGTTGCCTTAGATTATGATATATACCATTATAGACGCATATAATGTTCCCACCGAGAAGTAGGGTCCGACACGCCTGGAAGGTTGTAGAATATTACATCCGAGATGTCAGGTTGCCTTAGGTTAGGATATATACCGTTATAGACATATATACTGTTCCCTCCGAGAAGAAGGGTTCGACAGGCCAGGAATGTTGTCAAATATTGCATCCGAGAAGTTAGGTTGCCTTAGGTTAGGATATATAGCGTTATAGACGCATGTAATGTTACCACCGAGACGTAGGGACCGACACGCCTGGAATGTTGTCAAATGTTACATCCGAGATGTTAGGTTGCCTTAGGTTAGGATATACAACGTTATAGACGCATATAATGTTCCCACCGAGAAGTAGGGTCCGACACGCCTGGAATGTTGTAGAATATTACATCCGAGATGTAAGATTGCCTTAGGTTAGGATATATAACGTTATGGACGTATATACTGTTCCCATCGAGAAGTAGGGTCCGAAGCGCCAGGAATGTTGTAAAATATTACATCCGAGTTGTTACGTTAACGTTATAGACGCATTAATGTTACCACCGAGACGTAGGGACCGACACGCCTGGAATGTTGTCAAATGTGACATCCGAGGTGTTAGGTTGCCTTAGGTTAGGATATATATCGTTATAGACGTATATACTGTTCCCACCGAGAGGTAGGGTTCGACAGGCCAGGAATGTTGTCAAATATTGCATCCGAGATGTTAGGTTGCCTTAGATTATGATATATAGCGTTATAGACGCATATAATGTTCCCACCGAGAAGTAGGGTCCGACACGCCTGGAAGGTTGTAGAATATTACATCCGAGATGTCAGGTTGCCTTAGGTTAGGATATATACCGTTATAGACATATATACTGTTCCCTCCGAGAAGTAGGGTTCGACGGGCCAGGAATGTTGTCAAATGTTACATCCGAGATGTTAGGTTGCCTTAGATTAGGATATACAACGTTATAGACGCATATAATGTTACCTCCGAGACGTAGGGACCGACACGTCTGGAATGTTGTCAAATGTTACATCCGAGATGTTAGGTTGCCTTATGTTAGGATATATGTCGCTACAGACGTATATAATGTACCCTCCGAGAAGTAGGGTTCGACAGGCCAGGAATGTTGTCAAATATTGCATCCGAGATGTTAGGTTGCCTTAGGTTAGGATATATAACGTTATAGACGCATGTAATGTTACCACCGAGACGTAGGGACCGACACGCCTGGAATGTTGTCAAATGTTACATCCGAGATGTTAGGTTGCCTTAGATTAGGATATACAACGTTATAGACGCATATAATGTTCCCACCGAGAAGTAGGGTCCGACACGCCTGGAATGTTGTAGAATAATACATCCGAGATGTCAGGTTGCCTTAGGTTAGGATATATGACGTTATAGACGTATATACTGTTCCCTCCGAGAAGTACGGTTCGACAGGCCATGAATGTTGTCAAATATTGCATCCGAGATGTTAGGTTGCCTTAGGTTAGGATATATAACGTTATAGACGCATATAATGTTACCACCGAGACGTAGGGACCGACACGCCTGGAATGTTGTCAAATGTTACATCCGAGATGTTAGGTTGCCTTAGGTTAGGATATATGACGTTACAGACGTATATACTGTTCCCTCCCGGAAGTAGGGTTCGACAGGCCAGGAATGTTGTCAAATATTGCATCCGAGATGTTAGGTTGCCTTAGATTATGATATATACCATTATAGACGCATATAATGTTCCCACCGAGAAGTAGGGTCCGACACGCCTGGAAGGTTGTAGAATATTACATCCGAGATGTCAGGTTGCCTTAGGTTAGGATATATACCGTTATAGACATATATACTGTTCCCTCCGAGAAGAAGGGTTCGACAGGCCAGGAATGTTGTCAAATATTGCATCCGAGAAGTTAGGTTGCCTTAGGTTAGGATATATAGCGTTATAGACGCATGTAATGTTACCACCGAGACGTAGGGACCGACACGCCTGGAATGTTGTCAAATGTTACATCCGAGATGTTAGGTTGCCTTAGGTTAGGATATACAACGTTATAGACGCATATAATGTTCCCACCGAGAAGTAGGGTCCGACACGCCTGGAATGTTGTAGAATATTACATCCGAGATGTAAGATTGCCTTAGGTTAGGATATATAACGTTATGGACGTATATACTGTTCCCATCGAGAAGTAGGGTCCGAAGCGCCAGGAATGTTGTAAAATATTACATCCGAGTTGTTACGTTACCGTTATAGACGCATTAATGTTACCACCGAGACGTAGGGACCGACACGCCTGGAATGTTGTCAAATGTGACATCCGAGGTGTTAGGTTGCCTTAGGTTAGGATATATATCGTTATAGACGTATATACTGTTCCCACCGAGAGGTAGGGTTCGACAGGCCAGGAATGTTGTCAAATATTGCATCCGAGATGTTAGGTTGCCTTAGATTATGATATATAGCGTTATAGACGCATATAATGTTCCCACCGAGAAGTAGGGTCCGACACGCCTGGAAGGTTGTAGAATATTACATCCGAGATGTCAGGTTGCCTTAGGTTAGGATATATACCGTTGTAGACATATATACTGTTCCCTCCGAGAAGTAGGGTTCGACAGGCCAGGAATGTTGTTAAATACTGCATCCGAGATGTTAGGTTGCCTTAGATTATGATATATACCGTTATAGACGTATATACTGTTCCCTCCGAGAAGTAGGGTTCGACAGGCCAGGAATGTTGTCAAATATTGCATCCGAGATGTTAGGTTGCCTTAGATTAGGATATACAACGTTATAGACGCATATAATGTTCCCACCGAGAAGTAGGGTCCGACACGCCTGGAATGTTGTAGAATATTGCATCCGAGATGTAAGATTGCCTTAGGTTAGGATATATAACGTTATGGACGTATATACTGTTCCCATCGAGAAGTAGGGTCCGAAGCGCCAGGAATGTTGTAAAAATTTACATCCGAGTTGTTACGTTACCGTTATAGACGCATTAATGTTACCACCGAGACGTAGGGACCGACACGCCTGGAATGTTGTCAAATGTGACATCCGAGGTGTTAGGTTGCCTTAGGTTAGGATATATATCGTTATAGACGTATATACTGTTCCCACCGAGAGGTAGGGTTCGACAGGCCAGGAATGTTGTCAAATATTGCATCCGAGATGTTAGGTTGCCTTAGATTATGATATATAGCGTTATAGACGCATATAATGTTCCCACCGAGAAGTAGGGTCCGACACGCCTGGAAGGTTGTAGAATATTACATCCGAGATGTCAGGTTGCCTTAGGTTAGGATATATACCGTTATAGACATATATACTGTTCCCTCCGAGACGTAGGGACCGACACGTCTGGAATGTTGTCAAATGTTACATCCGAGATGTTAGGTTGCCTTATGTTAGGATATATGACGCTACAGACGTATATAATGTACCCTCCGAGAAGTAGGGTTCGACAGGCCAGGAATGTTGTCAAATATTGCATCCGAGATGTTAGGTTGCCTTAGATTAGGATATACAACGTTATAGACGCATATAATGTTCCCACCGAGAAGTAGGGTCCGACACGCCTGGAAGGTTGTAGAATATTACATCCGAGATGTTATGTTGCCTTAGGTTAGGACATATATCGTTATAGACGTATGTACTGTTCCCACCGAGAGATAGGGTTTGACAGGCCAGGAATGTTGTCAAATATTGCATCCGAGATGTTAGGTTGCCTTAGGTTAGGATATATAACGTTATAGACGCATGTAATATTACCTCCGAGACGTAGGGACCGACACGCCTGGAATGTTGTCAAATGTTACATCCGAGATGTCAGGTTGCCTTAGGTTAGGATATATACCGTTATAGATATATATACTGTTCCCTCCGAGAAGTACGGTTCGGCAGGCCAGGAATGTTGTCAAATATTGCATCCGAGATGTTAGGTTGCCTTAGGATAGGATATATAACGTTATAGACGCATGTAATGTTACCACCGAGACGTAGGGACCGACACGCCTGGAATGTTGTCAAATGTTACATCCGAGATGTTAGGTTGCCTTAGATTAGGATATACAACGTTATAGACATATATACTGTTCCCTCCGAGAAGTAGGGTTCGACAGGCCAGGAATGTTGTCAAATATTGCATCCGAGATGTTAGGTTGCCTTAGATTATGATATATACCGTTATAGACGTATATACTGTTCCCTCCGAGAAGTAGGGTTCGACAGGCCAGGAATGTTGTCAAATATTGCATCCGAGATGTTAGGTTGCCTTAGGTTAGGATATATAACGTTATAGACGCATATAATGTTACCACCGAGACGTAGGGACCGACACGCCTGGAATGTTGTCAAATGTTACATCCGAGATGTTAGGTTGCCTTAGGTTAGGATATATGACGTTACAGACGTATATACTGTTCCCTCCCGGAAGTAGGGTTCGACAGGCCAGGAATGTTGTCAAATATTGCATCCGAGATGTTAGGTTGCCTTAGATTATGATATATACCATTATAGACGCATATAATGTTCCCACCGAGAAGTAGGGTCCGACACGCCTGGAAGGTTGTAGAATATTACATCCGAGATGTCAGGTTGCCTTAGGTTAGGATATATACCGTTATAGACATATATACTGTTCCCTCCGAGAAGAAGGGTTCGACAGGCCAGGAATGTTGTCAAATATTGCATCCGAGAAGTTAGGTTGCCTTAGGTTAGTATATATAGCGTTATAGACGCATGTAATGTTACCACCGAGACGTAGGGACCGACACGCCTGGAATGTTGTCAAATGTTACATCCGAGATGTTAGGTTGCCTTAGATTAGGATATACAACGTTATAGACGCATATAATGTTACCTCCGAGACGTAGGGACCGACACGTCTGGAATGTTGTCAAATGTTACATCCGAGATGTTAGGTTGCCTTATGTTAGGATATATGACGTTACAGACGTATATACTGTTCCCTCCGAGAGGTAGGGTTCGACAGGCCAGGAATGTTGTCAAATATTGCATCCGAGATGTTAGGTTGCCTTAGATTAGGATATATACCGTTATAGACGAATGTAATGTTACCACCGAGACGTAGGGACCGACACGCCTGGAATGTTGTCAAATGTTACATCCGAGGTGTTAGGTTGCCTTAGGTTAGGATATATGACGTTATAGACGTATATACTGTTCCCTCCGAGAAGTACGGTTCGACAGGCCAGGAATGTTGTCAAATATTGCATCCGAGAAGTTAGGTTGCCTTAGGTTAGGATATATAGCGTTATAGACGCATGTAATGTTACCACCGAGACGTAGGGACCGACACGCCTGGAATGCTGTCAAATGTTACATCCGAGATGTTAGGTTGCCTTAGATTAGGATATACAACGTTATAGACGCATATAATGTTACCTCCGAGACGTAGGGACCGACACGTCTGGAATGTTGTCAAATGTTACATCCGAGATGTTAGGTTGCCTTATGTTAGGATATATGACGCTACAGACGTATATAATGTACCCTCCGAGAAGTAGGGTTCGACAGGCCAGGAATGTTGTCAAATATTGCATCCGAGATGTTAGGTTGCCTTAGATTAGGATACACAACGTTATAGACGCATATAATGTTCCCACCGGGAAGTAGGGTCCGACACGCCTGGAAGGTTGTAGAATATTACATCCGAGATGTTAAGTTGCCTTAGGTTAGGATATATAACGTTATAGACGTATATACTGTTCCCTCCGAGAAGTAGGGTTCGACAGGCCAGGAATATTGTCAAATATTGCATCCGAGATGTTAGGTTGCCTTAGGTTAGGATATATAACGTTATAGACGCATGTAATGTTACCACCGAGACGTAGGGACCGACACGCCTGGAATGTTGTCAAATGTTACATCCGAGATGTTAGGTTGCCTTAGGTTAGGATATATGACGTTACAGACGTATATACTGTTCCCTCCGGGAAGTAGGGTTCGACAGGCCAGGAATGTTGTCAAATATTGCATCCGAGATGTTAGGTTGCCTTATGTTAGGATATATGACGTTACAGACGTATATACTGTTCCCTCCGAGAGGTAGGGTTCGACAGGCCAGGAATGTTGTCAAATATTGCATCCGAGATGTCAGGTTGCCTTAGATTAGGATATATACCGTTATAGACGAATGTAATGTTACCACCGAGAAGTAGGGTCCGACACGCCTGGAAGGTTGTAGAATATTACATCCGAGATGTTAAGTTGCCTTAGGTTAGGATATATAACGTTATAGACGTATATACTGTTCCCTCCGAGAAGTAGGGTTCGACAGGCCAGGAATATTGTCAAATATTGCATCCGAGATGTTAGGTTGCCTTAGGTTAGGATATATAACGTTATAGAGGCATGTAATGTTACCACCGAGACGTAGGGACCGACACGCCTGGAATGTTGTCAAATGTTACATCCGAGATGTTAGGTTGCCTTAGGTTAGGATATATGACGTTACAGACGTATATACTGTTCCCTCCGGGAAGTAGGGTTCGACAGGCAAGGAATGTTGTCAAATATTGCATCCGAGATGTTAGGTTGCCTTAGATTATGATATATACCATTATAGACGCATATAATGTTCCCACCGAGAAGTAGGGTCCGACACGCCTGGAAGGTTGTAGAATATTACATCCGAGATGTCAGGTTGCCTTAGGTTAGGATATATACCGTTATAGACATATATACTGTTCCCTCCGAGAAGTAGGGTTCGACAGGCCAGGAATGTTGTCAAATATTGCATCCGAGATGTTAGGTTGCCTTAGATTATGATATATACCGTTATAGACGTATATACTGTTCCCTCCGAGAAGTAGGGTTCGACAGGCCAGGAATGTTGTCAAATATTGCATCCGAGATGTTAGGTTGCCTTAGATTAGGATATACAACGTTATAGACGCATATAATGTTCCCACCGAGAAGTAGGGCCCGACACGCCTGGAATGTTGTAGAATATTGCATCCGAGATGTAAGATTGCCTTAGGTTAGGATATATAACGTTATGGACGTATATACTGTTCCCATCGAGAAGTAGGGTCCGAAGCGCCAGAAATGTTGTAAAATATTACATCCGAGTTGTTACGTTACCGTTATAGACGCATTAATGTTACCACCGAGACGTAGGGACCGACACGCCTGGAATGTTGTCAAATGTGACATCCGAGGTGTTAGGTTGCCTTAGGTTAGGATATATATCGTTATAGACGTATATACTGTTCCCACCGAGAGGTAGGGTTCGACAGGCCAGGAATGTTGTCAAATATTGCATCCGAGATGTTAGGTTGCCTTAGATTATGATATATAGCGTTATAGACGCATATAATGTTCCCACCGAGAAGTAGGGTCCGACACGCCTGGAAGGTTGTAGAATATTACATCCGAGATGTCAGGTTGCCTTAGGTTAGGATATATACCGTTATAGACATATATACTGTTCCCTCCGAGAAGTAGGGTTCGACGGGCCAGGAATGTTGTCAAATGTTACATCCGAGATGTTAGGTTGCCTTAGATTAGGATATACAACGTTATAGACGCATATAATGTTACCTCCGAGACGTAGGGACCGACACGTCTGGAATGTTGTCAAATGTTACATCCGAGATGTTAGGTTGCCTTATGTTAGGATATATGACGCTACAGACGTATATAATGTACCCTCCGAGAAGTAGGGTTCGACAGGCCAGGAATGTTGTCAAATATTGCATCCGAGATGTTAGGTTGCCTTAGATTAGGATATACAACGTTATAGACGCATATAATGTTCCCACCGAGAAGTAGGGTCCGACACGCCTGGAAGGTTGTAGAATATTACATCCGAGATGTTATGTTGCCTTAGGTTAGGACATATATCGTTATAGACGTATGTACTGTTCCCACCGAGAGATAGGGTTTGACAGGCCAGGAATGTTGTCAAATATTGCATCCGAGATGTTAGGTTGCCTTAGGTTAGGATATATAACGTTATAGACGCATGTAATATTACCTCCGAGACGTAGGGACCGACACGCCTGGAATGTTGTCAAATGTTACATCCGAGATGTCAGGTTGCCTTAGGTTAGGATATATACCGTTATAGATATATATACTGTTCCCTCCGAGAAGTACGGTTCGGCAGGCCAGGAATGTTGTCAAATATTGCATCCGAGATGTTAGGTTGCCTTAGGTTAGGATATATAACGTTATAGACGCATGTAATGTTACCACCGAGACGTAGGGACCGACACGCCTGGAATGTTGTCAAATGTTACATCCGAGATGTTAGGTTGCCTTAGATTAGGATATACAACGTTATAGACGCATATAATGTTCCCACCGAGAAGTAGGGTCCGACACGCCTGGAATGTTGTAGAATAATACATCCGAGATGTCAGGTTGCCTTAGGTTAGGATATATGACGTTATAGACGTATATACTGTTCCCTCCGAGAAGTACGGTTCGACAGGCCATGAATGTTGTCAAATATTGCATCCGAGATGTTAGGTTGCCTTAGGTTAGGATATATAACGTTATAGACGCATATAATGTTACCACCGAGACGTAGGGACCGACACGCCTGGAATGTTGTCAAATGTTACATCCGAGAAGTTAGGTTGCCTTAGGTTAGGATATATGACGTTACAGACGTATATACTGTTCCCTCCCGGAAGTAGGGTTCGACAGGCCAGGAATGTTGTCAAATATTGCATCCGAGATGTTAGGTTGCCTTAGATTATGATATATACCATTATAGACGCATATAATGTTCCCACCGAGAAGTAGGGTCCGACACGCCTGGAAGGTTGTAGAATATTACATCCGAGATGTCAGGTTGCCTTAGGTTAGGATATATACCGTTATAGACATATATACTGTTCCCTCCGAGAAGAAGGGTTCGACAGGCCAGGAATGTTGTCAAATATTGCATCCGAGAAGTTAGGTTGCCTTAGGTTAGGATATATAGCGTTATAGACGCATGTAATGTTACCACCGAGACGTAGGGACCGACACGCCTGGAATGTTGTCAAATGTTACATCCCAGATGTTAGGTTGCCTTAGATTAGGATATACAACGTTATAGACGCATATAATGTTACCTCCGAGACGTAGGGACCGACACGTCTGGAATGTTGTCAAATGTTACATCCGAGATGTTAGGTTGCCTTATGTTAGGATATATGACGTTACAGACGTATATACTGTTCCCTCCGAGAGGTAGGGTTCGACAGGCCAGGAATGTTGTCAAATATTGCATCCGAGATGTTAGGTTGCCTTAGATTAGGATATATACCGTTATAGACGAATGTAATGTTACCACCGAGACGTAGGGACCGACACGCCTGGAATGTTGTCAAATGTTACATCCGAGATGTTAGGTTGCCTTAGGTTAGGATATATGACGTTATAGACGTATATACTGTTCCCTCCGGGAAGTAGGGTTCGGCAGGCAAGGAATGTTGTCAAATATTGCATCCGAGATGTTAGGTTGCCTTAGATTAGGATATACAACGTTATAGACGCATATAATGTTCCCACCGAGAAGTAGGGTCCGACACGCCTGGTATGTTGTAGAATATTACATCCGAGATGTAAGATTGCCTTAGGTTAGGATATATAACGTTATGGACGTATATACTGTTCCCATCGAGAAGTAGGGTCCGAAGCGCCAGGAATGTTGTAAAATATTACATCCGAGTTGTTACGTTACCGTTATAGACGCATTAATGTTACCACCGAGACGTAGGGACCGACACGCCTGGAATGTTGTCAAATGTGACATCCGAGGTGTTAGGTTGCCTTAGGTTAGGATATATATCGTTATAGACGTATATACTGTTCCCACCGAGAGGTAGGGTTCGACAGGCCAGGAATGTTGTCAAATATTGCATCCGAGATGTTAGGTTGCCTTAGATTATGATATATAGCGTTATAGACGCATATAATGTTCCCACCGAGAAGTAGGGTCCGACACGCCTGGAAGGTTGTAGAATATTACATCCGAGATGTCAGGTTGCCTTAGGTTAGGATATATACCGTTATAGACATATATACTGTTCCCTCCGAGAAGTAGGGTTCGACAGGCCAGGAATGTTGTCAAATGTTACATCCGAGATGTTAGGTTGCCTTAGATTAGGATATACAACGTTATAGACGCATATAATGTTACCTCCGAGACGTAGGGACCGACACGTCTGGAATGTTGTCAAATGTTACATCCGAGATGTTAGGTTGCCTTATGTTAGGATATATGACGCTACAGACGTATATAATGTACCCTCCGAGAAGTAGGGTTCGACAGGCCAGGAATGTTGTCAAATATTGCATCCGAGATGTTAGGTTGCCTTAGATTAGGATATACAACGTTATAGACGCATATAATGTTCCCACCGAGAAGTAGGGTCCGACACGCCTGGAAGGTTGTAGAATATTACATCCGAGATGTTATGTTGCCTTAGGTTAGGACATATATCGTTATAGACGTATATACTGTTCCCTCCGAGAAGTAGGGTTCGACAGGCCAGGAATATTGTCAAATATTGCATCCGAGATGTTAGGTTGCCTTAGGTTAGGATATATAACGTTATAGACGCATGTAATGTTACCATCGAGACGTAGGGACCGACACGCCTGGAATGTTGTCAAATGTTACATCCGAGATGTTAGGTTGCCTTAGGTTAGGATATATGACGTTACAGGCGTATATACTGTTCCCTCCGGGAAGTAGGGTTCGACAGGCAAGGAATGTTGTCAAATATTGCATCCGAGATGTTAGGTTGCCTTAGATTATGATATATACCATTATAGACGCATATAATGTTCCCACCGAGAAGTAGGGTCCGACACGCCTGGAAGGTTGTAGAATATTACATCCGAGATGTCAGGTTGCCTTAGGTTAGGATATATACCGTTATAGACATATATACTGTTCCCTCCGAGAAGTAGGGTTCGACAGGCCAGGAATGTTGTCAAATATTGCATCCGAGATGTTAGGTTGCCTTAGATTATGATATATACCGTTATAGACGTATATACTGTTCCTTCCGAGAAGTAGGGTTCGACAGGCCAGGAATGTTGTCAAATATTGCATCCGAGATGTTAGGTTGCCTTAGATTAGGATATACAACGTTATAGACGCATATAATGTTCCCACCGAGAAGTAGGGTCCGACACGCCTGGAATGTTGTAGAATATTGCATCCGAGATGTAAGATTGCCTTAGGTTAGGATATATAACGTTATGGACGTATGTACTGTTCCCATCGAGAAGTAGGGTCCGAAGCGCCAGGAATGTTGTAAAATATTACATCCGAGTTGTTACGTTACCGTTATAGACGCATTAATGTTACCACCGAGACGTAGGGACCGACACGCCTGGAATGTTGTCAAATGTGACATCCGAGGTGTTAGGTTGCCTTAGGTTAGGATATATATCGTTATAGACGTATATACTGTTCCCACCGAGAGGTAGGGTTCGACAGGCCAGGAATGTTGTCAAATATTGCATCCGAGATGTTAGGTTGCCTTAGATTATGATATATAGCGTTATAGACGCATATAATGTTCCCACCGAGACGTAGGGACCGACACGTCTGGAATGTTGTCAAATGTTACATCCGAGATGTTAGGTTGCCTTATGTTAGGATATATGACGTTACAGACGTATATACTGTTCCCTCCGAGAGGTAGGGTTCGACAGGCCAGGAATGTTGTCAAATATTGCATCCGAGATGTTAGGTTGCCTTAGATTAGGATATATACCGTTATAGACGAATGTAATGTTACCACCGAGACGTAGGGACCGACACGCCTGGAATGTTGTCAAATGTTACATCCGAGGTGTTAGGTTGCCTTAGGTTAGGATATATGACGTTATAGACGTATATACTGTTCCCTCCGAGAAGTACGGTTCGACAGGCCAGGAATGTTGTCAAATATTGCATCCGAGAAGTTAGGTTGCCTTAGGTTAGGATATATAGCGTTATAGACGCATGTAATGTTACCACCGAGACGTAGGGACCGACACGCCTGGAATGCTGTCAAATGTTACATCCGAGATGTTAGGTTGCCTTAGATTAGGATATACAACGTTATAGACGCATATAATGTTACCTCCGAGACGTAGGGACCGACACGTCTGGAATGTTGTCAAATGTTACATCCGAGATGTTAGGTTGCCTTATGTTAGGATATATGACGCTACAGACGTATATAATGTACCCTCCGAGAAGTAGGGTTCGACAGGCCAGGAATGTTGTCAAATATTGCATCCGAGATGTTAGGTTGCCTTAGATTAGGATACACAACGTTATAGACGCATATAATGTTCCCACCGGGAAGTAGGGTCCGACACGCCTGGAAGGTTGTAGAATATTACATCCGAGATGTTAAGTTGCCTTAGGTTAGGATATATAACGTTATAGACGTATATACTGTTCCCTCCGAGAAGTAGGGTTCGACAGGCCAGGAATATTGTCAAATATTGCATCCGAGATGTTAGGTTGCCTTAGGTTAGGATATATAACGTTATAGACGCATGTAATGTTACCACCGAGACGTAGGGACCGACACGCCTGGAATGTTGTCAAATGTTACATCCGAGATGTTAGGTTGCCTTAGGTTAGGATATATGACGTTACAGACGTATATACTGTTCCCTCCGGGAAGTAGGGTTCGACAGGCCAGGAATGTTGTCAAATATTGCATCCGAGATGTTAGGTTGCCTTATGTTAGGATATATGACGTTACAGACGTATATACTGTTCCCTCCGAGAGGTAGGGTTCGACAGGCCAGGAATGTTGTCAAATATTGCATCCGAGATGTCAGGTTGCCTTAGATTAGGATATATACCGTTATAGACGAATGTAATGTTACCACCGAGAAGTAGGGTCCGACACGCCTGGAAGGTTGTAGAATATTACATCCGAGATGTTAAGTTGCCTTAGGTTAGGATATATAACGTTATAGACGTATATACTGTTCCCTCCGAGAAGTAGGGTTCGACAGGCCAGGAATATTGTCAAATATTGCATCCGAGATGTTAGGTTGCCTTAGGTTAGGATATATAACGTTATAGAGGCATGTAATGTTACCACCGAGACGTAGGGACCGACACGCCTGGAATGTTGTCAAATGTTACATCCGAGATGTTAGGTTGCCTTAGGTTAGGATATATGACGTTACAGACGTATATACTGTTCCCTCCGGGAAGTAGGGTTCGACAGGCAAGGAATGTTGTCAAATATTGCATCCGAGATGTTAGGTTGCCTTAGATTATGATATATACCATTATAGACGCATATAATGTTCCCACCGAGAAGTAGGGTCCGACACGCCTGGAAGGTTGTAGAATATTACATCCGAGATGTCAGGTTGCCTTAGGTTAGGATATATACCGTTATAGACATATATACTGTTCCCTCCGAGAAGTAGGGTTCGACAGGCCAGGAATGTTGTCAAATATTGCATCCGAGATGTTAGGTTGCCTTAGATTATGATATATACCGTTATAGACGTATATACTGTTCCCTCCGAGAAGTAGGGTTCGACAGGCCAGGAATGTTGTCAAATATTGCATCCGAGATGTTAGGTTGCCTTAGATTAGGATATACAACGTTATAGACGCATATAATGTTCCCACCGAGAAGTAGGGTCCGACACGCCTGGAATGTTGTAGAATATTGCATCCGAGATGTAAGATTGCCTTAGGTTAGGATATATAACGTTATGGACGTATATACTGTTCCCATCGAGAAGTAGGGTTCGACAGGCCAGGAATATTGTCAAATATTGCATCCGAGATGTTAGGTTGCCTTAGGTTAGGATATATAACGTTATAGACGCATGTAATGTTACCACCGAGACGTAGGGACCGACACGCCTGGAATGTTGTCAAATGTTACATCCGAGATGTTAGGTTGCCTTAGGTTAGGATATATGACGTTACAGACGTATATACTGTTCCCTCCGGGAAGTAGGGTTCGACAGGCCAGGAATGTTGTCAAATATTGCATCCGAGATGTTAGGTTGCCTTATGTTAGGATATATGACGTTACAGACGTATATACTGTTCCCTCCGAGAGGTAGGGTTCGACAGGCCAGGAATGTTGTCAAATATTGCATCCGAGATGTCAGGTTGCCTTAGATTAGGATATATACCGTTATAGACGAATGTAATGTTACCACCGAGAAGTAGGGTCCGACACGCCTGGAAGGTTGTAGAATATTACATCCGAGATGTTAAGTTGCCTTAGGTTAGGATATATAACGTTATAGACGTATATACTGTTCCCTCCGAGAAGTAGGGTTCGACAGGCCAGGAATATTGTCAAATATTGCATCCGAGATGTTAGGTTGCCTTAGGTTAGGATATATAACGTTATAGAGGCATGTAATGTTACCACCGAGACGTAGGGACCGACACGCCTGGAATGTTGTCAAATGTTACATCCGAGATGTTAGGTTGCCTTAGGTTAGGATATATGACGTTACAGACGTATATACTGTTCCCTCCGGGAAGTAGGGTTCGACAGGCAAGGAATGTTGTCAAATATTGCATCCGAGATGTTAGGTTGCCTTAGATTATGATATATACCATTATAGACGCATATAATGTTCCCACCGAGAAGTAGGGTCCGACACGCCTGGAAGGTTGTAGAATATTACATCCGAGATGTCAGGTTGCCTTAGGTTAGGATATATACCGTTATAGACATATATACTGTTCCCTCCGAGAAGTAGGGTTCGACAGGCCAGGAATGTTGTCAAATATTGCATCCGAGATGTTAGGTTGCCTTAGATTATGATATATACCGTTATAGACGTATATACTGTTCCCTCCGAGAAGTAGGGTTCGACAGGCCAGGAATGTTGTCAAATATTGCATCCGAGATGTTAGGTTGCCTTAGATTAGGATATACAACGTTATAGACGCATATAATGTTCCCACCGAGAAGTAGGGTCCGACACGCCTGGAATGTTGTAGAATATTGCATCCGAGATGTAAGATTGCCTTAGGTTAGGATATATAACGTTATGGACGTATATACTGTTCCCATCGAGAAGTAGGGTCCGAAGCGCCAGAAATGTTGTAAAATATTACATCCGAGTTGTTACGTTACCGTTATAGACGCATTAATGTTACCACCGAGACGTAGGGACCGACACGCCTGGAATGTTGTCAAATGTGACATCCGAGGTGTTAGGTTGCCTTAGGTTAGGATATATATCGTTATAGACGTATATACTGTTCCCACCGAGAGGTAGGGTTCGACAGGCCAGGAATGTTGTCAAATATTGCATCCGAGATGTTAGGTTGCCTTAGATTAGGATATACAACGTTATAGACGCATATAATGTTCCCACCGAGAAGTAGGGTCCGACACGCCTGGAAGGTTGTAGAATATTACATCCGAGATGTTATGTTGCCTTAGGTTAGGACATATATCGTTATAGACGTATGTACTGTTCCCACCGAGAGATAGGGTTTGACAGGCCAGGAATGTTGTCAAATATTGCATCCGAGATGTTAGGTTGCCTTAGGTTAGGATATATAACGTTATAGACGCATGTAATATTACCTCCGAGACGTAGGGACCGACACGCCTGGAATGTTGTCAAATGTTACATCCGAGATGTCAGGTTGCCTTAGGTTAGGATATATACCGTTATAGATATATATACTGTTCCCTCCGAGAAGTACGGTTCGGCAGGCCAGGAATGTTGTCAAATATTGCATCCGAGATGTTAGGTTGCCTTAGGTTAGGATATATAACGTTATAGACGCATGTAATGTTACCACCGAGACGTAGGGACCGACACGCCTGGAATGTTGTCAAATGTTACATCCGAGATGTTAGGTTGCCTTAGATTAGGATATACAACGTTATAGACGCATATAATGTTCCCACCGAGAAGTAGGGTCCGACACGCCTGGAATGTTGTAGAATAATACATCCGAGATGTCAGGTTGCCTTAGGTTAGGATATATGACGTTATAGACGTATATACTGTTCCCTCCGAGAAGTACGGTTCGACAGGCCATGAATGTTGTCAAATATTGCATCCGAGATGTTAGGTTGCCTTAGGTTAGGATATATAACGTTATAGACGCATATAATGTTACCACCGAGACGTAGGGACCGACACGCCTGGAATGTTGTCAAATGTTACATCCGAGATGTTAGGTTGCCTTAGGTTAGGATATATGACGTTACAGACGTATATACTGTTCCCTCCCGGAAGTAGGGTTCGACAGGCCAGGAATGTTGTCAAATATTGCATCCGAGATGTTAGGTTGCCTTAGATTATGATATATACCATTATAGACGCATATAATGTTCCCACCGAGAAGTAGGGTCCGACACGCCTGGAAGGTTGTAGAATATTACATCCGAGATGTCAGGTTGCCTTAGGTTAGGATATATACCGTTATAGACATATATACTGTTCCCTCCGAGAAGAAGGGTTCGACAGGCCAGGAATGTTGTCAAATATTGCATCCGAGAAGTTAGGTTGCCTTAGGTTAGGATATATAGCGTTATAGACGCATGTAATGTTACCACCGAGACGTAGGGACCGACACGCCTGGAATGTTGTCAAATGTTACATCCGAGATGTTAGGTTGCCTTAGATTAGGATATACAACGTTATAGACGCATATAATGTTACCTCCGAGACGTAGGGACCGACACGTCTGGAATGTTGTCAAATGTTACATCCGAGATGTTAGGTTGCCTTATGTTAGGATATATGACGTTACAGACGTATATACTGTTCCCTCCGAGAGGTAGGGTTCGACAGGCCAGGAATGTTGTCAAATATTGCATCCGAGATGTTAGGTTGCCTTAGATTAGGATATATACCGTTATAGACGAATGTAATGTTACCACCGAGACGTAGGGACCGACACGCCTGGAATGTTGTCAAATGTTACATCCGAGATGTTAGGTTGCCTTAGGTTAGGATATATGACGTTATAGACGTATATACTGTTCCCTCCGGGAAGTAGGGTTCGGCAGGCAAGGAATGTTGTCAAATATTGCATCCGAGATGTTAGGTTGCCTTAGATTAGGATATACAACGTTATAGACGCATATAATGTTCCCACCGAGAAGTAGGGTCCGACACGCCTGGTATGTTGTAGAATATTACATCCGAGATGTAAGATTGCCTTAGGTTAGGATATATAACGTTATGGACGTATATACTGTTCCCATCGAGAAGTAGGGTCCGAAGCGCCAGGAATGTTGTAAAATATTACATCCGAGTTGTTACGTTACCGTTATAGACGCATTAATGTTACCACCGAGACGTAGGGACCGACACGCCTGGAATGTTGTCAAATGTGACATCCGAGGTGTTAGGTTGCCTTAGGTTAGGATATATATCGTTATAGACGTATATACTGTTCCCACCGAGAGGTAGGGTTCGACAGGCCAGGAATGTTGTCAAATATTGCATCCGAGATGTTAGGTTGCCTTAGATTATGATATATAGCGTTATAGACGCATATAATGTTCCCACCGAGAAGTAGGGTCCGACACGCCTGGAAGGTTGTAGAATATTACATCCGAGATGTCAGGTTGCCTTAGGTTAGGATATATACCGTTATAGACATATATACTGTTCCCTCCGAGAAGTAGGGTTCGACAGGCCAGGAATGTTGTCAAATGTTACATCCGACATGTTAGGTTGCCTTAGATTAGGATATACAACGTTATAGACGCATATAATGTTACCTCCGAGACGTAGGGACCGACACGTCTGGAATGTTGTCAAATGTTACATCCGAGATGTTAGGTTGCCTTATGTTAGGATATATGACGCTACAGACGTATATAATGTACCCTCCGAGAAGTAGGGTTCGACAGGCCAGGAATGTTGTCAAATATTGCATCCGAGATGTTAGGTTGCCTTAGATTAGGATATACAACGTTATAGACGCATATAATGTTCCCACCGAGAAGTAGGGTCCGACACGCCTGGAAGGTTGTAGAATATTACATCCGAGATGTTATGTTGCCTTAGGTTAGGACATATATCGTTATAGACGTATATACTGTTCCCTCCGAGAAGTAGGGTTCGACAGGCCAGGAATATTGTCAAATATTGCATCCGAGATGTTAGGTTGCCTTAGGTTAGGATATATAACGTTATAGACGCATGTAATGTTACCATCGAGACGTAGGGACCGACACGCCTGGAATGTTGTCAAATGTTACATCCGAGATGTTAGGTTGCCTTAGGTTAGGATATATGACGTTACAGGCGTATATACTGTTCCCTCCGGGAAGTAGGGTTCGACAGGCAAGGAATGTTGTCAAATATTGCATCCGAGATGTTAGGTTGCCTTAGATTATGATATATACCATTATAGACGCATATAATGTTCCCACCGAGAAGTAGGGTCCGACACGCCTGGAAGGTTGTAGAATATTACATCCGAGATGTCAGGTTGCCTTAGGTTAGGATATATACCGTTATAGACATATATACTGTTCCCTCCGAGAAGTAGGGTTCGACAGGCCAGGAATGTTGTCAAATATTGCATCCGAGATGTTAGGTTGCCTTAGATTATGATATATACCGTTATAGACGTATATACTGTTCCCTCCGAGAAGTAGGGTTCGACAGGCCAGGAATGTTGTCAAATATTGCATCCGAGATGTTAGGTTGCCTTAGATTAGGATATACAACGTTATAGACGCATATAATGTTCCCACCGAGAGGTAGGGTTCGACAGGCCAGGAATGTTGTCAAATATTGCATCCGAGATGTTAGGTTGCCTTAGATTATGATATATAGCGTTATAGACGCATATAATGTTCCCACCGAGACGTAGGGACCGACACGTCTGGAATGTTGTCAAATGTTACATCCGAGATGTTAGGTTGCCTTATGTTAGGATATATGACGTTACAGACGTATATACTGTTCCCTCCGAGAGGTAGGGTTCGACAGGCCAGGAATGTTGTCAAATATTGCATCCGAGATGTTAGGTTGCCTTAGATTAGGATATATACCGTTATAGACGAATGTAATGTTACCACCGAGACGTAGGGACCGACACGCCTGGAATGTTGTCAAATGTTACATCCGAGGTGTTAGGTTGCCTTAGGTTAGGATATATGACGTTATAGACGTATATACTGTTCCCTCCGAGAAGTACGGTTCGACAGGCCAGGAATGTTGTCAAATATTGCATCCGAGAAGTTAGGTTGCCTTAGGTTAGGATATATAGCGTTATAGACGCATGTAATGTTACCACCGAGACGTAGGGACCGACACGCCTGGAATGCTGTCAAATGTTACATCCGAGATGTTAGGTTGCCTTAGATTAGGATATACAACGTTATAGACGCATATAATGTTACCTCCGAGACGTAGGGACCGACATGTCTGGAATGTTGTCAAATGTTACATCCGAGATGTTAGGTTGCCTTATGTTAGGATATATGACGCTACAGACGTATATAATGTACCCTCCGAGAAGTAGGGTTCGACAGGCCAGGAATGTTGTCAAATATTGCATCCGAGATGTTAGGTTGCCTTAGATTAGGATACACAACGTTATAGACGCACATAATGTTCCCACCGGGAAGTAGGGTCCGACACGCCTGGAAGGTTGTAGAATATTACATCCGAGATGTTAAGTTGCCTTAGGTTAGGATATATAACGTTATAGACGTATATACTGTTCCCTCCGAGAAGTAGGGTTCGACAGGCCAGGAATATTGTCAAATATTGCATCCGAGATGTTAGGTTGCCTTAGGTTAGGATATATAACGTTATAGACGCATGTAATGTTACCACCGAGACGTAGGGACCGACACGCCTGGAATGTTGTCAAATGTTACATCCGAGATGTTAGGTTGCCTTAGGTTAGGATATATGACGTTACAGACGTATATACTGTTCCCTCCGGGAAGTAGGGTTCGACAGGCCAGGAATGTTGTCAAATATTGCATCCGAGATGTTAGGTTGCCTTATGTTAGGATATATGACGTTACAGACGTATATACTGTTCCCTCCGAGAGGTAGGGTTCGACAGGCCAGGAATGTTGTCAAATATTGCATCCGAGATGTCAGGTTGCCTTAGATTAGGATATATACCGTTATAGACGAATGTAATGTTACCACCGAGAAGTAGGGTCCGACACGCCTGGAAGGTTGTAGAATATTACATCCGAGATGTTAAGTTGCCTTAGGTTAGGATATATAACGTTATAGACGTATATACTGTTCCCTCCGAGAAGTAGGGTTCGACAGGCCAGGAATATTGTCAAATATTGCATCCGAGATGTTAGGTTGCCTTAGGTTAGGATATATAACGTTATAGAGGCATGTAATGTTACCACCGAGACGTAGGGACCGACACGCCTGGAATGTTGTCAAATGTTACATCCGAGATGTTAGGTTGCCTTAGGTTAGGATATATGACGTTACAGACGTATATACTGTTCCCTCCGGGAAGTAGGGTTCGACAGGCAAGGAATGTTGTCAAATATTGCATCCGAGATGTTAGGTTGCCTTAGATTATGATATATACCATTATAGACGCATATAATGTTCCCACCGAGAAGTAGGGTCCGACACGCCTGGAATGTTGTAGAATATTGCATCCGAGATGTAAGATTGCCTTAGGTTAGGATATATAACGTTATGGACGTATATACTGTTCCCATCGAGAAGTAGGGTCCGAAGCGCCAGAAATGTTGTAAAATATTACATCCGAGTTGTTACGTTACCGTTATAGACGCATTAATGTTACCACCGAGACGTAGGGACCGACACGCCTGGAATGTTGTCAAATGTGACATCCGAGGTGTTAGGTTGCCTTAGGTTAGGATATATATCGTTATAGACGTATATACTGTTCCCACCGAGAGGTAGGGTTCGACAGGCCAGGAATGTTGTCAAATATTGCATCCGAGATGTTAGGTTGCCTTAGATTATGATATATAGCGTTATAGACGCATATAATGTTCCCACCGAGAAGTAGGGTTCGACAGGCCAGGAATGTTGTCAAATATTGCATCCGAGATGTTAGGTTGCCTTAGATTAGGATATACAACGTTATAGACGCATATAATGTTCCCACCGAGAAGTAGGGTCCGACACGCCTGGAAGGTTGTAGAATATTACATCCGAGATGTTATGTTGCCTTAGGTTAGGACATATATCGTTATAGACGTATGTACTGTTCCCACCGAGAGATAGGGTTTGACAGGCCAGGAATGTTGTCAAATATTGCATCCGAGATGTTAGGTTGCCTTAGGTTAGGATATATAACGTTATAGACGCATGTAATATTACCTCCGAGACGTAGGGACCGACACGCCTGGAATGTTGTCAAATGTTACATCCGAGATGTCAGGTTGCCTTAGGTTAGGATATATACCGTTATAGATATATATACTGTTCCCTCCGAGAAGTACGGTTCGGCAGGCCAGGAATGTTGTCAAATATTGCATCCGAGATGTTAGGTTGCCTTAGGTTAGGATATATAACGTTATAGACGCATGTAATGTTACCACCGAGACGTAGGGACCGACACGCCTGGAATGTTGTCAAATGTTACATCCGAGATGTTAGGTTGCCTTAGATTAGGATATACAACGTTATAGACGCATATAATGTTCCCACCGAGAAGTAGGGTCCGACACGCCTGGAATGTTGTAGAATAATACATCCGAGATGTCAGGTTGCCTTAGGTTAGGATATATGACGTTATAGACGTATATACTGTTCCCTCCGAGAAGTACGGTTCGACAGGCCATGAATGTTGTCAAATATTGCATCCGAGATGTTAGGTTGCCTTAGGTTAGGATATATAACGTTATAGACGCATATAATGTTACCACCGAGACGTAGGGACCGACACGCCTGGAATGTTGTCAAATGTTACATCCGAGATGTTAGGTTGCCTTAGGTTAGGATATATGACGTTACAGACGTATATACTGTTCCCTCCCGGAAGTAGGGTTCGACAGGCCAGGAATGTTGTCAAATATTGCATCCGAGATGTTAGGTTGCCTTAGATTATGATATATACCATTATAGACGCATATAATGTTCCCACCGAGAAGTAGGGTCCGACACGCCTGGAAGGTTGTAGAATATTACATCCGAGATGTCAGGTTGCCTTAGGTTAGGATATATACCGTTATAGACATATATACTGTTCCCTCCGAGAAGAAGGGTTCGACAGGCCAGGAATGTTGTCAAATATTGCATCCGAGAAGTTAGGTTGCCTTAGGTTAGGATATATAGCGTTATAGACGCATGTAATGTTACCACCGAGACGTAGGGACCGACACGCCTGGAATGTTGTCAAATGTTACATCCGAGATGTTAGGTTGCCTTAGATTAGGATATACAACGTTATAGACGCATATAATGTTACCTCCGAGACGTAGGGACCGACACGTCTGGAATGTTGTCAAATGTTACATCCGAGATGTTAGGTTGCCTTATGTTAGGATATATGACGTTACAGACGTATATACTGTTCCCTCCGAGAGGTAGGGTTCGACAGGCCAGGAATGTTGTCAAATATTGCATCCGAGATGTTAGGTTGCCTTAGATTAGGATATATACCGTTATAGACGAATGTAATGTTACCACCGAGACGTAGGGACCGACACGCCTGGAATGTTGTCAAATGTTACATCCGAGATGTTAGGTTGCCTTAGGTTAGGATATATGACGTTATAGACGTATATACTGTTCCCTCCGGGAAGTAGGGTTCGGCAGGCAAGGAATGTTGTCAAATATTGCATCCGAGATGTTAGGTTGCCTTAGATTAGGATATACAACGTTATAGACGCATATAATGTTCCCACCGAGAAGTAGGGTCCGACACGCCTGGTATGTTGTAGAATATTACATCCGAGATGTAAGATTGCCTTAGGTTAGGATATATAACGTTATGGACGTATATACTGTTCCCATCGAGAAGTAGGGTCCGAAGCGCCAGGAATGTTGTAAAATATTACATCCGAGTTGTTACGTTACCGTTATAGACGCATTAATGTTACCACCGAGACGTAGGCACCGACACGCCTGGAATGTTGTCAAATGTGACATCCGAGGTGTTAGGTTGCCTTAGGTTAGGATATATATCGTTATAGACGTATATACTGTTCCCACCGAGAGGTAGGGTTCGACAGGCCAGGAATGTTGTCAAATATTGCATCCGAGATGTTAGGTTGCCTTAGATTATGATATATAGCGTTATAGACGCATATAATGTTCCCACCGAGAAGTAGGGTCCGACACGCCTGGAAGGTTGTAGAATATTACATCCGAGATGTCAGGTTGCCTTAGGTTAGGATATATACCGTTATAGACATATATACTGTTCCCTCCGAGAAGTAGGGTTCGACAGGCCAGGAATGTTGTCAAATGTTACATCCGAGATGTTAGGTTGCCTTAGATTAGGATATACAACGTTATAGACGCATATAATGTTACCTCCGAGACGTAGGGACCGACACGTCTGGAATGTTGTCAAATGTTACATCCGAGATGTTAGGTTGCCTTATGTTAGGATATATGACGCTACAGACGTATATAATGTACCCTCCGAGAAGTAGGGTTCGACAGGCCAGGAATGTTGTCAAATATTGCATCCGAGATGTTAGGTTGCCTTAGATTAGGATATACAACGTTATAGACGCATATAATGTTCCCACCGAGAAGTAGGGTCCGACACGCCTGGAAGGTTGTAGAATATTACATCCGAGATGTTATGTTGCCTTAGGTTAGGACATATATCGTTATAGACGTATATACTGTTCCCTCCGAGAAGTAGGGTTCGACAGGCCAGGAATATTGTCAAATATTGCATCCGAGATGTTAGGTTGCCTTAGGTTAGGATATATAACGTTATAGACGCATGTAATGTTACCATCGAGACGTAGGGACCGACACGCCTGGAATGTTGTCAAATGTTACATCCGAGATGTTAGGTTGCCTTAGGTTAGGATATATGACGTTACAGGCGTATATACTGTTCCCTCCGGGAAGTAGGGTTCGACAGGCAAGGAATGTTGTCAAATATTGCATCCGAGATGTTAGGTTGCCTTAGATTATGATATATACCATTATAGACGCATATAATGTTCCCACCGAGAAGTAGGGTCCGACACGCCTGGAAGGTTGTAGAATATTACATCCGAGATGTCAGGTTGCCTTAGGTTAGGATATATACCGTTATAGACATATATACTGTTCCCTCCGAGAAGAAGGGTTCGACAGGCCAGGAATGTTGTCAAA
This sequence comes from Xylocopa violacea, assembly GCA_963969225.1. Classification (NCBI taxonomy): domain Eukaryota; kingdom Metazoa; phylum Arthropoda; class Insecta; order Hymenoptera; family Apidae; genus Xylocopa; species Xylocopa violacea. The sequence goes on from CAXAJV010000004.1 coordinate 23,408,208, forward strand.
TATTGCATCCGAGAAGTTAGGTTGCCTTAGGTTAGGATATATAGCGTTATAGACGCATGTAATGTTACCACCGAGACGTAGGGACCGACACGCCTGGAATGTTGTCAAATGTTACATCCGAGATGTTAGGTTGCCTTAGATTAGGATATACAACGTTATAGACGCATATAATGTTACCTCCGAGACGTAGGGACCGACACGTCTGGAATGTTGTCAAATGTTACATCCGAGATGTTAGGTTGCCTTATGTTAGGATATATGACGTTACAGACGTATATACTGTTCCCTCCGAGAGGTAGGGTTCGACAGGCCAGGAATGTTGTCAAATATTGCATCCGAGATGTTAGGTTGCCTTAGATTAGGATATATACCGTTATAGACGAATGTAATGTTACCACCGAGACGTAGGGACCGACACGCCTGGAATGTTGTCAAATGTTACATCCGAGATGTTAGGTTGCCTTAGGTTAGGATATATGACGTTATAGACGTATATACTGTTCCCTCCGGGAAGTAGGGTTCGGCAGGCAAGGAATGTTGTCAAATATTGCATCCGAGATGTTAGGTTGCCTTAGATTAGGATATACAACGTTATAGACGCATATAATGTTCCCACCGAGAAGTAGGGTCCGACACGCCTGGTATGTTGTAGAATATTACATCCGAGATGTAAGATTGCCTTAGGTTAGGATATATAACGTTATGGACGTATATACTGTTCCCATCGAGAAGTAGGGTCCGAAGCGCCAGGAATGTTGTAAAATATTACATCCGAGTTGTTACGTTACCGTTATAGACGCATTAATGTTACCACCGAGACGTAGGCACCGACACGCCTGGAATGTTGTCAAATGTGACATCCGAGGTGTTAGGTTGCCTTAGGTTAGGATATATATCGTTATAGACGTATATACTGTTCCCACCGAGAGGTAGGGTTCGACAGGCCAGGAATGTTGTCAAATATTGCATCCGAGATGTTAGGTTGCCTTAGATTATGATATATAGCGTTATAGACGCATATAATGTTCCCACCGAGAAGTAGGGTCCGACACGCCTGGAAGGTTGTAGAATATTACATCCGAGATGTCAGGTTGCCTTAGGTTAGGATATATACCGTTATAGACATATATACTGTTCCCTCCGAGAAGTAGGGTTCGACAGGCCAGGAATGTTGTCAAATGTTACATCCGAGATGTTAGGTTGCCTTAGATTAGGATATACAACGTTATAGACGCATATAATGTTACCTCCGAGACGTAGGGACCGACACGTCTGGAATGTTGTCAAATGTTACATCCGAGATGTTAGGTTGCCTTATGTTAGGATATATGACGCTACAGACGTATATAATGTACCCTCCGAGAAGTAGGGTTCGACAGGCCAGGAATGTTGTCAAATATTGCATCCGAGATGTTAGGTTGCCTTAGATTAGGATATACAACGTTATAGACGCATATAATGTTCCCACCGAGAAGTAGGGTCCGACACGCCTGGAAGGTTGTAGAATATTACATCCGAGATGTTATGTTGCCTTAGGTTAGGACATATATCGTTATAGACGTATATACTGTTCCCTCCGAGAAGTAGGGTTCGACAGGCCAGGAATATTGTCAAATATTGCATCCGAGATGTTAGGTTGCCTTAGGTTAGGATATATAACGTTATAGACGCATGTAATGTTACCATCGAGACGTAGGGACCGACACGCCTGGAATGTTGTCAAATGTTACATCCGAGATGTTAGGTTGCCTTAGGTTAGGATATATGACGTTACAGGCGTATATACTGTTCCCTCCGGGAAGTAGGGTTCGACAGGCAAGGAATGTTGTCAAATATTGCATCCGAGATGTTAGGTTGCCTTAGATTATGATATATACCATTATAGACGCATATAATGTTCCCACCGAGAAGTAGGGTCCGACACGCCTGGAAGGTTGTAGAATATTACATCCGAGATGTCAGGTTGCCTTAGGTTAGGATATATACCGTTATAGACATATATACTGTTCCCTCCGAGAAGTAGGGTTCGACAGGCCAGGAATGTTGTCAAATATTGCATCCGAGATGTTAGGTTGCCTTAGATTATGATATATACCGTTATAGACGTATATACTGTTCCCTCCGAGAAGTAGGGTTCGACAGGCTAGGAATGTTGTCAAATATTGCATCCGAGATGTTAGGTTGCCTTAGATTAGGATATACAACGTTATAGACGCATATAATGTTCCCACCGAGAAGTAGGGTCCGACACGCCTGGAATGTTGTAGAATATTGCATCCGAGATGTAAGATTGCCTTAGGTTAGGATATATAACGTTATGGACGTATGTACTGTTCCCATCGAGAAGTAGGGTCCGAAGCGCCAGGAATGTTGTAAAATATTACATCCGAGTTGTTACGTTACCGTTATAGACGCATTAATGTTACCACCGAGACGTAGGGACCGACACGCCTGGAATGTTGTCAAATGTGACATCCGAGGTGTTAGGTTGCCTTAGGTTAGGATATATATCGTTATAGACGTATATACTGTTCCCACCGAGAGGTAGGGTTCGACAGGCCAGGAATGTTGTCAAATATTGCATCCGAGATGTTAGGTTGCCTTAGATTATGATATATAGCGTTATAGACGCATATAATGTTCCCACCGAGAAGTAGGGTCCGACACGCCTGGAAGGTTGTAGAATATTACATCCGAGATGTTATGTTGCCTTAGGTTAGGACATATATCGTTATAGACGTATGTACTGTTCCCACCGAGAGATAGGGTTTGACAGGCCAGGAATGTTGTCAAATATTGCATCCGAGATGTTAGGTTGCCTTAGGTTAGGATATATAACGTTATAGACGCATGTAATATTACCTCCGAGACGTAGGGACCGACACGCCTGGAATGTTGTCAAATGTTACATCCGAGATGTCAGGTTGCCTTAGGTTAGGATATATACCGTTATAGATATATATACTGTTCCCTCCGAGAAGTACGTTTCGGCAGGCCAGGAATGTTGTCAAATATTGCATCCGAGATGTTAGGTTGCCTTAGGTTAGGATATATAACGTTATAGACGCATGTAATGTTACCACCGAGACGTAGGGACCGACACGCCTGGAATGTTGTCAAATGTTACATCCGAGATGTTAGGTTGCCTTAGATTAGGATATACAACGTTATAGACGCATATAATGTTCCCACCGAGAAGTAGGGTCCGACACGCCTGGAATGTTGTAGAATAATACATCCGAGATGTCAGGTTGCCTTAGGTTAGGATATATGACGTTATAGACGTATATACTGTTCCCTCCGAGAAGTACGGTTCGACAGGCCATGAATGTTGTCAAATATTGCATCCGAGATGTTAAGTTGCCTTAGGTTAGGATATATAACGTTATAGACGCATATAATGTTACCACCGAGACGTAGGGACCGACACGCCTGGAATGTTGTCAAATGTTACATCCGAGATGTTAGGTTGCCTTAGGTTAGGATATATGACGTTACAGACGTATATACTGTTCCCTCCCGGAAGTAGGGTTCGACAGGCCAGGAATGTTGTCAAATATTGCATCCGAGATGTTAGGTTGCCTTAGATTATGATATATACCATTATAGACGCATATAATGTTCCCACCGAGAAGTAGGGTCCGACACGCCTGGAAGGTTGTAGAATATTACATCCGAGATGTCAGGTTGCCTTAGGTTAGGATATATACCGTTATAGACATATATACTGTTCCCTCCGAGAAGAAGGGTTCGACAGGCCAGGAATGTTGTCAAATATTGCATCCGAGAAGTTAGGTTGCCTTAGGTTAGGATATATAGCGTTATAGACGCATGTAATGTTACCACCGAGACGTAGGGACCGACACGCCTGGAATGTTGTCAAATGTTACATCCGAGATGTTAGGTTGCCTTAGATTAGGATATACAACGTTATAGACGCATATAATGTTACCTCCGAGACGTAGGGACCGACACGTCTGGAATGTTGTCAAATGTTACATCCGAGATGTTAGGTTGCCTTATGTTAGGATATATGACGTTACAGACGTATATACTGTTCCCTCCGAGAGGTAGGGTTCGACAGGCCAGGAATGTTGACAAATATTGCATCCGAGATGTTAGGTTGCCTTAGATTAGGATATATACCGTTATAGACGAATGTAATGTTACCACCGAGACGTAGGGACCGACACGCCTGGAATGTTGTCAAATGTTACATCCGAGATGTTAGGTTGCCTTAGGTTAGGATATATGACGTTATAGACGTATATACTGTTCCCTCCGAGAAGTAGGGTTCGACAGGCCAGGAATATTGTCAAATATTGCATCCGAGATGTTAGGTTGCCTTAGGTTAGGATATATAACGTTATAGACGCATGTAATGTTCCCTCCGAGAAGTAGGGTTCGACAGGCCAGGAATGTTGTCAAATGTTACATCCGAGATGTTAGGTTGCCTTAGATTAGGATATACAACGTTATAGACGCATATAATGTTACCTCCGAGACGTAGGGACCGACACGTCTGGAATGTTGTCAAATGTTACATCCGAGATGTTAGGTTGCCTTATGTTAGGATATATGACGCTACAGACGTATATAATGTACCCTCCGAGAAGTAGGGTTCGACAGGCCAGGAATGTTGTCAAATATTGCATCCGAGATGTTAGGTTGCCTTAGATTAGGATATACAACGTTATAGACGCATATAATGTTCCCACCGAGAAGTAGGGTCCGACACGCCTGGAAGGTTGTAGAATATTACATCCGAGATGTTATGTTGCCTTAGGTTAGGACATATATCGTTATAGACGTATGTACTGTTCCCACCGAGAGATAGGGTTTGACAGGCCAGGAATGTTGTCAAATATTGCATCCGAGATGTTAGGTTGCCTTAGGTTAGGATATATAACGTTATAGACGCATGTAATATTACCTCCGAGACGTAGGGACCGACACGCCTGGAATGTTGTCAAATGTTACATCCGAGATGTCAGGTTGCCTTAGGTTAGGATATATACCGTTATAGATATATATACTGTTCCCTCCGAGAAGTACGTTTCGGCAGGCCAGGAATGTTGTCAAATATTGCATCCGAGATGTTAGGTTGCCTTAGGTTAGGATATATAACGTTATAGACGCATGTAATGTTACCACCGAGACGTAGGGACCGACACGCCTGGAATGTTGTCAAATGTTACATCCGAGATGTTAGGTTGCCTTAGATTAGGATATACAACGTTATAGACGCATATAATGTTCCCACCGAGAAGTAGGGTCCGACACGCCTGGAATGATGTAGAATAATACATCCGAGATGTCAGGTTGCCTTAGGTTAGGATATATGACGTTATAGACGTATATACTGTTCCCTCCGAGAAGTACGGTTCGACAGGCCATGAATGTTGTCAAATATTGCATCCGAGATGTTAGGTTGCCTTAGGTTAGGATATATAACGTTATAGACGCATATAATGTTACCACCGAGACGTAGGGACCGACACGCCTGGAATGTTGTCAAATGTTACATCCGAGATGTTAGGTTGCCTTAGGTTAGGATATATGACGTTACAGACGTATATACTGTTCCCTCCCGGAAGTAGGGTTCGACAGGCCAGGAATGTTGTCAAATATTGCATCCGAGATGTTAGGTTGCCTTAGATTATGATATATACCATTATAGACGCATATAATGTTCCCACCGAGAAGTAGGGTCCGACACGCCTGGAAGGTTGTAGAATATTACATCCGAGATGTCAGGTTGCCTTAGGTTAGGATATATACCGTTATAGACATATATACTGTTCCCTCCGAGAAGAAGGGTTCGACAGGCCAGGAATGTTGTCAAATATTGCATCCGAGAAGTTAGGTTGCCTTAGGTTAGGATATATAGCGTTATAGACGCATGTAATGTTACCACCGAGACGTAGGGACCGACACGCCTGGAATGTTGTCAAATGTTACATCCGAGATGTTAGGTTGCCTTAGATTAGGATATACAACGTTATAGACGCATATAATGTTACCTCCGAGACGTAGGGACCGACACGTCTGGAATGTTGTCAAATGTTACATCCGAGATGTTAGGTTGCCTTATGTTAGGATATATGACGTTACAGACGTATATACTGTTCCCTCCGAGAGGTAGGGTTCGACAGGCCAGGAATGTTGACAAATATTGCATCCGAGATGTTAGGTTGCCTTAGATTAGGATATATACCGTTATAGACGAATGTAATGTTACCACCGAGACGTAGGGACCGACACGCCTGGAATGTTGTCAAATGTTACATCCGAGATGTTAGGTTGCCTTAGGTTAGGATATATGACGTTATAGACGTATATACTGTTCCCTCCGAGAAGTAGGGTTCGACAGGCCAGGAATATTGTCAAATATTGCATCCGAGATGTTAGGTTGCCTTAGGTTAGGATATATAACGTTATAGACGCATGTAATGTTACCACCGAGACGTAGGGACCGACACGCCTGGAATGTTGTCAAATGTTACATCCGAGATGTTAGGTTGCCTTAGGTTAGGATATATGACGTCACAGACGTATATACTGTTCCCTCCGAGAGGTAGGGTTCGACATGCCAGGAATGTTGTCAAATATTGCATCCGAGATGTCAGGTTGCCTTAGATTAGGATATACAACGTTATAGACGCATATAATGTTACCTCCGAGACGTAGGGACCGACACGTCTAGAATGTTGTCAAATGTTACATCCGAGATGTTAGGTTGCCTTATGTTAGGATATATGACGCTACAGACGTATATAATGTACCCTCCGAGAAGTAGGGTTCGACAGGCCAGGAATGTTGTCAAATATTGCATCCGAGATGTTAGGTTGCCTTAGATTAGGATATACAACGTTATAGACGCATATAATGTTCCCACCGAGAAGTAGGGTCCGACACGCCTGGAAGGTTGTAGAATATTACATCCGAGATGTTATGTTGCCTTAGGTTAGGACATATATCGTTATAGACGTATGTACTGTTCCCACCGAGAGATAGGGTTTGACAGGCCAGGAATGTTGTCAAATATTGCATCCGAGATGTTAGGTTGCCTTAGGTTAGGATATATAACGTTATAGACGCATATAATGTTACCACCGAGACGTAGGGACCGACACGCCTGGAATGTTGTCAAATGTTACATCCGAGATGTTAGGTTGCCTTAGGTTAGGATATATGACGTTACAGACGTATATACTGTTCCCTCCCGGAAGTAGGGTTCGACAGGCCAGGAATGTTGTCAAATATTGCATCCGAGATGTTAGGTTGCCTTAGATTATGATATATACCATTATAGACGCATATAATGTTCCCACCGAGAAGTAGGGTCCGACACGCCTGGAAGGTTGTAGAATATTACATCCGAGATGTCAGGTTGCCTTAGGTTAGGATATATACCGTTATAGACATATATACTGTTCCCTCCGAGAAGAAGGGTTCGACAGGCCAGGAATGTTGTCAAATATTGCATCCGAGAAGTTAGGTTGCCTTAGGTTAGGATATATAGCGTTATAGACGCATGTAATGTTACCACCGAGACGTAGGGACCGACACGCCTGGAATGTTGTCAAATGTTACATCCGAGATGTTAGGTTGCCTTAGATTAGGATATACAACGTTATAGACGCATATAATGTTACCTCCGAGACGTAGGGACCGACACGTCTGGAATGTTGTCAAATGTTACATCCGAGATGTTAGGTTGCCTTATGTTAGGATATATGACGTTACAGACGTATATACTGTTCCCTCCGAGAGGTAGGGTTCGACAGGCCAGGAATGTTGTCAAATATTGCATCCGAGATGTCAGGTTGCCTTAGATTAGGATATATACCGTTATAGACGAATGTAATGTTACCACCGAGACGTAGGGACCGACACGCCTGGAATGTTGTCAAATGTTACATCCGAGATGTTAGGTTGCCTTAGGTTAGGATATATGACGTTATAGACGTATATACTGTTCCCTCCGAGAAGTACGGTTCGACAGGCCAGGAATGTTGTCAAATATTGCATCCGAGAAGTTAGGTTGCCTTAGGTTAGGATATATAGCGTTATAGACGCATGTAATGTTACCACCGAGACGTAGGGACCGACACGCCTGGAATGCTGTCAAATGTTACATCCGAGATGTTAGGTTGCCTTAGATTAGGATATACAACGTTATGGACGCATATAATGTTACCTCCGAGACGTAGGGACCGACACGTCTGGAATTTTGTCAAATGTTACATCCGAGATGTTAGGTTGCCTTATGTTAGGATATATGACGCTACAGACGTATATAATGTACCCTCCGAGAAGTAGGGTTCGACATGCCAGGAATGTTGTCAAATATAGCATCCGAGATGTTAGGTTGCCTTAGATTAGGATATACAACGTTATAGACGCATATAATGTTCCCACCGAGAAGTAGGGTCCGACACGCCTGGAAGGTTGTAGAATATTACATCCGAGATGTTAAGTTGCCTTAGGTTAGGATATATAACGTTATAGACGTATATACTGTTCCCTCCGAGAAGTAGGGTTCGACAGGCCAGGAATATTGTCAAATATTGCATCCGAGATGTTAGGTTGCCTTAGGTTAGGATATATAACGTTATAGACGCATGTAATGTTACCACCGAGACGTAGGGACCGACACGACTGGAATGTTGTCAAATGTTACATTCGAGATGTTAGGTTGCCTTAGGTTAGGATATATGACGTTACAGACGTATATACTGTTCCCTCCGAGAGGTAGGGTTCGACATGCCAGGAATGTTGTCAAATATTGCATCCGAGATGTCAGGTTGCCTTAGATTAGGATATATACCGTTATAGACGAATGTAATGTTACCACCGAGACGTAGGGACCGACACGCCTGGAATGTTGTCAAATGTTACATCCGAGATGTTAGGTTGCCTTAGGTTAGGATATATGACGTTATAGACGTATATACTGTTCCCTCCGAGAAGTACGGTTCGACAGGCCAGGAATGTTGTCAAATATTGCATCCGAGAAGTTAGGTTGCCTTAGGTTAGGATATATAGCGTTATAGACGCATGTAATGTTACCACCGAGACGTAGGGACCGACACGCCAGGAATGTTGTCAAATATTGCATCCGAGATGTTAGGTTGCCTTAGATTAGGATATATAACGTTATAGACGCATGTAATATTACCTCCGAGACGTAGGGACCGACACGCCTGGAATGTTGTCATATGTTACATCCGAGATGTCAGGTTGCCTTAGGTTAGGATATATACCGTTATAGATATATATACTGTTCCCTCCGAGAAGTACGGTTCGGCAGGCCAGGAATGTTGTCAAATATTGCATCCGAGATGTGAGGTTGCCTTAGGTTAGGATATATAACGTTATAGACGCATGTAATGTTACCACCGAGACGTAGGGACCGACACGCCTGGAATGTTGTCAAATGTTACATCCGAGATGTTAGGTTGCCTTAGATTAGGATATACAACGTTATAGACGCATGTAATGTTCCCACCGAGAAGTAGGGTCCGACACGCCTGGAATGTTGTAGAATAATACATCCGAGATGGCAGGTTGCCTTAGATTAGGATATATACCGTTATAGACGAATGTAATGTTACCACCGAGACGTAGGGACCGACACGCCTGGAATGTTGTCAAATGTTACATCCGAGATGTTAGGTTGCCTTAGGTTAGGACATATATCGTTATAGACGTATGTACTGTTCCCACCGAGAGATAGGGTTTGACAGGCCAGGAATGTTGTCAAATATTGCATCCGAGATGTTAGGTTGCCTTAGGTTAGGATATATAACGTTATAGACGCATGTAATATTACCTCCGAGACGTAGGGACCGACACGCCTGGAATGTTGTCATATGTTACATCCGAGATGTTAGGTTGCCTTAGGTTAGGACATATATCGTTATAGACGTATGTACTGTTCCCACCGAGAGATAGGGTTTGACAGGCCAGGAATGTTGTCAAATATTGCATCCGAGATGTTAGGTTGCCTTAGGTTAGGATATATAACGTTATAGACGCATGTAATATTACCTCCGAGACGTAGGGACCGACACGCCTGGAATGTTGTCATATGTTACATCCGAGATGTTAGGTTGCCTTAGGTTAGGATATATGACGTTATAGACGTATATACTGTTCCCTCCGAGAAGTACGGTTCGACAGGCCATGAATGTTGTCAAATATTGCATCCGAGATGTTAGGTTGCCTTAGGTTAGGATATATAACGTTATAGACGCATGTAATGTTACCACCGAGACGTAGGGACCGACACGCCTGGAATGTTGTCAAATGTTACATCCGAGATGTTAGGTTGCCTTAGGTTAGGATATATGACGTTACAGACGTATATACTGTTCCCTCCCGGAAGTAGGGTTCGACAGGCCAGGAATGTTGTCAAATATTGCATCCGAGATGTTAGGTTGCCTTAGATTATGATATATACCATTATAGACGCAAATAATGTTCCCACAGAGAAGTAGGGTCCGACACGCCTGGAAGGTTGTAGAATATTACATCCGAGATGTCAGGTTGCCTTAGGTTAGGATATATACCGTTATAGACATATATACTGTTCCCTCCGAGAAGAAGGGTTCGACAGGCCAGGAATGTTGTCAAATATTGCATCCGAGAAGTTAGGTTGCCTTAGGTTAGGATATATAGCGTTATAGACGCATGTAATGTTACCACCGAGACGTAGGGACCGACACGCCTGGAATGTTGTCAAATGGTACATCCGAGATGTTAGGTTGCCTTAGATTATGATATACAACGTTATAGACGCATATAATGTTACCTCCGAGACGTAGGGACCGACACGTCTGGAATGTTGTCAAATGTTACATCCGAGATGTTAGGTTGCCTTATGTTAGGATATATAGCGTTATAGACGCATGTAATGTTACCACCGAGACGTAGGGACCGACACGCCTGGAATGTTGTCAAATGGTACATCCGAGATGTTAGGTTGCCTTAGATTATTATATACAACGTTATAGACGCATATAATGTTACCTCCGAGACGTAGGGACCGACACGTCTGGAATGTTGTCAAATGTTACATCCGAGATGTTAGGTTGCCTTATGTTAGGATATATACCGTTATAGACATATATACTGTTCCCTCCGAGAAGAAGGGTTCGACAGGCCAGGAATGTTGTCAAATATTGCATCCGAGAAGTTAGGTTGCCTTAGGTTAGGATATATAGCGTTATAGACGCATGTAATGTTACCACCGAGACGTAGGGACCGACACGCCTGGAATGTTGTCAAATGTGACATCCGAGATGTTAGGTTGCCTTAGATTAGGATATACAACGTTATAGACGCATATAATGTTACCTCCGAGACGTAGGGACCGACACGTCTGGAATGTTGTCAAATGTTACATCCGAGATGTTAGGTTGCCTTATGTTAGGATATATGACGCTACAGACGTATATAATATACCCTCCGAGAAGTAGGGTTCGACAGGCCAGGAATGTTGTCAAATATTGCATCCGAGATGTTAGGTTGCCTTAGATTAGGATATACAACGTTATAGACGCATATAATGTTCCCAACGAGAAGTAGGGTCCGACACGCCTGGAAGGTTGTAGAATATTACATCCGAGATGTTAAGTTGCCTTAGGTTAGGATATATGACGCTACAGACGTATATAATGTACCCTCCGAGAAGTAGGGTTCGACAGGCCAGGAATGTTGTCAAATATTGCATCCGAGAAGTTAGGTTGCCTTAGGTTAGGATATATAGCGTTATAGACGCATGTAATGTTACCACCGAGACGTAGGGACCGACACGCCTGGAATGTTGTCAAATGTTACATCCGAGATGTTAGGTTGCCTTAGATTAGGATATACAACGTTATAGACGCATATAATGTTACCTCCGAGACGTAGGGACCGACACGTCTGGAATGTTGTCAAATGTTACATCCGAGATGTTAGGTTGCCTTATGTTAGGATATATGACGCTACAGACGTATATAATGTACCCTCCGAGAAGTAGGGTTCGACAGGCCAGGAATGTTGTCAAATATTGCATCCGAGATGTTAGGTTGCCTTAGATTAGGATATACAACGTTATAGACGCATATAATGTTCCCACCGAGAAGTAGGGTCCGACACGCCTGGAAGGTTGTAGAATATTACATCCGAGATGTTAAGTTGCCTTGGGTTAGGATATATAACGTTATAGACGTATATACTGTTCCCTCCGAGAAGTAGGGTTCGACAGGCCAGGAATATTGTCAAATATTGCATCCGAGATGTTAGGTTGCCTTAGGTTAGGATATATAACGTTATAGACGCATGTAATGTTACCACCGAGACGTAGGGACCGACACGCCTGGAATGTTGTCAAATGTTACATCCGAGATGTTAGGTTGCCTTAGGTTAGGATATATGACGTTACAGACGTATATACTGTTCCCTCCGGGAGGTAGGGTTCGACAGGCCAGGAATGTTGTCAAATATTGCATCCGAGATGTCAGGTTGCCTTAGATTAGGATATATACCGTTATAGACGAATGTAATGTTACCACCGAGACGTAGGGACCGACACGCCTGGAATGTTGTCAAATGTTACATCCGAGATGTTAGGTTGCCTTAGGTTAGGATATATGACGTTATAGACGTATATACTGTTCCCTCCGAGAAGTACGGTTCGACAGGCCAGGAATGTTGTCAAATATTGCATCCGAGAAGTTAGGTTGCCTTAGGTTAGGATATATAGCGTTATAGACGCATGTAATGTTACCACCGAGACGTAGGGACCGATACGCCTGGAATGTTGTCAAATGTTACATCCGAGATGTTAGGTTGCCTTAGGTTAGGATATATATCGTTATAGACGTATATACTGTTCCCACCGAGAGGTAGGGTTCGACAGGCCAGGAATGTTGTCAAATATTGCATCCGAGATGTTAGGTTGCCTTAGATTATGATATATAGCGTTATAGACGCATATAATGTTCCCACCGAGAAGTAGGGTCCGACACGCCTGGAAGGTTGTAGAATATTACATCCGAGATGTCAGGTTGCCTTAGGTTAGGATATATACCGTTATAGACATATATACTGTTCCCTCCGAGAAGTAGGGTACGACAGGCCAGGAATGTTGTCAAATATTGCATCCGAGATGTTAGCTTGCCTTAGATTATGATATATAGCGTTATAGACGCATATAATGTTCCCACCGAGATGTAGGGTCCGACACGCCTGGAATGGTGTCAAATGTTACATCAGAGATGTTAGGTTGCCTTAGATTAGGATATACAACGTTATAGACGCATATAATGTTCCCACCGAGAAGTAGGGTCCGACACGCCTGGAATGTTGTAGAATAATACATCCGAGATGTTAGGTTGCCTTAGGTTTGGATATATAACGTTATAGACGTATATACTGTTCCCTCCGGGAAGTAGGGTTCGACAGGCAAGGAATGTTGTCAAATATTGCATCCGAGATGTTAGGTTGCCTTAGATTATGATATATACCATTATAGACGCATATAATGTTCCCACCGAGAAGTAGGGTCCGACACGCCTGGAAGGTTGTAGAATATTACATCCGAGATGTCAGGTTGCCTTAGGTTAGGATATATACCGTTATAGACATATATACTGTTCCCTCCGAGAAGTAGGGTTCGACAGGCCAGGAATGTTGTCAAATATTGCATCCGAGATGTTAGGTTGCCTTAGATTATGATATATACCGTTATAGACGTATATACTGTTCCCTCCGAGAAGTAGGGTTCGACAGGCCAGGAATGTTGTCAAATATTGCATCCGAGATGTTAGGTTGCCTTAGATTAGGATATACAACGTTATAGACGCATATAATGTTCCCACCGAGAAGTAGGGTCCGACACGCCTGGAATGTTGTAGAATATTACATCCGAGATGTAAGATTGCCTTAGGTTAGGATATATAACGTTATGGACGTATATACTGTTCCCATCGAGAAGTAGGGTCCGAAGCGCCAGGAATGTTGTAAAATATTACATCCGAGTTGTTACGTTACCGTTATAGACGCATTAATGTTACCACCGAGACGTAGGGACCGACACACCTGGAATGTTGTCAAATGTGACATCCGAGATGTTAGGTTGCTTTAGATTAGGATATACAACGTTATAGACGCATATAATGTTACCTCCGAGACGTAGGGACCGACACGTCTGGAATGTTGTCAAATGTTACATCCGAGATGTTAGGTTGCCTTATGTTAGGATATATGACGCTACAGACGTATATAATGTACCCTCCGAGAAGTAGGGTTCGACAGGCCAGGAATGTTGTCAAATATTGCATCCGAGATGTTAGGTTGCCTTAGATTAGGATATACAACGTTATGGACGCATATAATGTTCCCACCGAGAAGTAGGGTCCGACACGCCTGGAAGGTTGTAGAATATTACATCCGAGATGTTATGTTGCCTTAGGTTAGGACATATATCGTTATAGACGTATGTACTGTTCCCACCGAGAGATAGGGTTTGACAAGCCAGGAATGTTGTCAAATATTGCATCCGAGATGTTAGGTTGCCTTAGGTTAGGATATATAACGTTATAGACGCATGTAATATTACCTCCGAGACGTAGGGACCGACACGCCTGGAATGTTGTCAAATGTTACATCCGAGATGTCAGGTTGCCTTAGGTTAGGATATATACCGTTATAGATATATATACTGTTCCCTCCGAGAAGTACGGTTCGGCAGGCCAGGAATGTTGTCAAATATTGCATCCGAGATGTTAGGTTGCCTTAGGTTAGGATATATAACGTTATAGACGCATGTAATGTTACCACCGAGACGTAGGGACCGACACGCCTGGAATGTTGTCAAATGTTACATCCGAGATGTTAGGTTGCCTTAGGTTAGGATATATGACGTTACAGACGTATATACTGTTCCCTCCCGGAAGTAGGGTTCGACAGGCCAGGAATGTTGTCAAATATTGCATCCGAGATGTTAGGTTGCCTTAGATTATGATATATACCATTATAGACGCATATAATGTTCCCACCGAGAAGTAGGGTCCGACACGCCTGGAAGGTTGTAGAATATTACATCCGAGATGTCAGGTTGCCTTAGGTTAGGATATATACCGTTATAGACATATATACTGTTCCCTCCGAGAAGAAGGGTTCGACAGGCCAGGAATGTTGTCAAATATTGCATCCGAGAAGTTAGGTTGCCTTAGGTTAGGATATATAGCGTTATAGACGCATGTAATGTTACCACCGAGACGTAGGGACCGACACGCCTGGAATGTTGTCAAATGTTACATCCGAGATGTTAGGTTGCCTTAGATTAGGATATACAACGTTATAGACGCATATAATGTTACCTCCGAGACGTAGGGACCGACACGTCTGGAATGTTGTCAAATGTTACACCCGAGATGTTAGGTTGCCTTATGTTAGGATATATGACGTTACAGACGTATATACTGTTCCCTCCGAGAGGTAGGGTTCGACAGGCCAGGAATGTTGTCAAATATTGCATCCGAGATGTCAGGTTGCCTTAGATTAGGATATATACCGTTATAGACGAATGTAATGTTACCACCGAGACGTAGGGACCGACACGCCTGGAATGTTGTCAAATGTTACATCCGAGATGTTAGGTTGCCTTAGGTTAGGATATATGACGTTACAGACGTATATACTGTTCCCTCCGGGAGGTAGGGTTCGACAGGCCAGGAATGTTGTCAAATATTGCATCCGAGATGTCAGGTTGCCTTAGATTAGGATATATACCGTTATAGACGAATGTAATGTTACCACCGAGACGTAGGGACCGACACGCCTGGAATGTTGTCAAATGTTACATCCGAGATGTTAGGTTGCCTTAGGTTAGGATATATGACGTTATAGACGTATATACTGTTCCCTCCGAGAAGTACGGTTCGACAGGCCAGGAATGTTGTCAAATATTGCATCCGAGAAGTTAGGTTGCCTTAGGTTAGGATATATAGCGTTATAGACGCATGTAATGTTACCACCGAGACGTAGGGACCGATACGCCTGGAATGTTGTCAAATGTTACATCCGAGATGTTAGGTTGCCTTAGGTTAGGATATATATCGTTATAGACGTATATACTGTTCCCACCGAGAGGTAGGGTTCGACAGGCCAGGAATGTTGTCAAATATTGCATCCGAGATGTTAGGTTGCCTTAGATTATGATATATAGCGTTATAGACGCATATAATGTTCCCACCGAGAAGTAGGGTCCGACACGCCTGGAAGGTTGTAGAATATTACATCCGAGATGTCAGGTTGCCTTAGGTTAGGATATATACCGTTATAGACATATATACTGTTCCCTCCGAGAAGTAGGGTTCGACAGGCCAGGAATGTTGTCAAATATTGCATCCGAGATGTTAGCTTGCCTTAGATTATGATATATAGCGTTATAGACGCATATAATGTTCCCACCGAGATGTAGGGTCCGACACGCCTGGAAGGTTGTAGAATATTACATCCGAGATGTCAGGTTGCCTTAGGTTAGGATATATACCGTTATAGATATATATACTGTTCCCTCCGAGAAGTACGGTTCGGCAGGCCAGGAATGTTGTCAAATATTGCATCAGAGATGTTAGGTTGCCTTAGATTAGGATATATACCGTTATAGACGTATATAATGTTCCCTCCGAGAAGTAGGGTTCGACAGGCCAGGAATGTTGTCAAATATTGCATCCGAGATGTTAGGTTGCCTTAGATTATGATATATAGCGTTATAGACGCATATAATGTTCCCACCGAGAAGTAGGGTCCGACACGCCTGGAAGGTTGTAGAATATTACATCCGAGATGTCAGGTTGCCTTAGGTTAGGATATATACCGTTATAGATATATATACTGTTCCCTCCGAGAAGTACGGTTCGGCAGGCCAGGAATGTTGTCAAATATTGCATCCGAGATGTTAGGTTGCCTTAGGTTAGGATATATAACGTTATAGACGCATGTAATGTTACCACCGAGACGTAGGGACCGACACGCCTGGAATGGTGTCAAATGTTACATCAGAGATGTTAGGTTGCCTTAGATTAGGATATACAACGTTATAGACGCATATAATGTTCCCACCGAGAAGTAGGGTCCGACACGCCTGGAATGTTGTAGAATAATACATCCGAGATGTTAGGTTGCCTTAGGTTTGGATATCTAACGTTATAGACGTATATACTGTTCCCTCCGGGAAGTAGGGTTCGACAGGCAAGGAATGTTGTCAAATATTGCATCCGAGATGTTAGGTTGCCTTAGATTATGATATATACCATTATAGACGCATATAATGTTCCCACCGAGAAGTAGGGTCCGACACGCCTGGAAGGTTGTAGAATATTACATCCGAGATGTCAGGTTGCCTTAGGTTAGGATATATACCGTTATAGACATATATACTGTTCCCTCCGAGAAGTAGGGTTCGACAGGCCAGGAATGTTGTCAAATATTGCATCCGAGATGTTAGGTTGCCTTAGATTATGATATATACCGTTATAGACGTATATACTGTTCCCTCCGAGAAGTAGGGTTCGACAGGCCAGGAATGTTGTCAAATATTGCATCCGAGATGTTAGGTTGCCTTAGATTAGGATATACAACGTTATAGACGCATATAATGTTCCCACCGAGAAGTAGGGTCCGACACGCCTGGAATGTTGTAGAATATTACATCCGAGATGTAAGATTGCCTTAGGTTAGGATATATAACGTTATGGACGTATATACTGTTCCCATCGAGAAGTAGGGTCCGAAGCGCCAGGAATGTTGTAAAATATTACATCCGAGTTGTTACGTTACCGTTATAGACGCATTAATGTTACCACCGAGACGTAGGGACCGACACACCTGGAATGTTGTCAAATGTGACATCCGAGATGTTAGGTTGCTTTAGATTAGGATATACAACGTTATAGACGCATATAATGTTACCTCCGAGACGTAGGGACCGACACGTCTGGAATGTTGTCAAATGTTACATCCGAGATGTTAGGTTGCCTTATGTTAGGATATATGACGCTACAGACGTATATAATGTACCCTCCGAGAAGTAGGGTTCGACAGGCCAGGAATGTTGTCAAATATTGCATCCGAGATGTTAGGTTGCCTTAGATTAGGATATACAACGTTATAGACGCATATAATGTTCCCACCGAGAAGTAGGGTCCGACACGCCTGGAAGGTTGTAGAATATTACATCCGAGATGTTATGTTGCCTTAGGTTAGGACATATATCGTTATAGACGTATGTACTGTTCCCACCGAGAGATAGGGTTTGACAAGCCAGGAATGTTGTCAAATATTGCATCCGAGATGTTAGGTTGCCTTAGGTTAGGATATATAACGTTATAGACGCATGTAATATTACCTCCGAGACGTAGGGACCGACACGCCTGGAATGTTGTCAAATGTTACATCCGAGATGTCAGGTTGCCTTAGGTTAGGATATATACCGTTATAGATATATATACTGTTCCCTCCGAGAAGTACGGTTCGGCAGGCCAGGAATGTTGTCAAATATTGCATCCGAGATGTTAGGTTGCCTTAGGTTAGGATATATAACGTTATAGACGCATGTAATGTTACCACCGAGACGTAGGGACCGACACGCCTGGAATGTTGTCAAATGTTACATCCGAGATGTCAGGTTGCCTTAGGTTAGGATATATACCGTTATAGACATATATACTGTTCCCTCCGAGAAGAAGGGTTCGACAGGCCAGGAATGTTGTCAAATATTGCATCCGAGAAGTTAGGTTGCCTTAGGTTAGGATATATAGCGTTATAGACGCATGTAATGTTACCACCGAGACGTAGGGACCGACACGCCTGGAATGTTGTCAAATGTTACATCCGAGATGTTAGGTTGCCTTAGATTAGGATATACAACGTTATAGACGCATATAATGTTACCTCCGAGACGTAGGGACCGACACGTCTGGAATGTTGTCAAATGTTACACCCGAGATGTTAGGTTGCCTTATGTTAGGATATATGACGTTACAGACGTATATACTGTTCCCTCCGAGAGGTAGGGTTCGACAGGCCAGGAATGTTGTCAAATATTGCATCCGAGATGTCAGGTTGCCTTAGATTAGGATATATACCGTTATAGACGAATGTAATGTTACCACCGAGACGTAGGGACCGACACGCCTGGAATGTTGTCAAATGTTACATCCGAGATGTTAGGTTGCCTTAGGTTAGGATATATGACGTTATAGACGTATATACTGTTCCCTCCGAGAAGTACGGTTCGACAGGCCAGGAATGTTGTCAAATATTGCATCCGAGAAGTTAGGTTGCCTTAGGTTAGGATATATAGCGTTATAGACGCATGTAATGTTACCACCGAGACGTAGGGACCGACACGCCTGGAAGGTTTTAGAATATTACATCCGAGATGTCAGGTTGCCTTAGGTTAGGATATATACCGTTATAGATATATATACTGTTCCCTCCGAGAAGTACGGTTCGGCAGGCCAGGAATGTTGTCAAATATTGCATCCGAGATGTTAGGTTGCCTTAGGTTAGGATATATAACGTTATAGACGCATGTAATGTTACCACCGAGACGTAGGGACCGACACGCCTGGAATGGTGTCAAATGTTACATCAGAGATGTTAGGTTGCCTTAGGTTAGGATATATGACGTTACAGACGTATATACTGTTCCCTCCGAGAAGTAGGGTTCGACAGGCCAGGAATATTGTCAAATATTGCATCCGAGATGTTAGGTTGCCTTAGGTTAGGATATATAACGTTATAGACGCATGTAATGTTACCACCGAGACGTAGGGACCGACACGCCTGGAATGTTGTCAAATGTTACATCCGAGATGTTAGGTTGCCTTAGGTTAGGATATATGACGTTACAGACGTATATACTGTTCCCTCCGGGAAGTAGGGTTCGACAGGCAAGGAATGTTGTCAAATATTGCATCCGAGATGTTAGGTTGCCTTAGATTATGATATATACCATTATAGACGCATATAATGTTCCCACCGAGAAGTAGGGTCCGACACGCCTGGAAGGTTGTAGAATATTACATCCGAGATGTCAGGTTGCCTTAGGTTAGGATATATACCGTTATAGATATATATACTGTTCCCTCCGAGAAGTACGGTTCGACAGGCCAGGAATGTTGTCAAATATTGCATCCGAGATGTTAGGTTGCCTTAGATTATGATATATAGCGTTATAGACGCATATAATGTTCCCACCGAGATGTAGGGTCCGACACGCCTGGAAGGTTGTAGAATATTACATCCGAGATGTCAGGTTGCCTTAGGTTAGGATATATACCGTTATAGATATATATACTGTTCCCTCCGAGAAGTACGGTTCGGCAGGCCAGGAATGTTGTCAAATATTGCATCAGAGATGTTAGGTTGCCTTAGATTAGGATATATACCGTTATAGACGTATATAATGTTCCCTCCGAGAAGTAGGGTTCGACAGGCCAGGAATGTTGTCAAATATTGCATCCGAGATGTTAGGTTGCCTTAGATTATGATATATAGCGTTATAGACGCATATAATGTTCCCACCGAGAAGTAGGGTCCGACACGCCTGGAAGGTTGTAGAATATTACATCCGAGATGTCAGGTTGCCTTAGGTTAGGATATATACCGTTATAGATATATATACTGTTCCCTCCGAGAAGTACGGTGCGGCAGGCCAGGAATGTTGTCAAATATTGCATCCGAGATGTTAGGTTGCCTTAGGTTAGGATATATAACGTAATAGACGCATGTAATGTTACCACCGAGACGTAGGGACCGACACGCCTGGAATGGTGTCAAATGTTACATCAGAGATGTTAGGTTGCCTTAGATTAGGATATACAACGTTATAGACGCATATAATGTTCCCACCGAGAAGTAGGGTCCGACACGCCTGGAATGTTGTAGAATAATACATCCGAGATGTTAGGTTGCCTTAGGTTAGGATATATAACGTTATAGACGTATATACTGTTCCCTCCGGGAAGTAGGGTTCGACAGGCAAGGAATGTTGTCAAATATTGCATCCGAGATGTTAGGTTGCCTTAGATTATGATATATACCATTATAGACGCATATAATGTTCCCACCGAGAAGTAGGGTCCGACACGCCTGGAAGGTTGTAGAATATTACATCCGAGATGTCAGGTTGCCTTAGGTTAGGATATATACCGTTATAGACATATATACTGTTCCCTCCGAGAAGTACGGTGCGGCAGGCCAGGAATGTTGTCAAATATTGCATCCGAGATGTTAGGTTGCCTTAGGTTAGGATATATAACGTAATAGACGCATGTAATGTTACCACCGAGACGTAGGGACCGACACGCCTGGAATGGTGTCAAATGTTACATCAGAGATGTTAGGTTGCCTTAGATTAGGATATACAACGTTATAGACGCATATAATGTTCCCACCGAGAAGTAGGGTCCGACACGCCTGGAATGTTGTAGAATAATACATCCGAGATGTTAGGTTGCCTTAGGTTAGGATATATAACGTTATAGACGTATATACTGTTCCCTCCGGGAAGTAGGGTTCGACAGGCAAGGAATGTTGTCAAATATTGCATCCGAGATGTTAGGTTGCCTTAGATTATGATATATACCATTATAGACGCATATAAGGTTCCCACCGAGAAGTAGGGTCCGACACGCCTGGAAGGTTGTAGAATATTACATCCGAGATGTCAGGTTGCCTTAGGTTAGGATATATACCGTTATAGACATATATACTGTTCCCTCCGAGAAGTAGGGTTCGACAGGCCAGGAATGTTGTCAAATATTGCATCCGAGATGTTAGGTTGCCTTAGATTATGATATATACCGTTATAGACGTATATACTGTTCCCTCCGAGAAGTAGGGTTCGACAGGCCAGGAATGTTGTCAAATATTGCATCCGAGATGTTAGGTTGCCTTAGATTAGGATATACAACGTTATAGACGCATATAATGTTCCCACCGAGAAGTAGGGTCCGACACGCCTGGAATGTTGTAGAATATTACATCCGAGATGTAAGATTGCCTTAGGTTAGGATATATAACGTTATGGACGTATATACTGTTCCCATCGAGAAGTAGGGTCCGAAGCGCCAGGAATGTTGTAAAATATTACATCCGAGTTGTTACGTTACCGTTATAGACGCATTAATGTTACCACCGAGACGTAGGGACCGACACGCCTGGAATGTTGTCAAATGTGACATCCGAGATGTTAGGTTGCTTTAGATTAGGATATACAACGTTATAGACGCATATAATGTTACCTCCGAGACGTAGGGACCGACACGTCTGGAATGTTGTCAAATGTTACATCCGAGATGTTAGGTTGCCTTATGTTAGGATATATGACGCTACAGACGTATATAATGTACCCTCCGAGAAGTAGGGTTCGACAGGCCAGGAATGTTGTCAAATATTGCATCCGAGATGTTAGGTTGCCTTAGATTAGGATATACAACGTTATAGACGCATATAATGTTCCCACCGAGAAGTAGGGTCCGACACGCCTGGAAGGTTGTAGAATATTACATCCGAGATGTTATGTTGCCTTAGGTTAGGACATATATCGTTATAGACGTATGTACTGTTCCCACCGAGAGATAGGGTTTGACAGGCCAGGAATGTTGTCAAATATTGCATCCGAGATGTTAGGTTGCCTTAGGTTAGGATATATAACGTTATAGACGCATGTAATATTACCTCCGAGACGTAGGGACCGACACGCCTGGAATGTTGTCAAATGTTACATCCGAGATGTCAGGTTGCCTTAGGTTAGGATATATACCGTTATAGATATATATACTGTTCCCTCTGAGAAGTACGGTTCGGCAGGCCAGGAATGTTGTCAAATATTGCATCCGAGATGTTAGGTTGCCTTAGGTTAGGATATATAACGTTATAGACGCATGTAATGTTACCACCGAGACGTAGGGACCGACACGCCTGGAATGTTGTCAAATGTTACATCCGAGATGTTAGGTTGCCTTAGATTAGGATATACAACGTTATAGACGCATATAATGTTCCCACCGAGAAGTAGGGTCCGACACGCCTGGAATGTTATAGAATAATACATCCGAGATGTCAGGTTGCCTTAGGTTAGGATATATGACGTTATAGACGTATATACTGTTCCCTCCGAGAAGTACGGTTCGACAGGCCATGAATGTTGTCAAATATTGCATCCGAGATGTTAGGTTGGCTTAGGTTAGGATATATAACGTTATAGACGCATATAATGTTACCACCGAGACGTAGGGACCGACACGCCTGGAATGTTGTCAAATGTTACATCCGAGATGTTAGGTTGCCTTAGGTTAGGATATATGACGTTACAGACGTATATACTGTTCCCTCCCGGAAGTAGGGTTCGACAGGCCAGGAATGTTGTCAAATATTGCATCCGAGATGTTAGGTTGCCTTAGATTATGATATATACCATTATAGACGCATATAATGTTCCCACCGAGAAGTAGGGTCCGACACGCCTGGAAGGTTGTAGAATATTACATCCGAGATGTCAGGTTGCCTTAGGTTAGGATATATACCGTTATAGACATATATACTGTTCCCTCCGAGAAGAAGGGTTCGACAGGCCAGGAATGTTGTCAAATATTGCATCCGAGAAGTTAGGTTGCCTTAGGTTAGGATATATAGCGTTATAGACGCATGTAATGTTACCACCGAGACGTAGGGACCGACACGCCTGGAATGTTGTCAAATGTTACATCCGAGATGTTAGGTTGCCTTAGATTAGGATATACAACGTTATAGACGCATATAATGTTACCTCCGAGACGTAGGGACCGACACGTCTGGAATGTTGTCAAATGTTACACCCGAGATGTTAGGTTGCCTTATGTTAGGATATATGACGTTACAGACGTATATACTGTTCCCTCCGAGAGGTAGGGTTCGACAGGCCAGGAATGTTGTCAAATATTGCATCCGAGATGTCAGGTTGCCTTAGATTAGGATATATACCGTTATAGACGAATGTAATGTTACCACCGAGACGTAGGGACCGACACGCCTGGAATGTTGTCAAATGTTACATCCGAGATGTTAGGTTGCCTTAGGTTAGGATATATGACGTTATAGACGTATATAATGTTCCCTCCGAGAAGTAGGGTTCGACAGGCCAGGAATGTTGTCAAATATTGCATCCGAGATGTTAGGTTGCCTTAGGTTAGGATATATAACGTTATAGACGCATGTAATGTTACCACCGAGACGTAGGGACCGACACGCCTGGAATGGTGTCAAATGTTACATCAGAGATGTTAGGTTGCCTTAGGTTAGGATATATGACGTTACAGACGTATATAATGTTCCCACCGAGAAGTAGGGTCCGACACGCCTGGAATGTTATAGAATAATACATCCGAGATGTCAGGTTGCCTTAGGTTAGGATATATGACGTTATAGACGTATATACTGTTCCCTCCGAGAAGTACGGTTCGACAGGCCATGAATGTTGTCAAATATTGCATCCGAGATGTTAGGTTGGCTTAGGTTAGGATATATAACGTTATAGACGCATATAATGTTACCACCGAGACGTAGGGACCGACACGCCTGGAATGTTGTCAAATGTTACATCCGAGATGTTAGGTTGCCTTAGGTTAGGATATATGACGTTACAGACGTATATACTGTTCCCTCCCGGAAGTAGGGTTCGACAGGCCAGGAATGTTGTCAAATATTGCATCCGAGATGTTAGGTTGCCTTAGATTATGATATATACCATTATAGACGCATATAATGTTCCCACCGAGAAGTAGGGTCCGACACGCCTGGAAGGTTGTAGAATATTACATCCGAGATGTCAGGTTGCCTTAGGTTAGGATATATACCGTTATAGACATATATACTGTTCCCTCCGAGAAGAAGGGTTCGACAGGCCAGGAATGTTGTCAAATATTGCATCCGAGAAGTTAGGTTGCCTTAGGTTAGGATATATAGCGTTATAGACGCATGTAATGTTACCACCGAGACGTAGGGACCGACACGCCTGGAATGTTGTCAAATGTTACATCCGAGATGTTAGGTTGCCTTAGATTAGGATATACAACGTTATAGACGCATATAATGTTACCTCCGAGACGTAGGGACCGACACGTCTGGAATGTTGTCAAATGTTACACCCGAGATGTTAGGTTGTCTTATGTTAGGATATATGACGTTACAGACGTATATACTGTTCCCTCCGAGAGGTAGGGTTCGACAGGCCAGGAATGTTGTCAAATATTGCATCCGAGATGTCAGGTTGCCTTAGATTAGGATATATACCGTTATAGACGAATGTAATGTTACCACCGAGACGTAGGGACCGACACGCCTGGAATGTTGTCAAATGTTACATCCGAGATGTTAGGTTGCCTTAGGTTAGGATATATGACGTTATAGACGTATATAATGTTCCCTCCGAGAAGTAGGGTTCGACAGGCCAGGAATGTTGTCAAATATTGCATCCGAGATGTTAGGTTGCCTTAGGTTAGGATATATAACGTTATAGACGCATGTAATGTTACCACCGAGACGTAGGGACCGACACGCCTGGAATGGTGTCAAATGTTACATCAGAGATGTTAGGTTGCCTTAGGTTAGGATATATGACGTTACAGACGTATATACTGTTCCCTCCGAGAAGTAGGGTTCGACAGGCCAGGAATATTGTCAAATATTGCATCCGAGATGTTAGGTTGCCTTAGGTTAGGATATATAACGTTATAGACGCATGTAATGTTACCACCGAGACGTAGGGACCGACACGCCTGGAATGTTGTCAAATGTTACATCCGAGATGTTAGGTTGCCTTAGGTTAGGATATATGACGTTACAGACGTATATACTGTTCCCTCCGGGAAGTAGGGTTCGACAGGCAAGGAATGTTGTCAAATATTGCATCCGAGATGTTAGGTTGCCTTAGATTATGATATATACCATTATAGACGCATATAATGTTCCCACCGAGAAGTAGGGTCCGACACGCCTGGAAGGATGTAGAATATTACATCCGAGATGTCAGGTTGCCTTAGGTTAGGATATATACCGTTATAGACATATATACTGTTCCCTCCGAGAAGTAGGGTTCGACAGGCCAGGAATGTTGTCAAATATTGCATCCGAGATGTTAGGTTGCCTTAGATTATGATATATACCGTTATAGACGTATATACTGTTCCCTCCGAGAAGTAGGGTTCGACAGGCCAGGAATGTTGTCAAATATTGCATCCGAGATGTTAGGTTGCCTTAGATTAGGATATACAACGTTATAGACGCATATAATGTTCCCACCGAGAAGTAGGGTCCGACACGCCTGGAATGTTGTAGAATATTACATCCGAGATGTAAGATTGCCTTAGGTTAGGATATATAACGTTATGGACGTATATACTGTTCCCATCGAGAAGTAGGGACCGAAGCGCCAGGAATGTTGTAAAATATTACATCCGAGTTGTTACGTTACCGTTATAGACGCATTAATGTTACCACCGAGACGTAGTGACCGACACGCCTGGAATGTTGTCAAATGTGACATCCGAGATGTTAGGTTGCCTTAGATTAGGATATACAACGTTATAGACGCATATAATGTTACCTCCGAGACGTAGGGACCGACACGTCTGGAATGTTGTCAAATGTTACATCCGAGATGTTAGGTTGCCTTATGTTAGGATATATGACGCTACAGACGTATATAATGTACCCTCCGTGAAGTAGGGTTCGACAGGCCAGGAATGTTGTCAAATATTGCATCCGAGATGTTAGGTTGCCTTAGATTAGGATATACAACGTTATAGACGCATATAATGTTCCCACCGAGAAGTAGGGTCCGACACGCCTGGAAGGTTGTAGAATATTACATCCGAGATGTTATGTTGCCTTAGGTTAGGACATATATCGTTATAGACGTATGTACTGTTCCCACCGAGAGATAGGGTTTGACAGGCCAGGAATGTTGTCAAATATTGCATCCGAGATGTTAGGTTGCCTTAGGTTAGGATATATAACGTTATAGACGCATGTAATATTACCTCCGAGACGTAGGGACCGACACGCCTGGAATGTTGTCAAATGTTACATCCGAGATGTCAGGTTGCCTTAGGTTAGGATATATACCGTTATAGATATATATACTGTTCCCTCTGAGAAGTACGGTTCGGCAGGCCAGGAATGTTGTCAAATATTGCATCCGAGATGTTAGGTTGCCTTAGGTTAGGATATATAACGTTATAGACGCATGTAATGTTACCACCGAGACGTAGGGACCGACACGCCTGGAATGTTGTCAAATGTTACATCCGAGATGTTAGGTTGCCTTAGATTAGGATATACAACGTTATAGACGCATATAATGTTCCCACCGAGAAGTAGGGTCCGACACGCCTGGAATGTTATAGAATAATACATCCGAGATGTCAGGTTGCCTTAGGTTAGGATATATGACGTTATAGACGTATATACTGTTCCCTCCGAGAAGTACGGTTCGACAGGCCATGAATGTTGTCAAATATTGCATCCGAGATGTTAGGTTGGCTTAGGTTAGGATATATAACGTTATAGACGCATATAATGTTACCACCGAGACGTAGGGACCGACACGCCTGGAATGTTGTCAAATGTTACATCCGAGATGTTAGGTTGCCTTAGGTTAGGATATATGACGTTACAGACGTATATACTGTTCCCTCCCGGAAGTAGGGTTCGACAGGCCAGGAATGTTGTCAAATATTGCATCCGAGATGTTAGGTTGCCTTAGATTATGATATATACCATTATAGACGCATATAATGTTCCCACCGAGAAGTAGGGTCCGACACGCCTGGAAGGTTGTAGAATATTACATCCGAGATGTCAGGTTGCCTTAGGTTAGGATATATACCGTTATAGACATATATACTGTTCCCTCCGAGAAGAAGGGTTCGACAGGCCAGGAATGTTGTCAAATATTGCATCCGAGAAGTTAGGTTGCCTTAGGTTAGGATATATAGCGTTATAGACGCATGTAATGTTACCACCGAGACGTAGGGACCGACACGCCTGGAATGTTGTCAAATGTTACATCCGAGATGTTAGGTTGCCTTAGGTTAGGATATATGACGTTATAGACGTATATAATGTTCCCTCCGAGAAGTAGGGTTCGACAGGCCAGGAATGTTGTCAAATATTGCATCCGAGATGTTAGGTTGCCTTAGGTTAGGATATATAACGTTATAGACGCATGTAATGTTACCACCGAGACGTAGGGACCGACACGCCTGGAATGGTGTCAAATGTTACATCAGAGATGTTAGGTTGCCTTAGGTTAGGATATATGACGTTACAGACGTATATACTGTTCCCTCCGAGAAGTAGGGTTCGACAGGCCAGGAATATTGTCAAATATTGCATCCGAGATGTTAGGTTGCCTTAGGTTAGGATATATAACGTTATAGACGCATGTAATGTTACCACCGAGACGTAGGGACCGACACGCCTGGAATGTTGTCAAATGTTACATCCGAGATGTTAGGTTGCCTTAGGTTAGGATATATGACGTTACAGACGTATATACTGTTCCCTCCGGGAAGTAGGGTTCGACAGGCAAGGAATGTTGTCAAATATTGCATCCGAGATGTTAGGTTGCCTTAGATTATGATATATACCATTATAGACGCATATAATGTTCCCACCGAGAAGTAGGGTCCGACACGCCTGGAAGGATGTAGAATATTACATCCGAGATGTCAGGTTGCCTTAGGTTAGGATATATACCGTTATAGACATATATACTGTTCCCTCCGAGAAGTAGGGTTCGACAGGCCAGGAATGTTGTCAAATATTGCATCCGAGATGTTAGGTTGCCTTAGATTATGATATATACCGTTATAGACGTATATACTGTTCCCTCCGAGAAGTAGGGTTCGACAGGCCAGGAATGTTGTCAAATATTGCATCCGAGATGTTAGGTTGCCTTAGATTAGGATATACAACGTTATAGACGCATATAATGTTCCCACCGAGAAGTAGGGTCCGACACGCCTGGAATGTTGTAGAATATTACATCCGAGATGTAAGATTGCCTTAGGTTAGGATATATAACGTTATGGACGTATATACTGTTCCCATCGAGAAGTAGGGACCGAAGCGCCAGGAATGTTGTAAAATATTACATCCGAGTTGTTACGTTACCGTTATAGACGCATTAATGTTACCACCGAGACGTAGTGACCGACACGCCTGGAATGTTGTCAAATGTGACATCCGAGATGTTAGGTTGCCTTAGATTAGGATATACAACGTTATAGACGCATATAATGTTACCTCCGAGACGTAGGGACCGACACGTCTGGAATGTTGTCAAATGTTACATCCGAGATGTTAGGTTGCCTTATGTTAGGATATATGACGCTACAGACGTATATAATGTACCCTCCGAGAAGTAGGGTTCGACAGGCCAGGAATGTTGTCAAATATTGCATCCGAGATGTTAGGTTGCCTTAGATTAGGATATACAACGTTATAGACGCATATAATGTTCCCACCGAGAAGTAGGGTCCGACACGCCTGGAAGGTTGTAGAATATTACATCCGAGATGTTATGTTGCCTTAGGTTAGGACATATATCGTTATAGACGTATGTACTGTTCCCACCGAGAGATAGGGTTTGACAGGCCAGGAATGTTGTCAAATATTGCATCCGAGATGTTAGGTTGCCTTAGGTTAGGATATATAACGTTATAGACGCATGTAATATTACCTCCGAGACGTAGGGACCGACACGCCTGGAATGTTGTCAAATGTTACATCCGAGATGTCAGGTTGCCTTAGGTTAGGATATATACCGTTATAGATATATATACTGTTCCCTCCGAGAAGTACGGTTCGGCAGGCCAGGAATGTTGTCAAATATTGCATCCGAGATGTTAGGTTGCCTTAGGTTAGGATATATAACGTTATAGACGCATGTAATGTTACCACCGAGACGTAGGGACCGACACGCCTGGAATGTTGTCAAATGTTACATCCGAGATGTTAGGTTGCCTTAGATTAGGATATACAACGTTATAGACGCATATAATGTTCCCACCGAGAAGTAGGGTCCGACACGCCTGGAATGTTGTAGAATAATACATCCGAGATGTCAGGTTGCCTTAGGTTAGGATATATTACGTTATAGACGTATATACTGTTCCCTCCGAGAGGTAGGGTTCGACAGGCCAGGAATGTTGTCAAATATTGCATCCGAGATGTTAGGTTGCCTTAGATTAGGATATATACCGTTATAGACGAATGTAATGTTACCACCGAGACGTAGGGACCGACACGCCTGGAATGTTGTCAAATGTTACATCCGAGATGTTAGGTTGCCTTAGGTTAGGATATATGACGTTATAGACGTATATACTGTTCCCTCCGAGAAGTACGGTTCGACAGGCCATGAATGTTGTCAAATATTGCATCCGAGATGTTAGGTTGCCTTAGGTTAGGATATATAACGTTATAGACGCATGTAATGTTACCACCGAGACGTAGGGACCGACACGCCTGGAATGTTGTCAAATGTTACATCCGAGATGTTAGGTTGCCTTAGGTTAGGATATATGACGTTACAGACGTATATACTGTTCCCTCCCGGAAGTAGGTTTCGACAGGCCAGGAATGTTGTCAAATATTGCATCCGAGATGTTAGGTTGCCTTAGATTATGATATATACCATTATAGACGCATATAATGTTCCCACCGAGAAGTAGGGTCCGACACGCCTGGAAGGTTGTAGAATATTACATCCGAGATGTCAGGTTGCCTTAGGTTAGGATATATACCGTTATAGACATATATACTGTTCCCTCCGAGAAGAAGGGTTCGACAGGCCAGGAATGTTGTCGAATATTGCATCCGAGATGTTAGGTTGCCTTAGATTAGGATACACAACGTTATAGACGCATATAATGTTCCCACCGAGAAGTAGGGTCCGACACGCCTGGAATGTTGTCAAATGTTACATCCGAGATGTTAGGTTGCCTTAGGTTAGGATATATGACGTTATAGACGTATATACTGTTCCCTCCGAGAAGTACGGTTCGACAGGCCAGGAATGTTGTCAAATATTGCATCCGAGAAGTTAGGTTGCCTTAGGTTAGGATATATAGCGTTATAGACGCATGTAATGTTACCACCGAGACGTAGGGACCGACACGCCTGGAATGTTGTCAAATGTTACATCCGAGATGTTAGGTTGCCTTAAATTAGGATATACAACGTTATGGACGCATATAATGTTACCTCCGAGACGTAGGGACCGACACGTCTGGAATGTTGTCAAATGTTACATCCGAGATTTTAGGTTGCCTTATGTTAGGATATATGACGCTACAGACGTATATAATGTACCCTCCGAGAAGTAGGGTTCGACAGGCCAGGAATGTTGTCAAATATAGCATCCGAGATGTTAGGTTGCCTTAGATTAGGATATACAACGTTATAGACGCATATAATGTTCCCACCGAGAAGTAGGGTCCGACACGCCTGGAAGGTTGTAGAATATTACATCCGAGATGTTAAGTTGCCTTAGGTTAGGATATATAACGTTATAGACGTATATACTGTTCCCTCCGAGAAGTAGGGTTCGACAGGCAGGAATATTGTCAAATATTGCATCCGAGATGTTAGGTTGCCTTAGGTTAGGATATATAACGTTATAGACGCATGTAATGTTACCACCGAGACGTAGGGACCGACACGCCTGGAATGTTGTCAAATGTTACATCCGAGATGTTAGGTTGCCTTAGGTTAGGATATATGACGTTACAGACGTATATACTGTTCGCTCCGAGAGGTAGGGTTCGACAGGCCAGGAATGTTGTCAAATATTGCATCCGAGATGTTAGGTTGCCTTAGGTTAGGATATATAACGTTATAGACGCATGTAATGTTACCACCGAGACGTAGGGACCGACACGCCTGGAATGTTGTCAAATGTTACATCCGAGATGTTAGGTTGCCTTAGGTTAGGATATATGACGTTACAGACGTATATACTGTTCCCTCCCGGAAGTAGGTTTCGACAGGCCAGGAATGTTGTCAAATATTGCATCCGAGATGTTAGGTTGCCTTAGATTATGATATATACCATTATAGACGCATATAATGTTCCCACCGAGAAGTAGGGTCCGACACGCCTGGAAGGTTGTAGAATATTACATCCGAGATGTCAGGTTGCCTTAGGTTAGGATATATACCGTTATAGACATATATACTGTTCCCTCCGAGAAGAAGGGTTCGACAGGCCAGGAATGTTGTCGAATATTGCATCCGAGATGTTAGGTTGCCTTAGATTAGGATACACAACGTTATAGACGCATATAATGTTCCCACCGAGAAGTAGGGTCCGACACGCCTGGAATGTTGTCAAATGTTACATCCGAGATGTTAGGTTGCCTTAGGTTAGGATATATGACGTTATAGACGTATATACTGTTCCCTCCGAGAAGTACGGTTCGACAGGCCAGGAATGTTGTCAAATATTGCATCCGAGAAGTTAGGTTGCCTTAGGTTAGGATATATAGCGTTATAGACGCATGTAATGTTACCACCGAGACGTAGGGACCGACACGCCTGGAATGTTGTCAAATGTTACATCCGAGATGTTAGGTTGCCTTAAATTAGGATATACAACGTTATGGACGCATATAATGTTACCTCCGAGACGTAGGGACCGACACGTCTGGAATGTTGTCAAATGTTACATCCGAGATTTTAGGTTGCCTTATGTTAGGATATATGACGCTACAGACGTATATAATGTACCCTCCGAGAAGTAGGGTTCGACAGGCCAGGAATGTTGTCAAATATAGCATCCGAGATGTTAGGTTGCCTTAGATTAGGATATACAACGTTATAGACGCATATAATGTTCCCACCGAGAAGTAGGGTCCGACACGCCTGGAAGGTTGTAGAATATTACATCCGAGATGTTAAGTTGCCTTAGGTTAGGATATATAACGTTATAGACGTATATACTGTTCCCTCCGAGAAGTAGGGTTCGACAGGCAGGAATATTGTCAAATATTGCATCCGAGATGTTAGGTTGCCTTAGGTTAGGATATATAACGTTATAGACGCATGTAATGTTACCACCGAGACGTAGGGACCGACACGCCTGGAATGTTGTCAAATGTTACATCCGAGATGTTAGGTTGCCTTAGGTTAGGATATATGACGTTACAGACGTATATACTGTTCCCTCCGAGAGGTAGGGTTCGACAGGCCAGGAATGTTGTCAAATATTGCATCCGAGATGTCAGGTTGCCTTAGATTAGGATATATACCGTTATAGACGAATGTAACGTTACCACCGAGACGTAGGGACCGACACGCCTGGAATGTTGTCAAATGTTACATCCGAGATGTTAGGTTGCCTTAGGTTAGGATATATGACGTTACAGACGTATATACTGTTCCCTCCGGGAAGTAGGGTTCGACAGGCAAGGAATGTTGTCAAATATTGCATCCGAGATGTTAGGTTGCCTTAGATTATGATATATACCATTATAGACGCATATAATGTTCCCACCGAGAAGTAGGGTCCGACACGCCTGGAAGGTTGTAGAATATTACATCCGAGATGTCAGGTTGCCTTAGGTTAGGATATATACCGTTATAGATATATATACTGTTCCCTCCGAGAAGTACGGTTCGGCAGGCCAGGAATGTTGTCAAATATTGCATCCGAGATGTTAGGTTGCCTTAGGTTAGGATATATAACGTTATAGACGCATGTAATGTTACCACCGAGACGTAGGGACCGACACGCCTGGAATGGTGTCAAATGTTACATCAGAGATGTTAGGTTGCCTTAGGTTAGGATATATGACGTTACAGACGTATATACTGTTCCCTCCGAGAAGTAGGGTTCGACAGGCCAGGAATATTGTCAAATATTGCATCCGAGATGTTAGGTTGCCTTAGGTTAGGATATATAACGTTATAGACGCATGTAATGTTACCACCGAGACGTAGGGACCGACACGCCTGGAATGTTGTCAAATGTTACATCCGAGATGTTAGGTTGCCTTAGGTTAGGATATATGACGTTACAGACGTATATACTGTTCCCTCCGGGAAGTAGGGTTCGACAGGCAAGGAATGTTGTCAAATATTGCATCCGAGATGTTAAGTTGCCTTAGATTATGATATATACCATTATAGACGCATATAATGTTCCCACCGAGAAGTAGGGTCGGACACGCCTGGAAGGTTGTAGAATATTACATCCGAGATGTCAGGTTGCCTTAGGTTAGGATATATACCGTTATAGACATATATACTGTTCCCTCCGAGAAGTAGGGTTCGACAGGCCAGGAATGTTGTCAAATATTGCATCCGAGATGTTAGGTTGCCTTAGATTATGATATATACCGTTATAGACGTATATACTGTTCCCTCCGAGAAGTAGGGTTCGACAGGCCAGGAATGTTGTCAAATATTGCATCCGAGATGTTAGGTTGCCTTAGATTAGGATATACAACGTTATAGACGCATATAATGTTCCCACCGAGAAGTAGGGTCCGACACGCCTGGAATGTTGTAGAATATTACATCCGAGATGTAAGATTGCCTTAGGTTAGGATATATAACGTTATGGACGTATATACTGTTCCCATCGAGAAGTAGGGACCGAAGCGCCAGGAATGTTGTAAAATATTACATCCGAGTTGTTACGTTACCGTTATAGACGCATTAATGTTACCACCGAGACGTAGGGACCGACACGCCTGGAATGTTGTCAAATGTGACATCCGAGATGTTAGGTTGCCTTAGATTAGGATATACAACGTTATAGACGCATATAATGTTACCTCCGAGACGTAGGGACCGACACGTCTGGAATGTTGTCAAATGTTACATCCGAGATGTTAGGTTGCCTTATGTTAGGATATATGACGCTACAGACGTATATAATGTACCCTCCGAGAAGTAGGGTTCGACAGGCCAGGAATGATGTCAAATATTGCATCCGAGATGTTAGGTTGCCTTAGATTAGGATATACAACGTTATAGACGCATATAATGTTCCCACCGAGAAGTAGGGTCCGACACGCCTGGAAGGTTGTAGAATATTACATCCGAGATGTTATGTTGCCTTAGGTTAGGACATATATCGTTATAGACGTATGTACTGTTCCCACCGAGAGATAGGGTTTGACAGGCCAGGAATGTTGTCAAATATTGCATCCGAGATGTTAGGTTGCCTTAGGTTAGGATATATAACGTTATAGACGCATGTAATATTACCTCCGAGACGTAGGGACCGACACGCCTGGAATGTTGTCAAATGTTACATCCGAGATGTCAGGTTGCCTTAGGTTAGGATATATACCGTTATAGATATATATACTGTTCCCTCCGAGAAGTACGGTTCGGCAGGCCAGGAATGTTGTCAAATATTGCATCCGAGATGTTAGGTTGCCTTAGGTTAGGATATATAACGTTATAGACGC
Organism: Xylocopa violacea; assembly: GCA_963969225.1. Classification (NCBI taxonomy): domain Eukaryota; kingdom Metazoa; phylum Arthropoda; class Insecta; order Hymenoptera; family Apidae; genus Xylocopa; species Xylocopa violacea. The sequence goes on from CAXAJV010000004.1 coordinate 23,443,745, forward strand.
ATGTAATGTTACCACCGAGACGTAGGGACCGACACGCCTGGAATGTTGTCAAATGTTACATCCGAGATGTTAGGTTGCCTTAGATTAGGATATACAACGTTATAGACGCATATAATGTTCCCACCGAGAAGTAGGGTCCGACACGCCTGGAATGTTGTAGAATAATACATCCGAGATGTCAGGTTGCCTTAGGTTAGGATATATTACGTTATAGACGTATATACTGTTCCCTCCGAGAGGTAGGGTTCGACAGGACAGGAATGTTGTCAAATATTGCATCCGAGATGTTAGGTTGCCTTAGATTAGGATATATACCGTTATAGACGAATGTAATGTTACCACCGAGACGTAGGGACCGACACGCCTGGAATGTTGTCAAATGTTACATCCGAGATGTTAGGTTGCCTTAGGTTAGGATATATGACGTTATAGACGTATATACTGTTCCCTCCGAGAAGTACGGTTCGACAGGCCATGAATGTTGTCAAATATTGCATCCGAGATGTTAGGTTGCCTTAGGTTAGGATATATAACGTTATAGACGCATGTAATGTTACCACCGAGACGTAGGGACCGACACGCCTGGAATGTTGTCAAATGTTACATCCGAGATGTTAGGTTGCCTTAGGTTAGGATATATGACGTTACAGACGTATATACTGTTCCCTCCCGGAAGTAGGTTTCGACAGGCCAGGAATGTTGTCAAATATTGCATCCGAGATGTTAGGTTGCCTTAGATTATGATATATACCATTATAGACGCATATAATGTTCCCACCGAGTAGTAGGGTCCGACACGCCTGGAAGGTTGTAGAATATTACATCCGAGATGTCAGGTTGCCTTAGGTTAGGATATATACCGTTATAGACATATATACTGTTCCCTCCGAGAAGAAGGGTTCGACAGGCCAGGAATGTTGTCGAATATTGCATCCGAGATGTTAGGTTGCCTTAGATTAGGATACACAACGTTATAGACGCATATAATGTTCCCACCGAGAAGTAGGGTCCGACACGCCTGGAAGGTTGTAGAATATTACATCCGAGATGTTAAGTTGCCTTAGGTTAGGATATATAACGTTATAGACGTATATACTGTTCCCTCCGAGAAGTAGGGTTCGACAGGCCAGGAATATTGTCAAATATTGCATCCGAGATGTTAGGTTGCCTTAGGTTAGGATATATAACGTTATAGACGCATGTAATGTTACCACCGAGACGTAGGGACCGACACGCCTGGAATGTTGTCAAATGTTACATCCGAGATGTTAGGTTGCCTTAGGTTAGGATATATGACGTTACAGACGTATATACTGTTCCCTCCGAGAGGTAGGGTTCGACAGGCCAGGAATGTTGTCAAATATTGCATCCGAGATGTCAGGTTGCCTTAGATTAGGATATATACCGTTATAGACGAATGTAACGTTACCACCGAGACGTAGGGACCGACACGCCTGGAATGTTGTCAAATGTCACATCCGAGATGTTAGGTTGCCTTAGGTTAGGATATATGACGTTATAGACGTATATACTGTTCCCTCCGAGAAGTACGGTTCGACAGGCCAGGAATGTTGTCAAATATTGCATCCGAGAAGTTAGGTTGCCTTAGGTTAGGATATATAGCGTTATAGACGCATGTAATGTTACCACCGAGACGTAGGGACCGACACGCCTGGAATGTTGTCAAATGTTACATCCGAGATGTTAGGTTGCCTTAGGTTAGGATATATGACGTTGCAGACGTATATACTGTTCCCTCCGGGAAGTAGGGTTCGACAGGCAAGGAATGTTGTCAAATATTGCATCCGAGATGTTAGGTTGCCTTAGATTATGATATATACCATTATAGACGCATATAATGTTCCCACCGAGAAGTAGGGTCCGACACGCCTGGAAGGTTGTAGAATATTACATCCGAGATGTCAGGTTGCCTTAGGTTAGGATATATACCGTTATAGACATATATACTGTTCCCTCCGAGAAGAAGGGTTCGACAGGCCAGGAATGTTGTCAAATATTGCATCCGAGAAGTTAGGTTGCCTTAGGTTAGGATATATAGCGTTATAGACGCATGTAATGTTACCACCGAGACGTAGGGACCGACACGCCTGGAATGTTGTCAAATGTTACATCCGAGATGTCAGGTTGCCTTAGATTAGGATATACAACGTTATAGACGCATATAATGTTACCTCCGAGACGTAGGGACCGACACGTCTGGAATGTTGTCAAATGTTACATCCGAGATGTTAGGTTGCCTTATGTTAGGATATATGACGCTACAGACGTATATAATGTACCCTCCGAGAAGTAGGGTTCGACAGGCCAGGAATGTTGTCAAATATTGCATCCGAGATGTTAGGTTGCCTTAGATTAGGATATACAACGTTATAGACGCATATAATGTTCCCACCGAGAAGTAGGGTCCGACACGCCTGGAATGTTGTAGAATAATACATCCGAGATGTCAGGTTGCCTTAGGTTAGGATATATAACGTTATAGACGTATATACTGTTCCCTCCGAGAGGTAGGGTTCGACAGGCCAGGAATGTTGTCAAATATTGCATCCGAGATGTTAGGTTGCCTTAGATTAGGATATATACCGTTATAGACGAATGTAATGTTACCACCGAGACGTAGGGACCGACACGCCTGGAATGTTGTCAAATGTTACATCCGAGATGTTAGGTTGCCTTAGGTTAGGATATATGACGTTATAGACGTATATACTGTTCCCTCCGAGAAGTACGGTTCGACAGGCCATGAATGTTGTCAAATATTGCATCCGAGATGTTAGGTTGCCTTAGGTTAGGATATATAACGTTATAGACGCATGTAATGTTACCACCGAGACGTAGGGACCGACACGCCTGGAATGTTGTCAAATGTTACATCCGAGATGTTAGGTTGCCTTAGGTTAGGATATATGACGTTACAGACGTATATACTGTTCCCTCCCGGAAGTAGGGTTCGACAGGCCAGGAATGTTGTCAAATATTGCATCCGAGATGTTAGGTTGCCTTAGATTATGATATATACCATTATAGACGCATATAATGTTCCCACCGAGAAGTAGGGTCCGACACGCCTGGAAGGTTGTAGAATATTACATCCGAGATGTCAGGTTGCCTTAGGTTAGGATATATACCGTTATAGACATATATACTGTTCCCTCCGAGAAGAAGGGTTCGACAGGCCAGGAATGTTGTCAAATATTGCATCCGAGAAGTTAGGTTGCCTTAGGTTAGGATATATAGCGTTATAGACGCATGTAATGTTACCACCGAGACGTAGGGACCGACACGCCTGGAATGTTGTCAAATGTTACATCCGAGATGTCAGGTTGCCTTAGATTAGGATATACAACGTTATAGACGCATATAATGTTACCTCCGAGACGTAGGGACCGACACGTCTGGAATGTTGTCAAATGTTACATCCGAGATGTTAGGTTGCCTTATGTTAGGATATATGACGCTACAGACGTATATAATGTACCCTCCGAGAAGTAGGGTTCGACAGGCCAGGAATGTTGTCAAATATTGCATCCGAGATGTTAGGTTGCCTTAGATTAGGATATACAACGTTATAGACGCATATAATGTTCCCACCGAGAAGTAGGGTCCGACACGCCTGGAAGGTTGTAGAATATTGCATCCGAGATGTTAGGTTGCCTTAGGTTAGGATATATAACGTTATAGACGCATGTAATGTTACCACCGAGACGTAGGGACCGACACGCCTGGAATGTTGTCAAATGTTACATCCGAGATGTTAGGTTGCCTTAGATTAGGATATACAACGTTATAGACGCATATAATGTTCCCACCGAGAAGTAGGGTCCGACACGCCTGGAATGTTGTAGAATAATACATCCGAGATGTCAGGTTGCCTTAGGTTAGGATATATAACGTTATAGACGTATATACTGTTCCCTCCGAGAGGTAGGGTTCGACAGGCCAGGAATGTTGTCAAATATTGCATCCGAGATGTTAGGTTGCCTTAGATTAGGATATATACCGTTATAGACGAATGTAATGTTACCACCGAGACGTAGGGACCGACACGCCTGGAATGTTGTCAAATGTTACATCCGAGATGTTAGGTTGCCTTAGGTTAGGATATATGACGTTATAGACGTATATACTGTTCCCTCCGAGAAGTACGGTTCGACAGGCCATGAATGTTGTCAAATATTGCATCCGAGATGTTAGGTTGCCTTAGGTTAGGATATATAACGTTATAGACGCATGTAATGTTACCACCGAGACGTAGGGACCGACACGCCTGGAATGTTGTCAAATGTTACATCCGAGATGTTAGGTTGCCTTAGGTTAGGATATATGACGTTACAGACGTATATACTGTTCCCTCCCGGAAGTAGGGTTCGACAGGCCAGGAATGTTGTCAAATATTGCATCCGAGATGTTAGGTTGCCTTAGATTATGATATATACCATTATAGACGCATATAATGTTCCCACCGAGAAGTAGGGTCCGACACGCCTGGAAGGTTGTAGAATATTACATCCGAGATGTCAGGTTGCCTTAGGTTAGGATATATACCGTTATAGACATATATACTGTTCCCTCCGAGAAGAAGGGTTCGACAGGCCAGGAATGTTGTCAAATATTGCATCCGAGAAGTTAGGTTGCCTTAGGTTAGGATATATAGCGTTATAGACGCATGTAATGTTACCACCGAGACGTAGGGACCGACACGCCTGGAATGTTGTCAAATGTTACATCCGAGATGTTAGGTTGCCTTAGATTAGGATATACAACGTTATAGACGCATATAATGTTACCTCCGAGACGTAGGGACCGACACGTCTGGAATGTTGTCAAATGTTACATCCGAGATGTTAGGTTGCCTTATGTTAGGATATATGACGCTAAAGACGTATATATTGTACCCTCCGAGAAGTAGGGTTCGACAGGCCAGGAATGTTGTCAAATATTGCATCCGAGATGTTAGGTTGCCTTAGATTAGGATATACAACGTTATAGACGCATATAATGTTCCCACCGAGAAGTAGGGTCCGACACGCCTGGAAGGTTGTAGAATATTACATCCGAGATGTTATGTTGCCTTAGGTTAGGACATATATCGTTATAGACGTATGTACTGTTCCCACCGAGAGATAGGGTTTGACAGGCCAGGAATGTTGTCAAATATTGCATCCGAGATGTTAGGTTGCCTTAGGTTAGTATATATAACGTTATAGACGCATGTAATATTACCTCCGAGACGTAGGGACCGACACGCCTGGAATGTTGTCAAATGTTACATCCGAGATGTCAGGTTGCCTTAGGTTAGGATATATACCGTTATAGATATATATACTGTTCCCTCCGAGAAGTACGGTTCGGCAGGCCAGGAATGTTGTCAAATATTGCATCCGAGATGTTAGGTTGCCTTAGGATTGGATATATAACGTTATAGACGCATGTAATGTTACCACCGAGACGTAGGGACCGACACGCCTGGAATGTTGTCAAATGTTACATCCGAGATGTTAGGTTGCCTTAGATTAGGATATACAACGTTATAGACGCATATAATGTTCCCACCGAGAAGTAGGGTCCGACACGCCTGGAATGTTGTAGAATAATACATCCGAGATGTCAGGTTGCCTTAGGTTAGGATATATAACGTTATAGACGTATATACTGTTCCCTCCGAGAGGTAGGGTTCGACAGGCCAGGAATGTTGTCAAATATTGCATCCGAGATGTTAGGTTGCCTTAGATTAGGATATATACCGTTATAGACGAATGTAATGTTACCACCGAGACGTAGGGACCGACACGCCTGGAATGTTGTCAAATGTTACATCCGAGATGTTAGGTTGCCTTAGGTTAGGATATATGACGTTATAGACGTATATACTGTTCCCTCCGAGAAGTACGGTTCGACAGGCCATGAATGTTGTCAAATATTGCATCCGAGATGTTAGGTTGCCTTAGGTTAGGATATATAACGTTATAGACGCATGTAATGTTACCACCGAGACGTAGGGACCGACACGCCTGGAATGTTGTCAAATGTTACATCCGAGATGTTAGGTTGCCTTAGGTTAGGATATATGACGTTACAGACGTATATACTGTTCCCTCCCGGAAGTAGGGTTCGACAGGCCAGGAATGTTGTCAAATATTGCATCCGAGATGTTAGGTTGCCTTAGATTATGATATATACCATTATAGACGCATATAATGTTCCCACCGAGAAGTAGGGTCCGACACGCCTGGAAGGTTGTAGAATATTACATCCGAGATGTCAGGTTGCCTTAGGTTAGGATATATACCGTTATAGACATATATACTGTTCCCTCCGAGAAGAAGGGTTCGACAGGCCAGGAATGTTGTCAAATATTGCATCCGAGATGTTAGGTTGCCTTAGATTAGGATATACAACGTTATAGACGCATATAATGTTCCCACCGAGAAGTAGGGTCCGACACGCCTGGAAGGTTGTAGAATATTACATCCGAGATGTTATGTTGCCTTAGGTTAGGACATATATCGTTATAGACGTATGTACTGTTCCCACCGAGAGATAGGGTTTGACAGGCCAGGAATGTTGTCAAATATTGCATCCGAGATGTTAGGTTGCCTTAGGTTAGGATATATAACGTTATAGACGCATGTAATATTACCTCCGAGACGTAGGGACCGACACGCCTGGAATGTTGTCAAATGTTACATCCGAGATGTCAGGTTGCCTTAGGTTAGGATATATACCGTTATAGATATATATACTGTTCCCTCCGAGAAGTACGGTTCGGCAGGCCAGGAATGTTGTCAAATATTGCATCCGAGATGTTAGGTTGCCTTAGGTTAGGATATATAACGTTATAGACGCATGTAATGTTACCACCGAGAAGTAGGGTCCGACACGCCTGGAAGGTTGTAGAATATTACATCCGAGATGTTAAGTTGCCTTAGGTTAGGATATATAACGTTATAGACGTATATACTGTTCCCTCCGAGAAGTAGGGTTCGACAGGCCAGGAATATTGTCAAATATTGCATCAGAGATGTTAGGTTGCCTTAGGTTAGGATATATAACGTTATAGACGCATGTAATTTTACCACCGAGACGTAGGGACCGACACGCCTGGAATGTTGTCAAATGTTACATCCGAGATGTTAGGTTGCCTTAGGTTAGGATATATGACGTTACAGACGTATATACTGTTCCCTCCGAGAGGTAGGGTTCGACAGGCCAGGAATGTTGTCAAATATTGCATCCGAGATGTCAGGTTGCCTTAGATTAGGATATATACCGTTATAGACGAATGTAATGTTACCACCGAGACGTAGGGACCGACACGCCTGGAATGTTGTCAAATGTTACATCCGAGATGTTAGGTTGCCTTAGGTTAGGATATATGACGTTATAGACGTATATACTGTTCCCTCCGAGAAGTACGGTTCGACAGGCCAGGAATGTTGTCAAATATTGCATCCGAGAAGTTAGGTTGCCTTAGGTTAGGATATATAGCGTTATAGACGCATGTAATGTTACCACCGACACGTAGGGACCGACACGCCTGGAATGTTGTCAAATGTTACATCCGAGATGTTAGGTTGCCTTAGGTTAGGATATACAACGTTATAGACGCATATAATGTTACCTCCGAGACGTAGGGACCGACACGTCTGGAATGTTGTCAAATATTGCATCCGAGATGTTAGGTTGCCTTAGATTAGGATATACAACGTTGTAGACGCATATAATGTTCCCACCGAGAAGTAGGGTCCGACACGCCTGGAAGGTTGTAGAATATTACATCCGAGATGTTATGTTGCCTTAGGTTAGGACACATATCGTTATAGACGTATGTACTGTTCCCACCGAGAGATAGGGTTTGACAGGCCAGGAATGTTGTCAAATATTGCATCCGAGATGTTAGGTTGCCTTAGGTTAGGATATATAACGTTATAGACGCATGTAATATTACCTCCGAGACGTAGGGACCGACACGCCTGGAATGTTGTCAAATGTTACATCCGAGATGTCAGGTTGCCTTAGGTTAGGATATATACCGTTATAGATATATATACTGTTCCCTCCGAGAAGTACGGTTCGGCAGGCCAGGAATGTTGTCAAATATTGCATCCGAGATGTTAGGTTGCCTTAGGTTAGGATATATAACGTTATAGACGCATGTAATGTTACCACCGAGACGTAGGGACCGACACGCCTGGAATGTTGTCAAATGTTACATCCGAGATGTTAGGTTGCCTTAGATTAGGATATACAACGTTATAGACGCATATAATGTTCCCACCGAGAAGTAGGGTCCGACACGCCTGGAATGTTGTAGAATAATACATCCGAGATGTCAGGTTGCCTTAGGTTAGGATATATAACGTTATAGACGTATATACTGTTCCCTCCGAGAGGTAGGGTTCGACAGGCCAGGAATGTTGTCAAATATTGCATCCGAGATGTTAGGTTGCCTTAGATTAGGATATATACCGTTATAGACGAATGTAATGTTACCACCGAGACGTAGGGACCGACACGCCTGGAATGTTGTCAAATGTTACATCCGAGATGTTAGGTTGCCTTAGGTTAGGATATATGACGTTATAGACGTATATACTGTTCCCTCCGAGAAGTACGGTTCGACAGGCCATGAATGTTGTCAAATATTGCATCCGAGATGTTAGGTTGCCTTAGGTTAGGATATATAACGTTATAGACGCATGTAATGTTACCACCGAGACGTAGGGACCGACACGCCTGGAATGTTGTCAAATGTTACATCCGAGATGTTAGGTTGCCTTAGGTTAGGATATATGACGTTACAGACGTATATACTGTTCCCTCCCGGAAGTAGGGTTCGACAGGCCAGGAATGTTGTCAAATATTGCATCCGAGATGTTAGGTTGCCTTAGATTATGATATATACCATTATAGACGCATATAATGTTCCCACCGAGAAGTAGGGTCCGACACGCCTGGAAGGTTGTAGAATATTACATCCGAGATGTCAGGTTGCCTTAGGTTAGGATATATACCGTTATAGACGTATATACTGTTCCCTCCGAGAAGAAGGGTTCGACAGGCCAGGAATGTTGTCAAATATTGCATCCGAGAAGTTAGGTTGCCTTAGGTTAGGATATATAGCGTTATAGACGCATGTAATGTTACCACCGAGACGTAGGGACCGACACGCCTGGAATGTTGTCAAATGTTACATCCGAGATGTTAGGTTGCCTTAGATTAGGATATACAACGTTATGGACGCATATAATGTTACCTCCGAGACGTAGGGACCGACACGTCTGGAATGTTGTCAAATGTTACATCCGAGATGTTAGGTTGCCTTATGTTAGGATATATGACGCTACAGACGTATATAATGTACCCTCCGAGAAGTAGGGTTCGACAGGCCAGGAATGTTGTCAAATATTGCATCCGAGATGTTAGGTTGCCTTAGATTAGGATACACAACGTTATAGACGCATATAATGTTCCCACCGAGAAGTAGGGTCCGACACGCCTGGAAGGTTGTAGAATATTACATCCGAGATGTTAAGTTGCCTTAGGTTAGAATATATAACGTTATAGACGTATATACTGTTCCCTCCGAGAAGTAGTGTTCGACAGGCCAGGAATATTGTCAAATATTGCATCCGAGATGTTAGGTTGCCTTAGGTTAGGATATATAACGTTATAGACGCATGTAATGTTACCACGGAGACGTAGGGACCGACACGCCTGGAATGTTGTCAAATGTTACATCCGAGATGTTAGGTTGCCTTATGTTAGGATATATGACGCTACAGACGTATATAATGTACCCTCCGAGAAGTAGGGTTCGACAGGCCAGGAATGTTGTCAAATATTGCATCCGAGATGTTAGGTTGCCTTAGATTAGGATACACAACGTTATAGACGCATATAATGTTCCCACCGAGAAGTAGGGTCCGACACGCCTGGAAGGTTGTAGAATATTACATCCGAGATGTTAAGTTGCCTTAGGTTAGAATATATAACGTTATAGACGTATATACTGTTCCCTCCGAGAAGTAGTGTTCGACAGGCCAGGAATATTGTCAAATATTGCATCCGAGATGTTAGGTTGCCTTAGGTTAGGATATATAACGTTATAGACGCATGTAATGTTACCACGGAGACGTAGGGACCGACACGCCTGGAATGTTGTCAAATGTTACATCCGAGATGTTAGGTTGCCTTAGATTAGGATATACAACGTTATAGACGCATATAATGTTACCTCCGAGACGTAGGGACCGACACGTCTGGAATGTTGTCAAATGTTACATCCGAGATGTTAGGTTGCCTTATGTTAGGATATATGACGCTACAGACGTATATAATGTACCCTCCGAGAAGTAGGGTTCGACAGGCCAGGAATGTTGTCAAATATTGCATCCGAGATGTTAGGTTGCCTTAGATTAGGATATACAACGTTATAGACGCATATAATGTTCCCACCGAGAAGTAGGGTCCGACACGCCTGGAAGGTTGTAGAATATTACATCCGAGATGTTATGTTGCCTTAGGTTAGGACATATATCGTTATAGACGTATGTACTGTTCCCACCGAGAGATAGGGTTTGACAGGCCAGGAATGTTGTCAAATATTGCATCCGAGATGTTAGGTTGCCTTAGGTTAGGATATATAACGTTATAGACGCATGTAATATTACCTCCGAGACGTAGGGTCCGACACGCCTGGAATGTTGTCAAATATTGCATCCGAGATGTTAGGTTGCCTTAGGTTAGGATATATAACGTTATAGACGCATGTAATGTTACCACCGAGACGTAGGGACCGACACGCCTGGAATGTTGTCAAATGTTACATCCGAGATGTTAGGTTGCCTTAGATTAGGATATACAACGTTATAGACGCATATAATGTTCCCACCGAGAAGTAGGGTCCGACACGCCTGGAATGTTGTCAAATGTTACATCCGAGATGTTAGGTTGCCTTAGATTAGGATATACAACGTTATAGACGCATATAATGTTCCCACCGAGAAGTAGGGTCCGACACGCCTGGAATGTTGTAGAATAATACATCCGAGATGTCAGGTTGCCTTAGGTTAGGATATATAACGTTATAGACGTATATACTGTTCCCTCCGAGAGGTAGGGTTCGACAGGCCAGGAATGTTGTCAAATATTGCATCCGAGATGTTAGGTTGCCTTAGATTAGGATATATACCGTTATAGACGAATGTAATGTTACCACCGAGACGTAGGGACCGACACGCCTGGAATGTTGTCAAATGTTACATCCGAGATGTTAGGTTGCCTTAGGTTAGGATATATGACGTTATAGACGTATATACTGTTCCCTCCGAGAAGTACGGTTCGACAGGCCATGAATGTTGTCAAATATTGCATCCGAGATGTTAGGTTGCCTTAGGTTAGGATATATAACGTTATAGACGCATATAATGTTACCACCGAGACGTAGGGAGCGACACGCCTGGAATGTTGTCAAATGTTACATCCGAGATGTTAGGTTGCCTTAGGTTAGGATATATGACGTTACAGACGTATATACTGTTCCCTCCCGGAAGTAGGGTTCGACAGGCCAGGAATGTTGTCAAATATTGCATCCGAGATGTTAGGTTGCCTTAGATTATGATATATACCATTATAGACGCATATAATGTTCCCACCGAGAAGTAGGGTCCGACACGCCTGGAAGGTTGTAGAATATTACATCCGAGATGTCAGGTTGCCTTAGGTTAGGATATATACCGTTATAGACATATATACTGTTCCCTCCGAGAAGAAGGGTTCGACAGGCCAGGAATGTTGTCAAATATTGCATCCGAGAAGTTAGGTTGCCTTAGGTTAGGATATATAGCGTTATAGACGCATGTAATGTTACCACCGAGACGTAGGGTCCGACACGCCTGGAATGTTGTCAAATGTTACATCCGAGATGTTAGGTTGCCTTAGATTAGGATATACAACGTTATAGACGCATATAATGTTACCTCCGAGACGTAGGGACCGACACGTCTGGAATGTTGTCAAATGTTACATCCGAGATGTTAGGTTGCCTTATGTTAGGATATATGACGTTACAGACGTATATACTGTTCCCTCCGAGAGGTAGGGTTCGCCAGGCCAGGAATGTTGTCAAATATTGCATCCGAGATGTCAGGTTGCCTTAGATTAGGATATATACCGTTATAGACGAATGTAATGTTACCACCGAGACGTAGGGACCGACACGCCTGGAATGCTGTCAAATGTTACATCCGAGAAGTTAGGTTGCCTTAGGTTAGGATATATAGCGTTATAGACGCATGTAATGTTACCACCGAGATGTAGGGACCGACACGCCTGGAATGTTGTCAAATGTTACATCCGAGATGTTAGGTTGCCTTAGATTAGGATATACAACGTTATAGACGCATATAATGTTACCTCCGAGACGTAGGGACCGACACGTCTGGAATGTTGTCAAATGTTACATCCGAGATGTTAGGTTGCCTTATGTTAGGATATATGACGCTACAGACGTATATAATGTACCCTCCGAGAAGTAGGGTTCGACAGGCCAGGAATGTTGTCAAATATTGCATCCGAGATGTTAGGTTGCCTTAGATTAGGATACACAACGTTATAGACGCATATAATGTTCCCACCGAGAAGTAGGGTCCGACACGCCTGGAAGGTTGTAGAATATTACATCCGAGATGTTAAGTTGCCTTAGGTTAGGATATATAACGTTATAGACGTATATACTGTTCCCTCCGAGAAGTAGGGTTCGACAGGCCAGGAATATTGTCAAATATTGCATCCGAGATGTTAGGTTGCCTTAGGTTAGGATATATAACGTTATAGACGCATGTAATGTTACCTCCGAGACGTAGGGACCGACACGCCTGGAATGTTGTCAAATGTTACATCCGAGATGTCAGGTTGCCTTAGGTTAGGATATATAACGTTATAGACGCATATAATGTTACCACCGAGACGTAGGGACCGACACGCCTGGAATGTTGTCAAATGTTACATCCGAGATGTTAGGTTGCCTTAGGTTAGGATATATGACGTTACAGACGTATATACTGTTCCCTCCCGGAAGTAGGGTTCGACAGGCCAGGAATGTTGTCAAATATTGCATCCGAGATGTTAGGTTGCCTTAGATTATGATATATACCATTATAGACGCATATAATGTTCCCACCGAGAAGTAGGGTCCGACACGCCTGGAAGGTTGTAGAATATTACATCCGAGATGTCAGGTTGCCTTAGGTTAGGATATATACCGTTATAGACATATATACTGTTCCCTCCGAGAAGAAGGGTTCGACAGGCCAGGAATGTTGTCAAATATTGCATCCGAGAAGTTAGGTTGCCTTAGGTTAGGATATATAGCGTTATAGACGCATGTAATGTTACCACCGAGACGTAGGGACCGACACGCCTGGAATGTTGTCAAATGTTACATCCGAGATGTTAGGTTGCCTTAGATTAGGATATACAACGTTATAGACGCATATAATGTTACCTCCGAGACGTAGGGACCGACACGTCTGGAATGTTGTCAAATGTTACATCCGAGATGTTAGGTTGCCTTATGTTAGGATATATGACGTTACAGACGTATATACTGTTCCCTCCGAGAGGTAGGGTTCGACAGGCCAGGAATGTTGTCAAATATTGCATCCGAGATGTCAGGTTGCCTTAGATTAGGATATATACCGTTATAGACGAATGTAATGTTACCACCGAGACGTAGGGACCGACACGCCTGGAATGCTGTCAAATGTTACATCCGAGAAGTTAGGTTGCCTTAGGTTAGGATATATAGCGTTATAGACGCATGTAATGTTACCACCGAGACGTAGGGACCGACACGCCTGGAATGTTGTCAAATGTTACATCCGAGATGTTAGGTTGCCTTAGATTAGGATATACAACGTTATTGACGCATATAATGTTACCTCCGAGACGTAGGGACCGACACGTCTGGAATGTTGTCAAATGTTACATCCGAGATGTTAGGTTGCCTTATGTTAGGATATATGACGCTACAGACGTATATAATGTACCCTCCGAGAAGTAGGGTTCGACAGGCCAGGAATGTTGTCAAATATTGCATCCGAGATGTTAGGTTGCCTTAGATTAGGATATACAACGTTATAGACGCATATAATGTTCCCACCGAGAAGTAGGGTCCGACACGCCTGGAATGTTGTAGAATAATACATCCGAGATGTCAGGTTGCCTTAGGTTAGGATATATGACGTTATAGACGTATATACTGTTCCCTCCGAGAAGTACGGTTCGACAGGCCATGAATGTTGTCAAATATTGCATCCGAGATGTTAGGTTGCCATAGGTTAGGATATATAACGTTATAGACGCATGTAATGTTACCACCGAGACGTAGGGACCGACACGCCTGGAATGTTGTCAAATGTTACATCCGAGATGTTAGGTTGCCTTAGGTTAGGATATATGACGTTACAGACGTATATACTGTTCCCTCCGGGAAGTAGGGTTCGACAGGCAAGGAATGTTGTCAAATATTGCATCCGAGATGTTAGGTTGCCTTAGATTATGATATATACCATTATAGACGCATATAATGTTCCCACCGAGAAGTAGGGTCCGACACGCCTGGAAGGTTGTAGAATATTACATCCGAGATGTCAGGTTGCCTTAGGTTAGGATATATACCGTTATAGACATATATACTGTTCCCTCCGAGAAGAAGGGTTCGACAGGCCAGGAATGTTGTCAAATATTGCATCCGAGAAGTTAGGTTGCCTTAGGTTAGGATATATAGCGTTATAGACGCATGTAATGTTACCACCGAGACGTAGGGACCGACACGCCTGGAATGTTGTCAAATGTGACATCCGAGATGTTAGGTTGCCTTAGATTAGGATATACAACGTTATAGACGCATATAATGTTACCTCCGAGACGTAGGGACCGACACGTCTGGAATGTTGTAAAATGTTACATCCGAGATGTTAGGTTGCCTTATGTTAGGATATATGACGCTACAGACGTATATAATGTACCCTCCGAGAAGTAGGGTTCGACAGGCCAGGAATGTTGTCAAATATTGCATCCGAGATGTTAGGTTGCCTTAGATTAGGATATACAACGTTATAGACGCATATAATGTTCCCACCGAGAAGTAGGGTCCGACACGCCTGGAAGGTTGTAGAATATTACATCCGAGATGTTATGTTGCCTTAGGTTAGAACATATATCGTTATAGACGTATGTACTGTTCCCACCGAGAGATAGGGTTTGACAGGCCAGGAATGTTGTCAAATATTGCATCCGAGATGTTAGGTTGCCTTAGGTTAGGATATATAACGTTATAGACGCATGTAATATTACCTCCGAGACGTAGGGACCGACACGCCTGGAATGTTGTCAAATGTTACATCCGAGATGTCAGGTTGCCTTAGGTTAGGATATATACCGTTATAGATATATATACTGTTCCCTCCGAGAAGTACGGTTCGGCAGGCCAGGAATGTTGTCAAATATTGCATCCGAGATGTTAGGTTGCCTTAGGTTAGGATATATAACGTTATAGACGCATGTAATGTTACCACCGAGACGTAGGGACCGACACGCCTGGAATGTTGTCAAATGTTACATCCGAGATGTTAGGTTGCCTTAGATTAGGATATACAACGTTATAGACGCATATAATGTTCCCACCGAGAAGTAGGGTCCGACACGCCTGGAATGTTGTAGAATAATACATCCGAGATGTCAGGTTGCCTTAGGTTAGGATATATAACGTTATAGACGTATATACTGTTCCCTCCGAGAGGTAGGGTTCGACAGGCCAGGAATGTTGTCAAATATTGCATCCGAGATGTTAGGTTGCCTTAGATTAGGATATATACCGTTATAGACGAATGTAAGGTTACCACCGAGACGTAGGGACCGACACGCCTGGAATGTTGTCAAATGTTACATCCGAGATGTTAGGTTGCCTTAGGTTAGGATATATGACGTTATAGACGTATATACTGTTCCCTCCGAGAAGTACGGTTCGACAGGCCATGAATGTTGTCAAATATTGCATCCGAGATGTTAGGTTGCCTTAGGTTAGGATATATAACGTCATAGACGCATGTAATGTTACCACCGAGACGTAGGGACCGACACGCCTGGAATGTTGTCAAATGTTACATCCGAGATGTTAGGTTGCCTTAGGTTAGGATATATGACGTTACAGACGTATATACTGTTCCCTCCCGGAAGTAGGGTTCGACAGGCCAGGAATGTTGTCAAATATTGCATCCGAGATGTTAGGTTGCCTTAGATTATGATATATACCATTATAGACGCATATAATGTTCCCACCGAGAAGTAGGGTCCGACACGCCTGGAAGGTTGTAGAATATTACATCCGAGATGTCAGGTTGCCTTAGGTTAGGATATATACCGTTATAGACATATATACTGTTCCCTCCGAGAAGAAGGGTTCGACAGGCCAGGAATGTTGTCAAATATTGCATCCGAGAAGTTAGGTTGCCTTAGGTTAGGATATATAGCGTTATAGACGCATGTAATGTTACCACCGAGACGTAGGGACCGACACGCCTGGAATGTTGTCAAATGTTACATCCGAGATGTTAGGTTGCCTTAGATTAGGATATACAACGTTATAGACGCATATAATGTTACCTCCGAGACGTAGGGACCGACACGTCTGGAATGTTGTCAAATGTTACATCCGAGATGTTAGGTTGCCTTATGTTAGGATATATGACGCTACAGACGTATATAATGTACCCTCCGAGAAGTAGGGTTCGACAGGCCAGGAATGTTGTCAAATATTGCATCCGAGATGTTAGGTTGCCTTAGATTAGGATACACAACGTTATAGACGCATATAATGTTCCCACCGAGACGTAGGGTCCGACACGCCTGGAAGGTTGTAGAATATTACATCCGAGATGTTAAGTTGCCTTAGGTTAGGATATATAACGTTATAGACGTATATACTGTTCCCTCCGAGAAGTAGGGTTCGACAGGCCAGGAATATTGTCAAATATTGCATCCGAGATGTTAGGTTGCCTTAGGTTAGGATATATAACGTTATAGACGCATGTAATGTTACCTCCGAGACGTAGGGACCGACACGCCTGGAATGTTGTCAAATGTTACATCCGAGATGTCAGGTTGCCTTAGGTTAGGATATATACCGTTATAGATATATATACTGTTCCCTCCGACAAGTACGGTTCGGCAGGCCAGGAATGTTGTCAAATATTGCATCCGAGATGTTAGGTTGCCTTAGGTTAGGATATATAACGTTATAGACGCATGTAATGTTACCACCGAGACGTAGGGACCGACACGCCTGGAATGTTGTCAAATGTTACATCCGAGATGTTAGGTTGCCTTAGATTAGGATATACAACGTTATAGACGCATATAATGTTCCCACCGAGAAGTAGGGTCCGACACGCCTGGAATGTTGTAGAATAATACATCCGAGATGTCAGGTTGCCTTAGGTTAGGATATATGACGTTATAGACGTATATAATGTTCCCTCCGAGAAGTACGGTTCGACAGGCCATGAATGTTGTCAAATATTGCATCCGAGATGTTAGGTTGCCTTAGGTTAGGATATATAACGTTATAGACGCATATAATGTTACCACCGAGACGTAGGGACCGACACGCCTGGAATGTTGTCAAATGTTACATCCGAGATGTTAGGTTGCCTTAGGTTAGGATATATGACGTTACAGACGTATATACTGTTCCCTCCCGGAAGTAGGGTTCGACAGGCCAGGAATGTTGTCAAATATTGCATCCGAGATGTTAGGTTGCCTTAGATTATGATATATACCATTATAGACGCATATAATGTTCCCACCGAGAAGTAGGGTCCGACACGCCTGGAAGGTTGTAGAATATTACATCCGAGATGTCAGGTTGCCTTAGGTTAGGATATATACCGTTATAGACATATATACTGTTCCCTCCGAGAAGAAGGGTTCGACAGGCCAGGAATGTTGTCAAATATTGCATCCGAGAAGTTAGGTTGCCTTAGGTTAGGATATATAGCGTTATAGACGCATGTAATGTTACCACCGAGACGTAGGGACCGACACGCCTGGAATGTTGTCAAATGTTACATCCGAGATGTTAGGTTGCCTTAGATTAGGATATACAACGTTATAGACGCATATAATGTTACCTCCGAGACGTAGGGACCGACACGTCTGGAATGTTGTCAAATGTTACATCCGAGATGTTAGGTTGCCTTATGTTAGGATATATGACGTTACAGACGTATATACTGTTCCCTCCGAGAGGTAGGGTTCGACAGGCCAGGAATGTTGTCAAATATTGCATCCGAGATGTCAGGTTGCCTTAGATTAGGATATATACCGTTATAGACGAATGTAATGTTACCACCGAGACGTAGGGACCGACACGCCTGGAATGCTGTCAAATGTTACATCCGAGAAGTTAGGTTGCCTTAGGTTAGGATATATAGCGTTATAGACGCATGTAATGTTACCACCGAGATGTAGGGACCGACACGCCTGGAATGTTGTCAAATGTTACATCCGAGATGTTAGGTTGCCTTAGATTAGGATATACAACGTTATAGACGCATATAATGTTACCTCCGAGACGTAGGGACCGACACGTCTGGAATGTTGTCAAATGTTACATCCGAGATGTTAGGTTGCCTTATGTTAGGATATATGACGCTACAGACGTATATAATGTACCCTCCGAGAAGTAGGGTTCGACAGGCCAGGAATGTTGTCAAATATTGCATCCGAGATGTTAGGTTGCCTTAGATTAGGATACACAACGTTATAGACGCATATAATGTTCCCACCGAGAAGTAGGGTCCGACACGCCTGGAAGGTTGTAGAACATTACATCCGAGATGTTAAGTTGCCTTAGGTTAGGATATATAACGTTATAGACGTATATACTGTTCCCTCCGAGAAGTAGGGTTCGACAGGCCAGGAATATTGTCAAATATTGCATCCGAGATGTTAGGTTGCCTTAGGTTAGGATATATAACGTTATAGACGCATGTAATGTTACCTCCGAGACGTAGGGACCGACAAGCCTGGAATGTTGTCAAATGTTACATCCGAGATGTCAGGTTGCCTTAGGTTAGGATATATACCGTTATAGATATATATACTGTTCCCTCCGAGAAGTACGGTTCGGCAGGCCAGGAATGTTGTCAAATATTGCATCCGAGATGTTAGGTTGCCTTAGGTTAGGATATATAACGTTATAGACGCATATAATGTTACCACCGAGACGTAGGGACCGACACGCCTGGAATGTTGTCAAATGTTACATCCGAGATGTTAGGTTGCCTTAGATTAGGATATATACCGTTATAGACGAATGTAATGTTACCACCGAGACGTAGGGACCGACACGCCTGGAATGCTGTCAAATGTTACATCCGAGAAGTTAGGTTGCCTTAGGTTAGGATATATAGCGTTATAGACGCATGTAATGTTACCACCGAGATGTAGGGACCGACACGCCTGGAATGTTGTCAAATGTTACATCCGAGATGTTAGGTTGCCTTAGATTAGGATATACAACGTTATAGACGCATATAATGTTACCTCCGAGACGTAGGGACCGACACGTCTGGAATGTTGTCAAATGTTACATCCGAGATGTGAGGTTGCCTTATGTTAGGATATATGACGCTACAGACGTATATAATGTACCCTCCGAGAAGTAGGGTTCGACAGGCCAGGAATGTTGTCAAATATTGCATCCGAGATGTTAGGTTGCCTTAGATTAGGATACACAACGTTATAGACGCATATAATGTTCCCACCGAGAAGTAGGGTCCGACACGCCTGGAAGGTTGTAGAATATTACATCCGAGATGTTATGTTGCCTTAGGTTAGAACATATATCGTTATAGACGTATGTACTGTTCCCACCGAGAGATAGGGTTTGACAGGCCAGGAATGTTGTCAAATATTGCATCCGAGATGTTAGGTTGCCTTAGGTTAGGATATATAACGTTATAGACGCATGTAATATTACCTCCGAGACGTAGGGACCGACACGCCTGGAATGTTGTCAAATGTTACATCCGAGATGTCAGGTTGCCTTAGGTTAGGATATATACCGTTATAGATATATATACTGTTCCCTCCGAGAAGTACGGTTCGGCAGGCCAGGAATGTTGTCAAATATTGCATCCGAGATGTTAGGTTGCCTTAGGTTAGGATATATAACGTTATAGACGCATGTAATGTTACCACCGAGACGTAGGGACCGACACGCCTGGAATGTTGTCAAATGTTACATCCGAGATGTTAGGTTGCCTTAGATTAGGATATACAACGTTATAGACGCATATAATGTTCCCACCGAGAAGTAGGGTCCGACACGCCTGGAATGTTGTAGAATAATACATCCGAGATGTCAGGTTGCCTTAGGTTAGGATATATAACGTTATAGACGTATATACTGTTCCCTCCGAGAGGTAGGGTTCGACAGGCCAGGAATGTTGTCAAATATTGCATCCGAGATGTTAGGTTGCCTTAGATTAGGATATATACCGTTATAGACGAATGTAAGGTTACCACCGAGACGTAGGGACCGACACGCCTGGAATGTTGTCAAATGTTACATCCGAGATGTTAGGTTGCCTTAGGTTAGGATATATGACGTTATAGACGTATATACTGTTCCCTCCGAGAAGTACGGTTCGACAGGCCATGAATGTTGTCAAATATTGCATCCGAGATGTTAGGTTGCCTTAGGTTAGGATATATAACGTCATAGACGCATGTAATGTTACCACCGAGACGTAGGGACCGACACGCCTGGAATGTTGTCAAATGTTACATCCGAGATGTTAGGTTGCCTTAGGTTAGGATATATGACGTTACAGACGTATATACTGTTCCCTCCCGGAAGTAGGGTTCGACAGGCCAGGAATGTTGTCAAATATTGCATCCGAGATGTTAGGTTGCCTTAGATTATGATATATACCATTATAGACGCATATAATGTTCCCACCGAGAAGTAGGGTCCGACACGCCTGGAAGGTTGTAGAATATTACATCCGAGATGTCAGGTTGCCTTAGGTTAGGATATATACCGTTATAGACATATATACTGTTCCCTCCGAGAAGAAGGGTTCGACAGGCCAGGAATGTTGTCAAATATTGCATCCGAGAAGTTAGGTTGCCTTAGGTTAGGATATATAGCGTTATAGACGCATGTAATGTTACCACCGAGACGTAGGGACCGACACGCCTGGAATGTTGTCAAATGTTACATCCGAGATGTTAGGTTGCCTTAGATTAGGATATACAACGTTATAGACGCATATAATGTTACCTCCGAGACGTAGGGACCGACACGTCTGGAATGTTGTCAAATGTTACATCCGAGATGTTAGGTTGCCTTATGTTAGGATATATGACGCTACAGACGTATATAATGTACCCTCCGAGAAGTAGGGTTCGACAGGCCAGGAATGTTGTCAAATATTGCATCCGAGATGTTAGGTTGCCTTAGATTAGGATACACAACGTTATAGACGCATATAATGTTCCCACCGAGAAGTAGGGTCCGACACGCCTGGAAGGTTGTAGAATATTACATCCGAGATGTTAAGTTGCCTTAGGTTAGGATATATAACGTTATAGACGTATATACTGTTCCCTCCGAGAAGTAGGGTTCGACAGGCCAGGAATATTGTCAAATATTGCATCCGAGATGTTAGGTTGCCTTAGGTTAGGATATATAACGTTATAGACGCATGTAATGTTACCTCCGAGACGTAGGGACCGACACGCCTGGAATGTTGTCAAATGTTACATCCGAGATGTCAGGTTGCCTTAGGTTAGGATATATACCGTTATAGATATATATACTGTTCCCTCCGACAAGTACGGTTCGGCAGGCCAGGAATGTTGTCAAATATTGCATCCGAGATGTTAGGTTGCCTTAGGTTAGGATATATAACGTTATAGACGCATGTAATGTTACCACCGAGACGTAGGGACCGACACGCCTGGAATGTTGTCAAATGTTACATCCGAGATGTTAGGTTGCCTTAGATTAGGATATACAACGTTATAGACGCATATAATGTTCCCACCGAGAAGTAGGGTCCGACACGCCTGGAATGTTGTAGAATAATACATCCGAGATGTCAGGTTGCCTTAGGTTAGGATATATGACGTTATAGACGTATATACTGTTCCCTCCGAGAAGTACGGTTCGACAGGCCATGAATGTTGTCAAATATTGCATCCGAGATGTTAGGTTGCCTTAGGTTAGGATATATAACGTTATAGACGCATATAATGTTACCACCGAGACGTAGGGACCGACACGCCTGGAATGTTGTCAAATGTTACATCCGAGATGTTAGGTTGCCTTAGGTTAGGATATATGACGTTACAGACGTATATACTGTTCCCTCCCGGAAGTAGGGTTCGACAGGCCAGGAATGTTGTCAAATATTGCATCCGAGATGTTAGGTTGCCTTAGATTATGATATATACCATTATAGACGCATATAATGTTCCCACCGAGAAGTAGGGTCCGACACGCCTGGAAGGTTGTAGAATATTACATCCGAGATGTCAGGTTGCCTTAGGTTAGGATATATACCGTTATAGACATATATACTGTTCCCTCCGAGAAGAAGGGTTCGACAGGCCAGGAATGTTGTCAAATATTGCATCCGAGAAGTTAGGTTGCCTTAGGTTAGGATATATAGCGTTATAGACGCATGTAATGTTACCACCGAGACGTAGGGACCGACACGCCTGGAATGTTGTCAAATGTTACATCCGAGATGTTAGGTTGCCTTAGATTAGGATATACAACGTTATAGACGCATATAATGTTACCTCCGAGACGTAGGGACCGACACGTCTGGAATGTTGTCAAATGTTACATCCGAGATGTTAGGTTGCCTTATGTTAGGATATATGACGTTACAGACGTATATACTGTTCCCTCCGAGAGGTAGGGTTCGACAGGCCAGGAATGTTGTCAAATATTGCATCCGAGATGTCAGGTTGCCTTAGATTAGGATATATACCGTTATAGACGAATGTAATGTTACCACCGAGACGTAGGGACCGACACGCCTGGAATGCTGTCAAATGTTACATCCGAGAAGTTAGGTTGCCTTAGGTTAGGATATATAGCGTTATAGACGCATGTAATGTTACCACCGAGATGTAGGGACCGACACGCCTGGAATGTTGTCAAATGTTACATCCGAGATGTTAGGTTGCCTTAGATTAGGATATACAACGTTATAGACGCATATAATGTTACCTCCGAGACGTAGGGACCGACACGTCTGGAATGTTGTCAAATGTTACATCCGAGATGTTAGGTTGCCTTATGTTAGGATATATGACGCTACAGACGTATATAATGTACCCTCCGAGAAGTAGGGTTCGACAGGCCAGGAATGTTGTCAAATATTGCATCCGAGATGTTAGGTTGCCTTAGATTAGGATACACAACGTTATAGACGCATATAATGTTCCCACCGAGAAGTAGGGTCCGACACGCCTGGAAGGTTGTAGAACATTACATCCGAGATGTTAAGTTGCCTTAGGTTAGGATATATAACGTTATAGACGTATATACTGTTCCCTCCGAGAAGTAGGGTTCGACAGGCCAGGAATATTGTCAAATATTGCATCCGAGATGTTAGGTTGCCTTAGGTTAGGATATATAACGTTATAGACGCATGTAATGTTACCTCCGAGACGTAGGGACCGACAAGCCTGGAATGTTGTCAAATGTTACATCCGAGATGTCAGGTTGCCTTAGGTTAGGATATATACCGTTATAGATATATATACTGTTCCCTCCGAGAAGTACGGTTCGGCAGGCCAGGAATGTTGTCAAATATTGCATCCGAGATGTTAGGTTGCCTTAGGTTAGGATATATAACGTTATAGACGCATGTAATGTTACCACCGAGACGTAGGGACCGACACGCCTGGAATGTTGTCAAATGTTACATCCGAGATGTTAGGTTGCCTTAGATTAGGATATACAACGTTATAGACGCATATAATGTTCCCACCGAGAAGTAGGGTCCGACACGCCTGGAATGTTGTAGAATAATACATCCGAGATGTCAGGTTGCCTTAGGTTAGGATATATGACGTTATAGACGTATATACTGTTCCCTCCGAGAAGTACGGTTCGACAGGCCATGAATGTTGTCAAATATTGCATCCGAGATGTTAGGTTGCCTTAGGTTAGGATATATAACGTTATAGACGCATATAATGTTACCACCGAGACGTAGGGACCGACACGCCTGGAATGTTGTCAAATGTTACATCCGAGATGTTAGGTTGCCTTAGGTTAGGATATATGACGTTACAGACGTATATACTGTTCCCTCCCGGAAGTAGGGTTCGACAGGCCAGGAATGTTGTCAAATATTGCATCCGAGATGTTAGGTTGCCTTAGATTATGATATATACCATTATAGACGCATATAGTGTTCCCACCGAGAAGCAGGGTCCGACACGCCTGGAAGGTTGTAGAATATTACATCCGAGATGTCAGGTTGCCTTAGGTTAGGATATATACCGTTATAGACATATATACTGTTCCCTCCGAGAAGAAGGGTTCGACAGGCCAGGAATGTTGTCAAATATTGCATCCGAGAAGTTAGGTTGCCTTAGGTTAGGATATATAGCGTTATAGACGCATGTAATGTTACCACCGAGACGTAGGGACCGACACGCCTAGAATGTTGTCAAATGTTACATACGAGATGTTAGGTTGCCTTAGATTAGGATATACAACGTTATAGACGCATATAATGTTACCTCCGAGACGTAGGGACCGACACGTCTGGAATGTTGTCAAATGTTACATCCGAGATGTTAGGTTGCCTTATGTTAGGATATATGACGTTACAGACGTATATACTGTTCCCTCCGAGAGGTAGGGTTCGACAGGCCAGGAATGTTGTCAAATATTGCATCCGAGATGTCAGGTTGCCTTAGATTAGGATATATACCGTTATAGACGAATGTAATGTTACCACCGAGACGTAGGGACCGACACGCCTGGAATGTTGTCAAATGTTACATCCGAGATGTTAGGTTGCCTTAGGTTAGGATATATGACGTTATAGACGTATATACTGTTCCCTCCGAGAAGTACGGTTCGACAGGCCAGGAATGTTGTCAAATATTGCATCCGAGAAGTTAGGTTGCCTTAGGTTAGGATATATAGCGTTATAGACGCATGTAATGTTACCACCGAGACGTAGGGACCGACACGCCTGGAATGTTGTCAAATGTTACATCCGAGATGTTAGGTTGCCTTAGATTAGGATATACAACGTTATGGACGCATATAATGTTACCTCCGAGACGTAGGGACCGACACGTCTGGAATGTTGTCAAATGTTACATCCGAGATGTTAGGTTGCCTTATGTTAGGATATATGACGTTACAGACGTATATACTGTTCCCTCCGAGAGGTAGGGTTCGACAGGCCAGGAATGTTGTCAAATATTGCATCCGAGATGTCAGGTTGCCTTAGATTAGGATATATACCGTTATAGACGAATGTAATGTTACTACCGAGACGTAGGGACCGACACGCCTGGGATGCTGTCAAATGTTACATCCGAGAAGTTAGGTTGCCTTAGGTTAGGATATATAGCGTTATAGACGCATGTAATGTTACCACCGAGACGTAGGGACCGACACGCCTGGAATGTTGTCAAATGTTACATCCGAGATGTTAGGTTGCCTTAGATTAGGATATACAACGTTATAGACGCATATAATGTTACCTCCGAGACGTAGGGACCGACACGTCTGGAATGTTGTCAAATGTTACATCCGAGATGTTAGGTTGCCTTATGTTAGGATATATGACGCTACAGACGTATATAATGTACCCTCCGAGAAGTAGGGTTCGACAGGCCAGGAATGTTGTCAAATATTGCATCCGAGATGTTAGGTTGCCTTAGATTAGGATACACAACGTTATAGACGCATATAATGTTCCCACCGAGAAGTAGGGTCCGACACGCCTGGAAGGTTGTAGAATATTACATCCGAGATGTTAAGTTGCCTTAGGTTAGGATATATAACGTTATAGACGTATATACTGTTCCCTCCGAGAAGTAGGGTTCGACAGGCCAGGAATATTGTCAAATATTGCATCCGAGATGTTAGGTTGCCTTAGGTTAGGATATATAACGTTATAGACGCATGTAATGTTACCTCCGAGACGTAGGGACCGACACGCCTGGAATGTTGTCAAATGTTACATCCGAGATGTCAGGTTGCCTTAGGTTAGGATATATACCGTTATAGATATATATACTGTTCCCTCCGACAAGTACGGTTCGGCAGGCCAGGAATGTTGTCAAATATTGCATCCGAGAAGTTAGGTTGCCTTAGGTTAGGATATATAGCGTTATAGACGCATGTAATGTTACCACCGAGACGTAGGGACCGACACGCCTGCAATGTTGTCAAATGTTACATCCGAGATGTTAGGTTGCCTTAGATTAGGATATACAACGTTATGGACGCATATAATGTTACCTCCGAGACGTAGGGACCGACACGTCTGGAATGTTGTCAAATGTTACATCCGAGATGTTAGGTTGCCTTATGTTAGGATATATGACGTTACAGACGTATATACTGTTCCCTCCGAGAGGTAGGGTTCGACAGGCCAGGAATGTTGTCAAATATTGCATCCGAGATGTCAGGTTGCCTTAGATTAGGATATATACCGTTATAGACGAATGTAATGTTACTACCGAGACGTAGGGACCGACACGCCTGGGATGCTGTCAAATGTTACATCCGAGAAGTTAGGTTGCCTTAGGTTAGGATATATAGCGTTATAGACGCATGTAATGTTACCACCGAGACGTAGGGACCGACACGCCTGGAATGTTGTCAAATGTTACATCCGAGATGTTAGGTTGCCTTAGATTAGGATATACAACGTTATAGACGCATATAATGTTACCTCCGAGACGTAGGGACCGACACGTCTGGAATGTTGTCAAATGTTACATCCGAGATGTTAGGTTGCCTTATGTTAGGATATATGACGCTACAGACGTATATAATGTACCCTCCGAGAAGTAGGGTTCGACAGGCCAGGAATGTTGTCAAATATTGCATCCGAGATGTTAGGTTGCCTTAGATTAGGATACACAACGTTATAGACGCATATAATGTTCCCACCGAGAAGTAGGGTCCGACACGCCTGGAAGGTTGTAGAATATTACATCCGAGATGTTAAGTTGCCTTAGGTTAGGATATATAACGTTATAGACGTATATACTGTTCCCTCCGAGAAGTAGGGTTCGACAGGCCAGGAATATTGTCAAATATTGCATCCGAGATGTTAGGTTGCCTTAGGTTAGGATATATAACGTTATAGACGCATGTAATGTTACCTCCGAGACGTAGGGACCGACACGCCTGGAATGTTGTCAAATGTTACATCCGAGATGTCAGGTTGCCTTAGGTTAGGATATATACCGTTATAGATATATATACTGTTCCCTCCGAGAAGTAGGGTTCGACAGGCCAGGAATATTGTCAAATATTGCATCCGAGATGTCAGGTTGCCTTAGGTTAGGATATATACCGTTATAGATATATATACTGTTCCCTCCGAGAAGTACGGTTCGGCAGGCCAGGAATGTTGTCAAATATTGCATCCGAGATGTTAGGTTGCCTTAGGTTAGGATATATAACGTTATAGACGCATGTAATGTTACCACCGAGACGTAGGGACCGACACGCCTGGAATGTTGTCAAATGTTACATCCGAGATGTTAGGTTGCCTTAGATTAGGATATACAACGTTATAGACGCATATAATGTTCCCACCGAGAAGTAGGGTCCGACACGCCTGGAATGTTGTAGAATAATACATCCGAGATGTCAGGTTGCCTTAGGTTAGGATATATGACGTTATAGACGTATATACTGTTCCCTCCGAGAAGTACGGTTCGACAGGCCATGAATGTTGTCAAATATTGCATCCGAGATGTTAGGTTGCCTTAGGTTAGGATATATAACGTTATAGACGCATATAATGTTACCACCGAGACGTAGGGACCGACACGCCTGGAATGTTGTCAAATGTTACATCCGAGATGTTAGGTTGCCTTAGGTTAGGATATATGACGTTACAGACGTATATACTGTTCCCTCCCGGAAGTAGGGTTCGACAGGCCAGGAATGTTGTCAAATATTGCATCCGAGATGTTAGGTTGCCTTAGATTATGATATATACCATTATAGACGCATATAGTGTTCCCACCGAGAAGTAGGGTCCGACACGCCTGGAATGTTGTCAAATGTTACATCCGAGATGTTAGGTTGCCTTAGGTTAGGATATATGACGTTATAGACGTATATACTGTTCCCTCCGAGAAGTACGGTTCGACAGGCCAGGAATGTTGTCAAATATTGCATCCGAGAAGTTAGGTTGCCTTAGGTTAGGATATATAGCGTTATAGACGCATGTAATGTTACCACCGAGACGTAGGGACCGACACGCCTGGAATGCTGTCAAATGTTACATCCGAGATGTTAGGTTGCCTTAGATTAGGATATACAACGTTATGGACGCATATAATGTTACCTCCGAGACGTAGGGACCGACACGTCTGGAATGTTGTCAAATGTTACATCCGAGATGTTAGGTTGCCTTATGTTAGGATATATGACGCTACAGACGTATATAATGTACCCTCCGAGAAGTAGGGTTCGACAGGCCAGGAATGTTGTCAAATATAGCATCCGAGATGTTAGGTTGCCTTAGATTAGGATATACAACGTTATAGACGCATATAATGTTCCCACCGAGAAGTAGGGTTCGACAGGCCAGGAATGTTGTCAAATATTGCATCCGAGATGTTAGGTTGCCTTAGATTAGGATATACAACGTTATAGACGCATATAATGTTCCCACCGAGAAGTAGGGTCCGACACGCCTGGAAGGTTGTAGAATATTACATCCGAGATGTTATGTTGCCTTAGGTTAGGATATATGACGTTATAGACATATATACTGTTCCCTCCGAGAAGAAGGGTTCGACAGGCCAGGAATGTTGTCAAATATTGCATCCGAGAAGTTAGGTTGCCGTAGGTTAGGATATATAGCGTTATAGACGCATGTAATGTTACCACCGAGACGTAGGGACCGACACGCCTGGAATGTTGTCAAATGTTACATCCGAGATGCTAGGTTGCCTTAGATTAGGATATACAACGTTATAGACGCATATAATGTTCCCACCGAGAAGTAGGGTCCGACACGCCTGGAATGTTGTAGAATAATACATCCGAGATGTCAGGTTGCCTTAGGTTAGGATATATAACGTTATAGACGTATATACTGTTCCCTCCGAGAGGTAGGGTTCGACAGGCCAGGAATGTTGTCAAATATTGCATCCGAGATGTTAGGTTGCCTTAGATTAGGATATACAACGTTATAGACGCATATAATGTTCCCACCGAGAAGTAGGGTCCGACACGCCTGGAATGTTGTAGAATAATACATCCGAGATGTCAGGTTGCCTTAGGTTAGGATATATGACGTTATAGACGTATATACTGTTCCCTCCGAGAAGTACGGTTCGACAGGCCATGAATGTTGTCAAATATTGCATCCGAGATGTTAGGTTGCCTTAGGTTAGGATATATAACGTTATAGACGCATATAATGTTACCACCGAGACGTAGGGACCGACACGCCTGGAATGTTGTCAAATGTTACATCCGAGATGTTAGGTTGCCTTAGGTTAGGATATATGACGTTACAGACGTATATACTGTTCCCTCCCGGAAGTAGGGTTCGACAGGCCAGGAATGTTGTCAAATATTGCATCCGAGATGTTAGGTTGCCTTAGATTATGATATATACCATTATAGACGCATATAATGTTCCCACCGAGAAGTAGGGTCCGACACGCCTGGAAGGTTGTAGAATATTACATCCGAGATGTCAGGTTGCCTTAGGTTAGGATATATACCGTTATAGACATATATACTGTTCCCTCCGAGAAGAAGGGTTCGACAGGCCAGGAATGTTGTCAAATATTGCATCCGAGAAGTTAGGTTGCCTTAGGTTAGGATATATAGCGTTATAGACGCATGTAATGTTACCACCGAGACGTAGGGACCGACACGCCTGGAATGCTGTCAAATGTTACATCCGAGATGTTAGGTTGCCTTAGGTTAGGATATATAGCGTTATAGACGCATGTAATGTTACCACCGAGACGTAGGGACCGACACGCCTGGAATGTTGTCAAATGTTACATCCGAGATGTTAGGTTGCCTTATGTTAGGATATATGACGCTACAGACGTATATACTGTTCCCTCCGAGAGGTAGGGTTCGACAGGCCAGGAATGTTGTCAAATATTGCATCCGAGATGTTAGGTTGCCTTAGATTAGGATATATACCGTTATAGACGAATGTAATGTTACCACCGAGACGTAGGGTCCGACACGCCTGGAATGTTGTCAAATGTTACATCCGAGATGTTAGGTTGCCTTAGGTTAGGATATATGACGTTATAGACGTATATACTGTTCCCTCCGAGAAGTAGGGTTCGACAGGCCAGGAATATTGTCAAATATTGCATCCGAGATGTTAGGTTGCCTTAGGTTAGGATATATAACGTTATAGACGCATGTAATGTTACCTCCGAGACGTAGGGACCGACACACCTGGAATGTTGTCAAATGTTACATCCGAGATGTCAGGTTGCCTTAGGTTAGGATATATACCGTTATAGATATATATACTGTTCCCTCCGAGAAGTACGGTTCGGCAGGCCAGGAATGTTGTCAAATATTGCATCCGAGATGTTAGGTTGCCTTAGGTTAGGATATATAACGTTATAGACGCATGTAATGTTACCACCGAGACGTAGGGACCGACACGCCTGGAATGTTGTCAAATGTTACATCCGAGATGTTAGGTTGCCTTAGATTAGGATATACAACGTTATAGACGCATATAATGTTCCCACCGAGAAGTAGGGTCCGACACGCCTGGAATGTTGTAGAATAATACATCCGAGATGTCAGGTTGCCATAGGTTAGGATATATGACGTTATAGACGTATATACTGTTCCCTCCGAGAAGAAGGGTTCGACAGGCCAGGAATGTTGTCAAATATTGCATCCGAGAAGTTAGGTTGCCGTAGGTTAGGATATATAGCGTTATAGACGCATGTAATGTTACCACCGAGACGTAGGGACCGACACGCCTGGAATGTTGTCAAATGTTACATCCGAGATGTTAGGTTGCCTTAGATTAGGATATACAACGTTATAGACGCATATAATGTTCCCACCGAGAAGTAGGGTCCGACACGCCTGGAATGTTGTAGAATAATACATCCGAGATGTCAGGTTGCCTTAGGTTAGGATATATAACGTTATAGACGTATATACTGTTCCCTCCGAGAGGTAGGGTTCGACAGGCCAGGAATGTTGTCAAATATTGCATCCGAGATGTTAGGTTGGCTTAGATTAGGATATATACCGTTATAGACGAATGTAATGTTACCACCGAGACGTAGGGACCGACACGCCTGGAATGTTGTCAAATGTTACATCCGAGATGTTAGGTTGCCTTAGGTTAGGATATATGACGTTATAGACGTATATACTGTTCCCTCCGAGAAGTACGGTTCGACAGGCCATGAATGTTGTCAAATATTGCATCCGAGATGTTAGGTTGCCTTAGGTTAGGATATATAACGTTATAGACGCATATAATGTTACCACCGAGACGTAGGGACCGACACGCCTGGAATGTTGTCAAATGTTACATCCGAGATGTTAGGTTGCCTTAGGTTAGGATATATGACGTTACAGACGTATATAGTGTTCCCTCCGAGAGGTAGGGTTCGACATGCCAGGAATGTTGTCAAATATTGCATCCGAGATGTCAGGTTGCCTTAGATTAGGATATACAACGTTATAGACGCATATAATGTTACCTCCGAGACGTAGGGACCGACACGTCTGGAATGTTGTCAAATGTTACATCCGAGATGTTAGGTTGCCTTATGTTAGGATATATGACGCTACAGACGTATATAATGTACCCTCCGAGAAGTAGGGTTCGACAGGCCAGGAATGTTGTCAAATATTGCATCCGAGATGTTAGGTTGCCTTAGATTAGGATATACAACGTTATAGACGCATATAATGTTCCCACCGAGAAGTAGGGTCCGACACGCCTGGAAGGTTGTAGAATATTACATCCGAGATGTTATGTTGCCTTAGGTTAGGACATATATCGTTATAGACGTATGTACTGTTCCCACCGAGAGATAGGGTTTGACAGGCCAGGAATGTTGTCAAATATTGCATCAGAGATGTTAGGTTGCCTTAGGTTAGGATATATAACGTTATAGACGCATGTAATATTACCTCCGAGACGTAGGGACCGACACGCCTGGAATGTTGTCAAATGTTACATCCGAGATGTCAGGTTGCCTTAGGTTAGGATATATACCGTTATAGATATATATACTGTTCCCTCCGAGAAGTACGGTTCGACAGGCCATGAATGTTGTCAAATATTGCATCCGAGATGTTAGGTTGCCTTAGGTTAGGATATATAACGTTATAGACGCATATAATGTTACCACCGAGACGTAGGGACCGACACGCCTGGAATGTTGTCAAATGTTACATCCGAGATGTTAGGTTGCCTTAGGTTAGGATATATGACGTTACAGACGTATATACTGTTCCCTCCCGGAAGTAGGGTTCGACAGGCCAGGAATGTTGTCAAATATTGCATCCGAGATGTTAGGTTGCCTTAGATTATGATATATACCATTATAGACGCATATAATGTTCCCACCGAGAAGTAGGGTCCGACACGCCTGGAAGGTTGTAGAATATTACATCCGAGATGTCAGGTTGCCTTAGGTTAGGATATATATCGTTATAGACATATATACTGTTCCCTCCGAGAAGAAGGGTTCGACAGGCCAGGAATGTTGTCAAATATTGCATCCGAGAAGTTAGGTTGCCTTAGGTTAGGATATATAGCGTTATAGACGCATGTAATGTTACCACCGAGACGTAGGGACCGACACGCCTGGAATGTTGTCAAATGTTACATCCGAGATGTTAGGTTGCCTTAGATTAGGATATACAACGTTATAGACGCATATAATGTTACCTCCGAGACGTAGGGACCGACACGTCTGGAATGTTGTCAAATGTTACATCCGAGATGTTAGGTTGCCTTATGTTAGGATATATGACGTTACAGACGTATATACTGTTCCCTCCGAGAGGTAGGGTTCGACAGGCCAGGAATGTTGTCAAATATTGCATCCGAGATGTCAGGTTGCCTTAGATTAGGATATATACCGTTATAGACGAATGTAATGTTACCACCGAGACGTAGGGACCGACACGCCTGGAATGCTGTCAAATGTTACATCCGAGAAGTTAGGTTGCCTTAGGTTAGGATATATAGCGTTATAGACGCATGTAATGTTACCACCGAGACGTAGGGACCGACACGCCTGGAATGTTGTCAAATGTTACATCCGAGATGTTAGGTTGCCTTAGATTAGGATATACAACGTTATAGACGCATATAATGTTACCTCCGAGACGTAGGGACCGACACGTCTGGAATGTTGTCAAATGTTACATCCGAGATGTTAGGTTGCCTTATGTTAGGATATATGACGCTACAGACGTATATAATGTACCCTCCGAGAAGTAGGGTTCGACAGGCCAGGAATGTTGTCAAATATTGCATCCGAGATGTTAGGTTGCCTTAGATTAGGATACACAACGTTATAGACGCATATAATGTTCCCACCGAGAAGTAGGGTCCGACACGCCTGGAAGGTTGTAGAATATTACATCCGGGATGTTAAGTTGCCTTAGGTTAGGATATGTAACGTTATAGACGTATATACTGTTCCCTCCGAGAAGTAGGGTTCGACAGGCCAGGAATATTGTCAAATATTGCATCCGAGATGTTAGGTTGCCTTAGGTTAGGATATATAACGTTATAGACGCATGTAATGTTACCTCCGAGACGTAGGGACCGACACGCCTGGAATGTTGTCAAATGTTACATCCGAGATGTCAGGTTGCCTTAGATTAGGATATACAACGTTATAGACGCATATAATGTTACCTCCGAGACGTAGGGACCGACACGTCTGGAATGTTGTCAAATGTTACATCCGAGATGTTAGGTTGCCGTAGGTTAGGATATATAGCGTTATAGACGCATGTAATGATACCACCGAGACGTAGGGACCGACACGCCTGGAATGTTGTCAAATGTTACATCCGAGATGTTAGGTTGCCTTAGATTAGGATATACAACGTTATAGACGCATATAATGTTCCCACCGAGAAGTAGGGTCCGACACGCCTGGAATGTTGTAGAATAATACATCCGAGATGTCAGGTTGCCTTAGGTTAGGATATATAACGTTATAGACGTATATACTGTTCCCTCCGAGAGGTAGGGTTCGACAGGCCAGGAATGTTGTCAAATATTGCATCCGAGATGTTAGGTTGCCTTAGATTAGGATATATACCGTTATAGACGAATGTAATGTTACCACCGAGACGTAGGGACCGACACGCCTGGAATGTTGTCAAATGTTACATCCGAGATGTTAGGTTGCCTTAGGTTAGGATATATGACGTTATAGACGTATATACTGTTCCCTCCGAGAAGTACGGTTCGACAGGCCATGAATGTTGTCAAATATTGCATCCGAGATGTTAGGTTGCCTTAGGTTAGGATATATAACGTTATAGACGCATATAATGTTACCACCGAGACGTAGGGACCGACACGCCTGGAATGTTGTCAAATGTTACATCCGAGATGTTAGGTTGCCTTAGGTTAGGATATATGACGTTACAGACGTATATACTGTTCCCTCCGAGAGGTAGGGTTCGACACGCCTGGAATGTTGTCAAATATTGCATCCGAGATGTCAGGTTGCCTTAGATTAGGATATACAACGTTATAGACGCATATAATGTTCCCTCCGAGAAGTACGGTTCGACAGGCCATGAATGTTGTCAAATATTGCATCCGAGATGTTAGGTTGCCTTAGGTTAGGATATATAACGTTATAGACGCATATAATGTTACCACCGAGACGTAGGGACCGACACGCCTGGAATGTTGTCAAATGTTACATCCGAGATGTTAGGTTGCCTTAGGTTAGGATATATGACGTTACAGACGTATATACTGTTCCCTCCGAGAGGTAGGGTTCGACATGCCAGGAATGTTGTCAAATATTGCATCCGAGATGTCAGGTTGCCTTAGATTAGGATATACAACGTTATAGACGCATATAATGTTACCTCCGAGACGTAGGGACCGACACGTCTGGAATGTTGTCAAATGTTACATCCGAGATGTTAGGTTGCCTTATGTTAGGATATATGACGCTACAGACGTATATAATGTACCCTCCGAGAAGTAGGGTTCGACAGGCCAGGAATGTTGTCAAATATTGCATCCGAGATGTTAGGTTGCCTTAGATTAGGATATACAACGTTATAGACGCATATAATGTTCCCACCGAGAAGTAGGGTCCGACACGCCTGGAAGGTTGTAGAATATTACATCCGAGATGTTATGTTGCCTTAGGTTAGGACATATATCGTTATAGACGTATGTACTGTTCCCACCGAGAGATAGGGTTTGACAGGCCAGGAATGTTGTCAAATATTGCATCAGAGATGTTAGGTTGCCTTAGGTTAGGATATATAACGTTATAGACGCATGTAATATTACCTCCGAGACGTAGGGACCGACACGCCTGGAATGTTGTCAAATGTTACATCCGAGATGTCAGGTTGCCTTAGGTTAGGATATATACCGTTATAGATATATATACTGTTCCCTCCCGGAAGTAGGGTTCGACAGGCCAGGAATGTTGTCAAATATTGCATCCGAGATGTTAGGTTGCCTTAGATTATGATATATACCATTATAGACGCATATAATGTTCCCACCGAGAAGTAGGGTCCGACACGCCTGGAAGGTTGTAGAATATTACATCCGAGATGTCAGGTTGCCTTAGGTTAGGATATATATCGTTATAGACATATATACTGTTCCCTCCGAGAAGAAGGGTTCGACAGGCCAGGAATGTTGTCAAATATTGCATCCGAGAAGTTAGGTTGCCTTAGGTTAGGATATATAGCGTTATAGACGCATGTAATGTTACCACCGAGACGTAGGGACCGACACGCCTGGAATGTTGTCAAATGTTACATCCGAGATGTTAGGTTGCCTTAGATTAGGATATACAACGTTATAGACGCATATAATGTTACCTCCGAGACGTAGGGACCGACACGTCTGGAATGTTGTCAAATGTTACATCCGAGATGTTAGGTTGCCTTATGTTAGGATATATGACGTTACAGACGTATATACTGTTCCCTCCGAGAGGTAGGGTTCGACAGGCCAGGAATGTTGTCAAATATTGCATCCGAGATGTCAGGTTGCCTTAGATTAGGATATATACCGTTATAGACGAATGTAATGTTACCACCGAGACGTAGGGACCGACACGCCTGGAATGTTGTCAAATGTTACATCCGAGATGTTAGGTTGCCTTAGGTTAGGATATATGACGTTATAGACGTATATACTGTTCCCTCCGAGAAGTACGGTTCGACAGGCCAGGAATGTTGTCAAATATTGCATCCGAGAAGTTAGGTTGCCTTAGGTTAGGATATATAGCGTTATAGACGCATGTAATGTTACCACCGAGACGTAGGGACCGACACGCCTGGAATACTGTCAAATGTTACATCCGAGATGTTAGGTTGCCTTAGATTAGGATATACAACGTTATGGACGCATATAATGTTACCTCCGAGACGTAGGGACCGACACGTCTGGAATGTTGTCAAATGTTACATCCGAGATGTTAGGTTGCCTTATGTTAGGATATATGACGCTACAGACGTATATAATGTACCCTCCGAGAAGTAGGGTTCGACAGGCCAGGAATGTTGTCAAATATAGCATCCGAGATGTTAGGTTGCCTTAGATTAGGATATACAACGTTATAGACGCATATAATGTTCCCACCGAGAAGTAGGGTCCGACACGCCTGGAAGGTTGTAGAATATTACATCCGAGATGTTAAGTTGCCTTAGGTTAGGATATATAACGTTATAGACGTATATACTGTTCCCTCCGAGAAGTAGGGTTCGACAGGCCAGGAATATTGTCAAATATTGCATCCGAGATGTTAGGTTGCCTTAGGTTAGGATATATAACGTTATAGACGCATGTAATGTTACCACCGAGACGTAGGGACCGACACGCCTGGAATGTTGTCAAATGTTACATCCGAGATGTTAGGTTGCCTTAGGTTAGGATATATGACGTTACAGACGTATATACTGTTCCCTCCGAGAGGTAGGGTTCGACATGCCAGGAATGTTGTCAAATATTGCATCCGAGATGTCAGGTTGCCTTAGATTAGGATATATACCGTTATAGACGAATGTAATGTTACCACCGAGACATAGGGACCGACACGCCTGGAATGTTGTCAAATGTTACATCCGAGATGTTATGTTGCCTTAGGTTAGGACATATATCGTTATAGACGTATGTACTGTTCCCACCGAGAGATAGGGTTTGACAGGCCAGGAATGTTGTCAAATATTGCATCAGAGATGTTAGGTTGCCTTAGGTTAGGATATATAACGTTATAGACGCATGTAATATTACCTCCGAGACGTAGGGACCGACACGTCTGGAATGTTGTCAAATGTTACATCCGAGATGTTAGGTTGCCTTATGTTAGGATATATGACGCTACAGACGTATATAATGTACCCTCCGAGAAGTAGGGTTCGACAGGCCAGGAATGTTGTCAAATATTGCATCCGAGATGTTAGGTTGCCTTAGATTAGGATATACAACGTTATAGACGCATATAATTTTCCCACCGAGAAGTAGGGTCCGACACGCCTGGAAGGTTGTAGAATATTACATCCGAGATGTTATGTTGCCTTAGGTTAGGACATATATCGTTATAGACGTATGTACTGTTCCCATCGAGAGAGAGGGTTTGACAGGCCAGGAATGTTGTCAAATATTGCATCAGAGATGTTAGGTTGCCTTAGGTTAGGATATATAACGTTATAGACGCATGTAATATTACCTCCGAGACGTAGGGACCGACACGCCTGGAATGTTGTCAAATGTTACATCCGAGATGTCAGGTTGCCTTAGGTTAGGATATATACCGTTATAGATATATATACTGTTCCCTCCGAGAAGTACGGTTCGGCAGGCCAGGAATGTTGTCAAATATTGCATCCGAGATGTTAGGTTGCCTTAGGTTAGGATATATAACGTTATAGACGCATGTAATGTTACCACCGAGACGTAGGGACCGACACGCCTGGAATGTTGTCAAATGTTACATCCGAGATGTTAGGTTGCCTTAGATTAGGATATACAACGTTATAGACGCATATAATGTTCCCACCGAGAAGTAGGGTCCGACACGCCTGGAATGTTGTAGAATAATACATCCGAGATGTCAGGTTGCCTTAGGTTAGGATATATGACGTTATAGACGTATATACTGTTCCCTCCGAGAAGTACGGTTCGACAGGCCATGAATGTTGTCAAATATTGCATCCGAGATGTTAGGTTGCCTTAGGTTAGGATATATAACGTTATAGACGCATATAATGTTACCGCCGAGACGTAGGGACCGACACGCCTGGAATGTTGTCAAATGTTACATCCGAGATGTTAGGTTGCCTTAGGTTAGGATATATGACGTTACAGACGTATATACTGTTCCCTCCCGGAAGTAGGGTTCGACAGGCCAGGAATGTTGTCAAATATTGCATCCGAGATGTCAGGTTGCCTTAGATTAGGATATATACCGTTATAGACGAATGTAATGTTACCACCGAGACGTAGGGACCGACACGCCTGGAATGTTGTCAAATGTTACATCCGAGATGTTAGGTTGCCTTAGGTTAGGATATATGACGTTATAGACGTATATACTGTTCCCTCCGAGAAGTACGGTTCGACAGGCCAGGAATGTTGTCAAATATTGCATCCGAGAAGTTAGGTTGCCTTAGGTTAGGATATATAACGTTATAGACGCATGTAATATTACCTCCGAGACGTAGGGACCGACACGCCTGGAATGTTGTCAAATGTTACATCCGAGATGTCAGGTTGCCTTAGGTTAGGATATATACCGTTATAGATATATATACTGTTCCCTCCGAGAAGTACGGTTCGGCAGGCCAGGAATGTTGTCAAATATTGCATCCGAGATGTTAGGTTGCCTTAGGTTAGGATATATAACGTTATAGACGCATGTAATGTTACCACCGAGACGTAGGGACCGACACGCCTGGAATGTTGTCAAATGTTACATCCGAGATGTTAGGTTGCCTTAGATTAGGATATACAACGTTATAGACGCATATAATGTTCCCACCGAGAAGTAGGGTCCGACACGCCTGGAATGTTGTAGAATAATACATCCGAGATGTCAGGTTGCCTTAGGTTAGGATATATGACGTTATAGACGTATATACTGTTCCCTCCGAGAAGTACGGTTCGACAGGCCATGAATGTTGTCAAATATTGCATCCGAGATGTTAGGTTGCCTTAGGTTAGGATATATAACGTTATAGACGCATATAATGTTACCGCCGAGACGTAGGGACCGACACGCCTGGAATGTTGTCAAATGTTACATCCGAGATGTTAGGTTGCCTTAGGTTAGGATATATGACGTTACAGACGTATATACTGTTCCCTCCCGGAAGTAGGGTTCGACAGGCCAGGAATGTTGTCAAATATTGCATCCGAGATGTCAGGTTGCCTTAGATTAGGATATATACCGTTATAGACGAATGTAATGTTACCACCGAGAAGTACGGTTCGACAGGCCATGAATGTTGTCAAATATTGCATCCGAGATGTTAGGTTGCCTTAGGTTAGGATATATAACGTTATAGACGCATATAATGTTACCACCGAGACGTAGGGACCGACACGCCTGGAATGTTGTCAAATGTTACATCCGAGATGTTAGGTTGCCTTAGGTTAGGATATATGACGTTACAGACGTATATACTGTTCCCTCCGAGAGGTAGGGTTCGACATGCCAGGAATGTTGTCAAATATTGCATCCGAGATGTCAGGTTGCCTTAGATTAGGATATACAACGTTATAGACGCATATAATGTTACCTCCGAGACGTAGGGACCGACACGTCTGGAATGTTGTCAAATGTTACATCCGAGATGTTAGGTTGCCTTATGTTAGGATATATGACGCTACAGACGTATATAATGTACCCTCCGAGAAGTAGGGTTCGACAGGCCAGGAATGTTGTCAAATATTGCATCCGAGATGTTAGGTTGCCTTAGATTAGGATATACAACGTTATAGACGCATATAATGTTCCCACCGAGAAGTAGGGTCCGACACGCCTGGAAGGTTGTAGAATATTACATCCGAGATGTTATGTTGCCTTAGGTTAGGACATATATCGTTATAGACGTATGTACTGTTCCCACCGAGAGATAGGGTTTGACAGGCCAGGAATGTTGTCAAATATTGCATCAGAGATGTTAGGTTGCCTTAGGTTAGGATATATAACGTTATAGACGCATGTAATATTACCTCCGAGACGTAGGGACCGACACGCCTGGAATGTTGTCAAATGTTACATCCGAGATGTCAGGTTGCCTTAGGTTAGGATATATACCGTTATAGATATATATACTGTTCCCTCCCGGAAGTAGGGTTCGACAGGCCAGGAATGTTGTCAAATATTGCATCCGAGATGTTAGGTTGCCTTAGATTATGATATATACCATTATAGACGCATATAATGTTCCCACCGAGAAGTAGGGTCCGACACGCCTGGAAGGTTGTAGAATATTACATCCGAGATGTCAGGTTGCCTTAGGTTAGGATATATATCGTTATAGACATATATACTGTTCCCTCCGAGAAGAAGGGTTCGACAGGCCAGGAATGTTGTCAAATATTGCATCCGAGAAGTTAGGTTGCCTTAGGTTAGGATATATAGCGTTATAGACGCATGTAATGTTACCACCGAGACGTAGGGACCGACACGCCTGGAATGTTGTCAAATGTTACATCCGAGATGTTAGGTTGCCTTAGATTAGGATATACAACGTTATAGACGCATATAATGTTACCTCCGAGACGTAGGGACCGACACGTCTGGAATGTTGTCAAATGTTACATCCGAGATGTTAGGTTGCCTTATGTTAGGATATATGACGTTACAGACGTATATACTGTTCCCTCCGAGAGGTAGGGTTCGACAGGCCAGGAATGTTGTCAAATATTGCATCCGAGATGTCAGGTTGCCTTAGATTAGGATATATACCGTTATAGACGAATGTAATGTTACCACCGAGACGTAGGGACCGACACGCCTGGAATGTTGTCAAATGTTACATCCGAGATGTTAGGTTGCCTTAGGTTAGGATATATGACGTTATAGACGTATATACTGTTCCCTCCGAGAAGTACGGTTCGACAGGCCAGGAATGTTGTCAAATATTGCATCCGAGAAGTTAGGTTGCCTTAGGTTAGGATATATAGCGTTATAGACGCATGTAATGTTACCACCGAGACGTAGGGACCGACACGCCTGGAATACTGTCAAATGTTACATCCGAGATGTTAGGTTGCCTTAGATTAGGATATACAACGTTATGGACGCATATAATGTTACCTCCGAGACGTAGGGACCGACACGTCTGGAATGTTGTCAAATGTTACATCCGAGATGTTAGGTTGCCTTATGTTAGGATATATGACGCTACAGACGTATATAATGTACCCTCCGAGAAGTAGGGTTCGACAGGCCAGGAATGTTGTCAAATATAGCATCCGAGATGTTAGGTTGCCTTAGATTAGGATATACAACGTTATAGACGCATATAATGTTCCCACCGAGAAGTAGGGTCCGACACGCCTGGAAGGTTGTAGAATATTACATCCGAGATGTTAAGTTGCCTTAGGTTAGGATATATAACGTTATAGACGTATATACTGTTCCCTCCGAGAAGTAGGGTTCGACAGGCCAGGAATATTGTCAAATATTGCATCCGAGATGTTAGGTTGCCTTAGGTTAGGATATATAACGTTATAGACGCATGTAATGTTACCACCGAGACGTAGGGACCGACACGCCTGGAATGTTGTCAAATGTTACATCCGAGATGTTAGGTTGCCTTAGGTTAGGATATATGACGTTACAGACGTATATACTGTTCCCTCCGAGAGGTAGGGTTCGACATGCCAGGAATGTTGTCAAATATTGCATCCGAGATGTCAGGTTGCCTTAGATTAGGATATATACCGTTATAGACGAATGTAATGTTACCACCGAGACATAGGGACCGACACGCCTGGAATGTTGTCAAATGTTACATCCGAGATGTTATGTTGCCTTAGGTTAGGACATATATCGTTATAGACGTATGTACTGTTCCCACCGAGAGATAGGGTTTGACAGGCCAGGAATGTTGTCAAATATTGCATCAGAGATGTTAGGTTGCCTTAGGTTAGGATATATAACGTTATAGACGCATGTAATATTACCTCCGAGACGTAGGGACCGACACGTCTGGAATGTTGTCAAATGTTACATCCGAGATGTTAGGTTGCCTTATGTTAGGATATATGACGCTACAGACGTATATAATGTACCCTCCGAGAAGTAGGGTTCGACAGGCCAGGAATGTTGTCAAATATTGCATCCGAGATGTTAGGTTGCCTTAGATTAGGATATACAACGTTATAGACGCATATAATTTTCCCACCGAGAAGTAGGGTCCGACACGCCTGGAAGGTTGTAGAATATTACATCCGAGATGTTATGTTGCCTTAGGTTAGGACATATATCGTTATAGACGTATGTACTGTTCCCATCGAGAGAGAGGGTTTGACAGGCCAGGAATGTTGTCAAATATTGCATCAGAGATGTTAGGTTGCCTTAGGTTAGGATATATAACGTTATAGACGCATGTAATATTACCTCCGAGACGTAGGGACCGACACGCCTGGAATGTTGTCAAATGTTACATCCGAGATGTCAGGTTGCCTTAGGTTAGGATATATACCGTTATAGATATATATACTGTTCCCTCCGAGAAGTACGGTTCGGCAGGCCAGGAATGTTGTCAAATATTGCATCCGAGATGTTAGGTTGCCTTAGGTTAGGATATATAACGTTATAGACGCATGTAATGTTACCACCGAGACGTAGGGACCGACACGCCTGGAATGTTGTCAAATGTTACATCCGAGATGTTAGGTTGCCTTAGATTAGGATATACAACG
The DNA here is from genome assembly GCA_963969225.1 of Xylocopa violacea. Lineage (NCBI taxonomy): Eukaryota > Metazoa > Arthropoda > Insecta > Hymenoptera > Apidae > Xylocopa > Xylocopa violacea. Next base: position 23,487,226 of record CAXAJV010000004.1, read on the forward strand.
TTATAGACGCATATAATGTTCCCACCGAGAAGTAGGGTCCGACACGCCTGGAATGTTGTAGAATAATACATCCGAGATGTCAGGTTGCCTTAGGTTAGGATATATGACGTTATAGACGTATATACTGTTCCCTCCGAGAAGTACGGTTCGACAGGCCATGAATGTTGTCAAATATTGCATCCGAGATGTTAGGTTGCCTTAGGTTAGGATATATAACGTTATAGACGCATATAATGTTACCGCCGAGACGTAGGGACCGACACGCCTGGAATGTTGTCAAATGTTACATCCGAGATGTTAGGTTGCCTTAGGTTAGGATATATGACGTTACAGACGTATATACTGTTCCCTCCCGGAAGTAGGGTTCGACAGGCCAGGAATGTTGTCAAATATTGCATCCGAGATGTCAGGTTGCCTTAGATTAGGATATATACCGTTATAGACGAATGTAATGTTACCACCGAGACGTAGGGACCGACACGCCTGGAATGTTGTCAAATGTTACATCCGAGATGTTAGGTTGCCTTAGGTTAGGATATATGACGTTATAGACGTATATACTGTTCCCTCCGAGAAGTACGGTTCGACAGGCCAGGAATGTTGTCAAATATTGCATCCGAGAAGTTAGGTTGCCTTAGGTTAGGATATATAACGTTATAGACGCATGTAATATTACCTCCGAGACGTAGGGACCGACACGCCTGGAATGTTGTCAAATGTTACATCCGAGATGTCAGGTTGCCTTAGGTTAGGATATATACCGTTATAGATATATATACTGTTCCCTCCGAGAAGTACGGTTCGGCAGGCCAGGAATGTTGTCAAATATTGCATCCGAGATGTTAGGTTGCCTTAGGTTAGGATATATAACGTTATAGACGCATGTAATGTTACCACCGAGACGTAGGGACCGACACGCCTGGAATGTTGTCAAATGTTACATCCGAGATGTTAGGTTGCCTTAGATTAGGATATACAACGTTATAGACGCATATAATGTTCCCACCGAGAAGTAGGGTCCGACACGCCTGGAATGTTGTAGAATAATACATCCGAGATGTCAGGTTGCCTTAGGTTAGGATATATGACGTTATAGACGTATATACTGTTCCCTCCGAGAAGTACGGTTCGACAGGCCATGAATGTTGTCAAATATTGCATCCGAGATGTTAGGTTGCCTTAGGTTAGGATATATAACGTTATAGACGCATATAATGTTACCGCCGAGACGTAGGGACCGACACGCCTGGAATGTTGTCAAATGTTACATCCGAGATGTTAGGTTGCCTTAGGTTAGGATATATGACGTTACAGACGTATATACTGTTCCCTCCCGGAAGTAGGGTTCGACAGGCCAGGAATGTTGTCAAATATTGCATCCGAGATGTCAGGTTGCCTTAGATTAGGATATATACCGTTATAGACGAATGTAATGTTACCACCGAGACGTAGGGACCGACACGCCTGGAATGTTGTCAAATGTTACATCCGAGATGTTAGGTTGCCTTAGGTTAGGATATATGACGTTATAGACGTATATACTGTTCCCTCCGAGAAGTACGGTTCGACAGGCCAGGAATGTTGTCAAATATTGCATCCGAGAAGTTAGGTTGCCTTAGGTTAGGATATATAGCGTTATAGACGCATGTAATGTTACCACCGAGACGTAGGGACCGACACGCCTGGAATACTGTCAAATGTTACATCCGAGATGTTAGGTTGCCTTAGATTAGGATATACAACGTTATGGACGCATATAATGTTACCTCCGAGACGTAGGGACCGACACGTCTGGAATGTTGTCAAATGTTACATCCGAGATGTTAGGTTGCCTTATGTTAGGATATATGACGCTACAGACGTATATAATGTACCCTCCGAGAAGTAGGGTTCGACAGGCCAGGAATGTTGTCAAATATAGCATCCGAGATGTTAGGTTGCCTTAGATTAGGATATACAACGTTATAGACGCATATAATGTTCCCACCGAGAAGTAGGGTCCGACACGCCTGGAAGGTTGTAGAATATTACATCCGAGATGTTAAGTTGCCTTAGGTTAGGATATATAACGTTATAGACGTATATACTGTTCCCTCCGAGAAGTAGGGTTCGACAGGCCAGGAATATTGTCAAATATTGCATCCGAGATGTTAGGTTGCCTTAGGTTAGGATATATAACGTTATAGACGCATGTAATGTTACCACCGAGACGTAGGGACCGACACGCCTGGAATGTTGTCAAATGTTACATCCGAGATGTTAGGTTGCCTTAGGTTAGGATATATGACGTTACAGACGTATATACTGTTCCCTCCGAGAGGTAGGGTTCGACATGCCAGGAATGTTGTCAAATATTGCATCCGAGATGTCAGGTTGCCTTAGATTAGGATATATACCGTTATAGACGAATGTAATGTTACCACCGAGACGTAGGGACCGACACGCCTGGAATGTTGTCAAATGTTACATCCGAGATGTTAGGTTGCCTTAGGTTAGGATATATGACGTTATAGACGTATATACTGTTCCCTCCGAGAAGTACGGTTCGACAGGCCAGGAATGTTGTCAAATATTGCATCCGAGAAGTTAGGTTGCCTTAGGTTAGGATATATAGCGTTATAGACGCATGTAATGTTACCACCGAGACGTAGGGACCGACACGCCTGGAATGTTGTCAAATGTTACATCCGAGATGTTAGGTTGCCTTAGATTAGGATATACAACGTTATAGACGCATATAATGTTACCTCCGAGACGTAGGGACCGACACGTCTGGAATGTTGTCAAATGTTACATCCGAGATGTTAGGTTGCCTTATGTTAGGATATATGACGCTACAGACGTATATAATGTACTCTCCGAGAAGTAGGGTTCGACAGGCCAGGAATGTTGTCAAATATTGCATCCGAGAAGTTAGGTTGCCTTAGGTTAGGATATATAGCGTTATAGACGCATGTAATGTTACCACCGAGACGTAGGGACCGACACGCCTGGAATATTGTCAAATGTTACATCCGAGATGTTAGGTTGCCTTAGATTAGGATATACAACGTTATAGACGCATGTAATGTTACCACCGAGACGTAGGGACCGACACGCCTGGAATGTTGTCAAATGTTACATCCGAGATGTTAGGTTGCCTTAGGTTAGGATATATGACGTTACAGACGTATATACTGTTCCCTCCGAGAGGTAGGGTTCGACAGGCCAGGAATGTTGTCAAATATTGCATCCGAGATGTCAGGTTGCCTTAGATTAGGATATATACCGTTATAGACGAATGTAATGTTACCACCGAGACGTAGGGACCGACACGCCTGGAATGTTGTCAAATGTTACATCCGAGATGTTAGGTTGCCTTAGGTTAGGATATATATCGTTATAGACGTAGATACTGTTCCCACCGAGAGGTAGGGTTCGACAGGCCAGGAATGTTGTCAAATATTGCATCCGAGATGTTAGGTTGCCTTAGATTATGATATATAGCGTTATAGACGCATATAATGTTCCCACCGAGAAGTAGGGTCCGACACGCCTGGAAGGTTGTAGAATATTACATCCGAGATGTCAGGTTGCCTTAGGTTAGGATATATACCGTTATAGACATATATACTGTTCCCTCCGAGAAGTAGGGTTCGACAGGCCAGGAATGTTGTCAAATATTGCATCCGAGATGTTAGCTTGCCTTAGATTATGATATATACCGTTATAGACGTATATACTGTTCCCTCCGAGAAGTAGGGTTCGACAGGCCAGGAATGTTGTCAAATATTGCATCCGAGATGTTAGGTTGCCTTAGATCAGGATATACAACGTTATAGACGCATATAATGTTCCCACCGAGAAGTAGGGTTCGACAGGCCAGGAATGTTGTCAAATATTGCATCCGAGATGTTAGGTTGCCTTAGGTTAGGGTATATAACGTTATAGACGCATGTAATATTACCTCCGAGACGTAGGGATCGACACGCCTGGAATGTTGTCAAATGTTACATCCGAGGTGTTAGGTTGCCTTAGGTTAGGATATATATCGTTATAGACGTATATACTGTTCCCACCGAGAGGTAGGGTTCGACAGGCCAGGAATGTTGTCAAATATTGCATCCGAGATGTTAGGTTGCCTAAGATTAGGATATATACCGTTATAGACGTATATAATGTTCCCTCCGAGAAGTAGGGTTCGACAGGCCAGGAATGTTGTCAAATATTGCATCCGAGATGTTAGGTTGCCTTAGATTATGATATATAGCGTTATAGACGCATATAATGTTCCCACCGAGAAGTAGGGTCCGACACGCCTGGAAGGTTGTAGAATATTACATCCGAGATGTCAGGTTGCCTTAGGTTAGGATATATACCGTTATAGATATATATACTGTTCCCTCCGAGAAGTACGGTTCGGCAGGCCAGGAATGTTGTCAAATATTGCATCAGAGATGTTAGGTTGCCTTAGATAAGGATATATACCGTTATAGACGTATATAATGTTCCCTCCGAGAAGTAGGGTTCGACAGGCCAGGAATGTTGTCAAATATTGCATCCGAGATGTTAGGTTGCCTTAGATTATGATATATAGCGTTATAGACGCATATAATGTTCCCACCGAGAAGTAGGGTCCGACACGCCTGGAAGGTTGTAGAATATTACATCCGAGATGTCAGGTTGCCTTAGGTTAGGATATATACCGTTATAGATATATATACTGTTCCCTCCGAGAAGTACGGTTCGGCAGGCCAGGAATGTTGTCAAATATTGCATCCGAGGTGTTAGGTTGCCTTAGGTTAGGATATATAACGTTATAGACGCATGTAATGTTACCACCGAGACGTAGGGACCGACACGCCTGGAATGGTGTCAAATGTTACATCAGAGATGTTAGGTTGCCTTAGATTAGGATATACAACGTTATAGACGCATATAGTGTTCCCACCGAGAAGTAGGGTCCGACACGCCTGGAATGTTGTAGAATAATACATCCGAGATGTTAGGTTGCCTTAGGTTAGGATATATAACGTTATAGACGTATATACTGTTCCCTCCGAGAGGTAGGGTTCGACAGGCCAGGAATGTTGTCAAATATTGCATCCGAGATGTTAGGTTGCCTTATGTTAGGATATATGACGCTACAGACGTATATAATGTACCCTCCGAGAAGTAGGGTTCGACAGGCCAGGAATGTTGTCAAATATTGCATCCGAGATGTTAGGTTGCCTTAGATTAGGATATACAACGTTATAGACTCATATAATGTTCCCACCGAGAAGTAGGGTCCGACACGCCTGGAAGGTTGTAGAATATTACATCCGAGATGTTATGTTGCCTTAGGTTAGGACATATATCGTTATAGACGTATGTACTGTTCCCACCGAGAGATAGGGTTTGACAGGCCAGGAATGTTGTCAAATATTGCATCCGAGATGTTAGGTTGCCTTAGGTTAGGATATATAACGGTATAGACGCATGTAATATTACCTCCGAGACGTAGGGACCGACACGCCTGGAATGTTGTCAAATGTTACATCCGAGATGTCAGGTTGCCTTAGGTTAGGATATATACCGTTATAGATATATATACTGTTCCCTCCGAGAAGTACGGTTCGGCAGGCCAGGAATGTTGTCAAATATTGCATCCGAGATGTTAGGTTGCCTTAGGTTAGGATATATAACGTTATAGACGCATGTAATGTTACCACCGAGACGTAGGGACCGACACGCCTGGAATGTTGTCAAATGTTACATCCGAGATGTTAGGTTGCCTTAGATTAGGATATACAACGTTATAGACGCATATAATGTTCCCACCGAGAAGTAGGGTCCGACACGCCTGGAATGTTATAGAATAATACATCCGAGATGTCAGGTTGCCTTAGGTTAGGATATATGACGTTATAGACGTATATACTGTCCCCTCCGAGAAGTACGGTTCGACAGGCCATGAATGTTGTCAAATATTGCATCCGAGATGTTAGGTTGCCTTAGGTTAGGGTATATAACGTTATAGACGCATGTAATATTACCTCCGAGACGTAGGGATCGACACGCCTGGAATGTTGTCAAATGTTACATCCGAGGTGTTAGGTTGCCTTAGGTTAGGATATATATCGTTATAGACGTATATACTGTTCCCACCGAGAGGTAGGGTTCGACAGGCCAGGAATGTTGTCAAATATTGCATCCGAGATGTTAGGTTGCCTAAGATTAGGATATATACCGTTATAGACGTATATAATGTTCCCTCCGAGAAGTAGGGTTCGACAGGCCAGGAATGTTGTCAAATATTGCATCCGAGATGTTAGGTTGCCTTAGATTATGATATATAGCGTTATAGACGCATATAATGTTCCCACCGAGAAGTAGGGTCCGACACGCCTGGAAGGTTGTAGAATATTACATCCGAGATGTCAGGTTGCCTTAGGTTAGGATATATACCGTTATAGATATATATACTGTTCCCTCCGAGAAGTACGGTTCGGCAGGCCAGGAATGTTGTCAAATATTGCATCAGAGATGTTAGGTTGCCTTAGATAAGGATATATACCGTTATAGACGTATATAATGTTCCCTCCGAGAAGTAGGGTTCGACAGGCCAGGAATGTTGTCAAATATTGCATCCGAGATGTTAGGTTGCCTTAGATTATGATATATAGCGTTATAGACGCATATAATGTTCCCACCGAGAAGTAGGGTCCGACACGCCTGGAAGGTTGTAGAATATTACATCCGAGATGTCAGGTTGCCTTAGGTTAGGATATATACCGTTATAGATATATATACTGTTCCCTCCGAGAAGTACGGTTCGGCAGGCCAGGAATGTTGTCAAATATTGCATCCGAGGTGTTAGGTTGCCTTAGGTTAGGATATATAACGTTATAGACGCATGTAATGTTACCACCGAGACGTAGGGACCGACACGCCTGGAATGGTGTCAAATGTTACATCAGAGATGTTAGGTTGCCTTAGATTAGGATATACAACGTTATAGACGCATATAGTGTTCCCACCGAGAAGTAGGGTCCGACACGCCTGGAATGTTGTAGAATAATACATCCGAGATGTTAGGTTGCCTTAGGTTAGGATATATAACGTTATAGACGTATATACTGTTCCCTCCGAGAGGTAGGGTTCGACAGGCCAGGAATGTTGTCAAATATTGCATCCGAGATGTTAGGTTGCCTTATGTTAGGATATATGACGCTACAGACGTATATAATGTACCCTCCGAGAAGTAGGGTTCGACAGGCCAGGAATGTTGTCAAATATTGCATCCGAGATGTTAGGTTGCCTTAGATTAGGATATACAACGTTATAGACTCATATAATGTTCCCACCGAGAAGTAGGGTCCGACACGCCTGGAAGGTTGTAGAATATTACATCCGAGATGTTATGTTGCCTTAGGTTAGGACATATATCGTTATAGACGTATGTACTGTTCCCACCGAGAGATAGGGTTTGACAGGCCAGGAATGTTGTCAAATATTGCATCCGAGATGTTAGGTTGCCTTAGGTTAGGATATATAACGGTATAGACGCATGTAATATTACCTCCGAGACGTAGGGACCGACACGCCTGGAATGTTGTCAAATGTTACATCCGAGATGTCAGGTTGCCTTAGGTTAGGATATATACCGTTATAGATATATATACTGTTCCCTCCGAGAAGTACGGTTCGGCAGGCCAGGAATGTTGTCAAATATTGCATCCGAGATGTTAGGTTGCCTTAGGTTAGGATATATAACGTTATAGACGCATGTAATGTTACCACCGAGACGTAGGGACCGACACGCCTGGAATGTTGTCAAATGTTACATCCGAGATGTTAGGTTGCCTTAGGTTAGGATATATGACGTTACAGACGTATATACTGTTCCCTCCCGGAAGTAGGGTTCGACAGGCCAGGAATGTTGTCAAATATTGCATCCGAGATGTTAGGTTGCCTTAGATTATGATATATACCATTATAGACGCATATAATGTTCCCACCGAGAAGTAGGGTCCGACACGCCTGGAAGGTTGTAGAATATTACATCCGAGATGTCAGGTTGCCTTAGGTTAGGATATATACCGTTATAGACATATATACTGTTCCCTCCGAGAAGAAGGGTTCGACACGTCTGGAATGTTGTCAAATGTTACATCCGAGATGTTAGGTTGCCTTATGTTAGGATATATGACGTTACAGACGTATATACTGTTCCCTCCGAGAGGTAGGGTTCGACAGGCCAGGAATGTTGTCAAATATTGCATCCGAGATGTCAGGTTGCCTTAGATTAGGATATATACCGTTATAGACGAATGTAATGTTACCACCGAGACGTCGGGACCGACACGCCTGGAATGTTGTCAAATGTTACATCCGAGATGTTAGGTTGCCTTAGGTTAGGATATATGACGTTATAGACGTATATACTGTTCCCTCCGAGAAGTACGGTTCGACAGGCCAGGAATGTTGTCAAATATTGCATCCGAGATGTTAGGTTGCCTTAGGTTAGGATACATAACGTTACAGACGCATGTAATGTTACCACCGAGACGTAGGGACCGACACGCCTGGAATGGTGTCAAATGTTACATCAGAGATGTTAGGTTGCCTTAGATTAGGATATACAACGTTATAGACACATATAATGTTCCCACCGAGAAGTAGGGTCCGACACGCCTGGAATGTTGTAGAATTATACATCCGAGATGTTAGGTTGCCTTAGGTTAGGATATATAACGTTATAGACGTATATACTGTTCCCTCCGAGAGGTAGGGTTCGACAGGCCAGGAATGTTGTCAAATATTGCATCCGAGATGTTAGGTTGCCTTATGTTAGGATATATGACGCTACAGACGTATACAATGTACCCTCCGAGAAGTAGGGTTCGACAGGCCAGGAATGTTGTCAAATATTGCATCCGAGATGTTAGGTTGCCTTAGATTAGGATATACAACGTTATAGACGCATATAATGTTCCCACCGAGAAGTAGGGTCCGACACGCCTGGAAGGTTGTAGAATATTACATCCGAGATGTTATGTTGCCTTAGGTTAGGACATATATCGTTATAGACGTATGTACTGTTCCCACCGAGAGATAGGGTTTGACAGGCCAGGAATGTTGTCAAATATTGCATCCGAGATGTTAGGTTGCCTTAGGTTAGGATATATAACGTTATAGACGCATGTAATGTTACCACCGAGACGTAGGGACCGACACGCCTGGAATGTTGTCAAATGTTACATCCGAGATGTTAGGTTGCCTTAGGTTAGGATATATGACGTTACAGACGTATATACTGTTCCCTCCGAGAGGTAGGGTTCGACAGGCCAGGAATGTTGTCAAATATTGCATCCGAGATGTCAGGTTGCCTTAGATTAGGATATATACCGTTATAGACGAATGTAATGTTACCACCGAGACGTAGGGACCGACACGCCTGGAATGTTGTCAAATGTTACATCCGAGATGTTAGGTTGCCTTAGGTTAGGATATATGACGTTATAGACGTATATACTGTTCCCTCCGAGAAGTACGGTTCGACAGGCCAGGAATGTTGTCAAATATTGCATCCGAGAAGTTAGGTTGCCTTAGGTTAGGATATATAGCGTTATAGACGCATGTAATGTTACCACCGAGACGTAGGGACCGATACGCCTGGAATGTTGTCAAATGTTACATCCGAGATGTTAGGTTGCCTTAGGTTAGGATATATATCGTTATAGACGTATATACTGTTCCCACCGAGAGGTAGGGTTCGACAGGCCAGGAATGTTGTCAAATATTGCATCCGAGATGTTAGGTTGCCTTAGATTATGATATATAGCGTTATAGACGCATATAATGTTCCCACCGAGAAGTAGGTTCCGACACGCCTGGAAGGTTGTAGAATATTACATCCGAGATGTCAGGTTGCCTTAGGTTAGGATATATACCGTTATAGACATATATACTGTTCCCTCCGAGAAGTAGGGTTCGACAGGCCAGGAATGTTGTCAAATATTGCATCCGAGATGTTAGCTTGCCTTAGATTATGGTATATACCGTTATAGACGTATATACTGTTCCCTCCGAGAAGTAGGGTTCGACAGGCCAGGAATGTTGTCAAATATTGCATCCGAGATGTTAGGTTGCCTTAGATCAGGATATACAACGTTATAGACGCATATAATGTTCCCACCGAGAAGTAGGGTTCGACAGGCCAGGAATGTTGTCAAATATTGCATCCGAGATGTTAGGTTGCCTTAGGTTAGGATATATAACGTTATAGACGCATGTAATATTACCTCCGAGACGTAGGGACCGACACGCCTGGAATGTTGTCAAATGTTACATCCGAGGTGTTAGGTTGCCTTAGGTTAGGATATATATCGTTATAGACGTATATACTGTTCCCACCGAGAGGTAGGGTTCGACAGGCCAGGAATGTTGTCAAATATTGCATCCGAGATGTTAGGTTGCCTAAGATTAGGATATATACCGTTATAGACGTATATAATGTTCCCTCCGAGAAGTATGGTTCGACAGGCCAGGAATGTTGTCAAATATTGCATCCGAGATGTTAGGTTGCCTTAGATTATGATATATAGCGTTATAGACGCATATAATGTTCCCACCGAGAAGTAGGGTCCGACACGCCTGGAAGGTTGTAGAATATTACATCCGAGATGTCAGGTTGCCTTAGGTTAGGATATATACCGTTATAGATATATATACTGTTCCCTCCGAGAAGTACGGTTCGGCAGGCCAGGAATGTTGTCAAATATTGCATCAGAGATGTTAGGTTGCCTTAGATAAGGATATATACCGTTATAGACGTATATAATGTTCCCTCCGAGAAGTAGGGTTCGACAGGCCAGGAATGTTGTCAAATATTGCATCCGAGATGTTAGGTTGCCTTAGATTATGATATATAGCGTTATAGACGCATATAATGTTCCCACCGAGAAGTAGGGTCCGACACGCCTGGAAGGTTGTAGAATATTACATCCGAGATGTCAGGTTGCCTTAGGTTAGGATATATACCGTTATAGATATATATACTGTTCCCTCCGAGAAGTACGGTTCGGCAGGCCAGGAATGTTGTCAAATATTGCATCCGAGATGTTAGGTTGCCTTAGGTTAGGATATATAACGTTATAGACGCATGTAATGTTACCACCGAGACGTAGGGACCGACACGCCTGGAATGGTGTCAAATGTTACATCAGAGATGTTAGGTTGCCTTAGATTAGGATATACAACGTTATAGACGCATATAGTGTTCCCACCGAGAAGTAGGTTCCGACACGCCTGGAATGTTGTAGAATAATACATCCGAGATGTTAGGTTGCCTTAGGTTAGGATATATAACGTTATAGACGTATATACTGTTCCCTCCGAGAGGTAGGGTTCGACAGGCCAGGAATGTTGTCAAATATTGCATCCGAGATGTTAGGTTGCCTTATGTTAGGATATATGACGCTACAGACGTATATAATGTACCCTCCGAGAAGTAGGGTTCGACAGGCCAGGAATGTTGTCAAATATTGCATCCGAGATGTTAGGTTGCCTTAGATTAGGATATACAACGTTATAGACGCATATAATGTTCCCACCGAGAAGTAGGGTCCGACACGCCTGGAAGGTTGTAGAATATTACATCCGAGATGTTATGTTGCCTTAGGTTAGGACATATATCGTTATAGACGTATGTACTGTTCCCACCGAGAGATAGGGTTTGACAGGCCAGGAATGTTGTCAAATATTGCATCCGAGATGTTAGGTTGCCTTAGGTTAGGATATATAACGGTATAGACGCATGTAATATTACCTCCGAGACGTAGGGACCGACACGCCTGGAATGTTGTCAAATGTTACATCCGAGATGTCAGGTTGCCTTAGGTTAGGATATATACCGTTATAGATATATATACTGTTCCCTCCGAGAAGTACGGTTCGGCAGGCCAGGAATGTTGTCAAATATTGCATCCGAGATGTTAGGTTGCCTTAGGTTAGGATATATAACGTTATAGACGCATGTAATGTTACCACCGAGACGTAGGGACCGACACGCCTGGAATGTTGTCAAATGTTACATCCGAGATGTTAGGTTGCCTTAGATTAGGATATACAACGTTATAGACGCATATAATGTTCCCACCGAGAAGTAGGGTCCGACACGCCTGGAATGTTATAGAATAATACATCCGAGATGTCAGGTTGCCTTAGGTTAGGATATATGACGTTATAGACGTATATACTGTCCCCTCCGAGAAGTACGGTTCGACAGGCCATGAATGTTGTCAAATATTGCATCCGAGATGTTAGGTTGCCTTAGGTTAGGATATATAACGTTATAGACGCATATAATGTTACCACCGAGACGTAGGGACCGACACGCCTGGAATGTTGTCAAATGTTACATCCGAGATGTTAGGTTGCCTTAGGTTAGGATATATGACGTTATAGACGTATATACTGTTCCCTCCGAGAAGTACGGTTCGACAGGCCAGGAATGTTGTCAAATATTGCATCCGAGATGTTAGGTTGCCTTAGGTTAGGATATATAGCGTTATAGACGCATGTAATGTTACCACCGAGACGTAGGGACCGACACGCCTGGAAGGTTGTAGAATATTACATCCGAGATGTCAGGTTGCCTTAGGTTAGGATATATACCGTTATAGATATATATACTGTTCCCTCCGAGAGGTAGGGTTCGACAGGCCAGGAATGTTGTCAAATATTGCATCCGAGATGTTAGGTTGCCTTATGTTAGGATATATGACGCTACAGACGTATATAATGTACCCTCCGAGAAGTAGGGTTCGACAGGCCAGGAATGTTGTCAAATATTGCATCCGAGATGTTAGGTTGCCTTAGATTAGGATATACAACGTTATAGACGCATATAATGTTCCCACCGAGAAGTAGGGTCCGACACGCCTGGAAGGTTGTAGAATATTACATCCGAGATGTTATGTTGCCTTAGGTTAGGACATATATCGTTATAGACGTATGTACTGTTCCCACCGAGAGATAGGGTTTGACAGGCCAGGAATGTTGTCAAATATTGCATCCGAGATGTTAGGTTGCCTTAGGTTAGGATATATAACGGTATAGACGCATGTAATATTACCTCCGAGACGTAGGGACCGACACGCCTGGAATGTTGTCAAATGTTACATCCGAGATGTCAGGTTGCCTTAGGTTAGGATATATACCGTTATAGATATATATACTGTTCCCTCCGAGAAGTACGGTTCGGCAGGCCAGGAATGTTGTCAAATATTGCATCCGAGATGTTAGGTTGCCTTAGGTTAGGATATATAACGTTATAGACGCATGTAATGTTACCACCGAGACGTAGGGACCGACACGCCTGGAATGTTGTCAAATGTTACATCCGAGATGTTAGGTTGCCTTAGATTAGGATATACAACGTTATAGACGCATATAATGTTCCCACCGAGAAGTAGGGTCCGACACGCCTGGAATGTTATAGAATAATACATCCGAGATGTCAGGTTGCCTTAGGTTAGGATATATGACGTTATAGACGTATATACTGTCCCCTCCGAGAAGTACGGTTCGACAGGCCATGAATGTTGTCAAATATTGCATCCGAGATGTTAGGTTGCCTTAGGTTAGGATATATAACGTTATAGACGCATATAATGTTACCACCGAGACGTAGGGACCGACACGCCTGGAATGTTGTCAAATGTTACATCCGAGATGTTAGGTTGCCTTAGGTTAGGATATATGACGTTACAGACGTATATACTGTTCCCTCCCGGAAGTAGGGTTCGAAAGGCCAGGAATGTTGTCAAATATTGCATCCGAGATGTTAGGTTGCCTTAGATTATGATATATACCATTATAGACGCATATAATGTTCCCACCGAGAAGTAGGGTCCGACACGCCTGGAAGGTTGTAGAATATTACATCCGAGATGTCAGGTTGCCTTAGGTTAGGATATATACCGTTATAGACATATATACTGTTCCCTCCGAGAAGAAGGGTTCGACAGGCCAGGAATGTTGTCAAATATTGCATCCGAGAAGTTAGGTTGCCTTAGGTTAGGATATATAGCGTTATAGACGCATGTAATGTTACCACCGAGACGTAGGGACCGACACGCCTGGAATGTTGTCAAATGTTACATCCGAGATGTTAGGTTGCCTTAGATTAGGATATACAACGTTATAGACGCATATAATGTTACCTCCGAGACGTAGGGACCGACACGTCTGGAATGTTGTCAAATGTTACATCCGAGATGTTAGGTTGCCTTATGTTAGGATATATGACGTTACAGACGTATATACTGTTCCCTCCGAGAGGTAGGGTTCGACAGGCCAGGAATGTTGTCAAATATTGCATCCGAGATGTCAGGTTGCCTTAGATTAGGATATATACCGTTATAGACGAATGTAATGTTACCACCGAGACGTAGGGACCGACACGCCTGGAATGTTGTCAAATGTTACATCCGAGATGTTAGGTTGCCTTAGGTTAGGATATATGACGTTATAGACGTATATACTGTTCCCTCCGAGAAGTACGGTTCGACAGGCCAGGAATGTTGTCAAATATTGCATCCGAGAAGTTAGGTTGCCTTAGGTTAGGATATATAGCGTTATAGACGCATGTAATGTTACCACCGAGACGTAGGGACCGACACGCCTGGAAGGTTGTAGAATATTACATCCGAGATGTCAGGTTGCCTTAGGTTAGGATATATACCGTTATAGATATATATACTGTTCCCTCCGAGAAGTACGGTTCGGCAGGCCAGGAATGTTGTCAAATATTGCATCCGAGATGTTAGGTTGCCTTAGGTTAGGATATATAACGTTATAGACGCATGTAATGTTACCACCGAGACGTAGGGACCGACACGCCTGGAATGGTGTCAAATGTTACATCAGAGATGTTAGGTTGCCTTAGATTAGGATATACAACGTTATAGACGCATATAATGTTCCCACCGAGAAGTAGGGTCCGACACGCCTGGAAGGTTGTAGAATATTACATCCGAGATGTTATGTTGCCTTAGGTTAGGACATATATCGTTATAGACGTATGTACTGTTCCCACCGAGAGATAGGGTTTGACAGGCCAGGAATGTTGTCAAATATTGCATCCGAGATGTTAGGTTGCCTTAGGTTAGGATATATAACGTTATAGACGCATGTAATATAACCTCCGAGACGTAGCGACCGACACGCCTGGAATGTTGTCAAATGTTACATCCGAGATGTTAGGTTGCCTTAGATTAGGATATACAACGTTATAGACGCATATAATGTTACCTCCGAGACGTAGGGACCGACACGTCTGGAATGTTGTCAAATGTTACATCCGAGATGTTAGGTTGCCTTATGTTAGGATATATGACGTTACAGACGTATATACTGTTCCCTCCGAGAGGTAGGGTTCGACAGGCCAGGAATGTTGTCAAATATTGCATCCGAGATGTCAGGTTGCCTTAGATTAGGATATATACCGTTATAGACGAATGTAATGTTACCACCGAGACGTAGGGACCGACACGCCTGGAATGTTGTCAAATGTTACATCCGAGATGTTAGGTTGCCTTAGGTTAGGATATATGACGTTATAGACGTATATACTGTTCCCTCCGAGAAGTACGGTTCGACAGGCCAGGAATGTTGTCAAATATTGCATCCGAGAAGTTAGGTTGCCTTAGGTTAGGATATATAGCGTTATAGACGCATGTAATGTTACCACCGAGACGTAGGGACCGACACGCCTGGAAGGTTGTAGAATATTACATCCGAGATGTCAGGTTGCCTTAGGTTAGGATATATACCGTTATAGATATATATACTGTTCCCTCCGAGAAGTACGGTTCGGCAGGCCAGGAATGTTGTCAAATATTGCATCCGAGATGTTAGGTTGCCTTAGGTTAGGATATATAACGTTATAGACGCATGTAATGTTACCACCGAGACGTAGGGACCGACACGCCTGGAATGGTGTCAAATGTTACATCAGAGATGTTAGGTTGCCTTAGATTAGGATATACAACGTTATAGACACATATAATGTTCCCACCGAGAAGTAGGGTCCGACACGCCTGGAATGTTATAGAATTATACATCCGAGATGTTAGGTTGCCTTAGGTTAGGATATATAACGTTATAGACGTATATACTGTTCCCTCCGAGAGGTAGGGTTCGACAGGCCAGGAATGTTGTCAAATATTGCATCCGAGATGTTAGGTTGCCTTATGTTAGGATATATGACGCTACAGACGTATATAATGTACCCTCCGAGAAGTAGGGTTCGACAGGCCAGGAATGTTGTCAAATATTGCATCCGAGATGTTAGGTTGCCTTAGATTAGGATACACAACGTTATAGACGCATATAATGTTCCCACCGAGAAGTAGGGTCCGACACGCCTGGAAGGTTGTAGAATATTACATCCGAGATGTTAAGTTGCCTTAGGTTAGGATATATAACGTTATAGACGTATATACTGTTCCCTCCGAGAAGTAGGGTTCGACAGGCCAGGAATATTGTCAAATATTGCATCCGAGATGTTAGGTTGCCTTAGGTTAGGATATATAACGTTATACACGCATGTAATGTTACCACCGAGACGTAGGGACCGACACGCCTGGAATGTTGTCAAATGTTACATCCGAGATGTTAGGTTGCCTTAGGTTAGGATATATGACGTTACAGACGTATATACTGTTCCCTCCGAGAGGTAGGGTTCGACAGGCCAGGAATGTTGTCAAATATTGCATCCGAGATGTCAGGTTGCCTTAGATTAGGATATATACCGTTAGAGACGAATGTAATGTTACCACCGAGACGTAGGGACCGACACGCCTGGAATGTTGTCAAATGTTACATCCGAGATGTTAGGTTGCCTTAGGTTAGGATATATGACGTTATAGACGTATATACTGTTCCCTCCGAGAAGTACGGTTCGACAGGCCAGGAATGTTGTCAAATATTGCATCCGAGAAGTTAGGTTGCCTTAGGTTAGGATACATAACGTTATAGACGCATGTAATGTTACCACCGAGACGTAGGGACCGACACGCCTGGAATGGTGTCAAATGTTACATCAGAGATGTTAGGTTGCCTTAGATTAGGATATACAACGTTATAGACACATATAATGTTCCCACCGAGAAGTAGGGTCCGACACGCCTGGAATGTTGTAGAATTATACATCCGAGATGTTAGGTTGCCTTAGGTTAGGATATATAACGTTATAGACGTATATACTGTTCCCTCCGAGAGGTAGGGTTCGACAGGCCAGGAATGTTGTCAAATATTGCATCCGAGATGTTAGGTTGCCTTATGTTAGGATATATGACGCTACAGACGTATATAATGTACCCTCCGAGAAGTAGGGTTCGACAGGCCAGGAATGTTGTCAAATATTGCATCCGAGATGTTAGGTTGCCTTAGATTAGGATACACAACGTTATAGACGCATATAATGTTCCCACCGAGAAGTAGGGTCCGACACGCCTGGAAGGTTGTAGAATATTACATCCGAGATGTTAAGTTGCCTTAGGTTAGGATATATAACGTTATAGACGTATATACTGTTCCCTCCGAGAAGTAGGGTTCGACAGGCCAGGAATATTGTCAAATATTGCATCCGAGATGTTAGGTTGCCTTAGGTTAGGATATATAACGTTATAGACGCATGTAATGTTACCACCGAGACGTAGGGACCGACACGCCTGGAATGTTGTCAAATGTTACATCCGAGATGTTAGGTTGCCTTAGGTTAGGATATATGACGTTACAGACGTATATACTGTTCCCTCCGAGAGGTAGGGTTCGACAGGCCAGGAATGTTGTCAAATATTGCATCCGAGATGTCAGGTTGCCTTAGATTAGGATATATACCGTTATAGACGAATGTAATGTTACCACCGAGACGTAGGGACCGACACGCCTGGAATGTTGTCAAATGTTACATCCGAGATGTTAGGTTGCCTTAGGTTAGGATATATGACGTTATAGACGTATATACTGTTCCCTCCGAGAAGTACGGTTCGACAGGCCAGGAATGTTGTCAAATATTGCATCCGAGAAGTTAGGTTGCCTTAGGTTAGGATATATAGCGTTATAGACGCATGTAATGTTACCACCGAGACGTAGGGACCGATACGCCTGGAATGTTGTCAAATGTTACATCCGAGATGTTAGGTTGCCTTAGGTTAGGATATATATCGTTATAGACGTATATACTGTTCCCACCGAGAGGTAGGGTTCGACAGGCCAGGAATGTTGTCAAATATTGCATCCGAGATGTTAGGTTGCCTTAGATTATGATATATAGCGTTATAGACGCATATAATGTTCCCACCGAGAAGTAGGTTCCGACACGCCTGGAAGGTTGTAGAATATTACATCCGAGATGTCAGGTTGCCTTAGGTTAGGATATATACCGTTATAGACATATATACTG
This sequence comes from Xylocopa violacea, assembly GCA_963969225.1. Lineage (NCBI taxonomy): Eukaryota > Metazoa > Arthropoda > Insecta > Hymenoptera > Apidae > Xylocopa > Xylocopa violacea. Next base: position 23,505,665 of record CAXAJV010000004.1, read on the forward strand.
TTCCCTCCGAGAAGTAGGGTTCGACAGGCCAGGAATGTTGTCAAATATTGCATCCGAGATGTTAGCTTGCCTTAGATTATGGTATATACCGTTATAGACGTATATACTGTTCCCTCCGAGAAGTAGGGTTCGACAGGCCAGGAATGTTGTCAAATATTGCATCCGAGATGTTAGGTTGCCTTAGATCAGGATATACAACGTTATAGACGCATATAATGTTCCCACCGAGAAGTAGGGTTCGACAGGCCAGGAATGTTGTCAAATATTGCATCCGAGAAGTTAGGTTGCCTTAGGTTAGGATATATAGCGTTATAGACGCATGTAATGTTACCACCGAGACGTAGGGACCGATACGCCTGGAATGTTGTCAAATGTTACATCCGAGATGTTAGGTTGCCTTAGGTTAGGATATATATCGTTATAGACGTATATACTGTTCCCACCGAGAGGTAGGGTTCGACAGGCCAGGAATGTTGTCAAATATTGCATCCGAGATGTTAGGTTGCCTTAGATTATGATATATAGCGTTATAGACGCATATAATGTTCCCACCGAGAAGTAGGTTCCGACACGCCTGGAAGGTTGTAGAATATTACATCCGAGATGTCAGGTTGCCTTAGGTTAGGATATATACCGTTATAGACATATATACTGTTCCCTCCGAGAAGTAGGGTTCGACAGGCCAGGAATGTTGTCAAATATTGCATCCGAGATGTTAGCTTGCCTTAGATTATGGTATATACCGTTATAGACGTATATACTGTTCCCTCCGAGAAGTAGGGTTCGACAGGCCAGGAATGTTGTCAAATATTGCATCCGAGATGTTAGGTTGCCTTAGATCAGGATATACAACGTTATAGACGCATATAATGTTCCCACCGAGAAGTAGGGTTCGACAGGCCAGGAATGTTGTCAAATATTGCATCCGAGATGTTAGGTTGCCTTAGGTTAGGATATATAACGTTATAGACGCATGTAATATTACCTCCGAGACGTAGGGACCGACACGCCTGGAATGTTGTCAAATGTTACATCCGAGGTGTTAGGTTGCCTTAGGTTAGGATATATATCGTTATAGACGTATATACTGTTCCCACCGAGAGGTAGGGTTCGACAGGCCAGGAATGTTGTCAAATATTGCATCCGAGATGTTAGGTTGCCTAAGATTAGGATATATACCGTTATAGACGTATATAATGTTCCCTCCGAGAAGTATGGTTCGACAGGCCAGGAATGTTGTCAAATATTGCATCCGAGATGTTAGGTTGCCTTAGATTATGATATATAGCGTTATAGACGCATATAATGTTCCCACCGAGAAGTAGGGTCCGACACGCCTGGAAGGTTGTAGAATATTACATCCGAGATGTCAGGTTGCCTTAGGTTAGGATATATACCGTTATAGATATATATACTGTTCCCTCCGAGAAGTACGGTTCGGCAGGCCAGGAATGTTGTCAAATATTGCATCAGAGATGTTAGGTTGCCTTAGATAAGGATATATACCGTTATAGACGTATATAATGTTCCCTCCGAGAAGTAGGGTTCGACAGGCCAGGAATGTTGTCAAATATTGCATCCGAGATGTTAGGTTGCCTTAGATTATGATATATAGCGTTATAGACGCATATAATGTTCCCACCGAGAAGTAGGGTCCGACACGCCTGGAAGGTTGTAGAATATTACATCCGAGATGTCAGGTTGCCTTAGGTTAGGATATATACCGTTATAGATATATATACTGTTCCCTCCGAGAAGTACGGTTCGGCAGGCCAGGAATGTTGTCAAATATTGCATCCGAGATGTTAGGTTGCCTTAGGTTAGGATATATAACGTTATAGACGCATGTAATGTTACCACCGAGACGTAGGGACCGACACGCCTGGAATGGTGTCAAATGTTACATCAGAGATGTTAGGTTGCCTTAGATTAGGATATACAACGTTATAGACGCATATAGTGTTCCCACCGAGAAGTAGGTTCCGACACGCCTGGAATGTTGTAGAATAATACATCCGAGATGTTAGGTTGCCTTAGGTTAGGATATATAACGTTATAGACGTATATACTGTTCCCTCCGAGAGGTAGGGTTCGACAGGCCAGGAATGTTGTCAAATATTGCATCCGAGATGTTAGGTTGCCTTATGTTAGGATATATGACGCTACAGACGTATATAATGTACCCTCCGAGAAGTAGGGTTCGACAGGCCAGGAATGTTGTCAAATATTGCATCCGAGATGTTAGGTTGCCTTAGATTAGGATATACAACGTTATAGACGCATATAATGTTCCCACCGAGAAGTAGGGTCCGACACGCCTGGAAGGTTGTAGAATATTACATCCGAGATGTTATGTTGCCTTAGGTTAGGACATATATCGTTATAGACGTATGTACTGTTCCCACCGAGAGATAGGGTTTGACAGGCCAGGAATGTTGTCAAATATTGCATCCGAGATGTTAGGTTGCCTTAGGTTAGGATATATAACGGTATAGACGCATGTAATATTACCTCCGAGACGTAGGGACCGACACGCCTGGAATGTTGTCAAATGTTACATCCGAGATGTCAGGTTGCCTTAGGTTAGGATATATACCGTTATAGATATATATACTGTTCCCTCCGAGAAGTACGGTTCGGCAGGCCAGGAATGTTGTCAAATATTGCATCCGAGATGTTAGGTTGCCTTAGGTTAGGATATATAACGTTATAGACGCATGTAATGTTACCACCGAGACGTAGGGACCGACACGCCTGGAATGTTGTCAAATGTTACATCCGAGATGTTAGGTTGCCTTAGATTAGGATATACAACGTTATAGACGCATATAATGTTCCCACCGAGAAGTAGGGTCCGACACGCCTGGAATGTTATAGAATAATACATCCGAGATGTCAGGTTGCCTTAGGTTAGGATATATGACGTTATAGACGTATATACTGCCCCCTCCGAGAAGTACGGTTCGACAGGCCATGAATGTTGTCAAATATTGCATCCGAGATGTTAGGTTGCCTTAGGTTAGGATATATAACGTTATAGACGCATATAATGTTACCACCGAGACGTAGGGACCGACACGCCTGGAATGTTGTCAAATGTTACATCCGAGATGTTAGGTTGCCTTAGGTTAGGATATATGACGTTACAGACGTATATACTGTTCCCTCCCGGAAGTAGGGTTCGAAAGGCCAGGAATGTTGTCAAATATTGCATCCGAGATGTTAGGTTGCCTTAGATTATGATATATACCATTATAGACGCATATAATGTTCCCACCGAGAAGTAGGGTCCGACACGCCTGGAAGGTTGTAGAATATTACATCCGAGATGTCAGGTTGCCTTAGGTTAGGATATATACCGTTATAGACATATATACTGTTCCCTCCGAGAAGAAGGGTTCGACAGGCCAGGAATGTTGTCAAATATTGCATCCGAGAAGTTAGGTTGCCTTAGGTTAGGATATATAGCGTTATAGACGCATGTAATGTTACCACCGAGACGTAGGGACCGACACGCCTGGAATGTTGTCAAATGTTACATCCGAGATGTTAGGTTGCCTTAGATTAGGATATACAACGTTATAGACGCATATAATGTTACCTCCGAGACGTAGGGACCGACACGTCTGGAATGTTGTCAAATGTTACATCCGAGATGTTAGGTTGCCTTATGTTAGGATATATGACGTTACAGACGTATATACTGTTCCCTCCGAGAGGTAGGGTTCGACAGGCCAGGAATGTTGTCAAATATTGCATCCGAGATGTCAGGTTGCCTTAGATTAGGATATATACCGTTATAGACGAATGTAATGTTACCACCGAGACGTAGGGACCGACACGCCTGGAATGTTGTCAAATGTTACATCCGAGATGTTAGGTTGCCTTAGGTTAGGATATATGACGTTATAGACGTATATACTGTTCCCTCCGAGAAGTACGGTTCGACAGGCCAGGAATGTTGTCAAATATTGCATCCGAGAAGTTAGGTTGCCTTAGGTTAGGATATATAGCGTTATAGACGCATGTAATGTTACCACCGAGACGTAGGGACCGACACGCCTGGAAGGTTGTAGAATATTACATCCGAGATGTCAGGTTGCCTTAGGTTAGGATATATACCGTTATAGATATATATACTGTTCCCTCCGAGAAGTACGGTTCGGCAGGCCAGGAATGTTGTCAAATATTGCATCCGAGATGTTAGGTTGCCTTAGGTTAGGATATATAACGTTATAGACGCATGTAATGTTACCACCGAGACGTAGGGACCGACACGCCTGGAATGGTGTCAAATGTTACATCAGAGATGTTAGGTTGCCTTAGATTAGGATATACAACGTTATAGACGCATATAATGTTCCCACCGAGAAGTAGGGTCCGACACGCCTGGAAGGTTGTAGAATATTACATCCGAGATGTTATGTTGCCTTAGGTTAGGACATATATCGTTATAGACGTATGTACTGTTCCCACCGAGAGATAGGGTTTGACAGGCCAGGAATGTTGTCAAATATTGCATCCGAGATGTTAGGTTGCCTTAGGTTAGGATATATAACGTTATAGACGCATGTAATATTACCTCCGAGACGTAGCGACCGACACGCCTGGAATGTTGTCAAATGTTACATCCGAGATGTTAGGTTGCCTTAGATTAGGATATACAACGTTATAGACGCATATAATGTTACCTCCGAGACGTAGGGACCGACACGTCTGGAATGTTGTCAAATGTTACATCCGAGATGTTAGGTTGCCTTATGTTAGGATATATGACGTTACAGACGTATATACTGTTCCCTCCGAGAGGTAGGGTTCGACAGGCCAGGAATGTTGTCAAATATTGCATCCGAGATGTCAGGTTGCCTTAGATTAGGATATATACCGTTATAGACGAATGTAATGTTACCACCGAGACGTAGGGACCGACACGCCTGGAATGTTGTCAAATGTTACATCCGAGATGTTAGGTTGCCTTAGGTTAGGATATATGACGTTATAGACGTATATACTGTTCCCTCCGAGAAGTACGGTTCGACAGGCCAGGAATGTTGTCAAATATTGCATCCGAGAAGTTAGGTTGCCTTAGGTTAGGATATATAGCGTTATAGACGCATGTAATGTTACCACCGAGACGTAGGGACCGACACGCCTGGAAGGTTGTAGAATATTACATCCGAGATGTCAGGTTGCCTTAGGTTAGGATATATACCGTTATAGATATATATACTGTTCCCTCCGAGAAGTACGGTTCGGCAGGCCAGGAATGTTGTCAAATATTGCATCCGAGATGTTAGGTTGCCTTAGGTTAGGATATATAACGTTATAGACGCATGTAATGTTACCACCGAGACGTAGGGACCGACACGCCTGGAATGGTGTCAAATGTTACATCAGAGATGTTAGGTTGCCTTAGATTAGGATATACAACGTTATAGACACATATAATGTTCCCACCGAGAAGTAGGGTCCGACACGCCTGGAATGTTGTAGAATTATACATCCGAGATGTTAGGTTGCCTTAGGTTAGGATATATAACGTTATAGACGTATATACTGTTCCCTCCGAGAGGTAGGGTTCGACAGGCCAGGAATGTTGTCAAATATTGCATCCGAGATGTTAGGTTGCCTTATGTTAGGATATATGACGCTACAGACGTATATAATGTACCCTCCGAGAAGTAGGGTTCGACAGGCCAGGAATGTTGTCAAATATTGCATCCGAGATGTTAGGTTGCCTTAGATTAGGATACACAACGTTATAGACGCATATAATGTTCCCACCGAGAAGTAGGGTCCGACACGCCTGGAAGGTTGTAGAATATTACATCCGAGATGTTAAGTTGCCTTAGGTTAGGATATATAACGTTATAGACGTATATACTGTTCCCTCCGAGAAGTAGGGTTCGACAGGCCAGGAATGTTGTCAAATATTGCATCCGAGATGTTAGGTTGCCTTAGGTTAGGATATATAACGGTATAGACGCATGTAATATTACCTCCGAGACGTAGGGACCGACACGCCTGGAATGTTGTCAAATGTTACATCCGAGATGTCAGGTTGCCTTAGGTTAGGATATATACCGTTATAGATATATATACTGTTCCCTCCGAGAAGTACGGTTCGGCAGGCCAGGAATGTTGTCAAATATTGCATCCGAGATGTTAGGTTGCCTTAGGTTAGGATATATAACGTTATAGACGCATGTAATGTTACCACCGAGACGTAGGGACCGACACGCCTGGAATGTTGTCAAATGTTACATCCGAGATGTTAGGTTGCCTTAGATTAGGATATACAACGTTATAGACGCATATAATGTTCCCACCGAGAAGTAGGGTCCGACACGCCTGGAATGTTATAGAATAATACATCCGAGATGTCAGGTTGCCTTAGGTTAGGATATATGACGTTATAGACGTATATACTGCCCCCTCCGAGAAGTACGGTTCGACAGGCCATGAATGTTGTCAAATATTGCATCCGAGATGTTAGGTTGCCTTAGGTTAGGATATATAACGTTATAGACGCATATAATGTTACCACCGAGACGTAGGGACCGACACGCCTGGAATGTTGTCAAATGTTACATCCGAGATGTTAGGTTGCCTTAGGTTAGGATATATGACGTTACAGACGTATATACTGTTCCCTCCCGGAAGTAGGGTTCGAAAGGCCAGGAATGTTGTCAAATATTGCATCCGAGATGTTAGGTTGCCTTAGATTATGATATATACCATTATAGACGCATATAATGTTCCCACCGAGAAGTAGGGTCCGACACGCCTGGAAGGTTGTAGAATATTACATCCGAGATGTCAGGTTGCCTTAGGTTAGGATATATACCGTTATAGACATATATACTGTTCCCTCCGAGAAGAAGGGTTCGACAGGCCAGGAATGTTGTCAAATATTGCATCCGAGAAGTTAGGTTGCCTTAGGTTAGGATATATAGCGTTATAGACGCATGTAATGTTACCACCGAGACGTAGGGACCGACACGCCTGGAATGTTGTCAAATGTTACATCCGAGATGTTAGGTTGCCTTAGATTAGGATATACAACGTTATAGACGCATATAATGTTACCTCCGAGACGTAGGGACCGACACGTCTGGAATGTTGTCAAATGTTACATCCGAGATGTTAGGTTGCCTTATGTTAGGATATATGACGTTACAGACGTATATACTGTTCCCTCCGAGAGGTAGGGTTCGACAGGCCAGGAATGTTGTCAAATATTGCATCCGAGATGTCAGGTTGCCTTAGATTAGGATATATACCGTTATAGACGAATGTAATGTTACCACCGAGACGTAGGGACCGACACGCCTGGAATGTTGTCAAATGTTACATCCGAGATGTTAGGTTGCCTTAGGTTAGGATATATGACGTTATAGACGTATATACTGTTCCCTCCGAGAAGTACGGTTCGACAGGCCAGGAATGTTGTCAAATATTGCATCCGAGAAGTTAGGTTGCCTTAGGTTAGGATATATAGCGTTATAGACGCATGTAATGTTACCACCGAGACGTAGGGACCGACACGCCTGGAAGGTTGTAGAATATTACATCCGAGATGTCAGGTTGCCTTAGGTTAGGATATATACCGTTATAGATATATATACTGTTCCCTCCGAGAAGTACGGTTCGGCAGGCCAGGAATGTTGTCAAATATTGCATCCGAGATGTTAGGTTGCCTTAGGTTAGGATATATAACGTTATAGACGCATGTAATGTTACCACCGAGACGTAGGGACCGACACGCCTGGAATGGTGTCAAATGTTACATCAGAGATGTTAGGTTGCCTTAGATTAGGATATACAACGTTATAGACGCATATAATGTTCCCACCGAGAAGTAGGGTCCGACACGCCTGGAAGGTTGTAGAATATTACATCCGAGATGTTATGTTGCCTTAGGTTAGGACATATATCGTTATAGACGTATGTACTGTTCCCACCGAGAGATAGGGTTTGACAGGCCAGGAATGTTGTCAAATATTGCATCCGAGATGTTAGGTTGCCTTAGGTTAGGATATATAACGTTATAGACGCATGTAATATTACCTCCGAGACGTAGCGACCGACACGCCTGGAATGTTGTCAAATGTTACATCCGAGATGTTAGGTTGCCTTAGATTAGGATATACAACGTTATAGACGCATATAATGTTACCTCCGAGACGTAGGGACCGACACGTCTGGAATGTTGTCAAATGTTACATCCGAGATGTTAGGTTGCCTTATGTTAGGATATATGACGTTACAGACGTATATACTGTTCCCTCCGAGAGGTAGGGTTCGACAGGCCAGGAATGTTGTCAAATATTGCATCCGAGATGTCAGGTTGCCTTAGATTAGGATATATACCGTTATAGACGAATGTAATGTTACCACCGAGACGTAGGGACCGACACGCCTGGAATGTTGTCAAATGTTACATCCGAGATGTTAGGTTGCCTTAGGTTAGGATATATGACGTTATAGACGTATATACTGTTCCCTCCGAGAAGTACGGTTCGACAGGCCAGGAATGTTGTCAAATATTGCATCCGAGAAGTTAGGTTGCCTTAGGTTAGGATATATAGCGTTATAGACGCATGTAATGTTACCACCGAGACGTAGGGACCGACACGCCTGGAAGGTTGTAGAATATTACATCCGAGATGTCAGGTTGCCTTAGGTTAGGATATATACCGTTATAGATATATATTCTGTTCCCTCCGAGAAGTACGGTTCGGCAGGCCAGGAATGTTGTCAAATATTGCATCCGAGATGTTAGGTTGCCTTAGGTTAGGATATATAACGTTATAGACGCATGTAATGTTACCACCGAGACGTAGGGACCGACACGCCTGGAATGGTGTCAAATGTTACATCAGAGATGTTAGGTTGCCTTAGATTAGGATATACAACGTTATAGACACATATAATGTTCCCACCGAGAAGTAGGGTCCGACACGCCTGGAATGTTGTAGAATTATACATCCGAGATGTTAGGTTGCCTTAGGTTAGGATATATAACGTTATAGACGTATATACTGTTCCCTCCGAGAGGTAGGGTTCGACAGGCCAGGAATGTTGTCAAATATTGCATCCGAGATGTTAGGTTGCCTTATGTTAGGATATATGACGCTACAGACGTATATAATGTACCCTCCGAGAAGTAGGGTTCGACAGGCCAGGAATGTTGTCAAATATTGCATCCGAGATGTTAGGTTGCCTTAGATTAGGATACACAACGTTATAGACGCATATAATGTTCCCACCGAGAAGTAGGGTCCGACACGCCTGGAAGGTTGTAGAATATTACATCCGAGATGTTAAGTTGCCTTAGGTTAGGATATATAACGTTATAGACGTATATACTGTTCCCTCCGAGAAGTAGGGTTCGACAGGCCAGGAATATTGTCAAATATTGCATCCGAGATGTTAGGTTGCCTTAGGTTAGGATATATAACGTTATAGACGCATGTAATGTTACCACCGAGACGTAGGGACCGACACGCCTGGAATGTTGTCAAATGTTACATCCGAGATGTTAGGTTGCCTTAGGTTAGGATATATGACGTTACAGACGTATATACTGTTCCCTCCGAGAGGTAGGGTTCGACAGGCCAGGAATGTTGTCAAATATTGCATCCGAGATGTCAGGTTGCCTTAGATTAGGATATATACCGTTAGAGACGAATGTAATGTTACCACCGAGACGTAGGGACCGACACGCCTGGAATGTTGTCAAATGTTACATCCGAGATGTTAGGTTGCCTTAGGTTAGGATATATGACGTTATAGACGTATATACTGTTCCCTCCGAGAAGTACGGTTCGACAGGCCAGGAATGTTGTCAAATATTGCATCCGAGAAGTTAGGTTGCCTTAGGTTAGGATACATAACGTTATAGACGCATGTAATGTTACCACCGAGACGTAGGGACCGACACGCCTGGAATGGTGTCAAATGTTACATCAGAGATGTTAGGTTGCCTTAGATTAGGATATACAACGTTATAGACACATATAATGTTCCCACCGAGAAGTAGGGTCCGACACGCCTGGAATGTTGTAGAATTATACATCCGAGATGTTAGGTTGCCTTAGGTTAGGATATATAACGTTATAGACGTATATACTGTTCCCTCCGAGAGGTAGGGTTCGACAGGCCAGGAATGTTGTCAAATATTGCATCCGAGATGTTAGGTTGCCTTATGTTAGGATATATGACGCTACAGACGTATATAATGTACCCTCCGAGAAGTAGGGTTCGACAGGCCAGGAATGTTGTCAAATATTGCATCCGAGATGTTAGGTTGCCTTAGATTAGGATACACAACGTTATAGACGCATATAATGTTCCCACCGAGAAGTAGGGTCCGACACGCCTGGAAGGTTGTAGAATATTACATCCGAGATGTTAAGTTGCCTTAGGTTAGGATATATAACGTTATAGACGTATATACTGTTCCCTCCGAGAAGTAGGGTTCGACAGGCCAGGAATATTGTCAAATATTGCATCCGAGATGTTAGGTTGCCTTAGGTTAGGATATATAACGTTATAGACGCATGTAATGTTACCACCGAGACGTAGGGACCGACACGCCTGGAATGTTGTCAAATGTTACATCCGAGATGTTAGGTTGCCTTAGGTTAGGATATATGACGTTACAGACGTATATACTGTTCCCTCCGAGAGGTAGGGTTCGACAGGCCAGGAATGTTGTCAAATATTGCATCCGAGATGTCAGGTTGCCTTAGATTAGGATATATACCGTTATAGACGAATGTAATGTTACCACCGAGACGTAGGGACCGACACGCCTGGAATGTTGTCAAATGTTACATCCGAGATGTTAGGTTGCCTTAGGTTAGGATATATGACGTTATAGACGTATATACTGTTCCCTCCGAGAAGTACGGTTCGACAGGCCAGGAATGTTGTCAAATATTGCATCCGAGAAGTTAGGTTGCCTTAGGTTAGGATATATAGCGTTATAGACGCATGTAATGTTACCACCGAGACGTAGGGACCGATACGCCTGGAATGTTGTCAAATGTTACATCCGAGATGTTAGGTTGCCTTAGGTTAGGATATATATCGTTATAGACGTATATACTGTTCCCACCGAGAGGTAGGGTTCGACAGGCCAGGAATGTTGTCAAATATTGCATCCGAGATGTTAGGTTGCCTTAGATTATGATATATAGCGTTATAGACGCATATAATGTTCCCACCGAGAAGTAGGTTCCGACACGCCTGGAAGGTTGTAGAATATTACATCCGAGATGTCAGGTTGCCTTAGGTTAGGATATATACCGTTATAGACATATATACTGTTCCCTCCGAGAAGTAGGGTTCGACAGGCCAGGAATGTTGTCAAATATTGCATCCGAGATGTTAGCTTGCCTTAGATTATGGTATATACCGTTATAGACGTATATACTGTTCCCTCCGAGAAGTAGGGTTCGACAGGCCAGGAATGTTGTCAAATATTGCATCCGAGATGTTAGGTTGCCTTAGATCAGGATATACAACGTTATAGACGCATATAATGTTCCCACCGAGAAGTAGGGTTCGACAGGCCAGGAATGTTGTCAAATATTGCATCCGAGATGTTAGGTTGCCTTAGGTTAGGATATATAACGTTATAGACGCATGTAATATTACCTCCGAGACGTAGGGACCGACACGCCTGGAATGTTGTCAAATGTTACATCCGAGGTGTTAGGTTGCCTTAGGTTAGGATATATATCGTTATAGACGTATATACTGTTCCCACCGAGAGGTAGGGTTCGACAGGCCAGGAATGTTGTCAAATATTGCATCCGAGATGTTAGGTTGCCTAAGATTAGGATATATACCGTTATAGACGTATATAATGTTCCCTCCGAGAAGTATGGTTCGACAGGCCAGGAATGTTGTCAAATATTGCATCCGAGATGTTAGGTTGCCTTAGATTATGATATATAGCGTTATAGACGCATATAATGTTCCCACCGAGAAGTAGGGTCCGACACGCCTGGAAGGTTGTAGAATATTACATCCGAGATGTCAGGTTGCCTTAGGTTAGGATATATACCGTTATAGATATATATACTGTTCCCTCCGAGAAGTACGGTTCGGCAGGCCAGGAATGTTGTCAAATATTGCATCAGAGATGTTAGGTTGCCTTAGATAAGGATATATACCGTTATAGACGTATATAATGTTCCCTCCGAGAAGTAGGGTTCGACAGGCCAGGAATGTTGTCAAATATTGCATCCGAGATGTTAGGTTGCCTTAGATTATGATATATAGCGTTATAGACGCATATAATGTTCCCACCGAGAAGTAGGGTCCGACACGCCTGGAAGGTTGTAGAATATTACATCCGAGATGTCAGGTTGCCTTAGGTTAGGATATATACCGTTATAGATATATATACTGTTCCCTCCGAGAAGTACGGTTCGGCAGGCCAGGAATGTTGTCAAATATTGCATCCGAGATGTTAGGTTGCCTTAGGTTAGGATACATAACGTTATAGACGCATGTAATGTTACCACCGAGACGTAGGGACCGACACGCCTGGAATGGTGTCAAATGTTACATCAGAGATGTTAGGTTGCCTTAGATTAGGATATACAACGTTATAGACACATATAATGTTCCCACCGAGAAGTAGGGTCCGACACGCCTGGAATGTTGTAGAATTATACATCCGAGATGTTAGGTTGCCTTAGGTTAGGATATATAACGTTATAGACGTATATACTGTTCCCTCCGAGAGGTAGGGTTCGACAGGCCAGGAATGTTGTCAAATATTGCATCCGAGATGTTAGGTTGCCTTATGTTAGGATATATGACGCTACAGACGTATATAATGTACCCTCCGAGAAGTAGGGTTCGACAGGCCAGGAATGTTGTCAAATATTGCATCCGAGATGTTAGGTTGCCTTAGATTAGGATACACAACGTTATAGACGCATATAATGTTCCCACCGAGAAGTAGGGTCCGACACGCCTGGAAGGTTGTAGAATATTACATCCGAGATGTTAAGTTGCCTTAGGTTAGGATATATAACGTTATAGACGTATATACTGTTCCCTCCGAGAAGTAGGGTTCGACAGGCCAGGAATATTGTCAAATATTGCATCCGAGATGTTAGGTTGCCTTAGGTTAGGATATATAACGTTATAGACGCATGTAATGTTACCACCGAGACGTAGGGACCGACACGCCTGGAATGTTGTCAAATGTTACATCCGAGATGTTAGGTTGCCTTAGGTTAGGATATATGACGTTACAGACGTATATACTGTTCCCTCCGAGAGGTAGGGTTCGACAGGCCAGGAATGTTGTCAAATATTGCATCCGAGATGTCAGGTTGCCTTAGATTAGGATATATACCGTTATAGACGAATGTAATGTTACCACCGAGACGTAGGGACCGACACGCCTGGAATGTTGTCAAATGTTACATCCGAGATGTTAGGTTGCCTTAGGTTAGGATATATGACGTTATAGACGTATATACTGTTCCCTCCGAGAAGTACGGTTCGACAGGCCAGGAATGTTGTCAAATATTGCATCCGAGAAGTTAGGTTGCCTTAGGTTAGGATATATAGCGTTATAGACGCATGTAATGTTACCACCGAGACGTAGGGACCGATACGCCTGGAATGTTGTCAAATGTTACATCCGAGATGTTAGGTTGCCTTAGGTTAGGATATATATCGTTATAGACGTATATACTGTTCCCACCGAGAGGTAGGGTTCGACAGGCCAGGAATGTTGTCAAATATTGCATCCGAGATGTTAGGTTGCCTTAGATTATGATATATAGCGTTATAGACGCATATAATGTTCCCACCGAGAAGTAGGTTCCGACACGCCTGGAAGGTTGTAGAATATTACATCCGAGATGTCAGGTTGCCTTAGGTTAGGATATATACCGTTATAGACATATATACTGTTCCCTCCGAGAAGTAGGGTTCGACAGGCCAGGAATGTTGTCAAATATTGCATCCGAGATGTTAGCTTGCCTTAGATTATGGTATATACCGTTATAGACGTATATACTGTTCCCTCCGAGAAGTAGGGTTCGACAGGCCAGGAATGTTGTCAAATATTGCATCCGAGATGTTAGGTTGCCTTAGATCAGGATATACAACGTTATAGACGCATATAATGTTCCCACCGAGAAGTAGGGTTCGACAGGCCAGGAATGTTGTCAAATATTGCATCCGAGATGTTAGGTTGCCTTAGGTTAGGATATATAACGTTATAGACGCATGTAATATTACCTCCGAGACGTAGGGACCGACACGCCTGGAATGTTGTCAAATGTTACATCCGAGGTGTTAGGTTGCCGTAGGTTAGGATATATATCGTTATAGACGTATATACTGTTCCCACCGAGAGGTAGGGTTCGACAGGCCAGGAATGTTGTCAAATATTGCATCCGAGATGTTAGGTTGCCTAAGATTAGGATATATACCGTTATAGACGTATATAATGTTCCCTCCGAGAAGTATGGTTCGACAGGCCAGGAATGTTGTCAAATATTGCATCCGAGATGTTAGGTTGCCTTAGATTATGATATATAGCGTTATAGACGCATATAATGTTCCCACCGAGAAGTAGGGTCCGACACGCCTGGAAGGTTGTAGAATATTACATCCGAGATGTCAGGTTGCCTTAGGTTAGGATATATACCGTTATAGATATATATACTGTTCCCTCCGAGAAGTACGGTTCGGCAGGCCAGGAATGTTGTCAAATATTGCATCAGAGATGTTAGGTTGCCTTAGATAAGGATATATACCGTTATAGACGTATATAATGTTCCCTCCGAGAAGTAGGGTTCGACAGGCCAGGAATGTTGTCAAATATTGCATCCGAGATGTTAGGTTGCCTTAGATTATGATATATAGCGTTATAGACGCATATAATGTTCCCACCGAGAAGTAGGGTCCGACACGCCTGGAAGGTTGTAGAATATTACATCCGAGATGTCAGGTTGCCTTAGGTTAGGATATATACCGTTATAGATATATATACTGTTCCCTCCGAGAAGTACGGTTCGGCAGGCCAGGAATGTTGTCAAATATTGCATCCGAGATGTTAGGTTGCCTTAGGTTAGGATATATAACGTTATAGACGCATGTAATGTTACCACCGAGACGTAGGGACCGACACGCCTGGAATGGTGTCAAATGTTACATCAGATATGTTAGGTTGCCTTAGATTAGGATATACAACGTTATAGACGCATATAGTGTTCCCACCGAGAAGTAGGTTCCGACACGCCTGGAATGTTGTAGAATAATACATCCGAGATGTTAGGTTGCCTTAGGTTAGGATATATAACGTTATAGACGTATATACTGTTCCCTCCGAGAGGTAGGGTTCGACAGGCCAGGAATGTTGTCAAATATTGCATCCGAGATGTTAGGTTGCCTTATGTTAGGATATATGACGCTACAGACGTATATAATGTACCCTCCGAGAAGTAGGGTTCGACAGGCCAGGAATGTTGTCAAATATTGCATCCGAGATGTTAGGTTGCCTTAGATTAGGATATACAACGTTATAGACGCATATAATGTTCCCACCGAGAAGTAGGGTGCGACACGCCTGGAAGGTTGTAGAATATTACATCCGAGATGTTATGTTGCCTTAGGTTAGGACATATATCGTTATAGACGTATGTACTGTTCCCACCGAGAGATAGGGTTTGACAGGCCAGGAATGTTGTCAAATATTGCATCCGAGATGTTAGGTTGCCTTAGGTTAGGATATATAACGGTATAGACGCATGTAATATTACCTCCGAGACGTAGGGACCGACACGCCTGGAATGTTGTCAAATGTTACATCCGAGATGTCAGGTTGCCTTAGGTTAGGATATATACCGTTATAGATATATATACTGTTCCCTCCGAGAAGTACGGTTCGGCAGGCCAGGAATGTTGTCAAATATTGCATCCGAGATGTTAGGTTGCCTTAGGTTAGGATATATAACGTTATAGACGCATGTAATGTTACCACCGAGACGTAGGGACCGACACGCCTGGAATGTTGTCAAATGTTACATCCGAGATGTTAGGTTGCCTTAGATTAGGATATACAACGTTATAGACGCATATAATGTTCCCACCGAGAAGTAGGGTCCGACACGCCTGGAATGTTATAGAATAATACATCCGAGATGTCAGGTTGCCTTAGGTTAGGATATATGACGTTATAGACGTATATACTGCCCCCTCCGAGAAGTACGGTTCGACAGGCCATGAATGTTGTCAAATATTGCATCCGAGATGTTAGGTTGCCTTAGGTTAGGATATATAACGTTATAGACGCATATAATGTTACCACCGAGACGTAGGGACCGACACGCCTGGAATGTTGTCAAATGTTACATCCGAGATGTTAGGTTGCCTTAGGTTAGGATATATGACGTTACAGACGTATATACTGTTCCCTCCCGGAAGTAGGGTTCGAAAGGCCAGGAATGTTGTCAAATATTGCATCCGAGATGTTAGGTTGCCTTAGATTATGATATATACCATTATAGACGCATATAATGTTCCCACCGAGAAGTAGGGTCCGACACGCCTGGAAGGTTGTAGAATATTACATCCGAGATGTCAGGTTGCCTTAGGTTAGGATATATACCGTTATAGACATATATACTGTTCCCTCCGAGAAGAAGGGTTCGACAGGCCAGGAATGTTGTCAAATATTGCATCCGAGAAGTTAGGTTGCCTTAGGTTAGGATATATAGCGTTATAGACGCATGTAATGTTACCACCGAGACGTAGGGACCGACACGCCTGGAATGTTGTCAAATGTTACATCCGAGATGTTAGGTTGCCTTAGATTAGGATATACAACGTTATAGACGCATATAATGTTACCTCCGAGACGTAGGGACCGACACGTCTGGAATGTTGTCAAATGTTACATCCGAGATGTTAGGTTGCCTTATGTTAGGATATATGACGTTACAGACGTATATACTGTTCCCTCCGAGAGGTAGGGTTCGACAGGCCAGGAATGTTGTCAAATATTGCATCCGAGATGTCAGGTTGCCTTAGATTAGGATATATACCGTTATAGACGAATGTAATGTTACCACCGAGACGTAGGGACCGACACGCCTGGAATGTTGTCAAATGTTACATCCGAGATGTTAGGTTGCCTTAGGTTAGGATATATGACGTTATAGACGTATATACTGTTCCCTCCGAGAAGTACGGTTCGACAGGCCAGGAATGTTGTCAAATATTGCATCCGAGAAGTTAGGTTGCCTTAGGTTAGGATATATAGCGTTATAGACGCATGTAATGTTACCACCGAGACGTAGGGACCGACACGCCTGGAAGGTTGTAGAATATTACATCCGAGATGTCAGGTTGCCTTAGGTTAGGATATATACCGTTATAGATATATATACTGTTCCCTCCGAGAAGTACGGTTCGGCAGGCCAGGAATGTTGTCAAATATTGCATCCGAGATGTTAGGTTGCCTTAGGTTAGGATATATAACGTTATAGACGCATGTAATGTTACCACCGAGACGTAGGGACCGACACGCCTGGAATGGTGTCAAATGTTACATCAGAGATGTTAGGTTGCCTTAGATTAGGATATACAACGTTATAGACGCATATAATGTTCCCACCGAGAAGTAGGGTCCGACACGCCTGGAAGGTTGTAGAATATTACATCCGAGATGTTATGTTGCCTTAGGTTAGGACATATATCGTTATAGACGTATGTACTGTTCCCACCGAGAGATAGGGTTTGACAGGCCAGGAATGTTGTCAAATATTGCATCCGAGATGTTAGGTTGCCTTAGGTTAGGATATATAACGTTATAGACGCATGTAATATTACCTCCGAGACGTAGCGACCGACACGCCTGGAATGTTGTCAAATGTTACATCCGAGATGTTAGGTTGCCTTAGATTAGGATATACAACGTTATAGACGCATATAATGTTACCTCCGAGACGTAGGGACCGACACGTCTGGAATGTTGTCAAATGTTACATCCGAGATGTTAGGTTGCCTTATGTTAGGATATATGACGTTACAGACGTATATACTGTTCCCTCCGAGAGGTAGGGTTCGACAGGCCAGGAATGTTGTCAAATATTGCATCCGAGATGTCAGGTTGCCTTAGATTAGGATATATACCGTTATAGACGAATGTAATGTTACCACCGAGACGTAGTGACCGATACGCCTGGAATGTTGTCAAATGTTACATCCGAGATGTTAGGTTGCCTTAGGTTAGGATATATGACGTTATAGACGTATATACTGTTCCCTCCGAGAAGTACGGTTCGACAGGCCAGGAATGTTGTCAAATATTGCATCCGAGAAGTTAGGTTGCCTTAGGTTAGGATATATAGCGTTATAGACGCATGTAATGTTACCACCGAGACGTAGGGACCGACACGCCTGGAAGGTTGTAGAATATTACATCCGAGATGTCAGGTTGCCTTAGGTTAGGATATATACCGTTATAGATATATATACTGTTCCCTCCGAGAAGTACGCTTCGGCAGGCCAGGAATGTTGTCAAATATTGCATCCGAGATGTTAGGTTGCCTTAGGTTAGGATATATAACGTTATAGACGCATGTAATGTTACCACCGAGACGTAGGGACCGACACGCCTGGAATGGTGTCAAATGTTACATCAGAGATGTTAGGTTGCCTTAGATTAGGATATACAACGTTATAGACACATATAATGTTCCCACCGAGAAGTAGGGTCCGACACGCCTGGAATGTTGTAGAATTATACATCCGAGATGTTAGGTTGCCTTAGGTTAGGATATATAACGTTATAGACGTATATACTGTTCCCTCCGAGAGGTAGGGTTCGACAGGCCAGGAATGTTGTCAAATATTGCATCCGAGATGTTAGGTTGCCTTATGTTAGGATATATGACGCTACAGACGTATATAATGTACCCTCCGAGAAGTAGGGTTCGACAGGCCAGGAATGTTGTCAAATATTGCATCCGAGATGTTAGGTTGCCTTAGATTAGGATACACAACGTTATAGACGCATATAATGTTCCCACCGAGAAGTAGGGTCCGACACGCCTGGAAGGTTGTAGAATATTACATCCGAGATGTTAAGTTGCCTTAGGTTAGGATATATAACGTTATAGACGTATATACTGTTCCCTCCGAGAAGTAGGGTTCGACAGGCCAGGAATATTGTCAAATATTGCATCCGAGATGTTAGGTTGCCTTAGGTTAGGATATATAACGTTATAGACGCATGTAATGTTATCACCGAGACGTAGGGACCGACACGCCTGGAATGTTGTCAAATGTTACATCCGAGATGTTAGGTTGCCTTAGGTTAGGATATATGACGTTACAGACGTATATACTGTTCCCTCCGAGAGGTAGGGTTCGACAGGCCAGGAATGTTGTCAAATATTGCATCCGAGATGTCAGGTTGCCTTAGATTAGGATATATACCGTTATAGACGAATGTAATGTTACCACCGAGACGTAGGGACCGACACGCCTGGAATGTTGTCAAATGTTACATCCGAGATGTTAGGTTGCCTTAGGTTAGGATATATGACGTTATAGACGTATATACTGTTCCCTCCGAGAAGTACGGTTCGACAGGCCAGGAATGTTGTCAAATATTGCATGCGAGATGTTAGGTTGCCTTAGGTTAGGATATATAACGTTATAGACGCATGTAATATTACCTCCGAGACGTAATACACGCCTGGAATGTTGTCAAATGTTACATCCGAGGTGTTAGGTTGCCTTAGGTTAGGATATATATCGTTATAGACGTATATACTGTTCCCACCGAGAGGTAGGGTTCGACAGGCCAGGAATGTTGTCAAATATTGCATCCGAGATGTTAGGTTGCCTAAGATTAGGATATATACCGTTATAGACGTATATAATGTTCCCTCCGAGAAGTAGGGTTCGACAGGCCAGGAATGTTGTCAAATATTGCATCCGAGATGTTAGGTTGCCTTAGATTATGATATATAGCGTTATAGACGCATATAATGTTCCCACCGAGAAGTAGGGTCCGACACGCCTGGAAGGTTGTAGAATATTACATCCGAGATGTCAGGTTGCCTTAGGTTAGGATATATACCGTTATAGATATATATACTGTTCCCTCCGAGAAGTACGGTTCGGCAGGCCAGGAATGTTGTCAAATATTGCATCCGAGATGTTAGGTTGCCTTAGGTTAGGATATATAACGTTATAGACGCATGTAATGTTACCACCGAGAAGTAGGGTCCGACACGCCTGGAATGTTGTAGAATATTACATCCGAGATGTAAGATTGCCTTAGGTTAGGATATATAACGTTATGGACGTATATACTGTTCCCATCGAGAAGTAGGGTCCGAAGCGCCAGGAATGTTGTAAAATATTACATCCGAGTTGTTACGTTACGGTTATAGACGCATTAATGTTACCACCGAGACGTAGGGACCGACACGCCTGGAATGTTGTCAAATGTGACATCCGAGATGTTAGGTTGCCTTAGATTAGGATATACAACGTTATAGACGCATATAATGTTACCTCCGAGACGTAGGGACCGACACGTCTGGAATGTTGTCAAATGTTACATCCGAGATGTTAGGTTGCCTTATGTTAGGATATATGACGCTACAGACGTATATAATGTACCCTCCGAGAAGTAGGGTTCGGCAGGCAAGGAATGTTGTCAAATATTGCATCCGAGATGTTAGGTTGCCTTAGATTATGATATATACCATTATAGACGCATATAATGTTCCCACCGAGAAGTAGGGTCCGACACGCCTGGAAGGTTGTAGAATATTACATCCGAGATGTCAGGTTGCCTTAGGTTAGGATATATACCGTTATAGACATATATACTGTTCCCTCCGAGAAGTAGGGTTCGACAGGCCAGGAATGTTGTCAAATATTGCATCCGAGATGTTAGGTTGCCTTAGATTATGATATATACCGTTATAGACGTATATACTGTTCCCTCCGAGAAGTAGGGTTCGACAGGCCAGGAATGTTGTCAAATATTGCATCCGAGATGTTAGGTTGCCTTATGTTAGGATATATGACGCTACAGACGTATATAATGTACCCTCCGAGAAGTAGGGTTCGACAGGCCAGGAATGTTGTCAAATATTGCATCCGAGATGTTAGGTTGCCTTAGATTAGGATACACAACGTTATAGACGCATATAATGTTCCCACCGAGAAGTAGGGTCCGACACGCCTGGAAGGTTGTAGAATATTACATCCGAGATGTTAAGTTGCCTTAGGTTAGGATATATAACGTTATAGACGTATATACTGTTCCCTCCGAGAAGTAGGGTTCGACAGGCCAGGAATATTGTCAAATATTGCATCCGAGATGTTAGGTTGCCTTAGGTTAGGATATATAACGTTATAGACGCATGTAATGTTATCACCGAGACGTAGGGACCGACACGCCTGGAATGTTGTCAAATGTTACATCCGAGATGTTAGGTTGCCTTAGGTTAGGATATATGACGTTACAGACGTATATACTGTTCCCTCCGAGAGGTAGGGTTCGACAGGTCAGGAATGTTGTCAAATATTGCATCCGAGATGTCAGGTTGCCTTAGATTAGGATATATACCGTTATAGACGAATGTAATGTTACCACCGAGACGTAGGGACCGACACGCCTGGAATGTTGTCAAATGTTACATCCGAGATGTTAGGTTGCCTTAGGTTAGGATATATGACGTTATAGACGTATATACTGTTCCCTCCGAGAAGTACGGTTCGACAGGCCAGGAATGTTGTCAAATATTGCATGCGAGATGTTAGGTTGCCTTAGGTTAGGATATATAACGTTATAGACGCATGTAATATTACCTCCGAGACGTAATACACGCCTGGAATGTTGTCAAATGTTACATCCGAGGTGTTAGGTTGCCTTAGGTTAGGATATATATCGTTATAGACGTATATACTGTTCCCACCGAGAGGTAGGGTTCGACAGGCCAGGAATGTTGTCAAATATTGCATCCGAGATGTTAGGTTGCCTAAGATTAGGATATATACCGTTATAGACGTATATAATGTTCCCTCCGAGAAGTAGGGTTCGACAGGCCAGGAATGTTGTCAAATATTGCATCCGAGATGTTAGGTTGCCTTAGATTATGATATATAGCGTTATAGACGCATATAATGTTCCCACCGAGAAGTAGGGTCCGACACGCCTGGAAGGTTGTAGAATATTACATCCGAGATGTCAGGTTGCCTTAGGTTAGGATATATACCGTTATAGATATATATACTGTTCCCTCCGAGAAGTACGGTTCGGCAGGCCAGGAATGTTGTCAAATATTGCATCCGAGATGTTAGGTTGCCTTAGGTTAGGATATATAACGTTATAGACGCATGTAATGTTACCACCGAGACGTAGGGACCGACACGCCTGGAATGGTGTCAAATGTTACATCAGAGATGTTAGGTTGCCTTAGATTAGGATATACAACGTTATAGACGCATATAATGTTCCAACCGAGAAGTAGGGTCCGACACGCCTGGAATGTTGTAGAATAATACATCCGAGATGTTAGGTTGCCTTAGGTTAGGATATATAACGTTATAGACGTATATACTGTTCCCTCCGAGAGGTAGGGTTCGACAGGCCAGGAATGTTGTCAAATATTGCATCCGAGATGTTAGGTTGCCTTATGTTAGGATATATGACGCTACAGACGTATATAATGTACCCTCCGAGAAGTAGGGTTCGACAGGCCAGGAATGTTGTCAAATATTGCATCCGAGATGTTAGGTTGCCTTAGATTAGGATATACAACGTTATAGACGCATATAATGTTCCCACCGAGAAGTAGGGTCCGACACGCCTGGAAGGTTGTAGAATATTACATCCGAGATGTTATGTTGCCTTAGGTTAGGACATATATCGTTATAGACGTATGTACTGTTCCCACCGAGAGATAGGGTTTGACAGGCCAGGAATGTTGTCAAATATTGCATCCGAGATGTTAGGTTGCCTTAGGTTAGGATATATAACGGTATAGACGCATGTAATATTACCTCCGAGACGTAGGGACCGACACGCCTGGAATGTTGTCAAATGTTACATCCGAGATGTCAGGTTGCCTTAGGTTAGGATATATACCGTTATAGATATATATACTGTTCCCTCCGAGAAGTACGGTTCGGCAGGCCAGGAATGTTGTCAAATATTGCATCCGAGATGTTAGGTTGCCTTAGGTTAGGATATATAACGTTATAGACGCATGTAATGTTACCACCGAGACGTAGGGACCGACACGCCTGGAATGTTGTCAAATGTTACATCCGAGATGTTAGGTTGCCTTAGGTTAGGATATATGACGTTACAGACGTATATACTGTTCCCTCCGGGAAGTAGGGTTCGACAGGCAAGGAATGTTGTCAAATATTGCATCCGAGATGTTAGGTTGCCTTAGATTATGATATATACCATTATAGACGCATATAATGTTCCCACCGAGAAGTAGGGTCCGACACGCCTGGAAGGTTGTAGAATATTATATCCGAGATGTCAGGTTGCCTTAGGTTAGGATATATACCGTTATAGACATATATACTGTTCCCTCCGAGAAGTAGGGTTCGACAGGCCAGGAATGTTGTCAAATATTGCATCCGAGATGTTAGGTTGCCTTAGATTATGATATATACCGTTATAGACGTATATACTGTTCCCTCCGAGAAGTAGGGTTCGACAGGCCAGGAATGTTGTCAAATATTGCATCCGAGATGTTAGGTTGCCTTAGATTAGGATATACAACGTTATAGACGCATATAATGTTCCCACCGAGAAGTAGGGTCCGACACGCCTGGAATGTTGTAGAATATTACATCCGAGATGTAAGATTGCCTTAGGTTAGGATATATAACGTTATGGACGTATATACTGTTCCCATCGAGAAGTAGGGTCCGAAGCGCCAGGAATGTTGTAAAATATTACATCCGAGTTGTTACGTTACGGTTATAGACGCATTAATGTTACCACCGAGACGTAGGGACCGACACGCCTGGAATGTTGTCAAATGTGACATCCGAGATGTTAGGTTGCCTTAGATTAGGATATACAACGTTATAGACGCATATAATGTTACCTCCGAGACGTAGGGACCGACACGTCTGGAATGTTGTCAAATGTTACATCCGAGATGTTAGGTTGCCTTATGTTAGGATATATGACGCTACAGACGTATATAATGTACCCTCCGAGAAGTAGGGTTCGGCAGGCAAGGAATGTTGTCAAATATTGCATCCGAGATGTTAGGTTGCCTTAGATTATGATATATACCATTATAGACGCATATAATGTTCCCACCGAGAAGTAGGGTCCGACACGCCTGGAAGGTTGTAGAATATTACATCCGAGATGTCAGGTTGCCTTAGGTTAGGATATATACCGTTATAGACATATATACTGTTCCCTCCGAGAAGTAGGGTTCGACAGGCCAGGAATGTTGTCAAATATTGCATCCGAGATGTTAGGTTGCCTTAGATTATGATATATACCGTTATAGACGTATATACTGTTCCCTCCGAGAAGTAGGGTTCGACAGGCCAGGAATGTTGTCAAATATTGCATCCGAGATGTTAGGTTGCCTTAGATTAGTATATACAACGTTATAGATATATATACTGTTCCCTCCGAGAAGTACGGTTCGGCAGGCCAGGAATGTTGTCAAATATTGCATCCGAGATGTTAGGTTGCCTTAGGTTAGGATATATAACGTTATAGACGCATGTAATGTTACCACCGAGACGTAGGGACCGACACGCCAGGAATGTTGTCAAATATTGCATCCGAGATGTTAGGTTGCCTTAGATTAGGATATACAACGTTATAGACGCATATAATATTCCCACCGAGAAGTAGGGTCCGACACGCCTGGCAGGTTGTAGAATATTACATCCGAGATGTTAAGTTGCCTTAGGTTAGGATATATAACGTTATAGACGTATATACTGTTCCCTCCGAGAAGTAGGGTTCGACAGGCCAGGAATATTGTCAAATATTGCATCCGAGATGTTAGGTTGCCTTAGGTTAGGATATATAACGTTATAGACGCATGTAATGTTACCACCGAGACGTAGGGACCGACACGCCTGGAATGTTGTCAAATGTTACATCCGAGATGTTAGGTTGCCTTAGGTTAGGATATATGACGCTACAGACGTATATACTGTTCCCTCCGAGAGGTAGGGTTCGACAGGCCAGGAATGTTGTCAAATATTGCATCCGAGATGTCAGGTTGCCTTAGATTAGGATATATACCGTTATAGACGAATGTAATGTTACCACCGAGACGTAGGGACCGACACGCCTGGAATGTTGTCAAATGTTACATCCGAGATGTTAGGTTGCCTTAGGTTAGGATATATGACGTTATAGACGTATATACTGTTCCCTCCGAGAAGTACGGTTCGACAGGCCAGGAATGTTGTCAAATATTGCATCCGAGAAGTTAGGTTGCCTTAGGTTAGGATATATAGCGTTATAGACGCATGTAATGTTACCACCGAGACGTAGGGACCGATACGCCTGGAATGTTGTCAAATGTTACATCCGAGATGTTAGGTTGCCTTAGGTTAGGATATATATCGTTATAGACGTATATACTGTTCCCACCGAGAGGTAGGGTTCGACAGGCCAGGAATGTTGTCAAATATTGCATCCGAGATGGTAGGTTGCCTTAGGTTAGGATATATAACGTTATAGACGCATGTAATGTTACCACCGAGACGTAGGGACCGACACGCCTGGAATGTTGTCAAATGTTACATCCGAGATGTTAGGTTGCCTTGGATTAGGATATACAACGTTATAGACGCATATAATGTTCCCACCGAGAAGTAGGGTCCGACACGCCTGGAATGTTATAGAATAATACATCCGAGATGTCAGGTTGCCTTAGGTTAGGATATATGACGTTATAGACGCATATAATGTTACCACCGAGACGTAGGGACCGACACGCCTGGAATGTTGTCAAATGTTACATCCGAGATGTTAGGTTGCCTTAGGTTAGGATATATGACGTTACAGACGTATATACTGTTCCCTCCCGGAAGTAGGGTTCGACAGGCCAGGAATGTTGTCAAATATTGCATCCGAGATGTTAGGTTGCCTTAGATTATGATATATAGCATTATAGACGCATATAATGTTCCCACCGAGAAGTAGGGTCCGACAGGCCAGGAATGTTGTCAAATATTGCATCCGAGATGTTAGGTTGCCTTAGATTATGATATATAGCGTTATAGACGCATATAATGTTCCCACCGAGAAGTAGGGTCCGACACGCCTGGAAGGTTGTAGAATATTACATCCGAGATGTCAGGTTGCCTTAGGTTAGGATATATACCGTTATAGATATATATACTGTTCCCTCCGAGAAGTACGGTTCGGCAGGCCAGGAATGTTGTCAAATATTGCATCCGAGATGTTAGGTTGCCTTAGGTTAGGATATATAACGTTATAGACGCATGTAATGTTACCACCGAGACGTAGGGACCGACACGCCTGGAATGGTGTCAAATGTTACATCAGAGATGTTAGGTTGCCTTAGATTAGGATATACAACGTTATAGACGTATATACTGTTCCCTCCGAGAAGTACGGTTCGACAGGCCAGGAATGTTGTCAAATATTGCATGCGAGATGTTAGGTTGCCTTAGGTTAGGATATATAACGTTATAGACGCATGTAATATTACCTCCGAGACGTAATACACGCCTGGAATGTTGTCAAATGTTACATCCGAGGTGTTAGGTTGCCTTAGGTTAGGATATATATCGTTATAGACGTATATACTGTTCCCACCGAGAGGTAGGGTTCGACAGGCCAGGAATGTTGTCAAATATTGCATCCGAGATGTTAGGTTGCCTAAGATTAGGATATATACCGTTATAGACGTATATAATGTTCCCTCCGAGAAGTAGGGTTCGACAGGCCAGGAATGTTGTCAAATATTGCATCCGAGATGTTAGGTTGCCTTAGATTATGATATATAGCGTTATAGACGCATATAATGTTCCCACCGAGAAGTAGGGTCCGACACGCCTGGAAGGTTGTAGAATATTACATCCGAGATGTCAGGTTGCCTTAGGTTAGGATATATACCGTTATAGATATATATACTGTTCCCTCCGAGAAGTACGGTTCGGCAGGCCAGGAATGTTGTCAAATATTGCATCCGAGATGTTAGGTTGCCTTAGGTTAGGATATATAACGTTATAGACGCATGTAATGTTACCACCGAGACGTAGGGACCGACACGCCTGGAATGGTGTCAAATGTTACATCAGAGATGTTAGGTTGCCTTAGATTAGGATATACAACGTTATAGACGCATATAATGTTCCAACCGAGAAGTAGGGTCCGACACGCCTGGAATGTTGTAGAATAATACATCCGAGATGTTAGGTTGCCTTAGGTTAGGATATATGACGTTACAGACGTATATACTGTTCCCTCCGGGAAGTAGGGTTCGACAGGCAAGGAATGTTGTCAAATATTGCATCCGAGATGTTAGGTTGCCTTAGATTATGATATATACCATTATAGACGCATATAATGTTCCCACCGAGAAGTAGGGTCCGACACGCCTGGAAGGTTGTAGAATATTATATCCGAGATGTCAGGTTGCCTTAGGTTAGGATATATACCGTTATAGACATATATACTGTTCCCTCCGAGAAGTACGGTTCGGCAGGCCAGGAATGTTGTCAAATATTGCATCCGAGATGTTAGGTTGCCTTAGGTTAGGATATATAACGTTATAGACGCATGTAATGTTCCCTCCGAGAAGTAGGGTTCGACAGGCCAGGAATGTTGTCAAATATTGCATCCGAGATGTTAGGTTGCCTTAGATTAGGATATACAACGTTATAGACGCATATAATGTTCCCACCGAGAAGTAGGGTCCGACACGCCTGGAATGTTGTAGAATATTACATCCGAGATGTAAGATTGCCTTAGGTTAGGATATATAACGTTATGGACGTATATACTGTTCCCATCGAGAAGTAGGGTCCGAAGCGCCAGGAATGTTGTAAAATATTACATCCGAGTTGTTACGTTACGGTTATAGACGCATTAATGTTACCACCGAGACGTAGGGACCGACACGCCTGGAATGTTGTCAAATGTGACATCCGAGATGTTAGGTTGCCTTAGATTAGGATATACAACGTTATAGACGCATATAATGTTACCTCCGAGACGTAGGGACCGACACGTCTGGAATGTTGTCAAATGTTACATCCGAGATGTTAGGTTGCCTTATGTTAGGATATATGACGCTACAGACGTATATAATGTACCCTCCGAGAAGTAGGGTTCGGCAGGCAAGGAATGTTGTCAAATATTGCATCCGAGATGTTAGGTTGCCTTAGATTATGATATATACCATTATAGACGCATATAATGTTCCCACCGAGAAGTAGGGTCCGACACGCCTGGAAGGTTGTAGAATATTACATCCGAGATGTCAGGTTGCCTTAGGTTAGGATATATACCGTTATAGACATATATACTGTTCCCTCCGAGAAGTAGGGTTCGACAGGCCAGGAATGTTGTCAAATATTGCATCCGAGATGTTAGGTTGCCTTAGATTATGATATATACCGTTATAGACGTATATACTGTTCCCTCCGAGAAGTAGGGTTCGACAGGCCAGGAATGTTGTCAAATATTGCATCCGAGATGTTAGGTTGCCTTATGTTAGGATATATGACGCTACAGACGTATATAATGTACCCTCCGAGAAGTAGGGTTCGACAGGCCAGGAATGTTGTCAAATATTGCATCCGAGATGTTAGGTTGCCTTAGATTAGGATACACAACGTTATAGACGCATATAATGTTCCCACCGAGAAGTAGGGTCCGACACGCCTGGAAGGTTGTAGAATATTACATCCGAGATGTTAAGTTGCCTTAGGTTAGGATATATAACGTTATAGACGTATATACTGTTCCCTCCGAGAAGTAGGGTTCGACAGGCCAGGAATATTGTCAAATATTGCATCCGAGATGTTAGGTTGCCTTAGGTTAGGATATATAACGTTATAGACGCATGTAATGTTATCACCGAGACGTAGGGACCGACACGCCTGGAATGTTGTCAAATGTTACATCCGAGATGTTAGGTTGCCTTAGGTTAGGATATATGACGTTACAGACGTATATACTGTTCCCTCCGAGAGGTAGGGTTCGACAGGCCAGGAATGTTGTCAAATATTGCATCCGAGATGTCAGGTTGCCTTAGATTAGGATATATACCGTTATAGACGAATGTAATGTTACCACCGAGACGTAGGGACCGACACGCCTGGAATGTTGTCAAATGTTACATCCGAGATGTTAGGTTGCCTTAGGTTAGGATATATGACGTTATAGACGTATATACTGTTCCCTCCGAGAAGTACGGTTCGACAGGCCAGGAATGTTGTCAAATATTGCATGCGAGATGTTAGGTTGCCTTAGGTTAGGATATATAACGTTATAGACGCATGTAATATTACCTCCGAGACGTAATACACGCCTGGAATGTTGTCAAATGTTACATCCGAGGTGTTAGGTTGCCTTAGGTTAGGATATATATCGTTATAGACGTATATACTGTTCCCACCGAGAGGTAGGGTTCGACAGGCCAGGAATGTTGTCAAATATTGCATCCGAGATGTTAGGTTGCCTAAGATTAGGATATATACCGTTATAGACGTATATAATGTTCCCTCCGAGAAGTAGGGTTCGACAGGCCAGGAATGTTGTCAAATATTGCATCCGAGATGTTAGGTTGCCTTAGATTATGATATATAGCGTTATAGACGCATATAATGTTCCCACCGAGAAGTAGGGTCCGACACGCCTGGAAGGTTGTAGAATATTACATCCGAGATGTCAGGTTGCCTTAGGTTAGGATATATACCGTTATAGATATATATACTGTTCCCTCCGAGAAGTACGGTTCGGCAGGCCAGGAATGTTGTCAAATATTGCATCCGAGATGTTAGGTTGCCTTAGGTTAGGATATATAACGTTATAGACGCATGTAATGTTACCACCGAGACGTAGGGACCGACACGCCTGGAATGGTGTCAAATGTTACATCAGAGATGTTAGGTTGCCTTAGATTAGGATATACAACGTTATAGACGCATATAATGTTCCAACCGAGAAGTAGGGTCCGACACGCCTGGAATGTTGTAGAATAATACATCCGAGATGTTAGGTTGCCTTAGGTTAGGATATATAACGTTATAGACGTATATACTGTTCCCTCCGAGAGGTAGGGTTCGACAGGCCAGGAATGTTGTCAAATATTGCATCCGAGATGTTAGGTTGCCTTATGTTAGGATATATGACGCTACAGACGTATATAATGTACCCTCCGAGAAGTAGGGTTCGACAGGCCAGGAATGTTGTCAAATATTGCATCCGAGATGTTAGGTTGCCTTAGATTAGGATATACAACGTTATAGACGCATATAATGTTCCCACCGAGAAGTAGGGTCCGACACGCCTGGAAGGTTGGAGAATATTACATCCGAGATGTTATGTTGCCTTAGGTTAGGACATATATCGTTATAGACGTATGTACTGTTCCCACCGAGAGATAGGGTTTGACAGGCCAGGAATGTTGTCAAATATTGCATCCGAGATGTTAGGTTGCCTTAGGTTAGGATATATAACGGTATAGACGCATGTAATATTACCTCCGAGACGTAGGGACCGACACGCCTGGAATGTTGTCAAATGTTACATCCGAGATGTCAGGTTGCCTTAGGTTAGGATATATACCGTTATAGATATATATACTGTTCCCTCCGAGAAGTACGGTTCGGCAGGCCAGGAATGTTGTCAAATATTGCATCCGAGATGTTAGGTTGCCTTAGGTTAGGATATATAACGTTATAGACGCATGTAATGTTACCACCGAGACGTAGGGACCGACACGCCTGGAATGTTGTCAAATGTTACATCCGAGATGTTAGGTTGCCTTAGGTTAGGATATATGACGTTACAGACGTATATACTGTTCCCTCCGGGAAGTAGGGTTCGACAGGCAAGGAATGTTGTCAAATATTGCATCCGAGATGTTAGGTTGCCTTAGATTATGATATATACCATTATAGACGCATATAATGTTCCCACCGAGAAGTAGGGTCCGACACGCCTGGAAGGTTGTAGAATATTATATCCGAGATGTCAGGTTGCCTTAGGTTAGGATATATACCGTTATAGACATATATACTGTTCCCTCCGAGAAGTAGGGTTCGACAGGCCAGGAATGTTGTCAAATATTGCATCCGAGATGTTAGGTTGCCTTAGATTATGATATATACCGTTATAGACGTATATACTGTTCCCTCCGAGAAGTAGGGTTCGACAGGCCAGGAATGTTGTCAAATATTGCATCCGAGATGTTAGGTTGCCTTAGATTAGGATATACAACGTTATAGACGCATATAATGTTCCCACCGAGAAGTAGGGTCCGACACGCCTGGAATGTTGTAGAATATTACATCCGAGATGTAAGATTGCCTTAGGTTAGGATATATAACGTTATGGACGTATATACTGTTCCCATCGAGAAGTAGGGTCCGAAGCGCCAGGAATGTTGTAAAATATTACATCCGAGTTGTTACGTTACGGTTATAGACGCATTAATGTTACCACCGAGACGTAGGGACCGACACGCCTGGAATGTTGTCAAATGTGACATCCGAGATGTTAGGTTGCCTTAGATTAGGATATACAACGTTATAGACGCATATAATGTTACCTCCGAGACGTAGGGACCGACACGTCTGGAATGTTGTCAAATGTTACATCCGAGATGTTAGGTTGCCTTATGTTAGGATATATGACGCTACAGACGTATATAATGTACCCTCCGAGAAGTAGGGTTCGGCAGGCAAGGAATGTTGTCAAATATTGCATCCGAGATGTTAGGTTGCCTTAGATTATGATATATACCATTATAGACGCATATAATGTTCCCACCGAGAAGTAGGGTCCGACACGCCTGGAAGGTTGTAGAATATTACATCCGAGATGTCAGGTTGCCTTAGGTTAGGATATATACCGTTATAGACATATATACTGTTCCCTCCGAGAAGTAGGGTTCGACAGGCCAGGAATGTTGTCAAATATTGCATCCGAGATGTTAGGTTGCCTTAGATTATGATATATACCGTTATAGACGTATATACTGTTCCCTCCGAGAAGTAGGGTTCGACAGGCCAGGAATGTTGTCAAATATTGCATCCGAGATGTTAGGTTGCCTTAGATTAGTATATACAACGTTATAGATATATATACTGTTCCCTCCGAGAAGTACGGTTCGGCAGGCCAGGAATGTTGTCAAATATTGCATCCGAGATGTTAGGTTGCCTTAGGTTAGGATATATAACGTTATAGACGCATGTAATGTTACCACCGAGACGTAGGGACCGACACGCCAGGAATGTTGTCAAATATTGCATCCGAGATGTTAGGTTGCCTTAGATTAGGATATACAACGTTATAGACGCATATAATATTCCCACCGAGAAGTAGGGTCCGACACGCCTGGCAGGTTGTAGAATATTACATCCGAGATGTTAAGTTGCCTTAGGTTAGGATATATAACGTTATAGACGTATATACTGTTCCCTCCGAGAAGTAGGGTTCGACAGGCCAGGAATATTGTCAAATATTGCATCCGAGATGTTAGGTTGCCTTAGGTTAGGATATATAACGTTATAGACGCATGTAATGTTACCACCGAGACGTAGGGACCGACACGCCTGGAATGTTGTCAAATGTTACATCCGAGATGTTAGGTTGCCTTAGGTTAGGATATATGACGCTACAGACGTATATACTGTTCCCTCCGAGAGGTAGGGTTCGACAGGCCAGGAATGTTGTCAAATATTGCATCCGAGATGTCAGGTTGCCTTAGATTAGGATATATACCGTTATAGACGAATGTAATGTTACCACCGAGACGTAGGGACCGACACGCCTGGAATGTTGTCAAATGTTACATCCGAGATGTTAGGTTGCCTTGGATTAGGATATACAACGTTATAGACGCATATAATGTTCCCACCGAGAAGTAGGGTCCGACACGCCTGGAATGTTATAGAATAATACATCCGAGATGTCAGGTTGCCTTAGGTTAGGATATATGACGTTATAGACGCATATAATGTTACCACCGAGACGTAGGGACCGACACGCCTGGAATGTTGTCAAATGTTACATCCGAGATGTTAGGTTGCCTTAGGTTAGGATATATGACGTTACAGACGTATATACTGTTCCCTCCCGGAAGTAGGGTTCGACAGGCCAGGAATGTTGTCAAATATTGCATCCGAGATGTTAGGTTGCCTTAGATTATGATATATAGCATTATAGACGCATATAATGTTCCCACCGAGAAGTAGGGTCCGACACGCCTGGAAGGTTGTAGAATATTACATCCGAGATGTCAGGTTGCCTTAGGTTAGGATATATACCGTTATAGACATATATACTGTTCCCTCCGAGAAGAAGGGTTCGACAGGCCAGGAATGTTGTCAAATATTGCATCCGAGATGTTAGGTTGCCTTAGATTATGATATATACCGTTATAGACGTATATACTGTTCCCTCCGAGAAGTAGGGTTCGACAGGCCAGGAATGTTGTCAAATATTGCATCCGAGATGTTAGGTTGCCTTAGATTAGGATATACAACGTTATCGACGCATATAATGTTCCCACCGAGAAGTAGGGTCCGACACGCCTGGAATGTTGTAGAATATTACATCCGAGATGTAAGATTGCCTTAGGTTAGGATATATAACGTTATGGACGTATATACTGTTCCCATCGAGAAGTAGGGTCCGAAGCGCCAGGAATGTTGTAAAATATTACATCCGAGTTGTTACGTTACCGTTATAGACGCATTAATGTTACCACCGAGACGTAGGGACCGACACGCCTGGAATGTTGTCAAATGTGACATCCGAGATGTTAGGTTGCCTTAGATTAGGATATACAACGTTATAGACGCATATAATGTTACCTCCGAGACGTAGGGACCGACACGTCTGGAATGTTGTCAAATGTTACATCCGCGATGTTAGGTTGCCTTATGTTAGGATATATGACGCTACAGACGTATATAATGTACCCTCCGAGAAGTAGGGTTCGACAGGCCAGGAATGTTGTCAAATATTGCATCCGAGATGTTAGGTTGCCTTAGATTAGGATATACAACGTTATAGACGCATATAATGTTCCCACCGAGAAGTAGGGTCCGACACGCCTGGAAGGTTGTAGAATATTACATCCGAGATGTTATGTTGCCTTAGGTTAGGACATATATCGTTATAGACGTATGTACTGTTCCCACCGAGAGATAGGGTTTGACAGGCCAGGAATGTTGTCAAATATTGCATCCGAGATGTTAGGTTGCCTTAGGTTAGGATATATAACGTTATAGACGCATGTAATGTTACCACCGAGACGTAGGGACCGACACGCCTGGAATGTTGTCAAATGTTACATCCGAGATGTTAGGTTGCCTTATGTTAGGATATATGACGCCACAGACGTATATAATGTACCCTCGGAGAAGTAGGGTTCGACAGGCCAGGAATGTTGTCAAATATTGCATCCGAGAAGTTAGGTTGCCTTAGGTTAGGATATATAGCGTTATAGACGCATGTAATGTTACCACCGAGACGTAGGGACCGACACGCCTGGAATGTTGTCAAATGTTACATCCGAGATGTTAGGTTGCCTTAGATTAGGATATGCAACGTTATAGACGCATATAATGTTACCTCCGAGACGTAGGGACCGACACGTCTGGAATGTTGTCAAATGTTACATCCGAGATGTTAGGTTGCCTTATGTTAGGATATATGACGCTACAGACGTATATAATGTACCCTCCGAGAAGTAGGGTTCGACAGGCCAGGAATGTTGTCAAATATTGCATCCGAGATGTTAGGTTGCCTTAGATTAGGATATACAACGTTATAGACGCATATAATGTTCCCTCCGAGAAGTAGGGTCCGACACGCCTGGCAGGTTGTAGAATATTAAATCCGAGATGTTAAGTTGCCTTAGGTTAGGATATATAACGTTATAGACGTATATACTGTTCCCTCCGAGAAGTAGGGTTCGACAGGCCAGGAATATTGTCAAATATTGCATCCGAGATGTTAGGTTGCCTTAGGTTAGGATATATACCGTTATAGACATATATACTGTTCCCTCCGAGAAGTAGGGTTCGACAGGCCAGGAATGTTGTCAAATATTGCATCCGAGATGTTAGGTTGCCTTAGATTATGATATATACCGTTATAGACGTATATACTGTTCCCTCCGAGAAGTAGGGTTCGACAGGCCAGGAATGTTGTCAAATATTGCATCCGAGATGTTAGGTTGCCTTAGATTAGTATATACAACGTTATAGATATATATACTGTTCCCTCCGAGAAGTACGGTTCGGCAGGCCAGGAATGTTGTCAAATATTGCATCCGAGATGTTAGGTTGCCTTAGGTTAGGATATATAACGTTATAGACGCATGTAATGTTACCACCGAGACGTAGGGACCGACACGCCAGGAATGTTGTCAAATATTGCATCCGAGATGTTAGGTTGCCTTAGATTAGGATATACAACGTTATAGACGCATATAATATTCCCACCGAGAAGTAGGGTCCGACACGCCTGGCAGGTTGTAGAATATTACATCCGAGATGTTAAGTTGCCTTAGGTTAGGATATATAACGTTATAGACGTATATACTGTTCCCTCCGAGAAGTAGGGTTCGACAGGCCAGGAATATTGTCAAATATTGCATCCGAGATGTTAGGTTGCCTTAGGTTAGGATATATAACGTTATAGACGCATGTAATGTTACCACCGAGACGTAGGGACCGACACGCCTGGAATGTTGTCAAATGTTACATCCGAGATGTTAGGTTGCCTTAGGTTAGGATATATGACGCTACAGACGTATATACTGTTCCCTCCGAGAGGTAGGGTTCGACAGGCCAGGAATGTTGTCAAATATTGCATCCGAGATGTCAGGTTGCCTTAGATTAGGATATATACCGTTATAGACGAATGTAATGTTACCACCGAGACGTAGGGACCGACACGCCTGGAATGTTGTCAAATGTTACATCCGAGATGTTAGGTTGCCTTAGGTTAGGATATATGACGTTATAGACGTATATACTGTTCCCTCCGAGAAGTACGGTTCGACAGGCCAGGAATGTTGTCAAATATTGCATCCGAGAAGTTAGGTTGCCTTAGGTTAGGATATATAGCGTTATAGACGCATGTAATGTTACCACCGAGACGTAGGGACCGATACGCCTGGAATGTTGTCAAATGTTACATCCGAGATGTTAGGTTGCCTTAGGTTAGGATATATATCGTTATAGACGTATATACTGTTCCCACCGAGAGGTAGGGTTCGACAGGCCAGGAATGTTGTCAAATATTGCATCCGAGATGGTAGGTTGCCTTAGGTTAGGATATATAACGTTATAGACGCATGTAATGTTACCACCGAGACGTAGGGACCGACACGCCTGGAATGTTGTCAAATGTTACATCCGAGATGTTAGGTTGCCTTGGATTAGGATATACAACGTTATAGACGCATATAATGTTCCCACCGAGAAGTAGGGTCCGACACGCCTGGAATGTTATAGAATAATACATCCGAGATGTCAGGTTGCCTTAGGTTAGGATATATGACGTTATAGACGCATATAATGTTACCACCGAGACGTAGGGACCGACACGCCTGGAATGTTGTAGAATATTACATCCGAGATGTTAGGTTGCCTTAGGTTAGGATATATGACGTTACAGACGTATATACTGTTCCCATCGAGAAGTAGGGTCCGAAGCGCCAGGAATGTTGTAAAATATTACATCCGAGTTGTTACGTTACCGTTATAGACGCATTAATGTTACCACCGAGACGTAGGGACCGACACGCCTGGAATGTTGTCAAATGTGACATCCGAGATGTTAGGTTGCCTTAGATTAGGATATACAACGTTATAGACGCATATAATGTTACCTCCGAGACGTAGGGACCGACACGTCTGGAATGTTGTCAAATGTTACATCCGCGATGTTAGGTTGCCTTATGTTAGGATATATGACGCTACAGACGTATATAATGTACCCTCCGAGAAGTAGGGTTCGACAGGCCAGGAATGTTGTCAAATATTGCATCCGAGATGTTAGGTTGCCTTAGATTAGGATATACAACGTTATAGACGCATATAATGTTCCCACCGAGAAGTAGGGTCCGACACGCCTGGAAGGTTGTAGAATATTACATCCGAGATGTTATGTTGCCTTAGGTTAGGACATATATCGTTATAGACGTATGTACTGTTCCCACCGAGAGATAGGGTTTGACAGGCCAGGAATGTTGTCAAATATTGCATCCGAGATGTTAGGTTGCCTTAGGTTAGGATATATAACGTTATAGACGCATGTAATATTACCTCCGAGACGTAGGGACCGACACGCCTGGAATGTTGTCAAATGTTACATCCGAGATGTCAGGTTGCCTTAGGTTAGGATATATACCGTTATAGATATATATACTGTTCCCTCCGAGAAGTAGGGTTCGACAGGCCAGGAATATTGTCAAATATTGCATCCGAGATGTTAGGTTGCCTTAGGTTAGGATATATAACGTTATAGACGCATGTAATGTTACCACCGAGACGTAGGGACCGACACGCCTGGAATGTTGTCAAATGTTACATCCGAGATGTTAGGTTGCCTTAGATTAGGATATACAACGTTATAGACGCATATAATGTTCCCACCGAGAAGTAGGGTCCGACACGCCTGGAATGTTGTAGAATAATACATCCGAGATGTTAGGTTGCCTTAGGTTAGGATATATAACGTTATAGACGTATATACTGTTCCCTCCGAGAGGTAGGGTTCGACAGGCCAGGAATGTTGTCAAATATTGCATCCGAGATGTTAGGTTGCCTTATGTTAGGATATATGACGCTACAGACGTATATAATGTACCCTCCGAGAAGTAGGGTTCGACAGGCCAGGAATGTTGTCAAATATTGCATCCGAGATGTTAGGTTGCCTTAGATTAGGATACACAACGTTATAGACGCATATAATGTTCCCACCGAGAAGTAGGCTCCGACACGCCTGGAAGGTTGTAGAATATTACATCCGAGATGTTAAGTTGCCTTAGGTTAGGATATATAACGTTATAGACGTATATACTGTTCCCTCCGAGAAGTAGGGTTCGACAGGCCAGGAATATTGTCAAATATTGCATCCGAGATGTTAGGTTGCCTTAGGTTAGGATATATAACGTTATAGACGCATGTAATGTTACCACCGAGACGTAGGGACCGACACGCCTGGAATGTTGTCAAATGTTACATCCGAGATGTTAGGTTGCCTTAGGTTAGGATATATGACGTTACAGACGTATATACTGTTCCCTCCGGGAAGTAGGGTTCGACAGGCAAGGAATGTTGTCAAATATTGCATCCGAGATGTTAGGTGGCCTTAGATTATGATATATACCATTATAGACGCATATAATGTTCCCACCGAGAAGTAGGGTCCGACACGCCTGGAAGGTTGTAGAATATTACATCCGAGATGTCAGGTTGCCTTAGGTTAGGATATATACCGTTATAGACATATATACTGTTCCCTCCGAGAAGTAGGGTTCGACAGGCCAGGAATGTTGTCAAATATTGCATCCGAGATGTTAGGTTGCCTTAGATTATGATATATACCGTTATAGCCGTATATACTGTTCCCTCCGAGAAGTAGGGTTCGACAGGCCAGGAATGTTGTCAAATATTGCATCGGAGATGTTAGGTTGCCTTAGATTAGGATATACAACGTTATAGACGCATATAATGTTCCCACCGAGAAGTAGGGTCCGACACGCCTGGAATGTTGTAGAATATTACATCCGAGATGTAAGATTGCCTTAGGTTAGGATATATAACGTTATGGACGTATATACTGTTCCCATCGAGAAGTAGGGTCCGAAGCGCCAGGAATGTTGTAAAATATTACATCCGAGTTGTTACGTTACCGTTATAGACGCATTAATGTTACCACCGAGACGTAGGGACCGACACGCCTGGAATGTTGTCAAATGTGACATACCAGATGTTAGGTTGCCTTAGATTAGGATATACAACGTTATAGACGCATATAATGTTACCTCCGAGACGTAGGGACCGACACGTCTGGAATGTTGTCAAATGTTACATCCGAGATGTTAGGTTGCCTTATGTTAGGATATATGACGCTACAGACGTATATAATGTACCCTCCGAGAAGTAGGGTTCGACAGGCCAGGAATGTTGTCAAATATTGCATCCGAGATGCTAGGTTGCCTTAGATTAGGATATACAACGTTATAGACGCATATAATGTTCCCACCGAGAAGTAGGGTCCGACACGCCTGGAAGGTTGTAGAATATTACATCCGAGATGTTATGTTGCCTTAGGTTAGGACATATATCGTTATAGACGTATGTACTGTTCCCACCGAGAGATAGGGTTTGACAGGCCAGGAATGTTGTCAAATATTGCATCCGAGATGTTAGGTTGCCTTAGGTTAGGATATATAACGTTATAGACACATGTAATATTACCTCCGAGACGTAGGGACCGACACGCCTGGAATGTTGTCAAATGTTACATCCGAGATGTCAGGTTGCCTTAGGTTAGGATATATACCGTTATAGATATATATACTGTTCCCTCCGAGAAGTACGGTTCGGCAGGCCAGGAATGTTGTCAAATATTGCATCCGAGATGTTAGGTTGCCTTAGGTTAGGATATATAACGTTATAGACGCATGTAATGTTACCACCGAGACGTAGGGACCGACACGCCTGGAATGTTGTCAAATGTTACATCCGAGATGTTAGGTTGCCTTAGATTAGGATATACAACGTTATAGACGCATATAATGTTCCCACCGAGAAGTAGGGTCCGACACGCCTGGAAGGTTGTAGAATATTACATCCGAGATGTTAAGTTGCCTTGGGTTAGGATATATAACGTTATAGACGTATATACTGTTCCCTCCGAGAAGTAGGGTTCGACAGGCCAGGAATATTGTCAAATATTGCATCCGAGATGTTAGGTTGCCTTAGGTTAGGATATATAACGTTATAGACGCATGTAATGTTACCACCGAGACGTAGGGACCGACACGCCTGGAATGTTGTTAAATGTTACATCCGAGATGTTAGGTTGCCTTAGGTTAGGATATATGACGTTACAGACGTATATACTGTTCCCTCCGAGAGGTAGGGTTCGACAGGCCAGGAATGTTGTCAAATATTGCATCCGAGATGTCAGGTTGCCTTAGATTAGGATATATACCGTTATAGACGAATGTAATGTTACCACCGAGACGTAGGGACCGACACGCCTGGAATGTTGTCAAATGTTACATCCGAGATGTTAGGTTGCCTTAGGTTAGGATATATGACGTTATAGACGTATATACTGTTCCCTCCGAGAAGTAGGGTTCGACAGGCCAGGAATGTTGTCAAATATTGCATCCGAGATGTTAGGTTGCCTTAGATTATGATATATACCGTTATAGACGTATATAC
Source organism: Xylocopa violacea (assembly GCA_963969225.1). NCBI lineage: Eukaryota > Metazoa > Arthropoda > Insecta > Hymenoptera > Apidae > Xylocopa > Xylocopa violacea. The sequence goes on from CAXAJV010000004.1 coordinate 23,546,378, forward strand.
TGTTCCCTCCGAGAAGTAGGGTTCGACTGGCCAGGAATGTTGTCAAATATTGCATCCGAGATGTTAGGTTGCCTTAGATCAGGATATACAACGTTATAGACGCATATAATGTTCCCACCGAGAAGTAGGGTTCGACAGGCCAGGAATGTTGTCAAATATTGCATCCGAGATGTTAGGTTGCCTTAGGTTAGGATATATAACGTTATAGACGCATGTAATATTACCTCCGAGACGTAGGGACCGACACGCCTGGAATGTTGTCAAATGTTACATCCGAGGTGTTAGGTTGCCTTAGGTTAGGATATATATCGTTATAGACGTATATACTGTTCCCACCGAGAGGTAGGGTTCGACAGGCCAGGAATGTTGTCAAATATTGCATCCGAGTTGTTAGGTTGCCTAAGATTAGGATATATACCGTTATAGACGTATATAATGTTCCCTCCGAGAAGTAGGGTTCGACAGGCCAGGAATGTTGTCAAATATTGCATCCGAGATGTTAGGTTGCCTTAGATTATGATATATAGCGTTTTAGACGCATATAATGTTCCCACCGAGAAGTAGGGTCCGACACGCCTGGAAGGTTGTAGAATATTACATCCGAGATGTCAGGTTGCCTTAGGTTAGGATATATACCGTTATAGATATATATACTGTTCCCTCCGAGAAGTACGGTTCGGCAGGCCAGGAATGTTGTCAAATATTGCATCCGAGATGTTAGGTTGCCTTAGGTTAGGATATATAACGTTATAGACGCATGTAATGTTACCACCGAGACGTAGGGACCGACACGCCTGGAATGTTGTCAAATGTTACATCCGAGATGTTAGGTTGCCTTAGATTAGGATATACAACGTTATAGACGCATATAATGTTCCCACCGAGAAGTAGGGTCCGACACGCCTGGAAGGTTGTAGAATATTACATCCGAGATGTTAAGTTGCCTTGGGTTAGGATATATAACGTTATAGACGTATATACTGTTCCCTCCGAGAAGTAGGGTTCGACAGGCCAGGAATATTGTCAAATATTGCATCCGAGATGTTAGGTTGCCTTAGGTTAGGATATATAACGTTATAGACGCATGTAATGTTACCACCGAGACGTAGGGACCGACACGCCTGGAATGTTGTTAAATGTTACATCCGAGATGTTAGGTTGCCTTAGGTTAGGATATATGACGTTACAGACGTATATACTGTTCCCTCCGAGAGGTAGGGTTCGACAGGCCAGGAATGTTGTCAAATATTGCATCCGAGATGTCAGGTTGCCTTAGATTAGGATATATACCGTTATAGACGAATGTAATGTTACCACCGAGACGTAGGGACCGACACGCCTGGAATGTTGTCAAATGTTACATCCGAGATGTTAGGTTGCCTTAGGTTAGGATATATGACGTTATAGACGTATATACTGTTCCCTCCGAGAAGTAGGGTTCGACAGGCCAGGAATGTTGTCAAATATTGCATCCGAGATGTTAGGTTGCCTTAGATTATGATATATACCGTTATAGACGTATATACTGTTCCCTCCGAGAAGTAGGGTTCGACTGGCCAGGAATGTTGTCAAATATTGCATCCGAGATGTTAGGTTGCCTTAGATCAGGATATACAACGTTATAGACGCATATAATGTTCCCACCGAGAAGTAGGGTTCGACAGGCCAGGAATGTTGTCAAATATTGCATCCGAGATGTTAGGTTGCCTTAGGTTAGGATATATAACGTTATAGACGCATGTAATATTACCTCCGAGACGTAGGGACCGACACGCCTGGAATGTTGTCAAATGTTACATCCGAGGTGTTAGGTTGCCTTAGGTTAGGATATATATCGTTATAGACGTATATACTGTTCCCACCGAGAGGTAGGGTTCGACAGGCCAGGAATGTTGTCAAATATTGCATCCGAGTTGTTAGGTTGCCTAAGATTAGGATATATACCGTTATAGACGTATATAATGTTCCCTCCGAGAAGTAGGGTTCGACAGGCCAGGAATGTTGTCAAATATTGCATCCGAGATGTTAGGTTGCCTTAGATTATGATATATAGCGTTTTAGACGCATATAATGTTCCCACCGAGAAGTAGGGTCCGACACGCCTGGAAGGTTGTAGAATATTACATCCGAGATGTCAGGTTGCCTTAGGTTAGGATATATACCGTTATAGATATATATACTGTTCCCTCCGAGAAGTACGGTTCGGCAGGCCAGGAATGTTGTCAAATATTGCATCCGAGATGTTAGGTTGCCTTAGGTTAGGATATATAACGTTATAGACGCATGTAATGTTACCACCGAGACGTAGGGACCGACACGCCTGGAATGTTGTCAAATGTTACATCAGAGATGTTAGGTTGCCTTAGATTAGGATATACAACGTTATAGACGCATATAATGTTCCCACCGAGAAGTAGGGTCCGACACGCCTGGAATGTTGTAGAATAATACATCCGAGATGTTAGGTTGCCTTAGGTTAGGATATATAACGTTATAGACGTATATACTGTTCCCTCCGAGAGGTAGGGTTCGACAGGCCAGGAATGTTGTCAAATATTGCATCCGAGATGTTAGGTTGCCTTAGGTTAGGATATATAACGTTATAGACGCATGTAATATTACCTCCGAGACGTAGGGACCGACACGCCTGGAATGTTGTCAAATGTTACATCCGAGATGTTAGGTTGCCTTAGATTGGGATATACAACGTTATAGACGCATATAATGTTCCCACCGAGAAGTAGGGTCCGACACGCCTGGAATGTTGTAGAATAATACATCCGAGATGTCAGGTTGCCTTAGGTTAGGATATATAACGTTATAGACGTATATACTGTTCCCTCCGAGAGGTAGGGTTCGACAGGCCAGGAATGTTGTCAAATATTGCATCCGAGATGTTAGGTTGCCTTAGATTATGATATATAGCGTTATAGACGCATATAATGTTCCCCCCGAGAAGTAGGGTCCGACACGCCTGGAAGGTTGTAGAATATTACATCCGAGATGTCAGGTTGCCTTAGGTTAGGATATATACCGTTATAGACATATATACTGTTCCCTCCGAGAAGTAGGGTTCGACAGGCCAGGAATGTTGTCAAATATTGCATCCGAGATGTTAGTTTGCCTTAGATTATGACATATACCGTTATAGACGTATATACTGTTCCCTCCTAGAAGTAGGGTTCGACAGGCCAGGAATGTTGTCAAATATTGCATCCGAGATGTTAGTTTGCCTTAGGTTAGGATATATAACGTTATAGACGCATGTAATATTACCTCCGAGACGTAGGGACCGACACGCCTGGAATGTTGTCAAATGTTACATCCGAGGTGTTAGGTTGCCTTAGGTTAGGATATATAACGTTATAGACGCATGTAATATTACCTCCGAGACGTAGGGACCGACACGCCTGGAATGTTGTCAAATGTTACATCCGAGATGTTAGGTTGCCTTAGATTAGGATATATACCGTTATAGACGTATATAATGTTCCCTCCGAGATGTAGGGTTCGACAGGCCAGGAATGTTGTCAAATATTGCATCCGAGATGTTAGGTTGCCTTAGATTATGATATATAGCGTTATAGACGCATATAATGTTCCCACCGAAAAGTAGGGTCCGACACGCCTGGAAGGTTGTAGAATATTACATCCGAGATGTCAGGTTGCCTTAGGTTAGGATATATACCGTTATAGATATATATACTGTTCCCTCCGAGAAGTACGGTTCGGCAGGCCAGGAATGTTGTCAAATATTGCATCCGAGATGTTAGGTTGCCTTAGGTTAGGATATATAACGTTATAGACGCATGTAATGTTACCACCGAGACGTAGGGACCGACACGCCTGGAATGTTGTCAAATGTTACATCAGAGATGTTAGGTTGCCTTAGATTAGGATATACAACGTTATAGACGCATATAATGTTCCCACCGAGAAGTAGGGTCCGACACGCCTGGAATGTTGTAGAATAATACATCCGAGATGTTAGGTTGCCTTAGGTTAGGATATATAACGTTATAGACGTATATACTGTTCCCTCCGAGAGGTAGGGTTCGACAGGCCAGGAATGTTGTCAAATATTGCATCCGAGATGTTAGGTTGCCTTAGGTTAGGATATATAACGTTATAGACGCATGTAATATTACCTCCGAGACGTAGGGACCGACACGCCTGGAATGTTGTCAAATGTTACATCCGAGATGTTAGGTTGCCTTAGATTAGGATATACAACGTTATAGACGCATATAATGTTCCCACCGAGAAGTAGGGTCCGACACGCCTGGAATGTTGTAGAATAATACATCCGAGATGTCAGGTTGCCTTAGGTTAGGATATATAACGTTATAGACGTATATACTGTTCCCTCCGAGAGGTAGGGTTCGACAGGCCAGGAATGTTGTCAAATATTGCATCCGAGATGTTAGTTTGCCTTAGGTTAGGATATATAACGTTATAGACGCATGTAATATTACCTCCGAGACGTAGGGACCGACACGCCTGGAATGTTGTCAAATGTTACATCCGAGGTGTTAGGTTGCCTAAGATTAGGATATATACCGTTATAGACGTATATAATGTTCCCTCCGAGAAGTAGGGTTCGACAGGCCAGGAATGTTGTCAAATATTGCATCCGAGATGTTAGGTTGCCTTAGATTATGATATATAGCGTTATAGACGCATATAATGTTCCCACCGAGAAGTAGGGTTCGACACGCCTGGAAGGTTGTAGAATATTACATCCGAGATGTCAGGTTGCCTTAGGTTAGGATATATACCGTTATAGATATATATACTGTTCCCTCCGAGAAGTACGGTTCGGCAGGCCAGGAATGTTGTCAAATATTGCATCCGAGATGTTAGGTTGCCTTAGGTTAGGATATATAACGTTATAGACGCATGTAATGTTACCACCGAGACGTAGGGACCGACACGCCTGGAATGTTGTCAAATGTTACATCAGAGATGTTAGGTTGCCTTAGATTAGGATATACAACGTTATAGACGCATATAATGTTCCCACCGAGAAGTAGGGTCCGACACGCCTGGAATGTTGTAGAATAATACATCCGAGATGTTAGGTTGCCTTAGGTTAGGATATATAACGTTATAGACGTATATACTGTTCCCTCCGAGAGGTAGGGTTCGACAGGCCAGGAATGTTGTCAAATATTGCATCCGAGATGTTAGGTTGCCTTAGGTTAGGATATATAACGTTATAGACGCATGTAATATTACCTCCGAGACGTAGGGACCGACACGCCTGGAATGTTGTCAAATGTTACATCCGAGATGTTAGGTTGCCTTAGATTAGGATATACAACGTTATAGACGCATATAATGTTCCCACCGAGAAGTAGGGTCCGACACGCCTGGAATGTTGTAGAATAATACATCCGAGATGTCAGGTTGCCTTAGGTTAGGATATATAACGTTATAGACGTATATACTGTTCCCTCCGAGAGGTAGGGTTCGACAGGCCAGGAATGTTGTCAAATATTGCATCCGAGATGTTAGGTTGCCTTAGGTTAGGATATATAACGTTATAGACGCATGTAATATTACCTCCGAGACGTAGGGACCGACACGCCTGGAATGTTGTCAAATGTTACATCCGAGGTGTTAGGTTGCCTTAGGTTAGGATATATAACGTTATAGACGCATGTAATATTACCTCCGAGACGTAGGGACCGACACGCCTGGAATGTTGTCAAATGTTACATCAGAGATGTTACGTTGCCTTAGATTAGGATATACAACGTTATAGACGCATATAATGTTCCCACCGAGAAGTAGGGTCCGACACGCCTGGAATGTTGTAGAATAATACATCCGAGATGTCAGGTTGCCTTAGGTTAGGATATATAACGTTATAGACGTATATACTGTTCCCTCCGAGAGGTAGGGTTCGACAGGCCAGGAATGTTGTCAAATATTGCATCCGAGATGTTAGGTTGCCTTAGATTAGGATATATACCGTTATAGACGCATGTAATGTTACCACCGAGACGTAGGGACCGACACGCCTGGAATGTTGTCAAATGTTACATCCGAGATGTTAGGTTGCCTTAGGTTAGGATATATGACGTTATAGACGTATATACTGTTCCCTCCGAGAAGTACGGTTCGACAGGCCAGGAATGTTGTCAAATATTGCATCCGAGATGTTAGGTTGCCTTAGGTTAGGATATATAACGTTATAGACGCATGTAATGTTACCACCGAGACGTAGGGACCGACACGCCTGGAATGTTGTCTAATGTTACATCCGAGATGTTAGGTTGCCTTAGGTTAGGATATATGACGTTACAGACGTATATACTGTTCCCTCCGGGAAGTAGGGCTCGACAGGCCAGGAATGTTGTCAAATATTGCATCCGAGATGTTAGGTTGCCTTAGGTTAGGATATATAACGTTATAGACGCATGTAATATTACCTCCGAGACGTAGGGACCGACACGCCTGGAATGTTGTCAAATGTTACATCCGAGGTGTTAGGTTGCCTTAAGTTAGGATATATATCGTTATAGACGTATATACTGTTCCCACCGAGAGATAGGGTTCGACAGGCCAGGAATGTTGTCAAATATTGCATCCGAGATGTTAGGTTGCCTTAGATTAGGATATATACCGTTATAGACGTATATAATGTTCCCTCCAGGAAGTAGGGTTCGACAGGCCAGGAATGTTGTCAAATATTGCATCCGAGATGTTAGGTTCCCTTAGATTATGATATATAGCGTTATAGACGCATATAATGTTCCCACCGAGAAGTAGGGTCCGTCACGCCTGGAAGGTTGTAGAATATTACATCCGAGATGTCAGGTTGCCTTAGGTTAGGATATATACCGTTATAGATATATATACTGTTCCCTCCGAGAAGTACGGTTCGGCAGGCCAGGAATGTTGTCAAATATTGCATCCGAGATGTTAGGTTGCCTTAGGTTAGGATATATAACGTCATAGACGCATGTAATGTTACCACCGAGACGTAGGGACCGACACGCCTGGAATGTTGTCAAATGTTACATCCGAGATGTTAGGTTGCCTTAGGTTAGGATATATGACGTTATAGACGTATATACTGTTCCCCCCGAGAAGTACGGTTCGACAGGCCAGGAATGTTGTCAAATATTGCATCCGAGATGTTAGGTTGCCTTAGGTTAGGATATATAACGTTATAGACGCATGTAATGTTACCACCGAGACGTAGGGACCGACACGCCTGGAATGTTGTCTAATGTTACATCCGAGATGTTAGGTTGCCTTAGGTTAGGAAATATGACGTTACAGACGTATATACTGTTCCCTCCCGGAAGTAGGGTTCGACAGGCCAGGAATGTTGTCAAATATTGCATGCGAGATTTTAGGTTGCCTTAGGTTAGGATATATAACGTTATAGACGCATGTAATGTTACCACCAAGACGTAGGGACCGACACGCCTGGAATGTTGTCAAATGTTACATCCGAGATGTTAGGTTGCCTTAGATTAGGATATACAACGTTATAGACGCATATAATGTTCCCACCGAGAAGTAGGGTCCGACACGCCTGGAAGGTTGTAGAATATTACATCCGAGATGTTAAGTTGCCTTAGGTTAGGATATATAACGTTATAGACGTATATACTGTTCCCTCCGAGAAGTAGGGTTCGACAGGCCAGGAATGTTGTCAAATATTGCATCCGAGATGTTAGATTGCCTTAGATTATGATATCGACCGTTATAGACGCATATAATATTCCCACCGAGAAGTATGCACCGACACGCCAGGAATATTGTAAAATATTACGTCTGAGATAATAGGTTGCCTTAGATTAGGATATACAACGTTATAGACTCATATAATGTTCCCACCGAGAAGTAGGGTCCGACACGCCTGGAATGATGTAGAATATTACATCCGAGATGTCAGGTTGCCTTAGGTTAGGATATATAACGTTATAGACGCATGTAATGTTACCTCCGAGACGTAGGGACCCACACGCCTGGAATGTTGTCAAATGTTACATCCGAGATGTTAGGTTGCCTTATGTTAGGATATATGACGCTACAGACGTATATACTGTTCCCTCCGAGAAGTAGGGTTCGACAGGCCAGGAATGTTGTCAAATATTGCATCCGAGATGTTAGGTTGCCTTAGATTAGGATATACAACGTTATAGACGCATATAATGTTCCCACCGAGAAGTAGTGTCCGACACGCCTGGAATGTTGTAGAATATAACATCCGAGATGTAAGTTTGCCTTAGGTTAGGATATATAACGTTATGGACGTATATACTGTTCCCACCGAGAAGTAGGGTCCGAAACGCCAGGAATGTTGTAGAATATAACATCCGAGATGTAAGTTTGCCTTAGGTTAGGATATATAACGTTATGGACGTATATACTGTTCCCACCGAGAAGTAGGGTCCGAAACGCCAGGAATGTTGTAAAATATTACATCCGAGTTGTTACGTTGCCGTTATAGACGCATTAATGTTACCACCGAGACGTAGGGACCGACACGCCTGGAATGTTGTCAAATGTGACATCCGAGATGTTAGGTTGCCTTAGGTTAGGATATATAACGTTATAGACGCATGTAATGTTACCTCCGAGACGTAGGGACCGACACGCCTGGAAGGTTGTAGAATATTACATCCGAGATGTTAAGTTGCCTTAGGTTAGGATATATAACGTTATAGACGTATATACTGTTCCCTCCGAGAAGTAGGGTTCGACAGGCCAGGAATGTTGTCAAATATTGCATCCGAGATGTTAGGTTGCCTTAGATTAGGATATACAACGTTATAGACGCATATAATGTTCCCACCGAGAAGTAGGGTCCGACACGCCTGGAATGTTGTCAAATGTTACATCCGAGATGTTAGGTTGCCTTATGTTAGGATATATGACGCTACAGACGTATATACTGTTCCCTCCGAGAAGTAGGGTTCGACAGGCCAGGAATGTTGTCAAATATTGCATCCGAGTTGTTACGTTGCCGTTATAGACGCATTAATGTTACCACCGAGACGTAGGGACCGACACGCCTGGAATGTTGTCAAATGTGACACCCGAGATGTTAGGTTGCCTTAGGTTAGGATATATAACGTTATAGACGCATGTAATGTTACCTCCGAGACGTAGGGACCGACACGCCTGGAAGGTTGTAGAATATTACATCCGAGATGTTAAGTTGCCTTAGGTTAGGATATATAACGTTATAGACGTATATACTGTTCCCTCCGAGATGTAGGGTTCGACAGGCCAGGAATGTTGTCAAATATTGCATCCGAGATGTTAGGTTGCCTTAGATTATGACATATACCGTTATAGACGTATATACTGTTCCCTCCGAGAAGTAGGGTTCGACAGGCCAGGAATGTTGTCAAATATTGCATCCGAGATGTTAGTTTGCCTTAGGTTAGGATATATAACGTTATAGACGCATGTAATATTACCTCCGAGACGTAGGGACCGACACGCCTGGAATGTTGTCAAATGTTACATCCGAGGTGTTAGGTTGCCTTAGGTTAGGATATATAACGTTATAGACGCATGTAATATTACCTCCGAGACGTAGGGACCGACACGCCTGGAATGTTGTCAAATGTTACATCCGAGATGTTAGGTTGCCTTAGATTAGGATATATACCGTTATAGACGTATATAATGTTCCCTCCGAGATGTAGGGTTCGACAGGCCAGGAATGTTGTCAAATATTGCATCCGAGATGTTAGGTTGCCTTAGATTATGATATATAGCGTTATAGACGCATATAATGTTCCCACCGAGAAGTAGGGTTCGACACGCCTGGAAGGTTGTAGAATATTACATCCGAGATGTCAGGTTGCCTTAGGTTAGGATATATACCGTTATAGATATATATACTGTTCCCTCCGAGAAGTACGGTTCGGCAGGCCGGGAATGTTGTCAAATATTGCATCCGAGATGTTAGGTTGCCTTAGGTTAGGATATATAACGTTATAGACGCATGTAATGTTACCACCGAGACGTAGGGACCGACACGCCTGGAATGTTGTCAAATGTTACATCAGAGATGTTAGGTTGCCTTAGATTAGGATATACAACGTTATAGACGCATATAATGTTCCCACCGAGAAGTAGGGTCCGACACGCCTGGAATGTTGTAGAATAATACATCCGAGATGTTAGGTTGCCTTAGGTTAGGATATATAACGTTATAGACGTATATACTGTTCCCTCCGAGAGGTAGGGTTCGACAGGCCAGGAATGTTGTCAAATATTGCATCCGAGATGTTAGGTTGCCTTAGGTTAGGATATATAACGTTATAGACGCATGTAATATTACCTCCGAGACGTAGGGACCGACACGCCTGGAATGTTGTCAAATGTTACATCCGAGATGTTAGGTTGCCTTAGATTAGGATATACAACGTTATAGACGCATATAATGTTCCCACCGAGAAGTAGGGTCCGACACGCCTGGAATGTTGTAGAATAATACATCCGAGATGTCAGGTTGCCTTAGGTTAGGATATATAACGTTATAGACGTATATACTGTTCCCTCCGAGAGGTAGGGTTCGACAGGCCAGGAATGTTGTCAAATATTGCATCCGAGATGTTAGGTTGCCTTAGGTTAGGATATATAACGTTATAGACGCATGTAATATTACCTCCGAGACGTAGGGACCGACACGCCTGGAATGTTGTCAAATGTTACATCCGAGGTGTTAGGTTGCCTTAGGTTAGGATATATAACGTTATAGACGCATGTAATATTACCTCCGAGACGTAGGGACCGACACGCCTGGAATGTTGTCAAATGTTACATCAGAGATGTTACGTTGCCTTAGATTAGGATATACAACGTTATAGACGCATATAATGTTCCCACCGAGAAGTAGGGTCCGACACGCCTGGAATGTTGTAGAATAATACATCCGAGATGTCAGGTTGCCTTAGGTTAGGATATATAACGTTATAGACGTATATACTGTTCCCTCCGAGAGGTAGGGTTCGACAGGCCAGGAATGTTGTCAAATATTGCATCCGAGATGTTAGGTTGCCTTAGATTAGGATATATACCGTTATAGACGCATGTAATGTTACCACCGAGACGTAGGGACCGACACGCCTGGAATGTTGTGAAATGTTACATCCGAGATGTTAGGTTGCCTTAGGTTAGGATATATGACGTTATAGACGTATATACTGTTCCCTCCGAGAAGTACGGTTCGACAGGCCAGGAATGTTGTCAAATATTGCATCCGAGATGTTAGGTTGCCTTAGGTTAGGATATATAACGTTATAGACGCATGTAATGTTACCACCGAGACGTAGGGACCGACACGCCTGGAATGTTGTCTAATGTTACATCCGAGATGTTAGGTTGCCTTAGGTTAGGATATATGACGTTACAGACGTATATACTGTTCCCTCCGGGAAGTAGGGCTCGACAGGCCAGGAATGTTGTCAAATATTGCATCCGAGATGTTAGGTTGCCTTAGGTTAGGATATATAACGTTATAGACGCATGTCATATTACCTCCGAGACGTAGGGACCGACACGCCTGGAATGTTGTCAAATGTTACATCCGAGGTGTTAGGTTGCCTTAAGTTAGGATATATATCGTTATAGACGTATATACTGTTCCCACCGAGAGATAGGGTTCGACAGGCCAGGAATGTTGTCAAATATTGCATCCGAGATGTTAGGTTGCCTTAGATTAGGATATATACCGTTATAGACGTATATAATGTTCCCTCCAGGAAGTAGGGTTCGACAGGCCAGGAATGTTGTCAAATATTGCATCCGAGATGTTAGGTTCCCTTAGATTATGATATATAGCGTTATAGACGCATATAATGTTCCCACCGAGAAGTAGGGTCCGTCACGCCTGGAAGGTTGTAGAATATTACATCCGAGATGTCAGGTTGCCTTAGGTTAGGATATATACCGTTATAGATATATATACTGTTCCCTCCGAGAAGTACGGTTCGGCAGGCCAGGAATGTTGTCAAATATTGCATCCGAGATGTTAGGTTGCCTTAGGTTAGGATATATAACGTCATAGACGCATGTAATGTTACCACCGAGACGTAGGGACCGACACGCCTGGAATGTTGTCAAATGTTACATCCGAGATGTTAGGTTGCCTTAGGTTAGGATATATGACGTTATAGACGTATATACTGTTCCCCCCGAGAAGTACGGTTCGACAGGCCAGGAATGTTGTCAAATATTGCATCCGAGATGTTAGGTTGCCTTAGGTTAGGATATATAACGTTATAGACGCATGTAATGTTACCACCGAGACGTAGGGACCGACACGCCTGGAATGTTGTCTAATGTTACATCCGAGATGTTAGGTTGCCTTAGGTTAGGAAATATGACGTTACAGACGTATATACTGTTCCCTCCCGGAAGTAGGGTTCGACAGGCCAGGAATGTTGTCAAATATTGCATGCGAGATTTTAGGTTGCCTTAGGTTAGGATATATAACGTTATAGACGCATGTAATGTTACCACCAAGACGTAGGGACCGACACGCCTGGAATGTTGTCAAATGTTACATCCGAGATGTTAGGTTGCCTTAGATTAGGATATACAACGTTATAGACGCATATAATGTTCCCACCGAGAAGTAGGGTCCGACACGCCTGGAAGGTTGTAGAATATTACATCCGAGATGTTAAGTTGCCTTAGGTTAGGATATATAACGTTATAGACGTATATACTGTTCCCTCCGAGAAGTAGGGTTCGACAGGCCAGGAATGTTGTCAAATATTGCATCCGAGATGTTAGATTGCCTTAGATTATGATATCGACCGTTATAGACGCATATAATATTCCCACCGAGAAGTATGCACCGACACGCCAGGAATATTGTAAAATATTACGTCTGAGATAATAGGTTGCCTTAGATTAGGATATACAACGTTATAGACTCATATAATGTTCCCACCGAGAAGTAGGGTCCGACACGCCTGGAATGATGTAGAATATTACATCCGAGATGTCAGGTTGCCTTAGGTTAGGATATATAACGTTATAGACGCATGTAATGTTACCTCCGAGACGTAGGGACCCACACGCCTGGAATGTTGTCAAATGTTACATCCGAGATGTTAGGTTGCCTTATGTTAGGATATATGACGCTACAGACGTATATACTGTTCCCTCCGAGAAGTAGGGTTCGACAGGCCAGGAATGTTGTCAAATATTGCATCCGAGATGTTAGGTTGCCTTAGATTAGGATATACAACGTTATAGACGCATATAATGTTCCCACCGAGAAGTAGTGTCCGACACGCCTGGAATGTTGTAGAATATAACATCCGAGATGTAAGTTTGCCTTAGGTTAGGATATATAACGTTATGGACGTATATACTGTTCCCACCGAGAAGTAGGGTCCGAAACGCCAGGAATGTTGTAGAATATAACATCCGAGATGTAAGTTTGCCTTAGGTTAGGATATATAACGTTATGGACGTATATACTGTTCCCACCGAGAAGTAGGGTCCGAAACGCCAGGAATGTTGTAAAATATTACATCCGAGTTGTTACGTTGCCGTTATAGACGCATTAATGTTACCACCGAGACGTAGGGACCGACACGCCTGGAATGTTGTCAAATGTGACATCCGAGATGTTAGGTTGCCTTAGGTTAGGATATATAACGTTATAGACGCATGTAATGTTACCTCCGAGACGTAGGGACCGACACGCCTGGAAGGTTGTAGAATATTACATCCGAGATGTTAAGTTGCCTTAGGTTAGGATATATAACGTTATAGACGTATATACTGTTCCCTCCGAGAAGTAGGGTTCGACAGGCCAGGAATGTTGTCAAATATTGCATCCGAGATGTTAGGTTGCCTTAGATTAGGATATACAACGTTATAGACGCATATAATGTTCCCACCGAGAAGTAGGGTCCGACACGCCTGGAATGTTGTCAAATGTTACATCCGAGATGTTAGGTTGCCTTATGTTAGGATATATGACGCTACAGACGTATATACTGTTCCCTCCGAGAAGTAGGGTTCGACAGGCCAGGAATGTTGTCAAATATTGCATCCGAGTTGTTACGTTGCCGTTATAGACGCATTAATGTTACCACCGAGACGTAGGGACCGACACGCCTGGAATGTTGTCAAATGTGACATCCGAGATGTTAGGTTGCCTTAGGTTAGGATATATAACGTTATAGACGCATGTAATGTTACCTCCGAGACGTAGGGACCGACACGCCTGGAAGGTTGTAGAATATTACATCCGAGATGTTAAGTTGCCTTAGGTTAGGATATATAACGTTATAGACGTATATACTGTTCCCTCCGAGAAGTAGGGTTCGACAGGCCAGGAATGTTGTCAAATATTGCATCCGAGATGTTAGGTTGCCTTAGATTAGGATATACAACGTTATAGACGCATATAATGTTCCCACCGAGAAGTAGGGTCCGACACGCCTGGAAGGTTGTAGAATATTACATCCGAGATGTCAGGTTGACTTAGGTTAGGATATATGACGTTATGGACGCATGTAATGTTACCTCCGAGACGTAGGGACCGACACGCCTGGAATGTTGTCAAATATTGCATCCGAGATGTTAGGTTGCCTTAGATTAGGATATACAACGTTATAGACGCATATAATGTTCCCACCGAGGAGTAGGGTCCGACACGCCTGGAATGTTGTAGAATATTACATCCGAGATGTAAGGTTGCCTTAGGTTAGAATATATAACGTTATGGACGTATATACTGTTCCCACCGAGAAGTAGGGTCCGACACGCCAGGAATGTTGTCAAATATTACATCCGAGATGTAAGGTTGCCTTAGGTTAGGATATATAACGTTATGGACGTATATACTGTTCCTACCGAGAAGTAGGGTCCGAAACGCCAGGAATGTTGTAAAATATTACATCCGAGTTGTTACGTTGCCGTTATAGACGCATTAATGTTACCACCGAGACGTAGGGACGGACACGCCTGGAATGTTGTCAAATGTGACATCCGAGATGTTAGGTTGCCTTAGGTTAGGATATATGTCGTTATTGACGTATATACTGTTCCCACCGAGAAGTAGGGTCCGAAACGCCAGGAATGTTGTAAAATATTACATCCGAGTTGTTACGTTGCCGTTATAGACGCATTAATGTTACCACCGAGACGTAGGGACCGACACGCCTGGAATGTTGTCAAATGTGACATCCGAGATGTTAGGTTGCCTTAGGTTAGGATATATATCGTTATAGACGTATATACTGTTCCCACCGAGGGGTAGGGTTCGACAGGCCAGGAATGTTGTCAAATATTGCATCCGAGATGTTAGGTTGCCTTAGGTTAGGATATATAACGTTATAGACGCATGTAATGTTGCCTCCGAGACGTAGGGACCGACACGCCTGGAATATTGTCAAATATTGCATCCGAGATGTTAGGTTCCCTTAGATTAGGATATACAACGTTATAGACGCATATAATGTTCCCACCGAGGAGTAGGGTCCGACACGCCTGGAATGTTGTAGAATATTACATCCGAGATGTGAGGTTGCCTTAGGTTAGAATATATAACGTTATGGACGTATATACTGTTCCCACCGAGAAGTAGGGTCCGACACGCCAGGAATGTTGTCAAATATTACATCCGAGATATAAGGTTGCCTTAGGTTAGGATATATAACGTTATGGACGTATATACTGTTGCTAGCGAGAAGTAGGGTCCGAAACGCCAGGAATGTTGTCAAATATTACATCCGAGTTGTTACGTTGCCGTTATAGACGCATTAATGTTACCACCGAGACGTAGGGACCGACAGGCCTGGAATGTTGTCAAATGTGACATCCGAGATGTTAGGTTGCCTTAGGTTAGGATATATGTCGTTATAGACGTATATACTGTTCCCACCGAGAGGTAGGGTTCGACAGGCCAGGAATGTTGTCAAATATTGCATCCGAGATGTTAGGTTGCCTTAGGTTAGGATATATAACGTTATAGACGCTTGTAATGTTACCTCCGAGACGTAGGGTTCGGCAGGCCAGGAATGTTGTCAACTATTGCATCCGAGATGTTAGGTTGCCTTAGATTAGGATATACAACGTTATAGACGCATATAATGTTCCCACCGAGAAGTAGGGTCCGACACGCCTGGAAGGTTGTAGAATATTACATCCGAGATGTCAGGTTGCTTTAGGTTAGGATATATACCGTTATAGACATATATACTGTTCCCTCCGAGAAGTAGGGTTCGACAGGCCAGGAATGTTGTCAAATATTGCATCCGAGATGTTAGGTTGCCTTAGATTAGGATATACAACGTTATAGACGCATATAATGTTCCCACCGAGAAGTAGGGTCCGACACGCCTGGAATGTTGTAGAATATTACATCCGAGATGTAACGTTGCCTTAGGTTAGGATATATAACGTTATGGACGTATATACTGTTCCCACCGAGAAGTAGGGTCCGAAACGCCAGGAATGTTGTAAAATATTACATCCGAGTTGTTACGTTGCCGTTATAGACGCATCAATGTTACCACCGAGACGTAGGGACCGACACGCCTGGAATGTTGTCAAATGTGACATCCGAGATGTTAGGTTGCCTTAGGTTAGGATATATATCGTTATAGACGTATATACTGTTCCCACCGAGAGGTAGGGTTCGACAGGCCAGGAATGTTGTCAAATATTGCATCCGAGATGTTAGGTTGCCTTAGATTAGGATATACAACGTTATAGACGCATATAATGTTCCCACCGAGAAGTAGGGTCCGACACGCCTGGAAGGTTGTAGAATATTACATCCGAGATGTTAAGTTGCCTTAGGTTAGGATATATAACGTTATAGACGTATATACTGTTCCCTCCGAGAAGTAGGGTTCGACAGGCCAGGAATGTTGTCAAATATTGCATCCGAGATGTTAGATTGCCTTAGATTATGATATCGACCGTTATAGACGCATATAATATTCCCACCGAAAAGTATGCACCGACACGCCAGGAATATTGTAAAATATTACGTCTGAGATAATAGGTTGCCTTAGATTAGGATATACAACGTTATAGACTCATATAATGTTCCCACCGAGAAGTAGGGTCCGCCACGCCTGGAATGATGTAGAATATTACATCCGAGATGTCAGGTTGCCTTAGGTTAGGATATATGACGTTATGGACGCATGTAATGTTACCTCCGAGACGTAGGGACCGACACGCCTGGAATGTTGTCAAATATTGCATCCGAGATGTTAGGTTGCCTTAGATTAGGATATACAACGTTATAGACGCATATAATGTTCCCACCGAGGAGTAGGGTCCGACACGCCTGGAATGTTGTAGAATATTACATCCGAGATGTAAGGTTGCCTTAGGTTCGAATATATAACGTTATGGACGTATATACTGTTCCCACCGAGAAGTAGGGTCCGACACGCCAGGAATGTTGTCAAATATTACATCCGAGATGTAAGGTTGCCTTAGGTTAGGATATATAACGTTATTTGACGCATATACTGTTCCTACCGAGAAGTAGGGTCCGAAACGCCAGGAATGTTGTAAAATATTACATCCGAGTTGTTACGTTGCCGTTATAGACGCATTAATGTTACCACCGAGACGTAGGGACCGACACGCCTGGAATGTTGTCAAATGTGACATCCGAGATGTTAGGTTGCCTTAGGTTAGGATATATGTCGTTATGGACGTATATACTGTTCCCACCGAGAAGTAGGGTCCGAAACGCCAGGAATGTTGTAAAATATTACATCCGAGTTGTTACGCTGCCGTTATAGACGCATTAATGTTACCACCGAGACGTAGGGACCGACACGCCTGGAATGTTGTCTAATGTTACATCCGAGATGTTAGGTTGCCTTAGATTAGGATATACAACGTTATAGACGCATATAATGTTCCCACCGAGAAGTAGGGTCCGACACGCCTGGAAGGTTGTAGAATATTACATCCGAGATGTTAAGTTGCCTTAGGTTAGGATATATAACGTTATAGACGTATATACTGTTCCCTCCGAGAAGTAGGGTTCGACAGGCCAGGAATGTTGTCAAATATTGCATCCGAGATGTTAGGTTGCCTTAGGTTAGGATATATAACGTTATAGACGCATGTAATGTTACCTCCGAGACGTAGGGACCGACACGCCTGGAATGTTGTCAAATGTTACATCCGAGATGTTAGGTTGCCTTGGATTAGGATATACAACGTTATAGACGCATATAATGTTCCCACCGAGAAGTAGCGTCCGACACGCCTGGAATGTTGTAGAATAATTCATCCGAGATGTCAGGTTGCCTTAGGTTAGGATATATAACGTTATAGACGTATATACTGTTCCCTCCGAGTAGTAGGGTTCGACAGGCCAGGAATGTTGTCAAGTATTGCATCCGAGATGTTAGGTTGCCTTAGATTAGGATATATACCGTTATAGACGCATGTAATGTTACCACCGAGACGTAGGGACCGACACGCCTGGAATGTTGTCAAATGTTACATCCGAGATGTTAGTTTGCCTTAGGTTAGGATATATGACGTTACAGACGTATATACCGTTCCCTCCCGGAAGTAGGGTTCGACAGGCCAGGAATATTGTCAAATATTGCATCCGAGATGTTAGGTTGCCTTAGATTATGATATATACCATTATAGACGCATATAATGTTCCCACCGAGAAGTAGGGTCCGACACGCCTGGAAGGTTGTAGAATATTACATCCGAGATGTCAGGTTGCCTTAGGTTAGGATATATACCGTTATAGACATATATACTGTTCCCTCCGAGAAGTAGGGTTCGACAGGCCAGGAATGTTGTCAAATATTGCATCCGAGATGTTAGGTTGCCTTAGATTAGGATATACAACGTTATAGACGCATATAATGTTCCCACCGAGAAGTAGGGTCCGACACGCCTGGAATGATGTAGAATATTACATCCGAGATGTAAGGTTGCCTTAGGTTAGGATATATAACGTTATGGACGTATATACTGTTCCCACCGAGAAGTAGGGACCGAAACGCCAGGAATGTTGTAAAATATTACATCCGAGTTGTTACGTTGCCGTTATAGACGCATCAATGTTACCACCGAGACGTAGGAACCGACACGCCTGGAACGTTGTCAAATGTGACATCCGAGATGTTAGGTTGCCTTAGGTTAGGATATATATCGTTATAGACGTATATACTGTTCCCACCGAGAGGTAGGGTTCGACAGGCCAGGAATGTTGTCAAATATTGCATCCGAGATGTTAGGTTGCCTTAGATTAGGATATACAACGTTATAGACGCATATAATGTTCCCACCGAGAAGTAGGGTCCGACACGCCTGGAAGGTTGTAGAATATTACATCCGAGATGTTAAGTTGCCTTAGGTTAGGATATATAACGTTATAGACGTATATACTGTTCCCTCCGAGAAGTAGGGTTCGACAGGCCAGGAATGTTGTCAAATATTGCATCCGAGATGTTAGGTTGCCTTAGGTTAGGATATATAACGTTATAGACGCATGTAATGTTACCTCCGAGACGTAGGGACCGACACGCCTGGAATGTTGT
The DNA here is from genome assembly GCA_963969225.1 of Xylocopa violacea. Taxonomy (NCBI): domain Eukaryota; kingdom Metazoa; phylum Arthropoda; class Insecta; order Hymenoptera; family Apidae; genus Xylocopa; species Xylocopa violacea. The sequence continues at coordinate 23,565,931 of CAXAJV010000004.1, forward strand.
CAAATGTTACATCCGAGATGTTAGGTTGCCTTGGATTAGGATATACAACGTTATAGACGCATATAATGTTCCCACCGAGAAGTAGCGTCCGACACGCCTGGAATGTTGTAGAATAATTCATCCGAGATGTCAGGTTGCCTTAGGTTAGGATATATAACGTTATAGACGTATATACTGTTCCCTCCGAGTAGTAGGGTTCGACAGGCCAGGAATGTTGTCAAGTATTGCATCCGAGATGTTAGGTTGCCTTAGATTAGGATATATACCGTTATAGACGCATGTAATGTTACCACCGAGACGTAGGGACCGACACGCCTGGAATGTTGTCAAATGTTACATCCGAGATGTTAGTTTGCCTTAGGTTAGGATATATGACGTTACAGACGTATATACCGTTCCCTCCCGGAAGTAGGGTTCGACAGGCCAGGAATATTGTCAAATATTGCATCCGAGATGTTAGGTTGCCTTAGATTATGATATATACCATTATAGACGCATATAATGTTCCCACCGAGAAGTAGGGTCCGACACGCCTGGAAGGTTGTAGAATATTACATCCGAGATGTCAGGTTGCCTTAGGTTAGGATATATACCGTTATAGACATATATACTGTTCCCTCCGAGAAGTAGGGTTCGACAGGCCAGGAATGTTGTCAAATATTGCATCCGAGATGTTAGGTTGCCTTAGATTAGGATATACAACGTTATAGACGCATATAATGTTCCCACCGAGAAGTAGGGTCCGACACGCCTGGAATGATGTAGAATATTACATCCGAGATGTAAGGTTGCCTTAGGTTAGGATATATAACGTTATGGACGTATATACTGTTCCCACCGAGAAGTAGGGTACGAAACGCCAGGAATGTTGTAAAGTATTACATCCGAGTTGTTACGTTGCCGTAATAGACGCATTAATGTTACCACCGAGACGTAGGGACCGACACGCCTGGAATGTTGTCAAATGTGACATCCGAGATGTTAGGTTGCCTTAGGTTAGTATATATATCGTTATAGACGTATATACTGTTCCCCCCGAGAAGTAGGGTTCGACAGGCCAGGAATGTTGTCAAATATTGCATCCGAGATGTTAGGTTGCCTTAGGTTAGGATATATAACGTTATAGACGCATGTAATGTTACCACCGAGACGTATGCACCGACACGCCAGGAATATTGTAAAATATTACGAGATGTTAGGTGGCCTTAGGTTAGGAAATATAACGTTATATACGCATGTAATGTTACGACCGAGACGTAGGGACCGACACGCCTGGAATGTTGTAAAATGTTACATCACAGATGTTAGGTTGCCTTAGGTTAGGATATGTGACGTTACAGACGTATATACTGTTCCCTCCGAGAAGTAGGGTTCGCAGGCCAGGAATGTTGTCAAATATTGCATCCGAGATGTTAGGTTCCCTTAGGTTAGGATATATACCGTTATAAACGTATATACATTTCCCACCGAAATGAATGCTCCGACACGGCAGGAATGTTGTAGAATATTACATCCGAGATGTCAGGTTGCCTTAGGTTAGGATATACAACGTTATAGACGTATATACTGTTCCCACCGAGAAGTAGGGTTCGACACGCCAGGAATGTTGTCAAATATTACATACGAGATGTTATGTGGCCTTAGGTTAGGATATATAACGTTATAGACGCATGTAATGTTACCACCGAGACGTAGGGACCGACACGCCTGGAATGTTGTAAAATGTTACATCCGAGATGTTAGGTTGCCTAAGATCAGGATATATACCGTTATAGACGCATGTAATGTTACCACCGAGACGTAGGGACCGACACGCCTGGAATGTTGTCAAATGTTACATCCGAGATGTTAGGTTGCCTTAGGTTAGGATATATGACGTTATAGACATATATACTGTTCCCTCCGGATGGTAGGGTTCGACAGGCCAGGAATGCTGTCAAATATTGCATCCGAGATGTTAGGTTGCCTTAGGTTAGGATATATAACGTTATAGACGCATGTAATGTTACCACCGAGACGTAGGGACCGACACGCCTGGAATGTTGTCAAATGTTACATCCGAGATGTTAGGTTGTCTTAGGTTAGGATATATGACGTTACAGACGTATATAATGTTCCCTCCGAGAAGTAGGGTTCGACAGGCCAGGAATGTTGTCAAATATTGCATCAGAGATGTTAGGTTGCCTTAGATTAGGATATATACCGTTATAGACGTATATACTGTTCCCTCCGAGACGTAGGGTTCGACAGGCCAGGAATGTTGTCAAATATTGCATCCGAGATGTTAGGTTGCCTTAGATTAGGATATGCAACGTTATAGACGCATATAATGTTCCCACCGAGAAGTAGGGTCCGACACGCCTGGAAGGTTGTAGAATATTACATCCGAGATGTTAGGTTGCCTTAGGTTAGGATATATAACGTTATAGGCGTATATACTGTTCCCTCCGAGAAGTAGGGTTCGACAGGCCAGGAATGTTGTCAAATATTGCATCCGAGATGTTAGGTTGCCTTAGGTTAGGAAATATAACGTTATAGACGCATGTAATGTTACGGCCGAGACGTAGGGACCGACACGCCTGGAATGTTGTAAAATGTTACATCCGAGATGTTAGGTTGCCTAAGATCAGGATATATACCGTTATAGACGCATGTAATGTTACCACCGAGACGTAGCGACCGACACGCCTGGAATGTTGTCAAATATTACATACGAGATGTTAGGTGGCCTTAGGTTAGGAAATATAACGTTATAGACGCATGTAATGTTACCACCGAGACGTAGGGACCGACACGCCTGGAATGTTGTCAAATGTTACATCCGAGATGTTAGGTTGCCTTAGGTTAGGATATATATCGTTATAGACGTATATACTGTTCCCACCGAGAGGTAGGGTTCGACAGGCCAGGAATGTTGTCAAATATTGCATCCGAGATGTTAGGTTGCCTTAGATTATGATATATACCGTTATAGACGCATATAATGTTCCCACCGAGAAGTAGGGTCCGACACGCCTGGAAGGTTGTAGAATATTACATCCGAGATGTCAGATTGCCTTAGGTTAGGATATATACCGTTATAGACATATATACTGTTCCCTCCGAGAAGTAGGGTTCGACAGGCCAGGAATGTTGTCAAATATTGCATCCGAGATGTTAGGTTGCCTTAGATTATGATATATACCGTTATAGACGTATATACTGTTCCCTCCGAGAAGTAGGGTTCGACAGGCCAGGAATGTTGTCAAATATTGCATCCGAGATGTTAGGTTGCCTTAGATCAGGATATACAACGTTATAGACGCATATAATGTTCCCACCGAGAAGTAGGGTTCGACAGGCCAGGAATGTTGTCAAATATTGCATCCGAGATGTTAGGTTGCCTTAGGTTAGGATATATAACGTTATAGACGCATGTAATATTACCTCCGAGACGTAGGGACCGACACGCCTGGAATGTTGTCAAATGTTACATCCGAGGTGTTAGGTTGCCTTAGGTTAGGATATATATCGTTATAGACGTATATACTGTTCCCACCGTGAGGTAGGGTTCGACAGGCCAGGAATGTTGTCAAATATTGCATCCGAGATGTTAGGTTGCCTAAGATTAGGATATATACCGTTATAGACGTATATAATGTTCCCTCCGAGAAGTAGGGTTCGACAGGCCAGGAATGTTGTCAAATATTGCATCCGAGATGTTAGGTTGCCTTCGATTAGGATATACAACGTTATAGACGCATATAATGTTCCCACCGAGAAGTAGGGTTCGACAGGCCAGGAATGTTGTCAAATATTGCATCCGAGATGTTAGGTTGCCTTAGATTAGGATATGCAACGTTATAGACGCATATAATGTTCCCACCGAGAAGTAGGGTCCGACACGCCTGGAAGGTTGTAGAATATTACATCCGAGATGTTAGGTTGCCTTAGGTTAGGATATATAACGTTATAGGCGTATATACTGTTCCCTCCGAGAAGTAGGGTTCGACAGGCCAGGAATGTTGTCAAATATTGCATCCGAGATGTTAGGTTGCCTTAGGTTAGGATATATAACGTTATAGACGCATGTGACGTTACCACCGAGACGTAGGGACCGACACGCCTGGAATGTTGTAAAATGTTACATCCGAGATGTTAGGTTGCCTAAGATTAGGATATATATCGTTATAGACGCATGTAATGTTACCACCGAGACGTAGGGACCGACACGCCAGGAATGTTGTCAAATATTACATACGAGATGTTAGGTGGCCTTAGGTTAGGAAATATAACGTTATAGACGCATGTAATGTTACGACCGAGACGTAGGGACCGACACGCCTGGAATGTTGTAAAATGTTACATCCGAGATGTTAGGTTGCCTAAGATCGGGATATATACCGTTATAGACGCATGTAATGTTACCACCGAGACGTAGGGACCGACACGCCTGGAATGTTGTCAAATGTTACATCCGAGATGTTAGGTTGCCTTAGGTTAGGATATATGACGTTATAGACATATATACTGTTCCCTCCGGATGGTAGGGTTCGACAGGCCAGGAATGTTGTCAAATATTGCATCCGAGATGTTAGGTTGCCTTAGGTTAGGATATATGACGTTACAGACGTATAGAATGTTCCCTCCGAGAAGTAGGGTTCTACAGGCCAGGAATGTTGTCAAATATTGCATCCGAGATGTTAGGTTGCCTTAGGTTAGGATATATAACGTTATAGACGCATGTAATGTTACCACCGAGACGTATGCACCGACACGCCAGGAATATTGTAAAATATTACGAGATGTTAGGTGGCCTTAGGTTAGGAAATATAACGTTATATACGCATGTAATGTTACGACCGAGACGTAGGGACCGACACGCCTGGAATGTTGTAAAATGTTACATCACAGATGTTAGGTTGCCTTAGGTTAGGATATGTGACGTTACAGACGTATATACTGTTCCCTCCGAGAAGTAGGGTTCGCAGGCCAGGAATGTTGTCAAATATTGCATCCGAGATGTTAGGTTCCCTTAGGTTAGGATATATACCGTTATAAACGTATATACATTTCCCACCGAAATGAATGCTCCGACACGGCAGGAATGTTGTAGAATATTACATCCGAGATGTCAGGTTGCCTTAGGTTAGGATATATAACGTTATAGACGTATATACTGTTCCCACCGAGATGTAGGGTCCGACACGCCTGGAATGTTGTCAAATGTTACATCCGAGATGTTAGGTTGTCTTAGGTTAGGATATATGACGTTACAGACGTATAGAATGTTCCCTCCGAGAAGTAGGGTTCTACAGGCCAGGAATGTTGTCAAATATTGCATCCGAGATGTTAGGCTGCCTTAGATTAGGATATATACCGTTATAGACGTATATACTGTTCCCACCGAGAAGTAGGGTTCGACACGCCAGGAATGTTGTCAAATATTACATACGAGATGTTATGTGGCCTTAGGTTAGGATATATAACGTTATAGACGCATGTAATGTTACCACCGAGACGTAGGGACCGACACGCCTGGAATGTTGTCAAATGTTACATCCGAGATGTTAGGTTGTCTTAGGTTAGGATATATGACGTTACAGACGTATAGAATGTTCCCTCCGAGAAGTAGGGTTCTACAGGCCAGGAATGTTGTCAAATATTGCATCCGAGATGTTAGACTGCCTTAGATTAGGATATATACCGTTATAGACGTATATACTGTTCCCACCGAGAAGTAGGGTTCGACACGCCAGGAATGTTGTCAAATATTACATACGAGATGTTAGGTGGCCTTAGGTTAGGAAATATAACGTTATAGACGCATGTAATGTTACGACCGAGAAGTAGGGTCCGACACGCCTGGAAGGTTGTAGAATATTACATCCGATATGTTAGGTTGCCTTAGGTTAGGATATATAACGTTATAGGCGTATATACTGTTCCCTCCGAGAAGTAGGGTTCGACAGGCCAGGAATGTTGTCAAATATTGCATCCGAGATGTTAGGTTGCCTTAGGTTAGGAAATATAACGTTATAGACGCATGTAATGTTACGGCCGAGACGTAGGGACCGACACGCCTGGAATGTTGTAAAATGTTACATCCGAGATGTTAGGTTGCCTAAGATCAGGATATATACCGTTATAGACGCATGTAATGTTACCACCGACAAGTAGGGACCGACACGCCTGGAATGTTGTCAAATGTTACATCCGAGATGTTAGGTTGTCTTAGGTTAGGATATATGACGTTATAGACGTATATACTGTTCCCTCCGAATGGTAGGGTTCGACAGGCCAGGAATGTTGTCAAATATTGCATCCGAGATGTTAGGTTGCCTTAGGTTAGGATATATAACGTTATAGACGCATGTAATGTTACCACCGAGACGTAGGGACCGACACGCCTGGAATGTTGTCAAATGTTACATCCGAGATGTTAGGTTGTCTTAGGTTAGGATATATGACGTTACAGACGTATAGAATGTTCCCTCCGAGAAGTAGTGTTCGACAGGCCAGGAATGTTGTCAAATATTGCATCCGAGATGTTAGGCTGCCTTAGATTAGGATATATACCGTTATAGACGTATATACTGTTCCCACCGAGAAGTAGGGTTCGACAGGCCAGGAATGTTGTCAAATATTGCATCCGAGATGTAAGGTTGCCTTAGATTAGGTTATGCAACGTTATAGACGCATATAACGTTCCCACCGAGAAGTAGGGTCCGACACGCCTGGAAGGTTGTAGAATATTACATCCGAGATGTTAGGTTGCCTTAGGTTAGGAAATATAACGTTATAGACGCATGTAATGTTACGACCGAGACGTAGGGACCGACACGCCTGGAATGTTGTCAAATGTTACATCCGAGATGTTAGGTTGTCTTAGGTTAGGATATATGACGTTACAGACGTATAGAATGTTCCCTCCGAGAAGTAGTGTTCGACAGGCCAGGAATGTTGTCAAATATTGCATCCGAGATGTTAGGCTGCCTTAGATTAGGATATATACCGTTATAGACGTATATACTGTTCCCACCGAGAAGTAGGGTTCGACACGCCAGGAATGTTGTCAAATATTACATACGAGATGTTAGGTGGCCTTAGGTTAGGAAATATAACGTTATAGACGCATGTAATGTTACGACCGAGACGTAGGGACCGACACGCCTGGAATGTTGTAAAATGTTACATCCGAGATGTTAGGTTGCCTAAGATCAGGATATATACCGTTATAGACGCATGTAATGTTACCACCGAGACGTAGGGACCGACACGCCTGGAATGTTGTCAAATGTTACATCCGAGATGTTAGGTTGCCTTAGGTTAGGATATATAACGTTATAGACGTATATACTGTTCCCACCGAGAAGTAGGGTTCGACACGCCAGGAATGTTGTCAAATATTACATACGAGATGTTAGGTGGCCTTAGGTTAGGAAATATAACGTTATAGACGCATGTAATGTTACGACCGAGACGTAGGGTCCGACACGCCTGGAAGGTTGTAGAATATTACATCCGAGGTGTTAGGTTGCCTTAGGTTAGGATATATAACGTTATAGGCGTATATACTGTTCCCTCCGAGAAGTAGGGTTCGACAGGCCAGGAATGTTGTCAAATATTGCATCCGAGATGTTAGGTTGCCTTAGGTTAGGATATATAACGTTATAGACGCAAGTAACGTTACCACCGAGACGTAGGGACCGACACGCCTGGAATGTTGTAAAATGTTACATCCGAGATGTTAGGTTGCCTAAGATTAGGATATATACCGTTATAGACGCATGTAATGTTACCACCGAGACGTAGGGACCGACACGCCTGGAATGTTGTCAAATGTTACATCCGAGATGTTAGGTTGCCTTAGGTTAGGATATATGACGTTATAGACGTATATACTGTTCCCTCCGGATGGTAGGGTTCGACAGGCCAGGAATGTTGTCAAATATTGCATCCGAGATGTTAGGTTGCCTTAGGTTAGGATATATAACGTTATAGACGCATGTAACGTTACCACCGAGACGTAGGGACCGACACGCCTGGAATGTTGTCAAATGTTACATCCGAGATGTTAGGTTGCCTTAGGTTAGGATATATGACGTTATAGACGTATATACTGTTCCCTCCGGATGGTAGGGTTCGACAGGCCAGGAATGTTGTCAAATATTACATACGAGATGTTAGGTGGCCTTAGGTTAGGAAATATAACGTTATAGACGCATGTAATGTTACGACCGAGACGTAGGGTCCGACACGCCTGGAAGGTTGTAGAATATTACATCCGAGATGTTAGGTTGCCTTAGGTTAGGATATATAACGTTATAGGCGTATATACTGTTCCCTCCGAGAAGTAGGGTTCGACAGGCCAGGAATGTTGTCAAATATTGCATCCGAGATGTTAGGTTGCCTTAGGTTAGGATATATAACGTTATAGACGCATGTAATGTTACCACCGAGACGTAGGGACCGACACGCCTGGAATGTTGTAAAATGTTACATCCGAGATGTTAGGTTGTCTTAGGTTAGGATATATGACGTTACAGACGTATAGAATGTTCCCTCTGAGAAGTCGGGTTCGACAGGCCACTAATGTTGTCAAATATTGCATCCGAGATGTTAGGTTGCCTTAGATTAGGATATGCAACGTTATAGACGCATATAATGTTCCCACCGAGAAGTAGGGTCCGACACGCCTGGAAGGTTGTCAAATGTTACATCCGAGATGTTAGGTTGCCTTAGGTTAGGATATATAACGTTATAGGCGTATATACTGTTCCCTCCGAGAAGTAGGGTTCGACAGGCCAGGAATGTTGTCAAATATTGCATCCGAGATGTTAGGTTGCCTTAGGTTAGGATATATAACGTTATAGACGCATGTAACGTTACCACCGAGACGTAGGGACCGACACGCCTGGAATGTTGTAAAATGTTACATCCGAGATGTTAGGTTGCCTAAGATTAGGATATATATCGTTATAGACGCATGTAATGTTACCACCGAGACGTAGGGACCGACACGCCAGGAATGTTGTCAAATATTACATACGAGATGTTAGGTGGCCTTAGGTTAGGAAATATAACGTTATAGACGCATGTAATGTTACGACCGAGACGTAGGGACCGACACGCCTGGAGTGTTGTAAAATGTTACATCCGAGATGTTAGGTTGCCTAAGATCGGGATATATACCGTTATAGACGCATGTAATGTTACCACCGAGACGTAGGGACCGACACGCCTGGAATGTTGTCAAATGTTACATCCGAGATGTTAGGTTGCCTTAGGTTAGGATATATGACGTTATAGACATATATACTGTTCCCTCCGGATGGTAGAGTTCGACAGGCCAGGAATGTTGTCAAATATTGCATCCGAGATGTTAGGTTGCCTTAGGTTAGGATATATAACGTTATAGACGCATGTAATGTTACCACCGAGACGTAGGGACCGACACGCCTGGAATGTTGTCAAATGTTACATCCGAGATGTTAGGTTGTCTTAGGTTAGGATATATGACGTTACAGACGTATACACTGTTCCCTCCGGATGGTAGGGTTCGACAGGTCAGGAATGTTGTCAAATATTGCATCCGAGATGTTAGGTTGCCTTAGGTTAGGATATATAACGTTATAGACGCATGTAATGTTACCACCGAGACGTAGGGACCGACACGCCTGGAATGTTGTCAAATGTTACATCCGAGATGTTAGGTTGTCTTAGGTTAGGATATATGACGTTACAGACGTATATAATGTTCCCTCCGAGAAGTAGGGTTCGACAGGCCAGGAATGTTGTCAAATATTGCATCCGAGATGTTATGTGGCCTTAGGTTAGGATATATAACGTTATAGGCGCATGTAATGTTACGACCGAGACGTAGGGACCGACACGCCTGGAATGTTGACAAATGTTACATCCGAGATGTTAGGTTACCTTAGGTTAGGATATATGACGTTATAGACGTATATACTGTTCCCTCCGGATGGTAGGGTTCGACAGGCCAGGAATGTTGTCAAATATTGCATCCGAGATGTTAGGTTGCCTTAGGTTAGGATATATAACGTTATAGACGCATGTAATGTTACCACCGAGACGTTGGGACCGACACGCCTGGAATGTTGTCAAATGTTACATCCGAGATGTTAGGTTGCCTTAGGTTAGGATATATACCGTTATAGACGTATATACTGTTCCCTCCGAGACGTAGGGTTCGACAGGCCAGGAATGTTGTCAAATATTGCATCCGAGATGTTAGGTTGCCTTAGATTAGGATATGCAACGATATATACGTATATACTGTTCCCTCCGAGAAGTAGGGTCCGACACGCCTGGAAGGTTGTAGAATATTACATCCGAGATGTTAGGTTGCCTTAGGTTAGGATATATGACGTTATAGACGTATATACTGTTCCCACCGAGAAGTAGGGTTCGACACGCCAGGAATGTTGTCAAATATTACATACGAGATGTTATGTGGCCTTAGGTTAGGATATATAACGTTATAGGCGCATGTAATGTTACGACCGAGACGTAGGGACCGACACGCCTGGAATGTTGACAAATGTTACATCCGAGATGTTATGTGGCCTTAGGTTAGGATATATAACGTTATAGGCGCATGTAATGTCACGACCGAGACGTAGGGACCGACACGCCTGGAATGTTGACAAATGTTACATGCGAGATGTTAGGTTACCTTAGGTTAGGATATATGACGTTATAGACGTATATACTGTTCCCACCGAGAAGTAGGGTTCGACACGCCAGGAATGTTGTCAAATATTACATACGAGATGTTATGTGGCCTTAGGTTAGGATATATAACGTTATAGGCGCATGTAATGTTACGACCGAGACGTAGGGACCGACACGCCTGGAATGTTGACAAATGTTACATCCGAGATGTTAGGTTACCTTAGGTTAGGATATATGACGTTATAGACGTATATACTGTTCCCTCCGGATGGTAGGGTTCGACAGGCCAGGAATGTTGTCAAATATTGCATCCGAGATGTTAGGTTGCCTTAGGTTAGGATATATAACGTTATAGACGCATGTAATGTTACCACCGAGACGTAGGGACCGACACGCCTGGAAGGTTGTAGAATATTACATCCGAGATGTTAGGTTGCCTTAGGTTAGGATATATGACGTTATAGACGTATATACTGTTCCCACCGAGAAGTAGGGTTCGACACGCCAGGAATGTTGTCAAATATTACATACGAGATGTTATGTGGCCTTAGGTTAGGATATATAACGTTATAGGCGCATGTAATGTTACGACCGAGACGTAGGGACCGACACGCCTGGAATGTTGACAAATGTTACATCCGAGATGTTATGTGGCCTTAGGTTAGGATATATAACGTTATAGGCGCATGTAATGTCACGACCGAGACGTAGGGACCGACACGCCTGGAATGTTGACAAATGTTACATCCGAGATGTTAGGTTACCTTAGGTTAGGATATATGACGTTATAGACGTATATACTGTTCCCACCGAGAAGTAGGGTTCGACACGCCAGGAATGTTGTCAAATATTACATACGAGATGTTATGTGGCCTTAGGTTAGGATATATAACGTTATAGGCGCATGTAATGTTACGACCGAGACGTAGGGACCGACACGCCTGGAATGTTGACAAATGTTACATCCGAGATGTTAGGTTACCTTAGGTTAGGATATATGACGTTATAGACGTATATACTGTTCCCTCCGGATGGTAGGGTTCGACAGGCCAGGAATGTTGTCAAATATTGCATCCGAGATGTTAGGTTGCCTTAGGTTAGGATATATAACGTTATAGACGCATGTAATGTTACCACCGAGACGTAGGGACCGACACGCCTGGAATGTTGTCAAATGTTACATCCGAGATGTTAGGTTGCCTTAGGTTAGGATATATACCGTTATAGACGTATATACTGTTCCCTCCGAGACGTAGGGTTCGACAGGCCAGGAATGTTGTCAAATATTGCATCCGAGATGTTAGGTTGCCTTAGATTAGGATATGCAACGATATATACGTATATACTGTTCCCTCCGAGAAGTAGGGTCCGACACGCCTGGAAGGTTGTAGAATATTACATCCGAGATGTTAGGTTGCCTTAGGTTAGGATATATGACGTTATAGACGTATATACTGTTCCCACCGAGAAGTAGGGTTCGACACGCCAGGAATGTTGTCAAATATTACATACGAGATGTTATGTGGCCTTAGGTTAGGATATATAACGTTATAGGCGCATGTAATGTTACGACCGAGACGTAGGGACCGTCACGCCTGGAATGTTGTCAAATGTTACATCCGAGATGTTAGGTTGCCTTAGGTTAGGATATATGACGTTATAGACGTATATACTGTTCCCTCCGGATGGTAGGGTTCGACAGGCCAGGAATGTTGTCAAATATTGCATCCGAGATGTTAGGTTGCCTTAGGTTAGGATATATAACGTTATAGACGCATGTAATGTTACCACCGAGACGTAGGGACCGACACGCCTGGAATGTTGTCAAATGTTACATCCGAGATGTTAGGTTGCCTTAGGTTAGGATATATGACGTTATAGACGTATATCCTGTTCCCTCCGGATGGTAGGGTTCGACAGGCCAGGAATGTTGTCAAATATTGCATCCGAGATGTTAGGTTGCCTTAGGTTAGGATATATAACGTTATAGACGCATGTAATGTTACCACCGAGACGTAGGGACCGACACGCCTGGAATGTTGTCAAATGTTACATCCGAGATGTTAGGTTGTCTTAGGTTAGGATATATGACGTTACAGACGTATAGAATGTTCCCTCTGAGAAGTAGGGTTCGACAGGCCAGGAATGTTGTCAAATATTGCATCCGAGATGTTAGGCTGCCTTAGATTAGGATATATACAGTTATAGACGTATATACTGTTCCCACCGAGAAGTAGGGTTCGACAGGCCAGGAATGTTGTCAAATATTGCATCCGAGATGTTAGGTTGCCTTAGATTAGGATATGCAACGTTATAGACGCATATAATGTTCCCACCGAGAAGTAGGGTCCGACACGCCTGGAAGGTTGTAGAATATTACATCCGAGATGTTAGGTTGCCTTAGGTTAGGATATATAACGTTATAGGCGTATATACTGTTCCCTCCGAGAAGTAGGGTTCGACAGGCCAGGAATGTTGTCAAATATTGCATCCGAGATGTTAGGTTGCCTTAGGTTAGGATATATAACGTTATAGACGCATGTAACGTTACCACCGAGACGTAGGGACCGACACGCCTGGAATGTTGTAAAATGTTACATCCGAGATGTTAGGTTGCCTAAGATTAGGATATATATCGTTATAGACGCATGTAATGTTACCACCGAGACGTAGGGACCGACACGCCAGGAATGTTGTCAAATATTACATACGAGATGTTAGGTGGCCTTAGGTTAGGAAATATAACGTTATAGACGCATGTAATGTTACGACCGAGACGTAGGGACCGACACGCCTGGAGTGTTGTAAAATGTTACATCCGAGATGTTAGGTTGCCTAAGATCGGGATATATACCGTTATAGACGCATGTAATGTTACCACCGAGACGTAGGGACCGACACGCCTGGAATGTTGTCAAATGTTACATCCGAGATGTTAGGTTGCCTTAGGTTAGGATATATGACGTTATAGACGTATATACTGTTCCCTCCGGATGGTAGGGTTCGACAGGCCAGGAATGTTGTCAAATATTGCATCCAAGATGTTAGGTTGCCTTAGGTTAGGATATATAACGTTATAGACGCATGTAATGTTACCACCGAGACGTAGGGACCGACACGCCTGGAATGTTGTCAAATGTTACATCCGAGATGTTAGGTTGTCTTAGGTTAGGATATATGACGTTACAGACGTATAGAATGTTCCCTCTGAGAAGTAGGGTTCGACAGGCCAGGAATGTTGTCAAATATTGCATGCGAGATGTTAGGCTGCCTTAGATTAGGATATATACAGTTATAGACGTATATACTGTTCCCACCGAGAAGTAGGGTTCGACAGGCCAGGAATGTTGTCAAATATTGCATCCGAGATGTTAGGTTGCCTTAGATTAGGATATGCAACGTTATAGACGCATATAATGTTCCCACCGAGAAGTAGGGTCCGACACGCCTGGAAGGTTGTAGAATATTACATCCGAGATGTTAGGTTGCCTTAGGTTAGGATATATAACGTTATAGGCGTATATACTGTTCCCTCCGAGAAGTAGGGTTCGACAGGCCAGGAATGTTGTCAAATATTGCATCCGAGATGTTAGGTTGCCTTAGGTTAGGATATATAACGTTATAGACGCATGTAACGTTACCACCGAGACGTAGGGACCGACACGCCTGGAATGTTGTAAAATGTTACATCCGAGATGTTAGGTTGCCTAAGATTAGGATATATATCGTTATAGACGCATGTAATGTTACCACCGAGACGTAGGGACCGACACGCCAGGAATGTTGTCAAATATTACATACGAGATGTTAGGTGGCCTTAGGTTAGGAAATATAACGTTATAGACGCATGTAATGTTACGACCGAGACGTAGGGACCGACACGCCTGGAGTGTTGTAAAATGTTACATCCGAGATGTTAGGTTGCCTAAGATCGGGATATATACCGTTATAGACGCATGTAATGTTACCACCGAGACGTAGGGACCGACACGCCTGGAATGTTGTCAAATGTTACATCCGAGATGTTAGGTTGCCTTAGGTTAGGATATATGACGTTATAGACGTATATACTGTTCCCTCCGGATGGTAGGGTTCGACAGGCCAGGAATGTTGTCAAATATTGCATCCGAGATGTTAGGTTGCCTTAGGTTAGGATATATAACGTTATAGACGCATGTAATGTTACCACCGAGACGTAGGGACCGACACGCCTGGAATGTTGTCAAATGTTACATCCGAGATGTTAGGTTGCCTTAGGTTAGGATATATGACGTTATAGACGTATATACTGTTCCCTCCGGATGGTAGGGTTCGACAGGCCAGGAATGTTGTCAAATATTGCATCCGAGATGTTAGGTTGCCTTGGGTTAGGATATATAACGTTATAGACGCATGTAATGTTACCACCGAGACGTTGGGACCGACACGCCTGGAATGTTGTCAAATGTTACATCCGAGATGTTAGGTTGCCTTAGGTTAGGATATATACCGTTATAGACGTATATACTGTTCCCTCCGAGACGTAGGGTTCGACAGGCCAGGAATGTTGTCAAATATTGCATCCGAGATGTTAGGTTGCCTTAGATTAGGATATGCAACGATATATACGTATATACTGTTCCCTCCGAGAAGTAGGGTCCGACACGCCTGGAAGGTTGTAGAATATTACATCCGAGATGTTAGGTTGCCTTAGGTTAGGATATATGACGTTATAGACGTATATACTGTTCCCACCGAGAAGTAGGGTTCGACACGCCAGGAATGTTGTCAAATATTACATACGAGATGTTATGTGGCCTTAGGTTAGGATATATAACGTTATAGGCGCATGTAATGTTACGACCGAGACGTAGGGACCGACACGCCTGGAATGTTGACAAATGTTACATCCGAGATGTTATGTGGCCTTAGGTTAGGATATATAACGTTATAGGCGCATGTAATGTCACGACCGAGACGTAGGGACCGACACGCCTGGAATGTTGACAAATGTTACATCCGAGATGTTAGGTTACCTTAGGTTAGGATATATGACGTTATAGACGTATATACTGTTCCCACCGAGAAGTAGGGTTCGACACGCCAGGAATGTTGTCAAATATTACATACGAGATGTTATGTGGCCTTAGGTTAGGATATATAACGTTATAGGCGCATGTAATGTTACGACCGAGACGTAGGGACCGACACGCCTGGAATGTTGACAAATGTTACATCCGAGATGTTAGGTTACCTTAGGTTAGGATATATGACGTTATAGACGTATATACTGTTCCCTCCGGATGGTAGGGTTCGACAGGCCAGGAATGTTGTCAAATATTGCATCCGAGATGTTAGGTTGCCTTAGGTTAGGATATATAACGTTATAGACGCATGTAATGTTACCACCGAGACGTAGGGACCGACACGCCTGGAAGGTTGTAGAATATTACATCCGAGATGTTAGGTTGCCTTAGGTTAGGATATATGACGTTGTAGACGTATATACTGTTCCCACCGAGAAGTAGGGTTCGACACGCCAGGAATGTTGTCAAATATTACATACGAGATGTTATGTGGCCTTAGGTTAGGATATATAACGTTATAGGCGCATGTAATGTTACGACCGAGACGTAGGGACCGACACGCCTGGAATGTTGACAAATGTTACATCCGAGATGTTATGTGGCCTTAGGTTAGGATATATAACGTTATAGGCGCATGTAATGTCACGACCGAGACGTAGGGACCGACACGCCAGGAATGTTGACAAATGTTACATCCGAGATGTTAGGTTACCTTAGGTTAGGATATATGACGTTATAGACGTATATACTGTTCCCTCCGGATGGTAGGGTTCGACAGGCCAGGAATGTTGTCAAATATTGCATCCGAGATGTTAGGTTGCCTTAGGTTAGGATATATAACGTTATAGACGCATGTAATGTTACCACCGAGACGTAGGGACCGACACGCCTGGAATGTTGTCAAATGTTACATCCGAGATGTTAGGTTGTCTTAGGTTAGGATATATGACGTTACAGACGTATAGAATGTTCCCTCTGAGAAGTAGGGTTCGACAGGCCAGGAATGTTGTCAAATATTGCATCCGAGATGTTAGGCTGCCTTAGATTAGGATATATACAGTTATAGACGTATATACTCTTCCCATCGAGAAGTAGGGTTCGACAGGCCAGGAATGTTGTCAAATATTGCATCCGAGATGTTAGGTTGCCTTAGATTAGGATATGCAACGTTATAGACGCATATAATGTTCCCACCGAGAAGTAGGGTCCGACACGCCTGGAAGGTTGTAGAATATTACATCCGAGATGTTAGGTTGCCTTAGGTTAGGATATATAACGTTATAGGCGTATATACTGTTCCCTCCGAGAAGTAGGGTTCGACAGGCCAGGAATGTTGTCAAATATTGCATCCGAGATGTTAGGTTGCCTTAGGTTAGGATATATAACGTTATAGACGCATGTAACGTTACCACCGAGACGTAGGGACCGACACGCCTGGAATGTTGTAAAATGTTACATCCGAGATGTTAGGTTGCCTAAGATTAGGATATATATCGTTATAGACGCATGTAATGTTACCACCGAGACGTAGGGACCGACACGCCAGGAATGTTGTCAAATATTACATACGAGATGTTAGGTGGCCTTAGGTTAGGAAATATAACGTTATAGACGCATGTAATGTTACGACCGAGACGTAGGGACCGACACGCCTGGAGTGTTGTAAAATGTTACATCCGAGATGTTAGGTTGCCTAAGATCGGGATATATACCGTTATAGACGCATGTAATGTTACCACCGAGACGTAGGGACCGACACGCCTGGAATGTTGTCAAATGTTACATCCGAGATGTTAGGTTGCCTTAGGTTAGGATATATGACGTTATAGACATATATACTGTTCCCTCCGGATGGTAGAGTTCGACAGGCCAGGAATGTTGTCAAATATTGCATCCGAGATGTTAGGTTGCCTTAGGTTAGGATATATAACGTTATAGACGCATGTAATGTTACCACCGAGACGTAGGGACCGACACGCCTGGAATGTTGTCAAATGTTACATCCGAGATGTTAGGTTGTCTTAGGTTAGGATATATGACGTTACAGACGTATACACTGTTCCCTCCGGATGGTAGGGTTCGACAGGTCAGGAATGTTGTCAAATATTGCATCCGAGATGTTAGGTTGCCTTAGGTTAGGATATATAACGTTATAGACGCATGTAATGTTACCACCGAGACGTAGGGACCGACACGCCTGGAATGTTGTCAAATGTTACATCCGAGATGTTAGGTTGTCTTAGGTTAGGATATATGACGTTACAGACGTATATAATGTTCCCTCCGAGAAGTAGGGTTCGACAGGCCAAGAATGTTGTCAAATATTGCATCCGAGATGTTAGGTTGCCTTAGATTAGGATATATAGCGTTATAGACGCATATAATGTTACCACCGAGACGTAGGGACCGACACGCCTGGAATGTTGTCAAATGTTACATCCGAGATGTTAGGTTGTCTTTGGTTAGGATATATGACGTTACAGACGTATAGAATGTTCTCTCCGAGAAGTAGGGTTCGACAGGCCAGGAATGTTGTCAAATATTGCATCCGAGATGTTAGGCTGCCTTAGGTTAGGATATATAACGTTATAGACGTATATACTGTTCCCACCGAGAAGTAGGGTTCGATACGCCAGGAATGTTGTCAAATATTACATACGAGATGTTATGTGGCCTTAGGTTAGGATATATAACGTTATAGGCGCATGTAATGTTACGACCGAGACGTAGGGACCGACACGCCTGGAATGTTGACAAATGTTACATCCGAGATGTTATGTGGCCTTAGGTTAGGATATATAACGTTATAGGCGCATGTAATGTCACGACCGAGACGTAGGGACCGACACGCCTGGAATGTTGACAAATGTTACATCCGAGATGTTAGGTTACCTTAGGTTAGGATATATGACGTTATAGACGTATATACTGTTCCCACCGAGAAGTAGGGTTCGACACGCCAGGAATGTTGTCAAATATTACATACGAGATGTTATGTGGCCTTAGGTTAGGATATATAACGTTATAGGCGCATGTAATGTTACGACCGAGACGTAGGGACCGACACGCCTGGAATGTTGACAAATGTTACATCCGAGATGTTAGGTTACCTTAGGTTAGGATATATGACGTTATAGACGTATATACTGTTCCCTCCGGATGGTAGGGTTCGACAGGCCAGGAATGTTGTCAAATATTGCATCCGAGATGTTAGGTTGCCTTAGGTTAGGATATATAACGTTATAGACGCATGTAATGTTACCACCGAGACGTAGGGACCGACACGCCTGGAAGGTTGTAGAATATTACATCCGAGATGTTAGGTTGCCTTAGGTTAGGATATATGACGTTATAGACGTATATACTGTTCCCACCGAGAAGTAGGGTTCGACACGCCAGGAATGTTGTCAAATATTACATACGAGATGTTATGTGGCCTTAGGTTAGGATATATAACGTTATAGGCGCATGTAATGTTACGACCGAGACGTAGGGACCGACACGCCTGGAATGTTGACAAATGTTACATCCGAGATGTTATGTGGCCTTAGGTTAGGATATATAACGTTATAGGCGCATGTAATGTCACGACCGAGACGTAGGGACCGACACGCCAGGAATGTTGACAAATGTTACATCCGAGATGTTAGGTTACCTTAGGTTAGGATATATGACGTTATAGACGTATATACTGTTCCCACCGAGAAGTAGGGTTCGACACGCCAGGAATGTTGTCAAATATTACATACGAGATGTTATGTGGCCTTAGGTTAGGATATATAACGTTATAGGCGCATGTAATGTTACGACCGAGACGTAGGGACCGACACGCCTGGAATGTTGACAAATGTTACATCCGAGATGTTAGGTTACCTTAGGTTAGGATATATGACGTTATAGACGTATATACTGTTCCCTCCGGATGGTAGGGTTCGACAGGCCAGGAATGTTGTCAAATATTGCATCCGAGATGTTAGGTTGCCTTAGGTTAGGATATATAACGTTATAGACGCATGTAATGTTACCACCGAGACGTAGGGACCGACACGCCTGGAATGTTGTCAAATGTTACATCCGAGATGTTAGGTTGCCTTAGGTTAGGATATATACCGTTATAGACGTATATACTGTTCCCTCCGAGACGTAGGGTTCGACAGGCCAGGAATGTTGTCAAATATTGCATCCGAGATGTTAGGTTGCCTTAGATTAGGATATGCAACGATATATACGTATATACTGTTCCCTCCGAGAAGTAGGGTCCGACACGCCTGGAAGGTTGTAGAATATTACATCCGAGATGTTAGGTTGCCTTAGGTTAGGATATATGACGTTATAGACGCATATAATGTTCCTACCGAGAAGTAGGGTTCGACACTCCAGGAATGTTGTCAAATATTACATACGAGATGTTAGGTGGCCTTAGGTTAGGATATATAACGTTATAGACGCATGTAATGTTACCACCGAGACGTAGGGACCGACACGCCTGGAATGTTGTCAAATGTTACATCCGAGATGTTAGGTTGCCTTAGGTTAGGATATATGACGTTATAGACGTATATACTGTTCCCTCCGAGAAGTAGGGTTCGATAGGCCAGGAATGTTGTCAAATATTGCATCCGAGATGTTAGGTTGCCTTAGGTTAGGATATATAACGTTATAGACGCATGTAACGTTACCACCGAGACGTAGGGACCGACACGCCTGGAATGTTGTAAAATGTTACATCCAAGATGTTAGGTTGCCTAAGATTAGGATATATACCGTTATAGACGCATGTAATGTTACCACCGAGACGTAGGGACCGACACGCCTGGAATGTTGTCAAATGTTACATCCGAGATGTTAGGTTGCCTTAGGTTAGGATATATGACGTTATAGACGTATATACTGTTCCCTCCGGATGGTAGGGTTCGACACGCCAGGAATGTTGTCAAATATTACATACGAGATGTTAGGTGGCCTTAGGTTAGAAAATATAACGTTATAGACGCATGTAACGTTACCACCGAGACGTAGGGACCGACACGCCTGGAATGTTGTAAAATGTTACATCCGAGATGTTAGGTTGCCTAAGATTAGGATATATACCGTTATAGACGCACGTAATGTTACCACCGAGACGTAGGGACCGACACGCCTGGAATGTTGTCAAATGTTACATCCGAGATGTTAGGTTGCCTTAGGTTAGGATATATGACGTTATAGACGTATATACTGTTCCCTCCGAGAAGTAGGGTTCGACAGGCCAGGAATGTTGTCAAATATTACATACGAGATGTTAGGTGGCCTTAGGTTAGGAAATATAACGTTATAGACGCATGTAATGTTACGACCGAGACGTAGAGACCGACACGCCTGGAATGTTGTAAAATGTTACATCCGAGATGTTAGGTTGCCTTAGGTTAGGATATATGACGTTATATACGTATACACTGTTCCCTCCGAGAAGTAGGGTTCGACAGGCCAGGAATGTTGCCAAATATTGCACCCGAAATGTTAGGTTGCCTTAGGTTAGGATATATAACGTTATAGACGCATGTAATGTTACCACCGAGACGTAGGGACCGACATGCCTGGAATGTTGTCAAATGTTACATCCGAGATGTTAGGTTGCCTTAGGTTAGGATATATAACGTTATAGACGCATGTAACGTTACCACCGAGACGTAGGGACCGACACGCCTGGAATGTTGTAAAATGTTACATCCGAGATGTTAGGTTGCCTTGGATTACGATATCGACCGTTATAGACGCATATAATATTCCCTCCGAAAAGTATGCACCGACGCGCCAGGAATATTGTAAAATATTACGTCTGAGATAATAGGTTGCCTTAGATTAGGATATACATCGTTATAGACTCATATAATGTTCCCACCGAGAAGTAGGGTCCGACACGCCTGGAAGGTTGTAGAATATTACATCCGAGATGTTAGGTTGCCTTAGGTTAGTATATATAACGTTATAGGCGTATATACTGTTCCCTCCGAGAAGTAGGGTTCGACAGGCCAGGAATGTTGTCAAATATTGCATCCGAGATGTTAGGTTGCCTTAGGTTAGGATATATGACGTTATAGACGTATATACTGTTCCCTCCGGATGGTAGGGTTCGACAGGCCAGGAATGTTGTCAAATATTGCATCCGAGATGTTAGGTTGCCTTAGATTAGGATATGCAACGTTATATACGCATATAATGTTCCCACCGAGAAGTAGGGTCCGACACGCCTGGAAGGTTGTAGAATATTACATCCGAGATGTTAGGTTGCCTTAGGTTAGGATATATAACGTTATAGAAGTATATACTGTTCCCTCCGAGAAGTAGGGTTCGACAGGCTAGGAATGTTGTCAAATATTGCATCCGAGATGTTAGGTTGCCTTAGATTAGGATATATAGCGTTATAGACGCATATAATGTTCCTAGCGAGAAGTAGGGTTCGACACTCCAGGAATGTTGTCAAATATTACATACGAGATGTTAGGTGGCCTTAGGTTAGGATATATAACGTTATAGACGCATGTAATGTTACCACCGAGACGTAGGGACCGACACGCCTGGAATGTTGTCAAATGTTACATCCGAGATGTTAGGTTGCCTTAGGTTAGGATATATGACGTTATAGACGTATATACTGTTCCCTCCGAGAAGTAGGGTTCGATAGGCCAGGAATGTTGTCAAATATTGCATCCGAGATGTTAGGTTGCCTTAGGTTAGGATATATAACGTTATAGACGCATGTAACGTTACCACCGAGACGTAGGGACCGACACGCCTGGAATGTTGTAAAATGTTACATCCGAGATGTTAGGTTGCCTAAGATTAGGATATATACCGTTATAGACGCATGTAATGTTACCACCGAGACGTAGGGACCGACACGCATGGAATGTTGTCAAATGTTACATCCGAGATGTTAGGTTGCCTTAGGTTAGGATATATGACGTTATAGACGTATATACTGTTCCCTCCGGATGGTAGGGTTCGACACGCCAGGAATGTTGTCAAATATTACATACGAGATGTTAGGT
Organism: Xylocopa violacea; assembly: GCA_963969225.1. NCBI lineage: Eukaryota > Metazoa > Arthropoda > Insecta > Hymenoptera > Apidae > Xylocopa > Xylocopa violacea. The sequence continues at coordinate 23,588,708 of CAXAJV010000004.1, forward strand.
GGCCTTAGGTTAGGATATATAACGTTATAGACGCATGTAATGTTACCACCGAGACGTAGGGACCGACACGCCTGGAATGTTGTCAAATGTTACATCCGAGATGTTAGGTTGCCTTAGGTTAGGATATATGACGTTATAGACGTATATGCTGTTCCCTCCGAGAAGTAGGGTTCGACAGGCCAGGAATGTTGTCAAATATTGCATCCGAGATGTTAGGCTGCCTTACATTAGGATATATACCGTTATAGACGTATATACTGTTCCCACCGAGAAGTAGGGTTCGACACGCCAGGAATGTTGTCAAATATTACATACGAGATGTTAGGTGGCCTTAGGTTAGGAAATATAACGTTATAGACGCATGTAATGTTACGACCGAGACGTAGGGACCGACACGGCTGGAATGTTGTAAAATGTTACATCCGAGATGTTAGGTTGCCTTAGGTTAGGATATATGACGTTATAGACGTATATACTGTTCCCTCCGAGAAGTAGGGTTCGACAGGCCAGGAATGTCAAATATTGCATCCGAGATGTTAGGCTGCCTTACATTAGGATATATACCGTTATAGACGTATATACTGTTCCCACCGAGAAGTAGGGTTCGACACGCCAGGAATGTTGTCAAATATTACATACGAGATGTTAGGTGGCCTTAGGTTAGGAAATATAACGTTATAGACGCATGTAATGTTACGACCGAGACGTAGGGACCGACACGGCTGGAATGTTGTAAAATGTTACATCCGAGATGTTAGGTTGCCTAAGATCAGGATATATACCGTTATAGACGCATGTAATGTTACCACCGAGACGTAGGGACCGACACGCCTGGAATGTTGTCAAATGTTACATCCGAGATGTTAGGTTGCCTTAGGTTAGGATATATGACGTTATAGACGTATATACTGTTCCCTCCGAGAAGTAGGGTTCGACAGGCCAGGAATGTTGTCAAATATTACATACGAGATGTTAGGTTGCCTTAGGTTAGGATATATGACGTTATAGACGTATATACTGTTCCCTCCGAGAAGTAGGGTTCGACAGGCCAGGAATGTTGTCAAATATTGCATCCGAGATGTTAGGCTGCCTTACATTAGGATATATACCGTTATAGACGTATATACTGTTCCCACCGAGAAGTAGGGTTCGACACGCCAGGAATGTTGTCAAATATTACATACGAGATGTTAAGTGGCCTTAGGTTAGGAAATATAACGTTATAGACGCATGTAATGTTACGACCGAGACGTAGGGACCGACACGGCTGGAATGTTGTAAATTGTTACATCCGAGATGTTAGGTTGCCTAAGATCAGGATATATACCGTTATAGACGCATGTAATGTTACCACCGAGACGTAGGGACCGACACGCCTGGAATGTTGTCAAATGTTACATCCGAGATGTTATGTTGCCTTAGGTTAGGATATATGACGTTATAGACGTATATACTGTTCCCTCCGAGAAGTAGGGTTCGATAGGCCAGGAATGTTGTCAAATATTGCATCCGAGATGTTAGGTTGCCTTAGGTTAGGATATATAACGTTATAGACGCATGTAACGTTACCACCGAGACGTAGGGACCGACACGCCTGGAATGTTGTAAAATGTTACATCCGAGATGTTAGGTAGCCTAAGATTAGGATATATACCGTTATAGACGCATGTAATGTTACCACCGAGACGTAGGGACCGACACGCCTGGAATGTTGTCAAATGTTACATCCGAGATGTTAGGTTGCCTTAGGTTAGGATATATGACGTTATAGACGTATATACTGTTCCCTCCGGATGGTAGGGTTCGACACGCCAGGAATGTTGTCAAATATTACATACGAGATGTTAGGTGGCCTTAGGTTAGGAAATATAACGTTATAGACGCATGTAATGTTACGACCGAGACGTAGAGACCGACACGCCTGGAATGTTGTAAAATGTTACATCCGAGATGTTAGGTTGCCTTAGGTTAGGATATATGACGTTATAGACGTATACACTGTTCCCTCCGAGAAGTAGGGTTCGACAGGCCAGGAATGTTGCCAAATATTGCACCCGAAATGTTAGGTTGCCTTAGGTTAGGATATATAACGTTATAGACGCATGTAATGTTACCACCGAGACGTAGGGACCGACACGCCTGGAATGTTGTCAAATGTTACATCCGAGATGTTAGGTTGCCTTAGGTTAGGATATATGACGTTATAGACGTATATACTGTTCCCTCCGAGAAGTAGGGTTCGACAGGCCAGGAATGTTGTCAAATATTACATACGAGATGTTAGGTTGCCTTAGGTTAGGATATATGACGTTATAGACGTATATACTGTTCCCTCCGAGAAGTAGGGTTCGACAGGCCAGGAATGTTGTCAAATATTGCATCCGAGATGTTAGGCTGCCTTACATTAGGATATATACCGTTATAGACGTATATACTGTTCCCACCGAGAAGTAGGGTTCGACACGCCAGGAATGTTGTCAAATATTACATACGAGATGTTAAGTGGCCTTAGGTTAGGAAATATAACGTTATAGACGCATGTAATGTTACGACCGAGACGTAGGGACCGACACGGCTGGAATGTTGTAAATTGTTACATCCGAGATGTTAGGTTGCCTAAGATCAGGATATATACCGTTATAGACGCATGTAATGTTACCACCGAGACGTAGGGACCGACACGCCTGGAATGTTGTCAAATGTTACATCCGAGATGTTATGTTGCCTTAGGTTAGGATATATGACGTTATAGACGTATATACTGTTCCCTCCGGATGGTAGGGTTCGACACGCCAGGAATGTTGTCAAATATTACATACGAGATGTTAGGTGGCCTTAGGTTAGGAAATATAACGTTATAGACGCATGTAATGTTACGACCGAGACGTAGAGACCGACACGCCTGGAATGTTGTAAAATGTTACATCCGAGATGTTAGGTTGCCTTAGGTTAGGATATATGACGTTATAGACGTATACACTGTTCCCTCCGAGACGTAGGGACCGACACGGCTGGAATGTTGTAAAATGTTACATCCGAGATGTTAGGTTGCCTAAGATCAGGATATATACCGTTATAGACGCATGTAATGTTACCACCGAGACGTAGGGACCGACACGCCTGGAATGTTGTCAAATGTTACATCCGAGATGTTAGGTTGCCTTAGGTTAGGATATATGACGTTATAGACGTATATACTGTTCCCTCCGAGAAGTAGGGTTCGACAGGCCAGGAATGTTGTCAAATATTACATACGAGATGTTAGGTTGCCTTAGGTTAGGATATATGACGTTATAGACGTATATACTGTTCCCTCCGAGAAGTAGGGTTCGACAGGCCAGGAATGTTGTCAAATATTGCATCCGAGATGTTAGGCTGCCTTACATTAGGATATATACCGTTATAGACGTATATACTGTTCCCACCGAGAAGTAGGGTTCGACACGCCAGGAATGTTGTCAAATATTACATACGAGATGTTAAGTGGCCTTAGGTTAGGAAATATAACGTTATAGACGCATGTAATGTTACGACCGAGACGTAGGGACCGACACGGCTGGAATGTTGTAAATTGTTACATCCGAGATGTTAGGTTGCCTAAGATCAGGATATATACCGTTATAGACGCATGTAATGTTACCACCGAGACGTAGGGACCGACACGCCTGGAATGTTGTCAAATGTTACATCCGAGATGTTATGTTGCCTTAGGTTAGGATATATGACGTTATAGACGTATATACTGTTCCCTCCGAGAAGTAGGGTTCGATAGGCCAGGAATGTTGTCAAATATTGCATCCGAGATGTTAGGTTGCCTTAGGTTAGGATATATAACGTTATAGACGCATGTAACGTTACCACCGAGACGTAGGGACCGACACGCCTGGAATGTTGTAAAATGTTACATCCGAGATGTTAGGTAGCCTAAGATTAGGATATATACCGTTATAGACGCATGTAATGTTACCACCGAGACGTAGGGACCGACACGCCTGGAATGTTGTCAAATGTTACATCCGAGATGTTAGGTTGCCTTAGGTTAGGATATATGACGTTATAGACGTATATACTGTTCCCTCCGGATGGTAGGGTTCGACACGCCAGGAATGTTGTCAAATATTACATACGAGATGTTAGGTGGCCTTAGGTTAGGAAATATAACGTTATAGACGCATGTAATGTTACGACCGAGACGTAGAGACCGACACGCCTGGAATGTTGTAAAATGTTACATCCGAGATGTTAGGTTGCCTTAGGTTAGGATATATGACGTTATAGACGTATACACTGTTCCCTCCGAGAAGTAGGGTTCGACAGGCCAGGAATGTTGCCAAATATTGCACCCGAAATGTTAGGTTGCCTTAGGTTAGGATATATAACGTTATAGACGCATGTAATGTTACCACCGAGACGTAGGGACCGACACGCCTGGAATGTTGTCAAATGTTACATCCGAGATGTTAGGTTGCCTTAGGTTAGGATATATGACGTTATAGACGTATATACTGTTCCCTCCGAGAAGTAGGGTTCGACAGGCCAGGAATGTTGTCAAATATTACATACGAGATGTTAGGTTGCCTTAGGTTAGGATATATGACGTTATAGACGTATATACTGTTCCCTCCGAGAAGTAGGGTTCGACAGGCCAGGAATGTTGTCAAATATTGCATCCGAGATGTTAGGCTGCCTTACATTAGGATATATACCGTTATAGACGTATATACTGTTCCCACCGAGAAGTAGGGTTCGACACGCCAGGAATGTTGTCAAATATTACATACGAGATGTTAAGTGGCCTTAGGTTAGGAAATATAACGTTATAGACGCATGTAATGTTACGACCGAGACGTAGGGACCGACACGGCTGGAATGTTGTAAATTGTTACATCCGAGATGTTAGGTTGCCTAAGATCAGGATATATACCGTTATAGACGCATGTAATGTTACCACCGAGACGTAGGGACCGACACGCCTGGAATGTTGTCAAATGTTACATCCGAGATGTTATGTTGCCTTAGGTTAGGATATATGACGTTATAGACGTATATACTGTTCCCTCCGGATGGTAGGGTTCGACACGCCAGGAATGTTGTCAAATATTACATACGAGATGTTAGGTGGCCTTAGGTTAGGAAATATAACGTTATAGACGCATGTAATGTTACGACCGAGACGTAGAGACCGACACGCCTGGAATGTTGTAAAATGTTACATCCGAGATGTTAGGTTGCCTTAGGTTAGGATATATGACGTTATAGACGTATACACTGTTCCCTCCGAGACGTAGGGACCGACACGGCTGGAATGTTGTAAAATGTTACATCCGAGATGTTAGGTTGCCTAAGATCAGGATATATACCGTTATAGACGCATGTAATGTTACCACCGAGACGTAGGGACCGACACGCCTGGAATGTTGTCAAATGTTACATCCGAGATGTTAGGTTGCCTTAGGTTAGGATATATGACGTTATAGACGTATATACTGTTCCCTCCGAGAAGTAGGGTTCGACAGGCCAGGAATGTTGTCAAATATTGCATCCGAGATGTTAGGCTGCCTTACATTAGGATATATACCGCTATAGACGTATATACTGTTCCCACCGAGAAGTAGGGTTCGACACGCCAGGAATGTTGTCAAATATTACATACGAGATATTAGGTGGCCTTAGGTTAGGAAATATAACGTTATAGACACATGTAATGTTACGACCGAGACGTAGGGACCGACACGGCTGGAATGTTGTAAAATGTTACATCCGAGATGTTAGGTTGCCTAAGATCAGGATATATACCGTTATAGACGCATGTAATGTTACCACCGAGACGTAGGGACCGACACGCCTGGAATGTTGTCAAATGTTACATCCGAGATGTTATGTTGCCTTAGGTTAGGATATATGACGTTATAGACGTATATACTGTTCCCTCCGGATGGTAGGGTTCGACACGCCAGGAATGTTGTCAAATATTACATACGAGATGTTAGGTGGCCTTAGGTTAGGAAATATAACGTTATAGACGCATGTAATGTTACGACCGAGACGTAGAGACCGACACGCCTGGAATGTTGTAAAATGTTACATCCGAGATGTTAGGTTGCCTTAGGTTAGGATATATGACGTTATAGACGTATACACTGTTCCCTCCGAGACGTAGGGACCGACACGGCTGGAATGTTGTAAAATGTTACATCCGAGATGTTAGGTTGCCTAAGATCAGGATATATACCGTTATAGACGCATGTAATGTTACCACCGAGACGTAGGGACCGACACGCCTGGAATGTTGTCAAATGTTACATCCGAGATGTTAGGTTGCCTTAGGTTAGGATATATGACGTTATAGACGTATATACTGTTCCCTCCGAGAAGTAGGGTTCGACAGGCCAGGAATGTTGTCAAATATTACATACGAGATGTTAGGTTGCCTTAGGTTAGGATATATGACGTTATAGACGTATATACTGTTCCCTCCGAGAAGTAGGGTTCGACAGGCCAGGAATGTTGTCAAATATTGCATCCGAGATGTTAGGCTGCCTTACATTAGGATATATACCGTTATAGACGTATATACTGTTCCCACCGAGAAGTAGGGTTCGACACGCCAGGAATGTTGTCAAATATTACATACGAGATGTTAAGTGGCCTTAGGTTAGGAAATATAACGTTATAGACGCATGTAATGTTACGACCGAGACGTAGGGACCGACACGGCTGGAATGTTGTAAATTGTTACATCCGAGATGTTAGGTTGCCTAAGATCAGGATATATACCGTTATAGACGCATGTAATGTTACCACCGAGACGTAGGGACCGACACGCCTGGAATGTTGTCAAATGTTACATCCGAGATGTTATGTTGCCTTAGGTTAGGATATATGACGTTATAGACGTATATACTGTTCCCTCCGAGAAGTAGGGTTCGATAGGCCAGGAATGTTGTCAAATATTGCATCCGAGATGTTAGGTTGCCTTAGGTTAGGATATATAACGTTATAGACGCATGTAACGTTACCACCGAGACGTAGGGACCGACACGCCTGGAATGTTGTAAAATGTTACATCCGAGATGTTAGGTAGCCTAAGATTAGGATATATACCGTTATAGACGCATGTAATGTTACCACCGAGACGTAGGGACCGACACGCCTGGAATGTTGTCAAATGTTACATCCGAGATGTTAGGTTGCCTTAGGTTAGGATATATGACGTTATAGACGTATATACTGTTCCCTCCGGATGGTAGGGTTCGACACGCCAGGAATGTTGTCAAATATTACATACGAGATGTTAGGTGGCCTTAGGTTAGGAAATATAACGTTATAGACGCATGTAATGTTACGACCGAGACGTAGAGACCGACACGCCTGGAATGTTGTAAAATGTTACATCCGAGATGTTAGGTTGCCTTAGGTTAGGATATATGACGTTATAGACGTATACACTGTTCCCTCCGAGAAGTAGGGTTCGACAGGCCAGGAATGTTGCCAAATATTGCACCCGAAATGTTAGGTTGCCTTAGGTTAGGATATATAACGTTATAGACGCATGTAATGTTACCACCGAGACGTAGGGACCGACACGCCTGGAATGTTGTCAAATGTTACATCCGAGATGTTAGGTTGCCTTAGGTTAGGATATATGACGTTATAGACGTATATACTGTTCCCTCCGAGAAGTAGGGTTCGACAGGCCAGGAATGTTGTCAAATATTACATACGAGATGTTAGGTTGCCTTAGGTTAGGATATATGACGTTATAGACGTATATACTGTTCCCTCCGAGAAGTAGGGTTCGACAGGCCAGGAATGTTGTCAAATATTGCATCCGAGATGTTAGGCTGCCTTACATTAGGATATATACCGTTATAGACGTATATACTGTTCCCACCGAGAAGTAGGGTTCGACACGCCAGGAATGTTGTCAAATATTACATACGAGATGTTAAGTGGCCTTAGGTTAGGAAATATAACGTTATAGACGCATGTAATGTTACGACCGAGACGTAGGGACCGACACGGCTGGAATGTTGTAAATTGTTACATCCGAGATGTTAGGTTGCCTAAGATCAGGATATATACCGTTATAGACGCATGTAATGTTACCACCGAGACGTAGGGACCGACACGCCTGGAATGTTGTCAAATGTTACATCCGAGATGTTATGTTGCCTTAGGTTAGGATATATGACGTTATAGACGTATATACTGTTCCCTCCGGATGGTAGGGTTCGACACGCCAGGAATGTTGTCAAATATTACATACGAGATGTTAGGTGGCCTTAGGTTAGGAAATATAACGTTATAGACGCATGTAATGTTACGACCGAGACGTAGAGACCGACACGCCTGGAATGTTGTAAAATGTTACATCCGAGATGTTAGGTTGCCTTAGGTTAGGATATATGACGTTATAGACGTATACACTGTTCCCTCCGAGACGTAGGGACCGACACGGCTGGAATGTTGTAAAATGTTACATCCGAGATGTTAGGTTGCCTAAGATCAGGATATATACCGTTATAGACGCATGTAATGTTACCACCGAGACGTAGGGACCGACACGCCTGGAATGTTGTCAAATGTTACATCCGAGATGTTAGGTTGCCTTAGGTTAGGATATATGACGTTATAGACGTATATACTGTTCCCTCCGAGAAGTAGGGTTCGACAGGCCAGGAATGTTGTCAAATATTGCATCCGAGATGTTAGGCTGCCTTACATTAGGATATATACCGCTATAGACGTATATACTGTTCCCACCGAGAAGTAGGGTTCGACACGCCAGGAATGTTGTCAAATATTACATACGAGATATTAGGTGGCCTTAGGTTAGGAAATATAACGTTATAGACACATGTAATGTTACGACCGAGACGTAGGGACCGACACGGCTGGAATGTTGTAAAATGTTACATCCGAGATGTTAGGTTGCCTAAGATCAGGATATATACCGTTATAGACGCATGTAATGTTACCACCGAGACGTAGGGACCGACACGCCTGGAATGTTGTCAAATGTTACATCCGAGATGTTAGGTTGCCTTAGGTTAGGATATATGACGTTATAGACGTATATACTGTTCCCTCCGAGAAGTAGGGTTCGACAGGCCAGGAATGTTGTCAAATATTACATACGAGATGTTAGGTGGCCTTAGGTTAGGAAATATGACGTTATAGACGCATGTAATGTTACGACCGAGACGTAGAGACCGACACGCCTGGAATGTTGTAAAATGTTACATCCGAGATGTTAGGTTGCCTTAGGTTAGGATATATGACGTTATAGACGTATACACTGTTCCCTCCGAGAAGTAGGGTTCGACAGGCCAGGAATGTTGCCAAATATTGCACCCGAAATGTTAGGTTGCCTTAGGTTAGGATATATAACGTTATAGACGCATGTAATGTTACCACCGAGACGTAGGGACCGACATGCCTGGAATGTTGTCAAATGTTACATCCGAGATGTTAGGTTGCCTTAGGTTAGGATATATAACGTTATAGACGCATGTAACGTTACCACCGAGACGTAGGGACCGACACGCCTGGAATGTTGTAAAATGTTACATCCGAGATGTTAGGTTGCCTTCGATTACGATATCGACCGTTATAGACGCATATAATATTCCCTCCGAAAAGTATGCACCGACACGCCAGGAATATTGTAAAATATTACGTCTGAGATAATAGGTTGCCTTAGATTAGGATATACATCGTTATAGACTCATATAATGTTCCCACCGAGAAGTAGGGTCCGACACGCCTGGAAGGTTGTAGAATATTACATCCCAGATGTTAGGTTGCCTTAGGTTAGTATATATAACGTTATAGGCGTATATACTGTTCCCTCCGAGAAGTAGGGTTCGACAGGCCAGGAATGTTGTCAAATATTGCATCCGAGATGTTAGGTTGCCTTAGGTTAGGATATATGACGTTATAGACGTATATACTGTTCCCTCCGGATGGTAGGGTTCGACAGGCCAGGAATGTTGTCAAATATTGCATCCGAGATGTTAGGTTGCCTTAGATTAGGATATGCAACGTTATATACGCATATAATGTTCCCACCGAGAAGTAGTGTCCGACACGCCTGGAAGGTTGTAGAATATTACATCCGAGATGTTAGGTTGCCTTAGGTTAGGATATATAACGTTATAGAAGTATATACTGTTCCCTCCGAGAAGTAGGGTTCGACAGGCTAGGAATGTTGTCAAATATTGCATCCGAGATGTTAGGTTGCCTTAGATTAGGATATATAGCGTTATAGACGCATATAATGTTCCTAGCGAGAAGTAGGGTTCGACACTCCAGGAATGTTGTCAAATATTACATACGAGATGTTAGGTGGCCTTAGGTTAGGATATCTAACGTTATAGACGCATGTAATGTTACCACCGAGACGTAGGGACCGACACGCCTGGAATGTTGTCAAATGTTACATCCGAGATGTTAGGTTGCCTTAGGTTAGGATATATGACGTTATAGACGTATATACTGTTCCCTCCGAGAAGTAGGGTTCGATAGGCCAGGAATGTTGTCAAATATTGCATCCGAGATGTTAGGTTGCCTTAGGTTAGGATATATAACGTTATAGACGCATGTAACGTTACCACCGAGACGTAGGGACCGACACGCCTGGAATGTTGTAAAATGTTACATCCGAGATGTTAGGTTGCCTAAGATTAGGATATATACCGTTATAGACGCATGTAATGTTACCACCGAGACGTAGGGACCGACACGCATGGAATGTTGTCAAATGTTACATCCGAGATGTTAGGTTGCCTTAGGTTAGGATATATGACGTTATAGACGTATATACTGTTCCCTCCGGATGGTAGGGTTCGACACGCCAGGAATGTTGTCAAATATTACATACGAGATGTTAGGTGGCCTTAGGTTAGGATATATAACGTTATAGACGCATGTAATGTTACCACCGAGACGTAGGGACCGACATGCCTGGAATGTTGTCAAATGTTACATCCGAGATGTTAGGTTGCCTTACGTTAGGATATATGACGTTATAGACGTATATACTGTTCCCACTGAGAGGTAGGGTTCGACACGCCAGGAATGTTGTCAAATATTACATACGAGATGTTATGTGGCCTTAGGTTAGGATATATAACGTTATAGACGCATGTAATGTTACCACCGAGACGTAGGGACCGACACGCCTGGAATGTTGTCAAATGTTACATCCGAGATGTTAGGTTGTCTTAGGTTAGGATATATGACGTTACAGACGTATATAATGTTCCCTCCGAGAAGTAGGGTTCGACAGGCCAGGAATGCTTTCAAATATTGCATCCGAGATGTTAGGTTGCCTTAGATTAGGATATATACCGTTATAGACGTATATACTGTTCCCTCCGAGACGTAGGGTTCGACAGGCAAGGAATGTTGTCAAATATTGCATCCGAGATGTTAGGTTGCCTTAGATTAGGATATGCAGCGTTATATACGCATATAATGTTCCCACCGAGAAGTAGGGTCCGACACGCCTGGAAGGTTGTAGAATATTACATCCGAGATGTTAGGTTGCCTTAGGTTAGGATATATAACGTTATAGACGTATATACTGTTCCCTCCGAGAAGTAGGGTTCGACAGGCTAGGAATGTTGTCAAATATTGCATCCGAGATGTTAGGTTGCCTTGGATTAGGATATATAGCGTTATAGACGCATATAATGTTCCCACCGAGAAGTAGGGTTCGACACTCCAGGAATGTTGTCAAATATTACATACGAGATGTTAGGTGGCCTTAGGTTAGGATATATAACGTTATAGACGCATGTAATGTTACCACCGAGACGTAGGGACCGACACGCCTGGAATGTTGTCAAATGTTACATCCGAGATGTTAGGTTGCCTTAGGTTAGGATATATGACGTTATAGACGTATATACTGTTCCCTCCGAGAAGTAGGGTTCGACAGGCCAGGAATGTTGTCATATATTGCATCCGAGATGTTAGGTTGCCTTAGGTTAGGATATATAACGTTATAGACGCATGTAGCGTTACCACCGAGACGTAGGGACCGACACGCCTGGAATGTTGTAAAATGTTACATCCGAGATGTTAGGTTGCCTAAGATTAGGATATATACCGTTATAGACGCATGTAATGTTACCACCGAGACGTAGGGACCGACACGCCTGGAATGTTGTCAAATGTTACATCCGAGATGTTAGGTTGCCTTAGGTTCGGATATATGACGTTACAGACGTATATACTGTTCCCTCCGGGAAGTAGGGTTCGACAGGCCAGGAATGTTGTCAAATATTGCATCCGAGATGTTAGGTTGCCTTAGATTAGGATATGCAACGTTATAGACGTATATACTGTTCCCTCCGGATGGTAGGGTTCGACAGACCAGGAATGTTGTCAAATATTGCATCCGAGATGTTAGGTTGCCTTAGGTTAGGATATATGACGTTATAGACGTATATACTGTTCCCTCCGGATGGTAGGGTTCGACAGACCAGGAATGTTGTCAAATATTGCATCCGAGATGTTAGGTTGGCTTAGATTAGGATATATAGCGTTACAGACGCATATAATGTTACCACCGAGACGTAGGGACCGACATGCCTGGAATGTTGTCAAATGTTACATCCGAGATGTTAGGTTGCCTTAGGTTAGGATTTATGACGTTATAGACGTATATACTGTTCCCTCCGAGAAGTAGGGTTCGACAGGCCAGGAATGTTGTCAAATATTGCATCCGAGATGTAAGCTTGCCTTAGATTAGGATATGCAACGTTATAGACGCATATAATGTTCCCACCGAGAAGTAGGGCCCGACACGCCTGGAAGGTTGTAGAATATTACATCCGAGATGTTAGGTTGCCTTAGGTTAGGATATATAACGTTATAGGCGTATATACTGTTCCCTCCGAGAAGTGGGGTTCGACGGGCCAGGAATGTTGTCAAATATTGCATCCGAGATGTTAGATTGCCTTAGATTACGATATCGACCGTTATAGACGCATATAATATTCCCACCGAAAAGTATGCACCGACACGCCAGGAATATTGTAAAATATTACGTCTGAGATAATAGGTTGCCTTAGATTGGGATATACATCGTTATAGACTCATATAATGTTCCCACCGAGAAGTAGGGTCCGACACGCCTGGAAGGTTGTAGAATATTACATCCGAGATGTTAGGTTGCCTTAGGTTAGAATATATAACGTTATAGGCGTATATACTGTTCCCTCCGAGAAGTAGGGTTCGACAGGCCAGGAATGTTGTCAAATATTGCATCCGAGATGTTAGATTGCCTTAGATTACCATATCGACCGTTATAGACGCATATAATATTCACACCGAAAAGTATGCACCGACACGCCAGGAATATTGTAAAATATTACGTCTGAGATAATAGGTTGCCTTAGATTAGGATATACATCGTTATAGACTCATATAATGTTCCCACCGAGAAGTAGGGTCCGACACGCCTGGAATGATGTAGAATATTACATCCGAGATGTTAGGTTGCCTTAGGTTAGGATATGTGACGTTACAGACGTATATACTGTTCCCTCCGAGAAGTAGGGTTCGCAGGCCAGGAATGTTGTCAAATATTGCATCCGAGATGTTAGGTTCCCTTAGGTTAGGATATATACCGTTATAAACGTATATACATTTCCCACCGAAAAGAATGCTCCGACACGGCAGGAATGTTGTAGAATATTTCATCCGAGATGTCAGGTTGCCTTAGGTTAGGATATATAACGTTATAGACGTATATACTGTTCCCACCGAGAAGTAGGGTCCGACACGCCAGGAATGTTGTCAAATATTACATCCGAGATGTTATGTTGCCTTAGATTAGGATATATACCGTTATAGACGTATATACTGTTCCCTCCGAGACGTAGGGTTCGACAGGCCAGGAATGTTGTCAAATATTGCATCCGAGATGTTAGGTTGCCTTAGATTAGGATATGCAACGTTATATACGCATATAATGTTCCCACCGGGAAGTAGGGTCCGACACGCCTGGAAGGTTGTAGAATATTACATCCGAGATGTTAGGTTGCCTTAGGTTAGGATATATAACGTTATAGACGTATATACTGTTCCCTCCGAGAAGTAGGGTTCGACAGGCTAGGAATGTTGTCAAATATTGCATCCGAGATGTTAGGTTGCCTTGGATTAGGATATATAGCGTTATAGACGCATATAATGTTCCCACCGAGAAGTAGGGTTCGACACTCCAGGAATGTTGTCAAATATTACATACGAGATGTTAGGTGGCCTTAGGTTAGGATATATAACGTTATAGACGCATGTAATGTTACCACCGAGACGTAGGGACCGACACGCCTGGAATGTTGTCAAATGTTACATCCGAGATGTTAGGTTGCCTTAGGTTAGGATATATGACGTTATAGACGTATATACTGTTCCCTCCGAGAAGTAGGGTTCGACAGGCCAGGAGTGTTGTCAAATATTGCATCCGAGATGTTGGGTTGCCTTAGGTTAGGATATATAACGTTATAGACGCATGTAGCGTTACCACCGAGACGTAGGGACCGACACGCCTGGAATGTTGTAAAATGTTACATCCGAGATGTTAGGTTGCCTAAGATTAGGATATATACCGTTATAGACGCATGTAATGTTACCACCGAGACGTAGGGACCGACACGCCTGGAATGTTGTCAAATGTTACATCCGAGACGTTAGGTTGCCTTAGGTTAGGATATATGACGTTACAGACGTATATACTGTTCCCTCCGGGAAGTAGGGTTCGACAGGCCAGGAATGTTGTCAAATATTGCATCCGAGATGTTAGGTTGCCTTAGATTAGGATATGCAACGTTATAGACGTATATACTGTTCCCTCCGGATGGTAGGGTTCGACAGACCAGGAATGTTGTCAAATATTGCATCCGAGATGTTAGGTTGTCTTAGGTTAGGATATATGACGTTATAGACGTATATACTGTTCCCTCCGGATGGTAGGGTTCGACAGACCAGGAATGTTGTCAAATACTGCATCCGAGATGTTAGGTTGGCTTAGATTAGGATATATAGCGTTACAGACGCATATAATGTTACCACCGAGACGTAGGGACCGACATGCCTGGAATGTTGTCAAATGTTATATCCGAGATGTTAGGTTGCCTTAGGTTAGGATATATGACGTTATAGACGTATATACTGTTCCCTCCGAGAAGTAGGGTTCGACAGGCCAGGAATGTTGTCAAATATTGCATCCGAGATGTAAGCTTGCCTTAGATTAGGATATGCAACGTTATAGACGCATATAATGTTCCCACCGAGAAGTAGGGTCCGACACGCCTGGAAGGTTGTAGAATATTACATCCGAGATGTTAGGTTGCCTTAGGTTAGGATATATAACGTTATAAGCGTATATACTGTTCCCTCCGAGAAGTAGGGTTCGACGGGCCAGGAATGTTGTCAAATATTGCATCCGAGATGTTAGATTGCCTTAGATTACGATATCGACCGTTATAGACGCATATAATATTCCCACCGAAAAGTATGCACCGACACGCCAGGAATATTGTAAAATATTACGTCTGAGATAATAGGTTGCCTTAGATTAGGATATACATCGTTATAGACTCATATAATGTTCCCACCGAGAAGTAGGATCCGACACGCCTGGAAGGTTGTAGAATATTACATCCGAGATGTTAGGTTGCCTTAGGTTAGGATATGTGACGTTACAGACGTATATACTGTTCCCTCCGAGAAGTAGGGTTCGCAGGCCAGGAATGTTGTCAAATATTGCATCCGAGATGTTAGGTTCCCTTAGGTTAGGATATATACCGTTATAAACGTATATACATTTCCCACCGAAAAGAATGCTCCGACACGGCAGGAATGTTGTAGAATATTTCATCCGAGATGTCAGGTTGCCTTAGGTTAGGATATATAACGTTATAGACGTATATACTGTTCCCACCGAGAAGTAGGGTCCGACACGCCAGGAATGTTGTCAAATATTACATCCGAGATGTTATGTTGCCTTAGGTTAGGATATGTGACGTTACAGACGTATATACTGTTCCCTCCGAGAAGTAGGGTTCGCAGGCCAGGAATGTTGTCAAATATTGCATCCGAGATGTTAGGTTCCCTTAGGTTAGGATATATACCGTTATAAAGGTATATACATTTCCCACCGAAAAGAATGCTCCGACACGGCAGGAATGTTGTAGAATATTTCATCCGAGATGTCAGGTTGCCTTAGGTTAGGATATATAACGTTATAGACGTATATACTGTTCCCACCGAGAAGTAGGGTCCGACACGCCAGGAATGTTGTCAAATATTACATCCGAGATGTTATGTTGCCTTAGATTAGGATATATACCGTTATAGACGTATATACTGTTCCCTCCGAGACGTAGGGTTCGACAGGCCAGGAATGTTGTCAAATATTGCATCCGAGATGTTAGGTTGCCTTAGGTTAGGATATATAACGTTATAGACGTATATACTGTTCCCTCCGAGAAGTAGGGTTCGACAGGCTAGGAATGTTGTCAAATATTGCATCCGAGATGTTAGGTTGCCTTAGATTAGGATATATAGCGTTATAGACGCATATAATGTTCCCACCGAGAAGTAGGTTTCGACACGCCAGGAATGTTGTCAAATATTACATACGAGATGTTAGGTGGCCTTAGGTTAGGATATATAACGTTATAGACGCATGTAATGTTACGACCGAGACGTAGGGACCGACACGCCTGGAATGTTGTAAAATGTTACATCCGAGATGTTAGGTTGCCTAAGATTAGGATATATACCGTTATAGACGCATGTAATGTTACCACCGAGACGTAGGGACCGACATGCCTGGAATGTTGTCAAATGTTACATCCGAGATGTTAGGTTGCCTTAGGTTAGGATATATGACGTTATAGACGTATATACTGTTCCCACCGAGAGGTAGGGTTCGACACGCCAGGAATGTTGTCAAATATTACATACGAGATGTTATGTGGCCTTAGGTTAGGATATATAACGTTATAGACGCATGTAACGTTACCACCGAGACGTAGGGACCGACACGCCTGGAATGTTGTCAAATGTTACATCCGAGATGTTAGGTTGTCTTAGGTTAGGATATATGACGTTACAGACGTATATAATGTTCCCTCCGAGAAGTAGGGTTCGACAGGCCAGGAATGTTGTCAAATATTGCATCCGAGATGTTAGGTTGCCTTAGGTTAGGATATATGACGTTATAGACGTATATACTGTTCCCTCCGGATGGTAGGGTTCGACAGGCCAGGAATGTTGTCAAATATTGCATCCGAGATGTTAGGTTGCCTTAGATTAGGATATGCAACGTTATATACGCATATAATGTTCCCACCGAGAAGTAGTGTCCGACACGCCTGGAAGGTTGTAGAATATTACATCCGAGATGTTAGGTTGCCTTAGGTTAGGATATATAACGTTATAGAAGTATATACTGTTCCCTCCGAGAAGTAGGGTTCGACAGGCTAGGAATGTTGTCAAATATTGCATCCGAGATGTTAGGTTGCCTTAGATTAGGATATATAGCGTTATAGACGCATATAATGTTCCTAGCGAGAAGTAGGGTTCGACACTCCAGGAATGTTGTCAAATATTACATACGAGATGTTAGGTGGCCTTAGGTTAGGATATCTAACGTTATAGACGCATGTAATGTTACCACCGAGACGTAGGGACCGACACGCCTGGAATGTTGTCAAATGTTACATCCGAGATGTTAGGTTGCCTTAGGTTAGGATATATGACGTTATAGACGTATATACTGTTCCCTCCGAGAAGTAGGGTTCGATAGGCCAGGAATGTTGTCAAATATTGCATCCGAGATGTTAGGTTGCCTTAGGTTAGGATATATAACGTTATAGACGCATGTAACGTTACCACCGAGACGTAGGGACCGACACGCCTGGAATGTTGTAAAATGTTACATCCGAGATGTTAGGTTGCCTAAGATTAGGATATATACCGTTATAGACGCATGTAATGTTACCACCGAGACGTAGGGACCGACACGCATGGAATGTTGTCAAATGTTACATCCGAGATGTTAGGTTGCCTTAGGTTAGGATATATGACGTTATAGACGTATATACTGTTCCCTCCGGATGGTAGGGTTCGACACGCCAGGAATGTTGTCAAATATTACATACGAGATGTTAGGTGGCCTTAGGTTAGGATATATAACGTTATAGACGCATGTAATGTTACCACCGAGACGTAGGGACCGACATGCCTGGAATGTTGTCAAATGTTACATCCGAGATGTTAGGTTGCCTTACGTTAGGATATATGACGTTATAGACGTATATACTGTTCCCACTGAGAGGTAGGGTTCGACACGCCAGGAATGTTGTCAAATATTACATACGAGATGTTATGTGGCCTTAGGTTAGGATATATAACGTTATAGACGCATGTAATGTTACCACCGAGACTTAGGGACCGACACGCCTGGAATGTTGTCAAATGTTACATCCGAGATGTTAGGTTGTCTTAGGTTAGGATATATGACGTTACAGACGTATATAATGTTCCCTCCGAGAAGTAGGGTTCGACAGGCCAGGAATGCTTTCAAATATTGCATCCGAGATGTTAGGTTGCCTTAGATTAGGATATATACCGTTATAGACGTATATACTGTTCCCTCCGAGACGTAGGGTTCGACAGGCAAGGAATGTTGTCAAATATTGCATCCGAGATGTTAGGTTGCCTTAGATTAGGATATGCAGCGTTATATACGCATATAATGTTCCCACCGAGAAGTAGGGTCCGACACGCCTGGAAGGTTGTAGAATATTACATCCGAGATGTTAGGTTGCCTTAGGTTAGGATATATAACGTTATAGACGTATATACTGTTCCCTCCGAGAAGTAGGGTTCGACAGGCTAGGAATGTTGTCAAATATTGCATCCGAGATGTTAGGTTGCCTTGGATTAGGATATATAGCGTTATAGACGCATATAATGTTCCCACCGAGAAGTAGGGTTCGACACTCCAGGAATGTTGTCAAATATTACATACGAGATGTTAGGTGGCCTTAGGTTAGGATATATAACGTTATAGACGCATGTAATGTTACCACCGAGACGTAGGGACCGACACGCCTGGAATGTTGTCAAATGTTACATCCGAGATGTTAGGTTGCCTTAGGTTAGGATATATGACGTTATAGACGTATATACTGTTCCCTCCGAGAAGTAGGGTTCGACAGGCCAGGAATGTTGTCATATATTGCATCCGAGATGTTAGGTTGCCTTAGGTTAGGATATATAACGTTATAGACGCATGTAGCGTTACCACCGAGACGTAGGGACCGACACGCCTGGAATGTTGTAAAATGTTACATCCGAGATGTTAGGTTGCCTAAGATTAGGATATATACCGTTATAGACGCATGTAATGTTACCACCGAGACGTAGGGACCGACACGCCTGGAATGTTGTCAAATGTTACATCCGAGATGTTAGGTTGCCTTAGGTTCGGATATATGACGTTACAGACGTATATACTGTTCCCTCCGGGAAGTAGGGTTCGACAGGCCAGGAATGTTGTCAAATATTGCATCCGAGATGTTAGGTTGCCTTAGATTAGGATATGCAACGTTATAGACGTATATACTGTTCCCTCCGGATGGTAGGGTTCGACAGACCAGGAATGTTGTCAAATATTGCATCCGAGATGTTAGGTTGCCTTAGGTTAGGATATATGACGTTATAGACGTATATACTGTTCCCTCCGGATGGTAGGGTTCGACAGACCAGGAATGTTGTCAAATATTGCATCCGAGATGTTAGGTTGGCTTAGATTAGGATATATAGCGTTACAGACGCATATAATGTTACCACCGAGACGTAGGGACCGACATGCCTGGAATGTTGTCAAATGTTATATCCGAGATGTTAGGTTGCCTTAGGTTAGGATATATGACGTTATAGACGTATATACTGTTCCCTCCGAGAAGTAGGGTTCGACAGGCCAGGAATGTTGTCAAATATTGCATCCGAGATGTAAGCTTGCCTTAGATTAGGATATGCAACGTTATAGACGCATATAATGTTCCCACCGAGAAGTAGGGTCCGACACGCCTGGAAGGTTGTAGAATATTACATCCGAGATGTTAGGTTGCCTTAGGTTAGGATATATAACGTTATAGGCGTATATACTGTTCCCTCCGAGAAGTAGGGTTCGACGGGCCAGGAATGTTGTCAAATATTGCATCCGAGATGTTAGATTGCCTTAGATTACGATATCGACCGTTATAGACGCATATAATATTCCCACCGAAAAGTATGCACCGACACGCCAGGAATATTGTAAAATATTACGTCTGAGATAATAGGTTGCCTTAGATTAGGATATACATCGTTATAGACTCATATAATGTTCCCACCGAGAAGTAGGGTCCGACACGCCTGGAAGGTTGTAGAATATTACATCCGAGATGTTAGGTTGCCTTAGGTTAGGATATATACCGTTATAAACGTATATACATTTCCCACCGAAAAGAATGCTCCGACACGGCAGGAATGTTGTAGAATATTTCATCCGAGATGTCAGGTTGCCTTAGGTTAGGATATATAACGTTATAGACGTATATACTGTTCCCACCGAGAAGTAGGGTCCGACACGCCAGGAATGTTGTCAAATATTACATCCGAGATGTTATGTTGCCTTAGGTTAGGATATGTGACGTTACAGACGTATATACTGTTCCCTCCGAGAAGTAGGGTTCGCAGGCCAGGAATGTTGTCAAATATTGCATCCGAGATGTTAGGTTGCCTTAGATTAGGATATGCAACGTTATAGACGTATATACTGTTCCCTCCGGATGGTAGGGTTCGACAGACCAGGAATGTTGTCAAATATTGCATCCGAGATGTTAGGTTGCCTTAGGTTAGGATATATAACGTTATAGACGTATATACTGTTCCCTCCGAGAAGTAGGGTTCGACAGGCTAGGAATGTTGTCAAATATTGCATCCGAGATGTTAGGTTGCCTTAGATTAGGATATATAGCGTTATAGACGCATATAATGTTCCCACCGAGAAGTAGGTTTCGACACGCCAGGAATGTTGTCAAATATTACATACGAGACGTTAGGTGGCCTTAGGTTAGGATATATAACGTTATAGACGCATGTAATGTTACCACCGAGACGTAGGGACCGACACGCCTGGAATGTTGTAAAATGTTACATCCGAGAAGTTAGGTTGCCTTAGATTAGGATATATACCGTTATAGACGCATGTAATGATACCACCGAGACGTAGGGACCGACACGCCTGGAATGTTGTCAAATGTTACATCCGAGATGTTAGGTTGCCTTAGGTTAGGATATATGACGTTATAGACGTATATGCTGTTCCCTCCGAGAAGTAGGGTTCGACAGGCCAGGAATGTTGTCAAATATTGCATCCGAGATGTTAGGTTGCCTTAGGCTAGGATATATGACGTTATAGACGCATGTAATGTTACCACCGAGACGTAGGGACCGACATGCCTGGAATGATGTCAAATGTTACATCCGAGATGTTAGGTTGCCCTAGGTTAGGATATATGACGTTATAGACGTATATACTGTTCCCACCGAGAGGTAGGGTTCGACACGCCAGGAATGTTGTCAAATATTGCATCCGAGATGTTAGGTTGCCTTAGATTAGGATATATACCGTTATAGACGTATATACTGTTCCCTCCGAGACGTAGGGTTCGACAGGCCAGGAATGTTGTCAAATATTGCATCCGAGATGTTAGGTTGCCTTAGATTAGGATATGCAACGTTATATACGCATATAATGTTCCCACCGAGAAGTAGGGTCCGACACGCCTGGAAGGTTGTAGAATATTACATCCGAGATGTTAGGTTGCCTTAGGTTAGAATATATAACGTTATAGGCGTATATACTGTTCCCTCCGAGAAGTAGGGTTCGACAGGCCAGGAATGTTGTCAAATATTGCATCCGAGATGTTGGATTGCCTTAGATTACGATATCGACCGTTATAGACGCATATAATATTCCCACCGAAAAGTATGCACCGACACGCCAGGAATATTGTAAAATATTACGTCTGAGATAATAGGTTGCCTTAGATTAGGATATACATCGTTATAGACTCATATAATGTTCCCACCGAGATGTAGGGTCCGACACGCCTGGAATGATGTAGAATATTACATCCGAGATGTTAGGTTGCCTTAGGTTAGGATATGTGACGTTACAGACGTATATACTGTTCCCTCCGAGAAGTAGGGTTCGCAGGCCAGGAATGTTGTCAAATATTGCATCCGAGATGTTAGGTTCCCTTAGGTTAGGATATATACCGTTATAAACGTATATACATTTCCCACCGAAAAGAATGCTCCGACACGGCAGGAATGTTGTAGAATATTTCATCCGAGATGTCAGGTTGCCTTAGGTTAGGATATATAACGTTATAGACGTATATACTGTTCCCACCGAGAAGTAGGGTCCGACACGCCAGGAATGTTGTCAAATATTACATCCGAGATGTTATGTTGCCTTAGATGAGGATATATACCGTTATAGACGTATATACTGTTCCCTCCGAGACGTAGGGTTCGACAGGCCAGGAATGTTGTCAAATATTGCATCCGAGATGTTAGGTTGCCTTAGGTTAGGATATATAACGTTATAGACGTATATACTGTTCCCTCCGAGAAGTAGGGTTCGACAGGCTAGGAATGTTGTCAAATATTGCATCCGAGATGTTAGGTTGCCTTAGATTAGGATATATAGCGTTATAGACGCATATAATGTTCCCACCGAGACGTAGGGACCGACACGCCTGGAATGTTGTAAAATGTTACATCCGAGAAGTTAGGTTGCCTTAGATTAGGATATATACCGTTATAGACGCATGTAATGATACCACCGAGACGTAGGGACCGACACGCCTGGAATGTTGTCAAATGTTACATCCGAGATGTTAGGTTGCCTTAGGTTAGGATATATGACGTTATAGACGTATATGCTGTTCCCTCCGAGAAGTAGGGTTCGACAGGCCAGGAATGTTGTCAAATATTGCATCCGAGATGTTAGGTTGCCTTAGGTTAGGATATGCAACGTTATAGACGCATATAATGTTCCCACCGAGAAGTAGGGTCCGACACGCCTGGAAGGTTGTAGAATATTACATCCGAGATGTTAGGTTGCCTTAGGTTAGGATATATAACGTTATAGGCGTATATACTGTTCCCTCCGAGAAGTAGGGTTCGACGGGCCAGGAATGTTGTCAAATATTGCATCCGAGATGTTAGATTGCCTTAGATTACGATATCGACCGTTATAGACGCATATAATATTCCCACCGAAAAGTATGCACCGACACGCCAGGAATATTGTAAAATATTACGTCTGAGATAATAGGTTGCCTTAGATTAGGATATACATCGTTATAGACTCATATAATGTTCCCACCGAGAAGTAGGGTCCGACACGCCTGGAAGGTTGTAGAATATTACATCCGAGATGTTAGGTTGCCTTAGGTTAGAATATATAACGTTATAGGCGTATATACTGTTCCCTCCGAGAAGTAGGGTTCGACAGGCCAGGAATGTTGTCAAATATTGCATCCGAGATGTTAGATTGCCTTAGGTTAGGATATATAACGTTATAGACGTATATACTGTTCCCACCGAGAAGTAGGGTCCGACACGCCAGGAATGTTGTCAAATATTACATACGAGATGTTATGTGGCCTTAGGTTAGGATATATAACGTTATAGACGCATGTAATGTTACCACCGAGACGTAGGGACCGACACGCCTGGAATGTTGTCAAATGTTACATCCGAGATGTTAGGTTGTCTTAGGTTAGGATATATGACGTTACAGACGTATATAATGTTCCCTCCGAGAAGTAGGGTTCGACAGGCCAGGAATGTTGTCAAATATTGCATCCGAGATGTTAGGTTGCCTTAGATTAGGATATATACCGTTATAGACGTATATACTGTTCCCTCCGAGACGTAGGGTTCGACAGGCCAGGAATGTTGTCAAATATTGCATCCGAGATGTTAGGTTGCCTTAGATTAGGATATGCAACGTTATTTACGCATATAATGTTCCCACCGAGAAGTAGGGTCCGACACGCCTGGAAGGTTGTAGAATATTACATCCGAGATGTTAGGTTGCCTTAGGTTAGGATATATGACGTTACAGACGTATATACTGTTCCCTCCGGATGGTAGGGTTCGACAGGCCAGAAATGTTGTCAAATATTGCATCCGAGATGTTAGGTTGCCTTAGGTTAGGATATATAACGTTATAGACGCATGTAATGTTACCACCGAGACGTAGGGACCGACACGCCTGGAATGTTGTCAAATGTTACATCCGAGATGTTAGGTTGTCTTAGGTTAGGATATATACCGTTATAGACGCATGTAATGTTACGACCGAGACGTAGGGACCGACACGCCTGGAATGTTGTCAAATGTTACATCCGAGATGTTAGGTTGCCTTAGGTTAGGATATATGACGTTATAGACGTATATACTGTTCCCTCCGAGAAGTAGGGTTCGACAGGCCAGGAATGTTGTCATATATTGCATCCGAGATGTTAGGTTGCCTTAGGTTAGGATATATAACGTTATAGACGCATGTAGCGTTACCACCGAGACGTAGGGACCGACACGCCTGGAATGTTGTAAAATGTTACATCCGAGATGTTAGGTTGCCTAAGATTAGGATATATACCGTTATAGACGCATGTAATGTTACCACCGAGACGTAGGGACCGACACGCCTGGAATGTTGTCAAATGTTACATCCGAGATGTTAGGTTGCCTTAGGTTCGGATATATGACGTTACAGACGTATATACTGTTCCCTCCGGATGGTAGGGTTCGACAGACCAGGAATGTTGTCAAATATTGCATCCGAGATGTTAGGTTGGCTTAGATTAGGATATATAGCGTTACAGACGCATATAATGTTACCACCGAGACGTAGGGACCGACATGCCTGGAATGTTGTCAAATGTTACATCCGAGATGTTAGGTTGCCTTAGGTTAGGATTTATGACGTTATAGACGTATATACTGTTCCCTCCGAGAAGTAGGGTTCGACAGGCCAGGAATGTTGTCAAATATTGCATCCGAGATGTAAGCTTGCCTTAGATTAGGATATGCAACGTTATAGACGCATATAATGTTCCCACCGAGAAGTAGGGCCCGACACGCCTGGAAGGTTGTAGAATATTACATCCGAGATGTTAGGTTGCCTTAGGTTAGGATATATAACGTTATAGGCGTATATACTGTTCCCTCCGAGAAGTGGGGTTCGACGGGCCAGGAATGTTGTCAAATATTGCATCCGAGATGTTAGATTGCCTTAGATTACGATATCGACCGTTATAGACGCATATAATATTCCCACCGAAAAGTATGCACCGACACGCCAGGAATATTGTAAAATATTACGTCTGAGATAATAGGTTGCCTTAGATTGGGATATACATCGTTATAGACTCATATAATGTTCCCACCGAGAAGTAGGTTCCGACACGCCTGGAAGGTTGTAGAATATTACATCCGAGATGTTAGGTTGCCTTAGGTTAGAATATATAACGTTATAGGCGTATATACTGTTCCCTCCGAGAAGTAGGGTTCGACAGGCCAGGAATGTTGTCAAATATTGCATCCGAGATGTTAGATTGCCTTAGATTACCATATCGACCGTTATAGACGCATATAATATTCACACCGAAAAGTATGCACCGACACGCCAGGAATATTGTAAAATATTACGTCTGAGATAATAGGTTGCCTTAGATTAGGATATACATCGTTATAGACTCATATAATGTTCCCACCGAGAAGTAGGGTCCGACACGCCTGGAATGATGTAGAATATTACATCCGAGATGTTAGGTTGCCTTAGGTTAGGATATGTGACGTTACAGACGTATATACTGTTCCCTCCGAGAAGTAGGGTTCGCAGGCCAGGAATGTTGTCAAATATTGCATCCGAGATGTTAGGTTCCCTTAGGTTAGGATATATACCGTTATAAACGTATATACATTTCCCACCGAAAAGAATGCTCCGACACGGCAGGAATGTTGTAGAATATTTCATCCGAGATGTCAGGTTGCCTTAGGTTAGGATATATAACGTTATAGACGTATATACTGTTCCCACCGAGAAGTAGGGTCCGACACGCCAGGAATGTTGTCAAATATTACATCCGAGATGTTATGTTGCCTTAGATTAGGATATATACCGTTATAGACGTATATACTGTTCCCTCCGAGACGTAGGGTTCGACAGGCCAGGAATGTTGTCAAATATTGCATCCGAGATGTTAGGTTGCCTTAGATTAGGATATGCAACGTTATATACGCATATAATGTTCCCACCGGGAAGTAGGGTCCGACACGCCTGGAAGGTTGTAGAATATTACATCCGAGATGTTAGGTTGCCTTAGGTTAGGATATATAACGTTATAGACGTATATACTGTTCCCTCCGAGAAGTAGGGTTCGACAGGCTAGGAATGTTGTCAAATATTGCATCCGAGATGTTAGGTTGCCTTGGATTAGGATATATAGCGTTATAGACGCATATAATGTTCCCACCGAGAAGTAGGGTTCGACACTCCAGGAATGTTGTCAAATATTACATACGAGATGTTAGGTGGCCTTAGGTTAGGATATATAACGTTATAGACGCATGTAATGTTACCACCGAGACGTAGGGACCGACACGCCTGGAATGTTGTCAAATGTTACATCCGAGATGTTAGGTTGCCTTAGGTTAGGATATATGACGTTATAGACGTATATACTGTTCCCTCCGAGAAGTAGGGTTCGACAGGCCAGGAATGTTGTCAAATATTGCATCCGAGATGTTAGGTTGCCTTAGGTTAGGATATATAACGTTATAGACGCATGTAGCGTTACCACCGAGACGTAGGGACCGACACGCCTGGAATGTTGTAAAATGTTACATCCGAGATGTTAGGTTGCCTAAGATTAGGATATATACCGTTATAGACGCATGTAATGTTACCACCGAGACGTAGGGACCGACACGCCTGGAATGTTGTCAAATGTTACATCCGAGACGTTAGGTTGCCTTAGGTTAGGATATATGACGTTACAGACGTATATACTGTTCCCTCCGGGAAGTAGGGTTCGACAGGCCAGGAATGTTGTCAAATATTGCATCCGAGATGTTAGGTTGCCTTAGATTAGGATATGCAACGTTATAGACGTATATACTGTTCCCTCCGGATGGTAGGGTTCGACAGACCAGGAATGTTGTCAAATATTGCATCCGAGATGTTAGGTTGCCTTAGGTTAGGATATATGACGTTATAGACGTATATACTGTTCCCTCCGGATGGTAGGGTTCGACAGACCAGGAATGTTGTCAAATATTGCATCCGAGATGTTAGGTTGCCTTGGATTAGGATATATAGCGTTATAGACGCATATAATGTTCCCACCGAGAAGTAGGGTTCGACACTCCAGGAATGTTGTCAAATATTACATACGAGATGTTAGGTGGCCTTAGGTTAGGATATATAACGTTATAGACGCATGTAATGTTACCACCGAGACGTAGGGACCGACACGCCTGGAATGTTGTCAAATGTTACATCCGAGATGTTAGGTTGCCTTAGGTTAGGATATATGACGTTATAGACGTATATACTGTTCCCTCCGAGAAGTAGGGTTCGACAGGCCAGGAATGTTGTCAAATATTGCATCCGAGATGTTAGGTTGCCTTAGGTTAGGATATATAACGTTATAGACGCATGTAGCGTTACCACCGAGACGTAGGGACCGACACGCCTGGAATGTTGTAAAATGTTACATCCGAGATGTTAGGTTGCCTAAGATTAGGATATATACCGTTATAGACGCATGTAATGTTACCACCGAGACGTAGGGACCGACACGCCTGGAATGTTGTCAAATGTTACATCCGAGACGTTAGGTTGCCTTAGGTTAGGATATATGACGTTACAGACGTATATACTGTTCCCTCCGGGAAGTAGGGTTCGACAGTCCAGGAATGTTGTCAAATATTGCATCCGAGATGTTAGGTTGCCTTAGATTAGGATATGCAACGTTATAGACGTATATACTGTTCCCTCCGGATGGTAGGGTTCGACAGACCAGGAATGTTGTCAAATATTGCATCCGAGATGTTAGGTTGCCTTAGGTTAGGATATATGACGTTATAGACGTATATACTGTTCCCTCCGGATGGTAGGGTTCGACAGACCAGGAATGTTGTCAAATATTGCATCCGAGATGTTAGGTTGGCTTAGATTAGGATATATAGCGTTACAGACGCATATAATGTTACCACCGAGACGTAGGGACCGACATGCCTGGAATGTTGTCAAATGTTATATCCGAGATGTTAGGTTGCCTTAGGTTAGGATATATGACGTTATAGACGTATATACTGTTCCCTCCGAGAAGTAGGGTTCGACAGGCCAGGAATGTTGTCAAATATTGCATCCGAGATGTAAGCTTGCCTTAGATTAGGATATGCAACGTTATAGACGCATATAATGTTCCCACCGAGAAGTAGGGTCCGACACGCCTGGAAGGTTGTAGAATATTACATCCGAGATGTTAGGTTGCCTTAGGTTAGGATATATAACGTTATAGGCGTATATACTGTTCCCTCCGAGAAGTAGGGTTCGACGGGCCAGGAATGTTGTCAAATATTGCATCCGAGATGTTAGATTGCCTTAGATTACGATATCGACCGTTATAGACGCATATAATATTCCCACCGAAAAGTATGCACCGACACGCCAGGAATATTGTAAAATATTACGTCTGAGATAATAGGTTGCCTTAGATTAGGATATACATCGTTATAGACTCATATAATGTTCCCACCGAGAAGTAGGGTCCGACACGCCTGGAAGGTTGTAGAATATTACATCCGAGATGTTAGGTTGCCTTAGGTTAGGATATGTGACGTTACAGACGTATATACTGTTCCCTCCGAGAAGTAGGGTTCGCAGGCCAGGAATGTTGTCAAATATTGCATCCGAGATGTTAGGTTCCCTTAGGTTAGGATATATACCGTTATAAACGTATATACATTTCCCACCGAAAAGAATGCTCCGACACGGCAGGAATGTTGTAGAATATTTCATCCGAGATGTCAGGTTGCCTTAGGTTAGGATATATAACGTTATAGACGTATATACTGTTCCCACCGAGAAGTAGGGTCCGACACGCCAGGAATGTTGTCAAATATTACATCCGAGATGTTATGTTGCCTTAGGTTAGGATATGTGACGTTACAGACGTATATACTGTTCCCTCCGAGAAGTAGGGTTCGCAGGCCAGGAATGTTGTCAAATATTGCATCCGAGATGTTAGGTTCCCTTAGGTTAGGATATATACCGTTATAAAGGTATATACATTTCCCACCGAAAAGAATGCTCCGACACGGCAGGAATGTTGTAGAATATTTCATCCGAGATGTCAGGTTGCCTTAGGTTAGGATATATAACGTTATAGACGTATATACTGTTCCCACCGAGAAGTAGGGTCCGACACGCCAGGAATGTTGTCAAATATTACATCCGAGATGTTATGTTGCCTTAGATTAGGATATATACCGTTATAGACGTATATACTGTTCCCTCCGAGACGTAGGGTTCGACAGGCCAGGAATGTTGTCAAATATTGCATCCGAGATGTTAGGTTGCCTTAGGTTAGGATATATAACGTTATAGACGTATATACTGTTCCCTCCGAGAAGTAGGGTTCGACAGGCTAGGAATGTTGTCAAATATTGCATCCGAGATGTTAGGTTGCCTTAGATTAGGATATATAGCGTTATAGACGCATATAATGTTCCCACCGAGAAGTAGGTTTCGACACGCCAGGAATGTTGTCAAATATTACATACGAGATGTTAGGTGGCCTTAGGTTAGGATATATAACGTTATAGACGCATGTAATGTTACCACCGAGACGTAGGGACCGACACGCCTGGAATGTTGTAAAATGTTACATCCGAGAAGTTAGGTTGCCTTAGATTAGGATATATACCGTTATAGACGCATGTAATGATACCACCGAGACGTAGGGACCGACACGCCTGGAATGTTGTCAAATGTTACATCCGAGATGTTAGGTTGCCTTAGGTTAGGATATATGACGTTATAGACGTATATGCTGTTCCCTCCGAGAAGTAGGGTTCGACAGGCCAGGAATGTTGTCAAATATTGCATCTGAGATGTTAGGTTGCCTTAGGTTAGGATATATGACGTTATAGACGCATGTAATGTTACCACCGAGACGTAGGGACCGACACGCCTGGAATGTTGTAAAATGTTACATCCGAGAAGTTAGGTTGCCTTAGATTAGGATATATACCGTTATAGACGCATGTAATGATACCACCGAGACGTAGGGACCGACACGCCTGGAATGTTGTCAAATGTTACATCCGAGATGTTAGGTTGCCTTAGGTTAGGATATATGACGTTATAGACGTATATGCTGTTCCCTCCGAGAAGTAGGGTTCGACAGGCCAGGAATGTTGTCAAATATTGCATCCGAGATGTTAGGTTGCCTTAGGCTAGGATATATGACGTTATAGACGCATGTAATGTTACCACCGAGACGTAGGGACCGACATGCCTGGAATGATGTCAAATGTTACATCCGAGATGTTAGGTTGCCCTAGGTTAGGATATATGACGTTATAGACGTATATACTGTTCCCACCGAGAGGTAGGGTTCGACACGCCAGGAATGTTGTCAAATATTGCATCCGAGATGTTAGGTTGCCTTAGATTAGGATATATACCGTTATAGACGTATATACTGTTCCCTCCGAGACGTAGGGTTCGACAGGCCAGGAATGTTGTCAAATATTGCATCCGAGATGTTAGGTTGCCTTAGATTAGGATATGCAACGTTATATACGCATATAATGTTCCCACCGAGAAGTAGGGTCCGACACGCCTGGAAGGTTGTAGAATATTACATCCGAGATGTTAGGTTGCCTTAGGTTAGAATATATAACGTTATAGGCGTATATACTGTTCCCTCCGAGAAGTAGGGTTCGACAGGCCAGGAATGTTGTCAAATATTGCATCCGAGATGTTAGATTGCCTTAGATTACGATATCGACCGTTATAGACGCATATAATATTCCCACCGAAAAGTATGCACCGACACGCCAGGAATATTGTAAAATATTACGTCTGAGATAATAGGTTGCCTTAGATTAGGATATACATCGTTATAGACTCATATAATGTTCCCACCGAGATGTAGGGTCCGACACGCCTGGAATGATGTAGAATATTACATCCGAGATGTTAGGTTGCCTTAGGTTAGGATATGTGACGTTACAGACGTATATACTGTTCCCTCCGAGAAGTAGGGTTCGCAGGCCAGGAATGTTGTCAAATATTGCATCCGAGATGTTAGGTTCCCTTAGGTTAGGATATATACCGTTATAAACGTATATACATTTCCCACCGAAAAGAATGCTCCGACACGGCAGGAATGTTGTAGAATATTTCATCCGAGATGTCAGGTTGCCTTAGGTTAGGATATATAACGTTATAGACGTATATACTGTTCCCACCGAGAAGTAGGGTCCGACACGCCAGGAATGTTGTCAAATATTACATCCGAGATGTTATGTTGCCTTAGATGAGGATATATACCGTTATAGACGTATATACTGTTCCCTCCGAGACGTAGGGTTCGACAGGCCAGGAATGTTGTCAAATATTGCATCCGAGATGTTAGGTTGCCTTAGGTTAGGATATATAACGTTATAGACGTATATACTGTTCCCTCCGAGAAGTAGGGTTCGACAGGCTAGGAATGTTGTCAAATATTGCATCCGAGATGTTAGGTTGCCTTAGATTAGGATATATAGCGTTATAGACGCATATAATGTTCCCACCGAGAAGTAGGTTTCGACACGCCAGGAATGTTGTCAAATATTACATCCGAGATGTTAGGTTGCCTAAGATTAGGATATATACCGTTATAGACGCATGTAATGTTACCACCGAGACGTAGGGACCGACACGCCTGGAATGTTGTCAAATGTTACATCCGAGATGTTAGGTTGCCTTAGGTTCGGATATATGACGTTACAGACGTATATACTGTTCCCTCCGGGAAGTAGGGTTCGACAGGCCAGGAATGTTGTCAAATATTGCATCCGAGATGTTAGGTTGCCTTAGATTAGGATATGCAACGTTATAGACGTATATACTGTTCCCTCCGGATGGTAGGGTTCGACAGACCAGGAATGTTGTCAAATATTGCATCCGAGATGTTAGGTTGCCTTAGGTTAGGATATATGACGTTATAGACGTATATACTGTTCCCTCCGGATGGTAGGGTTCGACAGACCAGGAATGTTGTCAAATATTGCATCCGAGATGTTAGGTTGGCTTAGATTAGGATATATAGCGTTACAGACGCATATAATGTTACCACCGAGACGTAGGGACCGACATGCCTGGAATGTTGTCAAATGTTACATCCGAGATGTTAGGTTGCCTTAGGTTAGGATTTATGACGTTATAGACGTATATACTGTTCCCTCCGAGAAGTAGGGTTCGACAGGCCAGGAATGTTGTCAAATATTGCATCCGAGATGTAAGCTTGCCTTAGATTAGGATATGCAACGTTATAGACGCATATAATGTTCCCACCGAGAAGTAGGGCCCGACACGCCTGGAAGGTTGTAGAATATTACATCCGAGATGTTAGGTTGCCTTAGGTTAGAATATATAACGTTATAGGCGTATATACTGTTCCCTCCGAGAAGTAGGGTTCGACAGGCCAGGAATGTTGTCAAATATTGCATCCGAGATGTTAGATTGCCTTAGATTACCATATCGACCGTTATAGACGCATATAATATTCACACCGAAAAGTATGCACCGACACGCCAGGAATATTGTAAAATATTACGTCTGAGATAATAGGTTGCCTTAGATTAGGATATACATCGTTATAGACTCATATAATGTTCCCACCGAGAAGTAGGGTCCGACACGCCTGGAATGATGTAGAATATTACATCCGAGATGTTAGGTTGCCTTAGGTTAGGATATGTGACGTTACAGACGTATATACTGTTCCCTCCGAGAAGTAGGGTTCGCAGGCCAGGAATGTTGTCAAATATTGCATCCGAGATGTTAGGTTCCCTTAGGTTAGGATATATACCGTTATAAACGTATATACATTTCCCACCGAAAAGAATGCTCCGACACGGCAGGAATGTTGTAGAATATTTCATCCGAGATGTCAGGTTGCCTTAGGTTAGGATATATAACGTTATAGACGTATATACTGTTCCCACCGAGAAGTAGGGTCCGACACGCCAGGAATGTTGTCAAATATTACATCCGAGATGTTATGTTGCCTTAGATTAGGATATATACCGTTATAGACGTATATACTGTTCCCTCCGAGACGTAGGGTTCGACAGGCCAGGAATGTTGTCAAATATTGCATCCGAGATGTTAGGTTGCCTTAGATTAGGATATGCAACGTTATATACGCATATAATGTTCCCACCGGGAAGTAGGGTCCGACACGCCTGGAAGGTTGTAGAATATTACATCCGAGATGTTAGGTTGCCTTAGGTTAGGATATATAACGTTATAGACGTATATACTGTTCCCTCCGAGAAGTAGGGTTCGACAGGCTAGGAATGTTGTCAAATATTGCATCCGAGATGTTAGGTTGCCTTGGATTAGGATATATAGCGTTATAGACGCATATAATGTTCCCACCGAGAAGTAGGGTTCGACACTCCAGGAATGTTGTCAAATATTACATACGAGATGTTAGGTGGCCTTAGGTTAGGATATATAACGTTATAGACGCATGTAATGTTACCACCGAGACGTAGGGACCGACACGCCTGGAATGTTGTCAAATGTTACATCCGAGATGTTAGGTTGCCTTAGGTTAGGATATATGACGTTATAGACGTAAATACTGTTCCCTCCGAGAAGTAGGGTTCGACAGGCCAGGAATGTTGTCAAATATTGCATCCGAGATGTTAGGTTGCCTTAGGTTAGGATATATAACGTTATAGACGCATGTAGCGTTACCACCGAGACGTAGGGACCGACACGCCTGGAATGTTGTAAAATGTTACATCCGAGATGTTAGGTTGCCTAAGATTAGGATATATACCGTTATAGACGCATGTAATGTTACCACCGAGACGTAGGGACCGACACGCCTGGAATGTTGTCAAATGTTACATCCGAGACGTTAGGTTGCCTTAGGTTAGGATATATGACGTTACAGACGTATATACTGTTCCCTCCGGGAAGTAGGGTTCGACAGGCCAGGAATGTTGTCAAATATTGCATCCGAGATGTTAGGTTGCCTTAGATTAGGATATGCAACGTTATAGACGTATATACTGTTCCCTCCGGATGGTAGGGTTCGACAGACCAGGAATGTTGTCAAATATTGCATCCGAGATGTTAGGTTGCCTTAGGTTAGGATATATGACGTTATAGACGTATATACTGTTCCCTCCGGATGGTAGGGTTCGACAGACCAGGAATGTTGTCAAATATTGCATCCGAGATGTTAGGTTGGCTTAGATTAGGATATATAGCGTTACAGACGCATATAATGTTACCACCGAGACGTAGGGACCGACATGCCTGGAATGTTGTCAAATGTTATATCCGAGATGTTAGGTTGCCTTAGGTTAGGATATATGACGTTATAGACGTATATACTGTTCCCTCCGAGAAGTAGGGTTCGACAGGCCAGGAATGTTGTCAAATATTGCATCCGAGATGTAAGCTTGCCTTAGATTAGGATATGCAACGTTATAGACGCATATAATGTTCCCACCGAGAAGTAGGGTCCGACACGCCTGGAAGGTTGTAGAATATTACATCCGAGATGTTAGGTTGCCTTAGGTTAGGATATATAACGTTATAGGCGTATATACTGTTCCCTCCGAGAAGTAGGGTTCGACGGGCCAGGAATGTTGTCAAATATTGCATCCGAGATGTTAGATTGCCTTAGATTACGATATCGACCGTTATAGACGCATATAATATTCCCACCGAAAAGTATGCACCGACACGCCAGGAATATTGTAAAATATTACGTCTGAGATAATAGGTTGCCTTAGATTAGGATATACATCGTTATAGACTCATATAATGTTCCCACCGAGAAGTAGGGTCCGACACGCCTGGAAGGTTGTAGAATATTACATCCGAGATGTTAGGTTGCCTTAGGTTAGGATATGTGACGTTACAGACGTATATACTGTTCCCTCCGAGAAGTAGGGTTCGCAGGCCAGGAATGTTGTCAAATATTGCATCCGAGATGTTAGGTTCCCTTAGGTTAGGATATATACCGTTATAAAGGTATATACATTTCCCACCGAAAAGAATGCTCCGGCACGGCAGGAATGTTGTAGAATATTTCATCCGAGATGTCAGGTTGCCTTAGGTTAGGATATATAACGTTATAGACGTATATACTGTTCCCACCGAGAAGTAGGGTCCGACACGCCAGGAATGTTGTCAAATATTACATCCGAGATGTTATGTTGCCTTAGATTAGGATATATACCGTTATAGACGTATATACTGTTCCCTCCGAGACGTAGGGTTCGACAGGCCAGGAATGTTGTCAAATATTGCATCCGAGATGTTAGGTTGCCTTAGGTTAGGATATATAACGTTATAGACGTATATACTGTTCCCTCCGAGAAGTAGGGTTCGACAGGCTAGGAATGTTGTCAAATATTGCATCCGAGATGTTAGGTTGCCTTAGATTAGGATATATAGCGTTATAGACGCATATAATGTTCCCACCGAGAAGTAGGTTTCGACACGCCAGGAATGTTGTCAAATATTACATACGAGATGTTAGGTGGCCTTAGGTTAGGATATATAACGTTATAGACGCATGTAATGTTACCACGGAGACGTAGGGACCGACACGCCTGGAATGTTGTAAAATGTTACATCCGAGAAGTTAGGTTGCCTTAGATTAGGATATACACCGTTATAGACGCATGTAATGATACCACCGAGACGTAGGGACCGACACGCCTGGAATGTTGTCAAATGTTACATCCGAGATGTTAGGTTGCCTTAGGTTAGGATATATGACGTTATAGACGTATATGCTGTTCCCTCCGAGAAGTAGGGTTCGACAGGCCAGGAATGTTGTCAAATATTGCATCTGAGATGTTAGGTTGCCTTAGGTTAGGATATATGACGTTATAGACGCATGTAATGTTACCACCGAGACGTAGGGACCGACACGCCTGGAATGTTGTAAAATGTTACATCCGAGAAGTTAGGTTGCCTTAGATTAGGATATATACCGTTATAGACGCATGTAATGATACCACCGAGACGTAGGGACCGACACGCCTGGAATGTTGTCAAATGTTACATCCGAGATGTTAGGTTGCCTTAGGTTAGGATATATGACGTTATAGACGTATATGCTGTTCCCTCCGAGAAGTAGGGTTCGACAGGCCAGGAATGTTGTCAAATATTGCATCCGAGATGTTAGGTTGCCTTAGGCTAGGATATATGACGTTATAGACGCATGTAATGTTACCACCGAGACGTAGGGACCGACATGCCTGGAATGATGTCAAATGTTACATCCGAGATGTTAGGTTGCCCTAGGTTAGGATATATGACGTTATAGACGTATATACTGTTCCCACCGAGAGGTAGGGTTCGACACGCCAGGAATGTTGTCAAATATTGCATCCGAGATGTTAGGTTGCCTTAGATTAGGATATATACCGTTATAGACGTATATACTGTTCCCTCCGAGACGTAGGGTTCGACAGGCCAGGAATGTTGTCAAATATTGCATCCGAGATGTTAGGTTGCCTTAGATTAGGATATGCAACGTTATATACGCATATAATGTTCCCACCGAGAAGTAGGGTCCGACACGCCTGGAAGGTTGTAGAATATTACATCCGAGATGTTAGGTTGCCTTAGGTTAGAATATATAACGTTATAGGCGTATATACTGTTCCCTCCGAGAAGTAGGGTTCGACAGGCCAGGAATGTTGTCAAATATTGCATCCGAGATGTTAGATTGCCTTAGATTACGATATCGACCGTTATAGACGCATATAATATTCCCACCGAAAAGTATGCACCGACAGGCCAGGAATATTGTAAAATATTACGTCTGAGATAATAGGTTGCCTTAGATTAGGATATACATCGTTATAGACTCATATAATGTTCCCACCGAGATGTAGGGTCCGACACGCCTGGAATGATGTAGAATATTACATCCGAGATGTTAGGTTGCCTTAGGTTAGGATATGTGACGTTACAGACGTATATACTGTTCCCTCCGAGAAGTAGGGTTCGCAGGCCAGGAATGTTGTCAAATATTGCATCCGAGATGTTAGGTTCCCTTAGGTTAGGATATATACCGTTATAAACGTATATACATTTCCCACCGAAAAGAATGCTCCGACACGGCAGGAATGTTGTAGAATATTTCATCCGAGATGTCAGGTTGCCTTAGGTTAGGATATATAACGTTATAGACGTATATACTGTTCCCACCGAGAAGTAGGGTCCGACACGCCAGGAATGTTGTCAAATATTACATCCGAGATGTTATGTTGCCTTAGATGAGGATATATACCGTTATAGACGTATATACTGTTCCCTCCGAGACGTAGGGTTCGACAGGCCAGGAATGTTGTCAAATATTGCATCCGAGATGTTAGGTTGCCTTAGGTTAGGATATATAACGTTATAGACGTATATACTGTTCCCTCCGAGAAGTAGGGTTCGACAGGCTAGGAATGTTGTCAAATATTGCATCCGAGATGTTAGGTTGCCTTAGATTAGGATAAATAGCGTTATAGACGCATATAATGTTCCCACCGAGAAGTAGGTTTCGACACGCCAGGAATGTTGTCAAATATTACATACGAGATGTTAGGTGGCCTTAGGTTAGGATATATAACGTTATAGACGCATGTAATGTTACCACCGAGACGTAGGGACCGACACGCCTGGAATGTTGTAAAATGTTACATCCGAGAAGTTAGGTTGCCTTAGATTAGGATATATACCGTTATAGACGCATGTAATGATACCACCGAGACGTAGGGACCGACACGCCTGGAATGTTGTCAAATGTTACATCCGAGATGTTAGGTTGCCTTAGGTTAGGATATATGACGTTATAGACGTATATGCTGTTCCCTCCGAGAAGTAGGGTTCGACAGGCCAGGAATGTTGTCAAATATTGCATCCGAGATGTTAGGTTGCCTTAGGTTAGGATATGCAACGTTATAGACGCATATAATGTTCCCACCGAGAAGTAGGGTCCAACACGCCTGGAAGGTTGTAGAATATTACATCCGAGATGTTAGGTTGCCTTAGGTTAGGATATATAACGTTATAGGCGTATATACTGTTCCCTCCGAGAAGTAGGGTTCGACGGGCCAGGAATGTTGTCAAATATTGCATCCGAGATGTTAGATTGCCTTAGATTACGATATCGACCGTTATAGACGCATATAATATTCCCACCGAAAAGTATGCACCGACACGCCAGGAATATTGTAAAATATTACGTCTGAGATAATAGGTTGCCTTAGATTAGGATATACATCGTTATAGACTCATATAATGTTCCCACCGAGAAGTAGGGTCCGACACGCCTGGAAGGTTGTAGAATATTACATCCGAGATGTTAGGTTGCCTTAGGTTAGAATATATAACGTTATAGGCGTATATACTGTTCCCTCCGAGAAGTAGGGTTCGACAGGCCAGGAATGTTGTCAAATATTGCATCCGAGATGTTAGATTGCCTTAGGTTAGGATATATAACGTTATAGACGTATATACTGTTCCCACCGAGAAGTAGGGTCCGACACGCCAGGAATGTTGTCAAATATTACATACGAGATGTTATGTGGCCTTAGGTTAGGATATATAACGTTATAGACGCATGTAATGTTACCACCGACACGTAGGGACCGACACGCCTGGAATGTTGTCAAATGTTACATCCGAGATGTTAGGTTGTCTTAGGTTAGGATATATGACGTTACAGACGTATATAATGTTCCCTCCGAGAAGTAGGGTTCGACAGGCCAGGAATGTTGTCAAATATTGCATCCGAGATGTTAGGTTGCCTTAGATTAGGATATATACCGTTATAGACGTATATACTGTTCCCTCCGAGACGTAGGGTTCGACAGGCCAGGAATGTTGTCAAATATTGCATCCGAGATGTTAGGTTGCCTTAGATTAGGATATGCAACGTTATATACGCATATAATGTTCCCACCGAGAAGTAGGGTCCGACACGCCTGGAAGGTTGTAGAATATTACATCCGAGATGTTAGGTTGCCTTAGGTTAGGATATATGACGTTATAGACGTATATACTGTTCCCTCCGGATGGTAGGGTTCGACAGGCCAGAAATGTTGTCAAATATTGCATCCGAGATGTTAGGTTGCCTTAGGTTAGGATATATAACGTTATTGACGCATGTAATGTTACCACCGAGACGTAGGGACCGACACGCCTGGAATGTTGTCAAATGTTACATCCGAGATGTTAGGTTGTCTTAGGTTAGGATATATACCGTTATAGACGCATGTAATGTTACGACCGAGACGTAGGGACCGACACGCCTGGAATGTTGTCAAATGTTACATCCGAGATGTTAGGTTGCCTTAGGTTAGGATATATGACGTTATAGACGTATATACTGTTCCCTCCGAGAAGTAGGGTTCGACAGGCCAGGAATGTTGTCAAATATTGCATCCGAGATGTTAGGTTGCCTTAGGTTAGGATATATAACGTTATAGACGCATGTAACGTTACCACCGAGACGTAGGGACCGACACGCCTGGAATGTTGTCAAATGTTACATCCGAGATGTTAGGTTGTCTTAGGTTAGGATATATACCGTTATAGACGCATGTAATGTTACGACCGAGACGTAGGGACCGACACGCCTGGAATGTTGTCAAATGTTACATCCGAGATGTTAGGTTGCCTTAGGTTAGGATATATGACGTTATAGACGTATATGCTGTTCCCTCCGAGAAGTAGGGTTCGACAGGCCAGGAATGTTGTCAAATATTGCATCCGAGATGTTAGGTTGCCTTAGGTTAGGATATGCAACGTTATAGACGCATATAATGTTCCCACCGAGAAGTAGGGTCCGACACGCCTGGAAGGTTGTAGAATATTACATCCGAGATGTTAGGTTGCCTTAGGTTAGGATATATAACGTTATAGGCGTATATACTGTTCCCTCCGAGAAGTAGGGTTCGACGGGCCAGGAATGTTGTCAAATATTGCATCCGAGATGTTAGATTGCCTTAGATTACGATATCGACCGTTATAGACGCATATAATATTCCCACCGAAAAGTATGCACCGACACGCCAGGAATATTGTAAAATATTACGTCTGAGATAATAGGTTGCCTTAGATTAGGATATACATCGTTATAGACTCATATAATGTTCCCACCGAGATGTAGGGTCCGACACGCCTGGAATGATGTAGAATATTACATCCGAGATGTTAGGTTGCCTTAGGTTAGGATATGTGACGTTACAGACGTATATACTGTTCCCTCCGAGAAGTAGGGTTCGCAGGCCAGGAATGTTGTCAAATATTGCATCCGAGATGTTAGGTTCCCTTAGGTTAGGATATATACCGTTATAAACGTATATACATTTCCCACCGAAAAGAATGCTCCGACACGGCAGGAATGTTGTAGAATATTTCATCCGAGATGTCAGGTTGCCTTAGGTTAGGATATATAACGTTATAGACGTATATACTGTTCCCACCGAGAAGTAGGGTCCGACACGCCAGGAATGTTGTCAAATATTACATCCGAGATGTTATGTTGCCTTAGATTAGGATATATACCGTTATAGACGTATATACTGTTCCCTCCGAGACGTAGGGTTCGACAGGACAGGAATGTTGTCAAATATTGCATCCGAGATGTTATGTTGCCTTAGGTTAGGATATATAACGTTATAGACGTATATACTGTTCCCTCCGAGAAGTAGGGTTCGACAGGCTAGGAATGTTGTCAAATATTGCATCCGAGATGTTAGGTTGCCTTAGATTAGGATATATAGCGTTATAGACGCATATAATGTTCCCACCGAGAAGTAGGTTTCGACACGCCAGGAATGTTGTCAAATATTACATACGAGACGTTAGGTGGCCTTAGGTTAGGATATATAACGTTATAGACGCATGTAATGTTACCACCGAGACGTAGGGACCGACACGCCTGGAATGTTGTAAAATGTTACATCCGAGAAGTTAGGTTGCCTTAGATTAGGATATATACCGTTATAGACGCATGTAATGATACCACCGAGACGTAGGGACCGACACGCCTGGAATGTTGTCAAATGTTACATCCGAGATGTTAGGTTGCCTTAGGTTAGGATATATGACGTTATAGACGTATATGCGGTTCCCTCCGAGAAGTAGGGTTCGACAGGCCAGGAATGTTGTCAAATATTGCATCCGAGATGTTAGGTTGCCTTAGGTTAGGATATATGACGTTATAGACGCATGTAATGTTACCACCGAGACGTAGGGACCGACATGCCTGGAATGATGTCAAATGTTACATCCGAGATGTTAGGTTGCCCTAGGTTAGGATATATGACGTTATAGACGTATATACTGTTCCCACCGAGAGGTAGGGTTCGACACGCCAGGAATGTTGTCAAATATTACATACGAGTTGTTATGTGGCCTTAGGTTAGGATATATAACGTTATAGACGCATGTAATGTTACGACCGAGACGTAGGGACCGACACGCCTGGAATGTTGTAAAATGTTACATCCGAGATGTTAGGTTGCCTAAGATTAGGATATATACCGTTATAGACGCATGTAATGTTACCACCGAGACGTAGGGACCGACATGCCTGGAATGTTGTCAAATGTTACATCCGAGATGTTAGGTTGCCTTAGGTTAGGATATATGACGTTATAGACGTATATACTGTTCCCACCGAGAGGTAGGGTTCGACACGCCAGGAATGTTGTCAAATATTACATACGAGATGTTATGTGGCCTTAGGTTAGGATATATAACGTTATAGACGCATGTAATGTTACCACCGAGACGTAGGGACCGACACGCCTGGAATGTTGTCAAATGTTACATCCGAGATGTTAGGTTGTCTTAGGTTAGGATATATGACGTTACAGACGTATATAATGTTCCCTCCGAGAAGTAGGGTTCGACAGGCCAGGAATGTTGTCAAATATTGCATCCGAGATGTTAGGTTGTCTTAGGTTAGGATATATACCGTTATAGACGCATGTAATGTTACGACCGAGACGTAGGGACCGACACGCCTGGAATGTTGTCAAATGTTACATCCGAGATGTTAGGTTGCCTTAGGTTAGGATATATGACGTTATAGACGTATATACTGTTCCCTCCGAGAAGTAGGGTTCGACAGGCCAGGAATGTTGTCAAATATTGCATCCGAGATGTTAGGTTGCCTTAGGTTAGGATATATAACGTTATAGACGCATGTAACGTTACCACCGAGACGTAGGGACCGACACGCCTGGAATGTTGTAAAATGTTACATCCGAGATGTTAGGTTGCCTTAGATTGGGATATATACCGTTATAGACGTATATACTGTTCCCTCCGAGAAGTAGGGTTCGACAGGCCAGGAATGTTGTCAAATATTGCATCCGAGATGTAAGGTTGCCTTAGATTAGGATATGCAACGTTATAGACGCATATAATGTTCCCACCGAGAAGTAGGGTCCGACACGCCTGGAAGGTTGTAGAATATTACATCCGAGATGTTAGGTTGCCTTAGGTTAGGATATATAACGTTATAGGCGTATATACTGTTCCCTCCGAGAAGTAGGGTTCGACAGGCCAGGAATGTTGTCAAATATTGCATCCGAGATGTTAGGTTCCCTTAGGTTAGGATATATACCGTTATAAACGTATATACATTTCCCACCGAAAAGAATGCTCCGACACGGCAGGATTGTTGTAGAATATTACATCCGAGATGTCAGGTTGCCTTAGGTTAGGATATATAACGTTATAGACGTATATACTGTTCCCACCGAGAAGTAGGGTCCGACACGCCAGGAATGTTGTCAAATATTACATACGAGATGTTAGGAGGCCTTAGGTTAGGATATATAACGTTATAGACGCATGTAATGTTACGACCGAGACGTAGGGACCGACACGCCTGGAATGTTGTCAAATGTTACATCCGAGATGTTAGGTTGCCTAAGATTAGGATATATACCGTTATAGACGCATGTAATGTTACCACCGAGACGTAGGGACCGACACGCCTGGAATGTTGTCAAATGTTACATCCGAGATGTTAGGTTGCCTTAGGTTAGGATATATGACGTTATAGACGTATATACTGTTCCCTCCGGATGGTAGGGTTCGACAGGCCAGGAATGTTGTCAAATATTGCATCCGAGATGTTAGGTTGCCTTAGGTTAGGATATATAACGTTATAGACGCATGTAATGTTACCACCGAGAAGTAGTGTCCGACACGCCTGGAATGTTGTAGAATATTACATCCGAGATGTAAGGTTGCCTTAGGTTAGGATATATACCGTTATAGACGTATATACTGTTCCCTCCGAAAGTAGGGTTCGCAGGCCAGGAATGTTGTCAAATATTGCATCCGAGATGTTAGGTTCCCTTAGGTTAGGATATATACCGTTATAGACGTATATACTGTTCCCTCCGGGACGTAGGGTTCGACAGGCCGGGAATGTTGTCAAATATAGCATCCGAGATGTTAGGTTGCCTTAGATTAGGATATACAACGTTATAGACGCATGTAATGTTCCCACCGAGAAGTAGTGTCCGACACGCCTGGAATGTTGTAGAATATTATATCCGAGATGTTAGGTTGCCTTAGGTTAGGATATGTGACGTTACAGACGTATATACTGTTCCCTCCGAGAAGTAGGGTTCGCAGGCCAGGAATGTTGTCAAATATTGCATCCGAGATGTTAGATTCCCTTAGGTTAGGATATATACCGTTATAAACGTATATACATTTCCCACCGAAAAGAATGCTCCGACACGGCAGGAATGTTGTAGAATATTTCATCCGAGATGTCAGGTTGCCTTAGGTTAGGATATATAACGTTATAGACGTATATACTGTTCCCACCGAGAAGTAGGGTTCGACACGCCAGGAATGTTGTCAAATATTACATACGAGATGTTATGTGGCCTTAGGTTAGGATATATAACGTTATAGACGCATGTAATGTTACGACCGAGACGTAGGGACCGACACGCCTGGAATGTTGTAAAATGTTACATCCGAGATGTTAGGTTGCCTAAGATTAGGATGTATACCGTTATAGACGCATGTAATGTTACCACCGAGACGTAGGGACCGACACGCCTGGAATGTTGTCAAATGTTACATCCGAGATGTTAGGTTATCTTAGGTTAGGATATATGACGTTACAGACGTATATAATGTTCCCTCCGAGAAGTAGGGTTCGACAGGCCAGGAATGTTGTCAAATATTGCATCCGAGATGTTAGGTTGCCTTAGATTAGGATATATACCGTTATAGACGTATATACTGTTCCCTCCG
Source organism: Xylocopa violacea (assembly GCA_963969225.1). Classification (NCBI taxonomy): domain Eukaryota; kingdom Metazoa; phylum Arthropoda; class Insecta; order Hymenoptera; family Apidae; genus Xylocopa; species Xylocopa violacea. Next base: position 23,633,430 of record CAXAJV010000004.1, read on the forward strand.
AGACGTAGGGTTCGACAGGCCAGGAATGTTGTCAAATATTGCATCCGAGATGTTAGGTTGCCTTAGATTAGGATATATACCGTTATAGACGTATATACTGTTCCCTCCGGGACGTAGAGTTCGACAGGCCGGGAATGTTGTCAAATATAGCATCCGAGATGTTAGGTTGCCTTAGATTAGGAAATACAACGTTATAGACGCATATAATGTTCCCACCGAGAAGTAGTGTCCGACACGCCTGGAATGTTGTAGAATATTACATCCGAGATGTAAGGTTGCCTTAGGTTAGGATATATACCGTTATAGACGTATATGCTGTTCCCTCCGAGAAGTAGGGTTCGACAGGCCAGGAATGTTGTCAAATATTGCATCCGAGATGTTAGGTTGCCTTAGGTTAGGATATGCAACGTTATAGACGCATATAATGTTCCCACCGAGAAGTAGGGTCCGACACGCCTGGAAGGTTGTAGAATATTACATCCGAGATGTTAGGTTGCCTTAGGTTAGGATATATAACGTTATAGGCGTATATACTGTTCCCTCCGAGAAGTAGGGTTCGACGGGCCAGGAATGTTGTCAAATATTGCATCCGAGATGTTAGATTGCCTTAGATTACGATATCGACCGTTATAGACGCATATAATATTCCCACCGAAAAGTATGCACCGACACGCCAGGAATATTGTAAAATATTACGTCTGAGATAATAGGTTGCCTTAGATTAGGATATACATCGTTATAGACTCATATAATGTTCCCACCGAGAAGTAGGGTCCGACACGCCTGGAAGGTTGTAGAATATTACATCCGAGATGTTAGGTTGCCTTAGGTTAGAATATATAACGTTATAGGCGTATATACTGTTCCCTCCGAGAAGTAGGGTTCGACAGGCCAGGAATGTTGTCAAATATTGCATCCGAGATGTTAGATTGCCTTAGGTTAGGATATATAACGTTATAGACGTATATACTGTTCCCACCGAGAAGTAGGGTCCGACACGCCAGGAATGTTGTCAAATATTACATACGAGATGTTATGTGGCCTTAGGTTAGGATATATAACGTTATAGACGCATGTAATGTTACCACCGACACGTAGGGACCGACACGCCTGGAATGTTGTCAAATGTTACATCCGAGATGTTAGGTTGTCTTAGGTTAGGATATATGACGTTACAGACGTATATAATGTTCCCTCCGAGAAGTAGGGTTCGACAGGCCAGGAATGTTGTCAAATATTGCATCCGAGATGTTAGGTTGCCTTAGATTAGGATATATACCGTTATAGACGTATATACTGTTCCCTCCGAGACGTAGGGTTCGACAGGCCAGGAATGTTGTCAAATATTGCATCCGAGATGTTAGGTTGCCTTAGATTAGGATATGCAACGTTATATACGCATATAATGTTCCCACCGAGAAGTAGGGTCCGACACGCCTGGAAGGTTGTAGAATATTACATCCGAGATGTTAGGTTGCCTTAGGTTAGGATATATGACGTTATAGACGTATATACTGTTCCCTCCGGATGGTAGGGTTCGACAGGCCAGAAATGTTGTCAAATATTGCATCCGAGATGTTAGGTTGCCTTAGGTTAGGATATATAACGTTATAGACGCATGTAATGTTACCACCGAGACGTAGGGACCGACACGCCTGGAATGTTGTCAAATGTTACATCCGAGATGTTAGGTTGTCTTAGGTTAGGATATATACCGTTATAGACGCATGTAATGTTACGACCGAGACGTAGGGACCGACACGCCTGGAATGTTGTCAAATGTTACATCCGAGATGTTAGGTTGCCTTAGGTTAGGATATATGACGTTATAGACGTATATACTGTTCCCTCCGAGAAGTAGGGTTCGACAGGCCAGGAATGTTGTCAAATATTGCATCCGAGATGTTAGGTTGCCTTAGGTTAGGATATATAACGTTATAGACGCATGTAACGTTACCACCGAGACGTAGGGACCGACACGCCTGGAATGTTGTCAAATGTTACATCCGAGATGTTAGGTTGTCTTAGGTTAGGATATATACCGTTATAGACGCATGTAATGTTACGACCGAGACGTAGGGACCGACACGCCTGGAATGTTGTCAAATGTTACATCCGAGATGTTAGGTTGCCTTAGGTTAGGATATATGACGTTATAGACGTATATGCTGTTCCCTCCGAGAAGTAGGGTTCGACAGGCCAGGAATGTTGTCAAATATTGCATCCGAGATGTTAGGTTGCCTTAGGTTAGGATATGCAACGTTATAGACGCATATAATGTTCCCACCGAGAAGTAGGGTCCGACACGCCTGGAAGGTTGTAGAATATTACATCCGAGATGTTAGGTTGCCTTAGGTTAGGATATATAACGTTATAGGCGTATATACTGTTCCCTCCGAGAAGTAGGGTTCGACGGGCCAGGAATGTTGTCAAATATTGCATCCGAGATGTTAGATTGCCTTAGATTACGATATCGACCGTTATAGACGCATATAATATTCCCACCGAAAAGTATGCACCGACACGCCAGGAATATTGTAAAATATTACGTCTGAGATAATAGGTTGCCTTAGATTAGGATATACATCGTTATAGACTCATATAATGTTCCCACCGAGAAGTAGGGTCCGACACGCCTGGAAGGTTGTAGAATATTACATCCGAGATGTTAGGTTGCCTTAGGTTAGAATATATAACGTTATAGGCGTATATACTGTTCCCTCCGAGAAGTAGGGTTCGACAGGCCAGGAATGTTGTCAAATATTGCATCCGAGATGTTAGATCGCCTTAGATTACGATATCGACCGTTATAGACGCATATAATATTCCCACCGAAAAGTATGCACCGACACGCCAGGAATATTGTAAAATATTACGTCTGAGATAATAGGTTGCCTTAGATTAGGATATACATCGTTATAGACTCATATAATGTTCCCACCGAGATGTAGGGTCCGACACGCCTGGAATGATGTAGAATATTACATCCGAGATGTTAGGTTGCCTTAGGTTAGGATATGTGACGTTACAGACGTATATACTGTTCCCTCCGAGAAGTAGGGTTCGCAGGCCAGGAATGTTGTCAAATATTGCATCCGAGATGTTAGGTTCCCTTAGGTTAGGATATATACCGTTATAAACGTATATACATTTCCCACCGAAAAGAATGCTCCGACACGGCAGGAATGTTGTAGAATATTTCATCCGAGATGTCAGGTTGCCTTAGGTTAGGATATATAACGTTATAGACGTATATACTGTTCCCACCGAGAAGTAGGGTCCGACACGCCAGGAATGTTGTCAAATATTACATCCGAGATGTTATGTTGCCTTAGATTAGGATATATACCGTTATAGACGTATATACTGTTCCCTCCGAGACGTAGGGTTCGACAGGACAGGAATGTTGTCAAATATTGCATCCGAGATGTTATGTTGCCTTAGGTTAGGATATATAACGTTATAGACGTATATACTGTTCCCTCCGAGAAGTAGGGTTCGACAGGCTAGGAATGTTGTCAAATATTGCATCCGAGATGTTAGGTTGCCTTAGATTAGGATATATAGCGTTATAGACGCATATAATGTTCCCACCGAGAAGTAGGTTTCGACACGCCAGGAATGTTGTCAAATATTACATACGAGACGTTAGGTGGCCTTAGGTTAGGATATATAACGTTATAGACGCATGTAATGTTACCACCGAGACGTAGGGACCGACACGCCTGGAATGTTGTAAAATGTTACATCCGAGAAGTTAGGTTGCCTTAGATTAGGATATATACCGTTATAGACGCATGTAATGATACCACCGAGACGTAGGGACCGACACGCCTGGAATGTTGTCAAATGTTACATCCGAGATGTTAGGTTGCCTTAGGTTAGGATATATGACGTTATAGACGTATATGCGGTTCCCTCCGAGAAGTAGGGTTCGACAGGCCAGGAATGTTGTCAAATATTGCATCCGAGATGTTAGGTTGCCTTAGGTTAGGATATATGACGTTATAGACGCATGTAATGTTACCACCGAGACGTAGGGACCGACATGCCTGGAATGATGTCAAATGTTACATCCGAGATGTTAGGTTGCCCTAGGTTAGGATATATGACGTTATAGACGTATATACTGTTCCCACCGAGAGGTAGGGTTCGACACGCCAGGAATGTTGTCAAATATTACATACGAGTTGTTATGTGGCCTTAGGTTAGGATATATAACGTTATAGACGCATGTAATGTTACGACCGAGACGTAGGGACCGACACGCCTGGAATGTTGTAAAATGTTACATCCGAGATGTTAGGTTGCCTAAGATTAGGATATATACCGTTATAGACGCATGTAATGTTACCACCGAGACGTAGGGACCGACATGCCTGGAATGTTGTCAAATGTTACATCCGAGATGTTAGGTTGCCTTAGGTTAGGATATATGACGTTATAGACGTATATACTGTTCCCACCGAGAGGTAGGGTTCGACACGCCAGGAATGTTGTCAAATATTACATACGAGATGTTATGTGGCCTTAGGTTAGGATATATAACGTTATAGACGCATGTAATGTTACCACCGAGACGTAGGGACCGACACGCCTGGAATGTTGTCAAATGTTACATCCGAGATGTTAGGTTGTCTTAGGTTAGGATATATGACGTTACAGACGTATATAATGTTCCCTCCGAGAAGTAGGGTTCGACAGGCCAGGAATGTTGTCAAATATTGCATCCGAGATGTTAGGTTGTCTTAGGTTAGGATATATACCGTTATAGACGCATGTAATGTTACGACCGAGACGTAGGGACCGACACGCCTGGAATGTTGTCAAATGTTACATCCGAGATGTTAGGTTGCCTAAGATTAGGATATATACCGTTATAGACGCATGTAATGTTACCACCGAGACGTAGGGACCGACACGCCTGGAATGTTGTCAAATGTTACATCCGAGATGTTAGGTTGCCTTAGGTTAGGATATATGACGTTATAGACGTATATACTGTTCCCTCCGGATGGTAGGGTTCGACAGGCCAGGAATGTTGTCAAATATTGCATCCGAGATGTTAGGTTGCCTTAGGTTAGGATATATAACGTTATAGACGCATGTAATGTTACCACCGAGAAGTAGTGTCCGACACGCCTGGAATGTTGTAGAATATTACATCCGAGATGTAAGGTTGCCTTAGGTTAGGATATATACCGTTATAGACGTATATACTGTTCCCTCCGAAAGTAGGGTTCGCAGGCCAGGAATGTTGTCAAATATTGCATCCGAGATGTTAGGTTCCCTTAGGTTAGGATATATACCGTTATAGACGTATATACTGTTCCCTCCGGGACGTAGGGTTCGACAGGCCGGGAATGTTGTCAAATATAGCATCCGAGATGTTAGGTTGCCTTAGATTAGGATATACAACGTTATAGACGCATGTAATGTTCCCACCGAGAAGTAGTGTCCGACACGCCTGGAATGTTGTAGAATATTATATCCGAGATGTTAGGTTGCCTTAGGTTAGGATATGTGACGTTACAGACGTATATACTGTTCCCTCCGAGAAGTAGGGTTCGCAGGCCAGGAATGTTGTCAAATATTGCATCCGAGATGTTAGATTCCCTTAGGTTAGGATATATACCGTTATAAACGTATATACATTTCCCACCGAAAAGAATGCTCCGACACGGCAGGAATGTTGTAGAATATTTCATCCGAGATGTCAGGTTGCCTTAGGTTAGGATATATAACGTTATAGACGTATATACTGTTCCCACCGAGAAGTAGGGTTCGACACGCCAGGAATGTTGTCAAATATTACATACGAGATGTTATGTGGCCTTAGGTTAGGATATATAACGTTATAGACGCATGTAATGTTACGACCGAGACGTAGGGACCGACACGCCTGGAATGTTGTAAAATGTTACATCCGAGATGTTAGGTTGCCTAAGATTAGGATGTATACCGTTATAGACGCATGTAATGTTACCACCGAGACGTAGGGACCGACACGCCTGGAATGTTGTCAAATGTTACATCCGAGATGTTAGGTTATCTTAGGTTAGGATATATGACGTTACAGACGTATATAATGTTCCCTCCGAGAAGTAGGGTTCGACAGGCCAGGAATGTTGTCAAATATTGCATCCGAGATGTTAGGTTGCCTTAGATTAGGATATATACCGTTATAGACGTATATACTGTTCCCTCCGAGACGTAGGGTTCGACAGGCCAGGAATGTTGTCAAATATTGCATCCGAGATGTTAGGTTGCCTTAGATTAGGATATATACCGTTATAGACGTATATACTGTTCCCTCCGGGACGTAGAGTTCGACAGGCCGGGAATGTTGTCAAATATAGCATCCGAGATGTTAGGTTGCCTTAGATTAGGAAATACAACGTTATAGACGCATATAATGTTCCCACCGAGAAGTAGTGTCCGACACGCCTGGAATGTTGTAGAATATTACATCCGAGATGTAAGGTTGCCTTAGGTTAGGATATATACCGTTATAGACGTATATGCTGTTCCCTCCGAGAAGTAGGGTTCGACAGGCCAGGAATGTTGTCAAATATTGCATCCGAGATGTTAGGTTGCCTTAGGTTAGGATATGCAACGTTATAGACGCATATAATGTTCCCACCGAGAAGTAGGGTCCGACACGCCTGGAAGGTTGTAGAATATTACATCCGAGATGTTAGGTTGCCTTAGGTTAGGATATATAACGTTATAGGCGTATATACTGTTCCCTCCGAGAAGTAGGGTTCGACGGGCCAGGAATGTTGTCAAATATTGCATCCGAGATGTTAGATTGCCTTAGATTACGATATCGACCGTTATAGACGCATATAATATTCCCACCGAAAAGTATGCACCGACACGCCAGGAATATTGTAAAATATTACGTCTGAGATAATAGGTTGCCTTAGATTAGGATATACATCGTTATAGACTCATATAATGTTCCCACCGAGAAGTAGGGTCCGACACGCCTGGAAGGTTGTAGAATATTACATCCGAGATGTTAGGTTGCCTTAGGTTAGAATATATAACGTTATAGGCGTATATACTGTTCCCTCCGAGAAGTAGGGTTCGACAGGCCAGGAATGTTGTCAAATATTGCATCCGAGATGTTAGATTGCCTTAGGTTAGGATATATAACGTTATAGACGTATATACTGTTCCCACCGAGAAGTAGGGTCCGACACGCCAGGAATGTTGTCAAATATTACATACGAGATGTTATGTGGCCTTAGGTTAGGATATATAACGTTATAGACGCATGTAATGTTACCACCGACACGTAGGGACCGACACGCCTGGAATGTTGTCAAATGTTACATCCGAGATGTTAGGTTGTCTTAGGTTAGGATATATGACGTTACAGACGTATATAATGTTCCCTCCGAGAAGTAGGGTTCGACAGGCCAGGAATGTTGTCAAATATTGCATCCGAGATGTTAGGTTGCCTTAGATTAGGATATATACCGTTATAGACGTATATACTGTTCCCTCCGAGACGTAGGGTTCGACAGGCCAGGAATGTTGTCAAATATTGCATCCGAGATGTTAGGTTGCCTTAGATTAGGATATGCAACGTTATATACGCATATAATGTTCCCACCGAGAAGTAGGGTCCGACACGCCTGGAAGGTTGTAGAATATTACATCCGAGATGTTAGGTTGCCTTAGGTTAGGATATATGACGTTATAGACGTATATACTGTTCCCTCCGGATGGTAGGGTTCGACAGGCCAGAAATGTTGTCAAATATTGCATCCGAGATGTTAGGTTGCCTTAGGTTAGGATATATAACGTTATAGACGCATGTAATGTTACCACCGAGACGTAGGGACCGACACGCCTGGAATGTTGTCAAATGTTACATCCGAGATGTTAGGTTGTCTTAGGTTAGGATATATACCGTTATAGACGCATGTAATGTTACGACCGAGACGTAGGGACCGACACGCCTGGAATGTTGTCAAATGTTACATCCGAGATGTTAGGTTGCCTTAGGTTAGGATATATGACGTTATAGACGTATATACTGTTCCCTCCGAGAAGTAGGGTTCGACAGGCCAGGAATGTTGTCAAATATTGCATCCGAGATGTTAGGTTGCCTTAGGTTAGGATATATAACGTTATAGACGCATGTAACGTTACCACCGAGACGTAGGGACCGACACGCCTGGAATGTTGTCAAATGTTACATCCGAGATGTTAGGTTGTCTTAGGTTAGGATATATACCGTTATAGACGCATGTAATGTTACGACCGAGACGTAGGGACCGACACGCCTGGAATGTTGTCAAATGTTACATCCGAGATGTTAGGTTGCCTTAGGTTAGGATATATGACGTTATAGACGTATATGCTGTTCCCTCCGAGAAGTAGGGTTCGACAGGCCAGGAATGTTGTCAAATATTGCATCCGAGATGTTAGGTTGCCTTAGGTTAGGATATGCAACGTTATAGACGCATATAATGTTCCCACCGAGAAGTAGGGTCCGACACGCCTGGAAGGTTGTAGAATATTACATCCGAGATGTTAGGTTGCCTTAGGTTAGGATATATAACGTTATAGGCGTATATACTGTTCCCTCCGAGAAGTAGGGTTCGACGGGCCAGGAATGTTGTCAAATATTGCATCCGAGATGTTAGATTGCCTTAGATTACGATATCGACCGTTATAGACGCATATAATATTCCCACCGAAAAGTATGCACCGACACGCCAGGAATATTGTAAAATATTACGTCTGAGATAATAGGTTGCCTTAGATTAGGATATACATCGTTATAGACTCATATAATGTTCCCACCGAGAAGTAGGGTCCGACACGCCTGGAAGGTTGTAGAATATTACATCCGAGATGTTAGGTTGCCTTAGGTTAGAATATATAACGTTATAGGCGTATATACTGTTCCCTCCGAGAAGTAGGGTTCGACAGGCCAGGAATGTTGTCAAATATTGCATCCGAGATGTTAGATTGCCTTAGATTACGATATCGACCGTTATAGACGCATATAATATTCCCACCGAAAAGTATGCACCGACACGCCAGGAATATTGTAAAATATTACGTCTGAGATAATAGGTTGCCTTAGATTAGGATATACATCGTTATAGACTCATATAATGTTCCCACCGAGATGTAGGGTCCGACACGCCTGGAATGATGTAGAATATTACATCCGAGATGTTAGGTTGCCTTAGGTTAGGATATGTGACGTTACAGACGTATATACTGTTCCCTCCGAGAAGTAGGGTTCGCAGGCCAGGAATGTTGTCAAATATTGCATCCGAGATGTTAGGTTCCCTTAGGTTAGGATATATACCGTTATAAACGTATATACATTTCCCACCGAAAAGAATGCTCCGACACGGCAGGAATGTTGTAGAATATTTCATCCGAGATGTCAGGTTGCCTTAGGTTAGGATATATAACGTTATAGGCGTATATACTGTTCCCTCCGAGAAGTAGGGTCCGACACGCCAGGAATGTTGTCAAATATTACATCCGAGATGTTAGGTTCCCTTAGGTTAGGATATATACCGTTATAAACGTATATACATTTCCCACCGAAAAGAATGCTCCGACACGGCAGGATTGTTGTAGAATATTACATCCGAGATGTCAGGTTGCCTTAGGTTAGGATATATAACGTTATAGACGTATATACTGTTCCCACCGAGAAGTAGGGTCCGACACGCCAGGAATGTTGTCAAATATTACATACGAGATGTTAGGAGGCCTTAGGTTAGGATATATAACGTTATAGACGCATGTAATGTTACGACCGAGACGTAGGGACCGACACGCCTGGAATGTTGTCAAATGTTACATCCGAGATGTTAGGTTGCCTAAGATTAGGATATATACCGTTATAGACGCATGTAATGTTACCACCGAGACGTAGGGACCGACACGCCTGGAATGTTGTCAAATGTTACATCCGAGATGTTAGGTTGCCTTAGGTTAGGATATATGACGTTATAGACGTATATACTGTTCCCTCCGGATGGTAGGGTTCGACAGGCCAGGAATGTTGTCAAATATTGCATCCGAGATGTTAGGTTGCCTTAGGTTAGGATATATAACGTTATAGACGCATGTAATGTTACCACCGAGAAGTAGTGTCCGACACGCCTGGAATGTTGTAGAATATTACATCCGAGATGTAAGGTTGCCTTAGGTTAGGATATATACCGTTATAGACGTATATACTGTTCCCTCCGAAAGTAGGGTTCGCAGGCCAGGAATGTTGTCAAATATTGCATCCGAGATGTTAGGTTCCCTTAGGTTAGGATATATACCGTTATAGACGTATATACTGTTCCCTCCGGGACGTAGGGTTCGACAGGCCGGGAATGTTGTCAAATATAGCATCCGAGATGTTAGGTTGCCTTAGATTAGGATATACAACGTTATAGACGCATATAATGTTCCCACCGAGAAGTAGTGTCCGACACGCCTGGAATGTTGTAGAATATTATATCCGAGATGTTAGGTTGCCTTAGGTTAGGATATGTGACGTTACAGACGTATATACTGTTCCCTCCGAGAAGTAGGGTTCGCAGGCCAGGAATGTTGTCAAATATTGCATCCGAGATGTTAGATTCCCTTAGGTTAGGATATATACCGTTATAAACGTATATACATTTCCCACCGAAAAGAATGCTCCGACACGGCAGGAATGTTGTAGAATATTTCATCCGAGATGTCAGGTTGCCTTAGGTTAGGATATATAACGTTATAGACGTATATACTGTTCCCACCGAGAAGTAGGGTTCGACACGCCAGGAATGTTGTCAAATATTACATACGAGATGTTATGTGGCCTTAGGTTAGGATATATAACGTTATAGACGCATGTAATGTTACGACCGAGACGTAGGGACCGACACGCCTGGAATGTTGTAAAATGTTACATCCGAGATGTTAGGTTGCCTAAGATTAGGATATATACCGTTATAGACGCATGTAATGTTACCACCGAGACGTAGGGACCGACACGCCTGGAATGTTGTCAAATGTTACATCCGAGATGCTAGGTTGCCTTAGGTTAGGATATATGACGTTATAGACGTATATGCTGTTCCCTCCGAGAAGTAGGGTTCGACAGGCCAGGAATGTTGTCAAATATTGCATCCGAGATGTTAGGTTGCCTTAGGTTAGGATATATGACGTTATAGACGCATGTAATGTTACCACCGAGACGTAGGGACCGACATGCCTGGAATGATGTCAAATGTTACATCCGAGATGTTAGGTTGCCCTAGGTTAGGATATATGACGTTATAGACGTATATACTGTTCCCACCGAGATGTAGGGTTCGACACGCCAGGAATGTTGTCAAATATTACATACGAGATGTTATGTGGCCTTAGGTTAGGATATATAACGTTATAGACGCATGTAATGTTACGACCGAGACGTAGGGACCGACACGCCTGGAATGTTGTAAAATGTTACATCCGAGATGTTAGGTTGCCTAAGATTAGGATATATACCGTTATAGACGCATGTAATGTTACCACCGAGACGTAGGGACGGACATGCCTGGAATGTTGTCAAATGTTACATCCGAGATGTTAGGTTGCCTTAGGTTAGGATATATGACGTTATAGACGTATATACTGTTCCCACCGAGAGGTAGGGTTCGACACGCCAGGAATGTTGTCAAATATTACATACGAGATGTTATGTGGCCTTAGGTTAGGATAAATAACGTTATAGACTCATGTAATGTTACCACCGAGACGTAGGGACCGACACGCCTGGAATGTTGTCAAATGTTACATCCGAGATGTTAGGTTATCTTAGGTTAGGATATATGACGTTACAGACGTATATAATGTTCCCTCCGAGAAGTAGGGTTCGACAGGCCAGGAATGTTGTCAAATATTGCATCCGAGATGTTAGGTTGCCTTAGATTAGGATATATACCGTTATAGACGTATATACTGTTCCCTCCGAGACGTAGGGTTCGACAGGCCAGGAATGTTGTCAAATATTGCATCCGAGATGTTAGGTTGCCTTAGATTAGGATATGCAACGTTATAGACGCATATAATGTTCCCACCGAGAAGTAGGGTCCGACACGCCTGGAAGGTTGTAGAATATTACATCCGAGATGTTAGGTTGCCTTAGGTTAGGATATATAACGTTATAGGCGTATATACTGTTCCCTCCGAGAAGTAGGGTTCGACGGGCCAGGAATGTTGTCAAATATTGCATCCGAGATGTTAGATTGCCTTAGATTACGATATCGACCGTTATAGACGCATATAATATTCCCACCGAAAAGTATGCACCGACACGCCAGGAATATTGTAAAATATTACGTCTGAGATAATAGGTTGCCTTAGATTAGGATATACATCGTTATAGACTCATATAATGTTCCCACCGAGAAGTAGGGTCCGACACGCCTGGAAGGTTGTAGAATATTACATCCGAGATGTTAGGTTGCCTTAGGTTAGAATATATAACGTTATAGGCGTATATACTGTTCCCTCCGAGAAGTAGGGTTCGACAGGCCAGGAATGTTGTCAAATATTGCATCCGAGATGTTAGATTGCCTTAGATTACGATATCGACCGTTATAGACGCATATAATATTCCCACCGAAAAGTATGCACCGACACGCCAGGAATATTGTAAAATATTACGTCTGAGATAATAGGTTGCCTTAGATTAGGGTATACATCGTTATAGACTCATATAATGTTCCCACCGAGATGTAGGGTCCGACACGCCTGGAATGATGTAGAATATTACATCCGAGATGTTAGGTTGCCTTAGGTTAGGATATGTGACGTTACAGACGTCTATACTGTTCCCTCCGAGAAGTAGGGTTCGCAGGCCAGGAATGTTGTCAAATATTGCATCCGAGATGTTAGGTTCCCTTAGGTTAGGATATATACCGTTATAAACGTATATACATTTCCCACCGAAAAGAATGCTCCGACACGGCAGGAATGTTGTAGAATATTTCATCCGAGATGTCAGGTTGCCTTAGGTTAGGATATATAACGTTATAGACGTATATACTGTTCCCACCGAGAAGTAGGGTCCGACACGCCAGGAATGTTGTCAAATATTACATCCGAGATGTTATGTTGCCTTAGATTAGGATATATACCGTTATAGACGTATATACTGTTCCCTCCGAGACGTAGGGTTCGACAGGCCAGGAATGTTGTCAAATATTGCATCCGAGATGTTAGGTTGCCTTAGGTTAGGATATATAACGTTATAGACGTATATACTGTTCCCTCCGAGAAGTAGGTTTCGACAGGCTAGGAATGTTGTCAAATATTGCATCCGAGATGTTAGGTTGCCTTAGATTAGGATATATAGCGTTATAGACGCATATAATGTTCCCACCGAGAAGTAGGTTTCGACACGCCAGGAATGTTGTCAAATATTACATACGAGACGTTAGGTGGCCTTAGGTTAGGATATATAACGTTATAGACGCATGTAATGTTACCACCGAGACGTAGGGACCGACACGCCTGGAATGTTGTAAAATGTTACATCCGAGAAGTTAGGTTGCCTTAGATTAGGATATATACCGTTATAGACGCATGTAATGATACCACCGAGACGTAGGGACCGACACGCCTGGAATGTTGTCAAATGTTACATCCGAGATGTTAGGTTGCCTTAGGTTAGGATATATGACGTTATAGACGTATATGCGGTTCCCTCCGAGAAGTAGGGTTCGACAGGCCAGGAATGTTGTCAAATATTGCATCCGAGATGTTAGGTTGCCTTAGGTTAGGATATATGACGTTATAGACGCATGTAATGTTACCACCGAGACGTAGGGACCGACATGCCTGGAATGATGTCAAATGTTACATCCGAGATGTTAGGTTGCCCTAGGTTAGGATATATGACGTTATAGACGTATATACTGTTCCCACCGAGAGGTAGGGTTCGACACGCCAGGAATGTTGTCAAATATTACATACGAGTTGTTATGTGGCCTTAGGTTAGGATATATAACGTTATAGACGCATGTAATGTTACGACCGAGACGTAGGGACCGACACGCCTGGAATGTTGTAAAATGTTACATCCGAGATGTTAGGTTGCCTAAGATTAGGATATATACCGTTATAGACGCATGTAATGTTACCACCGAGACGTAGGGACCGACATGCCTGGAATGTTGTCAAATGTTACATCCGAGATGTTAGGTTGCCTTAGGTTAGGATATATGACGTTATAGACGTATATACTGTTCCCACCGAGAGGTAGGGTTCGACACGCCAGGAATGTTGTCAAATATTACATACGAGATGTTATGTGGCCTTAGGTTAGGATATATAACGTTATAGACGCATGTAATGTTACCACCGAGACGTAGGGACCGACACGCCTGGAATGTTGTCAAATGTTACATCCGAGATGTTAGGTTGTCTTAGGTTAGGATATATGACGTTACAGACGTATATAATGTTCCCTCCGAGAAGTAGGGTTCGACAGGCCAGGAATGTTGTCAAATATTGCATCCGAGATGTTAGGTTGCCTTAGATTAGGATATATACCGTTATAGACGTATATACTGTTCCCTCCGAGACGTAGGGTTCGACAGGCCAGGAATGTTGTCAAATATTGCATCCGAGATGTTAGGTTGCCTTAGATTAGGATATGCAACGTTATATACGCATATAATGTTCCCACCGAGAAGTAGGGTCCGACACGCCTGGAAGGTTGTAGAATATTACATCCGAGATGTTAGGTTGCCTTAGGTTAGGATATATGACGTTATAGACGTATATACTGTCCCCTCCGGATGGTAGGGTTCGACAGGCCAGAAATGTTGTCAAATATTGCATCCGAGATGTTAGGTTGCCTTAGGTTACGATATATAACGTTATAGACGCATGTAATGTTACCACCGAGACGTAGGGACCGACACGCCTGGAATGTTGTCAAATGTTACATCCGAGATGTTAGGTTGTCTTAGGTTAGGATATATACCGTTATAGACGCATGTAATGTTACGACCGAGACGTAGGGACCGACACGCCTGGAATGTTGTCAAATGTTACATCCGAGATGTTAGGTTGCCTTAGGTTAGGATATATGACGTTATAGACGTATATACTGTTCCCTCCGAGAAGTAGGGTTCGACAGGCCAGGAATGTTGTCAAATATTGCATCCGAGATGTTAGGTTGCCTTAGGTTAGGATATATAACGTTATAGACGCATGTAACGTTACCACCGAGACGTAGGGACCGACACGCCTGGAATGTTGTAAAATGTTACATCCGAGATGTTAGGTTGCCTTAGATTGGGATATATACCGTTATAGACGTATATACTGTTCCCTCCGAGAAGTAGGGTTCGACAGGCCAGGAATGTTGTCAAATATTGCATCCGAGATGTAAGGTTGCCTTAGATTAGGATATGCAACGTTATAGACGCATATAATGTTCCCACCGAGAAGTAGGGTCCGACACGCCTGGAAGGTTGTAGAATATTACATCCGAGATGTTAGGTTGCCTTAGGTTAGGATATATAACGTTATAGGCGTATATACTGTTCCCTCCGAGAAGTAGGGTTCGACAGGCCAGGAATGTTGTCAAATATTGCATCCGAGATGTTAGGTTCCCTTAGGTTAGGATATATACCGTTATAAACGTATATACATTTCCCACCGAAAAGAATGCTCCGACACGGCAGGATTGTTGTAGAATATTACATCCGAGATGTCAGGTTGCCTTAGGTTAGGATATATAACGTTATAGACGTATATACTGTTCCCACCGAGAAGTAGGGTCCGACACGCCAGGAATGTTGTCAAATATTACATACGAGATGTTAGGAGGCCTTAGGTTAGGATATATAACGTTATAGACGCATGTAATGTTACGACCGAGACGTAGGGACCGACACGCCTGGAATGTTGTAATATGTTACATCCGAGATGTTAGGTTGCCTAAGATTAGGATATATACCGTTATAGACGCATGTAATGTTACCACCGAGACGTAGGGACCGACACGCCTGGAATGTTGTCAAATGTTACATCCGAGATGTTAGGTTGCCTTAGGTTAGGATATATGACGTTATAGACGTATATACTGTTCCCTCCGGATGGTAGGGTTCGACAGGCCAGGAATGTTGTCAAATATTGCATCCGAGATGTTAGGTTGCCTTAGGATAGGATATATAACGTTATAGACGCATGTAATGTTACCACCGAGACGTAGGGACCGACACGCCTGGAATGTTGTCAAGTGTTACATCCTTGATGTTAGGTTGTCTTAGGTTAGGATATATGACGTTACAGACGTATATAATGTTCCCTCCGAGAAGTAGGGTTCGACAGGCCAGGAATGTTGTCAAATATTGCATCCGAGATGTTAGGTTGCCTTAGATTAGGATATATACCGTTATAGACGTATATACTGTTCCCTCCGGGACGTAGAGTTCGACAGGCCGGGAATGTTGTCAAATATAGCATCCGAGATGTTAGGTTGCCTTAGATTAGGATATACAACGTTATAGACGCATATAATGTTCCCACCGAGAAGTAGTGTCCGACACGCCTGGAATGTTGTAGAATATTACATCCGAGATGTAAGGTTGCCTTAGGTTAGGATATATACCGTTATAGACGTATATACTGTTCCCTCCGAAAGTAGGGTTCGCAGGCCAGGAATGTTGTCAAATATTGCATCCGAGATGTTAGGTTCCCTTAGGTTAGGATATATACCGTTATAGACGTATATACTGTTCCCTCCGGGACGTAGGGTTCGACAGGCCGGGAATGTTGTCAAATATAGCATCCGAGATGTTAGGTTGCCTTAGATTAGGATATACAACGTTATAGACGCATATAATGTTCCCACCGAGAAGTAGTGTCCGACACGCCTGGAATGTTGTAGAATATTACATCCGAGATGTTAGGTTGCCTTAGGTTAGGATATGTGACGTTACAGACGTATATACTGTTCCCTCCGAGAAGTAGGGTTCGCAGGCCAGGAATGTTGTCAAATATTGCATCCGAGATGTTAGGTTCCCTTAGGTTAGGATATATACCGTTATAAACGTATATACATTTCCCACCGAAAAGAATGCTCCGACACGGCAGGAATGTTGTAGAATATTTCATCCGAGATGTCAGGTTGCCTTAGGTTAGGATATATAACGTTATAGACGTATATACTGTTCCCACCGAGAAGTAGGGTCCGACACGCCAGGAATGTTGTCAAATATTACATCCGAGATGTTATGTTGCCTTAGGTTAGGATATATAACGTTATAGACGTATATACTGTTCCCACCGAGAAGTAGGGTTCGACACGCCAGGAATGTTGTCAAATATTACATACGAGATGTTATGTGGCCTTAGGTTAGGATATATAACGTTATAGACGCATGTAATGTTACGACCGAGACGTAGGGACCGACACGCCTGGAATGTTGTAAAATGTTACATCCGAGATGTTAGGTTGCCTAAGAGTAGGATATATACCGTTATAGACGCATGTAATGTTACCACCGAGACGTAGGGACCGACACGCCTGGAATGTTGTCAAATGTTACATCCGAGATGTTAGGTTGCCTTAGGTTAGGATATATGACGTTATAGACGTATATGCTGTTCCCTCCGAGAAGTAGGGATCGACAGGCCAGGAATGTTGTCAAATATTGCATCCGAGATGTTAGGTTGCCTTAGGTTAGGATATATGACGTTATAGACGCATGTAATGTTACCACCGAGACGTAGGGACCGACATGCCTGGAATGATGTCAAATGTTACATCCGAGATGTTAGGTTGCCCTAGGTTAGGATATATGACGTTATAGACGTATATACTGTTCCCACCGAGATGTAGGGTTCGACACGCCAGGAATGTTGTCAAATATTACATACGAGATGTTATGTGGCCTTAGGTTAGGATATATAACGTTATAGACGCATGTAATGTTACGACCGAGACGTAGGGACCGACACGCCTGGAATGTTGTAAAATGTTACATCCGAGATGTTAGGTTGCCTAAGATTAGGATATATACCGTTATAGACGCATGTAATGTTACCACCGAGACGTAGGGACGGACATGCCTGGAATGTTGTCAAATGTTACATCCGAGATGTTAGGTTGCCTTAGGTTAGGATATATGACGTTATAGACGTATATACTGTTCCCACCGAGAGGTAGGTTTCGACACGCCAGGAATGTTGTCAAATATTACATACGAGATGTTATGTGGCCTTAGGTTAGGATAAATAACGTTATAGACTCATGTAATGTTACCACCGGGACGTAGGGACCGACACGCCTGGAATGTTGTCAAATGTTACATCCGAGATGTTAGGTTATCTTAGGTTAGGATATATGACGTTACAGACGTATATAATGTTCCCTCCGAGAAGTAGGGTTCGACAGGCCAGGAATGTTGTCAAATATTGCATCCGAGATGTTAGGTTGCCTTAGATTAGGATATATACCGTTACAGACGTATATACTGTTCCCTCCGAGAAGTAGGGTTCGCAGGCCAGGAATGTTGTCAAATATTGCATCCGAGATGTTAGGTTCCCTTAGGTTAGGATATATACCGTTATAAACGTATATACATTTCCCACCGAAAAGAATGCTCCGACACGGCAGGAATGTTGTAGAATATTTCATCCGAGATGTCAGGTTGCCTTAGGTTAGGATATATAACGTTATAGACGTATATACTGTTCCCACCGAGAAGTAGGGTCCGACACGCCAGGAATGTTGTCAAATATTACATCCGAGATGTTATGTTGCCTTAGGTTAGGATATATAACGTTATAGACGTATATACTGTTCCCACCGAGAAGTAGGGTTCGACACGCCAGGAATGTTGTCAAATATTACATACGAGATGTTATGTGGCCTTAGGTTAGGATATATAACGTTATAGACGCATGTAATGTTACGACCGAGACGTAGGTACGGACACGCCTGGAATGTTGTAAAATGTTACATCCGAGATGTTAGGTTGCCTAAGATTAGGATATATACCGTTATAGACGCATGTAATGTTACCACCGAGACGTAGGGACCGACACGCCTGGAATGTTGTCAAATGTTACATCCGAGATGTTAGGTTGCCTTAGGTTAGGATATATGACGTTATAGACGTATATGCTGTTCCCTCCGAGAAGTAGGGATCGACAGGCCAGGAATGTTGTCAAATATTGCATCCGAGATGTTAGGTTGCCTTAGGTTAGGATATATGACGTTATAGACGCATGTAATGTTACCACCGAGACGTAGGGACCGACATGCCTGGAATGATGTCAAATGTTACATCCGAGATGTTAGGTTGCCCTAGGTTAGGATATATGACGTTATAGACGTATATACTGTTCCCACCGAGATGTAGGGTTCGACACGCCAGGAATGTTGTCAAATATTACATACGAGATGTTATGTGGCCTTAGGTTAGGATATATAACGTTATAGACGCATGTAATGTTACGACCGAGACGTAGGGACCGACACGCCTGGAATGTTGTAAAATGTTACATCCGAGATGTTAGGTTGCCTAAGATTAGGATATATACCGTTATAGACGCATGTAATGTTACCACCGAGACGTAGGGACGGACATGCCTGGAATGTTGTCAAATGTTACATCCGAGATGTTAGGTTGCCTTAGGTTAGGATATATGACGTTATAGACGTATATACTGTTCCCACCGAGAGGTAGGTTTCGACACGCCAGGAATGTTGTCAAATATTACATACGAGATGTTATGTGGCCTTAGGTTAGGATAAATAACGTTATAGACTCATGTAATGTTACCACCGAGACGTAGGGACCGACACGCCTGGAATGTTGTCAAATGTTACATCCGAGATGTTAGGTTATCTTAGGTTAGGATATATGACGTTACAGACGTATATAATGTTCCCTCCGAGAAGTAGGGTTCGACAGGCTAGGAATGTTGTCAAATATTGCATCCGAGATGTTAGGTTGCCTTAGATTAGGATATATACCGTTATAGACGTATATACTGTTCCCTCCGAGACGTAGGGTTCGACAGGCCAGGAATGTTGTCAAATATTGCATCCGAGATGTTAGGTTCCCTTAGGTTAGGATATATACCGTTATAAACGTATATACATTTCCCACCGAAAAGAATGCTCCGACACGGCAGGAATGTTGTAGAATATTTCATCCGAGATGTCAGGTTGCCTTAGGTTAGGATATATAACGTTATAGACGTATATACTGTTCCCACCGAGAAGTAGGGTCCGACACGCCAGGAATGTTGTCAAATATTACATCCGAGATGTTATGTTGCCTTAGGTTAGGATATATAACGTTATAGACGTATATACTGTTCCCACCGAGAAGTAGGGTTCGACACGCCAGGAATGTTGTCAAATATTACATACGAGATGTTATGTGGCCTTAGGTTAGGATATATAACGTTATAGACGCATGTAATGTTACGACCGAGACGTAGGGACCGACACGCCTGGAATGTTGTAAAATGTTACATCCGAGATGTTAGGTTGCCTAAGATTAGGATATATACCGTTATAGACGCATGTAATGTTACCACCGAGACGTAGGGACCGACACGCCTGGAATGTTGTCAAATGTTACATCCGAGATGTTAGGTTGCCTTAGGTTAGGATATATGACGTTATAGACGTATATGCTGTTCCCTCCGAGAAGTAGGGTTCGACAGGCCAGGAATGTTGTCAAATATTGCATCCGAGATGTTAGGTTGCCTTAGGTTAGGATATATGACGTTATAGACGCATGTAATGTTACCACGGAGACGTAGGGACCGACATGCCTGGAATGATGTCAAATGTTACATCCGAGATGTTAGGTTGCCCTAGGTTAGGATATATGACGTTATAGACGTATATACTGTTCCCACCGAGATGTAGGGTTCGACACGCCAGGAATGTTGTCAAATATTACATACGAGATGTTATGTGGCCTTAGGTTAGGATATATAACGTTATAGACGCATGTAATGTTACGACCGAGACGTAGGGACCGACACGCCTGGAATGTTGTAAAATGTTACATCCGAGATGTTAGGTTGCCTAAGATTAGGATATATACCGTTATAGACGCATGTAATGTTACCACCGAGACGTAGGGACGGACATGCCTGGAATGTTGTCAAATGTTACATCCGAGATGTTAGGTTGCCTTAGGTTAGGATATATGACGTTATAGACGTATATACTGTTCCCACCGAGAGGTAGGGTTCGACACGCCAGGAATGTTGTCAAATATTACATACGAGATGTTATGTGGCCTTAGGTTAGGATAAATAACGTTATAGACTCATGTAATGTTACCACCGAGACGTAGGGACCGACACGCCTGGAATGTTGTCAAATGTTACATCCGAGATGTTAGGTTATCTTAGGTTAGGATATATGACGTTACAGACGTATATAATGTTCCCTCCGAGAAGTAGGGTTCGACAGGCCAGGAATGTTGTCAAATATTGCATCCGAGATGTTAGGTTGCCTTAGATTAGGATATATACCGTTATAGACGTATATACTGTTCCCTCCGAGACGTAGGGTTCGACAGGCCAGGAATGTTGTCAAATATTGCATCCGAGATGTTAGGTTGCCTTAGATTAGGATATGCAACGTTATATACGCATATAATGTTCCCACCGAGAAGTAGGGTCCGACACGCCTGGAATGTTGTAAAATGTTACATCCGAGAAGTTAGGTTGCCTTAGATTAGGATATATAGCGTTATAGACGCATGTAATGATACCACCGAGACGTAGGGACCGACACGCCTGGAATGTTGTCAAATGTTACATCCGAGATGTTAGGTTGCCTTAGGTTAGGATATATGACGTTATAGACGTATATGCTGTTCCCTCCGAGAAGTAGGGTTCGACAGGCCAGGAATGTTGTCAAATATTGCATCCGAGATGTTAGGTTGCCTTAGGTTAGGATATATGACGTTATAGACGCATGTAATGTTACCACCGAGACGTAGGGACCGACACGCCTGGAATGTTGTCAAATGTTACATCCGAGATGTTAGGTTATCTTAGGTTAGGATATATGACGTTACAGACGTATATAATGTTCCCTCCGAGAAGTAGGGTTCGACAGGCCAGGAATGTTGTCAAATATTGCATCCGAGATGTTAGGTTGCCTTAGATTAGGATATATACCGTTATAGACGTATATACTGTTCCCTCCGGGACGTAGAGTTCGACAGGCCGGGAATGTTGTCAAATATAGCATCCGAGATGTTAGGTTGCCTTAGATTAGGATATACAACGTTATAGACGCATATAATGTTCCCACCGAGAAGTAGTGTCCGACACGCCTGGAATGTTGTAGAATATTACATCCGAGATGTAAGGTTGCCTTAGGTTAGGATATATACCGTTATAGACGTATATACTGTTCCCTCCGAAAGTAGGGTTCGCAGGCCAGGAATGTTGTCAAATATTGCATCCGAGATGTTAGGTTCCCTTAGGTTAGGATATATACCGTTATAGACGTATATACTGTTCCCTCCGGGACGTAGGGTTCGACAGGCCGGGAATGTTGTCAAATATAGCATCCGAGATGTTAGGTTGCCTTAGATTAGGATATACAACGTTATAGACGCATATAATGTTCCCACCGAGAAGTAGTGTCCGACACGCCTGGAATGTTGTAGAATATTACATCCGAGATGTTAGGTTGCCTTAGGTTAGGATATGTGACGTTACAGACGTATATACTGTTCCCTCCGAGAAGTAGGGTTCGCAGGCCAGGAATGTTGTCAAATATTGCATCCGAGATGTTAGGTTCCCTTAGGTTAGGATATATACCGTTATAAACGTATATACATTTCCCACCGAAAAGAATGCTCCGACACGGCAGGAATGTTGTAGAATATTTCATCCGAGATGTCAGGTTGCCTTAGGTTAGGATATATAACGTTATAGACGTATATACTGTTCCCACCGAGAAGTAGGGTCCGACACGCCAGGAATGTTGTCAAATATTACATCCGAGATGTTATGTTGCCTTAGGTTAGGATATATAACGTTATAGACGTATATACTGTTCCCACCGAGAAGTAGGGTTCGACACGCCAGGAATGTTGTCAAATATTACATACGAGATGTTATGTGGCCTTAGGTTAGGATATATAACGTTATAGACGCATGTAATGTTACGACCGAGACGTAGGTACGGACACGCCTGGAATGTTGTAAAATGTTACATCCGAGATGTTAGGTTGCCTAAGATTAGGATATATACCGTTATAGACGCATGTAATGTTACCACCGAGACGTAGGGACCGACACGCCTGGAATGTTGTCAAATGTTACATCCGAGATGTTAGGTTGCCTTAGGTTAGGATATATGACGTTATAGACGTATATGCTGTTCCCTCCGAGAAGTAGGGATCGACAGGCCAGGAATGTTGTCAAATATTGCATCCGAGATGTTAGGTTGCCTTAGGTTAGGATATATGACGTTATAGACGCATGTAATGTTACCACCGAGACGTAGGGACCGACATGCCTGGAATGATGTCAAATGTTACATCCGAGATGTTAGGTTGCCCTAGGTTAGGATATATGACGTTATAGACGTATATACTGTTCCCACCGAGATGTAGGGTTCGACACGCCAGGAATGTTGTCAAATATTACATACGAGATGTTATGTGGCCTTAGGTTAGGATATATACCGTTATAGACGTATATACTGTTCCCTCCGGGACGTAGGGTTCGACAGGCCGGGAATGTTGTCAAATATAGCATCCGAGATGTTAGGTTGCCTTAGATTAGGATATACAACGTTATAGACGCATATAATGTTCCCACCGAGAAGTAGTGTCCGACACGCCTGGAATGTTGTAGAATATTACATCCGAGATGTTAGGTTGCCTTAGATTAGGATATATACCGTTATAGACGTATATACTGTTCCCTCCGAGACGTAGGGTTCGACAGGCCAGGAATGTTGTCAAATATTGCATCCGAGATGTTAGGTTGCCTTAGATTAGGATATGCAACGTTATATACGCATATAATGTTCCCACCGAGAAGTAGGGTCCGACACGCCTGGAATGTTGTAAAATGTTACATCCGAGAAGTTAGGTTGCCTTAGATTAGGATATATACCGTTATAGACGCATGTAATGATACCACCGAGACGTAGGGACCGACACGCCTGGAATGTTGTCAAATGTTACATCCGAGATGTTAGGTTGCCTTAGGTTAGGATATATGACGTTATAGACGTATATGCTGTTCCCTCCGAGAAGTAGGGTTCGACAGGCCAGGAATGTTGTCAAATATTGCATCCGAGATGTTAGGTTGCCTTAGGTTAGGATATATGACGTTATAGACGCATGTAATGTTACCACCGAGACGTAGGGACCGACACGCCTGGAATGTTGTCAAATGTTACATCCGAGATGTTAGGTTGCCTTAGGTTAGGATATATGACGTTATATACGTATATACTGTTCCCTCCGGATGGTAGGGTTCGACAGGCCAGAAATGTTGTCAAATATTGCATCCGAGATGTTAGGTTGCCTTAGGTTAGGATATATAACGTTATAGACGCATGTAATGTTACCACCGAGACGTAGGGACCGACACGCCTGGAATGTTGTCAAATGTTACATCCGAGATGTTAGGTTGTCTTAGGTTAGGATATATAACGTTATAGACGCATGTAATGTTACGACCGAGACGTAGGGACCGACACGCCTGGAATGTTGTCAAATGTAACATCCGAGATGTTAGGTTGCCTTAGGTTAGGATATATGACGTTATAGACGTATATACTGTTCCCTCCGAGAAGTAGGGTTCGACAGGCTAGGAATGTTGTCAAATATTGCATCCGAGATGTTAGGTTGCATTAGATTAGGATATATAGTGTTATAGACGCATATAATGTTCCCACCGAGAAGTAGGGTTCGACACTCCAGGAATGTTGTCAAATATTACATACGAGATGTTAGGTGGCCTTAGGTTAGGATATATAACGTTATAGACGCATATGATGTTACCACCGAGACGTAGGGACCGACACGCCTGGAATGTTGTCAAATGTTACATCCGAGATGTTAGGTTGCCTTAGGTTAGGATATATGACGTTATAGACGTATATACTGTTCCCTCCGGATTGTAGGGTTCGACAGGCCAGAAATGGTGTCAAATATTGCATTCGAGATGTTAGGTTGCCTTAGGTTAGAATATATAACGTTATAGACGCATGTAATGTTACCATCGAGACGTAGGAACCGACACGCCTGGAATGTTGTCAAATGTTACATCCGAGATGTTAGGTTGTCTTAGGTTAGGATATATAACGTTATAGACGCATGTAATGTTACGACCGAGACGTAGGGACCGACACGCCTGGAATGTTGTCAAATGTTACATCCGAGATGTTAGGTTGCCTTAGGTTAGGATATATGACGTTATAGACGTATATACTGTTCCCTCCGAGAAGTAGGGTTCGACAGGCCAGGAATGTTGTCAAATATTGCATCCGAGATGTTAGGTTGCCTTAGGTTAGGATATATAACGTTATAGACGCATGTAACGTTACCACCGAGACGTAGGGACCGACACGCCTGGAATGTTGTAAAATGTTACATCCGAGATGTTAGGTTGCCTTAGATTAGGGTATATACCGTTATAGACGTATATACTGTTCCCTCCGAGCAGTAGGGTTCGACAGGCCAGGAATGTTGTCAAATATTGCATCCGAGATGTTAGATTGCCTTAGATTACGATATCGACCGTTATAGACGCATATAATATTCCCACCGAAAAGTATGCACCGACACGCCAGGAATATTGTAAAATATTACGTCTGAGATAATAGGTTGCCTTAGATTAGGATATACATCGTTATAGACTCATATAATGTTCCCACCGAGAAGTAGGGTCCGACACGCCTGGAATGATGTAGAATATTACATCCGAGATGTTAGGTTGCCTTAGGTTAGGATATGTGACGTTACAGACGTATATACTGTTCCCTCCGAGAAGTAGGGTTCGCAGGCCAGGAATGTTGTCAAATATTGCATCCGAGATGTTAGGTTCCCTTAGGTTAGGATATATACCGTTATAAACGTACATACATTTCCCACCGAAAAGAATGCTCCGACACGGCAGGAATGTTGTAGAATATTACATCCGAGATGTCAGGTTGCCTTAGGTTAGGATGTATAACGTTATAGACGTATATACTGTTCCCACCGAGAAGTAGGGTCCGACACGCCAGGAATGTTGTCAAATATTACATACGAGATGTTAGGAGGCCTTAGGTTAGGATATATAACGTTATAGACGCATGTAATGTTACCACCGAGACGTAGGGACCGACACGCCTGGAATGTTGTCAAGTGTTACATCCTTGATGTTAGGTTGTCTTAGGTTAGGATATATGACGTTACAGACGTATATAATGTTCCCTCCGAGAAGTAGGGTTCGACAGGCCAGGAATGTTGTCAAATATTGCATCCGAGATGTTAGGTTGCCTTAGATTAGGATATATACCGCTATAGACGTATATACTGTTCCCTCCGGGACGTAGGGTTCGACAGGCCGGGAATGTTGTCAAATATAGCATCCGAGATGTTAGGTTGCCTTAGATTAGGATATACAACGTTATAGACGCATATAATGTTCCCACCAAGAAGTAGGGTCCGACACGCCTGGAATGTTGTAGAATAATACATCCGAGATGTCAGGTTGCCTTAGGTTAGGATATATAACGTTATAGACGTATATACTGTTCCCTCCGAGAAGTGGGGTTCGACAGGTCAGGAATGTTGTCAAATATTGCATCCGAGATGTTAGGTTGCCTTAGATTAGGATATATACCGTTATAGACGCATGTAATGTTACCACCGAGACGTAGGGACCGACACGCCTGGAATGTTGTCAAGTGTTACATCCTTGATGTTAGGTTGTCTTAGGTTAGGATATATGACGTTACAGACGTATATAATGTTCCCTCCGAGAAGTAGGGTTCGACAGGCCAGGAATGTTGTCAAATATTGCATCCGAGATGTTAGGTTGCCTTAGATTAGGATATATACCGTTATAGACGTATATACTGTTCCCTCCGGGACGTAGGGTTCGACAGGCCGGGAATGTTGTCAAATATAGCATCCGAGATGTTAGGTTGCCTTAGATTAGGATATACAACGTTATAGACGCATATAATGTTCCCACCGAGAAGTAGTGTCCGACACGCCTGGAATGTTGTAGAATATTACATCCGAGATGTTAGGTTGCCTTAGGTTAGGATATGTGACGTTACAGACGTATATACTGTTCCCTCCGAGAAGTAGGGTTCGCAGGCCAGGAATGTTGTCAAATATTGCATCCGAGATGTTAGGTTCCCTTAGGTTAGGATATATACCGTTATAAACGTATATACATTTCCCACCGAAAAGAATGCTCCGACACGGCAGGAATGTTGTAGAATATTTCATCCGAGATGTCAGGTTGCCTTAGGTTAGGATATATAACGTTATAGACGTATATACTGTTCCCACCGAGAAGTAGGGTCCGACACGCCAGGAATGTTGTCAAATATTACATCCGAGATGTTATGTTGCCTTAGGTTAGGATATATAACGTTATAGACGTATATACTGTTCCCACCGAGAAGTAGGGTTCGACACGCCAGGAATGTTGTCAAATATTACATACGAGATGTTATGTGGCCTTAGGTTAGGATATATAACGTTATAGACGCATGTAATGTTACGACCGAGACGTAGGGACCGACACGCCTGGAATGTTGTAAAATGTTACATCCGAGATGTTAGGTTGCCTAAGATTAGGATATATACCGTTATAGACGCATGTAATGTTACCACCGAGACGTAGGGACCGACACGCCTGGAATGTTGTCAAATGTTACATCCGAGATGTTAGGTTGCCTTAGGTTAGGATATATAACGTTATAGACGTATATACTGTTCCCTCCGAGAAGTAGGGTTCGACAGGCTAGGAATGTTGTCAAATATTGCATCCCAGATGTTAGGTTGCCTTAGATTAGGATATATACCGTTATAGACGCATATAATGTTCCCACCGAGAAGTAGGTTTCGACACGCCAGGAATGTTGTCAAATATTACATACGAGATGTTAGGTGGCCTTAGGTTAGGATATATAACGTTATAGACGCATGTAATGTTACCACCGAGACGTAGGGACCGACACGCCTGGAATGTTGTAAAATGTTACATCCGAGAAGTTAGGTTGCCTTAGATTAGGATATATACCGTTATAGACGCATGTAATGATACCACCGAGACGTAGGGACCGACACGCCTGGAATGTTGTCAAATGTTACATCCGAGATGTTAGGTTGCCTTAGGTTAGGATATATGACGTTATAGACGTATATGCTGTTCCCTCCGAGAAGTAGGGTTCGACAGGCCAGGAATGTTGTCAAATATTGCATCCGAGATGTTTGGTTGCCTTAGGTTAGGATATATGACGTTATAGACGCATGTAATGTTACCGGCGAGACGTAGGGACCGACATGCCTGGAATGATGTCAAATGTTACATCCGAGATGTTAGGTTGCCCTAGGTTAGGATATATGACGTTATAGACGTATATACTGTTCCCACCGAGAGGTAGGGTTCGACACGCCAGGAATGTTGTCAAATATTACATACGAGATGTTATGTGGCCTTAGGTTAGGATATATAACGTTATAGACGCATGTAATGTTACGACCGAGACGTAGGGACCGACACGCCTGGAATGTTGTAAAATGTTACATCCGAGATGTTAGGTTGCCTAAGATTAGGATATATACCGTTATAGACGCATGTAATGTTACCACCGAGACGTAGGGACGGACATGCCTGGAATGTTGTCAAATGTTACATCCGAGATGTTAGGTTGCCTTAGGTTAGGATATATGACGTTATAGACGTATATACTGTTCCCACCGAGAAGTAGGGTTCGACACGCCAGGAATGTTGTCAAATATTACATACGAGATGTTATGTGGCCTTAGGTTAGGATATATAACGTTATAGACTCATGTAATGTTACCACCGAGACGTAGGGACCGGCACGCCTGGAATGTTGTCAAATGTTACATCCGAGATGTTAGGTTGTCTTAGGTTAGGATATATGACGTTACAGACGTATATAATGTTCCCTCCGAGAAGTAGGGTTCGACAGGCCAGGAATGTTGTCAAATATTGCATCCGAGATGTTAGGTTGCCTTAGATTAGGATATATACCGTTATAGACGTATATACTGTTCCCTCCGAGACGTAGGGTTCGACAGGCCAGGAATGTTGTCAAATATTGCATCCGAGATGTTAGGTTGCCTTAGATTAGGATATGCAACGTTATATACGCATATAATGTTCCCACCGAGAAGTAGGGTCCGACACGCCGGGAAGGTTGTAGAATATTACATCCGAGATGTTAGGTTGCCTTAGGTTAGGATATATAACGTTATAGACGTATATACTGTTCCCTCCGAGAAGTAGGGTTCGACAGGCTAGGAATGTTGTCAAATATTGCATCCGAGATGTTAGGTTGCCTTAGATTAGGATATATAGCGTTATAGACGCATATAATGTTCCCACCGAGAAGTAGGGTTCGACACTCCAGGAATGTTGTCAAATATTACATACGAGGTGTTAGGTGGCCTTAGGTTAGGATATATAACGTTATAGACGCATGTAATGTTACCACCGAGACGTAGGGACCGACACGCCTGGAATGTTGTCAAATGTTACATCCGAGATGTTAGGTTGCCTTAGGTTAGGATATATGACGTTATATACGTATATACTGTTCCCTCCGGATGGTAGGGTTCGACAGGCCAGAAATGTTGTCAAATATTGCATCCGAGATGTTAGGTTGCCTTAGGTTAGGATATATAACGTTATAGACGCATGTAATGTTACCACCGAGACGTAGGGACCGACACGCCTGGAATGTTGTCAAATGTTACATCCGAGATGTTAGGTTGCCTTAGGTTAGGATATATGACGTTATATACGTATATACTGTTCCCTCCGGATGGTAGGGTTCGACAGGCCAGAAATGTTGTCAAATATTGCATCCGAGATGTTAGGTTGCCTTAGGTTAGGATATATAACGTTATAGACGCATGTAATGTTACCACCGAGACGTAGGGACCGACACGCCTGGAATGTTGTCAAATGTTACATCCGAGATGTTAGGTTGTCTTAGGTTAGGATATATAACGTTATAGACGCATGTAATGTTACGACCGAGACGTAGGGACCGACACGCCTGGAATGTTGTCAAATGTTACATCCGAGATGTTAGGTTGCCTTAGGTTAGGATATATGACGTTATAGACGTATATACTGTTTCCTCCGAGAAGTAGGGTTCGACAGGCTAGGAATGTTGTCAAATATTGCATCCGAGATGTTAGGTTGCATTAGATTAGGATATATAGCGTTATAGACGCATATAATGTTCCCACCGAGAAGTAGGGTTCGACACTCCAGGAATGTTGTCAAATATTACATACGAGATGTTAGGTGGCCTTAGGTTAGGATATATAACGTTATAGACGCATGTAATGTTACCACCGAGACGTAGGGACCGACACGCCTGGAATGTTGTCAAATGTTACATCCGAGATGTTAGGTTGCCTTAGGTTAGGATATATGACGTTATAGACGTATATACTGTTCCCTCCGGATTGTAGGGTTCGACAGGCCAGAAATGTTGTCAAATATTGCATCCGAGATGTTAGGTTGCCTTAGGTTAGAATATATAACGTTATAGACGCATGTAATGTTACCACCGAGACGTAGGAACCGACACGCCTGGAATGATGTCAAATGTTACATCCGAGATGTTAGGTTGTCTTAGGTTAGGATATATAACGTTATAGACGCATGTAATGTTACGACCGAGACGTAGGGACCGACACGCCTGGAATGTTGTCAAATGTTACATCCGAGATGTTAGGTTGCCTTAGGTTAGGATATATGACGTTATAGACGTATATACTGTTCCCTCCGAGAAGTAGGGTTCGACAGGCCAGGAATGTTGTCAAATATTGCATCCGAGATGTTAGGTTGCCTTAGGTTAGGATATATAACGTTATAGACGCATGTAACGTTACCACCGAGACGTAGGGACCGACACGCCTGGAATGTTGTAAAATGTTACATCCGAGATGTTAGGTTGCCTTAGATTAGGATATATACCGTTATAGACGTATATACTGTTCCCTCCGAGAAGTAGGGTTCGACAGGCCAGGAATGTTGTCAAATATTGCATCCGAGATGTAAGGTTGCCTTAGATTAGGATATTGCAACGTTATAGACGCATATAATGTTCCCACCGAGAAGTAGGGTCCGACACGCCTGGAAGGTTGTAGAATATTACATCCGAGATGTTAGGTTGCCTTAGGTTAGGATATATAACGTTATAGGCGTATATACTGTTCCCTCCGAGAAGTAGGGTTCGGCAGGCCAGGAATGTTGTCAAATATTGCATCCGAGATGTTAGGTTCCCTTAGGTTAGGATATATACCGTTATAAACGTACATACATTTCCCACCGAAAAGAATGCTCCGACACGGCAGGAATGTTGTAGAATATTACATCCGAGATGTCAGGTTGCCTTAGGTTAGGATATATAACGTTATAGACGTATATACTGTTCCCACCGAGAAGTAGGGTCCGACACGCCAGGAATGTTGTCAAATATTACATACGAGATGTTAGGAGGCCTTAGGTTAGGATATATAACGTTATAGACGCATGTAATGTTACCACCGAGACGTAGGGACCGACACGACTGGAATGTTGTCAAGTGTTACATCCTTGATGTTAGGTTGTCTTAGGTTAGGATATATGACGTTACAGACGTATATAATGTTCCCTCCGAGAAGTAGGGTTCGACAGGCCAGGAATGTTGTCAAATATTGCATCCGAGATGTTAGGTTGCCTTAGATTAGGATATATACCGCTATAGACGTATATACTGTTCCCTCCGGGACGTAGGGTTCGACAGGCCGGGAATGTTGTCAAATATAGCATCCGAGATGTTAGGTTGCCTTAGATTAGGATATACAACGTTATAGACGCATATAATGTTCCCACCGAGAAGTAGGGTCCGACACGCCTGGAATGTTGTAGAATAATACATCCGAGATGTCAGGTTGCCTTAGGTTAGGATATATAACGTTATAGACGTATATACTGTTCCCTCCGAGAAGTGGGGTTCGACAGGTCAGGAATGTTGTCAAATATTGCATCCGAGATGTTAGGTTGCCTTAGATTAGGATATATACCGCTATAGACGCATGTAATGTTACCACCGAGACGTAGGGACCGACACGCCTGGAATGTTGTCAAGTGTTACATCCTTGATGTTAGGTTGTCTTAGGTTAGGATATATGACGTTACAGACGTATATAATGTTCCCTCCGAGAAGTAGGGTTCGACAGGCCAGGAATGTTGTCAAATATTGCATCCGAGATGTTAGGTTGCCTTAGATTAGGCTATATACCGTTATAGACGTATATACTGTTCCCTCCGGGACGTAGGGTTCGACAGGCCGGGAATGTTGTCAAATATAGCATCCGAGATGTTAGGTTGCCTTAGATTAGGATATACAACGTTATAGACGCATATAATGTTCCCACCGAGAAGTAGTGTCCGACACGCCTGGAATGTTGTAGAATATTACATCCGAGATGTAAGGTTGCCTTAGGTTAGGATATATACCGTTATAGACGTATATACTGTTCCCTCCGAGAAGTAGGGTTCGACAGGCCAGGAATGTTGTCAAAAATTGCATCCGAGATGTTAGGTTGCCTTAGATTAGGATATATGCCGTTATAGACGCATGTAATGTTACCACCGAGACGTAGGGACCGACACGCCTGGAATGTTGTCAAATGTTACATCCGAGATGTTAGGTTGCCTTAGGTTAGGATATATGACGTTACAGACGTATATACTGTTCCCTCGGGGAAGTAGGGTTCGACAGGCCAGGAATGTTGTCAGATATTGCATCCGAGATGTTAGGTTGCCTTAGGTTAGGATATATAACGTTATGGACGTATATACTGTTCCCACCGAGAAGTAGGGTTCGATAGGCCAGGAATGTTGTCAAATATTGCATCCGAGATGTTTGGTTGCCTTAGATTATGATATATACCGTTATAGACGCATGTAATGTTACCACCGAGACGTAGGGACCGACATGCCTGGAATGTTGTCAAATGTTACATCCGAGATGTTAGGTTGCCTTAGGTTAGGATATATGACGTTATAGACGTATATACTGTTCCCACCGAGAAGTAGGGTTCGACACGCCAGGAATGTTGTCAAATATTACATACGAGATGTTATGTGGCCTTAGGTTAGGATATATAACGTTATAGACTCATGTAATGTTACCACCGAGACGTAGGGACCGGCACGCCTGGAATGTTGTCAAATGTTACATCCGAGATGTTAGGTTGTCTTAGGTTAGGATATATGACGTTACAGACGTATATAATGTTCCCTCCGAGAAGTAGGGTTCGACAGGCCAGGAATGTTGTCAAATATTGCATCCGAGATGTTAGGTTGCCTTAGATTAGGATATATACCGTTATAGACGTATATACTGTTCCCTCCGAGACGTAGGGTTCGACAGGCCAGGAATGTTGTCAAATATTGCATCCGAGATGTTAGGTTGCCTTAGATTAGGATATGCAACGTTATATACGCATATAATGTTCCCACCGAGAAGTAGGGTCCGACACGCCGGGAAGGTTGTAGAATATTACATCCGAGATGTTAGGTTGCCTTAGGTTAGGATATATAACGTTATAGACGTATATACTGTTCCCTCCGAGAAGTAGGGTTCGACAGGCTAGGAATGTTGTCAAATATTGCATCCGAGATGTTAGGTTGCCTTAGATTAGGATATATAGCGTTATAGACGCATATAATGTTCCCACCGAGAAGTAGGGTTCGACACTCCAGGAATGTTGTCAAATATTACATACGAGGTGTTAGGTGGCCTTAGGTTAGGATATATAACGTTATAGACGCATGTAATGTTACCACCGAGACGTAGGGACCGACACGCCTGGAATGTTGTCAAATGTTACATCCGAGATGTTAGGTTGCCTTAGGTTAGGATATATGACGTTATATACGTATATACTGTTCCCTCCGGATGGTAGGGTTCGACAGGCCAGAAATGTTGTCAAATATTGCATCCGAGATGTTAGGTTGCCTTAGGTTAGGATATATAACGTTATAGACGCATGTAATGTTACCACCGAGACGTAGGGACCGACACGCCTGGAATGTTGTCAAATGTTACATCCGAGATGTTAGGTTGCCTTAGGTTAGGATATATGACGTTATATACGTATATACTGTTCCCTCCGGATGGTAGGGTTCGACAGGCCAGAAATGTTGTCAAATATTGCATCCGAGATGTTAGGTTGCCTTAGGTTAGGATATATAACGTTATAGACGCATGTAATGTTACCACCGAGACGTAGGGACCGACACGCCTGGAATGTTGTCAAATGTTACATCCGAGATGTTAGGTTGTCTTAGGTTAGGATATATAACGTTATAGACGCATGTAATGTTACGACCGAGACGTAGGGACCGACACGCCTGGAATGTTGTCAAATGTTACATCCGAGATGTTAGGTTGCCTTAGGTTAGGATATATGACGTTATAGACGTATATACTGTTTCCTCCGAGAAGTAGGGTTCGACAGGCTAGGAATGTTGTCAAATATTGCATCCGAGATGTTAGGTTGCATTAGATTAGGATATATAGCGTTATAGACGCATATAATGTTCCCACCGAGAAGTAGGGTTCGACACTCCAGGAATGTTGTCAAATATTACATACGAGATGTTAGGTGGCCTTAGGTTAGGATATATAACGTTATAGACGCATGTAATGTTACCACCGAGACGTAGGGACCGACACGCCTGGAATGTTGTCAAATGTTACATCCGAGATGTTAGGTTGCCTTAGGTTAGGATATATGACGTTATAGACGTATATACTGTTCCCTCCGGATTGTAGGGTTCGACAGGCCAGAAATGTTGTCAAATATTGCATCCGAGATGTTAGGTTGCCTTAGGTTAGAATATATAACGTTATAGACGCATGTAATGTTACCACCGAGACGTAGGAACCGACACGCCTGGAATGATGTCAAATGTTACATCCGAGATGTTAGGTTGTCTTAGGTTAGGATATATAACGTTATAGACGCATGTAATGTTACGACCGAGACGTAGGGACCGACACGCCTGGAATGTTGTCAAATGTTACATCCGAGATGTTAGGTTGCCTTAGGTTAGGATATATGACGTTATAGACGTATATACTGTTCCCTCCGAGAAGTAGGGTTCGACAGGCCAGGAATGTTGTCAAATATTGCATCCGAGATGTTAGGTTGCCTTAGGTTAGGATATATAACGTTATAGACGCATGTAACGTTACCACCGAGACGTAGGGACCGACACGCCTGGAATGTTGTAAAATGTTACATCCGAGATGTTAGGTTGCCTTAGATTAGGATATATACCGTTATAGACGTATATACTGTTCCCTCCGAGAAGTAGGGTTCGACAGGCCAGGAATGTTGTCAAATATTGCATCCGAGATGTAAGGTTGCCTTAGATTAGGATATTGCAACGTTATAGACGCATATAATGTTCCCACCGAGAAGTAGGGTCCGACACGCCTGGAAGGTTGTAGAATATTACATCCGAGATGTTAGGTTGCCTTAGGTTAGGATATATAACGTTATAGGCGTATATACTGTTCCCTCCGAGAAGTAGGGTTCGGCAGGCCAGGAATGTTGTCAAATATTGCATCCGAGATGTTAGGTTCCCTTAGGTTAGGATATATACCGTTATAAACGTACATACATTTCCCACCGAAAAGAATGCTCCGACACGGCAGGAATGTTGTAGAATATTACATCCGAGATGTCAGGTTGCCTTAGGTTAGGATATATAACGTTATAGACGTATATACTGTTCCCACCGAGAAGTAGGGTCCGACACGCCAGGAATGTTGTCAAATATTACATACGAGATGTTAGGAGGCCTTAGGTTAGGATATATAACGTTATAGACGCATGTAATGTTACCACCGAGACGTAGGGACCGACACGACTGGAATGTTGTCAAGTGTTACATCCTTGATGTTAGGTTGTCTTAGGTTAGGATATATGACGTTACAGACGTATATAATGTTCCCTCCGAGAAGTAGGGTTCGACAGGCCAGGAATGTTGTCAAATATTGCATCCGAGATGTTAGGTTGCCTTAGATTAGGATATATACCGCTATAGACGTATATACTGTTCCCTCCGGGACGTAGGGTTCGACAGGCCGGGAATGTTGTCAAATATAGCATCCGAGATGTTAGGTTGCCTTAGATTAGGATATACAACGTTATAGACGCATATAATGTTCCCACCGAGAAGTAGGGTCCGACACGCCTGGAATGTTGTAGAATAATACATCCGAGATGTCAGGTTGCCTTAGGTTAGGATATATAACGTTATAGACGTATATACTGTTCCCTCCGAGAAGTGGGGTTCGACAGGTCAGGAATGTTGTCAAATATTGCATCCGAGATGTTAGGTTGCCTTAGATTAGGATATATACCGCTATAGACGCATGTAATGTTACCACCGAGACGTAGGGACCGACACGCCTGGAATGTTGTCAAGTGTTACATCCTTGATGTTAGGTTGTCTTAGGTTAGGATATATGACGTTACAGACGTATATAATGTTCCCTCCGAGAAGTAGGGTTCGACAGGCCAGGAATGTTGTCAAATATTGCATCCGAGATGTTAGGTTGCCTTAGATTAGGCTATATACCGTTATAGACGTATATACTGTTCCCTCCGGGACGTAGGGTTCGACAGGCCGGGAATGTTGTCAAATATAGCATCCGAGATGTTAGGTTGCCTTAGATTAGGATATACAACGTTATAGACGCATATAATGTTCCCACCGAGAAGTAGTGTCCGACACGCCTGGAATGTTGTAGAATATTACATCCGAGATGTAAGGTTGCCTTAGGTTAGGATATATACCGTTATAGACGTATATACTGTTCCCTCCGAGAAGTAGGGTTCGACAGGCCAGGAATGTTGTCAAAAATTGCATCCGAGATGTTAGGTTGCCTTAGATTAGGATATATGCCGTTATAGACGCATGTAATGTTACCACCGAGACGTAGGGACCGACACGCCTGGAATGTTGTCAAATGTTACATCCGAGATGTTAGGTTGCCTTAGGTTAGGATATATGACGTTACAGACGTATATACTGTTCCCTCGGGGAAGTAGGGTTCGACAGGCCAGGAATGTTGTCAGATATTGCATCCGAGATGTTAGGTTGCCTTAGGTTAGGATATATAACGTTATGGACGTATATACTGTTCCCA
Source organism: Xylocopa violacea (assembly GCA_963969225.1). Classification (NCBI taxonomy): domain Eukaryota; kingdom Metazoa; phylum Arthropoda; class Insecta; order Hymenoptera; family Apidae; genus Xylocopa; species Xylocopa violacea. The sequence continues at coordinate 23,670,907 of CAXAJV010000004.1, forward strand.
CCGAGAAGTAGGGTTCGATAGGCCAGGAATGTTGTCAAATATTGCATCCGAGATGTTTGGTTGCCTTAGATTATGATATATACCGTTATAGACGCATGTAATGTTACCACCGAGACGTAGGGACCGACATGCCTGGAATGTTGTCAAATGTTACATCCGAGATGTCAGGTTGCCTTAGGTTAGGATATATACCGTTATAGACGTATATACTGTTCCCTCCGAGAAGTAGGGTTCGACAGGCCAGGAATGTTGTCAAATATTGCATCCGAGATGTTAGATTGCCTTAGATTACGATATCGACCGTTATAGGCGCATATAATATTCCCACCGAAAAGTATGCACCGACACGCCAGGAATATTGCAAAATATTACGTCTGAGATAATAGGTTGCCTTAGATTAGGATATACAACGTTATAGACTTATATAATGTTCCCACCGAGAAGTAGGGTCCGACACGCCTGGAATGGTGTAGAATATTACATCCGAAATGTCAGGTTGCCTTCGGTTAGGATATATGACGTTACAGACGTATATACTGTTCCCTCCGAGAAGTAGTGTTCGACAGGCCAGGAATGTTGTCAAATATTGCATCCGAGATGTTAGGTTGCCTTAGATTATGATATATACCTTTATAGACGCATATAATGTTCCCACCGAGAAGTAGGGTCCGACACGCCTGGAATGTTGTAGAATATTACATCCGAGATGTAAGGTTGCCTTAGGTTAGGATATATACCGTTATAGATGTATATACTGTTCCCTCCGAGAAGTAGCGTTCGACAGGCCAGGAATGTTGTCAAATATTGCATCCGAGATGTTAGGTTGCCTTAGATTAGGATATATGCCGTTATAGACGCATATAGTGTTCCCACCGAGAAGTAGGGTCCGACACGCCTGGAATGTTGTAGAATATTACATCCGAGATGTAAGGTTGCCTTAGGTTAGGATATATACCGTTATAGATGTATATACTGTTCCCTCCGAGAAGTAGTGTTCGACAGGCCAGGAATGTTGTCAAATATTGCATCCGAGATGTTAGGTTGCCTTAGATTAGGATATATGCCGTTATAGACGCATGTAATGTTACCACCGAGACGTAGGGACCGACACGCCTGGAATGTTGTCAAATGTTACATCCGAGATGTTAGGTTGCCTTAGGTTAGGATATATGACGTTACAGACGTATATACTGTTCCCTCGGGGAAGTAGGGTTCGACAGGCCAGGAATGTTGTCAGATATTGCATCCGAGATGTTAGGTTGCCTTAGGTTAGGATATATACCGTTATAGACGCATATAATGTTCCCACCGAGAAGTAGGGTCCGACACGCCTGGAAGGTTGTAGAATATTACATCCGAGATGTCAGGTTGCCTTAGGTTAGGATATATACCGTTATAGACATATATACTGTTCCCTCCGAGAAGTAGGGTTCGACAGGCCAGGAATGTTGTCAAATATTGCATACGAGATGATAGGTTGCCTTAGGTTAGGATATATAACGTTATAGACGCATGTAATGTTACCACCGAGACGTAGGGACCGTCACGCCTGGAATGTTGTCAAATGTTACATCCGAGATGTTAGGTTGCCTTAGGTTAGGATATATGACGTTACAGACGTATATACTGTTCCCTCCGGGAAGTAGGGTTCGACAGGCCAGGAATGTTGTCAAATATTGCATCCGAGATGTTAGGTTGCCTTAGATTATGATATATACCGTTATAGGCGTATATACTGTTCCCTCCGAGAAGTAGGGTTCGACAGGCCAGGAATGTTGTCAAATATTGCATCCGAGATGTTAGGTTGCCTTAGATTAGGATATATACCGTTATAGACGTATATACTGTTCCCTCCGAGAAGTAGGGACCGACACGCCTGGAATGTTGTCAAGTGTTACATCCTTGATGTTAGGTTGCCTTAGGTTAGGATATATAACGTTATGGACGCATATACTGTTCCCACCGAGAAGTAGGGTCCGAAACGCCAGAAATGTTGTAAAATATTACATCCGAGTTGTTACGTTGCCGTTATAGGCGCATTAATGTTACCACCGAGACGTAGGGACCGACACGCCTGGAATGTTGTCAAATGTTACATCCTTGATGTTAGGTTGCCTTCGGTTAGGATATATGACGTTACAGAAGTATATACTGTTCCCTCGGGGAAGTAGGGATCGACAGGCCAGGAATGTTGTCAGATATTGCATCCGAGATGTTAGGTTGCCTTAGGTTAGGATATATAACGTTATGGACGTATATACTGTTCCCACCGAGAAGTAGGGTTCGATAGGCCAGGAATGTTGTCAAATATTGCATCCGAGATGTTAGGTTGCCTTAGATTATGATATATACCGTTATAGACGCATATAATGTTCCCACCGAGAAGTAGGGTCCGACACGCCTGGAAGGTTGTAGAATATTACATCCGAGATGTCAGGTTGCCTTAGGTTAGGATATATACCGTTATTGACATATATACTGTTCCCTCCGAGAAGTAGGGTTCGACAGGCCAGGAATGTTGTCAAATATTGCATCCGAGATGATAGGTTGCCTTAGGTTAGGATATATAACGTTATAGACGCATGTAATGTTACCACCGAGAAGTAGGGTCCGACACGCCTGGAATGTTGTAGAATATTACATCCGAGATGTAAGGTTGCCTTAGGTTAGGATATATGACGTTACAGACGTATATACTGTTCCCTCCGGGAAGTAGGGTTCGACAGGCCAGGAATGTTGTCAAATATTGCATCCGAGATGTTAGGTTGCCTTAGATTATGATATATACCGTTATAGACGTATATACTGTTCCCTCCGAGAAGTAGGGTTCGACAGGCCAGGAATGTTGTCAAATATTGCATCCGAGATGTTACGTTGCCTTAGATTAGGATATACCACGTTATAGACGCATATAATGTTCCCACCGAGAAGTAGGGTCCGACACGCCTGGAATGTTGTAGAATATTACATCCGAGATGTAAGGTTGCCTTAGGTTAGGATATATAACGTTATGGACGTATATACTGTTCCCACCGAGAAGTAGGGTCCGAAACGCCAGCAATGTTGTAAAATATTACATCCGAGTTGTTACGTTGCCGTTATAGGCGCATTAATGTTACCACCGAGACGTAGGGACCGACACGCCTGGAATGTTGTCAAATGTTACATCCTTGATGTTAGGTTGTCTTAGGTTAGGATATACGACGTTACAGACGTATATAATGTTCCCTCCGAGAAGTAGGGTTCCACAGGCCAGGAATGTTGTCAAATATTGCATCCGAGATGTTAGGTTGCCTTAGATTAGGATATATACCGTTATAGACGTATATACTGTTCCCTCTGGGACGTAGGGTTCGACAGGCCGGGAATGTTGTCAAATATAGCATCCGAGATGTTAGGTTGCCTTGGATTAGGATATACAACGTTATAGACGCATATAATGCTCCCACCGAGAAGTAGGGTCCGACACGCCTGGAATGTTGTAGAATAATACATCCGAGATGTCAGGTTGCCTTAGGTTAGGATATATAACGTTATGGACGTATATACTGTTCCCACCGAGAAGCAGGGTCCGAAACGCCAGCAATGTTGTAAAATATTACATCCGAGTTGTTACGTTGCCGTTATAGGCGCATTAATGTTACCACCGAGACGAAGGGACCGACATGCCTGGAATGTTGTAAAATGTTACATCCGAGATGTTAGGTTGCCTTAGATTAGGATATATACCGTTATAGACGCATGTAATGATACCACCGAGACGTAGGGACCGACATGCATGGAATGTTGTCAAATGTTACATCCGAGATGTCAGGTTGCCTTAGATTAGGATATATACCGTTATAGACGTATATACTGTTCCCTCCGGGACGTAGGGTTCGACAGGCCGGGAATGTTGTCAAATATAGCATCCGAGATGTTAGGTTGCCTTAGATTAGGATATACAACGTTATAGACGCATATAATGTTCCCACCGAGAAGTAGTGTCCGACACGCCTGGAATGTTGTAGAATATTACATCCGAGATGTAAGGTTGCCTTAGGTTAGGATATATACCGTTATAGACGTATATACTGTTCCCTCCGAGAAGTAGGGTTCGACAGGCCAGGAATGTTGTCAAAAATTGCATCCGAGATGTTAGGTTGCCTTAGATTAGGATATATGCCGTTATAGACGCATGTAATGTTACCACCGAGACGTAGGGACCGACACGCCTGGAATGTTGTCAAATGTTACATCCGAGATGTTAGGTTGCCTTAGGTTAGGATATATGACGTTACAGACGTATATACTGTTCCCTCGGGGAAGTAGGGTTCGACAGGCCAGGAATGTTGTCAGATATTGCATCCGAGATGTTAGGTTGCCTTAGGTTAGGATATATAACGTTATGGACGTATATACTGTTCCCACCGAGAAGTAGGGTTCGATAGGCCAGGAATGTTGTCAAAAATTGCATCCGAGATGTTAGGTTGCCTTAGATTAGGATATATGCCGTTATAGACGCATGTAATGTTACCACCGAGACGTAGGGACCGACACGCCTGGAATGTTGTAGAATATTACATCCGAGATGTAAGGTTGCCTTAGGTTAGGATATATACCGTTATAGATGTATATACTGTTCCCTCCGAGAAGTAGCGTTCGACAGGCCAGGAATGTTGTCAAATATTGCATCCGAGATGTTAGGTTGCCTTAGATTAGGATATATGCCGTTATAGACGCATATAGTGTTCCCACCGAGAAGTAGGGTCCGACACGCCTGGAATGTTGTAGAATATTACATCCGAGATGTAAGGTTGCCTTAGGTTAGGATATATACCGTTATAGATGTATATACTGTTCCCTCCGAGAAGTAGTGTTCGACAGGCCAGGAATGTTGTCAAATATTGCATCCGAGATGTTAGGTTGCCTTAGATTAGGATATATGCCGTTATAGACGCATGTAATGTTACCACCGAGACGTAGGGACCGACACGCCTGGAATGTTGTCAAATGTTACATCCGAGATGTTAGGTTGCCTTAGGTTAGGATATATGACGTTACAGACGTATATACTGTTCCCTCGGGGAAGTAGGGTTCGACAGGCCAGGAATGTTGTCAGATATTGCATCCGAGATGTTAGGTTGCCTTAGGTTAGGATATATACCGTTATAGACGCATATAATGTTCCCACCGAGAAGTAGGGTCCGACACGCCTGGAAGGTTGTAGAATATTACATCCGAGATGTCAGGTTGCCTTAGGTTAGGATATATACCGTTATAGACATATATACTGTTCCCTCCGAGAAGTAGGGTTCGACAGGCCAGGAATGTTGTCAAATATTGCATCCGAGATGATAGGTTGCCTTAGGTTAGGATATATAACGTTATAGACGCATGTAATGTTACCACCGAGACGTAGGGACCGTCACGCCTGGAATGTTGTCAAATGTTACATCCGAGATGTTAGGTTGCCTTAGGTTAGGATATATGACGTTACAGACGTATATACTGTTCCCTCCGGGAAGTAGGGTTCGACAGGCCAGGAATGTTGTCAAATATTGCATCCGAGATGTTAGGTTGCCTTAGATTATGATATATACCGTTATAGACGTATATACTGTTCCCTCCGAGAAGTAGGGTTCGACAGGCCAGGAATGTTGTCAAATATTGCATCCGAGATGTTAGGTTGCCTTAGATTAGGATATACAACGTTATAGACGCATATAATGTTCCCACCGAGAAGTAGGGTCCGACACGCCTGGAATGTTGTAGAATATTACATCCGAGATGTAAGGTTGCCTTAGGTTAGGATATATAACGTTATGGACGTATATACTGTTCCCACCGAGAAGTAGGGTCCGAAACGCCAGAAATGTTGTAAAATATTACATCCGAGTTGTTACGTTGCCGTTATAGGCGCATTAATGTTACCACCGAGACGTAGGGACCGACACGCCTGGAATGTTGTCAAATGTTACATCCTTGATGTTAGGTTGCCTTCGGTTAGGATATATGACGTTACAGAAGTATATACTGTTCCCTCGGGGAAGTAGGGATCGACAGGCCAGGAATGTTGTCAGATATTGCATCCGAGATGTTAGGTTGCCTTAGGTTAGGATATATAACGTTATGGACGTATATACTGTTCCCACCGAGAAGTAGGGTTCGATAGGCCAGGAATGTTGTCAAATATTGCATCCGAGATGTTAGGTTGCCTTAGATTATGATATATACCGTTATAGACGCATATAATGTTCCCACCGAGAAGTAGGGTCCGACACGCCTGGAAGGTTGTAGAATATTACATCCGAGATGTCAGGTTGCCTTAGGTTAGGATATATACCGTTATAGACATATATACTGTTCCCTCCGAGAAGTAGGGTTCGACAGGCCAGGAATGTTGTCAAATATTGCATCCGAGATGATAGGTTGCCTTAGGTTAGGATATATAACGTTATAGACGCATGTAATGTTACCACCGAGAAGTAGGGTCCGACACGCCTGGAATGTTGTAGAATATTACATCCGAGATGTAAGGTTGCCTTAGGTTAGGATATATGACGTTACAGACGTATATACTGTTCCCTCCGGGAAGTAGGGTTCGACAGGCCAGGAATGTTGTCAAATATTGCATCCGAGATGTTAGGTTGCCTTAGATTATGATATATACCGTTATAGACGTATATACTGTTCCCTCCGAGAAGTAGGGTTCGACAGGCCAGGAATGTTGTCAAATATTGCATCCGAGATGTTACGTTGCCTTAGATTAGGATATACCACGTTATAGACGCATATAATGTTCCCACCGAGAAGTAGGGTCCGACACGCCTGGAATGTTGTAGAATATTACATCCGAGATGTAAGGTTGCCTTAGGTTAGGATATATAACGTTATGGACGTATATACTGTTCCCACCGAGAAGTAGGGTCCGAAACGCCAGCAATGTTGTAAAATATTACATCCGAGTTGTTACGTTGCCGTTATAGGCGCATTAATGTTACCACCGAGACGTAGGGACCGACACGCCTGGAATGTTGTCAAATGTTACATCCTTGATGTTAGGTTGTCTTAGGTTAGGATATACGACGTTACAGACGTATATAATGTTCCCTCCGAGAAGTAGGGTTCCACAGGCCAGGAATGTTGTCAAATATTGCATCCGAGATGTTAGGTTGCCTTAGATTAGGATATATACCGTTATAGACGTATATACTGTCCCCTCTGGGACGTAGGGTTCGACAGGCCGGGAATGTTGTCAAATATAGCATCCGAGATGTTAGGTTGCCTTGGATTAGAATATACAACGTTATAGACGCATATAATGCTCCCACCGAGAAGTAGGGTCCGACACGCCTGGAATGTTGTAGAATAATACATCCGAGATGTCAGGTTGCCTTAGGTTAGGATATATAACGTTATGGACGTATATACTGTTCCCACCGAGAAGTAGGGTCCGAAACGCCAGCAATGTTGTAAAATATTACATCCGAGTTGTTACGTTGCCGTTATAGGCGCATTAATGTTACCACCGAGACGTAGGGACCGACACGCCTGGAGTGTTGTAAAATGTTACATCCGAGATGTTAGGTTGCCTTAGATTAGGATATATACCGTTATAGACGCATGTAATGATACCACCGAGACGTAGGGACCGACATGCCTGGAATGTTGTCAAATGTTACATCCGAGATGTCAGGTTGCCTTAGGTTAGGATATATACCGTTATAGACGTATATACTGTTCCCTCCGAGAAGTAGGGTTCGACAGGCCAGGAATGTTGTCAAATATTGCATCCGAGATGTTAGGTTGCCTTAGATTAGGATATATGCCGTTATAGACGCATGTAATGTTACCACCGAGACGTAGGGACCGACACGCCTGGAATGTTGTCAAATGTTACATCCGAGATGTTAGGTTGCCTTAGGTTAGGATATATGACGTTACAGACGTATATACTGTTCCCTCGGGGAAGTAGGGTTCGACAGGCCAGGAATGTTGTCAGATATTGCATCCGAGATGTTAGGTTGCCTTAGGTTAGGATATATACCGTTATAGACGCATATAATGTTCCCACCGAGAAGTAGGGTCCGACACGCCTGGAAGGTTGTAGAATATTACATCCGAGATGTCAGGTTGCCTTAGGTTAGGATATATACCGTTATAGACATATATACTGTTCCCTCCGAGAAGTAGGGTTCGACAGGCCAGGAATGTTGTCAAATATTGCATCCGAGATGATAGGTTGCCTTAGGTTAGGATATATAACGTTATAGACGCATGTAATGTTACCACCGAGACGTAGGGACCGTCACGCCTGGAATGTTGTCAAATGTTACATCCGAGATGTTAGGTTGCCTTAGGTTAGGATATATGACGTTACAGACGTATATACTGTTCCCTCCGGGAAGTAGGGTTCGACAGGCCAGGAATGTTGTCAAATATTGCATCCGAGATGTTAGGTTGCCTTAGATTATGATATATACCGTTATAGACGTATATACTGTTCCCTCCGAGAAGTAGGGTTCGACAGGCCAGGAATGTTGTCAAATATTGCATCCGAGATGTTAGGTTGCCTTAGATTAGGATATACAACGTTATAGACGCATATAATGTTCCCACCGAGAAGTAGGGTCCGACACGCCTGGAATGTTGTAGAATATTACATCCGAGATGTAAGGTTGCCTTAGGTTAGGATATATAACGTTATGGACGTATATACTGTTCCCACCGAGAAGTAGGGTCCGAAACGCCAGAAATGTTGTAAAATATTACATCCGAGTTGTTACGTTGCCGTTATAGGCGCATTAATGTTACCACCGAGACGTAGGGACCGACACGCCTGGAATGTTGTCAAATGTTACATCCTTGATGTTAGGTTGCCTTCGGTTAGGATATATGACGTTACAGAAGTATATACTGTTCCCTCGGGGAAGTAGGGATCGACAGGCCAGGAATGTTGTCAGATATTGCATCCGAGATGTTAGGTTGCCTTAGGTTAGGATATATAACGTTATGGACGTATATACTGTTCCCACCGAGAAGTAGGGTTCGATAGGCCAGGAATGTTGTCAAATATTGCATCCGAGATGTTAGGTTGCCTTAGATTATGATATATACCGTTATAGACGCATATAATGTTCCCACCGAGAAGTAGGGTCCGACACGCCTGGAAGGTTGTAGAATATTACATCCGAGATGTCAGGTTGCCTTAGGTTAGGATATATACCGTTATAGACATATATACTGTTCCCTCCGAGAAGTAGGGTTCGACAGGCCAGGAATGTTGTCAAATATTGCATCCGAGATGATAGGTTGCCTTAGGTTAGGATATATAACGTTATAGACGCATGTAATGTTACCACCGAGAAGTAGGGTCCGACACGCCTGGAATGTTGTAGAATATTACATCCGAGATGTAAGGTTGCCTTAGGTTAGGATATATGACGTTACAGACGTATATACTGTTCCCTCCGGGAAGTAGGGTTCGACAGGCCAGGAATGTTGTCAAATATTGCATCCGAGATGTTAGGTTGCCTTAGATTATGATATATACCGTTATAGACGTATATACTGTTCCCTCCGAGAAGTAGGGTTCGACAGGCCAGGAATGTTGTCAAATATTGCATCCGAGATGTTACGTTGCCTTAGATTAGGATATACCACGTTATAGACGCATATAATGTTCCCACCGAGAAGTAGGGTCCGACACGCCTGGAATGTTGTAGAATATTACATCCGAGATGTAAGGTTGCCTTAGGTTAGGATATATAACGTTATGGACGTATATACTGTTCCCACCGAGAAGTAGGGTCCGAAACGCCAGCAATGTTGTAAAATATTACATCCGAGTTGTTACGTTGCCGTTATAGGCGCATTAATGTTACCACCGAGACGTAGGGACCGACACGCCTGGAATGTTGTCAAATGTTACATCCTTGATGTTAGGTTGTCTTAGGTTAGGATATACGACGTTACAGACGTATATAATGTTCCCTCCGAGAAGTAGGGTTCCACAGGCCAGGAATGTTGTCAAATATTGCATCCGAGATGTTAGGTTGCCTTAGATTAGGATATATACCGTTATAGACGTATATACTGTCCCCTCTGGGACGTAGGGTTCGACAGGCCGGGAATGTTGTCAAATATAGCATCCGAGATGTTAGGTTGCCTTGGATTAGAATATACAACGTTATAGACGCATATAATGCTCCCACCGAGAAGTAGGGTCCGACACGCCTGGAATGTTGTAGAATAATACATCCGAGATGTCAGGTTGCCTTAGGTTAGGATATATAACGTTATGGACGTATATACTGTTCCCACCGAGAAGTAGGGTCCGAAACGCCAGCAATGTTGTAAAATATTACATCCGAGTTGTTACGTTGCCGTTATAGGCGCATTAATGTTACCACCGAGACGTAGGGACCGACACGCCTGGAATGTTGTCAAATGTTACATCCTTGATGTTAGGTTGCCTTCGGTTAGGATATATGACGTTACAGAAGTATATACTGTTCCCTCGGGGAAGTAGGGATCGACAGGCCAGGAATGTTGTCAGATATTGCATCCGAGATGTTAGGTTGCCTTAGGTTAGGATATATAACGTTATGGACGTATATACTGTTCCCACCGAGAAGTAGGGTTCGATAGGCCAGGAATGTTGTCAAATATTGCATCCGAGATGTTAGGTTGCCTTAGATTATGATATATACCGTTATAGACGCATATAATGTTCCCACCGAGAAGTAGGGTCCGACACGCCTGGAAGGTTGTAGAATATTACATCCGAGATGTCAGGTTGCCTTAGGTTAGGATATATACCGTTATAGACATATATACTGTTCCCTCCGAGAAGTAGGGTTCGACAGGCCAGGAATGTTGTCAAATATTGCATCCGAGATGATAGGTTGCCTTAGGTTAGGATATATAACGTTATAGACGCATGTAATGTTACCACCGAGAAGTAGGGTCCGACACGCCTGGAATGTTGTAGAATATTACATCCGAGATGTAAGGTTGCCTTAGGTTAGGATATATGACGTTACAGACGTATATACTGTTCCCTCCGGGAAGTAGGGTTCGACAGGCCAGGAATGTTGTCAAATATTGCATCCGAGATGTTAGGTTGCCTTAGATTATGATATATACCGTTATAGACGTATATACTGTTCCCTCCGAGAAGTAGGGTTCGACAGGCCAGGAATGTTGTCAAATATTGCATCCGAGATGTTACGTTGCCTTAGATTAGGATATACCACGTTATAGACGCATATAATGTTCCCACCGAGAAGTAGGGTCCGACACGCCTGGAATGTTGTAGAATATTACATCCGAGATGTAAGGTTGCCTTAGGTTAGGATATATAACGTTATGGACGTATATACTGTTCCCACCGAGAAGTAGGGTCCGAAACGCCAGCAATGTTGTAAAATATTACATCCGAGTTGTTACGTTGCCGTTATAGGCGCATTAATGTTACCACCGAGACGTAGGGACCGACACGCCTGGAATGTTGTCAAATGTTACATCCTTGATGTTAGGTTGTCTTAGGTTAGGATATACGACGTTACAGACGTATATAATGTTCCCTCCGAGAAGTAGGGTTCCACAGGCCAGGAATGTTGTCAAATATTGCATCCGAGATGTTAGGTTGCCTTAGATTAGGATATATACCGTTATAGACGTATATACTGTCCCCTCTGGGACGTAGGGTTCGACAGGCCGGGAATGTTGTCAAATATAGCATCCGAGATGTTAGGTTGCCTTGGATTAGAATATACAACGTTATAGACGCATATAATGCTCCCACCGAGAAGTAGGGTCCGACACGCCTGGAATGTTGTAGAATAATACATCCGAGATGTCAGGTTGCCTTAGGTTAGGATATATAACGTTATGGACGTATATACTGTTCCCACCGAGAAGTAGGGTCCGAAACGCCAGCAATGTTGTAAAATATTACATCCGAGTTGTTACGTTGCCGTTATAGGCGCATTAATGTTACCACCGAGACGTAGGGACCGACACGCCTGGAGTGTTGTAAAATGTTACATCCGAGATGTTAGGTTGCCTTAGATTAGGATATATACCGTTATAGACGCATGTAATGATACCACCGAGACGTAGGGACCGACATGCCTGGAATGTTGTCAAATGTTACATCCGAGATGTCAGGTTGCCTTAGGTTAGGATATATACCGTTATAGACGTATATACTGTTCCCTCCGAGAAGTAGGGTTCGACAGGCCAGGAATGTTGTCAAATATTGCATCCGAGATGTTAGATTGCCTTAGATTACGATATCGACCGTTATAGGCGCATATAATATTCCCACCGAAAAGTATGCACCGACACGCCAGGAATATTGCAAAATATTACGTCTGAGATAATATGTTGCCTTAGATTAGGATATACAACGTTATAGACTTATATAATGTTCCCACCGAGAAGTAGGGTCCGACACGCCTGGAATGGTGTACAATATTACATCCGAAATGTCAGGTTGCCTTCGGTTAGGATATATGACGTTACAGACGTATATACTGTTCCCTCCGAGAAGTAGTGTTCGACAGGCCAGGAATGTTGTCAAATATTGCATCCGAGATGTTAGGTTGCCTTAGATTATGATATATACCTTTATAGACGCATATAATGTTCCCACCGAGAAGTAGGGTCCGACACGCCTGGAATGTTGTAGAATATTACATCCGAGATGTAAGGTTGCCTTAGGTTAGGATATATACCGTTATAGATGTATATACTGTTCCCTCCGAGAAGTAGCGTTCGACAGGCCAGGAATGTTGTCAAATATTGCATCCGAGATGTTAGGTTGCCTTAGATTAGGATATATGCCGTTATAGACGCATATAGTGTTCCCACCGAGAAATAGGGTCCGACACGCCTGGAATGTTGTAGAATATTACATCCGAGATGTAAGGTTGCCTTAGGTTAGGATATATACCGTTATAGATGTATATACTGTTCCCTCCGAGAAGTAGGGTTCGACAGGCCAGGAATGTTGTCAAATATTGCATCCGAGATGATAGGTTGCCTTAGATTAGGATATATGCCGTTATAGACGCATGTAATGTTACCACCGAGACGTAGGGACCGACACGCCTGTAATGTTGTCAAATGTTACATCCGAGATGTTAGGTTGCCTTAGGTTAGGATATATGACGTTACAGACGTATATACTGTTCCCTCGGGGAAGTAGGGTTCGACAGGCCAGGAATGTTGTCAGATATTGCATCCGAGATGTTAGGTTGCCTTAGGTTAGGATATATAACGTTATGGACGTATATACTGTTCCCACCGAGAAGTAGGGTTCGATAGGCCAGGAATGTTGTCAAATATTGCATCCGAGATGTTAGGTTGCCTTAGATTATGATATATACCGTTATAGACGCATATAATGTTCCCACCGAGAAGTAGGGTCCGACACGCCTGGAAGGTTGTAGAATATTACATCCGAGATGTCAGGTTGCCTTAGGTTAGGATATATACCGTTATAGACATATATACTGTTCCCTCCGAGAAGTAGGGTTCGACAGGCCAGGAATGTTGTCAAATATTGCATCCGAGATGATAGGTTGCCTTAGGTTAGGATATATAACGTTATAGACGCATGTAATGTTACCACCGAGACGTAGGGACCGTCACGCCTGGAATGTTGTCAAATGTTACATCCGAGATGTTAGGTTGCCTTAGGTTAGGATATATGACGTTACAGACGTATATACTGTTCCCTCCGGGAAGTAGGGTTCGACAGGCCAGGAATGTTGTCAAATATTGCATCCGAGATGTTAGGTTGCCTTAGATTATGATATATACCGTTATAGACGTATATACTGTTCCCTCCGAGAAGTAGGGTTCGACAGGCCAGGAATGTTGTCAAATATTGCATCCGAGATGTTAGGTTGCCTTAGATTAGGATATACAACGTTATAGACGCATATAATGTTCCCACCGAGAAGTAGGGTCCGACACGCCTGGAATGTTGTAGAATATTACATCCGAGATGTAAGGTTGCCTTAGGTTAGGATATATAACGTTATGGACGTATATACTGTTCCCACCGAGAAGTAGGGTCCGAAACGCCAGCAATGTTGTAAAATATTACATCCGAGTTGTTACGTTGCCGTTATAGGCGCATTAATGTTACCACCGAGACGTAGGGACCGACACGCCTGGAGTGTTGTAAAATGTTACATCCGAGATGTTAGGTTGCCTTAGATTAGGATATATACCGTTATAGACGCATGTAATGATACCACCGAGACGTAGGGACCGACATGCCTGGAATGTTGTCAAATGTTACATCCGAGATGTCAGGTTGCCTTAGGTTAGGATATATACCGTTATAGACGTATATACTGTTCCCTCCGAGAAGTAGGGTTCGACAGGCCAGGAATGTTGTCAAATATTGCATCCGAGATGTTAGATTGCCTTAGATTACGATATCGACCGTTATAGGCGCATATAATATTCCCACCGAAAAGTATGCACCGACACGCCAGGAATATTGCAAAATATTACGTCTGAGATAATATGTTGCCTTAGATTAGGATATACAACGTTATAGACTTATATAATGTTCCCACCGAGAAGTAGGGTCCGACACGCCTGGAATGGTGTACAATATTACATCCGAAATGTCAGGTTGCCTTCGGTTAGGATATATGACGTTACAGACGTATATACTGTTCCCTCCGAGAAGTAGTGTTCGACAGGCCAGGAATGTTGTCAAATATTGCATCCGAGATGTTAGGTTGCCTTAGATTATGATATATACCTTTATAGACGCATATAATGTTCCCACCGAGAAGTAGGGTCCGACACGCCTGGAATGTTGTAGAATATTACATCCGAGATGTAAGGTTGCCTTAGGTTAGGATATATACCGTTATAGATGTATATACTGTTCCCTCCGAGAAGTAGCGTTCGACAGGCCAGGAATGTTGTCAAATATTGCATCCGAGATGTTAGGTTGCCTTAGATTAGGATATATGCCGTTATAGACGCATATAGTGTTCCCACCGAGAAATAGGGTCCGACACGCCTGGAATGTTGTAGAATATTACATCCGAGATGTAAGGTTGCCTTAGGTTAGGATATATACCGTTATAGATGTATATACTGTTCCCTCCGAGAAGTAGGGTTCGACAGGCCAGGAATGTTGTCAAATATTGCATCCGAGATGATAGGTTGCCTTAGATTAGGATATATGCCGTTATAGACGCATGTAATGTTACCACCGAGACGTAGGGACCGACACGCCTGTAATGTTGTCAAATGTTACATCCGAGATGTTAGGTTGCCTTAGGTTAGGATATATGACGTTACAGACGTATATACTGTTCCCTCGGGGAAGTAGGGTTCGACAGGCCAGGAATGTTGTCAGATATTGCATCCGAGATGTTAGGTTGCCTTAGGTTAGGATATATAACGTTATGGACGTATATACTGTTCCCACCGAGAAGTAGGGTTCGATAGGCCAGGAATGTTGTCAAATATTGCATCCGAGATGTTAGGTTGCCTTAGATTATGATATATACCGTTATAGACGCATATAATGTTCCCACCGAGAAGTAGGGTCCGACACGCCTGGAAGGTTGTAGAATATTACATCCGAGATGTCAGGTTGCCTTAGGTTAGGATATATACCGTTATAGACATATATACTGTTCCCTCCGAGAAGTAGGGTTCGACAGGCCAGGAATGTTGTCAAATATTGCATCCGAGATGATAGGTTGCCTTAGGTTAGGATATATAACGTTATAGACGCATGTAATGTTACCACCGAGACGTAGGGACCGTCACGCCTGGAATGTTGTCAAATGTTACATCCGAGATGTTAGGTTGCCTTAGGTTAGGATATATGACGTTACAGACGTATATACTGTTCCCTCCGGGAAGTAGGGTTCGACAGGCCAGGAATGTTGTCAAATATTGCATCCGAGATGTTAGGTTGCCTTAGATTATGATATATACCGTTATAGACGTATATACTGTTCCCTCCGAGAAGTAGGGTTCGACAGGCCAGGAATGTTGTCAAATATTGCATCCGAGATGTTAGGTTGCCTTAGATTAGGATATACAACGTTATAGACGCATATAATGTTCCCACCGAGAAGTAGGGTCCGACACGCCTGGAATGTTGTAGAATATTACATCCGAGATGTAAGGTTGCCTTAGGTTAGGATATATAACGTTATGGACGTATATACTGTTCCCACCGAGAAGTAGGGTCCGAAACGCCAGAAATGTTGTAAAATATTACATCCGAGTTGTTACGTTGCCGTTATAGGCGCATTAATGTTACCACCGAGACGTAGGGACCGACACGCCTGGAATGTTGTAAAATGTTACATCCGAGATGTTAGGTTGCCTTAGATTAGGATATATACCGTTATAGACGCATGTAATGATACCACCGAGACGTAGGGACCGACACGCCTGGAATGTTGTCAAATGTTACATCCGAGATGTTAGGTTGCCTTAGGTTAGGATATATGACGTTATAGACGTATATGCTGTTCCCTCCGAGAAGTAGGTTTCGACAGGCCAGGAATGTTGTCAGATATTGCATCCGAGATGTTAGGTTGCCTTAGGTTAGGATATATGACGTTATAGACCCATGTAATGTTACCACCGAGACGTAGGGACCGACATGCCTGGAATGTTGTCAAATGTTACATCCGAGATGTTAGGTTGCCTTAGGTTAGGATATATGACGTTATAGACGTATATACTGTTCCCACCGAAAGGTAGGGTTCGACACGCCAGGAATGTTGTCAAATCTTACATACGAGATGTTATGTGGCCTTAGGTTAGGATATATAACGTTATAGACGCATGTAATGTTACGACCGAGACGTAGGGACCGACATGCCTGGAATGTTGTCAAATGTTACATCCGAGATGTTAGGTTGCCTTGGATTAGGATATACAACGTTATAGACGCATATAATGCTCCCACCGAGAAGTAGGCTCCGACACGCCTGGAATGGTGTAGAATATTACATCCGAAATGTCAGGTTGCCTTCGGTTAGGATATATGACGTTACAGACGTATATACTGTTCCCTCCGAGAAGTAGTGTTCGACAGGCCAGGAATGTTGTCAAATATTGCATCCGAGATGTTAGGTTGCCTTAGATTATGATATATACCTTTATAGACGCATATAATGTTCCCACCGAGAAGTAGGGTCCGAAACGCCTGGAATGTTGTAGAATATTACATCCGAGATGTAAGGTTGCCTTAGGTTAGGATATATACCGTTATAGATGTATATACTGTTCCCTCCGAGAAGTAGCGTTCGACAGGCCAGGAATGTTGTCAAATATTGCATCCGAGATGTTAGGTTGCCTTAGATTAGGATATATGCCGTTATAGACGCATATAGTGTTCCCACCGAGAAGTAGGGTCCGACACGCCTGGAATGTTGTAGAATATTACATCCGAGATGTAAGGTTGCCTTAGGTTAGGATATATACCGTTATAGATGTATATACTGTTCCCTCCGAGAAGTAGGGTTCGACAGGCCAGGAATGTTGTCAAATATTGCATCCAAGATGTTAGGTTGCCTTAGATTAGGATATATGCCGTTATAGGCGCATGTAATGTTACCACCGAGACGTAGGGACCGACACGCCTGGAATGTTGTCAAATGTTACATCCGAGATGTTAAGTTGCCTTAGGTTAGGATATATGACGTTACAGACGTATATACTGTTCCCTCGGGGAAGTAGGGTTCGACAGGACAGGAATGTTGTCAGATATTGCATCCGAGATGTTAGGTTGCCTTAGGTTAGGATATATAACGTTATGGACGTATATACTGTTCCCACCGAGAAGTAGGGTTCGATAGGCCAGGAATGTTGTCAAATATTGCATCCGAGATGTTAGGTTGCCTTAGATTATGATATATACCGTTATAGACGCATATAATGTTCCCACCGAGAAGTAGGGTCCGACACGCCTGGAAGGTTGTAGAATATTACATCCGAGATGTCAGGTTGCCTTAGGTTAGGATATATACCGTTATAGACATATATACTGTTCCCTCCGAGAAGTAGGGTTCGACAGGCCAGGAATGTTGTCAAATATTGCATCCGAGTTGTTACGTTGCCGTTATAGGCGCATTAATGTTACCACCGAGACGTAGGGACCGACACGCCTGGAATGTTGTCAAATGTTACATCCTTAATGTTAGGTTGCCTTCGGTTAGGATATATGACGTTACAGACGTATATACTGTTCCCTCGGGGAAGTAGGGTTCGACAGGCCAGGAATGTTGTCAGATATTGCATCCGAGATGATAGGTTGCCTTAGGTTAGGATATATAACGTTATCGACGCATGTAATGTTACCACCGAGACGTAGGGACCGTCATGCCTGGAATGTTGTAGAATATTACATCCGAGATGTCAGGTTGCCTTAGGTTAGGATATATACCGTTATAGACATATATACTGTTCCCTCCGAGAAGTAGGGTTCGACAGGCCAGGAATGTTGTCAAATATTGCATCCGAGATGATAGGTTGCATTAGGTTAGGATATATAACGTTATAGACGCATGTAATGTTACCACCGAGACGTAGGGACCGTCATGCCTGGAATGTTGTCAAATGTTACATCCGAGATGTTAGGTTGCCTTAGGTTAGGATATATGACGTTACAGACGTATATACTGTTCCCTCCGGGAAGTAGGGTTCGACAGGACAGGAATGTTGTCAAATATTGCATCCGAGATGTTAGGTTGCCTTAGATTATGATATATACCGTTATAG
The DNA here is from genome assembly GCA_963969225.1 of Xylocopa violacea. Classification (NCBI taxonomy): domain Eukaryota; kingdom Metazoa; phylum Arthropoda; class Insecta; order Hymenoptera; family Apidae; genus Xylocopa; species Xylocopa violacea. Next base: position 23,689,684 of record CAXAJV010000004.1, read on the forward strand.
ACGTATATACTGTTCCCTCCGAGAAGTAGGGTTCGACAGGCCAGGAATGTTGTCAAATATTGCATACGAGATGTTAGGTTGCCTTAGATTAGGATATACAACGTTATAGACGCATATAATGTTCCCACCGAGAAGTAGGGTCCGACACGCCTGGAATGTTGTAGAATATTACATCCGAGATGTAAGGTTGCCTTAGGTTAGGATATATAACGTTATGGACGTATATACTGTTCCCACCGAGAAGTAGGGTCCGAAACGCCAGCAATGTTGTAAAATATTACATCCGAGTTGTTACGTTGCCGTTATAGGCGCATTAATGTTACCACCGAGACGTAGGGACCGACACGCCTGGAATGTTGTCAAATGTTACATCCTTGATGTTAGGTTGTCTTAGGTTAGGATATATGACGTTACAGACGTATATAATGTTCCCTCCGAGAAGTAGGGTTCCACAGGCCAGGAATGTTGTCAAATATTGCATCCGAGATGTTAGGTTGCCTTAGATTAGGATATATACCGTTATAGACGTATATACTGTTCCCTCTGGGACGTAGGGTTCGACAGGCCGGGAATGTTGTCAAATATAGCATCCGAGATGTTAGGTTGCCTTAGATTAGGATATACAACGTTATAGACGCATATAATGCTCCCACCGAGAAGTAGGGTCCGACACGCCTGGAATGTTGTAGAATAATACATCCGAGATGTCAGGTTGCCTTAGGTTAGGATATATAACGTTATAGACGTATATACTGTTCCCTCCGAGAAGTAGGGTTCGACAGGCCAGGAATGTTGTCAGATATTGCATCCGAGATGTTAGGTTGCCTTAGATTAGGATATATGCCGTTATAGACGCATGTAATGTTACCACCGAGACGTAGGGACCGACACGCCTGGAATGTTGTCAAATGTTACATCCGAGATGTTAGGTTGCCTTAGGTTAGGATATATGACGTTACAGACGTATATACTGTTCCCTCGGGGAAGTAGGGTTCGACAGGCCAGGAATGTTGTCAGATATTGCATCCGAGATGTTAGGTTGCCTTAGGTTAGGATATATAACGTTATGGACGTATATACTGTTCCCACCGAGAAGTAGGGTTCGATAGGCCAGGAATGTTGTGAAATATTGCATCCGAGATGTTAGGTTGCCTTAGATTATGATATATACCGTTATAGACGCATATCATGTTCCCACCGAGAAGTAGGGTCCGACACGCCTGGAAGGTTGTAGAATATTACATCCGAGATGTCAGGTTGCCTTAGGTTAGGATATATACCGTTATAGACATATATACTGTTCCCTCCGAGAAGTAGGGTTCGACAGGCCAGGAATGTTGTCAAATATTGCATCCGAGATGATAGGTTGCCTTAGGTTAGGATATATAACGTTATAGACGCATGTAATGTTACCACCGAGACGTAGGGACCGTCACGCCTGGAATGTTGTCAAATGTTACATCCGAGATGTTAGGTTGCCTTAGGTTAGGATATATGACGTTACAGACGTATATACTGTTCCCTCCGGGAAGTAGGGTTCGACAGGCCAGGAATGTTGTCAAATATTGCATCCGAGATGTTAGGTTGCCTTAGATTATGATATATACCGTTATAGACGTATATACTGTTCCCTCCGAGAAGTAGGGTTCGACAGGCCAGGAATGTTGTCAAATATTGCATCCGAGATGTTAGGTTGCCTTAGATTAGGATATACAACGTTATAGACGCATATAATGTTCCCACCGAGAAGTAGGGTCCGACACGCCTGGAATGTTGTAGAATATTACATCCGAGATGTAAGGTTGCCTTAGGTTAGGATATATAACGTTATGGACGTATATACTGTTCCCACCGAGAAGTAGGGTCCGAAACGCCAGAAATGTTGTAAAATATTACATCCGAGTTGTTACGTTGCCGTTATAGGCGCATTAATGTTACCACCGAGACGTAGGGACCGACACGCCTGGAATGTTGTCAAATGTTACATCCTTGATGTTAGGTTGCCTTCGGTTAGGATATACGACGTTACAGACGTATATAATGTTCCCTCCGAGAAGTAGGGTTCCACAGGCCAGGAATGTTGTCAAATATTGCATCCGAGAAGTTAGGTTGCCTTAGATTAGGATATATACCGTTATAGACGTATATACTGTTCCCTCTGGGACGTAGGGTTCGACAGGCCGGGAATGTTGTCAAATATAGCATCCGAGATGTTAGGTTGCCTTGGCTTAGGATATACAACGTTATAGCCGCATGTAATGCTCCCACCGAGAAGTAGGGTCCGACACGCCTGGAATGTTGTAGAATAACACATCCGAGATGTCAGGTTGCCTTAGGTTAGGATATATAACGTTATGGACGTATATACTGTTCCCACCGAGAAGTAGGGTCCGAAACGCCAGCAATGTTGTAAAATATTACATCCGAGTTGTTACGTTGCCGTTATAGGCGCATTAATGTTACCACCGAGACGTAGGGACCGACACGCCTGGAATGTTGTAAAATGTTACATCCGAGATGTTAGGTTGCCTTAGATTAGGATATATACCGTTATAGACGCATGTAATGATACCACCGAGACGTAGGGACCGACACGCCTGGAATGTTGTCAAATGTTACATCCGAGATGTTAGGTTGCCTTAGGTTAGGATATATGACGTTATAGACGTATATGCTGTTCCCTCCGAGAAGTAGGGTTCGACAGGCCAGGAATGTTGTCAGATATTGCATCCGAGATGTTAGGTTGCCTTAGGTTAGGATATATGACGTTATAGACCCATGTAATGTTACCACCGAGACGTAGGGACCGACATGCCTGGAATGTTGTCAAATGTTACATCCGAGATGTTAGGTTGCCTTAGGTTAGGATATATGACGTTATAGACGTATATACTGTTCCCACCGAAAGGTAGGGTTCGACACGCCAGGAATGTTGTCAAATCTTACATACGAGATGTTATGTGGCCTTAGGTTAGGATATATAACGTTATAGACGCATGTAATGTTACGACCGAGACGTAGGGACCGACATGCCTGGAATGTTGTCAAATGTTACATCCGAGATGTTAGGTTGCCTTGGATTAGGATATACAACGCTATAGACGCATATAATGCTCCCACCGAGAAGTAGGGTCCGACACGCCTGGAATGGTGTAGAATATTACATCCGAAATGTCAGGTTGCCTTCGGTTAGGATATATGACGTTACAGACGTATATACTGTTCCCTCCGAGAAGTAGTGTTCGACAGGCCAGGAATGTTGTCAAACATTGCATCCGAGATGTTAGGTTGCCTTAGATTATGATATATACCTTTATAGACGCATATAATGTTCCCACCGAGAAGTAGGGTCCGAAACGCCTGGAATGTTGTAGAATATTACATCCGAGATGTAAGGTTGCCTTAGGTTAGGATATATACCGTTATAGATGTATATACTGTTCCCTCCGAGAAGTAGCGTTCGACAGGCCAGGAATGTTGTCAAATATTGCATCCGAGATGTTAGGTTGCCTTAGATTAGGATATATGCCGTTATAGACGCATATAGTGTTCCCACCGAGAAGTAGGGTCCGACACGCCTGGAATGTTGTAGAATATTACATCCGAGATGTAAGGTTGCCTTAGGTTAGGATATATACCGTTATAGATGTATATACTGTTCCCTCCGAGAAGTAGGGTTCGACAGGCCAGGAATGTTGTCAAATATTGCATCCAAGATGTTAGGTTGCCTTAGATTAGGATATATGCCGTTATAGGCGCATGTAATGTTACCACCGAGACGTAGGGACCGACACGCCTGGAATGTTGTCAAATGTTACATCCGAGATGTTAGGTTGCCTTAGGTTAGGATATATGACGTTACAGACGTATATACTGTTCCCTCAGGGAAGTAGGGTTCGACAGGCCAGGAATGTTGTCAGATATTGCATCCGAGATGTTAGGTTGCCTTAGGTTAGGATATATAACGTTATGGACGTATATACTGTTCCCACCGAGAAGTAGGGTTCGATAGGCCAGGAATGTTGTCAAATATTGCATCCGAGATGTTAGGTTGCCTTAGATTATGATATATACCGTTATAGACGCTTATAATGTTCCCACCGAGAAGTAGGGTCCGACACGCCTGGAAGGTTGTAGAATATTACATCCGAGATGTCAGGTTGCCTTAGGTTAGGATATATACCGTTATAGACATATATACTGTTCCCTCCGAGAAGTAGGGTTCGACAGGCCAGGAATGTTGTCAAATATTGCATCCGAGATGATAGGTTGCCTTAGGTTAGGATATATAACGTTATAGACGCATGTAATGTTACCACCGAAACGTAGGGACCGTCACGCCTGGAATGTTGTCAAATGTTACATCCTTGATGTTAGGTTGTCTTAGGTTAGGATATATGACGTTACAGACGTATATAATGTTCCCTCCGAGAAGTAGGGTTCCACAGGCCAGGAATGTTGTCAAATATTGCATCCGAGATGTTAGGTTGCCTTAGATTAGGATATATACCGTTATAGACGTATATACTGTTCCCTCTGGGACGTAGGGTTCGACAGGCCGGGAATGTTGTCAAATATAGCATCCGAGATGTTAGGTTGCCTTAGATTAGGATATACAACGTTATAGACGCATATAATGCTCCCACCGAGAAGTAGGGTCCGACACGCCTGGAATGTTGTAGAATAATACATCCGAGATGTCAGGTTGCCTTAGGTTAGGATATATAACGTTATAGACGTATATACTGTTCCCTCCGAGAAGTAGGGTTCGACAGGCCAGGAATGTTGTCAGATATTGCATCCGAGATGTTAGGTTGCCTTAGATTAGGATATATGCCGTTATAGACGCATGTAATGTTACCACCGAGACGTAGGGACCGACACGCCTGGAATGTTGTCAAATGTTACATCCGAGATGTTAGGTTGCCTTAGGTTAGGATATATGACGTTACAGACGTATATACTGTTCCCTCGGGGAAGTAGGGTTCGACAGGCCAGGAATGTTGTCAGATATTGCATCCGAGATGTTAGGTTGCCTTAGGTTAGGATATATAACGTTATGGACGTATATACTGTTCCCACCGAGAAGTAGGGTTCGATAGGCCAGGAATGTTGTCAAATATTGCATCCGAGATGTTAGGTTGCCTTAGATTATGATATATACCGTTATAGACGCATATCATGTTCCCACCGAGAAGTAGGGTCCGACACGCCTGGAAGGTTGTAGAATATTACATCCGAGATGTCAGGTTGCCTTAGGTTAGGATATATACCGTTATAGACATATATACTGTTCCCTCCGAGAAGTAGGGTTCGACAGGCCAGGAATGTTGTCAAATATTGCATCCGAGATGATAGGTTGCCTTAGGTTAGGATATATAACGTTATAGACGCATGTAATGTTACCACCGAGACGTAGGGACCGTCACGCCTGGAATGTTGTCAAATGTTACATCCGAGATGTTAGGTTGCCTTAGGTTAGGATATATGACGTTACAGACGTATATACTGTTCCCTCCGGGAAGTAGGGTTCGACAGGCCAGGAATGTTGTCAAATATTGCATCCGAGATGTTAGGTTGCCTTAGATTATGATATATACCGTTATAGACGTATATACTGTTCCCTCCGAGAAGTAGGGTTCGACAGGCCAGGAATGTTGTCAAATATTGCATCCGAGATGTTAGGTTGCCTTAGATTAGGATATACAACGTTATAGACGCATATAATGTTCCCACCGAGAAGTAGGGTCCGACACGCCTGGAATGTTGTAGAATATTACATCCGAGATGTAAGGTTGCCTTAGGTTAGGATATATAACGTTATGGACGTATATACTGTTCCCACCGAGAAGTAGGGTCCGAAACGCCAGAAATGTTGTAAAATATTACATCCGAGTTGTTACGTTGCCGTTATAGGCGCATTAATGTTACCACCGAGACGTAGGGACCGACACGCCTGGAATGTTGTCAAATGTTACATCCTTGATGTTAGGTTGCCTTCGGTTAGGATATATGACGTTACAGAAGTATATACTGTTCCCTCGGGGAAGTAGGGTTCGACAGGCCAGGAATGTTGTCAGATATTGCATCCGAGATGTTAGGTTGCCTTAGGTTAGGATATATAACGTTATGGACGTATATACTGTTCCCACCGAGAAGTAGGGTTCGATAGGCCAGGAATGTTGTCAAATATTGCATCCGAGATGTTAGGTTGCCTTAGATTATGATATATACCGTTATAGACGCATATAATGTTCCCACCGAGAAGTAGGGTCCGACACGCCTGGAAGGTTGTAGAATATTACATCCGAGATGTCAGGTTGCCTTAGGTTAGGATATATACCGTTATAGACATATATACTGTTCCCTCCGAGAAGTAGGGTTCGACAGGCCAGGAATGTTGTCAAATATTGCATCCGAGATGATAGGTTGCCTTAGGTTAGGATATATAACGTTATAGACGCATATAATGTTCCCACCGAGAAGTAGGGTCCGACACGCCTGGAATGTTGTAGAATATTACATCCGAGATGTAAGGTTGCCTTAGGTTAGGATATATAACGTTATGGACGTATATACTGTTCCCACCGAGAAGTAGGGTCCGAAACGCCAGCAATGTTGTAAAATATTACATCCGAGTTGTTACGTTGCCGTTATAGGCGCATTAATGTTACCACCGAGACGTAGGGACCGACACGCCTGGAATGTTGTCAAATGTTACATCCTTGATGTTAGGTTGTCTTAGGTTAGGATATATGACGTTACAGACGTATATAATGTTCCCTCCGAGAAGTAGGGTTCCACAGGCCAGGAATGTTGTCAAATATTGCATCCGAGATGTTAGGTTGCCTTAGATTAGGATATATACCGTTATAGACGTATATACTGTTCCCTCTGGGACGTAGGGTTCGACAGGCCGGGAATGTTGTCAAATATAGCATCCGAGATGTTAGGTTGCCTTGGATTAGGACATACAACGTTATAGACGCATATAATGCTCCCACCGAGAAGTAGGGTCCGACACGCCTGGAATGTTGTAGAATAATACATCCGAGATGTCAGGTTGCCTTAGGTTAGGATATATAACGTTATGGACGTATATACTGTTCCCACCGAGAAGTAGGGTCCGAAACGCCAGCAATGTTGTAAAATATTACATCCGAGTTGTTACGTTGCCGTTATAGGCGCATTAATGTTACCACCGAGACGTAGGGACCGACACGCCTGGAATGTTGTAAAATGTTACATCCGAGATGTTAGGTTGCCTTAGATTAGGATATATACCGTTATAGACGCATGTAATGATACCACCGAGACGTAGGGACCGACACGCCTGGAATGTTGTCAAATGTTACATCCGAGATGTTAGGTTGCCTTAGGTTAGGATATATGACGTTATAGACGTATATACTGTTCCCACCGAAAGGTAGGGTTCGACACGCCAGGAATGTTGTCAAATCTTACATACGAGATGTTATGTGGCCTTAGGTTAGGATATATAACGTTATAGACGCATGTAATGTTACGACCGAGACGTAGGGAGCGACACGCCTGGAATGTTGTAAAATGTTACATCCGAGATGTTAGGTTGCCTAAGATTAGGATATATACCGTTATAGACGCATGTAATGTTACCACCGAGACGTAGGGACCGACATGCCTGGAATGTTGTCAAATGTTACATCCGAGATGTTAGGTTGCCTTAGGTTAGGATATATGACGTTATAGACGTATATACTGTTCCCTCCGGATGGTAGGGTTCGACAGGACAGGAATGTTGTCAAATATTGCATCCGAGATGTTAGATTGCCTTAGATTACGATATCGACCGTTATAGACGCATATAATATTCCCACCGAAAAGTATGCACCGACACGCCAGGAATATTGCAAAATATTACGTCTGAGATAATAGGTTGCCTTAGATTAGGAATTACAACGTTATAGACTTATATAATGTTCCCACCGAGAAGTAGGGTCCGACACGCCTGGAATGGTGTAGAATATTACATCCGAAATGTCAGGTTGCCTTCGGTTAGGATATATGACGTTACAGACGTATATACTGTTCCCTCCGAGAAGTAGTGTTCGACAGGCCAGGAATGTTGTCAAATATTGCATCCGAGATGTTAGGTTGCCTTAGATTATGATATATACCTTTATAGACGCATATAATGTTCCCACCGAGAAGTAGGGTCCGACACGCCTGGAATGTTGTAGAATATTACATCCGAGATGTAAGGTTGCCTTAGGTTAGGATATATACCGTTATAGATGTATATACTGTTCCCTCCGAGAAGTAGGGTTCGACAGGCCAGGAATGTTGTCAAATATTGCATCCGAGATGTTAGGTTGCCTTAGATTAGGATATATGCCGTTATAGACGCATATAATGTTCCCACCGAGAAGTAGGGTCCGACACGCCTGGAATGTTGTAGAATATTACATCCGAGATGTAAGGTTGCCTTAGGTTAGGATATATACCGTTATAGATGTATATACTGTTCCCTCCGAGAAGTAGGGTTCGACAGGCCAGGAATGTTGTCAAATATTGCATCCGAGATGTTAGGTTGCCTTAGATTAGGATATATGCCGTTATAGACGCATGTAATGTTACCACCGAGACGTAGGGACCGACACGCCTGGAATGTTGTCAAATGTTACATCCGAGATGTTAGGTTGCCTTAGGTTAGGATATATGACGTTACAGACGTATATACTGTTCCTTCGGGGAAGTAGGGTTCGACAGGCCAGGAATGTTGTCAGATATTGCATCCGAGATGTTAGGTTGCCTTAGGTTAGGATATATAACGTTATGGACGTATATACTGTTCCCACCGAGAAGTAGGGTTCGATAGGCCAGGAATGTTGTCAAATATTGCATCCGAGATGTTAGGTTGCCTTAGATTATGATATATACCGTTATAGACGCATATAATGTTCCCACCGAGAAGTAGGGTCCGACACGCCTGGAAGGTTGTAGAATATTACATCCGAGATGTCAGGTTGCCTTAGGTTAGGATATATACCGTTATAGACATATATACTGTTCCCTCCGAGAAGTAGGGTTCGACAGGCCAGGAATGTTGTCAAATATTGCATCCGAGATGATAAGTTGCCTTAGGTTAGGATATATAACGTTATAGACGCATGTAATGTTACCACCGAGACGTAGGGACCGTCATGCCTGGAATGTTGTCAAATGTTACATCCGAGATGTTAGGTTGCCTTAGGTTAGGATATATGACGTTACAGACGTATATACTGTTCCCTCCGGGAAGTAGGGTTCGACAGGCCAGGAATGTTGTCAAATATTGCATCCGAGATGTTAGGTTGCCTTAGATTATGATATATACCGTTATAGACGTATATACTGTTCCCTCCGAGAAGTAGGGTTCGACAGGCCAGGAATGTTGTCAAATATTGCATACGAGATGTTAGGTTGCCTTAGATTAGGATACACAACGTTATAGACGCATATAATGTTCCCACCGAGAAGTAGGGTCCGACACGCCTGGAATGTTGTAGAATATTACATCCGAGATGTAAGGTTGCCTTAGGTTAGGATATATAACGTTATGGACGTATATACTGTTCCCACCGAGAAGTAGGGTCCGAAACGCCAGCAATGTTGTAAAATATTACATCCGAGTTGTTACGTTGCCGTTATAGGCGCATTAATGTTACCACCGAGACGTAGGGACCGAAACGCCTGGAATGTTGTCAAATGTTACATCCTTGATGTTAGGTTGTCTTAGGTTAGGATATATGACGTTACAGACGTATATAATGTTCCCTCCGAGAAGTAGGGTTCCACAGGCCAGGAATGTTGTCAAATATTGCATCCGAGATGTTAGGTTGCCTTAGATTAGGATATATACCGTTATAGACGTATATACTGTTCCCTCTGGGACGTAGGGTTCGACAGGCCGGGAATGTTGTCAAATATAGCATCCGAGATGTTAGGTTGCCTTAGATTAGGATATACAACGTTATAGACGCATATAATGCTCCCACCGAGAAGTAGGGTCCGACACGCCTGGAATGTTGTAGAATAATACATCCGAGATGTCAGGTTGCCTTAGGTTAGGATATATAACGTTATAGACGTATATACTGTTCCCTCCGAGAAGTAGGGTTCGACAGGCCAGGAATGTTGTCAAATATTGCATCCGAGATGTTATGTGGCCTTAGGTTAGGATATATAACGTTATAGACGCATGTAATGTTACGACCGAGACGTAGGGACCGACACGCCTGGAATGTTGTAAAATGTTACATCCGAGATGTTAGGTTGCCTAAGATTAGGATATATACCGTTATAGACGCATGTAATGTTACCACCGAGACGTAGGGTCCGACACGCCTGGAAGGTTGTAGAATATTACATCCGAGATGTTAGGTTGCCTTAGGTTAGGATATATAACGTTATAGACGTATATACTGTTCCCTCCGAGAAGTAGGGTTCGACAGACCAGGAATGTTGTCAAATATTGCATCCGAGATGTTTTGTTGCCTTAGATTAGGATATGCAACGTTATAGACGTATATACTGTTCCCTCCGAGAAGTAGGGTTCGACAGGCCAGGAATGTTGTCAAATATTGCATCCGAGATGTTAGGTTGCCTTAGATTAGGATATATACCGTTATAGACGTATATACTGTTCCCTCCGAGAAGTAGGGACCGACACGCCTGGAATGTTGTCAAGTGTTACATCCTTGATGTTAGGTTGTCTTAGGTTAGGATATATGACGTTACAGACGTATATAATGTTCCCTCCGAGAAGTAGGGTTCGACAGGCCAGGAATGTTGTCAAATATTGCATCCGAGATGTTAGGTTGCCTTAGATTAGGATATATACCGTTATAGACGTATATACTGTTCCCTCCGGGACGTAGGGTTCGACAGGCCGGGAATGTTGTCAAATATAGCATCCGAGATGTTAGGTTGCCTTAGATTAGGATATACAACGTTATAGACGCATATAATGTTCCCACCGAGAAGTAGGGTCCGACACGCCTGGAATGTTGTAGAATAATACATCCGAGATGTCAGGTTGCCTTAGGTTAGGATATATAACGTTATAGACGTATATACTGTTCCCTCCGAGAAGTGGGGTTCGACAGGCCAGGAATGTTGTCAAATATTGCATCCGAGATGTTAGGTTGCCTTAGATTAGGATATATACCGTTATAGACGCATGTAATGTTACCACCGAGACGTAGGGACCGACACGCCTGGAATGTTGTCAAGTGTTACATCCTTGATGTTAGGTTGTCTTAGGTTAGGATATATGACGTTACAGACGTATATAATGTTCCCTCCGAGAAGTAGGGTTCGACAGGCCAGGAATGTTGTCAAATATTGCATCCGAGATGTTAGGTTGCCTTAGATTAGGATATATACCGTTATAGACGTATATACTGTTCCCTCCGGGACGTAGGGTTCGACAGGCCGGGAATGTTGTCAAATATAGCATCCGAGATGTTAGGTTGCCTTAGATTAGGATATACAACGTTATAGACGCATATAATGTTCCCACCGAGAAGTAGTGTCCGACACGCCTGGAATGTTGTAGAATATTACATCCGAGATGTAAGGCTGCCTTAGGTTAGGATATATACCGTTATAGACATATATACTGTTCCCTCCGAGAAGTAGGGTTCGACAGGCCAGGAATGTTGTCAAATATTGCATCCGAGATGATAGGTTGCCTTAGGTTAGGATATATAACGTTATAGACGCATGTAATGTTACCACCGAGACGTAGGGACCGTCACGCCTGGAATGTTGTCAAATGTTACATCCGAGATGTTAGGTTGCCTTAGGTTAGGATATATGACGTTACAGACGTATATACTGTTCCCTCCGGGAAGTAGGGTTCGACAGGCCAGGAATGTTGTCAAATATTGCATCCGAGATGTTAGGTTGCCTTAGATTATGATATATACCGTTATAGACGTATATACTGTTCCCTCCGAGAAGTAGGGTTCGACAGGCCAGGAATGTTGTCAAATATTGCATCCGAGATGTTAGGTTGCCTTACATTAGGATATACAACGTTATAGACGCATATAATGTTCCCACCGAGAAGTAGGGTCCGACACGCCTGGAATGTTGTAGAATATTACATCCGAGATGTAAGGTTGCCTTAGGTTAGGATATATAACGTTATGGACGTATATACTGTTCCCACCGAGAAGTAGGGTCCGAAACGCCAGAAATGTTGTAAAATATTACATCCGAGTTGTTACGTTGCCGTTATAGGCGCATTAATGTTACCACCGAGACGTAGGGACCGACACGCCTGGAATGTTGTCAAATGTTACATCCTTGATGTTAGGTTGCCTTCGGTTAGGATATATGACGTTACAGAAGTATATACTGTTCCCTCGGGGAAGTAGGGTTCGACAGGCCAGGAATGTTGTCAGATATTGCATCCGAGATGTTAGGTTGCCTTAGGTTAGGATATATAACGTTATGGACGTATATACTGTTCCCACCGAGAAGTAGGGTTCGATAGGCCAGGAATGTTGTCAAATATTGCATCCGAGATGTTAGGTTGCCTTAGATTATGATATATACCGTTATAGACGCATATAATGTTCCCACCGAGAAGTAGGGTCCGACACGCCTGGAAGGTTGTAGAATATTACATCCGAGATGTCAGGTTGCCTTAGGTTAGGATATATACCGTTATAGACATATATACTGTTCCCTCCGAGAAGTAGGGTTCGACAGGCCAGGAATGTTGTCAAATATTGCATCCGAGATGATAGGTTGCCTTAGGTTAGGATATATAACGTTATAGACGCATATAATGTTCCCACCGAGAAGTAGGGTCCGACACGCCTGGAATGTTGTAGAATATTACATCCGAGATGTAAGGTTGCCTTAGGTTAGGATATATAACGTTATGGACGTATATACTGTTCCCACCGAGAAGTAGGGTCCGAAACGCCAGCAATGTTGTAAAATATTACATCCGAGTTGTTACGTTGCCGTTATAGGCGCATTAATGTTACCACCGAGACGTAGGGACCGACACGCCTGGAATGTTGTAAAATGTTACATCCGAGATGTTAGGTTGCCTTAGATTAGGATATATACCGTTATAGACGCATGTAATGATACCACCGAGACGTAGGGACCGACACGCCTGGAATGTTGTCAAATGTTACATCCGAGATGTTAGGTTGCCTTAGGTTAGGATATATGACGTTATAGACGTATATACTGTTCCCACCGAAAGGTAGGGTTCGACACGCCAGGAATGTTGTCAAATCTTACATACGAGATGTTATGTGGCCTTAGGTTAGGATATATAACGTTATAGACGCATGTAATGTTACGACCGAGACGTAGGGAGCGACACGCCTGGAATGTTGTAAAATGTTACATCCGAGATGTTAGGTTGCCTAAGATTAGGATATATACCGTTATAGACGCATGTAATGTTACCACCGAGACGTAGGGACCGACATGCCTGGAATGTTGTCAAATGTTACATCCGAGATGTTAGGTTGCCTTAGGTTAGGATATATGACGTTATAGACGTATATACTGTTCCCTCCGGATGGTAGGGTTCGACAGGACAGGAATGTTGTCAAATATTGCATCCGAGATGTTAGATTGCCTTAGATTACGATATCGACCGTTATAGACGCATATAATATTCCCACCGAAAAGTATGCACCGACACGCCAGGAATATTGCAAAATATTACGTCTGAGATAATAGGTTGCCTTAGATTAGGAATTACAACGTTATAGACTTATATAATGTTCCCACCGAGAAGTAGGGTCCGACACGCCTGGAATGGTGTAGAATATTACATCCGAAATGTCAGGTTGCCTTCGGTTAGGATATATGACGTTACAGACGTATATACTGTTCCCTCCGAGAAGTAGTGTTCGACAGGCCAGGAATGTTGTCAAATATTGCATCCGAGATGTTAGGTTGCCTTAGATTATGATATATACCTTTATAGACGCATATAATGTTCCCACCGAGAAGTAGGGTCCGACACGCCTGGAATGTTGTAGAATATTACATCCGAGATGTAAGGTTGCCTTAGGTTAGGATATATACCGTTATAGATGTATATACTGTTCCCTCCGAGAAGTAGGGTTCGACAGGCCAGGAATGTTGTCAAATATTGCATCCGAGATGTTAGGTTGCCTTAGATTAGGATATATGCCGTTATAGACGCATATAATGTTCCCACCGAGAAGTAGGGTCCGACACGCCTGGAATGTTGTAGAATATTACATCCGAGATGTAAGGTTGCCTTAGGTTAGGATATATACCGTTATAGATGTATATACTGTTCCCTCCGAGAAGTAGGGTTCGACAGGCCAGGAATGTTGTCAAATATTGCATCCGAGATGTTAGGTTGCCTTAGATTAGGATATATGCCGTTATAGACGCATGTAATGTTACCACCGAGACGTAGGGACCGACACGCCTGGAATGTTGTCAAATGTTACATCCGAGATGTTAGGTTGCCTTAGGTTAGGATATATGACGTTACAGACGTATATACTGTTCCTTCGGGGAAGTAGGGTTCGACAGGCCAGGAATGTTGTCAGATATTGCATCCGAGATGTTAGGTTGCCTTAGGTTAGGATATATAACGTTATGGACGTATATACTGTTCCCACCGAGAAGTAGGGTTCGATAGGCCAGGAATGTTGTCAAATATTGCATCCGAGATGTTAGGTTGCCTTAGATTATGATATATACCGTTATAGACGCATATAATGTTCCCACCGAGAAGTAGGGTCCGACACGCCTGGAAGGTTGTAGAATATTACATCCGAGATGTCAGGTTGCCTTAGGTTAGGATATATACCGTTATAGACATATATACTGTTCCCTCCGAGAAGTAGGGTTCGACAGGCCAGGAATGTTGTCAAATATTGCATCCGAGATGATAAGTTGCCTTAGGTTAGGATATATAACGTTATAGACGCATGTAATGTTACCACCGAGACGTAGGGACCGTCATGCCTGGAATGTTGTCAAATGTTACATCCGAGATGTTAGGTTGCCTTAGGTTAGGATATATGACGTTACAGACGTATATACTGTTCCCTCCGGGAAGTAGGGTTCGACAGGCCAGGAATGTTGTCAAATATTGCATCCGAGATGTTAGGTTGCCTTAGATTATGATATATACCGTTATAGACGTATATACTGTTCCCTCCGAGAAGTAGGGTTCGACAGGCCAGGAATGTTGTCAAATATTGCATACGAGATGTTAGGTTGCCTTAGATTAGGATACAGAACGTTATAGACGCATATAATGTTCCCACCGAGAAGTAGGGTCCGACACGCCTGGAATGTTGTAGAATATTACATCCGAGATGTAAGGTTGCCTTAGGTTAGGATATATAACGTTATGGACGTATATACTGTTCCCACCGAGAAGTAGGGTCCGAAACGCCAGCAATGTTGTAAAATATTACATCCGAGTTGTTACGTTGCCGTTATAGGCGCATTAATGTTACCACCGAGACGTAGGGACCGAAACGCCTGGAATGTTGTCAAATGTTACATCCTTGATGTTAGGTTGTCTTAGGTTAGGATATATGACGTTACAGACGTATATAATGTTCCCTCCGAGAAGTAGGGTTCCACAGGCCAGGAATGTTGTCAAATATTGCATCCGAGATGTTAGGTTGCCTTAGATTAGGATATATACCGTTATAGACGTATATACTGTTCCCTCTGGGACGTAGGGTTCGACAGGCCGGGAATGTTGTCAAATATAGCATCCGAGATGTTAGGTTGCCTTAGATTAGGATATACAACGTTATAGACGCATATAATGCTCCCACCGAGAAGTAGGGTCCGACACGCCTGGAATGTTGTAGAATAATACATCCGAGATGTCAGGTTGCCTTAGGTTAGGATATATAACGTTATAGACGTATATACTGTTCCCTCCGAGAAGTAGGGTTCGACAGGCCAGGAATGTTGTCAAATATTGCATCCGAGATGTTATGTGGCCTTAGGTTAGGATATATAACGTTATAGACGCATGTAATGTTACGACCGAGACGTAGGGACCGACACGCCTGGAATGTTGTAAAATGTTACATCCGAGATGTTAGGTTGCCTAAGATTAGGATATATACCGTTATAGACGCATGTAATGTTACCACCGAGACGTAGGGTCCGACACGCCTGGAAGGTTGTAGAATATTACATCCGAGATGTTAGGTTGCCTTAGGTTAGGATATATAACGTTATAGACGTATATACTGTTCCCTCCGAGAAGTAGGGTTCGACAGGCTAGGAATGTTGTCAAATATTGCATCCGAGATGTTAGGTAGCCTTAGATTAGGATATATAGCGTTATAGACGCATATAATGTTCCCACCGAGAAGTAGGGTTCGACACTCCAGGAATGTTGTCAAATATTACATACGAGATGTTAGGTGGCCTTAGGTTAGGATATATAACGTTATAGACGCATGTAATGTTACCACCGAGACATAGGGACCGACACGCCTGGAATGTTGTCAAATGTTACATCCGAGATGTTAGGTTGCCTTAGGTTATGAT
Organism: Xylocopa violacea; assembly: GCA_963969225.1. NCBI lineage: Eukaryota > Metazoa > Arthropoda > Insecta > Hymenoptera > Apidae > Xylocopa > Xylocopa violacea. The sequence continues at coordinate 23,706,256 of CAXAJV010000004.1, forward strand.
ATATGACGTTATAGACGTATATACTGTTCCCTCCGGATGGTAGGGTTCGACAGGCCTGGAATGTTGTCAAATGTTACATCCGAGATGTTAGGTTGTCTTAGGTTAGGATATATAACGTTATAAACGCATGTAATGTTACGACCGAGACGTAGGGACCGACACGCCTGGAATGTTGTCAAATGTTACATCCGAGATGTTAGGTTGCCTTAGGTTAGGATATATGACGTTATAGACGTATATACTGTTCCCTCCGAGAAGTAGGGTTCGACAGGCCAGGAATGTTGTCAAATATTGCATCCGAGATGTTAGGTTGCCTTAGGTTAGGATATATAACGTTATAGACGCATGTAGCGTTACCACCGAGACGTAGGGACCGACACGCCTGGAATGTTGTAAAATGTTACATCCGAGATGTTAGGTTGCCTAAGATTAGGATATATACCGTTATAGACGCATGTAATGCTACCACCGAGACGTAGGGACCGACACGCCTGGAATGTTGTCAAATGTTACATCCGAGATGTTAGCTTGCCTTAGGTTAGGATATATGACGTTATAGACGTATATACTGTTCCCTCCGGATGGTAGGGTTCGACAGACCAGGAATGTTGTCAAATATTGCATCCGAGATGTTTTGTTGCCTTAGATTAGGATATGCAACGTTATAGACGTATATACTGTTCCCTCCGAGAAGTAGGGTTCGACAGGCCAGGAATGTTGTCAAATATTGCATCCGAGATGTTAGGTTGCCTTAGATTAGGATATATACCGTTATAGACGTATATACTGTTCCCTCCGAGAAGTAGGGACCGACACGCCTGGAATGTTGTCAAGTGTTACATCCTTGATGTTAGGTTGTCTTAGGTTAGGATATATGACGTTACAGACGTATATAATGTTCCCTCCGAGAAGTAGGGTTCGACAGGCCAGGAATGTTGTCAAATATTGCATCCGAGATGTTAGGTTGCCTTAGATTAGGATATATACCGTTATAGACGTATATACTGTTCCCTCCGGGACGTAGGGTTCGACAGGCCGGGAATGTTGTCAAATATAGCATCCGAGATGTTAGGTTGCCTTAGATTAGGATATACAACGTTATAGACGCATATAATGTTCCCACCGAGAAGTAGGGTCCGACACGCCTGGAATGTTGTAGAATAATACATCCGAGATGTCAGGTTGCCTTAGGTTAGGATATATAACGTTATAGACGTATATACTGTTCCCTCCGAGAAGTGGGGTTCGACAGGCCAGGAATGTTGTCAAATATTGCATCCGAGATGTTAGGTTGCCTTAGATTAGGATATATACCGTTATAGACGCATGTAATGTTACCACCGAGACGTAGGGACCGACACGCCTGGAATGTTGTCAAGTGTTACATCCTTGATGTTAGGTTGTCTTAGGTTAGGATATATGACGTTACAGACGTATATAATGTTCCCTCCGAGAAGTAGGGTTCGACAGGCCAGGAATGTTGTCAAATATTGCATCCGAGATGTTAGGTTGCCTTAGATTAGGATATATACCGTTATAGACGTATATACTGTTCCCTCCGGGACGTAGGGTTCGACAGGCCGGGAATGTTGTCAAATATAGCATCCGAGATGTTAGGTTGCCTTAGATTAGGATATACAACGTTATAGACGCATATAATGTTCCCACCGAGAAGTAGTGTCCGACACGCCTGGAATGTTGTAGAATATTACATCCGAGATGTAAGGCTGCCTTAGGTTAGGATATATACCGTTATAGACGTATATACTGTTCCCTCCGAAAGTAGGGTTCGACAGGCCAGGAATGTTGTCAAATATTGCATCCGAGATGTTAGGTTGCCTTAGATTAGGATATATGCCGTTATAGACGCATGTAATGTTACCACCGAGACGTAGGGACCGACACGCCTGGAATGTTGTCAAATGTTACATCCGAGATGTTAGGTTGCCTTAGTTTAGGATATATGACGTTACAGACGTATATACTGTTCCCTCGGGGAAGTAGGGTTCGACAGGCCAGGAATCTTGTCAGATATTGCATCCGAGATGTTGGGTTGCCTTAGGTTAGGATATATAACGTTATGGACGTATATACTGTTCCCACCGAGAAGTAGGGTTCGATAGGCCAGGAATGTTGTCAAATATTGCATCCGAGATGTTAGGTTGCCTTAGATTATGATATATACCGTTATAGACGCATATAATGTTCCCACCGAGAAGTAGGGTCCGACACGCCTGGAAGGTTGTAGAATATTACATCCGAGATGTCAGGTTGCCTTAGGTTAGGATATATAACGTTATAGACGTATATACTGTTCCCTCCGAGAAGTAGGGTTCGACAGGCCAGGAATGTTGTCAAATATTGCATCCGAGATGTTAGGTTGCCTTAGATTAGGATATATACCGTTATAGACGCATGTAATGTTACCACCGAGACGTAGGGACCGACACGCCTGGAATGTTGTCAAATGTTATATCCGAGATGTTAGGTTGCCTCAGGATAGGATATATGACGTTATAGACGTATATACTGTTCCGTCCGAGAAGTAGGGTTCGACGGGCCAGGAATGTTGTCAAATATTGCATCCGAGATGTTACGTCGCCTTAGGTTAGGATATATAACGTTATAGACGCATGTAATGTTACCACCGAGACGTAGGGACCGACACGCCTGGAATGTTGTCAAATGTTACATCCGAGATGTTAGGTTGCCTTAGGTTAGGATATATGACGTTACAGACGTATATACTGTTCCCTCCAAGAAGTAGTGTTCGACGGGCTAGGAATGTTGTTAAATATTGCATCCGAGATGTTAGGTTGCCTTAGATTATGATATATACCTTTATAGACGCATATAATGTTCCCACCGAGAAGTAGTGTCCGACACGCCTGGAATGTTGTAGAATATTACATCCGAGATGTAAGGTTGCCTTAGGTTAGGATATATACCGTTATAGACGTATATACTGTTCCCTCCGAGAAGTAGGGTTCGACAGGCCAGGAATGTTGTCAAAAATTGCATCCGAGATGTTAGGTTGCCTTAGATTAGGATATATGCCGTTATAGACGCATGTAATGTTACCACCGAGACGTAGGGACCGACACGCCTGGAATGCTGTCAAATGTTACATCCGAGATGTTAGGTTGCCTTAGGTTAGGATATATGACGTTACAGACGTATATACTGTTCCCTCGGGGAAGTAGGGTTCGACAGGCCAGGAATGTTGTCAGATATTGCATCCGAGATGTTAGGTTGCCTTAGGTTAGGATATATAACGTTATGGACGTATATACTGTTCCCACCGAGAAGTAGGGTTCGATAGGCCAGGAATGTTGTCAAATATTGCATCCGAGATGTTAGGTTGCCTTAGATTATGATATATACCGTTATAGACGCATATAATGTTCCCACCGAGAAGTAGGGTCCGACACGCCTGGAAGGTTGTAGACTATTACATCCGAGATGTCAGGTTGCCTTAGGTTAGGATATATACCGTTATAGACATATATACTGTTCCCTCCGAGAAGTAGGGTTCGACAGGCCAGGAATGTTGTCAAATATTGCATCCGAGATGATAGGTTGCCTTAGGTTAGGATATATAACGATATAGATGCATGTAATGTTACCACCGAGACGTAGGGACCGTCACGCCTGGAATGTTGTCAAATGTTACATCCGAGATGTTAGGTTGCCTTAGGTTAGGATATATGACGTTACAGACGTATATACTGTTCCCTCCGGGAAGTAGGGTTCGACAGGCCAGGAATGTTGTCAAATATTGCATCCGAGATGTTAGGTTGCCTTAGATTATGATATATACCGTTATAGACGTATATACTGTTCCCTCCGAGAAGTAGGGTTAGACAGGCCAGGAATGTTGTCAAATATTGCATCCGAGACGTTAGGTTGCCTTAGATTAGGATATACAACGTTATAGACGCATATAATGTTCCCACCGAGAAGTAGGGTCCGACACGCCTGGAATGTTGTAGAATATTACATCCGAGATGTAAGGTTGCCTTAGGTTAGGATATATAACGTTATGGACGTATATACTGTTCCCACCGAGAACTAGGGTCCGAAACGCCAGCAATGTTGTAAAATATTACATCCGAGTTGTTACGTTGCCGTTATAGGCGCATTAATGTTACCACCGAGACGTAGGGACCGACAGGCCTGGAATGTTGTAAAATGTTACATCCGAGATGTTAGGTTGCCTTAGATTAGGATATATACCGTTATAGACGCATGTAATGATACCACCGAGACGTAGGGACCGACACGCCTGGAATGTTGTCAAATGTTACATCCGAGATGTTAGGTTGCCTTAGGTTAGGATATATGACGTTATAGACGTATATACTGTTCCCTCCGGATGGTAGGGTTCGACAGACCAGGAATGTTGTCAAATATTGCATCCGAGATGTTTTGTTGCCTTAGATTAGGATATGCAACGTTATAGACGTATATACTGTTCCCTCCGAGAAGTAGGGTTCGACAGGCCAGGAATGTTGTCAAATATTGCATCCGAGATGTTAGGTTGCCTTAAATTAGGATATATACCGTTATAGACGTATATACTGTTCCCTCCGAGAAGTAGGGACCGACACGCCTGGAATGTTGTCAAGTGTTACATCCTTGATGTTAGGTTGTCTTAGGTTAGGATATATGACGTTACAGACGTATATAATGTTCCCTCCGAGAAGTAGGGTTCGACAGGCCAGGAATGTTGTCAAATATTGCATCCGAGATGTTAGGTTGCCTTAGATTAGGATATATACCGTTATAGACGTATATACTGTTCCCTCCGGGACGTAGGGTTCGACAGGCCGGGAATGTTGTCAAATATAGCATCCGAGATGTTAGGTTGCCTTAGGTTAGGATATATAACGTTATGGACGTATATACTGTTCCCACCGAGAAGTAGGGTTCGATAGGCCAGGAATGTTGTCAAATATTGCATCCGAGATGTTAGGTTGCCTTAGATTATGATATATACCGTTATAGACGCATATAATGTTCCCACCGAGAAGTAGGGTCCGACACGCCTGGAAGGTTGTAGACTATTACATCCGAGATGTCAGGTTGCCTTAGGTTAGGATATATACCGTTATAGACATATATACTGTTCCCTCCGAGAAGTAGGGTTCGACAGGCCAGGAATGTTGTCAAATATTGCATCCGAGATGATAGGTTGCCTTAGGTTAGGATATATAACGATATAGATGCATGTAATGTTACCACCGAGACGTAGGGACCGTCACGCCTGGAATGTTGTCAAATGTTACATCCGAGATGTTAGGTTGCCTTAGGTTAGGATATATGACGTTACAGACGTATATACTGTTCCCTCCGGGAAGTAGGGTTCGACAGGCCAGGAATGTTGTCAAATATTGCATCCGAGATGTTAGGTTGCCTTAGATTATGATATATACCGTTATAGACGTATATACTGTTCCCTCCGAGAAGTAGGGTTAGACAGGCCAGGAATGTTGTCAAATATTGCATCCGAGACGTTAGGTTGCCTTAGATTAGGATATACAACGTTATAGACGCATATAATGTTCCCACCGAGAAGTAGGGTCCGACACGCCTGGAATGTTGTAGAATATTACATCCGAGATGTAAGGTTGCCTTAGGTTAGGATATATAACGTTATGGACGTATATACTGTTCCCACCGAGAACTAGGGTCCGAAACGCCAGCAATGTTGTAAAATATTACATCCGAGTTGTTACGTTGCCGTTATAGGCGCATTAATGTTACCACCGAGACGTAGGGACCGACAGGCCTGGAATGTTGTAAAATGTTACATCCGAGATGTTAGGTTGCCTTAGATTAGGATATATACCGTTATAGACGCATGTAATGATACCACCGAGACGTAGGGACCGACACGCCTGGAATGTTGTCAAATGTTACATCCGAGATGTTAGGTTGCCTTAGGTTAGGATATATGACGTTATAGACGTATATACTGTTCCCTCCGGATGGTAGGGTTCGACAGACCAGGAATGTTGTCAAATATTGCATCCGAGATGTTTTGTTGCCTTAGATTAGGATATGCAACGTTATAGACGTATATACTGTTCCCTCCGAGAAGTAGGGTTCGACAGGCCAGGAATGTTGTCAAATATTGCATCCGAGATGTTAGGTTGCCTTAAATTAGGATATATACCGTTATAGACGTATATACTGTTCCCTCCGAGAAGTAGGGACCGACACGCCTGGAATGTTGTCAAGTGTTACATCCTTGATGTTAGGTTGTCTTAGGTTAGGATATATGACGTTACAGACGTATATAATGTTCCCTCCGAGAAGTAGGGTTCGACAGGCCAGGAATGTTGTCAAATATTGCATCCGAGATGTTAGGTTGCCTTAGATTAGGATATATACCGTTATAGACGTATATACTGTTCCCTCCGGGACGTAGGGTTCGACAGGCCGGGAATGTTGTCAAATATAGCATCCGAGATGTTAGGTTGCCTTAGATTAGGATATACAACGTTATAGACGCATATAATGTTCCCACCGAGAAGTAGGGTCCGACACGCCTGGAATGTTGTAGAATAATACATCCGAGATGTCAGGTTGCCTTAGGTTAGGATATATAACGTTATAGACGTATATACTGTTCCCTCCGAGAAGTGGGGTTCGACAGGCCAGGAATGTTGTCAAATATTGCATCCGAGATGTTAGGTTGCCTTAGATTAGGATATATACCGTTATAGACGCATGTAATGTTACCACCGAGACGTAGGGACCGACACGCCTGGAATGTTGTCAAGTGTTACATCCTTGATGTTAGGTTGTCTTAGGTTAGGATATATGACGTTACAGACGTATATAATGTTCCCTCCGAGAAGTAGGGTTCGACAGGCCAGGAATGTTGTCAAATATTGCATCCGAGACGTTAGGTTGCCTTAGATTAGGATATACAACGTTATAGACGCATATAATGTTCCCACCGAGAAGTAGGGTCCGACACGCCTGGAATGTTGTAGAATATTACATCCGAGATGTAAGGTTGCCTTAGGTTAGGATATATAACGTTATGGACGTATATACTGTTCCCACCGAGAACTAGGGTCCGAAACGCCAGCAATGTTGTAAAATATTACATCCGAGTTGTTACGTTGCCGTTATAGGCGCATTAATGTTACCACCGAGACGTAGGGACCGACAGGCCTGGAATGTTGTAAAATGTTACATCCGAGATGTTAGGTTGCCTTAGATTAGGATATATACCGTTATAGACGCATGTAATGATACCACCGAGACGTAGGGACCGACACGCCTGGAATGTTGTCAAATGTTACATCCGAGATGTTAGGTTGCCTTAGGTTAGGATATATGACGTTATAGACGTATATACTGTTCCCTCCGGATGGTAGGGTTCGACAGACCAGGAATGTTGTCAAATATTGCATCCGAGATGTTTTGTTGCCTTAGATTAGGATATGCAACGTTATAGACGTATATACTGTTCCCTCCGAGAAGTAGGGTTCGACAGGCCAGGAATGTTGTCAAATATTGCATCCGAGATGTTAGGTTGCCTTAGATTAGGATATATACCGTTATAGACGTATATACTGTTCCCTCCGAGAAGTAGGGACCGACACGCCTGGAATGTTGTCAAGTGTTACATCCTTGATGTTAGGTTGTCTTAGGTTAGGATATATGACGTTACAGACGTATATAATGTTCCCTCCGAGAAGTAGGGTTCGACAGGCCAGGAATGTTGTCAAATATTGCATCCGAGATGTTAGGTTGCCTTAGATTAGGATATATACCGTTATAGACGTATATACTGTTCCCTCCGGGACGTAGGGTTCGACAGGCCGGGAATGTTGTCAAATATAGCATCCGAGATGTTAGGTTGCCTTAGATTAGGATATACAACGTTATAGACGCATATAATGTTCCCACCGAGAAGTAGGGTCCGACACGCCTGGAATGTTGTAGAATAATACATCCGAGATGTCAGGTTGCCTTAGGTTAGGATATATAACGTTATAGACGTATATACTGTTCCCTCCGAGAAGTGGGGTTCGACAGGCCAGGAATGTTGTCAAATATTGCATCCGAGATGTTAGGTTGCCTTAGATTAGGATATATACCGTTATAGACGCATGTAATGTTACCACCGAGACGTAGGGACCGACACGCCTGGAATGTTGTCAAGTGTTACATCCTTGATGTTAGGTTGTCTTAGGTTAGGATATATGACGTTACAGACGTATATAATGTTCCCTCCGAGAAGTAGGGTTCGACAGGCCAGGAATGTTGTCAAATATTGCATCCGAGACGTTAGGTTGCCTTAGATTAGGATATACAACGTTATAGACGCATATAATGTTCCCACCGAGAAGTAGGGTCCGACACGCCTGGAATGTTGTAGAATATTACATCCGAGATGTAAGGTTGCCTTAGGTTAGGATATATAACGTTATGGACGTATATACTGTTCCCACCGAGAACTAGGGTCCGAAACGCCAGCAATGTTGTAAAATATTACATCCGAGTTGTTACGTTGCCGTTATAGGCGCATTAATGTTACCACCGAGACGTAGGGACCGACACGCCTGGAATGTTGTAGAATATTACATCCGAGATGTAAGGTTGCCTTAGGTTAGGATATATAACGTTATGGACGTATATACTGTTCCCACCGAGAACTAGGGTCCGAAACGCCAGCAATGTTGTAAAATATTACATCCGAGTTGTTACGTTGCCGTTATAGGCGCATTAATGTTACCACCGAGACGTAGGGACCGACAGGCCTGGAATGTTGTAAAATGTTACATCCGAGATGTTAGGTTGCCTTAGATTAGGATATATACCGTTATAGACGCATGTAATGATACCACCGAGACGTAGGGACCGACACGCCTGGAATGTTGTCAAATGTTACATCCGAGATGTTAGGTTGCCTTAGGTTAGGATATATGACGTTATAGACGTATATACTGTTCCCTCCGGATGGTAGGGTTCGACAGACCAGGAATGTTGTCAAATATTGCATCCGAGATGTTTTGTTGCCTTAGATTAGGATATGCAACGTTATAGACGTATATACTGTTCCCTCCGAGAAGTAGGGTTCGACAGGCCAGGAATGTTGTCAAATATTGCATCCGAGATGTTAGGTTGCCTTAGATTAGGATATATACCGTTATAGACGTATATACTGTTCCCTCCGAGAAGTAGGGACCGACACGCCTGGAATGTTGTCAAGTGTTACATCCTTGATGTTAGGTTGTCTTAGGTTAGGATATATGACGTTACAGACGTATATAATGTTCCCTCCGAGAAGTAGGGTTCGACAGGCCAGGAATGTTGTCAAATATTGCATCCGAGATGTTAGGTTGCCTTAGATTAGGATATATACCGTTATAGACGTATATACTGTTCCCTCCGGGACGTAGGGTTCGACAGGCCGGGAATGTTGTCAAATATAGCATCCGAGATGTTAGGTTGCCTTAGATTAGGATATACAACGTTATAGACGCATATAATGTTCCCACCGAGAAGTAGGGTCCGACACGCCTGGAATGTTGTAGAATAATACATCCGAGATGTCAGGTTGCCTTAGGTTAGGATATATAACGTTATAGACGTATATACTGTTCCCTCCGAGAAGTGGGGTTCGACAGGCCAGGAATGTTGTCAAATATTGCATCCGAGATGTTAGGTTGCCTTAGATTAGGATATATACCGTTATAGACGCATGTAATGTTACCACCGAGACGTAGGGACCGACACGCCTGGAATGTTGTCAAGTGTTACATCCTTGATGTTAGGTTGTCTTAGGTTAGGATATATGACGTTACAGACGTATATAATGTTCCCTCCGAGAAGTAGGGTTCGACAGGCCAGGAATGTTGTCAAATATTGCATCCGAGACGTTAGGTTGCCTTAGATTAGGATATACAACGTTATAGACGCATATAATGTTCCCACCGAGAAGTAGGGTCCGACACGCCTGGAATGTTGTAGAATATTACATCCGAGATGTAAGGTTGCCTTAGGTTAGGATATATAACGTTATGGACGTATATACTGTTCCCACCGAGAACTAGGGTCCGAAACGCCAGCAATGTTGTAAAATATTACATCCGAGTTGTTACGTTGCCGTTATAGGCGCATTAATGTTACCACCGAGACGTAGGGACCGACAGGCCTGGAATGTTGTAAAATGTTACATCCGAGATGTTAGGTTGCCTTAGATTAGGATATATACCGTTATAGACGCATGTAATGATACCACCGAGAAGTAGGGACCGACACGCCTGGAATGTTGTCAAATGTTACATCCGAGATGTTAGGTTGCCTTAGGTTAGGATATATGACGTTATAGACGTATATACTGTTCCCTCCGGATGGTAGGGTTCGACAGACCAGGAATGTTGTCAAATATTGCATCCGAGATGTTTTGTTGCCTTAGATTAGGATATGCAACGTTATAGACGTATATACTGTTCCCTCCGAGAAGTAGGGTTCGACAGGCCAGGAATGTTGTCAAATATTGCATCCGAGATGTTAGGTTGCCTTAGATTAGGATATACAACGTTATAGACGCATATAATGTTCCCACCGAGAAGTAGGGTCCGACACGCCTGGAATGTTGTAGAATAATACATCCGAGATGTCAGGTTGCCTTAGGTTAGGATATATAACGTTATAGACGTATATACTGTTCCCTCCGAGAAGTGGGGTTCGACAGGCCAGGAATGTTGTCAAATATTGCATCCGAGATGTTAGGTTGCCTTAGATTAGGATATATACCGTTATAGACGCATGTAATGTTACCACCGAGACGTAGGGACCGACACGCCTGGAATGTTGTCAAGTGTTACATCCTTGATGTTAGGTTGTCTTAGGTTAGGATATATGACGTTACAGACGTATATAATGTTCCCTCCGAGAAGTAGGGTTCGACAGGCCAGGAATGTTGTCAAATATTGCATCCGAGACGTTAGGTTGCCTTAGATTAGGATATACAACGTTATAGACGCATATAATGTTCCCACCGAGAAGTAGGGTCCGACACGCCTGGAATGTTGTAGAATATTACATCCGAGATGTAAGGTTGCCTTAGGTTAGGATATATAACGTTATGGACGTATATACTGTTCCCACCGAGAACTAGGGTCCGAAACGCCAGCAATGTTGTAAAATATTACATCCGAGTTGTTACGTTGCCGTTATAGGCGCATTAATGTTACCACCGAGACGTAGGGACCGACACGCCTGGAATGTTGTAGAATATTACATCCGAGATGTAAGGTTGCCTTAGGTTAGGATATATAACGTTATGGACGTATATACTGTTCCCACCGAGAACTAGGGTCCGAAACGCCAGCAATGTTGTAAAATATTACATCCGAGTTGTTACGTTGCCGTTATAGGCGCATTAATGTTACCACCGAGACGTAGGGACCGACAGGCCTGGAATGTTGTAAAATGTTACATCCGAGATGTTAGGTTGCCTTAGATTAGGATATATACCGTTATAGACGCATGTAATGATACCACCGAGACGTAGGGACCGACACGCCTGGAATGTTGTCAAATGTTACATCCGAGATGTTAGGTTGCCTTAGGTTAGGATATATGACGTTATAGACGTATATACTGTTCCCTCCGGATGGTAGGGTTCGACAGACCAGGAATGTTGTCAAATATTGCATCCGAGATGTTTTGTTGCCTTAGATTAGGATATGCAACGTTATAGACGTATATACTGTTCCCTCCGAGAAGTAGGGTTCGACAGGCCAGGAATGTTGTCAAATATTGCATCCGAGATGTTAGGTTGCCTTAGATTAGGATATATACCGTTATAGACGTATATACTGTTCCCTCCGAGAAGTAGGGACCGACACGCCTGGAATGTTGTCAAGTGTTACATCCTTGATGTTAGGTTGTCTTAGGTTAGGATATATGACGTTACAGACGTATATAATGTTCCCTCCGAGAAGTAGGGTTCGACAGGCCAGGAATGTTGTCAAATATTGCATCCGAGATGTTAGGTTGCCTTAGATTAGGATATATACCGTTATAGACGTATATACTGTTCCCTCCGGGACGTAGGGTTCGACAGGCCGGGAATGTTGTCAAATATAGCATCCGAGATGTTAGGTTGCCTTAGATTAGGATATACAACGTTATAGACGCATATAATGTTCCCACCGAGAAGTAGGGTCCGACACGCCTGGAATGTTGTAGAATAATACATCCGAGATGTCAGGTTGCCTTAGGTTAGGATATATAACGTTATAGACGTATATACTGTTCCCTCCGAGAAGTGGGGTTCGACAGGCCAGGAATGTTGTCAAATATTGCATCCGAGATGTTAGGTTGCCTTAGATTAGGATATATACCGTTATAGACGCATGTAATGTTACCACCGAGACGTAGGGACCGACACGCCTGGAATGTTGTCAAGTGTTACATCCTTGATGTTAGGTTGTCTTAGGTTAGGATATATGACGTTACAGACGTATATAATGTTCCCTCCGAGAAGTAGGGTTCGACAGGCCAGGAATGTTGTCAAATATTGCATCCGAGACGTTAGGTTGCCTTAGATTAGGATATACAACGTTATAGACGCATATAATGTTCCCACCGAGAAGTAGGGTCCGACACGCCTGGAATGTTGTAGAATATTACATCCGAGATGTAAGGTTGCCTTAGGTTAGGATATATAACGTTATGGACGTATATACTGTTCCCACCGAGAACTAGGGTCCGAAACGCCAGCAATGTTGTAAAATATTACATCCGAGTTGTTACGTTGCCGTTATAGGCGCATTAATGTTACCACCGAGACGTAGGGACCGACAGGCCTGGAATGTTGTAAAATGTTACATCCGAGATGTTAGGTTGCCTTAGATTAGGATATATACCGTTATAGACGCATGTAATGATACCACCGAGAAGTAGGGACCGACACGCCTGGAATGTTGTCAAATGTTACATCCGAGATGTTAGGTTGCCTTAGGTTAGGATATATGACGTTATAGACGTATATACTGTTCCCTCCGGATGGTAGGGTTCGACAGACCAGGAATGTTGTCAAATATTGCATCCGAGATGTTTTGTTGCCTTAGATTAGGATATGCAACGTTATAGACGTATATACTGTTCCCTCCGAGAAGTAGGGTTCGACAGGCCAGGAATGTTGTCAAATATTGCATCCGAGATGTTAGGTTGCCTTAGATTAGGATATATACCGTTATAGACGTATATACTGTTCCCTCCGAGAAGTAGGGACCGACACGCCTGGAATGTTGTCAAGTGTTACATCCTTGATGTTAGGTTGTCTTAGGTTAGGATATATGACGTTACAGACGTATATAATGTTCCCTCCGAGAAGTAGGGTTCGACAGGCCAGGAATGTTGTCAAATATTGCATCCGAGATGTTAGGTTGCCTTAGATTAGGATATATACCGTTATAGACGTATATACTGTTCCCTCCGGGACGTAGGGTTCGACAGGCCGGGAATGTTGTCAAATATAGCATCCGAGATGTTAGGTTGCCTTAGATTAGGATATACAACGTTATAGACGCATATAATGTTCCCACCGAGAAGTAGGGTCCGACACGCCTGGAATGTTGTAGAATAATACATCCGAGATGTCAGGTTGCCTTAGGTTAGGATATATAACGTTATAGACGTATATACTGTTCCCTCCGAGAAGTGGGGTTCGACAGGCCAGGAATGTTGTCAAATATTGCATCCGAGATGTTAGGTTGCCTTAGATTAGGATATATACCGTTATAGACGCATGTAATGTTACCACCGAGACGTAGGGACCGACACGCCTGGAATGTTGTCAAGTGTTACATCCTTGATGTTAGGTTGTCTTAGGTTAGGATATATGACGTTACAGACGTATATAATGTTCCCTCCGAGAAGTAGGGTTCGACAGGCCAGGAATGTTGTCAAATATTGCATCCGAGACGTTAGGTTGCCTTAGATTAGGATATACAACGTTATAGACGCATATAATGTTCCCACCGAGAAGTAGGGTCCGACACGCCTGGAATGTTGTAGAATATTACATCCGAGATGTAAGGTTGCCTTAGGTTAGGATATATAACGTTATGGACGTATATACTGTTCCCACCGAGAACTAGGGTCCGAAACGCCAGCAATGTTGTAAAATATTACATCCGAGTTGTTACGTTGCCGTTATAGGCGCATTAATGTTACCACCGAGACGTAGGGACCGACAGGCCTGGAATGTTGTAAAATGTTACATCCGAGATGTTAGGTTGCCTTAGATTAGGATATATACCGTTATAGACGCATGTAATGATACCACCGAGACGTAGGGACCGACACGCCTGGAATGTTGTCAAATGTTACATCCGAGATGTTAGGTTGCCTTAGGTTAGGATATATGACGTTATAGACGTATATACTGTTCCCTCCGGATGGTAGGGTTCGACAGACCAGGAATGTTGTCAAATATTGCATCCGAGATGTTTTGTTGCCTTAGATTAGGATATGCAACGTTATAGACGTATATACTGTTCCCTCCGAGAAGTAGGGTTCGACAGGCCAGGAATGTTGTCAAATATTGCATCCGAGATGTTAGGTTGCCTTAGATTAGGATATATACCGTTATAGACGTATATACTGTTCCCTCCGAGAAGTAGGGACCGACACGCCTGGAATGTTGTCAAGTGTTACATCCTTGATGTTAGGTTGTCTTAGGTTAGGATATATGACGTTACAGACGTATATAATGTTCCCTCCGAGAAGTAGGGTTCGACAGGCCAGGAATGTTGTCAAGTATTGCATCCGAGATGTTAGGTTGCCTTAGATTAGGATATATACCGTTATAGACGTATATACTGTTCCCTCCGGGACGTAGGGTTCGACAGGCCGGGAATGTTGTCAAATATAGCATCCGAGATGTTAGGTTGCCTTAGATTAGGATATACAACGTTATAGACGCATATAATGTTCCCACCGAGAAGTAGGGTCCGACACGCCTGGAATGTTGTAGAATAATACATCCGAGATGTCAGGTTGCCTTAGGTTAGGATATATAACGTTATAGACGTATATACTGTTCCCTCCGAGAAGTGGGGTTCGACAGGCCAGGAATGTTGTCAAATATTGCATCCGAGATGTTAGGTTGCCTTAGATTAGGATATATACCGTTATAGACGCATGTAATGTTACCACCGAGACGTAGGGACCGACACGCCTGGAATGTTGTCAAGTGTTACATCCTTGATGTTAGGTTGTCTTAGGTTAGGATATATGACGTTACAGACGTATATAATGTTCCCTCCGAGAAGTAGGGTTCGACAGGCCAGGAATGTTGTCAAATATTGCATCCGAGACGTTAGGTTGCCTTAGATTAGGATATACAACGTTATAGACGCATATAATGTTCCCACCGAGAAGTAGGGTCCGACACGCCTGGAATGTTGTAGAATATTACATCCGAGATGTAAGGTTGCCTTAGGTTAGGATATATAACGTTATGGACGTATATACTGTTCCCACCGAGAACTAGGGTCCGAAACGCCAGCAATGTTGTAAAATATTACATCCGAGTTGTTACGTTGCCGTTATAGGCGCATTAATGTTACCACCGAGACGTAGGGACCGACAGGCCTGGAATGTTGTAAAATGTTACATCCGAGATGTTAGGTTGCCTTAGATTAGGATATATACCGTTATAGACGCATGTAATGATACCACCGAGACGTAGGGACCGACACGCCTGGAATGTTGTCAAATGTTACATCCGAGATGTTAGGTTGCCTTAGGTTAGGATATATGACGTTATAGACGTATATACTGTTCCCTCCGGATGGTAGGGTTCGACAGACCAGGAATGTTGTCAAATATTGCATCCGAGATGTTTTGTTGCCTTAGATTAGGATATGCAACGTTATAGACGTATATACTGTTCCCTCCGAGAAGTAGGGTTCGACAGGCCAGGAATGTTGTCAAATATTGCATGCGAGATGTTAGGTTGCCTTAGATTAGGATATATACCGTTATAGACGTATATACTGTTCCCTCCGAGAAGTAGGGACCGACACGCCTGGAATGTTGTCAAGTGTTACATCCTTGATGTTAGGTTGTCTTAGGTTAGGATATATGACGTTACAGACGTATATAATGTTCCCTCCGAGAAGTAGGGTTCGACAGGCCAGGAATGTTGTCAAATATTGCATCCGAGATGTTAGGTTGCCTTAGATTAGGATATATACCGTTATAGACGTATATACTGTTCCCTCCGGGACGTAGGGTTCGACAGGCCGGGAATGTTGTCAAATATAGCATCCGAGATGTTAGGTTGCCTTAGATTAGGATATACAACGTTATAGACGCATATAATGTTCCCACCGAGAAGTAGGGTCCGACACGCCTGGAATGTTGTAGAATAATACATCCGAGATGTCAGGTTGCCTTAGGTTAGGATATATAACGTTATAGACGTATATACTGTTCCCTCCGAGAAGTGGGGTTCGACAGGCCAGGAATGTTGTCAAATATTGCATCCGAGATGTTAGGTTGCCTTAGATTAGGATATATACCGTTATAGACGCATGTAATGTTACCGCCGAGACGTAGGGACCGACACGCCTGGAATGTTGTCAAGTGTTACATCCTTGATGTTAGGTTGTCTTAGGTTAGGATATATGACGTTACAGACGTATATAATGTTCCCTCCGAGAAGTAGGGTTCGACAGGCCAGGAATGTTGTCAAATATTGCATCCGAGACGTTAGGTTGCCTTAGATTAGGATATACAACGTTATAGACGCATATAATGTTCCCACCGAGAAGTAGGGTCCGACACGCCTGGAATGTTGTAGAATATTACATCCGAGATGTAAGGTTGCCTTAGGTTAGGATATATAACGTTATGGACGTATATACTGTTCCCACCGAGAACTAGGGTCCGAAACGCCAGCAATGTTGTAAAATATTACATCCGAGTTGTTACGTTGCCGTTATAGGCGCATTAATGTTACCACCGAGACGTAGGGACCGACAGGCCTGGAATGTTGTAAAATGTTACATCCGAGATGTTAGGTTGCCTTAGATTAGGATATATACCGTTATAGACGCATGTAATGATACCACCGAGACGTAGGGACCGACACGCCTGGAATGTTGTCAAATGTTACATCCGAGATGTTAGGTTGCCTTAGGTTAGGATATATGACGTTATAGACGTATATACTGTTCCCTCCGGATGGTAGGGTTCGACAGACCAGGAATGTTGTCAAATATTGCATCCGAGATGTTTTGTTGCCTTAGATTAGGATATGCAACGTTATAGACGTATATACTGTTCCCTCCGAGAAGTAGGGTTCGACAGGCCAGGAATGTTGTCAAATATTGCATCCGAGATGTTAGGTTGCCTTAGATTAGGATATATACCGTTATAGACGTATATACTGTTCCCTCCGAGAAGTAGGGACCGACACGCCTGGAATGTTGTCAAGTGTTACATCCTTGATGTTAGGTTGCCTTAGGTTAGGATATATGACGTTACAGACGTATATACTGTTCCCTCGGGGAAGTAGGGTTCGACATGCCAGGAATGTTGTCAGATATTGCATCCGAGATGTTAGGTTGCCTTAGGTTAGGATATATAACGTTATGGACGTATATACTGTTCCCACCG
This sequence comes from Xylocopa violacea, assembly GCA_963969225.1. NCBI lineage: Eukaryota > Metazoa > Arthropoda > Insecta > Hymenoptera > Apidae > Xylocopa > Xylocopa violacea. The sequence continues at coordinate 23,723,926 of CAXAJV010000004.1, forward strand.
AGAAGTAGGGTTCGATAGGCCAGGAATGTTGTCAAATATTGCATCCGAGATGTTAGGTTGCCTTAGATTATGATATATACCTTTATAGACGCATATAATGTTCCCACCGAGAAGTAGTGTCCGACACGCCTGGAATGTTGTAGAATATTACATCCGAGATGTAAGGTTGCCTTAGGTTAGGATATATACCGTTATAGACGTATATACTGTTCCCTCCGAGAAGTAGGGTTCGACAGGCCAGGAATGTTGTCAAAAATTGCATCCGAGATGTTAGGTTGCCTTAGATTAGGATATATGCCGTTATAGACGCATGTAATGTTACCACCGAGACGTAGGGACCGACACGCCTGGAATGCTGTCAAATGTTACATCCGAGATGTTAGGTTGCCTTAGGTTAGGATATATGACGTTACAGACGTATATACTGTTCCCTCGGGGAAGTAGGGTTCGACAGGCCAGGAATGTTGTCAGATATTGCATCCGAGATGTTAGGTTGCCTTAGGTTAGGATATATAACGTTATGGACGTATATACTGTTCCCACCGAGAAGTAGGGTTCGATAGGCCAGGAATGTTGTCAAATATTGCATCCGAGATGTTAGGTTGCCTTAGATTATGATATATACCGTTATAGACGCATATAATGTTCCCACCGAGAAGTAGGGTCCGACACGCCTGGAAGGTTGTAGACTATTACATCCGAGATGTCAGGTTGCCTTAGGTTAGGATATATACCGTTATAGACATATATACTGTTCCCTCCGAGAAGTAGGGTTCGACAGGCCAGGAATGTTGTCAAATATTGCATCCGAGATGATAGGTTGCCTTAGGTTAGGATATATAACGATATAGATGCATGTAATGTTACCACCGAGACGTAGGGACCGTCACGCCTGGAATGTTGTCAAATGTTACATCCGAGATGTTAGGTTGCCTTAGGTTAGGATATATGACGTTACAGACGTATATACTGTTCCCTCCGGGAAGTAGGGTTCGACAGGCCAGGAATGTTGTCAAATATTGCATCCGAGATGTTAGGTTGCCTTAGATTATGATATATACCGTTATAGACGTATATACTGTTCCCTCCGAGAAGTAGGGTTAGACAGGCCAGGAATGTTGTCAAATATTGCATCCGAGACGTTAGGTTGCCTTAGATTAGGATATACAACGTTATAGACGCATATAATGTTCCCACCGAGAAGTAGGGTCCGACACGCCTGGAATGTTGTAGAATATTACATCCGAGATGTAAGGTTGCCTTAGGTTAGGATATATAACGTTATGGACGTATATACCGTTCCCACCGAGAACTAGGGTCCGAAACGCCAGCAATGTTGTAAAATATTACATCCGATTTGTTACGTTGCCGTTATAGGCGCATTAATGTTACCACCGAGACGTAGGGACCGACAGGCCTGGAATGTTGTAAAATGTTACATCCGAGATGTTAGGTTGCCTTAGATTAGGATATATACCGTTATAGACGCATGTAATGATACCACCGAGACGTAGGGACCGACACGCCTGGAATGTTGTCAAATGTTACATCCGAGATGTTAGGTTGCCTTAGGTTAGGATATATGACGTTATAGACGTATATACTGTTCCCTCCGGATGGTAGGGTTCGACAGACCAGGAATGTTGTCAAATATTGCATCCGAGATGTTTTGTTGCCTTAGATTAGGATATGCAACGTTATAGACGTATATACTGTTCCCTCCGAGAAGTAGGGTTCGACAGGCCAGGAATGTTGTCAAATATTGCATCCGAGATGTTAGGTTGCCTTAGATTAGGATATATACCGTTATAGACGTATATACTGTTCCCTCCGAGAAGTAGGGACCGACACGCCTGGAATGTTGTCAAGTGTTACATCCTTGATGTTAGGTTGTCTTAGGTTAGGATATATGACGTTACAGACGTATATAATGTTCCCTCCGAGAAGTAGGGTTCGACAGGCCAGGAATGTTGTCAAATATTGCATCCGAGATGTTAGGTTGCCTTAGATTAGGATATATACCGTTATAGACGTATATACTGTTCCCTCCGGGACGTAGGGTTCGACAGGCCGGGAATGTTGTCAAATATAGCATCCGAGATGTTAGGTTGCCTTAGATTAGGATATACAACGTTATAGACGCATATAATGTTCCCACCGAGAAGTAGGGTCCGACACGCCTGGAATGTTGTAGAATAATACATCCGAGATGTCAGGTTGCCTTAGGTTAGGATATATAACGTTATAGACGTATATACTGTTCCCTCCGAGAAGTGGGGTTCGACAGGCCAGGAATGTTGTCAAATATTGCATCCGAGATGTTAGGTTGCCTTAGATTAGGATATATACCGTTATAGACGCATGTAATGTTACCACCGAGACGTAGGGACCGACACGCCTGGAATGTTGTCAAGTGTTACATCCTTGATGTTAGGTTGTCTTAGGTTAGGATATATGACGTTACAGACGTATATAATGTTCCCTCCGAGAAGTAGGGTTCGACAGGCCAGGAATGTTGTCAAATATTGCATCCGAGATGTTAGGTTGCCTTAGATTAGGATATATACCGTTATAGACGTATATACTGTTCCCTCCGGGACGTAGGGTTCGACAGGCCGGGAATGTTGTCAAATATAGCATCCGAGATGTTAGGTTGCCTTAGATTAGGATATACAACGTTATAGACGCATATAATGTTCCCACCGAGAAGTAGTGTCCGACACGCCTGGAATGTTGTAGAATATTACATCCGAGATGTAAGGTTGCCTTAGGTTAGGATATATACCGTTATAGACGTATATACTGTTCCCTCCGAAAGTAGGGTTCGACAGGCCAGGAATGTTGTCAAATATTGCATCCGAGATGTTAGGTTGCCTTAGATTAGGATATATGCCGTTATAGACGCATGTAATGTTACCACCGAGACGTAGGGACCGACACGCCTGGAATGTTGTCAAATGTTACATCCGAGATGTTAGGTTGCCTTAGTTTAGGATATATGACGTTACAGACGTATATACTGTTCCCTCGGGGAAGTAGGGTTCGACAGGCCAGGAATCTTGTCAGATATTGCATCCGAGATGTTGGGTTGCCTTAGGTTAGGATATATAACGTTATGGACGTATATACTGTTCCCACCGAGAAGTAGGGTTCGATAGGCCAGGAATGTTGTCAAATATTGCATCCGAGATGTTAGGTTGCCTTAGATTATGATATATACCGTTATAGACGCATATAATGTTCCCACCGAGAAGTAGGGTCCGACACGCCTGGAAGGTTGTAGACTATTACATCCGAGATGTCAGGTTGCCTTAGGTTAGGATATATACCGTTATAGACATATATACTGTTCCCTCCGAGAAGTAGGGTTCGACAGGCCAGGAATGTTGTCAAATATTGCATCCGAGATGATAGGTTGCCTTAGGTTAGGATATATAACGATATAGATGCATGTAATGTTACCACCGAGACGTAGGGACCGTCACGCCTGGAATGTTGTCAAATGTTACATCCGAGATGTTAGGTTGCCTTAGGTTAGGATATATGACGTTACAGACGTATATACTGTTCCCTCCGGGAAGTAGGGTTCGACAGGCCAGGAATGTTGTCAAATATTGCATCCGAGATGTTAGGTTGCCTTAGATTATGATATATACCGTTATAGACGTATATACTGTTCCCTCCGAGAAGTAGGGTTAGACAGGCCAGGAATGTTGTCAAATATTGCATCCGAGACGTTAGGTTGCCTTAGATTAGGATATACAACGTTATAGACGCATATAATGTTCCCACCGAGAAGTAGGGTCCGACACGCCTGGAATGTTGTAGAATATTACATCCGAGATGTAAGGTTGCCTTAGGTTAGGATATATAACGTTATGGACGTATATACTGTTCCCACCGAGAACTAGGGTCCGAAACGCCAGCAATGTTGTAAAATATTACATCCGAGTTGTTACGTTGCCGTTATAGGCGCATTAATGTTACCACCGAGACGTAGGGACCGACAGGCCTGGAATGTTGTAAAATGTTACATCCGAGATGTTAGGTTGCCTTAGATTAGGATATATACCGTTATAGACGCATGTAATGATACCACCGAGACGTAGGGACCGACACGCCTGGAATGTTGTCAAATGTTACATCCGAGATGTTAGGTTGCCTTAGGTTAGGATATATGACGTTATAGACGTATATACTGTTCCCTCCGGATGGTAGGGTTCGACAGGCCAGGAATGTTGTCAAATATTGCATCCGAGATGTTAGATTGCCTTAGATTACGATATCGACCATTATAGACGCATATAATATTCCCACCGAAAAGTATGCACCGACACGCCAGGAATATTGCAAAATATTACGTCTGAGATAATAGGTTGCCTTAGGTTAGGATATACAACGTTATAGACTTATATAATGTTCCCACCGAGAAGTAGGGTCCGACATGCCTGGAATGGTGTAGAATATTACATCCGAGATGTCAGGTTGCCTTCGGTTAGGATATATGACGTTACAGACGTATATACTGTTCCCTCCGAGAAGTAGTGTTCGACAGGCCAGGAATGTTGTCAAATATTACATCCGAGATGTTAGGTTGCCTTAGATTATGATATATACCTTTATAGACGCATATAATGTTCCCACCGAGAAGTAGGGTCCGACACGCCTGGAATGTTGTAGAATATTACATCCGAGATGTAAGGTTGCCTTAGGTTAGGATATATACCGTTATAGATGTATATACTGTTCCCTCCAAGAAGTAGGGTTCGACAGGCCAGGAATGTTGTCAAATATTGCATCCGAGATGTTAGGTTGCCTTAGATTAGGATATATGCCGTTATAGACGCATGTAATGTTACCACCGAGACGTAGGGACCGACACGCCTGGAATGTTGTCAAATGTTACATCCGAGATGTTAGGTTGCCTTAGGTTAGGATATATGACGTTACAGACGTATATACTGTTCCCTCGGGGAAGTAGGGTTCGACAGGCCAGGAATGTTGTCAGGTATTGCATCCGAGATGTTAGGTTGCCTTAGGTTAGGATATATAACGTTATGGACGTATATACTGTTCCCACCGAGAAGTAGGGTTCGATAGGCCAGGAATGTTGTCAAATATTGCATCCGAGATGTTAGGTTGCCTTAGATTATGATATATACCGTTATAGACGCATATAATGTTCCCACCGAGAAGTAGGGTCCGACACGCCTGGAAGGTTGTAGAATATTACATCCGAGATGTCAGGTTGCCTTAGGTTAGGATATATACCGTTATAGACATATATACTGTTCCCTCCGAGAAGTAGGGTTCGACAGGCCAGGAATGTTGTCAAATATTGCATCCGAGATGATAGGTTGCCTTAGGTTAGGATATATAACGTTATAGACGCATGTAATGTTACCACCGAGACGTAGGGACCGTCACGCCTGGAATGTTGTCAAATGTTACATCCGAGATGTTAGGTTGCCTTAGGTTAGGATATATGACGTTACAGACGTATATACTGTTCCCTCCGGGAAGTAGGGTTCGACAGGCCAGGAATGTTGTCAAATATTGCATCCGAGATGTTAGGTTGCCTTAGATTAGGATATACAACGTTATAGACGCATATAATGTTCCCACCGAGAAGTAGGGTCCGACACGCCTGGAATGTTGTAGAATATTACATCCGAGATGTAAGGTTGCCTTAGGTTAGGATATATAACGTTATGGACGTATATACTGTTCCCACCGAGAAGTAGGGTCCGAAACGCCAGCAATGTTGTAAAATATTACATCCGAGTTGTTACGTTGCCGTTATAGGCGCATTAATGTTACCACCGAGACGTAGGGACCGACACGCCTGGAATGTTGTCAAATGTTACATCCTTGATGTTTGGTTGTCTTAGGTTAAGATATATGACGTTACAGACGTATATAATGTTCCCTCCGAGAAGTAGGGTTCGACAGGCCAGGAATGTTGTCAAATATTGCATCCGAGATGTTAGGTTGCCTTAGATTAGGATATATACCGTTATAGACGTATATACTGTTCCCTCCGGGACGTAGGGTTCGACAGGCCGGGAATGTTGTCAAATATAGCATCCGAGATGTTAGGTTGCCTTAGATTAGGATATACAACGTTATAGACGCATATAATGCTCCCACCGAGACGTAGGGACCGACATGCCTGGAATGTTGTCAAATGTTACATCCGAGATGTTAGGTTGCCTTAGGTTAGGATATATGACGTTATAGACGTATATACTGTTCCCTCCGGATGGTAGGGTTCGACAGGCCAGGAATGTTGTCAAATATTGCATCCGAGATGTTATATTGCCTTAGATTACGGTATCGACCGTTATAGACGCATATAATATTCCCACCGAAAAGTATGCACCGACACGCCAGGAATATTGCAAAATATTACGTCTGAGATAATAGGTTGCCTCAGGATTGGGTATATGACGTTACAGACGTATATACTGTTCCCTCCGAGAAGTAGGGTTCGACGGGCCAGGAATGTTGTCAAATATTGCATCCGCGATGTTACGTCGCCTTAGATTAGGATATATGCCGTTATAGACGCATGTAATGTTACCACCGAGACGTAGGGTCCGACACGCCTGGAATGGTGTAGAATATTACATCCGAGATGTCAGGTTGCCTTCTGTTAGGATATATGACGTTACAGACGTATATACTGTTCCCTCCGAGAAGTAGTGTTCGACAGGCCAGGAATGTTGTCAAATATTGCATCCGAGATGTTAGGTTGCCTTAGATTATGATATATACCTTTATAGACGCATATAATGTTCCCACCGAGAAATAGGGTCCGACACGCCTGGAATATTGTAGAATATTGCATCCGAGATGTAAGGTTGCCTTAGGTTAGGATATATACCGTTATAGACGTATATAATGTTCCCTCCGAGAAGTAGGGTTCGACAGGCCAGGAATGTTGTCAAATATTGCATCCGAGATGTTAGGTTGCCTTAGATTAGGATATATGCCGTTATAGACGCATGTAATGTTACCACCGAGACGTAGGCACCGACACGCCTGGAATGTTGTCAAATGTTACATCCGAGATGTTAGGTTGCCTTAGGTTAGGATATATGACGTTACAGACGTATATACTGTTCCCTCGGGGAAGTAGGGTTCGACAGGCCAGGAATGTTGTCAGATATTGCATCCGAGATGTTAGGTTGCCTTAGGTTAGGATATATAACGTTATGGACGTATATACTGTTCCCACCGAGAAGTAGGGTTCGATAGGCCAGGAATGTTGTCAAATATTGCATCCGAGATGTTAGGTTGCCTTAGATTATGATATATACCGTTATAGACGCATATAATGTTCCCACCGAGAAGTAGGGTCCGACACGCCTGGAAGGTTGTAGAATATTACATCCGAGATGTCAGGTTGCCTTAGGTTAGGATATATACCGTTATAGACATATATACTGTTCCCTCCGAGAAGTAGGGTTCGACAGGCCAGGAATGTTGTCAAGTACTGCATCCGAGATGTTAGGTTGCCTTAGATTAGGATATACAACGTTATAGACGCATATAATGTTCCCACCGAGAAGTAGGGTCCGACACGCCTGGAATGTTGTAGAATATTACATCCGAGATGTAAGGTTGCCTTAGGTTAGGATATATAACGTTATGGACGTATATATTGTTCCCACCGAGAAGTAGGGTCCGAAACGCCAGCAATGTTGTAAAATATTACATCCGAGTTGTTACGTTGCCGTTATAGGCGCATTAATGTTACCACCGAGACGTAGGGACCGACACGCCTGGAATGTTGTCAAATGTTACATCCTTGATGTTAGGTTGTCTTAGGTTAGGGTATATGACGTTACAGACGTATATAATGTTCCCTCCGAGAAGTAGGGTTCGACAGGCCAGGAATGTTGTCAAATATTGCATCCGAGATGTTAGGTTGCCTTAGATTAGGATATATACCGTTATAGACGTATATACTGCTCCCTCCGGGACGTAGGGTTCGACAGGCCGGGAATGTTGTCAAATATAGCATCCGAGATGTTAGGTTACCTTAGATTAGGATATACAACGTTATAGACGCATATAATGCTCCCACCGAGAAGTAGGGTCCGACACGCCTGGAATGTTGTAGAATAATACATCCGAGATGTCAGGTTGCCTTAGGTTAGGATATATAACGTTATAGACGTATATACTGTTCCCTCCGAGAAGTAGGGTTCGACAGGCCAGGAATGTTGTCAAATATTGCATCCGAGATGATAGGTTGCCTTAGGTTAGGATATATAACGTTATAGACGCATGTAATCTTACCACCGAGACGTAGGGACCGTCACGCCTGGAATGTTGTCAAATGTTACATCCGAGATGTTAGGTTGCCTTAGGTTAGGATATATGACGTTACAGACGTATATACTGTTCCCTCCGGGAAGTAGGGTTCGACAGGCCAGGAATGTTGTCAAATATTGCATCCGAGATGTTAGGTTGCCTTAGATTATGATATATACCGTTATAGACGTATATACTGTTCCATCCGAGAAGTAGGGTTCGACAGGCCAGGAATGTTGTCAAATATTGCATCCAAGATGTTAGGTTGCCTTAGATGAGGATATATAGCGTTACAGACGCATATAATGTTACCACCGAGACGTAGGGACCGACATGCCTGGAATGTTGTCAAATGTTACATCCGAGATGTTAAGTTGCCTTAGGTTAGGATATATGACGTTACAGACGTATATACTGTTCCCTCCGGGAAGTAGGGTTCGACAGGCCAGGAATGTTGTCAAATATTGCATCCGAGATGTTAGATTGCCTTAGATTACGATATCGACCGTTATAGACGCATATAATATTCCCACCGAAAAGTATGCACCGACACGCCAGGAATATTGCAAAATATTACGTCTGAGATAATAGGTTGCCTTAGATTAGGATATACAACGTTATAGACTCATATAATGTTCCCACCGAGAAGTAGGGTCCGACACGCCTGGAATGGTGTAGAATATTACATCCGAGATGTCAGGTTGCCTTCGGTTAGGATATATATCGTTATAGACGTATATACTGTTTCCTCCGAGAAGTAGGGTTCGACAGGCTAAGAATGTTGTCAAATATTGCATCCGAGATGTTAGGTTGCCTTAGATTAGGATATATGACGTTATAGACGTATATACTGTTCCCTCCGAGAAGTAGGGTTCGACAGGCCAGGAATGTTGTCAAATATTGCATCCGAAATGTTAGGTTGCCTTAGATTAGGATATACATCGTTATAGACTCATATAATGTTCCCACCGAGAAGTAGGGTCGGACACGCCTGGAATGATGTAGAATATTACATCCGAGATGTTAGGTTGCCTTAGGTTAGGATATGTGACGTTACAGACGTACATACTGTTCCCTCCGAGAAGTAGGGTTCGACAGGCCAGGAATGTTGCCAAATATTGCACCCGAGATGTTAGGTTGCCTTAGGTTAGGATATATAACGTTACAGACGCATGTAATGTTACCACCGAGACGTAGGGACCGACATGCCTGGAATGTAGTCAAATGTTACATCCGAGATGTTAGTTTGCCTTAGGTTAGGATATATGACGTTATAGACGTATATACTGTTCCCTCCGAGAAGTAGGGTTCGACAGGTCAGGAATGTTGCCAAATATTGCACCCGAGATGTTAGGTTGCCTTAGGTTAGGATATATAACGTTATAGACGCATGTAATGTTACCACCGAGACGTAGGGACCGACATGCCTGGAATGTTGTCAAATATTACATCCGAGATGTTAGGTTGCCTTAGGTTAGGATATATAACGTTATAGACGCATGTAATGTTACCACCGAGACGTAGGGACCGACACGCCTGGAATGTTGTCAAATCTTACATCCGAGATGTTAGGTTGTCTTAGGTTAGGATATATGACGTTATAGACGTATATACTGTTCCCTCCGAGAAGTAGGGTTCGACAGGCCAGGAATGTTGTCAAATATTGCATCCGAGATGTTAGGTTGCCTTAGATTAGGATATATACCGTTATAGACGTATATACTGTTCCCTCCGAGAAGTAGGGTTCGACAGGCCAGGAATGTTGTCAAATATTGCATCCGAGATGTTAGATTGCCTTAGATTACGATATCGACCGTTATAGACGCATATAATATTCCCACCGAAAAGTATGCACCGACACGCCAGGAATATTGTAAAATATTACGTCTGAGATAATAGGTTGCCTTAGATTAGGATATACATCGTTATAGACTCATATAATGTTCCCACCGAGAAGTAGGGTCCGACACGCCTGGAATGATGTAGAATATTACATCCGAGATGTTAGGTTGCCTTAGGTTAGGATATGTGACGTTACAGACGTATATACTGTTCCCTCCGAGAAGTAGGATTCGCAGGCCAGGAATGTTGTCAAATATTGCATCCGAGATGTTAGGTTCCCTTAGGTTAGGATATATACCGTTATAAACGTATATACATTTCCCACCGAAAGGAATGCTCCGACACGGCAGGAATGTTGTAGAATATTACATCCGAGATGTCAGGTTGCCTTAGGTTAGGATATATAACGTTATGGACGTATATACTGTTCCCACCGAGAAGTAGGGTCCGACACGCCAGGAATGTTGTCAAATATTACATCCAAGATGTTATGTGGCCTTAGGTTAGGATATATAACGTTATAGACGCATGTAATGTTACGACCGAGACGTAGGGACCGACACGCCTGGAATCTTGTAAAATGTTACATCCGAGATGTTAGGTTGCCTAAGATTAGGATATATACCGTTATAGACGCATGTAATATTACCACCGAGACGTAGGGACCGACATGCCTGGAATGTTGTCAAATGTTACATCCGAGATGTTAGGTTGCCTTAGGTTAGGATATATGACGTTATAGACGTATATACTGTTCCCACCGAGAGGTAGGGTTCGACACGCCAGGAATGTTGTCAAATATTACATACGAGATGTTATGTGGCCTTAGGTTAGGATATATAACGTTATAGACGCATGTAATGTTACCACCGAGACGTAGGGACCGACACGCCTGGAATGTTGTCAAATGTTACATCCGAGATGTTAGGTTGTCTTAGGTTAGGATATATGACGTTACAGACGTATATAATGTTCCCTCCGAGAAGTAGGGTTCGACAGGCCAGGAATGTTGTCAAATATTGCATCCGAGATGTTAGGTTGCCTTAGATTAGGATATATACCGTTATAGACGCATGTCATGTTACCACAGAGACGTAGGGACCGACACGCCTGGAATGTTGTCAAATGTTACATCCGAGATGTAAGGTTGCCTCAGGATAGGGTATATGACGTTACAGACGTATATACTGTTCCCTCCGAGAAGTAGGGTTCGACGGGCCAGGAATGTTGTCAAATATTGCATCCGCGATGTTACGTCGCCTTAGGTTAGGATATATAACGTTATAGACCCATGTAATGTTACCACCGAGACGTAGGGACCGTCACGCCTGGAATGTTGTCAAATGTTACATCCGAGATGTTAGGTTGCCTTAGGTTAGGATATACGACGTTACAGACGTATATACTGTTCCCTCCGGGAAGTAGGGTTCGACAGGCCAGGAATGTTGTCAAATATTGCATCCGAGATGTTAGGCTGCCTTAGATTATGATATATACCGTTATAGACGTATATACCGTTCCCTCCGAGAAGTAGGGTTAGACAGGCCAGGAATGTTGTCAAATATTGCATCCGAGATGTTAGGTTGCCTTAGGTTAGGATATATAACGTTATGGACGTATATACTGTTCCCACCGAGAAGTAGGGTTCGATAGGCCAGGAATGTTGTCAAATATTGCATCCGAGATGTTAGGTTGCCTTAGATTATGATATATACCGTTATAGACGCATATAATGTTCCCACCGAGAAGTAGGGTCCGACACGCCTGGAAGGTTGTAGAATATTACATCCGAGATGTCAGGTTGCCTTAGGTTAGGATATATACCGTTATAGACATATATACTGTTCCCTCCGAGAAGTAGGGTTCGACAGGCCAGGAATGTTGTCAAATATTGCATCCGAGATGATAGGTTGCCTTAGGTTAGGATATATAACGTTATAGACGCATGTAATGTTACCACCGAGACGTAGGGACCGTCACGCCTGGAATGTTGTCAAATGTTACATCCGAGATGTTAGGTTGCCTTAGGTTAGGATATATGACGTTACAGACGTATATACTGTTTCCTCCGGGAAGTAGGGTTCGACAGGCCAGGAATGTTGTCAAATATTGCATCCGAGATGTTAGGCTGCCTCAGATTATGATATATACCGTTATAGACGTCTATACTGTTCCCTCCGAGAAGTAGGGTTCGACAGGCCAGGAATGTTGTCAAATATTGCATCCGAGATGTTAGGTTGCCTTAGATTAGGATATACAACGTTATGGACGCATATAATGTTCCCACCGAGAAGTAGGGTCCGACACGCCTGGAATGTTGTAGAATATTACATCCGAGATGTAAGGTTGCCTTAGGTTATGATATATAACGTTATGGACGTATATACTGTTCCCACCGAGAAGTAGGGTCCGAAACGCCAGCAATGTTGTAAAATATTACATCCGAGTTGTTACGTTGCCGTTATAGACGCATTAATGTTACCACCGAGACGTAGGGACCGACACGCCTGGAATGTTGTCAAATGTGACATCCGAGATGTTAGGTTGCCTTATGTTAGGATATATATCGTTATAGACGTATATACTGTTCCCACCGAGAGGTAGGGTTCGACAGGCCAGGAATGTTGTCAAATATTGCATCCGAGATTTTAGGTTGCCTTAGGTTTGGATATGTAACGTTATAGACGCATGTAATGTTACCTCCGACACGTAGGGACGGACACGCCCGTAATGTTGTCAAATGTTACATCCGAGATGTTAGGTTGCCTTATGTTAGGATATATGACGCTACAGACGTATATACTGTTCCCTCCGAGCAGTAGTTTTCGACAGGCCAGGAATGTTGTCAAATATTGCATCCGAGATGTTAGGTTGCCTTAGATTAGGATATACAACGTTATAGACGCATATAATGTTCCCACCGAGAAGTAGGGTCCGACACGCCTGGAATGTTGTAGAATAATACATCCGAGATGTCAGGTTGCCTTAGGTTAGGATATATAACGTTATAGACGTATATACTGTTCCCTCCGAGAAGTAGGGTTCGACAGGCCAGGAATGTTGTCAAATATTGCATCCGAGATGTTAGGTTGCCTTAGATTAGGATATATACCGTTATAGACGCATGTAATGTTACCACCGAGACGTAGGGACCGACACGCCTGGAATGTTGTCAAATGTTACATCCGAGATGTTAGGTTGCCTCAGGATAGGATATATGACGTTATAGACGTATATACTGCTCCCTCCGAGAAGTAGGGTTCGACGGGCCAGGAATGTTGTCAAATATTGCATCCGAGATGTTATGTCGCCTTAGGTTAGGATATATAACGTTATAGACGCATGTAATGTTACCACCGAGACGTAGGGACCGACACGCCTGGAATGTTGTCAAATGTTACATCCGAGATGTTAGGTTGCCTTAGGTTACGATATATTACGTTACAGACGTATATACTGTTCCCTCGGGGAAGTAGGGTTCGACAGGCCAGGAATGTTGTCAGATATTGCATCCGAGATGTTAGGTTGCCTTAGATTATGATATATACCGTTATAGACGTATATACTGTTCCCTCCGCGAAGTAGGGTTAGACAGGCCTGGAATGTTGTCAAATGTTACATCCGAGATGTTAGGTTGTCTTAGGTTAGGATATATGACGTTACAGACGTATATAATGTTCCCTCCGAGAAGTAGGGTTCGACAGGCCAGGAATGTTGTCAAATATTGCATCCGAGATGTTAGGTTGCCTTAGATTAGGATATATACCGTTATAGACGCATGTAATGTTACCACCGAGACGTAGGGACCGACACGCCTGGAATGTTGTCAAATGTTACATCCGAGATGTTAGGTTGCCTCAGGATAGGATATATGACGTTATAGACGTATATAATGTTCCCTCCGAGAAGTAGGGTTCGACAGGCCAGGAATGTTGTCAAATATTGCATCCGAGATGATAGGTTGCCTTAGGTTAGGATATATAAGGTTATAGACACATGTAATGTTACCACCGAGACGTAGGGACCGTCACGCCTGGAATGTTGTCAAATGTTACATCCAAGATGATAGGTTGCCTTAGGTTAGGATATACAACGTTATAGACGCATATAATGTTCCCACCGAGAAGTAGGGTCCGACACGCCTGGAATGTTGTAGAATATTACATCCGAGATGTAAGGTTGCCTTAGGTTAGGATATGTAACGTTATGGACGTATATACTGTTCCCACCGAGAAGTAGGGCCCGAAACGCCAGCAATGTTGTAAAATATTACATCCGAGTTGTTACGTTGCCGTTATAGGCGCATTAATGTCACCACCGAGACGTAGGGACCGACACGCCTGGAATGTTGTCAAATGTTACATCCTTGATGTTAGGTTGTCTTAGGTTAGGATATATGACGTTACAGACGTATATAATGTTCCCTCCGAGAAGTAGGGTTCGACAGGCCAGGAATGTTGTCAAATATTGCATCCGAGATGTTAGGTTGCCTTAGATTAGGATATATACCGTTATAGACGCATGTCATGTTACCACAGAGACGTAGGGACCGACACGCCTGGAATGTTGTCAAATGTTACATCCGAGATGTTAGGTTGCCTCAGGATAGGGTATATGACGTTACAGACGTATATACTGTTCCCTCCGAGAAGTAGGGTTCGACGGGCCAGGAATGTTGTCAAATATTGCATCCGCGATGTTACGTCGCCTTAGGTTAGGATATATAACGTTATAGACGCATGTAATGTTACCACCGAGACGTAGGGACCGTCACGCCTGGAATGTTGTCAAATGTTACATCCGAGATGTTAGGTTGCCTTAGGTTAGGATATATGACGTTACAGACGTATATACTGTTCCCTCCGGGAAGTAGGGTTCGACAGGCCAGGAATGTTGTCAAATATTGCATCCGAGATGTTAGGTTGCCTTAGATTATGATATATACCGTTATAGACGCATATAATGTTCCCACCGAGAAGTAGGGTCCGACACGCCTGGAAGGTTGTAGAATATTACATCCGAGATGTCAGGTTGCCTTAGGTTAGGATATATACCGTTATAGACATATATACTGTTCCCTCCGAGAAGTAGGGTTCGACAGGCCAGGAATGTTGTCAAATATTGCATCCGAGATGATAGGTTGCCTTAGGTTAGGATATATAACGTTATAGACGCATGTAATGTTACCACCGAGACGTAGGGACCGTCACGCCTGGAATGTTGTCAAATGTTACATCCGAGATGTTAGGTTGCCTTAGGTTAGGATATATGACGTTACAGACGTATATACTGTTTCCTCCGGGAAGTAGGGTTCGACAGGCCAGGAATGTTGTCAAATATTGCATCCGAGATGTTAGGCTGCCTCAGATTATGATATATACCGTTATAGACGTCTATACTGTTCCCTCCGAGAAGTAGGGTTCGACAGGCCAGGAATGTTGTCAAATATTGCATCCGAGATGTTAGGTTGCCTTAGATTAGGATATACAACGTTATGGACGCATATAATGTTCCCACCGAGAAGTAGGGTCCGACACGCCTGGAATGTTGTAGAATATTACATCCGAGATGTAAGGTTGCCTTAGGTTATGATATATAACGTTATGGACGTATATACTGTTCCCACCGAGAAGTAGGGTCCGAAACGCCAGCAATGTTGTAAAATATTACATCCGAGTTGTTACGTTGCCGTTATAGACGCATTAATGTTACCACCGAGACGTAGGGACCGACACGCCTGGAATGTTGTCAAATGTGACATCCGAGATGTTAGGTTGCCTTATGTTAGGATATATATCGTTATAGACGTATATACTGTTCCCACCGAGAGGTAGGGTTCGACAGGCCAGGAATGTTGTCAAATATTGCATCCGAGATTTTAGGTTGCCTTAGGTTTGGATATGTAACGTTATAGACGCATGTAATGTTACCTCCGACACGTAGGGACGGACACGCCCGTAATGTTGTCAAATGTTACATCCGAGATGTTAGGTTGCCTTATGTTAGGATATATGACGCTACAGACGTATATACTGTTCCC
Organism: Xylocopa violacea; assembly: GCA_963969225.1. NCBI lineage: Eukaryota > Metazoa > Arthropoda > Insecta > Hymenoptera > Apidae > Xylocopa > Xylocopa violacea. The sequence continues at coordinate 23,740,130 of CAXAJV010000004.1, forward strand.
TCCGAGCAGTAGTTTTCGACAGGCCAGGAATGTTGTCAAATATTGCATCCGAGATGTTAGGTTGCCTTAGATTAGGATATACAACGTTATAGACGCATATAATGTTCCCACCGAGAAGTAGGGTCCGACACGCCTGGAATGTTGTAGAATAATACATCCGAGATGTCAGGTTGCCTTAGGTTAGGATATATAACGTTATAGACGTATATACAGTTCCCTCCGAGAAGTAGGGTTCGACAGGCCAGGAATGTTGTCAAATATTGCATCCGAGATGTTAGGTTGCCTTAGATTAGGATATATACCGTTATAGACGCATGTAATGTTACCACCGAGACGTAGGGACCGACACGCCTGGAATGTTGTCAAATGTTACATCCGAGATGTTAGGTTGCCTCAGGATAGGATATATGACGTTATAGACGTATATACTGCTCCCTCCGAGAAGTAGGGTTCGACGGGCCAGGAATGTTGTCAAATATTGCATCCGAGATGTTATGTCGCCTTAGGTTAGGATATATAACGTTATAGACGCATGTAATGTTACCACCGAGACGTAGGGACCGACACGCCTGGAATGTTGTCAAATGTTACATCCGAGATGTTAGGTTGCCTTAGGTTACGATATATTACGTTACAGACGTATATACTGTTCCCTCGGGGAAGTAGGGTTCGACAGGCCAGGAATGTTGTCAGATATTGCATCCGAGATGTTAGGTTGCCTTAGATTATGATATATACCGTTATAGACGTATATACTGTTCCCTCCGCGAAGTAGGGTTAGACAGGCCTGGAATGTTGTCAAATGTTACATCCGAGATGTTAGGTTGTCTTAGGTTAGGATATATGACGTTACAGACGTATATAATGTTCCCTCCGAGAAGTAGGGTTCGACAGGCCAGGAATGTTGTCAAATATTGCATCCGAGATGTTAGGTTGCCTTAGATTAGGATATATACCGTTATAGACGCATGTAATGTTACCACCGAGACGTAGGGACCGACACGCCTGGAATGTTGTCAAATGTTACATCCGAGATGTTAGGTTGCCTCAGGATAGGATATATGACGTTATAGACGTATATAATGTTCCCTCCGAGAAGTAGGGTTCGACAGGCCAGGAATGTTGTCAAATATTGCATCCGAGATGATAGGTTGCCTTAGGTTAGGATATATAAGGTTATAGACACATGTAATGTTACCACCGAGACGTAGGGACCGTCACGCCTGGAATGTTGTCAAATGTTACATCCAAGATGATAGGTTGCCTTAGGTTAGGATATACAACGTTATAGACGCATATAATGTTCCCACCGAGAAGTAGGGTCCGACACGCCTGGAATGTTGTAGAATATTACATCCGAGATGTAAGGTTGCCTTAGGTTAGGATATGTAACGTTATGGACGTATATACTGTTCCCACCGAGAAGTAGGGCCCGAAACGCCAGCAATGTTGTAAAATATTACATCCGAGTTGTTACGTTGCCGTTATAGGCGCATTAATGTCACCACCGAGACGTAGGGACCGACACGCCTGGAATGTTGTCAAATGTTACATCCTTGATGTTAGGTTGTCTTAGGTTAGGATATATGACGTTACAGACGTATATAATGTTCCCTCCGAGAAGTAGGGTTCGACAGGCCAGGAATGTTGTCAAATATTGCATCCGAGATGTTAGGTTGCCTTAGATTAGGATATATACCGTTATAGACGCATGTCATGTTACCACAGAGACGTAGGGACCGACACGCCTGGAATGTTGTCAAATGTTACATCCGAGATGTTAGGTTGCCTCAGGATAGGGTATATGACGTTACAGACGTATATACTGTTCCCTCCGAGAAGTAGGGTTCGACGGGCCAGGAATGTTGTCAAATATTGCATCCGCGATGTTACGTCGCCTTAGGTTAGGATATATAACGTTATAGACGCATGTAATGTTACCACCGAGACGTAGGGACCGTCACGCCTGGAATGTTGTCAAATGTTACATCCGAGATGTTAGGTTGCCTTAGGTTAGGATATATGACGTTACAGACGTATATACTGTTCCCTCCGGGAAGTAGGGTTCGACAGGCCAGGAATGTTGTCAAATATTGCATCCGAGATGTTAGGCTGCCTTAGATTATGATATATACCGTTATAGACGTATATACTGTTCCCTCCGAGAAGTAGGGTTAGACAGGCCAGGAATGTTGTCAAATATTGCATCCGAGATGTTAGGTTGCCTTAGGTTAGGATATATAACGTTATGGACGTATATACTGTTCCCACCGAGAAGTAGGGTTCGATAGGCCAGGAATGTTGTCAAATATTGCATCCGAGATGTTAGGTTGCCTTAGATTATGATATATACCGTTATAGACGCATATAATGTTCCCACCGAGAAGTAGGGTCCGACACGCCTGGAAGGTTGTAGAATATTACATCCGAGATGTCAGGTTGCCTTAGGTTAGGATATATACCGTTATAGACATATATACTGTTCCCTCCGAGAAGTAGGGTTCGACAGGCCAGGAATGTTGTCAAATATTGCATCCGAGATGATAGGTTGCCTTAGGTTAGCATATATAACGTTATAGACGCATGTAATGTTACCACCGAGACGTAGGGACCGTCACGCCTGGAATGTTGTCAAATGTTACATCCGAGATGTTAGGTTGCCTTAGGTTAGGATATATGACGTTACAGACGTATATACTGTTCCCTCCGGGAAGTAGGGTTCGACAGGCCAGGAATGTTGTCAAATATTGCATCCGAGATGTTAGGTTGCCTTAGATTATGATATATACCGTTATAGACGTCTATACTGTTCCCTCCGAGAAGTAGGGTTCGACAGGCCAGGAATGTTGTCAAATATTGCATCCGAGATGTTAGGTTGCCTTAGATTAGGATATACAACGTTATAGACGCATATAATGTTCCCACCGAGAAGTAGGGTCCGACACGCCTGGAATGTTGTAGAATATTACATCCGAGATGTAAGGTTGCCTTAGGTTATGATATATAACGTTATGGACATATATACTGTTCCCACCGAGAAGTAGGGTCCGAAACGCCAGCAATGTTGTAAAATATTACATCCGAGTTGTTACGTTGCCGTTATAGACACATTAATGTTACCACCGAGACGTAAGGACCGACACGCCTGGAATGTTGTCAAATGTGACATCCGAGATGTTAGGTTGCCTTAGGTTAGGATATATATCGTTATAGACGTATATACTGTTCCCACCGAGAGGTAGGGTGCGACAGGCCAGGAATGTTGTCAAATATTGCATCCGAGATTTTAGGTTGCCTTAGATTAGGATATATACCGTTATAGACGTATATACTGTTCCCTCCGAGAAGTAGGGTTCGACAGGCCGGGAATGTTGTCAAATATAGCATCCGAGATGTTAGGTTGCCTTAGATTAGGATATACAACGTTATAGACGCATATAATGTTCCCACCGAGAAGTAGGGTCCGACACGCCTGGAATGTTGTCAAATGTTACATCCGAGATGTTAGGTTGCCTTAGGTTAGGATATATGACGTTACAGACGTATATACTGTTCCCTCGGGGAAGTAGGGTTCGACAGGCCAGGAATGTTGTCAGATATTGCATCCGAGATGTTAGGTTGCCTTAGGTTAGGATATATAACGTTATGGACGTATATACTGTTCCCACCGAGAAGTAGGGTTCGATAGGCCAGGAATGTTGTCAAATATTGCATCCGAGATGTTAGGTTGCCTTAGATTATGATATATACCGTTATAGACGCATATAATGTTCCCACCGAGAAGTAGGGTCCGACACGCCTGGAAGGTTGTAGAATATTACATCCGAGATGTCAGGTTGCCTTAGGTTAGGATATATACCGTTATAGACATATATACTGCTCCCTCCGAGAAGTAGGGTTCGACAGGCCAGGAATGTTGTCAAATATTGCATCCGAGATGTTAGGTTGCCTTAGATTAGGATATATACCGTTATAGACGCATGTCATGTTACCACAGAGACGTAGGGACCGACACGCCTGGAATGTTGTTAAATGTTACATCCGAGATGTTAGGTTGCCTCAGGATAGGGTATATGACGTTATAGACGTATATAGTGTTCCCTCCGAGAAGTAGGGTTCGACGGGCCAGGAATGTTGTCAAATATTGCATTCGAGATGTTACGTCGCCTTAGGTTAGGATATATAACGTTATAGACGCATGTAATGTTACCACCGAGACGTAGGGACCGTCACGCCTGGAATGTTGTCAAATGTTACATCCGAGATGTTAGGTTGCCTTAGGTTAGGATATATGACGTTACAGACGTATATACTGTTCACTCCGGGAAGTAGGGTTCGACAGGCCAGGAATGTTGTCAAATATTGCATCCGAGATGTTAGGCTGCCTCAGATTATGATATATACCGTTATAGACGTCTATACTGTTCCCTCCGAGAAGTAGGGTTCGACAGGCCAGGAATGTTGTCAAATATTGCATCCGAGATGTTAGGTTGCCTTAGATTAGGATATACAACGTTATAGACGCATATAATGTTCCCACCGAGAAGTAGGGTCCGACACGCCTGGAATGTTGTAGAATATTACATCCGAGATGTAAGGTTGCCTTAGGTTATGATATATAACGTTATGGACATATATACTGTTCCCACCGAGAAGTAGGGTCCGAAACGCCAGCAATGTTGTAAAATATTACATCCGAGTTGTTACGTTGCCGTTATAGACGCATTAATGTTACCACCGAGACGTAAGGACCGACACGCCTGGAATGTTGTCAAATGTGACATCCGAGATGTTAGGTTGCCTTAGGTTAGGATATATATCGTTATAGACGTATATACTGTTCCCACCGAGAGGTAGGGTGCGACAGGCCAGGAATGTTGTCAAATATTGCATCCGAGATTTTAGGTTGCCTTAGATTAGGATATATACCGTTATAGACGTATATACTGTTCCCTCCGAGAAGTAGGGTTCGACAGGCCGGGAATGTTGTCAAATATAGCATCCGAGATGTTAGGTTGCTTTAGATTAGGATATACAACGTTATAGACGCATATAATGTTCCCACCGAGAAGTAGGGTCCGACACGCCTTGAATGTTGTCAAATGTTACATCCGAGATGTTAGGTTGCCTTAGGTTAGGATATATGACGTTACAGACGTATATACTGTTCCCTCGGGGAAGTAGGGTTCGACAGGCCAGGAATGTTGTCAGATATTGCATCCGAGATGTTAGGTTGCCTTAGGTTAGGATATATAACGTTATGGACGTATATACTGTTCCCACCGAGAAGTAGGGTTCGATAGGCCAGGAATGTTGTCAAATATTGCATCCGAGATGTTAGGTTGCCTTAGGTTAGGATATATAACGTTATGGACGTATATACTGTTCCCACCGAGAAGTAGGGTTCGATAGGCCAGGAATGTTGTCAAATATTGCATCCGAGATGTAAGGTTGCCTTAGATTATGATATATACCGTTATAGACGTCTATACTGTTCCCTCCGAGAAGTAGGGTTCGACAGGCCAGGAATGTTGTCAAATATTGCATCCGAGATGTTAGGTTGCCTTAGATTATGATATATACCTTTATAGACGCATATAATGTTCCCACCGAGAAATAGGGTCCGACACGCCTGGAATGTTGTAGAATATTACATCCGAGATGTAAGGTTGCCTTAGGTTAGGATATATACCGTTATAGACGTATATAATATTCCCTCCGAGAAGTAGGGTTCGACAGGCCAGGAATGTTGTCAAATATTGCATCCGAGATGTTAGGTTGCCTTAGATTAGGATATATGCCGTTATAGACGCATGTAATGTTACCACCGAGACGTAGGGACCGACACGCCTGGAATGTTGTCAAATGTTACATCCGAGATGTTAGGTTGCCTTAGGTTAGGATATATGACGTTACAGACGTATATACTGTTCCCTCGGGGAAGTAGGGTTCGACAGGCCAGGAATGTTGTCAGATATTGCATCCGAGATGTTAGGTTGCCTTAGGTTAGGATATATAACGTTATGGACGTATATACTGTTCCCACCGAGAAGTAGGGTTCGATAGGCCAGGAATGTTGTCAAATATTGCATCCGAGATGTTAGGTTGCCTTAGATTATGATATATACCGTTATAGACGCATATAATGTTCCCACCGAGAAGTAGGGTCCGACACGCCTGGAAGGTTGTAGAATATTACATCCGAGATGTCAGGTTGCCTTAGGTTAGGATATATACCGTTATAGACATATATACTGTTCCCTCCGAGAAGTAGGGTTCGACAGGCCAGGAATGTTGTCAAGTATTGCATCCGAGATGTTAGGTTGCCTTAGATTAGGATATACAACGTTATAGACGCATATAATGTTCCCACCGAGAAGTAGGGTCCGACACGCCTGGAATGTTGTAGAATATTACATCCGAGATGTAAGGTTGCCTTAGGTTAGGATATATAACGTTATGGACGTATATATTGTTCCCACCGAGAAGTAGGGTCCGAAACGCCAGCAATGTTGTAAAATATTACATCCGAGTTGTTACGTTGCCGTTATAGGCGCATTAATGTTACCACCGAGACGTAGGGACCGACACGCCTGGAATGTTGTCAAATGTTACATCCTTGATGTTAGGTTGTCTTAGGTTAGGGTATATGACGTTACAGACGTATATAATGTTCCCTCCGAGAAGTAGGGTTCGACAGGCCAGGAATGTTGTCAAATATTGCATCCGAGATGTTAGGTTGCCTTAGATTAGGATATATACCGTTATAGACGTATATACTGCTCCCTCCGGGACGTAGGGTTCGACAGGCCGGGAATGTTGTCAAATATAGCATCCGAGATGTTAGGTTACCTTAGATTAGGATATACAACGTTATAGACGCATATAATGCTCCCACCGAGAAGTAGGGTCCGACACGCCTGGAATGTTGTAGAATAATACATCCGAGATGTCAGGTTGCCTTAGGTTAGGATATATAACGTTATAGACGTATATACTGTTCCCTCCGAGAAGTAGGGTTCGACAGGCCAGGAATGTTGTCAAATATTGCATCCGAGATGATAGGTTGCCTTAGGTTAGGATATATAACGTTATAGACGCATGTAATGTTACCACCGAGACGTAGGGACCGTCACGCCTGGAATGTTGTCAAATGTTACATCCGAGATGTTAGGTTGCCTTAGGTTAGGATATATGACGTTACAGACGTATATACTGTTCCGTCCGGGAAGTAGGGTTCGACAGGCCAGGAATGTTGTCAAATATTGCATCCGAGATGTTAGGTTGCCTTAGATTATGATATATACCGTTATAGACGTATATACTGTTCCATCCGAGAAGTAGGGTTCGACAGGCCAGGAATGTTGTCAAATATTGCATCCAAGATGTTAGGTTGCCTTAGATTAGGATATATAGCGTTACAGACGCATATAATGTTACCACCGAGACGTAGGGACCGACATGCCTGGAATGTTGTCAAATGTTACATCCGAGATGTTAAGTTGCCTTAGGTTAGGATATATGACGTTACAGACGTATATACTGTTCCCTCCGGGAAGTAGGGTTCGACAGGCCAGGAATGTTGTCAAATATTGCATCCGAGATGTTAGATTGCCTTAGATTACGATATCGACCGTTATAGACGCATATAATATTCCCACCGAAAAGTATGCACCGACACGCCAGGAATATTGCAAAATATTACGTCTGAGATAATAGGTTGCCTTAGATTAGGATATACAACGTTATAGACTCATATAATGTTCCCACCGAGAAGTAGGGTCCGACACGCCTGGAATGGTGTAGAATATTACATCCGAGATGTCAGGTTGCCTTCGGTCAGGATATATATCGTTATAGACGTATATACTGTTTCCTCCGAGAAGTAGGGTTCGACAGGCTAAGAATGTTGTCAAATATTGCATCCGAGATGTTAGGTTGCCTTAGATTAGGATATATGACGTTATAGACGTATATACTGTTCCCTCCGAGAAGTAGGGTTCGACAGGCCAGGAATGTTGTCAAATATTGCATCCGAGATGTTAGGTTGCCTTAGATTAGGATATACAACGTTATAGACGCATATAATGTTCCCACCGAGAAGTAGGGTCCGACACGCCTGGAATGTTGTAGAATATTACATCCGAGATGTAAGGTTGCCTTAGGTTAGGATATATACCGTTATAGACGTATATAATATTCCCTCCGAGAAGTAGGGTTCGACAGGCCAGGAATGTTGTCAAATATTGCATCCGAGATGTTAGGTTGCCTTAGATTAGGATATATGCCGTTATAGACGCATGTAATGTTACCACCGAGACGTAGGGACCGACACGCCTGGAATGTTGTCAAATGTTACATCCGAGATGTTAGGTTGCCTTAGGTTAGGATATATGACGTTACAGACGTATATACTGTTCCCTCGGGGAAGTAGGGTTCGACAGGCCAGGAATGTTGTCAGATATTGCATCCGAGATGTTAGGTTGCCTTAGGTTAGGATATATAACGTTATGGACGTATATACTGTTCCCACCGAGAAGTAGGGTTCGATAGGCCAGGAATGTTGTCAAATATTGCATCCGAGATGTTAGGTTGCCTTAGATTATGATATATACCGTTATAGACGCATATAATGTTCCCACCGAGAAGTAGGGTCCGACACGCCTGGAAGGTTGTAGAATATTACATCCGAGATGTCAGGTTGCCTTAGGTTAGGATATATACCGTTATAGACATATATACTGTTCCCTCCGAGAAGTAGGGTTCGACAGGCCAGGAATGTTGTCAAGTATTGCATCCGAGATGTTAGGTTGCCTTAGATTAGGATATACAACGTTATAGACGCATATAATGTTCCCACCGAGAAGTAGGGTCCGACACGCCTGGAATGTTGTAGAATATTACATCCGAGATGTAAGGTTGCCTTAGGTTAGGATATATAACGTTATGGACGTATATATTGTTCCCACCGAGAAGTAGGGTCCGAAACGCCAGCAATGTTGTAAAATATTACATCCGAGTTGTTACGTTGCCGTTATAGGCGCATTAATGTTACCACCGAGACGTAGGGACCGACACGCCTGGAATGTTGTCAAATGTTACATCCTTGATGTTAGGTTGTCTTAGGTTAGGGTATATGACGTTACAGACGTATATAATGTTCCCTCCGAGAAGTAGGGTTCGACAGGCCAGGAATGTTGTCAAATATTGCATCCGAGATGTTAGGTTGCCTTAGATTAGGATATATACCGTTATAGACGTATATACTGCTCCCTCCGGGACGTAGGGTTCGACAGGCCGGGAATGTTGTCAAATATAGCATCCGAGATGTTAGGTTACCTTAGATTAGGATATACAACGTTATAGACGCATATAATGCTCCCACCGAGAAGTAGGGTCCGACACGCCTGGAATGTTGTAGAATAATACATCCGAGATGTCAGGTTGCCTTAGGTTAGGATATATAACGTTATAGACGTATATACTGTTCCCTCCGAGAAGTAGGGTTCGACAGGCCAGGAATGTTGTCAAATATTGCATCCGAGATGATAGGTTGCCTTAGGTTAGGATATATAACGTTATAGACGCATGTAATGTTACCACCGAGACGTAGGGACCGTCACGCCTGGAATGTTGTCAAATGTTACATCCGAGATGTTAGGTTGCCTTAGGTTAGGATATATGACGTTACAGACGTATATACTGTTCCGTCCGGGAAGTAGGGTTCGACAGGCCAGGAATGTTGTCAAATATTGCATCCGAGATGTTAGGTTGCCTTAGATTATGATATATACCGTTATAGACGTATATACTGTTCCATCCGAGAAGTAGGGTTCGACAGGCCAGGAATGTTGTCAAATATTGCATCCAAGATGTTAGGTTGCCTTAGATTAGGATATATAGCGTTACAGACGCATATAATGTTACCACCGAGACGTAGGGACCGACATGCCTGGAATGTTGTCAAATGTTACATCCGAGATGTTAAGTTGCCTTAGGTTAGGATATATGACGTTACAGACGTATATACTGTTCCCTCCGGGAAGTAGGGTTCGACAGGCCAGGAATGTTGTCAAATATTGCATCCGAGATGTTAGATTGCCTTAGATTACGATATCGACCGTTATAGACGCATATAATATTCCCACCGAAAAGTATGCACCGACACGCCAGGAATATTGCAAAATATTACGTCTGAGATAATAGGTTGCCTTAGATTAGGATATACAACGTTATAGACTCATATAATGTTCCCACCGAGAAGTAGGGTCCGACACGCCTGGAATGGTGTAGAATATTACATCCGAGATGTCAGGTTGCCTTCGGTCAGGATATATATCGTTATAGACGTATATACTGTTTCCTCCGAGAAGTAGGGTTCGACAGGCTAAGAATGTTGTCAAATATTGCATCCGAGATGTTAGGTTGCCTTAGATTAGGATATATGACGTTATAGACGTATATACTGTTCCCTCCGAGAAGTAGGGTTCGACAGGCCAGGAATGTTGTCAAATATTGCATCCGAGATGTTAGGTTGCCTTAGATTAGGATATACAACGTTATAGACGCATATAATGTTCCCAACGAGAAGTAGGGTCCGACACGCCTGGAATGTTGTAGAATATTACATCCGAGATGTAAGGTTGCCTTAGGTTAGGATATATAACGTTATGGACGTATATACTGTTCCCACCGAGAAGTAGGGTCCGAAACGCCAGCAATGTTGTAAAATATTACATCCGAGTTGTTACGTTGCCGTTATAGGCGCATTAATGTTACCACCGAGACGTAGGGACCGACACGCCTGGAATGTTGTCAAATGTTACATCCTTGATGTTTGGTTGCCTTAGGTTAAGATATATGACGTTACAGACTTATATAATGTTCCCTCCGAGAAGTAGGGTTCGACAGGCCAGGAATGTTGTCAAATATTGCATCCGAGATGTTAGGTTGCCTTAGATTAGGATATATACCGTTATAGACGTATATACTGTTCCCTCCGGGACGTAGGGTTCGACAGGCCGGGAATGTTGTCAAATATAGCATCCGAGATGTTAGGTTGCCTTAGATTAGGATATACAACGTTGTAGACGCATATAATGCTCCCACCGAGACGTAGGGACCGACATGCCTGGAATGTTGTCAAATGTTACATCCGAGATGTTAGGTTGCCTTAGGTTAGGATATATGACGTTATAGACGTATATACTGTTCCCTCCGGATGGTAGGGTTCGACAGGCCAGGAATGTTGTCAAATATTGCATCCGAGATGTTATATTGCCTTAGATTACGGTATCGACCGTTATAGACGCATATAATATTCCCACCGAAAAGTATGCACCGACACGCCAGGAATATTGCAAAATATTACGTCTGAGATAATAGGTTGCTTCAGGATAGGGTATATGACGTTACAGACGTATATACTGTTCCCTCCGAGAAGTAGGGTTCGACGGGCCAGGAATGTTGTCAAATATTGCATCCGCGATGTTACGTCGCCTTAGATTAGGATATATGCCGTTATAGACGCATGTAATGTTACCACCGAGACGTAGGGTCCGACACGCCTGGAATGGTGTAGAATATTACATCCGAGATGTCAGGTTGCCTTCTGTTAGGATATATGACGTTACAGACGTATATACTGTTCCCTCCGAGAAGTAGTGTTCGACAGGCCAGGAATGTTGTCAAATATTGCATCCGAGATGTTAGGTTGCCTTAGATTATGATATATACCTTTATAGACGCATATAATGTTCCCACCGAGAAATAGGGTCCGACACGCCTGGAATGTTGTAGAATATTACATCCGAGATGTAAGGTTGCCTTAGGTTAGGATATATACCGTTATAGACGTATATAATGTTCCCTCCGAGAAGTAGGGTTCGACAGGCCAGGAATGTTGTCAAATATTGCATCCGAGATGTTAGGTTGCCTTAGATTAGGATATATGCCGTTATAGACGCATGTAATGTTACCACCGAGACGTAGGGACCGACACGCCTGGAATGTTGTCAAATGTTACATCCGAGATGTTAGGTTGCCTTAGGTTAGGATATATGACGTTACAGACGTATATACTGTTCCCTCGGGGAAGTAGGGTTCGACAGGCCAGGAATGTTGTCAGATATTGCATCCGAGATGTTAGGTTGCCTTAGGTTAGGATATATAACGTTATGGACGTATATACTGTTCCCACCGAGAAGTAGGGTTCGATAGGCCAGGAATGTTGTCAAATATTGCATCCGAGATGTTAGGTTGCCTTAGATTATGATATATACCGTTATAGACGCATATAATGTTCCCACCGAGAAGTAGGGTCCGACACGCCTGGAAGGTTGTAGAATATTACATCCGAGATGTCAGGTTGCCTTAGGTTAGGATATATACCGTTATAGACATATATACTGTTCCCTCCGAGAAGTAGGGTTCGACAGGCCAGGAATGTTGTCAAGTATTGCATCCGAGATGTTAGGTTGCCTTAGATTAGGATATACAACGTTATAGACGCATATAATGTTCCCACCGAGAAGTAGGGTCCGACACGCCTGGAATGTTGTAGAATATTACATCCGAGATGTAAGGTTGCCTTAGGTTAGGATATATAACGTTATGGACGTATATATTGTTCCCACCGAGAAGTAGGGTCCGAAACGCCAGCAATGTTGTAAAATATTACATCCGAGTTGTTACGTTGCCGTTATAGGCGCATTAATGTTACCACCGAGACGTAGGGACCGACACGCCTGGAATGTTGTCAAATGTTACATCCTTGATGTTAGGTTGTCTTAGGTTAGGGTATATGACGTTACAGACGTATATAATGTTCCCTCCGAGAAGTAGGGTTCGACAGGCCAGGAATGTTGTCAAATATTGCATCCGAGATGTTAGGTTGCCTTAGATTAGGATATATACCGTTATAGACGTATATACTGCTCCCTCCGGGACGTAGGGTTCGACAGGCCGGGAATGTTGTCAAATATAGCATCCGAGATGTTAGGTTACCTTAGATTAGGATATACAACGTTATAGACGCATATAATGCTCCCACCGAGAAGTAGGGTCCGACACGCCTGGAATGTTGTAGAATAATACATCCGAGATGTCAGGTTGCCTTAGGTTAGGATATATAACGTTATAGACGTATATACTGTTCCCTCCGAGAAGTAGGGTTCGACAGGCCAGGAATGTTGTCAAATATTGCATCCGAGATGATAGGTTGCCTTAGGTTAGGATATATAACGTTATAGACGCATGTAATGTTACCACCGAGACGTAGGGACCGTCACGCCTGGAATGTTGTCAAATGTTACATCCGAGATGTTAGGTTGCCTTAGGTTAGGATATATGACGTTACAGACGTATATACTGTTCCCTCCGGGAAGTAGGGTTCGACAGGCCAGGAATGTTGTCAAATATTGCATCCGAGATGTTAGGTTGCCTTAGATTATGATATATACCGTTATAGACGTATATACTCTTCCATCCGAGAAGTAGGGTTCGACAGGCCAGGAATGTTGTCAAATATTGCATCCAAGATGTTAGGTTGCCTTAGATTAGGATATATAGCGTTACAGACGCATATAATGTTACCACCGAGACGTAGGGACCGACATGCCTGGAATGTTGTCAAATGTTACATCCGAGATGTTAAGTTGCCTTAGGTTAGGATATATGACGTTACAGACGTATATACTGTTCCCTCCGGGAAGTAGGGTTCGACAGGCCAGGAATGTTGTCAAATATTGCATCCGAGATGTTAGATTGCCTTAGATTACGATATCGACCGTTATAGACGCATATAATATTCCCACCGAAAAGTATGCACCGACACGCCAGGAATATTGCAAAATATTACGTCTGAGATAATAGGTTGCCTTAGATTAGGATATACAACGTTATAGACTCATATAATGTTCCCACCGAGAAGTAGGGTCCGACACGCCTGGAATGGTGTAGAATATTACATCCGAGATGTCAGGTTGCCTTCGGTTAGGATATATATCGTTATAGACGTATATACTGTTTCCTCCGAGAAGTAGGGTTCGACAGGCTAAGAATGTTGTCAAATATTGCATCCGAGATGTTAGGTTGCCTTAGATTAGGATATATGACGTTATAGACGTATATACTGTTCCCTCCGAGAAGTAGGGTTCGACAGGCCAGGAATGTTGTCAAATATTGCATCCGAAAGGTTAGGTTGCCTTAGATTAGGATATACATCGTTATAGACTCATATAATGTTCCCACCGAGAAGTAGGGTCGGACACGCCTGGAATGATGTAGAATATTACATCCGAGATGTTAGGTTGCCTTAGGTTAGGATATGTGACGTTACAGACGTATATACTGTTCCCTCCGAGAAGTAGGGTTCGACAGGCCAGGAATGTTGTCAAATATTGCATCCGAGATGTTAGGTTGCCTTAGGTTAGGATATATGACGTTATAGACGCATATAATGTTACCACCGAGACGCAGGGACCGACATGCCTGGAATGTTGTCAAATGTTACATCCGAGATGTTAGGTTGCCTTAGGTTAGGATATATGACGTTATAGACGTATATACTGTTCCCTCCGAGAAGTAGGGTTCGACAGGCTAAGAATGTTGTCAAATATTGCATCCGAGATGTTAGGTTGCCTTAGATTAGGATATATAACGTTATAGACGCATATAATGTTACCACCGAGACGTAGGGACCGACATGCCTGGAATGTTGTAAAATGTTACATCCGAGATGTTAGGTTGCCTTAGATTAGGATATGCAACGTTATAGACGCATATAATGTTCCCACGGAGAAGTAGGGTCCGACACGCCTGGAAGGTTGTAGAATATTACATCCGAGATGTTAGGTTGCCTTAGGTTAGGATATATAACGTTATAGACGTATATACTGTTCCCTCCGAGAAGTAGGGTTCGACAGGCTAGGAATGTTGTCAAATATTGCATCCAAGATGTTAGGTTGCCTTAGATTAGGATATATAGCGTTACAGACGCATATAATGTTACCACCGAGACGTAGGGACCGACATGCCTGGAATGTTGTCAAATGTTACATCCGAGATGTTAGTTTGCCTTAGGTTAGGATATATGACGTTATAGACGTATATACTGTTCCCTCCGAGAAGTAGGGTTCGACAGGCCAGGAATGTTGCCAAATATTGCACCGGAGATGTTAGGTTGCCTTAGGTTAGGATATATAACGTTATAGACGCATGTAATGTTACAACCGAGACGTAGGGACCGACAGGCCTGGAATGTTGTCAAATGTTACATCCGAGATGTTAGGTTGCCTTAGGTTAGGATATATGACGTTACAGACGTATATACTGTTCCCTCCGGGAAGTAGGGTTCGACAGGCCAGGAATGTTGTCAAATATTGCATCCGAGATGTTAGGTTGCCTTAGATTATGATATATACCGTTATAGACGTATATACTGTTCCCCCCGAGACGTAGGGTTCGACAGGCCAGGAATGTTGTCAAATATTGCATCCGAGATGTTAGATTGCCTTAGATTACGATATCGACCGTTATAGACGCATATAATATTCCCACCGAAAAGTATGCACCGACACGCCAGGAATATTGTAAAATATTACGTCTGAGATAATAGGTTGCCTTAGATTAGGATATACATCGTTATAGACTCATATAATGTTCCCACCGAGAAGTAGGGTCCGACACGCCTGGAATGATGTAGAATATTACATCCGAGATGTTAGGTTGCCTTAGGTTAGGATATGTGACGTTACAGACGTATATACTGTTCCCTCCGAGAAGTAGGGTTCGCAGGCCAGGAATGTTGTCAAATATTGCATCCGAGATGTTAGGTTCCCTTAGGTTAGGATATATACCGTTATAAACGTATATACATTTCCCACCGAAAGGAATGCTCCGACACGGCAGGAATGTTGTAGAATATTACATCCGAGATGTCAGGTTGCCTTAGGTTAGGATATATAACGTTATGGACGTATATACTGTTCCCACCGAGAAGTAGGGTCCGACACGCCAGGAATGTTGTCAAATATTACATCCAAGATGTTATGTGGCCTTAGGTTAGGATATATAACGTTATAGACGCATGTAATGTTACGACCGAGACGTAGGGACCGACACGCCTGGAATCTTGTAAAATGTTACATCCGAGATGTTAGGTTGCCTAAGATTAGGATATATACCGTTATAGACACATGTAATATTACCACCGAGACGTAGGGACCGACATGCCTGGAATGTTGTCAAATGTTACATCCGAGATGTTAGGTTGCCTTAGGTTAGGATATATGACGTTATAGACGTATATACTGTTCCCACCGAGAGGTAGGGTTCGACACGCCAGGAATGTTGTCAAATATTACATACGAGATGTTATGTGGCCTTAGGTTAGGATATATAACGTTATAGACGCATGTAATGTTACCACCGAGACGTAGGGACCGACACGCCTGGAATGTTGTCAAATGTTACATCCGAGATGTTAGGTTGTCTTAGGTTAGGATATATGACGTTACAGACGTATATAATGTTCCCTCCGAGAAGTAGGGTTCGACAGGCCAGGAATGTTGTCAAATATTGCATCCGAGATGTTAGGTTGCCTTAGATTAGGATATATACCGTTATAGACGCATGTCATGTTACCACAGAGACGTAGGGACCGACACGCCTGGAATGTTGTCAAATGTTACATCCGAGATGTTAGGTTGCCTCAGGATAGGGTATATGACGTTACAGACGTATATACTGTTCCCTCCGAGAAGTAGGGTTCGACGGGCCAGGAATGTTGTCAAATATTGCATCCGCGATGTTACGTCGCCTTAGGTTAGGA
This sequence comes from Xylocopa violacea, assembly GCA_963969225.1. Classification (NCBI taxonomy): domain Eukaryota; kingdom Metazoa; phylum Arthropoda; class Insecta; order Hymenoptera; family Apidae; genus Xylocopa; species Xylocopa violacea. Next base: position 23,756,961 of record CAXAJV010000004.1, read on the forward strand.
TATATAACGTTATAGACGCATGTAATGTTACCACCGAGACGTAGGGACCGTCACGCCTGGAATGTTGTCAAATGTTACATCCGAGATGTTAGGTTGCCTTAGGTTAGGATATATGAAGTTACAGACGTATATACTGTTCCCTCCGGGAAGTAGGGTTCGACAGGCCAGGAATGTTGTCAAATATTGCATCCGAGATGTTAGGCTGCCTTAGATTATGATATATACCGTTATAGACGTATATACTGTTCCCTCCGAGAAGTAGGGTTAGACAGGCCAGGAATGTTGTCAAATATTGCATCCGAGATGTTAGGTTGCCTTAGGTTAGGATATATAACGTTATGGACGTATATACTGTTCCCACCGAGAAGTAGGGTTCGATAGGCCAGGAATGTTGTCAAATATTGCATCCGAGATGTTAGGTTGCCTTAGATTATGATATATACCGTTATAGACGCATATAATGTTCCCACCGAGAAGTAGGGTCCGACACGCCTGGAAGGTTGTAGAATATTACATCCGAGATGTCAGGTTGCCTTAGGTTAGGATATATACCGTTATAGACATATATACTGTTCCCTCCGAGAAGTAGGGTTCGACAGGCCAGGAATGTTGTCAAATATTGCATCCGAGATGATAGGTTGCCTTAGGTTAGGATATATAACGTTATAGACGCATGTAATGTTACCACCGAGACGTAGGGACCGTCACGCCTGGAATGTTGTCAAATGTTACATCCGAGATGTTAGGTTGCCTTAGGTTAGGATATATGACGTTACAGACGTATATACTGTTCCCTCCGGGAAGTAGGGTTCGACAGGCCAGGAATGTTGTCAAATATTGCATCCGAGATGTTAGGTTGCCTTAGATTATGATATATACCGTTATAGACGTCTATACTGTTCCCTCCGAGAAGTAGGGTTCGACAGGCCAGGAATGTTGTCAAATATTGCATCCGAGATGTTAGGTTGCCTTAGATTAGGATATACAACGTTATAGACGCATATAATGTTCCCACCGAGAAGTAGGGTCCGACACGCCTGGAATGTTGTAGAATATTACATCCGAGATGTAAGGTTGCCTTAGGTTATGATATATAACGTTATGGACATATATACTGTTCCCACCGAGAAGTAGGGTCCGAAACGCCAGCAATGTTGTAAAATATTACATCCGAGTTGTTACGTTGCCGTTATAGACGCATTAATGTTACCACCGAGACGTAAGGACCGACACGCCTGGAATGTTGTCAAATGTGACATCCGAGATGTTAGGTTGCCTTAGGTTAGGATATATATCGTTATAGACGTATATACTGTTCCCACCGAGAGGTAGGGTGCGACAGGCCAGGAATGTTGTCAAATATTGCATCCGAGATTTTAGGTTGCCTTAGATTAGGATATATACCGTTATAGACGTATATACTGTTCCCTCCGAGAAGTAGGGTTCGACAGGCCGGGAATGTTGTCAAATATAGCATCCGAGATGTTAGGTTGCCTTAGATTAGGATATACAACGTTATAGACGCATATAATGTTCCCACCGAGAAGTAGGGTCCGACACGCCTGGAATGTTGTCAAATGTTACATCCGAGATGTTAGGTTGCCTTAGGTTAGGATATATGACGTTACAGACGTATATACTGTTCCCTCGGGGAAGTAGGGTTCGACAGGCCAGGAATGTTGTCAGATATTGCATCCGAGATGTTAGGTTGCCTTAGGTTAGGATATATAACGTTATGGACGTATATACTGTTCCCACCGAGAAGTAGGGTTCGATAGGCCAGGAATGTTGTCAAATATTGCATCCGAGATGTTAGGTTGCCTTAGATTATGATATATACCGTTATAGACGCATATAATGTTCCCACCGAGAAGTAGGGTCCGACACGCCTGGAAGGTTGTAGAATATTACATCCGAGATGTCAGGTTGCCTTAGGTTAGGATATATACCGTTATAGACATATATACTGTTCCCTCCGAGAAGTAGGGTTCGACAGGCCAGGAATGTTGTCAAATATTGCATCCGAGATGTTAGGTTGCCTTAGATTAGGATATATACCGTTATAGACGCATGTCATGTTACCACAGAGACGTAGGGACCGACACGCCTGCAATGTTGTCAAATGTTACATCCGAGATGTTAGGTTGCCTCAGGATAGGGTATATGACGTTATAGACGTATATAGTGTTCCCTCCGAGAAGTAGGGTTCGACGGGCCAGGAATGTTGTCAAATATTGCATTCGAGATGTTACGTCGCCTTAGGTTAGGATATATAACGTTATAGACGCATGTAATGTTACCACCGAGACGTAGGGACCGTCACGCCTGGAATGTTGTCAAATGTTACATCCGAGATGTTAGGTTGCCTTAGGTTAGGATATATGACGTTACAGACGTATATACTGTTCACTCCGGGAAGTAGGGTTCGACAGGCCAGGAATGTTGTCAAATATTGCATCCGAGATGTTAGGCTGCCTCAGATTATGATATATACCGTTATAGACGTCTATACTGTTCCCTCCGAGAAGTAGGGTTCGACAGGCCAGGAATGTTGTCAAATATTGCATCCGAGATGTTAGGTTGCCTTAGATTAGGATATACAACGTTATAGACGCATATAATGTTCCCACCGAGAAGTAGGGTCCGACACGCCTGGAATGTTGTAGAATATTACATCCGAGATGTAAGGTTGCCTTAGGTTATGATATATAACGTTATGGACATATATACTGTTCCCACCGAGAAGTAGGGTCCGAAACGCCAGCAATGTTGTAAAATATTACATCCGAGTTGTTACGTTGCCGTTATAGACGCATTAATGTTACCACCGAGACGTAAGAACCGACACGCCTGGAATGTTGTCAAATGTGACATCCGAGATGTTAGGTTGCCTTAGGTTAGGATATATATCGTTATAGACGTATATACTGTTCCCACCGAGAGGTAGGGTGCGACAGGCCAGGAATGTTGTCAAATATTGCATCCGAGATTTTAGGTTGCCTTAGATTAGGATATATACCGTTATAGACGTATATACTGTTCCCTCCGAGAAGTAGGGTTCGACAGGCCGGGAATGTTGTCAAATATAGCATCCGAGATGTTAGGTTGCCTTAGATTAGGATATACAACGTTATAGACGCATATAATGTTCCCACCGAGAAGTAGGGTCCGACACGCCTGGAATGTTGTCAAATGTTACATCCGAGATGTTAGGTTGCCTTAGGTTAGGATATATGACGTTACAGACGTATATACTGTTCCCTCGGGAAAGTAGGGTTCGACAGGCCAGGAATGTTGTCAGATATTGCATCCGAGATGTAAGGTTGCCTTAGGTTAGGATATATAACGTTATGGACGTATATACTGTTCCCACCGAGAAGTAGGGTTCGATAGGCCAGGAATGTTGTCAAATATTGCATCCGAGATGTTAGGTTGCCTTAGATTATGATATATACCGTTATAGACGCATATAATGTTCCCACCGAGAAGTAGGGTCCGACACGCCTGGAAGGTTGTAGAATATTACATCCGAGATGTCAGGTTGCCTTAGGTTAGGATATATACCGTTATAGACATATATACTGTTCCCTCCGAGAAGTAGGGTTCGACAGGCCAGGAATGTTGTCAAATATTGCATCCGAGATGTTAGGTTGCCTTAGATTAGGATATATACCGTTATAGACGCATGTCATGTTACCACAGAGACGTAGGGACCGACACGCCTGGAATGTTGTCAAATGTTACATCCGAGATGTTAGGTTGCCTCAGGATAGGGTATATGACGTTATAGACGTATATAGTGTTCCCTCCGAGAAGTAGGGTTCGACGGGCCAGGAATGTTGTCAAATATTGCATTCGAGATGTTACGTCGCCTTAGGTTAGGATATATAACGTTATAGACGCATGTAATGTTACCACCGAGACGTAGGGACCGTCACGCCTGGAATGTTGTCAAATGTTACATCCGAGATGTTAGGTTGCCTTAGGTTAGGATATATGACGTTACAGACGTATATACTGTTCACTCCGGGAAGTAGGGTTCGACAGGCCAGGAATGTTGTCAAATATTGCATCCGAGATGTTAGGCTGCCTCAGATTATGATATATACCGTTATAGACGTCTATACTGTTCCCTCCGAGAAGTAGGGTTCGACAGGCCAGGAATGTTGTCAAATACTGCATCCGAGATGTTAGGTTGCCTTAGATTAGGATATACAACGTTATAGACGCATATAATGTTCCCACCGAGAAGTAGGGTCCGACACGCCTGGAATGTTGTAGAATATTACATCCGAGATGTAAGGTTGCCTTAGGTTATGATATATAACGTTATGGACATATATACTGTTCCCACCGAGAAGTAGGGTCCGAAACGCCAGCAATGTTGTAAAATATTACATCCGAGTTGTTACGTTGCCGTTATAGACGCATTAATGTTACCACCGAGACGTAAGGACCGACACGCCTGGAATGTTGTCAAATGTGACATCCGAGATGTTAGGTTGCCTTAGGTTAGGATATATATCGTTATAGACGTATATACTGTTCCCACCGAGAGGTAGGGTGCGACACGCCTGGAAGGTTGTAGAATATTACATCCGAGATTTTAGGTTGCCTTAGATTAGGATATATACCGTTATAGACGTATATACTGTTCCCTCCGAGAAGTAGGGTTCGACAGGCCGGGAATGTTGTCAAATATAGCATCCGAGATGTTAGGTTGCCTTAGATTAGGATATACAACGTTATAGACGCATATAATGTTCCCACCGAGAAGTAGGGTCCGACACGCCTGGAATGTTGTCAAATGTTACATCCGAGATGTTAGGTTGCCTTAGGTTAGGATATATGACGTTACAGACGTATATACTGTTCCCTCGGGGAAGTAGGGTTCGACAGGCCAGGAATGTTGTCAGATATTGCATCCGAGATGTAAGGTTGCCTTAGGTTAGGATATATAACGTTATGGACGTATATACTGTTCCCACCGAGAAGTAGGGTTCGATAGGCCAGGAATGTTGTCAAATATTGCATCCGAGATGTTAGGTTGCCTTAGATTATGATATATACCGTTATAGACGCATATAATGTTCCCACCGAGAAGTAGGGTCCGACACGCCTGGAAGGTTGTAGAATATTACATCCGAGATGTCAGGTTGCCTTAGGTTAGGATATATACCGTTATAGACATATATACTGTTCCCTCCGAGAAGTAGGGTTCGACAGGCCAGGAATGTTGTCAAATATTGCATCCGAGATGTTAGGTTGCCTTAGATTAGGATATATACCGTTATAGACGCATGTCATGTTACCACAGAGACGTAGGGACCGACACGCCTGGAATGTTGTCAAATGTTACATCCGAGATGTTAGGTTGCCTCAGGATAGGGTATATGACGTTATAGACGTATATAGTGTTCCCTCCGAGAAGTAGGGTTCGACGGGCCAGGAATGTTGTCAAATATTGCATTCGAGATGTTACGTCGCCTTAGGTTAGGATATATAACGTTATAGACGCATGTAATGTTACCACCGAGACGTAGGGACCGTCACGCCTGGAATGTTGTCAAATGTTACATCCGAGATGTTAGGTTGCCTTAGGTTAGGATATATGACGTTACAGACGTATATACTGTTCACTCCGGGAAGTAGGGTTCGACAGGCCAGGAATGTTGTCAAATATTGCATCCGAGATGTTAGGCTGCCTCAGATTATGATATATACCGTTATAGACGTCTATACTGTTCCCTCCGAGAAGTAGGGTTCGACAGGCCAGGAATGTTGTCAAATATTGCATCCGAGATGTTAGGTTGCCTTAGATTAGGATATACAACGTTATAGACGCATATAATGTTCCCACCGAGAAGTAGGGTCCGACACGCCTGGAATGTTGTAGAATATTACATCCGAGATGTAAGGTTGCCTTAGGTTATGATATATAACGTTATGGACATATATACTGTTCCCACCGAGAAGTAGGGTCCGAAACGCCAGCAATGTTGTAAAATATTACATCCGAGTTGTTACGTTGCCGTTATAGACGCATTAATGTTACCACCGAGACGTAAGAACCGACACGCCTGGAATGTTGTCAAATGTGACATCCGAGATGTTAGGTTGCCTTAGGTTAGGATATATATCGTTATAGACGTATATACTGTTCCCACCGAGAGGTAGGGTGCGACAGGCCAGGAATGTTGTCAAATATTGCATCCGAGATTTTAGGTTGCCTTAGATTAGGATATATACCGTTATAGACGTATATACTGTTCCCTCCGAGAAGTAGGGTTCGACAGGCCGGGAATGTTGTCAAATATAGCATCCGAGATGTTAGGTTGCCTTAGATTAGGATATACAACGTTATAGACGCATATAATGTTCCCACCGAGAAGTAGGGTCCGACACGCCTGGAATGTTGTCAAATGTTACATCCGAGATGTTAGGTTGCCTTAGGTTAGGATATATGACGTTACAGACGTATATACTGTTCCCTCGGGAAAGTAGGGTTCGACAGGCCAGGAATGTTGTCAGATATTGCATCCGAGATGTAAGGTTGCCTTAGGTTAGGATATATAACGTTATGGACGTATATACTGTTCCCACCGAGAAGTAGGGTTCGATAGGCCAGGAATGTTGTCAAATATTGCATCCGAGATGTTAGGTTGCCTTAGATTATGATATATACCGTTATAGACGCATATAATGTTCCCACCGAGAAGTAGGGTCCGACACGCCTGGAAGGTTGTAGAATATTACATCCGAGATGTCAGGTTGCCTTAGGTTAGGATATATACCGTTATAGACATATATACTGTTCCCTCCGAGAAGTAGGGTTCGACAGGCCAGGAATGTTGTCAAATATTGCATCCGAGATGTTAGGTTGCCTTAGATTAGGATATATACCGTTATAGACGCATGTCATGTTACCACAGAGACGTAGGGACCGACACGCCTGGAATGTTGTCAAATGTTACATCCGAGATGTTAGGTTGCCTCAGGATAGGGTATATGACGTTATAGACGTATATAGTGTTCCCTCCGAGAAGTAGGGTTCGACGGGCCAGGAATGTTGTCAAATATTGCATTCGAGATGTTACGTCGCCTTAGGTTAGGATATATAACGTTATAGACGCATGTAATGTTACCACCGAGACGTAGGGACCGTCACGCCTGGAATGTTGTCAAATGTTACATCCGAGATGTTAGGTTGCCTTAGGTTAGGATATATGACGTTACAGACGTATATACTGTTCACTCCGGGAAGTAGGGTTCGACAGGCCAGGAATGTTGTCAAATATTGCATCCGAGATGTTAGGCTGCCTCAGATTATGATATATACCGTTATAGACGTCTATACTGTTCCCTCCGAGAAGTAGGGTTCGACAGGCCAGGAATGTTGTCAAATATTGCATCCGAGATGTTAGGTTGCCTTAGATTAGGATATACAACGTTATAGACGCATATAATGTTCCCACCGAGAAGTAGGGTCCGACACGCCTGGAATGTTGTAGAATATTACATCCGAGATGTAAGGTTGCCTTAGGTTATGATATATAACGTTATGGACATATATACTGTTCCCACCGAGAAGTAGGGTCCGAAACGCCAGCAATGTTGTAAAATATTACATCCGAGTTGTTACGTTGCCGTTATAGACGCATTAATGTTACCACCGAGACGTAAGGACCGACACGCCTGGAATGTTGTCAAATGTGACATCCGAGATGTTAGGTTGCCTTAGGTTAGGATATATATCGTTATAGACGTATATACTGTTCCCACCGAGAGGTAGGGTGCGACACGCCTGGAAGGTTGTAGAATATTACATCCGAGATTTTAGGTTGCCTTAGATTAGGATATATACCGTTATAGACGTATATACTGTTCCCTCCGAGAAGTAGGGTTCGACAGGCCGGGAATGTTGTCAAATATAGCATCCGAGATGTTAGGTTGCCTTAGATTAGGATATACAACGTTATAGACGCATATAATGTTCCCACCGAGAAGTAGGGTCCGACACGCCTGGAATGTTGTCAAATGTTACATCCGAGATGTTAGGTTGCCTTAGGTTAGGATATATGACGTTACAGACGTATATACTGTTCCCTCGGGGAAGTAGGGTTCGACAGGCCAGGAATGTTGTCAGATATTGCATCCGAGATGTAAGGTTGCCTTAGGTTAGGATATATAACGTTATGGACGTATATACTGTTCCCACCGAGAAGTAGGGTTCGATAGGCCAGGAATGTTGTCAAATATTGCATCCGAGATGTTAGGTTGCCTTAGATTATGATATATACCGTTATAGACGCATATAATGTTCCCACCGAGAAGTAGGGTCCGACACGCCTGGAAGGTTGTAGAATATTACATCCGAGATGTCAGGTTGCCTTAGGTTAGGATATATACCGTTATAGACATATATACTGTTCCCTCCGAGAAGTAGGGTTCGACAGGCCAGGAATGTTGTCAAATATTGCATCCGAGATGTTAGGTTGCCTTAGATTAGGATATATACCGTTATAGACGCATGTCATGTTACCACAGAGACGTAGGGACCGACACGCCTGGAATGTTGTCAAATGTTACATCCGAGATGTTAGGTTGCCTCAGGATAGGGTATATGACGTTATAGACGTATATAGTGTTCCCTCCGAGAAGTAGGGTTCGACGGGCCAGGAATGTTGTCAAATATTGCATTCGAGATGTTACGTCGCCTTAGGTTAGGATATATAACGTTATAGACGCATGTAATGTTACCACCGAGACGTAGGGACCGTCACGCCTGGAATGTTGTCAAATGTTACATCCGAGATGTTAGGTTGCCTTAGGTTAGGATATATGACGTTACAGACGTATATACTGTTCACTCCGGGAAGTAGGGTTCGACAGGCCAGGAATGTTGTCAAATATTGCATCCGAGATGTTAGGCTGCCTCAGATTATGATATATACCGTTATAGACGTCTATACTGTTCCCTCCGAGAAGTAGGGTTCGACAGGCCAGGAATGTTGTCAAATATTGCATCCGAGATGTTAGGTTGCCTTAGATTAGGATATACAACGTTATAGACGCATATAATGTTCCCACCGAGAAGTAGGGTCCGACACGCCTGGAATGTTGTAGAATATTACATCCGAGATGTAAGGTTGCCTTAGGTTATGATATATAACGTTATGGACATATATACTGTTCCCACCGAGAAGTAGGGTCCGAAACGCCAGCAATGTTGTAAAATATTACATCCGAGTTGTTACGTTGCCGTTATAGACGCATTAATGTTACCACCGAGACGTAAGGACCGACACGCCTGGAATGTTGTCAAATGTGACATCCGAGATGTTAGGTTGCCTTAGGTTAGGATATATATCGTTATAGACGTATATACTGTTCCCACCGAGAGGTAGGGTGCGACACGCCTGGAAGGTTGTAGAATATTACATCCGAGATGTCAGGTTGCCTTAGGTTAGGATATATACCGTTATAGACATATATACTGTTCCCTCCGAGAAGTAGGGTTCGACAGGCCGGGAATGTTGTCAAATATAGCATCCGAGATGTTAGGTTGCCTTAGATTAGGATATACAACGTTATAGACGCATATAATGTTCCCACCGAGAAGTAGGGTCCGACACGCCTGGAATGTTGTCAAATGTTACATCCGAGATGTTAGGTTGCCTTAGGTTAGGATATATGACGTTACAGACGTATATACTGTTCCCTCGGGGAAGTAGGGTTCGACAGGCCAGGAATGTTGTCAGATATTGCATCCGAGATGTTAGGTTGCCTTAGGTTAGGATATATAACGTTATGGACGTATATACTGTTCCCACCGAGAAGTAGGGTTCGATAGGCCAGGAATGTTGTCAAATATTGCATCCGAGATGTTAGGTTGCCTTAGATTATGATATATACCGTTATAGACGCATATAATGTTCCCACCGAGAAGTAGGGTCCGACACGCCTGGAAGGTTGTAGAATATTACATCCGAGATGTCAGGTTGCCTTAGGTTAGGATATATACCGTTATAGACATATATACTGTTCCCTCCGAGAAGTAGGGTTCGACAGGCCAGGAATGTTGTCAAATATTGCATCCGAGATGTTATGTCGCCTTAGGTTAGGATATATAACGTTATAGACGCATGTAATGTTACCACCGAGACGTAGGGACCGACACGCCTGGAATGTTGTCAAATGTTACATCCGAGATGTTAGGTTGCCTCAGGATAGGGTATATGACGTTATAGACGTATATAGTGTTCCCTCCGAGAAGTAGGGTTCGACGGGCCAGGAATGTTGTCAAATATTGCATTCGAGATGTTACGTCGCCTTAGGTTAGGATATATAACGTTATAGACGCATGTAATGTTACCACCGAGACGTAGGGACCGTCACGCCTGGAATGTTGTCAAATGTTACATCCGAGATGTTAGGTTGCCTTAGGTTAGGATATATGACGTTACAGACGTATATACTGTTCCCTCGGGGAAGTAGGGTTCGACAGGCCAGGAATGTTGTCAAATATTGCATCCGAGATGTTAGGTTGCCTTAGATTAGGATATACAACGTTATGGACGCATATAATGTTCCCACCGAGAAGTAGGGTCCGACACGCCTGGAATGCTGTAGAATATTACATCCGAGATGTAAGGTTGCCTTAGGTTATGATATATAACGTTATGGACGTATATACTGTTCCCACCGAGAAGTAGGGTCCGAAACGCCAGCAATGTTGTAAAATATTACATCCGAGTTGTTACGTTGCCGTTATAGACGCATTAATGTTACCACCGAGACGTAGGGACCGACACGCCTGGAATGTTGTCAAATGTGACATCCGAGATGTTAGGTTGCCTTATGTTAGGATATATATCGTTATAGACGTATATACTGTTCCCACCGAGAGGTAGGGTTCGACAGGCCAGGAATGTTGTCAAATATTGCATCCGAGATTTTAGGTTGCCTTAGGTTTGGATATGTAACGTTATAGACGCATGTAATGTTACCTCCGACACGTAGGGACGGACACGCCTGTAATGTTGTCAAATGTTACATCCGAGATGTTAGGTTGCCTTATGTTAGGATATATGACGCTACAGATGTATATACTGTTCCCTCCGAGCAGTATGTTTCGACAGGCCAGGAATGTTGTCAAATATTGCATCCGAGACGTTAGGTTGCCTTAGATTAGGATATACAACGTTATAGACGCATATAATGTTCCCACCGAGAAGTAGGGTCCGACACGCCTGGAATGTTGTAGAATAATACATCCGAGATGTCAGGTTGCCTTAGGTTAGGATATATAACGTTATAGACGTATATACTGTTCCCTCCGAGAAGTAGGGTTCGACAGGCCAGGAATGTTGTCAAATATTGCATCCGAGATGTTAGGTTGCCTTAGATTAGGATATATACCGTTATATACGCATGTAATGTTACCACCGAGACGTAGGGACCGACACGCCTGGAATGTTGTCAAATGTTACATCCGAGATGTTAGGTTGCCTCAGTATAGGATATATGACGTTATAGACGTATATACTGTTCCCTCCGAGAAGTAGGGTTCGACGGGCCAGGAATGTTGTCAAATATTGCATCCGAGATGTTATGTCGCCTTAGGTTAGGATATATAACGTTATAGACGCATGTAATGTTACCACCGAGACGTAGGGACCGACACGCCTGGAATGTTGTCAAATGTTACATCCGAGATGTTAGGTTGCCTCAGGATAGGATATATGACGTTATAGACGTATATAATGTTCCCTCCGAGAAGTAGGGTTCGACAGGCCAGGAATGTTGTCAAATATTGCATCCGAGATGATAGGTTGCCTTAGGTTAGGATATATAACGTTATAGACGCATGTAATGTTACCACCGAGACGTAGGGACCGTCACGCCTGGAATGTTGTCAAATGTTACATCCAAGATGATAGGTTGCCTTAGGTTAGGATATACAACGTTATAGACGCATATAATGTTCCCACCGAGAAGTAGGGTCCGACACGCCTGGAATGTTGTAGAATATTACATCCGAGATGTAAGGTTGCCTTAGGTTATGATATATAACGTTATGGACATATATACTGTTCCCACCGAGAAGTAGGGTCCGAAACGCCAGCAATGTTGTAAAATATTACATCCGAGTTGTTACGTTGCCGTTATAGACGCATTAATGTTACCACCGAGACGTAAGGACCGACACGCCTGGAATGTTGTCAAATGTGACATCCGAGATGTTAGGTTGCCTTAGGTTAGGATATATATCGTTATAGACGTATATACTGTTCCCACCGAGAGGTAGGGTGCGACAGGCCAGGAATGTTGTCAAATATTGCATCCGAGATTTTAGGTTGCCTTAGATTAGGATATATACCGTTATAGACGTATATACTGTTCCCTCCGAGAAGTAGGGTTCGACAGGCCGGGAATGTTGTCAAATATAGCATCCGAGATGTTAGGTTGCCTTAGATTAGGATATACAACGTTATAGACGCATATAATGTTCCCACCGAGAAGTAGGGTCCGACACGCCTGGAATGTTGTCAAATGTTACATCCGAGATGTTAGGTTGCCTTAGGTTAGGATATATGACGTTACAGACGTATATACTGTTCCCTCGGGGAAGTAGGGTTCGACAGGCCAGGAATGTTGTCAGATATTGCATCCGAGATGTTAGGTTGCCTTAGGTTAGGATATATAACGTTATGGACGTATATACTGTTCCCACCGAGAAGTAGGGTTCGATAGGCCAGGAATGTTGTCAAATATTGCATCCGAGATGTTAGGTTGCCTTAGATTATGATATATACCGTTATAGACGCATATAATGTTCCCACCGAGAAGTAGGGTCCGACACGCCTGGAAGGTTGTAGAATATTACATCCGAGATGTCAGGTTGCCTTAGGTTAGGATATATACCGTTATAGACATATATACTGTTCCCTCCGAGAAGTAGGGTTCGACAGGCCAGGAATGTTGTCAAATATTGCATCCGAGATGTTAGGTTGCCTTAGATTAGGATATATACCGTTATAGACGCATGTCATGTTACCACAGAGACGTAGGGACCGACACGCCTGCAATGTTGTCAAATGTTACATCCGAGATGTTAGGTTGCCTCAGGATAGGGTATATGACGTTATAGACGTATATAGTGTTCCCTCCGAGAAGTAGGGTTCGACGGGCCAGGAATGTTGTCAAATATTGCATTCGAGATGTTACGTCGCCTTAGGTTAGGATATATAACGTTATAGACGCATGTAATGTTACCACCGAGACGTAGGGACCGTCACGCCTGGAATGTTGTCAAATGTTACATCCGAGATGTTAGGTTGCCTTAGGTTAGGATATATGACGTTACAGACGTATATACTGTTCCCTCGGGGAAGTAGGGTTCGACAGGCCAGGAATGTTGTCAGATATTGCATCCGAGATGTTAGGTTGCCTTAGGTTAGGATATATAACGTTATGGACGTATATACTGTTCCCACCGAGAAGTAGGGTTCGATAGGCCAGGAATGTTGTCAAATATTGCATCCGAGATGTTAGGTTGCCTTAGATTATGATATATACCGTTATAGACGCATATAATGTTCCCACCGAGAAGTAGGGTCCGACACGCCTGGAAGGTTGTAGAATATTACATCCGAGATGTCAGGTTGCCTTAGGTTAGGATATATACCGTTATAGACATATATACTGTTCCCTCCGAGAAGTAGGGTTCGACAGGCCAGGAATGTTGTCAAATATTGCATCCGAGATGTTATGTCGCCTTAGGTTAGGATATATAACGTTATAGACGCATGTAATGTTACCACCGAGACGTAGGGACCGACACGCCTGGAATGTTGTCAAATGTTACATCCGAGATGTTAGGTTGCCTCAGGATAGGGTATATGACGTTATAGACGTATATAGTGTTCCCTCCGAGAAGTAGGGTTCGACGGGCCAGGAATGTTGTCAAATATTGCATTCGAGATGTTACGTCGCCTTAGGTTAGGATATATAACGTTATAGACGCATGTAATGTTACCACCGAGACGTAGGGACCGTCACGCCTGGAATGTTGTCAAATGTTACATCCGAGATGTTAGGTTGCCTTAGGTTAGGATATATGACGTTACAGACGTATATACTGTTCCCTCGGGGAAGTAGGGTTCGACAGGCCAGGAATGTTGTCAAATATTGCATCCGAGATGTTAGGTTGCCTTAGATTAGGATATACAACGTTATGGACGCATATAATGTTCCCACCGAGAAGTAGGGTCCGACACGCCTGGAATGCTGTAGAATATTACATCCGAGATGTAAGGTTGCCTTAGGTTATGATATATAACGTTATGGACGTATATACTGTTCCCACCGAGAAGTAGGGTCCGAAACGCCAGCAATGTTGTAAAATATTACATCCGAGTTGTTACGTTGCCGTTATAGACGCATTAATGTTACCACCGAGACGTAGGGACCGACACGCCTGGAATGTTGTCAAATGTGACATCCGAGATGTTAGGTTGCCTTATGTTAGGATATATATCGTTATAGACGTATATACTGTTCCCACCGAGAGGTAGGGTTCGACAGGCCAGGAATGTTGTCAAATATTGCATCCGAGATTTTAGGTTGCCTTAGGTTTGGATATGTAACGTTATAGACGCATGTAATGTTACCTCCGACACGTAGGGACGGACACGCCTGTAATGTTGTCAAATGTTACATCCGAGATGTTAGGTTGCCTTATGTTAGGATATATGACGCTACAGACGTATATACTGTTCCCTCCGAGCAGTATGTTTCGACAGGCCAGGAATGTTGTCAAATATTGCATCCGAGACGTTAGGTTGCCTTAGATTAGGATATACAACGTTATGGACGCATATAATGTTCCCACCGAGAAGTAGGGTCCGACACGCCTGGAATGCTGTAGAATATTACATCCGAGATGTAAGGTTGCCTTAGGTTATGATATATAACGTTATGGACGTATATACTGTTCCCACCGAGAAGTAGGGTCCGAAACGCCAGCAATGTTGTAAAATATTACATCCGAGTTGTTACGTTGCCGTTATAGACGCATTAATGTTACCACCGAGACGTAGGGACCGACACGCCTGGAATGTTGTCAAATGTGACATCCGAGATGTTAGGTTGCCTTATGTTAGGATATATATCGTTATAGACGTATATACTGTTCCCACCGAGAGGTAGGGTTCGACAGGCCAGGAATGTTGTCAAATATTGCATCCGAGATTTTAGGTTGCCTTAGGTTTGGATATGTAACGTTATAGACGCATGTAATGTTACCTCCGACACGTAGGGACGGACACGCCTGTAATGTTGTCAAATGTTACATCCGAGATGTTAGGTTGCCTTATGTTAGGATATATGACGCTACAGACGTATATACTGTTCCCTCCGAGCAGTATGTTTCGACAGGCCAGGAATGTTGTCAAATATTGCATCCGAGACGTTAGGTTGCCTTAGATTAGGATATACAACGTTATAGACGCATATAATGTTCCCACCGAGAAGTAGGGTCCGACACGCCTGGAATGTTGTAGAATAATACATCCGAGATGGCAGGTTGCCTTAGGTTAGGATATATAACGTTATAGACGTATATACTGTTCCCTCCGAGAAGTAGGGTTCGACAGGCCAGGAATGTTGTCAAATATTGCATCCGAGATGTTAGGTTGCCTTAGATTAGGATATATACCGTTATATACGCATGTAATGTTACCACCGAGACGTAGGGACCGACACGCCTGGAATGTTGTCAAATGTTACATCCGAGATGTTAGGTTGCCTCAGTATAGGATATATGACGTTATAGACGTATATACTGTTCCCTCCGAGAAGTAGGGTTCGACGGGCCAGGAATGTTGTCAAATATTGCATCCGAGATGTTATGTCGCCTTAGGTTAGGATATATAACGTTATAGACGCATGTAATGTTACCACCGAGACGTAGGGACCGACACGCCTGGAATGTTGTCAAATGTTACATCCGAGATGTTAGGTTGCCTCAGGATAGGATATATGACGTTATAGACGTATATAATGTTCCCTCCGAGAAGTAGGGTTCGACAGGCCAGGAATGTTGTCAAATATTGCATCCGAGATGATAGGTTGCCTTAGGTTAGGATATATAACGTTATAGACGCATGTAATGTTACCACCGAGACGTAGGGACCGTCACGCCTGGAATGTTGTCAAATGTTACATCCAAGATGATAGGTTGCCTTAGGTTAGGATATACAACGTTATAGACGCATATAATGTTCCCACCGAGAAGTAGGGTCCGACACGCCTGGAATGTTGTAGAATATTACATCCGAGATGTAAGGTTGCCTTAGGTTATGATATATAACGTTATGGACATATATACTGTTCCCACCGAGAAGTAGGGTCCGAAACGCCAGCAATGTTGTAAAATATTACATCCGAGTTGTTACGTTGCCGTTATAGACGCATTAATGTTACCACCGAGACGTAAGGACCGACACGCCTGGAATGTTGTCAAATGTGACATCCGAGATGTTAGGTTGCCTTAGGTTAGGATATATATCGTTATAGACGTATATACTGTTCCCACCGAGAGGTAGGGTGCGACACGCCTGGAAGGTTGTAGAATATTACATCCGAGATGTCAGGTTGCCTTAGGTTAGGATATATACCGTTATAGACATATATACTGTTCCCTCCGAGAAGTAGGGTTCGACAGGCCGGGAATGTTGTCAAATATAGCATCCGAGATGTTAGGTTGCCTTAGATTAGGATATACAACGTTATAGACGCATATAATGTTCCCACCGAGAAGTAGGGTCCGACACGCCTGGAATGTTGTCAAATGTTACATCCGAGATGTTAGGTTGCCTTAGGTTAGGATATATGACGTTACAGACGTATATACTGTTCCCTCGGGGAAGTAGGGTTCGACAGGCCAGGAATGTTGTCAGATATTGCATCCGAGATGTTAGGTTGCCTTAGGTTAGGATATATAACGTTATGGACGTATATACTGTTCCCACCGAGAAGTAGGGTTCGATAGGCCAGGAATGTTGTCAAATATTGCATCCGAGATGTTAGGTTGCCTTAGATTATGATATATACCGTTATAGACGCATATAATGTTCCCACCGAGAAGTAGGGTCCGACACGCCTGGAAGGTTGTAGAATATTACATCCGAGATGTCAGGTTGCCTTAGGTTAGGATATATACCGTTATAGACATATATACTGTTCCCTCCGAGAAGTAGGGTTCGACAGGCCAGGAATGTTGTCAAATATTGCATCCGAGATGATAGGTTGCCTTAGGTTAGGATATATAACGTTATAGACGCATGTAATGTTACCACCGAGACGTAGGGACCGTCACGCCTGGAATGTTGTCAAATGTTACATCCGAGATGTTAGGTTGCCTTAGGTTAGGATATATGACGTTACAGACGTATATACTGTTCCCTCCGGGAAGTAGGGTTCGACAGGCCAGGAATGTTGTCAAATATTGCATCCGAGATGTTAGGTTGCCTTAGATTATGATATATACCGTTATAGACGTCTATACTGTTCCCTCCGAGAAGTAGGGTTCGACAGGCCAGGAATGTTGTCAAATATTGCATCCGAGATGTTAGGTTGCCTTAGATTAGGATATACAACGTTATAGACGCATATAATGTTCCCACCGAGAAGTAGGGTCCGACACGCCTGGAATGTTGTAGAATATTACATCCGAGATGTAAGGTTGCCTTAGGTTAGGATATATACCGTTATAGACATATATACTGTTCCCTCCGAGAAGTAGGGTTCGACAGGCCAGGAATGTTGTCAAATATTGCATCCGAGATGTTAGGTTGCCTTAGATTAGGATATATACCGTTATAGACGCATGTCATGTTACCACAGAGACGTAGGGACCGACACGCCTGGAATGTTGTCAAATGTTACATCCGAGATGTTAGGTTGCCTCAGGATAGGGTATATGACGTTATAGACGTATATACTGTTCCCTCCGAGAAGTAGGGTTCGACGGGCCAGGAATGTTGTCAAATATTGCATTCGAGATGTTACGTCGCCTTAGGTTAGGATATATAACGTTATAGACGCATGTAATGTTACCACCGAGACGTAGGGACCGTCACGCCTGGAATGTTGTCAAATGTTACATCCGAGATGTTAGGTTGCCTTAGGTTAGGATATATGACGTTACCGACGTATATACTGTTCCCTCCGGGAAGTAGGGTTCGACAGGCCAGGAATGTTGTCAAACATTGCATCCGAGATGTTAGGCTGCCTCAGATTATGATATATAC
Organism: Xylocopa violacea; assembly: GCA_963969225.1. Classification (NCBI taxonomy): domain Eukaryota; kingdom Metazoa; phylum Arthropoda; class Insecta; order Hymenoptera; family Apidae; genus Xylocopa; species Xylocopa violacea. Next base: position 23,775,278 of record CAXAJV010000004.1, read on the forward strand.
CGTTATAGACGTCTATACTGTTCCCTCCGAGAAGTAGGGTTCGACAGGCCAGGAATGTTGTCAAATATTGCATCCGAGATGTTAGGTTGCCTTAGATTAGGATATACAACGTTATGGACGCATATAATGTTCCCACCGAGAAGTAGGGTCCGACACGCCTGGAATGCTGTAGAATATTACATCCGAGATGTAAGGTTGCCTTAGGTTATGATATATAACGTTATGGACGTATATACTGTTCCCACCGAGAAGTAGGGTCCGAAACGCCAGCAATGTTGTAAAATATTACATCCGAGTTGTTACGTTGCCGTTATAGACGCATTAATGTTACAACCGAGACGTAGGGACCGACACGCCTGGAATGTTGTCAAATGTGACATCCGAGATGTTAGGTTGCCTTATGTTAGGATATATATCGTTATAGACGTATATACTGTTCCCACCGAGATGTAGGGTTCGACAGGCCAGGAATGTTGTCAAATATTGCATCCCAGATTTTAGGTTGCCTTAGGTTTGGATATGTAACGTTATAGACGCATGTAATGTTACCTCCGACACGTAGGGACGGACACGCCTGTAATGTTGTCAAATGATACATCCGAGATGTTAGGTTGCCTTATGTTAGGATATATGACGCTACAGACGTATATACTGTTCCCTCCGAGCAGTAGGTTTCGACAGGCCAGGAATGTTGTCAAATATTGCATCCGAGACGTTAGGTTGCCTTAGATTAGGATATACAACGTTATAGACGCATATAATGTTCCCACCGAGAAGTAGGGTCCGACACGACTGGAATGTTGTAGAATAATACATCCGAGATGTCAGGTTGCCTTAGGTTAGGATATATAACGTTATAGACGTATATACTGTTCCCTCCGAGAAGTAGGGTTCGACAGGCCAGGAATGTTGTCAAATATTGCATCCGAGCTGTTAGGTTGCCTTAGATTAGGATATATACCGTTATAGACGCATGTAATGTTACCACCGAGACGTAGGGACCGACACGCCTGGAATGTTGTTAAATGTTACATCCGAGATGTTAGGTTGCCTCAGGATAGGATATATGACGTTATAGACGTATATACTGTTCCCTCCGAGAAGTAGGGTTCGACGGGCCAGGAATGTTGTCAAATATTGCATCCGAGATGTTATGTCGCCTTAGGTTAGGATATATAACGTTATAGACGCATGTAATGTTACCACCGAGACGTAGGGACCGACACGCCTGGAATGTTGTCAAATGTTTCATCCGAGATGTTAGGTTGCCTCAGGATAGGATATATGACGTTATAGACGTATATAATGTTCCCTCCGAGAAGTAGGGTTCGACAGGCCAGGAATGTTGTCAAATATTGCATCCGAGATGATAGGTTGCCTTAGGTTAGGATATATAACGTTATAGACGCATGTAATGTTACCACCGAGACGTAGGGACCGTCACGCCTGGAATGTTGTCAAATGTTACATCCAAGATGATAGGTTGCCTTAGATTAGGATATACAACGTTATGGACGCATATAATGTTCCCACCGAGAAGTAGGGTCCGACACGCCTGGAATGCTGTAGAATATTACATCCGAGATGTAAGGTTGCCTTAGGTTAGGATATGTAACGTTATGGACGTATATACTGTTCCCACCGAGAAGTAGGGTCCGAAACGCCAGCAATGTTGTAAAATATTACATCCGAGTTGTTACGTTGCCGTTATAGGCGCATTAATGTCACCACCGAGACGTCAGGACCGACACGCCTGGAATGTTGTCAAATGTGACATCCGAGATGTTAGGTTGCCTTAGGTTAGGATATATGACGTTACAGACGTATATACTGTTCCCTCCGGGAAGTAGGGTTCGACAGGCCAGGAATGTTGTCAAATATTGCATCCGAGATGTTAGGCTGCCTTAGATTATGATATATACCGTTATAGACGTATATACTGTTCCCTCCGAGAAGTAGGGTTAGACAGGCCAGGAATGTTGTCAAATATTGCATCCGAGATGTTAGGTTGCCTTAGGTTAGGATATATAACGTTATGGACGTATATACTGTTCCCACCGAGAAGTAGGGTTCGATAGGCCAGGAATGTTGTCAAATATTGCATCCGAGATGTTAGGTTGCCTTAGATTATGATATATACCGTTATAGACGCATATAATGTTCCCACCGAGAAGTAGGGTCCGACACGCCTGGAAGGTTGTAGAATATTACATCCGAGATGTCAGGTTGCCTTAGGTTAGGATATATACCGTTATAGACATATATACTGTTCCCTCCGAGAAGTAGGGTTCGACAGGCCAGGAATGTTGTCAAATATTGCATCCGAGATGATAGGTTGCCTTAGGTTAGGATATATAACGTTATAGACGCATGTAATGTTACCACCGAGACGTAGGGACCGTCACGCCTGGAATGTTGTCAAATGTTACATCCGAGATGTTAGGTTGCCTTAGGTTAGGATATATGACGTTACAGACGTATATACTGTTCCCTCCGGGAAGTAGGGTTCGACAGGCCAGGAATGTTGTCAAATATTGCATCCGAGATGTTAGGTTGCCTTAGATTATGATATATACCGTTATAGACGTCTATACTGTTCCCTCCGAGAAGTAGGGTTCGACAGGCCAGGAATGTTGTCAAATATTGCATCCGAGATGTTAGGTTGCCTTAGATTAGGATATACAACGTTATAGACGCATATAATGTTCCCACCGAGAAGTAGGGTCCGACACGCCTGGAATGTTGTAGAATATTACATCCGAGATGTAAGGTTGCCTTAGGTTATGATATATAACGTTATGGACATATATACTGTTCCCACCGAGAAGTAGGGTCCGACACGCCTGGAATGTTGTAGAATATTACATCCGAGATGTAAGGTTGCCTTAGGTTATGATATATAACGTTATGGACATATATACTGTTCCCACCGAGAAGTAGGGTCCGAAACGCCAGCAATGTTGTAAAATATTACATCCGAGTTGTTACGTTGCCGTTATAGACGCATTAATGTTACCACCGAGACGTAAGGACCGACACGCCTGGAATGTTGTCAAATGTGACATCCGAGATGTTAGGTTGCCTTAGGTTAGGATATATATCGTTATAGACGTATATACTGTTCCCACACTGAGGTAGGGTGCGACAGGCCAGGAATGTTGTCAAATATTGCATCCGAGATTTTAGGTTGCCTTAGATTAGGATATATACCGTTATAGACGTATATACTGTTCCCTCCGAGAAGTAGGGTTCGACAGGCCGGGAATGTTGTCAAATATAGCATCCGAGATGTTAGGTTGCCTTAGATTAGGATATACAACGTTATAGACGCATATAATGTTCCCACCGAGAAGTAGGGTCCGACACGCCTGGAATGTTGTCAAATGTTACATCCGAGATGTTAGGTTGCCTTAGGTTAGGATATATGACGTTACAGACGTATATACTGTTCCCTCGGGGAAGTAGGGTTCGACAGGCCAGGAATGTTGTCAGATATTGCATCCGAGATGTTAGGTTGCCTTAGGTTAGGATATATAACGTTATGGACGTATATACTGTTCCCACCGAGAAGTAGGGTTCGACAGGCCAGGAATGTTGTCAAATATTGCATCCGAGATGATAGGTTGCCTTAGGTTAGGATATATAACGTTATAGACGCATGTAATGTTACCACCGAGACGTAGGGACCGTCACGCCTGGAATGTTGTCAAATGTTACATCCGAGATGTTAGGTTGCCTTAGGTTAGGATATATGACGTTACAGACGTATATACTGTTCCCTCCGGGAAGTAGGGTTCGACAGGCCAGGAATGTTGTCAAATATTGCATCCGAGATGTTAGGTTGCCTTAGATTATGATATATACCGTTATAGACGTCTATACTGTTCCCTCCGAGAAGTAGGGTTCGACAGGCCAGGAATGTTGTCAAATATTGCATCCGAGATGTTAGGTTGCCTTAGATTAGGATATACAACGTTATAGACGCATATAATGTTCCCACCGAGAAGTAGGGTCCGACACGCCTGGAATGTTGTAGAATATTACATCCGAGATGTAAGGTTGCCTTAGGTTATGATATATAACGTTATGGACATATATACTGTTCCCACCGAGAAGTAGGGTCCGGCACGCCTGGAATGTTGTAGAATATTACATCCGAGATGTAAGGTTGCCTTAGGTTATGATATATAACGTTATGGACGTATATACTGTTCCCACCGAGAAGTAGGGTCCGAAACGCCAGCAATGTTGTAAAATATTACATCCGAGTTGTTACGTTGCCGTTATAGACGCATTAATGTTACCACCGAGACGTAGGGACCGACACGCCTGGAATGTTGTCAAATGTGACATCCGAGATGTTAGGTTGCCTTATGTTAGGATATATATCGTTATAGACGTATATACTGTTCCCACCGAGAGGTAGGGTGCGACACGCCTGGAAGGTTGTAGAATATTACATCCGAGATGTCAGGTTGCCTTAGGTTAGGATATATACCGTTATAGACATATATACTGTTCCCTCCGAGAAGTAGGGTTCGACAGGCCGGGAATGTTGTCAAATATAGCATCCGAGATGTTAGGTTGCCTTAGATTAGGATATACAACGTTATAGACGCATATAATGTTCCCACCGAGAAGTAGGGTCCGACACGCCTGGAATGTTGTCAAATGTTACATCCGAGATGTTAGGTTGCCTTAGGTTAGGATATATGACGTTACAGACGTATATACTGTTCCCTCGGGGAAGTAGGGTTCGACAGGCCAGGAATGTTGTCAGATATTGCATCCGAGATGTTAGGTTGCCTTAGGTTAGGATATATAACGTTATGGACGTATATACTGTTCCCACCGAGAAGTAGGGTTCGATAGGCCAGGAATGTTGTCAAATATTGCATCCGAGATGTTAGGTTGCCTTAGATTATGATATATACCGTTATAGACGCATATAATGTTCCCACCGAGAAGTAGGGTCCGACACGCCTGGAAGGTTGTAGAATATTACATCCGAGATGTCAGGTTGCCTTAGGTTAGGATATATACCGTTATAGACATATATACTGTTCCCTCCGAGAAGTAGGGTTCGACAGGCCAGGAATGTTGTCAAATATTGCATCCGAGATGATAGGTTGCCTTAGGTTAGGATATATAACGTTATAGACGCATGTAATGTTACCACCGAGACGTAGGGACCGTCACGCCTGGAATGTTGTCAAATATTGCATCCGAGATGTTAGGTTGCCTTAGATTAGGATATACAACGTTATAGACGCATATAATGTTCCCACCGAGAAGTAGGGTCCGACACGCCTGGAATGTTGTAGAATATTACATCCGAGATGTAAGGTTGCCTTAGGTTAGGATATATACCGTTATAGACATATATACTGTTCCCTCCGAGAAGTAGGGTTCGACAGGCCAGGAATGTTGTCAAATATTGCATCCGAGATGTTAGGTTGCCTTAGATTAGGATATATACCGTTATAGACGCATGTCATGTTACCACAGAGACGTAGGGACCGACACGCCTGGAATGTTGTCAAATGTTACATCCGAGATGTTAGGTTGCCTCAGGATAGGGTATATGACGTTATAGACGTATATACTGTTCCCTCCGAGAAGTAGGGTTCGACGGGCCAGGAATGTTGTCAAATATTGCATTCGAGATGTTACGTCGCCTTAGGTTAGGATATATAACGTTATAGACGCATGTAATGTTACCACCGAGACGTAGGGACCGTCACGCCTGGAATGTTGTCAAATGTTACATCCGAGATGTTAGGTTGCCTTAGGTTAGGATATATGACGTTACAGACGTATATACTGTTCCCTCCGGGAAGTAGGGTTCGACAGGCCAGGAATGTTGTCAAATATTGCATCCGAGATGTTAGGCTGCCTCAGATTATGATATATACCGTTATAGACGTCTATACTGTTCCCTCCGAGAAGTAGGGTTCGACAGGCCAGGAATGTTGTCAAATATTGCATCCGAGATGTTAGGTTGCCTTAGATTAGGATATACAACGTTATGGACGCATATAATGTTCCCACCGAGAAGTAGGGTCCGACACGCCTGGAATGCTGTAGAATATTACATCCGAGATGTAAGGTTGCCTTAGGTTATGATATATAACGTTATGGACGTATATACTGTTCCCACCGAGAAGTAGGGTCCGAAACGCCAGCAATGTTGTAAAATATTACATCCGAGTTGTTACGTTGCCGTTATAGACGCATTAATGTTACAACCGAGACGTAGGGACCGACACGCCTGGAATGTTGTCAAATGTGACATCCGAGATGTTAGGTTGCCTTATGTTAGGATATATATCGTTATAGACGTATATACTGTTCCCACCGAGATGTAGGGTTCGACAGGCCAGGAATGTTGTCAAATATTGCATCCGAGATTTTAGGTTGCCTTAGGTTTGGATATGTAACGTTATAGACGCATGTAATGTTACCTCCGACACGTAGGGACGGACACGCCTGTAATGTTGTCAAATGATACATCCGAGATGTTAGGTTGCCTTATGTTAGGATATATGACGCTACAGACGTATATACTGTTCCCTCCGAGCAGTAGGTTTCGACAGGCCAGGAATGTTGTCAAATATTGCATCCGAGACGTTAGGTTGCCTTAGATTAGGATATACAACGTTATAGACGCATATAATGTTCCCACCGAGAAGTAGGGTCCGACACGACTGGAATGTTGTAGAATAATACATCCGAGATGTCAGGTTGCCTTAGGTTAGGATATATAACGTTATAGACGTATATACTGTTCCCTCCGAGAAGTAGGGTTCGACAGGCCAGGAATGTTGTCAAATATTGCATCCGAGCTGTTAGGTTGCCTTAGATTAGGATATATACCGTTATAGACGCATGTAATGTTACCACCGAGACGTAGGGACCGACACGCCTGGAATGTTGTTAAATGTTACATCCGAGATGTTAGGTTGCCTCAGGATAGGATATATGACGTTATAGACGTATATACTGTTCCCTCCGAGAAGTAGGGTTCGACGGGCCAGGAATGTTGTCAAATATTGCATCCGAGATGTTATGTCGCCTTAGGTTAGGATATATAACGTTATAGACGCATGTAATGTTACCACCGAGACGTAGGGACCGACACGCCTGGAATGTTGTCAAATGTTTCATCCGAGATGTTAGGTTGCCTCAGGATAGGATATATGACGTTATAGACGTATATAATGTTCCCTCCGAGAAGTAGGGTTCGACAGGCCAGGAATGTTGTCAAATATTGCATCCGAGATGATAGGTTGCCTTAGGTTAGGATATATAACGTTATAGACGCATGTAATGTTACCACCGAGACGTAGGGACCGTCACGCCTGGAATGTTGTCAAATGTTACATCCAAGATGATAGGTTGCCTTAGATTAGGATATACAACGTTATGGACGCATATAATGTTCCCACCGAGAAGTAGGGTCCGACACGCCTGGAATGCTGTAGAATATTACATCCGAGATGTAAGGTTGCCTTAGGTTAGGATATGTAACGTTATGGACGTATATACTGTTCCCACCGAGAAGTAGGGTCCGAAACGCCAGCAATGTTGTAAAATATTACATCCGAGTTGTTACGTTGCCGTTATAGGCGCATTAATGTCACCACCGAGACGTCAGGACCGACACGCCTGGAATGTTGTCAAATGTGACATCCGAGATGTTAGGTTGCCTTAGGTTAGGATATATGACGTTACAGACGTATATACTGTTCCCTCCGGGAAGTAGGGTTCGACAGGCCAGGAATGTTGTCAAATATTGCATCCGAGATGTTAGGCTGCCTTAGATTATGATATATACCGTTATAGACGTATATACTGTTCCCTCCGAGAAGTAGGGTTAGACAGGCCAGGAATGTTGTCAAATATTGCATCCGAGATGTTAGGTTGCCTTAGGTTAGGATATATAACGTTATGGACGTATATACTGTTCCCACCGAGAAGTAGGGTTCGATAGGCCAGGAATGTTGTCAAATATTGCATCCGAGATGTTAGGTTGCCTTAGATTATGATATATACCGTTATAGACGCATATAATGTTCCCACCGAGAAGTAGGGTCCGACACGCCTGGAAGGTTGTAGAATATTACATCCGAGATGTCAGGTTGCCTTAGGTTAGGATATATACCGTTATAGACATATATACTGTTCCCTCCGAGAAGTAGGGTTCGACAGGCCAGGAATGTTGTCAAATATTGCATCCGAGATGATAGGTTGCCTTAGGTTAGGATATATAACGTTATAGACGCATGTAATGTTACCACCGAGACGTAGGGACCGTCACGCCTGGAATGTTGTCAAATGTTACATCCGAGATGTTAGGTTGCCTTAGGTTAGGATATATGACGTTACAGACGTATATACTGTTCCCTCCGGGAAGTAGGGTTCGACAGGCCAGGAATGTTGTCAAATATTGCATCCGAGATGTTAGGTTGCCTTAGATTATGATATATACCGTTATAGACGTCTATACTGTTCCCTCCGAGAAGTAGGGTTCGACAGGCCAGGAATGTTGTCAAATATTGCATCCGAGATGTTAGGTTGCCTTAGATTAGGATATACAACGTTATAGACGCATATAATGTTCCCACCGAGAAGTAGGGTCCGACACGCCTGGAATGTTGTAGAATATTACATCCGAGATGTAAGGTTGCCTTAGGTTATGATATATAACGTTATGGACATATATACTGTTCCCACCGAGAAGTAGGGTCCGACACGCCTGGAATGTTGTAGAATATTACATCCGAGATGTAAGGTTGCCTTAGGTTATGATATATAACGTTATGGACATATATACTGTTCCCACCGAGAAGTAGGGTCCGAAACGCCAGCAATGTTGTAAAATATTACATCCGAGTTGTTACGTTGCCGTTATAGACGCATTAATGTTACCACCGAGACGTAAGGACCGACACGCCTGGAATGTTGTCAAATGTGACATCCGAGATGTTAGGTTGCCTTAGGTTAGGATATATATCGTTATAGACGTATATACTGTTCCCACCCTGAGGTAGGGTGCGACAGGCCAGGAATGTTGTCAAATATTGCATCCGAGATTTTAGGTTGCCTTAGATTAGGATATATACCGTTATAGACGTATATACTGTTCCCTCCGAGAAGTAGGGTTCGACAGGCCGGGAATGTTGTCAAATATAGCATCCGAGATGTTAGGTTGCCTTAGATTAGGATATACAACGTTATAGACGCATATAATGTTCCCACCGAGAAGTAGGGTCCGACACGCCTGGAATGTTGTCAAATGTTACATCCGAGATGTTAGGTTGCCTTAGGTTAGGATATATGACGTTACAGACGTATATACTGTTCCCTCGGGGAAGTAGGGTTCGACAGGCCAGGAATGTTGTCAGATATTGCATCCGAGATGTTAGGTTGCCTTAGGTTAGGATATATAACGTTATGGACGTATATACTGTTCCCACCGAGAAGTAGGGTTCGACAGGCCAGGAATGTTGTCAAATATTGCATCCGAGATGATAGGTTGCCTTAGGTTAGGATATATAACGTTATAGACGCATGTAATGTTACCACCGAGACGTAGGGACCGTCACGCCTGGAATGTTGTCAAATGTTACATCCGAGATGTTAGGTTGCCTTAGGTTAGGATATATGACGTTACAGACGTATATACTGTTCCCTCCGGGAAGTAGGGTTCGACAGGCCAGGAATGTTGTCAAATATTGCATCCGAGATGTTAGGTTGCCTTAGATTATGATATATACCGTTATAGACGTCTATACTGTTCCCTCCGAGAAGTAGGGTTCGACAGGCCAGGAATGTTGTCAAATATTGCATCCGAGATGTTAGGTTGCCTTAGATTAGGATATACAACGTTATAGACGCATATAATGTTCCCACCGAGAAGTAGGGTCCGACACGCCTGGAATGTTGTAGAATATTACATCCGAGATGTAAGGTTGCCTTAGGTTATGATATATAACGTTATGGACATATATACTGTTCCCACCGAGAAGTAGGGTCCGACACGCCTGGAATGTTGTAGAATATTACATCCGAGATGTAAGGTTGCCTTAGGTTATGATATATAACGTTATGGACATATATACTGTTCCCACCGAGAAGTAGGGTCCGAAACGCCAGCAATGTTGTAAAATATTACATCCGAGTTGTTACGTTGCCGTTATAGACGCATTAATGTTACCACCGGGACGTAAGGACCGACACGCCTGGAATGTTGTCAAATGTGACATCCGAGATGTTAGGTTGCCTTAGGTTAGGATATATATCGTTATAGACGTATATACTGTTCCCACCGAGAGGTAGGGTGCGACAGGCCAGGAATGTTGTCAAATATTGCATCCGAGATTTTAGGTTGCCTTAGATTAGGATATATACCGTTATAGACGTATATACTGTTCCCTCCGAGAAGTAGGGTTCGACAGGCCGGGAATGTTGTCAAATATAGCATCCGAGATGTTAGGTTGCCTTAGATTAGGATATACAACGTTATAGACGCATATAATGTTCCCACCGAGAAATAGGGTCCGACACGCCTGGAATGTTGTCAAATGTTACATCCGAGATGTTAGGTTGCCTTAGGTTAGGATATATGACGTTACAGACGTATATACTGTTCCCTCGGGGAAGTAGGGTTCGACAGGCCAGGAATGTTGTCAGATATTGCATCCGAGATGTTAGGTTGCCTTAGGTTAGGATATATAACGTTATGGACGTATATACTGTTCCCACCGAGAAGTAGGGTTCGATAGGCCAGGAATGTTGTCAAATATTGCATCCGAGATGTTAGGTTGCCTTAGATTATGATATATACCGTTATAGACGCATATAATGTTCCCACCGAGAAGTAGGGTCCGACACGCCTGGAAGGTTATAGAATATTACATCCGAGATGTCAGGTTGCCTTAGGTTAGGATATATACCGTTATAGACATATATACTGTTCCCTCCGAGAAGTAGGGTTCGACAGGCCAGGAATGTTGTCAAATATTGCATCCGAGATGTTAGGTTGCCTTAGATTAGGATATATACCGTTATAGACGCATGTCATGTTACCACAGAGACGTAGGGACCGACACGCCTGGAATGTTGCCAAATGTTACATCCGAGATGTTAGGTTGCCTCAGGATAGGGTATATGACGTTATAGACGTATATACTGTTCCCTCCGGGAAGTAGGGTTCGACGGGCCAGGAATGTTGTCAAATATTGCATTCGAGATGTTACGTCGCCTTAGGTTAGGATATATAACGTTACAGACGCATGTAATGTTACCACCGAGACGTAGGGACCGTCACGCCTGGAATGTTGTCAAATGTTACATCCGAGATGTTAGGTTGCCTTAGGTAAGGATATATGACGTTACAGACGTATATACTGTTCCCTCCGGGAAGTAGGGTTCGACAGGCCAGGAATGTTGTCAAATATTGCATCCGAGATGTTAGGTTGCCTTAGATTATGATATATACCGTTATAGACGTCTATACTGTTCCCTCCGAGAAGTAGGGTTCGACAGGCCAGGAATGTTGTCAAATATTGCATCCGAGATGTTAGGTTGCCTTAGATTAGGATATACAACGTTATAGACGCATATAATGTTCCCACCGAGAAGTAGGGTCCGACACGCCTGGAATGTTGTAGAATATTACATCCGAGATGTAAGGTTGCCTTAGGTTATGATATATAACGTTATGGACATATATACTGTTCCCACCGAGAAGTAGGGTCCGAAACGCCAGCAATGTTGTAAAATATTACATCCGAGTTGTTACGTTGCCGTTATAGACGCATTAATGTTACCACCGAGACGTAAGGACCGACACGCCTGGAATGTTGTCAAATGTGACATCCGAGATGTTAGGTTGCCTTAGGTTAGGATATATATCGTTATAGACGTATATACTGTTCCCACCGAGAGGTAGGGTGCGACAGGCCAGGAATGTTGTCAAATATTGCATCCGAGATTTTAGGTTGCCTTAGATTAGGATATATACCGTTATAGACGTATATACTGTTCCCTCCGAGAAGTAGGGTTCGACAGGCCGGGAATGTTGTCAAATATAGCATCCGAGATGTTAGGTTGCCTTAGATTAGGATATACAACGTTATAGACGCATATAATGTTCCCACCGAGAAGTAGGGTCCGACACGCCTGGAATGTTGTAGAATATTACATCCGAGATGTAAGGTTGCCTTAGGTTATGATATATAACGTTATGGACATATATACTGTTCCCACCGAGAAGTAGGGTCCGACACGCCTGGAATGTTGTAGAATATTACATCCGAGATGTAAGGTTGCCTTAGGTTATGATATATAACGTTATGGACATATATACTGTTCCCACCGAGAAGTAGGGTCCGAAACGCCAGCAATGTTGTAAAATATTACATCCGAGTTGTTACGTTGCCGTTATAGACGCATTAATGTTACCACCGGGACGTAAGGACCGACACGCCTGGAATGTTGTCAAATGTGACATCCGAGATGTTAGGTTGCCTTAGGTTAGGATATATATCGTTATAGACGTATATACTGTTCCCACCGAGAGGTAGGGTGCGACAGGCCAGGAATGTTGTCAAATATTGCATCCGAGATTTTAGGTTGCCTTAGATTAGGATATATACCGTTATAGACGTATATACTGTTCCCTCCGAGAAGTAGGGTTCGACAGGCCGGGAATGTTGTCAAATATAGCATCCGAGATGTTAGGTTGCCTTAGATTAGGATATACAACGTTATAGACGCATATAATGTTCCCACCGAGAAGTAGGGTCCGACACGCCTGGAATGTTGTCAAATGTTACATCCGAGATGTTAGGTTGCCTTAGGTTAGGATATATGACGTTACAGACGTATATACTGTTCCCTCGGGGAAGTAGGGTTCGACAGGCCAGGAATGTTGTCAGATATTGCATCCGAGATGTTAGGTTGCCTTAGGTTAGGATATATAACGTTATGGACGTATATACTGTTCCCACCGAGAAGTAGGGTTCGATAGGCCAGGAATGTTGTCAAATATTGCATCCGAGATGTTAGGTTGCCTTAGATTATGATATATACCGTTATAGACGCATATAATGTTCCCACCGAGAAGTAGGGTCCGACACGCCTGGAAGGTTATAGAATATTACATCCGAGATGTCAGGTTGCCTTAGGTTAGGATATATACCGTTATAGACATATATACTGTTCCCTCCGAGAAGTAGGGTTCGACAGGCCAGGAATGTTGTCAAATATTGCATCCGAGATGTTAGGTTGCCTTAGATTAGGATATATACCGTTATAGACGCATGTCATGTTACCACAGAGACGTAGGGACCGACACGCCTGGAATGTTGCCAAATGTTACATCCGAGATGTTAGGTTGCCTCAGGATAGGGTATATGACGTTATAGACGTATATACTGTTCCCTCCGAGAAGTAGGGTTCGACGGGCCAGGAATGTTGTCAAATATTGCATTCGAGATGTTACGTCGCCTTAGGTTAGGATATATAACGTTACAGACGCATGTAATGTTACCACCGAGACGTAGGGACCGTCACGCCTGGAATGTTGTCAAATGTTACATCCGAGATGTTAGGTTGCCTTAGGTAAGGATATATGACGTTACAGACGTATATACTGTTCCCTCCGGGAAGTAGGGTTCGACAGGCCAGGAATGTTGTCAAATATTGCATCCGAGATGTTAGGTTGCCTTAGATTATGATATATACCGTTATAGACGTCTATACTGTTCCCTCCGAGAAGTAGGGTTCGACAGGCCAGGAATGTTGTCAAATATTGCATCCGAGATGTTAGGTTGCCTTAGATTAGGATATACAACGTTATAGACGCATATAATGTTCCCACCGAGAAGTAGGGTCCGACACGCCTGGAATGTTGTAGAATATTACATCCGAGATGTAAGGTTGCCTTAGGTTATGATATATAACGTTATGGACATATATACTGTTCCCACCGAGAAGTAGGGTCCGAAACGCCAGCAATGTTGTAAAATATTACATCCGAGTTGTTACGTTGCCGTTATAGACGCATTAATGTTACCACCGAGACGTAAGGACCGACACGCCTGGAATGTTGTCAAATGTGACATCCGAGATGTTAGGTTGCCTTAGGTTAGGATATATATCGTTATAGACGTATATACTGTTCCCACCGAGAGGTAGGGTGCGACAGGCCAGGAATGTTGTCAAATATTGCATCCGAGATTTTAGGTTGCCTTAGATTAGGATATATACCGTTATAGACGTATATACTGTTCCCTCCGAGAAGTAGGGTTCGACAGGCCGGGAATGTTGTCAAATATAGCATCCGAGATGTTAGGTTGCCTTAGATTAGGATATACAACGTTATAGACGCATATAATGTTCCCACCGAGAAGTAGGGTCCGACACGCCTGGAATGTTGTCAAATGTTACATCCGAGCGGTTAGGTTGCCTTAGGTTAGGATATATGACGTTACAGACGTATATACTGTTCCCTCGGGGAAGTAGGGTTCGACAGGCCAGGGATGTTGTCAGATATTGCATCCGAGATGTTAGGTTGCCTTAGGTTAGGATATATAACGTTATGGACGTATATACTGTTCCCACCGAGAAGTAGGGTTCGATAGGCCAGGAATGTTGTCAAATATTGCATCCGAGATGTTAGGTTGCCTTAGATTATGATATATACCGTTATAGACGCATATAATGTTCCCACCGAGAAGTAGGGTCCGACACGCCTGGAAGGTTGTAGAATATTACATCCGAGATGTCAGGTTGCCTTAGGTTAGGATATATACCGTTATAGACATATATACTGTTCCCTCCGAGAAGTAGGGTTCGACAGGCCAGGAATGTTGTCAAATATTGCATCCGAGATGTTAGGTTGCCTTAGATTAGGATATATACCGTTATAGACGCATGTCATGTTACCACAGAGACGTAGGGACCGACACGCCTGGAATGTTGTCAAATGTTACATCCGAGATGTTAGGTTGCCTCAGGATAGGGTATATGACGTTATAGACGTATATACTGTTCCCTCCGAGAAGTAGGGTTCGACGGGCCAGGAATGTTGTCAAATATTGCATTCGAGATGTTACGTCGCCTTAGGTTAGGATATATAACGTTATAGACGCATGTAATGTTACCACCGAGACGTAGGGACCGTCACGCCTGGAATGTTGTCAAATGTTACATCCGAGATGTTAGGTTGCCTTAGGTTAGGATATATGACGTTACAGACGTATATACTGTTCACTCCGGGAAGTAGGGTTCGACAGGCCAGGAATGTTGTCAAATATTGCATCCGAGATGTTAGGCTGCCTCAGATTATGATATATACCGTTATAGACGTCTATACTGTTCCCTCCGATAAGTAGGGTTCGACAGGCCAGGAATGTTGTCAAATATTGCATCCGAGATGTTAGGTTGCCTTAGATTAGGATATACAACGTTATGGACGCATATAATGTTCCCACCGAGAAGTAGGGTCCGACACGCCTGGAATGCTGTAGAATATTACACCCGAGATGTAAGGTTGCCTTAGGTTATGATATATAACGTTATGGACGTATATACTGTTCCCACCGAGAAGTAGGGTCCGAAACGCCAGCAATGTTGTAAAATATTACATCCGAGTTGTTACGTTGCCGTTATAGACGCATTAATGTTACCACCGAGACGTAGGGACCGACACGCCTGGAATGTTGTCAAATGTGACATCCGAGATGTTAGGTTGCCTTATGTTAGGATATATATCGTTATAGACGTATATACTGTTCCCACCGAGAGGTAGGGTTCGACAGGCCAGGAATGTTGTCAAATATTGCATCCGAGATTTTAGGTTGCCTTAGGTTTGGATATGTAACGTTATAGACGCATGTAATGTTACCTCCGACACGTAGGGACGGACACGCCTGTAATGTTGTCAAATGTTACATCCGAGATGTTAGGTTGCCTTATGTTAGGATATATGACGCTACAGACGTATATACTGTTCCCTCCGAGCAGTAGGTTTCGACAGGCCAGGAATGTTGTCAAATATTGCATCCGAGACGATAGGTTGCCTTAGATTAGGATATACAACGTTATAGACGCATATAATGTTCCCACCGAGAAGTAGGGTCCGACAATCCTGGAATGTTGTAGAATAATACATCCGAGATGTCAGGTTGCCTTAGGTTAGGATATATAACGTTATAGACGTATATACTGTTCCCTCCGAGAAGTAGGGTTCGACGGGCCAGGAATGTTGTCAAATATTGCATCCGAGATGTTATGTCGCCTTAGGTTAGGATATATAACGTTATAGACGCATGTAATGTTACCACCGAGACGTAGGGACCGACACGCCTGGAATGTTGTCAAATGTTACATCCGAGATGTTAGGTTGCCTCAGGATAGGATATATGACTTTATAGACGTATATAATGTTCCCTCCGAGAAGTAGGGTTCGACAGGCCAGGAATGTTGTCAAATATTGCATCCGAGATAATAGGTTGCCTTAGGTTAGGATATATAGCGTTATAGACGCATGTAATGTTACCACCGAGACGTAGGGACCGTCACGCCTGGAATGTTGTCAAATGTTACATCCAAGATGATAGGTTGCCTTAGGTTAGGATATACAACGTTATAGACGCATATAATGTTCCCACCGAGAAGTAGGGTCCGACACGCCTGGAATGTTGTAGAATATTACATCCGAGATGTCAGGTTGCCTTAGGTTAGGATATATAACGTTATAGACGTATATACTGTTCCCTCCGAGAAGTAGGGTTCGACAGGCCAGGAATGTTGTCAAATATTGCATCCGAGATGTTAGGTTGCCTTAGATTAGGATATATACCGTTATAGACGCATGTAATGTTACCACCGAGACGTAGGGACCGACACGCCTGGAATGTTGTCAAATGTTACATCCGAGATGTTAGGTTGCCTCAGGATAGGATATATGACGTTATAGACGTATATACTGTTCCCTCCGAGAAGTAGGGTTCGACGGGCCAGGAATGTTGTCAAATATTGCATCCGAGATGTTATGTCGCCTTAGGTTAGGATATATAACGTTATAGACGCATGTAATGTTACCACCGAGACGTAGGGACCGACACGCCTGGAATGTTGTCAAATGTTACATCCGAGATGTTAGGTTGCCTCAGGATAGGATATATGACGTTATAGACGTATATAATGTTCCCTCCGAGAAGTAGGGTTCGACAGGCCAGGAATGTTGTCAAATATTGCATCCGAGATGATAGGTTGCCTTAGGTTAGGATATATAACGTTATAGACGCATGTAATGTTACCACCGAGACGTAGGGACCGTCACGCCTGGAATATTGTCAAATGTTACATCCAAGATGATAGGTTGCCTTAGATTAGGATATACAACGTTATGGACGCATATAATGTTCCCACCGAGAAGTAGGGTCCGACACGCCTGGAATGCTGTAGAATATTACATCCGAGATGTAAGGTTGCCTTAGGTTAGGATATGTGACGTTATGGACGTATATACTGTTCCCACCGAGAAGTAGGGTCCGAAACGCCAGCAATGTTGTAAAATATTACATCCGAGTTGTTACGTTGCCGTTATAGGCGCATTAATGTCACCACCGAGACGTAGTGACCGACACGCCTGGAATGTTGTCAAATGTGACATCCGAGATGTTAGGTTGCCTTATGTTAGGATATATATCGTTATAGACGTATATACTGTTCCCACCGAGAGGTAGGGTTCGACAGGCCAGGAATGTTGTCAAATATTGCATCCGAGATTTTAGGTTGCCTTAGGTTTGGATATGTAACGTTATAGACGCATGTAATGTTACCTCCGACACGTAGGGACGGACACGCCTGTAATGTTGTCAAATGTTACATCCGAGATGTTAGGTTGCCTTATGTTAGGATATATGACGCTATAGACGTATATACTGTTCCCTCCGAGCAGTAGGTTTCGACAGGCCAGGAATGTTGTCAAATATTGCATCCGAGACGTTAGGTTGCCTTAGATTAGGATATACAACGTTATAGACGCATATAATGTTCCCACCGAGAAGTAGGGTCCGACACGCCTGGAATGTTGTAGAATATTACATCCGAGATGTAAGGTTGCCTTAGGTTATGATATATAACGTTATGGACATATATACTGTTCCCACCGAGAAGTAGGGTCCGACACGCCTGGAATGTTGTAGAATATTACATCCGAGATGTAAGGTTGCCTTAGGTTATGATATATAACGTTATGGACATATATACTGTTCCCACCGAGAAGTAGGGTCCGAAACGCCAGCAATGTTGTAAAATATTACATCCGAGTTGTTACGTTGCCGTTATAGACGCATTAATGTTACCACCGGGACGTAAGGACCGACACGCCTGGAATGTTGTCAAATGTGACATCCGAGATGTTAGGTTGCCTTAGGTTAGGATATATATCGTTATAGACGTATATACTGTTCCCACCGAGAGGTAGGGTGCGACAGGCCAGGAATGTTGTCAAATATTGCATCCGAGATTTTAGGTTGCCTTAGATTAGGATATATACCGTTATAGACGTATATACTGTTCCCTCCGAGAAGTAGGGTTCGACAGGCCGGGAATGTTGTCAAATATAGCATCCGAGATGTTAGGTTGCCTTAGATTAGGATATACAACGTTATAGACGCATATAATGTTCCCACCGAGAAGTAGGGTCCGACACGCCTGGAATGTTGTCAAATGTTACATCCGAGATGTTAGGTTGCCTTAGGTTAGGATATATGACGTTACAGACGTATATACTGTTCCCTCGGGGAAGTAGGGTTCGACAGGCCAGGAATGTTGTCAGATATTGCATCCGAGATGTTAGGTTGCCTTAGGTTAGGATATATAACGTTATGGACGTATATACTGTTCCCACCGAGAAGTAGGGTTCGATAGGCCAGGAATGTTGTCAAATATTGCATCCGAGATGTTAGGTTGCCTTAGATTATGATATATACCGTTATAGACGCATATAATGTTCCCACCGAGAAGTAGGGTCCGACACGCCTGGAAGGTTATAGAATATTACATCCGAGATGTCAGGTTGCCTTAGGTTAGGATATATACCGTTATAGACATATATACTGTTCCCTCCGAGAAGTAGGGTTCGACAGGCCAGGAATGTTGTCAAATATTGCATCCGAGATGTTAGGTTGCCTTAGATTAGGATATATACCGTTATAGACGCATGTCATGTTACCACAGAGACGTAGGGACCGACACGCCTGGAATGTTGCCAAATGTTACATCCGAGATGTTAGGTTGCCTCAGGATAGGGTATATGACGTTATAGACGTATATACTGTTCCCTCCGAGAAGTAGGGTTCGACGGGCCAGGAATGTTGTCAAATATTGCATTCGAGATGTTACGTCGCCTTAGGTTAGGATATATAACGTTACAGACGCATGTAATGTTACCACCGAGACGTAGGGACCGTCACGCCTGGAATGTTGTCAAATGTTACATCCGAGATGTTAGGTTGCCTTAGGTAAGGATATATGACGTTACAGACGTATATACTGTTCCCTCCGGGAAGTAGGGTTCGACAGGCCAGGAATGTTGTCAAATATTGCATCCGAGATGTTAGGTTGCCTTAGATTATGATATATACCGTTATAGACGTCTATACTGTTCCCTCCGAGAAGTAGGGTTCGACAGGCCAGGAATGTTGTCAAATATTGCATCCGAGATGTTAGGTTGCCTTAGATTAGGATATACAACGTTATAGACGCATATAATGTTCCCACCGAGAAGTAGGGTCCGACACGCCTGGAATGTTGTAGAATATTACATCCGAGATGTAAGGTTGCCTTAGGTTATGATATATAACGTTATGGACATATATACTGTTCCCACCGAGAAGTAGGGTCCGAAACGCCAGCAATGTTGTAAAATATTACATCCGAGTTGTTACGTTGCCGTTATAGACGCATTAATGTTACCACCGAGACGTAAGGACCGACACGCCTGGAATGTTGTCAAATGTGACATCCGAGATGTTAGGTTGCCTTAGGTTAGGATATATATCGTTATAGACGTATATACTGTTCCCACCGAGAGGTAGGGTGCGACAGGCCAGGAATGTTGTCAAATATTGCATCCGAGATTTTAGGTTGCCTTAGATTAGGATATATACCGTTATAGACGTATATACTGTTCCCTCCGAGAAGTAGGGTTCGACAGGCCGGGAATGTTGTCAAATATAGCATCCGAGATGTTAGGTTGCCTTAGATTAGGATATACAACGTTATAGACGCATATAATGTTCCCACCGAGAAGTAGGGTCCGACACGCCTGGAATGTTGTCAAATGTTACATCCGAGAGGTTAGGTTGCCTTAGGTTAGGATATATGACGTTACAGACGTATATACTGTTCCCTCGGGGAAGTAGGGTTCGACAGGCCAGGGATGTTGTCAGATATTGCATCCGAGATGTTAGGTTGCCTTAGGTTAGGATATATAACGTTATGGACGTATATACTGTTCCCACCGAGAAGTAGGGTTCGATAGGCCAGGAATGTTGTCAAATATTGCATCCGAGATGTTAGGTTGCCTTAGATTATGATATATACCGTTATAGACGCATATAATGTTCCCACCGAGAAGTAGGGTCCGACACGCCTGGAAGGTTGTAGAATATTACATCCGAGATGTCAGGTTGCCTTAGGTTAGGATATATACCGTTATAGACATATATACTGTTCCCTCCGAGAAGTAGGGTTCGACAGGCCAGGAATGTTGTCAAATATTGCATCCGAGATGTTAGGTTGCCTTAGATTAGGATATATACCGTTATAGACGCATGTCATGTTACCACAGAGACGTAGGGACCGACACGCCTGGAATGTTGTCAAATGTTACATCCGAGATGTTAGGTTGCCTCAGGATAGGGTATATGACGTTATAGACGTATATACTGTTCCCTCCGAGAAGTAGGGTTCGACGGGCCAGGAATGTTGTCAAATATTGCATTCGAGATGTTACGTCGCCTTAGGTTAGGATATATAACGTTATAGACGCATGTAATGTTACCACCGAGACGTAGGGACCGTCACGCCTGGAATGTTGTCAAATGTTACATCCGAGATGTTAGGTTGCCTTAGGTTAGGATATATGACGTTACAGACGTATATACTGTTCACTCCGGGAAGTAGGGTTCGACAGGCCAGGAATGTTGTCAAATATTGCATCCGAGATGTTAGGCTGCCTCAGATTATGATATATACCGTTATAGACGTCTATACTGTTCCCTCCGATAAGTAGGGTTCGACAGGCCAGGAATGTTGTCAAATATTGCATCCGAGATGTTAGGTTGCCTTAGATTAGGATATACAACGTTATGGACGCATATAATGTTCCCACCGAGAAGTAGGGTCCGACACGCCTGGAATGCTGTAGAATATTACACCCGAGATGTAAGGTTGCCTTAGGTTATGATATATAACGTTATGGACGTATATACTGTTCCCACCGAGAAGTAGGGTCCGAAACGCCAGCAATGTTGTAAAATATTACATCCGAGTTGTTACGTTGCCGTTATAGACGCATTAATGTTACCACCGAGACGTAGGGACCGACACGCCTGGAATGTTGTCAAATGTGACATCCGAGATGTTAGGTTGCCTTATGTTAGGATATATATCGTTATAGACGTATATACTGTTCCCACCGAGAGGTAGGGTTCGACAGGCCAGGAATGTTGTCAAATATTGCATCCGAGATTTTAGGTTGCCTTAGGTTTGGATATGTAACGTTATAGACGCATGTAATGTTACCTCCGACACGTAGGGACGGACACGCCTGTAATGTTGTCAAATGTTACATCCGAGATGTTAGGTTGCCTTATGTTAGGATATATGACGCTACAGACGTATATACTGTTCCCTCCGAGCAGTAGGTTTCGACAGGCCAGGAATGTTGTCAAATATTGCATCCGAGACGATAGGTTGCCTTAGATTAGGATATACAACGTTATAGACGCATATAATGTTCCCACCGAGAAGTAGGGTCCGACAATCCTGGAATGTTGTAGAATAATACATCCGAGATGTCAGGTTGCCTTAGGTTAGGATATATAACGTTATAGACGTATATACTGTTCCCTCCGAGAAGTAGGGTTCGACGGGCCAGGAATGTTGTCAAATATTGCATCCGAGATGTTATGTCGCCTTAGGTTAGGATATATAACGTTATAGACGCATGTAATGTTACCACCGAGACGTAGGGACCGACACGCCTGGAATGTTGTCAAATGTTACATCCGAGATGTTAGGTTGCCTCAGGATAGGATATATGACGTTATAGACGTATATAATGTTCCCTCCGAGAAGTAGGGTTCGACAGGCCAGGAATGTTGTCAAATATTGCATCCGAGATAATAGGTTGCCTTAGGTTAGGATATATAGCGTTATAGACGCATGTAATGTTACCACCGAGACGTAGGGACCGTCACGCCTGGAATGTTGTCAAATGTTACATCCAAGATGATAGGTTGCCTTAGGTTAGGATATACAACGTTATAGACGCATATAATGTTCCCACCGAGAAGTAGGGTCCGACACGCCTGGAATGTTGTAGAATATTACATCCGAGATGTCAGGTTGCCTTAGGTTAGGATATATAACGTTATAGACGTATATACTGTTCCCTCCGAGAAGTAGGGTTCGACAGGCCAGGAATGTTGTCAAATATTGCATCCGAGATGTTAGGTTGCCTTAGATTAGGATATATACCGTTATAGACGCATGTAATGTTACCACCGAGACGTAGGGACCGACACGCCTGGAATGTTGTCAAATGTTACATCCGAGATGTTAGGTTGCCTCAGGATAGGATATATGACGTTATAGACGTATATACTGTTCCCTCCGAGAAGTAGGGTTCGACGGGCCAGGAATGTTGTCAAATATTGCATCCGAGATGTTATGTCGCCTTAGGTTAGGATATATAACGTTATAGACGCATGTAATGTTACCACCGAGACGTAGGGACCGACACGCCTGGAATGTTGTCAAATGTTACATCCGAGATGTTAGGTTGCCTCAGGATAGGATATATGACGTTATAGACGTATATAATGTTCCCTCCGAGAAGTAGGGTTCGACAGGCCAGGAATGTTGTCAAATATTGCATCCGAGATGATAGGTTGCCTTAGGTTAGGATATATAACGTTATAGACGCATGTAATGTTACCACCGAGACGTAGGGACCGTCACGCCTGGAATGTTGTCAAATGTTACATCCAAGATGATAGGTTGCCTTAGATTAGGATATACAACGTTATGGACGCATATAATGTTCCCACCGAGAAGTAGGGTCCGACACGCCTGGAATGCTGTAGAATATTACATCCGAGATGTAAGGTTGCCTTAGGTTAGGATATGTGACGTTATGGACGTATATACTGTTCCCACCGAGAAGTAGGGTCCGAAACGCCAGCAATGTTGTAAAATATTACATCCGAGTTGTTACGTTGCCGTTATAGGCGCATTAATGTCACCACCGAGACGTAGTGACCGACACGCCTGGAATGTTGTCAAATGTGACATCCGAGATGTTAGGTTGCCTTATGTTAGGATATATATCGTTATAGACGTATATACTGTTCCCACCGAGAGGTAGGGTTCGACAGGCCAGGAATGTTGTCAAATATTGCATCCGAGATTTTAGGTTGCCTTAGGTTTGGATATGTAACGTTATAGACGCATGTAATGTTACCTCCGACACGTAGGGACGGACACGCCTGTAATGTTGTCAAATGTTACATCCGAGATGTTAGGTTGCCTTATGTTAGGATATATGACGCTATAGACGTATATACTGTTCCCTCCGAGCAGTAGGTTTCGACAGGCCAGGAATGTTGTCAAATATTGCATCCGAGACGTTAGGTTGCCTTAGATTAGGATATACAACGTTATAGACGCATATAATGTTCCCACCGAGAAGTAGGGTCCGACACGCCTGGAATGTTGTATAATAATACATCCGAGATGTCAGGTTGCCTTTGGTTAGGATATATAACGTTATAGATGTATATACTGTTCCCTCCGAGAAGTAGGGTTCGACAGGCCAGGAATGTTGTCAAATATTGCATCCGAGATGTTAGGTTGCCTTAGATTAGGATATATACCGTTATAGACGCATGTAATGTTACCACCGAGACGTAGGGACCGACACGCCTGGAATGTTGTCAAATGTTACATCCGAGATGTTAGGTTGCCTCAGGATAGGATATATGACGTTATAGACGTATATACTGTTCCCTCCGAGAAGTAGGGTTCGACGGGCCAGGAATGTTGTCAAATATTGCATCCGAGATGTTATGTCGCCTTAGGTTACGATATATAACGTTATAGACGCATGTAATGTTACCACCGAGACGTAGGGACCGACACGCCTGGAATGTTGTCAAATGTTACATCCGAGATGTTAGGTTGCCTTAGATTATGATATATACCGTTATAGACGCATATAATGTTCCCACCGAGAAGTAGGGTCCGACACGCCTGGAAGGTTGTAGAATATTACATCCGAGATGTCAGGTTGCCTTAGGTTAGGATATATACCGTTATAGACATATATACTGTTCCCTCCGAGAAGTAGGGTTCGACAGGCCAGGAATGTTGTCAAATATTGCATCCGAGATGATAGGTTGCCTTAGGTTAGGATATATAACGTTATAGACGCATGTAATGTTACCACCGAGACGTAGGGACCGTCACGCCTGGAATGTTGTCAAATGTTACATCCGAGATGTTAGGTTGCCTTAGGTTAGGATATATGACGTTACAGACGTATATACTGTTCCCTCCGGGAAGTAGGGTTCGACAGGCCAGGAATGTTGTCAAATATTGCATCCGAGATGTTAGGTTGCCTTAGATTATGATATATACCGTTATAGACGTCTATACTGTTCCCTCCGAGAAGTAGGGTTCGACAGGCCAGGAATGTTGTCAAATATTGCATCCGAGATGTTAGGTTGCCTTAGATTAGGATATACAACGTTATAGACGCATATAATGTTCCCACCGAGAAGTAGGGTCCGACACGCCTGGAATGTTGTAGAATATTACATCCGAGATGTAAGGTTGCCTTAGGTTATGATATATAACGTTATGGACATATATACTGTTCCCACCGAGAAGTAGGGTCCGAAACGCCAGCAATGTTGTAAAATATTACATCCGAGTTGTTACGTTGCCGTTATAGACGCATTAATGTTACCACCGAGACGTAAGGACCGACACGCCTGGAATGTTGTCAAATGTGACATCCGAGATGTTAGGTTGCCTTAGGTTAGGATATATATCGTTATAGACGTATATACTGTTCCCACCGAGAGGTAGGGTGCGACAGGCCAGGAATGTTGTCAAATATTGCATCCGAGATTTTAGGTTGCCTTAGATTAGGATATATAACGTTATAGACGTATATACTGTTCCCACCGAGAAGTAGGGTTCGACAGGCCGGGAATGTTGTCAAATATAGCATCCGAGATGTTAGGTTGCCTTAGATTAGGATATACAACGTTATAGACGCATATAATGTTCCCACCGAGAAGTAGGGTCCGACACGCCTGGAATGTTGTCAAATGTTACATCCGAGATGTTAGGTTGCCTTAGGTTAGGATATATGACGTTACAGACGTATATACTGTTCCCTCGGGGAAGTAGGGTTCGACAGGCCAGGAATGTTGTCAGATATTGCATCCGAGATGTTAGGTTGCCTTAGGTTAGGATATATAACGTTATGGACGTATATACTGTTCCCACCGAGAAGTAGGGTTCGATAGGCCAGGAATGTTGTCAAATATTGCATCCGAGATGTTAGGTTGCCTTAGATTATGATATATACCGTTATAGACGCATATAATGTTCCCACCGAGAAGTAGGGTCCGACACGCCTGGAAGGTTGTAGAATATTACATCCGAGATGTCAGGTTGCCTTAGGTTAGGATATATACCGTTATAGACATATATACTGTTCCCTCCGAGAAGTAGGGTTGGACAGGCCAGGAATGTTGTCAAATATTGCATCCGAGATGTTAGGTTGCCTTAGATTAGGATATATACCGTTATAGACGCATGTCATGTTACCACAGAGACGTAGGGACCGACACGCCTGGAATGTTGTCAAATGTTACATCCGAGATGTTAGGTTGCCTCAGGATAGGGTATATGACGTTATAGACGTATATACTGTTCCCTCCGAGAAGTAGGGTTCGACGGGCCAGGAATGTTGTCAAATATTGCATTCGAGATGTTACGTCGCCTTAGGTTAGGATATATAACGTTATAGACGCATGTAATGTTACCACCGAGACGTAGGGACCGTCACGCCTGGAATGTTGTCAAATGTTACATCCGAGATGTTAGGTTGCCTTAGGTTAGGATATATGACGTTACAGACGTATATACTGTTCACTCCGGGAAGTAGGGTTCGACAGGCCAGGAATGTTGTCAAATATTGCATCCGAGATGTTAGGCTGCCTCAGATTATGATATATACCGTTATAGACGTCTATACTGTTCCCTCCGAGAAGTAGGGTTCGACAGGCCAGGAATGTTGTCAAATATTGCATCCGAGATGTTAGGTTGCCTTAGATTAGGATATACAACGTTATGGACGCATATAATGTTCCCACCGAGAAGTTGGGTCCGACACGCCTGGAATGCTGTAGAATATTACACCCGAGATGTAAGGTTGCCTTAGGTTATGATATATAACGTTATGGACGTATATACTGTTCCCACCGAGAAGTAGGGTCCGAAACGCCAGCAATGTTGTAAAATATTACATCCGAGTTGTTACGTTGCCGTTATAGACGCATTAATGTTACCACCGAGACGTAGGGACCGACACGCCTGGAATGTTGTCAAATGTGACATCCGAGATGTTAGGTTGCCTTATGTTAGGATATATATCGTTATAGACGTATATACTGTTCCCACCGAGAGGTAGGGTTCGACAGGCCAGGAATGTTGTCAAATATTGCATCCGAGATTTTAGGTTGCCTTAGGTTTGGATATGTAACGTTATAGACGCATGTAATGTTACCACCGAGACGTAGGGACCGACACGCCTGGAATGTTGTCAAATGTTACATCCGAGATGTTAGGTTGCCTCAGGATAGGATATATGACGTTATAGACGTATATAATGTTCCCTCCGAGAAGTAGGGTTCGACAGGCCAGGAATGTTGTCAAATATTGCATCCGAGATGATAGGTTGCCTTAGGTTAGGATATATAACGTTATAGACGCATGTAATGTTACCACCGAGACGTAGGGACCGTCACGCCTGGAATGTTGTCAAATGTTACATCCAAGATGATAGGTTGCCTTAGGTTAGGATATACAACGTTATAGACGCATATAATGTTCCCACCGAGAAGTAGGGTCCGACACGCCTGGAATGTTGTAGAATATTACATCCGAGATGTCAGGTTGCCTTAGGTTAGGATATATAACGTTATAGACGTATATACTGTTCCCTCCGAGAAGTAGGGTTCGACAGGCCAGGAATGTTGTCAAATATTGCATCCGAGATGTTAGGTTGCCTTAGATTAGGATATATACCGTTATAGACGCATGTAATGTTACCACCGAGACGTAGGGACCGACACGCCTGGAATGTTGTCAAATGTTACATCCGAGATGTTAGGTTGCCTCAGGATAGGATATATGACGTTATAGACGTATATACTGTTCCCTCCGAGAAGTAGGGTTCGACGGGCCAGGAATGTTGTCAAATATTGCATCCGAGATGTTATGTCGCCTTAGGTTAGGATATATAACGTTATAGACGCATGTAATGTTACCACCGAGACGTAGGGACCGACACGCCTGGAATGTTGTCAAATGTTACATCCGAGATGTTAGGTTGCCTCAGGATAGGATATATGACGTTATAGACGTATATAATGTTCCCTCCGAGAAGTAGGGTTCGACAGGCCAGGAATGTTGTCAAATATTGCATCCGAGATGATAGGTTGCCTTAGGTTAGGATATATAACGTTATAGACGCATGTAATGTTACCACCGAGACGTGGGGACCGTCACGCCTGGAATGTTGTCAAATGTTACATCCAAGATGATAGGTTGCCTTAGATTAGGATATACAACGTTATGGACGCATATAATGTTCCCACCGAGAAGTAGGGTCCGACACGCCTGGAATGCTGTAGAATATTACATCCGAGATGTAAGGTTGCCTTAGGTTAGGATATGTGACGTTATGGACGTATATACTGTTCCCACCGAGAAGTAGGTTCCGAAACGCCAGCAATGTTGTAAAATATTACATCCGAGTTGTTACGTTGCCGTTATAGGCGCATTAATGTCACCACCGAGACGTAGTGACCGACACGCCTGGAATGTTG
Organism: Xylocopa violacea; assembly: GCA_963969225.1. Classification (NCBI taxonomy): domain Eukaryota; kingdom Metazoa; phylum Arthropoda; class Insecta; order Hymenoptera; family Apidae; genus Xylocopa; species Xylocopa violacea. The sequence continues at coordinate 23,803,714 of CAXAJV010000004.1, forward strand.
TCAAATGTGACATCCGAGATGTTAGGTTGCCTTATGTTAGGATATATATCGTTATAGACGTATATACTGTTCCCACCGAGAGGTAGGGTTCGACAGGCCAGGAATGTTGTCAAATATTGCATCCGAGATTTTAGGTTGCCTTAGGTTTGGATATGTAACGTTATAGACGCATGTAATGTTACCTCCGACACGTAGGGACGGACACGCCTGTAATGTTGTCAAATGTTACATCCGAGATGTTAGGTTGCCTTATGTTAGGATATATGACGCTACAGACGTATATACTGTTCCCTCCGAGCAGTAGGTTTCGACAGGCCAGGAATGTTGTCAAATATTGCATCCGAGATGTTAGGTTGCCTTAGATTAGGATATATACCGTTATAGACGCATGTCATGTTACCACCGAGACGTAGGGACCGACACGCCTGGAATGTTGTCAAATGTTACATCCGAGATGTTAGGTTGCCTCAGGATAGGATATATGACGTTATAGACGTATATACTGTTCCCTCCGAGAAGTAGGGTTCGACGGGCCAGGAATGTTGTCAAATATTGCATCCGAGATGTTATGTCGCCTTAGGTTAGGATATATAACGTTATAGACGCATGTAATGTTACCACCGAGACGTAGGGACCGACACGCCTGGAATGTTGTCAAATGTTACATCCGAGATGTTAGGTTGCCTTAGATTATGATATATACCGTTATAGACGCATATAATGTTCCCACCGAGAAGTAGGGTCCGACACGCCTGGAAGGTTGTAGAATATTACATCCGAGATGTCAGGTTGCCTTAGGTTAGGATATATACCGTTATAGACATATATACTGTTCCCTCCGAGAAGTAGGGTTCGACAGGCCAGGAATGTTGTCAAATATTGCATCCGAGATGATAGGTTGCCTTAGGTTAGGATATATAACGTTATAGACGCATGTAATGTTACCACCGAGACGTAGGGACCGTCACGCCTGGAATGTTGTCAAATGTTACATCCGAGATGTTAGGTTGCCTTAGGTTAGGATATATGACGTTACAGACGTATATACTGTTCCCTCCGGGAAGTAGGGTTCGACAGGCCAGGAATGTTGTCAAATATTGCATCCGAGATGTTAGGTTGCCTTAGATTATGATATATACCGTTATAGACGTCTATACTGTTCCCTCCGAGAAGTAGGGTTCGACAGGCCAGGAATGTTGTCAAATATTGCATCCGAGATGTTAGGTTGCCTTAGATTAGGATATACAACGTTATAGACGCATATAATGTTCCCACCGAGAAGTAGGGTCCGACACGCCTGGAATGTTGTAGAATATTACATCCGAGATGTAAGGTTGCCTTAGGTTATGATATATAACGTTATGGACATATATACTGTTCCCACCGAGAAGTAGGGTCCGAAACGCCAGCAATGTTGTAAAATATTACATCCGAGTTGTTACGTTGCCGTTATAGACGCATTAATGTTACCACCGAGACGTAAGGACCGACACGCCTGGAATGTTGTCAAATGTGACAACCGAGATGTTAGGTTGCCTTAGGTTAGGATATATATCGTTATAGACGTATATACTGTTCCCACCGAGAGGTAGGGTGCGACAGGCCAGGAATGTTGTCAAATATTGCATCCGAGATTTTAGGTTGCCTTAGATTAGGATATATACCGTTATAGACGTATATACTGTTCCCTCCGAGAAGTAGGGTTCGACAGGCCGGGAATGTTGTCAAATATAGCATCCGAGATGTTAGGTTGCCTTAGATTAGGATATACAACGTTATAGACGCATATAATGTTCCCACCGAGAAGTAGGGTCCGACACGCCTGGAATGTTGTCAAATGTTACATCCGAGATGTTAGGTTGCCTTAGGTTAGGATATATGACGTTACAGACGTATATACTGTTCCCTCGGGGAAGTAGGGTTCGACAGGCCAGGAATGTTGTCAGATATTGCATCCGAGATGTTAGGTTGCCTTAGGTTAGGATATATAACGTTATGGACGTATATACTGTTCCCACCGAGAAGTAGGGTTCGATAGGCCAGGAATGTTGTCAAATATTGCATCCGAGATGTTAGGTTGCCTTAGATTATGATATATACCGTTATAGACGCATATAATGTTCCCACCGAGAAGTAGGGTCCGATACGCCTGGAAGGTTGTAGATTATTACATCCGAGATGTCAGGTTGCCTTAGGTTAGGATATATACCGTTATAGACATATATACTGTTCCCTCCGAGAAGTAGGGTTCGACAGACCAGGAATGTTGTCAAATATTGCATCCGAGATGTTAGGTTGCCTTAGATTAGGATGTATACCGTTATAGACGCATGTCATGTTACCACAGAGACGTAGGGACCGACACGCCTGGAATGTTGTCAAATGTTACATCCGAGATGTTAGGTTGCCTCAGGATAGGGTATATGACGTTATAGACGTATATACTGTTCCCTCCGAGAAGTAGGGTTCGACGGGCCAGGAATGTTGTCAAATATTGCATTCGAGATGTTACGTCGCCTTAGTTTAGGATATATAACGTTATAGACGCATGTAATGTTACCACCGAGACGTAGGGACCGTCACGCCTGGAATGTTGTCAAATGTTACATCCGAGATGTTAGGTTGCCTTAGGTTAGGATATATGACGTTACAGACGTATATACTGTTCACTCCGGGAAGTAGGGTTCGACAGGCCAGGAATGTTGTCAAATATTGCATCCGAGATGTTAGGCTGCCTCAGATTATGATATATACCGTTATAGACGTCTATACTGTTCCCTCCGAGAAGTAGGGTTCGACAGGCCAGGAATGTTGTCAAATATTGCATCCGAGATGTTAGGTTGCCTTAGATTAGGATATACAACGTTATGGACGCATATAATGTTCCCACCGAGAAGTAGGGTCCGACACGCCTGGAATGCTGTAGAATATTACATCCGAGATGTAAGGTTGCCTTAGGTTATGATATATAACGTTATGGACGTATATACTGTTCCCACCGAGAAGTAGGGTCCGAAACACCAGCAATGTTGTAAAATATTACATCCGAGTTGTTACGTTGCCGTTATAGACGCATTAATGTTACCACCGAGACGTAGGGACCGACACGCCTGGAATGTTGTCAAATGTGACATCCGAGATGTTAGGTTGCCTTATGTTAGGATATATATCGTTATAGACGTATATACTGTTCCCACCGAGAGGTAGGGTTCGACAGGCCAGGAATGTTGTCAAATATTGCATCCGAGATTTTAGGTTGCCTTAGGTTTGGATATATAACGTTATAGACGCATGTAATGTTACCTCCGACACGTAGGGACGGACACGCCTGTAATGTTGTCAAATGTTACATCCGAGATGTTAGGTTGCCTTATGTTAGGATATATGACGCTACAGACGTATATACTGTTCCCTCCGAGCAGTAGGTTTCGACAGGCCAGGAATGTTGTCAAATATTGCATCCGAGACGTTAGGTTGCCTTAGATTAGGATATACAACGTTATAGACGCATATAATGTTCCCACCGAGAAGTAGGGTCCGACACGCCTGGAATGTTGTAGAATAATACATCCGAGATGTCAGGTTGCCTTAGGTTAGGATATATAACGTTATAGACGTATATACTGTTCCCTCCGAGAAGTAGGGTTCGACAGGCCAGGAATGTTGTCAAATATTGCATCCGAGATGTTAGGTTGCCTTAGATTAGGATATATACCGTTATAGACGCATGTAATGTTACCACCGAGACGTAGGGACCGACACGCCTGGAATGTTGTCAAATGTTACATCCGAGATGTTAGGTTGCCTCAGGATAGGATATATGACGTTATAGACGTATATACTGTTCCCTCCGAGAAGTAGGGTTCGACGGGCCAGGAATGTTGTCAAATATTGCATCCGAGATGTTATGTCGCCTTAGGTTAGGATATATAACGTTATAGACGCATGTAATGTTACCACCGAGACGTAGGGACCGACACGCCTGGAATGTTGTCAAATGTTACATCCGAGATGTTAGGTTGCCTCAGGATAGGATATATGACGTTATAGACGTATATAATGTTCCCTCCGAGAAGTAGGGTTCGACAGGCCAGGAATGTTGTCAAATATTGCATCCGAGATGATAGGTTGCCTTAGGTTAGGATATATAACGTTATAGACGCATGTAATGTTACCACCGAGACGTAGGGACCGTCACGCCTGGAATGTTGTCAAATGTTACATCCAAGATGATAGGTTGCCTTAGGTTAGGATATACAACGTTATAGACGCATATAATGTTCCCACCGAGAAGTAGGGTCCGACACGCCTGGAATGTTGTAGAATATTACATCCGAGATGTAAGGTTGCCTTAGGTTAGGATATGTAACGTTATGGACGTATATACTGTTCCCACCGAGAAGTAGGGCCCGAAACGCCAGCAATGTTGTAAAATATTACATCCGAGTTGTTACGTTGCCGTTATAGGCGCATTAATGTCACCACCGAGACGTAGGGACCGACACGCCTGGAATGTTGTCAAATGTTACATCCTTGATGTTAGGTTGTCTTAGGTTAGGATATATGACGTTACAGACGTATATAATGTTCCCTCCGAGAAGTAGGGTTCGACAGGCCAGGAATGTTGTCAAATATTGCATCCGAGATGTTAGGTTGCCTTAGATTAGGATATATACCGTTATAGACGCATGTCATGTTACCACAGAGACGTAGGGACCGACACGCCTGGAATGTTGTCAAATGTTACATCCGAGATGTTAGGTTGCCTCAGGATAGGGTATATGACGTTACAGACGTATATACTGTTCCCTCCGAGAAGTAGGGTTCGACGGGCCAGGAATGTTGTCAAATATTGCATCCGCGATGTTACGTCGCCTTAGGTTAGGATATATAACGTTATAGACGCATGTAATGTTACCACCGAGACGTAGGGACCGTCACGCCTGGAATGTTGTCAAATGTTACATCCGAGATGTTAGGTTGCCTTAGGTTAGGATATATGACGTTACAGACGTATATACTGTTCCCTCCGGGAAGTAGGGTTCGACAGGCCAGGAATGTTGTCAAATATTGCATCCGAGATGTTAGGCTGCCTTAGATTATGATATATACCGTTATAGACGTATATACTGTTCCCTCCGAGAAGTAGGGTTAGACAGGCCAGGAATGTTGTCAAATATTGCATCCGAGATGTTAGGTTGCCTTAGGTTAGGATATATAACGTTATGGACGTATATACTGTTCCCACCGAGAAGTAGGGTTCGATAGGCCAGGAATGTTGTCAAATATTGCATCCGAGATGTTAGGTTGCCTTAGATTATGATATATACCGTTATAGACGCATATAATGTTCCCACCGAGAAGTAGGGTCCGACACGCCTGGAAGGTTGTAGAATATTACATCCGAGATGTCAGGTTGCCTTAGGTTAGGATATATACCGTTATAGACATATATACTGTTCCCTCCGAGAAGTAGGGTTCGACAGGCCAGGAATGTTGTCAAATATTGCATCCGAGATGATAGGTTGCCTTAGGTTAGGATATATAACGTTATAGACGCATGTAATGTTACCACCGAGACGTAGGGACCGTCACGCCTGGAATGTTGTCAAATGTTACATCCGAGATGTTAGGTTGCCTTAGGTTAGGATATATGACGTTACAGACGTATATACTGTTCCCTCCGGGAAGTAGGGTTCGACAGGCCAGGAATGTTGTCAAATATTGCATCCGAGATGTTAGGTTGCCTTAGATTATGATATATACCGTTATAGACGTCTATACTGTTCCCTCCGAGAAGTAGGGTTCGACAGGCCAGGAATGTTGTCAAATATTGCATCCGAGATGTTAGGTTGCCTTAGATTAGGATATACAACGTTATAGACGCATATAATGTTCCCACCGAGAAGTAGGGTCCGACACGCCTGGAATGTTGTAGAATATTACATCCGAGATGTAAGGTTGCCTTAGCTTATGATATATACCGTTATGGACATATATACTGTTCCCACCGAGAAGTAGGGTCCGAAACGCCAGCAATGTTGTAAAATATTACATCCGAGTTGTTACGTTGCCGTTATAGACGCATTAATGTTACCACCGAGACGTAAGGACCGACACGCCTGGAATGTTGTCAAATGTGACATCCGAGATGTTAGGTTGCCTTAGGTTAGGATATATGACGTTACAGACGTATATACTGTTCCCTCCGAGAAGTAGGGTTAGACAGGCCAGGAATGTTGTCAAATATTGCATCCGAGATGTTAGGTTGCCTTAGGTTAGGATATATAACGTTATGGACGTATATACAGTTCCCACCGAGAAGTAGGGTTCGATAGGCCAGGAATGTTGTCAAATATTGCATCCGAGATGTTAGGTTGCCTTAGATTATGATATATACCGTTATAGACGCATATAATGTTCCCACCGAGAAGTAGGGTCCGACACGCCTGGAAGGTTGTAGAATATTACATCCGAGATGTTAGGTTGCCTTAGGTTAGGATATATGACGTTACAGACGTATATACTGTTCCCTCGGGGAAGTAGGGTTCGACAGGCCAGGAATGTTGTCAGATATTGCATCCGAGATGTTAGGTTGCCTTAGGTTAGGATATATAACGTTATAGACGCATGTAATGTTACCACCGAGACGTAGGGACCGTCACGCCTGGAATGTTGTCAAATGTTACATCCGAGATGTTAGGTTGCCTTAGGTTAGGATATATGACGTTACAGACGTATATACTGTTCCCTCCGGGAAGTAGGGTTCGACAGGCCAGGAATGTTGTCAAATATTGCATCCGAGATGTTAGGTTGCCTTAGATTATGATATATACCGTTATAGACGCATATAATGTTCCCACCGAGAAGTAGGGTCCGACACGCCTGGAAGGTTGTAGAATATTACATCCGAGATGTCAGGTTGCCTTAGGTTAGGATATATACCGTTATAGACATATATACTGTTCCCTCCGAGAAGTAGGGTTCGACAGGCCAGGAATGTTGTCAAATATTGCATCCGAGATGTTAGGTTGCCTTAGATTAGGATATATACCGTTATAGACGCATGTCATGTTACCACAGAGACGTAGGGACCGACACGCCTGGAATGTTGTCAAATGTTACATCCGAGATGTTAGGTTGCCTCAGGATAGGGTATATGACGTTATAGACGTATATACTGATCCCTCCGAGAAGTAGGGTTCCACGGGCCAGGAATGTTGTCAAATATTGCATTCGAGATGTTACGTCGCCTTAGGTTAGGATATATAACGTTATAGACGCATGTAATGTTACCACCGAGACGTAGGGACCGTCACGCCTGGACTGTTGTCAAATGTTACATCCGAGATGTTAGGTTGCCTTAGGTTATGATATATAACGTTATGGACGTATATACTGTTCCCACCGAGAAGTAGGGTCCGAAACGCCAGCAATGTTGTAAAATATTACATCCGAGTTGTTACGTTGCCGTTATAGACGCATTAATGTTACAACCGAGACGTAGGGACCGACACGCCTGGAATGTTGTCAAATGTGACATCCGAGATGTTAGGTTGCCTTATGTTAGGATATATATCGTTATAGACGTATATACTGTTCCCACCGAGAGGTAGGGTTCGACAGGCCAGGAATGTTGTCAAATATTGCATCCGAGATTTTAGGTTGCCTTAGGTTTGGATATGTAACGTTATAGACGCATGTAATGTTACCTCCGACACGTAGGGACGGACACGCCTGTAATGTTGTCAAATGTTACATCCGAGATGTTAGGTTGCCTTATGTTAGGATATATGACGCTACAGACGTATATACTGTTCCCTCCGAGCAGTAGGTTTCGACAGGCCAGGAATGTTGTCAAATATTGCATCCGAGACGTTAGGTTGCCTTAGATTAGGATATACAACGTTATAGACGCATATAATGTTCCCACCGAGAAGTAGGGTCCGACACGCCTGGAATGTTGTAGAATAATACATCCGAGATGTCAGGTTGCCTTAGGTTAGGATATATAACGTTATAGACGTATATACTGTTCCCTCCGAGAAGTAGGGTTCGACAGGCCAGGAATGTTGTCAAATATTGCATCCGAGATGTTATGTCGCCTTAGGTTAGGATATATAACGTTATAGACGCATGTAATGTTACCACCGAGACGTAGGGACCGTCACGCCTGGAATGTTGTCAAATGTTACATCCGAGATGTTAGGTTGCCTTAGGTTAGGATATACAACGTTATAGACGCATATAATGTTCCCACCGAGAAGTAGGGTCCGACACGCCTGGAATGTTGTAGAATATTACATCCGAGATGTAAGGTTGCCTTAGGTTAGGATATGTAACGTTATGGACGTATATACTGTTCCCACCGAGAAGTAGGGCCCGAAACGCCAGCAATGTTGTAAAATATTACATCCGAGTTGTTACGTTGCCGTTATAGGCGCATTAATGTCACCACCGAGACGTAGGGACCGACACGCCTGGAATGTTGTCAAATGTTACATCCTTGATGTTAGGTTGTCTTAGGTTAGGATATATGACGTTACAGACGTATATAATGTTCCCTCCGAGAAGTAGGGTTCGACAGGCCAGGAATGTTGTCAAATATTGCATCCGAGATGTTAGGTTGCCTTAGATTCGGATATATACCGTTATAGACGCATGTCATGTTACCACAGAGACGTAGGGACCGACACGCCTGGAATGTTGTCAAATGTTACATCCGAGATGTTAGGTTGCCTCAGGATAGGGTATATGACGTTACAGACGTATATACTGTTCCCTCCGAGAAGTAGGGTTCGACGGGCCAGGAATGTTGTCAAATATTGCATCCGCGATGTTACGTCGCCTTAGGTTAGGATATATAACGTTATAGACGCATGTAATGTTACCACCGAGACCTAGGGACCGTCACGCCTGGAATGTTGTCAAATGTTACATCCGAGATGTTAGGTTGCCTTAGGTTAGGATATATGACGTTACAGACGTATATACTGTTCCCTCCGGGAAGTAGGGTTCGACAGGCCAGGAATGTTGTCAAATATTGCATCCGAGATGTTAGGCTGCCTTAGATTATGATATATACCGTTATAGACGTATATACTGTTCCCTCCGAGAAGTAGGGTTAGACAGGCCAGGAATGTTGTCAAATATTGCATCCGAGATGTTAGGTTGCCTTAGATTATGATATATACCGTTATAGACGCATATAATGTTCCCACCGAGAAGTAGGGTCCGACACGCCTGGAAGGTTGTAGAATATTACATCCGAGATGTTAGGTTGCCTTAGGTTAGGATATATGACGTTACAGACGTATATACTGTTCCCTCGGGGAAGTAGGGTTCGACAGGCCAGGAATGTTGTCAGATATTGCATCCGAGATGTTAGGTTGCCTTAGGTTAGGATATATAACGTTATAGACGCATGTAATGTTACCACCGAGACGTAGGGACCGTCACGCCTGGAATGTTGTCAAATGTTACATCCGAGATGTTAGGTTGCCTTAGGTTAGGATATATGACGTTACAGACGTATATACTGTTCCCTCCGGGAAGTAGGGTTCGACAGGCCAGGAATGTTGTCAAATATTGCATCCGAGATGTTAGGTTGCCTTAGATTATGATATATACCGTTATAGACGCATATAATGTTCCCACCGAGAAGTAGGGTCCGACACGCCTGGAAGGTTGTAGAATATTACATCCGAGATGTCAGGTTGCCTTAGGTTAGGATATATACCGTTATAGACATATATACTGTTCCCTCCGAGAAGTAGGGTTCGACAGGCCAGGAATGTTGTCAAATATTGCATCCGAGATGTTAGGTTGCCTTAGATTAGGATATATACCGTTATAGACGCATGTCATGTTACCACAGAGACGTAGGGACCGACACGCCTGGAATGTTGTCAAATGTTACATCCGAGATGTTAGGTTGCCTCAGGATAGGGTATATGACGTTATAGACGTATATACTGTTCCCTCCGAGAAGTAGGGTTCGACGGGCCAGGAATGTTGTCAAATATTGCATTCGAGATGTTACGTCGCCTTAGGTTAGGATATATAACGTTATAGACGCATGTAATGTTACCACCGAGACGTAGGGACCGTCACGCCTGGACTGTTGTCAAATGTTACATCCGAGATGTTAGGTTGCCTTAGGTTATGATATATAACGTTATGGACGTATATACTGTTCCCACCGAGAAGTAGGGTCCGAAACGCCAGCAATGTTGTAAAATATTACATCCGAGTTGTTACGTTGCCGTTATAGACGCATTAATGTTACAACCGAGACGTAGGGACCGACACGCCTGGAATGTTGTCAAATGTGACATCCGAGATGTTAGGTTGCCTTATGTTAGGATATATATCGTTATAGACGTATATACTGTTCCCACCGAGAGGTAGGGTTCGACAGGCCAGGAATGTTGTCAAATATTGCATCCGAGATTTTAGGTTGCCTTAGGTTTGGATATGTAACGTTATAGACGCATGTAATGTTACCTCCGACACGTAGGGACGGACACGCCTGTAATGTTGTCAAATGTTACATCCGAGATGTTAGGTTGCCTTATGTTAGGATATATGACGCTACAGACGTATATACTGTTCCCTCCGAGCAGTAGGTTTCGACAGGCCAGGAATGTTGTCAAATATTGCATCCGAGACGTTAGGTTGCCTTAGATTAGGATATACAACGTTATAGACGCATATAATGTTCCCACCGAGAAGTAGGGTCCGACACGCCTGGAATGTTGTAGAATAATACATCCGAGATGTCAGGTTGCCTTAGGTTAGGATATATAACGTTATAGACGTATATACTGTTCCCTCCGAGAAGTAGGGTTCGACAGGCCAGGAATGTTGTCAAATATTGCATCCGAGATGTTATGTCGCCTTAGGTTAGGATATATAACGTTATAGACGCATGTAATGTTACCACCGAGACGTAGGGACCGTCACGCCTGGAATGTTGTCAAATGTTACATCCGAGATGTTAGGTTGCCTTAGGTTAGGATATACAACGTTATAGACGCATATAATGTTCCCACCGAGAAGTAGGGTCCGACACGCCTGGAATGTTGTAGAATATTACATCCGAGATGTAAGGTTGCCTTAGGTTAGGATATGTAACGTTATGGACGTATATACTGTTCCCACCGAGAAGTAGGGCCCGAAACGCCAGCAATGTTGTAGAATATTACATCCGAGTTGTTACGTTGCCGTTATAGGCGCATTAATGTCACCACCGAGACGTAGGGACCGACACGCCTGGAATGTTGTCAAATGTTACATCCTTGATGTTAGGTTGTCTTAGGTTAGGATATATGACGTTACAGACATATATAATGTTCCCTCCGAGAAGTAGGGTTCGACAGGCCAGGAATGTTGTCAAATATTGCATCCGAGATGTTAGGTTGCCTTAGATTCGGATATATACCGTTATAGACGCATGTCATGTTACCACAGAGACGTAGGGACCGACACGCCTGGAATGTTGTCAAATGTTACATCCGAGATGTTAGGTTGCCTCAGGATAGGGTATATGACGTTACAGACGTATATACTGTTCCCTCCGAGAAGTAGGGTTCGACGGGCCAGGAATGTTGTCAAATATTGCATCCGCGATGTTACGTCGCCTTAGGTTAGGATATATAACGTTATAGACGCATGTAATGTTACCACCGAGACCTAGGGACCGTCACGCCTGGAATGTTGTCAAATGTTACATCCGAGATGTTAGGTTGCCTTAGGTTAGGATATATGACGTTACAGACGTATATACTGTTCCCTCCGGGAAGTAGGGTTCGACAGGCCAGGAATGTTGTCAAATATTGCATCCGAGATGTTAGGCTGCCTTAGATTATGATATATACCGTTATAGACGTATATACTGTTCCCTCCGAGAAGTAGGGTTAGACAGGCCAGGAATGTTGTCAAATATTGCATCCGAGATGTTAGGTTGCCTTAGATTAGGATATACAACGTTATAGACGCATATAATGTTCCCACCGAGAAGTAGGGTCCGACACGCCTGGAATGTTGTAGAATATTACATCCGAGATGTAAGGTTGCCTTAGGTTATGATATATAACGTTATGGACATATATACTGTTCCCACCGAGAAGTAGGGTCCGAAACGCCAGCAATGTTGTAAAATATTACATCCGAGTTGTTACGTTGCCGTTATAGACGCATTAATGTTACCACCGAGACGTAAGGACCGACACGCCTGGAATGTTGTCAAATGTGACATCCGAGATGTTAGGTTGCCTTAGGTTAGGATATATATCGTTATAGACGTATATACTGTTCCCACCGAGAGGTAGGGTGCGACAGGCCAGGAATGTTGTCAAATATTGCATCCGAGATTTTAGGTTGCCTTAGATTAGGATATATACCTTTATAGACGTATATACTGTTCCCTCCGAGAAGTAGGGTTCGACAGGCCGGGAATGTTGTCAAATATAGCATCCGAGATGTTAGGTTGCCTTAGATTAGGATATACAACGTTATAGACGCATATAATGTTCCCACCGAGAAGTAGGGTCCGACACGCCTGGAATGTTGTCAAATGTTACATCCGAGATGTTAGGTTACCTTAGGTTAGGATATATGACGTTACAGACGCATATACTGTTCCCTCGGGGAAGTAGGGTTCGACAGGCCAGGAATGTTGTCAGATATTGCATCCGAGATGTTAGGTTGCCTTAGGTTAGGATATATAACGTTATGGACGTATATACTGTTCCCACCGAGAAGTAGGGTTCGATAGGCCAGGAATGTTGTCAAATATTGCATCCGAGATGTTAGGTTGCCTTAGATTATGATATATACCGTTATAGACGCATATAATGTTCCCACCGAGAAGTAGGGTCCGACACGCCTGGAAGGTTGTAGAATATTACATCCGAGATGTCAGGTTGCCTTAGGTTAGGATATATACCGTTATAGACATATATACTGTTCCCTCCGAGAAGTAGGGTTCGACAGGCCAGGAATGTTGCCAAATATTGCATCCGAGATGTTAGGTTGCCTTAGATTAGGATATATACCGTTATAGACGCATGTCATGTTACCACAGAGACGTAGGGACCGACACGCCTGGAATGTTGTCAAATGTTACATCCGAGATGTTAGGTTGCCTCAGGATAGGGTGTATGACGTTATAGACGTATATACTGTTCCCTCCGAGAAGTAGGGTTCGACGGGCCAGGAATGTTGTCAAATATTGCATTCGAGATGTTACGTCGCCTTAGGTTAGGATATATAACGTTATAGACGCATGTAATGTTACCACCGAGACGTAGGGACCGTCACGCCTGGAATGTTGTCAAATGTTACATCCGAGATGTTAGGTTGCCTTAGGTTAGGATATATGACGTTACAGACGTATATACTGTTCCCTCCGGGAAGTAGGGTTCGACAGGCCAGGAATGTTGTCAAATATTGCATCCGAGATGTTAGGCTGCCTCAGATTATGATATATACCGTTATAGACGTCTATACTGTTCCCTCCGAGAAGTAGGGTTCGACAGGCCAGGAATATTGTCAAATATTGCATCCGAGATGTTAGGTTGCCTTAGATTAGGATATACAACGTTATGGACGCATATAATGTTCCCACCGAGAAGTAGGGTCCGACACGCCTGGAATGCTGTAGAATATTACATCCGAGATGTAAGGTTGCCTTAGGTTATGATATATAACGTTATGGACGTATATACTGTTCCCACCGAGAAGTAGGGTCCGAAACGCCAGCAATGTTGTAAAATATTGCATCCGAGATGTTATGTCGCCTTAGGTTAGGATATATAACGTTATAGACGCATGTAATGTTACCACCGAGACGTAGGGACCGTCACGCCTGGAATGTTGTCAAATGTTACATCCGAGATGTTAGGTTGCCTTAGGTTAGGATATACAACGTTATAGACGCATATAATGTTCCCACCGAGAAGTAGGGTCCGACACGCCTGGAATGTTGTAGAATATTACATCCGAGATGTAAGGTTGCCTTAGGTTAGGATATGTAACGTTATGGACGTATATACTGTTCCCACCGAGAAGTAGGGCCCGAAACGCCAGCAATGTTGTAAAATATTACATCCGAGTTGTTACGTTGCCGTTATAGGCGCATTAATGTCACCACCGAGACGTAGGGACCGACACGCCTGGAATGTTGTCAAATGTTACATCCTTGATGTTAGGTTGTCTTAGGTTAGGATATATGACGTTACAGACGTATATAATGTTCCCTCCGAGAAGTAGGGTTCGACAGGCCAGGAATGTTGTCAAATATTGCATCCGAGATGTTAGGTTGCCTTAGATTCGGATATATACCGTTATAGACGCATGTCATGTTACCACCGAGACGTAGGGACCGTCACGCCTGGAATGTTGTCAAATGTTACATCCGAGATGTTAGGTTGCCTTAGGTTAGGATATATGACGTTACAGACGTATATACTGTTCCCTCCGGGAAGTAGGGTTCGACAGGCCAGGAATGTTGTCAAATATTGCATCCGAGATGTTAGGCTGCCTTAGATTATGATATATACCGTTATAGACGTATATACTGTTCCCTCCGAGAAGTAGGGTTCGACAGGACGGGAATGTTGTCAAATATAGCATCCGAGATGTTAGGTTGCCTTAGATTAGGATATACAACGTTATAGACGCATATAATGTTCCCACCGAGAAGTAGGGTCCGACACGCCTGGAATGTTGTCAAATGTTACATCCGAGATGTTAGGTTACCTTAGGTTAGGATATATGACGTTACAGACGCATATACTGTTCCCTCGGGGAAGTAGGGTTCGACAGGCCAGGAATGTTGTCAGATATTGCATCCGAGATGTTAGGTTGCCTTAGGTTAGGATATATAACGTTATGGACGTATATACTGTTCCCACCGAGAAGTAGGGTTCGATAGGCCAGGAATGTTGTCAAATATTGCATCCGAGATGTTAGGTTGCCTTAGATTATGATATATACCGTTATAGACGCATATAATGTTCCCACCGAGAAGTAGGGTCCGACACGCCTGGAAGGTTGTAGAATATTACATCCGAGATGTCAGGTTGCCTTAGGTTAGGATATATACCGTTATAGACATATATACTGTTCCCTCCGAGAAGTAGGGTTCGACAGGCCAGGAATGTTGTCAAATATTGCATCCGAGATGTTAGGTTGCCTTAGATTAGGATATATACCGTTATAGACGCATGTCATGTTACCACAGAGACGTAGGGACCGACACGCCTGGAATGTTGTCAAATGTTACATCCGAGATGTTAGGTTGCCTCAGGATAGGGTGTATGACGTTACAGACGTATATACTGTTCCCTCCGAGAAGTAGGGTTCGACGGGCCAGGAATGTTGTCAAATATTGCATTCGAGATGTTACGTCGCCTTAGGTTAGGATATATAACGTTATAGACGCATGTAATGTTACCACCGAGACGTAGGGACCGTCACGCCTGGAATGTTGTCAAATGTTACATCCGAGATGTTAGGTTGCCTTAGGTTAGGATATATGACGTTACAGACGTATATACTGTTCCCTCCGGGAAGTAGGGTTCGACAGGCCAGGAATGTTGTCAAATATTGCATCCGAGATGTTAGGCTGCCTCAGATTATGATATATACCGTTATAGACGTCTATACTGTTCCCTCCGAGAAGTAGGGTTCGACAGGCCAGGAATGTTGTCAAATATTGCATCCGAGATGTTAGGTTGCCTTAGATTAGGATATACAACGTTATGGACGCATATAATGTTCCCACCGAGAAGTAGGGTCCGACACGCCTGGAATGCTGTAGAATATTACATCGGAGATGTAAGGTTGCCTTAGGTTATGATATATAACGTTATGGACGTACATACTGTTCCCACCGAGAAGTAGGGTCCGAAACGCCAGCAATGTTGTAAAATATTACATCCGAGTTGTTACGTTGCCGTTATAGACGCATTAATGTTACAACCGAGACGTAGGGACCGACACGCCTGGAATGTTGTCAAATGTGACATCCGAGATGTTAGGTTGCCTTATGTTAGGATATATATCGTTATAGACGTATATACTGTTCCCACCGAGAGGTAGGGTTCGACAGGCCAGGAATGTTGTCAAATATTGCATCCGAGATGTTATGTCGCCTTAGGTTAGGATATATAACGTTATAGACGCATGTAATGTTACCACCGAGACGTAGGGACCGACACGCCTGGAATGTTGTCAAATGTTACATCCGAGATGTTAGGTTGCCTCAGGATAGGATATATGACGTTATAGACGTATATACTGTTCCCTCCGAGAAGTAGGGTTCGACGGGCCAGGAATGTTGTCAAATATTGCATCCGCGATGTTACGTCGCCTTAGGTTAGGATATATAACGTTATAGACGCATGTAATGTTACCACCGAGACGTAGGGACCGTCACGCCTGGAATGTTGTCAAATGTTACATCCGAGATGTTAGGTTGCCTTAGGTTAGGATATATGACGTTACAGACGTATATACTGTTCCCTCCGGGAAGTAGGGTTCGACAGGCCAGGAATGTTGTCAAATATTGCTACCGAGATGTTAGGCTGCCTTAGATTATGATATATACCGTTATAGACGTATATACTGTTCCCTCCGAGAAGTAGGGTTAGACAGGCCAGGAATGTTGTCAAATATTGCATCCGAGATGTTAGGTTGCCTTAGGTTAGGATATATAACGTTATAGACATATATACTGTTCCCTCCGAGAAGTAGGGTTCGACAGGCCAGGAATGTTGTCAAATATTGCATCCGAGATGTTAGGTTGCCTTAGATTATGATATATACCGTTATAGACGCATATAATGTTCCCACCGAGAAGTAGGGTCCGACACGCCTGGAAGGTTGTAGAATATTACATCCGAGATGTCAGGTTGCCTTAGGTTAGGATATATACCGTTATAGACATATATACTGTTCCCTCCGAGAAGTAGGGTTCGACAGGCCAGGAATGTTGTCAAATATTGCATCCGAGATGATAGGTTGCCTTAGGTTAGGATATATAACGTTATAGACGCATGTAATGTTACCACCGAGACGTAGGGACCGTCACGCCTGGAATGTTGTCAAATGTTACATCCGAGATGTTACGTTGCCTTAGGTTAGGATATATGACGTTACAGACGTATATACTGTTCCCTCCGGGAAGTAGGGTTCGACAAGCCAGGAATGTTGTCAAATATTGCATCCGAGATGTTAGGTTGCCTTAGATTATGATATATACCGTTATAGACGTCTATACTGTTCCCTCCGAGAAGTAGGGTTCGACAGGCCAGGAATGTTGTCAAATATTGCATCCGAGATGTTAGGTTGCCTTAGATTAGGATATACAACGTTATAGACGCATATAATGTTCCCACCGAGAAGTAGGGTCCGACACGCCTGGAATGTTGTAGAATATTACATCCGAGATGTAAGGTTGCCTTAGGTTATGATATATAACGTTATGGACATATATACTGTTCCCACCGAGAAGTAGGGTCCGAAACGCCAGCAATGTTGTAAAATATTACATCCGAGTTGTTACGTTGCCGTTATAGACGCATTAATGTTACCACCGAGACGTAAGGACCGACACGCCTGGAATGTTGTCAAATGTGACATCCGAGATGTTAGGTTGCCTTAGGTTAGGATATATATCGTTATAGACGTATATACTGTTCCCACCGAGAGGTAGGGTGCGACAGGCCAGGAATGTTGTCAAATATTGCATCCGAGATTTTAGGTTGCCTTAGATTAGGATATATACCGTTATAGACGTATATACTGTTCCCTCCGAGAAGTAGGGTTCGAAAGGCCGGGAATGTTGTCAAATATAGCATCCGAGATGTTAGGTTGCCTTAGATTAGGATATACAACGTTATAGACGCATATAATGTTCCCACCGAGAAGTAGGGTCCGACACGCCTGGAATGTTGTCAAATGTTACATCCGAGATGTTAGGTTACCTTAGGTTAGGATATATGACGTTACAGACGAATATACTGTTCCCTCGGGGAAGTAGGGTTCGACAGGCCAGGAATGTTGTCAGATATTGCATCCGAGATGTTAGGTTGCCTTAGGTTAGGATATATAACGTTATGGACGTATATACTGTTCCCACCGAGAAGTAGGGTTCGATAGGCCAGGAATGTTGTCAAATATTGCATCCGAGATGTTAGGTTGCCTTAGATTATGATATATACCGTTATAGACGCATATAATGTTCCCACCGAGAAGTAGGGTCCGACACGCCTGGAAGGTTGTAGAATATTACATCCGAGATGTCAGGTTGCCTTAGGTTAGGATATATACCGTTATAGACATATATACTGTTCCCTCCGAGAAGTAGGGTTCGACAGGCCAGGAATGTTGTCAAATATTGCATCCGAGATGTTAGGTTGCCTTAGATTAGGATATATACCGTTATAGACGCATGTCATGTTACCACAGAGACGTAGGGACCGACACGCCTGGAATGTTGTCAAATGTTACATCCGAGATGTTAGGTTGCCTCAGGATAGGGTGTATGACGTTATAGACGTATATACTGTTCCCTCCGAGAAGTAGGGTTCGACGGGCCAGGAATGTTGTCAAATATTGCATTCGAGATGTTACGTCGCCTTAGGTTAGGATATATAACGTTATAGACGCATGTAATGTTACCACCGAGACGTAGGGACCGTCACGCCTGGAATGTTGTCAAATGTTACATCCGAGATGTTAGGTTGCCTTAGGTTAGGATATATGACGTTACAGACGTATATACTGTTCCCTCCGGGAAGTAGGGTTCGACAGGCCAGGAATGTTGTCAAATATTGCATCCGAGATGTTAGGCTGCCTCAGATTATGATATATACCGTTATAGACGTCTATACTGTTCCCTCCGAGAAGTAGGGTTCGACAGGCCAGGAATGTTGTCAAATATTGCATCCGAGATGTTAGGTTGCCTTAGATTAGGATATACAACGTTATGGACGCATATAATGTTCCCACCGAGAAGTAGGGTCCGACACGCCTGGAATGCTGTAGAATATTACATCCGAGATGTAAGGTTGCCTTAGGTTATGATATATAACGTTATGGACGTATATACTGTTCCCACCGAGAAGTAGGGTCCGAAACGCCAGCAATGTTGTAAAATATTACATCCGAGTTGTTACGTTGCCGTTATAGACGCATTAATGTTACAACCGAGACGTAGGGACCGACACGCCTGGAATGTTGTCAAATGTGACATCCGAGATGTTAGGTTGCCTTATGTTAGGATATATATCGTTATAGACGTATATACTGTTCCCACCGAGAGGTAGGGTTCGACAGGCCAGGAATGTTGTCAAATATTGCATCCGAGATGTTATGTCGCCTTAGGTTAGGATATATAACGTTATAGACGCATGTAATGTTACCACCGAGACGTAGGGACCGACACGCCTGGAAGGTTGTAGAATATTACATCCGAGATGTCAGGTTGCCTTAGGTTAGGATATACAACGTTATAGACGCATATAATGTTCCCACCGAGAAGTAGGGTCCGACACGCCTGGAATGTTGTAGAATATTACATCCGAAATGTAAGGTTGCCTTAGGTTAGGATATGTAACGTTATGGACGTATATACTGTTCCCACCGAGAAGTAGGGCCCGAAACGCCAGCAATGTTGTAAAATATTACATCCGAGTTGTTACGTTGCCGTTATAGGCGCATTAATGTCACCACCGAGACGTAGGGACCGACACGCCTGGAATGTTGTCAAATGTTACATCCTTGATGTTAGGTTGTCTTAGGTTAGGATATATGACGTTACAGACGTATATAATGTTCCCTCCGAGAAGTAGGGTTCGACAGGCCAGGAATGTTGTCAAATATTGCATCCGAGATGTTAGGTTGCCTTAGATTAGGATATATACCGTTATAGACGCATGTCATGTTACCACCGAGACGTAGGGACCGTCACGCCTGGAATGTTGTCAAATGTTACATCCGAGATGTTAGGTTGCCTTAGGTTAGGATATATGACGTTACAGACGTATATACTGTTCCCTCCGGGAAGTAGGGTTCGACAGGCCAGGAATGTTGTCAAATATTGCATCCGAGATGTTAGGCTGCCTTAGATTATGATATATACCGTTATAGACGTATATACTGTTCCCTCCGAGAAGTAGGGTTAGACAGGCCAGGAATGTTGTCAAATATTGCATCCGAGATGTCAGGTCGCCTTAGGTTAGGATATATAACGTTATAGACGCATGTAATGTTACCACCGAGACGTAGGGACCGACACGCCTGGAATGTTGTCAAATGTTACATCCGAGATGTTAGGTTGCCTTAGGTTAGGATATATGACGTTACAGACGTATATACTGTTCCCTCCGAGAAGTAGTGTTCGACAGGCCAGGAATGTTGTCAAATATTGCAACCGAGATGTTAGGTTGCCTTAGATTAGGATATATACCGTTATAGACGTATATACTGTTCCCTCCGAGAAGTAGGGTTCGACAGGCCGGGAATGTTGTCAAATATAGCATCCGAGATGTTAGGTTGCCTTAGATTAGGATATACAACGTTATAGACGCATATAATGTTACCACCGAGACGTAGGGACCGACACGCCTGGAATGTTGTCAAATGTTACATCCGAGATGTTAGGTTGCCTCAGGATAGGATATATGACGTTATAGACGTATATACTGTTCCCTCCGAGAAGTAGGGTTCGACGGGCCAGGAATGTTGTCAAATATTGCATCCGAGATGTTACGTCGCCTTAGATTAGGATATATAACGTTATAGACGCATGTAATGTTACCACCGAGACGTAGGGACCGACACGCCTGGAATGTTGTCAAATGTTACATCCGAGATGTTAGGTTGCCTTAGGTTAGGATATATGACGTTACAGACGTATATACTGTTCCCTCGGGGAAGTAGGGTTCGACAGGCAAGGAATGTTGTCAGAAATTGCATCCGAGATGTTAGGTTGCCTTAGGTTAGGATATATAACGTTATGGACGTATATACTGTTCCCACCGAGAAGTAGGGTTCGATAGGCCAGGAATGTTGTCAAATATTGCATCCGAGATGTTAGGTTGCCTTAGATTATGATATATACCGTTATAGACGCATATAATGTTCCCACCGAGAAGTAGGGTCCGACACGCCTGGAAGGTTGTAGAATATTACATCCGAGATGTCAGGTTGCCTTAGGTTAGGATATATACCGTTATAGACATATATACTGTTCCCTCCGAGAAGTAGGGTTCGACAGGCCAGGAATGTTGTCAAATATTGCATCCGAGATGATAGGTTGCCTTAGGTTAGGATATATAACGTTATAGACGTATATACTGTTCCCTCCGGATGGTAGGGTTCGACGGGCCAGGTATGTTGTCAAATATTGCATCCGAGATGTTACGTCGCCTTAGGTTAGGATATATAACGTTATAGACGCATGTAATGTTACCACCGAGACGTAGGGACCGACACGCCTGGAATGTTGTCAAATGTTACATCCGAGATGTTAGGTTGCCTTAGGTTAGGATATATGACGTTACAGACGTATATACTGTTCCCTCGGGGAAGTAGGGTTCGACAGGCCAGGAATGTTGTCAGATATTGCATCCGAGATGTTAGGTTGCCTTAGGTTAGGATATATAACGTTATGGGCGTATATAGTGTTCCCACCGAGAAGTAGGGTTCGATAGGCCAGGAATGTTGTCAAATATTGCATCCGAGATGTTAGGTTGCCTTAGATTATGATATATACCGTTATAGACGCATATAATGTTCCCACCGAGAAGTAGGGTCCGACACGCCTGGAAGGTTGTAGAATATTACATCCGAGATGTCAGGTTGCCTTAGGTTAGGATATATACCGTTATAGACGTATATACTGTTCCCTCCGAGAAATACGGTTCGACAGGCCAGGAATGTTGTCAAATATTGCATCCGAGATGTTAGGTTGCCTTAGGTTAGGATATATACCGTTATAGACGCATGTAATGTTACCACCGAGACGGAGGGACCGACACGCCTGGAATGTTGTCAAATGTTACATCCCAGATGTTAGGTTGCCTTAGGTTAGGATATATGACGTTATAGACGTATATACTGTTCCCTCCGAGAAGTAGGATTCGACGGGCCAGGAATGTTGTCAAATATTGCAATCCGAGATGTTAGGTTGCCTTAGGTTAGGATATATACCGTTATAGACGCATGTAATGTTACCACCGAGACGTAGGGGCCGACACGCCTGGAATGTTGTCAAATGTTACATCCGAGATGTTAGGTTGCCTTAGGTTAGGATATATGACGTTATAGACGTATATACTGTTCCCTCCGAGAAGTAGGGTTCGAAGGGCCAGGAATGTTGTCAAATATTGCATCCGAGATGTTAGGTCGCCTTAGGTTAGGATATATAACGTTATAGACGCATGTAATGTTACCACCGAGACGTAGGGACCGACACGCCTGGAATGTTGTCAAATGTTACATCCGAGATGTTAGGTTGACTTAGGTTAGGATATATGACGTTATAGACGTATATACTGTTCCCTCCGAGAAGTAGGGTTCGACGGGCCAGGAATGTTGTCAAATATTGCATCCGAGATGTCAGGTCGCCTTAGGTTAGGATATATACCGTTATAGACGCATGTAATGTTACCACCGAGACGTAGGGTCCGACACGCCTGGAATGTTGTAGAATAATACATCCGAGATGTCAGGTTGCCTTAGGTTAGGATATATAACGTTATAGACGTATATACTGTTCCCTCCGAGAAGTAGGGTTCGACAGGCCAGGAATGTTGTCAAATATTGCATCCGAGATGTTAGGTTGCCTTAGATTAGGATATATACCGTTATAGACGCATGTAATGTTACCACCGAGACGTAGGGACCGACACGCCTGGAATGTTGTCAAATGTTACATCCGAGATGTTAGGTTGCCTTAGGTTAGGATATATGACGTTACAGACGTATATACTGTTCCCTCGGGGAAGTAGGGTTCGACAGGCCAGGAATGTTGTCAGATATTGCATCCGAGATGTTAGGTTGCCTTAGGTTAGGATATATAACGTTATGGACGTATATACTGTTCCCACCGAGAAGTAGGGTTCGATAGGCCAGGAATGTTGTCAAATATTGCATCCGAGATGTTAGGTTGCCTTAGATTATGATATATACCGTTATAGACGCATATAATGTTCCCACCGAGAAGTAGGGTCCGACACGCCTGGAAGGTTGTAGAATATTACATCCGAGATGTCAGGTTGCCTTAGGTTAGGATATATACCGTTATAGACGTATATACTGTTCCCTCCGAGAAATACGGTTCGACAGGCCAGGAATGTTGTCAAATATTGTATCCGAGATGTTAGGTTGCCTTAGGTTAGGATATATACCGTTATAGACGCATGTAATGTTACCACCGAGACGGAGGGACCGACACGCCTGGAATGTTGTCAAATGTTACATCCGAGATGTTAGGTTGCCTTAGGTTAGGATATATGACGTTATAGACGTATATACTGTTCCCCCCGAGAAGTAGGGTTCGACGGGCCAGGAATGTTGTCAAATATTGCAATCCGAGATGTTAGGTTGCCTTAGGTTAGGATATATACCGTTATAGACGCATGTAATGTTACCACCGAGACGTAGGGGCCGACACGCCTGGAATGTTGTCAAATGTTACATCCGAGATGTTAGGTTGCCTTAGGTTAGGATATATGACGTTATAGACGTATATACTGTTCCCTCCGAGAAGTAGGGTTCGAAGGGCCAGGAATGTTGTCAAATATTGCATCCGAGATGTTAGGTCGCCTTAGGTTAGGATATATAACGTTATAGACGCATGTAATGTTACCACCGAGACGTAGGGACCGACACGCCTGGAATGTTGTCAAATGTTACATCCGAGATGTTAGGTTGACTTAGGTTAGGATATATGACGTTATAGACGTATATACTGTTCCCTCCGAGAAGTAGGGTTCGACGGGCCAGGAATGTTGTCAAATATTGCATCCGAGATGTCAGGTCGCCTTAGGTTAGGATATATACCGTTATAGACGCATGTAATGTTACCACCGAGACGTAGGGTCCGACACGCCTGGAATGTTGTAGAATAATACATCCGAGATGTCAGGTTGCCTTAGGTTAGGATATATAACGTTATAGACGTATATACTGTTCCCTCCGAGAAGTAGGGTTCGACAGGCCAGGAATGTTGTCAAATATTGCATCCGAGATGTTAGGTTGCCTTAGATTAGGATATATACCGTTATAGACGTATATACTGTTCCCTCCGAGAAGTAGGGTTCGACAGGCCAGGAATGTTGTCAAATATTGCATCCGAGATGTTAGGTTGCCTCAGGTAAGAATATATGACGTTATAGACGTATATACTGTTCCCTCCGAGAAGTAGGGTTCGACAGGCCAGGAATGTTGTCAAATATTGCATCCGAGATGTTAGGTTGCCTTAGGTTAGGATATATAACGTTATGGACGTATATACTGTTCCCACCGAGAAGTAGGGTTCGATAGGCCAGGAATGTTGTCAAATATTGCATCCGAGATGTTAGGTTGCCTTAGATTAGGATATACAACGTTATAGACGCATATAATGTTCCCACCGAGAAGTAGGGTCCGAAACGCCTGGAATGTTGTAGAATATTACATCCGAGATGTAAGGTTGCCTTAGGTTAGGATATATAACGTTATGGACGTATATACTGTTCCCACCGAGAAGTAGGGTCCGAAACGCCAGCAATGTTTTAAAATATTACATCCGAGTTGTTACGTTGCCGTTATAGACGCATTAATGTTACCACCGAGACGTAGGGACCGACACGCCTGGAATGTTGTCAAATGTGACATCCGAGATGTTTTGTTGCCTTAGGTTAGGATATATATCGTTATAGACGTATATACTGTTCCCACCGAGAGGTAGGGTTCGACAGGCCAGGAATGTTGTCAAATATTGCATCCGAGATGTTAGGTTGCCTTAGGTTAGGATATATAACGCTATAGACGCATGTAATGTTACCACCGAGACGTAGGAACCGTCACGCCTGGAATGTTGTCAAATGTTAGATCCGAGATGTTAGGTTGCCTTAGGTTAGTATATATGACGTTACAAGACGTATATACTGTTCCCTCCGAGAATTAGGGTTCGACAGCCCAGGAATGTTGTCAAATATTGCATCCGAGATGTTAGGTTGCCTTAGGTTAGGATATATAACGTTATAGACGCATGTAACGTTACCACCGAGACGTAGGGACCGAGGCGCCTGGAATGTTGTAAAATGTTACATCCGAGATGTTAGGTTGCCTAAGATTAGGATATATACCGTTATAGACGTATATACTGTTCCCTCCGGATGGTAGGGTTCGACAGGCCGGGAATGTTGTCAAATATTGCATCCGAGATGTTAGATTGCCTTAGGTTAGGATATATAACGTTATAGACGCATGTAATGTTACCACCGAGACGTAGGGACCGACACGCCTGGAATGTTGTCAAATGTTACATCCGAGATGTTAGGTTGTCTTATGTTAGGATATATGACGTTACAGACGTATAGAATGTTCCCTCCGAGAAGTAGGGTTCGACTGGCCAGGAATGTTGTCAAATATTGCATCCGAGATGTTAGGTTGCCTCAGGTAAGAATATATGACGTTATAGACGTATATACTGTTCCCTCCGAGAAGTAGGGTTCGACAGGCCAGGAATGTTGTCAAATATTTCATCCGAGATGTTAGGTTGCCTTAGGTTAGGATATATAACGTTATAGATGCATGTAATGTTACCACCGAGACGTAGGGACCGACACGCCAGGAATGTTGTCAAATATTGCATCCGATATGTTAGGTTGCCTTAGGTTAGGATATATGACGTTACAGACGTATATACTGTTCCCTCCGGGAAGTAGGGTTCGACAGGCCAGGAATGTTGTCGAATATTGCATCCGAGATGTTAGGTTGCCTTAGATTATGATATATACCGTTATAGACGTATATACTGTTCCCTCCGAGAAGTAGGGTCCGACACGCCTGGAAGGTTGTAGAATATTACATCCGAGATGTCAGGTTGCCTTAGGTTAGGATATATACCGTTATAGACATATATACTGTTCCCTCCGAGAAGTAGGGTTCGACAGGCCAGGAATGTTGTCAAATATTGCATCCGAGATGATAGGTTGCCTTAGGTTAGGATATATAACGTTATAGACGCATGTAATGTTACCACCGAGACGTAGGGACCGTCACGCCTGGAATGTTGTCAAATGTTACATCCGAGATGTTAGGTTGCCTTAGGTTAGGATATATGACGTTACAGACGTATATACTGTTCCCTCCGAGAATTAGGGTTCGACAGCCCAGGAATGTTGTCAAATATTGCATCCGAGATGTTAGGTTGCCTTAGGTTAGGATATATAACGTTATAGACGCATGTAACGTTACCACCGAGACGTAGGGACCGAGGCGCCTGGAATGTTGTAAAATGTTACATCCGAGATGTTAGGTTGCCTAAGATTAGGATATATATCGTTATAGACGCATGTAATGTTACCACCGAGACGTAGGGACCGACACGCCTGGAATGTTGTCAAATGTTACATCCGAGATGTTAGGTTGCCTTAGGTTAGGATATATGACGTTATAGACGTATATACTGTTCCCTCCGGATGGTAGGGTTCGACAGACCAGGAATGTTGTCAAATATTGCATCCGAGATGTTAGGTTGCCTTAGGTTAGGATATGCAACGTTATAGACGCATATAATGTTCCCACCGAGAAGTAGGGTCCGACACGCCTGGAAGGTTGTAGAATATTACATCCGAGATGTTAGGTTGCCTTAGGTTAGGATATATAACGTTATAGGCGTATATACTGTTCCTTCCGAGAAGTAGGGTTCGACAGGCCAGGAATGTTGTCAAATATTGCATCCGAGATGTTAGATTGCCTTAGATTACGATATCGACCGTTATAGACGCATATAATATTCCCACCGAAAAGTATGCACCGACACGCCAGGAATATTGTAAAATATTACGTCTGAGATAATAGGTTGCCTTAGATTAGGATATACAACGTTATAGACTCATATAATGTTCCCACCTAGAAGTAGGGTCCGACACGCCTGGAATGATGTAGAATATTACATCCGAGATGTTAGGTTGCCTTAGGTTAGGATATGTGACGTTACAGACGTATATACTGTTCCCTCCGAGAAGTAGGGTTCGCAGGCCAGGAATGTTGTCAAATATTGCATCCGAGATGTTAGGTTCCCTTAGGTTAGGATATATACCGTTATAAACGTATATACATTTCCCACCGAAAAGAATGCTCCGACACGGCAGGAATGTTGTAGAATATTACATCCGAGATGTCAGGTTGCCTTAGGTTAGGATATATAACGTTATAGACGTATATACTGTTCGCACCGAGAAGTAGGGTCCGACACGCCAGGAATGTTGTCAAATATTACATCCGAGATGTTATGTTGCCTTAGGTTAGGATATATAACGTTATGGACGTATATACTGTTCCCACCGAGAAGTAGGGTCCGAAACGCCAGCAATGTTTTAAAATATTACATCCGAGTTGTTACGTTGCCGTTATAGACGCATTAATGTTACCACCGAGACGTAGGGACCGACACGCCTGGAATGTTGTCAAATGTGACATCCGAGATGTTTTGTTGCCTTAGGTTAGGATGTATATCGTTATAGACGTATATACTGTTCCCACCGAGAGGTAGGGTTCGACAGGCCAGGAATGTTGTCAAATATTGCATCCGAGATGTTAGGTTGCCTTAGGTTAGGATATATGACGTTATAGACGTATATACTGTTCCCTCCGAGAAGTAGGGTTCGACGGGCCAGGAATGTTGTCAAATATTGCATCCGAGATGTTAGGTCGCCTTAGGTTAGGATATATAACGTTATAGACGCATGTAATGTTACCACCGAGACGTAGGGACCGACACGCCTGGAATGTTGTCAAATGTTACATCCGAGATGTTAGGTTGCCTCAGGATAGGATATATGACGTTACAGACGTATATACTGTTCCGTCCGGGAAGTAGGGTTCGACAGGCCAGGAATGTTGTCAAATATTGCATCCGAGATGTTAGGTTGCCTTAGATTATGATATATACCGTTATAGACGTATATACTGTTCCCTCCGAGAAGTAGGGTTCGACAGGCCAGGAATGTTGTCAAATATTGCATCCGAGATGTTAGGTTGCCTTAGATTAGGATATACAACGTTATAGACGCATATAATGTTCCCACCGAGAAGTAGGGTCCGAAACGCCTGGAATGTTGTAGAATATTACATCCGAGATGAAAGGTTGCCTTAGGTTAGGATATATAACGTTATGGACGTATATACTGTTCCCACCGAGAAGTAGGGTCCGAAACGCCAGCAATGTTTTAAAATATTACATCCGAGTTGTTACGTTGCCGTTATAGACGCATTAATGTTACCACCGAGACGTAGGGACCGACACGCCTGGAATGTTGTCAAATGTGACATCCGAGATGTTTTGTTGCCTTAGGTTAGGATATATATCGTTATAGACGTATATACTGTTCCCACCGAGAGGTAGGGTTCGACAGGCCAGGAATGTTGTCAAATATTGCATCCGAGATGTTAGGTTGCCTTAGGTTAGGATATATAACGCTATAGACGCATGTAATGTTACCACCGAGACGTAGGAACCGTCACGCCTGGAATGTTGTCAAATGTTAGATCCGAGATGTTAGGTTGCCTTAGGTTAGTATATATGACGTTACAAGACGTATATACTGTTCCCTCCGAGAATTAGGGTTCGACAGCCCAGGAATGTTGTCAAATATTGCATCCGAGATGTTAGGTTGCCTTAGGTTAGGATATATAACGTTATAGACGCATGTAACGTTACCACCGAGACGTAGGGACCGAGGCGCCTGGAATGTTGTAAAATGTTACATCCGAGATGTTAGGTTGCCTAAGATTAGGATATATACCGTTATAGACGTATATACTGTTCCCTCCGGATGGTAGGGTTCGACAGGCCGGGAATGTTGTCAAATATTGCATCCGAGATGTTAGATTGCCTTAGGTTAGGATATATAACGTTATAGACGCATGTAATGTTACCACCGAGACGTAGGGACCGACACGCCTGGAATGTTGTCAAATGTTACATCCGAGATGTTAGGTTGTCTTAGGGTAGGATATATGACGTTACAGACGTATAGAATGTTCCCTCCGAGAAGTAGGGTTCGACAGGCCAGGAATGTTGTCAAATATTGCATCCGAGATGTTAGGTTGCCTCAGGTAAGAATATATGACGTTATAGACGTATATACTGTTCCCTCCGAGAAGTAGGGTTCGACAGGCCAGGAATGTTGTCAAATATTTCATCCGAGATGTTAGGTTGCCTTAGGTTAGGATATATAACGTTATAGATGCATGTAATGTTACCACCGAGACGTAGGGACCGACACGCCAGGAATGTTGTCAAATATTGCATCCGATATGTTAGGTTGCCTTAGGTTAGGATATATGACGTTACAGACGTATATACTGTTCCCTCCGGGAAGTAGGGTTCGACAGGCCAGGAATGTTGTCGAATATTGCATCCGAGATGTTAGGTTGCCTTAGATTATGATATATACCGTTATAGACGTATATACTGTTCCCTCCGAGAAGTAGGGTCCGACACGCCTCGAAGGTTGTAGAATATTACATCCGAGATGTCAGGTTGCCTTAGGTTAGGATATATACCGTTATAGACATATATACTGTTCCCTCCGAGAAGTAGGGTTCGACAGGCCAGGAATGTTGTCAAATATTGCATCCGAGATGATAGGTTGCCTTAGGTTAGGATATATAACGTTATAGACGCATGTAATGTTACCACCGAGACGTAGGGACCGTCACGCCTGGAATGTTGTCAAATGTTACATCCGAGATGTTAGGTTGCCTTAGGTTAGGATATATGACGTTACAGACGTATATACTGTTCCCTCCGAGAATTAGGGTTCGACAGCCCAGGAATGTTGTCAAATATTGCATCCGAGATGTTAGGTTGCCTTAGGTTAGGATATATAACGTTATAGACGCATGTAACGTTACCACCGAGACGTAGGGACCGAGGCGCCTGGAATGTTGTAAAATGTTACATCCGAGATGTTAGGTTGCCTAAGATTAGGATATATATCGTTATAGACGCATGTAATGTTACCACCGAGACGTAGGGACCGACACGACTGGAATGTTGTCAAATGTTACATCCGAGATGTTAGGTTGCCTTAGGTTAGGATATATGACGTTATAGACGTATATACTGTTCCCTCCGGATGGTAGGGTTCGACAGACCAGGAATGTTGTCAAATATTGCATCCGAGATGTTAGGTTGCCTTAGGTTAGGATATATAACGTTATAGACGTATCTAATGTTACCACCGAGACGTAGGGACCGACACGCCTGGAATGTTTTCAAGTGTTACATCCGAGATGTTAGGTTGTCTTAGGTTAGGATATATGACGTTACAGACGTATATAATGTTCCCTCCGAGAAGTAGGGTTCGACAGGCCAGGAATGTTGTCAAATATTGCATCCGAGATGTTAGGCTGCCTTAGATTAGGATATACACCGTTATAGACGTATATACTGTTCCCTCCGAGAAGTAGGGTTCGACAGGCCAGGAATGTTGTCAAATATTGCATCCGAGATGTAAGGTTGCCTTAGATTAGGATATGCAACGTTATAGACGCATATAATGTTCCCACCGAGAAGTAGGGTCCGACACGCCTGGAAGGTTGTAGAATATTACATCCGAGATGTTAGGTTGCCTTAGGTTAGGATATATAACGTTATAGGCGTATATACTGTTCCCTCCGAGAAGTAGGGTTCGACAGGCCAGGAATGTTGTCAAATATTGCATCCGAGATGTTAGATTGCCTTAGATTACGATATCGACCGTTATAGACGCATATAATATTCCCACCGAAAAGTATGCACCGACACGCCAGGAATATTGTAAAATATTACGTCTGAGATAATAGGTTGCCTTAGATTAGGATATACAACGTTATAGACTCATATAATGTTCCCACCGAGAAGTAGGGTCCGACACGCCTGGAATGATGTAGAATATTACATCCGAGATGTTAGGTTGCCTTAGGTTAGGATATGTGACGTTACAGACGTATATACTGTTCCCTCCGAGAAGTAGGGTTCGCAGGCCAGGAATGTTGTCAAATATTGCATCCGAGATGTTAGGTTCCCTTAGGTTAGGATATATACCGTTATAAACGTATATACATTTCCCACCGAAAAGAATGCTCCGACACGGCAGGAATGTTGTAGAATATTACATCCGAGATGTCAGGTTGCCTTAGGTTAGGATATATAACGTTATAGACGTATATACTGTTCGCACCGAGAAGTAGGGTCCGACACGCCAGGAATGTTGTCAAATATTACATCCGAGATGTTATGTTGCCTTAGGTTAGGATATATAACGTTATGGACGTATATACTGTTCCCACCGAGAAGTAGGGTCCGAAACGCCAGCAATGTTTTAAAATATTACATCCGAGTTGTTACGTTGCCGTTATAGACGCATTAATGTTACCACCGAGACGTAGGGACCGACACGCCTGGAATGTTGTCAAATGTGACATCGGAGATGTTTTGTTGCCTTAGGTTAGGATATATGACGTTACAGACGTATATACTGTTCCCTCCGAGAATTAGGGTTCGACAGCCCAGGAATGTTGTCAAATATTGCATCCGAGATGTTAGGTTGCCTTAGGTTAGGATATATAACGTTATAGACGCATGTAACGTTACCACCGAGACGTAGGGACCGAGGCGCCTGGAATGTTGTAAAATGTTACATCCGAGATGTTAGGTTGCCTAAGATTAGGATATATATCGTTATAGACGCATGTAATGTTACCACCGAGACGTAGGGACCGACACGACTGGAATGTTGTCAAATGTTACATCCGAGATGTTAGGTTGCCTTAGGTTAGGATATATGACGTTATAGACGTATATACTGTTCCCTCCGGATGGTAGGGTTCGACAGACCAGGAATGTTGTCAAATATTGCATCCGAGATGTTAGGTTGCCTTAGGTTAGGATATATAACGTTATAGACGTATCTAATGTTACCACCGAGACGTAGGGACCGACACGCCTGGAATGTTTTCAAGTGTTACATCCGAGATGTTAGGTTGTCTTAGGTTAGGATATATGACGTTACAGACGTATATAATGTTCCCTCCGAGAAGTAGGGTTCGACAGGCCAGGAATGTTGTCAAATATTGCATCCGAGATGTTAGGCTGCCTTAGATTAGGATATACACCGTTATAGACGTATATACTGTTCCCTCCGAGAAGTAGGGTTCGACAGGCCAGGAATGTTGTCAAATATTGCATCCGAGATGTAAGGTTGCCTTAGATTAGGATATGCAACGTTATAGACGCATATAATGTTCCCACCGAGAAGTAGGGTCCGACACGCCTGGAAGGTTGTAGAATATTACATCCGAGATGTTAGGTTGCCTTAGGTTAGGATATATAACGTTATAGGCGTATATACTGTTCCCTCCGAGAAGTAGGGTTCGACAGGCCAGGAATGTTGTCAAATATTGCATCCGATATGTTAGGTTGCCTTAGGTTAGGATATATAACGTTATAGATGCATGTAATGTTACCACCGAGACGTAGGGACCGACACGCCAGGAATGTTGTCAAATATTGCATCCGAGATGTTAGGTTGCCTTAGATTATGATATATACCGTTATAGACGTATATACTGTTCCCTCCGAGAAGTAGGGTCCGACACGCCTCGAAGGTTGTAGAATATTACATCCGAGATGTCAGGTTGCCTTAGGTTAGGATATATACCGTTATAGACATATATACTGTTCCCTCCGAGAAGTAGGGTTCGACAGGCCAGGAATGTTGTCAAATATTGCATCCGAGATGATAGGTTGCCTTAGGTTAGGATATATAACGTTATAGACGCATGTAATGTTACCACCGAGACGTAGGGACCGTCACGCCTGGAATGTTGTCAAATGTTACATCCGAGATGTTAGGTTGCCTTAGGTTAGGATATATGACGTTACAGACGTATATACTGTTCCCTCCGAGAATTAGGGTTCGACAGCCCAGGAATGTTGTCAAATATTGCATCCGAGATGTTAGGTTGCCTTAGGTTAGGATATATAACGTTATAGACGCATGTAACGTTACCACCGAGACGTAGGGACCGAGGCGCCTGGAATGTTGTAAAATGTTACATCCGAGATGTTAGGTTGCCTAAGATTAGGATATATATCGTTATAGACGCATGTAATGTTACCACCGAGACGTAGGGACCGACACGCCTGGAATGTTGTCAAATGTTACATCCGAGATGTTAGGTTGCCTTAGGTTAGGATATATGACGTTATAGACGTATATACTGTTCCCTCCGGATGGTAGGGTTCGACAGACCAGGAATGTTGTCAAATATTGCATCCGAGATGTTAGGTTGCCTTAGGTTAGGATATATAACGTTATAGACGTATCTAATGTTACCACCGAGACGTAGGGACCGACACGCCTGGAATGTTTTCAAATGTTACATCCGAGATGTTAGGTTGTCTTAGGTTAGGATATATGACGTTACAGACGTATATAATGTTCCCTCCGAGAAGTAGGGTTCGACAGGCCAGGAATGTTGTCAAATATTGCATCCGAGATGTTAGGCTGCCTTAGATTAGGATATACACCGTTATAGACGTATATACTGTTCCCTCCGAGAAGTAGGGTTCGACAGGCCAGGAATGTTGTCAAATATTGCATCCGAGATGTAAGGTTGCCTTAGATTAGGATATGCAACGTTATAGACGCATATAATGTTCCCACCGAGAAGTAGGGTCCGACACGCCTGGAAGGTTGTAGAATATTACATCCGAGATGTTAGGTTGCCTTAGGTTAGGATATATAACGTTATATGCGTATATACTGTTCCCTCCGAGAAGTAGGGTTCGACAGGCCAGGAATGTTGTCAAATATTGCATCCGAGATGTTAGATTGCCTTAGATTACGATATCGACCGTTATAGACGCATATAATATTCCCACCGAAAAGTATGCACCGACACGCCAGGAATATTGTAAAATATTACGTCTGAGATAATAGGTTGCCTTAGATTAGGATGTACAACGTTATAGACTCATATAATGTTCCCACCGAGAAGTAGGGTCCGACACGCCTGGAATGATGTAGAATATTACATCCGAGATGTTAGGTTGCCTTAGGTTAGGATATGTGACGTTACAGACGTATATACTGTTCCCTCCGAGAAGTAGGGTTCGCAGGCCAGGAATGTTGTCAAATATTGCATCCGAGATGTTAGGTTCCCTTAGGTTAGGATATATACCGTTATAAACGTATATACATTTCCCACCGAAAAGAATGCTCCGACACGGCAGGAATGTTGTAGAATATTACATCCGAGATGTCAGGTTGCCTTAGGTTAGGATATATAACGTTATAGACGTATATACTGTTCGCACCGAGAAGTAGGGTCCGACACGCCAGGAATGTTGTCAAATATTACATCCGAGATGTTATGTTGCCTTAGGTTAGGATATATAACGTTATGGACGTATATACTGTTCCCACCGAGAAGTAGGGTCCGAAACGCCAGCAATGTTTTAAAATATTACATCCGAGTTGTTACGTTGCCGTTATAGACGCATTAATGTTACCACCGAGACGTAGGGACCGACACGCCTGGAATGTTGTCAAATGTGACATCCGAGATGTTTTGTTGCCTTAGGTTAGGATATATATCGTTATAGACGTATATACTGTTCCCACCGAGAGGTAGGGTTCGACAGGCCAGGAATGTTGTCAAATATTGCATCCGAGATGTTAGGTTGCCTTAGGTTAGGATATATAACGCTATAGACGCATGTAATGTTACCACCGAGACGTAGGAACCGTCACGCCTGGAATGTTGTCAAATGTTAGATCCGAGATGTTAGGTTGCCTTAGGTTAGTATATATGACGTTACAAGACGTATATACTGTTCCCTCCGAGAATTAGGGTTCGACAGCCCAGGAATGTTGTCAAATATTGCATCCGAGATGTTAGGTTGCCTTAGGTTAGGATATATAACGTTATAGACGCATGTAACGTTACCACCGAGACGTAGGGACCGAGGCGCCTGGAATGTTGTAAAATGTTACATCCGAGATGTTAGGTTGCCTAAGATTAGGATATATACCGTTATAGACGTATATACTGTTCCCTCCGGATGGTAGGGTTCGACAGGCCGGGAATGTTGTCAAATATTGCATCCGAGATGTTAGATTGCCTTAGGTTAGGATATATAACGTTATAGACGCATGTAATGTTACCACCGAGACGTAGGGACCGACACGCCTGGAATGTTGTCAAATGTTACATCCGAGATGTTAGGTTGTCTTAGGTTAGGATATATGACGTTACAGACGTATAGAATGTTCCCTCCGAGAAGTAGGGTTCGACAGGCCAGGAATGTTGTCAAATATTGCATCCGAGATGTTAGGTTGCCTCAGGTAAGAATATATGACGTTATAGACGTATATACTGTTCCCTCCGAGAAGTAGGGTTCGACAGGCCAGGAATGTTGTCAAATATTTCATCCGAGATGTTAGGTTGCCTTAGGTTAGGATATATAACGTTATAGACGCATGTAATGTTACCACCGAGACGTAGGGACCGTCACGCCTGGAATGTTGTCAAATGTTACATCCGAGATGTTAGGTTGCCTTAGGTTAGGATATATGACGTTACAGACGTATATACTGTTCCCTCCGAGAATTAGGGTTCGACAGCCCAGGAATGTTGTCAAATATTGCATCCGAGATGTTAGGTTGCCTTAGGTTAGGATATATAACGTTATAGACGCATGTAACGTTACCACCGAGACGTAGGGACCGAGGCGCCTGGAATGTTGTAAAATGTTACATCCGAGATGTTAGGTTGCCTAAGATTAGGATATATATCGTTATAGACGCATGTAATGTTACCACCGAGACGTAGGGACCGACACGCCTGGAATGTTGTCAAATGTTACATCCGAGATGTTAGGTTGCCTTAGGTTAGGATATATGACGTTATAGACGTATATACTGTTCCCTCCGGATGGTAGGGTTCGACAGACCAGGAATGTTGTCAAATATTGCATCCGAGATGTTAGGTTGCCTTAGGTTAGGATATATAACGTTATAGACGTATCTAATGTTACCACCGAGACGTAGGGACCGACACGCCTGGAATGTTTTCAAATGTTACATCCGAGATGTTAGGTTGTCTTAGGTTAGGATATATGACGTTACAGACGTATATAATGTTCCCTCCGAGAAGTAGGGTTCGACAGGCCAGGAATGTTGTCAAATATTGCATCCGAGATGTTAGGCTGCCTTAGATTAGGATATACACCGTTATAGACGTATATACTGTTCCCTCCGAGAAGTAGGGTTCGACAGGCCAGGAATGTTGTCAAATATTGCATCCGAGATGTAAGGTTGCCTTAGATTAGGATATGCAACGTTATAGACGCATATAATGTTCCCACCGAGAAGTAGGGTCCGACACGCCTGGAAGGTTGTAGAATATTACATCCGAGATGTTAGGTTGCCTTAGGTTAGGATATATAACGTTATAGGCGTATATACTGTTCCCTCCGAGAAGTAGGGTTCGACAGGCCAGGAATGTTGTCAAATATTGCATCCGAGATGTTAGATTGCCTTAGATTACGATATCGACCGTTATAGACGCATATAATATTCCCACCGAAAAGTATGCACCGACACGCCAGGAATATTGTAAAATATTACGTCTGAGATAATAGGTTGCCTTAGATTAGGATATACAACGTTATAGACTCATATAATGTTCCCACCGAGAAGTAGGGTCCGACACGCCTGGAATGATGTAGAATATTACATCCGAGATGTTAGGTTGCCTTAGGTTAGGATATGTGACGTTACAGACGTATATACTGTTCCCTCCGAGAAGTAGGGTTCGCAGGCCAGGAATGTTGTCAAATATTGCATCCGAGATGTTAGGTTCCCTTAGGTTAGGATATATACCGTTATAAACGTATATACATTTCCCACCGAAAAGAATGCTCCGACACGGCAGGAATGTTGTAGAATATTACATCCGAGATGTCAGGTTGCCTTAGGTTAGGATATATAACGTTATAGACGTATATACTGTTCGCACCGAGAAGTAGGGTCCGACACGCCAGGAATGTTGTCAAATATTACATCCGAGATGTTATGTTGCCTTAGGTTAGGATATATAACGTTATAGACGTATATACTGTTCCCACCGAGAAGTAGGGTTCGACACGCCAGGAATGTTGTCAAATGTTACATACGAGATGTTATGTGGCCTTAGGTTAGGATATATAACGTTATAGACGCATGTAATGTTACGACCGAGACGTAGGGACCGACACGCCTGGAATGTTTTAAAATGTTACATCCGAGATGTTAGGTTGCCTAAGATTAGGATATATACCGTTATAGACGCATGTAATGTTACCACCGAGACGTAGGGACCGACACGCCTGGAATGTTGTCAAATGTTACATCCGAGATGTTAGGTTGCCTTAGGTTAGGATATATGACGTTATAGACGTATATACTGTTCCCTCCGGATGGTAGGTTTCGACAGGCCGGGAATGTTGTCAAATATTGCATCCGAGATGTTAGGTTGCCTTAGGTTAGGATATATAACGTTATAGACGCATGTAATGTTACCACCGAGACGTAGGGACCGACACGCCTGGAATGTTGTCAAATGTTACATCCGAGATGTTAGGTTGTCTTAGGTTAGGATATATGACGTTACAGACGTATATAATGTTCCCTCCGAGAAGTAGGGTTCGACAGGCCAGGAATGTTGTCAAATATTGCATCCGAGATGTTAGGCTGCCTTAGATTAGGATATACACCGTTATAGACGTATATACTGTTCCCTCCGAGAAGTAGGGTTCGACAGGCCAGGAATGTTGTCAAATATTGCATCCGAGATGTAAGGTTGCCTTAGATTAGGATATGCAACGTTATAGACGCATATAATGTTCCCACCGAGAAGTAGGGTCCGACACGCCTGGAAGGTTGTAGAATATTACATCCGAGATGTTAGGTTGCCTTAGGTTAGGATATATAACGTTATAGGCGTATATACTGTTCCCTCCGAGAAGTAGGGTTCGACAGGCCAGGAATGTTGTCAAATATTGCATCCGAGATGTTAGATTGCCTTAGATTACGATATCGACCGTTATAGACGCATATAATATTCCCACCGAAAAGTATGCACCGACACGCCAGGAATATTGTAAAATATTACGTCTGAGATAATAGGTTGCCTTAGATTAGGATATACAACGTTATAGACTCATATAATGTTCCCACCGAGAAGTAGGGTCCGACACGCCTGGAATGATGTAGAATATTACATCCGAGATGTTAGGTTGCCTTAGGTTAGGATATGTGACGTTACAGACGTATATACTGTTCCCTCCGAGAAGTAGGGTTCGCAGGCCAGGAATGTTGTCAAATATTGCATCCGAGATGTTAGGTTCCCTTAGGTTAGGATATATACCGTTATAAACGTATATACATTTCCCACCGAAAAGAATGCTCCGACACGGCAGGAATGTTGTAGAATATTACATCCGAGATGTCAGGTTGCCTTAGGTTAGGATATATAACGTTATAGACGTATATACTGTTCGCACCGAGAAGTAGGGTCCGACACGCCAGGAATGTTGTCAAATATTACATCCGAGATGTTATGTTGCCTTAGGTTAGGATATATAACGTTATGGACGTATATACTGTTCCCACCGAGAAGTAGGGTCCGAAACGCCAGCAATGTTTTAAAATATTACATCCGAGTTGTTACGTTGCCGTTATAGACGCATTAATGTTACCACCGAGACGTAGGGACCGACACGCCTGGAATGTTGTCAAATGTGACATCGGAGATGTTTTGTTGCCTTAGGTTAGGATATATATCGTTATAGACGTATATACTGTTCCCACCGAGAGGTAGGGTTCGACAGGCCAGGAATGTTGTCAAATATTGCATCCGAGATGTTAGGTTGCCTTAGGTTAGGATATATAACGCTATAGACGCATGTAATGTTACCACCGAGACGTAGGAACCGTCACGCCTGGAATGTTGTCAAATGTTAGATCCGAGATGTTAGGTTGCCTTAGGTTAGTATATATGACGTTACAAGACGTATATACTGTTCCCTCCGAGAATTAGGGTTCGACAGCCCAGGAATGTTGTCAAATATTGCATCCGAGATGTTAGGTTGCCTTAGGTTAGGATATATAACGTTATAGACGCATGTAACGTTACCACCGAGACGTAGGGACCGAGGCGCCTGGAATGTTGTAAAATGTTACATCCGAGATGTTAGGTTGCCTAAGATTAGGATATATACCGTTATAGACGTATATACTGTTCCCTCCGGATGGTAGGGTTCGACAGGCCGGGAATGTTGTCAAATATTGCATCCGAGATGTTAGATTGCCTTAGGTTAGGATATATAACGTTATAGACGCATGTAATGTTACCACCGAGACGTAGGGACCGACACGCCTGGAATGTTGTCAAATGTTACATCCGAGACGTTAGGTTGTCTTAGGTTAGGATATATGACGTTACAGACGTATAGAATGTTCCCTCCGAGAAGTAGGGTTCGACAGGCCAGGAATGTTGTCAAATATTGCATCCGAGATGTTAGGTTGCCTCAGGTAAGAATATATGACGTTATAGACGTATATACTGTTCCCTCCGAGAAGTAGGGTTCGACAGGCCAGGAATGTTGTCAAATATTTCATCCGAGATGTTAGGTTGCCTTAGGTTAGGATATATAACGTTATAGATGCATGTAATGTTACCACCGAGACGTAGGGACCGACACGCCAGGAATGTTGTCAAATATTGCATCCGATATGTTAGGTTGCCTTAGGTTAGGATATATGACGTTACAGACGTATATACTGTTCCCTCCGAGAAGTAGGGTTCGACAGGCCAGGAATGTTGTCAAATATTGCATCCGAGATGTTAGGCTGCCTTAGATTAGGATATACACCGTTATAGACGTATATACTGTTCCCTCCGAGAAGTAGGGTTCGACAGGCCAGGAATGTTGTCAAATATTGCATCCGAGATGTAAGGTTGCCTTAGATTAGGATATGCAACGTTATAGACGCATATAATGTTCCCACCGAGAAGTAGGGTCCGACACGCCTGGAAGGTTGTAGAATATTACATCCGAGATGTTAGGTTGCCTTAGGTTAGGATATATAACGTTATAGGCGTATATACTGTTCCCTCCGAGAAGTAGGGTTCGACAGGCCAGGAATGTTGTCAAATATTGCATCCGAGATGTTAGATTGCCTTAGATTACGATATCGACCGTTATAGACGCATATAATATTCCCACCGAAAAGTATGCACCGACACGCCAGGAATATTGTAAAATATTACGTCTGAGATAATAGGTTGCCTTAGATTAGGATATACAACGTTATAGACTCATATAATGTTCCCACCGAGAAGTAGGGTCCGACACGCCTGGAATGATGTAGAATATTACATCCGAGATGTTAGGTTGCCTTAGGTTAGGATATGTGACGTTACAGACGTATATACTGTTCCCTCCGAGAAGTAGGGTTCGCAGGCCAGGAATGTTGTCAAATATTGCATCCGAGATGTTAGGTTCCCTTAGGTTAGGATATATACCGTTATAAACGTATATACATTTCCCACCGAAAAGAATGCTCCGACACGGCAGGAATGTTGTAGAATATTACATCCGAGATGTCAGGTTGCCTTAGGTTAGGATATATAACGTTATAGACGTATATACTGTTCGCACCGAGAAGTAGGGTCCGACACGCCAGGAATGTTGTCAAATATTACATCCGAGATGTTATGTTGCCTTAGGTTAGGATATATAACGTTATAGACGTATATACTGTTCCCACCGAGAAGTAGGGTTCGACACGCCAGGAATGTTGTCAAATGTTACATACGAGATGTTATGTGGCCTTAGGTTAGGATATATAACGTTATAGACGCATGTAATGTTACGACCGAGACGTAGGGACCGACACGCCTGGAATGTTTTAAAATGTTACATCCGAGATGTTAGGTTGCCTAAGATTAGGATATATACCGTTATAGACGCATGTAATGTTACCACCGAGACGTAGGGACCGACACGCCTGGAATGTTGTCAAATGTTACATCCGAGATGTTAGGTTGCCTTAGGTTAGGATATATGACGTTATAGACGTATATACTGTTCCCTCCGGATGGTAGGTTTCGACAGGCCGGGAATGTTGTCAAATATTGCATCCGAGATGTTAGGTTGCCTTAGGTTAGGATATATAACGTTATAGACGCATGTAATGTTACCACCGAGACGTAGGGACCGACACGCCTGGAATGTTGTCAAATGTTACATCCGAGATGTTAGGTTGTCTTAGGTTAGGATATATGACGTTACAGACGTATAGAATGTTCCCTCCGAGAAGTAGGGTTCGACAGGCCAGGAATGTTGTCAAATATTGCATCCGAGATGTTAGGCTGCCTTAGATTAGGATATATACCGTTATAGACGTATATACTGTTCCCTCCGAGAAGTAGGGTTCGACAGGCCAGGAATGTTGCCAAATATTTCATCCGAGATGTTAGGTTGCCTTAGGTTAGGATATATAACGTTATAGATGCATGTAATGTTACCACCGAGACGTAGGGACCGACACGCCAGGAATGTTGTCAAATATTGCATCCGATATGTTAGGTTGCCTTAGGTTAGGATATATGACGTTACAGACGTATATACTGTTCCCTCCGGGAAGTAGGGTTCGACAGGCCAGGAATGTTGTCGAATATTGCATCCGAGATGTTAGGTTGCCTTAGATTATGAT
This sequence comes from Xylocopa violacea, assembly GCA_963969225.1. Classification (NCBI taxonomy): domain Eukaryota; kingdom Metazoa; phylum Arthropoda; class Insecta; order Hymenoptera; family Apidae; genus Xylocopa; species Xylocopa violacea. The sequence continues at coordinate 23,845,758 of CAXAJV010000004.1, forward strand.
ATATACCGTTATAGACGTATATACTGTTCCCTCCGAGAAGTAGGGTTCGACAGGCCAGGAATGTTGTCAAATATTGCATCCGAGATGTTAGGTTGCCTTAGATTAGGATATACAACGTTATAGACGCATATAATGTTCCCACCGAGAAGTAGGGTCCGACACGCCTGGAATGTTGTAGAATATTACATCCGAGATGTAAGGTTGCCTTAGGTTAGGATATATAACGTTATGGACGTATATACTGTTCCCACCGAGAAGTAGGGTCCGACACGCCTGGAATGTTGTAGAATAATACATCCGAGATGTCAGGTTGCCTTAGGTTAGGATATAGAGCGTTATAGACGTATATACTGTTCCCTCCGAGAAGTAGGGTTCGACAGGCCAGGAATGTTGTCAAATATTGCATCCGAGATGTTAGGTTGCCTTAGATTAGGATATATACTGTTATAGACGCATGTAATGTTACCACCGAGACGTAGGGACCGACACGCCTGGAATCTTGTCAAATGTTAAATCCGAGATGTTAGGTTGCCTCAGGATAGGATATATTATGTTATAGACGTATATACTGTTCCCACCGAGAAGTAGGGTTCGCAGGCCAGGAATGTTGTCAAATATTGCATCCGAGATGTTAGGTTGCCTTAGATTATGATATATACCGTTATAGACGCATATAATGTTCCCACCGAGAAGTAGGGTCCGACACGCCTGGAAGGTTGTAGAATATTACATCCGAGATGTCAGGTTGCCTTAGGTTAGGATATATACCGTTATAGGCATATATACTGTTCGCTCCGAGAAATAGGGTTCGACAGGCCAGGAATGTTGTCAAATATTGCATCCGAGATGTTAGGTTGCCTTAGGTTAGGATATATAACGTTATAGATGCATGTAATGTTACCACCGAGACGTAGGGACCGACACGCCAGGAATGTTGTCAAATATTGCATCCGATATGTTAGGTTGCCTTAGGTTAGGATATATGACGTTACAGACGTATATACTGTTCCCTCCGGGAAGTAGGGTTCGACAGGCCAGGAATGTTGTCGAATATTGCATCCGAGATGTTAGGTTGCCTTAGATTATGATATATACCGTTATAGACGTATATACTGTTCCCTCCGAGAAGTAGCGTTCGACAGGCCAGGAATGTTGTCAAATATTGCATCCGAGATGTTAGGTTGCCTTAGATTAGGATATACAACGTTATAGACGCATATAATGTTCCCACCGAGAAGTAGGGTCCGACACGCCTGGAATGTTGTAGAATATTACATCCGAGATATAAGGTTGCCTTAGGTTAGGATATATAACGTTATGGACGTATATACTGTTCCCACCGAGAAGTAGGGTCCGACACGCCTGGAATGTTGTAGAATAATACATCCGAGATGTCAGGTTGCCTTAGGTTAGGATATAGAGCGTTATAGACGTATATACTGTTCCCTCCGAGAAGTAGGGTTCGACAGGCCAGGAATGTTGTCAAATATTGCATCCGAGATGTTAGGTTGCCTTAGATTAGGATATATACCGTTATAGACGCATGTAACGTTACCACCGAGACGTAGGGACCGACACGCCTGGAATGTTGTCAAATGTTACATCCGAGATGTTAGGTTGCCTCAGGATAGGATATATGATGTTATAGACGTATATACTGTTCCCACCGAGAAGTAGGGTTCGCAGGCCAGGAATGTTGTCAAATATTGCATCCGAGATGTTAGGTTGCCTTAGATTATGATATATACCGTTATAGACGCATGTAATGTTACCACCGAGACGTAGGGACCGACACGCCTGGAATGTTGTCAAATGTTACATCCGAGATGTTAGGTTGCCTTAGGTTAGGATATATGACGTTATAGACGTATATACTGTTCCCTCCGGATGGTAGGGTTCGACAGACCAGGAATGTTGTCAAATATTGCATCCGAGATGTTAGGTTGCCTTAGGTTAGGATATATAACGTTATAGACGCATCTAATGTTACCACCGAGACGTAGGGACCGACACGCCTGGAATGTTTTCAAATGTTACATCCGAGATGTTAGGTTGTCTTAGGTTAGGATATATGACGTTACAGACGTATATAATGTTCCCTCCGAGAAGTAGGGTTCGACAGGCCAGGAATGTTGTCAAATATTGCATCCGAGATGTTAGGCTGCCTTAGATTAGGATATACACCGTTATAGACGTATATACTGTTCCCTCCGAGAAGTAGGGTTCGACAGGCCAGGAATGTTGTCAAATATTGCATCCGAGATGTAAGGTTGCCTTAGATTAGGATATGCAACGTTATAGACGCATATAATGTTCCCACCGAGAAGTAGGGTCCGACACGCCTGGAATGATGTAGAATATTACATCCGAGATGTTAGGTTGCCTTAGGTTAGGATATGTGACGTTACAGACGTATATACTGTTCCCTCCGAGAAGTAGGGTTCGCAGGCCAGGAATGTTGTCAAATATTGCATCCGAGATGTTAGGTTCCCTTAGGTTAGGATATATACCGTTATAAACGTATATACATTTCCCACCGAAAAGAATGCTCCGACACGGCAGGAATGTTGTAGAATATTACATCCGAGATGTCAGGTTGCCTTAGGTTAGGATATATAACGTTATAGACGTATATACTGTTCGCACCGAGAAGTAGGGTCCGACACGCCAGGAATGTTGTCAAATATTACATCCGAGATGTTATGTTGCCTTAGGTTAGGATATATAACGTTATAGACGTATATACTGTTCCCACCGAGAAGTAGGGTTCGACACGCCAGGAATGTTGTCAAATGTTACATCCGAGATGTTAGGTTGCCTTAGGTTAGGATATATGACGTTATAGACGTATATACTGTTCCCTCCGAGAAGTAGGGTTCGACGGGCCAGGAATGTTGTCAAATATTGCATCCGAGATGTTAGGTCGCCTTAGGTTAGGATATATAAAATTATAGACGCATGTAATGTTACCACCGAGACGTAGGGACCGACACGCCTGGAATGTTGTCAAATGTTACATCCGAGATGTTAGGTTGCCTTAGGTTAGGATATATGACGTTACAGACGTATATACTGTTCCCTCCGAGAAGTAGTGTTCGACAGGCTAGGAATGTTGTCAAATATTGCATCCGAGATGTTAGGCTGCCTTAGATTAGGATATATACCGTTATAGACGTATATACTGTTCCCTCCGAGAAGTAGGGTTCGACAGGCCAGGAATGTTGCCAAATATTTCATCCGAGATGTTAGGTTGCCTTAGGTTAGGATATATAACGTTATAGATGCATGTAATGTTACCACCGAGACGTAGGGACCGACACGCCAGGAATGTTGTCAAATATTGCATCCGATATGTTAGGTTGCCTTAGGTTAGGATATATGACGTTACAGACGTATATACTGTTCCCTCCGGGAAGTAGGGTTCGACAGGCCAGGAATGTTGTCGAATATTGCATCCGAGATGTTAGGTTGCCTTAGATTATGATATATACCGTTATAGACGTATATACTGTTCCCTCCGAGAAGTAGGGTTCGACAGGCCAGGAATGTTGTCAAATATTGCATCCGAGATGTTAGGTTGCCTTAGATTAGGATATACAACGTTATAGACGCATATAATGTTCCCACCGAGAAGTAGGGTCCGACACGCCTGGAATGTTGTAGAATATTACATCCGAGATGTAAGGTTGCCTTAGGTTAGGATATATAACGTTATGGACGTATATACTGTTCCCACCGAGAAGTAGGATCCGACACGCCTGGAATGTTGTAGAATAATACATCCGAGATGTCAGGTTGCCTTAGGTTAGGATATAGAGCGTTATAGACGTATATACTGTTCCCTCCGAGAAGTAGGGTTCGACAGGCCAGGAATGTTGTCAAATATTGCATCCGAGATGTTAGGTTGCCTTAGATTAGGATATATACCGTTATAGACGCATGTAATGTTACCACCGAGACGTAGGGACCGACACGCCTGGAATCTTGTCAAATGTTACATCCGAGATGTTAGGTTGCCTCAGGATAGGATATATGATGTTATAGACGTATATACTGTTCCCACCGAGAAGTAGGGTTCGCAGGCCAGGAATGTTGTCAAATATTGCATCCGAGATGTTAGGTTGCTTTAGATTATGATATATACCGTTATAGACGCATATAATGTTCCCACCGAGAAGTAGGGTCCGACACGCCTGGAAGGTTGTAGAATATTACATCCGAGATGTCAGGTTGCCTTAGGTTAGGATATATACCGTTATAGACATATATACTGTTCCCTCCGAGAAGTAGGGTTCGACAGGCCAGGAATGTTGTCAAATATTGCATCCGAGATGATAGGTTGCCTTAGGTTAGGATATATAACGTTATAGACGCATGTAATGTTACCACCGAGACGTAGGGACCGTCACGCCTGGAATGTTGTCAAATGTTACATCCGAGATGTTAGGTTGCCTTAGGTTAGGATATATGACGTTACAGACGTATATACTGTTCCCTCCGAGAATTAGGGTTCGACAGCCCAGGAATGTTGTCAAATATTGCATCCGAGATGTTAGGTTGCCTTAGGTTAGGATATATGACGTTATAGACGCATGTAACGTTACCACCGAGACGTAGGGACCGAGGCGCCTGGAATGTTGTAAAATGTTACATCCGAGATGTTAGGTTGCCTAAGATTAGGATCTATATCGTTATAGACGCATGTAATGTTACCACCGAGACGTAGGGACCGACACGCCTGGAATGTTGTCAAATGTTACATCCGAGATGTTAGGTTGCCTTAGGTTAGGATATATGACGTTATAGACGTATATACTGTTCCCTCCGGATGGTAGGGTTCGACAGACCAGGAATGTTGTCAAATATTGCATCCGAGATGTTAGGTTGCCTTAGGTTAGGATATATAACGTTATAGACGTATCTAATGTTACCACCGAGACGTAGGGACCGACACGCCTGGAATGTTTTCAAATGTTACATCCGAGATGTTAGGTTGTCTTAGGTTAGGATATATGACGTTACAGACGTATATAATGTTCCCTCCGAGAAGTAGGGTTCGACAGGCCAGGAATGTTGTCAAATATTGCATCCGAGATGTTAGGCTGCCTTAGATTAGGATATACACCGTTATAGACGTATATACTGTTCCCTCCGAGAAGTAGGGTTCGACAGGCCAGGAATGTTGTCAAATATTGCATCCGAGATGTAAGGTTGCCTTAGATTAGGATATGCAACGTTATAGACGCATATAATGTTCCCACCGAGAAGTAGGGTCCGACACGCCTGGAAGGTTGTAGAATATTACATCCGAGATGTTAGGTTGCCTTAGGTTAGGATATATAACGTTATAGGCGTATATACTGTTCCCTCCGAGAAGTAGGGTTCGACAGGCCAGGAATATTGTCAAATATTGCATCCGAGATGTTAGATTGCCTTAGATTACGATATCGACCGTTATAGACGCATATAATATTCCCACCGAAAAGTATGCACCGACACGCCAGGAATATTGTAAAATATTACGTCTGAGATAATAGGTTGCCTTAGATTAGGATATACAACGTTATAGACTCATATAATGTTCCCACCGAGAAGTAGGGTCCGACACGCCTGGAATGATGTAGAATATTACATCCGAGATGTTAGGTTGCCTTAGGTTAGGATATGTGACGCTACAGACGTATATACTGTTCCCTCCGAGAAGTAGGGTTCGCAGGCCAGGAATGTTGTCAAATATTGCATCCGAGATGTTAGGTTCCCTTAGGTTAGGATATATACCGTTATAAACGTATATACATTTCCCACCGAAAAGAATGCTCCGACACGGCAGGAATGTTGTAGAATATTACATCCGAGATGTCAGGTTGCCTTAGGTTAGGATATATAACGTTATAGACGTATATACTGTTCGCACCGAGAAGTAGGGTCCGACACGCCAGGAATGTTGTCAAATATTACATCCGAGATGTTATGTTGCCTTAGGTTAGGATATATAACGTTATAGACGTATATACTGTTCCCACCGAGAAGTAGGGTTCGACACGCCAGGAATGTTGTCAAATGTTACATACGAGATGTTATGTGGCCTTAGGTTAGGATATATAACGTTATAGACGCATGTAATGTTACGACCGAGACGTAGGGACCGACACGCCTGGAATGTTTTAAAATGTTACATCCGAGATGTTAGGTTGCCTAAGATTAGGATATATACCGTTATAGACGCATGTAATGTTACCACCGAGACGTAGGGACCGACACGCCTGGAATGTTGTCAAATGTTACATCCGAGATGTTAGGTTGCCTTAGGTTAGGATATATGACGTTATAGACGTATATACTGTTCCCTCCGGATGGTAGGGTTCGACAGGCCGGGAATGTTGTCAAATATTGCATCCGAGATGTTAGGTTGCCTTAGGTTAGGATATATAACGTTATAGACGCATGTAATGTTACCACCGAGACGTAGGGACCGACACGCCTGGAATGTTGTCAAATGTTACATCCGAGATGTTAGGTTGTCTTAGGTTAGGATATATGACGTTACAGACGTATAGAATGTTCCCTCCGAGAAGTAGGGTTCGACAGGCCAGGAATGTTGTCAAATATTGCATCCGAGATGTTAGGCTGCCTTAGATTAGGATATATACCGTTATAGACGTATATACTGTTCCCACCGAGAAGTAGGGTTCGACACGCCAGGAATGTTGTCAAATATTACATACGAGATGTTAGGTGGCCTTAGGTTAGGAAATATAACGTTATAGACGCATGTGATGTTACGACCGAGACGTAGGGACCGACACGCCTGGAATGTTGTAAAATGTTACATCCGAGATGTTAGGTTGCCTAAGATCAGGATATATACCGTTATAGACGCATGTAATATTACCACCGAGACGTAGGGACCGACACGCCTGGAATGTTGTCAAATGTTACATCCGAGATGTTAGGTTGCCTTAGGTTAGGATATATGACGTTATAGACGTATATACTGTTCCCACCGAGAAGTAGGGACCGACACGCCTGGAATGTTGTCAAATATTGCATCCGAGATGTTAGGTTGCCTCAGGTAAGAATATATGACGTTATAGACGTATATACTGTTCCCTCCGAGAAGTAGGGTTCGACAGGCCAGGAATGTTGTCAAATATTTCATCCGAGATGTTAGGTTGCCTTTGGTTAGGATATATAACGTTATAGATGCATGTAATGTTACCACCGAGACGTAGGGACCGACACGCCTGGAATGTTTTCAAATGTTACATCCGAGATGTTAGGTTGTCTTAGGTTAGGATATATGACGTTACAGACGTATATAATGTTCCCTCCGAGAAGTAGGGTTCGACAGGCCAGGAATGTTGTCAAATATTGCATCCGAGATGTTAGGCTGCCTTAGATTAGGATATACACCGTTATAGACGTATATACTGTTCCCTCCGAGAAGTAGGGTTCGACAGGCCAGGAATGTTGTCAAATATTGCATCCGAGATGTAAGGTTGCCTTAGATTAGGATATGCAACGTTATAGACGCATATAATGTTCCCACCGAGAAGTAGGGTCCGACACGCCTGGAAGGTTGTAGAATATTACATCCGAGATGTTAGGTTGCCTTAGGTTAGGATATATAACGTTATAGGCGTATATACTGTTCCCTCCGAGAAGTAGGGTTCGACAGGCCAGGAATATTGTCAAATATTGCATCCGAGATGTTAGATTGCCTTAGATTACGATATCGACCGTTATAGACGCATATAATATTCCCACCGAAAAGTATGCACCGACACGCCAGGAATATTGTAAAATATTACGTCTGAGATAATAGGTTGCCTTAGATTAGGATATACAACGTTATAGACTCATATAATGTTCCCACCGAGAAGTAGGGTCTGACACGCCTGGAATGATGTAGAATATTACATCCGAGATGTTAGGTTGCCTTAGGTTAGGATATGTGACGCTACAGACGTATATACTGTTCCCTCCGAGAAGTAGGGTTCGCAGGCCAGGAATGTTGTCAAATATTGCATCCGAGATGTTAGGTTCCCTTAGGTTAGGATATATACCGTTATAAACGTATATACATTTCCCACCGAAAAGAATGCTCCGACACGGCAGGAATGTTGTAGAATATTACATCCGAGATGTCAGGTTGCCTTAGGTTAGGATATATAACGTTATAGACGTATATACTGTTCGCACCGAGAAGTAGGGTCCGACACGCCAGGAATGTTGTCAAATATTACATCCGAGATGTTATGTTGCCTTAGGTTAGGATATATAACGTTATAGACGTATATACTGTTCCCACCGAGAAGTAGGGTTCGACACGCCAGGAATGTTGTCAAATGTTACATACGAGATGTTATGTGGCCTTAGGTTAGGATATATAACGTTATAGACGCATGTAATGTTACGACCGAGACGTAGGGACCGACACGCCTGGAATGTTTTAAAATGTTACATCCGAGATGTTAGGTTGCCTAAGATTAGGATATATACCGTTATAGACGCATGTAATGTTACCACCGAGACGTAGGGACCGACACGCCTGGAATGTTGTCAAATGTTACATCCGAGATGTTAGGTTGCCTTAGGTTAGGATATATGACGTTATAGACGTATATACTGTTCCCTCCGGATGGTAGGGTTCGACAGGCCGGGAATGTTGTCAAATATTGCATCCGAGATGTTAGGTTGCCTTAGGTTAGGATATATAACGTTATAGACGCATGTAATGTTATCACCGAGACGTAGGGACCGACACGCCTGGAATGTTGTCAAATGTTACATCCGAGATGTTAGGTTGTCTTAGGTTAGGATATATGACGTTACAGACGTATAGAATGTTCCCTCCGAGAAGTAGGGTTCGACAGGCCAGGAATGTTGTCAAATATTGCATCCGAGATGTTAGGCTGCCTTAGATTAGGATATATACCGTTATAGACGTATATACTGTTCCCACCGAGAAGTAGGGTTCGACACGCCAGGAATGTTGTCAAATATTACATACGAGATGTTAGGTGGCCTTAGGTTAGGAAATATAACGTTATAGACGCATGTGATGTTACGACCGAGACGTAGGGACCGACACGCCTGGAATGTTGTAAAATGTTACATCCGAGATGTTAGGTTGCCTAAGATCAGGATATATACCGTTATAGACGCATGTAATATTACCACCGAGACGTAGGGACCGACACGCCTGGAATGTTGTCAAATGTTACATCCGAGATGTTAGGTTGCCTTAGGTTAGGATATATGACGTTATAGACGTATATACTGTTCCCACCGAGAAGTAGGGACCGACACGCCTGGAATGTTGTCAAATATTGCATCCGAGATGTTAGGTTGCCTCAGGTAAGAATATATGACGTTATAGACGTATATACTGTTCCCTCCGAGAAGTAGGGTTCGACAGGCCAGGAATGTTGTCAAATATTTCATCCGAGATGTTAGGTTGCCTTAGGTTAGGATATATAACGTTATAGATGCATGTAATGTTACCACCGAGACGTAGGGACCGACACGCCAGGAATGTTGTCAAATATTGCATCCGATATGTTAGGTTGCCTTAGGTTAGGATATATGACGTTACAGACGTATATACTGTTCCCTCCGGGAAGTAGGGTTCGACAGGCCAGGAATGTTGTCGAATATTGCATCCGAGATGTTAGGTTGCCTTAGATTAGGATATACAACGTTATAGACGCATATAATGTTCCCACCGAGAAGTAGGGTCCGACACGCCTGGAATGTTGTAGAATATTACATCCGAGATGTAAGGTTGCCTTAGGTTAGGATATATAACGTTATGGACGTATATACTGTTCCCACCGAGAAGTAGGGTCCGACACGCCTGGAATGTTGTAGAATAATACATCCGAGATGTCAGGTTGCCTTAGGTTAGGATATAGAACGTTATAGACGTATATACTGTTCCCTCCGAGAAGTAGGGTTCGACAGGCCAGGAATGTTGTCAAATATTGCATCCGAGATGTTAGGTTGCCTTAGATTAGGATATATACCGTTATAGACGCATGTAATGTTACCACCGAGACGTCGGGACCGACACGCCTGGAATGTTGTCAAATGTTACATCCGAGATGTTAGGTTGCCTCAGGATAGGATATATGATGTTATAGACGTATATACTGTTCCCACCGAGAAGTAGGGTTCGCAGGCCAGGAATGTTGTCAAATATTGCATCCGAGATGTTAGGTTGCCTTAGATTATGATATATACCGTTATAGACGCATATAATGTTCCCACCGAGAAGTAGGGTTCGACAGGCCAGGAATGTTGTCAAATATTGCATCCGAGATGCTAGGCTGACTTAGATTAGGATATATACCGTTATAGACGTATATACTGTTCCCACCGAGAAGTAGGGTTCGACACGCCAGGAATGTTGTCAAATATTACATACGAGATGTTAGGTTGCCTTAGGTTAGGATATATGACGTTATAGACGTATATACTGTTCCCTCCGGATGGTAGGGTTCGACAGGCCGGGAATGTTGTCAAATATTGCATCCGAGATGTTAGGTTGCCTTAGGTTAGGATATATAACGTTATAGACGCATGTAATGTTATCACCGAGACGTAGGGACCGACACGCCTGGAATGTTGTCAAATGTTACATCCGAGATGTTAGGTTGTCTTAGGTTAGGATATATGACGTTACAGACGTATAGAATGTTCCCTCCGAGAAGTAGGGTTCGACAGGCCAGGAATGTTGTCAAATATTGCATCCGAGATGTTAGGCTGCCTTAGATTAGGATATATACCGTTATAGACGTATATACTGTTCCCACCGAGAAGTAGGGTTCGACACGCCAGGAATGTTGTCAAATATTACATACGAGATGTTAGGTGGCCTTAGGTTAGGAAATATAACGTTATAGACGCATGTGATGTCACGACCGAGACGTAGGGACCGACACGCCTGGAATGTTGTAGAATGTTACATCCGAGATGTTAGGTTGCCTAAGATCAGGATATATACCGTTATAGACGCATGTAATATTACCACCGAGACGTAGGGACCGACACGCCTGGAATGTTGTCAAATGTTACATCCGAGATGTTAGGTTGCCTTAGGTTAGGATATATGACGTTATAGACGTATATACTGTTCCCACCGAGAAGTAGGGACCGACACGCCTGGAATGTTGTCAAATATTGCATCCGAGATGTTAGGTTGCCTCAGGTAAGAATATATGACGTTATAGACGTATATACTGTTCCCTCCGAGAAGTAGGGTTCGACAGGCCAGGAATGTTGTCAAATATTTCATCCGAGATGTTAGGTTGCCTTAGGTTAGGATATATAACGTTATAGATGCATGTAATGTTACCACCGAGACGTAGGGACCGACACGCCAGGAATGTTGTCAAATATTGCATCCGATATGTTAGGTTGCCTTAGGTTAGGATATATGACGTTACAGACGTATATACTGTTCCCTCCGGGAAGTAGGGTTCGACAGGCCAGGAATGTTGTCGAATATTGCATCCGAGATGTTAGGTTGCCTTAGATTATGATCTATACCGTTATAGACGTATATACTGTTCCCTCCGAGAAGTAGGGTTCGACAGGCCAGGAATGTTGTCAAATATTGCATCCGAGATGTTAGGTTGCCTTAGATTAGGATATACAACGTTATAGACGCATATAATGTTCCCACCGAGAAGTAGGGTCCGACACGCCTGGAATGTTGTAGAATATTACATCCGAGATGTAAGGTTGCCTTAGGTTAGGATATATAACGTTATGGACGTATATACTGTTCCCACCGAGAAGTAGGGTCCGACACGCCTGGAATGTTGTAGAATAATACATCCGAGATGTCAGGTTGCCTTAGGTTAGGATATAGAACGTTATAGACGTATATACTGTTCCCTCCGAGAAGTAGGGTTCGACAGGCCAGGAATGTTGTCAAATATTGCATCCGAGATGTTAGGTTGCCTTAGATTAGGATATATACCGTTATAGACGCATGTAATGTTACCACCGAGACGTCGGGACCGACACGCCTGGAATGTTGTCAAATGTTACATCCGAGGTGTTAGGTTGCCTCAGGATAGGATATATGATGTTATAGACGTATATACTGTTCCCACCGAGAAGTAGGGTTCGCAGGCCAGGAATGTTGTCAAATATTGCATCCGAGATGTTAGGTTGCCTTAGATTATGATATATACCGTTATAGACGCATATAATGTTCCCACCGAGAAGTAGGGTTCGACAGGCCAGGAATGTTGTCAAATATTGCATCCGAGATGTTAGGCTGACTTAGATTAGGATATATACCGTTATAGACGTATATACTGTTCCCACCGAGAAGTAGGGTTCGACACGCCAGGAATGTTGTCAAATATTACATACGAGATGTTAGGTGGCCTTAGGTTAGGAAATATAACGTTATAGACGCATGTAATGTTACGACCGAGACGTAGGGACCGACACGCCTGGAATGTTGTAAAATGTTACATCCGAGATGTTAGGTTGCCTAAGATCAGGATATATACCGTTATAGACGCATGTAATATTACCACCGAGACGTAGGGACCGACACGCCTGGAATGTTGTCAAATGTTACATCCGAGATGTTAGGTTGCCTTAGGTTAGGATATATGACGTTATAGACGTATATACTGTTCCCACCGAGAAGTAGGGACCGACACGCCTGGAATGTTGTCAAATATTGCATCCGAGATGTTAGGTTGCCTCAGGTAAGAATATATGACGTTATAGACGTATATACTGTTCCCTCCGAGAAGTAGGGTTCGACAGGCCAGGAATGTTGTCAAATATTTCATCCGAGATGTTAGGTTGCCTTAGGTTAGGATATATAACGTTATAGATGCATGTAATGTTACCACCGAGACGTAGGGACCGACACGCCAGGAATGTTGTCAAATATTGCATCCGATATGTTAGGTTGCCTTAGGTTAGGATATATGACGTTACAGACGTATATACTGTTCCCTCCGGGAAGTATGGTTCGACAGGCCAGGAATGTTGTCGAATATTGCATCCGAGATGTTAGGTTGCCTTAGATTATGATATATACCGTTATAGACGTATATACTGTTCCCTCCGAGAAGTAGGGTTCGACAGGCCAGGAATGTTGTCAAATATTGCATCCGAGATGTTAGGTTGCCTTAGATTAGGATATACAACGTTATAGACGCATATAATGTTCCCACCGAGAAGTAGGGTCCGACACGCCTGGAATGTTGTAGAATATTACATCCGAGATGTAAGGTTGCCTTAGGTTAGGATATATAACGTTATGGACGTATATACTGTTCCCACCGAGAAGTAGGGTCCGACACGCCTGGAATGTTGTAGAATAATACATCCGAGATGTCAGGTTGCCTTAGGTTAGGATATAGAACGTTATAGACGTATATACTGTTCCCTCCGAGAAGTAGGGTTCGACAGGCCAGGAATGTTGTCAAATATTGCATCCGAGATGTTAGGTTGCCTTAGATTAGGATATATACCGTTATAGACGCATGTAATGTTACCACCGAGACGTCGGGACCGACACGCCTGGAATGTTGTCAAATGTTACATCCGAGATGTTAGGTTGCCTCAGCATAGGATATATGATGTTATAGACGTATATACTGTTCCCACCGAGAAGTAGGGTTCGCAGGCCAGGAATGTTGTCAAATATTGCATCCGAGATGTTAGGTTGCCTTAGATTATGATATATACCGTTATAGACGCATATAATGTTCCCACCGAGAAGTAGGGTTCGACAGGCCAGGAATGTTGTCAAATATTGCATCCGAGATGTTAGGCTGACTTAGATTAGGATATATACCGTTATAGACGTATATACTGTTCCCACCGAGAAGTAGGGTTCGACACGCCAGGAATGTTGTCAAATATTACATACGAGATGTTAGGTGGCCTTAGGTTAGGAAATATAACGTTATAGACGCATGTAATGTTACGACCGAGACGTAGGGACCGACACGCCTGGAATGTTGTAAAATGTTACATCCGAGATGTTAGGTTGCCTAAGATCAGGATATATACCGTTATAGACGCATGTAATATTACCACCGAGACGTAGGGACCGACACGCCTGGAATGTTGTCAAATGTTACATCCGAGATGTTAGGTTGCCTTAGGTTAGGATATATGACGTTATAGACGTATATACTGTTCCCACCGAGAAGTAGGGACCGACACGCCTGGAATGTTGTCAAATATTGCATCCGAGATGTTAGGTTGCCTCAGGTAAGAATATATGACGTTATAGACGTATATACTGTTCCCTCCGAGAAGTAGGGTTCGACAGGCCAGGAATGTTGTCAAATATTTCATCCGAGATGTTAGGTTGCCTTAGGTTAGGATATATAACGTTATAGATGCATGTAATGTTACCACCGAGACGTAGGGACCGACACGCCAGGAATGTTGTCAAATATTGCATCCGATATGTTAGGTTGCCTTAGGTTAGGATATATGACGTTACAGACGTATATACTGTTCCCTCCGGGAAGTAGGGTTCGACAGGCCAGGAATGTTGTGGAATATTGCATCCGAGATGTTAGGTTGCCTTAGATTATTATATATACCGTTATAGACGTATATACTGTTCCCTCCGAGAAGTAGGGTTCGACAGGCCAGGAATGTTGTCAAATATTGCATCCGAGATGTTAGGTTGCCTTAGATTAGGATATACAACGTTATAGACGCATATAATGTTCCCACCGAGAAGTAGGGTCCGACACGCCTGGAGTGTTGTAGAATATTACATCCGAGATGTAAGGTTGCCTTAGGTTAGGATATATAACGTTATGGACGTATATACTGTTCCCACCGAGAAGTAGGGTCCGACACGCCTGGAATGTTGTAGAATAATACATCCGAGATGTCAGGTTGCCTTAGGTTAGGATATAGAACGTTATAGACGTATATACTGTTCCCTCCGAGAAGTAGGGTTCGACAGGCCAGGAATGTTGTCAAATATTGCATCCGAGATGTTAGGTTGCCTTGGATTAGGATATATACCGTTATAGACGCATGTAATGTTACCACCGAGACGTCGGGACCGACACGCCTGGAATGTTGTCAAATGTTACATCCGTGATGTTAGGTTGCCTCAGGATAGGATATATGATGTTATAGACGTATATACTGTTCCCACCGAGAAGTAGGGTTCGCAGGCCAGGAATGTTGTCAAATATTGCATCCGAGATGTTAGGTTGCCTTAGATTATGATATATACCGTTATAGACGCATATAATGTTCCCACCGAGAAGTAGGGTCCGACACGCCTGGAAGGTTGTAGAATATTACATCCGAGATGTCAGGTTGCCTTAGGTTAGGATATATACCGTCATAGACATATATACTGTTCCCTCCGAGAAGTAGGGTTCGACAGGCCAGGAATGTTGTCAAATGTTGCATCCGAGATGATAGGTTGCCTTAGGTTAGGATATATAACGTTATAGACGCATGTAATGTTACCACCGAGACGTAGGGACCGTCACGCCTGGAATGTTGTCAAATGTTACATCCGAGATGTTAGGTTGCATAAGGTTAGGATATATGACGTTACAGACGTATATACTGTTCCCTCCGAGAATTAGGGTTCGACAGCCCAGGAATGTTGTCAGATATTGCATCCGAGATGTTAGGTTGCCTTAGGTTAGGATATATAACGTTATAGAAGCATCTAATGTTACCACCGAGACGTAGGGACCGACACGCCTGGAATGTTTTCAAATGTTACATCCGAGATGTTAGGTTGTCTTAGGTTAGGATATATGACGTTACAGACGTATATAATGTTCCCTCCGAGAAGTAGGGTTCGACAGGCCAGGAATGTTGTCAAATATTGCATCCGAGATGTTAGGCTGCCTTAGATTAGGATATACACCGTTATAGACGTATATACTGTTCCCTCCGAGAAGTAGGGTTCGACAGGCCAGGAATGTTGTCAAATATTGCATCCGAGATGTAAGGTTGCCTTAGATTAGGATATGCAACGTTATAGACGCATATAATGTTCCCACCGAGAAGTAGGGTCCGACACGCCTGGAAGGTTGTAGAATATTACATCCGAGATGTTAGGTTGCCTTAGGTTAGGATATATAACGTTATAGGCGTATATACTGTTCCCTCCGAGAAGTAGGGTTCGACAGGCCAGGAATGTTGTCAAATATTGCATCCGAGATGTTAGATTGCCTTAGATTACGATATCGACCGTTATAGACGCATATAATATTCCCACCGAAAAGTATGCACCGACACGCCAGGAATATTGTAAAATATTACGTCTGAGATAATAGGTTGCCTTAGATTAGGATATACAACGTTATAGACTCATATAATGTTCCCACCGAGAAGTAGGGTCCGACACGCCTGGAATGATGTAGAATATTACATCCGAGATGTTAGGTTGCCTTAGGTTAGGATATGTGACGTTACAGACGTATATACTGTTCCCTCCGAGAAGTAGGGTTCGCAGGCCAGGAATGTTGTCAAATATTGCATCCGAGATGTTAGGTTCCCTTAGGTTAGGATATATACCGTTATAAACGTATATACATTTCCCACCGAAAAGAATGCTCCGACACGGCAGGAATGTTGTAGAATATTACATCCGAGATGTCAGGTTGCCTTAGGTTAGGATATATAACGTTATAGACGTATATACTGTTCGCACCGAGAAGTAGGGTCCGACACGCCAGGAATGTTGTCAAATATTACATCCGAGATGTTATGTTGCCTTAGGTTAGGATATATAACGTTATAGACGTATATACTGTTCCCACCGAGAAGTAGGGTTCGACACGCCAGGAATGTTGTCAAATATTACATACGAGATGTTAGGTGGCCTTAGGTTAGGAAATATAACGTTATAGACGCATGTAATGTTGCGACCGAGACGTAGGGACCGACACGCCTGGAATGTTGTAAAATGTTACATCCGAGATGTTAGGTTGCCTAAGATCAGGATATATACCGTTATAGACGCATGTAATGTTACCACCGAGACGTAGGGACCGACACGCCTGGAATGTTGTCAAATGTTACATCCGAGATGTTAGGTTGCCTTAGGTTAGGATATATGACGTTATAGACGTATATACTGTCCCCTCCGGATGGTAGGGTTCGACAGGCCAGGAATGTTGTCAAATATTGCATCCGAGATGTTAGGTTGCCTTAGGTTTGGATATATAACGTTATAGACGCATGTAATGTTACCACCGAGACGTAGGGACCGACACGCCTGGAATGTTGTCAAATGTTACATCCGATATGTTAGGTTGCCTAAGATCAGGATATATACCGTTATAGACGCATGTAATGTTACCACCGAGACGTAGGGACTGACACGCCTGGAATGTTGTCAAATGTTACATCCGAGATGTTAGGTTGCCTTAGGTTAGGATATATGACGTTATAGACGTATATACTGTTCCCTCCGGATGGTAGGGTTCGACAGGCCAGGAATGTTGTCAAATATTGCATCCGAGATGTAAGGTTGCCTTAGGTTCGTATATATAACGTTATAGACGCATGTAATGTTACCACCGAGACGTAGGGACCGACACGCCTGGAATGTTGTCAAATGTTACATCCGAGATGTTAGGTTGCCTAAGATTAGGATATATACCGTTATAGACGCATGTAATGTTACCACCGAGTCGTAGGGACCGACACGCCTGGAATGTTGTAAAATGTTACATCCGAGATGTTAGGTTGCCTTAGATTAGGATATATACCGTTATAGACGTATATACTGTTCCCTCCGAGACGTAGGGTTCGACAGGCCAGGAATGTTGTCCAATATTGCGTCCGAGATGTTAGGTTGCCTTAGATTAGGATATGCAACGTTATATACGTATATACTGTTCCCTCCGAGAAGTAGGGTCCGACACGCCTGGAAGGTTGTATAATATTACATCCGAGATGATAGGTTGCCTTAGGTTAGGATATATAACGTTATAGACGTATATACTGTTCCCTCCGAGAAGTAGGGTTCGACAGGCTAGGAATGTTGTCAAATATTGCATCCGAGATGTTAGGTGGCCTTAGGTTAGGAGATATAACGTTAAAGACGCATGTAATGTTACCACCGAGACGTAGGGACCGACACGCCTCGAATGTTGTCAAATGTTACATCCGAGATGTTAGGTTGCCTTAGGTTAGGATATATGACGTTATAGACGTATATACTGTTCCCTCCGAGAAGTAGGGTTCGACAGGCCAGGAATGTTGTCAAATATTGCATCCGAGACGTTAGGTTGCCTTAGGTTAGGATATATAACGTTATAGACGCATGTAACGTTACCACCGAGACGTAGGGACCGACACGCCTGGAATGTTGTAAAATGTTACATCCGAGATGTTAGGTTGCCTAAGATTAGGATATATACCGTTATAGACGCATGCAATGTTACCACCGAGACGTAGGGACCGACACGCCTGGAATGTTGTCAAATGTTACATCCGAGATGTTAGGTTGTCTTAGGTCAGGATATATGACGTTATAGACGTATATACTGTTCCCACCGAGAAGTAGGGTTCGACACGCCAGGAATGTTGTCAAATATTACATACGAGATGTTATGTGGCCTTAGGTTAGGATATATAACGTTATAGGGGCATGTAATGTTACCACCGAGACGTAGGGACCGACACGCCTGGAATGTTGTCAAATGTTACATCCGAGATGTTAGGTTGCCTTAGGTTAGGATATATGACGTTATAGACGTATATACTGTTCCCTCCGGATGGTAGGGTTCGACAGGCCAGGAATGTTGTCAAATATTGCATCCGAGATGTTAGGTTGCCTTAGATTAGGATATATACCGTTATAGACGTATATACTGTTCCCTCCGAGACGTAGGGTTCGACAGGCCAGGAATGTTGTCAAGTATTGCATCCGAGATGTTAGGTTGCCTTAGATTAGGATATGCAACGTTATATACGTATATACTGTTCCCTCCGAGAAGTAGGGTCCGACACGCCTGGAAGGTTGTAGAATATTACATCCGAGATGATAGGTTGCCTTAGGTTAGGATATATAACGTTATAGACGTATATACTGTTCCCTCCGAGAAGTAGGTTTCGACAGGCTAGGAATGTTGTCAAATATTGCATCCGAGATGTTAGGTGGCCTTAGGTTAGGATATATAACGTTATAGACGCATGTAATGTTACCACCGAGACGTAGGGACCGACACGCCTGGAATGTTGTCAAATGTTACATCCGAGATGTTAGGTTGCCTTAGGTTAGGATATATGACGTTATAGACGTATATACTGTTCCCTCCGAGAAGTAGGGTTCGACAGGCCAGGAATGTTGTCAAATATTGCATCCGAGACGTTAGGTTGCCTTAGGTTAGGATATATAACGTTATAGACGCATGTAACGTTACCACCGAGACGTAGGGACCGACACGCCTGGAATGTTGTAAAATGTTACATCCGAGATGTTAGGTTGCCTAAGATTAGGATATATACCGTTATAGATGCATGCAATGTTACCACCGAGACGTAGGGACCGACACGCCTGGAAAGTTGTCAAATGTTACATCCGAGATGTTAGGTTGCCTCAGGTTAGGATATATGACGTTATAGACGTATATACTGTTCCCTCCGAGAAGTACGGTTCGACAGGCCAGGAATGTTGTCAAATATTGCATCCGAGATGTTAGGTTGCCTTAGGTTAGGATATATAACCTTATAGACGCATGTAATGTTACCACCGAGACGTAGGGACCGACACGCCTGGAAGGTTGTAGAATATTACATCCGAGATTTTAGGTTGCCTTAGGTTAGGATATATAACGTTATAGACGTATATACTGTTCCCTCCGAGAAGTAGGTTTCGACAGGCTAGGAATGTCGTCAAATATTGCATCCGAGATGTTAGGTTGCCTTAGATTAGGATATATAGCGTTATAGACGCATATAATGTTCCCACCGAGAAGTAGGGTTCGACACTCCAGGAATGTTGTCAAATATTACATACGAGATGTTAGGTGGCCTTAGGTTAGGATATATGACGTTATAGACGTATATACTGTTCCCTCCGAGAAGTAGGGTTCGACAGGCCAGGAATGTTGCCAAATATTGCACCCGAGATGTTAGGTTGCCTTAGGTTAGGATATATAACGTTATAGACGCATGTAATGTTACCACCGAGACGTAGGGACCGACACGCCTGGAATGTTGTCAAATGTTACATCCGACATGTTAGCTTGCCTTAGGTTAGGATATATGACGTTATAGACGTATATACTGTTCCCTCCGGATGGTAGGGTTCGACAGGCCAGGAATGTTGTCAAATATTGCATCCGAGATGTTAGATTGCCTTAGATTAGGATATATACCGATATAGACGTATATACTGTTCCCTCCGAGAAGTAGGGTTCGACAGGCCAGGAATGTTGTCAAATGTTACATCCGAGATGTTAGGTTGCCTTAGGTTAGGATATATGACGTTATAGACGTATATGCTGTTCCCTCCGAGAAGTAGGGTTCGACAGGCCAGGAATGTTGTCAAATGTTACATCCGAGATGTTAGGTTGCCTTAGGTTAGGATATATGACGTTATAGACGTATATGCTGTTCCCTCCGAGAAGTAGGGACCGACACGCCTGGAATGTTGTAAAATGTTACATCCGAGATGTTAGGTTGCCTAAGATTAGGATATATACCGTTATAGACGCATGTAATGTTACCACCGAGACGTAGGGACCGACACGCCTGGAAGGTTGTAGAATATTACATCCGAGATGTTAGGTTGCCTTAGGTTAGGATATATAACGTTATAGACGTATATACTGTTCCCTCCGAGAAGTAGGTTTCGACAGGCTAGGAATGTCGTCAAATATTGCATCCGAGATGTTAGGTTGCCTTAGATTAGGATATATAGCGTTATAGACGCATATAATGTTCCCACCGAGAAGTAGGGTTCGACACTCCAGGAATGTTGTCAAATATTACATACGAGATGTTAGGTGGCCTTAGGTTAGGATATATAACGTTATAGACGCATGTAATGTTACCACCGAGACGTAGGGACCGACACGCCTGGAATGTTGTAAAATGTTACATCCGAGATGTTAGGTTGCCTAAGATTAGGATATATAACGTTATAGACGCATGTAATGTTACCACCGAGACGTAGGGACCGACACGCCTGGAATGTTGTCAAATGTTACATCCGACATGTTAGCTTGCCTTAGGTTAGGATATATGACGTTATAGACGTATATACTGTTCCCTCCGGATGGTAGGGTTCGACAGGCCAGGAATGTTGTCAAATATTGCATCCGAGATGTTAGATTGCCTTAGATTACGATATCGACCGTTATAGACGCATATAATATTCCCACCGAAAAGTGTGCACCGACACGCCAGGAATATTGCAAAATATTACGTCTGAGATAATAGGTTGCCTTAGATTAGGATATACAACGTTATAGACTCATATAATGTTCCCAGCGAGAAGTAGGGTCCGACACGCCTGGAATGATGTAGAATATTACATCCGAGATGTCAGGTTGCCTTTGGTTAGGATATATATCGTTATAGACGTATATACTGTTCCCTCCGAGAAGTAGGGTTCGACAGGCTAAGAATGTTGTCAAATATTGCATCCGAGATGTTAGGTTGCCTTAGATTAGGATATATAACGTTATAGACGCATATAATGTTACGACCGAGACGTAGGGACCGACATGCCTGGAATGTTGTCAAATGTTACATCCGAGATGTTAGTTTGCCTTAGGTTAGGATATATGACGTTATAGACGTATATACTGTTACCTCCGCGAAGTAGGGTTCGACAGGCCAGGAATGTTGTCAAATATTGCATCCGAGATGTTAGATTGCCTTAGATTAGGATATATACCGATATAGACGTATATACTGTTCCCTCCGAGAAGTAGGGTTCGACAGGCCAGGAATGTTGTCAAATGTTACATCCGAGATGTTAGATTGCCTTAGGTTAGGATATATGACGTTATAGACGTATATGCTGTTCCCTCCGAGAAGTAGGGTTCGACAGGCCAGGAATGTTGTCAAATGTTACATCCGAGATGTTAGGTTGCCTTAGGTGAGGATATATGACGTTATAGACGTATATGCTGTTCCCTCCGAGAAGTAGGGACCGAAACGCCTGGAATGTTGTAAAATGTTACATCCGAGATGTTAGGTTGCCTAAGATTAGGATATATACCGTTATAGACGCATGTAATGTTACCACCGAGACGTAGGGACCGACACGCCTGGAATGTTGTCAAATGTTACATCCGAGATGTTAGGTTGCCTTAGGTTAGGATATATGACGTTATAGACGTATATACTGTTCCCTCCGAGAAGTAGGGTTCGACAGGCCAGGAATGTTGCCAAATATTGCACCCGAGATGTTAGGTTGCCTTAGGTTAGGATATATAACGTTATAGACGCATGTAATGTTACCACCGAGACGTAGGGACCGACACGCCTGGAATGTTGTCAAATGTTACATCCGACATGTTAGCTTGTCTTAGGTTAGGATATATGACGTTATAGACGTATATACTGTTCCCTCCGGATGGTAGGGTTCGACAGACCAGGAATGTTGTCAAATATTGCATCCGAGATGTTAGGTTGCCTTAGGTTAGGATATATGACGTTATAGACGTATATACTGTTACCTCCGAGAAGTAGGGTTCGACAGGCCAGGAATGTTGTCAAATATTGCATCCGAGATGTTAGATTGCCTTAGATTAGGATATATACCGATATAGACGTATATACTGTTCCCTCCGAGAAGTAGGGTTCGACAGGCCAGGAATGTTGTCAAATGTTACATCCGAGATGTTAGGTTGCCTTAGGTTAGGATATATGACGTTATAGACGTATATGCTGTTCCCTCCGAGAAGTAGGGTTCGACAGGCCAGGAATGTTGTCAAATGTTACATCCGAGATGTTAGGTTGCCTTAGGTTAGGATATATGACGTTATAGACGTATATGCTGTTCCCTCCGAGAAGTAGGGACCGGCACGCCTGGAATGTTGTAAAATGTTACATCCGAGATGTTAGGTTGCCTAAGATTAGGATATATACCGTTATAGACGCATGTAATGTTACCACCGAGACGTAGGGACCGACACGCCTGGAAGGTTGTAGAATATTACATCCGAGATGTTAGGTTGCCTTAGGTTAGGATATATAACGTTATAGACGTATATACTGTTCCCTCCGAGAAGTAGGTTTCGACAGGCTAGGAATGTCGTCAAATATTGCATCCGAGATGTTAGGTTGCCTTAGATTAGGATATATAGCGTTATAGACGCATATAATGTTCCCACCGAGAAGTAGGGTTCGACACTCCAGGAATGTTGTCAAATATTACATACGAGATGTTAGGTGGCCTTAGGTTAGGATATATAACGTTATAGACGCATGTAATGTTACCACCGAGACGTAGGGACCGACACGCCTGGAATGTTGTAAAATGTTACATCCGAGATGTTAGGTTGCCTAAGATTAGGATATATAACGTTATAGACGCATGTAATGTTACCACCGAGACGTAGGGACCGACACGCCTGGAATGTTGTCAAATGTTACATCCGACATGTTAGCTTGCCTTAGGTTAGGATATATGACGTTATAGACGTATATACTGTTCCCTCCGGATGGTAGGGTTCGACAGGCCAGGAATGTTGTCAAATATTGCATCCGAGATGTTAGATTGCCTTAGATTACGATATCGACCGTTATAGACGCATATAATATTCCCACCGAAAAGTGTGCACCGTCACGCCAGGAATATTGCAAAATATTACGTCTGAGATAATAGGTTGCCTTAGATTAGGATATACAACGTTATAGACTCATATAATGTTCCCAGCGAGAAGTAGGGTCCGACACGCCTGGAATGATGTAGAATATTACATCCGAGATGTCAGGTTGCCTTTGGTTAGGATATATATCGTTATAGACGTATATACTGTTCCCTCCGAGAAGTAGGGTTCGACAGGCTAAGAATGTTGTCAAATATTGCATCCGAGATGTTAGGTTGCCTTAGATTAGGATATATAACGTTATAGACGCATATAATGTTACCACCGAGACGTAGGGACCGACATGCCTGGAATGTTGTCAAATGTGACATCCGAGATGTTAGTTTGCCTTAGGTTAGGATATATGACGTTATAGACGTATATACTGTTACCTCCGAGAAGTAGGGTTCGACAGGCCAGGAATGTTGTCAAATATTGCATCCGAGATGTTAGATTGCCTTAGATTAGGATATATACCGATATAGACGTATATACTGTTCCCTCCGAGAAGTAGGGTTCGACAGGCCAGGAATGTTGTCAAATGTTACATCCGAGATGTTAGGTTGCCTTAGGTTAGGATATATGACGTTATAGACGTATATGCTGTTCCCTCCGAGAAGTAGGGTTCGACAGGCCAGGAATGTTGTCAAATGTTACATCCGAGATGTTAGGTTGCCTTAGGTTAGGATATATGACGTTATAGACGTATATGCTGTTCCCTCCGAGAAGTAGGGACCGACACGCCTGGAATGTTGTAAAATGTTACATCCGAGATGTTAGGTTGCCTAAGATTAGGATATATACCGTTATAGACGCATGTAATGTTACCACCGAGACGTAGGGACCGACACGCCTGGAATGTTGTCAAATGTTACATCCGAGATGTTAGGTTGCCTTAGGTTAGGATATATGACGTTATAGACGTATATACTGTTCCCTCCGAGAAGTAGGGTTCGACAGGCCAGGAATGTTGCCAAATATTGCACCCGAGATGTTAGGTTGCCTTAGGTTAGGATATATAACGTTATAGACGCATGTAATGTTACCACCGAGACGTAGGGACCGACACGCCTGGAATGTTGTCAAATGTTACATCCGACATGTTAGCTTGCCTTAGGTTAGGATATATGACGTTATAGACGTATATACTGTTCCCTCCGGATGGTAGGGTTCGACAGGCCAGGAATGTTGTCAAATATTGCATGCGAGATGTTAGGTTGCCTTAGGTTAGGATATATGACGTTATAGACGTATATGCTGTTCCCTCCGAGAAGTATGCACCGACACGCCAGGAATATTGCAAAATATTACGTCTGAGATAATAGGTTGCCTTAGATTAGGATATACAACGTTGTAGACTCATATAATGTTCCCAGCGAGAAGTAGGGTCCGACACGCCTGGAATGATGTAGAATATTACATCCGAGATATCAGGTTGCCTTCGGTTAGGATATATATCGTTATAGACGTATATACTGTTCCCTCCGAGAAGTAGGGTTCGACAGGCTAAGAATGTTGTCAAATATTGCATCCGAGATGTTAGGTTGCCTTAGATTAGGGTATATAACGTTATAGACGCATATAATGTTACCACCGAAACGTAGGGACCGACATGCCTGGAATGTTGTCAAATGTTACATCCGAGATGTTAGTTTGCCTTAGGTTAGGATATATGACGTTATAGACGTATATACTGTTACCTCCGAGAAGTAGGGTTCGACAGGCCAGGAATGTTGTCAAATATTGCATCCGAGATGTTAGATTGCCTTAGATTAGGATATATACCGATATAGACGTATATACTGTTCCCTCCGAGAAGTAGGGTTCGACAGGCCAGGAATGTTGTCAAATGTTACATCCGAGATGTTAGGTTGCCTTAGGTTAGGATATATGACGTTATAGACGTATATGTTGTTCCCTCCGAGAAGTAGGGTTCGACAGGCCAGGAATGTTGTCAAATGTTACATCCGAGATGTTAGGTTGCCTTAGGTTAGGATATATGACGTTATAGACGTATATGCTGTTCCCTCCGAGAAGTAGGGACCGACACGCCTGGAATGTTGTAAAATGTTACATCCGAGATGTTAGGTTGCCTAAGATTAGGATATATACCGTTATAGACGCATGTAATGTTACCACCGAGACGTAGGGACCGACACGCCTGGAAGGTTGTAGAATATTACATCCGAGATGTTAAGTTGCCTTAGGTTAGGATATATAACGTTATAGACGTATATACTGTTCCCTCCGAGAAGTAGGTTTCGACAGGCTAGGAATGTCGTCAAATATTGCATCCGAGATGTTAGGTTGCCTTAGATTAGGATATATAGCGTTATAGACGCATATAATGTTCCCACCGAGAAGTAGGGTTCGACACTCCAGGAATGTTGTCAAATATTACATACGAGATGTTAGGTGGCCTTAGGTTAGGATATATAACGTTATAGACGCATGTAATGTTACCACCGAGACGTAGGGACCGACACGCCTGGAATTTTGTAAAATGTTACATCCGAGATGTTAGGTTGCCTAAGATTAGGATATATAACGTTATAGACGCATGTAATGTTACCACCGAGACGTAGGGACCGACACTCCTGGAATGTTGTCAAATGTTACATCCGACATGTTAGCTTGCCTTAGGTTAGGATATATGACGTTATAGACGTATATACTGTTCCCTCCGGATGGTAGGGTTCGACAGGCCAGGAATGTTGTCAAATATTGCATCCGAGATGTTAGATTGCCTTAGATTACGATATCGACCGTTATAGACGCATATAATATTCCCACCGAAAAGTGTGCACCGACACGCCAGGAATATTGCAAAATATTACGTCTGAGATAATAGGTTGCCTTAGATTAGGATATACAACGTTATAGACTCATATAATGTTCCCAGCGAGAAGTAGGGTCCGACACGCCTGGAATGATGTAGAATATTACATCCGAGATGTCAGGTTGCCTTCGGTTAGGATATATATCGTTATAGACGTATATACTGTTCCCTCCGAGAAGTAGGGTTCGACAGGCTAAGAATGTTGTCAAATATTGCATCCGAGATGTTAGGTTGCCTTAGATTAGGGTATATAACGTTATAGACGCATATAATGTTACCACCGAAACGTAGGGACCGACATGCCTGGAATGTTGTCAAATGTTACATCCGAGATGTTAGTTTGCCTTAGGTTAGGATATATGACGTTATAGACGTATATACTGTTACCTCCGAGAAGTAGGGTTCGACAGGCCAGGAATGTTGTCAAATATTGCATCCGAGATGTTAGATTGCCTTAGATTAGGATATATACCGATATAGACGTATATACTGTTCCCTCCGAGAAGTAGGGTTCGACAGGCCAGGAATGTTGTCAAATGTTACATCCGAGATGTTAGGTTGCCTTAGGTTAGGATATATGACGTTATAGACGTATATGCTGTTCCCTCCGAGAAGTAGGGTTCGACAGGCCAGGAATGTTGTCAAATGTTACATCCGAGATGTTAGGTTGCCTTAGGTTAGGATATATGACGTTATAGACGTATATGCTGTTCCCTCCGAGAAGTAGGGACCGACACGCCTGGAATGTTGTAAAATGTTACATCCGAGATGTTAGGTTGCCTAAGATTAGGATATATACCGTTATAGACGCATGTAATGTTACCACCGAGACGTAGGGACCGACACGCCTGGAATGTTGTCAAATGTTACATCCGAGATGTTAGGTTGCCTTAGGTTAGGATATATGACGTTATAGACGTATATACTGTTCCCTCCGAGAAGTAGGGTTCGACAGGCCAGGAATGTTGCCAAATATTGCACCCGAGATGTTAGGTTGCCTTAGGTTAGGATATATAACGTTATAGACGCATGTAATGTTACCACCGAGACGTAGGGACCGACATGCCTGGAATGTTGTCAAATGTTACATCCGAGATGTTAGGTTGCCTTAGGTTAGGATATATGACGTTATAGACGTATATACTGTTCCCTCCGAGAAGTAGGGTTCGACAGGCCAGGAATGTTGTCAAATATTGCATCCGAGATGTTAGGTTGCCTTAGATTAGGATATATACCGTTATAGACGTATATACTGTTCCCTCCGAGAAGTAGGGTTCGACAGGCCAGGAATGTTGTCAAATATTGCATCCGAGATGTAAGGTTGCCTTAGATTAGGATATGCAACGTTATAGACGCATATAATGTTCCCACCGAGAAGTAGGGTCCGAAACGCCTGGAAGGTTGTAGAATATTACATCCGAGATGTTAGGTTGCCCTAGGTTAGGATATATAACGTTATAGGCGTATATACTGTTCCCTCCGAGAAGTAGGGTTTGACAGGCCAGGAATGTTGTCAAATATTGCATCCGAGATGTTAGATTGCCTTAGATTACGATATCGACCGTTATAGACGCATATAATATTCCCACCGAAAAGTATGCACCGACACGCCAGGAATATTGTAAAATATTACGTCTGAGATAATAGGTTGCCTTAGATTAGGATATATATCGTTATAGACTCATATAATGTTCCCACCGAGACGTAGGGACCGACACGCCTGGAAAGTTGTAAAATGTTACATCCGAGATGTTAGGTTGCCTAAGATTAGGATATATACCGTTATAGACGCATGCAATGTTACCACCGAGACGTAGGAACCGACACGCCTGGAATGTTGCCAAATGTTACATCCGAGATGTTAGGTTGCCTTAGGTTAGGATATATGACGTTATAGACGTATATACTGTTCCCTCCGGATGGTAGGGTTCGACAGACCAGGAATGTTGTCAAATATTGCATCCGAGATGTTAGGTTGCGTTATGTCAGGATATATAACGTTATAGACGCATGTAATGTAACCACCGAGACGTAGGGACCGACACGCCTGGAGTGTTGTCAAATGTTACATCCGAGATGTTAGATTGTCTTAGGTTAGGATATATGACGTTACGGACGTATAGAATGTTCCCTCCGAGAGGTAGGGTTCGACAGGCTAGGAATGTCGTCAAATATTGCATCCGAGATGTTAGGTTGCCTTAGATTAGGATATATAGCGTTATAGACGCATATAATGTTCCCACCGAGAAGTAGGGTTCGACACTCCAGGAATGTTGTCAAATATTACATACGAGATGTTAGGTTGCCTTACGTTAGGATATATAACGTTATAGACGCATGTAATGTTACCACCGAGACGTAGGGACCGACACGCCTGGAATGTTGTCAAATGTTACATCCGAGATGTTAGGTTGCCTTAGGTTAGGATATATGACGTTATAGACGTATATACTGTTCCCTCCGGATGGTAGGGTTCGACAGACCAGGAATGTTGTCAAATATTGCATCCGAGATGTTAGGTTGCCTTAGGTTAGGATATATAACGTTATAGACGTATATACTGTTCCCACCGAGAAGTAGGGTTCGACAGGCCAGGAATGTTGTCAAATATTGCATCCGAGATGTTAGGTTGCCTTAGATTTGGATATATACCGTTATAGACGTATATACTGTTCCCTCCGAGACGTAGGGTTCGACAGGCCAGGAATGTTGTCAAATATTGCATCCGAGATGTTAGATTGCCTTAGATTAGGATATATACCGATATAGACGTATATACTGTTCCCTCCGAGAAGTAGGGTTCGACAGGCGAGGAATGTTGTCAAATGTTACATCCGAGATGTTAGGTTGCCTTAGGTTAGGATATATGACGTTATAGACGTATATACTGTTCCCTCCGAGAAGTAGGGTTCGACAGGCCAGGAATGTTGTCAAATATTGCATCCGAGACGTTAGGTTGCCTTAGGTTAGGATATATAACGTTATAGACGCATGTAACGTTACCACCGAGAAGTAGGTTCCGACACGCCTGGAATGTTGTAGAATAATACATCCGAGATGTCAGGTTGCCTTAGGTTAGGATATATAACGTTATAGACGTATATACTGTTCCCTCCGAGAAGTAGGGTTCGACAGGCTAAGAATGTTGTCAAATATTGCATCCGAGATGTTAGGTTGCTTTAGATTAGGATATATAACGTTATAGACGCATATAATGTTACCACCGAGACGTAGGGACCGACATGCCTGGAATGTTGTCAAATGTTACATCCGAGATGTTAGTTTGCCTTAGGTTAGGATATATGACGTTATAGACGTATATACTGTTCCCTCCGAGAAGTAGGGTTCGACAGGCCAGGAATGCTGTCAAATATTGCATCCGAGATGTTAGATTGCCTTAGATTAGGATATATACCGATATAGACGTATATACTGTTCCCTCCGAGAAGTAGGGTTCGACAGGCGAGGAATGTTGTCAAATGTTACATCCGAGATGTTAGGTTGCCTTAGGTTAGGATATATGACGTTATAGACGTATATGCTGTTCCCTCCGAGAAGTAGGGTTCGACAGGCCAGGAATGTTGTCAAATGTTACATCCGAGATGTTAGGTTGCCTTAGGTTAGGATATATGACGTTATAGACGTATATGCTGTTCCCTCCGAGAAGTAGGGACCGACACGCCTGGAATGTTGTAAAATGTTACATCCGAGATGTTAGGTTGCCTAAGATTAGGATATATACCGTTATAGACGCATGTAATGTTACCACCGAGACGTAGGGACCGACACGCCTGGAATGTTGTCAAATGTTACATCCGAGATGTTAGGTTGCCTTAGGTTAGGATATATGACGTTATAGACGTATATACTGTTCCCTCCGAGAAGTAGGGTTCGACAGGCCAGGAATGTTGCCAAATATTGCACCCGAGATGTTAGGTTGCCTTAGGTTAGGATATATAACGTTATAGACGCATGTAATGTTACCACCGAGACGTAGGGACCGACATGCCTGGAATGTTGTCAAATGTTACATCCGAGATGTTAGGTTGCCTTAGGTTAGGATATATGACGTTATAGACGTATATACTGTTCCCTCCGAGAAGTAGGGTTCGACAGGCCAGGAATGTTGTCAAATATTGCATCCGAGATGTTAGGTTGCCTTAGATTAGGATATATACCGTTATAGACGTATATACTGTTCCCTCCGAGAAGTAGGGTTCGACAGGCCAGGAATGTTGTCAAATATTGCATCCGAGATGTAAGGTTGCCTTAGATTAGGATATGCAACGTTATCGACGCATATAATGTTCCCACCGAGAAGTAGGGTCCGACACGCCTGGAAGGTTGTAGAATATTACATCCGAGATGTTAGATTGCCTTAGATTACGATATCGACCGTTATAGACGCATATAATATTCCCACCGAAAAGTATGCACCGACACGCCAGGAATATTGTAAAATATTACGTCTGAGATAATAGGTTGCCTTAGATTAGGATATACATCGTTATAGACTCATATAATGTTCCCACCGAGACGTAGGGACCGACACGCCTGGAAAGTTGTAAAATGTTACTTCCGAGATGTTAGGTTGCCTAAGATTAGGATATATACCGTTATAGACGCATGCAATGTTACCACCGAGACGTAGGGACCGACACGCCTGGAATGTTGTCAAATGTTACATCCGAGATGTTAGGTTGCCTTAGGTTAGGATATATGACGTTATAGACGTATATACTGTTCCCTCCGGATGGTAGGGTTCGACAGACCAGGAATGTTGTCAAATATTGCATCCGAGATGTTAGGTTGCCTTAGGTTAGGATATATAACGTTATAGACGCATGTAATGTTACCACCGAGACGTAGGGACCGACACGCCTGGAATGTTGTCAAATGTTACATCCGAGATGTTAGGTTGTCTTAGGTCAGGATATATGACGTTATAGACGTATATACTGTTCCCACCGAGAAGTAGGGTTCGACACGCCAGGAATGTTGTCAAATATTACATACGAGATGTTATGTGGCTTTAGGTTAGGATATATAACGTTATAGACGCATGTAATGTTACGACCGAGACGTAGGGACCGACACGCCTGGAATGTTGTAAAATATTACATCCGAGATGTTAGGTTGCCTAAGATTAGGATATATAACGTTATAGACGCATGTAATGTTACCACCGAGACGTAGGGACCGACACGCCTGGAATGTTGTCAAATGTTACATCCGAGATGTTAGGTTGCCTTAGGTTAGGATATATGACGTTATAGACGTATATACTGTTCCCTCCGGATGGTAGGGTTCGACAGGCCGGGAATGTTGTCAAATATTGCATCCGAGATGTTAGGTTGCCTTATGTCAGGATATATAACGTTATAGACGCATGTAATGTAACCACCGAGACGTAGGGACCGACACGCCTGGAGTGTTGTCAAATGTTACATCCGAGATGTTAGATTGTCTTAGGTTAGGATATATGACGTTATAGACGCATATAATGTTCCCACCGAGAAGTAGGGTTCGACACTCCAGGAATGTTGTCAAATATTACATACGAGATGTTAGGTTGCCTTACGTTAGGATATATAACGTTATAGACGCATGTAATGTTACCACCGAGACGTAGGGACCGACACGCCTGGAATGTTGTCAAATGTTACATCCGAGATGTTAGGTTGCCTTAGGTTAGGATATATGACGTTATAGACGTATATACTGTTCCCTCCGGATGGTAGGGTTCGACAGACCAGGAATGTTGTCAAATATTGCATCCGAGATGTTAGGTTGCCTTAGGTTAGGATATATAACGTTATAGACGTATATACTGTTCCCACCGAGAAGTAGGGTTCGACAGGCCAGGAATGTTGTCAAATATTGCATCCGAGATGTTAGGTTGCCTTAGATTAGGATATATACCGTTATAGACGTATATACTGTTCCCTCCGAGATGTAGGGTTCGACAGGCCAGGAATGTTGTCAAATATTGCATCCGAGATGTTAGGTTGCCTTAGATTAGGATATGCAACGTTATATACGTATATACTGTTCCCTCCGAGAAGTAGGGTCCGACACGCCTGGAAGGTTGTAGAATATTACATCCGAGATGATAGGTTGCCTTAGGTTAGGATATATAACGTTATAGACGTATATACTGTTCCCTCCGAGAAGTAGGGTTCGACGGGCTAGGAATGTTGTCAAATATTGCATCCGAGATGTAAGGTTGCCTTAGATTAGGATATGCAACGTTATCGACGCATATAATGTTCCCACCGAGAAGTAGGGTCCGACACGCCTGGAAGGTTGTAGAATATTACATCCGAGATGTTAGGTTGCCTTAGGTTAGGATATATAACGTTATAGGCGTATATACTGTTCCCTCCGAGAAGTAGGGTTTGACAGGCCAGGAATGTTGTCAAATATTGCATCCGAGATGTTAGATTGCCTTAGATTACGATATCGACCGTTATAGACGCATATAATATTCCCACCGAAAAGTATGCACCGACACGCCAGGAATATTGTAAAATATTACGTCTGAGATAATAGGTTGCCTTAGATTAGGATATACATCGTTATAGACTCATATAATGTTCCCACCGAGACGTAGGGACCGACACGCCTGGAAAGTTGTAAAATGTTACATCCGAGATGTTAGGTTGCCTAAGATTAGGATATATACCGTTATAGACGCATGCAATGTTACCACCGAGACGTAGGGACCGACACGCCTGGAATGTTGTCAAATGTTACATCCGAGATGTTAGGTTGCCTTAGGTTAGGATATATGACGTTATAGACGTATATACTGTTCCCTCCGGATGGTAGGGTTCGACAGACCAGGAATGTTGTCAAATATTGCATCCGAGATGTTAGGTTGCCTTAGGTTAGGATATATAACGTTATAGACGCATGTAATGTTACCACCGAGACGTAGGGACCGACACGCCTGGAATGTTGTCAAATGTTACATCCGAGATGTTAGGTTGTCTTAGGTCAGGATATATGACGTTATAGACATATATACTGTTCCCACCGAGAAGTAGGGTTCGACACGCCAGGAATGTTGTCAAATATTACATACGAGATGTTATGTGGCCTTAGGTTAGGATATATAACGTTATAGACGCATGTAATGTTACGACCGAGACGTAGGGACCGACACGCCTGGAATGTTGTAAAATATTACATCCGAGATGTTAGGTTGCCTAAGATTAGGATATATAACGTTATAGACGCATGTAATGTTACCACCGAGACGTAGGGACCGACACGCCTGGAATGTTGTCAAATGTTACATCCGAGATGTTAGGTTGCCTTAGGTTAGGATATATGACGTTATAGACGTATATACTGTTCCCTCCGGATGGTAGGGTTCGACAGGCCGGGAATGTTGTCAAATATTGCATCCGAGATGTTAGGTTGCCTTATGTCAGGATATATAACGTTATAGACGCATGTAATGTAACCACCGAGACGTAGGGACCGACACGCCTGGAGTGTTGTCAAATGTTACATCCGAGATGTTAGATTGTCTTAGGTTAGGATATATGACGTTATAGACGCATATAATGTTCCCACCGAGAAGTAGGGTTCGACACTCCAGGAATGTTGTCAAATATTACATACGAGATGTTAGGTTGCCTTACGTTAGGATATATAACGTTATAGACGCATGTAATGTTACCACCGAGACGTAGGGACCGACACGCCTGGAATGTTGTCAAATGTTACATCCGAGATGTTAGGTTGCCTTAGGTTAGGATATATGACGTTATAGACGTATATACTGTTCCCTCCGGATGGTAGGGTTCGACAGACCAGGAATGTTGTCAAATATTGCATCCGAGATGTTAGGTTGCCTTAGGTTAGGATATATAACGTTATAGACGTATATACTGTTCCCACCGAGAAGTAGGGTTCGACAGGCCAGGAATGTTGTCAAATATTGCATCCGAGATGTTAGGTTGCCTTAGATTAGGATATATACCGTTATAGACGTTTATACTGTTCCCACCGAGACGTAGGGTTCGACAGGCCAGGAATGTTGTCAAATATTGCATCCGAGATGTTAGGTTGCCTTAGATTAGGATATGCAACGTTATATACGTATATACTGTTCCCTCCGAGAAGTAGGGTCCGACACGCCTGGAAGGTTGTAGAATATTACATCCGAGATGATAGGTTGCCTTAGGTTAGGATATATAACGTTATAGACGTATATACTGTTCCCTCCGAGAAGTAGGGTTCGACGGGCTAGGAATGTTGTCAAATATTGCATCCGAGATGTTAGGTGGCCTTAGGTTAGGATATATAACGTTATAGACGCATGTAATGTTACCACCGAGACGTAGGGACCGACATGCCTGGAATGTTGTCAAATGTTACATCCGAGATGTTAGTTTGCCTTAGGTTAGGATATATGACGTTATAGACGTATATACTGTTCCCTCCGAGAAGTAGGGTACGACAGGCCAGGAATGTTGTCAAATATTGCATCCGAGATGTTAGGTTGCCTTAGATTAGGATATATACCGTTATAGACGCATGTAATGTTACCACCGAGACGTAGGGACCGACACGCCTGGAATGTTGTCAAATGTTACATCCGAGATGTTAGGTTGCCTTAGGTTAGGATATATGACGTTATAGACGTATATACTGTTCCCTCCGAGAAGTAGGGTTCGACAGGCCAGGAATGTTGCCAAATATTGCACTCGAGATGTTAGGTTGCCTTAGGTTAGGATATATAACGTTATAGACGCATGTAATGTTACCACCGAGACGTAGGGACCGACATGCCTGGAATGTTGTCAAATGTTACATCCGAGATGTTAGGTTGCCTTAGGTTAGGATATATGACGTTATAGACGTATATACTGTTCCCTCCGAGAAGTAGGGTTCGACAGGCCAGGAATGTTGTCAAATATTGCATCCGAGATGTTAGGTTGCCTTAGATTAGGATATATACCGTTATAGACGTATATACTGTTCCCTCCGAGAAGTAGGGTTCGACAGGCCAGGAATGTTGTCAAATATTGCATCCGAGATGTAAGGTTGCCTTAGATTAGGATATGCAACGTTATAGACGCATATAATGTTCCCACCGAGAAGTAGGGTCCGACACGCCTGGAAGGTTGTAGAATATTACATCCGAGATGTTAGGTTGCCTTAGGTTAGGATATATAACGTTATAGGCGTATATACTGTTCCCTCCGAGAAGTAGGGTTCGACAGGCCAGGAATGTTGTCAAATATTGCATCCGAGATGTTAGATTGCCTTAGATTACGATATCGACCGTTATAGACGCATATAATATTCCCACCGAAAAGTATGCACCGACACGCCAGGAATATTGTAAAATATTACGTCTGAGATAATAGGTTGCCTTAGATTAGGATATACATCGTTATAGACTCATATAATGTTCCCACCGAGACGTAGGGACCGACACGCCTGGAATGTTGTAAAATGTTACATCCGAGATTTTAGGTTGCGTAAGATTAGGATATATACCGTTATAGACGCATGCAATGTTACCACCGAGACGTAGGGACCGACACGCCTGGAATGTTGTCAAATGTTACATCCGAGATGTTAGGTTGCCTTAGGTTAGGATATATGACGTTATAGACGTATATACTGTTCCCTCCGGATGGTAGGATTCGACAGACCAGGAATTTTGTCAAATATTGCATCCGAGATGTTAGGTTGCCTTAGGTTAGGATATATAACGTTATAGACGCATGTAATGTTACCACCGAGACGTAGGGACCGACACGCCTGGAATGTTGTCAAATGTTACATCCGAGATGTTAGGTTGTCTTAGGTCAGGATATATGACGTTATAGACGTATATACTGTTCCCACCGAGAAGTAGGGTTCGGCACGCCTGGAATGTTGTAAAATATTACATCCGAGATGTTAGGTTGCCTAAGATTAGGATATATAACGTTATAGACGCATGTAATGTTACCACCGAGACGTAGGGACCGACACGCCTGGAATGTTGTCAAATGTTACATCCGAGATGTTAGGTTGCCTTAGGTTAGGATATATGACGTTATAGACGTATATACTGTTCCCTCCGGATGGTAGGGTTCGACAGGCCGGGAATGTTGTCAAATATTGCATCCGAGATGTTAGGTTGCCTTATGTCAGGATATATAACGTTATAGACGCATGTAATGTAACCACCGAGACGTAGGGACCGACACGCCTGGAGTGTTGTCAAATGTTACATCCGAGATGTTAGTTTGCCTTAGGTTAGGATATATGACGTTATAGACGTATATACTGTTACCTCCGAGAAGTAGGGTTCGACAGGCCAGGAATGTTGTCAAATATTGCATCCGAGATGTTAGATTGCCTTAGATTAGGATATATACCGATATAGACGTATATACTGTTCCCTCCGAGAAGTAGGGTTCGACACTCCAGGAATGTTGTCAAATATTACATACGAGATGTTAGGTTGCCTTACGTTAGGATATATAACGTTATAGACGCATGTAATGTTACCACCGAGACGTAGGGACCGACACGCCTGGAATGTTGTCAAATGTTACATCCGAGATGTTAGGTTGCCTTAGGTTAGGATATATGACGTTATAGACGTATATACTGTTCCCTCCGGATGGTAGGGTTCGACAGACCAGGAATGTTGTCAAATATTGCATCCGAGATGTTAGGTTGCCTTAGGTTAGGATATATAACGTTATAGACGTATATACTGTTCCCACCGAGAAGTAGGGTTCGACAGGCCAGGAATGTTGTCAAATATTGCATCCGAGATGTTAGGTTGCCTTAGATTAGGATATATACCGTTATAGACGTATATACTGTTCCCTCCGAGACGTAGGGTTCGACAGGCCAGGAATGTTGTCAAATATTGCATCCGAGATGTTAGGTTGCCTTAGATTAGGATATGCAACGTTATATACGTATATACTGTTCCCTCCGAGAAGTAGGGTCCGACACGCCTGGAAGGTTGTAGAATATTACATCCGAGATGATAGGTTGCCTTAGGTTAGGATATATAACGTTATAGACGTATATACTGTTCCCTCCGAGAAGTAGGGTTCGACAGGCTAGGAATGTTGTCAAATATTGCATCCGAGATGTTAGGTGGCCTTAGGTTAGGATATATAACGTTATAGACGCATGTAATGTTACCACCGAGACGTAGGGACCGACACGCCTGGAATGTTGTCAAATGTTACATCCGAGATGTTAGGTTGCCTTAGGTTAGGATATATGACGTTATAGACGTATATACTGTTCCCTCCGAGAAGTAGGGTTCGACAGGCCAGGAATGTTGCCAAATATTGCACTCGAGATGTTAGGTTGCCTTAGGTTAGGATATATAACGTTATAGACGCATGTAATGTTACCACCGAGACGTAGGGACCGACATGCCTGGAATGTTGTCAAATGTTACATCCGAGATGTTAGGTTGCCTTAGGTTAGGATATATGACGTTATAGACGTATATACTGTTCCCTCCGAGAAGTAGGGTTCGACAGGCCAGGAATGTTGTCAAATATTGCATTCGAGATGTTAGGTTGCCTTAGATTAGGATATATACCGTTATAGACGTATATACTGTTCCCTCCGAGAAGTAGGGTTCGACAGGCCAGGAATGTTGTCAAATATTGCATCCGAGATGTAAGGTTGCCTTAGATTAGGATATGCAACGTTATAGACGCATATAATGTTCCCACCGAGAAGTAGGGTCCGACACGCCTGGAAGGTTGTAGAATATTACATCCGAGATGTTAGGTTGCCTTAGGTTAGGATATATAACGTTATAGGCGTATATACTGTTCCCTCCGAGAAGTAGGGTTCGACAGGCCAGGAATGTTGTCAAATATTGCATCCGAGATGTTAGATTGCCTTAGATTACGATATCGACCGTTATAGACGCATATAATATTCCCACCGAAAAGTATGCACCGACACGCCAGGAATATTGTAAAATATTACGTCTGAGATAATAGGTTGCCTTAGATTAGGATATACATCGTTATAGACTCATATAATGTTCCCACCGAGACGTAGGGACCGACACGCCTGGAATGTTGTAAAATGTTACATCCGAGATTTTAGGTTGCCTAAGATTAGGATATATACCGTTATAGACGCATGCAATGTTACCACCGAGACGTAGGGACCGACACGCCTGGAATGTTGTCAAATGTTACATCCGAGATGTTAGGTTGCCTTAGGTTAGGATATATGACGTTATAGACGTATATACTGTTCCCTCCGGATGGTAGGATTCGACAGACCAGGAATTTTGTCAAATATTGCATCCGAGATGTTAGGTTGCCTTAGGTTAGGATATATAACGTTATAGACGCATGTAATGTTACCACCGAGACGTAGGGACCGACACGCCTGGAATGTTGTCAAATGTTACATCCGAGATGTTAGGTTGTCTTAGGTCAGGATATATGACGTTATAGACGTATATACTGTTCCCACCGAGAAGTAGGGTTCGGCACGCCTGGAATGTTGTAAAATATTACATCCGAGATGTTAGGTTGCCTAAGATTAGGATATATAACGTTATAGACGCATGTAATGTTACCACCGAGACGTAGGGACCGACACGCCTGGAATGTTGTCAAATGTTACATCCTAGATGTTAGGTTGCCTTAGGTTAGGATATATGACGTTATAGACGTATATACTGTTCCCTCCGGATGGTAGGGTTCGACAGGCCGGGAATGTTGTCAAATATTGCATCCGAGATGTTAGGTTGCCTTATGTCAGGATATATAACGTTATAGACGCATGTAATGTAACCACCGAGACGTAGGGACCGACACGCCTGGAGTGTTGTCAAATGTTACATCCGAGATGTTAGATTGTCTTAGGTTAGGATATATGACGTTACAGACGTATAGAATGTTCCCTCCGAGAGGTAGGGTTCGACAGGCTAGGAATGTCGTCAAATATTGCATCCGAGATGTCAGGTTGCCTTAGATTAGGATATATAGCGTTATAGACGCATATAATGTTCCCACCGAGAAGTAGGGTTCGACACTCCAGGAATGTTGTCAAATATTACATACGAGATGTTAGGTTGCCTTACGTTAGGATATATAACGTTATAGACGCATGTAATGTTACCACCGAGACGTAGGGACCGACACGCCTGGAATGTTGTCAAATGTTACATCCGAGATGTTAGGTTGCCTTAGGTTAGGATATATGACGTTATAGACGTATATACTGTTCCCTCCGGATGGTAGGGTTCGACAGACCAGGAATGTTGTCAAATATTGCATCCGAGATGTTAGGTTGCCTTAGGTTAGGATATATAACGTTATAGACGTATATACTGTTCCCACCGAGAAGTAGGGTTCGACAGGCCAGGAATGTTGTCAAATATTGCATCCGAGATGTTAGGTTGCCTTAGATTAGGATATATACCGTTATAGACGTATATACTGTTCCCTCCGAGACGTAGGGTTCGACAGGCCAGGAATGTTGTCAAATATTGCATCCGAGATGTTAGGTTGCCTTAGATTAGGATATGCAACGTTATATACGTATATACTGTTCCCTCCGAGAAGTAGGGTCCGACACGCCTGGAAGGTTGTAGAATATTACATCCGAGATGATAGGTTGCCTTAGGTTAGGATATATAACGTTATAGACGTATATACTGTTCCCTCCGAGAAGTAGGGTTCGACAGGCTAGGAATGTTGTCAAATATTGCATCCGAGATGTTAGGTGGCCTTAGGTTAGGATATATAACGTTATAGACGCATGTAATGTTACCACCGAGACGTAGGGACCGACACGCCTGGAATGTTGTCAAATGTTACATCCGAGATGTTAGGTTGCCTTAGGTTAGGATATATGACGTTATAGACGTATATACTGTTCCCTCCGAGAAGTAGGGTTCGACAGGCCAGAAATGTTGTCAAATATTGCATCCGAGACGTTAGGTTGCCTTAGGTTAGGATATATAACGTTATAGACGCATGTAACGTTACCACCGAGAAGTAGGTTCCGACACGCCTGGAATGTTGTAGAATAATACATCCGAGATGTCAGGTTGCCTTAGGTTAGGATATATAACGTTATAGACGTATATACTGTTCCCTCCGAGAAGTAGGGTTCGACAGGCTAAGAATGTTGTCAAATATTGCATCCGAGATGTTAGGTTGCCTTAGATTAGGATATATAACGTTATAGACGCATATAATGTTACCACCGAGACGTAGGGACCGACATGCCTGGAATGTTGTCAAATGTTACATCCGAGATGTTAGTTTGCCTTAGGTTAGGATATATGACGTTATAGACGTATATACTGTTCCCTCCGAGAAGTAGGGTTCGACAGGCCAGGAATGTTGTCAAATATTGCATCCGAGATGTTAGGTTGCCTTAGATTAGGATATATACCGTTATAGACGCATGTAATGTTACCACCGAGACGTAGGGACCGACACGCCTGGAATGTTGTCAAATGTTACATCCGAGATGTTAGGTTGCCTTAGGTTAGGATATATGACGTTATAGACGTATATACTGTTCCCTCCGAGAAGTAGGGTTCGACAGGCCAGGAATGTTGCCAAATATTGCACTCGAGATGTTAGGTTGCCTTAGGTTAGGATATATAACGTTATAGACGCATGTAATGTTACCACCGAGACGTAGAGACCGACATGCCTGGAATGTTGTCAAATGTTACATCCGAGATGTTAGGTTGCCTTAGGTTAGGATATATGACGTTATAGACGTATATACTGTTCCCTCCGAGAAGTAGGGTTCGACAGGCCAGGAATGTTGTCAAATATTGCATCCGAGATGTTAGGTTGCCTTAGGTTAGGATATATACCGTTATAGACGCATGTAATGTTACCACCGAGACGTAGGGACCGACACGCCTGGAATGTTGTCAAATGTTACATCCGAGATGTTAGGTTGTCTTAGGTCAGGATATATGACGTTATAGACGTATATACTGTTCCCACCGAGAAGTAGGGTTCGACACGCCTGGAAGGTTGTAAAATATTACATCCGAGATGTTAGGTTGCCTAAGATTAGGATATATAACGTTATAGACGCATGTAATGTTACCACCGAGACGTAGGGACCGACACGCCTGGAATGTTGTCAAATGTTACATCCGAGATGTTAGGTTGCCTTAGGTTAGGATATATGACGTTATAGACGTATATACTGTTCCCTCCGGATGGTAGGGTTCGACAGGCCGGGAATGTTGTCAAATATTGCATCCGAGATGTTAGGTTGCCTTATGTCAGGATATATAACGTTATAGACGCATGTAATGTAACCACCGAGACGTAGGGACCGACACGCCTGGAGTGTTGTCAAATGTTACATCCGAGATGTTAGATTGTCTTAGGTTAGGATATATGACGTTACAGACGTATAGAATGTTCCCTCCGAGAGGTAGGGTTCGACAGGCTAGGAATGTCGTCAAATATTGCATCCGAGATGTTAGGTTGCCTTAGATTAGGATATATAGCGTTATAGACGCATATAATGTTCCCACCGAGAAGTAGGGTTCGACACTCCAGGAATGTTGTCAAATATTACATACGAGATGTTAGGTTGCCTTACGTTAGGATATATAACGTTATAGACGCATGTAATGTTACCACCGAGACGTAGGGACCGACACGCCTGGAATGTTGTCAAATGTTACATCCGAGATGTTAGGTTGCCTTAGGTTAGGATATATGACGTTATAGACGTATATACTGTTCCCTCCGGATGGTAGGGTTCGACAGACCAGGAATGTTGTCAAATATTGCATCCGAGATGTTAGGTTGCCTTAGGTTAGGATATATAACGTTATAGACGTATATACTGTTCCCACCGAGACGTAGGGACCGACACGCCTGGAAAGTTGTAAAATGTTACATCCGAGATGTTAGGTTGCCTTAGATTAGGATATATACCGTTATAGACGTATATACTGTTCCCTCCGAGACGTAGGGTTCGACAGGCCAGGAATGTTGTCAAATATTGCATCCGAGATGTTAGGTTGCCTTAGATTAGGATATGCAACGTTATATACGTATATACTGTTCCCTCCGAGAAGTAGGGTCCGACACGCCTGGAAGGTTGTAGAATATTACATCCGAGATGATAGGTTGCCTTAGGTTAGGATATATAACGTTATAGACGTATATACTGTTCCCTCCGAGAAGTAGGGTTCGACAGGCTAGGAATGTTGTCAAATATTGCATCCGAGATGTTAGGTGGCCTTAGGTTAGGATATATAACGTTATAGACGCATGTAATGTTACCACCGAGACGTAGGGACCGACACGCCTGGAATGTTGTCAAATGTTACATCCGAGATGTTAGGTTGCCTTAGGTTAGGATATATGACGTTATAGACGTATATACTGTTCCCTCCGAGAAGTAGGGTTCGACAGGCCAGGAATGTTGTCAAATATTGCATCCGAGACGTTAGGTTGCCTTAGGTTAGGATATATAACGTTATAGACGCATATAACGTTACCACCGAGAAGTAGGTTCCGACACGCCTGGAATGTTGTAGAATAATACATCCGAGATGTCAGGTTGCCTTAGGTTAGGATATATAACGTTATAGACGTATATACTGTTCCCTCCGAGAAGTAGGGTTCGACAGGCTAAGAATGTTGTCAAATATTGCATCCGAGATGTTAGGTTGCCTTAGATTAGGATATATAACGTTATAGACGCATATAATGTTACCACCGAGACGTAGGGACCGACATGCCTGGAATGTTGTCAAATGTTACATCCGAGATGTTAGTTTGCCTTAGGTTAGGATATATGACGTTATAGACGTCTATACTGTTCCCTCCGAGAAGTAGGGTTCGACAGGCCAGGAATGTTGTCAAATATTGCATCCGAGATGTTAGGTTGCCTTAGATTACGATATCGACCGTTATAGACGCATATAATACTCCCACCGAAAAGTATGCACCGACACGCCAGGAATATTGTAAAATATTACGTCTGAGATAATAGGTTGCCTTAGATTAGGATATACATCGTTATAGACTCATATAATGTTCCCACCGAGACGTAGGGACCGACACGCCTGGAATGTTGTAAAATGTTACATCCGAGATGTTAGGTTGCCTAAGATTAGGATATATACCGTTATAGACGCATGCAATGTTACCACCGAGACGTAGGGACCGACACGCCTGGAATGTTGTCAAATGTTACATCCGACATGTTAGCTTGCCTTAGGTTAGGATATATGACGTTATAGACGTATATACTGTTCCCTCCGGATGGTAGGGTTCGACAGGCCAGGAATGTTGTCAAATATTGCATCCGAGATGTTAGGTTGCCTTAGGTTAGGATATATGACGTTATAGACGTATATACTGTTACCTCCGAGAAGTAGGGTTCGACAGGCCAGGAATGTTGTCAAATATTGCATCCGAGATGTTAGATTGCCTTAGATTAGGATATATACCGATATAGACGTATATACTGTTCCCTCCGAGAAGTAGGGTTCGACCGGCCAGGAATGTTGTCAAATGTTACATCCGAGATGTTAGGTTGCCTTAGGTTAGGATATATGACGTTATAGACGTATATGCTGTTCCCTCCGAGAAGTAGGGTTCGACAGGCCAGGAATGTTGTCAAATGTTACATCCGAGATGTTAGGTTGCCTTAGGTTAGGATATATGACGTTATAGACGTATATGCTGTTCCCTCCGAGAAGTAGGGACCGACACGCCTGGAATGTTGTAAAATGTTACATCCGAGATGTTAGGTTGCCTAAGATTAGGATATATACCGTTATAGACGCATGTAATGTTACCACCGAGACGTAGGGACCGACACGCCTGGAATG
Source organism: Xylocopa violacea (assembly GCA_963969225.1). Taxonomy (NCBI): domain Eukaryota; kingdom Metazoa; phylum Arthropoda; class Insecta; order Hymenoptera; family Apidae; genus Xylocopa; species Xylocopa violacea. Next base: position 23,890,282 of record CAXAJV010000004.1, read on the forward strand.
TTGTCAAATGTTACATCCGACATGTTAGCTTGCCTTAGGTTAGGATATATGACGTTATAGACGTATATACTGTTCCCTCCGGATGGTAGGGTTCGACAGGCCAGGAATGTTGTCAAATATTGCATCCGAGATGTTAGATTGCCTTAGATTACGATATCGACCGTTATAGACGCATATAATATTCCCACCGAAAAGTGTGCACCGACACGCCAGGAATATTGCAAAATATTACGTCTGAGATAATAGGTTGCCTTAGATTAGGATATACAACGTTATAGACTCATATAATGTTCCCAGCGAGAAGTAGGGTCCGACACGCCTGGAATGATGTAGAATATTACATCCGAGATGTCAGGTTGCCTTTGGTTAGGATATATATCGTTATAGACGTATATACTGTTCCCTCCGAGAAGTAGGGTTCGACAGGCTAAGAATGTTGTCAAATATTGCATCCGAGATGTTAGGTTGCCTTAGATTAGGATATATAACGTTATAGACGCATATAATGTTACCACCGAGACGTAGGGACCGACATGCCTGGAATGTTGTCAAATGTTACATCCGAGATGTTAGTTTGCCTTAGGTTAGGATATATGACGTTATAGACGTATATACTGTTACCTCCGAGAAGTAGGGTTCGACAGGCCAGGAATGTTGTCAAATATTGCATCCGAGATGTTAGGTTGCCTAAGATTAGGATATATAACGTTATAGACGCATGTAATGTTACCACCGAGACGTAGGGACCGACACGCCTGGAATGTTGTCAAATGTTACATCCGAGATGTTAGGTTGCCTTAGGTTAGGATATATGACGTTATAGACGTATATACTGTTCCCTCCGGATGGTAGGGTTCGACAGGCCAGGAATGTTGTCAAATATTGCATCCGAGATGTTAGGTTGCCTTAGGTTAGGATATATGACGTTATAGACGTATATGCTGTTCCCTCCGAGAAGTATGCACCGACACGCCAGGAATATTGCAAAATATTACGTCTGAGATAATAGGTTGCCTTAGATTAGGATATACAACGTTATAGACTCATATAATGTTCCCAGCGAGAAGTAGGGTCCGACACGCCTGGAATGATGTAGAATATTACATCCGAGATGTCAGGTTGCCTTCGGTTAGGATATATATCGTTATAGACGTATATACTGTTCCCTCCGAGAAGTAGGGTTCGACAGGCTAAGAATGTTGTCAAATATTGCATCCGAGATGTTAGGTTGCCTTAGGTTAGGATATATAACGTTATAGACGCATGTAATGTTACCACCGAGACGTAGGGACCGACACGCCTGGAATGTTGTCAAATGTTACATCCGACATGTTAGGTTGTCTTAGGTCAGGATATATGACGTTATAGACGTATATACTGTTCCCACCGAGAAGTAGGGTTCGGCACGCCTGGAATGTTGTAAAATATTACATCCGAGATGTTAGGTTGCCTAAGATTAGGATATATAACGTTATAGACGCATGTAATGTTACCACCGAGACGTAGGGACCGACACGCCTGGAATGTTGTCAAATGTTACATCCGAGATGTTAGGTTGCCTTAGGTTAGGATATATGACGTTATAGACGTATATACTGTTCCCTCCGGATGGTAGGGTTCGACAGGCCGGGAATGTTGTCAAATATTGCATCCGAGATGTTAGGTTGCCTTATGTCAGGATATATAACGTTATAGACGCATGTAATGTAACCACCGAGACGTAGGGACCGACACGCCTGGAGTGTTGTCAAATGTTACATCCGAGATGTTAGATTGTCTTAGGTTAGGATATATGACGTTACAGACGTATAGAATGTTCCCTCCGAGAGGTAGGGTTCGACAGGCTAGGAATGTCGTCAAATATTGCATCCGAGATGTTAGGTTGCCTTAGATTAGGATATATAGCGTTATAGACGCATATAATGTTCCCACCGAGAAGTAGGGTTCGACACTCCAGGAATGTTGTCAAATATTACATACGAGATGTTAGGTTGCCTTACGTTAGGATATATAACGTTATAGACGCATGTAATGTTACCACCGAGACGTAGGGACCGACACGCCTGGAATGTTGTCAAATGTTACATCCGAGATGTTAGGTTGCCTTAGGTTAGGATATATGACGTTATAGACGTATATACTGTTCCCTCCGGATGGTAGGGTTCGACAGACCAGGAATGTTGTCAAATATTGCATCCGAGATGTTAGGTTGCCTTAGGTTAGGATATATAACGTTATAGACGTATATACTGTTCCCACCGAGAAGTAGGGTTCGACAGGCCAGGAATGTTGTCAAATATTGCATCCGAGATGTTAGGTTGCCTTAGATTAGGATATATACCGTTATAGACGTATATACTGTTCCCTCCGAGACGTAGGGTTCGACAGGCCAGGAATGTTGTCAAATATTGCATCCGAGATGTTAGGTTGCCTTAGATTAGGATATGCAACGTTATATACGTATATACTGTTCCCTCCGAGAAGTAGGGTCCGACACGCCTGGAAGGTTGTAGAATATTACATCCGAGATGATAGGTTGCCTTAGGTTAGGATATACAACGTTATAGACGTATATACTGTTCCCTCCGAGAAGTAGGGTTCGACAGGCTAGGAATGTTGTCAAATATTGCATCCGAGATGTTAGGTGGCCTTAGGTTAGGATATATAACGTTATAGACGCATGTAATGTTACCACCGAGACGTAGGGACCGACACGCCTGGAATGTTGTCAAATGTTACATCCGAGATGTTAGGTTGCCTTAGGTTAGGATATATGACGTTATAGACGTATATACTGTTCCCTCCGAGAAGTAGGGTTCGACAGGCCAGGAATGTTGTCAAATATTGCATCCGAGACGTTAGGTTGCCTTAGGTTAGGATATATAACGTTATAGACGCATGTAACGTTACCACCGAGAAGTAGGTTCCGACACGCCTGGAATGTTGTAGAATAATACATCCGAGATGTCAGGTTGCCTTAGGTTAGGATATATAACGTTATAGACGTATATACTGTTCCCTCCGAGAAGTAGGGTTCGACAGGCTAAGAATGTTGTCAAATATTGCATCCGAGATGTTAGGTTGCCTTAGATTAGGATATATAACGTTATAGACGCATATAATGTTACCACCGAGACGTAGGGACCGACATGCCTGGAATGTTGTCAAATGTTACATCCGAGATGTTAGTTTGCCTTAGGTTAGGATATATGACGTTATAGACGTATATACTGTTCCCTCCGAGAAGTAGGGTTCGACAGGCCAGGAATGTTGTCAAATATTGCATCCGAGATGTTAGGTTGCCTTAGATTAGGATATATACCGTTATAGACGCATGTAATGTTACCACCGAGACGTAGGGACCGACACGCCTGGAATGTTGTCAAATGTTACATCCGAGATGTTAGGTTGCCTTAGGTTAGGATATATGACGTTATAGACGTATATACTGTTCCCTCCGAGAAGTAGGGTTCGACAGGCCAGGAATGTTGCCAAATATTGCACTCGAGATGTTAGGTTGCCTTAGGTTAGGATATATAACGTTATAGACGCATGTAATGTTACCACCGAGACGTAGGGACCGACATGCCTGGAATGTTGTCAAATGTTACATCCGAGATGTTAGGTTGCCTTAGGTTAGGATATATGACGTTATAGACGTATATACTGTTCCCTCCGATAAGTAGGGTTCGACAGGCCAGGAATGTTGTCAAATATTGCATCCGAGATGTTAGGTTGCCTTAGATTAGGATATATACCGTTATAGACGTATATACTGTTCCCTCCGAGAAGTAGGGTTCGACAGGCCAGGAATGTTGTCAAATGTTACATCCGAGATGTTAGGTTGCCTTAGGTTAGGATATATGACGTTATAGACGTATATGCTGTTCCCTCCGAGAAGTAGGGACCGACACGCCTGGAATGTTGTAAAATGTTACATCCGAGATGTTAGGTTGCCTAAGATTAGGATATATACCGTTATAGACGCATGTAATGTTACCACCGAGACGTAGGGACCGACACGCCTGGAATGTTGTCAAATGTTACATCCGAGATTTTAGGTTGCCTTAGGTTAGGATATATGACGTTATAGACGTATATACTGTTCCCTCCGAGAAGTAGGGTTCGACAGGCCAGGAATGTTGCCAAATATTGCACCCGAGATGTTAGGTTGCCTTAGGTTAGGATATATAACGTTATAGACGCATGTAATGTTACCACCGAGACGTAGGGACCGACACGGCTGGAATGTTGTCAAATGTTACATCCGACATGTTAGCTTGCCTTAGGTTAGGATATATGACGTTATAGACGTATATACTGTTCCCTCCGGATGGTAGGGTTCGACAGGCCAGGAATGTTGTCAAATATTGCATCCGAGATGTTAGGTTGCCTTAGGTTAGGATATATGACGTTATAGACGTATATGCTGTTCCCTCCGAGAAGTATGCACCGACACGCCAGGAATATTGCAAAATATTACGTCTGAGATAATAGGTTGCCTTAGATTAGGATATACAACGTTATAGACTCATATAATGTTCCCAGCGAGAAGTAGGGTCCGACACGCCTGGAATGATGTAGAATATTACATCCGAGATGTCAGGTTGCCTTCGGTTAGGATATATATCGTTATAGACGTATATACTGTTCCCTCCGAGAAGTAGGGTTCGACAGGCTAAGAACGTTGTCAAATATTGCATCCGAGATGTTAGGTTGCCTTAGGTTAGGATATATAACGTTATAGACGCATGTAATGTTACCACCGAGACGTAGGGACCGACACGCCTGGAATGTTGTCAAATGTTACATCCGAGATGTTAGGTTGTCTTAGGTCAGGATATATGACGTTATAGACGTATATACTGTTCCCACCGAGAAGTAGGGTTCGGCACGCCTGGAATGTTGTAAAATATTACATCCGAGATGTTAGGTTGCCTAAGATTAGGATATATAACGTTATAGACGCATGTAATGTTACCACCGAGACGTAGGGACCGACACGCCTGGAATGTTGTCAAATGTTACATCCGAGATGTTAGGTTGCCTTAGGTTAGGATATATGACGTTATAGACGTATATACTGTTCCCTCCGGATGGTAGGGTTCGACAGGCCGGGAATGTTGTCAAATATTGCATCCGAGATGTTAGGTTGCCTTATGTCAGGATATATAACGTTATAGACGCATGTAATGTAACCACCGAGACGTAGGGACCGACACGCCTGGAGTGTTGTCAAATGTTACATCCGAGATGTTAGATTGTCTTAGGTTAGGATATATGACGTTACAGACGTATAGAATGTTCCCTCCGAGAGGTAGGGTTCGACAGGCTAGGAATGTCGTCAAATATTGCATCCGAGAAGTTAGGTTGCCTTAGATTAGGATATATAGCGTTATAGACGCATATAATGTTCCCACCGAGAAGTAGGGTTCGACACTCCAGGAATGTTGTCAAATATTACATACGAGATGTTAGGTTGCCTTACGTTAGGATATATAACGTTATAGACGCATGTAATGTTCCCACCGAGACGTAGGGACCGACACGCCTGGAATGTTGTCAAATGTTACATCCGAGATGTTAGGTTGCCTTAGGTTAGGATATATGACGTTATAGACGTATATACTGTTCCCTCCGGATGGTAGGGTTCGACAGACCAGGAATGTTGTCAAATATTGCATCCGAGATGTTAGGTTGCCTTAGGTTAGGATATATAACGTTATAGACGTATATACTGTTCCCACCGAGAAGTAGGGTTCGACAGGCCAGGAATGTTGTCAAATATTGCATCCGAGATGTTAGGTTGCCTTAGATTAGGATATATACCGTTATAGACGTATATACTGTTCCCTCCGAGAAGTAGGGTTCGACAGGCTAGGAATGTTGTCAAATATTGCATCCGAGATGTTAGGTGGCCTTAGGTTAGGATATATAACGTTATAGACGCATGTAATGTTACCACCGAGACGTAGGGACCGACACGCCTGGAATGTTGTCAAATGTTACATCCGAGATGTTAGGTTGCCTTAGGTTAGGATATATGACGTTATAGACGTATATACTGTTCCCTCCGAGAAGTAGGGTTCGACAGGCCAGGAATGTTGTCAAATATTGCATCCGAGACGTTAGGTTGCCTTAGGTTAGGATATATAACGTTATAGACGCATGTAACGTTACCACCGAGAAGTAGGTTCCGACACGCCTGGAATGTTGTAGAATAATACATCCGAGATGTCAGGTTGCCTTAGGTTAGGATATATAACGTTATAGACGTATATACTGTTCCCTCCGAGAAGTAGGGTTCGACAGGCTAAGAATGTTGTCAAATATTGCATCCGAGATGTTAGGTTGCCTTAGATTAGGATATATAACGTTATAGACGCATATAATGTTACCACCGAGACGTAGGGACCGACATGCCTGGAATGTTGTCAAATGTTACATCCGAGATGTTAGTTTGCCTTAGGTTAGGATATATGACGTTATAGACGTATATACTGTTCCCTCCGAGAAGTAGGGTTCGACAGGCCAGGAATGTTGTCAAATATTGCATCCGAGATGTTAGGTTGCCTTAGATTAGGATATATACCGTTATAGACGCATGTAATATTCCCACCGAAAAGTATGCACCGACACGCCAGGAATATTGTAAAATATTACGTCTGAGATAATAGGTTGCCTTAGATTAGGATATACATCGTTATAGACTCATATAATGTTCCCACCGAGACGTAGGGACCGACACGCCTGGAATGTTGTAAAATGTTACATCCGAGATGTTAGGTTGCCTAAGATTAGGATATATACCGTTATAGACGCATGCAATGTTACCACCGAGACGTAGGGACCGACACGCCTGGAATGTTGTCAAATGTTACATCCGAGATGTTAGGTTGCCTTAGGTTAGGATATATGACGTTATAGACGTACATACTGTTCCCTCCGTATGGTAGGATTCGACAGACCAGGAATTTTGTCAAATATTGCATCCGAGATGTTAGGTTGCCTTAGGTTAGGATATATAACGTTATAGACGCATGTAATGTTACCACCGAGACGTAGGGACCGACACGCCTGGAATGTTGTCAAATGTTACATCCGAGATGTTAGGTTGTCTTAGGTCAGGATATATGACGTTATAGACGTATATACTGTTCCCACCGAGAAGTAGGGTTCGACACGCCTGGAATGTTGTAAAATATTACATCCGAGATGTTAGGTTGCCTAAGATTAGGATATATAACGTTATAGACGCATGTAATGTTACCACCGAGACGTAGGGACCGACACGCCTGGAATGTTGTCAAATGTTACATCCGAGATGTTAGGTTGCCTTAGGTTAGGATATATGACGTTATAGACGTATATACTGTTCCCTCCGGATGGTAGGGTTCGACAGGCCGGGAATGTTGTCAAATATTGCATCCGAGATGTTAGGTTGCCTTATGTCAGGATATATAACGTTATAGACGCATGTAATGTAACCACCGAGACGTAGGGACCGACACGCCTGGAGTGTTGTCAAATGTTACATCCGAGATGTTAGATTGTCTTAGGTTAGGATATATGACGTTACAGACGTATAGAATGTTCCCTCCGAGAGGTAGGGTTCGACAGGCTAGGAATGTCGTCAAATATTGCATCCGAGATGTTAGGTTGCCTTAGATTAGGATATATAGCGTTATAGACGCATATAATGTTCCCACCGAGAAGTAGGGTTCGACACTCCAGGAATGTTGTCAAATATTACATACGAGATGTTAGGTTGCCTTACGTTAGGATATATAACGTTATAGACGCATGTAATGTTACCACCGAGACGTAGGGACCGACACGCCTGGAATGTTGTCAAATGTTACATCCGAGATGTTAGGTTGCCTTAGGTTAGGATATATGACGTTATAGACGTATATACTGTTCCCTCCGGATGGTAGGGTTCGACAGACCAGGAATGTTGTCAAATATTGCATCCGAGATGTTAGGTTGCCTTAGGTTAGGATATATAACGTTATAGACGTATATACTGTTCCCACCGAGAAGTAGGGTTCGACAGGCCAGGAATGTTGTCAAATATTGCATCCGAGATGTTAGGCTGCCTTAGATTAGGATATATACCGTTATAGACGTATATACTGTTCCCTCCGAGACGTAGGGTTCGACAGGCCAGGAATGTTGTCAAATATTGCATCCGAGATGTTAGGTTGCCTTAGATTAGGATATGCAACGTTATATACGTATATACTGTTCCCTCCGAGAAGTAGGGTCCGACACGCCTGGAAGGTTGTAGAATATTACATCCGAGATGATAGGTTGCCTTAGGTTAGGATATATAACGTTATAGACGTATATACTGTTCCCTCCGAGAAGTAGGGTTCGACAGGCTAGGAATGTTGTCAAATATTGCATCCGAGATGTTAGGTGGCCTTAGGTTAGGATATATAACGTTATAGACGCATGTAATGTTACCACCGAGACGTAGGGACCGACACGCCTGGAATGTTGTCAAATGTTACATCCGAGATGTTAGCTTGCCTTAGGTTAGGATATATGACGTTATAGACGTATATACTGTTCCCTCCGAGAAGTAGGGTTCGACAGGCCAGGAATGTTGCCAAATATTGCACTCGAGATGTTAGGTTGCCTTAGGTTAGGATATATAACGTTATAGACGCATGTAATGTTACCACCGAGACGTAGGGACCGACATGCCTGGACTGTTGTCAAATGTTACATCCGAGATGTTAGGTTGCCTTAGGTTAGGATATATGACGTTATAGACGTATATACTGTTCCCTCCGAGGAGTAGGGTTCGACAGGCCAGGAATGTTGTCAAATATTGCATCCGAGATGTTAGGTTGCCTTAGATTACGATATCGACCGTTATAGACGCATATAATATTCCCACCGAAAAGTATGCACCGACACGCCAGGAATATTGTAAAATATTACGTCTGAGATAATAGGTTGCCTTAGATTAGGATATACATCGTTATAGACTCATATAATGTTCCCACCGAGACCTAGGGACCGACACGCCTGGAATGTTGTAAAATGTTACATCCGAGATGTTAGGTTGCCTAAGATTAGGATATATACCGTTATAGACGCATGCAATGTTACCACCGAGACGTAGGGACCGACACGCCTGGAATGTTGTCAAATGTTACATCCGACATGTTAGCTTGCCTTAGGTTAGGATATATGACGTTATAGACGTATATACTGTTCCCTCCGGATGGTAGGGTTCGACAGGCCAGGAATGTTGTCAAATATTGCATCCGAGATGTTAGGTTGCCTTAGGTTAGGATATATGACGTTATAGACGTATATACTGTTACCTCCGAGAAGTAGGGTTCGACAGGCCAGGAATGTTGTCAAATATTGCATCCGAGATGTTAGATTGCCTTAGATTAGGATATATACCGATATAGACGTATATACTGTTCCCTCCGAGAAGTAGGGTTCGACAGGCCAGGAATGTTGTCAAATGTTACATCCGAGATGTTAGGTTGCCTTAGGTTAGGATATATGACGTTATAGACGTATATGCTGTTCCCTCCGAGAAGTAGGGTTCGACAGGCCAGGAATGTTGTCAAATGTTACATCCGAGATGTTAGGTTGCCTTAGGTTAGGATATATGACGTTATAGACGTATATGCTGTTCCCTCCGAGAAGTAGGGACCGACACGCCTGGAATGTTGTAAAATGTTACATCCGAGATGTTAGGTTGCCTAAGATTAGGATATATACCGTTATAGACGCATGTAATGTTACCACCGAGACGTAGGGACCGACACGCCTGGAATGTTGTCAAATGTTACATCCGAGATGTTAGGTTGCCTTAGTTTAGGATATATGACGTTATAGACGTATATACTGTTCCCTCCGAGAAGTAGGGTTCGACAGGCCAGGAATGTTGCCAAATATTGCACCCGAGATGTTAGGTTGCCTTAGGTTAGGATATATAACGTTATAGACGCATGCAATGTTACCACCGAGACGTAGGGACCGACACGCCTGGAATGTTGTCAAATGTTACATCCGACATGTTAGCTTGCCTTAGGTTAGGATATATGACGTTATAGACGTATATACTGTTCCCTCCGGATGGTAGGGTTCGACAGGCCAGGAATGTTGTCAAATATTGCATCCGAGATGTTAGGTTGCCTTAGGTTAGGATATATGACGTTATAGACGTATATACTGTTACCTCCGAGAAGTAGGGTTCGACAGGCCAGGAATGTTGTCAAATATTGCATCCGAGATGTTAGATTGCCTTAGATTAGGATATATACCGATATAGACGTATATACTGTTCCCTCCGAGAAGTAGGGTTCGACAGGCCAGGAATGTTGTCAAATGTTACATCCGAGATGTTAGGTTGCCTTAGGTTAGGATATATGACGTTATAGACGTATATGCTGTTCCCTCCGAGAAGTAGGGTTCGACAGGCCAGGAATGTTGTCAAATGTTACATCCGAGATGTTAGGTTGCCTTAGGTTAGGATATATGACGTTATAGACGTATATGCTGTTCCCTCCGAGAAGTAGGGACCGACACGCCTGGAATGTTGTAAAATGTTACATCCGAGATGTTAGGTTGCCTAAGATTAGGATATATACCGTTATAGACGCATGTAATGTTACCACCGAGACGTAGGGACCGACACGCCTGGAATGTTGTCAAATGTTACATCCGACATGTTAGCTTGCCTTAGGTTAGGATATATGACGTTATAGACGTATATACTGTTCCCTCCGGATGGTAGGGTTCGACAGGCAAGGAATGTTGTCAAATATTGCATCCGAGATGTTAGATTGCCTTAGATTACGATATCGACCGTTATAGACGCATATAATATTCCCACCGAAAAGTGTGCACCGACACGCCAGGAATATTGCAAAATATTACGTCTGAGATAATAGGTTGCCTTAGATTAGGATATACAACGTTATAGACTCATATAATGTTCCCAGCGAGAAGTAGGGTCCGACACGCCTGGAATGATGTAGAATATTACATCCGAGATGTCAGGTTGCCTTTGGTTAGGATATATATCGTTATAGACGTATATACTGTTCCCTCCGAGAAGTAGGGTTCGACAGGCTAAGAATGTTGTCAAATATTGCATCCGAGATGTTAGGTTGCCTTAGATTAGGATATATAACGTTATAGACGCATATAATGTTACCACCGAGACGTAGGGACCGACATGCCTGGAATGTTGTCAAATGTTACATCCGAGATGTTAGTTTGCCTTAGGTTAGGATATATGACGTTATAGACGTATATACTGTTACCTCCGAGAAGTAGGGTTCGACAGGCCAGGAATGTTGTCAAATATTGCATCCGAGATGTTAGATTGCCTTAGATTAGGATATATACCGATATAGACGTATATACTGTTCCCTCCGAGAAGTAGGGTTCGACAGGCCAGGAATGTTGTCAAATGTTACATCCGAGATGTTAGGTTGCCTTAGGTTAGGATATATGACGTTATAGACGTATATGCTGTTCCCTCCGAGAAGTAGGGTTCGACAGGCCAGGAATGTTGTCAAATGTTACATCCGAGATGTTAGGTTGCCTTAGGTTAGGATATATGACGTTATAGACGTATATGCTGTTCCCTCCGAGAAGTAGGGACCGACACGCCTGGAATGTTGTAAAATGTTACATCCGAGATGTTAGGTTGCCTAAGATTAGGATATATACCGTTATAGACGCATGTAATGTTACCACCGAGACGTAGGGACCGACACGCCTGGAATGTTGTCAAATGTTACATCCGAGATTTTAGGTTGCCTTAGGTTAGGATATATGACGTTATAGACGTATATACTGTTCCCTCCGAGAAGTAGGGTTCGACAGGCCAGGAATGTTGCCAAATATTGCACCCGAGATGTTAGGTTGCCTTAGGTTAGGATATATAACGTTATAGACGCATGTAATGTTACCACCGAGACGTAGGGACCGACACGGCTGGAATGTTGTCAAATGTTACATCCGACATGTTAGCTTGCCTTAGGTTAGGATATATGACGTTATAGACGTATATACTGTTCCCTCCGGATGGTAGGGTTCGACAGGCCAGGAATGTTGTCAAATATTGCATCCGAGATGTTAGGTTGCCTTAGGTTAGGATATATGACGTTATAGACGTATATGCTGTTCCCTCCGAGAAGTATGCACCGACACGCCAGGAATATTGCAAAATATTACGTCTGAGATAATAGGTTGCCTTAGATTAGGATATACAACGTTATAGACTCATATAATGTTCCCAGCGAGAAGTAGGGTCCGACACGCCTGGAATGATGTAGAATATTACATCCGAGATGTCAGGTTGCCTTCGGTTAGGATATATATCGTTATAGACGTATATACTGTTCCCTCCGAGAAGTAGGGTTCGACAGGCTAAGAACGTTGTCAAATATTGCATCCGAGATGTTAGGTTGCCTTAGGTTAGGATATATAACGTTATAGACGCATGTAATGTTACCACCGAGACGTAGGGACCGACACGCCTGGAATGTTGTCAAATGTTACATCCGAGATGTTAGGTTGTCTTAGGTCAGGATATATGACGTTATAGACGTATATACTGTTCCCACCGAGAAGTAGGGTTCGGCACGCCTGGAATGTTGTAAAATATTACATCCGAGATGTTAGGTTGCCTTAGATTAGGATATATAGCGTTATAGACGCATATAATGTTCCCACCGAGAAGTAGGGTTCGACACTCCAGGAATGTTGTCAAATATTACATACGAGATGTTAGGTTGCCTTACGTTAGGATATATAACGTTATAGACGCATGTAATGTTACCACCGAGACGTAGGGACCGACACGCCTGGAATGTTGTCAAATGTTACATCCGAGATGTTAGGTTGCCTTAGGTTAGGATATATGACGTTATAGACGTATATACTGTTCCCTCCGGATGGTAGGGTTCGACAGACCAGGAATGTTGTCAAATATTGCATCCGAGATGTTAGGTTGCCTTAGGTTAGGATATATAACGTTATAGACGTATATACTGTTCCCACCGAGAAGTAGGGTTCGACAGGCCAGGAATGTTGTCAAATATTGCATCCGAGATGTTAGGCTGCCTTAGATTAGGATATATACCGTTATAGACGTATATACTGTTCCCTCCGAGACGTAGGGTTCGACAGGCCAGGAATGTTGTCAAATATTGCATCCGAGATGTTAGGTTGCCTTAGATTAGGATATGCAACGTTATATACGTATATACTGTTCCCTCCGAGAAGTAGGGTCCGACACGCCTGGAAGGTTGTAGAATATTACATCCGAGATGATAGGTTGCCTTAGGTTAGGATATATAACGTTATAGACGTATATACTGTTCCCTCCGAGAAGTAGGGTTCGACAGGCTAGGAATGTTGTCAAATATTGCATCCGAGATGTTAGGTGGCCTTAGGTTAGGATATATAACGTTATAGACGCATGTAATGTTACCACCGAGACGTAGGGACCGACACGCCTGGAATGTTGTCAAATGTTACATCCGAGATGTTAGGTTGCCTTAGGTTAGGATATATGACGTTATAGACGTATATACTGTTCCCTCCGAGAAGTAGGGTTCGACAGGCCAGGAATGTTGCCAAATATTGCACTCGAGATGTTAGGTTGCCTTAGGTTAGGATATATAACGTTATAGACGCATGTAATGTTACCACCGAGACGTAGGGACCGACATGCCTGGACTGTTGTCAAATGTTACATCCGAGATGTTAGGTTGCCTTAGGTTAGGATATATGACGTTATAGACGTATATACTGTTCCCTCCGAGGAGTAGGGTTCGACAGGCCAGGAATGTTGTCAAATATTGCATCCGAGATGTTAGGTTGCCTTAGATTACGATATCGACCGTTATAGACGCATATAATATTCCCACCGAAAAGTATGCACCGACACGCCAGGAATATTGTGAAATATTACGTCTGAGATAATAGGTTGCCTTAGATTAGGATATACATCGTTATAGACTCATATAATGTTCCCACCGAGACGTAGGGACCGACACGCCTGGAATGTTGTAAAATGTTACATCCGAGATGTTAGGTTGCCTAAGATTAGGATATATACCGTTATAGACGCATGCAATGTTACCACCGAGACGTAGGGACCGACACGCCTGGAATGTTGTCAAATGTTACATCCGACATGTTAGCTTGCCTTAGGTTAGGATATATGACGTTATAGACGTATATACTGTTCCCTCCGGATGGTAGGGTTCGACAGGCCAGGAATGTTGTCAAATATTGCATCCGAGATGTTAGGTTGCCTTAGGTTAGGATATATGACGTTATAGACGTATATACTGTTACCTCCGAGAAGTAGGGTTCGACAGGCCAGGAATGTTGTCAAATATTGCATCCGAGATGTTAGATTGCCTTAGATTAGGATATATACCGATATAGACGTATATACTGTTCCCTCCGAGAAGTAGGGTTCGACAGGCCAGGAATGTTGTCAAATGTTACATCCGAGATGTTAGGTTGCCTTAGGTTAGGATATATGACGTTATAGACGTATATGCTGTTCCCTCCGAGAAGTAGGGTTCGACAGGCCAGGAATGTTGTCAAATGTTACATCCGAGATGTTAGGTTGCCTTAGGTTAGGATATATGACGTTATAGACGTATATGCTGTTCCCTCCGAGAAGTAGGGACCGACACGCCTGGAATGTTGTAAAATGTTACATCCGAGATGTTAGGTTGCCTAAGATTAGGATATATACCGTTATAGACGCATGTAATGTTACCACCGAGACGTAGGGACCGACACGCCTGGAATGTTGTCAAATGTTACATCCGAGATGTTAGGTTGCCTTAGGTTAGGATATATGACGTTATAGACGTATATACTGTTCCCTCCGAGAAGTAGGGTTCGACAGGCCAGGAATGTTGCCAAATATTGCACCCGAGATGTTAGGTTGCCTTAGGTTAGGATATATAACGTTATAGACGCATGTAATGTTACCACCGAGACGTAGGGACCGACATGCCTGGAATGTTGTCAAATGTTACATCCGAGATGTTAGGTTGCCTTAGGTTAGGATATATGACGTTATAGACGTATATACTGTTCCCTCCGAGAAGTAGGGTTCGACAGGCCAGGAATGTTGTCAAATATTGCATCCGACATGTTAGGTTGCCTTAGATTAGGATATATACCGTTATAGACGTATATACTGTTCCCTCCGAGAAGTAGGGTTCGACAGGCCAGGAATGTTGTCAAATATTGCATCCGAGATGTAAGGTTGCCTTAGATTAGGATATGCAACGTTATAGACGCATATAATGTTCCCACCGAGAAGTAGGGTCCGAAACGCCTGGAAGGTTGTAGAATATTACATCCGAGATGTTAGGTTGCCTTAGGTTAGGATATATAACGTTATAGGCGTATATACTGTTCCCTCCGAGAAGTAGGGTTTGACAGGCCAGGAATGTTGTCAAATATTGCATCCGAGATGTTAGATTGCCTTAGATTACGATATCGACCGTTATAGACGCATATAATATTCCCACCGAAAAGTATGCACCGACACGCCAGGAATATTGTAAAATATTACGTCTGAGATAATAGGTTGCCTTAGATTAGGATATATATCGTTATAGACTCATATAATGTTCCCACCGAGACGTAGGGACCGACACGCCTGGAAAGTTGTAAAATGTTACATCCGAGATGTTAGGTTGCCTAAGATTAGGATATATACCGTTATAGACGCATGCAATGTTACCACCGAGACGTAGGGACCGACACGCCTGGAATGTTGTCAAATGTTACATCCGAGATGTTAGGTTGCCTTAGGTTAGGATATATGACGTTATAGACGTATATACTGTTCCCTCCGGATGGTAGGGTTCGACAGACCAGGAATGTTGTCAAATATTGCATCCGAGATGTTAGGTTGCCTTAGGTTAGGATATATAACGTTATAGACGCATGTAATGTTACCACCGAGACGTAGGGACCGACTCGCCTGGAATGTTGTCAAATGTTACATCCGAGATGTTAGGTTGTCTTAGGACAGGATATATGACGTTATAGACGTATATACTGTTCCCACCGAGAAGTAGGGTTCGACACGCCAGGAATGTTGTCAAATATTACATACGAGATGTTATGTGGCCTTAGGTTAGGATATATAACGTTATAGACGCATGTAATGTTACGACCGAGACGTAGGGACCGACACGCCTGGAATGTTGTAAAATATTACATCCGAGATGTTAGGTTGCCTAAGATTAGGATATATAACGTTATAGACGCATGTAATGTTACCACCGAGACGTAGGGACCGACACGCCTGGAATGTTGTCAAATGTTACATCCGAGATGTTAGGTTGCCTTAGGTTAGGATATATGACGTTATAGACGTATATACTGCTCCCTCCGGATGGTAGGGTTCGACAGGCCGGGAATGTTGTCAAATATTGCATCCGAGATGTTAGGTTGCCTTATGTCAGGATATATAACGTTATAGACGCATGTAATGTAACCACCGAGACGTAGGGACCGACACGCCTGGAGTGTTGTCAAATGTTACATCCGAGATGTTAGATTGTCTTAGGTTAGGATATATGACGTTACAGACGTATAGAATGTTCCCTCCGAGAGGTAGGGTTCGACAGGCTAGGAATGTCGTCAAATATTGCATCCGAGATGTTAGGTTGCCTTAGATTAGGATATATAGCGTTATAGACGCATATAATGTTCCCACCGAGAAGTAGGGTTCGACACTCCAGGAATGTTGTCAAATATTACATACGAGATGTTAGGTTGCCTTACGTTAGGATATATAACGTTATAGACGCATGTAATGTTACCACCGAGACGTAGGGACCGACACGCCTGGAATGTTGTCAAATGTTACATCCGAGATGTTAGGTTGCCTTAGGTTAGGATATATGACGTTATAGACGTATATACTGTTCCCTCCGGATGGTAGGGTTCGACAGACCAGGAATGTTGTCAAATATTGCATCCGAGATGTTAGGTTG
Organism: Xylocopa violacea; assembly: GCA_963969225.1. Lineage (NCBI taxonomy): Eukaryota > Metazoa > Arthropoda > Insecta > Hymenoptera > Apidae > Xylocopa > Xylocopa violacea. The sequence continues at coordinate 23,907,318 of CAXAJV010000004.1, forward strand.
CCTTAGGTTAGGATATATAACGTTATAGACGTATATACTGTTCCCACCGAGAAGTAGGGTTCGACAGGCCAGGAATGTTGTCAAATATTGCATCCGAGATGTTAGGTTGCCTTAGATTAGGATATATACCGTTATAGACGTATATACTGTTCCCTCCGAGACGTAGGGTTCGACAGGCCAGGAATGTTGTCAAATATTGCATCCGAGATGTTAGGTTGCCTTAGATTAGGATATGCAACGTTATATACGTATATACTGTTCCCTCCGAGAAGTAGGGTCCGACACGCCTGGAAGGTTGTAGAATATTACATCCGAGATGATAGGTTGCCTTAGGTTAGGATATATAACGTTATAGACGTATATACTGTTCCCTCCGAGAAGTAGGGTTCGACAGGCTAGGAATGTTGTCAAATATTGCATCCGAGATGTTAGGTGGCCTTAGGTTAGGATATATAACGTTATAGACGCATGTAATGTTACCACCGAGACGTAGGGACCGACACGCCTGGAATGTTGTCAAATGTTACATCCGAGATGTTAGGTTGCCTTAGGTTAGGATATATGACGTTATAGACGTATATACTGTTCCCTCCGAGAAGTAGGGTTCGACAGGCCAGGAATGTTGTCAAATATTGCATCCGAGACGTTAGGTTGCCTTAGGTTAGGATATATAACGTTATAGACGCATGTAACGTTACCACCGAGAAGTAGGTTCCGACACGCCTGGAATGTTGTAGAATAATACATCCGAGATGTCAGGTTGCCTTAGGTTAGGATATATAACGTTATAGACGTATATACTGTTCCCTCCGAGAAGTAGGGTTCGACAGGCTAAGAATGTTGTCAAATATTGCATCCGAGATGTTAGGTTGCCTTAGATTAGGATATATAACGTTATAGACGCATATAATGTTACCACCGAGACGTAGGGACCGACATGCCTGGAATGTTGTCAAATGTTACATCCGAGATGTTAGTTTGCCTTAGGTTAGGATATATGACGTTATAGACGTATATACTGTTCCCTCCGAGAAGTAGGGTTCGACAGGCCAGGAATGTTGTCAAATATTGCATCCGAGATGTTAGATTGCCGTAGATTAGGATATATACCGATATAGACGTATATACTGTTCCCTCCGAGAAGTAGGGTTCGACAGGCCAGGAATGTTGTCAAATGTTACATCCGAGATGTTAGGTTGCCTTAGGTTAGGATATATGACGTTATAGACGTATATGCTGTTCCCTCCGAGAAGTAGGGTCCGACAGGCCAGGAATGTTGTCAAATGTTACATCCGAGATGTTAGGTTGCCTTAGGTTAGGATATATGACGTTATAGACGTATATGCTGTTCCCTCCGAGAAGTAGGGACCGACACGCCTGGAATGTTGTAAAATGTTACATCCGAGATGTTAGGTTGCCTAAGATTAGGATATATACCGTTATAGACGCATGTAATGTTACCACCGAGACGTAGGGACCGACACGCCTGGAATGTTGTCAAATGTTACATCCGAGATGTTAGGTTGCCTTAGGTTAGGATATATGACGTTATAGACGTATATACTGTTCCCTCCGAGAAGTAGGGTTCGACAGGCCAGGAATGTTGCCAAATATTGCACCCGAGATGTTAGGTTGCCTTAGGTTAGGATATATAACGTTATAGACGCATGTAATGTTACCACCGAGACGTAGGGACCGACATGCCTGGAATGTTGTCAAATGTTACATCCGAGATGTTAGGTTGCCTTAGGTTAGGATATATGACGTTATAGACGTATATACTGTTCCCTCCGAGAAGTAGGGTTCGACAGGCCAGGAATGTTGTCAAATATTTCATCCGAGATGTTAGGTTGCCTTAGATTAGGATATATACCGTTATAGACGTATATACTGTTCCCTCCGAGAAGTAGGGTTCGACAGGCCAGGAATGTTGTCAAATATTGCATCCGAGACGTTAGGTTGCCTTAGGTTAGGATATATAACGTTATAGACGCATGTAACGTTACCACCGAGAAGTAGGTTCCGACACGCCTGGAATGTTGTAGAATAATACATCCGAGATGTCAGGTTGCCTTAGGTTAGGATATATAACGTTATAGACGTATATACTGTTCCCTCCGAGAAGTAGGGTTCGACAGGCTAAGAATGTTGTCAAATATTGCATCCGAGATGTTAGGTTGCCTTAGATTAGGATATATAACGTTATAGACGCATATAATGTTACCACCGAGACGTAGGGACCGACATGCCTGGAATGTTGTCAAATGTTACATCCGAGATGTTAGTTTGCCTTAGGTTAGGATATATGACGTTATAGACGTATATACTGTTCCCTCCGAGAAGTAGGGTTCGACAGGCCAGGAATGTTGTCAAATATTGCATCCGAGATGTTAGATTGCCTTAGATTAGGATATATACCGATATAGACGTATATACTGTTCCCTCCGAGAAGTAGGGTTCGACAGGCCAGGAATGTTGTCAAATGTTACATCCGAGATGTTAGGTTGCCTTAGGTTAGGATATATGACGTTATAGACGTATATGCTGTTCCCTCCGAGAAGTAGGGTTCGACAGGCCAGGAATGTTGTCAAATGTTACATCCGAGATGTTAGGTTGCCTTAGGTTAGGATATATGACGTTATAGACGTATATGCTGTTCCCTCCGAGAAGTAGGGACCGACACGCCTGGAATGTTGTAAAATGTTACATCCGAGATGTTAGGTTGCCTAAGATTAGGATATATACCGTTATAGACGCATGTAATGTTACCACCGAGACGTAGGGACCGACACGCCTGGAATGTTGTCAAATGTTACATCCGAGATGTTAGGTTGCCTTAGGTTAGGATATATGACGTTATAGACGTATATACTGTTCCCTCCGAGAAGTAGGGTTCGACAGGCCAGGAATGTTGCCAAATATTGCACCCGAGATGTTAGGTTGCCTTAGGTTAGGATATATAACGTTATAGACGCATGTAATGTTACCACCGAGACGTAGGGACCGACATGCCTGGAATGTTGTCAAATGTTACATCCGAGATGTTAGGTTGCCTTAGGTTAGGATATATGACGTTATAGACGTATATACTGTTCCCTCCGAGAAGTAGGGTTCGACAGGCCAGGAATGTTGTCAAATATTTCATCCGAGATGTTAGGTTGCCTTAGATTAGGATATATACCGTTATAGACGTATATACTGTTCCCTCCGAGAAGTAGGGTTCGACAGGCCAGGAATGTTGTCAAATATTGCATCCGAGATGTAAGGTTGCCTTAGATTAGGATATGCAACGTTATCGACGCATATAATGTTCCCACCGAGAAGTAGGGTCCGACACGCCTGGAAGGTTGTAGAATATTACATCCGAGATGTTAGGTTGCCTTAGGTTAGGATATATAACGTTATAGGCGTATATACTGTTCCCTCCGAGAAGTAGGGTTTGACAGGCCAGGAATGTTGTCAAATATAGCATCCGAGATGTTAGATTGCCTTAGATTACGATATCGACCGTTATAGACGCATATAATATTCCCACCGAAAAGTATGCACCGACACGCCAGGAATATTGTAAAATATTACATCTGAGATAATAGGTTGCCTTAGATTAGGATATACATCGTTATAGACTCATATAATGTTCCCACCGAGACGTAGGGACCGACACGCCTGGAAAGTTGTAAAATGTTACATCCGAGATGTTAGGTTGCCTAAGATTAGGATATATACCGTTATAGACGCATGCAATGTTACCACCGAGACGTAGGGACCGACACGCCTGGAATGTTGTCAAATGTTACATCCGAGATGTTAGGTTGCCTTAGGTTAGGATATATGACGTTATAGACGTATATACTGTTCCCTCCGGATGGTAGGGTTCGACAGACCAGGAATGTTGTCAAATATTGCATCCGAGATGTTAGGTTGCCTTAGGTTAGGATATATAACGTTATAGACGCATGTAATGTTACCACCGAGACGTGGGGACCGACACGCCTGGAATGTTGTCAAATGTTACATCCGAGATGTTAGGTTGTCTTAGGTCAGGATATATGACGTTATAGACGTATATACTGTTCCCACCGAGAAGTAGGGTTCGACACGCCAGGAATGTTGTCAAATATTACATACGAGATGTTATGTGGCCTTAGGTTAGGATATATAACGTTATAGACGTATGTAATGTTACGACCGAGACGTAGGGACCGACACGCCTGGAATGTTGTAAAATATTACATCCGAGATGTTAGGTTGCCTAAGATTAGGATATATAACGTTATAGACGCATGTAATGTTACCACCGAGACGTAGGGACCGACACGCCTGGAATGTTGTCAAATGTTACATCCGAGATGTTAGGTTGCCTTAGGTTAGGATATATGACGTTATAGACGTATATACTGTTCCCTCCGGATGGTAGGGTTCGACAGGCCGGGAATGTTGTCAAATATTGCATCCGAGATGTTAGGTTGCCTTATGTCAGGATATATAACGTTATAGACGCATGTAATGTAACCACCGAGACGTAGGGACCGACACGCCTGGAGTGTTGTCAAATGTTACATCCGAGATGTTAGATTGTCTTAGGTTAGGATATATGACGTTATAGACGCATATAATGTTCCCACCGAGAAGTAGGGTTCGACACTCCAGGAATGTTGTCAAATATTACATACGAGATGTTAGGTTGCCTTACGTTAGGATATATAACGTTATAGACGCATGTAATGTTACCACCGAGACGTAGGGACCGACACGCCTGGAATGTTGTCAAATGTTACATCCGAGATGTTAGGTTGCCTTAGGTTAGGATATATGACGTTATAGACGTATATACTGTTCCCTCCGGATGGTAGGGTTCGACAGACCAGGAATGTTGTCAAATATTGCATCCGAGATGTTAGGTTGCCTTAGGTTAGGATATATAACGTTATAGACGTATATACTGTTCCCACCGAGAAGTAGGGTCCGACACGCCTGGAAGGTTGTAGAATATTACATCCGAGATGATAGGTTGCCTTAGGTTAGGATATATAACGTTATAGACGTATATACTGTTCCCTCCGAGAAGTAGGGTTCGACAGGCTAGGAATGTTGTCAAATATTGCATCCGAGATGTTAGGTGGCCTTAGGTTAGGATATATAACGTTATAGACGCATGTAATGTTACCACCGAGACGTAGGGACCGACACGCCTGGAATGTTGTCAAATGTTACATCCGAGATGTTAGGTTGCCTTAGGTTAGGATATATGACGTTATAGACGTATATACTGTTCCCTCCGAGAAGTAGGGTTCGACAGGCCAGGAATGTTGCCAAATATTGCACCCGAGATGTTAGGTTGCCTTAGGTTAGGATATATAACGTTATAGACGCATGTAATGTTACCACCGAGACGTAGGGACCGACATGCCTGGAATGTTGTCAAATGTTACATCCGAGATGTTAGGTTGCCTTAGGTTAGGATATATGACGTTATAGACGTATATACTGTTCCCTCCGAGAAGTAGGGTTCGACAGGCCAGGAATGTTGTCAAATATTGCATCCGAGATGTTAGGTTGCCTTAGATTAGGATATATACCGTTATAGACGTATATACTGTTCCCTCCGAGAAGTAGGGTTCGACAGGCCAGGAATGTTGTCAAATATTGCATCCGAGATGTAAGGTTGCCTTAGATTAGGATATGCAACGTTATAGACGCATATAATGTTCCCACCGAGAAGTAGGGTCCGAAACGCCTGGAAGGTTGTAGAATATTACATCCGAGATGTTAGGTTGCCTTAGGTTAGGATATATAACGTTATAGGCGTATATACTGTTCCCTCCGAGAAGTAGGGTTTGACAGGCCAGGAATGTTGTCAAATATTGCATCCGAGATGTTAGATTGCCTTAGATTAGGATATGCAACGTTATAGACGCATATAATATTCCCACCGAAAAGTATGCACCGACACGCCAGGAATATTGTAAAATATTACGTCTGAGATAATAGGTTGCCTTAGATTAGGATATATATCGTTATAGACTCATATAATGTTCCCACCGAGACGTAGGGACCGACACGCCTGGAAAGTTGTAAAATGTTACATCCGAGATGTTAGGTTGCCTAAGATTAGGATATATACCGTTATAGACGCATGCAATGTTACCACCGAGACGTAGGGACCGACACGCCTGGAATGTTGTCAAATGTTACATCCGAGATGTTAGGTTGCCTTAGGTTAGGATATATGACGTTATAGACGTATATACTGTTCCCTCCGGATGGTAGGGTTCGACAGACCAGGAATGTTGTCAAATATTGCATCCGAGATGTTAGGTTGCCTTAGGTTAGGATATATAACGTTATAGACTCATGTAATGTTACCACCGAGACGTAGGGACCGACTCGCCTGGAATGTTGTCAAATGTTACATCCGAGATGTTAGGTTGTCTTAGGTCAGGATATATGACGTTATAGACGTATATACTGTTCCCACCGAGAAGTAGGGTTCGACACGCCAGGAATGTTGTCAAATATTACATACGAGATGTTATGTGGCCTTAGGTTAGGATATATAACGTTATAGACGCATGTAATGTTACGACCGAGACGTAGGGACCGACACGCCTGGAATGTTGTAAAATATTACATCCGAGATGTTAGGTTGCCTAAGATTAGGATATATAACGTTATAGACGCATGTAATGTTACCACCGAGACGTAGGGACCGACACGCCTGGAATGTTGTCAAATGTTACATCCGAGATGTTAGGTTGCCTTAGGTTAGGATATATGACGTTATAGACGTATATACTGTTCCCTCCGGATGGTAGGGTTCGACAGGCCGGGAATGTTGTCAAATATTGCATCCGAGATGTTAGGTTGCCTTATGTCAGGATATATAACGTTATAGACGCATGTAATGTAACCACCGAGACGTAGGGACCGACACGCCTGGAGTGTTGTCAAATGTTACATCCGAGATGTTAGATTGTCTTAGGTTAGGATATATGACGTTACAGACGTATAGAATGTTCCCTCCGAGAGGTAGGGTTCGACAGGCTAGGAATGTCGTCAAATATTGCATCCGAGATGTTAGGTTGCCTTAGATTAGGATATATAGCGTTATAGACGCATATAATGTTCCCACCGAGAAGTAGGGTTCGACACTCCAGGAATGTTGTCAAATATTACATACGAGATGTTAGGTTGCCTTACGTTAGGATATATAACGTTATAGACGCATGTAATGTTACCACCGAGACGTAGGGACCGACACGCCTGGAATGTTGTCAAATGTTACATCCGAGATGTTAGGTTGCCTTAGGTTAGGATATATGACGTTATAGACGTATATACTGTTCCCTCCGGATGGTAGGGTTCGACAGACCAGGAATGTTGTCAAATATTGCATCCGAGATGTTAGGTTGCCTTAGGTTAGGATATATAACGTTATAGACGTATATACTGTTCCCACCGAGAAGTAGGGTTCGACAGGCCAGGAATGTTGTCAAATATTGCATCCGAGATGTTAGGTTGCCTTAGATTAGGATATATACCGTTATAGACGTATATACTGTTCCCTCCGAGACGTAGGGTTCGACAGGCCAGGAATGTTGTCAAATATTGCATCCGAGATGTTAGGTTGCCTTAGATTAGGATATGCAACGTTATATACGTATATACTGTTCCCTCCGAGAAGTAGGGTCCGACACGCCTGGAAGGTTGTAGAATATTACATCCGAGATGATAGGTTGCCTTAGGTTAGGATATATAACGTTATAGACGTATATACTGTTCCCTCCGAGAAGTAGGGTTCGACAGGCTAGGAATGTTGTCAAATATTGCATCCGAGATGTTAGGTGGCCTTAGGTTAGGATATATAACGTTATAGACGCATGTAATGTTACCACCGAGACGTAGGGACCGACACGCCTGGAATGTTGTCAAATGTTACATCCGAGATGTTAGGTTGCCTTAGGTTAGGATATATGACGTTATAGACGTATATACTGTTCCCTCCGAGAAGTAGGGTTCGACAGGCCAGGAATGTTGTCAAATATTGCATCCGAGACGTTAGGTTGCCTTAGGTTAGGATATATAACGTTATAGACGCATGTAACGTTACCACCGAGAAGTAGGTTCCGACACGCCTGGAATGTTGTAGAATAATACATCCGAGATGTCAGGTTGCCTTAGGTTAGGATATATAACGTTATAGACGTATATACTGTTCCCTCCGAGAAGTAGGGTTCGACAGGCTAAGAATGTTGTCAAATATTGCATCCGAGATGTTAGGTTGCCTTAGATTAGGATATATAACGTTATAGACGCATATAATGTTACCACCGAGACGTAGGGACCGACATGCCTGGAATGTTGTCAAATGTTACATCCGAGATGTTAGTTTGCCTTAGGTTAGGATATATGACGTTATAGACGTATATACTGTTCCCTCCGAGAAGTAGGGTTCGACAGGCCAGGAATGTTGTCAAATATTGCATCCGAGATGTTAGATTGCCTTAGATTAGGATATATACCGATATAGACGTATATACTGTTCCCTCCGAGAAGTAGGGTTCGACAGGCCAGGAATGTTGTCAAATGTTACATCCGAGATGTTAGGTTGCCTTAGGTTAGGATATATGACGTTATAGACGTATATGCTGTTCCCTCCGAGAAGTAGGGTTCGACAGGCCAGGAATGTTGTCAAATGTTACATCCGAGATGTTAGGTTGCCTTAGGTTAGGATATATGACGTTATAGACGTATATGCTGTTCCCTCCGAGAAGTAGGGACCGACACGCCTGGAATGTTGTAAAATGTTACATCCGAGATGTTAGGTTGCCTAAGATTAGGATATATGCCGTTATAGACGCATGTAATGTTACCACCGAGACGTAGGGACCGACACGCCTGGAATGTTGTCAAATGTTACATCCGAGATGTTAGGTTGCCTTAGGTTAGGATATATGACGTTATAGACGTATATACTGTTCCCTCCGAGATGTAGGGTTCGACAGGCCAGGAATGTTGCCAAATATTGCACCCGAGATGTTAGGTTGCCTTAGGTTAGGATATATAACGTTATAGACGCATGTAATGTTACCACCGAGACGTAGGGACCGACATGCCTGGAATGTTGTCAAATGTTACATCCGAGATGTTAGGTTGCCTTAGGTTAGGATATATGACGTTATAGACGTATATACTGTTCCCTCCGAGAAGTAGGGTTCGACAGGCCAGGAATGTTGTCAAATATTGCATCCGAGATGTTAGGTTGCCTTAGATTAGGATATATACCGTTATAGACGTATATAATGTTCCCACCGAGAAGTAGGGTCCGACACGCCTGGAAGGTTGTAGAATATTACATCCGAGATGTTAGGTTGCCTTAGGTTAGGATATATAACGTTATAGGCGTATATACTGTTCCCTCCGAGAAGTAGGGTTTGACAGGCCAGGAATGTTGTCAAATATTGCATCCGAGATGTTAGATTGCCTTAGATTACGATATCGACCGTTATAGACGCATATAATATTCCCACCGAAAAGTATGCACCGACACGCCAGGAATATTGTAAAATATTACGTCTGAGATAATAGGTTGCCTTAGATTAGGATATACATCGTTATAGACTCATATAATGTTCCCACCGAGACGTAGGGACCGACACGCCTGGAAAGTTGTAAAATGTTACATCCGAGATGTTAGGTTGCCTAAGATTAGGATATATACCGTTATAGACGCATGCAATGTTACCACCGAGACGTAGGGACCGACACGCCTGGAATGTTGTCAAATGTTACATCCGAGATGTTAGGTTGCCTTAGGTTAGGATATATGACGTTATAGACGTATATACTGTTCCCTCCGGATGGTAGGGTTCGACAGACCAGGAATGTTGTCAAATATTGCATCCGAGATGTTAGGTTGCCTTAGGTTAGGATATATAACGTTATAGACGCATGTAATGTTACCACCGAGACGTAGGGACCGACACGCCTGGAATGTTGTCAAATGTTACATCCGAGATGTTAGGTTGTCTTAGGTCAGGATATATGACGTTATAGACGTATATACTGTTCCCACCGAGAAGTAGGGTTCGACACGCCAGGAATGTTGTCAAATATTACATACGAGATGTTATGTGGCCTTAGGTTAGGATATATAACGTTATAGACGCATGTAATGTTACGACCGAGACGTAGGGACCGACACGCCTGGAATGTTGTAAAATATTACATCCGAGATGTTAGGTTGCCTAAGATTAGGATATATAACGTTATAGACGCATGTAATGTTACCACCGAGACGTAGGGACCGACACGCCTGGAATGTTGTCAAATGTTACATCCGAGATGTTAGGTTGCCTTAGGTTAGGATATATGACGTTATAGACGTATATACTGTTCCCTCCGGATGGTAGGGTTCGACAGGCCGGGAATGTTGTCAAATATTGCATCCGAGATGTTAGGTTGCCTTATGTCAGGATATATAACGTTATAGACGCATGTAATGTAACCACCGAGACGTAGGGACCGACACGCCTGGAGTGTTGTCAAATGTTACATCCGAGATGTTAGATTGTCTTAGGTTAGGATATATGACGTTACAGACGTATAGAATGTTCCCTCCGAGAGGTAGGGTTCGACAGGCTAGGAATGTCGTCAAATATTGCATCCGAGATGTTAGGTTGCCTTAGATTAGGATATATAGCGTTATAGACGCATATAATGTTCCCACCGAGAAGTAGGGTTCGACACTCCAGGAATGTTGTCAAATATTACATACGAGATGTTAGGTTGCCTTACGTTAGGATATATAACGTTATAGACGCATGTAATGTTACCACCGAGACGTAGGGACCGACACGCCTGGAATGTTGTCAAATGTTACATCCGAGATGTTAGGTTGCCTTAGGTTAGGATATATGACGTTATAGACGTATATACTGTTCCCTCCGGATGGTAGGGTTCGACAGACCAGGAATGTTGTCAAATATTGCATCCGAGATGTTAGGTTGCCTTAGGTTAGGATATATAACGTTATAGACGTATATACTGTTCCCACCGAGAAGTAGGGTTCGACAGGCCAGGAATGTTGTCAAATATTGCATCCGAGATGTTAGGTTGCCTTAGATTAGGATATATACCGTTATAGACGTATATACTGTTCCCTCCGAGACGTAGGGTTCGACAGGCCAGGAATGTTGTCAAATATTGCATCCGAGATGTTAGGTTGCCTTAGATTAGGATATGCAACGTTATATACGTATATACTGTTCCCTCCGAGAAGTAGGGTCCGACACGCCTGGAAGGTTGTAGAATATTACATCCGAGATGATAGGTTGCCTTAGGTTAGGATATATAACGTTATAGACGTATATACTGTTCCCTCCGAGAAGTAGGGTTCGACAGGCTAGGAATGTTGTCAAATATTGCATCCGAGATGTTAGGTGGCCTTAGGTTAGGATATATAACGTTATAGACGCATGTAATGTTACCACCGAGACGTAGGGACCGACACGCCTGGAATGTTGTCAAATGTTACATCCGAGATGTTAGGTTGCCTTAGGTTAGGATATATGACGTTATAGACGTATATACTGTTCCCTCCGAGAAGTAGGGTTCGACAGGCCAGGAATGTTGTCAAATATTGCATCCGAGACGTTAGGTTGCCTTAGGTTAGGATATATAACGTTATAGACGCATGTAACGTTACCACCGAGAAGTAGGTTCCGACACGCCTGGAATGTTGTAGAATAATACATCCGAGATGTCAGGTTGCCTTAGGTTAGGATATATAACGTTATAGACGTATATACTGTTCCCTCCGAGAAGTAGGGTTCGACAGGCTAAGAATGTTGTCAAATATTGCATCCGAGATGTTAGGTTGCCTTAGATTAGGATATATAACGTTATAGACGCATATAATGTTACCACCGAGACGTAGGGACCGACATGCCTGGAATGTTGTCAAATGTTACATCCGAGATGTTAGTTTGCCTTAGGTTAGGATATATGACGTTATAGACGTATATACTGTTCCCTCCGAGAAGTAGGGTTCGACAGGCCAGGAATGTTGTCAAATATTGCATCCGAGATGTTAGATTGCCTTAGATTAGGATATATACCGATATAGACGTATATACTGTTCCCTCCGAGAAGTAGGGTTCGACAGGCCAGGAATGTTGTCAAATGTTACATCCGAGATGTTAGGTTGCCTTAGGTTAGGATATATGACGTTATAGACGTATATGCTGTTCCCTCCGAGAAGTAGGGTTCGACAGGCCAGGAATGTTGTCAAATGTTACATCCGAGATGTTAGGTTGCCTTAGGTTAGGATATATGACGTTATAGACGTATATGCTGTTCCCTCCGAGAAGTAGGGACCGACACGCCTGGAATGTTGTAAAATGTTACATCCGAGATGTTAGGTTGCCTAAGATTAGGATATATGCCGTTATAGACGCATGTAATGTTACCACCGAGACGTAGGGACCGACACGCCTGGAATGTTGTCAAATGTTACATCCGAGATGTTAGGTTGCCTTAGGTTAGGATATATGACGTTATAGACGTATATACTGTTCCCTCCGAGATGTAGGGTTCGACAGGCCAGGAATGTTGCCAAATATTGCACCCGAGATGTTAGGTTGCCTTAGGTTAGGATATATAACGTTATAGACGCATGTAATGTTACCACCGAGACGTAGGGACCGACATGCCTGGAATGTTGTCAAATGTTACATCCGAGATGTTAGGTTGCCTTAGGTTAGGATATATGACGTTATAGACGTATATACTGTTCCCTCCGAGAAGTAGGGTTCGACAGGCCAGGAATGTTGTCAAATATTGCATCCGAGATGTTAGGTTGCCTTAGATTAGGATATATACCGTTATAGACGTATATAATGTTCCCACCGAGAAGTAGGGTCCGACACGCCTGGAAGGTTGTAGAATATTACATCCGAGATGTTAGGTTGCCTTAGGTTAGGATATATAACGTTATAGGCGTATATACTGTTCCCTCCGAGAAGTAGGGTTTGACAGGCCAGGAATGTTGTCAAATATTGCATCCGAGATGTTAGATTGCCTTAGATTACGATATCGACCGTTATAGACGCATATAATATTCCCACCGAAAAGTATGCACCGACACGCCAGGAATATTGTAAAATATTACGTCTGAGATAATAGGTTGCCTTAGATTAGGATATACATCGTTATAGACTCATATAATGTTCCCACCGAGACGTAGGGACCGACACGCCTGGAAAGTTGTAAAATGTTACATCCGAGATGTTAGGTTGCCTAAGATTAGGATATATACCGTTATAGACGCATGCAATGTTACCACCGAGACGTAGGGACCGACACGCCTGGAATGTTGTCAAATGTTACATCCGAGATGTTAGGTTGCCTTAGGTTAGGATATATGACGTTATAGACGTATATACTGTTCCCTCCGGATGGTAGGGTTCGACAGACCAGGAATGTTGTCAAATATTGCATCCGAGATGTTAGGTTGCCTTAGGTTAGGATATATAACGTTATAGACGCATGTAATGTTACCACCGAGACGTAGGGACCGACACGCCTGGAATGTTGTCAAATGTTACATCCGAGATGTTAGGTTGTCTTAGGTCAGGATATATGACGTTATAGACGTATATACTGTTCCCACCGAGAAGTAGGGTTCGACACGCCAGGAATGTTGTCAAATATTACATACGAGATGTTATGTGGCCTTAGGTTAGGATATATAACGTTATAGACGCATGTAATGTTACGACCGAGACGTAGGGACCGACACGCCTGGAATGTTGTAAAATATTACATCCGAGATGTTAGGTTGCCTAAGATTAGGATATATAACGTTATAGACGCATGTAATGTTACCACCGAGACGTAGGGACCGACACGCCTGGAATGTTGTCAAATGTTACATCCGAGATGTTAGGTTGCCTTAGGTTAGGATATATGGCGTTATAGACGTATATACTGTTCCCTCCGGATGGTAGGGTTCGACAGGCCGGGAATGTTGTCAAATATTGCATCCGAGATGTTAGGTTGCCTTATGTCAGGATATATAACGTTATAGACGCATGTAATGTAACCACCGAGACGTAGGGACCGACACGCCTGGAGTGTTGTCAAATGTTACATCCGAGATGTTAGATTGTCTTAGGTTAGGATATATGACGTTATAGACGCATATAATGTTCCCACCGAGAAGTAGGGTTCGACACTCCAGGAATGTTGTCAAATATTACATACGAGATGTTAGGTTGCCTTACGTTAGGATATATAACGTTATAGACGCATGTAATGTTACCACCGAGACGTAGGGACCGACACGCCTGGAATGTTGTCAAATGTTACATCCGAGATGTTAGGTTGCCTTAGGTTAGGATATATGACGTTATAGACGTATATACTGTTCCCTCCGGATGGTAGGGTTCGACAGACAAGGAATGTTGTCAAATATTGCATCCGAGATGTTAGGTTGCCTTAGGTTAGGATATATAACGTTATAGACGTATATACTGTTCTCACCGAGAAGTAGGGTTCGACAGGCCAGGAATGTTGTCAAATATTGCATCCGAGATGTTAGGTTGCCTTAGATTAGGATATATACCGTTATAGACGTATATACTGTTCCCTCCGAGACGTAGGGTTCGACAGGCCAGGAATGTTGTCAAATATTGCATCCGAGATGTTAGGTTGCCTTAGATTAGGATATGCAACGTTATATACGTATATACTGTTCCCTCCGAGAAGTAGGGTCCGACACGCCTGGAAGGTTGTAGAATATTACATCCGAGATGATAGGTTGCCTTAGGTTAGGATATATAACGTTATAGACGTATATACTGTTCCCTCCGAGAAGTAGGGTTCGACAGGCTAGGAATGTTGTCAAATATTGCATCCGAGATGTTAGGTGGCCTTAGGTTAGGATATATAACGTTATAGACGCATGTAATGTTACCACCGAGACGTAGGGACCGACACGCCTGGAATGTTGTCAAATGTTACATCCGAGATGTTAGGTTGCCTTAGGTTAGGATATATGACGTTATAGACGTATATACTGTTCCCTCCGAGAAGTAGGGTTCGACAGGCCAGGAATGTTGTCAAATATTGCATCCGAGACGTTAGGTTGCCTTAGGTTAGGATATATAACGTTATAGACGCATGTAACGTTACCACCGAGAAGTAGGTTCCGACACGCCTGGAATGTTGTAGAATAATACATCCGAGATGTCAGGTTGCCTTAGGTTAGGATATATAACGTTATAGACGTATATACTGTTCCCTCCGAGAAGTAGGGTTCGACAGGCTAAGAATGTTGTCAAATATTGCATCCGAGATGTTAGGTTGCCTTAGATTAGGATATATAACGTTATAGACGCATATAATGTTACCACCGAGACGTAGGGACCGACACGCCTGGAATGTTGTCAAATGTTACATCCGACATGTTAGCTTGCCTTAGGTTAGGATATATGACGTTATAGACGTATATACTGTTCCCTCCGGATGGTAGGGTTCGACAGGCCAGGAATGTTGTCAAATATTGCATCCGAGATGTTAGGTTGCCTTAGGTTAGGATATATGACGTTATAGACGTATATACTGTTCCCTCCGAGAAGTAGGGTTCGACAGGCCAGGAATGTTGTCAAATATTGCATCCGAGATGTTAGGTTGCCTTAGATTAGGATATATACCGTTATAGACGCATGTAATGTTACCACCGAGACGTAGGGACCGACACGCCTGGAATGTTGTCAAATGTTACATCCGAGATGTTAGGTTGCCTTAGGTTAGGATATATGACGTTATAGACGTATATACTGTTCCCTCCGAGAAGTAGGGTTCGACAGGCCAGGAATGTTGCCAAATATTGCACTCGAGATGTTAGGTTGCCTTAGGTTAGGATATATAACGTTATAGACGCATGTAATGTTACCACCGAGACGTAGGGACCGACATGCCTGGAATGTTGTCAAATGTTACATCCGAGATGTTAGGTTGCCTTAGGTTAGGATATATGACGTTATAGACGTATATACTGTTCCCTCCGAGAAGTAGGATTCGACAGGCCAGGAATGTTGTCAAATATTGCATCCGAGATGTTAGGTTGCCTTAGATTAGGATATATACCGTTATAGACGTATATACTGTTCCCTCCGAGAAGTAGGGTTCGACAGGCCAGGAATGTTGTCAAATATTGCATCCGAGATGTAAGGTTGCCTTAGATTAGGATATGCAACGTTATAGACGCATATAATGTTCCCACCGAGAAGTAGGGTCCGACACGCCTGGAAGGTTGTAGAATATTACATCCGAGATGTTAGGTTGCCTTAGGTTAGGATATATAACGTTATAGGCGTATATACTGTTCCCTCCGAGAAGTAGGGTTCGACAGGCCAGGAGTGTTGTCAAATATTGCATCCGAGATGTTAGATTGCCTTAGATTACGATATCGACCGTTATAGACGCATATAATATTCCCACCGAAAAGTATGCACCGACACGCCAGGAATATTGTAAAATATTACGTCTGAGATAATAGGTTGCCTTAGATTAGGATATACATCGTTATAGACTCATATAATGTTCCCACCGAGACGTAGGGACCGACACGCCTGGAATGTTGTAAAATGTTACATCCGAGATGTTAGGTTGCCTAAGATTAGGATATATACCGTTATAGACGCATGCAATGTTACCACCGAGACGTAGGGACCGACACGCCTGGAATGTTGTCAAATGTTACATCCGAGATGTTAGGTTGCCTTAGGATAGGATATATGACGTTATAGACGTATATACTGTTCCCTCCGGATGGTAGGATTCGACAGACCAGGAATTTTGTCAAATATTGCATCCGAGATGTTAGGTTGCCTTAGGTTAGGATATATAACGTTATAGACGCATGTAATGTTACCACCGAGACGTAGGGACCGACACGCCTGGAATGTTGTCAAATGTTACATCCGAGATGTTAGGTTGTCTTAGGTCAGGATATATGACGTTATAGACGTATATACTGTTCCCACCGAGAAGTAGGGTTCGACACGCCTGGAATGTTGTAAAATATTACATCCGAGATGTTAGGTTGCCTAAGATTAGGATATATAACGTTATAGACGCATGTAATGTTACCACCGAGACGTAGGGACCGACACGCCTGGAATGTTGTCAAATGTTACATCCGAGATGTTAGGTTGCCTTAGGTTAGGATATATGACGTTATAGACGTATATACTGTTCCCTCCGGATGGTAGGGTTCGACAGGCCGGGAATGTTGTCAAATATTGCATCCGAGATGTTAGGTTGCCTTATGTCAGGATATATAACGTTATAGACGCATGTAATGTAACCACCGAGACGTAGGGACCGACACGCCTGGAGTGTTGTCAAATGTTACATCCGAGATGTTAGATTGTCTTAGGTTAGGATATATGACTTTACAGACGTATAGAATGTTCCCTCCGAGAGGTAGGGTTCGACAGGCTAGGAATGTCGTCAAATATTGCATCCGAGATGTTAGGTTGCCTTAGATTAGGATATATAGCGTTATAGACGCATATAATGTTCCCACCGAGAAGTAGGGTTCGACACTCCAGGAATGTTGTCAAATATTACATACGAGATGTTAGGTTGCCTTACGTTAGGATATATAACGTTATAGACGCATGTAATGTTACCACCGAGACGTAGGGACCGACACGCCTGGAATGTTGTCAAATGTTACATCCGAGATGTTAGGTTGCCTTAGGTTAGGATATATGACGTTATAGACGTATATACTGTTCCCTCCGGATGGTAGGGTTCGACAGACCAGGAATGTTGTCAAATATTGCATCCGAGATGTTAGGTTGCCTTAGGTTAGGATATATAACGTTATAGACGTATATACTGTTCCCACCGAGAAGTAGGGTTCGACAGGCCAGGAATGTTGTCAAATATTGCATCCGAGATGTTAGGTTGCCTTAGATTAGGATATATACCGTTATAGACGTATATACTGTTCCCTCCGAGACGTAGGGTTCGACAGGCCTGGAATGTTGTCAAATATTGCATCCGAGATGTTAGGTTGCCTTAGGTTAGGATATATGACGTTATAGACGTATATACTGTTCCCTCCGAGAAGTAGGGTTCGACAGGCCAGGAATGTTGTCAAATATTGCATCCGAGACGTTAGGTTGCCTTAGGTTAGGATATATAACGTTATAGACGCATGTAACGTTACCACCGAGAAGTAGGTTCCGACACGCCTGGAATGTTGTAGAATAATACATCCGAGATGTCAGGTTGCCTTAGGTTAGGATATATAACGTTATAGACGTATATACTGTTCCCTCCGAGAAGTAGGGTTCGACAGGCCAGGAATGTTGTCAAATATTGCATCCGAGATGTAAGGTTGCCTTAGATTAGGATATGCAACGTTATAGACGCATATAATGTTCCCACCGAGAAGTAGGGTCCGACACGCCTGGAAGGTTGTAGAATATTACATCCGAGATGTTAGGTTGCCTTAGGTTAGGATATATAACGTTATAGGCGTATATACTGTTCCCTCCGAGAAGTAGGGTTCGACAGGCCAGGAATGTTGTCAAATATTGCATCCGAGATGTTAGGTTGCCTTAGATTAGGATATATAACGTTATAGACGCATATAATGTTACCACCGAGACGTAGGGACCGACATGCCTGGAATGTTGTCAAATGTTACATCCGAGATGTTAGTTTGCCTTAGGTTAGGATATATGACGTTATAGACGTATATACTGTTCCCTCCGAGAAGTAGGGTTCGACAGGCCAGGAATGTTGTCAAATATTGCATCCGAGATGTTAGGTTGCCTTAGATTAGGATATATACCGTTATAGACGCATGTAATGTTACCACCGAGACGTAGGGACCGACACGCCTGGAATGTTGTCAAATGTTACATCCGAGATGTTAGGTTGCCTTAGGTTAGGATATATGACGTTATAGACGTATATACTGTTCCCTCCGAGAAGTAGGGTTCGACAGGCCAGGAATGTTGCCAAATATTGCACTCGAGATGTTAGGTTGCCTTAGGTTAGGATATATAACGTTATAGACGCATGTAATGTTACCACCGAGACGTAGGGACCGACATGCCTGGAATGTTGTCAAATGTTACATCCGAGATGTTAGGTTGCCTTAGGTTAGGATATATGACGTTATAGACGTATATACTGTTCCCTCCGAGAAGTAGGGTTCGACAGGCCAGGAATGTTGTCAAATATTGCATCCGAGATGTTAGGTTGCCTTAGATTAGGATATATACCGTTATAGACGTATATACTGTTCCCTCCGAGAAGTAGGGTTCGACAGGCCAGGAATGTTGTCAAATATTGCATCCGAGATGTAAGGTTGCCTTAGATTAGGATATGCAACGTTATAGACGCATATAATGTTCCCACCGAGAAGTAGGGTCCGACACGCCTGGAAGGTTGTAGAATATTACATCCGAGATGTTAGGTTGCCTTAGGTTAGGATATATAACGTTATAGGCGTATATACTGTTCCCTCCGAGAAGTTGGGTTCGACAGGCCAGGAGTGTTGTCAAATATTGCATCCGAGATGTTAGATTGCCTTAGATTACGATATCGACCGTTATAGACGCATATAATATTCCCACCGAAAAGTATGCACCGACACGCCAGGAATATTGTAAAATATTACGTCTGAGATAATAGGTTGCCTTAGATTAGGATATACATCGTTATAGACTCATATAATGTTCCCACCGAGACGTAGGGACCGACACGCCTGGAAAGTTGTAAAATGTTACATCCGAGATGTTAGGTTGCCTAAGATTAGGATATATACCGTTATAGACGCATGCAATGTTACCACCGAGACGTAGGGACCGACACGCCTGGAATGTTGTCAAATGTTACATCCGAGATGTTAGGTTGCCTTAGGTTAGGATATATGACGTTATAGACGTATATACTGTTCCCTCCGGATGGTAGGGTTCGACAGACCAGGAATGTTGTCAAATATTGCATCCAAGATGTTAGGTTGCCTTAGGTTAGGATATATAACGTTATAGACGCATGTAATGTTACCACCGAGACGTAGGGACCGACACGCCTGGAATGTTGTCAAATGTTACATCCGAGATGTTAGGTTGTCTTAGGTCAGGATATATGACGTTATAGACGTATATACTGTTCCCACCGAGAAGTAGGGTTCGACACGCCAGGAATGTTGTCAAATATTACATACGAGATGTTATGTGGCCTTAGGTTAGGATATGTAACGTTATAGACGCATGTAATGTTACGACCGAGACGTAGGGACCGACACGCCTGGAATGTTGTAAAATATTACATCCGAGATGTTAGGTTGCCTAAGATTAGGATATATAACGTTATAGACGCATGTAATGTTACCACCGAGACGTAGGGACCGACACGCCTGGAATGTTGTCAAATGTTACATCTGAGATGTTAGGTTGCCTTAGGTTAGGATATATGACGTTATAGACGTATATACTGTTCCCTCCGGATGGTAGGGTTCGACAGGCCGGGAATGTTGTCAAATATTGCATCCGAGATGTTAGGTTGCCTTATGTCAGGATATATAACGTTATAGACGCATGTAATGTAACCACCGAGACGTAGGGACCGACACGCCTGGAGTGTTGTCAAATGTTACATCCGAGATGTTAGATTGTCTTAGGTTAGGATATATGACGTTATAGACGCATATAATGTTCCCACCGAGAAGTAGGGTTCGACACTCCAGGAATGTTGTCAAATATTACATACGAGATGTTAGGTTGCCTTACGTTAGGATATATAACGTTATAGACGCATGTAATGTTACCACCGAGACGTAGGGACCGACACGCCTGGAATGTTGTCAAATGTTACATCCGAGATGTTAGGTTGCCTTAGGTTAGGATATATGACGTTATAGACGTATATACTGTTCCCTCCGGATGGTAGGGTTCGACAGACAAGGAATGTTGTCAAATATTGCATCCGAGATGTTAGGTTGCCTTAGGTTAGGATATATAACGTTATAGACGTATATACTGTTCCCACCGAGAAGTAGGGTTCGACAGGCCAGGAATGTTGTCAAATATTGCATCCGAGATGTTAGGTTGCCTTAGATTAGGATATATACCGTTATAGACGTATATACTGTTCCCTCCGAGACGTAGGGTTCGACAGGCCAGGAATGTTGTCAAATATTGCATCCGAGATGTTAGGTTGCCTTAGATTAGGATATGCAACGTTATATACGTATATACTGTTCCCTCCGAGAAGTAGGGTCCGACACGCCTGGAAGGTTGTAGAATATTACATCCGAGATGATAGGTTGCCTTAGGTTAGGATATATAACGTTATAGACGTATATACTGTTCCCTCCGAGAAGTAGGGTTCGACAGGCTAGGAATGTTGTCAAATATTGCATCCGAGATGTTAGGTGGCCTTAGGTTAGGATATATAACGTTATAGACGCATGTAATGTTACCACCGAGACGTAGGGACCGACACGCCTGGAATGTTGTCAAATGTTACATCCGAGATGTTAGGTTGCCTTAGGTTAGGATATATGACGTTATAGACGTATATACTGTTCCCTCCGAGAAGTAGGGTTCGACAGGCCAGGAATGTTGTCAAATATTGCATCCGAGACGTTAGGTTGCCTTAGGTTAGGATATATAACGTTATAGACGCATGTAACGTTACCACCGAGAAGTAGGTTCCGACACGCCTGGAATGTTGTAGAATAATACATCCGATATGTCAGGTTGCCTTAGGTTAGGATATATAACGTTATAGACGTATATACTGTTCCCTCCGAGAAGTAGGGTTCGACAGGCTAAGAATGTTGTCAAATATTGCATCCGAGATGTTAGGTTGCCTTAGATTAGGATATATAACGTTATAGACGCATATAATGTTACCACCGAGACGTAGGGACCGACATGCCTGGAATGTTGTCAAATGTTACATCCGAGATGTTAGTTTGCCTTAGGTTAGGATATATGACGTTATAGACGTATATACTGTTCCCTCCGAGAAGTAGGGTTCGACAGGCCAGGAATGTTGTCAAATATTGCATCCGAGATGTTAGGTTGCCTTAGATTAGGATATATACCGTTATAGACGCATGTAATGTTACCACCGAGACGTAGGGACCGACACGCCTGGAATGTTGTCAAATGTTACATCCGAGATGTTAGGTTGCCTTAGGTTAGGATATATGACGTTATAGACGTATATACTGTTCCCTCCGAGAAGTAGGGTTCGACAGGCCAGGAATGTTGCCAAATATTGCACTCGAGATGTTAGGTTGCCTTAGGTTAGGATATATAACGTTATAGACGCATGTAATGTTACCACCGAGACGTAGGGACCGACATGCCTGGAATGTTGTCAAATGTTACATCCGAGATGTTAGGTTGCCTTAGGTTAGGATATATGACGTTATAGACGTATATACTGTTCCCTCCGAGAAGTAGGGTTCGACAGGCCAGGAATGTTGTCAAATATTGCATCCGAGATGTTAGGTTGCCTTAGATTAGGATATATACCGTTATAGACGCATATAATATTCCCACCGAAAAGTATGCACCGACACGCCAGGAATATTGTAAAATATTACGTCTGAGATAATAGGTTGCCTTAGATTAGGATATACATCGTTATAGACTCATATAATGTTCCCACCGAGACGTAGGGACCGACACGCCTGGAATGTTGTAAAATGTTACATCCGAGATGTTAGGTTGCCTAAGATTAGGATATATACCGTTATAGACGCATGCAATGTTACCACCGAGACGTAGGGACCGACACGCCTGGAATGTTGTCAAATGTTACATCCGAGATGTTAGGTTGCCTTAGGTTAGGATATATGACGTTATAGACGTATATACTGTTCCCTCCGGATGGTAGGATTCGACAGACCAGGAATTTTGTCAAATATTGCATCCGAGATGTTAGGTTGCCTTAGGTTAGGATATATAACGTTATAGACGCATGTAATGTTACCACCGAGACGTAGGGACCGACACGCCTGGAATGTTGTCAAATGTTACATCCGAGATGTTAGGTTGTCTTAGGTCAGGATATATGACGTTATAGACGTATATACTGTTCCCACCGAGAAGTAGGGTTCGACACGCCTGGAATGTTGTAAAATATTACATCCGAGATGTTAGGTTGCCTAAGATTAGGATATATAACGTTATAGACGCATGTAATGTTACCACCGAGACGTAGGGACCGACACGCCTGGAATGTTGTCAAATGTTACATCCGAGATGTTAGGTTGCCTTAGGTTAGGATATATGACGTTATAGACGTATATACTGTTCCCTCCGGATGGTAGGGTTCGACAGACCAGGAATGTTGTCAAATATTGCATCCGAGATGTTAGGTTGCCTTAGGTTAGGATATATAACGTTATAGACGTATATACTGTTCCCACCGAGAAGTACGGTTCGACAGGCCAGGAATGTTGTCAAATATTGCATCCGAGATGTTAGGTTGCCTTAGATTAGGATATATACCGTTATAGACGTATATACTGTTCCCTCCGAGACGTAGGGTTCGACAGGCCAGGAATGTTGTCAAATATTGCATCCGAGATGTTAGGTTGCCTTAGGTTAGGATATATGACGTTATAGACGTATATACTGTTCCCTCCGAGAAGTAGGGTTCGACAGGCCAGGAATGTTGTCAAATATTGCATCCGAGATGTTAGGTTGCCTTAGATTAGGATATATACCGTTATAGACGTATATACTGTTCCCTCCGAGAAGTAGGGTTCGACAGGCCAGGAATGTTGTCAAATATTGCATCCGAGATGTTAGATTGCCTTAGATTACGATATCGACCGTTATAGACGCATATAATATTCCCACCGAAAAGTATGCACCGACACGCCAGGAATATTGTAAAATATTACGTCTGAGATAATAGGTTGCCTTAGATTAGGATATACATCGTTATAGACTCATATAATGTTCCCACCGAGACGTAGGGACCGACACGCCTGGAATGTTGTAAAATGTTACATCCGAGATGTTAGGTTGCCTAAGATTAGGATATATACCGTTATAGACGCATGCAATGTTACCACCGAGACGTAGGGACCGACACGCCTGGAATGTTGTCAAATGTTACATCCGAGATGTTAGGTTGTCTTAGGTCAGGATATATGACGTTATAGACGTATATACTGTTCCCACCGAGAAGTAGGGTTCGACACGCCTGGAATGTTGTAAAATATTACATCCGAGATGTTAGGTTGCCTAAGATTAGGATATATAACGTTATAGACGCATGTAATGTTACCACCGAGACGTAGGGACCGACACGCCTGGAATGTTGTCAAATGTTACATCCGAGATGTTAGGTTGCCTTAGGTTAGGATATATGACGTTATAGACGTATATACTGTTCCCTCCGGATGGTAGGGTTCGACAGGCCGGGAATGTTGTCAAATATTGCATCCGAGATGTTAGGTTGCCTTATGTCAGGATATATAACGTTATAGACGCATGTAATGTAACCACCGAGACGTAGGGACCGACACGCCTGGAGTGTTGTCAAATGTTACATCCGAGATGTTAGATTGTCTTAGGTTAGGATATATGACGTTACAGACGTATAGAATGTTCCCTCCGAGAGGTAGGGTTCGACAGGCTAGGAATGTCGTCAAATATTGCATCCGAGATGTTAGGTTGCCTTAGATTAGGATATATAGCGTTATAGACGCATATAATGTTCCCACCGAGAAGTAGGGTTCGACACTCCAGGAATGTTGTCAAATATTACATACGAGATGTAAGGTTGCCTTAGATTAGGATATGCAACGTTATAGACGCATATAATGTTCCCACCGAGAAGTAGGGTCCGACACGCCTGGAAGGTTGTAGAATATTACATCCGAGATGTTAGGTTGCCTTAGGTTAGGATATATAACGTTATAGGCGTGTATACCGTTCCCTCCGAGAAGTAGGGTTCGACAGGCCAGGAATGTTGTCAAATATTGCATCCGAGATGTTAGATTGCCTTAGATTACGATATCGACCGTTATAGACGCATATAATATTCCCACCGAAAAGTATGCACCGACACGCCAGGAATATTGTAAAATATTACGTCTGAGATAATAGGTTGCCTTAGATTAGGATATACATCGTTATAGACTCATATAATGTTCCCACCGAGACGTAGGGACCGATACGCCTGGAATGTTGTAAAATGTTACATCCGAGATGTTAGGTTGCCTAAGATTAGGATATATACCGTTATAGACGCATGCAATGTTACCACCGAGACGTAGGGACCGACACGCCTGGAATGTTGTCAAATGTTACATCCGAGATGTTAGGTTGCCTTAGGTTAGGATATATGACGTTATAGACGTATATACTGTTCCCTCCGGATGGTAGGATTCGACAGACCAGGAATTTTGTCAAATATTGCATCCGAGATGTTAGGTTGCCTTAGGTCAGGATATATAACGTTATAGACGCATATAATGTTCCCACCGAGAAGTAGGGTTCGACACTCCAGGAATGTTGTCAAATATTACATACGAGATGTTAGGTGGCCTTACGTTAGGATATATAACGTTATAGACGCATGTAATGTTACCACCGAGACGTAGGGACCGACACGCCTGGAATGTTGTCAAATGTTACATCCGAGATGTTAGGTTGCCTTAGGTTAGGATATATGACGTTATAGACGTATATACTGTTCCCTCCGGATGGTAGGGTTCGACAGGCCGGGAATGTTGTCAAATATTGCATCCGAGATGTTAGGTTGCCTTAGGTCAGGATATATAACGTTATAGACGCATGTAATGTTACCACCGAGACGTAGGGACCGACACGCCTGGAGTGTTGTCAAATGTTACATCCGAGATGTTAGGTTGTCTTAGGTTAGGATATATGACGTTACAGACGTATAGAATGTTCCCTCCGAGAAGTAGGGTTCGACAGGCCAGGAATGTTGTCAAATATTGCATCCGAGATGTTAGGCTGCCTTAGATTAGGATATATACCGTTATAGACGTATATACTGTTCCCACCGAGAAGTAGGGTTCGACACTCCAGGAATGTTGTCAAATATTACATACGAGATGTTAGGTGGCCTTAGGTTAGGAAATATAACGTTATAGACGCATGTAATGTTACGACCGAGACGTAGGCACCGACGCGCCTGGAATGTTGTAAAATGTTACATCCGAGATGTTAGGTTGCCTAAGATCAGGATATATACCGTTATAGACGCATGTAATTTTACCACCGAGACGTAGGGACCGACACGCCTGGAATGTTGTCAAATGTTACATCCGAGATGTTAGGTTGCCTTAGATTAGGATATATAGCGTTATAGACGTATATACTGTTCCTTCCGAGACGTAGGGTTCGACAGGCCAGGAATGTTGTCAAATATTGCATCCGAGATGTTAGGTTGCCTTAGATTAGGATATGCAACGTTATATACGTATATACTGTTCCCTCCGAGAAGTAGGGTCCGACACGCCTGGAAGGTTGTAGAATATTACATCCGAGATGATAGGTTGCCTTAGGTTAGGATATATAACGTTATAGACGTATATACTGTTCCCTCCGAGAAGTAGGGTTCGACAGGCTAGGAATGTTGTCAAATATTGCATCCGAGATGTTAGGTGGCCTTAGGTTAGGATATATAACGTTATAGACGCATGTAATGTTACCACCGAGACGTAGGGACCGACACGCCTGGAATGTTGTCAAATGTTACATCCGAGATGTTAGGTTGCCTTAGGTTAGGATATATGACGTTATAGACGTATATACTGTTCCCTCCGGATGGTAGGGTTCGACAGGCCGGGAATGTTGTCAAATATTGCATCCGAGATGTTAGGTTGCCTTAGGTCAGGATATATAACGTTATAGACGCATGTAATGTTACCACCGAGACGTAGGGACCGACACGCCGGGAGTGTTGTCAAATATTGCATCCGAGATGTTAGGCTGCCTTAGATTAGGATATATACCGTTATAGACGTATATACTGTTCCCACCGAGAAGTAGGGTTCGACACGCCAGGAATGTTGTCAAATATTACATACGAGATGTTAGGTGGCCTTAGGTTAGGAAATATAACGTTATAGACGCATGTAATGTTACGACCGAGACGTAGGGACAGACACGCCTGGAATGTTGTAAAATGTTACATCCGAGATGTTAGGTTGCCTAAGATCAGGATATATACCGTTATAGACGCATGTAATTTTACCACCGAGACGTAGGGACCGACACGCCTGGAATGTTGTCAAATGTTACATCCGAGATGTTAGGTTGCCTTAGGTTAGGATATATAGCGTTATAGACGTATATACTGTTCCTTCCGAGACGTAGGGTTCGACAGGCCAGGAATGTTGTCAAATATTGCATCCGAGATGTTAGGTTGCCTTAGATTAGGATATGCAACGTTATATACGTATATACTGTTCCCACCGAGACGTAGGGACCGACACGCCTGGAATGTTGTAAAATGTTACATCCGAGATGTTAGGTTGCCTTAGATTAGGATATATACCGTTATAGACGTATATACTGTTCCCTCCGAGACGTAGGGTTCGACAGGCCAGGAATGTTGTCAAATATTGCATCCGAGATGTTAGGTTGCCTTAGATTAGGATATGCAACGTTATATACGTATATACTGTTCCCTCCGAGAAGTAGGGTTCGACAGGCCAGGAATGTTGTCAAATATTGCATCCGAGATGTTAGATTGCCTTAGATTACGATATCGACCGTTATAGACGCATATAATATTCCCACCGAAAAGTATGCACCGACACGCCAGGAATATTGTAAAATATTACGTCTGAGATAATAGGTTGCCTTAGATTAGGATATACATCGTTATAGACTCATATAATGTTCCCACCGAGACGTAGGGCCGACACGCCTGGAATGTTGTAAAATGTTACATCCGAGATGTTAGGTTGCCTAAGATTAGGATATATACCGTTATAGACGCATGCAATGTTACCACCGAGACGTAGGGACCGACACGCCTGGAATGTTGTCAAATGTTACATCCGAGATGTTAGGTTGCCTTAGGTTAGGATATATGACGTTATAGACGTATATACTGTTCCCTCCGGATGGTAGGGTTCGACAGACCAGGAATGTTGTCAAATATTGCATCCGAGATGTTAGGTTGCCTTAGGTTAGGATATATAACGTTATAGACGCATGTAATGTTACCACCGAGACGTAGGGACCGACACGCCTGGAATGTTGTCAAATGTTACATCCGAGATGTTAGGTTGTCTTAGGTCAGGATATATGACGTTATAGACGTATATACTGTTCCCTCCGAGAAGTAGGGTTCGACACGCCAGGAATGTTGTCAAACATTACATACGAGATGTTATGTGGCCTTAGGTTAGGATATATAACGTTATACACGCATGTAATATTACGACCGAGACGTAGGGACCGATACGCCTGGAATGTTGTAAAATATTACATCCGAGATGTTAGGTTGCCTAAGATTAGGATATATAACGTTATAGACGCATGTAATGTTACCACCGAGACGTAGGGACCGACACGCCTGGAATGTTGTCAAATGTTACATCCGAGATGTTAGGTTGCCTAAGATTAGGATATATACCGTTATAGACGCATGTAATGTTACCACGGATACGTAGGAACCGACACGCCTGGAATGTTGTCAAATGTTACATCCGAGATGTTAGGTTGCCTTAGGTTAGGATATATGACGTTATAGACGTATATACTGTTCCCTCCGGATGGTAGGGTTCGACAGGCCAGGAATGTTGTCAAATGTTACATCCGAGATGTTAGGTTGCCTAAGATTAGGATATATACCGTTATAGACGTATATACTGTTCCCTCCGAGACGTAGGGTTCGACAGGCCAGGAATGTTGTCAAATATTGCATCCGAGATGTTAGGTTGCCTTAGGTTAGGATATATGACGTTATAGACGTATATACTGTTCCCTCCGAGAAGTAGGGTCCGACACGCCTGGAAGGTTGTAGAATATTACATCCGAGATGTTAGGTTGCCTTAGGTTAGGATATATAACGTTATAGACGCATGTAATGTTACCACCGAGACGTAGGGACCGACACGCCTGGAATGTTGTCAAATGTTACATCCGAGATGTTAGGTTGCCTTAGGTTAGGATATATGACGTTATAGACGTATATACTGTTCCCTCCGAGAAGTAGGGTTCGACAGGCCAGGAATGTTGTCAAATATTGCATCCGAGACGTTAGGTTGCCTTAGGTTAGGATATATAACGTTATAGACGCATGTAATGTTACCACCGAGACGTAGGGACCGACACGCCTGGAATGTTGTCAAATGTTACATCCGAGATGTTAGGTTGTCTTAGGTTAGGATATATGACGTTATAGACGTATATACTGTTCCCACCGAGAAGTAGGGTTCGACACGCCAGGAATGTTGTCAAATATTACATACGAGATGTTATGTGGCCTTAGGTTAGGATATATAACGTTATAGACGCATGTAATGTTACGACCGAGACGTAGGGACCGACACGCCTGGAATGTTGTAAAATATTACATCCGAGATGTTAGGTTGCCTAAGATTAGGATATACAACGTTATAGACGCATGTAATGTTACCACCGAGACGTAGGGACCGACACGCATGGAATGTTGTCAAATGTTACATCCGAGATGTTAGGTTGCCTTAGGTTAGGATATATGACGTTATAGACGTATATACTGTTCCCTCCGGATGGTAGGGTTCGACAGGCCGGGAATGTTGTCAAATATTGCATCCGAGATGTTAGGTTGCCTTAGGTCAGGATATATAACGTTATAGACGCATGTAATGTTACCACCGAGACGTAGGGACCGACACGCCTGGAGTGTTGTCAAATGTTACATCCGAGATGTTAGGTTGTCTTAGGTTAGGATATATGACGTTACAGACGTATAGAATGTTCCCTCCGGATGGTAGGGTTCGACAGACAAGGAATGTTGTCAAATATTGCATCCGAGATGTTAGGTTGCCTTAGGTTAGGATATATAACGTTATAGACGTATATACTGTTCTCACCGAGAAGTAGGGTTCGACAGGCCAGGAATGTTGTCAAATATTGCATCCGAGATGTTAGGTTGCCTTAGATTAGGATATATACCGTTATAGACGTATATACTGTTCCCTCCGAGACGTAGGGTTCGACAGGCCAGGAATGTTGTCAAATATTGCATCCGAGATGTTAGGTTGCCTTAGATTAGGATATATAACGTTATAGACGCATATAATGTTACCACCGAGACGTAGGGACCGACACGCCTGGAATGTTGTCAAATGTTACATCCGACATGTTAGCTTGCCTTAGGTTAGGATATATGACGTTATAGACGTATATACTGTTCCCTCCGGATGGTAGGGTTTGACAGGCCAGGAATGTTGTCAAATATTGCATCCGAGATGTTAGGTTGCCTTAGGTTAGGATATATGACGTTATAGACGTATATACTGTTCCCTCCGAGAAGTAGGGTTCGACAGGCCAGGAATGTTGTCAAATATTGCATCCGAGATGTTAGGTTGCCTTAGATTAGGATATATACCGTTATAGACGCATGTAATGTTACCACCGAGACGTAGGGACCGACACGCCTGGAATGTTGTCAAATGTTACATCCGAGATGTTAGGTTGCCTTAGGTTAGGATATATGACGTTATAGACGTATATACTGTTCCCTCCGAGAAGTAGGGTTCGACAGGCCAGGAATGTTGCCAAATATTGCACTCGAGATGTTAGGTTGCCTTAGGTTAGGATATATAACGTTATAGACGCATGTAATGTTACCACCGAGACGTAGGGACCGACATGCCTGGAATGTTGTCAAATGTTACATCCGAGATGTTAGGTTGCCTTAGGTTAGGATATATGACGTTATAGACGTATATACTGTTCCCTCCGAGAAGTAGGGTTCGACAGGCCAGGAATGTTGTCAAATATTGCATCCGAGATGTTAGGTTGCCTTAGATTAGGATATATACCGTTATAGACGTATATACTGTTCCCTCCGAGAAGTAGGGTTCGACAGGCCAGGAATGTTGTCAAATATTGCATCCGAGATGTAAGGTTGCCTTAGATTAGGATATGCAACGTTATAGACGCATATAATGTTCCCACCGAGAAGTAGGGTCCGACACGCCTGGAAGGTTGTAGAATATTACATCCGAGATGTTAGGTTGCCTTAGGTTAGGATATATAACGTTATAGGCGTATATACTGTTCCCTCCGAGAAGTAGGGTTCGACAGGCCAGGAGTGTTGTCAAATATTGCATCCGAGATGTTAGATTGCCTTAGATTACGATATCGACCGTTATAGACGCATATAATATTCCCACCGAAAAGTATGCACCGACACGCCAGGAATATTGTAAAATATTACGTCTGAGATAATAGGTTGCCTTAGATTAGGATATACATCGTTATAGACTCATATAATGTTCCCACCGAGACGTAGGGACCGACACGCCTGGAATGTTGTAAAATGTTACATCCGAGATGTTAGGTTGCCTAAGATTAGGATATATACCGTTATAGACGCATGCAATGTTACCACCGAGACGTAGGGACCGACACGCCTGGAATGTTGTCAAATGTTACATCCGAGATGTTAGGTTGCCTTAGGTTAGGATATATGACGTTATAGACGTATATACTGTTCCCTCCGGATGGTAGGATTCGACAGACCAGGAATTTTGTCAAATATTGCATCCGAGATGTTAGGTTGCCTTAGGTTAGGATATATAACGTTATAGACGCATGTAATGTTACCACCGAGACGTAGGGACCGACACGCCTGGAATGTTGTCAAATGTTACATCCGAGATGTTAGGTTGTCTTAGGTCAGGATATATGACGTTATAGACGTATATACTGTTCCCACCGAGAAGTAGGGTTCGACACGCCTGGAATGTTGTAAAATATTACATCCGAGATGTTAGGTTGCCTAAGATTAGGATATATAACGTCATAGACGCATGTAATGTTACCACCGAGACGTAGGGACCGACACGCCTGGAATGTTGTCAAATGTTACATCCGAGATGTTAGGTTGCCTTAGGTTAGGATATATGACGTTATAGACGTATATACTGTTCCCTCCGGATGGTAGGGTTCGACAGGCCGGGAATGTTGTCAAATATTGCATCCGAGATGTTAGGTTGCCTTATGTCAGGATATATAACGTTATAGACGCATGTAATGTAACCACCGAGACGTAGGGACCGACACGCCTGGAGTGTTGTCAAATGTTACATCCGAGATGTTAGATTGTCTTAGGTTAGGATATATGACTTTACAGACGTATAGAATGTTCCCTCCGAGAGGTAGGGTTCGACAGGCTAGGAATGTCGTCAAATATTGCATCCGAGATGTTAGGTTGCCTTAGATTAGGATATATAGCGTTATAGACGCATATAATGTTCCCACCGAGAAGTAGGGTTCGACACTCCAGGAATGTTGTCAAATATTACATACGAGATGTTAGGTTGCCTTACGTTAGGATATATAACGTTATAGACGCATGTAATGTTACCACCGAGACGTAGGGACCGACACGCCTGGAATGTTGTCAAATGTTACATCCGAGATGTTAGGTTGCCTTAGGTTAGGATATATGACGTTATAGACGTATATACTGTTCCCTCCGGATGGTAGGGTTCGACAGACCAGGAATGTTGTCAAATATTGCATCCGAGATGTTAGGTTGCCTTAGGTTAGGATATATAACGTTATAGACGTATATACTGTTCCCACCGAGAAGTAGGGTTCGACAGGCCAGGAATGTTGTCAAATATTGCATCCGAGATGTTAGGTTGCCTTAGATTAGGATATATACCGTCATAGACGTATATACTGTTCCCTCCGAGACGTAGGGTTCGACAGGCCTGGAATGTTGTCAAATATTGCATCCGAGATGTTAGGTTGCCTTAGGTTAGGATATATGACGTTATAGACGTATATACTGTTCCCTCCGAGAAGTAGGGTTCGACAGGCCAGGAATGTTGTCAAATATTGCATCCGAGACGTTAGGTTGCCTTAGGTTAGGATATATAACGTTATAGACGCATGTAACGTTACCACCGAGAAATAGGTTCCGACACGCCTGGAATGTTGTAGAATAATACATCCGCGATGTCAGGTTGCCTTAGGTTAGGATATATAACGTTATAGACGTATATACTGTTCCCTCCGAGAAGTAGGGTTCGACAGGCCAGGAATGTTGTCAAATATTGCATCCGAGATGTAAGGTTGCCTTAGATTAGGATATGCAACGTTATAGACGCATATAATGTTCCCACCGAGAAGTAGGGTCCGACACGCCTGGAAGGTTGTAGAATATTACATCCGAGATGTTAGGTTGCCTTAGGTTAGGATATATAACGTTATAGGCGTATATACTGTTCCCTCCGAGAAGTAGGGTTCGACAGGCCAGGAATGTTGTCAAATATTGCATCCGAGATGTTAGGTTGCCTTAGATTAGGATATATACCGTTATAGACGTATATACTGTTCCCTCCGAGAAGTAGGGTTCGACAGGCCAGGAATGTTGTCAAATATTGCATCCGAGATGTAAGGTTGCCTTAGATTAGGATATGCAACGTTATAGACGCATATAATGTTCCCACCGAGAAGTAGGGTCCGACACGCCTGGAAGGTTGTAGAATATTACATCCGAGATGTTAGGTTGCCTTAGGTTAGGATATATAACGTTATAGGCGTATATACTGTTCCCTCCGAGAAGTAGGGTTCGACAGGCCAGGAGTGTTGTCAAATATTGCATCCGAGATGTTAGATTGCCTTAGATTACGATATCGACCGTTATAGACGCATATAATATTCCCACCGAAAAGTATGCACCGACACGCCAGGAATATTGTAAAATATTACGTCTGAGATAATAGGTTGCCTTAGATTAGGATATACATCGTTATAGACTCATATAATGTTCCCACCGAGACGTAGGGACCGACACGCCTGGAATGTTGTAAAATGTTACATCCGAGATGTTAGGTTGCCTAAGATTAGGATATATACCGTTATAGACGCATGCAATGTTACCACCGAGACGTAGGGACCGACACGCCTGGAATGTTGTCAAATGTTACATCCGAGATGTTAGGTTGCCTTAGGTTAGGATATATGACGTTATAGACGTATATACTGTTCCCTCCGAGAAGTAGGGTTCGACAGGCCAGGAATGTTGTCAAATATTGCATCCGAGATGTAAGGTTGCCTTAGATTAGGATATGCAACGTTATAGACGCATATAATGTTCCCACCGAGAAGTAGGGTCCGACACGCCTGGAAGGTTGTAGAATATTACATCCGAGATGTTAGGTTGCCTTAGGTTAGGATATATAACGTTATAGGCGTATATACTGTTCCCTCCGAGAAGTAGGGTTCGACAGGCCAGGAGTGTTGTCAAATATTGCATCCGAGATGTTAGATTGCCTTAGATTACGATATCGACCGTTATAGACGCATATAATATTCCCACCGAAAAGTATGCACCGACACGCCAGGAATATTGTAAAATATTACGTCTGAGATAATAGGTTGCCTTAGATTAGGATATACATCGTTATAGACTCATATAATGTTCCCACCGAGACGTAGGGACCGACACGCCTGGAATGTTGTAAAATGTTACATCCGAGATGTTAGGTTGCCTAAGACTAGGATATATACCGTTATAGACGCATGCAATGTTACCACCGAGACGTAGGGACCGACACGCCTGGAATGTTGTCAAATGTTACATCCGAGATGTTAGGTTGCCTTAGGTTAGGATATATGACGTTATAGACGTATATACTGTTCCCTCCGGATGGTAGGATTCGACAGACCAGGAATTTTGTCAAATATTGCATCCGAGATGTTAGGTTGCCTTAGGTTAGGATATATAACGTTATAGACGCATGTAATGTTACCACCGAGACGTAGGGACCGACACGCCTGGAATGTTGTCAAATGTTACATCCGAGATGTTAGGTTGTCTTAGGTCAGGATATATGACGTTATAGACGTATATACTGTTCCCACCGAGAAGTAGGGTTCGACACGCCTGGAATGTTGTAAAATATTACATCCGAGATGTTAGGTTGCCTAAGATTAGGATATATAACGTTATAGACGCATGTAATGTTACCACCGAGACGTAGGGACCGACACGCCTGGAATGTTGTCAAATGTTACATCCGAGATGTTAGGTTGCCTTAGGTTAGGATATATGACGTTATAGACGTATATACTGTTCCCTCCGGATGGTAGGGTTCGACAGGCCGGGAATGTTGTCAAATATTGCATCCGAGATGTTAGGTTGCCTTATGTCAGGATATATAACGTTATAGACGCATGTAATGTAACCACCGAGACGTAGGGACCGACACGCCTGGAGTGTTGTCAAATGTTACATCCGAGATGTTAGATTGTCTTAGGTTAGGATATATGACTTTACAGACGTATAGAATGTTCCCTCCGAGAGGTAGGGTTCGACAGGCTAGGAATGTCGTCAAATATTGCATCCGAGATGTTAGGTTGCCTTAGATTAGGATATATAGCGTTATAGACGCATATAATGTTCCCACCGAGAAGTAGGGTTCGACACTCCAGGAATGTTGTCAAATATTACATACGAGATGTTAGGTTGCCTTACGTTAGGATATATAACGTTATAGACGCATGTAATGTTACCACCGAGACGTAGGGACCGACACGCCTGGAATGTTGTCAAATGTTACATCCGAGATGTTAGGTTGCCTTAGGTTAGGATATATGACGTTATAGACGTATATACTGTTCCCTCCGGATGGTAGGGTTCGACAGACCAGGAATGTTGTCAAATATTGCATCCGAGATGTTAGGTTGCCTTAGGTTAGGATATATAACGTTATAGACGTATATACTGTTCCCACCGAGAAGTAGGGTTCGACAGGCCAGGAATGTTGTCAAATATTGCATCCGAGATGTTAGGTTGCCTTAGATTAGGATATATACCGTTATAGACGTATATACTGTTCCCTCCGAGACGTAGGGTTCGACAGGCCTGGAATGTTGTCAAATATTGCATCCGAGATGTTAGGTTGCCTTAGGTTAGGATATATGACGTTATAGACGTATATACTGTTCCCTCCGAGAAGTAGGGTTCGACAGGCCAGGAATGTTGTCAAATATTGCATCCGAGACGTTAGGTTGCCTTAGGTTAGGATATATAACGTTATAGACGCATGTAACGTTACCACCGAGAAGTAGGTTCCGACACGCCTGGAATGTTGTAGAATAATACATCCGAGATGTCAGGTTGCCTTAGGTTAGGATATATAACGTTATAGACGTATATACTGTTCCCTCCGAGAAGTAGGGTTCGACAGGCTAAGAATGTTGTCAAATATTGCATCCGAGATGTTAGGTTGCCTTAGATTAGGATATATAACGTTATAGACGCATATAATGTTACCACCGAGACGTAGGGACCGACATGCCTGGAATGTTGTCAAATGTTACATCCGAGATGTTAGTTTGCCTTAGGTTAGGATATATGACGTTATAGACGTATATACTGTTCCCTCCGAGAAGTAGGGTTCGACAGGCCAGGAATGTTGTCAAATATTGCATCCGAGATGTTAGGTTGCCTTAGATTAGGATATATACCGTTATAGACGCATGTAATGTTACCACCGAGACGTAGGGACCGACACGCCTGGAATGTTGTCAAATGTTACATCCGAGATGTTAGGTTGCCTTAGGTTAGGATATATGACGTTATAGACGTATATACTGTTCCCTCCGAGAAGTAGGGTTCGACAGGCCAGGAATGTTGCCAAATATTGCACTCGAGATGTTAGGTTGCCTTAGGTTAGGATATATAACGTTATAGACGCATGTAATGTTACCACCGAGACGTAGGGACCGACATGCCTGGAATGTTGTCAAATGTTACATCCGAGATGTTAGGTTGCCTTAGGTTAGGATATATGACGTTATAGACGTATATACTGTTCCCTCCGAGAAGTAGGGTTCGACAGGCCAGGAATGTTGTCAAATATTGCATCCGAGATGTTAGGTTGCCTTAGATTAGGATATATACCGTTATAGACGTATATACTGTTCCCTCCGAGAAGTAGGGTTCGACAGGCCAGGAATGTTGTCAAATATTGCATCCGAGATGTAAGGTTGCCTTAGATTAGGATATGCAACGTTATAGACGCATATAATGTTCCCACCGAGAAGTAGGGTCCGACACGCCTGGAAGGTTGTAGAATATTACATCCGAGATGTTAGGTTGCCTTAGGTTAGGATATATAACGTTATAGGCGTATATACTGTTCCCTCCGAGAAGTAGGGTTCGACAGGCCAGGAGTGTTGTCAAATATTGCATCCGAGATGTTAGATTGCCTTAGATTACGATATCGACCGTTATAGACGCATATAATATTCCCACCGAAAAGTATGCACCGACACGCCAGGAATATTGTAAAATATTACGTCTGAGATAATAGGTTGCCTTAGATTAGGATATACATCGTTATAGACTCATATAATGTTCCCACCGAGACGTAGGGACCGACACGCCTGGAATGTTGTAAAATGTTACATCCGAGATGTTAGGTTGCCTAAGATTAGGATATATACCGTTATAGACGCATGCAATGTTACCACCGAGACGTAGGGACCGACACGCCTGGAATGTTGTCAAATGTTACATCCGAGATGTTAGGTTGCCTTAGGTTAGGATATATGACGTTATAGACGTATATACTGTTCCCTCCGGATGGTAGGATTCGACAGACCAGGAATTTTGTCAAATATTGCATCCGAGATGTTAGGTTGCCTTAGGTT
Organism: Xylocopa violacea; assembly: GCA_963969225.1. Lineage (NCBI taxonomy): Eukaryota > Metazoa > Arthropoda > Insecta > Hymenoptera > Apidae > Xylocopa > Xylocopa violacea. The sequence goes on from CAXAJV010000004.1 coordinate 23,945,258, forward strand.
AGGATATATAACGTTATAGACGCATGTAATGTTACCACCGAGACGTAGGGACCGACACGCCTGGAATGTTGTCAAATGTTACATCCGAGATGTTAGGTTGTCTTAGGTCAGGATATATGACGTTATAGACGTATATACTGTTCCCACCGAGAAGTAGGGTTCGACACGCCTGGAATGTTGTAAAATATTACATCCGAGATGTTAGGTTGCCTAAGATTAGGATATATAACGTTATAGACGCATGTAATGTTACCACCGAGACGTAGGGACCGACACGCCTGGAATGTTGTCAAATGTTACATCCGAGATGTTAGGTTGCCTTAGGTTAGGATATATGACGTTATAGACGTATATACTGTTCCCTCCGGATGGTAGGGTTCGACAGACCAGGAATGTTGTCAAATATTGCATCCGAGATGTTAGGTTGCCTTAGGTTAGGATATATAACGTTATAGACGCATGTAATGTTACCACCGAGACGTAGGGACCGACACGCCTGGAATGTTGTCAAATGTTACATCCGAGATGTTAGGTTGTCTTAGGTCAGGATATATGACGTTATAGACGTATATACTGTTCCCACCGAGAAGTAGGGTTCGACACGCCAGGAATGTTGTCAAATATTACATACGAGATGTTATGTGGCCTTAGGTTAGGATATGTAACGTTATAGACGCATGTAATGTTACGACCGAGACGTAGGGACCGACACGCCTGGAATGTTGTAAAATATTACATCCGAGATGTTAGGTTGCCTAAGATTAGGATATATAACGTTATAGACGCATGTAATGTTACCACCGAGACGTAGGGACCGACACGCCTGGAATGTTGTCAAATGTTACATCTGAGATGTTAGGTTGCCTTAGGTTAGGATATATGACGTTATAGACGTATATACTGTTCCCTCCGGATGGTAGGGTTCGACAGGCCGGGAATGTTGTCAAATATTGCATCCGAGATGTTAGGTTGCCTTATGTCAGGATATATAACGTTATAGACGCATGTAATGTAACCACCGAGACGTAGGGACCGACACGCCTGGAGTGTTGTCAAATGTTACATCCGAGATGTTAGATTGTCTTAGGTTAGGATATATGACGTTATAGACGCATATAATGTTCCCACCGAGAAGTAGGGTTCGACACTCCAGGAATGTTGTCAAATATTACATACGAGATGTTAGGTTGCCTTACGTTAGGATATATAACGTTATAGACGCATGTAATGTTACCACCGAGACGTAGGGACCGACACGCCTGGAATGTTGTCAAATGTTACATCCGAGATGTTAGGTTGCCTTAGGTTAGGATATATGACGTTATAGACGTATATACTGTTCCCTCCGGATGGTAGGGTTCGACAGACAAGGAATGTTGTCAAATATTGCATCCGAGATGTTAGGTTGCCTTAGGTTAGGATATATAACGTTATAGACGTATATACTGTTCCCACCGAGAAGTAGGGTTCGACAGGCCAGGAATGTTGTCAAATATTGCATCCGAGATGTTAGGTTGCCTTAGATTAGGATATATACCGTTATAGACGTATATACTGTTCCCTCCGAGACGTAGGGTTCGACAGGCCAGGAATGTTGTCAAATATTGCATCCGAGATGTTAGGTTGCCTTAGATTAGGATATGCAACGTTATATACGTATATACTGTTCCCTCCGAGAAGTAGGGTCCGACACGCCTGGAAGGTTGTAGAATATTACATCCGAGATGATAGGTTGCCTTAGGTTAGGATATATAACGTTATAGACGTATATACTGTTCCCTCCGAGAAGTAGGGTTCGACAGGCTAGGAATGTTGTCAAATATTGCATCCGAGATGTTAGGTGGCCTTAGGTTAGGATATATAACGTTATAGACGCATGTAATGTTACCACCGAGACGTAGGGACCGACACGCCTGGAATGTTGTCAAATGTTACATCCGAGAAGTTAGGTTGCCTTAGGTTAGGATATATGACGTTATAGACGTATATACTGTTCCCTCCGAGAAGTAGGGTTCGACAGGCCAGGAATGTTGTCAAATATTGCATCCGAGACGTTAGGTTGCCTTAGGTTAGGATATATAACGTTATAGACGCATGTAACGTTACCACCGAGAAGTAGGTTCCGACACGCCTGGAATGTTGTAGAATAATACATCCGAGATGTCAGGTTGCCTTAGGTTAGGATATATAACGTTATAGACGTATATACTGTTCCCTCCGAGAAGTAGGGTTCGACAGGCTAAGAATGTTGTCAAATATTGCATCCGAGATGTTAGGTTGCCTTAGATTAGGATATATAACGTTATAGACGCATATAATGTTACCACCGAGACGTAGGGACCGACATGCCTGGAATGTTGTCAAATGTTACATCCGAGATGTTAGTTTGCCTTAGGTTAGGATATATGACGTTATAGACGTATATACTGTTCCCTCCGAGAAGTAGGGTTCGACAGGCCAGGAATGTTGTCAAATATTGCATCCGAGATGTTAGGTTGCCTTAGATTAGGATATATACCGTTATAGACGCATGTAATGTTACCACCGAGACGTAGGGACCGACACGCCTGGAATGTTGTCAAATGTTACATCCGAGATGTTAGGTTGCCTTAGGTTAGGATATATGACGTTATAGACGTATATACTGTTCCCTCCGAGAAGTAGGGTTCGACAGGCCAGGAATGTTGCCAAATATTGCACTCGAGATGTTAGGTTGCCTTAGGTTAGGATATATAACGTTATAGACGCATGTAATGTTACCACCGAGACGTAGGGACCGACATGCCTGGAATGTTGTCAAATGTTACATCCGAGATGTTAGGTTGCCTTAGGTTAGGATATATGACGTTATAGACGTATATACTGTTCCCTCCGAGAAGTAGGGTTCGACAGGCCAGGAATGTTGTCAAATATTGCATCCGAGATGTTAGGTTGCCTTAGATTAGGATATATACCGTTATAGACGTATATACTGTTCCCTCCGAGAAGTAGGGTTCGACAGGCCAGGAATGTTGTCAAATATTGCATCCGAGATGTAAGGTTGCCTTAGATTAGGATATGCAACGTTATAGACGCATATAATGTTCCCACCGAGAAGTAGGGTCCGACACGCCTGGAAGGTTGTAGAATATTACATCCGAGATGTTAGGTTGCCTTAGGTTAGGATATATAACGTTATAGGCGTATATACTGTTCCCTCCTAGAAGTAGGGTTCGACAGGCCAGGAGTGTTGTCAAATATTGCATCCGAGATGTTAGATTGCCTTAGATTACGATATCGACCGTTATAGACGCATATAATATTCCCACCGAAAAGTATGCACCGACACGCCAGGAATATTGTAAAATATTACGTCTGAGATAATAGGTTGCCTTAGATTAGGATATACATCGTTATAGACTCATATAATGTTCCCACCGAGACGTAGGGACCGACACGCCTGGAATGTTGTAAAATGTTACATCCGAGATGTTAGGTTGCCTAAGATTAGGATATATACCGTTATAGACGCATGCAATGTTACCACCGAGACGTAGGGACCGACACGCCTGGAATGTTGTCAAATGTTACATCCGAGATGTTAGGTTGCCTTAGGTTAGGATATATGACGTTATAGACGTATATACTGTTCCCTCCGGATGGTAGGATTCGACAGACCAGGAATTTTGTCAAATATTGCATCCGAGATGTTAGGTTGCCTTAGGTTAGGATATATAACGTTATAGACGCATGTAATGTTACCACCGAGACGTAGGGACCGACACGCCTGGAATGTTGTCAAATGTTACATCCGAGATGTTAGGTTGTCTTAGGTCAGGATATATGACGTTATAGACGTATATACTGTTCCCACCGAGAAGTAGGGTTCGACACGCCTGGAATGTTGTAAAATATTACATCCGAGATGTTAGGTTGCCTAAGATTAGGATATATAACGTTATAGACGCATGTAATGTTACCACCGAGACGTAGGGACCGACACGCCTGGAATGTTGTCAAATGTTACATCCGAGATGTTAGGTTGCCTTAGGTTAGGATATATGATGTTATAGACGTATATACTGTTCCCTCCGGATGGTAGGGTTCGACAGGCCGGGAATGTTGTCAAATATTGCATCCGAGATGTTAGGTTGCCTTATGTCAGGATATATAACGTTATAGACGCATGTAATGTAACCACCGAGACGTAGGGACCGACACGCCTGGAGTGTTGTCAAATGTTACATCCGAGATGTTAGATTGTCTTAGGTTAGGATATATGACTTTACAGACGTATAGAATGTTCCCTCCGAGAGGTAGGGTTCGACAGGCTAGGAATGTCGTCAAATATTGCATCCGAGATGTTAGGTTGCCTTAGATTAGGATATACAGCGTTATAGACGCATATAATGTTCCCACCGAGAAGTAGGGTTCGACACTCCAGGAATGTTGTCAAATATTACATACGAGATGTTAGGTTGCCTTACGTTAGGATATATAACGTTATAGACGCATGTAATGTTACCACCGAGACGTAGGGACCGACACGCCTGGAATGTTGTCAAATGTTACATCCGAGATGTTAGGTTGCCTTAGGTTAGGATATATGACGTTATAGACGTATATACTGTTCCCTCCGGACGGTAGGGTTCGACAGACCAGGAATGTTGTCAAATATTGCATCCGAGATGTTAGGTTGCCTTAGGTTAGGATATATAACGTTATAGACGTATATACTGTTCCCACCGAGAAGTACGGTTCGACAGGCCAGGAATGTTGTCAAATATTGCATCCGAGATGTTAGGTTGCCTTAGATTAGGATATATACCGTTATAGACGTATATACTGTTCCCTCCGAGACGTAGGGTTCGACAGGCCAGGAATGTTGTCAAATATTGCATCCGAGATGTTAGGTTGCCTTAGGTTAGGATATATGACGTTATAGACGTATATACTGTTCCCTCCGAGAAGTAGGGTTCGACAGGCCAGGAATGTTGTCAAATATTGCATCCGAGATGTTAGGTTGCCTTAGATTAGGATATATACCGTTATAGACGTATATACTGTTCCCTCCGAGAAGTAGGGTTCGACAGGCCAGGAATGTTGTCAAATATTGCATCCGAGATGTTAGATTGCCTTAGATTACGATATCGACCGTTATAGACGCATATAATATTCCCACCGAATAGTATGCACCGACACGCCAGGAATATTGTAAAATATTACGTCTGAGATAATAGGTTGCCTTAGATTAGGATATACATCGTTATAGACTCATATAATGTTCCCACCGAGACGTAGGGACCGACACGCCTGGAATGTTGTAAAATGTTACATCCGAGATGTTAGGTTGCCTAAGATTAGGATATATACCGTTATAGACGCATGCAATGTTACCACCGAGACGTAGGGACCGACACGCCTGGAATGTTGTCAAATGTTACATCCGAGATGTTAGGTTGCCTTAGGTTAGGATATATGACGTTATAGACGTATATACTGTTCCCTCCGGATGGTAGGGTTCGACAGGCCGGGAATGTTGTCAAATATTGCATCCGAGATGTTAGGTTGCCTTAGGTCAGGATATATAACGTTATAGACGCATGTAATGTTACCACCGAGACGTAGGGACCGACACGCCGGGAGTGTTGTCAAATATTGCATCCGAGATGTTAGGCTGCCTTAGATTAGGATATATACCGTTATAGACGTATATACTGTTCCCACCGAGAAGTAGGGTTCGACACGCCAGGAATGTTGTCAAATATTACATACGAGATGTTAGGTGGCCTTAGGTTAGGAAATATAACGTTATAGACGCATGTAATGTTACGACCGAGACGTAGGGACAGACACGCCTGGAATGTTGTAAAATGTTACATCCGAGATGTTAGGTTGCCTAAGATCAGGATATATACCGTTATAGACGCATGTAATTTTACCACCGAGACGTAGGGACCGACACGCCTGGAATGTTGTCAAATGTTACATCCGAGATGTTAGGTTGCCTTAGGTTAGGATATATAGCGTTATAGACGTATATACTGTTCCTTCCGAGACGTAGGGTTCGACAGGCCAGGAATGTTGTCAAATATTGCATCCGAGATGTTAGGTTGCCTTAGATTAGGATATGCAACGTTATATACGTATATACTGTTCCCACCGAGACGTAGGGACCGACACGCCTGGAATGTTGTAAAATGTTACATCCGAGATGTTAGGTTGCCTTAGATTAGGATATATACCGTTATAGACGTATATACTGTTCCCTCCGAGACGTAGGGTTCGACAGGCCAGGAATGTTGTCAAATATTGCATCCGAGATGTTAGGTTGCCTTAGATTAGGATATGCAACGTTATATACGTATATACTGTTCCCTCCGAGAAGTAGGGTTCGACAGGCCAGGAATGTTGTCAAATATTGCATCCGAGATGTTAGATTGCCTTAGATTACGATATCGACCGTTATAGACGCATATAATATTCCCACCGAAAAGTATGCACCGACACGCCAGGAATATTGTAAAATATTACGTCTGAGATAATAGGTTGCCTTAGATTAGGATATACATCGTTATAGACTCATATAATGTTCCCACCGAGACGTAGGGACCGACACGCCTGGAATGTTGTAAAATGTTACATCCGAGATGTTAGGTTGCCTAAGATTAGGATATATACCGTTATAGACGCATGCAATGTTACCACCGAGACGTAGGGACCGACACGCCTGGAATGTTGTCAAATGTTACATCCGAGATGTTAGGTTGCCTTAGGTTAGGATATATGACGTTATAGACGTATATACTGTTCCCTCCGGATGGTAGGGTTCGACAGGCCGGGAATGTTGTCAAATATTGCATCCGAGATGTTAGGTTGCCTTAGGTTAGGATATATAACGTTATAGACGCATGTAATGTTACCACCGAGACGTAGGGACCGACACGCCTGGAATGTTGTCAAATGTTACATCCGAGATGTTAGGTTGTCTTAGGTTAGGATATATGACGTTACAGACGTATATAATGTTCCCTCCGAGAAGTAGGGTTCGACAGGCCAGGAATGTTGTCAAATATTGCATCCGAGATGTTAGGTTGCCTTAGATTAGGATATATACCGTTATAGACGTATATACTGTTCCCTCCGAGACGTAGGGTTCGACAGGCCTGGAATGTTGTCAGATATTGCATCCGAGATGTTAGGTTGCCTTAGATTAGGATATGCAACGTTATATACGCATATAATGTTCCCACCGAGAAGTAGGGTCCGACACGCCTGGAAGGTTGTAGAATATTACATCCGAGATATTAGGTTGCCTTAGGTTAGGATATATAACGTTATAGACGTATATACTGTTCCCTCCGAGAAGTAGGGTTCGACAGGCTAGGAATGTTGTCAAATATTGCATCCGAAATGTTAGGTGGCCTTAGGTTAGGATATATAACGTTATAGACGCATGTAATGTTACCACCGAGACGTAGGGACCGACACGCCTGGAATGTTGTCAAATGTTACATCCGAGATGTTAGGTTGCCTTAGGTTAGGATATATGACGTTATAGACGTATATACTGTTCCCTCCGAGAAGTAGGGTTCGACAGGCCAGGAATGTTGTCAAATATTGCATCCGAGACGTTAGGTTGCCTTAGGTTAGGATATATAACGTTATAGACGCATGTAACGTTACCACCGAGAAGTAGGTTCCGACACGCCTGGAATGTTGTAGAATAATACATCCGAGATGTCAGGTTGCCTTAGGTTAGGATATATAACGTTATAGACGTATATACTGTTCCCTCCGAGAAGTAGGGTTCGACAGGCTAAGAATGTTGTCAAATATTGCATCCGAGATTTTAGGTTGCCTTAGATTAGGATATATAACGTTATAGACGCATATAATGTTACCACCGAGACGTAGGGACCGACATGCCTGGAATGTTGTCAAATGTTACATCCGAGATGTTAGTTTGCCTTAGGTTAGGATATATGACGTTATAGACGTATATACTGTTCCCTCCGAGAAGTAGGGTTCGACAGGCCAGGAATGTTGTCAAATATTGCATCCGAGATGTTAGGTTGCCTTAGATTAGGATATATACCGTTATAGACGCATGTAATGTTACCACCGAGACGTAGGGACCGACACGCCTGGAATGTTGTCAAATGTTACATCCGAGATGTTAGGTTGCCTTAGGTTAGGATATATGACGTTATAGACGTATATACTGTTCCCTCCGAGAAGTAGGGTTCGACAGGCCAGGAATGTTGCCAAATATTGCACTCGAGATGTTAGGTTGCCTTAGGTTAGGATATATAACGTTATAGACGCATGTAATGTTACCACCGAGACGTAGGGACCGACATGCCTGGAATGTTGTCAAATGTTACATCCGAGATGTTAGGTTGCCTTAGGTTAGGATATATGACGTTATAGACGTATATACTGTTCCCTCCGAGGAGTAGGGTTCGACAGGCCAGGAATGTTGTCAAATATTGCATCCGAGATGTTAGGTTGCCCTTGATTAGGATATATACCGTTATAGACGTATATACTGTTCCCTCCGAGAAGTAGGGTTCGACAGGCCAGGAATGTTGTCAAATATTGCATCCGAGATGTAAGGTTGCCTTAGATTAGGATATGCAACGTTATAGACGCATATAATGTTCCCACCGAGAAGTAGGGTCCGACACGCCTGGAAGGTTGTAGAATATTACATCCGAGATGTTAGGTTGCCTTAGGTTAGGATATATGACGTTATAGACGTATATACTGTTCCCTCCGGATGGTAGGATTCGACAGACCAGGAATTTTGTCAAATATTGCATCCGAGATGTTAGGTTGCCTTAGGTTAGGATATATAACGTTATAGACGCATGTAATGTTACCACCGAGACGTAGGGACCGACACGCCTGGAATGTTGTCAAATGTTACATCCGAGATGTTAGGTTGTCTTAGGTCAGGATATATGACGTTATAGACGTATATACTGTTCCCACCGAGAAGTAGGGTTCGACACGCCAGGAATGTTGTCAAATATTACATACGAGATGTTATGTGGCCTTAGGTTAGGATATATAACGTTATAGACGCATGTAATGTTACCACCGAGACGTAGGGACCGACACGCCTGGAATGTTGTCAAATGTTACATCCGAGATGTTAGGTTGCCTTAGGTTAGGATATATAACGTTATAGACGCATGTAATGTTACCAGCGAGACGTAGGGACCGACACGCCTGGAATGTTGTCAAATGTTACATCCGAGATGTTAGGTTGTCTTAGGTTAGGATATATGACGTTATAGACGTATATACTGTTCCCACCGAGAAGTAGGGTTCGACACGCCAGGAATGTTGTCAAATATTACATACGAGATGTTATGTGGCCTTAGGTTAGGATATATAACGTTATAGACGCATGTAATGTTACCACCGAGACGTAGGGACCGACACGCCTGGAATGTTGTCAAATGTTACATCCGAGATGTTAGGTTGTCTTAGGTTAGGATATATGACGTTACAGACGTATATAATGTTCCCTCCGAGAAGTAGGGTCCGACAGGCCGGGAATGTTGTCAAATATTGCATCCGAGATGTTAGGTTGCCTTAGATTAGGATATATACCGTTATAGACGTATATACTGTTCCCTCCGAGACGTAGGGTTCGACAGGCCTGGAATGTTGTCAGATATTGCATCCGAGATGTTAGGTTGCCTTAGATTAGGATATGCAACGTTATATACGCATATAATGTTCCCACCGAGAAGTAGGGTCCGACACGCCTGGAAGGTTGTAGAATATTACATCCGAGATATTAGGTTGCCTTAGGTTAGGATATATAACGTTATAGACGTATATACTGTTCCCTCCGAGAAGTAGGGTTCGACAGGCTAGGAATGTTGTCAAATATTGCATCCGAAATGTTAGGTGGCCTTAGGTTAGGATATATAACGTTATAGACGCATGTAATGTTACCACCGAGACGTAGGGACCGACACGCCTGGAATGTTGTCAAATGTTACATCCGAGATGTTAGGTTGCCTTAGGTTAGGATATATGACGTTATAGACGTATATACTGTTCCCTCCGAGAAGTAGGGTTCGACAGGCCAGGAATGTTGTCAAATATTGCATCCGAGACGTTAGGTTGCCTTAGGTTAGGATATATAACGTTATAGACGCATGTAACGTTACCACCGAGAAGTAGGTTCCGACACGCCTGGAATGTTGTAGAATAATACATCCGAGATGTCAGGTTGCCTTAGGTTAGGATATATAACGTTATAGACGTATATACTGTTCCCTCCGAGAAGTAGGGTTCGACAGGCTAAGAATGTTGTCAAATATTGCATCCGAGATGTTAGGTTGCCTTAGATTAGGATATATAACGTTATAGACGCATATAATGTTACCACCGAGACGTAGGGACCGACATGCCTGGAATGTTGTCAAATGTTACATCCGAGATGTTAGTTTGCCTTAGGTTAGGATATATGACGTTATAGACGTATATACTGTTCCCTCCGAGAAGTAGGGTTCGACAGGCCAGGAATGTTGTCAAATATTGCATCCGAGATGTTAGGTTGCCTTAGATTAGGATATATACCGTTATAGACGCATGTAATGTTACCACCGAGACGTAGGGACCGACACGCCTGGAATGATGTCAAATGTTACATCCGAGATGTTAGGTTGCCTTAGGTTAGGATATATGACGTTATAGACGTATATACTGTTCCCTCCGAGAAGTAGGGTTCGACAGGCCGGGAATGTTGTCAAATATTGCATCCGAGATGTTAGGTTGCCTTAGGTCAGGATATATAACGTTATAGACGCATGTAATGTTACCACCGAGACGTAGGGACCGACACGCCTGGAGTGTTGTCAAATGTTACATCCGAGATGTTAGGTTGTCTTAGGTTAGGATATATGACGTTACAGACGTATAGAATGTTCCCTCCGAGAAGTAGGGTTCGACAGGCCAGGAATGTTGTCAAATATTGCATCCGAGATGTTAGGCTGCCTTAGATTAGGATATATACCGTTATAGACGTATATACTGTTCCCACCGAGAAGTAGGGTTCGAAACGCCAGGAATGTTGTCAAATATTACATACGAGATGTTAGGTGGCCTTAGGTTAGGAAATATAACGTTATAGACGCATGTAATGTTACGACCGAGACGTAGGGACCGACACGCCTGGAATGTTGTAAAATGTTACATCCGAGATGTTAGGTTGCCTAAAATCAGGATATATACCGTTATAGACGCATGTAATTTTACCACCGAGACGTAGGGACCGACACGCCTGGAATGTTGTCAAATGTTACATCCGAGATGTTAGGTTGCCTTAGGTTAGGATATATAACGTTATAGACGCATGTAATGTTACCAGCGAGACGTAGGGACCGACACGCCTGGAATGTTGTCAAATGTTACATCCGAGATGTTAGGTTGTCTTAGGTTAGGATATATGACGTTATAGACGTATATACTGTTCCCACCGAGAAGTAGGGTTCGACACGCCAGGAATGTTGTCAAATATTACATACGAGATGTTATGTGGCCTTAGGTTAGGATATATAACGTTATAGACGCATGTAATGTTACGACCGAGACGTAGGGACCGACACGCCTCGAATTTTGTAAAATATTACATCCGAGATGTTAGGTTGCCTAGGATTAGGATATATAACGTTATAGACGCATGTAATGTTACCACCGAGACGTAGGGACCGACATGCCTGGAATGTTGTCAAATGTTACATCCGAGATGTTAGTTTGCCTTAGGTTAGGATATATGACGTTATAGACGTATATACTGTTCCCTCCGAGAAGTAGGGTTCGACAGGCCAGGAATGTTGTCAAATATTGCATCCGAGATGTTAGGTTGCCTTAGATTAGGATATATACCGTTATAGACGCATGTAATGTTACCACCGAGACGTAGGGACCGACACGCCTGGAATGATGTCAAATGTTACATCCGAGATGTTAGGTTGCCTTAGGTTAGGATATATGACGTTATAGACGTATATACTGTTCCCTCCGAGAAGTAGGGTTCGACAGGCCAGGAATGTTGCCAAATATTGCACTCGAGATGTTAGGTTGCCTTAGGTTAGGATATATAACGTTATAGACGCATGTAATGTTACCACCGAGACGTAGGGACCGACATGCCTGGAATGTTGTCAAATGTTACATCCGAGATGTTAGGTTGCCTTAGGTTAGGATATATGACGTTATAGACGTATATACTGTTCCCTCCGAGGAGTAGGGTTCGACAGGCCAGGAATGTTGTCAAATATTGCATCCGAGATGTTAGGTTGCCTTAGATTAGGATATGCAACCTTATATACGTATATACTGTTCCCTCCGAGAAGTAGGGTCCGACACGCCTGGAAGGTTGTAGAATATTACATCCGAGACGTTAGGTTGCCTTAGGTTAGGATATATAACGTTATAGACGTATATACTGTTCCCTCCGAGAAGTAGGGTTCGACAGGCTAGGAATGTTGTCAAATATTGCATCCGAGATGTTAGGTTGCCTTAGATTAGGATATATAGCGTTATAGACGCATATAATGTTCCCACCGAGAAGTAGGGTTCGACACTCCAGGAATGTTGTCAAATATTACATACGAGATGTTAGGTGGCCTTAGGTTAGGATATATAACGTTATAGACGCATGTAATGTTACCACCGAGACGTAGGGACCGACACGCCTGGAATGTTGTCAAATGTTACATCCGAGATGTTAGGTTGCCTTAGGTTAGGATATATAACGTTATAGACGCATGTAATGTTACCAGCGAGACGTAGGGACCGACACGCCTGGAATGTTGTCAAATGTTACATCCGAGATGTTAGGTTGTCTTAGGTTAGGATATATGACGTTATAGACGTATATACTGTTCCCACCGAGAAGTAGGGTTCGACACGCCAGGAATGTTGTCAAATATTACATACGAGATGTTATGTGGCCTTAGGTTAGGATATATAACGTTATAGACGCATGTAATGTTACGACCGAGACGTAGGGACCGACACGCCTCGAATTTTGTAAAATATTACATCCGAGATGTTAGGTTGCCTAGGATTAGGATATATAACGTTATAGACGCATGTAATGTTACCACCGAGACGTAGGGACCGACACGCCTGGAATGTTGTCAAATGTTACATCCGAGATGTTAGGTTGCCTTAGGTTAGGATATATGACGTTATAGACGTATATACTGTTCCCTCCGGATGGTAGGGTTCGACAGGCCGGGAATGTTGTCAAATATTGCATCCGAGATGTTAGGTTGCCTTAGGTCAGGATATATAACGTTATAGACGCATGTAATGTTACCACCGAGACGTAGGGACCGACACGCCTGGAATGTTGTCAAATGTTACATCCGAGATGTTAGGTTGTCTTAGGTTAGGATATATGACGTTACAGACGTATATAATGTTCCCTCCGAGAAGTAGGGTTCGACAGGCCAGGAATGTTGTCAAATATTGCATCCGAGATGTTAGGTTGCCTTAGATTAGGATATATACCGTTATAGACGTATATACTGTTCCCTCCGAGACGTAGGGTTCGACAGGCCTGGAATGTTGTCAGATATTGCATCCGAGATGTTAGGTTGCCTTAGATTAGGATATGCAACGTTATATACGCATATAATGTTCCCACCGAGAAGTAGGGTCCGACACGCCTGGAAGGTTGTAGAATATTACATCCGAGATATTAGGTTGCCTTAGGTTAGGATATATAACGTTATAGACGTATATACTGTTCCCTCCGAGAAGTAGGGTTCGACAGGCTAGGAATGTTGTCAAATATTGCATCCGAAATGTTAGGTGGCCTTAGGTTAGGATATATAACGTTATAGACGCATGTAATGTTACCACCGAGACGTAGGGACCGACACGCCTGGAATGTTGTCAAATGTTACATCCGAGATGTTAGGTTGCCTTAGGTTAGGATATATGACGTTATAGACGTATATACTGTTCCCTCCGAGAAGTAGGGTTCGACAGGCCAGGAATGTTGTCAAATATTGCATCCGAGACGTTAGGTTGCCTTAGGTTAGGATATATAACGTTATAGACGCATGTAACGTTACCACCGAGAAGTAGGTTCCGACACGCCTGGAATGTTGTAGAATAATACATCCGAGATGTCAGGTTGCCTTAGGTTAGGATATATAACGTTATAGACGTATATACTGTTCCCTCCGAGAAGTAGGGTTCGACAGGCTAAGAATGTTGTCAAATATTGCATCCGAGATTTTAGGTTGCCTTAGATTAGGATATATAACGTTATAGACGCATATAATGTTACCACCGAGACGTAGGGACCGACATGCCTGGAATGTTGTCAAATGTTACATCCGAGATGTTAGTTTGCCTTAGGTTAGGATATATGACGTTATAGACGTATATACTGTTCCCTCCGAGAAGTAGGGTTCGACAGGCCAGGAATGTTGTCAAATATTGCATCCGAGATGTTAGGTTGCCTTAGATTAGGATATATACCGTTATAGACGCATGTAATGTTACCACCGAGACGTAGGGACCGACACGCCTGGAATGTTGTCAAATGTTACATCCGAGATGTTAGGTTGCCTTAGGTTAGGATATATGACGTTATAGACGTATATACTGTTCCCTCCGAGAAGTAGGGTTCGACAGGCCAGGAATGTTGCCAAATATTGCACTCGAGATGTTAGGTTGCCTTAGGTTAGGATATATAACGTTATAGACGCATGTAATGTTACCACCGAGACGTAGGGACCGACATGCCTGGAATGTTGTCAAATGTTACATCCGAGATGTTAGGTTGCCTTAGGTTAGGATATATGACGTTATAGACGTATATACTGTTCCCTCCGAGGAGTAGGGTTCGACAGGCCAGGAATGTTGTCAAATATTGCATCCGAGATGTTAGGTTGCCCTTGATTAGGATATATACCGTTATAGACGTATATACTGTTCCCTCCGAGAAGTAGGGTTCGACAGGCCAGGAATGTTGTCAAATATTGCATCCGAGATGTAAGGTTGCCTTAGATTAGGATATGCAACGTTATAGACGCATATAATGTTCCCACCGAGAAGTAGGGTCCGACACGCCTGGAAGGTTGTAGAATATTACATCCGAGATGTTAGGTTGCCTTAGGTTAGGATATATGACGTTATAGACGTATATACTGTTCCCTCCGGATGGTAGGATTCGACAGACCAGGAATTTTGTCAAATATTGCATCCGAGATGTTAGGTTGCCTTAGGTTAGGATATATAACGTTATAGACGCATGTAATGTTACCACCGAGACGTAGGGACCGACACGCCTGGAATGTTGTCAAATGTTACATCCGAGATGTTAGGTTGTCTTAGGTCAGGATATATGACGTTATAGACGTATATACTGTTCCCACCGAGAAGTAGGGTTCGACACGCCAGGAATGTTGTCAAATATTACATACGAGATGTTATGTGGCCTTAGGTTAGGATATATAACGTTATAGACGCATGTAATGTTACCACCGAGACGTAGGGACCGACACGCCTGGAATGTTGTCAAATGTTACATCCGAGATGTTAGGTTGCCTTAGGTTAGGATATATGACGTTATAGACGTATATACTGTTCCCTCCGGATGGTAGGGTTCGACAGGCCGGGAATGTTGTCAAATATTGCATCCGAGATGTTAGGTTGCCTTAGGTCAGGATATATAACGTTATAGACGCATGTAATGTTACCACCGAGACGTAGGGACCGACACGCCTGGAGTGTTGTCAAATATTGCATCCGAGATGTTAGGCTGCCTTAGATTAGGATATATACCGTTATAGACGTATATACTGTTCCCACCGAGAAGTAGGGTTCGACACGCCAGGAATGTTGTCAAATATTACATACGAGATGTTAGGTGGCCTTAGGTTAGGAAATATAACGTTATAGACGCATGTAATGTTACGACCGAGACGTAGGGACAGACACGCCTGGAATGTTGTAAAATGTTACATCCGAGATGTTAGGTTGCCTAAGATCAGGATATATACCGTTATAGACGCATGTAATTTTACCACCGAGACGTAGGGACCGACACGCCTGGAATGTTGTCAAATGTTACATCCGAGATGTTAGGTTGCCTTAGGCTAGGATATATAGCGTTATAGTCGTATATACTGTTCCTTCCGAGACGTAGGGTTCGACAGGCCAGGAATGTTGTCAAATATTGCATCCGAGATGTTAGGTTGCCTTAGATTAGGATATGCAACGTTATATACGTATATACTGTTCCCACCGAGACGTAGGGACCGACACGCCTGGAATGTTGTAAAATGTTACATCCGAGATGTTAGGTTGCCTTAGATTAGGATATATACCGTTATAGACGTATATACTGTTCCCTCCGAGACGTAGGGTTCGACAGGCCAGGAATGTTGTCAAATATTGCATCCGAGATGTTAGGTTGCCTTAGATTAGGATATGCAACGTTATATACGCATATAATGTTCCCACCGAGAAGTAGGGTCCGACACGCCTGGAAGGTTGTAGAATATTACATCCGAGATATTAGGTTGCCTTAGGTTAGGATATATAACGTTATAGACGTATATACTGTTCCCTCCGAGAAGTAGGGTTCGACAGGCTAGGAATGTTGTCAAATATTGCATCCGAAATGTTAGGTGGCCTTAGGTTAGGATATATAACGTTATAGACGCATGTAATGTTACCACCGAGACGTAGGGACCGACACGCCTGGAATGTTGTCAAATGTTACATCCGAGATGTTAGGTTGCCTTAGGTTAGGATATATGACGTTATAGACGTATATACTGTTCCCTCCGAGAAGTAGGGTTCGACAGGCCAGGAATGTTGTCAAATATTGCATCCGAGACGTTAGGTTGCCTTAGGTTAGGATATATAACGTTATAGACGCATGTAACGTTACCACCGAGAAGTAGGTTCCGACACGCCTGGAATGTTGTAGAATAATACATCCGAGATGTCAGGTTGCCTTAGGTTAGGATATATAACGTTATAGACGTATATACTGTTCCCTCCGAGAAGTAGGGTTCGACAGGCTAAGAATGTTGTCAAATATTGCATCCGAGATGTTAGGTTGCCTTAGATTAGGATATATAACGTTATAGACGCATATAATGTTACCACCGAGACGTAGGGACCGACATGCCTGGAATGTTGTCAAATGTTACATCCGAGATGTTAGTTTGCCTTAGGTTAGGATATATGACGTTATAGACGTATATACTGTTCCCTCCGAGAAGTAGGGTTCGACAGGCCAGGAATGTTGTCAAATATTGCATCCGAGATGTTAGGTTGCCTTAGATTAGGATATATACCGTTATAGACGCATGTAATGTTACCACCGAGACGTAGGGACCGACACGCCTGGAATGTTGTCAAATGTTACATCCGAGATGTTAGGTTGCCTTAGGTTAGGATATATGACGTTATAGACGTATATACTGTTCCCTCCGAGAAGTAGGGTTCGACAGGCCAGGAATGTTGCCAAATATTGCACTCGAGATGTTAGGTTGCCTTAGGTTAGGATATATAACGTTATAGACGCATGTAATGTTACCACCGAGACGTAGGGACCGACATGCCTGGAATGTTGTCAAATGTTACATCCGAGATGTTAGGTTGCCTTAGGTTAGGATATATGACGTTATAGACGTATATACTGTTCCCTCCGAGGAGTAGGGTTCGACAGGCCAGGAATGTTGTCAAATATTGCATCCGAGATGTTAGGTTGCCTTAGATTAGGATATGCAACCTTATATACGTATATACTGTTCCCTCCGAGAAGTAGGGTCCGACACGCCTGGAAGGTTGTAGAATATTACATCCGAGATGTTAGGTTGCCTTAGGTTAGGATATATAACGTTATAGACGTATATACTGTTCCCTCCGAGAAGTAGGGTTCGACAGGCTAGGAATGTTGTCAAATATTGCATCCGAGATGTTAGGTTGCCTTAGATTAGGATATATAGCGTTATAGACGCATATAATGTTCCCACCGAGAAGTAGGGTTCGACACTCCAGGAATGTTGTCAAATATTACATACGAGATGTTAGGTGGCCTTAGGTTAGGATATATAACGTTATAGACGCATGTAATGTTACCACCGAGACGTAGGGACCGACACGCCTGGAATGTTGTCAAATGTTACATCCGAGATGTTAGGTTGCCTTAGGTTAGGATATATAACGTTATAGACGCATGTAATGTTACCAGCGAGACGTAGGGACCGACACGCCTGGAATGTTGTCAAATGTTACATCCGAGATGTTAGGTTGTCTTAGGTTAGGATATATGACGTTATAGACGTATATACTGTTCCCACCGAGAAGTAGGGTTCGACACGCCAGGAATGTTGTCAAATATTACATACGAGATGTTATGTGGCCTTAGGTTAGGATATATAACGTTATAGACGCATGTAATGTTACGACCGAGACGTAGGGACCGACACGCCTCGAATTTTGTAAAATATTACATCCGAGATGTTAGGTTGCCTAGGATTAGGATATATAACGTTATAGACGCATGTAATGTTACCACCGAGACGTAGGGACCGACACGCCTGGAATGTTGTCAAATGTTACATCCGAGATGATAGGTTGCCTTAGGTTAGGATATATGACGTTATAGACGTATATACTGTTCCCTCCGGATGGTAGGGTTCGACAGGCCGGGAATGTTGTCAAATATTGCATCCGAGATGTTAGGTTGCCTTAGGTCAGGATATATAACGTTATAGACGCATGTAATGTTACCACCGAGACGTAGGGACCGACACGCCTGGAATGTTGTCAAATGTTACATCCGAGATGTTAGGTTGTCTTAGGTTAGGATATATGACGTTACAGACGTATATAATGTTCCCTCCGAGAAGTAGGGTTCGACAGGCCAGGAATGTTGTCAAATATTGCATCCGAGATGTTAGGTTGCCTTAGATTAGGATATATACCGTTATAGACGTATATACTGTTCCCTCCGAGACGTAGGGTTCGACAGGCCTGGAATGTTGTCAGATATTGCATCCGAGATGTTAGGTTGCCTTAGATTAGGATATGCAACCTTATATACGTATATACTGTTCCCTCCGAGAAGTAGGGTCCGACACGCCTGGAAGGTTGTAGAATATTACATCCGAGATGTTAGGTTGCCTTAGGTTAGGATATATAACGTTATAGACGTATATACTGTTCCCTCCGAGAAGTAGGGTTCGACAGGCTAGGAATGTTGTCAAATATTGCATCCGAGATGTTAGGTTGCCTTAGATTAGGATATATAGCGTTATAGACGCATATAATGTTCCCACCGAGAAGTAGGGTTCGACACTCCAGGAATGTTGTCAAATATTACATACGAGATGTTAGGTGGCCTTAGGTTAGGATATATAACGTTATAGACGCATGTAATGTTACCACCGAGACGTAGGGACCGACACGCCTGGAATGTTGTCAAATGTTACATCCGAGATGTTAGGTTGCCTTAGGTTAGGATATATAACGTTATAGACGCATGTAATGTTACCAGCGAGACGTAGGGACCGACACGCCTGGAATGTTGTCAAATGTTACATCCGAGATGTTAGGTTGTCTTAGGTTAGGATATATGACGTTATAGACGTATATACTGTTCCCACCGAGAAGTAGGGTTCGACACGCCAGGAATGTTGTCAAATATTACATACGAGATGTTATGTGGCCTTAGGTTAGGATATATAACGTTATAGACGCATGTAATGTTACGACCGAGACGTAGGGACCGACACGCCTCGAATTTTGTAAAATATTACATCCGAGATGTTAGGTTGCCTAGGATTAGGATATATAACGTTATAGACGCATGTAATGTTACCACCGAGACGTAGGGACCGACACGCCTGGAATGTTGTCAAATGTTACATCCGAGATGATAGGTTGCCTTAGGTTAGGATATATGACGTTATAGACGTATATACTGTTCCCTCCGGATGGTAGGGTTCGACAGGCCGGGAATGTTGTCAAATATTGCATCCGAGATGTTAGGTTGCCTTAGGTCAGGATATATAACGTTATAGACGCATGTAATGTTACCACCGAGACGTAGGGACCGACACGCCTGGAATGTTGTCAAATGTTACATCCGAGATGTTAGGTTGTCTTAGGTTAGGATATATGACGTTACAGACGTATATAATGTTCCCTCCGAGAAGTAGGGTTCGACAGGCCAGGAATGTTGTCAAATATTGCATCCGAGATGTTAGGTTGCCTTAGATTAGGATATATACCGTTATAGACGTATATACTGTTCCCTCCGAGACGTAGGGTTCGACAGGCCTGGAATGTTGTCAGATATTGCATCCGAGATGTTAGGTTGCCTTAGATTAGGATATGCAACGTTATATACGCATATAATGTTCCCACCGAGAAGTAGGGTCCGACACGCCTGGAAGGTTGTAGAATATTACATCCGAGATATTAGGTTGCCTTAGGTTAGGATATATAACGTTATAGACGTATATACTGTTCCCTCCGAGAAGTAGGGTTCGACAGGCTAGGAATGTTGTCAAATATTGCATCCGAAATGTTAGGTGGCCTTAGGTTAGGATATATAACGTTATAGACGCATGTAATGTTACCACCGAGACGTAGGGACCGACACGCCTGGAATGTTGTCAAATGTTACATCCGAGATGTTAGGTTGCCTTAGGTTAGGATATATGACGTTATAGACGTATATACTGTTCCCTCCGAGAAGTAGGGTTCGACAGGCCAGGAATGTTGTCAAATATTGCATCCGAGACGTTAGGTTGCCTTAGGTTAGGATATATAACGTTATAGACGCATGTAACGTTACCACCGAGAAGTAGGTTCCGACACGCCTGGAATGTTGTAGAATAATACATCCGAGATGTCAGGTTGCCTTAGGTTAGGATATATAACGTTATAGACGTATATACTGTTCCCTCCGAGAAGTAGGGTTCGACAGGCTAAGAATGTTGTCAAATATTGCATCCGAGATGTTAGGTTGCCTTAGATTAGGATATATAACGTTATAGACGCATATAATGTTACCACCGAGACGTAGGGACCGACATGCCTGGAATGTTGTCAAATGTTACATCCGAGATGTTAGTTTGCCTTAGGTTAGGATATATGACGTTATAGACGTATATACTGTTCCCTCCGAGAAGTAGGGTTCGACAGGCCAGGAATGTTGTCAAATATTGCATCCGAGATGTTAGGTTGCCTTAGATTAGGATATATACCGTTATAGACGCATGTAATGTTACCACCGAGACGTAGGGACCGACACGCCTGGAATGTTGTCAAATGTTACATCCGAGATGTTAGGTTGCCTTAGGTTAGGATATATGACGTTATAGACGTATATACTGTTCCCTCCGAGAAGTAGGGTTCGACAGGCCAGGAATGTTGCCAAATATTGCACTCGAGATGTTAGGTTGCCTTAGGTTAGGATATATAACGTTATAGACGCATGTAATGTTACCACCGAGACGTAGGGACCGACATGCCTGGAATGTTGTCAAATGTTACATCCGAGATGTTAGGTTGCCTTAGGTTAGGATATATGACGTTATAGACGTATATACTGTTCCCTCCGAGGAGTAGGGTTCGACAGGCCAGGAATGTTGTCAAATATTGCATCCGAGATGTTAGGTTGCCTTAGATTAGGATATGCAACCTTATATACGTATATACTGTTCCCTCCGAGAAGTAGGGTCCGACACGCCTGGAAGGTTGTAGAATATTACATCCGAGATGTTAGGTTGCCTTAGGTTAGGATATATAACGTTATAGACGTATATACTGTTCCCTCTGAGAAGTAGGGTTCGACAGGCTAGGAATGTTGTCAAATATTGCATCCGAGATGTTAGGTTGCCTTAGATTAGGATATATAGCGTTATAGACGCATATAATGTTCCCACCGAGAAGTAGGGTTCGACACTCCAGGAATGTTGTCAAATATTACATACGAGATGTTAGGTGGCCTTAGGTTAGGATATATAACGTTATAGACGCATGTAATGTTACCACCGAGACGTAGGGACCGACACGCCTGGAATGTTGTCAAATGTTACATCCGAGATGTTAGGTTGCCTTAGGTTAGGATATATAACGTTATAGACGCATGTAATGTTACCAGCGAGACGTAGGGACCGACACGCCTGGAATGTTGTCAAATGTTACATCCGAGATGTTAGGTTGTCTTAGGTTAGGATATATGACGTTATAGACGTATATACTGTTCCCACCGAGAAGTAGGGTTCGACACGCCAGGAATGTTGTCAAATATTACATACGAGATGTTATGTGGCCTTAGGTTAGGATATATAACGTTATAGACGCATGTAATGTTACGACCGAGACGTAGGGACCGACACGCCTCGAATTTTGTAAAATATTACATCCGAGATGTTAGGTTGCCTAGGATTAGGATATATAACGTTATAGACGCATGTAATGTTACCACCGAGACGTAGGGACCGACACGCCTGGAATGTTGTCAAATGTTACATCCGAGATGTTAGGTTGCCTTAGGTTAGGATATATGACGTTATAGACGTATATACTGTTCCCTCCGGATGGTAGGGTTCGACAGGCCGGGAATGTTGTCAAATATTGCATCCGAGATGTTAGGTTGCCTTAGGTCAGGATATATAACGTTATAGACGCATGTAATGTTACCACCGAGACGTAGGGACCGACACGCCTGGAATGTTGTCAAATGTTACATCCGAGATGTTAGGTTGTCTTAGGTTAGGATATATGACGTTACAGACGTATATAATGTTCCCTCCGAGAAGTAGGGTTCGACAGGCCAGGAATGTTGTCAAATATTGCATCCGAGATGTTAGGTTGCCTTAGATTAGGATATATACCGTTATAGACGTATATACTGTTCCCTCCGAGACGTAGGGTTCGACAGGCCTGGAATGTTGTCAGATATTGCATCCGAGATGTTAGGTTGCCTTAGATTAGGATATGCAACGTTATATACGCATATAATGTTCCCACCGAGAAGTAGGGTCCGACACGCCTGGAAGGTTGTAGAATATTACATCCGAGATATTAGGTTGCCTTAGGTTAGGATATATAACGTTATAGACGTATATACTGTTCCCTCCGAGAAGTAGGGTTCGACAGGCTAGGAATGTTGTCAAATATTGCATCCGAAATGTTAGGTGGCCTTAGGTTAGGATATATAACGTTATAGACGCATGTAATGTTACCACCGAGACGTAGGGACCGACACGCCTGGAATGTTGTCAAATGTTACATCCGAGATGTTAGGTTGCCTTAGGTTAGGATATATGACGTTATAGACGTATATACTGTTCCCTCCGAGAAGTAGGGTTCGACAGGCCAGGAATGTTGTCAAATATTGCATCCGAGACGTTAGGTTGCCTTAGGTTAGGATATATAACGTTATAGACGCATGTAACGTTACCACCGAGAAGTAGGTTCCGACACGCCTGGAATGTTGTAGAATAATACATCCGAGATGTCAGGTTGCCTTAGGTTAGGATATATAACGTTATAGACGTATATACTGTTCCCTCCGAGAAGTAGGGTTCGACAGGCTAAGAATGTTGTCAAATATTGCATCCGAGATTTTAGGTTGCCTTAGATTAGGATATATAACGTTATAGACGCATATAATGTTACCACCGAGACGTAGGGACCGACATGCCTGGAATGTTGTCAAATGTTACATCCGAGATGTTAGTTTGCCTTAGGTTAGGATATATGACGTTATAGACGTATATACTGTCCCCTCCGAGAAGTAGGGTTCGACAGGCCAGGAATGTTGTCAAATATTGCATCCGAGATGTTAGGTTGCCTTAGATTAGGATATATACCGTTATAGACGCATGTAATGTTACCACCGAGACGTAGGGACCGACACGCCTGGAATGTTGTCAAATGTTACATCCGAGATGTTAGGTTGCCTTAGGTTAGGATATATGACGTTATAGACGTATATACTGTTCCCTCCGGATGGTAGGGTTCGACAGGCCGGGAATGTTGTCAAATATTGCATCCGAGATGTTAGGTTGCCTTAGGTCAGGATATATAACGTTATAGACGCATGTAATGTTACCACCGAGACGTAGGGACCGACACGCCTGGAATGTTGTCAAATGTTACATCCGAGATGTTAGGTTGTCTTAGGTTAGGATATATGACGTTACAGACGTATATAATGTTCCCTCCGAGAAGTAGGGTTCGACAGGCCAGGAATGTTGTCAAATATTGCATCCGAGATGTTAGGTTGCCTTAGATTAGGATATATACCGTTATAGACGTATATACTGTTCCCTCCGAGACGTAGGGTTCGACAGGCCTGGAATGTTGTCAGATATTGCATCCGAGATGTTAGGTTGCCTTAGATTAGGATATGCAACGTTATATACGCATATAATGTTCCCACCGAGAAGTAGGGTCCGACACGCCTGGAAGGTTGTAGAATATTACATCCGAGATATTAGGTTGCCTTAGGTTAGGATATATAACGTTATAGACGTATATACTGTTCCCTCCGAGAAGTAGGGTTCGACAGGCTAGGAATGTTGTCAAATATTGCATCCGAAATGTTAGGTGGCCTTAGGTTAGGATATATAACGTTATAGACGCATGTAATGTTACCACCGAGACGTAGGGACCGACACGCCTGGAATGTTGTCAAATGTTACATCCGAGATGTTAGGTTGCCTTAGGTTAGGATATATGACGTTATAGACGTATATACTGTTCCCTCCGAGAAGTAGGGTTCGACAGGCCAGGAATGTTGTCAAATATTGCATCCGAGACGTTAGGTTGCCTTAGGTTAGGATATATAACGTTATAGACGCATGTAACGTTACCACCGAGAAGTAGGTTCCGACACGCCTGGAATGTTGTAGAATAATACATCCGAGATGTCAGGTTGCCTTAGGTTAGGATATATAACGTTATAGACGTATATACTGTTCCCTCCGAGAAGTAGGGTTCGACAGGCTAAGAATGTTGTCAAATATTGCATCCGAGATTTTAGGTTGCCTTAGATTAGGATATATAACGTTATAGACGCATATAATGTTACCACCGAGACGTAGGGACCGACATGCCTGGAATGTTGTCAAATGTTACATCCGAGATGTTAGTTTGCCTTAGGTTAGGATATATGACGTTATAGACGTATATACTGTCCCCTCCGAGAAGTAGGGTTCGACAGGCCAGGAATGTTGTCAAATATTGCATCCGAGATGTTAGGTTGCCTTAGATTAGGATATATACCGTTATAGACGCATGTAATGTTACCACCGAGACGTAGGGACCGACACGCCTGGAATGTTGTCAAATGTTACATCCGAGATGTTAGGTTGCCTTAGGTTAGGATATATGACGTTATAGACGTATATACTGTTCCCTCCGAGAAGTAGGGTTCGACAGGCCAGGAATGTTGCCAAATATTGCACTCGAGATGTTAGGTTGCCTTAGGTTAGGATATATAACGTTATAGACGCATGTAATGTTACCACCGAGACGTAGGGACCGACATGCCTGGAATGTTGTCAAATGTTACATCCGAGATGTTAGGTTGCCTTAGGTTAGGATATATGACGTTATAGACGTATATACTGTTCCCTCCGAGGAGTAGGGTTCGACAGGCCAGGAATGTTGTCAAATATTGCATCCGAGATGTTAGGTTGCCCTTGATTAGGATATATACCGTTATAGACGTATATACTGTTCCCTCCGAGAAGTAGGGTTCGACAGGCCAGGAATGTTGTCAAATATTGCATCCGAGATGTAAGGTTGCCTTAGATTAGGATATGCAACGTTATAGACGCATATAATGTTCCCACCGAGAAGTAGGGTCCGACACGCCTGGAAGGTTGTAGAATATTACATCCGAGATGTTAGGTTGCCTTAGGTTAGGATATATGACGTTATAGACGTATATACTGTTCCCTCCGGGTGGTAGGATTCGACAGACCAGGAATTTTGTCAAATATTGCATCCGAGATGTTAGGTTGCCTTAGGTTAGGATATATAACGTTATAGACGCATGTAATGTTACCACCGAGACGTAGGGACCGACACGCCTGGAATGTTGTCAAATGTTACATCCGAGATGTTAGGTTGTCTTAGGTCAGGATATATGACGTTATAGACGTATATACTGTTCCCACCGAGAAGTAGGGTTCGACACGCCAGGAATGTTGTCAAATATTACATACGAGATGTTATGTGGCCTTAGGTTAGGATATATAACGTTATAGACGCATGTAATGTTACCACCGAGACGTAGGGACCGACACGCCTGGAATGTTGTCAAATGTTACATCCGAGATGTTAGGTTGCCTTAGGTTAGGATATATGACGTTATAGACGTATATACTGTTCCCTCCGGATGGTAGGGTTCGACAGGCCGGGAATGTTGTCAAATATTGCATCCGAGATGTTAGGTTGCCTTAGGTCAGGATATATAACGTTATAGACGCATGTAATGTTACCACCGAGACGTAGGGACCGACACGCCTGGAGTGTTGTCAAATATTGCATCCGAGATGTTAGGCTGCCTTAGATTAGGATATATACCGTTATAGACGTATATACTGTTCCCACCGAGAAGTAGGGTTCGACACGCCAGGAATGTTGTCAAATATTACATACGAGATGTTAGGTGGCCTTAGGTTAGGAAATATAACGTTATAGACGCATGTAATGTTACGACCGAGACGTAGGGACAGACACGCCTGGAATGTTGTAAAATGTTACATCCGAGATGTTAGGTTGCCTAAGATCAGGATATATACCGTTATAGACGCATGTAATTTTACCACCGAGACGTAGGGACCGACACGCCTGGAATGTTGTCAAATGTTACATCCGAGATGTTAGGTTGCCTTAGGTTAGGATATATAGCGTTATAGACGTATATACTGTTCCTTCCGAGACGTAGGGTTCGACAGGCCAGGAATGTTGTCAAATATTGCATCCGAGATGTTAGGTTGCCTTAGATTAGGATATGCAACGTTATATACGTATATACTGTTCCCACCGAGACGTAGGGACCGACACGCCTGGAATGTTGTAAAATGTTACATCCGAGATGTTAGGTTGCCTTAGATTAGGATATATACCGTTATAGACGTATATACTGTTCCCTCCGAGACGTAGGGTTCGACAGGCCAGGAATGTTGTCAAATATTGCATCCGAGATGTTAGGTTGCCTTAGATTAGGATATGCAACGTTATATACGCATATAATGTTCCCACCGAGAAGTAGGGTCCGACACGCCTGGAAGGTTGTAGAATATTACATCCGAGATATTAGGTTGCCTTAGGTTAGGATATATAACGTTATAGACGTATATACTGTTCCCTCCGAGAAGTAGGGTTCGACAGGCTAGGAATGTTGTCAAATATTGCATCCGAAATGTTAGGTGGCCTTAGGTTAGGATATATAACGTTATAGACGCATGTAATGTTACCACCGAGACGTAGGGACCGACACGCCTGGAATGTTGTCAAATGTTACATCCGAGATGTTAGGTTGCCTTAGGTTAGGATATATGACGTTATAGACGTATATACTGTTCCCTCCGAGAAGTAGGGTTCGACAGGCCAGGAATGTTGTCAAATATTGCATCCGAGACGTTAGGTTGCCTTAGGTTAGGATATATAACGTTATAGACGCATGTAACGTTACCACCGAGAAGTAGGTTCCGACACGCCTGGAATGTTGTAGAATAATACATCCGAGATGTCAGGTTGCCTTAGGTTAGGATATATAACGTTATAGACGTATATACTGTTCCCTCCGAGAAGTAGGGTTCGACAGGCTAAGAATGTTGTCAAATATTGCATCCGAGATGTTAGGTTGCCTTAGATTAGGATATATAACGTTATAGACGCATATAATGTTACCACCGAGACGTAGGGACCGACATGCCTGGAATGTTGTCAAATGTTACATCCGAGATGTTAGTTTGCCTTAGGTTAGGATATATGACGTTATAGACGTATATACTGTTCCCTCCGAGAAGTAGGGTTCGACAGGCCAGGAATGTTGTCAAATATTGCATCCGAGATGTTAGGTTGCCTTAGATTAGGATATATACCGTTATAGACGCATGTAATGTTACCACCGAGACGTAGGGACCTACACGCCTGGAATGTTGTCAAATGTTACATCCGAGATGTTAGGTTGCCTTAGGTTAGGATATATGACGTTATAGACGTATATACTGTTCCCTCCGAGAAGTAGGGTTCGACAGGCCAGGAATGTTGCCAAATATTGCACTCGAGATGTTAGGTTGCCTTAGGTTAGGATATATAACGTTATAGACGCATGTAATGTTACCACCGAGACGTAGGGACCGACATGCCTGGAATGTTGTCAAATGTTACATCCGAGATGTTAGGTTGCCTTAGGTTAGGATATATGACGTTATAGACGTATATACTGTTCCCTCCGAGGAGTAGGGTTCGACAGGCCAGGAATGTTGTCAAATATTGCATCCGAGATGTTAGGTTGCCTTAGATTAGGATATGCAACCTTATATACGTATATACTGTTCCCTCCGAGAAGTAGGGTCCGACACGCCTGGAAGGTTGTAGAATATTACATCCGAGATGTTAGGTTGCCTTAGGTTAGGATATATAACGTTATAGACGTATATACTGTTCCCTCCGAGAAGTAGGGTTCGACAGGCTAGGAATGTTGTCAAATATTGCATCCGAGATGTTAGGTTGCCTTAGATTAGGATATATAGCGTTATAGACGCATATAATGTTCCCACCGAGAAGTAGGGTTCGACACTCCAGGAATGTTGTCAAATATTACATACGAGATGTTAGGTGGCCTTAGGTTAGGATATATAACGTTATAGACGCATGTAATGTTACCACCGAGACGTAGGGACCGACACGCCTGGAATGTTGTCAAATATTACATCCGAGATGTTAGGTTGCCTTAGGTTAGGATATATAACGTTATAGACGCATGTAATGTTACCAGCGAGACGTAGGGACCGACACGCCTGGAATGTTGTCAAATGTTACATCCGAGATGTTAGGTTGTCTTAGGTTAGGATATATGACGTTATAGACGTATATACTGTTCCCACCGAGAAGTTGGGTTCGACACGCCAGGAATGTTGTCAAATATTACATACGAGATGTTATGTGGCCTTAGGTTAGGATATATAACGTTATAGACGCATGTAATGTTACGACCGAGACGTAGGGACCGACACGCCTCGAATTTTGTAAAATATTACATCCGAGATGTTAGGTTGCCTAGGATTAGGATATATAACGTTATAGACGCATGTAATGTTACCACCGAGACGTAGGGACCGACACGCCTGGAATGTTGTCAAATGTTACATCCGAGATGTTAGGTTGCCTTAGGTTAGGATATATGACGTTATAGACGTATATACTGTTCCCTCCGGATGGTAGGGTTCGACAGGCCGGGAATGTTGTCAAATATTGCATCCGAGATGTTAGGTTGCCTTAGGTCAGGATATATAACGTTATAGACGCATGTAATGTTACCACCGAGACGTAGGGACCGACACGCCTGGAATGTTGTCAAATGTTACATCCGAGATGTTAGGTTGTCTTAGGTTAGGATATATGACGTTACAGACGTATATAATGTTCCCTCCGAGAAGTAGGGTTCGACAGGCCAGGAATGTTGTCAAATATTGCATCCGAGATGTTAGGTTGCCTTAGATTAGGATATATACCGTTATAGACGTATATACTGTTCCCTCCGAGACGTAGGGTTCGACAGGCCTGGAATGTTGTCAGATATTGCATCCGAGATGTTAGGTTGCCTTAGATTAGGATATGCAACGTTATATACGCATATAATGTTCCCACCGAGAAGTAGGGTCCGACACGCCTGGAAGGTTGTAGAATATTACATCCGAGATATTAGGTTGCCTTAGGTTAGGATATATAACGTTATAAACGTATATACTGTTCCCTCCGAGAAGTAGGGTTCGACAGGCTAGGAATGTTGTCAAATATTGCATCCGAAATGTTAGGTGGCCTTAGGTTAGGATATATAACGTTATAGACGCATGTAATGTTACCACCGAGACGTAGGGACCGACACGCCTGGAATGTTGTCAAATGTTACATCCGAGATGTTAGGTTGCCTTAGGTTAGGATATATGACGTTATAGACGTATATACTGTTCCCTCCGAGAAGTAGGGTTCGACAGGCCAGGAATGTTGTCAAATATTGCATCCGAGACGTTAGGTTGCCTTAGGTTAGGATATATAACGTTATAGACGCATGTAACGTTACCACCGAGAAGTAGGTTCCGACACGCCTGGAATGTTGTAGAATAATACATCCGAGATGTCAGGTTGCCTTAGGTTAGGATATATAACGTTATAGACGTATATACTGTTCCCTCCGAGAAGTAGGGTTCGACAGGCTAAGAATGTTGTCAAATATTGCATCCGAGATTTTAGGTTGCCTTAGATTAGGATATATAACGTTATAGACGCATATAATGTTACCACCGAGACGTAGGGACCGACATGCCTGGAATGTTGTCAAATGTTACATCCGAGATGTTAGTTTGCCTTAGGTTAGGATATATGACGTTATAGACGTATATACTGTTCCCTCCGAGAAGTAGGATTCGACAGGCCAGGAATGTTGTCAAATATTGCATCCGAGATGTTAGGTTGCCTTAGATTAGGATATATACCGTTATAGACGCATGTAATGTTACCACCGAGACGTAGGGACCGACACGCCTGGAATGTTGTCAAATGTTACATCCGAGATGTTAGGTTGCCTTAGGTTAGGATATATGACGTTATAGACGTATATACTGTTCCCTCCGAGAAGTAGGGCTCGACAGGCCAGGAATGTTGCCAAATATTGCACTCGAGATGTTAGGTTGCCTTAGGTTAGGATATATAACGTTATAGACGCATGTAATGTTACCACCGAGACGTAGGGACCGACATGCCTGGAATGTTGTCAAATGTTACATCCGAGATGTTAGGTTGCCTTAGGTTAGGATATATGACGTTATAGACGTATATACTGTTCCCTCCGAGGAGTAGGGTTCGACAGGCCAGGAATGTTGTCAAATATTGCATCCGAGATGTTAGGTTGCCCTTGATTAGGATATATACCGTTATAGACGTATATACTGTTCCCTCCGAGAAGTAGGGTTCGACAGGCCAGGAATGTTGTCAAATATTGCATCCGAGATGTAAGGTTGCCTTAGATTAGGATATGCAACGTTATAGACGCATATAATGTTCCCACCGAGAAGTAGGGTCCGACACGCCTGGAAGGTTGTAGAATATTACATCCGAGATGTTAGGTTGCCTTAGGTTAGGATATATGACGTTATAGACGTATATACTGTTCCCTCCGGATGGTAGGATTCGACAGACCAGGAATTTTGTCAAATATTGCATCCGAGATGTTAGGTTGCCTTAGGTTAGGATATATAACGTTATAGACGCATGTAATGTTACCACCGAGACGTAGGGACCGACACGCCTGGAATGTTGTCAAATGTTACATCCGAGATGTTAGGTTGTCTTAGGTCAGGATATATGACGTTATAGACGTATATACTGTTCCCACCGAGAAGTAGGGTTCGACACGCCAGGAATGTTGTCAAATATTACATACGAGATGTTATGTGGCCTTAGGTTAGGATATATAACGTTATAGACGCATGTAATGTTACCACCGAGACGTAGGGACCGACACGCCTGGAATGTTGTCAAATGTTACATCCGAGATGTTAGGTTGCCTTAGGTTAGGATATATGACGTTATAGACGTATATACTGTTCCCTCCGGATGGTAGGGTTCGACAGGCCGGGAATGTTGTCAAATATTGCATCCGAGATGTTAGGTTGCCTTAGGTCAGGATATATAACGTTATAGACGCATGTAATGTTACCACCGAGACGTAGGGACCGACACGCCTGGAGTGTTGTCAAATATTGCATCCGAGATGTTAGGCTGCCTTAGATTAGGATATATACCGTTATAGACGTATATACTGTTCCCACCGAGAAGTAGGGTTCGACACGCCAGGAATGTTGTCAAATATTACATACGAGATGTTAGGTGGCCTTAGGTTAGGAAATATAACGTTATAGACGCATGTAATGTTACGACCGAGACGTAGGGACAGACACGCCTGGAATGTTGTAAAATGTTACATCCGAGATGTTAGGTTGCCTAAGATCAGGATATATACCGTTATAGACGCATGTAATTTTACCACCGAGACGTAGGGACCGACACGCCTGGAATGTTGTCAAATGTTACATCCGAGATGTTAGGTTGCCTTAGGTTAGGATATATAGCGTTATAGACGTATATACTGTTCCTTCCGAGACGTAGGGTTCGACAGGCCAGGAATGTTGTCAAATATTGCATCCGAGATGTTAGGTTGCCTTAGATTAGGATATGCAACGTTATATACGTATATACTGTTCCCACCGAGACGTAGGGACCGACACGCCTGGAATGTTGTAAAATGTTACATCCGAGATGTTAGGTTGCCTTAGATTAGGATATATACCGTTATAGACGTATATACTGTTCCCTCCGAGACGTAGGGTTCGACAGGCCAGGAATGTTGTCAAATATTGCATCCGAGATGTTAGGTTGCCTTAGATTAGGATATGCAACGTTATATACGCATATAATGTTCCCACCGAGAAGTAGGGTCCGACACGCCTGGAAGGTTGTAGAATATTACATCCGAGATATTAGGTTGCCTTAGGTTAGGATATATAACGTTATAGACGTATATACTGTTCCCTCCGAGAAGTAGGGTTCGACAGGCTAGGAATGTTGTCAAATATTGCATCCGAAATGTTAGGTGGCCTTAGGTTAGGATATATAACGTTATAGACGCATGTAATGTTACCACCGAGACGTAGGGACCGACACGCCTGGAATGTTGTCAAATGTTACATCCGAGATGTTAGGTTGCCTTAGGTTAGGATATATGACGTTATAGACGTATATACTGTTCCCTCCGAGAAGTAGGGTTCGACAGGCCAGGAATGTTGTCAAATATTGCATCCGAGACGTTAGGTTGCCTTAGGTTAGGATATATAACGTTATAGACGCATGTAACGTTACCACCGAGAAGTAGGTTCCGACACGCCTGGAATGTTGTAGAATAATACATCCGAGATGTCAGGTTGCCTTAGGTTAGGATATATAACGTTATAGACGTATATACTGTTCCCTCCGAGAAGTAGGGTTCGACAGGCTAAGAATGTTGTCAAATATTGCATCCGAGATGTTAGGTTGCCTTAGATTAGGATATATAACGTTATAGACGCATATAATGTTACCACCGAGACGTAGGGACCGACATGCCTGGAATGTTGTCAAATGTTACATCCGAGATGTTAGTTTGCCTTAGGTTAGGATATATGACGTTATAGACGTATATACTGTTCCCTCCGAGAAGTAGGGTTCGACAGGCCAGGAATGTTGTCAAATATTGCATCCGAGATGTTAGGTTGCCTTAGATTAGGATATATACCGTTATAGACGCATGTAATGTTACCACCGAGACGTAGGGACCGACACGCCTGGAATGTTGTCAAATGTTACATCCGAGATGTTAGGTTGCCTTAGGTTAGGATATATGACGTTATAGACGTATATACTGTTCCCTCCGGATGGTAGGGTTCGACAGGCCGGGAATGTTGTCAAATATTGCATCCGAGATGTTAGGTTGCCTTAGGTCAGGATATATAACGTTATAGACGCATGTAATGTTACCACCGAGACGTAGGGACCGACACGCCTGGAATGTTGTCAAATGTTACATCCGAGATGTTAGGTTGTCTTAGGTTAGGATATATGACGTTACAGACGTATATAATGTTCCCTCCGAGAAGTAGGGTTCGACAGGCCAGGAATGTTGTCAAATATTGCATCCGAGATGTTAGGTTGCCTTAGATTAGGATATATACCGTTATAGACGTATATACTGTTCCCTCCGAGACGTAGGGTTCGACAGGCCTGGAATGTTGTCAGATATTGCATCCGAGATGTTAGGTTGCCTTAGATTAGGATATGCAACGTTATATACGCATATAATGTTCCCACCGAGAAGTAGGGTCCGACACGCCTGGAAGGTTGTAGAATATTACATCCGAGATATTAGGTTGCCTTAGGTTAGGATATATAACGTTATAGACGTATATACTGTTCCCTCCGAGAAGTAGGGTTCGACAGGCTAGGAATGTTGTCAAATATTGCATCCGAAATGTTAGGTGGCCTTAGGTTAGGATATATAACGTTATAGACGCATGTAATGTTACCACCGAGACGTAGGGACCGACACGCCTGGAATGTTGTCAAATGTTACATCCGAGATGTTAGGTTGCCTTAGGTTAGGATATATGACGTTATAGACGTATATACTGTTCCCTCCGAGAAGTAGGGTTCGACAGGCCAGGAATGTTGTCAAATATTGCATCCGAGACGTTAGGTTGCCTTAGGTTAGGATATATAACGTTATAGACGCATGTAACGTTACCACCGAGAAGTAGGTTCCGACACGCCTGGAATGTTGTAGAATAATACATCCGAGATGTCAGGTTGCCTTAGGTTAGGATATATAACGTTATAGACGTATATACTGTTCCCTCCGAGAAGTAGGGTTCGACAGGCTAAGAATGTTGTCAAATATTGCATCCGAGATTTTAGGTTGCCTTAGATTAGGATATATAACGTTATAGACGCATATAATGTTACCACCGAGACGTAGGGACCGACATGCCTGGAATGTTGTCAAATGTTACATCCGAGATGTTAGTTTGCCTTAGGTTAGGATATATGACGTTATAGACGTATATACTGTTCCCTCCGAGAAGTAGGGTTCGACAGGCCAGGAATGTTGTCAAATATTGCATCCGAGATGTTAGGTTGCCTTAGATTAGGATATATACCGTTATAGACGCATGTAATGTTACCACCGAGACGTAGGGACCGACACGCCTGGAATGTTGTCAAATGTTACATCCGAGATGTTAGGTTGCCTTAGGTTAGGATATATGACGTTATAGACGTATATACTGTTCCCTCCGAGAAGTAGGGTTCGACAGGCCAGGAATGTTGCCAAATATTGCACTCGAGATGTTAGGTTGCCTTAGGTTAGGATATATAACGTTATAGACGCATGTAATGTTACCACCGAGACGTAGGGACCGACATGCCTGGAATGTTGTCAAATGTTACATCCGAGATGTTAGGTTGCCTTAGGTTAGGATATATGACGTTATAGACGTATATACTGTTCCCTCCGAGGAGTAGGGTTCGACAGGCCAGGAATGTTGTCAAATATTGCATCCGAGATGTTAGGTTGCCTTAGATTAGGGTATGCAACGTTATATACGTATATACTGTTCCCACCGAGACGTAGGGACCGACACGCCTGGAATGTTGTAAAATGTTACATCCGAGATGTTAGGTTGCCTTAGATTAGGATATATACCGTTATAGACGTATATACTGTTCCCTCCGAGACGTAGGGTTCGACAGGCCAGGAATGTTGTCAAATATTGCATCCGAGATGTTAGGTTGCCTTAGATTAGGATATGCAACGTTATATACGTATATACTGTTCCCTCCGAGAAGTAGGGTCCGACACGCCTGGAAGGTTGTAGAATATTACATCCGAGATGATAGGTTGCCTTAGGTTAGGATATATAACGTTATAGGCGTATATACTGTTCCCTCCGAGAAGTAGGGTTCGACAGGCCAGGAATGTTGTCAAATATTGCATCCGAGATGTTAGATTGCCTTAGATTACGATATCGACCGTTATAGACGCATATAATATTCCCACCGAAAAGTATGCACCGACACTCCAGGAATATTGTAAAATATTACGTCTGAGATAATAGGTTGCCTTAGATTAGGATATACATCGTTATAGACTCATATAATGTTCCCACCGAGACGTAGGGACCGACACGCCTGGAATGTTGTAAAATGTTACATCCGAGATGTTAGGTTGCCTAAGATTAGGATATATACCGTTATAGACGCATGCAATGTTACCACCGAGAAGTAGGGACCGACACGCCTGGAATGTTGTCAAATGTTACATCCGAGATGTTAGGTTGCCTTAGGTTAGGATATATGACGTTATAGACGTATATACTGTTCCCTCCGGATGGTAGGGTTCGACAGACCAGGAATGTTGTCAAATATTGCATCCGAGATGTTAGGTTGCCTTAGGTTAGGATATATAACGTTATAGACGCATGTAATGTTACCACCGAGACGTAGGGACCGACACGCCTGGAATGTTGTCAAATGTTACATCCGAGATGTTAGGTTGTCTTAGGTCAGGATATATGACGTTATAGACGTATATACTGTTCCCTCCGAGAAGTAGGGTTCGACACGCCAGGAATGTTGTCAAATATTACATACGAGATGTTATGTGGCCTTAGGTTAGGATATATAACGTTATACACGCATGTAATATTACGACCGAGACGTAGGGACCGATACGCCTGGAATGTTGTAAAATATTACATCCGAGATGTTAGGTTGCCTAAGATTAGGATATATAACGTTATAGACGCATGTAATGTTACCACCGAGACGTAGGGACCGACACGCCTGGAATGTTGTCAAATGTTACATCCGAGATGTTAGGTTGCCTTAGGTTAGGATATATGACGTTATAGACGTATATACTGTTCCCTCCGGATGGTAGGGTTCGACAGGCCGGGAATGTTGTCAAATATTGCATCCGAGATGTTAGGTTGCCTTAGGTCAGGATATATAACGTTATAGACGCATGTAATGTAACCACCGAGACGTAGGGACCGACACGCCTGGAGTGTTGTCAAATGTTACATCCGAGATGTTAGATTGTCTTAGGTTAGGATATATGACGTTACAGACGTATAGAATGTTCCCTCCGAGAAGTAGGGTTCGACAGGCCAGGAATGTTGTCAAATATTGCAACCGAGATGTTAGGCTGCCTTAGATTAGGATATATACCGTTATAGACGTATATACTGTTCCCACCGAGAAGTAGGGTTCGACACGCCAGGAATGTTGTCAAATATTACATACGAGATGTTAGGTGGCCTTAGGTTAGGAAATATAACGTTATAGACGCATGTAATGTTACGACCGAGACGTAGGGACCGACACGCCTGGAATGTTGTAAAATGCTACATCCGAGATGCTAGGTTGCCTAAGATCAGGATATATACCGTTATAGACGCATGTAATTTTACCACCGAGACGTAGGGACCGACACGCCTGGAATGTTGTCAAATGTTACATCCGAGATGTTAGGTTGCCTTAGGTTAGGATATATGACGTTATAGACGTATATACTGTTCCCTCCGGATGGTAGGGTTCGACAGGCCAGGAATGTTGTCAAATATTGCATCCGAGATGTTAGGTTGCCTTAGGTTAGGATATATAACGTTATAGACGCATGTAATGTTACCACCGAGACGTAGGGACCGACACGCCTGGAATGTTGTCAAATGTTACATCCGAGATGTTAGGTTGTCTTAGGTCAGGATATATGACGTTATAGACGTATATACTGTTCCCACCGAGAAGTAGGGTTCGACACGCCAGGAATGTTGTCAAATATTACATACGAGATGTTATGTGGCCTTAGGTTAGGATATATAACGTTATAGACGCATGTAATGTTACCACCGAGACGTAGGGACCGACACGCCTGGAATGTTGTCAAATGTTACATCCGAGATGTTAGGTTGCCTTAGGTTAGGATATATGACGTTATAGACGTATATACTGTTCCCTCCGGATGGTAGGGTTCGACAGGCCGGGAATGTTGTCAAATATTGCATCCGAGATGTTAGGTTGCCTTAGGTCAGGATATATAACGTTATAGACGCATGTAATGTTACCACCGAGACGTAGGGACCGACACGCCTGGAGTGTTGTCAAATATTGCATCCGAGATGTTAGGCTGCCTTAGATTAGGATATATACCGTTATAGACGTATATACTGTTCCCACCGAGAAGTAGGGTTCGACACGCCAGGAATGTTGTCAAATATTACATACGAGATGTTAGGTGGCCTTAGGTTAGGAAATATAACGTTATAGACGCATGTAATGTTACGACCGAGACGTAGGGACAGACACGCCTGGAATGTTGTAAAATGTTACATCCGAGATGTTAGGTTGCCTAAGATCAGGATATATACCGTTATAGACGCATGTAATTTTACCACCGAGACGTAGGGACCGACACGCCTGGAATGTTGTCAAATGTTACATCCGAGATGTTAGGTTGCCTTAGGTTAGGATATATAGCGTTATAGACGTATATACTGTTCCTTCCGAGACGTAGGGTTCGACAGGCCAGGAATGTTGTCAAATATTGCATCCGAGATGTTAGGTTGTCTTAGATTAGGATATGCAACGTTATATACGTATATACTGTTCCCACCGAGACGTAGGGACCGACACGCCTGGAATGTTGTAAAATGTTACATCCGAGATGTTAGGTTGCCTTAGATTAGGATATATACCGTTATAGACGTATATACTGTTCCCTCCGAGACGTAGGGTTCGACAGGCCAGGAATGTTGTCAAATATTGCATCCGAGATGTTAGGTTGCCTTAGATTAGGATATGCAACGTTATATACGTATATACTGTTCCCTCCGAGAAGTAGGGTCCGACACGCCTGGAAGGTTGTAGAATATTACATCCGAGATGATAGGTTGCCTTAGGTTAGGATATATAACGTTATAGGCGTATATACTGTTCCCTCCGAGAAGTAGGGTTCGACAGGCCAGGAATGTTGTCAAATATTGCATCCGAGATGTTAGATTGCCTTAGATTACGATATCGACCGTTATAGACGCATATAATATTCCCACCGAAAAGTATGCACCGACACGCCAGGAATATTGTAAAATATTACGTCTGAGATAATAGGTTGCCTTAGATTAGGATATACATCGTTATAGACTCATATAATGTTCCCACCGAGACGTAGGGACCGACACGCCTGGAATGTTGTAAAATGTTACATCCGAGATGTTAGGTTGCCTAAGATTAGGATATATACCGTTATAGACGCATGCAATGTTACCACCGAGACGTAGGGACCGACACGCCTGGAATGTTGTCAAATGTTACATCCGAGATGTTAGGTTGCCTTAGGTTAGGATATATGACGTTATAGACGTATATACTGTTCCCTCCGGATGGTAGGGTTCGACAGACCAGGAATGTTGTCAAATATTGCATCCGAGATGTTAGGTTGCCTTAGGTTAGGATATATAACGTTATAGACGCATGTAATGTTACCACCGAGACGTAGGGACCGACACGCCTGGAATGTTGTCAAATGTTACATCCGAGATGTTAGGTTGTCTTAGGTCAGGATATATGACGTTATAGACGTATATACTGTTCCCTCCGAGAAGTAGGGTTCGACACGCCAGGAATGTTGTCAAATATTACATACGAGATGTTATGTGGCCTTAGGTTAGGATATATAACGTTATACACGCATGTAATATTACGACCGAGACGTAGGGACCGACACGCCTGGAATGTTGTAAAATATTACATCCGAGATGTTAGGTTGCCTAAGATTAGGATATACAACGTTATAGACGCATGTAATGTTACCACCGAGACGTAGGGACCGACACGCCTGGAATGTTGTCAAATGTTACATCCGAGATGTTAGGTTGCCTTAGGTTAGGATATATGACGTTATAGACGTATATACTGTTCCCTCCGGATGGTAGGGTTCGACAGGCCGGGAATGTTGTCAAATATTGCATCCGAGATGTTAGGTTGCCTTAGGTCAGGATATATAACGTTATAGACGCATGTAATGTTACCACCGAGACGTAGGGACCGACACGCCTGGAGTGTTGTCAAATGTTACATCCGAGATGTTAGGTTGTCTTAGGTTAGGATATATGACGTTACAGACGTATAGAATGTTCCCTCCGAGAAGTAGGGTTCGACAGGCCAGGAATGTTGTCAAATATTGCATCCGAGATGTTAGGCTGCCTTAGATTAGGATATATACCGTTATAGACGTATATACTGTTCCCACCGAGAAGTAGGGTTCGAAACGCCAGGAATGTTGTCAAATATTACATACGAGATGTTAGGTGGCCTTAGGTTAGGAAATATAACGTTATAGACGCATGTAATGTTACGACCGAGACGTAGGGACCGACACGCCTGGAATGTTGTAAAATGTTACATCCGAGATGTTAGGTTGCCTAAAATCAGGATATATACCGTTATAGACGCATGTAATTTTACCACCGAGACGTAGGGACCGACACGCCTGGAATGTTGTCAAATGTTACATCCGAGATGTTAGGTTGCCTTAGATTAGGATATATAGCGTTATAGACGTATATACTGTTCCCTCCGAGACGTAGGGTTCGGCAGGCCAGGAATGTTGTCAAATATTGCATCCGAGATGTTAGGTTGCCTTAGATTAGGATATGCAACGTTATATACGTATATACTGTTCCCTCCGAGAAGTAGGGTCCGACACGCCTGGAAGGTTGTAGAATATTACATCCGAGATGATAGGTTGCCTTAGGTTAGGATATATAACGTTATAGACGTATATACTGTTCCCTCCGAGAAGTAGGGTTCGACAGGCTAGGAATGTTGTCAAATATTGCATCCGAGATGTTAGGTGGCCTTAGGTTAGGATATATAACGTTATAGACGCATGTAATGTTACCACCGAGACGTAGGGACCGACACGCCTAGTATGTTGTCAAATGTTACATCCGAGATGTTGGGTTGCCTTAGGTTCGGATATATGACGTTATAGACGTATATACTGTTCCCTCCGAGAAGTAGGGTTCGACAGGCCAGGAATGTTGTCAAATATTGCATCCGAGACGTTAGGTTGCCTTAGGTTAGGATATATAACGTTATAGACGCATGTAACGTTACCACCGATACGTAGGGACCGACACGCCTGGAATGTTGTAAAATGTTACATCCGAGATGTTAGGTTGCCTAAGATTAGGATATATACCGTTATAGATGCATGCAATGTTACCACCGAGACGTAGGGACCGACACGCCTGGAATGTTGTCAAATGTTACATCCGAGATGTTAGGTTGCCTTAGGTTAGGATATATGACGTTATAGACGTGTATACTGTTCCGTCCGGATGTTAGGGTTCGACAGACCAGGAATGTTGTCAAATATTGCATCCGAGATGTTAGGTTGCCTTAGGTTAGGATATATAACGTTATAGACGCATGTAATGTTACCACCGAGACGTAGGGACCGACACGCCTGGAATGTTGTCAAATGTTACATCCGAGATGTTAGGTTGTCTTAGGTTAGGATATATGACGTTATAGACGTATATACTGTTCCCACCGAGAAGTAGGGTTCGACACGCCAGGAATGTTGTCAAATATTACATACGAGATGTTATGTGGCCTTAGGTTAGGATATATAACGTTATAGACGCATGTAATGTTACGACCGAGACGTAGGGACCGACACGCCTCGAATTTTGTAAAATATTACATCCGAGATGTTAGGTTGCCTAAGATTAGGATATATAACGTTATAGACGCATGTAATGTTACCACCGAGACGTAGGGACCGACACGCCTGGAATGTTGTCAAATGTTACATCCGAGATGTTAGGTTGCCTTAGGTTAGGATATATGACGTTATAGACGTATATACTGTTCCCTCCGGATGGTAGGGTTCGACAGGCCGGGAATGTTGTCAAATATTGCATCCGAGATGTTAGGTTGCCTTAGGTCAGGATATATAACGTTATAGACACATGTAATGTTACCACCGAGACGTAGGGACCGACACGCCTGAAGTGTTGTCAAATGTTACATCCGAGATGTTAGGTTGCCTAAGATCAGGATATATACCGTTATAGACGCATGTAATTTTACCACCGAGAAGTAGGGTTCGACAGGCCAGGAATGTTGTCAAATATTGCATCCGAGATGTTAGGTTGCCTTAGATTAGGATATATACCGTTATAGACGTATATACTGTTCCCACCGAGAAGTAGGGTTCGAAACGCCAGGAATGTTGTCAAATATTACATACGAGATGTTAGGTGGCCTTAGGTTAGGAAATATAACGTTATAGACGCATGTAATGTTACGACCGAGACGTAGGGACCGACACGCCTGGAATGTTGTAAAATGTTACATCCGAGATGTTAGGTTGCCTAAAATCAGGATATATACCGTTATAGACGCATGTAATTTTACCACCGAGACGTAGGGACCGACACGCCTGGAATGTTGTCAAATGTTACATCCGAGATGTTAGGTTGCCTTAGATTAGGATATATAGCGTTATAGACGTATATACTGTTCCCTCCGAGACGTAGGGTTCGGCAGGCCAGGAATGTTGTCAAATATTGCATCCGAGATGTTAGGTTGCCTTAGATTAGGATATGCAACGTTATATACGTATATACTGTTCCCTCCGAGAAGTAGGGTCCGACACGCCTGGAAGGTTGTAGAATATTACATCCGAGATGATAGGTTGCCTTAGGTTAGGATATATAACGTTATAGACGTATATACTGTTCCCTCCGAGAAGTAGGGTTCGACAGGCTAGGAATGTTGTCAAATATTGCATCCGAGATGTTAGGTGGCCTTAGGTTAGGATATATAACGTTATAGACGCATGTAATGTTACCACCGAGACGTAGGGACCGACACGCCTGGTATGTTGTCAACTGTTACATCCGAGATGTTGGGTTGCCTTAGGTTCGGATATATGACGTTATAGACGTATATACTGTTCCCTCCGAGAAGTAGGGTTCGACAGGCCAGGAATGTTGTCAAATATTGCATCCGAGACGTTAGGTTGCCTTAGGTTAGGATATATAACGTTATAGACGCATGTAACGTTACCACCGATACGTAGGGACCGACACGCCTGGAATGTTGTAAAATGTTACATCCGAGATGTTAGGTTGCCTAAGATTAGGATATATACCGTTATAGATGCATGCAATGTTACCACCGAGACGTAGGGACCGACACGCCTGGAATGTTGTCAAATGTTACATCCGAGATGTTAGGTTGCCTTAGGTTAGGATATATGACGTTATAGACGTGTATACTGTTCCCTCCGGATGTTAGGGTTCGACAGACCAGGAATGTTGTCAAATATTGCATCCGAGATGTTAGGTTGCCTTAGGTTAGGATATATAACGTTATAGACGCATGTAATGTTACCACCGAGACGTAGGGACCGACACGCCTGGAATGTTGTCAAATGTTACATCCGAGATGTTAGGTTGTCTTAGGTTAGGATATATGACGTTATAGACGTATATACTGTTCCCACCGAGAAGTAGGGTTCGACACGCCAGGAATGTTGTCAAATATTACATACGAGATGTTATGTG
Organism: Xylocopa violacea; assembly: GCA_963969225.1. Classification (NCBI taxonomy): domain Eukaryota; kingdom Metazoa; phylum Arthropoda; class Insecta; order Hymenoptera; family Apidae; genus Xylocopa; species Xylocopa violacea. Next base: position 23,988,739 of record CAXAJV010000004.1, read on the forward strand.
GCCTTAGGTTAGGATATATAACGTTATAGACGCATGTAATGTTACGACCGAGACGTAGGGACCGACACGCCTCGAATTTTGTAAAATATTACATCCGAGATGTTAGGTTGCCTAAGATTAGGATATATAACGTTATAGACGCATGTAATGTTACCACCGAGACGTAGGGACCGACACGCCTGGAATGTTGTCAAATGTTACATCCGAGATGTTAGGTTGCCTTAGGTTAGGATATATGACGTTATAGACGTATATACTGTTCCCTCCGGATGGTAGGGTTCGACAGGCCGGGAATGTTGTCAAATATTGCATCCGAGATGTTAGGTTGCCTTAGGTCATGATATATAACGTTATAGACGCATGTAATGTTACCACCGAGACGTAGGGACCGACACGCCTGAAGTGTTGTCAAATGTTACATCCGAGATGTTAGGTTGCCTAAGATCAGGATATATACCGTTATAGACGCATGTAATTTTACCACCGAGAAGTAGGGTTCGACAGGCCAGGAATGTTGTCAAATATTGCATCCGAGATGTTAGGTTGCCTTAGATTAGGATATATACCGTTATAGACGTATATACTGTTCCCTCCGAGACGTAGGGTTCGACAGGCCAGGAATGTTGTCAAATATTGCATCCGAGATGTTAGGTTGCCTTAGATTAGGATATGCAACGTTATATACGCATATAATGTTCCCACCGAGAAGTAGGGTCCGACACGCCTGGAAGGTTGTAGAATATTACATCCGAGATGTTAGGTTGCCTTAGGTTAGGATATATAACGTTATAGACGTATATACTGTTCCCTCCGAGAAGTAGGGTTCGACAGGCTAGGAATGTTGTCAAATATTGCATCCGAGATGTTAGGTTGCCTTAGATTAGGATATATAGCGTTATAGACGCATATAATGTTCCCACCGAGAAGTAGGGTTCGACACTCCAGGAATGTTGTCAAATATTACATACGAGATGTTAGGTGGCCTTAGGTTAGGATATATAACGTTATAGACGCATGTAATGTTACCACCGAGACGTAGGGACCGACACGCCTGGAATGTTGTCAAATGTTACATCCGAGATGTTAGGTTGCCTTAGGTTAGGATATATAACGTTATAGACGCATGTAATGTTACCAGCGAGACGTAGGGACCGACACGCCTGGAATGTTGTCAAATGTTACATCCGAGATGTTAGGTTGTCTTAGGTTAGGATATATGACGTTATAGACGTATATACTGTTCCCACCGAGAAGTAGGGTTCGACACGCCAGGAATGTTGTCAAATATTACATACGAGATGTTATGTGGCCTTAGGTTAGGATATATAACGTTATAGACGCATGTAATGTTACGACCGAGACGTAGGGACCGACACGCCTCGAATTTTGTAAAATATTACATCCGAGATGTTAGGTTGCCTAAGATTAGGATATATAACGTTATAGACGCATGTAATGTTACCACCGAGACGTAGGGACCGACACGCCTGGAATGTTGTCAAATGTTACATCCGAGATGTTAGGTTGCCTTAGGTTAGGATATATGACGTTATAGACGTATATACTGTTCCCTCCGGATGGTAGGGTTCGACAGGCCGGGAATGTTGTCAAATATTGCATCCGAGATGTTAGGTTGCCTTAGGTCAGGATATATAACGTTATAGACGCATGTAATGTTACCACCGAGACGTAGGGACCGACACGCCTGGAATGTTGTCAAATGTTACATCCGAGATGTTAGGTTGTCTTAGGTTAGGATATATGACGTTACAGACGTATATAATGTTCCCTCCGAGAAGTAGGGTTCGACAGGCCAGGAATGTTGTCAAATATTGCATCCGAGATGTTAGGTTGCCTTAGATTAGGATATATACCGTTATAGACGTATATACTGTTCCCTCCGAGACGTAGGGTTCGACAGGCCTGGAATGTTGTCAAATATTGCATCCGAGATGTTAGGTTGCCTTAGATTAGGATATGCAACGTTATATACGCATATAATGTTCCCACCGAGAAGTAGGGTCCGACACGCCTGGAAGGTTGTAGAATATTACATCCGAGATATTAGGTTGCCTTAGGTTAGGATATATAACGTTATAGACGTATATACTGTTCCCTCCGAGAAGTAGGGTTCGACAGGCTAGGAATGTTGTCAAATATTGCATCCGATATGATAGGTCGCCTTAGGTTAGGATATATACCGTTATAGACGTATATACTGTTCCCTCCGAGAAGTAGGGTTCGACAGGCCAGGAATGTTGTCAAATATTGCATCCGAGATGTTAGGTTGCCTCAGGTAAGAATATATGACGTTATAGACGTAGATACAGTTCCCTCCGAGAAGTAGGGTTCGACAGGCCAGGAATGTTGTCAAATTTTGCATTCGAGGTGTTAGGTTGCCTTAGGTTAGGATATATAACGTTATAGACGCATGTAATGTTACCACCGAGACGTAGGGACCGACACGCCTGGAATGTTGTCAAATGTTACATCCGAGATGTTAGGTTGCCTCAGGTTAGGATATATGACGTTATAGACGTATATACTATTCCCTCCGAGAAGTACGGTTCGACAGGCCAGTAATGTTGTCAAATATTGCATCCGAGATGTTAGGTTGCCTTAGGTTAGGATATATACCGTTATAGACGCATGTAATGTTACCACCGAGACGTAGGGACCGACACGCCTGGAAGGTTGTAGAATATTACATCCGAGATGTTAGGTTGCCTTAGGTTAGGATATATAACGTTATAGACGTATATACTGTTCCCTCCGAGAAGTAGGGTTCGACAGGCTAGGAATGTCGTCAAATATTGCATCCGAGGTGTTAGGTTGCCTTAGATTAGGATATATAGCGTTATAGACGCATATAATGTTCCCACCGAGAAGTAGGGTTCGACACTCCAGGAATGTTGTCAAATATTACATACGAGATGTTAGGTGGCCTTAGGTTAGGATATATAACGTTATAGACGCATGTAATGTTACCACCGAGACGTAGGGACCGACACGCCTGGAATGTTGTCAAATGTTACATCCGAGATGTTAGGTTGCCTTAGGTTAGGATATATGACGTTATAGACGTATATACTGTTCCCTCCGAGAAGTAGGGTTCGACAGGCCAGGAATGTTGTCAAATATTGCATCCGAGATGTTAGGTTGCCTTAGGTTAGGATATATACCGTTATAGACGTATATACTGTTCCCTCCGGGACGTAGGGTTCGACAGGCCGGGAATATTGTCAAATATAGCATCCGAGATGTTAGGTTGCCTTAGATTAGGATATACAACGTTATAGACGCATATAATGTTCCCACCGAGAAGTAGGTTCCGACACGCCTGGAATGTTGTAGAATAATACATCCGAGATGTCAGGTTGCCTTAGGTTAGGATATATAACGTTATAGACGTATATACTGTTCCCTCCGAGAAGTAGGGTTCGACAGGCCAGGAATGTTGTCAAATATTGCATCCGAGATGTTAGGTTGCCTTAGATTAGGATATATACCGTTATAGACGCATGTAATGTTACCACCGAGACGTAGGGACCGACACGCCTGGAATGTTGTCAAATGTTACATCCGAGATGTTAGGTTGTCTTAGGTTAGGATATATGACGTTACAGACGTATATAATGTTCCCTCCGAGAAGTAGGGTTCGACACGCCAGGAATGTTGCCAAATATTACATACGAGATGTTATGTGGCCTTAGGTTAGGATATATAACGTTATAGACGCATTTAATGTTACGACCAAGACGTAGGGACCGACACGCCTGGAATGTTGTCATATGTTACATCCGAGATGTTAGGTTGCCTTAGGTTAGGATATATGACGTTATAGACGTATATGCTGTTCCCTCCGAGAAGTAGGGACCGACACGCCTGGAATGTTGTAAAATGTTACATCCGAGATGTTAGGTTGCCTAAGATTAGGATATATACCGTTATAGACGCATGTAATGTTACCACCGAGACGTAGGGACCGACACGCCTGGAATGTTGTCAAATGTTACATCCGAGATGTTAGGTTGCCTTAGGTTAGGATATATGACGTTACAGACGTATATAATGTTCCCTCCGAGAAGTAGGGTTCGACAGGCCAGGAATGTTGTCAAATATTGCATCCGAGATGTTAGGTTGCCTTAGATTAGGATATATACCGTTATAGACGTATATACTGTTCCCTCCGAGACGTAGGGTTCGACAGGCCAGGAATGTTGTCAAATATTGCATCCGAGATGTTAGGTTGCCTTAGATTAGGATATGCAACGTTATATACGCATATAATGTTCCCACCGAGAAGTAGGGTCCGACACGCCTGGAAGGTTGTAGAATATTACATCCGAGATATTAGGTTGCCTTAGGTTAGGATATATAACGTTATAAACGTATATACTGTTCCCTCCGAGAAGTAGGGTTCGACAGGCTAGGAATGTTGTCAAATATTTCATCCGAGATGATAGGTCGCCTTAGGTTAGGATATATACCGTTATAGACGTATATACTGTTCCCTCCGAGAAGTAGGGTTCGACAGGCCAGGAATGTTGTCAAATATTGCATCCGAGATGTTAGGTTGCCTCAGGTAAGAATATATGACGTTATAGACGTATATACAGTTCCCGCCGAGAAGTAGGGTTCGACAGGCCAGGAATGATGTCAAATTTTGCATTCGAGGTGTTAGGTTGCATTAGGTTAGGATATATAACGTTATAGACGCATGTAATGTTACCACCGAGACGTAGGGACCGACACGCCTGGAATGTTGTCAAATGTTACATCCGAGATGTTAGGTTGCCTCAGGTTAGGATATATGACGTTATAGACGTATATACTGTTCCCTCCGAGAAGTACGGTTCGACAGGCCAGGAATGTTGTCAAATATTGCATCCGAGATGTTAGGTTGCCTTAGGTTAGGATATATAACGTTATAGACGCATGTAATGTTACCACCGAGACGTAGGGACCGACACGCCTGGAAGGTTGTAGAATATTACATCCGAGATGTTAGGTTGCCTTAGGTTAGGATATATAACGTTATAGACGTATATACTGTTCCCTCCGAGAAGTAGGGTTCGACAGGCTAGGAATGTCGTCAAATATTGCATCCGAGATGTTAGGTTGCCTTAGATTAGGATATATAGCGTTATAGACGCATATAATGTTCCCACCGAGAAGTAGGGTTCGACACTCCAGGAATGTTGTCAAATATTACATACGAGATGTTAGGTGGCCTTAGGTTAGGATATATAACGTTATAGACGCATGTAATGTTACCACCGAGACGTAGGGACCGACACGCCTGGAATGTTGTCAAATGTTACATCCGAGATGTTAGGTTGCCTTAGGTTAGGATATATGACGTTATAGACGTATATACTGTTCCCTCCGAGAAGTAGGGTTCGACAGGCCAGGAATGTTGTCAAATATTGCATCCGAGATGTTAGGTTGCCTTAGGTTAGGATATATACCGTTATAGACGTATATACTGTTCCCTCCGGGACGTAGGGTTCGACAGGCCGGGAATATTGTCAAATATAGCATCCGAGATGTTAGGTTGCCTTAGATTAGGATATACAACGTTATAGACGCATATAATGTTCCCACCGAGAAGTAGGTTCCGACACGCCTGGAATGTTGTAGAATAATACATCCGAGATGTCAGGTTGCCTTAGGTTAGGATATATAACGTTATAGACGTATATACTGTTCCCTCCGAGAAGTAGGGTTCGACAGGCCAGGAATGTTGTCAAATATTGCATCCGAGATGTTAGGTTGCCTTAGATTAGGATATATACCGTTATAGACGCATGTAATGTTACCACCGAGACGTAGGGACCGACACGCCTGGAATGTTGTCAAATGTTACATCCGAGATGTTAGGTTGTCTTAGGTTAGGATATATGACGTTACAGACGTATATAATGTTCCCTCCGAGAAGTAGGGTTCGACACGCCAGGAATGTTGCCAAATATTACATACGAGATGTTATGTGGCCTTAGGTTAGGATATATAACGTTATAGACGCATGTAATGTTACGACCAAGACGTAGGGACCGACACGCCTGGAATGTTGTCATATGTTACATCCGAGATGTTAGGTTGCCTTAGGTTAGGATATATGACGTTATAGACGTATATGCTGTTCCCTCCGAGAAGTAGGGACCGACACGCCTGGAATGTTGTAAAATGTTACATCCGAGATGTTAGGTTGCCTAAGATTAGGATATATACCGTTATAGACGCATGTAATGTTACCACCGAGACGTAGGGACCGACACGCCTGGAATGTTGTCAAATGTTACATCCGAGATGTCAGGTTGCCTTAGGTTAGGATATATAACGTTATAGACGTATATACTGTTCCCTCCGAGAAGTAGGGTTCGACAGGCCAGGAATGTTGTCAAATATTGCATCCGAGATGTTAGATTGCCTTAGATTACGATATCGACCGTTATAGACGCATATAATATTCCCACCGAAAAGTGTGCACCGACACGCCAGGAATATTGTAAAATATTACGTCTGAGATAATAGGTTGCCTTAGATTAGGATATACATCGTTATAGACTCATATAATGTTCCCACCGAGAAGTAGGGTCCGACACGCCTGGAATGATGTAGAATATTACATCCGAGATGTTAGGTTGCCTTAGGTTAGGATATGTGACGTTATAGACGTATATACTGTTCCCTCCGAGAAGTAGGGTTCGCAGGCCAGGAATGTTGTCAAATATTGCATCCGAGATGTTAGGTTGCCTTAGATTAGGATATATAGCGTTATAGACGCATATAATGTTCCCACCGAGAAGTAGGTTTCGACACGCCAGGAATGTTGTAGAATATTACATCCGAGATGTCAGGTTGCCTTAGGTTAGGATATATAACGTTATAGACGTATATACTGTTCCCACCGAGAAGTAGGGTCCGACAGGCCAGGAATGTTGTCAAATATTACATACGAGATGTTATGTGGCCTTAGGTTAGGATATATAACGTTATAGACGCATGTAATGTTACCACCGAGACGTAGGGACCGACACGCCTGGAATGTTGTAGAATGTTACATACGAGATGTTAGGTGGCCTTAGGTTAGGATATATAACGTTATAGACGCATGTAATGTTACCACCGAGACGTAGGGACCGACACGCCTGGAATGTTGTCAAATGTTACATCCGAGATGTTAGGTTGCCTTAGGTTAGGATATATGACGTTATAGACGTATATACTGTTCCCTCCGGGTGGTAGGGTTCGACAGGCCAGGAATGTTGTCAAATGTTACATCCGAGATGTTAGGTTGCCTTAGATTAGGATATATACCGTTATAGACGTATATACTGTTCCCTCCGTGACGTAGGGTTCGACAGGCCAGGAATGTTGTCAAATATTGCATCCGAGATGTTAGGTTGCCTTAGGTTAGGATATATGACGTTATAGACGTATATACTGTTCCCTCCGAGAAGTAGGGTTCGACAGGCCAGGAATGTTGTCAAATATTGCATCCGAGATGTTAGGTTGCCTTAGGTTAGGATATATGACGTTATAGACGTATATACTGTTGCCTCCGAGAAGTAGGGTCCGACACGCCTGGAAGGTTGTAGAATATTACATCCGAGATGTTAGGTTGCCTTAGGTTAGGATATATAACGTTATAGACGTATATACTGTTCCCTCCGGATGGTAGGGTTCGACAGGCCAGGAATATTGTCAAATGTTACATCCGAGATGTTAGGTTGCCTAAGATTAGGATATATACCGTTATAGACGTATATACTGTTCCCTCCGAGACGTAGGGTTCGACAGGCCAGGAATGTTGTCAAATATTGCATCCGAGACGTTAGGTTGCCTTAGGTTAGGATATATGACGTTATAGACGTATATACTGTTCCCTCCGAGAAGTAGGGTCCGACACGCCTGGAAGGTTGTAGAATATTACATCCGAGATGTTAGGTTGCCTTAGGTTAGGATATATAACGTTATAGACGTATATACTGTTCCCTCCGAGAAGTAGGGTTCGACAGGCTAGGAATGTTGTCAAATATTGCATCCGAGATGTTAGGTGGCCTTAGGTTAGGATATATAACGTTATAGACGCATGTAATGTTACCACCGAGACGTAGGGACCGACACGCCTGGAATGTTGTCAAATGTTACATCCGAGATGTTAGGTTGCCTTAGGTTAGGATATATGACGTTATAGACGTATATACTGTTCCCTCCGGATTGTAGGGTTCGACAGAGCAGGAATGTTGTCAAATATTGCATCCGAGATGTTAGGTTGCCTTAGGTTAGGATATATAACGTTATAGACGCATGTAATGTTACCACCGAGACGTAGGGACCGACACGCCTGGAATGTTGTCGAATGTTACATCCGAGATGTTAGGTTGTCTTAGGTTAGGATATATGACGTTATAGACGTATATACTGTTCCCCCCGAGAAGTAGGATCCGACACGCCAGGAATGTTGTCAAATGTTACATCCGAGATGTTAGGTTGTCTTAGGTTAGGATATATGACGTTACAGACGTATATAATGTTCCCTCCGAGAAGTAGGGTTCGACAGGCCAGGAATGTTGTCAAATATTGCATCCGAGATGTTAGGTTGCCTTAGATTAGGATATATACCGTTATAGACGTATATACTGTTCCCTCCGAGACGTAGGGTTCGACAGGCCAGGAATGTTGTCAAATATTGCATCCGAGATGTTAGGTTGCCTTAGATTAGGATATGCAACGTTATATACGCATATAATGTTCCCACCGAGAAGTAGGGTCCGACACGCCTGGAAGGTTGTAGAATATTACATCCGAGATATTAGGTTGCCTTAGGTTAGGATATATAACGTTATAGACGTATATACTGTTCCCTCCGAGAAGTAGGGTTCGACAGGCTAGGAATGTTGTCAAATATTGCAACCGAGATGATAGGTCGCCTTAGGTTAGGATATATACCGTTATAGACGTATATACTGTTCCCTCCGAGAAGTAGGGTTCGACAGGCCAGGAATGTTGTCAAATATTGCATCCGAGATGTTAGGTTGCCTCAGGTAAGAATATATGACGTTATAGACGTATATACAGTTCCCGCCGAGAAGTAGGGTTCGACAGGCCAGGAATGTTGTCAAATTTTGCATTCGAGGTGTTAGGTTGCATTAGGTTAGGATATATAACGTTATAGACGCATGTAATGTTACCACCGAGACGTAGGGACCGACACGCCTGGAATGTTGTCAAATGTTACATCCGAGATGTTAGGTTGCCTCAGGTTAGGATATATGACGTTATAGACGTATATACTGTTCCCTCCGAGAAGTAGGGTTCGACAGGCTAGGAATGTCGTCAAATATTGCATCCGAGATGTTAGGTTGCCTTAGATTAGGATATATAGCGTTATAGACGCATATAATGTTCCCACCGAGAAGTAGGGTTCGACACTCCAGGAATGTTGTCAAATATTACATACGAGATGTTAGGTGGCCTTAGGTTAGGATATATAACGTTATAGACGCATGTAATGTTACCACCGAGACGTAGGGACCGACACGCCTGGAATGTTGTCAAATGTTACATCCGAGATGTTAGGTTGCCTTAGGTTAGGATATATGACGTTATAGACGTATATACTGTTCCCTCCGAGAAGTAGGGTTCGACAGGCCAGGAATGTTGTCAAATATTGCATCCGAGATGTTATGTTGCCTTAGGTTAGGATATATACCGTTATAGACGTATATACTGTTCCCTCCGGGACGTAGGGTTCGACAGGCCGGGAATATTGTCAAATATAGCATCCGAGATGTTAGGTTGCCTTAGATTAGGATATACAACGTTATAGACGCATATAATGTTCCCACCGAGAAGTAGGTTCCGACACGCCTGGAATGTTGTAGAATAATACATCCGAGATGTCAGGTTGCCTTAGGTTAGGATATATAACGTTATAGACGTATATACTGTTCCCTCCGAGAAGTAGGGTTCGACAGGCCAGGAATGTTGTCAAATATTGCATCCGAGATGTTGGGTTGCCTTAGATTAGGATATATACCGTTATAGACGCATGTAATGTTACCACCGAGACGTAGGGACCGACACGCCTGGAATGTTGTCAAATGTTACATCCGAGATGTTAGGTTGTCTTAGGTTAGGATATATGACGTTACAGACGTATATAATGTTCCCTCCGAGAAGTAGGGTTCGACAGGCCAGGAATGTTGTCAAATATTGCATCCGAGATGTTAGGTTGCCTTAGATTAGGATATATACCGTTATAGACGTATATACTGTTCCCTCCGAGACGTAGGGTTCGACAGGCCAGGAATGTTGTCAAATATTGCATCCGAGATGTTAGGTTGCCTTAGATTAGGATATGCAACGTTATATACGCATATAATGTTCCCACCGAGAAGTAGGGTCCGACACGCCTGGAAGGTTGTAGAATATTACATCCGAGATATTAGGTTGCCTTAGGTTAGGATATATAACGTTATAGACGTATATACTGTTCCCTCCGAGAAGTAGGGTTCGACAGGCTAGGAATGTTGTCAAATATTGCAACCGAGATGATAGGTCGCCTTAGGTTAGGATATATACCGTTATAGACGTATATACTGTTCCCTCCGAGAAGTAGGGTTCGACAGGCCAGGAATGTTGTCAAATATTGCATCCGAGATGTTAGGTTGCCTCAGGTAAGAATATATGACGTTATAGACGTATATACAGTTCCCGCCGAGAAGTAGGGTTCGACAGGCCAGGAATGTTGTCAAATTTTGCATTCGAGGTGTTAGGTTGCATTAGGTTAGGATATATAACGTTATAGACGCATGTAATGTTACCACCGAGACGTAGGGACCGACACGCCTGGAATGTTGTCAAATGTTACATCCGAGATGTTAGGTTGCCTCAGGTTAGGATATATGACGTTATAGACGTATATACTGTTCCCTCCGAGAAGTAGGGTTCGACAGGCTAGGAATGTCGTCAAATATTGCATCCGAGATGTTAGGTTGCCTTAGATTAGGATATATAGCGTTATAGACGCATATAATGTTCCCACCGAGAAGTAGGGTTCGACACTCCAGGAATGTTGTCAAATATTACATACGAGATGTTAGGTGGCCTTAGGTTAGGATATATAACGTTATAGACGCATGTAATGTTACCACCGAGACGTAGGGACCGACACGCCTGGAATGTTGTCAAATGTTACATCCGAGATGTTAGGTTGCCTTAGGTTAGGATATATGACGTTATAGACGTATATACTGTTCCCTCCGAGAAGTAGGGTTCGACAGGCCAGGAATGTTGTCAAATATTGCATCCGAGATGTTATGTTGCCTTAGGTTAGGATATATACCGTTATAGACGTATATACTGTTCCCTCCGGGACGTAGGGTTCGACAGGCCGGGAATATTGTCAAATATAGCATCCGAGATGTTAGGTTGCCTTAGATTAGGATATACAACGTTATAGACGCATATAATGTTCCCACCGAGAAGTAGGTTCCGACAAGCCTGGAATGTTGTAGAATAATACATCCGAGATGTCAGGTTGCCTTAGGTTAGGATATATAACGTTATAGACGTATATACTGTTCCCTCCGAGAAGTAGGGTTCGACAGGCCAGGAATGTTGTCAAATATTGCATCCGAGATGTTGGGTTGCCTTAGATTAGGATATATACCGTTATAGACGCATGTAATGTTACCACCGAGACGTAGGGACCGACACGCCTGGAATGTTGTCAAATGTTACATCCGAGAAGTTAGGTTGTCTTAGGTTAGGATATATGACGTTACAGACGTATATAATGTTCCCTCCGAGAAGTAGGGTTCGACACGCCAGGAATGTTGCCAAATATTACATACGAGATGTTATGTGGCCTTAGGTTAGGATATATAACGTTATAGACGCATGTAATGTTACGACCAAGACGTAGGGACCGACACGCCTGGAATGTTGTCATATGTTACATCCGAAATGTTAGGTTGCCTTAGGTTAGGATATATGACGTTATAGACGTATATGCTGTTCCCTCCGAGAAGTAGGGACCGACACGCCTGGAATGTTGTAAAATGTTACATCCGAGATGTTAGGTTGCCTAAGATTAGGATATATACCGTTATAGACGCATGTAATGTTACCACCGAGACGTAGGGACCGACACGCCTGGAATGTTGTCAAATGTTACATCCGAGATGTTAGGTTGCCTTAGGTTAGGATATATGACGTTACAGACGTATATAATGTTCCCTCCGAGAAGTAGGGTTCGACAGGCCAGGAATGTTGTCAAATATTGCATCCGAGATGTTAGGTTGCCTTAGATTAGGATATATACCGTTATAGACGTATATACTGTTCCCTCCGAGACGTAGGGTTCGACAGGCCAGGAATGTTGTCAAATATTGCATCCGAGATGTTAGGTTGCCTTAGATTAGGATATGCAACGTTATATACGCATATAATGTTCCCACCGAGAAGTAGGGTCCGACACGCCTGGAAGGTTGTAGAATATTACATCCGAGATATTAGGTTGCCTTAGGTTAGGATATATAACGTTATAGACGTATATACTGTTCCCTCCGAGAAGTAGGGTTCGACAGGCTAGGAATGTTGTCAAATATTTCATCCGAGATGATAGGTCGCCTTAGGTTAGGATATATACCGTTATAGACGTATATACTGTTCCCTCCGAGAAGTAGGGTTCGACAGGCCAGGAATGTTGTCAAATATTGCATCCGAGATGTTAGGTTGCCTCAGGTAAGAATATATGACGTTATAGACGTATATACAGTTCCCGCCGAGAAGTAGGGTTCGACAGGCCAGGAATGTTGTCAAATTTTGCATTCGAGGTGTTAGGTTGCATTAGGTTAGGATATATAACGTTATAGACGCATGTAATGTTACCACCGAGACGTAGGGACCGACACGCCTGGAATGTTGTCAAATGTTACATCCGAGATGTTAGGTTGCCTCAGGTTAGGATATATGACGTTATAGACGTATATACTGTTCCCTCCGAGAAGTACGGTTCGACAGGCCAGGAATGTTGTCAAATATTGCATCCGAGATGTTAGGTTGCCTTAGGTTAGGATATATAACGTTATAGACGCATGTAATGTTACCACCGAGACGTAGGGACCGACACGCCTGGAAGGTTGTAGAATATTACATCCGAGATGTTAGGTTGCCTTAGGTTAGGATATATAACGTTATAGACGTATATACTGTTCCCTCCGAGAAGTAGGGTTCGACAGGCTAGGAATGTCGTCAAATATTGCATCCGAGATGTTAGGTTGCCTTAGATTAGGATATATAGCGTTATAGACGCATATAATGTTCCCACCGAGAAGTAGGGTTCGACACTCCAGGAATGTTGTCAAATATTACATACGAGATGTTAGGTGGCCTTAGGTTAGGATATATAACGTTATAGAATCATGTAATGTTACCACCGAGACGTAGGGACCGACACGCCTGGAATGTTGTCAAATGTTACATCCGAGATGTTAGGTTGCCTTAGGTTAGGATATATGACGTTATAGACGTATATACTGTTCCCTCCGAGAAGTAGGGTTCGACAGGCCAGGAATGTTGTCAAATATTGCATCCGAGATGTTAGGTTGCCTTAGGTTAGGATATATACCGTTATAGACGTATATACTGTTCCCTCCGGGACGTAGGGTTCGACAGGCCGGGAATATTGTCAAATATAGCATCCGAGATGTTAGGTTGCCTTAGATTAGGATATACAACGTTATAGACGCATATAATGTTCCCACCGAGAAGTAGGTTCCGACACGCCTGGAATGTTGTAGAATAATACATCCGAGATGTCAGGTTGCCTTAGGTTAGGATATATAACGTTATAGACGTATATACTGTTCCCTCCGAGAAGTAGGGTTCGACAGGCCAGGAATGTTGTCAAATATTGCATCCGAGATGTTAGGTTGCCTTAGATTAGGATATATACCGTTATAGACGCATGTAATGTTACCACCGAGACGTAGGGACCGACACGCCTGGAATGTTGTCAAATGTTACATCCGAGATGTTAGGTTGTCTTAGGTTAGGATATATGACGTTACAGACGTATATAATGTTCCCTCCGAGAAGTAGGGTTCGACACGCCAGGAATGTTGCCAAATATTACATACGAGATGTTATGTGGCCTTAGGTTAGGATATATAACGTTATAGACGCATGTAATGTTACGACCAAGACGTAGGGACCGACACGCCTGGAATGTTGTCATATGTTACATCCGAGATGTTAGGTTGCCTTAGGTTAGGATATATGACGTTATAGACGTATATGCTGTTCCCTCCGAGAAGTAGGGACCGACACGCCTGGAATGTTGTAAAATGTTACATCCGAGATGTTAGGTTGCCTAAGATTAGGATATATACCGTTATAGACGCATGTAATGTTACCACCGAGACGTAGGGACCGACACGCCTGGAATGTTGTCAAATGTTACATCCGAGATGTTAGGTTGCCTTAGGTTAGGATATATAACGTTATAGACGTATATACTGTTCCCTCCGAGAAGTAGGGTTCGACAGGCTAGGAATGTTGTCAAATATTGCATCCGAGATGTTAGGTGGCCTTAGGTTAGGATATATAACGTTATAGACGCATGTAATGTTACCACCGAGACGTAGGGACCGACACGCCTGGAATGTTGTCAAATGTTACATCCGAGATGTTAGGTTGCCTTAGGTTAGGATATATGACGTTATAGACGTATATACTGTTCCCTCCGGATTGTAGGGTTCGACAGAGCAGGAATGTTGTCAAATATTGCATCCGAGATGTTAGGTTGCCTTAGGTTAGGATATATAACGTTATAGACGCATGTAATGTTACCACCGAGACGTAGGGACCGACACGCCTGGAATGTTGTCGAATGTTACATCCGAGATGTTAGGTTGTCTTAGGTTAGGATATATGACGTTATAGACGTATATACTGTTCCCCCCGAGAAGTAGGATCCGACACGCCAGGAATGTTGTCAAATGTTACATCCGAGATGTTAGGTTGTCTTAGGTTAGGATATATGACGTTACAGACGTATATAATGTTCCCTCCGAGAAGTAGGGTTCGACAGGCCAGGAATGTTGTCAAATATTGCATCCGAGATGTTAGGTTGCCTTAGATTAGGATATATACCGTTATAGACGTATATACTGTTCCCTCCGAGACGTAGGGTTCGACAGGCCAGGAATGTTGTCAAATATTGCATCCGAGATGTTAGGTTGCCTTAGATTAGGATATGCAACGTTATATACGCATATAATGTTCCCACCGAGAAGTAGGGTCCGACACGCCTGGAAGGTTGTAGAATATTACATCCGAGATATTAGGTTGCCTTAGGTTAGGATATATAACGTTATAGACGTATATACTGTTCCCTCCGAGAAGTAGGGTTCGACAGGCTAGGAATGTTGTCAAATATTGCAACCGAGATGATAGGTCGCCTTAGGTTAGGATATATACCGTTATAGACGTATATACTGTTCCCTCCGAGAAGTAGGGTTCGACAGGCCAGGAATGTTGTCAAATATTGCATCCGAGATGTTAGGTTGCCTCAGGTAAGAATATATGACGTTATAGACGTATATACAGTTCCCGCCGAGAAGTAGGGTTCGACAGGCCAGGAATGTTGTCAAATTTTGCATTCGAGGTGTTAGGTTGCATTAGGTTAGGATATATAACGTTATAGACGCATGTAATGTTACCACCGAGACGTAGGGACCGACACGCCTGGAATGTTGTCAAATGTTACATCCGAGATGTTAGGTTGCCTCAGGTTAGGATATATGACGTTATAGACGTATATACTGTTCCCTCCGAGAAGTAGGGTTCGACAGGCTAGGAATGTCGTCAAATATTGCATCCGAGATGTTAGGTTGCCTTAGATTAGGATATATAGCGTTATAGACGCATATAATGTTCCCACCGAGAAGTAGGGTTCGACACTCCAGGAATGTTGTCAAATATTACATACGAGATGTTAGGTGGCCTTAGGTTAGGATATATAACGTTATAGACGCATGTAATGTTACCACCGAGACGTAGGGACCGACACGCCTGGAATGTTGTCAAATGTTACATCCGAGATGTTAGGTTGCCTTAGGTTAGGATATATGACGTTATAGACGTATATACTGTTCCCTCCGAGAAGTAGGGTTCGACAGGCCAGGAATGTTGTCAAATATTGCATCCGAGATGTTATGTTGCCTTAGGTTAGGATATATACCGTTATAGACGTATATACTGTTCCCTCCGGGACGTAGGGTTCGACAGGCCGGGAATATTGTCAAATATAGCATCCGAGATGTTAGGTTGCCTTAGATTAGGATATACAACGTTATAGACGCATATAATGTTCCCACCGAGAAGTAGGTTCCGACACGCCTGGAATGTTGTAGAATAATACATCCGAGATGTCAGGTTGCCTTAGGTTAGGATATATAACGTTATAGACGTATATACTGTTCCCTCCGAGAAGTAGGGTTCGACAGGCCAGGAATGTTGTCAAATATTGCATCCGAGATGTTGGGTTGCCTTAGATTAGGATATATACCGTTATAGACGCATGTAATGTTACCACCGAGACGTAGGGACCGACACGCCTGGAATGTTGTCAAATGTTACATCCGAGATGTTAGGTTGTCTTAGGTTAGGATATATGACGTTACAGACGTATATAATGTTCCCTCCGAGAAGTAGGGTTCGACAGGCCAGGAATGTTGTCAAATATTGCATCCGAGATGTTAGGTTGCCTTAGATTAGGATATATACCGTTATAGACGTATATACTGTTCCCTCCGAGACGTAGGGTTCGACAGGCCAGGAATGTTGTCAAATATTGCATCCGAGATGTTAGGTTGCCTTAGATTAGGATATGCAACGTTATATACGCATATAATGTTCCCACCGAGAAGTAGGGTCCGACACGCCTGGAAGGTTGTAGAATATTACATCCGAGATATTAGGTTGCCTTAGGTTAGGATATATAACGTTATAGACGTATATACTGTTCCCTCCGAGAAGTAGGGTTCGACAGGCTAGGAATGTTGTCAAATATTGCAACCGAGATGATAGGTCGCCTTAGGTTAGGATATATACCGTTATAGACGTATATACTGTTCCCTCCGAGAAGTAGGGTTCGACAGGCCAGGAATGTTGTCAAATATTGCATCCGAGATGTTAGGTTGCCTCAGGTAAGAATATATGACGTTATAGACGTATATACAGTTCCCGCCGAGAAGTAGGGTTCGACAGGCCAGGAATGTTGTCAAATTTTGCATTCGAGGTGTTAGGTTGCATTAGGTTAGGATATATAACGTTATAGACGCATGTAATGTTACCACCGAGACGTAGGGACCGACACGCCTGGAATGTTGTCAAATGTTACATCCGAGATGTTAGGTTGCCTCAGGTTAGGATATATGACGTTATAGACGTATATACTGTTCCCTCCGAGAAGTAGGGTTCGACAGGCTAGGAATGTCGTCAAATATTGCATCCGAGATGTTAGGTTGCCTTAGATTAGGATATATAGCGTTATAGACGCATATAATGTTCCCACCGAGAAGTAGGGTTCGACACTCCAGGAATGTTGTCAAATATTACATACGAGATGTTAGGTGGCCTTAGGTTAGGATATATAACGTTATAGACGCATGTAATGTTACCACCGAGACGTAGGGACCGACACGCCTGGAATGTTGTCAAATGTTACATCCGAGATGTTAGGTTGCCTTAGGTTAGGATATATGACGTTATAGACGTATATACTGTTCCCTCCGAGAAGTAGGGTTCGACAGGCCAGGAATGTTGTCAAATATTGCATCCGAGATGTTATGTTGCCTTAGGTTAGGATATATACCGTTATAGACGTATATACTGTTCCCTCCGGGACGTAGGGTTCGACAGGCCGGGAATATTGTCAAATATAGCATCCGAGATGTTAGGTTGCCTTAGATTAGGATATACAACGTTATAGACGCATATAATGTTCCCACCGAGAAGTAGGTTCCGACAAGCCTGGAATGTTGTAGAATAATACATCCGAGATGTCAGGTTGCCTTAGGTTAGGATATATAACGTTATAGACGTATATACTGTTCCCTCCGAGAAGTAGGGTTCGACAGGCCAGGAATGTTGTCAAATATTGCATCCGAGATGTTGGGTTGCCTTAGATTAGGATATATACCGTTATAGACGCATGTAATGTTACCACCGAGACGTAGGGACCGACACGCCTGGAATGTTGTCAAATGTTACATCCGAGATGTTAGGTTGTCTTAGGTTAGGATATATGACGTTACAGACGTATATAATGTTCCCTCCGAGAAGTAGGGTTCGACACGCCAGGAATGTTGCCAAATATTACATACGAGATGTTATGTGGCCTTAGGTTAGGATATATAACGTTATAGACGCATGTAATGTTACGACCAAGACGTAGGGACCGACACGCCTGGAATGTTGTCATATGTTACATCCGAAATGTTAGGTTGCCTTAGGTTAGGATATATGACGTTATAGACGTATATGCTGTTCCCTCCGAGAAGTAGGGACCGACACGCCTGGAATGTTGTAAAATGTTACATCCGAGATGTTAGGTTGCCTAAGATTAGGATATATACCGTTATAGACGCATGTAATGTTACCACCGAGACGTAGGGACCGACACGCCTGGAATGTTGTCAAATGTTACATCCGAGATGTTAGGTTGCCTTAGGTTAGGATATATGACGTTACAGACGTATATAATGTTCCCTCCGAGAAGTAGGGTTCGACAGGCCAGGAATGTTGTCAAATATTGCATCCGAGATGTTAGGTTGCCTTAGATTAGGATATATACCGTTATAGACGTATATACTGTTCCCTCCGAGACGTAGGGTTCGACAGGCCAGGAATGTTGTCAAATATTGCATCCGAGATGTTAGGTTGCCTTAGATTAGGATATGCAACGTTATATACGCATATAATGTTCCCACCGAGAAGTAGGGTCCGACACGCCTGGAAGGTTGTAGAATATTACATCCGAGATATTAGGTTGCCTTAGGTTAGGATATATAACGTTATAGACGTATATACTGTTCCCTCCGAGAAGTAGGGTTCGACAGGCTAGGAATGTTGTCAAATATTTCATCCGAGATGATAGGTCGCCTTAGGTTAGGATATATACCGTTATAGACGTATATACTGTTCCCTCCGAGAAGTAGGGTTCGACAGGCCAGGAATGTTGTCAAATATTGCATCCGAGATGTTAGGTTGCCTCAGGTAAGAATATATGACGTTATAGACGTATATACAGTTCCCGCCGAGAAGTAGGGTTCGACAGGCCAGGAATGTTGTCAAATTTTGCATTCGAGGTGTTAGGTTGCATTAGGTTAGGATATATAACGTTATAGACGCATGTAATGTTACCACCGAGAAGTAGGGTCCGACACGCCTGGAAGGTTGTAGAATATTACATCCGAGATATTAGGTTGCCTTAGGTTAGGATATATAACGTTATAGACGTATATACTGTTCCCTCCGAGAAGTAGGGTTCGACAGGCTAGGAATGTTGTCAAATATTGCAACCGAGATGATAGGTCGCCTTAGGTTAGGATATATAGCGTTATAGACGCATATAATGTTCCCACCGAGAAGTAGGTTTCGACACGCCAGGAATGTTGTAGAATATTACATCCGAGATGTCAGGTTGCCTTAGGTTAGGATATATAACGTTATAGACGCATGTAATGTTACCACCGAGACGTAGGGACCGACACGCCTGGAATGTTGTCAAATGTTACATCCGAGATGTTAGGTTGTCTTAGGTTAGGATATATGACGTTATAGACGTATATACTGTTCCCCCCGAGAAGTAGGATCCGACACGCCAGGAATGTTGTCAAATGTTACATCCGAGATGTTAGGTTGTCTTAGGTTAGGATATATGACGTTACAGACGTATATAATGTTCCCTCCGAGAAGTAGGGTTCGACAGGCCAGGAATGTTGTCAAATATTGCATCCGAGATGTTAGGTTGCCTTAGATTAGGATATATACCGTTATAGACGTATATACTGTTCCCTCCGAGACGTAGGGTTCGACAGGCCAGGAATGTTGTCAAATATTGCATCCGAGATGTTAGGTTGCCTTAGATTAGGATATGCAACGTTATATACGCATATAATGTTCCCACCGAGAAGTAGGGTCCGACACGCCTGGAAGGTTGTAGAATATTACATCCGAGATATTAGGTTGCCTTAGGTTAGGATATATAACGTTATAGACGTATATACTGTTCCCTCCGAGAAGTAGGGTTCGACAGGCTAGGAATGTTGTCAAATATTGCAACCGAGATGATAGGTCGCCTTAGGTTTGGATATATACCGTTATAGACGTATATACTGTTCCCTCCGAGAAGTAGGGTTCGACAGGCCAGGAATGTTGTCAAATATTGCATCCGAGATGTTAGGTTGCCTCAGGTAAGAATATATGACGTTATAGACGTATATACAGTTCCCGCCGAGAAGTAGGGTTCGACAGGCCAGGAATGTTGTCAAATTTTGCATTCGAGGTGTTAGGTTGCATTAGGTTAGGATATATAACGTTATAGACGCATGTAATGTTACCACCGAGACGTAGGGACCGACACGCCTGGAATGTTGTCAAATGTTACATCCGAGATGTTAGGTTGCCTCAGGTTAGGATATATGACGTTATAGACGTATATACTGTTCCCTCCGAGAAGTAGGGTTCGACAGGCTAGGAATGTCGTCAAATATTGCATCCGAGATGTTAGGTTGCCTTAGATTAGGATATATAGCGTTATAGACGCATATAATGTTCCCACCGAGAAGTAGGGTTCGACACTCCAGGAAGGTTGTCAAATATTACATACGAGATGTTAGGTGGCCTTAGGTTAGGATATATAACGTTATAGACGTATATACTGTTCCCTCCGAGAAGTAGGGTTCGACAGGCTAGGAATGTTGTCAAATATTTCATCCGAGATGATAGGTCGCCTTAGGTTAGGATATATAACGTTATAGACGTATATACTGTTCCCTCCGAGAAGTAGGGTTCGACAGGCTAGGAATGTCGTCAAATATTGCATCCGAGATGTTAGGTTGCCTTAGATTAGGATATATAGCGTTATAGACGCATATAATGTTCCCACCGAGAAGTAGGGTTCGACACTCCAGGAATGTTGTCAAATATTACATACGAGATGTTAGGTGGCCTTAGGTTAGGATATATAACGTTATAGACGCATGTAATGTTACCACCGAGACGTAGGGACCGACACGCCTGGAATGTTGTCAAATGTTACATCCGAGATGTTAGGTTGCCTTAGGTTAGGATATGCAACGTTATATACGCATATAATGTTCCCACCGAGAAGTAGGGTCCGACACGCCTGGAAGGTTGTAGAATATTACATCCGAGATATTAGGTTGCCTTAGGTTAGGATATATAACGTTATAGACGTATATACTGTTCCCTCCGAGAAGTAGGGTTCGACAGGCTAGGAATGTTGTCAAATATTGCAACCGAGATGATAGGTCGCCTTAGGTTAGGATATATACCGTTATAGACGTATATACTGTTCCCTCCGAGAAGTAGGGTTCGACAGGCCAGGAATGTTGTCAAATATTGCATCCGAGATGTTAGGTTGCCTCAGGTAAGAATATATGACGTTATAGACGTATATACAGTTCCCGCCGAGAAGTAGGGTTCGACAGGCCAGGAATGTTGTCAAATTTTGCATTCGAGGTGTTAGGTTGCATTAGGTTAGGATATATAACGTTATAGACGCATGTAATGTTACCACCGAGACGTAGGGACCGACACGCCTGGAATGTTGTCAAATGTTACATCCGAGATGTTAGGTTGCCTCAGGTTAGGATATATGACGTTATAGACGTATATACTGTTCCCTCCGAGAAGTAGGGTTCGACAGGCTAGGAATGTCGTCAAATATTGCATCCGAGATGTTAGGTTGCCTTAGATTAGGATATATAGCGTTATAGACGCATATAATGTTCCCACCGAGAAGTAGGGTTCGACACTCCAGGAAGGTTGTCAAATATTACATACGAGATGTTAGGTGGCCTTAGGTTAGGATATATAACGTTATAGACGCATGTAATGTTACCACCGAGACGTAGGGACCGACACGCCTGGAATGTTGTCAAATGTTACATCCGAGATGTTAGGTTGTCTTAGGTTAGGATATATGACGTTACAGACGTATATAATGTTCCCTCCGAGAAGTAGGGTTCGACACGCCAGGAATGTTGCCAAATATTACATACGAGATGTTATGTGGCCTTAGGTTAGGATATATAACGTTATAGACGCATGTAATGTTACGACCAAGACGTAGGGACCGACACGCCTGGAATGTTGTCATATGTTACATCCGAAATGTTAGGTTGCCTTAGGTTAGGATATATGACGTTATAGACGTATATGCTGTTCCCTCCGAGAAGTAGGGACCGACACGCCTGGAATGTTGTAAAATGTTACATCCGAGATGTTAGGTTGCCTAAGATTAGGATATATACCGTTATAGACGCATGTAATGTTCCCTCCGAGAAGTAGGGTTCGACAGGCTAGGAATGTTGTCAAATATTGCAACCGAGATGATAGGTCGCCTTAGGTTAGGATATATACCGTTATAGACGTATATACTGTTCCCTCCGAGAAGTAGGGTTCGACAGGCCAGGAATGTTGTCAAATATTGCATCCGAGATGTTAGGTTGCCTCAGGTAAGAATATATGACGTTATAGACGTATATACAGTTCCCGCCGAGAAGTAGGGTTCGACAGGCCAGGAATGTTGTCAAATTTTGCATTCGAGGTGTTAGGTTGCATTAGGTTAGGATATATAACGTTATAGACGCATGTAATGTTACCACCGAGACGTAGGGACCGACACGCCTGGAATGTTGTCAAATGTTACATCCGAGATATTAGGTTGCCTTAGGTTAGGATATATAACGTTATAGACGTATATACTGTTCCCTCCGAGAAGTAGGGTTCGACAGGCTAGGAATGTTGTCAAATATTTCATCCGAGATGATAGGTCGCCTTAGGTTAGGATATATACCGTTATAGACGTATATACTGTTCCCTCCGAGAAGTAGGGTTCGACAGGCCAGGAATGTTGTCAAATATTGCATCCGAGATGTTAGGTTGCCTCAGGTAAGAATATATGACGTTATAGACGTATATACAGTTCCCGCCGAGAAGTAGGGTTCGACAGGCCAGGAATGTTGTCAAATTTTGCATTCGAGGTGTTAGGTTGCATTAGGTTAGGATATATAACGTTATAGACGCATGTAATGTTACCACCGAGAAGTAGGGTCCGACACGCCTGGAAGGTTGTAGAATATTACATCCGAGATATTAGGTTGCCTTAGGTTAGGATATATAACGTTATAGACGTATATACTGTTCCCTCCGAGAAGTAGGGTTCGACAGGCTAGGAATGTTGTCAAATATTGCAACCGAGATGATAGGTCGCCTTAGGTTAGGATATATAGCGTTATAGACGCATATAATGTTCCCACCGAGAAGTAGGTTTCGACACGCCAGGAATGTTGTAGAATATTACATCCGAGATGTCAGGTTGCCTTAGGTTAGGATATATAACGTTATAGACGCATGTAATGTTACCACCGAGACGTAGGGACCGACACGCCTGGAATGTTGTCAAATGTTACATCCGAGATGTTAGGTTGTCTTAGGTTAGGATATATGACGTTATAGACGTATATACTGTTCCCCCCGAGAAGTAGGATCCGACACGCCAGGAATGTTGTCAAATGTTACATCCGAGATGTTAGGTTGTCTTAGGTTAGGATATATGACGTTACAGACGTATATAATGTTCCCTCCGAGAAGTAGGGTTCGACAGGCCAGGAATGTTGTCAAATATTGCATCCGAGATGTTAGGTTGCCTTAGATTAGGATATATACCGTTATAGACGTATATACTGTTCCCTCCGAGACGTAGGGTTCGACAGGCCAGGAATGTTGTCAAATATTGCATCCGAGATGTTAGGTTGCCTTAGATTAGGATATGCAACGTTATATACGCATATAATGTTCCCACCGAGAAGTAGGGTCCGACACGCCTGGAAGGTTGTAGAATATTACATCCGAGATATTAGGTTGCCTTAGGTTAGGATATATAACGTTATAGACGTATATACTGTTCCCTCCGAGAAGTAGGGTTCGACAGGCTAGGAATGTTGTCAAATATTGCAACCGAGATGATAGGTCGCCTTAGGTTTGGATATATACCGTTATAGACGTATATACTGTTCCCTCCGAGAAGTAGGGTTCGACAGGCCAGGAATGTTGTCAAATATTGCATCCGAGATGTTAGGTTGCCTCAGGTAAGAATATATGACGTTATAGACGTATATACAGTTCCCGCCGAGAAGTAGGGTTCGACAGGCCAGGAATGTTGTCAAATTTTGCATTCGAGGTGTTAGGTTGCATTAGGTTAGGATATATAACGTTATAGACGCATGTAATGTTACCACCGAGACGTAGGGACCGACACGCCTGGAATGTTGTCAAATGTTACATCCGAGATGTTAGGTTGCCTCAGGTTAGGATATATGACGTTATAGACGTATATACTGTTCCCTCCGAGAAGTAGGGTTCGACAGGCTAGGAATGTCGTCAAATATTGCATCCGAGATGTTAGGTTGCCTTAGATTAGGATATATAGCGTTATAGACGCATATAATGTTCCCACCGAGAAGTAGGGTTCGACACTCCAGGAAGGTTGTCAAATATTACATACGAGATGTTAGGTGGCCTTAGGTTAGGATATATAACGTTATAGACGCATGTAATGTTACCACCGAGACGTAGGGACCGACACGCCTGGAATGTTGTCAAATGTTACATCCGAGATGTTAGGTTGCCTTAGGTTAGGATATATGACGTTATAGACGTATATACTGTTCCCTCCGAGAAGTAGGGTTCGACAGGCCAGGAATGTTGTCAAATATTGCATCCGAGATGTTATCTTGCCTTAGGTTAGGATTAATACCGTTATAGACGTATATACTGTTCCCTCCGGGACGTAGGGTTCGACAGGCCGGGAATATTGTCAAATATAGCATCCGAGATGTTAGGTTGCCTTAGATTAGGATATACAACGTTATAGACGCATATAATGTTCCCACCGAGAACTAGGTTCCGACACGCCTGGAATGTTGTAGAATAATACATCCGAGATGTCAGGTTGCCTTAGGTTAGGATATATAACGTTATAGACGTATATACTGTTCCCTCCGAGAAGTAGGGTTCGACAGGCCAGGAATGTTGTCAAATATTGCATCCGAGATGTTGGGTTGCCTTAGATTAGGATATATACCGTTATAGACGCATGTAATGTTACCACCGAGACGTAGGGACCGACACGCCTGGAATGTTGTCAAATGTTACATCCGAGATGTTAGGTTGTCTTAGGTTAGGATATATGACGTTACAGACGTATATAATGTTCCCTCCGAGAAGTAGGGTTCGACACGCCAGGAATGTTGCCAAATATTACATACGAGATGTTATGTGGCCTTAGGTTAGGATATATAACGTTATAGACGCATGTAATGTTACGACCAAGACGTAGGGACCGACACGCCTGGAATGTTGTCATATGTTACATCCGAAATGTTAGGTTGCCTTAGGTTAGGATATATGACGTTATAGACGTATATGCTGTTCCCTCCGAGAAGTAGGGACCGACACGCCTGGAATGTTGTAAAATGTTACATCCGAGATGTTAGGTTGCCTAAGATTAGGATATATACCGTTATAGACGCATGTAATGTTACCACCGAGACGTAGGGACCGACACGCCTGGAATGTTGTCAAATGTTACATCCGAGATGTTAGGTTGCCTTAGGTTAGGATATATGACGTTACAGACGTATATAATGTTCCCTCCGAGAAGTAGGGTTCGACAGGCCAGGAATGTTGTCAAATATTGCATCCGAGATGTTAGGTTGCCTTAGATTAGGATATATACCGTTATAGACGTATATACTGTTCCCTCCGAGACGTAGGGTTCGACAGGCCAGGAATGTTGTCAAATATTGCATCCGAGATGTTAGGTTGCCTTAGATTAGGATATGCAACGTTATATACGCATATAATGTTCCCACCGAGAAGTAGGGTCCGACACGCCTGGAAGGTTGTAGAATATTACATCCGAGATATTAGGTTGCCTTAGGTTAGGATATATAACGTTATAGACGTATATACTGTTCCCTCCGAGAAGTAGGGTTCGACAGGCTAGGAATGTTGTCAAATATTTCATCCGAGATGATAGGTCGCCTTAGGTTAGGATATATAACGTTATAGACGTATATACTGTTCCCTCCGAGAAGTAGGGTTCGACAGGCTAGGAATGTCGTCAAATATTGCATCCGAGATGTTAGGTTGCCTTAGATTAGGATATATAGCGTTATAGACGCATATAATGTTCCCACCGAGAAGTAGGGTTCGACACTCCAGGAATGTTGTCAAATATTACATACGAGATGTTAGGTGGCCTTAGGTTAGGATATATAACGTTATAGACGCATGTAATGTTACCACCGAGACGTAGGGACCGACACGCCTGGAATGTTGTCAAATGTTACATCCGAGATGTTAGGTTGCCTTAGGTTAGGATATGCAACGTTATATACGCATATAATGTTCCCACCGAGAAGTAGGGTCCGACACGCCTGGAAGGTTGTAGAATATTACATCCGAGATATTAGGTTGCCTTAGGTTAGGATATATAACGTTATAGACGTATATACTGTTCCCTCCGAGAAGTAGGGTTCGACAGGCTAGGAATGTTGTCAAATATTGCAACCGAGATGATAGGTCGCCTTAGGTTAGGATATATACCGTTATAGACGTATATACTGTTCCCTCCGAGAAGTAGGGTTCGACAGGCCAGGAATGTTGTCAAATATTGCATCCGAGATGTTAGGTTGCCTCAGGTAAGAATATATGACGTTATAGACGTATATACAGTTCCCGCCGAGAAGTAGGGTTCGACAGGCCAGGAATGTTGTCAAATTTTGCATTCGAGGTGTTAGGTTGCATTAGGTTAGGATATATAACGTTATAGACGCATGTAATGTTACCACCGAGACGTAGGGACCGACACGCCTGGAATGTTGTCAAATGTTACATCCGAGATGTTAGGTTGCCTCAGGTTAGGATATATGACGTTATAGACGTATATACTGTTCCCTCCGAGAAGTAGGGTTCGACAGGCTAGGAATGTCGTCAAATATTGCATCCGAGATGTTAGGTTGCCTTAGATTAGGATATATAGCGTTATAGACGCATATAATGTTCCCACCGAGAAGTAGGGTTCGACACTCCAGGAAGGTTGTCAAATATTACATACGAGATGTTAGGTGGCCTTAGGTTAGGATATATAACGTTATAGACGCATGTAATGTTACCACCGAGACGTAGGGACCGACACGCCTGGAATGTTGTCAAATGTTACATCCGAGATGTTAGGTTGCCTTAGGTTAGGATATATGACGTTATAGACGTATATACTGTTCCCTCCGAGAAGTAGGGTTCGACAGGCCAGGAATGTTGTCAAATATTGCATCCGAGAT
The DNA here is from genome assembly GCA_963969225.1 of Xylocopa violacea. Taxonomy (NCBI): domain Eukaryota; kingdom Metazoa; phylum Arthropoda; class Insecta; order Hymenoptera; family Apidae; genus Xylocopa; species Xylocopa violacea. The sequence goes on from CAXAJV010000004.1 coordinate 24,016,416, forward strand.
GTTATCTTGCCTTAGGTTAGGATTAATACCGTTATAGACGTATATACTGTTCCCTCCGGGACGTAGGGTTCGACAGGCCGGGAATATTGTCAAATATAGCATCCGAGATGTTAGGTTGCCTTAGATTAGGATATACAACGTTATAGACGCATATAATGTTCCCACCGAGAACTAGGTTCCGACACGCCTGGAATGTTGTAGAATAATACATCCGAGATGTCAGGTTGCCTTAGGTTAGGATATATAACGTTATAGACGTATATACTGTTCCCTCCGAGAAGTAGGGTTCGACAGGCCAGGAATGTTGTCAAATATTGCATCCGAGATGTTGGGTTGCCTTAGATTAGGATATATACCGTTATAGACGCATGTAATGTTACCACCGAGACGTAGGGACCGACACGCCTGGAATGTTGTCAAATGTTACATCCGAGATGTTAGGTTGTCTTAGGTTAGGATATATGACGTTACAGACGTATATAATGTTCCCTCCGAGAAGTAGGGTTCGACACGCCAGGAATGTTGCCAAATATTACATACGAGATGTTATGTGGCCTTAGGTTAGGATATATAACGTTATAGACGCATGTAATGTTACGACCAAGACGTAGGGACCGACACGCCTGGAATGTTGTCATATGTTACATCCGAAATGTTAGGTTGCCTTAGGTTAGGATATATGACGTTATAGACGTATATGCTGTTCCCTCCGAGAAGTAGGGACCGACACGCCTGGAATGTTGTAAAATGTTACATCCGAGATGTTAGGTTGCCTAAGATTAGGATATATACCGTTATAGACGCATGTAATGTTACCACCGAGACGTAGGGACCGACACGCCTGGAATGTTGTCAAATGTTACATCCGAGATGTTAGGTTGCCTTAGGTTAGGATATATGACGTTACAGACGTATATAATGTTCCCTCCGAGAAGTAGGGTTCGACAGGCCAGGAATGTTGTCAAATATTGCATCCGAGATGTTAGGTTGCCTTAGATTAGGATATATACCGTTATAGACGTATATACTGTTCCCTCCGAGACGTAGGGTTCGACAGGCCAGGAATGTTGTCAAATATTGCATCCGAGATGTTAGGTTGCCTTAGATTAGGATATGCAACGTTATATACGCATATAATGTTCCCACCGAGAAGTAGGGTCCGACACGCCTGGAAGGTTGTAGAATATTACATCCGAGATATTAGGTTGCCTTAGGTTAGGATATATAACGTTATAGACGTATATACTGTTCCCTCCGAGAAGTAGGGTTCGACAGGCTAGGAATGTTGTCAAATATTTCATCCGAGATGATAGGTCGCCTTAGGTTAGGATATATAACGTTATAGACGTATATACTGTTCCCTCCGAGAAGTAGGGTTCGACAGGCTAGGAATGTCGTCAAATATTGCATCCGAGATGTTAGGTTGCCTTAGATTAGGATATATAGCGTTATAGACGCATATAATGTTCCCACCGAGAAGTAGGGTTCGACACTCCAGGAATGTTGTCAAATATTACATACGAGATGTTAGGTGGCCTTAGGTTAGGATATATAACGTTATAGACGCATGTAATGTTACCACCGAGACGTAGGGACCGACACGCCTGGAATGTTGTCAAATGTTACATCCGAGATGTTAGGTTGCCTTAGGTTAGGATATATGACGTTATAGACGTATATACTGTTCCCTTCGAGAAGTAGGGTTCGACAGGCCAGGAATGTTGCCAAATATTGCACCCGAGATGTTAGGTTGCCTTAGGTTAGGATATATAACGTTATAGACGCATGTAATGTTACCACCGAGACGTAGGGACCGACATGCCTGGAATGTTGTCAAATGTTACATCCGAGATGTTAGGTTGCCTTAGGATAGGATATATGACGTTATAGACGTATATACTGTTCCCTCCGAGAAGTAGGGTTCGACAGGCCAGGAATGTTGTCAAATATTGCATCCGAGATGTTAGGTTGCCTTAGATTAGGATATATACCGTTATAGACGTATATACTGTTCCCTCCGAGAAGTAGGGTTCGACAGGCCAGGAATGTTGTCAAATATTGCATCCGAGATGTAAGGTTGCCTTAGATTAGGATATGCAACGTTATAGACGCATATAATGTTTCCACCGAGAAGTAGGGTCCGACACGCCTGGAAGGTTGTAGAATATTACATCCGAGATGTTAGGTTGCCTTAGGTTAGGATATATAACGTTATAGGCGTATATACTGTTCCCTCCGAGAAGTAGGGTTCGACAGGCCAGGAATGTTGTCAAATATTGCATCCGAGATGTTAGATTGCCTTAGATTACGATATCGGCCGTTATAGACGCATATAATATTCCCACCGAAAAGTATGCACCGACACGCCAGGAATATTGTAAAATATTACGTCTGAGATAATAGGTTGCCTTAGATTAGGATATACATCGTTATAGACTCATATAATGTTCCCACCGAGAAGTAGGGTCCGACACGCCTGGAATGATGTAGAATATTACATCCGAGATGTTAGGTTGCCTTAGGTTAGGATATGTGACGTTACAGACGTATATACTGTTCCCTCCGAGAAGTAGGGTTCGCAGGCCAGGAATGTTGTCAAATATTGCATCCGAGATGTTAGGTTGCCTTAGGTTAGGATATATAACGTTATAGACGCATGTAATGTTACCACCGAGACGTAGGGACCGACACGCCTGGAAGGTTGTAGAATATTACATCCGAGATGTTAGGTTGCCTTAGGTTAGGATATATAACGTTATAGACGTATATACTGTTCCCTCCGCGAAGTAGGGTTCGACAGGCTAGGAATGTCGTCAAATATTGCATCCGAGATGTTAGGTTGCCTTAGATTAGGATATATAGCGTTATAGACGCATATAATGTTCCCACCGAGAAGTAGGGTTCGACACTCCAGGAATGTTGTCAAATATTACATACGAGATGTTAGGTGGCCTTAGGTTAGGATATATAACGTTATAGAATCATGTAATGTTACCACCGAGACGTAGGGACCGACACGCCTGGAATGTTGTCAAATGTTACATCCGAGATGTTAGGTTGCCTTAGGTTAGGATATATGACGTTATAGACGTATATACTGTTCCCTCCGAGAAGTAGGGTTCGACAGGCCAGGAATGTTGTCAAATATTGCATCCGAGATGTTAGGTTGCCTTAGGTTAGGATATATACCGTTATAGACGTATATACTGTTCCCTCCGGGACGTAGGGTTCGACAGGCCGGGAATATTGTCAAATATAGCATCCGAGATGTTAGGTTGCCTTAGATTAGGATATACAACGTTATAGACGCATATAATGTTCCCACCGAGAAGTAGGTTCCGACACGCCTGGAATGTTGTAGAATAATACATCCGAGATGTCAGGTTGCCTTAGGTTAGGATATATAACGTTATAGACGTATATACTGTTCCCTCCGAGAAGTAGGGTTCGACAGGCCAGGAATGTTGTCAAATATTGCATCCGAGATGTTAGGTTGCCTTAGATTAGGATATATACCGTTATAGACGCATGTAATGTTACCACCGAGACGTAGGGACCGACACGCCTGGAATGTTGTCAAATGTTACATCCGAGATGTTAGGTTGTCTTAGGTTAGGATATATGACGTTACAGACGTATATAATGTTCCCTCCGAGAAGTAGGGTTCGACACGCCAGGAATGTTGCCAAATATTACATACGAGATGTTATGTGGCCTTAGGTTAGGATATATAACGTTATAGACGCATGTAATGTTACGACCAAGACGTAGGGACCGACACGCCTGGAATGTTGTCATATGTTACATCCGAGATGTTAGGTTGCCTTAGGTTAGGATATATGACGTTATAGACGTATATGCTGTTCCCTCCGAGAAGTAGGGACCGACACGCCTGGAATGTTGTAAAATGTTACATCCGAGATGTTAGGTTGCCTAAGATTAGGATATATACCGTTATAGACGCATGTAATGTTACCACCGAGACGTAGGGACCGACACGCCTGGAATGTTGTCAAATGTTACATCCGAGATGTTAGGTTGCCTTAGGTTAGGATATATAACGTTATAGACGTATATACTGTTCCCTCCGAGAAGTAGGGTTCGACAGGCTAGGAATGTTGTCAAATATTGCATCCGAGATGTTAGGTGGCCTTAGGTTAGGATATATAACGTTATAGACGCATGTAATGTTACCACCGAGACGTAGGGACCGACACGCCTGGAATGTTGTCAAATGTTACATCCGAGATGTTAGGTTGCCTTAGGTTAGGATATATGACGTTATAGACGTATATACTGTTCCCTCCGGATTGTAGGGTTCGACAGAGCAGGAATGTTGTCAAATATTGCATCCGAGATGTTAGGTTGCCTTAGGTTAGGATATATAACGTTATAGACGCATGTAATGTTACCACCGAGACGTAGGGACCGACACGCCTGGAATGTTGTCGAATGTTACATCCGAGATGTTAGGTTGTCTTAGGTTAGGATATATGACGTTATAGACGTATATACTGTTCCCCCCGAGAAGTAGGATCCGACACGCCAGGAATGTTGTCAAATGTTACATCCGAGATGTTAGGTTGTCTTAGGTTAGGATATATGACGTTACAGACGTATATAATGTTCCCTCCGAGAAGTAGGGTTCGACAGGCCAGGAATGTTGTCAAATATTGCATCCGAGATGTTAGGTTGCCTTAGATTAGGATATATACCGTTATAGACGTATATACTGTTCCCTCCGAGACGTAGGGTTCGACAGGCCAGGAATGTTGTCAAATATTGCATCCGAGATGTTAGGTTGCCTTAGATTAGGATATGCAACGTTATATACGCATATAATGTTCCCACCGAGAAGTAGGGTCCGACACGCCTGGAAGGTTGTAGAATATTACATCCGAGATATTAGGTTGCCTTAGGTTAGGATATATAACGTTATAGACGTATATACTGTTCCCTCCGAGAAGTAGGGTTCGACAGGCTAGGAATGTTGTCAAATATTGCAACCGAGATGATAGGTCGCCTTAGGTTAGGATATATACCGTTATAGACGTATATACTGTTCCCTCCGAGAAGTAGGGTTCGACAGGCCAGGAATGTTGTCAAATATTGCATCCGAGATGTTAGGTTGCCTCAGGTAAGAATATATGACGTTATAGACGCATATAATGTTCCCACCGAGAAGTAGGGTTCGACACTCCAGGAATGTTGTCAAATATTACATACGAGATGTTAGGTGGCCTTAGGTTAGGATATATAACGTTATAGACGCATGTAATGTTACCACCGAGACGTAGGGACCGACACGCCTGGAATGTTGTCAAATGTTACATCCGAGATGTTAGGTTGTCTTAGGTTAGGATATATGACGTTATAGACGTATATACTGTTCCCCCCGAGAAGTAGGATCCGACACGCCAGGAATGTTGTCAAATGTTACATCCGAGATGTTAGGTTGTCTTAGGTTAGGATATATGACGTTACAGACGTATATAATGTTCCCTCCGAGAAGTAGGGTTCGACAGGCCAGGAATGTTGTCAAATATTGCATCCGAGATGTTAGGTTGCCTTAGATTAGGATATATACCGTTATAGACGTATATACTGTTCCCTCCGAGACGTAGGGTTCGACAGGCCAGGAATGTTGTCAAATATTGCATCCGAGATGTTAGGTTGCCTTAGATTAGGATATGCAACGTTATATACGCATATAATGTTCCCACCGAGAAGTAGGGTCCGACACGCCTGGAAGGTTGTAGAATATTACATCCGAGATATTAGGTTGCCTTAGGTTAGGATATATAACGTTATAGACGTATATACTGTTCCCTCCGAGAAGTAGGGTTCGACAGGCTAGGAATGTTGTCAAATATTGCAACCGAGATGATAGGTCGCCTTAGGTTAGGATATATACCGTTATAGACGTATATACTGTTCCCTCCGAGAAGTAGGGTTCGACAGGCCAGGAATGTTGTCAAATATTGCATCCGAGATGTTAGGTTGCCTCAGGTAAGAATATATGACGTTATAGACGCATATAATGTTCCCACCGAGAAGTAGGGTTCGACACTCCAGGAATGTTGTCAAATATTACATACGAGATGTTAGGTGGCCTTAGGTTAGGATATATAACGTTATAGACGCATGTAATGTTACCACCGAGACGTAGGGACCGACACGCCTGGAATGTTGTCAAATGTTACATCCGAGATGTTAGGTTGCCTTAGGTTAGGATATATGACGTTATAGACGTATATACTGTTCCCTCCGAGAAGTAGGGTTCGACAGGCCAGGAATGTTGTCAAATATTGCATCCGAGATGTTATGTTGCCTTAGGTTAGGATATATACCGTTATAGACGTATATACTGTTCCCTCCGGGACGTAGGGTTCGACAGGCCGGGAATATTGTCAAATATAGCATCCGAGATGTTAGGTTGCCTTAGATTAGGATATACAACGTTATAGACGCATATAATGTTCCCACCGAGAAGTAGGTTCCGACACGCCTGGAATGTTGTAGAATAATACATCCGAGATGTCAGGTTGCCTTAGGTTAGGATATATAACGTTATAGACGTATATACTGTTCCCTCCGAGAAGTAGGGTTCGACAGGCCAGGAATGTTGTCAAATATTGCATCCGAGATGTTGGGTTGCCTTAGATTAGGATATATACCGTTATAGACGCATGTAATGTTACCACCGAGACGTAGGGACCGACACGCCTGGAATGTTGTCAAATGTTACATCCGAGATGTTAGGTTGTCTTAGGTTAGGATATATGACGTTACAGACGTATATAATGTTCCCTCCGAGAAGTAGGGTTCGACAGGCCAGGAATGTTGTCAAATATTGCATCCGAGATGTTAGGTTGCCTTAGATTAGGATATATACCGTTATAGACGTATATACTGTTCCCTCCGAGACGTAGGGTTCGACAGGCCAGGAATGTTGTCAAATATTGCATCCGAGATGTTAGGTTGCCTTAGATTAGGATATGCAACGTTATATACGCATATAATGTTCCCACCGAGAAGTAGGGTCCGACACGCCTGGAAGGTTGTAGAATATTACATCCGAGATATTAGGTTGCCTTAGGTTAGGATATATAACGTTATAGACGTATATACTGTTCCCTCCGAGAAGTAGGGTTCGACAGGCTAGGAATGTTGTCAAATATTGCAACCGAGATGATAGGTCGCCTTAGGTTAGGATATATACCGTTATAGACGTATATACTGTTCCCTCCGAGAAGTAGGGTTCGACAGGCCAGGAATGTTGTCAAATATTGCATCCGAGATGTTAGGTTGCCTCAGGTAAGAATATATGACGTTATAGACGTATATACAGTTCCCGCCGAGAAGTAGGGTTCGACAGGCCAGGAATGTTGTCAAATTTTGCATTCGAGGTGTTAGGTTGCATTAGGTTAGGATATATAACGTTATAGACGCATGTAATGTTACCACCGAGACGTAGGGACCGACACGCCTGGAATGTTGTCAAATGTTACATCCGAGATGTTAGGTTGCCTCAGGTTAGGATATATGACGTTATAGACGTATATACTGTTCCCTCCGAGAAGTAGGGTTCGACAGGCTAGGAATGTCGTCAAATATTGCATCCGAGATGTTAGGTTGCCTTAGATTAGGATATATAGCGTTATAGACGCATATAATGTTCCCACCGAGAAGTAGGGTTCGACACTCCAGGAATGTTGTCAAATATTACATACGAGATGTTAGGTGGCCTTAGGTTAGGATATATAACGTTATAGACGCATGTAATGTTACCACCGAGACGTAGGGACCGACACGCCTGGAATGTTGTCAAATGTTACATCCGAGATGTTAGGTTGCCTTAGGTTAGGATATATGACGTTATAGACGTATATACTGTTCCCTCCGAGAAGTAGGGTTCGACAGGCCAGGAATGTTGTCAAATATTGCATCCGAGATGTTATGTTGCCTTAGGTTAGGATATATACCGTTATAGACGTATATACTGTTCCCTCCGGGACGTAGGGTTCGACAGGCCGGGAATATTGTCAAATATAGCATCCGAGATGTTAGGTTGCCTTAGATTAGGATATACAACGTTATAGACGCATATAATGTTCCCACCGAGAAGTAGGTTCCGACAAGCCTGGAATGTTGTAGAATAATACATCCGAGATGTCAGGTTGCCTTAGGTTAGGATATATAACGTTATAGACGTATATACTGTTCCCTCCGAGAAGTAGGGTTCGACAGGCCAGGAATGTTGTCAAATATTGCATCCGAGATGTTGGGTTGCCTTAGATTAGGATATATACCGTTATAGACGCATGTAATGTTACCACCGAGACGTAGGGACCGACACGCCTGGAATGTTGTCAAATGTTACATCCGAGATGTTAGGTTGTCTTAGGTTAGGATATATGACGTTACAGACGTATATAATGTTCCCTCCGAGAAGTAGGGTTCGACACGCCAGGAATGTTGCCAAATATTACATACGAGATGTTATGTGGCCTTAGGTTAGGATATATAACGTTATAGACGCATGTAATGTTACGACCAAGACGTAGGGACCGACACGCCTGGAATGTTGTCATATGTTACATCCGAAATGTTAGGTTGCCTTAGGTTAGGATATATGACGTTATAGACGTATATGCTGTTCCCTCCGAGAAGTAGGGACCGACACGCCTGGAATGTTGTAAAATGTTACATCCGAGATGTTAGGTTGCCTAAGATTAGGATATATACCGTTATAGACGCATGTAATGTTACCACCGAGACGTAGGGACCGACACGCCTGGAATGTTGTCAAATGTTACATCCGAGATGTTAGGTTGCCTTAGGTTAGGATATATGACGTTACAGACGTATATAATGTTCCCTCCGAGAAGTAGGGTTCGACAGGCCAGGAATGTTGTCAAATATTGCATCCGAGATGTTAGGTTGCCTTAGATTAGGATATATACCGTTATAGACGTATATACTGTTCCCTCCGAGACGTAGGGTTCGACAGGCCAGGAATGTTGTCAAATATTGCATCCGAGATGTTAGGTTGCCTTAGATTAGGATATGCAACGTTATATACGCATATAATGTTCCCACCGAGAAGTAGGGTCCGACACGCCTGGAAGGTTGTAGAATATTACATCCGAGATATTAGGTTGCCTTAGGTTAGGATATATAACGTTATAGACGTATATACTGTTCCCTCCGAGAAGTAGGGTTCGACAGGCTAGGAATGTTGTCAAATATTTCATCCGAGATGATAGGTCGCCTTAGGTTAGGATATATACCGTTATCGACGTATATACTGTTCCCTCCGAGAAGTAGGGTTCGACAGGCCAGGAATGTTGTCAAATATTGCATCCGAGATGTTAGGTTGCCTCAGGTAAGAATATATGACGTTATAGACGTATATACAGTTCCCGCCGAGAAGTAGGGTTCGACAGGCCAGGAATGTTGTCAAATTTTGCATTCGAGGTGTTAGGTTGCATTAGGTTAGGATATATAACGTTATAGACGCATGTAATGTTACCACCGAGAAGTAGGGTCCGACACGCCTGGAAGGTTGTAGAATATTACATCCGAGATATTAGGTTGCCTTAGGTTAGGATATATAACGTTATAGACGTATATACTGTTCCCTCCGAGAAGTAGGGTTCGACAGGCTAGGAATGTTGTCAAATATTGCAACCGAGATGATAGGTCGCCTTAGGTTAGGATATATAGCGTTATAGACGCATATAATGTTCCCACCGAGAAGTAGGTTTCGACACGCCAGGAATGTTGTAGAATATTACATCCGAGATGTCAGGTTGCCTTAGGTTAGGATATATAACGTTATAGACGCATGTAATGTTACCACCGAGACGTAGGGACCGACACGCCTGGAATGTTGTCAAATGTTACATCCGAGATGTTAGGTTGTCTTAGGTTAGGATATATGACGTTATAGACGTATATACTGTTCCCCCCGAGAAGTAGGGTCCGACACGCCAGGAATGTTGTCAAATGTTACATCCGAGATGTTAGGTTGTCTTAGGTTAGGATATATGACGTTACAGACGTATATAATGTTCCCTCCGAGAAGTAGGGTTCGACAGGCCAGGAATGTTGTCAAATATTGCATCCGAGATGTTAGGTTGCCTTAGATTAGGATATATACCGTTATAGACGTATATACTGTTCCCTCCGAGACGTAGGGTTCGACAGGCCAGGAATGTTGTCAAATATTGCATCCGAGATGTTAGGTTGCCTTAGATTAGGATATGCAACGTTATATACGCATATAATGTTCCCACCGAGAAGTAGGGTCCGACACGCCTGGAAGGTTGTAGAATATTACATCCGAGATATTAGGTTGCCTTAGGTTAGGATATATAACGTTATAGACGTATATACTGTTCCCTCCGAGAAGTAGGGTTCGACAGGCTAGGAATGTTGTCAAATATTGCAACCGAGATGATAGGTCGCCTTAGGTTAGGATATATACCGTTATAGACGTATATACTGTTCCCTCCGAGAAGTAGGGTTCGACAGGCCAGGAATGTTGTCAAATATTGCATCCGAGATGTTAGGTTGCCTCAGGTAAGAATATATGACGTTATAGACGTATATACAGTTCCCGCCGAGAAGTAGGGTTCGACAGGCCAGGAATGTTGTCAAATTTTGCATTCGAGGTGTTAGGTTGCATTAGGTTAGGATATATAACGTTATAGACGCATGTAATGTTACCACCGAGACGTAGGGACCGACACGCCTGGAATGTTGTCAAATGTTACATCCGAGATGTTAGGTTGCCTCAGGTTAGGATATATGACGTTATAGACGTATATACTGTTCCCTCCGAGAAGTAGGGTTCGACAGGCTAGGAATGTCGTCAAATATTGCATCCGAGATGTTAGGTTGCCTTAGATTAGGATATATAGCGTTATAGACGCATATAATGTTCCCACCGAGAAGTAGGGTTCGACACTCCAGGAAGGTTGTCAAATGTTACATCCGAGATGTTAGGTTGCCTTAGGTTAGGATATATGACGTTACAGACGTATATAATGTTCCCTCCGAGAAGTAGGGTTCGACAGGCCAGGAATGTTGTCAAATATTGCATCCGAGATGTTAGGTTGCCTTAGATTAGGATATATACCGTTATAGACGTATATACTGTTCCCTCCGAGACGTAGGGTTCGACAGGCCAGGAATGTTGTCAAATATTGCATCCGAGATGTTAGGTTGCCTTAGATTAGGATATGCAACGTTATATACGCATATAATGTTCCCACCGAGAAGTAGGGTCCGACACGCCTGGAAGGTTGTAGAATATTACATCCGAGATATTAGGTTGCCTTAGGTTAGGATATATAACGTTATAGACGTATATACTGTTCCCTCCGAGAAGTAGGGTTCGACAGGCTAGGAATGTTGTCAAATATTTCATCCGAGATGATAGGTCGCCTTAGGTTAGGATATATAACGTTATAGACGTATATACTGTTCCCTCCGAGAAGTAGGGTTCGACAGGCTAGGAATGTCGTCAAATATTGCATCCGAGATGTTAGGTTGCCTTAGATTAGGATATATAGCGTTATAGACGCATATAATGTTCCCACCGAGAAGTAGGGTTCGACACTCCAGGAATGTTGTCAAATATTACATACGAGATGTTAGGTGGCCTTAGGTTAGGATATATAACGTTATAGACGCATGTAATGTTACCACCGAGACGTAGGGACCGACACGCCTGGAATGTTGTCAAATGTTACATCCGAGATGTTAGGTTGCCTTAGGTTAGGATATATGACGTTATAGACGTATATACTGTTCCCTTCGAGAAGTAGGGTTCGACAGGCCAGGAATGTTGCCAAATATTGCACCCGAGATGTTAGGTTGCCTTAGGTTAGGATATATAACGTTATAGACGCATGTAATGTTACCACCGAGACGTAGGGACCGACATGCCTGGAATGTTGTCAAATGTTACATCCGAGATGTTAGGTTGCCTTAGGATAGGATATATGACGTTATAGACGTATATACTGTTCCCTCCGAGAAGTAGGGTTCGACAGGCCAGGAATGTTGTCAAATATTGCATCCGAGATGTTAGGTTGCCTTAGATTAGGATATATACCGTTATAGACGTATATACTGTTCCCTCCGAGAAGTAGGGTTCGACAGGCCAGGAATGTTGTCAAATATTGCATCCGAGATGTAAGGTTGCCTTAGATTAGGATATGCAACGTTATAGACGCATATAATGTTTCCACCGAGAAGTAGGGTCCGACACGCCTGGAAGGTTGTAGAATATTACATCCGAGATGTTAGGTTGCCTTAGGTTAGGATATATAACGTTATAGGCGTATATACTGTTCCCTCCGAGAAGTAGGGTTCGACAGGCCAGGAATGTTGTCAAATATTGCATCCGAGATGTTAGATTGCCTTAGATTACGATATCGACCGTTATAGACGCATATAATATTCCCACCGAAAAGTATGCACCGACACGCCAGGAATATTGTAAAATATTACGTCTGAGATAATAGGTTGCCTTAGATTAGGATATACATCGTTATAGACTCATATAATGTTCCCACCGAGAAGTAGGGTCCGACACGCCTGGAATGATGTAGAATATTACATCCGAGATGTTAGGTTGCCTTAGGTTAGGATATGTGACGTTACAGACGTATATACTGTTCCCTCCGAGAAGTAGGGTTCGCAGGCCAGGAATGTTGTCAAATATTGCATCCGAGATGTTAGGTTGCCTTAGATTAGGATATATAGCGTTATAGACGCATATAATGTTCCCACCGAGAAGTAGGTTTCGACACGCCAGGAATGTTGTAGAATATTACATCCGAGATGTCAGGTTGCCTTAGGTTAGGATATATAACGTTATAGACGTATATACTGTTCCCACCGAGAAGTAGGGTCCGACACGCCAGGAATGTTGTCAAATATTACATCCGAGATGTTATGTTGCCTTAGGTTAGGATATATAACGTTATAGACGTATATACTGTTCCCACCGAGAAGTAGGGTTCGACACGCCAGGAATGTTGTCAAATATTACATACGAGATGTTATGTGGCCTTAGGTTAGGATATATAACGTTATAGACGCATGTAATGTTACCACCGAGACGTAGGGACCGACACGCCTGGAATGTTGTAAAATGTTACATACGAGATGTTAGGTGGCCTTAGGTTAGGATATATAACGTTATAGACGCATGTAATGTTACCACCGAGACGTAGGGACCGACACGCCTGGAATGTTGTCAAATGTTACATCCGAGATGTTAGGTTGCCTTAGGTTAGGATATATGACGTTATAGACGTATATACTGTTCCCTCCGGATGGTAGGGTTCGACAGGCCAGGAATGTTGTCAAATGTTACATCCGAGATGTTAGGTTGCCTAAGATTAGGATATATACCGTTATAGACGTATATACTGTTCCCTCCGAGACGTAGGGTTCGACAGGCCAGGAATGTTGTCAAATATTGCATCCGAGATGTTAGGTTGCCTTAGGTTAGGATATATGACGTTATAGACGTATATACTGTTCCCTCCGAGAAGTAGGGTTCGACAGGCCAGGAATGTTGTCAAATATTGCATCCGAGATGTTAGGTTGCCTTAGGTTAGGATATATGACGTTATAGACGTATATACTGTTCCCTCCGAGAAGTAGGGTTCGACAGGCCAGGAATGTTGTCAAATATTGCATCCGAGATGTTAGGTTGCCTTAGATTAGGATATATACCGTTATAGACGCATGTAATGTTACCACCGAGACGTAGGGACCGACACGCCTGGAATGTTGTCAAATGTTACATCCGAGATGTTAGGTTGTCTTAGGTTAGGATATATGACGTTACAGACGTATATAATGTTCCCTCCGAGAAGTAGGGTTCGACACGCCAGGAATGTTGCCAAATATTACATACGAGATGTTATGTGGCCTTAGGTTAGGATATATAACGTTATAGACGCATGTAATGTTACGACCAAGACGTAGGGACCGACACGCCTGGAATGTTGTCATATGTTACATCCGAGATGTTAGGTTGCCTTAGGTTAGGATATATGACGTTATAGACGTATATGCTGTTCCCTCCGAGAAGTAGGGACCGACACGCCTGGAATGTTGTAAAATGTTACATCCGAGATGTTAGGTTGCCTAAGATTAGGATATATACCGTTATAGACGCATGTAATGTTACCACCGAGAAGTAGGTTTCGACAGGCTAGGAATGTTGTCAAATATTTCATCCGAGATGATAGGTCGCCTTAGGTTAGGATATATACCGTTATAGACGTATATACTGTTCCCTCCGAGACGTAGGGTTCGACAGGCCAGGAATGTTGTCAAATATTGCATCCGAGATGTTAGGTTGCCTTAGATTAGGATATGCAACGTTATATACGCATATAATGTTCCCACCGAGAAGTAGGGTCCGACACGCCTGGAAGGTTGTAGAATATTACATCCGAGATATTAGGTTGCCTTAGGTTAGGATATATAACGTTATAAACGTATATACTGTTCCCTCCGAGAAGTAGGGTTCGACAGGCTAGGAATGTTGTCAAATATTTCATCCGAGATGATAGGTCGCCTTAGGTTAGGATATATACCGTTATAGACGTATATACTGTTCCCTCCGAGAAGTAGGGTTCGACAGGCCAGGAATGTTGTCAAATATTGCATCCGAGATGTTAGGTTGCCTCAGGTAAGAATATATGACGTTATAGACGTATATACAGTTCCCGCCGAGAAGTAGGGTTCGACAGGCCAGGAATGTTGTCAAATTTTGCATTCGAGGTGTTAGGTTGCATTAGGTTAGGATATATAACGTTATAGACGCATGTAATGTTACCACCGAGACGTAGGGACCGACACGCCTGGAATGTTGTCAAATGTTACATCCGAGATGTTAGGTTGCCTCAGGTTAGGATATATGACGTTATAGACGTATATACTGTTCCCTCCGAGAAGTACGGTTCGACAGGCCAGGAATGTTGTCAAATATTGCATCCGAGATGTTAGGTTGCCTTAGGTTAGGATATATAACGTTATAGACGCATGTAATGTTACCACCGAGACGTAGGGACCGACACGCCTGGAAGGTTGTAGAATATTACATCCGAGATGTTAGGTTGCCTTAGGTTAGGATATATAACGTTATAGACGTATATACTGTTCCCTCCGAGAAGTAGGGTTCGACAGGCTAGGAATGTCGTCAAATATTGCATCCGAGATGTTAGGTTGCCTTAGATTAGGATATATAGCGTTATAGACGCATATAATGTTCCCACCGAGAAGTAGGTTCCGACACGCCTGGAATGTTGTAGAATAATACATCCGAGATGTCAGGTTGCCTTAGGTAAGGATATATAACGTTATAGACGTATATACTGTTCCCTCCGAGAAGTAGGGTTCGACAGGCCAGGAATGTTGTCAAATATTGCATCCGAGATGTTAGGTTGCCTTAGATTAGGATATATACCGTTATAGACGCATGTAATGTTACCACCGAGACGTAGGGACCGACACGCCTGGAATGTTGTCAAATGTTACATCCGAGATGTTAGGTTGTCTTAGGTTAGGATATATGACGTTACAGACGTATATAATGTTCCCTCCGAGAAGTAGGGTTCGACACGCCAGGAATGTTGCCAAATATTACATACGAGATGTTATGTGGCCTTAGGTTAGGATATATAACGTTATAGACGCATGTAATGTTACGACCAAGACGTAGGGACCGACACGCCTGGAATGTTGTCATATGTTACATCCGAGATGTTAGGTTGCCTTAGGTTAGGATATATGACGTTATAGACGTATATGCTGTTCCCTCCGAGAAGTAGGGACCGACACGCCTGGAATGTTGTAAAATGTTACATCCGAGATGTTAGGTTGCCTAAGATTAGGATATATACCGTTATAGACGCATGTAATGTTACCACCGAGACGTAGGGACCGACACGCCTGGAATGTTGTCAAATGTTACATCCGAGATGTCAGGTTGCCTTAGGTTAGGATATATAACGTTATAGACGTATATACTGTTCCCTCCGAGAAGTAGGGTTCGACAGGCCAGGAATGTTGTCAAATATTGCATCCGAGATGTTAGATTGCCTTAGATTACGATATCGACCGTTATAGACGCATATAATATTCCCACCGAAAAGTGTGCACCGACACGCCAGGAATATTGTAAAATATTACGTCTGAGATAATAGGTTGCCTTAGATTAGGATATACATCGTTATAGACTCATATAATGTTCCCACCGAGAAGTAGGGTCCGACACGCCTGGAATGATGTAGAATATTACATCCGAGATGTTAGGTTGCCTTAGGTTAGGATATGTGACGTTATAGACGTATATACTGTTCCCTCCGAGAAGTAGGGTTCGCAGGCCAGGAATGTTGTCAAATATTGCATCCGAGATGTTAGGTTGCCTTAGATTAGGATATATAGCGTTATAGACGCATATAATGTTCCCACCGAGAAGTAGGTTTCGACACGCCAGGAATGTTGTAGAATATTACATCCGAGATGTCAGGTTGCCTTAGGTTAGGATATATAACGTTATAGACGCATGTAATGTTACCACCGAGACGTAGGGACCGACACGCCTGGAATGTTGTCAAATGTTACATCCGAGATGTTAGGTTGTCTTAGGTTAGGATATATGACGTTATAGACGTATATACTGTTCCCCCCGAGAAGTAGGATCCGACACGCCAGGAATGTTGTCAAATGTTACATCCGAGATGTTAGGTTGTCTTAGGTTAGGATATATGACGTTACAGACGTATATAATGTTCCCTCCGAGAAGTAGGGTTCGACAGGCCAGGAATGTTGTCAAATATTGCATCCGAGATGTTAGGTTGCCTTAGATTAGGATATATACCGTTATAGACGTATATACTGTTCCCTCCGAGACGTAGGGTTCGACAGGCCAGGAATGTTGTCAAATATTGCATCCGAGATGTTAGGTTGCCTTAGATTAGGATATGCAACGTTATATACGCATATAATGTTCCCACCGAGAAGTAGGGTCCGACACGCCTGGAAGGTTGTAGAATATTACATCCGAGATATTAGGTTGCCTTAGGTTAGGATATATAACGTTATAGACGTATATACTGTTCCCTCCGAGAAGTAGGGTTCGACAGGCTAGGAATGTTGTCAAATATTGCAACCGAGATGATAGGTCGCCTTAGGTTAGGATATATACCGTTATAGACGTATATACTGTTCCCTCCGAGAAGTAGGGTTCGACAGGCCAGGAATGTTGTCAAATATTGCATCCGAGATGTTAGGTTGCCTCAGGTAAGAATATATGACGTTATAGACGTATATACAGTTCCCGCCGAGAAGTAGGGTTCGACAGGCCAGGAATGTTGTCAAATTTTGCATTCGAGGTGTTAGGTTGCATTAGGTTAGGATATATAACGTTATAGACGCATGTAATGTTACCACCGAGACGTAGGGACCGACACGCCTGGAATGTTGTCAAATGTTACATCCGAGATGTTAGGTTGCCTCAGGTTAGGATATATGACGTTATAGACGTATATACTGTTCCCTCCGAGAAGTAGGGTTCGACAGGCTAGGAATGTCGTCAAATATTGCATCCGAGATGTTAGGTTGCCTTAGATTAGGATATATAGCGTTATAGACGCATATAATGTTCCCACCGAGAAGTAGGGTTCGACACTCCAGGAAGGTTGTCAAATATTACATACGAGATGTTAGGTGGCCTTAGGTTAGGATATATAACGTTATAGACGCATGTAATGTTACCACCGAGACGTAGGGACCGACACGCCTGGAATGTTGTCAAATGTTACATCCGAGATGTTAGGTTGCCTTAGGTTAGGATATATGACGTTATAGACGTATATACTGTTCCCTCCGAGAAGTAGGGTTCGACAGGCCAGGAATGTTGTCAAATATTGCATCCGAGATGTTATGTTGCCTTAGGTTAGGATATATACCGTTATAGACGTATATACTGTTCCCTCCGGGACGTAGGGTTCGACAGGCCGGGAATATTGTCAAATATAGCATCCGAGATGTTAGGTTGCCTTAGATTAGGATATACAACGTTATAGACGCATATAATGTTCCCACCGAGAACTAGGTTCCGACACGCCTGGAATGTTGTAGAATAATACATCCGAGATGTCAGGTTGCCTTAGGTTAGGATATATAACGTTATAGACGTATATACTGTTCCCTCCGAGAAGTAGGGTTCGACAGGCCAGGAATGTTGTCAAATATTGCATCCGAGATGTTGGGTTGCCTTAGATTAGGATATATACCGTTATAGACGCATGTAATGTTACCACCGAGAAGTAGGGTTCGACACTCCAGGAATGTTGTCAAATATTACATACGAGATGTTAGGTGGCCTTAGGTTAGGATATATAACGTTATAGACGCATGTAATGTTACCACCGAGACGTAGGGACCGACACGCCTGGAATGTTGTCAAATGTTACATCCGAGATGTTAGGTTGCCTTAGGTTAGGATATATGACGTTATAGACGTATATACTGTTCCCTTCGAGAAGTAGGGTTCGACAGGCCAGGAATGTTGCCAAATATTGCACCCGAGATGTTAGGTTGCCTTAGGTTAGGATATATAACGTTATAGACGCATGTAATGTTACCACCGAGACGTAGGGACCGACATGCCTGGAATGTTGTCAAATGTTACATCCGAGATGTTAGGTTGCCTTAGGATAGGATATATGACGTTATAGACGTATATACTGTTCCCTCCGAGAAGTAGGGTTCGACAGGCCAGGAATGTTGTCAAATATTGCATCCGAGATGTTAGGTTGCCTTAGATTAGGATATATACCGTTATAGACGTATATACTGTTCCCTCCGAGAAGTAGGGTTCGACAGGCCAGGAATGTTGTCAAATATTGCATCCGAGATGTAAGGTTGCCTTAGATTAGGATATGCAACGTTATAGACGCATATAATGTTTCCACCGAGAAGTAGGGTCCGACACGCCTGGAAGGTTGTAGAATATTACATCCGAGATGTTAGGTTGCCTTAGGTTAGGATATATAACGTTATAGGCGTATATACTGTTCCCTCCGAGAAGTAGGGTTCGACAGGCCAGGAATGTTGTCAAATATTGCATCCGAGATGTTAGATTGCCTTAGATTACGATATCGACCGTTATAGACGCATATAATATTCCCACCGAAAAGTATGCACCGACACGCCAGGAATATTGTAAAATATTACGTCTGAGATAATAGGTTGCCTTAGATTAGGATATACATCGTTATAGACTCATATAATGTTCCCACCGAGAAGTAGGGTCCGACACGCCTGGAATGATGTAGAATATTACATCCGAGATGTTAGGTTGCCTTAGGTTAGGATATGTGACGTTACAGACGTATATACTGTTCCCTCCGAGAAGTAGGGTTCGCAGGCCAGGAATGTTGTCAAATATTGCATCCGAGATGTTAGGTTGCCTTAGATTAGGATATATAGCGTTATAGACGCATGTAATGTTCCCACCGAGAAGTAGGTTTCGACACGCCAGGAATGTTGTAGAATATTACATCCGAGATGTCAGGTTGCCTTAGGTTAGGATATATAACGTTATAGACGTATATACTGTTCCCACCGAGAAGTAGGGTCCGACACGCCAGGAATGTTGTCAAATATTACATCCGAGATGTTATGTTGCCTTAGGTTAGGATATATAACGTTATAGACGTATATACTGTTCCCACCGAGAAGTAGGGTTCGACACGCCAGGAATGTTGTCAAATATTACATACGAGATGTTATGTGGCCTTAGGTTAGGATATATAACGTTATAGACGCATGTAATGTTACCACCGAGACGTAGGGACCGACACGCCTGGAATGTTGTAAAATGTTACATACGAGATGTTAGGTGGCCTTAGGTTAGGATATATAACGTTATAGACGCATGTAATGTTACCACCGAGACGTAGGGACCGACACGCCTGGAATGTTGTCAAATGTTACATCCGAGATGTTAGGTTGCCTTAGGTTAGGATATATGACGTTATAGACGTATATACTGTTCCCTCCGGATGGTAGGGTTCGACAGGCCAGGAATGTTGTCAAATGTTACATCCGAGATGTTAGGTTGCCTAAGATTAGGATATATACCGTTATAGACGTATATACTGTTCCCTCCGAGACGTAGGGTTCGACAGGCCAGGAATGTTGTCAAATATTGCATCCGAGATGTTAGGTTGCCTTAGGTTAGGATATATGACGTTATAGACGTATATACTGTTCCCTCCGAGAAGTAGGGTTCGACAGGCCAGGAATGTTGTCAAATATTGCATCCGAGATGTTAGGTTGCCTTAGGTTAGGATATATGACGTTATAGACGTATATACTGTTCCCTCCGAGAAGTAGGGTCCGACACGACTGGAAGGTTGTAGAATATTACATCCGAGATGTTAGGTTGCCTTAGGTTAGGATATATGACGTTATAGACGTATATACTGTTCCCTCCGAGAAGTAGGGTTCGACAGGCCAGGAATGTTGTCAAATATTGCATCCGAGATGTTAGGTTGCCTTAGGTTAGGATATATACCGTTATAGACGTATATACTGTTCCCTCCGGGACGTAGGGTTCGACAGGCCGGGAATGTTGTCAAATATAGCATCCGAGATGTTAGGTTGCCTTAGATTAGGATATACAACGTTATAGACGCATATAATGTTCCCACCGAGAAGTAGGTTCCGACACGCCTGGAATGTTGTAGAATAATACATCCGAGATGTCAGGTTGCCTTAGGTTAGGATATATAACGTTATAGACGTATATACTGTTCCCTCCGAGAAGTAGGGTTCGACAGGCCAGGAATGTTGTCAAATATTGCATCCGAGATGTTAGGTTGCCTTAGATTAGGATATATACCGTTATAGACGCATGTAATGTTACCACCGAGACGTAGCGACCGACACGCCTGGAATGTTGTCAAATGTTACATCCGAGATGTTAGGTTGTCTTAGGTTAGGATATATGACGTTACAGACGTATATAATGTTCCCTCCGAGAAGTAGGGTTCGACACGCCAGGAATGTTGTCAAATATTACATACGAGATGTTATGTGGCCTTAGGTTAGGATATATAACGTTATAGACGCATGTAATGTTACGACCGAGACGTAGGGACCGACACGCCTGGAATGTTGTATAATGTTACATCCGAGATGTTAGGTTGCCTAAGATTAGGATATATAACGTTATAGACGCATGTAATGTTACCACCGAGACGTAGGGACCGACACGCCTGGAATGTTGTCAAATGTTACATCCGAGATGTTAGGTTGTCTTAGGTTAGGATATATGACGTTACAGACGTATATAATGTTCCCTCCGAGAAGTAGGGTTCGACACGCCAGGAATGTTGTCAAATATTACATACGAGATGTTATGTGGCCTTAGGTTAGGATATATAACGTTATAGACGCATGTAATGTTACGACCGAGACGTAGGGACCGACACGCCTGGAATGTTGTAAAATGTTACATCCGAGATGTTAGGTTGTCTTAGGTTAGGATATATGACGTTACAGACGTATATAATGTTCCCTCCGAGAAGTAGGGTTCGACACGCCAGGAATGTTGCCAAATATTACATACGAGATGTTATGTGGCCTTAGGTTAGGATATATAACGTTATAGACGCATGTAATGTTACGACCAAGACGTAGGGACCGACACGCCTGGAATGTTGTCATATGTTACATCCGAAATGTTAGGTTGCCTTAGGTTAGGATATATGACGTTATAGACGTATATGCTGTTCCCTCCGAGAAGTAGGGACCGACACGCCTGGAATGTTGTAAAATGTTACATCCGAGATGTTAGGTTGCCTAAGATTAGGATATATACCGTTATAGACGCATGTAATGTTACCACCGAGACGTAGGGACCGACACGCCTGGAATGTTGTCAAATGTTACATCCGAGATGTTAGGTTGCCTTAGGTTAGGATATATGACGTTACAGACGTATATAATGTTCCCTCCGAGAAGTAGGGTTCGACAGGCCAGGAATGTTGTCAAATATTGCATCCGAGATGTTAGGTTGCCTTAGATTAGGATATATACCGTTATAGACGTATATACTGTTCCCTCCGAGACGTAGGGTTCGACAGGCCAGGAATGTTGTCAAATATTGCATCCGAGATGTTAGGTTGCCTTAGATTAGGATATGCAACGTTATATACGCATATAATGTTCCCACCGAGAAGTAGGGTCCGACACGCCTGGAAGGTTGTAGAATATTACATCCGAGATATTAGGTTGCCTTAGGTTAGGATATATAACGTTATAGACGTATATACTGTTCCCTCCGAGAAGTAGGGTTCGACAGGCTAGGAATGTTGTCAAATATTTCATCCGAGATGATAGGTCGCCTTAGGTTAGGATATATAACGTTATAGACGTATATACTGTTCCCTCCGAGAAGTAGGGTTCGACAGGCTAGGAATGTCGTCAAATATTGCATCCGAGATGTTAGGTTGCCTTAGATTAGGATATATAGCGTTATAGACGCATATAATGTTCCCACCGAGAAGTAGGGTTCGACACTCCAGGAATGTTGTCAAATATTACATACGAGATGTTAGGTGGCCTTAGGTTAGGATATATAACGTTATAGACGCATGTAATGTTACCACCGAGACGTAGGGACCGACACGCCTGGAATGTTGTCAAATGTTACATCCGAGATGTTAGGTTGCCTTAGGTTAGTATATATGACGTTATAGACGTATATACTGTTCCCTTCGAGAAGTAGGGTTCGACATGCCAGGAATGTTGCCAAATATTGCACCCGAGATGTTAGGTTGCCTTAGGTTAGGATATATAACGTTATAGACGCATGTAATGTTACCACCGAGACGTAGGGACCGACATGCCTGGAATGTTGTCAAATGTTACATCCGAGATGTTAGGTTGCCTTAGGATAGGATATATGACGTTATAGACGTATATACTGTTCCCTCCGAGAAGTAGGGTTCGACAGGCCAGGAATGTTGTCAAATATTGCATCCGAGATGTTAGGTTGCCTTAGATTAGGATATATACCGTTATAGACGTATATACTGTTCCCTCCGAGAAGTAGGGTTCGACAGGCCAGGAATGTTGTCAAATATTGCATCCGAGATGTAAGGTTGCCTTAGATTAGGATATGCAACGTTATAGACGCATATAATGTTTCCACCGAGAAGTAGGGTCCGACACGCCTGGAAGGTTGTAGAATATTACATCCGAGATGTTAGGTTGCCTTAGGTTAGGATATATAACGTTATAGGCGTATATACTGTTCCCTCCGAGAAGTAGGGTTCGACAGGCCAGGAATGTTGTCAAATATTGCATCCGAGATGTTAGATTGCCTTAGATTACGATATCGACCGTTATAGACGCATATAATATTCCCACCGAAAAGTATGCACCGACACGCCAGGAATATTGTAAAATATTACGTCTGAGATAATAGGTTGCCTTAGATTAGGATATACATCGTTATAGACTCATATAATGTTCCCACCGAGAAGTAGGGTCCGACACGCCTGGAATGATGTAGAATATTACATCCGAGATGTTAGGTTGCCTTAGGTTAGGATATGTGACGTTACAGACGTATATACTGTTCCCTCCGAGAAGTAGGGTTCGCAGGCCAGGAATGTTGTCAAATATTGCATCCGAGATGTTAGGTTGCCTTAGATTAGGATATATAGCGTTATAGACGCATATAATGTTCCCACCGAGAAGTAGGTTTCGACACGCCAGGAATGTTGTAGAATATTACATCCGAGATGTCAGGTTGCCTTAGGTTAGGATATATAACGTTATAGACGTATATACTGTTCCCACCGAGAAGTAGGGTCCGACACGACAGGAATGTTGTCAAATATTACATCCGAGATGTTATGTTGCCTTAGGTTAGGATATATAACGTTATAGACGTATATACTGTTCCCACCGAGACGTAGGGACCGACACGCCTGGAATGTTGTCAAATGTTACATCCGAGATGTTAGGTTGCCTTAGGTTAGTATATATGACGTTATAGACGTATATACTGTTCCCTTCGAGAAGTAGGGTTCGACATGCCAGGAATGTTGCCAAATATTGCACCCGAGATGTTAGGTTGCCTTAGGTTAGGATATATAACGTTATAGACGCATGTAATGTTACCACCGAGACGTAGGGACCGACATGCCTGGAATGTTGTCAAATGTTACATCCGAGATGTTAGGTTGCCTTAGGATAGGATATATGACGTTATAGACGTATATACTGTTCCCTCCGAGAAGTAGGGTTCGACAGGCCAGGAATGTTGTCAAATATTGCATCCGAGATGTTAGGTTGCCTTAGATTAGGATATATACCGTTATAGACGTATATACTGTTCCCTCCGAGAAGTAGGGTTCGACAGGCCAGGAATGTTGTCAAATATTGCATCCGAGATGTAAGGTTGCCTTAGATTAGGATATGCAACGTTATAGACGCATATAATGTTTCCACCGAGAAGTAGGGTCCGACACGCCTGGAAGGTTGTAGAATATTACATCCGAGATGTTAGGTTGCCTTAGGTTAGGATATATAACGTTATAGGCGTATATACTGTTCCCTCCGAGAAGTAGGGTTCGACAGGCCAGGAATGTTGTCAAATATTGCATCCGAGATGTTAGATTGCCTTAGATTACGATATCGACCGTTATAGACGCATATAATATTCCCACCGAAAAGTATGCACCGACACGCCAGGAATATTGTAAAATATTACGTCTGAGATAATAGGTTGCCTTAGATTAGGATATACATCGTTATAGACTCATATAATGTTCCCACCGAGAAGTAGGGTCCGACACGCCTGGAATGATGTAGAATATTACATCCGAGATGTTAGGTTGCCTTAGGTTAGGATATGTGACGTTACAGACGTATATACTGTTCCCTCCGAGAAGTAGGGTTCGCAGGCCAGGAATGTTGTCAAATATTGCATCCGAGATGTTAGGTTGCCTTAGATTAGGATATATAGCGTTATAGACGCATATAATGTTCCCACCGAGAAGTAGGTTTCGACACGCCAGGAATGTTGTAGAATATTACATCCGAGATGTCAGGTTGCCTTAGGTTAGGATATATAACGTTATCGACGTATATACTGTTCCCACCGAGAAGTAGGGTCCGACACGACAGGAATGTTGTCAAATATTACATCCGAGATGTTATGTTGCCTTAGGTTAGGATATATAACGTTATAGACGTATATACTGTTCCCACCGAGAAGTAGGGTTCGACACGCCAGGAATGTTGTCAAATATTACATACGAGATGTTATGTGGCCTTAGGTTAGGATATATAACGTTATAGACGCATGTAATGTTACCACCGAGACGTAGGGACCGACACGCCTGGAATGTTGTAAAATGTTACATACGAGATGTTAGGTGGCCTTAGGTTAGGATATATAACGTTATAGACGCATGTAATGTTACCACCGAGACGTAGGGACCGACACGCCTGGAATGTTGTCAAATGTTACATCCGAGATGTTAGGTTGCCTTAGGTTAGGATATATGACGTTATAGACGTATATACTGTTCCCTCCGGATGGTAGGGTTCGACAGGCCAGGAATGTTGTCAAATGTTACATCCGAGATGTTAGGTTGCCTAAGATTAGGATATATACCGTTATAGACGTATATACTGTTCCCTCCGAGACGTAGGGTTCGACAGGCCAGGAATGTTGTCAAATATTGCATCCGAGATGTTAGGTTGCCTTAGGTTAGGATATATGACGTTATAGACGTATATACTGTTCCCTCCGAGAAGTAGGGTTCGACAGGCCAGGAATGTTGTCAAATATTGCATCCGAGATGTTAGGTTGCCTTAGGTTAGGATATATGACGTTATAGACGTATATACTGTTCCCTCCGAGAAGTAGGGTCCGACACGACTGGAAGGTTGTAGAATATTACATCCGAGATGTTAGGTTGCCATAGGTTAGGATATATAACGTTATAGACGTATATACTGTTCCCTCCGAGAAGTACGGTTCGACAGGCCAGGAATGTTGTCAAATATTGCATCCGAGATGTTAGGTTGCCTTAGGTTAGGATATATAACGTTATAGACGCATGTAATGTTACCACCGAGACGTAGGGACCGACACGCCTGGAAGGTTGAAGAATATTACATCCGAGATGTTAGGTTGCCTTAGGTTAGGATATATAACGTTATAGACGTATATACTGTTCCCTCCGAGAAGTAGGGTTCGACACGCCTGGAATGTTGTCAAATGTTACATCCGAGATGTTAGGTTGCCTTAGGTTAGGATATATACCGTTATAGACGTATATACTGTTCCCTCCGGGACGTAGGGTTCGACAGGCCGGGAATGTTGTCAAATATAGCATCCGAGATGTTAGGTTGCCTTAGATTAGGATATACAACGTTATAGACGCATATAATGTTCCCACCGAGAAGTAGGTTCCGACACGCCTGGAATGTTGTAGAATAATACATCCGAGATGTCAGGTTGCCTTAGGTTAGGATATATAACGTTATAGACGTATATACTGTTCCCTCCGAGAAGTAGGGTTCGACAGGCCAGGAATGTTGTCAAATATTGCATCCGAGATGTTAGGTTGCCTTAGATTAGGATATATACCGTTATAGACGCATGTAATGTTACCACCGAGACGTAGCGACCGACACGCCTGGAATGTTGTCAAATGTTACATCCGAGATGTTAGGTTGTCTTAGGTTAGGATATATGACGTTACAGACGTATATAATGTTCCCTCCGAGAAGTAGGGTTCGACACGCCAGGAATGTTGTCAAATATTACATACGAGATGTTATGTGGCCTTAGGTTAGGATATATAACGTTATAGACGCATGTAATGTTACGACCGAGACGTAGGGACCGACACGCCTGGAATGTTGTAAAATGTTACATCCGAGATGTTAGGTTGCCTAAGATTAGGATATATAACGTTATAGACGCATGTAATGTTACCACCGAGACGTAGGGACCGACACGCCTGGAATGTTGTCAAATGTTACATCCGACATGTTAGCTTGCCTTAGGTTAGGATATATGACGTTATAGACGTATATACTGTTCCCTGCGGATGGGAGGGTTCGAGAGGCCAGGAATGTTGTCAAATATTGCATCCGAGATGTTAGATTGCCTTAGATTACGATATCGACCGTTATAGACGCATATAATATTCCCACCGAAAAGTATGCACCGACACGCCAGGAATATTGCAAAATATTACGTCTGAGATAATAGGTTGCCTTAGATTGGGATATACAACGTTATAGACTCATATAATGTTCCCAGCGAGAAGTAGGGTCCGACACGCCTGGAATGATGTAGAATATTACATCCGAGATGTCAGGTTGCCTTCGGTTAGGATATATATCGTTATAGACGTATATACTGTTCCCTCCGAGAAGTAGGGTTCGACAGGCTAAGAATGTTGTCAAATATTGCATCCGAGATGTTAGGTTGCCTTAGATTAGGATATATAACGTTATAGACGCATATAATGTTACCACCGAGACGTAGGGACCGACATGCCTGGAATGTTGTCAAATGTTACATCCGAGATGTTAGTTTGCCTTAGGTTAGGATATATGACGTTATAGACGTATATACTGTTCCCTCCGAGAAGTAGGGTTCGACAGGCCAGGAATGTTGTCAAATATTGCATCCGAGATGTTAGGTTGCCTTAGATTAGGATATATACCGTTATAGACGTATATACTGTTCCCTCCGAGAAGTAGGGTTCGACAGGCCAGGAATGTTGTCAAATGTTACATCCGAGATGTTAGGTTGCCTTAGGTTAGGATATATGACGTTATAGACGTATATGCTGTTCCCTCCGAGAAGTAGGGTTCGACAGGCCAGGAATGTTGCCAAATATTGCACCCGAGATGTTAGGTTGCCTTAGGTTAGGATATATAACGTTATGGACGTATATACTGTTCCCACCGAGAAGTAGGGTCCGAAACGCCAGCAATGTTGTAAAATATTACATCCGAGTTGTTACGTTGCCGTTATAGGCGCATTAATGTTACCACCGAGACGTAGGGACCGACACGCCTGGAATGTTGTCAAATGTGACATCCGAGATGTTAGGTTGCCTTAGGTTAGGATATATGACGTTATAGACGTATATACTGTTCCCTCCGAGAAGTGGGGTTCGACAGGCCAGGAATGTTGTCAAATATTGCATCCGAGATGTTAGGTTGCCTTAGGTTAGGATATGTGACGTTACAGACGTATATACTGTTCCCTCCGAGAAGTAGGGTTCGCAGGCCAGGAATGTTGTCAAATATTGCATCCGAGATGTTAGGTTGCCTTAGATTAGGATATATAGCGTTATAGACGCATATAATGTTCCCACCGAGAAGTAGGTTTCGACACGCCAGGAATGTTGTAGAATATTACATCCGAGATGTCAGGTTGCCTTAGGTTAGGATATATAACGTTATAGACGTATATACTGTTCCCACCGAGAAGTAGGGTCCGACACGCCAGGAATGTTGTCAAATATTACATCCGAGATGTTATGTTGCCTTAGGTTAGGATATATAACGTTATAGACGTATATACTGTTCCCACCGAGAAGTAGGGTTCGACACGCCAGGAATGTTGTCAAATATTACATACGAGATGTTATGTGGCCTTAGGTTAGGATATATAACGTTTAGACGCATGTAATGTTACGACCGAGACGTAGGGACCGACACGCCTGGAATGTTGTAAAATGTTACATCCGAGATGTTAGGTTGCCTAAGATTAGGATATATACCGTTATAGACGCATGTAATGTTACCACGGAGACGTAGGGACCGACACGCCTGGAATGTTGTCAAATGTTACATCCGAGATGTTAGGTTGCCTTAGGTTAGGATATATGACGTTATAGACGTATATACTGTTCCCTCCGGATGGTAGGGTTCGACAGGCCAGGAATGTTGTCAAATGTTACATCCGAGATGTTAGGTTGCCTAAGATTAGGATATATACCGTTATAGACGTATATACTGTTCCCTCCGAGACGTAGGGTTCGACAGGCCAGGAATGTTGTCAAATATTGCATCCGAGATGTTAGGTTGCCTTAGGTTAGGATATATGACGTTATAGACGTATATACTGTTCCCTCCGAGAAGTAGGGTTCGACAGGCCAGGAATGTTGTCAAATATTGCATCCGAGATGTTAGGTTGCCTTAGGTTAGGATATATGACGTTATAGACGTATATACTGTTCCCTCCGAGAAGTAGGGTTCGACAGGCCAGGAATGTTGTCAAATATTGCATCCGAGATGTTAGGTTGCCTTAGATTAGGATATATACCGTTATAGACGTATATACTGTTCCCTCCGAGACGTAGGTTTCGACAGGCCAGGAATGTTGTCAAATATTGCATCCGAGATGTTAGGTTGCCTTAGATTAGGATATGCAACGTTATATACGCATATAATTTTCCCACTGAGAAGTAGGGTCCGACACGCCTGGAAGGTTGTACAATATTACGTCCGAGATGTTAGGTTGCCTTAGGTTAGGATATATAACGTTATAGACGTATATACTGTTCCCTCCGAGAAGTAGGGTTCGACAGGCTAGGAATGTTGTCAAATGTTACATCCGAGATGTTAGGTTGCCTTAGGTTAGGATATATGACGTTATAGACGTATATGCTGTTCCCTCCGAGAAGTAGGGTTCGACAGGCCAGGAATGTTGTCAAATATTGCATCCGAGATGTTAGGTTGCCTTAGGTTAGGATATATGACGTTATAGACGCATGTAATGTTACCACCGAGACGTAGGGACCGACATGCCTGGAATGATGTCAAATGTTACATCCGAGATGTTAGGTTGCCTTAGGTTAGGATATATGACGTTATAGACGTATATACTGTTCCCACCGAGAGGTAGGGTTCGACACGCCAGGAATGTTGTCAAATATTACATACGAGATGTTATGTGGCCTTAGGTTAGGATATATAACGTTATAGACGCATGTAATGTTACGACCGAGACGTAGGGACCGACACGCCTGGAATGTTGTAAAATGTTACATCCGAGATGTTAGGTTGCCTAAGATTAGGATATATACCGTTATAGACGCATGTAATGTTACCACCGAGACATAGGGACCGACATGCCTGGAATGTTGTCAAATGTTACATCCGAGATGTTAGGTTGCCTTAGGTTAGGATATATGACGTTATAGACGTATATACTGTTCCCACCGAGAGGTAGGGTTCGACACGCCAGGAATGTTGTCAAATATTACATACGAGATGTTATGTTGCCTTAAGTTAGGATATATAACGTTATAGACGCATGTAATGTTACCACCGAGACGTAGGGACCGACACGCCTGGAATGTTGTCAAATGTTACATCCGAGATGTTAGGTTGCCTTAGGTTAGGATATATGACGTTATAGACGTATATACTGTTCCCTCCGGATGGTGGGGTTCGACAGGCCAGGAATGTTGTCAAATATTGCATCCGAGATGTTAGGTTGCCTTAGATTAGGATATATAACGTTATAGACGCATGTAATGTTACCACCGAGACGTAGGGACCGACACGCCTGGAATGTTGTCAAATGTTACATCCTTGATGTTAGGTTGTCTTAGGTTAGGATATATGACGTTACAGACGTATATAATGTTCCCTCCGAGAAGTAGGGTTCGACGGGCCAGGAATGTTGTCAAATATTGCATCCGAGATGTTACGTCGCCTTAGGTTAGGATATATAACGTTATAGACGCATGTAATGTTACCACCGAGACGTAGGGACCGACACGCCTGGAATGTTGTCAAATGTTACATCCGAGATGTTAGGTTGCCTTACGTTAGGATATATGACGTTATAGACGTATATACTGTTCCCTCCGAGAAGTAGTGTTCGACAGGCCAGGAATGTTGTCAAATATTGCATCCGAGATGTTAGGTTGCCTTAGATTATGATATATACCGTTATAGACGCATATAATGTTCCCACCGAGAAGTAGGGTCCGACACGCCTGGAATGTTGTAGAATATTACATCCGAGATGTAAGGTTGCCTTAGGTTAGGATATATACCGTTTTAGACGTATATACTGTTCCCTCCGAGAAGTAGGGTTCGACAGGCCAGGAATGTTGTCAAATATTGCATCCGAGATGTTATGTTGCCTTAGGTTAGGATATATAACGTTATAGACGTATATACTGTTCCCACCGAGAAGTAGGGTACGACACGCCAGGAATGTTGTCAAATGTTACATCCTTGATGTTAGGTTGCCTTAGGTTAGGATATATGACGTTACAGACGTATATTCTGTTCCCTCGGGGAAGTAGGGCTCGACAGGCCAGGAATGTTGTCAGATATTGCATCCGAGATGTTAGGTTGCCTTAGGTTAGGATATATAACGGTATGGACGTATATACTGTTCCCACCGAGAAGTAGGGTTCGATAGGCCAGTAATGTTGTCAAATATTGCATCCGAGATGTTAGGTTGCCTTAGATTAGGATATATACCGTTATAGACGTATATACTGTTCCCTCCGAGAAGTAGGGTTCGACAGGCCAGGAATGTTGTCAAATATTGCATCCGAGATGTTAGGTTGCCTTAGGTTAGGATATATGACGTTATAGACGTATATACTGTTCCCTCCGAGAAGTAGGGTTCGACAGGCCAGGAATGTTGTCAAATATTGCATCCGAGATGTTAGGTTGCCTTAGATTAGGATATATACCGTTATGGACGTATATACTGTTCCCTCCGAGACGTAGGGTTCGACAGGCCAGGAATGTTGTCAAATATTGCATCCGAGATGTTGGGTTGCCTTAGATTAGGATATACATCGTTATAGACTCATATAATGTTCCCACCGAGAAGTAGGGTCCGACACGCCTGGAATGATGTAGAATATTACATCCGAGATGTTAGGTTGCCTTAGGTTAGGATATGTGACGTTACAGACGTATATACTGTTCCCTCCGAGAAGTAGGGTTCGACAGGCTAGGAATGTTGTCAAATATTGCATCCGAGATGTTAGGTTGCCTTAGATTAGGATATATAGCGTTATAGACGCATATAATGTTCCCACCGAGAAGTAGGTTCCGACACGCCAGGAATGTTGTAGAATATTACATCCGAGATGTCAGGTTGCCTTAGGTTAGGATATATAACGTTATAGACGTATATACTGTTCCCACCGAGAAGTAGGGTCCGACACGCCAGAAATGTTGTCAAATATTACATCCGAGTTGTTACGTTGCCGTTATAGGCGCATTAATGTTACCACCGAGACGTAGGGACCGACACGCCTGGAATGTTGTCAAATGTGACATCCGAGATGTTAGGTTGCCTTAGGTTAGGATATATGACGTTATAGACGTATATACTGTTCCCTCCGGATGGTAGGGTTCGACAGGCCAGGAATGTTGTCAAATATTGCATCCGAGATGTTAGGTTGCCTTAGGTTAGGATATATGACGTTATAGACGCATGTAATGTTACCACCGAGACGTAGGGACCGACATGCCTGGAATGTTGTCAAATGTTACATCCGAGATGTTAGGTTGCCTTAGGTTAGGATATATGACGTTATAGACGTATATACTGTTCCCACCGAGAGGTAGGGTTCGACACGCCAGGAATGTTGTCAAATATTACATACGAGATGTTATGTGGCCTTAGGTTAGGATATATAACGTTATAGACGCATGTAATGTTACGACCGAGACGTAGGGACCGACACGCCTGGAATGTTGTAAAATGTTACATCCGAGATGTTAGGTTGCCTAAGATTAGGATATATACCGTTATAGACGCATGTAATGTTCCACCGAGACGTAGGGACCGACATGCCTGGAATGTTGTCAAATGTTACATCCGAGATGTTAGGTTGCCTTAGGTTAGGATATATGACGTTATAGACGTATATACTGTTCCCACCGAGAGGTAGGGTTCGACAGGCCGGGAATGTTGTCAAACATAGCATCCGAGATGTCAGGTTGCCTTAGGTTAGGATATATGACGTTATAGACGTATATACTGTTCCCTCCGGATGGTAGGGTTCGACAGGCCAGGAATGTTGTCAAATATTGCATCCGAGATGTTAGATTGACTTAGATTAGGATATATACCGTTATAGACGTATATACTGTTCCCTCCGAGACGTAGGGTTCGACAGGCCAGGAATGTTGTCAAATATTGCATCCGAGATGTTAGGTTGCCTTAGATTAGGATATGCAACGTTATATACGCATATAATGTTCCCACTGAGAAGTAGGGTCCGACAAGCCTGGAAGGTTGTAGAATATTACATCCGAGATGTTAGGTTGCCTTAGGTTAGGATATATAACGTTATAGACGTATATACTGTTCCCTCCGAGAAGTAGGGTTCGACAGGCTAGGAATGTTGTCAAATATTGCATCCGAGATGTTAGGTTGCCTTACATTAGGATATATAGCGTTATAGACGCATATAATGTTCCCACCGAGAAGTAGGTTTCGACACGCCAGGAATGTTGTAGAATATTACATCCGAGATGTCAGGTTGCCTTAGGTTAGGATATATAACGTTATAGACGTATATACTGTTCCCACCGAGAAGTAGGGTCCGACACGCCAGGAATGTTGTCAAATATTACATCCGAGATGTTATGTTGCCTTAGGTTAGGATATATAACGTTATAGACGTATATACTGTTCCCACCGAGAAGTAGGGTTCGACACGCCAGGAATGTTGTCAAATGTTACATCCTTGATGTTAGGTTGTCTTAGGTTAGGATATATGACGTTACAGACGTATATGATGTTCCCTCCGAGAAGTAGGGTTCGACAGGCCAGGAATGTTGTCAAATATTGCATCCGAGATGTTAGGTTGCCTTAGATTAGGATATATACCGTGATAGACGTATATACTGATCCCTCCGGGACGTAGGGTTCGACAGGCCGGGAATGTTGTCAAATATAGCATCCGAGATGTTAGGTTGCCTTAGATTAGGATATACAACGTTATAGACGCATATAATGTTCCCACCGAGAAGTAGGGTCCGACACGCCTGGAATGTTGTAGAATGATACATCCGAGATGTCAGGTTGCCTTAGGTTAGGATATATGACGTTATAGACGTATATACTGTTCCCTCCGGATGGTAGGGTTCGACAGGCCAGGAATGTTGTCAAATATTGCATCCGAGATGTTAGATTGACTTAGATTAGGATATATACCGTTATAGACGTATATACTATTCCCTCCGAGACGTAGGGTTCGACAGGCCAGGAATGTTGTCAAATATTGCATCCGAGATGTTAGGTTGCCTTAGATTAGGATATACATCGTTATAGACTCATATAATGTTCCCACCGAGAAGTAGGGTCCGACACGCCTGGAATGATGTAGAATATTACATCCGAGATGTTAGGTTGCCTTAGGTTAGGATATGTGACGTTACAGACGTATATACTGTTCCCTCCGAGAAGTAGGGTTCGACAGGCTAGGAATGTTGTCAAATATTGCATCCGAGATGTTAGGTTGCCTTACATTAGGATATATAGCGTTATAGACGCATATAATGTTCCCACCGAGAAGTAGGTTTCGACACGCCAGGAATGTTGTAGAATATTACATCCGAGATGTCAGGTTGCCTTAGGTTAGGATATATAACGTTATAGACGTATATACTGTTCCCACCGAGAAGTAGGGTCCGACACGCCAGGAATGTTGTCAAATGTTACATCCGAGATGTTAGGTTGCCTTAGGTTAGGATATATGACGTTATAGACGTATATACTGTTCCCTCCGAGAAGTAGGGTTCGACAGGCCAGGAATGTTGTCAAATATTGCATCCGAGATGTTAGGTTGCCTTAGATTAGGATATACAACGTTATAGACGCATATAATGTTCCCACCGAGAAGTAGGGTCCGACACGCCTGGAATGTTGTAGAATATTACATCCGAGATGTAAGGTTGCCTTAGGTTAGGATATATAACGTTATGGACGTATATACTGTTCCCTCCGAGACGTAGGGTTCGACAGGCCAGGAATGTTGTCAAATATTGCATCCGAGATGTTAGGTTGCCTTAGATTAGGATATGCAACGTTATATACGCATATAATGTTCCCACTGAGAAGTAGGGTCCGACAAGCCTGGAAGGTTGTAGAATATTACATCCGAGATGTTAGGTTGCCTTAGGTTAGGATATATAACGTTATAGACGTATATACTGTTCCCTCCGAGAAGTAGGGTTCGACAGGCTAGGAATGTTGTCAAATATTGCATCCGAGATGTTAGGTTGCCTTACATTAGGATATATAGCGTTATAGACGCATATAATGTTCCCACCGAGAAGTAGGTTTCGACACGCCAGGAATGTTGTAGAATATTACATCCGAGATGTCAGGTTGCCTTAGGTTAGGATATATAACGTTATAGACGTATATACTGTTCCCACCGAGAAGTAGGGTCCGACACGCCAGGAATGTTGTCAAATATTACATCCGAGATGTTATGTTGCCTTAGGTTAGGATATATAACGTTATAGACGTATATACTGTTCCCACCGAGAAGTAGGGTTCGACACGCCAGGAATGTTGTCAAATGTTACATCCTTGATGTTAGGTTGTCTTAGGTTAGGATATATGACGTTACAGACGTATATGATGTTCCCTCCGAGAAGTAGGGTTCGACAGGCCAGGAATGTTGTCAAATATTGCATCCGAGATGTTAGGTTGCCTTAGATTAGGATATATACCGTGATAGACGTATATACTGATCCCTCCGGGACGTAGGGTTCGACAGGCCGGGAATGTTGTCAAATATAGCATCCGAGATGTTAGGTTGCCTTAGATTAGGATATACAACGTTATAGACGCATATAATGTTCCCACCGAGAAGTAGGGTCCGACACGCCTGGAATGTTGTAGAATGATACATCCGAGATGTCAGGTTGCCTTAGGTTAGGATATATGACGTTATAGACGTATATACTGTTCCCTCCGGATGGTAGGGTTCGACAGGCCAGGAATGTTGTCAAATATTGCATCCGAGATGTTAGATTGACTTAGATTAGGATATATACCGTTATAGACGTATATACTGTTCCCTCCGAGACGTAGGGTTCGACAGGCCAGGAATGTTGTCAAATATTGCATCCGAGATGTTAGGTTGCCTTAGATTAGGATATACATCGTTATAGACTCATATAATGTTCCCACCGAGAAGTAGGGTCCGACACGCCTGGAATGATGTAGAATATTACATCCGAGATGTTAGGTTGCCTTAGGTTAGGATATGTGACGTTACAGACGTATATACTGTTCCCTCCGAGAAGTAGGGTTCGACAGGCTAGGAATGTTGTCAAATATTGCATCCGAGATGTTAGGTTGCCTTACATTAGGATATATAGCGTTATAGACGCATATAATGTTCCCACCGAGAAGTAGGTTTCGACACGCCAGGAATGTTGTAGAATATTACATCCGAGATGTCAGGTTGCCTTAGGTTAGGATATATAACGTTATAGACGTATATACTGTTCCCACCGAGAAGTAGGGTCCGACACGCCAGGAATGTTGTCAAATGTTACATCCGAGATGTTAGGTTGCCTTAGGTTAGGATATATGACGTTATAGACGTATATACTGTTCCCTCCGAGAAGTAGGGTTCGACAGGCCAGGAATGTTGTCAAATATTGCATCCGAGATGTTAGGTTGCCTTAGATTAGGATATACAACGTTATAGACGCATATAATGTTCCCACCGAGAAGTAGGGTCCGACACGCCTGGAATGTTGTAGAATATTACATCCGAGATGTAAGGTTGCCTTAGGTTAGGATATATAACGTTATGGACGTATATACTTTTCCCTCCGAGAAGTAGGGTTCGACAGGCCAGGAATGTTGTCAAATATTGCATCCGAGATGTTAGGTTGCCTTAGATTAGGACATACAACGTTATAGACGCATATAATGTTCCCACCGAGAAGTAGGGTCCGACACGCCTGGAATGTTGTAGAATATTACATCCGAGATGTAAGGTTGCCTTAGGTTAGGATATATAACGTTATGGACGTATATACTTTTCCCACCGAGAAGTAGGGTTCGACAGGCCAGGAATGTTGTCAGATATTGCATCCGAGATGTTAGGTTGCCTTAGATTATGATATATACCGTTATAGACGTATATACTGTTCCCTCCGAGAAGTAGGGTTCGACAGGCCAGGAATGTTGTCAAATATTGCATCCGAGATGTTAGGTTGCCTTAGATTAGGATATACAACGTTATAGACGCATATAATGTTCCCACCGAGAAGTAGGGTCCGACACGCCTGGAATGTTGTAGAATATTACATCCGAGATGTAAGGTTGCCTTAGGTTAGGATATATAACGTTATGGACGTATATACTGTTCCCACCGAGAAGTAGGGTCCGAAACGCCAGCAATGTTGTAAAATATTACATCCGAGTTGTTACGTTGCCGTTATAGGCGCATTAATGTTACCACCGAGACGTAGGGACCGACACGCCTGGAATGTTGTCAAATGTGACATCCGAGATGTTAGGTTGCCTTAGGTTAGGATATATGACGTTATAGACGTATATACTGTTCCCTCCGGATGGTAGGGTTCGACAGGCCAGGAATGTTGTCAAATATTGCATCCGAGATGTTATGTTGCCTTAGGTTAGGATATATGACGTTATAGACGCATGTAATGTTACCACCGAGACGTAGGGACCGACATGCCTGGAATGTTGTCAAATGTTACATCCCAGATGTTAGGTTGCCTTAGGTTAGGATATATGACGTTATAGACGTATATACTGTTCCCACCGAGAGGTAGGGTTCGACACGCCAGGAATGTTGTCAAATATTACATACGAGATGTTATGTGGCCTTAGGTTAGGATATATAACGTTATAGACGCATGTAATGTTACGACCGAGACGTAGGGACCGACACGCCTGGAATGTTGTAAAATGTTACATCCGAGATGTTAGGTTGCCTAAGATTAGGATATATACCGTTATAGACGCATGTAATGTTCCACCGAGACGTAGGGACCGACATGCCTGGAATGTTGTCAAATGTTACATCCGAGATGTTAGGTTGCCTTAGGTTAGGATATATGACGTTATAGACGTATATACTGTTCCCACCGAGAGGTAGGGTTCGACAGGCCGGGAATGTTGTCAAACATAGCATCCGAGATGTCAGGTTGCCTTAGGTTAGGATATATGACGTTATAGACGTATATACTGTTCCCTCCGGATGGTAGGTTTCGACAGGCCAGGAATGTTGTCAAATATTGCATCCGAGATGTTAGATTGACTTAGATTAGGATATATACCGTTATAGACGTATATACTGTTCCCTCCGAGACGTAGGGTTCGACAGGCCAGGAATGTTGTCAAATATTGCATCCGAGATGTTAGGTTGCCTTAGATTAGGATATGCATCGTTATATACGCATATAATGTTCCCACTGAGAAGTAGGGTCCGACAAGCCTGGAAGGTTGTAGAATATTACATCCGAGATGTTAGGTTGCCTTAGGTTAGGATATATAACGTTATAGACGTATATACTGTTCCCTCCGAGAAGTAGGGTTCGACAGGCTAGGAATGTTGTCAAATATTGCATCCGAGATGTTAGGTTGCCTTACATTAGGATATATAGCGTTATAGACGCATATAATGTTCCCACCGAGAAGTAGGTTTCGACACGCCAGGAATGTTGTAGAATATTACATCCGAGATGTCAGGTTGCCTTAGGTTAGGATATATAACGTTATAGACGTATATACTGTTCCCACCGAGAAGTAGGGTCCGACACGCCAGGAATGTTGTCAAATATTACATCCGAGATGTTATGTTGCCTTAGGTTAGGATATATAACGTTATAGACGTATATACTGTTCCCACCGAGAAGTAGGGTTCGACACGCCAGGAATGTTGTCAAATGTTACATCCTTGATGTTAGGTTGTCTTAGGTTAGGATATATGACGTTACAGACGTATATGATGTTCCCTCCGAGAAGTAGGGTTCGACAGGCCCGGAATGTTGTCAAATATTGCATCCGAGATGTTAGGTTGCCTTAGATTAGGATATATACCGTGATAGACGTATATACTGATCCCTCCGGGACGTAGGGTTCGACAGGCCGGGAATGTTGTCAAATATAGCATCCGAGATGTTAGGTTGCCTTAGATTAGGATATACAACGTTATAGACGCATATAATGTTCCCACCGAGAAGTAGGGTCCGACACGCCTGGAATGTTGTAGAATGATACATCCGAGATGTCAGGTTGCCTTAGGTTAGGATATATGACGTTATAGACGTATATACTGTTCCCTCCGGATGGTAGGGTTCGACAGGCCAGGAATGTTGTCAAATATTGCATCCGAGATGTTAGATTGACTTAGATTAGGATATATACCGTTATAGACGTATATACTGTTCCCTCCGAGACGTAGGGTTCGACAGGCCAGGAATGTTGTCAGATATTGCATCCGAGATGTTAGGTTGCCTTAGATTAGGATATACATCGTTATAGACTCATATAATGTTCCCACCGAGAAGTAGGGTCCGACACGCCTGGAATGATGTAGAATATTACATCCGAGATGTTAGGTTGCCTTAGGTTAGGATATGTGACGTTACAGACGTATATACTGTTCCCTCCGAGAAGTAGGGTCCGAAACGCCAGCAATGTTGTAAAATATTACATCCGAGTTGTTACGTTGCCGTTATAGGCGCATTAATGTTACCACCGAGACGTAGGGACCGACACGCCAGGAATGTTGTCAAATATTGCATCCGAGATGTTAGATTGACTTAGATTAGGATATATACCGTTATAGACGTATATACTGTTCCCTCCGAGACGTAGGGTTCGACAGGCCAGGAATGTTGTCAAATATTGCATCCGAGATGTTGGGTTGCCTTAGATTAGGATATACATCGTTATAGACTCATATAATGTTCCCACCGAGAAGTAGGGTCCGACACGCCTGGAATGATGTAGAATATTACATCCGAGATGTTAGGTTGCCTTAGGTTAGGATATGTGACGTTACAGACGTATAAACTGTTCCCTCCGAGAAGTAGGGTTCGACAGGCTAGGAATGTTGTCAAATATTGCATCCGAGATGTTAGGTTGCCTTAGATTAGGATATATAGCGTTATAGACGCATATAATGTTCCCACCGAGAAGTAGGTTTCGACACGCCAGGAATGTTGTAGAATATTACATCAGAGATGTCAGGTTGCCTTAGGTTAGGATATATAACGTTATAGACGTATATACTGTTCCCACCGAGAAGTAGGGTCCGACACAGCAGGAATGTTTTCAAATATTACATCCGAGATGTTATGTTGCCTTAGGGTAGGATATATAACGTTATAGACGCATATAATGTTCCCACCGAGAAGTAGGGTCCGACACGCCTGGAATGTTGTAGAATGATACATCCGAGATGTCAGGTTGCCTTAGGTTAGAATATATAACGTTATAGACGTATATACTGTTCCCTCCGAGAAGTAGGGTTCGACAGGCCAGGAATGTTGTCAAATATTGCATCCGAGATGTTAGGTTGCCTTAGATTAGGATATACAACGTTATAGACGCATATAATGTTCCCACCGAGAAGTAGGTTTCGACACGCCAGGAATGTTGTAGAATATTACATCCGAGATGTCAGGTTGCCTTAGGTTAGGATATATAACGTTATAGACGTATATACTGTTCCCACCGAGAAGTAGGGTCCGACACGCCAGGAATGTTGTCAAATATTACATCCGAGATGTTATGTTGCCTTAGGTTAGGATATATAACGTTATAGACGTATATACTGTTCCCACCGAGATGTAGGGTACGACACGCCAGGAATGTTGTCAAATGTTACATCCTTGATGTTAGGTTGTCTTAGGTTAGGATATATGACGTTACAGACGTATATAATGTTCCCTCCGAGAAGTAGGGTTCGACAGGCCAGGAATGTTGTCAAATATTGCATCCGAGATGTTAGGTTGCCTTAGATTAGGATATATACCGTTATAGACGTATATACTGTTCCCTCCGGGACGTAGGGTTCGACAGGCCGGGAATGTTGTCAAATATAGCATCCGAGATGTTAGGTTGCCTTAGATTAGGATATACAACGTTATAGACGCATATAATGTTCCCAGCGAGAAGTAGGTTCCGACACGCCTGGAATGTTGTAGAATAATACATCCGAGATGTCAGGTTGCCTTAGGTTAGGATATATAACGTTATAGACGTATATACTGTTCCCTCCGAGAAGTAGGGTTCGACAGGCCAGGAATGTTGTCAAATATTGCATCCGAGATGTTAGGTTGCCTTAGATTAGGATATATACCGTTATAGACGCATGTAATGTTACCACCGAGACGTAGGGACCGACACGCCTGGAATGTTGTCAAATGTTACATCCGAGATGTTAGGTTGCCTTAGGTTAGGATATATGACGTTACAGACGTATATACTGTTCCCTCCGAGAAGTAGTGTTCGACAGGCCAGGAATGTTGTCAAATATTGCATCCGAGATGTTAGGTTGCCTTAGATTATGATATATACCGTTATAGAAGCATATAATGTTCCCACCGAGAAGTAGGGTCCGACACGCCTGGAATGTTGTAGAATATTACATCCGAGATGTAAGGTTGCCTTAGGTTAGGATATATACCGTTTTAGACGTATATACTGTTCCCTCCGAGAAGTAGGATTCGACAGGCCAGGATAGTTGTCAAATATTGCATCCGAGATGTTAGGTTGCCTTAGATTAGGATATATGCCGTTATAGGCGCATGTAATGTTACCACCGAGACGTAGGGACCGACACGCCTGGAATGTTGTCAAATGTTACATCCGAGATGTTAGGTTGCCTTACGTTAGGATATATGACGTTACAGACGTCTATACTGTTCCCTGGGGGAAGTAGGGTTCGACAGGCCAGGAATGTTGTCAGATATTGCATCCGAGATGTTAGGTTGCCTTAGATTATGATATATACCGTTATAGACGTATATACTGTTCCCTCCGAGAAGTAGGGTTCGACAGGCCAGGAATGTTGTCAAATATTGCATCCGAGATGTTAGGTTGCCTTAGATTAGGATATACAACGTTATAGACGCATATAATGTTCCCAGCGAGAAGTAGGTTCCGACACGCCTGGAATGTTGTAGAATAATACATCCGAGATGTCAGGTTGCCTTAGGTTAGGATATATAACGTTATAGACGTATATACTGTTCCCTCCGAGAAGTAGGGTTCGACAGGCCAGGAATGTTGTCAAATATTGCATCCGAGATGTTAGGTTGCCTTAGATTAGGATATATACCGTTATAGACGCATGTAATGTTACCACCG
The DNA here is from genome assembly GCA_963969225.1 of Xylocopa violacea. Lineage (NCBI taxonomy): Eukaryota > Metazoa > Arthropoda > Insecta > Hymenoptera > Apidae > Xylocopa > Xylocopa violacea. Next base: position 24,058,894 of record CAXAJV010000004.1, read on the forward strand.
AGACGTAGGGACCGACACGCCTGGAATGTTGTCAAATGTTACATCCGAGATGTTAGGTTGCCTTAGGTTAGGATATATGACGTTACAGACGTATATACTGTTCCCTCCGAGAAGTAGTGTTCGACAGGCCAGGAATGTTGTCAAATATTGCATCCGAGATGTTAGGTTGCCTTAGATTATGATATATACCGTTATAGAAGCATATAATGTTCCCACCGAGAAGTAGGGTCCGACACGCCTGGAATGTTGTAGAATATTACATCCGAGATGTAAGGTTGCCTTAGGTTAGGATATATACCGTTTTAGACGTATATACTGTTCCCTCCGAGAAGTAGGATTCGACAGGCCAGGATAGTTGTCAAATATTGCATCCGAGATGTTAGGTTGCCTTAGATTAGGATATATGCCGTTATAGGCGCATGTAATGTTACCACCGAGACGTAGGGACCGACACGCCTGGAATGTTGTCAAATGTTACATCCGAGATGTTAGGTTGCCTTACGTTAGGATATATGACGTTACAGACGTCTATACTGTTCCCTGGGGGAAGTAGGGTTCGACAGGCCAGGAATGTTGTCAGATATTGCATCCGAGATGTTAGGTTGCCTTAGATTATGATATATACCGTTATAGACGTATATACTGTTCCCTCCGAGAAGTAGGGTTCGACAGGCCAGGAATGTTGTCAAATATTGCATCCGAGATGTTAGGTTGCCTTAGATTAGGATATACAACGTTATAGACGCATATAATGTTCCCAGCGAGAAGTAGGTTCCGACACGCCTGGAATGTTGTAGAATAATACATCCGAGATGTCAGGTTGCCTTAGGTTAGGATATATAACGTTATAGACGTATATACTGTTCCCTCCGAGAAGTAGGGTTCGACAGGCCAGGAATGTTGTCAAATATTGCATCCGAGATGTTAGGTTGCCTTAGATTAGGATATATACCGTTATAGACGCATGTAATGTTACCACCGAGACGTAGGGACCGACACGCCTGGAATGTTGTCAAATGTTACATCCGAGATGTTAGGTTGCCTTAGGTTAGGATATATGACGTTACAGACGTATATACTGTTCCCTCCGAGAAGTAGTGTTCGACAGGCCAGGAATGTTGTCAAATATTGCATCCGAGATGTTAGGTTGCCTTAGATTATGATATATACCGTTATAGAAGCATATAATGTTCCCACCGAGAAGTAGGGTCCGACACGCCTGGAATGTTGTAGAATATTACATCCGAGATGTAAGGTTGCCTTAGGTTAGGATATATACCGTTTTAGACGTATATACTGTTCCCTCCGAGAAGTAGGATTCGACAGGCCAGGAATGTTGTCAAATATTGCATCCGAGATGTTAGGTTGCCTTAGATTAGGATATATGCCGTTATAGGCGCATGTAATGTTACCACCGAGACGTAGGGACCGACACGCCTGGAATGTTGTCAAATGTTACATCCGAGATGTTAGGTTGCCTTACGTTAGGATATATGACGTTACAGACGTCTATACTGTTCCCTGGGGGAAGTAGGGTTCGACAGGCCAGGAATGTTGTCAGATATTGCATCCGAGATGTTAGGTTGCCTTAGATTATGATATATACCGTTATAGACGTATATACTGTTCCCTCCGAGAAGTAGGGTTCGACAGGCCAGGAATGTTGTCAAATATTGCATCCGAGATGTTAGGTTGCCTTAGATTAGGATATACAACGTTATAGACGCATATAATGTTCCCACCGAGAAGTAGGGTCCGACACGCCTGGAATGTTGTAGAATATTACATCCGAGATGTTAGGTTGCCTTAGGTTAGGATATGTGACGTTACAGACGTATATACTGTTCCCTCCGAGAAGTAGGGTTCGACAGGCTAGGAATGTTGTCAAATATTGCATCCGAGATGTTAGGTTGCCTTAGATTAGGATATATAGCGTTATAGACGCATATAATGTTCCCACCGAGAAGTAGGTTTCGACACGCCAGGAATGTTGTAGAATATTACATCCGAGATGTCAGGTTGCCTTAGGTTAGGATATATAACGTTATAGACGTATATACTGTTCCCACCGAGAAGTAGGGTCCGACACGGCAGGAATGTTTTCAAATATTACATCCGAGATGTTATGTTGCCTTAGGGTAGGATATATAACGTTATAGACGCATATAATGTTCCCACCGAGAAGTAGGGTCCGACACGCCTGGAATGTTGTAGAATGATACATCCGAGATGTCAGGTTGCCTTAGGTTAGGATATATAACGTTATAGACGTATATACTGTTCCCTCCGAGAAGTAGGGTTCGACAGGCCAGGAATGTTGTCAAATATTGCATCCGAGATGTTAGGTTGCCTTAGATTAGGATATACAACGTTATAGACGCATATAATGTTCCCACCGAGAAGTAGGGTCCGACACGCCTGGAATGTTGTAGAATATTACATCCGAGATGTAAGGTTGCCTTAGGTTAGGATATATAACGTTATGGACGTATATACTTTTCCCACCGAGAAGTAGGGTTCGACACGCCAGGAATGTTGTCAAATATTACATACGAGATGTTATGTGGCCTTAGGTTAGGATATATAACGTTATAGACGCATGTAATGTTACGACCGAGACGTAGGGACCGACACGCCTGGAATGTTGTCAAATGTTACATCCGAGATATTAGGTTGCCTTAGGTTAGGATATATGACGTTATAGACGTATATACTGTTCCCTCCGGATGGTAGGGTTCGACAGGCCAGGAATGTTGTCAAATATTGCATCCGAGATGTTAGATTGCCTTAGATTAGGATATATACCGTTATAGACGTATATACTGTTCCCTCCGAGACGTAGGGTTCGACAGGCCAGGAATGTTGTCAAATATTGCATCCGAGATGTTAGGTTGCCTTAGATTAGGATATGCAACGTTATATACGCATATAATGTTCCCACTGAGAAGTAGGGTCCGACACGCCTGGAAGGTTGTAGAATATTACATCCGAGATGTTAGGTTGCCTTAGGTTAGGATATATAACGTTATAGACATATATACTGTTCCCTCCGAGAAGTAGGGTTCGACAGGCTAGGAATGTTGTCAAATATTGCATCCGAGATGTTAGGTTGCCTTACATTAGGATATATAGCGTTATAGACGCATATAATGTTCCCACCGAGAAGTAGGTTTCGACACGCCAGGAATGTTGTAGAATATTACATCCGAGATGTCAGGTTGCCTTAGGTTAGGATATATAACGTTATAGACGTATATACTGTTCCCACCGAGAAGTAGGGTCCGACACGCCAGGAATGTTGTCAAATATTACATCCGAGATGTTATGTTGCCTTAGGTTAGGATATATAACGTTATAGACGTATATACTGTTCCCACCGAGATGTAGGGTACGACACGCCAGGAATGTTGTCAAATGTTACATCCTTGATGTTAGGTTGTCTTAGGTTAGGATATATGACGTTACAGACGTATATAATGTTCCCTCCGAGAAGTAGGGTTCGACAGGCCAGGAATGTTGTCAAATATTGCATCCGAGATGTTAGGTTGCCTTAGATTAGGATATATACCGTTATAGACGTATATACTGTTCCCTCCGGGACGTAGGGTTCGACAGGCCGGGAATGTTGTCAAATATAGCATCCGAGATGTTAGGTTGCCTTAGATTAGGATATACAACGTTATAGACGCATATAATGTTCCCAGCGAGAAGTAGGTTCCGACACGCCTGGAATGTTGTAGAATAATACATCCGAGATGTCAGGTTGCCTTAGGTTAGGATATATAACGTTATAGACGTATATACTGTTCCCTCCGAGAAGTAGGGTTCGACAGGCCAGGAATGTTGTCAAATATTGCGTCCGAGATGTTAGGTTGCCTTAGATTAGGATATATACCGTTATAGACGCATGTAATGTTACCACCGAGACGTAGGGACCGACACGCCTGGAATGTTGTCAAATGTTACATCCGAGCTGTTAGGTTGCCTTAGGTTAGGATATATGACGTTACAGACGTATATACTGTTCCCTCCGAGAAGTAGTGTTCGACAGGCCAGGAATGTTGTCAAATATTGCATCCGAGATGTTAGGTTGCCTTAGATTATGATATATACCGTTATAGAAGCATATAATGTTCCCACCGAGAAGTAGGGTCCGACACGCCTGGAATGTTGTAGAATATTACATCCGAGATGTAAGGTTGCCTTAGGTTAGGATATATACCGTTTTAGACGTATATACTGTTCCCTCCGAGAAGTAGGATTCGACAGGCCAGGAATGTTGTCAAATATTGCATCCGAGATGTTAGGTTGCCTTAGATTAGGATATATGCCGTTATAGGCGCATGTAATGTTACCACCGAGACGTAGGGACCGACACGCCTGGAATGTTGTCAAATGTTACATCCGAGATGTTAGGTTGCCTTACGTTAGGATATATGACGTTACAGACGTCTATACTGTTCCCTGGGGGAAGTAGGGTTCGACAGGCCAGGAATGTTGTCAGATATTGCATCCGAGATGTTAGGTTGCCTTAGATTATGATATATACCGTTATAGACGTATATACTGTTCCCTCCGAGAAGTAGGGTTCGACAGGCCAGGAATGTTGTCAAATATTGCATGCGAGATGTTAGGTTGCCTTAGATTAGGATATACAACGTTATAGACGCATATAATGTTCCCACCGATAAGTAGGGTCCGACACGCCTGGAATGTTGTAGAATATTACATCCGAGATGTAAGGTTGCCTTAGGTTAGGATATATAACGTTATGGACGTATATACTGTTCCCACCGAGAAGTAGGGTCCGAAACGCCAGCAATGTTGTAAAATATTACATCCGAGTTGTTACGTTGCCGTTATAGGCGCATTAATGTTACCACCGAGACGTAGGGACCGACACGCCTGGAATGTTGTCAAATGTGACATCCGAGATGTTAGGTTGCCTTAGGTTAGGATATATGACGTTATAGACGTATATACTGTTCCCTCCGGATGGTAGGGTTCGACAGGCCAGGAATGTTGTCAAATATTGCATCCGAGATGTTAGGTTGCCTTAGGTTAGGATATATGACGTTATAGACGCATGTAATGTTACCACCGAGACGTAGGGACCGACATGCCTGGAATGTTGTCAAATGTTACATCCGAGATGTTAGGTTGCCTTAGGTTAGGATATATGACGTTATAGACGTATATACTGTTCCCACCGAGAGGTAGGGTTCGACACGCCGGGAATGTTGTCAAATATAGCATCCGAGATGTTAGGTTGCCTTAGATTAGGATATACAACGTTATAGACGCATATAATGTTCCCAGCGAGAAGTAGGTTCCGACACGCCTGGAATGTTGTAGAATAATACATCCGAGATGTCAGGTTGCCTTAGGTTAGGATATATAACGTTATAGACGTATATACTGTTCCCTCCGAGAAGTAGGGTTCGACAGGCCAGGAATGTTGTCAAATATTGCATCCGAGATGTTAGGTTGCCTTAGATTAGGATATATACCGTTATAGACGCATGTAATGTTACCACCGAGACGTAGGGACCGACACGCCTGGAATGTTGTCAAATGTTACATCCGAGATGTTAGGTTGCCTTAGGTTAGGATATATGACGTTACAGACGTATATACTGTTCCCTCCGAGAAGTAGTGTTCGACAGGCCAGGAATGTTGTCAAATATTGCATCCGAGATGTTAGGTTGCCTTAGATTATGATATATACCGTTATAGAAGCATATAATGTTCCCACCGAGAAGTAGGGTCCGACACGCCTGGAATGTTGTAGAATATTACATCCGAGATGTAAGGTTGCCTTAGGTTAGGATATATACCGTTTTAGACGTATATACTGTTCCCTCCGAGAAGTAGGATTCGACAGGCCAGGAATGTTGTCAAATATTGCATCCGAGATGTTAGGTTGCCTTAGATTAGGATATATGCCGTTATAGGCGCATGTAATGTTACCACCGAGACGTAGGGACCGACACGCCTGGAATGTTGTCAAATGTTACATCCGAGATGTTAGGTTGCCTTACGTTAGGATATATGACGTTACAGACGTCTATACTGTTCCCTGGGGGAAGTAGGGTTCGACAGGCCAGGAATGTTGTCAGATATTGCATCCGAGATGTTAGGTTGCCTTAGGTTAGGATATATGACGTTATAGACGTATATACTGTTCCCACCCAGAAGTAGGGTCCGAAACGCCAACAATGTTGTAAAATATTACATCCGAGTTGTTACGTTGCCGTTATAGGCGCATTAATGTTACCACCGAGACGTAGGGACCGACACGCCTGGAATGTTGTCAAATGTGACATCCGAGATGTTAGGTTGCCTTAGGTTAGGATATATGACGTTATAGACGTATATACTGTTCCCTCCGGATGGTAGGGTTCGACAGGCCAGGAATGTTGTCAAATATTGCATCCGAGATGTTAGGTTGCCTTAGGTTAGGATATATGACGTTATAGACGCATGTAATGTTACCACCGAGACGTAGGGACCGACATGCCTGGAATGTTGTCAAATGTTACATCCGAGATGTTAGGTTGCCTTAGGTTAGGATATATGACGTTATAGACGTATATACTGTTCCCACCGAGAGGTAGGGTTCGACACGCCGGGAATGTTGTCAAATATAACATCCGAGATGTTAGGTTGCCTTAGATTAGGATATACAACGTTATAGACGCATGTAATGTTACCACCGAGACGTAGGGACCGACACGCCTGGAATGTTGTCAAATGTTACATCCGAGATGTTAGGTTGCCTTACGTTAGGATATATGACGTTACAGACGTCTATACTGTTCCCTGGGAGAAGTAGGGTTCGACAGGCCAGGAATGTTGTCAGATATTGCATCCGAGATGTTAGGTTGCCTTAGATTATGATATATACCGTTATAGACGTATATACTGTTCCCTCCGAGAAGTAGGGTTCGACAGGCCAGGAATGTTGTCAAATATTGCATCCGAGATGTTAGGTTGCCTTAGATTAGGATATACAACGTTATAGACGCATATAATGTTCCCACCGAGAAGTAGGGTCCGACACGCCTGGAATGTTGTAGAATATTACATCCGAGATGTAAGGTTGCCTTAGGTTAGGATATATAACGTTATGGACGTATATACTGTTCCCACCGAGAAGTAGGGTCCGAAACGCCAGCAATGTTGTAAAATATTACATCCGAGTTGTTACGTTGCCGTTATAGGCGCATTAATGTTACCACCGAGACGTAGGGACCGACACGCCTGGAATGTTGTCAAATGTGACATCCGAGATGTTAGGTTGCCTTAGGTTAGGATATATGACGTTATAGACGTATATACTGTTCCCTCCGGATGGTAGGGTTCGACAGGCCAGGAATGTTGTCAAATATTGCATCCGAGATGTTAGGTTGCCTTAGGTTAGGATATATGACGTTATAGACGCATGTAATGTTACCACCGAGACGTAGGGACCGACATGCCTGGAATGTTGTCAAATGTTACATCCGAGATGTTAGGTTGCCTTAGGTTAGGATATATGACGTTATAGACGTATATACTGTTCCCACCGAGAGGTAGGGTTCGACACGCCAGGAATGTTGTCAAATATTACATACGAGATGTTATGTGGCCTTAGGTTAGGATATATAACGTTATAGACGCATGTAATGTTACGACCGAGACGTAGGGACCGACACGCCTGGAATGTTGTAAAATGTTACATCCGAGATGTTAGGTTGCCTTACGTTAGGATATATGACGTTACAGACGTCTATACTGTTCCCTGGGGGAAGTAGGGTTCGACAGGCCAGGAATGTTGTCAGATATTGCATCCGAGATGTTAGGTTGCCTTAGATTATGATATATACCGTTATAGACGTATATACTGTTCCCTCCGAGAAGTAGGGTTCGACAGGCCAGGAATGTTGTCAAATATTGCATGCGAGATGTTAGGTTGCCTTAGATTAGGATATACAACGTTATAGACGCATATAATGTTCCCACCGATAAGTAGGGTCCGACACGCCTGGAATGTTGTAGAATATTACATCCGAGATGTAAGGTTGCCTTAGGTTAGGATATATAACGTTATGGACGTATATACTGTTCCCACCGAGAAGTAGGGTCCGAAACGCCAGCAATGTAGTAAAATATTACATCCGAGTTGTTACGTTGCCGTTATAGGCGCATTAATGTTACCACCGAGACGTAGGGACCGACACGCCTGGAATGTTGTCAAATGTGACATCCGAGATGTTAGGTTGCCTTAGGTTAGGATATATGACGTTATAGACGTATATACTGTTCCCTCCGGATGGTAGGGTTCGACAGGCCAGGAATGTTGTCAAATATTGCATCCGAGATGTTAGGTTGCCTTAGGTTAGGATATATGACGTTATAGACGCATGTAATGTTACCACCGAGACGTAGGAACCGACATGCCTGGAATGTTGTCAAATGTTACATCCGAGATGTTAGGTTGCCTTAGGTTAGGATATATGACGTTATAGACGTATATACTGTTCCCACCGAGAGGTAGGGTTCGACACGCCGGGAATGTTGTCAAATATAGCATCCGAGATGTTAGGTTGCCTTAGATTAGGATATACAACGTTATAGACGCATATAATGTTCCCAGCGAGAAGTAGGTTCCGACACGCCTGGAATGTTGTAGAATAATACATCCGAGATGTCAGGTTGCCTTAGGTTAGGATATATAACGTTATAGACGTATATACTGTTCCCTCCGAGAAGTAGGGTTCGACAGGCCAGGAATGTTGTCAAATATTGCATCCGAGATGTTAGGTTGCCTTAGATTAGGATATATACCGTTATAGACGCATGTAATGTTACCACCGAGACGTAGGGACCGACACGCCTGGAATGTTGTCAAATGTTACATCCGAGATGTTAGGTTGCCTTAGGTTAGGATATATGACGTTACAGACGTATATACTGTTCCCTCCGAGAAGTAGTGTTCGACAGGCCAGGAATGTTGTCAAATATTGCATCCGAGATGTTAGGTTGCCTTAGATTATGATATATACCGTTATAGAAGCATATAATGTTCCCACCGAGAAGTAGGGTCCGACACGCCTGGAATGTTGTAGAATATTACATCCGAGATGTAAGGTTGCCTTAGGTTAGGATATATACCGTTTTAGACGTATATACTGTTCCCTCCGAGAAGTAGGATTCGACAGGCCAGGAATGTTGTCAAATATTGCATCCGAGATGTTAGGTTGCCTTAGATTAGGATATATGCCGTTATAGGCGCATGTAATGTTACCACCGAGACGTAGGGACCGACACGCCTGGAATGTTGTCAAATGTTACATCCGAGATGTTAGGTTGCCTTACGTTAGGATATATGACGTTACAGACGTCTATACTGTTCCCTGGGGGAAGTAGGGTTCGACAGGCCAGGAATGTTGTCAGATATTGCATCCGAGATGTTAGGTTGCCTTAGGTTAGGATATATGACGTTATAGACGTATATACTGTTCCCACCCAGAAGTAGGGTCCGAAACGCCAACAATGTTGTAAAATATTACATCCGAGTTGTTACGTTGCCGTTATAGGCGCATTAATGTTACCACCGAGACGTAGGGACCGACACGCCTGGAATGTTGTCAAATGTGACATCCGAGATGTTAGGTTGCCTTAGGTTAGGATATATGACGTTATAGACGTATATACTGTTCCCTCCGGATGGTAGGGTTCGACAGGCCAGGAATGTTGTCAAATATTGCATCCGAGATGTTAGGTTGCCTTAGGTTAGGATATATGCCGTTATAGGCGCATGTAATGTTACCACCGAGACGTAGGGACCGACACGCCTGGAATGTTGTCAAATGTTACATCCGAGATGTTAGGTTGCCTTAGGTTAGGATATATGACGTTATAGACGTATATACTGTTCCCAACGAGAGGTAGGGTTCGACACGCCGGGAATGTTGTCAAATATAGCATCCGAGATGTTAGGTTGCCTTAGGTTAGGATATATGACGTTATAGACGCATGTAATGTTACCACCGAGACGTAGGGACCGACATGCCTGGAATGTTGTCAAATGTTACATCCGAGATGTTAGGTTGCCTTAGGTTAGGATATATGACGTTATAGACGTATATACTGTTCCCACCGAGAGGTAGGGTTCGACACGCCAGGAATGTTGTCAAATATTACATACGAGATGTTATGTGGCCTTAGGTTAGGATATATAACGTTATAGACGCATGTAATGTTACGACCGAGACGTAGGGACCGACACGCCTGGAATGTTGTAAAATGTTACATCCGAGATGTTAGGTTGCCTTACGTTAGGATATATGACGTTACAGACGTCTATACTGTTCCCTGGGGGAAGTAGGGTTCGACAGGCCAGGAATGTTGTCAGATATTGCATCCGAGATGTTAGGTTGCCTTAGATTATGATATATACCGTTATAGACGTATATACTGTTCCCTCCGAGAAGTAGGGTTCGACAGGCCAGGAATGTTGTCAAATATTGCATGCGAGATGTTAGGTTGCCTTAGATTAGGATATACAACGTTATAGACGCATATAATGTTCCCACCGATAAGTAGGGTCCGACACGCCTGGAATGTTGTAGAATATTACATCCGAGATGTAAGGTTGCCTTAGGTTAGGATATATAACGTTATGGACGTATATACTGTTCCCACCGAGAAGTAGGGTCCGAAACGCCAGCAATGTTGTAAAATATTACATCCGAGTTGTTACGTTGCCGTTATAGGCGCATTAATGTTACCACCGAGACGTAGGGACCGACACGCCTGGAATGTTGTCAAATGTGACATCCGAGATGTTAGGTTGCCTTAGGTTAGGATATATGACGTTATAGACGTATATACTGTTCCCTCCGGATGGTAGGGTTCGACAGGCCAGGAATGTTGTCAAATATTGCATCCGAGATGTTAGGTTGCCTTAGGTTAGGATATATGACGTTATAGACGCATGTAATGTTACCACCGAGACGTAGGGACCGACATGCCTGGAATGTTGTCAAATGTTACATCCGAGATGTTAGGTTGCCTTAGGTTAGGATATATGACGTTATAGACGTATATACTGTTCCCACCGAGAGGTAGGGTTCGACACGCCGGGAATGTTGTCAAATATAGCATCCGAGATGTTAGGTTGCCTTAGATTAGGATATACAACGTTATAGACGCATATAATGTTCCCAGCGAGAAGTAGGTTCCGACACGCCTGGAATGTTGTAGAATAATACATCCGAGATGTCAGGTTGCCTTAGGTTAGGATATATAACGTTATAGACGTATATACTGTTCCCTCCGAGAAGTAGGGTTCGACAGGCCAGGAATGTTGTCAAATATTGCATCCGAGATGTTAGGTTGCCTTAGATTAGGATATATACCGTTATAGACGCATGTAATGTTACCACCGAGACGTAGGGACCGACACGCCTGGAATGTTGTCAAATGTTACATCCGAGATGTTAGGTTGCCTTAGGTTAGGATATATGACGTTACAGACGTATATACTGTTCCCTCCGAGAAGTAGTGTTCGACAGGCCAGGAATGTTGTCAAATATTGCATCCGAGATGTTAGGTTGCCTTAGATTATGATATATACCGTTATAGAAGCATATAATGTTCCCACCGAGAAGTAGGGTCCGACACGCCTGGAATGTTGTAGAATATTACATCCGAGATGTAAGGTTGCCTTAGGTTAGGATATATACCGTTTTAGACGTATATACTGTTCCCTCCGAGAAGTAGGATTCGACAGGCCAGGAATGTTGTCAAATATTGCATCCGAGATGTTAGGTTGCCTTAGATTAGGATATATGCCGTTATAGGCGCATGTAATGTTACCACCGAGACGTAGGGACCGACACGCCTGGAATGTTGTCAAATGTTACATCCGAGATGTTAGGTTGCCTTACGTTAGGATATATGACGTTACAGACGTCTATACTGTTCCCTGGGGGAAGTAGGGTTCGACAGGCCAGGAATGTTGTCAGATATTGCATCCGAGATGTTAGGTTGCCTTAGGTTAGGATATATGACGTTATAGACGTATATACTGTTCCCACCCAGAAGTAGGGTCCGAAACGCCAACAATGTTGTAAAATATTACATCCGAGTTGTTACGTTGCCGTTATAGGCGCATTAATGTTACCACCGAGACGTAGGGACCGTCACGCCTGGAATGTTGTCAAATGTGACATCCGAGATGTTAGGTTGCCTTAGGTTAGGATATATGACGTTATAGACGTATATACTGTTCCCTCCGGATGGTAGGGTTCGACAGGCCAGGAATGTTGTCAAATATTGCATCCGAGATGTTAGGTTGCCTTAGGTTAGGATATATGACGTTATAGACGCATGTAATGTTACCACCGAGACGTAGGGACCGACATGCCTGGAATGTTGTCAAATGTTACATCCGAGATGTTAGGTTGCCTTAGGTTAGGATATATGACGTTATAGACGTATATACTGTTCCCACCGAGAGGTAGGGTTCGACACGCCGGGAATGTTGTCAAATATAGCATCCGAGATGTTAGGTTGCCTTAGATTAGGATATACAACGTTATAGACGCATGTAATGTTACCACCGAGACGTAGGGACCGACACGCCTGGAATGTTGTCAAATGTTACATCCGAGATGTTAGGTTGCCTTACGTTAGGATATATGACGTTACAGACGTCTATACTGTTCCCTGGGAGAAGTAGGGTTCGACAGGCCAGGAATGTTGTCAGATATTGCATCCGAGATGTTAGGTTGCCTTAGATTATGATATATACCGTTATAGACGTATATACTGTTCCCTCCGAGAAGTAGGGTTCGACAGGCCAGGAATGTTGTCAAATATTGCATCCGAGATGTTAGGTTGCCTTAGATTAGGATATACAACGTTATAGACGCATATAATGTTCCCACCGAGAAGTAGGGTCCGACACGCCTGGAATGTTGTAGAATATTACATCCGAGATGTAAGGTTGCCTTAGGTTAGGATATATAACGTTATGGACGTATATACTGTTCCCACCGAGAAGTAGGGTCCGAAACGCCAGCAATGTTGTAAAATATTACATCCGAGTTGTTACGTTGCCGTTATAGGCGCATTAATGTTACCACCGAGACGTAGGGACCGACACGCCTGGAATGTTGTCAAATGTGACATCCGAGATGTTAGGTTGCCTTAGGTTAGGATATATGACGTTATAGACGTATATACTGTTCCCTCCGGATGGTAGGGTTCGACAGGCCAGGAATGTTGTCAAATATTGCATCCGAGATGTTAGGTTGCCTTAGGTTAGGATATATGACGTTATAGACGCATGTAATGTTACCACCGAGACGTAGGGACCGACATGCCTGGAATGTTGTCAAATGTTACATCCGAGATGTTAGGTTGCCTTAGGTTAGGATATATGACGTTATAGACGTATATACTGTTCCCACCGAGAGGTAGGGTGTGACACGCCAGGAATGTTGTCAAATATTACATACGAGATGTTATGTGGCCTTAGGTTAGGATATATAACGTTATAGACGCATGTAATGTTACGACCGAGACGTAGGGACCGACACGCCTGGAATGTTGTAAAATGTTACATCCGAGATGTTAGGTTGCCTAAGATTAGGATATATACCGTTTTAGACGTATATACTGTTCCCTCCGAGAAGTAGGATTCGACAGGCCAGGAATGTTGTCAAATATTGCATCCGAGATGTTAGGTTGCCTTAGATTACGATATATGCCGTTATAGGCGCATGTAATGTTACCACCGAGACGTAGGGACCGACACGCCTGGAATGTTGTCAAATGTTACATCCGAGATGTTAGGTTGCCTTACGTTAGGATATATGACGTTACAGACGTCTATACTGTTCCCTGGGGGAAGTAGGGTTCGACAGGCCAGGAATGTTGTCAGATATTGCATCCGAGATGTTAGGTTGCCTTAGATTAGGATATACAACGTTATAGACGCATATAATGTTCCCACCGAGAAGTAGGGTCCGACACGCCTGGAATGTTGTAGAATATTACATCCGAGATGTAAGGTTGCCTTAGGTTAGGATATATAACGTTATGGACGTATATACTGTTCCCACCGAGAAGTAGGGTCCGAAACGCCAGCAATGTTGTAAAATATTACATCCGAGTTGTTACGTTGCCGTTATAGGCGCATTAATGTTACCACCGAGACGTAGGGACCGACACGCCTGGAATGTTGTCAAATGTGACATCCGAGATGTTAGGTTGCCTTAGGTTAGGATATATGACGTTATAGACGTATATACTGTTCCCTCCGGATGGTAGGGTTCGACACGCCAGGAATGTTGTCAAATATTGCATCCGAGATGTTAGGTTGCCTTAGGTTAGGATATATGACGTTATAGACGCATGTAATGTTACCACCGAGACGTAGGGACCGACATGCCTGGAATGTTGTCAAATGTTACATCCGAGATGTTAGGTTGCCTTAGGTTAGGATATATGACGTTATAGACGTATATACTGTTCCCACCGAGAGGTAGGGTTCGACACGCCGGGAATGTTGTCAAATATAGCATCCGAGATGTTAGGTTGCCTTAGATTAGGATATACAACGTTATAGACGCATATAATGTTCCCAGCGAGAAGTAGGTTCCGACACGCCTGGAATGTTGTAGAATAATACATCCGAGATGTCAGGTTGCCTTAGGTTAGGATATATAACGTTATAGACGTATATACTGTTCCCTCCGAGAGGTAGGGTTCGACACGCCGGGAATGTTGTCAAATATAGCATCCGAGATGTTAGGTTGCCTTAGATTAGGATATACAACGTTATAGACGCATATAATGTTCCCAGCGAGAAGTAGGTTCCGACACGCCTGGAATGTTGTAGAATAATACATCCGAGATGTCAGGTTGCCTTAGGTTAGGATATATAACGTTATAGACGTATATACTGTTCCCTCCGAGAAGTAGGGTTCGACAGGCCAGGAATGTTGTCAAATATTGCATCCGAGATGTTAGGTTGCCTTAGATTAGGATATATACCGTTATAGACGCATGTAATGTTACCACCGAGACGTAGGGACCGACACGCCTGGAATGTTGTCAAATGTTACATCCGAGATGTTAGGTTGCCTTAGGTTAGGATATATGACGTTACAGACGTATATACTGTTCCCTCCGAGAAGTAGTGTTCGACAGGCCAGGAATGTTGTCAAATATTGCATCCGAGATGTTAGGTTGCCTTAGATTATGATATATACCGTTATAGAAGCATATAATGTTCCCACCGAGAAGTAGGGTCCGACACGCCTGGAATGTTGTAGAATATTACATCCGAGATGTAAGGTTGCCTTAGGTTAGGATATATACCGTTTTAGACGTATATACTGTTCCCTCCGAGAAGTAGGATTCGACAGGCCAGGAATGTTGTCAAATATTGCATCCGAGATGTTAGGTTGCCTTAGATTAGGATATACAACGTTATAGACGCATATAATGTTCCCACCGAGAAGTAGGGTCCGACACGCCTGGAATGTTGTAGAATATTACATCCGAGATGTAAGGTTGCCTTAGGTTAGGATATATAACGTTATGGACGTATATACTGTTCCCACCGAGAAGTAGGGTCCGAAACGAAAGCAATGTTGTAAAATATTACATCCGAGTTGTTACGTTGCCGTTATAGGCGCATTAATGTTACCACCGAGACGTAGGGACCGACACGCCTGGAATGTTGTCAAATGTGACATCCGAGATGTTAGGTTGCCTTAGGTTAGGATATATGACGTTATAGACGTATATACTGTTCCCTCCGGATGGTAGGGTTCGACAGGCCAGGAATGTTGTCAAATATTGCATCCGAGATGTTAGATTGACTTAGATTAGGATATATACCGTTATAGACGTATATACTGTTCCCTCCGAGACGTAGGGTTCGACAGGCCAGGAATGTTGTCAAATATTGCATCCGAGATGTTAGGTTGCCTTAGATTAGGATATACATCGTTATAGACTCATATAATGTTCCCACCGAGAAGTAGGGTCCGACACGCCTGGAATGATGTAGAATATTACATCCGAGATGTTAGGTTGCCTTAGGTTAGGATATGTGACGTTACAGACGTATATACTGTTCCCTCCGAGAAGTAGGGTTCGACAGGCTAGGAATGTTGTCAAATATTGCATCCGAGATGTTAGGTTGCCTTACATTAGGATATATAGCGTTATAGACGCATATAATGTTCCCACCGAGAAGTAGGTTTCGACACGCCAGGAATGTTGTAGAATATTACATCCGAGATGTCAGGTTGCCTTAGGTTAGGATATATAACGTTATAGACGTATATACTGTTCCCACCGAGAAGTAGGGTCCGACACGCCAGGAATGTTGTCAAATGTTACATCCGAGATGTTAGGTTGCCTTAGGTTAGGATATATGACGTTATAGACGTATATACTGTTCCCTCCGAGAAGTAGGGTTCGACAGGCCAGGAATGTTGTCAAATATTGCATCCGAGATGTTAGGTTGCCTTAGATTAGGATATACAACGTTATAGACGCATATAATGTTCCCACCGAGAAGTAGGGTCCGACACGCCTGGAATGTTGTAGAATATTACATCCGAGATGTAAGGTTGCCTTAGGTTAGGATATATAACGTTATGGACGTATATACTGTTCCCACCGAGAAGTAGGGTCCGAAACGCCAGCAATGTTGTAAAATATTACATCCGAGTTGTTACGTTGCCGTTATGGGCGCATTAATGTTACCACCGAGACGTAGGGACCGACACGCCTGGAACGTTGTCAAATGTTACATCCGAGATGTTAGGTTGCCTAAGATTAGGATATATACCGTTATAGACGCATGTAATGTTACCACCGAGACGTAGGGACCGACACGCCTGGAATGTTGTCAAATGTTACATCCGAGATGTTAGGTTGCCTTAGGTTAGGATATATGACGTTATAGACGTATATACTGTTCCCACCGAGAGGTAGGGTTCGACACGCCAGGAATGTTGTCAAATATTACATACGAGATGTTATGTGGCCTTAGGTTAGGATATATAACGTTATAGACGCATGTAATGTTACGACCGAGACGTAGGGACCGACACGCATGAAATGTTGTAAAATGTTACATCCGAGATGTTAGGTTGCCTAAGATTAGGATATATACCGTTATAGACGCATGTAATGTTACCACCGAGACGGAGGGACCGACATGCCTGGAATGTTGTCAAATGTTACATCCGAGATGTTAGGTTGCCTTAGATTAGGATATATACCGTTATAGACGTATATACTGTTCCCTCCGGGACGTAGGGTTCGACAGGCCGGGAATGTTGTAGAATAATACATCCGAGATGTCAGGTTGCCTTAGGTTAGGATATATAACGTTATAGACGTATATACTGTTCCCTCCGAGAAGTAGGGTTCGACAGGCCAGGAATGTTGTCAAATATTGCATCCGAGATGTTAGGTTGCCTTAGATTAGGATATATACCGTTATAGACGCATGTAATGTTACCACCGAGACGTAGGGACCGACACGCCTGGAATGTTGTCAAATGTTACATCCGAGATGTTAGGTTGCCTCAGGATAGGATATATGACGTTATAGACGTATATACTGTTCCCTCCGAGAAGTAGGGTTCGACAGGCCAGGAATGTTGCGAAATATTGCACCCGAGATGTTAGGTTTCCTTAGGTTAGGATATATAACGTTATAGACGCATGTAATGTTACCACCGAGACGTAGGGACCGACATGCCTGGAATGTTGTCAAATGTTACATCCGAGATGTTAGGTTGCCTTAGGTTAGGATATATGACGTTATAGACGTATATACTGTTCCCTCCGAGAAGTAGGATTCGACAGGCCAGGAATGTTGTCAAATATTACATACGAGATGTTATGTGGCCTTAGGTTAGGATATATAACGTTATAGACGCATGTAATGTTACGACCGAGACGTAGGGACCGACACGCCTGGAATGTTGTAAAATGTTACATCCGAGATGTTAGGTTGCCTAAGATTAGGATATATACCGTTATAGACCCATGTAATGTTCCACCGAGACGTAGGGACCGACATGCCTGGAATGTTGTCAAATGTTACATCCGAGATGTTAGGTTGCCTTAGGTTAGGATATATGACGTTATAGACGTATATACTGTTCCCACCGAGAGGTAGGGTTCGACAGGCCGGGAATGTTGTCAAACATAGCATCCGAGATGTCAGGTTGCCTTAGGTTAGGATATATGACGTTATAGACGTATATACTGTTCCCTCCGGATGGTAGGGTTCGACAGGCCAGGAATGTTGTCAAATATTGCATCCGAGATGTTAGGTTGCCTTAGATTATGATATATACCGTTATAGAAGCATATAATGTTCCCACCGAGAAGTAGGGTCCGACACGCCTGGAATGTTGTAGAATATTACATCCGAGATGTAAGGTTGCCTTAGGTTAGGATATATACCGTTTTAGACGTATACACTGTTCCCTCCGAGAAGTAGGATTCGACAGGCCAGGAATGTTGTCAAATATTGCATCCGAGATGTTAGGTTGCCTTAGAACACGATATATGCCGTTATAGGCGCATGTAATGTTACCACCGAGACGTAGGGACCGACACGCCTGGAATGTTGTCAAATGTTACATCCGAGATGTTAGGTTGCCTTACGTTAGGATATATGACGTTACAGACGTCTATACTGTTCCCTGGGGGAAGTAGGGTTCGACAGGCCAGGAATGTTGTCAAATATAGCATCCGAGATGTTAGGTTGCCTTAGATTAGGATATACAACGTTATAGACGCATATAATGTTCCCAGCGAGAAGTAGGTTCCGACAAGCCTGGAATGTTGTAGAATAATACATCCGAGATGTCAGGTTGCCTTAGGTTAGGATATATAACGTTATAGACGTATATACTGTTCCCTCCGAGAGGTAGGGTTCGACACGCCGGGAATGTTGTCAAATATAGCATCCGAGATGTTAGGTTGCCTTAGATTAGGATATACAACGTTATAGACGCATATAATGTTCCCAGCGAGAAGTAGGTTCCGACACGCCTGGAATGTTGTAGAATAATACATCCGAGATGTCAGGTTGCCTTAGGTTAGGATATATAACGTTATAGACGTATATACTGTTCCCTCCGAGAAGTAGGGTTCGACAGGCCAGGAATGTTGTCAAATATTGCATCCGAGATGTTAGGTTGCCTTAGATTAGGATATATACCGTTATAGACGCATGTAATGTTACCACCGAGACGTAGGGACCGACACGCCTGGAATGTTGTCAAATGTTACATCCGAGATGTTAGGTTGCCTTAGGTTAGGATATATGACGTTATAGACGTATATACTGTTCCCTCCGAGAAGTAGGGTTCGACAGGCCAGGAATGTTGTCAAATATTGCATCCGAGATGTTAGGTTGCCTTAGATTAGGATATACAACGTTATAGACGCATATAATGTTCCCACCGAGAAGTAGGGTCCGACACGCCTGGAATGTTGTAGAATATTACATCCGAGATGTAAGGTTGCCTTAGGTTAGGATATATAACGTTATGGACGTATATACTGTTCCCACCGAGAAGTAGGGTCCGAAACGAAAGCAATGTTGTAAAATATTACATCCGAGTTGTTACGTTGCCGTTATAGGCGCATTAATGTTACCACCGAGACGTAGGGACCGACACGCCTGGAATGTTGTCAAATGTGACATCCGAGATGTTAGGTTGCCTTAGGTTAGGATATATGACGTTATAGACGTATATACTGTTCCCTCCGGATGGTAGGGTTCGACAGGCCAGGAATGTTGTCAAATATTGCATCCGAGATGTTAGATTGACTTAGATTAGGATATATACCGTTATAGACGTATATACTGTTCCCTCCGAGACGTAGGGTTCGACACGCCAGGAATGTTGTAGAATATTACATCCGAGATGTCAGGTTGCCTTAGGTTAGGATATATAACGTTATAGACGTATATACTGTTCCCACCGAGAAGTAGGGTCCGACACGCCAGGAATGTTGTCAAATGTTACATCCGAGATGTTAGGTTGCCTTAGGTTAGGATATATGACGTTATAGACGTATATACTGTTCCCTCCGAGAAGTAGGGTTCGACAGGCCAGGAATGTTGTCAAATATTGCATCCGAGATGTTAGGTTGCCTTAGATTAGGATATACAACGTTATAGACGCATATAATGTTCCCACCGAGAAGTAGGGTCCGACACGCCTGGAATGTTGTAGAATATTACATCCGAGATGTAAGGTTGCCTTAGGTTAGGATATATAACGTTATGGACGTATATACTGTTCCCACCGAGAAGTAGGGTCCGAAACGCCAGCAATGTTGTAAAATATTACATCCGAGTTGTTACGTTGCCGTTATGGGCGCATTAATGTTACCACCGAGACGTAGGGACCGACACGCCTGGAACGTTGTCAAATGTTACATCCGAGATGTTAGGTTGCCTAAGATTAGGATATATACCGTTATAGACGCATGTAATGTTACCACCGAGACGTAGGGACCGACACGCCTGGAATGTTGTCAAATGTTACATCCGAGATGTTAGGTTGCCTTAGGTTAGGATATATGACGTTATAGACGTATATACTGTTCCCACCGAGAGGTAGGGTTCGACACGCCAGGAATGTTGTCAAATATTACATACGAGATGTTATGTGGCCTTAGGTTAGGATATATAACGTTATAGACGCATGTAATGTTACGACCGAGACGTAGGGACCGACACGCATGAAATGTTGTAAAATGTTACATCCGAGATGTTAGGTTGCCTAAGATTAGGATATATACCGTTATAGACGCATGTAATGTTACCACCGAGACGGAGGGACCGACATGCCTGGAATGTTGTCAAATGTTACATCCGAGATGTTAGGTTGCCTTAGATTAGGATATATACCGTTATAGACGTATATACTGTTCCCTCCGGGACGTAGGGTTCGACAGGCCGGGAATGTTGTAGAATAATACATCCGAGATGTCAGGTTGCCTTAGGTTAGGATATATAACGTTATAGACGTATATACTGTTCCCTCCGAGAAGTAGGGTTCGACAGGCCAGGAATGTTGTCAAATATTGCATCCGAGATGTTAGGTTGCCTTAGATTAGGATATATACCGTTATAGACGCATGTAATGTTACCACCGAGACGTAGGGACCGACACGCCTGGAATGTTGTCAAATGTTACATCCGAGATGTTAGGTTGCCTCAGGATAGGATATATGACGTTATAGACGTATATACTGTTCCCTCCGAGAAGTAGGGTTCGACAGGCCAGGAATGTTGCGAAATATTGCACCCGAGATGTTAGGTTTCCTTAGGTTAGGATATATAACGTTATAGACGCATGTAATGTTACCACCGAGACGTAGGGACCGACATGCCTGGAATGTTGTCAAATGTTACATCCGAGATGTTAGGTTGCCTTAGGTTAGGATATATGACGTTATAGACGTATATACTGTTCCCTCCGAGAAGTAGGATTCGACAGGCCAGGAATGTTGTCAAATATTGCATCCGAGATGTTAGGTTGCCTTAGGTTAGGATATATGACGTTATAGACGTATATGCTGTTCCCTCCGGATGGTAGGGTTCGACAGGCCAGGAATGTTGTCAAATATTGCATCCGAGATGTTAGGTTGCCTTAGGTTAGGATATATGACGTTATAGACGCATGTAATGTTACCACCGAGACGTAGGGACCGACATGCCTGGAATGTTGTCAAATGTTACATCCGAGATGTTAGGTTGCCTTAGGTTAGGATATATGACGTTATAGACGTATATACTGTTCCCACCGAGAGGTAGGGTTCGACACGCCAGGAATGTTGTCAAATATTACATACGAGATGTTATGTGGCCTTAGGTTAGGATATATAACGTTATAGACGCATGTAATGTTACGACCGAGACGTAGGGACCGACACGCCTGGAATGTTGTAAAATGTTACATCCGAGATGTTAGGTTGCCTAAGATTAGGATATATACCGTTATAGACCCATGTAATGTTCCACCGAGACGTAGGGACCGACATGCCTGGAATGTTGTCAAATGTTACATCCGAGATGTTAGGTTGCCTTAGGTTAGGATATATGACGTTATAGACGTATATACTGTTCCCACCGAGAGGTAGGGTTCGACAGGCCGGGAATGTTGTCAAACATAGCATCCGAGATGTCAGGTTGCCTTAGGTTAGGATATATGACGTTATAGACGTATATACTGTTCCCTCCGGATGGTAGGGTTCGACAGGCCAGGAATGTTGTCAAATATTGCATCCGAGATGTTAGATTGACTTAGATTAGGATATATACCGTTATAGACGTATATACTGTTCCCTCCGAGAAGTAGTGTTCGACAGGCCAGGAATGTTGTCAAATATTGCATCCGAGATGTTAGGTTGCCTTAGATTATGATATATACCGTTATAGAAGCATATAATGTTCCCACCGAGAAGTAGGGTCCGACACGCCTGGAATGTTGTAGAATATTACATCCGAGATGTAAGGTTGCCTTAGGTTAGGATATATACCGTTTTAGACGTATATACTGTTCCCTCCGAGAAGTAGGATTCGACAGGCCAGGAATGTTGTCAAATATTGCATCCGAGATGTTAGGTTGCCTTAGATTACGATATATGCCGTTATAGGCGCATGTAATGTTACCACCGAGACGTAGGGACCGACACGCCTGGAATGTTGTCAAATGTTACATCCGAGATGTTAGGTTGCCTTACGTTAGGATATATGACGTTACAGACGTCTATACTGTTCCCTGGGGGAAGTAGGGTTCGACAGGCCAGGAATGTTGTCAGATATTGCATCCGAGATGTTAGGTTGCCTTAGATTAGGATATACAACGTTATAGACGCATATAATGTTCCCACCGAGAAGTAGGGTCCGACACGCCTGGAATGTTGTAGAATATTACATCCGAGATGTAAGGTTGCCTTAGGTTAGGATATATAACGTTATGGACGTATATACTGTTCCCACCGAGAAGTAGGGTCCGAAACGCCAGCAATGTTGTAAAATATTACATCCGAGTTGTTACGTTGCCGTTATAGGCGCATTAATGTTACCACCGAGACGTAGGGACCGACACGCCTGGAATGTTGTCAAATGTGACATCCGAGATGTTAGGTTGCCTTAGGTTAGGATATATGACGTTATAGACGTATATACTGTTCCCTCCGGATGGTAGGGTTCGACACGCCAGGAATGTTGTCAAATATTGCATCCGAGATGTTAGGTTGCCTTAGGTTAGGATATATGACGTTATAGACGCATGTAATGTTACCACCGAGACGTAGGGACCGACATGCCTGGAATGTTGTCAAATGTTACATCCGAGATGTTAGGTTGCCTTAGGTTAGGATATATGACGTTATAGACGTATATACTGTTCCCACCGAGAGGTAGGGTTCGACACGCCGGGAATGTTGTCAAATATAGCATCCGAGATGTTAGGTTGCCTTAGATTAGGATATACAACGTTATAGACGCATATAATGTTCCCAGCGAGAAGTAGGTTCCGACACGCCTGGAATGTTGTAGAATAATACATCCGAGATGTCAGGTTGCCTTAGGTTAGGATATATAACGTTATAGACGTATATACTGTTCCCTCCGAGAGGTAGGGTTCGACACGCCGGGAATGTTGTCAAATATAGCATCCGAGATGTTAGGTTGCCTTAGATTAGGATATACAACGTTATAGACGCATATAATGTTCCCAGCGAGAAGTAGGTTCCGACACGCCTGGAATGTTGTAGAATAATACATCCGAGATGTCAGGTTGCCTTAGGTTAGGATATATAACGTTATAGACGTATATACTGTTCCCTCCGAGAAGTAGGGTTCGACAGGCCAGGAATGTTGTCAAATATTGCATCCGAGATGTTAGGTTGCCTTAGATTAGGATATATACCGTTATAGACGCATGTAATGTTACCACCGAGACGTAGGGACCGACACGCCTGGAATGTTGTCAAATGTTACATCCGAGATGTTAGGTTGCCTTAGGTTAGGATATATGACGTTACAGACGTATATACTGTTCCCTCCGAGAAGTAGTGTTCGACAGGCCAGGAATGTTGTCAAATATTGCATCCGAGATGTTAGGTTGCCTTAGATTATGATATATACCGTTATAGAAGCATATAATGTTCCCACCGAGAAGTAGGGTCCGACACGCCTGGAATGTTGTAGAATATTACATCCGAGATGTAAGGTTGCCTTAGGTTAGGATATATACCGTTTTAGACGTATATACTGTTCCCTCCGAGAAGTAGGATTCGACAGGCCAGGAATGTTGTCAAATATTGCATCCGAGATGTTAGGTTGCCTTAGATTAGGATATACAACGTTATAGACGCATATAATGTTCCCACCGAGAAGTAGGGTCCGACACGCCTGGAATGTTGTAGAATATTACATCCGAGATGTAAGGTTGCCTTAGGTTAGGATATATAACGTTATGGACGTATATACTGTTCCCACCGAGAAGTAGGGTCCGAAACGAAAGCAATGTTGTAAAATATTACATCCGAGTTGTTACGTTGCCGTTATAGGCGCATTAATGTTACCACCGAGACGTAGGGACCGACACGCCTGGAATGTTGTCAAATGTGACATCCGAGATGTTAGGTTGCCTTAGGTTAGGATATATGACGTTATAGACGTATATACTGTTCCCTCCGGATGGTAGGGTTCGACAGGCCAGGAATGTTGTCAAATATTGCATCCGAGATGTTAGATTGACTTAGATTAGGATATATACCGTTATAGACGTATATACTGTTCCCTCCGAGACGTAGGGTTCGACAGGCCAGGAATGTTGTCAAATATTGCATCCGAGATTTTAGGTTGCCTTAGATTAGGATATACATCGTTATAGACTCATATAATGTTCCCACCGAGAAGTAGGGTCCGACACGCCTGGAATGATGTAGAATATTACATCCGAGATGTTAGGTTGCCTTAGGTTAGGATATGTGACGTTACAGACGTATATACTGTTCCCTCCGAGAAGTAGGGTTCGACAGGCTAGGAATGTTGTCAAATATTGCATCCGAGATGTTAGGTTGCCTTACATTAGGATATATAGCGTTATAGACGCATATAATGTTCCCACCGAGAAGTAGGTTTCGACACGCCAGGAATGTTGTAGAATATTACATCCGAGATGTCAGGTTGCCTTAGGTTAGGATATATAACGTTATAGACGTATATACTGTTCCCACCGAGAAGTAGGGTCCGACACGCCAGGAATGTTGTCAAATGTTACATCCGAGATGTTAGGTTGCCTTAGGTTAGGATATATGACGTTATAGACGTATATACTGTTCCCTCCGAGAAGTAGGGTTCGACAGGCCAGGAATGTTGTCAAATATTGCATCCGAGATGTTAGGTTGCCTTAGATTAGGATATACAACGTTATAGACGCATATAATGTTCCCACCGAGAAGTAGGGTCCGACACGCCTGGAATGTTGTAGAATATTACATCCGAGATGTAAGGTTGCCTTAGGTTAGGATATATAACGTTATGGACGTATATACTGTTCCCACCGAGAAGTAGGGTCCGAAACGCCAGCAATGTTGTAAAATATTACATCCGAGTTGTTACGTTGCCGTTATGGGCGCATTAATGTTACCACCGAGACGTAGGGACCGACACGCCTGGAACGTTGTCAAATGTTACATCCGAGATGTTAGGTTGCCTAAGATTAGGATATATACCGTTATAGACGCATGTAATGTTACCACCGAGACGTAGGGACCGACACGCCTGGAATGTTGTCAAATGTTACATCCGAGATGTTAGGTTGCCTTAGGTTAGGATATATGACGTTATAGACGTATATACTGTTCCCACCGAGAGGTAGGGTTCGACACGCCAGGAATGTTGTCAAATATTACATACGAGATGTTATGTGGCCTTAGGTTAGGATATATAACGTTATAGACGCATGTAATGTTACGACCGAGACGTAGGGACCGACACGCATGAAATGTTGTAAAATGTTACATCCGAGATGTTAGGTTGCCTAAGATTAGGATATATACCGTTATAGACGCATGTAATGTTACCACCGAGACGGAGGGACCGACATGCCTGGAATGTTGTCAAATGTTACATCCGAGATGTTAGGTTGCCTTAGATTAGGATATATACCGTTATAGACGTATATACTGTTCCCTCCGGGACGTAGGGTTCGACAGGCCGGGAATGTTGTAGAATAATACATCCGAGATGTCAGGTTGCCTTAGGTTAGGATATATAACGTTATAGACGTATATACTGTTCCCTCCGAGAAGTAGGGTTCGACAGGCCAGGAATGTTGTCAAATATTGCATCCGAGATGTTAGGTTGCCTTAGATTAGGATATATACCGTTATAGACGCATGTAATGTTACCACCGAGACGTAGGGACCGACACGCCTGGAATGTTGTCAAATGTTACATCCGAGATGTTAGGTTGCCTCAGGATAGGATATATGACGTTATAGACGTATATACTGTTCCCTCCGAGAAGTAGGGTTCGACAGGCCAGGAATGTTGCGAAATATTGCACCCGAGATGTTAGGTTTCCTTAGGTTAGGATATATAACGTTATAGACGCATGTAATGTTACCACCGAGACGTAGGGACCGACATGCCTGGAATGTTGTCAAATGTTACATCCGAGATGTTAGGTTGCCTTAGGTTAGGATATATGACGTTATAGACGTATATACTGTTCCCTCCGAGAAGTAGGATTCGACAGGCCAGGAATGTTGTCAAATATTGCATCCGAGATGTTAGGTTGCCTTAGATTAGGATATATACCGTTATAGACGCATATAATATTCCCACCGAAAAGTATGCACCGACACGCCAGGAATATTGTAAAATATTACGTCTGAGATAATAGGTTGCCTTAGATTAGGATATACATCGTTATAGACTCATATAATGTTCCCACCGAGAAGTAGGGTCCGACACGCCTGGAATGATGTAGAATATTACATCCGAGATGTTAGGTTGCCTTAGGTTAGGATATGTGACGTTATAGACGTATATACTGTTCCCTCCGAGAAGTAGGGTTCGACAGGCTAGGAATGTTGTCAAATGTTACATCCGAGATGTTAGGTTGCCTTAGGTTAGGATATATGACGTTATAGACGTATATGCTGTTCCCTCCGAGAAGTAGGGTTCGACAGGCCAGGAATGTTGTCAAATATTGCATCCGAGATGTTAGGTTGCCTTAGGTTAGGATATATGACGTTATAGACGCATGTAATGTTACCACCGAGACGTAGGGACCGACATGCCTGGAATGATGTCAAATGTTACATCCGAGATGTTAGGTTGCCTTAGGTTAGGATATATGACGTTATAGACGTATATACTGTTCCCACCGAGAAGTAGGGTCCGACACGCCTGGAATGATGTAGAATATTACATCCGAGATGTTAGGTTGCCTTAGGTTAGGATATGTGACGTTACAGACGTATATACTGTTCCCTCCGAGAAGTAGGGTTCGACAGGCTAGGAATGTTGTCAAATATTGCATCCGAGATGTTAGGTTGCCTTACATTAGGATATATAGCGTTATAGACGCATATAATGTTCCCACCGAGAAGTAGGTTTCGACACGCCAGGAATGTTGTAGAATATTACATCCGAGATGTCAGGTTGCCTTAGGTTAGGATATATAACGTTATAGACGTATATACTGTTCCCACCGAGAAGTAGGGTCCGACACGCCAGGAATGTTGTCAAATGTTACATCCGAGATGTTAGGTTGCCTTAGGTTAGGATATATGACGTTATAGACGTATATACTGTTCCCTCCGAGAAGTAGGGTTCGACAGGCCAGGAATGTTGTCAAATATTGCATCCGAGATGTTAGGTTGCCTTAGATTAGGATATACAACGTTATAGACGCATATAATGTTCCCACCGAGAAGTAGGGTCCGACACGCCTGGAATGTTGTAGAATATTACATCCGAGATGTAAGGTTGCCTTAGGTTAGGATATATAACGTTATGGACGTATATACTGTTCCCACCGAGAAGTAGGGTCCGAAACGCCAGCAATGTTGTAAAATATTACATCCGAGTTGTTACGTTGCCGTTATAGGCGCATTAATGTTACCACCGAGACGTAGGGACCGACACGCCTGGAATGTTGTCAAATGTTACATCCGAGATGTTAGGTTGCCTTAGGTTAGGATATATGACGTTATAGACGTATATACTGTTCCCTCCGGATGGTAGGGTTCGACAGGCCAGGAATGTTGTCAAATATTGCATCCGAGATGTTAGATTGACTTAGATTAGGATATATACCGTTATAGACGTATATACTGTTCCCTCCGAGACGTAGGGTTCGACAGGCCAGGAATGTTGTCAAATATTGCATCCGAGATGTTAGGTTGCCTTAGATTAGGATATGCAACGTTATATACGCATATAATGTTCCCACTGAGAAGTAGGGTCCGACACGCCTGGAAGGTTGTAGAATATTACATCCGAGATGTTAGGTTGCCTTAGGTTAGGATATATAACGTTATAGACGTATATACTGTTCCCTCCGAGAAGTAGGGTTCGACAGGCCAGGAATGTTGTCAAATATTGCATCCGAGATGTTAGGTTGCCTTAGATTAGGATATACAACGTTATAGACGCATATAATGTTCCCACCGAGAAGTAGGGTCCGACACGCCTGGAATGTTGTAGAATATTACGTCCGAGATGTAAGGTTGCCCTAGGTTAGGATATATAACGTTATGGACGTATATACTGTTCCCACCGAGAAGTAGGGTCCGAAACGCCAGCAATGTTGTAAAATATTACATCCGAGTTGTTACGTTGCGTTATAGGCGCATTAATGTTACCACCGAGACGTAGGGACCGACACGCCTGGAACGTTGTCAAATGTTACATCCGAGATGTTAGGTTGCCTAAGATTAGGATATATACCGTTATAGACGCATGTAATGTTACCACCGAGACGTAGGGACCGACACGCCTGGAATGTTGTCAAATGTTACATCCGAGATGTTAGGTTGCCTTAGGTTAGGAAATATGACGTTATAGACGTATATACTGTTCCCACCGAGAGGTAGGGTTCGACACGCCAGGAATGTTGTCAAATATTACATACGAGATGTTATGTGGCCTTAGGTTAGGATATATAACGTTATAGACGCATGTAATGTTACGACCGAGACGTAGGGACCGACACGCCTGAAATGTTGTAAAATGTTACATCCGAGATGTTAGGTTGCCTAAGATTAGGATATATACCGTTATAGACGCATGTAATGTTACCACCGAGACGGAGGGACCGACATGCCTGGAATGTTGTCAAATGTTACATCCGAGATGTTAGGTTGCCTTAGATTAGGATATATACCGTTATAGACGTATATACTGTTCCCTCCGGGACGTAGGGTTCGACAGGCCGGGAATGTTGTAGAATAATACATCCGAGATGTCAGGTTGCCTTAGGTTAGGATATATAACGTTATAGACGTATATACTGTTCCCTCCGAGAAGTAGGGTTCGACAGGCCAGGAATGTTGTCAAATATTGCATCCGAGATGTAAGGTTGCCTTAGATTAGTATATGCAACGTTATAGACGCATATAATGTTCCCACCGAGAAGTAGGGTCCGACACGCCTGGAAGGTTGTTGAATATTACATCCGAGATATTAGGTTGCCTTAGGTTAGGATATATAACGTTATAGGCGTATATACTGTTCCCTCCGAGAAGTAGGGTTCGACAGGCCAGGAATGTTGTCAAATATTGCATCCGAGATGTTAGATTGCCTTAGATTACGATATCGACCGTTATAGACGCATATAATATTCCCACCGAAAAGTATGCACCGACACGCCAGGAATATTGTAAAATATTACGTCTGAGATAATAGGTTGCCTTAGATTAGGATATACATCGTTATAGACTCATATAATGTTCCCACCGAGAAGTAGGGTCCGACACGCCTGGAATGATGTAGAATATTACATCCGAGATGTTAGGTTGCCTTAGGTTAGGATATGTGACGTTACAGACGTATATACTGTTCCCTCCGAGAAGTAGGGTTCGACAGGCTAGGAATGTTGTCAAATATTGCATCCGAGATGTTAGGTTGCCTTAGATTAGGATATATAGCGTTATAGACGCATATAATGTTCCCACCGAGAAGTAGGTTTCGACACGCCAGGAATGTTGTAGAATATTACATCCGAGATGTCAGGTTGCCTTAGGTTAGGATATATAACGTTATAGACGTATATACTGTTCCCACCGAGAAGTAGGGTCCGACACGGCAGGAATGTTGTCAAATATTACATCCGAGATGTTATGTTGCCTTAGGTTAGGATATATAACGTTATAGACGTATATAATGTTCCCACCGAGAAGTAGGGTCCGACACGCCTGGAATGTTGTAGAATGATACATCCGAGATGTAAGGTTGCCTTAGGTTAGGATATATAACGTTATGGACGTATATACTTTTCCCACCGAGAAGTAGGGTTCGACACGCCAGGAATGTTGTCAAATATTACATACGAGATGTTATGTGGCCTTAGGTTAGGATATATAACGTTATAGACGCATGTAATGTTACGACCGAGACGTAGGGACCGACACGCCTGGAATGTTGTCAAATGTTACATCCGAGATGTTAGGTTGCCTTAGGTTAGGATATATGACGTTATAGACGTATATACTGTTCCCTCCGGATGGTAGGGTTCGACAGGCCAGGAATGTTGTCAAATATTGCATCCGAGATGTTAGATTGCCTTAGATTAGGATATATACCGTTATAGACGTATATACTGTTCCCTCCGAGACGTAGGGTTCGACAGGCCAGGAATGTTGTCAAATATTGCATCCGAGATGTTAGGTTGCCTTAGATTAGGATATGCAACGTTATATACGCATATAATGTTCCCACTGAGAAGTAGGGTCCGACACGCCTGGAAGGTTGTAGAATATTACATCCGAGATGTTAGGTTGCCTTAGGTTAGGATATATAACGTTATAGACGTATATACTGTTCCCTCCGAGAAGTAGCGTTCGACAGGCCAGGAATGTTGTCAAATATTGCATCCGAGATGTTAGGTTGCCTTAGATTAGGATATACAACGTTATAGACGCATATAATGTTCCCACCGAGAAGTAGGGTCCGACACGCCTGGAATGTTGTAGAATATTACGTCCGAGATGTAAGGTTGCCTTAGGTTAGGATATATAACGTTATGGACGTATATACTGTTCCCACCGAGAAGTAGGGTCCGAAACGCCAGCAATGTTGTAAAATATTACATCCGAGTTGTTACGTTGCCGTTATAGGCGCATTAATGTTACCACCGAGACGTAGGGACCGACACGCCTGGAACGTTGTCAAATGTTACATCCGAGATGTTAGGTTGCCTAAGATTAGGATATATACCTTTATAGACGCATGTAATGTTACCACCGAGACGTAGGGACCGACATGCCTGGAATGTTGTCAAATGTTACATCCGAGATGTTAGGTTGCCTTAGATTAGGATATATACCGTTATAGACGTATATACTGTTCCCTCCGGGACGTAGGGTTCGACAGGCCGGGAATGTTGTAGAATAATACATCCGAGATGTCAGGTTGCCTTAGGTTAGGATATATAACGTTATAGACGTATATACTGTTCCCTCCGAGAAGTAGGGTTCGACAGGCCAGGAATGTTGTCAAATATTGCATCCGAGATGTTAGGTTGCCTTAGATTAGGATATATACCGTTATAGACGCATGCAATGTTACCACCGAGACGTAGGGACCGACAAGCCTGGAATGTTGTCAAATGTTACATCCGAGATGTTAGGTTGCCTTAGGTTAGGATATATAACGTTATAGACGCATGTAATGTTACCACCGAGACGTAGGGACCGACATGCCTGGAATGTTGTCAAATGTTACATCCGAGATGTTAGGATGCCTTAGGTTAGGATATATGACGTTATAGACGTATATACTGTTCCCTCCGGATGGTAGGGTTCGACAGGCCAGGAATGTTGTCAAATGTTACATCCGAGATGTTAGGTTGCCTAAGATTAGGATATATACCGTTATAGACGTATATACTGTTCCCTCCGAGACGTAGGGTTCGACAGGCCAGGAATGTTGTCAAATATTGCATCCGAGATGTTAGGTTGCCTTAGGTTAGGATATATGACGTTATAGACGTATATACTGTTCCCTCCGAGAAGTAGGGTTCGACAGGCCAGGAATGTTGTCAAATATTGCATCCGAGATGTTAGGTTGCCTTAGGTTAGGATATATGACGTTATAGACGTATATACTGTTCCCTCCGAGAAGTAGGGTTCGACAGGCCAGGAATGTTGTCAAATATTGCATCCGAGATGTTAGGTTGCCTTAGATTAGGATATATACCGTTATAGACGTATATACTGTTCCCTCCGAGACGTGGGGTTCGACAGGCCAGGAATGTTGTCAAATATTGCATCCGAGATGTTAGGTTGCCTTAGGTTAGGATATATGACGTTATAGACGTATATACTGTTCCCACCGAGAGGTAGGTTTCGACACGCCAGGAATGTTGTCAAATATTACATACGAGATGTTATGTGGCCTTAGGTTAGGATATATAACGTTATAGACGCATGTAATGTTACGACCGAGACGTAGGGACCGACACGCCTGGAATGTTGTAAAATGTTACATCCGAGATGTTAGGTTGCCTAAGATTAGGATATATACCGTTATAGACGCATGTAATGTTACCACCGAGACGTAGGGACCGACATGCCTGGAATGTTGTCAAATGTTACATCCGAGATGTTAGGTTGCCTTAGGTTAGGATATATGACGTTATAGACGTATATACTGTTTCCACCGAGAGGTAGGGTTCGACAGGCCGGGAATGTTGTCAAACATAGCATCCGAGATGTTAGGTAGCCTTAGATTAGGATATACAACGTTATAGACGCATATAATGTTCCCACCGAGAAGTAGGGTCCGACACGCCTGGAATGTTGTAGAATGATACATCCGAGATGTCAGGTTGCCTTAGGTTAGGATATATGACGTTATAGACGTATATACTGTTCCCTCCGGATGGTAGGGTTCGACAGGCCAGGAATGTTGTCAAATATTGCATCCGAGATGTTAGATTGACTTAGATTAGGATATATACCGTTATAGACGTATATACTGTTCCCTCCAAGACGTAGGGTTCGACAGGCCAGGAATGTTGTCAAATATTGCATCCGAGATGTTAGGTTGCCTTAGATTAGGATATACATCGTTATAGACTCATATAATGTTCCCACCGAGAAGTAGGGTCCGACACGCCTGGAATGATGTAGAATATTACATCCGAGATGTTAGGTTGCCTTAGGTTAGGATATGTGACGTTACAGACGTATATACTGTTCCCTCCGAGAAGTAGGGTTCGACAGGCTAGGAATGTTGTCAAATATTGCATCCGAGATGTTAGGTTGCCTTAGATTAGGATATATAGCGTTATAGACGCATGTAATGTTACGACCGAGCCGTAGGGACCGACACGCCTGGAATGTTGTAAAATGTTACATCCGAGATGTTAGGTTGCCTAAGATTAGGATATATAACGTTATAGACGTATATAATGTTCCCACCGAGAAGTAGGGTCCGACACGCCTGGAATGTTGTAGAATATTACATCCGAGATGTAAGGTTGCCTTAGGTTAGGATATATAACGTTATGGACGTATATACTGTTCCCACCGAGAAGTAGGGTCCGAAACGCCAGCAATGTTGTAAAATATTACATCCGAGTTGTTACGTTGCCGTTATAGGCGCATTAATGTTACCACCGAGACGTAGGGACCGACACGCCTGGAATGTTGTCAAATGTGACATCCGAGATGTTAGGTTGCCTTAGGTTAGGATATATGACGTTATAGGCGTATATACTGTTCCCTCCGGATGGTAGGGTTCGACAGGCCAGGAATGTTGTCAAATATTGCATCCGAGATGTTAGGTTGCCTTAGGTTAGGATATATGACGTTATAGACGCATGTAATGTTACCACCGAGACGTAGGGACCGACATGCCTGGAATGTTGTCAAATGTTACATCCGAGATGTTAGGTTGCCTTAGGTTAGGATATATGACGTTATAGACGTATATACTGTTCCCACCGAGAGGTAGGGTTCGACACGCCAGGAATGTTGTCAAATATTACATACGAGATGTTATGTGGCCTTAGGTTAGGATATATAACGTTATAGACGCATGTAATGTTACGACCGAGCCGTAGGGACCGACACGCCTGGAATGTTGTAAAATGTTACATCCGAGATGTTAGGTTGCCTAAGATTAGGATATATACCGTTATAGACGCATGTAATGTTACCACCGAGACGTAGGGACCGACATGCCTGGAATGTTGTCAAATGTTACATCCGAGATGTTAGGTTGCCTTAGGTTAGGATATATGACGTTATAGACGTATATACTGTTCCCACCGAGAGGTAGGGTTCGACAGGCCGGGAATGTTGTCAAACATAGCATCCGAGATGTTAGGTTGCCTTAGATTAGGATATACAACGTTATAGACGCATATAATGTTCCCACCGAGAAGTAGGGTCCGACACGCCTGGAATGTTGTAGAATATTACATCCGAGATGTAAGGTTGCCTTAGGTTAGGATATATGACGTTATAGACGTATATACTGTTCCCTCCGGATGGTAGGGTTCGACAGGCCAGGAATGTTGTCAAATATTGCATCCGAGATGTGAGATTGACTTAGATTAGGATATATACCGTTATAGACGTATATACTGTTCCCTCCGAGACGTAGGGTTCGACAGGCCAGGAATGTTGTCAAATATTGCATCCGAGATGTTAGGTTGCCTTAGATTAGGATATATAGCGTTATAGACGCATATAATGTTCCCACCGAGAAGTAGGTTTCGACACGCCAGGAATGTTGTAGAATATTACATCCGAGATGTCAGGTTGCCTTAGGTTAGGATATATAACGTTATAGACGTATATACTGTTCCCACCGAGAAGTAGGGTCCGACACGGCAGGAATGTTGTCAAATATTACATCCGAGATGTTATGTTGCCTTAGGTTAGGATATATAACGTTATAGACGCATATAATGTTCCCACCGAGAAGTAGGGTCCGACACGCCTGGAATGTTGTAGAATGATACATCCGAGATGTCAGGTTGCCTTAGGTTAGGATATATAACGTTATAGACGTATATACTGTTCCCTCCGAGAAGTAGGGTTCGACAGGCCAGGAATGTTGTCAAATATTGCATCCGAGATGTTAGGTTGCCTTAGGTTAGGATATATGACGTTATAGACGTATATACTGTTCCCTCCGGATGGTAGGGTTCGACAGGCCAGGAATGTTGTCAAATATTGCATCCGAGATGTTAGATTGCCTTAGATTAGGATATATACCGTTATAGACGTATATACTGTTCCCTCCGAGACGTAGGGTTCGACAGGCCAGGAATGTTGTCAAATATTGCATCCGAGATGTTAGGTTGCCTTAGATTAGGATATGCAACGTTATATACGCATATAATGTTCCCACTGAGAAGTAGGGTCCGACACGCCTGGAAGGTTGTAGAATATTACATCCGAGATGTTACGTTGCCTTAGGTTAGGATATATAACGTTATAGACGTATATACTGTTCCCTCCGAGAAGTAGGGTTCGACAGGCTAGGAATGTTGTCAAATATTGCATCCGAGATGTTAGGTTGCCTTATATTAGGATATATAGCGTTATAGACGCATATAATGTTCCCACCGAGAAGTAGGTTTCGACACGCCAGGAATGTTGTAGAATATTACATCCGAGATGTCAGGTTGCCTTAGGTTAGGATATATAACGTTATGGACGTATATACTGTTCCCACCGAGAAGTAGGGTCCGACACGCCAGGAATGTTGTCAAATATTACGTCCGAGATGTTATGTTGCCTTAGGTTAGGATATATAACGTTATAGACGTATATACTGTTCCCACCGAGAAGTAGGGTTCGACACGCCAGGAATGTTGTCAAATGTTACATCCTTGATGTTAGGTTGTCTTAGGTTAGGATATATGACGTTACAGACGTATATAATGTTCCCTCCGAGAAGTAGGGTTCGACAGGCCAGGAATGTTGTCAAATATTGCATCCGAGATGTTAGGTTGCCTTAGATTAGGATATATACCGTTATAGACGTATATACTGTTCCCTCCGGGACGTAGGGTTCGACAGGCCGGGAATGTTGTCAAATATAGCATCCGAGATGTTAGGTTGCCTTAGATTAGGATATACAACGTTATAGACGCATATAATGTTCCCAGCGAGAAGTAGGTTCCGACACGCCTGGAATGTTGTAGAATAATACATCCGAGATGTCAGGTTGCCTTAGGTTAGGATATATAACGTTATAGACGTATATACTGTTCCCTCCGAGAAGTAGGGTTCGACAGGCCAGGAATGTTGTCAAATATTGCATCCGAGATGTTAGGTTGCCTTAGATTAGGATATATACCGTTATAGACGCATGTAATGTTACCACCGAGACGTAGGGACCGACACGCCTGGAATGTTGTCAAATGTTACATCCGAGATGTTAGGTTGCCTTAGGTTAGGATATATGACGTTACAGACGTATATACTGTTCCCTCCGAGAAGTAGTGTTCGACAGGCCAGGAATGTTGTCAAATATTGCATCCGAGATGTTAGGTTGCCTTAGATTATGATATAAACCGTTATAGAAGCATATAATGTTACCACCGAGACGTAGGGACCGACAAGCCTGGAATGTTGTCAAATGTTACATCCGAGATGTTAGGTTGCCTTAGGTTAGGATATATAACGTTATAGACGCATGTAATGTTACCACCGAGACGTAGGGACCGACATGCCTGGAATGTTGTCAAAAGTTACATCCGAGATGTTAGGATGCCTTAGGTTAGGATATATGACGTTATAGACGTATATACTGTTCCCTCCGGATGGTAGGGTTCGACAGGCCAGGAATGTTGTCAAATGTTACATCCGAGATGTTAGGTTGCCTAAGATTAGGATATATACCGTTATAGACGTATATACTGTTCCCTCCGAGACGTAGGGTTCGACAGGCCAGGAATGTTGTCAAATATTGCATCCGAGATGTTAGGTTGCCTTAGGTTAGGATATATGACGTTATAGACGTATATACTGTTCCCTCCGAGAAGTAGGGTTCGACAGGCCAGGAATGTTGTCAAATATTGCATCCGAGATGTTAGGTTGCCTTAGGTTAGGATATATGACGTTATAGACGTATATACTGTTCCCTCCGAGAAGTAGGGTTCGACAGGCCAGGAATGTTGTCAAATATTGCATCCGAGATGTTAGGTTGCCTTAGATTAGGATATATACCGTTATAGACGTATATACTGTTCCCTCCGAGACGTGGGGTTCGACAGGCCAGGAATGTTGTCAAATATTGCATCCGAGATGTTAGGTTGCCTTAGATTAGGATATGCAACGTTATATACGCATATAATTTTCCCACTGAGAAGTAGGGTCCGACACGCCTGGAAGGTTGTACAATATTACGTCCGAGATGTTAGGTTGCCTTAGGTTAGGATATATAACGTTATAGACGTATATACTGTTCCCTCCGAGAAGTAGGGTTCGACAGGCTAGGAATGTTGTCAAATGTTACATCCGAGATGTTAGGTTGCCTTAGGTTAGGATATATGACGTTATAGACGTATATGCTGTTCCCTCCGAGAAGTAGGGTTCGACAGGCCAGGAATGTTGTCAAATATTGCATCCGAGATGTTAGGTTGCCTTAGGTTAGGATATATGACGTCATAGACGCATGTAATGTTACCACCGAGACGTAGGGACCGACATGCCTGGAATGATGTCAAATGTTACATCCGAGATGTTAGGTTGCCTTAGGTTAGGATATATGACGTTATAGACGTATATACTGTTCCCACCGAGAGGTAGGTTTCGACACGCCAGGAATGTTGTCAAATATTACATACGAGATGTTATGTGGCCTTAGGTTAGGATATATAACGTTATAGACGCATGTAATGTTACGACCGAGACGTAGGGACCGACACGCCTGGAATGTTGTAAAATGTTACATCCGAGATGTTAGGTTGCCTAAGATTAGGATATATACCGTTATAGACGCATGTAATGTTACCACCGAGACGTAGGGACCGACATGCCTGGAAGGTTGTCAAATGTTACATCCGAGATGTTAGGTTGCCTTAGGTTAGGATATATGACGTTATAGACGTATATACTGTTTCCACCGAGAGGTAGGGTTCGACAGGCCGGGAATGTTGTCAAACATAGCATCCGAGATGTTAGGTAGCCTTAGATTAGGATATACAACGTTATAGACGCATATAATGTTCCCACCGAGAAGTAGGGTCCGACACGCCTGGAATGTTGTAGAATGATACATCCGAGATGTCAGGTTGCCTTAGGTTAGGATATATGACGTTATAGACGTATATACTGTTCCCTCCGGATGGTAGGGTTCGACAGGCCAGGAATGTTGTCAAATATTGCATCCGAGATGTTAGATTGACTTAGATTAGGATATATACCGTTATAGACGTATATACTGTTCCCTCCAAGACGTAGGGTTCGACAGGCCAGGAATGTTGTCAAATATTGCATCCGAGATGTTAGGTTGCCTTAGATTAGGATATACATCGTTATAGACTCATATAATGTTCCCACCGAGAAGTAGGGTCCGACACGCCTGGAATGATGTAGAATATTACATCCGAGATGTTAGGTTGCCTTAGGTTAGGATATGTGACGTTACAGACGTATATACTGTTCCCTCCGAGAAGTAGGGTTCGACAGGCTAGGAATGTTGTCAAATATTGCATCCGAGATGTTAGGTTGCCTTAGATTAGGATATATAGCGTTATAGACGCATGTAATGTTACGACCGAGCCGTAGGGACCGACACGCCTGGAATGTTGTAAAATGTTACATCCGAGATGTTAGGTTGCCTAAGATTAGGATATATAACGTTATAGACGTATATAATGTTCCCACCGAGAAGTAGGGTCCGACACGCCTGGAATGTTGTAGAATATTACATCCGAGATGTAAGGTTGCCTTAGGTTAGGATATATAACGTTATGGACGTATATACTGTTCCCACCGAGAAGTAGGGTCCGAAACGCCAGCAATGTTGTAAAATATTACATCCGAGTTGTTACGTTGCCGTTATAGGCGCATTAATGTTACCACCGAGACGTAGGGACCGACACGCCTGGAATGTTGTCAAATGTGACATCCGAGATGTTAGGTTGCCTTAGGTTAGGATATATGACGTTATAGGCGTATATACTGTTCCCTCCGGATGGTAGGGTTCGACAGGCCAGGAATGTTGTCAAATATTGCATCCGAGATGTTAGGTTGCCTTAGGTTAGGATATATGACGTTATAGACGCATGTAATGTTACCACCGAGACGTAGGGACCGACATGCCTGGAATGTTGTCAAATGTTACATCCGAGATGTTAGGTTGCCTTAGGTTAGGATATATGACGTTATAGACGTATATACTGTTCCCACCGAGAGGTAGGGTTCGACACGCCAGGAATGTTGTCAAATATTACATACGAGATGTTATGTGGCCTTAGGTTAGGATATATAACGTTATAGACGCATGTAATGTTACGACCGAGCCGTAGGGACCGACACGCCTGGAATGTTGTAAAATGTTACATCCGAGATGTTAGGTTGCCTAAGATTAGGATATATACCGTTATAGACGCATGTAATGTTACCACCGAGACGTAGGGACCGACATGCCTGGAATGTTGTCAAATGTTACATCCGAGATGTTAGGTTGCCTTAGGTTAGGATATATGACGTTATAGACGTATATACTGTTCCCACCGAGAGGTAGGGTTCGACAGGCCGGGAATGTTGTCAA
The DNA here is from genome assembly GCA_963969225.1 of Xylocopa violacea. NCBI lineage: Eukaryota > Metazoa > Arthropoda > Insecta > Hymenoptera > Apidae > Xylocopa > Xylocopa violacea. Next base: position 24,098,945 of record CAXAJV010000004.1, read on the forward strand.
ACATAGCATCCGAGATGTTAGGTTGCCTTAGATTAGGATATACAACGTTATAGACGCATATAATGTTCCCACCGAGAAGTAGGGTCCGACACGCCTGGAATGTTGTAGAATATTACATCCGAGATGTAAGGTTGCCTTAGGTTAGGATATATGACGTTATAGACGTATATACTGTTCCCTCCGGATGGTAGGGTTCGACAGGCCAGGAATGTTGTCAAATATTGCATCCGAGATGTTAGATTGCCTTAGATTAGGATATATACCGTTATAGACGTATATACTGTTCCCTCCGAGACGTAGGGTTCGACAGGCCAGGAATGTTGTCAAATATTGCATCCGAGATGTTAGGTTGCCTTAGATTAGGATATGCAACGTTATATACGCATATAATGTTCCCACTGAGAAGTAGGGTCCGACACGCCTGGAAGGTTGTAGAATATTACATCCGAGATGTTACGTTGCCTTAGGTTAGGATATATAACGTTATAGACGTATATACTGTTCCCTCCGAGAAGTAGGGTTCGACAGGCTAGGAATGTTGTCAAATATTGCATCCGAGATGTTAGGTTGCCTTATATTAGGATATATAGCGTTATAGACGCATATAATGTTCCCACCGAGAAGTAGGTTTCGACACGCCAGGAATGTTGTAGAATATTACATCCGAGATGTCAGGTTGCCTTAGGTTAGGATATATAACGTTATGGACGTATATACTGTTCCCACCGAGAAGTAGGGTCCGACACGCCAGGAATGTTGTCAAATATTACGTCCGAGATGTTATGTTGCCTTAGGTTAGGATATATAACGTTATAGACGTATATACTGTTCCCACCGAGAAGTAGGGTTCGACACGCCAGGAATGTTGTCAAATGTTACATCCTTGATGTTAGGTTGTCTTAGGTTAGGATATATGACGTTACAGACGTATATAATGTTCCCTCCGAGAAGTAGGGTTCGACAGGCCAGGAATGTTGTCAAATATTGCATCCGAGATGTTAGGTTGCCTTAGATTAGGATATATACCGTTATAGACGTATATACTGTTCCCTCCGGGACGTAGGGTTCGACAGGCCGGGAATGTTGTCAAATATAGCATCCGAGATGTTAGGTTGCCTTAGATTAGGATATACAACGTTATAGACGCATATAATGTTCCCAGCGAGAAGTAGGTTCCGACACGCCTGGAATGTTGTAGAATAATACATCCGAGATGTCAGGTTGCCTTAGGTTAGGATATATAACGTTATAGACGTATATACTGTTCCCTCCGAGAAGTAGGGTTCGACAGGCCAGGAATGTTGTCAAATATTGCATCCGAGATGTTAGGTTGCCTTAGATTAGGATATATACCGTTATAGACGCATGTAATGTTACCACCGAGACGTAGGGACCGACACGCCTGGAATGTTGTCAAATGTTACATCCGAGATGTTAGGTTGCCTTAGGTTAGGATATATGACGTTACAGACGTATATACTGTTCCCTCCGAGAAGTAGTGTTCGACAGGCCAGGAATGTTGTCAAATATTGCATCCGAGATGTTAGGTTGCCTTAGATTATGATATAAACCGTTATAGAAGCATATAATGTTCCCACCGAGAAGTAGGGTCCGACACGCCTGGAATGTTGTAGAATATTACATCCGAGATGTAAGGTTGCCTTAGGTTAGGATATATACCGTTTTAGACGTATATACTGTTCCCTCCGAGAAGTAGGATTCGACAGGCCAGGAATGTTGTCAAATATTGCATCCGAGATGTTAGGTTGCCTTAGATTTGGATATATGCCGTTATAGGCGCATGTAATGTTACCACCGAGACGTAGGGACCGACACGCCTGGAATGTTGTCAAATGTTACATCCGAGATGTTAGGTTGCCTTAGGTTAGGATATATGACGTTATAGACGTATATACTGTTCCCTCCGGATGGTAGGGTTCGACAGGCCAGGAATGTTGTCAAATATTGCATCCGAGATGTTAGATTGCCTTAGATTAGGATATATACCGTTATAGACGTATATACTGTTCCCTCCGAGACGTAGGGTTCGACAGGCCAGGAATGTTGTCAAATATTGCATCCGAGATGTTAGGTTGCCTTAGATTAGGATATGCAACGTTATATACGCATATAATGTTCCCACTGAAAAGTAGGGTCCGACACGCCTGGAAGGTTGTAGAATATTACATCCGAGATGTTAGGTTGCCTTAGGTTAGGATATATAACGTTATAGACGTATATACTGTTCCCTCCGAGAAGTAGGGTTCGACAGGCCAGGAATGTTGTCAAATATTGCATCCGAGATGTTAGGTTGCCTTAGATTAGGATATACAACGTTATAGACGCATATAATGTTCCCACCGAGAAGTAGGGTCCGACACGCCTGGAATGTTGTAGAATATTACGTCCGAGATGTAAGGTTGCCTTAGGTTAGGATATATAACGTTATGGACGTATATACTGTTCCCACCGAGAAGTAGGGTCCGAAACGCCAGCAATGTTGTAAAATATTACATCCGAGTTGTTACGTTGCCGTTATAGGCGCATTAATGTTACCACCGAGACGTAGGGACCGACACGCCTGGAACGTTGTCAAATGTTACATCCGAGATGTTAGGTTGCCTAAGATTAGGATATATACCTTTATAGACGCATGTAATGTTACCACCGAGACGTAGGGACCGACATGCCTGGAATGTTGTCAAATGTTACATCCGAGATGTTAGGTTGCCTTAGATTAGGATATATACCGTTATAGACGTATATACTGTTCCCTCCGGGACGTAGGGTTCGACAGGCCGGGAATGTTGTAGAATAATACATCCGAGATGTCAGGTTGCCTTAGGTTAGGATATATAACGTTATAGACGTATATACTGTTCCCTCCGAGAAGTAGGGTTCGACAGGCCAGGAATGTTGTCAAATATTGCATCCGAGATGTTAGGTTGCCTTAGATTAGGATATATACCGTTATAGACGCATGCAATGTTACCACCGAGACGTAGGGACCGACACGCCTGGAATGTTGTCAAATGTTACATCCGAGATGTTAGGTTGCCTTAGGTTAGGATATATAACGTTATAGACGCATGTAATGTTACCACCGAGACGTAGGGACCGACATGCCTGGAATGTTGTCAAATGTTACATCCGAGATGTTAGGATGCCTTAGGTTAGGATATATGACGTTATAGACGTATATACTGTTCCCTCCGGATGGTAGGGTTCGACAGGCCAGGAATGTTGTCAAATGTTACATCCGAGATGTTAGGTTGCCTAAGATTAGGATATATACCGTTATAGACGTATATACTGTTCCCTCCGAGACGTAGGTTTCGACAGGCCAGGAATGTTGTCAAATATTGCATCCGAGATGTTAGGTTGCCTTAGGTTAGGATATATGACGTTATAGACGTATATACTGTTCCCTCCGAGAAGTAGGGTTCGACAGGCCAGGAATGTTGTCAAATATTGCATCCGAGATGTTAGGTTGCCTTAGGTTAGGATATATGACGTTATAGACGTATATACTGTTCCCTCCGAGAAGTAGGGTTCGACAGGCCAGGAATGTTGTCAAATATTGCATCCGAGATGTTAGGTTGCCTTAGATTAGGATATATACCGTTATAGACGTATATACTGTTCCCTCCGAGACGTGGGGTTCGACAGGCCAGGAATGTTGTCAAATATTGCATCCGAGATGTTAGGTTGCCTTAGATTAGGATATGCAACGTTATATACGCATATAATTTTCCCACTGAGAAGTAGGGTCCGACACGCCTGGAAGGTTGTACAATATTACGTCCGAGATGTTAGGTTGCCTTAGGTTAGGATATATAACGTTATAGACGTATATACTGTTCCCTCCGAGAAGTAGGGTTCGACAGGCTAGGAATGTTGTCAAATGTTACATCCGAGATGTTAGGTTGCCTTAGGTTAGGATATATGACGTTATAGACGTATATGCTGTTCCCTCCGAGAAGTAGGGTTCGACAGGCCAGGAATGTTGTCAAATATTGCATCCGAGATGTTAGGTTGCCTTAGGTTAGGATATATGACGTTATAGACGCATGTAATGTTACCACCGAGACGTAGGGACCGACATGCCTGGAATGATGTCAAATGTTACATCCGAGATGTTAGGTTGCCTTAGGTTAGTATATATGACGTTATAGACGTATATACTGTTCCCACCGAGAGGTAGGTTTCGACACGCCAGGAATGTTGTCAAATATTACATACGAGATGTTATGTGGCCTTAGGTTAGGATATATAACGTTATAGACGCATGTAATGTTACGACCGAGACGTAGGGACCGACACGCCTGGAATGTTGTAAAATGTTACATCCGAGATGTTAGGTTGCCTAAGATTAGGATATATACCGTTATAGACGCATGTAATGTTACCACCGAGACGTAGGGACCGACATGCCTGGAATGTTGTCAAATGTTACATCCGAGATGTTAGGTTGCCTTAGGTTAGGATATATGACGTTATAGACGTATATACTGTTTCCACCGAGAGGTAGGGTTCGACAGGCCGGGAATGTTGTCAAACATAGCATCCGAGATGTTAGGTAGCCTTAGATTAGGATATACAACGTTATAGACGCATATAATGTTCCCACCGAGAAGTAGGGTCCGACACGCCTGGAATGTTGTAGAATATTACATCCGAGATGTAAGGTTGCCTTAGGTTAGGATATATAACGTTATGGACGTATATACTGTTCCCACCGAGAAGTAGGGTCCGAAACGCCAGCAATGTTGTAAAATATTACATCCGAGTTGTTACGTTGCCGTTATAGGCGCATTAATGTTACCACCGAGACGTAGGGACCGACACGCCTGGAATGTTGTCAAACATAGCATCCGAGATGTTAGGTTGCCTTAGATTAGGATATACAACGTTATAGACGCATATAATGTTCCCACCGAGAAGTAGGGTCCGACACGCCTGGAATGTTGTAGAATATTACATCCGAGATGTAAGGTTGCCTTAGGTTAGGATATATGACGTTATAGACGTATATACTGTTCCCTCCGGATGGTAGGGTTCGACAGGCCAGGAATGTTGTCAAATATTGCATCCGAGATGTGAGATTGACTTAGATTAGGATATATACCGTTATAGACGTATATACTGTTCCCTCCGAGACGTAGGGTTCGACAGGCCAGGAATGTTGTCAAATATTGCATCCGAGATGTTAGGTTGCCTTAGATTAGGATATATAGCGTTATAGACGCATATAATGTTCCCACCGAGAAGTAGGTTTCGACACGCCAGGAATGTTGTAGAATATTACATCCGAGATGTCAGGTTGCCTTAGGTTAGGATATATAACGTTATAGACGTATATACTGTTCCCACCGAGAAGTAGGTTTCGACACGCCAGGAATGTTGTAGAATATTACATCCGAGATGTCAGGTTGTCTTAGGTTAGGATATATGACGTTACAGACGTATATAATGTTCCCTCCGAGAAGTAGGGTTCGACAGGCCAGGAATGTTGTCAAATATTGCATCCGAGATGTTAGGTTGCCTTAGATTAGGATATATACCGTTATAGACGTATATACTGTTCCCTCCGGGACGTAGGGTTCGACAGGCCGGGAATGTTGTCAAATATAGCATCCGAGATGTTAGGTTGCCTTAGATTAGGATATACAACGTTATAGACGCATATAATGTTCCCAGCGAGAAGTAGGTTCCGACACGCCTGGAATGTTGTAGAATAATACATCCGAGATGTCAGGTTGCCTTAGGTTAGGATATATAACGTTATAGACGTATATACTGTTCCCTCCGAGAAGTAGGGTTCGACAGGCCAGGAATGTTGTCAAATATTGCATCCGAGATGTTAGGTTGCCTTAGATTAGGATATATACCGTTATAGACGCATGTAATGTTACCACCGAGACGTAGGGACCGACACGCCTGGAATGTTGTCAAATGTTACATCCGAGATGTTAGGTTGCCTTAGGTTAGGATATATGACGTTACAGACGTATATACTGTTCCCTCCGAGAAGTAGTGTTCGACAGGCCAGGAATGTTGTCAAATATTGCATCCGAGATGTTAGGTTGCCTTAGATTATGATATAAACCGTTATAGAAGCATATAATGTTCCCACCGAGAAGTAGGGTCCGACACGCCTGGAATGTTGAAGAATATTACATCCGAGATGTAAGGTTGCCTTAGGTTAGGATATATACCGTTTTAGACGTATATACTGTTCCCTCCGAGAAGTAGGATTCGACAGGCCAGGAATGTTGTCAAATATTGCATCCGAGATGTTAGGTTGCCTTAGATTAGGATATATGCCGTTATAGGCGCATGTAATGTTACCACCGAGACGTAGGGACCGACACGCCTGGAATGTTGTCAAATGTTACATCCGAGATGTTAGGTTGGCTTAGGTTAGGATATATGACGTTACAGACGTCTATACTGTTCCCTGGGGGAAGTAGGGTTCGACAGGCCAGGAATGTTGTCAAATATTGCATCCGAGATGTTAGGCTGCCTTAGGTTAGGATATATGACGTTATAGACGCATGTAATGTTACCACCGAGACGTAGGGACCGACATGCCTGGAATGTTGTCAAATGTTACATCCGAGATGTTAGGTTGCCTTAGGTTAGGATATATGACGTTATAGACGTATATACTGTTCCCACCGAGAGGTAGGGTTCGACACGCCAGGAATGTTGTCAAATATTACATACGAGATGTTATGTGGCCTTAGGTTAGGATATATAACGTTATAGACGCATGTAATGTTACGACCGAGACGTAGGGACCGACACGCCTGAAATGTTGTAAAATGTTACATCCGAGATGTTAGGTTGCCTAAGATTAGGATATATACCGTTATAGACGCATGTAATGTTACCACCGAGACGTAGGGACCGACATGCCTGGAATGTTGTCAAATGTTACATCCGAGATGTTAGGTTGCCTTAGGTTAGGATATATGACGTTATAGACGTATATACTGTTCCCACCGAGAGGTAGGGTTCGACACGCCAGGAATGTTGTCAAATATTACATACGAGATGTTATGTGGCCTTAGGTTAGGATATATAACGTTATAGACGCATGTAATGTTACCACCGAGACGTAGGGACCGACATGCCTGGAATGTTGACAAGTGTTACATCCGAGATGTTAGGTTGTCTTAGGTTAGGATATATGACGTTACAGACGTATATAATGTTCCCTCCGAGAAGTGGGGTCCGACACGCCTGGAATGTTGTAGAATATTACGTCCGAGATGTAAGGTTGCCTTAGGTTAGGATATATAACGTTATGGACGTATATACTGTTCCCACCGAGAAGTAGGTTCCGAAACGCCAGCAATGTTGTAAAATATTACATCCGAGTTGTTACGTTGCCGTTATAGGCGCATTAATGTTACCACCGAGACGTAGGGACCGACACGCCTGGAATGTTGTCAAATGTGACATCCGAGATGTTAGGTTGCCTTAGGTTAGGATATATGACGTTATAGACGTATATACTGTTCCCTCCGGATGGTAGGGTTCGACAGGCCAGGAATGTTGTCAAATATTGCATCCGAGATGTTAGGTTGCCTTAGGTTAGGATATATGACGTTATAGACGCATGTAATGTTACCACCGAGACGTAGGGACCGACATGCCTGGAATGTTGTCAAATGTTACATCCGAGATGTTAGGTTGCCTTAGGTTAGGATATATGACGTTATAGACGTATATACTGTTCCCACCGAGAGGTAGGGTTCGACACGCCAGGAATGTTGTCAAATATTACATACGAGATGTTATGTGGCCTTAGGTTAGGATATATAACGTTATAGACGCATGTAATGTTACGACCGAGACGTAGGGACCGACACGCCTGGAATGTTGTCAAATGTTACATCCGAGATGTTAGGTTGCCTTAGGTTAGGACATATGACGTTATAGACGTATATACTGTTCCCTCCGGATGGTAGGGTTCGACAGGCCAGGAATGTTGTCAAATATTGCATCCGAGATGTTAGATTGCCTTAGATTAGGATATATACCGTTATAGACGTATATACTGTTCCCTCCGAGACGTAGGGTTCGACAGGCCAGGAATGTTGTCAAATATTGCATCCGAGATGTTAGGTTGCCTTAGATTAGGATATGCAACGTTATATACGCATATAATGTTCCCACTGAGAAGTAGGGTCCGACACGCCTGGAAGGTTGTAGAATATTACATCCGAGATGTTAGGTTGCCTTAGGTTAGGATATATAACGTTATAGACGTATATACTGTTCCCTCCGAGAAGTAGGGTTCGACAGGCTAGGAATGTTGTCAAATATTGCATCCGAGATGTTAGGTGGCCTTACATTAGGATATATAGCGTTATAGACGCATATAATGTTCCCACCGAGAAGTAGGTTTCGACACGCCAGGAATGTTGTAGAATATTACATCCGAGATGTCAGGTTGCCTTAGGTTAGGATATATAACGTTATAGACGTATATACTGTTCCCACCGAGAAGTAGGGTCCGACACGCCAGGAATGTTGTCAAATATTACGTCTGAGATGTTATGTTGCCTTAGGTTAGGATATATAACGTTATAGACGTATATACTGTTCCCACCGAGAAGTAGGGTTCGACACGCCAGGAATGTTGTCAAATGTTACATCCTTGATGTTAGGTTGTCTTAGGTTAGGATATATGACGTTACAGACGTATATAATGTTCCCTCCGAGAAGTAGGGTTCGACAGGCCAGGAATGTTGTCAAATATTGCATCCGAGATGTTAGGTTGCCTTAGATTAGGATATATACCGTTATAGACGTATATACTGTTCCCTCCGGGACGTAGGGTTCGACAGGCCGGGAATGTTGTCAAATATAGCATCCGAGATGTTAGGTTGCCTTAGATTAGGATATACAACGTTATAGACGCATATAATGTTCCCAGCGAGAAGTAGGTTCCGACACGCCTGGAATGTTGTAGAATAATACATCCGAGATGTCAGGTTGCCTTAGGTTAGGATATATAACGTTATAGACGTATATACTGTTCCCTCCGAGAAGTAGGGTTCGACAGGCCAGGAATATTGTCAAATATTGCATCCGAGATGTTAGGTTGCCTTAGATTAGGATATATACCGTTATAGACGCATGTAATGTTACCACCGAGACGTAGGGACCGACACGCCTGGAATGTTGTCAAATGTTACATCCGAGATGTTAGGTTGCCTTAGGTTAGGATATATGACGTTACAGACGTATATACTGTTCCCTCCGAGAAGTAGTGTTCGACAGGCCAGGAATGTTGTCAAATATTGCATCCGAGATGTTAGGTTGCCTTAGATTATGATATATACCGTTATAGAAGCATATAATGTTCCCACCGAGAAGTAGGGTCCGACACGCCTGGAATGTTGTAGAATATTACATCCGAGATGTAAGGTTGCCTTAGGTTAGGATATATACCGTTTTAGACGTATATACTGTTCCCTCCGAGAAGTAGGATTCGACAGGCCAGGAATGTTGTCAAATATTGCATCCGAGATGTTAGGTTGCCTTAGATTAGGATATATGCCGTTATAGGCGCATGTAATGTTACCACCGAGACGTAGGGACCGACACGCCTGGAATGTTGTCAAATGTTACATCCGAGATGTTAGGTTGCCTTAGGTTAGGATATATGACGTTACAGACGTATATACTGTTCCCTACGAGAAGTAGTGTTCGACAGGCCAGGAATGTTGTCAAATATTGCATCCGAGATGTTAGGTTGCCTTAGATTATGATATATACCGTTATAGAAGCATATAATGTTCCCACCGAGAAGTAGGGTCCGACACGCCTGGAATGTTGTAGAATATTACATCCGAGATGTAAGGTTGCCTTAGGTTAGGATATATACCGTTTTAGACGTATATACTGTTCCCTCCGAGAAGTAGGATTCGACAGGCCAGGAATGTTGTCAAATATTGCATCCGAGATGTTAGGTTGCCTTAGATTAGGATATATGCCGTTATAGGCGCATGTAATGTTACCACCGAGACGTAGGGACCGACATGCCTGGAATGTTGTCAAATGTTACATCCGAGATGTTAGGTTGCCTTAGGTTAGGATATATGACGTTATAGACGTATATACTGTTCCCACCGAGAGGTAGGGTTCGACACGCCAGGAATGTTGTCAAATATTACATACGAGATGTTATGTGGCCTTAGGTTAGGATATATAACGTTATAGACGCATGTAATGTTACGACCGAGACGTAGGGACCGACACGCCTGAAATGTTGTAAAATGTTACATCCGAGATGTTAGGTTGCCTAAGATTAGGATATATACCGTTATAGACGCATGTAATGTTACCACCGAGACGTAGGGACCGACATGCCTGGAATGTTGTCAAATGTTACATCCGAGATGTTAGGTTGCCTTAGGTTAGGATATATGACGTTATAGACGTATATACTGTTCCCACCGAGAGGTAGGGTTCGACACGCCAGGAATGTTGTCAAATATTACATACGAGATGTTATGTGGCCTTAGGTTAGGATATATAACGTTATAGACGCATGTAATGTTACCACCGAGACGTAGGGACCGACATGCCTGGAATGTTGACAAGTGTTACATCCGAGATGTTAGGTTGTCTTAGGTTAGGATATATGACGTTACAGACGTATATAATGTTCCCTCCGAGAAGTGGGGTCCGACACGCCTGGAATGTTGTAGAATATTACGTCCGAGATGTAAGGTTGCCTTAGGTTAGGATATATAACGTTATGGACGTATATACTGTTCCCACCGAGAAGTAGGTTCCGAAACGCCAGCAATTTTGTAAAATATTACATCCGAGTTGTTACGTTGCCGTTATAGGCGCATTAATGTTACCACCGAGACGTAGGGACCGACACGCCTGGAATGTTGTCAAATGTGACATCCGAGATGTTAGGTTGCCTTAGGTTAGGATATATGACGTTATAGACGTATATACTGTTCCCTCCGGATGGTAGGGTTCGACAGGCCAGGAATGTTGTCAAATATTGCATCCGAGATGTTAGGTTGCCTTAGGTTAGGATATATGACGTTATAGACGCATGTAATGTTACCACCGAGACGTAGGGACCGACATGCCTGGAATGTTGTCAAATGTTACATCCGAGATGTTAGGTTGCCTTAGGTTAGGATATATGACGTTATAGACGTATATACTGTTCCCACCGAGAGGTAGGGTTCGACACGCCAGGAATGTTGTCAAATATTACATACGAGATGTTATGTGGCCTTAGGTTAGGATATATAACGTTATAGACGCATGTAATGTTACGACCGAGACGTAGGGACCGACACGCCTGGAATGTTGTCAAATGTTACATCCGAGATGTTAGGTTGCCTTAGGTTAGGACATATGACGTTATAGACGTATATACTGTTCCCTCCGGATGGTAGGGTTCGACAGGCCAGGAATGTTGTCAAATATTGCATCCGAGATGTTAGATTGCCTTAGATTAGGATATATACCGTTATAGACGTATATACTGTTCCCTCCGAGACGTAGGGTTCGACAGGCCAGGAATGTTGTCAAATATTGCATCCGAGATGTTAGGTTGCCTTAGATTAGGATATGCAACGTTATATACGCATATAATGTTCCCACTGAGAAGTAGGGTCCGACACGCCTGGAAGGTTGTAGAATATTACATCCGAGATGTTAGGTTGCCTTAGGTTAGGATATATAACGTTATAGACGTATATACTGTTCCCTCCGAGAAGTAGGGTTCGACAGGCTAGGAATGTTGTCAAATATTGCATCCGAGATGTTAGGTGGCCTTACATTAGGATATATAGCGTTATAGACGCATATAATGTTCCCACCGAGAAGTAGGTTTCGACACGCCAGGAATGTTGTAGAATATTACATCCGAGATGTCAGGTTGCCTTAGGTTAGGATATATAACGTTATAGACGTATATACTGTTCCCACCGAGAAGTAGGGTCCGACACGCCAGGAATGTTGTCAAATATTACGTCTGAGATGTTATGTTGCCTTAGGTTAGGATATATAACGTTATAGACGTATATACTGTTCCCACCGAGAAGTAGGGTTCGACACGCCAGGAATGTTGTCAAATGTTACATCCTTGATGTTAGGTTGTCTTAGGTTAGGATATATGACGTTACAGACGTATATAATGTTCCCTCCGAGAAGTAGGGTTCGACAGGCCAGGAATGTTGTCAAATATTGCATCCGAGATGTTAGGTTGCCTTAGATTAGGATATATACCGTTATAGACGTATATACTGTTCCCTCCGGGACGTAGGGTTCGACAGGCCGGGAATGTTGTCAAATATAGCATCCGAGATGTTAGGTTGCCTTAGATTAGGATATACAACGTTATAGACGCATATAATGTTCCCAGCGAGAAGTAGGTTCCGACACGCCTGGAATGTTGTAGAATAATACATCCGAGATGTCAGGTTGCCTTAGGTTAGGATATATAACGTTATAGACGTATATACTGTTCCCTCCGAGAAGTAGGGTTCGACAGGCCAGGAATATTGTCAAATATTGCATCCGAGATGTTAGGTTGCCTTAGATTAGGATATATACCGTTATAGACGCATGTAATGTTACCACCGAGACGTAGGGACCGACACGCCTGGAATGTTGTCAAATGTTACATCCGAGATGTTAGGTTGCCTTAGGTTAGGATATATGACGTTACAGACGTATATACTGTTCCCTCCGAGAAGTAGTGTTCGACAGGCCAGGAATGTTGTCAAATATTGCATCCGAGATGTTAGGTTGCCTTAGATTATGATATATACCGTTATAGAAGCATATAATGTTCCCACCGAGAAGTAGGGTCCGACACGCCTGGAATGTTGTAGAATATTACATCCGAGATGTAAGGTTGCCTTAGGTTAGGATATATACCGTTTTAGACGTATATACTGTTCCCTCCGAGAAGTAGGATTCGACAGGCCAGGAATGTTGTCAAATATTGCATCCGAGATGTTAGGTTGCCTTAGATTAGGATATATGCCGTTATAGGCGCATGTAATGTTACCACCGAGACGTAGGGACCGACACGCCTGGAATGTTGTCAAATGTTACATCCGAGATGTTAGGTTGCCTTAGGTTAGGATATATGACGTTACAGACGTATATACTGTTCCCTACGAGAAGTAGTGTTCGACAGGCCAGGAATGTTGTCAAATATTGCATCCGAGATGTTAGGTTGCCTTAGATTATGATATATACCGTTATAGAAGCATATAATGTTCCCACCGAGAAGTAGGGTCCGACACGCCTGGAATGTTGTAGAATATTACATCCGAGATGTAAGGTTGCCTTAGGTTAGGATATATACCGTTTTAGACGTATATACTGTTCCCTCCGAGAAGTAGGATTCGACAGGCCAGGAATGTTGTCAAATATTGCATCCGAGATGTTAGGTTGCCTTAGATTAGGATATATGCCGTTATAGGCGCATGTAATGTTACCACCGAGACGTAGGGACCGACATGCCTGGAATGTTGTCAAATGTTACATCCGAGATGTTAGGTTGCCTTAGGTTAGGATATATGACGTTATAGACGTATATACTGTTCCCACCGAGAGGTAGGGTTCGACACGCCAGGAATGTTGTCAAATATTACATACGAGATGTTATGTGGCCTTAGGTTAGGATATATAACGTTATAGACGCATGTAATGTTACGACCGAGACGTAGGGACCGACACGCCTGGAATGTTGTCAAATGTTACATCCGAGATGTTAGGTTGCCTTAGGTTAGGACATATGACGTTATAGACGTATATACTGTTCCCTCCGGATGGTAGGGTTCGACAGGCCAGGAATGTTGTCAAATATTGCATCCGAGATGTTAGATTGCCTTAGATTAGGATATATACCGTTATAGACGTATATACTGTTCCCTCCGAGACGTAGGGTTCGACAGGCCAGGAATGTTGTCAAATATTGCATCCGAGATGTTAGGTTGCCTTAGATTAGGATATGCAACGTTATATACGCATATAATGTTCCCACTGAGAAGTAGGGTCCGACACGCCTGGAAGGTTGTAGAATATTACATCCGAGATGTTAGGTTGCCTTAGGTTAGGATATATAACGTTATAGACGTATATACTGTTCCCTCCGAGAAGTAGGGTTCGACAGGCTAGGAATGTTGTCAAATATTGCATCCGAGATGTTAGGTGGCCTTACATTAGGATATATAGCGTTATAGACGCATATAATGTTCCCACCGAGAAGTAGGTTTCGACACGCCAGGAATGTTGTAGAATATTACATCCGAGATGTCAGGTTGCCTTAGGTTAGGATATATAACGTTATAGACGTATATACTGTTCCCACCGAGAAGTAGGGTCCGACACGCCAGGAATGTTGTCAAATATTACGTCTGAGATGTTATGTTGCCTTAGGTTAGGATATATAACGTTATAGACGTATATACTGTTCCCACCGAGAAGTAGGGTTCGACACGCCAGGAATGTTGTCAAATGTTACATCCTTGATGTTAGGTTGTCTTAGGTTAGGATATATGACGTTACAGACGTATATAATGTTCCCTCCGAGAAGTAGGGTTCGACAGGCCAGGAATGTTGTCAAATATTGCATCCGAGATGTTAGGTTGCCTTAGATTAGGATATATACCGTTATAGACGTATATACTGTTCCCTCCGGGACGTAGGGTTCGACAGGCCGGGAATGTTGTCAAATATAGCATCCGAGATGTTAGGTTGCCTTAGATTAGGATATACAACGTTATAGACGCATATAATGTTCCCAGCGAGAAGTAGGTTCCGACACGCCTGGAATGTTGTAGAATAATACATCCGAGATGTCAGGTTGCCTTAGGTTAGGATATATAACGTTATAGACGTATATACTGTTCCCTCCGAGAAGTAGGGTTCGACAGGCCAGGAATATTGTCAAATATTGCATCCGAGATGTTAGGTTGCCTTAGATTAGGATATATACCGTTATAGACGCATGTAATGTTACCACCGAGACGTAGGGACCGACACGCCTGGAATGTTGTCAAATGTTACATCCGAGATGTTAGGTTGCCTTAGGTTAGGATATATGACGTTACAGACGTATATACTGTTCCCTCCGAGAAGTAGTGTTCGACAGGCCAGGAATGTTGTCAAATATTGCATCCGAGATGTTAGGTTGCCTTAGATTATGATATATACCGTTATAGAAGCATATAATGTTCCCACCGAGAAGTAGGGTCCGACACGCCTGGAATGTTGTAGAATATTACATCCGAGATGTAAGGTTGCCTTAGGTTAGGATATATACCGTTTTAGACGTATATACTGTTCCCTCCGAGAAGTAGGATTCGACAGG
Organism: Xylocopa violacea; assembly: GCA_963969225.1. Lineage (NCBI taxonomy): Eukaryota > Metazoa > Arthropoda > Insecta > Hymenoptera > Apidae > Xylocopa > Xylocopa violacea. The sequence continues at coordinate 24,114,327 of CAXAJV010000004.1, forward strand.
CCAGGAATGTTGTCAAATATTGCATCCGAGATGTTAGGTTGCCTTAGATTAGGATATATGCCGTTATAGGCGCATGTAATGTTACCACCGAGACGTAGGGACCGACACGCCTGGAATGTTGTCAAATGTTACATCCGAGATGTTAGGTTGCCTTAGGTTAGGATATATGACGTTACAGACGTATATACTGTTCCCTACGAGAAGTAGTGTTCGACAGGCCAGGAATGTTGTCAAATATTGCATCCGAGATGTTAGGTTGCCTTAGATTATGATATATACCGTTATAGAAGCATATAATGTTCCCACCGAGAAGTAGGGTCCGACACGCCTGGAATGTTGTAGAATATTACATCCGAGATGTAAGGTTGCCTTAGGTTAGGATATATACCGTTTTAGACGTATATACTGTTCCCTCCGAGAAGTAGGATTCGACAGGCCAGGAATGTTGTCAAATATTGCATCCGAGATGTTAGGTTGCCTTAGATTAGGATATATGCCGTTATAGGCGCATGTAATGTTACCACCGAGACGTAGGGACCGACACGCCTGGAATGTTGTAAAATGTTACATCCGAGATGTTAGGTTGCTTTAGGTTAGGATATATGACGTTACAGACGTCTATACTGTTCCCTGGGGGAAGTAGGGTTCGACAGGCCAGGAATGTTGTCAAATATTGCATCCGAGATGTTAGGCTGCCTTAGGTTAGGATATATGACGTTATAGACGCATGTAATGTTACCACCGAGACGTAGGGACCGACATGCCTGGAATGTTGTCAAATGTTACATCCGAGATGTTAGGTTGCCTTAGGTTAGGATATATGACGTTATAGACGTATATACTGTTCCCACCGAGAGGTAGGGTTCGACACGCCAGGAATGTTGTCAAATATTACATACGAGATGTTATGTGGCCTTAGGTTAGGATATATAACGTTATAGACGCATGTAATGTTACCACCGAGACGTAGGGACCGACCTGCCTGTAATGTTGACAAGTGTTACATCCGAGATGTTAGGTTGTCTTAGGTTAGGATATATGACGTTACAGACGTATATAATGTTCCCTCCGAGAAGTAGGGTCCGACACGCCTGGAATGTTGTAGAATATTACGTCCGAGATGTAAGGTTGCCTTAGGTTAGGATATATAACGTTATGGACGTATATACTGTTCCCACCGAGAAGTAGGGTCCGAAACGCCAGCAATGTTGTAAAATATTACATCCGAGTTGTTACGTTGCCGTTATAGGCGCATTAATGTTACCACCGAGACGTAGGGACCGACACGCCTGGAATGTTGTCAAATGTGACATCCGAGATGTTAGGTTGCCTTAGGTTAGGATATATGACGTTATAGACGTATATACTGTTCCCTCCGGATGGTAGGGTTCGACAGGCCAGGAATGTTGTCAAATATTGCATCCGAGATGTTAGGTTGCCTTAGGTTAGGATATATGACGTTATAGACGCATGTAATGTTACCACCGAGACGTAGGGACCGGCATGCCTGGAATGTTGTCAAATGTTACATCCGAGATGTTAGGTTGCCTTAGGTTAGGATATATGACGTTATAGACGTATATACTGTTCCCACCGAGAGGTAGGGTTCGACACGCCAGGAATGTTGTCAAATATTACATACGAGATGTTATGTGGCCTTAGGTTAGGATATATAACGTTATAGACGCATGTAATGTTACGACCGAGACGTAGGGACCGACACGCCTGAAATGTTGTAAAATGTTACATCCGAGATGTTAGGTTGCCTAAGATTAGGATATATACCGTTATAGACGCATGTAATGTTACCACCGAGACGTAGGGACCGACATGCCTGGAATGTTGTCAAATGTTACATCCGAGATGTTAGGTTGCCTTAGGTTAGGATATATGACGTTATAGACGTATATACTGTTCCCACCGAGAGGTAGGGTTCGACACGCCAGGAATGTTGTCAAATATTACATACGAGATGTTATGTGGCCTTAGGTTAGGATATATAACGTTATAGACGCATGTAATGTTACCACCGAGACGTAGGGACCGACACGCCTGGAATGTTGACAAATGTTACATCCGAGATGTTAGGTTGTCTTAGGTTAGGATATATGACGTTACAGACGTATATAATGTTCCCTCCGAGAAGTAGGGTTCGACAGGACAGGAATGTTGTCAAATATTGCATCCGAGATGTTAGGCTGCCTTAGGTTAGGATATATACCGTTATAGACGTATATACTGTTCCCACCGAGAAGTAGGGTTCGACACGCCAGGAATCTTGTCAAATATTACACACGAGATGTTAGGAGGCCTTAGGTTAGGATATGTAACGTTATAGACGCATGTAATGTTACGACCGAGACGTAGGGGCCGACACGCCTGGAATGTTGTAAAATGTTACATCCGAGATGTTAGGTTGCCTAAGATTAGGATATATACCGTTATAGACGCATGTAATGTTACCACCGAGACGTAGGGACCGACACGCCTGGAATGTTGTCAAATGTTACATCCGAGATGTTAGGTTGCCTTAGGTTAGGATATATGACGTTATAGACTTATATACTGTTCCCACCGAGAGGTAGGGTTCGACACGCCAGGAATGTTGTCAAATATTACATACGAGATGTTATGTGGCCTTAGGTTAGGATATATAACGTTATAGACGCATGTAATGTTACGACCGAGTCGTAGGGACCGACACGCCTGAAATGTTGTAAAATGTTACATCCGAGATGTTAGGTTGCCTAAGATTAGGATATATACCGTTATAGACGCATGTAATGTTACCACCGAGACGTAGGGACCGACATGCCTGGAATGTTGTCAAATGTTACATCCGAGATGTTAGGTTGCCTTAGGTTAGGATATATGACGTTATAGACGTATATACTGTTCCCACCGAGAGGTAGGGTTCGACAGGCCGGGAATGTTGTCAAACATAGCATCCGAGATGTTAGGTTGCCTTAGATTAGGATATACAACGTTATAGACGCATATAATGTTCCCACCGAGAAGTAGGGTCCGACACGCCTGGAATGTTGTAGAATGATACATCCGAGATGTCAGGTTGCCTTAGGTTAGGATATATGACGTTATAGACGTATATACTGTTCCCTCCGGATGGTAGGGTTCGACAGGCCAGAAATGTTGTCAAATATTGCATCCGAGATGTTAGATTGACTTAGATTAGGATATATACCGTTATAGACGTATATACTGTTCCCACCGAGAAGTAGGTTTCGACACGCCAGGAATGTTGTAGAATATTACATCCGAGATGTCAGGTTGCCTTAGGTTAGGATATATAACGTTATAGACGTATATACTGTTCCCACCGAGAAGTAGGGTCCGACACGTCAGGAATGTTGTCAAATATTACATCCGAGATGTTATGTTGCCTTAGGTTAGGATATATAACGTTATAGACGCATATAATGTTCCCACCGAGAAGTAGGGTCCGACACGCCTGGAATGTTGTAGAATGATACATCCGAGATGTCAGGTTGCCTTAGGTTAGGATATATAACGTTATAGACGTATATACTGTTCCCTCCGAGAAGTAGGGTTCGACAGGCCAGGAATGCTGTCAAATATTGCATCCGAGATGTTAGGTTGCCTTAGATTAGGACATACAACGTTATAGACGCATATAATGTTCCCACCGAGAAGTAGGGTCCGACACGCCTGGAATGTTGTAGAATATTACATCCGAGATGTAAGGTTGCCTTAGGTTAGGATATATAACGTTATAGACGCATGTAATGTTACGACCGAGACGTAGGGACCGACACGCCTGGAATGTTGTCAAATGTTACATCCGAGATGTTAGGTTGCCTTAGGTTAGGATATATGACGTTATAGACGTATATACTGTTCCCTCCGGATGGTAGGGTTCGACAGGCCAGGAATGTTGTCAAATATTGCATCCGAGATGTTAGATTGCCTTAGATTAGGATATATACCGTTATAGACGTATATACTGTTCCCTCCGAGACGTAGGGTTCGACAGGCCAGGAATGTTGTCAAATATTGCATCCGAGATGTTAGGTTGCCTTAGATTAGGATATGCAACGTTATATACGCATATAATGTTCCCACTCAGAAGTAGGGTCCGACACGCCTGGAAGGTTGTAGAATATTACATCCGAGATGTTACGTTGCCTTAGGTTAGGATATATAACGTTATAGACGTATATACTGTTCCCTCCGAGAAGTAGGGTTCGACAGGCTAGGAATGGTGTCAAATATTGCATCCGAGATGTTAGGTTGCCTTATATTAGGATATATAGCGTTATAGACGCATATAATGTTCCCACCGAGAAGTAGGTTTCGACACGCCAGGAATGTTGTAGAATATTACATCCGAGATGTCAGGTTGTCTTAGGTTAGGATATATGACGTTACAGACGTATATAATGTTCCCTCCGAGAAGTAGGGTTCGACAGGCCAGGAATGTTGTCAAATATTGCATCCGAGATGTTAGGTTGCCTTAGATTAGGATATATACCGTTATAGACGTATATACTGTTCCCTCCGGGACGTAGGGTTCGACAGGCCGGGAATGTTGTCAAATATAGCATCCGAGATGTTAGGTTGCCTTAGATTAGGATATACAACGTTATAGACGCATATAATGTTCCCAGCGAGAAGTAGGTTCCGACACGCCTGGAATGTTGTAGAATAATACATCCGAGATGTCAGGTTGCCTTAGGTTAGGATATATAACGTTATAGACGTATATACTGTTCCCTCCGAGAAGTAGGGTTCGACAGGCCAGGAATGTTGTCAAATATTGCATCCGAGATGTTAGGTTGCCTTAGATTAGGATATATACCGTTATAGGCGCATGTAATGTTACCACCGAGACGTAGGGACCGACACGCCTGGAATGTTGTCAAATGTTACATCCGAGATGTTAGGTTGCCTTAGGTTAGGATATATGACGTTACAGACGTATATACTGTTCCCTCCGAGAAGTAGTGTTCGACAGGCCAGGAATGTTGTCAAATATTGCATCCGAGATGTTAGGTTGCCTTAGATTATGATATATACCGTTATAGAAGCATATAATGTTCCCACCGAGAAGTAGGGTCCGACACGCCTGGAATGTTGTAGAATATTACATCCGAGATGTAAGGTTGCCTTAGGTTAGGATATATACCGTTTTAGACGTATATACTGTTCCCTCCGAGAAGTAGGATTCGACAGGCCAGGAATGTTGTCAAATATTGCATCCGAGATGTTAGGTTGCCTTAGATTAGGATATATGCCGTTATAGGCGCATGTAATGTTACCACCGAGACGTAGGGACCGACACGCCTGGAATGTTGTCAAATGTTACATCCGAGATGTTAGGTTGCCTTAGGTTAGGATATATGACGTTACAGACGTATATACTGTTCCCTACGAGAAGTAGTGTTCGACAGGCCAGGAATGTTGTCAGATATTGCATCCGAGATGTTAGGTTGCCTTAGATTATGATATATACCGTTATAGAAGCATATAATGTTCCCACCGAGAAGTAGGGTCCGACACGCCTGGAATGTTGTAGAATATTACATCCGAGATGTAAGGTTGCCTTAGGTTAGGATATATACCGTTTTAGACGTATATACTGTTCCCTCCGAGAAGTAGGATTCGACAGGCCAGGAATGTTGTCAAATATTGCATCCGAGATGTTAGGTTGCCTTAGATTAGGATATATGCCGTTATAGGCGCATGTAATGTTACCACCGAGACGTAGGGACCGACACGCCTGGAATGTTGTAAAATGTTACATCCGAGATGTTAGGTTGCTTTAGGTTAGGATATATGACGTTACAGACGTCTATACTGTTCCCTGGGGGAAGTAGGGTTCGACAGGCCAGGAATGTTGTCAAATATTGCATCCGAGATGTTAGGCTGCCTTAGGTTAGGATATATGACGTTATAGACGCATGTAATGTTACCACCGAGACGTAGGGACCGACATGCCTGGAATGTTGTCAAATGTTACATCCGAGATGTTAGGTTGCCTTAGGTTAGGATATATGACGTTATAGACGTATATACTGTTCCCACCGAGAGGTAGGGTTCGACACGCCAGGAATGTTGTCAAATATTACATACGAGATGTTATGTGGCCTTAGGTTAGGATATATAACGTTATAGACGCATGTAATGTTACCACCGAGACGTAGGGACCGACATGCCTGTAATGTTGACAAGTGTTACATCCGAGATGTTAGGTTGTCTTAGGTTAGGATATATGACGTTACAGACGTATATAATGTTCCCTCCGAGAAGTAGGGTCCGACACGCCTGGAATGTTGTAGAATATTACGTCCGAGATATAAGGTTGCCTTAGGTTAGGATATATAACGTTATGGACGTATATACTGTTCCCACCGAGAAGTAGGGTCCGAAACGCCAGCAATGTTGTAAAATATTACATCCGAGTTGTTACGTTGCCGTTATAGGCGCATTAATGTTACCACCGAGACGTAGGGACCGACACGCCTGGAATGTTGTCAAATGTGACATCCGAGATGTTAGGTTGCCTTAGGTTAGGATATATGACGTTATAGACGTATATACTGTTCCCTCCGGATGGTAGGGTTCGACAGGCCAGGAATGTTGTCAAATATTGCATCCGAGATGTTAGGTTGCCTTAGGTTAGGATATATGACGTTATAGACGCATGTAATGTTACCACCGAGACGTAGGGACCGACATGCCTGGAATGTTGTCAAATGTTACATCCGAGATGTTAGGTTGCCTTAGGTTAGGATATATGACGTTATAGACGTATATACTGTTCCCACCGAGAGGTAGGGTTCGACAGGCTAGGAATGTTGTCAAATATTGCATCCGAGATGTTAGGTGGCCTTACATTAGGATATATAGCGTTATAGACGCATATAATGTTCCCACCGAGAAGTAGGTTTCGACACGCCAGGAATGTTGTAGAATATTACATCCGAGATGTCAGGTTGCCTTAGGTTAGGATATATAACGTTATAGACGTATATACTGTTCCCACCGAGAAGTAGGGTCCGACACGCCTGGAATGTTGTAGAATAATACATCCGAGATGTCAGGTTGCCTTAGGTTAGGATATATAACGTTATAGACGTATATACTGTTCCCTCCGAGAAGTAGGGTTCGACAGGCCAGGAATATTGTCACATATTGCATCCGAGATGTTAGGTTGCCTTAGATTAGGATATATACCGTTATAGACGCATGTAATGTTACCACCGAGACGTAGGGACCGACACGCCTGGAATGTTGTCAAATGTTACATCCGAGATGTTAGGTTGCCTTAGGTTAGGATATATGACGTTACAGACGTATATACTGTTCCCTCCGAGAAGTAGTGTTCGACAGGCCAGGAATGTTGTCAAATATTGCATCCGAGATGTTAGGTTGCCTTAGATTATGATATATACCGTTATAGAAGCATATAATGTTCCCACCGAGAAGTAGGGTCCGACACGCCTGGAATGTTGTAGAATATTACATCCGAGATGTAAGGTTGCCTTAGGTTAGGATATATACCGTTTTAGACGTATATACTGTTCCCTCCGAGAAGTAGGATTCGACAGGCCAGGAATGTTGTCAAATATTGCATCCGAGATGTTAGGTTGCCTTAGATTAGGATATATGCCGTTATAGGCGCATGTAATGTTACCACCGAGACGTAGGGACCGACACGCCTGGAATGTTGTCAAATGTTACATCCGAGATGTTAGGTTGCCTTAGGTTAGGATATATGACGTTACAGACGTATATAATGTTCCCTCCGAGAAGTAGGGTCCGACACGCCTGGAATGTTGTAGAATATTACGTCCGAGATGTAAGGTTGCCTTAGGTTAGGATATATAACGTTATGGACGTATATACTGTTCCCACCGAGAAGTAGGGTCCGAAACGCCAGCAATGTTGTAAAATATTACATCCGAGTTGTTACGTTGCCGTTATAGGCGCATTAATGTTACCACCGAGACGTAGGGACCGACACGCCTGGAATGTTGTCAAATGTGACATCCGAGATGTTAGGTTGCCTTAGGTTAGGATATATGACGTTATAGACGTATATACTGTTCCCTCCGGATGGTAGGGTTCGACAGGCCAGGAATGTTGTCAAATATTGCATCCGAGATGTTAGGTTGCCTTAGGTTAGGATATATGACGTTATAGACGCATGTAATGTTACCACCGAGACGTAGGGACCGACATGCCTGGAATGTTGTCAAATGTTACATCCGAGATGTTAGGTTGCCTTAGGTTAGGATATATGACGTTATAGACGTATATACTGTTCCCACCGAGAGGTAGGGTTCGACAGGCTAGGAATGTTGTCAAATATTGCATCCGAGATGTTAGGTGGCCTTACATTAGGATATATAGCGTTATAGACGCATATAATGTTCCCACCGAGAAGTAGGTTTCGACACGCCAGGAATGTTGTAGAATATTACATCCGAGATGTCAGGTTGCCTTAGGTTAGGATATATAACGTTATAGACGTATATACTGTTCCCACCGAGAAGTAGGGTCCGACACGCCTGGAATGTTGTAGAATAATACATCCGAGATGTCAGGTTGCCTTAGGTTAGGATATATAACGTTATAGACGTATATACTGTTCCCTCCGAGAAGTAGGGTTCGACAGGCCAGGAATATTGTCACATATTGCATCCGAGATGTTAGGTTGCCTTAGATTAGGATATATACCGTTATAGACGCATGTAATGTTACCACCGAGACGTAGGGACCGACACGCCTGGAATGTTGTCAAATGTTACATCCGAGATGTTAGGTTGCCTTAGGTTAGGATATATGACGTTACAGACGTATATACTGTTCCCTCCGAGAAGTAGTGTTCGACAGGCCAGGAATGTTGTCAAATATTGCATCCGAGATGTTAGGTTGCCTTAGATTATGATATATACCGTTATAGAAGCATATAATGTTCCCACCGAGAAGTAGGGTCCGACACGCCTGGAATGTTGTAGAATATTACATCCGAGATGTAAGGTTGCCTTAGGTTAGGATATATACCGTTTTAGACGTATATACTGTTCCCTCCGAGAAGTAGGATTCGACAGGCCAGGAATGTTGTCAAATATTGCATCCGAGATGTTAGGTTGCCTTAGATTAGGATATATGCCGTTATAGGCGCATGTAATGTTACCACCGAGACGTAGGGACCGACACGCCTGGAATGTTGTCAAATGTTACATCCGAGATGTTAGGTTGCCTTAGGTTAGGATATATGACGTTACAGACGTATATACTGTTCCCTACGAGAAGTAGTGTTCGACAGGCCAGGAATGTTGTCAGATATTGCATCCGAGATGTTAGGTTGCCTTAGATTATGATATATACCGTTATAGAAGCATATAATGTTCCCACCGAGAAGTAGGGTCCGACACGCCTGGAATGTTGTAGAATATTACATCCGAGATGTAAGGTTGCCTTAGGTTAGGATATATACCGTTTTAGACGTATATACTGTTCCCTCCGAGAAGTAGGATTCGACAGGCCAGGAATGTTGTCAAATATTGCATCCGAGATGTTAGGTTGCCTTAGATTAGGATATATGCCGTTATAGGCGCATGTAATGTTACCACCGAGACGTAGGGACCGACACGCCTGGAATGTTGTAAAATGTTACATCCGAGATGTTAGGTTGCTTTAGGTTAGGATATATGACGTTACAGACGTCTATACTGTTCCCTGGGGGAAGTAGGGTTCGACAGGCCAGGAATGTTGTCAAATATTGCATCCGAGATGTTAGGCTGCCTTAGGTTAGGATATATGACGTTATAGACGCATGTAATGTTACCACCGAGACGTAGGGACCGACATGCCTGGAATGTTGTCAAATGTTACATCCGAGATGTTAGGTTGCCTTAGGTTAGGATATATGACGTTATAGACGTATATACTGTTCCCACCGAGAGGTAGGGTTCGACACGCCAGGAATGTTGTCAAATATTACATACGAGATGTTATGTGGCCTTAGGTTAGGATATATAACGTTATAGACGCATGTAATGTTACCACCGAGACGTAGGGACCGACATGCCTGTAATGTTGACAAGTGTTACATCCGAGATGTTAGGTTGTCTTAGGTTAGGATATATGACGTTACAGACGTATATAATGTTCCCTCCGAGAAGTAGGGTCCGACACGCCTGGAATGTTGTAGAATATTACGTCCGAGATGTAAGGTTGCCTTAGGTTAGGATATATAACGTTATGGACGTATATACTGTTCCCACCGAGAAGTAGGGTCCGAAACGCCAGCAATGTTGTAAAATATTACATCCGAGTTGTTACGTTGCCGTTATAGGCGCATTAATGTTACCACCGAGACGTAGGGACCGACACGCCTGGAATGTTGTCAAATGTGACATCCGAGATGTTAGGTTGCCTTAGGTTAGGATATATGACGTTATAGACGTATATACTGTTCCCTCCGGATGGTAGGGTTCGACAGGCCAGGAATGTTGTCAAATATTGCATCCGAGATGTTAGGTTGCCTTAGGTTAGGATATATGACGTTATAGACGCATGTAATGTTACCACCGAGACGTAGGGACCGACATGCCTGGAATGTTGTCAAATGTTACATCCGAGATGTTAGGTTGCCTTAGGTTAGGATATATGACGTTATAGACGTATATACTGTTCCCACCGAGAGGTAGGGTTCGACAGGCTAGGAATGTTGTCAAATATTGCATCCGAGATGTTAGGTGGCCTTACATTAGGATATATAGCGTTATAGACGCATATAATGTTCCCACCGAGAAGTAGGTTTCGACACGCCAGGAATGTTGTAGAATATTACATCCGAGATGTCAGGTTGCCTTAGGTTAGGATATATAACGTTATAGACGTATATACTGTTCCCACCGAGAAGTAGGGTCCGACACGCCTGGAATGTTGTAGAATAATACATCCGAGATGTCAGGTTGCCTTAGGTTAGGATATATAACGTTATAGACGTATATACTGTTCCCTCCGAGAAGTAGGGTTCGACAGGCCAGGAATATTGTCACATATTGCATCCGAGATGTTAGGTTGCCTTAGATTAGGATATATACCGTTATAGACGCATGTAATGTTACCACCGAGACGTAGGGACCGACACGCCTGGAATGTTGTCAAATGTTACATCCGAGATGTTAGGTTGCCTTAGGTTAGGATATATGACGTTACAGACGTATATACTGTTCCCTCCGAGAAGTAGTGTTCGACAGGCCAGGAATGTTGTCAAATATTGCATCCGAGATGTTAGGTTGCCTTAGATTATGATATATACCGTTATAGAAGCATATAATGTTCCCACCGAGAAGTAGGGTCCGACACGCCTGGAATGTTGTAGAATATTACATCCGAGATGTAAGGTTGCCTTAGGTTAGGATATATACCGTTTTAGACGTATATACTGTTCCCTCCGAGAAGTAGGATTCGACAGGCCAGGAATGTTGTCAAATATTGCATCCGAGATGTTAGGTTGCCTTAGATTAGGATATATGCCGTTATAGGCGCATGTAATGTTACCACCGAGACGTAGGGACCGACACGCCTGGAATGTTGTCAAATGTTACATCCGAGATGTTAGGTTGCCTTAGGTTAGGATATATGACGTTACAGACGTATATACTGTTCCCTACGAGAAGTAGTGTTCGACAGGCCAGGAATGTTGTCAGATATTGCATCCGAGATGTTAGGTTGCCTTAGATTATGATATATACCGTTATAGAAGCATATAATGTTCCCACCGAGAAGTAGGGTCCGACACGCCTGGAATGTTGTAGAATATTACATCCGAGATGTAAGGTTGCCTTAGGTTAGGATATATACCGTTTTAGACGTATATACTGTTCCCTCCGAGAAGTAGGATTCGACAGGCCAGGAATGTTGTCAAATATTGCATCCGAGATGTTAGGTTGCCTTAGATTAGGATATATGCCGTTATAGGCGCATGTAATGTTACCACCGAGACGTAGGGACCGACACGCCTGGAATGTTGTAAAATGTTACATCCGAGATGTTAGGTTGCTTTAGGTTAGGATATATGACGTTACAGACGTCTATACTGTTCCCTGGGGGAAGTAGGGTTCGACAGGCCAGGAATGTTGTCAAATATTGCATCCGAGATGTTAGGCTGCCTTAGGTTAGGATATATGACGTTATAGACGCATGTAATGTTACCACCGAGACGTAGGGACCGACATGCCTGGAATGTTGTCAAATGTTACATCCGAGATGTTAGGTTGCCTTAGGTTAGGATATATGACGTTATAGACGTATATACTGTTCCCACCGAGAGGTAGGGTTCGACACGCCAGGAATGTTGTCAAATATTACATACGAGATGTTATGTGGCCTTAGGTTAGGATATATAACGTTATAGACGCATGTAATGTTACCACCGAGACGTAGGGACCGACATGCCTGTAATGTTGACAAGTGTTACATCCGAGATGTTAGGTTGTCTTAGGTTAGGATATATGACGTTACAGACGTATATAATGTTCCCTCCGAGAAGTAGGGTCCGACACGCCTGGAATGTTGTAGAATATTACGTCCGAGATGTAAGGTTGCCTTAGGTTAGGATATATAACGTTATGGACGTATATACTGTTCCCACCGAGAAGTAGGGTCCGAAACGCCAGCAATGTTGTAAAATATTACATCCGAGTTGTTACGTTGCCGTTATAGGCGCATTAATGTTACCACCGAGACGTAGGGACCGACACGCCTGGAATGTTGTCAAATGTGACATCCGAGATGTTAGGTTGCCTTAGGTTAGGATATATGACGTTATAGACGTATATACTGTTCCCTCCGGATGGTAGGGTTCGACAGGCCAGGAATGTTGTCAAATATTGCATCCGAGATGTTAGGTTGCCTTAGGTTAGGATATATGACGTTATAGACGCATGTAATGTTACCACCGAGACGTAGGGACCGACATGCCTGGAATGTTGTCAAATGTTACATCCGAGATGTTAGGTTGCCTTAGGTTAGGATATATGACGTTATAGACGTATATACTGTTCCCACCGAGAGGTAGGGTTCGACAGGCTAGGAATGTTGTCAAATATTGCATCCGAGATGTTAGGTGGCCTTACATTAGGATATATAGCGTTATAGACGCATATAATGTTCCCACCGAGAAGTAGGTTTCGACACGCCAGGAATGTTGTAGAATATTACATCCGAGATGTCAGGTTGCCTTAGGTTAGGATATATAACGTTATAGACGTATATACTGTTCCCACCGAGAAGTAGGGTCCGACACGCCTGGAATGTTGTAGAATAATACATCCGAGATGTCAGGTTGCCTTAGGTTAGGATATATAACGTTATAGACGTATATACTGTTCCCTCCGAGAAGTAGGGTTCGACAGGCCAGGAATATTGTCACATATTGCATCCGAGATGTTAGGTTGCCTTAGATTAGGATATATACCGTTATAGACGCATGTAATGTTACCACCGAGACGTAGGGACCGACACGCCTGGAATGTTGTCAAATGTTACATCCGAGATGTTAGGTTGCCTTAGGTTAGGATATATGACGTTACAGACGTATATACTGTTCCCTCCGAGAAGTAGTGTTCGACAGGCCAGGAATGTTGTCAAATATTGCATCCGAGATGTTAGGTTGCCTTAGATTATGATATATACCGTTATAGAAGCATATAATGTTCCCACCGAGAAGTAGGGTCCGACACGCCTGGAATGTTGTAGAATATTACATCCGAGATGTAAGGTTGCCTTAGGTTAGGATATATACCGTTTTAGACGTATATACTGTTCCCTCCGAGAAGTAGGATTCGACAGGCCAGGAATGTTGTCAAATATTGCATCCGAGATGTTAGGTTGCCTTAGATTAGGATATATGCCGTTATAGGCGCATGTAATGTTACCACCGAGACGTAGGGACCGACACGCCTGGAATGTTGTCAAATGTTACATCCGAGATGTTAGGTTGCCTTAGGTTAGGATATATGACGTTACAGACGTATATACTGTTCCCTACGAGAAGTAGTGTTCGACAGGCCAGGAATGTTGTCAGATATTGCATCCGAGATGTTAGGTTGCCTTAGATTATGATATATACCGTTATAGAAGCATATAATGTTCCCACCGAGAAGTAGGGTCCGACACGCCTGGAATGTTGTAGAATATTACATCCGAGATGTAAGGTTGCCTTAGGTTAGGATATATACCGTTTTAGACGTATATACTGTTCCCTCCGAGAAGTAGGATTCGACAGGCCAGGAATGTTGTCAAATATTGCATCCGAGATGTTAGGTTGCCTTAGATTAGGATATATGCCGTTATAGGCGCATGTAATGTTACCACCGAGACGTAGGGACCGACACGCCTGGAATGTTGTAAAATGTTACATCCGAGATGTTAGGTTGCTTTAGGTTAGGATATATGACGTTACAGACGTCTATACTGTTCCCTGGGGGAAGTAGGGTTCGACAGGCCAGGAATGTTGTCAAATATTGCATCCGAGATGTTAGGCTGCCTTAGGTTAGGATATATGACGTTATAGACGCATGTAATGTTACCACCGAGACGTAGGGACCGACATGCCTGGAATGTTGTCAAATGTTACATCCGAGATGTTAGGTTGCCTTAGGTTAGGATATATGACGTTATAGACGTATATACTGTTCCCACCGAGAGGTAGGGTTCGACACGCCAGGAATGTTGTCAAATATTACATACGAGATGTTATGTGGCCTTAGGTTAGGATATATAACGTTATAGACGCATGTAATGTTACCACCGAGACGTAGGGACCGACATGCCTGTAATGTTGACAAGTGTTACATCCGAGATGTTAGGTTGTCTTAGGTTAGGATATATGACGTTACAGACGTATATACTGTTCCCACCGAGAGGTAGGGTTCGACACGCCAGGAATGTTGTCAAATATTACATACGAGATGTTATGTGGCCTTAGGTTAGGATATATAACGTTATAGACGCATGTAATGTTACCACCGAGACGTAGGGACCGACACGCCTGGAATGTTGACAAATGTTACATCCGAGATGTTAGGTTGTCTTAGGTTAGGATATATGACGTTACCGACGTATATAATGTTCCCTCCGAGAAGTAGGGTTCGACAGGACAGGAATGTTGTCAAATATTGCATCCGAGATGTTAGGCTGCCTTAGGTTAGGATATATACCGTTATAGAAGCATATAATGTTCCCACCGAGAAGTAGGGTCCGACACGCCTGGAATGTTGTAGAATATTACATCCGAGATGTAAGGTTGCCTTAGGTTAAGATATATACCGTTTTAGACGTATATAGTGTTCCCTCCGAGAAGTAGGATTCGACAGGCCAGGAATGTTGTCAAATATTGCATCCGAGATGTTAGGTTGCCTTAGATTAGGATATATGCCGTTATAGGCGCATGTAATGTTACCACCGAGACGTAGGGACCGACACGCCTGGAATGTTGTCAAATGTTACATCCGAGATGTTAGGTTGCCTTAGGTTAGGATATATGACGTTACAGACGTCTATACTGTTCCCTGGGGGAAGTAGGGTTCGACAGGCCAGGAATGTTGTCAAATATTGCATCCGAGATGTTAGGTTGCCTTAGATTAGGATATATACCGTTATAGACGTATATACTGTTCCCTCCGGGACGTAGGGTTCGACAGGCCGGGAATGTTGTAGAATAATACATCCGAGATGTCAGGTTGCCTTAGGTTAGGATATATAACGTTATAGACGTATATACTGTTCCCTCCGAGAAGTAGGGTTCGACAGGCCAGGAATGTTGTCAAATATTACATACGAGATGTTATGTGGCCTTAGGTTAGGATATATAACGTTATAGACGTATGTAATGTTACGACCGAGACGTAGGGACCGACACGCCTGAAATGTTGTAAAATGTTACATCCGAGATGTTAGGTTGCCTAAGATTAGGATATATACCGTTATAGACGCATGTAATGTTACCACCGAGACGTAGGGACCGACATGCCTGGAATGTTGTCAAATGTTACATCCGAGATGTTAGGTTGCCTTAGGTTAGGATATATGACGTTATAGACGTATATACTGTTCCCACCGAGAGGTAGGGTTCGACACGCCAGGAATGTTGTCAAATATTACATACGAGATGTTATGTGGCCTTAGGTTAGGATATGTAACGTTATAGACGCATGTAATGTTACGACCGAGACGTAGGGACCGACACGCCTGGAATGTTGTAAAATGTTACATCCGAGATGTTAGGTTGCCTAAGATTAGGATATATACCGTTATAGACGCATGTAATGTTACCACCGAGACGTAGGGACCGACATGCCTGGAATGTTGTCAAATGTTACATCCGAGATGTTAGGTTGCCTTAGGTTAGGATATATGACGTTATAGACGTATATACTGTTCCCTCCGGATGGTAGGGTTCGACAGGCCAGGAATGTTGTCAAATATTGCATCCGAGATGTTAGGTTGCCTTAGGTTAGGATATATAAGGTTATAGACGCATGTAATGTTACCACCGAGACGTAGGGACCGACACGCCTGGAATGTTGTCAAATGTTACATCCTTGATGTTAGGTTGTCTTAGGTTAGGATATATGACGTTACAGACGTATATAATGTTCCCTCCGAGAAGTAGGGTTCGACAGGCCAGGAATGTTGTCAAATATTGCATCCGAGATGTTAGGTTGCCTTAGATTAGGATATATACCGTTATAGACGTATATACTGTTCCCTCCGGGACGTAGGGTTCGACAGGCCGGGAATGTTGTAGAATAATACATCCGAGATGTCAGGTTGCCTTAGGTTAGGATATATAACGTTATAGACGTATATACTGTTCCCTCCGAAAAGTAGGGTTCGACAGGCCAGGAATGTTGTCAAATATTGCATCCGAGATGTTAGGTTGCCTTAGATTAGGCTATATACCGTTATAGACGCATGTAATGTTACCACCGAGACGTAGGGACCGACAGGCCAGGAATGTTGTCAAATATTGCATCCGAGATGTTAGGCTGCCTTAGGTTAGGATATATGACGTTATAGACGCATGTAATGTTACGACCGAGACGTAGGGACCGACACGCCTGAAATGTTGTAAAATGTTACATCCGAGATGTTAGGTTGCCTAAGATTAGGATATATACCGTTATAGACGCATGTAATGTTACCACCGAGACGTAGGGACCGACATGCCTGGAATGTTGTCAAATGTTACATCCGAGATGTTAGGTTGCCTTAGGTTAGGATATATGACGTTATAGACGCATGTAATGTTACCACCGAGACGTAGGGACCGGCATGCCTGGAATGTTGTCAAATGTTACATCCGAGATGTTAGGTTGCCTTAGGTTAGGATATATGACGTTATAGACGTATATACTGTTCCCACCGAGAGGTAGGGTTCGACACGCCAGGAATGTTGTCAAATATTACATACGAGATGTTATGTGGCCTTAGGTTAGGATATATAACGTTATAGACGCATGTAATGTTACGACCGAGACGTAGGGACCGACACGCCTGAAATGTTGTAAAATGTTACATCCGAGATGTTAGGTTGCCTAAGATTAGGATATATACCGTTATAGACGCATGTAATGTTACCACCGAGACGTAGGGACCGACATGCCTGGAATGTTGTCAAATGTTACATCCGAGATGTTAGGTTGCCTTAGGTTAGGATATATGACGTTATAGACGTATATACTGTTCCCACCGAGAGGTAGGGTTCGACACGCCAGGAATGTTGTCAAATATTACATACGAGATGTTATGTGGCCTTAGGTTAGGATATATAACGTTATAGACGCATGTAATGTTACCACCGAGACGTAGGGACCGACACGCCTGGAATGTTGACAAATGTTACATCCGAGATGTTAGGTTGTCTTAGGTTAGGATATATGACGTTACAGACGTATATAATGTTCCCTCCGAGAAGTAGGGTTCGACAGGACAGGAATGTTGTCAAATATTGCATCCGAGATGTTAGGCTGCCTTAGGTTAGGATATATACCGTTATAGACGTATATACTGTTCCCACCGAGAAGTAGGGTTCGACACGCCAGGAATCTTGTCAAATATTACACACGAGATGTTAGGAGGCCTTAGGTTAGGATATGTAACGTTATAGACGCATGTAATGTTACGACCGAGACGTAGGGACCGACACGCCTGGAATGTTGTAAAATGTTACATCCGAGATGTTAGGTTGCCTAAGATTAGGATATATACCGTTATAGACGCATGTAATGTTACCACCGAGACGTAGGGACCGACACGCCTGGAATGTTGTCAAATGTTACATCCAAGATGTTAGGTTGCCTTAGGTTAGGATATATGACGTTATAGACTTATATACTGTTCCCACCGAGAGGTAGGGTTCGACACGCCAGGAATGTTGTCAAATATTACATACGAGATGTTATGTGGCCTTAGGTTAGGATATATAACGTTATAGACGCATGTAATGTTACGACCGAGACGTAGGGACCGACACGCCTGAAATGTTGTAAAATGTTACATCTGAGATGTTAGGTTGCCTAAGATTAGGATATATACCGTTATAGACGCATGTAATGTTACCACCGAGACGTAGGGACCGACATGCCTGGAATGTTGTCAAATGTTACATCCGAGATGTTAGGTTGCCTTAGGTTAGGATATATGACGTTATAGACGTATATACTGTTCCCACCGAGAGGTAGGGTTCGACACGCCAGGAATGTTGTCAAATATTACATACGAGATGTTATGTGGCCTTAGGTTAGGATATATAACGTTATAGACGCATGTAATGTTACCACCGAGACGTAGGGACCGACACGCCTGGAATGTTGACAAATGTTACATCCGAGATGTTAGGTTGTCTTAGGTTAGGATATATGACGTTACCGACGTATATAATGTTCCCTCCGAGAAGTAGGGTTCGACAGGACAGGAATGTTGTCAAATATTGCATCCGAGATGTTAGGCTGCCTTAGGTTAGGATATATACCGTTATAGAAGCATATAATGTTCCCACCGAGAAGTAGGGACCGACACGCCTGGAATGTTGTCAAATGTTACATCCGAGATGTTAGGTTGCCTTAGGTTAGGATATATGACGTTGCAGACGTCTATACTGTTCCCTGGGGGAAGTAGGGTTCGACAGGCCAGGAATGTTGTCAAATATTGCATCCGAGATGTTAGGTTGCCTTAGATTAGGATATATACCGTTATAGACGTATATACTGTTCCCTCCGGGACGTAGGGTTCGACAGGCCGGGAATGTTGTAGAATAATACATCCGAGATGTCAGGTTGCCTTAGGTTAGGATATATAACGTTATAGACGTATATACTGTTCCCTCCGAGAAGTAGGGTTCGACAGGCCAGGAATGTTGTCAAATATTGCATCCGAGATGTTAGGTTGGCTTAGATTAGGCTATATACCGTTATAGACGCATGTAATGTTACCACCGAGACGTAGGGACCGACAGGCCAGGAATGTTGTCAAATATTGCATCCGAGATGTTAGGCTGCCTTAGGTTAGGATATATGACGTTATAGACGCATGTAATGTTATCACCGAGACGTAGGGACCGACATGCCTGGAATGTTGTCAAATGTTACATCCGAGATGTTAGGTTGCCTTAGGTTAGGATATATGACGTTATAGACGTATATACTGTTCCCTCCGAGAAGTAGGGTTCGACAGGCCAGGAATGTTGTCAAATATTGCATCCGAGATGTTAGGTTGCCTTAGATTAGGATATATACCGTTATAGACGTATATACTGTTCCCTCCGAGAAGTAGGGTTCGACAGGCCAGGAATGTTGTCAAATATTGCATCCGAGATGTAAGGTTGCCTTAGATTAGGATATGCAACGTTATAGACGCATATAATGTTCCCACCGAGAAGTAGCGTCCGACACGCCTGGAAGGTTGTAGAATATTACATCCGAGATGTCAGGTTGCCTTAGGTTAGGATATATAACGTTATAGACGTATATACTGTTCCCTCCGAGAAGTAGTGTTCGACAGGCCAGGATTGTTGTCAAATATTGCATCCGAGATGTTAGGTTGCCTTAGATTATGATATATACCGTTATAGAAGCATATAATGTTCCCACCGAGAAGTAGGGTCCGACACGCCTGGAATGTTGTAGAATATTACATCCGAGATGTAAGGTTGCCTTAGGTTAAGATATATACCGTTTTAGACGTATATACTGTTCCCACCGAGAAGTAGGATTCGACAGGCCAGGAATGTTGTCAAATATTGCATCCGAGATGTTAGGTTGCCTTAGATTAGGATATATGCCGTTATAGGCGCATGTAATGTTACCACCGAGACGTAGGGACCGACACGCCTGGAATGTTGTCAAATGTTACATCCGAGATGTTAGGTTGCCTTAGGTTAGGATATATGACGTTACAGACGTCTATACTGTTCCCTGGGGGAAGTAGGGTTCGACAGGCCAGGAATGTTGTCAAATATTGCATCCGAGATGTTAGGTTGCCTTAGATTAGGATATATACCGTTATAGACGTATATACTGTTCCCTCCGGGACGTAGGGTTCGACAGGCCGGGAATGTTGTAGAATAATACATCCGAGATGTCAGGTTGCCTTAGGTTAGGATATATAACGTTATAGACGTATATACTGTTCCCTCCGAGAAGTAGGGTTCGACAGGCCAGGAATGTTGTCAAATATTACATACGAGATGTTATGTGGCCTTAGGTTAGGATATATAACGTTATAGACGTATGTAATGTTACGACCGAGACGTAGGGACCGACACGCCTGAAATGTTGTAAAATGTTACATCCGAGATGTTAGGTTGCCTAAGATTAGGATATATTCCGTTATAGACGCATGTAATGTTACCACCGAGACGTAGGGACCGACACGCCTGGAATGTTGTCAAATGTTACATCCGAGATGTTAGGTTGCCTTAGGTTAGGATATATGACGTTATAGACTTATATACTGTTCCCACCGAGAGGTAGGGTTCGACACGCCAGGAATGTTGTCAAATATTACATACGAGATGTTATGTGGCCTTAGGTTAGGATATATAACGTTACAGACGTATATAATGTTCCCTCCGAGAAGTAGGGTTCGACAGGACAGGAATGTTGTCAAATATTGCATCCGAGATGTTAGGCTGCCTTAGGTTAGGATATATACCGTTATAGACGTATATACTGTTCCCACCGAGAAGTAGGGTTCGACACGCCAGGAATCTTGTCAAATATTACACACGAGATGTTAGGAGGCCTTAGGTTAGGATATGTAACGTTATAGACGCATGTAATGTTACGACCGAGACGTAGGGACCGACACGCCTGGAATGTTGTAAAATGTTACATCCGAGATGTTAGGTTGCCTAAGATTAGGATATATACCGTTATAGACGCATGTAATGTTACCACCGAGACGTAGGGACCGACACGCCTGGAATGTTGTCAAATGTTACATCCGAGATGTTAGGTTGCCTTAGGTTAGGATATATGACGTTATAGACTTATATACTGTTCCCACCGAGAGGTAGGGTTCGACACGCCAGGAATGTTGTCAAATATTACATACGAGATGTTATGTGGCCTTAGGTTAGGATATATAACGTTATAGACGCATGTAATGTTACGACCGAGACGTAGGGACCGACACGCCTGAAATGTTGTAAAATGTTACATCCGAGATGTTAGGTTGCCTAAGATTAGGATATATACCGTTATAGACGCATGTAATGTTACCACCGAGACGTAGGGACCGACATGCCTGGAATGTTGTCAAATGTTACATCCGAGATGTTAGGTTGCCTTAGGTTAGGATATATGACGTTATAGACGTATATACTGTTCCCACCGAGAGGTAGGGTTCGACACGCCAGGAATGTTGTCAAATATTACATACGAGATGTTATGTGGCCTTAGGTTAGGATATATAACGTTATAGACGCATGTAATGTTACCACCGAGACGTAGGGACCGACACGCCTGGAATGTTGACAAATGTTACATCCGAGATGTTAGGTTGTCTTAGGTTAGGATATATGACGTTACAGACGTATATAATGTTCCCTCCGAGAAGTAGGGTACGACAGGACAGGAATGTTGTCAAATATTGCATCCGAGATGTTAGGCTGCCTTAGGTTAGGATATATACCGTTATAGACGTATATACTGTTCCCTCCGAGAAGTAGGGTTCGACAGGCCAGGAATGTTGTCAAATATTGCATCCGAGATGTAAGGTTGCCTTAGATTAGGATATGCAACGTTATAGACGCATATAATGTTCCCACCGAGAAGTAGGGTCCGACACGCCTGGAAGGTTGTAGAATATTACATCCGAGATGTTAGGTTGCCTTAGGTTAGGATATATAACGTTATAGGCGTATATACTGTTCCCTCCGAGAAGTAGGGTTCGACAGGCCAGGAATGTTGTCAAATATTGCATCCGAGATGTTAGATTGCCTTAGATTACGATATCGACCGTTATAGACGCATATAATATTCCCACCGAAAAGTATGCACCGACACTCCAGGAATATTGTAACATATTACGTCTGAGATAATAGGTTGCCTTAGATTAGGATATACATCGTTATAGACTCATATAATGTTCCCACCGAGAAGTAGGGTCCGACACGCCTGGAATGATGTAGAATATTACATCCGAGATGTTAGGTTGCCTTAGGTTAGGATATGTGACGTTACAGACGTATATACTGTTCCCTCCGAGAAGTAGGGTTCGCAGGCCAGGAATGTTGTCAAATATTGCATCCGAGATGTTAGGTTGCCTTAGATTAGGATATATAGCGTTCTAGACGCATATAATGTTCCCACCGAGAAGTAGGTTTCGACACGCCAGGAATGTTGTAGAATATTACATCCGAGATGTCAGGTTGCCTTAGATTAGGATATATACCGTTATAGACGTATATACTGTTCCCTCCGGGACGTAGGGTTCGACAGGCCGGGAATGTTGTAGAATAATACATCCGAGATGTCAGGTTGCCTTAGGCTGGATATATAACGTTATAGACGTATATACTGTTCCCTCCGAGAAGTAGGGTTCGACAGGCCAGGAATGTTGTCAAATATTACATACGAGATGTTATGTGGCCTTAGGTTAGGATATATAACGTTATAGACGCATGTAATGTTACGACCGAGACGTAGGGACCGACACGCCTGAAATGTTGTAAAATGTTACATCCGAGATGTTAGGTTGCCTAAGATTAGGATATATGACGTTATAGACGTATATACTGTTCCCTCCGAGAAGTAGGGTTCGACAGGCCAGGAATGTTGTCAAATATTGCATCCGAGATGTTAGGTTGCCTTAGATTAGGATATATACCGTTATAGACGTATATACTGTTCCCTCCGAGAAGTAGGGTTCGACAGGCCAGGAATGTTGTCAAATATTGCATCCGAGATGTAAGGTTGCCTTAGATTAGGATATGCAACGTTATAGACGCATATAATGTTCCCACCGAGAAGTAGGGTCCGACACGCCTGGAAGGTTGTAGAATATTACATCCGAGATGTTAGGTTGCCTTAGGTTAGGATATATAACGTTATAGGCGTATATACTGTTCCCTCCGAGAAGTAGGGTTCGACAGGCCAGGAATGTTGTCAAATATTGCATCCGAGATGTTAGATTGCCTTAGATTACGATATCGACCGTTATAGACGCATATAATATTCCCACCGAAAAGTATGCACCGACACGCCAGGAATATTGTAAAATATTACGTCTGAGATAATAGGTTGCCTTAGATTAGGATATACATCGTTATAGACTCATATAATGTTCCCACCGAGAAGTAGGGTCCGACACGCCTGGAATGATGTAGAATATTACATCCGAGATGTTAGGTTGCCTTAGGTTAGGATATGTGACGTTACAGACGTATATACTGTTCCCTCCGAGAAGTAGGGTTCGCAGGCCAGGAATGTTGTCAAATATTGCATCCGAGATGTTAGGTTGCCTTAGATTAGGATATATAGCGTTCTAGACGCATATAATGTTCCCACCGAGAAGTAGGTTTCGACACGCCAGGAATGTTGTAGAATATTACATCCGAGATGTCAGGTTGCCTTAGATTAGGATATATACCGTTATAGACGTATATACTGTTCCCTCCGGGACGTAGGGTTCGACAGGCCGGGAATGTTGTAGAATAATACATCCGAGATGTCAGGTTGCCTTAGGCTGGATATATAACGTTATAGACGTATATACTGTTCCCTCCGAGAAGTAGGGTTCGACAGGCCAGGAATGTTGTCAAATAATACATACGAGATGTTATGTGGCCTTAGGTTAGGATATATAACGTTATAGACGCATGTAATTTTACGACCGAGACGTAGGGACCGACACGCCTGAAATGTTGTAAAATGTTACATCCGAGATGTTAGGTTGCCTAAGATTAGGATATATACCGTTATAGACGCATGTAATGTTACCACCGAGACGTAGGGACCGACATGGCTGGAATGTTGTCAAATGTTACATCCGAGATGTTAGGTTGCCTTAGGTTAGGATATATGACGTTATAGACGTATATACTGTTCCCACCGAGAGGTAGGGTTCGACACGCCAGGAATGTTGTCAAATATTACATACGAGATGTTATGTGGCCTTAGGTTAGGATATATAACGTTATAGACGCATGTAATGTTACCACCGAGACGTAGGGACCGACACGCCTGGAATGTTGACAAATGTTACATCCGAGATGTTAGGTTGTCTTAGGTTAGGATATATGACGTTACAGACGTATATAATGTTCCCTCCGAGAAGTAGGGTACGACAGGACAGGAATGTTGTCAAATATTGCATCCGAGATGTTAGGCTGCCTTAGGTTAGGATATATACCGTTATACACGTATATACTGTTCCCACCGAGAAGTAGGGTTCGACACGCCAGGAATCTTGTCAAATATTACACACGAGATGTTAGGAGGCCTTAGGTTAGGATATGTAACGTTATAGACGCATGTAATGTTACGACCGAGACGTAGGGACCGACACGCCTGGAATGTTGTCAAATGTTACATCCGAGATGTTAGGTTGCCTTAGGTTAGGATATATGACGTTATAGACGTATATACTGTTCCCTCCGGATGGTAGGGTTCGACCGGCCAGGAATGTTGTCAAATATTGCATCCGAGATGTTAGGTTGCCTTAGGTTAGGATATATAAGGTTATAGACGCATGTAATGTTACCACCGAGACGTAGGGTTCGACAGGCCGGGAATGTTGTAGAATAATACATCCGAGATGTCAGGTTGCCTTAGGTTAGGATATATAACGTTATAGACGTATATACTGTTCCCTCCGAGAAGTAGGGTTCGACAGGCCAGGAATGTTGTCAAATATTGCATCCGAGATGTTAGGTTGCCTTAGATTAGGCTATATACCGTTATAGACGCATGTAATGTTACCACCGAGACGTAGGGACCGACAGGCCAGGAATGTTGTCAAATATTGCATCCGAGATGTTAGGCTGCCTTAGGTTAGGAGATATGACGTTATAGACGCATGTAATGTTACCACCGAGACGTAGGGACCGACATGCCTGGAATGTTGTCAAATGTTACATCCGAGATGTTAGGTTGCCTTAGGTTAGGATATATGACGTTATAGACGTATATACTGTTCCCTCCGAGAAGTAGGGTTCGACAGGCCAGGAATGTTGTCAAATATTGCATCCGAGATGTTAGGTTGCCTTAGATTAGGGTATATACCGTTATAGACGTATATACTGTTCCCTCCGAGAAGTGGGGTTCGACAGGCCAGGAATGTTGTCAAATATTGCATCCGAGATGTAAGGTTGCCTTAGATTAGGATATGCAACGTTATAGACGCATATAATGTTCCCACCGAGAAGTAGGGTCCGACACGCCTGGAAGGTTGTAGAATATTACATCCGAGATGTTAGGTTGCCTTAGGTTAGGATATATAACGTTATAGGCGTATATACTGTTCCCTCCGAGAAGTAGGGTTCGACAGGCCAGGAATGTTGTCAAATATTGCATCCGAGATGTTAGATTGCCTTAGATTACGATATCGACCGTTATAGACGCATATAATATTCCCACCGAAAAGTATGCACCGACACGCCAGGAATATTGTAAAATATTACGTCTGAGATAATAGGTTGCCTTAGATTAGGATATACATCGTTATAGACTCATATAATGTTCCCACCGAGAAGTAGGGTCCGACACGCCTGGAATGATGTAGAATATTACATCCGAGATGTTAGGTTGCCTTAGGTTAGGATATGTGACGTTACAGACGTATATACTGTTCCCTCCGAGAAGTAGGGTTCGCAGGCCAGGAATGTTGTCAAATATTGCATCCGAGATGTTAGGTTGCCTTAGATTAGGATATATAGCGTTCTAGACGCATATAATGTTCCCACCGAGAAGTAGGTTTCGACACGCCAGGAATGTTGTAGAATATTACATCCGAGATGTCAGGTTGCCTTAGATTAGGATATATACCATTATAGACGTATATACTGTTCCCTCCGGGACGTAGGGTTCGACAGGCCGGGAATGTTGTAGAATAATACATCCGAGATGTCAGGTTGCCTTAGGCTGGATATATAACGTTATAGACGTATATACTGTTCCCTCCGAGAAGTAGGGTTCGACAGGCCAGGAATGTTGTCAAATAATACATACGAGATGTTATGTGGCCTTAGGTTAGGATATATAACGTTATAGACGCATGTAATTTTACGACCGAGACGTAGGGACCGACACGCCTGAAATGTTGTAAAATGTTACATCCGAGATGTTAGGTTGCCTAAGATTAGGATATATACCGTTATAGACGCATGTAATGTTACCACCGAGACGTAGGGACCGACATGGCTGGAATGTTGTCAAATGTTACATCCGAGATGTTAGGTTGCCTTAGGTTAGGATATATGACGTTATAGACGTATATACTGTTCCCACCGAGAGGTAGGGTTCGACACGCCAGGAATGTTGTCAAATATTACATACGAGATGTTATGTGGCCTTAGGTTAGGATATATAACGTTATAGACGCATGTAATGTTACCACCGAGACGTAGGGACCGACACGCCTGAAATGTTGTAAAATGTTACATCCGAGATGTTAGGTTGCCTAAGATTAGGATATATACTGTTATAGACGCATGTAATGTTACCACCGAGACGTAGGGACCGACATGCCTGGAATGTTGTCAAATGTTACATCCGAGATGTTAGGTTGCCTTAGGTTAGGATATATGACGTTATAGACGTATATACTGTTCCCACCGAGAGGTAGGGTTCGACACGCCAGGAATGTTGTCAAATATTACATACGAGATGTTATGTGGCCTTAGGTTAGGATATATAACGTTATAGACGCATGTAATGTTACCACCGAGACGTAGGGACCGACACGCCTGGAATGTTGACAAATGTTACATCCGAGATGTTAGGTTGTCTTAGGTTAGGATATATGACGTTACAGACGTATATAATGTTCCCTCCGAGAAGTAGGGTTCGACAGGACAGGAATGTTGTCAAATATTGCATCCGAGATGTTAGGCTGCCTTAGGTTAGGATATATACCGTTATAGAAGTATATACTGTTCCCACCGAGAAGTAGGGTTCGACACGCCAGGAATCTTGTCAAATATTACACACGAGATGTTAGGAGGCCTTAGGTTAGGATATGTAACGTTATAGACGCATGTAATGTTACGACCGAGACGTAGGGACCGACACGCCTGGAATGTTGTAAAATGTTACATCCGAGATGTTAGGTTGCCTAAGATTAGGATATATACCGTTATAGACGCATGTAATGTTATCACCGAGACGTAGGGACCGACACGCCTGGAATGTTGTCAAATGTTACATCCGAGATGTTAGGTTGCCTTAGGTTAGGATATATGACGTTATAGACTTATATACTGTTCCCACCGAGAGGTAGGGTTCGACACGCCAGGAATGTTGTCAAACATTACATACGAGATGTTATGTGGCCTTAGGTTAGGATATATAACGTTATAGACGCATGTAATGTTACGACCGAGACGTAGGGACCGACACGCCTGAAATGTTGTAAAATGTTACATCCGAGATGTTAGGTTGCCTAAGATTAGGATATATACCGTTATAGACGCATGTAATGTTACCACCGAGACGTAGGGACCGACATGCCTGGAATGTTGTAAAATGTTACATCCGAGATGTTAGGTTGCCTAAGATTAGGATATATACCGTTATAGACGCATGTAATGTTACCACCGAGACGTAGGGACCGACACGCCTGGAATGTTGTCAAATGTTACATCCGAGATGTTAGGTTGCCTTAGGTTAGGATATATGACGTTATAGACTTATATACTGTTCCCACCGAGAGGTAGGGTTCGACACGCCAGGAATGTTGTCAAATATTACATACGAGATGTTATGTGGCCTTAGGTTAGGATATATAACGTTATAGACGCATGTAATGTTACGACCGAGACGTAGGGACCGACACGCCTGAAATGTTGTAAAATGTTACATCCGAGATGTTAGGTTGCCTAAGATTAGGATATATACCGTTATAGACGCATGTAATGTTACCACCGAGACGTAGGGACCGACATGCCTGGAATGTTGTCAAATGTTACATCCGAGATGTTAGGTTGCCCTAGGTTAGGATATATGACGTTATAGACGTATATACTGTTCCCACCGAGAGGTAGGGTTCGACACGCCGGGAATGTTGTCAAATATTACATACGAGATGTTATGTGGCCTTAGGTTAGGATATATAACGTTATAGACGCATGTAATGTTACCACCGAGACGTAGGGACCGACACGCCTGGAATGTTGACAAATGTTACATCCGAGATGTTAGGTTGTCTTAGGTTAGGATATATGACGTTACAGACGTATATAATGTTCCCTCCGAGAAGTAGGGTTCGACAGGACAGGAATGTTGTCAAATATTGCATCCGAGATGTTAGGCTGCCTTAGGTTAGGATATATACCGTTATAGACGTATATACTGTTCCCACCGAGAAGTAGGGTTCGACACGCCAGGAATCTTGTCAAATATTACACACGAGATGTTAGGAGGCCTTAGGTTAGGATATGTAACGTTATAGACGCATGTAATGTTACGACCGAGACGTAGGGACCGACACGCCTGGAATGTTGTAAAATGTTACATCCGAGATGTTAGGTTGCCTAAGATTAGGATATATACCGTTATAGACGCATGTAATGTTACCACCGAGACGTAGGGACCGACACGCCTGGAATGTTGTCAAATGTTACATCCGAGATGTTAGGTTGCCTTAGGTTAGGATATATGACGTTATAGACGTATATACTGTTCCCTCCGGATGGTAGGGTTCGACAGGCCAGGAATGTTGTCAAATATTGCATCCGAGATGTGAGGTTGCCTTAGGTTAGGATATATAAGGTTATAGACGCATGTAATGTTACCACCGAGACGTAGGGACCGACACGCCTGGAATGTTGTCAAATGTTACATCCTTGATGTTAGGTTGTCTTAGGTTAGGATATATGACGTTACAGACGTATATAATGTTCCCTCCGAGAAGTAGGGTTCGACAGGCCAGGAATGTTGTCAAATATTGCATCCGAGATGTTAGGTTGCCTTAGATTAGGATATATACCGTTATAGACGTATATACTGTTCCCTCCGGGACGTAGGGTTCGACAGGCCGGGAATGTTGTAGAATAATACATCCGAGATGTCAGGTTGCCTTAGGTTAGGATATATAACGTTATAGGCGTATATACTGTTCCCTCCGAGAAGTAGGGTTCGACAGGCCAGGAATGTTGTCAAATATTGCATCCGAGATGTTAGATTGCCTTAGATTACGATATCGACCGTTATAGACGCATATAATATTCCCACCGAAACGTATGCACCGACACGCCAGGAATATTGTAAAATATTACGTCTGAGATAATAGGTTGCCTTAGATTAGGATATACATCGTTATAGACTCATATAATGTTCCCACCGAGAAGTAGGGTCCGACACGCCTGGAATGATGTAGAATATTACATCCGAGATGTTAGGTTGCCTTAGGTTAGGATATGTGACGTTACAGACGTATATACTGTTCCCTCCGAGAAGTAGTGTTCGACAGGCCAGGAATGTTGTCAAATATTGCATCCGAGATGTTAGGTTGCCTTAGATTATGATATATACCGTTATAGAAGCATATAATGTTCCCACCGAGAAGTAGGGTCCGACACGCCTGGAATGTTGTAGAATATTACATCCGAGATGTAAGGTTGCCTTAGGTTAAGATATATACCGTTTTAGACGTATATACTGTTCCCTCCGAGAAGTAGGATTCGACAGGCCAGGAATGTTGTCAAATATTGCATCCGAGATGTTAGGTTGCCTTAGATTAGGATATATGCCGTTATAGGCGCATGTAATGTTACCACCGAGACGTAGGGACCGACACGCCTGGAATGTTGTCAAATGTTACATCCGAGATGTTAGGTTGCCTTAGGTTAGGATATATGACGTTACAGACGTCTATACTGTTCCCTGGGGGAAGTAGGGTTCGACAGGCCAGGAATGTTGTCAAATATTGCATCCGAGATGTTAGGTTGCCTTAGATTAGGATATATACCGTTATAGACGTATATACTGTTCCCTCCGGGACGTAGGGTTCGACAGGCCGGGAATGTTGTAGAATAATACATCCGAGATGTCAGGTTGCCTTAGGTTAGGATATATAACGTTATAGACGTATATACTGTTCCCTCCGAGAAGTAGGGTTCGACAGGCCAGGAATGTTGTCAAATATTACATACGAGATGTTATGTGGCCTTAGGTTAGGATATATAACGTTATAGACGCATGTAATGTTACGACCGAGACGTAGGGACCGACACGCCTGAAATGTTGTAAAATGTTACATCCGAGATGTTAGGTTACCTAAGATTAGGATATATACCGTTATAGACGCATGTAATGTTACCACCGAGACGTAGGGACCGACATGCCTGGAATGTTGTCAAATGTTACATCCGAGATGTTAGGTTGCCTTAGGTTAGGATATATGACGTTATAGACGTATATACTGTTCCCACCGAGAGGTAGGGTTCGACACGCCAGGAATGTTGTCAAATATTACATACGAGATGTTATGTGGCCTTAGGTTAGGATATATAACGTTATAGACGCATCTAATGTTACCACCGAGACGTAGGGACCGACACGCCTGGAATGTTGACAAGTGTTACATCCGAGATGTTAGGTTGTCTTAGGTTAGGATATATGACGTTACAGACGTATATAATGTTCCCTCCGAGAAGTAGGGTCCGACACGCCTGGAATGTTGTAGAATATTACGTCCGAGATGTAAGGTTGCCTTAGGTTAGGATATATAACGTTATGGACGTATATACTGTTCCCACCGAGAAGTAGGCTCCGAAACGCCAGCAATGTTGTAAAATACTACATCCGAGTTGTTACGTTGCCGTTATAGGCGCATTAATGTTACCACCGAGACGTAGGGACCGACACGCCTGGAATGTTGTCAAATGTGACATCCGAGATGTTAGGTTGCCTTAGGTTAGGATATATGACGTTATAGACGTATATACTGTTCCCTCCGGATGGTAGGGTTCGACAGGCCAGGAATGTTGTCAAATATTGCATCCGAGATGTTAGGTTGCCTTAGGTTAGGATATATGACGTTATAGACGCATGTAATGTTACCACCGAGACGTAGGGACCGACATGCCTGGAATGTTGTCAAATGTTACATCCGAGATGTTAGGTTGCCTTAGGTTAGGATATATACCGTTATAGACGTATATACTGTTCCCACCGAGAGGTAGGGTTCGACACGCCAGGAATGTTGTCAAATATTACATACGAGATGTTATGTGGCCTTAGGTTAGGATATATAGCGTTATAGACGCATGTAATGTTACGACCGAGACGTAGGGACCGACACGCCTGAAATGTTGTAAAATGTTACATCCGAGATGTTAGGTTGCCTAAGATTAGGATATATACCGTTATAGACGCATGTAATGTTACCACCGAGACGTAGGGACCGACATGCCTGGAATGTTGTCAAATGTTACATCCGAGATGTTAGGTTGCCTTAGGTTAGGATATATGACGTTATAGACGTATATACTGTTCCCACCGAGAGGTAGGGTTCGACACGCCAGGAATGTTGTCAAATATTACATACGAGATGTTATGTGGCCTTAGGTTAGGATATATAACGTTATAGACGCATGTAATGTTACCACCGAGACGTAGGGACCGACACGCCTGGAATGTTGTAAAATGTTACATCCGAGATGTTAGGTTGCCTAAGATTAGGATATATACCGTTATAGACGCATGTAATGTTACCACCGAGACGTAGGGACCGACACGCCTGGAATGTTGTCAAATGTTACATCCGAGATGTTAGGTTGCCTTAGGTTAGGATATATGACGTTATAGACGTATATACTGTTCCCTCCGGATGGTAGGGTTCGACAGGCCAGCAATGTTGTCAAATATTGCATCCGAGATGTTAGGTTGCCTTAGGTTAGGATATATAAGGTTATAGACGCATGTAATGTTACCACCGAGACGTAGGGACCGACACGCCTGGAATGTTGTCAAATGTTACATCCGAGATGTTAGGTTGCCTCAGGATAGGATATATGACGTTATAGACGTATATACTGTTCCCTCCGAGACGTAGGGACCGACATGCCTGTAATGTTGTCAAATGTTACATCCGAGATGTTAGGTTGCCTTAGGTTAGGATATATGACGTTATAGACGTATATACTGTTCCCTCCGAGAAGTAGGGTTCGACAGGCCAGGAATGTTGTCAAATATTGCATCCGAGATGTTAGGTTGCCTTAGGTTAGGATATATAAGGTTATAGACGCATGTAATGTTACCACCGAGACGTAGGGACCGACACGCCTGGAATGTTGTCAAATGTTACATCCGAGATGTTAGGTTGCCTCAGGATAGGATATATGACGTTATAGACGTATATACTGTTCCCTCCGAGACGTAGGGACCGACATGCCTGTAATGTTGTCAAATGTTACATCCGAGATGTTAGGTTGCCTTAGGTTAGGATATATGACGTTATAGACGTATATACTGTTCCCTCCGAGAAGTAGGGTTCGACAGGCCAGGAATGTTGTCAAATATTGCATCCGAGATGTTAGGTTGCCTTAGATTAGGATATATTCCGTTATAGACGTATATACTGTTCCCTCCGAGAAGTAGGGTTCGACAGACCAGGAATGTTGTCAAATATTGCATCCGAGATGTAAGGTTGCCTTAGATTAGGATATGCAACGTTATAGACGCATATAATGTTCCCACCGAGAAGTAGGGTCCGACACGCCTGGAAGGTTGTAGAATATTACATCCGAGATGTTAGGTTGCCTTAGGTTAGGATATATAACGTTATAGGCGTATATACTGTTCCCTCCGAGAAGTAGGGTTCGACAGGCCAGGAATGTTGTCAAATATTGCATCCGAGATGTTAGATTGCCTTAGATTACGATATCGACCGTTATAGACGCATATAATATTCCCACCGAAAAGTATGCACCGACACGCCAGGAATATTGTAAAATATTACGTCTGAGATAATAGGTTGCCTTAGATTAGGATATACATCGTTATAGACTCATATAATGTTCCCACCGAGAAGTAGGGTCCGACACGCCTGGAATGTTGTAGAATATTACATCCGAGATGTAAGGTTGCCTTAGGTTAGGATATATACCGTTTTAGACGTATATACTGTTCCCTCCGAGAAGTAGGATTCGACAGGCCAGGAATGTTGTCAAATATTGCATCCGAGATGTTAGGTTGCCTTAGATTAGGATATATGCCGTTATAGGCGCATGTAATGTTACCACCGAGACGTAGGGACCGACACGCCTGGAATGTTGTCAAATGTTACATCCGAGATGTTAGGTTGCCTTAGGTTAGGATATATAAGGTTATAGACGCATGTAATGTTACCCCCGAGGTAGGGACCGACACGCCTGGAATGTTGTCAAATGTTACATCCGAGATGTTAGGTTGCCTCAGGATAGGATATATGACGTTATAGACGTATATACTGTTCCCTCCGAGACGTAGGGACCGACATGCCTGGAATGTTGTCAAATGTTACATCCGAGATGTTAGGTTGCCTTAGGTTAGGATATATGACGTTATAGACGTATATACTGTTCCCTCCGAGAAGTAGGGTTCGACAGGCCAGGAATGTTGTCAAATATTGCATCCGAGATGTTAGGTTGCCTTAGATTAGGATATATACCGTTATAGACGTATATACTGTTCCCTCCGAGAAGTAGGGTTCGACAGGCCAGGAATGTTGTCAAATATTGCATCCGAGATGTAAGGTTGCCTTAGATTAGGATATGCAACGTTATAGACGCATATAATGTTCCCACCGAGAAGTAGGGTCCGACACGCCTGGAATGTTGTAGAATATTACATCCGAGATGTAAGGTTGCCTTAGGTTAGGATATATACCGTTTTAGACGTATATACTGTTCCCTCCGAGAAGTAGGATTCGACAGGCCAGGAATGTTGTCAAATATTGCATCCGAGATGTTAGGTTGCCTTAGATTAGGATATATGCCGTTATAGGCGCATGTAATGTTACCACCGAGACGTAGGGACCGACACGCCTGGAATGTTGTCAAATGTTACATCCGAGATGTTAGGTTGCCTTAGGTTAGGATATATGACGTTACAGACGTCTATACTGTTCCCTGGGGGAAGTAGGGTTCGACAGGCCAGGAATGTTGTCAAATATTGCATCCGAGATGTTAGGTTGCCTTAGGTTAGGATATATGACGTTATAGACGCATGTAATGTTACCACCGAGACGTAGGGACCGACATGCCTGGAATGTTGTCAAATGTTACATCCGAGATGTTAGGTTGCCTTAGGTTAGGATATATGACGTTATAGACGTATATACTGTTCCCACCGAGAGGTAGGGTTCGACACGCCAGGAATGTTGTCAAATATTACATACGAGATGTTATGTGGCCTTAGGTTAGGATATATAACGTTATAGACGCATGTAATGTTACGACCGAGACGTAGGGACCGACACGCCTGAAATGTTGTAAAATGTTACATCCGAGATGTTAGGTTGCCTAAGATTAGGATATATACCGTTATAGACGCATGTAATGTTACCACCGAGACGTAGGGACCGACACGCCTGGAATGTTGTCAAATGTTACATCCGAGATGTTAGGTTGCCTTAGGTTAGGATATATGACGTTATAGACGTATATACTGTTCCCACCGAGAGGTAGGGTTCGACACGCCAGGAATGTTGTCAAATATTACATACGAGATGTTATGTGGCCTTAGGTTAGGATATATAACGTTATAGACGCATGTAATGTTACCACCGAGACGTAGGGACCGACACGCCTGGAATGTTGACAAGTGTTACATCCGAGATGTTAGGTTGTCTTAGGTTAGGATATATGACGTTACAGACGTATATAATGTTCCCTCCGAGAAGTAGGGTCCGACACGCCTGGAATGTTGTAGAATATTACGTCCGAGATGTAAGGTTGCCTTAGGTTAGGATATATAACGTTATGGACGTATATACTGTTCCCACCGAGAAGTAGGGTCCGAAACGCCAGCAATGTTGTAAAATATTACATCCGAGTTGTTATGTTGCCGTTATAGGCGCATTAATGTTACCACCGAGACGTAGGGACCGACACGCCTGGAATGTTGTCAAATGTGACATCCGAGATGTTAGGTTGCCTTAGGTTAGGATATATGACGTTATAGACGTATATACTGTTCCCTCCGGATGGTAGGGTTCGACAGGCCAGGAATGTTGTCAAATATTGCATCCGAGATGTTAGGTTGCCTTAGGTTAGGATATATGACGTTATAGACGCATGTAATGTTACCACCGAGACGTAGGGACCGACATGCCTGGAATGTTGTCAAATGTTACATCCGAGATGTTAGGTTGCCTTAGGTTAGGATATATGACGTTACAGACGTCTATACTGTTCCCTGGGGGAAGTAGGGTTCGACAGGCAAGGAATGTTGTCAAATATTGCATCCGAGATGTTAGGTTGCCTTAGATTAGGATATATGCCGTTATAGGCGCATGTAATGTTACCACCGAGACGTAGGGACCGACACGCCTGGAATGTTGTCAAATGTTACATCCGAGATGTTAGGTTGCCTTAGGTTAGGATATATGACGTTACAGACGTCTATACTGTTCCCTGGGGGAAGTAGGGTTCGACAGGCCAGGAATGTTGTCAAATATTGCATCCGAGATGTTAGGTTGCCTTAGGTTAGGATATATGACGTTATAGACGCATGTAATGTTACCACCGAGACGTAGGGACCGACATGCCTGGAATGTTGTCAAATGTTACATCCGAGATGTTAGGTTGCCTTAGGTTAGGATATATGACGTTATAGACGTATATACTGTTCCCACCGAGAGGTAGGGTTCGACACGCCAGGAATGTTGTCAAATATTACATACGAGATGTTATGTGGCCTTAGGTTAGGATATATAACGTTATAGACGCATGTAATGTTACGACCGAGACGTAGGGACCGACACGCCTGAAATGTTGTAAAATGTTACATCCGAGATGTTAGGTTGCCTAAGATTAGGATATATACCGTTATAGACGCATGTAATGTTACCACCGAGACGTAGGGACCGACACGCCTGGAATGTTGTCAAATGTTACATCCGAGATGTTAGGTTGCCTCAGGATAGGATATATGACGTTATAGACGTATATACTGTTCCCTCCGAGACGTAGGGACCGACATGCCTGTAATGTTGTCAAATGTTACATCCGAGATGTTAGGTTGCCTTAGGTTAGGATATATGACGTTATAGACGTATATACTGTTCCCTCCGAGAAGTAGGGTTCGACAGGCCAGGAATGTTGTCAAATATTGCATCCGAGATGTTAGGTTGCCTTAGATTAGGATATATTCCGTTATAGACGTATATACTGTTCCCTCCGAGAAGTAGGGTTCGACAGACCAGGAATGTTGTCAAATATTGCATCCGAGATGTAAGGTTGCCTTAGATTAGGATATGCAACGTTATAGACGCATATAATGTTCCCACCGAGAAGTAGGGTCCGACACGCCTGGAAGGTTGTAGAATATTACATCCGAGATGTTAGGTTGCCTTAGGTTAGGATATATAACGTTATAGGCGTATATACTGTTCCCTCCGAGAAGTAGGGTTCGACAGGCCAGGAATGTTGTCAAATATTGCATCCGAGATGTTAGATTGCCTTAGATTACGATATCGACCGTTATAGACGCATATAATATTCCCACCGAAAAGTATGCACCGACACGCCAGGAATATTGTAAAATATTACGTCTGAGATAATAGGTTGCCTTAGATTAGGATATACATCGTTATAGACTCATATAATGTTCCCACCGAGAAGTAGGGTCCGACACGCCTGGAATGTTGTAGAATATTACATCCGAGATGTAAGGTTGCCTTAGGTTAGGATATATACCGTTTTAGACGTATATACTGTTCCCTCCGAGAAGTAGGATTCGACAGGCCAGGAATGTTGTCAAATATTGCATCCGAGATGTTAGGTTGCCTTAGATTAGGATATATGCCGTTATAGGCGCATGTAATGTTACCACCGAGACGTAGGGACCGACACGCCTGGAATGTTGTCAAATGTTACATCCGAGATGTTAGGTTGCCTTAGGTTAGGATATATAAGGTTATAGACGCATGTAATGTTACCCCCGAGGTAGGGACCGACACGCCTGGAATGTTGTCAAATGTTACATCCGAGATGTTAGGTTGCCTCAGGATAGGATATATGACGTTATAGACGTATATACTGTTCCCTCCGAGACGTAGGGACCGACATGCCTGGAATGTTGTCAAATGTTACATCCGAGATGTTAGGTTGCCTTAGGTTAGGATATATGACGTTATAGACGTATATACTGTTCCCTCCGAGAAGTAGGGTTCGACAGGCCAGGAATGTTGTCAAATATTGCATCCGAGATGTTAGGTTGCCTTAGATTAGGATATATACCGTTATAGACGTATATACTGTTCCCTCCGAGAAGTAGGGTTCGACAGGCCAGGAATGTTGTCAAATATTGCATCCGAGATGTAAGGTTGCCTTAGATTAGGATATGCAACGTTATAGACGCATATAATGTTCCCACCGAGAAGTAGGGTCCGACACGCCTGGAATGTTGTAGAATATTACATCCGAGATGTAAGGTTGCCTTAGGTTAGGATATATACCGTTTTAGACGTATATACTGTTCCCTCCGAGAAGTAGGATTCGACAGGCCAGGAATGTTGTCAAATATTGCATCCGAGATGTTAGGTTGCCTTAGATTAGGATATATGCCGTTATAGGCGCATGTAATGTTACCACCGAGACGTAGGGACCGACACGCCTGGAATGTTGTCAAATGTTACATCCGAGATGTTAGGTTGCCTTAGGTTAGGATATATGACGTTACAGACGTCTATACTGTTCCCTGGGGGAAGTAGGGTTCGACAGGCCAGGAATGTTGTCAAATATTGCATCCGAGATGTTAGGTTGCCTTAGGTTAGGATATATGACGTTACAGACGTCTATACTGTTCCCTGGGGGAAGTAGGGTTCGACAGGCCAGGAATGTTGTCAAATATTGCATCCGAGATGTTAGGTTGCCTTAGGTTAGGATATATGACGTTATAGACGCATGTAATGTTACCACCGAGACGTAGGGACCGACACGCCTGGAATGTTGTCAAATGTTACATCCGAGATGTTAGGTTGCCTCAGGATAGGATATATGACGTTATAGACGTATATACTGTTCCCTCCGAGACGTAGGGACCGACATGCCTGTAATGTTGTCAAATGTTACATCCGAGATGTTAGGTTGCCTTAGGTTAGGATATATGACGTTATAGACGTATATACTGTTCCCTCCGAGAAGTAGGGTTCGACAGGCCAGGAATGTTGTCAAATATTGCATCCGAGATGTTAGGTTGCCTTAGATTAGGATATATTCCGTTATAGACGTATATACTGTTCCCTCCGAGAAGTAGGGTTCGACAGACCAGGAATGTTGTCAAATATTGCATCCGAGATGTAAGGTTGCCTTAGATTAGGATATGCAACGTTATAGACGCATATAATGTTCCCACCGAGAAGTAGGGTCCGACACGCCTGGAAGGTTGTAGAATATTACATCCGAGATGTTAGGTTGCCTTAGGTTAGGATATATAACGTTATAGGCGTATATACTGTTCCCTCCGAGAAGTAGGGTTCGACAGGCCAGGAATGTTGTCAAATATTGCATCCGAGATGTTAGATTGCCTTAGATTACGATATCGACCGTTATAGACGCATATAATATTCCCACCGAAAAGTATGCACCGACACATCAGGAATATTGTAAAATATTACGTCTGAGATAATAGGTTGCCTTAGATTAGGATATACATCGTTATAGACTCATATAATGTTCCCACCGAGAAGTAGGGTCCGACACGCCTGGAATGTTGTAGAATATTACATCCGAGATGTAAGGTTGCCTTAGGTTAGGATATATACCGTTTTAGACGTATATACTGTTCCCTCCGAGAAGTAGGATTCGACAGGCCAGGAATGTTGTCAAATATTGCATCCGAGATGTTAGGTTGCCTTAGATTAGGATATATGCCGTTATAGGCGCATGTAATGTTACCACCGAGACGTAGGGACCGACACGCCTGGAATGTTGTCAAATGTTACATCCGAGATGTTAGGTTGCCTTAGGTTAGGATATATAAGGTTATAGACGCATGTAATGTTACCCCCGAGGTAGGGACCGACACGCCTGGAATGTTGTCAAATGTTACATCCGAGATGTTAGGTTGCCTCAGGATAGGATATATGACGTTATAGACGTATATACTGTTCCCTCCGAGACGTAGGGACCGACATGCCTGGAATGTTGTCAAATGTTACATCCGAGATGTTAGGTTGCCTTAGATTAGGATATATGCCGTTATAGGCGCATGTAATGTTACCACCGAGACGTAGGGACCGACACGCCTGGAATGTTGTCAAATGTTACATCCGAGATGTTAGGTTGCCTTAGGTTAGGATATATGACGTTACAGACGTCTATACTGTTCCCTGGGGGAAGTAGGGTTCGACAGGCCAGGAATGTTGTCAAATATTGCATCCGAGATGTTAGGTTGCCTTAGGTTAGGATATATGACGTTATAGACGCATGTAATGTTACCACCGAGACGTAGGGACCGACATGCCTGGAATGTTGTCAAATGTTACATCCGAGATGTTAGGTTGCCTTAGGTTAGGATATATGACGTTATAGACGTATATACTGTTCCCTCCGAGAAGTAGGGTTCGACAGGCCAGGAATGTTGTCAAATATTACATACGAGATGTTATGTGGCCTTAGGTTAGGATATATAACGTTATAGACGCATGTAATGTTACCACCGAGACGTAGGGACCGACACGCCTGGAATGTTGACAAATGTTACATCCGAGATGTTAGGTTGTCTTAGGTTAGGATATATGACGTTACAGACGTATATAATGTTCCCTCCGAGAAGTAGGGTTCGACAGGACAGGAAGGTTGTCAAATATTGCATCCGAGATGTTAGGCTGCCTTAGGTTAGGATATATACCGTTATAGACGTATATACTGTTCCCACCGAGAAGTAGGGTTCGACACGCCAGGAATCTTGTCAAATATTACACACGAGATGTTAGGAGGCCTTAGGTTAGGATATGTAACGTTATAGACGCATGTAATGTTACGACCGAGACGTAGGGACCGACACGCCTGGAATGTTGTAAAATGTTACATCCGAGATGTTAGGTTGCCTAAGATTAGGATATATACCGTTATAGACGCATGTAATGTTACCACCGAGACGTAGGGACCGACACGCCTGGAATGTTGTCAAATGTTACATCCGAGATGTTAGGTTGCCTTAGGTTAGGATATATGACGTTATAGACGTATATACTGTTCCCTCCGAGAAGTAGGGTTCGACAGGCCAGGAATGTTGCCAAATATTGCACCCGAGATGTTAGGTTGCCTTAGGTTAGGATATATAACGTTATAGACGCATGTAATGTTACCACCGAGACGTAGGGACCGACATGCCTGGAATGTTGTCAAATGTTACATCCGAGATGTTAGGTTGCCTTAGGTTAGGATATATGACGTTATAGACGTATATACTGTTCCCTCCGAGAAGTAGGGTTCGACAGGCCAGGAATGTTGCCAAATATTGCACCCGAGATGTTAGGTTGCCTTAGGTTAGGATATATAACGTTATAGACGCATGTAATGTTACCACCGAGACGTAGGGACCGACATGCCTGGAATGTTGTCAAATGTTACATCCGAGATGTTAGGTTGCCTTAGGTTAGGATATATGACGTTATAGACGTATATACTGTTCCCTCCGAGAAGTAGGGTTCGACAGGCCAGGAATGTTGTCAAATATTACATACGAGATGTTATGTGGCCTTAGGTTAGGATATATAACGTTATAGACGCATGTAATGTTACCACCGAGACGTAGGGACCGACACGCCTGGAATGTTGACAAATGTTACATCCGAGATGTTAGGTTGCCTTAGGTTAGGATATATGACGTTACAGACGTATATAATGTTCCCTCCGAGAAGTAGGGTTCGACAGGACAGGAAGGTTGTCAAATATTGCATCCGAGATGTTAGGCTGCCTTAGGTTAGGATATATACCGTTATAGACGTATATACTGTTCCCACCGAGAAGTAGGGTTCGACACGCCAGGAATCTTGTCAAATATTACACACGAGATGTTAGGAGGCCTTCGGTTAGGATATGTAACGTTATAGACGCATGTAATGTTACGACCGAGACGTAGGGACCGACACGCCTGGAATGTTGTAAAATGTTACATCCGAGATGTTAGGTTGCCTAAGATTAGGGTATATACCGTTATAGACGCATATAATGTTACCACCGAGACTTAGGGACCGACACGCCTGGAATGTTGTCAAATGTTACATCCGAGATGTTAGGTTGCCTTAGGTTAGGATATATGACGTTATAGACGTATATACTGTTCCCTCCGGATGGTAGGGTTCGACAGGCCAGGAATGTTGTCAAATATTGCATCCGAGATGTTAGGTTGCCTTAGGTTAGGATATATAAGGTTATAGACGCATGTAATGTTACCACCGAGACGTAGGGACCGACACGCCTGGAATGTTGTCAAATGTTACATCCTTGATGTTAGGTTGTCTTAGGTTAGGATATATGACGTTACAGACGTATATAATGTTCCCTCCGAGAAGTAGGGTTCGACAGGCCAGGAATGTTGTCAAATATTGCATCCGAGATGTTAGGTTGCCTTAGATTAGGATATATACCGTTATAGACGTATATACTGTTCCCTCCGGGACGTAGGGTTCGACAGGCCGGGAATGTTGTAGAATAATACATCCGAGATGTCAGGTTGCCTTAGGTTAGGATATATGACGTTATAGACGTATATGCTGTTCCCTCCGAGAAGTAGGGACCGACACGCCTGGAATGTTGTAAAATGTTACATCCGAGATGTTAGGTTGCCTAAGATTAGGATATATACCGTTATAGACGCATGTAATGTTACCACCGAGACGTAGGGACCGACACGCCTGGAATGTTGTCAAATGTTACATCCGAGATGTTAGGTTGCCTTAGGTTAGGATATATGACGTTATAGACGTATATACTGTTCCCTCCGAGAAGTAGGGTTCGACAGGCCAGGAATGTTGCCAAATATTGCACCCGAGATGTTAGGTTGCCTTAGGTTAGGATATATAACGTTATAGACGCATGTAATGTTACCACCGAGACGTAGGGACCGACATGCCTGGAATGTTGTCAAATGTTACATCCGAGATGTTAGGTTGCCTTAGGTTAGGATATATGACGTTATAGACGTATATACTGTTCCCTCCGAGAAGTAGGGTTCGACAGGCCAGGAATGTTGTCAAATATTACATACGAGATGTTATGTGGCCTTAGGTTAGGATATATAACGTTATAGACGCATGTAATGTTACCACCGAGAAGTAGGGACCGACACGCCTGGAATGTTGACAAATGTTACATCCGAGATGTTAGGTTGTCTTAGGTTAGGATATATGACGTTACAGACGTATATAATGTTCCCTCCGAGAAGTAGGGTTCGACAGGACAGGAAGGTTGTCAAATATTGCATCCGAGATGTTAGGCTGCCTTAGGTTAGGATATATACCGTTATAGACGTATATACTGTTCCCACCGAGAAGTAGGGTTCGACACGCCAGGAATCTTGTCAAATATTACACACGAGATATTAGGAGGCCTTAGGTTAGGATATGTAACGTTATAGACGCATGTAATGTTACGACCGAGACGTAGGGACCGACACGCCTGGAATGTTGTAAAATGTTACATCCGAGATGTTAGGTTGCCTAAGATTAGGATATATACCGTTATAGACGCATATAATGTTACCACCGAGACTTAGGGACCGACACGCCTGGAATGTTGTCAAATGTTACATCCGAGATGTTAGGTTGCCTTAGGTTAGGATATATGACGTTATAGACGTATATACTGTTCCCTCCGGATGGTAGGGTTCGACAGGCCAGGAATGTTGTCAAATATTGCATCCGAGATGTTAGGTTGCCTTAGGTTAGGATATATAAGGTTATAGACGCATGTAATGTTACCACCGAGACGTAGGGACCGACACGCCTGGAATGTTGTCAAATGTTACATCCTTGATGTTAGGTTGTCTTAGGTTAGGATATATGACGTTACAGACGTATATAATGTTCCCTCCGAGCAGTAGGGTTCGACAGGCCAGGAATGTTGTCAAATATTGCATCCGAGATGTTAGGTTGCCTTAGATTAGGATATATACCGTTATAGACGTATATACTGTTCCCTCCGGGACGTAGGGTTCGACAGGCCGGGAATGTTGTAGAATAATACATCCGAGATGTCAGGTTGCCTTAGGTTAGGATATATGACGTTATAGACGTATATGCTGTTCCCTCCGAGAAGTAGGGACCGACACGCCTGGAATGTTGTAAAATGTTACATCCGAGATGTTAGGTTGCCTAAGATTAGGATATATACCGTTATAGACGCATGTAATGTTACCACCGAGACGTAGGGACCGACACGCCTGGAATGTTGTCAAATGTTACATCCGAGATGTTAGGTTGCCTTAGGTTAGGATATATGACGTTATAGACGTAT
The DNA here is from genome assembly GCA_963969225.1 of Xylocopa violacea. Classification (NCBI taxonomy): domain Eukaryota; kingdom Metazoa; phylum Arthropoda; class Insecta; order Hymenoptera; family Apidae; genus Xylocopa; species Xylocopa violacea. The sequence goes on from CAXAJV010000004.1 coordinate 24,158,722, forward strand.
ATACTGTTCCCTCCGAGAAGTAGGGTTCGACAGGCCAGGAATGTTGCCAAATATTGCACCCGAGATGTTAGGTTGCCTTAGGTTAGGATATATAACGTTATAGACGCATGTAATGTTACCACCGAGACGTAGGGACCGACATGCCTGGAATGTTGTCAAATGTTACATCCGAGATGTTAGGTTGCCTTAGGTTAGGATATATGACGTTATAGACGTATATACTGTTCCCTCCGAGAAGTAGGGTTCGACAGGCCAGGAATGTTGTCAAATATTACATACGAGATGTTATGTGGCCTTAGGTTAGGATATATAACGTTATAGACGCATGTAATGTTACCACCGAGAAGTAGGGACCGACACGCCTGGAATGTTGACAAATGTTACATCCGAGATGTTAGGTTGTCTTAGGTTAGGATATATGACGTTACAGACGTATATAATGTTCCCTCCGAGAAGTAGGGTTCGACAGGACAGGAAGGTTGTCAAATATTGCATCCGAGATGTTAGGCTGCCTTAGGTTAGGATATATACCGTTATAGACGTATATACTGTTCCCACCGAGAAGTAGGGTTCGACACGCCAGGAATCTTGTCAAATATTACACACGAGATATTAGGAGGCCTTAGGTTAGGATATGTAACGTTATAGACGCATGTAATGTTACGACCGAGACGTAGGGACCGACACGCCTGGAATGTTGTAAAATGTTACATCCGAGATGTTAGGTTGCCTAAGATTAGGATATATACCGTTATAGACGCATGTAATGTTACCACCGAGACGTAGGGACCGACACGCCTGGAATGTTGTCAAATGTTACATCCGAGATGTTAGGTTGCCTTAGGTTAGGATATATGACGTTATAGACGTATATACTGTTCCCTCCGAGAAGTAGGGTTCGACAGGCCAGGAATGTTGCCAAATATTGCACCCGAGATGTTAGGTTGCCTTAGGTTAGGATATATAACGTTATAGACGCATGTAATGTTACCACCGAGACGTAGGGACCGACATGCCTGGAATGTTGTCAAATGTTACATCCGAGATGTTAGGTTGCCTTAGGTTAGGATATATGACGTTATAGACGTATATACTGTTCCCTCCGAGAAGTAGGGTTCGACAGGCCAGGAATGTTGCCAAATATTGCACCCGAGATGTTAGGTTGCCTTAGGTTAGGATATATAACGTTATAGACGCATGTAATGTTACCACCGAGACGTAGGGACCGACATGCCTGGAATGTTGTCAAATGTTACATCCGAGATGTTAGGTTGCCTTAGGTTAGGATATATGACGTTATAGACGTATATACTGTTCCCTCCGAGAAGTAGGGTTCGACAGGCCAGGAATGTTGTCAAATATTACATACGAGATGTTATGTGGCCTTAGGTTAGGATATATAACGTTATAGACGCATGTAATGTTACCACCGAGACGTAGGGACCGACACGCCTGGAATGTTGACAAATGTTACATCCGAGATGTTAGGTTGTCTTAGGTTAGGATATATGACGTTACAGACGTATATAATGTTCCCTCCGAGAAGTAGGGTTCGACAGGACAGGTATGTTGTCAAATATTGCATCCGAGATGTAAGGCTGCCTTAGGTTAGGATATATACCGTTATAGACGTATATACTGTTCCCACCGAGAAGTAGGGTTCGACACGCCAGGAATCTTGTCAAATATTACACACGAGATGTTAGGAGGCCTTAGGTTAGGATATGTAACGTTATAGACGCATGTAATGTTACGACAGAGACGTAGGGACCGACACGCCTGGAATGTTGTAAAATGTTACATCCGAGATGTTAGGTTGCCTAAGATTAGGATATATACCGTTATAGACGCATGTAATGTTACCACCGAGACGTAGGGACCGACATGCCTGGAATGTTGTCAAATGTTACATCCGAGATGTTAGGTTGCCTTAGGTTAGGATATATGACGTTATAGACGTATATACTGTTCCCACCGAGAGGTAGGGTTCGACACGCCAGGAATGTTGTCAAATATTACATACGAGATGTTATGTGGCCTTAGGTTAGGATATATAACGTTATAGACGCATGTAATGTTACCACCGAGACGTAGGGACCGACACGCCTGGAATGTTGACAAATGTTACATCCGAGATGTTAGGTTGTCTTAGGTTAGGATATATGACGTTACAGACGTATATAATGTTCCCTCCGAGAAGTAGGGTTCGACAGGACAGGAAGGTTGTCAAATATTGCATCCGAGTTGTTAGGCTGCCTTAGGTTAGGATATATACCGTTATGGACGTATATACTGTTCCCACCGAGAAGTAGGGTTCGACACGCCAGGAATCTTGTCAAATATTACACACGAGATGTTAGGAGGCCTTAGGTTAGGATATGTAACGTTATAGACGCATGTAATGTTACGACCGAGACGTAGGGACCGACACGCCTGGAATGTTGTAAAATGTTACATCCGAGATGTTAGGTTGCCTAAGATTAGGATATATACCGTTATAGACGCATGTAATGTTACCACCGAGACGTAGGGACCGACACGCCTGGAATGTTGTCAAATGTTACATCCGAGATGTTAGGTTGCCTTAGGTTAGGATATATGACGTTATAGACGTATATACTGTTCCCTCCGGATGGTAGGGTTCGACAGGCCAGGAATGTTGTCAAATATTGCATCCGAGATGTTAGGTTGCCTTAGGTTAGGATATATGACGTTATAGACGCATGTAATGTTACCACCGAGACGTAGGGACCGACATGCCTGGAATGTTGTCAAATGTTACATCCGAGATGTTAGGTTGCCTAAGATTAGGATATATACCGTTATAGACGCATGTAATGTTACCACCGAGACGTAGGGACCGACATGCCTGGAATGTTGTCAAATGTTACATCCGAGATGTTAGGTTGCCTTAGGTTAGGATATATGACGTTATAGACGTATATACTGTTCCCACCGAGAGGTAGGGTTCGACGCGCCAGGAATGTTGTCAAATATTACATGCGAGATGTTATGTGGCCTTAGGTTAGGATATATAACGTTATAGACGCATGTAATGTTACCACCGAGACGTAGGGACCGACACGCCTGGAATGTTGACAAATGTTACATCCGAGATGTTAGGTTGTCTTAGGTTAGGATATATGACGTTACAGACGTATATAATGTTCCCTCCGAGAAGTAGGGTTCGACAGGACAGGTATGTTGTCAAATATTGCATCCGAGATGTTAGGCTGCCTTAGGTTAGGATATATACCGTTATAGACGTATATACTGTTCCCACCGAGAAGTAGGGTTCGACACGCCAGGAATCTTGTCAAATATTACACACGAGGTGTTAGGAGGCCTTAGGTTAGGATATGTAACGTTATAGACGCATGTAATGTTACGACCGAGACGTAGGGACCGACACGCCTGGAATGTTGTAAAATGTTACGTCCGAGATGTTAGGTTGCCTAAGATTAGGATATATACCGTTATAGACGCATGTAATGTTACCACCGAGACGTAGGGACCGACACGCCTGGAATGTTGTCAAATGTTACATCCGAGATGTTAGGTTGCCTTAGGTTAGGATATATGACGTTATAGACGTATATACTGTTCCCACCGAGAGGTAGGGTTCGACACGCCAGGAATGTTGTCAAATATTACATACGAGATGTTATGTGGCTTTAGGTTAGGATATATAACGTTATAGACGCATGTAATGTTACGACAGAGACGTAGGGACCGACACGCCTGAAATGTTGTAAAATGTTACATCCGAGATGTTAGGTTGCCTAAGATTAGGATATATACCGTTATAGACGCATGTAATGTTACCACCGAGACGTAGGGACCGACATGCCTGGAATGTTGTCAAATGTTACATCCGAGATGTTAGGTTGCCTTAGGTTAGGATATATGACGTTATAGACGTATATACTGTTCCCACCGAGAGGTAGGGTTCGACACGCCAGGAATGTTGTCAAATATTACATACGAGATGTGATGTGGCCTTAGGTTAGGATATATAACGTTATAGACGCATGTAATGTTACCACCGAGACGTAGGGACCGACACGCCTGGAATGTTGACAAATGTTACATCCGAGATGTTAGGTTGTCTTAGGTTAGGATATATGACGTTACAGACGTATATAATGTTCCCTCCGAGAAGTAGGGTTCGACAGGACAGGAAGGTTGTCAAATATTGCATCCGAGATGTTAGGCTGGCTTAGGTTAGGATATATACCGTTATAGACGTATATACTGTTCCCACCGAGAAGTAGGGTTCGACACGCCAGGAATCTTGTCAAATATTACACACGAGATGTTAGGAGGCCTTCGGTTAGGATATGTAACGTTATAGACGCATGTAATGTTACGACCGAGACGTAGGGACCGACACGCCTGGAATGTTGTAAAATGTTACATCCGAGATGTTAGGTTGCCTAAGATTAGGATATATACCGTTATAGACGCATATAATGTTACCACCGAGACTTAGGGACCGACACGCCTGGAATGTTGTCAAATGTTACATCCGAGATGTTAGGTTGCCTTAGGTTAGGATATATGACGTTATAGACGTATATACTGTTCCCTCCGGATGGTAGGGTTCGACAGGCCAGGAATGTTGTCAAATATTGCATCCGAGATGTTAGGTTGCCTTAGGTTAGGTTATATAAGGTTATAGACGCATGTAATGTTACCACCGAGACGTAGGGACCGACACGCCTGGAATGTTGTCAAATGTTACATCCTTGATGTTAGGTTGTCTTAGGTTAGGATATATGACGTTACAGACGTATATAATGTTCCCTCCGAGAAGTAGGGTTCGACAGGCCAGGAATGTTGTCAAATATTGCATCCGAGATGTTAGGTTGCCTTAGATTAGGATATATACCGTTATAGACGTATATACTGTTCCCTCCGGGACGTAGGGTTCGACAGGCCGGGAATGTTGTAGAATAATACATCCGAGATGTCAGGTTGCCTTAGGTTAGGATATATGACGTTATAGACGTATATGCTGTTCCCTCCGAGAAGTAGGGACCGACACGCCTGGAATGTTGTAAAATGTTACATCCGAGATGTTAGGTTGCCTAAGATTAGGATATATACCGTTATAGACGCATGTAATGTTACCACCGAGACGTAGGGACCGACACGCCTGGAATGTTGTCAAATGTTACATCCGAGATGTTAGGTTGCCTTAGGTTAGGATATATGACGTTATAGACGTATATACTGTTCCCTCCGAGAAGTAGGGTTCGACAGGCCAGGAATGTTGCCAAATATTGCACCCGAGATGTTAGGTTGCCTTAGGTTAGGATATATAACGTTATAGACGCATGTAATGTTACCACCGAGACGTAGGGACCGACATGCCTGGAATGTTGTCAAATGTTACATCCGAGATGTTAGGTTGCCTTAGGTTAGGATATATGACGTTATAGACGTATATACTGTTCCCTCCGAGAAGTAGGGTTCGACAGGCCAGGAATGTTGTCAAATATTACATACGAGATGTTATGTGGCCTTAGGTTAGGATATATAACGTTATAGACGCATGTAATGTTACCACCGAGACGTAGGGACCGACACGCCTGGAATGTTGACAAATGTTACATCCGAGATGTTAGGTTGTCTTAGGTTAGGATATATGACGTTACAGACGTATATAATGTTCCCTCCGAGAAGTAGGGTTCGACAGGACAGGAAGGTTGTCAAATATTGCACCCGAGATGTTAGGTTGCCTTAGGTTAGGATATATAACGTTATAGACGCATGTAATGTTACCACCGAGACGTAGGGACCGACATGCCTGGAATGTTGTCAAATGTTACATCCGAGATGTTAGGTTGCCTTAGGTTAGGATATATGACGTTATAGACGTATATACTGTTCCCTCCGAGAAGTAGGGTTCGACAGGCCAGGAATGTTGCCAAATATTGCACCCGAGATGTTAGGTTGCCTTAGGTTAGGATATATAACGTTATAGACGCATGTAATGTTACCACCGAGACGTAGGGACCGACATGCCTGGAATGTTGTCAAATGTTACATCCGAGATGTTAGGTTGCCTTAGGTTAGGATATATGACGTTATAGACGTATATACTGTTCCCTCCGAGAAGTAGGGTTCGACAGGCCAGGAATGTTGTCAAATATTACATACGAGATGTTATGTGGCCTTAGGTTAGGATATATAACGTTATAGACGCATGTAATGTTACCACCGAGACGTAGGGACCGACACGCCTGGAATGTTGACAAATGTTACATCCGAGATGTTAGGTTGCCTTAGGTTAGGATATATGACGTTACAGACGTATATAATGTTCCCTCCGAGAAGTAGGGTTCGACAGGACAGGAAGGTTGTCAAATATTGCATCCGAGATGTTAGGCTGCCTTAGGTTAGGATATATACCATTATAGACGTATATACTGTTCCCACCGAGAAGTAGGGTTCGACACGCCAGGAATCTTGTCAAATATTACACACGAGATGTTAGGAGGCCTTCGGTTAGGATATGTAACGTTATAGACGCATGTAATGTTACGACCGAGACGTAGGGACCGACACGCCTGGAATGTTGTAAAATGTTACATCCGAGATGTTAGGTTGCCTAAGATTAGGGTATATACCGTTATAGACGCATATAATGTTACCACCGAGACTTAGGGACCGACACGCCTGGAATGTTGTCAAATGTTACATCCGAGATGTTAGGTTGCCTTAGGTTAGGATATATGACGTTATAGACGTATATACTGTTCCCTCCGGATGGTAGGGTTCGACAGGCCAGGAATGTTGTCAAATATTGCATCCGAGATGTTAGGTTGCCTTAGGTTAGGATATATAAGGTTATAGACGCATGTAATGTTACCACCGAGACGTAGGGACCGACACGCCTGGAATGTTGTCAAATGTTACATCCTTGATGTTAGGTTGTCTTAGGTTAGGATATATGACGTTACAGACGTATATAATGTTCCCTCCGAGAAGTAGGGTTCGACAGGCCAGGAATGTTGTCAAATATTGCATCCGAGATGTTAGGTTGCCTTAGATTAGGATATATACCGTTATAGACGTATATACTGTTCCCTCCGGGACGTAGGGTTCGACAGGCCGGGAATGTTGTAGAATAATACATCCGAGATGTCAGGTTGCCTTAGGTTAGGATATATGACGTTATAGACGTATATGCTGTTCCCTCCGAGAAGTAGGGACCGACACGCCTGGAATGTTGTAAAATGTTACATCCGAGATGTTAGGTTGCCTAAGATTAGGATATATACCGTTATAGACGCATGTAATGTTACCACCGAGACGTAGGGACCGACACGCCTGGAATGTTGTCAAATGTTACATCCGAGATGTTAGGTTGCCTTAGGTTAGGATATATGACGTTATAGACGTATATACTGTTCCCTCCGAGAAGTAGGGTTCGACAGGCCAGGAATGTTGCCAAATATTGCACCCGAGATGTTAGGTTGCCTTAGGTTAGGATATATAACGTTATAGACGCATGTAATGTTACCACCGAGACGTAGGGACCGACATGCCTGGAATGTTGTCAAATGTTACATCCGAGATGTTAGGTTGCCTTAGGTTAGGATATATGACGTTATAGACGTATATACTGTTCCCTCCGAGAAGTAGGGTTCGACAGGCCAGGAATGTTGTCAAATATTACATACGAGATGTTATGTGGCCTTAGGTTAGGATATATAACGTTATAGACGCATGTAATGTTACCACCGAGAAGTAGGGACCGACACGCCTGGAATGTTGACAAATGTTACATCCGAGATGTTAGGTTGTCTTAGGTTAGGATATATGACGTTACAGACGTATATAATGTTCCCTCCGAGAAGTAGGGTTCGACAGGACAGGAAGGTTGTCAAATATTGCATCCGAGATGTTAGGCTGCCTTAGGTTAGGATATATACCGTTATAGACGTATATACTGTTCCCACCGAGAAGTAGGGTTCGACACGCCAGGAATCTTGTCAAATATTACACACGAGATATTAGGAGGCCTTAGGTTAGGATATGTAACGTTATAGACGCATGTAATGTTACGACCGAGACGTAGGGACCGACACGCCTGGAATGTTGTAAAATGTTACATCCGAGATGTTAGGTTGCCTAAGATTAGGATATATACCGTTATAGACGCATATAATGTTACCACCGAGACTTAGGGACCGACACGCCTGGAATGTTGTCAAATGTTACATCCGAGATGTTAGGTTGCCTTAGGTTAGGATATATGACGTTATAGACGTATATACTGTTCCCTCCGGATGGTAGGGTTCGACAGGCCAGGAATGTTGTCAAATATTGCATCCGAGATGTTAGGTTGCCTTAGGTTAGGATATATAAGGTTATAGACGCATGTAATGTTATCACCGAGACGTAGGGACCGACACGCCTGGAATGTTGTCAAATGTTACATCCTTGATGTTAGGTTGTCTTAGGTTAGGATATATGACGTTACAGACGTATATAATGTTCCCTCCGAGAAGTAGGGTTCGACAGGCCAGGAATGTTGTCAAATATTACATACGAGATGTTATGTGGCCTTAGGTTAGGATATATAACGTTATAGACGCATGTAATGTTACCACCGAGAAGTAGGGACCGACACGCCTGGAATGTTGACAAATGTTACATCCGAGATGTTAGGTTGTCTTAGGTTAGGATATATGACGTTACAGACGTATATAATGTTCCCTCCGAGAAGTAGGGTTCGACAGGACAGGAAGGTTGTCAAATATTGCATCCGAGATGTTAGGCTGCCTTAGGTTAGGATATATACCGTTATAGACGTATATACTGTTCCCACCGAGAAGTAGGGTTCGACACGCCAGGAATCTTGTCAAATATTACACACGAGATATTAGGAGGCCTTAGGTTAGGATATGTAACGTTATAGACGCATGTAATGTTACGACCGAGACGTAGGGACCGACACGCCTGGAATGTTGTAAAATGTTACATCCGAGATGTTAGGTTGCCTAAGATTAGGATATATACCGTTATAGACGCATATAATGTTACCACCGAGACTTAGGGACCGACACGCCTGGAATGTTGTCAAATGTTACATCCGAGATGTTAGGTTGCCTTAGGTTAGGATATATGACGTTATAGACGTATATACTGTTCCCTCCGGATGGTAGGGTTCGACAGGCCAGGAATGTTGTCAAATATTGCATCCGAGATGTTAGGTTGCCTTAGGTTAGGATATATAAGGTTATAGACGCATGTAATGTTACCACCGAGACGTAGGGACCGACACGCCTGGAATGTTGTCAAATGTTACATCCTTGATGTTAGGTTGTCTTAGGTTAGGATATATGACGTTACAGACGTATATAATGTTCCCTCCGAGAAGTAGGGTTCGACAGGCCAGGAATGTTGTCAAATATTGCATCCGAGATGTTAGGTTGCCTTAGATTAGGATATATACCGTTATAGACGTATATACTGTTCCCTCCGGGACGTAGGGTTCGACAGGCCGGGAATGTTGTAGAATAATACATCCGAGATGTCAGGTTGCCTTAGGTTAGGATATATGACGTTATAGACGTATATGCTGTTCCCTCCGAGAAGTAGGGACCGACACGCCTGGAATGTTGTAAAATGTTACATCCGAGATGTTAGGTTGCCTAAGATTAGGATATATACCGTTATAGACGCATGTAATGTTACCACCGAGACGTAGGGACCGACACGCCTGGAATGTTGTCAAATGTTACATCCGAGATGTTAGGTTGCCTTAGGTTAGGATATATGACGTTATAGACGTATATACTGTTCCCTCCGAGAAGTAGGGTTCGACAGGCCAGGAATGTTGCCAAATATTGCACCCGAGATGTTAGGTTGCCTTAGGTTAGGATATATAACGTTATAGACGCATGTAATGTTACCACCGAGACGTAGGGACCGACATGCCTGGAATGTTGTCAAATGTTACATCCGAGATGTTAGGTTGCCTTAGGTTAGGATATATGACGTTATAGACGTATATACTGTTCCCTCCGAGAAGTAGGGTTCGACAGGCCAGGAATGTTGTCAAATATTACATACGAGATGTTATGTGGCCTTAGGTTAGGATATATAACGTTATAGACGCATGTAATGTTACCACCGAGAAGTAGGGACCGACACGCCTGGAATGTTGACAAATGTTACATCCGAGATGTTAGGTTGTCTTAGGTTAGGATATATGACGTTACAGACGTATATAATGTTCCCTCCGAGAAGTAGGGTTCGACAGGACAGGAAGGTTGTCAAATATTGCATCCGAGATGTTAGGCTGCCTTAGGTTAGGATATATACCGTTATAGACGTATATACTGTTCCCACCGAGAAGTAGGGTTCGACACGCCAGGAATCTTGTCAAATATTACACACGAGATATTAGGAGGCCTTAGGTTAGAATATGTAACGTTATAGACGCATGTAATGTTACGACCGAGACGTAGGGACCGACACGCCTGGAATGTTGTAAAATGTTACATCCGAGATGTTAGGTTGCCTAAGATTAGGATATATACCGTTATAGACGCATGTAATGTTACCACCGAGACGTAGGGACCGACACGCCTGGAATGTTGTCAAATGTTACATCCGAGATGTTAGGTTGCCTTAGGTTGGGATATATGACGTTATAGACGTATATACTGTTCCCTCCGAGAAGTAGGGTTCGACAGGCCAGGAATGTTGCCAAATATTGCACCCGAGATGTTAGGTTGCCTTAGGTTAGGATATATAACGTTATAGACGCATGTAATGTTACCACCGAGACGTAGGGACCGACATGCCTGGAATGTTGTCAAATGTTACATCCGAGATGTTAGGTTGCCTTAGGTTAGGATATATGACGTTATAGACGTATATACTGTTCCCTCCGAGAAGTAGGGTTCGACAGGCCAGGAATGTTGCCAAATATTGCACCCGAGATGTTAGGTTGCCTTAGGTTAGGATATATAACGTTATAGACGCATGTAATGTTACCACCGAGACGTAGGGACCGACATGCCTGGAATGTTGTCAAATGTTACATCCGAGATGTTAGGTTGCCTTAGGTTAGGATATATGACGTTATAGACGTATATACTGTTCCCTCCGAGAAGTAGGGTTCGACAGGCCAGGAATGTTGTCAAATATTACATACGAGATGTTATGTGGCCTTAGGTTAGGATATATAACGTTATAGACGCATGTAATGTTACCACCGAGACGTAGGGACCGACACGCCTGGAATGTTGACAAATGTTACATCCGAGATGTTAGGTTGTCTTAGGTTAGGATATATGACGTTACAGACGTATATAATGTTCCCTCCGAGAAGTAGGGTTCGACAGGACAGGTATGTTGTCAAATATTGCATCCGAGATGTAAGGCTGCCTTAGGTTAGGATATATACCGTTATAGACGTATATACTGTTCCCACCGAGAAGTAGGGTTCGACACGCCAGGAATCTTGTCAAATATTACACACGAGATGTTAGGAGGCCTTAGGTTAGGATATGTAACGTTATAGACGCATGTAATGTTACGACAGAGACGTAGGGACCGACACGCCTGGAATGTTGTAAAATGTTACATCCGAGATGTTAGGTTGCCTAAGATTAGGATATATACCGTTATAGACGCATGTAATGTTACCACCGAGACGTAGGGACCGACATGCCTGGAATGTTGTCAAATGTTACATCCGAGATGTTAGGTTGCCTTAGGTTAGGATATATGACGTTATAGACGTATATACTGTTCCCACCGAGAGGTAGGGTTCGACACGCCAGGAATGTTGTCAAATATTACATACGAGATGTTATGTGGCCTTAGGTTAGGATATATAACGTTATAGACGCATGTAATGTTACCACCGAGACGTAGGGACCGACACGCCTGGAATGTTGACAAATGTTACATCCGAGATGTTAGGTTGTCTTAGGTTAGGATATATGACGTTACAGACGTATATAATGTTCCCTCCGAGAAGTAGGGTTCGACAGGACAGGAAGGTTGTCAAATATTGCATCCGAGTTGTTAGGCTGCCTTAGGTTAGGATATATACCGTTATGGACGTATATACTGTTCCCACCGAGAAGTAGGGTTCGACACGCCAGGAATCTTGTCAAATATTACACACGAGATGTTAGGAGGCCTTAGGTTAGGATATGTAACGTTATAGACGCATGTAATGTTACGACCGAGACGTAGGGACCGACACGCCTGGAATGTTGTAAAATGTTACATCCGAGATGTTAGGTTGCCTAAGATTAGGATATATACCGTTATAGACGCATGTAATGTTACCACCGAGACGTAGGGACCGACACGCCTGGAATGTTGTCAAATGTTACATCCGAGATGTTAGGTTGCCTTAGGTTAGGATATATGACGTTATAGACGTATATACTGTTCCCTCCGGATGGTAGGGTTCGACAGGCCAGGAATGTTGTCAAATATTGCATCCGAGATGTTAGGTTGCCTTAGGTTAGGATATATGACGTTATAGACGCATGTAATGTTACCACCGAGACGTAGGGACCGACATGCCTGGAATGTTGTCAAATGTTACATCCGAGATGTTAGGTTGCCTTAGGTTAGGATATATGACGTTATAGACGTATATACTGTTCCCACCGAGAGGTAGGGTTCGACACGCCAGGAATGTTGTCAAATATTACATACGAGATGTTATGTGGCCTTAGGTTAGGATATATAACGTTATAGACGCATGTAATGTTACGACCGAGACGTAGGGACCGACACGCCTGAAATGTTGTAAAATGTTACATCCGAGATGTTAGGTTGCCTAAGATTAGGATATATACCGTTATAGACGCATGTAATGTTACCACCGAGACGTAGGGACCGACATGCCTGGAATGTTGTCAAATGTTACATCCGAGATGTTAGGTTGCCTTAGGTTAGGATATATGACGTTATAGACGTATATACTGTTCCCACCGAGAGGTAGGGTTCGACGCGCCAGGAATGTTGTCAAATATTACATGCGAGATGTTATGTGGCCTTAGGTTAGGATATATAACGTTATAGACGCATGTAATGTTACCACCGAGACGTAGGGACCGACACGCCTGGAATGTTGACAAATGTTACATCCGAGATGTTAGGTTGCCTTAGGTTAGGATATATGACGTTACAGACGTATATAATGTTCCCTCCGAGAAGTAGGGTTCGACAGGACAGGTATGTTGTCAAATATTGCATCCGAGATGTTAGGCTGCCTTAGGTTAGGATATATACCGTTATAGACGTATATACTGTTCCCACCGAGAAGTAGGGTTCGACACGCCAGGAATCTTGTCAAATATTACACACGAGGTGTTAGGAGGCCTTAGGTTAGGATATGTAACGTTATAGACGCATGTAATGTTACGACCGAGACGTAGGGACCGACACGCCTGGAATGTTGTAAAATGTTACATCCGAGATGTTAGGTTGCCTAAGATTAGGATATATACCGTTATAGACGCATGTAATGTTACCACCGAGACGTAGGGACCGACACGCCTGGAATGTTGTCAAATGTTACATCCGAGATGTTAGGTTGCCTTAGGTTAGGATATATGACGTTATAGACGTATATACTGTTCCCACCGAGAGGTAGGGTTCGACACGCCAGGAATGTTGTCAAATATTACATACGAGATGTTATGTGGCTTTAGGTTAGGATATATAACGTTATAGACGCATGTAATGTTACGACAGAGACGTAGGGACCGACACGCCTGAAATGTTGTAAAATGTTACATCCGAGATGTTAGGTTGCCTAAGATTAGGATATATACCGTTATAGACGCATGTAATGTTACCACCGAGACGTAGGGACCGACATGCCTGGAATGTTGTCAAATGTTACATCCGAGATGTTAGGTTGCCTTAGGTTAGGATATATGACGTTATAGACGTATATACTGTTCCCACCGAGAGGTAGGGTTCGACACGCCAGGAATGTTGTCAAATATTACATACGAGATGTGATGTGGCCTTAGGTTAGGATATATAACGTTATAGACGCATGTAATGTTACCACCGAGACGTAGGGACCGACACGCCTGGAATGTTGACAAATGTTACATCCGAGATGTTAGGTTGTCTTAGGTTAGGATATATGACGTTACAGACGTATATAATGTTCCCTCCGAGAAGTAGGGTTCGACAGGACAGGAAGGTTGTCAAATATTGCATCCGAGATGTTAGGCTGGCTTAGGTTAGGATATATACCGTTATAGACGTATATACTGTTCCCACCGAGAAGTAGGGTTCGACACGCCAGGAATCTTGTCAAATATTACACACGAGATGTTAGGAGGCCTTCGGTTAGGATATGTAACGTTATAGACCCATGTAATGTTACGACCGAGACGTAGGGACCGACACGCCTGGAATGTTGTAAAATGTTACATCCGAGATGTTAGGTTGCCTAAGATTAGGATATATACCGTTATAGACGCATATAATGTTACCACCGAGACTTAGGGACCGACACGCCTGGAATGTTGTCAAATGTTACATCCGAGATGTTAGGTTGCCTTAGGTTAGGATATATGACGTTATAGACGTATATACTGTTCCCTCCGGATGGTAGGGTTCGACAGGCCAGGAATGTTGTCAAATATTGCATCCGAGATGTTAGGTTGCCTTAGGTTAGGATATATAAGGTTATAGACGCATGTAATGTTACCACCGAGACGTAGGGACCGACACGCCTGGAATGTTGTCAAATGTTACATCCTTGATGTTAGGTTGTCTTAGGTTAGGATATATGACGTTACAGACGTATATAATGTTCCCTCCGAGAAGTAGGGTTCGACAGGCCAGGAATGTTGTCAAATATTGCATCCGAGATGTTAGGTTGCCTTAGATTAGGATATATACCGTTATAGACGTATATACTGTTCCCTCCGGGACGTAGGGTTCGACAGGCCGGGAATGTTGTAGAATAATACATCCGAGATGTCAGGTTGCCTTAGGTTAGGATATATGACGTTATAGACGTATATGCTGTTCCCTCCGAGAAGTAGGGACCGACACGCCTGGAATGTTGTAAAATGTTACATCCGAGATGTTAGGTTGCCTAAGATTAGGATATATACCGTTATAGACGCATGTAATGTTACCACCGAGACGTAGGGACCGACACGCCTGGAATGTTGTCAAATGTTACATCCGAGATGTTAGGTTGCCTTAGGTTAGGATATATGACGTTATAGACGTATATACTGTTCCCTCCGAGAAGTAGGGTTCGACAGGCCAGGAATGTTGCCAAATATTGCACCCGAGATGTTAGGTTGCCTTAGGTTAGGATATATAACGTTATAGACGCATGTAATGTTACCACCGAGACGTAGGGACCGACATGCCTGGAATGTTGTCAAATGTTACATCCGAGATGTTAGGTTGCCTTAGGTTAGGATATATGACGTTATAGACGTATATACTGTTCCCTCCGAGAAGTAGGGTTCGACAGGCCAGGAATGTTGTCAAATATTACATACGAGATGTTATGTGGCCTTAGGTTAGGATATATAACGTTATAGACGCATGTAATGTTACCACCGAGACGTAGGGACCGACACGCCTGGAATGTTGACAAATGTTACATCCGAGATGTTAGGTTGTCTTAGGTTAGGATATATGACGTTACAGACGTATATAATGTTCCCTCCGAGAAGTAGGGTTCGACAGGACAGGAAGGTTGTCAAATATTGCATCCGAGATGTTAGGCTGCCTTAGGTTAGGATATATACCGTTATAGACGTATATACTGTTCCCACCGAGAAGTAGGGTTCGACACGCCAGGAATCTTGTCAAATATTACACACGAGATGTTAGGAGGCCTTAGGTTAGGATATGTAACGTTATAGACGCATGTAATGTTACGACCGAGACGTAGGGACCGACACGCCTGGAATGTTGTAAAATGTTACATCCGAGATGTTAGGTTGCCTAAGATTAGGATATATACCGTTATAGACGCATGTAATGTTACCACCGAGACGTAGGGACCGACACGCCTGGAATGTTGTCAAATGTTACATCCGAGATGTTAGGTTGCCTTAGGTTAGGATATATGACGTTATAGACGTATATACTGTTCCCTCCGAGAAGTAGGGTTCGACAGGCCAGGAATGTTGCCAAATATTGCACCCGAGATGTTAGGTTGCCTTAGGTTAGGATATATAACGTTATAGACGCATGTAATGTTACCACCGAGACGTAGGGACCGACATGCCTGGAATGTTGTCAAATGTTACATCCGAGATGTTAGGTTGCCTTAGGTTAGGATATATGACGTTATAGACGTATATACTGTTCCCTCCGAGAAGTAGGGTTCGACAGGCCAGGAATGTTGCCAAATATTGCACCCGAGATGTTAGGTTGCCTTAGGTTAGGATATATAACGTTATAGACGCATGTAATGTTACCACCGAGACGTAGGGACCGACATGCCTGGAATGTTGTCAAATGTTACATCCGAGATGTTAGGTTGCCTTAGGTTAGGATATATGACGTTATAGACGTATATACTGTTCCCTCCGAGAAGTAGGGTTCGACAGGCCAGGAATGTTGTCAAATATTACATACGAGATGTTATGTGGCCTTAGGTTAGGATATATAACGTTATAGACGCATGTAATGTTACCACCGAGACGTAGGGACCGACACGCCTGGAATGTTGACAAATGTTACATCCGAGATGTTAGGTTGTCTTAGGTTAGGATATATGACGTTACAGACGTATATAATGTTCCCTCCGAGAAGTAGGGTTCGACAGGACAGGAAGGTTGTCAAATATTGCATCCGAGATGTTAGGCTGCCTTAGGTTAGGATATATACCGTTATAGACGTATATACTGTTCCCACCGAGAAGTAGGGTTCGACACGCCAGGAATCTTGTCAAATATTACACACGAGATGTTAGGAGGCCTTCGGTTAGGATATGTAACGTTATAGACGCATGTAATGTTACGACCGATACGTAGGGACCGACACGCCTGGAATGTTGTAAAATGTTACATCCGAGATGTTAGGTTGCCTAAGATTAGGATATATACCGTTATAGACGCATATAATGTTACCACCGAGACTTAGGGACCGACACGCCTGGAATGTTGTCAAATGTTACATCCGAGATGTTAGGTTGCCTTAGGTTAGGATATATGACGTTATAGACGTATATACTGTTCCCTCCGGATGGTAGGGTTCGACAGGCCAGGAATGTTGTCAAATATTGCATCCGAGATGTTAGGTTGCCTTAGGTTAGGATATATAAGGTTATAGACGCATGTAATGTTACCACCGAGACGTAGGGACCGACACGCCTGGAATGTTGTCAAATGTTACATCCTTGATGTTAGGTTGTCTTAGGTTAGGATATATGACGTTACAGACGTATATAATGTTCCCTCCGAGAAGTAGGGTTCGACAGGCCAGGAATGTTGTCAAATATTGCATCCGAGATGTTAGGTTGCCTTAGATTAGGATATATACCGTTATAGACGTATATACTGTTCCCTCCGGGACGTAGGGTTCGACAGGCCGGGAATGTTGTAGAATAATACATCCGAGATGTCAGGTTGCCTTAGGTTAGGATATATGACGTTATAGACGTATATGCTGTTCCCTCCGAGAAGTAGGGACCGACACGCCTGGAATGTTGTAAAATGTTACATCCGAGATGTTAAGTTGCCTAAGATTAGGATATATACCGTTATAGACGCATGTAATGTTACCACCGAGACGTAGGGACCGACACGCCTGGAATGTTGTCAAATGTTACATCCGAGATGTTAGGTTGCCTTAGGTTAGGATATATGACGTTATAGACGTATATACTGTTCCCTCCGAGAAGTAGGGTTCGACAGGCCAGGAATGTTGCCAAATATTGCACCCGAGATGTTAGGTTGCCTTAGGTTAGGATATATAACGTTATAGACGCATGTAATGTTACCACCGAGACGTAGGGACCGACATGCCTGGAATGTTGTCAAATGTTACATCCGAGATGTTAGGTTGCCTTAGGTTAGGATATATGACGTTATAGACGTATATACTGTTCCCTCCGAGAAGTAGGGTTCGACAGGCCAGGAATGTTGTCAAATATTACATACGAGATGTTATGTGGCCTTAGGTTAGGATATATAACGTTATAGACGCATGTAATGTTACCACCGAGACGTAGGGACCGACACGCCTGGAATGTTGACAAATGTTACATCCGAGATGTTAGGTTGTCTTAGGTTAGGATATATGACGTTACAGACGTATATAATGTTCCCTCCGAGAAGTAGGGTTCGACAGGACAGGAAGGTTGTCAAATATTGCATCCGAGATGTTAGGCTGCCTTAGGTTAGGATATATACCGTTATAGACGTATATACTGTTCCCACCGAGAAGTAGGGTTCGACACGCCAGGAATCTTGTCAAATATTACACACGAGATGTTAGGAGGCCTTAGGTTAGGATATGTAACGTTATAGACGCATGTAATGTTACGACCGAGACGTAGGGACCGACACGCCTGGAATGTTGTAAAATGTTACATCCGAGATGTTAGGTTGCCTAAGATTAGGATATATACCGTTATAGACGCATGTAATGTTACCACCGAGACGTAGGGACCGACACGCCTGGAATGTTGTCAAATGTTACATCCGAGATGTTAGGTTGCCTTAGGTTAGGATATATGACGTTATAGACGTATATACTGTTCCCTCCGAGAAGTAGGGTTCGACAGGCCAGGAATGTTGCCAAATATTGCACCCGAGATGTTAGGTTGCCTTAGGTTAGGATATATAACGTTATAGACGCATGTAATGTTACCACCGAGACGTAGGGACCGACATGCCTGGAATGTTGTCAAATGTTACATCCGAGATGTTAGGTTGCCTTAGGTTAGGATATATGACGTTATAGACGTATATACTGTTCCCTCCGAGAAGTAGGGTTCGACAGGCCAGGAATGTTGTCAAATATTACATACGAGATGTTATGTGGCCTTAGGTTAGGATATATAACGTTATAGACGCATGTAATGTTACCACCGAGACGTAGGGACCGACACGCCTGGAATGTTGACAAATGTTACATCCGAGATGTTAGGTTGTCTTAGGTTAGGATATATGACGTTACAGACGTATATAATGTTCCCTCCGAGAAGTAGGGTTCGACAGGACAGGAAGGTTGTCAAATATTGCATCCGAGATGTTAGGCTGCCTTAGGTTAGGATATATACCGTTATAGACGTATATACTGTTCCCACCGAGAAGTAGGGTTCGACACGCCAGGAATCTTGTCAAATATTACACACGAGATGTTAGGAGGCCTTAGGTTAGGATATGTAACGTTATAGACGCATGTAATGTTACGACCGAGACGTAGGGACCGACACGCCTGGAATGTTGTAAAATGTTACATCCGAGATGTTAGGTTGCCTAAGATTAGGATATATACCGTTATAGACGCATGTAATGTTACCACCGAGACGTAGGGACCGACACGCCTGGAATGTTGTCAAATGTTACATCCGAGATGTTAGGTTGCCTTAGGTTAGGATATATGACGTTATAGACGTATATACTGTTCCCTCCGAGAAGTAGGGTTCGACAGGCCAGGAATGTTGCCAAATATTGCACCCGAGATGTTAGGTTGCCTTAGGTTAGGATATATAACGTTATAGACGCATGTAATGTTACCACCGAGACGTAGGGACCGACATGCCTGGAATGTTGTCAAATGTTACATCCGAGATGTTAGGTTGCCTTAGGTTAGGATATATGACGTTATAGACGTATATACTGTTCCCTCCGAGAAGTAGGGTTCGACAGGCCAGGAATGTTGCCAAATATTGCACCCGAGATGTTAGGTTGCCTTAGGTTAGGATATATAACGTTATAGACGCATGTAATGTTACCACCGAGACGTAGGGACCGACATGCCTGGAATGTTGTCAAATGTTACATCCGAGATGTTAGGTTGCCTTAGGTTAGGATATATGACGTTATAGACGTATATACTGTTCCCTCCGAGAAGTAGGGTTCGACAGGCCAGGAATGTTGTCAAATATTACATACGAGATGTTATGTGGCCTTAGGTTAGGATATATAACGTTATAGACGCATGTAATGTTACCACCGAGACGTAGGGACCGACACGCCTGGAATGTTGACAAATGTTACATCCGAGATGTTAGGTTGTCTTAGGTTAGGATATATGACGTTACAGACGTATATAATGTTCCCTCCGAGAAGTAGGGTTCGACAGGACAGGAAGGTTGTCAAATATTGCATCCGAGATGTTAGGCTGCCTTAGGTTAGGATATATACCGTTATAGACGTATATACTGTTCCCACCGAGAAGTAGGGTTCGACACGCCAGGAATCTTGTCAAATATTACACACGAGATGTTAGGAGGCCTTCGGTTAGGATATGTAACGTTATAGACGCATGTAATGTTACGACCGATACGTAGGGACCGACACGCCTGGAATGTTGTAAAATGTTACATCCGAGATGTTAGGTTGCCTAAGATTAGGATATATACCGTTATAGACGCATATAATGTTACCACCGAGACTTAGGGACCGACACGCCTGGAATGTTGTCAAATGTTACATCCGAGATGTTAGGTTGCCTTAGGTTAGGATATATGACGTTATAGACGTATATACTGTTCCCTCCGGATGGTAGGGTTCGACAGGCCAGGAATGTTGTCAAATATTGCATCCGAGATGTTAGGTTGCCTTAGGTTAGGATATATAAGGTTATAGACGCATGTAATGTTACCACCGAGACGTAGGGACCGACACGCCTGGAATGTTGTCAAATGTTACATCCTTGATGTTAGGTTGTCTTAGGTTAGGATATATGACGTTACAGACGTATATAATGTTCCCTCCGAGAAGTAGGGTTCGACAGGCCAGGAATGTTGTCAAATATTGCATCCGAGATGTTAGGTTGCCTTAGATTAGGATATATACCGTTATAGACGTATATACTGTTCCCTCCGGGACGTAGGGTTCGACAGGCCGGGAATGTTGTAGAATAATACATCCGAGATGTCAGGTTGCCTTAGGTTAGGATATATGACGTTATAGACGTATATGCTGTTCCCTCCGAGAAGTAGGGACCGACACGCCTGGAATGTTGTAAAATGTTACATCCGAGATGTTAAGTTGCCTAAGATTAGGATATATACCGTTATAGACGCATGTAATGTTACCACCGAGACGTAGGGACCGACACGCCTGGAATGTTGTCAAATGTTACATCCGAGATGTTAGGTTGCCTTAGGTTAGGATATATGACGTTATAGACGTATATACTGTTCCCTCCGAGAAGTAGGGTTCGACAGGCCAGGAATGTTGCCAAATATTGCACCCGAGATGTTAGGTTGCCTTAGGTTAGGATATATAACGTTATAGACGCATGTAATGTTACCACCGAGACGTAGGGACCGACATGCCTGGAATGTTGTCAAATGTTACATCCGAGATGTTAGGTTGCCTTAGGTTAGGATATATGACGTTATAGACGTATATACTGTTCCCTCCGAGAAGTAGGGTTCGACAGGCCAGGAATGTTGTCAAATATTACATACGAGATGTTATGTGGCCTTAGGTTAGGATATATAACGTTATAGACGCATGTAATGTTACCACCGAGACGTAGGGACCGACACGCCTGGAATGTTGACAAATGTTACATCCGAGATGTTAGGTTGTCTTAGGTTAGGATATATGACGTTACAGACGTATATAATGTTCCCTCCGAGAAGTAGGGTTCGACAGGACAGGAAGGTTGTCAAATATTGCATCCGAGATGTTAGGCTGCCTTAGGTTAGGATATATACCGTTATAGACGTATATACTGTTCCCACCGAGAAGTAGGGTTCGACACGCCAGGAATCTTGTCAAATATTACACACGAGATGTTAGGAGGCCTTAGGTTAGGATATGTAACGTTATAGACGCATGTAATGTTACGACCGAGACGTAGGGACCGACACGCCTGGAATGTTGTAAAATGTTACATCCGAGATGTTAGGTTGCCTAAGATTAGGATATATACCGTTATAGACGCATGTAATGTTACCACCGAGACGTAGGGACCGACACGCCTGGAATGTTGTCAAATGTTACATCCGAGATGTTAGGTTGCCTTAGGTTAGGATATATGACGTTATAGACGTATATACTGTTCCCTCCGAGAAGTAGGGATCGACAGGCCAGGAATGTTGCCAAATATTGCACCCGAGATGTTAGGTTGCCTTAGGTTAGGATATATAACGTTATAGACGCATGTAATGTTACCACCGAGACGTAGGGACCGACATGCCTGGAATGTTGTCAAATGTTACATCCGAGATGTTAGGTTGCCTTAGGTTAGGATATATGACGTTATAGACGTATATACTGTTCCCTCCGAGAAGTAGGGTTCGACAGGCCAGGAATGTTGCCAAATATTGCACCCGAGATGTTAGGTTGCCTTAGGTTAGGATATATAACGTTATAGACGCATGTAATGTTACCACCGAGAAGTAGGGACCGACATGCCTGGAATGTTGTCAAATGTTACATCCGAGATGTTAGGTTGCCTTAGGTTAGGATATATGACGTTATAGACGTATATACTGTTCCCTCCGAGAAGTAGGGTTCGACAGGCCAGGAATGTTGTCAAATATTACATACGAGATGTTAGGTTGCCTTAGGTTAGGATATATAAGGTTATAGACGCATGTAATGTTACCACCGAGACGTAGGGACCGACACGCCTGGAATGATGTCAAATGTTACATCCTTGATGTTAGGTTGTCTTAGGTTAGGATATATGACGTTACAGACGTATATAATGTTCCCTCCGAGAAGTAGGGTTCGACAGGCCAGGAATGTTGTCAAATATTGCATCCGAGATGTTAGGTTGCCTTAGATTAGGATATATACCGTTATAGACGTATATAATGTTCCCTCCGGGACGTAGGGTTCGACAGGCCGGGAATGTTGTAGAATAATACATCCGAGATGTCAGGTTGCCTTAGGTTAGGATATATAACGTTATAGACGTATATACTGTTCCCTCCGAGAAGTAGGGTTCGACAGGCCAGGAATGTTGTCAAATATTGCATGCGAGATGTTAGGTTGCCTTAGATTAGGATATATACCGTTATAGACGCATGTAATGTTACCACCGAGACGTAGGGACCGACACGCCTGGAATGTTGTCAAATGTTACATCCGAGATGTTAGGTTGCCTTAGGTTAGGATATATGACGTTATAGACGTATATACTGTTCCCTCCGAGAAGTAGGGTTCGACAGGCCAGGAATGTTGCCAAATATTGCACCCGAGATGTTAGGTTGCCTTAGGTTAGGATATATAACGTTATAGACGCATGTAATGTTACCACCGAGACGTAGGGACCGACATGCCTGGAATGTTGTCAAATGTTACATCCGAGATGTTAGGTTGCCTTAGGTTAGGATATATGACGTTATAGACGTATATACTGTTCCCTCCGAGAAGTAGGGTTCGACAGGCCAGGAATGTTGTCAAATATTGCATCCGAGATGTTAGGTTGCCTTAGATTAGGATATATACCGTTATAGACGTATATACTGTTCCCTCCGAGAAGTAGGGTTCGACAGGCCAGGAATGTTGTCAAATATTGCATCCGAGATGTAAGGTTGCCTTAGATTAGGATATGCAACGTTATAGACGCATATAATGTTCCCACCGAGAAGTAGGTTCCGACACGCCTGGAAGGTTGTAGAATATTACATCCGAGATGTTAGGTTGCCTTAGGTTAGGATATATAACGTTATAGGCGTATATAGTGTTCCCTCCGAGAAGTAGGGTTCGACAGGCCAGGAATGTTGTCAAATATTACATACGAGATGTTATGTGGCCTTAGGTTAGGATATATAACGTTATAGACGCATGTAATGTTACCACCGAGACGTAGGGACTGACACGCCTGGAATGTTGACAAATGTTACATCCGAGATGTTAGGTTGTCTTAGGTTAGGATATATGACGTTACAGACGTATATAATGTTCCCTCCGAGAAGTAGGGTTCGACAGGACAGGAAGGTTGTCAAATATTGCATCCGAGATGTTAGGCTGCCTTAGGTTAGGATATATACCGTTATAGACGTATATACTGTTCCCACCGAGAAGTAGGGTTCGACACGCCAGGAATCTTGTCAAATATTACACACGAGATGTTAGGAGGCCTTAGGTTAGGATATGTAACGTTATAGAGGCATGTAATGTTACGACCGAGACGTAGGGACCGACACGCCTGGAATGTTGTAAAATGTTACATCCGAGATGTTAGGTTGCCTAAGATTAGGATATATACCGTTATAGACGCATATAATGTTACCACCGAGACGTAGGGACCGACACGCCTGGAATGTTGTCAAATGTTACATCCGAGATGTTAGGTTGCCTTAGGTTAGGATATATGACGTTATAGACGTATATACTTTTCCCTCCGGATGGTAGGGTTCGACAGGCCAGGAATGTTGTCAAATATTGCATCCGAGATGTTAGGTTGCCTTAGGTTAGGATATATAAGGTTATAGACGCATGTAATGTTACCACCGAGACGTAGGGACCGACACGCCTGGAATGTTGTCAAATGTTACATCCTTGATGTTAGGTTGTCTTAGGTTAGGATATATGACGTTACAGACGTATATAATGTTCCCTCCGAGAAGTAGGGTTCGACAGGCCAGGAATGTTGTCAAATATTGCATCCGAGATGTTAGGTTGCCTTAGATTAGGATATATACCGTTATAGACGTATATACTGTTCCCTCCGGGACGTAGGGTTCGACAGGCCGGGAATGTTGTAGAATAATACATCCGAGATGTCAGGTTGCCTTAGGTTAGGATATATAACGTTATAGACGTATATACTGTTCCCTCCGAGAAGTAGGGTTCGACAGGCCAGGAATGTTGTCAAATATTGCATCCGAGATGTTAGGTTGCCTTAGATTAGGATATATACCGTTATAGACGCATGTAATGTTACCACCGAGACGTAGGGACCGACACGCCTGGATTGTTGTCAAATGTTACATCCGAGATGTTAGGTTGCCTCAGGATAGGATATATGACGTTATAGACGTATATACTGTTCCCTCCGAGAAGTAGGGTTCGACGGGCCAGGAATGTTGTCAAATATTGCATCCGATATGTTACGTCGCCTTAGGTTAGGATATATAACGTTATAGACGTATATGCTGTTACCACCGAGACGTAGGGACCGACACGCCTGGAATGTTGTCAAATGTTACATCCGAGATGTTAGGTTGCCTTAGGTTAGGATATATGACGTTATAGACGTATATACTGTTCCCTGCGAGAAGTAGGGTTCGACAGGCCAGGAATGTTGCCAAATATTGCACCCGAGATGTTAGGTTGCCTTAGGTTAGGATATATAACGTTATAGACGCATGTAATGTTCCCACCGAGAAGTAGGGTCCGACACGCCTGGAATGATGTAGAATATTACATCCGAGATGTTAGGTTGCCTTAGGTTAGGATATATGACGTTATAGACGTATATACTGTTCCCTCCGAGAAGTAGGGTTCGCAGGCCAGGAATGTTGTCAAATATTGCATCCGAGATGTTAGGTTGCCTTAGATTAGGATATATAGCGTTATAGACGCATATAATGTTCCCACCGAGAAGTAGGTTTCGACACGCCAGGAATGTTGTAGAATATTACATCCGAGATGTCAGGTTGCCTTAGGTTAGGATATATAACGTTATAGACGTATATACTGTTCCCACCGAGAAGTAGGGTCCGACACGCCAGGAATGTTGTCAAATATTACATCCGAGATGTTATGTTGCCTTAGGTTAGGATATATAACGTTATAGACGTATATACTGTTCCCACCGAGAAGTAGGGTTCGACACGCCAGGAATGTTGTCAAATATTACATACGAGATGTTATGTGGCCTTAGGTTAGGATATATAACGTTTAGACGCATGTAATGTTACGACCGAGACGTAGGGACCGACACGCCTGGAATGTTGTAAAATGTTACATCCGAGATGTTAGGTTGCCTAAGATTAGGATATATACCGTTATAGACGCATGTAATGTTACCACGGAGACGTAGGGACCGACACGCCTGGAATGTTGTCAAATGTTACATCCTTGATGTTAGGTTGTCTTAGGTTAGGATATATGACGTTACAGACGTATATAATGTTCCCTCCGAGAAGTAGGGTTCGACGGGCCAGGAATGTTGTCAAATATTGCATCCGAGATGTTACGTCGCCTTAGGTTAGGATATATAACGTTATAGACGCATGTAATGTTACCACCGAGACGTAGGGACCGACACGCCTGGAATGTTGTCAAATGTTACATCCGAGATGTTAGGTTGCCTTAGGTTAGGATATATGACGTTACAGACGTATATACTGTTCCCTCCGAGAAGTAGTTTTCGACAGGCCAGGAATGTTGTCAAATATTGCATCCGAGATGTTAGGTTGCCTTAGATTATGATATATACCGTTATAGACGCATATAATGTTCCCACCGAGAAGTAGGGTCCGACACGCCTGGAATGTTGTAGAATATTACATCCGAGATGTAAGGTTGCCTTAGGTTAGGATATATACCGTTTTAGACGTATATACTGTTCCCTCCGAGAAGTAGGGTTCGACAGGCCAGGAATGTTGTCAAATATTGCATCCGAGATGTTAGGTTGCCTTAGATTAGGATATATGCAGTTATAGGCGCATGTAATGTTACCACCGAGACGTAGGGACCGACACGCCTGGAATGTTGTCAAATGTTACATCCGAGATGTTAGGTTGCCTTAGGTTAGGATATATGACGTTACAGACGTATATTCTCTTCCCTCGGGGAAGTAGGGTTCGACAGGCCAGGAATGTTGTCAGATATTGCATCCGAGATGTTAGGTTGCCTTAGGTTAGGATATATAACGGTATGGACGTATATACTGTTCCCACCGAGAAGTAAGGTTCGATAGGCCAGTAATGTTGTCAAATATTGCATCCGAGATGTTAGGTTGCCTTAGATTATGATATATACCGTTATAGACGCATATAATGTTCCCACCGAGAAGTAGGGTCCGACACGCCTGGAAGGTTGTAGAATATTACATCCGAGATGTCAGGTTGCCTTAGGTTAGGATATATACCGTTATAGACATATATACTGTTCCCTCCGAGATGTAGGGTTCGACAGGCCAGGAATGTTGTCAAATATTGCATCCGAGATGATAGGTTGCCTTAGGTTAGGATATATAACGTTATAGATGCATGTAATGTTACCACCGAGACGTAGGGACCGTCACGCCTGGAATGTTGTCAAATGTTACATCCGAGATGTTAGGTTGCCTTAGGATAGGACATATGACGTTACAGACGTATATACTGTTCCCTCCGGGAAGTAGGGTTCGACAGGCCAGGAATGTTGTCAAATATTGCATCCGAGATGTTAGGTTGCCTTAGATTATGATATATACCGTTATAGACGTATATACTGTTCCCTCCGAGAAGTAGGGTTCGACAGGCCAGGAATGTTGTCAAATATTGCATCCGAGATGTTAGGTTGCCTTAGATTAGGATATACAACGTTATAGACGCATATAATGTTCCCACCGAGAAGTAGGGTCCGACACGCCAGGAATGTTGTAGAATATTACATCCGAGATGTAAGGTTGCCTTAGGTTAGGATATATAACGTTATGGACGTATATACGGTTCCCACCGAGAAGTAGGGTCCGAAACGCCAGCAATGTTGTAAAATATTACATCCGAGTTGTTACGTTGCCGTTATAGGCGCACTAATGTTACCACCGAGACGTAGGGACCGACACGCCTGGAATGTTGTCAAATGTGACATCCGAGATGTTAGGTTGCCTTAGGTTAGGATATATGACGTTACAGACGTATATACTGTTCCCTCCGAGAAGTAGTGTTCGACAGGCCAGGAATGTTGTCAAATATTGCATCCGAGATGTTAGGTTGCCTTAGATTATGATATATACCGTTATAGACGCATATAATGTTCCCACCGAGAAGTAGGGTCCGACACGCCTGGAATGTTGTAGAATATTACATCCGAGATGTAAGGTTGCCTTAGGTTAGGATATATACCGTTTTAGACGTATATACTGTTCCCTCCGAGAAGTAGGGTTCGACAGGCCAGGAATGTTGTCAAATATTGCATCCGAGATGTTAGGTTGCCTTAGATTAGGATATATGCAGTTATAGGCGCATGTAATGTTACCACCGAGACGTAGGGACCGACACGCCTGGAATGTTGTCAAATGTTACATCCGAGATGTTAGGTTGCCTTAGGTTAGGATATATGACGTTACAGACGTATATTCTGTTCCCTCGGGGAAGTAGGGTTCGACAGGCCAGGAATGTTGTCAGATATTGCATCCGAGATGTTAGGTTGCCTTAGGTTAGGATATATAACGGTATGGACGTATATACTGTTCCCACCGAGAAGTAAGGTTCGATAGGCCAGTAATGTTGTCAAATATTGCATCCGAGATGTTAGGTTGCCTTAGATTATGATATATACCGTTATAGACGCATATAATGTTCCCACCGAGAAGTAGGGTCCGACACGCCTGGAAGGTTGTAGAATATTACATCCGAGATGTCAGGTTGCCTTAGGTTAGGATATATACCGTTATAGACATATATACTGTTCCCTCCGAGATGTAGGGTTCGACAGGCCAGGAATGTTGTCAAATATTGCATCCGAGATGATAGGTTGCCTTAGGTTAGGATATATAACGTTATAGATGCATGTAATGTTACCACCGAGACGTAGGGACCGTCACGCCTGGAATGTTGTCAAATGTTACATCCGAGATGTTAGGTTGCCTTAGGATAGGACATATGACGTTACAGACGTATATACTGTTCCCTCCGGGAAGTAGGGTTCGACAGGCCAGGAATGTTGTCAAATATTGCATCCGAGATGTTAGGTTGCCTTAGATTATGATATATACCGTTATAGACGTATATACTGTTCCCTCCGAGAAGTAGGGTTCGACAGGCCAGGAATGTTGTCAAATATTGCATCCGAGATGTTAGGTTGCCTTAGATTAGGATATACAACGTTATAGACGCATATAATGTTCCCACCGAGAAGTAGGGTCCGACACGCCTGGAATGTTGTAGAATATTACATCCGAGATGTAAGGTTGCCTTAGGTTAGGATATATAACGTTATGGACGTATATACGGTTCCCACCGAGAAGTAGGGTCCGAAACGCCAGCAATGTTGTAAAATATTACATCCGAGTTGTTACGTTGCCGTTATAGGCGCATTAATGTTACCACCGAGACGTAGGGACCGACACGCCTGGAATGTTGTCAAATGTGACATCCGAGATGTTAGGTTGCCTTAGGTTAGGATATATGACGTTACAGACGTATATACTGTTCCCTCCGAGAAGTAGTGTTCGACAGGCCAGGAATGTTGTCAAATATTGCATCCGAGATGTTAGGTTGCCTTAGATTATGATATATACCGTTATAGACGCATATAATGTTCCCACCGAGAAGTAGGGTCCGACACGCCTGGAATGTTGTAGAATATTACATCCGAGATGTAAGGTTGCCTTAGGTTAGGATATATACCGTTTTAGACGTATATACTGTTCCCTCCGAGAAGTAGGGTTCGACAGGCCAGGAATGTTGTCAAATATTGCATCCGAGATGTTAGGTTGCCTTAGATTAGGATATATGCAGTTATAGGCGCATGTAATGTTACCACCGAGACGTAGGGACCGACACGCCTGGAATGTTGTCAAATGTTACATCCGAGATGTTAGGTTGCCTTAGGTTAGGATATATGACGTTACAGACGTATATTCTGTTCCCTCGGGGAAGTAGGGTTCGACAGGCCAGGAATGTTGTCAGATATTGCATCCGAGATGTTAGGTTGCCTTAGGTTAGGATATATAACGGTATGGACGTATATACTGTTCCCACCGAGAAGTAAGGTTCGATAGGCCAGTAATGTTGTCAAATATTGCATCCGAGATGTTAGGTTGCCTTAGATTAGGATATACAACGTTATAGACGCATATAATGTTCCCACCGAGAAGTAGGGTCCGACACGCCTGGAATGTTGTAGAATGATACATCCGAGATGTCAGGTTGCCTTAGGTTAGGATATATGACGTTATAGACGTATATACTGTTCCCTCCGGATGGTAGGGTTCGACAGGCCAGGAATGTTGTCAAATATTGCATCCGAGATGTTAGATTGACTTAGATTAGGATATATACCGTTATAGACGTATATACTGTTCCCTCCGAGACGTAGGGTTCGACAGGCCAGGAATGTTGTCAAATATTGCATCCGAGATGTTAGGTTGCCTTAGATTAGGATATACATCGTTATAGACTCATATAATGTTCCCACCGAGAAGTAGGGTCCGACACGCCTGGATTGATGTAGAATATTACATCCGAGATGTTAGGTTGCCTTAGGTTAGGATATGTGACGTTACAGACGTATATACTGTTCCCTCCGAGAAGTAGGGTTCGACAGGCTAGGAATGTTGTCAAATATTGCATCCGAGATGTTAGGTTGTCTTAGATTAGGATATATAGCGTTATAGACGCATATAATGTTCCCACCGAGAAGTAGGTTTCGACACGCCAGGAATGTTGTAGAATATTACATCCGAGATGTCAGGTTGCCTTAGGTTAGGATATATAACGTTATAGACGTATATACTGTTCCCACCGAGAAGTAGGGTCCGACACGGCAGGAATGTTGTCAAATATTACATCCGAGATGTTATGTTGCCTTAGGTTAGGATATATAACGTTATAGACGCATATAATGTTCCCACCGAGAAGTAGGGTCCGACACGCCTGGAATGTTGTAGAATGATACATCCGAGATGTCAGGTTGCCTTAGGTTAGGATATATAACGTTATAGACGTATATACTGTTCCCTCCGAGAAGTAGGGTTCGACAGGTCAGGAATGTTGTCAAATATTACATCCGAGATGTAAGGTTGCCTTAGGTTAGGATATATAACGTTATGGACGTATATACTTTTCCCACCGAGAAGTAGGGTTCGACACGCCAGGAATGTTGTCAAATATTACATACGAGATGTTATGTGGCCTTAGGTTAGGATATATAACGTTATAGACGCATGTAATGTTACGACCGAGACGTAGGGACCGACACGCCTGGAATGTTGTCAAATGTTACATCCGAGATGTTAGGTTGCCTTAGGTTAGGATATATGACGTTATAGACGTATATACTGTTCCCTCCGAGAAGTAGGGTTCGACAGGCTAGGAATGTTGTCAAATATTGCATCCGAGATGTTAGGTTGCCTTACATTAGGATATATAGCGTTATAGACGCATATAATGTTCCCACCGAGAAGTAGGTTTCGACACGCCAGGAATGTTGTAGAATATTACATCCGAGATGTCAGGTTGCCTTAGGTTAGGATATATAACGTTATAGACGTATATACTGTTCCCACCGAGAAGTAGGGTCCGACACGCCAGGAATGTTGTCAAATATTACGTCCGAGATGTTATGTTGCCTTAGGTTAGGATATATAACGTTATAGACGTATATACTGTTCCCACCGAGAAGTAGGGTTCGACACGCCAGGAATGTTGTCAAATGTTACATCCTTGATGTTAGGTTGTCTTAGGTTAGGATATATGACGTTACAGACGTATATAATGTTCCCTCCGAGAAGTAGGGTTCGACAGGCCAGGAATGTTGTCAAATATTGCATCCGAGATGTTAGGTTGCCTTAGATTAGGATATATACCGTTAAAGACGTATATACTGTTCCCTCCGGGACGTAGGGTTCGACAGGCCGGGAATTTTGTCAAATATAGCATCCGAGATGTTAGGTTGCCTTAGATTAGGATATACAACGTTATAGACGCATATAATGTTCCCAGCGAGAAGTAGGTTCCGACACGCCTGGAATGTTGTAGAATAATACATCCGAGATGTCAGGTTGCCTTAGGTTAGGATATATAACGTTATAGACGTATATACTGTTCCCTCCGAGAAGTAGGGTTCGACAGGCCAGGAATGTTGTCAAATATTGCATCCGAGATGTTAGGTTGCCTTAGATTAGGATATATACCGTTATAGACGCATGTAATGTTACCACCGAGACGTAGGGACCGACACGCCTGGAATGTTGTCAAATGTTACATCCGAGATGTTAGGTTGCCTTAGGTTAGGATATATGACGTTACAGACGTATATACTGTTCCCTCCGAGAAGTAGTGTTCGACAGGCCAGGAATGTTGTCAAATATTGCATCCGAGATGTTAGGTTGCCTTAGATTATGATATATACCGTTATAGAAGCATATAATGTTCCCACCGAGAAGTAGGGTCCGACACGCCTGGAATGTTGTAGAATATTACATCCGAGATGTAAGGTTGCCTTAGGTTAGGATATATAACGTTATGGACGTATATACTGTTCCCACCGAGAAGTAGGGTCCGAAACGCCAGCAATGTTGTAAAATATTACATCCGAGTTGTTACGTTGCCGTTATAGGCGCATTAATGTTACCACCGAGACGTAGGGACCGACACGCCTGGAATGTTGTCAAATGTGACATCCGAGATGTTAGGTTGCCTTAGGTTAGGATATATGACGTTATAGACGTATATACTGTTCCCTCCGGATGGTAGGGTTCGACAGGCCAGGAATGTTGTCAAATATTGCATCCGAGATGTTAGGTTGCCTTAGGTTAGGATATATGACGTTATAGACGCATGTAATGTTACCACCGAGACGTAGGGACCGACATGCCTGGAATGTTGTCAAATGTTACATCCGAGATGTTAGGTTGCCTTAGGTTAGGATATATGACGTTATAGACGTATATACTGTTCCCACCGAGAGGTAGGGTTCGACACGCCAGGAATGTTGTCAAATATTACATACGAGATGTTATGTGGCCTTAGGTTAGGATATATAACGTTATAGACGCATGTAATGTTACGACCGAGACGTAGGGACCGACACGCCTGGAATGTTGTAAAATGTTACATCCGAGATGTTAGGTTGCCTAAGATTAGGATATATACCGTTATAGACGCATGTAATGTTACCACCGAGACGTAGGGACCGACATGCCTGGAATGTTGTCAAATGTTACATCCGAGATGTTAGGTTGCCTTAGGTTAGGATATATGACGTTATAGACGTATATACTGTTCCCACCGAGAGGTAGGGTTCGACAGGCCGGGAATGTTGTCAAACATAGCATCCGAGATGTTAGGTTGCCTTAGATTAGGATATACAACGTTATAGACGCATATAATGTTCCCACCGAGAAGTAGGGTCCGACACGCCTGGAATGTTGTAGAATGATACATCCGAGATGTCAGGTTGCCTTAGGTTAGGATATATGACGTTATAGACGTATATACTGTTCCCTCCGGATGGTAGGGTTCGACAGGCCAGGAATGTTGTCAAATATTGCATCCGAGATGTTAGATTGACTTAGATTAGGATATATACCGTTATAGACGTATATACTGTTCCCTCCGAGACGTAGGGTTCGACAGGCCAGGAATGTTGTCAAATATTGCATCCGAGATGTTAGGTTGCCTTAGATTAGGATATACATCGTTATAGACTCATATAATGTTCCCACCGAGAAGTAGGGTCCGACACGCCTGGATTGATGTAGAATATTACATCCGAGATGTTAGGTTGCCTTAGGTTAGGATATGTGACGTTACAGACGTATATACTGTTCCCTCCGAGAAGTAGGGTTCGACAGGCTAGGAATGTTGTCAAATATTGCATCCGAGATGTTAGGTTGTCTTAGATTAGGATATATAGCGTTATAGACGCATATAATGTTCCCACCGAGAAGTAGGTTTCGACACGCCAGGAATGTTGTAGAATATTACATCCGAGATGTCAGGTTGCCTTAGGTTAGGATATATAACGTTATAGACGTATATACTGTTCCCACCGAGAAGTAGGGTCCGACACGGCAGGAATGTTGTCAAATATTACATCCGAGATGTTATGTTGCCTTAGGTTAGGATATATAACGTTATAGACGCATATAATGTTCCCACCGAGAAGTAGGGTCCGACACGCCTGGA
Organism: Xylocopa violacea; assembly: GCA_963969225.1. Classification (NCBI taxonomy): domain Eukaryota; kingdom Metazoa; phylum Arthropoda; class Insecta; order Hymenoptera; family Apidae; genus Xylocopa; species Xylocopa violacea. Next base: position 24,192,926 of record CAXAJV010000004.1, read on the forward strand.
ATGTTGTAGAATGATACATCCGAGATGTCAGGTTGCCTTAGGTTAGGATATATAACGTTATAGACGTATATACTGTTCCCTCCGAGAAGTAGGGTTCGACAGGTCAGGAATGTTGTCAAATATTACATCCGAGATGTAAGGTTGCCTTAGGTTAGGATATATAACGTTATGGACGTATATACTTTTCCCACCGAGAAGTAGGGTTCGACACGCCAGGAATGTTGTCAAATATTACATACGAGATGTTATGTGGCCTTAGGTTAGGATATATAACGTTATAGACGCATGTAATGTTACGACCGAGACGTAGGGACCGACACGCCTGGAATGTTGTCAAATGTTACATCCGAGATGTTAGGTTGCCTTAGGTTAGGATATATGACGTTATAGACGTATATACTGTTCCCTCCGAGAAGTAGGGTTCGACAGGCTAGGAATGTTGTCAAATATTGCATCCGAGATGTTAGGTTGCCTTACATTAGGATATATAGCGTTATAGACGCATATAATGTTCCCACCGAGAAGTAGGTTTCGACACGCCAGGAATGTTGTAGAATATTACATCCGAGATGTCAGGTTGCCTTAGGTTAGGATATATAACGTTATAGACGTATATACTGTTCCCACCGAGAAGTAGGGTCCGACACGCCAGGAATGTTGTCAAATATTACGTCCGAGATGTTATGTTGCCTTAGGTTAGGATATATAACGTTATAGACGTATATACTGTTCCCACCGAGAAGTAGGGTTCGACACGCCAGGAATGTTGTCAAATGTTACATCCTTGATGTTAGGTTGTCTTAGGTTAGGATATATGACGTTACAGACGTATATAATGTTCCCTCCGAGAAGTAGGGTTCGACAGGCCAGGAATGTTGTCAAATATTGCATCCGAGATGTTAGGTTGCCTTAGATTAGGATATATACCGTTAAAGACGTATATACTGTTCCCTCCGGGACGTAGGGTTCGACAGGCCGGGAATTTTGTCAAATATAGCATCCGAGATGTTAGGTTGCCTTAGATTAGGATATACAACGTTATAGACGCATATAATGTTCCCAGCGAGAAGTAGGTTCCGACACGCCTGGAATGTTGTAGAATAATACATCCGAGATGTCAGGTTGCCTTAGGTTAGGATATATAACGTTATAGACGTATATACTGTTCCCTCCGAGAAGTAGGGTTCGACAGGCCAGGAATGTTGTCAAATATTGCATCCGAGATGTTAGGTTGCCTTAGATTAGGATATATACCGTTATAGACGCATGTAATGTTACCACCGAGACGTAGGGACCGACACGCCTGGAATGTTGTCAAATGTTACATCCGAGATGTTAGGTTGCCTTAGGTTAGGATATATGACGTTACAGACGTATATACTGTTCCCTCCGAGAAGTAGTGTTCGACAGGCCAGGAATGTTGTCAAATATTGCATCCGAGATGTTAGGTTGCCTTAGATTATGATATATACCGTTATAGAAGCATATAATGTTCCCACCGAGAAGTAGGGTCCGACACGCCTGGAATGTTGTAGAATATTACATCCGAGATGTAAGGTTGCCTTAGGTTAGGATATATAACGTTATGGACGTATATACTGTTCCCACCGAGAAGTAGGGTCCGAAACGCCAGCAATGTTGTAAAATATTACATCCGAGTTGTTACGTTGCCGTTATAGGCGCATTAATGTTACCACCGAGACGTAGGGACCGACACGCCTGGAATGTTGTCAAATGTGACATCCGAGATGTTAGGTTGCCTTAGGTTAGGATATATGACGTTATAGACGTATATACTGTTCCCTCCGGATGGTAGGGTTCGACAGGCCAGGAATGTTGTCAAATATTGCATCCGAGATGTTAGGTTGCCTTAGGTTAGGATATATGACGTTATAGACGCATGTAATGTTACCACCGAGACGTAGGGACCGACATGCCTGGAATGTTGTCAAATGTTACATCCGAGATGTTAGGTTGCCTTAGGTTAGGATATATGACGTTATAGACGTATATACTGTTCCCACCGAGAGGTAGGGTTCGACACGCCAGGAATGTTGTCAAATATTACATACGAGATGTTATGTGGCCTTAGGTTAGGATATATAACGTTATAGACGCATGTAATGTTACGACCGAGACGTAGGGACCGACACGCCTGGAATGTTGTAAAATGTTACATCCGAGATGTTAGGTTGCCTAAGATTAGGATATATACCGTTATAGACGCATGTAATGTTACCACCGAGACGTAGGGACCGACATGCCTGGAATGTTGTCAAATGTTACATCCGAGATGTTAGGTTGCCTTAGGTTAGGATATATGACGTTATAGACGTATATACTGTTCCCACCGAGAGGTAGGGTTCGACAGGCCGGGAATGTTGTCAAACATAGCATCCGAGATGTTAGGTTGCCTTAGATTAGGATATACAACGTTATAGACGCATATAATGTTCCCACCGAGAAGTAGGGTCCGACACGCCTGGAATGTTGTAGAATGATACATCCGAGATGTCAGGTTGCCTTAGGTTAGGATATATGACGTTATAGACGTATATACTGTTCCCTCCGGATGGTAGGGTTCGACAGGCCAGGAATGTTGTCAAATATTGCATCCGAGATGTTAGATTGACTTAGATTAGGATATATACCGTTATAGACGTATATACTGTTCCCTCCGAGACGTAGGGTTCGACAGGCCAGGAATGTTGTCAAATATTGCATCCGAGATGTTAGGTTGCCTTAGATTAGGATATACATCGTTATAGACTCATATAATGTTCCCACCGAGAAGTAGGGTCCGACACGCCTGGAATGATGTAGAATATTACATCCGAGATGTTAGGTTGCCTTAGGTTAGGATATGTGACGTTACAGACGTATATACTGTTCCCTCCGAGAAGTAGGGTTCGACAGGCTAGGAATGTTGTCAAATATTGCATCCGAGATGTTAGGTTGCCTTAGATTAGGATATATAGCGTTATAGACGCATATAATATTCCCACCGAGAAGTAGGTTTCGACACGCCAGGAATGTTGTAGAATATTACATCCGAGATGTCAGGTTGCCTTAGGTTAGGATATATAACGTTATAGACGTATATACTGTTCCCACCGAGAAGTAGGGTCCGACACGGCAGGAATGTTGTCAAATATTACATCCGAGATGTTATGTTGCCTTAGGTTAGGATATATAACGTTATAGACGCATATAATGTTCCCACCGAGAAGTAGGGTCCGACACGCCTGGAATGTTGTAGAATGATACATCCGAGATGTCAGGTTGCCTTAGGTTAGGATATATAACGTTATAGACGTATATACTGTTCCCTCCGAGAAGTAGGGTTCGACAGGCCAGGAATGTTGTCAAATATTGCATCCGAGATGTTAGGTTGCCTTAGATTAGGATATACAACGTTATAGACGCATATAATGTTCCCACCGAGAAGTAGGGTCCGACACGCCTGGAATGTTGTAGAATATTACATCCGAGATGTAAGGTTGCCTTAGGTTAGGATATATAACGTTATGGACGTATATACTTTTCCCACCGAGAAGTAGGGTTCGACACGCCAGGAATGTTGTCAAATATTACATACGAGATATTATGTGGCCTTAGGTTAGGATATATAACTTTATAGACGCATGTAATGTTACGACCGAGACGTAGGGACCGACACGCCTGGAATGTTGTCAAATGTTACATCCGAGATGTTAGGTTGCCTTAGGTTAGGATATATGACGTTATAGACGTATATACTGTTCCCTCCGGATGGTAGGGTTCGACAGGCCAGGAATGTTGTCAAATATTGCATCCGAGATGTTAGGTTGCCTTAGATTAGGATATATACCGTTAAAGACGTATATACTGTTCCCTCCGGGACGTAGGGTTCGACAGGCCGGGAATGTTGTCAAATATAGCATCCGAGATGTTAGGTTGCCTTAGATTAGGATATACAACGTTATAGACGCATATAATGTTCCCAGCGAGAAGTAGGTTCCGACACGCCTGGAATGTTGTAGAATAATACATCCGAGATGTCAGGTTGCCTTAGGTTAGGATATATAACGTTATAGACGTATATACTGTTCCCTCCGAGAAGTAGGGTTCGACAGGCCGGGAATGTTGTCAAATATAGCATCCGAGATGTTAGGTTGCCTTAGATTAGGATATACAACGTTATAGACGCATATAATGTTCCCAGCGAGAAGTAGGTTCCGACACGCCTGGAATGTTGTAGAATAATACATCCGAGATGTCAGGTTGCCTTAGGTTAGGATATATAACGTTATAGACGTATATACTGTTCCCTCCGAGAAGTAGGGTTCGACAGGCCAGGAATGTTGTCAAATATTGCATCCGAGATGTTAGGTTGCCTTAGATTAGGATATATACCGTTATAGACGCATGTAATGTTACCACCGAGACGTAGGGACCGACACGCCTGGAATGTTGTCAAATGTTACATCCGAGATGTTAGGTTGCCTTAGGTTAGGATATATGACGTTACAGACGTATATACTGTTCCCTCCGAGAAGTAGGATTCGACAGGCCAGGAATGTTGTCAAATATTGCATCCGAGATGTTAGGTTGCCTTAGATTATGATATATACCGTTATAGAAGCATATAATGTTCCCACCGAGAAGTAGGGTCCGACACGCCTGGAATGTTGTCAAATATTGCATCCGAGATGTTAGGTTGCCTTAGGTTAGGATATATACCGTTATAGAAGCATATAATGTTCCCACCGAGAAGTAGGGTCCGACACGCCTGGAATGTTGTAGAATATTACATCCGAGATGTAAGGTTGCCTTAGGTTAGGATATATACCGTTTTAGACGTATATACTGTTCCCTCCGAGAAGTAGGATTCGACAGGCCAGGAATGTTGTCAAATATTGCATCCGAGATGTTAGGTTGCCTTAGATTAGGATATATGCCGTTATAGGCGCATGTAATGTTACCACCGAGACGTAGGGACCGACACGCCTGGAATGTTGTCAAATGTTACATCCGAGATGTTAGGTTGCCTTAGGTGAGGATATATGACGTTACAGACGTATATACTGTTCCCTCCGAGAAGTAGTGTTCGACAGGCCAGGAATGTTGTCAAATATTGCATCCGAGATGTTAGGTTGCCTTAGATTATGATATATACCGTTATAGAAGCATATAATGTTCCCACCGAGAAGTAGGGTCCGACACGCCTGGAATGTTGTAGAATGATACATCCGAGATGTTAGGTTGCCTTAGGTTAGGATATGTGACGTTACAGACGTATATACTGTTCCCTCCGAGAAGTAGGGTTCGACAGGCTAGGAATGTTGTCAAATATTGCATCCGAGATGTTAGGTTGCCTTAGATTAGGATATATAGCGTTATAGACGCATATAATATTCCCACCGAGAAGTAGGTTTCGACACGCCAGGAATGTTGTAGAATATTACATCCGAGATGTCAGGTTGCCTTAGGTTAGGATATATAACGTTATAGACGTATATACTGTTCCCACCGAGAAGTAGGGTCCGACACGGCAGGAATGTTGTCAAATATTACATCCGAGATGTTATGTTGCCTTAGGTTAGGATATATAACGTTATAGACGCATATAATGTTCCCACCGAGAAGTAGGGTCCGACACGCCTGGAATGTTGTAGAATGATACATCCGAGATGTCAGGTTGCCTTAGGTTAGGATATATAACGTTATAGACGTATATACTGTTCCCTCCGAGAAGTAGGGTTCGACAGGCCAGGAATGTTGTCAAATATTGCATCCGAGATGTTAGGTTGCCTTAGATTAGGATATACAACGTTATAGACGCATATAATGTTCCCACCGAGAAGTAGGGTCCGACACGCCTGGAATGTTGTAGAATATTACATCCGAGATGTAAGGTTGCCTTAGGTTAGGATATATAACGTTATGGACGTATATACTTTTCCCACCGAGAAGTAGGGTTCGACACGCCAGGAATGTTGTCAAATATTACATACGAGATATTATGTGGCCTTAGGTTAGGATATATAACTTTATAGACGCATGTAATGTTACGACCGAGACGTAGGGACCGACACGCCTGGAATGTTGTCAAATGTTACATCCGAGATGTTAGGTTGCCTTAGGTTAGGATATATGACGTTATAGACGTATATACTGTTCCCTCCGGATGGTAGGGTTCGACAGGCCAGGAATGTTGTCAAATATTGCATCCGAGATGTTAGGTTGCCTTAGATTAGGATATATACCGTTAAAGACGTATATACTGTTCCCTCCGGGACGTAGGGTTCGACAGGCCGGGAATGTTGTCAAATATAGCATCCGAGATGTTAGGTTGCCTTAGATTAGGATATACAACGTTATAGACGCATATAATGTTCCCAGCGAGAAGTAGGTTCCGACACGCCTGGAATGTTGTAGAATAATACATCCGAGATGTCAGGTTGCCTTAGGTAAGGATATATAACGTTATAGACGTATATACTGTTCCCTCCGAGAAGTAGGGTTCGACAGGCCGGGAATGTTGTCAAATATAGCATCCGAGATGTTAGGTTGCCTTAGATTAGGATATACAACGTTATAGACGCATATAATGTTCCCAGCGAGAAGTAGGTTCCGACACGCCTGGAATGTTGTAGAATAATACATCCGAGATGTCAGGTTGCCTTAGGTTAGGATATATAACGTTATAGACGTATATACTGTTCCCTCCGAGAAGTAGGGTTCGACAGGCCAGGAATGTTGTCAAATATTGCATCCGAGATGTTAGGTTGCCTTAGATTAGGATATATACCGTTATAGACGCATGTAATGTTACCACCGAGACGTAGGGACCGACACGCCTGGAATGTTGTCAAATGTTACATCCGAGATGTTAGGTTGCCTTAGGTTAGGATATATTACGTTACAGACGTATATACTGTTCCCTCCGAGAAGTAGGATTCGACAGGCCAGGAATGTTGTCAAATATTGCATCCGAGATGTTAGGTTGCCTTAGATTATGATATATACCGTTATAGAAGCATATAATGTTCCCACCGAGAAGTAGGGTCCGACACGCCTGGAATGTTGTAGAATATTACATCCGAGATGTAAGGTTGCCTTAGGTTAGGATATATACCGTTTTAGACGTATATACTGTTCCCTCCGAGAAGTAGGATTCGACAGGCCAGGAATGTTGTCAAATATTGCATCCGAGATGTTAGGTTGCCTTAGATTAGGATATATGCTGTTATAGGCGCATGTAATGTTACCACCGAGACGTAGGGACCGACACGCCTGGAATGTTGTCAAATGTTACATCCGAGATGTTAGGTTGCCTTAGGTTAGGATATATGACGTTACAGACGTATATACTGTTCCCTCCGAGAAGTAGTGTTCGACAGGCCAGGAATGTTGTCAAATATTGCATCCGAGATGTTAGGTTGCCTTAGATTATGATATATACCGTTATAGAAGCATATAATGTTCCCACCGAGAAGTAGGGTCCGACACGCCTGGAATGTTGTCAAATATTGCATCCGAGATGTTAGGTTGCCTTAGGTTAGGATATATACCGTTATAGAAGCATATAATGTTCCCACCGAGAAGTAGGGTCCGACACGCCTGGAATGTTGTAGAATATTACATCCGAGATGTAAGGTTGCCTTAGGTTAGGATATATAACGTTATAGACGTATATACTGTTCCCTCCGAGAAGTAGGGTTCGACAGGCCAGGAATGTTGTCAAATATTGCATCCGAGATGTTAGGTTGCCTTAGATTAGGATATACAACGTTATAGACGCATATAATGTTCCCACCGAGAAGTAGGGTCCGACACGCCTGGAATGTTGTAGAATATTACATCCGAGATGTAAGGTTGCCTTAGGTTAGGATATATAACGTTATGGACGTATATACTTTTCCCACCGAGAAGTAGGGTTCGACACGCCAGGAATGTTGTCAAATATTACATACGAGATATTATGTGGCCTTAGGTTAGGATATATAACTTTATAGACGCATGTAATGTTACGACCGAGACGTAGGGACCGACACGCCTGGAATGTTGTCAAATGTTACATCCGAGATGTTAGGTTGCCTTAGGTTAGGATATATGACGTTATAGACGTATATACTGTTCCCTCCGGATGGTAGGGTTCGACAGGCCAGGAATGTTGTCAAATATTGCATCCGAGATGTTAGGTTGCCTTAGATTAGGATATATACCGTTAAAGACGTATATACTGTTCCCTCCGGGACGTAGGGTTCGACAGGCCGGGAATGTTGTCAAATATAGCATCCGAGATGTTAGGTTGCCTTAGATTAGGATATACAACGTTATAGACGCATATAATGTTCCCAGCGAGAAGTAGGTTCCGACACGCCTGGAATGTTGTAGAATAATACATCCGAGATGTCAGGTTGCCTTAGGTTAGGATATATAACGTTATAGACGTATATACTGTTCCCTCCGAGAAGTAGGGTTCGACAGGCCGGGAATGTTGTCAAATATAGCATCCGAGATGTTAGGTTGCCTTAGATTAGGATATACAACGTTATAGACGCATATAATGTTCCCAGCGAGAAGTAGGTTCCGACACGCCTGGAATGTTGTAGAATAATACATCCGAGATGTCAGGTTGCCTTAGGTTAGGATATATAACGTTATAGACGTATATACTGTTCCCTCCGAGAAGTAGGGTTCGACAGGCCAGGAATGTTGTCAAATATTGCATCCGAGATGTTAGGTTGCCTTAGATTAGGATATATACCGTTATAGACGCATGTAATGTTACCACCGAGACGTAGGGACCGACACGCCTGGAATGTTGTCAAATGTTACATCCGAGATGTTAGGTTGCCTTAGGTTAGGATATATTACGTTACAGACGTATATACTGTTCCCTCCGAGAAGTAGGATTCGACAGGCCAGGAATGTTGTCAAATATTGCATCCGAGATGTTAGGTTGCCTTAGATTATGATATATACCGTTATAGAAGCATATAATGTTCCCACCGAGAAGTAGGGTCCGACACGCCTGGAATGTTGTAGAATATTACATCCGAGATGTAAGGTTGCCTTAGGTTAGGATATATACCGTTTTAGACGTATATACTGTTCCCTCCGAGAAGTAGGATTCGACAGGCCAGGAATGTTGTCAAATATTGCATCCGAGATGTTAGGTTGCCTTAGATTAGGATATATGCTGTTATAGGCGCATGTAATGTTACCACCGAGACGTAGGGACCGACACGCCTGGAATGTTGTCAAATGTTACATCCGAGATGTTAGGTTGCCTTAGGTTAGGATATATGACGTTACAGACGTATATACTGTTCCCTCCGAGAAGTAGTGTTCGACAGGCCAGGAATGTTGTCAAATATTGCATCCGAGATGTTAGGTTGCCTTAGATTATGATATATACCGTTATAGAAGCATATAATGTTCCCACCGAGAAGTAGGGTCCGACACGCCTGGAATGTTGTCAAATATTGCATCCGAGATGTTAGGTTGCCTTAGGTTAGGATATATACCGTTATAGAAGCATATAATGTTCCCACCGAGAAGTAGGGTCCGACACGCCTGGAATGTTGTAGAATATTACATCCGAGATGTAAGGTTGCCTTATGTTAGGATATATACCGTTATAGACGTATATACTGTTCCCTCCGAGAAGTAGGATTCGACAGGCCAGGAATGTTGTCAAATATTGCATCCGACATGTTAGGTTGCCTTAGATTAGGATATATGCCGTTATAGGCGCATGTAATGTTACCACCGAGACGTAGGGACCGACACGCCTGGAATGTTGTCAAATGTTACATCCGAGATGTTAGGTTGCCTTAGGTTAGGATATATGACGTTACAGACGTATATACTGTTCCCTCCGAGAAGTAGTGTTCGACAGGCCAGGAATGTTGTCAAATATTGCATCCGAGATGTTAGGTTGCCTTAGATTATGATATATACCGTTATAGAAGCATATAATGTTCCCACCGAGAAGTAGGGTCCGACACGCCTGGAATGTTGTAGAATATTACATCCGAGATGTAAGGTTGCCTTAGGTTAGGATATACACCGTTTTAGACGTATATACTGTTCCCTCCGAGAAGTAGGATTCGACAGGCCAGGAATGTTGTCAAATATTGCATCCGAGATGTTAGGTTGCCTTAGATTAGGATATATGCCGTTATAGGCGCATGTAATGTTACCACTGAGACGTAGGGACCGACACGCCTGGAATGTTGTCAAATGTTACATCCGAGATGTTAGGTTGCCTTAGGTTAGGATATATGACGTTACAGACGTCTATACTGTTCCCTGGGGGAAGTAGGGTTCGACAGGCCAGGAATGTTGTCAAATATTGCATCCGAGATGTTAGGCTGCCTTAGGTTAGGATATATGACGTTATAGACGCATGTAATGTTACCACCGAGACGTAGGGACCGACATGCCTGGAATGTTGTCAAATGTTACATCCGAGATGTTAGGTTGCCTTAGGTTAGGATATATGACGTTATAGACGTATATACTGTTCCCACCGAGAGGTAGGGTTCGACACGCCAGGAATGTTGTCAAATATTACATACGAGATGTTATGTGGCCTTAGGTTAGGATATATAACGTTATAGACGCATATAATGTTCCCACCGAGAAGTAGGGTCCGACACGCCTGGAATGTTGTAGAATGATACATCCGAGATGTCAGGTTGCCTTAGGTTAGGATATATGACGTTATAGACGTATATACTGTTCCCTCCGGATGGTAGGGTTCGACAGGCCAGGAATGTTGTCAAATATTGCATCCGAGATGTTAGATTGTCTTAGATTAGGATATATACCGTTATAGACGTATATACTGTTCCCTCCGAGACGTAGGGTTCGACAGGCTAGGAATGTTGTCAAATATTGCATCCGAGATGTTAGGTTGCCTTAGATTAGGATATACAACGTTATAGACGCATATAATGTTCCCACCGAGAAGTAGGGTCCGACACGCCTGGAATGTTGTAGAATATTACATCCGAGATGTAAGGTTGCCTTAGGTTAGGATATATAACGTTATGGACGTATATACTTTTCCCACCGAGAAGTAGGGTTCAACACGCCAGGAATGTTGTCAAATATTACATACGAGATATTATGTGGCCTTAGGTTAGGATATATAACGTTATAGACGCATGTAATGTTACGACCGAGACGTAGGGACCGACACGCCTGGAATGTTGTCAAATGTTACATCCGAGATGTTAGGTTGCCTTCGGTTAGGATATATGACGTTGTAGACGTATATACTGTTCCCTCCGGATGGTAGGGTTCGACAGGCCAGGAATGTTGTCAAATATTGCATCCGAGATGTTAGATTGCCTTAGATTAGGATATATACCGTTATAGACGTATATACTGTTCCCTCCGAGACGTAGGGTTCGACAGGCCAGGAATGTTGTCAAATATTGCATCCGAGATGTTAGGTTGTCTTAGATTAGGATATGCAACGTTATATACGCATATAATGTTCCCACTGAGAAGTAGGGTCCGACACGCCTGGAAGGTTGTAGAATATTACATCCGAGATGTTAGGTTGCCTTAGGTTAGGATATATAACGTTATAGACGTATATACTGTTCCCTCCGAGAAGTAGGGTTCGACAGGCTAGGAATGTTGTCAAATATTGCATCCGAGATGTTAGGTTGCCTTACATTAGGATATATAGCGTTATAGACGCATATAATGTTCCCACCGAGAAGTAGGTTTCGACACGCCAGGAATGTTGTAGAATATTACATCCGAGATGTCAGGTTGCCTTAGGTTAGGATATATAACGTTATAGACGTATATACTGTTCCCACCGAGAAGTAGGGTCCGACACGCCAGGAATGTTGTCAAATATTACGTCCGAGATGTTATGTTGCCTTAGGTTAGGATATATAACGTTATAGACGTATATACTGTTCCCACCGAGAAGTAGGGTTCGACACGCCAGGAATGTTGTCAAATGTTACATCCTTGATGTTAGGTTGTCTTAGGTTAGGATATATCACGTTACAGACGTATATAATGTTCCCTCCGAGAAGTAGGGTTCGACAGGCCAGGAATGTTGTCAAATATTGCATCCGAGATGTTAGGTTGCCTTAGATTAGGATATACACCGTTATAGACGTATATACTGTTCCCTCCGGGACGTAGGGTTCGACAGGCCGGGAGTGTTGTCAAATATAGCATCCGAGATGTTAGGTTGCCTTAGATTAGGATATACAACGTTATAGACGCATATAATGTTCCCAGCGAGAAGTAGGTTCCGACACGCCTGGAATGTTGTAGAATAATACATCCGAGATGTTAGGTTGCCTTAGGTTAGGATATATGACGTTACAGACGTATATACTGTTCCCTCCGAGAAGTAGTGTTCGACAGGCCAGGAATGTTGTCAAATATTGCATCCGAGATGTTAGGTTGCCTTAGATTAGGATATATGCCGTTATAGGCGCATGTAATGTTACCACCGAGACGTAGGGACCGACACGCCTGGAATGTTGTCAAATGTTACATCCGAGATGTTAGGTTGCCTTAGGTTAGGATATATGACGTTACAGACGTATATACTGTTCCCTCCGAGAAGTAGTGTTCGACAGGCCAGGAATGTTGTCAAATATTGCATCCGAGATGTTAGGTTGCCTTAGATTATGATATATACCGTTATAGAAGCATATAATGTTCCCACCGAGAAGTAGGGTCCGACACGCCTGGAATGTTGTCAAATATTGCATCCGAGATGTTAGGTTGCCTTAGGTTAGGATATATACCGTTATAGAAGCATATAATGTTCCCACCGAGAAGTAGGGTCCGACACGCCTGGAATGTTGTAGAATATTACATCCGAGATGTAAGGTTGCCTTATGTTAGGATATATACCGTTTTAGACGTATATACTGTTCCCTCCGAGAAGTAGGATTCGACAGGCCAGGAATGTTGTCAAATATTGCATCCGAGATGTTAGGTTGCCTTAGATTAGGATATATGCCGTTATAGGCGCATGTAATGTTACCACCGAGACGTAGGGACCGGCACGCCTGGAATGTTGTCAAATGTTACATCCGAGATGTTAGGTTGCCTTAGGTTAGGATATATGACGTTACAGACGTATATACTGTTCCCTCCGAGAAGTAGTGTTCGACAGGCCAGGAATGTTGTCAAATATGGCATCCGAGATGTTAGGTTGCCTTAGATTATGATATATACCGTTATAGAAGCATATAATGTTCCCACCGAGAAGTAGGGTCCGACACGCCTGGAATGTTGTAGAATATTACATCCGAGATGTAAGGTTGCCTTAGGTTAGGATATACACCGTTTTAGACGTATATACTGTTCCCTCCGAGAAGTAGGATTCGACAGGCCAGGAATGTTGTCAAATATTGCATCCGAGATGTTAGGTTGCCTTAGATTAGGATATATGCCGTTATAGGCGCATGTAATGTTACCACTGAGACGTAGGGACCGACACGCCTGGAATGTTGTCAAATGTTACATCCGAGATGTTAGGTTGCCTTAGGTTAGGATATATGACGTTACAGACGTCTATACTGTTCCCTGGGGGAAGTAGGGTTCGACAGGCCAGGAATGTTGTCAAATATTGCATCCGAGATGTTAGGCTGCCTTAGGTTAGGATATATGACGTTATAGACGCATGTAATGTTACCACCGAGACGTAGGGACCGACATGCCTGGAATGTTGTCAAATGTTACATCCGAGATGTTAGGTTGCCTTAGGTTAGGATATATGACGTTATAGACGTATATACTGTTCCCACCGAGAGGTAGGGTTCGACACGCCAGGAATGTTGTCAAATATTACATACGAGATGTTATGTGGCCTTAGGTTAGGATATATAACGTTATAGACGCATGTAATGTTACGACCGAGACGTAGGGACCGACACGCCTGAAATGTTGTAAAATGTTACATCCGAGATGTTAGGTTGCCTAAGATTAGGATATATACCGTTATAGACGCATGTAATGTTACCACCGAGACGTAGGGACCGACATGCCTGGAATGTTGTCAAATGTTACATCCGAGATGTTAGGTTGCCTTAGGTTAGGATATATGACGTTATAGACGTATATACTGTTCCCACCGAGAGGTAGGGTTCGACAGGCCGGGAATGTTGTCAAACATAGCATCCGAGATGTTAGGTTGCCTTAGATTAGGATATACAACGTTATAGACGCATATAATGTTCCCACCGAGAAGTAGGGTCCGACACGCCTGGAATGTTGTAGAATGATACATCCGAGATGTCAGGTTGCCTTAGGTTAGGATATATGACGTTATAGACGTATATACTGTTCCCTCCGGATGGTAGGGTTCGACAGGCCAGGAATGTTGTCAAATATTGCATCCGAGATGTTAGATTGTCTTAGATTAGGATATATACCGTTATAGACGTATATACTGTTCCCTCCGAGACGTAGGGTTCGACAGGCCAGGAATGTTGTCAAATATTGCATCCGAGATGTTAGGTTGCCTTAGATTAGGATATACATCGTTATAGACTCATATAATGTTCCCACCGAGAAGTAGGGTTCGACACGCCAGGAATGTTGTCAAATGTTACATCCTTGATGTTAGGTTGTCTTAGGTTAGGATATATCACGTTACAGACGTATATAATGTTCCCTCCGAGAAGTAGGGTTCGACAGGCCAGGAATGTTGTCAAATATTGCATCCGAGATGTTAGGTTGCCTTAGATTAGGATATATACCGTTATAGACGTATATACTGTTCCCTCCGGGACGTAGGGTTCGACAGGCCGGGAATGTTGTCAAATATAGCATCCGAGATGTTAGGTTGCCTTAGATTAGGATATACAACGTTATAGACGCATATAATGTTCCCAGCGAGAAGTAGGTTCCGACACGCCTGGAATGTTGTAGAATAATACATCCGAGATGTTAGGTTGCCTTAGGTTAGGATATATGACGTTACAGACGTATATACTGTTCCCTCCGAGAAGTAGTGTTCGACAGGCCAGGAATGTTGTCAAATATTGCATCCGAGATGTTAGGTTGCCTTAGATTAGGATATATACCGTTATAGACGCATGTAATGTTACCACCGAGACGTAGGGACCGACACGCCTGGAATGTTGTCAAATGTTACATCCGAGATGTTAGGTTGCCTTAGGTTAGGATATATGACGTTACAGACGTATATACTGTTCCCTCCGAGAAGTAGGATTCGACAGGCCAGGAATGTTGTCAAATATTGCATCCGAGATGTTAGGTTGCCTTAGATTATGATATATACCGTTATAGAAGCATATAATGTTCCCACCGAGAAGTAGGGTCCGACACGCCTGGAATGTTGTAGAATATTACATCCGAGATGTAAGGTTGCCTTAGGTTAGGATATATACCGTTTTAGACGTATATACTGTTCCCTCCGAGAAGTAGGATTCGACAGGCCAGGAATGTTGTCAAATATTGCATCCGAGATGTTAGGTTGCCTTAGATTAGGATATATGCCGTTATAGGCGCATGTAATGTTACCACCGAGACGTAGGGACCGACACGCCTGGAATGTTGTCAAATGTTACATCCGAGATGTTAGGTTGCCTTAGGTTAGGATATATGACGTTACAGACGTATATACTGTTCCCTCCGAGAAGTAGTGTTCGACAGGCCAGGAATGTTGTCAAATATTGCATCCGAGATGCTAGGTTGCCTTAGATTATGATATATACCGTTATAGAAGCATATAATGTTCCCACCGAGAAGTAGGGTCCGACACGCCTGGAATGTTGTCAAATATTGCATCCGAGATGTTAGGTTGCCTTAGGTTAGGATATATACCGTTATAGAAGCATATAATGTTCCCACCGAGAAGTAGGGTCCGACACGCCTGGAATGTTGTAGAATATTACATCCGAGATGTAAGGTTGCCTTATGTTAGGATATATACCGTTTTAGACGTATATACTGTTCCCTCCGAGAAGTAGGATTCGACAGGCCAGGAATGTTGTCAAATATTGCATCCGAGATGTTAGGTTGCCTTAGATTAGGATATATGCCGTTATAGGCGCATGTAATGTTACCACCGAGACGTAGGGACCGACACGCCTGGAATGTTGTCAAATGTTACATCCGAGATGTTAGGTTGCCTTAGGTTAGGATATATGACGTTACAGACGTATATACTGTTCCCTCCGAGAAGTAGTGTTCGACAGGCCAGGAATGTTGTCAAATATTGCATCCGAGATGTTAGGTTGCCTTAGATTATGATATATACCGTTATAGAAGCATATAATGTTCCCACCGAGAAGTAGGGTCCGACATGCCTGGAATGTTGTAGAATATTACATCCGAGATGTAAGGTTGCCTTAGGTTAGGATATACACCGTTTTAGACGTATATACTGTTCCCTCCGAGAAGTAGGATTCGACAGGCCAGGAATGTTGTCAAATATTGCATCCGAGATGTTAGGTTGCCTTAGATTAGGATATATGCCGTTATAGGCGCATGTAATGTTACCACTGAGACGTAGGGACCGACACGCCTGGAATGTTGTCAAATGTTACATCCGAGATGTTAGGTTGCCTTAGGTTAGGATATATGACGTTACAGACGTCTATACTGTTCCCTGGGGGAAGTAGGGTTCGACAGGCCAGGAATGTTGTCAAATATTGCATCCGAGATGTTAGGCTGCCTTAGGTTAGGATATATGACGTTATAGACGCATGTAATGTTACCACCGAGACGTAGGGACCGACATGCCTGGAATGTTGTCAAATGTTACATCCGAGATGTTAGGTTGCCTTAGGTTAGGATATATGACGTTATAGACGTATATACTGTTCCCACCGAGAGGTAGGGTTCGACACGCCAGGAATGTTGTCAAATATTACATACGAGATGTTATGTGGCCTTAGGTTAGGATATATAACGTTATAGACGCATGTAATGTTACGACCGAGACGTAGGGACCGACACGCCTGAAATGTTGTAAAATGTTACATCCGAGATGTTAGGTTGCCTAAGATTAGGATATATACCGTTATAGACGCATGTAATGTTACCACCGAGACGTAGGGACCGACATGCCTGGAATGTTGTCAAATGTTACATCCGAGATGTTAGGTTGCCTTAGGTTAGGATATATGACGTTATAGACGTATATACTGTTCCCACCGAGAGGTAGGGTTCGACAGGCCGGGAATGTTGTCAAACATAGCATCCGAGATGTTAGGTTGCCTTAGATTAGGATATACAACGTTATAGACTCATATAATGTTCCCACCGAGAAGTAGGGTTCGACACGCCAGGAATGTTGTCAAATGTTATATCCTTGATGTTAGGTTGTCTTAGGTTAGGATATATCACGTTACAGACGTATATAATGTTCCCTCCGAGAAGTAGGGTTCGACAGGCCAGGAATGTTGTCAAATATTGCATCCGAGATGTTAGATTGTCTTAGATTAGGATATATACCGTTATAGACGTATATACTGTTCCCTCCGAGACGTAGGGTTCGACAGGCCAGGAATGTTGTCAAATATTGCATCCGAGATGTTAGGTTGCCTTAGATTAGGATATACATCGTTATAGACTCATATAATGTTCCCACCGAGAAGTAGGGTCCGACACGCCTGGAATGATGTAGAATATTACATCCGAGATGTTAGGTTGCCTTAGGTTAGGATATGTGACGTTACAGACGTATATACTGTTCCCTCCGAGAAGTAGGGTTCGACAGGCTAGGAATGTTGTCAAATATTGCATCCGAGATGTTAGGTTGCCTTAGATTAGGATATATAGCGTTATAGACGCATATAATATTCCCACCGAGAAGTAGGTTTCGAAACGCCAGGAATGTTGTAGAATATTACATCCGAGATGTCAGGTTGCCTTAGGTTAGGATATATAACGTTATAGACGTATATACTGTTCCCACCGAGAAGTAGGGTCCGACACGGCAGGAATGTTGTCAAATATTACATCCGAGATGTTATGTTGCCTTAGGTTAGGATATATAACGTTATAGACGCATATAATGTTCCCACCGAGAAGTAGGGTCCGACACGCCTGGAATGTTGTAGAATGATACATCCGAGATGTCAGGTTGCCTCAGGTTAGGATATATAACGTTATAGACGTATATACTGTTCCCTCCGAGAAGTAGGGTTCGACAGGCCAGGAATGTTGTCAAATATTGCATCCGAGATGTTAGGTTGCCTTAGATTAGGATATACAACGTTATAGACGCATATAATGTTCCCACCGAGAAGTAGGGTCCGACACGCCTGGAATGTTGTAGAATATTACATCCGAGATGTAAGGTTGCCTTAGGTTAGGATATATAACGTTATGGACGTATATACTTTTCCCACCGAGAAGTAGGGTTCGACACGCCAGGAATGTTGTCAAATATTACATACGAGATATTATGTGGCCTTAGGTTAGGATATATAACGTTATAGACGCATGTAATGTTACGACCGAGACGTAGGGACCGACACGCCTGGAATGTTGTCAAATGTTACATCCGAGATGTTAGGTTGCCTTCGGTTAGGATATATGACGTTGTAGACGTATATACTGTTCCCTCCGGATGGTAGGGTTCGACAGGCCAGGAATGTTGTCAAATATTGCATCCGAGATGTTAGATTGCCTTAGATTAGGATATATACCGTTATAGACGTATATACTGTTCCCTCCGAGACGTAGGGTTCGACAGGCCAGGAATGTTGTCAAATATTGCATCCGAGATGTTAGGTTGCCTTAGATTAGGATATGCAACGTTATATACGCATATAATGTTCCCACTGAGAAGTAGGGTCCGACACGCCTGGAAGGTTGTAGAATATTACATCCGAGATGTTAGGTTGCCTTAGGTTAGGATATATAACGTTATAGACGTATATACTGTTCCCTCCGAGAAGTAGGGTTCGACAGGCTAGGAATGTTGTCAAATATTGCATCCGAGATGTTAGGTTGCCTTACATTAGGATATATAGCGTTATAGACGCATATAATGTTCCCACCGAGAAGTAGGTTTCGACACGCCAGGAATGTTGTAGAATATTACATCCGAGATGTCAGGTTGCCTTAGGTTAGGATATATAACGTTATAGACGTATATACTGTTCCCACCGAGAAGTAGGGTCCGACACGCCAGGAATGTTGTCAAATATTACGTCCGAGATGTTATGTTGCCTTAGGTTAGGATATATAACGTTATAGACGTATATACTGTTCCCACCGAGAAGTAGGGTTCGACACGCCAGGAATGTTGTCAAATGTTACATCCTTGATGTTAGGTTGTCTTAGGTTAGGATATATGACGTTACAGACGTATATAATGTTCCCTCCGAGAAGTAGGGTTCGACAGGCCAGGAATGTTGTCAAATATTGCATCCGAGATGTTAGGTTGCCTTAGATTAGGATATATACCGTTATAGACGTATATACTGTTCCCTCCGGGACGTAGGGTTCGACAGGCCGGGAATGTTGTCAAATATAGCATCCGAGATGTTAGGTTGCCTTAGATTAGGATATACAACGTTATAGACGCATATAATGTTCCCAGCGAGAAGTAGGTTCCGACACGCCTGGAATGTTGTAGAATAATACATCCGAGATGTTAGGTTGCCTTAGGTTAGGATATATGACGTTACAGACGTATATACTGTTCCCTCCGAGAAGTAGTGTTCGACAGGCCAGGAATGTTGTCAAATATTGCATCCGAGATGTTAGGTTGCCTTAGATTATGATATATACCGTTATAGAAGCATATAATGTTCCCACCGAGAAGTAGGGTCCGACACGCCTGGAATGTTGTAGAATATTACATCCGAGATGTAAGGTTGCCTTAGGTTAGGATATACACCGTTTTAGACGTATATACTGTTCCCTCCGAGAAGTAGGATTCGACAGGCCAGGAATGTTGTCAAATATTGCATCCGAGATGTTAGGTTGCCTTAGATTAGGATATATGCCGTTATAGGCGCATGTAATGTTACCACTGAGACGTAGGGACCGACACGCCTGGAATGTTGTCAAATGTTACATCCGAGATGTTAGGTTGCCTTAGGTTAGGATATATGACGTTACAGACGTCTATACTGTTCCCTGGGGGAAGTAGGGTTCGACAGGCCAGGAATGTTGTCAAATATTGCATCCGAGATGTTAGGCTGCCTTAGGTTAGGATATATGACGTTATAGACGCATGTAATGTTACCACCGAGACGTAGGGACCGACATGCCTGGAATGTTGTCAAATGTTACATCCGAGATGTTAGGTTGCCTTAGGTTAGGATATATGACGTTATAGACGTATATACTGTTCCCACCGAGAGGTAGGGTTCGACACGCCAGGAATGTTGTCAAATATTACATACGAGATGTTATGTGGCCTTAGGTTAGGATATATAACGTTATAGACGCATGTAATGTTACGACCGAGACGTAGGGACCGACACGCCTGAAATGTTGTAAAATGTTACATCCGAGATGTTAGGTTGCCTAAGATTAGGATATATACCGTTATAGACGCATGTAATGTTACCACCGAGACGTAGGGACCGACATGCCTGGAATGTTGTCAAATGTTACATCCGAGATGTTAGGTTGCCTTAGGTTAGGATATATGACGTTATAGACGTATATACTGTTCCCACCGAGAGGTAGGGTTCGACAGGCCGGGAATGTTGTCAAACATAGCATCCGAGATGTTAGGTTGCCTTAGATTAGGATATACAACGTTATAGACGCATTTAATGTTCCCACCGAGAAGTAGGGTCCGACACGCCTGGAATGTTGTAGAATGATACATCCGAGATGTCAGGTTGCCTTAGGTTAGGATATATGACGTTATAGACGTATATACTGTTCCCTCCGAGACGTAGGGTTCGACAGGCCAGGAATGTTGTCAAATATTGCATCCGAGATGTTAGGTTGCCTTAGATTAGGATATACATCGTTATAGACTCATATAATGTTCCCACCGAGAAGTAGGGTCCGACACGCCTGGAATGATGTAGAATATTACATCCGAGATGTTAGGTTGCCTTAGGTTAGGATATGTGACGTTACAGACGTATATACTGTTCCCTCCGAGAAGTAGGGTTCGACAGGCTAGGAATGTTGTCAAATATTGCATCCGAGATGTTAGGTTGCCTTAGATTAGGATATATAGCGTTATAGACGCATATAATATTCCCACCGAGAAGTAGGTTTCGACACGCCAGGAATGTTGTAGAATATTACATCCGAGATGTCAGGTTGCCTTAGGTTAGGATATATAACGTTATAGACGTATATACTGTTCCCACCGAGAAGTAGGGTCCGACACGGCAGGAATGTTGTCAAATATTACATCCGAGATGTTATGTTGCCTTAGGTTAGGATATATAACGTTATAGACGCATATAATGTTCCCACCGAGAAGTAGGGTCCGACACGCCTGGAATGTTGTAGAATGATACATCCGAGATGTCAGGTTGCCTCAGGTTAGGATATATAACGTTATAGACGTATATACTGTTCCCTCCGAGAAGTAGGGTTCGACAGGCCAGGAATGTTGTCAAATATTGCATCCGAGATGTTAGATTGCCTTAGATTAGGATATATACCGTTATAGACGTATATACTGTTCCCTCCGAGACGTAGGGTTCGACAGGCCAGGAATGTTGTCAAATATTGCATCCGAGATGTAAGGTTGCCTTAGATTAGGATATGCAACGTTATATACGCATATAATGTTCCCACTGAGAAGTAGGGTCCGACACGCCTGGAAGGTTGTAGAATATTACATCCGAGATGTTAGGTTGCCTTAGGTTAGGATATATAACGTTATAGACGTATATACTGTTCCCTCCGAGAAGTAGGGTTCGACAGGCTAGGAATGTTGTCAAATATTGCATCCGAAATGTTAGGTTGCCTTACATTAGGATATATAGCGTTATAGACGCATATAATGTTCCCACCGAGAAGTAGGTTTCGACACGCCAGGAATGTTGTAGAATATTACATCCGAGATGTCAGGTTGCCTTAGGTTAGGATATATAACGTTATAGACGTATATACTGTTCCCACCGAGAAGTAGGGTCCGACACGCCAGGAATGTTGTCAAATATTGCATCCGAGATGTTAGGCTGCCTTAGGTTAGGATATATACCGTTATAGACGTATATACTGTTCCCACCGAGAAGTAGGGTTCGACACGCCAGGAATCTTGTCAAATATTACACACGAGATGTTAGGAGGCCTTAGGTTAGGATATGTAACGTTATAGACGCATGTAATGTTACGACCGAGACGTAGGGACCGACACGCCTGGAATGTTGTAAAATGTTACATCCGAGATGTTAGGTTGCCTTAGGTTAGGATATATGACGTTATAGACGTATATACTGTTCCCACCGAGAGGTAGGGTTCGACACGCCAGGAATGTTGTCAAATATTACACACGAGATGTTAGGAGGCCTTAGGTTAGGATATGTAACGTTATAGACGCATGTAATGTTACGACCGAGACGTAGGGACCGACACGCCTGGAATGTTGTAAAATGTTACATCCGAGATGTTAGGTTGCCTAAGATTAGGATATATACCGTTATAGACGCATGTAATGTTACCACCGAGACGTAGGGACCGACACGCCTGGAATGTTGTCAAATGTTACATCCGAGATGTTAGGTTGCCTTAGGTTAGGATATATGACGTTATAGACGTATATACTGTTCCCTCCGGATGGTAGGGTTCGACAGGCCAGGAATGTTGTCAAATATTGCATCCGAGATGTTAGGTTGCCTTAGGTTAGGATATATAAGGTTATAGACGCATGTAATGTTACCACCGAGACGTAGGGACCGACACGCCTGGAATGTTGTCAAATGTTACATCCTTGATGTTAGGTTGTCTTAGGTTAGGATATATGACGTTACAGACGTATATAATGTTCCCTCCGAGAAGTAGGGTTCGACAGGCCAGGAATGTTGTCAAATATTGCATCCGAGATGTTAGGTTGCCTTAGATTAGGATATATACCGTTATAGACGTATATACTGTTCCCTCCGGGACGTAGGGTTCGACAGGCCGGGAATGTTGTAGAATAATACATCCGAGATGTCAGGTTGCCTTAGGTTAGGATATATAACGTTATAGACGTATATACTGTCCCCTCCGAGAAGTAGGGTTCGACAGGCCAGGAATGTTGTCAAATATTGCATCCGAGATGTTAGGTTGCCTTAGATTAGGATATATACCGTTATAGACGCATGTAATGTTACCACCGAGACGTAGGGACCGACACGCCTGGAATGTTGTCAAATGTTACATCCGAGATGTTAGGTTGCCTCAGGATAGGATATATGACGTTATAGACGTATATACTGTTCCCTCCGAGACGTAGGGACCGACATGCCTGGAATGTTGTCAAATGTTACATCCGAGATGTTAGGTTGCCTTAGGTTAGGATATATGACGTTATAGACGTATATACTGTTCCCTCCGAGAAGTAGGGTTCGACAGGCCAGGAATGTTGTCAAATATTGCATCCGAGATGTTAGGTTGCCTTAGATTAGGATATATACCGTTATAGACGTATATACTGTTCCCTCCGAGAAGTAGGGTTCGACAGGCCAGGAATGTTGTCAAATATTGCATCCGAGATGTAAGGTTGCCTTAGATTAGGATATGCAACGTTATAGACGCATATAATGTTCCCACCGAGAAGTAGGGTCCGACACGCCTGGAAGGTTGTAGAATATTACATCCGAGATGTTAGGTTGCCTTAGGTTAGGATATATAACGTTATAGGCGTATATACTGTTCCCTCCGAGAAGTAGGGTTCGACAGGCCAGGAATGTTGTCAAATATTGCATCCGAGATGTTAGATTGCCTTAGATTACGATATCGACCGTTATAGACGCATATAATATTCCCACCGAAAAGTATGCACCGACACGCCAGGAATATTGTAAAATATTACGTCTGAGATAATAGGTTGCCTTAGATTAGGATATACATCGTTATAGACTCATATAATGTTCCCACCGAGAAGTAGGGTCCCACACGCCTGGAATGATGTAGAATATTACATCCGAGATGTTAGGTTGCCTTAGGTTAGGATATGTGACGTTACAGACGTATATACTGTTCCCTCCGAGAAGTAGGGTTCGCAGGCCAGGAATGTTGTAAAATATTACATCCGAGTTGTTACGTTGCCGTTATAGGCGCATTAATGTTACCACCGAGACGTAGGGACCGACACGCCTGGAATGTTGTCAAATGTGACATCCGAGATGTTAGGTTGCCTTAGGTTAGGATATATGACGTTATAGACGTATATACTGTTCCCTCCGGATGGTAGGGTTCGACAGGCCAGGAATGTTGTCAAATATTGCATCCGAGATGTTAGGTTGCCTTAGGTTAGGATATATGACGTTATAGACGTATATACTGTTCCCACCGAGAGGTAGGGTTCGACACGCCAGGAATGTTGTCAAATATTACACACGAGATGTTAGGAGGCCTTAGGTTAGGATATGTAACGTTATAGACGCATGTAATGTTACGACCGAGACGTAGGGACCGACACGCCTGGAATGTTGTAAAATGTTACATCCGAGATGTTAGGTTGCCTAAGATTAGGATATATACCGTTATAGACGCATGTAATGTTACCACCGAGACGTAGGGACCGACACGCCTGGAATGTTGTCAAATGTTACATCCGAGATGTTAGGTTGCCTTAGGTTAGGATATATGACGTTATAGACGTATATACTGTTCCCTCCGGATGGTAGGGTTCGACAGGCCAGGAATGTTGTCAAATATTGCATCCGAGATGTTAGGTTGCCTTAGGTTAGGATATATAAGGTTATAGACGCATGTAATGTTACCACCGAGACGTAGGGACCGACACGCCTGGGATGTTGTCAAATGTTACATCCTTGATGTTAGGTTGTCTTAGGTTAGGATATATGACGTTACAGACGTATATAATGTTCCCTCCGAGAAGTAGGGTTCGACAGGCCAGGAATGTTGTCAAATATTGCATCCGAGATGTTAGGTTGCCTTAGATTAGGATATATACCGTTATAGACGTATATACTGTTCCCTCCGGGACGTAGGGTTCGACAGGCCGGGAATGTTGTAGAATAATACATCCGAGATGTCACGTTGCCTTAGGTTAGGATATATAACGTTATAGACGTATATACTGTCCCCTCCGAGAAGTAGGGTTCGACAGGCCAGGAATGTTGTCAAATATTGCATCCGAGTTGTTACGTTGCCGTTATAGGCGCATTAATGTTACCACCGAGACGTAGGGACCGACACGCCTGGAATGTTGTCAAATGTGACATCCGAGATGTTAGGTTGCCTTAGGTTAGGATATATGACGTTATAGACGTATATACTGTTCCCTCCGGATGGTAGGGTTCGACAGGCCAGGAATGTTGTCAAATATTGCATCCGAGATGTTAGGTTGCCTTAGGTTAGGATATATGACGTTATAGACGTATATACTGTTCCCACCGAGAGGTAGGGTTCGACACGCCAGGAATGTTGTCAAATATTACACACGAGATGTTAGGAGGCCTTAGGTTAGGATATGTAACGTTATAGACGCATGTAATGTTACGACCGAGACGTAGGGACCGACACGCCTGGAATGTTGTAAAATGTTACATCCGAGATGTTAGGTTGCCTAAGATTAGGATATATACCGTTATAGACGCATGTAATGTTACCACCGAGACGTAGGGACCGACACGCCTGGAATGTTGTCAAATGTTACATCCGAGATGTTAGGTTGCCTTAGGTTAGGATATATGACGTTATAGACGTATATACTGTTCCCTCCGGATGGTAGGGTTCGACAGGCCAGGAATGTTGTCAAATATTGCATCCGAGATGTTAGGTTGCCTTAGATTAGGATATGCAACGTTATATACGCATATAATGTTCCCACTGAGAAGTAGGGTCCGACACGCCTGGAAGGTTGTAGAATATTACATCCGAGATGTTAGGTTGCCTTAGGTTAGGATATATAACGTTATAGACGTATATACTGTTCCCTCCGAGAAGTAGGGTTCGACAGGCTAGGAATGTTGTCAAATATTGCATCCGAAATGTTAGGTTGCCTTACATTAGGATATATAGCGTTATAGACGCATATAATGTTCCCACCGAGAAGTAGGTTTCGACACGCCAGGAATGTTGTAGAATATTACATCCGAGATGTCAGGTTGCCTTAGGTTAGGATATATAACGTTATAGACGTATATACTGTTCCCACCGAGAAGTAGGGTCCGACACGCCAGGAATGTTGTCAAATATTGCATCCGAGATGTTAGGCTGCCTTAGGTTAGGATATATACCGTTATAGACGTATATACTGTTCCCACCGAGAAGTAGGGTTCGACACGCCAGGAATCTTGTCAAATATTACACACGAGATGTTAGGAGGCCTTAGGTTAGGATATGTAACGTTATAGACGCATGTAATGTTACGACCGAGACGTAGGGACCGACACGCCTGGAATGTTGTAAAATGTTACATCCGAGATGTTAGGTTGCCTTAGGTTAGGATATATGACGTTATAGACGTATATACTGTTCCCACCGAGAGGTAGGGTTCGACACGCCAGGAATGTTGTCAAATATTACACACGAGATGTTAGGAGGCCTTAGGTTAGGATATGTAACGTTATAGACGCATGTAATGTTACGACCGAGACGTAGGGACCGACACGCCTGGAATGTTGTAAAATGTTACATCCGAGATGTTAGGTTGCCTAAGATTAGGATATATACCGTTATAGACGCATGTAATGTTACCACCGAGACGTAGGGACCGACACGCCTGGAATGTTGTCAAATGTTACATCCGAGATGTTAGGTTGCCTTAGGTTAGGATATATGACGTTATAGACGTATATACTGTTCCCTCCGGATGGTAGGGTTCGACAGGCCAGGAATGTTGTCAAATATTGCATCCGAGATGTTAGGTTGCCTTAGGTTAGGATATATAAGGTTATAGACGCATGTAATGTTACCACCGAGACGTAGGGACCGACACGCCTGGAATGTTGTCAAATGTTACATCCTTGATGTTAGGTTGTCTTAGGTTAGGATATATGACGTTACAGACGTATATAATGTTCCCTCCGAGAAGTAGGGTTCGACAGGCCAGGAATGTTGTCAAATATTGCATCCGAGATGTTAGGTTGCCTTAGATTAGGATATATACCGTTATAGACGTATATACTGTTCCCTCCGGGACGTAGGGTTCGACAGGCCGGGAATGTTGTAGAATAATACATCCGAGATGTCAGGTTGCCTTAGGTTAGGATATATAACGTTATAGACGTATATACTGTCCCCTCCGAGAAGTAGGGTTCGACAGGCCAGGAATGTTGTCAAATATTGCATCCGAGATGTTAGGTTGCCTTAGATTAGGATATATACCGTTATAGACGCATGTAATGTTACCACCGAGACGTAGGGACCGACACGCCTGGAATGTTGTCAAATGTTACATCCGAGATGTTAGGTTGCCTCAGGATAGGATATATGACGTTATAGACGTATATACTGTTCCCTCCGAGACGTAGGGACCGACATGCCTGGAATGTTGTCAAATGTTACATCCGAGATGTTAGGTTGCCTTAGGTTAGGATATATGACGTTATAGACGTATATACTGTTCCCTCCGAGAAGTAGGGTTCGACAGGCCAGGAATGTTGTCAAATATTGCATCCGAGATGTTAGGTTGCCTTAGATTAGGATATATACCGTTATAGACGTATATACTGTTCCCTCCGAGAAGTAGGGTTCGACAGGCCAGGAATGTTGTCAAATATTGCATCCGAGATGTAAGGTTGCCTTAGATTAGGATATGCAACGTTATAGACGCATATAATGTTCCCACCGAGAAGTAGGGTCCGACACGCCTGGAAGGTTGTAGAATATTACATCCGAGATGTTAGGTTGCCTTAGGTTAGGATATATAACGTTATAGGCGTATATACTGTTCCCTCCGAGAAGTAGGGTTCGACAGGCCAGGAATGTTGTCAAATATTGCATCCGAGATGTTAGATTGCCTTAGATTACGATATCGACCGTTATAGACGCATATAATATTCCCACCGAAAAGTATGCACCGACACGCCAGGAATATTGTAAAATATTACGTCTGAGATAATAGGTTGCCTTAGATTAGGATATACATCGTTATAGACTCATATAATGTTCCCACCGAGAAGTAGGGTCCGACACGCCTGGAATGATGTAGAATATTACATCCGAGATGTTAGGTTGCCTTAGGTTAGGATATGTGACGTTACAGACGTATATACTGTTCCCTCCGAGAAGTAGGGTTCGCAGGCCAGGAATGTTGTAAAATATTACATCCGGGTTGTTACGTTGCCGTTATAGGCGCATTAATGTTACCACCGAGACGTAGGGACCGACACGCCTGGAATGTTGTCAAATGTGACATCCGAGATGTTAGGTTGCCTTAGGTTAGGATATATGACGTTATAGACGTATATACTGTTCCCTCCGGATGGTAGGGTTCGACAGGCCAGGAATGTTGTCAAATATTGCATCCGAGATGTTAGGTTGCCTTAGGTTAGGATATATGACGTTATAGACGCATGTAATGTTACCACCGAGACGTAGGGACCGACATGCCTGGAATGTTGTCAAATGTTACATCCGAGATGTTAGGTTGCCTTAGGTTAGGATATATGACGTTACAGACGTCTATACTGTTCCCCGGGGGAAGTTGGGTTCGACAGGCCAGGAATGTTGTCAAATATTGCATCCGAGATGTTAGGTTGCCTTAGATTAGGATATATACCGTTATAGACGTATATACTGTTCCCTCCGGGACGTAGGGTTCGACAGGCCGGGAATGTTGTAGAATAATACATCCGAGATGTCAGGTTGCCTTAGGTTAGGATATATAACGTTATAGACGTATATACTGTTCCCTCCGAGAAGTAGGGTTCGGCAGGCCAGGAATGTTGCCAAATATTGCACCCGAGATGTTAGGTTGCCTTAGGTTAGGATATATAACGTTATAGACGCATGTAATGTTACCACCGAGACGTAGGGACCGACATGCCTGGAATGTTGTCAAATGTTACATCCGAGATGTTAGGTTGCCTTAGGTTAGGATATATGACGTTATAGACGTATATACTGTTCCCTCCGAGAAGTAGGGTTCGACAGGCCAGGAATGTTGTCAAATATTGCATCCGAGATGTTAGGTTGCCTTAGATTAGGAAATATACCGTTATAGACGTATATACTGTTCCCTCCGAGAAGTAGGGTTCGACAGGCCAGGAATGTTGTCAAATATTGCATCCGAGATGTAAGGTTGCCTTAGATTAGGATATGCAACGTTATAGACGCATATAATGTTCCCACCGAGAAGTAGGGTCCGACACGCCTGGAATGATGTAGAATATTACATCCGAGATGTTAGGTTGCCTTAGGTTAGGATATGTGACGTTACAGACGTATATACTGTTCCCTCCGAGAAGTAGGGTTCGCAGGCCAGGAATGTTGTCAAATATTGCATCCGAGATGTTAGGTTGCCTTAGATTAGGATATATGCCGTTATAGGCGCATGTAATGTTACCACCGAGACGTAGGGACCGACACGCCTGGAATGTTGTCAAATGTTACATCCGAGATGTTAGGTTGCCTTAGGTTAGGATATATGACGTTACAGACGTCTATACTGTTCCCTGGGGGAAGTAGGGTTCGACAGGCCAGGAATGTTGTCAAATATTGCATCCGAGATGTTAGGTTGCCTTAGATTAGGATATATACCGTTATAGACGTATATACTGTTCCCTCCGGGACGTAGGGTTCGACAGGCCGGGAATGTTGTAGAATAATACATCCGAGATGTCAGGTTGCCTTAGGTTAGGATATATAACGTTATAGACGCATATACTGTTCCCTCCGAGAAGTAGGGTTCGACAGGCCAGGAATGTTGTCAAATATTGCATCCGAGATGTTAGGTTGCCTTAGATTAGGATATATACCGTTATAGACGCATGTAATGTTACCACCGAGACGTAGGGACCGACACGCCTGGAATGTTGTCAAATGTTACATCCGAGATGTTAGGTTGCCTCAGGATAGGATATATGACGTTATAGACGTATATACTGTTCCCTCCGAGAAGTAGGGTTCGACGTGCCAGGAATGTTGTCAAATATTGCATCCGAGATGTTACGTCGCCTTAGGTTATGATATATAACGTTATAGACGTATATGCTGTTCCCTCCGAGAAGTAGGGTTCGACAGGCCAGGAATGTTGTCAAATGTTACATCCGAGATGTTAGGTTGCCTTAGGTTAGGATATATGACGTTATAGACGTATATGCTGTTCCCTCCGAGAAGTAGGGACCGACACGCCTGGAATGTTGTAAAATGTTACATCCGAGATGTTAGGTTGCCTAAGATTAGGATATATACCGTTATAGACGCATGTAATGTTACCACCGAGACGTAGGGACCGACACGCCTGGAATGTTGTCAAATGTTACATCCGAGATGTTAGGTTGCCTTAGGTTAGGATATATGACGTTATAGACGTATATACTGTTCCCTCCGAGAAGTAGGGTTCGACAGGCCAGGAATGTTGCCAAATATTGCACCCGAGATGTTAGGTTGCCTTAGGTTAGGATATATAACGTTATAGACGCATGTAATGTTACCACCGAGACGTAGGGACCGACATGCCTGGAATGTTGTCAAATGTTACATCCGAGATGTTAGGTTGCCTTAGGTTAGGATATATGACGTTATAGACGTATATACTGTTCCCTCCGAGAAGTAGGGTTCGACAGGCCAGGAATGCTGTCAAATATTGCATCCGAGATGTTAGGTTGCCTTAGATTAGGATATATACCGTTATAGACGTATATACTGTTCCCTCCGAGAAGTAGTGTTCGACAGGCCAGGAATGTTGTCAAATATTGCATCCGAGATGTAAGGTTGCCTTAGATTAGGATATGCAACGTTATAGACGCATATAATGTTCCCACCGAGAAGTAGGGTCCGACACGCCTGGAAGGTTGTAGAATATTACATCCGAGATGTTAGGTTGCCTTATGTTAGGATATATAACGTTATAGGCGTATATACTGTTCCCTCCGAGAAGTAGGGTTCGACAGGCCAGGAATGTTGTCAAATATTGCATCCGAGATGTTAGATTGCCTTAGATTACGATATCGACCGTTATAGACGCATATAATATTCCCACCGAAAAGTATGCACCGACACGCCAGGAATATTGTAAAATATTACGTCTGAGATAATAGGTTGCCTTAGATTAGGATATACATCGTTATAGACCCATATAATGTTCCCACCGAGAAGTAGGGTCCGACACGCCTGGAATGATGTAGAATATTACATCCGAGATGTTAGGTTGCCTTAGGTTAGGATATGTGACGTTACAGACGTATATACTGTTCCCTCCGAGAAGTAGGGTTCGCAGGCCAGGAATGTTGTCAAATATTGCATCCGAGATGTTAGGTTGCCTTAGATTAGGATATATAGCGTTATAGACGCATATGATGTTCCCACCGAGAAGTAGGTTTCGACTCGCCAGGAATGTTGTAGAATATTACATCCGAGATGTCAGGTTGCCTTAGGTTAGGATATATAACGTTATAGACGTATATACTGTTCCCTCCGAGAAGTAGTGTTCGACAGGCCAGGAATGTTGTCAAATATTGCATCCGAGATGTTAGGTTGCCTTAGATTATGATATATACCGTTATAGAAGCATATAATGTTCCCACCGAGAAGTAGGGTCCGACACGCCTGGAATGTTGTAGAATATTACATACGAGATGTAAGGTTGCCTTAGGTTAGGATATATACCGTTTTAGACGTATATACTGTTCCCTCCGAGAAGTAGGATTCGACAGGCCAGGAATGTTGTCAAATATTGCATCCGAGATGTTAGGTTGCCTTAGATTAGGATATATGCCGTTATAGGCGCATGTAATGTTACCACCGAGACGTAGGGACCGACACGCCTGGAATGTTGTCAAATGTTACATCCGAGATGTTAGGTTGCCTTAGGTTAGGATATATGACGTTACAGACGTCTATACTGTTCCCTGGGGGAAGTAGGGTTCGACAGGCCAGGAATGTTGTCAAATATTGCATCCGAGATGTTAGGTTGCCTTAGGTTAGGATATATGACGTTATAGACGCATGTAATGTTACCACCGAGACGTAGGGACCGACATGCCTGGAATGTTGTCAAATGTTACATCCGAGATGTTAGGTTGCCTTAGGTTAGGATATATGACGTTATAGACGTATATACTGTTCCCACCGAGAGGTAGGGTTCGACACGCCAGGAATGTTGTCAAATATTACATACGAGATGTTATGTGGCCTTAGGTTAGGATATATAACGTTATAGACGCATGTAATGTTACGACCGAGACGTAGGGACCGACACGCCTGAAATGTTGTAAAATGTTACATCCGAGATGTTAGGTTGCCTAAGATTAGGATATATACCGTTATAGACGCATGTAATGTTACCACCGAGACGTAGGGACCGACATGCCTGGAATGTTGTCAAATGTTACATCCGAGATGTTAGGTTGCCTTAGGTTAGGATATATGACGTTATAGACGTATATACTGTTCCCACCGAGAGGTAGGGTTCGACACGCCAGGAATGTTGTCAAATATTACATACGAGATGTTATGTGTCACGTCACGGTCGGGAAAATTTCCGGAGTCGCATTTGTGTCCACACGTATTCCGACGATCTGTCGCGAAGACAAATACGGCGTCGGATGGCGGGTTCGAAGACTCGATTACGGCAAACGGGACGCTCGGAGCTCGATTTCGCGCCGGAGGAAAGGACACCGCACCTACCTTTCAGATGAACTGATACAGTTCTCGTTTCGGGTATCGCTGTTTGCGAGGATCTGTCTCCGGAATCGATGCGGCAAATCTGCGAAGGGGAACTTCCGTCAGCGGGATCAGCTTCCACTGCGGTCGAAGCGGTTGAGAGGGCGGCGGTGCTGGAATTGCGGAAGCCTCGAGGATCTCTGTCCTGATGCTGGATCTCGATACAGCGAACGATGCGTCGTCGTGGACTGCAGTAAGCTGGACGGCGTATACAGGAATCGGAACACAAGCTGCACCGATATATTCGCGCACAAGTCGACGAAGATACGTTTTCCTTCCCGCGCGTCGAGTACGTCGCCTGACTACGTGATCTTTCATCAAGAAGCAACCCTCGATCGTTCCAGATATTCGGATAGGCTAAGCGGCGGTCCTCTCTAACCTTCCGAAGCACCAGTCAAGATCGAAGGAGCACTGCGTTCAATATTGCAATCGTAGAGCGTAGATCGGTTAAGCGGCGGTCCTCTCTAACCGTCTACGCCGTTCGGATATGAATAAAGAACGAGTTGAACGTTGCGATGCCTGAGTCGTATACGTACTAGCGAAAACGTATGATAAACGAATGGACTTTGAATAATGGAACTCGATAAATAAAAGATTTGACGTTAGGTAGAACTAAGTATATTCTTGTAACTTCCCTAATACAAATTAGAATCTAAGATAGAGTTAACTTACTACTAGACTTGAACAAAATAGAAAATAGAAAATAAACTAAGACTCCTGTGCAAAGGAGTTGCGACGGCCCTAAGGATTCGAGAGCTAAGTGCTCTGATCGGACTCCGTATCGGCGGAGAGAGGAGAACTGTGCTCCTCACCGGAGTGATTAGAACTGGCGTCCAGGTCGCGTGTCCGCGACCTCCCTTGGTCGCGTGGCGCGCGAGTCGCGGGCCCGCGTGGTGGGGCGGCGCGCGGAGTGGGGACCGCGCGTGGTGAGGCGGCGCGCGGAGTGGGGACCGCGCGTGGTGGGGCGGCGCGCGGAGTGGGGACCGCGCGTGGTGGGGAGAACGCGTTACGCGTGAGCCGGGAGCGTCGGGCCCCCGTTCGGGCGCTTAGCTGACGCGTCTTAGACTACGCGCGTTATCTTATACTATATCTTATAATTATGAATCTACATCGAAATGACTTAGAATTAGGTGTTTGTTGTTTGTATGTACAGAATCGTGTCGTGTACTTAAAGACTAGAAATTCGCTTATGATCGCATGTATGAATATAAGAAGTATGGATGCGTGGTTGCTGGCGACTGGACGGGCTCGTACCTCTGCTCGTACTCGTACTCGTGCTTCTGCTCGTACCTCTGCTCGTACTTGTACATCGGCGGCGAACAAGCGCGTGAGCGCGAATTTACGGTCGAACCCCTGGTCGGTGGATGGCGGTCGGCTGCCTGGGCGCGGCTGTATATTCGGTTGCCTGCTTCTGTGGGCTTCAACCCTGGGTACGGTGGGGCCTCGAGCATGGTGCTGAGCGTCTCCGGAGGCTGCGTGGGGCGGTTGAGGGTGGCAGGCGGCACGCCTGACGTCACACCTCCCCCCTTACGCAAAGAATTTCGGCCATGCCGAAATCTCTTGACTGGCCAAGTTTGCTGGTTGGCCGTTGTGGATCTGCCGGTTGGCTGCCGTTTCCGCTGTGGCTGTTCCCTCTGTGGGTAACAGCGATCTCGCTTTTCTCGATCGGGGTTACTCTGGTACTCTGTAGCTTTGGCTTTCTGGATGCTGAGGACACTTTTATCACTGGCACTTACTGTGTCCGAATGTTT
Source organism: Xylocopa violacea (assembly GCA_963969225.1). Lineage (NCBI taxonomy): Eukaryota > Metazoa > Arthropoda > Insecta > Hymenoptera > Apidae > Xylocopa > Xylocopa violacea. Next base: position 24,227,641 of record CAXAJV010000004.1, read on the forward strand.
CGCTTTATTAGCGTCTTTTCCACTTATATGGGAATCGTTTTCTGCACTCGCGCTTGTAGTGTCCGTCGCACTTTGATTCATACCACAGTTTCGTACTTCCATACTATTCATGCGCTTACACATCTTAATTTTATTCGTGTGCACGATTTTGTGCCGTTTTTTGATAATTAACTTTACGTTGTTGTTACTCAAAACCTCGACAATCTTATATGGGCCGACGTATTGTGCTTCGAATTTATGTTTAATCGGTTCTTTTAACAAATATACCCATTGTCCGACTTCGAAGGTTTGAGTATTGGTTTTCCTGTCATAATAATATTTTGCGCGCTGTTTTGCATTGTCTAGATTATTTTTCGCTATTTCCTGTGACCTTACAATTTTTTCGTTCAGTTGTATCAAATAATTGGAGTAAGTTTCATTTTGTGAATTATCCTGGAAAGGAACTGCTGAAGGGGCGCGAGCGATTCTGCCGAAAACTAACTCGTGAGGTGTGTATAGCGTTCCTTCGTGAACGCTAGTGTTATATGAAAACATGGCGTACGGTAGCCATTTTCCCAATGATTATTCGATTCGATGTAATGTTTAAGGTATTCTGCTAATACGTGGTGTGATCTCTCGACTGAGCCGTTTGTCTGCGGATGAAATGCTGTTGATTTATATTGCTTTATTCGGAACCTGATTGCTATGGCTTTTATTAGACTATTTATGAAATTTGATCCTTGATCGGTAAGGATTCCTTTGGGGCAACCGAACTTGCAAATGAATTCTGTTATTAACGCGTCGGCTATGTCTACGGCCGTAGTTGTTTTGAGCGGAATTGCGATGGAGTATTTTGTGAGAAGGTCTTGAATCGTGAGAATGTTCGTATAACCATCGGGAGTAGTGGGGAGTGGACCCATTACGTCCATCGATATCTTGTCGAATGCCCTGCCTGGTGTATCTGTTAAGGTTAGAGGCTGTTTCGTTTTGACACGTACCAATTTTTCGGTTTGGCAACTTTTGCAGCGATTAACGTATTCCTGTATCTGTGCCTTCATATTAGGCCAAAAGAATTTCTCCCGAATTCTAGCATAAGTTTTATTTATGCCTTTGTGTCCTCCCACCGGGGAGTCGTGGTTTTCTTTAATAATTCTCAGCCTATCTCTTTCCGGTGGAGTGCGAATTAACCCTTGACAGACTGTAATCTGGACCGTCGTTTCGTAAAACATGTCTTGCAATAATTTCTGAATTTGTGACCATGTTATGTGGTCGAGAAAAGTTTGTGCGATACTGAATGATGCGAGTTGTAATTCGGTGACTACGTCGTATAATGAGCGGAGACATTCTACAAGAATTTGGAAATCTATCGTTCGACTTTCGTGTTCGATTACTGGCAATTGTATTTGGTACGTTTCGTCCTGCTTTGTTACCCTGGCCCTCGCGAGGTTTATATCGTCCGTTCTCAAGAAAAATTTTCCGGTTTTTTCCAATTGTTTTGCCCCGATGTCGTACGGGTAACCTGATTTTGAGATAAAAACGACTATGTTATCGCGTCTCGTCGTGATCGCGTCGCGTGTGAATTTGAATAATGGTTCCGATCTTTGAAATTCTCCAGGCGCTGGTGTGTAGATATCTACGTTATCGGCGGCTGTGCGAGGTGTCGATAAACTATCGTTGGACATCGCTGGCGTTGGAGGTGGCGGAGAAGGAGCGGGTTTATGTCGTTTTGGAACTATGTCGGAAATATCTTCGTCTGAACTGGAAGGAAGGAATAAAGGACATACCTGTACTGGGTTTCGCGATAGCGCGTCCGCATTCAGGTTCGTCTTGCCACTCTTGTAAATCATTTCATAATCGAATTCGGCCAGTTTTAGTCTCCAGCGTACCAATCGGCTCGATGGATCCTTTACGGAATTCATCCATATAAGAGGTCGGTGGTCGGTGACAAGTTTAAACTGATTTCCGTAAATATATGGTCTAAAGTGATGCACGGCATAGATTATGGCTAGGCATTCTTTCTCTATTGTCGCGTAGTTCCTTTCCGCAGGATTTAATAAGCGCGAGGTGTAAGCGATCGGAAGGTCGCGGCCTATCGGTCCTTGGCTCAATACTGCGCCTATGGCGTCCGCTGACGCGTCTGTTGTAATCACGAAGGGTAATTTGAAATTAGGGTATTGTAAAATAGGCGCTTCGCAGAGCGCATCGCGGAGTTTCGTGAACGCGTTCTCTTGTTCGTTATGCCAGACAAATGTTGTTTCTTTCTTTAATAGATTTGTTAATGGTTTCGCGGTGTTCGAGAAGTTTTGTATGAATCGGCGGTAATAACCGGCAAGGCCCAAGAACTGCTTTACCTGCTTTGGGTTCTTTGGGCGGGGAAAATCTTTAACTGCACTGACCTTTGCTGGGTCAGGCTTGACGCCATTCTCACTGATAATATGTCCTAAGTAGCTGACCTCGCGACGCAAAAATTCACATTTGTCAGGCTGTAGTACAAGATTCGCTTCTTTTAATCTATCGCCGAGTTTCTTAAATTTATTTTCGTGTTCCTGAAGGGAACTCGCGTAGATGACAATATCATCCAGGTAAACGAACATTTCGTTTCCTTGTAAACCTGTCAGGACGTTGTCCATTATTCGCTGAAATGTCGCAGGCGCGTTTCTTAATCCAAATGGCATACGTGTAAATTCGCAATGGCCATGCGGCGTCGAGAATGCGGTTTTATGCGCGTCAGCCGGTTCCATCGGGATTTGATGAAACCCGCTGGCGAGATCAAATGTGCTGAAGTACTTTGCACTGCCGAGTTGATCAAGGATCTCGGTAATGCATGGAAGCGGGTACGCGTCTGCGACAGATTTCTCGTTAAGAGCTCGGTAGTCTATTACGACTCGCCATCTTTTATTACCCTGTGAGTCGGCCTTTTTGGGTACGACCCAAAGGGGTGAATTATAAGGTGATTTCGAATGACGAATCACGTCGTTTTCTAATAAGTTTTCGATTTGGCGGCGAATCTCCTCCTTGTGTGTTGGTGGGAAGCGATATTGTTTTACGTTCACTGGACGGTCGTCGGCCGTCGGGATTTTATGTGTACCGGCGGTAGTGTAGCCTAATTTGTCGCCTTCTATGTAGAACGATTCTTGAGAGTTTTCTATCAATTTAATTACGTGTGCCCGTTCCTCGGCGTTGAGATGATCGAGGCGCAGTAAATCGATTATTTTGCTGACTCTGGATTTCGATGGAACCGGCGCTAGTGGTGACTCGTCGGTCGGGGTCCGCTTTACATTTGATTTTGCGACTTGTGCATAAGAAGGAGTTTCGCTACCTAGGTTGCGTATTGCTCGTGAATTCGAATTTGGAAGACCCTTATTATGGGACGAGCCGTTCTGTGCGGCTGTAATGGAATTTGCAATCGCGGAATTTAGACTTCCTATTGAATTTGGAATAGAATTTGACTCCGAGAATATTGAGTGTAACGCAGGTATGCTTTCATCGCGGAGCGGTGCCGCGGTTTCTACCTGCTCGAGCTTAACCCTTGGCAGCGCGATTTCGATCGTCCGGTCAGTGGAGTTTATTATTCTAGTGATCGCGCTACCGTTTTTGACTTTGACCAGGGCGTCTCCGAAATACACCCCGGGTGCGATATTAGAACGCGGAATTATGCCTTCGGTTACTTGAGAGTTAATTACCCTTACTTTAACGCCGGCGTTCGTCCGCGGTGGAATCGAAATTTTTTCCTTGGTTTCGGAAACGCGTTTCTTAGGAACCGGCTTCGATTCTTCGAATTTTTCGATGTCGCGTTTGAATTGAATGCATTTCCCGTTCCAGCGGACGCAGTTTTTCAAGAATGAAATTTCGGCGTCAGCACAAAATCCAGATCCTAGAATTCCGGATGGTTTTAACGGGAAGTCGTCGCGTACGACGTTAAATGGGACTACGCGGTTAAAAATGACTAAGTTGACGGTGCCGAGGGTCGCGGTTTTCCCTTCCGTTACACCGGTGATTACCACGGTTTCGTTTGCGTCGATGCGCACGGACGGTGCTAAAGCCGAATGTTTAATCACATTTATTTCGGCCCCTGTGTCGACCATAAATTCCGTTGGTTGAATTAACTGTTCGGATTCAAGGACGACACTCGGCGTGCTCGCCTTACCGGTTAAATTTATCGCGGCATTTCGTCGTGCGTTTCCGTGGTCGTATCTTCGATTGCGAGATTGCGGACTCTCTGTGCGGCCTCGCGACCTGTCTCGCGGCAGTGTAGGAGGCCGTATCCGTTTCCCGAGTTCCTACCTTGGTTATTGAAATACTGTCGCTTCCTACACTCGTCTATTTCGTGTCCCGGAATCTTGCAATACCTGCAGAATTTGTCTGATCTAGACGGTACTTGGCGCGGTTGATCGTACGTTTGTCTATTCGCTGTGACGGGCGCGTCCATGGGACTCGGCGCGTGCAGGTAGTCGCTGCGGTAATTAGTACGCGGCGGAACTGACCTGAGCTGGCAATCGCGGGCGTAATGACCGGTATTGTTACACCTAGAGCACACTATTTCTACACGTTTTTCACGCGACTCGGGACGCGCGCGGTTTCCCTTCAACCGTTCGCAATCGAGTTCGTACCGCTTAAATAAATCACGGGCCCGAGAAAATGCTTCTTCTGGCGACTCGAAAGCGTTTAAAGGCATCTCGACTCGGATTTCGGGTATCAGTCCGTTACGAAAGCATTGTAGCGTTAAGTCTTCTACGCCAGTCATACCTCCTTGAGAACCGTAATGCGATAACCGTTCGCAGTCAATTATCGCGGACCTGAGGTCCTTAACGCGGCTTATATATTCGAGGATGTGTTCGTTGGGTTTCATGTAAATATTTGTAAGTTCGGCGCGATAATGGTCGGCCGATCGGATGGGACCGAAGGAACTACGGAGAATGTCAGTTAGCTCGAGTATCGTATGACACGGTTGATCCTCTAACGCTAGATACGCGCGCCCCTTGAGTTTACTCTTAATTAAGCGGGCGAACGTACGTTCGCACCCGTTGGGTATCAATTCGTACGCCCTTTTACACGCGCGAGTAAATTGAAGTACGGGCATATTTTGCCCGTCATAATGCGGCACGGCTTCCAACGCCTGTTTTAACGAAAGCTCATCGTGTTGGCGCGGCGGTATACCTGAGGTTGACGAATACTCGATTTCGGCGTGTCGAAAATCTAATGGGGCTGTGTCGCTGTGCGTTAGGTCTCGGACTCGGCGGAGCGATTCAAGTTCGCGGCGCATTTCCTCGATTTGCTGAAGCAACGCTAAAGAAGTCGGTTCGACACCGTTTGCCGTTTTCGCGGTGTTTGGTTCTGCGGCGGCAGTTCTAGGAATCGAATCGTCTTGAAATTCGAGCGGGCGGTTCGGGCGTTTATCGCGCGGCTCGTCGGCACCTGCGGCGGCGGCACCCCTTTGTAAGCGGGTTTTCGGCGGAGTCCTCGTTGCCATTTTCGTCGCGCACTTTTACGGCAGAATTTCCGAAAATTACGCGGCGTATCCCACCGCTGTCACCAAAAAGGTGTGTCACGGTCGGGAAAATTTCCGGAGTCGCATTTGTGTCCACACGTATTCCGACGATCTGTCGCGAAGACAAATACGGCGTCGGATGGCGGGTTCGAAGACTCGATTACGGCAAACGGGACGCTCGGAGCTCGATTTCGCGCCGGAGGAAAGGACACCGCACCTACCTTTCAGATGAACTGATACAGTTCTCGTTTCGGGTATCGCTGTTTGCGAGGATCTGTCTCCGGAATCGATGCGGCAAATCTGCGAAGGGGAACTTCCGTCAGCGGGATCAGCTTCCACTGCGGTCGAAGCGGTTGAGAGGGCGGCGGTGCTGGAATTGCGGAAGCCTCGAGGATCTCTGTCCTGATGCTGGATCTCGATACAGCGAACGATGCGTCGTCGTGGACTGCAGTAAGCTGGACGGCGTATACAGGAATCGGAACACAAGCTGCACCGATATATTCGCGCACAAGTCGACGAAGATACGTTTTCCTTCCCGCGCGTCGAGTACGTCGCCTGACTACGTGATCTTTCATCAAGAAGCAACCCTCGATCGTTCCAGATATTCGGATAGGCTAAGCGGCGGTCCTCTCTAACCTTCCGAAGCACCAGTCAAGATCGAAGGAGCACTGCGTTCAATATTGCAATCGTAGAGCGTAGATCGGTTAAGCGGCGGTCCTCTCTAACCGTCTACGCCGTTCGGATATGAATAAAGAACGAGTTGAACGTTGCGATGCCTGAGTCGTATACGTACTAGCGAAAACGTATGATAAACGAATGGACTTTGAATAATGGAACTCGATAAATAAAAGATTTGACGTTAGGTAGAACTAAGTATATTCTTGTAACTTCCCTAATACAAATTAGAATCTAAGATAGAGTTAACTTACTACTAGACTTGAACAAAATAGAAAATAGAAAATAAACTAAGACTCCTGTGCAAAGGAGTTGCGACGGCCCTAAGGATTCGAGAGCTAAGTGCTCTGATCGGACTCCGTATCGGCGGAGAGAGGAGAACTGTGCTCCTCACCGGAGTGATTAGAACTGGCGTCCAGGTCGCGTGTCCGCGACCTCCCTTGGTCGCGTGGCGCGCGAGTCGCGGGCCCGCGTGGTGGGGCGGCGCGCGGAGTGGGGACCGCGCGTGGTGAGGCGGCGCGCGGAGTGGGGACCGCGCGTGGTGGGGCGGCGCGCGGAGTGGGGACCGCGCGTGGTGGGGAGAACGCGTTACGCGTGAGCCGGGAGCGTCGGGCCCCCGTTCGGGCGCTTAGCTGACGCGTCTTAGACTACGCGCGTTATCTTATACTATATCTTAAAATTATGAATCTACATCGAAATGACTTAGAATTAGGTGTTTGTTGTTTGTATGTACAGAATCGTGTCGTGTACTTAAAGACTAGAAATTCGCTTATGATCGCATGTATGAATATAAGAAGTATGGATGCGTGGTTGCTGGCGACTGGACGGGCTCGTACCTCTGCTCGTACTCGTACTCGTGCTTCTGCTCGTACCTCTGCTCGTACTTGTACATCGGCGGCGAACAAGCGCGTGAGCGCGAATTTACGGTCGAACCCCTGGTCGGTGGATGGCGGTCGGCTGCCTGGGCGCGGCTGTATATTCGGTTGCCTGCTTCTGTGGGCTTCAACCCTGGGTACGGTGGGGCCTCGAGCATGGTGCTGAGCGTCTCCGGAGGCTGCGTGGGGCGGTTGAGGGTGGCAGCGGCACGCCTGACGTCACATATGTGGCCTTAGGTTAGGATATATAACGTTATAGACGCATGTAATGTTACCACCGAGACGTAGGGACCGACACGCCTGGAATGTTGACAAGTGTTACATCCGAGATGTTAGGTTGTCTTAGGTTAGGATATATGACGTTACAGACGTATATAATGTTCCCTCCGAGAAGTAGGGTCCGACACGCCTGGAATGTTGTAGAATATTACGTCCGAGATGTAAGGTTGCCTTAGGTTAGGATATATAACGTTATGGACGTATATACTGTTCCCACCGAGAAGTAGGGTCCGAAACGCCAGCAATGTTGTAAAATATTACATCCGAGTTGTTACGTTGCCGTTATAGGCGCATTAATGTTACCACCGAGACGTAGGGACCGACACGCCTGGAATGTTGTCAAATGTGACATCCGAGATGTTAGGTTGCCTTAGGTTAGGATATATGACGTTATAGACGTATATACTGTTCCCTCCGGATGGTAGGGTTCGACAGGCCAGGAATGTTGTCAAATATTGCATCCGAGATGTTAGGTTGCCTTAGGTTAGGATATATGACGTTATAGACGCATGTAATGTTACCACCGAGACGTAGGGACCGACATGCCTGGAATGTTGTCAAATGTTACATCCGAGATGTTAGGTTGCCTTAGGTTAGGATATATGACGTTACAGACGTCTATACTGTTCCCTGGGGGAAGTAGGGTTCTACAGGCCAGGAATGTTGTCAAATATTGCATCCGAGATGTTAGGTTGCCTTAGATTAGGATATATACCGTTATAGACGTATATACTGTTCCCTCCGGGACGTAGGGTTCGACAGGCCGGGAATGTTGTAGAATAATACATCCGAGATGTCAGGTTGCCTTAGGTTAGGATATATAACGTTATAGACGTATATACTGTTCCCTCCGAGAAGTAGGGTTCGACAGGCCAGGAATGTTGTCAAATATTGCATCCGAGATGTTAGGTTGCCTTAGATTAGGATATATACCGTTATAGACGCATGTAATGTTACCACCGAGACGTAGGGACCGACACGCCTGGAATGTTGTCAAATGTTCCATCCGAGATGTTAGGTTGCCTCAGGATAGGATATATGACGTTATAGACGTATATACTGTTCCCTCCGAGAAGTAGGGTTCGACGGGCCAGGAATGTTGTCAAATATTGCATCCGAGATGTTACGTCGCCTTAGGTTAGGATATATAACGTTATAGACGTATATGCTGTTCCCTCCGAGAAGTATGGTTCGACAGGCCAGGAATGTTGTCAAATGTTACATCCGAGATGTTAGGTTGCCTTAGGTTAGGATATATGACGTTATAGACGTATATGCTGTTCCCTCCGAGAAGTAGGGACCGACACGCCTGGAATGTTGTAAAATGTTACATCCGAGATGTTAGGTTGCCTAAGATTAGGATATATACCGTTATAGACGCATGTAATGTTACCACCGAGACGTAGGGACCGACACGCCTGGAATGTTGTCAAATGTTACATCCGAGATGTTAGGTTGCCTTAGGTTAGGATATATGACGTTATAGACGTATATACTGTTCCCTCCGAGAAGTAGGGTTCGACAGGCCAGGAATGTTGCCAAATATTGCACCCGAGATGTTAGGTTGCCTTAGGTTAGGATATATAACGTTATAGACGCATGTAATGTTACCACCGAGACGTAGGGACCGACATGCCTGGAATGTTGTCAAATGTTACATCCGAGATGTTAGGTTGCCTTAGGTTAGGATATATGACGTTATAGACGTATATACTGTTCCCTCCGAGAAGTAGGGTTCGACAGGCCAGGAATGTTGTAGAATATTGCATCCGAGATGTTAGGTTGCCTTAGATTAGGATATATAGCGTTATAGACGCATATAATGTTCCCACCGAGAAGTAGGTTTCGACACGCCAGGAATGTTGTAGAATATTACATCCGAGATGTCAGGTTGCCTTAGGTTAGGATATATAACGTTATAGACGTATATACTGTTCCCTCCGAGAAGTAGTGTTCGACAGGCCAGGAATGTTGTCAAATATTGCATCCGAGATGTTAGGTTGCCTTAGATTATGATATATACCGTTATAGAAGCATATAATGTTCCCACCGAGAAGTAGGGTCCGACACGCCTGGAATGTTGTAGAATATTACATCCGAGATGTAAGGTTGCCTTAGGTTAGGATATATACCGTTTTAGACGTATATACTGTTCCCTCCGAGAAGTAGGATTCGACAGGCCAGGAATGTTGTCAAATATTGCATCCGAGATGTTAGATTGCCTTAGATTACGGTATCGACCGTTATAGACGCATATAATATTCCCACCGAAAAGTATGCACCGACACGCCAGGAATATTGTAAAATATTACGTCTGAGATAATAGGTTGCCTTAGATTAGGATATACATCGTTATAGACTCATATAATGTTCCCACCGAGAAGTAGGGTCCGACACGCCTGGAATGATGTAGAATATTACATCCGAGATGTTAGGTTGCCTTAGGTTAGGATATGTGACGTTACAGACGTATATACTGTTCCCTCCGAGAAGTAGGGTTCGCAGGCCAGGAATGTTGTCAAATATTGCATCCGAGATGTTAGGTTGCCTTAGATTAGGATATATAGCGTTATAGACGCATATAATGTTCCCACCGAGAAGTAGGTTTCGACACGCCAGGAATGTTGTAGAATATTACATCCGAGATGTCAGGTTGCCTTAGGTTAGGATATATACCGTTTTAGACGTATATACTGTTCCCTCCGAGAAGTAGGATTCGACAGGCCAGGAATGTTGTCAAATATTGCATCCGAGATGTTAGGTTGCCTTAGATTAGGATATATGCCGTTATAGGCGCATGTAATGTTACCACCGAGACGTAGGGACCGACACGCCTGGAATGTTGTCAAATGTTACATCCGAGATGTTAGGTTGCCTTAGGTTAGGATATATGACGTTACAGACGTCTATACTGTTCCCTGGGGGAAGTAGGGTTCGACAGGCCAGGAATGTTGTCAAATATTGCATCCGAGATGTTAGGTTGCCTTAGGTTAGGATATATGACGTTATAGACGCATGTAATGTTACCACCGAGACGTAGGGACCGACATGCCTGGAATGTTGTCAAATGTTACATCCGAGATGTTAGGTTGCCTTAGGTTAGGATATATGACGTTATAGACGTATATACTGTTCCCACCGAGAGGTAGGGTTCGACACGCCAGGAATGTTGTCAAATATTACATACGAGATGTTATGTGGCCTTAGGTTAGGATATATAACGTTATAGACGCATGTAATGTTACGACCGAGACGTAGGGACCGACACGCCTGAAATGTTGTAAAATGTTACATCCGAGATGTTAGGTTGCCTAAGATTAGGATATATACCGTTATAGACGCATGTAATGTTACCACCGAGACGTAGGGACCGACATGCCTGGAATGTTGTCAAATGTTACATCCGAGATGTTAGGTTGCCTTAGGTTAGGATATATGACGTTATAGACGTATATACTGTTCCCACCGAGAGTTAGGGTTCGACACGCCAGGAATGTTGTCAAATATTACATACGAGATGTTATGTGGCCTTAGGTTAGGATATATAACGTTATAGACGCATGTAATGTTACCACCGAGACGTAGGGACCGACACGCCTGGAATGTTGACAAGTGTTACATCCGAGATGTTAGGTTGTCTTAGGTTAGGATATATGACGTTACAGACGTATATAATGTTCCCTCCGAGAAGTAGGGTCCGACACGCCTGGAATGTTGTAGAATATTACGTCCGAGATGTAAGGTTGCCTTAGGTTAGAATATATAACGTTATGGACGTATATACTGTTCCCATCGAGAAGTAGGATCCGAAACGCCAGCAATGTTGTAAAATATTACATCCGAGTTGTTACGTTGCCGTTATAGGCGCATTAATGTTACCACCGAGACGTAGGGACCGACACGCCTGGAATGTTGTCAAATGTGACATCCGAGATGTTAGGTTGCCTTAGGTTAGGATATATGACGTTATAGACGTATATACTGTTCCCTCCGGATGGTAGGGTTCGACAGGCCAGGAATGTTGTCAAATATTGCATCCGAGATGTTAGGTTGCCTTAGGTTAGGATATATGACGTTATAGACGCATGTAATGTTACCACCGAGACGTAGGGACCGACATGCCTGGAATGTTGTCAAATGTTACATCCGAGATGTTATGTTGCCTTAGGTTAGGATATATGACGTTATAGACGTATATACTGTTCCCACCGAGAGGTAGGGTTCGACACGCCAGGAATGTTGTCAAATATTACATACGAGATGTTATGTGGCCTTAGGTTAGGATATATAACGTTATAGACGCATGTAATGTTACGACCGAGACGTAGGGACCGACACGCCTGAAATGTTGTAAAATGTTACATCCGAGATGTTAGGTTGCCTAAGATTAGGATATATACCGTTATAGACGCATGTAATGTTACCACCGAGACGTAGGGACCGACATGCCTGGAATGTTGTCTAATGTTACATCCGAGATGTTAGGTTGCCTTAGGTTAGGATATATGACGTTATAGACGTATATACTGTTCCCACCGAGAGGTAGGGTTCGACACGCCAGGAATGTTGTCAAATATTACATACGAGATGTTATGTGGCCTTAGGTTAGGATATATAACGTTATAGACGCATGTAATGTTACCACCGAGACGTAGGGACCGACACGCCTGGAATGTTGACAAATGTTACATCCGAGATGTTAGGTTGTCTTAGGTTAGGATATATGACGTTACAGACGTATATAATGTTCCCTCCGAGAAATAGGGTTCGACAGGACAGGAAGGTTGTCAAATATTGCATCCGAGATGTTAGGCTGCCTTAGGTTAGGATATATACCGTTATAGACGTATATACTGTTCCCACCGAGAAGTAGGGTTCGACACGCCAGGAATCTTGTCAAATATTACACACGAGATGTTAGGAGGCCTAAGGTTAGGATATGTAACGTTATAGACGCATGTAATGTTACGACCGAGACGTAGGGACCGACACGCCTGGAATGTTGTAAAATGTTACATCCGAGATGTTAGGTTGCCTAAGATTAGGATATATACCGTTATAGACGCATGTAATGTTACCACCGAGACGTAGGGACCGACACGCCTGGAATGTTGTCAAATGTTACATCCGAGATGTTAGGTTGCCTTAGATTAGGATATATGACGTTATAGACGTATATACTGTTCCCTCCGGATGGTAGGGTTCGACAGGCCAGGAATGTTGTCAAATATTGCATCCGAGATGTTAGGTTGCCTTAGATTAGGATATATACCGTTATAGACGCATGTAATGTTACCACCGAGACGTAGGGACCGACACGCCTGGAATGTTGTCAAATGTTACATCCGAGATGTTAGGTTGCCTCAGGATAGGATATATGACGTTATAGACGTATATACTGTTCCCTCCGAGAAGTAGGGTTCGACGGGCCAGGAATGTTGTCAAATATTGCATCCGAGATGTTACGTCGCCTTAGGTTAGGATATATAACGTTATAGACGTATATGCTGTTCCCTCCGAGAAGTAGGGTTCGACAGGCCAGGAATGTTGTCAAATGTTACATCCGAGATGTTAGGTTGCCTTAGGTTAGGATATATGACGTTATAGACGTATATGCTGTTCCCTCCGAGAAGTAGGGACCGACACGCCTGGAATGTTGTAAAATGTTACATCCGAGATGTTAGGTTGCCTAAGATTAGGATATATACCGTTATAGACGCATGTAATGTTACCACCGAGACGTAGGGACCGACACGCCTGGAATGTTGTCAAATGTTACATCCGAGATGTTAGGTTGCCTTAGGTTAGGATATATGACGTTATAGACGTATATACTGTTCCCTCCGAGAAGTAGGGTTCGACAGGCCAGGAATGTTGCCAAATATTGCACCCGAGATGTTAGGTTGCCTTAGGTTAGGATATATAACGTTATAGACGCATGTAATGTTACCACCGAGACGTAGGGACCGACATGCCTGGAATGTTGTCAAATGTTACATCCGAGATGTTAGGTTGCCTTAGGTTAGGATATATGACGTTATAGACGTATATACTGTTCCCTCCGAGAAGTAGGGTTCGACAGGCCAGGAATGTTGTCAAATATTGCATCCGAGATGTTAGATTGCCTTAGATTACGATATCGACCGTTATAGACGCATATAATATTCCCACCGAAAAGTATGCACCGACACGCCAGGAATATTGTAAAATATTACGTCTGAGATAATAGGTTGCCTTAGATTAGGATATACATCGTTATTGACTCATATAATGTTCCCACCGAGAAGTAGGGTCCGACACGCCTGGAATGATGTAGAAGATTACATCCGAGATGTTAGGTTGCCTTAGGTTAGGATATGTGACGTTACAGACGTATATACTGTTCCCTCCGAGAAGTAGGGTTCGCAGGCCAGGAATGTTGTCAAATATTGCATCCGAGATGTTAGGTTGCCTTAGATTAGGATATATAGCGTTATAGACGCATATAATGTTCCCACCGAGAAGTAGGTTTCGACACGCCAGGAATGTTGTAGAATATTACATCCGAGATGTCAGGTTGCCTTAGGTTAGGATATATAACGTTATAGACGTATATACTGTTCCCACCGAGAAGTAGGGTCCGACACGCCAGGAATGTTGTCAAATATTACATCCGAGATGTTATGTTGCCTTAGGTTAGGATATATAACGTTATAGACGTATATACTGTTCCCACCGAGAAGTAGGGTTCGACACGCCAGGAATGTTGTCAAATATTACATACGAGATGTTATGTGGCCTTAGGTTAGGATATATAACGTTATAGACGCATGTAATGTTACGACCGAGACGTAGGGACCGACACGCCTGGAATGTTGTCAAATGTTACATCCGAGATGTTAGGTTGCCTTAGGTTAGGATATATGACGTTATAGACGTATATACTGTTCCCTCCGGATGGTAGGGTTCGACAGGCCAGGAATGTTGTCAAATATTGCATCCGAGATGTTAGGTTGCCTTAGATTAGGATATGCAACGTTATATACGCATATAATGTTCCCACTGAGAAGTAGGGTCCGACACGCCTGGAAGGTTGTAGAATATTACGTCCGAGATGTAAGGTTGCCTTAGGTTAGGATATATAACGTTATGGACGTATATACTGTTCCCACCGAGATGTAGGGTCCGAAACGCCAGCAATGTTGTAAAATATTACATCCGAGTTGTTACGTTGCCGTTATAGGCGCATTAATGTTACCACCGAGACGTAGGGACCGACACGCCTGGAATGTTGTCAAATGTGACATCCGAGATGTTAGGTTGCCTTAGGTTAGGATATATGACGTTATAGACGTATATACTGTTCCCTCCGGATGGTAGGGTTCGACAGGCCAGGAATGTTGTCAAATATTGCATCCGAGATGTTAGGTTGCCTTAGGTTAGGATATATGACGTTATAGACGTATATACTGTTCCCACCGAGAGGTAGGGTTCGACACGCCAGGAATGTTGTCAAATATTACATACGAGATGTTATGTGGCCTTAGATTAGGATATATGACGTTATAGACGTATATACTGTTCCCTCCGGATGGTAGGGTTCGACAGGCCAGGAATGTTGTCAAATATTGCATCCGAGATGTTAGGTTGCCTTAGATTAGGATATATACCGTTATAGACGCATGTAATGTTAGCACCGAGACGTAGGGACCGACACGCCTGGAATGTTGTCAAATGTTACATCCGAGATGTTAGGTTGCCTCAGGATAGGATATATGACGTTATAGACGTATATACTGTTCCCTCCGAGAAGTAGGGTTCGACGGGCCAGGAATGTTGTCAAATATTGCATCCGAGATGTTACGTCGCCTTAGGTTAGGATATATAACGTTATAGACGTATATGCTGTTCCCTCCGAGAAGTAGGGTTCGACAGGCCAGGAATGTTGTCAAATGTTACATCCGAGATGTTAGGTTGCCTTAGGTTAGGATATATGACGTTATAGACGTATATGCTGTTCCCTCCGAGAAGTAGGGACCGACACGCCTGGAATGTTGTAAAATGTTACATCCGAGATGTTAGGTTGCCTAAGATTAGGATATATACCGTTATAGACGCATGTAATGTTACCACCGAGACGTAGGGACCGACACGCCTGGAATGTTGTCAAATGTTACATCCGAGATGTTAGGTTGCCTTAGGTTAGGATATATGACGTTATAGACGTATATACTGTTCCCTCCGAGAAGTAGGGTTCGACAGGCCAGGAATGTTGCCAAATATTGCACCCGAGATGTTAGGTTGCCTTAGGTTAGGATATATAACGTTATAGACGCATGTAATGTTACCACCGAGACGTAGGGACCGACATGCCTGGAATGTTGTCAAATGTTACATCCGAGATGTTAGGTTGCCTTAGGTTAGGATATATGACGTTATAGACGTATATACTGTTCCCTCCGAGAAGTAGGGTTCGACAGGCCAGGAATGTTGTCAAATATTGCATCCGAGATGTAAGGTTGCCTTAGATTAGGATATGCAACGTTATTGACGCATATAATGTTCCCACCGAGAAGTAGGTTTCGACACGCCAGGAATGTTGTAGAATATTACATCCGAGATGTCAGGTTGCCTTAGGTTAGGATATATAACGTTATAGACGTATATACTGGTCCCTCCGAGAAGTAGTGTTCGACAGGCCAGGAATGTTGTCAAATATTGCATCCGAGATGTTAGGTTGCCTTAGATTATGATATATACCGTTATAGAAGCATATAATGTTCCCACCGAGAAGTAGGGTCCGACACGCCTGGAATGTTGTAGAATATTACATCCGAGATGTAAGGTTGCCTTAGGTTAGGATATATACCGTTTTAGACGTATATACTGTTCCCTCCGAGAAGTAGGGTTCGACGGGCCAGGAATGTTGTCAAATATTGCATCCGAGATGTTACGTCGCCTTAGGTTAGGATATATAACGTTATAGACGTATATGCTGTTCCCTCCGAGAAGTAGGGTTCGACAGGCCAGGAATGTTGTCAAATGTTACATCCGAGATGTTAGGTTGCCTTAGGTTAGGATATATGACGTTACAGACGTCTATACTGTTCCCTGGGGGAAGTAGGGTTCGACAGGCCAGGAATGTTGTCAAATATTGCATCCGAGATGTTAGGTTGCCTTAGGTTAGGATATATGACGTTATAGACGCATGTAATGTTACCACCGAGACGTAGGGACCGACATGCCTGGAATGTTGTCAAATGTTACATCCGAGATGTTAGGTTGCCTTAGGTTAGGATATATGACGTTATAGACGTATATACTGTTCCCACCGAGAGGTAGGGTTCGACACGCCAGGAATGTTGTCAAATATTACATACGAGATGTTATGTGGCCTTAGGTTAGGATATATAACGTTATAGACGCATGTAATGTTACGACCGAGACGTAGGGACCGACACGCCTGAAATGTTGTAAAATGTTACATCCGAGATGTTAGGTTGCCTAAGATTAGGATATATACCGTTATAGACGCATGTAATGTTACCACCGAGACGTAGGGACCGACATGCCTGGAATGTTGTCAAATGTTACATCCGAGATGTTAGGTTGCCTTAGGTTAGGATATATGACGTTATAGACGTATATACTGTTCCCACCGAGAGTTAGGGTTCGACACGCCAGGAATGTTGTCAAATATTACATACGAGATGTTATGTGGCCTTAGGTTAGGATATATAACGTTATAGACGCATGTAATGTTACCACCGAGACGTAGGGACCGACACGCCTGGAATGTTGACAAGTGTTACATCCGAGATGTTAGGTTGTCTTAGGTTAGGATATATGACGTTACAGACGTATATAATGTTCCCTCCGAGAAGTAGGGTCCGACACGCCTGGAATGTTGTAGAATATTACGTCCGAGATGTAAGGTTGCCTTAGGTTAGAATATATAACGTTATGGACGTATATACTGTTCCCATCGAGAAGTAGGGTCCGAAACGCCAGCAATGTTGTAAAATATTACATCCGAGTTGTTACGTTGCCGTTATAGGCGCATTAATGTTACCACCGAGACGTAGGGACCGACACGCCTGGAATGTTGTCAAATGTGACATCCGAGATGTTAGGTTGCCTTAGGTTAGGATATATGACGTTATAGACGTATATACTGTTCCCTCCGGATGGTAGGGTTCGACAGGCCGGGAATGTTGTAGAATAATACATCCGAGATGTCAGGTTGCCTTAGGTTAGGATATATAACGTTATAGACGTATATACTGTTCCCTCCGAGAAGTAGGGTTCGACAGGCCAGGAATGTTGTCAAATATTGCATCCGAGATGTTAGGTTGCCTTAGATTAGGATATATACCGTTATAGACGCATGTAATGTTACCACCGAGACGTAGGGACCGACACGCCTGGAATGTTGTCAAATGTTACATCCGAGATGTTAGGTTGCCTCAGGATAGGATATATGACGTTATAGACGTATATACTGTTCCCTCCGAGAAGTAGGGTTCGACGGGCCAGGAATGTTGTCAAATATTGCATCCGAGATGTTACGTCGCCTTAGGTTAGGATATATAACGTTATAGACGTATATGCTGTTCCCTCCGAGAAGTAGGGTTCGACAGGCCAGGAATGTTGTCAAATGTTACATCCGAGATGTTAGGTTGCCTTAGGTTAGGATATATGACGTTATAGACGTATATGCTGTTCCCTCCGAGAAGTAGGGACCGACACGCCTGGAATGTTGTAAAATGTTACATCCGAGATGTTAGGTTGCCTAAGATTAGGATATATACCGTTATAGACGCATGTAATGTTACCACCGAGACGTAGGGACCGACACGCCTGGAATGTTGTCAAATGTTACATCCGAGATGTTAGGTTGCCTTAGGTTAGGATATATGACGTTATAGACGTATATACTGTTCCCTCCGAGAAGTAGGGTTCGACAGGCCAGGAATGTTGCCAAATATTGCACCCGAGATGTTAGGTTGCCTTAGGTTAGGATATATAACGTTATAGACGCATGTAATGTTACCACCGAGACGTAGGGACCGACATGCCTGGAATGTTGTCAAATGTTACATCCGAGATGTTAGGTTGCCTTAGGTTAGGATATATGACGTTATAGACGTATATACTGTTCCCTCCGAGAAGTAGGGTTCGACAGGCCAGGAATGTTGTAGAATATTGCATCCGAGATGTTAGGTTGCCTTAGATTAGGATATATAGCGTTATAGACGCATATAATGTTCCCACCGAGAAGTAGGTTTCGACACGCCAGGAATGTTGTAGAATATTACATCCGAGATGTCAGGTTGCCTTAGGTTAGGATATATAACGTTATAGACGTATATACTGTTCCCTCCGAGAAGTAGTGTTCGACAGGCCAGGAATGTTGTCAAATATTGCATCCGAGATGTTAGGTTGCCTTAGATTATGATATATACCGTTATAGAAGCATATAATGTTCCCACCGAGAAGTAGGGTCCGACACGCCTGGAATGTTGTAGAATATTACATCCGAGATGTAAGGTTGCCTTAGGTTAGGATATATACCGTTTTAGACGTATATACTGTTCCCTCCGAGAAGTAGGATTCGACAGGCCAGGAATGTTGTCAAATATTGCATCCGAGATGTTAGATTGCCTTAGATTACGGTATCGACCGTTATAGACGCATATAATATTCCCACCGAAAAGTATGCACCGACACGCCAGGAATATTGTAAAATATTACGTCTGAGATAATAGGTTGCCTTAGATTAGGATATACATCGTTATAGACTCATATAATGTTCCCACCGAGAAGTAGGGTCCGACACGCCTGGAATGATGTAGAATATTACATCCGAGATGTTAGGTTGCCTTAGGTTAGGATATGTGACGTTACAGACGTATATACTGTTCCCTCCGAGAAGTAGGGTTCGCAGGCCAGGAATGTTGTCAAATATTGCATCCGAGATGTTAGGTTGCCTTAGATTAGGATATATAGCGTTATAGACGCATATAATGTTCCCACCGAGAAGTAGGTTTCGACACGCCAGGAATGTTGTAGAATATTACATCCGAGATGTCAGGTTGCCTTAGGTTAGGATATATAACGTTATAGACGTATATACTGTTCCCTCCGAGAAGTAGTGTTCGACAGGCCAGGAATGTTGTCAAATATTGCATCCGAGATGTTAGGTTGCCTTAGATTATGATATATACCGTTATAGAAGCATATAATGTTCCCACCGAGAAGTAGGGTCCGACACGCCTGGAATGTTGTAGAATATTACATCCGAGATGTAAGGTTGCCTTAGGTTAGGATATATACCGTTTTAGACGTATATACTGTTCCCTCCGAGAAGTAGGATTCGACAGGCCAGGAATGTTGTCAAATATTGCATCCGAGATGTTAGGTTGCCTTAGATTAGGATATATGCCGTTATAGGCGCATGTAATGTTACCACCGAGACGTAGGGACCGACACGCCTGGAATGTTGTCAAATGTTACATCCGAGATGTTAGGTTGCCTTAGGTTAGGATATATGACGTTACAGACGTCTATACTGTTCCCTGGGGGAAGTAGGGTTCGACAGGCCAGGAATGTTGTCAAATATTGCATCCGAGATGTTAGGTTGCCTTAGGTTAGGATATATGACGTTATAGACGCATGTAATGTTACCACCGAGACGTAGGGACCGACATGCCTGGAATGTTGTCAAATGTTACATCCGAGATGTTAGGTTGCCTTAGGTTAGGATATATGACGTTATAGACGTATATACTGTTCCCACCGAGAGGTAGGGTTCGACACGCCAGGAATGTTGTCAAATATTACATACGAGATGTTATGTGGCCTTAGGTTAGGATATATAACGTTATAGACGCATGTAATGTTACGACCGAGACGTAGGGACCGACACGCCTGAAATGTTGTAAAATGTTACATCCGAGATGTTAGGTTGCCTAAGATTAGGATATATACCGTTATAGACGCATGTAATGTTACCACCGAGACGTAGGGACCGACATGCCTGGAATGTTGTCAAATGTTACATCCGAGATGTTAGGTTGCCTTAGGTTAGGATATATGACGTTATAGACGTATATACTGTTCCCACCGAGAGTTAGGGTTCGACACGCCAGGAATGTTGTCAAATATTACATACGAGATGTTATGTGGCCTTAGGTTAGGATATATAACGTTATAGACGCATGTAATGTTACCACCGAGACGTAGGGACCGACACGCCTGGAATGTTGACAAGTGTTACATCCGAGATGTTAGGTTGTCTTAGGTTAGGATATATGACGTTACAGACGTATATAATGTTCCCTCCGAGAAGTAGGGTCCGACACGCCTGGAATGTTGTAGAATATTACGTCCGAGATGTAAGGTTGCCTTAGGTTAGAATATATAACGTTATGGACGTATATACTGTTCCCATCGAGAAGTAGGATCCGAAACGCCAGCAATGTTGTAAAATATTACATCCGAGTTGTTACGTTGCCGTTATAGGCGCATTAATGTTACCACCGAGACGTAGGGACCGACACGCCTGGAATGTTGTCAAATGTGACATCCGAGATGTTAGGTTGCCTTAGGTTAGGATATATGACGTTATAGACGTATATACTGTTCCCTCCGGATGGTAGGGTTCGACAGGCCAGGAATGTTGTCAAATATTGCATCCGAGATGTTAGGTTGCCTTAGGTTAGGATATATGACGTTATAGACGCATGTAATGTTACCACCGAGACGTAGGGACCGACATGCCTGGAATGTTGTCAAATGTTACATCCGAGATGTTATGTTGCCTTAGGTTAGGATATATGACGTTATAGACGTATATACTGTTCCCACCGAGAGGTAGGGTTCGACACGCCAGGAATGTTGTCAAATATTACATACGAGATGTTATGTGGCCTTAGGTTAGGATATATAACGTTATAGACGCATGTAATGTTACGACCGAGACGTAGGGACCGACACGCCTGAAATGTTGTAAAATGTTACATCCGAGATGTTAGGTTGCCTAAGATTAGGATATATACCGTTATAGACGCATGTAATGTTACCACCGAGACGTAGGGACCGACATGCCTGGAATGTTGTCTAATGTTACATCCGAGATGTTAGGTTGCCTTAGGTTAGGATATATGACGTTATAGACGTATATACTGTTCCCACCGAGAGGTAGGGTTCGACACGCCAGGAATGTTGTCAAATATTACATACGAGATGTTATGTGGCCTTAGGTTAGGATATATAACGTTATAGACGCATGTAATGTTACCACCGAGACGTAGGGACCGACACGCCTGGAATGTTGACAAATGTTACATCCGAGATGTTAGGTTGTCTTAGGTTAGGATATATGACGTTACAGACGTATATAATGTTCCCTCCGAGAAATAGGGTTCGACAGGACAGGAAGGTTGTCAAATATTGCATCCGAGATGTTAGGCTGCCTTAGGTTAGGATATATACCGTTATAGACGTATATACTGTTCCCACCGAGAAGTAGGGTTCGACACGCCAGGAATCTTGTCAAATATTACACACGAGATGTTAGGAGGCCTAAGGTTAGGATATGTAACGTTATAGACGCATGTAATGTTACGACCGAGACGTAGGGACCGACACGCCTGGAATGTTGTAAAATGTTACATCCGAGATGTTAGGTTGCCTAAGATTAGGATATATACCGTTATAGACGCATGTAATGTTACCACCGAGACGTAGGGACCGACACGCCTGGAATGTTGTCAAATGTTACATCCGAGATGTTAGGTTGCCTTAGATTAGGATATATGACGTTATAGACGTATATACTGTTCCCTCCGGATGGTAGGGTTCGACAGGCCAGGAATGTTGTCAAATATTGCATCCGAGATGTTAGGTTGCCTTAGATTAGGATATATACCGTTATAGACGCATGTAATGTTACCACCGAGACGTAGGGACCGACACGCCTGGAATGTTGTCAAATGTTACATCCGAGATGTTAGGTTGCCTCAGGATAGGATATATGACGTTATAGACGTATATACTGTTCCCTCCGAGAAGTAGGGTTCGACGGGCCAGGAATGTTGTCAAATATTGCATCCGAGATGTTACGTCGCCTTAGGTTAGGATATATAACGTTATAGACGTATATGCTGTTCCCTCCGAGAAGTAGGGTTCGACAGGCCAGGAATGTTGTCAAATGTTACATCCGAGATGTTAGGTTGCCTTAGGTTAGGATATATGACGTTATAGACGTATATGCTGTTCCCTCCGAGAAGTAGGGACCGACACGCCTGGAATGTTGTAAAATGTTACATCCGAGATGTTAGGTTGCCTAAGATTAGGATATATACCGTTATAGACGCATGTAATGTTACCACCGAGACGTAGGGACCGACACGCCTGGAATGTTGTCAAATGTTACATCCGAGATGTTAGGTTGCCTTAGGTTAGGATATATGACGTTATAGACGTATATACTGTTCCCTCCGAGAAGTAGGGTTCGACAGGCCAGGAATGTTGCCAAATATTGCACCCGAGATGTTAGGTTGCCTTAGGTTAGGATATATAACGTTATAGACGCATGTAATGTTACCACCGAGACGTAGGGACCGACATGCCTGGAATGTTGTCAAATGTTACATCCGAGATGTTAGGTTGCCTTAGGTTAGGATATATGACGTTATAGACGTATATACTGTTCCCTCCGAGAAGTAGGGTTCGACAGGCCAGGAATGTTGTCAAATATTGCATCCGAGATGTTAGATTGCCTTAGATTACGATATCGACCGTTATAGACGCATATAATATTCCCACCGAAAAGTATGCACCGACACGCCAGGAATATTGTAAAATATTACGTCTGAGATAATAGGTTGCCTTAGATTAGGATATACATCGTTATTGACTCATATAATGTTCCCACCGAGAAGTAGGGTCCGACACGCCTGGAATGATGTAGAAGATTACATCCGAGATGTTAGGTTGCCTTAGGTTAGGATATGTGACGTTACAGACGTATATACTGTTCCCTCCGAGAAGTAGGGTTCGCAGGCCAGGAATGTTGTCAAATATTGCATCCGAGATGTTAGGTTGCCTTAGATTAGGATATATAGCGTTATAGACGCATATAATGTTCCCACCGAGAAGTAGGTTTCGACACGCCAGGAATGTTGTAGAATATTACATCCGAGATGTCAGGTTGCCTTAGGTTAGGATATATAACGTTATAGACGTATATACTGTTCCCACCGAGAAGTAGGGTCCGACACGCCAGGAATGTTGTCAAATATTACATCCGAGATGTTATGTTGCCTTAGGTTAGGATATATAACGTTATAGACGTATATACTGTTCCCACCGAGAAGTAGGGTTCGACACGCCAGGAATGTTGTCAAATATTACATACGAGATGTTATGTGGCCTTAGGTTAGGATATATAACGTTATAGACGCATGTAATGTTACGACCGAGACGTAGGGACCGACACGCCTGGAATGTTGTCAAATGTTACATCCGAGATGTTAGGTTGCCTTAGGTTAGGATATATGACGTTATAGACGTATATACTGTTCCCTCCGGATGGTAGGGTTCGACAGGCCAGGAATGTTGTCAAATATTGCATCCGAGATGTTAGGTTGCCTTAGATTAGGATATGCAACGTTATATACGCATATAATGTTCCCACTGAGAAGTAGGGTCCGACACGCCTGGAAGGTTGTAGAATATTACGTCCGAGATGTAAGGTTGCCTTAGGTTAGGATATATAACGTTATGGACGTATATACTGTTCCCACCGAGATGTAGGGTCCGAAACGCCAGCAATGTTGTAAAATATTACATCCGAGTTGTTACGTTGCCGTTATAGGCGCATTAATGTTACCACCGAGACGTAGGGACCGACACGCCTGGAATGTTGTCAAATGTGACATCCGAGATGTTAGGTTGCCTTAGGTTAGGATATATGACGTTATAGACGTATATACTGTTCCCTCCGGATGGTAGGGTTCGACAGGCCAGGAATGTTGTCAAATATTGCATCCGAGATGTTAGGTTGCCTTAGGTTAGGATATATGACGTTATAGACGTATATACTGTTCCCACCGAGAGGTAGGGTTCGACACGCCAGGAATGTTGTCAAATATTACATACGAGATGTTATGTGGCCTTAGATTAGGATATATGACGTTATAGACGTATATACTGTTCCCTCCGGATGGTAGGGTTCGACAGGCCAGGAATGTTGTCAAATATTGCATCCGAGATGTTAGGTTGCCTTAGATTAGGATATATACCGTTATAGACGCATGTAATGTTAGCACCGAGACGTAGGGACCGACACGCCTGGAATGTTGTCAAATGTTACATCCGAGATGTTAGGTTGCCTCAGGATAGGATATATGACGTTATAGACGTATATAGTGTTCCCTCCGAGAAGTAGGGTTCGACGGGCCAGGAATGTTGTCAAATATTGCATCCGAGATGTTACGTCGCCTTAGGTTAGGATATATAACGTTATAGACGTATATGCTGTTCCCTCCGAGAAGTAGGGTTCGACAGGCCAGGAATGTTGTCAAATGTTACATCCGAGATGTTAGGTTGCCTTAGGTTAGGATATATGACGTTATAGACGTATATGCTGTTCCCTCCGAGAAGTAGGGACCGACACGCCTGGAATGTTGTAAAATGTTACATCCGAGATGTTAGGTTGCCTAAGATTAGGATATATACCGTTATAGACGCATGTAATGTTACCACCGAGACGTAGGGACCGACACGCCTGGAATGTTGTCAAATGTTACATCCGAGATGTTAGGTTGCCTTAGGTTAGGATATATGACGTTATAGACGTATATACTGTTCCCTCCGAGAAGTAGGGTTCGACAGGCCAGGAATGTTGCCAAATATTGCACCCGAGATGTTAGGTTGCCTTAGGTTAGGATATATAACGTTATAGACGCATGTAATGTTACCACCGAGACGTAGGGACCGACATGCCTGGAATGTTGTCAAATGTTACATCCGAGATGTTAGGTTGCCTTAGGTTAGGATATATGACGTTACAGACGTCTATACTGTTCCCTGGGGGAAGTAGGGTTCGACAGGCCAGGAATGTTGTCAAATATTGCATCCGAGATGTTAGGTTGCCTTAGGTTAGGATATATGACGTTATAGACGCATGTAATGTTACCACCGAGACGTAGGGACCGACATGCCTGGAATGTTGTCAAATGTTACATCCGAGATGTTAGGTTGCCTTAGGTTAGGATATATGACGTTATAGACGTATATACTGTTCCCACCGAGAGGTAGGGTTCGACACGCCAGGAATGTTGTCAAATATTACATACGAGATGTTATGTGGCCTTAGGTTAGGATATATAACGTTATAGACGCATGTAATGTTACGACCGAGACGTAGGGACCGACACGCCTGAAATGTTGTAAAATGTTACATCCGAGATGTTAGGTTGCCTAAGATTAGGATATATACCGTTATAGACGCATGTAATGTTACCACCGAGACGTAGGGACCGACATGCCTGGAATGTTGTCAAATGTTACATCCGAGATGTTAGGTTGCCTTAGGTTAGGATATATGACGTTATAGACGTATATACTGTTCCCACCGAGAGTTAGGGTTCGACACGCCAGGAATGTTGTCAAATATTACATACGAGATGTTATGTGGCCTTAGGTTAGGATATATAACGTTATAGACGCATGTAATGTTACCACCGAGACGTAGGGACCGACACGCCTGGAATGTTGACAAGTGTTACATCCGAGATGTTAGGTTGTCTTAGGTTAGGATATATGACGTTACAGACGTATATAATGTTCCCTCCGAGAAGTAGGGTCCGACACGCCTGGAATGTTGTAGAATATTACGTCCGAGATGTAAGGTTGCCTTAGGTTAGAATATATAACGTTATGGACGTATATACTGTTCCCATCGAGAAGTAGGGTCCGAAACGCCAGCAATGTTGTAAAATATTACATCCGAGTTGTTACGTTGCCGTTATAGGCGCATTAATGTTACCACCGAGACGTAGGGACCGACACGCCTGGAATGTTGTCAAATGTGACATCCGAGATGTTAGGTTGCCTTAGGTTAGGATATATGACGTTATAGACGTATATACTGTTCCCTCCGGATGGTAGGGTTCGACAGGCCAGGAATGTTGTCAAATATTGCATCCGAGATGTTAGGTTGCCTTAGGTTAGGATATATGACGTTATAGACGCATGTAATGTTACCACCGAGACGTAGGGACCGACACGCCTGGAATGTTGTCAAATGTTACATCCGAGATGTTAGGTTGCCTAAGATTAGGATATATACCGTTATAGACGCATGTAATGTTACCACCGAGACGTAGGGACCGACACGCCTGGAATGTTGTCAAATGTTACATCCGAGATGTTAGGTTGCCTTAGATTAGGATATATGACGTTATAGACGTATATACTGTTCCCTCCGGATGGTAGGGTTCGACAGGCCAGGAATGTTGTCAAATATTGCATCCGAGATGTTAGGTTGCCTTAGATTAGGATATATACCGTTATAGACGCATGTAATGTTACCACCGAGACGTAGGGACCGACACGCCTGGAATGTTGTCAAATGTTACATCCGAGATGTTAGGTTGCCTCAGGATAGGATATATGACGTTATAGACGTATATACTGTTCCCTCCGAGAAGTAGGGTTCGACGGGCCAGGAATGTTGTCAAATATTGCATCCGAGATGTTACGTCGCCTTAGGTTAGGATATATAACGTTATAGACGTATATGCTGTTCCCTCCGAGAAGTAGGGTTCGACAGGCCAGGAATGTTGTCAAATGTTACATCCGAGATGTTAGGTTGCCTTAGGTTAGGATATATGACGTTATAGACGTATATGCTGTTCCCTCCGAGAAGTAGGGACCGACACGCCTGGAATGTTGTAAAATGTTACATCCGAGATGTTAGGTTGCCTAAGATTAGGATATATACCGTTATAGACGCATGTAATGTTACCACCGAGACGTAGGGACCGACACGCCTGGAATGTTGTCAAATGTTACATCCGAGATGTTAGGTTGCCTTAGGTTAGGATATATGACGTTATAGACGTATATACTGTTCCCTCCGAGAAGTAGGGTTCGACAGGCCAGGAATGTTGCCAAATATTGCACCCGAGATGTTAGGTTGCCTTAGGTTAGGATATATAACGTTATAGACGCATGTAATGTTACCACCGAGACGTAGGGACCGACATGCCTGGAATGTTGTCAAATGTTACATCCGAGATGTTAGGTTGCCTTAGGTTAGGATATATGACGTTATAGACGTATATACTGTTCCCTCCGAGAAGTAGGGTTCGACAGGCCAGGAATGTTGTCAAATATTGCATCCGAGATGTAAGGTTGCCTTAGATTAGGATATGCAACGTTATTGACGCATATAATGTTCCCACCGAGAAGTAGGGTCCGACACGCCTGGAAGGTTGTAGAATATTACATCCGAGATGTTAGGTTGCCTTAGGTTAGGATATATAACGTTATAGGCGTATATACTGTTCCCTCCGAGAAGTAGGGTTCGACAGGCCAGGAATGTTGTCAAATATTGCATCCGAGATGTTAGATTGCCTTAGATTACGATATCGACCGTTATAGACGCATATAATATTCCCACCGAAAAGTATGCACCGACACGCCAGGAATATTGTAAAATATTACGTCTGAGATAATAGGTTGCCTTAGATTAGGATATACATCGTTATTGACTCATATAATGTTCCCACCGAGAAGTAGGGTCCGACACGCCTGGAATGATGTAGAAGATTACATCCGAGATGTTAGGTTGCCTTAGGTTAGGATATGTGACGTTACAGACGTATATACTGTTCCCTCCGAGAAGTAGGGTTCGCAGGCCAGGAATGTTGTCAAATATTGCATCCGAGATGTTAGGTTGCCTTAGATTAGGATATATAGCGTTATAGACGCATATAATGTTCCCACCGAGAAGTAGGTTTCGACACGCCAGGAATGTTGTAGAATATTACATCCGAGATGTCAGGTTGCCTTAGGTTAGGATATATAACGTTATAGACGTATATACTGTTCCCACCGAGAAGTAGGGTCCGACACGCCAGGAATGTTGTCAAATATTACATCCGAGATGTTATGTTGCCTTAGGTTAGGATATATAACGTTATAGACGTATATACTGTTCCCACCGAGAAGTAGGGTTCGACACGCCAGGAATGTTGTCAAATATTACATACGAGATGTTATGTGGCCTTAGGTTAGGATATATAACGTTATAGACGCATGTAATGTTACGACCGAGACGTAGGGACCGACACGCCTGGAATGTTGTCAAATGTTACATCCGAGATGTTAGGTTGCCTTAGGTTAGGATATATGACGTTATAGACGTATATACTGTTCCCTCCGGATGGTAGGGTTCGACAGGCCAGGAATGTTGTCAAATATTGCATCCGAGATGTTAGGTTGCCTTAGATTAGGATATGCAACGTTATATACGCATATAATGTTCCCACTGAGAAGTAGGGTCCGACACGCCTGGAAGGTTGTAGAATATTACATCCGAGATGTTAGGTTGCCTTAGGTTAGGATATATAACGTTATAGACGTATATACTGTTCCCTCCGAGAAGTAGGGTTCGACAGGCTAGGAATGTTGTCAAATATTGCATCCGAGATGTTAGGTTGCCTTAGATTAGGATATACAACGTTATAGACGCATATAATGTTCCCACCGAGAAGTAGGGTCCGACACGCCTGGAATGTTGTAGAATATTACGTCCGAGATGTAAGGTTGCCTTAGGTTAGGATATATAACGTTATGGACGTATATACTGTTCCCACCGAGATGTAGGGTCCGAAACGCCAGCAATGTTGTAAAATATTACATCCGAGTTGTTACGTTGCCGTTATAGGCGCATTAATGTTACCACCGAGACGTAGGGACCGACACGCCTGGAATGTTGTCAAATGTGACATCCGAGATGTTAGGTTGCCTTAGGTTAGGATATATGACGTTATAGACGTATATACTGTTCCCTCCGGATGGTAGGGTTCGACAGGCCAGGAATGTTGTCAAATATTGCATCCGAGATGTTAGGTTGCCTTAGGTTAGGATATATGACGTTATAGACGTATATACTGTTCCCACCGAGAGGTAGGGTTCGACACGCCAGGAATGTTGTCAAATATTACATACGAGATGTTATGTGGCCTTAGATTAGGATATATGACGTTATAGACGTATATACTGTTCCCTCCGGATGGTAGGGTTCGACAGGCCAGGAATGTTGTCAAATATTGCATCCGAGATGTTAGGTTGCCTTAGATTAGGATATATACCGTTATAGACGCATGTAATGTTACCACCGAGACGTAGGGACCGACACGCCTGGAATGTTGTCAAATGTTACATCCGAGATGTTAGGTTGCCTCAGGATAGGATATATGACGTTATAGACGTATATACTGTTCCCTCCGAGAAGTAGGGTTCGACGGGCCAGGAATGTTGTCAAATATTGCATCCGAGATGTTACGTCGCCTTAGGTTAGGATATATAACGTTATAGACGTATATGCTGTTCCCTCCAAGAAGTAGGGTTCGACAGGCCAGGAATGTTGTCAAATGTTACATCCGAGATGTTAGGTTGCCTTAGGTTAGGATATATGACGTTATAGACGTATATGCTGTTCCCTCCGAGAAGTAGGGACCGACACGCCTGGAATGTTGTAAAATGTTACATCCGAGATGTTAGGTTGCCTAAGATTAGGATATATACCGTTATAGACGCATGTAATGTTACCACCGAGACGTAGGGACCGACACGCCTGGAATGTTGTCAAATGTTACATCCGAGATGTTAGGTTGCCTTAGGTTAGGATATATGACGTTATAGACGTATATACTGTTCCCTCCGAGAAGTAGGGTTCGACAGGCCAGGAATGTTGCCAAATATTGCACCCGAGATGTTAGGTTGCCTTAGGTTAGGATATATAACGTTATAGACGCATGTAATGTTACCACCGAGACGTAGGGACCGACATGCCTGGAATGTTGTCAAATGTTACATCCGAGATGTTAGGTTGCCTTAGGTTAGGATATATGACGTTATAGACGTATATACTGTTCCCTCCGAGAAGTAGGGTTCGACAGGCCAGGAATGTTGTCAAATATTGCATCCGAGATGTAAGGTTGCCTTAGATTAGGATATGCAACGTTATTGACGCATATAATGTTCCCACCGAGAAGTAGGGTCCGACACGCCTGGAAGGTTGTAGAATATTACATCCGAGATGTTAGGTTGCCTTAGGTTAGGATATATAACGTTATAGGCGTATATACTGTTCCCTCCGAGAAGTAGGGTTCGACAGGCCAGGAATGTTGTCAAATATTGCATCCGAGATGTTAGATTGCCTTAGATTACGATATCGACCGTTATAGACGCATATAATATTCCCACCGAAAAGTATGCACCGACACGCCAGGAATATTGTAAAATATTACGTCTGAGATAATAGGTTGCCTTAGATTAGGATATACATCGTTATTGACTCATATAATGTTCCCACCGAGAAGTAGGGTCCGACACGCCTGGAATGATGTAGAAGATTACATCCGAGATGTTAGGTTGCCTTAGGTTAGGATATGTGACGTTACAGACGTATATACTGTTCCCTCCGAGAAGTAGGGTTCGCAGGCCAGGAATGTTGTCAAATATTGCATCCGAGATGTTAGGTTGCCTTAGATTAGGATATATAGCGTTATAGACGCATATAATGTTCCCACCGAGAAGTAGGTTTCGACACGCCAGGAATGTTGTAGAATATTACATCCGAGATGTCAGGTTGCCTTAGGTTAGGATATATAACGTTATAGACGTATATACTGTTCCCACCGAGAAGTAGGGTCCGACACGCCAGGAATGTTGTCAAATATTACATCCGAGATGTTATGTTGCCTTAGGTTAGGATATATAACGTTATAGACGTATATACTGTTCCCACCGAGAAGTAGGGTTCGACACGCCAGGAATGTTGTCAAATATTACATACGAGATGTTATGTGGCCTTAGGTTAGGATATATAACGTTTAGACGCATGTAATGTTACGACCGAGACGTAGGGACCGACACGCCTGGAATGTTGTAAAATGTTACATCCGAGATGTTAGGTTGCCTAAGATTAGGATATATACCGTTATAGACGCATGTAATGTTACCACGGAGACGTAGGGACCGACACGCCTGGAATGTTGTCAAATGTTACATCCGAGATGTTAGGTTGCCTTAGGTTAGGATATATGACGTTATAGACGTATATACTGTTCCCTCCGGATGGTAGGGTTCGACAGGCCAGGAATGTTGTCAAATGTTACATCCGAGATGTTAGGTTGCCTAAGATTAGGATATATACCGTTATAGACGTATATACTGTTCCCTCCGAGACGTAGGGTTCGACAGGCCAGGAATGTTGTCAAATATTGCATCCGAGATGTTAGGTTGCCTTAGGTTAGGATATATGACGTTATAGACGTATATACTGTTCCCTCCGAGAAGTAGGGTTCGACAGGCCAGGAATGTTGTCAAATATTGCATCCGAGATGTTAGGTTGCCTTAGGTTAGGATATATGACGTTATAGACGTATATACTGTTCCCTCCGAGAAGTAGGGTTCGACAGGCCAGGAATGTTGTCAAATATTGCATCCGAGATGTTAGGTTGCCTTAGATTAGGATATATACCGTTATAGACGTATATACTGTTCCCTCCGAGACGTAGGGTTCGACAGGCCAGGAATGTTGTCAAATATTACATCCGAGATGTTAGGTTGCCTTAGATTAGGATATGCAACGTTATATACGCATATAATTTTCCCACTGAGAAGTAGGGTCCGACACGCCTGGAAGGTTGTACAATATTACGTCCGAGATGTTAGGTTGCCTTAGGTTAGGATATATAACGTTATAGACGTATATACTGTTCCCTCCGAGAAGTAGGGTTCGACAGGCTAGGAATGTTGTCAAATGTTACATCCGAGATGTTAGGTTGCCTTAGGTTAGGATATATGACGTTATAGACGTATATGCTGTTCCCTCCGAGAAGTAGGGTTCGACAGGCCAGGAATGTTGTCAAATATTGCATCCGAGATCTTAGGTTGCCTTAGGTTAGGATATAAGACGTTATAGACGCATGTAATGTTACCACCGAGACGTAGGGACCGACATGCCTGGAATGATGTCAAATGTTACATCCGAGATGTTAGGTTGCCTTAGGTTAGGATATATGACGTTATAGACGTATATACTGTTCCCACCGAGAGGTAGGGTTCGACACGCCAGGAATGTTGTCAAATATTACATACGAGATGTTATGTGGCCTTAGGTTAGGATATATAACGTTATAGACGCATGTAATGTTACGACCGAGACGTAGGGACCGACACGCCTGAAATGTTGTAAAATGTTACATCCGAGATGTTAGGTTGCCTAAGATTAGGATATATACCGTTATAGACGCATGTAATGTTACCACCGAGACGTAGGGACCGACATGCCTGGAATGTTGTCAAATGTTACATCCGAGATGTTAGGTTGCCTTAGGTTAGGATATATGACGTTATAGACGTATATACTGTTCCCTCCGGATGGTAGGGTTCGACAGGCCAGGAATGTTGTCAAATATTGCATCCGAGATGTTAGGTTGCCTTACGTTAGGATATATAACGTTATAGACGCATGTAATGTTACCACCGAGACGTAGGGACCGACACGCCTGGAATGTTGTCAAATGTTACATCCTTGATGTTAGGTTGTCTTAGGTTAGGATATATGACGTTACAGAAGTATATAATGTTCCCTCCGAGAAGTAGGGTTCGACGGGCCAGGAATGTTGTCAAATATTGCATCCGAGATGTTACGTCGCCTTAGGTTAGGATATATAACGTTATAGACGCATGTAATGTTACCACCGAGACGTAGGGACCGACACGCCTGGAATGTTGACAAATGTTACATCCGAGATGTTAGGTTGCCTTAGGTTAGGATATATGACGTTACAGACGTATATACTGTTCCCTCCGGGAAGTAGGGTTCGACAGGCCAGGAATGTTGTCAAATATTGCATCCGAGATGTTAGGTTGCCTTAGATTATGATATATACCGTTATAGACGTATATACTGTTCCCTCCGAGAAGTAGGGTTCGACAGGCCAGGAATGTTGTCAAATATTGCATCCGAGATGTTAGGTTGCCTTAGATTAGGATATACAACGTTATAGACGCATATAATGTTCCCACCGAGAAGTAGGGTCCGACACGCCTGGAATGTTGTAGAATATTACGTCCGAGATGTAAGGTTGCCTTAGGTTAGGATATATAACGTTATGGACGTATATACTGTTCCCACCGAGATGTAGGGTCCGAAACGCCAGCAATGTTGTAAAATATTACATCCGAGTTGTTACGTTGCCGTTATAGGCGCATTAATGTTACCACCGAGACGTAGGGACCGACACGCCTGGAATGTTGTCAAATGTGACATCCGAGATGTTAGGTTGTCTTAGGTTAGGATATATGACGTTATAGACGTATATACTGTTCCCTCCGGATGGTAGGGTTCGACAGGCCAGGAATGTTGTCAAATATTGCATCCGAGATGTTAGGTTGCCTTAGGTTAGGATATATGACGTTATAGACGCATGTAATGTTACCACCGAGACGTAGGGACCGACATGCCTGGAATGTTGTCAAATGTTACATCCGAGATGTTAGGTTGCCTTAGGTTAGGATATATGACGTTATAGATGTATATACTGTTCCCACCGAGAGGTAGGGTTCGACACGCCAGGAATGTTGTCAAATATTACATACGAGATGTTATGTGGCCTTAGGTTAGGATATATAACGTTATAGACGCATGTAATGTTACGACCGAGACGTAGGGACCGACACGCCTGAAATGTTGTAAAATGTTACATCCGAGATGTTAGGTTGCCTAAGATTAGGATATATACCGTTATAGACGCATGTAATGTTACCACCGAGACGTAGGGACCGACATGCCTGGAATGTTGTCAAATGTTACATCCGAGATGTTAGGTTGCCTTAGGTTAGGATATATGACGTTATAGACGTATATACTGTTCCCACCGAGAGGTAGGGTTCGACACGCCAGGAATGTTGTCAAATATTACATACGAGATGTTATGTGGCCTTAGGTTAGGATATATAACGTTATAGACGCATGTAATGTTACCACCGAGAAGTAGGGTCCGACACGCCTGGAATGTTGTAGAATATTACATACGAGATGTAAGGTTGCCTTAGGTTAGGATATATACCGTTTTAGACGTATATACTGTTCCCTCCGAGAAGTAGGATTCGACAGGCCAGGAATGTTGTCAAATATTGCATCCGAGATGTTAGGTTGCCTTAGATTAGGATATATGCCGTTATAGGCGCATGTAATGTTACCACCGAGACGTAGGGACCGACACGCCTGGAATGTTGTCAAATATTGCATCCGAGACGTTAGGTTGCCTTAGGTTAGGATATATGACGTTACAGACGTCTAAACTGTTCCCTGGGGGAAGTAGGGTTCGACAGGCCAGGAATGTTGTCAAATATTGCATCCGAGATGTTAGGTTGCCTTAGGTTAGGATATATGACGTTATAGACGTATATACTGTTCCCACCGAGAAGTAGGGTCCGACACGCCAGGAATGTTGTCAAATATTACATCCGAGATATTATGTTGCCTTAGGTTAGGATATATAACGTTATAGACGTATATACTGTTCCCACCGAGAAGTAGGGTTCGACACGCCAGGAATGTTGTCAAATATTACATACGAGATGTTATGTGGCCTTAGGTTAGGATATATAACGTTTAGACGCATGTAATGTTACGACCGAGACGTAGGGACCGACACGCCTGGAATGTTGTAAAATGTTACATCCGAGATGTTAGGTTGCCTAAGATTAGGATATATACCGTTATAGACGCATGTAATGTTACCACGGAGACGTAGGGACCGACACGCCTGGAATGTTGTCAAATGTTACATCCGAGATGTTAGGTTGCCTTAGGTTAGGATATATGACGTTATAGACGTATATACTGTTCCCTCCGGATGGTAGGGTTCGACAGGACAGGAATGTTGTCAAATGTTACATCCGAGATGTTAGGTTGCCTCAGATTAGGATATATACCGTTATAGACGTATATACTGTTCCCTCCGAGACGTAGGGTTCGACAGGCCAGGAATGTTGTCAAATAGTGCATCCGAGATGTTAGGTTGCCTTAGGTTAGGATATATGACGTTATAGACGTATATACTGTTCCCTCCGAGAAGTAGGGTTCGACAGGCCAGGAATGTTGTCAAATATTGCATCCGAGATGTTAGGTTGCCTTAGGTTAGGATATATGACGTTATAGACGTATATACTGTTCCCTCCGAGAAGTAGGGTTCGACAGGCCAGGAATGTTGTCAAATATTGCATCCGAGATGTTAGGTTGCCTTAGATTAGGCTATATACCGTTATAGACGTATATACTGTTCCCTCCGAGACGTAGGGTTCGACAGGCCAGGAATGTTGTCAAATATTGCATCCGAGATGTTAGGTTGCCTTAGATTAGGATATGCAACGTTATATACGCATATAATTTTCCCACTGAGAAGTAGGGTCCGACATGCCTGGAAGGTTGTACAATATTACGTCCGAGATGTTAGGTTGCCTTAGGTTAGGATATATAACGTTATAGACGTATATACTGTTCCCTCCGAGAAGTAGGGTTCGACAGGCTAGGAATGTTGTCAAATGTTACATCCGAGATGTTAGGTTGCCTTAGGTTAGGATATATGCCGTTATAGGCGCATGTAATGTTACCACCGAGACGTAGGGACCGACACGCCTGGAATGTTGTCAAATGTTACATCCGAGATGTTAGGTTGCCTTAGGTTAGGATATATGACGTTACAGACGTCTATACTGTTCCCTGGGGGAAGTAGGGTTCGACAGGCCAGGAATGTTGTCAGATATTGCATCCGAGATGTTAGGTTGCCTTAGGTTAGGATATATAACGTTATGGACGTATATACTGTTCCCACCGAGAAGTAGGGTTCGACAGGCCAGGAATGTTGTCAAATATTGCATCCGAGATGTAAGGTTGCCTTAGATTAGGATATGCAACGTTATTGACGCATATAATGTTCCCACCGAGAAGTAGGGTCCGACACGCCTGGAAGGTTGTAGAATATTACATCCGAGATGTTAGGTTGCCTTAGGTTAGGATATATAACGTTATAGGCGTATATACTGTTCCCTCCGAGAAGTAGGGTTCGACAGGCCAGGAATGTTGTCAAATATTGCATCCGAGATGTTAGATTGCCTTAGATTACGATATCGACCGTTATAGACGCATATAATATTCCCACCGAAAAGTATGCACCGACACGCCAGGAATATTGTAAAATATTACGTCTGAGATAATAGGTTGCCTTAGATTAGGATATACATCGTTATTGACTCATATAATGTTCCCACCGAGAAGTAGGGTCCGACACGCCTGGAATGATGTAGAAGATTACATCCGAGATGTTAGGTTGCCTTAGGTTAGGATATGTGACGTTACAGACGTATATACTGTTCCCTCCGAGAAGTAGGGTTCGCAGGCCAGGAATGTTGTCAAATATTGCATCCGAGATGTTAGGTTGCCTTAGATTAGGATATATAGCGTTATAGACGCATATAATGTTCCCACCGAGAAGTAGGTTTCGACACGCCAGGAATGTTGTAGAATATTACATCCGAGATGTCAGGTTGCCTTAGGTTAGGATATATAACGTTATAGACGTATATACTGTTCCCACCGAGAAGTAGGGTCCGACACGCCAGGAATGTTGTCAAATATTACATCCGAGATGTTATGTTGCCTTAGGTTAGGATATATAACGTTATAGACGTATATACTGTTCCCACCGAGAAGTAGGGTTCGACACGCCAGGAATGTTGTCAAATATTACATACGAGATGTTATGTGGCCTTAGGTTAGGATATATAACGTTTAGACGCATGTAATGTTACGACCGAGACGTAGGGACCGACACGCCTGGAATGTTGTAAAATGTTACATCCGAGATGTTAGGTTGCCTAAGATTAGGATATATACCGTTATAGACGCATGTAATGTTACCACGGAGACGTAGGGACCGACACGCCTGGAATGTTGTCAAATGTTACATCCGAGATGTTAGGTTGCCTTAGGTTAGGATATATGACGTTATAGACGTATATACTGTTCCCTCCGGATGGTAGGGTTCGACAGGCCAGGAATGTTGTCAAATGTTACATCCGAGATGTTAGGTTGCCTAAGATTAGGATATATACCGTTATAGACGTATATACTGTTCCCTCCGAGACGTAGGGTTCGACAGGCCAGGAATGTTGTCAAATATTGCATCCGAGATGTTAGGTTGCCTTAGGTTAGGATATATGACGTTATAGACGTATA
The DNA here is from genome assembly GCA_963969225.1 of Xylocopa violacea. Lineage (NCBI taxonomy): Eukaryota > Metazoa > Arthropoda > Insecta > Hymenoptera > Apidae > Xylocopa > Xylocopa violacea. The sequence continues at coordinate 24,265,472 of CAXAJV010000004.1, forward strand.
TACTGTTCCCTCCGAGAAGTAGGGTTCGACAGGCCAGGAATGTTGTCAAATATTGCATCCGAGATGTTAGGTTGCCTTAGGTTAGGATATATGACGTTATAGACGTATATACTGTTCCCTCCGAGAAGTAGGGTTCGACAGGCCAGGAATGTTGTCAAATATTGCATCCGAGATGTTAGGTTGCCTTAGATTAGGATATATACCGTTATAGACGTATATACTGTTCCCTCCGAGACGTAGGGTTCGACAGGCCAGGAATGTTGTCAAATATTGCATCCGAGATGTTAGGTTGCCTTAGATTAGGATATGCAACGTTATATACGCATATAATTTTCCCACTGAGAAGTAGGGTCCGACACGCCTGGAAGGTTGTACAATATTACGTCCGAGATGTTAGGTTGCCTTAGGTTAGGATATATAACGTTATAGACGTATATACTGTTCCCTCCGAGAAGTAGGGTTCGACAGGCTAGGAATGTTGTCAAATGTTACATCCGAGATGTTAGGTTGCCTTAGGTTAGGATATATGACGTTATAGACGTATATGCTGTTCCCTCCGAGAAGTAGGGTTCGACAGGCCAGGAATGTTGTCAAATATTGCATCCGAGATCTTAGGTTGCCTTAGGTTAGGATATAAGACGTTATAGACGCATGTAATGTTACCACCGAGACGTAGAGACCGACATGCCTGGAATGATGTCAAATGTTACATCCGAGATGTTAGGTTGCCTTAGGTTAGGATATATGACGTTATAGACGTATATACTGTTCCCACCGAGAGGTAGGGTTCGACACGCCAGGAATGTTGTCAAATATTACATACGAGATGTTATGTGGCCTTAGGTTAGGATATATAACGTTATAGACGCATGTAATGTTACGACCGAGACGTAGGGACCGACACGCCTGAAATGTTGTAAAATGTTACATCCGAGATGTTAGGTTGCCTAAGATTAGGATATATACCGTTATAGACGCATGTGATGTTACCACCGAGACGTAGGGACCGACATGCCTGGAATGTTGTCAAATGTTACATCCGAGATGTTAGGTTGCCTTAGGTTAGGATATATGACGTTATAGACGTATATACTGTTCCCTCCGGATGGTAGGGTTCGACAGGCCAGGAATGTTGTCAAATATTGCATCCGAGATGTTAGGTTGCCTTACGTTAGGATATATAACGTTATAGACGCATGTAATGTTACCACCGAGACGTAGGGACCGACACGCCTGGAATGTTGTCAAATGTTACATCCTTGATGTTAGGTTGTCTTAGGTTAGGATATATGACGTTACAGAAGTATATAATGTTCCCTCCGAGAAGTAGGGTTCGACGGGCCAGGAATGTTGTCAAATATTGCATCCGAGATGTTACGTCGCCTTAGGTTAGGATATATAACGTTATAGACGCATGTAATGTTACCACCGAGACGTAGGGACCGACACGCCTGGAATGTTGACAAATGTTACATCCGAGATGTTAGGTTGCCTTAGGTTAGGATATATGACGTTACAGACGTATATACTGTTCCCTCCGGGAAGTAGGGTTCGACAGGCCAGGAATGTTGTCAAATATTGCATCCGAGATGTTAGGTTGCCTTAGATTAGGATATACAACGTTATAGACGCATATAATGTTCCCACCGAGAAGTAGGGTCCGACACGCCTGGAATGTTGTAGAATATTACGTCCGAGATGTAAGGTTGCCTTAGGTTAGGATATATAACGTTATGGACGTATATACTGTTCCCACCGAGATGTAGGGTCCGAAACGCCAGCAATGTTGTAAAATATTACATCCGAGTTGTTACGTTGCCGTTATAGGCGCATTAATGTTACCACCGAGACGTAGGGACCGACACGCCTGGAATGTTGTCAAATGTGACATCCGAGATGTTAGGTTGCCTTAGGTTAGGATATATGACGTTATAGACGTATATACTGTTCCCTCCGGATGGTAGGGTTCGACAGGCCAGGAATGTTGTCAAATATTGCATCCGAGATGTTAGGTTGCCTTAGGTTAGGATATATGACGTTATAGACGCATGTAATGTTACCACCGAGACGTAGGGACCGACATGCCTGGAATGTTGTCAAATGTTACATCCGAGATGTTAGGTTGCCTTAGGTTAGGATATATGACGTTATAGATGTATATACTGTTCCCACCGAGAGGTAGGGTTCGACACGCCAGGAATGTTGTCAAATATTACATACGAGATGTTATGTGGCCTTAGGTTAGGATATATAACGTTATAGACGCATGTAATGTTACGACCGAGACGTAGGGACCGACACGCCTGAAATGTTGTAAAATGTTACATCCGAGATGTTAGGTTGCCTAAGATTAGGATATATACCGTTATAGACGCATGTGATGTTACCACCGAGACGTAGGGACCGACATGCCTGGAATGTTGTCAAATGTTACATCCGAGATGTTAGGTTGCCTTAGGTTAGGATATATGACGTTATAGACGTATATACTGTTCCCACCGAGAGGTAGGGTTCGACACGCCAGGAATGTTGTCAAATATTACATACGAGATGTTATGTGGCCTTAGGTTAGGATATATAACGTTATAGACGCATGTAATGTTACCACCGAGAAGTAGGGTCCGACACGCCTGGAATGTTGTAGAATATTACATACGAGATGTAAGGTTGCCTTAGGTTAGGATATATACCGTTTTAGACGTATATACTGTTCCCTCCGAGAAGTAGGATTCGACAGGCCAGGAATGTTGTCAAATATTGCATCCGAGATGTTAGGTTGCCTTAGATTAGGATATATGCCGTTATAGGCGCATGTAATGTTACCACCGAGACGTAGGGACCGACACGCCTGGAATGTTGTCAAATGTTACATCCGAGATGTTAGGTTGCCTTAGGTTAGGATATATGACGTTACAGACGTCTATACTGTTCCCTGGGGGAAGTAGGGTTCGACAGGCCAGGAATGTTGTCAAATATTGCATCCGAGATGTTAGGTTGCCTTAGGTTAGGATATATGACGTTATAGACGTATATACTGTTCCCACCGAGAAGTAGGGTCCGACACGCCAGGAATGTTGTCAAATATTACATCCGAGATATTATGTTGCCTTAGGTTAGGATATATAACGTTATAGACGTATATACTGTTCCCACCGAGAAGTAGGGTTCGACACGCCAGGAATGTTGTCAAATATTACATACGAGATGTTATGTGGCCTTAGGTTAGGATATATAACGTTTAGACGCATGTAATGTTACGACCGAGACGTAGGGACCGACACGCCTGGAATGTTGTAAAATGTTACATCCGAGATGTTAGGTTGCCTAAGATTAGGATATATACCGTTATAGACGCATGTAATGTTACCACGGAGACGTAGGGACCGACACGCCTGGAATGTTGTCAAATGTTACATCCGAGATGTTAGGTTGCCTTAGGTTAGGATATATGACGTTATAGACGTATATACTGTTCCCTCCGGATGGTAGGGTTCGACAGGCCAGGAATGTTGTCAAATGTTACATCCGAGATGTTAGGTTGCCTCAGATTAGGATATATACCGTTATAGACGTATATACTGTTCCCTCCGAGACGTAGGGTTCGACAGGCCAGGAATGTTGTCAAATAGTGCATCCGAGATGTTAGGTTGCCTTAGGTTAGGATATATGACGTTATAGACGTATATACTGTTCCCTCCGAGAAGTAGGGTTCGACAGGCCAGGAATGTTGTCAAATATTGCATCCGAGATGTTAGGTTGCCTTAGGTTAGGATATATGACGTTATAGACGTATATACTGTTCCCTCCGAGAAGTAGGGTTCGACAGGCCAGGAATGTTGTCAAATATTGCATCCGAGATGTTAGGTTGCCTTAGATTAGGCTATATACCGTTATAGACGTATATACTGTTCCCTCCGAGACGTAGGTTTCGACAGGCCAGGAATGTTGTCAAATATTGCATCCGAGATGTTAGGTTGCCTTAGATTAGGATATGCAACGTTATATACGCATATAATTTTCCCACTGAGAAGTAGGGTCCGACACGCCTGGAAGGTTGTACAATATTACGTCCGAGATGTTAGGTTGCCTTAGATTAGGATATGCAACGTTATATACGCATATAATTTTCCCACTGAGAAGTAGGGTCCGACACGCCTGGAAGGTTGTACAATATTACGTCCGAGATGTTAGGTTGCCTTAGGTTAGGATATATAACGTTATAGACGTATATACTGTTCCCTCCGAGAAGTAGGGTTCGACAGGCTAGGAATGTTGTCAAATGTTACATCCGAGATGTTAGGTTGCCTTAGGTTAGGATATATGACGTTATAGACGTATATGCTGTTCCCTCCGAGAAGTAGGGTTCGACAGGCCAGGAATGTTGTCAAATATTGCATCCGAGATGTTAGGTTGCCTTAGGTTAGGATATATGACGTTATAGACGTATATACTGTTCCCTCCGAGAAGTAGGGTTCGACAGGCCAGGAATGTTGTCAAATATTGCATCCGAGATGTTAGGTTGCCTTAGATTAGGCTATATACCGTTATAGACGTATATACTGTTCCCTCCGAGACGTAGGGTTCGACAGGCCAGGAATGTTGTCAGATATTGCATCCGAGATGTTAGGTTGCCTTAGGTTAGGATATATAACGTTATGGACGTATATACTGTTCCCACCGAGAAGTAGGGTTCGATAGGCCAGGAATGTTGTCAAATATTGCATCCGAGATGTTAGGTTGCCTTAGATTATGATATATACCGTTATAGACGCATATAATGTTCCCACCGAGAAGTAGGGTCCGACACGCCTGGAAGGTTGTAGAATATTACATCCGAGATGTCAGGTTGCCTTAGGTTAGGATATATACCGTTATAGACATATATACTGTTCCCTCCGAGAAGTAGGGTTCGACAGGCCAGGAATGTTGTCAAATATTGCATCCGAGATGATAGGTTGCCTTAGGTTAGGATATATAACGTTATAGACGCATGTAATGTTACCACCGACACGTAGGGACCGTCACGCCTGGAATGTTGTCAAATGTTACATCCGAGATGTTAGGTTGCCTTAGGTTAGGATATATGACGTTACAGACGTATATACTGTTCCCTCCGGGAAGTAGGGTTCGACAGGCCAGGAATGTTGTCAAATATTGCATCCGAGATGTTAGGTTGCCTTAGATTATGATATATACCGTTATAGACGTATATACTGTTCCCTCCGAGAAGTAGGGTTCGACAGGCCAGGAATGTTGTCAAATATTGCATCCGAGATGTTAGGTTGCCTTAGATTAGGATATACAACGTTATAGACGCATATAATGTTCCCACCGAGAAGTAGGGTCCGACACGCCTGGAATGTTGTAGAATATTACGTCCGAGATGTAAGGTTGCCTTAGGTTAGGATATATAACGTTATGGACGTATATACTGTTCCCACCGAGATGTAGGGTCCGAAACGCCAGCAATGTTGTAAAATATTACATCCGAGTTGTTACGTTGCCGTTATAGGCGCATTAATGTTACCACCGAGACGTAGGGACCGACACGCCTGGAATGTTGTCAAATGTGACATCCGAGATGTTAGATTGCCTTAGGTTAGGATATATGACGTTATAGACGTATATACTGTTCCCTCCGGATGGTAGGGTTCGACAGGCCAGGAATGTTGTCAAATATTGCATCCGAGATGTTAGGTTGCCTTAGGTTAGGATATATGACGTTATAGACGCATGTAATGTTACCACCGAGACGTAGGGACCGACATGCCTGGAATGTTGTCAAATGTTACATCCGAGATGTTAGGTTGCCTTAGGTTAGGATATATGACGTTATAGACGTATATACTGTTCCCACCGAGAGGTAGGGTTCGACACGCCAGGAATGTTTTCAAATATTACATACGAGATGTTATGTGGCCTTAGGTTAGGATATATAACGTTATAGACGCATGTAATGTTACGACCGAGACGTAGGGACCGACACGCCTGAAATGTTGTAAAATGTTACATCCGAGATGTTAGGTTGCCTAAGATTAGGATATATACCGTTATAGACGCATGTAATGTTACCACCGAGACGTAGGGACCGACATTCCTGGAATGTTGTCAAATGTTACATCCGAGATGTTAGGTTGCCTTAGGTTAGGATATATGACGTTATAGACGTATATACTGTTCCCACCGAGAGGTAGGGTTCGACACGCCAGGAATGTTGTCAAATATTACATACGAGATGTTATGTGGCCTTAGGTTAGGATATATAACGTTATAGACGCATGTAATGTTACCACCGAGACGTAGGGACCGACACGCCTGGAATGTTGACAAATGTTACATCCGAGATGTTAGGTTGTCTTAGGTTAGGATATATGACGTTACAGACGTATATAATGTTCCCTCCGAGAAGTAGGGTTCGACAGGCCAGGAATGTTGTCAAATATTGCATCCGAGATGTAAGGTTGCCTTAGATTAGGATATATAGCGTTATAGACGCATATAATGTTCCCACCGAGAAGTAGGTTTCGACACGCCAGGAATGTTGTAGAATATTACATCCGAGATGTCAGGTTGCCTTAGGTTAGGATATATAACGTTATAGACGTATATACTGTTCCCACCGAGAAGTAGGGTCCGACACGCCAGGAATGTTGTCAAATATTACATCCGAGATGTTATGTTGCCTTAGGTTAGGATATATAACGTTATAGACGTATATACTGTTCCCACCGAGAAGTAGGGTTCGACACGCCAGGAATGTTGTCAAATATTACATACGAGATGTTATGTGGCCTTAGGTTAGGATATATAACGTTTAGACGCATGTAATGTTACGACCGAGACGTAGGGACCGACACGCCTGGAATGTTGTAAAATGTTACATCCGAGATGTTAGGTTGCCTAAGATTAGGATATATACCGTTATAGACGCATGTAATGTTACCACGGAGACGTAGGGACCGACACGCCTGGAATGTTGTCAAATGTTACATCCGAGATGTTAGGTTGCCTTAGGTTAGGATATATGACGTTATAGACGTATATACTGTTCCCTCCGGATGGTAGGGTTCGACAGGCCAGGAATGTTGTCAAATGTTACATCCGAGATGTTAGGTTGCCTAAGATTAGGATATATACCGTTATAGACGTATATACTGTTCCCTCCGAGACGTAGGGTACGACAGGCCAGGAATGTTGTCAAATATTGCATCCGAGATGTTAGGTTGCCTTAGGTTAGGATATATGACGTTATAGACGTATATACTGTTCCCTCCGAGAAGTAGGGTTCGACAGGCCAGGAATGTTGTCAAATATTGCATCCGAGATGTTAGGTTGCCTTAGGTTAGGATATATGACGTTATAGACGTATATACTGTTCCCTCCGAGAAGTAGGGTTCGACAGGCCACGAATGTTGTCAAATATTGCATCCGAGATGTTAGGTTGCCTTAGATTAGGATATATACCGTTATAGACGTATATACTGTTCCCTCCGAGACGTAGGGTTCAACAGGCCAGGAATGTTGTCAAATATTGCATCCGAGATGTTAGGTTGCCTTAGATTAGGATATGCAACGTTATATACGCATATAATTTTCCCACTGAGAAGTAGGGTCCGACACGCCTGGAAGGTTGTACAATATTACGTCCGAGATGTTAGGTTGCCTTAGGTTAGGATATATAACGTTATAGACGTATATACTGTTCCCTCCGAGAAGTAGGGTTCGACAGGCTAGGAATGTTGTCAAATGTTACATCCGAGATGTTAGGTTGCCTTAGGTTAGGATATATGACGTTATAGACGTATATGCTGTTCCCTCCGAGAAGTAGGGTTCGACAGGCCAGGAATGTTGTCAAATATTGCATCCGAGATGTTAGGTTGCCTTAGGTTAGGATATATGACGTTATAGACGCATGTAATGTTACCACCGAGACGTAGGGACCGACATGCCTGGAATGATGTCAAATGTTACATCCGAGATGTTAGGTTGCCTTAGGTTAGGATATATGACGTTATAGACGTATATACTGTTCCCACCGAGAGGTAGGGTTCGACACGCGAGGAATGTTGTCAAATATTACATACGAGATGTTATGTGGCCTTAGGTTAGGATATATAACGTTATAGACGCATGTAATGTTACGACCGAGACGTAGGGACCGACACGCCTGCAATGTTGTAAAATGTTACATCCGAGATGTTAGGTTGCCTAAGATTAGGATATATACCGTTATAGACGCATGTAATGTTACCACCGAGACGTAGGGACCGACATGCCTGGAATGTTGTCAAATGTTACATCCGAGATGTTAGGTTGCCTTAGGTTAGGATATATGACGTTATAGACGTATATACTGTTCCCACCGAGAGGTAGGGTTCGACACGCCAGGAATGTTGTCAAATATTTCATACGAGATGTTATGTTGCCTTAAGTTAGGATATATAACGTTATAGACGCATGTAATGTTACCACCGAGACGTAGGGACCGACATGCCTGGAATGTTGTCAAATGTTACATCCGAGATGTTAGGTTGCCTTAGGTTAGGATATATGACGTTATAGACGTATATACTGTTCCCACCGAGAGGTAGGGTTCGACAGGCCAGGAATGTTGTCAAATGTTACATCCGAGATGTTAGGTTGCCTAAGATTAGGATATATACCGTTATAGACGTATATACTGTTCCCTCCGAGACGTAGGGTTCGACAGGCCAGGAATGTTGTCAAATATTGCATCCGAGATGTTAGGTTGCCTTAGGTTAGGATATATGACGTTATAGACGTATATACTGTTCCCTCCGAGAAGTAGGGTTCGACAGGCCAGGAATGTTGTCAAATATTGCATCCGAGATGTTAGGTTGCCTTAGGTTAGGATATATGACGTTATAGACGTATATACTGTTCCCTCCGAGAAGTAGGGTTCGACAGGCCACGAATGTTGTCAAATATTGCATCCGAGATGTTAGGTTGCCTTAGATTAGGATATATACCGTTATAGACGTATATACTGTTCCCTCCGAGACGTAGGGTTCGACAGGCCAGGAATGTTGTCAAATATTGCATCCGAGATGTTAGGTTGCCTTAGATTAGGATATGCAACGTTATATACGCATATAATTTTCCCACTGAGAAGTAGGGTCCGACACGCCTGGAAGGTTGTACAATATTACGTCCGAGATGTTAGGTTGCCTTAGGTTAGGATATATAACGTTATAGACGTATATACTGTTCCCTCCGAGAAGTAGGGTTCGACAGGCTAGGAATGTTGTCAAATGTTACATCCGAGATGTTAGGTTGCCTTAGGTTAGGATATATGACGTTATAGACGTATATGCTGTTCCCTCCGAGAAGTAGGGTTCGACAGGCCAGGAATGTTGTCAAATATTGCATCCGAGATGTTAGGTTGCCTTAGGTTAGGATATATGACGTTATAGACGCATGTAATGTTACCACCGAGACGTAGGGACCGACATGCCTGGAATGATGTCAAATGTTACATCCGAGATGTTAGGTTGCCTTAGGTTAGGATATATGACGTTATAGACGTATATACTGTTCCCACCGAGAGGTAGGGTTCGACACGCGAGGAATGTTGTCAAATATTACATACGAGATGTTATGTGGCCTTAGGTTAGGATATATAACGTTATAGACGCATGTAATGTTACGACCGAGACGTAGGGACCGACACGCCTGGAATGTTGTAAAATGTTACATCCGAGATGTTAGGTTGCCTAAGATTAGGATATATACCGTTATAGACGCATGTAATGTTACCACCGAGACGTAGGGACCGACATGCCTGGAATGTTGTCAAATGTTACATCCGAGATGTTAGGTTGCCTTAGGTTAGGATATATGACGTTATAGACGTATATACTGTTCCCACCGAGAGGTAGGGTTCGACACGCCAGGAATGTTGTCAAATATTTCATACGAGATGTTATGTTGCCTTAAGTTAGGATATATAACGTTATAGACGCATGTAATGTTACCACCGAGACGTAGGGACCGACATGCCTGGAATGTTGTCAAATGTTACATCCGAGATGTTAGGTTGCCTTAGGTTAGGATATATGACGTTATAGACGTATATACTGTTCCCACCGAGAGGTAGGGTTCGACACGCCAGGAATGTTGTCAAATATTACATACGAGATGTTATGTGGCCTTAGGTTAGGATATATAACGTTATAGACGCATGTAATGTTACCACCGAGACGTAGGGACCGACACGCCTGGAATGTTGTAGAATATTACATCCGAGATGTCAGGTTGCCTTAGGTTAGGATATATAACGTTATAGACGTATATACTGTTCCCTCCGAGAAGTAGTGTTCGACAGGCCAGGAATGTTGTCAAATATTGCATCCGAGATGTTAGGTTGCCTTAGATTATGATATATACCGTTATAGAAGCATATAATGTTCCCACCGAGAAGTAGGGTCCGACACGCCTGGAATGTTGTAGAATATTACATACGAGATGTAAGGTTGCCTTAGGTTAGGATATATACCGTTTTAGACGTATATACTGTTCCCTCCGAGAAGTAGGGTTCGACAGGCCAGGAATGTTGTCAAATATTGCATCCGAGATGTTAGGTTGCCTTAGATTAGGATATATGCAGTTATAGGCGCATGTAATGTTACCACCGAGACGTAGGGACCGACACGCCTGGAATGTTGTCAAATATTGCATCCGAGATGTTAGGTTGCCTTAGATTAGGATATATAGCGTTATAGACGCATATAATGTTCCCACCGAGAAGTAGGTTTCGACACGCCAGGAATGTTGTAGAATATTACATCCGAGATGTCAGGTTGCCTTAGGTTAGGATATATAACGTTATAGACGTATATACTGTTCCCTCCGAGAAGTAGGGTTCGACAGGCTAGGAATGTTGTCAAATGTTACATCCGAGATGTTAGGTTGCCTTAGGTTAGGATATATGACGTTATAGACGTATATGCTGTTCCCTCCGAGAAGTAGGGTTCGACAGGCCAGGAATGTTGTCAAATATTGCATCCGAGATGTTAGGTTGCCTTAGGTTAGGATATATGACGTTATAGACGCATGTAATGTTACCACCGAGACGTAGGGACCGACATGCCTGGAATGATGTCAAATGTTACATCCGAGATGTTAGGTTGCCTTAGGTTAGGATATATGACGTTATAGACGTATATACTGTTCCCACCGAGAGGTAGGGTTCGACACGCGAGGAATGTTGTCAAATATTACATACGAGATGTTATGTGGCCTTAGGTTAGGATATATAACGTTATAGACGCATGTAATGTTACGACCGAGACGTAGGGACCGACACGCCTGGAATGTTGTAAAATGTTACATCCGAGATGTTAGGTTGCCTAAGATTAGGATATATACCGTTATAGACGCATGTAATGTTACCACCGAGACGTAGGGACCGACATGCCTGGAATGTTGTCAAATGTTACATCCGAGATGTTAGGTTGCCTTAGGTTAGGATATATGACGTTATAGACGTATATACTGTTCCCACCGAGAGGTAGGGTTCGACACGCCAGGAATGTTGTCAAATATTTCATACGAGATGTTATGTTGCCTTAAGTTAGGATATATAACGTTATAGACGCATGTAATGTTACCACCGAGACGTAGGGACCGACATGCCTGGAATGTTGTCAAATGTTACATCCGAGATGTTAGGTTGCCTTAGGTTAGGATATATGACGTTATAGACGTATATACTGTTCCCACCGAGAGGTAGGGTTCGACACGCCAGGAATGTTGTCAAATATTACATACGAGATGTTATGTGGCCTTAGGTTAGGATATATAACGTTATAGACGCATGTAATGTTACCACCGAGACGTAGGGACCGACACGCCTGGAATGTTGTAGAATATTACATCCGAGATGTCAGGTTGCCTTAGGTTAGGATATATAACGTTATAGACGTATATACTGTTCCCTCCGAGAAGTAGTGTTCGACAGGCCAGGAATGTTGTCAAATATTGCATCCGAGATGTTAGGTTGCCTTAGATTATGATATATACCGTTATAGAAGCATATAATGTTCCCACCGAGAAGTAGGGTCCGACACGCCTGGAATGTTGTAGAATATTACATACGAGATGTAAGGTTGCCTTAGGTTAGGATATATACCGTTTTAGACGTATATACTGTTCCCTCCGAGAAGTAGTGTTCGACAGGCCAGGAATGTTGTCAAATATTGCATCCGAGATGTTAGGTTGCCTTAGATTATGATATATACCGTTATAGACGCATATAATGTTCCCACCGAGAAGTAGGGTCCGACACGCCTGGAATGTTGTAGAATATTACATCCGAGATGTAAGGTTGCCTTAGGTTAGGATATATACCGTTTTAGACGTATATACTGTTCCCTCCGAGAAGTAGGGTTCGACAGGCCAGGAATGTTGTCAAATATTGCATCCGAGATGTTAGGTTGCCTTAGATTAGGATATATGCAGTTATAGGCGCATGTAATGTTACCACCGAGACGTAGGGACCGACACGCCTGGAATGTTGTCAAATATTGCATCCGAGATGTTAGGTTGCCTTAGATTAGGATATATAGCGTTATAGACGCATATAATGTTCCCACCGAGAAGTAGGTTTCGACACGCCAGGAATGTTGTAGAATATTACATCCGAGATGTCAGGTTGCCTTAGGTTAGGGATATATAACGTTATAGACGTATATACTGTTCCCACCGAGAAGTAGGGTCCGACACGGCAGGAATGTTGTCAAATATTACATCCGAGATGTTATGTTGCCTTAGGTTAGGATATATAACGTTATAGACGTATATACTGTTCCCACCGAGAAGTAGGGTTCGACACGCCTGGAATGTTGTCAAATGTTACATCCGAGATGTTAGGTTGCCTCAGGATAGGATATATGACGTTATAGACGTATATACTGTTCCCTCCGAGAAGTAGGGTTCGACGGGCCAGGAATGTTGTCAAATATTGCATCCGAGATGTTACGTCGCCTTAGGTTAGGATATATAACGTTATAGACGCATGTAATGTTACCACCGAGACGTAGGGACCGACACGCCTGGAATGTTGTCAAATGTTACATCCGAGATGTTAGGTTGCCTTAGGTTAGGATATATGACGTTACAGACGTATATACTGTTCCCTCCGAGAAGTAGTGTTCGACAGGCCAGGAATGTTGTCAAATATTACATACGAGATGTTATGTGGCCTTAGGTTAGGATATATAACGTTATAGACGCATGTAATGTTACGACCGAGACGTAGGGACCGACACGCCTGGAATGTTGTAAAATGTTACATCCGAGATGTTAGGTTGCCTAAGATTAGGATATATACCGTTATAGACGCATGTAATGTTACCACCGAGACGTAGGGACCGACATGCCTGGAATGTTGTCAAATATTGCATCCGAGATGTTAGGTTGCCTTAGGTTAGGATATATAACGTTATAGACGCATGTAATGTTACCACCGAGACGTAGGGACCGACACGCCTGGAATGTTGTCAAATGTTACATCCTTGATGTTAGGTTGTCTTAGGTTAGGATATATGACGTTACAGACGTATATAATGTTCCCTCCGAGAAGTAGGGTTCGACAGGCTAGGAATGTTGTCAAATGTTACATCCGAGATGTTAGGTTGCCTTAGGTTAGGATATATGACGTTATAGACGTATATGCTGTTCCCTCCGAGAAGTAGGGTTCGACAGGCCAGGAATGTTGTCAAATATTGCATCCGAGATGTTAGGTTGCCTTAGGTTAGGATATATGACGTTATAGACGCATGTAATGTTACCACCGAGACGTAGGGACCGACATGCCTGGAATGATGTCAAATGTTACATCCGAGATGTTAGGTTGCCTTAGGTTAGGATATATGACGTTATAGACGTATATACTGTTCCCACCGAGAGGTAGGGTTCGACACGCGAGGAATGTTGTCAAATATTACATACGAGATGTTATGTGGCCTTAGGTTAGGATATATAACGATATAGACGCATGTAATGTTACGACCGAGACGTAGGGACCGACACGCCTGGAATGTTGTAAAATGTTACATCCGAGATGTTAGGTTGCCTAAGATTAGGATATATACCGTTATAGACGCATGTAATGTTACCACCGAGACGTAGGGACCGACATGCCTGGAATGTTGTCAAATGTTACATCCGAGATGTTAGGTTGCCTTAGGTTAGGATATATGACGTTATAGACGTATATACTGTTCCCACCGAGAGGTAGGGTTCGACACGCCAGGAATGTTGTCAAATATTTCATACGAGATGTTATGTTGCCTTAAGTTAGGATATATAACGTTATAGACGCATGTAATGTTACCACCGAGACGTAGGGACCGACATGCCTGGAATGTTGTCAAATGTTACATCCGAGATGTTAGGTTGCCTTAGGTTAGGATATATGACGTTATAGACGTATATACTGTTCCCACCGAGAGGTAGGGTTCGACACGCCAGGAATGTTGTCAAATATTACATACGAGATGTTATGTGGCCTTAGGTTAGAATATATAACGTTATAGACGCATGTAATGTTACCACCGAGACGTAGGGACCGACACGCCTGGAATGTTGTAGAATATTACATCCGAGATGTCAGGTTGCCTTAGGTTAGGATATATAACGTTATAGACGTATATACTGTTCCCTCCGAGAAGTAGTGTTCGACAGGCCAGGAATGTTGTCAAATATTGCATCCGAGATGTTAGGTTGCCTTAGATTATGATATATACCGTTATAGAAGCATATAATGTTCCCACCGAGAAGTAGGGTCCGACACGCCTGGAATGTTGTAGAATATTACATACGAGATGTAAGGTTGCCTTAGGTTAGGATATATACCGTTTTAGACGTATATACTGTTCCCTCCGAGAAGTAGTGTTCGACAGGCCAGGAATGTTGTCAAATATTGCATCCGAGATGTTAGGTTGCCTTAGATTATGATATATACCGTTATAGACGCATATAATGTTCCCACCGAGAAGTAGGGTCCGACACGCCTGGAATGTTGTAGAATATTACATCCGAGATGTAAGGTTGCCTTAGGTTAGGATATATACCGTTTTAGACGTATATACTGTTCCCTCCGAGAAGTAGGGTTCGACAGGCCAGGAATGTTGTCAAATATTGCATCCGAGATGTTAGGTTGCCTTAGATTAGGATATATGCAGTTATAGGCGCATGTAATGTTACCACCGAGACGTAGGGACCGACACGCCTGGAATGTTGTCAAATATTGCATCCGAGATGTTAGGTTGCCTTAGATTAGGATATATAGCGTTATAGACGCATATAATGTTCCCACCGAGAAGTAGGTTTCGACACGCCAGGAATGTTGTAGAATATTACATCCGAGATGTCAGGTTGCCTTAGGTTAGGATATATAACGTTATAGACGTATATACTGTTCCCACCGAGAAGTAGGGTCCGACACGGCAGGAATGTTGTCAAATATTACATCCGAGATGTTATGTTGCCTTAGGTTAGGATATATAACGTTATAGACGTATATACTGTTCCCACCGAGAAGTAGGGTTCGACACGCCTGGAATGTTGTCAAATGTTACATCCGAGATGTTAGGTTGCCTCAGGATAGGATATATGACGTTATAGACGTATATACTGTTCCCTCCGAGAAGTAGGGTTCGACGGGCCAGGAATGTTGTCAAATATTGCATCCGAGATGTTACGTCGCCTTAGGTTAGGATATATAACGTTATAGACGCATGTAATGTTACCACCGAGACGTAGGGACCGACACGCCTGGAATGTTGTCAAATGTTACATCCGAGATGTTAGGTTGCCTTAGGTTAGGATATATGACGTTACAGACGTATATACTGTTCCCTCCGAGAAGTAGTGTTCGACAGGCCAGGAATGTTGTCAAATATTACATACGAGATGTTATGTGGCCTTAGGTTAGGATATATAACGTTATAGACGCATGTAATGTTACGACCGAGACGTAGGGACCGACACGCCTGGAATGTTGTAAAATGTTACATCCGAGATGTTAGGTTGCCTAAGATTAGGATATATACCGTTATAGACGCATGTAATGTTACCACCGAGACGTAGGGACCGACATGCCTGGAATGTTGTCAAATATTGCATCCGAGATGTTAGGTTGCCTTAGGTTAGGATATATAACGTTATAGACGCATGTAATGTTACCACCGAGACGTAGGGACCGACACGCCTGGAATGTTGTCAAATGTTACATCCTTGATGTTAGGTTGTCTTAGGTTAGGATATATGACGTTACAGACGTATATAATGTTCCCTCCGAGAAGTAGGGTTCGACAGGCCTGGAATGTTGTCAAATGTTACATCCGAGATGTAAGGTTGCCTTAGGTTAGGATATATACCGTTTTAGACGTATATACTGTTCCCTCCGAGAAGTAGTGTTCGACAGGCCAGGAATGTTGTCAAATATTGCATCCGAGATGTTAGGTTGCCTTAGATTATGATATATACCGTTATAGACGCATATAATGTTCCCACCGAGAAGTAGGGTCCGACACGCCTGGAATGTTGTAGAATATTACATCCGAGATGTAAGGTTGCCTTAGGTTAGGATATATACCGTTTTAGACGTATATACTGTTCCCTCCGAGAAGTAGGGTTCGACAGGCCAGGAATGTTGTCAAATATTGCATCCGAGATGTTAGGTTGCCTTAGATTAGGATATATGCAGTTATAGGCGCATGTAATGTTACCACCGAGACGTAGGGACCGACACGCCTGGAATGTTGTCAAATATTGCATCCGAGATGTTAGGTTGCCTTAGATTAGGATATATAGCGTTATAGACGCATATAATGTTCCCACCGAGAAGTAGGTTTCGACACGCCAGGAATGTTGTAGAATATTACATCCGAGATGTCAGGTTGCCTTAGGTTAGGATATATAACGTTATAGACGTATATACTGTTCCCACCGAGAAGTAGGGTCCGACACGGCAGGAATGTTGTCAAATATTACATCCGAGATGTTATGTTGCCTTAGGTTAGGATATATAACGTTATAGACGTATATACTGTTCCCACCGAGAAGTAGGGTTCGACACGCCTGGAATGTTGTCAAATGTTACATCCGAGATGTTAGGTTGCCTCAGGATAGGATATATGACGTTATAGACGTATATACTGTTCCCTCCGAGAAGTAGGGTTCGACGGGCCAGGAATGTTGTCAAATATTGCATCCGAGATGTTACGTCGCCTTAGGTTAGGATATATAACGTTATAGACGCATGTAATGTTACCACCGAGACGTAGGGACCGACACGCCTGGAATGTTGTCAAATGTTACATCCGAGATGTTAGGTTGCCTTAGGTTAGGATATATGACGTTACAGACGTATATACTGTTCCCTCCGAGAAGTAGTGTTCGACAGGCCAGGAATGTTGTCAAATATTACATACGAGATGTTATGTGGCCTTAGGTTAGGATATATAACGTTATAGACGCATGTAATGTTACGACCGAGACGTAGGGACCGACACGCCTGGAATGTTGTAAAATGTTACATCCGAGATGTTAGGTTGCCTAAGATTAGGATATATACCGTTATAGACGCATGTAATGTTACCACCGAGACGTAGGGACCGACATGCCTGGAATGTTGTCAAATATTGCATCCGAGATGTTAGGTTGCCTTAGGTTAGGATATATAACGTTATAGACGCATGTAATGTTACCACCGAGACGTAGGGACCGACACGCCTGGAATGTTGTCAAATGTTACATCCTTGATGTTAGGTTGTCTTAGGTTAGGATATATGACGTTACAGACGTATATAATGTTCCCTCCGAGAAGTAGGGTTCGACAGGCCTGGAATGTTGTCAAATGTTACATCCGAGATGTAAGGTTGCCTTAGGTTAGGATATATACCGTTTTAGACGTATATACTGTTCCCTCCGAGAAGTAGTGTTCGACAGGCCAGGAATGTTGTCAAATATTGCATCCGAGATGTTAGGTTGCCTTAGATTATGATATATACCGTTATAGACGCATATAATGTTCCCACCGAGAAGTAGGGTCCGACACGCCTGGAATGTTGTAGAATATTACATCCGAGATGTAAGGTTGCCTTAGGTTAGGATATATACCGTTTTAGACGTATATACTGTTCCCTCCGAGAAGTAGGGTTCGACAGGCCAGGAATGTTGTCAAATATTGCATCCGAGATGTTAGGTTGCCTTAGATTAGGATATATGCAGTTATAGGCGCATGTAATGTTACCACCGAGACGTAGGGACCGACACGCCTGGAATGTTGTCAAATATTGCATCCGAGATGTTAGGTTGCCTTAGATTAGGATATATAGCGTTATAGACGCATATAATGTTCCCACCGAGAAGTAGGTTTCGACACGCCAGGAATGTTGTAGAATATTACATCCGAGATGTCAGGTTGCCTTAGGTTAGGATATATAACGTTATAGACGTATATACTGTTCCCACCGAGAAGTAGGGTCCGACACGGCAGGAATGTTGTCAAATATTACATCCGAGATGTTATGTTGCCTTAGGTTAGGATATATAACGTTATAGACGTATATACTGTTCCCACCGAGAAGTAGGGTTCGACACGCCTGGAATGTTGTCAAATGTTACATCCGAGATGTTAGGTTGCCTCAGGATAGGATATATGACGTTATAGACGTATATACTTGTCCCTCCGAGAAGTAGGGTTCGACGGGCCAGGAATGTTGTCAAATATTGCATCCGAGATGTTACGTCGCCTTAGGTTAGGATATATAACGTTATAGACGCATGTAATGTTACCACCGAGACGTAGGGACCGACACGCCTGGAATGTTGTCAAATGTTACATCCGAGATGTTAGGTTGCCTTAGGTTAGGATATATGACGTTACAGACGTATATACTGTTCCCTCCGAGAAGTAGTGTTCGACAGGCCAGGAATGTTGTCAAATATTACATACGAGATGTTATGTGGCCTTAGGTTAGGATATATAACGTTATAGACGCATGTAATGTTACGACCGAGACGTAGGGACCGACACGCCTGGAATGTTGTAAAATGTTACATCCGAGATGTTAGGTTGCCTAAGATTAGGATATATACCGTTATAGACGCATGTAATGTTACCACCGAGACGTAGGGACCGACATGCCTGGAATGTTGTCAAATATTGCATCCGAGATGTTAGGTTGCCTTAGGTTAGGATATATAACGTTATAGACGCATGTAATGTTACCACCGAGACGTAGGGACCGACACGCCTGGAATGTTGTCAAATGTTACATCCTTGATGTTAGGTTGTCTTAGGTTAGGATATATGACGTTACAGACGTATATAATGTTCCCTCCGAGAAATAGGGTTCGACAGGCCAGGAATGTTGTCAAATATTGCATCCGAGATGTTAGATTGCCTTAGATTAGGATATATACCGTTATAGACGTATATACTGTTCCCTCGGGGAAGTAGGGTTCGACAGGCCAGGAATGTTGTCAGATATTGCATCCGAGATGTTAGGTTGCTTTAGGTTAGGATATATAACGTTATGGACGTATATACTGTTCCCACCGAGAAGTAGGGTTCGATAGGCCAGGAATGTTGTCAAATATTGCATCCGAGATGTTAGGTTGCCTTAGATTATGATATATACCGTTATAGACGCATATAATGTTCCCACCGAGAAGTAGGGTCCGACACGCCTGGAATGTTGTCGAATGTTACATCCGAGATGTTAGGTTGCCTTAGGTTAGGATATATGACGTTATAGACGTATATACTGTTCCCTCCGGATGGTAGGGTTCGACAGGCCAGGAATGTTGTCAAATATTGCATCCGAGATGATAGGTTGCCTTAGGTTAGGATATATAACGTTATAGACGCATGTAATGTTACCACCGAGACGTAGGGACCGACACGCCTGGAATGTTGACAAATGTTACATCCGAGATGTTAGGTTGTCTTAGGTTAGGATATATGACGTTACAGACGTATATAATGTTCCCTCCGAGAAGTAGGGTTCGACAGGACAGGAATGTTGTCAAATATTGCATCCGAGATGTTAGGCTGCCCTAGGTTAGGATATATACCGTTATAGACGTATATACTGTTCCCACCGAGAAGTAGGGTTCGACACGCCAGGAATGTTGTCAAATATTACATACGAGATGTTAGGAGGCCTTAGGTTAGGATATATAACGTTATAGACGCATGTAATGTTACGATCGAGACGTAGGGACCGACACGCCTGGAATGTTGTAAAATGTTACATCCGAGATGTTAGGTTGCCTAAGATTAGGATATATACCGTTATAGACGCATGTAATGTTACCACCGAGACGTAGGGACCGACACGCCTGGAATGTTGTCAAATGTTACATCCGAGATGTTAGGTTGCCTTAGGTTAGGATATATGACGTTACAGACGTATATACTGTTCCCTCCGAGAAGTAGTGTTCGACAGGCCAGGAATGTTGTCAAATATTGCATCCGAGATGTTAGGTTGCCTTAGATTATGATATATACCGTTATAGACGCATATAATGTTCCCACCGAGAAGTAGGGTCCGACACGCCTGGAAGGTTGTAGAATATTACATCCGAGATGTCAGGTTGCCTTAGGTTAGGATATATACCGTTATAGACATATATACTGTTCCCTCCGAGAAGTAAGGTTCGACAGGCCAGGAATGTTGTCAAATATTGCATCCGAGATGATAGGTTGCCTTAGGTTAGGATATATAACGTTATAGACGCATGTAATGTTACGACCGAGACGTAGGGACCGACACGCCTGGAATGTTGTAAAATGTTACATCCGAGATGTTAGGTTGCCTAAGATTAGGATATATACCGTTATAGACGCATGTAATGTTACCACCGAGACGTAGGGACCGACACGCCTGGAATGTTGTCAAATGTTACATCCGAGATGTTAGGTTGCCTCAGGATAGGATATATGACGTTATAGACGTATATACTGTTCCCTCCGAGAAGTAGGGTTCGACGGGCCAGGAATGTTGTCAGATATTGCATCCGAGATGTTAGGTTGCCTTAGGTTAGGATATACAACGTTATAGACGCATATAATGTTCCCACCGAGAAGTAGGGTCCGAAACGCCAGCAATGTTGTAAAATATTACATCCGAGTTGTTACGTTGCCGTTATAGGCGCATTAATGTTACCACCGAGACGTAGGGACCGACACGCCCGGAATGTTGTCAAATGTGGCATCCGAGATGTTAGGTTGCCTTAGGTTAGGATATATGACGTTATAGACGTATATACTGTTCCCTCCGGATGGTAGGGTTCGACAGGCCAGGAATGTTGTCAAATATTGCATCCGAGATGTTAGGTTGCCTTAGGTTAGGATATATGACGTTATAGACGCATGTAATGTTACCACCGAGACGTAGGGACCGACACGCCTGGAATGTTGTCAAATGTTACATCCGAGATTTTAGGTTGCCTTAGGTTAGGATATATGACGTTACAGACGTCTATACTGTTCCCTGGGGGAAGTAGGGTTCGACAGGCCAGGAATGTTGTCAAATATTGCATCCGAGATGTTAGGTTGCCTTAGGTTAGGATATATGACGTTATAGACGTATATACTGTTCCCACCGAGAAGTAGGGTCCGACACGCCAGGAATGTTGTCAAATATTACATCCGAGATGTTATGTTGCCTTAGGTTAGGATATATAACGTTATAGACGTATATACTGTTCCCACCGAGAAGTAGGGTTCGACACGCCAGGAATGTTGTCAAATATTACATACGAGATGTTATGTGGCCTTAGGTTAGGATATATAACGTTTAGACGCATGTAATGTTACGACCGAGACGTAGGGACCGACACGCCTGGAATGTTGTAAAATGTTACATCCGAGATGTTAGGTTGCCTAAGATTAGGATATATACCGTTATAGACGCATGTAATGTTACCACGGAGACGTAGGGACCGACACGCCTGGAATGTTGTCAAATGTTACATCCGAGATGTTAGGTTGCCTTAGGTTAGGATATATGACGTTATAGACGTATATACTGTTCCCTCCGGATGGTAGGGTTCGACAGGCCAGGAATGTTGTCAAATGTTACATCCGAGATGTTAGGTTGCCTCAGATTAGGATATATACCGTTATAGACGTATATACTGTTCCCTCCGAGACGTAGGGTTCGACAGGCCAGGAATGTTGTCAAATATTGCATCCGAGATGTTAGGTTGCCTTAGGTTAGGATATATGACGTTATAGACGTATATACTGTTCCCTCCGAGAAGTAGGGTTCGACAGGCCAGGAATGTTGTCAAATATTGCATCCGAGATGTTAGGTTGCCTTAGGTTAGGATATATGACGTTATAGACGTATATACTGTTCCCTCCGAGAAGTAGGGTTCGACAGGCCAGGAATGTTGTCAAATATTGCATCCGAGTTGTTAGGTTGCCTTAGATTAGGCTATATACCGTTATCGACGTATATACTGTTCCCTCCGAGACGTAGGGTTCGACAGGCCAGGAATGTTGTCAAATATTGCATCCGAGATGTTAGGTTGCCTTAGATTAGGATATGCAACGTTATATACGCATATAATTTTCCCACTGAGAAGTAGGGTCCGACACGCCTGGAAGGTTGTACAATATTACGTCCGAGATGTTAGGTTGCCTTAGGTTAGGATATATAACGTTATAGACGTATATACTGTTCCCTCCGAGAAGTAGGGTTCGACAGGCTAGGAATGTTGTCAAATGTTACATCCGAGATGTTAGGTTGCCTCAGATTAGGATATATACCGTTATAGACGCATGTAATGTTACGACCGAGACGTAGGGACCGACACGCCTGGAATGTTGTAAAATGTTACATCCGAGATGTTAGGTTGCCTAAGATTAGGATATATACCGTTATAGACGCATGTAATGTTACCACGGAGACGTAGGGACCGACACGCCTGGAATGTTGTCAAATGTTACATCCGAGATGTTAGGTTGCCTTAGGTTAGGATATATGACGTTATAGACGTATATACTGTTCCCTCCGGATGGTAGGGTTCGACAGGCCAGGAATGTTGTCAAATGTTACATCCGAGATGTTAGGTTGCCTCAGATTAGGATATATACCGTTATAGACGTATATACTGTTCCCTCCGAGACGTAGGGTTCGACAGGCCAGGAATGTTGTCAAATATTGCATCCGAGATGTTAGGTTGCCTTAGGTTAGGATATATGACGTTATAGACGTATATACTGTTCCCTCCGAGAAGTAGGGTTCGACAGGCCAGGAATGTTGTCAAATATTGCATCCGAGATGTTAGGTTGCCTTAGGTTAGGATATATGACGTTATAGACGTATATACTGTTCCCTCCGAGAAGTAGGGTTCGACAGGCCAGGAATGTTGTCAAATATTGCATCCGAGATGTTAGGTTGCCTTAGATTAGGCTATATACCGTTATAGACGTATATACTGTTCCCTCCGAGACGTAGGGTTCGACAGGCCAGGAATGTTGTCAAATATTGCATCCGAGATGTTAGGTTGCCTTAGATTAGGATATGCAACGTTATATACGCATATAATTTTCCCACTGAGAAGTAGGGTCCGACACGCCTGGAAGGTTGTACAATATTACGTCCGAGATGTTAGGTTGCCTTAGGTTAGGATATATAACGTTATAGACGTATATACTGTTCCCTCCGAGAAGTAGGGTTCGACAGGCTAGGAATGTTGTCAAATGTTACATCCGAGATGTTAGGTTGCCTTAGGTTAGGATATATGCCGTTATAGGCGCATGTAATGTTACCACCGAGACGTAGGGACCGACACGCCTGGAATGTTGTCAAATGTTACATCCGAGATGTTAGGTTGCCTTAGGTTAGGATATATGACGTTACAGACGTCTATACTGTTCCCTGGGGGAAGTAGGGTTCGACAGGCCAGGAATGTTGTCAGATATTGCATCCGAGATGTTAGGTTGCCTTAGGTTAGGATATATAACGTTATGGACGTATATACTGTTCCCACCGAGAAGTAGGGTTCGATAGGCCAGGAATGTTGTCAAATATTGCATCCGAGATGTTAGGTTGCCTTAGATTATGATATATACCGTTATAGACGCACATAATGTTCCCACCGAGAAGTAGGGTCCGACACGCCTGGAAGGTTGTAGAATATTACATCCGAGATGTCAGGTTGCCTTAGGTTAGGATATATACCGTTATAGACATATATACTGTTCCCTCCGAGAAGTAGGGTTCGACAGGCCAGGAATGTTGTCAAATATTGCATCCGAGATGATAGGTTGCCTTAGGTTAGGATATATAACGTTATAGACGCATGTAATGTTACCACCGACACGTAGGGACCGTCACGCCTGGAATGTTGTCAAATGTTACATCCGAGATGTTAGGTTGCCTTAGGTTAGGATATATGACGTTACAGACGTATATACTGTTCCCTCCGGGAAGTAGGGTTCGACAGGCCAGGAATGTTGTCAAATATTGCATCCGAGATGTTAGGTTGCCTTAGATTATGATATATACCGTTATAGACGTATATACTGTTCCCTCCGAGAAGTAGGGTTCGACAGGCCAGGAATGTTGTCAAATATTGCATCCGAGATGTTAGGTTGCCTTAGATTAGGATATACAACGTTATAGACGCATATAATGTTCCCACCGAGAAGTAGGGTCCGACACGCCTGGAATGTTGTAGAATATTACGTCCGAGATGTAAGGTTGCCTTAGGTTAGGATATATAACGTTATGGACGTATATACTGTTCCCACCGAGATGTAGGGTCCGAAACGCCAGCAATGTTGTAAAATATTACATCCGAGTTGTTACGTTGCCGTTATAGGCGCATTAATGTTACCACCGAGACGTAGGGACCGACACGCCTGGAATGTTGTCAAATGTGACATCCGAGATGTTAGGTTGCCTTAGGTTAGGATATATGACGTTATAGACGTATATACTGTTCCCTCCGAGAAGTAGGGTTCGACAGGCTAGGAATGTTGTCAAATGTTACATCCGAGATGTTAGGTTGCCTTAGGTTAGGATATATGCCGTTATAGGCGCATGTAATGTTACCACCGAGACGTAGGGACCGACACGCCTGGAATGTTGTCAAATGTTACATCCGAGATGTTAGGTTGCCTTAGGTTAGGATATATGACGTTACAGACGTCTATACTGTTCCCTGGGGGAAGTAGGGTTCGACAGGCCAGGAATGTTGTCAAATATTGCATCCGAGATGTTAGGTTCCCTTAGATTATGATATATACCGTTATAGACGTATATACTGTTCCCTCCGAGAAGTAGGGTTCGACAGGCCAGGAATGTTGTCAAATATTGCATCCGAGATGTTAGGTTGCCTTAGATTAGGATATACAACGTTATAGACGCATATAATGTTCCCACCGAGAAGTAGGGTCCGACACGCCTGGAATGTTGTAGAATATTACGTCCGAGATGTAAGGTTGCCTTAGGTTAGGATATATAACGTTATGGACGTATATACTGTTCCCACCGAGATGTAGGGTCCGAAACGCCAGCAATGTTGTAAAATATTACATCCGAGTTGTTACGTTGCCGTTATAGGCGCATTAATGTTACCACCGAGACGTAGGGACCGACACGCCTGGAATGTTGTCAAATGTGACATCCGAGATGTTAGGTTGCCTTAGGTTAGGATATATGACGTTATAGACGTATATACTGTTCCCTCCGGATGGTAGGGTTCGACAGGCCAGGAATGTTGTCAAATATTGCATCCGAAAGGTTAGGTTGCCTTAGGTTAGGATATATGACGTTATAGACGCATGTAATGTTACCACCGAGACGTAGGGACCGACATGCCTGGAATGTTGTCAAATGTTACATCCGAGATGTTAGGTTGCCTTAGGTTAGGATATATGACGTTATAGACGTATATACTGTTCCCACCGAGAGGTAGGGTTCGACACGCCAGGAATGTTGTCAAATATTACATACGAGATGTTATGTGGCCTTAGGTTAGGATATATAACGTTATAGACGCATGTAATGTTACGACCGAGACGTAGGGACCGACACGCCTGAAATGTTGTAAAATGTTACATCCGAGATGTTAGGTTGCCTAAGATTAGGATATATACCGTTATAGACGCATGTAATGTTACCACCGAGACGTAGGGACCGACATTCCTGGAATGTTGTCAAATGTTACATCCGAGATGTTAGGTTGCCTTAGGTTAGGATATATGACGTTATAGACGTATATACTGTTCCCACCGAGAGGTAGGGTTCGACACGCCAGGAATGTTGTCAAATATTACATACGAGATGTTATGTGGCCTTAGGTTAGGATATATAACGTTATAGACGCATGTAATGTTACCACCGAGACGTAGGGACCGACACGCCTGGAATGTTGACAAATGTTACATCCGAGATGTTAGGTTGTCTTAGGTTAGGATATATGACGTTACAGACGTATATAATGTTCCCTCCGAGAAGTAGGGTTCGACAGGCCAGGAATGTTGTCAAATATTGCATCCGAGATGTTAGATTGCCTTAGATTACGATATCGACCGTTATAGACGCATATAATATTCCCACCGAAAAGTATGCACCGACACGCCAGGAATATTGTAAAATATTACGTCTGAGATAATAGGTTGCCTTAGATTAGGATATACATCGTTATAGACTCCTATAATGTTCCCACCGAGAAGTAGGGTCTGACACGCCTGGAATGATGTAGAATATTACATCCGAGATGTTAGGTTGCCTTAGGTTAGGATATGTGACGTTACAGACGTATATACTGTTCCCTCCGAGAAGTAGGGTTTGCAGGCCACGAATGTTGTCAAATATTGCATCCGAGATGTAAGGTTGCCTTAGATTAGGATATATAGCGTTATAGACGCATATAATGTTCCCACCGAGAAGTAGGTTTCGACACGCCAGGAATGTTGTAGAATATTACATCCGAGATGTCAGGTTGCCTTAGGTTAGGATATATAACGTTATAGACGTATATACTGTTCCCACCGAGAAGTAGGGTCCGACACGCCAGGAATGTTGTCAAATATTACATCCGAGATGTTATGTTGCCTTAGGTTAGGATATATAACGTTATAGACGTATATACTGTTCCCACCGAGAAGTAGGGTTCGACACGCCAGGAATGTTGTCAAATATTACATACGAGATGTTATGTGGCCTTAGGTTAGGATATATAACGTTTAGACGCATGTAATGTTACGACCGAGACGTAGGGACCGACACGCCTGGAATGTTGTAAAATGTTACATCCGAGATGTTAGGTTGCCTAAGATTAGGATATATACCGTTATAGACGCATGTAATGTTACCACGGAGACGTAGGGACCGACACGCCTGGAATGTTGTCAAATGTTACATCCGAGATGTTAGGTTGCCTTAGGTTAGGATATATGACGTTATAGACGTATATACTGTTCCCTCCGGATGGTAGGGTTCGACAGGCCAGGAATGTTGTCAAATGTTACATCCGAGATGTTAGGTTGCCTAAGATTAGGATATATACCGTTATAGACGTATATACTGTTCCCTCCGAGACGTAGGGTTCGACAGGCCAGGAATGTTGTCAAATATTGCATCCGAGATGTTAGGTTGCCTTAGGTTAGGATATATGACGTTATAGACGTATATACTGTTCCCTCCGAGAAGTAGGGTTCGACAGGCCAGGAATGTTGTCAAATATTGCATCCGAGATGTTAGGTTGCCTTAGGTTAGGATATATGACGTTATAGACGTATATACTGTTCCCTCCGAGAAGTAGGGTTCGACACGCCAGGAATGTTGTCAAATATTTCATACGAGATGTTATGTTGCCTTAAGTTAGGATATATAACGTTAAAGACGCATGTAATGTTACCACCGAGACGTAGGGACCGACATGCCTGGAATGTTGTCAAATGTTACATCCGAGATGTTAGGTTGCCTTAGGTTAGGATATATGACGTTATAGACGTATATACTGTTCCCACCGAGAGGTAGGGTTCGACACGCCAGGAATGTTGTCAAATATTACATACGAGATGTTATGTGGCCTTAGGTTAGGATATATAACGTTATAGACGCATGTAATGTTACCACCGAGACGTAGGGACCGACACGCCTGGAATGTTGTAGAATATTACATCCGAGATGTCAGGTTGCCTTAGGTTAGGATATATAACGTTATAGACGTATATACTGTTCCCTCCGAGAAGTAGTGTTCGACAGGCCAGGAATGTTGTCAAATATTGCATCCGAGATGTTAGGTTGCCTTAGATTATGATATATACCGTTATAGAAGCATATAATGTTCCCACCGAGAAGTAGGGTCCGACACGCCTGGAATGTTGTAGAATATTACATACGAGATGTAAGGTTGCCTTAGGTTAGGATATATACCGTTTTAGACGTATATACTGTTCCCTCCGAGAAGTAGTGTTCGACAGGCCAGGAATGTTGTCAAATATTGCATCCGAGATGTTAGGTTGCCTTAGATTATGATATATACCGTTATAGACGCATATAATGTTCCCACCGAGAAGTAGGGTCCGACACGCCTGGAATGTTGTAGAATATTACATCCGAGATGTAAGGTTGCCTTAGGTTAGGATATATACCGTTTTAGACGTATATACTGTTCCCTCCGAGAAGTAGGGTTCGACAGGCCAGGAATGTTGTCAAATATTGCATCCGAGATGTTAGGTTGCCTTAGATTAGGATATATGCAGTTATAGGCGCATGTAGTGTTACCACCGAGACGTAGGGACCGACACGCCTGGAATGTTGTCAAATATTGCATCCGAGATGTTAGGTTGCCTTAGATTAGGATATATAGCGTTATAGACGCATATAATGTTCCCACCGAGAAGTAGGTTTCGACACGCCAGGAATGTTGTAGAATATTACATCCGAGATGTCAGGTTGCCTTAGGTTAGGATATATAACGTTATAGACGTATATACTGTTCCCACCGAGAAGTAGGGTTCGACGGGCCAGGAATGTTGTCAAATATTGCATCCGAGATGTTACGTCGCCTTAGGTTAGGATATATAACGTTATAGACGCATGTAATGTTACCACCGAGACGTAGGGACCGACACGCCTGGAATGTTGTAAAATGTTACATCCGAGATGTTAGGTTGCCTAAGATTAGGATATATACCGTTATAGACGCATGTAATGTTACCACCGAGACGTAGGGACCGACATGCCTGGAATGTTGTCAAATATTGCATCCGAGATGTTAGGTTGCCTTAGGTTAGGATATATAACGTTATAGACGCATGTAATGTTACCACCGAGACGTAGGGACCGACACGCCTGGAATGTTGTCAAATGTTACATCCTTGATGTTAGGTTGTCTTAGGTTAGGATATATGACGTTACAGACGTATATAATGTTCCCACCGAGAAGTAGGGTCTGACACGCCTGGAATGATGTAGAATATTACATCCGAGATGTTAGGTTGCCTTAGGTTAGGATATGTGACGTTACAGACGTATATACTGTTCCCTCCGAGAAGTAGGGTTCGCAGGCCACGAATGTTGTCAAATATTGCATCCGAGATGTAAGGTTGCCTTAGATTAGGATATATAGCGTTATAGACGCATATAATGTTCCCACCGAGAAGTAGGTTTCGACACGCCAGGAATGTTGTCAAATATTACATCCGAGATGTTATGTTGCCTTAGGTTAGGATATATAACGTTATAGACGTATATACTGTTCCCACCGAGAAGTAGGGTTCGACACGCCAGGAATGTTGTCAAATATTACATACGAGATGTTATGTGGCCTTAGGTTAGGATATATAACGTTTAGACGCATGTAATGTTACGACCGAGACGTAGGGACCGACACGCCTGGAATGTTGTAAAATGTTACATCCGAGATGTTAGGTTGCCTAAGATTAGGATATATACCGTTATAGACGCATGTAATGTTACCACGGAGACGTAGGGACCGACACGCCTGGAATGTTGTCAAATGTTACATCCGAGATGTTAGGTTGCCTTAGGTTAGGATATATGACGTTATAGACGTATATACTGTTCCCTCCGGATGGTAGGGTTCGACAGGCCAGGAATGTTGTCAAATGTTACATCCGAGATGTTAGGTTGCCTGAGATTAGGATATATACCGTTATAGACGTATATACTGTTCCCTCCGAGACGTAGGGTTCGACAGGCCAGGAATGTTGTCAAATATTGCATCCGAGATGTTAGGTTGCCTTAGGTTAGGATATATGACGTTATAGACGTATATACTGTTCCCTCCGAGAAGTAGGGTTCGACAGGCCAGGAATGTTGTCAAATATTGCATCCGAGATGTTAGGTTGCCTTAGGTTAGGATATATGACGTTATAGACGTATATACTGTTCCCTCCGAGAAGTAGGGTTCGACACGCCAGGAATGTTGTCAAATATTTCATACGAGATGTTATGTTGCCTTAAGTTAGGATATATAACGTTATAGACGCATGTAATGTTACCACCGAGACGTAGGGACCGACATGCCTGGAATGTTGTCAAATGTTACATCCGAGATGTTAGGTTGCCTTAGGTTAGGATATATGACGTTATAGACGTATATACTGTTCCCACCGAGAGGTAGGGTTCGACACGCCAGGAATGTTGTCAAATATTACATACGAGATGTTATGTGGCCTTAGGTTAGGATATATAACGTTATAGACGCATGTAATGTTACCACCGAGACGTAGGGACCGACACGCCTGGAATGTTGTAGAATATTACATCCGAGATGACAGGTTGCCTTAGGTTAGGATATATAACGTTACAGACGTATATACTGTTCCCTCCGAGAAGTAGTGTTCGACAGGCCAGGAATGTTGTCAAATATTGCATCCGAGATGTTAGGTTGCCTTAGATTATGATATATACCGTTATAGACGCATATAATGTTCCCACCGAGAAGTAGGGTCCGACACGCCTGGAAGGTTGTAGAATATTACATCCGAGATGTCAGGTTGCCTTAGGTTAGGATATATACCGTTATAGACATATATACTGTTCCCTCCGAGAAGTAAGGTTCGACAGGCCAGGAATGTTGTCAAATATTGCATCCGAGATGATAGGTTGCCTTAGGTTAGGATATATAACGTTATAGACGCATGTAATGTTACGACCGAGACGTAGGGACCGACACGCCTGGAATGTTGTAAAATGTTACATCCGAGATGTTAGGTTGCCTAAGATTAGGATATATACCGTTATAGACGCATGTAATGTTACCACCGAGAAGTAGTGTTCGACAGGCCAGGAATGTTGTCAAATATTGCATCCGAGATGTTAGGTTGCCTTAGATTATGATATATACCGTTATAGAAGCATATAATGTTCCCACCGAGAAGTAGGGTTCGACACGCCAGGAATGTTGTCAAATATTTCATACGAGATGTTATGTTGCCTTAAGTTAGGATATATAACGTTAAAGACGCATGTAATGTTACCACCGAGACGTAGGGACCGACATGCCTGGAATGTTGTCAAATGTTACATCCGAGATGTTAGGTTGCCTTAGGTTAGGATATATGACGTTATAGACGTATATACTGTTCCCACCGAGAGGTAGGGTTCGACACGCCAGGAATGTTGTCAAATATTACATACGAGATGTTATGTGGCCTTAGGTTAGGATATATAACGTTATAGACGCATGTAATGTTACCACCGAGACGTAGGGACCGACACGCCTGGAATGTTGTAGAATATTACATCCGAGATGTCAGGTTGCCTTAGGTTAGGATATATAACGTTATAGACGTATATACTGTTCCCTCCGAGAAGTAGTGTTCGACAGGCCAGGAATGTTGTCAAATATTGCATCCGAGATGTTAGGTTGCCTTAGATTATGATATATACCGTTATAGAAGCATATAATGTTCCCACCGAGAAGTAGGGTCCGACACGCCTGGAATGTTGTAGAATATTACATACGAGATGTAAGGTTGCCTTAGGTTAGGATATATACCGTTTTAGACGTATATACTGTTCCCTCCGAGAAGTAGTGTTCGACAGGCCAGGAATGTTGTCAAATATTGCATCCGAGATGTTAGGTTGCCTTAGATTATGATATATACCGTTATAGACGCATATAATGTACCCACCGAGAAGTAGGGTCCGACACGCCTGGAATGTTGTAGAATATTACATCCGAGATGTAAGGTTGCCTTAGGTTAGGATATATACCGCTTTAGACGTATATACTGTTCCCTCCGAGAAGTAGGGTTCGACAGGCCAGGAATGTTGTCAAATATTGCATCCGAGATGTTAGGTTGCCTTAGATTAGGATATATGCAGTTATAGGCGCATGTAATGTTACCACCGAGACGTAGGGACCGACACGCCTGGAATGTTGTCAAATATTGCATCCGAGATGTTAGGTTGCCTTAGATTAGGATATATAGCGTTATAGACGCATATAATGTTCCCACCGAGAAGTAGGTTTCGACACGCCAGGAATGTTGTAGAATATTACATCCGAGATGTCAGGTTGCCTTAGGTTAGGATATATAACGTTATAGACGTATATACTGTTCCCACCGAGAAGTAGGGTTCGACGGGCCAGGAATGTTGTCAAATATTGCATCCGAGATGTTACGTCGCCTTAGGTTAGGATATATAACGTTATAGACGCATGTAATGTTACCACCGAGACGTAGGGACCGACACGCCTGGAATGTTGTCAAATGTTACATCCGAGATGTTAGGTTGCCTTAGGTTAGGATATATGACGTTACAGACGTATATACTGTTCCCTCCGAGAAGTAGTGTTCGACAGGCCAGGAATGTTGTCAAATATTACATACGAGATGTTATGTGGCCTTAGGTTAGGATATATAACGTTATAGACGCATGTAATGTTACGACCGAGACGTAGGGACCGACACGCCTGGAATGTTGTAAAATGTTACATCCGAGATGTTAGGTTGCCTAAGATTAGGATATATACCGTTATAGACGCATGTAATGTTACCACCGAGACGTAGGGACCGACATGCCTGGAATGTTGTCAAATATTGCATCCGAGATGTTAGGTTGCCTTAGGTTAGGATATATAACGTTATAGACGCATGTAATGTTACCACCGAGACGTAGGGACCGACACGCCTGGAATGTTGTCAAATGTTACATCCTTGATGTTAGGTTGTCTTAGGTTAGGATATATGACGTTACAGACGTATATAATGTTCCCACCGAGAAGTAGGGTCTGACACGCCTGGAATGATGTAGAATATTACATCCGAGATGTTAGGTTGCCTTAGGTTAGGATATGTGACGTTACAGACGTATATACTGTTCCCTCCGAGAAGTAGGGTTCGCAGGCCACGAATGTTGTCAAATATTGCATCCGAGATGTAAGGTTGCCTTAGATTAGGATATATAGCGTTATAGACGCATATAATGTTCCCACCGAGAAGTAGGTTTCGACACGCCAGGAATGTTGTAGAATATTACATCCGAGATGTCAGGTTGCCTTAGGTTAGGATATATAACGTTATAGACGTATATACTGTTCCCACCGAGAAGTAGGGTCCGACACGCCAGGAATGTTGTCAAATATTACATCCGAGATGTTATGTTGCCTTAGGTTAGGATATATAACGTTATAGACGTATATACTGTTCCCACCGAGAAGTAGGGTTCGACACGCCAGGAATGTTGTCAAATATTACATACGAGATGTTATGTGGCCTTAGGTTAGGATATATAACGTTTAGACGCATGTAATGTTACGACCGAGACGTAGGGACCGACACGCCTGGAATGTTGTAAAATGTTACATCCGAGATGTTAGGTTGCCTAAGATTAGGATATATACCGTTATAGACGCATGTAATGTTACCACGGAGACGTAGGGACCGACACGGCTGGAATGTTGTCAAATGTTACATCCGAGATGTTAGGTTGCCTTAGGTTAGGATATATGACGTTATAGACGTATATACTGTTCCCTCCGGATGGTAGGGTTCGACAGGCCAGGAATGTTGTCAAATGTTACATCCGAGATGTTAGGTTGCCTGAGATTAGGATATATACCGTTATAGACGTATATACTGTTCCCTCCGAGACGTAGGGTTCGACAGGCCAGGAATGTTGTCAAATATTGCATCCGAGATGTTAGGTTGCCTTAGGTTAGGATATATGACGTTATAGACGTATATACTGTTCCCTCCGAGAAGTAGGGTTCGACAGGCCAGGAATGTTGTCAAATATTGCATCCGAGATGTTAGGTTGCCTTAGGTTAGGATATATGACGTTATAGACGTATATACTGTTCCCTCCGAGAAGTAGGGTTCGACACGCCAGGAATGTTGTCAAATATTTCATACGAGATGTTATGTTGCCTTAAGTTAGGATATATAACGTTATAGACGCATGTAATGTTACCACCGAGACGTAGGGACCGACATGCCTGGAATGTTGTCAAATGTTACATCCGAGATGTTAGGTTGCCTTAGGTTAGGATATATGACGTTATAGACGTATATACTGTTCCCACCGAGAGGTAGGGTTCGACACGCCAGGAATGTTGTCAAATATTACATACGAGATGTTATGTGGCCTTAGGTTAGGATATATAACGTTATAGACGCATGTAATGTTACCACCGAGACGTAGGGACCGACACGCCTGGAATGTTGTAGAATATTACATCCGAGATGACAGGTTGCCTTAGGTTAGGATATATAACGTTATAGACGTATATACTGTTCCCTCCGAGAAGTAGTGTTCGACAGGCCAGGAATGTTGTCAAATATTGCATCCGAGATGTTAGGTTGCCTTAGATTATGATATATACCGTTATAGAAGCATATAATGTTCCCACCGAGAAGTAGGGTCCGACACGCCTGGAATGTTGTAGAATATTACATACGAGATGTAAGGTTGCCTTAGGTTAGGATATATACCGTTTTAGACGTATATACTGTTCCCTCCGAGAAGTAGGGTTCGACAGGCCAGGAATGTTGTCAAATATTGCATCCGAGATGTTAGGTTGCCTTAGATTAGGATATATGCAGTTATAGGCGCATGTAATGTTACCACCGAGACGTAGGGACCGACACGCCTGGAATGTTGTCAAATATTGCATCCGAGATGTTAGGTTGCCTTAGATTAGGATATATAGCGTTATAGACGCATATAATGTTCCCACCGAGAAGTAGGTTTCGACACGCCAGGAATGTTGTAGAATATTACATCCGAGATGTCAGGTTGCCTTAGGTTAGGATATATAACGTTATAGACGTATATACTGTTCCCACCGAGAAGTAGGGTTCGACGGGCCAGGAATGTTGTCAAATATTGCATCCGAGATGTTACGTCGCCTTAGGTTAGGATATATAACGTTATAGACGCATGTAATGTTACCACCGAGACGTAGGGACCGACACGCCTGGAATGTTGTCAAATGTTACATCCGAGATGTTAGGTTGCCTTAGGTTAGGATATATGACGTTACAGACGTATATACTGTTCCCTCCGAGAAGTAGTGTTCGACAGGCCAGGAATGTTGTCAAATATTACATACGAGATGTTATGTGGCCTTAGGTTAGGATATATAACGTTATAGACGCATGTAATGTTACGACCGAGACGTAGGGACCGACACGCCTGGAATGTTGTAAAATGTTACATCCGAGATGTTAGGTTGCCTAAGATTAGGATATATACCGTTATAGACGCATGTAATGTTACCACCGAGACGTAGGGACCGACATGCCTGGAATGTTGTCAAATATTGCATCCGAGATGTTAGGTTGCCTTAGGTTAGGATATATAACGTTATAGACGCATGTAATGTTACCACCGAGACGTAGGGACCGACACGCCTGGAATGTTGTCAAATGTTACATCCGAGATGTTAGGTTGTCTTAGGTTAGGATATATGACGTTATAGACGTATATACTGTTCCCTCCGAGAAGTAGGGTTCGACAGGCCAGGAATGTTGTCAAATATTGCATCCGAGATGTTAGGTTGCCTTAGGTTAGGATATATGACGTTATAGACGTATATACTGTTCCCTCCGAGAAGTAGGGTTCGACACGCCAGGAATGTTGTCAAATATTTCATACGAGATGTTATGTTGCCTTAAGTTAGGATATATAACGTTAAAGACGCATGTAATGTTACCACCGAGACGTAGGGACCGACATGCCTGGAATGTTGTCAAATGTTACATCCGAGATGTTAGGTTGCCTTAGGTTAGGATATATGACGTTATAGACGTATATACTGTTCCCACCGAGAGGTAGGGTTCGACACGCCAGGAATGTTGTCAAATATTACATACGAGATGTTATGTGGCCTTAGGTTAGGATATATAACGTTATAGACGCATGTAATGTTACCACCGAGACGTAGGGACCGACACGCCTGGAATGTTGTAGAATATTACATCCGAGATGTCAGGTTGCCTTAGGTTAGGATATATAACGTTATAGACGTATATACTGTTCCCTCCGAGAAGTAGTGTTCGACAGGCCAGGAATGTTGTCAAATATTGCATCCGAGATGTTAGGTTGCCTTAGATTATGATATATACCGTTATAGAAGCATATAATGTTCCCACCGAGAAGTAGGGTCCGACACGCCTGGAATGTTGTAGAATATTACATACGAGATGTAAGGTTGCCTTAGGTTAGGATATATACCGTTTTAGACGTATATACTGTTCCCTCCGAGAAGTAGTGTTCGACAGGCCAGGAATGTTGTCAAATATTGCATCCGAGATGTTAGGTTGCCTTAGATTATGATATATACCGTTATAGACGCATATAATGTTCCCACCGAGAAGTAGGGTCCGACACGCCTGGAATGTTGTAGAATATTACATCCGAGATGTAAGGTTGCCTTAGGTTAGGATATATACCGTTTTAGACGTATATACTGTTCCCTCCGAGAAGTAGGGTTCGACAGGCCAGGAATGTTGTCAAATATTGCATCCGAGATGTTAGGTTGCCTTAGATTAGGATATATGCAGTTATAGGCGCATGTAGTGTTACCACCGAGACGTAGGGACCGACACGCCTGGAATGTTGTCAAATATTGCATCCGAGATGTTAGGTTGCCTTAGATTAGGATATATAGCGTTATAGACGCATATAATGTTCCCACCGAGAAGTAGGTTTCGACACGCCAGGAATGTTGTAGAATATTACATCCGAGATGTCAGGTTGCCTTAGGTTAGGATATATAACGTTATAGACGTATATACTGTTCCCACCGAGAAGTAGGGTTCGACGGGCCAGGAATGTTGTCAAATATTGCATCCGAGATGTTACGTCGCCTTAGGTTAGGATATATAACGTTATAGACGCATGTAATGTTACCACCGAGACGTAGGGACCGACACGCCTGGAATGTTGTAAAATGTTACATCCGAGATGTTAGGTTGCCTAAGATTAGGATATATACCGTTATAGACGCATGTAATGTTACCACCGAGACGTAGGGACCGACATGCCTGGAATGTTGTCAAATATTGCATCCGAGATGTTAGGTTGCCTTAGGTTAGGATATATAACGTTATAGACGCATGTAATGTTACCACCGAGACGTAGGGACCGACACGCCTGGAATGTTGTCAAATGTTACATCCTTGATGTTAGGTTGTCTTAGGTTAGGATATATGACGTTACAGACGTATATAATGTTCCCACCGAGAAGTAGGGTCTGACACGCCTGGAATGATGTAGAATATTACATCCGAGATGTTAGGTTGCCTTAGGTTAGGATATGTGACGTTACAGACGTATATACTGTTCCCTCCGAGAAGTAGGGTTCGCAGGCCACGAATGTTGTCAAATATTGCATCCGAGATGTAAGGTTGCCTTAGATTAGGATATATAGCGTTATAGACGCATATAATGTTCCCACCGAGAAGTAGGTTTCGACACGCCAGGAATGTTGTCAAATATTACATCCGAGATGTTATGTTGCCTTAGGTTAGGATATATAACGTTATAGACGTATATACTGTTCCCACCGAGAAGTAGGGTTCGACACGCCAGGAATGTTGTCAAATATTACATACGAGATGTTATGTGGCCTTAGGTTAGGATATATAACGTTTAGACGCATGTAATGTTACGACCGAGACGTAGGGACCGACACGCCTGGAATGTTGTAAAATGTTACATCCGAGATGTTAGGTTGCCTAAGATTAGGATATATACCGTTATAGACGCATGTAATGTTACCACGGAGACGTAGGGACCGACACGCCTGGAATGTTGTCAAATGTTACATCCGAGATGTTAGGTTGCCTTAGGTTAGGATATATGACGTTATAGACGTATATACTGTTCCCTCCGGATGGTAGGGTTCGACAGGCCAGGAATGTTGTCAAATGTTACATCCGAGATGTTAGGTTGCCTGAGATTAGGATATATACCGTTATAGACGTATATACTGTTCCCTCCGAGACGTAGGGTTCGACAGGCCAGGAATGTTGTCAAATATTGCATCCGAGATGTTAGGTTGCCTTAGGTTAGGATATATGACGTTATAGACGTATATACTGTTCCCTCCGAGAAGTAGGGTTCGACAGGCCAGGAATGTTGTCAAATATTGCATCCGAGATGTTAGGTTGCCTTAGGTTAGGATATATGACGTTATAGACGTATATACTGTTCCCTCCGAGAAGTAGGGTTCGACACGCCAGGAATGTTGTCAAATATTTCATACGAGATGTTATGTTGCCTTAAGTTAGGATATATAACGTTATAGACGCATGTAATGTTACCACCGAGACGTAGGGACCGACATGCCTGGAATGTTGTCAAATGTTACATCCGAGATGTTAGGTTGCCTTAGGTTAGGATATATGACGTTATAGACGTATATACTGTTCCCACCGAGAGGTAGGGTTCGACACGCCAGGAATGTTGTCAAATATTACATACGAGATGTTATGTGGCCTTAGGTTAGGATATATAACGTTATAGACGCATGTAATGTTACCACCGAGACGTAGGGACCGACACGCCTGGAATGTTGTAGAATATTACATCCGAGATGACAGGTTGCCTTAGGTTAGGATATATAACGTTACAGACGTATATACTGTTCCCTCCGAGAAGTAGTGTTCGACAGGCCAGGAATGTTGTCAAATATTGCATCCGAGATGTTAGGTTGCCTTAGATTATGATATATACCGTTATAGACGCATATAATGTTCCCACCGAGAAGTAGGGTCCGACACGCCTGGAAGGTTGTAGAATATTACATCCGAGATGTCAGGTTGCCTTAGGTTAGGATATATACCGTTATAGACATATATACTGTTCCCTCCGAGAAGTAAGGTTCGACAGGCCAGGAATGTTGTCAAATATTGCATCCGAGATGATAGGTTGCCTTAGGTTAGGATATATAACGTTATAGACGCATGTAATGTTACGACCGAGACGTAGGGACCGACACGCCTGGAATGTTGTAAAATGTTACATCCGAGATGTTAGGTTGCCTAAGATTAGGATATATACCGTTATAGACGCATGTAATGTTACCACCGAGAAGTAGTGTTCGACAGGCCAGGAATGTTGTCAAATATTGCATCCGAGATGTTAGGTTGCCTTAGATTATGATATATACCGTTATAGAAGCATATAATGTTCCCACCGAGAAGTAGGGTTCGACACGCCAGGAATGTTGTCAAATATTTCATACGAGATGTTATGTTGCCTTAAGTTAGGATATATAACGTTAAAGACGCATGTAATGTTACCACCGAGACGTAGGGACCGACATGCCTGGAATGTTGTCAAATGTTACATCCGAGATGTTAGGTTGCCTTAGGTTAGGATATATGACGTTATAGACGTATATACTGTTCCCACCGAGAGGTAGGGTTCGACACGCCAGGAATGTTGTCAAATATTACATACGAGATGTTATGTGGCCTTAGGTTAGGATATATAACGTTATAGACGCATGTAATGTTACCACCGAGACGTAGGGACCGACACGCCTGGAATGTTGTAGAATATTACATCCGAGATGTCAGGTTGCCTTAGGTTAGGATATATAACGTTATAGACGTATATACTGTTCCCTCCGAGAAGTAGTGTTCGACAGGCCAGGAATGTTGTCAAATATTGCATCCGAGATGTTAGGTTGCCTTAGATTATGATATATACCGTTATAGAAGCATATAATGTTCCCACCGAGAAGTAGGGTCCGACACGCCTGGAATGTTGTAGAATATTACATACGAGATGTAAGGTTGCCTTAGGTTAGGATATATACCGTTTTAGACGTATATACTGTTCCCTCCGAGAAGTAGTGTTCGACAGGCCAGGAATGTTGTCAAATATTGCATCCGAGATGTTAGGTTGCCTTAGATTATGATATATACCGTTATAGACGCATATAATGTACCCACCGAGAAGTAGGGTCCGACACGCCTGGAATGTTGTAGAATATTACATCCGAGATGTAAGGTTGCCTTAGGTTAGGATATATACCGCTTTAGACGTATATACTGTTCCCTCCGAGAAGTAGGGTTCGACAGGCCAGGAATGTTGTCAAATATTGCATCCGAGATGTTAGGTTGCCTTAGATTAGGATATATGCAGTTATAGGCGCATGTAATGTTACCACCGAGACGTAGGGACCGACACGCCTGGAATGTTGTCAAATATTGCATCCGAGATGTTAGGTTGCCTTAGATTAGGATATATAGCGTTATAGACGCATATAATGTTCCCACCGAGAAGTAGGTTTCGACACGCCAGGAATGTTGTAGAATATTACATCCGAGATGTCAGGTTGCCTTAGGTTAGGATATATAACGTTATAGACGTATATACTGTTCCCACCGAGAAGTAGGGTTCGACGGGCCAGGAATGTTGTCAAATATTGCATCCGAGATGTTACGTCGCCTTAGGTTAGGATATATAACGTTATAGACGCATGTAATGTTACCACCGAGACGTAGGGACCGACACGCCTGGAATGTTGTCAAATGTTACATCCGAGATGTTAGGTTGCCTTAGGTTAGGATATATGACGTTACAGACGTATATACTGTTCCCTCCGAGAAGTAGTGTTCGACAGGCCAGGAATGTTGTCAAATATTACATACGAGATGTTATGTGGCCTTAGGTTAGGATATATAACGTTATAGACGCATGTAATGTTACGACCGAGACGTAGGGACCGACACGCCTGGAATGTTGTAAAATGTTACATCCGAGATGTTAGGTTGCCTAAGATTAGGATATATACCGTTATAGACGCATGTAATGTTACCACCGAGACGTAGGGACCGACATGCCTGGAATGTTGTCAAATATTGCATCCGAGATGTTAGGTTGCCTTAGGTTAGGATATATAACGTTATAGACGCATGTAATGTTACCACCGAGACGTAGGGACCGACACGCCTGGAATGTTGTCAAATGTTACATCCTTGATGTTAGGTTGTCTTAGGTTAGGATATATGACGTTACAGACGTATATAATGTTCCCACCGAGAAGTAGGGTCTGACACGCCTGGAATGATGTAGAATATTACATCCGAGATGTTAGGTTGCCTTAGGTTAGGATATGTGACGTTACAGACGTATATACTGTTCCCTCCGAGAAGTAGGGTTCGCAGGCCACGAATGTTGTCAAATATTGCATCCGAGATGTAAGGTTGCCTTAGATTAGGATATATAGCGTTATAGACGCATATAATGTTCCCACCGAGAAGTAGGTTTCGACACGCCAGGAATGTTGTAGAATATTACATCCGAGATGTCAGGTTGCCTTAGGTTAGGATATATAACGTTATAGACGTATATACTGTTCCCACCGAGAAGTAGGGTCCGACACGCCAGGAATGTTGTCAAATATTACATCCGAGATGTTATGTTGCCTTAGGTTAGGATATATAACGTTATAGACGTATATACTGTTCCCACCGAGAAGTAGGGTTCGACACGCCAGGAATGTTGTCAAATATTACATACGAGATGTTATGTGGCCTTAGGTTAGGATATATAACGTTTAGACGCATGTAATGTTACGACCGAGACGTAGGGACCGACACGCCTGGAATGTTGTAAAATGTTACATCCGAGATGTTAGGTTGCCTAAGATTAGGATATATACCGTTATAGACGCATGTAATGTTACCACGGAGACGTAGGGACCGACACGGCTGGAATGTTGTCAAATGTTACATCCGAGATGTTAGGTTGCCTTAGGTTAGGATATATGACGTTATAGACGTATATACTGTTCCCTCCGGATGGTAGGGTTCGACAGGCCAGGAATGTTGTCAAATGTTACATCCGAGATGTTAGGTTGCCTGAGATTAGGATATATACCGTTATAGACGTATATACTGTTCCCTCCGAGACGTAGGGTTCGACAGGCCAGGAATGTTGTCAAATATTGCATCCGAGATGTTAGGTTGCCTTAGGTTAGGATATATGACGTTATAGACGTATATACTGTTCCCTCCGAGAAGTAGGGTTCGACAGGCCAGGAATGTTGTCAAATATTGCATCCGAGATGTTAGGTTGCCTTAGGTTAGGATATATGACGTTATAGACGTATATACTGTTCCCTCCGAGAAGTAGGGTTCGACACGCCAGGAATGTTGTCAAATATTTCATACGAGATGTTATGTTGCCTTAAGTTAGGATATATAACGTTATAGACGCATGTAATGTTACCACCGAGACGTAGGGACCGACATGCCTGGAATGTTGTCAAATGTTACATCCGAGATGTTAGGTTGCCTTAGGTTAGGATATATGACGTTATAGACGTATATACTGTTCCCACCGAGAGGTAGGGTTCGACACGCCAGGAATGTTGTCAAATATTACATACGAGATGTTATGTGGCCTTAGGTTAGGATATATAACGTTATAGACGCATGTAATGTTACCACCGAGACGTAGGGACCGACACGCCTGGAATGTTGTAGAATATTACATCCGAGATGACAGGTTGCCTTAGGTTAGGATATATAACGTTATAGACGTATATACTGTTCCCTCCGAGAAGTAGTGTTCGACAGGCCAGGAATGTTGTCAAATATTGCATCCGAGATGTTAGGTTGCCTTAGATTATGATATATACCGTTATAGAAGCATATAATGTTCCCACCGAGAAGTAGGGTCCGACACGCCTGGAATGTTGTAGAATATTACATACGAGATGTAAGGTTGCCTTAGGTTAGGATATATACCGTTTTAGACGTATATACTGTTCCCTCCGAGAAGTAGGGTTCGACAGGCCAGGAATGTTGTCAAATATTGCATCCGAGATGTTAGGTTGCCTTAGATTAGGATATATGCAGTTATAGGCGCATGTAATGTTACCACCGAGA
Source organism: Xylocopa violacea (assembly GCA_963969225.1). NCBI lineage: Eukaryota > Metazoa > Arthropoda > Insecta > Hymenoptera > Apidae > Xylocopa > Xylocopa violacea. The sequence goes on from CAXAJV010000004.1 coordinate 24,308,868, forward strand.
CGTAGGGACCGACACGCCTGGAATGTTGTCAAATATTGCATCCGAGATGTTAGGTTGCCTTAGATTAGGATATATAGCGTTATAGACGCATATAATGTTCCCACCGAGAAGTAGGTTTCGACACGCCAGGAATGTTGTAGAATATTACATCCGAGATGTCAGGTTGCCTTAGGTTAGGATATATAACGTTATAGACGTATATACTGTTCCCACCGAGAAGTAGGGTTCGACGGGCCAGGAATGTTGTCAAATATTGCATCCGAGATGTTACGTCGCCTTAGGTTAGGATATATAACGTTATAGACGCATGTAATGTTACCACCGAGACGTAGGGACCGACACGCCTGGAATGTTGTCAAATGTTACATCCGAGATGTTAGGTTGCCTTAGGTTAGGATATATGACGTTACAGACGTATATACTGTTCCCTCCGAGAAGTAGTGTTCGACAGGCCAGGAATGTTGTCAAATATTACATACGAGATGTTATGTGGCCTTAGGTTAGGATATATAACGTTATAGACGCATGTAATGTTACGACCGAGACGTAGGGACCGACACGCCTGGAATGTTGTAAAATGTTACATCCGAGATGTTAGGTTGCCTAAGATTAGGATATATACCGTTATAGACGCATGTAATGTTACCACCGAGACGTAGGGACCGACATGCCTGGAATGTTGTCAAATATTGCATCCGAGATGTTAGGTTGCCTTAGGTTAGGATATATAACGTTATAGACGCATGTAATGTTACCACCGAGACGTAGGGACCGACACGCCTGGAATGTTGTCAAATGTTACATCCGAGATGTTAGGTTGTCTTAGGTTAGGATATATGACGTTACAGACGTATATAATGTTCCCTCCGAGAAGTAGGGTTCGACAGGCCAGGAATGTTGTCAAATATTGCATCCGAGATGTTAGATTGCCTTAGATTAGGATATATACCGTTATAGACGTATATACTGTTCCCTCGGGGAAGTAGGGTTCGACAGGCCAGGAATGTTGTCAGATATTGCATCCGAGATGTTAGGTTGCTTTAGGTTAGGATATATAACGTTATGGACGTATATACTGTTCCCACCGAGAAGTAGGGTTCGATAGGCCAGGAATGTTGTCAAATATTGCATCCGAGATGTTAGGTTGCCTTAGATTATGATATGTACCGTTATAGACGCATATAATGTTCCCACCGAGAAGTAGGGTCCGACACGCCTGGAATGTTGTCGAATGTTTCATCCGAGATGTTAGGTTGCCTTAGGTTAGGATATATGACGTTATAGACGTATATACTGTTCCCTCCGGATGGTAGGGTTCGACAGGCCAGGAATGTTGTCAAATATTGCATCCGAGATGATAGGTTGCCTTAGGTTAGGATATATAACGTTATAGACGCATGTAATGTTACCACCGAGACGTAGGGACCGACACGCCTGGAATGTTGACAAATGTTACATCCGAGATGTTAGGTTGTCTTAGGTTAGGATATATGACGTTACAGACGTATATAATGTTCCCTCCGAGAAGTAGGGTTCGACAGGACAGGAATGTTGTCAAATATTGCATCCGAGATGTTAGGCTGCCTTAGGTTAGGATATATACCGTTATAGACGTATATACTGTTCCCACCGAGAAGTAGGGTTCGACACGCCAGGAATGTTGTCAAATATTACATACGAGATGTTAGGAGGCCTTAGGTTAGGATATATAACGTTATAGACGCATGTAATGTTACGATCGAGACGTAGGGACCGACACGCCTGGAATGTTGTAAAATGTTACATCCGAGATGTTAGGTTGCCTAAGATTAGGATATATACCGTTATAGACGCATGTAATGTTACCACCGAGACGTAGGGACCGACACGCCTGGAATGTTGTCAAATGTTACATCCGAGATGTTAGGTTGCCTTAGGTTAGGATATATGACGTTACAGACGTATATACTGTTCCCTCCGAGAAGTAGTGTTCGACAGGCCAGGAATGTTGTCAAATATTGCATCCGAGATGTTAGGTTGCCTTAGATTATGATATATACCGTTATAGACGCATATAATGTTCCCACCGAGAAGTAGGGTCCGACACGCCTGGAAGGTTGTAGAATATTACATCCGAGATGTCAGGTTGCCTTAGGTTAGGATATATACCGTTATAGACATATATACTGTTCCCTCCGAGAAGTAAGGTTCGACAGGCCAGGAATGTTGTCAAATATTGCATCCGAGATGATAGGTTGCCTTAGGTTAGGATATATAACGTTATAGACGCATGTAATGTTACGACCGAGACGTAGGGACCGACACGCCTGGAATGTTGTAAAATGTTACATCCGAGATGTTAGGTTGCCTAAGATTAGGATATATACCGTTATAGACGCATGTAATGTTACCACCGAGACGTAGGGACCGACACGCCTGGAATGTTGTCAAATGTTACATCCGAGATGTTAGGTTGCCTCAGGATAGGATATATGACGTTATAGACGTATATACTGTTCCCTCCGAGAAGTAGGGTTCGACGGGCCAGGAATGTTGTCAGATATTGCATCCGAGATGTTAGGTTGCCTTAGGTTAGGATATACAACGTTATAGACGCATATAATGTTCCCACCGAGAAGTAGGGTCCGACACGCCTGGAATGTTGTAGAATATTACATCCGAGATGTAAGGTTGCCTTAGGTTAGGATATATAACGTTATGGACGTATATACTGTTCCCACCGAGAAGTAGGGTCCGAAACGCCAGCAATGTTGTAAAATATTACATCCGAGTTGTTACGTTGCCGTTATAGGCGCATTAATGTTACCACCGAGACGTAGGGACCGACACGCCTGGAATGTTGTCAAATGTGGCATCCGAGATGTTAGGTTGCCTTAGGTTAGGATATATGACGTTATAGACGTATATACTGTTCCCTCCGGATGGTAGGGTTCGACAGGCCAGGAATGTTGTCAAATATTGCATCCGAGATGTTAGGTTGCCTTAGGTTAGGATATATGACGTTATAGACGCATGTAATGTTACCACCGAGACGTAGGAACCGACATGCCTGGAATGTTGTCAAATGTTACATCCGAGATGTTAGGTTGCCTTAGGTTAGGATATATGATGTTATAGACGTATATACTGTTCCCACCGAGAGGTAGGGTTCGACACGCCAGGAATGTTGTCAAATATTGCATCCGAGATGTTAGGCTGCCTTAGGTTAGGATATATACCGTTATAGACGTATATACTGTTCGCACCGAGAAGTAGGGTTCGACACGCCAGGAATGTTGTCAAATATTACATACGAGATGTTAGGAGGCCTTAGGTAAGGATATATAACGTTATAGACGCATGTAATGTTACGACCGAGACGTAGGGTCCGACACGCCTGGAATGTTGTAAAATGTTACATCCGAGATGTTAGGTTGCCTAAGATTAGGATATATACCGTTATAGACGCATGTAATGTTACCACCGAGACGTAGGGACCGACACGCCTGGAATGTTGTCAAATGTTACATCCGAGATGTTAGGTTGTCTTAGGTTAGGATATATGACGTTATAGACGTATATACTGTTCCCTCCGGATGGTAGGGTTCGACAGGCCAGGAATGTTGTCAAATATTGCATCCGAGATGTTAGGTTGCCTTAGATTAGGATATATACCGTTATAGACGTATATACTGTTCCCTCCGGGACGTAGGGTTCGACAGGCTGGGAATGTTGTCAAATATTGCATCCGAGATGATAGGTTGCCTTAGGTTAGGATATATAACGTTATAGACGCATGTAATGTTACCACCGAGACGTAGGGACCGTCACGCCTGGAATGTTGTCAAATGTTACATCCGAGATGTTAGGTTGCCTTAGGTTAGGATATATGACGTTACAGACGTATATACTGTTCTCTCCGGGAAGTAGGGTTCGACAGGCCAGGAATGTTGTCAAATATTGCATCCGAGATGTTAGGTTGCCTTAGAATATGATATATACCGTTATAGACGTATATACTGTTCCCTCCGAGAAGTAGGGTTCGACAGGCCAGGAATGTTGTCAAATATTGCATCCGAGATGTTAGGTTGCCTTAGATTAGGATATACAACGTTATAGACGCATATAATGTTCCCACCGAGAAGTAGGGTCCGACACGCCTGGAATGTTGTAGAATATTACATCCGAGATGTAAGGTTGCCTTAGGTTAGGATATATAACGTTATGGACGTATATACTGTTCCCACCGAGAAGTAGGGTCCGAAACGCCAGCAATGTTGTAAAATATTACATCCGAGTTGTTACGTTGCCGTTATAGGCGCATTAATGTTACCACCGAGACGTAGGGACCGACACGCCTGGAATGTTGTCAAATGTGACATCCGAGATGTTAGGTTGCCTTAGGTTAGGATATATGACGTTATAGACGTATATACTGTTCCCACCGTGAGGTAGGGTTCGACACGCCAGGAATGTTGTCAAATAATACATGCGAGATGTTATGTGGCCTTAGGTTAGGATATATAACGTTATAGACGCATGTAATGTTACCACCGAGACGTAGGGACCGACACGCCTGTAATGTTGACAAATGTTACATCCGAGATGTTAGGTTGTCTTAGGTTAGGATATATGACGTTACAGACGTATATAATGTTCCCTCCGAGAAGTAGGGTTCGACAGGACAGGAATGTTGTCAAATATTGCATCCTAGATGTTAGGCTGCCTTAGGTTAGGATATATACCGTTATAGACGTATATACTGTTCCCACCGAGAAGTAGGGTTCGACACGCCAGGAATGTTGTCAAATATTACATACGAGATGGTAGGTGGCCTTAGGTTAGGATATATAACGTTATAGACGCATGTAATGTTACGACCGAGACGTAGGGACCGACACGCCTGGAATGTTGTAAAATGTTACATCCGAGATGTTAGGTTGCCTAAGATTAGGATATATACCGTTATAGACGCATGTAATGTTACCACCGAGACGTAGGGACCGACACGCCTGGAATGTTGTCAAATGTTACATCCGAGATGTTAGGTTGCCTCAGGATAGGATATATGACGTTATAGACGTATATACTGTTCCCTCCGAGAAGTAGGGTTCGACGGGCCAGGAATGTTGTCAGATATTGCATCCGAGATGTTAGGTTGCCTTAGGTTAGGATATATACCGTTATAGACATATATACTGTTCCCTCCGAGAAGTAGGGTTCGACAGGCCAGGAATGTTGTCAAATATTGCATCCGACATGATAGGTTGCCTTAGGTTAGGATATATAACGTTATAGACGCATGTAATGTTACCACCGAGACGTAGGGACCGTCACGCCTGGAATGTTGACAAATGTTACATCCGAGATGTTAGGTTGCCTTAGGTTAGGATATATGACGTTACAGACGTATATACTGTTCCCTCCGAGAATTAGGGTTCGACAGGCCAGGAATGTTGTCAAATATTGCATCCGAGATGTTAGGTTGCCTTAGATTATGATATATACCGTTATAGACGTATATACTGTTCCCTCCGAGATGTAGGGTTCGACAGGCCAGGAATGCTGTCAAATATTGCATCCGAGATGTTAGGTTGCCTTAGGTTAGGATATATAACGTTATAGACGCATGTAATGTTACCACCGAGACGTAGGGACCGACACGCCTGGAATGTTGTCAAATGTTACATCCGAGATGTTAGGTTGCCTCAGGATAGGATATATGACGTTATAGACGTATATACTGTTCCCTCCGAGAAGTAGGGTTCGACGGGCCAGGAATGTTGTCAGATATTGCATCCGAGATGTTAGGTTGCCTTAGGTTAGGATATATACCGTTATAGACATATATACTGTTCCCTCCGAGAAGTAGGGTTCGACAGGCCAGGAATGTTGTCAAATATTGCATCCGACATGATAGGTTGCCTTAGGTTAGGATATATAACGTTATAGACGCATGTAATGTTACCACCGAGACGTAGGGACCGTCACGCCTGGAATGTTGACAAATGTTACATCCGAGATGTTAGGTTGCCTTAGGTTAGGATATATGACGTTACAGACGTATATACTGTTCCCTCCGAGAATTAGGGTTCGACAGGCCAGGAATGTTGTCAAATATTGCATCCGAGATGTTAGGTTGCCTTAGATTATGATATATACCGTTATAGACGTATATACTGTTCCCTCCGAGAAGTAGGGTTCGACAGGCCAGGAATGTTGTCAAATATTGCATCCGAGATGTTAGGTTGCCTTAGGTTAGGATATATAACGTTATAGACGCATGTAATGTTACCACCGAGACGTAGGGACCGACAGGCCTGGAATGTTGTCAAATGTTACATCCGAGATGTTAGGTTGCCTTAGATTAGGATATATGACGTTACAGACGTATATACTGTTCCCTCCGAGAAGTAGGGTTCGACAGGCCAGGAATGTTGTCAAATATTGCATCCGAGATGTTAGGTTGCCTTAGATTATGATATATACCGTTATTGACGTATATACTGTTCCCTCCGAGAAGTAGGGTTCGACAGGCCAGGAATGTTGTCAAATATTGCATCCGAGATGTTAGGTTGCCTTAGATTAGGATATACAACGTTATAGACGCATATAATGTTCCCACCGAGAAGTAGGGTCCGACACGCCTGGAATGTTGTCAAATGTTACATCCGAGATGTTAGGTTGCCTTAGGTTAGGATATATGACGTTACAGACGTATATACTGTTCCCTCCGAGAAGTAGTGTTCGACAGGCCAGGAATGTTGTCAAATATTGCATCCGAGATGTTAGGTTGCCTTAGATTAGGATATATTCCGTTATAGACGTATATAGTGTTCCCTTCGAGAAGTAGGGTTCGACAGGTCAGGAATGTTGTCAAATATTGCATCCGAGATGTTAGGTTGCCTCAGGTAAGAATATATGACGTTATAGACGTATATACTGTTCCCTCCGAGAAGTAGGGTTCGACAGGCCAGGAATGTTGTCAAATATTGCATCCGAGATGTTAGGTTGCCTTAGGTTAGGATATATAACGTTATAGACGCATGTAATGTTACCACCGAGACGTAGGGACCGACACGCCTGGAATGTTGTCAAATGTTACATCCGAGATGTTATGTTGCCTTAGATTAGGATATATGACGTTACAGACGTATATACTGTTCCCTCCGAGAAGTAGTGTTCGACAGGCCAGGAATGTTGTCAAATGTTACATCCGAGATGTTAGGTTGCCTTAGATTATGATATATACCGTTATAGACGTATATACTGTTCCCTCCGAGAAGTAGGGTTCGACAGGCCAGGAATGTTGTCAAATATTGCATCCGAGATGTTAGGTTGCCTTAGATTAGGATATACAACGTTATAGACGCATATAATGTTCCCACCGAGAAGTAGGGTCCGACACGCCAGGAATGTTGTCAAATATTACATACGAGATGTTATGTGGCCTTAGGTTAGGATATATAACGTTATAGACGCATGTAATGTTACGACCGAGACGTAGGGACCGACACGCCTGGAATGTTGTAAAATGTTACATCCGAGATGTTAGGTTGCCTAAGATTAGGATATATACCGTTATAGACGCATGTAATGTTACCACCGAGACGTAGGGACCGACACGCCTGGAATGTTGTCAAATGTTACATCCGAGATGTTAGGTTGTCTTAGGTTAGGATATATGACGTTATAGACGTATATAATGTTCCCTCCGGATGGTAGGGTTCGACAGGCCAGGAATGTTGTCAAATATTGCATCCGAGATGTTAGGTTGCCTTAGATTAGGATATATACCGTTATAGACGTATATACTGTTCCCTCCGGGACGTAGGGTTCGGCAGGCCGGGAATGTTGTCAAATATAGCATCCGAGATGTTAGGTTGCCTTAGGTTAGGATATATAACGTTATAGACGCATGTAATGTTACCACCGAGACGTAGGGCCCGACACGCCTGGAATGTTGTGAAATGTTACATCCGAGATGTTAGGTTGCCTTAGGTTAGGATATATGACGTTACAGACGTATATACTGTTCCCACCGAGAGGTAGGGTTCGACAGGCCAGGAATGTTGTCAAATATTGCATCCGAGATTTTAGGTTGCCTTAGGTTAGGATATATAACGTTATAGACGCATGTAATGTTACCACCGAGACGTAGGGACCGTCACGCCTGGAATGTTGACAAATGTTACATCCGAGATGTTAGGTTGCCTTAGGTTAGGATATATGACGTTACAGACGTATATACTGTTCCCTCCGAGAATTAGGGTTCGACAGGCCAGGAATGTTGTCAAATATTGCATCCGAGATGTTAGGTTGCCTTAGATTATGATATATACCGTTATAGACGTATATACTGTTCCCTCCGAGAAGTAGGGTTCGACAGGCCAGGAATGTTGTCAAATATTGCATCCGAGATGTTAGGTTGCCTTAGGTTAGGATATATAACGTTATAGACGCATGTAATGTTACCACCGAGACGTAGGGACCGACACGCCTGGAATGTTGTCAAATGTTACATCCGAGATGTTATGTTGCCTTAGATTAGGATATATGACGTTACAGACGTATATACTGTTCCCTCCGGGAAGTAGGGTTCGACAGGCCAGGAATGTTGTCAAATATTGCATCCGAGATGTTAGGTTGCCTTAGATTATGATATATACCGTTATAGACGTATATACTGTTCCCTCCGGGAAGTAGGGTTCGACAGGCCAGGAATGTTGTCAAATATTGCATCCGAGATGTTAGGTTGCCTTAGATTATGATATATACCGTTATAGACGTATATACTGTTCCCTCCGAGAAGTAGGGTTCGACAGGCCAGGAATGTTGTAGAATATTACATCCGAGATGTAAGGTTGCCTTAGGTTAGGATATATAACGTTATGGACGTATATACTGTTCCCACCGAGAAGTAGGGACCGAAACGCCAGCAATGTTGTAAAATATTACATACGAGTTGTTACGTTGCCGTTATAGACGCATTAATGTTACCACCGAGACGTAGGGACCGACACGCCTGGAATGTTGTCAAATGTGACATCCGAGATGTTAGGTTGCCTTAGGTTAGGATATGTATCGTTATAGACGTATATACTGTTCCCACCGAGAGGTAGGTTTCGACACGCCAGGAATGTTGTCAAATATTACATACGAGATGTTATGTGGCCTTAGGTTAGGATATATAACGTTATAGACGCATGTAATGTTACGACCGAGACGTAGGGACCGACACGCCTGGAATGTTGTAAAATGTTACATCCGAGATGTTAGGTTGCCTAAGATTAGGATATATACCGTTATAGACGCATGTAATGTTACCACCGAGACGTAGGGACCGACATGCCTGGAATGTTGTCAAATGTTACATCCGAGATGTTAGGTTGCCTTAGGTTAGGATATATGACGTTATAGACGTATATACCGTTCCCACCGAGAGGTAGGGTTCGACACGCCAGGAATGTTGTCAAATATTACATACGAGATGTTATGTGGCCTTAGGTTAGGATATATAACGTTATAGACGCATGTAATGTTACCACCGAGACGTAGGGACCGACACGCCTGGAATGTTGACAAATGTTACATCCGAGATGTTAGGTTGTCTTAGGTTAGGATATATGACGTTACAGACGTATATAATGTTCCCTCCGAGAAGTAGGGTTCGACAGGACAGGAATGTTGTCAAATATTGCATCCGAGATGTTAGGCTGCCTTAGGTTAGGATATATACCGTTATAGACGTATATACTGTTCGCACCGAGAAGTAGGGTTCGACACGCCAGGAATGTTGTCAAATATTACATACGAGATGTTAGGAGGCCTTAGGTTAGGATATATAACGTTATAGACGCATGTAATGTTACGACCGAGACGTAGGGACCGACACGCCTGGAATGTTGTAAAATGTTACATCCGAGATGTTAGGTTGCCTAATATTAGGATATATACCGTTACAGACGCATGTAATGTTACCACCGAGACGTAGGGACCGACACGCCTGGAATGTTGTCAAATGTTACATCCGAGATGTTAGGTTGTCTTAGGTTAGGATATATGACGTTATAGACGTATATACTGTTCCCTCCGGATGGTAGGGTTCGACAGGCCAGGAATGTTGTCAAATATTGCATCCGAGATGTTAGGTTGCCTTAGATTAGGATATATACCGTTATAGACGTATATACTGTTCCCTCCGGGACGTAGGGTTCGACAGGCCGGGAATGTTGTCAAATATAGCATCCGAGATGTTAGGTTGCCTTAGGTTAGGATATATAACGTTATAGACGCATGTAATGTTACCACCGAGACGTAGGGCCCGACACGCCTGGAATGTTGTGAAATGTTACATCCGAGATGTTAGGTTGCCTTAGGTTAGGATATATGACGTTACAGACGTATATACTGTTCCCACCGAGAGGTAGGGTTCGACAGGCCAGGAATGTTGTCAAATATTGCATCCGAGATTTTAGGTTGCCTTAGGTTAGGATATATAACGTTATAGACGCATGTAATGTTACCTCCGACACGTAGGGACGGACACGCCTGGAATGTTGTCAAATGTTACATCCGAGATGTTAGGTTGCCTTAGGTTAGGATATATGACGTTACAGACGTATATACTGTTCCCTCCGAGAATTAGGGTTCGACAGGCCAGGAATGTTGTCAAATATTGCATCCGAGATGTTAGGTTGCCTTAGATTATGATATATACCGTTATAGACGTATATACTGTTCCCTCCGAGAAGTAGGGTTCGACAGGCCAGGAATGTTGTCAAATATTGCATCCGAGATGTTAGGTTGCCTTAGATTAGGATATACAACGTTATAGACGCATATAATGTTCCCACCGAGAAGTAGGGTCCGACACGCCTGGAATGTTGTCAAATGTTACATCCGAGATGTTAGGTTGCCTTAGGTTAGGATATATGACGTTACAGACGTATATACTGTTCCCTCCGAGAAGTAGTGTTCGACAGGCCAGGAATGTTGTCAAATATTGCATCCGAGATGTTAGGTTGCCTTAGATTAGGATATATTCCGTTATAGACGTATATAGTGTTCCCTTCGAGAAGTAGGGTTCGACAGGCCAGGAATATTGTCAAATTTTGCATCCGAGATGTTAGGTTGCCTCAGGTAAGAATATATGACGTTATAGACGTATATACTGTTCCCTCCGAGAAGTAGGGTTCGACAGGCCAGGAATGTTGTCAAATATTGCATCCGAGATGTTAGGTTGCCTTAGGTTAGGATATATAACGTTATAGACGCATGTAATGTTACCAGCGAGACGTAGGGACCGACACGCCTGGAATGTTGTCAAATGTTACATCCGAGATGTTAGGTTGCCTCAGGTTAGGATATATGACGTTATAGACGTATATACTGTTCCCTCCGAGAAGTACGGTTCGACAGGCCAGGAATGTTGTCAAATATTGCATCCGAGATGTTAGGTTGCCTTAGGTTAGGATATATAACGTTATAGACGCATGTAATGTTACCACCGAGACGTAGGGACCGACACGCCTGGAATGTTGTCAAATGTTACATCCGAGATGTTATGTTGCCTTAGATTAGGATATATGACGTTACAGACGTATATACTGTTCCCTCCGGGAAGTAGGGTTCGACAGGCCAGGAATGTTGTCAAATATTGCATCCGAGATGTTAGGTTGCCTTAGATTATGATATATACCGTTATAGACGTATATACTGTTCCCTCCGAGAAGTAGGGTTCGACAGGCCAGGAATGTTGTCAAATATTGCATCCGAGATGTTAGGTTGCCTTAGATTAGGATATACAACGTTATAGACGCATATAATGTTCCCACCGAGAAGTAGGGTCCGACACGCCTGGAATGTTGTAGAATATTACATCCGAGATGTAAGGTTGCCTTAGGTTAGGATATATAACGTTATGGACGTATATACTGTTCCCACCGAGAAGTAGGGACCGAAACGCCAGCAATGTTGTAAAATATTACATACGAGTTGTTACGTTGCCGTTATAGACGCATTAATGTTACCACCGAGACGTAGGGACCGACACGCCTGGAATGTTGTCAAATGTGACATCCGAGATGTTAGGTTGCCTTAGGTTAGGATATGTATCGTTATAGACGTATATACTGTTCCCACCGAGAGGTAGGGTTCGACACGCCAGGAATGTTGTCAAATATTACATACGAGATGTTATGTGGCCTTAGGTTAGGATATATAACGTTATAGACGCATGTAATGTTACGACCGAGACGTAGGGACCGACACGCCTGGAATGTTGTAAAATGTTACATCCGAGATGTTAGGTTGCCTAAGATTAGGATATATACCGAAATAGACGCATGTAATGTTACCACCGAGACGTAGGGACCGACATGCCTGGAATGTTGTCAAATGTTACATCCGAGGTGTTAGGTTGCCTTAGGTTAGGATATATGACGTTATAGACGTATATACCGTTCCCACCGAGAGGTAGGGTTCGACACGCCAGGAATGTTGTCAAATATTACATACGAGATATTATGTGGCCTTAGGTTAGGATATATAACGTTATAGACGCATGTAATGTTACCACCGAGACGTAGGGACCGACACGCCTGGAATGTTGACAAATGTTACATCCGAGATGTTAGGTTGTCTTAGGTTAGGATATATGACGTTACAGACGTATATAATGTTCCCTCCGAGAAGTAGGGTTCGACAGGACAGGAATGTTGTCAAATATTGCATCCGAGATGTTAGGCTGCCTTAGGTTAGGATATATACCGTTATAGACGTATATACTGTTCGCACCGAGAAGTAGGGTTCGACACGCCAGGAATGTTGTCAAATATTACATACGAGATGTTAGGAGGCCTTAGGTTAGGATATATAACGTTATAGACGCATGTAATGTTACGACCGAGACGTAGGGACCGACACGCCTGGAATGTTGTAAAATGTTACATCCGAGATGTTAGGTTGCCTAAGATTAGGATATATACCGTTACAGACGCATGTAATGTTACCACCGAGACGTAGGGACCGACACGCCTGGAATGTTGTCAAATGTTACATCCGAGATGTTAGGTTGTCCTAGGTTAGGATATATGACGTTATAGACGTATATACTGTTCTCTCCGGATGGTAGGGTTCGACAGGCCAGGAATGTTGTCAAATATTGCATCCGAGATGTTAGGTTGCCTTAGATTAGGATATATACCGTTATAGACGTATATACTGTTCCCTCCGGGACGTAGGGTTCGACAGGCCGGGAATGTTGTCAAATATAGCATCCGAGATGTTAGGTTGCCTTAGGTTAGGATATATAACGTTATAGACGCATGTAATGTTACCACCGAGACGTAGGGCCCGACACGCCTGGAATGTTGTGAAATGTTACATCCGAGATGTTAGGTTGCCTTAGGTTAGGATATATGACGTTACAGACGTATATACTGTTCCCACCGAGAGGTAGGGTTCGACAGGCCAGGAATGTTGTCAAATATTGCATCCGAGATTTTAGGTTGCCTTAGGTTAGGATATATAACGTTATAGACGCATGTAATGTTACCTCCGACACGTAGGGACGGACACGCCTGGAATGTTGTCAAATGTTACATCCGAGATGTTAGGTTGCCTTAGGTTAGGATATATGACGTTACAGACGTATATACTGTTCCCTCCGAGAATTAGGGTTCGACAGGCCAGGAATGTTGTAAAATATTGCATCCGAGATGTTAGGTTGCCTTAGATTATGATATATACCGTTATAGACGTATATACTGTTCCCTCCGAGAAGTAGGGTTCGACAGGCCAGGAATGTTGTCAAATATTGCATCCGAGATGTTAGGTTGCCTTAGATTAGGATATACAACGTTATAGACGCATATAATGTTCCCACCGAGAAGTAGGGTTCGACACGCCTGGAATGTTGTCAAATGTTACATCCGAGATGTTAGGTTGCCTTAGGTTAGGATATATGACGTTACAGACGTATATACTGTTCCCTCCGAGAAGTAGTGTTCGACAGGCCAGGAATGTTGTCAAATATTGCATCCGAGATGTTAGGTTGCCTTAGATTAGGATATATTCCGTTATAGACGTATATAGTGTTCCCTTCGAGAAGTAGGGTTCGACAGGCCAGGAATGTTGTCAAATTTTGCATCCGAGATGTTAGGTTGCCTCAGGTAAGAATATATGACGTTATAGACGTATATACTGTTCCCTCCGAGAAGTAGGGTTCGACAGGCCAGGAATGTTGTCAAATATTGCATCCGCGATGTTAGGTTGCCTTAGGTTAGGATATATAACGTTATAGACGCATGTAATGTTACCAGCGAGACGTAGGGACCGACACGCCTGGAATGTTGTCAAATGTTACATCCGAGATGTTAGGTTGCCTCAGGTTAGGATATATGACGTTATAGACGTATATACTGTTCCCTCCGAGAAGTAGGGTTCGACAGGCCAGGAATGTTGTCAAATATTGCATCCGAGATGTTAGGTTGCCTTAGGTTAGGATATATAACGTTATAGACGCATGTAATGTTACCACCGAGACGTAGGGACCGACACGCCTGGAATGTTGTCAAATGTTACATCCGAGATGTTATGTTGCCTTAGATTAGGATATATGACGTTACAGACGTATATACTGTTCCCTCCGGGAAGTAGGGTTCGACAGGCCAGGAATGTTGTCAAATATTGCATCCGAGATGTTAGGTTGCCTTAGATTATGATATATACCGTTATAGACGTATATACTGTTCCCTCCGAGAAGTAGGGTTCGACAGGCCAGGAATGTTGTCAAATATTGCATCCGAGATGTTAGGTTGCCTTAGATTAGGATATACAACGTTATAGACGCATATAATGTTCCCACCGAGAAGTAGGGTCCGACACGCCTGGAATGTTGTAGAATATTACATCCGAGATGTAAGGTTGCCTTAGGTTAGGATATATAACGTTATGGACGTATATACTGTTCCCACCGAGAAGTAGGGACCGAAACGCCAGCAATGTTGTAAAATATTACATACGAGTTGTTACGTTGCCGTTATAGACGCATTAATGTTACCACCGAGACGTAGGGACCGACACGCCTGGAATGTTGTCAAATGTGACATCCGAGATGTTAGGTTGCCTTAGGTTAGGATATGTATCGTTATAGACGTATATACTGTTCCCACCGAGAGGTAGGGTTCGACACGCCAGGAATGTTGTCAAATATTACATACGAGATGTTATGTGGCCTTAGGTTAGGATATATAACGTTATAGACGCATGTAATGTTACGACCGAGACGTAGGGACCGACACGCCTGGAATGTTGTAAAATGTTACATCCGAGATGTTAGGTTGCCTAAGATTAGGATATATACCGTTATAGACGCATGTAATGTTACCACCGAGACGTAGGGACCGACATGCCTGGAATGTTGTCAAATGTTACATCCGAGATGTTAGGTTGCCTTAGGTTAGGATATATGACGTTATAGACGTATATACCGTTCCCACCGAGAGGTAGGGTTCGACACGCCAGGAATGTTGTCAAATATTACATACGAGATATTATGTGGCCTTAGGTTAGGATATATAACGTTATAGACGCATGTAATGTTCCCACCGAGAAGTAGGGTCCGACACGCCAGGAATGTTGTCAAATATTGCATCCGAGATGTTAGGTTGCCTTAGATTATGATATATACCGTTATAGACGTATATACTGTTCCCTCCGAGAAGTAGGGTTCGACAGGCCAGGAATGTTGTCAAATATTGCATCCGAGATGTTAGGTTGCCTTAGGTTAGGATATATAACGTTATAGACGCATGTAATGTTCCCACCGAGACGTAGGGACCGACACGCTTGGAATGTTGTCAAATGTTACATCCGAGATGTTATGTTGCCTTAGATTAGGATATATGACGTTACAGACGTATATACTGTTCCCTCCGGGAAGTAGGGTTCGACAGGACAGGAATGTTGTAAAATATTGCATCCGAGATGTTAGGTTGCCTTAGGTTAGGATATATGACGTTATAGACGTATATACTGTTCCCTCCGGATGGTAGGGTTCTACAGGCCAGGAATGTTGTCAAATATTGCATCCGAGATGTTAGGTTGCCTTAGGTTAGGATATATGACGTTATAGACGCATGTAATGTTACCACCGAGACGTAGGGACCGACATGCCTGGAATGTTGTCAAATGTTACATCCGAGATGTTAGGTTGCCTTAGGTTAGGATATATGACGTTATAGACGTATATACTGTTCCCACCGAGAGGTAGGGTTCGACACGCCAGGAATGTTGTCAAATATTACATACGAGATGTTATGTGGCCTTAGGTTAGGATATATAACGTTATAGACGCATGTAATGTTACCACCGAGACGTAGGGACCGACACGCCTGGAATGTTGACAAATGTTACATCCGAGATGTTAGGTTGCCTTAGGTTAGGATATATGACGTTACAGACGTATATACTGTTCCCTCCGAGAATTAGGGTTCGACAGGCCAGGAATGTTGTCAAATATTGCATCCGAGATGTTAGGTTGCCTTAGATTATGATATATACCGTTATAGACGTATATACTGTTCCCTCCGAGAAGTAGGGTTCGACAGGCCAGGAATGTTGTCAAATATTGCATCCGAGATGTTAGGTTGCCTTAGGTTAGGATATATAACGTTATAGACGCATGTAATGTTACCACCGAGACGTAGGGACCGACACGCCTGGAATGTTGTCAAATGTTACATCCGAGATGTTAGGTTGCCTTAGATTAGGATATATGACGTTACAGACGTATATACTGTTCCCTCCGGGAAGTAGGGTTCGACAGGCCAGGAATGTTGTCAAATATTGCATCCGAGATGTTAGGTTGCCTTAGATTATGATATATACCGTTATAGACGTATATACTGTTCCCTCCGAGAAGTAGGGTTCGACAGGCCAGGAATGTTGTCAAATATTGCATCCGAGATGTTAGGTTGCCTTAGATTAGGATATACAACGTTATAGACGCATATAATGTTCCCACCGAGAAGTAGGGTCCGACACGCCTGGAATGTTGTCAAATGTTACATCCGAGATGTTAGGTTGCCTTAGGTTAGGATATATGACGTTACAGACGTATATACTGTTCCCTCCGAGAAGTAGTGTTCGACAGGCCAGGAATGTTGTCAAATATTGCATCCGAGATGTTAGGTTGCCTTAGATTAGGATATATTCCGTTATAGACGTATATAGTGTTCCCTTCGAGAAGTAGGGTTCGACAGGCCAGGAATGTTGTCAAATTTTGCATCCGAGATGTTAGGTTGCCTCAGGTAAGAATATATGACGTTATAGACGTATATACTGTTCCCTCCGGATGGTAGGGTTCGACAGGCCAGGAATGTTGTCAAATATTGCATCCGAGATGTTAGGTTGCCTTAGGTTAGGATATATAACGTTATAGACGCATGTAATGTTACCAGCGAGACGTAGGGACCGACACGCCTGGAATGTTGTCAAATGTTACATCCGAGATGTTAGGTTGCCTCAGGTTAGGATATATGACGTTATAGACGTATATACTGTTCCCTCCGAGAAGTACGGTTCGACAGGCCAGGAATGTTGTCAAATATTGCATCCGAGATGTTAGGTTGCCTTAGGTTAGGATATATAACGTTATAGACGCATGTAATGTTACCACCGAGACGTAGGGACCGACACGCCTGGAATGTTGTCAAATGTTACATCCGAGATGTTATGTTGCCTTAGATTAGGATATATGACGTTACAGACGTATATACTGTTCCCTCCGGGAAGTAGGGTTCGACAGGCCAGGAATGTTGTCAAATATTGCATCCGAGATGTTAGGTTGCCTTAGATTATGATATATACCGTTATAGACGTATATACTGTTCCCTCCGAGAAGTAGGGTTCGACAGGCCAGGAATGTTGTCAAATATTGCATCCGAGATGTTAGGTTGCCTTAGATTAGGATATACAACGTTATAGACGCATATAATGTTCCCACCGAGAAGTAGGGTCCGACACGCCTGGAATGTTGTAGAATATTACATCCGAGATGTAAGGTTGCCTTAGGTTAGGATATATAACGTTATGGACGTATATACTGTTCCCACCGAGAAGTAGGGTCCGAAACGCCAGCAATGTTGTAAAATATTACATACGAGTTGTTACGTTGCCGTTATAGACGCATTAATGTTACCACCGAGACGTAGGGACCGACACGCCTGGAATGTTGTCAAATGTGACATCCGAGATGTTAGGTTGCCTTAGGTTAGGATATGTATCGTTATAGACGTATATACTGTTCCCACCGAGAAGTAGTGTTCGACAGGCCAGGAATGTTGTCAAATATTGCATCCGAGATGTTAGGTTGCCTTAGATTATGATATGTACCGTTATAGACGCATATAATGTTCCCATCGAGAAGTAGGGTCCGACACGCCTGGAAGGTTGTAGAATATTACCGCCGAGATGTCAGGTTGCCTTAGGTTAGGATATATACCGTTATAGACATATATACTGTTCCCTCCGAGAAGTAGGGTTCGACAGGCCAGTAATGTTGTCAAATATTGCATCCGAGATGATAGGTTGCCTTAGGTTAGGATATATAACGTTATAGACGCATGTAATGTTACCACCGAGACGTAGGGACCGTCACGCCTGGAATGTTGTCAAATGTTACATCCGAGATGTTAGGTTGCCTTAGGTTAGGATATATGACGTTACAGACGTATATACTGTTCTCTCCGGGAAGTAGGCTTCGACAGGCCAGGAATGTTGTCAAATATTGCATCCGAGATGTTAGGTTGCCTTAGATTATGATATATACCGTTATAAACGTATATACTGTTCCCTCCGAGAAGTAGGGTTCGACAGGCCAGGAATGTTGTCAAATATTACATACGAGATGTTATGTGGCCTTAGGTTAGGACATATAACGTTATAGACGCATGTAATGTTACCACCGAGACGTAGGGACCGACACGCCTGGAATGTTGACAAATGTTACATCCGAGATGTTAGGTTGTCTTAGGTTAGGATATACGACGTTACAGACGTATATAATGTTCCCTCCGAGAAGTAGGGTTCGACAGGACAGGAATGTTGTCAAATATTGCATCCGAGATGTTAGGCTGCCTTAGGTTAAGATATATACCGTTATAGACGTATATACTGTTCCCACCGAGAAGTAGGGTTCGACACGCCAGGAATGTTGTCAAATATTACATACGAGATGGTAGGTGGCCTTAGGTTAGGATATATAACGTTATAGACGCATGTAATGTTACGACCGAGACGTAGGAACCGACACGCCTGGAATGTTGTAAAATGTTACATCCGAGATGTTAGGTTGCCTAAGATTAGGATATATACCGTTATAGACGCATGTAATGTTACCACCGAGACGTATGGACCGACACGCCTGGAATGTTGTCAAATGTTACATCCGAGATGTTAGGTTGCCTTAGGTTAGGATATATAACGTTATAGACGTATATACTGTTCCCTCCGAGAAGTAGGGTTCGACAGGCCAGGAATGTTGTCAAATATTGCATCCGAGATGTTAGGTTGCCTTAGATTATGATATATACCGTTATAGACGTATATACTGTTCCCTCCGAGAAGTAGGGTTCGACAGGACAGGAATGTTGTCAAATATAGCATCCGAGATGTTAGGTTGCATTAGATTAGGATATACAACGTTATAGACGCATATAATGTTCCCACCGAGAAGTAGGGTCCGACACGCCTGGAATGTTGTAGAATAATACATCCGAGATGTCAGGTTGCCTTAGGTTAGGATACATAACGTTATAGACGTATATACGGTTCCCTCCGAGAAGTAGCGTTCGACAGGCCAGGAATGTTGTCAAATATTGCATCCGAGATGTTAGGTTGCCTTAGATTAGGATATATACCGTTATAGACGCATGTAATGTTACCACCGAGACGTAGGGACCGACACGCCTGGAATGTTGTCAAATGTTACATCCGAGATGTTAGGTTGCCTCAAGATAGGATATATGACGTTATAGACGTATATACTGTTCCCTCCGAGAAGTAGGGTTCGACGGGCCAGGAATGTTGTCAGATATTGCATCCGAGATGTTAGGTTGCCTTAGGTTAGGATATATACCGTTATAGACATATATACTGTTCCCTCCGAGAAGTAGGGTTCGACAGGCCAGGAATGTTGTCAAATATTGCACCCGAGATGTTAGGTTGCCTTAGATTAGGATATACAACGTTATAGACGCATATAATGTTCCCACCGAGACGTAGGGACCGACACGCCTGGAATGTTGTCAAATGTTACATCCGAGATGTTAGGTTGCCTTAGATTAGGATATATGACGTTACAGACGTATATACTGTTCCCTCCGGGAAGTAGGGTTCGACAGGCCAGGAATGTTGTCAAATATTGCATCCGAGATGTTAGGTTGCCTTAGATTATGATATATACCGTTATAGACGTATATACTGTTCCCTCCGAGAAGTAGGGTTCGACAGGCCAGGAATGTTGTCAAATATTGCATCCGAGATGTTAGGTTGCCTTAGATTAGGATATACAACGTTATAGACGCATATAATGTTCCCACCGAGAAGTAGGGTCCGACACGCCTGGAATGTTGTAGAATATTACATCCGAGATGTAAGGTTGCCTTAGGTTAGGATATATAACGTTATGGACGTATATACTGTTCCCACCGAGAAGTAGGGTCCGAAACGCCAGCAATGTTGTAAAATATTACATACGAGTTGTTACGTTGCCGTTATAGACGCATTAATGTTACCACCGAGACGTAGGGACCGACACGCCTGGAATGTTGTCAAATGTGACATCCGAGATGTTAGGTTGCCTTAGGTTAGGATATGTATCGTTATAGACGTATATACTGTTCCCACCGAGAAGTAGTGTTCGACAGGCCAGGAATGTTGTCAAATATTGCATCCGAGATGTTAGGTTGCCTTAGATTATGATATATACCGTTATAGACGCATATAATGTTCCCATCGAGAAGTAGGGTCCGACACGCCTGGAAGGTTGTAGAATATTACCGCCGAGATGTCAGGTTGCCTTAGGTTAGGATATATACCGTTATAGACATATATACTGTTCCCTCCGAGAAGTAGGGTTCGACAGGCCAGTAATGTTGTCAAATATTGCATCCGAGATGATAGGTTGCCTTAGGTTAGGATATATAACGTTATAGACGCATGTAATGTTACCACCGAGACGTAGGGACCGTCACGCCTGGAATGTTGTCAAATGTTACATCCGAGATGTTAGGTTGCCTTAGGTTAGGATATATGACGTTACAGACGTATATACTGTTCTCTCCGGGAAGTAGGCTTCGACAGGCCAGGAATGTTGTCAAATATTGCATCCGAGATGTTAGGTTGCCTTAGATTATGATATATACCGTTATAGACGTATATACTGTTCCCTCCGAGAAGTAGGGTTCGACAGGCCAGGAATGTTGTCAAATATTACATACGAGATGTTATGTGGCCTTAGGTTAGGACATATAACGTTATAGACGCATGTAATGTTACCACCGAGACGTAGGGACCGACACGCCTGGAATGTTGACAAATGTTACATCCGAGATGTTAGGTTGTCTTAGGTTAGGATATACGACGTTACAGACGTATATAATGTTCCCTCCGAGAAGTAGGGTTCGACAGGACAGGAATGTTGTCAAATATTGCATCCGAGATGTTAGGCTGCCTTAGGTTAAGATATATACCGTTATAGACGTATATACTGTTCCCACCGAGAAGTAGGGTTCGACACGCCAGGAATGTTGTCAAATATTACATACGAGATGGTAGGTGGCCTTAGGTTAGGATATATAACGTTATAGACGCATGTAATGTTACGACCGAGACGTAGGGACCGACACGCCTGGAATGTTGTAAAATGTTACATCCGAGATGTTAGGTTGCCTAAGATTAGGATATATACCGTTATAGACGCATGTAATGTTACCACCGAGACGTATGGACCGACACGCCTGGAATGTTGTCAAATGTTACATCCGAGATGTTAGGTTGCCTTAGGTTAGGATATATAACGTTATAGACGTATATACTGTTCCCTCCGAGAAGTAGGGTTCTACAGGCCAGGAATGTTGTCAAATATTGCATCCGAGATGTTAGGTTGCCTTAGATTAGGATATACAACGTTATAGACGCATATAATGTTCCCACCGAGAAGTAGGGTCCGACACGCCTGGAATGTTGTAGAATAATACATCCGAGATGTCAGGTTGCCTTAGGTTAGGATACATAACGTTATAGACGTATATACGGTTCCCTCCGAGAAGTAGCGTTCGACAGGCCAGGAATGTTGTCAAATATTGCATCCGAGATGTTAGGTTGCCTTAGATTAGGATATATACCGTTATAGACGCATGTAATGTTACCACCGAGACGTAGGGACCGACACGCCTGGAATGTTGTCAAATGTTACATCCGAGATGTTAGGTTGCCTCAGGATAGGATATATGACGTTATAGACGTATATACTGTTCCCTCCGAGAAGTAGGGTTCGACGGGCCAGGAATGTTGTCAGATATTGCATCCGAGATGTTAGGTTGCCTTAGGTTAGGATATATACCGTTATAGACATATATACTGTTCCCTCCGAGAAGTAGGGTTCGACAGGCCAGGAATGTTGTCAAATATTGCACCCGAGATGTTAGGTTGCCTTAGATTAGGATATACAACGTTATAGACGCATATAATGTTCCCACCGAGACGTAGGGACCGACACGCCTGGAATGTTGTCAAATGTTACATCCGAGATGTTAGGTTGCCTTAGATTAGGATATATGACGTTACAGACGTATATACTGTTCCCTCCGGGAAGTAGGGTTCGACAGGCCAGGAATGTTGTCAAATATTGCATCCGAGATGTTAGGTTGCCTTAGATTATGATATATACCGTTATAGACGTATATACTGTTCCCTCCGAGAAGTAGGGTTCGACAGGCCAGAAATGTTGTCAAATATTGCATCCGAGATGTTAGGTTGCCTTAGGTTAGGATATATAACGTTATAGACGCATGTAACGTTACCACCGAGACGTAGGGCCCGACACGCCTGGAATGTTGTGAAATGTTACATCCGAGATGTTAGGTTGCCTTAGGTTAGGATATATGACGTTACAGACGTATATACTGTTCCCACCGAGAGGTAGGGTTCGACAGGCCAGGAATGTTGTCAAATATTGCATCCGAGATTTTAGGTTGCCTTAGGTTAGGATATATAACGTTATAGACGCATGTAATGTTACCTCCGACACGTAGGGACGGACACGCCTGGAATGTTGTCAAATGTTACATCCGAGATGTTATGTTGCCTTAGATTAGGATATATGACGTTACAGACGTATATACTGTTCCCTCCGGGAAGTAGGGTTCGACAGGCCAGGCATGTTGTCAAATATTGCATCCGAGATGTTAGGTTGCCTTAGATTATGATATATACCGTTATAGACGTATATAACGTTCCCGCCGAGAAGTAGGGTTCGACAGGCCAGGAATGTTGTCAAATATTGCATCCGAGATGTTGGGTTGCCTTAGGTTAGGATATATGACGTTACAGACGTATATACTGTTCCCACCGAGAGGTAGGGTTCGACAGGCCAGGAATGTTGTCAAATATTGCATCCGAGATGTTAGGTTGCCTTAGGTTAGGATATATGACGTTATAGACGCATGTAATGTTACCACCGAGACGTAGGGACCGACATGCCTGGAATGTTGTCAAATGTTACATCCGAGATGTTAGGTTGCCTTAGGTTAGGATATATGACGTTATAGACGTATATACTGTTCCCACTTGAGGTAGGGTTCGACACGCCAGGAATGTTGTCAAATATTACATACGAGATGTTATGTGGCCTTAGGTTAGGATATATAACGTTATAGACGCATGTAATGTTACCACCGAGACGTAGGGACCGACACGCCTGGAATGTTGACAAATGTTACATCCGAGATGTTAGGTTGCCTTAGGTTAGGATATATGACGTTACAGACGTATATACTGTTCCCTCCGAGAATTAGGGTTCGACAGGCCAGGAATGTTGTCAAATATTGCATCCGAGATGTTAGGTTGCCTTAGATTATGATATATACCGTTATAGACGTATATACTGTTCCCTCCGAGAAGCAGGGTTCGACAGGCCAGGAATGTTGTCAAATATTGCATCCGAGATGTTAGGTTGCCTTAGGTTAGGATATATAACGTTATAGACGCATGTAATGTTACCACCGAGACGTAGGGACCGACACGCCTGGAATGTTGTCAAATGTTACATCCGAGATGTTAGGTTGCCTTAGATTAGGATATATGACGTTACAGACGTATATACTGTTCCCTCCGGGAAGTAGGGTTCGACAGGCCAGGAATGTTGTCAAATATTGCATCCGAGATGTTAGGTTGCCTTAGATTATGATATATACCGTTATAGACGTATATACTGTTCCCTCCGAGAAGTAGGGTTCGACAGGCCAGGAATGTTGTCAAATATTGCATCCGAGATGTTAGGTTGCCTTAGATTAGGATATACAACGTTATAGACGCATATAATGTTCCCACCGAGAAGTAGGGTCCGACACGCCTGGAATGTTGTCAAATGTTACATCCGAGATGTTAGGTTGCCTTAGGTTAGGATATATGACGTTACAGACGTATATACTGTTCCCTCCGAGAAGTAGTGTTCGACAGGCCAGGAATGTTGTCAAATATTGCATCCGAGATGTTAGGTTGCCTTAGATTAGGATATATTCCGTTATAGACGTATATAGTGTTCCCTTCGAGAAGTAGGGTTCGACAGGCCAGGAATGTTGTCAAATTTTGCATCCGAGATGTTAGGTTGCCTCAGGTAAGAATATATGACGTTATAGACGTATATACTGTTCCCTCCGAGAAGTAGGGTTCGACAGGCCAGGAATGTTGTCAAATATTGCATCCGAGATGTTAGGTTGCCTTAGGTTAGGATATATAACGTTATAGACGCATGTAATGTTACCAGCGAGACGTAGGGACCGACACGCCTGGAATGTTGTCAAATGTTACATCCGAGATGTTAGGTTGCCTCAGGTTAGGATATATGACGTTATAGACGTATATACTGTTCCCTCCGAGAAGTACGGTTCGACAGGCCAGGAATGTTGTCAAATATTGCATCCGAGATGTTAGGTTGCCTTAGGTTAGGATATATAACGTTATAGACGCATGTAATGTTACCACCGAGACGTAGGGACCGACACGCCTGGAATGTTGTCAAATGTTACATCCGAGATGTTATGTTGCCTTAGATTAGGATATATGACGTTACAGACGTATATACTGTTCCCTCCGGGAAGTAGGGTTCGACAGGCCAGGAATGTTGTCAAATATTGCATCCGAGATGTTAGGTTGCCTTAGATTATGATATATACCGTTATAGACGTATATACTGTTCCCTCCGAGAAGTAGGGTTCGACAGGCCAGGAATGTTGTCAAATATTGCATCCGAGATGTTAGGTTGCCTTAGATTAGGATATACAACGTTATAGACGCATATAATGTTCCCACCGAGAAGTAGGGTCCGACACGCCTGGAATGTTGTCAAATGTTACATCCGAGATGTTAGGTTGCCTTAGGTTAGGATATATGACGTTACAGACGTATATACTGTTCCCTCCGAGAAGTAGTGTTCGACAGGCCAGGAATGTTGTCAAATATTGCATCCGAGATGTTAGGTTGCCTTAGATTAGGATATATTCCGTTATAGACGTATATAGTGTTCCCTTCGAGAAGTAGGGTTCGACAGGCCAGGAATGTTGTCAAATTTTGCATCCGAGATGTTAGGTTGCCTCAGGTAAGAATATATGACGTTATAGACGTATATACTGTTCCCTCCGAGAAGTAGGGTTCGACAGGCCAGGAATGTTGTCAAATATTGCATCCGAGATGTTAGGTTGCCTTAGGTTAGGATATATAACGTTATAGACGCATGTAATGTTACCAGCGAGACGTAGGGACCGACACGCCTGGAATGTTGTCAAATGTTACATCCGAGATGTTAGGTTGCCTCAGGTTAGGATATATGACGTTATAGACGTATATACTGTTCCCTCCGAGAAGTACGGTTCGACAGGCCAGGAATGTTGTCAAATATTGCATCCGAGATGTTAGGTTGCCTTAGGTTAGGATATATAACGTTATAGACGCATGTAATGTTACCACCGAGACGTAGGGACCGACACGCCTGGAATGTTGTCAAATGTTACATCCGAGATGTTATGTTGCCTTAGATTAGGATATATGACGTTACAGACGTATATACTGTTCCCTCCGGGAAGTAGGGTTCGACAGGCCAGGAATGTTGTCAAATATTGCATCCGAGATGTTAGGTTGCCTTAGATTATGATATATACCGTTATAGACGTATATACTGTTCCCTCCGAGAAGTAGGGTTCGACAGGCCAGGAATGTTGTCAAATATTGCATCCGAGATGTTAGGTTGCCTTAGATTAGGATATACAACGTTATAGACGCATATAATGTTCCCACCGAGAAGTAGGGTCCGACACGCCTGGAATGTTGTAGAATATTACATCCGAGATGTAAGGTTGCCTTAGGTTAGGATATATAACGTTATGGACGTATATACAGTTCCCACCGAGAAGTAGGGTCCGAAACGCCAGCAATGTTGTAAAATATTACATACGAGTTGTTACGTTGCCGTTATAGACGCATTAATGTTACCATCGAGACGTAGGGACCGACACGCCTGGAATGTTGTCAAATGTGACATCCGAGATGTTAGGTTGCCTTAGGTTAGGATATGTATCGTTATAGACGTATATACTGTTCCCACCGAGAAGTAGTGTTCGACAGTCCAGGAATGTTGTCAAATATTGCATCCGAGATGTTAGGTTGCCTTAGATTATGATATATACCGTTATAGACGCATATAATGTTCCCATCGAGAAGTAGGGTCCGACACGCCTGGAAGGTTGTAGAATATTACATCCGAGATGTCAGGTTGCCTTAGGTTAGGATATATACCGTTATAGACATATATACTGTTCCCTCCGAGAAGTAGGGTTCGACAGGCCAGTAATGTTGTCAAATATTGCATCCGAGATGATAGGTTGCCTTAGGTTAGGATATATAACGTTATAGACGCATGTAATGTTACCACCGAGACGTAGGGACCGTCACGCCTGGAATGTTGTCAAATGTTACATCCGAGATGTTAGGTTGCCTTAGGTTAGGATATATGACGTTACAGACGTATATACTGTTCTCTCCGGGAAGTAGGCTTCGACAGGCCAGGAATGTTGTCAAATATTGCATCCGAGATGTTAGGTTGCCTTAGATTATGATATATACCGTTATAGACGTATATACTGTTCCCTCCGAGAAGTAGGGTTCGACAGGCCAGGAATGTTGTCAAATATTACATACGAGATGTTATGTGGCCTTAGGTTAGGACATATATCGTTATAGACGCATGTAATGTTACCACCGAGACGTAGGGACCGACACGCCTGGAATGTTGACAAATGTTACATCCGAGATGTTAGGTTGTCTTAGGTTAGGATATACGACGTTACAGACGTATATAATGTTCCCTCCGAGAAGTAGGGTTCGACAGGACAGGAATGTTGTCAAATATTGCATCCGAGATGTTAGGCTGCCTTAGGTTAAGATATATACCGTTATAGACGTATATACTGTTCCCACCGAGAAGTAGGGTTCGACACGCCAGGAATGTTGTCAACTATTACATACGAGATGGTAGGTGGCCTTAGGTTAGGATATATAACGTTATAGACGCATGTAATGTTACGACCGAGACGTAGGGACCGACACGCCTGGAATGTTGTAAAATGTTACATCCGAGATGTTAGGTTGCCTAAGATTAGGATATATACCGTTATAGACGCATGTAATGTTACCACCGAGACGTATGGACCGACACGCCTGGAATGTTGTCAAATGTTACATCCGAGATGTTAGGTTGCCTTAGGTTAGGATATATAACGTTATAGACGTATATACTGTTCCCTCCGAGAAGTAGGGTTCGACAGGCCAGGAATGTTGTCAAATATTGCATCCGAGATGTTAGGTTGCCTTAGATTATGATATATACCGTTATAGACGTATATACTGTTCCCTCCGAGAAGTAGGGTTCGACACGCCTGGAATGTTGTAGAATATTACATCCGAGATGTAAGGTTGTCTTAGGTTAGGATATATAACGTTATGGACGTATATACTGTTCCCACCGAGAAGTAGGGTCCGAAACGCCAGCAATGTTGTAAAATATTACATACGAGTTGTTACGTTGCCGTTATAGACGCATTAATGTTACCACCGAGACGTAGGGACCGACACGCCTGGAATGTTGTCAAATGTGACATCCGAGATGTTAGGTTGCCTTAGGTTAGGATATGTATCGTTATAGACGTATATACTGTTCCCACCGAGAAGTAGTTTTCGACAGGCCAGGAATGTTGTCAAATATTGCATCCGAGATGTTAGGTTGCCTTAGATTATGATATATACCGTTATAGACGCATATAATGTTCCCACCGAGAAGTAGGGTCCGACACGCCTGGAAGGTTGTAGAATATTACATCCGAGATGTCAGGTTGCCTTAGGTTAGGATATATACCGTTATAGACATATATACTGTTCCCTCCGAGAAGTATGGTTCGACAGGCCAGGAATGTTGTCAAATATTGCATCCGAGATGATAGGTTGCCTTAGGTTAGGATATATAACGTTATAGACGTATATAACGTTCCCTCCGAGAAGTAGGGTTCGACAGGCCAGGAATGTTGTCAAATATTGCATCCGAGATGTTAGGTTGCCTTAGATTAGGATATACAACGTTATAGACGCATATAATGTTCCCACCGAGAAGTAGGGTCCGACACGCCTGGAATGTTGTCAAATATTGCATCCCAGATGTTAGGTTGCCTTAGATTAGGATATACAACGTTATAGACGCATATAATGTTCCCACCGAGAAGTAGGGTCCGACACGCCTGGAATGTTGTAGAATATTACATCCGAGGTGTAAGGTTGCCTTAGGTTAGGATATATAACGTTATGGACGAATATACTGTTCCCACCGAGAAGTAGGGTCCGAAACGCCAGCAATGTTGTAAAATATTACATCCGAGTTGTTACGTTGCCGTTATAGGCGCATTAATGTTACCACCGAGACGTAGGGACCGACACGCCTGGAATGTTGTCAAATGTGACATCCGAGATGTTAGGTTGCCTTAGGTTAGGATATATGACGTTATAGACGTATATACTGTTCCCTCCGGATGGTAGGGTTCGACAGGCCAGGAATGTTGTCAAATATTGCATCCGAGATGTTAGGTTGCCTTAGGTTAGGATATATGACGTTATAGACGTATATACTGTTCCCACCGAGAGGTAGGGTTCGACACGCCAGGAATGTTGTCAAATATTACATACGAGATGGTAGGTGGCCTTAGGTTAGGATATATAACGTTATAGACCCATGTAATGTTACGACCGAGACGTAGGGACCGACACGCCTGGAATGTTGTAAAATGTTACATCCGATATGTTAGGTTGCCTAAGATTAGGATATATACCGTTATAGACGCATGTAATGTTACCACCGAGACGTATGGACCGACACGCCTGGAATGTTGTCAAATGTTACATCCGAGATGTTAGGTTGCCTTAGGTTAGGATATATAACGTTATAGACGTATATACTGTTCCCTCCGAGAAGTAGGGTTCGACAGGCCAGGAATGTTGTCAAATATTGCATCCGAGATGTTAGGTTGCCTTAGATTATGATATATACCGTTATAGACGTATATACTGTTCCCTCCGAGAAGTAGGGTTCGACAGGCCAGGAATGTTGTCAAATATTGCATCCGAGATGTTAGGTTGCCTTAGATTATGATATATACCGTTATAGACGTATATAACGTTCCCTCCGAGAAGTAGGGTTCGACAGGCCAGGAATGTTGTCAAATATTGCATCCGAGATGTTAGGTTGCCTTAGATTAGGATATACAACGTTATAGACGCATATAATGTTCCCACCGAGAAGTAGGGTCCGACACGCCTGGAATGTTGTAGAATATTACATCCGAGATGTCAGGTTGCCTTAGGTTAGGATATATACCGCTATAGACATATATACTGTTCCCTCCGAGAAGTATGGTTCGACAGGCCAGGAATGTTGTCAAATATTGCATCCGAGATGATAGGTTGCCTTAGGTTAGGATATATAACGTTATAGACGCATGTAATGTTACCACCGAGACGTAGGGACCGTCACGCCTGGAATGTTGTCAAATGTTACATCCGAGATGTTAGGTTGCCTTAGGTTAGGATATATGACGTTACAGACGTATATACTGTTCTCTCCGGGAAGTAGGGTTCGACAGGCCAGGAATGTTGTCAAATATTGCATCCGAGATGTTAGGTTGCCTTAGATTATGATATATACCGTTATAGACGTATATACTGTTCCCTCCGAGAAGTAGGGTTCGACAGGCCAGGAATGTTGTCAAATATTGCATCCCAGATGTTAGGTTGCCTTAGATTAGGATATACAACGTTATAGACGCATATAATGTTCCCACCGAGAAGTAGGGTCCGACACGCCTGGAATGTTGTAGAATATTACATCCGAGATGTAAGGTTGCCTTAGGTTAGGATATATAACGTTATGGACGTATATACTGTTCCCACCGAGAAGTAGGGTCCGAAACGCCAGCAATGTTGTAAAATATTACATCCGAGTTGTTACGTCGCCGTTATAGGCGCATTAATGTTACCACCGAGACGTAGGGACCGACACGCCTGGAATGTTGTCAAATGTGACATCCGAGATGTTAGGTTGCCTTAGGTTAGGATATATGACGTTATAGACGTATATACTGTTCCCTCCGGATGGTAGGGTTCGACAGGCCAGGAATGTTGTCAAATATTGCATCCGAGATGTTAGGTTGCCTTAGGTTAGGATATATAACGTTATAGACGCATGTAATGTTACCACCGAGACGTAGGGACCGACACGCCTGGAATGTTATCAAATGTTACATCCGAGATGGTAGGTTGCCTTAGGTTAGGATATATGACGTTACAGACGTATATACTGTTCCCTCCGAGAATTAGGGTTCGACAGGCCAGGAATGTTGTCAAATATTGCATCCGAGATGTTAGGTTGCCTTAGATTATGATATATACCGTTATAGACGTATATACTGTTCCCTCCGAGAAGTAGGGTTCGACAGGCCAGGAATGTTGTCAAATATTGCATCCGAGATGTTAGGTTGCCTTAGGTTAGGATATATAACGTTATAGACGCATGTAATGTTACCACCGAGACGTAGGGACCGACACGCCTGGAATGTTGTCAAATGTTACATCCGAGATGTTATGTTGCCTTGGATTAGGATATATGACGTTACAGACGTATATACTGTTCCCTCCGGGAAGTAGGGTTCGACAGGCCAGGAATGTTGTCAAATATTGCATCCGAGATGTTAGGTTGCCTTAGATTATGATATATACCGTTATAGACGTATATAACGTTCCCTCCGAGAAGTAGGGTTCGACAGGCCAGGAATGTTGTCAAATATTGCATCCGAGATGTTAGGTTGCCTTAGATTAGGATATACAACGTTATAGACGCATATAATGTTCCCACCGAGAAGTAGGGTCCGACACGCCTGGAATGTTGTAGAATATTACATCCGAGATGTAAGGTTGCCTTAGGTTAGGATATATAACGTTATGGACGTATATACTGTTCCCACCGAGAAGTAGGGTCCGAAACGCCAGCAATGTTGTAAAATATTACATACGAGTTGTTACGTTGCCGTTATAGACGCATTAATGTTACCACCGAGACGTAGGGACCGACACGCCTGGAATGTTGTCAAATGTGACATCCGAGATGTTAGGTTGCCTTAGGTTAGGATATGTATCGTTATAGACGTATATACTGTTCCCACCGAGAAGTAGTTTTCGACAGGCCAGGAATGTTGTCAAATATTGCATCCGAGATGATAGGTTGCCTTAGGTTAGGATATATAACGTTATAGACGCATGTAATGTTACCACCGAGACGTAGGGACCGTCACGCCTGGAATGTTGTCAAATGTTACATCCGAGATGTTAGGTTGCCTTAGGTTAGGATATATGACGTTACAGACGTATATACTGTTCTCTCCGGGAAGTAGGGTTCGACAGGCCAGGAATGTTGTCAAATATTGCATCCGAGATGTTAGGTTGCCTTAGATTATGATATATACCGTTATAGACGTATATACTGTTCCCTCCGAGAAGTAGGGTTCGACAGGCCAGGAATGTTGTCAAATATTGCATCCCAGATGTTAGGTTGCCTTAGATTAGGATATACAACGTTATAGACGCATATAATGTTCCCACCGAGAAGTAGGGTCCGACACGCCTGGAATGTTGTAGAATATTACATCCGAGATGTAAGGTTGCCTTAGGTTAGGATATATAACGTTATGGACGTATATACTGTTCCCACCGAGAAGTAGGGTCCGAAACGCCAGCAATGTTGTAAAATATTACATCCGAGTTGTTACGTTGCCGTTATAGGCGCATTAATGTTACCACCGAGACGTAGGGACCGACACGCCTGGAATGTTGTCAAATGTGACATCCGAGATGTTAGGTTGCCTTAGGTTAGGATATATGACGTTATAGACGTATATACTGTTCCCTCCGGATGGTAGGGTTCGACAGGCCAGGAATGTTGTCAAATATTGCATCCGAGATGGTAGGTGGCCTTAGGTTAGGATATATAACGTTATAGACGCATGTAATGTTACGACCGAGACGTAGGGACCGACACGCCTGTAATGTTGTAAAATGTTACATCCGAGATGTTAGGTTGCCTAAGATTAGGATATATACCGTTATAGACGCATGTAATGTTACCACCGAGACGTATGGACCGACACGCCTGGAATGTTGTCAAATGTTACATCCGAGATGTTAGGTTGCCTTAGGTTAGGATATATAACGTTATAGACGTATATACTGTTCCCTCCGAGAAGTAGGGTTCGACAGGCCAGGAATGTTGTCAAATATTGCATCCGAGATGTTAGGTTGCCTTAGATTATGATATATACCGTTATAGACGTATATACTGTTCCCTCCGAGAAGTAGGGTTCGACAGGCCAGGAATGTTGTCAAATATTGCATCCGAGATGTTAGGTTGCCTTAGATTAGGATATACAACGTTATAGACGCATATAATGTTCCCACCGAGAAGTAGGGTCCGACACGCCTGGAATGTTGTCAAATGTTACATCCGAAATGTTAGGTTGCCTTAGGTTAGGATATATGACGTTACAGACGTATATACTGTTCCCTCCGAGAAGTAGTGTTCGACAGGCCAGGAATGTTGTCAAATATTGCATCCGAGATGTTAGGTTGCCTTAGATTAGGATATATTCCGTTATAGACGTATATAGTGTTCCCTTCGAGAAGTAGGGTTCGACAGGCCAGGAATGTTGTCAAATGTTACATCCGAGATGTTAGGTTGCCTCAGGTTAGGATATATGACGTTATAGACGTATGTACTGTTCCCTCCGACAAGTAGGGTTCGACGGGCCAGGAATGTTGTCAAATATTGCATCCGAGATGTTAGGTTGCCTTAGATTAGGATATATACCGTTATAGACGCATGTAATGTTACCACCGAGACGTAGGGACCGACACGCTTGGAATGTTGTCAAATGTTACATCCGAGATGTTAGGTTGCCTCAGGTTAGGATATATGACGTTATAGACGTATATACTGTTCCCTCCGAGAAGTAGGGTTCGACGGGCCAGGAATGTTGTCAGATATTGCATCCGAGATGTTAGGTTGCCTTAGGTTAGGATATATACCGTTATAGACATATATACTGTTCCCTCCGGGAAGTAGGGTTCGACAGGCCAGGAATGTTGTCAAATATTGCATCCGAGATGTTAGGTTGCCTTAGATTATGATATATACCGTTATAGACGTATATACTGTTCCCTCCGAGAAGTAGGGTTCGACAGGCCAGGAATGTTGTCAAATATTGCATCCCAGATGTTAGGTTGCCTTAGATTAGGATATACAACGTTATAGACGCATATAATGTTCCCACCGAGAAGTAGGGTCCGACACGCCTGGAATGTTGTAGAATATTACATCCGAGATGTAAGGTTGCCTTAGGTTAGGATATATAACGTTATGGACGTATATACTGTTCCCACCGAGAAGTAGGGTCCGAAACGCCAGCAATGTTGTAAAATATTACATCCGAGTTGTTACGTTGCCGTTATAGGCGCATTAATGTTACCACCGAGACGTAGGGACCGACACGCCTGGAATGTTGTCAAATGTGACATCCGAGATGTTAGGTTGCCTTAGGTTAGGATATATGACGTTATAGACGTATATACTGTTCCCTCCGGATGGTAGGGTTCGACAGGCCAGGAATGTTGTCAAATATTGCATCCGAGATGGTAGGTGGCCTTAGGTTAGGATATATAACGTTATAGACGCATGTAATGTTACGACCGAGACGTAGGGACCGACACGCCTGTAATGTTGTAAAATGTTACATCCGAGATGTTAGGTTGCCTAAGATTAGGATATATACCGTTATAGACGCATGTAATGTTACCACCGAGACGTATGGACCGACACGCCTGGAATGTTGTCAAATGTTACATCCGAGATGTTAGGTTGCCTTAGGTTAGGATATATAACGTTATAGACGTATATACTGTTCCCTCCGAGAAGTAGGGTTCGACAGGCCAGGAATGTTGTCAAATATTGCATCCGAGATGTTAGGTTGCCTTAGATTATGATATATACCGTTATAGACGTATATACTGTTCCCTCCGAGAAGTAGGGTTCGACAGGCCAGGAATGTTGTCAAATATTGCATCCGAGATGTTAGGTTGCCTTAGATTAGGATATACAACGTTATAGACGCATATAATGTTCCCACCGAGAAGTAGGGTCCGACACGCCTGGAATGTTGTCAAATGTTACATCCGAAATGTTAGGTTGCCTTAGGTTAGGATATATGACGTTACAGACGTATATACTGTTCCCTCCGAGAAGTAGTGTTCGACAGGCCAGGAATGTTGTCAAATATTGCATCCGAGATGTTAGGTTGCCTTAGATTAGGATATATTCCGTTATAGACGTATATAGTGTTCCCTTCGAGAAGTAGGGTTCGACAGGCCAGGAATGTTGTCAAATGTTACATCCGAGATGTTAGGTTGCCTCAGGTTAGGATATATGACGTTATAGACGTATGTACTGTTCCCTCCGACAAGTAGGGTTCGACGGGCCAGGAATGTTGTCAAATATTGCATCCGAGATGTTAGGTTGCCTTAGATTAGGATATATACCGTTATAGACGCATGTAATGTTACCACCGAGACGTAGGGACCGACACGCTTGGAATGTTGTCAAATGTTACATCCGAGATGTTAGGTTGCCTCAGGTTAGGATATATGACGTTATAGACGTATATACTGTTCCCTCCGAGAAGTAGGGTTCGACGGGCCAGGAATGTTGTCAGATATTGCATCCGAGATGTTAGGTTGCCTTAGGTTAGGATATATACCGTTATAGACATATATACTGTTCCCTCCGGGAAGTAGGGTTCGACAGGCCAGGAATGTTGTCAAATATTGCATCCGAGATGTTAGGTTGCCTTAGATTATGATATATACCGTTATAGACGTATATAACGTTCCCTCCGAGAAGTAGGGTTCGACAGGCCAGGAATGTTGTCAAATATTGCATCCGAGATGTTAGGTTGCCTTAGATTAGGATATACAACGTTATAGACGCATATAATGTTCCCACCGAGAAGTAGGGTCCGACACGCCTGGAATGTTGTAGAATATTACATCCGAGATGTAAGGTTGCCTTAGGTTAGGATATATAACGTTATGGACGTATATACTGTTCCCACCGAGAAGTAGGGTCCGAAACGCCAGCAATGTTGTAAAATATTACATACGAGTTGTTACGTTGCCGTTATAGACGCATTAATGTTACCACCGAGACGTAGGGACCGACACGCCTGGAATGTTGTCAAATGTGACATCCGAGATGTTAGGTTGCCTTAGGTTAGGATATGTATCGTTATAGACGTATATACTGTTCCCACCGAGAAGTAGTTTTCGACAGGCCAGGAATGTTGTCAAATATTGCATCCGAGATGATAGGTTGCCTTAGGTTAGGATATATAACGTTATAGACGCATGTAATGTTACCACCGAGACGTAGGGACCGTCACGCCTGGAATGTTGTCAAATGTTACATCCGAGATGTTAGGTTGCCTTAGGTTAGGATATATGACGTTACAGACGTATATACTGTTCTCTCCGGGAAGTAGGGTTCGACAGGCCAGGAATGTTGTCAAATATTGCATCCGAGATGTTAGGTTGCCTTAGATTATGATATATACCGTTATAGACGTATATACTGTTCCCTCCGAGAAGTAGGGTTCGACAGGCCAGGAATGTTGTCAAATATTGCATCCCAGATGTTAGGTTGCCTTAGATTAGGATATACAACGTTATAGACGCATATAATGTTCCCACCGAGAAGTAGGGTCCGACACGCCTGGAATGTTGTAGAATATTACATCCGAGATGTAAGGTTGCCTTAGGTTAGGATATATAACGTTATGGACGTATATACTGTTCCCACCGAGAAGTAGGGTCCGAAACGCCAGCAATGTTGTAAAATATTACATCCGAGTTGTTACGTTGCCGTTATAGGCGCATTAATGTTGCCACCGAGACGTAGGGACCGACACGCCTGGAATGTTGTCAAATGTGACATCCGAGATGTTAGGTTGCCTTAGGTTAGGATATATGACGTTATAGACGTATATACTGTTCCCTCCGGATGGTAGGGTTCGACAGGCCAGGAATGTTGTCAAATATTGCATCCGAGAT
The DNA here is from genome assembly GCA_963969225.1 of Xylocopa violacea. Classification (NCBI taxonomy): domain Eukaryota; kingdom Metazoa; phylum Arthropoda; class Insecta; order Hymenoptera; family Apidae; genus Xylocopa; species Xylocopa violacea. The sequence goes on from CAXAJV010000004.1 coordinate 24,345,873, forward strand.
GGTAGGTGGCCTTAGGTTAGGATATATAACGTTATAGACGCATGTAATGTTACGACCGAGACGTAGGGACCGACACGCCTGTAATGTTGTAAAATGTTACATCCGAGATGTTAGGTTGCCTAAGATTAGGATATATACCGTTATAGACGCATGTAATGTTACCACCGAGACGTATGGACCGACACGCCTGGAATGTTGTCAAATGTTACATCCGAGATGTTAGGTTGCCTTAGGTTAGGATATATAACGTTATAGACGTATATACTGTTCCCTCCGAGAAGTAGGGTTCGACAGGCCAGGAATGTTGTCAAATATTGCATCCGAGATGTTAGGTTGCCTTAGATTATGATATATACCGTTATAGACGTATATACTGTTCCCTCCGAGAAGTAGGGTTCGACAGGCCAGGAATGTTGTCAAATATTGCATCCGAGATGTTAGGTTGCCTTAGATTAGGATATACAACGTTATAGACGCATATAATGTTCCCACCGAGAAGTAGGGTCCGACACGCCTGGAATGTTGTCAAATGTTACATCCGAAATGTTAGGTTGCCTTAGGTTAGGATATATGACGTTACAGACGTATATACTGTTCCCTCCGAGAAGTAGTGTTCGACAGGCCAGGAATGTTGTCAAATATTGCATCCGAGATGTTAGGTTGCCTTAGATTAGGATATATTCCGTTATAGACGTATATAGTGTTCCCTTCGAGAAGTAGGGTTCGACAGGCCAGGAATGTTGTCAAATGTTACATCCGAGATGTTAGGTTGCCTCAGGTTAGGATATATGACGTTATAGACGTATGTACTGTTCCCTCCGACAAGTAGGGTTCGACGGGCCAGGAATGTTGTCAAATATTGCATCCGAGATGTTAGGTTGCCTTAGATTAGGATATATACCGTTATAGACGCATGTAATGTTACCACCGAGACGTAGGGACCGACACGCTTGGAATGTTGTCAAATGTTACATCCGAGATGTTAGGTTGCCTCAGGTTAGGATATATGACGTTATAGACGTATATACTGTTCCCTCCGAGAAGTAGGGTTCGACGGGCCAGGAATGTTGTCAAATATTGCATCCGAGATGTTAGGTTGCCTTAGGTTAGGATATATAACGTTATAGACGCATGTAATGTTACCTCCGAGACGTAGGGACCGACACGCCTGGAATGTTGTCAAATGTTACATCCGAGATGTTATGTTGCCTTAGATTAGGATATATGACGTTACAGACGTATATACTGTTCCCTCCGGGAAGTAGGGTTCGACAGGCCAGGAATGTTGTCAAATATTGCATCCGAGATGTTAGGTTGCCTTAGATTATGATATATACCGTTATAGACGTATATACTGTTCCCTCCGAGAAGTAGGGTTCGACAGGCCAGGAATGTTGTCAAATATTGCATCCGAGATGTTAGGTTGCCTTAGATTAGGATATACAACGTTATAGACGCATATAATGTTCCCACCGAGAAGTAGGGTCCGACACGCCTGGAATGTTGTCAAATGTTACATCCGAGATGTTAGGTTGCCTTAGGTTAGGATATATGACGTTACAGACGTATATACTGTTCCCTCCGAGAAGTAGTGTTCGACAGGCCAGGAATGTTGTCAAATATTGCATCCGAGATGTTAGGTTGCCTTAGATTAGGATATATTCCGTTATAGACGTATATAGTGTTCCCTTCGAGAAGTAGGGTTCGACAGGCCAGGAATGTTGTCAAATTTTGCATCCGAGATGTTAGGTTGCCTCAGGTAAGAATATATGACGTTATAGACGTATATACTGTTCCCTCCGAGAAGTAGGGTTCGACAGGCCAGGAATGTTGTCAAATATTGCATCCGAGATGTTAGGTTGCCTTAGGTTAGGATATATAACGTTATAGACGCATGTAATGTTACCAGCGAGACGTAGGGACCGACACGCCTGGAATGTTGTCAAATGTTACATCCGAGATGTTAGGTTGCCTCAGGTTAGGATATATGACGTTATAGACGTATATACTGTTCCCTCCGAGAAGTACGGTTCGACAGGCCAGGAATGTTGTCAAATATTGCATCCGAGATGTTAGGTTGCCTTAGGTTAGGATATATAACGTTATAGACGCATGTAATGTTACCACCGAGACGTAGGGACCGACACGCCTGGAATGTTGTCAAATGTTACATCCGAGATGTTATGTTGCCTTAGATTAGGATATATGACGTTACAGACGTATATACTGTTCCCTCCGGGAAGTAGGGTTCGACAGGCCAGGAATGTTGTCAAATATTGCATCCGAGATGTTAGGTTGCCTTAGATTATGATATATACCGTTATAGACGTATATACTGTTCCCTCCGAGAAGTAGGGTTCGACAGGCCAGGAATGTTGTCAAATATTGCATCCGAGATGTTAGGTTGCCTTAGATTAGGATATACAACGTTATAGACGCATATAATGTTCCCACCGAGAAGTAGGGTCCGACACGCCTGGAATGTTGTAGAATATTACATCCGAGATGTAAGGTTGCCTTAGGTTAGGATATATAACGTTATGGACGTATATACTGTTCCCACCGAGAAGTAGGGTCCGAAACGCCAGCAATGTTGTAAAATATTACATACGAGTTGTTACGTTGCCGTTATAGGCGCATTAATGTTACCACCGAGACGTAGGGACCGACACGCCTGGAATGTTGTCAAATGTGACATCCGAGATGTTAGGTTGCCTTAGGTTAGGATATATGACGTTATAGACGTATATACTGTTCCCTCCGGATGGTAGGGTTCGACAGGCCAGGAATGTTGTCAAATATTGCATCCGAGATGGTAGGTGGCCTTAGGTTAGGATATATAACGTTATAGACGCATGTAATGTTACGACCGAGACGTAGGGACCGACACGCCTGTAATGTTGTAAAATGTTACATCCGAGATGTTAGGTTGCCTAAGATTAGGATATATACCGTTATAGACGCATGTAATGTTACCACCGAGACGTATGGACCGACACGCCTGGAATGTTGTCAAATGTTACATCCGAGATGTTAGGTTGCCTTAGGTTAGGATATATAACGTTATAGACGTATATACTGTTCCCTCCGAGAAGTAGGGTTCGACAGGCCAGGAATGTTGTCAAATATTGCATCCGAGATGTTAGGTTGCCTTAGATTATGATATATACCGTTATAGACGTATATACTGTTCCCTCCGAGAAGTAGGGTTCGACAGGCCAGGAATGTTGTCAAATATTGCATCCGAGATGTTAGGTTGCCTTAGATTAGGATATACAACGTTATAGACGCATATAATGTTCCCACCGAGAAGTAGGGTCCGACACGCCTGGAATGTTGTCAAATGTTACATCCGAAATGTTAGGTTGCCTTAGGTTAGGATATATGACGTTACAGACGTATATACTGTTCCCTCCGAGAAGTAGTGTTCGACAGGCCAGGAATGTTGTCAAATATTGCATCCGAGATGTTAGGTTGCCTTAGATTAGGATATATTCCGTTATAGACGTATATAGTGTTCCCTTCGAGAAGTAGGGTTCGACAGGCCAGGAATGTTGTCAAATGTTACATCCGAGATGTTAGGTTGCCTCAGGTTAGGATATATGACGTTATAGACGTATGTACTGTTCCCTCCGACAAGTAGGGTTCGACGGGCCAGGAATGTTGTCAAATATTGCATCCGAGATGTTAGGTTGCCTTAGATTAGGATATATACCGTTATAGACGCATGTAATGTTACCACCGAGACGTAGGGACCGACACGCTTGGAATGTTGTCAAATGTTACATCCGAGATGTTAGGTTGCCTCAGGTTAGGATATATGACGTTATAGACGTATATACTGTTCCCTCCGAGAAGTAGGGTTCGACGGGCCAGGAATGTTGTCAAATATTGCATCCGAGATGTTAGGTTGCCTTAGGTTAGGATATATAACGTTATAGACGCATGTAATGTTACCTCCGAGACGTAGGGACCGACACGCCTGGAATGTTGTCAAATGTTACATCCGAGATGTTATGTTGCCTTAGATTAGGATATATGACGTTACAGACGTATATACTGTTCCCTCCGGGAAGTAGGGTTCGACAGGCCAGGAATGTTGTCAAATATTGCATCCGAGATGTTAGGTTGCCTTAGATTATGATATATACCGTTATAGACGTATATACTGTTCCCTCCGAGAAGTAGGGTTCGACAGGCCAGGAATGTTGTCAAATATTGCATCCGAGATGTTAGGTTGCCTTAGATTAGGATATACAACGTTATAGACGCATATAATGTTCCCACCGAGAAGTAGGGTCCGACACGCCTGGAATGTTGTCAAATGTTACATCCGAGATGTTAGGTTGCCTTAGGTTAGGATATATGACGTTACAGACGTATATACTGTTCCCTCCGAGAAGTAGTGTTCGACAGGCCAGGAATGTTGTCAAATATTGCATCCGAGATGTTAGGTTGCCTTAGATTAGGATATATTCCGTTATAGACGTATATAGTGTTCCCTTCGAGAAGTAGGGTTCGACAGGCCAGGAATGTTGTCAAATTTTGCATCCGAGATGTTAGGTTGCCTCAGGTAAGAATATATGACGTTATAGACGTATATACTGTTCCCTCCGAGAAGTAGGGTTCGACAGGCCAGGAATGTTGTCAAATATTGCATCCGAGATGTTAGGTTGCCTTAGGTTAGGATATATAACGTTATAGACGCATGTAATGTTACCAGCGAGACGTAGGGACCGACACGCCTGGAATGTTGTCAAATGTTACATCCGAGATGTTAGGTTGCCTCAGGTTAGGATATATAACGTTATAGACGTATATACTGTTCCCTCCGAGAAGTACGGTTCGACAGGCCAGGAATGTTGTCAAATATTGCATCCGAGATGTTAGGTTGCCTTAGGTTAGGATATATAACGTTATAGACGCATGTAATGTTACCACCGAGACGTAGGGACCGACACGCCTGGAATGTTGTCAAATGTTACATCCGAGATGTTATGTTGCCTTAGATTAGGATATATGACGTTACAGACGTATATACTGTTCCCTCCGGGAAGTAGGGTTCGACAGGCCAGGAATGTTGTCAAATATTGCATCCGAGATGTTAGGTTGCCTTAGATTATGATATATACCGTTATAGACGTATATACTGTTCCCTCCGAGAAGTAGGGTTCGACAGGCCAGGAATGTTGTCAAATATTGCATCCGAGATGTTAGGTTGCCTTAGATTAGGATATACAACGTTATAGACGCATATAATGTTCCCACCGAGAAGTAGGGTCCGACACGCCTGGAATGTTGTAGAATATTACATCCGAGATGTAAGGTTGCCTTAGGTTAGGATATATAACGTTATGGACGTATATACTGTTCCCACCGAGAAGTAGGGTCCGAAACGCCAGCAATGTTGTAAAATATTACATACGAGTTGTTACGTTGCCGTTATAGACGCATTAATGTTACCATCGAGACGTAGGGACCGACACGCCTGGAATGTTGTCAAATGTGACATCCGAGATGTTAGGTTGCCTTAGGTTAGGATATGTATCGTTATAGACGTATATACTGTTCCCACCGAGAAGTAGTGTTCGACAGGCCAGGAATGTTGTCAAATATTGCATCCGAGATGTTAGGTTGCCTTAGATTATGATATATACCGTTATAGACGCATATAATGTTCCCATCGAGAAGTAGGGTCCGACACGCCTGGAAGGTTGTAGAATATTACATCCGAGATGTCAGGTTGCCTTAGGTTAGGATATATACCGTTATAGACATATATACTGTTCCCTCCGAGAAGTAGGGTTCGACAGGCCAGTAATGTTGTCAAATATTGCATCCGAGATGATAGGTTGCCTTAGGTTAGGATATATAACGTTATAGACGCATGTAATGTTACCACCGAGACGTAGGGACCGTCACGCCTGGAATGTTGTCAAATGTTACATCCGAGATGTTAGGTTGCCTTAGGTTAGGATATATGACGTTACAGACGTATATACTGTTCTCTCCGGGAAGTAGGCTTCGACAGGCCAGGAATGTTGTCAAATATTGCATCCGAGATGTTAGGTTGCCTTAGATTATGATATATACCGTTATAGACGTATATACTGTTCCCTCCGAGAAGTAGGGTTCGACAGGCCAGGAATGTTGTCAAATATTACATACGAGATGTTATGTGGCCTTAGGTTAGGACATATATCGTTATAGACGCATGTAATGTTACCACCGAGACGTAGGGACCGACACGCCTGGAATGTTGACAAATGTTACATCCGAGATGTTAGGTTGTCTTAGGTTAGGATATACGACGTTACAGACGTATATAATGTTCCCTCCGAGAAGTAGGGTTCGACAGGACAGGAATGTTGTCAAATATTGCATCCGAGATGTTAGGCTGCCTTAGGTTAAGATATATACCGTTATAGACGTATATACTGTTCCCACCGAGAAGTAGGGTTCGACACGCCAGGAATGTTGTCAACTATTACATACGAGATGGTAGGTGGCCTTAGGTTAGGATATATAACGTTATAGACGCATGTAATGTTACGACCGAGACGTAGGGACCGACACGCCTGGAATGTTGTAAAATGTTACATCCGAGATGTTAGGTTGCCTAAGATTAGGATATATACCGTTATAGACGCATGTAATGTTACCACCGAGACGTATGGACCGACACGCCTGGAATGTTGTCAAATGTTACATCCGAGATGTTAGGTTGCCTTAGGTTAGGATATATAACGTTATAGACGTATATACTGTTCCCTCCGAGAAGTAGGGTTCGACAGGCCAGGAATGTTGTCAAATATTGCATCCGAGATGTTAGGTTGCCTTAGATTATGATATATACCGTTATAGACGTATATACTGTTCCCTCCGAGAAGTAGGGTTCGACACGCCTGGAATGTTGTAGAATATTACATCCGAGATGTAAGGTTGTCTTAGGTTAGGATATATAACGTTATGGACGTATATACTGTTCCCACCGAGAAGTAGGGTCCGAAACGCCAGCAATGTTGTAAAATATTACATACGAGTTGTTACGTTGCCGTTATAGACGCATTAATGTTACCACCGAGACGTAGGGACCGACACGCCTGGAATGTTGTCAAATGTGACATCCGAGATGTTAGGTTGCCTTAGGTTAGGATATGTATCGTTATAGACGTATATACTGTTCCCACCGAGAAGTAGTTTTCGACAGGCCAGGAATGTTGTCAAATATTGCATCCGAGATGTTAGGTTGCCTTAGATTATGATATATACCGTTATAGACGCATATAATGTTCCCACCGAGAAGTAGGGTCCGACACGCCTGGAAGGTTGTAGAATATTACATCCGAGATGTCAGGTTGCCTTAGGTTAGGATATATACCGTTATAGACATATATACTGTTCCCTCCGAGAAGTATGGTTCGACAGGCCAGGAATGTTGTCAAATATTGCATCCGAGATGATAGGTTGCCTTAGGTTAGGATATATAACGTTATAGACGCATGTAATGTTACCACCGAGACGTAGGGACCGTCACGCCTGGAATGTTGTCAAATGTTACATCCGAGATGTTAGGTTGCCTTAGGTTAGGATATATGACGTTACAGACGTATATACTGTTCTCTCCGGGAAGTAGGGTTCGACAGGCCAGGAATGTTGTCAAATATTGCATCCGAGATGTTAGGTTGCCTTAGATTATGATATATACCGTTATAGACGTATATACTGTTCCCTCCGAGAAGTAGGGTTCGACAGGCCAGGAATGTTGTCAAATATTGCATCCCAGATGTTAGGTTGCCTTAGATTAGGATATACAACGTTATAGACGCATATAATGTTCCCACCGAGAAGTAGGGTCCGACACGCCTGGAATGTTGTAGAATATTACATCCGAGATGTAAGGTTGCCTTAGGTTAGGATATATAACGTTATGGACGTATATACTGTTCCCACCGAGAAGTAGGGTCCGAAACGCCAGCAATGTTGTAAAATATTACATCCGAGTTGTTACGTTGCCGTTATAGGCGCATTAATGTTACCACCGAGACGTAGGGACCGACACGCCTGGAATGTTGTCAAATGTGACATCCGAGATGTTAGGTTGCCTTAGGTTAGGATATATGACGTTATAGACGTATATACTGTTCCCTCCGGATGGTAGGGTTCGACAGGCCAGGAATGTTGTCAAATATTGCATCCGAGATGTTAGGTTGCCTTAGGTTAGGATATATAACGTTATAGACGCATGTAATGTTGCCACCGAGACGTAGGGACCGACACGCCTGGAATGTTGTCAAATGTTACATCCGAGATGTTATGTTGCCTTGGATTAGGATATATGACGTTACAGACGTATATACTGTTCCCTCCGGGAAGTAGGGTTCGACAGGCCAGGAATGTTGTCAAATATTGCATCCGAGATGTTAGGTTGCCTTAGATTATGATATATACCGTTATAGACGTATATAACGTTCCCTCCGAGAAGTAGGGTTCGACAGGCCAGGAATGTTGTCAAATATTGCATCCGAGATGTTAGGTTGCCTTAGATTAGGATATACAACGTTATAGACGCATATAATGTTCCCACCGAGAAGTAGGGTCCGACACGCCTGGAATGTTGTAGAATATTACATCCGAGATGTAAGGTTGCCTTAGGTTAGGATATATAACGTTATGGACGTATATACTGTTCCCACCGAGAAGTAGGGTCCGAAACGCCAGCAATGTTGTAAAATATTACATACGAGTTGTTACGTTGCCGTTATAGACGCATTAATGTTACCACCGAGACGTAGGGACCGACACGCCTGGAATGTTGTCAAATGTGACATCCGAGATGTTAGGTTGCCTTAGGTTAGGATATGTATCGTTATAGACGTATATACTGTTCCCACCGAGAAGTAGTTTTCGACAGGCCAGGAATGTTGTCAAATATTGCATCCGAGATGATAGGTTGCCTTAGGTTAGGATATATAACGTTATAGACGCATGTAATGTTACCACCGAGACGTAGGGACCGTCACGCCTGGAATGTTGTCAAATGTTACATCCGAGATGTTAGGTTGCCTTAGGTAAGGATATATGACGTTACAGACGTATATACTGTTCTCTCCGGGAAGTAGGGTTCGACAGGCCAGGAATGTTGTCAAATATTGCATCCGAGATGTTAGGTTGCCTTAGATTATGATATATACCGTTATAGACGTATATACTGTTCCCTCCGAGAAGTAGGGTTCGACAGGCCAGGAATGTTGTCAAATATTGCATCCCAGATGTTAGGTTGCCTTAGATTAGGATATACAACGTTATAGACGCATATAATGTTCCCACCGAGAAGTAGGGTCCGACACGCCTGGAATGTTGTAGAATATTACATCCGAGATGTAAGGTTGCCTTAGGTTAGGATATATAACGTTATGGACGTATATACTGTTCCCACCGAGAAGTAGGGTCCGAAACGCCAGCAATGTTGTAAAATATTACATCCGAGTTGTTACGTCGCCGTTATAGGCGCATTAATGTTACCACCGAGACGTAGGGACCGACACGCCTGGAATGTTGTCAAATGTGACATCCGAGATGTTAGGTTGCCTTAGGTTAGGATATATGACGTTATAGACGTATATACTGTTCCCTCCGGATGGTAGGGTTCGACAGGCCAGGAATGTTGTCAAATATTGCATCCGAGATGTTAGGTTGCCTTAGGTTAGGATATATAACGTTATAGACGCATGTAATGTTACCACCGAGACGTAGGGACCGACACGCCTGGAATGTTATCAAATGTTACATCCGAGATGGTAGGTTGCCTTAGGTTAGGATATATGACGTTACAGACGTATATACTGTTCCCTCCGAGAATTAGGGTTCGACAGGCCAGGAATGTTGTCAAATATTGCATCCGAGATGTTAGGTTGCCTTAGATTATGATATATACCGTTATAGACGTATATACTGTTCCCTCCGAGAAGTAGGGTTCGACAGGCCAGGAATGTTGTCAAATATTGCATCCGAGATGTTAGGTTGCCTTAGGTTAGGATATATAACGTTATAGACGCATGTAATGTTACCACCGAGACGTAGGGACCGACACGCCTGGAATGTTGTCAAATGTTACATCCGAGATGTTATGTTGCCTTGGATTAGGATATATGACGTTACAGACGTATATACTGTTCCCTCCGGGAAGTAGGGTTCGACAGGCCAGGAATGTTGTCAAATACTGCATCCGAGATGTTAGGTTGCCTTAGATTATGATATATACCGTTATAGACGTATATAACGTTCCCTCCGAGAAGTAGGGTTCGACAGGCCAGGAATGTTGTCAAATATTGCATCCGAGATGTTAGGTTGCCTTAGATTAGGATATACAACGTTATAGACGCATATAATGTTCCCACCGAGAAGTAGGGTCCGACACGCCTGGAATGTTGTAGAATATTACATCCGAGATGTAAGGTTGCCTTAGGTTAGGATATATAACGTTATGGACGTATATACTGTTCCCACCGAGAAGTAGGGTCCGAAACGCCAGCAATGTTGTAAAATATTACATACGAGTTGTTACGTTGCCGTTATAGACGCATTAATGTTACCACCGAGACGTAGGGACCGACACGCCTGGAATGTTGTCAAATGTGACATCCGAGATGTTAGGTTGCCTTAGGTTAGGATATGTATCGTTATAGACGTATATACTGTTCCCACCGAGAAGTAGTTTTCGACAGGCCAGGAATGTTGTCAAATATTGCATCCGAGATGATAGGTTGCCTTAGGTTAGGATATATAACGTTATAGACGCATGTAATGTTACCACCGAGACGTAGGGACCGTCACGCCTGGAATGTTGTCAAATGTTACATCCGAGATGTTAGGTTGCCTTAGGTTAGGATATATGACGTTACAGACGTATATACTGTTCTCTCCGGGAAGTAGGGTTCGACAGGCCAGGAATGTTGTCAAATATTGCATCCGAGATGTTAGGTTGCCTTAGATTATGATATATACCGTTATAGACGTATATACTGTTCCCTCCAAGAAGTAGGGTTCGACAGGCCAGGAATGTTGTCAAATATTGCATCCCAGATGTTAGGTTGCCTTAGATTAGGATATACAACGTTATAGACGCATATAATGTTCCCACCGAGAAGTAGGGTCCGACACGCCTGGAATGTTGTAGAATATTACATCCGAGATGTAAGGTTGCCTTAGGTTAGGATATATAACGTTATGGACGTATATACTGTTCCCACCGAGAAGTAGGGTCCGAAACGCCAGCAATGTTGTAAAATATTACATCCGAGTTGTTACGTTGCCGTTATAGGCGCATTAATGTTACCACCGAGACGTAGGGACCGACACGCCTGGAATGTTGTCAAATGTGACATCCGAGATGTTAGGTTGCCTTAGGTTAGGATATATGACGTTATAGACGTATATACTGTTCCCTCCGGATGGTAGGGTTCGACAGGCCAGGAATGTTGTCAAATATTGCATCCGAGATGGTAGGTGGCCTTAGGTTAGGATATATAACGTTATAGACGCATGTAATGTTACGACCGAGACGTAGGGACCGACACGCCTGTAATGTTGTAAAATGTTACATCCGAGATGTTAGGTTGCCTAAGATTAGGATATATACCGTTATAGACGCATGTAATGTTACCACCGAGACGTATGGACCGACACGCCTGGAATGTTGTCAAATGTTACATCCGAGATGTTAGGTTGCCTTAGGTTAGGATATATAACGTTATAGACGTATATACTGTTCCCTCCGAGAAGTAGGGTTCGACAGGCCAGGAATGTTGTCAAATATTGCATCCGAGATGTTAGGTTGCCTTAGATTATGATATATACCGTTATAGACGTATATACTGTTCCCTCCGAGAAGTAGGGTTCGACAGGCCAGGAATGTTGTCAAATATTGCATCCGAGATGTTAGGTTGCCTTAGATTAGGATATACAACGTTATAGACGCATATAATGTTCCCACCGAGAAGTAGGGTCCGACACGCCTGGAATGTTGTCAAATGTTACATCCGAAATGTTAGGTTGCCTTAGGTTAGGATATATGACGTTACAGACGTATATACTGTTCCCTCCGAGAAGTAGTGTTCGACAGGCCAGGAATGTTGTCAAATATTGCATCCGAGATGTTAGGTTGCCTTAGATTAGGATATATTCCGTTATAGACGTATATAGTGTTCCCTTCGAGAAGTAGGGTTCGACAGGCCAGGAATGTTGTCAAATGTTACATCCGAGATGTTAGGTTGCCTCAGGTTAGGATATATGACGTTATAGACGTATGTACTGTTCCCTCCGACAAGTAGGGTTCGACGGGCCAGGAATGTTGTCAAATATTGCATCCGAGATGTTAGGTTGCCTTAGATTAGGATATATACCGTTATAGACGCATGTAATGTTACCACCGAGACGTAGGGACCGACACGCTTGGAATGTTGTCAAATGTTACATCCGAGATGTTAGGTTGCCTCAGGTTAGGATATATGACGTTATAGACGTATATACTGTTCCCTCCGAGAAGTAGGGTTCGACGGGCCAGGAATGTTGTCAGATATTGCATCCGAGATGTTAGGTTGCCTTAGGTTAGGATATATACCGTTATAGACATATATACTGTTCCCTCCGGGAAGTAGGGTTCGACAGGCCAAGAATGTTGTCAAATATTGCATCCGAGATGTTAGGTTGCCTTAGATTATGATATATACCGTTATAGACGTATATAACGTTCCCTCCGAGAAGTAGGGTTCGACAGGCCAGGAATGTTGTCAAATATTGCATCCGAGATGTTAGGTTGCCTTAGATTAGGATATACAACGTTATAGACGCATATAATGTTCCCACCGAGAAGTAGGGTCCGACACGCCTGGAATGTTGTAGAATATTACATCCGAGATGTAAGGTTGCCTTAGGTTAGGATATATAACGTTATGGACGTATATACTGTTCCCACCGAGAAGTAGGGTCCGAAACGCCAGCAATGTTGTAAAATATTACATACGAGTTGTTACGTTGCCGTTATAGACGCATTAATGTTACCACCGAGACGTAGGGACCGACACGCCTGGAATGTTGTCAAATGTGACATCCGAGATGTTAGGTTGCCTTAGGTTAGGATATGTATCGTTATAGACGTATATACTGTTCCCACCGAGAAGTAGTTTTCGACAGGCCAGGAATGTTGTCAAATATTGCATCCGAGATGATAGGTTGCCTTAGGTTAGGATATATAACGTTATAGACGCATGTAATGTTACCACCGAGACGTAGGGACCGTCACGCCTGGAATGTTGTCAAATGTTACATCCGAGATGTTAGGTTGCCTTAGGTTAGGATATATGACGTTACAGACGTATATACTGTTCTCTCCGGGAAGTAGGGTTCGACAGGCCAGGAATGTTGTCAAATATTGCATCCGAGATGTTAGGTTGCCTTAGATTATGATATATACCGTTATAGACGTATATACTGTTCCCTCCGAGAAGTAGGGTTCGACAGGCCAGGAATGTTGTCAAATATTGCATCCCAGATGTTAGGTTGCCTTAGATTAGGATATACAACGTTATAGACGCATATAATGTTCCCACCGAGAAGTAGGGTCCGACACGCCTGGAATGTTGTAGAATATTACATCCGAGATGTAAGGTTGCCTTAGGTTAGGATATATAACGTTATGGACGTATATACTGTTCCCACCGAGAAGTAGGGTCCGAAACGCCAGCAATGTTGTAAAATATTACATCCGAGTTGTTACGTTGCCGTTATAGGCGCATTAATGTTACCACCGAGACGTAGGGACCGACACGCCTGGAATGTTGTCAAATGTGACATCCGAGATGTTAGGTTGCCTTAGGTTAGGATATATGACGTTATAGACGTATATACTGTTCCCTCCGGATGGTAGGGTTCGACAGGCCAGGAATGTTGTCAAATATTGCATCCGAGATGGTAGGTGGCCTTAGGTTAGGATATATAACGTTATAGACGCATGTAATGTTACGACCGAGACGTAGGGACCGACACGCCTGTAATGTTGTAAAATGTTACATCCGAGATGTTAGGTTGCCTAAGATTAGGATATATACCGTTATAGACGCATGTAATGTTACCACCGAGACGTATGGACCGACACGCCTGGAATGTTGTCAAATGTTACATCCGAGATGTTAGGTTGCCTTAGGTTAGGATATATAACGTTATAGACGTATATACTGTTCCCTCCGAGAAGTAGGGTTCGACAGGCCAGGAATGTTGTCAAATATTGCATCCGAGATGTTAGGTTGCCTTAGATTATGATATATACCGTTATAGACGTATATACTGTTCCCTCCGAGAAGTAGGGTTCGACAGGCCAGGAATGTTGTCAAATATTGCATCCGAGATGTTAGGTTGCCTTAGATTAGGATATACAACGTTATAGACGCATATAATGTTCCCACCGAGAAGTAGGGTCCGACACGCCTGGAATGTTGTCAAATGTTACATCCGAAATGTTAGGTTGCCTTAGGTTAGGATATATGACGTTACAGACGTATATACTGTTCCCTCCGAGAAGTAGTGTTCGACAGGCCAGGAATGTTGTCAAATATTGCATCCGAGATGTTAGGTTGCCTTAGATTAGGATATATTCCGTTATAGACGTATATAGTGTTCCCTTCGAGAAGTAGGGTTCGACAGGCCAGGAATGTTGTCAAATGTTACATCCGAGATGTTAGGTTGCCTCAGGTTAGGATATATGACGTTATAGACGTATGTACTGTTCCCTCCGACAAGTATGGTTCGACGGGCCAGGAATGTTGTCAAATATTGCATCCGAGATGTTAGGTTGCCTTAGATTAGGATATATACCGTTATAGACGCATGTAATGTTACCACCGAGACGTAGGGACCGACACGCTTGGAATGTTGTCAAATGTTACATCCGAGATGTTAGGTTGCCTCAGGTTAGGATATATGACGTTATAGACGTATATACTGTTCCCTCCGAGAAGTAGGGTTCGACGGGCCAGGAATGTTGTCAAATATTGCATCCGAGATGTTAGGTTGCCTTAGGTTAGGATATATAACGTTATAGACGCATGTAATGTTACCTCCGACACGTAGGGACCGACACGCCTGGAATGTTGTCAAATGTGACATCCGAGATGTTAGGTTGCCTTAGGTTAGGATATATATCGTTATAGACGTATATACTGTTCCCACCGAGAGGTAGGGTTCGACAGGCAAGGAATGTTGTCAAATATTGCATCCGAGATGTTAGGTTGCCTTAGGTTAGGATATATAACGTTATAGACGCATGTAATGTTACCTCCGACACGTAGGGACCGACACGCCTGGAATGTTGTCAAATGTTACATCCGAGATGTTAGGTTGCCTTATGTTAGGATATATGACGCTACAGACGTATATACTGTTCCCTCCGAGAAGTAGGGATCGACAGGCCAGGAATGTTGTCAAATATTGCATCCGAGATGTTAGGTTGCCTTAGATTAGGATATATACCGTTATAGACGTATATACTGTTCCCTCCGAGAAGTAGGGTTCGACAGGCCAGGAATGTTGTCAAATATTGCATCCAAGATGTTAGGTTGCCTTAGATTAGGATATACAACGTTATAGACGCATATAATGTTCCCACCGAGAAGTAGGGTCCGACACGCCTGGAATGTTGTAGAATATTACATCCGAGATGTAAGGTTGCCTTAGGTTAGGATATATAACGTTATGGACGTATATACTGTTCCCACCGAGAAGTAGGTTCCGAAACGCCAGGAATGTTGTCAAATGTTACATCCGAGATGTTAGGTTGCCTTATGTTAGGATATATGACGCTACAGACGTATATACTGTTCCCTCCGAGAAGTAGGGTTCGACAGGCCAGGAATGTTGTCAAATATTGCATCCGAGATGTTAGGTTGCCTTAGATTGGGATATACAACGTTATAGACGCATATAATGTTCCCACCGAGAAGTAGGGTCCGACACGCCTGGAATATTGTAGAATAATACATCCGAGGTGTCAGGTTGCCTTAGGTTAGGATATATAACGTTATAGACGTATATACAGTTCCCTCCGAGAAGTAGGGTTCGACAGGCCAGGAATGTTGTAGAATATTACATCCGAGATGTAAGGTTGCCTTAGGTTAGGATATATAACGTTATGGACGTATATACTGTTCCCACCGAGAAGTAGGGTCCGAAACGGCAGGAATGTTGTCAAATATTACATCCGAGTTGTTACGTTGCCGTTATAGACGCATTAATGTTACCACCGAGACGTAGGGACCGACACGCCTGGAATGTTGTCAAATGTGACATCCGAGATGTTAGGTTGCCTTAGGTTAGGATATATATCGTTATAGACGTATATACTGTTCCCACCGAGAGGTAGGGTTCGACAGGCCAGGAATGTTGTCAAATATTGCATCCGAGATGTTAGGTTGCCTTAGGTTAGGATATATAACGTTATAGACGCATGTAACGTTACCTCCGACACGTAGGGACCGACACGCCTGGAATGTTGTCAAATGTTACATCCGACATGTTAGGTTGCCTTAGGTTAGGATATATGACGTTACAGACGTATATACTGTTCCCTCAGAGAAGTAGTGTTCGACAGGCCAGGAATGTTGTCAAATATTGCATCCGAGATGTTAGGTTGCCTTAGGTTAGGATATATGACGTTACAGACGTATATACTGTTCCCTCAGAGAAGTAGTGTTCGACAGGCCAGGAATGTTGTCAAATATTGCATCCGAGATGTTAGGTTGCCTTAGATTAGGATATATACCGTTATAGACGTATATACTGTTCCCTCCGAGAAGTAGGGTTCGACAGGCCAGGAATGTTGTCAAATATTGCATCCGAGATGTTAGGTTGCCTCAGGTAAGCATACATGACGTTATAGACGTACATACAGTTCCCTCCGAGAAGTAGGGTTCGACAGGCCAGGAATGTTGTCAAATTTTGCATTCGAGGTGTTAGGTTGCCTTAGGTTAGGATATATAACGTCATAGACGCATGTAATGTTACCACCGAGACGTAGGGACCGACACGCCTGGAATGTTGTCAAATGTTACATCCGAGATGTTAGGTTGCCTCAGGTTAGGATATATGACGTTATAGACGTATATACTGTTCCCTCCGAGAAGTACGGTTCGACAGGCCAGGAATGTTGTCAAATATTGCATCCGAGATGTTAGGTTGCCTTAGGTTAGGATATATAACGTTATAGACGCATGTAATGTTACCACCGAGACGTAGGGACCGACACGCCTGGATTGTTGTCAAATGTTACATCCGAGATGTTAGGTTGCCTTAGGTTAGGATATATGACGTTACAGACGTATATACTGTTCCCTCCGGGAATTAGGGTTCGACAGGCCAGGAATGTTGTCAAATATTGCATCCGAGATGTTAGTTTGCCTTAGATTATGATATATACCGTTATAGACGTATATACTGTTCCCTCCGAGAAGTAGGGTTCGACAGGCCAGGAATGTTGTCAAATATTGCATCCGAGATGTTAGGTTGCCTTAGGTTAGGATATATAACGTTATAGACGCATGTAATGTTACCACCGAGACGTAGGGACCGACACGCCTGGATTGTTGTCAAATGTTACATCCGAGATGTTAGGTTGCCCTAGGTTAGGATATATGACGTTACAGACGTATATACTGTTCCCTCCGGGAATTAGGGTTCGACAGGCCAGGAATGTTGTCAAATATTGCATCCGAGATGTTAGTTTGCCTTAGATTATGATATATACCGTTATAGACGTATATACTGTTCCCTCCGAGAAGTAGGGTTCGACAGGCCAGGAATGTTGTCAAATATTGCATCCAAGATGTTAGGTTGCCTTAGATTAGGATATACAATGTTATAGACGCATATAATGTTCCCACCGAGAAGTAGGGTCCGACACGCCTGGAATGTTGTAGAATATTACATCCGAGATGTAAGGTTGCCTTAGGTTAGGATATATAACGTTATGGACGTATATACTGTTCCCACCGAGAAGTAGGGTCCGAAACGCCAGGAATGTTGTAAAATATTACATCCGAGTTGTTACGTTGCGTTATAGACGCATTAATGTTACCACCGAGACGTAGGGACCGACACGCCTGGAATGTTGTCAAATGTGACATCCGAGATGTTAGGTTGCCTTAGGTTAGGATATATGACGTTATAGACGTATATACTGTTCCCTCCGGATGGTAGGGTTCGACAGGCCAGGAATGTTGTCAAATATTGCATCCGAGATGGTAGGTGGCCTTAGGTTAGGATATATAACGTTATAGACGCATGTAATGTTACGACCGAGACGTAGGGACCGACACGCCTGTAATGTTGTAAAATGTTACATCCGAGATGTTAGGTTGCCTAAGATTAGGATATATACCGTTATAGACGCATGTAATGTTACCACCGAGACGTATGGACCGACACGCCTGGAATGTTGTCAAATGTTACATCCGAGATGTTAGGTTGCCTTAGGTTAGGATATATAACGTTATAGACGTATATACTGTTCCCTCCGAGAAGTAGGGTTCGACAGGCCAGGAATGTTGTCAAATATTGCATCCGAGATGTTAGGTTGCCTTAGATTATGATATATACCGTTATAGACGTATATACTGTTCCCTCCGAGAAGTAGGGTTCGACAGGCCAGGAATGTTGTCAAATATTGCATCCGAGATGTTAGGTTGCCTTAGATTAGGATATACAACGTTATAGACGCATATAATGTTCCCACCGAGAAGTAGGGTCCGACACGCCTGGAATGTTGTCAAATGTTACATCCGAAATGTTAGGTTGCCTTAGGTTAGGATATATGACGTTACAGACGTATATACTGTTCCCTCCGAGAAGTAGTGTTCGACAGGCCAGGAATGTTGTCAAATATTGCATCCGAGATGTTAGGTTGCCTTAGATTAGGATATATTCCGTTATAGACGTATATAGTGTTCCCTTCGAGAAGTAGGGTTCGACAGGCCAGGAATGTTGTCAAATGTTACATCCGAGATGTTAGGTTGCCTCAGGTTAGGATATATGACGTTATAGACGTATGTACTGTTCCCTCCGACAAGTAGGGTTCGACGGGCCAGGAATGTTGTCAAATATTGCATCCGAGATGTTAGGTTGCCTTAGATTAGGATATATACCGTTATAGACGCATGTAATGTTACCACCGAGACGTAGGGACCGACACGCTTGGAATGTTGTCAAATGTTACATCCGAGATGTTAGGTTGCCTCAGGTTAGGATATATGACGTTATAGACGTATATACTGTTCCCTCCGAGAAGTAGGGTTCGACGGGCCAGGAATGTTGTCAAATATTGCATCCGAGATGTTAGGTTGCCTTAGGTTAGGATATATAACGTTATAGACGCATGTAATGTTACCTCCGACACGTAGGGACCGACACGCCTGGAATGTTGTCAAATGTGACATCCGAGATGTTAGGTTGCCTTAGGTTAGGATATATATCGTTATAGACGTATATACTGTTCCCACCGAGAGGTAGGGTTCGACAGGCAAGGAATGTTGTCAAATATTGCATCCGAGATGTTAGGTTGCCTTAGGTTAGGATATATAACGTTATAGACGCATGTAATGTTACCTCCGACACGTAGGGACCGACACGCCTGGAATGTTGTCAAATGTTACATCCGAGATGTTAGGTTGCCTTATGTTAGGATATATGACGCTACAGACGTATATACTGTTCCCTCCGAGAAGTAGGGATCGACAGGCCAGGAATGTTGTCAAATATTGCATCCGAGATGTTAGGTTGCCTTAGATTAGGATATATACCGTTATAGACGTATATACTGTTCCCTCCGAGAAGTAGGGTTCGACAGGCCAGGAATGTTGTCAAATATTGCATCCAAGATGTTAGGTTGCCTTAGATTAGGATATACAACGTTATAGACGCATATAATGTTCCCACCGAGAAGTAGGGTCCGACACGCCTGGAATGTTGTAGAATATTACATCCGAGATGTAAGGTTGCCTTAGGTTAGGATATATAACGTTATGGACGTATATACTGTTCCCACCGAGAAGTAGGTTCCGAAACGCCAGGAATGTTGTCAAATGTTACATCCGAGATGTTAGGTTGCCTTATGTTAGGATATATGACGCTACAGACGTATATACTGTTCCCTCCGAGAAGTAGGGTTCGACAGGCCAGGAATGTTGTCAAATATTGCATCCGAGATGTTAGGTTGCCTTAGATTGGGATATACAACGTTATAGACGCATATAATGTTCCCACCGAGAAGTAGGGTCCGACACGCCTGGAATATTGTAGAATAATACATCCGAGGTGTCAGGTTGCCTTAGGTTAGGATATATAACGTTATAGACGTATATACAGTTCCCTCCGAGAAGTAGGGTTCGACAGGCCAGGAATGTTGTAGAATATTACATCCGAGATGTAAGGTTGCCTTAGGTTAGGATATATAACGTTATGGACGTATATACTGTTCCCACCGAGAAGTAGGGTCCGAAACGGCAGGAATGTTGTCAAATATTACATCCGAGTTGTTACGTTGCCGTTATAGACGCATTAATGTTACCACCGAGACGTAGGGACCGACACGCCTGGAATGTTGTCAAATGTGACATCCGAGATGTTAGGTTGCCTTAGGTTAGGATATATATCGTTATAGACGTATATACTGTTCCCACCGAGAGGTAGGGTTCGACAGGCCAGGAATGTTGTCAAATATTGCATCCGAGATGTTAGGTTGCCTTAGGTTAGGATATATAACGTTATAGACGCATGTAACGTTACCTCCGACACGTAGGGACCGACACGCCTGGAATGTTGTCAAATGTTACATCCGACATGTTAGGTTGCCTTAGGTTAGGATATATGACGTTACAGACGTATATACTGTTCCCTCAGAGAAGTAGTGTTCGACAGGCCAGGAATGTTGTCAAATATTGCATCCGAGATGTTAGGTTGCCTTAGGTTAGGATATATGACGTTACAGACGTATATACTGTTCCCTCAGAGAAGTAGTGTTCGACAGGCCAGGAATGTTGTCAAATATTGCATCCGAGATGTTAGGTTGCCTTAGATTAGGATATATACCGTTATAGACGTATATACTGTTCCCTCCGAGAAGTAGGGTTCGACAGGCCAGGAATGTTGTCAAATATTGCATCCGAGATGTTAGGTTGCCTCAGGTAAGCATACATGACGTTATAGACGTACATACAGTTCCCTCCGAGAAGTAGGGTTCGACAGGCCAGGAATGTTGTCAAATTTTGCATTCGAGGTGTTAGGTTGCCTTA
Organism: Xylocopa violacea; assembly: GCA_963969225.1. Taxonomy (NCBI): domain Eukaryota; kingdom Metazoa; phylum Arthropoda; class Insecta; order Hymenoptera; family Apidae; genus Xylocopa; species Xylocopa violacea. The sequence goes on from CAXAJV010000004.1 coordinate 24,367,208, forward strand.
GGTTAGGATATATAACGTCATAGACGCATGTAATGTTACCACCGAGACGTAGGGACCGACACGCCTGGAATGTTGTCAAATGTTACATCCGAGATGTTAGGTTGCCTCAGGTTAGGATATATGACGTTATAGACGTATATACTGTTCCCTCCGAGAAGTACGGTTCGACAGGCCAGGAATGTTGTCAAATATTGCATCCGAGATGTTAGGTTGCCTTAGGTTAGGATATATAACGTTATAGACGCATGTAATGTTACCACCGAGACGTAGGGACCGACACGCCTGGATTGTTGTCAAATGTTACATCCGAGATGTTAGGTTGCCTTAGGTTAGGATATATGACGTTACAGACGTATATACTGTTCCCTCCGGGAATTAGGGTTCGACAGGCCAGGAATGTTGTCAAATATTGCATCCGAGATGTTAGTTTGCCTTAGATTATGATATATACCGTTATAGACGTATATACTGTTCCCTCCGAGAAGTAGGGTTCGACAGGCCAGGAATGTTGTCAAATATTGCATCCGAGATGTTAGGTTGCCTTAGGTTAGGATATATAACGTTATAGACGCATGTAATGTTACCACCGAGACGTAGGGACCGACACGCCTGGATTGTTGTCAAATGTTACATCCGAGATGTTAGGTTGCCCTAGGTTAGGATATATGACGTTACAGACGTATATACTGTTCCCTCCGGGAATTAGGGTTCGACAGGCCAGGAATGTTGTCAAATATTGCATCCGAGATGTTAGTTTGCCTTAGATTATGATATATACCGTTATAGACGTATATACTGTTCCCTCCGAGAAGTAGGGTTCGACAGGCCAGGAATGTTGTCAAATATTGCATCCAAGATGTTAGGTTGCCTTAGATTAGGATATACAATGTTATAGACGCATATAATGTTCCCACCGAGAAGTAGGGTCCGACACGCCTGGAATGTTGTAGAATATTACATCCGAGATGTAAGGTTGCCTTAGGTTAGGATATATAACGTTATGGACGTATATACTGTTCCCACCGAGAAGTAGGGTCCGAAACGCCAGGAATGTTGTAAAATATTACATCCGAGTTGTTACGTTGCGTTATAGACGCATTAATGTTACCACCGAGACGTAGGGACCGACACGCCTGGAATGTTGTCAAATGTGACATCCGAGATGTTAGGTTGCCTTAGGTTAGGATATATATCGTTATAGACGTATATATTGTTCCCACCGAGAGGTAGGGTTCGACAGGCAAGGAATGTTGTCAAATATTGCATCCGAGATGTTAGGTTGCCTTAGGTTAGGATATATAACGTTATAGACGCATGTAATGTTACCTCCGACACGTAGGGACCGACACGCCTGGAATGTTGTCAAATGTTACATCCGAGATGTTAGGTTGCCTTATGTTTGGATATATGACGCTACAGACGTATATACTGCTCCCTCCGAGAAGTAGGGTTCGACAGGCCAGGAATGTTTGCAAATATTGCATCCGAGATGTTAGGTGGCCTTAGATTAGGATATACAACGTTATAGACGCATATAATGTTCCCACCGAGAAGTAGGTCCGACACGCCTGGAATGTTCTAGAATATTACATCCGAGATGTAAGGTTGCCTTAGGTTAGGATATATAACGTTATGGACGTATATACTGTTCCCACCGAGAAGTAGGGTCCGAAACGGCAGGAATGTTGTCAAATATTACATCCGAGATGTTAGGTGGCCTTAGATTAGGATATACAACGTTATAGACGCATATAATGTTCCCACCGAGAAGTAGGTCCGACACGCCTGGAATGTTGTAGAATATTACATCCGAGATGTAAGGTTGCCTTAGGTTAGGATATATAACGTTATGGACGTATATACTGTTCCCACCGAGAAGTAGGGTCCGAAACGGCAGGAATGTTGTCAAATATTACATCCGAGATGTTAGGTGGCCTTAGATTAGGATATACAACGTTATAGACGCATATAATGTTCCCACCGAGAAGTAGGTCCGACACGCCTGGAATGTTGTAGAATATTACATCCGAGATGTAAGGTTGCCTTAGGTTAGGATATATAACGTTATGGACGTATATACTGTTCCCACCGAGAAGTAGGGTCCGAAACGGCAGGAATGTTGTCAAATATTACATCCGAGATGTTAGGTTGCCTTATGTTTGGATATATGACGCTACAGACGTATATACTGCTCCCTCCGAGAAGTAGGGTTCGACAGGCCAGGAATGTTTGCAAATATTGCATCCGAGATGTTAGGTGGCCTTAGATTAGGATATACAACGTTATGGACGTATATACTGTTCCCACCGAGAAGTAGGGTTCGACAGGCCAGGAATGTTTGCAAATATTGCATCCGAGATGTTAGGTGGCCTTAGATTAGGATATACAACGTTATAGACGCATATAATGTTACCACCGAGACGTAGGGACCGACACGCCTGGAATGTTGTCAAATGTGACATCCGAGATGTTAGGTTGCCTTATGTTAGGATATATGACGCTACAGACGTATATACTGTTCCCTCCGAGATGTAGGGTTCGACAGGCCAGGAATGTTGTCAAATATTGCATCCGAGATGTTAGGTTGCCTTAGATTAGGATATACAACGTTATAGACGCATATAATGTTCCCACCGAGAAGTAGGGTCCGACACGCCTGGAATATTGTAGAATAATACATCCGAGATGTCAGGTTGCCTTAGGTTAGGATATATAACGTTATAGACGTATATACTGTTCCCTCCGAGAAGTAGGGTTCGACAGGCCAGGAATGTTTGCAAATATTGCATCCGAGATGTTAGGTGGCCTTAGATTAGGATATACAACGTTATAGACGCATATAATGTTACCACCGAGACGTAGGGACCGACACGCCTGGAATGTTGTCAAATGTGACATCCGAGATGTTAGGTTGCCTTAGGTTAGGATATATGACGTTATAGACGTATATACTGTTCCCTCCGGATGGTAGGGTTCGACAGGCCAGGAATGTTGTCAAATATTGCATCCGAGATGTTAGGTTGCCTTAGGTTAGGATATATGACGTTATAGACGCATGTAATGTTACCACCGAGACGTAGGGACCGACATGCCTGGAATGTTGTCAAATGTTACATCCGAGATGTTAGGTTGCCTTAGGTTAGGATATATGACGTTATAGACGTATATACTGTTCCCACCGAGAGGTAGGGTTCGACACGCCAGGAATGTTGTCAAATATTACATACGAGATGGTAGGTGGCCTTAGGTTAGGATATATAACGTTATAGACGCATGTAATGTTACGACCGAGACGTAGGGACCGACACGCCTGTAATGTTGTAAAATGTTACATCCGAGATGTTAGGTTGCCTAAGATTAGGATATATACCGTTATAGACGCATGTAATGTTACCACCGAGACGTATGGACCGACACGCCTGGAATGTTGTCAAATGTTACATCCGAGATGTTAGGTTGCCTTAGGTTAGGATATATAACGTTATAGACGTATATACTGTTCCCTCCGAGAAGTAGGGTTCGACAGGCGAGGAATGTTGTCAAATATTGCATCCGAGATGTTAGGTTGCCTTAGATTATGATATATACCGTTATAGACGTATATACTGTTCCCTCCGAGAAGTAGGGTTCGACAGGCCAGGAATGTTGTCAAATATTGCATCCGAGATGTTAGGTTGCCTTAGATTAGGATATACAACGTTATAGACGCATATAATGTTCCCACCGAGAAGTAGGGTCCGACACGCCTGGAATGTTGTCAAATGTTACATCCGAAATGTTAGGTTGCCTTAGGTTAGGATATATGACGTTACAGACGTATATACTGTTCCCTCCGAGAAGTAGTGTTCGACAGGCCAGGAATGTTGTCAAATATTGCATCCGAGATGTTAGGTTGCCTTAGATTAGGATATATTCCGTTATAGACGTATATAGTGTTCCCTTCGAGAAGTAGGGTTCGACAGGCCAGGAATGTTGTCAAATGTTACATCCGAGATGTTAGGTTGCCTCAGGTTAGGATATATGACGTTATAGACGTATATACTGTTCCCTCCGACAAGTAGGGTTCGACGGGCCAGGAATGTTGTCAAATATTGCATCCGAGATGTTAGGTTGCCTTAGATTAGGATATATACCGTTATAGACGCATGTAATGTTACCACCGAGACGTAGGGACCGACACGCTTGGAATGTTGTCAAATGTTACATCCGAGATGTTAGGTTGCCTCAGGTTAGGATATATGACGTTATAGACGTATATACTGTTCCCTCCGAGAAGTAGGGTTCGACGGGCCAGGAATGTTGTCAAATATTGCATCCGAGATGTTAGGTTGCCTTAGGTTAGGATATATAACGTTATAGACGCATGTAATGTTACCTCCGACACGTAGGGACCGACACGCCTGGAATGTTGTCAAATGTGACATCCGAGATGTTAGGTTGCCTTAGGTTAGGATATATATCGTTATAGACGTATATACTGTTCCCACCGAGAGGTAGGGTTCGACAGGCAAGGAATGTTGTCAAATATTGCATCCGAGATGTTAGGTTGCCTTAGGTTAGGATATATAACGTTATAGACGCATGTAATGTTACCTCCGACACGTAGGGACCGACACGCCTGGAATGTTGTCAAATGTTACATCCGAGATGTTAGGTTGCCTTATGTTAGGATATATGACGCTACAGACGTATATACTGTTCCCTCCGAGAAGTAGGGATCGACAGGCCAGGAATGTTGTCAAATATTGCATCCGAGATGTTAGGTTGCCTTAGATTAGGATATATACCGTTATAGACGTATATACTGTTCCCTCCGAGAAGTAGGGTTCGACAGGCCAGGAATGTTGTCAAATATTGCATCCAAGATGTTAGGTTGCCTTAGATTAGGATATACAACGTTATAGACGCATATAATGTTCCCACCGAGAAGTAGGGTCCGACACGCCTGGAATGTTGTAGAATATTACATCCGAGATGTAAGGTTGCCTTAGGTTAGGATATATAACGTTATGGACGTATATACTGTTCCCACCGAGAAGTAGGTTCCGAAACGCCAGGAATGTTGTCAAATGTTACATCCGAGATGTTAGGTTGCCTTATGTTAGGATATATGACGCTACAGACGTATATACTGTTCCCTCCGAGAAGTAGGGTTCGACAGGCCAGGAATGTTGTCAAATATTGCATCCGAGATGTTAGGTTGCCTTAGATTGGGATATACAACGTTATAGACGCATATAATGTTCCCACCGAGAAGTAGGGTCCGACACGCCTGGAATATTGTAGAATAATACATCCGAGGTGTCAGGTTGCCTTAGGTTAGGATATATAACGTTATAGACGTATATACAGTTCCCTCCGAGAAGTAGGGTTCGACAGGCCAGGAATGTTGTAGAATATTACATCCGAGATGTAAGGTTGCCTTAGGTTAGGATATATAACGTTATGGACGTATATACTGTTCCCACCGAGAAGTAGGGTCCGAAACGGCAGGAATGTTGTCAAATATTACATCCGAGTTGTTACGTTGCCGTTATAGACGCATTAATGTTACCACCGAGACGTAGGGACCGACACGCCTGGAATGTTGTCAAATGTGACATCCGAGATGTTAGGTTGCCTTAGGTTAGGATATATATCGTTATAGACGTATATACTGTTCCCACCGAGAGGTAGGGTTCGACAGGCCAGGAATGTTGTCAAATATTGCATCCAAGATGTTAGGTTGCCTTAGGTTAGGATATATAACGTTATAGACGCATGTAACGTTACCTCCGACACGTAGGGACCGACACGCCTGGAATGTTGTCAAATGTTACATCCGACATGTTAGGTTGCCTTAGGTTAGGATATATGACGTTACAGACGTATATACTGTTCCCTCAGAGAAGTAGTGTTCGACAGGCCAGGAATGTTGTCAAATATTGCATCCGAGATGTTAGGTTGCCTTAGGTTAGGATATATGACGTTACAGACGTATATACTGTTCCCTCAGAGAAGTAGTGTTCGACAGGCCAGGAATGTTGTCAAATATTGCATCCGAGATGTTAGGTTGCCTTAGATTAGGATATATACCGTTATAGACGTATATACTGTTCCCTCCGAGAAGTAGGGTTCGACAGGCCAGGAATGTTGTCAAATATTGCATCCGAGATGTTAGGTTGCCTCAGGTAAGCATACATGACGTTATAGACGTACATACAGTTCCCTCCGAGAAGTAGGGTTCGACAGGCCAGGAATGTTGTCAAATTTTGCATTCGAGGTGTTAGGTTGCCTTAGGTTAGGATATATAACGTTATAGACGCATGTAATGTTACCACCGAGACGTAGGGACCGACACGCCTGGATTGTTGTCAAATGTTACATCCGAGATGTTAGGTTGCCTTAGGTTAGGATATATGACGTTACAGACGTATATACTGTTCCCTCCGGGAATTAGGGTTCGACAGGCCAGGAATGTTGTCAAATATTGCATCCGAGATGTTAGTTTGCCTTAGATTATGATATATACCGTTATAGACGTATATACTGTTCCCTCCGAGAAGTAGGGTTCGACAGGCCAGGAATGTTGTCAAATATTGCATCCAAGATGTTAGGTTGCCTTAGATTAGGATATACAACGTTATAGACGCATATAATGTTCCCACCGAGAAGTAGGGTCCGACACGCCTGGAATGTTGTAGAATATTACATCCGAGATGTAAGGTTGCCTTAGGTTAGGATATATAACGTTATGGACGTATATACTGTTCCCACCGAGAAGTAGGGTCCGAAACGCCAGGAATGTTGTAAAATATTACATCCGAGTTGTTACGTTGCGTTATAGACGCATTAATGTTACCACCGAGACGTAGGGACCGACACGCCTGGAATGTTGTCAAATGTGACATCCGAGATGTTAGGTTGCCTTAGGTTAGGATATATATCGTTATAGACGTATATATTGTTCCCACCGAGAGGTAGGGTTCGACAGGCAAGGAATGTTGTCAAATATTGCATCCGAGATGTTAGGTTGCCTTAGGTTAGGATATATAACGTTATAGACGCATGTAATGTTACCTCCGACACGTAGGGACCGACACGCCTGGAATGTTGTCAAATGTTACATCCGAGATGTTAGGTTGCCTTATGTTTGGATATATGACGCTACAGACGTATATACTGCTCCCTCCGAGAAGTAGGGTTCGACAGGCCAGGAATGTTTGCAAATATTGCATCCGAGATGTTAGGTGGCCTTAGATTAGGATATACAACGTTATAGACGCATATAATGTTCCCACCGAGAAGTAGGTCCGACACGCCTGGAATGTTCTAGAATATTACATCCGAGATGTAAGGTTGCCTTAGGTTAGGATATATAACGTTATGGACGTATATACTGTTCCCACCGAGAAGTAGGGTCCGAAACGGCAGGAATGTTGTCAAATATTACATCCGAGATGTTAGGTGGCCTTAGATTAGGATATACAACGTTATAGACGCATATAATGTTCCCACCGAGAAGTAGGTCCGACACGCCTGGAATGTTGTAGAATATTACATCCGAGATGTAAGGTTGCCTTAGGTTAGGATATATAACGTTATGGACGTATATACTGTTCCCACCGAGAAGTAGGGCCCGAAACGGCAGGAATGTTGTCAAATATTACATCCGAGATGTTAGGTGGCCTTAGATTAGGATATACAACGTTATAGACGCATATAATGTTCCCACCGAGAAGTAGGTCCGACACGCCTGGAATGTTGTAGAATATTACATCCGAGATGTAAGGTTGCCTTAGGTTAGGATATATAACGTTATGGACGTATATACTGTTCCCACCGAGAAGTAGGGTCCGAAACGGCAGGAATGTTGTCAAATATTACATCCGAGATGTTAGGTTGCCTTATGTTTGGATATATGACGCTACAGACGTATATACTGCTCCCTCCGAGAAGTAGGGTTCGACAGGCCAGGAATGTTTGCAAATATTGCATCCGAGATGTTAGGTGGCCTTAGATTAGGATATACAACGTTATAGACGCATATAATGTTCCCACCGAGAAGTAGGTCCGACACGCCTGGAATGTTGTAGAATATTACATCCGAGATGTAAGGTTGCCTTAGGTTAGGATATATAACGTTATGGACGTATATACTGTTCCCACCGAGAAGTAGGGTCCGAAACGGCAGGAATGTTGTCAAATATTACATCCGAGATGTTAGGTGGCCTTAGATTAGGATATACAACGTTATAGACGCATATAATGTTCCCACCGAGAAGTAGGTCCGACACGCCTGGAATGTTGTAGAATATTACATCCGAGATGTAAGGTTGCCTTAGGTTAGGATATATAACGTTATGGACGTATATACTGTTCCCACCGAGAAGTAGGGTCCGAAACGGCAGGAATGTTGTCAAATATTACATCCGAGTTGTTACGTTGCCGTTATAGACGCATTAATGTTACCACCGAGACGTAGGGACCGACACGCCTGGAATGTTGTCAAATGTGACATCCGAGATGTTAGGTTGCCTTAGGTTAGGATATATATCGTTATAGACGTATATACTGTTCCCACCGAGAGGTAGGGTTCGACAGGCCAGGAATGTTGTCAAATATTGCATCCGAGATGTTAGGTTGCCTTAGGTTAGGATATATAACGTTATAGACGCATGTAACGTTACCTCCGACACGTAGGGACCGACACGCCTGGAATGTTGTCAAATGTTACATCCGAGATGTTAGGTTGCCTTATGTTAGGATATATGACGCTACAGACGTATATACTGTTCCCTCCGAGAAGTAGGGTTCGACAGGCCAGGAATGTTGTCAAATATTGCATCCGAGATGTTAGGTTGCCTTAGATTAGGATATACAACGTTATAGACGCATATAATGTTCCCACCGAGAAGTAGAGTCCGACACGCCTGGAATATTGTAGAATAATACATCCGAGATGTCAGGTTGCCTTAGGTTAGGATATATAACGTTATAGACGTATATACTGTTCCCTCCGAGAAGTAGGGTTCGACAGGCCTGGAATGTTTGCAAATATTGCATCCGAGATGTTAGGTGGCCTTAGATTAGGATATACAACGTTATAGACGCATATAATGTTACCACCGAGACGTAGGGACCGACACGCCTGGAATGTTGTCAAATGTTACATCCGAGATGTTAGGTTGCCTCAGGTTAGGATATATGACGTTATAGACGTATATACTGTTCCCTCCGAGAAGTAGGGTTCGACGGGCCAGGAATGTTGTCAAATATTGCATCCGAGATGTTAGGTTGCCTTAGATTAGGATATATACCGTTATAGACGCATGTAATGTTTCCACCGAGACGTAGGGACCGACACGCCTGGAATGTTGTCAAATGTTACATCCGAGATGTTAGGTTGCCTCAGGTTAGGATATATGACGTTATAGACGTATATACTGTTCCCTCCGAGAAGTAGGGTTCGACGGGCCAGGAATGTTGTCAAATATTGCATCCGAGATGTTAGGTTGCCTTAGATTAGGATATACAACGTTATAGACGCATATAATGTTCCCACCGAGAAGTAGGTCCGACACGCCTGGAATGTTGTAGAATATTACATCCGAGATGTAAGGTTGCCTTAGGTTAGGATATATAACGTTATGGACGTATATACTGTTCCCACCGAGAAGTAGGGTCCGAAACGGCAGGAATGTTGTCAAATATTACATCCGAGATGTTAGGTTGCCTTATGTTTGGATATATGACGCTACAGACGTATATACTGCTCCCTCCGAGAAGTAGGGTTCGACAGGCCAGGAATGTTTGCAAATATTGCATCCGAGATGTTAGGTGGCCTTAGATTAGGATATACAACGTTATAGACGCATATAATGTTCCCACCGAGAAGTAGGTCCGACACGCCTGGAATGTTGTAGAATATTACATCCGAGATGTAAGGTTGCCTTAGGTTAGGATATATAACGTTATGGACGTATATACTGTTCCCACCGAGAAGTAGGGTCCGAAACGGCAGGAATGTTGTCAAATATTACATCCGAGATGTTAGGTGGCCTTAGATTAGGATATACAACGTTATAGACGCATATAATGTTCCCACCGAGAAGTAGGTCCGACACGCCTGGAATGTTGTAGAATATTACATCCGAGATGTAAGGTTGCCTTAGGTTAGGATATATAACGTTATGGACGTATATACTGTTCCCACCGAGAAGTAGGTTCCGAAACGCCAGGAATGTTGTAAAATATTACATCCGAGTTGTTACGTTGCCGTTATAGACGCATTAATGTTACCACCTAGACGTAGGGACCGACACGCCTGGAATGTTGTCAAATGTGACATCCGAGATGTTAGGTTGCCTTAGGTTAGGATATATATCGTTATAGACGTATATACTGTTCCCACCGAGAGGTAGGGTTCGACAGGCAAGGAATGTTGTCAAATATTGCATCCGAGATGTTAGGTTGCCTTAGGTTAGGATATATAACGTTATAGACGCATGTAATGTTACCTCCGACACGTAGGGACCGACACGCCTGGAATGTTGTCAAATGTTACATCCGAGATGTTAGGTTGCCTTATGTTAGGATATATGACGCTACAGACGTATATACTGTTCCCTCCGAGAAGTAGGGTTCGACAGGCCAGGAATGTTGTCAAATATTGCATCCGAGATGTTAGGTTGCTTTAGATTGGGATATACAACGTTATAGACGCATATAATGTTCCCACCGAGAAGTAGGGTCCGACACGCCTGGAATATTGTAGAATAATACATCCGAGATGTCAGGTGGCCTTAGGTTAGGATATATAACGTTATAGACGTATATACTGTTCCCTCCGAGAAGTAGGGTTCGACAGGCCAGGAATGTTTGCAAATATTGCATGCGAGATGTTAGGTGGCCTTAGATTAGGATATACAACGTTATAGACGCATATAATGTTCCCATCGAGAAGTAGGTCCGACACGCCTGGAATGTTGTAGAATATTACATCCGAGATGTAAGGTTGCCTTAGGTTAGGATATATAACGTTATGGACGTATATACTGTTCCCACCGAGAAGTAGGGTCCGAAACGGCAGGAATGTTGTCAAATATTACATCCGAGTTGTTACGTTGCCGTTATAGTCGCATTAATGTTACCACCGAGACGTAGGGACCGACACGCCTGGAATGTTGTCAAATGTGACATCCGAGATGTTAGGTTGCCTTAGGTTCGGATATATATCGTTATAGACGTATATACTGTTCCCACCGAGAGGTAGGGTTCGACAGGCCAGGAATGTTGTCAAATATTGCATCCGAGATGTTAGGTTGCCTTAGGTTAGGATATATAACGTTATAGACGCATGTAACGTTACCTCCGACACGTAGGGACCGACACGCCTGGAATGTTGTCAAATGTTACATCCGAGATGTTAGGTTGCCTTATGTTAGGATATATGACGCTACAGACGTATATACTGTTCCCTCCGAGAAGTAGGGTTCGACAGGCCAGGAATGTTGTCAAATATTGCATCCGAGATGTTGGGTTGCCTTAGATTAGGATATACAACGTTATAGACGCATATAATGTTCCCACCGAGAAGTAGGGTCCGACACGCCTGGAATGTTGTAGAATATTACATCCGAGATGTAAGGTTGCCTTAGGTTAGGACATATAACGTTATGGACGTATATACTGTTCCCACCGAGAAGTAGGGTCCGAAACGGCAGGAATGTTGTCAAATATTACATCCGAGATGTTAGGTTGCCTTATGTTTGGATATATGACGCTACAGACGTATATACTGCTCCCTCCGAGAAGTAGGGTTCGACAGGCCAGGAATGTTTGCAAATATTGCATCCGAGATGTTAGGTGGCCTTAGATTAGGATATACAACGTTATAGACGCATATAATGTTCCCACCGAGAAGTAGGTCCGACACGCCTGGAATGTTGTAGAATATTACATCCGAGATGTAAGGTTGCCTTAGGTTAGGATATATAACGTTATGGACGTATATACTGTTCCCACCGAGAAGTAGGGTCCGAAACGGCAGGAATGTTGTCAAATATTACATCCGAGATGTTAGGTGGCCTTAGATTAGGATATACAACGTTATAGACGCATATAATGTTCCCACCGAGAAGTAGGTCCGACACGCCTGGAATGTTGTAGAATATTACATCCGAGATGTAAGGTTGCCTTAGGTTAGGATATATAACGTTATGGACGTATATACTGTTCCCACCGAGAAGTAGGGTCCGAAACGGCAGGAATGTTGTCAAATATTACATCCGAGTTGTTACGTTGCCGTTATAGACGCATTAATGTTACCACCGAGACGTAGGGACCGACACGCCTGGAATGTTGTCAAATGTGACATCCGAGATGTTAGGTTGCCTTAGGTTAGGATATATATCGTTATAGACGTATATACTGTTCCCACCGAGAGGTAGGGTTCGACAGGCCAGGAATGTTGTCAAATATTGCATCCGAGATGTTAGGTTGCCTTAGGTTAGGATATATAACGTTATAGACGCATGTAACGTTACCTCCGACACGTAGGGACCGACACGCCTGGAATGTTGTCAAATGTTACATCCGAGATGTTAGGTTGCCTTATGTTAGGATATATGACGCTACAGACGTATATACTGTTCCCTCCGAGAAGTAGGGTTCGACAGGCCAGGAATGTTGTCAAATATTGCATCCGAGATGTTAGGTTGCCTTAGATTAGGATATACAACGTTATAGACGCATATAATGTTCCCACCGAGAAGTAGAGTCCGACACGCCTGGAATATTGTAGAATAATACATCCGAGATGTCAGGTTGCCTTAGGTTAGGATATATAACGTTATAGACGTATATACTGTTCCCTCCGAGAAGTAGGGTTCGACAGGCCTGGAATGTTTGCAAATATTGCATCCGAGATGTTAGGTGGCCTTAGATTAGGATATACAACGTTATAGACGCATATAATGTTACCACCGAGACGTAGGGACCGACACGCCTGGAATGTTGTCAAATGTTACATCCGAGATGTTAGGTTGCCTCAGGTTAGGATATATGACGTTATAGACGTATATACTGTTCCCTCCGAGAAGTAGGGTTCGACGGGCCAGGAATGTTGTCAAATATTGCATCCGAGATGTTAGGTTGCCTTAGATTAGGATATATACCGTTATAGACGCATGTAATGTTTCCACCGAGACGTAGGGACCGACACGCCTGGAATGTTGTCAAATGTTACATCCGAGATGTTAGGTTGCCTCAGGTTAGGATATATGACGTTATAGACGTATATACTGTTCCCTCCGAGAAGTAGGGTTCGACGGGCCAGGAATGTTGTCAAATATTGCATCCGAGATGTTAGGTTGCCTTAGATTAGGATATACAACGTTATAGACGCATATAATGTTCCCACCGAGAAGTAGGTCCGACACGCCTGGAATGTTGTAGAATATTACATCCGAGATGTAAGGTTGCCTTAGGTTAGGATATATAACGTTATGGACGTATATACTGTTCCCACCGAGAAGTAGGGTCCGAAACGGCAGGAATGTTGTCAAATATTACATCCGAGATGTTAGGTTGCCTTATGTTTGGATATATGACGCTACAGACGTATATACTGCTCCCTCCGAGAAGTAGGGTTCGACAGGCCAGGAATGTTTGCAAATATTGCATCCGAGATGTTAGGTGGCCTTAGATTAGGATATACAACGTTATAGACGCATATAATGTTCCCACCGAGAAGTAGGTCCGACACGCCTGGAATGTTGTAGAATATTACATCCGAGATGTAAGGTTGCCTTAGGTTAGGATATATAACGTTATGGACGTATATACTGTTCCCACCGAGAAGTAGGGTCCGAAACGGCAGGAATGTTGTCAAATATTACATCCGAGATGTTAGGTGGCCTTAGATTAGGATATACAACGTTATAGACGCATATAATGTTCCCACCGAGAAGTAGGTCCGACACGCCTGGAATGTTGTAGAATATTACATCCGAGATGTAAGGTTGCCTTAGGTTAGGATATATAACGTTATGGACGTATATACTGTTCCCACCGAGAAGTAGGTTCCGAAACGCCAGGAATGTTGTAAAATATTACATCCGAGTTGTTACGTTGCCGTTATAGACGCATTAATGTTACCACCTAGACGTAGGGACCGACACGCCTGGAATGTTGTCAAATGTGACATCCGAGATGTTAGGTTGCCTTAGGTTAGGGTATATATATCGTTATAGACGTATATACTGTTCCCACCGAGAGGTAGGGTTCGACAGGCAAGGAATGTTGTCAAATATTGCATCCGAGATGTTAGGTTGCCTTAGGTTAGGATATATAACGTTATAGACGCATGTAATGTTACCTCCGACACGTAGGGACCGACACGCCTGGAATGTTGTCAAATGTTACATCCGAGATGTTAGGTTGCCTTATGTTAGGATATATGACGCTACAGACGTATATACTGTTCCCTCCGAGAAGTAGGGTTCGACAGGCCAGGAATGTTGTCAAATATTGCATCCGAGATGTTAGGTTGCCTTAGGTTAGGATATATAACGTTATAGACGCATGTAATGTTACCTCCGACACGTAGGGACCGACACGCCTGGAATGTTGTCAAATGTTACATCCGAGATGTTAGGTTGCCTTATGTTAGGATATATGACGCTACAGACGTATATACTGTTCCCTCCGAGAAGTAGGGTTCGACAGGCCAGGAATGTTGTCAAATATTGCATCCGAGATGTTAGGTTGCTTTAGATTGGGATATACAACGTTATAGACGTATATACTGTTCCCTCCGAGAAGTAGGGTTCGACAGGCCAGGAATGTTGTCAAATATTGCATCCGAGATGTTAGGTGGCCTTAGATTAGGATATACAACGTTATAGACGCATATAATGTTCCCACCGAGAAGTAGGTCCGACACGCCTGGAATGTTGTAGAATATTACATCCGAGATGTAAGGTTGCCTTAGGTTAGGATATATAACGTTATGGACGTATATACTGTTCCCACCGAGAAGTAGGGTCCGAAACGGCAGGAATGTTGTCAAATATTACATCCGAGATGTTAGGTTGCCTTATGTTTGGATATATGACGCTACAGACGTATATACTGCTCCCTCCGAGAAGTAGGGTTCGACAGGCCAGGAATGTTTGCAAATATTGCATCCGAGATGTTAGGTGGCCTTAGATTAGGATATACAACGTTATAGACGCATATAATGTTCCCACCGAGAAGTAGGTCCGACACGCCTGGAATGTTGTAGAATATTACATCCGAGATGTAAGGTTGCCTTAGGTTAGGATATATAACGTTATGGACGTATATACTGTTCCCACCGAGAAGTAGGGTCCGAAACGGCAGGAATGTTGTCAAATATTACATCCGAGATGTTAGGTGGCCTTAGATTAGGATATACAACGTTATAGACGCATATAATGTTCCCACCGAGAAGTAGGTCCGACACGCCTGGAATGTTGTAGAATATTACATCCGAGATGTAAGGTTGCCTTAGGTTAGGATATATAACGTTATGGACGTATATACTGTTCCCACCGAGAAGTAGGGTCCGAAACGGCAGGAATGTTGTCAAATATTACATCCGAGTTGTTACGTTGCCGTTATAGACGCATTAATGTTACCACCGAGACGTAGGGACCGACACGCCTGGAATGTTGTCAAATGTGACATCCGAGATGTTAGGTTGCCTTAGGTTAGGATATATATCGTTATAGACGTATATACTGTTCCCACCGAGAGGTAGGGTTCGACAGGCCAGGAATGTTGTCAAATATTGCATCCGAGATGTTAGGTTGCCTTAGGTTAGGATATATAACGTTATAGACGCATGTAACGTTACCTCCGACACGTAGGGACCGACACGCCTGGAATGTTGTCAAATGTTACATCCGAGATGTTAGGTTGCCTTATGTTAGGATATATGACGCTACAGACGTATATACTGTTCCCTCCGAGAAGTAGGGTTCGACAGGCCAGGAATGTTGTCAAATATTGCATCCGAGATGTTAGGTTGCCTTAGATTAGGATATACAACGTTATAGACGCATATAATGTTCCCACCGAGAAGTAGAGTCCGACACGCCTGGAATATTGTAGAATAATACATCCGAGATGTCAGGTTGCCTTAGGTTAGGATATATAACGTTATAGACGTATATACTGTTCCCTCCGAGAAGTAGGGTTCGACAGGCCTGGAATGTTTGCAAATATTGCATCCGAGATGTTAGGTGGCCTTAGATTAGGATATACAACGTTATAGACGCATATAATGTTACCACCGAGACGTAGGGACCGACACGCCTGGAATGTTGTCAAATGTTACATCCGAGATGTTAGGTTGCCTCAGGTTAGGATATATGACGTTATAGACGTATATACTGTTCCCTCCGAGAAGTAGGGTTCGACGGGCCAGGAATGTTGTCAAATATTGCATCCGAGATGTTAGGTTGCCTTAGATTAGGATATATACCGTTATAGACGCATGTAATGTTTCCACCGAGACGTAGGGACCGACACGCCTGGAATGTTGTCAAATGTTACATCCGAGATGTTAGGTTGCCTCAGGTTAGGATATATGACGTTATAGACGTATATACTGTTCCCTCCGAGAAGTAGGGTTCGACGGGCCAGGAATGTTGTCAAATATTGCATCCGAGATGTTAGGTTGCCTTAGATTAGGATATACAACGTTATAGACGCATATAATGTTCCCACCGAGAAGTAGGTCCGACACGCCTGGAATGTTGTAGAATATTACATCCGAGATGTAAGGTTGCCTTAGGTTAGGATATATAACGTTATGGACGTATATACTGTTCCCACCGAGAAGTAGGGTCCGAAACGGCAGGAATGTTGTCAAATATTACATCCGAGATGTTAGGTTGCCTTATGTTTGGATATATGACGCTACAGACGTATATACTGCTCCCTCCGAGAAGTAGGGTTCGACAGGCCAGGAATGTTTGCAAATATTGCATCCGAGATGTTAGGTGGCCTTAGATTAGGATATACAACGTTATAGACGCATATAATGTTCCCACCGAGAAGTAGGTCCGACACGCCTGGAATGTTGTAGAATATTACATCCGAGATGTAAGGTTGCCTTAGGTTAGGATATATAACGTTATGGACGTATATACTGTTCCCACCGAGAAGTAGGGTCCGAAACGGCAGGAATGTTGTCAAATATTACATCCGAGATGTTAGGTGGCCTTAGATTAGGATATACAACGTTATAGACGCATATAATGTTCCCACCGAGAAGTAGGTCCGACACGCCTGGAATGTTGTAGAATATTACATCCGAGATGTAAGGTTGCCTTAGGTTAGGATATATAACGTTATGGACGTATATACTGTTCCCACCGAGAAGTAGGTTCCGAAACGCCAGGAATGTTGTAAAATATTACATCCGAGTTGTTACGTTGCCGTTATAGACGCATTAATGTTACCACCTAGACGTAGGGACCGACACGCCTGGAATGTTGTCAAATGTGACATCCGAGATGTTAGGTTGCCTTAGGTTAGGATATATATCGTTATAGACGTATATACTGTTCCCACCGAGAGGTAGGGTTCGACAGGCAAGGAATGTTGTCAAATATTGCATCCGAGATGTTAGGTTGCCTTAGGTTAGGATATATAACGTTATAGACGCATGTAATGTTACCTCCGACACGTAGGGACCGACACGCCTGGAATGTTGTCAAATGTTACATCCGAGATGTTAGGTTGCCTTATGTTAGGATATATGACGCTACAGACGTATATACTGTTCCCTCCGAGAAGTAGGGTTCGACAGGCCAGGAATGTTGTCAAATATTGCATCCGAGATGTTAGGTTGCTTTAGATTGGGATATACAACGTTATAGACGCATATAATGTTCCCACCGAGAAGTAGGGTCCGACACGCCTGGAATATTGTAGAATAATACATCCGAGATGTCAGGTGGCCTTAGGTTAGGATATATAACGTTATAGACGTATATACTGTTCCCTCCGAGAAGTAGGGTTCGACAGGCCAGGAATGTTTGCAAATATTGCATGCGAGATGTTAGGTGGCCTTAGATTAGGATATACAACGTTATAGACGCATATAATGTTCCCATCGAGAAGTAGGTCCGACACGCCTGGAATGTTGTAGAATATTACATCCGAGATGTAAGGTTGCCTTAGGTTAGGATATATAACGTTATGGACGTATATACTGTTCCCACCGAGAAGTAGGGTCCGAAACGGCAGGAATGTTGTCAAATATTACATCCGAGTTGTTACGTTGCCGTTATAGTCGCATTAATGTTACCACCGAGACGTAGGGACCGACACGCCTGGAATGTTGTCAAATGTGACATCCGAGATGTTAGGTTGCCTTAGGTTCGGATATATATCGTTATAGACGTATATACTGTTCCCACCGAGAGGTAGGGTTCGACAGGCCAGGAATGTTGTCAAATATTGCATCCGAGATGTTAGGTTGCCTTAGGTTAGGATATATAACGTTATAGACGCATGTAACGTTACCTCCGACACGTAGGGACCGACACGCCTGGAATGTTGTCAAATGTTACATCCGAGATGTTAGGTTGCCTTATGTTAGGATATATGACGCTACAGACGTATATACTGTTCCCTCCGAGAAGTAGGGTTCGACAGGCCAGGAATGTTGTCAAATATTGCATCCGAGATGTTGGGTTGCCTTAGATTAGGATATACAACGTTATAGACGCATATAATGTTCCCACCGAGAAGTAGGGTCCGACACGCCTGGAATGTTGTAGAATATTACATCCGAGATGTAAGGTTGCCTTAGGTTAGGATATATAACGTTATGGACGTATATACTGTTCCCACCGAGAAGTAGGGTCCGAAACGCCAGGAATGTTATAAAATATTACATCCGAGTTGTTACGTTGCGTTATAGACGCATTAATGTTACCACCGAGACGTAGGGACCGACACGCCTGGAATGTTGTCAAATGTGACATCCGAGATGTTAGGTTGCCTTAGGTTAGGATATATATCGTTATAGACGTATATACTGTTCCCACCGAGAGGTAGGATTCGACAGGCAAGGAATGTTGTCAAATATTGCATCCGAGATGTTAGGTTGCCTTAGGTTAGGATATATAACGTTATAGACGCATGTAATGTTACCTCCGACACGTAGGGACCGACACGCCTGGAATGTTGTAGAATAATACATCCGAGATGTCAGGTTGCCTTAGGTTAGAATATATAACGTTATAGACGTATATACTGTTCCCTCCGAGAAGTAGGGTTCGACAGGCCAGGAATGTTGTCAAATATTGCATCCGAGATGTTAGGTGGCCTTAGATTAGGATATACAACGTTATAGACGCATATAATGTTCCCACCGAGAAGTAGGTCCGACACGCCTGGAATGTTGTAGAATATTACATCCGAGATGTAAGGTTGCCTTAGGTTAGGATATATAACGTTATGGACGTATATACTGTTCCCACCGAGAGGTAGGGGTCGACAGGCCAGGAATGTTGTCAAATATTGCATCCGAGATGTTAGGTTGCCTTAGGTTAGGATATATAACGTTATAGACGCATGTAACGTTACCTCCGACACGTAGGGACCGACACGCCTGGAATGTTGTCAAATGTTACATTCGAGATGTTAGGTTGCCTTATGTTAGGATATATGACGCTACAGACGTATATACTGTTCCCTCCGAGAAGTCGGTTTCGACAGGCCAGGAATGTTGTCAAATATTGCATCCGAGATGTTAGGTTGCCTTAGATTAGGATATACAACGTTATAGACGCATATAATGTTCCCACCGAGAAGTAGGGACCGACACGCCTGGAATGTTGTCAAATGTTACATCCGAGATGTTAGGTTGCCTCAGGTTAGGATATATGACGTTATAGACGTATATACTGTTCCCTCCTAGAAGTACGGTTCGACAGGCCAGGAATGTTGTCAAATATTGCATCCGAGATGTCAGCTTGCCTTAGGTTAGGATATATAACGTTATAGACGTATATACTGTTCCCTCTGAGAAGTAGGGTTCGACAGGCCAGGAATGTTGTCAAATATTGCACCCGAGATGTTAGGTTGCCTTAGATTAGGATATATACCGTTATAGACGCATGTAATGTTACCACCGAGACGTAGGGACCGACACGCCTGGAATGTTGTCAAATGTTACATCCGAGATGTTAGGTTGCCTCAGGTTAGGATATATGACGTTATAGACGTATATACTGTTCCCTCCGAGAAGTAGGGTTCGACGGGCCAGGAATGTTGTCAAATATTGCATCCGAGATGTTAGGTTGCCTTAGATTAGGATATATACCGTTATAGACGTATATACTGTTCCCTCCGAGAAGTAGGGTTCGACGGGCCAGGAATGTTGTCAAATATTGCATCCGAGATGTTAGGTTGCCTCAGGTAAGGATATATGACGTTATAGACGTATATACTGTTCCCTCCGAGAAGTAGGGTTCGACAGGCCAGGAATGTTGTCAAATATTGCATCCGAGATGTTAGGTTGCCTTAGGTTAGGATATATAACGTTACAGACGCATGTAATGTTACCACCGAGACGTAGGGACCGACACGCCTGGAATGTTGTCAAATGTTACATCCGAGATGTTAGGTTGCCTCAGGTTAGGATATATGACGTTATAGACGTATATACTGATCCCTCCGAGAAGTAGGGTTCGACGGGCCAGGAATGTTGTCAAATATTGCATCCGAGATGTTAGGTTGCCTTAGATTAGGATATACAACGTTATAGACGCATATAATGTGCCCACCGAGAAGTAGGGTCCGACACGCCTGGAATGTTGTAGAATAATACATCCGAGATGTCAGGTTGCCTTAGGTTAGGATATATAACGTTATAGACGTATATACTGTTCCCTCCGAGAAGTAGGGTTCGACAGGCCAGGAATGTTGTCAAATATTGCATCCGAGATGTTAGGTGGCCTTAGATTAGGATATACAACGCTATAGACGCATATAATGTTCCCACCGAGAAATAGGTCCGACACGCCAGGAATGTTGTAGAATATTACATCCGAGATGTAAGGTTGCCTTAGGTTAGGATATATAACGTTATGGACGTATATACTGTTCCCACCGAGAAGTAGGGTCCGAAACGGCAGGAATGTTGTCAAATATTACAACCGAGTTGTTACGTTGCCGTTATAGACGCATTAATGTTACCACCGAGACGTAGGGACCGACACGCCTGGAATGTTGTCAAATGTGACATCCGAGATGTTAGGTTGCCTTAGGTTAGGATATATATCGTTATAGACGTATATACTGTTCCCACCGAGAGGTAGGGATCGACAGGCCAGGAATGTTGTCAAATATTGCATCCGAGATGTTAGGTTGCCTTAGGTTAGGATATATAACGTTATAGACGCATGTAACGTTACCTCCGACACGTAGGGACCGACACGCCTGGAATGTTGTCAAATGTTACATCCGAGATGTTAGGTTGCCTTATGTTAGGATATATGACGCTACAGACGTATATACTGTTCCCTCCGAGAAGTAGGGTTCGACAGGCCAGGAATGTTGTCAAATATTGCATCCGAGATGTTAGGTTGCCTTAGATTAGGATATACAACGTTATAGACGCATATAATGTTCCCACCGAGACGTAGGGACCGACACGCCTGGAATGTTGTCAAATGTTACATCCGAGATGTTAGGTTGCCTCAGGTCAGGATATATGACGTTATAGACGTATATACTGTTCCCTCCGAGAAGTAGGGTTCGACGGGCCAGGAATGTTGTCAAATATTGCATCCGAGATGTTAGGTTGCCTTAGATTAGGATATATACCGTTATAGACGTATATACTGTTCCCTCCGAGAAGTAGGGTTCGACGGGCCAGGAATGTTGTAGAATAATACATCCGAGATGTCAGGTTGCCTTAGGTTAGGATATATAACGTTATAGACGTATATACTGTTCCCTCCGAGAAGTAGGGTTCGACAGGCCAGGAATGTTGTCAAATATTGCATCCGAGATGTTAGGTGGCCTTAGATTAGGATATACAACGCTATAGACGCATATAATGTTCCCACCGAGAAGTAGGTCCGACACGCCTGGAATGTTGTAGAATATTACATCCGAGATGTAAGGTTGCCTTAGGTTAGGATATATAACGTTATGGACGTATATACTGTTCCCACCGAGAAGTAGGGTCCGAAACGGCAGGAATGTTGTCAAATATTACATCCGAGTTGTTACGTTGCCGTTATAGACGCAGTAATGTTACCACCGAGACGTAGGGACCGACACGCCTGGAATGTTGTCAAATGTGACATCCGAGATGTTAGGTTGCCTTAGGTTAGGATATATATCGTTATAGACGTATATACTGTTCCCACCGAGAGGTAGGGTTCGACAGGCCAGGAATGTTGTCAAATATTGCATCCGAGATGTTAGGTTGCCTTAGGTTAGGATATATAACGTTATAGACGCATGTAACGTTACCTCCGACACGTAGGGACCGACACGCCTGGAATGTTGTCAAATGTTACATCCGAGATGTTAGGTTGCCTTATGTTAGGATATATGACGCTACAGACGTATATACTGTTCCCTCCGAGAAGTAGGGTTCGACAGGCCAGGAATGTTGTCAAATATTGCATCCGAGATGTTAGGTTGCCTTAGATTAGGATATACAACGTTATAGACGCATATAATGTTCCCACTGAGAAGTAGGGTCCGACACGCCTGGAATATTGTAGAATAATACATCCGAGATGTCAGGATGCCTTAGGTTAGGATATATAACGTTATAGACGTATATACTGTTCCCTCCGAGAAGTAGGGTTCGACAGGCCAGGAATGTTTGCAAATATTGCATCCGAGATGTTAGGTGGCCTTAGATTAGGATATACAACGTTATAGACGCATATAATGTTCCCACCGAGAAGTAGGTCCGACACGCCTGGAATGTTGTAGAATATTACATCCGAGATGTAAGGTTGCCTTAGGTTAGGATATATAACGTTATGGACGTATATACTGTTCCCACCGAGAAGTAGGGTCCGAAACGCCAGGAATGTTATAAAATATTACATCCGAGTTGTTACGTTGCGTTATAGACGCATGTAATGTTACCACCGAGACGTAGGGACCGACACGCCTGGAATGTTGTCAAATGTGACATCCGAGATGTTAGGTTGCCTTAGGTTAGGATATATATCGTTATAGACGTATATACTGTTCCCACCGAGAGGTAGGATTCGACAGGCAAGGAATGTTGTCAAATATTGCATCCGAGATGTTAGGTTGCCTTAGGTTAGGATATATAACGTTATAGACGCGTGTAATGTTACCTCCGACACGTAGGGACCGACACGCCTGGAATGTTGTAGAATAATACATCCGAGATGTCAGGTTGCCTTAGGTTAGAATATATAACGTTATAGACGTATATACTGTTCCCTCCGAGAAGTAGGGTTCGACAGGCCAGGAATGTTGTCAAATATTGCATCCGAGATGTTAGGTGGCCTTAGATTAGGATATACAACGTTATAGACGCATATAATGTTCCCACCGAGAAGTAGGTCCGACACGCCTGGAATGTTGTAGAATATTACATCCGAGATGTAGGGTTGCCTTAGGTTAGGATATATAACGTTATGGACGTATATACTGTTCCCACCGAGAGGTAGGGGTCGACAGGCCAGGAATGTTGTCAAATATTGCATCCGAGATGTTAGGTTGCCTTAGGTTAGGATATATAACGTTATAGACGCATGTAACGTTACCTCCGACACGTAGGGACCGACACGCCTGGAATGTTGTCAAATGTTACATTCGAGATGTTAGGTTGCCTTATGTTAGGATATATGACGCTACAGACGTATATACTGTTCCCTCCGAGAAGTCGGGTTCGACAGGCCAGGAATGTTGTCAAATATTGCATCCGAGATGTTAGGTTGCCTTAGATTAGGATATACAACGTTATAGACGCATATAATGTTCCCACCGAGAAGTAGGGACCGACACGCCTGGAATGTTGTCAAATGTTACATCCGAGATGTTAGGTTGCCTCAGGTTAGGATATATGACGTTATAGACGTATATACTGTTCCCTCCTAGAAGTACGGTTCGACAGGCCAGGAATGTTGTCAAATATTGCATCCGAGATGTTGGGTTGCCTTAGATTAGGATATACAACGTTATAGACGCATATAATGTTCCCACCGAGAAGTAGGGTCCGACACGCCTGGAATGTTGTAGAATATTACATCCGAGATGTAAGGTTGCCTTAGGTTAGGATATATAACGTTATGGACGTATATACTGTTCCCACCGAGAAGTAGGGTCCGAAACGCCAGGAATGTTATAAAATATTACATCCGAGTTGTTACGTTGCGTTATAGACGCATTAATGTTACCACCGAGACGTAGGGACCGACACGCCTGGAATGTTGTCAAATGTGACATCCGAGATGTTAGGTTGCCTTAGGTTAGGATATATATCGTTATAGACGTATATACTGTTCCCACCGAGAGGTAGGATTCGACAGGCAAGGAATGTTGTCAAATATTGCATCCGAGATGTTAGGTTGCCTTAGGTTAGGATATATAACGTTATAGACGCATGTAATGTTACCTCCGACACGTAGGGACCGACACGCCTGGAATGTTGTAGAATAATACATCCGAGATGTCAGGTTGCCTTAGGTTAGAATATATAACGTTATAGACGTATATACTGTTCCCTCCGAGAAGTAGGGTTCGACAGGCCAGGAATGTTGTCAAATATTGCATCCGAGATGTTAGGTGGCCTTAGATTAGGATATACAACGTTATAGACGCATATAATGTTCCCACCGAGAAGTAGGTCCGACACGCATGGAATGTTGTAGAATATTACATCCGAGATGTAAGGTTGCCTTAGGTTAGGATATATAACGTTATGGACGTATATACTGTTCCCACCGAGAGGTAGGGGTCGACAGGCCAGGAATGTTGTCAAATATTGCATCCGAGATGTTAGGTTGCCTTAGGTTAGGATATATAACGTTATAGACGCATGTAACGTTACCTCCGACACGTAGGGACCGACACGCCTGGAATGTTGTCAAATGTTACATCCGAGATGTTAGGTTGCCTCAGGTTAGGATATATGACGTTATAGACGTATATACTGTTCCCTCCTAGAAGTACGGTTCGACAGGCCAGGAATGTTGTCAAATATTGCATCCGAGATGTCAGCTTGCCTTAGGTTAGGATATATAACGTTATAGACGTATATACTGTTCCCTCTGAGAAGTAGGGTTCGACAGGCCAGGAATGTCGTCAAATATTGCACCCGAGATGTTAGGTTGCCTTAGATTAGGATATATACCGTTATAGACGCATGTAATGTTACCACCGAGACGTAGGGACCGACACGCCTGGAATGTTGTCAAATGTTACATCCGAGATGTTAGGTTGCCTCAGGTTAGGATATATGACGTTATAGACGTATATACTGTTCCCTCCGAGAAGTAGGGTTCGACGGGCCAGGAATGTTGTCAAATATTGCATCCGAGATGTTAGGTTGCCTTAGATTAGGATATATACCGTTATAGACGTATATACTGTTCCCTCCGAGAAGTAGGGTTCGACGGGCCAGGAATGTTGTCAAATATTGCATCCGAGATGTTAGGTTGCCTCAGGTAAGGATATATGACGTTATAGACGTATATACTGTTCCCTCCGAGAAGTAGGGTTCGACAGGCCAGGAATGTTGTCAAATATTGCATCCGAGATGTTAGGTTGCCTTAGGTTAGGATATATAACGTTATAGACGCATGTAATGTTACCACCGAGACGTAGGGACCGACACGCCTGGAATGTTGTCAAATGTTACATCCGAGATGTTAGGTTGCCTCAGGTTAGGATATATGACGTTATAGACATATATACTGATCCCTCCGAGAAGTAGGGTTCGACGGGCCAGGAATGTTGTCAAATATTGCATCCGAGATGTTAGGTTGCCTTAGATTAGGATATACAACGTTATAGACGCATATAATGTGCCCACCGAGAAGTAGGGTCCGACACGCCTGGAATGTTGTAGAATAATACATCCGAGATGTCAGGTTGCCTTAGGTTAGGATATATAACGTTATAGACGTATATACTGTTCCCTCCGAGAAGTAGGGTTCGACAGGCCAGGAATGTTGTCAAATATTGCATCCGAGATGTTAGGTGGCCTTAGATTAGGATATACAACGCTATAGACGCATATAATGTTCCCACCGAGAAATAGGTCCGACACGCCAGGAATGTTGTAGAATATTACATCCGAGATGTAAGGTTGCCTTAGGTTAGGATATATAACGTTATGGACGTATATACTGTTCCCACCGAGAAGTAGGGTCCGAAACGGCAGGAATGTTGTCAAATATTACATCCGAGTTGTTACGTTGCCGTTATAGACGCATTAATGTTACCACCGAGACGTAGGGACCGACACGCCTGGAATGTTGTCAAATGTTACATCCGAGATGTTAGGTTGCCTTATGTTAGGATATATGACGCTACAGACGTATATACTGTTCCCTCCGAGAAGTAGGGTTCGACAGGCCAGGAATGTTGTCAAATATTGCATCCGAGATGTTAGGTTGCCTTAGATTAGGATATACAACGTTATAGACGCATATAATGTTCCCACCGAGAAGTAGGGACCGACACGCCTGGAATGTTGTCAAATGTTACATCCGAGATGTTAGGTTGCCTCAGGTTAGGATATATGACGTTATAGACGTATATACTGTTCCCTCCGAGAAGTACGGTTCGACAGGCCAGGAATGTTGCCAAATATTGCATCCGAGATGTCGGGTTGCCTTAGGTTAGGATATATAACGTTATAGACGTATATACTGTTCCCTCCGAGAAGTAGGGTTCGACGGGCCAGGAATGTTGTCAAATATTGCATCCGAGATGTTAGGTTGCCCTAGATTAGGATATATACCGTTATAGACGCATGTAATGTTACCACCGAGACGTAGGGACCGACACGCCTGGAATGTTGTCAAATGTTACATCCGAGATGTTAGGTTGCCTCAGGTCAGGATATATGACGTTATAGACGTATATACTGTTCCCTCCGAGAAGTAGGGTTCGACGGGCCAGGAATGTTGTCAAATATTGCATCCGAGATGTTAGGTTGCCTTAGATTAGGATATATACCGTTATAGACGTATATACTGTTCCCTCCGAGAAGTAGGGTTCGACGGGCCAGGAATGTTGTAGAATAATACATCCGAGATGTCAGGTTGCCTTAGGTTAGGATATATAACGTTATAGACGTATATACTGTTCCCTCCGAGAAGTAGGGTTCGACAGGCCAGGAATGTTGTCAAATATTGCATCCGAGATGTTAGGTGGCCTTAGATTAGGATATACAACGCTATAGACGCATATAATGTTCCCACCGAGAAGTAGGTCCGACACGCCTGGAATGTTGTCAAATGTGACATCCGAGATGTTAGGTTGCCTTAGGTTAGGATATATATCGTTATAGACGTATATACTGTTCCCACCGAGAGGTAGGGATCGACAGGCCAGGAATGTTGTCAAATATTGCATCCGAGATGTTAGGTTGCCTTAGGTTAGGATATATAACGTTATAGACGCATGTAACGTTACCTCCGACACGTAGGGACCGACACGCCTGGAATGTTGTCAAATGTTACATCCGAGATGTTAGGTTGCCTTATGTTAGGATATATGACGCTACAGACGTATATACTGTTCCCTCCGAGAAGTAGGGTTCGACAGGCCAGGAATGTTGTCAAATATTGCATCCGAGATGTTAGGTTGCCTTAGATTAGGATATACAACGTTATAGACGCATATAATGTTCCCACCGAGAAGTAGGGACCGACACGCCTGGAATGTTGTCAAATGTTACATCCGAGATGTTAGGTTGCCTCAGGTTAGGATATATGACGTTATAGACGTATATACTGTTCCCTCCGAGAAGTACGGTTCGACAGGCCAGGAATGTTGTCAAATATTGCATCCGAGATGTCGGGTTGCCTTAGGTTAGGATATATAACGTTATAGACGTATATACTGTTCCCTCTGAGAAGTAGGGTTCGACAGGCCAGGAATGTTGTCAAATATTGCACCCGAGATGTTAGGTTGCCTTAGATTAGGATATATACCGTTATAGACACATGTAATGTTACCACCGAGACGTAGGGACCGACACACCTGGAATGTTGTCAAATGTTACATCCGAGATGTTAGATTGCCTCAGGTTAGGATATATGACGTTATAGACGTATATACTGTTCCCTCCGAGAAGTAGGGTTCGACGGGCCAGGAATGTTGTCAAATATTGCATCCGAGATGTTAGGTTGCCTCAGGTAAGGATATATGACGTTATAGACGTATATACAGTTCCCTCCGAGAAGTAGGATTCGACAGGCCAGGAATGTTGTCAAATATTGCATCCGAGATGTTAGGATGCCTTAGGTTAGGATATATAACGTTATAGACGCATGTAATGTTACCACCGAGACGTAGGGACCGACACGCCTGGAATGTTGTCAAATGTTACATCCGAGATGTTAGGTTGCCTCAGGTTAGGATATATGACGTTATAGACGTATATACTGTTCCCTCCGAGAAGTACGGTTCGACAGGCCAGGAATGTTGTCAAATATTGCATCCGAGATGTTAGGTTGCCTTAGGTTAGGATATATGACGTTACAGACGTATATACTGTTCCCTCCGGGAAGTAGGGTTCGACAGGCCAGGAATGTTGTCAAATATTGCATCCGAGATGTTAGGTTGCCTTAGATTATGATATATACCGTTATAGACGTATATACTGTTCCCTCCGAGAAGTAGGGTTCGACAGGCCAGGAATGTTGTCAAATATTGCATCCAAGATGTTAGGTTGCCTTAGATTAGGATATACAACGTTATAGACGCATATAATGTTCCCACCGAGAAGTAGGGTCCGACACGCCTGGAATGTTGTAGAATATTACATCCGAGATGTAAGGTTGCCTTAGGTTAGGGTATATAACGTTATGGACGTATATACTGTTCCCACCGAGAAGTAGGGACCGAAACGCCAGGAATGTTGTAAAATATTACATCCGAGTTGTTACGTTGCCGTTATAGACGCATTAATGTTACCACCTAGACGTAGGGACCGACACGCCTGGAATGTTGTCAAATGTGACATCCGAGATGATAGGTTGCCTTAGGTTAGGATATATATCGTTATAGACGTATATACTGTTCCCACCGAGAGGTAGGGTTCGACAGGCAAGGAATGTTGTCAAATATTGCATCCGAGATGTTAGGTTGCCTTAGGTTAGGATATATAACGTTATAGACGCATGTAATGTTACCTCCGACACGTAGGGACCGACACGCCTGGAATGTTGTCAAATGTTACATCCGAGATGTTAGGTTGCCTTATGTTAGGATATATGACGCTACAGACGTATATACTGTTCCCTCCGAGAAGTAGGGTTCGACAGGCCAGGAATGTTGTCAAATATTGCATCCGAGATGTTAGGTTGCCTTAGATTAGGATATACAACGTTATAGACGCATATAATGTTCCCACCGAGAAGTAGGGTCCGACACGCCTGGAATGTTGTAGAATAATACATCCGAGATGTCAGGTTGCCTTAGGTTAGGATATATAACGTTATAGACGTATATACTGTTCCCTCCGAGAAGTAGGGTTCGACAGGCCAGGAATGTTGTCAAATATTGCATCCGAGATGTTAGGTTGCCTTAGGTTAGGATATATAACGTTATAGACGCATGTAATGTTACCACCGAGACGTAGGGACCGACACGCCTGGAATGTTGTCAAATGTTACATCCGAGATGTTAGTTTGCCTCAGGTTAGGATATATGACGATATAGACGTATATACTGTTCCCTCCGAGAAGTAGGGTTCGACGGGCCAGGAATGTTGTCAAATATTGCATCCGAGATGTTAGGTTGCCTTAGATTAGGATATACAACGTTATAGACGCATATAATGTTCCCACCGAGAAGTAGGGTCCGACACGCCTGGAATGTTGTAGAATAATACATCCGAGATGTCAGGTTGCCTTAGGTTAGGATATATAACGTTATAGACGTATATACTGTTCCCTCCGAGAAGTAGGGTTCGACAGGCCAGGAATGTTTGCAAATATTGCATCCGAGATGTTAGGTGGCCTTAGATTAGGATATACAACGTTATAGACGCATATAATGTTCCCACCGAGAAGTAGGTCCGACACGCCTGGAATGTTGTAGAATATTACATCCGAGATGTAAGGTTCCCTTAGGTTAGGATATATAACGTTATGGACGTATATACTGTTCCCACCGAGAAGTAGGGTCCGAAACGGCAGGAATGTTGTCAAATATTACATCCGAGTTGTTACGTTGCCGTTATAGCCGCATTAATGTTACCACCGAGACGTAGGGACCGACACGCCTGGAATGTTGTCAAATGTGACATCCGAGATGTTAGGTTGCCTTAGGTTAGGATATATATCGTTATAGACGTATATACTGTTCCCTCCGAGAAGTAGGGTTCGACAGGCCAGGAATGTTGTCAAATATTGCATCCGAGATGTTAGGTTGCCTCAGATTAGGATATACAACGTTATAGACGCATATAATGTTCCCACCGAGAAGTAGGGTCCGACACGCCTGGAATGTTGTAGAATAATACATCCGAGATGTCAGGTTGCCTTAGGTTAGGATATATAACGTTATAGACGTATATACTGTTCCCTCCGAGAAGTAGGGTTCGACAGGCCAGAAATGTTGTCAAATATTGCATCCGAGATGTTAGGTTGCCTTAGGTTAGGATATATAACGTTATAGACGCATGTAATGTTACCACCGAGACGTAGGGACCGACACGCCTGGAATGTTGTCAAATGTTACATCCGAGATGTTAGGTTGCCTCAGGTTAGGATATATGACGTTATAGACGTATATACTGTTCCCTCCGAGAAGTACGGTTCGACAGGCCAGGAATGTTGTCAAATATTGCATCCGAGATGTCAGGTTGCCTTAGGTTAGGATATATAACGTTATAGACGTATATACTGTTCCCTCTGAGAAGTAGGGTTCGACAGGCCAGGAATGTTGTCAAATATTGCACCCGAGAAGTTAGGTTGCCTTAGATTAGGATATATACCGTTATAGACGCATGTAATGTTACCACCGAGACGTAGGGACCGACACGCCTGGAATGTTGTCAAATGTTACATCCGAGATGTTAGGTTGCCTCAGGTTAGGATATATGACGATATAGACGTATATACTGTTCCCTCCGAGAAGTAGGGTTCCACGGGCCAGGAATGTTGTCAAATATTGCATCCGAGATGTTAGGTTGCCTTAGATTAGGATATATACCGTTATAGACGCATGTAATGTTACCACCGAGAAGTAGGGTTCGACAGGCCAGGAATGTTGTCAAATATTGCATCCGAGATGTTAGGTTGCCTTAGGTTAGGATATATAACGTTATAGACGCATGTAATGTTACCACCGAGACGTAGGGACCGACACGCCTGGAATGTTGTCAAATGTTACATCCGAGATGTTAGGTTGCCTCAGGTTAGGATATATGACGTTATAGACGTATATACTGTTCCCTCCGAGAAGTAGGGTTCGACGGGCCAGGAATGTTGTCAAATATTGCATCGGAGATGTTAGGTTGCCTTAGATTAGGATATACAACGTTATAGACGCATATAATGTTCCCACCGAGAAGTAGGGACCGACACGTCTGGAATGTTGTCAAATGTTACATCCGAGATGTTAGGTTGCCTCAGGTTAGGATATATGACGTTATAGACGTATATACTGTTCCCTCCGAGAAGTACGGTTGGGCAGGCCAGGAATGTTGTCAAATATTGCATCCGAGATGTCAGGTTGCCTTAGGTTAGGATATATAACGTTATAGACGTATATACTGTTCCCTCTGAGAAGTAGGGTTCGACAGGCCAGGAATGTTGTCAAATATTGCACCCGAGATGTTAGGTTGCCTTAGATTAGCATATATACCGTTATAGACGTATATACTGTTCCCTCCGAGAAGTAGGGTTCGACGGGCCAGGAATGTTGTCAAATATTGCATCCGAGATGTTAGGTTGCCTCAGGTAAGGATATATGACGTTATAGACGTATATACTGTTCCCTCCGAGAAGTAGGGTTCGACAGGCCAGGAATGTTGTCAAATATTGCATCCGAGATGTTAGGTTGCCTTAGGTTAGGATATATAACGTTATAGACGCATGTAATGTTACCACCGAGACGTAGGGACCGACACGCCTGGAATGTTGTCAAATGTTACATCCGAGATGTTAGGTTGCCTCAGGTTAGGATATATGACGTTATAGACGTATATACTGATCCCTCCGAGAAGTAGGGTTCGACGGGCCAGGAATGTTGTCAAATATTGCATCCGAGATGTTAGGTTGCCTTAGATTAGGATATACAACGTTATAGACGCATATAATGTGCCCACCGAGAAATAGGGTCCGACACGCCTGGAATGTTGTAGAATAATACATCCGAGATGTCAGGTTGCCTTAGGTTAGGATATGTAACGTTATAGACGTATATACTGTTCCCTCCGAGAAGTAGGGTTCGACAGGCCAGGAATGTTGTCAAATATTACATCCGAGTTGTTACGTTGCCGTTATAGACGCATTAATGTTACCACCGAGACGTAGGGACCGACACGCCTGGAATGTTGTCAAATGTGACATCCGAGATGTTAGGTTGCCTTAGGTTAGGATATATATCGTTATAGACGTATATACTGTTCCCACCGAGAGGTAGGGATCGACAGGCCAGGAATGTTGTCAAATATTGCATCCGAGATGTTAGGTTGCCTTAGGTTAGGATATATAACGTTATAGACGCATGTAACGTTACCTCCGACACGTAGGGACCGACACGCCTGGAATGTTGTCAAATGTTACATCCGAGATGTTAGGTTGCCTTATGTTAGGATATATGACGCTACAGACGTATATACTGTTCCCTCCGAGAAGTAGGGTTCGACAGGCCAGGAATGTTGTCAAATATTGCATCCGAGATGTTAGGTTGCCTTAGATTAGGATATACAACGTTATAGACGCATATAATGTTCCCACCGAGAAGTAGGGACCGACACGCCTGGAATGTTGTCAAATGTTACATCCGAGATGTTAGGTTGCCTCAGGTTAGGATATATGACGTTATAGACGTATATACTGTTCCCTCCGAGAAGTACGGTTCGACAGGCCAGGAATGTTGTCAAATATTGCATCCGAGATGTCGGGTTGCCTTAGGTTAGGATATATAACGTTATAGACGTATATACTGTTCCCTCCGAGAAGTAGGGTTCGACGGGCCAGGAATGTTGTCAAATATTGCATCCGAGATGTTAGGTTGCCTTAGATTAGGATATATACCGTTATAGACGTATATACTGTTCCCTCCGAGAAGTAGGGTTCGACGGGCCAGGAATGTTGTAGAATAATAAATCCGAGATGTCAGGTTGCCTTAGGTTAGGATATATAACGTTATAGACGTATATACTGTTCCCTCCGAGAAGTAGGGTTCGACAGGCCAGGAATGTTGTCAAATATTGCATCCGAGATGTTAGGTGGCCTTAGATTAGGATATACAACGCTATAGACGCATATAATGTTCCCACCGAGAAGTAGGTCCGACACGCCTGGAATGTTGTAGAATATTACATCCGAGATGTAAGGTTGCCTTAGGTTAGGATATATAACGTTATGGACGTATATACTGTTCCCACCGAGAAGTAGGGTCCGAAACGGCAGGAATGTTGTCAAATATTACATCCGAGTTGTTACGTTGCCGTTATAGACGCATTAATGTTACCACCGAGACGTAGGGACCGACACGCCTGGAATGTTGTCAAATGTGACATCCGAGATGTTAGGTTGCCTTAGGTTAGGATATATATCGTTATAGACGTATATACTGTTCCCACCGAGAGGTAGGGATCGACAGGCCAGGAATGTTGTCAAATATTGCATCCGAGATGTTAGGTTGCCTTAGGTTAGGATATATAACGTTATAGACGCATGTAACGTTACCTCCGACACGTAGGGACCGACACGCCTGGAATGTTGTCAAATGTTACATCCGAGATGTTAGGTTGCCTTATGTTAGGATATATGACGCTACAGACGTATATACTGTTCCCTCCGAGAAGTAGGGTTCGACAGGCCAGGAATGTTGTCAAATATTGCATCCGAGATGTTAGGTTGCCTTAGATTAGGATATACAACGTTATAGACGCATATAATGTTCCCACCGAGAAGTAGGGTCCGACACGCCTGGAATGTTGTAGAATAATACATCCGAGATGTCAGGTTGCCTTAGGTTAGGATATATAACGTTATAGACGTATATACTGTTCCCTCCGAGAAGTAGGGTTCGACAGGCCAGGAATGTTGTCAAATATTGCATCCGAGATGTTAGGTTGCCTTAGGTTAGGATATATAACGTTATAGACGCATGTAATGTTACCACCGAGACGTAGTGACCGACACGCCTGGAATGTTGTCAAATGTTACATCCGAGATGTTAGGTTGCCTCAGGTTAGGATATATGACGTTATAGACGTATATACTGTTCCCTCCGAGAAGTACGGTTCGACAGGCCAGGAATGTTGTCAAATATTGCATCCGAGATGTCAGGTTGCCTTAGGTTAGGATATATAACGTTATAGACGTATATACTGTTCCCTCTGAGAAGTAGGGTTCGACAGGCCAGGAATGTTGTCAAATATTGCATCGGAGATGTTAGGTTGCCTTAGATTAGGATATACAACGTTATAGACGCATATAATGTTCCCACCGAGAAGTAGGGACCGACACGTCTGGAATGTTGTCAAATGTTACATCCGAGATGTTAGGTTGCCTCAGGTTAGGATATATGACGTTATAGACGTATATACTGTTCCCTCCGAGAAGTACGGTTCGACAGGCCAGGAATGTTGTCAAATATTGCATCCGAGATGTCAGGTTGCCTTAGGTTAGGATATATAACGTTATAGACGTATATACTGTTCCCTCTGAGAAGTAGGGTTCGACAGGCCAGGAATGTTGTCAAATATTGCACCCGAGAAGTTAGGTTGCCTTAGATTAGGATATATACCGTTATAGACGCATGTAATGTTACCACCGAGACGTAGGGACCGACACGCCTGGAATGTTGTCAAATGTTACATCCGAGATGTTAGGTTGCCTCAGGTTAGGATATATGACGTTATAGACGTATATACTGTTCCCTCCGAGAAGTAGGGTTCGACGGGCCAGGAATGTTGTCAAATATTGCATCGGAGATGTTAGGTTGCCTTAGATTAGGATATACAACGTTATAGACGCATATAATGTTCCCACCGAGAAGTAGGGACCGACACGTCTGGAATGTTGTCAAATGTTACATCCGAGATGTTAGGTTGCCTCAGGTTAGGATATATGACGTTATAGACGTATATACTGTTCCCTCCGAGAAGTACGGTTCGGCAGGCCAGGAATGTTGTCAAATATTGCATCCGAGATGTCAGGTTGCCTTAGGTTAGGATATATAACGTTATAGACGTATATACTGTTCCCTCTGAGAAGTAGGGTTCGACAGGCCAGGAATGTTGTCAAATATTGCATCCGAGTTGTTAGGTTGCCTCAGGTAAGGATATATGACGTTATAGACGTATATACTGATCCCTCCGAGAAGTAGGGTTCGACGGGCCAGGAATGTTGTCAAATATTGCATCCGAGATGTTAGGTTGCCTTAGATTAGGATATACAACGTTATAGACGCATATAATGTGCCCACCGAGAAGTAGGGTCCGACACGCCTGGAATGTTGTCAAATGTTACATCCGAGATGTTAGGTTGCCTCAGGTTCGGATATATGACGTTATAGACGTATATACTGTTCCCACCGAGAAGTAGGGTCCGAAACGCCAGGAATGTTGTAAAATATTACATCCGAGTTGTTACGTTGCCGTTATAGACGCATTAATGTTACCACCTAGACGTAGGGACCGACACGCCTGGAATGTTGTCAAATGTGACATCCGAGATGTTAGGTTGCCTTATGTTAGGATATATGACGCTACAGACGTATATACTGTTCCCTCCGAGAAGTAGGGTTCGACAGGCCAGGAATGTTGTCAAATATTGCATCCGAGATGTTAGGTGGCCTTAGATTAGGATATACAACGTTATAGACGCATATAATGTTCCCACCGAGAAGTAGGTCCGACACGCCTGGAATGTTGTAGAATATTACATCCGAGATGTAAGGTTGCCTTAGGTTAGGATATATAACGTTATGGACGTATATACTGTTCCCACCGAGAAGTAGGGACCGAAACGCCAGGAATGTTGTAAAATATTACATCCGAGTTGTTACGTTGCCGTTATAGACGCATTAATGTTACCACCTAGACGTAGGGACCGACACGCCTGGAATGTTGTCAAATGTTACATCCGAGATGTTAGGTTGCCTTATGTTAGGATATATGACGCTACAGACGTATATACTGTTCCCTCCGAGAAGTAGGGTTCGACAGGCCAGGAATGTTGTCAAATATTGCATCCGAGATGTTAGGTTGCCTTAGATTAGGATATACAACGTTATAGACGCATATAATGTTCCCACCGAGAAGTAGGGTCCGACACGCCTGGAATGTTGTAGTATAATACATCCGAGATGTCAGGTTGCCTTAGGTTAGGATATATAACGTTATAGACGTATATACTGTTCCCTCCGAGAAGTAGGGTTCGACAGGCCAGGAATGTTTGCAAATATTGCATCCGAGATGTTAGGTGGCCTTAGATTAGGATATACAACGTTATAGACGCATATAATGTTCCCACCGAGAAGTAGGTCCGACACGCCTGGAATGTTGTAGAATATTACATCCGAGATGTAAGGTTCCCTTAGGTTAGGATATATAACGTTATGGACGTATATACTGTTCCCACCGAGAAGTAGGGTCCGAAACGGCAGGAATGTTGTCAAATATTACATCCGAGTTGTTACGTTGCCGTTATAGACGCATTAATGTTACCACCGAGACGTAGGGACCGACACGCCTGGAATGTTGTCAAATGTGACATCCGAGATGTTAGGTTGCCTTAGGTTAGGATATATATCGTTATAGACGTATATACTGTTCCCTCCGAGAAGTAGGGTTCGACAGGCCAGGAATGTTGTCAAATATTGCATCCGAGATGTTAGGTTGCCTCAGATTAGGATATACAACGTTATAGACGCATATAATGTTACCACCGAGACGTAGGGACCGACACGCCTGGAATGTTGTCAAATGTTACATCCGAGATGTTAGGTTGCCTCAGGTTAGGATATATGACGTTATAGACGTATATACTGTTCCCTCCGAGAAGTACGGTTCGACAGGCCAGGAATGTTGTCAAATATTGCATCCGAGATGTCAGGTTGCCTTAGGTTAGGATATATAACGTTATAGACGTATATACTGTTCCCTCTGAGAAGTAGGGTTCGACAGGCCAGGAATGTTGTCAAATATTGCACCCGAGAAGTTAGGTTGCCTTAGATTAGGATATATACCGTTATAGACGCATGTAATGTTACCACCGAGACGTAGGGACCGACACGCCTGGAATGTTGTCAAATGTTACATCCGAGATGTTAGGTTGCCTCAGGTTAGGATATATGACGACATAGACGTATATACTGTTCCCTCCGAGAAGTAGGGTTCCACGGGCCAGGAATGTTGTCAAATATTGCATCCGAGATGTTAGGTTGCCTTAGATTAGGATATATACCGTTATAAACGCATATAATGTTACCACCGAGAAGTAGGGTTCGACAGGCCAGGAATGTTGTCAAATATTGCATCCGAGATGTTAGGTTGCCTTAGGTTAGGATATATAACGTTATAGACGCATGTAATGTTACCACCGAGACGTAGGGACCGACACGCCTGGAATGTTGTCAAATGTTACATCCGAGATGTTAGGTTGCCTCAGGTTAGGATATATGACGTTATAGACGTATATACTGTTCCCTCCGAGAAGTAGGGTTCGACGGGCCAGGAATGTTGTCAAATATTGCATCGGAGATGTTAGGTTGCCTTAGATTAGGATATACAACGTTATAGACGCATATAATGTTCCCACCGAGAAGTAGGGACCGACACGTCTGGAATGTTGTCAAATGTTACATCCGAGATGTTAGGTTGCCTCAGGTTAGGATATATGACGTTATAGACGTATATACTGTTCCCTCCGAGAAGTACGGTTCGGCAGGCCAGGAATGTTGTCAAATATTGCATCCGAGATGTCAGGTTCCCTTAGGTTAGGATATATAACGTTATAGACGTATATACTGTTCCCTCTGAGAAGTAGGGTTCGACAGGCCAGGAATGTTGTCAAATATTGCACCCGAGATGTTAGGTTGCCTTAGATTAGGATATATACCGTTATAGACGCATGTAATGTTACCACCGAGACGTAGGGACCGACACGCCTGGAATGTTGTCAAATGTTACATCCGAGACGTTAGGTTGCCTCAGGTCAGGATATATGACGTTATAGACGTATATACTGTTCCCTCCGAGAAGTAGGGTTCGACGGGCCAGGAATGTTGTCAAATATTGCATCCGAGATGTTAGGTTGCCTCAGGTAAGGATATATGACGTTATAGACGTATATACTGATCCCTCCGAGAAGTAGGGTTCGACGGGCCAGGAATATTGTCAAATATTGCATCCGAGATGTTAGGTTGCCTTAGATTAGGATATACAACGTTATAGACGCATATAATGTGCCCACCGAGAAGTAGGGTCCGACACGCCTGGAATGTTGTCAAATGTTACATCCGAGATGTTAGGTTGCCTCAGGTTCGGATATATGACGTTATAGACGTATATACTGTTCCCACCGAGAAGTAGGGTCCGAAACGCCAGGAATGTTGTAAAATATTACATCCGAGTTGTTACGTTGCCGTTATAGACGCATTAATGTTACCACCCAGACGTAGGGACCGACACGCCTGGAATGTTGTCAAATGTGACATCCGAGATGTTAGGTTGCCTTATGTTAGGATATATGACGCTACAGACGTATATACTGTTCCCTCCGAGAAGTAGGGTTCGACAGGCCAGGAATGTTGTCAAATATTGCATCCGAGATGTTAGGTGGCCTTAGATTAGGATATACAACGTTATAGACGCATATAATGTTCCCACCGAGAAGTAGGTCCGACACGCCTGGAATGTTGTAGAATATTACATCCGAGATGTAAGGTTGCCTTATGTTAGGATATATAACGTTATGGACGTATATACTGTTCCCACCGAGAAGTAGGGTCCGAAACGGCAGGAAAGTTGTCAAATATTACATCCGAGTTGTTACGTTGCCGTTATAGACGCATTAATGTTACCACCGAGACGTAGGGACCGACACGCCTGGAATGTTGTCAAATGTGACATCCGAGATGTTAGGTTGCCTTAGGTTAGGATATATAACGTTATGGACGTATATACTGTTCCCACCGAGACGTAGGGACCGACACGCCTGGAATGTTGTCAAATGTTACATCCGAGATGTTAGGTTGCCTCAGGTTAGGATATATGACGATATAGACGTATATACTGTTCCCTCCGAGAAGTAGGGTTCGACGGGCCAGGAATGTTGTCAAATATTGCATCCGAGATGTTAGGTTGCCTTAGATTAGGATATATACCGTTATAGACGCATGTAATGTTACCACCGAGACGTAGGGACCGACACGCCTGGAATGTTGTCAAATGTTACATCCGAGATGTTAGGTTGCCTCAGGTTCGGATATATGACGTTATAGACGTATATACTGTTCCCTCCGAGAAGTAGGGTTCGACGGGCCAGGAATGTTGTCAAATATTGCATCCGAGATGTTAGGTTGCTTTAGATTAGGATATATACCGTTATAGACGTATATACTGTTCCCTCCGAAAAGTAGGGTTCGACGGGCCAGGAATGTTGTCAAATATTGCATCCGAGATGTTAGGTTGCCTCAGGTAAGGATATATGACGTTATAGACGTATATACTGTTCCCTCCGAGAAGTACGGTTCGACAGGCCAGGAATGTTGTCAAATATTGCATCCGAGATGTTAGGTTGCCTTAGGTTAGGATATATAACCTTATAGACGCATGTAATGTTACCACCGAGACTTAGGGACCGACACGCCTGGAATGTTGTCAAATGTTACATCCGAGATGTTAGGTTGCCTTAGGTTAGGATATATGACGTTACAGACGTATATACTGTTCCCTGCGGGAAGCAGGGTTCGACAGGCCAGGAATGTTGTCAATTATTGCATCCGAGATGTTAGGTTGCCTTAGATTATGATATATACCGTTATAGACGCATATAATGTTCCCACCGAGTAGTAGGGTCCGACACGCCTGGAAGGTTGTAGAATATTACATCCGAGATGTCAGGTTGCCTTAGGTTAGGATATATACCGTTATAGACATATATACTGTTCCCTCCGAGAAGTAGGGTTCGACAGGCCAGGAATGTTGTCAAATATTGCATCCGAGATGTTAGGTTGCCTTAGGTTAGGATATATAACGTTATAGACGCATGTAATGTTACCACCGAGACGTAGGGACCGACACTCCTGGAATGTTGTCAAATGTGACATCCGAGATGTTAGGTTGCCTTAGGTTAGGATATATCGTTATAGACGTATATACTGTTCCCACCGAGAGGTAGGGTTCGACAGGCCAGGAATGTTGTCAAGTATTGCATCCGAGATGTTAGGTTGCCTTAGGTTAGGATATATAACGTTATAGACGCATGTAACGTTACCTCCGACACGTAGGGACCGACACGCCTGGAATGTTGTCAAATGTTACATCCGAGATGTTAGGTTGCCTTATGTTAGGATATATGACGCTACAGACGTATATACTGTTCCCTCCGAGAAGTAGGGTTCGACAGGCCAGGAATGTTGTCAAATATTGCATCCGAGATGTTAGGTTGCCTTAGATTAGGATATACAACGTTATAGACGCATATAATGTTCCCACCGAGAAGTAGGGTCCGACACGCCTGGAATGTTGTAGAATAATACATCCGAGATGTAAGGTTGCCTTAGGTTAGGATATATAACGTTATGGACGTATATACTGTTCCCACCGAGAAGTAGGGTCCGAAACGCCAGGAATGTTGTAAAATATTACATCCGAGTTGTTACGTTGCCGTTATAGACGCATTAATGTTACCACCTAGACGTAGGGACCGACACGCCTGGAATGTTGTCAAATGTGACATCCGAGATGTTAGGTTGCCTTATGTTAGGATATATGACGCTACAGACGTATATACTGTTCCCTCCGAGAAGTAGGGTTCGACAGGCCAGGAATGTTGTCAAATATTGCATCCGAGATGTTAGGTGGCCTTAGATTAGGATATACAACGTTATAGACGCATATAATGTTCCCACCGAGAAGTAGGTGCGACACGCCTGGAATGTTGTAGAATATTACATCCGAGATGTAAGGTTGCCTTAGGTTAGGATATATAACGTTATGGACGTATATACTGTTCCCACCGAGAAGTAGGGTCCGAAACGGCAGGAATGTTGTCAAATATTACATCCGAGTTGTTACGTTGCCGTTATAGACGCATTAATGTTACCACCGAGACGTAGGGACCGACACGCCTGGAATGTTGTCAAATGTGACATCCGAGATGTTAGGTTGCCTTATGTTAGGATATATGACGCTACAGACGTATATACTGTTCCCTCCGAGAAGTAGGGTTCGACAGGCCAGGAATGTTGTCAAATATTGCATCCGAGATGTTAGGTGGCCTTAGATTAGGATATACAACGTTATAGACGCATATAATGTTCCCACCGAGAAGTAGGTCCGACACGCCTGGAATGTTGTAGAATATTACATCCGAGATGTAAGGTTGCCTTATGTTAGGATATATAACGTTATGGACGTATATACTGTTCCCACCGAGAAGTAGGGTCCGAAACGGCAGGAAAGTTGTCAAATATTACATCCGAGTTGTTACGTTGCCGTTATAGACGCATTAATGTTACCACCGAGACGTAGGGACCGACACGCCTGGAATGTTGTCAAATGTGACATCCGAGATGTTAGGTTGCCTTAGGTTAGGATATATAACGTTATGGACGTATATACTGTTCCCACCGAGACGTAGGGACCGACACGCCTGGAATGTTGTCAAATGTTACATCCGAGATGTTAGGTTGCCTCAGGTTAGGATATATGACGATATAGACGTATATACTGTTCCCTCCGAGAAGTAGGGTTCGACGGGCCAGGAATGTTGTCAAATATTGCATCCGAGATGTTAGGTTGCCTTAGATTAGGATATATACCGTTATAGACGCATGTAATGTTACCACCGAGACGTAGGGACCGACACGCCTGGAATGTTGTCAAATGTTACATCCGAGATGTTAGGTTGCCTCAGGTTCGGATATATGACGTTATAGACGTATATACTGTTCCCACCGAGAAGTAGGGTCCGAAACGCCAGGAATGTTGTAAAATATTACATCCGAGTTGTTACGTTGCCGTTATAGACGCATTAATGTTACCACCTAGACGTAGGGACCGACACGCCTGGAATGTTGTCAAATGTGACATCCGAGATGTTAGGTTGCCTTATGTTAGGATATATGACGCTACAGACGTATATACTGTTCCCTCCGAGAAGTAGGGTTCGACAGGCCAGGAATGTTGTCAAATATTGCATCCGAGATGTTAGGTGGCCTTAGATTAGGATATACAACGTTATAGACGCATATAATGTTCCCACCGAGAAGTAGGTCCGACACGCCTGGAATGTTGTAGAATATTACATCCGAGATGTAAGGTTGCCTTATGTTAGGATATATAACGTTATGGACGTATATACTGTTCCCACCGAGAAGTAGGGTCCGAAACGGCAGGAAAGTTGTCAAATATTACATCCGAGTTGTTACGTTGCCGTTATAGACGCATTAATGTTACCACCGAGACGTAGGGACCGACACGCCTGGAATGTTGTCAAATGTGACATCCGAGATGTTAGGTTGCCTTAGGTTAGGATATATAACGTTATGGACGTATATACTGTTCCCACCGAGACGTAGGGACCGACACGCCTGGAATGTTGTCAAATGTTACATCCGAGATGTTAGGTTGCCTCAGGTTAGGATATATGACGACATAGACGTATATACAGTTCCCTCCGAGAAGTAGGGTTCGACGGGCCAGGAATGTTGTCAAATATTGCATCCGAGATGTTAGGTTGCCTTAGATTAGGATATATACCGTTATAGACGCATGTAATGTTACCACCGAGACGTAGGGACCGACACGCCTGGAATGTTGTCAAATGTTACATCCGAGATGTTAGGTTGCCTCAGGTTAGGATATATGACGTTATAGACGTATATACTGTTCCCTCCGAGAAGTAGGGTTCGACGGGCCAGGAATGTTGTCAAATATTGCATCCGAGATGTTAGGTTGCTTTAGATTAGGATATATACCGTTATAGACGTATATACTGTTCCCTCCGAAAAGTAGGGTTCGACGGGCCAGGAATGTTGTCAAATATTGCATCCGAGATGTTAGGTTGCCTCAGGTAAGGATATATGACGTTATAGACGTATATACTGTTCCCTCCGAGAAGTACGGTTCGACAGGCCAGGAATGTTGTCAAATATTGCATCCGAGATGTTAGGTTGCCTTAGGTTAGGATATATAACCTTATAGATGCATGTAATGTTACCACCGAGACTTAGGGACCGACACGCCTGGAATGTTGTCAAATGTTACATCCGAGATGTTAGGTTGCCTTAGGTTAGGATATATGACGTTACAGACGTATATACTGTTCCCTGCGGGAAGCAGGGTTCGACAGGCCAGGAATGTTGTCAATTATTGCATCCGAGATGTTAGGTTGCCTTAGATTATGATATATACCGTTATAGACGCATATAATGTTCCCACCGAGTAGTAGGGTCCGACACGCCTGGAAGGTTGTAGAATATTACATCCGAGATGTCAGGTTGCCTT
This sequence comes from Xylocopa violacea, assembly GCA_963969225.1. Classification (NCBI taxonomy): domain Eukaryota; kingdom Metazoa; phylum Arthropoda; class Insecta; order Hymenoptera; family Apidae; genus Xylocopa; species Xylocopa violacea. The sequence goes on from CAXAJV010000004.1 coordinate 24,411,342, forward strand.
AGGTTAGGATATATACCGTTATAGACGTATATACTGTTCCCACCGAGAGGTAGGGTTCGACAGGCCAGGAATGTTGTCAAGTATTGCATCCGAGATGTTAGGTTGCCTTAGGTTAGGATATATAACGTTATAGACGCATGTAACGTTACCTCCGACACGTAGGGACCGACACGCCTGGAATGTTGTCAAATGTTACATCCGAGATGTTAGGTTGCCTTATGTTAGGATATATGACGCTACAGACGTATATACTGTTCCCTCCGAGAAGTAGGGTTCGACAGGCCAGGAATGTTGTCAAATATTGCATCCGAGATGTTAGGTTGCCTTAGATTAGGATATACAACGTTATAGACGCATATAATGTTCCCACCGAGAAGTAGGGTCCGACACGCCTGGAATGTTGTAGAATAATACATCCGAGATGTAAGGTTGCCTTAGGTTAGGATATATAACGTTATGGACGTATATACTGTTCCCACCGAGAAGTAGGGTCCGAAACGCCAGGAATGTTGTAAAATATTACATCCGAGTTGTTACGTTGCCGTTATAGACGCATTAATGTTACCACCTAGACGTAGGGACCGACACGCCTGGAATGTTGTCAAATGTGACATCCGAGATGTTAGGTTGCCTTATGTTAGGATATATGACGCTACAGACGTATATACTGTTCCCTCCGAGAAGTAGGGTTCGACAGGCCAGGAATGTTGTCAAATATTGCATCCGAGATGTTAGGTGGCCTTAGATTAGGATATACAACGTTATAGACGCATATAATGTTCCCACCGAGAAGTAGGTGCGACACGCCTGGAATGTTGTAGAATATTACATCCGAGATGTAAGGTTGCCTTAGTTTAGGATATATAACGTTATGGACGTATATACTGTTCCCACCGAGAAGTAGGGTCCGAAACGGCAGGAATGTTGTCAAATATTACATCCGAGTTGTTACGTTGCCGTTATAGACGCATTAATGTTACCACCGAGACGTAGGGACCGACACGCCTGGAATGTTGTCAAATGTGACATCCGAGATGTTAGGTTGCCTTAGGTTAGGATATATATCGTTATAGACGTATATACTGTTCCCTCTGAGAAGTAGGGTTCGACACGCCTGGAATGTTGTAGAATAATACATCCGAGATGTCAGGTTGCCTTAGGTTAGGATATATAACGTTATAGACGCATGTAATGTTACCACCGAGACGTAGGGACCGACACGCCTGGAATGTTGTCAAATGTTACATCCGAGATGTTAGGTTGCCTCAGGTTAGGATATATGACGATATAGACGTATATACAGTTCCCTCCGAGAAGTAGGGTTCGACGGGCCAGGAATGTTGTCAAATATTGCATCCGAGATGTTAGGTTGCCTTAGATTAGGATATATACCGTTATAGACGCATGTAATGTTACCACCGAGACGTAGGGACCGACACGCCTGGAATGTTGTCAAATGTTACATCCGAGATGTTAGGTTGCCTCAGGTTAGGATATATGACGTTATAGACGTATATACTGTTCCCTCCGAGAAGTAGGGTTCGACGGGCCAGGAATGTTGTCAAATATTGCATCCGAGATGTTAGGTTGCTTTAGATTAGGATATATACCGTTATAGACGTATATACTGTTCCCTCCGAGAAGTAGGGTTCGACGGGCCGGGAATGTTGTCAAATATTGCATCCGAGATGTTAGGTTGCCTCAGGTAAGGATATATGACGTTATAGACGTATATACTGTTCCCTCCGAGAAGTACGGTTCGACAGGCCAGGAATGTTGTCAAATATTGCATCCGAGATGTTAGGTTGCCTTAGGTTAGGATATATAACGTTATAGACGCATGTAATGTTACCACCGAGACTTAGGGACCGACACGCCTGGAATGTTGTCAAATGTGACATCCGAGATGTTAGGTTGCCTTAGGTTAGGATATATAACGTTATGGACGTATATACTGTTCCCACCGAGACGTAGGGACCGACACGCCTGGAATGTTGTCAAATGTTACATCCGAGATGTTAGGTTGCCTCAGGTTAGGATATATGACGACATAGACGTATATACAGTTCCCTCCGAGAAGTAGGGTTCGACGGGCCAGGAATGTTGTCAAATATTGCATCCGAGATGTTAGGTTGCCTTAGATTAGGATATATACCGTTATAGACGCATGTAATGTTACCACCGAGACGTAGGGACCGACACGCCTGGAATGTTGTCAAATGTTACATCCGAGATGTTAGGTTGCCTCAGGTTAGGATATATGACGTTATAGACGTATATACTGTTCCCTCCGAGAAGTAGGGTTCGACGGGCCAGGAATGTTGTCAAATATTGCATCCGAGATGTTAGGTTGCTTTAGATTAGGATATATACCGTTATAGACGTATATACTGTTCCCTCCGAAAAGTAGGGTTCGACGGGCCAGGAATGTTGTCAAATATTGCATCCGAGATGTTAGGTTGCCTCAGGTAAGGATATATGACGTTATAGACGTATATACTGTTCCCTCCGAGAAGTACGGTTCGACAGGCCAGGAATGTTGTCAAATATTGCATCCGAGATGTTAGGTTGCCTTAGGTTAGGATATATAACCTTATAGACGCATGTAATGTTACCACCGAGACTTAGGGACCGACACGCCTGGAATGTTGTCAAATGTTACATCCGAGATGTTAGGTTGCCTTAGGTTAGGATATATGACGTTACAGACGTATATACTGTTCCCTGCGGGAAGCAGGGTTCGACAGGCCAGGAATGTTGTCAATTATTGCATCCGAGATGTTAGGTTGCCTTAGATTATGATATATACCGTTATAGACGCATATAATGTTCCCACCGAGTAGTAGGGTCCGACACGCCTGGAAGGTTGTAGAATATTACATCCGAGATGTCAGGTTGCCTTAGGTTAGGATATATACCGTTATAGACATATATACTGTTCCCTCCGAGAAGTAGGGTTCGACAGGCCAGGAATGTTGTCAAATATTGCATCCGAGATGTTAGGTTGCCTTAGGTTAGGATATATAACGTTATAGACGCATGTAATGTTACCACCGAGACGTAGGGACCGACACTCCTGGAATGTTGTCAAATGTGACATCCGAGATGTTAGGTTGCCTTAGGTTAGGATATATCGTTATAGACGTATATACTGTTCCCACCGAGAGGTAGGGTTCGACAGGCCAGGAATGTTGTCAAATATTGCATCCGAGATGTTAGGTTGCCTTAGGTTAGGATATATAACGTTATAGACGCATGTAACGTTACCTCCGACACGTAGGGACCGACACGCCTGGAATGTTGTCAAATGTTACATCCGAGATGTTAGGTTGCCTTATGTTAGGATATATGACGCTACAGACGTATATACTGTTCCCTCCGAGAAGTAGGGTTCGACAGGCCAGGAATGTTGTCAAATATTGCATCCGAGATGTTAGGTTGCCTTAGATTAGGATATACAACGTTATAGACGCATATAATGTTCCCACCGAGAAGTAGGGTCCGACACGCCTGGAATGTTGTAGAATAATACATCCGAGATGTCAGGTTGCCTTAGGTTAGGATATATAACGTTATAGACGTATATACTGTTCCCTCCGAGAAGTAGGGTTCGACAGGCCAGGAATGTTGTCAAATATTGCATCCGAGATGTTAGGTTGCCTTAGATTATGATATATACCGTTATAGACGTATATACTGTTCCCTCCGTGAAGTAGGGTTCGACAGGCCAGGAATGTTGTCAAATATTGCATCTAAGATGTTAGGTTGCCTTAGATTAGGATATACAACGTTATAGACGCATATAATGTTCCCACCGAGAAGTAGGGTCCGACACGCCTGGAATGTTGTAGAATATTACATCCGAGATGTAAGGTTGCCTTAGGTTAGGATATATAACGTTATGGACGTATATACTGTTCCCACCGAGAAGTAGGGTCCGAAACGCCAGGAATGTTGTAAAATATTACATCCGAGTTGTTACGTTGCCGTTATAGACGCATTAATGTTACCACCTAGACGTAGGGACCGACACGCCTGGAATGTTGTCAAATGTGACATCCGAGATGTTAGGTTGCCTTATGTTAGGATATATGACGCTACAGACGTATATACTGTTCCCTCCGAGAAGTAGGGTTCGACAGGCCAGGAATGTTGTCAAATATTGCATCCGAGATGTTAGGTGGCCTTAGATTAGGATATACAACGTTATAGACGCATATAATGTTCCCACCGAGAAGTAGGTCCGACACGCCTGGAATGTTGTAGAATATTACATCCGAGATGTAAGGTTGCCTTAGGTTAGGATATATAACGTTATGGACGTATATACTGTTCCCACCGAGAAGTAGGGTCCGAAACGGCAGGAATGTTGTCAAATATTACATCCGAGTTGTTACGTTGCCGTTATAGACGCATTAATGTTACCACCGAGACGTAGGGACCGACACGCCTGGAATGTTGTCAAATGTGACATCCGTGATGTTAGGTTGCCTTAGGTTAGGATATATATCGTTATAGACGTATATACTGTTCCCTCCGAGAAGTAGGGTTCGACAGGCCAGGAATGTTGTCAAATATTGCATCCGAGATGTTAGGTTGCCTTAGATTAGGATATACAACGTTATAGACGCATATAATGTTCCCACCGAGAAGTAGGGTCCGACACGCCTGGAATGTTGTAGAATAATACATCCGAGATGTCAGGTTGCCTTAGGTTAGGATATATAACGTTATAGAAGTATATACTGTTCCCTCCGAGAAGTAGGGTTCGACAGGCCAGAAATGTTGTCAAATATTGCATCCGAGATGTTAGGTTGCCTTAGGTTAGGATATATAACGTTATGGACGCATGTAATGTTACCACCGAGACGTAGGGACCGACACGCCTGGAATGTTGTCAAATGTTACATCCGAGATGTTAGGTTGCCTCAGGTTAGGATATATGACGTTATAGACGTATATACTGTTCCCTGCGGGAAGTACGGTTCGACAGGCCAGGAATGTTGTCAAATATTGCATCCGAGATGTCAGGTTGCCTTAGGTTAGGATATATAACGTTATAGACGTATATACTGTTCCCTCTGAGAAGTAGGGTTCGACACGCCTGGAATGTTGTAGAATAATACATCCGAGATGTCAGGTTGCCTTAGGTTAGGATATATAACGTTATAGACGCATGTAATGTTACCACCGAGACGTAGGGACCGACACGCCTGGAATGTTGTCAAATGTTACATCCGAGATGTTAGGTTGCCTCAGGTTAGGATATATGACGTTATAGACGTATATACTGTTCCCTCCGAGAAGTAGGGTTCGACGGGCCAGGAATGTTGTCAAATATTGCATCCGAGATGTTAGGTTGCTTTAGATTAGGATATATACCGTTATAGACGTATATACTGTTCCCTCCGAGAAGTAGGGTTCGACGGGCCAGGAATGTTGTCAAATATTGCATCCGAGATGTTAGGTTGCCTCAGGTAACGATATATGACGTTATAGACGTATATACTGTTCCCTCCGCGAAGTACGGTTCGACAGGCCAGGAATGTTGTCAAATATTGCATCCGAGATGTTAGGTTGCCTTAGGTTAGGATATATAACGTTATAGACGCATGTAATGTTACCACCGAGACTTAGGGACCGACACACCTGGAATGTTGTCAAATGTTACATCCGAGATGTTAGGTTGCCTTAGGTTAGGATATATGACGTTACAGACGTATATACTGTTCCCTGCGGGAAGCAGGGTTCGACAGGCCAGGAATGTTGTCAATTATTGCATCCGAGATGTTAGGTTGCCTTAGATTATGATATATACCGTTATAGACGCATATAATGTTCCCACCGAGTAGTAGGGTCCGACACGTCTGGAAGGTTGTAGAATATTACATCCGAGATGTCAGGTTGCCTTAGGTTAGGATATATACCGTTATAGACATATATACTGTTCCCTCCGAGAAGTAGGGTTCGACAGGCCATGAATGTTGTCAAATATTGCATCCGAGATGTTAGGTTGCCTTAGGTTAGGATATATAACGTTATAGACGCATGTAATGTTACCACCGAGACGTAGGGACCGACACTCCTGGAATGTTGTCAAATGTGACATCCGAGATGTTAGGTTGCCTTAGGTTAGGATATATCGTTATAGACGTATATACTGTTCCCACCGAGAGGTAGGGTTCGACAGGCCAGGAATGTTGTCAAATATTGCATCCGAGATGTTAGGTTGCCTTAGGTTAGGATATATAACGTTATAGACGCATGTAACGTTACCTCCGACACGTAGGGACCGACACGCCTGGAATGTTGTCAAATGTTACATCCGAGATGTTAGGTTGCCTTATGTTAGGATATATGACGCTACAGACGTATATACTGTTCCCTCCGAGAAGTAGGGTTCGACAGGCCAGGAATGTTGTCAAATATTGCATCCGAGATGTTAGGTTGCCTTAGATTAGGATATACAACGTTATAGACGCATATAATGTTCCCACCGAGAAGTAGGGTCCGACACGCCTGGAATGTTGTAGAATAATACATCCGAGATGTCAGGTTGCCTTAGGTTAGGATATATAACATTATAGACGTATATACTGTTCCCTCCGAGAAGTAGGGTTCGACAGGGCAGAAATGTTGTCAAATATTGCATCCGAGATGTTAGGTTGCCTTAGGTTAGGATACATAACGTTATAGACGCATGTAATGTTACCACCGAGACGTAGGGACCGACACGCCTGGAATGTTGTCAAATGTTACATCCGAGATGTTAGGTTGCCTCAGGTTAGGATATATGACGTTATAGACGTATATACTGTTCCCTGCGGGAAGTACGGTTCGACAGGCCAGGAATGTTGTCAAATATTGCATCCGAGATGTCAGGTTGCCTTAGGTTAGGATATATAACGTTATAGACGTATATACTGTTCCCTCTGAGAAGTAGGGTTCGACACGCCTGGAATGTTGTAGAATAATACATCCGAGATGTCAGGTTGCCTTAGGTTAGGATATATAACGTTATAGACGCATGTAATGTTACCACCGAGACGTAGGGACCGACACGCCTGGAATGTTGTCAAATGTTACATCCGAGATGTTAGGTTGCCTCAGGTTAGGATATATGACGTTATAGACGTATATACTGTTCCCTCCGAGAAGTAGGGTTCGACGGGCCAGGAATGTTGTCAAATATTGCATCCGAGATGTTAGGTTGCTTTAGATTAGGATATATACCGTTATAGACGTATATACTGTTCCCTCCGAGAAGTAGGGTTCGACGGGCCAGGAATGTTGTCAAATATTGCATCCGAGATGTTAGGTTGCCTCAGGTAACGATATATGACGTTATAGACGTATATACTGTTCCCTCCGAGAAGTACGGTTCGACAGGCCAGGAATGTTGTCAAATATTGCATCCGAGATGTTAGGTTGCCTTAGGTTAGGATATATACCGTTATAGACGTATATACTGTTCCCTCCGAGAAGTAGGGTTCGACAGGCCAGGAATGTTGTCAAATATTGCATCCAAGATGTTAGGTTGCCTTAGATTAGGATATACAACGTTATAGACGCATATAATGTTCCCACCGAGAAGTAGGGTCCGACACGCCTGGAATGTTGTAGAATATTACATCCGAGATGTAAGGTTGCCTTAGGTTAGAATATATAACGTTATGGACGTATATACTGTTCCCACCGAGAAGTAGGGTCCGAAACGCCAGGAATGTTGTAAAATATTACATCCGAGTTGTTACGGTGCGTTATAGACGCATTAATGATACCACCGAGACGTAGGGACCGACACGCCTGGAATGTTGTCAAATGTGACATCCGAGATGTTAGGTTGCCTTAGGTTAGGATATATATCGTTATAGACGTATATACTGTTCCCACCGAGAGGTAGGGTTCGACAGGCAAGGAATGTCGTCAAATATTGCATCCGAGATGTTAGGTTGCCTTAGGTTAGGATATATAACGTTATGGACGCATGTAATGTTACCTCCGACACGTAGGGACCGACACGCCTGGAATGTTGTCAAATGTTACATCCGAGATGTTAGGTTGCCTTATGTTAGGATATATGACGCTACAGACGTATCTACTGTTCCCTCCGAGAAGTAGGGTTCGACAGGCCAGGAATGTTGTCAAATATTGCATCCGAGATGTTAGGTGGCCTTAGATTAGGATATACAACGTTATAGACGCATATAATGTTCCCACCGAGAAGTAGGTCCGACACGCCTGGAATGTTGTAGAATATTACATCCGAGATGTAAGGTTGCCTTAGGTTAGGATATATAACGTTATGGACGTATATACTGTTCCCACCGAGAAGTAGGGTCCGAAACGGCAGGAATGTTGTCAAATATTACATCCGAGTTGTTACGTTGCCGTTATAGACGCATTAATGTTACCACCGAGACGTAGGGACCGACACGCCTGGAATGTTGTCAAATGTGACATCCGAGATGTTAGGTTGCCTTAGGTTAGGATATATATCGTTATATACGTATATACTGTTCCCTCCGAGAAGTAGGGTTCGACAGGCCAGGAATGTTGTCAAATATTGCATCCGAGATGTTAGGTTGCCTTAGATTAGGATATACAACGTTATAGACGCATATAATGTTCCCACCGAGAAGTAGGGTCCGACACGCCTGGAATGTTGTAGAATAATACATCCGAGATGTCAGGTTGCCTTAGGGTAGGATATATAACGTTATAGACGTATATACTGTTCCCTCCGAGAAGTAGGGTTCGACAGGCCAGAAATGTTGTCAAATATTGCATCCGAGATGTTAGGTTGCCTTAGGTTAGGATATATAACGTTATAGACGCATGTAATGTTACCACCGAGACGTAGGGACCGACACGCCTGGAATGTTGTCAAATGTTACATCCGAGATGTTAGGTTGCCTCAGGTTAGGATATATGACGTTATAGACGTATATACTGTTCCCTGCGGGAAGTACGGTTCGACAGGCCAGGAATGTTGTCAAATATTGCATCCGAGATGTCAGGTTGCCTTAGGTTAGGATATATAACGTTATAGACGTATATACTGTTCCCTCTGAGAAGTAGGGTTCGACACGCCTGGAATGTTGTTGAATAATACATCCGAGATGTCAGGTTGCCTTAGGTTAGGATATATAACGTTATAGACGCATGTAATGTTACCACCGAGACGTAGGGACCGACACGCCTGGAATGTTGTCAAATGTTACATCCGAGATGTTAGGTAGCCTCAGGTTAGGATATATGACGATATAGACGTATATACTGTTCCCTCCGAGAAGTAGGGTTCGACGGGCCAGGAATGTTGTCAAATATTGCATCCGAGATGTTAGGTTGCCTTAGATTAGGATATATACCGTTATAGACGCATGTAATGTTACCACCGAGACGTAGGGACCGACACGCCTGGAATGTTGTCAAATGTTACATCCGAGTTGTTAGGTTGCCTCAGGTTAGGATATATGACGTTATAGACGTATATACTGTTCCCTCCGAGAAGTAGGGTTCGACGGGCCAGGAATGTTGTCAAATATTGCATCCGAGATGTTAGGTTGCTTTAGATTAGGATATATACCGTTATAGACGTATATACTGTTCCCACCGAGTAGTAGGGTCCGACACGCCTGGAAGGTTGTAGAATATTACATCCGAGATGTCAGGTTGCCTTAGGTTAGGATATATACCGTTATAGACATATATACTGTTCCCTCCGAGAAGTAGGGTTCGACAGGCCAGGAATGTTGTCAAATATTGCATCCGAGATGTTAGGTTGCCTTAGGTTAGGATATATAACGTTATAGACGCATGTAATGTTACCACCGAGACGTAGGGACCGACACTCCTGGAATGTTGTCAAATGTGATATCCGAGATGTTAGGTTGCCTTAGGTTAGGATATATTGTTATAGACGTATATACTGTTCCCACCGAGAGGTAGGGTTCGACAGGCCAGGAATGTTGTCAAATATTGCATCCGAGATGTTAGGTTGCCTTAGGTTAGGATATATAACGTTATAGACGCATGTAACGTTACCACCGAGACGTAGGGACCGACACTCCTGGAATGTTGTCAAATGTGATATCCGAGATGTTAGGTTGCCTTAGGTTAGGATATATTGTTATAGACGTATATACTGTTCCCACCGAGAGGTAGGGTTCGACAGGCCAGGAATGTTGTCAAATATTGCATCCGAGATGTTAGGTTGCCTTAGGTTAGGATATATAACGTTATAGACGCATGTAACGTTACCTCCGACACGTAGGGACCGACACGCCTGGAATGTTGTCAAATGTTACATCCGAGATGTTAGGTTGCCTTATGTTAGGATATATGACGCTACAGACGTATATACTGTTCCCTCCGAGAAGTAGGGTTCGACAGGCCAGGAATGTTGTCAAATATTGCATCCGAGATGTTAGGTTGCCTTAGATTAGGATATACAACGTTATAGACGCATATAATGTTCCCACCGAGAAGTAGGGTCCGACACGCCTGGAATGTTGTAGAATAATACATCCGAGATGTCAGCTTTCCTTAGGTTAGGATATATAACGTTATAGACGTATATACTGTTCCCTCCGAGAAGTAGGGTTCGATAGGCCAGGAATGTTGTCAAATACTGCATCCGGGATGTTAGGTGGCCTTAGATTAGGATATATACCGTTATAGTCGCATGTAATGTTACCACCGAGACGTAGGGACCGACACGCCTGGAATGTTGTCAAATGTTAAATCCGAGATGTTAGGTTGCCTCAGGTAAGAATATATGACGTTATAGACGTATATACAGTTCCCTCCGAGAAGTAGGGTTCGATAGGCCAGGAATGTTGTCAAATACTGCATCCGAGATGTTAGGTGGCCTTAGATTAGGATATATACCGTTATAGTCGCATGTAATGTTACCACCGAGACGTAGGGACCGACACGCCTGGAATGTTGTCAAATGTTACATCCGAGATATTAGGTTGCCTTAGGTTAGGATATATGACGTTACGGACGTATATACTGTTCCCTCCGGGAATTAGGGTTCGACAGGCCAGGAATGTTGTCAAATATTGCATCCAAGATGTTAGGTTGCCTTAGATTAGGATATACAACGTTATAGACGCATATAATGTTCCCACCGAGAAGTAGGGTCCGACACGCCTGGAATGTTGTAGAATATTACATCCAAGATGTAAGGTTGCCTTAGGTTAGAATATATAACGTTATGGACGTATATACTGTTCCCACCGAGAAGTAGGGTCCGAAACGCCAGGAATGTTGTCAAATATTGCATCCGAGATGTTAGGTTGCCTTAGGTTAGGATATATAACGTTATAGACGCATGTAACGTTACCTCCGACACGTAGGGACCGACACGCCTGGAATGTTGTCAAATGTTACATCCGAGATGTTAGGTTGCCTTATGTTAGGATATATGACGCTACAGACGTATATACTGTTCCCACCGAGAAGTAGGGTCCGACACGCCTGGAATGTTGTAGAATAATACATCCGAGATGTCAGGTTGCCTTAGGTTAGGATATATAACGTTATAGACGTATATATTGTTCCCTCCGAGAAGTAGGGTTCGATAGGCCAGGAATGTTGTCAAATACTGCATCCGGGATGTTAGGTGGCCTTAGATTAGGATATATACCGTTATAGTCGCATGTAATGTTACCACCGAGACGTAGGGACCGACACGCCTGGAATGTTGTCAAATGTTACATCCGAGATGTTAGGTTGCCTTAGGTTAGGATATATGACGTTATAGACGTATATACTGTTCCCTCCGAGAAGTAGGGTTCGACGGGCCAGGAATGTTGTCAAATACTGCATCCGAGATGATAGGTCGCCTTAGGTTAGGATATATAACGTTATAGACGCATGTAATGTTACCACCGAGACGTAGGGACCGACACGCCTGGAATGTTGTCAAATGTTACATCCGATATATTAGGTTGCCTTAGGTTAGGATATATGTCGTTACAGACGTATATACTGCTCCCTCCGAGAAGTAGTGCTCGACAGGCCAGGAATGTTGTCAAATATTGCATCCGAGATGTTAGGTTGCCTTAGATTAGGATATATACCGTTATAGACGTATATACTGTTCCCTCCGAGAAGTAGGGTTCGACAGGCCAGGAATGTTGTCAAATATTGCATCCGAGATGTTAGGTTGCCTCAGGTAAGAATATATGACGTTATAGACGTATGTACAGTTCCCTCCGAGAAGTAGGGTTCGATAGGCCAGGAATGTTGTCAAATACTGCATCCGAGATGTTAGGTGGCCTTAGATTAGGATATATACCGTTATAGTCGCATGTAATGTTACCACCGAGACGTAGGGACCGACACGCCTGGAATGTTGTCAAATGTTACATCCGAGATATTAGGTTGCCTTAGGTTAGGATATATGACGTTACGGACGTATATACTGTTCCCTCCGGGAATTAGGGTTCGACAGGCCAGGAATGTTGTCAAATATTGCATCCGAGATGTTAGGTTGCCTTAGATTATGATATATACCGTTATAGACGTATATACTGTTCCCTCCGAGAAGTAGGGTTCGACAGGCCAGGAATGTTGTCCAATATTGCATCCAAGATGTTAGGTTGCCTTAGATTAGGATATACAACGTTATAGACGCATATAATGTTCCCACCGAGAAGTAGGGTCCGACACGCCTGGAATGTTGTAGAATATTACATCCGAGATGTAAGGTTGCCTTAGGTTAGAATATATAACGTTATGGACGTATATACTGTTCCCACCGAGAAGTAGGGTCCGAAACGCCAGGAATGTTGTAAAATATTACATCCGAGTTGTTACGGTGCGTTATAGACGCATTAATGATACCACCGAGACGTAGGGACCGACACGCCTGGAATGTTGTCAAATGTGACATCCGAGATGTTAGGTTGCCTTAGGTTAGGATATATAACGTTATAGACGTATATACTGTTCCCTCCGAGAAGTAGGGTTCGACAGGCCAGGAATGTTGTCAAATATTGCATCCGAGATGTTAGGTTGCCTTAGATTATGATATATACCGTTATAGACGTATATACTGTTCCCTCCGTGAAGTAGGGTTCGACAGGCCAGGAATGTTGTCAAATATTGCATCTAAGATGTTAGGTTGCCTTAGATTAGGATATACAACGTTATAGACGCATATAATGTTCCCACCGAGAAGTAGGGTCCGACACGCCTGGAATGTTGTAGAATATTACATCCGAGATGTAAGGTTGCCTTAGGTTAGGATATATAACGTTATGGACGTATATACTGTTCCCACCGAGAAGTAGGGTCCGAAACGCCAGGAATGTTGTAAAATATTACATCCGAGTTGTTACGTTGCCGTTATAGACGCATTAATGTTACCACCTAGACGTAGGGACCGACACGCCTGGAATGTTGTCAAATGTGACATCCGAGATGTTAGGTTGCCTTATGTTAGGATATATGACGCTACAGACGTATATACTGTTCCCTCCGAGAAGTAGGGTTCGACAGGCCAGGAATGTTGTCAAATATTGCATCCGAGATGTTAGGTGGCCTTAGATTAGGATATACAACGTTATAGACGCATATAATGTTCCCACCGAGAAGTAGGGTCCGACACGCCTGGAATGTTGTAGAATAATACATCCGAGATGTCAGGTTGCCTTAGGTTAGGATATATAACGTTATAGAAGTATATACTGTTCCCTCCGAGAAGTAGGGTTCGACAGGCCAGAAATGTTGTCAAATATTGCATCCGAGATGTTAGGTTGCCTTAGGTTAGGATATATAACGTTATGGACGCATGTAATGTTACCACCGAGACGTAGGGACCGACACGCCTGGAATGTTGTCAAATGTTACATCCGAGATGTTAGGTTGCCTCAGGTTAGGATATATGACGTTATAGACGTATATACTGTTCCCTGCGGGAAGTACGGTTCGACAGGCCAGGAATGTTGTCAAATATTGCATCCGAGATGTCAGGTTGCCTTAGGTTAGGATATATAACGTTATAGACGTATATACTGTTCCCTCTGAGAAGTAGGGTTCGACACGCCTGGAATGTTGTAGAATAATACATCCGAGATGTCAGGTTGCCTTAGGTTAGGATATATAACGTTATAGACGCATGTAATGTTACCACCGAGACGTAGGGACCGACACGCCTGGAATGTTGTCAAATGTTACATCCGAGATGTTAGGTTGCCTCAGGTTAGGATATATGACTTTATAGACGTATATACTGTTCCCTCCGAGAAGTAGGGTTCGACGGGCCAGGAATGTTGTCAAATATTGCATCCGAGATGTTAGGTTGCCTCAGGTTAGGATATATGACGTTATAGACGTATATACTGTTCCCTCCGAGAAGTAGGGTTCGACGGGCCAGGAATGTTGTCAAATATTGCATCCGAGATGTTAGGTTGCTTTAGATTAGGATATATACCGTTATAGACGTATATACTGTTCCCACCGAGTAGTAGGGTCCGACACGCCTGGAAGGTTGTAGAATATTACATCCGAGATGTCAGGTTGCCTTAGGTTAGGATATATACCGTTATAGACATATATACTGTTCCCTCCGAGAAGTAGGGTTCGACAGGCCAGGAATGTTGTCAAATATTGCATCCGAGATGTTAGGTTGCCTTAGGTTAGGATATATAACGTTATAGACGCATGTAATGTTACCACCGAGACGTAGGGACCGACACTCCTGGAATGTTGTCAAATGTGATATCCGAGATGTTAGGTTGCCTTAGGTTAGGATATATTGTTATAGACGTATATACTGTTCCCACCGAGAGGTAGGGTTCGACAGGCCAGGAATGTTGTCAAATATTGCATCCGAGATGTTAGGTTGCCTTAGGTTAGGATATATAACGTTATAGACGCATGTAACGTTACCTCCGACACGTAGGGACCGACACGCCTGGAATGTTGTCAAATGTTACATCCGAGATGTTAGGTTGCCTTATGTTAGGATATATGACGCTACAGACGTATATACTGTTCCCTCCGAGAAGTAGGGTTCGACAGGCCAGGAATGTTGTCAAATATTGCATCCGAGATGTTAGGTTGCCTTAGATTAGGATATACAACGTTATAGACGCATATAATGTTCCCACCGAGAAGTAGGGTCCGACACGCCTGGAATGTTGTAGAATAATACATCCGAGATGTCAGCTTTCCTTAGGTTAGGATATATAACGTTATAGACGTATATACTGTTCCCTCCGAGAAGTAGGGTTCGATAGGCCAGGAATGTTGTCAAATACTGCATCCGGGATGTTAGGTGGCCTTAGATTAGGATATATACCGTTATAGTCGCATGTAATGTTACCACCGAGACGTAGGGACCGACACGCCTGGAATGTTGTCAAATGTTAAATCCGAGATGTTAGGTTGCCTTAGGTTAGGATATATGACGTTATAGACGTATATACTGTTCCCTCCGAGAAGTAGGGTTCGACGGGCCAGGATTGTTGTCAAATACTGCATCCGAGATGATAGGTCGCCTTAGGTTAGGATATATAACGTTATAGACGCATGTAATGTTACCACCGAGACACAGGGACCGACACGCCTGGAATGTTGTCAAATGTTACATCCGACATGTTAGGTTGCCTTAGGTTAGGATATATGTCGTTACAGACGTATATACTGCTCCCTCCGAGAAGTAGTGCTCGACAGGCCAGGAATGTTGTCAAATATTGCATCCGAGATGTTAGGTTGCCTTAGATTAGGATATATACCGTTATAGTCGTATATACTGTTCCCTCCGAGAAGTAGGGTTCGGCAGGCCAGGAATGTTGTCAAATATTGCATCCGAGATGTTAGGTTGCCTCAGGTAAGAATATATGACGTTATAGACGTATATACAGTTCCCTCCGAGAAGTAGGGTTCGATAGGCCAGGAATGTTGTCAAATACTGCATCCGAGATGTTAGGTGGCCTTAGATTAGTATATATACCGTTATAGTCGCATGTAATGTTACCACCGAGACGTAGGGACCGACACGCCTGGAATGTTGTCAAATGTTACATCCGAGATATTAGGTTGCCTTAGGTTAGGATATATGACGTTACGGACGTATATACTGTTCCCTCCGGGAATTAGGGTTCGACAGGCCAGGAATGTTGTCAAATATTGCATCCAAGATGTTAGGTTGCCTTAGATTAGGATATACAACGTTATAGACGCATATAATGTTCCCACCGAGAAGTAGGGTCCGACACGCCTGGAATGTTGTAGAATATTACATCCAAGATGTAAGGTTGCCTTAGGTTAGAATATATAACGTTATGGACGTATATACTGTTCCCACCGAGAAGTAGGGTCCAAAACGCCAGGAATGTTGTAAAATATTACATCCGAGTTGTTACGGTGCGTTATAGACGCATTAATGATACCACCGAGACGTAGGGACCGACACACCTGGAATGTTGTCAAATGTGACATCCGAGATGTTAGGTTGCCTTAGGTTAGGATATATATCGTTATAGACGTATATACTGTTCCCACCGAGAGGTAGGGTTCGACAGGCAAGGAATGTCGTCAAATATTGCATCCGAGATGTTAGGTTGCCTTAGGTTAGGATATATAACGTTATAGACGCATGTAATGTTACCTCCGACACGTAGGGACCGACACGCCTGGAATGTTGTCAAATGTTACATCCGAGATGTTAGGTTGCCTTATGTTAGGATATATGACGCTACAGACGTATCTACTGTTCCCTCCGAGAAGTAGGGTTCGACAGGCCAGGAATGTTGTCAAATATTGCATCCGAGATGTTAGGTGGCCTTAGATTAGGATATACAACGTTATAGACGCATATAATGTTCCCACCGAGAAGTAGGTCCGACACGCCTGGAATGTTGTAGAATATTACATCCGAGATGTAAGGTTGCCTTAGGTTAGGATATATGACGTTATAGACGTATATACTGTTCCCTGCGGGAAGTACGGTTCGACAGGCCAGGAATGTTGTCAAATATTGCATCCGAGATGTTAGGTTGCCTTAGGTTAGGATATATAACGTTATAGACGCATGTAATGTTACCACCGAGACTTAGGGACCGACACGCCTGGAATGTTGTCAAATGTTACATCCGAAATGTTAGGTTGCCTTAGGTTAGGATATATGACGTTGCAGACGTATATACTGTTCCCTGCGGGAAGCAGGGTTCGACAGGCCAGGAATGTTGTCAATTATTGCATCCGAGATGTTAGGTTGCCTTAGATTATGATATATACCGTTATAGACGCATATAATGTTCCCACCGAGTAGTAGGTTCCGACACGCCTGGAAGGTTGTAGAATATTACATCCGAGATGTCAGGTTGCCTTAGGTTAGGATATATACCGTTATAGACATATATACTGTTCCCTCCGAGAAGTAGGGTTCGACAGGCCAGGAATGTTGTCAAATATTGCATCCGAGATGTTAGGTTGCCTTAGGTTAGGATATATAACGTTATAGACGCATGTAATGTTACCATCGAGACGTAGGGACCGACACTCCTGGAATGTTGTCAAATGTGATATCCGAGATGTTAGGTTGCCTTAGGTTAGGATATATTGTTATAGACGTATATACTGTTCCCACCGAGAGGTAGGGTTCGACAGGCCAGGAATGTTGTCAAATATTGCATCCGAGATGTTAGGTTGCCTTAGGTTAGGATATATAACGTTATAGACGCATGTAACGTTACCTCCGACACGTAGGGACCGACACGCCTGGAATGTTGTCAAATGTTACATCCGAGATGTTAGGTTGCCTTATGTTAGGATATATGACGCTACAGACGTATATACTGTTCCCACCGAGAAGTAGGGTCCGACACGCCTGGAATGTTGTAGAATAATACATCCGAGATGTCAGGTTGCCTTAGGTTAGGATATATAACGTTATAGACGTATATATTGTTCCCTCCGAGAAGTAGGGTTCGATAGGCCAGGAATGTTGTCAAATACTGCATCCGGGATGTTAGGTGGCCTTAGATTAGGATATATACCGTTATAGTCGCATGTAATGTTACCACCGAGACGTAGGGACCGACACGCCTGGAATGTTGTCAAATGTTACATCCGAGATGTTAGGTTGCCTTAGGTTAGGATATATGACGTTATAGACGTATATACAGTTCCCTCCGAGAAGTAGGGTTCGACGGGCCAGGAATGTTGTCAAATACTGCATCCGAGATGATAGGTCGCCTTAGGTTAGGATATATAACGTTATAGACGCATGTAATGTTACCACCGAGACGTAGGGACCGACACGCCTGGAATGTTGTCAAATGTTACATCCGATATATTAGGTTGCCTTAGGTTAGGATATATGTCGTTACAGACGTATATACTGCTCCCTCCGAGAAGTAGTGCTCGACAGGCCAGGAATGTTGTCAAATATTGCATCCGAGATGTTAGGTTGCCTTAGATTAGGATATATACCGTTATAGACGTATATACTGTTCCCTCCGAGAAGTAGGGTTCGACAGGCCAGGAATGTTGTCAAATATTGCATCCGAGATGTTAGGTTGCCTCAGGTAAGAATATATGACGTTATAGACGTATGTACAGTTCCCTCCGAGAAGTAGGGTTCGATAGGCCAGGAATGTTGTCAAATACTGCATCCGAGATGTTAGGTGGCCTTAGATTAGGATATATACCGTTATAGTCGCATGTAATGTTACCACCGAGACGTAGGGACCGACACGCCTGGAATGTTGTCAAATGTTACATCCGAGATATTAGGTTGCCTTAGGTTAGGATATATGACGTTACGGACGTATATACTGTTCCCTCCGGGAATTAGGGTTCGACAGGCCAGGAATGTTGTCAAATATTGCATCCGAGATGTTAGGTTGCCTTAGATTATGATATATACCGTTATAGACGTATATACTGTTCCCTCCGAGAAGTAGGGTTCGACAGGCCAGGAATGTTGTCCAATATTGCATCCAAGATGTTAGGTTGCCTTAGATTAGGATATACAACGTTATAGACGCATATAATGTTCCCACCGAGAAGTAGGGTCCGACACGCCTGGAATGTTGTAGAATATTACATCCGAGATGTAAGGTTGCCTTAGGTTAGAATATATAACGTTATGGACGTATATACTGTTCCCACCGAGAAGTAGGGTCCGAAACGCCAGGAATGTTGTAAAATATTACATCCGAGTTGTTACGGTGCGTTATAGACGCATTAATGATACCACCGAGACGTAGGGACCGACACGCCTGGAATGTTGTCAAATGTGACATCCGAGATGTTAGGTTGCCTTAGGTTAGGATATATAACGTTATAGACGTATATACTGTTCCCTCCGAGAAGTAGGGTTCGACAGGCCAGGAATGTTGTCAAATATTGCATCCGAGATGTTAGGTTGCTTTAGATTAGGATATATACCGTTATAGACGTATATACTGTTCCCACCGAGTAGTAGGGTCCGACACGCCTGGAAGGTTGTAGAATATTACATCCGAGATGTCAGGTTGCCTTAGGTTAGGATATATACCGTTATAGACATATATACTGTTCCCTCCGAGAAGTAGGGTTCGACAGGCCAGGAATGTTGTCAAATATTGCATCCGAGATGTTAGGTTGCCTTAGGTTAGGATATATAACGTTATAGACGCATGTAATGTTACCACCGAGACGTAGGGACCGACACTCCTGGAATGTTGTCAAATGTGATATCCGAGATGTTAGGTTGCCTTAGGTTAGGATATATTGTTATAGACGTATATACTGTTCCCACCGAGAGGTAGGGTTCGACAGGCCAGGAATGTTGTCAAATATTGCATCCGAGATGTTAGGTTGCCTTAGGTTAGGATATATAACGTTATAGACGCATGTAACGTTACCACCGAGACGTAGGGACCGACACTCCTGGAATGTTGTCAAATGTGATATCCGAGATGTTAGGTTGCCTTAGGTTAGGATATATTGTTATAGACGTATATACTGTTCCCACCGAGAGGTAGGGTTCGACAGGCCAGGAATGTTGTCAAATATTGCATCCGAGATGTTAGGTTGCCTTAGGTTAGGATATATAACGTTATAGACGCATGTAACGTTACCTCCGACACGTAGGGACCGACACGCCTGGAATGTTGTCAAATGTTACATCCGAGATGTTAGGTTGCCTTATGTTAGGATATATGACGCTACAGACGTATATACTGTTCCCTCCGAGAAGTAGGGTTCGACAGGCCAGGAATGTTGTCAAATATTGCATCCGAGATGTTAGGTTGCCTTAGATTAGGATATACAACGTTATAGACGCATATAATGTTCCCACCGAGAAGTAGGGTCCGACACGCCTGGAATGTTGTAGAATAATACATCCGAGATGTCAGCTTTCCTTAGGTTAGGATATATAACGTTATAGACGTATATACTGTTCCCTCCGAGAAGTAGGGTTCGATAGGCCAGGAATGTTGTCAAATACTGCATCCGGGATGTTAGGTGGCCTTAGATTAGGATATATACCGTTATAGTCGCATGTAATGTTACCACCGAGACGTAGGGACCGACACGCATGGAATGTTGTCAAATGTTAAATCCGAGATGTTAGGTTGCCTTAGGTTAGGATATATGACGTTATAGACGTATATACTGTTCCCTCCGAGAAGTAGGGTTCGACGGGCCAGGATTGTTGTCAAATACTGCATCCGAGATGATAGGTCGCCTTAGGTTAGGATATATAACGTTATAGACGCATGTAATGTTACCACCGAGACACAGGGACCGACACCCCTGGAATGTTGTCAAATGTTACATCCGACATGTTAGGTTGCCTTAGGTTAGGATATATGTCGTTACAGACGTATATACTGCTCCCTCCGAGAAGTAGTGCTCGACAGGCCAGGAATGTTGTCAAATATTGCATCCGAGATGTTAGGTTGCCTTAGATTAGGATATATACCGTTATAGACGCATATAATGTTCCCACCGAGAAGTAGGGTCCGACACGCCTGGAATGTTGTAGAATATTACATCCAAGATGTAAGGTTGCCTTAGGTTAGAATATATAACGTTATGGACGTATATACTGTTCCCACCGAGAAGTAGGGTCCGAAACGCCAGGAATGTTGTAAAATATTACATCCGAGTTGTTACGGTGCGTTATAGACGCATTAATGATACCACCGAGACGTAGGGACCGACACACCTGGAATGTTGTCAAATGTGACATCCGAGATGTTAGGTTGCCTTAGGTTAGGATATATATCGTTATAGACGTATATACTGTTCCCACCGAGAGGTAGGGTTCGACAGGCAAGGAATGTCGTCAAATATTGCATCCGAGATGTTAGGTTGCCTTAGGTTAGGATATATAACGTTATAGACGCATGTAATGTTACCTCCGACACGTAGGGACCGACACGCCTGGAATGTTGTCAAATGTTACATCCGAGATGTTAGGTTGCCTTATGTTAGGATATATGACGCTACAGACGTATCTACTGTTCCCTCCGAGAAGTAGGGTTCGACAGGCCAGGAATGTTGTCAAATATTGCATCCGAGATGTTAGGTGGCCTTAGATTAGGATATACAACGTTATAGACGCATATAATGTTCCCACCGAGAAGTAGGTCCGACACGCCTGGAATGTTGTAGAATATTACATCCGAGATGTAAGGTTGCCTTAGGTTAGGATATATGACGTTATAGACGTATATACTGTTCCCTGCGGGAAGTACGGTTCGACAGGCCAGGAATGTTGTCAAATATTGCATCCGAGATGTTAGGTTGCCTTAGGTTAGGATATATAACGTTATAGACGCATGTAATGTTACCACCGAGACTTAGGGACCGACACGCCTGGAATGTTGTCAAATGTTACATCCGAAATGTTAGGTTGCCTTAGGTTAGGATATATGACGTTGCAGACGTATATACTGTTCCCTGCGGGAAGCAGGGTTCGACAGGCCAGGAATGTTGTCAAATATTGCATCCGAGATGTTAGGTTGCCTTAGATTATGATATATACCGTTATAGACGTATATACTGTTCCCTCCGAGAAGTAGGGTTCGACAGGCCAGGAATGTTGTCCAATATTGCATCCAAGATGTTAGGTTGCCTTAGATTAGGATATACAACGTTATAGACGCATATAATGTTCCCACCGAGAAGTAGGGTTCGACAGGCCAGGAATGTTGTCAAATATTGCATCTAAGATGTTAGGTTGCCTTAGATTAGGATATACAACGTTATAGACGCATATAATGTTCCCACCGAGAAGTAGGGTCCGACACGCCTGGAATGTTGTAGAATATTACATCCGAGATGTAAGGTTGCCTTAGGTTAGGATATATAACGTTATGGACGTATATACTGTTCCCACCGAGAAGTAGGGTCCGAAACGCCAGGAATGTTGTAAAATATTACATCCGAGTTGTTACGTTGCCGTTATAGACGCATTAATGTTACCACCTAGACGTAGGGACCGACACGCCTGGAATGTTGTCAAATGTGACATCCGAGATGTTAGGTTGCCTTATGTTAGGATATATGACGCTACAGACGTATATACTGTTCCCTCCGAGAAGTAGGGTTCGACAGGCCAGGAATGTTGTCAAATATTGCATCCGAGATGTTAGGTGGCCTTAGATTAGGATATACAACGTTATAGACGCATATAATGTTCCCACCGAGAAGTAGGTCCGACACGCCTGGAATGTTGTAGAATATTACATCCGAGATGTAAGGTTGCCTTAGGTTAGGATATATAACGTTATGGACGTATATACTGTTCCCACCGAGAAGTAGGGTCCGAAACGGCAGGAATGTTGTCAAATATTACATCCGAGTTGTTACGTTGCCGTTATAGACGCATTAATGTTACCACCGAGACGTAGGGACCGACACGCCTGGAATGTTGTCAAATGTGACATCCGTGATGTTAGGTTGCCTTAGGTTAGGATATATATCGTTATAGACGTATATACTGTTCCCTCCGAGAAGTAGGGTTCGACAGGCCAGGAATGTTGTCAAATATTGCATCCGAGATGTTAGGTTGCCTTAGATTAGGATATACAACGTTATAGACGCATATAATGTTCCCACCGAGAAGTAGGGTCCGACACGCCTGGAATGTTGTAGAATAATACATCCGAGATGTCAGGTTGCCTTAGGTTAGGATATATAACGTTATAGAAGTATATACTGTTCCCTCCGAGAAGTAGGGTTCGACAGGCCAGAAATGTTGTCAAATATTGCATCCGAGATGTTAGGTTGCCTTAGGTTAGGATATATAACGTTATGGACGCATGTAATGTTACCACCGAGACGTAGGGACCGACACGCCTGGAATGTTGTCAAATGTTACATCCGAGATGTTAGGTTGCCTCAGGTTAGGATATATGACGTTATAGACGTATATACTGTTCCCTGCGGGAAGTACGGTTCGACAGGCCAGGAATGTTGTCAAATATTGCATCCGAGATGTCAGGTTGCCTTAGGTTAGGATATATAACGTTATAGACGTATATACTGTTCCCTCTGAGAAGTAGGGTTCGACACGCCTGGAATGTTGTAGAATAATACATCCGAGATGTCAGGTTGCCTTAGGTTAGGATATATAACGTTATAGACGCATGTAATGTTACCACCGAGACGTAGGGACCGACACGCCTGGAATGTTGTCAAATGTTACATCCGAGATGTTAGGTTGCCTCAGGTTAGGATATATGACGTTATAGACGTATATACTGTTCCCTCCGAGAAGTAGGGTTCGACGGGCCAGGAATGTTGTCAAATATTGCATCCGAGATGTTAGGTTGCTTTAGATTAGGATATATACCGTTATAGACGTATATACTGTTCCCTCCGAGAAGTAGGGTTCGACGGGCCAGGAATGTTGTCAAATATTGCATCCGAGATGTTAGGTTGCCTCAGGTAACGATATATGACGTTATAGACGTATATACTGTTCCCTCCGCGAAGTACGGTTCGACAGGCCAGGAATGTTGTCAAATATTGCATCCGAGATGTTAGGTTGCCTTAGGTTAGGATATATAACGTTATAGACGCATGTAATGTTACCACCGAGACTTAGGGACCGACACACCTGGAATGTTGTCAAATGTTACATCCGAGATGTTAGGTTGCCTTAGGTTAGGATATATGACGTTACAGACGTATATACTGTTCCCTGCGGGAAGCAGGGTTCGACAGGCCAGGAATGTTGTCAATTATTGCATCCGAGATGTTAGGTTGCCTTAGATTATGATATATACCGTTATAGACGCATATAATGTTCCCACCGAGTAGTAGGGTCCGACACGTCTGGAAGGTTGTAGAATATTACATCCGAGATGTCAGGTTGCCTTAGGTTAGGATATATACCGTTATAGACATATATACTGTTCCCTCCGAGAAGTAGGGTTCGACAGGCCATGAATGTTGTCAAATATTGCATCCGAGATGTTAGGTTGCCTTAGGTTAGGATATATAACGTTATAGACGCATGTAATGTTACCACCGAGACGTAGGGACCGACACTCCTGGAATGTTGTCAAATGTGACATCCGAGATGTTAGGTTGCCTTAGGTTAGGATATATCGTTATAGACGTATATACTGTTCCCACCGAGAGGTAGGGTTCGACAGGCCAGGAATGTTGTCAAATATTGCATCCGAGATGTTAGGTTGCCTTAGGTTAGGATATATAACGTTATAGACGCATGTAACGTTACCTCCGACACGTAGGGACCGACACGCCTGGAATGTTGTCAAATGTTACATCCGAGATGTTAGGTTGCCTTATGTTAGGATATATGACGCTACAGACGTATATACTGTTCCCTCCGAGAAGTAGGGTTCGACAGGCCAGGAATGTTGTCAAATATTGCATCCGAGATGTTAGGTTGCCTTAGATTAGGATATACAACGTTATAGACGCATATAATGTTCCCACCGAGAAGTAGGGTCCGACACGCCTGGAATGTTGTAGAATAATACATCCGAGATGTCAGGTTGCCTTAGGTTAGGATATATAACGTTATAGACGTATATACTGTACCCTCCGAGAAGTAGGGTTCGACAGGCCAGAAATGTTGTCAAATATTGCATCCGAGATGTTAGGTTGCCTTAGGTTAGGATACATAACGTTATAGACGCATGTAATGTTACCACCGAGACGTAGGGACCGACACGCCTGGAATGTTGTCAAATGTTACATCCGAGATGTTAGGTTGCCTCAGGTTAGGATATATGACGTTATAGACGTATATACTGTTCCCTGCGGGAAGTACGGTTCGACAGGCCAGGAATGTTGTCAAATATTGCATCCGAGATGTCAGGTTGCCTTAGGTTAGGATATATAACGTTATAGACGTATATACTGTTCCCTCTGAGAAGTAGGGTTCGACACGCCTGGAATGTTGTAGAATAATACATCCGAGATGTCAGGTTGCCTTAGGTTAGGATATATAACGTTATAGACGCATGTAATGTTACCACCGAGACGTAGGGACCGACACGCCTGGAATGTTGTCAAATGTTACATCCGAGATATTAGGTTGCCTTAGGTTAGGATATATGACGTTACGGACGTATATACTGTTCCCTCCGAGAAGTAGGGTTCGACAGGCCAGGAATGTTGTCAAATATTGCATCCGAGATGTTAGGTTGCCTTAGATTATGATATATACCGTTATAGACGTATATACTGTTCCCTCCGAGAAGTAGGGTTCGACAGGCCAGGAATGTTGTCAAATATTGCATCCAAGATGTTAGGTTGCCTTAGATTAGGATATACAACGTTATAGACGCATATAATGTTCCCACCGAGAAGTAGGGTCCGACACGCCTGGAATGTTGTAGAATAATACATCCGAGATGTCAGGTTGCCTTAGGTTAGGATATATAACGTTATAGACGTATATACTGTTCCCTCCGAGAAGTAGGGTTCGACAGGCCAGAAATGTTGTCAAATATTGCATCCGAGATGTTAGGTTGCCTTAGGTTAGGATATATAACGTTATGGACGCATGTAATGTTACCACCGAGACGTAGGGACCGACACGCCTGGAATGTTGTCAAATGTTACATCCGAGATGTTAGGTTGCCTCAGGTTAGGATATATGACGTTATAGACGTATATACTGTTCCCTGCGGGAAGTACGGTTCGACAGGCCAGGAATGTTGTCAAATATTGCATCCGAGATGTCAGGTTGCCTTAGGTTAGGATATATAACGTTATAGACGTATATACTGTTCCCTCTGAGAAGTAGGGTTCGACACGCCTGGAATGTTGTAGAATAATACATCCGAGATGTCAGGTTGCCTTAGGTTAGGATATATAACGTTATAGACGCATGTAATGTTACCACCGAGACGTAGGGACCGACACGCCTGGAATGTTGTCAAATGTTACATCCGAGATGTTAGGTTGCCTCAGGTTAGGATATATGACGTTATAGACGTATATACTGTTCCCTCCGAGAAGTAGGGTTCGACAGGCCAGGAATGTTGTCAAATATTGCATCCGAGATGTTAGGTTGCCTTAGATTATGATATATACCGTTATAGACGTATATACTGTTCCCTCCGAGAAGTAGGGTTCGACAGGCCAGGAATGTTGTCAAATATTGCATCCAAGATGTTAGGTTGCCTTAGATTAGGATATACAACGTTATAGACGCATATAATGTTCCCACCGAGAAGTAGGGTCCGACACGCCTGGAATGTTGTAGAATAATACATCCGAGATGTCAGGTTGCCTTAGGTTAGGATATATAACGTTATAGACGTATATACTGTTCCCTCCGAGAAGTAGGGTTCGACAGGCCAGAAATGTTGTCAAATATTGCATCCGAGATGTTAGGTTGCCTTAGGTTAGGATATATAACGTTATGGACGCATGTAATGTTACCACCGAGACGTAGGGACCGACACGCCTGGAATGTTGTCAAATGTTACATCCGAGATGTTAGGTTGCCTCAGGTTAGGATATATGACGTTATAGACGTATATACTGTTCCCTGCGGGAAGTACGGTTCGACAGGCCAGGAATGTTGTCAAATATTGCATCCGAGATGTCAGGTTGCCTTAGGTTAGGATATATAACGTTATAGACGTATATACTGTTCCCTCTGAGAAGTAGGGTTCGACACGCCTGGAATGTTGTAGAATAATACATCCGAGATGTCAGGTTGCCTTAGGTTAGGATATATAACGTTATAGACGCATGTAATGTTACCACCGAGACGTAGGGACCGACACGCCTGGAATGTTGTCAAATGTTACATCCGAGATGTTAGGTTGCCTCAGGTTAGGATATATGACGTTATAGACGTATATACTGTTCCCTCCGAGAAGTAGGGTTCGACGGGCCAGGAATGTTGTCAAATATTGCATCCGAGATGTTAGGTTGCTTTAGATTAGGATATATACCGTTATAGACGTATATACTGTTCCCTCCGAGAAGTAGGGTTCGACGGGCCAGGAATGTTGTCAAATATTGCATCCGAGATGTTAGGTTGCCTCAGGTAACGATATATGACGTTATAGACGTATATACTGTTCCCTCCGAGAAGTACGGTTCGACAGGCCAGGAATGTTGTCAAATATTGCATCCGAGATGTTAGGTTGCCTTAGGTTAGGATATATAACGTTATAGACGCATGTAATGTTACCACCGAGACTTAGGGACCGACACACCTGGAATGTTGTCAAATGTTACATCCGAGATGTTAGGTTGCCTTAGGTTAGGATATATGACGTTACAGACGTATATACTGTTCCCTGCGGGAAGCAGGGTTCGACAGGCCAGGAATGTTGTCAATTATTGCATCCGAGATGTTAGGTTGCCTTAGATTATGATATATACCGTTATAGACGCATATAATGTTCCCACCGAGTAGTAGGGTCCGACACGTCTGGAAGGTTGTAGAATATTACATCCGAGATGTCAGGTTGCCTTAGGTTAGGATATATACCGTTATAGACATATATACTGTTCCCTCCGAGAAGTAGGGTTCGACAGGCCAGGAATGTTGTCAAATATTGCATCCGAGATGTTAGGTTGCCTTAGGTTAGGATATATAACGTTATAGACGCATGTAATGTTACCATCGAGACGTAGGGACCGACACTCCTGGAATGTTGTCAAATGTGACATCCGAGATGTTAGGTTGCCTTAGGTTAGGATATATCGTTATAGACGTATATACTGTTCCCACCGAGAGGTAGGGTTCGACAGGCCAGGAATGTTGTCAAATATTGCATCCGAGATGTTAGGTTGCCTTAGGTTAGGATATATAACGTTATAGACGCATGTAACGTTACCTCCGACACGTAGGGACCGACACGCCTGGAATGTTGTCAAATGTTACATCCGAGATGTTAGGTTGCCTTATGTTAGGATATATGACGCTACAGACGTATATACTGTTCCCTCCGAGAAGTAGGGTTCGACAGGCCAGGAATGTTGTCAAATATTGCATCCGAGGTGTTAGGTTGCCTTAGATTAGGATATACAACGTTATAGACGCATATAATGTTCCCACCGAGAAGTAGGGTCCGACACGCCTGGAATGTTGTAGAATAATACATCCGAGATGTCAGGTTGCCTTAGGTTAGGATATATAACGTTATAGACGTATATACTGTTCCCTCCGAGAAGTAGGGTTCGACAGGCCAGAAATGTTGTCAAATATTGCATCCGAGATGTTAGGTTGCCTTAGGTTAGGATATATAACGTTATAGACGCATGTAATGTTACCACCGAGACGTAGGGATCGCCACGCCTGGAATGTTGTCAAATGTTACATCCGAGATGTTAGGTTGCCTCAGGTTAGGATATATGACGTTATAGACGTATATACTGTTCCCTGCGGGAAGTACGGTTCGACAGGCCAGGAATGTTGTCAAATATTGCATCCGAGATGTCAGGTTGCCTTAGGTTAGGATATATAACGTTATAGACGTATATACTGTTCCCTCTGAGAAGTAGGGTTCGACACGCCTGGAATGTTGTAGAATAATACATCCGAGATGTCAGGTTGCCTTAGGTTAGGATATATAACGTTATAGACGCATGTAATGTTACCACCGAGACGTAGGGACCGACACGCCTGGAATGATGTCAAATGTTACATCCGAGATATTGGGTTGCCTTAGGTTAGGATATATGACGTTACGGACGTATATACTGTTCCCTCCGGGAATTAGGGTTCGACAGGCCAGGAATGTTGTCAAATATTGCATCCGAGATGTTAGGTTGCCTTAGATTATGATATATACCGTTATAGACGTATATACTGTTCCCTCCGAGAAGTAGGGTTCGACAGGCCAGGAATGTTGTCAAATATTGCATCCAAGATGTTAGGTTGCCTTAGATTAGGATATACAACGTTATAGACGCATATAATGTTCCCACCGAGAAGTAGGGTCCGACACGCCTGGAATGTTGTAGAATATTACATCCGAGATGTAAGGTTGCCTTAGGTTAGAATATATAACGTTATGGACGTATATACTGTTCCCACCGAGAAGTAGGGTCCGAAACGCCAGGAATGTTGTAAAATATTACATCCGAGTTGTTACGGTGCGTTATAGACGCATTAATGATACCACCGAGACGTAGGGACCGACACGCCTGGAATGTTGTCAAATGTGACATCCGAGATGTTAGGTTGCCTTAGGTTAGGATATATATCGTTATAGACGTATATACTGTTCCCACCGAGAGGTAGGGTTCGACAGGCAAGGAATGTCGTCAAATATTGCATCCGAGATGTTAGGTTGCCTTAGGTTAGGATATATAACGTTATAGACGCATGTAATGTTACCTCCGACACGTAGGGACCGACACGCCTGGAATGTTGTCAAATGTTACATCCGAGATGTTAGGTTGCCTTATGTTAGGATATATGACGCTACAGACGTATCTACTGTTCCCTCCGAGAAGTAGGGTTCGACAGGCCAGGAATGTTGTCAAATATTGCATCCGAGATGTTAGGTGGCCTTAGATTAGGATATACAACGTTATAGACGCATATAATGTTCCCACCGAGAAGTAGGTCCGACACGCCTGGAATGTTGTAGAATATTACATCCGAGATGTAAGGTTGCCTTAGGTTAGGATATATAACGTTATGGACGTATATACTGTTCCCACCGAGAAGTAGGGTTCGACAGGCCAGAAATGTTGTCAAATATTGCATCCGAGATGTTAGGTTGCCTTAGGTTAGGATATATAACGTTATAGACGCATGTAATGTTACCACCGAGACGTAGGGACCGACACGCCTGGAATGTTGTCAAATGTTACATCCGAGATGTTAGGTTGCCTCAGGTTAGGATATATGACGTTATAGACGTATATACTGTTCCCTGCGGGAAGTACGGTTCGACAGGCCAGGAATGTTGTCAAATATTGCATCCGAGATGTCAGGTTGCCTTAGGTTAGGATATATAACGTTATAGACGTATATACTGTTCCCTCTGAGAAGTAGGGTTCGACACGCCTGGAATGTTGTTGAATAATACATCCGAGATGTCAGGTTGCCTTAGGTTAGGATATATAACGTTATAGACGCATGTAATGTTACCACCGAGACGTAGGGACCGACACGCCTGGAATGTTGTCAAATGTTACATCCGAGATGTTAGGTAGCCTCAGGTTAGGATATATGACGATATAGACGTATATACTGTTCCCTCCGAGAAGTAGGGTTCGACGGGCCAGGAATGTTGTCAAATATTGCATCCGAGATGTTAGGTTGCCTTAGATTAGGATATATACCGTTATAGACGCATGTAATGTTACCACCGAGACGTAGGGACCGACACGCCTGGAATGTTGTCAAATGTTACATCCGAGTTGTTAGGTTGCCTCAGGTTAGGATATATGACGTTATAGACGTATATACTGTTCCCACCGAGAGGTAGGGTTCGACAGGCCAGGAATGTTGTCAAATATTGCATCCGAGATGTTAGGTTGCCTTAGGTTAGGATATATAACGTTATAGACGCATGTAACGTTACCTCCGACACGTAGGGACCGACACGCCTGGAATGTTGTCAAATGTTACATCCGAGATGTTAGGTTGCCTTATGTTAGGATATATGACGCTACAGACGTATATACTGTTCCCTCCGAGAAGTAGGGTTCGACAGGCCAGGAATGTTGTCAAATATTGCATCCGAGATGTTAGGTTGCCTTAGATTAGGATATACAACGTTATAGACGCATATAATGTTCCCACCGAGAAGTAGGGTCCGACACGCCTGGAATGTTGTAGAATAATACATCCGAGATGTCAGCTTTCCTTAGGTTAGGATATATAACGTTATAGACGTATATACTGTTCCCTCCGAGAAGTAGGGTTCGATAGGCCAGGAATGTTGTCAAATACTGCATCCGGGATGTTAGGTGGCCTTAGATTAGGATATATACCGTTATAGTCGCATGTAATGTTACCACCGAGACGTAGGGACCGACACGCCTGGAATGTTGTCAAATGTTAAATCCGAGATGTTAGGTTGCCTTAGGTTAGGATATATGACGTTATAGACGTATATACTGTTCCCTCCGAGAAGTAGGGTTCGACGGGCCAGGATTGTTGTCAAATACTGCATCCGAGATGATAGGTCGCCTTAGGTTAGGATATATAACGTTATAGACGCATGTAATGTTACCACCGAGACACAGGGACCGACACGCCTGGAATGTTGTCAAATGTTACATCCGACATGTTAGGTTGCCTTAGGTTAGGATATATGTCGTTACAGACGTATATACTGCTCCCTCCGAGAAGTAGTGCTCGACAGGCCAGGAATGTTGTCAAATATTGCATCCGAGATGTTAGGTTGCCTTAGATTAGGATATATACCGTTATAGTCGTATATACTGTTCCCTCCGAGAAGTAGGGTTCGGCAGGCCAGGAATGTTGTCAAATATTGCATCCGAGATGTTAGGTTGCCTCAGGTAAGAATATATGACGTTATAGACGTATATACAGTTCCCTCCGAGAAGTAGGGTTCGATAGGCCAGGAATGTTGTCAAATACTGCATCCGAGATGTTAGGTGGCCTTAGATTAGGATATATACCGTTATAGTCGCATGTAATGTTACCACCGAGACGTAGGGACCGACACACCTGGAATGTTGTCAAATGTTACATCCGAGATATTAGGTTGCCTTAGGTTAGGATATATGACGTTACGGACGTATATACTGTTCCCTCCGGGAATTAGGGTTCGACAGGCCAGGAATGTTGTCAAATATTGCATCCAAGATGTTAGGTTGCCTTAGATTAGGATATACAACGTTATAGACGCATATAATGTTCCCACCGAGAAGTAGGGTCCGACACGCCTGGAATGTTGTAGAATATTACATCCAAGATGTAAGGTTGCCTTAGGTTAGAATATATAACGTTATGGACGTATATACTGTTCCCACCGAGAAGTAGGGTCCGAAACGCCAGGAATGTTGTAAAATATTACATCCGAGTTGTTACGGTGCGTTATAGACGCATTAATGATACCACCGAGACGTAGGGACCGACACACCTGGAATGTTGTCAAATGTGACATCCGAGATGTTAGGTTGCCTTAGGTTAGGATATATATCGTTATAGACGTATATACTGTTCCCACCGAGAGGTAGGGTTCGACAGGCAAGGAATGTCGTCAAATATTGCATCCGAGATGTTAGGTTGCCTTAGGTTAGGATATATAACGTTATAGACGCATGTAATGTTACCTCCGACACGTAGGGACCGACACGCCTGGAATGTTGTCAAATGTTACATCCGAGATGTTAGGTTGCCTTATGTTAGGATATATGACGCTACAGACGTATCTACTGTTCCCTCCGAGAAGTAGGGTTCGACAGGCCAGGAATGTTGTCAAATATTGCATCCGAGATGTTAGGTGGCCTTAGATTAGGATATACAACGTTATAGACGCATATAATGTTCCCACCGAGAAGTAGGTCCGACACGCCTGGAATGTTGTCAAATGTTACATCCGAGATGTTAGGTTGCCTCAGGTTAGGATATATGACGTTATAGACGTATATACTGTTCCCTGCGGGAAGTACGGTTCGACAGGCCAGGAATGTTGTCAAATATTGCATCCGAGATGTCAGGTTGCCTTAGGTTAGGATATATAACGTTATAGACGTATATACTGTTCCCTCTGAGAAGTAGGGTTCGACACGCCTGGAATGTTGTAGAATAATACATCCGAGATGTCAGGTTGCCTTAGGTTAGGATATATAACGTTATAGACGCATGTAATGTTACCACCGAGACGTAGGGACCGACACGCCTGGAATGTTGTCAAATGTTACATCCGAGATGTTAGGTTGCCTCAGGTTAGGATATATGACGTTATAGACGTATATACTGTTCCCTCCGAGAAGTAGGGTTCGACGGGCCAGGAATGTTGTCAAATATTGCATCCGAGAAGTTAGGTTGCTTTAGATTAGGATATATACCGTTATAGACGTATATACTGTTCCCTCCGAGAAGTAGGGTTCGACGGGCCAGGAATGTTGTCAAATATTGCATCCGAGATGTTAGGTTGCCTCAGGTAACGATATATGACGTTATAGACGTATATACTGTTCCCTCCGAGAAGTACGGTTCGACAGGCCAGGAATGTTGTCAAATATTGCATCCGAGATGTTAGGTTGCCTTAGGTTAGGATATATAACGTTATAGACGCATGTAATGTTACCACCGAGACTTAGGGACCGACACACCTGGAATGTTGTCAAATGTTACATCCGAGATGTTAGGTTGCCTTAGGTTAGGATATATGACGTTACAGACGTATATACTGTTCCCTGCGGGAAGCAGGGTTCGACAGGCCAGGAATGTTGTCAATTATTGCATCCGAGATGTTAGGTTGCCTTAGATTATGATATATACCGTTATAGACGCATATAATGTTCCCACCGAGTAGTAGGGTCCGACACGTCTGGAAGGTTGTAGAATATTACATCCGAGATGTCAGGTTGCCTTAGGTTAGGATATATACCGTTATAGACATATATACTGTTCCCTCCGAGAAGTAGGGTTCGACAGGCCAGGAATGTTGTCAAATATTGCATCCGAGATGTTAGGTTGCCTTAGGTTAGGATATATAACGTTATAGACGCATGTAATGTTACCACCGAGACGTAGGGACCGACACTCCTGGAATGTTGTCAAATGTGACATCCGAGATGTTAGGTTGCCTTAGGTTAGGATATATCGTTATAGACGTATATACTGTTCCCACCGAGAGGTAGGGTTCGACAGGCCAGGAATGTTGTCAAATATTGCATCCGAGATGTTAGGTTGCCTTAGGTTAGGATATATAACGTTATAGACGCATGTAACGTTACCTCCGACACGTAGGGACCGACACGCCTGGAATGTTGTCAAATGTTACATCCGAGATGTTAGGTTGCCTTATGTTAGGATATATGACGCTACAGACGTATATACTGTTCCCTCCGAGAAGTAGGGTTCGACAGGCCAGGAATGTTGTCAAATATTGCATCCGAGGTGTTAGGTTGCCTTAGATTAGGATATACAACGTTATAGACGCATATAATGTTCCCACCGAGAAGTAGGGTCCGACACGCCTGGAATGTTGTAGAATAATACATCCGAGATGTCAGGTTGCCTTAGGTTAGGATATATAACGTTATAGACGTATATACTGTTCCCTCCGAGAAGTAGGGTTCGACAGGCCAGAAATGTTGTCAAATATTGCATCCGAGATGTTAGGTTGCCTTAGGTTAGGATATATAACGTTATAGACGCATGTAATGTTACCACCGAGACGTAGGGACCGCCACGCCTGGAATGTTGTCAAATGTTACATCCGAGATGTTAGGTTGCCTCAGGTTAGGATATATGACGTTATAGACGTATATACTGTTCCCTGCGGGAAGTACGGTTCGACAGGCCAGGAATGTTGTCAAATATTGCATCCGAGATGTCAGGTTGCCTTAGGTTAGGATATATAACGTTATAGACGTATATACTGTTCCCTCTGAGAAGTAGGGTTCGACACGCCTGGAATGTTGTAGAATAATACATCCGAGATGTCAGGTTGCCTTAGGTTAGGATATATAACGTTATAGACGCATGTAATGTTACCACCGAGACGTAGGGACCGACACGCCTGGAATGATGTCAAATGTTACATCCGAGATATTGGGTTGCCTTAGGTTAGGATATATGACGTTACGGACGTATATACTGTTCCCTCCGGGAATTAGGGTTCGACAGGCCAGGAATGTTGTCAAATATTGCATCCGAGATGTTAGGTTGCCTTAGATTATGATATATACCGTTATAGACGTATATACTGTTCCCTCCGAGAAGTAGGGTTCGACAGGCCAGGAATGTTGTCAAATATTGCATCCAAGATGTTAGGTTGCCTTAGATTAGGATATACAACGTTATAGACGCATATAATGTTCCCACCGAGAAGTAGGGTCCGACACGCCTGGAATGTTGTAGAATATTACATCCGAGATGTAAGGTTGCCTTAGGTTAGAATATATAACGTTATGGACGTATATACTGTTCCCACCGAGAAGTAGGGTCCGAAACGCCAGGAATGTTGTAAAATATTACATCCGAGTTGTTACGGTGCGTTATAGACGCATTAATGATACCACCGAGACGTAGGGACCGACACGCCTGGAATGTTGTCAAATGTGACATCCGAGATGTTAGGTTGCCTTAGGTTAGGATATATATCGTTATAGACGTATATACTGTTCCCACCGAGAGGTAGGGTTCGACAGGCAAGGAATGTCGTCAAATATTGCATCCGAGATGTTAGGTTGCCTTAGGTTAGGATATATAACGTTATAGACGCATGTAATGTTACCTCCGACACGTAGGGACCGACACGCCTGGAATGTTGTCAAATGTTACATCCGAGATGTTAGGTTGCCTTATGTTAGGATATATGACGCTACAGACGTATCTACTGTTCCCTCCGAGAAGTAGGGTTCGACAGGCCAGGAATGTTGTCAAATATTGCATCCGAGATGTTAGGTGGCCTTAGATTAGGATATACAACGTTATAGACGCATATAATGTTCCCACCGAGAAGTAGGTCCGACACGCCTGGAATGTTGTAGAATATTACATCCGAGATGTAAGGTTGCCTTAGGTTAGGATATATAACGTTATGGACGTATATACTGTTCCCACCGAGAAGTAGGGTTCGACAGGCCAGAAATGTTGTCAAATATTGCATCCGAGATGTTAGGTTGCCTTAGGTTAGGATATATAACGTTATAGACGCATGTAATGTTACCACCGAGACGTAGGGACCGACACGCCTGGAATGTTGTCAAATGTTACATCCGAGATGTTAGGTTGCCTCAGGTTAGGATATATGACGTTATAGACGTATATACTGTTCCCTGCGGGAAGTACGGTTCGACAGGCCAGGAATGTTGTCAAATATTGCATCCGAGATGTCAGGTTGCCTTAGGTTAGGATATATAACGTTATAGACGTATATACTGTTCCCTCTGAGAAGTAGGGTTCGACACGCCTGGAATGTTGTTGAATAATACATCCGAGATGTCAGGTTGCCTTAGGTTAGGATATATAACGTTATAGACGCATGTAATGTTACCACCGAGACGTAGGGACCGACACGCCTGGAATGTTGTCAAATGTTACATCCGAGATGTTAGGTAGCCTCAGGTTAGGATATATGACGATATAGACGTATATACTGTTCCCTCCGAGAAGTAGGGTTCGACGGGCCAGGAATGTTGTCAAATATTGCATCCGAGATGTTAGGTTGCCTTAGATTAGGATATATACCGTTATAGACGCATGTAATGTTACCACCGAGACGTAGGGACCGACACGCCTGGAATGTTGTCAAATGTTACATCCGAGTTGTTAGGTTGCCTCAGGTTAGGATATATGACGTTATAGACGTATATACTGTTCCCACCGAGAGGTAGGGTTCGACAGGCCAGGAATGTTGTCAAATATTGCATCCGAGATGTTAGGTTGCCTTAGGTTAGGATATATAACGTTATAGACGCATGTAACGTTACCTCCGACACGTAGGGACCGACACGCCTGGAATGTTGTCAAATGTTACATCCGAGATGTTAGGTTGCCTTATGTTAGGATATATGACGCTACAGACGTATATACTGTTCCCTCCGAGAAGTAGGGTTCGACAGGCCAGGAATGTTGTCAAATATTGCATCCGAGATGTTAGGTTGCCTTAGATTAGGATATACAACGTTATAGACGCATATAATGTTCCCACCGAGAAGTAGGGTCCGACACGCCTGGAATGTTGTAGAATAATACATCCGAGATGTCAGCTTTCCTTAGGTTAGGATATATAACGTTATAGACGTATATACTGTTCCCTCCGAGAAGTAGGGTTCGATAGGCCAGGAATGTTGTCAAATACTGCATCCGGGATGTTAGGTGGCCTTAGATTAGGATATATACCGTTATAGTCGCATGTAATGTTACCACCGAGACGTAGGGACCGACACGCCTGGAATGTTGTCAAATGTTAAATCCGAGATGTTAGGTTGCCTTAGGTTAGGATATATGACGTTATAGACGTATATACTGTTCCCTCCGAGAAGTAGGGTTCGACGGGCCAGGATTGTTGTCAAATACTGCATCCGAGATGATAGGTCGCCTTAGGTTAGGATATATAACGTTATAGACGCATGTAATGTTACCACCGAGACACAGGGACCGACACGCCTGGAATGTTGTCAAATGTTACATCCGACATGTTAGGTTGCCTTAGGTTAGGATATATGTCGTTACAGACGTATATACTGCTCCCTCCGAGAAGTAGTGCTCGACAGGCCAGGAATGTTGTCAAATATTGCATCCGAGATGTTAGGTTGCCTTAGATTAGGATATATACCGTTATAGTCGTATATACTGTTCCCTCCGAGAAGTAGGGTTCGGCAGGCCAGGAATGTTGTCAAATATTGCATCCGAGATGTTAGGTTGCCTCAGGTAAGAATATATGACGTTATAGACGTATATACAGTTCCCTCCGAGAAGTAGGGTTCGATAGGCCAGGAATGTTGTCAAATACTGCATCCGAGATGTTAGGTGGCCTTAGATTAGGATATATACCGTTATAGTCGCATGTAATGTTACCACCGAGACGTAGGGACCGACACACCTGGAATGTTGTCAAATGTTACATCCGAGATATTAGGTTGCCTTAGGTTAGGATATATGACGTTACGGACGTATATACTGTTCCCTCCGGGAATTAGGGTTCGACAGGCCAGGAATGTTGTCAAATATTGCATCCAAGATGTTAGGTTGCCTTAGATTAGGATATACAACGTTATAGACGCATATAATGTTCCCACCGAGAAGTAGGGTCCGACACGCCTGGAATGTTGTAGAATATTACATCCAAGATGTAAGGTTGCCTTAGGTTAGAATATATAACGTTATGGACGTATATACTGTTCCCACCGAGAAGTAGGGTCCGAAACGCCAGGAATGTTGTAAAATATTACATCCGAGTTGTTACGGTGCGTTATAGACGCATTAATGATACCACCGAGACGTAGGGACCGACACACCTGGAATGTTGTCAAATGTGACATCCGAGATGTTAGGTTGCCTTAGGTTAGGATATATATCGTTATAGACGTATATACTGTTCCCACCGAGAGGTAGGGTTCGACAGGCAAGGAATGTCGTCAAATATTGCATCCGAGATGTTAGGTTGCCTTAGGTTAGGATATATAACGTTATAGACGCATGTAATGTTACCTCCGACACGTAGGGACCGACACGCCTGGAATGTTGTCAAATGTTACATCCGAGATGTTAGGTTGCCTTATGTTAGGATATATGACGCTACAGACGTATCTACTGTTCCCTCCGAGAAGTAGGGTTCGACAGGCCAGGAATGTTGTCAAATATTGCATCCGAGATGTTAGGTGGCCTTAGATTAGGATATACAACGTTATAGACGCATATAATGTTCCCACCGAGAAGTAGGTCCGACACGCCTGGAATGTTGTAGAATATTACATCCGAGATGTAAGGTTGCCTTAGGTTAGGATATATGACGTTATAGACGTATATACTGTTCCCTGCGGGAAGTACGGTTCGACAGGCCAGGAATGTTGTCAAATATTGCATCCGAGATGTTAGGTTGCCTTAGGTTAGGATATATAACGTTATAGACGCATGTAATGTTACCACCGAGACTTAGGGACCGACACGCCTGGAATGTTGTCAAATGTTACATCCGAAATGTTAGGTTGCCTTAGGTTAGGATATATGACGTTGCAGACGTATATACTGTTCCCTGCGGGAAGCAGGGTTCGACAGGCCAGGAATGTTGTCAATTATTGCATCCGAGATGTTAGGTTGCCTTAGATTATGATATATACCGTTATAGACGCATATAATGTTCCCATCGAGTAGTAGGTTCCGACACGCCTGGAAGGTTGTAGAATATTACATCCGAGATGTCAGGTTGCCTTAGGTTAGGATATATACCGTTATAGACATATATACTGTTCCCTCCGAGAAGTAGGGTTCGACAGGCCAGGAATGTTGTCAAATATTGCATCCGAGATGTTAGGTTGCCTTAGGTTAGGATATATAACGTTATAGACGCATGTAATGTTACCACCGAGACGTAGGGACCGACACTCCTGGAATGTTGTCAAATGTGATATCCGAGATGTTAGGTTGCCTTAGGTTAGGATATATTGTTATAGACGTATATACTGTTCCCACCGAGAGGTAGGGTTCGACAGGCCAGGAATGTTGTCAAATATTGCATCCGAGATGTTAGGTTGCCTTAGGTTAGGATATATAACGTTATAGACGCATGTAACGTTACCTCCGACACGTAGGGACCGACACGCCTGGAATGTTGTCAAATGTTACATCCGAGATGTTAGGTTGCCTTATGTTAGGATATATGACGCTACAGACGTATATACTGTTCCCACCGAGAAGTAGGGTCCGACACGCCTGGAATGTTGTAGAATAATACATCCGAGATGTCAGGTTGCCTTAGGTTAGGATATATAACGTTATAGACGTATATATTGTTCCCTCCGAGAAGTAGGGTTCGATAGGCCAGGAATGTTGTCAAATACTGCATCCGGGATGTTAGGTGGCCTTAGATTAGGATATATACCGTTATAGTCGCATGTAATGTTACCACCGAGACGTAGGGACCGACACGCCTGGAATGTTGTCAAATGTTACATCCGAGATGTTAGGTTGCCTTAGGTTAGGATATATGACGTTATAGACGTATATACTGTTCCCTCCGAGAAGTAGGGTTCGACGGGCCAGGAATGTTGTCAAATACTGCATCCGAGATGATAGGTCGCCTTAGGTTAGGATATATAACGTTATAGACGCATGTAATGTTACCACCGAGACGTAGGGACCGACACGCCTGGAATGTTGTCAAATGTTACATCCGATATATTAGGTTGCCTTAGGTTAGGATATATGTCGTTACAGACGTATATACTGCTCCCTCCGAGAAGTAGTGCTCGACAGGCCAGGAATGTTGTCAAATATTGCATCCGAGATGTTAGGTTGCCTTAGATTAGGATATATACCGTTATAGACGTATATACTGTTCCCTCCGAGAAGTAGGGTTCGACAGGCCAGGAATGTTGTCAAATATTGCATCCGAGATGTTAGGTTGCCTCAGGTAAGAATATATGACGTTATAGACGTATGTACAGTTCCCTCCGAGAAGTAGGGTTCGATAGGCCAGGAATGTTGTCAAATACTGCATCCGAGATGTTAGGTGGCCTTAGATTAGGATATATACCGTTATAGTCGCATGTAATGTTACCACCGAGACGTAGGGACCGACACGCCTGGAATGTTGTCAAATGTTACATCCGAGATATTAGGTTGCCTTAGGTTAGGATATATGACGTTACGGACGTATATACTGTTCCCTCCGGGAATTAGGGTTCGACAGGCCAGGAATGTTGTCAAATATTGCATCCGAGATGTTAGGTTGCCTTAGATTATGATATATACCGTTATAGACGTATATACTGTTCCCTCCGAGAAGTAGGGTTCGACAGGCCAGGAATGTTGTCCAATATTGCATCCAAGATGTTAGGTTGCCTTAGATTAGGATATACAACGTTATAGACGCATATAATGTTCCCACCGAGAAGTAGGGTCCGACACGCCTGGAATGTTGTAGAATATTACATCCGAGATGTAAGGTTGCCTTAGGTTAGAATATATAACGTTATGGACGTATATACTGTTCCCACCGAGAAGTAGGGTCCGAAACGCCAGGAATGTTGTAAAATATTACATCCGAGTTGTTACGGTGCGTTATAGACGCATTAATGATACCACCGAGACGTAGGGACCGACACGCCTGGAATGTTGTCAAATGTGACATCCGAGATGTTAGGTTGCCTTAGGTTAGGATATATATCGTTATAGACGTATATACTGTTCCCACCGAGAGGTAGGGTTCGACAGGCAAGGAATGTCGTCAAATATTGCATCCGAGATGTTAGGTTGCCTTAGGTTAGGATATATAACGTTATAGACGCATGTAATGTTACCTCCGACACGTAGGGACCGACACGCCTGGAATGTTGTCAAATGTTACATCCGAGATGTTAGGTTGCCTTATGTTAGGATATATGACGCTACAGACGTATCTACTGTTCCCTCCGAGAAGTAGGGTTCGACAGGCCAGGAATGTTGTCAAATATTGCATCCGAGATGTTAGGTGGCCTTAGATTAGGATATACAACGTTATAGACGCATATAATGTTCCCACCGAGAAGTAGGTCCGACACGCCTGGAATGTTGTCAAATATTGCACCCGAGATATTAGGTTGCCTTAGATTAGGATATATACCGTTATAGACGCATGTAATGTTACCACCGAGACGTAGGGACCGACACGCCTGGAATGTTGTCAAATGTTACATCCGAGATGTTAGGTTGCCTCAGGTTAGGATATATGACGATATAGACGTATATACTGTTCCCTCCGAGAAGTAGGGTTCGACGGGCCAGGAATGTTGTCAAATATTGCATCCGAGATGTTAGGTTGCCTTAGATTAGGATATATACCGTTATAGACGCATGTAATGTTACCACCGAGACGTAGGGACCGACACGCCTGGAATGTTGTCAAATGTTACATCCGAGATGTTAGGTTGCCTTAGATTAGGATATATACCGTTATAGACGTATATACTGTTCCCTCCGAGAAGTAGGGTTCGACAGGCCAGGAATGTTGTCAAATATTGCACCCGAGATGTTAGGTTGCCTTAGATTATGATATATACCGTTATAGACGTATATACTGTTCCCTCCGAGAAGTAGGGTTCGACAGGCCAGGAATGTTGTCAAATATTGCATCCAAGATGTTAGGTTGCCTTAGATTAGGATATATACCGTTATAGACGCATGTAATGTTACCACCGAGACGTAGGGACCGACACGCCTGGAATGTTGTAGAATATTACATCCGAGATGTAAGGTTGCCTTAGGTTAGAATATATAACGTTATGGACGTATATACTGTTCCCACCGAGAAGTAGGGTCCGAAACGCCAGGAATGTTGTAAAATATTACATCCGAGTTGTTACGGTGCGTTATAGACGCATTAATGATACCACCGAGACGTAGGGACCGACACGCCTGGAATGTTGTCAAATGTGACATCCGAGATGTTAGGTTGCCTTAGGTTAGGATATATATCGTTATAGACGTATATACTGTTCCCACCGAGAGGTAGGGTTCGACAGGCAAGGAATGTCGTCAAATATTGCATCCGAGATGTTAGGTTGCCTTAGGTTAGGATATATAACGTTATAGACGCATGTAATGTTACCTCCGACACGTAGGGACCGACACGCCTGGAATGTTGTCAAATGTTACATCCGAGATGTTAGGTTGCCTTATGTTAGGATATATGACGCTACAGACGTATCTACTGTTCCCTCCGAGAAGTAGGGTTCGACAGGCCAGGAATGTTGTCAAATATTGCATCCGAGATGTTAGGTGGCCTTAGATTAGGATATACAACGTTATAGACGCATATAATGTTCCCACCGAGAAGTAGGTCCGACACGCCTGGAATGTTGTCAAATATTGCACCCGAGATATTAGGTTGCCTTAGATTAGGATATATACCGTTATAGACGCATGTAATGTTACCACCGAGACGTAGGGACCGACACGCCTGGAATGTTGTCAAATGTTACATCCGAGATGTTAGGTTGCCTCAGGTTAGGATATATGACGATATAGACGTATATACTGTTCCCTCCGAGAAGTAGGGTTCGACGGGCCAGGAATGTTGTCAAATATTGCATCCGAGATGTTAGGTTGCCTTAGATTAGGATATATACCGTTATAGACGCATGTAATGTTACCACCGAGACGTAGGGACCGACACGCCTGGAATGTTGTCAAATGTTACATCCGAGATGTTAGGTTGCCTCAGGTTAGGATATATGACGTTATAGACGTATATACTGTTCCCTCCGAGAAGTAGGGTTCGACGGGCCAGGAATGTTGTCAAATATTGCATCCGAGATGTTAGGTTGCCTTAGATTAGGATATATACCGTTATAGACGTATATACTGTTCCCTCCGAGAAGTAGGGTTCGACGGGCCAGGAATGTTGTCAAATATTGCATCCGAGATGTTAGGTTGCCTCAGGTAAGGATATATGACGTTATAGACGTATATACTGTTCCCTCCGAGAAGTACGGTTCGACAGGCCAGGAATGTTGTCAAATATTGCATCCGAGATGTTAGGTTGCCTTAGGATAGGATATATAACGTTATAGACGCATGTAATGTTACCACCGAGACGTAGGGCCCGACACGCCTGGAATGTTGTCTAATGTTACATCCGAGATGTTAGGTTGCCTTAGGTTAGGATATATGACGCTACAGACGTATATACTGTTCCCTCCGAGAAGTAGGGTTCGACAGGCCAGGAATGTTGTCAAATATTGCATCCGAGATGTTAGGTTGCCTTAGATTAGGATATATAACGTTATAGACGTATATACTGTTCCCTCTGAGAAGTAGGGTTCAACAGGCCAGGAATGTTGTCAAATATTGCACCCGAGATATTAGGTTGCCTTAGATTAGGATATATACCGTTATAGACGCATGTAATGTTACCTCCGACACGTAGGGACCGACACGCCTGGAATGTTGTCAAATGTTACATCCGAGATGTTAGGTTGCCTTATGTTAGGATATATGACGCTACAGACGTATATACTGTTCCCTCCGAGAAGTAGGGTTCGACAGGCCAGGAATGTTGTCAAATATTGCATCCGAGATGTTAGGTTGCCTTAGATTAGGATACATAACGTTATAGACGTATATACTGTTCCCTCTGAGAAGTAGGGTTCGACAGGCCAGGAATGTTGTCAAATATTGCACCCGAGA
The DNA here is from genome assembly GCA_963969225.1 of Xylocopa violacea. Classification (NCBI taxonomy): domain Eukaryota; kingdom Metazoa; phylum Arthropoda; class Insecta; order Hymenoptera; family Apidae; genus Xylocopa; species Xylocopa violacea. The sequence continues at coordinate 24,455,809 of CAXAJV010000004.1, forward strand.
TATTAGGGTGCCTTAGATTAGGATATATACCGTTATAGACGCATGTAATGTTACCACCGAGACGTAGGGACCGACACGCCTGGAATGTTGTCAAATGTTACATCCGAGATGTTAGGTTGCCTCAGGTTAGGATATATGACGATATAGACGTATATACTGTTCCCTCCGAGAAGTAGGGTTCGACGGGCCAGGAATGTTGTCAAATATTGCATCCGAGATGTTAGGTTGCCTTAGATTAGGATATATAACGTTATAGACGTATATACTGTTCCCTCTGAGAAGTAGGGTTCAACAGGCCAGGAATGTTGTCAAATATTGCACCCGAGATATTAGGTTGCCTTAGATTAGGATATATACCGTTATAGACGCATGTAATGTTACCTCTGACACGTAGGGACCGACACGCCTGGAATGTTGTCAAATGTTACATCCGAGATGTTAGGTTGCCTTATGTTAGGATATATGACGCTACCGACGTATATACTGTTCCCTCCGAGAAGTAGGGTTCGACAGGCCAGGAATGTTGTCAAATATTGCATCCGAGATGTTAGGTTGCCTTAGATTAGGATACATAACGTTATAGACGTATATACTGTTCCCTCTGAGAAGTAGGGTTCGACAGGCCAGGAATGTTGTCAAATATTGCACCCGAGATATTAGGGTGCCTTAGATTAGGATATATACCGTTATAGACGCATGTAATGTTACCACCGAGACGTAGGGACCGACACGCTTGGAATGTTGTCAAATGTTACATCCGAGATGTTAGGTTGCCTCAGGTTAGGATATATGACGATATAGACGTATATACTGTTCCCTCCGAGAAGTAGGGTTCGACGGGCCAGGAATGTTGTCAAATATTGCATCCGAGATGTTAGGTTGCCTTAGATTAGGATATATACCGTTATAGACGCATGTAATGTTACCACCGAGACGTAGGGTCCGACACGCCTGGAATGTTGTCAAATGTTACATCCGAGATGTTAGGTTGCCTCAGGTTAAGATATATGACGTTATAGACGTATATACTGTTCCCTCCGAGAAGTAGGGTTCGACGGGCCAGGAGTGTTGTCAAATATTGCATCCGATATGTTAGGTTGCCTTAGATTAGGATATATACCGTTATAGACGTATATACTGTTCCCTCCGAGAAGTAGGGTTCGACGGGCCAGGAATGTTGTCAAATATTGCATCCGAGATGTTAGGTTGCCTCAGGTAAGGATATATGACGTTATAGACGTATATACTGTTCCCTCCGAGAAGTACGGTTCGACAGGCCAGGAATGTTGTCAAATATTGCATCCGAGATGTTAGGTTGCCTTAGGTTAGGATATATAACGTTATAGACGCATGTAATGTTACCACCGAGACGTAGGGCCCGACACGCCTGGAATGTTGTCAAATGTTACATCCGAGATGTTAGGTTGCCTTAGGTTAGGATATATGCCGTTACAGACGTATATACTGTTCCCTGCGGGAAGCAGGGTTCCACAGGCCAGGAATGTTGTCAATTATTGCATCCGAGATGTTAGGTTGCCTTAGATTATGATATATACCGTTATAGACGCATATAATGTTCCCACCGAGTAGTAGGGTCCGACACGCCTGGAAGGTTGTAGAATATTACATCCGAGATGTCAGGTTGCCTTAGGTTAGGATATATACCGTTATAGACATATATACTGTTCCCTCCGAGAAGTAGGGTTCGACAGGCCAGGAATGTTGTCAAATATTGCATCCGAGATGTTAGGTTGCCTTAGGTTAGGATATATAACGTTATAGACGCATGTAATGTTACCACCGAGACTTAGGGACCGACACTCCTGGAATGTTGTCAAATGTGACATCCGAGATGTTAGGTTGCCTTAGGTTAGGATATATATCGTTATAGACGTATATACTGTTCCCACCGAGAGGTAGGGTTCGACAGGCCAGGAATGTTGTCAAATATTGCATCCGAGATGTTAGGTTGCCTTAGGTTAGGATATATAACGTTATAGACGCATGTAACGTTACCTCCGACACGTAGGGACCGAAACGCCTGGAATGTTGTCAAATGTTACATCCGAGATGTTAGGTTGCCTTATGTTAGGATATATGACGCTACAGACGTATATACTGTTCCCTCCGAGAAGTAGGGTTCGACAGGCCAGGAATGTTGTCAAATATTGCATCCGAGATGTTAGGTTGCCTTAGATTAGGATACATAACGTTATAGACGTATATACTGTTCCCTCCGAGAAGTAGGGTTCGACAGGCCAGGAATGTTGTCAAATATTGCATCCAAGATGTTAGGTTGCCTTAGATTAGGATATACAACGTTATAGACGCATATAATGTTCCCACCGAGAAGTAGGGTCCGACACGCCTGGAATGTTGTAGAATATTACATCCGAGATGTAAGGTTGCCTTAGATTAGAATATATAACGTTATGGACGTATATACTGTTCCCACCTAGAAGTAGGGTCCGAAACGCCAGGAATGTTGTAAAATATTACATCCGAGTTGTTACGGTGCGTTATAGACGCATTAATGATACCACCGAGACGTAGGGACCGACACGCCTGGAATGTTGTCAAATGTGACATCCGAGATGTTAGGTTGCCTTAGGTTAGGATATATATCGTTATAGACGTATATACTGTTCCCACCGAGAGGTAGGGTTCGACAGGCAAGGAATGTCGTCAAATATTGCATCCGAGATGTTAGGTTGCCTTAGGTTAGGATATATAACGTTATAGACGCATGTAATGTTACCTCCGACACGTAGGGACCGACACGCCTGGAATGTTGTCAAATGTTACATCCGAGATGTTAGGTTGCCTTATGTTAGGATATATGACGCTACAGACGTATCTACTGTTTCCTCCGAGAAGTAGGGTTCGACAGGCCAGGAATGTTGTCAAATATTGCATCCGAGATGTTAGGTGGCCTTAGATTAGGATATACAACGTTATAGACGCATATAATGTTCCCACCGAGAAGTAGGTCCGACACGCCTGGAATGTTGTCAAATATTGCACCCGAGATATTAGGTTGCCTTAGATTAGGATATATACCGTTATAGACGCATGTAATGTTACCACCGAGACGTAGGGACCGACACGCCTGGAATGTTGTCAAATGTTACATCCGAGATGTTAGGTTGCCTCAGGTTAGGATATATGACGATATAGACGTATATACTGTTCCCTCCGAGAAGTAGGGTTCGACGGGCCAGGAATGTTGTCAAATATTGCATCCGAGATGTTAGGTTGCCTTAGATTAGGATATATACCGTTATAGACGCATGTAATGTTACCACCGAGACGTAGGGACCGACACGCCTGGAATGTTGTCAAATGTTACATCCGAGATGTTAGGTTGCCTCAGGTTAGGATATATGACGTTATAGACGTATATACTGTTCCCTCCGAGAAGTAGGGTTCGACGGGCCAGGAATGTTGTCAAATATTGCATCCGAGATGTTAGGTTGCCTTAGATTAGGATATATACCGTTATAGACGTATATACTGTTCCCTCCGAGAAGTAGGGTTCGACGGGCCAGGAATGTTGTCAAATATTGCATCCGAGATGTTAGGTTGCCTCAGGTAAGGATATATGACGTTATAGACGTATATACTGTTCCCTCCGAGAAGTACGGTTCGACAGGCCAGGAATGTTGTCAAATATTGCATCCGAGATGTTAGGTTGCCTTAGGTTAGGATATATAACGTTATAGACGCATGTAATGTTACCACCGAGACGTAGGGCCCGACACGCCTGGAATGTTGTCAAATGTTACATCCGAGATGTTAGGTTGCCTTCGGTTAGGATATATGACGCTACAGTCGTATATACTGTTCCCTCCGAGAAGTAGGGTTCGACAGGCCAGGAATGTTGTCAAATATTGCATCCGAGATGTTAGGTTGCCTTAGATTAGGATATATAACGTTATAGACGTATATACTGTTCCCTCTGAGAAGTAGGGTTCAACAGGCCAGGAATGTTGTCAAATATTGCACCCGAGATATTAGGTTGCCTTAGATTAGGATATACAACGTTATAGACGCATATAATGTTCCCACCGAGAAGTAGGTCCGACACGCCTGGAATGTTGTCAAATATTGCACCCGAGATATTAGGTTGCCTTAGATTAGGATATATACCGTTATAGACGCATGTAATGTTACCACCGAGACGTAGGGACCGACACGCCTGGAATGTTGTCAAATGTTACATCCGAGATGTTAGGTTGCCTCAGGTTAGGATATATGACGATATAGACGTATATACTGTTCCCTCCGAGAAGTAGGGTTCGACGGGCCAGGAATGTTGTCAAATATTGCATCCGAGATGTTAGGTTGCCTTAGATTAGGATATATACCGTTATAGACGCATGTAATGTTACCACCGAGACGTAGGGACCGACACGCCTGGAATGTTGTAGAATATTACATCCGAGATGTAAGGTTGCCTTAGGTTAGAATATATAACGTTATGGACGTATATACTGTTCCCACCGAGAAGTAGGGTCCGAAACGCCAGGAATGTTGTAAAATATTACATCCGAGTTGTTACGGTGCGTTATAGACGCATTAATGATACCACCGAGACGTAGGGACCGACACGCCTGGAATGTTGTCAAATGTGACATCCGAGATGTTAGGTTGCCTTAGGTTAGGATATATATCGTTATAGACGTATATACTGTTCCCACCGAGAGGTAGGGTTCGACAGGCAAGGAATGTCGTCAAATATTGCATCCGAGATGTTAGGTTGCCTTAGGTTAGGATATATAACGTTATAGACGCATGTAATGTTACCTCCGACACGTAGGGACCGACACGCCTGGAATGTTGTCAAATGTTACATCCGAGATGTTAGGTTGCCTTATGTTAGGATATATGACGCTACAGACGTATCTACTGTTCCCTCCGAGAAGTAGGGTTCGACAGGCCAGGAATGTTGTCAAATATTGCATCCGAGATGTTAGGTGGCCTTAGATTAGGATATACAACGTTATAGACGCATATAATGTTCCCACCGAGAAGTAGGTCCGACACGCCTGGAATGTTGTCAAATATTGCACCCGAGATATTAGGTTGCCTTAGATTAGGATATATACCGTTATAGACGCATGTAATGTTACCACCGAGACGTAGGGACCGACACGCCTGGAATGTTGTCAAATGTTACATCCGAGATGTTAGGTTGCCTCAGGTTAGGATATATGACGATATAGACGTGTATACTGTTCCCTCCGAGAAGTAGGGTTCGACGGGCCAGGAATGTTGTCAAATATTGCATCCGAGATGTTAGGTTGCCTTAGATTAGGATATATACCGTTATAGACGCATGTAATGTTACCACCGAGACGTAGGGACCGACACGCCTGGAATGTTGTCAAATGTTACATCCGAGATGTTAGGTTGCCTCAGGTTAGGATATATGACGTTATAGACGTATATACTGTTCCCTCCGAGAAGTAGGGTTCGACGGGCCAGGAATGTTGTCAAATATTGCATCCGAGATGTTAGGTTGCCTTAGATTAGGATATATACCGTTATAGACGTATATACTGTTCCCTCCGAGAAGTAGGGTTCGACGGGCCAGGAATGTTGTCAAATATTGCATCCGAGATGTTAGGTTGCCTCAGGTAAGGATATATGACGTTATAGACGTATATACTGTTCCCTCCGAGAAGTACGGTTCGACAGGCCAGGAATATTGTCAAATATTGCATCCGAGATGTTAGGTTGCCTTAGGTTAGGATATATAACGTTATAGACGCATGTAATGTTACCACCGAGACGTAGGGCCCGACACGCCTGGAATGTTGTCAAATGTTACATCCGAGATGTTAGGTTGCCTTAGGTTAGGATATATGACGCTACAGACGTATATACTGTTCCCTCCGAGAAGTAGGGTTCGACAGGCCAGAAATGTTGTCAAATATTGCATCCGAGATGTTAGGTTGCCTTAGATTAGAATATATAACGTTATAGACGTATATACTGTTCCCTCTGAGAAGTAGGGTTCAACAGGCCAGGAATGTTGTCAAATATTGCACCCGAGATATTAGGTTGCCTTAGATTAGGATATATACCGTTATAGACGCATGTAATGTTACCTCCGACACGTAGGGACCGACACGCCTGGAATGTTGTCAAATGTTACATCCGAGATGTTAGGTTGCCTTATGTTAGGATATATGACGCTACAGACGTATATACTGTTCCCTCCGAGAAGTAGGGTTCGACAGGCCAGGAATGTTGTCAAATATTGCATCCGAGATGTTAGGTTGCCTTAGATTAGGATACATAACGTTATAGACGTATATACTGTTCCCTCTGAGAAGTAGGGTTCGACAGGCCAGGAATGTTGTCAAATATTGCACCCGAGATATTAGGGTGCCTTAGATTAGGATATATACCGTTATAGACGCATGTAATGTTACCACCGAGACGTAGGGACCGACACGCCTGGAATGTTGTCAAATGTTACATCCGAGATGTTAGGTTGCCTCAGGTTAGGATATATGACGATATAGACGTATATACTGTTCCCTCCGAGAAGTAGGGTTCGACGGGCCAGGAATGTTGTCAAATATTGCATCCGAGATGTTAGGTTGCCTTAGATTAGGATATATAACGTTATAGACGTATATACTGTTCCCTCTGAGAAGTAGGGTTCAACAGGCCAGGAATGTTGTCAAATATTGCACCCGAGATATTAGGTTGCCTTAGATTAGGATATATACCGTTATAGACGCATGTAATGTTACCTCTGACACGTAGGGACCGACACGCCTGGAATGTTGTCAAATGTTACATCCGAGATGTTAGGTTGCCTTATGTTAGGATATATGACGCTACAGACGTATATACTGTTCCCTCCGAGAAGTAGGGTTCGACAGGCCAGGAATGTTGTCAAATATTGCATCCGAGATGTTAGGTTGCCTTAGATTAGGATACATAACGTTATAGACGTATATACTGTTCCCTCTGAGAAGTAGGGTTCGACAGGCCAGGAATGTTGTCAAATATTGCACCCGAGATATTAGGGTGCCTTAGATTAGGATATATACCGTTATAGACGCATGTAATGTTACCACCGAGACGTAGGGACCGACACGCCTGGAATGTTGTCAAATGTTACATCCGAGATGTTAGGTTGCCTCAGGTTAGGATATATGACGATATAGACGTATATACTGTTCCCTCCGAGAAGTAGGGTTCGACGGGCCAGGAATGTTGTCAAATGTTGCATCCGAGATGTTAGGTTGCCTTAGATTAGGATATATACCGTTATAGACGCATGTAATGTTACCACCGAGACGTAGGGTCCGACACGCCTGGAATGTTGTCAAATGTTACATCCGAGATGTTAGGTTGCCTCAGGTTAGGATATATGACGTTATAGACGTATATACTGTTGCCTCCGAGAAGTAGGGTTCGACGGGCCAGGAGTGTTGTCAAATATTGCATCCGAGATGTTAGGTTGCCTTAGATTAGGATATATACCGTTATAGACGTATATACTGTTCCCTCCGAGAAGTAGGGTTCGACGGGCCAGGAATGTTGTCAAATATTGCATCCGAGATGTTAGGTTGCCTCAGGTAAGGATATATGACGTTATAGACGTATATACTGTTCCCTCCGAGAAGTACGGTTCGACAGGCCAGGAATGTTGTCAAATATTGCATCCGAGATGTTAGGTTGCCTTAGGTTAGGATATATAACGTTATAGACGCATGTAATGTTACCACCGAGACGTAGGGCCCGACACGCCTGGAATGTTGTCAAATGTTACATCCGAGATGTTAGGTTGCCTTAGGTTAGGATATATGACGCTACAGACGTATATACTGTTCCCTCCGAGAAGTAGGGTTCGACAGGCCAGAAATGTTGTCAAATATTGCATCCGAGATGTTAGGTTGCCTTAGATTAGAATATATAACGTTATAGACGTATATACTGTTCCCTCTGAGAAGTAGGGTTCAACAGGCCAGGAATGTTGTCAAATATTGCACCCGAGATATTAGGTTGCCTTAGATTAGGATATATACCGTTATAGACGCATGTAATGTTACCTCCGACACGTAGGGACCGACACGCCTGGAATGTTGTCAAATGTTACATCCGAGATGTTAGGTTGCCTTATGTTAGGATATATGACGCTACAGACGTATATACTGTTCCCTCCGAGAAGTAGGGTTCGACAGGCCAGGAATGTTGTCAAATATTGCATCCGAGATGTTAGGTTGCCTTAGATTAGGATACATAACGTTATAGACGTATATACTGTTCCCTCTGAGAAGTAGGGTTCGACAGGCCAGGAATGTTGTCAAATATTGCACCCGAGATATTAGGGTGCCTTAGATTAGGATATATACCGTTATAGACGCATGTAATGTTACCACCGAGACGTAGGGACCGACACGCCTGGAATGTTGTCAAATGTTACATCCGAGATGTTAGGTTGCCTCAGGTTAGGATATATGACGATATAGACGTATATACTGTTCCCTCCGAGAAGTAGGGTTCGACGGGCCAGGAATGTTGTCAAATATTGCATCCGAGATGTTAGGTTGCCTTAGATTAGGATATATAACGTTATAGACGTATATACTGTTCCCTCTGAGAAGTAGGGTTCAACAGGCCAGGAATGTTGTCAAATATTGCACCCGAGATATTAGGTTGCCTTAGATTAGGATATATACCGTTATAGACGCATGTAATGTTACCTCTGACACGTAGGGACCGACACGCCTGGAATGTTGTCAAATGTTACATCCGAGATGTTAGGTTGCCTTATGTTAGGATATATGACGCTACAGACGTATATACTGTTCCCTCCGAGAAGTAGGGTTCGACAGGCCAGGAATGTTGTCAAATATTGCATCCGAGATGTTAGGTTGCCTTAGATTAGGATACATAACGTTATAGACGTATATACTGTTCCCTCTGAGAAGTAGGGTTCGACAGGCCAGGAATGTTGTCAAATATTGCACCCGAGATATTAGGGTGCCTTAGATTAGGATATATACCGTTATAGACGCATGTAATGTTACCACCGAGACGTAGGGACCGACACGCCTGGAATGTTGTCAAATGTTACATCCGAGATGTTAGGTTGCCTCAGGTTAGGATATATGACGATATAGACGTATATACTGTTCCCTCCGAGAAGTAGGGTTCGACGGGCCAGGAATGTTGTCAAATGTTGCATCCGAGATGTTAGGTTGCCTTAGATTAGGATATATACCGTTATAGACGCATGTAATGTTACCACCGAGACGTAGGGTCCGACACGCCTGGAATGTTGTCAAATGTTACATCCGAGATGTTAGGTTGCCTCAGGTTAGGATATATGACGTTATAGACGTATATACTGTTGCCTCCGAGAAGTAGGGTTCGACGGGCCAGGAGTGTTGTCAAATATTGCATCCGAGATGTTAGGTTGCCTTAGATTAGGATATATACCGTTATAGACGTATATACTGTTCCCTCCGAGAAGTAGGGTTCGACGGGCCAGGAATGTTGTCAAATATTGCATCCGAGATGTTAGGTTGCCTCAGGTAAGGATATATGACGTTATAGACGTATATACTGTTCCCTCCGAGAAGTACGGTTCGACAGGCCAGGAATGTTGTCAAATATTGCATCCGAGATGTTAGGTTGCCTTAGGTTAGGATATATAACGCTATAGACGCATGTAATGTTACCACCGAGACGTAGGGCCCGACACGCCTGGAATGTTGTCAAATGTTACATCCGAGATGTTAGGTTGCCTTAGGTTAGGATATATGACGTTTCAGACGTATATACTGTTCCCTGCGGGAAGCAGGGTTCCACAGGCCAGGAATGTTGTCAATTATTGCATCCGAGATGTTAGGTTGCCTTAGATTATGATATATACCGTTATAGACGCATATAATGTTCCCACCGAGTAGTAGGGTCCGACACGCCTGGAAGGTTGTAGAATATTACATCCGAGATGTCAGGTTGCCTTAGGTTAGGATATATACCGTTATAGACATATATACTGTTCCCTCCGAGAAGTAGGGTTCGACAGGCCAGGAATGTTGTCAAATATTGCATCCGAGATGTTAGGTTGCCTTAGGTTAGGATATATAACGTTATAGACGCATGTAATGTTACCACCGAGACTTAGGGACCGACACTCCTGGAATGTTGTCAAATGTGACATCCGAGATGTTAGGTTGCCTTAGGTTAGGATATATATCGTTATAGACGTATATACTGTTCCCACCGAGAGGTAGGGTTCGACAGGCCAGGAATGTTGTCAAATATTGCATCCGAGATGTTAGGTTGCCTTAGGTTAGGATATATGACGATATAGACGTATATACTGTTCCCTCCGAGAAGTAGGGTTCGACGGGCCAGGAATGTTGTCAAATATTGCATCCGAGATGTTAGGTTGCCTTAGATTAGGATATATACCGTTATAGACGCATGTAATGTTACCACCGAGACGTAGGGACCGACACGCCTGGAATGTTGTCAAATGTTACATCCGAGATGTTAGGTTGCCTCAGGTTAGGATATATGACGTTATAGACGTATATACTGTTCCCTCCGAGAAGTAGGGTTCGACGGGCCAGGAATGTTGTCAAATATTGCATCCGAGATGTTAGGTTGCCTTAGATTAGGATATATACCGTTATAGACGTATATACTGTTCCCTCCGAGAAGTAGGGTTCGACGGGCCAGGAATGTTGTCAAATATTGCATCCGAGATGTTAGGTTGCCTCAGGTAAGGATATATGACGTTATAGACGTATATACTGTTCCCTCCGAGAAGTACGGTTCGACAGGCCAGGAATGTTGTCAAATATTGCATCCGAGATGTTAGGTTGCCTTAGGTTAGGATATATAACGTTATAGACGCATGTAATGTTACCACCGAGACGTAGGGACCGACACGCCTGGAATGTTGTCAAATGTTACATCCGAGATGTTAGGTTGCCTCAGGTTAGGATATATGACGATATAGACGTATATACTGTTCCCTCCGAGAAGTAGGGTTCGACGGGCCAGGAATGTTGTCAAATATTGCATCCGAGATGTTAGGTTGCCTTAGATTAGGATATATACCGTTATAGACGCATGTAATGTTACCACCGAGACGTAGGGACCGACACGCCTGGAATGTTGTCAAATGTTACATCCGAGATGTTAGGTTGCCTCAGGTTAGGATATATGACGTTATAGACGTATATACTGTTCCCTCCGAGAAGTAGGGTTCGACGGGCCAGGAATGTTGTCAAATATTGCATCCGAGATGTTAGGTTGCCTTAGATTAGGATATATACCGTTATAGACGTATATACTGTTCCCTCCGAGAAGTAGGGTTCGACGGGCCAGGAATGTTGTCAAATATTGCATCCGAGATGTTAGGTTGCCTCAGGTAAGGATATATGACGTTATAGACGTATATACTGTTCCCTCCGAGATGTACGGTTCGACAGGCCAGGAATGTTGTCAAATATTGCATCCGAGATGTTAGGTTGCCTTAGGTTAGGATATATAACGTTATAGACGCATGTAATGTTACCACCGAGACGTAGGGCCCGACACGCCTGGAATGTTGTCAAATGTTACATCCGAGATGTTAGGTTGCCTTCGGTTAGGATATATGACGCTACAGACGTATATACTGTTCCCTCCGAGAAGTAGGTTTCGACAGGCCAGGAATGTTGTCAAATATTGCATCCGAGATGTTCGGTTGCCTTAGATTAGGATATATAACGTTATAGACGTATATACTGTTCCCTCTGAGAAGTAGGGTTCAACAGGCCAGGAATGTTGTCAAATATTGCACCCGAGATATTAGGTTGCCTTAGATTAGGATATATACCGTTATAGACGCATGTAATGTTACCTCCGACACGTAGGGACCGACACGCCTGGAATGTTGTCAAATGTTACATCCGAGATGTTAGGTTGCCTTATGTTAGGATATATGACGCTACAGACGTATATACTGTTCCCTCCGAGAAGTAGGGTTCGACAGACCAGGAATGTTGTCAAATATTGCATCCGAGATGTTAGGTTGCCTTAGATTAGGATATATAACGTTATAGACGTATATACTGTTCCCTCTGAGAAGTAGGGTTCAACAGGCCAGGAATGTTGTCAAATATTGCACCCGAGATATTAGGTTGCCTTAGATTAGGATATACAACGTTATAGACGCATATAATGTTCCCACCGAGAAGTAGGTCCGACACGCCTGGAATGTTGTCAAATATTGCACCCGAGATATTAGGTTGCCTTAGATTAGGATATATGACGATATAGACGTATATACTGTTCCCTCCGAGAAGTAGGGTTCGACGGGCCAGGAATGTTGTCAAATATTGCATCCGAGATGTTAGGTTGCCTTAGGTTAGGATATATGACGATATAGACGTATATACTGTTCCCTCCGAGAAGTAGGGTTCGACGGGCCAGGAATGTTGTCAAATATTGCATCCGAGATGTTAGGTTGCCTTAGATTAGGATATATACCGTTATAGACGCATGTAATGTTACCACCGAGACGTAGGGACCGACACGCCTGGAATGTTGTCAAATGTTACATCCGAGATGTTAGGTTGCCTCAGGTTAGGATATATGACGTTATAGACGTATATACTGTTCCCTCCGAGAAGTAGGGTTCGACGGGCCAGGAATGTTGTCAAATATTGCATCCGAGATGTTAGGTTGCCTTAGATTAGGATATATACCGTTATAGACGTATATACTGTTCCCTCCGAGAAGTAGGGTTCGACGGGCCAGGAATGTTGTCAAATATTGCATCCGAGATGTTAGGTTGCCCTAGGTTAGGATATATGACGTTACAGACGTATATACTGTTCCCTCCGGGAATTAGGGTTCGACAGGCCAGGAATGTTGTCAAATATTGCATCCGAGATGTTAGGTTGCCTTAGGTTAGGATATATAACGTTATAGACGCATGAAATGTTACCACCGAGACGTAGGGCCCGACACGCCTGGAATGTTGTCAAATGTTACATCCGAGATGTTAGGTTGCCTTCGGTTAGGATATATGACGCTACAGACGTATATACTGTTCCCTCCGAGAAGTAGGGTTCGACAGGCCAGGAATGTTGTCAAATATTGCATCCGAGATGTTAGGTTGCCTTAGATTAGGATATATAACGTTATAGACGTATATACTGTTCCCTCTGAGAAGTAGGGTTCAACAGGCCAGGAATGTTGTCAAATATTGCACCCGAGATATTAGGTTGCCTTAGATTAGGATATATACCGTTATAGACGCATGTAATGTTACCTCCGACACGTAGGGACTGACACGCCTGGAATGTTGTCAAATGTTACATCCGAGATGTTAGGTTGCCTTATGTTAGGATATATGACGCTACAGACGTATATACTGTTCCCTCCGAGAAGTAGGGTTCGACAGGCCAGGAATGTTGTCAAATATTGCATCCGAGATGTTAGGTTGCCTTAGATTAGGATACATAACGTTATAGACGTATATACTGTTCCCTCTGAGAAGTAGGGTTCGACAGGCCAGGAATGTTGTCAAATATTGCACCCGAGATATTAGGGTGCCTTAGATTAGGATATATACCGTTATAGACGCATGTAATGTTACCACCGAGACGTAGGGACCGACACGCCTGGAATGTTGTCAAATGTTACATCCGAGATGTTAGGTTGCCTCAGGTTAGGATATATGACGATATAGACGTATATACTGTTCCCTCCGAGAAGTAGGGTTCGACGGGCCAGGAATGTTGTCAAATATTGCATCCGAGATGTTAGGTTGCCTTAGATTAGGATATATACCGTTATAGACGCATGTAATGTTACCACCGAGACGTAGGTTCCGACACGCCTGGAATGTTGTCAAATGTTACATCCGAGATGTTAGGTTGCCTCAGGTTAGGATATATGACGTTATAGACGTATATACTGTTCCCTCCGAGAAGTAGGGTTCGACGGGCCAGGAATGTTGTCAAATATTGCATCCGAGATGTTAGGTTGCCTTAGATTAGGATATATACCGTTATAGACGTATATACTGTTCCCTCCGAGAAGTAGGGTTCCACAGGCCAGGAATGTTGTCAATTATTGCATCCGAGATGTTAGGTTGCCTTAGATTATGATATATACCGTTATAGACGCATATAATGTTCCCACCGAGTAGTAGGGTCCGACACGCCTGGAAGGTTGTAGAATATTACATCCGAGATGTCAGGTTGCCTTAGGTTAGGATATATACCGTTATAGACATATATACTGTTCCCTCCGAGAAGTAGGGTTCGACAGGCCAGGAATGTTGTCAAATATTGCATCCGAGATGTTAGGTTGCCTTAGGTTAGGATATATAACGTTATAGACGCATGTAATGTTACCACCGAGACTTAGGGACCGACACTCCTGGAATGTTGTCAAATGTGACATCCGAGATGTTAGGTTGCCTTAGGTTAGGATATATATCGTTATAGACGTATATACTGTTCCCACCGAGAGGTAGGGTTCGACAGGCCAGGAATGTTGTCAAATATTGCATCCGAGATGTTAGGTTGCCTTAGGTTAGGATATATAACGTTATAGACGCATGTAACGTTACCTCCGACACGTAGGGACCGAAACGCCTGGAATGTTGTCAAATGTTACATCCGAGATGTTAGGTTGCCTTATGTTAGGATATATGACGCTACAGACGTATATACTGTTCCCTCCGAGAAGTAGGGTTCGACAGGCCAGGAATGTTGTCAAATATTGCATCCGAGATGTTAGGTTGCCTTAGATTAGGATATACAACGTTATAGACGCATATAATGTTCCCACCGAGAAGTAGGGTCCGACACGCCTGGAATGTTGTAGAATAATACATCCGAGATGTCAGGTTTCCTTAGGTTAGGATATATAACGTTATAGACGTATATACTGTTCCCTCCGAGAAGTAGGGTTCGATAGGCCAGGAATGTTGTCAAATACTGCATCCGAGATGTTAGGTTGCCTTAGGTTAGGATATATAACGTTATAGACGCATGTAATGTTACCACCGAGACGTAGGGACCGACACTCCTGGAATGTTGTCAAATGTTACATCCGAGATGTTAGGTTGCCTTAGGTTAGGATATATGACGTTATAGACGTATATACTGTTCCCTCCGAGAGGTAGGGTTCGACGGGTCAGGAATGTTGTCAAATATTGCATCCGAGATGATAGGTCGCCTTAGGTTAGGATATATAACGTTATAGACGCATGTAATGTTACCACCGAGACGTAGGGACCGACACGCCTGGAATGTTGTCAAATGTTACATCCGACATGTTAGGTTGCCTTAGGTTAGGATATATGACGTTACAGACGTATATACTGCTCCCTCCGAGAAGTAGTGCTCGACAGGCCAGGAATGTTGTCAAATATTGCATCCGAGATGTTAGGTTGCCTTAGATTAGGATATATATCGTTATAGACGTATATACTGTTCCCTCCGAGAAGTAGGGTTCGACAGGCCAGGAATGTTGTCAAATATTGCATCCGAGATGTTAGGTTGCCTCAGGTAAGAATATATGACGTTATAGACGTATATACAGTTCCCTCCGAGAAGTAGGGTTCGACAGGCCAGGAATGTTGTCAAATTTTGCATTCGAGGTGTTAGGTTGCCTTAGGTTAGGATATATAACGTTATAGACGCATGTCATGTTACCACCGAGACGTAGGGACCGACACGCCTGGAATGTTGTCAAATGTTACATCTGAGATGTTAGGTTGCCTTAGGTTAGGATATATAACGTTATAGACGCATGTAATGTTACCACCGAGACGTAGGGACCGACACGCCTGGAATGTTGTCAAATGTTACATCCGAGATGTTAGGTTGCCTTCGGTTAGGATATATGACGCTACAGACGTATATACTGTTCCCTCCGAGAAGTAGGGTTCGACAGGCCAGGAATGTTGTCAAATATTGCATCCGAGATGTTAGGTTGCCTTAGATTAGGATATATAACGTTATAGACGTATATACTGTTCCCTCTGAGAAGTAGGGTTCAACAGGCCAGGAATGTTGTCAAATATTGCACCCGAGATATTAGGTTGCCTTAGATTAGGATATATACCGTTATAGACGCATGTAATGTTACCTCCGACACGTAGGGACCGACACGCCTGGAATGTTGTCAAATGTTACATCCGAGATGTTAGGTTGCCTTATGTTAGGATATATGACGCTACAGACGTATATACTGTTCCCTCCGAGAAGTAGGGTTCGACAGGCCAGGAATGTTGTCAAATATTGCATCCGAGATGTTAGGTTGCCTTAGATTAGGATACATAACGTTATAGACGTATATACTGTTCCCTCTGAGAAGTAGGTTTCGACAGGCCAGGAATGTTGTCAAATATTGCACCCGAGATATTAGGGTGCCTTAGATTAGGATATATACCGTTATAGACGCATGTAATGTTACCACCGAGACGTAGGGACCGACACGCCTGGAATGTTGTCAAATGTTACATCCGAGATGTTAGGTTGCCTCAGGTTAGGATATATGACGATATAGACGTATATACTGTTCCCTCCGAGAAGTAGGGTTCGACGGGCCAGGAATGTTGTCAAATATTGCATCCGAGATGTTAGGTTGCCTTAGATTAGGATATATACCGTTATAGACGCATGTAATGTTACCACCGAGACGTAGGGTCCGACACGCCTGGAATGTTGTCAAATGTTACATCCGAGATGTTAGGTTGCCTCAGGTTAGGATATATGACGTTATAGACGTATATACTGTTCCCTCCGAGAAGTAGGGTTCGACGGGCCAGGAATGTTGTCAAATATTGCATCCGAGATGTTAGGTTGCCTTAGATTAGGATATATACCGTTATAGACGTATATACTGTTCCCTCCGAGAAGTAGGGTTCGACGGGCCAGGAATGTTGTCAAATATTGCATCCGAGATGTTAGGTTGCCTCAGGTAAGGATATATGACGTTATAGACGTATATACTGTTCCCTCCGAGAAGTACGGTTCGACAGGCCAGGAATGTTGTCAAATATTGCATCCGAGATGTTAGGTTGCCTTAGGTTAGGATATATAACGTTATAGACGCATGTAATGTTACCACCGAGACGTAGGCCCCGACACGCCTGGAATGTTGTCAAATGTTACATCCGAGATGTTAGGTTGCCTTAGGTTAGGATATATGACGTTACAGACGTATATACTGTTCCCTGCGGGAAGTAGGGTTCGACAGGCCAGGAATGTTGTCAAATATTGCATCCGAGATGTTAGGTTGCCTCAGGTAAGAATATATGACGTTATAGACGTATATACAGTTCCCTCCGAGAAGTAGGGTTCGACAGGCCAGGAATGTTGTCAAATTTTGCATTCGAGGTGTTAGGTTGCCTTAGGTTAGGATATATAACGTTATAGACGCATGTCATGTTACCACCGAGACGTAGGGACCGACACGCCTGGAATGTTGTCAAATGTTACATCCGAGATGTTAGGTTGCCTTAGGTTAGGATATATAACGTTATAGACGCATGTAATGTTACCACCGAGACGTAGGGACCGACACGCCTGGAATGTTGTCAAATGTTACATCCGAGATGTTAGGTTGCCTCAGGTTAGGATATATGACGATATAGACGTATATACTGTTCCCTCCGAGAAGTAGGGTTCGACGGGCCAGGAATGTTGTCAAATATTGCATCCGAGATGTTAGGTTGCCTTAGATTAGGATATATACCGTTATAGACGCATGTAATGTTACCACCGAGACGTAGGGACCGACACGCCTGGAATGTTGTCAAATGTTACATCCGAGATGTTAGGTTGCCTCAGGTTAGGATATATGACGTTATAGACGTATATACTGTTCCCTCCGAGAAGTAGGGTTCGACGGGCCAGGAATGTTGTCAAATATTGCATCCGAGATGTTAGGTTGCCTTAGATTAGGATATATACCGTTATAGACGTATATACTGTTCCCTCCGAGAAGTAGGGTACGACGGGCCAGGAATGTTGTCAAATATTGCATCCGAGATGTTAGGTTGCCTCAGGTAAGGATATATGACGTTATAGACGTATATACTGTTCCCTCCGAGAAGTACGGTTCGACAGGCCAGGAATGTTGTCAAATATTGCATCCGAGATGTTAGGTTGCCTTAGGTTAGGATATATAACGTTATAGACGCATGTAATGTTACCACCGAGACGTAGGGCCCGACACGCCTGGAATGTTGTCAAATGTTACATCCGAGATGTTAGGTTGCCTTCGGTTAGGATATATGACGTTACAGACGTATATACTGTTCCCTCCGAGAAGTAGGGTTCGACAGGCCAGGAATGTTGTCAAATATTGCATCCGAGATGTTAGGTTGCCTTAGATTAGGATATATAACGTTATAGACGTATATACTGTTCCCTCTGAGAAGTAGGGTTCAACAGGCCAGGAATGTTGTCAAATATTGCACCCGAGATATTAGGTTGCCTTAGATTAGGATATATACCGTTATAGACGCATGTAATGTTACCTCCGACACGTAGGGACCGACACGCCTGGAATGTTGTCAAATGTTACATCCGAGATGTTAGGTTGCCTTATGTTAGGATATATGACGCTACAGACGTATATACTGTTCCCTCCGAGAAGTAGGGTTCGACAGGCCAGGAATGTTGTCAAATATTGCATCCGAGATGTTAGGTTGCCTTAGATTAGGATACATAACGTTATAGACGTATATACTGTTCCCTCTGAGAAGTAGGTTTCGACAGGCCAGGAATGTTGTCAAATATTGCACCCGAGATATTAGGGTGCCTTAGATTAGGATATATACCGTTATAGACGCATGTAATGTTACCACCGAGACGTAGGGACCGACACGCCTGGAATATTGTCAAATGTTACATCCGAGATGTTAGGTTGCCTCAGGTTAGGATATATGACGATATAGACGTATATACTGTTCCCTCCGAGAAGTAGGGTTCGACGGGCCAGGAATGTTGTCAAATATTGCATCCGAGATGTTAGGTTGCCTTAGATTAGGATATATACCGTTATAGACGCATGTAATGTTACCACCGAGACGTAGGGTCCGACACGCCTGGAATGTTGTCAAATGTTACATCCGAGATGTTAGGTTGCCTCAGGTTAGGATATATGACGTTATAGACGTATATACTGTTCCCTCCGAGAAGTAGGGTTCGACGGGCCAGGAATGTTGTCAAATATTGCATCCGAGATGTTAGGTTGCCTTAGATTAGGATATATACCGTTATAGACGTATATACTGTTCCCTCCGAGAAGTAGGGTTCGACGGGCCAGGAATGTTGTCAAATATTGCATCCGAGATGTTAGGTTGCCTCAGGTAAGGATATATGACGTTATAGACGTATATACTGTTCCCTCCGAGAAGTAGGGTTCGACAGGCCAGGAATGTTGTCAAATTTTGCATTCGAGGTGTTAGGTTGCCTTAGGTTAGGATATATAACGTTATAGACGCATGTCATGTTACCACCGAGACGTAGGGACCGACACGCCTGGAATGTTGTCAAATGTTACATCCGAGATGTTAGGTTGCCTTAGGTTAGGATATATAACGTTATAGACGCATGTAATGTTACCACCGAGACGTAGGGACCGACACGCCTGGAATGTTGTCAAATGTTACATCCGAGATGTTAGGTTGCCTTAGGTTAGGATATATGACGTTACAGACGTATATACTGTTCCCTGCGGGAAGCAGGGTTCGACAGGCCAGGAATGTTGTCAATTATTGCATCCGAGATGTTAGGTTGCCTTAGATTATGATATATACCGTTATAGACGCATATAATGTTCCCACCGAGTAGTAGGGTCCGACACGCCTGGAAGGTTGTAGAATATTACATCCGAGATGTCAGGTTGCCTTAGGTTAGGATATATACCGTTATAGACATATATACTGTTCCCTCCGAGAAGTAGGGTTCGACAGGCCAGGAATGTTGTCAAATATTGCATCCGAGATGTTAGGTTGCCTTAGGTTAGGATATATAACGTTATAAACGCATGTAATGTTACCACCGAGACTTAGGGACCGACACTCCTGGAATGTTGTCAAATGTGACATCCGAGATGATAGGTTGCCTTAGGTTAGGATATATATCGTTATAGACGTATATACTGTTCCCACCGAGAGGTAGGGTTCGACAGGCCAGGAATGTTGTCAAATATTGCATCCGAGATGTTAGGTTGCCTTAAGTTAGGATATATAACGTTATAGACGCATGTAATGTTACCACCGAGACGTAGGGACCGACACTCCTGGAATGTTGTCAAATGTTACATCCGAGATGTTAGGTTGCCTTAGGTTAGGATATATGACGTTATAGACGTATATACTGTTCCCTCCGAGAGGTAGGGTTCGACGGGTCAGGAATGTTGTCAAATATTGCATCCGAGATGATAGGTCGCCTTAGGTTAGGATATATGACGTTATAGACGTATATACTGTTCCCTCCGAGAAGTACGGTTCGACAGGCCAGGAATGTTGTCAAATATTGCATCCTAGATGTTAGGTTGCCTTAGGTTAGGATATATAACGTTATACACGCATGTAACGTTACCTCCGACACGTAGGGACCGACACGCCTGGAATGTTGTCAAATGTTACATCCGAGATGTTAGGTTGCCTCAGGTTAGGATATATGACGTTATAGACGTATATACTGTTCCCTCCGAGAAGTAGGGTTCGACGGGCCAGGAATGTTGTCAAATATTGCATCCGAGATGTTAGGTTGCCTTAGGTTAGGATATATAACGTTATAGACGCATGTAACGTTACCTCCGACACGTACGGACCGACACGCCTGGAATGTTGTCAAATGTTACATCCGAGATGTTAGGTTGCCTTATGTTAGGATATATGACGCTACAGACGTATCTACTGTTCCCTCCGAGAAGTAGGGTTCGACAGGCCAGGAATGTTGTCAAATATTGCATCCGAGATGTTAGGTGGCCTTAGATTAGGATATACAACGTTATAGACGCATATAATGTTCCCACCGAGAAGTAGGTCCGACACGCCTGGAATGTTGTCAAATATTGCACCCGAGATATTAGGTTGCCTTAGATTAGGATATATACCGTTATAGACGCATGTAATGTTACCACCGAGACGTAGGGACCGACACGCCTGGAATGTTGTAAAATGTTACATCCGAGATGTTAGGTTGCCTCAGGTTAGGATATATGACGATATAGACGTATATACTGTTCCCTCCGAGAAGTAGGGTTCGACGGGCCAGGAATGTTGTCAAATATTGCATCCGAGATGTTAGGTTGCCTTAGATTAGGATATATACCGTTATAGACGCATGTAATGTTACCACCGAGACGTAGGGACCGACACGCCTGGAATGTTGTCAAATGTTACATCCGAGATGTTAGGTTGCCTCAGGTTAGGATATATGACGTTATAGACGTATATACTGTTCCCTCCGAGAAGTAGGGTTCGACGGGCCAGGAATGTTGTCAAATATTGCATCCGAGATGTTAGGTTGCCTTAGATTAGGATATATACCGTTATAGACGTATATACTGTTCCCTCCGAGAAGTAGGGTACGACGGGCCAGGAATGTTGTCAAATATTGCATCCGAGATGTTAGGTTGCCTCAGGTAAGGATATATGACGTTATAGACGTATATACTGTTCCCTCCGAGAAGTACGGTTCGACAGGCCAGGAATGTTGTCAAATATTGCATCCGAGATGTTAGGTTGCCTTAGGTTAGGATATATAACGTTATAGACGCATGTAATGTTACCACCGAGTCGTAGGGCCCGACACGCCTGGAATGTTGTCAAATGTTACATCCGAGATGTTAGGTTGCCTTCGGTTAGGATATATGACGCTACAGACGTATATACTGTTCCCTCCGAGAAGTAGGGTTCGACAGGCCAGGAATGTTGTCAAATATTGCATCCGAGATGTTAGGTTGCCTTAGATTAGGATATATAACGTTATAGACGTATATACTGTTCCCTCTGAGAAGTAGGGTTCAACAGGCCAGGAATGTTGTCAAATATTGCACCCGAGATATTAGGTTGCCTTAGATTAGGATATATACCGTTATAGACGCATGTAATGTTACCTCCGACACGTAGGGACCGACACGCCTGGAATGTTGTCAAATGTTATATCCGAGATGTTAGGTTGCCTTATGTTAGGATATATGACGCTACAGACGTATATACTGTTCCCTCCGAGAAGTAGGGTTCGACAGGCCAGGAATGTTGTCAAATATTGCATCCGAGATGTTAGGTTGCCTTAGATTAGGATACATAACGTTATAGACGTATATACTGTTCCCTCTGAGAAGTAGGTTTCGACAGGCCAGGAATGTTGTCAAATATTGCACCCGAGATATTAGGGTGCCTTAGATTAGGATATATACCGTTATAGACGCATGTAATGTTACCACCGAGACGTAGGGACCGACACGCCTGGAATGTTGTCAAATGTTACATCCGAGATGTTAGGTTGCCTCAGGTTAGGATATATGACGATATAGACGTATATACTGTTCCCTCCGAGAAGTAGGGTTCGACGGGCCAGGAATGTTGTCAAATATTGCATCCGAGATGTTAGGTTGCCTTAGATTAGGATATATACCGTTATAGACGCATGTAATGTTACCACCGAGACGTAGGGTCCGACACGCCTGGAATGTTGTCAAATGTTACATCCGAGATGTTAGGTTGCCTCAGGTTAGGATATATGACGTTATAGACGTATATACTGTTCCCTCCGAGAAGTAGGGTTCGACGGGCCAGGAATGTTGTCAAATATTGCATCCGAGATGTTAGGTTGCCTTAGATTAGGATATATACCGTTATAGACGTATATACTGTTCCCTCCGAGAAGTAGGGTTCGACGGGCCAGGAATGTTGTCAAATATTGCATCCGAGATGTTAGGTTGCCTCAGGTAAGGATATATGACGTTATAGACGTATATACTGTTCCCTCCGAGAAGTACGGTTCGACAGGCCAGGAATGTTGTCAAATATTGCATCCGAGATGTTAGGTTGCCTTAGGTTAGGATATATAACGTTATAGACGCATGTAATGTTACAACCGAGACGTAGGCCCCGACACGCCTGGAATGTTGTCAAATGTTACATCCGAGATGTTAGGTTGCCTTAGGTTAGGATATATGACGTTACAGACGTATATACTGTTCCCTGCGGGAAGCAGGGTTCCACAGGCCAGGAATGTTGTCAATTATTGCATCCGAGATGTTAGGTTGCCTTAGATTATGATATATACCGTTATAGACGCATATAATGTTCCCACCGAGTAGTAGGGTCCGACACGCCTGGAAGGTTGTAGAATATTACATCCGAGATGTCAGGTTGCCTTAGGTTAGGATATATACCGTTATAGACATATATACTGTTCCCTCCGAGAAGTAGGGTTCGACAGGCCAGGAATGTTGTCAAATATTGCATCCGAGATGTTAGGTTGCCTTAGGTTAGGATATATAACGTTATAGACGCATGTAATGTTACCACCGAGACTTAGGGACCGACACTCCTGGAATGTTGTCAAATGTGACATCCGAGATGTTAGGTTGCCTTAGGTTAGGATATATATCGTTATAGACGTATATACTGTTCCCACCGAGAGGTAGGGTTCGACAGGCCAGGAATGTTGTCAAATATTGCATCCGAGATGTTAGGTTGCCTTAGGTTAGGATATATAACGTTATAGACGCATGTAACGTTACCTCCGACACGTAGGGACCGACACGCCTGGAATGTTGTCAAATGTTACATCCGAGATGTTAGGTTGCCTTATGTTAGGATATATGACGCTACAGACGTATATACTGTTCCCTCCGAGAAGTAGGGTTCGACAGGCCAGGAATGTTGTCAAATATTGCATCCGAGATGTTAGGTTGC
Source organism: Xylocopa violacea (assembly GCA_963969225.1). Taxonomy (NCBI): domain Eukaryota; kingdom Metazoa; phylum Arthropoda; class Insecta; order Hymenoptera; family Apidae; genus Xylocopa; species Xylocopa violacea. The sequence continues at coordinate 24,479,753 of CAXAJV010000004.1, forward strand.
CTTAGATTAGGATATACAACGTTATAGACGCATATAATGTTCCCACCGAGAAGTAGGGTCCGACACGCCTGGAATGTTGTAGAATAATACATCCGAGATGTCAGGTTGCCTTAGGTTAGGATATATAACGTTATAGACGTATATACTGTTCCCTCCGAGAAGTAGGGTTCGATAGGCCAGGAATGTTGTCAAATACTGCATCCGAGATGTTAGGTTGCCTTAGGTTAGGATATATAACGTTATAGACGCATGTAATGTTACCACCGAGACGTAGGGACCGACACTCCTGGAATGTTGTCAAATGTTACATCCGAGATGTTAGGTTGCCTTAGGTTAGGATATATGACGTTATAGACGTATATACTGTTCCCTCCGAGAGGTAGGGTTCGACGGGTCAGGAATGTTGTCAAATATTGCATCCGAGATGATAGGTCGCCTTAGGTTAGGATATATAACGTTATAGACGCATGTAATGTTACCACCGAGACGTAGGGACCGACACGCCTGGAATGTTGTCAAATGTTACATCCGACATGTTAGGTTGCCTTAGGTTAGGATATATGACGTTACAGACGTATATACTGCTCCCTCCGAGAAGTAGTGCTCGACAGGCCAGGAATGTTGTCAAATATTGCATCCGAGATGTTAGGTTGCCTTAGATTAGGATATATATCGTTATAGACGTATATACTGTTCCCTCCGAGAAGTAGGGTTCGACAGGCCAGGAATGTTGTCAAATATTGCATCCGAGATGTTAGGTTGCCTCAGGTAAGAATATATGACGTTATAGACGTATATACAGTTCCCTCCGAGAAGTAGGGTTCGACAGGCCAGGAATGTTGTCAAATTTTGCATTCGAGGTGTTAGGTTGCCTTAGGTTAGGATATATAACGTTATAGACGCATGTAATGTTACCACCGAGACGTAGGGACCGACACGCCTGGAATGTTGTCAAATGTTACATCCGAGATGTTAGGTTGCCTTAGGTTAGGATATATGACGTTACAGACGTATATACTGTTCCCTGCGGGAAGCAGGGTTCGACAGGCCAGGAATGTTGTCAATTATTGCATCCGAGATGTTAGGTTGCCTTAGATTATGATATATACCGTTATAGACGCATATAATGTTCCCACCGAGTAGTAGGGTCCGACACGCCTGGAAGGTTGTAGAATATTACATCCGAGATGTCAGGTTGCCTTAGGTTAGGATATATACCGTTATAGACATATATACTGTTCCCTCCGAGAAGTAGGGTTCGACAGGCCAGGAATGTTGTCAAATATTGCATCCGAGATGTTAGGTTGCCTTAGGTTAGGATATATAACGTTATAGACGCATGTAATGTTACCACCGAGACTTAGGGACCGACACTCCTGGAATGTTGTCAAATGTGACATCCGAGATGTTAGGTTGCCTTAGGTTAGGATATATATCGTTATAGACGTATATACTGTTCCCACCGAGAGGTAGGGTTCGACAGGCCAGGAATGTTGTCAAATATTGCATCCGAGCTGTTAGGTTGCCTTAAGTTAGGATATATAACGTTATAGACGCATGTAATGTTACCACCGAGACGTAGGGACCGACACTCCTGGAATGTTGTCAAATGTTACATCCGAGATGTTAGGTTGCCTTAGGTTAGGATATATGACGTTATAGACGTATATACTGTTCCCTCCGAGAGGTAGGGTTCGACGGGTCAGGAATGTTGTCAAATATTGCATCCGAGATGATAGGTCGCCTTAGGTTAGGATATATGACGTTATAGACGTATATACTGTTCCCTCCGAGAAGTACGGTTCGACAGGCCAGGAATGTTGTCAAATATTGCATCCGAGATGTTAGGTTGCCTTAGGTTAGGATATATAACGTTATACACGCATGTAACGTTACCTCCGACACGTAGGGACCGACACGCCTGGAATGTTGTCAAATGTTACATCCGAGATGTTAGGTTGCCTCAGGTTAGGATATATGACGTTATAGACGTATATACTGTTCCCTCCGAGAAGTAGGGTTCGACGGGCCAGGAATGTTGTCAAATATTGCATCCGAGATGTTAGGTTGCCTTAGGTTAGGATATATAACGTTATAGACGCATGTAACGTTACCTCCGACACGTAGGGACCGACACGCCTGGAATGTTGTCAAATGTTACATCCGAGATGTTAGGTTGCCTTATGTTAGGATATATGACGCTACAGACGTATATACTGTTCCCTCCGAGAAGTAGGGTTCGACAGGCCAGGAATGTTGTCAAATATTGCATCCGAGATGTTAGGTTGCCTTAGATTAGGATATACAACGTTATAGACGCATATAATGTTCCCACCGAGAAGTAGGGTCCGACACGCCTGGAATGTTGTAGAATAATACATCCGAGATGTCAGGTTGCCTTAGGTTAGGATATATAACGTTATAGACGTATATACTGTTCCCTCCGAGAAGTAGGGTTCGATAGGCCAGGAATGTTGTCAAATACTGCATCCGGGATGTTAGGTGGCCTTAGATTAGGATATATACCGTTATAGTCGCATGTAATGTTACCACCGAGACGTAGGGACCGACACGCCTGGAATGTTGTCAAATGTTACATCCGAGATGTTAGGTTGCCTTAGGTTAGGATATATGACGTTATAGACGTATATACTGTTCCCTCCGAGAAGTAGGGTTCGACGGGCCAGGAATGTTGTCAAATACTGCATCCGAGATGATAGGTCGCCTTAGGTTAGGATATATAACGTTATAGACGCATGTAATGTTACCACCGAGACGTAGGGACCGACACGCCTGGAATGTTGTCAAATGTTACATCCGACATGTTAGGTTGCCTTAGGTTAGGATATATGTCGTTACAGACGTATATACTGCTCCCTCCGAGAAGTAGTGCTCGACAGGCCAGGAATGTTGTCAAATATTGCATCCGAGATGTTAGGTTGCCTTAGATTAGGATATATACCGTTATAGACGTATATACTGTTCCCTCCGAGAAGTAGGGTTCGACAGGCCAGGAATGTTGTCAAATTTTGCATTCGAGGTGTTAGGTTGCCTTAGGTTAGGATATATAACGTTATAGACGCATGTAATGTTACCACCGAGACGTAGGGACCGACACGCCTGGAATGTTGTCAAATGTTACATCCGAGATGTTAGGTTGCCTTAGGTTAGGATATATGACGTTACAGACGTATATACTGTTCCCTGCGGGAAGCAGGGTTCGACAGGCCAGGAATGTTGTCAATTATTGCATCCGAGATGTTAGGTTGCCTTAGATTATGATATATACCGTTATAGACGCATATAATGTTCCCACCGAGTAGTAGGGTCCGACACGCCTGGAAGGTTGTAGAATATTACATCCGAGATGTCAGGTTGCCTTAGGTTAGGATATATACCGTTATAGACATATATACTGTTCCCTCCGAGAAGTAGGGTTCGACAGGCCAGGAATGTTGTCAAATATTGCATCCGAGATGTTAGGTTGCCTTAGGTTAGGATATATAACGTTATAGACGCATGTAATGTTACCACCGAGACTTAGGGACCGACACTCCTGGAATGTTGTCAAATGTGACATCCGAGATGTTAGGTTGCCTTAGGTTAGGATATATATCGTTATAGACGTATATACTGTTCCCACCGAGAGGTAGGGTTCGACAGGCCAGGAATGTTGTCAAATATTGCATCCGAGCTGTTAGGTTGCCTTAAGTTAGGATATATAACGTTATAGACGCATGTAATGTTACCACCGAGACGTAGGGACCGACACTTCTGGAATGTTGTCAAATGTTACATCCGAGATGTTAGGTTGCCTCAGGTTAGGATATATGACGTTATAGACGTATATACTGTTCCCTCCGAGAGGTAGGGTTCGACGGGTCAGGAATGTTGTCAAATATTGCATCCGAGATGATAGGTCGCCTCAGGTTAGGATATATGACGTTATAGACGTATATACTGTTCCCTCCGAGAAGTAGGGTTCGACGGGCCAGGAATGTTGTCAAATATTGCATCCGAGATGTTAGGTTGCCTTAGGTTAGGATATATAACGTTATAGACGCATGTAACGTTACCTCCGACACGTAGGGACCGACACGCCTGGAATGTTGTCAAATGTTACATCCGAGATGTTAGGTTGCCTTATGTTAGGATATATGACGCTACAGACGTATATACTGTTCCCTCCGAGAAGTAGGGTTCGACAGGCCAGGAATGTTGTCAAATATTGCATCCGAGATGTTAGGTTGCCTTAGATTAGGATATACAACGTTATAGACGCATATAATGTTCCCACCGAGAAGTAGGGTCCGACACGCCTGGAATGTTGTAGAATAATACATCCGAGATGTCAGGTTGCCTTAGGTTAGGATATATAACGTTATAGACGTATATACTGTTCCCTCCGAGAAGTAGGGTTCGATAGGCCAGGAATGTTGTCAAATACTGCATCCGGGATGTTAGGTGGCCTTAGATTAGGATATATACCGTTATATTCGCATGTAATGTTACCACCGAGACGTAGGGACCGACACGCCTGGAATGTTGTCAAATGTTACATCCGAGATGTTAGGTTGCCTTAGGTTAGGATATATGACGTTATAGACGTATATACTGTTCCCTCCGAGAAGTAGGGTTCGACGGGCCAGGAATGTTGTCAAATACTGCATCCGAGATGATAGGTCGCCTTAGGTTAGGATATATAACGTTATAGACGCATGTAATCTTACCACCGAGACGTAGGGACCGACACGCCTGGAATGTTGTCAAATGTTACATCCGACATGTTAGGTTGCCTTAGGTTAGGATATATGTCGTTACAGACGTATATACTGCTCCCTCCGAGAAGTAGTGCTCGACAGGCCAGGAATGTTGTCAAATATTGCATCCGAGATGTTAGGTTGCCTTAGATTAGGATATATACCGTTATAGACGTATATACTGTTCCCTCCGAGAAGTAGGGTTCGACAGGCCAGGAATGTTGTCAAATATTGCATCCGAGATGTTAGGTTGCCTCAGGTAAGAATATATGACGTTATAGACGTATATACAGTTCCCTCCGAGAAGTAGGGTTCGATAGGCCAGGAATGTTGTCAAATACTGCATCCGAGATGTTAGGTGGCCTTAGATTAGGATATATACCGTTATAGTCGCATGTAATGTTACCACCGAGACGTAGGGACCGACACGCCTGGAATGTTGTCAAATGTTACATCCGAGATATTAGGTTGCCTTAGGTTAGGATATATGACGTTACGGACGTATATACTGTTCCCTCGGCGAATTAGGGTTCGACAGGCCAGGAATGTTGTCAAATATTGCATCCGAGATGTTAGGTTGCCTTAGATTATGATATATACCGTTATAGACGTATATACTGTTCCCTCCGAGAAGTAGGTTTCGACAGGCCAGGAATGTTGTCAAATATTGCATCCAAGATGTTAGGTTGCCTTAGATTAGGATATACAACGTTATAGACGCATATAATGTTCCCACCGAGAAGTAGGGTCCGACACGCCTGGAATGTTGTAGAATATTACATCCGAGATGTAAGGTTGCCTTAGGTTAGAATATATAACGTTATGGACGTATATACTGTTCCCACCGAGAAGTAGGGTCCGAAACGCCAGGAATGTTGTAAAATATTACATCCGAGTTGTTACGGTGCGTTATAGACGCATTAATGATACCACCGAGACGTAGGGACCGACACGCCTGGAATGTTGTCAAATGTGACATCCGAGATGTTAGGTTGCCTTAGGTTAGGATATATATCGTTATAGACGTATATACTGTTCCCACCGAGAGGTAGGGTTCGACAGGCAAGGAATGTCGTCAAATATTGCATCCGAGATGTTAGGTTGCCTTAGGTTAGGATATATAACGTTATAGACGCATGTAATGTTACCTCCGACACGTAGGGACCGACACGCCTGGAATGTTGTCAAATGTTACATCCGAGATGTTAGGTTGCCTTATGTTAGGATATATGACGCTACAGACGTATCTACTGTTCCCTCCGAGAAGTAGGGTTCGACAGGCCAGGAATGTTGTCAAATATTGCATCCGAGATGTTAGGTGGCCTTAGATTAGGATATACAACGTTATAGACGCATATAATGTTCCCACCGAGAAGTAGGTCCGACACGCCTGGAATGTTGTCAAATATTGCACCCAAGATATTAGGTTGCCTTAGATTAGGATATATACCGTTATAGACGCATGTAATGTTACCACCGAGACGTAGGGACCGTCACGCCTGGAATGTTGTCAAATTTTACATCCGAGATGTTAGGTTGCCTCAGGTTAGGATATATGACGATATAAACGTATATACTGTTCCCTCCGAGAAGTAGGGTTCGACGGGCCAGGAATGTTGTCAAATATTGCATCCGAGATGTTAGGTTGCCTTAGATTAGGATATATACCGTTATAGACGCATGTAATGTTACCACCGAGACGTAGGGACCGACACGCCTGGAATGTTGTCAAATGTTACATCCGAGATGTTAGGTTGCCTCAGGTTAGGATATATGACGTTATAGACGTATATACTGTTCCCTCCGAGAAGTAGGGTTCGACGGGCCAGGAATGGTGTCAAATATTGCATCCGAGATGTTAGGTTGCCTTAGGTTAGGATATATACCGTTATAGACGTATATACTGTTCCCTCCGAGAAGTAGGGTTCGACGGGCCAGGAATGTTGTCAAATATTGCATCCGAGATGTTAGGTTGCCTCAGGTAAGGATATATGACGTTATAGACGTATATACTGTTCCCTCCGAGACGTAGGGCCCGACACGCCTGGAACGTTGTCAAATGTTACATCCGAGATGTTAGGTTGCCTTAGGTTAGGATATATGACGCTACAGACGTATATACTGTTCCCTCCGAGAAGTAGGGTTCGACAGGCCAGGAATGTTGTCAAATATTGCATCCGAGATGTTAGGTTGCCTTAGATTAGGATATATAACGTTATAGACGTATATACTGTTCCCTCTGAGAAGTAGGGTTCGACAGGCCAGGAATGTTGTCAAATATTGCACCCGAGATATTAGGTTGCCTTAGATTAGGATATATACCGTTATAGACGCATGTAATGTTACCTCCGACACGTAGGGACCGACACGCCTGGAATGTTGTCAAATGTTACATCCGAGATGTTAGGTTGCCTTATGTTAGGATATATGACGCTACAGACGCATATAATGTTCCCTCCGAGAAGTAGGGTCCGACACGCCTGGAATGTTGTAGAATAATACATCCGAGATGTCAGGTTGCCTTAGGTTAGGATATATAACGTTATAGACGTATATACTGTTCCCTCCGAGAAGTAGGGTTCGATAGGCCAGGAATGTTGTCAAATACTGCATCCGAGATGTTAGGTTGCCTTAGGTTAGGATATATAACGTTATAGACGCATGTAATGTTACCACCGAGACGTAGGGACCGACACTCCTGGAATGTTGTCAAATGTTACATCCGAGATGTTAGGTTGCCTTAGGTTAGGATATATATCGTTATAGACGTATATACTGTTCCCACCGAGAGGTAGGGTTCGACAGGCCAGGAATGTTGTCAAATATTGCATCCGAGATGTTAGGTTGCCTTAAGTTAGGATATATAACGTTATAGACGCATGTAATGTTACCACCGAGACGTAGGGACCGACACTCCTGGAATGTTGTCAAATGTTACATCCGAGATGTTAGGTTGCCTTAGGTTAGGATATATGACGTTATAGACGTATATACTGTTCCCTCCGAGAGGTAGGGTTCGACGGGTCAGGAATGTTGTCAAATATTGCATCCGAGATGATAGGTCGCCTTAGGTTAGGATATATGACGTTATAGACGTATATACTGTTCCCTCCGAGAAGTACGGTTCGACAGGCCAGGAATGTTGTCAAATATTGCATCCGAGATGTTAGGTTGCCTTAGGTTAGGATATATAACGTTATACACGCATGTAACGTTACCTCCGACACGTAGGGACCGACACGCCTGGAATGTTGTCAAATGTTACATCCGAGATGTTAGGTTGCCTCAGGTTAGGATATATGACGTTATAGACGTATATACTGTTCCCTCCGAGAAGTAGGGTTCGACGGGCCAGGAATGTTGTCAAATATTGCATCCGAGATGTTAGGTTGCCTTAGGTTAGGATATATAACGTTATAGACGCATGTAACGTTACCTCCGACACGTAGGGACCGACACGCCTGGAATGTTGTCAAATGTTACATCCGAGATGTTAGGTTGCCTTATGTTAGGATATATGACGCTACAGACGTATATACTGTTCCCTCCGAGAAGTAGGGTTCGACAGGCCAGGAATGTTGTCAAATATTGCATCCGAGATGTTAGGTTGCCTTAGATTAGGATATACAACGTTATAGACGCATATAATGTTCCCACCGAGAAGTAGGGTCCGACACGCCTGGAATGTTGTAGAATAATACATCCGAGATGTCAGGTTGCCTTAGGTTATGATATATAACGTTATAGACGTATATACTGTTCCCTCCGAGAAGTAGGGTTCGATAGGCCAGGAATGTTGTCAAATACTGCATCCGGGATGTTAGGTGGCCTTAGATTAGGATATATACCGTTATATTCGCATGTAATGTTACCACCGAGACGTAGGGACCGACACGCCTGGAATGTTGTCAAATGTTACATCCGAGATGTTAGGTTGCCTTAGGTTAGGATATATGACGTTATAGACGTATATACTGTTCCCTCCGAGAAGTAGGGTTCGACGGGCCAGGAATGTTGTCAAATACTGCATCCGAGATGATAGGTCGCCTTAGGTTAGGATATATAACGTTATAGACGCATGTAATCTTACCACCGAGACGTAGGGACCGACACGCCTGGAATGTTGTCAAATGTTACATCCGACATGTTAGGTTGCCTTAGGTTAGGATATATGTCGTTACAGACGTATATACTGCTCCCTCCGAGAAGTAGTGCTCGACAGGCCAGGAATGTTGTCAAATATTGCATCCGAGATGTTAGGTTGCCTTAGATTAGGATATATACCGTTATAGACGTATATACTGTTCCCTCCGAGAAGTAGGGTTCGACAGGCCAGGAATGTTGTCAAATATTGCATCCGAGATGTTAGGTTGCCTCAGGTAAGAATATATGACGTTATAGACGTATATACAGTTCCCTCCGAGAAGTAGGGTTCGATAGGCCAGGAATGTTGTCAAATACTGCATCCGAGATGTTAGGTGGCCTTAGATTAGGATATATACCGTTATAGTCGCATGTAATGTTACCACCGAGACGTAGGGACCGACACGCCTGGAATGTTGTCAAATGTTACATCCGAGATATTAGGTTGCCTTAGGTTAGGATATATGACGTTACGGACGTATATACTGTTCCCTCGGCGAATTAGGGTTCGACAGGCCAGGAATGTTGTCAAATATTGCATCCGAGATGTTAGGTTGCCTTAGATTATGATATATACCGTTATAGACGTATATACTGTTCCCTCCGAGAAGTAGGTTTCGACAGGCCAGGAATGTTGTCAAATATTGCATCCAAGATGTTAGGTTGCCTTAGATTAGGATATACAACGTTATAGACGCATATAATGTTCCCACCGAGGAGTAGGGTCCGACACGCCTGGAATGTTGTAGAATATTACATCCGAGATGTAAGGTTGCCTTAGGTTAGAATATATAACGTTATGGACGTATATACTGTTCCCACCGAGAAGTAGGGTCCGAAACGCCAGGAATGTTGTAAAATATTACATCCGAGTTGTTACGGTGCGTTATAGACGCATTAATGATACCACCGAGACGTAGGGACCGACACGCCTGGAATGTTGTCAAATGTGACATCCGAGATGTTAGGTTGCCTTAGGTTAGGATATATATCGTTATAGACGTATATACTGTTCCCACCGAGAGGTAGGGTTCGACAGGCAAGGAATGTCGTCAAATATTGCATCCGAGATGTTAGGTTGCCTTAGGTTAGGATATATAACGTTATAGACGCATGTAATGTTACCTCCGACACGTAGGGACCGACACGCCTGGAATGTTGTCAAATGTTACATCCGAGATGTTAGGTTGCCTTATGTTAGGATATATGACGCTACAGACGTATCTACTGTTCCCTCCGAGAAGTAGGGTTCGACAGGCCAGGAATGTTGTCAAATATTGCATCCGAGATGTTAGGTGGCCTTAGATTAGGATATACAACGTTATAGACGCATATAATGTTCCCACCGAGAAGTAGGTCCGACACGCCTGGAATGTTGTCAAATATTGCACCCAAGATATTAGGTTGCCTTAGATTAGGATATATACCGTTATAGACGCATGTAATGTTACCACCGAGACGTAGGGACCGACACGCCTGGAATGTTGTCAAATTTTACATCCGAGATGTTAGGTTGCCTCAGGTTAGGATATATGACGATATAGACGTATATACTGTTCCCTCCGAGAAGTAGGGTTCGACGGGCCAGGAATGTTGTCAAATATTGCATCCGAGATGTTAGGTTGCCTTAGATTAGGATATATACCGTTATAGACGCATGTAATGTTACCACCGAGACGTAGGGACCGACACGCCTGGAATGTTGTCAAATGTTACATCCGAGATGTTAGGTTGCCTCAGGTTAGGATATATGACGTTATAGACGTATATACTGTTCCCTCCGAGAAGTAGGGTTCGACGGGCCAGGAATGGTGTCAAATATTGCATCCGAGATGTTAGGTTGCCTTAGATTAGGATATATACCGTTATAGACGTATATACTGTTCCCTCCGAGAAGTAGGGTTCGACGGGCCAGGAATGTTGTCAAATATTGCATCCGAGATGTTAGGTTGCCTCAGGTAAGGATATATGACGTTATAGACGTATATACTGTTCCCTCCGAGACGTAGGGCCCGACACGCCTGGAATGTTGTCAAATGTTACATCCGAGATGTTAGGTAGCCTTAGGTTAGGATATATGACGCTACAGACGTATATACTGTTCCCTCCGAGAAGTAGGGTTCGACAGGCCAGGAATGTTGTCAAATATTGCATCCGAGATGTTAGGTTGCCTTAGATTAGGATATATAACGTTATAGACGTATATACTGTTCCCTCTGAGAAGTAGGGTTCGACAGGCCAGGAATGTTGTCAAATATTGCACCCGAGATATTAGGTTGCCTTAGATTAGGATATATACCGTTATAGACGCATGTAATGTTACCTCCGACACGTAGGGACCGACACGCCTGGAATGTTGTCAAATGTTACATCCGAGATGTTAGGTTGCCTTATGTTAGGATATATGACGCTACAGACGCATATAATGTTCCCTCCGAGAAGTAGGGTCCGACACGCCTGGAATGTTGTAGAATAATACATCCGAGATGTCAGGTTGCCTTAGGTTAGGATATATAACGTTATAGACGTATATACTGTTCCCTCCGAGAAGTAGGGTTCGATAGGCCAGGAATGTTGTCAAATACTGCATCCGAGATGTTAGGTTGCCTTAGGTTAGGATATATAACGTTATAGACGCATGTAATGTTACCACCGAGACGTAGGGACCGACACTCCTGGAATGTTGTCAAATGTTACATCCGAGATGTTAGGTTGCCTTAGGTTAGGATATATGACGTTATAGACGTATATACTGTTCCCTCCGAGAGGTAGGGTTCGACGGGTCAGGAATGTTGTCAAATATTGCATCCGAGATGATAGGTCGCCTTAGGTTAGGATATATAACGTTATAGACGCATGTAATGTTACCACCGAGACGTAGGGACCGACACGCCTGGAATGTTGTCAAATGTTACATCCGACATGTTAGGTTGCCTTAGGTTAGGATATATGACGTTACAGACGTATATACTGCTCCCTCCGAGAAGTAGTGCTCGACAGGCCAGGAATGTTGTCAAATATTGCATCCGAGATGTTAGGTTGCCTTAGATTAGGATATATACCGTTATAGACGTATATACTGTTCCCTCCGAGAAGTAGGGTTCGACAGGCCAGGAATGTTGTCAAATATTGCATCCGAGAAGTTAGGTTGCCTCAGGTAAGAATATATGACGTTATAGACGTATATACAGTTCCCTCCGAGAAGTAGGGTTCGACAGGCCAGGAATGTTGTCAAATTTTGCATTCGAGGTGTTAGGTTGCCTTAGATTAGGATATATACCGTTATAGTCGCATGTAATGTTACCACCGAGACGTAGGGACCGACACGCCTGGAATGTTGTCAAATGTTACATCCGAGATATTAGGTTGCCTTAGGTTAGGATATATGACGTTACGGACGTATATACTGTTCCCTCGGGGAATTAGGGTTCGACAGGCCAGGAATGTTGTCAAATATTGCATCCGAGATGTTAGGTTGCCTTAGATTATGATATATACCGTTATAGACGTATATACTGTTCCCTCCGAGAAGTAGGTTTCGACAGGCCAGGAATGTTGTCAAATATTGCATCCAAGATGTTAGGTTGCCTTAGATTAGGATATACAACGTTATAGACGCATATAATGTTCCCACCGAGAAGTAGGGTCCGACACGCCTGGAATGTTGTAGAATATTACATCCGAGATGTAAGGTTGCCTTAGGTTAGAATATATAACGTTATGGACGTATATACTGTTCCCACCGAGAAGTAGGGTCCGAAACGCCAGGAATGTTGTAAAATATTACATCCGAGTTGTTACGGTGCGTTATAGACGCATTAATGATACCACCGAGACGTAGGGACCGACACGCCTGGAATGTTGTCAAATGTGACATCCGAGATGTTAGGTTGCCTTAGGTTAGGATATATATCGTTATAGACGTATATACTGTTCCCACCGAGAGGTAGGGTTCGACAGGCAAGGAATGTCGTCAAATATTGCATCCGAGATGTTAGGTTGCCTTAGGTTAGGATATATAACGTTATAGACGCATGTAATGTTACCTCCGACACGTAGGGACCGACACGCCTGGAATGTTGTCAAATGTTACATCCGAGATGTTAGGTTGCCTTATGTTAGGATATATGACGCTACAGACGTATCTACTGTTCCCTCCGAGAAGTAGGGTTCGACAGGCCAGGAATGTTGTCAAATATTGCATCCGAGATGTTAGGTTGCCTTAGATTAGGATATATACCGTTATAGACGCATGTAATGTTACCACCGAGACGTAGGGACCGACACGCCTGGAATGTTGTCAAATGTTACATCCGAGATGTTAGGTTGCCTCAGGTTAGGATATATGACGTTATAGACGTATATACTGTTCCCTCCGAGAAGTAGGGTTCGACGGGCCAGGAATGGTGTCAAATATTGCATCCGAGATGTTAGGTTGCCTTAGGTTAGGATATATACCGTTATAGACGTATATACTGTTCCCTCCGAGAAGTAGGGTTCGACGGGCCAGGAATGTTGTCAAATATTGCATCCGAGATGTTAGGTTGCCTCAGGTAAGGATATATGACGTTATAGACGTATATACTGTTCCCTCCGAGACGTAGGGCCCGACACGCCTGGAATGTTGTCAAATGTTACATCCGAGATGTTAGGTTGCCTTAGGTTAGGATATATGACGCTACAGACGTATATACTGTTCCCTCCGAGAAGTAGGGTTCGACAGGCCAGGAATGTTGTCAAATATTGCATCCGAGATGTTAGGTTGCCTTAGATTAGGATATATAACGTTATAGACGTATATACTGTTCCCTCTGAGAAGTAGGGTTCGACAGGCCAGGAATGTTGTCAAATATTGCACCCGAGATATTAGGTTGCCTTAGATTAGGATATATACCGTTATAGACGCATGTAATGTTACCTCCGACACGTAGGGACCGACACGCCTGGAATGTTGTCAAATGTTACATCCGAGATGTTAGGTTGCCTTATGTTAGGATATATGACGCTACAGACGCATATAATGTTCCCTCCGAGAAGTAGGGTCCGACACGCCTGGAATGTTGTAGAATAATACATCCGAGATGTCAGGTTGCCTTAGGTTAGGATATATAACGTTATAGACGTATATACTGTTCCCTCCGAGAAGTAGGGTTCGATAGGCCAGGAATGTTGTCAAATACTGCATCCGAGATGTTAGGTTGCCTTAGGTTAGGATATATAACGTTATAGACGCATGTAATGTTACCACCGAGACGTAGGGACCGACACTCCTGGAATGTTGTCAAATGTTACATCCGAGATGTTAGGTTGCCTTAGGTTAGGATATATATCGTTATAGACGTATATACTGTTCCCACCGAGAGGTAGGGTTCGACAGGCCAGGAATGTTGTCAAATATTGCATCCGAGATGTTAGGTTGCCTTAAGTTAGGATATATAACGTTATAGACGCATGTAATGTTACCACCGAGACGTAGGGACCGACACTCCTGGAATGTTGTCAAATGTTACATCCGAGATGTTAGGTTGCCTTAGGTTAGGATATATGACGTTATAGACGTATATACTGTTCCCTCCGAGAGGTAGGGTTCGACGGGTCAGGAATGTTGTCAAATATTGCATCCGAGATGATAGGTCGCCTTAGGTTAGGATATATGACGTTATAGACGTATATACTGTTCCCTCCGAGAAGTACGGTTCGACAGGCCAGGAATGTTGTCAAATATTGCATCCGAGATGTTAGGTTGCCTTAGGTTAGGATATATAACGTTATACACGCATGTAACGTTACCTCCGACACGTAGGGACCGACACGCCTGGAATGTTGTCAAATGTTACATCCGAGATGTTAGGTTGCCTCAGGTTAGGATATATGACGTTATAGACGTATATACTGTTCCCTCCGAGAAGTAGGGTTCGACGGGCCAGGAATGTTGTCAAATATTGCATCCGAGATGTTAGGTTGCCTTAGGTTAGGATATATAACGTTATAGACGCATGTAACGTTACCTCCGACACGTAGGGACCGACACGCCTGGAATGTTGTCAAATGTTACATCCGAGATGTTAGGTTGCCTTATGTTAGGATATATGACGCTACAGACGTATATACTGTTCCCTCCGAGAAGTAGGGTTCGACAGGCCAGGAATGTTGTCAAATATTGCATCCGAGATGTTAGGTTGCCTTAGATTAGGATATACAACGTTATAGACGCATATAATGTTCCCACCGAGAAGTAGGGTCCGACACGCCTGGAATGTTGTAGAATAATACATCCGAGATGTCAGGTTGCCTTAGGTTAGGATATATAACGTTATAGACGTATATACTGTTCCCTCCGAGAAGTAGGGTTCGATAGGCCAGGAATGTTGTCAAATACTGCATCCGGGATGTTAGGTGGCCTTAGATTAGGATATATACCGTTATATTCGCATGTAATGTTACCACCGAGACGTAGGGACCGACACGCCTGGAATGTTGTCAAATGTTACATCCGAGATGTTAGGTTGCCTTAGGTTAGGATATATGACGTTATAGACGTATATACTGTTCCCTCCGAGAAGTAGGGTTCGACGGGCCAGGAATGTTGTCAAATACTGCATCCGAGATGATAGGTCGCCTTAGGTTAGGATATATAACGTTATAGACGCATGTAATCTTACCACCGAGACGTAGGGACCGACACGCCTGGAATGTTGTCAAATGTTACATCCGACATGTTAGGTTGCCTTAGGTTAGGATATATGTCGTTACAGACGTATATACTGCTCCCTCCGAGAAGTAGTGCTCGACAGGCCAGGAATGTTGTCAAATATTGCATCCGAGATGTTAGGTTGCCTTAGATTAGGATATATACCGTTATAGACGTATATACTGTTCCCTCCGAGAAGTAGGGTTCGACAGGCCAGGAATGTTGTCAAATATTGCATCCGAGATGTTAGGTTGCCTCAGGTAAGAATATATGACGTTATAGACGTATATACAGTTCCCTCCGAGAAGTAGGGTTCGATAGGCCAGGAATGTTGTCAAATACTGCATCCGAGATGTTAGGTGGCCTTAGATTAGGATATATACCGTTATAGTCGCATGTAATGTTACCACCGAGACGTAGGGACCGACACGCCTGGAATGTTGTCAAATGTTACATCCGAGATATTAGGTTGCCTTAGGTTAGGATATATGACGTTACGGACGTATATACTGTTCCCTCGGCGAATTAGGGTTCGACAGGCCAGGAATGTTGTCAAATATTGCATCCGAGATGTTAGGTTGCCTTAGATTATGATATATACCGTTATAGACGTATATACTGTTCCCTCCGAGAAGTAGGTTTCGACAGGCCAGGAATGTTGTCAAATATTGCATCCAAGATGTTAGGTTGCCTTAGATTAGGATATACAACGTTATAGACGCATATAATGTTCCCACCGAGGAGTAGGGTCCGACACGCCTGGAATGTTGTAGAATATTACATCCGAGATGTAAGGTTGCCTTAGGTTAGAATATATAACGTTATGGACGTATATACTGTTCCCACCGAGAAGTAGGGTCCGAAACGCCAGGAATGTTGTAAAATATTACATCCGAGTTGTTACGGTGCGTTATAGACGCATTAATGATACCACCGAGACGTAGGGACCGACACGCCTGGAATGTTGTCAAATGTGACATCCGAGATGTTAGGTTGCCTTAGGTTAGGATATATATCGTTATAGACGTATATACTGTTCCCACCGAGAGGTAGGGTTCGACAGGCAAGGAATGTCGTCAAATATTGCATCCGAGATGTTAGGTTGCCTTAGGTTAGGATATATAACGTTATAGACGCATGTAATGTTACCTCCGACACGTAGGGACCGACACGCCTGGAATGTTGTCAAATGTTACATCCGAGATGTTAGGTTGCCTTATGTTAGGATATATGACGCTACAGACGTATCTACTGTTCCCTCCGAGAAGTAGGGTTCGACAGGCCAGGAATGTTGTCAAATATTGCATCCGAGATGTTAGGTGGCCTTAGATTAGGATATACAACGTTATAGACGCATATAATGTTCCCACCGAGAAGTAGGTCCGACACGCCTGGAATGTTGTCAAATATTGCACCCAAGATATTAGGTTGCCTTAGATTAGGATATATACCGTTATAGACGCATGTAATGTTACCACCGAGACGTAGGGACCGACACGCCTGGAATGTTGTCAAATTTTACATCCGAGATGTTAGGTTGCCTCAGGTTAGGATATATGACGATATAGACGTATATACTGTTCCCTCCGAGAAGTAGGGTTCGACGGGCCAGGAATGTTGTCAAATATTGCATCCGAGATGTTAGGTTGCCTTAGATTAGGATATATACCGTTATAGACGCATGTAATGTTACCACCGAGACGTAGGGACCGACACGCCTGGAATGTTGTCAAATGTTACATCCGAGATGTTAGGTTGCCTCAGGTTAGGATATATGACGTTATAGACGTATATACTGTTCCCTCCGAGAAGTAGGGTTCGACGGGCCAGGAATGGTGTCAAATATTGCATCCGAGATGTTAGGTTGCCTTAGATTAGGATATATACCGTTATAGACGTATATACTGTTCCCTCCGAGAAGTAGGGTTCGACGGGCCAGGAATGTTGTCAAATATTGCATCCGAGATGTTAGGTTGCC
The DNA here is from genome assembly GCA_963969225.1 of Xylocopa violacea. Taxonomy (NCBI): domain Eukaryota; kingdom Metazoa; phylum Arthropoda; class Insecta; order Hymenoptera; family Apidae; genus Xylocopa; species Xylocopa violacea. Next base: position 24,497,325 of record CAXAJV010000004.1, read on the forward strand.
TCAGGTAAGGATATATGACGTTATAGACGTATATACTGTTCCCTCCGAGACGTAGGGCCCGACACGCCTGGAATGTTGTCAAATGTTACATCCGAGATGTTAGGTAGCCTTAGGTTAGGATATATGACGCTACAGACGTATATACTGTTCCCTCCGAGAAGTAGGGTTCGACAGGCCAGGAATGTTGTCAAATATTGCATCCGAGATGTTAGGTTGCCTTAGATTAGGATATATAACGTTATAGACGTATATACTGTTCCCTCTGAGAAGTAGGGTTCGACAGGCCAGGAATGTTGTCAAATATTGCACCCGAGATATTAGGTTGCCTTAGATTAGGATATATACCGTTATAGACGCATGTAATGTTACCTCCGACACGTAGGGACCGACACGCCTGGAATGTTGTCAAATGTTACATCCGAGATGTTAGGTTGCCTTATGTTAGGATATATGACGCTACAGACGCATATAATGTTCCCTCCGAGAAGTAGGGTCCGACACGCCTGGAATGTTGTAGAATAATACATCCGAGATGTCAGGTTGCCTTAGGTTAGGATATATAACGTTATAGACGTATATACTGTTCCCTCCGAGAAGTAGGGTTCGATAGGCCAGGAATGTTGTCAAATACTGCATCCGAGATGTTAGGTTGCCTTAGGTTAGGATATATAACGTTATAGACGCATGTAATGTTACCACCGAGACGTAGGGACCGACACTCCTGGAATGTTGTCAAATGTTACATCCGAGATGTTAGGTTGCCTTAGGTTAGGATATATGACGTTATAGACGTATATACTGTTCCCTCCGAGAGGTAGGGTTCGACGGGTCAGGAATGTTGTCAAATATTGCATCCGAGATGATAGGTCGCCTTAGGTTAGGATATATAACGTTATAGACGCATGTAATGTTACCACCGAGACGTAGGGACCGACACGCCTGGAATGTTGTCAAATGTTACATCCGACATGTTAGGTTGCCTTAGGTTAGGATATATGACGTTACAGACGTATATACTGCTCCCTCCGAGAAGTAGTGCTCGACAGGCCAGGAATGTTGTCAAATATTGCATCCGAGATGTTAGGTTGCCTTAGATTAGGATATATACCGTTATAGACGTATATACTGTTCCCTCCGAGAAGTAGGGTTCGACAGGCCAGGAATGTTGTCAAATATTGCATCCGAGAAGTTAGGTTGCCTCAGGTAAGAATATATGACGTTATAGACGTATATACAGTTCCCTCCGAGAAGTAGGGTTCGACAGGCCAGGAATGTTGTCAAATTTTGCATTCGAGGTGTTAGGTTGCCTTAGATTAGGATATATACCGTTATAGTCGCATGTAATGTTACCACCGAGACGTAGGGACCGACACGCCTGGAATGTTGTCAAATGTTACATCCGAGATATTAGGTTGCCTTAGGTTAGGATATATGACGTTACGGACGTATATACTGTTCCCTCGGGGAATTAGGGTTCGACAGGCCAGGAATGTTGTCAAATATTGCATCCGAGATGTTAGGTTGCCTTAGATTATGATATATACCGTTATAGACGTATATACTGTTCCCTCCGAGAAGTAGGTTTCGACAGGCCAGGAATGTTGTCAAATATTGCATCCAAGATGTTAGGTTGCCTTAGATTAGGATATACAACGTTATAGACGCATATAATGTTCCCACCGAGAAGTAGGGTCCGACACGCCTGGAATGTTGTAGAATATTACATCCGAGATGTAAGGTTGCCTTAGGTTAGAATATATAACGTTATGGACGTATATACTGTTCCCACCGAGAAGTAGGGTCCGAAACGCCAGGAATGTTGTAAAATATTACATCCGAGTTGTTACGGTGCGTTATAGACGCATTAATGATACCACCGAGACGTAGGGACCGACACGCCTGGAATGTTGTCAAATGTGACATCCGAGATGTTAGGTTGCCTTAGGTTAGGATATATATCGTTATAGACGTATATACTGTTCCCACCGAGAGGTAGGGTTCGACAGGCAAGGAATGTCGTCAAATATTGCATCCGAGATGTTAGGTTGCCTTAGGTTAGGATATATAACGTTATAGACGCATGTAATGTTACCTCCGACACGTAGGGACCGACACGCCTGGAATGTTGTCAAATGTTACATCCGAGATGTTAGGTTGCCTTATGTTAGGATATATGACGCTACAGACGTATCTACTGTTCCCTCCGAGAAGTAGGGTTCGACAGGCCAGGAATGTTGTCAAATATTGCATCCGAGATGTTAGGTGGCCTTAGATTAGGATATACAACGTTATAGACGCATATAATGTTCCCACCGAGAAGTAGGTCCGACACGCCTGGAATGTTGTCAAATATTGCACCCAAGATATTAGGTTGCCTTAGATTAGGATATATACCGTTATAGACGCATGTAATGTTACCACCGAGACGTAGGGACCGACACGCCTGGAATGTTGTCAAATTTTACATCCGAGATGTTAGGTTGCCTCAGGTTAGGATATATGACGATATAGACGTATATACTGTTCCCTCCGAGAAGTAGGGTTCGACGGGCCAGGAATGTTGTCAAATATTGCATCCGAGATGTTAGGTTGCCTTAGATTAGGATATATACCGTTATAGACGCATGTAATGTTACCACCGAGACGTAGGGACCGACACGCCTGGAATGTTGTCAAATGTTACATCCGAGATGTTAGGTTGCCTCAGGTTAGGATATATGACGTTATAGACGTATATACTGTTCCCTCCGAGAAGTAGGGTTCGACGGGCAAGGAATGGTGTCAAATATTGCATCCGAGATGTTAGGTTGCCTTAGATTAGGATATATACCGTTATAGACGTATATACTGTTCCCTCCGAGAAGTAGGGTTCGACGGGCCAGGAATGTTGTCAAATATTGCATCCGAGATGTTAGGTTGCCTCAGGTAAGGATATATGACGTTATAGACGTATATACTGTTCCCTCCGAGACGTAGGGCCCGACACGCCTGGAATGTTGTCAAATGTTACATCCGAGATGTTAGGTTGCCTTAGGTTAGGATATATGACGCTACAGACGTATATACTGTTCCCTCCGAGAAGTAGGGTTCGACAGGCCAGGAATGTTGTCAAATATTGCATCCGAGATGTTAGGTTGCCTTAGATTAGGATATATAACGTTATAGACGTATATACTGTTCCCTCTGAGAAGTAGGGTTCGACAGGCCAGGAATGTTGTCAAATATTGCACCCGAGATATTAGGTTGCCTTAGATTAGGATATATACCGTTATAGACGCATGTAATGTTACCTCCGACACGTAGGGACCGACACGCCTGGAATGTTGTCAAATGTTACATCCGAGATGTTAGGTTGCCTTATGTTAGGATATATGACGCTACAGACGCATATAATGTTCCCTCCGAGAAGTAGGGTCCGACACGCCTGGAATGTTGTAGAATAATACATCCGAGATGTCAGGTTGCCTTAGGTTAGGATATATAACGTTATAGACGTATATACTGTTCCCTCCGAGAAGTAGGGTTCGATAGGCCAGGAATGTTGTCAAATACTGCATCCGAGATGTTAGGTTGCCTTAGGTTAGGATATATAACGTTATAGACGCATGTAATGTTACCACCGAGACGTAGGGACCGACACTCCTGGAATGTTGTCAAATGTTACATCCGAGATGTTAGGTTGCCTTAGGTTAGGATATATGACGTTATAGACGTATATACTGTTCCCTCCGAGAGGTAGGGTTCGACGGGTCAGGAATGTTGTCAAATATTGCATCCGAGATGATAGGTCGCCTTAGGTTAGGATATATAACGTTATAGACGCATGTAATGTTACCACCGAGACGTAGGGACCGACACGCCTGGAATGTTGTCAAATGTTACATCCGACATGTTAGGTTGCCTTAGGTTAGGATATATGACGTTACAGACGTATATACTGCTCCCTCCGAGAAGTAGTGCTCGACAGGCCAGGAATGTTGTCAAATATTGCATCCGAGATGTTAGGTTGCCTTAGATTAGGATATATACCGTTATAGACGTATATACTATTCCCTCCGAGAAGTAGGGTTCGACAGGCCAGGAATGTTGTCAAATATTGCATCCGAGATGTTAGGTTGCCTCAGGTAAGAATATATGACGTTATAGACGTATATACAGTTCCCTCCGAGAAGTAGGGTTCGACAGGCCAGGAATGTTGTCAAATTTTGCATTCGAGGTGTTAGGTTGCCTTAGGTTAGGATATATAACGTTATAGACGCATGTAATGTTACCACCGAGACGTAGGGACCGACACGCCTGGAATGTTGTCAAATGTTACATCCGAGATGTTAGGTTGCCTTAGGTTAGGATATATGACGTTACAGACGTATATACTGTTCCCTGCGGGAAGCAGGGTTCGACAGGCCAGGAATGTTGTCAATTATTGCATCCGAGATGTTAGGTTGCCTTAGATTATGATATATACCGTTATAGACGCATATAATGTTCCCACCGAGTAGTAGGGTCCGACACGCCTGGAAGGTTGTAGAATATTACATCCGAGATGTCAGGTTGCCTTAGGTTAGGATATATACCGTTATAGACATATATACTGTTCCCTCCGAGAAGTAGGGTTCGACAGGCCAGGAATGTTGTCAAATATTGCATCCGAGATGATAGGTTGCCTTAGGTTAGGATATATAACGTTATAGACGCATGTAATGTTACCACCGAGACGTAGGGACCGACACGCCTGGAATGTTGTCAAATGTTACATCCGAGATGTTAGGTTGCCTTAGGTTAGGATATATGACGTTACAGACGTATATACTGTTCCCTGCGGGAAGCAGGGTTCGACAGGCCAGGAATGTTGTCAATTATTGCATCCGAGATGTTAGGTTGCCTTAGATTATGATATATACCGTTATAGACGCATATAATGTTCCCACCGAGTAGTAGGGTCCGACACGCCTGGAAGGTTGTAGAATATTACATCCGAGATGTCAGGTTGCCTTAGGTTAGGATATGTACCGTTATAGACATATATACTGTTCCCTCCGAGAAGTAGGGTTCGACAGGACAGGAATGTTGTCAAATATTGCATCCGAGATATTAGGTTGCCTTAGGTTAGGATATATAACGTTATAGACGCATGTAATGTTACCACCGAGACTTAGGGACCGACACTCCTGGAATGTTGTCAAATGTGACATCCGAGATGTTAGGTTGCCTTAGGTTAGGATATATATCGTTATAGACGTATATACTGTTCCCACCGAGAGGTAGGGTTCGACAGGCCAGGAATGTTGTCAAATATTGCATCCGAGATGTTAGGTTGCCTTAAGTTAGGATATATAACGTTATAGACGCATGTAATGTTACCACCGAGACGTAGGGACCGACACTCCTGGAATGTTGTCAAATGTTACATCCGAGATGTTAGGTTGCCTTAGGTTGGGATATATGACGTTACAGACGTATATACTGTTCCCTCCGAGAGGTAGGGTTCGACGGGTCAGGAATGTTGTCAAATATTGCATCCGAGATGATAGGTCGCCTTAGGTTAGGATATATGACGTTATAGACGTATATACTGTTCCCTCCGAGAAGTACGGTTCGACAGGCCAGGAATGTTGTCAAATATTGCATCCGAGATGATAGGTCGCCTTAGGTTAGGATATATAACGTTATAGACGCATGTAATGTTACCACCGAGACGTAGGGACCGACACGCCTGGAATGTTGTCAAATGTTACATCCGACATGTTAGGTTGCCTTAGGTTAGGATATATGACGTTACAGACGTATATACTGCTCCCTCCGAGAAGTAGTGCTCGACAGGCCAGGAATGTTGTCAAATATTGCATCCGAGATGTTAGGTTGCCTTAGATTAGGATATATACCGTTATAGACGTATATACTGTTCCCTCCGAGAAGTAGGGTTCGACAGGCCAGGAATGTTGTCAAATATTGCATCCGAGATGTTAGGTTGCCTCAGGTAAGAATATATGACGTTATAGACGTATATACAGTTCCCTCCGAGAAGTAGGGTTCGACAGGCCAGGAATGTTGTCAAATTTTGCATTCGAGGTGTTAGGTTGCCTTAGGTTAGGATATATAACGTTATAGACGCATGTAATGTTACCACCGAGACGTAGGGACCGACACGCCTGGAATGTTGTCAAATGTTACATCCGAGATGTTAGGTTGCCTTAGGTTAGGATATATGACGTTACAGACGTATATACTGTTCCCTGCGGGAAGCAGGGTTCGACAGGCCAGGAATGTTGTCAATTATTGCATCCGAGATGTTAGGTTGCCTTAGATTATGATATATACCGTTATAGACGCATATAATGTTCCCACCGAGTAGTAGGGTCCGACACGCCTGGAAGGTTGTAGAATATTACATCCGAGATGTCAGGTTGCCTTAGGTTAGGATATATACCGTTATAGACATATATACTGTTCCGTCCGAGAAGTAGGGTTCGACAGGCCAGGAATGTTGTCAAATATTGCATCCGAGATGATAGGTTGCCTTAGGTTAGGATATATAACGTTATAGACGCATGTAATGTTACCACCGAGACGTAGGGACCGACACGCCTGGAATGTTGTCAAATGTTACATCCGAGATGTTAGGTTGCCTTAGGTTAGGATATATGACGTTACAGACGTATATACTGTTCCCTGCGGGAAGCAGGGTTCGACAGGCCAGGAATGTTGTCAATTATTGCATCCGAGATGTTAGGTTGCCTTAGATTATGATATATACCGTTATAGACGCATATAATGTTCCCACCGAGTAGTAGGGTCCGACACGCCTGGAAGGTTGTAGAATATTACATCCGAGATGTCAGGTTGCCTTAGGTTAGGATATATACCGTTATAGACATATATACTGTTCCCTCCGAGAAGTAGGGTTCGACAGGCCAGGAATGTTGTCAAATATTGCATCCGAGATGTTAGGTTGCCTTAGGTTAGGATATATGACGTTATAGACGTATATACTGTTCCCTCCGAGAGGTAGGGTTCGACGGGTCAGGAATGTTGTCAAATATTGCATCCGAGATATTAGGTTGCCTTAGATTAGGATATATACCGTTATAGACGCATGTAATGTTACCTCCGACACGTAGGGACCGACACGCCTGGAATGTTGTCAAATGTTACATCCGAGATGTTAGGTTGCCTTATGTTAGGATATATGACGCTACAGACGCATATAATGTTCCCTCCGAGAAGTAGGGTCCGACACGCCTGGAATGTTGTAGAATAATACATCCGAGATGTCAGGTTGCCTTAGGTTAGGATATATAACGTTATAGACGTATATACTGTTCCCTCCGAGAAGTAGGGTTCGATAGGCCAGGAATGTTGTCAAATACTGCATCCGAGATGTTAGGTTGCCTTAGGTTAGGATATATAACGTTATAGACGCATGTAATGTTACCACCGAGACGTAGGGACCGACACTCCTGGAATGTTGTCAAATGTTACATCCGAGATGTTAGGTTGCCTTAGGTTAGGATATATGACGTTATAGATGTATATACTGTTCCCTCCGAGAGGTAGGGTTCGACGGGTCAGGAATGTTGTCAAATATTGCATCCGAGATGATAGGTCGCCTTAGGTTAGGATATATAACGTTATAGACGCATGTAATGTTACCACCGAGACGTAGGGACCGACACGCCTGGAATGTTGTCAAATGTTACATCCGACATGTTAGGTTGCCTTAGGTTAGGATATATGACGTTACAGACGTATATACTGCTCCCTCCGAGAAGTAGTGCTCGACAGGCCAGGAATGTTGTCAAATATTGCATCCGAGATGTTAGGTTGCCTTAGATTAGGATATATACCGTTATAGACGTATATACTGTTCCCTCCGAGAAGTAGGGTTCGACAGGCCAGGAATGTTGTCAAATTTTGAATTCGAGGTGTTAGGTTGCCTTAGGTTAGGATATATAACGTTATAGACGCATGTAATGTTACCACCGAGACGTAGGGACCGACACGCCTGGAATGTTGTCAAATGTTACATCCGAGATGTTAGGTTGCCTTAGGTTAGGATATATGACGTTACAGACGTATATACTGTTCCCTGCGGGAAGCAGGGTTCGACAGGCCAGGAATGTTGTCAATTATTGCATCCGAGATGTTAGGTTGCCTTAGATTATGATATATACCGTTATAGACGCATATAATGTTCCCACCGAGTAGTAGGGTCCGACACGCCTGGAAGGTTGTAGAATATTACATCCGAGATGTCAGGTTGCCTTAGGTTAGGATATGTACCGTTATAGACATATATACTGTTCCCTCCGAGAAGTAGGGTTCGACAGGACAGGAATGTTGTCAAATATTGCATCCGAGATATTAGGTTGCCTTAGGTTAGGATATATAACGTTATAGACGCATGTAATGTTACCACCGAGACTTAGGGACCGACACTCCTGGAATGTTGTCAAATGTGACATCCGAGATGTTAGGTTGCCTTAGGTTAGGATATATATCGTTATAGACGTATATACTGTTCCCACCGAGAGGTAGGGTTCGACAGGCCAGGAATGTTGTCAAATATTGCATCCGAGATGTTAGGTTGCCTTAAGTTAGGATATATAACGTTATAGACGCATGTAATGTTACCACCGAGACGTAGGGACCGACACTCCTGGAATGTTGTCAAATGTTACATCCGAGATGTTAGGTTGCCTTAGGTTGGGATATATGACGTTACAGACGTATATACTGTTCCCTCCGAGAGGTAGGGTTCGACGGGTCAGGAATGTTGTCAAATATTGCATCCGAGATGATAGGTCGCCTTAGGTTAGGATATATGACGTTATAGACGTATATACTGTTCCCTCCGAGAAGTACGGTTCGACAGGCCAGGAATGTTGTCAAATATTGCATCCGAGATGATAGGTCGCCTTAGGTTAGGATATATAACGTTATAGACGCATGTAATGTTACCACCGAGACGTAGGGACCGACACGCCTGGAATGTTGTCAAATGTTACATCCGACATGTTAGGTTGCCTTAGGTTAGGATATATGACGTTACAGACGTATATACTGCTCCCTCCGAGAAGTAGTGCTCGACAGGCCAGGAATGTTGTCAAATATTGCATCCGAGATGTTAGGTTGCCTTAGATTAGGATATATACCGTTATAGACGTATATACTGTTCCCTCCGAGAAGTAGGGTTCGACAGGCCAGGAATGTTGTCAAATATTGCATCCGAGATGTTAGGTTGCCTCAGGTAAGAATATATGACGTTATAGACGTATATACAGTTCCCTCCGAGAAGTAGGGTTCGACAGGCCAGGAATGTTGTCAAATTTTGCATTCGAGGTGTTAGGTTGCCTTAGGTTAGGATATATAACGTTATAGACGCATGTAATGTTACCACCGAGACGTAGGGACCGACACGCCTGGAATGTTGTCAAATGTTACATCCGAGATGTTAGGTTGCCTTAGGTTAGGATATATGACGTTACAGACGTATATACTGTTCCCTGCGGGAAGCAGGGTTCGACAGGCCAGGAATGTTGTCAATTATTGCATCCGAGATGCTAGGTTGCCTTAGATTATGATATATACCGTTATAGACGCATATAATGTTCCCACCGAGTAGTAGTGTCCGACACGCCTGGAAGGTTGTAGAATATTACATCCGAGATGTCAGGTTGCCTTAGGTTAGGATATATACCGTTATAGACATATATACTGTTCCCTCCGAGAAGTAGGGTTCGACAGGCCAGGAATGTTGTCAAATATTGCATCCGAGATGATAGGTTGCCTTAGGTTAGGATATATAACGTTATAGACGCATGTAATGTTACCTCCGACACGTAGGGACCGACACGCCTGGAATGTTGTCAAATGTTACATCCGAGATGTTAGGTTGCCTTATGTTAGGATATATGACGCTACAGACGCATATAATGTTCCCTCCGAGAAGTAGGGTCCGACACGCCTGGAATGTTGTAGAATAATACATCCGAGATGTCAGGTTGCCTTAGGTTAGGATATATAACGTTATAGACGTATATACTGTTCCCTCCGAGAAGTAGGGTTCGATAGGCCAGGAATGTTGTCAAATGTTACATCCGAGATGTTAGGTTGCCTTAGGTTAGGATATATGACGTTATAGATGTATATACTGTTCCCTCCGAGAGGTAGGGTTCGACGGGTCAGGAATGTTGTCAAATATTGCATCCGAGATGATAGGTCGCCTTAGGTTAGGATATATAACGTTATAGACGCATGTAATGTTACCACCGAGACGTAGGGACCGACACGCCTGGAATGTTGTCAAATGTTACATCCGACATGTTAGGTTGCCTTAGGTTAGGATATATGACGTTACAGACGTATATACTGCTCCCTCCGAGAAGTAGTGCTCGACAGGCCAGGAATGTTGTCAAATATTGCATCCGAGATGTTAGGTTGCCTTAGATTAGGATATATACCGTTATAGACGTATATACTGTTCCCTCCGAGAAGTAGGGTTCGACAGGCCAGGAATGTTGTCAAATTTTGCATTCGAGGTGTTAGGTTGCCTTAGGTTAGGATATATAACGTTATAGACGCATGTAATGTTACCACCGAGACGTAGGGACCGACACGCCTGGAATGTTGTCAAATGTTACATCCGAGATGTTAGGTTGCCTTAGGTTAGGATATATGACGTTACAGACGTATATACTGTTCCCTGCGGGAAGCAGGGTTCGACAGGCCAGGAATGTTGTCAATTATTGCATCCGAGATGTTAGGTTGCCTTAGATTATGATATATACCGTTATAGACGCATATAATGTTCCCACCGAGTAGTAGGGTCCGACACGCCTGGAAGGTTGTAGAATATTACATCCGAGATGTCAGGTTGCCTTAGGTTAGGATATGTACCGTTATAGACATATATACTGTTCCCTCCGAGAAGTAGGGTTCGACAGGACAGGAATGTTGTCAAATATTGCATCCGAGATGTTAGGTTGCCTTAGGTTAGGATATATAACGTTATAGACGCATGTAATGTTACCACCGAGACTTAGGGACCGACACTCCTGGAATGTTGTCAAATGTGACATCCGAGATGTTAGGTTGCCTTAGGTTAGGATATATATCGTTATAGACGTATATACTGTTCCCTCCGAGAGGTAGGGTTCGACGGGTCAGGAATGTTGTCAAATATTGCATCCGAGATGATAGGTCGCCTTAGGTTAGGATATATGACGTTATAGACGTATATACTGTTCCCTCCGAGAAGTACGGTTCGACAGGCCAGGAATGTTGTCAGATATTGCATCCGAGATGTTAGGTTGCCTTAGGTTAGGATATATAACGTTATACACGCATGTAATGTTACCACCGAGACGTAGGGACCGACACGCCTGGAATGTTGTCAAATGTTACATCCGAGATGTTAGGTTGCCTCAGGTTAGGATATATGACGTTATAGACGTATATACTGTTCCCTCCGAGAAGTAGGGTTCGACGGGCCAGGAATGGTGTCAAATATTGCATCCGAGATGTTAGGTTGCCTTAGATTAGGATATATACCGTTATAGACGTATATACTGTTCCCTCCGAGAAGTAGGGTTCGACGGGCCAGGAATGTTGTCAAATATTGCATCCGAGATGTTAGGTTGCCTCAGGTAAGGATATATGACGTTATAGACGCATGTAATGTTACCACCGAGACGTAGGGACCGACACGCCTGGAATGTTGTCAAATGTTACATCCGAGATGTTAGGTTGCCTTAGGTTAGGATATATGACGTTACAGACGTATATACTGTTCCCTGCGGGAAGCAGGGTTCGACAGGCCAGGAATGTTGTCAATTATTGCATCCGAGATGTTAGGTTGCCTTAGATTATGATATATACCGTTATAGACGCATATAATGTTCCCACCGAGTAGTAGGGTCCGACACGCCTGGAAGGTTATAGAATATTACATCCGAGATGTCAGGTTGCCTTAGGTTAGGATATATACCGTTATAGACATATATACTGTTCCCTCCGAGAAGTAGGGTTCGACAGGCCAGGAATGTTGTCAAATATTGCATCCGAGATGTTAGGTTGCCTTAGGTTAGGATATATGACGTTATAGACGTATATACTGTTCCCTCCGAGAGGTAGGGTTCGACGGGTCAGGAATGTTGTCAAATATTGCATCCGAGATGATAGGTCGCCTTAGGTTAGGATATATAACGTTATAGACGCATGTAATGTTACCACGGAGACGTAGGGACCGACACGCCTGGAATGTTGTCAAATGTTACATCCGACATGTTAGGTTGCCTTAGGTTAGGATATATGACGTTACAGACGTATATACTGCTCCCTCCGAGAAGTAGTGCTCGACAGGCCAGGAATGTTGTCAAATATTGCATCCGAGATGTTAGGTTGCCTTAGATTAGGATATATACCGTTATAGACGTATATACTGTTCCCTCCGAGAAGTAGGGTTCGACAGGCCAGGAATGTTGTCAAATATTGCATCCGAGATGTTAGGTTGCCTCAGGTAAGAATATATGACGTTATAGACGTATATACAGTTCCCTCCGAGCAGTAGGGTTCGACAGGCCAGGAATGTTGTCAAATTTTGCATTCGAGGTGTTAGGTTGCCTTAGGTTAGGATATATAACGTTATAGACGCATGTAATGTTACCACCGAGACGTAGGGACCGACACGCCTGGAATGTTGTCAAATGTTACATCCGAGATGTTAGGTTGCCTTAGGTTAGGATATATGACGTTACAGACGTATATACTGTTCCCTGCGGGAAGCAGGGTTCGACAGGCCAGGAATGTTGTCAATTATTGCATCCGAGATGTTAGGTTGCCTTAGATTATGATATATACCGTTATAGACGCATATAATGTACCCACCGAGTAGTAGGGTCCGACACGCCTGGAAGGTTGTAGAATATTACATCCGAGATGTCAGGTTGCCTTAGGTTAGGATATGTACCGTTATAGACATATATACTGTTCCCTCCGAGAAGTAGGGTTCGACAGGACAGGAATGTTGTCAAATATTGCATCCGAGATGTTAGGTTGCCTTAGGTTAGGATATATAACGTTATAGACGCATGTAATGTTACCACCGAGACTTAGGGACCGACACTCCTGGAATGTTGTCAAATGTGACATCCGAGATGTTAGGTTGCCTTAGGTTAGGATATATATCGTTATAGACGTATATACTGTTCCCACCGAGAGGTAGGGTTCGACAGGCCAGGAATGTTGTCAAATATTGCATCCGAGATGTTAGGTTGCCTTAAGTTAGGATATATAACGTTATAGACGCATGTAATGTTACCACCGAGACGTAGGGACCGACACTCCTGGAATGTTGTCAAATGTTACATCCGAGATGTTAGGTTGCCTTAGGTTGGGATATATGACGTTATAGACGTATATACTGTTCCCTCCGAGAGGTAGGGTTCGACGGGTCAGGAATGTTGTCAAATATTGCATCCGAGATGATAGGTCGCCTTAGGTTAGGATATATGACGTTATAGACGTATATACTGTTCGCTCCGAGAAGTACGGTTCGACAGGCCAGGAATGTTGTCAGATATTGCATCCGAGATGTTAGGTTGCCTTAGGTTAGGATATATAACGTTATACACGCATGTAATGTTACCACCGAGACGTAGGGACCGACACGCCTGGAATGTTGTCAAATGTTACATCCGAGATGTTAGGTTGCCTCAGGTTAGGATATATGACGTTATAGACATATATACTGTTCCCTCCGAGAAGTAGGGTTCGACAGGCCAGGAATGTTGTCAAATATTGCATCCGAGATGTTAGGTTGCCTTAGATTAGGATATATAACGTTATAGACGTATATACTGTTCCCTCTGAGAAGTAGGGTTCGACAGGCCAGGAATGTTGTCAAATATTGCACCCGAGATATTAGGTTGCCTTAGATTAGGATATATACCGTTATAGACGCATGTAATGTTACCTCCGACACGTAGGGACCGACACGCCTGGAATGTTGTCAAATGTTACATCCGAGATGTTAGGTTGCCTTATGTTAGGATATATGACGCTACAGACGCATATAATGTTCCCTCCGAGAAGTAGGGTCCGACACGCCTGGAATGTTGTCAAATGTTACATCCGAGATGTTAGGTTGCCTTAGGTTAGGATATATGACGTTATAGACGTATATACTGTTCCCTCCGAGAGGTAGGGTTCGACGGGTCAGGAATGTTGTCAAATATTGCATCCGAGATGATAGGTCGCCTTAGGTTAGGATATATAACGTTATAGACGCATGTAATGTTACCACCGAGACGTAGGGACCGACACGCCTGGAATGTTGTCAAATGTTACATCCGACATGTTAGGTTGCCTTAGGTTAGGATATATGACGTTACAGACGTATATACTGCTCCCTCCGAGATGTAGTGCTCGACAGGCCAGGAATGTTGTCAAATATTGCATCCGAGATGTTAGGTTGCCTTAGATTAGGATATATACCGTTATAGACGTATATACTGTTCCCTCCGAGAAGTAGGGTTCGACAGGCCAGGAATGTTGTCAAATATTGCATCCGAGATGTTAGGTTGCCTCAGGTAAGAATATATGACGTTATAGACGTATATACAGTTCCCTCCGAGAAGTAGGGTTCGACAGGCCAGGAATGTTGTCAAATTTTGCATTCGAGGTGTTAGGTTGCCTTAGGTTAGGATATATAACGTTATAGACGCATGTAATGTTACCACCGAGACGTAGGGACCGACACGCCTGGAATGTTGTCAAATGTTACATCCGAGATGTTAGGTTGCCTTAGGTTAGGATATATGACGTTACAGACGTATATACTGTTCCCTGCGGGAAGCAGGGTTCGACAGGCCAGGAATGTTGTCAATTATTGCATCCGAGATGTTAGGTTGCCTTAGATTATGATATATACCGTTATAGACGCATATAATGTTCCCACCGAGTAGTAGGGTCCGACACGCCTGGAAGGTTGTAGAATATTACATCCGAGATGTCAGGTTGCCTTAGGTTAGGATATATACCGTTATAGACATATATACTGTTCCCTCCGAGAAGTAGGGTTCGACAGGCCAGGAATGTTGTCAAATATTGCATCCGAGATGATAGGTTGCCTTAGGTTAGGATATATAACGTTATAGACGCATGTAATGTTACCACCGAGACGTAGGGACCGACACGCCTGGAATGTTGTCAAATGTTACATCCGAGATGTTAGGTTGCCTTAGGTTAGGATATATGACGTTACAGACGTATATACTGTTCCCTGCGGGAAGCAGGGTTCGACAGGCCAGGAATGTTGTCAATTATTGCATCCGAGATGTTAGGTTGCCTTAGATTATGATATATACCGTTATAGACGCATATAATGTTCCCACCGAGTAGTAGGGTCCGACACGCCTGGAAGGTTGTAGAATATTACATCCGAGATGTCAGGTTGCCTCAGGTTAGGATATATGACGTTATAGACATATATACTGTTCCCTCCGAGAAGTAGGGTTCGACAGGCCAGGAATGTTGTCAAATATTGCATCCGAGATGTTAGGTTGCCTTAGGTTAGGATATATGACGTTATAGACGTATATACTGTTCCCTCCGAGAGGTAGGGTTCGACGGGTCAGGAATGTTGTCAAATATTGCATCCGAGATGATAGGTCGCCTTAGGTTAGGATATATAACGTTATAGACGCATGTAATGTTACCACCGAGACGTAGGGACCGACACGCCTGGAATGTTGTCAAATGTTACATCCGACATGTTAGGTTGCCTTAGGTTAGGATATATGACGTTACAGACGTATATACTGCTCCCTCCGAGATGTAGTGCTCGACAGGCCAGGAATGTTGTCAAATATTGCATCCGAGATGTTAGGTTGCCTTAGATTAGGATATATACCGTTATAGACGTATATACTGTTCCCTCCGAGAAGTAGGGTTCGACAGGCCAGGAATGTTGTCAAATATTGCATCCGAGATGTTAGGTTGCCTCAGGTAAGAATATATGACGTTATAGACGTATATACAGTTCCCTCCGAGAAGTAGGGTTCGACAGGCCAGGAATGTTGTCAAATTTTGCATTCGAGGTGTTAGGTTGCCTTAGGTTAGGATATATAACGTTATAGACGCATGTAATGTTACCACCGAGACGTAGGGACCGACACGCCTGGAATGTTGTCAAATGTTACATCCGAGATGTTAGGTTGCCTTAGGTTAGGATATATGACGTTACAGACGTATATACTGTTCCCTGCGGGAAGCAGGGTTCGACAGGCCAGGAATGTTGTCAATTATTGCATCCGAGATGTTAGGTTGCCTTAGATTATGATATATACCGTTATAGACGCATATAATGTTCCCACCGAGTAGTAGGGTCCGACACGCCTGGAAGGTTGTAGAATATTACATCCGAGATGTCAGGTTGCCTTAGGTTAGGATATATACCGTTATAGACATATATACTGTTCCCTCCGAGAAGTAGGGTTCGACAGGCCAGGAATGTTGTCAAATATTGCATCCGAGATGATAGGTTGCCTTAGGTTAGGATATATAACTTTATAGACGCATGTAATGTTACCACCGAGACGTAGGGACCGACACGCCTGGAATGTTGTCAAATGTTACATCCGAGATGTTAGGTTGCCTTAGGTTAGGATATATGACGTTACAGACGTATATACTGTTCCCTGCGGGAAGCAGGGTTCGACAGGCCAGGAATGTTGTCAATTATTGCATCCGAGATGTTAGGTTGCCTTAGATTATGATATATACCGTTATAGACGCATATAATGTTCCCACCGAGTAGTAGGGTCCGACACGCCTGGAAGGTTGTAGAATATTACATCCGAGATGTCAGGTTGCCTTAGGTTAGGATATATACCGTTATAGACATATATACTGTTCCCTCCGAGAAGTAGGGTTCGACAGGCCAGGAATGTTGTCAAATATTGCATCCGAGACGTTAGGTTGCCTTAGGTTAGGATATATGACGTTATAGACGTATATACTGTTCCCTCCGAGAGGTAGGGTTCGACGGGTCAGGAATGTTGTCAAATATTGCATCCGAGATGATAGGTCGCCTTAGGTTAGGATATATAACGTTATAGACGCATGTAATGTTACCACCGAGACGTAGGGACCGACACGCCTGGAATGTTGTCAAATGTTACATCCGACATGTTAGGTTGCCTTAGGTTAGGATATATGACGTTACAGACGTATATACTGCTCCCTCCGAGAAGTAGTGCTCGACAGGCCAGGAACGTTGTCAAATATTGCATCCGAGATGTTAGGTTGCCTTAGATTAGGATATATACCGTTATAGACGTATATACTGTTCCCTCCGAGAAGTAGGGTTCGACAGGCCAGGAATGTTGTCAAATATTGCATCCGAGATGTTAGGTTGCCTCAGGTAAGAATATATGACGTTATAGACGTATATACAGTTCCCTCCGAGAAGTAGGGTTCGACAGGCCAGGAATGTTGTCAAATTTTGCATTCGAGGTGTTAGGTTGCCTTAGGTTAGGATATATAACGTTATAGACGCATGTAATGTTACCACCGAGACGTAGGGACCGACACGCCTGGAATGTTGTCAAATGTTACATCCGAGATGTTAGGTTGCCTTAGGTTAGGATATATGACGTTACAGACGTATATACTGTTCCCTGCGGGAAGCAGGGTTCGACAGGCCAGGAATGTTGTCAATTATTGCATCCGAGATGTTAGGTTGCCTTAGATTATGATATATACCGTTATAGACGCATATAATGTTCCCACCGAGTAGTAGGGTCCGACACGCCTGGAAGGTTGTAGAATATTACATCCGAGATGTCAGGTTGCCTTAGGTTAGGATATATACCGTTATAGACATATATACTGTTCCCTCCGAGAAGTAGGGTTCGACAGGCCAGGAATGTTGTCAAATATTGCATCCGAGATGTTAGGTTGCCTTAGGTTAGGATATATAACGTTATAGACGCATGTAATGTTACCACCGAGACTTAGGGACCGACACTCCTGGAATGTTGTCAAATGTGACATCCGAGATGTTAGGTTGCCTTAGGTTAGGATATATGACGTTATAGACGTATATACTGTTCCCTCCGAGAGGTAGGGTTCGACGGGTCAGGAATGTTGTCAAATATTGCATCCGAGATGATAGGTCGCCTTAGGTTAGGATATATGACGTTATAGACGTATATACTGTTCCCTCCGAGAAGTACGGTTCGACAGGCCAGGAATGTTGTCAAATATTGCATCCGAGATGTTAGGTTGCCTTAGGTTAGGATATATAACGTTATACACGCATGTAATGTTACCACCGAGACGTAGGGACCGACACGCCTGGAATGTTGTCAAATGTTACATCCGAGATGTTAGGTTGCCTCAGGTTAGGATATATGACGTTATAGGCGTATATACTGTTCCCTCCGAGAAGTACGGTTCGACAGGCCAGGAATGTTGTCAAATATTGCATCCGAGATGTTAGGTTGCCTTAGGTTAGGATATATAACGTTATAGACGCATGTAATGTTACCACCGAGACGTAGGGACCGACACGCCTGGAATGTTGTCAAATGTTACATCCGAGATGTTAGGTTGCCTTAGGTTAGGATATATGACGTTACAGACGTATATACTGTTCCCTCCGGGAAGTAGGGTTCGACAGGCCAGGAATGTTGTCAAATATTGCATCCGAGATGTTAGGTTGCTTTAGATAATGATATATACCGTTATAGACGTATATACTGTTCCCTCCGAGAAGTAGGGTTCGACAGGCCGGGAATGTTGTCAAATATTGCATCCAAGATGTTAGGTTGCCTTAGATTAGGATATACAACGTTATAGACGCATATAATGTTGCCACCGAGAAGTAGGGCCCGACACGCCTGGAATGTTGTAGAATATTACATCCGAGATGTAAGGTTGCCTTAGGTTAGGATATATAACGTTATGGACGTATATGCTATTCCCACCGAGAAGTAGGGTCCGAAACGCCAGGAATGTTGTAAAATATTACATCCGAGTTGTTACGTTGCCGTTATAGACGCATTAATGTTACCACCTAGACGTAGGGACCGACACGCCTGGAATGTTGTCAAATGTGACATCCGAGATGTTAGGTTGCCTTAGGTTAGGATATATATCGTTATAGACGTATATACTGTTCCCACCAAGAGGTAGGGTTCGACAGGCAAGGAATGTTGTCAAATATTGCATCCGAGATGTTAGGTTGCCTTAGGTTAGGATATATAACGTTGTAGACGCATGTAATGTTACCTCCGACACGTAGGGACCGACACGCCTGGAATGTTGTCAAATGTTACATCCGAGATGTTAGGTTGCCTTATGTTAGGATATATGACGCTACAGACGTATATACTGTTCCCTCCGAGAAGTAGGGTTCGACAGGCCAGGAATGTTGTCAAATATTGCATCCGAGATGTTAGGTTGCCTTAGATTAGGATATACAACGTTATAGACGCATATAATGTTCCCACCGAGAAGTAGGGTCCGACACGCCTGGAATGTTGTAGAATAATACATCCGAGATGTCAGGTTGCCTTAGGTTAGGATATATACCGTTAGAGACGTATATAATGTTCCCTCCGAGAAGTAGGGTTCGACAGGCCAGGAATGTTGTCAAATATTGCATCCAAGATGTTAGGTTGCCTTAGATTAGGATATACAACTTTATAGACGCATATAATGTTCCCACCGAGAAGTAGGGTCCGACACGCCTGGAATGTTGTAGAATATTACATCCGAGATGTAAGGTTGCCTTAGGTTAGGATATATAACGTTATGGACGTGTATACTGTTCCCACCGAGAAGTAGGGTCCGAAACGCCAGGAATGTTGTAAAATATTACATCCGAGTTGTTACGTTGCCGTTATAGACGCATTAATGTTACCACCGAGACGTAGGGACCGACACGCCTGGAATGTTGTCAAATGTGACATCCGAGATGTTAGGTTGCCTTAGGTTAGGATATATGACGTTACAGACGTATATACTGTTCCCTCCGAGAAGTAGGGTTCGACAGGCCAGGAATGATGTCAAATATTGCATCCGAGATGTTAGGTTGCCTTAGATTAGGATATACAACGTTATAGACGCATATAATGTTCCCACCGAGAAGTAGGGTCCGACACGCCTGGAATGTTGTAGAATAATACATCCGAGATGTCAGGTTGCCTTAGGTTAGGATATATAACGTTATAGACGTATATACTGTTCCCTCCGAGAAGTAGGGTTCGATAGGCCAGGAATGTTGTCAAATACTGCATCCGAGATGTTAGGTTGCCTTAGGTTAGGATATATAACGTTATAGACGCATGTAATGTTACCACCGAGACGTAGGGACCGACACTCCTGGAATGTTGTCAAATGTTACATCCGAGATGTTAGGTTGCCTTAGGTTAGGATATATGACGTTATAGACGTATATACTCTTCCCTCCGAGAGGTAGGGTTCGACGGGTCAGGAATGTTGTCAATTATTGCATCCGAGATGTTAGGTTGCCTTAGATTATGATATATACCGTTATAGACGCATATAATGTTCCCACCGAGTAGTAGGGTCCGACACGCCTGGAAGGTTGTAGAATATTACATCCGAGATGTCAGGTTGCCTTAGGTTAGGATATATACCGTTATAGACATATATACTGTTCCCTCCGAGAAGTAGGGTTCGACAGGCCAGGAATGTTGTCAAATATTGCATCCGAGATGTTAGGTTGCCTTAGGTTAGGATATATAACGTTATAGACGCATGTAATGTTACCACCGAGACTTAGGGACCGACACTCCTGGAATGTTGTCAAATGTGACATCCGAGATGTTAGGTTGCCTTAGGTTAGGATATATATCGTTATAGACGTATATACTGTTCCCACCGAGAGGTAGGGTTCGACAGGCCAGGAATGTTGTCAAATATTGCATCCGAGATGTTAGGTTGCCTTAAGTTAGGATATATAACGTTATAGACGCATGTAATGTTACCACTGAGACGTAGGGACCGACACTCCTGGAATGTTGTCAAATGTTACATCCGAGATGTTAGGTTGCCTTAGGTTAGGATATATGACGTTATAGACGTATATACTCTTCCCTCCGAGAGGTAGGGTTCGACGGGTCAGGAATGTTGTCAAATATTGCATCCGGGATGATAGGTCGCCTTAGGTTAGGATATATGACGTTATAGACGTATATACTGTTCCCTCCGAGAAGTACGGTTCGACAGGCCAGGAATGTTGTCAAATATTGCATCCGAGATGTTAGGTTGCCTTAGGTTAGGATATATAACGTTATACACGCATGTAATGTTACCACCGAGACGTAGGGACCGACACGCCTGGAATGTTGTCAAATGTTACATCCGAGATGTTAGGTTGCCTCAGGTTAGGATATATGACGTTATAGGCGTATATACTGTTCCCTCCGAGAAGTCCGGTTCGACAGGCCAGGAATGTTGTCAAATATTGCATCCGAGATGTTAGGTTGCCTTAGGTTAGGATATATAACGTTATAGACGCATGTAATGTTACCACCGAGACGTAGGGACCGACACGCCTGGAATGTTGTCAAATGTTACATCCGAGATGTTAGGTTGCCTTAGGTTAGGATATATGACGTTACAGACGTATATACTGTTCCCTCCGGGAAGTAGGGTTCGACAGGCCAGGAATGTTGTCAAATATTGCATCCGAGATGTTAGGTTGCTTTAGATAATGATATATACCGTTATAGACGTATATACTGTTCCCTCCGAGAAGTAGGGTTCGACAGGCCGGGAATGTTGTCAAATATTGCATCCAAGATGTTAGGTTGCCTTAGATTAGGATATACAACGTTATAGACGCATATAATGTTGCCACCGAGAAGTAGGGCCCGACACGCCTGGAATGTTGTAGAATATTACATCCGAAATGTAAGGTTGCCTTAGGTTAGGATATATAACGTTATGGACGTATATGCTATTCCCACCGAGAAGTAGGTTCCGAAACGCCAGGAATGTTGTAAAATATTACATCCGAGTTGTTACGTTGCCGTTATAGACGCATTAATGTTACCACCTAGACGTAGGGACCGACACGCCTGGAATGTTGTCAAATGTGACATCCGAGATGTTAGGTTGCCTTAGGTTAGGATATATATCGTTATAGACGTATATACTGTTCCCACCAAGAGGTAGGGTTCGACAGGCAAGGAATGTTGTCAAATATTGCATCCGAGATGTTAGGTTGCCTTAGGTTAGGATATATAACGTTGTAGACGCATGTAATGTTACCTCCGACACGTAGGGACCGACACGCCTGGAATGTTGTCAAATGTTACATCCGAGATGTTAGGTTGCCTTATGTTAGGATATATGACGCTACAGACGTATATACTGTTCCCTCCGAGAAGTAGGGTTCGACAGGCCAGGAATGTTGTCAAATATTGCATCCGAGATGTTAGGTTGCCTTAGATTAGGATATACAACGTTATAGACGCATATAATGTTCCCACCGAGAAGAAGGGTCCGACACGCCTGGAATGTTGTAGAATAATACATCCGAGATGTCAGGTTGCCTTAGGTTAGGATATATACCGTTATAGACGTATATACTGTTCCCTCCGAGAAGTTGGGTTCGACAGGCCAGGAATGTTGTCAAATATTGCATCCAAGATGTTAGGTTGCCTTAGATTAGGATATACAACTTTATAGACGCATATAATGTTCCCACCGAGATGTAGGGTCCGACACGCCTGGAATGTTGTAGAATATTACATCCGAGATGTAAGGTTGCCTTAGGTTAGGATATATAACGTTATGGACGTGTATACTGTTCCCACCGAGAAGTAGGGTCCGAAACGCCAGGAATGTTGTAAAATATTACACCCGAGTTGTTACGTTGCCGTTATAGACGCATTAATGTTACCACCGAGACGTAGGGTCCGACACGCCTGGAATGTTGTCAAATGTGACATCCGAGATGTTAGGTTGCCTTAGGTTAGGATATATATCGTTATAGACGTATATACTGTTCCCACCGAGAGGTAGGGTTCGACAGGCAAGGAATGTTGTCAAATATTGCATCCGAGATGTTAGGTTGCCTTAGGTTAGGATATATAACGTTATAGACGCATGTAATTTTACCTCCGACACGTAGGGACCGACACGCCTGGAATGTTGTCAAATGTTACATCCGAGATGTTAGGTTGCCTTATGTTAGGATATATAACGCTACAGACGTATATACTGTTGCCTCCGAGAAGTAGGGTTCGACAGGCCAGGAATGTTGTCAAATATTGCATCCGAGATGTTAGGTTGCCTTAGATTAGGATATACAACGTTATAGACGCATATAATGTTCCCACCGAGAAGTAGGGTCCGACACGCCTGGAATGTTGTAGAATAATACATCTGAGATGTCAGGTTGCCTTAGGTTAGGATATATAACGTTATAGACGTATATACTGTTCCCTCCGAGAAGTAGGGTTCGACAGGCCAGGAATGTTTGCAAATATTGCATCCGAGATGTTAGGTGGCTTTAGATTAGGATATACAACGTTATAGACGCATATAATGTTCCCACCGAGAAGTAGGTCCGACACGCCTGGAATGTTGTAGAATATTACATCCGAGATGTAAGGTTGCCTTAGGTTAGGATATATAACGTTATGGACGTATATACTGTTCCCACCGAGAAGTAGGGTCCGAAACGGCAGGAATGTTGTCAAATATTACATCCCAGTTGTTACGTTGCCGTTATAGACGCATTAATGTTACCACCGAGACGTAGGGACCGACACGCCTGGAATGTTGTCAAATGTGACATCCGAGATGTTAGGTTGCCTTAGGTTAGGATATATGACGTTACAGACGTATATACTGTTCCCTGCGGGAAGTAGGGTTCGACAGGCCAGGAATGTTGTCAATTATTGCATCCGAGATGTTAGGTTGCCTTAGATTATGATATATACCGTTATAGACGCATATAATGTTCCCACCGAGTAGTAGGGTCCGACACGCCTGGAAGGTTGTAGAATATTACATCCGAGATGTCAGGTTGCCTTAGGTTAGGATATATATCGTTATAGACGTATATACTGTTCCCACCGAGAGGTAGGGTTCGACAGGCCAGGAATGTTGTCAAATATTGCATCCGAGATGTTAGGTTGCCTTAGGTTAGGATATATAACGTTATAGACGCATGTAATGTTACCACCGAGACGTAGGGACCGACACGCCTGGAATGTTGTCAAATGTTACATCCGAGATGTTAGGTTGCCTTAGGTTAGGATATATGACGTTACAGACGTATATACTGTTCCCTCCGAGAAGTAGTGTTCGACAGGCCAGGAATGTTGTCAAATATTGCATCCGAGATGTTAGGTTGCCTTAGATTAGGACATATACCGTTATAGACGCATATACTGTTCCCTCCGAGAAGTAGGGTTCGACAGACCAAGAATGTTGTCAAATATTGCATCCGAGATGTTAGGTTGCCTTAAGTTAGGATATATAACGTTATAGACGCATGTAATGTTACCACCGAGACGTAGGGACCGACACGCCTGGAATGTGGTCAAATGTTACATCCGAGATTTAGGTTGCCTCAGGTTAGGATATATGACGTTATAGACGTATATACTGTTCCCTCCGAGAAGTACGGTTCGACAGGCCAGGAATGTTGTCAAATATTGCATCCGAGATGTCAGGTTGCCTTAGGTTAGGATATATAACGTTATAGACGTATATACTGTTGCCTCCGAGAAGTAGGGTTCGACAGGCCAGGAATGTTGTCAAATATTGCATCCGAGATGTTAGGTGGCCTTAGATTAGGATATATACCGTTATAGACGCATGTAATGTTACCACCGAGACGTAGGGACCGACACGCGTGGAATGTTGTCAAATGTTACATCCGAGATGTTAGTTTGCCTTAGGTTAGGATATATGACGTTACAGACGTATATACTGTTCCCTGCGGGAAGTAGGGTTCGACAGGCCAGCAATGTTGTCAATTATTGCATCCGAGATGTTAGGTTGCCTTAGATTATGATATATACCGTTACAGACGCATATAATGTTCCCACCGAGTAGTATGGTCCGACACGCCTGGAAGGTTGTAGAATATTACATCCGAGATGTCAGGTTGCCTTAGGTTAGGATATATACCGTTATAGACATATATACTGTTCCCTCCGAGAAGTAGGGTTCGACAGGCAAGGAATGTTGTCAAATATTGCATCCGAGATGTTAGGTTGCCTTAGGTTAGGATATATAACGTTATAGACGCATGTAATGTTACCTCCGACACGTAGGGACCGACACGCCTGGAATGTTGTCAAATGTTACATTCGAGATGTTAGGTTGCCTTAGATTAGGATATATACCGTTATAGACGTATATACTGTTCCCTCCGAGAAGTAGGGTTCGACGGGCCAGGAATGTGGTCAAATATTGCATCCGAGATGTTAGGTTGCCTCAGGTAAGGATATATGACGTTATAGACGTATATACTGTTCTCTCCGAAACGTAGGGTTCGACAGGCCAGGAATGTTGTCAAATATTGCATCCGAGATGTTAGGTTGCCTTAGGTTAGGATATATAACGTTATAGACGCATGTAATATTACCACCGAGACGTAGGGACCGACACGCCTGGAATGTTGTCAAATGTTACATCCGAGATGTTAGGTTGCCTCAGGTTAGGATATATGACGTTATAGGCGTATATACTGTTCCCTCCGAGAAGTACGGTTCGACAGGCCAGGAATGTTGTCAAATATTGCATCCGAGATGTTAGGTTGCCTTAGGTTAGGATATATAACGTTATAGACGCATGTAATGTTACCACCGAGACGTAGGGACCGACACGCCTGGAATGTTGTCAAATGTTACATCCCAGATGTTAGGTTGCCTTAGGTTAGGATATATGGCGTTACAGACGTATATACTGTTCCCTCCGGGAAGTAGGGTTCGACAGGCCAGGAATGTTGTCAAATATTGCATCCGAGGTGTTAGGTTGCTTTAGATAATGATATATACCGTTATATACGTATATACTGTTCCCTCCGAGAAGTAGGGTTCGACAGGCCAGGAATGTTGTCAAATATTGCATCCAAGATGTTAGGTTGCCTTAGATTAGGATATACAACGTTATAGACGCATATAATGTTGCCACCGAGAAGTAGGGCCCGACACGCCTGGAATGTTGTAGAATATTACATCCGAGATGTAAGGTTGCCTTAGGTTAGGATATATAACGTTATGGACGTATATGCTATTCCCACCGAGAAGTAGGGTCCGAAACGCCAGGAATGTTGTAAAATATTACATCCGAGTTGTTACGTTGCCGTTATAGACGCATTAATGTTACCACCTAGACGTAGGGACCGACACGCCTGGAATGTTGTCAAATGTGACATCCGAGTTGTTAGGTTGCCTTAGGTTAGGATATATATCGTTATAGACGTATATACTGTTCCCACCAAGAGGTAGGGTTCGACAGGCAAGGAATGTTGTCAAATATTGCATCCGAGATGTTAGGTTGCCTTAGGTTAGGATATACAACGTTATAGACGCATATAATGTTCCCACCGAGAAGTAGGGTCCGACACGCCTGGAATGTTGTAGAATAATACATCCGAGATGTCAGGTTGCCTTAGGTTAGGATATATACCGTTATAGACGTATATACTGTTCCCTCGGAGAAGTAGGGTTCGACAGGCCAGGAATGTTGTCAAATATTGCATCCAAGGTGTTAGGTTGCCTTAGATTAGGATATACAACGTTATAGACGCATATAATGTTCCCACCGAGAAGTAGGGTCCGACACGCCTGGAATGTTGTAGAATATTACATCCGAGATGTAAGGTTGCCTTAGGTTAGGATATATAACGTTATGGACGTGTATAGTGTTCCCACCGAGAAGTAGGGTCCGAAACGCCAGGAATGTTGTAAAATATTACATCCGAGTTGTTACGTTGCCGTTATAGACGCATTAATGTTACCACTGAGACGTAGGGTCCGACACGCCTGGAATGTTGTCAAATGTGACATCCGAGATGTTAGGTTGCCTTAGGTTAGGATATATATCGTTATAGACGTATATACTGTTCCCACCGAGAGGTAGGGTTCGACAGGCAAGGAATGTTGTCAAATATTGCATCCGAGATGTTAGGTTTCCTTAGGTTAGGATATATAACGTTATAGACGCATGTAATTTTACCTCCGACACGTAGGGACCGACACGCCTGGAATGTTGTCAAATGTTACATTCGAGATGTTAGGATGCCTTATGTTAGGATATATGACGCTACAGACGTATATACTGTTCCCTCCGAGAAGTAGGGTTCGACAGGCCAGGAATGTTGTCAAATATTGCATCCGAGATGTTAGGTTGCCTTAGGTTAGGATATATAACGTTATAGACGCATGTAATTTTACCTCCGACACGTAGGGACCGACACGCCTGGAATGTTGTCAAATGTTACATCCGAGATGTTAGGTTGCCTTATGTTAGGATATATAACGCTACAGACGTATATACTGTTCCCTCCGAGAAGTAGGGTTCGACGGGCCAGGAATGTTGTCAAATATTGCATCCGAGATGTTAGGTTGCCTTAGGTAAGGATATATGACGTTATAGACGTATATACTGTTCTCTCCGAAACGTAGGGTTCGACAGGCCAGGAATGTTGTCAAATATTGCATCCGAGATGTTAGGTTGCCTTAGGTTAGGATATATAACGTTATAGACGCATGTAATGTTACCACCGAGACGTAGGGACCGACACTCCTGGAATGTTGTCAAATGTTACATCCGAGATGTTAGGTTGCCTCAGGTTAGGATATATGACGTTATAGGCGTATATACTGTTCCCTCCGAGAAGTACGGTTCGACAGGCCAGGAATGTTGTCAAATATTGCATCCGAGATGTTAGGTTGCCTTAGGTTAGGATATATAACGTTATAGACGCATGTAATGTTACCACCGAGACGTAGGGACCGACACGCCTGGAATGTTGTCAAATGTTACATCCCAGATGTTAGGTTGCCTTAGGTTAGGATATATGGCGTTACAGACGTATATACTGTTCCCTCCGGGAAGTAGGGTTCGACAGGCCAGGAATGTTGTCAAATATTGCATCCGAGATGTTAGGTTGCTTTAGATAATGATATATACCGTTATAGACGTATATACTGTTCCCTCCGAGAAGTAGGGTTCGACAGGCCAGGAATGTTGTCAAATATTGCATCCAAGATGTTAGGTTACCTTAGATTAGGATATACAACGTTATAGACGCATATAATGTTGCCACCGAGAAGTAGGGCCCGACACGCCTGGAATGTTGTAGAATATTACATCCGAGATGTAAGGTTGCCTTAGGTTAGGATATATAACGTTATGGACGTATATGCTATTCCCACCGAGAAGTAGGGTCCGAAACGCCAGGAATGTTGTAAAATATTACATCCGAGTTGTTACGTTGCCGTTATAGACGCATTAATGTTACCACCTAGACGTAGGGACCGACACGCCTGGAATGTTGTCAAATGTGACATCCGAGTTGTTAGGTTGCCTTAGGTTAGGATATATATCGTTATAGACGTATATACTGTTCCCACCAAGAGGTAGGGTTCGACAGGCAAGGAATGTTGTCAAATATTGCATCCGAGATGTTAGGTTGCCTTAGGTTAGGATATACAACGTTATAGACGCATATAATGTTCCCACCGAGAAGTAGGGTCCGACACGCCTGGAATGTTGTAGAATAATACATCCGAGATGTCAGGTTGCCTTAGGTTAGGATATATACCGTTATAGACGTATATACTGTTCCCACCGAGAGGTAGGGTTCGACAGGCAAGGAATGTTGTCAAATATTGCATCCAAGGTGTTAGGTTGCCTTAGATTAGGATATACAACGTTATAGACGCATATAATGTTCCCACCGAGAAGTAGGGTCCGACACGCCTGGAATGTTGTAGAATATTACATCCGAGATGTAAGGTTGCCTTAGGTTAGGATATATAACGTTATGGACGTGTATACTGTTCCCACCGAGAAGTAGGGTCCGAAACGCCAGGAATGTTGTAAAATATTACATCCGAGATATTAGGTTTCCTTAGGTTAGGATATATAACGTTATAGACGCATGTAATTTTACCTCCGACACGTAGGGACCGACACGCCTGGAATGTTGTCAAATGTTACATCCGAGATGTTAGGTTGCCTCAGGTTAGGATATATGACGTTATAGACGTATATCCTGTTCCCTCCGAGAAGTAGGGTTCGACGGGCCAGGAATGTTGTCAAATATTGCATCCGAGATGTTAGGTTGCCTTAGATTAGGATATATACCGTTATAGACGTATATACTGTTTCCTCCGAGAAGTAGGGTTCGACGGGCCAGGAATGTGGTCAAATATTGCATCCGAGATGTTAGGTTGCCTCAGGTAAGGATATATGACGTTATAGACGTATATACTGTTCTCTCCGAAACGTAGGGTTCGACAGGCCAGGAATGTTGTCAAATATTGCATCCGAGATGTTAGGTTGCCTTAGGTTAGGATATATAACGTTATAGACGCATGTAATATTACCACCGAGACGTAGGGACCGACACGCCTGGAATGTTGTCAAATGTTACATCCGAGATGTTAGGTTGCCTCAGGTTAGGATATATGACGTTATAGGCGTATATACTGTTCCCTCCGAGAAGTACGGTTCGACAGGCCAGGAATGTTGTCAAATATTGCATCCGAGATGTTAGGTTGCCTTAGGTTAGGATATATAACGTTATAGACGCATGTAATGTTACCACCGAGACGTAGGGACCGACACGCCTGGAATGTTGTCAAATGTTACATCCCAGATGTTAGGTTGCCTTAGGTTAGGATATATGGCGTTACAGACGTATATACTGTTCCCTCCGGGAAGTAGGGTTCGACAGGCCAGGAATGTTGTCAAATATTGCATCCGAGGTGTTAGGTTGCTTTAGATAATGATATATACCGTTATATACGTATATACTGTTCCCTCCGAGAAGTAGGGTTCGACAGGCCAGGAATGTTGTCAAATATTGCATCCAAGATGTTAGGTTGCCTTAGATTAGGATATACAACGTTATAGACGCATATAATGTTGCCACCGAGAAGTAGGGCCCGACACGCCTGGAATGTTGTAGAATATTACATCCGAGATGTAAGGTTGCCTTAGGTTAGGATATATAACGTTATGGACGTATATGCTATTCCCACCGAGAAGTAGGGTCCGAAACGCCAGGAATGTTGTAAAATATTACATCCGAGTTGTTACGTTGCCGTTATAGACGCATTAATGTTACCACCTAGACGTAGGGACCGATACGCCTGGAATGTTGTCAAATGTGACATCCGAGTTGTTAGGTTGCCTTAGGTTAGGATATATATCGTTATAGACGTATATACTGTTCCCACCAGGAGGTAGGGTTCGACAGGCAAGGAATGTTGTCAAATATTGCATCCGAGATGTTAGGTTGCCTTAGGTTAGGATATACAACGTTATAGACGCATATAATGTTCCCACCGAGAAGTAGGGTCCGACACGCCTGGAATGTTGTAGAATAATACATCCGAGATGTCAGGTTGCCTTAGGTTAGGATATATACCGTTATAGACGTATATACTGTTCCCTCGGAGAAGTAGGGTTCGACAGGCCAGGAATGTTGTCAAATATTGCATCCAAGGTGTTAGGTTGCCTTAGATTAGGATATACAACGTTATAGACGCATATAATGTTCCCACCGAGAAGTAGGGTCCGACACGCCTGGAATGTTGTAGAATATTACATCCGAGATGTAAGGTTGCCTTAGGTTAGGATATATAACGTTATGGACGTGTATAGTGTTCCCACCGAGAAGTAGGGTCCGAAACGCCAGGAATGTTGTAAAATATTACATCCGAGTTGTTACGTTGCCGTTATAGACGCATTAATGTTACCACTGAGACGTAGGGTCCGACACGCCTGGAATGTTGTCAAATGTGACATCCGAGATGTTAGGTTGCCTTAGGTTAGGATATATATCGTTATAGACGTATATACTGTTCCCACCGAGAGGTAGGGTTCGACAGGCAAGGAATGTTGTCAAATATTGCATCCGAGATGTTAGGTTTCCTTAGGTTAGGATATATAACGTTATAGACGCATGTAATTTTACCTCCGACACGTAGGGACCGACACGCCTGGAATGTTGTCAAATGTTACATTCGAGATGTTAGGATGCCTTATGTTAGGATATATGACGCTACAGACGTATATACTGTTCCCTCCGAGAAGTAGGGTTCGACAGGCCAGGAATGTTGTCAAATATTGCATCCGAGATGTTAGGTTGCCTTAGGTTAGGATATATAACGTTATAGACGCATGTAATTTTACCTCCGACACGTAGGGACCGACACGCCTGGAATGTTGTCAAATATTGCATCCGAGATGTTAGGTTGCCTTAGGTTAGGATATATAACGTTATAGACGCATGTAATGTTACCACCGAGACGTAGGGACCGACACGCCTGGAATGTTGTCAAATGTTACATCCCAGATGTTAGGTTGCCTTAGGTTAGGATATATGGCGTTACAGACGTATATACTGTTCCCTCCGGGAAGTAGGGTTCGACAGGCCAGGAATGTTGTCAAATATTGCATCCGAGATGTTAGGTTGCTTTAGATAATGATATATACCGTTATAGACGTATATACTGTTCCCTCCGAGAAGTAGGGTTCGACAGGCCAGGAATGTTGTCAAATATTGCATCCAAGATGTTAGGTTGCCTTAGATTAGGATATACAACGTTATAGACGCATATAATGTTGCCACCGAGAAGTAGGGCCCGACACGCCTGGAATGTTGTAGAATATTACATCCGAGATGTAAGGTTGCCTTAGGTTAGGATATATAACGTTATGGACGTATATGCTATTCCCACCGAGAAGTAGGGTCCGAAACGCCAGGAATGTTGTAAAATATTACATCCGAGTTGTTACGTTGCCGTTATAGACGCATTAATGTTACCACCTAGACGTAGGGACCGACACGCCTGGAATGTTGTCAAATGTGACATCCGAGTTGTTAGGTTGCCTTAGGTTAGGATATATATCGTTATAGACGTATATACTGTTCCCACCAAGAGGTAGGGTTCGACAGGCAAGGAATGTTGTCAAATATTGCATCCGAGATGTTAGGTTGCCTTAGGTTAGGATATACAACGTTATAGACGCATATAATGTTCCCACCGAGAAGTAGGGTCCGACACGCCTGGAATGTTGTAGAATAATACATCCGAGATGTCAGGTTGCCTTAGGTTAGGATATATACCGTTATAGACGTATATACTGTTCCCTCGGAGAAGTAGGGTTCGACAGGCCAGGAATGTTGTCAAATATTGCATCCAAGGTGTTAGGTTGCCTTAGATTAGGATATACAACGTTATAGACGCATATAATGTTCCCACCGAGAAGTAGGGTCCGACACGCCTGGAATGTTGTAGAATATTACATCCGAGATGTAAGGTTGCCTTAGGTAAGGATATATAACGTTATGGACGTGTATACTGTTCCCACCGAGAAGTAGGGTCCGAAACGCCAGGAATGTTGTAAAATATTACATCCGAGTTGTTACGTTGCCGTTATAGACGCATTAATGTTACCACTGAGACGTAGGGTCCGACACGCCTGGAATGTTGTCAAATGTGACATCCGAGATGTTAGGTTGCCTTAGGTTAGGATATATATCGTTATAGACGTATATACTGTTCCCACCGAGAGCTAGGGTTCGACAGGCAAGGAATGTTGTCAAATATTGCATCCGAGATGTTAGGTTGCCTTAGGTTAGGATATATAACGTTATAGACGCATGTAATTTTACCTCCGACACGTAGGGACCGACACGCCTGGAATGTTGTCAAATGTTACATTCGAGATGTTAGGATGCCTTATGTTAGGATATATGACGCTACAGACGTATATACTGTTCCCTCCGAGAAGTAGGGTTCGACAGGCCAGGAATGTTGTCAAATATTGCATCCGAGATGTTAGGTTGCCTTAGGTTAGGATATATAACGTTATAGACGCATGTAATGTTACCACCGAGACGTAGGGACCGACACGCCTGGAATGTTGTCAAATGTTACATCCGAGATGTTAGGTTGCCTCAGGTTAGGATATATGACGTTATAGGCGTATATACTGTTCCCTCCGAGAAGTACGGTTCGACAGGCCAGGAATGTTGTCAAATATTGCATCCGAGATGTTAGGTTGCCTTAGGTTAGGATATATAACGTTATAGACGCATGTAATGTTACCACCGAGACGTAGGGACCGACACGCCTGGAATGTTGTCAAATGTTACATCCCAGATGTTAGGTTGCCTTAGGTTAGGATATATGGCGTTACAGACGTATATACTGTTCCCTCCGGGAAGTAGGGTTCGACAGGCCAGGAATGTTGTCAAATATTGCATCCGAGATGTTAGGTTGCTTTAGATAATGATATATACCGTTATAGACGTATATACTGTTCCCTCCGAGAAGTAGGGTTCGACAGGCCAGGAATGTTGTCAAATATTGCATCCAAGATGTTAGGTTACCTTAGATTAGGATATACAACGTTATAGACGCATATAATGTTGCCACCGAGAAGTAGGGCCCGACACGCCTGGAATGTTGTAGAATATTACATCCGAGATGTAAGGTTGCCTTAGGTTAGGATATATAACGTTATGGACGTATATGCTATTCCCACCGAGAAGTAGGGTCCGAAACGCCAGGAATGTTGTAAAATATTACATCCGAGTTGTTACGTTGCCGTTATAGACGCATTAATGTTACCACCTAGACGTAGGGACCGACACGCCTGGAATGTTGTCAAATGTGACATCCGAGTTGTTAGGTTGCCTTAGGTTAGGATATATATCGTTATAGACGTATATACTGTTCCCACCAAGAGGTAGGGTTCGACAGGCAAGGAATGTTGTCAAATATTGCATCCGAGATGTTAGGTTGCCTTAGGTTAGGATATACAACGTTATAGACGCATATAATGTTCCCACCGAGAAGTAGGGTCCGACACGCCTGGAATGTTGTAGAATAATACATCCGAGATGTCAGGTTGCCTTAGGTTAGGATATATACCGTTATAGACGTATATACTGTTCCCACCGAGAGGTAGGGTTCGACAGGCAAGGAATGTTGTCAAATATTGCATCCAAGGTGTTAGGTTGCCTTAGATTAGGATATACAACGTTATAGACGCATATAATGTTCCCACCGAGAAGTAGGGTCCGAAACGCCAGGAATGTTGTAAAATATTACATCCGAGATGTTAGGTTTCCTTAGGTTAGGATATATAACGTTATAGACGCATGTAATTTTACCTCCGACACGTAGGGACCGACACGCCTGGAATGTTGTCAAATGTTACATTCGAGATGTTAGGATGCCTTATGTTAGGATATATGACGCTACAGACGTATATACTGTTCCCTCCGAGAAGTAGGGTTCGACAGGCCAGGAATGTTGTCAAATATTGCATCCGAGATGTTAGGTTGCCTTAGGTTAGGATATATAACGTTATAGACGCATGTAATTTTACCTCCGACACGTAGGGACCGACACGCCTGGAATGTTGTCAAATGTTACATCCGAGATGTTAGGTTGCCTTATGTTAGGATATATAACGCTACAGACGTATATACTGTTCCCTCCGAGAAGTAGGGTTCGACGGGCCAGGAATGTTGTCAAATATTGCATCCGAGATGTTAGGTTGCCTTAGGTAAGGATATATGACGTTATAGACGTATATACTGTTCTCTCCGAAACGTAGGGTTCGACAATCCAGGAATGTTGTCAAATATTGCATCCGAGATGTTAGGTTGCCTTAGGTTAGGATATATAACGTTATAGACGCATGTAATGTTACCACCGAGACGTAGGGACCGACACGCCTGGAATGTTGTCAAATGTTACATCCGAGATGTTAGGTTGCCTCAGGTTAGGATATATGACGTTATAGGCGTATATACTGTTCCCTCCGAGAAGTACGGTTCGACAGGCCAGGAATGTTGTCAAATATTGCATCCGAGATGTTAGGTTGCCTTAGGTTAGGATATATAACGTTATAGACGCATGTAATGTTACCACCGAGACGTAGGGACCGACACGCCTGGAATGTTGTCAAATGTTACATCCCAGATGTTAGGTTGCCTTAGGTTAGGATATATGGCGTTACAGACGTATATACTGTTCCCTCCGGGAAGTAGGGTTCGACAGGCCAGGAATGTTGTCAAATATTGCATCCGAGATGTTAGGTTGCTTTAGATAATGATATATACCGTTATAGACGTATATACTGTTCCCTCCGAGAAGTAGGGTTCGACAGGCCAGGAATGTTGTCAAATATTGCATCCAAGATGTTAGGTTGCCTTAGATTAGGATATACAACGTTATAGACGCATATAATGTTGCCACCGAGAAGTAGGGCCCGACACGCCTGGAATGTTGTAGAATATTACATCCGAGATGTAAGGTTGCCTTAGGTTAGGATATATAACGTTATGGACGTATATGCTATTCCCACCGAGAAGTAGGGTCCGAAACGCCAGGAATGTTGTAAAATATTACATCCGAGTTGTTACGTTGCCGTTATAGACGCATTAATGTTACCACCTAGACGTAGGGACCGACACGCCTGGAATGTTGTCAAATGTGACATCCGAGTTGTTAGGTTGCCTTAGGTTAGGATATATATCGTTATAGACGTATATACTGTTCCCACCAAGAGGTAGGGTTCGACAGGCAAGGAATGTTGTCAAATATTGCATCCGAGATGTTAGGTTGCCTTAGGTTAGGATATACAACGTTATAGACGCATATAATGTTCCCACCGAGAAGTAGGGTCCGACACGCCTGGAATGTTATAGAATAATACATCCGAGATGTCAGGTTGCCTTAGGTTAGGATATATACCGTTATAGACGTATATACTGTTCCCTCGGAGAAGTAGGGTTCGACAGGCCAGGAATGTTGTCAAATATTGCATCCAAGGTGTTAGGTTGCCTTAGATTAGGATATACAACGTTATAGACGCATATAATGTTCCCACCGAGAAGTAGGGTCCGACACGCCTGGAATGTTGTAGAATATTACATCCGAGATGTAAGGTTGCCTTAGGTAAGGATATATAACGTTATGGACGTGTATACTGTTCCCACCGAGAAGTAGGGTCCGAAACGCCAGGAATGTTGTAAAATATTACATCCGAGTTGTTACGTTGCCGTTATAGACGCATTAATGTTACCACTGAGACGTAGGGTCCGACACGCCTGGAATGTTGTCAAATGTGACATCCGAGATGTTAGGTTGCCTTAGGTTAGGATATATATCGTTATAGACGTATATACTGTTCCCACCGAGAGCTAGGGTTCGACAGGCAAGGAATGTTGTCAAATATTGCATCCGAGATGTTAGGTTGCCTTAGGTTAGGATATATAACGTTATAGACGCATGTAATTTTACCTCCGACACGTAGGGACCGACACGCCTGGAATGTTGTCAAATGTTACATTCGAGATGTTAGGATGCCTTATGTTAGGATATATGACGCTACAGACGTATATACTGTTCCCTCCGAGAAGTAGGGTTCGACAGGCCAGGAATGTTGTCAAATATTGCATCCGAGATGTTAGGTTGCCTTAGGTTAGGATATATAACGTTATAGACGCATGTAATGTTACCACCGAGACGTAGGGACCGACACGCCTGGAATGTTGTCAAATGTTACATCCGAGATGTTAGGTTGCCTCAGGTTAGGATATATGACGTTATAGGCGTATATACTGTTCCCTCCGAGAAGTACGGTTCGACAGGCCAGGAATGTTGTCAAATATTGCATCCGAGATGTTAGGTTGCCTTAGGTTAGGATATATAACGTTATAGACGCATGTAATGTTACCACCGAGACGTAGGGACCGACACGCCTGGAATGTTGTCAAATGTTACATCCCAGATGTTAGGTTGCCTTAGGTTAGGATATATGGCGTTACAGACGTATATACTGTTCCCTCCGGGAAGTAGGGTTCGACAGGCCAGGAATGTTGTCAAATATTGCATCCGAGATGTTAGGTTGCTTTAGATAATGATATATACCGTTATAGACGTATATACTGTTCCCTCCGAGAAGTAGGGTTCGACAGGCCAGGAATGTTGTCAAATATTGCATCCAAGATGTTAGGTTACCTTAGATTAGGATATACAACGTTATAGACGCATATAATGTTGCCACCGAGAAGTAGGGCCCGACACGCCTGGAATGTTGTAGAATATTACATCCGAGATGTAAGGTTGCCTTAGGTTAGGATATATAACGTTATGGACGTATATGCTATTCCCACCGAGAAGTAGGGTCCGAAACGCCAGGAATGTTGTAAAATATTACATCCGAGTTGTTACGTTGCCGTTATAGACGCATTAATGTTACCACCTAGACGTAGGGACCGACACGCCTGGAATGTTGTCAAATGTGACATCCGAGTTGTTAGGTTGCCTTAGGTTAGGATATATATCGTTATAGACGTATATACTGTTCCCACCAAGAGGTAGGGTTCGACAGGCAAGGAATGTTGTCAAATATTGCATCCGAGATGTTAGGTTGCCTTAGGTTAGGATATACAACGTTATAGACGCATATAATGTTCCCACCGAGAAGTAGGGTCCGACACGCCTGGAATGTTGTAGAATAATACATCCGAGATGTCAGGTTGCCTTAGGTTAGGATATATACCGTTATAGACGTATATACTGTTCCCACCGAGAGGTAGGGTTCGACAGGCAAGGAATGTTGTCAAATATTGCATCCAAGGTGTTAGGTTGCCTTAGATTAGGATATACAACGTTATAGACGCATATAATGTTCCCACCGAGAAGTAGGGTCCGACACGCCTGGAATGTTGTAGAATATTACATCCGAGATGTAAGGTGGCCTTAGGTTAGGATATATAACGTTATGGACGTGTATACTGTTCCCACCGAGAAGTAGGGTCCGAAACGCCAGGAATGTTGTAAAATATTACATCCGAGATGTTAGGTTTCCTTAGGTTAGGATATATAACGTTATAGACGCATGTAATTTTACCTCCGACACGTAGGGACCGACACGCCTGGAATGTTGTCAAATGTTACATTCGAGATGTTAGGATGCCTTATGTTAGGATATATGACGCTACAGACGTATATACTGTTCCCTCCGAGAAGTAGGGTTCGACAGGCCAGGAATGTTGTCAAATATTGCATCCGAGATGTTAGGTTGCCTTAGGTTAGGATATATAACGTTATAGACGCATGTAATTTTACCTCCGACACGTAGGGACCGACACGCCTGGAATGTTGTCAAATGTTACATCCGAGATGTTAGGTTGCCTTATGTTAGGATATATAACGCTACAGACGTATATACTGTTCCCTCCGAGAAGTAGGGTTCGACGGGCCAGGAATGTTGTCAAATATTGCATCCGAGATGTTAGGTTGCCTTAGGTAAGGATATATGACGTTATAGACGTATATACTGTTCTCTCCGAAACGTAGGGTTCGACAATCCAGGAATGTTGTCAAATATTGCATCCGAGATGTTAGGTTGCCTTAGGTTAGGATATATAACGTTATAGACGCATGTAATGTTACCACCGAGACGTAGGGACCGACACGCCTGGAATGTTGTCAAATGTTACATCCGAGATGTTAGGTTGCTTTAGATAATGATATATACCGTTATAGACGTATATACTGTTCCCTCCGAGAAGTAGGGTTCGACAGGCCAGGAATGTTGTCAAATATTGCATCCAAGATGTTAGGTTGCCTTAGATTAGGATATACAACGTTATAGACGCATATAATGTTGCCACCGAGAAGTAGGGCCCGACACGCCTGGAATGTTGTAGAATATTACATCCGAGATGTAAGGTTGCCTTAGGTTAGGATATATAACGTTATGGACGTATATGCTATTCCCACCGAGAAGTAGGGTCCGAAACGCCAGGAATGTTGTAAAATATTACATCCGAGTTGTTACGTTGCCGTTATAGACGCATTAATGTTACCACCTAGACGTAGGGACCGACACGCCTGGAATGTTGTCAAATGTGACATCCGAGTTGTTAGGTTGCCTTAGGTTAGGATATATATCGTTATAGACGTATATACTGTTCCCACCAAGAGGTAGGGTTCGACAGGCAAGGAATGTTGTCAAATATTGCATCCGAGATGTTAGGTTGCCTTAGGTTAGGATATACAACGTTATAGACGCATATAATGTTCCCACCGAGAAGTAGGGTCCGACACGCCTGGAATGTTGTAGAATAATACATCCGAGATGTCAGGTTGCCTTAGGTTAGGATATATACCGTTATAGACGTATATACTGTTCCCTCGGAGAAGTAGGGTTCGACAGGCTAGGAATGTTGTCAAATATTGCATCCAAGGTGTTAGGTTGCCTTAGATTAGGATATACAACGTTATAGACGCATATAATGTTCCCACCGAGAAGTAGGGTCCGACACGCCTGGAATGTTGTAGAATATTACATCCGAGATGTAAGGTTGCCTTAGGTAAGGATATATAACGTTATGGACGTGTATACTGTTCCCACCGAGAAGTAGGGTCCGAAACGCCAGGAATGTTGTAAAATATTACATCCGAGTTGTTACGTTGCCGTTATAGACGCATTAATGTTACCACTGAGACGTAGGGTCCGACACGCCTGGAATGTTGTCAAATGTGACATCCGAGATGTTAGGTTGCCTTAGGTTAGGATATATATCGTTATAGACGTATATACTGTTCCCACCGAGAGCTAGGGTTCGACAGGCAAGGAATGTTGTCAAATATTGCATCCGAGATGTTAGGTTGCCTTAGGTTAGGATATATAACGTTATAGACGCATGTAATTTTACCTCCGACACGTAGGGACCGACACGCCTGGAATGTTGTCAAATGTTACATTCGAGATGTTAGAATGCCTTATGTTAGGATATATGACGCTACAGACGTATATACTGTTCCCTCCGAGAAGTAGGGTTCGACAGGCCAGGAATGTTGTCAAATATTGCATCCGAGATGTTAGGTTGCCTTAGGTTAGGATATATAACGTTATAGACGCATGTAATGTTACCACCGAGACGTAGGGACCGACACGCCTGGAATGTTGTCAAATGTTACATCCGAGATGTTAGGTTGCCTTAGGTTAGGATATATGACGTTACAGACGTATATACTGTTCCCTCCGAGAAGTAGTGTTCGACAGGCCAGGAATGTTGTCAAATATTGCATCCGAGATGTCAGGTTGCCTTAGGTTAGGATATATAACGTTATAGACGTATATACTGTTCCCTCTGAGAAGTAGGGTTCGACAGGCCAGGAATGTTGTCAAATATTGCACCCGAGATGTTAGGTTGCCTTAGATTAGGATGTATACCGTTATAGACGCATGTAATGTTACCACCGAGACGTAGGGACCGACACGCCTGGAATGTTGTCAAATGTTACATCCGAGATGTTAGGTTGCCTCAGGTTAGGATATATGACGTTATAGACGTATATACTGTTCCCTCCGAGAAGTAGGGATCGACGGGCCAGGAATGTTGTCAAATATTGCATCCGAGATGTTAGGTTGCCTTAGGTTAGGATATATAACGTTATAGACGCATGGAATGTTACCACCGAGACGTAGGGACCGACACGCCTGGAATGTTGTCAAATGTTACATCCGAGATGTTAGGTTGCCTTAGGTTAGGATATATGACGTTACAGACGTATATACTGTTCCCTCCGAGAAGTAGGGTTCGACAGGCCAGGAATGTTGTCAAATATTGCATCCGAGATGTTAGGTGGCCTTAGATTAGGATATACAACGTTATAGACGCATATAATGTTCCCACCGAGAAGTAGGTCCGACACGCTTGGAATGTTGTAGAATATTACATCCGAGATGTAAGGTTGCCTTAGGTTAGGATATATAACGTTATGGACGTATATGCTATTCCCACCGAGAAGTAGGGTCCGAAACGCCAGGAATGTTGTAAAATATTACATCCGAGTTGTTACGTTGCCGTTATAGACGCATTAATGTTACCACCTAGACGTAGGGACCGACACGCCTGGAATGTTGTCAAATGTGACATCCGAGTTGTTAGGTTGCCTTAGGTTAGGATATATATCGTTATAGACGTATATACTGTTCCCACCAAGAGGTAGGGTTCGACAGGCAAGGAATGTTGTCAAATATTGCATCCGAGATGTTAGGTTGCCTTAGGTTAGGATATACAACGTTATAGACGCATATAATGTTCCCACCGAGAAGTAGGGTCCGACACGCCTGGAATGTTGTAGAATAATACATCCGAGATGTCAGGTTGCCTTAGGTTAGGATATATACCGTTATAGACGTATATACTGTTCCCACCGAGAGGTAGGGTTCGACAGGCAAGGAATGTTGTCAAATATTGCATCCAAGGTGTTAGGTTGCCTTAGATTAGGATATACAACGTTATAGACGCATATAATGTTCCCACCGAGAAGTAGGGTCCGAAACGCCAGGAATGTTGTAAAATATTACATCCGAGATGTTAGGTTTCCTTAGGTTAGGATATATAACGTTATAGACGCATGTAATTTTACCTCCGACACGTAGGGACCGACACGCCTGGAATGTTGTCAAATGTTACATTCGAGATGTTAGGATGCCTTATGTTAGGATATATGACGCTACAGACGTATATACTGTTCCCTCCGAGAAGTAGGGTTCGACAGGCCAGGAATGTTGTCAAATATTGCATCCGAGATGTTAGGTTGCCTTAGGTTAGGATATATAACGTTATAGACGCATGTAATTTTACCTCCGACACGTAGGGACCGACACGCCTGGAATGTTGTCAAATGTTACATCCGAGATGTTAGGTTGCCTTATGTTAGGATATATAACGCTACAGACGTATATACTGTTCCCTCCGAGAAGTAGGGTTCGACGGGCCAGGAATGTTGTCAAATATTGCATCCGAGATGTTAGGTTGCCTTAGGTAAGGATATATGACGTTATAGACGTATATACTGTTCTCTCCGAAACGTAGGGTTCGACAATCCAGGAATGTTGTCAAATATTGCATCCGAGATGTTAGGTTGCCTTAGGTTAGGATATATAACGTTATAGACGCATGTAATGTTACCACCGAGACGTAGGGACCGACACGCCTGGAATGTTGTCAAATGTTACATCCGAGATGTTAGGTTGCCTCAGGTTAGGATATATGACGTTATAGGCGTATATACTGTTCCCTCCGAGAAGTACGGTTCGACAGGCCAGGAATGTTGTCAAATATTGCATCCGAGATGTTAGGTTGCCTTAGGTTAGGATATATAACGTTATAGACGCATGTAATGTTACCACC
This sequence comes from Xylocopa violacea, assembly GCA_963969225.1. Taxonomy (NCBI): domain Eukaryota; kingdom Metazoa; phylum Arthropoda; class Insecta; order Hymenoptera; family Apidae; genus Xylocopa; species Xylocopa violacea. Next base: position 24,539,803 of record CAXAJV010000004.1, read on the forward strand.
GAGACGTAGGGACCGACACGCCTGGAATGTTGTCAAATGTTACATCCCAGATGTTAGGTTGCCTTAGGTTAGGATATATGGCGTTACAGACGTATATACTGTTCCCTCCGGGAAGTAGGGTTCGACAGGCCAGGAATGTTGTCAAATATTGCATCCGAGATGTTAGGTTGCTTTAGATAATGATATATACCGTTATAGACGTATATACTGTTCCCTCCGAGAAGTAGGGTTCGACAGGCCAGGAATGTTGTCAAATATTGCATCCAAGATGTTAGGTTGCCTTAGATTAGGATATACAACGTTATAGACGCATATAATGTTGCCACCGAGAAGTAGGGCCCGACACGCCTGGAATGTTGTAGAATATTACATCCGAGATGTAAGGTTGCCTTAGGTTAGGATATATAACGTTATGGACGTATATGCTATTCCCACCGAGAAGTAGGGTCCGAAACGCCAGGAATGTTGTAAAATATTACATCCGAGTTGTTACGTTGCCGTTATAGACGCATTAATGTTACCACCTAGACGTAGGGACCGACACGCCTGGAATGTTGTCAAATGTGACATCCGAGTTGTTAGGTTGCCTTAGGTTAGGATATATATCGTTATAGACGTATATACTGTTCCCACCAAGAGGTAGGGTTCGACAGGCAAGGAATGTTGTCAAATATTGCATCCGAGATGTTAGGTTGCCTTAGGTTAGGATATACAACGTTATAGACGCATATAATGTTCCCACCGAGAAGTAGGGTCCGACACGCCTGGAATGTTATAGAATAATACATCCGAGATGTCAGGTTGCCTTAGGTTAGGATATATACCGTTATAGACGTATATACTGTTCCCTCGGAGAAGTAGGGTTCGACAGGCCAGGAATGTTGTCAAATATTGCATCCAAGGTGTTAGGTTGCCTTAGATTAGGATATACAACGTTATAGACGCATATAATGTTCCCACCGAGAAGTAGGGTCCGACACGCCTGGAATGTTGTAGAATATTACATCCGAGATGTAAGGTTGCCTTAGGTAAGGATATATAACGTTATGGACGTGTATACTGTTCCCACCGAGAAGTAGGGTCCGAAACGCCAGGAATGTTGTAAAATATTACATCCGAGTTGTTACGTTGCCGTTATAGACGCATTAATGTTACCACTGAGACGTAGGGTCCGACACGCCTGGAATGTTGTCAAATGTGACATCCGAGATGTTAGGTTGCCTTAGGTTAGGATATATATCGTTATAGACGTATATACTGTTCCCACCGAGAGCTAGGGTTCGACAGGCAAGGAATGTTGTCAAATATTGCATCCGAGATGTTAGGTTGCCTTAGGTTAGGATATATAACGTTATAGACGCATGTAATTTTACCTCCGACACGTAGGGACCGACACGCCTGGAATGTTGTCAAATGTTACATTCGAGATGTTAGGATGCCTTATGTTAGGATATATGACGCTACAGACGTATATACTGTTCCCTCCGAGAAGTAGGGTTCGACAGGCCAGGAATGTTGTCAAATATTGCATCCGAGATGTTAGGTTGCCTTAGGTTAGGATATATAACGTTATAGACGCATGTAATGTTACCACCGAGACGTAGGGACCGACACGCCTGGAATGTTGTCAAATGTTACATCCGAGATGTTAGGTTGCCTCAGGTTAGGATATATGACGTTATAGGCGTATATACTGTTCCCTCCGAGAAGTACGGTTCGACAGGCCAGGAATGTTGTCAAATATTGCATCCGAGATGTTAGGTTGCCTTAGGTTAGGATATATAACGTTATAGACGCATGTAATGTTACCACCGAGACGTAGGGACCGACACGCCTGGAATGTTGTCAAATGTTACATCCCAGATGTTAGGTTGCCTTAGGTTAGGATATATGGCGTTACAGACGTATATACTGTTCCCTCCGGGAAGTAGGGTTCGACAGGCCAGGAATGTTGTCAAATATTGCATCCGAGATGTTAGGTTGCTTTAGATAATGATATATACCGTTATAGACGTATATACTGTTCCCTCCGAGAAGTAGGGTTCGACAGGCCAGGAATGTTGTCAAATATTGCATCCAAGATGTTAGGTTACCTTAGATTAGGATATACAACGTTATAGACGCATATAATGTTGCCACCGAGAAGTAGGGCCCGACACGCCTGGAATGTTGTAGAATATTACATCCGAGATGTAAGGTTGCCTTAGGTTAGGATATATAACGTTATGGACGTATATGCTATTCCCACCGAGAAGTAGGGTCCGAAACGCCAGGAATGTTGTAAAATATTACATCCGAGTTGTTACGTTGCCGTTATAGACGCATTAATGTTACCACCTAGACGTAGGGACCGACACGCCTGGAATGTTGTCAAATGTGACATCCGAGTTGTTAGGTTGCCTTAGGTTAGGATATATATCGTTATAGACGTATATACTGTTCCCACCAAGAGGTAGGGTTCGACAGGCAAGGAATGTTGTCAAATATTGCATCCGAGATGTTAGGTTGCCTTAGGTTAGGATATACAACGTTATAGACGCATATAATGTTCCCACCGAGAAGTAGGGTCCGACACGCCTGGAATGTTGTAGAATAATACATCCGAGATGTCAGGTTGCCTTAGGTTAGGATATATACCGTTATAGACGTATATACTGTTCCCACCGAGAGGTAGGGTTCGACAGGCAAGGAATGTTGTCAAATATTGCATCCAAGGTGTTAGGTTGCCTTAGATTAGGATATACAACGTTATAGACGCATATAATGTTCCCACCGAGAAGTAGGGTCCGACACGCCTGGAATGTTGTAGAATATTACATCCGAGATGTAAGGTGGCCTTAGGTTAGGATATATAACGTTATGGACGTGTATACTGTTCCCACCGAGAAGTAGGGTCCGAAACGCCAGGAATGTTGTAAAATATTACATCCGAGATGTTAGGTTTCCTTAGGTTAGGATATATAACGTTATAGACGCATGTAATTTTACCTCCGACACGTAGGGACCGACACGCCTGGAATGTTGTCAAATGTTACATTCGAGATGTTAGGATGCCTTATGTTAGGATATATGACGCTACAGACGTATATACTGTTCCCTCCGAGAAGTAGGGTTCGACAGGCCAGGAATGTTGTCAAATATTGCATCCGAGATGTTAGGTTGCCTTAGGTTAGGATATATAACGTTATAGACGCATGTAATTTTACCTCCGACACGTAGGGACCGACACGCCTGGAATGTTGTCAAATGTTACATCCGAGATGTTAGGTTGCCTTATGTTAGGATATATAACGCTACAGACGTATATACTGTTCCCTCCGAGAAGTAGGGTTCGACGGGCCAGGAATGTTGTCAAATATTGCATCCGAGATGTTAGGTTGCCTTAGGTAAGGATATATGACGTTATAGACGTATATACTGTTCTCTCCGAAACGTAGGGTTCGACAATCCAGGAATGTTGTCAAATATTGCATCCGAGATGTTAGGTTGCCTTAGGTTAGGATATATAACGTTATAGACGCATGTAATGTTACCACCGAGACGTAGGGACCGACACGCCTGGAATGTTGTCAAATGTTACATCCGAGATGTTAGGTTGCTTTAGATAATGATATATACCGTTATAGACGTATATACTGTTCCCTCCGAGAAGTAGGGTTCGACAGGCCAGGAATGTTGTCAAATATTGCATCCAAGATGTTAGGTTGCCTTAGATTAGGATATACAACGTTATAGACGCATATAATGTTGCCACCGAGAAGTAGGGCCCGACACGCCTGGAATGTTGTAGAATATTACATCCGAGATGTAAGGTTGCCTTAGGTTAGGATATATAACGTTATGGACGTATATGCTATTCCCACCGAGAAGTAGGGTCCGAAACGCCAGGAATGTTGTAAAATATTACATCCGAGTTGTTACGTTGCCGTTATAGACGCATTAATGTTACCACCTAGACGTAGGGACCGACACGCCTGGAATGTTGTCAAATGTGACATCCGAGTTGTTAGGTTGCCTTAGGTTAGGATATATATCGTTATAGACGTATATACTGTTCCCACCAAGAGGTAGGGTTCGACAGGCAAGGAATGTTGTCAAATATTGCATCCGAGATGTTAGGTTGCCTTAGGTTAGGATATACAACGTTATAGACGCATATAATGTTCCCACCGAGAAGTAGGGTCCGACACGCCTGGAATGTTGTAGAATAATACATCCGAGATGTCAGGTTGCCTTAGGTTAGGATATATACCGTTATAGACGTATATACTGTTCCCTCGGAGAAGTAGGGTTCGACAGGCTAGGAATGTTGTCAAATATTGCATCCAAGGTGTTAGGTTGCCTTAGATTAGGATATACAACGTTATAGACGCATATAATGTTCCCACCGAGAAGTAGGGTCCGACACGCCTGGAATGTTGTAGAATATTACATCCGAGATGTAAGGTTGCCTTAGGTAAGGATATATAACGTTATGGACGTGTATACTGCTCCCACCGAGAAGTAGGGTCCGAAACGCCAGGAATGTTGTAAAATATTACATCCGAGTTGTTACGTTGCCGTTATAGACGCATTAATGTTACCACTGAGACGTAGGGTCCGACACGCCTGGAATGTTGTCAAATGTGACATCCGAGATGTTAGGTTGCCTTAGGTTAGGATATATATCGTTATAGACGTATATACTGTTCCCACCGAGAGCTAGGGTTCGACAGGCAAGGAATGTTGTCAAATATTGCATCCGAGATGTTAGGTTGCCTTAGGTTAGGATATATAACGTTATAGACGCATGTAATTTTACCTCCGACACGTAGGGACCGACACGCCTGGAATGTTGTCAAATGTTACATTCGAGATGTTAGGATGCCTTATGTTAGGATATATGACGCTACAGACGTATATACTGTTCCCTCCGAGAAGTAGGGTTCGACAGGCCAGGAATGTTGTCAAATATTGCATCCGAGATGTTAGGTTGCCTTAGGTTAGGATATATAACGTTATAGACGCATGTAATGTTACCACCGAGACGTAGGGACCGACACGCCTGGAATGTTGTCAAATGTTACATCCGAGATGTTAGGTTGCCTTAGGTTAGGATATATGACGTTACAGACGTATATACTGTTCCCTCCGAGAAGTAGTGTTCGACAGGCCAGGAATGTTGTCAAATATTGCATCCGAGATGTCAGGTTGCCTTAGGTTAGGATATATAACGTTATAGACGTATATACTGTTCCCTCTGAGAAGTAGGGTTCGACAGGCCAGGAATGTTGTCAAATATTGCACCCGAGATGTTAGGTTGCCTTAGATTAGGATGTATACCGTTATAGACGCATGTAATGTTACCACCGAGACGTAGGGACCGACACGCCTGGAATGTTGTCAAATGTTACATCCGAGATGTTAGGTTGCCTCAGGTTAGGATATATGACGTTATAGACGTATATACTGTTCCCTCCGAGAAGTAGGGATCGACGGGCCAGGAATGTTGTCAAATATTGCATCCGAGATGTTAGGTTGCCTTAGGTTAGGATATATAACGTTATAGACGCATGGAATGTTACCACCGAGACGTAGGGACCGACACGCCTGGAATGTTGTCAAATGTTACATCCGAGATGTTAGGTTGCCTTAGGTTAGGATATATGACGTTACAGACGTATATACTGTTCCCTCCGAGAAGTAGGGTTCGACAGGCCAGGAATGTTGTCAAATATTGCATCCGAGATGTTAGGTGGCCTTAGATTAGGATATACAACGTTATAGACGCATATAATGTTCCCACCGAGAAGTAGGTCCGACACGCTTGGAATGTTGTAGAATATTACATCCGAGATGTAAGGTTGCCTTAGGTTAGGATATATAACGTTATGGACGTATATACTGTTCCCACCGAGAAGTAGGGTCCGAAACGGCAGGAATGTTGTCAAATATTACATCCGAGTTGTTACGTTGCCGTTATAGACGCATTAATGTTACCACCGAGACGTAGGGACCGACACGCCTGGAATGTTGTCAAATGTGACATCCGAGGTGTTAGGTTGCCTTAGGTTAGGATATATATCGTTATAGACGTATATACTGTTCCCACCGAGAGGTAGGGTTCGACAGGCCAGGAATGTTGTCAAATATTGCATCCGAGATGTTAGGTTGCCTTCGATTAGGATATACAACGTTATAGACGCATATAATGTTCCCACCGAGAAGTAGGGTCCGACACGCCTGGAATGTTGTAGAACAATACATCCGAGATGTCAGGTTGCCTTAGGTTAGGATATATAACGTTATAGACGTATATACTGTTGCCTCCGAGAAGTAGGGTTCGACAGGCCAGGAATGTTGTCAAATATTGCATCCGAGATGTTAGGTGGCCTTAGATTAGGATATATACCGTTATAGACGCATGTAATTTTACCACCGAGACGTAGGGACCGACACGCCTGGAATGTTGTCAAATGTTACATCCGAGATGTTAGTTTGCCTTAGGTTAGGATATATGACGTTACAGACGTATATACTGTTCCCTGCGGGAAGTAGGGTTCGACAGGCCAGCAATGTTGTCAATTATTGCATCCGAGATGTTAGGTGGCCTTAGATTAGGATATATACCGTTATAGACGCATGTAATTTTACCACCGAGACGTAGGGACCGACACGCCTGGAATGTTGTCAAATGTTACATCCGAGATGTTAGTTTGCCTTAGGTTAGGATATATGACGTTACAGACGTATATACTGTTCCCTGCGGGAAGTAGGGTTCGACAGGCCAGCAATGTTGTCAATTATTGCATCCGAGATGTTAGGTTGCCTTAGATTATGATATATACCATTACAGACGCATATAATGTTCCCAACGAGTAGTATGGTCCGACACGCCCGGAAGGTTGTAGAATATTACATCCGAGATGTCAGGTTGCCTTAGGTTAGGATATATACCGTTATAGACATATATACTGTTCCCTCCGAGAAGTAGGGTTCGACAGGCCAGGAATGTTGTCAAATATTGCATCCGAGATGTTAGGTTGCCTTAGGTTAGGATATAGAACGTTGTAGACGCATGTAATGTTACCACCGAGACGTAGGGACCGACACGCCTGGAATGTTGTCAAATGTTACATCCGAGATGTTAGGTTGCCTTAGGTTAGGATATATGACGTTACAGACGTATATACTGTTCCCTCCGGGAAGTAGGGTTCGACAGGCCAGGAATGTTGTCAAATATTGCATCCGAGATGTTAGGTTGCCTTAGATTATGATATATACCGTTATAGACGTATATACTGTTCCCTCCGAGAAGTAGGGTTCGACAGGCCAGGAATGTTGTCAAATATTGCATCCAAGATGTTAGGTTGCCTTAGATTAGGATATACAACGTTATAGACGCATATAATGTTCCCACCGAGAAGTAGGGTCCGACACGCCTGGAATGTTGTAGAATATTACATCCGAGATGTAAGGTTGCCTTAGGTTAGGATATATAACGTTATGGACGTGTATACTGTTCCCACCGAGAAGTAGGGTCCGAAACGCCAGGAATGTTGTCAAATATTGCATCCGAGATGTTAGGTTGCCTTAGATTATGATATATACCGATATAGACGTATATACTGTTTCCTCCGAGAAGTAGGGTTCGACAGGCCAGGAATGTTGTCAAATATTGCATCCAAGATGTTAGGTTGCCTTAGATTAGGATATACAACGTTATAGACGCATATAATGTTCCCACCGAGAAGTAGGGTCCGACACGCCTGGAATGTTGTAGAATATTACATCCGAGATGTAAGGTTGCCTTAGGTTAGGATATATAACGTTATGGACGTGTATACTGTTCCCACCGAGAAGTAGGGTCCGAAACGCCAGGAATGTTGTAAAATATTACATCCGAGATGTTAGGTTTCCTTAGGTTAGGATATATAACGTTATAGACGCATGTAATTTTACCTCCGACACGTAGGGACCGACACGCCTGGAATGTTGTCAAATGTTACATTCGAGATGTTAGGATGCCTTATGTTAGGATATATGACGCTACAGACGTATATACTGTTCCCTCCGAGAAGTAGGGTTCGACAGGCCAGGAATGTTGTCAAATATTGCATCCGAGATGTTAGGTTGCCTTAGGTTAGGATATATAACGTTATAGACGCATGTAATTTTACCTCCGACACGTAGGGACCGACACGCCTGGAATGTTGTCAAATGTTACATCCGAGATGTTAGGTTGCCTTATGTTAGGATATATAACGCTACAGACGTATATACTGTTCCCTCCGAGAAGTAGGGTTCGACGGGCCAGGAATGTTGTCAAATATTGCATCCGAGATGTTAGGTTGCCTTAGGTAAGGATATATGACGTTATAGACGTATATACTGTTCTCTCCGAAACGTAGGGTTCGACAATCCAGGAATGTTGTCAAATATTGCATCCGAGATGTTAGGTTGCCTTAGGTTAGGATATATAACGTTATAGACGCATGTAATGTTACCACCGAGACGTAGGGACCGACACGCCTGGAATGTTGTCAAATGTTACATCCGAGATGTTAGGTTGCTTTAGATAATGATATATACCGTTATAGACGTATATACTGTTCCCTCCGAGAAGTAGGGTTCGACAGGCCAGGAATGTTGTCAAATATTGCATCCAAGATGTTAGGTTGCCTTAGATTAGGATATACAACGTTATAGACGCATATAATGTTGCCACCGAGAAGTAGGGCCCGACACGCCTGGAATGTTGTAGAATATTACATCCGAGATGTAAGGTTGCCTTAGGTTAGGATATATAACGTTATGGACGTATATGCTATTCCCACCGAGAAGTAGGGTCCGAAACGCCAGGAATGTTGTAAAATATTACATCCGAGTTGTTACGTTGCCGTTATAGACGCATTAATGTTACCACCTAGACGTAGGGACCGACACGCCTGGAATGTTGTCAAATGTGACATCCGAGTTGTTAGGTTGCCTTAGGTTAGGATATATATCGTTATAGACGTATATACTGTTCCCACCAAGAGGTAGGGTTCGACAGGCAAGGAATGTTGTCAAATATTGCATCCGAGATGTTAGGTTGCCTTAGGTTAGGATATACAACGTTATAGACGCATATAATGTTCCCACCGAGAAGTAGGGTCCGACACGCCTGGAATGTTGTAGAATAATACATCCGAGATGTCAGGTTGCCTTAGGTTAGGATATATACCGTTATAGACGTATATACTGTTCCCTCGGAGAAGTAGGGTTCGACAGGCTAGGAATGTTGTCAAATATTGCATCCAAGGTGTTAGGTTGCCTTAGATTAGGATATACAACGTTATAGACGCATATAATGTTCCCACCGAGAAGTAGGGTCCGACACGCCTGGAATGTTGTAGAATATTACATCCGAGATGTAAGGTTGCCTTAGGTAAGGATATATAACGTTATGGACGTGTATACTGTTCCCACCGAGAAGTAGGGTCCGAAACGCCAGGAATGTTGTAAAATATTACATCCGAGTTGTTACGTTGCCGTTATAGACGCATTAATGTTACCACTGAGACGTAGGGTCCGACACGCCTGGAATGTTGTCAAATGTGACATCCGAGATGTTAGGTTGCCTTAGGTTAGGATATATATCGTTATAGACGTATATACTGTTCCCACCGAGAGCTAGGGTTCGACAGGCAAGGAATGTTGTCAAATATTGCATCCGAGATGTTAGGTTGCCTTAGGTTAGGATATATAACGTTATAGACGCATGTAATTTTACCTCCGACACGTAGGGACCGACACGCCTGGAATGTTGTCAAATGTTACATTCGAGATGTTAGGATGCCTTATGTTAGGATATATGACGCTACAGACGTATATACTGTTCCCTCCGAGAAGTAGGGTTCGACAGGCCAGGAATGTTGTCAAATATTGCATCCGAGATGTTAGGTTGCCTTAGGTTAGGATATATAACGTTATAGACGCATGTAATGTTACCACCGAGACGTAGGGACCGACACGCCTGGAATGTTGTCAAATGTTACATCCGAGATGTTAGGTTGCCTTAGGTTAGGATATATGACGTTACAGACGTATATACTGTTCCCTCCGAGAAGTAGTGTTCGACAGGCCAGGAATGTTGTCAAATATTGCATCCGAGATGTCAGGTTGCCTTAGGTTAGGATATATAACGTTATAGACGTATATACTGTTCCCTCTGAGAAGTAGGGTTCGACAGGCCAGGAATGTTGTCAAATATTGCACCCGAGATGTTAGGTTGCCTTAGATTAGGATGTATACCGTTATAGACGCATGTAATGTTACCACCGAGACGTAGGGACCGACACGCCTGGAATGTTGTCAAATGTTACATCCGAGATGTTAGGTTGCCTCAGGTTAGGATATATGACGTTATAGACGTATATACTGTTCCCTCCGAGAAGTAGGGATCGACGGGCCAGGAATGTTGTCAAATATTGCATCCGAGATGTTAGGTTGCCTTAGGTTAGGATATATAACGTTATAGACGCATGGAATGTTACCACCGAGACGTAGGGACCGACACGCCTGGAATGTTGTCAAATGTTACATCCGAGATGTTAGGTTGCCTTAGGTTAGGATATATGACGTTACAGACGTATATACTGTTCCCTCCGAGAAGTAGGGTTCGACAGGCCAGGAATGTTGTCAAATATTGCATCCGAGATGTTAGGTGGCCTTAGATTAGGATATACAACGTTATAGACGCATATAATGTTCCCACCGAGAAGTAGGTCCGACACGCTTGGAATGTTGTAGAATATTACATCCGAGATGTAAGGTTGCCTTAGGTTAGGATATATAACGTTATGGACGTATATACTGTTCCCACCGAGAAGTAGGGTCCGAAACGGCAGGAATGTTGTCAAATATTACATCCGAGTTGTTACGTTGCCGTTATAGACGCATTAATGTTACCACCGAGACGTAGGGACCGACACGCCTGGAATGTTGTCAAATGTGACATCCGAGGTGTTAGGTTGCCTTAGGTTAGGATATATATCGTTATAGACGTATATACTGTTCCCACCGAGAGGTAGGGTTCGACAGGCCAGGAATGTTGTCAAATATTGCATCCGAGATGTTAGGTTGCCTTCGATTAGGATATACAACGTTATAGACGCATATAATGTTCCCACCGAGAAGTAGGGTCCGACACGCCTGGAATGTTGTAGAACAATACATCCGAGATGTCAGGTTGCCTTAGGTTAGGATATATAACGTTATAGACGTATATACTGTTGCCTCCGAGAAGTAGGGTTCGACAGGCCAGGAATGTTGTCAAATATTGCATCCGAGATGTTAGGTGGCCTTAGATTAGGATATATACCGTTATAGACGCATGTAATTTTACCACCGAGACGTAGGGACCGACACGCCTGGAATGTTGTCAAATGTTACATCCGAGATGTTAGTTTGCCTTAGGTTAGGATATATGACGTTACAGACGTATATACTGTTCCCTGCGGGAAGTAGGGTTCGACAGGCCAGCAATGTTGTCAATTATTGCATCCGAGATGTTAGGTGGCCTTAGATTAGGATATATACCGTTATAGACGCATGTAATTTTACCACCGAGACGTAGGGACCGACACGCCTGGAATGTTGTCAAATGTTACATCCGAGATGTTAGTTTGCCTTAGGTTAGGATATATGACGTTACAGACGTATATACTGTTCCCTGCGGGAAGTAGGGTTCGACAGGCCAGCAATGTTGTCAATTATTGCATCCGAGATGTTAGGTTGCCTTAGATTATGATATATACCATTACAGACGCATATAATGTTCCCAACGAGTAGTATGGTCCGACACGCCCGGAAGGTTGTAGAATATTACATCCGAGATGTCAGGTTGCCTTAGGTTAGGATATATACCGTTATAGACATATATACTGTTCCCTCCGAGAAGTAGGGTTCGACAGGCCAGGAATGTTGTCAAATATTGCATCCGAGATGTTAGGTTGCCTTAGGTTAGGATATAGAACGTTGTAGACGCATGTAATGTTACCACCGAGACGTAGGGACCGACACGCCTGGAATGTTGTCAAATGTTACATCCGAGATGTTAGGTTGCCTTAGGTTAGGATATATGACGTTACAGACGTATATACTGTTCCCTCCGGGAAGTAGGGTTCGACAGGCCAGGAATGTTGTCAAATATTGCATCCGAGATGTTAGGTTGCCTTAGATTATGATATATACCGTTATAGACGTATATACTGTTCCCTCCGAGAAGTAGGGTTCGACAGGCCAGGAATGTTGTCAAATATTGCATCCAAGATGTTAGGTTGCCTTAGATTAGGATATACAACGTTATAGACGCATATAATGTTCCCACCGAGAAGTAGGGTCCGACACGCCTGGAATGTTGTAGAATATTACATCCGAGATGTAAGGTTGCCTTAGGTTAGGATATATAACGTTATGGACGTGTATACTGTTCCCACCGAGAAGTAGGGTCCGAAACGCCAGGAATGTTGTCAAATATTGCATCCGAGATGTTAGGTTGCCTTAGATTATGATATATACCGTTATAGACGTATATACTGTTTCCTCCGAGAAGTAGGGTTCGACAGGCCAGGAATGTTGTCAAATATTGCATCCAAGATGTTAGGTTGCCTTAGATTAGGATATACAACGTTATAGACGCATATAATGTTCCCACCGAGAAGTAGGGTCCGACACGCCTGGAATGTTGTAGAATATTACATCCGAGATGTAAGGTTGCCTTAGGTTAGGATATATAACGTTATGGACGTGTATAGTGTTCCCACCGAGAAGTAGGGTCCGAAACGGCAGGAATGTTGTCAAATATTACATCCGAGTTGTTACGTTGCCGTTATAGACGCATTAATGTTACCACCGAGACGTAGGGACCGACACGCCAGGAATGTTGTAGAATAATACATCTGAGATGTCAGGTTGCCTTAGGTTAGGATATATATCGTTATAGACGTATATACTGTTCCCACCGAGAGGTAGGGTTCGACAGGCCAGGAATGTTGTCAAATATTGCATCCGAGATGTTAGGTTGCCTTAGGTTAGGATATATAACGTTATAGACGCATGTAACGTTACCTCCGACACGTAGGCACCGACACGCCTGGAATGTTGTCAAATGTTACATCCGAGATGTTAGGTTGCCTTATGTTAGGATATATGACGCTACAGACGTATATACTGTTCCCTCCGAGAAGTAGGGTTCAACAGGCCAGGAATGTTGTCAAATATTGCATCCGAGATGTTAGGTTGCCTTAGGTTAGGATATACAACGTTATAGACGCATATAATGTTCCCACCGAGAAGTAGGGTCCGACACGCCTGGAATGTTGTAGAATAATACATCCGAGATGTCAGGTTGCCTTAGGTTAGGATATATAACGTTATAGACGTATATACTGTTCCCTCCGAGAAGTAGGGTTCGACAGGCCAGGAATGTTGTCAAATACTGCATCCGAGATGTTAGGTGGCCTTAGATTAGGATATATACCGTTATAGACGCATGTAACTTTACCACCGAGACGTAGGGACCGACACGCCTGGAATGTTGTCAAATGTTACATCCGAGATGTTAGGTTGCCTTAGGTTAGGATATATGACGTTACAGACGTATATACTGTTCCCTGCGGGAAGTAGGGTTCGACAGGCCAGCAATGTTGTCAATTATTGCATCCGAGATGTTAGGTTGCCTTAGATTATGATATATACCGTTATAGAGGCATATAATGTTCCCACCGAGTAGTAGGGTCCGACACGACTGGAAGGTTGTAGAATATTACATCCGAGATGTCAGGTTGCCTTAGGTTAGGATATATACCGTTATAGACATATATACTGTTCCCTCCGAGAAGTAGGGTTCGACAGGCCAGGAATGTTGTCAAATATTGCATCCGAGAAGTTAGGTTGCCTTCGGTTAGGATATATAACGTTATAGACGCATGTAATGTTACCACCGAGACGTAGGGACCGACACTCCTGGAGTGTTGTCAAATGTTACATCCGAGATGTTAGGTTGCCTTAGGTTAGGATATATAACGTTATAGACGTATATACTGTTCCCTCCGAGAAGTAGGGTTCGACGGGCCAGGAATGTTGTCAAATATTGCATCCGAGGTGTTAGGTCGCCTTAGGTTAGGATATATAACGTTATAGGCGCATGTAATGTTACCACCGAGACGTAGGGACCGACACGCCTGGAATGTTGTCAAATGTTACATCCGAGATGTTAGGTTGCCTTAGGTTAGGATATATGACGTTACAGACGTATATACTGTTCCCTCCGAGAAGTAGTGTTCGACAGGCCAGGAATGTTGTCAAATATTGCATCCGAGGTGTTAGGTCGCCTTAGGTTAGGATATATAACGTTATAGACGCATGTAATGTTACCACCGAGACGTAGGGACCGACACGCCTGGAATGTTGTCAAATGTTACATCCGAGATGTTAGGTTGCCTCAGGTTAGGATATATGACGTTATAGGCGTATATACTGTTCCCTCCGAGAAGTACGGTTCGGCAGGCCAGGAATGTTGTCAAATATTGCATCCGAGATGTTAGGTTGCCTTAGGTTAGGATATATAACGTTATAGACGCATGTAATGTTACCACCGAGACGTAGGGACCGACACGCCTGGAATGTTGTCAAATGTTACATCCGAGATGTTAGGTTGCCTTAGGTTAGGATATATGACGTTACAGACGTATATACTGTTCCCTCCGGGAAGTAGGGTTCGACAGGCCAGGAATGTTGTCAAATATTGCATCCGAGATATTAGGTTGCTTTAGATAATGATATATACCGTTATAGACGTATATACTGTTCCCTCCGAGAAGTAGGGTTCGACAGGCCAGGAATGTTGTCAAATATTGCATCCGAGATGTTAGGTTGCCTTAGGTTAGGATATACAACGTTATAGACGCATATAATGTTCCCACCGAGAAGTAGGGTCCGACACGCCTGGAATGTTGTAGAATAATACATCCGAGATGTCAGGTTGCCTTAGGTTAGGATATATACCGTTATAGACGTATATACTGTTCCCTCGGAGAAGTAGGGTTCGACAGGCCAGGAATGTTGTCAAATATTGCATCCGAGATGTTAGGTTGCCTTAGGTTAGGATATATAACGTTATAGACGCATGTAACGTTACCTCCGACACGTAGGGACCGACACGCCTGGAATGTTGTCAAATGTTACATCCGAGATGTTAGGTTGACTTAGGTTAGGATATATGACGTTACAGACGTATATACTGTTCCCTGCGGGAAGTAGGGTTCGACAGGCCAGGAATGTTGTCAATTATTGCATCCGAGATGTTAGGTTGCCTTAGATTATGATATATACCGTTATAGACGCATATAATGTTCCCACCGAGTAGTAGGGTCCGACACGCCTGGAATGTTGTAGACTAATACATCTGAGATGTCAGGTTGCCTTAGGTTAGGATATATAACGTTATAGACGTATATACTGTTCCCTCCGAGAAGTAGGGTTCGACAGGCCAGGAATGTTGTCAAATATTGCATCCAAGATGTTAGGTTGCCTTAGATTAGGATATACAACGTTATAGACGCATATAATGTTGCCACCGAGAAGTAGGGCCCGACACGCCTGGAATGTTGTAGAATATTACATCCGAGATGTAAGGTTGCCTTAGGTTAGGATATATAACGTTATGGACGTATATGCTATTCCCACCGAGAAGTAGGGTCCGAAACGCCAGGAATGTTGTAAAATATTACATCCGAGTTGTTACGTTGCCGTTATAGACGCATTAATGTTACCACCTAGACGTAGGGACCGACACGCCTGGAATGTTGTCAAATGTGACATCCGAGTTGTTAGGTTGCCTTAGGTTAGGATATATATCGTTATAGACGTATATACTGTTCCCACCAAGAGGTAGGGTTCGACAGGCAAGGAATGTTGTCAAATATTGCATCCGAGATGTTAGGTTGCCTTAGGTTAGGATATACAACGTTATAGACGCATATAATGTTCCCACCGAGAAGTAGGGTCCGACACGCCTGGAATGTTGTAGAATAATACATCCGAGATGTCAGGTTGCCTTAGGTTAGGATATATACCGTTATAGACGTATATACTGTTCCCTCGGAGAAGTAGGGTTCGACAGGCCAGGAATGTTGTCAAATATTGCATCCAAGGTGTTAGGTTGCCTTAGATTAGGATATACAACGTTATAGACGCATATAATGTTCCCACCGAGAAGTAGGGTCCGACACGCCTGGAATGTTGTAGAATATTACATCCGAGATGTAAGGTTGCCTTAGGTAAGGATATATAACGTTATGGACGTGTATACTGTTCCCACCGAGAAGTAGGGTCCGAAACGCCAGGAATGTTGTAAAATATTACATCCGAGTTGTTACGTTGCCGTTATAGACGCATTAATGTTACCACTGAGACGTAGGGTCCGACACGCCTGGAATGTTGTCAAATGTGACATCCGAGATGTTAGGTTGCCTTAGGTTAGGATATATATCGTTATAGACGTATATACTGTTCCCACCGAGAGCTAGGGTTCGACAGGCAAGGAATGTTGTCAAATATTGCATCCGAGATGTTAGGTTGCCTTAGGTTAGGATATATAACGTTATAGACGCATGTAATTTTACCTCCGACACGTAGGGACCGACACGCCTGGAATGTTGTCAAATGTTACATTCGAGATGTTAGGATGCCTTATGTTAGGATATATGACGCTACAGACGTATATACTGTTCCCTCCGAGAAGTAGGGTTCGACAGGCCAGGAATGTTGTCAAATATTGCATCCGAGATGTTAGGTTGCCTTAGGTTAGGATATATAACGTTATAGACGCATGTAATGTTACCACCGAGACGTAGGGACCGACACGCCTGGAATGTTGTCAAATGTTACATCCGAGATGTTAGGTTGCCTTAGGTTAGGATATATGACGTTACAGACGTATATACTGTTCCCTCCGAGAAGTAGTGTTCGACAGGCCAGGAATGTTGTCAAATATTGCATCCGAGATGTCAGGTTGCCTTAGGTTAGGATATATAACGTTATAGACGTATATACTGTTCCCTCTGAGAAGTAGGGTTCGACAGGCCAGGAATGTTGTCAAATATTGCACCCGAGATGTTAGGTTGCCTTAGATTAGGATGTATACCGTTATAGACGCATGTAATGTTACCACCGAGACGTAGGGACCGACACGCCTGGAATGTTGTCAAATGTTACATCCGAGATGTTAGGTTGCCTCAGGTTAGGATATATGACGTTATAGACGTATATACTGTTCCCTCCGAGAAGTAGGGATCGACGGGCCAGGAATGTTGTCAAATATTGCATCCGAGATGTTAGGTTGCCTTAGGTTAGGATATATAACGTTATAGACGCATGGAATGTTACCACCGAGACGTAGGGACCGACACGCCTGGAATGTTGTCAAATGTTACATCCGAGATGTTAGGTTGCCTTAGGTTAGGATATATGACGTTACAGACGTATATACTGTTCCCTCCGAGAAGTAGGGTTCGACAGGCCAGGAATGTTGTCAAATATTGCATCCGAGATGTTAGGTGGCCTTAGATTAGGATATACAACGTTATAGACGCATATAATGTTCCCACCGAGAAGTAGGTCCGACACGCTTGGAATGTTGTAGAATATTACATCCGAGATGTAAGGTTGCCTTAGGTTAGGATATATAACGTTATGGACGTATATACTGTTCCCACCGAGAAGTAGGGTCCGAAACGGCAGGAATGTTGTCAAATATTACATCCGAGTTGTTACGTTGCCGTTATAGACGCATTAATGTTACCACCGAGACGTAGGGACCGACACGCCTGGAATGTTGTCAAATGTGACATCCGAGGTGTTAGGTTGCCTTAGGTTAGGATATATATCGTTATAGACGTATATACTGTTCCCACCGAGAGGTAGGGTTCGACAGGCCAGGAATGTTGTCAAATATTGCATCCGAGATGTTAGGTTGCCTTCGATTAGGATATACAACGTTATAGACGCATATAATGTTCCCACCGAGAAGTAGGGTCCGACACGCCTGGAATGTTGTAGAACAATACATCCGAGATGTCAGGTTGCCTTAGGTTAGGATATATAACGTTATAGACGTATATACTGTTGCCTCCGAGAAGTAGGGTTCGACAGGCCAGGAATGTTGTCAAATATTGCATCCGAGATGTTAGGTGGCCTTAGATTAGGATATATACCGTTATAGACGCATGTAATTTTACCACCGAGACGTAGGGACCGACACGCCTGGAATGTTGTCAAATGTTACATCCGAGATGTTAGTTTGCCTTAGGTTAGGATATATGACGTTACAGACGTATATACTGTTCCCTGCGGGAAGTAGGGTTCGACAGGCCAGCAATGTTGTCAATTATTGCATCCGAGATGTTAGGTTGCCTTAGATTATGATATATACCATTACAGACGCATATAATGTTCCCAACGAGTAGTATGGTCCGACACGCCTGGAAGGTTGTAGAATATTACATCCGAGATGTCAGGTTGCCTTAGGTTAGGATATATACCGTTATAGACATATATACTGTTCCCTCCGAGAAGTAGGGTTCGACAGGCAAGGAATGTTGTCAAATATTGCATCCGAGATGTTAGGTTGCCTTAGGTTAGGATATAGAACGTTGTAGACGCATGTAATGTTACCACCGAGACGTAGGGACCGACACGCCTGGAATGTTGTCAAATGTTACATCCGAGATGTTAGGTTGCCTTAGGTTAGGATATATGACGTTACAGACGTATATACTGTTCCCTCCGGGAAGTAGGGTTCGACAGGCCAGGAATGTTGTCAAATATTGCATCCGAGATGTTAGGTTGCCTTAGATTATGATATATACCGTTATAGACGTATATACTGTTCCCTCCGAGAAGTAGGGTTCGACAGGCCAGGAATGTTGTCAAATATTGCATCCAAGATGTTAGGTTGCCTTAGATTAGGATATACAACGTTATAGACGCATATAATGTTCCCACCGAGAAGTAGGGTCCGACACGCCTGGAATGTTGTAGAATATTACATCCGAGATGTAAGGTTGCCTTAGGTTAGGATATATAACGTTATGGACGTGTATACTGTTCCCACCGAGAAGTAGGGTCCGAAACGCCAGGAATGTTGTCAAATATTGCATCCGAGATGTTAGGTTGCCTTAGATTATGATATATACCGTTATAGACGTATATACTGTTTCCTCCGAGAAGTAGGGTTCGACAGGCCAGGAATGTTGTCAAATATTGCATCCAAGATGTTAGGTTGCCTTAGATTAGGATATACAACGTTATAGACGCATATAATGTTCCCACCGAGAAGTAGGGTCCGACACGCCTGGAATGTTGTAGAATATTACATCCGAGATGTAAGGTTGCCTTAGGTTAGGATATATAACGTTATGGACGTGTATAGTGTTCCCACCGAGAAGTAGGGTCCGAAACGGCAGGAATGTTGTCAAATATTACATCCGAGTTGTTACGTTGCCGTTATAGACGCATTAATGTTACCACCGAGACGTAGGGACCGACACGCCAGGAATGTTGTAGAATAATACATCTGAGATGTCAGGTTGCCTTAGGTTAGGATATATATCGTTATAGACGTATATACTGTTCCCACCGAGAGGTAGGGTTCGACAGGCCAGGAATGTTGTCAAATATTGCATCCGAGATGTTAGGTTGCCTTAGGTTAGGATATATAACGTTATAGACGCATGTAACGTTACCTCCGACACGTAGGCACCGACACGCCTGGAATGTTGTCAAATGTTACATCCGAGATGTTAGGTTGCCTTATGTTAGGATATATGACGCTACAGACGTATATACTGTTCCCTCCGAGAAGTAGGGTTCAACAGGCCAGGAATGTTGTCAAATATTGCATCCGAGATGTTAGGTTGCCTTAGGTTAGGATATACAACGTTATAGACGCATATAATGTTCCCACCGAGAAGTAGGGTCCGACACGCCTGGAATGTTGTAGAAAAATACATCCGAGATGTCAGGTTGCCTTAGGTTAGGATATATAACGTTATAGACGTATATACTGTTCCCTCCGAGAAGTAGGGTTCGACAGGCCAGGAATGTTGTCAAATACTGCATCCGAGATGTTAGGTGGCCTTAGATTAGGATATATACCGTTATAGACGCATGTAACTTTACCACCGAGACGTAGGGACCGACACGCCTGGAATGTTGTCAAATGTTACATCCGAGATGTTAGGTTGCCTTAGGTTAGGATATATGACGTTACAGACGTATATACTGTTCCCTGCGGGAAGTAGGGTTCGACAGGCCAGCAATGTTGTCAATTATTGCATCCGAGATGTTAGGTTGCCTTAGATTATGATATATACCGTTATAGACGCATATAATGTTCCCACCGAGTAGTAGGGTCCGACACGACTGGAAGGTTGTAGAATATTACATCCGAGATGTCAGGTTGCCTTAGGTTAGGATATATACCGTTATAGACATATATACTGTTCCCTCCGAGAAGTAGGGTTCGACAGGCCAGGAATGTTGTCAAATATTGCATCCGAGAAGTTAAGTTGCCTTAGGTTAGGATATATAACGTTATAGACGCATGTAACTTTACCACCGAGACGTAGGGACCGACACGCCTGGAATGTTGTCAAATGTTACATCCGAGATGTTAGGTTGCCTTAGGTTAGGATATATGACGTTACAGACGTATATACTGTTCCCTCCGAGAAGTAGGGTTCAACAGGCCAGGAATGTTGTCAAATATTGCATCCGAGATGTTAGGTTGCCTTAGGTTAGGATATACAACGTTATAGACGCATATAATGTTCCCACCGAGAAGTAGGGTCCGACACGCCTGGAATGTTGTAGAATAATACATCCGAGATGTCAGGTTGCCTTAGGTTAGGATATATACCGTTATAGACGTATATACTGTTCCCTCGGAGAAGTAGGGTTCGACAGGCCAGGAATGTTGTCAAATATTGCATCCGAGATGTTAGGTTGCCTTAGGTTAGGATATATAACGTTATAGACGCATGTAACGTTACCTCCGACACGTAGGGACCGACACGCCTGGAATGTTGTCAAATGTTACATCCGAGATGTTAGGTTGCCTTAGGTTAGGATATATGACGTTACAGACGTATATACTGTTCCCTGCGGGAAGTAGGGTTCGACAGGCCAGGAATGTTGTCAATTATTGCATCCGAGATGTTAGGTTGCCTTAGATTATGATATATACCGTTATAGACGCATATAATGTTCCCACCGAGTAGTAGGGTCCGACACGCCTGGAATGTTGTAGACTAATATATCTGAGATGTCAGGTTGCCTTAGGTTAGGATATATAACGTTATAGACGTATATACTGTTCCCTCCGAGAAGTAGGGTTCGACAGGCCAGGAATGTTGTCAAATATTGCATCCAAGATGTTAGGTTGCCTTAGATTAGGATATACAACGTTATAGACGCATATAATGTTGCCACCGAGAAGTAGGGCCCGACACGCCTGGAATGTTGTAGAATATTACATCCGAGATGTAAGGTTGCCTTAGGTTAGGATATATAACGTTATGGACGTATATGCTATTCCCACCGAGAAGTAGGGTCCGAAACGCCAGGAATGTTGTAAAATATTACATCCGAGTTGTTACGTTGCCGTTATAGACGCATTAATGTTACCACCTAGACGTAGGGACCGACACGCCTGGAATGTTGTCAAATGTGACATCCGAGTTGTTAGGTTGCCTTAGGTTAGGATATATATCGTTATAGACGTATATACTGTTCCCACCAAGAGGTAGGGTTCGACAGGCAAGGAATGTTGTCAAATATTGCATCCGAGATGTTAGGTTGCCTTAGGTTAGGATATACAACGTTATAGACGCATATAATGTTCCCACCGAGAAGTAGGGTCCGACACGCCTGGAATGTTGTAGAATAATACATCCGAGATGTCAGGTTGCCTTAGGTTAGGATATATACCGTTATAGACGTATATACTGTTCCCTCGGAGAAGTAGGGTTCGACAGGCCAGGAATGTTGTCAAATATTGCATCCAAGGTGTTAGGTTGCCTTAGATTAGGATATACAACGTTATAGACGCATATAATGTTCCCACCGAGAAGTAGGGTCCGACACGCCTGGAATGTTGTAGAATATTACATCCGAGATGTAAGGTTGCCTTAGGTAAGGATATATAACGTTATGGACGTGTATACTGTTCCCACCGAGAAGTAGGGTCCGAAACGCCAGGAATGTTGTAAAATATTACATCCGAGTTGTTACGTTGCCGTTATAGACGCATTAATGTTACCACTGAGACGTAGGGTCCGACACGCCTGGAATGTTGTCAAATGTGACATCCGAGATGTTAGGTTGCCTTAGGTTAGGATATATATCGTTATAGACGTATATACTGTTCCCACCGAGAGCTAGGGTTCGACAGGCAAGGAATGTTGTCAAATATTGCATCCGAGATGTTAGGTTGCCTTAGGTTAGGATATATAACGTTATAGACGCATGTAATTTTACCTCCGACACGTAGGGACCGACACGCCTGGAATGTTGTCAAATGTTACATTCGAGATGTTAGGATGCCTTATGTTAGGATATATGACGCTACAGACGTATATACTGTTCCCTCCGAGAAGTAGGGTTCGACAGGCCAGGAATGTTGTCAAATATTGCATCCGAGATGTTAGGTTGCCTTAGGTTAGGATATATAACGTTATAGACGCATGTAATGTTACCACCGAGACGTAGGGACCGACACGCCTGGAATGTTGTCAAATGTTACATCCGAGATGTTAGGTTGCCTTAGGTTAGGATATATGACGTTACAGACGTATATACTGTTCCCTCCGAGAAGTAGTGTTCGACAGGCCAGGAATGTTGTCAAATATTGCATCCGAGATGTCAGGTTGCCTTAGGTTAGGATATATAACGTTATAGACGTATATACTGTTCCCTCTGAGAAGTAGGGTTCGACAGGCCAGGAATGTTGTCAAATATTGCACCCGAGATGTTAGGTTGCCTTAGATTAGGATGTATACCGTTATAGACGCATGTAATGTTACCACCGAGACGTAGGGACCGACACGCCTGGAATGTTGTCAAATGTTACATCCGAGATGTTAGGTTGCCTCAGGTTAGGATATATGACGTTATAGACGTATATACTGTTCCCTCCGAGAAGTAGGGATCGACGGGCCAGGAATGTTGTCAAATATTGCATCCGAGATGTTAGGTTGCCTTAGGTTAGGATATATAACGTTATAGACGCATGGAATGTTACCACCGAGACGTAGGGACCGACACGCCTGGAATGTTGTCAAATGTTACATCCGAGATGTTAGGTTGCCTTAGGTTAGGATATATGACGTTACAGACGTATATACTGTTCCCTCCGAGAAGTAGGGTTCGACAGGCCAGGAATGTTGTCAAATATTGCATCCGAGATGTTAGGTGGCCTTAGATTAGGATATACAACGTTATAGACGCATATAATGTTCCCACCGAGAAGTAGGTCCGACACGCTTGGAATGTTGTAGAATATTACATCCGAGATGTAAGGTTGCCTTAGGTTAGGATATATAACGTTATGGACGTATATACTGTTCCCACCGAGAAGTAGGGTCCGAAACGGCAGGAATGTTGTCAAATATTACATCCGAGTTGTTACGTTGCCGTTATAGACGCATTAATGTTACCACCGAGACGTAGGGACCGACACGCCTGGAATGTTGTCAAATGTGACATCCGAGGTGTTAGGTTGCCTTAGGTTAGGATATATATCGTTATAGACGTATATACTGTTCCCACCGAGAGGTAGGGTTCGACAGGCCAGGAATGTTGTCAAATATTGCATCCGAGATGTTAGGTTGCCTTCGATTAGGATATACAACGTTATAGACGCATATAATGTTCCCACCGAGAAGTAGGGTCCGACACGCCTGGAATGTTGTAGAACAATACATCCGAGATGTCAGGTTGCCTTAGGTTAGGATATATAACGTTATAGACGTATATACTGTTGCCTCCGAGAAGTAGGGTTCGACAGGCCAGGAATGTTGTCAAATATTGCATCCGAGATGTTAGGTGGCCTTAGATTAGGATATATACCGTTATAGACGCATGTAATTTTACCACCGAGACGTAGGGACCGACACGCCTGGAATGTTGTCAAATGTTACATCCGAGATGTTAGTTTGCCTTAGGTTAGGATATATGACGTTACAGACGTATATACTGTTCCCTGCGGGAAGTAGGGTTCGACAGGCCAGCAATGTTGTCAATTATTGCATCCGAGATGTTAGGTTGCCTTAGATTATGATATATACCATTACAGACGCATATAATGTTCCCAACGAGTAGTATGGTCCGACACGCCTGGAAGGTTGTAGAATATTACATCCGAGATGTCAGGTTGCCTTAGGTTAGGATATATACCGTTATAGACATATATACTGTTCCCTCCGAGAAGTAGGGTTCGACAGGCAAGGAATGTTGTCAAATATTGCATCCGAGATGTTAGGTTGCCTTAGGTTAGGATATAGAACGTTGTAGACGCATGTAATGTTACCACCGAGACGTAGGGACCGACACGCCTGGAATGTTGTCAAATGTTACATCCGAGATGTTAGGTTGCCTTAGGTTAGGATATATGACGTTACAGACGTATATACTGTTCCCTCCGGGAAGTAGGGTTCGACAGGCCAGGAATGTTGTCAAATATTGCATCCGAGATGTTAGGTTGCCTTAGATTATGATATATACCGTTATAGACGTATATACTGTTCCCTCCGAGAAGTAGGGTTCGACAGGCCAGGAATGTTGTCAAATATTGCATCCAAGATGTTAGGTTGCCTTAGATTAGGATATACAACGTTATAGACGCATATAATGTTCCCACCGAGAAGTAGGGTCCGACACGCCTGGAATGTTGTAGAATATTACATCCGAGATGTAAGGTTGCCTTAGGTTAGGATATATAACGTTATGGACGTGTATACTGTTCCCACCGAGAAGTAGGGTCCGAAACGCCAGGAATGTTGTCAAATATTGCATCCGAGATGTTAGGTTGCCTTAGATTATGATATATACCGTTATAGACGTATATACTGTTTCCTCCGAGAAGTAGGGTTCGACAGGCCAGGAATGTTGTCAAATATTGCATCCAAGATGTTAGGTTGCCTTAGATTAGGATATACAACGTTATAGACGCATATAATGTTCCCACCGAGAAGTAGGGTCCGACACGCCTGGAATGTTGTAGAATATTACATCCGAGATGTAAGGTTGCCTTAGGTTAGGATATATAACGTTATGGACGTGTATAGTGTTCCCACCGAGAAGTAGGGTCCGAAACGGCAGGAATGTTGTCAAATATTACATCCGAGTTGTTACGTTGCCGTTATAGACGCATTAATGTTACCACCGAGACGTAGGGACCGACACGCCAGGAATGTTGTAGAATAATACATCTGAGATGTCAGGTTGCCTTAGGTTAGGATATATATCGTTATAGACGTATATACTGTTCCCACCGAGAGGTAGGGTTCGACAGGCCAGGAATGTTGTCAAATATTGCATCCGAGATGTTAGGTTGCCTTAGGTTAGGATATATAACGTTATAGACGCATGTAACGTTACCTCCGACACGTAGGCACCGACACGCCTGGAATGTTGTCAAATGTTACATCCGAGATGTTAGGTTGCCTTATGTTAGGATATATGACGCTACAGACGTATATACTGTTCCCTCCGAGAAGTAGGGTTCAACAGGCCAGGAATGTTGTCAAATATTGCATCCGAGATGTTAGGTTGCCTTAGGTTAGGATATACAACGTTATAGACGCATATAATGTTCCCACCGAGAAGTAGGGTCCGACACGCCTGGAATGTTGTAGAAAAATACATCCGAGATGTCAGGTTGCCTTAGGTTAGGATATATAACGTTATAGACGTATATACTGTTCCCTCCGAGAAGTAGGGTTCGACAGGCCAGGAATGTTGTCAAATACTGCATCCGAGATGTTAGGTGGCCTTAGATTAGGATATATACCGTTATAGACGCATGTAACTTTACCACCGAGACGTAGGGACCGACACGCCTGGAATGTTGTCAAATGTTACATCCGAGATGTTAGGTTGCCTTAGGTTAGGATATATGACGTTACAGACGTATATACTGTTCCCTGCGGGAAGTAGGGTTCGACAGGCCAGCAATGTTGTCAATTATTGCATCCGAGATGTTAGGTTGCCTTAGATTATGATATATACCGTTATAGACGCATATAATGTTCCCACCGAGTAGTAGGGTCCGACACGACTGGAAGGTTGTAGAATATTACATCCGAGATGTCAGGTTGCCTTAGGTTAGGATATATACCGTTATAGACATATATACTGTTCCCTCCGAGAAGTAGGGTTCGACAGGCCAGGAATGTTGTCAAATATTGCATCCGAGAAGTTAAGTTGCCTTAGGTTAGGATATATAACGTTATAGACGCATGTAATGTTACCACCGAGACGTAGGGACCGACACGCCTGGAATGTTGTCAAATGTTACATCCGAGATGTTAGGTTGCCTTAGGTTAGGATATATGACGTTACAGACGTATATACTGTTCCCTGCGGGAAGTAGGGTTCGACAGGCCAGCAATGTTGTCAATTATTGCATCCGAGATGTTAGGTTGCCTTAGATTATGATATATACCGTTATAGACGCATATAATGTTCCCACCGAGTAGTAGGGTCCGACACGACTGGAAGGTTGTAGAATATTACATCCGAGATGTCAGGTTGCCTTAGGTTAGGATATATACCGTTATAGACATATATACTGTTCCCTCCGAGAAGTAGGGTTCGACAGGCCAGGAATGTTGTCAAATATTGCATCCGAGAAGTTAGGTTGCCTTAGGTTAGGATATATAACGTTATAGACGCATGTAATGTTACCACCGAGACGTAGGGACCGACACTCCTGGAGTGTTGTCAAATGTTACATCCGAGATGTTAGGTTGCCTTAGGTTAGGATATATAACGTTATAGACGTATATACTGTTCCCTCCGAGAAGTAGGGTTCGACGGGCCAGGAATGTTGTCAAATATTGCATCCGAGGTGTTAGGTCGCCTTAGGTTAGGATATATAACGTTATAGACGCATGTAATGTTACCACCGAGACGTAGGGACCGACACGCCTGGAATGTTGTCAAATGTTACATCCGAGATGTTAGGTTGCCTTAGGTTAGGATATATGACGTTACAGACGTATATACTGTTCCCTCCGAGAAGTAGTGTTCGACAGGCCAGGAATGTTGTCAAATATTGCATCCGAGGTGTTAGGTCGCCTTAGGTTAGGATATATAACGTTATAGACGCATGTAATGTTACCACCGAGACGTAGGGACCGACACGCCTGGAATGTTGTCAAATGTTACATCCGAGATGTTAGGTTGCCTCAGGTTAGGATATATGACGTTATAGGCGTATATACTGTTCCCTCCGAGAAGTACGGTTCGGCAGGCCAGGAATGTTGTCAAATATTGCATCCGAGATGTTAGGTTGCCTTAGGTTAGGATATACAACGTTATAGACGCATGTAATGTTACCACCGAGACGTAGGGACCGACACGCCTGGAATGTTGTCAAATGTTACATCCGAGATGTTAGGTTGCCTTAGGTTAGGATATATGACGTTACAGACGTATATACTGTTCCCTCCGGGAAGTAGGGTTCGACAGGCCAGGAATGTTGTCAAATATTGCATCCGAGATATTAGGTTGCTTTAGATAATGATATATACCGTTATAGACGTATATACTGTTCCCTCCGAGAAGTAGGGTTCGACAGGCCAGGAATGTTGTCAAATATTGCATCCGAGATGTTAGGTTGCCTTAGGTTAGGATATACAACGTTATAGACGCATATAATGTTCCCACCGAGAAGTAGGGTCCGACACGCCTGGAATGTTGTAGAATAATACATCCGAGATGTCAGGTTGCCTTAGGTTAGGATATATACCGTTATAGACGTATATACTGTTCCCTCGGAGAAGTAGGGTTCGACAGGCCAGGAATGTTGTCAAATATTGCATCCGAGATGTTAGGTTGCCTTAGGTTAGGATATATAACGTTATAGACGCATGTAACGTTACCTCCGACACGTAGGGACCGACACGCCTGGAATGTTGTCAAATGTTACATCCGAGATGTTAGGTTGCCTTAGGTTAGGATATATGACGTTACAGACGTATATACTGTTCCCTGCGGGAAGTAGGGTTCGACAGGCCAGGAATGTTGTCAATTATTGCATCCGAGATGTTAGGTTGCCTTAGATTATGATATATACCGTTATAGACGCATATAATGTTCCCACCGAGTAGTAGGGTCCGACACGCCTGGAATGTTGTAGACTAATACATCTGAGATGTCAGGTTGCCTTAGGTTAGGATATATAACGTTATAGACGTATATACTGTTCCCTCCGAGAAGTAGGGTTCGACAGGCCAGGAATGTTTTCAAATATTGCATCCGAGAAGTTAGGTGGCCTTAGATTACATCCGAGATGTAAGGTTGCCTTAGGTTAGGATATATAACGTTATGGACGTATATACTGTTACCACCGAGACGTAGGGACCGACACGCCAGGAATGTTGTCAAATGTGACATCCGAGATGTTAGGTTGCCTTAGGTTAGGATATATATCGTTATAGACGTATATACTGTTCCCACCGAGAGGTAGGGTTCGACAGGCCAGGAATGTTGTCAAATATTGCATCCGAGATGTTAGGTTGCCTTAGGTTAGGATATATAACGTTATAGACGCATGTAACGTTACCTCCGACACGTAGGCACCGACACGCCTGGAATGTTGTCAAATGTTACATCCGAGATGTTAGGTTGCCTTATGTTAGGATATATGACGCTACAGACGTATATACTGTTCCCTCCGAGAAGTAGGGTTCGACAGGCCAGGAATGTTGTCAAATATTGCATCCGAGATGTTAGGTTGCCTTAGGTTAGGATATACAACGTTATAGACGCATATAATGTTCCCACCGAGAAGTAGGGTCCGACACGCCTGGAATGTTGTAGAATAATACATCCGAGATGTCAGGTTGCCTTAGGTTAGGATATATAACGTTATAGACGTATATACTGTTCCCTCCGAGAAGTAGGGTTCGACAGGCCAGGAATGTTGTCAAATACTGCATCCGAGATGTTAGGTGGCCTTAGATTAGGATATATACCGTTATAGACGCATGTAACTTTACCACCGAGACGTAGGGACCGACACGCCTGGAATGTTGTCAAATGTTACATCCGAGATGTTAGGTTGCCTTAGGTTAGGATATATGACGTTACAGACGTATATACTGTTCCCTGCGGGAAGTAGGGTTCGACAGGCCAGCAATGTTGTCAATTATTGCATCCGAGATGTTAGGTTGCCTTAGGTTAGGATATATAACGTTATAGACGCATGTAATGTTACCACCGAGACGTAGGGACCGACACGCCTGGAATGTTGTCAAATGTTACATCCGAGATGTTAGGTTGCCTTAGGTTAGGATATATGACGTTACAGACGTATATACTGTTCCCTCCGAGAAGTAGTGTTCGACAGGCCAGGAATGTTGTCAAATATTGCATCCGAGATGTTAGGTTGCCTTAGATTAGGACATGTACCGTTATAGACGTATATACTGTTCCCACCGAGAAGTAGGGTCCGACACGCCTGGAATGTTGTAGAACAATACATCCGAGATGTCAGGTTGCCTTAGGTTAGGATATATAACGTTATAGACGTATATACTGTTGCCTCCGAGAAGTAGGGTTCGACAGGCCAGGAATGTTGTCAAATATTGCATCCGAGATGTTAGGTGGCCTTAGATTAGGATATACAACGTTATAGACGCATATAATGTTCCCACCGAGAAGTAGGTCCGACACGCTTGGAATGTTGTAGAATATTACATCCGAGATGTAAGGTTGCCTTAGGTTAGGATATATAACGTTATGGACGTATATACTGTTCCCACCGAGAAGTAGGGTCTGAAACGGCAGGAATGTTGTCAAATATTACATCCGAGTTGTTACGTTGCCGTTATAGACGCATTAATGTTACCACCGAGACGTAGGGACCGACACGCCTGGAATGTTGTCAAATGTTACATCCGAGATGTTAGTTTGCCTTAGGTTAGGATATATGACGTTACAGACGTATATACTGTTCCCTGCGGGAAGTAGGGTTCGACAGGCCAGCAATGTTGTCAATTATTGCATCCGAGATGTTAGGTTGCCTTAGATTATGATATATACCGTTACAGACGCATATAATGTTCCCACCGAGTAGTATGGTCCGACACGCCTGGAAGGTTGTAGAATATTACATCCGAGATGTCAGGTTGCCTTAGGTTAGGATATATACCGTTATAGACATATATACTGTTCCCTCCGAGAAGTAGGGTTCGACAGGCCAGGAATGTTGTCAAATATTGCATCCGAGATGTTAGGTTGCCTTAGGTTAGGATATAGAACGTTATAGACGCATGTAATGTTACCACCGAGACGTAGGGACCGACACGCCTGGAATGTTGTCAAATGTTACATCCGAGATGTTAGGTTGCCTTAGGTTAGGATATATGACGTTACAGACGTATATACTGTTCCCTCCGGGAAGTAGGGTTCGACAGGCCAGGAATGTTGTCAAATATTGCATCCGAGATGTTAGGTTGCTTTAGATAATGATATATACCGTTATAGACGTATATACTGTTCCCTCCGAGAAGTAGGGTTCGACAGGCCAGGAATGTTGTCAAATATTGCATCCGAGATGTTAGGTTGCCTTAGGTTAGGATATACAACGTTATAGACGCATATAATGTTCCCACCGAGAAGTAGGGTCCGACACGCCTGGAATGTTGTAGAATAATACATCCGAGATGTCAGGTTGCCTTAGGTTAGGATATATACCGTTATAGACGTATATACTGTTCCCTCGGAGAAGTAGGGTTCGACAGGCCAGGAATGTTGTCAAATATTGCATCCGAGATGTTAGGTTGCCTTAGGTTAGGATATATAACGTTATAGACGCATGTAACGTTACCTCCGACACGTAGGGACCGACACGCCTGGAATGTTGTCAAATGTTACATCCGAGATGTTAGGTTGCCTTAGGTTAGGATATATGACGTTACAGACGTATATACTGTTCCCTGCGGGAAGTAGGGTTCGACAGGCCAGGAATGTTGTCAATTATTGCATCCGAGATGTTAGGTTGCCTTAGATTATGATATATACCGTTATAGACGCATATAATGTTCCCACCGAGTAGTAGGGTCCGACACGCCTGGAATGTTGTAGACTAATACATCTGAGATGTCAGGT
Organism: Xylocopa violacea; assembly: GCA_963969225.1. NCBI lineage: Eukaryota > Metazoa > Arthropoda > Insecta > Hymenoptera > Apidae > Xylocopa > Xylocopa violacea. The sequence continues at coordinate 24,571,225 of CAXAJV010000004.1, forward strand.
TGCCTTAGGTTAGGATATATAACGTTATAGACGTATATACTGTTCCCTCCGAGAAGTAGGGTTCGACAGGCCAGGAATGTTGTCAAATATTGCATCCGAGAAGTTAGGTGGCCTTAGATTACATCCGAGATGTAAGGTTGCCTTAGGTTAGGATATATAACGTTATGGACGTATATACTGTTACCACCGAGACGTAGGGACCGACACGCCAGGAATGTTGTCAAATGTGACATCCGAGATGTTAGGTTGCCTTAGGTTAGGATATATATCGTTATAGACGTATATACTGTTCCCACCGAGAGGTAGGGTTCGACAGGCCAGGAATGTTGTCAAATATTGCATCCGAGATGTTAGGTTGCCTTAGGTTAGGATATATAACGTTATAGACGCATGTAACGTTACCTCCGACACGTAGGCACCGACACGCCTGGAATGTTGTCAAATGTTACATCCGAAATGTTAGGTTGCCTTATGTTAGGATATATGACGCTACAGACGTATATACTGTTCCCTCCGAGAAGTAGGGTTCGACAGGCCAGGAATGTTGTCAAATATTGCATCCGAGATGTTAGGTTGCCTTAGGTTAGGATATACAACGTTATAGACGCATATAATGTTCCCACCGAGAAGTAGGGTCCGACACGCCTGGAATGTTGTAGAATAATACATCCGAGATGTCAGGTTGCCTTAGGTTAGGATATATAACGTTATAGACGTATATACTGTTCCCTCCGAGAAGTAGGGTTCGACAGGCCAGGAATGTTGTCAAATACTGCATCCGAGATGTTAGGTGGCCTTAGATTAGGATATATACCGTTATAGACGCATGTAACTTTACCACCGAGACGTAGGGACCGACACGCCTGGAATGTTGTCCAATGTTACATCCGAGATGTTAGGTTGCCTTAGGTTAGGATATATGACGTTACAGACGTATATACTGTTCCCTGCGGGAAGTAGGGTTCGACAGGCCAGCAATGTTGTCAATTATTGCATCCGAGATGTTAGGTTGCCTTAGGTTAGGATATATAACGTTATAGACGCATGTAATGTTACCACCGAGACGTAGGGACCGACACGCCTGGAATGTTGTCAAATGTTACATCCGAGATGTTAGGTTGCCTTAGGTTAGGATATATGACGTTACAGACGTATATACTGTTCCCTCCGAGAAGTAGTGTTCGACAGGCCAGGAATGTTGTCAAATATTGCATCCGAGATGTTAGGTTGCCTTAGATTAGGACATATACCGTTATAGACGTATATACTGTTCCCACCGAGAAGTAGGGTCCGACACGCCTGGAATGTTGTAGAACAATACATCCGAGATGTCAGGTTGCCTTAGGTTAGGATATATAACGTTATAGACGTATATACTGTTGCCTCCGAGAAGTAGGGTTCGACAGGCCAGGAATGTTGTCAAATATTGCATCCGAGATGTTAGGTGGCCTTAGATTAGGATATACAACGTTATAGACGCATATAATGTTCCCACCGAGAAGTAGGTCCGACACGCTTGGAATGTTGTAGAATATTACATCCGTGATGTAAGGTTGCCTTAGGTTAGGATATATAACGTTATGGACGTATATACTGTTCCCACCGAGAAGTAGGGTCTGAAACGGCAGGAATGTTGTCAAATATTACATCCGAGTTGTTACGTTGCCGTTATAGACGCATTAATGTTACCACCGAGACGTAGGGACCGACACGCCTGGAATGTTGTCAAATGTTACATCCGAGATGTTAGTTTGCCTTAGGTTAGGATATATGACGTTACAGACGTATATACTGTTCCCTGCGGGAAGTAGGGTTCGACAGGCCAGCAATGTTGTCAATTATTGCATCCGAGATGTTAGGTTGCCTTAGATTATGATATATACCGTTACAGACGCATATAATGTTCCCACCGAGTAGTATGGTCCGACACGCCTGGAAGGTTGTAGAATATTACATCCGAGATGTCAGGTTGCCTTAGGTTAGGATATATACCGTTATAGACATATATACTGTTCCCTCCGAGAAGTAGGGTTCGACAGGCCAGGAATGTTGTCAAATATTGCATCCGAGATGTTAGGTTGCCTTAGGTTAGGATATAGAACGTTATAGACGCATGTAATGTTACCACCGAGACGTAGGGACCGACACGCCTGGAATGTTGTCAAATGTTACATCCGAGATGTTAGGTTGCCTTAGGTTAGGATATATGACGTTACAGACGTATATACTGTTCCCTCCGGGAAGTAGGGTTCGACAGGCCAGGAATGTTGTCAAATATTGCATCCGAGATGTTAGGTTGCCTTAGATTATGATATATACCGTTATAGACGTATATACTGTTCCCTCCGAGAAGTAGGGTTCGACAGGCCAGGAATGTTGTCAAATATTGCATCCAAGATGTTAGGTTGCCTTAGATTAGGATATACAACGTTATAGACGCATATAATGTTCCCACCGAGAAGTAGGTTCCGACACGCCTGGAATGTTGTAGAATATTACATCCGAGATGTAAGGTTGCCTCAGGTTAGGATATATAACGTTATGGACGTGTATACTGTTCCCACCGAGAACTAGGGTCCGAAACGCCAGGAATGTTGTAAAATATTACATCCGAGTTGTTACGTTGCCGTTATAGACGCATTAATGTTACCACCGAGACGTAGGGACCGACACGCCTGGAATGTTGTCAAATGTGACATCCGAGATGTTAGGTTGCCTTAGGTTAGTATATATATCGTTATAGACGTATATACTGTTCCCACCGAGAGGTAGGGTTCGACAGGCAAGGAATGTTGTCAAATATTGCATCCGAGATGTTAGGTTGCCTTAGGTTAGGATATAGAACGTTATAGACGCATGTAATGTTACCTCCGACACGTAGGGACCGACACGCCTGGAATGTTGTCAAATGTTACATCCGAGATGTTAGGTTGCCTTATGGTAGGATATATGACGCTACAGACGTATATACTGTTCCCTCCGAGAAGTAGGGTTCGACAGGCCAGGAATGTTGTCAAATATTGCATCCGAGATGTTAGGTTGCCTTAGATTAGGATATACAAAGTTATAGACGCATATAATGTTCCCACCGAGAAGTAGGGTCCGACACGCCTGGAATGTTGTAGAATAATACATCTGAGATGTCAGGTTGCCTTAGGTTAGGATATATAACGTTATAGACGTATATACTGTTCCCTCCGAGAAGTAGGGTTCGACAGGCCAGGAATGTTTGCAAATATTGCATCCGAGATGTTAGGTGGCCTTAGATTACATCCGAGATGTAAGGTTGCCTTAGGTTAGGATATATAACGTTATGGACGTATATGCTGTTCCCACCGAGAAGTAGGGTCCGAAACGGCAGGAATGTTGTCAAATATTACATCCGAGTTGTTACGTTGCCGTTATAGACGCATTAATGTTACCACCGAGGCGTAGGGACCGACACGCCAGGAATGTTGTCAAATGTGACATCCGAGATGTTAGGTTGCCTTAGGTTAGGATATATATCGTTATAGACGTATATACTGTTCCCACCGAGAGGTAGGGTTCGACAGGCCAGGAATGTTGTCAAATATTGCATCCGAGATGTTGGGTTGCCTTAGGTTAGGATATATAACGTTATAGACGCATGTAATGTTACCTCCGACACGTAGGGACCGACACGCCTGGAATGTTGTCATATGTTACATCCGAGATGTTAGGTTGCCTTATGGTAGGATATATGACGCTACAGACGTATATACTGTTCCCTCCGAGAAGTAGGGTTCGACAGGCCAGGAATGTTGTCAAATATTGCATCCGAGATGTTAGGTTGCCTTAGATTAGGATATACAACGTTATAGACGCATATAATGTTCCCACCGAGAAGTAGGGTCCGACACGCCTGGAATGTTGTAGAATAATACATCTGAGATGTCAGGTTGCCTTAGGTTAGGATATATAACGTTATAGACGTATATACTGTTCCCTCCGAGAAGTAGGGTTCGACAGGCCAGGAATGTTTGCAAATATTGCATCCGAGATGTTAGGTGGCCTTAGATTACATCCGAGATGTAAGGTTGCCTTAGGTTAGGATATATAACGTTATGGACGTATATACTGTTCCCACCGAGAAGTAGGGTCCGAAACGGCAGGAATGTTGTCAAATATTACATCCGAGTTGTTACGTTGCCGTTATAGACGCATTAATGTTACCACCGAGGCGTAGGGACCGACACGCCAGGAATGTTGTCAAATGTGACATCCGAGATGTTAGGTTGCCTTAGGTTAGGATATATATCGTTATAGACGTATATACTGTTCCCACCGAGAGGTAGGGTTCGACAGGCCAGGAATGTTGTCAAATATTGCATCCGAGATGTTGGGTTGCCTTAGGTTAGGATATATAACGTTATAGACGCATGTAATGTTACCTCCGACACGTAGGGACCGACACGCCTGGAATGTTGTCAAATGTTACATCCGAGATGTTAGGTTGCCTTATGGTAGGATATATGACGCTACAGACGTATATACTGTTCCCTCCGAGAAGTAGGGTTCGACAGGCCAGGAATGTTGTCAAATATTGCATCCGAGATGTTAGGTTGCCTTAGATTAGGATATACAACGTTATAGACGCATATAATGTTCCCACCGAGAAGTAGGGTCCGACACGCCTGGAATGTTGTAGAATAATACATCTGAGATGTCAGGTTGCCTTAGGTTAGGATATATAACGTTATAGACGTATATACTGTTCCCTCCGAGAAGTAGGGTTCGACAGGCCAGGAATGTTTGCAAATATTGCATCCGAGATGTTAGGTGGCCTTAGATTACATCCGAGATGTAAGGTTGCCTTAGGTTAGGATATATAACGTTATGGACGTATATACAGTTCCCACCGAGAAGTAGGGTCCGAAACGGCAGGAATGTTGTCAAATATTACATCCGAGTTGTTACGTTGCCGTTATAGACGCATTAATGTTACCACCGAGACGTAGGGACCGACACGCCAGGAATGTTGTCAAATGTCACATCCGAGATGTTAGGTTGCCTTAGGTTAGGATATATAACGTTATAGACGTATATACTGTTCCCTCCGAGAAGTAGGGTTCGACGGGCCAGGAATGTTGTCAAATATTGCATCCGAGGTGTTAGGTCGCCTTAGGTTAGGATATATAACGTTATAGACGCATGTCATGTTACCACCGAGACGTAGGGACCGACACGCCTGGAATGTTGTCAAATGTTACATCCGAGATGTTAGGTTGCCTTAGGTTAGGATATATGACGTTACAGACGTATATACTCTTCCCTCCGAGAAGTAGTGTTCGACAGGCCAGGAATGTTGTCAAATATTGCATCCGAGATGTTAGGTTGCCTTAGATTAGGATATATACCGTTATAGACGTATATACTGTTCCCTCCGAGAAGTAGGGTTCGACAGGCCAAGAATGTTGTCGAATATTGCATCCGAGATGTTAGGTTGCCTCAGGTAAGAATATATGACGTTATAGGCGTATATACAGTTCCCTCCGAGAAGTAGGGTTCGACAGGCCAGGAATGTTGTCAAATATTGCATCCGAGATGTTAGGTTGCCTTAGGTTAGGATATATAACGTTATAGACGCATGTAACGTTACCACCGAGACGTAGGGACCGACACGCCTGGAATGTGGTCAAATGTTACATCCGAGATTTAGGTTGCCTCAGGTTAGGATATATGACGTTATAGACGTATATACTGTTCCCTCCGAGAAGTACGGTTCGACAGGCCAGGAATGTTGTCAAATATTGCATCCGAGATGTCAGGTTGCCTTAGGTTAGGATATATAACGTTATAGACGTATATACTGTTCCCGCTGAGAAGTAGGGTTCGACAGGCCAGGAATGTTGTCAAATATTGCATCCGAGATGTTAGGTTGCCTTAGGTTAGGATATATAACGTTATAGACGCATGTAATGTTACCACCGAGACGTAGGGACCGACACGCCTGGAAGGTTGTAGAATATTACATGCGAGATGTCAGGATGCCTTAGGTTAGGATATATACCGTTATAGACATATATACTGTTCCCTCCGAGAAGTAGAGTTCGACAGGCCAGGAATGTTGTCAGATATTGCATCCGAGATGTTAGGTTGCCTTAGATTATGATATATACCGTTACAGACGCATATAATGTTCCCACTGAGAAGTAGGGTCCGACACGCCTGGAAGGTTGTAAAATATTACATACCAGATGTCAGGTTGCCTTAGGTTAGGATTTATACCGTTATAGACATATATACTGTTCCCTGCGAGAAGTAGAGTTCGACAGGCCAGGAATGTTGTCAAATATTGCATCCGAGATGTTAGGTTGCCTTAGATTATGATATATACCGTTATAGACGTATATACTGTTCCCTCCGGGAAGTAGGGTTCGACAGGCCAGGAATGTTGTCAAATATTGCATCCGAGATGTTAGGTTGCCTTAGATTAGGATATACAACGTTATAGACGCATATAATTTTCCCACCGAGAAGTACGGTCCGACACGCCTGGAATGTTGTAGAATAATACATCCGAGATGTCAGGTTGCCTTAGGTTAGGATATATAACGTTATAGACGTATATACTGTTCCCTCCGAGAAGTAGGGTTCGACAGGCCAGGAATGTTGTCAAATATTTCATCCGAGATGTTAGGTTGCCTTAGATTAGGATATATACCGTTATAGACGCATGTAATGTTACCACCGAGACGTAGGGACCGACACGCCTGGCATGTTGTCAAATGTTACATCCGAGATGTTTGGTTGCCTCAGGTTAGGATATATGACGTTATAGACGTATATACTGTTCCCTCCGAGAGGTAGGGTTCGACAGGCCAGGAATGTTGTCAGATATTGCATCCGAGATGTCAGGTTGCCTTAGGTTAGGATATATACCGTTATAGACATATATACTGTTCCCTCCGAGAAGTAGAGTTCGACAGGCCAGGAATGTTGTCAAATATTGCATCCGAGATGTTAGGTTGCCTTAGGTTAGGATATATAACGTTATAGACGCATGTAACGTTACCTCCGACACGTAGGGACCGACACGCCTGGAATGTTGTCAAATGTTACATCCGAGATGTTAGGTTGGTTTATGTTAGGATATATGACGCTACAGACGTATATACTGTTCCCTCCGAGAAGTAGGGTTCGACAGGCCAGGAATGTTGTCAAATATTGCATCCGAGATGTTAGGTTGCCTTCGATTAGGATATACAACGTTATAGACGCATATAATGTTCCCACCGAGAAGTAGGGTCCGACACGCCTGGAATGTTGTAGAATAATACATCCGAGATGTCAGGTTGCCTTAGGTTAGGATATATAACATTATAGACGTATATACTGTTCCCTCCCAGAAGTAGGGTTCGACAGGCCAGGAATGTTGTCAAATATTGCATCCGAGATGTTAGGTGGCCTTAGATTAGGATATATACCGTTATAGATGCATGTAATGTTACCACCGAGACGTAGGGACCGACAAGCCTGGAATGTTGTAGAATAATACATCCGAGATGTCAGGTTGCCTTAGGTTAGGATATATAACGTTATAGACGTATATACTGTTCCCTCCGAGAAGTAGGGTTCGACAGGCCAGGAATGTTGTCAAATATTGCTTCCGAGATGTTAAGTTGCCTCAGGTAAGGATATATGACGTTATAGACGTATATACTGTTCCCTTCGAGAAGTAGGGTTCGACAGGCCAGGAATGTTGTCAAATATTGCATCCGAGATGTTAGGTTGCCTTAGATTAGGATATACAACGTTATAGACGCATATAATATTCCCACCGAGAAGTAGGGTCCGACACGCCTGGAATGTTGTCACATGTTACATCCGAGATGTTAGGTTGCCTCAGGTTAGGATATATGACGTTATAGACGTATATACGGTTTCCTACGAGAAGTAGGGTTCGACGGGCCAGGAATGTTGTCAAATATTGCATCCGAGATGTTAGGTCGCCTTAGGTTAGGATATATAACGTTATAGACGCATGTAATGTTACCACCGAGACGTAGGGACCGACACGCCTGGAATGTTGTCAAATGTTACATCCGAAATGTTAGGTTGCCTTAGGTTAGGGTATATGACGTTACAGACGTATATACTTTTCCCTCCGAGAAGTAGGGTTCGACAGGCCAGGAATGTTGTCAAATATTGCATCCGAGATGTTAGGTTGCCTTAGATTATGATACATACCGTTATAGACGCATATAATGTTCCCACCGAGAAGTAGGGTCCGACACGCCTGAAAGGTTGTAGAATATTACATCCGAGATGTCAGGTTGCCTTAGGTTAGGATATATACCGTTATAGACATATATACTGTTCCCTCCGAGAAGTAGGGTTCGACAGGCCAGGAATGTTGTCAAATATTGCATCCGAGATGTTAGGTTGCCTTAGGTTAGGATATATAACGTTATAGACGCATGTAATGTTACCACCGAGACGTAGGGACCGACACGCCTGGAATGTTGTCAAATGTTACATCCGAGATGTTAGGTTGCCTTAGGTTAGGATATATGACGTGATAGACGTATATACTGTTCCCTCCGAGAAGTAGGGTTCGACGGGCCAGGAATGTTGTCAAATATTGCATCCGAGATGTTAGGTCGCCTTAGGTTAGGATATATAACGTTATAGACGCATGTAATGTTCACACCGAGACGTAGGGTCCGACACGCCTGGAATGTTGTCAAATGTGACATCCGAGATGTTAGGCTGCCTTAGGTTAGGATATATATCGTTATAGACGCATATAATGTTCCCACCGAGTAGTAGGGTCCGACACGCCTGGAAGGTTGTAGAATATTACATCCGAGATGTCAGGTTGCCTTAGGTTAGGATATACACCGTTATAGACATATATACTGTTCCCTCCGAGAAGTAGGGTTCGACAGGCCAGGAATGTTGTCAAATATTGCATCCGAGATGTTAGGTTGCCTTAGATTAGGATATACAACGTTATAGACGCATATAATATTCCCACCGAGAAGTAGGGTCCGACACGCCTGGAATGTTGTCACATGTTACATCCGAGATGTTAGGTTGCCTCAGGTTAGGATATATGACGTTATAGACGTATATACGGTTTCCTACGAGAAGTAGGGTTCGACGGGCCAGGAATGTTGTCAAATATTGCATCCGAGATGTTAGGTCGCCTTAGGTTAGGATATATAACGTTATAGACGCATGTAATGTTACCACCGAGACGTAGGGACCGACACGCCTGGAATGTTGTCAAATGTTACATCCGAAATGTTAGGTTGCCTTAGGTTAGGGTATATGACGTTACAGACGTATATACTTTTCCCTCCGAGAAGTAGGGTTCGACAGGCCAGGAATGTTGTCAAATATTGCATCCGAGATGTTAGGTTGCCTTAGATTATGATACATACCGTTATAGACGCATATAATGTTCCCACCGAGAAGTAGGGTCCGACACGCCTGAAAGGTTGTAGAATATTACATCCGAGATGTCAGGTTGCCTTAGGTTAGGATATATACCGTTATAGACATATATACTGTTCCCTCCGAGAAGTAGGGTTCGACAGGCCAGGAATGTTGTCAAATATTGCATCCGAGATGTTAGGTTGCCTTAGGTTAGGATATATAACGTTATAGACGCATGTAATGTTACCACCGAGACGGAGGGACCGACACGCCTGGAAGGTTGTAGAATATTACATCCGAGATGTCAGGTTGCCTTAGGTTAGGATATATACCGTTATAGACATATATACTGTTCCCTCCGAGAAGTAGAGTTCGACAGGCCAGGAATGTTGTCAGATATTGCATCCGAGATGTTAGGTTGCCTTAGATTATGATATATACCGTTATAGACGCATATAATGTTCCCACTGAGAAGTAGGGTCCGACACGCCTGGAAGGTTGTAAAATATTACATCCCAGATGTCAGGTTGCCTTAGGTTAGGATTTATACCGTTATAGACATATATACTGTTCCCTGCGAGAAGTAGAGTTCGACAGGCCAGAAATGTTGTCAAATATTGCATCCGAGATGTTAGGTTGCCTTAGATTATGATATATACCGTTATAGACGTATATACTGTTCCCTCCGGGAAGTAGGGTTCGACAGGCCAGGAATGTTGTCAAATATTGCATCCGAGATGTTAGGTTGCCTTAGATTAGGATATACAACGTTATAGACGCATATAATTTTCCCACCGAGAAGTACGGTCCGACACGCCTGGAATGTTGTAGAATAATACATCCGAGATGTCAGGTTGCCTTAGGTTAGGATATATAACGTTATAGACGTATATACTGTTCCCTCCGAGAAGTAGGGTTCGACAGGCCAGGAATGTTGTCAAATATTTCATCCGAGATGTTAGGTTGCCTTAGATTAGGATATATACCGTTATAGACGCATGTAATGTTACCACCGAGACGTAGGGTCCGACACGCCTGGCATGTTGTCAAATGTTACATCCGAGATGTTTGGTTGCCTCAGGTTAGGATATATGACGTTATAGACGTATATACTGTTCCCCCCGAGAGGTAGGGTTCGACAGGCAAGGAATGTTGTCAAATATTGCATCCGAGATGTTACGTTGCCTTAGGTTAGGATATATAACGTTATAGACGCATGTAATGTTACCTCCTACACGTAGGGACCGACACGTCTGGAATGTTGTCAAATGTTACATCCGAGATGTTAGGTTGCCTTATGTTAGGATATATGACGCTACAGACGTATATACTGTTCCCACCGAGAAGTAGAGTCCGACACGCCTGGAATGTTGTAGAATAATACATCCGAGATGTCAGGTTGCCTTAGGTTAGGATACATAACGTTATAGACATATATACTGTTCCCTCCGAGAAGTAGGGTTCGACAGGCCAGGAATGTTGTCAAATATTTCATCCGAGATGTTAGGTTGCCTTAGATTAGGATATATACCGTTATAGACGCATGTAATGTTACCACCGAGACGTAGGGACCGACACGCCTGGAATGTTGTCAAATGTTACATCCGAGATGTTAGGTTGCCTCAGGTTAGGATATATGACGTTATAGACGTATATACTGTTCCCTCCGAGAGGTAGGGTTCGACAGGCCAGGAATGTTGTCAGATATTGCATCCGAGATGTCAGGTTGCCTTAGGTTAGGATATATACCGTTATAGACATATATACTGTTCCCTCCGAGAAGTAGAGTTCGACAGGCCAGGAATGTTGTCAAATATTGCATCCGAGATGTTAGGTTGCCTTAGGTTAGGATATATAACGTTATAGACGCATGTAACGTTACCTCCGACACGTAGGGACCGACACGCCTGGAATGTTGTCAAATGTTACATCCGAGATGTTAGGTTGGTTTATGTTAGGATATATGACGCTACAGACGTATATACTGTTCCCTCCGAGAAGTAGGGTTCGACAGGCCAGGAATGTTGTCAAATATTGCATCCGAGATGTTAGGTGGCCTTAGATTAGGATATATACCGTTATAGACGCATGTAATGTTACCACCGAGACGTAGGGTCCGACACGCCTGGAATGTTGTCAAATGCGACATCCGAGATGTTAGGCTGCCTTAGGTTAGGATATATATCGTTATAGACGCATATAATGTTCCCACCGAGTAGTAGGGTCCGACACGCCTGGAAGGTTGTAGAATATTACATCCGAGATGTCAGGTTGCCTTAGGTTAGGATATACACCGTTATAGACATATATACTGTTCCCTCCGAGAAGTAGGGTTCGACAGGCCAGGAATGTTGTCAAATATTGCATCCGAGATGTTAGATTGCCTTAGGTTAGGATATATAACGTTATAGACGCATGTAAAGTTACCGCCGAGACGTAGGGACCGACACGCCTGGAATGTTGTCAAATGTTACATCCGACATGTTAGTTTGCCTTAGGTTAGGATATATGACGTTACAGACGTATATACTGTTCCCTCCGAGAAGTAGGGTTCGACAGGCGAGGAATGTTGTCAAATATTGCATCCGAGATGTCAGGTTGCCTTAGATTAGGATATACAACGTTATAGACGCATATAATGTTCCCACCGAGAAGTAGGGTCCGACACGCCTGGAATGTTGTAGAATAATACATCCGAGATGTCAGGTTGCCTTAGGTTAGGATATATAACGTTATAGACGTATATACTGTTCCCTCCGAGAAGTAGGGTTCGACAGGCCAGGAATGTTGTCAAGTATTGCATCCGAGATGTTAGGTGGCCTTAGGTAAGGGTATGTAACGTTATAGACGCATGTAATGTTACCACTGAGACGTAGGGACCGACACGCCTGGAATGTTGTCAAATGTTACATCCGAGATGTTAGGTTGCCTTAGGTTAGGATATATGACGTTATAGACGTATATACTGTTCCCTCCGAGAAGTAGGGTTCGACGGGCCAGGAATGTTGTCAAATATTGCATCCGAGGTGTTATGTCGCCTTAGGTTAGGATATATAACGTTATAGACGCATGTAATGTTACCACCGAGACGTAGGGACCGACACGCCTGGAATGTTGTCAAATGTTACATCCGAGATGTTAGGTTGCCTTAGGTTAGGATATATGACGTTACAGACGTATATACTGTTCCCTCCGAGAAGTAGTGTTCGACAGGCCAGGAATGTTGTGAAATATTGCATCCGAGATGTTAGGTTGCCTTAGGTTAGGATATATAACGTTATAGACGCATGTAATGTTACCTCCGAGAAGTACGGTTCGACAGGCCAAGAATGTTGTCAAATATTGCATTCGAGATGTTAGGTTGCCTCAGGTAAGAATATATGACGTTATAGACGTATATACAGTTCCCTCCGAGAAGTAGGGTTCGACAGGCCAGGAATGTTGTCAAATATTGCATCCGAGATATTAGGTTGCCTTAGATTAGGATATATACCGTTATAGACATATATACTGTTCCCTCCGAGAAGTAGGGTTCGACAGGCCAGGAATGTTGTCAAATATTGTATCCGAGATGTTAGGTTGCCTTAGGTTAGGACATGTAACGTTATAGACGCATGTAATGTTACCACCGAGACGTAGGGACCGACACGCCTGGAATGTTGTCAAATGTTACATCCGAGGTGTTATGTCGCCTTAGGTTAGGATATATAACTTTATAGACGCATTTAATGTTACCACCGAGACGTAGGGACCGACACGCCTGGAATGTTGTCAAATGTTACATCCGAGATGTTAGGTTGCCTTAGGTTAGGATATATGACGTTACAGACGTATATACTGTTCCCTCCGAGAAGTAGTGTTCAACAGGTCAGGAATGTTGTCAAATATTGCATCCGAGATGTTAGGTTGCCTTAGGTTAGGATATATAACGTTATAGACGCATGTAATATTACCTCCGAGAAGTACGGTTCGACAGGCCAAGAATGTTGTTAAATATTGCATCCGAGATGTTAGGTTGCCTCAGGTAAGAATATATGACGTTATAGACGTATATACAGTTCCCTCCGAGAAGTAGGGTTCGACAGGCCAGGAATGTTGTCAAATATTGCACCCGAGGTGTTATGTCGCCTTAGGTTAGGATATATAACGTTATAGACGCATGTAATGTTACCACCGAGACGTAGGGACCGACACGCCTGGAATGTTGTCAAATGTTACATCCGAGATGTTAGGTTGCCTTAGGTTAGGATATATGACGTTACAGACGTATATACTGTTCCCTCCGAGAAGTAGTGTTCAACAGGTCAGGAATGTTGTCAAATATTGCATCCGAGATGTTAGGTTACCTTAGGTTAGGATATATAACGTTATAGACGCATGTAATGTTACCTCCGAGAAGTACGGTTCGACAGGCCAAGAATGTTGTTAAATATTGCATCCGAGATGTTAGGTTGCCTCAGGTAAGAATATATGACGTTATAGACGTATATACAGTTCCCTCCGAGAAGTAGGGTTCGACAGGCCAGGAATGTTGTCAAATACTGCACCCGAGATGTTAGGTTGCCTTAGGTTAGGATATATAACGTTATAGACACATGTAATGTTACCACCGAGACGTAGGGTCCGACACGCCTGGAATGTTGTAGAATAATACATCCGAGATGTCAGGTTGCCTTAGGTTAGGATATATAACGTTATAGACGTATATACTGTTCCCTCCGAGAAGTAGGGTTCGACAGGCCAGGAATGTTGTCAAATATTGCATCCGAGATGTTAGGTTGCCTTAGATTAGGATATATACCGTTATAGACGCATGTAATGTTACCACCGAGACGTAGGGACCGACACGCCTGGAATGTTGTCAAATGTTACATCCGAGATGTTAGGTTGCCTCAGGTTAGGATATATGACGTTATAGACGTATATACTGTTCCCTCCGAGAAGTAGGGTTCGACGGGCCAGGAATGTTGTCAAATATTGCATCCGAGATGTTAGGTCGCCTTAGGTTAGGATATATAACGTTATAGACGCATGTAATGTTACCACCGAGACGTAGGGACCGACACGCCTGGAATGTTGTCAAATGTTACATCCGAAATGTTAGGTTGCCTTAGGTTAGGGTATATGACGTTACAGACGTATATACTTTTCCCTCCGAGAAGTAGGGTTCGACAGGCCAGGAATGTTGTCAAATATTGCATCCGAGATGTTAGGTTGCCTTAGATTATGATACATACCGTTATAGACGCATATAATGTTCCCACCGAGAAGTAGGGTCCGACACGCCTGAAAGGTTGTAGAATATTACATCCGAGATGTCAGGTTGCCTTAGGTTAGGATATATACCGTTATAGACATATATACTGTTCCCTCCGAGAAGTAGGGTTCGACAGGCCAGGAATGTTGTCAAATATTGCATCCGAGATGTTAGGTTGCCTTAGGTTAGGATATATAACGTTATAGACGCATGTAATGTTACCACCGAGACGGAGGGACCGACACGCCTGGAAGGTTGTAGAATATTACATCCGAGATGTCAGGTTGCCTTAGGTTAGGATATATACCGTTATAGACATATATACTGTTCCCTCCGAGAAGTAGAGTTCGACAGGCCAGGAATGTTGTCAGATATTGCATCCGAGATGTTAGGTTGCCTTAGATTATGATATATACCGTTATAGACGCATATAATGTTCCCACTGAGAAGTAGGGTCCGACACGCCTGGAAGGTTGTAAAATATTACATCCCAGATGTCAGGTTGCCTTAGGTTAGGATTTATACCGTTATAGACATATATACTGTTCCCTGCGAGAAGTAGAGTTCGACAGGCCAGAAATGTTGTCAAATATTGCATCCGAGATGTTAGGTTGCCTTAGATTATGATATATACCGTTATAGACGTATATACTGTTCCCTCCGGGAAGTAGGGTTCGACAGGCCAGGAATGTTGTCAAATATTGCATCCGAGATGTTAGGTTGCCTTAGATTAGGATATACAACGTTATAGACGCATATAATTTTCCCACCGAGAAGTACGGTCCGACACGCCTGGAATGTTGTAGAATAATACATCCGAGATGTCAGGTTGCCTTAGGTTAGGATATATAACGTTATAGACGTATATACTGTTCCCTCCGAGAAGTAGGGTTCGACAGGCCAGGAATGTTGTCAAATATTTCATCCGAGATGTTAGGTTGCCTTAGATTAGGATATATACCGTTATAGACGCATGTAATGTTACCACCGAGACGTAGGGTCCGACACGCCTGGCATGTTGTCAAATGTTACATCCGAGATGTTTGGTTGCCTCAGGTTAGGATATATGACGTTATAGACGTATATACTGTTCCCCCCGAGAGGTAGGGTTCGACAGGCAAGGAATGTTGTCAAATATTGCATCCGAGATGTTACGTTGCCTTAGGTTAGGATATATAACGTTATAGACGCATGTAATGTTACCTCCTACACGTAGGGACCGACACGTCTGGAATGTTGTCAAATGTTACATCCGAGATGTTAGGTTGCCTTATGTTAGGATATATGACGCTACAGACGTATATACTGTTCCCACCGAGAAGTAGAGTCCGACACGCCTGGAATGTTGTAGAATAATACATCCGAGATGTCAGGTTGCCTTAGGTTAGGATACATAACGTTATAGACATATATACTGTTCCCTCCGAGAAGTAGGGTTCGACAGGCCAGGAATGTTGTCAAATATTTCATCCGAGATGTTAGGTTGCCTTAGATTAGGATATATACCGTTATAGACGCATGTAATGTTACCACCGAGACGTAGGGACCGACACGCCTGGAATGTTGTCAAATGTTACATCCGAGATGTTAGGTTGCCTCAGGTTAGGATATATGACGTTATAGACGTATATACTGTTCCCTCCGAGAGGTAGGGTTCGACAGGCCAGGAATGTTGTCAGATATTGCATCCGAGATGTCAGGTTGCCTTAGGTTAGGATATATACCGTTATAGACATATATACTGTTCCCTCCGAGAAGTAGAGTTCGACAGGCCAGGAATGTTGTCAAATATTGCATCCGAGATGTTAGGTTGCCTTAGGTTAGGATATATAACGTTATAGACGCATGTAACGTTACCTCCGACACGTAGGGACCGACACGCCTGGAATGTTGTCAAATGTTACATCCGAGATGTTAGGTTGGTTTATGTTAGGATATATGACGCTACAGACGTATATACTGTTCCCTCCGAGAAGTAGGGTTCGACAGGCCAGGAATGTTGTCAAATATTGCATCCGAGATGTTAGGTGGCCTTAGATTAGGATATATACCGTTATAGACGCATGTAATGTTACCACCGAGACGTAGGGTCCGACACGCCTGGAATGTTGTCAAATGCGACATCCGAGATGTTAGGCTGCCTTAGGTTAGGATATATATCGTTATAGACGCATATAATGTTCCCACCGAGTAGTAGGGTCCGACACGCCTGGAAGGTTGTAGAATATTACATCCGAGATGTCAGGTTGCCTTAGGTTAGGATATACACCGTTATAGACATATATACTGTTCCCTCCGAGAAGTAGGGTTCGACAGGCCAGGAATGTTGTCAAATATTGCATCCGAGATGTTAGATTGCCTTAGGTTAGGATATATAACGTTATAGACGCATGTAAAGTTACCGCCGAGACGTAGGGACCGACACGCCTGGAATGTTGTCAAATGTTACATCCGACATGTTAGTTTGCCTTAGGTTAGGATATATGACGTTACAGACGTATATACTGTTCCCTCCGAGAAGTAGGGTTCGACAGGCGAGGAATGTTGTCAAATATTGCATCCGAGATGTCAGGTTGCCTTAGATTAGGATATACAACGTTATAGACGCATATAATGTTCCCACCGAGAAGTAGGGTCCGACACGCCTGGAATGTTGTAGAATAATACATCCGAGATGTCAGGTTGCCTTAGGTTAGGATATATAACGTTATAGACGTATATACTGTTCCCTCCGAGAAGTAGGGTTCGACAGGCCAGGAATGTTGTCAAGTATTGCATCCGAGATGTTAGGTGGCCTTAGGTAAGGGTATGTAACGTTATAGACGCATGTAATGTTACCACTGAGACGTAGGGACCGACACGCCTGGAATGTTGTCAAATGTTACATCCGAGATGTTAGGTTGCCTTAGGTTAGGATATATGACGTTATAGACGTATATACTGTTCCCTCCGAGAAGTAGGGTTCGACGGGCCAGGAATGTTGTCAAATATTGCATCCGAGGTGTTATGTCGCCTTAGGTTAGGATATATAACGTTATAGACGCATGTAATGTTACCACCGAGACGTAGGGACCGACACGCCTGGAATGTTGTCAAATGTTACATCCGAGATGTTAGGTTGCCTTAGGTTAGGATATATGACGTTACAGACGTATATACTGTTCCCTCCGAGAAGTAGTGTTCGACAGGCCAGGAATGTTGTGAAATATTGCATCCGAGATGTTAGGTTGCCTTAGGTTAGGATATATAACGTTATAGACGCATGTAATGTTACCTCCGAGAAGTACGGTTCGACAGGCCAAGAATGTTGTCAAATATTGCATTCGAGATGTTAGGTTGCCTCAGGTAAGAATATATGACGTTATAGACGTATATACAGTTCCCTCCGAGAAGTAGGGTTCGACAGGCCAGGAATGTTGTCAAATATTGCATCCGAGATATTAGGTTGCCTTAGATTAGGATATATACCGTTATAGACATATATACTGTTCCCTCCGAGAAGTAGGGTTCGACAGGCCAGGAATGTTGTCAAATATTGTATCCGAGATGTTAGGTTGCCTTAGGTTAGGACATGTAACGTTATAGACGCATGTAATGTTACCACCGAGACGTAGGGACCGACACGCCTGGAATGTTGTCAAATGTTACATCCGAGGTGTTATGTCGCCTTAGGTTAGGATATATAACTTTATAGACGCATTTAATGTTACCACCGAGACGTAGGGACCGACACGCCTGGAATGTTGTCAAATGTTACATCCGAGATGTTAGGTTGCCTTAGGTTAGGATATATGACGTTACAGACGTATATACTGTTCCCTCCGAGAAGTAGTGTTCAACAGGTCAGGAATGTTGTCAAATATTGCATCCGAGATGTTAGGTTGCCTTAGGTTAGGATATATAACGTTATAGACGCATGTAATATTACCTCCGAGAAGTACGGTTCGACAGGCCAAGAATGTTGTTAAATATTGCATCCGAGATGTTAGGTTGCCTCAGGTAAGAATATATGACGTTATAGACGTATATACAGTTCCCTCCGAGAAGTAGGGTTCGACAGGCCAGGAATGTTGTCAAATATTGCACCCGAGGTGTTATGTCGCCTTAGGTTAGGATATATAACGTTATAGACGCATGTAATGTTACCACCGAGACGTAGGGACCGACACGCCTGGAATGTTGTCAAATGTTACATCCGAGATGTTAGGTTGCCTTAGGTTAGGATATATGACGTTACAGACGTATATACTGTTCCCTCCGAGAAGTAGTGTTCAACAGGTCAGGAATGTTGTCAAATATTGCATCCGAGATGTTAGGTTACCTTAGGTTAGGATATATAACGTTATAGACGCATGTAATGTTACCTCCGAGAAGTACGGTTCGACAGGCCAAGAATGTTGTTAAATATTGCATCCGAGATGTTAGGTTGCCTCAGGTAAGAATATATGACGTTATAGACGTATATACAGTTCCCTCCGAGAAGTAGGGTTCGACAGGCCAGGAATGTTGTCAAATACTGCACCCGAGATGTTAGGTTGCCTTAGGTTAGGATATATAACGTTATAGACACATGTAATGTTACCACCGAGACGTAGGGTCCGACACGCCTGGAATGTTGTAGAATAATACATCCGAGATGTCAGGTTGCCTTAGGTTAGGATATATAACGTTATAGACGTATATACTGTTCCCTCCGAGAAGTAGGGTTCGACAGGCCAGGAATGTTGTCAAATATTGCATCCGAGATGTTAGGTTGCCTTAGATTAGGATATATACCGTTATAGACGCATGTAATGTTACCACCGAGACGTAGGGACCGACACGCCTGGAATGTTGTCAAATGTTACATCCGAGATGTTAGGTTGCCTCAGGTTAGGATATATGACGTTATAGACGTATATACTGTTCCCTCCGAGAAGTAGGGTTCGACGGGCGAGGAATGTTGTCACATATTGCATCCGAGATGTTAGGTTGCCTTAGATTAGGATATATACCGTTATAGACGTATATACTGTTCCCTCCGAGAAGTAGGGTTCGACAGGCCAGGAATGTTGTCAAATATTGCATCCGAGATGTTTGGTTGCCTCAGGTAAGAATATATGACGTTATAGACGTATATACTGTTCCCTCCGAGAAGTAGGGTTCGACAGGCCAGGAATGTTGCCAAATATTGCATCCGAGATGTTAGGTTGCCTTAGGTTAGGATATATAACGTTATAGAAGCATGTAATGTTACCACCGAGACGTAGGGACCGACACGCCTGGAATGTTGTCAAATGTTACATCCGAGATGTTAGGTTGCCTTAGGTTAGGATATATGACGTTACAGACGTATATACTGTTCCCTCCGAGAAGTAGGGTTCGACAGGCCAGGAATGTTGTCAAATATTGCATCCGAGATGTTAGGTTGCCTTAGGTTAGGATATATACCGTTATAGACATATATACTGTTCCCTGCGAGAAGTAGGGTTCGACAGGCCAGGAATGTTGTCAAATATTGTATCCGAGATGTTAGGTTGCCTTAGGTTAGGATATGTAACGTTATAGACGCATGTAATGTTACCACCGAGACGTAGGGACCGACACGCCTGGAATGTTGTCAAATGTTACATCCGAGATGTTAGGTTGCCTTAGGTTAGGATATATGACGTTATAGACGTATATACTGTTCCCTCCGAGAAGTAGGGTTCGACGGGCCAGGAATGTTGTCAAATATTGCATCCGAGATGTTAGGTTACCTTAGGTTAGGATATATAACGTTATAGACGCATGTAATGTTACCTCCGAGAAGTACGGTTCGACAGGCCAAGAATGTTGTTAAATATTGCATCCGAGATGTTAGGTTGCCTCAGGTAAGAATATATGACGTTATAGACGTATATACAGTTCCCTCCGAGAAGTAGGGTTCGACAGGCCAGGAATGTTGTCAAATATTGCACCCGAGATGTTAGGTTGCCTTAGGTTAGGATATATAACGTTATAGACGCATGTAATGTTACCACCGAGGCGTAGGGTCCGACACGCCTGGAATGTTGTAGAATAATACATCCGAGATGTCAGGTTGCCTTAGGTTAGGATATATAACGTTATAGACGTATATACTGTTCCCTCCGAGAAGTAGGGTTCGACAGGCCAGGAATGTTGTCAAATGTTACATCCGAGATGTTAGGTTGCCTTAGGTTAGGATATATGACGTTACAGACGTATATACTGTTCCCTCCGAGAAGTAGGGTTCGACAGGCCAGGAATGTTGTCAAATATTGCATCCGAGATGTTAGGTTGCCTTAGGTTAGGATATATACCGTTATAGACATATATACTGTTCCCTCCGAGAAGTAGGGTTCGACAGGCCAGGAATGTTGTCAAATATTGTATCCGAGATGTTAGGTTGCCTTAGGTTAGGATATGTAACGTTATAGACGCATGTAATGTTACCACCGAGACGTAGGGACCGACACGCCTGGAATGTTGTCAAATGTTACATCCGAGATGTTAGGTTGCCTTAGGTTAGGATATATGACGTTATAGACGTATATACTGTTCCCTCCGAGAAGTAGGGTTCGACGGGCCAGGAATGTTGTCAAATATTGCATCCGAGGTGTTATGTCGCCTTAGGTTAGGATATATAACGTTATAGACGCATGTAATGTTACCACCGAGACGTAGGGACCGACACGCCTGGAATGTTGTCAAATGTTACATCCGAGATGTTAGGTTGCCTTAGGTTAGGATATATGACGTTACAGACGTATATACTGTTCCCTCCGAGAAGTAGTGTTCGACAGGCCAGGAATGTTGTCAAATATTGCATCCGAGATGTTAGGTTGCCTTAGGTTAGGATATATAACGTTATAGACGCATGTAATGTTACCTCCGAGATGTACGGTTCGACAGGCCAAGAATGTTGTCAAATATTGCATCCGAGATGTTAGGTTGCCTCAGGTAAGGATATATGACGTTATAGACGTATATACAGTTCCCTCCGAGAAGTAGGGTTCGACAGGCCAGGAATGTTGTCAAATATTGCACCCGAGATGTTAGGTTGCCTTAGGTTAGGATACATAACGTTATAGACGCATGTAATGTTACCACCGAGACGTAGGGACCGACACGCCTGGAATGTTGTCAAATGTTACATCCGAGATGTTAGGTTGCCTCAGGTTAGGATATATGACGTTATAGACGTATATACTGTTCCCTCCGAAAAGTACGGTTCGACAGGCCAGGAATGTTGTCAAATATTGCATCCGAGATGTCAGGTTGCCTTAGGTTAGGATATATAACGTTATAGACGCATGTAATGTTACCACCGAGGCGTAGGGACCGACACGCCTGGAATGTTGTCAAATGTTACATCCGAGATGTTAGGTTGCCTCAGGTTAGGATATATGACGTTATAGACGTATATACTGTTCCCTCCGAGAAGTACGGTTCGACAGGCCAGGAATGTTGTCAAATATTGCATCCGAGATGTTAGGTTGCCTTAGATTAGGATATATACCGTTATAGACGTATATACTGTTCCCTCCGAGAAGTAGGGTTCGACAGGCCAGGAATGTTGTCAAATATTGCATCCGAGATGTTAGGTTGCCTCAGGTAAGGATATATGACGTTATAGACGTATATACTGTTCCCTCCGAGAAGTAGGGTTCGACAGGCCAGGAATGTTGTCAAATATTGCATCCGAGATGTTAGGTTGCCTTAGATTATGATATATACCGTTATAGACGCATATAATGTTCCCACCGAGAAGTAGGGTCCGACACGCCTGGAATGTTGTAGAATAATACATCCGAGATGTCAGGTTGCCTTAGGTTAGGATATATAACGTTATAGACGTATATACTGTTCCCTCCGAGAAGTAGGGTTCGACAGGCCAGGAATGTTGTCAAATATTGCATCCGAGATGTTAGGTTGCCTTAGATTAGGATATATACCGTTATAGACGCATGTAATGTTACCACCGAGACGTAGGGACCGACACGCCTGGAATGTTGTCAAATGTTACATCCGAGATGTTAGGTTGCCTTAGGTTAGGATATATGACGTTACAGTCGTATATACTGTTCCCTCCGAGAAGTAGGGTTCGCCAGGCCAGGAATGTTGTCAAATATTGCATCCGAGATGTTAGGTTGCCTTAGGTTAGGATATATACCGTTATAGACATATATACTGTTCCCTCCGAGAAGTAGGGTTCGACAGGCCAGGAATCTTGTCAAATATTGCATCCGAGATGTTAGGTTGCCTTAGGTTAGGATATATAACGTTATAGACGCATGTAATGTTACCACCGAGACGTAGGGACCGACACGCCTGGAATGTTGTCAAATGTTACATCCGAGATGTTAGGTTGCCTTAGGTTAGGATATATGACGTTACAGACGTATATACTGTTCCCTCCGAGAAGTAGGGTTCGACAGGCCAGGAATGTTGTCAGATATTGCATCCGAGATGTTAGGTTGCCTTAGATTATGATATATACCGTTATAGACGCATATAATGTTCCCACCGAGAAGTAGGGTCCGACACGCCTGGAATGTTATAGAATAATACATCCGAGATGTCAGGTTGCCTTAGGTTAGGATATATAACGTTATAGACGTATATACTGTTCCCTCCGAGAAGTAGGGTTCGACAGGCCAGGAATGTTGTCAAATATTGCATCCGAGATGTTAGGTTGCCTTAGATTAGGATATATACCGTTATAGACGCATGTAATGTTACCACCGAGACGTAGGGACCGACACGCCTGGAATGTTGTCAAATGTTACATCCGAGATGTTAGGTTGCCTCAGGTTAGGATATATGACGTTATAGATGTATATACTGTTCCCTCCGAGAAGTAGGGTTCGACGGGCCAGGAATGTTGTCAAATATTGCATCCGAGATGTTAGGTTGCCTTAGATTAGGATATATACCGTTATAGACGTATATACTGTTCCCTCCGAGAAGTAGGGTTCGACAGGCCAGGAATGTTGTCAAATATTGCATCCGAGATGTTTGGTTGCCTCAGGTAAGGATATATGACGTTATAGACGTATATACTGTTCCCTCCGAGAAGTAGGGTTCAACAGGCCAGGAATGTTGCCAAATATTGCATCCGAGATGTTAGGTTGCCTTAGGTTAGGATATATAACGTTATAGACGCATGTAATGTTACCTCCGAGAAGTACGGTTCGACAGGCCAAGAATGTTGTCAAATATTGCATCCGAGATGTTAGGTTGCCTCAGGTAAGAATATATGACGTTATAGACGTATATACAGTTCCCTCCGAGAAGTAGGGTTCGACAGGCCAGGAATGTTGTCAAATATTGCACCCGAGATGTTAGGTTGCCTTAGGTTAGGATACATAACGTTATAGACGCATGTAATGTTACCACCGAGACGTAGGGACCGACACGCCTGGAATGTTGTCAAATGTTACATCCGAGATGTTAGGTTGCCTCAGGTTAGGATATATGACGTTATAGACGTATATACTGTTCCCTCCGAGAAGTACGGTTCGACAGGCCAGGAATGTTGTCAAATATTGCATCCGAGATGTCAGGTTGCCTTAGGTTAGGATATATAACGTTATAGACGCATGTAATGTTACCACCGAGACGTAGGGACCGACACGCCTGGAATGTTGTCAAATGTTACATCCGAGATGTTAGGTTGCTTCAGGTTAGGATATATGACGTTATAGACGTATATACTGTTCCCTCCGAGAAGTAGGGTTCGACGGGCCAGGAATGCTGTCAAATATTGCATCCGAGATGTTAGGTTGCCTTAGATTATGATATATACCGTTATAGACGCATATAATGTTCCCACCGAGAAGTAGGGTCCGACACGCCTGGAATGTTGTAGAATAATACATCCGAGATGTCAGGTTGCCTTAGGTTAGGATATATACCGTTATAGACATATATACTGTTCCCTCCGAGAAGTAGGGTTCGACAGGCCAGGAATGTTGTCAAATATTGTATCCGAGATGTTAGGTTGCCTTAGGTTAGGATATGTAACGTTATAGACGCATGTAATGTTACCACCGAGACGTAGGGACCGACACGTCTGGAGTGTTGTCAAATGTTACATCCGAGATGTTAGGTTGCCTTAGGTTAGGATATATGACGTTACAGACGTATATACTGTTCCCTCCGAGAAGTAGGGTTCGACAGACCAGGAATGTTGTCAGATATTGCATCCGAGATGTTAGGTTGCCTTAGATTATGATATATACCGTTATAGACGCATATAATGTTCCCACCGAGAAGTAGGGTCCGACACGCCTGGAATGTTGTAGAATAATACATCCGAGATGTCAGGTTGCCTTAGGTTAGGATATATAACGTTATAGACGTATATACTGTTCCCTCCGAGAAGTAGGGTTCGACAGGCCAGGAATGTTGTCAAATATTGCATCCGAGATGTTAGGTTGCCTTAGATTAGGATATATACCGTTATAGACGCATGTAATGTTACCACCGAGACGTAGGGACCGACACGCCTGGAATGTTGTCAAATGTTACATCCGAGATGTCAGGTTGCCTTAGGTTAGGATATATGACGTTACAGACGTATATACTGTTCCCTCCGAGAAGTAGGGTTCGCCAGGCCAGGAATGTTGTCAAATATTGCATCCGAGATGTTAGGTTGCCTTAGGTTAGGATATATACCGTTATAGACATATATACTGTTCCCTCCGAGAAGTAGGGTTCGACAGGCCAGGAATCTTGTCAAATATTGCATCCGAGATGTTAGGTTGCCTTAGGTTAGGATATATAACGTTATAGACGCATGTAATGTTACCACCGAGACGTAGGGACCGACACGCCTGGAATGTTGTCAAATGTTACATCCGAGATGTTAGGTTGCCTTAGGTTAGGATATATGACGTTACAGACGTATATACTGTTCCCTCCGAGAAGTAGGGTTCGACAGGCCAGGAATGTTGTCAGATATTGCATCCGAGATGTTAGGTTGCCTTAGATTATGATATATACCGTTATAGACGCATATAATGTTCCCACCGAGAAGTAGGGTCCGACACGCCTGGAATGT
Source organism: Xylocopa violacea (assembly GCA_963969225.1). Lineage (NCBI taxonomy): Eukaryota > Metazoa > Arthropoda > Insecta > Hymenoptera > Apidae > Xylocopa > Xylocopa violacea. Next base: position 24,596,934 of record CAXAJV010000004.1, read on the forward strand.
TGTAGAATAATACATCCGAGATGTCAGGTTGCCTTAGGTTAGGATATATAACGTTATAGACGTATATACTGTTCCCTCCGAGAAGTAGGGTTCGACAGGCCAGGAATGTTGTCAAATATTGCATCCGAGATGTTAGGTTGTCTTAGATTAGGATATATACCGTTATAGACGCATGTAATGTTACCACCGAGACGTAGGGACCGACACGCCTGGAATGTTGTCAAATGTTACATCCGAGATGTTAGGTTGCCTCAGGTTAGGATATATGACGTTATAGATGTATATACTGTTCCCTCCGAGAAGTAGGGTTCGACGGGCCAGGAATGTTGTCAAATATTGCATCCGAGATGTTAGGTTGCCTTAGATTAGGATATATACCGCTATAGACGTATATACTGTTCCCTCCGAGAAGTAGGGTTCGACAGGCCAGGAATGTTGTCAAATATTGCATCCGAGATATTTGGTTGCCTCAGGTAAGGATATATGACGTTATAGACGTATATACTGTTCCCTCCGAGAAGTAGGGTTCAACAGGCCAGGAATGTTGCCAAATATTGCATCCGAGATGTTAGGTTGCCTTAGGTTAGGATATATAACGTTATAGACGCATGTAATGTTACCTCCGAGAAGTACGGTTCGACAGGCCAAGAATGTTGTCAAATATTGCATCCGAGATGTTAGGTTGCCTCAGGTAAGAATATATGACGTTATAGACGTATATACAGTTCCCTCCGAGAAGTAGGGTTCGACAGGCCAGGAATGTTGTCAAATATTGCACCCGAGATGTTAGGTTGCCTTAGGTTAGGATACATAACGTTATAGACGCATGTAATGTTACCACCGAGACGTAGGGACCGACACGCCTGGAATGTTGTCAAATGTTACATCCGAGATGTTAGGTTGCCTCAGGTTAGGATATATGACGTTATAGACGTATATACTGTTCCCTCCGAGAAGTACGGTTCGACAGGCCAGGAATGTTGTCAAATATTGCATCCGAGATGTCAGGTTGCCTTAGGTTAGGATATATAACGTTATAGACGCATGTAATGTTACCACCGAGACGTAGGGACCGACACGCCTGGAATGTTGTCAAATGATACATCCGAGATGTTAGGTTGCTTCAGGTTAGGATATATGACGTTATAGACGTATATACTGTTCCCTCCGAGAAGTAGGGTTCGACGGGCCAGGAATGCTGTCAAATATTGCATCCGAGATGTTAGGTTGCCTTAGATTATGATATATACCGTTATAGACGCATATAATGTTCCCACCGAGAAGTAGGGTCCGACACGCCTGGAATGTTGTAGAATAATACATCCGAGATGTCAGGTTGCCTTAGGTTAGGATATATACCGTTATAGACATATATACTGTTCCCTCCGAGAAGTAGGGTTCGACAGGCCAGGAATGTTGTCAAATATTGTATCCGAGATGTTAGGTTGCCTTAGGTTAGGATATGTAACGTTATAGACGCATGTAATGTTACCACCGAGACGTAGGGACCGACACGCCTGGAGTGTTGTCAAATGTTACATCCGAGATGTTAGGTTGCCTTAGGTTAGGATATATGACGTTACAGACGTATATACTGTTCCCTCCGAGAAGTAGGGTTCGACAGACCAGGAATGTTGTCAGATATTGCATCCGAGATGTTAGGTTGCCTTAGATTATGATATATACCGTTATAGACGCATATAATGTTCCCACCGAGAAGTAGGGTCCGACACGCCTGGAATGTTGTAGAATAATACATCCGAGATGTCAGGTTGCCTTAGGATAGGATATATACCGTTATAGACATATATACTGTTCCCTCCGAGAAGTAGGGTTCGACAGGCCAGGAATGTTGTCAAATATTGTATCCGAGATGTTAGGTTGCCTTAGGTTAGGATATGTAACGTTATAGACGCATGTAATGTTACCACCGAGACGTAGGGACCGACACGCCTGGAATGTTGTCAAATGTTACATCCGAGATGTTAGGTTGCCTCAGGTTAGGATATATGACGTTATAGACGTATATACTGTTCCCTCCGAGAAGTAGGGTTCGACGGGCCAGGAATGTTGTCAAATATTGCATCCGAGGTGTTATGTCGCTTTAGGTTAGGATATATAACGTTATAGACGCACGTAATGTTACCACCGAGACGTAGGGACCGACACGCCTGGAATGTTGTCAAATGTTACATCCGAGATGTTAGGTTGCCTTAGGTTAGGATATATGACGTGATAGACGTATATACTGTTCCCTCCGAGAAGTAGGGTTCGACGGGCCAGGAATGTTGTCAAATATTGCATCCGAGATGTTAGGTCGCCTTAGGTTAGGATATATAACGTTATAGACGCATGTAATGTTACCACCGAGACGTAGGGACCGACACGCCTGCAATGTTGTCAAATGTTACATCCGAGATGTTAGGTTGCCTTAGGTTAGGATATATGACGTTACAGACGTATATACTGTTCCCTCCGAGAAGTAGGGTTCGACAGGCCAGGAATGTTGCCAAATATTGCATCCGAGATGTTAGGTTGCCTTAGGTTAGGATATATAACGTTATAGACGCATGTAATGTTACCACCGAGTCGTAGGGACCGACACGTCTGGAATGTTGTCAAATGTTACATCCGAGATGTTAGGTTGCCTTAGGTTAGGATATATGACGTTACAGACGTATATACTGTTCCCTCCGAGAAGTAGGGTTCGACAGGCCAGGAATGTTGTCAAATATTGCATCCGAGATGTTAGGTTGCCTTAGGTTAGGATATATACCGTTATAGACATATATACTGTTCCCTCCGAGAAGTAGGGTTCGACAGGCCAGAAATGTTGTCAAATATTGCATCCGAGATGTTAGGTTGCCTTAGGTTAGGATATATGACGTTACAGACGTATATACTGTTCACTACGAGAAGTAGTGTTCGACAGGCCAGGAATGTTGTCAAATATTGCATCCGAGATGTTAGGTTGCCTTAGATTAGGATATATACCGTTATAGACGTATATACTGTTCCCTCCGAGAAGTATGGTTCGACAGGCCAGGAATGTTGTCAAATATTGCATCCGAGATGTTAGGTTGCCTCAGGTAAGGATATATGACGTTATAGAGGTATATACTGTTCCCACCGAGAAGTAGGGTTCGACAGGCCAGGAATGTTGTCAAATATTGCATCCGAGATGTTAGGTTGCCTTAGATTAGGATATATACCGTTATAGACGCATGTAATGTTACCTCCGAGACGTAGGGACCGACACGCCTGGAATGTTGTCAAATGTTACATGCGAGATGTTAGGTTGCCTTATGTTAGGATATATGACGCTACAGACGTATATACTGTTCCCTCCGAGAAGTAGGGTTCGACAGGCCAGGAATGTTGTCAAATGTTACATCCGAGATGTTAGGTTGCCTTAGGTTAGGATATATGACGTGATAGACGTATATACTGTTCCCTCCGAGAAGTAGGGTTCGACGGGCCAGGAATGTTGTCAAATACTGCATCCGTGATGTTAGGTCGCCTTACGTTAGGATATATAACGTTATAGAGGCATGTAATGTTACCACCGAGACGTAGGGACCGACACGCCTGGAATGTTGTCAAATGTTACATCCGAGATGTTAGGTTGCCTTAGGTTAGGATATATGACGTTACAGACGTATATATTGTTCCCTCCGAGAAGTAGTGTTCGACAGGCCAGGAATGTTGTCAAATATTGCATCCGAGATGTTAGGTTGCCTTAGATTAGGATATATACCGTTATAGACGTATATACTGTTCCCTCCGAGAAGTAGGGTTCGACAGGCCAGGAATGTTGTCAAATATTGCATCCGAGATGCTAGATTGCCTTAGGTTAGGATATATACCGTTATAGACGCATGTAATGTTACCACCGAGACGTAGGGACCGACACGCCTGGAATGTTGTCAAATGTTACATCCGAGATGTTAGGTTGCCTCAGGTTAAGGTATATGACGTTATAGACGTATATACTGTTCTCTCCGAGAAGTAGGGTTCGACGGGCCAGGAATGTTGTCAGATATTGCATCCGAGATGTTAGGTCGCCTTAGGATAGGATATATAACGTTATAGACGCATGTGATGTTACCACCGAGACGTAGGGACCGACACGCCTGGAATGTTGTCAAATGTTACATCCGAGATGTTAGGTTGCCTTAGGTTAGGATATATGACGTTACAGACGTATATACTGTTCCCTCCGAGAAGTAGTGTTCGACAGGCCAGGAATGTTGTCAAATATTGCATCCGAGATGTTAGGTTGCCTTAGATTAGGATATATACCGTTATAGACGTATATACTGTTCCCTCCGAGAAGTAGGGTTCGACAGGCCAGGAATGTTGTCAAATATTGCATCCGAGATGTTAGGTTGCCTCAGGTAAGGATATATGACGTTATAGACGTATATACTGTTCCCTCCGAGAAGTAGGGTTCAACAGGCCAGGAATGTTGCCAAATATTGCATCCGAGATGTTAGGTTGCCTTAGGTTAGGATATATAACGTTATAGACGCATGTAATGTTACCTCCGAGAAGTACGGTTCGACAGGCCAAGAATGTTGTCAAATATTGCATCCGAGATGTTAGGTTGCCTCAGGTAAGAATATATGACGTTATAGACGTATATACAGTTCCCTCCGAGAAGTAGGGTTCGACAGGCCAGGAATGTTGTCAAATATTGCACCCGAGATGTTAGGTTGCCTTAGGTTAGGATACATAACGTTATAGACGCATGTAATGTTACCACCGAGACGTAGGGACCGACACGCCTGGAATGTTGTCAAATGTTACATCCGAGATGTTAGGTTGCCTCAGGTTAGGATATATGACGTTATAGACGTATATACTGTTCCCTCCGAGAAGTACGGTTCGACAGGCCAGGAATGTTGTCAAATATTGCATCCGAGATGTCAGGTTGCCTTAGGTTAGGATATATAACGTTATAGACGCATGTAATGTTACCACCGAGACGTAGGGACCGACACGCCTGGAATGTTGTCAAATGTTACATCCGAGATGTTAGGTTGCTTCAGGTTAGGATATATGACGTTATAGACGTATATACTGTTCCCTCCGAGAAGTAGGGTTCGACGGGCCAGGAATGCTGTCAAATATTGCATCCGAGATGTTAGGTTGCCTTAGATTATGATATATACCGTTATAGACGCATATAATGTTCCCACCGAGAAGTAGGGTCCGACACGCCTGGAATGTTGTAGAATAATACATCCGAGATGTCAGGTTGCCTTAGGTTAGGATATATACCGTTATAGACATATATACTGTTCCCTCCGAGAAGTAGGGTTCGACAGGCCAGGAATGTTGTCAAATATTGTATCCGAGATGTTAGGTTGCCTTAGGTTAGGATATGTAACGTTATAGACGCATGTAATGTTACCACCGAGACGTAGGGACCGACACGCCTGGAGTGTTGTCAAATGTTACATCCGAGATGTTAGGTTGCCTTAGGTTAGGATATATGACGTTACAGACGTATATACTGTTCCCTCCGAGAAGTAGGGTTCGACAGACCAGGAATGTTGTCAGATATTGCATCCGAGATGTTAGGTTGCCTTAGATTATGATATATACCGTTATAGACGCATATAATGTTCCCACCGAGAAGTAGGGTCCGACACGCCTGGAATGTTGTAGAATAATACATCCGAGATGTCAGGTTGCCTTAGGATAGGATATATACCGTTATAGACATATATACTGTTCCCTCCGAGAAGTAGGGTTCGACAGGCCAGGAATGTTGTCAAATATTGTATCCGAGATGTTAGGTTGCCTTAGGTTAGGATATGTAACGTTATAGACGCATGTAATGTTACCACCGAGACGTAGGGACCGACACGCCTGGAATGTTGTCAAATGTTACATCCGAGATGTTAGGTTGCCTCAGGTTAGGATATATGACGTTATAGACGTATATACTGTTCCCTCCGAGAAGTAGGGTTCGACGGGCCAGGAATGTTGTCAAATATTGCATCCGAGGTGTTATGTCGCTTTAGGTTAGGATATATAACGTTATAGACGCACGTAATGTTACCACCGAGACGTAGGGACCGACACGCCTGGAATGTTGTCAAATGTTACATCCGAGATGTTAGGTTGCCTTAGGTTAGGATATATGACGTGATAGACGTATATACTGTTCCCTCCGAGAAGTAGGGTTCGACGGGCCAGGAATGTTGTCAAATATTGCATCCGAGATGTTAGGTCGCCTTAGGTTAGGATATATAACGTTATAGACGCATGTAATGTTACCACCGAGACGTAGGGACCGACACGCCTGCAATGTTGTCAAATGTTACATCCGAGATGTTAGGTTGCCTTAGGTTAGGATATATGACGTTACAGACGTATATACTGTTCCCTCCGAGAAGTAGGGTTCGACAGGCCAGGAATGTTGCCAAATATTGCATCCGAGATGTTAGGTTGCCTTAGGTTAGGATATATAACGTTATAGACGCATGTAATGTTACCACCGAGTCGTAGGGACCGACACGTCTGGAATGTTGTCAAATGTTACATCCGAGATGTTAGGTTGCCTTAGGTTAGGATATATGACGTTACAGACGTATATACTGTTCCCTCCGAGAAGTAGGGTTCGACAGGCCAGGAATGTTGTCAAATATTGCATCCGAGATGTTAGGTTGCCTTAGGTTAGGATATATACCGTTATAGACATATATACTGTTCCCTCCGAGAAGTAGGGTTCGACAGGCCAGAAATGTTGTCAAATATTGCATCCGAGATGTTAGGTTGCCTTAGGTTAGGATATATGACGTTACAGACGTATATACTGTTCACTACGAGAAGTAGTGTTCGACAGGCCAGGAATGTTGTCAAATATTGCATCCGAGATGTTAGGTTGCCTTAGATTAGGATATATACCGTTATAGACGTATATACTGTTCCCTCCGAGAAGTATGGTTCGACAGGCCAGGAATGTTGTCAAATATTGCATCCGAGATGTTAGGTTGCCTCAGGTAAGGATATATGACGTTATAGAGGTATATACTGTTCCCACCGAGAAGTAGGGTTCGACAGGCCAGGAATGTTGTCAAATATTGCATCCGAGATGTTAGGTTGCCTTAGATTAGGATATATACCGTTATAGACGCATGTAATGTTACCTCCGAGACGTAGGGACCGACACGCCTGGAATGTTGTCAAATGTTACATGCGAGATGTTAGGTTGCCTTATGTTAGGATATATGACGCTACAGACGTATATACTGTTCCCTCCGAGAAGTAGGGTTCGACAGGCCAGGAATGTTGTCAAATGTTACATCCGAGATGTTAGGTTGCCTTAGGTTAGGATATATGACGTGATAGACGTATATACTGTTCCCTCCGAGAAGTAGGGTTCGACGGGCCAGGAATGTTGTCAAATATTGCATCCGAGATGTTAGGTCGCCTTACGTTAGGATATATAACGTTATAGAGGCATGTAATGTTACCACCGAGACGTAGGGACCGACACGCCTGGAATGTTGTCAAATGTTACATCCGAGATGTTAGGTTGCCTTAGGTTAGGATATATGACGTTACAGACGTATATATTGTTCCCTCCGAGAAGTAGTGTTCGACAGGCCAGGAATGTTGTCAAATATTGCATCCGAGATGTTAGGTTGCCTTAGATTAGGATATATACCGTTATAGACGTATATACTGTTCCCTCCGAGAAGTAGGGTTCGACAGGCCAGGAATGTTGTCAAATATTGCATCCGAGATGCTAGATTGCCTTAGGTTAGGATATATACCGTTATAGACGCATGTAATGTTACCACCGAGACGTAGGGACCGACACGCCTGGAATGTTGTCAAATGTTACATCCGAGATGTTAGGTTGCCTCAGGTTAAGGTATATGACGTTATAGACGTATATACTGTTCTCTCCGAGAAGTAGGGTTCGACGGGCCAGGAATGTTGTCAGATATTGCATCCGAGATGTTAGGTCGCCTTAGGATAGGATATATAACGTTATAGACGCATGTGATGTTACCACCGAGACGTAGGGACCGACACGCCTGGAATGTTGTCAAATGTTACATCCGAGATGTTAGGTTGCCTTAGGTTAGGATATATGACGTTACAGACGTATATACTGTTCCCTCCGAGAAGTAGTGTTCGACAGGCCAGGAATGTTGTCAAATATTGCATCCGAGATGTTAGGTTGCCTTAGATTAGGATATATACCGTTATAGACGTATATACTGTTCCCTCCGAGAAGTAGGGTTCGACAGGCCAGGAATGTTGTCAAATATTGCATCCGAGATGTTAGGTTGCCTCAGGTAAGTATATATGACGTTATAGACGTATATACTGTTCCCACCGAGAAGTAGGGTTCGACAGGCCAGGAATGTGGTCAAATATTGCATCCGAGATGTTAGGTTGCCTTAGATTAGGATATATACCGTTATAGACGTTTATAATGTTCCCTCCGAGAAGTAGGGTCCGACACGCCTGGAAGGTTGTAGAATATTACATCCGAGATGTTAGGTTGCCTTAGGTTAGGATATATGACGTTACAGACGTATATACTGTTCCCTCCGAGAAGTAGGGTTCGACAGGCCAGGAATGTTGTCAAATATTGCATCCGAGATGTTAGATTGCCTTAGATTATGATATCGACCGTTATAGACGCATATAATATTCCCACCGAAAAGTATGCACCGACACGCCAGGAATATTGTAAAATATTACGTCTGAGATAATAGGTTGCCTTAGATTAGGATATACAACGTTATAGACTCATATAATGTTCCCACCGAGAAGTAGGGTCCGACACGCCTGGAATGATGTAGAATATTACATCCGAGATGTCAGGTTGCCTTAGGTTAGGATATATAACGTTATAGACGTATATACTGTTCCCTCCGAGAAGTAGGGTTCGACACGCCAGCAATGTTGTCAAATATTACATCCGAGTTGTTACGTTGCCGTTATATACGCATTAATGTTACCACCCAGACGTAGGGACCGACACGCCTGGAATGTTGTCAAATGTGACATCCGAGATGTTAGGTTGCCTTAGGTTAGGATATATGTCGTTATAGACGTATATACTGTTCCCTCCGGGAAGTAGGGTTCGACAGGCCAGGAATGTTGTCAAATATTGCATGCGAGATGTTAGGTTGCCTTAGATTATGATATATACCGTTATAGACGTATATACTGTTCCCTCCGAGAAGTAGGGTTCGACAGGCCAGGAATGTTGTCAAATATTGCATCCAAGATGTTAGGCTGCCTTAGATTAGGATATACAACGTTATAAACGCATATAATGTTCCCACCGAGAAGTAGGGTCCGACACGCCTGGAATGTTGTAGAATATTACATCCGAGATGTAAGGTTGCCTTTGGTTAGGATATATAACGTTATGGACGTATATACTGTTCCCACCGAGAAGTAGGGTCCGAAACGCCAGGAATGTTGTAAAATATTACATTCGAGTTGTTACGTTGCCGTTATAGACGCATTAATGTTACCACCGAGACGTAGGGACCGACACGCCTGGAATGTTGTCAAATGTGACATCCGAGATGTTAGGCTGCCTTAGGTTAGGATATATATCGTTATAGACGCATATAATGTTCCCACCGAGTAGTAGGGTCCGACACGCCTGGAAGGTTGTAGAATATTACATCCGAGATGTCAGGTTGCCTTAGGTTAGGATATACACCGTTATAGACATATATACTGTTACCTCCGAGAAGTAGGGTTCGACAGGCCAGGAATGTTGTCAAATATTGCATCCGAGATGTTAGATTGCCTTAAGTTAGGATATATAACGTTATAGACGCATGTAAAGTTACCGCCGAGACGTAGGGACCGACACGCCTGGAATGTTGTCAAATGTTACATCCGACATGTTAGGTTGCCTTAGGTTAGGATATATGACGTTACAGACGTATATACTGTTCCCTCCGAGAAGTAGGGTTCGACAGGCGAGGAATGTTGTCAAATATTGCATCCGAGATGTTAGGTTGCCTTAGATTATGATATATACCGTTATAGACGCATATAATGTTCCCACCGAGAAGTAGGTTCCGACACGCCTGGAAGGTTGTAGAATATTACATCCGAGATGTCAGGTTGCCTTAGGTTAGGATATATACCGTTATAGACATATATACTGTTCCCTCCGAGAAGTAGGGTTCGACAGGCCAGGAATGTTGTCAAATATTGCATCCGAGATGTTAGGTTGCCTTAGGTTAGGATATATGACGTGATAGACGTATATACTGTTCCCACCGAGAAGTGGGGTCCGACACGCCTGGAATGTTGTAGAATATTACATCCGAGATGTAAGGTTGCCTTAGGTTAGGATATATATCGTTATAGACGCATATAATGTTCCCACCGAGTAGTAGGGTCCGACACGCCTGGAAGGTTGTAGAATATTACATCCGAGATGTCAGGTTGCCTTAGGTTAGGATATACACCGTTATAGACATATATACTGTTACCTCCGAGAAGTAGGGTTCGACAGGCCAGGAATGTTGTCAAATATTGCATCCGAGATGTTAGATTGCCTTAGGTTAGGATATATACCGTTATAGACGCATGTAATGTTACCACCGAGACGTACGGACCGACACGCCTGGAATGTTGTCAAATGTTACATCCGAGATGTTAGGTTGCCTCAGGTTAAGGTATATGACGTTATAGACGTATATACTGTTTTCTCCGAGAAGTAGGGTTCGACGGGCCAGGAATGTTGTCAAATATTGCATCCGAGATGTTAGGTCGCCTTAGGATAGGATATATAACGTTATAGACGCATGTAATGTTACCACCGAGACGTAGGGACCGACACGCCTGGAATGTTGTCAAATGTTACATCCGAGATGTTAGGTTGCCTTAGGTTAGGGTATATGACGTTACAGACGTATATACTGTTCCCTCCGAGAAGTAGTGTTCGACAGGCCAGGAATGTTGTCAAATATTGCATCCGAGATGTTAGGTTGCCTTAGATTAGGATATATACCGTTATAGACGTATATACTGTTCCCTCCGAGAAGTAGGGTTCGACAGGCCAGGAATGTTGTCAAATATTGCATCCGAGATGTTAGGTTGCCTCAGGTAAGTATATATGACGTAATAGACGTATATACTGTTCCCACCGAGAAGTAGGGTTCGACAGGCCAGGAATGTGGTCAAATATTGCATCCGAGATGTTAGATTGCCTTAGATTATGATATCGACCGTTATAGACGCATATAATATTCCCACCGAAAAGTATGCACCGACACGCCAGGAATATTGTAAAATATTACGTCTGAGATAATAGGTTGCCTTAGATTAGGATATACAACGTTATAGACTCATATAATGTTCCCACCGAGAAGTAGGGTCCGACACGCCTGGAATGATGTAGAATATTACATCCGAGATGTCAGGTTGCCTTAGGTTAGGATATATAACGTTATAGACGTATATACTGTTCCCTCCGAGAAGTAGGGTTCGACACGCCAGCAATGTTGTCAAATATTACATCCGAGTTGTTACGTTGCCGTTATATACGCATTAATGTTACCACCCAGACGTAGGGACCGACACGCCTGGAATGTTGTCAAATGTGACATCCGAGATGTTAGGTTGCCTTAGGTTAGGATATATGTCGTTATAGACGTATATACTGTTCCCTCCGGGAAGTAGGATTCGACAGGCCAGGAATGTTGTCAAATATTGCATGCGAGATGTTAGGTTGCCTTAGATTATGATATATACCGTTATAGACGTATATACTGTTCCCTCCGAGAAGTAGGGTTCGACAGGCCAGGAATGTTGTCAAATATTGCATCCAAGATGTTAGGCTGCCTTAGATTAGGATATACAACGTTATAAACGCATATAATGTTCCCACCGAGAAGTAGGGCCCGACACGCCTGGAATGTTGTAGAATATTACATCCGAGATTTAAGGTTGCCTTTGGTTAGGATATATAACGTTATGGACGTATATACTGTTCCCACCGATAAGTAGGGTCCGAAACGCCAGGAATGTTGTAAAATATTACATCCGAGTTGTTACGTTGCCGTTATAGACGCATTAATGTTACCACCGAGACGTAGGGACCGACACGCCTGGAATGTTGTCAAATGTGACATCCGAGATGTTAGGCTGCCTTAGGTTAGGATATATATCGTTATAGACGCATATAATGTTCCCACCGAGTAGTAGGGTCCGACACGCCTGGAAGGTTGTAGAATATTACATCCGAGATGTCAGGTTGCCTTAGGTTAGGATATACACCGTTATAGACATATATACTGTTACCTCCGAGAAGTAGGGTTCGACAGGCCAGGAATGTTGTCAAATATTGCATCCGAGATGTTAGATTGCCTTAAGTTAGGATATATAACGTTATAGACGCATGTAAAGTTACCGCCGAGACGTAGGGACCGACACGCCTGGAATGTTGTCAAATGTTACATCCGACATGTTAGGTTGCCTTAGGTTAGGATATATGACGTTACAGACGTATATACTGTTCCCTCCGAGAAGTAGGGTTCGACAGGCGAGGAATGTTGTCAAATATTGCATCCGAGATGTTAGGTTGCCTTAGATTATGATATATACCGTTATAGACGCATATAATGTTCCCACCGAGAAGTAGGTTCCGACACGCCTGGAAGGTTGTAGAATATTACATCCGAGATGTCAGGTTGCCTTAGGTTAGGATATATACCGTTATAGACATATATACTGTTCCCTCCGAGAAGTAGGGTTCGACAGGCCAGGAATGTTGTCAAATATTGCATCCGAGATGTTAGGTTGCCTTAGGTTAGGATATATGACGTGATAGACGTATATACTGTTCCCACCGAGAAGTGGGGTCCGACACGCCTGGAATGTTGTAGAATATTACATCCGAGATGTAAGGTTGCCTTAGGTTAGGATATATATCGTTATAGACGCATATAATGTTCCCACCGAGTAGTAGGGTCCGACACGCCTGGAAGGTTGTAGAATATTACATCCGAGATGTCAGGTTGCCTTAGGTTAGGATATACACCGTTATAGACATATATACTGTTACCTCCGAGAAGTAGGGTTCGACAGGCCAGGAATGTTGTCAAATATTGCATCCGAGATGTTAGATTGCCTTAGGTTAGGATATATACCGTTATAGACGCATGTAATGTTACCACCGAGACGTAGGGACCGACACGCCTGGAATGTTGTCAAATGTTACATCCGAGATGTTAGGTTGCCTCAGGTTAAGGTATATGACGTTATAGACGTATATACTGTTCTCTCCGAGAAGTAGGGTTCGACGGGCCAGGAATGTTGTCGAATATTGCATCCGAGATGTTAGGTCGCCTTAGGATAGGATATATAACGTTATAGACGCATGTAATGTTACCACGGAGACGTAGGGACCGACACGCCTGGAATGTTGTCAAATGTTACATCCGAGATGTTAGGTTGCCTTAGGTTAGGGTATACAACGTTATAGACGCATATAATGTTCCCACCGAGAAGTAGGGTCCGACACGCCTGGAATGTTGTAGAATATTACATCCGAGATGTAAGGTTGCCTTAGGTTAGAATATATAACGTTATGGACGTATATACTGTTCCCACCGAGAAGTAGTGTCCGAAACGCCAGGAATGTTGTAAAATATTACATCCGAGTTGTTACGTTGCCGTTATAGACGCATTAATGTTACCACCGAGACGTAGGGACCGACACGCCTGGAATGTTGTCAAATGTGACATCCGAGATGTTAGGCTGCCTTAGGTTAGGATATATATCGTTATAGACGCATATAATGTTCCCACCGAGTAGTAGGGTCCGACACGCCTGGAAGGTTGTAGAATATTACATCCGAGATGTCAGGTTGCCTTAGGTTAGGATATATAACGTTATAGACGTATATACTGTTCCCTCCGAGAAGTAGGGTTCGACAGGCCAGGAATGTTGTCAAATATTGCATCCGAGATGTTAGGTTGCCTTAGATTAGGATATATACCGTTATAGACGCATGTAATGTTACCACCGAGACGTAGGGACCGACACGCCTGGAATGTTGTCAAATGTTACATCCGAGATGTTAGGTTGCCTCAGGTTAAGATATATGACGTTATAGACGTATATACTTTTCTCTCCGAGAAGTAGGGTTCGACGGGCCAGGAATGTTGTCAAATGTTGCATCCGAGATGTTAGGTCGCCTTAGGATAGGATATATAACCTTATAGACGCATGTAATGTTACCACCGAGACGTAGGGATCGACACGCCTGGAATGTTGTCAAATGTTACATCCGAGATGTTAGGTTGCCTTAGGTTAGGATATATGACGTTACAGACGTATATACTGTTCCCTCCGAGAAGTAGTGTTCGACAGGCCAGGAATGTTGTCAAATATTGCATCCGAGATGTTAGGTTGCCTTAGATTAGGATATATACCGTTATAGACGTATATACTGTTCCCTCCGAGAAGTAGGGTTCGACAGGCCAGGAATGTTGTCAAATATTGCATCCGAGATGTTAGGTTGCCTCAGGTAAGGATATATGACGTTATAGACGTATATACTGTTCCCACCGAGAAGTAGGGTTCGACAGGCCAGGAATGTGGTCAAATATTGCATCCGAGATGTTAGGTTGCCTTAGATTAGGATATATACCGTTATAGACGTTTATAATGTTCCCTCCGAGAAGTAGGGTCCGACACGCCTGGAAGGTTGTAGAATATTACATCCGAGATGTTAGGTTGCCTTAGGTTAGGATATATGACGTTACAGACGTATATACTGTTCCCTCCGAGAAGTAGGGTTCGACAGGCCAGGAATGTTGTCAAATATTGCATCCGAGATGTTAGATTGCCTTAGATTATGATATCGACCGTTATAGACGCATATAATATTCCCACCGAAAAGTATGCACCGACACGCCAGGAATATTGTAAAATATTACGTCTGAGATAATAGGTTGCCTTAGATTAGGATATACAACGTTATAGACTCATATAATGTTCCCACCGAGAAGTAGGGTCCGACACGCCTGGAATGATGTAGAATATTACATCCGAGATGTCAGGTTGCCTTAGGTTAGGATATATAACGTTATAGACGTATATACTGTTCCCTCCGAGAAGTAGGGTTCGACACGCCAGCAATGTTGTCAAATATTACATCCGAGTTGTTACGTTGCCGTTATAGACGCATTAATGTTACCACCGAGACGTAGGGTCCGACACGCCTGGAATGTTGTCAAATGTTACATCCGAGATGTTAGATTGCCTCAGGTTAGGATATATGACGTTATAGACGTATATACGGTTCCCACCGAGAAGTAGGGTTCGACAGGCCAGGAATGTTGTCAAATATTACATCCGAGATGTTAGGTTGCCTTAGATTAGGATATATACCGTTATAGACGTTTATAATGTTCCCACCGAGGAGTAGGGTCCGACACGCCTGGAATGTTGTAGAGTATTACATCCGAGATGTAAGGTTGCCTTAGGTTAGAATATATAACGTTATGGATGTATATACTGTTCCCACCGAGAAGTAGGGTCCGACACGCCAGGAATGTTGTCAAATATTGCATCCGAGATGTTAGGTTGCCTTAGATTAGGATATACAACGTTATAGACGCATATAATGTTCCCTCCGGGAAGTAGGGTTCGACAGGCCAGGAATGTTGTCAAATATTGCATCCGAGATGATAGGTTGCCTTAGATTATGATATATACCGTTATAGACGTATATACTGTTCCCTCCGAGAAGTAGGGTTCGACAGGCCACGAATGTTGTCAAATATTGCATCCAAGATGTTAGGCTGCCTTAGATTAGGATATACAACGTTATAGACGCATATAATGTTCCCACCGAGAAGTGGGGTCCGACACGCCTGGAATGCTGTAGAATATTACATCCGAGATGTAAGGTTGCCTTAGGATAGGATATATAACGTTATGGAAGTATATACTGTTCCCACCGAGAAGTAGGGTCCGAAACGCCAGGAATGTTGTAAAATATTACATCCGAGTTGTTACGTTGCCGTTATAGACGCATTAATGTTACCACCGAGACGTAGGGACCGACACGCCTGGAATGTTGTCAAATGTGACATCCGAGATGTTAGGCTGCCTTAGGTTAGGATATATATCGTTATAGACGCATATAATGTTCCCACCGAGTAGTAGGGTCCGACACGCCTGGAAGGTTGTAGAATATTACATCCGAGATGTCAGGTTGCCTTAGGTTAGGATATTCACCGTTATAGACATATATACTGTTACCTCCGAGAAGTAGGATTCGACAGGCCAGGAATGTTGTCAAATATTGCATCCGAGATGTTAGGTCGCCTTAGGATAGGATATATAACGTTATAGACGCATGTAATGTTACCACCGAGACGTAGGGACCGACACGCCTGGAATGTTGTCAAATGTTACATCCGAGATGTAAGGTTGCCTTAGGTTAGGATATATGACGTTACAGACGTATATACTGTTCCCTCCGAGAAGTAGTGTTCGACAGGCCAGGAATGTTGTCAAATATTGCATCCGAGATGTTAGGTTGCCTTAGATTAGGATATATACCGTTATAGACGTATATACTGTTCCCTCCGAGAAGTAGGGTTCGACAGGCCAGGAATGTTGTCAAATATTGCATCCGAGATGTTAGGTTGCCTCAGGTAAGGATATATGACGTTATAGACGTATATACTGTTCCCACCGAGAAGTAGGGTTCGACAGGCCAGGAATGTTGTCAAATATTGCATCCGAGATGTTAGGTTGCCTTAGATTAGGATATATACCGTTATAGACGTTTATAATGTTCCCTCCGAGAAGTAGGGTTCGACAGGCCAGGAATGTTGTCAAATATTGCATCCGAGATGTTAGGTTGCCTTAGATTAGGATATACAACGTTATAGACGCATATAATGTTCCCACCGAGAAGTAGGGTCCGACACGCCTGGAAGGTTGTAGAATGTTACATCCGAGATGTAAGGTTGCCTTAGGTTAGAATATATAACGTTATGGACGTATATACTGTTCCCACCGAGAAGTAGGGCCCGACACGCCAGAAATGTCGTCAAATATTACATCCGAGTTGTTACGTTGCCGTTATAGACGCATTAATGTTACCACCGAGACGTAGGGACCGACACGCCTGGAATGTTGTCAAATGTGACATCCGAGATGTTAGGTTGCCTTAGGTTAGTATATATGTCGTTATAGACGTATATACTGTTCCCTCCGGGAAGTAGGGTTCGACAGGCCAGGAATGTTGTCAAATATTGCATACAAGCTGTTAGGCTGCCTTAGATTAGGATATACAACGTTATAGACGCATATAATGTTCCCACCGAGAAGTAGGGTCCGACACGCCTGGAATGTTGTAGAATATTACATCCGAGATGTAAGGTTGCCTTAGGTTAGAATATATAACGTTATGGACGTATATACTGTTCCCACCGAGAAGTAGGGTCCGAAACGCCAGGAATGTTGTAAAATATGACATCCGAGTTGTTACGTTGCCGTTATAGACGCATTAATGTTACCACCGAGACGTAGGGACCGTCACGCCTGGAATGTTGTCAAATGTGACATCCGAGATGTTAGGCTGCCTTAGGTTAGGATATATATCGTTATAGACGCATATAATGTTCCCACCGAGTAGTAGGGTCCGACACGCCTGGAAGGTTGTAGAATATTACATCCGAGATGTCAGGCTGCCTTAGGTTAGGATATACACCGTTATAGACATATATACTGTTCCCTCTGAGAAGTAGGGATCGACAGGCCAGGAATGTTGTCAAATATTGCATCCGAGATGTTAGATTGCCTTAGGTTAGGATATATAACGTTATAGATGCATGTAAAGTTACCGCCGAGACGTAGGGACCGACACGCCTGGAATGTTGTCAAATGTTACATCCGACATGTTAGGTTGCCTTAGGTTAGGATATATGTCGTTACAGACGTATATACTGTTCCCTCCTAGAAGTAGGGTTCGACAGGCGAGGAATGTTGTCAAATATTGCATCCGAGATGTTAGGTCGCCTTAGGATAGGATATATAACGTTATAGACGCATGTAATGTTACCACCGAGACGTAGGGACCGACACGCCTGGAATGTTGTCAAATGTTACATCCGAGATGTTAGGTTGCCTTAGGTTAGGGTATATGACGTTACAGACGTATATACTGTTCCCTCCGAGAAGTAGTGTTCGACAGGCCAGGAATGTTGTCAAATATTGCATCCGAGATGTTAGGTTGCCTTAGATTAGGATATATACCGTTATAGACGTATATACTGTTCCCTCCGAGAAGTAGGGTTCGACAGGCCAGGAATGTTGTCAAATATTGCATCCGAGATGTTAGGTTGCCTCAGGTAAGTATATATGACGTAATAGACGTATATACTGTTCCCACCGAGAAGTAGGGTTCGACAGGCCAGGAATGTGGTCAAATATTGCATCCGAGATGTTAGATTGCCTTAGATTATGATATCGACCGTTATAGACGCATATAATATTCCCACCGAAAAGTATGCACCGACACGCCAGGAATATTGTAAAATATTACGTCTGAGATAATAGGTTGCCTTAGATTAGGATATACAACGTTATAGACTCATATAATGTTCCCACCGAGAAGTAGGGTCCGACACGCCTGGAATGATGTAGAATATTACATCCGAGATGTCAGGTTGCCTTAGGTTAGGATATATAACGTTATAGACGTATATACTGTTCCCTCCGAGAAGTAGGGTTCGACACGCCAGCAATGTTGTCAAATATTACATCCGAGTTGTTACGTTGCCGTTATATACGCATTAATGTTACCACCCAGACGTAGGGACCGACACGCCTGGAATGTTGTCAAATGTGACATCCGAGATGTTAGGTTGCCTTAGGTTAGGATATATGTCGTTATAGACGTATATACTGTTCCCTCCGGGAAGTAGGATTCGACAGGCCAGGAATGTTGTCAAATATTGCATGCGAGATGTTAGGTTGCCTTAGATTATGATATATACCGTTATAGACGTATATACTGTTCCCTCCGAGAAGTAGGGTTCGACAGGCCAGGAATGTTGTCAAATATTGCATCCAAGATGTTAGGCTGCCTTAGATTAGGATATACAACGTTATAAACGCATATAATGTTCCCACCGAGAAGTAGGGCCCGACACGCCTGGAATGTTGTAGAATATTACATCCGAGATTTAAGGTTGCCTTTGGTTAGGATATATAACGTTATGGACGTATATACTGTTCCCACCGATAAGTAGGGTCCGAAACGCCAGGAATGTTGTAAAATATTACATCCGAGTTGTTACGTTGCCGTTATAGACGCATTAATGTTACCACCGAGACGTAGGGACCGACACGCCTGGAATGTTGTCAAATGTGACATCCGAGATGTTAGGCTGCCTTAGGTTAGGATATATATCGTTATAGACGCATATAATGTTCCCACCGAGTAGTAGGGTCCGACACGCCTGGAAGGTTGTAGAATATTACATCCGAGATGTCAAGTTGCCTTAGGTTAGGATATACACCGTTATAGACATATATACTGTTACCTCCGAGAAGTAGGGTTCGACAGGCCAGGAATGTTGTCAAATATTGCATCCGAGATGTTAGATTGCCTTAAGTTAGGATATATAACGTTATAGACGCATGTAAAGTTACCGCCGAGACGTAGGGACCGACACGCCTGGAATGTTGTCAAATGTTACATCCGACATGTTAGGTTGCCTTAGGTTAGGATATATGACGTTACAGACGTATATACTGTTCCCTCCGAGAAGTAGGGTTCGACAGGCGAGGAATGTTGTCAAATATTGCATCCGAGATGTTAGGTTGCCTTAGATTATGATATATACCGTTATAGACGCATATAATGTTCCCACCGAGAAGTAGGTTCCGACACGCCTGGAAGGTTGTAGAATATTACATCCGAGATGTCAGGTTGCCTTAGGTTAGGATATATACCGTTATAGACATATATACTGTTCCCTCCGAGAAGTAGGGTTCGACAGGCCAGGAATGTTGTCAAATATTGCATCCGAGATGTTAGGTTGCCTTAGGTTAGGATATATGACGTGATAGACGTATATACTGTTCCCACCGAGAAGTGGGGTCCGACACGCCTGGAATGTTGTAGAATATTACATCCGAGATGTAAGGTTGCCTTAGGTTAGGATATATATCGTTATAGACGCATATAATGTTCCCACCGAGTAGTAGGGTCCGACACGCCTGGAAGGTTGTAGAATATTACATCCGAGATGTCAGGTTGCCTTAGGTTAGGATATACACCGTTATAGACATATATACTGTTACCTCCGAGAAGTAGGGTTCGACAGGCCAGGAATGTTGTCAAATATTGCATCCGAGATGTTAGATTGCCTTAGGTTAGGATATATACCGTTATAGATGCATGTAATGTTACCACCGAGACGTAGGGACCGACACGCCTGGAATGTTGTCAAATGTTACATCCGAGATGTTAGGTTGCCTCAGGTTAAGGTATATGACGTTATAGACGTATATACTGTTCTCTCCGAGAAGTAGGGTTCGACGGGCCAGGAATGTTGTCGAATATTGCATCCGAGATGTTAGGTCGCCTTAGGATAGGATATATAACGTTATAGACGCATGTAATGTTACCACGGAGACGTAGGGACCGACACGCCTGGAATGTTGTCAAATGTTACATCCGAGATGTTAGGTTGCCTTAGGTTAGGGTATACAACGTTATAGACGCATATAATGTTCCCACCGAGAAGTAGGGTCCGACACGCCTGGAATGTTGTAGAATATTACATCCGAGATGTAAGGTTGCCTTAGGTTAGAATATATAACGTTATGGACGTATATACTGTTCCCACCGAGAAGTAGTGTCCGAAACGCCAGGAATGTTGTAAAATATTACATCCGAGTTGTTACGTTGCCGTTATAGACGCATTAATGTTACCACCGAGACGTAGGGACCGACACGCCTGGAATGTTGTCAAATGTGACATCCGAGATGTTAGGCTGCCTTAGGTTAGGATATATATCGTTATAGACGCATATAATGTTCCCACCGAGTAGTAGGGTCCGACACGCCTGGAAGGTTGTAGAATATTACATCCGAGATGTCAGGTTGCCTTAGGTTAGGATATATAACGTTATAGACGTATATACTGTTCCCTCCGAGAAGTAGGGTTCGACAGGCCAGGAATGTTGTCAAATATTGCATCCGAGATGTTAGGTTGCCTTAGATTAGGATATATACCGTTATAGACGCATGTAATGTTACCACCGAGACGTAGGGACCGACACGCCTGGAATGTTGTCAAATGTTACATCCGAGATGTTAGGTTGCCTCAGGTTAAGATATATGACGTTATAGACGTATATACTTTTCTCTCCGAGAAGTAGGGTTCGACGGGCCAGGAATGTTGTCAAATGTTGCATCCGAGATGTTAGGTCGCCTTAGGATAGGATATATAACCTTATAGACGCATGTAATGTTACCACCGAGACGTAGGGATCGACACGCCTGGAATGTTGTCAAATGTTACATCCGAGATGTTAGGTTGCCTTAGGTTAGGATATATGACGTTACAGACGTATATACTGTTCCCTCCGAGAAGTAGTGTTCGACAGGCCAGGAATGTTGTCAAATATTGCATCCGAGATGTTAGGTTGCCTTAGATTAGGATATATACCGTTATAGACGTATATACTGTTCCCTCCGAGAAGTAGGGTTCGACAGGCCAGGAATGTTGTCAAATATTGCATCCGAGATGTTAGGTTGCCTCAGGTAAGGATATATGACGTTATAGACGTATATACTGTTCCCACCGAGAAGTAGGGTTCGACAGGCCAGGAATGTGGTCAAATATTGCATCCGAGATGTTAGGTTGCCTTAGATTAGGATATATACCGTTATAGACGTTTATAATGTTCCCTCCGAGAAGTAGGGTCCGACACGCCTGGAAGGTTGTAGAATATTACATCCGAGATGTTAGGTTGCCTTAGGTTAGGATATATGACGTTACAGACGTATATACTGTTCCCTCCGAGAAGTAGGGTTCGACAGGCCAGGAATGTTGTCAAATATTGCATCCGAGATGTTAGATTGCCTTAGATTATGATATCGACCGTTATAGACGCATATAATATTCCCACCGAAAAGTATGCACCGACACGCCAGGAATATTGTAAAATATTACGTCTGAGATAATAGGTTGCCTTAGATTAGGATATACAACGTTATAGACTCATATAATGTTCCCACCGAGAAGTAGGGTCCGACACGCCTGGAATGATGTAGAATATTACATCCGAGATGTCAGGTTGCCTTAGGTTAGGATATATAACGTTATAGACGTATATACTGTTCCCTCCGAGAAGTAGGGTTCGACACGCCAGCAATGTTGTCAAATATTACATCCGAGATGTTACGTTGCCGTTATAGACGCATTAATGTTACCACCGAGACGTAGGGTCCGACACGCCTGGAATGTTGTCAAATGTTACATCCGAGATGTTAGATTGCCTCAGGTTAGGATATATGACGTTATAGACGTATATACGGTTCCCACCGAGAAGTAGGGTTCGACAGGCCAGGAATGTTGTCAAATATTACATCCGAGATGTTAGGTTGCCTTAGATTAGGATATATACCGTTATAGACGTTTATAATGTTCCCACCGAGGAGTAGGGTCCGACACGCCTGGAATGTTGTAGAGTATTACATCCGAGATGTAAGGTTGCCTTAGGTTAGAATATATAACGTTATGGATGTATATACTGTTCCCACCGAGAAGTAGGGTCCGACACGCCAGGAATGTTGTCAAATATTGCATCCGAGATGTTAGGTTGCCTTAGATTAGGATATACAACGTTATAGACGCATATAATGTTCCCTCCGGGAAGTAGGGTTCGACAGGCCAGGAATGTTGTCAAATATTGCATCCGAGATGATAGGTTGCCTTAGATTATGATATATACCGTTATAGACGTATATACTGTTCCCTCCGAGAAGTAGGGTTCGACAGGCCACGAATGTTGTCAAATATTGCATCCAAGATGTTAGGCTGCCTTAGATTAGGATATACAACGTTATAGACGCATATAATGTTCCCACCGAGAAGTGGGGTCCGACACGCCTGGAATGCTGTAGAATATTACATCCGAGATGTAAGGTTGCCTTAGGATAGGATATATAACGTTATGGAAGTATATACTGTTCCCACCGAGAAGTAGGGTCCGAAACGCCAGGAATGTTGTAAAATATTACATCCGAGTTGTTACGTTGCCGTTATAGACGCATTAATGTTACCACCGAGACGTAGGGACCGACACGCCTGGAATGTTGTCAAATGTGACATCCGAGATGTTAGGCTGCCTTAGGTTAGGATATATATCGTTATAGACGCATATAATGTTCCCACCGAGTAGTAGGGTCCGACACGCCTGGAAGGTTGTAGAATATTACATCCGAGATGTCAGGTTGCCTTAGGTTAGGATATTCACCGTTATAGACATATATACTGTTACCTCCGAGAAGTAGGATTCGACAGGCCAGGAATGTTGTCAAATATTGCATCCGAGATGTTAGGTCGCCTTAGGATAGGATATATAACGTTATAGACGCATGTAATGTTACCACCGAGACGTAGGGACCGACACGCCTGGAATGTTGTCAAATGTTACATCCGAGATGTAAGGTTGCCTTAGGTTAGGATATATGACGTTACAGACGTATATACTGTTCCCTCCGAGAAGTAGTGTTCGACAGGCCAGGAATGTTGTCAAATATTGCATCCGAGATGTTAGGTTGCCTTAGATTAGGATATATACCGTTATAGACGTATATACTGTTCCCTCCGAGAAGTAGGGTTCGACAGGCCAGGAATGTTGTCAAATATTGCATCCGAGATGTTAGGTTGCCTCAGGTAAGGATATATGACGTTATAGACGTATATACTGTTCCCACCGAGAAGTAGGGTTCGACAGGCCAGGAATGTTGTCAAATATTGCATCCGAGATGTTAGGTTGCCTTAGATTAGGATATATACCGTTATAGACGTTTATAATGTTCCCTCCGAGAAGTAGGGTTCGACAGGCCAGGAATGTTGTCAAATATTGCATCCGAGATGTTAGGTTGCCTTAGATTAGGATATACAACGTTATAGACGCATATAATGTTCCCACCGAGAAGTAGGGTCCGACACGCCTGGAAGGTTGTAGAATGTTACATCCGAGATGTAAGGTTGCCTTAGGTTAGAATATATAACGTTATGGACGTATATACTGTTCCCACCGAGAAGTAGGGCCCGACACGCCAGGAATGTCGTCAAATATTACATCCGAGTTGTTACGTTGCCGTTATAGACGCATTAATGTTACCACCGAGACGTAGGGACCGACACGCCTGGAATGTTGTCAAATGTGACATCCGAGATGTTAGGTTGCCTTAGGTTAGTATATATGTCGTTATAGACGTATATACTGTTCCCTCCGGGAAGTAGGGTTCGACAGGCCAGGAATGTTGTCAAATATTGCATACAAGCTGTTAGGCTGCCTTAGATTAGGATATACAACGTTATAGACGCATATAATGTTCCCACCGAGAAGTAGGGTCCGACACGCCTGGAATGTTGTAGAATATTACATCCGAGATGTAAGGTTGCCTTAGGTTAGAATATATAACGTTATGGACGTATATACTGTTCCCACCGAGAAGTAGGGTCCGAAACGCCAGGAATGTTGTAAAATATGACATCCGAGTTGTTACGTTGCCGTTATAGACGCATTAATGTTACCACCGAGACGTAGGGACCGTCACGCCTGGAATGTTGTCAAATGTGACATCCGAGATGTTAGGCTGCCTTAGGTTAGGATATATATCGTTATAGACGCATATAATGTTCCCACCGAGTAGTAGGGTCCGACACGCCTGGAAGGTTGTAGAATATTACATCCGAGATGTCAGGCTGCCTTAGGTTAGGATATACACCGTTATAGACATATATACTGTTCCCTCTGAGAAGTAGGGATCGACAGGCCAGGAATGTTGTCAAATATTGCATCCGAGATGTTAGATTGCCTTAGGTTAGGATATATAACGTTATAGATGCATGTAAAGTTACCGCCGAGACGTAGGGACCGACACGCCTGGAATGTTGTCAAATGTTACATCCGACATGTTAGGTTGCCTTAGGTTAGGATATATGTCGTTACAGACGTATATACTGTTCCCTCCTAGAAGTAGGGTTCGACAGGCGAGGAATGTTGTCAAATATTGCATCCGAGATGTTAGGTTGCCTTAGATTATGATATATACCGTTATAGACGCATATAATGTTCCCACCGAGAAGTAGGTTCCGACACGCCTGGAAGGTTGTAGAATATTACATCCGAGATGTCAGGTTGCCTTAGGTTAGGATATATACCGTTATAGAGATATATACTGTTCCCTCCGAGAAGTAGGGTTCGACAGGCCAGGAATGTTGTCAAATATTGCATCCGAGATGTTAGGTTGCCTTAGATTATGATATCGACCGTTATAGACGCATATAATATTCCCACCGAAAAGTATGTACCGCCACGCCAGGAATATTGTAAAATATTACGTCTGAGATAATAGGTTGCCTTAGATTAGGATATACAACGTTATAGACTCATATAATGTTCCCACCGAGAAGTAGGGTCCGACACGCCAGGAATGTTGTCAAATATTACATCCGAGATGTAAGGTTGCCTTAGGTTAGGATATATAACGTTATGGACGTATATACTGTTCCCACCGAGAAGTAGGGTCCGGAACGCCAGGAATGTTGTCAAATATTACATCCGAGTTGTTACGTTGCCGTTATAGACGCATTAATGTTACGACCGAGACGTAGGGACCGACACGCCTGGAATGTTGTCAAATGTGACATCCGAGATGTTAGGTTGCCTTAGGTTATGATATATGTCGTTATAGACGTATATACTGTTCCCTCCGGGAAGTAGGGTTCGACAAGCCAGGAATGTTGTCAAATATTGCATCCGAGATGATAGGTTGCCTTAGATTATGATATATACCGTTATAGACGTATATACTGTTCCCTCCGAGAAGTAGGGTTCGACAGGCCACGAATGTTGTCAAATATTGCATACAAGATGTTAGGCTGCCTTAGATTAGGATATACAACGTTATAGACGCATATAATGTTCCCACCGAGAAGTAGGGTCCGAAACGCCAGGAATGTTGTAAAATATTACATCCGAGTTGTTACGTTGCCGTTATAGACGCATTAATGTTACCACCGAGACATAGGGACCGACACGCCTGGAATGTTGTCAAATGTGACATCCGAGATGTTAGGCGGCCTTAGGTTAGGATATATATCGTTATAGACGCATATAATGTTCCCACCGAGTAGTAGGGTCCGACACGCCTGGAAGGTTGTAGAATATTACATCCGAGATGTCAGGTTGCCTTAGGTTAGGATATACACCGTTATAGACATATATACTGTTCCCTCCGAGAAGTAGGGTTCGACAGGCCAGGAATGTTGTCAAATATTGCATCCGAGATGTTAGATTGCCTTAGGTTAGGATATATAACGTTATAGATGCATGTAAAGTTACCGCCGAGACGTAGGGACCGACACGCCTGGAATGTTGTCAAATGTTACATCCGACATGTTAGGTTGCCTTAGGTTAGGATATATGTCGTTACAGACGTATATACTGTTCCCTCCTAGAAGTAGGGTTCGACAGGCCAGGAATGTTGTCAAATATTGCATCCAAGATGTTAGGCTGCCTTAGATTAGGATATACAGCGTTATAGACGCATATAATGTTCCCACCGAGAAGTGGGGTCCGACACGCCTGGAATGTTGTAGAATATTACATCCGAGATGTAAGGTTGCCTTAGGATAGGATATATAACGTTATGGAAGTATATACTGTTCCCACCGAGAAGTAGGGTCCGAAACGCCAGGAATGTTGTAAAATATTACATCCGAGTTGTTACGTTGCCGTTATAGACGCATTAATGTTACCACCGAGACGTAGGGACCGACACGCCTGGAATGTTGTCAAATGTGACATCCGAGATGTTAGGCTGCCTTAGGTTAGGATATATATCGTTATAGACGCATATAATGTTCCCACCGAGTAGTAGGGTCCGACACGCCTGGAAGGTTGTAGAATATTACATCCGAGATGTCAGGTTGCCTTAGGATAGGATATTCACCGTTATTGACATATATACTGTTACCTCCGAGATGTAGGGTTCGACAGGCCAGGAATGTTGTCAAATATTGCATCCGAGATGTTAGGTCGCCTTAGGATAGGATATATAACGTTATAGACGCATGTAATGTTACCACCGAGACGTAGGGACCGACACGCCTGGAATGTTGTCAAATGTTACATCCGAGATGTAAGGTTGCCTTAGGTTAGGATATATGACGTTACAGACGTATATACTGTTCCCTCCGAGAAGTAGTGTTCGACAGGCCAGGAATGTTGTCAAATATTGCATCCGAGATGTTAGGTTGCCTTAGATTAGGATATATACCGTTATAGACGTATATACTGTTCCCTCCGAGAAGTAGGGTTCGACAGGCCAGGAATGTTGTCAAATATTGCATCCGAGATGTTAGGTTGCCTCAGGTAAGGATATATGACGTTATAGACGTATATACTGTTCCCACCGAGAAGTAGGGTTCGACAGGCCAGGAATGTTGTCAAATATTGCATCCGAGATGTTAGGTTGCCTTAGATTAGGATATATACCGTTATAGACGTTTATAATGTTCCCTCCGAGAAGTAGGGTTCGACAGGCCAGGAATGTTGTCAAATATTGCATCCGAGATGTTAGGTTGCCTTAGATTAGGATATACAACGTTATAGACGCATATAATGTTCCCACCGAGAAGTAGGGTCCGACACGCCTGGAAGGTTGTAGAATGTTACATCCGAGATGTAAGGTTGCCTTAGGTTAGAATATATAACGTTATGGACGTATATACTGTTCCCACCGAGAAGTAGGGCCCGACACGCCAGGAATGTTGTCAAATATTACATCCGTGATGTAAGGTTGCCTTAGGTTAGGATATATAACGTTATGGACGTATATACTGTTCCCACCGAGAAGTAGGGTCCGAAACGCCAGGAATGTCGTCAAATATTACATCCGAGTTGTTACGTTGCCGTTATAGACGCATTAATGTTACCACCGAGACGTAGGGACCGACACGCCTGGAATGTTGTCAAATGTGACATCCGAGATGTTATGTTGCCTTAGGTTAGTATATATGTCGTTATAGACGTATATACTGTTCCCTCCGGGAAGTAGGGTTCGACAGGCCAGGAATGTTGTCAAATATTGCATACAAGCTGTTAGGCTGCCTTAGATTAGGATATACAACGTTATAGACGCATATAATGTTCCCACCGAGAAGTAGGGTCCGACACGCCTGGAATGTTGTAGAATATTACATCCGAGATGTAAGGTTGCCTTAGGTTAGAATATATAACGTTATGGACGTATATACTGTTCCCACCGAGAAGTAGGGTCCGAAACGCCAGGAATGTTGTAAAATATGACATCCGAGTTGTTACGTTGCCGTTATAGACGCATTAATGTTACCACCGAGACGTAGGGACCGTCACGCCTGGAATGTTGTCAAATGTGACATCCGAGATGTTAGGCTGCCTTAGGTTAGGATATATATCGTTATAGACGCATATAATGTTCCCACCGAGTAGTAGGGTCCGACACGCCTGGAAGGTTGTAGAATATTACATCCGAGATGTCAGGCTGCCTTAGGTTAGGATATACACCGTTATAGACATATATACTGTTCCCTCTGAGAAGTAGGGTTCGACAGGCCAGGAATGTTGTCAAATATTGCATCCGAGATGTTAGATTGCCTTAGGTTAGGATATATAACGTTATAGATGCATGTAAAGTTACCGCCGAGACGTAGGGACCGACACGCCTGGAATGTTGTCAAATGTTACATCCGACATGTTAGGTTGCCTTAGGTTAGGATATATGTCGTTACAGACGTATATACTGTTCCCTCCTAGAAGTAGGGTTCGACAGGCGAGGAATGTTGTCAAATATTGCATCCGAGATGTTAGGTTGCCTTAGATTATGATATATACCGTTATAGACGCATATAATGTTCCCACCGAGAAGTAGGTTCCGACACGCCTGGAAGGTTGTAGAATATTACATCCGAGATGTCAGGTTGCCTTAGGTAAGGATATATACCGTTATAGAGATATATACTGTTCCCTCCGAGAAGTAGGGTTCGACAGGCCAGGAATGTTGTCAAATATTGCATCCGAGATGTTAGGTTGCTTTAGATTATGATATATACCGTTATAGACGTATATACTGTTCCCTCCGAGAGGTAGGGTTCGACAGGCCAGGAATGTTGTCCAATATTGCATCCGAGATGTTAGGTTGCGTTAGATTAGGATATACAACGTTATAGACGCATATAATGTTCCCATCGTGAAGTAGGGTCCGACACGCCTGGAATGTTGTAGAATAATACATCCGAGATGTCAGGTTGCCTTAAGTTAGGATATATAACGTTATAGACGTATATACTGTTCCCTCCGAGAAGTAGGGTTCGACAGGCCAGGAATGTTGTCAAATATTGCATCCGAGATGTTAGGTTGCCTTAGATTATGATATCGACCGTTATAGACGCATATAATATTCCCACCGAAAAGTATGTACCGCCACGCCAGGAATATTGTAAAATATTACGTCTGAGATAATAGGTTGCCTTAGATTAGGATATACAACGTTATAGACTCATATAATGTTCCCACCGAGAAGTAGGGTCCGACACGCCAGGAATGTTGTCAAATATTACATCCGAGATGTAAGGTTGCCTTAGGTTAGGATATATAACGTTATGGACGTATATACTGTTCCCACCGAGAAGTAGGGTCCGGAACGCCAGGAATGTTGTCAAATATTACATCCGAGTTGTTACGTTGCCGTTATAGACGCATTAATGTTACGACCGAGACGTAGGGACCGACACGCCTGGAATGTTGTCAAATGTGACATCCGAGATGTTAGGTTGCCTTAGGTTATGATATATGTCGTTATAGACGTATATACTGTTCCCTCCGGGAAGTAGGGTTCGACAGGCCAGGAATGTTGTCAAATATTGCATCCGAGATGATAGGTTGCCTTAGATTATGATATATACCGTTATAGACGTATATACTGTTCCCTCCGAGAAGTAGGGTTCGACAGGCCACGAATGTTGTCAAATATTGCATACAAGATGTTAGGCTGCCTTAGATTAGGATATACAACGTTATAGACGCATATAATGTTCCCACCGAGAAGTAGGGTCCGACACGCCTGGAATGTTGTAGAATATTACATCCGAGATGTAAGGTTGCCTTAGGTTAGAATATATAACGTTATGGACGTATATACTGTTCCCACCGAGAAGTAGGGTCCGAAACGCCAGGAATGTTGTAAAATATTACATCCGAGTTGTTACGTTGCCGTTATAGACGCATTAATGTTACCACCGAGACATAGGGACCGACACGCCTGGAATGTTGTCAAATGTGACATCCGAGATGTTAGGCGGCCTTAGGTTAGGATATATATCGTTATAGACGCATATAATGTTCCCACCGAGTAGTAGGGTCCGACACGCCTGGAAGGTTGTAGAATATTACATCCGAGATGTCAGGTTGCCTTAGGTTAGGATATACACCGTTATAGACATATATACTGTTCCCTCCGAGAAGTAGGGTTCGACAGGCCAGGAATGTTGTCAAATATTGCATCCGAGATGTTAGATTGCCTTAGGTTAGGATATATAACGTTATAGATGCATGTAAAGTTACCGCCGAGACGTAGGGACCGACACGCCTGGAATGTTGTCAAATGTTACATCCGACATGTTAGGTTGCCTTAGGTTAGGATATATGGCGTTACGGACGTATATACTGTTCCCTCCTAGAAGTAGGGTTCGACAGGCGAGGAATGTTGTCAAATATTGCATCCGAGATGTTAGGTTGCCTTAGATTATGATATATACCGTTATAGACGCATATAATGTTCCCACCGAGAAGTAGGTTCCGACACGCCTGGAAGGTTGTAGAATATTACATCCGAGATGTCAGGTTGCCTTAGGTTAGGATATATACCGTTATAGAGATATATACTGTTCCCTCCGAGAAGTAGGGTTCGACAGGCCAGGAATGTTGTCAAATATTGCATCCGAGATGTTAGGTTGCTTTAGATTATGATATATACCGTTATAGACGTATATACTGTTCCCTCCGAGAGGTAGGGTTCGACAGGCCAGGAATGTTGTCAAATATTGCATCCGAGATGTTAGGTTGCGTTAGATTAGGATATACAACGTTATAGACGCATATAATGTTCCCACCGAGAAGTAGGGTCCGACACGCCTGGAATGTTGTAGAATAATACATCCGAGATGTCAGGTTGCCTTAGGTTAGGATATATAACGTTATAGACGTATATACTGTTCCCTCCGAGAAGTAGGGTTCGACAGGCCAGGAATGTTGTCAAATATTGCATCCGAGATGTTAGGTTGCCTTAGATTATGATATCGACCGTTATAGACGCATATAATATTCCCACCGAAAAGTATGTACCGCCACGCCAGGAATATTGTAAAATATTACGTCTGAGATAATAGGTTGCCTTAGATTAGGATATACAACGTTATAGACTCATATAATGTTCCCACCGAGAAGTAGGGTCCGACACGCCTGGAATGATGTAGAATATTACATCCGAGATGTCAGGTTGCCTTAGGTTAGGGTACATAACGTTATAGACGTATATACTGTTCCCTCCGAGAAGTAGGGTTCGACAGGCCAGGAATGTTGTCAAATATTACATCCGAGATGTAAGGTTGCCTTAGGTTAGGATATATAACGTTATGGACGTATATACTGTTCCCACCGAGAAGTGGGGTCCGACACGCCAGGAATGTTGTCAAATATTACATCCGAGTTGTTACGTTGCCGTTATAGACGCATTAATGTTACCACCGAGACGTAGGGACCGACACGCCTGGAATGTTATCAAATGTTACATCCGAGATGTTAGGTTGCCTTAGGTTAGGCTATATATCGTTATAGACGTATATACTGTTCCCACCGAGAGGTAGGGTTCGACAGGCCAGGAATGTTGTCAAATATTGCATCCGAGATGTTAGGTTGCCTTAGATTAGGATATATACCGTTATAGACGTATATAATGTTCCCTCCGAGAAGTAGGGTTCGACAGGCCAGGAATGTTGTCAAATATTGCATCCGAGATGTTAGGTTGCCTTAGATTAGGATATACAACGTTATAGACGTATATAATGTTCCCACCGAGAAGTAGGGTCCGACACGACTG
Organism: Xylocopa violacea; assembly: GCA_963969225.1. Lineage (NCBI taxonomy): Eukaryota > Metazoa > Arthropoda > Insecta > Hymenoptera > Apidae > Xylocopa > Xylocopa violacea. The sequence goes on from CAXAJV010000004.1 coordinate 24,629,366, forward strand.
GAAGGTTGTAGAATATTTAATCCGAGATTTTAGGTTGCCTTAGGTTAGGATATATGACGTTACAGACGTATATACTGTTCCCTCCGAGAAGTAGGGTTCGACAGGCCAGGAATGTTATCAAATATTGCATCGGAGATGTTAGGTTGCCTTAGATTATGATATATACCGTTATAGACACATATAATGTTCCCACCGAGACGTAGGGTCCGACACGCCTGGAATGATGTAGAATATTACATCCGAGATGTCAGGTTGCCTTAGGTTAGGATATATAACGTTATGGACGTACATACTGTTCCCACCGAGAAGTAGGGTCCGACACGCCTGGAATGTTGTAGAATAATACATCCCAGATGTCAGGTTGCCTTAGGTTAGGATATATAACGTTATGGACGTATATACTGTTCCCACCGAGAAGTAGGGTCCGAAACGCCAGGAATGTTGTCAAATATTACATCCGAGGTGTTACGTTGCCGTTATAGACGCATTAATGTTATCACCGAGACGTAGGGACCGACACGCCTGGAATGTTGTCAAATGTGACATCCGAGATGTTAGGTTGCCTTAGGTTAGGATATATGTCGTTATAGACGTATATACTGTTCCCACCGAGAGGTAGGGTTCGACAGGCCAGGAATGTTGTCAAATATTGCATCCGAGATGTTAGGTTGCCTTAGGTTAGGATATATAACGTTATAGACGTTTATAATGTTCCCTCCGAGAAGTAGGGTTCGACAGGCCAGGAATGTTGTCAAATATTGCATCCGAGATGTTAGGTTGCCTTAGATTAGGATATACAACGTTATAGACGCATATAATGTTCCCACCGAGAAGTAGGGTCCGACACGCCTGGAAGGTTGTAGAATGTTACATCCGAGATGTAAGGTTGCCTTAGGTTAGAATATATAACGTTATGGACGTATATACTGTTCCCACCGAGAAGTAGGGCCCGACACGCCAGGAATGTTGTCAAATATTACATCCGTGATGTAAGGTTGCCTTAGGTTAGGACATATAACGTTATGGACGTATATACTGTTCCCACCGAGAAGTAGGGTCCGAACCGCCAGGAATGTCGTCAAATATTACATCCGAGTTGTTACGTTGCCGTTATAGACGCATTAATGTTACCACCGAGACGTAGGGACCGACACGCCTGGAATGTTGTCAAATGTGACATCCGAGATGTTAGGTTGCCTTAGGTTAGTATATATGTCGTTATAGACGTATATACTGTTCCCTCCGGGAAGTAGGGTTCGACAGGCCAGGAATGTTGTCAAATATTGCATACAAGCTGTTAGGCTGCCTTAGATTAGGATATACAACGTTATAGACGCATATAATGTTCCCACCGAGAAGTAGGGTCCGACACGCCTGGAATGTTGTAGAATATTACATCCGAGATGTAAGGTTGCCTTAGGTTAGAATATATAACGTTATGGACGTATATACTGTTCCCACCGAGAAGTAGGGTCCGAAACGCCAGGAATGTTGTAAAATATGACATCCGAGTTGTTACGTTGCCGTTATAGACGCATTAATGTTACCACCGAGACGTAGGGACCGTCACGCCTGGAATGTTGTCAAATGTGACATCCGAGATGTTAGGCTGCCTTAGGTTAGGATATATATCGTTATAGACGCATATAATGTTCCCACCGAGTAGTAGGGTCCGACACGCCTGGAAGGTTGTAGAATATTACATCCGAGATGTCAGGCTGCCTTAGGTTAGAATATACACCGTTATAGACATATATACTGTTCCCTCTGAGAAGTAGGGTTCGACAGGCCAGGAATGTTGTCAAATATTGCATCCGAGATGTTAGATTGCCTTAGGTTAGGATATATAACGTTATAGATGCATGTAAAGTTACCGCCGAGACGTAGGGACCGACACGCCTGGAATGTTGTCAAATGTTACATCCGACATGTTAGGTTGCCTTAGGTTAGGATATATGTCGTTACAGACGTATATACTGTTCCCTCCTAGAAGTAGGGTTCGACAGGCGAGGAATGTTGTCAAATATTGCATCCGAGATGTTAGGTTGCCTTAGATTATGATATATACCGTTATAGACGCATATAATGTTCCCGCCGAGAAGTAGGTTCCGACACGCCTGGAAGGTTGTAGAATATTACATCCGAGATGTCAGGTTGCCTTAGGTTAGGATATATACCGTTATAGAGATATATACTGTTCCCTCCGAGAAGTAGGGTTCGACAGGCCAGGAATGTTGTCAAATATTGCATCCGAGATGTTAGGTTGCTTTAGATTATGATATATACCGTTATAGACGTATATACTGTTCCCTCCGAGAGGTAGGGTTCGACAGGCCAGGAATGTTGTCAAATATTGCATCCGAGATGTTAGGTTGCGTTAGATTAGGATATACAACGTTATAGACGCATATAATGTTCCCACCGAGAAGTAGGGTCCGACACGCCTGGAATGTTGTAGAATAATACATCCGAGATGTCAGGTTGCCTTAGGTTAGGATATATAACGTTATAGACGTATATACTGTTCCCTCCGAGAAGTAGGGTTCGACAGGCCAGGAATGTTGTCAAATATTGCATCCGAGATGTTAGGTTGCCTTAGATTATGATATCGACCGTTATAGACGCATATAATATTCCCACCGAAAAGTATGTACCGCCACGCCAGGAATATTGTAAAATATTACGTCTGAGATAATAGGTTGCCTTAGATTAGGATATACAACGTTATAGACTCATATAATGTTCCCACCGAGAAGTAGGGTCCGACACGCCAGGAATGTTGTCAAATATTACATCCGAGATGTAAGGTTGCCTTAGGTTAGGATATATAACGTTATGGACGTATATACTGTTCCCACCGAGAAGTAGGGTCCGGAACGCCAGGAATGTTGTCAAATATTACATCCGAGTTGTTACGTTGCCGTTATAGACGCATTAATGTTACGACCGAGACGTAGGGACCGACACGCCTGGAATGTTGTCAAATGTGACATCCGAGATGTTAGGTTGCCTTAGGTTATGATATATGTCGTTATAGACGTATATACTGTTCCCTCCGGGAAGTAGGGTTCGACAGGCCAGGAATGTTGTCAAATATTGCATCCGAGATGATAGGTTGCCTTAGATTATGATATATACCGTTATAGACGTATATACTGTTCCCTCCGAGAAGTAGGGTTCGACAGGCCACGAATGTTGTCAAATATTGCATACAAGATGTTAGGCTGCCTTAGATTAGGATATACAACGTTATAGACGCATATAATGTTCCCACCGAGAAGTAGGGTCCGACACGCCTGGAATGTTGTAGAATATTACATCCGAGATGTAAGGTTGCCTTAGGTTAGAATATATAACGTTATGGACGTATATACTGTTCCCACCGAGAAGTAGGGTCCGAAACGCCAGGAATGTTGTAAAATATTACATCCGAGTTGTTACGTTGCCGTTATAGACGCATTAATGTTACCACCGAGACATAGGGACCGACACGCCTGGAATGTTGTCAAATGTGACATCCGAGATGTTAGGCGGCCTTAGGTTAGGATATATATCGTTATAGACGCATATAATGTTCCCACCGAGTAGTAGGGTCCGACACGCCTGGAAGGTTGTAGAATATTACATCCGAGATGTCAGGTTGCCTTAGGTTAGGATATACACCGTTATAGACATATATACTGTTCCCTCCGAGAAGTAGGGTTCGACAGGCCAGGAATGTTGTCAAATATTGCATCCGAGATGTTAGATTGCCTTAGGTTAGGATATATAACGTTATAGATGCATGTAAAGTTACCGCCGAGACGTAGGGACCGACACGCCTGGAATGTTGTCAAATGTTACATCCGACATGTTAGGTTGCCTTAGGTTAGGATATATGTCGTTACAGACGTATATACTGTTCCCTCCTAGAAGTAGGGTTCGACAGGCCAGGAATGTTGTCAAATATTGCATCCAAGATGTTAGGCTGCCTTAGATTAGGATATACAGCGTTATAGGCGCATATAATGTTCCCACCGAGAAGTGGGGTCCGACACGCCTGGAATGTTGTAGAATATTACATCCGAGATGTAAGGTTGCCTTAGGATAGGATATATAACGTTATGGAAGTATATACTGTTCCCACCGAGAAGTAGGGTCCGAAACGCCAGGAATGTTGTAAAATATTACATCCGAGTTGTTACGTTGCCGTTATAGACGCATTAATGTTACCACCGAGACGTAGGGACCGACACGCCTGGAATGTTGTCAAATGTGACATCCGAGATGTTAGGCTGCCTTAGGTTAGGATATATATCGTTATAGACGCATATAATGTTCCCACCGAGTAGTAGGGTCCGACACGCCTGGAAGGTTGTAGAATATTACATCCGAGATGTCAGGTTGCCTTAGGTTAGGATATATACCGTTATAGAGATATATACTGTTCCCTCCGAGAAGTAGGGTTCGACAGGCCAGGAATGTTGTCAAATATTGCATCCGAGATGTTAAGTTGCTTTAGATTATGATATATACCGTTATAGACGTATATACTGTTCCCTCCGAGAGGTAGGGTTCGACAGGCCAGGAATGTTGTCAAATATTGCATCCGAGATGTTAGGTTGCGTTAGATTAGGATATACAACGTTATAGACGCATATAATGTTCCCACCGAGAAGTAGGGTCCGACACGCCTGGAATGTTGTAGAATAATACATCCGAGATGTCAGGTTGCCTTAGGTTAGGATATATAACGTTATAGACGTATATACTGTTCCCTCCGAGAAGTAGGGTTCGACAGGCCAGGAATGTTGTCAAATATTGCATCCGAGATGTTAGGTTGCCTTAGATTATGATATCGACCGTTATAGACGCATATAATATTCCCACCGAAAAGTATGTACCGCCACGCCAGGAATATTGTAAAATATTACGTCTGAGATAATAGGTTGCCTTAGATTAGGATATACAACGTTATAGACTCATATAATGTTCCCACCGAGAAGTAGGGTCCGACACGCCTGGAATGATGTAGAATATTACATCCGAGATGTCAGGTTGCCTTAGGTTAGGGTACATAACGTTATAGACGTATATACTGTTCCCTCCGAGAAGTAGGGTTCGACAGGCCAGGAATGTTGTCAAATATTGCATCCGAGATGTTAGGTTGCCTTAGATTAGGATATACAACGTTATAGACGCATATAATGTTCCCACCGAGGAGTAGGGTCCGACACGCCTGGAATGTTGTAGAATATTACATCCGAGATGTAAGGTTGCCTTAGGTAAGAATATATAACGTTATGGATGTATATACTGTTCCCACCGAGAAGTAGGGTCCGACACGCCAGGAATGTTGTCAAATATTACATCCGAGATGTAAGGTTGCCTTAGGTTAGGATATATAACGTTATGGACGTATATACTGTTCCCACCGAGAAGTGGGGTCCGACACGCCAGGAATGTTGTCAAATATTACATCCGAGTTGTTACGTTGCCGTTATAGACGCATTAATGTTACCACCGAGACGTAGGGACCGACACGCCTGGAATGTTATCAAATGTTACATCCGAGATGTTAGGTTGCCTTAGGTTAGGCTATATATCGTTATAGACGTATATACTGTTCCCACCGAGAGGTAGGGTTCGACAGGCCAGGAATGTTGTCAAATATTGCATCCGAGATGTTAGGTTGCCTTAGATTAGGATATATACCGTTATAGACGTATATAATGTTCCCTCCGAGAAGTAGGGTTCGACAGGCCAGGAATGTTGTCAAATATTGCATCCGGGATGTTAGGTTGCCTTAGATTAGGATATACAACGTTATAGACGTATATAATGTTCCCACCGAGAAGTAGGGTCCGACACGACTGGAAGGTTGTAGAATATTTAATCCGAGATTTTAGGTTGCCTTAGGTTAGGATATATGACGTTACAGACGTATATACTGTTCCCTCCGAGAAGTAGGGTTCGACAGGCCAGGAATGTTATCAAATATTGCATCGGAGATGTTAGGTTGCCTTAGATTATGATATATACCGTTATAGACACATATAATGTTCCCACCGAGACGTAGGGTCCGACACGCCTGGAATGATGTAGAATATTACATCCGAGATGTCAGGTTGCCTTAGGTTAGGATATATAACGTTATGGACGTACATACTGTTCCCACCGAGAAGTAGGGTCCGACACGCCTGGAATGTTGTAGAATAATACATCCCAGATGTCAGGTTGCCTTAGGTTAGGATATATAACGTTATGGACGTATATACTGTTCCCACCGAGAAGTAGGGTCCGAAACGCCAGGAATGTTGTCAAATATTACATCCGAGGTGTTACGTTGCCGTTATAGACGCATTAATGTTATCACCGAGACGTAGGGACCGACACGCCTGGAATGTTGTCAAATGTGACATCCGAGATGTTAGGTTGCCTTAGGTTAGGATATATGTCGTTATAGACGTATATACTGTTCCCACCGAGAGGTAGGGTTCGACAGGCCAGGAATGTTGTCAAATATTGCATCCGAGATGTTAGGTTGCCTTAGGTTAGGATATATAACGTTATAGACGCATGTAATGTTACCTCCGAGACGTAGGGACCGACACGCCTGGAATGTTGTCAAGTGTTACATCCGAGATGTTAGGTTGCCTTATGTTAGGATATATGACGCTACAGACGTATATACTGTTCCCTCCGAGAAGTAGGGTTCGACAGGCCAGGAATGTTGTCAAATATTGCATCCGAGATGTTAGGTTGCCTTAGATTAGGATATATACCGTTATAGACGTATATAATGTACCCTCCGAGAAGTAGGGTTCGACAGGCCAGGAATGTTGTCAAATATTGCATCCGAGATGTTAGGTTGCCTTAGGTTAGGATTTATAACGTTATAGACGCATGTAATGTTACCACCGAGACGTAGGGACCGACACGACTGGAATGTTGTCAAATGTGACATCCGAGATGTTAGGTTGCCTTAGGTTAGGATATATGTCATTATAGACGTATATACTGTTCCCACCGAGAGGTAGGGTCCGACACGCCTGGAAGGTTGTAGAATATTACATCCGAGATTTTAGGTTGCCTTAGGTTAGGATATATGCAGTTACAGACGTATATAATGTTCCATCCGACAAGTAGGGTTCGACAGGCCAGGAATGTTATCAAATATTGCATCCGAGATGTTAGGTTGCCTTAGATTATGATATATACCGTTATAGACACATATAATGTTCCCACCGAGAAGTAGGGTCCGACACGCCTGGAATGATGTAGAATATTACATCCGAGATGTCAGGTTGCCTTAGTTTAGGATATATAACGTTATAGACGTATATACTGTTCCCTCCGAGAAGTAGGGTTCGACAGGCCAGGAATGTTGTCAAATATTGCATCCGAGATGTTAGGTTGCCTTAGATTAGGATATACAACGTTATAGACGCATATAATGTTCCCACCGAGGAGTAGGGTCCGACACGCCTGGAATGTTGTAGAGTATTACATCCGAGATGTTAGGTTGCCTTAGGTTAGGATATATGTCGTTATAGACGTATATAATGTTCCCTCCGGGAAGTAGGGTTCGACAGGCCAGGAATGTTGTCAAATATTGCATGCGAGATGTTAGGTTGCCTTAGATTATGATATATACCGTTATAGACGTATATACTGTTCCCTCCGAGAAGTAGGGTTTGACAGGCCAGGAATGTTGTCAAATATTGCATCCAAGATGTTAGGCTGCCTTAGATTAGGATATACAGCGTTATAGACGCATATAATGTTCCCACCGAGAAGTGGGGTCCGACACGCCTGGAATGTTGTAGAATATTACATCCGAGATGTAAGGTTGCCTTAGGTTAGGATATATAACGTTATGGAAGTATATACTGTTCCCACCGAGAAGTAGGGTCCGAAACGCCAGGAATGTTGTAAAATATTACACCCGAGTTGTTACGTTGCCGTTATAGACGCATTAATGTTACCACCGAGACGTAGGGACCGACACGCCTGGAATGTTGTCAAATGTGACATCCGAGATGTTAGGCTGCCTTAGGTTAGGATATATATCGTTATAGACGCATATAATGTTCCCACCGAGTAGTAGGGTCCGACACGCCTGGAAGGTTGTAGAATATTACATCCGAGATGTCAGGTTGCCTTAGGTTAGGATATACACCGTTATAGACATATATACTGTTACATCCGAGAAGTAGGGTTCGACAGGCCAGGAATGTTGTCAAATATTGTATCCGAGATGTTAGATTGCCTTAGGTTAGGATATATACCGTTATAGACGCATGTAATGTTACCACCGAGACGTAGGGACCGACACGCCTGGAATGTTGTCAAATGTTACATCCGAGATGTTAGGTTGCCTCAGGTTAAGGTATATGACGTTATAGACGTATATACTGTTCTCTCCGAGAAGTAGGGTTCGACGGGCCAGGAATGTTGTCAAATATTGCATCCGAGATGTTAGGTCGCCTTAGGATAGGATATATAACGTTATAGACGCATGTAATGTTACCACCGAGACGTAGGGACCGACACGCCTGGAATGTTGTCAAATGTTACATCCGAGATGTTAGGTTGCCTTAGGTTAGGATATATGACGTTACAGACGTATATACTGTTCCCTCCGAGAAGTAGTGTTCGACAGGCCAGGAATGTTGTCAAATATTGCATCCGAGATGTTAGGTTGCCTTAGATTAGGATATATACCGTTATAGACGTATATACTGTTCCCTCCGAGAAGTAGGATTCGACAGGCCAGGAATGTTGTCAAATATTGCATCCGAGATGTTAGGTTGCCTCAGGTAAGGATATATGACGTTATAGACGTATATACTGTTCCCACCGAGAAGTAGGGTTCGACAGGCCAGGAATGTTGTCAAATATTGCATCCGAGATGTTAGGTTGCCTTAGATTAGGATATATACCGTTATAGACGCATGTAATGTTACCACCGAGACGTAGGGACCGACACGCCTGGAATGTTGTCAAATGTTACATCCGAGATGTCAGGTTGCCTTAGGTTAGGATATATAACGTTATAGACGTATATACTGTTCCCTCCGAGAAGTAGGGTTCGACAGGCCAGGAATGTTGTCAAATATTGCATCCGAGATGTTAGGTTGCCTTAGATTATGATATCGACCGTTATAGACGCATATAATATTCCCACCGAAAAGTATGTACCGCCACGCCAGGAATATTGTAAAATATTACGTCTGAGATAATAGGTTGCCTTAGATTAGGATATACAACGTTATAGACTCATATAATGTTCCCACCGAGAAGTAGGGTCCGACACGCCAGGAATGTTGTCAAATATTACATCCGAGATGTAAGGTTGCCTTAGGTTAGGATATATAACGTTATGGACGTATATACTGTTCCCACCGAGAAGTAGGGTCCGGAACGCCAGGAATGTTGTCAAATATTACATCCGAGTTGTTACGTTGCCGTTATAGACGCATTAATGTTACGACCGAGACGTAGGGACCGACACGCCTGGAATGTTGTCAAATGTGACATCCGAGATGTTAGGTTGCCTTAGGTTATGATATATGTCGTTATAGACGTATATACTGTTCCCTCCGGGAAGTAGGGTTCGACAGGCCAGGAATGTTGTCAAATATTGCATCCGAGATGATAGGTTGCCTTAGATTATGATATATACCGTTATAGACGTATATACTGTTCCCTCCGAGAAGTAGGGTTCGACAGGCCACGAATGTTGTCAAATATTGCATACAAGATGTTAGGCTGCCTTAGATTAGGATATACAGCGTTATAGACGCATATAATGTTCCCACCGAGAAGTGGGGTCCGACACGCCTGGAATGTTGTAGAATATTACATCCGAGATGTAAGGTTGCCTTAGGATAGGATATATAACGTTATGGAAGTATATACTGTTCCCACCGAGAAGTAGGGTCCGAAACGCCAGGAATGTTGTAAAATATTACATCCGAGTTGTTACGTTGCCGTTATAGACGCATTAATGTTACCACCGAGACGTAGGGACCGACACGCCTGGAATGTTGTCAAATGTGACATCCGAGATGTTAGGCTGCCTTAGGTTAGGATATATATCGTTATAGACGCATATAATGTTCCCACCGAGTAGTAGGGTCCGACACGCCTGGAAGGTTGTAGAATATTACATCCGAGATGTCAGGTTGCCTTAGGTTAGGATATATACCGTTATAGAGATATATACTGTTCCCTCCGAGAAGTAGGGTTCGACAGGCCAGGAATGTTGTCAAATATTGCATCCGAGATGTTAGGTTGCTTTAGATTATGATATATACCGTTATAGACGTATATACTGTTCCCTCCGAGAGGTAGGGTTCGACAGGCCAGGAATGTTGTCAAATATTGCATCCGAGATGTTAGGTTGCGTTAGATTAGGATATACAACGTTATAGACGCATATAATGTTCCCACCGAGAAGTAGGGTCCGACACGCCTGGAATGTTGTAGAATAATACATCCGAGATGTCAGGTTGCCTTAGGTTAGGATATATAACGTTATAGACGTATATACTGTTCCCTCCGAGAAGTAGGGTTCGACAGGCCAGGAATGTTGTCAAATATTGCATCCGAGATGTTAGGTTGCCTTAGATTATGATATCGACCGTTATAGACGCATATAATATTCCCACCGAAAAGTATGTACCGCCACGCCAGGAATATTGTAAAATATTACGTCTGAGATAATAGGTTGCCTTAGATTAGGATATACAACGTTATAGACTCATATAATGTTCCCACCGAGAAGTAGGGTCCGACACGCCTGGAATGATGTAGAATATTACATCCGAGATGTCAGGTTGCCTTAGGTTAGGGTACATAACGTTATAGACGTATATACTGTTCCCTCCGAGAAGTAGGGTTCGACAGGCCAGGAATGTTGTCAAATATTGCATCCGAGATGTTAGGTTGCCTTAGATTAGGATATACAACGTTATAGACGCATATAATGTTCCCACCGAGGAGTAGGGTCCGACACGCCTGGAATGTTGTAGAATATTACATCCGAGATGTAAGGTTGCCTTAGGTTAGAATATATAACGTTATGGATGTATATACTGTTCCCACCGAGAAGTAGGGTCCGACACGCCAGGAATGTTGTCAAATATTACATCCGAGATGTAAGGTTGCCTTAGGTTAGGATATATAACGTTATGGACGTATATACTGTTCCCACCGAGAAGTGGGGTCCGACACGCCAGGAATGTTGTCAAATATTACATCCGAGTTGTTACGTTGCCGTTATAGACGCATTAATGTTACCACCGAGACGTAGGGACCGACACGCCTGGAATGTTATCAAATGTTACATCCGAGATGTTAGGTTGCCTTAGGTTAGGCTATATATCGTTATAGACGTATATACTGTTCCCACCGAGAGGTAGGGTTCGACAGGCCAGGAATGTTGTCAAATATTGCATCCGAGATGTTAGGTTGCCTTAGATTAGGATATATACCGTTATAGACGTATATAATGTTCCCTCCGAGAAGTAGGGTTCGACAGGCCAGGAATGTTGTCAAATATTGCATCCGGGATGTTAGGTTGCCTTAGATTAGGATATACAACGTTATAGACGTATATAATGTTCCCACCGAGAAGTAGGGTCCGACACGCCTGGAATGTTGTAGAATAATACATCCCAGATGTCAGGTTGCCTTAGGTTAGGATATATAACGTTATGGACGTATATACTGTTCCCACCGAGAAGTAGGGTCCGAAACGCCAGGAATGTTGTCAAATATTACATCCGAGGTGTTACGTTGCCGTTATAGACGCATTAATGTTATCACCGAGACGTAGGGACCGACACGCCTGGAATGTTGTCAAATGTGACATCCGAGATGTTAGGTTGCCTTAGGTTAGGATATATGTCGTTATAGACGTATATACTGTTCCCACCGAGAGGTAGGGTTCGACAGGCCAGGAATGTTGTCAAATATTGCATCCGAGATGTTAGGTTGCCTTAGGTTAGGATATATAACGTTATAGACGCATGTAATGTTACCTCCGAGACGTAGGGACCGACACGCCTGGAATGTTGTCAAGTGTTACATCCGAGATGTTAGGTTGCCTTATGTTAGGATATATGACGCTACAGACGTATATACTGTTCCCTCCGAGAAGTAGGGTTCGACAGGCCAGGAATGTTGTCAAATATTGCATCCGAGATGTTAGGTTGCCTTAGATTAGGATATATACCGTTATAGACGTATATAATGTACCCTCCGAGAAGTAGGGTTCGACAGGCCAGGAATGTTGTCAAATATTGCATCCGAGATGTTAGGTTGCCTTAGGTTAGGATTTATAACGTTATAGACGCATGTAATGTTACCACCGAGACGTAGGGACCGACACGACTGGAATGTTGTCAAATGTGACATCCGAGATGTTAGGTTGCCTTAGGTTAGGATATATGTCATTATAGACGTATATACTGTTCCCACCGAGAGGTAGGGTCCGACACGCCTGGAATGTTGTAGAGTATTACATCCGAGATGTTAGGTTGCCTTAGGTTAGGATATATGTCGTTATAGACGTATATAATGTTCCCTCCGGGAAGTAGGGTTCGACAGGCCAGGAATGTTGTCAAATATTGCATGCGAGATGTTAGGTTGCCTTAGATTATGATATATACCGTTATAGACGTATATACTGTTCCCTCCGAGAAGTAGGGTTCGACAGGCCAGGAATGTTGTCAAATATTGCATCCAAGATGTTAGGCTGCCTTAGATTAGGATATACAGCGTTATAGACGCATATAATGTTCCCACCGAGAAGTGGGGTCCGACACGCCTGGAATGTTGTAGAATATTACATCCGAGATGTAAGGTTGCCTTAGGTTAGGATATATAACGTTATGGAAGTATATACTGTTCCCACCGAGAAGTAGGGTCCGAAACGCCAGGAATGTTGTAAAATATTACACCCGAGTTGTTACGTTGCCGTTATAGACGCATTAATGTTACCACCGAGACGTAGGGACCGACACGCCTGGAATGTTGTCAAATGTGACATCCGAGATGTTAGGCTGCCTTAGGTTAGGATATATATCGTTATAGACGCATATAATGTTCCCACCGAGTAGTAGGGTCCGACACGCCTGGAAGGTTGTAGAATATTACATCCGAGATGTCAGGTTGCCTTAGGTTAGGATATACACCGTTATAGACATATATACTGTTACATCCGAGAAGTAGGGTTCGACAGGCCAGGAATGTTGTCAAATATTGCATCCGAGATGTTAGATTGCCTTAGGTTAGGATATATACCGTTATAGACGCATGTAATGTTACCACCGAGACGTAGGGACCGACACGCCTGGAATGTTGTCAAATGTTACATCCGAGATGTTAGGTTGCCTCAGGTTAAGGTATATGACGTTATAGACGTATATACTGTTCTCTCCGAGAAGTAGGGTTCGACGGGCCAGGAATGTTGTCAAATATTGCATCCGAGATGTTAGGTCGCCTTAGGATAGGATATATACCGTTATAGACGTATATACTGTTCCCTCCGAGAAGTAGGATTCGACAGGCCAGGAATGTTGTCAAATATTGCATCCGAGATGTTAGGTTGCCTCAGGTAAGGATATATGACGTTATAGACGTATATACTGTTCCCACCGAGAAGTAGGGTTCGACAGGCCAGGAATGTTGTCAAATATTGCATCCGAGATGTTAGGGTGCCTTAGATTAGGATATATACCGTTATAGACGCATGTAATGTTACCACCGAGACGTAGGGACCGACACGCCTGGAATGTTGTCAAATGTTACATCCGAGATGTTAGGTTGCCTCAGGTTAAGATATATGACGTTATAGACGTATATACTTTTCTCTCCGAGAAGTAGGGTTCGACGGGCCAGGGATGTTGTCAAATGTTGCATCCGAGATGTTAGGTTGCCTTAGATTAGGATATATACCGTTATAGACGTATATACTGTTCCCTCCGAGAAGTAGGGTTCGACAGGCCAGGAATGTTGTCAAATATTGCATCCGAGATGTTAGGTTGCCTCAGGTAAGGATATATGACGTTATAGACGTATATACTGTTCCCACCGAGAAGTAGGGTTCGACAGGCCAGGAATGTTGTCAAATATTGCATCCGAGATGTTAGGTTGCCTTAGATTAGGATATATACCGTTATAGACGTTTATAATGTTCCCTCCGAGAAGTAGGGTTCGACAGGCCAGGAATGTTGTCAAATATTGCATCCGAGATGTTAGGTTGCCTTAGATTAGGATATACAACGTTATAGACGCATATAATGTTCCCACCGAGAAGTAGGGTCCGACACGCCTGGAAGGTTGTAGAATATTACATCCGAGATGTAAGGTTGCTTTAGGTTAGAATATATAACGTTATGGACGTATATACTGTTCCCACCGAGAAGTAGGGTCCGACACGCCAGGAATGTTGTCAAATATTACATCCGTGATGTAAGGTTGCCTTAGGTTAGGATATATAACGTTATGGACGTATATACTGTTCCCACCGAGAAGTAGGGTCCGAAACGCCAGGAATGTCGTCAAATATTACATCCGAGTTGTTACGTTGCCGTTATAGACGCATTAATGTTACCACCGAGACGTAGGGACCGACACGCCTGGAATGTTGTCAAATGTGACATCCGAGATGTTAGGTTGCCTTAGGTTAGTATATATGTCGTTATAGCCGTATATACTGTTCCCTCCGGGAAGTAGGGTTCGACAGGCCAGGAATGTTGTCAAATATTGCATCCGAGATGATAGGTTGCCTTAGATTATGATATATACCGTTATAGACGTATATACTGTTCCCTCCGAGAAGTAGGGTTCGACAGGCCACGAATGTTGTCAAATATTGCATACAAGCTGTTAGGCTGCCCTAGATTAGGATATACAACGTTATAGACGCATATAATGTTCCCACCGAGATGTAGGGTCCGACACGCCTGGAATGTTGTAGAATATTACATCCGAGATGTAAGGTTGCCTTAGGTTAGAATATATAACGTTATGGACGTATATACTGTTCCCACCGAGAAGTAGGGTCCGAAACGCCAGGAATGTTGTAAAATATGACATCCGAGTTGTTACGTTGCCGTTATAGACGCATTAATGTTACCACCGAGACGTAGGGACCGACACGCCTGGAATGTTGTCAAATGTGACATCCGAGATGTTAGGCTGCCTTAGGTTAGGATATATATCGTTATAGACGCATATAATGTTCCCACCGAGTAGTAGGGTCCGACACGCCTGGAAGGTTGTAGAATATTACATCCGAGATATCAGGCTGCCTTAGGTTAGGACATACACCGTTATAGACATATATACTGTTCCCTCTGAGAAGTAGGGTTCGACAGGCCAGGAATGTTGTCAAACATTGCATCCGAGATGTTAGATTGCCTTAGGTTAGGATATATAACGTTATAGATGCATGTAAAGTTACCGCCGAGACGTAGGGACCGACACGCCTGGAATGTTGTCAAATGTTACATCCGACATATTAGGTTGCCTTAGGTTAGGATATATGTCGTTACAGACGTATATACTGTTCCCTCCTAGAAGTAGGGTTCGACAGGCGAGGAATGTTGTCAAATATTGCATCCGAGATGTTAGGTTGCCTTAGATTATGATATATACCGTTATAGACGCATATAATGTTCCCACCGAGAAGTAGGTTCCGACACGCCTGGAAGGTTGTAGAATATTACATCCGAGATGTCAGGTTGCCTTAGGTTAGGATATATACCGTTATAGAGATATATACTGTTCCCTCCGGGAAGTAGGGTTCGACAGGCCAGGAATGTTGTCAAATATTGCATCCGAGATGTTAGGTTGCCTTAGATTATGATATATACCGTTATAGACGTATATACTGTTCCCTCCGAGAGGTAGGGTTCGACAGGCCAGGAATGTTGTCAAATATTGCATCCGAGATGTTAGGTTGCGTTAGATTAGGATATACAACGTTATAGACGCATATAATGTTCCCACCGAGAAGTAGGGTCCGACACGCCTGGAATGTTGTAGAATAATACATCCGAGATGTCAGGTTGCCTTAGGTTAGGATATATAACGTTATAGACGTATATACTGTTCCCTCCGAGAAGTAGGGTTCGACAGGCCAGGAATGTTGTCAAATATTGCATCCGAGATGTTAGGTTGCCTTAGATTATGATATCGACCGTTATAGACGCATATAATATTCCCACCGAAAAGTATGTACCGCCACGCCAGGAATATTGTAAAATATTACGTCTGAGATAATAGGTTGCCTTAGATTAGGATATACAACGTTATAGACTCATATAATGTTCCCACCGAGAAGTAGGGTCCGACTCGCCTGGAATGATGTAGAATATTACATCCGAGATGTCAGGTTGCCTTAGGTTAGGGTACATAACGTTATAGACGTATATACTGTTCCCTCCGAGAAGCAGGGTTCGACAGGCCAGGAATGTTGTCAAATATTGCATCCGAGATGTTAGGTTGCCTTAGATTAGGATATACAACGTTATAAACGCATATAATGTTCCCACCGAGAAGTAGGGTCCGACACGCCTGGAAGGTTGTAGAATATTACATCCGAGATGTAAGGTTGCCTTAGGTTAGAATATATAACGTTATGGACGTATATACTGTTCCCACCGAGAAGTAGGGTCCGACACGCCAGGAATGTTGTCAAATATTACATCCGTGATGTAAGGTTGCCTTAGGTTAGGATATATAACGTTATGGACGTATATACTGTTCCCACCGAGAAGTAGGGTCCGAAACGCCAGGAATGTCGTCAAATATTACATCCGAGTTGTTACGTTGCCGTTATAGACGCATTAATGTTACCACCGAGACGTAGGGACCGACACGCCTGGAATGTTGTCAAATGTGACATCCGAGATGTTAGGTTGCCTTAGGTTAGTATATATGTCGTTATAGACGTATATACTGTTCCCTCCGGGAAGTAGGGTTCGACAGGCCAGGAATGTTGTCAAATATTGCATCCGAGATGATAGGTTGCCTTAGATTATGATATATACCGTTATAGACGTATATACTGTTCCCTCCGAGAAGTAGGGTTCGACAGGCCACGAATGTTGTCAAATATTGCATACAAGCTGTTAGGCTGCCTTAGATTAGGATATACAACGTTATAGACGCATATAATGTTCCCACCGAGAAGTAGGGTCCGACACGCCTGGAATGTTGTAGAATATTACATCCGAGATGTAAGGTTGCCTTAGGTTAGAATATATAACGTTATGGACGTATATACTGTTCCCACCGAGAAGTAGGGTCCGAAACGCCAGGAATGTTGTAAAATATGACATCCGAGTTGTTACGTTGCCGTTATAGACGCATTAATGTTACCACCGAGACGTAGGGACCGACACGCCTGGAATGTTGTCAAATGTGACATCCGAGATGTTAGGCTGCCTTAGGTTAGGATATATATCGTTATAGACGCATATAATGTTCCCACCGAGTAGTAGGGTCCGACACGCCTGGAAGGTTGTAGAATATTACATCCGAGATGTCAGGCTGCCTTAGGTTAGGATATACACCGTTATAGACATATATACTGTTCCCTCTGAGAAGTAGGGTTCGACAGGCCAGGAATGTTGTCAAATATTGCATCCCAGATGTTAGATTGCCTTAGGTTAGGATATATAACGTTATAGATGCATGTAAAGTTACCGCCGAGACGTAGGGACCGACACGCCTGGAATGTTGTCAAATGTTACATCCGACATGTTAGGTTGCCTTAGGTTAGGATATATGTCGTTACAGACGTATATACTGTTCCCTCCTAGAAGTAGGGTTCGACAGGCGAGGAATGTTGTCAAATATTGCATCCGAGATGTTAGGTTGCCTTAGATTATGATATATACCGTTATAGACGCATATAATGTTCCCACCGAGAAGTAGGTTCCGACACGCCTGGAAGGTTGTAGAATATTACATCCGAGATGTCAGGTTGCCTTAGGTTAGGATATATACCGTTATAGAGATATATACTGTTCCCTCCGAGAAGTAGGGTTCGACAGGCCAGGAATGTTGTCAAATATTGCATCCGAGATGTTAGGTTGCCTTAGATTATGATATATACCGTTATAGACGTATATACTGTTCCCTCCGAGAGGTAGGGTTCGACAGGCCAGGAATGTTGTCAAATATTGCATCCGAGATGTTAGGTTGCGTTAGATTAGGATATACAACGTTATAGACGCATATAATGTTCCCACCGAGAAGTAGGGTCCGACACGCCTGGAATGTTGTAGAATAATACATCCGAGATGTCAGGTTGCCTTAGGTTAGGATATATAACGTTATAGACGTATATACTGTTCCCTCCGAGAAGTAGGGTTCGACAGGCCAGGAATGTTGTCAAATATTGCATCCGAGATGTTAGGTTGCCTTAGATTATGATATCGACCGTTATAGACGCATATAATATTCCCACCGAAAAGTATGTACCGCCACGCCAGGAATATTGTAAAATATTACGTCTGAGATAATAGGTTGCCTTAGATTAGGATATACAACGTTATAGACTCATATAATGTTCCCACCGAGAAGTAGGGTCCGACACGCCTGGAATGTTGTAGAATATTACATCCGAGATGTAAGGTTGCCTTAGGTTAGGCTATATATCGTTATAGACGTATATACTGTTCCCACCGAGAGGTAGGGTTCGACAGGCCAGGAATGTTGTCAAATATTGCATCCGAGATGTTAGGTTGCCTTAGATTAGGATATATACCGTTATAGACGTATATAATGTTCCCTCCGAGAAGTAGGGTTCGACAGGCCAGGAATGTTGTCAAATATTGCATCCGAGATGTTAGGTTGCCTTAGATTAGGATATATACCGTTATAGACGTATATAATGTTCCCACCGAGAAGTAGGGTCCGACACGACTGGAAGGTTGTAGAATATTTAATCCGAGATTTTAGGTTGCCTTAGGTTAGGATATATGACGTTACAGACGTATATACTGTTCCCTCCGAGAAGTAGGGTTCGACAGGCCAGGAATGTTATCAAATATTGCATCGGAGATGTTAGGTTGCCTTAGATTATGATATATACCGTTATAGACACATATAATGTTCCCACCGAGACGTAGGGTCCGACACGCCTGGAATGATGTAGAATATTACATCCGAGATGTCAGGTTGCCTTAGGTTAGGATATATAACGTTATGGACGTATATACTGTTCCCACCGAGAAGTAGGGTCCGACACGCCTGGAATGTTGTAGAATAATACATCCCAGATGTCAGGTTGCCTTAGGTTAGGATATATAACGTTATGGACGTATATACTGTTCCCACCGAGAAGTAGGGTCCGAAACGCCAGGAATGTTGTCAAATATTACATCCGAGGTGTTACGTTGCCGTTATAGACGCATTAATGTTATCACCGAGACGTAGGGACCGACACGCCTGGAATGTTGTCAAATGTGACATCCGAGATGTTAGGTTGCCTTAGGTTAGGATATATGTCGTTATAGACGTATATACTGTTCCCACCGAGAGGTAGGGTTCGACAGGCCAGGAATGTTGTCAAATATTGCATCCGAGATGTTAGGTTGCCTTAGGTTAGGATATATAACGTTATAGACGCATGTAATGTTACCTCCGAGACGTAGGGACCGACACGCCTGGAATGTTGTCAAATGTTACATCCGAGATATTAGGTTGCCTTATGTTAGGATATATGACGCTACAGACGTATATACTGTTCCCTCCGAGAAGTAGGGTTCGACAGGCCAGGAGTGTTGTCAAATATTGCATCCGAGATGTTAGGTTGCCTTAGATTAGGGTATACAACGTTATAGACGCATATAATGTTCCCACCGAGGAGTAGGGTCCGACACGCCTGGAATGTTGTAGAGTATTACATCCGAGATGTAAGGTTGCCTTAGGTTAGAATATATAACGTTATGGATGTATATACTGTTCCCGCCGAGAAGTAGGGTCCGACACGCCTGGAATGTTGTAGAATAATACATCCGAGATGTCAGGTTGCTTTAGGTTAGGATATATAACGTTATGGACGTATATACTGTTCCCACCGAGAAGTAGGGTCCGAAACGCCAGGAATGTTGTCAAATATTACATCCGAGGTGTTACGTTGCCGTTATAGACGCATTAATGTTACCTCCGAGACGTAGGGACCGACACGCCTGGAATGTTGTCAAATGTTACATCCGAGATGTTAGGTTGCCTTATGTTAGGATATATGACGATACAGACGTATATACTGTTCCCTCCGAGAAGTAGGGTTCGACAGGCCAGGAATGTTGTCAAATATTGCATCCGAGATGTTAGGTTGCCTTAGATTAGGATATACAACGTTATAGACGCATATAATGTTCCCACCGAGGAGTAGGGTCCGACACGCCTGGAATGTTGTAGAATATTACATCCGAGATGTCAGGTTGCCTTAGGTTAGAATATATAACGTTATGGACGTATATACTGTTCCCACCGAGAAGTAGGGTCCGACACGCCAGGAATGTTGTCAAATATTACATCCGAGATGTAAGGTTGCCTTAGGTTAGGATATATAACGTTATGGACGTATATACTGTTCCCACCGAGAGGTAGGCTTCGACAGGCCAGGAATGTTGTCAAATATTGCATCCGAGATGTTAGGTTGCCTTAGGTTAGGATATATAACGTTATAGACGCATGTAATGTTACCTCCGAGACGTAGGGACCGACACGCCTGGAATGTTGTCAAGTGTTACATCCGAGATGTTAGGTTGCCTTATGTTAGGATATATGACGCTACAGACGTATATACTGTTCCCTCCGAGAAGTAGGGTTCGACAGGCCAGGAATGTTGTCAAATATTTCATCCGAGATGTTAGGTTGCCTTAGATTAGGATATATACCGTTATAGACGTATATAATGTACCCTCCGAGAAGTAGGGTTCGACAGGCCAGGAATGTTGTCAAATATTGCATCCGAGATGTTAGGTTGCCTTAGGTTAGGATTTATAACGTTATAGACGCATGTAATGTTACCACCGAGACGTAGGGACCGACACGACTGGAATGTTGTCAAATGTGACATCCGAGATGTTAGGTTGCCTTAGGTTAGGATATATGTCGTTATAGACGTATATACTGTTCCCACCGAGAGGTAGGGTCCGACAAGCCTGGAAGGTTGTAGAATATTACATCCGAGATTTTAGGTTGCCTTAGGTTAGGATATATGCAGTTACAGACGTATATAATGTTCCATCCGAGAAGTAGGGTTCGACAGGCCAGGAATGTTGTCAAATATTGCATCCAAGATGTTAGGCTGCCTTAGATTAGGATATACAGCGTTATAGACGCATATAATGTTCCCACCGAGAAGTGGGGTCCGACACGCCTGGAATGTTGTAGAATATTACATCCGAGATGTAAGGTTGCCTTAGGTTAGGATATATAACGTTATGGAAGTATATACTGTTCCCACCGAGAAGTAGGGTCCGAAACGCCAGGAATGTTGTAAAATATTACACCCGAGTTGTTACGTTGCCGTTATAGACGCATTAATGTTACCACCGAGACGTAGGGACCGACACGCCTGGAATGTTGTCAAATGTGACATCCGAGATGTTAGGCTGCCTTAGGTTAGGATATATATCGTTATAGACGCATATAATGTTCCCACCGAGTAGTAGGGTCCGACACGCCTGGAAGGTTGTAGAATATTACATCCGAGATGTCAGGTTGCCTTAGGTTAGGATATACACCGTTATAGACATATATACTGTTACCTCCGAGAAGTAGGGTTCGACAGGCCAGGAATGTTGTCAAATATTGCATCCGAGATGTTAGATTGCCTTAGGTTAGGATATATACCGTTATAGACGCATGTAATGTTACCACCGAGACGTAGGGACCGACACGCCTGGAATGTTGTCAAATGTTACATCCGAGATGTTAGGTTGCCTCAGGTTAAGGTATATGACGTTATAGACGTATATACTGTTCTCTCCGAGAAGTAGGGTTCGACGGTCCAGGAATGTTGTCAAATATTGCATCCGAGATGTTAGGTCGCCTTAGGATAGGATATATAACGTTATAGACGCATGTAATGTTACCACCGAGACGTAGGGACCGACACGCCTGGAATGTTGTCAAATGTTACATCCGAGATGTTAGGTTGCCTTAGGTTAGGATATATGACGTTACAGACGTATATACTGTTCCCTCCGAGAAGTAGTGTTCGACAGGCCAGGAATGTTGTCAAATATTGCATCCGAGATGTTAGGTTGCCTTAGATTAGGATATATACCGTTATAGACGTATATACTGTTCCCTCCGAGAAGTAGGATTCGACAGGCCAGGAATGTTGTCAAATATTGCATCCGAGATGTTAGGTTGCCTCAGGTAAGGATATATGACGTTATAGACGTATATACTGTTCCCACCGAGAAGTAGGGTTCGACAGGCCAGGAATGTTGTCAAATATTGCATCCGAGATGTTAGGTTGCCTTAGATTAAGATATATACCGTTATAGACGTTTATAATGTTCCCTCCGAGAAGTAGGGTTCGACAGGCCAGGAATGTTGTCAAATATTGCATCCGAGATGTTAGATTGCCTTAGATTATGATATCGACCGTTATAGACGCATATAATATTCCCACCGAAATGTATGCACCGACACGCCAGGAATATTGTAAAATATTACGTCTGAGATAATAGGTTGCCTTAGATTAGGATATACAACGTTATAGACTCATATAATGTTCCCACCGAGAAGTAGGGTCCGACACGCCTGGAATGATGTAGAATATTACATCCGAGATGTCAGGTTGCCTTAGGTTAGGATATATAACGTTATAGACGTATATACTGTTCCCTCCGAGAAGTACGGTTCGCCAGGCCAGGAATGTTGTCAAATCTTGCATCCGAGATGTTAGGTTGCCTTAGGTTAGGATATATAACGTTATAGACGCATGTAATGTTACCACCGAGACGTAGGGACCGACACGCCTGGAATGTTGTCAAATGTTACATCCGAGATGTTAGGTTGCCTTAGGTTAGGATATATGACGTTACAGACATATATACTGTTCCCTCCGAGAAGTAGGGTTCGACAGGCCAGGAATGTTGTCAAATATTGCATCCGAGATGTTAGGTTGCCTTAGATTAGGATATACAACGTTATAGACGCATATAATGTTCCCACCGAGGAGTAGGGTCCGACACGCCTGGAATGTTGTAGAATATTACATCCGAGATGTAAGGTTGCCTTAGGTTAGAATATATAACGTTATGGATGTATATACTGTTCCCACCGAGAAGTAGGGTCCGACACGCCAGGAATGTTGTCAAATATTACATCCGAGATTTAAGGTTGCCTTAGGTTAGGATATATAACGTTATGGACGTATATACTGTTCCCACCGAGAAGTGGGGTCCGACACGCCAGGAATGTTGTCAAATATTACATCCGAGTTGTTACGTTGCCGTTATAGACGCATTAATGTTACCACCGAGACGTAGGGACCGACACGCCTGGAATGTTGTCAAATGTTACATCCGAGATGTTAGGTTGCCTTAGGTTAGGATATATATCGTTATAGACGTATATACTGTTCCCACCGAGAGGTAGGGTTCGACAGGCCAGGAATGTTGTCAAATATTGCATCCGAGATGTTAGGTTGCCTTAGATTAGGATATATACCGTTATAGACGTATATAATGTTCCCTCCGAGAAGTAGGGTTCGACAGGCCAGGAATGTTGTCAAATATTGCATCCGAGATGTTAGGTTGCCATAGATTAGGATATACAACGTTATAGACGTATATAATGTTCCCACCGAGAAGTAGGGTCCGACACGCCTGGAAGGTTGTAGAATATTTAATCCGAGATTTTAGGTTGCCTTAGGTTAGGATATATGACGTTACAGACGTATATACTGTTCCCTCCGAGAAGTAGGGTTCGACAGGCCAGGAATGTTGTCAAATATTTCATCCGAGATGTTAGGTTGCCTTAGATTAGGATATATACCGTTATAGACGTATATAATGTACCCTCCGAGAAGTAGGGTTCGACAGGCCAGGAATGTTGTCAAATATTGCATCCGAGATGTTAGGTTGCCTTAGGTTAGGATTTATAACGTTATAGACGCATGTAATGTTACCACAGAGACGTAGGGACCGACACGACTGGAATGTTGTCAAATGTGACATCCGAGATGTTAGGTTGCCTTAGGTTAGGATATATGTCGTTATAGACGTATATACTGTTCCCACCGAGAGGTAGGGTCCGACAAGCCTGGAAGGTTGTAGAATATTACATCCGAGATTTTAGGTTGCCTTAGGTTAGGATATATGCAGTTACAGACGTATATAATGTTCCATCCGAGAAGTAGGGTTCGACAGGCCAGGAATGTTGTCAAATATTGCATCCAAGATGTTAGGCTGCCTTAGATTAGGATATACAGCGTTATAGACGCATATAATGTTCCCACCGAGAAGTGGGGTCCGACACGCCTGGAATGTTGTAGAATATTACATCCGAGATGTAAGGTTGCCTTAGGTTAGGATATATAACGTTATGGAAGTATATACTGTTCCCACCGAGAAGTAGGGTCCGAAACGCCAGGAATGTTGTAAAATATTACACCCGAGTTGTTACGTTGCCGTTATAGACGCATTAATGTTACCACCGAGACGTAGGGACCGACACGCCTGGAATGTTGTCAAATGTGACATCCGAGATGTTAGGCTGCCTTAGGTTAGGATATATATCGTTATAGACGCATATAATGTTCCCACCGAGTAGTAGGGTCCGACACGCCTGGAAGGTTGTAGAATATTACATCCGAGATGTCAGGTTGCCTTAGGTTAGGATATACACCGTTATAGACATATATACTGTTACCTCCGAGAAGTAGGGTTCGACGGGCCAGGAATGTTGTCAAATATTGCATCCGAGATGTTAGATTGCCTTAGGTTAGGATATATACCGTTATAGACGCATGTAATGTTACCACCGAGACGTAGGGACCGACACGCCTGGAATGTTGTCAAATGTTACATCCGAGATGTTAGGTTGCCTCAGGTTAAGGTATATGACGTTATAGACGTATATACTGTTCTCTCCGAGAAGTAGGGTTCGACGGGCCAGGAATGTTGTCAAATATTGCATCCGAGATGTTAGGTCGCCTTAGGATAGGATATATAACGTTATAGACGCATGTAATGTTACCACCGAGACGTAGGGACCGACACGCCTGGAATGTTGTCAAATGTTACATCCGAGATGTTAGGTTGCCTTAGGTTAGGATATATGACGTTACAGACGTATATACTGTTCCCTCCGAGAAGTAGTGTTCGACAGGCCAGGAATGTTGTCAAATATTGCATCCGAGATGTTAGGTTGCCTTAGATTAGGATATATACCGTTATAGACGTATATACTGTTCCCTCCGAGAAGTAGGATTCGAGAGGCCAGGAATGTTGTCAAATATTGCATCCGAGATGTTAGGTTGCCTCAGGTAAGGATATATGACGTTATAGACGTATATACTGTTCCCACCGAGAAGTAGGGTTCGACAGGCCAGGAATGTTGTCAAATATTGCATCCGAGATGTTAGGTTGCCTTAGATTAGGATATACAACGTTATAGACGCATATAATGTTCCCACCGAGAAGTAGGGTCCGACACGCCTGGAAGGTTGTAGAATATTACATCCGAGATGTAAGGTTGCCTTAGGTTAGAATATATAACTTTATGGACGTATATACTGTTCCCACCGAGAAGTAGGGTCCGACACGCCAGGAATGTTGTCAAATATTACATCCGAGATGTATGGTTGCCTTAGGTTAGGATATATAACGTTATGGACGTATATACTGTTCCCACCGAGAAGTAGGGTCCGAAACGCCAGGAATGTCGTCAAATATTACATCCGAGTTGTTACGTTGCCGCTATAGACGCATTAATGTTACCACCGAGACATAGGGACCGACACGCCTGGAATGTTGTCAAATGTGACATCCGAGATGTTAGGTTGCCTTAGGTTAGGATATATGTCGTTATAGACGTATATACTGTTCCCTCCGGGAAGTAGGGTTCGACAGGCCAGGAATGTTGTCAAATATTGCATCCGAGATGTTAGGTTGCCTCAGGTAAGGATATATGACGTTACAGACGTATATACTGTTCCCTCCGAGAAGTAGGGTTCGACAGGCCAGGAATGTTGTCAAATATTGCATCCGAGATGTTAGATTGCCTTATGTTAGGATATATGACGCTACAGACGTATATACTGTTCCCTCCGAGAAGTAGGTTTCGACAGGCCAGGAATGTTGTCAAATATTGCATCCGAGATGTTAGGTTGCCTTAGATTAGGATATACAACGTTATAGACGCATATAATGTTCCCACCGAGGAGTAGGTTCCGACACGCCTGGAATGTTGTAGAGTATTACATCCGAGATGTAAGGTTACCTTAGGTTAGAATATATAACGTTATGGATGTATATACAGTTCCCACCGAGAAGTAGGGTCCGACACGCCAGGAATGTTGTCAAATATTGCATCCGAGATGTTAGGTTGCCTTAGATTAGGATATACAACGTTATAGACGCATATAATGTTCCCACCGAGAAGTAGGGTCCGACCCGCCTGGAATGTTGTAGAATATTACATCCGAGATGTAATGTTGCCTTAGGTTAGAATATATAACGTTATGAACGTATATACTGTTCCCTCCGAGAAGTAGGGTTCGGCAGGCCAGGAATGTCGTCAAATATTGCATCCGAGATGTTAGGTTGCCTTAGGTTAGGATATATAACGTTATAGACGCATGTAATGTTACCACCGAGACGTAGGGACCAACACGACTGGAATGTTGTCAAATGTTACATCCGAGATGTTAGGTTGCCTTAGGTTAGGATATATGACGTGACAGACGTATATACTGTTCCCTCCGAGATGTAGGGTTCGACAGGCCAGGAATGTTGTCAAATATTGCATCCGAGACGTTAGATTGCCTTAGATTATGATATCGACCGTTATGGACGCATATAATATTCCTACCGAAAAGTATGCACCGACACGCCAGGTATATTGTAAACTATTACGTCTGAGAATATAGGTTGCCTTAGATTAGGATATACAACGTTATAGACTCATATAATGTTCCCACCGAGAAGTAGGGTCCGACACGCCTGGAATGATGTAGAATAATACATCCGAGATGTCAGGTTGCCTTAGGTTAGGATATATAACGTTATAGACGTATATACTGTTCCCTCCGAGAAGTACGGTTCGCCAGGCCAGGAATGTTGTCAAATCTTGCATCCGAGATGTTAGGTTGCCTTAGGTTAGGATATATAACGTTATAGACGCATGTAATGTTACCACCGAGACGTAGGGACCGACACGCCTGGAATGTTGTCAAATGTTACATCCGAGATGTTAGGTTGCCTTAGGTTAGGATATATGACGTTACAGACGTATATACTGTTCCCTCCGAGAAGTAGGGTTCGGCAGGCCAGGAATGTTGTCAAATATTGCATCCGAGATGTTAGGTTGCCTTAGATTAGGATATACAAGGTTATAGACGCATATAATGTTCCCACCGAGGAGTAGGGTCCGAAACGCCTGGAATGTTGTAGAATATTACATCCGAGATGTAAGGTTGCCTTAGGTTAGAATATATAACGTTATGGATGTATATACTGTTCCCACCGAGAAGTAGGGTCCGACACGCCAGGAATGTTGTCAAATATTACATCCGAGATTTAAGGTTGCCTTAGGTTAGGATATATAACGTTATGGACGTATATACTGTTCCCACCGAGAAGTGGGGTCCGACACGCCAGGAATGTTGTCAAATATTACATCCGAGTTGTTACGTTGCCGTTATAGACGCATTAATGTTACCACCGAGACGTAGGGACCGACACGCCTGGAATGTTGTCAAATGTTACATCCGAGATGTTAGGTTGCCTTAGGTTAGGTTATATATCGTTATAGACGTATATACTGTTCCCACCGAGAGGTAGGGTTCGACAGGCCAGGAATGTTGTCAAATATTGCATCCGAGATGTTAGGTTGCCTTAGATTAGGATATATACCGTTATAGACGTATATAATGTTCCCTCCGAGAAGTAGGGTTCGACAGGCCAGGAATGTTGTCAAATATTGCATCCGAGATGTTAGGTTGCCATAGATTAGGATATACAACGTTATAGACGTATATAATGTTCCCACCGAGAAGTAGGGTCCGACACGCCTCGAAGGTTGTAGAATATTTAATCCGAGATTTTAGGTTGCCTTAGGTTAGGATATATGACGTTACAGACGTATATACTGTTCCCTCCGAGAAGTAGGGTTCGACAGGCCAGGAATGTTATCAAATATTGCATCCGAGATGTTAGGTTGCCCTAGATTAGGATATATACCGTTATAGACGTTTATAATGTTCCCTCCGAGAAGTAGGGTTCGACAGGCCAGGAATGTTGTCAAATATTGCATCCGAGATGTTAGGTTGCCTTAGATTAGGATATACAACGTTATAGACGCATATAATGTTCCCACCGAGAAGTAGGGTCCGACACGCCTGGAAGGTTGTAGAATATTACATCCGAGATGTAAGGTTGCCTTAGGTTAGAATATATAACTTTATGGACGTATATACTGTTCCCACCGAGAAGTAGGGTCCGACACGCCAGCAATGTTGTCAAATATTACATCCGAGATGTAAGGTTGCCTTAGGTTAGGATATATAACGTTATGGATGTATATACTGTTCCCACCGAGAAGTAGGGTCCGAAACGCCAGGAATGTCGTCAAATATTACATCCGAGTTGTTACGTTGCCGCTATAGACGCATTAATGTTACCACCGAGACGTAGGGACCGACACGCCTGGAATGTTGTCAAATGTGACATCCGAGATGTTAGGCTGCCTTAGGTTAGGATATATATCGTTATAGACGCATATAATGTTCCCACCGAGTAGTAGGGTCCGACACGCCTGGAAGGTTGTAGAATATTACATCCGAGATGTCAGGTTGCCTTAGGTTAGGATATACACCGTTATAGACATATATACTGTTCCCTCCGAGAAGTAGGGTTCGACAGGCCAGGAATGTTGTCAAATATTGCATTCGAGATGTTAGATTGCCTTAGGTTAGGATATATAACGTTATAGACGTATATACTGTTCCCTCCGAGAAGTAGGGTTCGACAGGCCAGGAATGTTGTCAAATATTGCATCCGAGATGTTAGGTTGCCTCAGGTAAGGATATATGACGTTACAGACGTATATACTGTTCCCTCCGAGAAGTAGGGTTCGACAGGCCAGGAATGTTGTCAAATATTGCATCCGAGATGTTAGATTGCCTTAGATTATGATATCGACCGTTATAGACGCATATAATATTCCCACCGAAATGTATGCACCGACACGCCAGGAATATTGTAAAATATTACGTCTGAGATAATAGGTTGCCTTAGATTACGATATACAACGTTATAGACGCATATAATGTTCCCACCGAGAAGTAGGGTCCGACACGCCTGGAAGGTTGTAGAATATTAAATCCGAGTAGTTAGGTTGCCTTAGGTTAGGATATATGACGTTACAGACGTATATACTGTTCCCACCGAGAGGTAGGGTTCGACAGGCCAGGAATGTTGTCAAATATTGCATCCGAGATGTTAGGTTGCCTTAGGTTAGGATATATAACGTTATAGACGCATGTAATGTTACCTCCGAGACGTAGGGATCGACACGCCTGGAATGTTGTCAAATGTTACATCCGAGATGTTAAGTTGCCTTATGTTAGGATATATGACGCTACAGACGTATATACTGTTCCCTCCGAGAAGTAGGTTTCGACAGGCCAGGAATGTTGTCAAATATTGCATCCGAGATGTTAGGTTGCCTTAGATTAGGATATACAACGTTATAGACGCATATAATGTTCCCACCGAGAAGTAGGTTCCGACACGCCTGGAATGTTGTAGAGTATTACATCCGAGATGTAAGGTTACCTTAGGTTAGAATATATAACGTTATGGATGTATATACAGTTCCCACCGAGAAGTAGGGTCCGACACGCCAGGAATGTTGTCAAATATTGCATCCGAGATGTTAGGTTGCCTTAGATTAGGATATACAACGTTATAGACGCATATAATGTTCCCACCGAGAAGTAGGGTCCGACTCGCCTGGAATGTTGTAGAATATTACATCCGAGATGTAATGTTGCCTTAGGTTAGAATATATAACGTTATGAACGTATATACTGTTCCCTCCGAGAAGTAGGGTTCGGCAGGCCAGGAATGTCGTCAAATATTGCATCCGAGATGTTAGGTTGCCTTAGGTTAGGATATATAACGTTATAGACGCATGTAATGTTACCACCGAGACGTAGGGACCAACACGACTGGAATGTTGTCAAATGTTACATCCGAGGTGTTAGGTTGCCTTAGGTTAGGATATATGACGTGACAGACGTATATACTGTTCCCTCCGAGATGTAGGGTTCGACAGGCCAGGAATGTTGTCAAATATTGCATCCGAGATGTTAGATTGCCTTAGATTATGATATCGACCGTTATGGACGCATATAATATTCCTACCGAAAAGTATGCACCGACACGCCAGGTATATTGTAAACTATTACGTCTGAGAATATAGGTTGCCTTAGATTAGGATATACAACGTTATAGACTCATATAATGTTCCCACCGAGAAGTAGGGTCCGACACGCCTGGAATGATGTAGAATATTACATCCGAGATGTCAGGTTGCCTTAGGTTAGGATATATAACGTTATAGACGTATATACTGTTCCCTCCGAGAAGTACGGTTCGCCAGGCCAGGAATGTTGTCAAATCTTGCATCCGAGATGTTAGGTTGCCTTAGGTTAGGATATATAACGTTATAGACGCATGTAATGTTACCTCCGAGACGTAGGGATCGACACGCCTGGAATGTTGTCAAATGTTACATCCGAGATGTTAAGTTGCCTTATGTTAGGATATATGACGCTACAGACGTATATACTGTTCCCTCCGAGAAGTAGGTTTCGACAGGCCAGGAATGTTGTCAAATATTGCATCCGAGATGTTAGGTTGCCTTAGATTAGGATATACAACGTTATAGACGCATATAATGTTCCCACCGAGAAGTAGGTTCCGACACGCCTGGAATGTTGTAGAGTATTACATCCGAGATGTAAGGTTACCTTAGGTTAGAATATATAACGTTATGGATGTATATACAGTTCCCACCGAGAAGTAGGGTCCGACACGCCAGGAATGTTGTCAAATATTGCATCCGAGATGTTAGGTTGCCTTAGATTAGGATATACAACGTTATAGACGCATATAATGTTCCCACCGAGAAGTAGGGTCCGACCCGCCTGGAATGTTGTAGAATATTACATCCGAGATGTAATGTTGCCTTAGGTTAGAATATATAACGTTATGAACGTATATACTGTTCCCTCCGAGAAGTAGGGTTCGGCAGGCCAGGAATGTCGTCAAATATTGCATCCGAGATGTTAGGTTGCCTTAGGTTAGGATATATAACGTTATAGACGCATGTAATGTTACCACCGAGACGTAGGGACCAACACGACTGGAATGTTGTCAAATGTTACATCCGAGGTGTTAGGTTGCCTTAGGTTAGGATATATGACGTGACAGACGTATATACTGTTCCCTCCGAGATGTAGGGTTCGACAGGCCAGGAATGTTGTCAAATATTGCATCCGAGATGTTAGATTGCCTTAGATTATGATATCGACCGTTATGGACGCATATAATATTCCTACCGAAAAGTATGCACCGACACGCCAGGTATATTGTAAACTATTACGTCTGAGAATATAGGTTGCCTTAGATTAGGATATACAACGTTATAGACTCATATAATGTTCCCACCGAGAAGTAGGGTCCGACACGCCTGGAATGATGTAGAATATTACATCCGAGATGTCAGGTTGCCTTAGGTTAGGATATATAACGTTATAGACGTATATACTGTTCCCTCCGAGAAGTACGGTTCGCCAGGCCAGGAATGTTGTCAAATCTTGCATCCGAGATGTTAGGTTGCCTTAGGTTAGGATATATAACGTTATAGACGCATGTAATGTTACCACCGAGACGTAGGGACCGACACGCCTGGAATGTTGTCAAATGTTACATCCGAGATGTTAGGTTGCCTTAGGTTAGGATATATGACGTTACAGACGTATATACTGTTCCCTCCGAGAAGTAGGGTTCGACAGGCCAGGAATGTTGTCAAATATTGCATCCGAGATGTTAGGTTGCCTTAGATTAGGATATACAACGTTATAGACGCATATAATGTTCCCACCGAGGAGTAGGGTCCGACACGCCTGGAATGTTGTAGAGTATTACATCCGAGATGTAAGGTTGCCTTAGGTTAGAATATATAACGTTATGGATGTATATACTGTTCCCACCGAGAAGTAGGGTCCGACACGCCTGGAATGTTGTAGAATAATACATCCGAGATGTCAGGTTGCCTTAGGTTAGGATATATAACGTTATGGACGTATATACTGTTCCCACCGAGATGTAGGGTCCGAAACGCCAGGAATGTTGTCAAATATTACATCCGAGTTGTTACGTTGCCGTTATAGACGCATTAATGTTACCACCGAGACGTAGGGACCGACACGCCTGGAATGTTGTCAAATGTGACATCCGAGATGTTAGGTTGCCTTAGGTTAGGATATATGTCGTTATAGACGTATATACTGTTCCCACCGAGAGGTAGGGTTCGACAGGCCAGGAATGTTGTCAAATATTGCATCCGAGATGTTAGGTTGCCTTAGTTTAGGATATATAACGTTATAGACGCATGTAATGTTACCTCCGAGACGTAGGGACCGACACGCCTGGAATGTTGTCAAATGTTACATCCGAGATGTTAGGTTGCCTTATGTTAGGATATATGACGCTACAGACGTATATACTGTTCCCTCCGAGAAGTAGGGTTCGACAGGCCAGGAATGTTGTCAAATATTGCATCCGAGATGTTAGGTTGCCTTAGCTTAGGATATACAACGTTATAGACGCATATAATGTTCCCACCGAGGAGTAGGGTCCGACACGCCTGGAATGTTGTAGAATATTACATCCGAGATGTAAGGTTGCCTTAGGTTAGAATACATAACGTTATGGACGTATATACTGTTCCCACCGAGAAGTAGGGTCCGACACGCCAGGAATGTTGTCAAATATTACATCCGAGGTGTAAGGTTGCCTTAGGTTAGGATATATAACGTTATGGACGTATATACTGTTCCCACCGAGAGGTAGGCTTCGACAGGCCAGGAATGTTGTCAAATATTGCATCCGAGATGTTAGGTTGCCTTATGTTAGGATATATGACGCTACAGACGTATATACTGTTCCCTCCGAGAAGTAGGGTTCGACAGGCCAGGAATGTTGTCAAATATTGCATCCGAGATGTTAGGTTGCCTTAGATTAGGATATATACCGTTATAGACGTATATAATGTACCCTCCGAGAAGTAGGGTTCGACAGGCCAGGAATGTTATCAAATATTGCATCCGAGATGTTAGGTTGCCTTAGGTTAGGATTTATAACGTTATAGACGCATGTAATGTTACCACCGAGACGTAGGGACCGACACGACTGGAATGTTGTCAAATGTGACATCCGAGATGTTAGGTTGCCTTAGGTTAGGATATATGTCGTTATAGACGTATATACTGTTCCCACCGAGAGGTAGGGTTCGACAGGCCAGGAATGTTGTCAAATATTGCATCCGAGATGTTAGGTTGCCTTAGGTTAGGATATATAACGTTATAGACGCATGTAATTTTACCTCCGAGACGTAGGGACCGACACGCCTGGAATGTTGTCAAGTGTTACATCCGAGATGTTAGGTTGCCTTATGTTAGGATATATGACGCTACAGACGTATATACTGTTCCCTCCGAGAAGTAGGGTTCGACAGGCCAGGAATGTTGTCAAATATTGCATCCGAGATGTTAGGTTGCCTTAGATTAGGATATATACCGTTATAGACGTATATAATGTACCCTCCGAGAAGTAGGGTTCGACAGGCCAGGAATGTTGTCAAATATTGCATCCGAGATGTTAGGTTGCCTTAGGTTAGGATTTATAACGTTATAGACGCATGTAATGTTACCACCGAGACGTAGGGACCGACACGACTGGAATGTTGTCAAATGTGACATCCGAGATGTTAGGTTGCCTTAGGTTAGGATATATGTCGTTATAGACGTATATACTGTTCCCACCGAGAGGTAGGGTTCGACAGGCCAGGAATGTTGTCAAATATTGCATCCGAGATGTTAGGTTGCCTTAGGTTAGGATATATAACGTTATAGACGCATGTAATGTTACCTCCGAGACGTAGGGACCGACACGACTGGAATGTTGTCCAGTGTTACATCCGAGATGTTAGGTTGCCTTATGTTAGGATATATGACGCTACAGAAGTATATACTGTTCCCTCCGAGAAGTAGGGTTCGACAGGCCAGGAATGTTGTCAAATATTGCATCCGAGATGTTAGGTTGCCTTAGATTAGGATATATACCGTTATAGACGTATATAATGTACCCACCGAGAAGTAGGGTCCGAAACGCCAGGAATGTTGTCAAATATTACATCCGAGTTGTTACGTTGCCGTTATAGACGCATTAATGTTACCACCGAGACGTAGGGACCGACACGCCTGGAATGTTGTCAAATGTGACATCCGAGATGTTAGGTTGCCTTAGGTTAGGATATATGTCGTTATAGACGTATATACTGTTCCCACCGAGAGGTAGGGTTCGACAGGCCAGGAATGTTGTCAAATATTGCATCCGAGATGTTAGGTTGCCTTAGGTTAGGATATATAACGTTATAGACGCATGTAATGTTACCTCCGAGACGTGGGGACCGACACGGCTGGAATGTTGTCAAATGTTACATCCGAGATGTTAGGTTGCCTTATGTTAGGATATATGACGCTACAGACGTATATACTGTTCCCTCCGAGAAGTAGGGTTCGACAGGCCAGGAATGTTGTCAAATATTGCATCCGAGATGTTAGGTTGCCTTAGATTAGGATATACAACGTTATAGACGCATATAATGTTCCCACCGAGGAGTAGGGTCCGACACGCCTGGAATGTTGTCAAATATTACATCCGAGATGTAAGGTTGCCTTAGGTTAGAATATATAACGTTATGCACGTATATACTGTTCCCTCCGAGAAGTAGGGTTCGACAGGCCAGGAATGTTGTCAAATATTGCATCCGAGATGTTAGGTTGCCTTAGATTAGGATATACAACGTTATAGACGCATATAATGTTCCCACCGAGGAGTAGGGTCCGACACGCCTGGAATGTTGTAGAGTATTACATCCGAGATGTAAGGTTGCCTTAGGTTAGAATATATAACGTTATGGATGTATATACTGTTCCCACCGAGAAGTAGGGTCCGACACGCCTGGAATGTTGTAGAATAATACATCCGAGATGTCAGGTTGCCTTAGGTTAGGATATATAACGTTATAGACGTATATACTGTTCCCACCGAGAAGTAGGGTCCGAAACGCCAGGAATGTTGTCAAATATTGCATCCGAGATGTTACGTTGCCTTAGATTATGATATATACCGTTATAGACGTATATACTGTTCCCTCCGAGATGTAGGGTTCGGCAGGCCAGGAATGTCGTCAAATATTGCATCCGAGATGTTAGGTTGCCTTAGGTTAGGATATATAAAGTTATAGACGTATATACTGTTCCCTCCGAGAAGTACGGTTCGGCAGGCCAGGAATGTTGTCAAATCTTGCATCCGAGATGTTAGGTTGCCTTAGATTATGATATATACCATTATAGAC
Source organism: Xylocopa violacea (assembly GCA_963969225.1). Lineage (NCBI taxonomy): Eukaryota > Metazoa > Arthropoda > Insecta > Hymenoptera > Apidae > Xylocopa > Xylocopa violacea. The sequence continues at coordinate 24,665,279 of CAXAJV010000004.1, forward strand.
GCATATAATGTTCCCACCGAGAAGTAGGGTCCGACACGTCTGGAAGGTTGTAGAATATTACATCCGAGATGTCAGGTTGCCTTAGGTTAGGATATATACCGTTATAGACATATATACTGTTCCCTCCGAGAAGTAGGGTTCGACAGGCCAGGAATGTTGTCAAATATTGCATCCGAGATGTTAGGTTGCCTTAGATTAGGATATACAACGTTATGCACGTATATACTGTTCCCACCGAGAAGTAGGGACCGACACGGCTGGAATGTTGTCAAATGTTACATCCGAGATGTTAGGTTGCCTTATGTTAGGATATATGACGCTACAGACGTATATACTGTTCCATCCGAGAAGTAGGGTTCGAAAGGCCAGGAATGTTGTCAAATATTACATCCGAGTTGTTACGTTGCCGTTATAGACGCATTAATGTTACCACCGAGACGTAGGGACCGACACGCCTGGAATGTTGTCAAATGTGACATCCGAGATGTTAGGTTGCCTTAGGTTAGGATATATGTCGTTATAGACGTATATACTGTTCCCACCGAGAGGTAGGGTTCGACAGGCCAGGAATGTTGTCAAATATTGCATCCGAGATGTTAGGTTGCCTTAGGTTAGGATATATAACGTTATAGACGCATGTAATGTTACCTCCGAGACGTGGGGACCGACACGGCTGGAATGTTGTCAAATGTTACATCCGAGATGTTAGGTTGCCTTATGTTAGGATATATGACGCTACAGACGTATATACTGTTCCCTCCGAGAAGTAGGGTTCGACAGGCCAGGAATGTTGTCAAATATTGCATCCGAGATGTTAGGTTGCCTTAGATTAGGATATACAACGTTATAGACGCATATAATGTTCCCACCGAGGAGTAGGGTCCGACACGCCTGGAATGTTGTCAAATATTACATCCGAGATGTAAGGTTGCCTTAGGTTAGAATATATAACGTTATGCACGTATATACTGTTCCCTCCGAGAAGTAGGGTTCGACAGGCCAGGAATGTTGTCAAATATTGCATCGGAGATGTTAGGTTGCCTTAGATTAGGATATACAACGTTATAGACGCATATAATGTTCCCACCGAGGAGTAGGGTCCGACACGCCTGGAATGTTGTAGAGTATTACATCCGAGATGTAAGGTTGCCTTAGGTTAGAATATATAACGTTATGGATGTATATACTGTTCCCACCGAGAAGTAGGGTCCGACACGCCTGGAATGTTGTAGAATAATACATCCGAGATGTCAGGTTGCCTTAGGTTAGGATATATAACGTTATAGACGTATATACTGTTCCCACCGAGAAGTAGGGTCCGAAACGCCAGGAATGTTGTCAAATATTGCATCCGAGATGTTACGTTGCCTTAGATTATGATATATACCGTTATAGACGTATATACTGTTCCCTCCGAGATGTAGGGTTCGGCAGGCCAGGAATGTCGTCAAATATTGCATCCGAGATGTTAGGTTGCCTTAGGTTAGGATATATAAAGTTATAGACGTATATACTGTTCCCTCCGAGAAGTACGGTTCGGCAGGCCAGGAATGTTGTCAAATCTTGCATCCGAGATGTTAGGTTGCCCTAGATTATGATATATACCATTATAGACGCATATAATGTTCCCACCGAGAAGTAGGGTCCGACACGTCTGGAAGGTTGTAGAATATTACATCCGAGATGTCAGGTTGCCTTAGGTTAGGATATATACCGTTATAGACATATATACTGTTCCCTCCGAGAAGTAGGGTTCGACAGGCCAGGAATGTTGTCAAATATTGCATCCGAGATGTTAGGTTGCCTTAGATTATGATATACAACGTTATGCACGTATATACTGTTCCCACCGAGAAGTAGGGACCGACACGGCTGGAATGTTGTCAAATGTTACATCCGAGATGTTAGGTTGCCTTATGTTAGGATATATGACGCTACAGACGTATATACTGTTCCATCCGAGAAGTAGGGTTCGAAAGGCCAGGAATGTTATCAAATATTGCATCCGAGATGTTAGGTTGCCTTAGATTATGATATATACCGTTATAGATACATATAATGTTCCCACCGAGAAGTAGGGTCCGACACGCCTGGAATGATGTAGAATATTACATCCGAGATGTCAGGTTGCCTTAGGTTAGGATATATAACGTTATAGACGTATATACTGTTCCCTCCGAGAAGTAGGGTTCGACAGGCCAGGAATGTTGTCAAATATTGCATCCGAGATGTTAGGTTGCCCTAGATTAGGATATACAACGTTATAGACGCATATAATGTTCCCACCGAGGAGTAGGGTCCGACACGCCTGGAATGTTGTAGTGTATTACATCCGAGATGTAATGTTGCCTTAGGTTAGAATATATAACGTTATGGATGTATATACTGTTCCCACCGAGAAGTAGGTTCCGACACGCCTGGAATGTTGTAGAATAATACATCCGAGATGTCAGGTTGCCTTAGGTTAGGATATATAACGTTATGGACGTATATACTGTTCCCACCGAGAAGTAGGGTCCGAAACGCCAGGAATGTTGTCAAATATTACATCCGAGTTGTTACGTTGCCGTTATAGACGCATTAATGTTACCACCGAGACGTAGGGACCGACACGCCTGGAATGTTGTCAAATGTGACATCCGAGATGTTAGGTTGCCTTATGTTAGGATATATGACGCTACAGACGTATATACTGTTCCCTCCGAGAAGTAGGGTTCGACAGGCCAGGAATGTTGTCAAATATTGCATCCGAGATGTTAGGTTGCCTTAGATTAGGATATACAACGTTATAGACGCATATAATGTTCCCACCGAGGAGTAGGGTCCGACACGCCTGGAATGTTGTCAAACATTACATCCGAGATGTAAGGTTGCCTTAGGTTAGAATATATAACGTTATGCACGTATATACTGTTCCCTCCGAGAAGTAGGGTTCGACAGGCCAGGAATGTTGTCAAATATTGCATCGGAGATGTTAGGTTGCCTTAGATTAGGATATACAACGTTATAGACGCATATAATGTTCCCACCGAGGAGTAGGGTCCGACACGCCTGGAATGTTGTAGAGTATTACATCCGAGATGTAAGGTTGCCTTAGGTTAGAATATATAACGTGATGGATGTATATACTGTTCCCACCGAGAAGTAGGGTCCGACACGCCTGGAATGTTGTAGAATAATACATCCGAGATGTCAGGTTGCCTTAGGTTAGGATATATAACGTTATAGACGTATATACTGTTCCCACCGAGAAGTAGGGTCCGAAACGCCAGGAATGTTGTCAAATATTGCATCCGAGATGTTACGTTGCCTTAGATTATGATATATACCGTTATAGACGTATATACTGTTCCCTCCGAGATGTAGGGTTCGGCAGGCCAGGAATGTCGTCAAATATTGCATCCGAGATGTTAGGTTGCCTTAGGTTAGGATATATAAAGTTATAGACGTATATACTGTTCCCTCCGAGAAGTACGGTTCGGCAGGCCAGGAATGTTGTCAAATCTTGCATCCGAGATGTTAGGTTGCCTTAGATTATGATATATACCATTATAGACGCATATAATGTTCCCACCGAGAAGTAGGGTCCGACACGCCTGGAAGGTTGTAGAATATTACATCCGAGATGTCAGGTTGCCTTAGGTTAGGATATATACCGTTATAGACATATATACTGTTCCCTCCGAGAAGTAGGGTTCGACAGGCCAGGAATGTTGTCAAATATTGCATCCGAGATGTTAGGTTGCCTTAGATTAGGATATACAACGTTATGCACGTATATACTGTTCCCACCGAGAAGTAGGGACCGACACGCCAGGAATGTTGTCAAATATTACATCCGAGATGTAAGGTTGCCTTAGGTTAGGATATATAACGTTATGGACGTATATACTGTTCCCACCGAGAGGTAGGGTTCGACAGGCCAGGAATGTTGTCAAATATTGCATCCGAGTTGTTAGGTTGCCTTAGGTTAGGATATATAACGTTATAGACGCATGTAATGTTACCTCCGAGACGTAGGGACCGACACGCCTGGAATGTTGTCAAGTGTTACATCCGAGATGTTAGGTTGCCTTATGTTAGGATATATGACGCTACAGAAGTATATACTGTTCCCTCCGAGAAGTAGGGTTCGACAGGCCAGGAATGTTGTCAAATATTGCATCCGAGATGTTAGGTTGCCTTAGATTAGGATATATACCGTTATAGACGTATATAATGTACCCTCCGAGAAGTAGGGCTCGACAGGCCAGGAATGTTGTCAAATATTGCATCCGAGATGTTAGGTTGCCTTAGATTGGGATATACAACGTTATAGACGCATATAATGTTCCCACCGAGAAGTAGGGTCCGACACGCCTGGAAGGTTGCAGAATATTACATCCGAGATGTTAGGTTGCCTTAGGTTAGGATATATGAAGTTACAGACGTATATACTGTTCCATCCGAGAAGTAGGGTTCGAAAGGCCAGGAATGTTATCAAATATGGCATCCGAGATGTTAGGTTGCCTTAGATTATGATATATACCGTTATAGACACATATAATGTTCCCACCGAGAAGTAGGGTCCGTCACGCCTGGAATGATGTAGAATATTACATCCGAGATGTCAGGTTGCCTTAGGTTAGGATATATAACGTTATAGACGTATATACTGTTCCCTCCGAGAAGTAGGGTTCGACAGGCCAGGAATGTTGTCAAATATTGCATCCGAGATGTTAGGTTGCCCTAGATTAGGATATACAACGTTATAGACGCATATAATGTTCCCACCGAGGAGTAGGGTCCGACACGCCTGGAATGTTGTAGAGTATTACATCCGAGATGTAAGGTTGCCTTAGGTTAGAATATATAACGTTATGGATGTATATACTGTTCCCACCGAGAAGTAGGTTCCGACACGCCTGGAATGTTGTAGAATAATACATCCGAGATGTCAGGTTGCCTTAGGTTAGGATATATAACGTTATGGACGTATATACTGTTCCCACCGAGAAGTAGGGTCCGAAACGCCAGGAATGTTGTCAAATATTACATCCGAGTTGTTACGTTGCCGTTATAGACGCATTAATGTTACCACCGAGACGTAGGGACCGACACGCCTGGAATGTTGTCAAATGTGACATCCGAGATGTTAGGTTGCCTTAGGTTAGGATATATGTCGTTATAGACGTATATACTGTTCCCACCGAGAGGTAGGGTTCGACAGGCCAGGAATGTTGTCAAATATTGCATCCGAGATGTTACGTTGCCTTAGATTATGATATATACCGTTATAGACGTATATACTGTTCCCTCCGAGATGTAGGGTTCGGCAGGCCAGGAATGTCGTCAAATATTGCATCCGAGATGTTAGTTTGCCTTAGGTTAGGATATATAACGTTATAGACGTATATACTGTTCCCTCCGAGAAGTACGGTTCGGCAGGCCAGGAATGTTGTCAAATCTTGCATCCGAGATGTTAGGTTGCCTTAGGTTAGGATATATAACTTTATAGACGCATGTAATGTTACCACCGAGACGTAGGGACCGACACGCCTGGAATGTTGTCAAATGCTACATCCGAGATGTTGAGTTGCCTTAGATTAGGATATACAACGTTATAGACGCACATAATGTTCCCACCGAGGAGTAGGGTCCGACACGCCTGGAATGTTGTCAAATATTGCATCCGAGATGTTAGGTTGCCTTAGATTATGATATATACCATTATAGACGCATATAATGTTCCCACCGAGAAGTAGGGTCCGACACGCCTGGAAGGTTGTAGAATATTACATCCGAGATGTCAGGTTGCCTTAGGTTAGGATATATACCGTTATAGACATATATACTGTTCCCTCCGAGAAGTAGGGTTCGACAGGCCAGGAATGTTGTCAAATATTGCATCCGAGATGTTAGGTTGCCTTAGATTAGGATATACAACGTTATAGACGCATATAATGATCCCACCGAGGAGTAGGGTCCGACACGCCTGGAATGTTGTAGAGTATTACATCCGAGATGTAAGGTTGCCTTAGGTTAGAATATATAACGTTATGGATGTATATACTGTTCCCACCGAGAAGTAGGGTCCGACACGCCAGGAATGTTGTCAAATATTGCATCCGAGATGTTAGGTTGCCTTAGATTAGTATATACAACGTTATAGACGCATATAATGTTCCCACCGAGGAGTAGGGTCCGACACGCCTGGAATGTTGTAGAATATTACATCCGAGATGTAAGGTTGCCTTAGGTTAGAATATATAACGTTATGGACGTATATACTGTTCCCACCGAGAAGTAGGGTCCGACACGCCAGGAATGTTGTCAAATATTACATCCGAGATGTAAGGTTGCCTTAGGTTAGGATATATAACGTTATGGACGTATATACTGTTCCCACCGAGAAGTAGGGTCCGAAACGCCAGGAATGTTGTCAAATATTACATCCGAGTTGTTACGTTGCCGTTATAGACGCATTAATGTTACCACCGAGACGTAGGGACCGACACGCCTGGAATGTTGTCAAATGTGACATCCGAGATGTTAGGTTGCCTTATGTTAGGATATATGACGCTACAGACGTATATACTGTTCCCTCCGAGAAGTAGGGTTCGACAGGCCAGGAATGTTGTCAAATATTGCATCCGAGATGTTAGGTTGCCTTAGATTAGGATATACAACGTTATAGACGCATATAATGTTCCCACCGAGGAGTAGGGTCCGACACGCCTGGAATGTTGTAGAGTATTACATCCGAGATGTAAGGTTGCCTTAGGTTAGAATATATAACGTTATGGATGTATATACTGTTCCCACCGAGAAGTAGGGACCGACACGCCAGGAATGTTGTCAAATATTGCATCCGAGATGTTACGTTGCCTTAGATTATGATATATACCGTTATAGACGTATATACTGTTCCCTCCGAGATGTAGGGTTCGGCAGGCCAGGAATGTCGTCAAATATTGCATCCGAGATGTTAGGTTGCCTTAGGTTAGGATATATAACGTTATAGACGCATGTAATGTTACCACCGAGACGTAGGGACCGACACGACTGGAATGTTGTCAAATGTGACATCCGAGATGTTAGGTTGCCTTAGGTTAGGATATATGTCGTTATAGACGTATATACTGTTCCCACCGAGAGGTAGGGTTCGACAGGCCAGGAATGTTGTCAAATATTGCATCCGAGATGTTAGGTTGCCTTAGGTTAGGATATATAACGTTATAGACGCATGTAATGTTACCTCCGAGACGTAGGGACCGACACGCCTGGAATGTTGTCAAATGTTACATCCGAGATGTTAGGTTGCCTTATGTTAGGATATATGACGCTACAGACGTATATACTGTTCCCTCCGAGATGTAGGGTTCGACAGGCCAGGAATGTTGTCAAATATTGCATCCGAGATGTTAGGTTGCCTTAGATTCGGATATACAACGTTATAGACGCATATAATGTTCCCACCGAGGAGTAGGGTCCGACACGCCTGGAATGTTGTAGAGTATTACATCCGAGATGTAAGGTTGCCTTAGGTTAGAATATATAACGTTATGGATGTATATACTGTTCCCTCCGAGAAGTAGGGTTCGACAGGCCAGGAATGTTGTCAAATATTGCATCCGAGATGTTAGGCTGCCTTAGATTAGGATATACAACGTTATAGACGCATATAATGTTCCCACCGAGGAGTAGGGTCCGACACGCCTGGAATGTTGTCAAATATTACATCCGAGATGTAAGGTTGCCTTAGGTTAGAATATATAACGTTATGCACGTATATACTGTTCCCACCGAGAAGTAGGGACCGACACGCCAGGAATGTTGTCAAATATTACATCCGAGATGTAAGGTTGCCTTAGGTTAGGATATATAACGTTATGGGCGTATATACTGTTCCCACCGAGAGGTAGGGTTCGACAGGCCAGGAATGTTGTCAAATATTGCATCCGAGATGTTAGGTTGCCTTAGGTTAGGATATATAACGTTATAGACGTATATACTGTTCCCTCCGAGAAGTAGGGTTCGACAGGCCAGGAATGTTGTCAAATATTGCATCCGAGATGTTAGGTTGCCCTAGATTAGGAGATACAACGTTATAGACGCATATAATGTTCCCACCGAGGAGTAGGGTCCGACACGCCTGGAATGTTGTAGAGTATTACATCCGAGATGTAAGGTTGCCTTAGGTTAGAATATATAACGTTATGGATGTATATACTGTTCCCACCGAGAAGTAGGGTCCGACACGCCTGGAATGTTGTAGAATAATACATCCGAGATGTCAGGTTGCCTTAGGTTAGGATATATAACGTTATAGACGTATATACTGTTCCCACCGAGAAGTAGGGTCCGAAACGCCAGGAATGTTGTCAAATATTGCATCCGAGATGTTACGTTGCCTTAGATTATGATATATACCGTTATAGACGTATATACTGTTCCCTCCGAGATGTAGGGTTCGGCAGGCCAGGAATGTCGTCAAATATTGCATCCGAGATGTTAGTTTGCCTTAGGTTAGGATATATAACGTTATAGACGTATATACTGTTCCCTCCGAGAAGTACGGTTCGGCAGGCCAGGAATGTTGTCAAATCTTGCATCCGAGATGTTAGGTTGCCTTAGGTTAGGATATATAACTTTATAGACGCATGTAATGTTACCACCGAGACGTAGGGACCGACACGCCTGGAACGTTGTCAAATGCTACATCCGAGATGTTGGGTTGCCTTAGATTAGGATATACAACGTTATAGACGCATATAATGTTCCCACCGAGGAGTAGGGTCCGACACGCCTGGAATGTTGTCAAATATTGCATCCGAGATGTTAGGTTGCCTTAGATTATGATATATACCATTATAGACGCATATAATGTTCCCACCGAGAAGTAGGGTCGGACACGCCTGGAAGGTTGTAGAATATTACATCCGAGATGTCAGGTTGCCTTAGGTTAGGATATATACCGTTATAGACATATATACTGTTCCCTCCGAGAAGTAGGGTTCGACAGGCCAGGAATGTTGTCAAATATTGCATCCGAGATGTTAGGCTGCCTTAGATTAGGATATACAACGTTATAGACGCATATAATGATCCCACCGAGGAGTAGGGTCCGACACGCCTGGAATGTTGTAGAATATTACATCCGAGATGTTAGGTTGCCTTAGGTTAGGATATATGACATTACAGACGTATATACTGTTCCCTCCGAGAAGTAGGGTTCGACAGGCCAGGAATGTTATCAAATATTGCAACCGAGATGTTAGGTTGCCTTAGATTATGATATATACCGTTATAGACGTATATACTGTTCCCTCCGAGAAGTAGGGTTCGGCAGTCCAGGAATGTCGTCAAATATTGCATCCGAGATGTTAGGTTGCCTTAGGTTAGGATATATAACGTTATAGACGCATGTAATGTTACCACCGAGACGTAGGGACCGACACGCCTGGAATGTTGTCAAATGTTACATCCGAGATGTTAGGTTGCCTCAGATTAGGATATACAACGTTATAGACGCATATAATATTCCCACCGAAGAGTAGGGTCCGACACGCCTGGAATGTTGTCAAATATTGCATCCGAGATGTTAGGTTGCCTTAGATTATGATATATACCATTATAGACGCATATAATGTTCCCACCGAGAAGTAGGGTCCGACACGCCTGGAAGGTTGTAGAATATTACATCCGAGATGTCAGGTTGCCTTAGGTTATGATATATAACGTTATGGACGTATATACTGTTCCCACCGAGAGGTAGGGTTCGACAGGCCAGGAATGTTGTCGAATATTGCATCCGAGATGTTGGGTTGCCTTAGGTTAGGATATATAACGTTATAGACGCATGTAATGTTACCACCGAGACGTAGGGACCGACACGACTGGAATGTTGTCAAATGTGACATCCGAGATGTTAGGTTGCCTTAGGTTAGGATATATGTCGTTATAGACGTATATACTGTTCCCACCGAGAGGTAGGGTTCGACAGGCCAGGAATGTTGTCAAATATTGCATCCGAGATGTTAGGTTGCCTTAGGTTAGGATATATAACGTTATAGACGCATGTAATGTTACCTCCGAGACGTAGGGACCGACACGACTGGAATGTTGTCCAGTGTTACATCCGAGATGTTAGGTTGCCTTATGTTAGGATATATGACGCTACAGAAGTATATACTGTTCCCTCCGAGAAGTAGGGTTCGACAGGCCAGGAATGTTGTCAAATATTGCATCCGAGATGTTAGGTTGCCTTAGATTAGGATATATACCGTTATAGACGTATATAATGTACCCACCGAGAAGTAGGGTCCGAAACGCCAGGAATGTTGTCAAATATTACATCCGAGTTGTTACGTTGCCGTTATAGACGCATTAATGTTACCACCGAGACGTAGGGACCGACACGCCTGGAATGTTGTCAAATGTGACATCCGAGATGTTAGGTTGCCTTAGGTTAGGATATATGTCGTTATAGACGTATATACTGTTCCCACCGAGAGGTAGGGTTCGACAGGCCAGGAATGTTGTCAAATATTGCATCCGAGATGTTAGGTTGCCTTAGGTTAGGATATATAACGTTATAGACGCATGTAATGTTACCTCCGAGACGTGGGGACCGACACGGCTGGAATGTTGTCAAATGTTACATCCGAGATGTTAGGTTGCCTTATGTTAGGATATATGACGCTACAGACGTATATACTGTTCCCTCCGAGAAGTAGGGTTCGACAGGCCAGGAATGTTGTCAAATATTGCATCCGAGATGTTAGGTTGCCTTAGATTAGGATATACAACGTTATAGACGCATATAATGTTCCCACCGAGGAGTAGGGTCCGACACGCCTGGAATGTTGTCAAATATTACATCCGAGATGTAAGGTTGCCTTAGGTTAGAATATATAACGTTATGCACGTATATACTGTTCCCTCCGAGAAGTAGGGTTCGACAGGCCAGGAATGTTGTCAAATATTGCATCCGAGATGTTAGGTTGCCTTAGATTAGGATATACAACGTTATAGACGCATATAATGTTCCCACCGAGGAGTAGGGTCCGACACGCCTGGAATGTTGTAGAGTATTACATCCGAGATGTAAGGTTGCCTTAGGTTAGAATATATAACGTGATGGATGTATATACTGTTCCCACCGAGAAGTAGGGTCCGACACGCCTGGAATGTTGTAGAATAATACATCCGAGATGTCAGGTTGCCTTAGGTTAGGATATATAACGTTATAGACGTATATACTGTTCCCACCGAGAAGTAGGGTCCGAAACGCCAGGAATGTTGTCAAATATTGCATCCGAGATGTTACGTTGCCTTAGATTATGATATATACCGTTATAGACGTATATACTGTTCCCTCCGAGATGTAGGGTTCGGCAGGCCAGGAATGTCGTCAAATATTGCATCCGAGATGTTAGGTTGCCTTAGGTTAGGATATATAAAGTTATAGACGTATATACTGTTCCCTCCGAGAAGTACGGTTCGGCAGGCCAGGAATGTTGTCAAATCTTGCATCCGAGATGTTAGGTTGCCCTAGATTATGATATATACCATTATAGACGCATATAATGTTCCCACCGAGAAGTAGGGTCCGACACGTCTGGAAGGTTGTAGAATATTACATCCGAGATGTCAGGTTGCCTTAGGTTAGGATATATACCGTTATAGACATATATACTGTTCCCTCCGAGAAGTAGGGTTCGACAGGCCAGGAATGTTGTCAAATATTGCATCCGAGATGTTAGGTTGCCTTAGATTAGGATATACAACGTTATGCACGTATATACTGTTCCCACCGAGAAGTAGGGACCGACACGGCTGGAATGTTGTCAAATGTTACATCCGAGATGTTAGGTTGCCTTATGTTAGGATATATGACGCTACAGACGTATATACTGTTCCATCCGAGAAGTAGGGTTCGAAAGGCCAGGAATGTTATCAAATATTGCATCCGAGATGTTAGGTTGCCTTAGATTATGATATATACCGTTATAGACACATATAATGTTCCCACCGAGAAGTAGGGTCCGACACGCCTGGAATGATGTAGAATATTACATCCGAGATGTCAGGTTGCCTTAGGTTAGGATATATAACGTTATAGACGTATATACTGTTCCCTCCGAGAAGTAGGGTTCGACAGGCCAGGAATGTTGTCAAATATTGCATCCGAGATGTTAGGTTGCCCTAGATTAGGATATACAACGTTATAGACGCATATAATGTTCCCACCGAGGAGTAGGGTCCGACACGCCTGGAATGTTGTAGTGTATTACATCCGAGATGTAATGTTGCCTTAGGTTAGAATATATAACGTTATGGATGTATATACTGTTCCCACCGAGAAGTAGGTTCCGACACGCCTGGAATGTTGTAGAATAATACATCCGAGATGTCAGGTTGCCTTAGGTTAGGATATATAACGTTATGGACGTATATACTGTTCCCACCGAGAAGTAGGGTCCGAAACGCCAGGAATGTTGTCAAATATTACATCCGAGTTGTTACGTTGCCGTTATAGACGCATTAATGTTACCACCGAGACGTAGGGACCGACACGCCTGGAATGTTGTCAAATGTGACATCCGAGATGTTAGGTTGCCTTATGTTAGGATATATGACGCTACAGACGTATATACTGTTCCCTCCGAGAAGTAGGGTTCGACAGGCCAGGAATGTTGTCAAATATTGCATCCGAGATGTTAGGTTGCCTTAGATTAGGATATACAACGTTATAGACGCATATAATGTTCCCACCGAGGAGTAGGGTCCGACACGCCTGGAATGTTGTCAAATATTACATCCGAGATGTAAGGTTGCCTTAGGTTAGAATATATAACGTTATGCACGTATATACTGTTCCCTCCGAGAAGTAGGGTTCGACAGGCCAGGAATGTTGTCAAATATTGCATCGGAGATGTTAGGTTGCCTTAGATTAGGATATACAACGTTATAGACGCATATAATGTTCCCACCGAGGAGTAGGGTCCGACACGCCTGGAATGTTGTAGAGTATTACATCCGAGATGTAAGGTTGCCTTAGGTTAGAATATATAACGTGATGGATGTATATACTGTTCCCACCGAGAAGTAGGGTCCGACACGCCTGGAATGTTGTAGAATAATACATCCGAGATGTCAGGTTGCCTTAGGTTAGGATATATAACGTTATAGACGTATATACTGTTCCCACCGAGAAGTAGGGTCCGAAACGCCAGGAATGTTGTCAAATATTGCATCCGAGATGTTACGTTGCCTTAGATTATGATATATACCGTTATAGACGTATATACTGTTCCCTCCGAGATGTAGGGTTCGGCAGGCCAGGAATGTCGTCAAATATTGCATCCGAGATGTTAGGTTGCCTTAGGTTAGGATATATAAAGTTATAGACGTATATACTGTTCCCTCCGAGAAGTACGGTTCGGCAGGCCAGGAATGTTGTCAAATCTTGCATCCGAGATGTTAGGTTGCCTTAGATTATGATATATACCATTATAGACGCATATAATGTTCCCACCGAGAAGTAGGGTCCGACACGCCTGGAAGGTTGTAGAATATTACATCCGAGATGTCAGGTTGCCTTAGGTTAGGATATATACCGTTATAGACATATATACTGTTCCCTCCGAGAAGTAGGGTTCGACAGGCCAGGAATGTTGTCAAATATTGCATCCGAGATGTTAGGTTGCCTTAGATTAGGATATACAACGTTATGCACGTATATACTGTTCCCACCGAGAAGTAGGGACCGACACGCCAGGAATGTTGTCAAATATTACATCCGAGATGTAAGGTTGCCTTAGGTTAGGATATATAACGTTATGGACGTATATACTGTTCCCACCGAGAGGTAGGGTTCGACAGGCCAGGAATGTTGTCAAATATTGCATCCGAGTTGTTAGGTTGCCTTAGGTTAGGATATATAACGTTATAGACGCATGTAATGTTACCTCCGAGACGTAGGGACCGACACGCCTGGAATGTTGTCAAGTGTTACATCCGAGATGTTAGGTTGCCTTATGTTAGGATATATGACGCTACAGAAGTATATACTGTTCCCTCCGAGAAGTAGGGTTCGACAGGCCAGGAATGTTGTCAAATATTGCATCCGAGATGTTAGGTTGCCTTAGATTAGGATATATACCGTTATAGACGTATATAATGTACCCTCCGAGAAGTAGGGCTCGACAGGCCAGGAATGTTGTCAAATATTGCATCCGAGATGTTAGGTTGCCTTAGATTGGGATATACAACGTTATAGACGCATATAATGTTCCCACCGAGAAGTAGGGTCCGACACGCCTGGAAGGTTGCAGAATATTACATCCGAGATGTTAGGTTGCCTTAGGTTAGGATATATGAAGTTACAGACGTATATACTGTTCCATCCGAGAAGTAGGGTTCGAAAGGCCAGGAATGTTATCAAATATGGCATCCGAGATGTTAGGTTGCCTTAGATTATGATATATACCGTTATAGACACATATAATGTTCCCACCGAGAAGTAGGGTCCGTCACGCCTGGAATGATGTAGAATATTACATCCGAGATGTCAGGTTGCCTTAGGTTAGGATATATAACGTTATAGACGTATATACTGTTCCCTCCGAGAAGTAGGGTTCGACAGGCCAGGAATGTTGTCAAATATTGCATCCGAGATGTTAGGTTGCCCTAGATTAGGATATACAACGTTATAGACGCATATAATGTTCCCACCGAGGAGTAGGGTCCGACACGCCTGGAATGTTGTAGAGTATTACATCCGAGATGTAAGGTTGCCTTAGGTTAGAATATATAACGTTATGGATGTATATACTGTTCCCACCGAGAAGTAGGTTCCGACACGCCTGGAATGTTGTAGAATAATACATCCGAGATGTCAGGTTGCCTTAGGTTAGGATATATAACGTTATGGACGTATATACTGTTCCCACCGAGAAGTAGGGTCCGAAACGCCAGGAATGTTGTCAAATATTACATCCGAGTTGTTACGTTGCCGTTATAGACGCATTAATGTTACCACCGAGACGTAGGGACCGACACGCCTGGAATGTTGTCAAATGTGACATCCGAGATGTTAGGTTGCCTTAGGTTAGGATATATGTCGTTATAGACGTATATACTGTTCCCACCGAGAGGTAGGGTTCGACAGGCCAGGAATGTTGTCAAATATTGCATCCGAGATGTTAGGTTGCCTTAGGTTAGGATATATAACGTTATAGACGCATGTAATGTTACCTCCGAGACGTGGGGACCGACACGGCTGGAATGTTGTCAAATGTTACATCCGAGATGTTAGGTTGCCTTATGTTAGGATATATGACGCTACAGACGTATATACTGTTCCCTCCGAGAAGTAGGGTTCGACAGGCCAGGAATGTTGTCAAATATTGCATCCGAGATGTTAGGTTGCCTTAGATTAGGATATACAACGTTATAGACGCATATAATGTTCCCACCGAGGAGTAGGGCCCGACACGCCTGGAATGTTGTCAAATATTACATCCGAGATGTAAGGTTGTCTTAGGTTAGAATATATAACGTTATGCACGTATATACTGTTCCCACCGAGAAGTAGGGACCGACACGCCAGGAATGTTGTCAAATATTACATCCGAGATGTAAGGTTGCCTTAGGTTAGGATATATAACGTTATGGACGTATATACTGTTCCCACCGAGAGGTAGGGTTCGACAGGCCAGGAATGTTGTCAAATATTGCATCCGAGATGTTACGTTGCCTTAGATTATGATATATACCGTTATAGACGTATATACTGTTCCCTCCGAGATGTAGGGTTCGGCAGGCCAGGAATGTCGTCAAATATTGCATCCGAGATGTTAGTTTGCCTTAGGTTAGGATATATAACGTTATAGACGTATATACTGTTCCCTCCGAGAAGTACGGTTCGGCAGGCCAGGAATGTTGTCAAATCTTGCATCCGAGATGTTAGGTTGCCTTAGGTTAGGATATATAACTTTATAGACGCATGTAATGTTACCACCGAGACGTAGGGACCGACACGCCTGGAATGTTGTCAAATGCTACATCCGAGATGTTGAGTTGCCTTAGATTAGGATATACAACGTTATAGACGCACATAATGTTCCCACCGAGGAGTAGGGTCCGACACGCCTGGAATGTTGTCAAATATTGCATCCGAGATGTTAGGTTGCCTTAGATTATGATATATACCATTATAGACGCATATAATGTTCCCACCGAGAAGTAGGGTCCGACACGCCTGGAAGGTTGTAGAATATTACATCCGAGATGTCAGGTTGCCTTAGGTTAGGATATATACCGTTATAGACATATATACTGTTCCCTCCGAGAAGTAGGGTTCGACAGGCCAGGAATGTTGTCAAATATTGCATCCGAGATGTTAGGTTGCCTTAGATTAGGATATACAACGTTATAGACGCATATAATGATCCCACCGAGGAGTAGGGTCCGACACGCCTGGAATGTTGTAGAGTATTACATCCGAGATGTAAGGTTGCCTTAGGTTAGAATATATAACGTTATGGATGTATATACTGTTCCCACCGAGAAGTAGGGTCCGACACGCCAGGAATGTTGTCAAATATTGCATCCGAGATGTTAGGTTGCCTTAGATTAGTATATACAACGTTATAGACGCATATAATGTTCCCACCGAGGAGTAGGGTCCGACACGCCTGGAATGTTGTAGAATATTACATCCGAGATGTAAGGTTGCCTTAAGTTAGAATATATAACGTTATGGACGTATATACTGTTCCCACCGAGAAGTAGGGTCCGACACGCCAGGAATGTTGTCAAATATTACATCCGAGATGTAAGGTTGCCTTAGGTTAGGATATATAACGTTATGGACGTATATACTGTTCCCACCGAGAAGTAGGGTCCGAAACGCCAGGAATGTTGTCAAATATTACATCCGAGTTGTTACGTTGCCGTTATAGACGCATTAATGTTACCACCGAGACGTAGGGACCGACACGCCTGGAATGTTGTCAAATGTGACATCCGAGATGTTAGGTTGCCTTATGTTAGGATATATGACGCTACAGACGTATATACTGTTCCCTCCGAGAAGTAGGGTTCGACAGGCCAGGAATGTTGTCAAATATTGCATCCGAGATGTTAGGTTGCCTTAGATTAGGATATACAACGTTATAGACGCATATAATGTTCCCACCGAGGAGTAGGGTCCGACACGCCTGGAATGTTGTAGAGTATTACATCCGAGATGTAAGGTTGCCTTAGGTTAGAATATATAACGTTATGGATGTATATACTGTTCCCACCGAGAAGTAGGGACCGACACGCCAGGAATGTTGTCAAATATTGCATCCGAGATGTTACGTTGCCTTAGATTATGATATATACCGTTATAGACGTATATACTGTTCCCTCCGAGATGTAGGGTTCGGCAGGCCAGGAATGTCGTCAAATATTGCATCCGAGATGTTAGGTTGCCTTAGGTTAGGATATATAACGTTATAGACGCATGTAATGTTACCACCGAGACGTAGGGACCGACACGACTGGAATGTTGTCAAATGTGACATCCGAGATGTTAGGTTGCCTTAGGTTAGGATATATGTCGTTATAGACGTATATACTGTTCCCACCGAGAGGTAGGGTTCGACAGGCCAGGAATGTTGTCAAATATTGCATCCGAGATGTTAGGTTGCCTTAGGTTAGGATATATAACGTTATAGACGCATGTAATGTTACCTCCGAGACTTAGGGACCGACACGCCTGGAATGTTGTCAAATGTTACATCCGAGATGTTAGGTTGCCTTATGTTAGGATATATGACGCTACAGACGTATATACTGTTCCCTCCGAGATGTAGGGTTCGACAGGCCAGGAATGTTGTCAAATATTGCATCCGAGATGTTAGGTTGCCTTAGATTCGGATATACAACGTTATAGACGCATATAATGTTCCCACCGAGGAGTAGGGTCCGACACGCCTGGAATGTTGTAGAGTATTACATCCGAGATGTAAGGTTGCCTTAGGTTAGAATATATAACGTTATGGATGTATATACTGTTCCCTCCGAGAAGTAGGGTTCGACAGGCCAGGAATGTTGTCAAATATTGCATCCGAGATGTTAGGCTGCCTTAGATTAGGATATACAACGTTATAGACGCATATAATGTTCCCACCGAGGAGTAGGGTCCGACACGCCTGGAATGTTGTCAAATATTACATCCGAGATGTAAGGTTGCCTTAGGTTAGAATATATAACGTTATGCACGTATATACTGTTCCCACCGAGAAGTAGGGACCGACACGCCAGGAATGTTGTCAAATATTACATCCGAGATGTAAGGTTGCCTTAGGTTAGGATATATAACGTTATGGGCGTATATACTGTTCCCACCGAGAGGTAGGGTTCGACAGGCCAGGAATGTTGTCAAATATTGCATCCGAGATGTTAGGTTGCCTTAGGTTAGGATATATAACGTTATAGACGTATATACTGTTCCCTCCGAGAAGTAGGGTTCGACAGGCCAGGAATGTTGTCAAATATTGCATCCGAGATGTTAGGTTGCCCTAGATTAGGAGATACAACGTTATAGACGCATATAATGTTCCCACCGAGGAGTAGGGTCCGACACGCCTGGAATGTTGTAGAGTATTACATCCGAGATGTAAGGTTGCCTTAGGTTAGAATATATAACGTTATGGATGTATATACTGTTCCCACCGAGAAGTAGGGTCCGACACGCCTGGAATGTTGTAGAATAATACATCCGAGATGTCAGGTTGCCTTAGGTTAGGATATATAACGTTATAGACGTATATACTGTTCCCACCGAGAAGTAGGGTCCGAAACGCCAGGAATGTTGTCAAATATTGCATCCGAGATGTTACGTTGCCTTAGATTATGATATATACCGTTATAGACGTATATACTGTTCCCTCCGAGATGTAGGGTTCGGCAGGCCAGGAATGTCGTCAAATATTGCATCCGAGATGTTAGTTTGCCTTAGGTTAGGATATATAACGTTATAGACGTATATACTGTTCCCTCCGAGAAGTACGGTTCGGCAGGCCAGGAATGTTGTCAAATCTTGCATCCGAGATGTTAGGTTGCCTTAGGTTAGGATATATAACTTTATAGACGCATGTAATGTTACCACCGAGACGTAGGGACCGACACGCCTGGAACGTTGTCAAATGCTACATCCGAGATGTTGGGTTGCCTTAGATTAGGATATACAACGTTATAGACGCATATAATGTTCCCACCGAGGAGTAGGGTCCGACACGCCTGGAATGTTGTCAAATATTGCATCCGAGATGTTAGGTTGCCTTAGATTATGATATATACCATTATAGACGCATATAATGTTCCCACCGAGAAGTAGGGTCGGACACGCCTGGAAGGTTGTAGAATATTACATCCGAGATGTCAGGTTGCCTTAGGTTAGGATATATACCGTTATAGACATATATACTGTTCCCTCCGAGAAGTAGGGTTCGACAGGCCAGGAATGTTGTCAAATATTGCATCCGAGATGTTAGGTTGCCTTAGATTAGGATATACAACGTTATAGACGCATATAATGATCCCACCGAGGAGTAGGGTCCGACACGCCTGGAATGTTGTAGAGTATTACATCCGAGATGTAAGGTTGCCTTAGGTTAGAATATATAACGTTATGGATGTATATACTGTTCCCACCGAGAAGTAGGGTCCGACACGCCAGGAATGTTGTCAAATATTGCATCCGAGATGTTAGGTTGCCTTAGATTAGTATATACAACGTTATAGACGCATATAATGTTCCCACCGAGGAGTAGGGTCCGACACGCCTGGAATGTTGTAGAATATTACATCCGAGATGTAAGGTTGCCTTAGGTTAGAATATATAACGTTATGGACGTATACACTGTTCCCACCGAGAAGTAGGGTCCGACACGCCAGGAATGTTGTCAAATATTGCATCCGAGATGTTAGGTTGCCTTAGATTAGGATATACAACGTTATAGACGCATATAATGATCCCACCGAGGAGTAGGGTCCGACACGCCTGGAATGTTGTAGAGTATTACATCCGAGATGTAAGGTTGCCTTAGGTTAGAATATATAACGTTATGGATGTATATACTGTTCCCACCGAGAAGTAGGGTCCGACACGCCAGGAATGTTGTCAAATATTGCATCCGAGATGTTAGGTTGCCTTAGATTAGTATATACAACGTTATAGACGCATATAATGTTCCCACCGAGGAGTAGGGTCCGACACGCCTGGAATGTTGTAGAATATTACATCCGAGATGTAAGGTTGCCTTAGGTTAGAATATATAACGTTATGGACGTATACACTGTTCCCACCGAGAAGTAGGGTCCGACACGCCAGGAATGTTGTCAAATATTGCATCCGAGATGTTAGGTTGCCTTAGGTTAGGATATATAACGTTATAGACGCATGTAATGTTACCTCCGAGACGTGGGGACCGACACGCCTGGAATGTTGTCAAATGTTACATCCGAGATGTTAGGTTGCCTTATGTTAGGATATATGACGCTACAGGCGTATATACTGTTCCCTCCGAGAAGTAGGGTTCGACAGGCCAGGAATGTTGTCAAATATTGCATCCGAGATGTTAGGTTGCCTTAGATTAGGATATACAACGTTATAGACGCATATAATGTTCCCACCGAGGAGTAGGATCCGACACGCCTGGAATGTTGTCAAATATTACATCCGAGATGTAAGGTTGCCTTAGGATAGAATATATAACATTATGCACGTATATACTGTTCCCACCGAGAAGTAGGGACCGACACGCCAGGAATGTTGTCAAATATTACATCCGAGATGTAAGGTTGCCTTAGGTTAGGATATATAACGTTATGGACGTATATACTGTTCCCACCGAGAGGTAGGGTTCGAAAGGCCAGGAATGTTGTCAAATATTGCATCCGAGATGTTAGGTTGCCTTAGGTTAGGATATATAACGTTATAGACGCATGTAATGTTACCTCCGAGACGTAGGGACCGACACGCCTGGAATGTTGTCAAGTGTTACATCCGAGATGTTAGGTTGCCTTATGTTAGGATATATGACGCTACAGACGTATATACTGTTCCCTCCGAGAAGTAGGGTTCGACAGGCCAGGAATGTTGTCAAATATTGCATCCGAGATGTTAGGTTGCCTTAGATTAGGATATACAACGTTATAGACGCATATAATGTTCCTACCGAGGAGTAGGGTCCGACACGCCTGGAATGTTGTAGAGTATTACATCCGAGATGTAAGGTTGCCTTAGGTTAGAATATATAACGTTATGGATGTATATACTGTTCACACCGAGAAGTAGGGTCCGACACGCCTGGAATTTTGAAGAATAATACATCCGAGATGTCAGGTTGCCTTAGGTTAGGATATATAACGTTATGGACGTATATACTGTTCCCACCGAGAAGTAGGGTCCGAAACGCCAGGAATGTTGTCAAATATTGCATCCGAGATGTTACGTTGCCTTAGATTATGATATATACCGTTATAGACGTATATACTGTTCCCTCCGAGATGTAGGGTTCGGCAGGCCAGGAATGTCGTCAAATATTGCATCCGAGATGTTAGGTTGCCTTAGGTTAGGATATATAACGTTATAGACGTATATACTGTTCCCTCCGAGAAGTACGGTTCGGCAGGCCAGGAATGTTGTCAAATCTTGCATCCGAGATGTTAGGTTGCCTTAGATTATGATATATACCATTATAGACGCATATAATGTTCCCACCGAGAAGTAGGGTCCGACACGCCTGGAAGGTTGTAGAATATTACATCCGAGATGTCAGGTTGCCTTAGGTTAGGATATATACCGTTATAGACATATATACTGTTCTCTCCGAGAAGTAGGGTTCGACAGGCCAGGAATGTTGTCAAATATTGCATCCGAGATGTTAGGTTGCCTTAGGTTAGGATATATAACGTTATAGACGCATGTAATGTTACCACCGAGAAGTAGGGTTCGACAGGCCAGGAATGTTGTCAAATATTGCATCCGAGATGTTAGGTTGCCTTAGATTAGGATATACAACGTTATAGACGCATATAATGTTCCCACCGAGGAGTAGGGTCCGACACGCCTGGAATGTTGTCAAATATTACATCCGAGATGTAAGGTTGCCTTAGGTTAGAATATATAACGTTATGCACGTATATACTGTTCCCACCGAGAAGTAGGGACCGACACGCCAGGAATGTTGTCAAATATTACATCCGAGATGTAAGGTTGCCTTAGGTTAGGATATATAACGTTATGGGCGTATATACTGTTCCCACCGAGAGGTAGGGTTCGACAGGCCAGGAATGTTGTCAAATATTGCATCCGAGATGTTAGGTTGCCTTAGGTTAGGATATATAACGTTATAGACGCATGTAATGTTACCTCCGAGACGTAGGGACCGACACGCCTGGAATGTTGTCAAGTGTTACATCCGAGATGTTAGGTTGCCTTATGTTAGGATATATGACGCTACAGACGTATATACTGTTCCCTCCGAGAAGTAGGGTTCGACAGGCCAGGAATGTTGTCAAATATTGCATCCGAGATGTTAGGTTGCCTTAGATTAGGATATACAACGTTATAGACGCATATAATGTTCCCACCGAGGAGTAGGGCCCGACACGCCTGGAATGTTGTAGAGTATTACATCCGAGATGTAAGGTTGCCTTAGGTTAGAATATATAACGTTATGGATGTATATACTGTTCCCACCGAGAAGTAGGGTCCGACACGCCTGGAATTTTCAAGAATAATACATCCGAGATGTCAGGTTGCCTTAGGTTAGGATATATAACGTTATGGACGTATATACTGTTCCCACCGAGAAGTAGGGTCCGAAACGCCAGGAATGTTGTCAAATATTGCATCCGAGATGTTACGTTGCCTTAGATTATGATATATACCGTTATAGACGTATATACTGTTCCCTCCGAGATGTAGGGTTCGGCAGGCCAGGAATGTCGTCAAATATTGCATCCGAGATGTTAGGTTGCCTTAGATTAGGATATATACCGTTATAGACGTATATACTGTTCCCTCCGAGAAGTACGGTTCGGCAGGCCAGGAATGTTGTCAAATCTTGCATCCGAGATGTTAGGTTGCCTTAGGTTAGGATATATAACTTTATAGACGCATGTAATGTTACCACCGAGACGTAGGGACCGACACGCCTGGAATGTTGTCAAATGTTACATCCGAGATGTTAGGTTGCCTTAGATTAGGATATACAACGTTATAGACGCATATAATGTTCCCACCGAGGAGTAGGGTCCGACACGCCTGGAATGTTGTCAAATATTGCATCCGAGATGTTAGGTTGCCTTAGATTATGATATATACCATTATAGACGCATATAATGTTCCCACCGAGAAGTAGGGTCCGACACGCCTGGAAGGTTGTAGAATATTACATCCGAGATGTCAGGTTGCCTTAGGTTAGGATATATACCGTTATAGACATATATACTGTTCTCTCCGAGAAGTAGGGTTCGACAGGCCAGGAATGTTGTCAAATATTGCATCCGAGATGTTAGGTTGCCTTAGGTTAGGATATATAACGTTATAGACGCATGTAATGTTACCACCGAGACGTAGGGACCGACACGACTGGAATGTTGTCAAATGTGACATCCGAGATGTTAGGTTGCCTTAGGTTAGGATATATGTCGTTATAGACGTATATACTGTTCCCACCGAGAGGTAGGGTTCGACAGGCCAGGAATGTTGTCAAATATTGCATCCGAGATGTTAGGTTGCCTTAGGTTAGGATATATAACGTTATAGACGCATGTAATGTTACCTCCGAGACGTAGGGACCGACACGCCTGGAATGTTGTCAAATGTTACATCCGAGATGTTAGGTTGCCTTATGTTAGGATATATGACGCTACAGACGTATATACTGTTCCCTCCGAGATGTAGGGTTCGACAGGCCAGGAATGTTGTCAAATATTGCATCCGAGATGTTAGGTTGCCTTAGATTCGGATATACAACGTTATAGACGCATATAATGTTCCCACCGAGGAGTAGGGTCCGACACGCCTGGAATGTTGTAGAGTATTACATCCGAGATGTAAGGTTGCCTTAGGTTAGAATATATAACGTTATGGATGTATATACTGTTCCCTCCGAGAAGTAGGGTTCGACAGGCCAGGAATGTTGTCAAATATTGCATCCGAGATGTTAGGCTGCCTTAGATTAGGATATACAACGTTATAGACGCATATAATGTTCCCACCGAGGAGTAGGATCCGACACGCCTGGAATGTTGTCAAATATTACATCCGAGATGTAAGGTTGCCTTAGGATAGAATATATAACATTATGCACGTATATACTGTTCCCACCGAGAAGTAGGGACCGACACGCCAGGAATGTTGTCAAATATTACATCCGAGATGTAAGGTTGCCTTAGGTTAGGATATATAACGTTATGGACGTATATACTGTTCCCACCGAGAGGTAGGGTTCGAAAGGCCAGGAATGTTGTCAAATATTGCATCCGAGATGTTAGGTTGCCTTAGGTTAGGATATATAACGTTATAGACGCATGTAATGTTACCTCCGAGACGTAGGGACCGACACGCCTGGAATGTTGTCAAGTGTTACATCCGAGATGTTAGGTTGCCTTATGTTAGGATATATGACGCTACAGACGTATATACTGTTCCCTCCGAGAAGTAGGGTTCGACAGGCCAGGAATGTTGTCAAATATTGCATCCGAGATGTTAGGTTGCCTTAGATTAGGATATACAACGTTATAGACGCATATAATGTTCCTACCGAGGAGTAGGGTCCGACACGCCTGGAATGTTGTAGAGTATTACATCCGAGATGTAAGGTTGCCTTAGGTTAGAATATATAACGTTATGGATGTATATACTGTTCACATCGAGAAGTAGGGTCCGACACGCCTGGAATTTTGAAGAATAATACATCCGAGATGTCAGGTTGCCTTAGGTTAGGATATATAACGTTATGGACGTATATACTGTTCCCACCGAGAAGTAGGGTCCGAAACGCCAGGAATGTTGTCAAATATTGCATCCGAGATGTTACGTTGCCTTAGATTATGATATATACCGTTATAGACGTATATACTGTTCCCTCCGAGATGTAGGGTTCGGCAGGCCAGGAATGTCGTCAAATATTGCATCCGAGATGTTAGGTTGCCTTAGGTTAGGATATATAACGTTATAGACGTATATACTGTTCCCTCCGAGAAGTACGGTTCGGCAGGCCAGGAATGTTGTCAAATCTTGCATCCGAGATGTTAGGTTGCCTTAGATTATGATATATACCATTATAGACGCATATAATGTTCCCACCGAGAAGTAGGGTCCGACACGCCTGGAAGGTTGTAGAATATTACATCCGAGATGTCAGGTTGCCTTAGGTTAGGATATATACCGTTATAGACATATATACTGTTCTCTCCGAGAAGTAGGGTTCGACAGGCCAGGAATGTTGTCAAATATTGCATCCGAGATGTTAGGTTGCCTTAGGTTAGGATATATAACGTTATAGACGCATGTAATGTTACCACCGAGAAGTAGGGTTCGACAGGCCAGGAATGTTGTCAAATATTGCATCCGAGATGTTAGGTTGCCTTAGATTAGGATATACAACGTTATAGACGCATATAATGTTCCCACCGAGGAGTAGGGTCCGACACGCCTGGAATGTTGTCAAATATTACATCCGAGATGTAAGGTTGCCTTAGGTTAGAATATATAACGTTATGCACGTATATACTGTTCCCACCGAGAAGTAGGGACCGACACGCCAGGAATGTTGTCAAATATTACATCCGAGATGTAAGGTTGCCTTAGGTTAGGATATATAACGTTATGGGCGTATATACTGTTCCCACCGAGAGGTAGGGTTCGACAGGCCAGGAATGTTGTCAAATATTGCATCCGAGATGTTAGGTTGCCTTAGGTTAGGATATATAACGTTATAGACGCATGTAATGTTACCTCCGAGACGTAGGGACCGACACGCCTGGAATGTTGTCAAGTGTTACATCCGAGATGTTAGGTTGCCTTATGTTAGGATATATGACGCTACAGACGTATATACTGTTCCCTCCGAGAAGTAGGGTTCGACAGGCCAGGAATGTTGTCAAATATTGCATCCGAGATGTTAGGTTGCCTTAGATTAGGATATACAACGTTATAGACGCATATAATGTTCCCACCGAGGAGTAGGGCCCGACACGCCTGGAATGTTGTAGAGTATTACATCCGAGATGTAAGGTTGCCTTAGGTTAGAATATATAACGTTATGGATGTATATACTGTTCCCACCGAGAAGTAGGGTCCGACACGCCTGGAATTTTCAAGAATAATACATCCGAGATGTCAGGTTGCCTTAGGTTAGGATATATAACGTTATGGACGTATATACTGTTCCCACCGAGAAGTAGGGTCCGAAACGCCAGGAATGTTGTCAAATATTGCATCCGAGATGTTACGTTGCCTTAGATTATGATATATACCGTTATAGACGTATATACTGTTCCCTCCGAGATGTAGGGTTCGGCAGGCCAGGAATGTCGTCAAATATTGCATCCGAGATGTTAGGTTGCCTTAGGTTAGGATATATAACGTTATAGACGTATATACTGTTCCCTCCGAGAAGTACGGTTCGGCAGGCCAGGAATGTTGTCAAATCTTGCATCCGAGATGTTAGGTTGCCTTAGGTTAGGATATATAACTTTATAGACGCATGTAATGTTACCACCGAGACGTAGGGACCGACACGCCTGGAATGTTGTCAAATGTTACATCCGAGATGTTAGGTTGCCTTAGATTAGGATATACAACGTTATAGACGCATATAATGTTCCCACCGAGGAGTAGGGTCCGACACGCCTGGAATGTTGTCAAATATTGCATCCGAGATGTTAGGTTGCCTTAGATTATGATATATACCATTATAGACGCATATAATGTTCCCACCGAGAAGTAGGGTCCGACACGCCTGGAAGGTTGTAGAATATTACATCCGAGATGTCAGGTTGCCTTAGGTTAGGATATATACCGTTATAGACATATATACTGTTCTCTCCGAGAAGTAGGGTTCGACAGGCCAGGAATGTTGTCAAATATTGCATCCGAGATGTTAGGTTGCCTTAGGTTAGGATATATAACGTTATAGACGCATGTAATGTTACCACCGAGACGTAGGGACCGACACGACTGGAATGTTGTCAAATGTGACATCCGAGATGTTAGGTTGCCTTAGGTTAGGATATATGTCGTTATAGACGTATATACTGTTCCCACCGAGAGGTAGGGTTCGACAGGCCAGGAATGTTGTCAAATATTGCATCCGAGATGTTAGGTTGCCTTAGGTTAGGATATATAACGTTATAGACGCATGTAATGTTACCTCCGAGACGTAGGGACCGACACGCCTGGAATGTTGTCAAATGTTACATCCGAGATGTTAGGTTGCCTTATGTTAGGATATATGACGCTACAGACGTATATACTGTTCCCTCCGAGATGTAGGGTTCGACAGGCCAGGAATGTTGTCAAATATTGCATCCGAGATGTTAGGTTGCCTTAGATTCGGATATACAACGTTATAGACGCATATAATGTTCCCACCGAGGAGTAGGGTCCGACACGCCTGGAATGTTGTAGAGTATTACATCCGAGATGTAAGGTTGCCTTAGGTTAGAATATATAACGTTATGGATGTATATACTGTTCCCTCCGAGAAGTAGGGTTCGACAGGCCAGGAATGTTGTCAAATATTGCATCCGAGATGTTAGGCTGCCTTAGATTAGGATATACAACGTTATAGACGCATATAATGTTCCCACCGAGGAGTAGGATCCGACACGCCTGGAATGTTGTCAAATATTACATCCGAGATGTAAGGTTGCCTTAGGATAGAATATATAACATTATGCACGTATATACTGTTCCCACCGAGAAGTAGGGACCGACACGCCAGGAATGTTGTCAAATATTACATCCGAGATGTAAGGTTGCCTTAGGTTAGGATATATGTCGTTATAGACGTATATACTGTTCCCACCGAGAGGTAGGGTTCGACAGGCCAGGAATGTTGTCAAATATTGCATCCGAGATGTTAGGTTGCCTTAGGTTAGGATATATAACGTTATAGACGCATGTAATGTTACCTCCGAGACGTAGGGACCGACACGCCTGGAATGTTGTCAAATGTTACATCCGAGATGTTAGGTTGCCTTATGTTAGGATATATGACGCTACAGACGTATATACTGTTCCCTCCGAGATGTAGGGTTCGACAGGCCAGGAATGTTGTCAAATATTGCATCCGAGATGTTAGGTTGCCTTAGATTCGGATATACAACGTTATAGACGCATATAATGTTCCCACCGAGGAGTAGGGTCCGACACGCCTGGAATGTTGTAGAGTATTACATCCGAGATGTAAGGTTGCCTTAGGTTAGAATATATAACGTTATGGATGTATATACTGTTCCCTCCGAGAAGTAGGGTTCGACAGGCCAGGAATGTTGTCAAATATTGCATCCGAGATGTTAGGCTGCCTTAGATTAGGATATACAACGTTATAGACGCATATAATGTTCCCACCGAGGAGTAGGATCCGACACGCCTGGAATGTTGTCAAATATTACATCCGAGATGTAAGGTTGCCTTAGGATAGAATATATAACATTATGCACGTATATACTGTTCCCACCGAGAAGTAGGGACCGACACGCCAGGAATGTTGTCAAATATTACATCCGAGATGTAAGGTTGCCTTAGGTTAGGATATATAACGTTATGGACGTATATACTGTTCCCACCGAGAGGTAGGGTTCGAAAGGCCAGGAATGTTGTCAAATATTGCATCCGAGATGTTAGGTTGCCTTAGGTTAGGATATATAACGTTATAGACGCATGTAATGTTACCTCCGAGACGTAGGGACCGACACGCCTGGAATGTTGTCAAGTGTTACATCCGAGATGTTAGGTTGCCTTATGTTAGGATATATGACGCTACAGACGTATATACTGTTCCCTCCGAGAAGTAGGGTTCGACAGGCCAGGAATGTTGTCAAATATTGCATCCGAGATGTTAGGTTGCCTTAGATTAGGATATACAACGTTATAGACGCATATAATGTTCCTACCGAGGAGTAGGGTCCGACACGCCTGGAATGTTGTAGAGTATTACATCCGAGATGTAAGGTTGCCTTAGGTTAGAATATATAACGTTATGGATGTATATACTGTTCACATCGAGAAGTAGGGTCCGACACGCCTGGAATTTTGAAGAATAATACATCCGAGATGTCAGGTTGCCTTAGGTTAGGATATATAACGTTATGGACGTATATACTGTTCCCACCGAGAAGTAGGGTCCGAAACGCCAGGAATGTTGTCAAATATTGCATCCGAGATGTTACGTTGCCTTAGATTATGATATATACCGTTATAGACGTATATACTGTTCCCTCCGAGATGTAGGGTTCGGCAGGCCAGGAATGTCGTCAAATATTGCATCCGAGATGTTAGGTTGCCTTAGGTTAGGATATATAACGTTATAGACGTATATACTGTTCCCTCCGAGAAGTACGGTTCGGCAGGCCAGGAATGTTGTCAAATCTTGCATCCGAGATGTTAGGTTGCCTTAGATTATGATATATACCATTATAGACGCATATAATGTTCCCACCGAGAAGTAGGGTCCGACACGCCTGGAAGGTTGTAGAATATTACATCCGAGATGTCAGGTTGCCTTAGGTTAGGATATATACCGTTATAGACATATATACTGTTCTCTCCGAGAAGTAGGGTTCGACAGGCCAGGAATGTTGTCAAATATTGCATCCGAGATGTTAGGTTGCCTTAGGTTAGGATATATAACGTTATAGACGCATGTAATGTTACCACCGAGAAGTAGGGTTCGACAGGCCAGGAATGTTGTCAAATATTGCATCCGAGATGTTAGGTTGCCTTAGATTAGGATATACAACGTTATAGACGCATATAATGTTCCCACCGAGGAGTAGGGTCCGACACGCCTGGAATGTTGTCAAATATTACATCCGAGATGTAAGGTTGCCTTAGGTTAGAATATATAACGTTATGCACGTATATACTGTTCCCACCGAGAAGTAGGGACCGACACGCCAGGAATGTTGTCAAATATTACATCCGAGATGTAAGGTTGCCTTAGGTTAGGATATATAACGTTATGGGCGTATATACTGTTCCCTCCGAGATGTAGGGTTCGGCAGGCCAGGAATGTCGTCAAATATTGCATCCGAGATGTTAGTTTGCCTTAGGTTAGGATATATAACGTTATAGACGTATATACTGTTCCCTCCGAGAAGTACGGTTCGGCAGGCCAGGAATGTTGTCAAATCTTGCATCCGAGATGTTAGGTTGCCTTAGGTTAGGATATATAACTTTATAGACGCATGTAATGTTACCACCGAGACGTAGGGACCGACACGCCTGGAACGTTGTCAAATGCTACATCCGAGATGTTGGGTTGCCTTAGATTAGGATATACAACGTTATAGACGCATATAATGTTCCCACCGAGGAGTAGGGTCCGACACGCCTGGAATGTTGTCAAATATTGCATCCGAGATGTTAGGTTGCCTTAGATTATGATATATACCATTATAGACGCATATAATGTTCCCACCGAGAAGTAGGGTCGGACACGCCTGGAAGGTTGTAGAATATTACATCCGAGATGTCAGGTTGCCTTAGGTTAGGATATATACCGTTATAGACATATATACTGTTCCCTCCGAGAAGTAGGGTTCGACAGGCCAGGAATGTTGTCAAATATTGCATCCGAGATGTTAGGTTGCCTTAGATTAGGATATACAACGTTATAGACGCATATAATGATCCCACCGAGGAGTAGGGTCCGACACGCCTGGAATGTTGTAGAGTATTACATCCGAGATGTAAGGTTGCCTTAGGTTAGAATATATAACGTTATGGATGTATATACTGTTCCCACCGAGAAGTAGGGTCCGACACGCCAGGAATGTTGTCAAATATTGCATCCGAGATGTTAGGTTGCCTTAGATTAGTATATACAACGTTATAGACGCATATAATGTTCCCACCGAGGAGTAGGGTCCGACACGCCTGGAATGTTGTAGAATATTACATCCGAGATGTAAGGTTGCCTTAGGTTAGAATATATAACGTTATGGACGTATACACTCTTCCCACCGAGAAGTAGGGTCCGACACGCCAGGAATGTTGTCAAATATTGCATCCGAGATGTTAGGTTGCCTTAGGTTAGGATATATAACGTTATAGACGCATGTAATGTTACCTCCGAGACGTGGGGACCGACACGCCTGGAATGTTGTCAAATGTTACATCCGAGATGTTAGGTTGCCTTATGTTAGGATATATGACGCTACAGGCGTATATACTGTTCCCTCCGAGAAGTAGGGTTCGACAGGCCAGGAATGTTGTCAAATATTGCATCCGAGATGTTAGGTTGCCTTAGATTAGGATATACAACGTTATAGACGCATATAATGTTCCCACCGAGGAGTAGGATCCGACACGCCTGGAATGTTGTCAAATATTACATCCGAGATGTAAGGTTGCCTTAGGATAGAATATATAACATTATGCACGTATATACTGTTCCCACCGAGAAGTAGGGACCGACACGCCAGGAATGTTGTCAAATATTACGTCCGAGATGTAAGGTTGCCTTAGGTTAGGATATATAACGTTATGGACGTATATACTGTTCCCACCGAGAGGTAGGGTTCGAAAGGCCAGGAATGTTGTCAAATATTGCATCCGAGATGTTAGGTTGCCTTAGGTTAGGATATATAACGTTATAGACGCATGTCATGTTACCTCCGAGACGTAGGGACCGACACGCCTGGAATGTTGTCAAGTGTTACATCCGAGATGTTAGGTTGCCTTATGTTAGGATATATGACGCTACAGACGTATATACTGTTCCCTCCGAGAAGTAGGGTTCGACAGGCCAGGAATGTCGTCAAATATTGCATCCGAGATGTTAGGTTGCCTTAGATTAGGATATACAACGTTATAGACGCATATAATGTTCCTACCGAGGAGTAGGGTCCGACACGCCTGGAATGTTGTAGAGTATTACATCCGAGATGTAAGGTTGCCTTAGGTTAGAATATATAACGTTATGGATGTATATACTGTTCACACCGAGAAGTAGGGTCCGACACGCCTGGAATTTTGAAGAATAATACATCCGAGATGTCAGGTTGCCTTAGGTTAGGATATATAACGTTATGGACGTATATACTGTTCCCACCGAGAAGTAGGGTCCGAAACGCCAGGAATGTTGTCAAATATTGCATCCGAGATGTTACGTTGCCTTAGATTATGATATATACCGTTATAGACGTATATACTGTTCCCTCCGAGATGTAGGGTTCGGCAGGCCAGGAATGTCGTCAAATATTGCATCCGAGATGTTAGGTTGCCTTAGGTTGGGATATATAACGTTATAGACGTATATACTGTTCCCTCCGAGAAGTACGGTTCGGCAGGCCAGGAATGTTGTCAAATCTTGCATCCGAGATGTTAGGTTGCCTTAGATTATGATATATACCATTATAGACGCATATAATGTTCCCACCGAGAAGTAGGGTCCGACACGCCTGGAAGGTTGTAGAATATTACATCCGAGATGTCAGGTTGCCTTAGGTTAGGATATATACCGTTATAGACATATATACTGTTCTCTCCGAGAAGTAGGGTTCGACAGGCCAGGAATGTTGTCAAATATTGCATCCGAGATGTTAGGTTGCCTTAGGTTAGGATATATAACGTTATAGACGCATGTAATGTTACCACCGAGAAGTAGGGTTCGACAGGCCAGGAATGTTGTCAAATATTGCATCCGAGATGTTAGGTTGCCTTAGGTTAGGATATATAACGTTATAGACGTATATACTGTTCCCTCCGAGAAGTAGGGTTCGACAGGCCAGGAATGTTGTCAAATATTGCATCCGAGATGTTAGGTTGCCCTAGATTAGGATATACAACGTTATAGACGCATATAATGTTCCCACCGAGGAGTAGGGTCCGACACGCCTGGAATGTTGTAGAGTATTACATCCGAGATGTAAGGTTGCCTTAGGTTAGAATATATAACGTTATGGATGTATATACTGTTCCCACCGAGAAGTAGGGTCCGACACGCCTGGAATGTTGTACAATAATACATCCGAGATGTCAGGTTGCCTTAGGTTAGGATATATAACGTTATGGAAGTATATACTGTTCCCACCGAGAAGTAGGGTCCGAAACGCCAGGAATGTTGTCAAATATTACATCCGAGTTGTTACGTTGCCGTTATAGACGCATTAATGTTACCACCGAGACGTAGGGACCGACACGCCTGGAATGTTGTCAAATGTGACATCCGAGATGTTAGGTTGCCTTAGGTTAGGATATATGTCGTTATAGACGTATATACTGTTCCCACCGAGAGGTAGGGTTCGACAGGCCAGGAATGTTGTCAAATATTGCATCCGAGATGTTAGGTTGCCTTAGGTTAGGATATATAACGTTATAGACGCATGTAATGTTACCTCCGAGACGTGGGGACCGACACGCCTGGAATGTTGTCAAATGTTACATCCGAGATGATAGGTTGCCTTATGTTAGGATATATGACGCTACAGGCGTATATACTGTTCCCTCCGAGAAGTAGGGTTCGACAGGCCAGGAATGTTGTCAAATATTGCATCCGAGATGTTAGGTTGCCTTAGATTAGGATATACAACGTTATAGACGCATATAATGTTCCCACCGAGGAGTAGGGTCCGACACGCCTGGAATGTTGTCAAATATTACATCCGAGATGTAAGGTTGCCTTAGGTTAGAATATATAACGTTATGGATGTATATACTGTTCCCACCGAGAAGTAGGGTCCGACACGCCAGGAATGTTGTCAAATATTGCATCCGAGATGTTAGGTTGCCTTAGATTAGGATATACAACGTTATAGACACATATAATGTTCCCACCGAGGAGTAGGGTCCGACACGCCAGGAATGTTGTCAAATATTACATCCGAGATGTAAGGTTGCCTTAGGTTAGGATATATAACGTTATGGACGTATATACTGTTCCCACCGAGAGGTAGGGTTCGACAGGCCAGGAATGTTGTCAAATATTGCATCCGAGATGTTAGGTTGCCTTAGGTTAGGATATATAACGTTATAGACGCATGTAATGTTACCTCCGCGACGTAGGGACCGACACGCCTGGAATGTTGTCAAGTGTTACATCCGAGATGTTAGGTTGCCTTATGTTCGGATATATGACGCTACAGACGTATATACTGTTCCCTCCGAGAAGTAGGGTTCGACAGGCCAGGAATGTTGTCAAATATTGCATCCGAGATGTTAGGTTGCCTTAGATTAGGATATATACCGTTATAGACGTATATAATGTACCCTCCGAGAAGTAGGGTTCGACAGGCCAGGAATGTTGTCAAATATTGCATCCGAGATGTTAGGTTGCCTTAGATTAGGATATACAACGTTATAGACGCATATAATGTTCCCACCGAGAAGTAGGGTCCGACACGCCTGGAAGGTTGTAGAATATTACATCCGAGATGTTAGGTTGCCTTAGGTTAGGATATATGACGTTACAGACGTATATACTGTTCCATCCGAGAAGTAGGGTTCGACAGGCCAGGAATGTTGTCAAATATTGCATCCGAGATGTTAGGTTGCCTTAGGTTAGGATATACAACGTTATAGACGCATATAATGTTCCCACCGAGAAGTAGGGTCCGACACGCCAGGAATATTGTAGAATATTACGTCTGAGATAATAGGTTGCCTTAGATTAGGATATACAACGTTATAGACGCATATAATGTTCCCACCGAGGAGTAGGGTCCGACACGCCTGGAATGTTGTAGAATATTACATCCGAGATGTAAGGTTGCCTTAGGTTAGAATATATAACGTTATGGATGTATATACTGTTCCCACCGAGAAGTAGGGTCCGACACGCCAGGAATATTGTCAAATATTACATCCGAGATGTAAGGTTGCCTTAGGTTAGGATATATAACGTTATGGACGTATATACTGTTCCCACCGAGAAGTAGGGTCCGACACGCCAGGAATGTTGTCAAATATTACATCCGAGTCGTTACGTTGCCGTTATAGACGCGTTAATGTTACCACCGAGACGTAGGGACCGACACGCCTGGAATGTTGTCAAATGTGACATCCGAGATGTTAGGTTGCCTTAGGTTAGGATATATGTCGTTATAGACGTATATACTGTTCCCACCGAGAGGTAGGGTTCGACAGGCCAGGAATGTTGTCAAATATTGCATCCGAGATGTTAGGTTGCCTTAGGTTAGGATATATAACGTTATAGACGCATGTAATGTTACCTCCGAGACGTAGGAACCGACACGCCTGGAATGTTGTCAAATGTTACATCCGAGATGTTAGGTTGCCTTATGTTAGGATATATGACGCTACAGACGTATATACTGTTCCCTCCGAGAAGTAGGGTTCGACAGGCCAGGAATGTTGTCAAATATTGCATCCGAGATGTTAGGTTGCCTTAGATTAGGATATACAACGTTATAGACGCATATAATGTTCCCACCGAGGAGTAGGGTCCGACACGCCTGGAATGTTGTAGAGTATTACATCCGAGATGTAAGGTTGCCTTAGGTTAGAATATATAACGTTATGGATGTATATACTGTTCCCACCGAGAAGTAGGGTCCGACACGCCAGGAATGTTGTCAAATATTGCATCCGAGATGTTAGGTTGCCTTAGATTAGGATATACAACGTTATAGACACATATAATGTTCCCACCGAGGAGTAGGGTCCGACACGCCTGGAATGTTGTAGAATATTACATCCGAGATGTAAGGTTGCCTTAGGTTAGAATATATAACGTTATGGACGTATATACTGTTCCCTCCGAGAAGTAGGGTTCGACAGGCCAGGAATGTTGTCAAATATTGCATCCGAGATGTTAGGTTGCCTTAGATTAGGATATACAAAGTTATAGACGCATATAATGTTCCCACCGAGGAGTAGGGTCCGACACGCCTGGAATGTTGTAGAGTATCACATCCGAGATGTAAGGTTGCCTTAGGTTAGAATATATAACGTTATGGATGTATATACTGTTCCCACCGAGAAGTAGGGTCCGACACGCCTGGAATTTTGAAGAATAATACATCCGAGATGTCAGGTTGCCTTAGGTTAGGATATATAACGTTATGGACGTATATACTGTTCCCACCGAGAAGTAGGGTCCGAAACGCCAGGAATGTTGTCAAATATTGCATCCGAGATGTTACGTTGCCTTAAATTATGATATATACCGTTATAGACGTATATACTGTTCCCTCCGAGATGTAGGGTTCGGCAGGCCAGGAATGTCGTCAAATATTGCATCCGAGATGTTAGGTTGCCTTAGGTTAGGATATATAACGTTATAGACGTATATACTGTTCCCTCCGAGAAGTACGGTTCGGCAGGACAGGAATGTTGTCAAATCTTGCATCCGAGATGTTAGGTTGCCTTAGGTTAGGATATATAACTTTATAGACGCATGTAATGTTACCACCGAGACGTAGGGACCGACACGCCTGGAATGTTGTCAAATGTTACATCCGAGATGTTAGGTTGCCTTAGATTAGGATATACAACGTTATAGACGCATATAATGTTCCCACCGAGGAGTAGGGTCCGACACGCCTGGAATGTTGTCAAATATTGCATCCGAGATGTTAGGTTGCCTTAGATTATGATATATACCATTATAGACGCATATAATGTTCCCACCGAGAAGTAGGGTACGACACGCCTGGAAGGTTGTAGAATATTACATCCGAGATGTCAGGTTGCCTTAGGTTAGGATATATACCGTTATAGACATATATACTGTTCTCTCCGAGAAGTAGGGTTCGACAGGCCAGGAATGTTGTCAAATATTGCATCCGAGATGTTAGGTTGCCTTAGGTTAGGATATATAACGTTATAGACGCATGTAATGTTACCACCGAGACGTAGGGACCGACACGACTGGAATGTTGTCAAATGTGACATCCGATATGTTAGGTTGCCTTAGGTTAGGATATATGTCGTTATAGACGTATATACTGTTCCCACCGAGAGGTAGGGTTCGACAGGCCAGGAATGTTGTCAAATATTGCATCCGAGATGTTAGGTTGCCTTAGGTTAGGATATATAACGTTATAGACGCATGTAATGTTACCTCCGAGACGTAGGAACCGACACGCCTGGAATGTTGTCAAATGTTACATCCGAGATGTTAGGTTGCCTTATGTTAGGATATATTACGCTACAGACGTATATACTGTTCCCTCCGAGATGTAGGGTTCGACAGGCCAGGATTGTTGTCAAATATTGCATCCGAGATGTTAGGTTGCCTTAGATTAGGATATACAACGTTATAGACGCATATAATGTTCCCACCGAGGAGTAGGGTCCGACACGCCTGGAATGTTGTAGAGTATTACATCCGAGATGTAAGGTTGCCTTAGGTTAGAATATATAACGTTATGCACGTATATACTGTTCCCACCGAGAAGTAGGGACCGACACGCCAGGAATGTTGTCAAATATTACATCCGAGATGTAAGGTTGCCTTAGGTTAGGATATATAACGTTATGGGCGTATATACTGTTCCCACCGAGAGGTAGGGTTCGACAGGCCAGGAATGTTGTCAAATATTGCATCCGAGATGTTAGGTTGCCTTAGGTTAGGATATATAACGTTATAGACGTATATACTGTTCCCTCCGAGAAGTAGGGTTCGACAGGCCAGGAATGTTGTCAAATATTGCATCCGAGATGTTAGGTTGCCCTAGATTAGGATATACAACGTTATAGACGCATATAATGTTCCCACCGAGGAGTAGGGTCCGACACGCCTGGAATGTTGTAGAGTATTACATCCGAGATGTAAGGTTGCCTTAGGTTAGAATATATAACGTTATGGATGTATATACTGTTCCCACCGAGAAGTAGGGTCCGACACGCCTGGAATGTTGTAGAATAATACATCCGAGATGTCAGGTTGCCTTAGGTTAGGATATATAACGTTATGGAAGTATATACTGTTCCCACCGAGAAGTAGGGTCCGAAACGCCAGGAATGTTGTCAAATATTACATCCGAGTTGTTACGTTGCCGTTATAGACGCATTAATGTTACCACCGAGACGTAGGGACCGACACGCCTGGAATGTTGTCAAATGTGACATCCGAGATGTTAGGTTGCCTTAGGTTAGGATATATGTCGTTATAGACGTATATACTGTTCCCACCGAGAGGTAGGGTTCGACAGGCCAGGAATGTTGTCAAATATTGCATCCGAGATGTTAGGTTGCCTTAGGTTAGGATATATAACGTTATAGACGCATGTAATGTTACCTCCGAGACGTAGGGACCGACACGCCTGGAATGTTGTCAAATGTTACATCCGAGATGTTAGGTTGCCTTATGTTCGGATATATGACGCTACAGACGTATATACTGTTCCCTCCGAGAAGTAGGGTTCGACAGGCCAGGAATGTTGTCAAATATTGCATCCGAGATGTTAGGTTGCCTTAGATTAGGATATACAACGTTATAGACGCATATAATGTTCCCACCGAGGAGTAGGGTCCGACACGCCTGTAATGTTGTAGAGTATTACATCCGAGATGTAAGGTTGCCTTAGGTTAGAATATATAACGTTATGGATGTATATACTGTTCCCACCGAGAAGTAGGGTCCGACACGCCAGGAATGTTGTCAAATATTGCATCCGAGATGTTAGGTTGCCTTAGATTAGGATATACAACGTTATAGACACATATAATGTTCCCACCGAGGAGTAGGGTCCGACACGCCAGGAATGTTGTCAAATATTACATCCGAGATGTAAGGTTGTCTTAGGTTAGGATATATAACGTTATGGACGTATATACTGTTCCCACCGAGAGGTAGGGTTCGACAGGCCAGGAAT
The DNA here is from genome assembly GCA_963969225.1 of Xylocopa violacea. Lineage (NCBI taxonomy): Eukaryota > Metazoa > Arthropoda > Insecta > Hymenoptera > Apidae > Xylocopa > Xylocopa violacea. The sequence continues at coordinate 24,704,345 of CAXAJV010000004.1, forward strand.
GTTGTCAAATATTGCATCCGAGATGTTAGGTTGCCTTAGGTTAGGATATATAACGTTATAGACGCATGTAATGTTACCTCCGCGACGTAGGGACCGACACGCCTGGAATGTTGTCAAGTGTTACATCCGAGATGTTAGGTTGCCTTATGTTCGGATATATGACGCTACAGACGTATATACTGTTCCCTCCGAGAAGTAGGGTTCGACAGGCCAGGAATGTTGTCAAATATTGCATCCGAGATGTTAGGTTGCCTTAGATTAGGATATATACCGTTATAGACGTATATAATGTACCCTCCGAGAAGTAGGGTTCGACAGGCCAGGAATGTTGTCAAATATTGCATCCGAGATGTTAGGTTGCCTTAGGTAAGGATATACAACGTTATAGACGCATATAATGTTCCCACCGAGAGGTAGGGTCCGACACGCCAGGAATATTGTAAAATATTACGTCTGAGATAATAGGTTGCCTTAGATTAGGATATACAACGTTATAGACGCATATAATGTTCCCACCGAGGAGTAGGGTCCGACACGCCTGGAATGTTGTAGAATATTACATCCGAGATGTAAGGTTGCCTTAGGTTAGAATATATAACGTTATGGATGTATATACTGTTCCCACCGAGAAGTAGGGTCCGACACGCCAGGAATATTGTCAAATATTACATCCGAGATGTAAGGTTGCCTTAGGTTAGGATATATAACGTTATGGACGTATATACTGTTCCCACCGAGAAGTAGGGTCCGACACGCCAGGAATGTTGTCAAATATTACATCCGAGTCGTTACGTTGCCGTTATAGACGCGTTAATGTTACCACCGAGACGTAGGGACCGACACGCCTGGAATGTTGTCAAATGTGACATCCGAGATGTTAGGTTGCCTTAGGTTAGGATATATGTCGTTATAGACGTATATACTGTTCCCACCGAGAGGTAGGGTTCGACAGGCCAGGAATGTTGTCAAATATTGCATCCGAGATGTTAGGTTGCCTTAGGTTAGGATATATAACGTTATAGACGCATGTAATGTTACCTCCGAGACGTAGGGACCGACACGCCTGGAATGTTGTCAAATGTTACATCCGAGATGTTAGGTTGCCTTATGTTAGGATATATGACGCTACAGACGTATATACTGTTCCCTCCGAGAAGTAGGGTTCGACAGGCCAGGAATGTTGTCAAATATTGCATCCGAGATGTTAGGTTGCCTTAGATTAGGATATACAACGTTATAGACGCATATAATGTTCCCACCGAGGAGTAGGGTCCGACACGCCTGGAATGTTGTAGAGTATTACATCCGAGATGTAAGGTTGCCTTAGGTTAGAATATATAACGTTATGGATGTATATACTGTTCCCACCGAGAAGTAGGGTCCGACACGCCAGGAATGTTGTCAAATATTGCATCCGAGATGTTAGGTTGCCTTAGATTAGGATATACAACGTTATAGACACATATAATGTTCCCACCGAGGAGTAGGGTCCGACACGCCTGGAATGTTGTAGAATATTACATCCGAGATGTAAGGTTGCCTTAGGTTAGAATATATAACGTTATGGACGTATATACTGTTCCCACCGAGAAGTAGGGTCCGACACGCCAGGAATGTTGTCAAGTATTACATCCGAGATGTAAGGTTGCCTTAGGTTAGGATATATAACGTTATGGACGTATATACTGTTCCCACCGAGAGGTAGGGTTCGACAGGCCAGGAATGTTGTCAAATATTGCATCCGAGATGTTAGGTTGCCTTAGGTTAGGATATATAACGTTATAGACGCATGTAATGTTACCTCCGAGACGTAGGGACCGACACGCCTGGAATGTTGTCAAGTGTTACATCCGAGATGTTAGGTTGCCTTATGTTAGGATATATGACGCTACAGACGTATATACTGTTCCCTCCGAGAAGTAGGGTTCGACAGGCCAGGAATGTTGTCAAATATTGCATCCGAGATGTTAGGTTGCCTTAGATTAGGATATATACCGTTATAGACGTGTATAATGTACCCTCCGAGAAGTAGGGTTCGACAGGCCAGGAATGTTGTCAAATATTGCATCCGAGATGTTAGGTTGCCTTAGATTAGGATATACAACGTTATAGACGTATATACTGTTCCCTCCGAGAAGTACGGTTCGGCAGGCCAGGAATGTTGTCAAATCTTGCATCCGAGATGTAAGGTTGCCTTAGGTTAGAATATATAACGTTATGGATGTATATACTGTTCCCACCGAGAAGTAGGGTCCGACACGCCAGGAATGTTGTCAAATATTACATCCGAGATGTAAGGTTGCCTTAGGTTAGGATATATAACGTTATGGACGTATATACTGTTCCCACCGAGAAGTAGGGTCCGACACGCCAGGAATGTTGTCAAATATTACATCCGAGTTGTTACGTTGCCGTTATAGACTCATTAATGTTACCACCGAGACGTAGGGACCGACACGCCTGGAATGTTGTCAAATGTTACATCCGAGATGTTAGGTTGCCTTAGGTTAGGATATATATCGTTATAGACGTATATACTGTTCCCACCGAGAGGTAGGGTTCGACAGGCCAGGAATGTTGTCAAATATTGCATCCGAGATGTTAGGTTGCCTTAGATTATGATATATACCGTTATAGACGTATATACTGTTCCCTCCGAGATGTAGGGTTCGGCAGGCCAGGAATGTCGTAAAATATTGCATCCGAGATGTTAGGTTGCCTTAGGTTAGGATATATAACGTTATAGACGCATGTAATGTTACCACCGAGACGTATGGACCGACACGACTGGAATGTTGTCAAATGTTACATCCGAGATGTTAGGTTGCCTTAGGTTAGGATATATGACGTTACAGACGTATATACTGTTCCCTCCGAGAAGTAGGGTTCGACAGGCCAGGAATGTTGTCAAATATTGCATCCGAGATGTTAGGTTGCCTTAGATTAGGATATATACCGTTATAGACGTTTATAATGTTCCCTCCGAGAAGTAGGGTTCGACAGGCCAGGAATGTTGTCAAACATTGCATCCGAGATGTTAGGTTGCCTTAGGTTAGGATATATAACGTTATAAACGCATGTAATGTTACCACCGAGACGTATGGACCGACACGACTGGAATGTTGTCAAATGTTACATCCGAGATGTTAGGTTGCCTTAGGTTAGGATATATGACGTTACAGACGTATATACTGTTCCCTCCGAGAAGTAGGGTTCGACAGGCCAGGAATGTTGTCAAATATTGCATCCGAGATGTTAGGTTGCCTTAGATTAGGATATATACCGTTATAGACGTTTATAATGTTCCCTCCGAGAAGTAGGGTTCGACAGGCCAGGAATGTTGTCAAACATTGCATCCGAGATGTTAGGTTGCCTTAGATTAGGATATACAACGTTATAGACGCATATAATGTTCCCACCGAGAAGTAGTGTCCGACACGCCTGGAAGGTTGTAGAATATTACATCCGAGATGTTAGGTTGCCTTAGGTTAGGATATATGACGTTACAGACGTATATACTGTTCCCTCCGAGAAGTAGGTTTCGACAGGCCAGGAATGTTATCAAATATTGCATCCGAGAAGTTAGGTTGCCTTAGATTATGATATATACCGTTATAGACGTATATACTGTTCCCTCCGAGAAGTAGGGTTCGGCAGGCCAGGAATGTCGTCAAATATTGCATCCGAGATGTTAGGTTGCCTTAGGTTAGGATATATAACGTTATAGACGCATGTAATGTTACCACCGAGACGTAGGGACCAACACGCATGGAATGTTGTCAAATGTTACATCCGAGATGTTAGGTTGCCTTAGGTTAGGATATACAACGTTATAGACGCATATAATGTTCCCACCGAGAAGTAGGGTCCGACACGCCAGGAATATTGTAAAATATTACGTCTGAGATAATAGGTTGCCTTAGATTAGGATATACAACGTTATAGACGCATATAATGTTCCCACCGAGGAGTAGGGTCCGACACGCCTGGAATGTTGTAGAATATTACATCCGAGATGTAAGGTTGCCTTAGGTTAGAATATATAACGTTATGGATGTATATACTGTTCCCACCGAGAAGTAGGGTCCGACACGCCAGGAATATTGTCAAATATTACATCCGAGATGTAAGGTTGCCTTAGGTTAGGATATATAACGTTATGGACGTATATACTGTTCCCACCGAGAAGTAGGGTCCGACACGCCAGGAATGTTGTCAAATGTTACATCCGAGATGTTAGGTTGCCTTATGTTAGGATATATGACGCTACAGACGTATATACTGTTCCCTCCGAGAAGTAGGGTTCGACAGGCCAGGAATGTTGTCAAATATTGCATCCGAGATGTTAGGTTGCCTTAGATTAGGATATACAACGTTATAGACACATATAATGTTCCCACCGAGGAGTAGGGTCCGACACGCCTGGAATGTTGTAGAATATTACATCCGAGATGTAAGGTTGCCTTAGGTTAGAATATATAACGTTATGGACGTATATACTGTTCCCACCGAGAAGTAGGGTCCGACACGCCAGGAATGTTGTCAAGTATTACATCCGAGATGTAAGGTTGCCTTAGGTTAGGATATATAACGTTATGGACGTATATACTGTTCCCACCGAGAGGTAGGGTTCGACAGGCCAGGAATGTTGTCAAATATTGCATCCGAGATGTTAGGTTGCCTTAGGTTAGGATATATAACGTTATAGACGCATGTAATGTTACCTCCGAGACGTAGGGACCGACACGCCTGGAATGTTGTCAAGTGTTACATCCGAGATGTTAGGTTGCCTTATGTTAGGATATATGACGCTACAGACGTATATACTGTTCCCTCCGAGAAGTAGGGTTCGACAGGCCAGGAATGTTGTCAAATATTGCATCCGAGATGTTAGGTTGCCTTAGATTAGGATATATACCGTTATAGACGTGTATAATGTACCCTCCGAGAAGTAGGGTTCGACAGGCCAGGAATGTTGTCAAATATTGCATCCGAGATGTTAGGTTGCCTTAGATTAGGATATACAACGTTATAGACGTATATACTGTTCCCTCCGAGAAGTACGGTTCGGCAGGCCAGGAATGTTGTCAAATCTTGCATCCGAGATGTAAGGTTGCCTTAGGTTAGAATATATAACGTTATGGATGTATATACTGTTCCCACCGAGAAGTAGGGTCCGACACGCCAGGAATGTTGTCAAATATTACATCCGAGATGTAAGGTTGCCTTAGGTTAGGATATATAACGTTATGGACGTATATACTGTTCCCACCGAGAAGTAGGGTCCGACACGCCAGGAATGTTGTCAAATATTACATCCGAGTTGTTACGTTGCCGTTATAGACTCATTAATGTTACCACCGAGACGTATGGACCGACACGCCTGGAATGTTGTCAAATGTTACATCCGAGATGTTAGGTTGCCTTAGGTTAGGATATATATCGTTATAGACGTATATACTGTTCCCACCGAGAGGTAGGGTTCGACAGGCCAGGAATGTTGTCAAATATTGCATCCGAGATGTTAGGTTGCCTTAGATTAGGATATATACCGTTAGAGACGTATATAATGTTCCCTCCGAGAAGTCGGGTTCGACAGGCCAGGAATGTTGTCAAATATTGCATCCGAGATGTTAGGTTGCCTTAGATTAGGATATACAACGTTATAGACGCATATAATGTTCCCACCGAGAAGTAGGGTCCGACACGCCTGGAAGGTTGTAGAATATTAAATCCGAGATGTTAGGTTGCCTTAGGTTAGGATATATGACGTTACAGACGTATATACTGTTTCCACCGAGAGGTAGGGTTCGACAGGCCAGGAATGTTGTCAAATATTGCATCCGAGATGTTAGGTTGCCTTAGGTTAGGATATATAACGTTATAAACGCATGTAATGTTACCACCGAGACATATGGACCGACACGACTGGAATGTTGTCAAATGTTACATCCGAGATGTTAGGTTGCCTTAGGTTAGGATATATGACGTTACAGACGTATATACTGTTCCCTCCGAGAAGTAGGGTTCGACAGGCCAGGAATGTTGTCAAATATTGCATCCGAGATGTTAGGTTGCCTTAGATTAGTATATATACCGTTATAGACGTTTATAATGTTCCCTCCGAGAAGTAGGGTTCGACAGGCCAGGAATGTTGTCAAACATTGCATCCGAGATGTTAGGTTGCCTTAGATTAGGATATACAACGTTATAGACGCATATAATGTTCCCACCGAGAAGTAGTGTCCGACACGCCTGGAAGGTTGTAGAATATTACATCCGAGATGTTAGGTTGCCTTAGGTTAGGATATATGACGTTACAGACGTATATACTGTTCCCTCCGAGAAGTAGGGTTCGACAGGCCAGGAATGTTATCAAATATTGCATCCGAGAAGTTAGGTTGCCTTAGATTATGATATATACCGTTATAGACGTATATACTGTTCCCTCCGAGAAGTAGGGTTCGGCAGGCCAGGAATGTCGTCAAATATTGCATCCGAGATGTTAGGTTGCCTTAGGTTAGGATATATAACGTTATAGACGCATGTAATGTTTCCACCGAGACGTAGGGACCAACACGCATGGAATGTTGTCAAATATTACATCCGAGATGTTAGGTTGCCTTAGGTTAGGATATACAACGTTATAGACGCATATAATGTTCCCACCGAGAAGTAGGGTCCGACACGCCAGGAATATTGTAAAATATTACGTCTGAGATAATAGGTTGCCTTAGATTAGGATATACAACGTTATAGACGCATATAATGTTCCCACCGAGGAGTAGGGTCCGACACGCCTGGAATGTTGTAGAATATTACATCCGAGATGTAAGGTTGCCTTAGGTTAGAATATATAACGTTATGGATGTATATACTGTTCCCACCGAGAAGTAGGGTCCGACACGCCAGGAATATTGTCAAATATTACATCCGAGATGTAAGGTTGCCTTAGGTTAGGATATATAACGTTATGGACGTATATACTGTTCCCACCGAGAAGTAGGGTCCGACACGCCAGGAATGTTGTCAAATGTTACATCCGAGATGTTAGATTGCCTTATGTTAGGATATATGACGCTACAGACGTATATACTGTTCCCTCCGAGAAGTAGGGTTCGACAGGCCAGGAATGTTGTCAAATATTGCATCCGAGATGTTAGGTTGCCTTAGATTAGGATATACAACGTTATAGACGCATATAATGTTCCCACCGAGGAGTAGGGTCCGACACGCCTGGAATGTTGTAGAGTATTACATCCGAGATGTAAGGTTGCCTTAGGTTAGAATATATAACGTTATGGATGTATATACTGTTCCCACCGAGAAGTAGGGTCCGACACGCCAGGAATGTTGTCAAATATTGCATCCGAGATGTTAGGTTGCCTTAGATTAGGATATACAACGTTATAGACACATATAATGTTCCCACCGAGGAGTAGGGTCCGACACGCCTGGAATGTTGTAGAATATTACATCCGAGATGTAAGGTTGCCTTAGGTTAGAATATATAACGTTATGGACGTATATACTGTTCCCACCGAGAAGTAGGGTCCGACACGCCAGGAATGTTGTCAAGTATTACATCCGAGATGTAAGGTTGCCTTAGGTTAGGATATATAACGTTATGGACGTATATACTGTTCCCACCGAGAGGTAGGGTTCGACAGGCCAGGAATGTTGTCAAATATTGCATCCGAGATGTTAGGTTGCCTTAGGTTAGGATATATAACGTTATAGACGCATGTAATGTTACCTCCGAGACGTAGGGACCGACACGCCTGGAATGTTGTCAAGTGTTACATCCGAGATGTTAGGTTGCCTTATGTTAGGATATATGACGCTACAGACGTATATACTGTTCCCTCCGAGAAGTAGGGTTCGACAGGCCAGGAATGTTGTCAAATATTGCATCCGAGATGTTAGGTTGCCTTAGATTAGGATATATACCGTTATAGACGTGTATAATGTACCCTCCGAGAAGTAGGGTTCGACAGGCCAGGAATGTTGTCAAATATTGCATCCGAGATGTTAGGTTGCCTTAGATTAGGATATACAACGTTATAGACGTATATACTGTTCCCTCCGAGAAGTACGGTTCGGCAGGCCAGGAATGTTGTCAAATCTTGCATCCGAGATGTAAGGTTGCCTTAGGTTAGAATATATAACGTTATGGATGTATATACTGTTCCCACCGAGAAGAAGGGTCCGACACGCCAGGAATGTTGTCAAATATTACATCCGAGATGTAAGGTTGCCTTAGGTTAGGATATATAACGTTATGGACGTATATACTGTTCCCACCGAGAAGTAGGGTCCGACACGCCAGGAATGTTGTCAAATATTACATCCGAGTTGTTACGTTGCCGTTATAGACTCATTAATGTTACCACCGAGACGTAGGGACCGACACGCCTGGAATGTTGTCAAATGTTACATCCGAGATGTTAGGTTGCGTTAGGTTAGGATATATATCGTTATAGACGTATATACTGTTCCCACCGAGAGGTAGGGTTCGACAGGCCAGGAATGTTGTCAAATATTGCATCCGAGATGTTAGGTTGCCTTAGATTAGGATATATACCGTTAGAGACGTATATAATGTTCCCTCTGAGAAGTCGGGTTCGACAGGCCAGGAATGTTGTCAAATATTGCATCCGAGATGTTAGGTTGCCTTAGATTAGGATATACAACGTTATAGACGCATATAATGTTCCCACCGAGAAGTAGGGTCCGACACGCCTGGAAGGTTGTAGAATATTAAATCCGAGATGTTAGGTTGCCTTAGGTTAGGATATATGACGTTACAGACGTATATACTGTTTCCACCGAGAGGTAGGGTTCGACAGGCCAGGAATGTTGTCAAATATTGCATCTGAGATGTTAGGTTGCCTTAGGTTAGGATATATAACGTTATAAACGCATGGAATGTTACCACCGAGACGTAGGGACCGACACGACTGGAATGTTGTCAAATGTTACATCCGAGATGTAAGGTTGCCTTAGGTTAGAATATATAACGTTATGGACGTATATACTGTTCCCACCGAGAAGTAGGGTCCGACACGCCAGGAATGTTGTCAAATATTACATCCGAGATGTAAGGTTGCCTTAGGTTAGGATATACAACGTTATAGACGCATATAATGTTCCCACCGAGAAGTAGGGTCCGACACGCCAGGAATATTGTAAAATATTACGTCTGAGATAATAGGTTGCTTTAGATTAGGATATACAACGTTATAGACGCATATAATGTTCCCACCGAGGAGTAGGGTCCGACACGCCTGGAATGTTGTAGAATATTACATCCGAGATGTAAGGTTGCCTTAGGTTAGAATATATAACGTTATGGATGTATATACTGTTCCCACCGAGAAGTAGGGTCCGACACGCCAGGAATATTGTCAAATATTACATCCGAGATGTAAGGTTGCCTTAGGTTAGGATATATAACGTTATGGACGTATATACTGTTCCCACCGAGAAGTAGGGTCCGACACGCCAGGAATGTTGTCAAATGTTACATCCGAGATGTTAGATTGCCTTATGTTAGGATATATGACGCTACAGACGTATATACTGTTCCCTCCGAGAAGTAGGGTTCGACAGGCCAGGAATGTTGTCAAATATTGCATCCGAGATGTTAGGTTGCCTTAGATTAGGATATACAACGTTATAGACGCATATAATGTTCCCACCGAGGAGTAGGGTCCGACACGCCTGGAATGTTGTAGAGTATTACATCCGAGATGTAAGGTTGCCTTAGGTTAGAATATATAACGTTATGGATGTATATACTGTTCCCACCGAGAAGTAGGGTCCGACACGCCAGGAATGTTGTCAAATATTGCATCCGAGATGTTAGGTTGCCTTAGATTAGGATATACAACGTTATAGACACATATAATGTTCCCACCGAGGAGTAGGGTCCGACACGCCTGGAATGTTGTAGAATATTACATCCGAGATGTAAGGTTGCCTTAGGTTAGAATATATAACGTTATGGACGTATATACTGTTCCCACCGAGAAGTAGGGTCCGACACGCCAGGAATGTTGTCAAGTATTACATCCGAGATGTAAGGTTGCCTTAGGTTAGGATATATAACGTTATGGACGTATATACTGTTCCCACCGAGAGGTAGGGTTCGACAGGCCAGGAATGTTGTCAAATATTGCATCCGAGATGTTAGGTTGCCTTAGGTTAGGATATATAACGTTATAGACGCATGTAATGTTACCTCCGAGACGTAGGGACCGACACGCCTGGAATGTTGTCCAGTGTTACATCCGAGATGTTAGGTTGCCTTATGTTAGGATATATGACGCTACAGACGTATATACTGTTCCCTCCGAGAAGTAGGGTTCGACAGGCCAGGAATGTTGTCAAATATTGCATCCGAGATGTTAGGTTGCCTTAGATTAGGATATATACCGTTATAGACGTGTATAATGTACCCTCCGAGAAGTAGGGTTCGACAGGCCAGGAATGTTGTCAAATATTGCATCCGAGATGTTAGGTTGCCTTAGATTAGGATATACAACGTTATAGACGTATATACTGTTCCCTCCGAGAAGTACGGTTCGGCAGGCCAGGAATGTTGTCAAATCTTGCATCCGAGATGTAAGGTTGCCTTAGGTTAGAATATATAACGTTATGGATGTATATACTGTTCCCACCGAGAAGTAGGGTCCGACACGCCAGGAATGTTGTCAAATATTACATCCGAGATGTAAGGTTGCCTTAGGTTAGGATATATAACGTTATGGACGTATATACTGTTCCCACCGAGAAGTAGGGTCCGACACGCCAGGAATGTTGTCAAATATTACATCCGAGTTGTTACGTTGCCGTTATAGACTCATTAATGTTACCACCGAGACGTAGGGACCGACACGCCTGGAATGTTGTCAAATGTTACATCCGAGATGTTAGGTTGCCTTAGGTTAGGATATATATCGTTATAGACGTATATACTGTTCCCACCGAGAGGTAGGGTTCGACAGGCCAGGAATGTTGTCAAATATTGCATCCGAGATGTTAGGTTGCCTTAGATTAGGATATATACCGTTAGAGACGTATATAATGTTCCCTCCGAGAAGTCGGGTTCGACAGGCCAGGAATGTTGTCAAATATTGCATCCGAGATGTTAGGTTGCCTTAGATTAGGATATACAACGTTATAGACGCATATAATGTTCCCACCGAGAAGTAGGGTCCGACACGCCTGGAAGGTTGTAGAATATTAAATCCGAGATGTTAGGTTGCCTTAGGTTAGGATATATGACGTTACAGACGTATATACTGTTTCCACCGAGAGGTAGGGTTCGACAGGCCAGGAATGTTGTCAAATATTGCATCCGAGATGTTAGGTTGCCTTAGGTTAGGATATATAACGTTATAAACGCATGTAATGTTACCACCGAGACATATGGACCGACACGACTGGAATGTTGTCAAATGTTACATCCGAGATGTTAGGTTGCCTTAGGTTAGGATATATGACGTTACAGACGTATATACTGTTCCCTCCGAGAAGTAGGGTTCGACAGGCCAGGAATGTTGTCAAATATTGCATCCGAGATGTTAGGTTGCCTTAGATTAGTATATATACCGTTATAGACGTTTATAATGTTCCCTCCGAGAAGTAGGGTTCGACAGGCCAGGAATGTTGTCAAACATTGCATCCGAGATGTTAGGTTGCCTTAGATTAGGATATACAACGTTATAGACGCATATAATGTTCCCACCGAGAAGTAGTGTCCGACACGCCTGGAAGGTTGTAGAATATTACATCCGAGATGTTAGGTTGCCTTAGGTTAGGATATATGACGTTACAGACGTATATACTGTTCCCTCCGAGAAGTAGGGTTCGACAGGCCAGGAATGTTATCAAATATTGCATCCGAGAAGTTAGGTTGCCTTAGATTATGATATATACCGTTATAGACGTATATACTGTTCCCTCCGAGAAGTAGGGTTCGGCAGGCCAGGAATGTCGTCAAATATTGCATCCGAGATGTTAGGTTGCCTTAGGTTAGGATATATAACGTTATAGACGCATGTAATGTTACCACCGAGACGTAGGGACCAACACGCATGGAATGTTGTCAAATATTACATCCGAGATGTTAGGTTGCCTTAGGTTAGGATATACAACGTTATAGACGCATATAATGTTCCCACCGAGAAGTAGGGTCCGACACGCCAGGAATATTGTAAAATATTACGTCTGAGATAATAGGTTGCCTTAGATTAGGATATACAACGTTATAGACGCATATAATGTTCCCACCGAGGAGTAGGGTCCGACACGCCTGGAATGTTGTAGAATATTACATCCGAGATGTAAGGTTGCCTTAGGTTAGAATATATAACGTTATGGATGTATATACTGTTCCCACCGAGAAGTAGGGTCCGACACGCCAGGAATATTGTCAAATATTACATCCGAGATGTAAGGTTGCCTTAGGTTAGGATATATAACGTTATGGACGTATATACTGTTCCCACCGAGAAGTAGGGTCCGACACGCCAGGAATGTTGTCAAATGTTACATCCGAGATGTTAGATTGCCTTATGTTAGGATATATGACGCTACAGACGTATATACTGTTCCCTCCGAGAAGTAGGGTTCGACAGGCCAGGAATGTTGTCAAATATTGCATCCGAGATGTTAGGTTGCCTTAGATTAGGATATACAACGTTATAGACGCATATAATGTTCCCACCGAGGAGTAGGGTCCGACACGCCTGGAATGTTGTAGAGTATTACATCCGAGATGTAAGGTTGCCTTAGGTTAGAATATATAACGTTATGGATGTATATACTGTTCCCACCGAGAAGTAGGGTCCGACACGCCAGGAATGTTGTCAAATATTGCATCCGAGATGTTAGGTTGCCTTAGATTAGGATATACAACGTTATAGACACATATAATGTTCCCACCGAGGAGTAGGGTCCGACACGCCTGGAATGTTGTAGAATATTACATCCGAGATGTAAGGTTGCCTTAGGTTAGAATATATAACGTTATGGACGTATATACTGTTCCCACCGAGAAGTAGGGTCCGACACGCCAGGAATGTTGTCAAGTATTACATCCGAGATGTAAGGTTGCCTTAGGTTAGGATATATAACGTTATGGACGTATATACTGTTCCCACCGAGAGGTAGGGTTCGACAGGCCAGGAATGTTGTCAAATATTGCATCCGAGATGTTAGGTTGCCTTAGGTTAGGATATATAACGTTATAGACGCATGTAATGTTACCTCCGAGACGTAGGGACCGACACGCCTGGAATGTTGTCAAGTGTTACATCCGAGATGTTAGGTTGCCTTATGTTAGGATATATGACGCTACAGACGTATATACTGTTCCCTCCGAGAAGTAGGGTTCGACAGGCCAGGAATGTTGTCAAATATTGCATCCGAGATGTTAGGTTGCCTTAGATTAGGATATATACCGTTATAGACGTGTATAATGTACCCTCCGAGAAGTAGGGTTCGACAGGCCAGGAATGTTGTCAAATATTGCATCCGAGATGTTAGGTTGCCTTAGATTAGGATATACAACGTTATAGACGTATATACTGTTCCCTCCGAGAAGTACGGTTCGGCAGGCCAGGAATGTTGTCAAATCTTGCATCCGAGATGTAAGGTTGCCTTAGGTTAGAATATATAACGTTATGGATGTATATACTGTTCCCACCGAGAAGAAGGGTCCGACACGCCAGGAATGTTGTCAAATATTACATCCGAGATGTAAGGTTGCCTTAGGTTAGGATATATAACGTTATGGACGTATATACTGTTCCCACCGAGAAGTAGGGTCCGACACGCCAGGAATGTTGTCAAATATTACATCCGAGTTGTTACGTTGCCGTTATAGACTCATTAATGTTACCACCGAGACGTAGGGACCGACACGCCTGGAATGTTGTCAAATGTTACATCCGAGATGTTAGGTTGCGTTAGGTTAGGATATATATCGTTATAGACGTATATACTGTTCCCACCGAGAGGTAGGGTTCGACAGGCCAGGAATGTTGTCAAATATTGCATCCGAGATGTTAGGTTGCCTTAGATTAGGATATATACCGTTAGAGACGTATATAATGTTCCCTCCGAGAAGTCGGGTTCGACAGGCCAGGAATGTTGTCAATTATTGCATCCGAGATGTTAGGTTGCCTTAGATTAGGATATACAACGTTATAGACGCATATAATGTTCCCACCGAGAAGTAGGGTCCGACACGCCTGGAAGGTTGTAGAATATTAAATCCGAGATGTTAGGTTGCCTTAGGTTAGGATATATGACGTTACAGACGTATATACTGTTTCCACCGAGAGGTAGGGTTCGACAGGCCAGGAATGTTGTCAAATATTGCATCTGAGATGTTAGGTTGCCTTAGGTTAGGATATATAACGTTATAAACGCATGGAATGTTACCACCGAGACGTAGGGACCGACACGACTGGAATGTTGTCAAATGTTACATCCGAGATGTAAGGTTGCCTTAGGTTAGAATATATAACGTTATGGACGTATATACTGTTCCCACCGAGAAGTAGGGTCCGACACGCCAGGAATGTTGTCAAATATTACATCCGAGATGTAAGGTTGCCTTAGGTTAGGATATACAACGTTATAGACGCATATAATGTTCCCACCGAGAAGTAGGGTCCGACACGCCAGGAATATTGTAAAATATTACGTCTGAGATAATAGGTTGCCTTAGATTAGGATATACAACGTTATAGACGCATATAATGTTCCCACCGAGGAGTAGGGTCCGACACGCCTGGAATGTTGTAGAATATTACATCCGAGATGTAAGGTTGCCTTAGGTTAGAATATATAACGTTATGGATGTATATACTGTTCCCACCGAGAAGTAGGGTCCGACACGCCAGGAATATTGTCAAATATTACATCCGAGATGTAAGGTTGCCTTAGGTTAGGATATATAACGTTATGGACGTATATACTGTTCCCACCGAGAAGTAGGGTCCGACACGCCAGGAATGTTGTCAAATGTTACATCCGAGATGTTAGATTGCCTTATGTTAGGATATATGACGCTACAGACGTATATACTGTTCCCTCCGAGAAGTAGGGTTCGACAGGCCAGGAATGTTGTCAAATATTGCATCCGAGATGTTAGGTTGCCTTAGATTAGGATATACAACGTTATAGACGCATATAATGTTCCCACCGAGGAGTAGGGTCCGACACGCCTGGAATGTTGTAGAGTATTACATCCGAGATGTAAGGTTGCCTTAGGTTAGAATATATAACGTTATGGATGTATATACTGTTCCCACCGAGAAGTAGGGTCCGACACGCCAGGAATGTTGTCAAATATTGCATCCGAGATGTTAGGTTGCCTTAGATTAGGATATACAACGTTATAGACACATATAATGTTCCCACCGAGGAGTAGGGTCCGACACGCCTGGAATGTTGTAGAATATTACATCCGAGATGTAAGGTTGCCTTAGGTTAGAATATATAACGTTATGGACGTATATACTGTTCCCACCGAGAAGTAGGGTCCGACACGCCAGGAATGTTGTCAAGTATTACATCCGAGATGTAAGGTTGCCTTAGGTTAGGATATATAACGTTATGGACGTATATACTGTTCCCACCGAGAGGTAGGGTTCGACAGGCCAGGAATGTTGTCAAATATTGCATCCGAGATGTTAGGTTGCCTTAGGTTAGGATATATAACGTTATAGACGCATGTAATGTTACCTCCGAGACGTAGGGACCGACACGCCTGGAATGTTGTCAAGTGTTACATCCGAGATGTTAGGTTGCCTTATGTTAGGATATATGACGCTACAGACGTATATACTGTTCCCTCCGAGAAGTAGGGTTCGACAGGCCAGGAATGTTGTCAAATATTGCATCCGAGATGTTAGGTTGCCTTAGATTAGGATATATACCGTTATAGACGTGTATAATGTACCCTCCGAGAAGTAGGGTTCGACAGGCCAGGAATGTTGTCAAATATTGCATCCGAGATGTTAGGTTGCCTTAGATTAGGATATACAACGTTATAGACGTATATACTGTTCCCTCCGAGAAGTACGGTTCGGCAGGCCAGGAATGTTGTCAAATCTTGCATCCGAGATGTAAGGTTGCCTTAGGTTAGAATATATAACGTTATGGATGTATATACTGTTCCCACCGAGAAGAAGGGTCCGACACGCCAGGAATGTTGTCAAATATTACATCCGAGATGTAAGGTTGCCTTAGGTTAGGATATATAACGTTATGGACGTATATACTGTTCCCACCGAGAAGTAGGGTCCGACACGCCAGGAATGTTGTCAAATATTACATCCGAGTTGTTACGTTGCCGTTATAGACTCATTAATGTTACCACCGAGACGTAGGGACCGACACGCCTGGAATGTTGTCAAATGTTACATCCGAGATGTTAGGTTGCGTTAGGTTAGGATATATATCGTTATAGACGTATATACTGTTCCCACCGAGAGGTAGGGTTCGACAGGCCAGGAATGTTGTCAAATATTGCATCCGAGATGTTAGGTTGCCTTAGATTAGGATATATACCGTTAGAGACGTATATAATGTTCCCTCCGAGAAGTCGGGTTCGACAGGCCAGGAATGTTGTCAAATATTGCATCCGAGATGTTAGGTTGCCTTAGATTAGGATATACAACGTTATAGACGCATATAATGTTCCCACCGAGAAGTAGGGTCCGACACGCCTGGAAGGTTGTAGAATATTAAATCCGAGATGTTAGGTTGCCTTAGGTTAGGATATATGACGTTACAGACGTATATACTGTTTCCACCGAGAGGTAGGGTTCGACAGGCCAGGAATGTTGTCAAATATTGCATCTGAGATGTTAGGTTGCCTTAGGTTAGGATATATAACGTTATAAACGCATGGAATGTTACCACCGAGACGTAGGGACCGACACGACTGGAATGTTGTCAAATGTTACATCCGAGATGTAAGGTTGCCTTAGGTTAGAATATATAACGTTATGGACGTATATACTGTTCCCACCGAGAAGTAGGGTCCGACACGCCAGGAATGTTGTCAAATATTACATCCGAGATGTAAGGTTGCCTTAGGTTAGGATATATAACGTTATGGACGTATATACTGTTCCCACCGAGAGGTAGGGTTCGACAGGCCAGGAATGTTATCAAATATTGCATCCGAGATGTTAGGTTGCCTTAGATTATGATATATACCGTTATAGACGTATATACTGTTCCCTCCGAGATGTAGGGTTCGGCAGGCCAGGAATGTCGTAAAATATTGCATCCGAGATGTTAGGTTGCCTTAGGTTAGGATATATAACGTTATAGACGCATGTAATGTTACCACCGAGACGTAGGGACCAACACGCCTGGAATGTTGTCAAATGTTACATCCGAGATGTTAGGTTGCCTTAGGTTAGGATATATGACGTTACAGACGTATATACTGTTCCCTCCGAGAAGTAGGGTTCGACAGGCCAGGAATGTTGTCAAATATTGCATCCGAGATGTTAGGTTGCCTTAGGTTAGGATATATAACGTTATAAACGCATGTAATGTTACCACCGAGACGTATGGACCGACACGACTGGAATGTTGTCAAATGTTACATCCGAGATGTTAGGTTGCCTTAGGTTAGGATATATGACGTTACAGACGTATATACTGTTCCCTCCGAGAAGTAGGGTTCGACAGGCCAGGAATGTTGTCAAATATTGCATCCGAGATGTTAGGTTGCCTTAGATTAGGATATATACCGTTATAGACGTTTATAATGTTCCCTCCGAGAAGTAGGGTTCGACAGGCCAGGAATGTTGTCAAACATTGCATCCGAGATGTTAGGTTGCCTTAGATTAGGATATACAACGTTATAGACGCATATAATGTTCCCACCGAGAAGTAGTGTCCGACACGCCTGGAAGGTTGTAGAATATTACATCCGAGATGTTAGGTTGCCTTAGGTTAGGATATATGACGTTACAGACGTATATACTGTTCCCTCCGAGAAGTAGGGTTCGACAGGCCAGGAATGTTATCAAATATTGCATCCGAGAAGTTAGGTTGCCTTAGATTATGATATATACCGTTATAGACGTATATACTGTTCCCTCCGAGAAGTAGGGTTCGGCAGGCCAGGAATGTCGTCAAATATTGCATCCGAGATGTTAGGTTGCCTTAGGTTAGGATATACAACGTTATAGACGCATATAATGTTCCCACCGAGAAGTAGGGTCCGACACGCCAGGAATATTGTAAAATATTACGTCTGAGATAATAGGTTGCCTTAGATTAGGATATACAACGTTATAGACGCATATAATGTTCCCACCGAGGAGTAGGGTCCGACACGCCTGGAATGTTGTAGAATATTACATCCGAGATGTAAGGTTGCCTTAGGTTAGAATATATAACGTTATGGATGTATATACTGTTCCCACCGAGAAGTAGGGTCCGACACGCCAGGAATATTGTCAAATATTACATCCGAGATGTAAGGTTGCCTTAGGTTAGGATATATAACGTTATGGACGTATATACTGTTCCCACCGAGAAGTAGGGTCCGACACGCCAGGAATGTTGTCAAATGTTACATCCGAGATGTTAGGTTGCCTTATGATAGGATATATGACGCTACAGACGTATATACTGTTCCCTCCGAGAAGTAGGGTTCGACAGGCCAGGAATGTTGTGAAATATTGCATCCGAGATGTAATTTTGCCTTAGATTAGGATATACAACGTTATAGACGCATATAATGTTCCCACCGAGGAGTAGGGTCCGACACGCCTGGAATGTTGTCAAATATTACATCCGAGATGTAAGGTTGCCTTAGGTTAGAATATATAACGTTATGCACGTATATACTGTTCCCACCGAGAGGTAGGGTTCGACAGGCCAGGAATGTTGTCAAATATTGCATCCGAGATGTTAGGTTGCCTTAGGTTAGGATATATAACGTTATAGACGCATGTAATGTTACCTCCGCGACGTAGGGACCGACACGCCTGGAATGTTGTCAAGTGTTACATCCGAGATGTTAGGTTGCCTTATGTTCGGATATATGACGCTACAGACGTATATACTGTTCCCTCCGAGAAGTAGGGTTCGACAGGCCAGGAATGTTGTCAAATATTGCATCCGAGATGTTAGGTTGCCTTAGATTAGGATATATACCGTTATAGACGTATATAATGTACCCTCCGAGAAGTAGGGTTCGACAGGCCAGGAATGTTGTCAAATATTGCATCCGAGATGTTAGGTTGCCTTAGATTAGGATATACAACGTTATAGACGCATATAATGTTCCCACCGAGAAGTAGGGTCCGACACGCCTGGAAGGTTGTAGAATATTACATCCGAGATGTTAGGTTGCCTTAGGTTAGGATATATGACGTTACAGACGTATATACTGTTCCATCCGAGAAGTAGGGTTCGACAGGCCAGGAATGTTGTCAAATATTGCATCCGAGATGTTAGGTTGCCTTAGGTTAGGATATACAACGTTATAGACGCATATAATGTTCCCACCGAGAGGTAGGGTCCGACACGCCAGGAATATTGTAAAATATTACGTCTGAGATAATAGGTTGCCTTAGATTAGGATATACAACGTTATAGACGCATATAATGTTCCCACCGAGGAGTAGGGTCCGACACGCCTGGAATGTTGTAGAATATTACATCCGAGATGTAAGGTTGCCTTAGGTTAGAATATATAACGTTATGGATGTATATACTGTTCCCACCGAGAAGTAGGGTCCGACACGCCAGGAATATTGTCAAATATTACATCCGAGATGTAAGGTTGCCTTAGGTTAGGATATATAACGTTATGGACGTATATACTGTTCCCACCGAGAAGTAGGGTCCGACACGCCAGGAATGTTGTCAAATATTACATCCGAGTCGTTACGTTGCCGTTATAGACGCGTTAATGTTACCACCGAGACGTAGGGACCGACACGCCTGGAATGTTGTCAAATGTGACATCCGAGATGTTAGGTTGCCTTAGGTTAGGATATATGTCGTTATAGACGTATATACTGTTCCCACCGAGAGGTAGGGTTCGACAGGCCAGGAATGTTGTCAAATATTGCATCCGAGATGTTAGGTTGCCTTAGGTTAGGATATATAACGTTATAGACGCATGTAATGTTACCTCCGAGACGTAGGGACCGACACGCCTGGAATGTTGTCAAATGTTACATCCGAGATGTTAGGTTGCCTTATGTTAGGATATATGACGCTACAGACGTATATACTGTTCCCTCCGAGAAGTAGGGTTCGACAGGCCAGGAATGTTGTCAAATATTGCATCCGAGATGTTAGGTTGCCTTAGATTAGGATATACAACGTTATAGACGCATATAATGTTCCCACCGAGGAGTAGGGTCCGACACGCCTGGAATGTTGTAGAGTATTACATCCGAGATGTAAGGTTGCCTTAGGTTAGAATATATAACTTTATGGATGTATATACTGTTCCCACCGAGAAGTAGGGTCCGACACGCCAGGAATGTTGTCAAATATTGCATCCGAGATGTTAGGTTGCCTTAGATTAGGATATACAACGTTATAGACACATATAATGTTCCCACCGAGGAGTAGGGTCCGACACGCCTGGAATGTTGTAGAATATTACATCCGAGATGTAAGGTTGCCTTAGGTTAGAATATATAACGTTATGGACGTATATACTGTTCCCACCGAGAAGTAGGGTCCGACACGCCAGGAATGTTGTCAAGTATTACATCCGAGATGTAAGGTTGCCTTAGGTTAGGATATATAACGTTATGGACGTATATACTGTTCCCACCGAGAGGTAGGGTTCGACAGGCCAGGAATGTTGTCAAATATTGCATCCGAGATGTTAGTTTGCCTTAGGTTAGGATATATAACGTTATAGACGCATGTAATGTTACCTCCGAGACGTAGGGACCGACACGCCTGGAATGTTGTCAAGTGTTACATCCGAGATGTTAGGTTGCCTTAGATTAGGATATACAACGTTATAGACGTATATACTGTTCCCTCCGAGAAGTACGGTTCGGCAGGCCAGGAATGTTGTCAAATCTTGCATCCGAGATGTTAGGTTGCCTTAGGTTAGGATATATAACGTTATAGACGCATGTAATGTTACCACCGAGACGTAGGGACCGACACGCCTGGAATGTTGTCAAATGTTACATCCGAGATGTTAGGTTGCCTTAGATTAGGATATACAACGTTATAGACGCATATAATGTTCCCACCGAGGAGTAGGGTCCGACACGCCTGGAATGTTATAGAATATTACATCCGAGATGTAAGGTTGCCTTAGGTTAGAATATATAACGTTATGGATGTATATACTGTTCCCACCGAGAAGAAGGGTCCGACACGCCAGGAATGTTGTCAAATATTACATCCGAGATGTAAGGTTGCCTTAGGTTAGGATATATAACGTTATGGACGTATATACTGTTCCCACCGAGAAGTAGGGTCCGACACGCCAGGAATGTTGTCAAATATTACATCCGAGTTGTTACGTTGCCGTTATAGACTCATTAATGTTACCACCGAGACGTAGGGACCGACACGCCTGGAATGTTGTCAAATGTTACATCCGAGATGTTAGGTTGCGTTAGGTTAGGATATATATCGTTATAGACGTATATACTGTTCCCACCGAGAGGTAGGGTTCGACAGGCCAGGAATGTTGTCAAATATTGCATCCGAGATGTTAGGTTGCCTTAGATTAGGATATATACCGTTAGAGACGTATATAATGTTCCCTCCGAGAAGTCGGGTTCGACAGGCCAGGAATGTTGTCAAATATTGCATCCGAGATGTTAGGTTGCCTTAGATTAGGATATACAACGTTATAGACGCATATAATGTTCCCACCGAGAAGTAGGGTCCGACACGCCTGGAAGGTTGTAGAATATTAAATCCGAGATGTTAGGTTGCCTTAGGTTAGGATATATGACGTTACAGACGTATATACTGTTTCCACCGAGAGGTAGGGTTCGACAGGCCAGGAATGTTGTCAAATATTGCATCTGAGATGTTAGGTTGCCTTAGGTTAGGATATATAACGTTATAAACGCATGGAATGTTACCACCGAGACGTAGGGACCGACACGACTGGAATGTTGTCAAATGTTACATCCGAGATGTAAGGTTGCCTTAGGTTAGAATATATAACGTTATGGACGTATATACTGTTCCCACCGAGAAGTAGGGTCTGACACGCCAGGAATGTTGTCAAATATTACATCCGAGATGTAAGGTTGCCTTAGGTTAGGATATATAACGTTATGGACGTATATACTGTTCCCACCGAGAGGTAGGGTTCGACAGGCCAGGAATGTTATCAAATATTGCATCCGAGATGTTAGGTTGCCTTAGATTATGATATATACCGTTATAGACGTATATACTGTTCCCTCCGAGATGTAGGGTTCGGCAGGCCAGGAATGTCGTAAAATATTGCATCCGAGATGTTAGGTTGCCTTAGGTTAGGATATATAACGTTATAGACGCATGTAATGTTACCACCGAGACGTAGGGACCAACACGCCTGGAATGTTGTCAAATGTTACATCCGAGATGTTAGGTTGCCTTAGGTTAGGATATATGACGTTACAGACGTATATACTGTTCCCTCCGAGAAGTAGGGTTCGACAGGCCAGGAATGTTGTCAAATATTGCATCCGAGATGTTAGGTTGCCTTAGGTTAGGATATATAACGTTATAAACGCATGTAATGTTACCACCGAGACGTATGGACCGACACGACTGGAATGTTGTCAAATGTTACATCCGAGATGTTAGGTTGCCTTAGGTTAGGATATATGACGTTACAGACGTATATACTGTTCCCTCCGAGAAGTAGGGTTCGACAGGCCAGGAATGTTGTCAAATATTGCATCCGAGATGTTAGGTTGCCTTAGATTAGGATATATACCGTTATAGACGTTTATAATGTTCCCTCCGAGAAGTAGGGTTCGACAGGCCAGGAATGTTGTCAAACATTGCATCCGAGATGTTAGGTTGCCTTAGATTAGGATATACAACGTTATAGACGCATATAATGTTCCCACCGAGAAGTAGTGTCCGACACGCCTGGAAGGTTGTAGAATATTACATCCGAGATGTTAGGTTGCCTTAGGTTAGGATATATGACGTTACAGACGTATATACTGTTCCCTCCGAGAAGTAGGGTTCGACAGGCCAGGAATGTTATCAAATATTGCATCCGAGAAGTTAGGTTGCCTTAGATTATGATATATACCGTTATAGACGTATATACTGTTCCCTCCGAGAAGTAGGGTTCGGCAGGCCAGGAATGTCGTCAAATATTGCATCCGAGATGTTAGGTTGCCTTAGGTTAGGATATACAACGTTATAGACGCATATAATGTTCCCACCGAGAAGTAGGGTCCGACACGCCAGGAATATTGTAAAATATTACGTCTGAGATAATAGGTTGCCTTAGATTAGGATATACAACGTTATAGACGCATATAATGTTCCCACCGAGGAGTAGGGTCCGACACGCCTGGAATGTTGTAGAATATTACATCCGAGATGTAAGGTTGCCTTAGGTTAGAATATATAACGTTATGGATGTATATACTGTTCCCACCGAGAAGTAGGGTCCGACACGCCAGGAATATTGTCAAATATTACATCCGAGATGTAAGGTTGCCTTAGGTTAGGATATATAACGTTATGGACGTATATACTGTTCCCACCGAGAAGTAGGGTCCGACACGCCAGGAATGTTGTCAAATGTTACATCCGAGATGTTAGGTTGCCTTATGATAGGATATATGACGCTACAGACGTATATACTGTTCCCTCCGAGAAGTAGGGTTCGACAGGCCAGGAATGTTGTGAAATATTGCATCCGAGATGTAATTTTGCCTTAGATTAGGATATACAACGTTATAGACGCATATAATGTTCCCACCGAGGAGTAGGGTCCGACACGCCTGGAATGTTGTCAAATATTACATCCGAGATGTAAGGTTGCCTTAGGTTAGAATATATAACGTTATGCACGTATATACTGTTCCCACCGAGAGGTAGGGTTCGACAGGCCAGGAATGTTGTCAAATATTGCATCCGAGATGTTAGGTTGCCTTAGGTTAGGATATATAACGTTATAGACGCATGTAATGTTACCTCCGCGACGTAGGGACCGACACGCCTGGAATGTTGTCAAGTGTTACATCCGAGATGTTAGGTTGCCTTATGTTCGGATATATGACGCTACAGACGTATATACTGTTCCCTCCGAGAAGTAGGGTTCGACAGGCCAGGAATGTTGTCAAATATTGCATCCGAGATGTTAGGTTGCCTTAGATTAGGATATATACCGTTATAGACGTATATAATGTACCCTCCGAGAAGTAGGGTTCGACAGGCCAGGAATGTTGTCAAATATTGCATCCGAGATGTTAGGTTGCCTTAGATTAGGATATACAACGTTATAGACGCATATAATGTTCCCACCGAGAAGTAGGGTCCGACACGCCTGGAAGGTTGTAGAATATTACATCCGAGATGTTAGGTTGCCTTAGGTTAGGATATATGACGTTACAGACGTATATACTGTTCCATCCGAGAAGTAGGGTTCGACAGGCCAGGAATGTTGTCAAATATTGCATCCGAGATGTTAGGTTGCCTTAGGTTAGGATATACAACGTTATAGACGCATATAATGTTCCCACCGAGAGGTAGGGTCCGACACGCCAGGAATATTGTAAAATATTACGTCTGAGATAATAGGTTGCCTTAGATTAGGATATACAACGTTATAGACGCATATAATGTTCCCACCGAGGAGTAGGGTCCGACACGCCTGGAATGTTGTAGAATATTACATCCGAGATGTAAGGTTGCCTTAGGTTAGAATATATAACGTTATGGATGTATATACTGTTCCCACCGAGAAGTAGGGTCCGACACGCCAGGAATATTGTCAAATATTACATCCGAGATGTAAGGTTGCCTTAGGTTAGGATATATAACGTTATGGACGTATATACTGTTCCCACCGAGAAGTAGGGTCCGACACGCCAGGAATGTTGTCAAATATTACATCCGAGTCGTTACGTTGCCGTTATAGACGCGTTAATGTTACCACCGAGACGTAGGGACCGACACGCCTGGAATGTTGTCAAATGTGACATCCGAGATGTTAGGTTGCCTTAGGTTAGGATATATGTCGTTATAGACGTATATACTGTTCCCACCGAGAGGTAGGGTTCGACAGGCCAGGAATGTTGTCAAATATTGCATCCGAGATGTTAGGTTGCCTTAGGTTAGGATATATAACGTTATAGACGCATGTAATGTTACCTCCGAGACGTAGGGACCGACACGCCTGGAATGTTGTCAAATGTTACATCCGAGATGTTAGGTTGCCTTATGTTAGGATATATGACGCTACAGACGTATATACTGTTCCCTCCGAGAAGTAGGGTTCGACAGGCCAGGAATGTTGTCAAATATTGCATCCGAGATGTTAGGTTGCCTTAGATTAGGATATACAACGTTATAGACGCATATAATGTTCCCACCGAGGAGTAGGGTCCGACACGCCTGGAATGTTGTAGAGTATTACATCCGAGATGTAAGGTTGCCTTAGGTTAGAATATATAACTTTATGGATGTATATACTGTTCCCACCGAGAAGTAGGGTCCGACACGCCAGGAATGTTGTCAAATATTGCATCCGAGATGTTAGGTTGCCTTAGATTAGGATATACAACGTTATAGACACATATAATGTTCCCACCGAGGAGTAGGGTCCGACACGCCTGGAATGTTGTAGAATATTACATCCGAGATGTAAGGTTGCCTTAGGTTAGAATATATAACGTTATGGACGTATATACTGTTCCCACCGAGAAGTAGGGTCCGACACGCCAGGAATGTTGTCAAGTATTACATCCGAGATGTAAGGTTGCCTTAGGTTAGGATATATAACGTTATGGACGTATATACTGTTCCCACCGAGAGGTAGGGTTTGACAGGCCAGGAATGTTGTCAAATATTGCACCCGAGATGTTAGTTTGCCTTAGGTTAGGATATATAACGTTATAGACGCATGTAATGTTACCTCCGAGACGTAGGGACCGACACGCCTGGAATGTTGTCAAGTGTTACATCCGAGATGTTAGGTTGCCTTATGTTAGGATATATGACGCTACAGACGTATATATACTGTTCCCTCCGAGAAGTAGGGTTCGACAGGCCAGGAATGTTGTCAAATATTGCATCCGAGATGTTAGGTTGCCTTAGATTAGGATATATACCGTTATAGACGTGTATAATGTACCCTCCGAGAAGTAGGGTTCGACAGGCCAGGAATGTTGTCAAATATTGCATCCGAGATGTTAGGTTGCCTTAGATTAGGATATACAACGTTATAGACGTATATACTGTTCCCTCCGAGAAGTACGGTTCGGCAGGCCAGGAATGTTGTCAAATCTTGCATCCGAGATGTTAGGTTGCCTTAGGTTAGGATATATAACGTTATAGACGCATGTAATGTTACCTCCGAGACGTAGGGACCGACACGCCTGGAATGTTGTCAAATGTTACATCCGAGATGTTAGGTTGCCTTAGATTAGGATATACAACGTTATAGACGCATATAATGTTCCCACCGAGGAGTAGGGTCCGACACGCCTGGAATGTTATAGAATATTACATCCGAGATGTAAGGTTGCCTTAGGTTAGAATATATAACGTTATGGATGTATATACTGTTCCCACCGAGAAGAAGGGTCCGACACGCCAGGAATGTTGTCAAATATTACATCCGAGATGTAAGGTTGCCTTAGGTTAGGATATATAACGTTATGGACGTATATACTGTTCCCACCGAGAAGTAGGGTCCGACACGCCAGGAATGTTGTCAAATATTACATCCGAGTTGTTACGTTGCCGTTATAGACTCATTAATGTTACCACCGAGACGTAGGGACCGACACGCCTGGAATGTTGTCAAATGTTACATCCGAGATGTTAGGTTGCGTTAGGTTAGGATATATATCGTTATAGACGTATATACTGTTCCCACCGAGAGGTAGGGTTCGACAGGCCAGGAATGTTGTCAAATATTGCATCCGAGATGTTAGGTTGCCTTAGATTAGGATATATACCGTTAGAGACGTATATAATGTTCCCTCCGAGAAGTCGGGTTCGACAGGCCAGGAATGTTGTCAAATATTGCATCCGAGATGTTAGGTTGCCTTAGATTAGGATATACAACGTTATAGACGCATATAATGTTCCCACCGAGAAGTAGGGTCCGACACGCCTGGAAGGTTGTAGAATATTAAATCCGAGATGTTAGGTTGCCTTAGGTTAGGATATATGACGTTACAGACGTATATACTGTTTCCACCGAGAGGTAGGGTTCGACAGGCCAGGAATGTTGTCAAATATTGCATCTGAGATGTTAGGTTGCCTTAGGTTAGGATATATAACGTTATAAACGCATGGAATGTTACCACCGAGACGTAGGGACCGACACGACTGGAATGTTGTCAAATGTTACATCCGAGATGTAAGGTTGCCTTAGGTTAGAATATATAACGTTATGGACGTATATACTGTTCCCACCGAGAAGTAGGGTCCGACACGCCAGGAATGTTGTCAAATATTACATCCGAGATGTAAGGTTGCCTTAGGTTAGGATATATAACGTTATGGACGTATATACTGTTCCCACCGAGAGGTAGGGTTCGACAGGCCAGGAATGTTATCAAATATTGCATCCGAGATGTTAGGTTGCCTTAGATTATGATATATACCGTTATAGACGTATATACTGTTCCCTCCGAGATGTAGGGTTCGGCAGGCCAGGAATGTCGTAAAATATTGCATCCGAGATGTTAGGTTGCCTTAGGTTAGGATATATAACGTTATAGACGCATGTAATGTTACCACCGAGACGTAGGGACCAACACGCCTGGAATGTTGTCAAATGTTACATCCGAGATGTTAGGTTGCCTTAGGTTAGGATATATGACGTTACAGACGTATATACTGTTCCCTCCGAGAAGTAGGGTTCGACAGGCCAGGAATGTTGTCAAATATTGCATCCGAGATGTTAGGTTGCCTTAGGTTAGGATATATAACGTTATAAACGCATGTAATGTTACCACCGAGACGTATGGACCGACACGACTGGAATGTTGTCAAATGTTACATCCGAGATGTTAGGTTGCCTTAGGTTAGGATATATGACGTTACAGACGTATATACTGTTCCCTCCGAGAAGTAGGGTTCGACAGGCCAGGAATGTTGTCAAATATTGCATCCGAGATGTTAGGTTGCCTTAGATTAGGATATATACCGTTATAGACGTTTATAATGTTCCCTCCGAGAAGTAGGGTTCGACAGGCCAGGAATGTTGTCAAACATTGCATCCGAGATGTTAGGTTGCCTTAGATTAGGATATACAACGTTATAGACGCATATAATGTTCCCACCGAGAAGTAGTGTCCGACACGCCTGGAAGGTTGTAGAATATTACATCCGAGATGTTAGGTTGCCTTAGGTTAGGATATATGACGTTACAGACGTATATACTGTTCCCTCCGAGAAGTAGGGTTCGACAGGCCAGGAATGTTATCAAATATTGCATCCGAGAAGTTAGGTTGCCTTAGATTATGATATATACCGTTATAGACGTATATACTGTTCCCTCCGAGAAGTAGGGTTCGGCAGGCCAGGAATGTCGTCAAATATTGCATCCGAGATGTTAGGTTGCCTTAGGTTAGGATATACAACGTTATAGACGCATATAATGTTCCCACCGAGAAGTAGGGTCCGACACGCCAGGAATATTGTAAAATATTACGTCTGAGATAATAGGTTGCCTTAGATTAGGATATACAACGTTATAGACGCATATAATGTTCCCACCGAGGAGTAGGGTCCGACACGCCTGGAATGTTGTAGAATATTACATCCGAGATGTAAGGTTGCCTTAGGTTAGAATATATAACGTTATGGATGTATATACTGTTCCCACCGAGAAGTAGGGTCCGACACGCCAGGAATATTGTCAAATATTACATCCGAGATGTAAGGTTGCCTTAGGTTAGGATATATAACGTTATGGACGTATATACTGTTCCCACCGAGAAGTAGGGTCCGACACGCCAGGAATGTTGTCAAATGTTACATCCGAGATGTTAGGTTGCCTTATGATAGGATATATGACGCTACAGACGTATATACTGTTCCCTCCGAGAAGTAGGGTTCGACAGGCCAGGAATGTTGTGAAATATTGCATCCGAGATGTAATTTTGCCTTAGATTAGGATATACAACGTTATAGACGCATATAATGTTCCCACCGAGGAGTAGGGTCCGACACGCCTGGAATGTTGTCAAATATTACATCCGAGATGTAAGGTTGCCTTAGGTTAGAATATATAACGTTATGCACGTATATACTGTTCCCACCGAGAGGTAGGGTTCGACAGGCCAGGAATGTTGTCAAATATTGCATCCGAGATGTTAGGTTGCCTTAGGTTAGGATATATAACGTTATAGACGCATGTAATGTTACCTCCGCGACGTAGGGACCGACACGCCTGGAATGTTGTCAAGTGTTACATCCGAGATGTTAGGTTGCCTTATGTTCGGATATATGACGCTACAGACGTATATACTGTTCCCTCCGAGAAGTAGGGTTCGACAGGCCAGGAATGTTGTCAAATATTGCATCCGAGATGTTAGGTTGCCTTAGATTAGGATATATACCGTTATAGACGTATATAATGTACCCTCCGAGAAGTAGGGTTCGACAGGCCAGGAATGTTGTCAAATATTGCATCCGAGATGTTAGGTTGCCTTAGATTAGGATATACAACGTTATAGACGCATATAATGTTCCCACCGAGAAGTAGGGTCCGACACGCCTGGAAGGTTGTAGAATATTACATCCGAGATGTTAGGTTGCCTTAGGTTAGGATATATGACGTTACAGACGTATATACTGTTCCATCCGAGAAGTAGGGTTCGACAGGCCAGGAATGTTGTCAAATATTGCATCCGAGATGTTAGGTTGCCTTAGGTTAGGATATACAACGTTATAGACGCATATAATGTTCCCACCGAGAGGTAGGGTCCGACACGCCAGGAATATTGTAAAATATTACGTCTGAGATAATAGGTTGCCTTAGATTAGGATATACAACGTTATAGACGCATATAATGTTCCCACCGAGGAGTAGGGTCCGACACGCCTGGAATGTTGTAGAATATTACATCCGAGATGTAAGGTTGCCTTAGGTTAGAATATATAACGTTATGGATGTATATACTGTTCCCACCGAGAAGTAGGGTCCGACACGCCAGGAATATTGTCAAATATTACATCCGAGATGTAAGGTTGCCTTAGGTTAGGATATATAACGTTATGGACGTATATACTGTTCCCACCGAGAAGTAGGGTCCGACACGCCAGGAATGTTGTCAAATATTACATCCGAGTCGTTACGTTGCCGTTATAGACGCGTTAATGTTACCACCGAGACGTAGGGACCGACACGCCTGGAATGTTGTCAAATGTGACATCCGAGATGTTAGGTTGCCTTAGGTTAGGATATATGTCGTTATAGACGTATATACTGTTCCCACCGAGAGGTAGGGTTCGACAGGCCAGGAATGTTGTCAAATATTGCATCCGAGATGTTAGGTTGCCTTAGGTTAGGATATATAACGTTATAGACGCATGTAATGTTACCTCCGAGACGTAGGGACCGACACGCCTGGAATGTTGTCAAATGTTACATCCGAGATGTTAGGTTGCCTTATGTTAGGATATATGACGCTACAGACGTATATACTGTTCCCTCCGAGAAGTAGGGTTCGACAGGCCAGGAATGTTGTCAAATATTGCATCCGAGATGTTAGGTTGCCTTAGATTAGGATATACAACGTTATAGACGCATATAATGTTCCCACCGAGGAGTAGGGTCCGACACGCCTGGAATGTTGTAGAGTATTACATCCGAGATGTAAGGTTGCCTTAGGTTAGAATATATAACTTTATGGATGTATATACTGTTCCCACCGAGAAGTAGGGTCCGACACGCCAGGAATGTTGTCAAATATTGCATCCGAGATGTTAGGTTGCCTTAGATTAGGATATACAACGTTATAGACACATATAATGTTCCCACCGAGGAGTAGGGTCCGACACGCCTGGAATGTTGTAGAATATTACATCCGAGATGTAAGGTTGCCTTAGGTTAGAATATATAACGTTATGGACGTATATACTGTTCCCACCGAGAAGTAGGGTCCGACACGCCAGGAATGTTGTCAAGTATTACATCCGAGATGTAAGGTTGCCTTAGGTTAGGATATATAACGTTATGGACGTATATACTGTTCCCACCGAGAGGTAGGGTTCGACAGGCCAGGAATGTTGTCAAATATTGCACCCGAGATGTTAGTTTGCCTTAGGTTAGGATATATAACGTTATAGACGCATGTAATGTTACCTCCGAGACGTAGGGACCGACACGCCTGGAATGTTGTCAAGTGTTACATCCGAGATGTTAGGTTGCCTTATGTTAGGATATATGACGCTACAGACGTATATATACTGTTCCCTCCGAGAAGTAGGGTTCGACAGGCCAGGAATGTTGTCAAATATTGCATCCGAGATGTTAGGTTGCCTTAGATTAGGATATATACCGTTATAGACGTGTATAATGTACCCTCCGAGAAGTAGGGTTCGACAGGCCAGGAATGTTGTCAAATATTGCATCCGAGATGTTAGGTTGCCTTAGATTAGGATATACAACGTTATAGACGTATATACTGTTCCCTCCGAGAAGTACGGTTCGGCAGGCCAGGAATGTTGTCAAATCTTGCATCCGAGATGTTAGGTTGCCTTAGGTTAGGATATATAACGTTATAGACGCATGTAATGTTACCTCCGAGACGTAGGGACCGACACGCCTGGAATGTTGTCAAATGTTACATCCGAGATGTTAGGTTGCCTTAGATTAGGATATACAACGTTATAGACGCATATAATGTTCCCACCGAGGAGTAGGGTCCGACACGCCTGGAATGTTATAGAATATTACATCCGAGATGTAAGGTTGCCTTAGGTTAGAATATATAACGTTATGGATGTATATACTGTTCCCACCGAGAAGTAGGGTCCGACACGCCAGGAATGTTGTCAAATATTACATCCGAGATGTAAGGTTGCCTTAGGTTAGGATATATAACGTTATGGACGTATATACTGTTCCCACCGAGAAGTAGGGTCCGACACGCCAGGAATGTTGTCAAATATTACATCCGAGTTGTTACGTTGCCGTTATAGACTCATTAATGTTACCACCGAGACGTAGGGACCGACACGCCTGGAATGTTGTCAAATGTTACATCCGAGATGTTAGGTTGCGTTAGGTTAGGATATATATCGTTATAGACGTATATACTGTTCCCACCGAGAGGTAGGGTTCGACAGGCCAGGAATGTTGTCAAATATTGCATCCGAGATGTTAGGTTGCCTTAGATTAGGATATATACCGTTAGAGACGTATATAATGTTCCCTCCGAGAAGTCGGGTTCGACAGGCCAGGAATGTTGTCAAATATTGCATCCGAGATGTTAGGTTGCCTTAGGTTAGGATATATAACGTTATGGACGTATATACTGTTCCCACCGAGAGGTAGGGTTCGGCAGGCCAGGAATGTCGTAAAATATTGCATCCGAGATGTTAGGTTGCCTTAGGTTAGGATATATAACGTTATAGACGCATGTAATGTTACCACCGAGACGTAGGGACCAACACGCCTGGAATGTTGTCAAATGTTACATCCGAGATGTTAGGTTGCCTTAGGTTAGGATATATGACGTTACAGACGTATATACTGTTCCCTCCGAGAAGTAGGGTTCGACAGGCCAGGAATGTTGTCAAATATTGCATCCGAGATGTTAGGTTGCCTTAGGTTAGGATATATAACGTTATAAACGCATGTAATGTTACCACCGAGACGTATGGACCGACACGACTGGAATGTTGTCAAATGTTACATCCGAGATGTTAGGTTGCCTTAGGTTAGGATATATGACGTTACAGACGTATATACTGTTCCCTCCGAGAAGTAGGGTTCGACAGGCCAGGAATGTTGTCAAATATTGCATCCGAGATGTTAGGTTGCCTTAGATTAGGATATATACCGTTATAGACGTTTATAATGTTCCCTCCGAGAAGTAGGGTTCGACAGGCCAGGAATGTTGTCAAACATTGCATCCGAGATGTTAGGTTGCCTTAGATTAGGATATACAACGTTATAGACGCATATAATGTTCCCACCGAGAAGTAGTGTCCGACACGCCTGGAAGGTTGTAGAATATTACATCCGAGATGTTAGGTTGCCTTAGGTTAGGATATATGACGTTACAGACGTATATACTGTTCCCTCCGAGAAGTAGGGTTCGACAGGCCAGGAATGTTATCAAATATTGCATCCGAGAAGTTAGGTTGCCTTAGATTATGATATATACCGTTATAGACGTATATACTGTTCCCTCCGAGAAGTAGGGTTCGGCAGGCCAGGAATGTCGTCAAATATTGCATCCGAGATGTTAGGTTGCCTTAGGTTAGGATATACAACGTTATAGACGCATATAATGTTCCCACCGAGAAGTAGGGTCCGACACGCCAGGAATATTGTAAAATATTACGTCTGAGATAATAGGTTGCCTTAGATTAGGATATACAACGTTATAGACGCATATAATGTTCCCACCGAGGAGTAGGGTCCGACACGCCTGGAATGTTGTAGAATATTACATCCGAGATGTAAGGTTGCCTTAGGTTAGAATATATAACGTTATGGATGTATATACTGTTCCCACCGAGAAGTAGGGTCCGACACGCCAGGAATATTGTCAAATATTACATCCGAGATGTAAGGTTGCCTTAGGTTAGGATATATAACGTTATGGACGTATATACTGTTCCCACCGAGAAGTAGGGTCCGACACGCCAGGAATGTTGTCAAATGTTACATCCGAGATGTTAGGTTGCCTTATGATAGGATATATGACGCTACAGACGTATATACTGTTCCCTCCGAGAAGTAGGGTTCGACAGGCCAGGAATGTTGTGAAATATTGCATCCGAGATGTAATTTTGCCTTAGATTAGGATATACAACGTTATAGACGCATATAATGTTCCCACCGAGGAGTAGGGTCCGACACGCCTGGAATGTTGTCAAATATTACATCCGAGATGTAAGGTTGCCTTAGGTTAGAATATATAACGTTATGCACGTATATACTGTTCCCACCGAGAGGTAGGGTTCGACAGGCCAGGAATGTTGTCAAATATTGCATCCGAGATGTTAGGTTGCCTTAGGTTAGGATATATAACGTTATAGACGCATGTAATGTTACCTCCGCGACGTAGGGACCGACACGCCTGGAATGTTGTCAAGTGTTACATCCGAGATGTTAGGTTGCCTTATGTTCGGATATATGACGCTACAGACGTATATACTGTTCCCTCCGAGAAGTAGGGTTCGACAGGCCAGGAATGTTGTCAAATATTGCATCCGAGATGTTAGGTTGCCTTAGATTAGGATATATACCGTTATAGACGTATATAATGTACCCTCCGAGAAGTAGGGTTCGACAGGCCAGGAATGTTGTCAAATATTGCATCCGAGATGTTAGGTTGCCTTAGATTAGGATATACAACGTTATAGACGCATATAATGTTCCCACCGAGAAGTAGGGTCCGACACGCCTGGAAGGTTGTAGAATATTACATCCGAGATGTTAGGTTGCCTTAGGTTAGGATATATGACGTTACAGACGTATATACTGTTCCATCCGAGAAGTAGGGTTCGACAGGCCAGGAATGTTGTCAAATATTGCATCCGAGATGTTAGGTTGCCTTAGGTTAGGATATACAACGTTATAGACGCATATAATGTTCCCACCGAGAGGTAGGGTCCGACACGCCAGGAATATTGTAAAATATTACGTCTGAGATAATAGGTTGCCTTAGATTAGGATATACAACGTTATAGACGCATATAATGTTCCCACCGAGGAGTAGGGTCCGACACGCCTGGAATGTTGTAGAATATTACATCCGAGATGTAAGGTTGCCTTAGGTTAGAATATATAACGTTATGGATGTATATACTGTTCCCACCGAGAAGTAGGGTCCGACACGCCAGGAATATTGTCAAATATTACATCCGAGATGTAAGGTTGCCTTAGGTTAGGATATATAACGTTATGGACGTATATACTGTTCCCACCGAGAAGTAGGGTCCGACACGCCAGGAATGTTGTCAAATATTACATCCGAGTCGTTACGTTGCCGTTATAGACGCGTTAATGTTACCACCGAGACGTAGGGACCGACACGCCTGGAATGTTGTCAAATGTGACATCCGAGATGTTAGGTTGCCTTAGGTTAGGATATATGTCGTTATAGACGTATATACTGTTCCCACCGAGAGGTAGGGTTCGACAGGCCAGGAATGTTGTCAAATATTGCATCCGAGATGTTAGGTTGCCTTAGGTTAGGATATATAACGTTATAGACGCATGTAATGTTACCTCCGAGACGTAGGGACCGACACGCCTGGAATGTTGTCAAATGTTACATCCGAGATGTTAGGTTGCCTTATGTTAGGATATATGACGCTACAGACGTATATACTGTTCCCTCCGAGAAGTAGGGTTCGACAGGCCAGGAATGTTGTCAAATATTGCATCCGAGATGTTAGGTTGCCTTAGATTAGGATATACAACGTTATAGACGCATATAATGTTCCCACCGAGGAGTAGGGTCCGACACGCCTGGAATGTTGTAGAGTATTACATCCGAGATGTAAGGTTGCCTTAGGTTAGAATATATAACTTTATGGATGTATATACTGTTCCCACCGAGAAGTAGGGTCCGACACGCCAGGAATGTTGTCAAATATTGCATCCGAGATGTTAGGTTGCCTTAGATTAGGATATACAACGATATAGACACATATAATGTTCCCACCGAGGAGTAGGGTCCGACACGCCTGGAATGTTGTAGAATATTACATCCGAGATGTAAGGTTGCCTTAGGTTAGAATATATAACGTTATGGACGTATATACTGTTCCCACCGAGAAGTAGGGTCCGACACGCCAGGAATGTTGTCAAGTATTACATCCGAGATGTAAGGTTGCCTTAGGTTAGGATATATAACGTTATGGACGTATATACTGTTCCCACCGAGAGGTAGGGTTCGACAGGCCAGGAATGTTGTCAAATATTGCACCCGAGATGTTAGTTTGCCTTAGGTTAGGATATATAACGTTATAGACGCATGTAATGTTACCTCCGAGACGTAGGGACCGACACGCCTGGAATGTTGTCAAGTGTTACATCCGAGATGTTAGGTTGCCTTATGTTAGGATATATGACGCTACAGACGTATATATACTGTTCCCTCCGAGAAGTAGGGTTCGACAGGCCAGGAATGTTGTCAAATATTGCATCCGAGATGTTAGGTTGCCTTAGATTAGGATATATACCGTTATAGACGTGTATAATGTACCCTCCGAGAAGTAGGGTTCGACAGGCCAGGAATGTTGTCAAATATTGCATCCGAGATGTTAGGTTGCCTTAGATTAGGATATACAACGTTATAGACGTATATACTGTTCCCTCCGAGAAGTACGGTTCGGCAGGCCAGGAATGTTGTCAAATCTTGCATCCGAGATGTTAGGTTGCCTTAGGTTAGGATATATAACGTTATAGACGCATGTAATGTTACCTCCGAGACGTAGGGACCGACACGCCTGGAATGTTGTCAAATGTTACATCCGAGATGTTAGGTTGCCTTAGATTAGGATATACAACGTTATAGACGCATATAATGTTCCCACCGAGGAGTAGGGTCCGACACGCCTGGAATGTTATAGAATATTACATCCGAGATGTAAGGTTGCCTTAGGTTAGAATATATAACGTTATGGATGTATATACTGTTCCCACCGAGAAGTAGGGTCCGACACGCCAGGAATGTTGTCAAATATTACATCCGAGATGTAAGGTTGCCTTAGGTTAGGATATATAACGTTATGGACGTATATACTGTTCCCACCGAGAAGTAGGGTCCGACACGCCAGGAATGTTGTCAAATATTACATCCGAGTTGTTACGTTGCCGTTATAGACTCATTAATGTTACCACCGAGACGTAGGGACCGACACGCCTGGAATGTTGTCAAATGTTACATCCGAGATGTTAGGTTGCCTTAGGTTAGGATATATATCGTTATAGACGTATATACTGTTCCCACCGAGAGGTAGGGTTCGACAGGCCAGGAATGTTGTCAAATATTGCATCCGAGATGTTAGGTTGCCTTAGATTAGGATATATACCGTTAGAGACGTATATAATGTTCCCTCCGAGAAGTCGGGTTCGACAGGCCAGGAATGTTGTCAAATATTGCATCCGAGATGTTAGGTTGCCTTAGATTAGGATATACAACGTTATAGACGCATATAATGTTCCCACCGAGAAGTAGGGTCCGACACGCCAGGAATATTGTAAAATATTACGTCTGAGATAATAGGTTGCCTTAGATTAGGATATACAACGTTATAGACGCATATAATGTTCCCACCGAGGAGTAGGGTCCGACACGCCTGGAATGTTGTAGAATATTACATCCGAGATGTAAGGTTGCCTTAGGTTAGAATATATAACGTTATGGATGTATATACTGTTCCCACCGAGAAGTAGGGTCCGACACGCCAGGAATATTGTCAAATATTACATCCGAGATGTAAGGTTGCCTTAGGTTAGGATATATAACGTTATGGACGTATATACTGTTCCCACCGAGAAGTAGGGTCCGACACGCCAGGAATGTTGTCAAATGTTACATCCGAGATGTTAGGTTGCCTTATGTTAGGATATATGACGCTACAGACGTATATACTGTTCCCTCCGAGAAGTAGGGTTCGACAGGCCAGGAATGTTGTCAAATATTGCATCCGAGATGTTAGGTTGCCTTAGATTAGGATATACAACGTTATAGACGCATATAATGTTCCCACCGAGGAGTAGGGTCCGACACGCCTGGAATGTTGTAGAGTATTACATCCGAGATGTAAGGTTGCCTTAGGTTAGAATATATAACGTTATGGATGTATATACTGTTCCCACCGAGAAGTAGGGTCCGACACGCCAGGAATGTTGTCAAATATTGCATCCGAGATGTTAGGTTGCCTTAGATTAGGATATACAACGTTATAGACACATATAATGTTCCCACCGAGGAGTAGGGTCCGACACGCCAGGAATGTTGTCAAATGTTACATCCGAGATGTTAGGTTGCCTTATGTTAGGATATATGACGCTACAGACGTATATACTGTTCCCTCCGAGAAGTAGGGTTCGACAGGCCAGGAATGTTGTCAAATATTGCATCCGAGATGTTAGGTTGCCTTAGGTTAGGATATATAACGTTATAGACGCATGTAATGTTACCTCCGAGACGTAGGGCCCGACACGCCTGGAATGTTGTCAAGTGTTACATCCGAGATGTTAGGTTGCCTTATGTTAGGATATATGACGCTACAGACGTATATACTGTTCCCTCCGAGAAGTAGGGTTCGACAGGCCAGGAATGTTGTCAAATATTGCATCCGAGATGTTAGGTTGCCTTAGATTAGGATATATACCGTTATAGACGTGTATAATGTACCCTCCGAGAAGTAGGGTTCGACAGGCCAGGAATGTTGTCAAATATTGCATCCGAGATGTTAGGTTGCCTTAGATTAGGATATACAACGTTATAGACGTATATACTGTTCCCTCCGAGAAGTACGGTTCGGCAGGCCAGGAATGTTGTCAAATCTTGCATCCGAGATGTTAGGTTGCCTTAGGTTAGGATATACAACGTTATAGACGCATATAATGTTCCCACCGAGGAGTAGGGTCCGACGCGCCTGGAATGTTATAGAATATTACATCCGAGATGTAAGGTTGCCTTAGGTTAGAATATATAACGTTATGGATGTATATACTGTTCCCACCGAGAAGTAGGGTCCGACACGCCAGGAATGTTGTCAAATATTACATCCGAGATGTAAGGTTGCCTTAGGTTAGGATATATAACGTTATGGACGTATATACTGTTCCCACCGAGAAGTAGGGTCCGACACGCCAGGAATGTTGTCAAATATTACATCCGAGTTGTTACGTTGCCGTTATAGACGCATTAATGTTACCACCGAGACGTAGGGACCGACACGCCTGGAATGTTGTCAAATGTTACATCCGAGATGTTAGGTTGCCTTAGGGTAGGATATATATCGTTATATACGTATATACTGTTCCCACCGAGAGGTAGGGTTCGACAGGCCAGGAATGTTGTCAAATATTGCATCCGAGATGTTAGGTTGCCTTAGATTAGGATATATACCGTTAGAGACGTATATAATGTTCCCTCCGAGAAGTCGGGTTCGACAGGCCAGGAATGTTGTCAAATATTGCATCCGAGATGTTAGGTTGCCTTAGATTAGGATATATGACGCTACAGACGTATATACTGTTCCCTCCGAGAAGTAGGGTTCGACAGGCCAGGAATGTTGTCAAATATTGCATCCGAGATGTTAGGTTGCCTTAGATTAGGATATACAACGTTATAGACGCATATAATGTTCCCACCGAGGAGTAGGGTCCGACACGCCTGGAATGTTGTAGAGTATTACATCCGAGATGTAAGGTTGCCTTAGGTTAGAATATATAACGTTATGGATGTATATACTGTTCCCACCGAGAAGTAGGGTGCGACACGCCAGGAATGTTGTCAAATATTGCATCCGAGATGTTAGGTTGCCTTAGATTAGGATATACAACGTTATAGACACATATAATGTTCCCACCGAGGAGTAGGGTCCGACACGCCTGGAATGTTGTAGAATATTACATCCGAGATGTAAGGTTGCCTTAGGTTAGAATATATAACGTTATAGACGCATATAATGTTCCCACCGAGGAGTAGGGTCCGACACGCCTGGAATGTTGTAGAATATTACATCCGAGATGTAAGGTTGCCTTAGGTTAGAATATATAACGTTATGGATGTATATACTGTTCCCACCGAGAAGTAGGGTCCGACACGCCAGGAATATTGTCAAATATTACATCCGAGATGTAAGGTTGCCTTAGGTTAGGATATATAACGTTATGGACGTATATACTGTTCCCACCGAGAAGTAGGGTCCGACACGCCAGGAATGTTGTCAAATGTTACATCCGAGATGTTAGGTTGCCTTATGTTAGGATATATGACGCTACAGACGTATATACTGTTCCCTCCGAGAAGTAGGGTTCGACAGGCCAGGAATGTTGTCAAATATTGCATCCGAGATGTTAGGTTGCCTTAGATTAGGATATACAACGTTATAGACGCATATAATGTTCCCACCGAGGAGTAGGGTCCGACACGCCTGGAATGTTGTAGAGTATTACATCCGAGATGTAAGGTTGCCTTAGGTTAGAATATATAACGTTATGGATGTATATACTGTTCCCACCGAGAAGTAGGGTCCGACACGCCAGGAATGTTGTCAAATATTGCATCCGAGATGTTAGGTTGCCTTAGATTAGGATATACAACGTTATAGACACATATAATGTTCCCACCGAGGAGTAGGGTCCGACACGCCTGGAATGTTGTAGAATATTACATCCGAGATGTAAGGTTGCCTTAGGTTAGAATATATAACGTTATGGACGTATATACTGTTCCCACCGAGAAGTAGGGTCCGACACGCCAGGAATGTTGTCAAGTATTACATCCGAGATGTAAGGTTGCCTTAGGTTAGGATATATAACGTTATGGACGTATATACTGTTCCCAACGAGAAGTAGGGTCCGACACGCCAGGAATGTTATAGAATATTACATCCGAGATGTAAGGTTGCCTTAGGTTAGAATATATAACGTTATGGATGTATATACTGTTCCCACCGAGAAGTAGGGTCCGACACGCCAGGAATGTTGTCAAATATTACATCCGAGATGTAAGGTTGCCTTAGGTTAGGATATATAACGTTATGGACGTATATACTGTTCCCACCGAGAAGTAGGGTCCGACACGCCAGGAATGTTGTCAAATATTACATCCGAGTTGTTACGTTGCCGTTATAGACGCATTAATGTTACCACCGAGACGTAGGGACCGACACGCCTGGAATGTTGTCAAATGTTACATCCGAGATGTTAGGTTGCCTTAGGGTAGGATATATATCGTTATAGACGTATATACTGTTCCCACCGAGAGGTAGGGTTCGACAGGCCAGGAATGTTGTCAAATATTGCATCCGAGATGTTAGGTTGCCTTAGATTAGGATATATACCGTTAGAGACGTATATAATGTTCCCTCCGAGAAGTCGGGTTCGACAGGCCAGGAATGTTGTCAAATATTGCATCCGAGATGTTAGGTTGCCTTAGATTAGGATATATGACGCTACAGACGTATATACTGTTCCCTCCGAGAAGTAGGGTTCGACAGGCCAGGAATGTTGTCAAATATTGCATCCGAGATGTTAGGTTGCCTTAGATTAGGATATACAACGTTATAGACGCATATAATGTTCCCACCGAGGAGTAGGGTCCGACACGCCTGGAATGTTGTAGAGTATTACATCCGAGATGTAAGGTTGCCTTAGGTTAGAATATATAACGTTATGGATGTATATACTGTTCCCACCGAGAAGTAGGGTGCGACACGCCAGGAATGTTGTCAAATATTGCATCCGAGATGTTAGGTTGCCTTAGATTAGGATATACAACGTTATAGACACATATAATGTTCCCACCGAGGAGTAGGGTCCGACACGCCTGGAATGTTGTAGAATATTACATCCGAGATGTAAGGTTGCCTTAGGTTAGAATATATAACGTTATGGACGTATATACTGTTCCCACCGAGAAGTAGGGTCCGACACGCCAGGAATGTTGTCAAGTATTACATCCGAGATGTAAGGTTGCCTTAGGTTAGGATATATAACGTTATGGACGTATATACTGTTCCCACCGAGAGGTAGGGTTCGACAGGCCAGGAATGTTGTCAAATATTGCATCCGAGATGTTAGGTTGCCTTAGGTTAGGATATATAACGTTATAGACGCATGTAATGTTACCACCGAGACGTAGGGACCGACACGCCTGGAATGTTGTCAAATGTTACATCCGAGATGTTAGGTTGCCGCAGGTTAGGATATATGACGCTACAGACGTATATACTGTTCCCTCCGAGAAGTAGGGTTCGACAGGCCAGGAATGTTGTCAAATATTGCATCCGAGATGTTAGGTTGCCTTAGATTGGGATATACAACGTTATAGACGCATGTAATGTTCCCACCGAGGAGTAGGGTCCGACACGCCTGGAATGTTGTAGAGTATTACATCCGAGATGTAAGGTTGCCTTAGGTTAGAATATATAACGTTATGGATGTATATACCGTTCCCACCGAGAAGTAGGGTCCGACACGCCTGGAATGTTGTAGAATAATACATTCGAGATGTCAGGTTGCCTTAGGTTAGGATATATAACGTTATGGACGTATATACTGTTCCCACCGAGAAGTAGGGTCCGAAACGCCAGGAATGTTGTCAAATATTACATCCGAGTTGTTACGTTGCCGTTATAGACGCATTAATGTTACCACCGAGACGTAGGGACCGACACGCCTGGAATGTTGTCAAATGTGACATCCGAGATGTTAGGTTGCCTTTGGTTAGGATATATGTCGTTATAGACGTATATACGGTTCCCACCGAGAGGTAGGGTTCGACAGGCCAGGAATGTTGTCAAATATTGCATCCGAGATGTTAGGTTGCCTTAGGTTAGGATATATAACGTTATAGACGCATGTAATGTTACCTCCGAGACGTAGGGACCGACACGCCTGGAATGTTGTCAAATGTTACATCCGAGATGTTAGGTTGCCTTATGTTAGGATATATGACGCTACAGACGTATATACTGTTCCCTCCGAGAAGTAGGGTTCGACAGGCCAGGAATGTTGTCAAATATTGCATCCGAGATGTTAGGTTGCCTTAGATTAGGATATACAACGTTATAGACGCATATAATGTTCCCACCGAGGAGTAGGGTCCGACACGCCTGGAATGTTGTAGAGTATTACATCCGAGATGTAAGGTTGCCTTAGGATAGAATATATAACGTTATGGATGTATATACTGTTCCCACCGAGAAGTAGGGTCCGACACGCCAGGAATGTTGTCAAATATTGCATCCGAGATGTTGGGTTGCCTTAGATTAGGATATACAA
This sequence comes from Xylocopa violacea, assembly GCA_963969225.1. Taxonomy (NCBI): domain Eukaryota; kingdom Metazoa; phylum Arthropoda; class Insecta; order Hymenoptera; family Apidae; genus Xylocopa; species Xylocopa violacea. The sequence continues at coordinate 24,747,753 of CAXAJV010000004.1, forward strand.
CGTTATAGACGCATATAATGTTCCCACCGAGAAGTAGGGTCCGACACGCCTGGAATGTTGTAGAATAATACATCCGAGATGTCAGGTTGCCTTAGGTTAGGATATATAACGTTATAGACGTATATACTGTTCCCTCCGAGAAGTAGGGTTCGACAGGCCAGGAATGTTGTCAAATATTGCATCCGAGATGTTAGGTTTCCTTAGATTAGGATATATACCGTTATAGACGCATGTAATGTTACCACCGAGACGTAGGGACCGACACGCCTGGAATGTTGTCAAATGTTACATCCGAGATGTTAGGTTGCCGCAGGTTAGGATATATGACGTTACAGACGTATATACTGTTCCCTCCGAGAAGTAGGGTTTGACAGGCCAGGAATGTTATCAAATATTGCATCCGAGATGTTAGGTTGCCTTAGATTATGATATATACCGTTATAGACACATATAATGTTCCCACCGAGAAGTAGGGTCCGACACGCCTGGAATGATGTAGAATATTACATCCGAGATGTCAGGTTGCCTTAGGTTAGGATATGTAACGTTATAGACGTATATACTGTTCCCACCGAGAAGTAGGGTCCGACACGCCAGGAATGTTGTCAAACATTACATCCGAGATGTAAGGTTGCCTTAGGTTAGGATATATGACGTTATGGGCGTATATACTGTTCCCACCGAGAAGTAGGGTCCGAAACGCCAGGAATGTTGCCAAATATTACATCCGAGATGTAAGGTTGCCTTAGGTTAGGATATATGACGTTATGGACGTATATACTGTTCCCACCGAGAAGTAGGGTCCGAAACGCCAGGAATGTTGTCAAATGTGACATCCGAGATGTTAGGTTGCCTTAGGTTAGGATATATGTCGTTATAGACGTGTATACTGTTCCCACCGAGAGGTAGGGTTCGACAGGCTAGGAATGTTGTCAAATATTGCATCCGAGATGTTAGGTTGCCTTAGGTTAGGATATATAACGTTATAGACGCATGTAATGTTACCTCCGAGACGTAGGGACCGACACGCCTGGAATGTTGTCAAGTGTTACATCCGAGATGTTAGGTTGCCTTATGTTAGGATATATGACGTTACAGACGTATATACTGTTCCCTCCGGGAAGTAGGGTTCGACAGGCCAGGAATGTTGTCAAATATTGCATCCGAGATGTTAGGTTGCCTTAGATTATGATATATACCGTTATAGACGCATATAAAGTTCCCACCGAGTAGTATGGTCCAACACGCCTGGAAGGTTGTAGAATATTACATCCGAGATGTCAAGTTGCCTTAGGTTAGGATATATACTGTTATAGACCTATATACTGTTCCCTCCGAGAAGTATGGTCCGACACGCCTGGAAGGTTGTAGAATATTACATCCGAGATGTCAGGTTGCCTTAGGTTAGGATATATACTGTTATAGACATATATACTGTTCCCTCCGAGAAGTAGGGTTCGACAGGCCAGGAATGTTGTCAAATATTGCATCCGACATGTTAGGTTGCCTTAGGTTAGGATATAAGACGTTACAGACGTATATACTGTTCCCTCCGAGAAGTAGGGTTCGACAGGCCAGGAATGTTGTCAAATATTGCATCCGAGATGTTAGGTTACCTTAGAGTATGATATATACCGTTATAGACGCATATAATGTTCCCACCGAGAAGTAGGGTCCGACACGCCTGGAAGGTTGTAGAATATTACATCCGAGATGTCAGGTTGCCTTAGGTTAGGATATATACCGTTATAGACATATATACTGTTCCCTCCGAGAAGTAGGGTTCGACAGGCCAGGAGTGTTGTTAAATATTGCATCCGAGATGTTAGGTTGCCTTAGATTATGATATATACCGTTATAGACGTATATACTGTTCCCTCCGAGAAGTAGGGTTCGACAGGCCAGGAATGTTGTCAAATATTGCATCCGAGATGTTAGGTTGCCTTAGATTAGGATATACAACGTTATAGACGCATATAATGTTCCCACCGAGAAGTAGGGTCCGACACGCCTGGAATGTTGTAGAATAATACATCCGAGATGTCAGGTTGCCTTAGGTTAGGATATATAACGTTATAGACGTATATACTGTTCCCTCCGAGAAGTAGGGTTCGACAGGCCAGGAATGTTGTCAAATATTGCATCCGAGATGTTAGGTTGCCTTAGATTAGGATATATACCGTTATAGAAGCATGTAATGTTACCACCGAGACGTAGGGACCGACACGCCTGGAATGTTGTCAAATGTTACATCCGAGATGTTAGGTTGCCGCAGGTTAGGATATATGACGCTACAGACGTATATACTGTTCCCTCCGAGAAGTAGGGTTCGACAGGCCAGGAATGTTGTCAAATATTGCATCCGAGATGTTAGGTTGCCTTAGATTGGGATATACAACGTTATAGACGCATCTAATGTTCCCACCGAGGAGTAGGGTCCGACACGCCTGGAATGTTGTAGAGTATTACATCCGAGATGTAAGGTTGCCTTAGGTTAGAATATATAACGTTATGGATGTATATACTGTTCCCACCGAGAAGTAGGGTCCGACACGCCAGGAATGTTGTCAAATATTGCATCCGAGATGTTAGGTTGCCTTAGATTAGGATATACAACGTTATAGACGCATATAATGTTCCCACCGAGAAGTAGGGTCCGACACGCCTGGAATGTTGTAGAATAATACATCCGAGATGTCAGGTTGCCTTAGGTTAGGATATATAACGTTATAGACGTATATACTGTTCCCTCCGAGAAGTAGGGTTCGACAGGCCAGGAATGTTGTCAAATATTGCATCCGAGATGTTAGGTTTCCTTAGATTAGGATATATACCGTTATAGACGCATGTAATGTTACCACCGAGACGTAGGGACCGACACGCCTGGAATGTTGTCAAATGTTACATCCGAGATGTTAGGTTGCCGCAGGTTAGGATATATGACGTTACAGACGTATATACTGTTCCCTCCGAGAAGTAGGGTTTGACAGGCCAGGAATGTTATCAAATATTGCATCCGAGATGTTAGGTTGCCTTAGATTATGATATATACCGTTATAGACACATATAATGTTCCCACCGAGAAGTAGGGTCCGACACGCCTGGAATGATGTAGAATATTACATCCGAGATGTCAGGTTGCCTTAGGTTAGGATATGTAACGTTATAGACGTATATACTGTTCCCACCGAGAAGTAGGGTCCGACACGCCAGGAATGTTGTCAAATATTACATCCGAGATGTAAGGTTGCCTTAGGTTAGGATATATGACGTTATGGGCGTATATACTGTTCCCACCGAGAAGTAGGGTCCGAAACGCCAGGAATGTTGTCAAATATTACATCCGAGATGTAAGGTTGCCTTAGGTTAGGATATATGACGTTATGGACGTATATACTGTTCCCACCGAGAAGTAGGGTCCGAAACGCCAGGAATGTTGTCAAATATTACATCCGAGTTGTTACGTTGCCGTTATAGACGCATTAATGTTACCACCGAGACGTAGGGACCGACACGCCTGGAACGTTGTCAAATGTGACATCCGAGATGTTAGGTTGCCTTAGGTTAGGATATATGTCGTTATAGACGTATATACTGTTCCCACCGAGAGGTAGGGTTCGACAGGCCAGGAATGTTGTCAAATATTGCATCCGAGATGTTAGGTTGCCTTAGGTTAGGATATATAACGTTATAGACGCATGTAATGTTACCTCCGAGACGTAGGGACCGACACGCCTGGAATGTTGTCAAGTGTTACATCCGAGATGTTAGGTTGCCTTATGTTAGGATATATGACGTTACAGACGTATATACTGTTCCCTCCGGGAAGTAGGGTTCGACAGGCCAGGAATGTTGTCAAATATTGCATCCGAGATGTTAGGTTGCCTTAGATTATGATATATACCGTTATAGACGCATATAATGTTCCCACCGAGTAGTATGGTCCGACACGCCTGGAAGGTTGTAGAATATTACATCCGAGATGTCAGGTTGCCTTAGGTTAGGATATATACTGTTATAGACATATATACTGTTCCCTCCGAGAAGTATGGTCCGACACGCCTGGAAGGTTGTAGAATATTACATCCGAGATGTCAGGTTGCCTTAGGTTAGGATATATACTGTTATAGACATATATACTGTTCCCTCCGAGAAGTAGGGTTCGACAGGCCAGGAATGTTGTCAAATATTGCATCCGACATGTTAGGATGCCTTAGGTTAGGATATAAGACGTTACAGACGTATATACTGTTCCCTCCGAGAAGTAGGGTTCGACAGGCCAGGAATGTTGTCAAATATTGCATCCGAGATGTTAGGTTACCTTAGAGTATGATATATACCGTTATAGACGCATATAATATTCCCACCGAGAAGTAGGGTCCGACACGCCTGGAAGGTTGTAGAATATTACATCCGAGATGTCAGGTTGCCTTAGGTTAGGATATATACTGTTATAGACATATATACTGTTCCCTCCGAGAAGTATGGTCCGACACGCCTGGAAGGTTGTAGAATATTACATCCGAGATGTCAGGTTGCCTTAGGTTAGGATATATACTGTTATAGACATATATACTGTTCCCTCCGAGAAGTAGGGTTCGACAGGCCAGGAATGTTGTCAAATATTGCATCCGACATGTTAGGATGCCTTAGGTTAGGATATAAGACGTTACAGACGTATATACTGTTCCCTCCGAGAAGTAGGGTTCGACAGGCCAGGAATGTTGTCAAATATTGCATCCGAGATGTTAGGTTACCTTAGAGTATGATATATACCGTTATAGACGCATATAATATTCCCACCGAGAAGTAGGGTCCGACACGCCTGGAAGGTTGTAGAATATTACATCCGAGATGTCAGGTTGCCTTAGGTTAGGATATATACTGTTATAGACATATATACTGTTCCCTCCGAGAAGTATGGTCCGACACGCCTGGAAGGTTGTAGAATATTACATCCGAGATGTCAGGTTGCCTTAGGTTAGGATATATACTGTTATAGACATATATACTGTTCCCTCCGAGAAGTAGGGTTCGACAGGCCAGGAATGTTGTCAAATATTGCATCCGACATGTTAGGATGCCTTAGGTTAGGATATAAGACGTTACAGACGTATATACTGTTCCCTCCGAGAAGTAGGGTTCGACAGGCCAGGAATGTTGTCAAATATTGCATCCGAGATGTTAGGTTACCTTAGAGTATGATATATACCGTTATAGACGCATATAATATTCCCACCGAGAAGTAGGGTCCGACACGCCTGGAAGGTTGTAGAATATTACATCCGAGATGTCAGGTTGCCTTAGGTTAGGATATATACCGTTATAGACATATATACTGTTCCCTCCGAGAAGTAGGGTTCGACAGGCCAGGAGTGTTGTCAAATATTGCATCCGAGATGTTAGGTTGCCTTAGATTATGATATATACCGTTATAGACGTATATACTGTTCCCTCCGAGAAGCAGGGTTCGACAGGCCAGGAATGTTGTCAAATATTGCATCCGAGATGTTAGGTTGCCTTAGATTAGGATATACAACGTTATAGACGCATATAATGTTCCCACCGAGAAGTAGGGTCCGACACGCCTGGAATGTTGTAGAATAATACATCCGAGATGTCAGGTTGCCTTAGGTTAGGATATATAACGTTATAGACGTATATACTGTTCCCTCCGAGAAGTAGGGTTCGACAGGCCAGGAATGTTGTCAAATATTGCATCCGAGATGTTAGGTTTCCTTAGATTAGGATATATACCGTTATAGACGCATGTAATGTTACCACCGAGACGTAGGGACCGACACGCCTGGAATGTTGTCAAGTGTTACATCCGAGATGTTAGGTTGCCTTATGTTAGGATATATGACGTTACAGACGTATATACTGTTCCCTCCGGGAAGTAGGGTTCGACAGGCCAGGAATGTTGTCAAATATTGCATCCGAGATGTTAGGTTGCCTTAGATTATGATATATACCGTTATAGACGCATATAAAGTTCCCACCGAGTAGTATGGTCCAACACGCCTGGAAGGTTGTAGAATATTACATCCGAGATGTCAAGTTGCCTTAGGTTAGGATATATACTGTTATAGACCTATATACTGTTCCCTCCGAGAAGTATGGTCCGACACGCCTGGAAGGTTGTAGAATATTACATCCGAGATGTCAGGTTGCCTTAGGTTAGGATATATACTGTTATAGACATATATACTGTTCCCTCCGAGAAGTAGGGTTCGACAGGCCAGGAATGTTGTCAAATATTGCATCCGACATGTTAGGTTGCCTTAGGTTAGGATATAAGACGTTACAGACGTATATACTGATCCCTCCGAGAAGTAGGGTTCGACAGGCCAGGAATGTTGTCAAATATTGCATCCGAGATGTTAGGTTACCTTAGAGTATGATATATACCGTTATAGACGCATATAATGTTCCCACCGAGAAGTAGGGTCCGACACGCCTGGAAGGTTGTAGAATATTACATCCGAGATGTCAGGTTGCCTTAGGTTAGGATATATACCGTTATAGACATATATACTGTTCCCTCCGAGAAGTAGGGTTCGACACGCCTGGAATGTTGTCAAATGTTACATCCGAGATGTTAGGTTGCCGCAGGTTAGGATATATGACGCTACAGACGTATATACTGTTCCCTCCGAGAAGTAGGGTTCGACAGGCCAGGAATGTTGTCAAATATTGCATCCGAGATGTTAGGTTGCCTTAGATTGGGATATACAACGTTATAGACGCATCTAATGTTCCCACCGAGGAGTAGGGTCCGACACGCCTGGAATGTTGTAGAGTATTACATCCGAGATGTAAGGTTGCCTTAGGTTAGAATATATAACGTTATGGATGTATATACCGTTCCCACCGAGAAGTAGGGTCCGACACGCCTGGAATGTTGTAGAATAATACATTCGAGATGTCAGGTTGCCTTAGGTTAGGATATATAACGTTATGGACGTATATACTGTTCCCACCGAGAAGTAGGGTCCGAAACGCCAGGAATGTTGTCAAATATTACATCCGAGTTGTTACGTTGCCGTTATAGACGCATTAATGTTACCACCGAGACGTAGGGACCGACACGCCTGGAATGTTGTCAAATGTGACATCCGAGATGTTAGGTTGCCTTAGGTTAGGATATATGTCGTTATAGACGTATATCCGGTTCCCACCGAGAGGTAGGGTTCGACAGGCCAGGAATGTTGTCAAATATTGCATCCGAGATGTTAGGTTGCCTTAGATTAGGATATATACCGTTATAGACGCATGTAATGTTACCACCGAGACGTAGGGACCGACACGCCTGGAATGTTGTCAAATGTTACATCCGAGATGTTAGGTTGCCTCAGGTTAGGATATATGACGCTACAGACGTATATACTGTTCCCTCCGAGAAGTAGGGTTCGACAGGCCAGGAATGTTGTCAAATATTGCATCCGAGATGTTAGGTTGCCTTAGATTAGGATATACAACGTTATAGACGCATATAATGTTCCCACCGAGGAGTAGGGTCCGACACGCCTGGAATGTTGTAGAGTATTACATCCGAGATGTAAGGTTGCCTTAGGTTAGAATATATAACGTTATGGATGTATATACTGTTCCCACCGAGAAGTAGGGTCCGACACGCCAGGAATGTTGTCAAATATTGCATCCGAGATGTTAGGTTGCCTTAGATTAGGATATACAACGTTATAGACGCATATAATGTTCCCACCGAGAAGTAGGGTCCGACACGCCTGGAATGTTGTAGAATAATACATCCGAGATGTCAGGTTGCCTTAGGTTAGGATATATAACGTTATAGACGTATATACTGTTCCCTCCGAGAAGTAGGGTTCGACAGGCCAGGAATGTTGTCAAATATTGCATCCGAGATGTTAGGTTTCCTTAGATTAGGATATATACCGTTATAGACGTGTATAATGTACCCTCCGAGAAGTAGGGTTCGACAGGCCAGGAATGTTGTCAAATATTGCATCCGAGATGTTAGGTTGCCTTAGATTAGGATATACAACGTTATAGACGTATATACTGTTCCCTCCGAGAAGTACGGTTCGGCAGGCCAGGAATGTTGTCAAATCTTGCATCCGAGATGTTAGGTTGCCTTAGGTTAGGATATACAACGTTATAGACGCATATAATGTTCCCACCGAGGAGTAGGGTCCGACACGCCTGGAATGTTATAGAATATTACATCCGAGATGTAAGGTTGCCTTAGGTTAGAATATATAACGTTATGGATGTATATACTGTTCCCACCGAGAAGTAGGGTCCGACACGCCAGGAATGTTGTCAAATATTACATCCGAGATGTAAGGTTGCCTTAGGTTAGGATATATAACGTTATGGACGTATATACTGTTCCCACCGAGAAGTAGGGTCCGACACGCCAGGAATGTTGTCAAATATTACATCCGAGTTGTTACGTTGCCGTTATAGACGCATTAATGTTACCACCGAGACGTAGGGACCGACACGCCTGGAATGTTGTCAAATGTTACATCCGAGATGTTAGGTTGCCTTAGGGTAGGATATATATCGTTATATACGTATATACTGTTCCCACCGAGAGGTAGGGTTCGACAGGCCAGGAATGTTGTCAAATATTGCATCCGAGATGTTAGGTTGCCTTAGATTAGGATATATACCGTTAGAGACGTATATAATGTTCCCTCCGAGAAGTCGGGTTCGACAGGCCAGGAATGTTGTCAAATATTGCATCCGAGATGTTAGGTTGCCTTAGATTAGGATATATGACGCTACAGACGTATATACTGTTCCCTCCGAGAAGTAGGGTTCGACAGGCCAGGAATGTTGTCAAATATTGCATCCGAGATGTTAGGTTGCCTTAGATTAGGATATACAACGTTATAGACGCATATAATGTTCCCACCGAGGAGTAGGGTCCGACACGCCTGGAATGTTGTAGAGTATTACATCCGAGATGTAAGGTTGCCTTAGGTTAGAATATATAACGTTATGGATGTATATACTGTTCCCACCGAGAAGTAGGGTGCGACACGCCAGGAATGTTGTCAAATATTGCATCCGAGATGTTAGGTTGCCTTAGATTAGGATATACAACGTTATAGACACATATAATGTTCCCACCGAGGAGTAGGGTCCGACACGCCTGGAATGTTGTAGAATATTACATCCGAGATGTAAGGTTGCCTTAGGTTAGAATATATAACGTTATAGACGCATATAATGTTCCCACCGAGGAGTAGGGTCCGACACGCCTGGAATGTTGTAGAATATTACATCCGAGATGTAAGGTTGCCTTAGGTTAGAATATATAACGTTATGGACGTATATACTGTTCCCACCGAGAAGTAGGGTCCGACACGCCAGGAATGTTGTCAAATGTTACATCCGAGATGTTAGGTTGCCTTATGTTAGGATATATGACGCTACAGACGTATATACTGTTCCCTCCGAGAAGTAGGGTTCGACAGGCCAGGAATGTTGTCAAATATTGCATCCGAGATGTTAGGTTGCCTTAGATTAGGATATACAACGTTATAGACGCATATAATGTTCCCACCGAGGAGTAGGGTCCGACACGCCTGGAATGTTGTAGAGTATTACATCCGAGATGTAAGGTTGCCTTAGGTTAGAATATATAACGTTATGGATGTATATACTGTTCCCACCGAGAAGTAGGGTCCGACACGCCAGGAATGTTGTCAAATATTGCATCCGAGATGTTAGGTTGCCTTAGATTAGGATATACAACGTTATAGACACATATAATGTTCCCACCGAGGAGTAGGGTCCGACACGCCTGGAATGTTGTAGAATATTACATCCGAGATGTAAGGTTGCCTTAGGTTAGAATATATAACGTTATGGACGTATATACTGTTCCCACCGAGAAGTAGGGTCCGACACGCCAGGAATGTTGTCAAGTATTACATCCGAGATGTAAGGTTGCCTTAGGTTAGGATATATAACGTTATGGACGTATATACTGTTCCCAACGAGAAGTAGGGTCCGACACGCCAGGAATGTTGTCAAATGTTACATCCGAGATGTTAGGTTGCCTTATGTTAGGATATATGACGCTACAGACGTATATACTGTTCCCTCCGAGAAGTAGGGTTCGACAGGCCAGGAATGTTGTCAAATATTGCATCCGAGATGTTAGGTTGCCTTAGGTTAGGATATATAACGTTATAGACGCATGTAATGTTACCTCCGAGACGTAGGGCCCGACACGCCTGGAATGTTGTCAAGTGTTACATCCGAGATGTTAGGTTGCCTTATGTTAGGATATATGACGCTACAGACGTATATACTGTTCCCTCCGAGAAGTAGGGTTCGACAGGCCAGGAATGTTGTCAAATATTGCATCCGAGATGTTAGGTTGCCTTAGATTAGGATATATACCGTTATAGACGTGTATAATGTACCCTCCGAGAAGTAGGGTTCGACAGGCCAGGAATGTTGTCAAATATTGCATCCGAGATGTTAGGTTGCCTTAGATTAGGATATACAACGTTATAGACGTATATACTGTTCCCTCCGAGAAGTACGGTTCGGCAGGCCAGGAATGTTGTCAAATCTTGCATCCGAGATGTTAGGTTGCCTTAGGTTAGGATATATAACGTTATAGACGCATGTAATGTTACCACCGAGACGTAGGGACCGACACGCCTGGAATGTTGTCAAATGTTACATCCGAGATGTTAGGTTGCCTTAGATTAGGATATACAACGTTATAGACGCATATAATGTTCCCACCGAGGAGTAGGGTCCGACACGCCTGGAATGTTATAGAATATTACATCCGAGATGTAAGGTTGCCTTAGGTTAGAATATATAACGTTATGGATGTATATACTGTTCCCACCGAGAAGTAGGGTCCGACACGCCAGGAATGTTGTCAAATATTACATCCGAGATGTAAGGTTGCCTTAGGTTAGGATATATAACGTTATGGACGTATATACTGTTCCCACCGAGAAGTAGGGTCCGACACGCCAGGAATGTTGTCAAATATTACATCCGAGTTGTTACGTTGCCGTTATAGACGCATTAATGTTACCACCGAGACGTAGGGACCGACACGCCTGGAATGTTGTCAAATGTTACATCCGAGATGTTAGGTTGCCTTAGGGTAGGATATATATCGTTATAGACGTATATACTGTTCCCACCGAGAGGTAGGGTTCGACAGGCCAGGAATGTTGTCAAATATTGCATCCGAGATGTTAGGTTGCCTTAGATTAGGATATATACCGTTAGAGACGTATATAATGTTCCCTCCGAGAAGTCGGGTTCGACAGGCCAGGAATGTTGTCAAATATTGCATCCGAGATGTTAGGTTGCCTTAGATTAGGATATATGACGCTACAGACGTATATACTGTTCCCTCCGAGAAGTAGGGTTCGACAGGCCAGGAATGTTGTCAAATATTGCATCCGAGATGTTAGGTTGCCTTAGATTAGGATATACAACGTTATAGACGCATATAATGTTCCCACCGAGGAGTAGGGTCCGACACGCCTGGAATGTTGTAGAGTATTACATCCGAGATGTAAGGTTGCCTTAGGTTAGAATATATAACGTTATGGATGTATATACTGTTCCCACCGAGAAGTAGGGTGCGACACGCCAGGAATGTTGTCAAATATTGCATCCGAGATGTTAGGTTGCCTTAGATTAGGATATACAACGTTATAGACACATATAATGTTCCCACCGAGGAGTAGGGTCCGACACGCCTGGAATGTTGTAGAATATTACATCCGAGATGTAAGGTTGCCTTAGGTTAGAATATATAACGTTATGGACGTATATACTGTTCCCACCGAGAAGTAGGGTCCGACACGCCAGGAATGTTGTCAAGTATTACATCCGAGATGTAAGGTTGCCTTAGGTTAGGATATATAACGTTATGGACGTATATACTGTTCCCACCGAGAGGTAGGGTTCGACAGGCCAGGAATGTTGTCAAATATTGCATCCGAGATGTTAGGTTGCCTTAGGTTAGGATATATAACGTTATAGACGCATGTAATGTTACCACCGAGACGTAGGGACCGACACGCCTGGAATGTTGTCAAATGTTACATCCGAGATGTTAGGTTGCCGCAGGTTAGGATATATGACGCTACAGACGTATATACTGTTCCCTCCGAGAAGTAGGGTTCGACAGGCCAGGAATGTTGTCAAATATTGCATCCGAGATGTTAGGTTGCCTTAGATTGGGATATACAACGTTATAGACGCATGTAATGTTCCCACCGAGGAGTAGGGTCCGACACGCCTGGAATGTTGTAGAGTATTACATCCGAGATGTAAGGTTGCCTTAGGTTAGAATATATAACGTTATGGATGTATATACCGTTCCCACCGAGAAGTAGGGTCCGACACGCCTGGAATGTTGTAGAATAATACATTCGAGATGTCAGGTTGCCTTAGGTTAGGATATATAACGTTATGGACGTATATACTGTTCCCACCGAGAAGTAGGGTCCGAAACGCCAGGAATGTTGTCAAATATTACATCCGAGTTGTTACGTTGCCGTTATAGACGCATTAATGTTACCACCGAGACGTAGGGACCGACACGCCTGGAATGTTGTCAAATGTGACATCCGAGATGTTAGGTTGCCTTTGGTTAGGATATATGTCGTTATAGACGTATATACGGTTCCCACCGAGAGGTAGGGTTCGACAGGCCAGGAATGTTGTCAAATATTGCATCCGAGATGTTAGGTTGCCTTAGGTTAGGATATATAACGTTATAGACGCATGTAATGTTACCTCCGAGACGTAGGGACCGACACGCCTGGAATGTTGTCAAATGTTACATCCGAGATGTTAGGTTGCCTTATGTTAGGATATATGACGCTACAGACGTATATACTGTTCCCTCCGAGAAGTAGGGTTCGACAGGCCAGGAATGTTGTCAAATATTGCATCCGAGATGTTAGGTTGCCTTAGATTAGGATATACAACGTTATAGACGCATATAATGTTCCCACCGAGGAGTAGGGTCCGACACGCCTGGAATGTTGTAGAGTATTACATCCGAGATGTAAGGTTGCCTTAGGATAGAATATATAACGTTATGGATGTATATACTGTTCCCACCGAGAAGTAGGGTCCGACACGCCAGGAATGTTGTCAAATATTGCATCCGAGATGTTGGGTTGCCTTAGATTAGGATATACAACGTTATAGACGCATATAATGTTCCCACCGAGAAGTAGGGTCCGACACGCCTGGAATGTTGTAGAATAATACATCCGAGATGTCAGGTTGCCTTAGGTTAGGATATATAACGTTATAGACGTATATACTGTTCCCTCCGAGAAGTAGGGTTCGACAGGCCAGGAATGTTGTCAAATATTGCATCCGAGATGTTAGGTTTCCTTAGATTAGGATATATACCGTTATAGACGCATGTAATGTTACCACCGAGACGTAGGGACCGACACGCCTGGAATGTTGTCAAATGTTACATCCGAGATGTTAGGTTGCCGCAGGTTAGGATATATGACGTTACAGACGTATATACTGTTCCCTCCGAGAAGTAGGGTTTGACAGGCCAGGAATGTTATCAAATATTGCATCCGAGATGTTAGGTTGCCTTAGATTATGATATATACCGTTATAGACACATATAATGTTCCCACCGAGAAGTAGGGTCCGACACGCCTGGAATGATGTAGAATATTACATCCGAGATGTCAGGTTGCCTTAGGTTAGGATATGTAACGTTATAGACGTATATACTGTTCCCACCGAGAAGTAGGGTCCGACACGCCAGGAATGTTGTCAAACATTACATCCGAGATGTAAGGTTGCCTTAGGTTAGGATATATGACGTTATGGGCGTATATACTGTTCCCACCGAGAAGTAGGGTCCGAAACGCCAGGAATGTTGCCAAATATTACATCCGAGATGTAAGGTTGCCTTAGGTTAGGATATATGACGTTATGGACGTATATACTGTTCCCACCGAGAAGTAGGGTCCGAAACGCCAGGAATGTTGTCAAATGTGACATCCGAGATGTTAGGTTGCCTTAGGTTAGGATATATGTCGTTATAGACGTGTATACTGTTCCCACCGAGAGGTAGGGTTCGACAGGCTAGGAATGTTGTCAAATATTGCATCCGAGATGTTAGGTTGCCTTAGGTTAGGATATATAACGTTATAGACGCATGTAATGTTACCTCCGAGACGTAGGGACCGACACGCCTGGAATGTTGTCAAGTGTTACATCCGAGATGTTAGGTTGCCTTATGTTAGGATATATGACGTTACAGACGTATATACTGTTCCCTCCGGGAAGTAGGGTTCGACAGGCCAGGAATGTTGTCAAATATTGCATCCGAGATGTTAGGTTGCCTTAGATTATGATATATACCGTTATAGACGCATATAAAGTTCCCACCGAGTAGTATGGTCCAACACGCCTGGAAGGTTGTAGAATATTACATCCGAGATGTCAAGTTGCCTTAGGTTAGGATATATACTGTTATAGACCTATATACTGTTCCCTCCGAGAAGTATGGTCCGACACGCCTGGAAGGTTGTAGAATATTACATCCGAGATGTCAGGTTGCCTTAGGTTAGGATATATACTGTTATAGACATATATACTGTTCCCTCCGAGAAGTAGGGTTCGACAGGCCAGGAATGTTGTCAAATATTGCATCCGACATGTTAGGTTGCCTTAGGTTAGGATATAAGACGTTACAGACGTATATACTGTTCCCTCCGAGAAGTAGGGTTCGACAGGCCAGGAATGTTGTCAAATATTGCATCCGAGATGTTAGGTTACCTTAGAGTATGATATATACCGTTATAGACGCATATAATGTTCCCACCGAGAAGTAGGGTCCGACACGCCTGGAAGGTTGTAGAATATTACATCCGAGATGTCAGGTTGCCTTAGGTTAGGATATATACCGTTATAGACATATATACTGTTCCCTCCGAGAAGTAGGGTTCGACAGGCCAGGAGTGTTGTTAAATATTGCATCCGAGATGTTAGGTTGCCTTAGATTATGATATATACCGTTATAGACGTATATACTGTTCCCTCCGAGAAGTAGGGTTCGACAGGCCAGGAATGTTGTCAAATATTGCATCCGAGATGTTAGGTTGCCTTAGATTAGGATATACAACGTTATAGACGCATATAATGTTCCCACCGAGAAGTAGGGTCCGACACGCCTGGAATGTTGTAGAATAATACATCCGAGATGTCAGGTTGCCTTAGGTTAGGATATATAACGTTATAGACGTATATACTGTTCCCTCCGAGAAGTAGGGTTCGACAGGCCAGGAATGTTGTCAAATATTGCATCCGAGATGTTAGGTTGCCTTAGATTAGGATATATACCGTTATAGAAGCATGTAATGTTACCACCGAGACGTAGGGACCGACACGCCTGGAATGTTGTCAAATGTTACATCCGAGATGTTAGGTTGCCGCAGGTTAGGATATATGACGCTACAGACGTATATACTGTTCCCTCCGAGAAGTAGGGTTCGACAGGCCAGGAATGTTGTCAAATATTGCATCCGAGATGTTAGGTTGCCTTAGATTGGGATATACAACGTTATAGACGCATCTAATGTTCCCACCGAGGAGTAGGGTCCGACACGCCTGGAATGTTGTAGAGTATTACATCCGAGATGTAAGGTTGCCTTAGGTTAGAATATATAACGTTATGGATGTATATACTGTTCCCACCGAGAAGTAGGGTCCGACACGCCAGGAATGTTGTCAAATATTGCATCCGAGATGTTAGGTTGCCTTAGATTAGGATATACAACGTTATAGACGCATATAATGTTCCCACCGAGAAGTAGGGTCCGACACGCCTGGAATGTTGTAGAATAATACATCCGAGATGTCAGGTTGCCTTAGGTTAGGATATATAACGTTATAGACGTATATACTGTTCCCTCCGAGAAGTAGGGTTCGACAGGCCAGGAATGTTGTCAAATATTGCATCCGAGATGTTAGGTTTCCTTAGATTAGGATATATACCGTTATAGACGCATGTAATGTTACCACCGAGACGTAGGGACCGACACGCCTGGAATGTTGTCAAATGTTACATCCGAGATGTTAGGTTGCCGCAGGTTAGGATATATGACGTTACAGACGTATATACTGTTCCCTCCGAGAAGTAGGGTTTGACAGGCCAGGAATGTTATCAAATATTGCATCCGAGATGTTAGGTTGCCTTAGATTATGATATATACCGTTATAGACACATATAATGTTCCCACCGAGAAGTAGGGTCCGACACGCCTGGAATGATGTAGAATATTACATCCGAGATGTCAGGTTGCCTTAGGTTAGGATATGTAACGTTATAGACGTATATACTGTTCCCACCGAGAAGTAGGGTCCGACACGCCAGGAATGTTGTCAAATATTACATCCGAGATGTAAGGTTGCCTTAGGTTAGGATATATGACGTTATGGGCGTATATACTGTTCCCACCGAGAAGTAGGGTCCGAAACGCCAGGAATGTTGTCAAATATTACATCCGAGATGTAAGGTTGCCTTAGGTTAGGATATATGACGTTATGGACGTATATACTGTTCCCACCGAGAAGTAGGGTCCGAAACGCCAGGAATGTTGTCAAATATTACATCCGAGTTGTTACGTTGCCGTTATAGACGCATTAATGTTACCACCGAGACGTAGGGACCGACACGCCTGGAACGTTGTCAAATGTGACATCCGAGATGTTAGGTTGCCTTAGGTTAGGATATATGTCGTTATAGACGTATATACTGTTCCCACCGAGAGGTAGGGTTCGACAGGCCAGGAATGTTGTCAAATATTGCATCCGAGATGTTAGGTTGCCTTAGGTTAGGATATATAACGTTATAGACGCATGTAATGTTACCTCCGAGACGTAGGGACCGACACGCCTGGAATGTTGTCAAGTGTTACATCCGAGATGTTAGGTTGCCTTATGTTAGGATATATGACGTTACAGACGTATATACTGTTCCCTCCGGGAAGTAGGGTTCGACAGGCCAGGAATGTTGTCAAATATTGCATCCGAGATGTTAGGTTGCCTTAGATTATGATATATACCGTTATAGACGCATATAATGTTCCCACCGAGTAGTATGGTCCGACACGCCTGGAAGGTTGTAGAATATTACATCCGAGATGTCAGGTTGCCTTAGGTTAGGATATATACTGTTATAGACATATATACTGTTCCCTCCGAGAAGTATGGTCCGACACGCCTGGAAGGTTGTAGAATATTACATCCGAGATGTCAGGTTGCCTTAGGTTAGGATATATACTGTTATAGACATATATACTGTTCCCTCCGAGAAGTAGGGTTCGACAGGCCAGGAATGTTGTCAAATATTGCATCCGACATGTTAGGATGCCTTAGGTTAGGATATAAGACGTTACAGACGTATATACTGTTCCCTCCGAGAAGTAGGGTTCGACAGGCCAGGAATGTTGTCAAATATTGCATCCGAGATGTTAGGTTACCTTAGAGTATGATATATACCGTTATAGACGCATATAATATTCCCACCGAGAAGTAGGGTCCGACACGCCTGGAAGGTTGTAGAATATTACATCCGAGATGTCAGGTTGCCTTAGGTTAGGATATATACTGTTATAGACATATATACTGTTCCCTCCGAGAAGTATGGTCCGACACGCCTGGAAGGTTGTAGAATATTACATCCGAGATGTCAGGTTGCCTTAGGTTAGGATATATACTGTTATAGACATATATACTGTTCCCTCCGAGAAGTAGGGTTCGACAGGCCAGGAATGTTGTCAAATATTGCATCCGACATGTTAGGATGCCTTAGGTTAGGATATAAGACGTTACAGACGTATATACTGTTCCCTCCGAGAAGTAGGGTTCGACAGGCCAGGAATGTTGTCAAATATTGCATCCGAGATGTTAGGTTACCTTAGAGTATGATATATACCGTTATAGACGCATATAATATTCCCACCGAGAAGTAGGGTCCGACACGCCTGGAAGGTTGTAGAATATTACATCCGAGATGTCAGGTTGCCTTAGGTTAGGATATATACTGTTATAGACATATATACTGTTCCCTCCGAGAAGTATGGTCCGACACGCCTGGAAGGTTGTAGAATATTACATCCGAGATGTCAGGTTGCCTTAGGTTAGGATATATACTGTTATAGACATATATACTGTTCCCTCCGAGAAGTAGGGTTCGACAGGCCAGGAATGTTGTCAAATATTGCATCCGACATGTTAGGATGCCTTAGGTTAGGATATAAGACGTTACAGACGTATATACTGTTCCCTCCGAGAAGTAGGGTTCGACAGGCCAGGAATGTTGTCAAATATTGCATCCGAGATGTTAGGTTACCTTAGAGTATGATATATACCGTTATAGACGCATATAATATTCCCACCGAGAAGTAGGGTCCGACACGCCTGGAAGGTTGTAGAATATTACATCCGAGATGTCAGGTTGCCTTAGGTTAGGATATATACCGTTATAGACATATATACTGTTCCCTCCGAGAAGTAGGGTTCGACAGGCCAGGAGTGTTGTCAAATATTGCATCCGAGATGTTAGGTTGCCTTAGATTATGATATATACCGTTATAGACGTATATACTGTTCCCTCCGAGAAGCAGGGTTCGACAGGCCAGGAATGTTGTCAAATATTGCATCCGAGATGTTAGGTTGCCTTAGATTAGGATATACAACGTTATAGACGCATATAATGTTCCCACCGAGAAGTAGGGTCCGACACGCCTGGAATGTTGTAGAATAATACATCCGAGATGTCAGGTTGCCTTAGGTTAGGATATATAACGTTATAGACGTATATACTGTTCCCTCCGAGAAGTAGGGTTCGACAGGCCAGGAATGTTGTCAAATATTGCATCCGAGATGTTAGGTTTCCTTAGATTAGGATATATACCGTTATAGACGCATGTAATGTTACCACCGAGACGTAGGGACCGACACGCCTGGAATGTTGTCAAGTGTTACATCCGAGATGTTAGGTTGCCTTATGTTAGGATATATGACGTTACAGACGTATATACTGTTCCCTCCGGGAAGTAGGGTTCGACAGGCCAGGAATGTTGTCAAATATTGCATCCGAGATGTTAGGTTGCCTTAGATTATGATATATACCGTTATAGACGCATATAAAGTTCCCACCGAGTAGTATGGTCCAACACGCCTGGAAGGTTGTAGAATATTACATCCGAGATGTCAAGTTGCCTTAGGTTAGGATATATACTGTTATAGACCTATATACTGTTCCCTCCGAGAAGTATGGTCCGACACGCCTGGAAGGTTGTAGAATATTACATCCGAGATGTCAGGTTGCCTTAGGTTAGGATATATACTGTTATAGACATATATACTGTTCCCTCCGAGAAGTAGGGTTCGACAGGCCAGGAATGTTGTCAAATATTGCATCCGACATGTTAGGTTGCCTTAGGTTAGGATATAAGACGTTACAGACGTATATACTGATCCCTCCGAGAAGTAGGGTTCGACAGGCCAGGAATGTTGTCAAATATTGCATCCGAGATGTTAGGTTACCTTAGAGTATGATATATACCGTTATAGACGCATATAATGTTCCCACCGAGAAGTAGGGTCCGACACGCCTGGAAGGTTGTAGAATATTACATCCGAGATGTCAGGTTGCCTTAGGTTAGGATATATACCGTTATAGACATATATACTGTTCCCTCCGAGAAGTAGGGTTCGACACGCCTGGAATGTTGTCAAATGTTACATCCGAGATGTTAGGTTGCCGCAGGTTAGGATATATGACGCTACAGACGTATATACTGTTCCCTCCGAGAAGTAGGGTTCGACAGGCCAGGAATGTTGTCAAATATTGCATCCGAGATGTTAGGTTGCCTTAGATTGGGATATACAACGTTATAGACGCATCTAATGTTCCCACCGAGGAGTAGGGTCCGACACGCCTGGAATGTTGTAGAGTATTACATCCGAGATGTAAGGTTGCCTTAGGTTAGAATATATAACGTTATGGATGTATATACCGTTCCCACCGAGAAGTAGGGTCCGACACGCCTGGAATGTTGTAGAATAATACATTCGAGATGTCAGGTTGCCTTAGGTTAGGATATATAACGTTATGGACGTATATACTGTTCCCACCGAGAAGTAGGGTCCGAAACGCCAGGAATGTTGTCAAATATTACATCCGAGTTGTTACGTTGCCGTTATAGACGCATTAATGTTACCACCGAGACGTAGGGACCGACACGCCTGGAATGTTGTCAAATGTGACATCCGAGATGTTAGGTTGCCTTAGGTTAGGATATATGTCGTTATAGACGTATATCCGGTTCCCACCGAGAGGTAGGGTTCGACAGGCCAGGAATGTTGTCAAATATTGCATCCGAGATGTTAGGTTGCCTTAGATTAGGATATATACCGTTATAGACGCATGTAATGTTACCACCGAGACGTAGGGACCGACACGCCTGGAATGTTGTCAAATGTTACATCCGAGATGTTAGGTTGCCTCAGGTTAGGATATATGACGCTACAGACGTATATACTGTTCCCTCCGAGAAGTAGGGTTCGACAGGCCAGGAATGTTGTCAAATATTGCATCCGAGATGTTAGGTTGCCTTAGATTAGGATATACAACGTTATAGACGCATATAATGTTCCCACCGAGGAGTAGGGTCCGACACGCCTGGAATGTTGTAGAGTATTACATCCGAGATGTAAGGTTGCCTTAGGTTAGAATATATAACGTTATGGATGTATATACTGTTCCCACCGAGAAGTAGGGTCCGACACGCCAGGAATGTTGTCAAATATTGCATCCGAGATGTTAGGTTGCCTTAGATTAGGATATACAACGTTATAGACGCATATAATGTTCCCACCGAGAAGTAGGGTCCGACACGCCTGGAATGTTGTAGAATAATACATCCGAGATGTCAGGTTGCCTTAGGTTAGGATATATAACGTTATAGACGTATATACTGTTCCCTCCGAGAAGTAGGGTTCGACAGGCCAGGAATGTTGTCAAATATTGCATCCGAGATGTTAGGTTTCCTTAGATTAGGATATATACCGTTATAGACGCATGTAATGTTACCACCGAGACGTAGGGACCGACACGCCTGGAATGTTGTCAAATGTTACATCCGAGATGTTAGGTTGCCGCAGGTTAGGATATATGACGTTACAGACGTATATACTGTTCCCTCCGAGAAGTAGGGTTTGACAGGCCAGGAATGTTATCAAATATTGCATCCGAGATGTTAGGTTGCCTTAGATTATGATATATACCGTTATAGACACATATAATGTTCCCACCGAGAAGTAGGGTCCGACACGCCTGGAATGATGTAGAATATTACATCCGAGATGTCAGGTTGCCTTAGGTTAGGATATGTAACGTTATAGACGTATATACTGTTCCCACCGAGAAGTAGGGTCCGACACGCCAGGAATGTTGTCAAATATTACATCCGAGATGTAAGGTTGCCTTAGGTTAGGATATATGACGTTATGGGCGTATATACTGTTCCCACCGAGAAGTAGGGTCCGAAACGCCAGGAATGTTGTCAAATATTACATCCGAGATGTAAGGTTGCCTTAGGTTAGGATATATGACGTTATGGACGTATATACTGTTCCCACCGAGAAGTAGGGTCCGAAACGCCAGGAATGTTGTCAAATATTACATCCGAGTTGTTACGTTGCCGTTATAGACGCATTAATGTTACCACCGAGACGTAGGGACCGACACGCCTGGAACGTTGTCAAATGTGACATCCGAGATGTTAGGTTGCCTTAGGTTAGGATATATGTCGTTATAGACGTATATACTGTTCCCACCGAGAGGTAGGGTTCGACAGGCCAGGAATGTTGTCAAATATTGCATCCGAGATGTTAGGTTGCCTTAGGTTAGGATATATAACGTTATAGACGCATGTAATGTTACCTCCGAGACGTAGGTACCGACACGCCTGGAATGTTGTCAAGTGTTACATCCGAGATGTTAGGTTGCCTTATGTTAGGATATATGACGTTACAGACGTATATACTGTTCCCTCCGGGAAGTAGGGTTCGACAGGCCAGGAATGTTGTCAAATATTGCATCCGAGATGTTAGGTTGCCTTAGATTATGATATATACCGTTATAGACGCATATAATGTTCCCACCGAGTAGTATGGTCCGACACGCCTGGAAGGTTGTAGAATATTACATCCGAGATGTCAGGTTGCCTTAGGTTAGGATATATACTGTTATAGACATATATACTGTTCCCTCCGAGAAGTATGGTCCGACACGCCTGGAAGGTTGTAGAATATTACATCCGAGATGTCAGGTTGCCTTAGGTTAGGATATATACTGTTATAGACATATATACTGTTCCCTCCGAGAAGTAGGGTTCGACAGGCCAGGAATGTTGTCAAATATTGCATCCGACATGTTAGGATGCCTTAGGTTAGGATATAAGACGTTACAGACGTATATACTGTTCCCTCCGAGAAGTAGGGTTCGACAGGCCAGGAATGTTGTCAAATATTGCATACGAGATGTTAGGTTACCTTAGAGTATGATATATACCGTTATAGACGCATATAATATTCCCACCGAGAAGTAGGGTCCGACACGCCTGGAAGGTTGTAGAATATTACATCCGAGATGTCAGGTTGCCTTAGGTTAGGATATATACCGTTATAGACATATATACTGTTCCCTCCGAGAAGTAGGGTTCGACAGGCCAGGAGTGTTGTCAAAAATTGCATCCGAGATGTTAGGTTGCCTTAGATTATGATATATACCGTTATAGACGTATATACTGTTCCCTCCGAGAAGTAGGGTTCGACAGGCCAGGAATGTTGTCAAATATTGCATCCGAGATGTTAGGTTGCCTTAGATTAGGATATACAACGTTATAGACGCATATAATGATCCCACCGAGAAGGAGGGTCCGACACGCCTGGAATGTTGTAGAATAATACATCCGAGATGTCAGGTTGCCTTAGGTTAGGATATATAACGTTATAGACGTATATACTGTTCCCTCCGAGAAGTAGGGTTCGACAGGCCAGGAATGTTGTCAAATATTGCATCCGAGATGTTAGGTTGCCTTAGATTAGGATATATACCGTTATAGACGCATGTAATGTTACCACCGAGACGTAGGGACCGACACGCCTGGAATGTTGTCAAATGTTACATCCGAGATGTTAGGTTGCCTCAGGTTAGGATATATGACGCTACAGACGTATATACTGTTCCCTCCGAGAAGTAGGTTTCGACAGGCCAGGAATGTTGTCAAATATTGCATCCGAGATGTTAGATTGCCTTAGATTGGGATATACAACGTTATAGGCGCATGTAATGTTCCCACCGAGGAGTAGGGTCCGACACGCCTGGAATGTTGTAGAGTATTACATCCGAGATGTAAGGTTGCCTTAGGTTAGAATATATAACGTTATGGATGTATATACTGTTCCCACCGAGAAGTAGGGTCCGACACGCCAGGAATGTTGTCAAATATTGCATCCGAGATGTTAGGTTGCCTTAGATTAGGATATACAACGTTATAGACACATATAATGTTTCCACCGAGAAGTAGGGTCCGACACGCCTGGAATGTTGTAGAATATTACATCCGAGATGTAAGGTTGCCTTAGGTTAGAATATATAACGTTATGGACGTATATACTGTTCCCACCGAGAAGTAGGGTCCGACACGCCGGGAATGTTGTCGAATATTACATCCGAGATGTAAGGTTGCCTTAGGTTAGGATATATAACGTTATGGACGTATATACTGTTCCCACCGAGAGGTAGGGTTCGACAGGCCAGGAATGTTGTCAAATATTGCATCCGAGATGTTAGGTTGCCTTAGGTTAGGATATATAACGTTATAGACGCATGTAATATTACCTCCGAGACGTAGGGACCGACACGCCTGGAATGTTGTCAAGTGTTACATCCGAGATGTTAGGTTGCCTTATGTTAGGATATATGACGTTACAGACGTATATACTGTTCCCTCCGGGAAGTAGGGTTCGATAGGCCAGGAATGTTGTCAAATATTACATCCGAGATGTTAGGTTGCCTTAGATTATGATATATACCGTTATAGACGTATATACTGTTCCCTCCGAGAAGTAGGGTTCGACAGGCCAGGAATGTTGTCAAATATTGCATCCGAGATGTTAGGTTGCCTTAGATTAGGATATATATCGTTATAGACGCATATAAAGTTCCCACCGAGTAGTATGGTCCGACACGGCTGGAAGGTTGTAGAATATTACATCCGAGATGTCAGGTTGCCTTAGGTTAGGATATATACTGTTATAGACATATATACTGTTCCCTCCGAGAAGTATGGTCCGACACGCCTGGAAGGTTGTAGAATATTACATCCGAGATGTCAGGTTGCCTTAGGTTAGGATATATACTGTTATAGACATATATACTGTTCCCTCCGAGAAGTAGGGTTCGACAGGCCAGGCATGTTGTCAAATATTGCATCCGACATGTTAGGTTGCCTTAGGTTAGGCTATAAGACGTCACAGACGTATATACTGTTCCCTCCGAGAAGTAGGGTTCGACAGGCCAGGAATGTTGTCAAATATTGCATCCGAGATGTTAGGTTACCTTAGAGTATGATATATACCGTTATAGACGCATATAATGTTCCCACCGAGAAGTAGGGTCCGACACGCCTGGAAGGTTGTAGAATATTACATCCGAGATGTCAGGTTGCCTTAGGTTAGGATATATACCGTTATAGACATATATACTGTTCCCTCCGAGAAGTAGGGTTCGACAGGCCAGGAGTGTTGTCAAATATGCCATCCGAGATGTTAGGTTGCCTTAGATTATGATATATACCGTTATAGACGTATATACTGTTCCCTCCGAGAAGTAGGGTTCGACAGGCCAGGAATGTTGTCAAATATTGCATCCGAGATGTTAGGTTGCCTTAGATTAGGATATACAACGTTATAGACGCATATAATGTTCCCACCGAGAAGTAGGGTCCGACACGCCTGGAATGTTGTAGAGTATTACATCCGAGATGTAAGGTTGCCTTAGGTTAGAATATATAACGTTATGGATGTGTATACTGTTCCCACCGAGAAGTAGGGTCCGACACGCCAGGAATGTTGTAGAAAAATACATCCGAGATGTCAGGTTGCCTTAGGTTAGGATATATAACGTTATGGACGTATATACTGTTCCCACCGAGAAGTAGGGTCCGAAACGCCAGGAATGTTGTCAAATATTACATCCGAGTTGTTACGTTGCCGTTATAGACGCATTAATGTTACCACCGAGACGCAGGGACCGACACGCCTGGAATGTTGTCAAATGTTACATCCGAGATGTTAGGTTGCCTTAGGTTAGGATATATATCGTTATAGACGTATATACTGTTCCCACCGAGAGGTAGGGTTCGACAGGCCAGGAATGTTGTCAAATATTGCATCCGAGATGTTAGGTTGCCTTAGGTTAGGATATATAACGTTATAGACGCATGTAATGTTACCACCGAGACGTAGGGACCGACACGCCTGGAATGTTGTAGAGTATTACATCCGAGATGTAAGGTTGCCTTAGGTTAGAATATATAACGTTATGGATGTATATACTGTTCCCACCGAGAAGTAGGGTCCGACACGCCAGGAATGTTGTCAAATATTGCATCCGAGATGTTAGGTTGCCTTAGATTAGGATATACAACGTTATAGACACATATAATGTTTCCACCGAGAAGTAGGGTCCGACACGCCTGGAATGTTGTAGAATATTACATCCGAGATGTAAGGTTGCCTTAGGTTAGAATATATAACGTTATGGACGTATATACTGTTCCCACCGAGAAGTAGGGTCCGACACGCCGGGAATGTTGTCGAATATTACATCCGAGATGTAAGGTTGCCTTAGGTTAGGATATATAACGTTATGGACGTATATACTGTTCCCACCGAGAGGTAGGGTTCGACAGGCCAGGAATGTTGTCAAATATTGCATCCGAGATGTTAGGTTGCCTTAGGTTAGGATATATAACGTTATAGACGCATGTAATATTACCTCCGAGACGTAGGGACCGACACGCCTGGAATGTTGTCAAGTGTTACATCCGAGATGTTAGGTTGCCTTATGTTAGGATATATGACGTTACAGACGTATATACTGTTCCCTCCGGGAAGTAGGGTTCGATAGGCCAGGAATGTTGTCAAATATTACATCCGAGATGTTAGGTTGCCTTAGATTATGATATATACCGTTATAGACGTATATACTGTTCCCTCCGAGAAGTAGGGTTCGACAGGCCAGGAATGTTGTCAAATATTGCATCCGAGATGTTAGGTTGCCTTAGATTAGGATATATATCGTTATAGACGCATATAAAGTTCCCACCGAGTAGTATGGTCCGACACGGCTGGAAGGTTGTAGAATATTACATCCGAGATGTCAGGTTGCCTTAGGTTAGGATATATACTGTTATAGACATATATACTGTTCCCTCCGAGAAGTATGGTCCGACACGCCTGGAAGGTTGTAGAATATTACATCCGAGATGTCAGGTTGCCTTAGGTTAGGATATATACTGTTATAGACATATATACTGTTCCCTCCGAGAAGTAGGGTTCGACAGGCCAGGCATGTTGTCA
The DNA here is from genome assembly GCA_963969225.1 of Xylocopa violacea. Lineage (NCBI taxonomy): Eukaryota > Metazoa > Arthropoda > Insecta > Hymenoptera > Apidae > Xylocopa > Xylocopa violacea. The sequence goes on from CAXAJV010000004.1 coordinate 24,774,450, forward strand.
AATATTGCATCCGACATGTTAGGTTGCCTTAGGTTAGGATATAAGACGTCACAGACGTATATACTGTTCCCTCCGAGAAGTAGGGTTCGACAGGCCAGGAATGTTGTCAAATATTGCATCCGAGATGTTAGGTTACCTTAGAGTATGATATATACCGTTATAGACGCATATAATGTTCCCACCGAGAAGTAGGGTCCGACACGCCTGGAAGGTTGTAGAATATTACATCCGAGATGTCAGGTTGCCTTAGGTTAGGATATATACCGTTATAGACATATATACTGTTCCCTCCGAGAAGTAGGGTTCGACAGGCCAGGAGTGTTGTCAAATATGCCATCCGAGATGTTAGGTTGCCTTAGATTATGATATATACCGTTATAGACGTATATACTGTTCCCTCCGAGAAGTAGGGTTCGACAGGCCAGGAATGTTGTCAAATATTGCATCCGAGATGTTAGGTTGCCTTAGATTAGGATATACAACGTTATAGACGCATATAATGTTCCCACCGAGAAGTAGGGTCCGACACGCCTGGAATGTTGTAGAGTATTACATCCGAGATGTAAGGTTGCCTTAGGTTAGAATATATAACGTTATGGATGTGTATACTGTTCCCACCGAGAAGTAGGGTCCGACACGCCAGGAATGTTGTAGAAAAATACATCCGAGATGTCAGGTTGCCTTAGGTTAGGATATATAACGTTATGGACGTATATACTGTTCCCACCGAGAAGTAGGGTCCGAAACGCCAGGAATGTTGTCAAATATTACATCCGAGTTGTTACGTTGCCGTTATAGACGCATTAATGTTACCACCGAGACGCAGGGACCGACACGCCTGGAATGTTGTCAAATGTTACATCCGAGATGTTAGGTTGCCTTAGGTTAGGATATATATCGTTATAGACGTATATACTGTTCCCACCGAGAGGTAGGGTTCGACAGGCCAGGAATGTTGTCAAATATTGCATCCGAGATGTTAGGTTGCCTTAGGTTAGGATATATAACGTTATAGACGCATGTAATGTTACCACCGAGACGTAGGGACCGACACGCCTGGAATGTTGTCAAATATTGCATCCGAGATGTTAGGTTGCCTTAGATTAGGATATATACCGTTATAGACGTATATACTGTTCCCTCCGAGAAGTAGGGTTCGACAGGCCAGGAATGTTGTCAAATATTGCATCCGAGATGTTAGCATGCCTTAGGTTAGGATATATAACGTTATAGACGCATGTAATGTTACCTCCGAGAAGTAGGGTTCTACAGGCCAGGAATGTTATCAAATATTGCATCCGAGATGTTAGGTTGCCTTAGATTATGATATATGACGTTACAGACGTATATACTGTTCCCTCCGAGAAGTAGGGTTCGACAGGCCAGGAATGTTGTCAAATATTGCATCCGAGATGTTAGATTGCCTTAGATTATGATATCGACCGTTATAGACGCATATAATATTCCCACCGAAAAGTATGCACCGACACGCCAGGAATATTGTAAAATATTACGTCTGAGATAATAGGTTGCCTTAGATTAGGATATACAACGTTATAGACTCATATAATGTTCCCACCGAGAAGTAGGGTCCGACATGCCTGGAATGATGTAGAATATTACGTCCGAGATGTCAGGTTGCCTTAGGTTAGGATATATAACGTTATAGACGTATATACTGTTCCCTCCGAGAAGTACGGTTCGGCAGGCCAGGAATGTTGTCAAATCTTGCATCCGAGATGTTAGGTTGCCTTAGGTTAGGATATATAACGTTATAGACGCATGTAATGTTACCACCGAGACGTAGGGACCGACACGCCCGGAATGTTGTCAAATGTTACATCCGAGATGTTAGGTTGCCTTAGATTAGGATATACAACGTTATAGACGCCTATAATGTTCCCACCGAGGAGTAGGGTCCGACACGCCTGGAATGTTGTAGAGTATTACATCCGAGATGTCAGGTTGCCTTAGGTTAGGATATATAACGTTATAGACGTATATACTGTTCCCTCCGAGAAGTAGGGTTCGACAGGCCAGGAATGTTGTCAAATATTGCATCCGAGATGTTAGGTTGCCTTAGATTAGGATATATACCGTTATAGACGCATGTAATGTTACCACCGAGACGTAGGGACCGACACGCCTGGAATGTTGTCAAATGTTACATCCGAGATGTTAGGTTGCCTCAGGTTAGGATATATGACGCTACAGACGTATATACTGTTCCCTCCGAGAAGTAGGGTTCGACAGGCCAGGAATGTTGTCAAATATTGCATCCGAGATGTTAGGTTGCCTTAGATTGGGATATACAACGTTATAGACGCATGTAATGTTCCCACCGAGGAGTAGGGTCCGACACGCCTGGAATGTTGTAGAGTATTACATCCGAGATGCAAGGTTGCCTTAGGTTAGAATATATAACGTTATGGATGTATATACTGTTCCCACCGAGAAGTAGGGTCCGACACGCCAGGAATGTTGTCAAATATTGCATCCGAGATGTTAGGTTGCCTTAGATTAGGATATACAACGTTATAGACACATATAATGTTTCCACCGAGGAGTAGGGTCCGACACGCCTGGAATGTTGTAGAATATTACATCCGAGATGTATGGTTGCCTTAGGTTAGAATATATAACGTTATGGACGTATATACTGTTCCCACCGAGAAGTAGGGTCCGACACGCCGGGAATGTTGTCGAATATTACATCCGAGATGTAAGGTTGCCTTAGGTTAGGATATATAACGTTATGGACGTATATACTGTTCCCACCGAGAGGTAGGGTTCGACAGGCCAGGAATGTTGTCAAATATTGCATCCGAGATGTTAGGTTGCCTTAGGTTAGGATATATAACGTTATAGACGCATGTAATATTACCTCCGAGACGTAGGGACCGACACGCCTGGAATGTTGTCAAGTGTTACATCCGAGATGTTAGGTTGCCTTATGTTAGGATATATGACGTTACAGACGTATATACTGTTCCCTCCGAGAAGTAGGGTTCGACAGGCCAGGAATGTTGTCAAATATTGCATCCGACATGTTAGGTTGCCTTAGGTTAGGATATAAGACGTCACAGACGTATATACTGTTCCCTCCGAGAAGTAGGGTTCGACAGGCCAGGAATGTTGTCAAATATTGCATCCGAGATGTTAGGTTACCTTAGAGTATGATATATACCGTTATAGACGCATATAATGTTCCCACCGAGAAGTAGGGTCCGACACGCCTGGAAGGTTGTAGAATATTACATGCGAGATGTCAGGTTGCCTTAGGTTAGGATATATACCGTTATAGACATATATACTGTTCCCTCCGAGAAGTAGGGTTCGACAGGCCAGGAGTGTTGTCAAATATGCCATCCGAGATGTTAGGTTGCCTTAGATTATGATATATACCGTTATAGACGTATATACTGTTCCCTCCGAGAAGTAGGGTTCGACAGGCCAGGAATGTTGTCAAATATTGAATCCGAGATGTTAGCATGCCTTAGGTTAGGATATATAACGTTATAGACGCATGTAATGTTACCTCCGAGACGTAGGGACCGACACGCCTGGAATATTGTCAAGTGTTACATCCGAGATGTTAGGTTGCCTTATGTTAGGATATATGACGCTACAGACGTATATACTGTTCCCTCCGAGAAGTAGGGTTCGACAGGCCAGGAATGTTATCAAATATTGCATCCGAGATGTTAGGTTGCCTTAGATTATGATATATACCGTTATAGACGTATATACTGTTCCCTCCGAGGAGTAGGGTCCGACACGCCTGGAATGTTGTAGAGTATTACATCCGAGATGTAAGGTTGCCTTAGGTTAGAATATATAACGTTATGGATGTATATACTGTTCCCACCGAGAAGTAGGGTCCGACACGCCAGGAATGTTGTCAAATATTGCATCCGAGATGTTAGGTTGCCTTAGATTAGGATATACAACGTTATAGACACATATAATGTTTCCACCGAGGAGTAGGGTCCGACACGCCTGGAATGTTGTAGAATATTACATCCGAGATGTAAGGTTGCCTTAGGTTAGAATATATAACGTTATGGACGTATATACTGTTCCCACCGAGAAGTAGGGTCCGACACGCCGGGAATGTTGTCGAATATTACATCCGAGATGTAAGGTTGCCTTAGGTTAGGATATATAACGTTATGGACGTATATACTGTTCCCACCGAGAGGTAGGGTTCGACAGGCCAGGAATGTTGTCAAATATTGCATCCGAGATGTTAGGTTGCCTTAGGTTAGGATATATAACGTTATAGACGCATGTAATGTTACCACCGAGACGTAGGGACCGACACGCCTGGAATGTTGTCAAATATTGCATCCGAGATGTTAGGTTGCCTTAGATTAGGATATATACCGTTATAGACGTATATACTGTTCCCTCCGAGAAGTAGGGTTCGACAGGCCAGGAATGTTGTCAAATATTGAATCCGAGATGTTAGCATGCCTTAGGTTAGGATATATAACGTTATAGACGCATGTAATGTTACCTCCGAGACGTAGGGACCGACACGCCTGGAATATTGTCAAGTGTTACATCCGAGATGTTAGGTTGCCTTATGTTAGGATATATGACGCTACAGACGTATATACTGTTCCCTCCGAGAAGTAGGGTTCGACAGGCCAGGAATGTTATCAAATATTGCATCCGAGATGTTAGGTTGCCTTAGATTATGATATATACCGTTATAGACGTATATACTGTTCCCTCCGAGATGTAGGGTTCGGCAGGCCAGGAATGTCGTCAAATATTGCATCCGAGATGTTAGGTTGCCTTAGGTTAGGAAATATAACGTTATAGACGCATGTAATGTTACCACCGAGACGTAGGGACCAACACGCCTGGAATGTTGTCAAATGTTACATCCGAGATGTTAGGTTGCCTTAGGTTAGGATATATGACGTTACAGACGTATATACTGTTCCCTCCGAGAAGTAGGGTTCGACAGGCCAGGAATGTTGTCAAATATTGCATCCGAGATGTTAGGTTGCCTTAGGTTAGGATATATAACGTTATAAACGCATGTAATGTTACCACCGAGACGTAGGGACCGACAGGCCAGGAATGTTGTCAAATATTGCATCCGAGATGTTAGGTTGCCTTAGATTAGGATATACAACGTTATAGACGCATATAATGTTCCCACCGAGAAGTAGGGTCCGACACGCCTGGAAGGTTGTAGAATATTACATCCGAGATGTTAGGTTGCCTTAGGTTAGGATATATGACGTTACAGACGTATATACTGTTCCCTCTGAGAAGTAGGGTTCGACAGGCCAGGAATGTTATCAAATATTGCATCCGAGATGTAAGGTTGCCTTAGGTTAGGATATATAACGTTATGGACGTATATACTGTTCCCACCGAGAAGTAGGGTCCGACACGCCAGGAATGTTGTCAAATATTACATCCGGGTTGTTACGTTGCCGTTATAGACGCATTAATGTTACCACCGAGACGCAGGGACCGACCCGCCTGGAATGTTGTCAAGTGTTACATCCGAGATGTTAGGTTGCCTTAGGTTAGGATATATAGCGTTATAGACGCATGTAATGTTACCACCGAGACGTAGGGACCGACACGCCTGGAATGTTGTCAAATATTGCATCCGAGATGTTAGGTTGCCTTAGATTAGGATATATACCGTTATGGACGTATATACTGTTCCCTCCGAGAAGTAGGGTTCGACAGGCCAGGAATGTTGTCAAATATTGCATCCGAGATGTTAGGTTGCCTTAGGTTAGGATATATAACGTTATAGACGCATGTAATGTTACCCCCGAGACGTAGGGACCGACACGCCTGGAATGTTGTCAAGTGTTACATCCGAGATGTTAGGTTGCCTTATGTTAGGATATATGACGCTACAGACGTATATACTGTTCCCTCCGAGAAGTAGGGTTCGACAGGCCAGGAATGTTGTCAAATATTGCATCCGAGATGTTAGGTTGCCTTAGATTAGGATATATACCGTTATAGACGTATATAATGTACCCTCCGAGAAGTAGGGTTCGACAGGCCAGGAATGTTGTCAAATATTGCATCCGAGATGTTAGGTTGCCTTAGATTAGGATATACAACGTTATAGACGCATATAATGTTCCCACCGAGAAGTAGGGTCCGACACGCCTGGAAGGTTGTAGAATATTACATCCGAGATGTTAGGTTGCCTTAGGTTAGGATATATGACGTTACAGACGTATATACTGTTCCCTCCGAGAAGTAGGGTTCGACATGCCAGGAATGTTATCAAATATTGCATCCGAGATGTTAGGTTGCCTTAGATTATGATATATACCGTTATAGACGCATATAATGTTCCCACCGAGAAGTAGGGTCCGACACGCCTGGAAGGTTGTAGAATATTACATCCGAGATGTTAGGTTGCCTTAGGTTAGGATATATGACGTTACAGACGTATATACTGTTCCCTCTGAGAAGTAGGGTTCGACAGGCCAGGAATGGTATCAAATATTGCATCCGAGATGTTAGGTTGCCTTAGATTATGATATATACCGTTATAGACGTATATACTGTTCCCTCCGAGAAGTAGGGTTCGGCAGGCCAGGAATGTCGTCAAATAATGCATCCGAGATGTTAGGTTGCCTTAGGTTAGGATATATAAAGTTATAGACGCATGTAATGATACCACCGAGACGTAGGGACCAACACGCCTGGAATGTTGTCAAATGTTACATCCGAGATGTTAGGTTGCCTTAGGTTAGGATATATGACGTTACAGACGTATATACTGTTCCCTCCGAGAAGTAGGGTTCGACAGGCCAGGAATGTTGTCAAATATTGCATCCGAGATGTTAGATTGCCTTAGATTATGATATCGACAGTTATAGACGCATATAATATTCCCACCGAAAAGTATGCACCGACACGCCAGGAATATTGTAAAATATTACGTCTGAGATAGTAGGTTGCCTTAGATTAGGATATACAACGTTATAGACTCATATAATGTTCCCACCGAGAAGTAGGGTCCGACATGCCTGGAATGATGTAGAATATTACGTCCGAGATGTCAGGTTGCCTTAGGTTAGGATATATAACGTTATAGACGTATATACTGTTCCCTCCGAGAAGTACGGTTCGGCAGGCCAGGAATGTTGTCAAATCTTGCATCCGAGATGTTAGGTTGCCTTAGGTTAGGATATATAACGTTATAGACGCATGTAATGTTCCCACCGAGGAGTAGGGTCCGACACGCCTGGAATGTTGTAGAGTATTACATCCGAGATGTCAGGTTGCCTTAGGTTAGGATATATAACGTTATAGACGTATATACTGTTCCCTCCGAGAAGTAGGGTTCGACAGGCCAGGAATGTTGTCAAATATTGCATCCGAGATGTTAGGTTGCCTTAGATTAGGATATATACCGTTATAGACGCATGTAATGTTACCACCGAGACGTAGGGACCGACACGCCTGGAATGTTGTCAAATGTTACATCCGAGATGTTAGGTTGCCTTAGATTAGGATATACAACGTTATAGACGCATATAATGTTCCCACCGAGAAGTAGGGTCCGACACGCCTGGAAGGTTGTAGAATATTACATCCGAGATGTTAGGTTGCCTTAGGTTAGGATATATGACGTTACAGACGTATATACTGTTCCCTCTGAGAAGTAGGGTTCGACAGGCCAGGAATGTTATCAAATATTGCATCCGAGATGTAAGGTTGCCTTAGGTTAGGATATATAACGTTATGGACGTATATACTGTTCCCACCGAGAAGTAGGGTCCGACACGCCAGGAATGTTGTCAAATATTACATCCGGGTTGTTACGTTGCCGTTATAGACGCATTAATGTTACCACCGAGACGCAGGGACCGACCCGCCTGGAATGTTGTCAAGTGTTACATCCGAGATGTTAGGTTGCCTTAGGTTAGGATATATAGCGTTATAGACGCATGTAATGTTACCACCGAGACGTAGGGACCGACACGCCTGGAATGTTGTCAAATATTGCATCCGAGATGTTAGGTTGCCTTAGATTAGGATATATACCGTTATGGACGTATATACTGTTCCCTCCGAGAAGTAGGGTTCGACAGGCCAGGAATGTTGTCAAATATTGCATCCGAGATGTTAGCTTGCCTTAGGTTAGGATATATAACGTTATAGACGCATGTAATGTTACCCCCGAGACGTAGGGACCGACACGCCTGGAATGTTGTCAAGTGTTACATCCGAGATGTTAGGTTGCCTTATGTTAGGATATATGACGCTACAGACGTATATACTGTTCCCTCCGACAAGTAGGGTTCGACAGGCCAGGAATGTTGTCAAATATTGCATCCGAGATGTTAGGTTGCCTTAGATTAGGATATATACCGTTATAGACGTATATAATGTACCCTCCGAGAAGTAGGGTTCGACAGGCCAGGAATGTTGTCAAATATTGCATCCGAGATGTTAGGTTGCCTTAGATTACGATATACAACGTTATAGACGCATATAATGTTCCCACCGAGAAGTAGGGTCCGACACGCCTGGAAGGTTGTAGAATATTACATCCGAGATGTTAGGTTGCCTTAGGTTAGGATATATGACGTTACAGACGTATATACTGTTCCCTCTGAGAAGTAGGGTTCGACAGGCCAGGAATGTTATCAAATATTGCATCCGAGATGTTAGGTTGCCTTAGATTATGATATATACCGTTATAGACGTATATACTGTTCCCTCCGAGAAGTAGGGTTCGGCAGGCCAGGAATGTCGTCAAATAATGCATCCGAGATGTTAGGTTGCCTTAGGTTAGGATATATAAAGTTATAGACGCATGTAATGATACCACCGAGACGTAGGGACCAACACGCCTGGAATGTTGTCAAATGTTACATCCGAGATGTTAGGTTGCCTTAGGTTAGGATATATGACGTTACAGACGTATATACTGTTCCCTCCGAGAAGTAGGGTTCGACAGGCCAGGAATGTTGTCAAATATTGCATCCGAGATGTTAGGTTACCTTAGAGTATGATATATACCGTTATAGACGCATATAATGTTCCCACCGAGAAGTAGGGTCCGACACGCCTGGAAGGTTGTAGAATATTACATCCGAGATGTCAGGTTGCCTTAGGTTAGGATATATACCGTTATAGACATATATACTGTTCCCTCCGAGAAGTAGGGTTCGACAGGCCAGGAGTGTTGTCAAATATGCCATCCGAGATGTTAGGTTGCCTTAGATTATGATATATATCGTTATAGACGTATATACTGTTCCCTCCGAGAAGTAGGGTTCGACAGGCCAGGAATGTTGTCAAATATTGCATCCGAGATGTTAGGTTGCCTTAGATTAGGATATACAACGTTATAGACGCATATAATGTTCCCACCGAGAAGTAGGGTCCGACACGCCTGGAATGTTGTAGAGTATTACATCCGAGATGTAAGGTTGCCTTAGGTTAGAATATATAACGTTATGGATGTGTATACTGTTCCCACCGAGAAGTAGGGTCCGACACGCCAGGAATGTTGTAGAAAAATACATCCGAGATGTCAGGTTGCCTTAGGTTAGGATATATAACGTTATGGACGTATATACTGTTCCCACCGAGAAGTAGGGTCCGAAACGCCAGGAATGTTGTCAAATATTACATCCGAGTTGTTACGTTGCCGTTATAGACGCATTAATGTTACCACCGAGACGCAGGGACCGACACGCCTGGAATGTTGTCAAATGTTACATCCGAGATGTTAGGTTGCCTTAGGTTAGGATATATATCGTTATAGACGTATATACTGTTCCCACCGAGAGGTAGGGTTCGACAGGCCAGGAATGTTGTCAAATATTGCATCCGAGATGTTAGGTTGCCTTAGGTTAGGATATATAACGTTATAGACGCATGTAATGTTACCACCGAGACGTAGGGACCGACACGCCTGGAATGTTGTCAAATATTGCATCCGAGATGTTAGGTTGCCTTAGATTAGGATATATACCGTTATAGACGTATATACTGTTCCCTCCGAGAAGTAGGGTTCGACAGGCCAGGAATGTTGTCAAATATTGCATCCGAGATGTTAGCATGCCTTAGGTTAGGATATATAACGTTATAGACGCATGTAATGTTACCTCCGAGAAGTAGGGTTCGACAGGCCAGGAATGTTATCAAATATTGCATCCGAGATGTTAGGTTGCCTTAGATTATGATATATGACGTTACAGACGTATATACTGTTCCCTCCGAGAAGTAGGGTTCGACAGGCCAGGAATGTTGTCAAATATTGCATCCGAGATGTTAGATTGCCTTAGATTATGATATCGACCGTTATAGACGCATATAATATTCCCACCGAAAAGTATGCACCGACACGCCAGGAATATTGTAAAATATTACGTCTGAGATAATAGGTTGCCTTAGATTAGGATATACAACGTTATAGACTCATATAATGTTCCCACCGAGAAGTAGGGTCCGACATGCCTGGAATGATGTAGAATATTACGTCCGAGATGTCAGGTTGCCTTAGGTTAGGATATATAACGTTATAGACGTATATACTGTTCCCTCCGAGAAGTACGGTTCGGCAGGCCAGGAATGTTGTCAAATCTTGCATCCGAGATGTTAGGTTGCCTTAGGTTAGGATATATAACGTTATAGACGCATGTAATGTTACCACCGAGACGTAGGGACCGACACGCCCGGAATGTTGTCAAATGTTACATCCGAGATGTTAGGTTGCCTTAGATTAGGATATACAACGTTATAGACGCCTATAATGTTCCCACCGAGGAGTAGGGTCCGACACGCCTGGAATGTTGTAGAGTATTACATCCGAGATGTCAGGTTGCCTTAGGTTAGGATATATAACGTTATAGACGTATATACTGTTCCCTCCGAGAAGTAGGGTTCGACAGGCCAGGAATGTTGTCAAATATTGCATCCGAGATGTTAGGTTGCCTTAGATTAGGATATATACCGTTATAGACGCATGTAATGTTACCACCGAGACGTAGGGTCCGACACGCCTGGAATGTTGTCAAATGTTACATCCGAGATGTTAGGTTGCCTCAGGTTAGGATATATGACGCTACAGACGTATATACTGTTCCCTCCGAGAAGTAGGGTTCGACAGGCCAGGAATGTTGTCAAATATTGCATCCGAGATGTTAGGTTGCCTTAGATTGGGATATACAACGTTATAGACGCATGTAATGTTCCCACCGAGGAGTAGGGTCCGACACGCCTGGAATGTTGTAGAGTATTACATCCGAGATGCAAGGTTGCCTTAGGTTAGAATATATAACGTTATGGATGTATATACTGTTCCCACCGAGAAGTAGGGTCCGACACGCCAGGAATGTTGTCAAATATTGCATCCGAGATGTTAGGTTGCCTTAGATTAGGATATACAACGTTATAGACACATATAATGTTTCCACCGAGGAGTAGGGTCCGACACGCCTGGAATGTTGTAGAATATTACATCCGAGATGTAAGGTTGCCTTAGGTTAGAATATATAACGTTATGGACGTATATACTGTTCCCACCGAGAAGTAGGGTCCGACACGCCGGGAATGTTGTCGAATATTACATCCGAGATGTAAGGTTGCCTTAGGTTAGGATATATAACGTTATGGACGTATATACTGTTCCCACCGAGAGGTAGGGTTCGACAGGCCAGGAATGTTGTCAAATATTGCATCCGAGATGTTAGGTTGCCTTAGGTTAGGATATATAACGTTATAGACGCATGTAATATTACCTCCGAGACGTAGGGACCGACACGCCTGGAATGTTGTCAAGTGTTACATCCGAGATGTTAGGTTGCCTTATGTTAGGATATATGACGTTACAGACGTATATACTGTTCCCTCCGAGAAGTAGGGTTCGACAGGCCAGGAATGTTGTCAAATATTGCATCCGACATGTTAGGTTGCCTTAGGTTAGGATATAAGACGTCACAGACGTATATACTGTTCCCTCCGAGAAGTAGGGTTCGACAGGCCAGGAATGTTGTCAAATATTGCATCCGAGATGTTAGGTTACCTTAGAGTATGATATATACCGTTATAGACGCATATAATGTTCCCACCGAGAAGTAGGGTCCGACACGCCTGGAAGGTTGTAGAATATTACATGCGAGATGTCAGGTTGCCTTAGGTTAGGATATATACCGTTATAGACATATATACTGTTCCCTCCGAGAAGTAGGGTTCGACAGGCCAGGAGTGTTGTCAAATATGCCATCCGAGATGTTAGGTTGCCTTAGATTATGATATATACCGTTATAGACGTATATACTGTTCCCTCCGAGAAGTAGGGTTCGACAGGCCAGGAATGTTGTCAAATATTGCATCCGAGATGTTAGGTTGCCTTAGATTAGGATATACAACGTTATAGACGCATATAATGTTCCCACCGAGAAGTAGGGTCCGACACGCCTGGAATGTTGTAGAGTATTACATCCGAGATGTAAGGTTGCCTTAGGTTAGAATATATAACGTTATAGACGCATATAATGTTCCCACCGAGGAGTAGGGTCCGACACGCCTGGAATGTTGTAGAGTATTACATCCGAGATGTAAGGTTGCCTTAGGATAGAATATATAACGTTATGGATGTATATACTGTTCCCACCGAGAAGTAGGGTCCGAAACGCCAGGAATGTTGTCAAATATTACATCCGAGTTGTTACGTTGCCGTTATAGACGCATTAATGTTACCACCGAGACGCAGGGACCGACACGCCTGGAATGTTGTCAAATGTTACATCCGAGATGTTATGTTGCCTTAGGTTAGGATATATATCGTTATAGACGTATATACTGATCCCACCGAGAGGTAGGGTTCGACAGGCCAGGAATGTTGTCAAATATTGCATCCGAGATGTTAGGTTGCCTTAGGTTAGGATATATAACGTTATAGACGCATGTAATATTACCTCCGAGACGTAGGGACCGACACGCCTGGAATGTTGTCAAGTGTTACATCCGAGATGTTAGGTTGCCTTAGATTAGGATATATACCGTTATAGACGTATATACTGTTCCCTCCGAGAAGTAGGGTTCGACAGGCCAGGAATGTTGTCAAATATTGCATCCGAGATGTTAGCATGCCTTAGGTTAGGATATATAACGTTATAGACGCATGTAATGTTACCTCCGAGAAGTAGGGTTCGACAGGCCAGGAATGTTATCAAATATTGCATCCGAGATGTTAGGTTGCCTTAGATTATGATATATGACGTTACAGACGTATATACTGTTCCCTCCGAGAAGTAGGGTTCGACAGGCCAGGAATGTTGTCAAATATTGCATCCGAGATGTTAGATTGCCTTAGATTATGATATCGACCGTTATAGACGCATATAATATTCCCACCGAAAAGTATGCACCGACACGCCAGGAATATTGTAAAATATTACGTCTGAGATAATAGGTTGCCTTAGATTAGGATATACAACGTTATAGACTCATATAATGTTCCCACCGAGAAGTAGGGTCCGACATGCCTGGAATGATGTAGAATATTACGTCCGAGATGTCAGGTTGCCTTAGGTTAGGATATATAACGTTATAGACGTATATACTGTTCCCTCCGAGAAGTACGGTTCGGCAGGCCAGGAATGTTGTCAAATCTTGCATCCGAGATGTTAGGTTGCCTTAGGTTAGGATATATAACGTTATAGACGCATGTAATGTTACCACCGAGACGTAGGGACCGACACGCCCGGAATGTTGTCAAATGTTACATCCGAGATGTTAGGTTGCCTTAGATTAGGATATACAACGTTATAGACGCCTATAATGTTCCCACCGAGGAGTAGGGTCCGACACGCCTGGAATGTTGTAGAGTATTACATCCGAGATGTCAGGTTGCCTTAGGTTAGGATATATAACGTTATAGACGTATATACTGTTCCCTCCGAGAAGTAGGGTTCGACAGGCCAGGAATGTTGTCAAATATTGCATCCGAGATGTTAGGTTGCCTTAGATTAGGATATATACCGTTATAGACGCATGTAATGTTACCACCGAGACGTAGGGTCCGACACGCCTGGAATGTTGTCAAATGTTACATCCGAGATGTTAGGTTGCCTCAGGTTAGGATATATGACGCTACAGACGTATATACTGTTCCCTCCGAGAAGTAGGGTTCGACAGGCCAGGAATGTTGTCAAATATTGCATCCGAGATGTTAGGTTGCCTTAGATTGGGATATACAACGTTATAGACGCATGTAATGTTCCCACCGAGGAGTAGGGTCCGACACGCCTGGAATGTTGTAGAGTATTACATCCGAGATGCAAGGTTGCCTTAGGTTAGAATATATAACGTTATGGATGTATATACTGTTCCCACCGAGAAGTAGGGTCCGACACGCCAGGAATGTTGTCAAATATTGCATCCGAGATGTTAGGTTGCCTTAGATTAGGATATACAACGTTATAGACACATATAATGTTTCCACCGAGGAGTAGGGTCCGACACGCCTGGAATGTTGTAGAATATTACATCCGAGATGTAAGGTTGCCTTAGGTTAGAATATATAACGTTATGGACGTATATACTGTTCCCACCGAGAAGTAGGGTCCGACACGCCGGGAATGTTGTCGAATATTACATCCGAGATGTAAGGTTGCCTTAGGTTAGGATATATAACGTTATGGACGTATATACTGTTCCCACCGAGAGGTAGGGTTCGACAGGCCAGGAATGTTGTCAAATATTGCATCCGAGATGTTAGGTTGCCTTAGGTTAGGATATATAACGTTATAGACGCATGTAATATTACCTCCGAGACGTAGGGACCGACACGCCTGGAATGTTGTCAAGTGTTACATCCGAGATGTTAGGTTGCCTTATGTTAGGATATATGACGTTACAGACGTATATACTGTTCCCTCCGAGAAGTAGGGTTCGACAGGCCAGGAATGTTGTCAAATATTGCATCCGACATGTTAGGTTGCCTTAGGTTAGGATATAAGACGTCACAGACGTATATACTGTTCCCTCCGAGAAGTAGGGTTCGACAGGCCAGGAATGTTGTCAAATATTGCATCCGAGATGTTAGGTTACCTTAGAGTATGATATATACCGTTATAGACGCATATAATGTTCCCACCGAGAAGTAGGGTCCGACACGCCTGGAAGGTTGTAGAATATTACATGCGAGATGTCAGGTTGCCTTAGGTTAGGATATATACCGTTATAGACATATATACTGTTCCCTCCGAGAAGTAGGGTTCGACAGGCCAGGAGTGTTGTCAAATATGCCATCCGAGATGTTAGGTTGCCTTAGATTATGATATATACCGTTATAGACGTATATACTGTTCCCTCCGAGAAGTAGGGTTCGACAGGCCAGGAATGTTGTCAAATATTGCATCCGAGATGTTAGGTTGCCTTAGATTAGGATATACAACGTTATAGACGCATATAATGTTCCCACCGAGAAGTAGGGTCCGACACGCCTGGAATGTTGTAGAGTATTACATCCGAGATGTAAGGTTGCCTTAGGTTAGAATATATAACGTTATGGATGTGTATACTGTTCCCACCGAGAAGTAGGGTCCGACACGCCAGGAATGTTGTAGAAAAATACATCCGAGATGTCAGGTTGCCTTAGGTTAGGATATATAACGTTATGGACGTATATACTGTTCCCACCGAGAAGTAGGGTCCGAAACGCCAGGAATGTTGTCAAATATTACATCCGAGTTGTTACGTTGCCGTTATAGACGCATTAATGTTACCACCGAGACGCAGGGACCGACACGCCTGGAATGTTGTCAAATGTTACATCCGAGATGTTATGTTGCCTTAGGTTAGGATATATATCGTTATAGACGTATATACTGATCCCACCGAGAGGTAGGGTTCGACAGGCCAGGAATGTTGTCAAATATTGCATCCGAGATGTTAGGTTGCCTTAGGTTAGGATATATAACGTTATAGACGCATGTAATGTTACCACCGAGACGTAGGGACCGACACGCCTGGAATGTTGTCAAATATTGCATCCGAGATGTTAGGTTGCCTTAGATTAGGATATATACCGTTATAGACGTATATACTGTTCCCTCCGAGAAGTAGGGTTCGACAGGCCAGGAATGTTGTCAAATATTGAATCCGAGATGTTAGCATGCCTTAGGTTAGGATATATAACGTTATAGACGCATGTAATGTTACCTCCGAGACGTAGGGACCGACACGCCTGGAATATTGTCAAGTGTTACATCCGAGATGTTAGGTTGCCTTATGTTAGGATATATGACGCTACAGACGTATATACTGTTCCCTCCGAGAAGTAGGGTTCGACAGGCCAGGAATGTTATCAAATATTGCATCCGAGATGTTAGGTTGCCTTAGATTATGATATATACCGTTATAGACGTATATACTGTTCCCTCCGAGGAGTAGGGTCCGACACGCCTGGAATGTTGTAGAGTATTACATCCGAGATGTAAAGTTGCCTTAGGTTAGAATATATAACGTTATGGATGTATATACTGTTCCCACCGAGAAGTAGGGTCCGACACGCCAGGAATGTTGTCAAATATTGCATCCGAGATGTTAGGTTGCCTTAGATTAGGATATACAACGTTATAGACACATATAATGTTTCCACCGAGGAGTAGGGTCCGACACGCCTGGAATGTTGTAGAATATTACATCCGAGATGTAAGGTTGCCTTAGGTTAGAATATATAACGTTATGGACGTATATACTGTTCCCACCGAGAAGTAGGGTCCGACACGCCGGGAATGTTGTCGAATATTACATCCGAGATGTAAGGTTGCCTTAGGTTAGGATATATAACGTTATGGACGTATATACTGTTCCCACCGAGAGGTAGGGTTCGACAGGCCAGGAATGTTGTCAAATATTGCATCCGAGATGTTAGGTTGCCTTAGGTTAGGATATATAACGTTATAGACGCATGTAATGTTACCACCGAGACGTAGGGACCGACACGCCTGGAATGTTGTCAAATATTGCATCCGAGATGTTAGGTTGCCTTAGATTAGGATATATACCGTTATAGACGTATATACTGTTCCCTCCGAGAAGTAGGGTTCGACAGGCCAGGAATGTTGTCAAATATTGAATCCGAGATGTTAGCATGCCTTAGGTTAGGATATATAACGTTATAGACGCATGTAATGTTACCTCCGAGACGTAGGGACCGACACGCCTGGAATATTGTCAAGTGTTACATCCGAGATGTTAGGTTGCCTTATGTTAGGATATATGACGCTACAGACGTATATACTGTTCCCTCCGAGAAGTAGGGTTCGACAGGCCAGGAATGTTATCAAATATTGCATCCGAGATGTTAGGTTGCCTTATATTATGATATATACCGTTATAGACGTATATACTGTTCCCTCCGAGATGTAGGGTTCGGCAGGCCAGGAATGTCGTCAAATATTGCATCCGAGATGTTAGGTTGCCTTAGGTTAGGAAATATAACGTTATAGACGCATGTAATGTTACCACCGAGACGTAGGGACCAACACGCCTGGAATGTTGTCAAATGTTACATCCGAGATGTTAGGTTGCCTTAGGTTAGGATATATGACGTTACAGACGTATATACTGTTCCCTCCGAGAAGTAGGGTTCGACAGGCCAGGAATGTTGTCAAATATTGCATCCGAGATGTTAGGTTGCCTTAGGTTAGGATATATAACGTTATAAACGCATGTAATGTTACCACCGAGACGTAGGGACCGACAGGCCAGGAATGTTGTCAAATATTGCATCCGAGATGTTAGGTTGCCTTAGATTAGGATATACAACGTTATAGACGCATATAATGTTCCCACCGAGAAGTAGGGTCCGACACGCCTGGAAGGTTGTAGAATATTACATCCGAGATGTTAGGTTGCCTTAGGTTAGGATATATGACGTTACAGACGTATATACTGTTCCCTCTGAGAAGTAGGGTTCGACAGGCCAGGAATGTTATCAAATATTGCATCCGAGATGTAAGGTTGCCTTAGGTTAGGATATATAACGTTATGGACGTATATACTGTTCCCACCAAGAAGTAGGGTCCGACACGCCAGGAATGTTGTCAAATATTACATCCGGGTTGTTACGTTGCCGTTATAGACGCATTAATGTTACCACCGAGACGCAGGGACCGACCCGCCTGGAATGTTGTCAAGTGTTACATCCGAGATGTTAGGTTGCCTTAGGTTAGGATATATAGCGTTATAGACGCATGTAATGTTACCACCGAGACGTAGGGACCGACACGCCTGGAATGTTGTCAAATATTGCATCCGAGATGTTAGGTTGCCTTAGATTAGGATATATACCGTTATGGACGTATATACTGTTCCCTCCGAGAAGTAGGGTTCGACAGGCCAGGAATGTTGTCAAATATTGCATCCGAGATGTTAGGTTGCCTTAGGTTAGGATATATAACGTTATAGACGCATGTAATGTTACCCCCGAGACGTAGGGACCGACACGCCTGGAATGTTGTCAAGTGTTACATCCGAGATGTTAGGTTGCCTTATGTTAGGATATATGACGCTACAGACGTATATACTGTTCCCTCCGAGAAGTAGGGTTCGACAGGCCAGGAATGTTGTCAAATATTGCATCCGAGATGTTAGGTTGCCTTAGATTAGGATATATACCGTTATAGACGTATATAATGTACCCTCCGAGAAGTAGGGTTCGACAGGCCAGGAATGTTGTCAAATATTGCATCCGAGATGTTAGGTTGCCTTAGATTAGGATATACAACGTTATAGACGCATATAATGTTCCCACCGAGAAGTAGGGTCCGACACGCCTGGAAGGTTGTAGAATATTACATCCGAGATGTTAGGTTGCCTTAGGTTAGGATATATGACGTTACAGACGTATATACTGTTCCCTCCGAGAAGTAGGGTTCGACAGGCCAGGAATGTTATCAAATATTGCATCCGAGATGTTAGGTTGCCTTAGATTATGATATATACCGTTATAGACGTATATACTGTTCCCTCCGAGAAGTAGGGTTCGGCAGGCCAGGAATGTCGTCAAATATTGCATCCGAGATGTTAGGTTGCCTTAGGTTAGGATATATAACGTTATAAACGCATGTAATGTTACCACCGAGACGTAGGGACCGACAGGCCAGGAATGTTGTCAAATATTGCATCCGAGATGTTAGGTTGCCTTAGATTACGATATACAACGTTATAGACGCATATAATGTTCCCACCGAGAAGTAGGGTCCGACACGCCTGGAAGGTTGTAGAATATTACATCCGAGATGTTAGGTTGCCTTAGGTTAGGATATATGACGTTACAGACGTATATACTGTTCCCTCTGAGAAGTAGGGTTCGACAGGCCAGGAATGGTATCAAATATTGCATCCGAGATGTTAGGTTGCCTTAGATTATGATATATACCGTTATAGACGTATATACTGTTCCCTCCGAGAAGTAGGGTTCGGCAGGCCAGGAATGTCGTCAAATAATGCATCCGAGATGTTAGGTTGCCTTAGGTTAGGATATATAAAGTTATAGACGCATGTAATGATACCACCGAGACGTAGGGACCAACACGCCTGGAATGTTGTCAAATGTTACATCCGAGATGTTAGGTTGCCTTAGGTTAGGATATATGACGTTACAGACGTATATACTGTTCCCTCCGAGAAGTAGGGTTCGACAGGCCAGGAATGTTGTCAAATATTGCATCCGAGATGTTAGATTGCCTTAGATTATGATATCGACAGTTATAGACGCATATAATATTCCCACCGAAAAGTATGCACCGACACGCCAGGAATATTGTAAAATATTACGTCTGAGATAGTAGGTTGCCTTAGATTAGGATATACAACGTTATAGACTCATATAATGTTCCCACCGAGAAGTAGGGTCCGACATGCCTGGAATGATGTAGAATATTACGTCCGAGATGTCAGGTTGCCTTAGGTTAGGATATATAACGTTATAGACGTATATACTGTTCCCTCCGAGAAGTACGGTTCGGCAGGCCAGGAATGTTGTCAAATCTTGCATCCGAGATGTTAGGTTGCCTTAGGTTAGGATATATAACGTTATAGACGCATGTAATGTTCCCACCGAGGAGTAGGGTCCGACACGCCTGGAATGTTGTAGAGTATTACATCCGAGATGTCAGGTTGCCTTAGGTTAGGATATATAACGTTATAGACGTATATACTGTTCCCTCCGAGAAGTAGGGTTCGACAGGCCAGGAATGTTGTCAAATATTGCATCCGAGATGTTAGGTTGCCTTAGATTAGGATATATACCGTTATAGACGCATGTAATGTTACCACCGAGACGTAGGGACCGACACGCCTGGAATGTTGTCAAATGTTACATCCGAGATGTTAGGTTGCCTTAGATTAGGATATACAACGTTATAGACGCATATAATTTTCCCACCGAGAAGTAGGGTCCGACACGCCTGGAAGGTTGTAGAATATTACATCCGAGATGTTAGGTTGCCTTAGGTTAGGATATATGACGTTACAGACGTATATACTGTTCCCTCTGAGAAGTAGGGTTCGACAGGCCAGGAATGTTATCAAATATTGCATCCGAGATGTAAGGTTGCCTTAGGTTAGGATATATAACGTTATGGACGTATATACTGTTCCCACCGAGAAGTAGGGTCCGACACGCCAGGAATGTTGTCAAATATTACATCCGGGTTGTTACGTTGCCGTTATAGACGCATTAATGTTACCACCGAGACGCAGGGACCGACCCGCCTGGAATGTTGTCAAGTGTTACATCCGAGATGTTAGGTTGCCTTAGATTAGGATATATACCGTTATGGACGTATATACTGTTCCCTCCGAGAAGTAGGGTTCGACAGGCCAGGAATGTTGTCAAATATTGCATCCGAGATGTTAGCTTGCCTTAGGTTAGGATATACAACGTTATAGACGCATGTAATGTTACCCCCGAGACGTAGGGACCGACACGCCTGGAATGTTGTCAAGTGTTACATCCGAGATGTTAGGTTGCCTTATGTTAGGATATATGACGCTACAGACGTATATACTGTTCCCTCCGAGAAGTAGGGTTCGACAGGCCAGGAATGTTGTCAAATATTGCATCCGAGATGTTAGGTTGCCTTAGATTAGGATATATACCGTTATAGACGTATATAATGTACCCTCCGAGAAGTAGGGTTCGACAGGCCAGGAATGTTGTCAAATATTGCATCCGAGATGTTAGGTTGCCTTAGATTACGATATACAACGTTATAGACGCATATAATGTTCCCACCGAGAAGTAGGGTCCGACACGCCTGGAAGGTTGTAGAATATTACATCCGAGATGTTAGGTTGCCTCAGGTTAGGATATATGACGCTACAGACGTATATACTGTTCCCTCCGAGAAGTAGGGTTCGACAGGCCAGGAATGTTGTCAAATATTGCATCCGAGATGTTAGGTTGCCTTAGATTGGGATATACAACGTTATAGACGCATGTAATGTTCCCACCGAGGAGTAGGGTCCGACACGCCTGGAATGTTGTAGAGTATTACATCCGAGATGCAAGGTTGCCTTAGGTTAGAATATATAACGTTATGGATGTATATACTGTTCCCACCGAGAAGTAGGGTCCGACACGCCAGGAATGTTGTCAAATATTGCATCCGAGATGTTAGGTTGCCTTAGGTTAGGATATATAACGTTATAGACACATATAATGTTTCCACCGAGGAGTAGGGTCCGACACGCCTGGAATGTTGTAGAATATTACATCCGAGATGTAAGGTTGCCTTAGGTTAGAATATATAACGTTATGGACGTATATACTGTTCCCACCGAGAAGTAGGGTCCGACACGCCGGGAATGTTGTCGAATATTACATCCGAGATGTAAGGTTGCCTTAGGTTAGGATATATAACGTTATGGACGTATATACTGTTCCCACCGAGAGGTAGGGTTCGACAGGCCAGGAATGTTGTCAAATATTGCATCCGAGATGTTAGGTTGCCTTAGGTTAGGATATATAACGTTATAGACGCATGTAATGTTACCACCGAGACGTAGGGACCAACACGCCTGGAATGTTGTCAAATATTGCATCCGAGATGTTAGGTTGCCTTAGATTAGGATATATACCGTTATAGACGTATATACTGTTCCCTCCGAGAAGTAGGGTTCGACAGGCCAGGAATGTTGTCAAATATTGAATCCGAGATGTTAGCATGCCTTAGGTTAGGATATATAACGTTATAGACGCATGTAATGTTACCTCCGAGACGTAGGGACCGACACGCCTGGAATATTGTCAAGTGTTACATCCGAGATGTTAGGTTGCCTTATGTTAGGATATATGACGCTACAGACGTATATACTGTTCCCTCCGAGAAGTAGGGTTCGACAGGCCAGGAATGTTATCAAATATTGCATCCGAGATGTTAGGTTGCCTTAGATTATGATATATACCGTTATAGACGTATATACTGTTCCCTCCGAGATGTAGGGTTCGGCAGGCCAGGAATGTCGTCAAATATTGCATCCGAGATGTTAGGTTGCCTTAGGTTAGGAAATATAACGTTATAGACGCATGTAATGTTACCACCGAGACGTAGGGACCAACACGCCTGGAATGTTGTCAAATGTTACATCCGAGATGTTAGGTTGCCTTAGGTTAGGATATATGACGTTACAGACGTATATACTGTTCCCTCCGAGAAGTAGGGTTCGACAGGCCAGGAATGTTGTCAAATATTGCATCCGAGATGTTAGGTTGCCTTAGGTTAGGATATATAACGTTATAAACGCATGTAATGTTACCACCGAGACGTAGGGACCGACAGGCCAGGAATGTTGTCAAATATTGCATCCGAGATGTTAGGTTGCCTTAGATTAGGATATACAACGTTATAGACGCATATAATGTTCCCACCGAGAAGTAGGGTCCGACACGCCTGGAAGGTTGTAGAATATTACATCCGAGATGTTAGGTTGCCTTAGGTTAGGATATATGACGTTACAGACGTATATACTGTTCCCTCTGAGAAGTAGGGTTCGACAGGCCAGGAATGTTATCAAATATTGCATCCGAGATGTAAGGTTGCCTTAGGTTAGGATATATAACGTTATGGACGTATATACTGTTCCCACCGAGAAGTAGGGTCCGACACGCCAGGAATGTTGTCAAATATTACATCCGGGTTGTTACGTTGCCGTTATAGACGCATTAATGTTACCACCGAGACGCAGGGACCGACCCGCCTGGAATGTTGTCAAGTGTTACATCCGAGATGTTAGGTTGCCTTAGGTTAGGATATATAGCGTTATAGACGCATGTAATGTTACCACCGAGACGTAGGGACCGACACGCCTGGAATGTTGTCAAATATTGCATCCGAGATGTTAGGTTGCCTTAGATTAGGATATATACCGTTATGGACGTATATACTGTTCCCTCCGAGAAGTAGGGTTCGACAGGCCAGGAATGTTGTCAAATATTGCATCCGAGATGTTAGCTTGCCTTAGGTTAGGATATATAACGTTATAGACGCATGTAATGTTACCCCCGAGACGTAGGGACCGACACGCCTGGAATGTTGTCAAGTGTTACATCCGAGATGTTAGGTTGCCTTATGTTAGGATATATGACGCTACAGACGTATATACTGTTCCCTCCGAGAAGTAGGGTTCGACAGGCCAGGAATGTTGTCAAATATTGCATCCGAGATGTTAGGTTGCCTTAGATTAGGATATATACCGTTATAGACGTATATAATGTACCCTCCGAGAAGTAGGGTTCGACAGGCCAGGAATGTAGTCAAATATTGCATCCGAGATGTTAGGTTGCCTTAGATTAGGATATACAACGTTATAGACGCATATAATGTTCCCACCGAGAAGTAGGGTCCGACACGCCTGGAGGGTTGTAGAATATTACATCCGAGATGTTAGGTTGCCTTAGGTTAGGATATATGACGTTACAGACGTATATACTGTTCCCTCCGAGAAGTAGGGTTCGACAGGCCAGGAATGTTATCAAATATTGCATCCGAGATGTTAGGTTGCCTTAGATTATGATATATACCGTTATAGACGTATATACTGTTCCCTCCGAGAAGTAGGGTTCGGCAGGCCAGGAATGTCGTCAAATATTGCATCCGAGATGTTAGGTTGCCTTAGGTTAGGATATATAACGTTATAAACGCATGTAATGTTACCACCGAGACGTAGGGACCGACAGGCCAGGAATGTTGTCAAATATTGCATCCGAGATGTTAGGTTGCCTTAGATTACGATATACAACGTTATAGACGCATATAATGTTCCCACCGAGAAGTAGGGTCCGACACGCCTGGAAGGTTGTAGAATATTACATCCGAGATGTTAGGTTGCCTTAGGTTAGGATATATGACGTTACAGACGTATATACTGTTCCCTCTGAGAAGTAGGGTTCGACAGGCCAGGAATGGTATCAAATATTGCATCCGAGATGTTAGGTTGCCTTAGATTATGATATATACCGTTATAGATGTATATACTGTTCCCTCCGAGAAGTAGGGTTCGGCAGGCCAGGAATGTCGTCAAATAATGCATCCGAGATGTTAGGTTGCCTTAGGTTAGGATATATAAAGTTATAGACGCATGTAATGATACCACCGAGACGTAGGGACCAACACGCCTGGAATGTTGTCAAATGTTACATCCGAGATGTTAGGTTGCCTTAGGTTAGGATATATGACGTTACAGACGTATATACTGTTCCCTCCGAGAAGTAGGGTTCGACAGGCCAGGAATGTTGTCAAATATTGCATCCGAGATGTTAGATTGCCTTAGATTATGATATCGACAGTTATAGACGCATATAATATTCCCACCGAAAAGTATGCACCGACACGCCAGGAATATTGTAAAATATTACGTCTGAGATAGTAGGTTGCCTTAGATTAGGATATACAACGTTATAGACTCATATAATGTTCCCACCGAGAAGTAGGGTCCGACATGCCTGGAATGATGTAGAATATTACGTCCGAGATGTCAGGTTGCCTTAGGTTAGGATATATAACGTTATAGACGTATATACTGTTCCCTCCGAGAAGTACGGTTCGGCAGGCCAGGAATGTTGTCAAATCTTGCATCCGAGATGTTAGGTTGCCTTAGGTTAGGATATATAACGTTATAGACGCATGTAATGTTCCCACCGAGGAGTAGGGTCCGACACGCCTGGAATGTTGTAGAGTATTACATCCGAGATGTCAGGTTGCCTTAGGTTAGGATATATAACGTTATAGACGTATATACTGTTCCCTCCGAGAAGTAGGGTTCGACAGGCCAGGAATGTTGTCAAATATTGCATCCGAGATGTTAGGTTGCCTTAGATTAGGATATATACCGTTATAGACGCATGTAATGTTACCACCGAGACGTAGGGACCGACACGCCTGGAATGTTGTCAAATGTTACATCCGAGATGTTAGGTTGCCTTAGATTAGGATATACAACGTTATAGACGCATATAATGTTCCCACCGAGAAGTAGGGTCCGACACGCCTGGAAGGTTGTAGAATATTACATCCGAGATGTTAGGTTGCCTTAGGTTAGGATATATGACGTTACAGACGTATATACTGTTCCCTCTGAGAAGTAGGGTTCGACAGGCCAGGAATGTTATCAAATATTGCATCCGAGATGTAAGGTTGCCTTAGGTTAGGATATATAACGTTATGGACGTATATACTGTTCCCACCGAGAAGTAGGGTCCGACACGCCAGGAATGTTGTCAAATATTACATCCGGGTTGTTACGTTGCCGTTATAGACGCATTAATGTTACCACCGAGACGCAGGGACCGACCCGCCTGGAATGTTGTCAAGTGTTACATCCGAGATGTTAGGTTGCCTTAGGTTAGGATATATAGCGTTATAGACGCATGTAATGTTACCACCGAGACGTAGGGACCGACACGCCTGGAATGTTGTCAAATATTGCATCCGAGATGTTAGGTTGCCTTAGATTAGGATATATACCGTTATGGACGTATATACTGTTCCCTCCGAGAAGTAGGGTTCGACAGGCCAGGAATGTTGTAGAGTATTACATCCGAGATGTCAGGTTGCCTTAGGTTAGGATATATAACGTTATAGACGTATATACTGTTCCCTCCGAGAAGTAGGGTTCGACAGGCCAGGAATGTTGTCAAATATTGCATCCGAGATGTTAGGTTGCCTTAGATTAGGATATATACCGTTATAGACGCATGTAATGTTACCACCGAGACGTAGGGACCGACACGCCTGGAATGTTGTCAAATGTTACATCCGAGATGTTAGGTTGCCTCAGGTTAGGATATATGACGCTACAGACGTATATACTGTTCCCTCCGAGAAGTAGGGTTCGACAGGCCAGGAATGTTGTCAAATATTGCATCCGAGATGTTAGGTTGCCTTAGATTGGGATATACAACGTTATAGACGCATGTAATGTTCCCACCGAGGAGTAGGGTCCGACACGCCTGGAATGTTGTAGAGTATTACATCCGAGATGCAAGGTTGCCTTAGGTTAGAATATATAACGTTATGGATGTATATACTGTTCCCACCGAGAAGTAGGGTCCGACACGCCAGGAATGTTGTCAAATATTGCATCCGAGATGTTAGGTTGCCTTAGATTAGGATATACAACGTTATAGACACATATAATGTTTCCACCGAGGAGTAGGGTCCGACACGCCTGGAATGTTGTAGAATATTACATCCGAGATGTAAGGTTGCCTTAGGTTAGAATATATAACGTTATGGACGTATATACTGTTCCCACCGAGAAGTAGGGTCCGACACGCCGGGAATGTTGACGAATATTACATCCGAGATGTAAGGTTGCCTTAGGTTAGGATATATAACGTTATGGACGTATATACTGTTCCCACCGAGAGGTAGGGTTCGACAGGCCAGGAATGTTGTCAAATATTGCATCCGAGATGTTAGGTTGCCTTAGGTTAGGATATATAACGTTATAGACGCATGTAATATTACCTCCGAGACGTAGGGACCGACACGCCTGGAATGTTGTCAAGTGTTACATCCGAGATGTTAGGTTGCCTTATGTTAGGATATATGACGTTACAGACGTATATACTGTTCCCTCCGAGAAGTAGGGTTCGACAGGCCAGGAATGTTGTCAAATATTGCATCCGACATGTTAGGTTGCCTTAGGTTAGGATATAAGACGTCACAGACCTATATACTGTTCCCTCCGAGAAGTAGGGTTCGACAGGCCAGGAATGTTGTCAAATATTGCATCCGAGATGTTAGGTTACCTTAGAGTATGATATATACCGTTATAGACGCATATAATGTTCCCACCGAGAAGTAGGGTCCGACACGCCTGGAAGGTTGTAGAATATTACATGCGAGATGTCAGGTTGCCTTAGGTTAGGATATATACCGTTATAGACATATATACTGTTCCCTCCGAGAAGTAGGGTTCGACAGGCCAGGAATGTTGTCAAATATTGCATCCGAGATGTTAGGTTGCCTTAGATTAGGATATACAACGTTATAGGCGCATATAATGTTCCCACCGAGAAGTAGGGTCCGACACGCCTGGAATGTTGTAGAGTATTACATCCGAGATGTAAGGTTGCCTTAGGTTAGAATATATAACGTTATGGATGTGTATACTGTTCCCACCGAGAAGTAGGGTCCGACACGCCAGGAATGTTGTAGAAAAATACATCCGAGATGTCAGGTTGCCTTAGGTTAGGATATATAACGTTATGGACGTATATACTGTTCCCACCGAGAAGTAGGGTCCGAAACGCCAGGAATGTTGTCAAATATTACATCCGAGTTGTTACGTTACCGTTATAGACGCATTAATGTTACCACCGAGACGCAGGGACCGACACGCCTGGAATGTTGTCAAATGTTACATCCGAGATGTTATGTTGCCTTAGGTTAGGATATATATCGTTATAGACGTATATACTGTTCCCACCGAGAGGTAGGGTTCGACAGGCCAGGAATGTTGTCAAATATTGCATCCGAGATGTTAGGTTGCCTTAGGTTAGGATATATAACGTTATAGACGCATGTAATGTTACCACCGAGACGTAGGGACCGACACGCCTGGAATGTTGTCAAATATTGCATCCGAGATGTTAGGTTGCCTTAGATTAGGATATATACCGTTATAGACGTATATACTGTTCCCTCCGAGAAGTAGGGTTCGACAGGCCAGGAATGTTGTCAAATATTGAATCCGAGATGTTAGCATGCCTTAGGTTAGGATATATAACGTTATAGACGCATGTAATGTTACCTCCGAGACGTAGGGACCGACACGCCTGGAATATTGTCAAGTGTTACATCCGAGATGTTAGGTTGCCTTATGTTAGGATATATGACGCTACAGACGTATATACTGTTCCCTCCGAGAAGTAGGGTTCGACAGGCCAGGAATGTTATCAAATATTGCATCCGAGATGTTAGGTTGCCTTAGATTATGATATATACCGTTATAGACGTATATACTGTTCCCTCCGAGGAGTAGGGTCCGACACGCCTGGAATGTTGTAGAGTATTACATCCGAGATGTAAGGTTGCCTTAGGTTAGAATATATAACGTTATGGATGTATATACTGTTCCCACCGAGAAGTAGGGTCCGACACGCCAGGAATGTTGTCAAATATAGCATCCGAGATGTTAGGTTGCCTTAGATTAGGATATACAACGTTATAGACACATATAATGTTTCCACCGAGGAGTAGGGTCCGACACGTCTGGAATGTTGTAGAATATTACATCCGAGATGTAAGGTTGCCTTAGGTTAGAATATATAACGTTATGGACGTATATACTGTTCCCACCGAGAAGTAGGGTCCGACACGCCGGGAATGTTGTCGAATATTACATCCGAGATGTAAGGTTGCCTTAGGTTAGGATATATAACGTTATGGACGTATATACTGTTCCCACCGAGAGGTAGGGTTCGACAGGCCAGGAATGTTGTCAAATATTGCATCCGAGATGTTAGGTTGCCTTAGGTTAGGATATATAACGTTATAGACGCATGTAATTTTACCACCGAGACGTAGGGACCGACACGCCTGGAATGTTGTCAAATATTGCATCCGAGATGTTAGGTTGCCTTAGATTAGGATATATACCGTTATAGACGTATATACTGTTCCCTCCGAGAAGTAGGGTTCGACAGGCCAGGAATGTTGTCAAATATTGAATCCGAGATGTTAGCATGCCTTAGGTTAGGATATATAACGTTATAGACGCATGTAATGTTACCTCCGAGACGTAGGGACCGACACGCCTGGAATATTGTCAAGTGTTACATCCGAGATGTTAGGTTGCCTTATGTTAGGATATATGACGCTACAGACGTATATACTGTTCCCTCCGAGAAGTAGGGTTCGACAGGCCAGGAATGTTATCAAATATTGCAACCGAGATGTTAGGTTGCCTTAGATTATGATATATACCGTTATAGACGTATATACTGTTCCCTCCGAGATGTAGGGTTCGGCAGGCCAGGAATGTCCTCAAATATTGCATCCGAGATGTTAGGTTGCCTTAGGTTAGGAAATATAACGTTATAGACGCATGTAATGTTACCACCGAGACGTAGGGACCAACACGCCTGGAATGTTGTCAAATGTTACATCCGAGATGTTAGGTTGCCTTAGGTTAGGATATATGACGTTACAGACGTATATACTGTTCCCTCCGAGAAGTAGGGTTCGACAGGCCAGGAATGTTGTCAAATATTGCATCCGAGATGTTAGGTTGCCTTAGGTTAGGATATATAACGTTATAAACGCATGTAATGTTACCACCGAGACGTAGGGACCGACAGGCCAGGAATGTTGTCAAATATTGCATCCGAGATGTTAGGTTGCCTTAGATTAGGATATACAACGTTATAGACGCATATAATGTTCCCACCGAGAAGTAGGGTCCGACACGCCTGGAAGGTTGTAGAATATTACATCCGAGATGTTAGGTTGCCTTAGGTTAGGATATATGACGTTACAGACGTATATACTGTTCCCTCTGAGAAGTAGGGTTCGACAGGCCAGGAATGTTATCAAATATTGCATCCGAGATGTAAGGTTGCCTTAGGTTAGGATATATAACGTTATGGACGTATATACTGTTCCCACCGAGAAGTAGGGTCCGACACGCCAGGAATGTTGTCAAATATTACATCCGGGTTGTTACGTTGCCGTTATAGACGCATTAATGTTACCACCGAGACGCAGGGACCGACCCGCCTGGAATGTTGTCAAGTGTTACATCCGAGATGTTAGGTTGCCTTAGGTTAGGATATATAGCGTTATAGACGCATGTAATGTTACCACCGAGACGTAGGGACCGACACGCCTGGAATGTTGTCAAATATTGCATCCGAGATGTTAGGTTGCCTTAGATTAGGATATATACCGTTATGGACGTATATACTGTTCCCTCCGAGAAGTAGGGTTCGACAGGCCAGGAATGTTGTCAAATATTGCATCCGAGATGTTAGCTTGCCTTAGGTTAGGATATATAACGTTATAGACGCATGTAATGTTACCCCCGAGACGTAGGGACCGACACGCCTGGAATGTTGTCAAGTGTTACATCCGAGATGTTAGGTTGCCTTATGTTAGGATATATGACGCTACAGACGTATATACTGTTCCCTCCGAGAAGTAGGGTTCGACAGGCCAGGAATGTTGTCAAATATTGCATCCGAGATGTTAGGTTGCCTTAGATTAGGATATATACCGTTATAGACGTATATAATGTACCCTCCGAGAAGTAGGGTTCGACAGGCCAGGAATGTTGTCAAATATTGCATCCGAGATGTTAGGTTACCTTAGATTAGGATATACAACGTTATAGACGCATATAATGTTCCCACCGAGAAGTAGGGTCCGACACGCCTGGAAGGTTGTAGAATATTACATCCGAGATGTTAGGTTGCCTTAGGTTAGGATATATGACGTTACAGACGTATATACTGTTCCCTCCGAGAAGTAGGGTTCGACAGGCCAGGAATGTTATCAAATATTGCATCCGAGATGTTAGGTTGCCTTAGATTATGATATATACCGTTATAGACGTATATACTGTTCCCTCCGAGAAGTAGGGTTCGGCAGGCCAGGAATGTCGTCAAATATTGCATCCGAGATGTTAGGTTGCCTTAGGTTAGGATATATAACGTTATAAACGCATGTAATGTTACCACCGAGACGTAGGGACCGACAGGCCAGGAATGTTGTCAAATATTGCATCCGAGATGTTAGGTTGCCTTAGATTACGATATACAACGTTATAGACGCATATAATGTTCCCACCGAGAAGTAGGGTCCGACACGCCTGGAAGGTTGTAGAATATTACATCCGAGATGTTAGGTTGCCTTAGGTTAGGATATATGACGTTACAGACGTATATACTGTTCCCTCTGAGAAGTAGGGTTCGACAGGCCAGGAATGGTATCAAATATTGCATCCGAGATGTTAGGTTGCCTTAGATTATGATATATACCGTTATAGACGTATATACTGTTCCCTCCGAGAAGTAGGGTTCGGCAGGCCAGGAATGTCGTCAAATAATGCATCCGAGATGTTAGGTTGCCTTAGGTTAGGATATATAAAGTTATAGACGCATGTAATGATACCACCGAGACGTAGGGACCAACACGCCTGGAATGTTGTCAAATGTTACATCCGAGATGTTAGGTTGCCTTAGGTTAGGATATATGACGTTACAGACGTATATACTGTTCCCTCCGAGAAGTAGGGTTCGACAGGCCAGGAATGTTGTCAAATATTGCATCCGAGATGTTAGATTGCCTTAGATTATGATATCGACAGTTATAGACGCATATAATATTCCCACCGAAAAGTATGCACCGACACGCCAGGAATATTGTAAAATATTACGTCTGAGATAGTAGGTTGCCTTAGATTAGGATATACAACGTTATAGACTCATATAATGTTCCCACCGAGAAGTAGGGTCCGACATGCCTGGAATGATGTAGAATATTACGTCCGAGATGTCAGGTTGCCTTAGGTTAGGATATATAACGTTATAGACGTATATACTGTTCCCTCCGAG
The DNA here is from genome assembly GCA_963969225.1 of Xylocopa violacea. NCBI lineage: Eukaryota > Metazoa > Arthropoda > Insecta > Hymenoptera > Apidae > Xylocopa > Xylocopa violacea. The sequence goes on from CAXAJV010000004.1 coordinate 24,806,551, forward strand.
AAGTACGGTTCGGCAGGCCAGGAATGTTGTCAAATCTTGCATCCGAGATGTTAGGTTGCCTTAGGTTAGGATATATAACGTTATAGACGCATGTAATGTTACCCCCGAGACGTAGGGACCGACACGCCTGGAATGTTGTCAAGTGTTACATCCGAGATGTTAGGTTGCCTTATGTTAGGATATATGACGCTACAGACGTATATACTGTTCCCTCCGAGAAGTAGGGTTCGACAGGCCAGGAATGTTGTCAAATATTGCATCCGAGATGTTAGGTTGCCTTAGATTAGGATATATACCGTTATAGACGTATATAATGTACCCTCCGAGAAGTAGGGTTCGACAGGCCAGGAATGTTGTCAAATATTGCATCCGAGATGTTAGGTTACCTTAGATTAGGATATACAACGTTATAGACGCATATAATGTTCCCACCGAGAAGTAGGGTCCGACACGCCTGGAAGGTTGTAGAATATTACATCCGAGATGTTAGGTTGCCTTAGGTTAGGATATATGACGTTACAGACGTATATACTGTTCCCTCCGAGAAGTAGGGTTCGACAGGCCAGGAATGTTATCAAATATTGCATCCGAGATGTTAGGTTGCCTTAGATTATGATATATACCGTTATAGACGTATATACTGTTCCCTCCGAGAAGTAGGGTTCGGCAGGCCAGGAATGTCGTCAAATATTGCATCCGAGATGTTAGGTTGCCTTAGGTTAGGATATATAACGTTATAAACGCATGTAATGTTACCACCGAGACGTAGGGACCGACAGGCCAGGAATGTTGTCAAATATTGCATCCGAGATGTTAGGTTGCCTTAGATTACGATATACAACGTTATAGACGCATATAATGTTCCCACCGAGAAGTAGGGTCCGACACGCCTGGAAGGTTGTAGAATATTACATCCGAGATGTTAGGTTGCCTTAGGTTAGGATATATGACGTTACAGACGTATATACTGTTCCCTCTGAGAAGTAGGGTTCGACAGGCCAGGAATGGTATCAAATATTGCATCCGAGATGTTAGGTTGCCTTAGATTATGATATATACCGTTATAGACGTATATACTGTTCCCTCCGAGAAGTAGGGTTCGGCAGGCCAGGAATGTCGTCAAATAATGCATCCGAGATGTTAGGTTGCCTTAGGTTAGGATATATAAAGTTATAGACGCATGTAATGATACCACCGAGACGTAGGGACCAACACGCCTGGAATGTTGTCAAATGTTACATCCGAGATGTTAGGTTGCCTTAGGTTAGGATATATGACGTTACAGACGTATATACTGTTCCCTCCGAGAAGTAGGGTTCGACAGGCCAGGAATGTTGTCAAATATTGCATCCGAGATGTTAGATTGCCTTAGATTATGATATCGACAGTTATAGACGCATATAATATTCCCACCGAAAAGTATGCACCGACACGCCAGGAATATTGTAAAATATTACGTCTGAGATAGTAGGTTGCCTTAGATTAGGATATACAACGTTATAGACTCATATAATGTTCCCACCGAGAAGTAGGGTCCGACATGCCTGGAATGATGTAGAATATTACGTCCGAGATGTCAGGTTGCCTTAGGTTAGGATATATAACGTTATAGACGTATATACTGTTCCCTCCGAGAAGTACGGTTCGGCAGGCCAGGAATGTTGTCAAATCTTGCATCCGAGATGTTAGGTTGCCTTAGGTTAGGATATATAACGTTATAGACGCATGTAATGTTCCCACCGAGGAGTAGGGTCCGACACGCCTGGAATGTTGTAGAGTATTACATCCGAGATGTCAGGTTGCCTTAGGTTAGGATATATAACGTTATAGACGTATATACTGTTCCCTCCGAGAAGTAGGGTTCGACAGGCCAGGAATGTTGTCAAATATTGCATCCGAGATGTTAGGTTGCCTTAGATTAGGATATATACCGTTATAGACGCATGTAATGTTACCACCGAGACGTAGGGACCGACACGCCTGGAATGTTGTCAAATGTTACATCCGAGATGTTAGGTTGCCTTAGATTAGGATATACAACGTTATAGACGCATATAATGTTCCCACCGAGAAGTAGGGTCCGACACGCCTGGAAGGTTGTAGAATATTACATCCGAGATGTTAGGTTGCCTTAGGTTAGGATATATGACGTTACAGACGTATATACTGTTCCCTCTGAGAAGTAGGGTTCGACAGGCCAGGAATGTTATCAAATATTGCATCCGAGATGTAAGGTTGCCTTAGGTTAGGATATATAACGTTATGGACGTATATACTGTTCCCACCGAGAAGTAGGGTCCGACACGCCAGGAATGTTGTCAAATATTACATCCGGGTTGTTACGTTGCCGTTATAGACGCATTAATGTTACCACCGAGACGCAGGGACCGACCCGCCTGGAATGTTGTCAAGTGTTACATCCGAGATGTTAGGTTGCCTTAGGTTAGGATATATAGCGTTATAGACGCATGTAATGTTACCACCGAGACGTAGGGACCGACACGCCTGGAATGTTGTCAAATATTGCATCCGAGATGTTAGGTTGCCTTAGATTAGGATATATACCGTTATGGACGTATATACTGTTCCCTCCGAGAAGTAGGGTTCGACAGGCCAGGAATGTTGTCAAATATTGCATCCAAGATGTTAGCTTGCCTTAGGTTAGGATATATAACGTTATAGACGCATGTAATGTTACCCCCGAGACGTAGGGACCGACACGCCTGGAATGTTGTCAAGTGTTACATCCGAGATGTTAGGTTGCCTTATGTTAGGATATATGACGCTACAGACGTATATACTGTTCCCTCCGAGAAGTAGGGTTCGACAGGCCAGGAATGTTGTCAAATATTGCATCCGAGATGTTAGGTTGCCTTAGATTAGGATATATACCGTTATAGACGTATATAATGTACCCTCCGAGAAGTAGGGTTCGACAGGCCAGGAATGTTGTCAAATATTGCATCCGAGATGTTAGGTTGCCTTAGATTAGGATATACAACGTTATAGACGCATATAATGTTCCCACCGAGAAGTAGGGTCCGACACGCCTGGAAGGTTGTAGAATATTACATCCGAGATGTTAGGTTGCCTTAGGTTAGGATATATGACGTTACAGACGTATATACTGTTCCCTCCGAGAAGTAGGGTTCGACAGGCCAGGAATGTTATCAAATATTGCATCCGAGATGTTAGGTTGCCTTAGATTATGATATATACCGTTATAGACGTATATACTGTTCCCTCCGAGAAGTAGGGTTCGGCAGGCCAGGAATGTCGTCAAATATTGCATCCGAGATGTTAGGTTGCCTTAGGTTAGGATATATAACGTTATAAACGCATGTAATGTTACCACCGAGACGTAGGGACCGACAGGCCAGGAATGTTGTCAAATATTGCATCCGAGATGTTAGGTTGCCTTAGATTACGATATACAACGTTATAGACGCATATAATGTTCCCACCGAGAAGTAGGGTCCGACACGCCTGGAAGGTTGTAGAATATTACATCCGAGATGTTAGGTTGCCTTAGGTTAGGATATATGACGTTACAGACGTATATACTGTTCCCTCTGAGAAGTAGGGTTCGACAGGCCAGGAATGTTATCAAATATTGCATCCGAGATGTTAGGTTGCCTTAGATTATGATATATACCGTTATAGACGTATATACTGTTCCCTCCGAGAAGTAGGGTTCGGCAGGCCAGGAATGTCGTCAAATAATGCATCCGAGATGTTAGGTTGCCTTAGGTTAGGATATATAAAGTTATAGACGCATGTAATGATACCACCGAGACGTAGGGACCAACACGCCTGGAATGTTGTCAAATGTTACATCCGAGATGTTAGGTTGCCTTAGGTTAGGATATATGACGTTACAGACGTATATACTGTTCCCTCCGAGAAGTAGGGTTCGACAGGCCAGGAATGTTGTCAAATATTGCATCCGAGATGTTAGATTGCCTTAGATTATGATATCGACAGTTATAGACGCATATAATATTCCCACCGAAAAGTATGCACCGACACGCCAGGAATATTGTAAAATATTACGTCTGAGATAGTAGGTTGCCTTAGATTAGGATATACAACGTTATAGACTCATATAATGTTCCCACCGAGAAGTAGGGTCCGACATGCCTGGAATGATGTAGAATATTACGTCCGAGATGTCAGGTTGCCTTAGGTTAGGATATATAACGTTATAGACGTATATACTGTTCCCTCCGAGAAGTACGGTTCGGCAGGCCAGGAATGTTGTCAAATCTTGCATCCGAGATGTTAGGTTGCCTTAGGTTAGGATATATAACGTTATAGACGCATGTAATGTTCCCACCGAGGAGTAGGGTCCGACACGCCTGGAATGTTGTAGAGTATTACATCCGAGATGTCAGGTTGCCTTAGGTTAGGATATATAACGTTATAGACGTATATACTGTTCCCTCCGAGAAGTAGGGTTCGACAGGCCAGGAATGTTGTCAAATATTGCATCCGAGATGTTAGGTTGCCTTAGATTAGGATATATACCGTTATAGACGCATGTAATGTTACCACCGAGACGTAGGGACCGACACGCCTGGAATGTTGTCAAATGTTACATCCGAGATGTTAGGTTGCCTCAGGTTAGGATATATGACGCTACAGACGTATATACTGTTCCCTCCGAGAAGTAGGGTTCGACAGGCCAGGAATGTTGTCAAATATTGCATCCGAGATGTTAGGTTGCCTTAGATTGGGATATACAACGTTATGGACGCATGTAATGTTCCCACCGAGGAGTAGGGTCCGACACGCCTGGAATGTTGTAGAGTATTACATCCGAGATGTAAGGTTGCCTTAGGTTAGAATATATAACGTTATGGATGTATATACTGTTCCCACCGAGAAGTAGGGTCCGACACGCCAGGAATGTTGTCAAATATTGCATCCGAGATGTTAGGTTGCCTTAGGTTAGGATATATAACGTTATAAACGCATGTAATGTTACCACCGAGACGTAGGGACCGACACGCCTGGAATGTTGTAGAATATTACATCCGAGATGTAAGGTTGCCTTAGGTTAGAATATATAACGTTATGGACGTATATACTGTTCCCACCGAGAAGTAGGGTCCGACACGCCGGGAATGTTGTCGAATATTACATCCGAGATGTAAGGTTGCCTTAGGTTAGGATATATAACGTTATGGACGTATATACTGTTCCCACCGAGAGGTAGGGTTCGACAGGCCAGGAATGTTGTCAAATATTGCATCCGAGATGTTAGGTTGCCTTAGGTTAGGATATATAACGTTATAGACGCATGTAATATTACCTCCGAGACGTAGGGACCGACACGCCTGGAATGTTGTCAAGTGTTACATCCGAGATGTTAGGTTGCCTTATGTTAGGATATATGACGTTACAGACGTATATACTGTTCCCTCCGAGAAGTAGGGTTCGACAGGCCAGGAATGTTGTCAAATATTGCATCCGACATGTTAGGTTGCCTTAGGTTAGGATATAAGACGTCACAGACGTATATACTGTTCCCTCCGAGAAGTAGGGTTCGACAGGCCAGGAATGTTGTCAAATATTGCATCCGAGATGTTAGGTTACCTTAGAGTATGATATATACCGTTATAGACGCATATAATGTTCCCACCGAGAAGTAGGGTCCGACACGCCTGGAAGGTTGTAGAATATTACATCCGAGATGTCAGGTTGCCTTAGGTTAGGATATATACCGTTATAGACATATATACTGTTCCCTCCGAGAAGTAGGGTTCGACAGGCCAGGAGTGTTGTCAAATATGCCATCCGAGATGTTAGGTTGCCTTAGATTATGATATATACCGTTATAGACGTATATACTGTTCCCTCCGAGAAGTAGGGTTCGACAGGCCAGGAATGTTGTCAAATATTGCATCCGAGATGTTAGGTTGCCTTAGATTAGGATATACAACGTTATAGACGCATATAATGTTCCCACCGAGAAGTAGGGTCCGACACGCCTGGAATGTTGTCAAATATTACATCCGAGTTGTTACGTTGCCGTTATAGACGCATTAATGTTACCACCGAGACGCAGGGACCGACACGCCTGGAATGTTGTCAAATGTTACATCCGAGATGTTATGTTGCCTTAGGTTAGGATATATATCGTTATAGACGTATATACTGTTCCCACCGAGAGGTAGGGTTCGACAGGCCAGGAATGTTGTCAAATATTGCATCCGAGATGTTAGGTTGCCTTAGATTGGGATATACAACGTTATAGACGCATGTAATGTTCCCACCGAGGAGTAGGGTCCGACACGCCTGGAATGTTGTAGAGTATTACATCCGAGATGTAAGGTTGCCTTAGGTTAGAATATATAACGTTATGGATGTATATACTGTTCCCACCGAGAAGTAGGGTCCGACACGCCAGGAATGTTGTCAAATATTGCATCCGAGATGTTAGGTTGCCTTAGATTAGGATATACAACGTTATAGACACATATAATGTTTCCACCGAGGAGTAGGGTCCGACACGCCTGGAATGTTGTAGAATATTACATCCGAGATGTAAGGTTGCCTTAGGTTAGAATATATAACGTTATGGACGTATATACTGTTCCCACCGAGAAGTAGGGTCCGACGCGCCGGGAATGTTGTCGAATATTACATCCGAGATGTAAGGTTGCCTTAGGTTAGGATATATAACGTTATGGACGTATATACTGTTCCCACCGAGAGGTAGGGTTCGACAGGCCAGGAATGTTGTCAAATATTGCATCCGAGATGTTAGGTTGCCTTAGGTTAGGATATATAACGTTATAGACGCATGTAATATTACCTCCGAGACGTAGGGACCGACACGCCTGGAATGTTGTCAAGTGTTACATCCGAGATGTTAGGTTGCCTTATGTTAGGATATATGACGTTACAGACGTATATACTGTTCCCTCCGAGAAGTAGGGTTCGACAGGCCAGGAATGTTGTCAAATATTGCATCCGACATGTTAGGTTGCCTTAGGTTAGGATATAAGACGTCACAGACGTATATACTGTTCCCTCCGAGAAGTAGGGTTCGACAGGCCAGGAATGTTGTCAAATATTGCATCCGAGATGTTAGGTTACCTTAGAGTATGATATATACCGTTATAGACGCATATAATGTTCCCACCGAGAAGTAGGGTCCGACACGCCTGGAAGGTTGTAGAATATTACATCCGAGATGTCAGGTTGCCTTAGGTTAGGATATATACCGTTATAGACATATATACTGTTCCCTCCGAGAAGTAGGGTTCGACAGGCCAGGAGTGTTGTCAAATATGCCATCCGAGATGTTAGGTTGCCTTAGATTATGATATATACCGTTATAGACGTATATACTGTTCCCTCCGAGAAGTAGGGTTCGACAGGCCAGGAATGTTGTCAAATATTGCATCCGAGATGTTAGGTTGCCTTAGATTAGGATATACAACGTTATAGACGCATATAATGTTCCCACCGAGAAGTAGGGTCCGACACGCCTGGAATGTTGTCAAATATTACATCCGAGTTGTTACGTTGCCGTTATAGACGCATTAATGTTACCACCGAGACGCAGGGACCGACACGCCTGGAATGTTGTCAAATGTTACATCCGAGATGTTATGTTGCCTTAGGTTAGGATATATATCGTTATAGACGTATATACTGTTCCCACCGAGAGGTAGGGTTCGACAGGCCAGGAATGTTGTCAAATATTGCATCCGAGATGTTAGGTTGCCTTAGGTTAGGATATATAACGTTATAGACGCATGTAATGTTACCACCGAGACGTAGGGACCGACACGCCTGGAATGTTGTCAAATATTGCATCCGAGATGTTAGGTTGCCTTAGATTAGGATATATACCGTTATAGACGTATATACTGTTCCCTCCGAGAAGTAGGGTTCGACAGGCCAGGAATGTTGTCAAATATTGAATCCGAGATGTTAGCATGCCTTAGGTTAGGATATATAACGTTATAGACGCATGTAATGTTACCTCCGAGGAGTAGGGTCCGACACGCCTGGAATGTTGTAGAGTATTACATCCGAGATGTAAGGTTGCCTTAGGTTAGAATATATAACGTTATGGATGTATATACTGTTCCCACCGAGAAGTAGGGTCCGACACGCCAGGAATGTTGTCAAATATTGCATCCGAGATGTTAGGTTGCCTTAGATTAGGATATACAAAGTTATAGACACATATAATGTTTCCACCGAGGAGTAGGGTCCGACACGCCTGGAATGTTGTAGAATATTACATCCGAGATGTAAGGTTGCCTTAGGTTAGAATATATAACGTTATGGATGTATATACTTTTCCCACCGAGAAGTAGGGTCCTACACGCCTGGAATGTTGTCAAATATTACATCCGAGATGTAAGGTTGCCTTAGGTTAGGATATATAACGTTATGGACGTATATACTGTTCCCACCGAGAAGTAGGGTCCGACACGCCAGGAATGTTGTCAAATATTACATCCGGGTTGTTACGTTGCCGTCATAGACGCATTAATGTTACCACCGAGACGCAGGGACCGACCCGCCTGGAATGTTGTCAAGTGTTACATCCGAGATGTTAGGTTGCCTTAGGTTAGGATATATAGCGTTATAGACGCATGTAATGTTACCACCGAGACGTAGGGTTCGACAGGCCAGGAATGTTGTCAAATATTGCATCCGAGATGTTAGCTTGCCTTAGGTTAGGATATATAACGTTATAGACGCATGTAATGTTACCCCCGAGACGTAGGGACCGACACTCCTGGAATGTTGTCAAGTGTTACATCCGAGATGTTAGGTTGCCTTATGTTAGGATATATGACGCTACAGACGTATATACTGTTCCCTCCGAGAAGTAGGGTTCGACAGGCCAGGAATGTTGTCAAATATTGCATCCGAGATGTTAGGTTGCCTTAGATTATGATATATACCGTTATAGACGTATATACTGTTCCCTCCGAGAAGTAGGGTTCGGCAGGCCAGGAATGTCGTCAAATATTGCATCCGAGATGTTAGGTTGCCTTAGGTTAGGATATATAACGTTATAGACGCATGTAATGTTACCACCGAGACGTAGGGACCAACACGCCTGGAATGTTGTCAAATGTTACATCCGAGATGTTAGGTTCCCTTAGGTTAGGATATATGACGTTACAGACGTATATACTGTTCCCTCCGAGAAGTAGGGTTCGACAGGCCAGGAATGTTGTCAAATATTGCATCCGAGATGTTAGATTGCCTTAGATTATTATATCGACCGTTATAGACGCATATAATATTCCCACCCAAAAGTATGCACCGACACGCCAGGAATATTGTAAAATATTACGTCTGAGATAATAGGTTGCCTTAGATTAGGATATACAACGTTATAGACTCATATAATGTTCCCACCGAGAAGTAGGGTCCGACACGCCTGGAATGATGTAGAATATTACATCCGAGATGTCAGGTTGCCTTAGGTTAGGATATATAACGTTATAGACGTATATACTGTTCCCTCCGAGAAGTACGGTTCGGCAGGCCAGGAATGTTGTCAAATCTTGCATCCGAGATGTTAGGTTGCCTTAGGTTAGGATATATAACGTTATAGACGCATGTAATGTTACCACCGAGACGTAGGGACCGACACGCCTGGAATGTTGTCAAATGTTACATCCGAGATGTTAGGTTGCCTTAGATTAGGATATACAACGTTATAGACGCATATAATGTTCCCACCGAGGAGTAGGGTCCGACACGCCTGGAATGTTGTAGAATATTACATCCGAGATGTAAGGTTGCCTTAGGTTAGAATATATAACGTTATGGATGTATATACTGTTCCCACCGAGAAGTAGGGTCCGACACGCCAGGAATGTTGTCAAATATTACATCCGAGATGTAAGGTTGCCTTAGGTTAGGATATATAACGTTATGGACGTATATACTGTTCCCACCGAGAAGTAGGGTCCGACACGCCAGGAATGTTGTCAAATATTACATCCGAGATGTAAGGTTGCCTTAGGTTAGGATATATAACGTTATGGACGTATATACTGTTCCCACCGAGAAGTGGGGTCCGACACGCCAGGAATGTTGTCAAATATTGCATCCGAGATGTTAGCTTGCCTTAGGTTAGGATATATAACGTTATAGACGCATTTAATGTTACCCCCGAGACGTAGGGACCGACACGCCTGGAATGTTGTCAAATATTGCATCCGAGATGTTAGGTTGCCTTAGATTAGGATATATACCGTTATGGACGTATATACTGTTCCCTCCGAGAAGTAGGGTTCGACAGGCCAGGAATGTTGTCAAATATTGCATCCGAGATGTTAGCTTGCCTTAGGTTAGGATATATAACGTTATAGACGCATGTAATGTTACCCCCGAGACGTAGGGACCGACACGCCTGGAATGTTGTCAAGTGTTACATCCGAGATGTTAGGTTGCCTTATGTTAGGATATATGACGCTACAGACGTATATACTGTTCCCTCCGAGAAGTAGGGTTCGACAGGCCAGGAATGTTGTCAAATATTGCATCCGAGATGTTAGGTTGCCTTAGATTAGGATATATACCGTTATAGACGTATATAATGTACCCTCCGAGAAGTAGGGTTCGACAGGCCAGGAATGTTGTCAAATATTGCATCCGAGATGTTAGGTTGCCTTAGATTAGGATATACAACGTTATAGACGCATATAATGTTCCCACCGAGAAGTAGGGTCCGACACGCCTGGAAGGTTGTAGAATATTACATCCGAGATGTTAGGTTGCCTTAGGTTAGGATATATGACGTTACAGACGTATATACTGTTCCCTCCGAGAAGTAGGGTTCGACAGGCCAGGAATGTTATCAAATATTGCATCCGAGATGTTAGGTTGCCTTAGATTATGATATATACCGTTATAGACGTATATACTGTTCCCTCCGAGAAGTAGGGTTCGGCAGGCCAGGAATGTCGTCAAATATTGCATCCGAGATGTTAGGTTGCCTTAGGATAGGATATATAACGTTATAAACGCATGTAATGTTACCACCGAGACGTAGGGACCGACAGGCCAGGAATGTTGTCAAATATTGCATCCGAGATGTTAGGTTGCCTTAGATTACGATATACAACGTTATAGACGCATATAATGTTCCCACCGAGAAGTAGGGTCCGACACGCCTGGAAGGTTGTAGAATATTACATCCGAGATGTTAGGTTGCCTTAGGTTAGGATATATGACGTTACAGACGTATATACTGTTCCCTCTGAGAAGTAGGGTTCGACAGGCCAGGAATGTTATCAAATATTGCATCCGAGATGTTAGGTTGCCTTAGATTATGATATATACCGTTATAGACGTATATACTGTTCCCTCCGAGAAGTAGGGTTCGGCAGGCCAGGAATGTCGTCAAATAATGCATCCGAGATGTTAGGTTGCCTTAGGTTAGGATATATAAAGTTATAGACGCATGTAATGATACCACCGAGACGTAGGGACCAACACGCCTGGAATGTTGTCAAATGTTACATCCGAGATGTTAGGTTGCCTTAGGTTAGGATATATGACGTTACAGACGTATATACTGTTCCCTCCGAGAAGTAGGGTTCGACAGGCCAGGAATGTTGTCAAATATTGCATCCGAGATGTTAGATTGCCTTAGATTATGATATCGACAGTTATAGACGCATATAATATTCCCACCGAAAAGTATGCACCGACACGCCAGGAATATTGTAAAATATTACGTCTGAGATAGTAGGTTGCCTTAGATTAGGATATACAACGTTATAGACTCATATAATGTTCCCACCGAGAAGTAGGGTCCGACATGCCTGGAATGATGTAGAATATTACGTCCGAGATGTCAGGTTGCCTTAGGTTAGGATATATAACGTTATAGACGTATATACTGTTCCCTCCGAGAAGTACGGTTCGGCAGGCCAGGAATGTTGTCAAATCTTGCATCCGAGATGTTAGGTTGCCTTAGGTTAGGATATATAACGTTATAGACGCATGTAATGTTCCCACCGAGGAGTAGGGTCCGACACGCCTGGAATGTTGTAGAGTATTACATCCGAGATGTCAGGTTGCCTTAGGTTAGGATATATAACGTTATAGACGTATATACTGTTCCCTCCGAGAAGTAGGGTTCGACAGGCCAGGAATGTTGTCAAATATTGCATCCGAGATGTTAGGTTGCCTTAGATTAGGATATATACCGTTATAGACGCATGTAATGTTACCACCGAGACGTAGGGACCGACACGCCTGGAATGTTGTCAAATGTTACATCCGAGATGTTAGGTTGCCTCAGGTTAGGATATATGACGCTACAGACGTATATACTGTTCCCTCCGAGAAGTAGGTTTCGACAGGCCAGGAATGTTGTCAAATATTGCATCCGAGATGTTAGGTTGCCTTAGATTGGGATATACAACGTTATAGACGCATGTAATGTTCCCACCGAGGAGTAGGGTCCGACACGCCTGGAATGTTGTAGAGTATTACATCCGAGATGTAAGGTTGCCTTAGGTTAGAATATATAACGTTATGGATGTATATACTGTTCCCACCGAGAAGTAGGGTCCGACACGCCAGGAATGTTGTCAAATATTGCATCCGAGATGTTAGGTTGCCTTAGATTAGGATATACAACGTTATAGACACATATAATGTTTCCACCGAGGAGTAGGGTCCGACACGCCTGGAATGTTGTAGAATATTACATCCGAGATGTAAGGTTGCCTTAGGTTAGAATATATAACGTTATGGATGTGTATACTGTTCCCACCGAGAAGTAGGGTCCGACACGCCAGGAATGTTGTAGAAAAATACATCCGAGATGTCAGGTTGCCTTAGGTTAGGATGTATAACGTTATGGACGTATATACTGTTCCCACCGAGAAGTAGGGTCCGAAACGCCAGGAATGTTGTCAAATATTACATCCGAGTTGTTACGTTGCCGTTATAGACGCATTAATGTTACCACCGAGACGCAGGGACCGACACGCCTGGAATGTTGTCAAATGTTACATCCGAGATGTTATGTTGCCTTAGGTTAGGATATATATCGTTATAGACGTATATACTGTTCCCACCGAGAGGTAGGGTTCGACAGGCCAGGAATGTTGTCAAATATTGCATCCGAGATGTTAGGTTGCCTTAGGTTAGGATATATAACGTTATAGACGCATGTAATGTTACCACCGAGACGTAGGGACCGACACGCCTGGAATGTTGTCAAATATTGCATCCGAGATGTTAGGTTGCCTTAGATTAGGATATATACCGTTATAGACGTATATACTGTTCCCTCCGAGAAGTAGGGTTCGACAGGCCAGGAATGTTGTCAAATATTGAATCCGAGATGTTAGCATGCCTTAGGTTAGGATATATAACGTTATAGACGCATGTAATGTTACCTCCGAGGAGTAGGGTCCGACACGCCTGGAATGTTGTAGAGTATTACATCCGAGATGTAAGGTTGCCTTAGGTTAGAATATATAACGTTATGGATGTATATACTGTTCCCACCGAGAAGTAGGGTCCGATACGCCAGGAATGTTGTCAAATATTGCATCCGAGATGTTAGGTTGCCTTAGATTAGGATATACAACGTTATAGACACATATAATGTTTCCACCGAGGAGTAGGGTCCGACACGCCTGGAATGTTGTAGAATATTACATCCGAGATGTAAGGTTGCCTTAGGTTAGAATATATAACGTTATGGATGTATATACTGTTCCCACCGAGAAGTAGGGTCCTACACGCCTGGAATGTTGTCAAATATTACATCCGAGATGTAAGGTTGCCTTAGGTTAGGATATATAACGTTATGGACGTATATACTGTTCCCACCGAGAAGTAGGGTCCGACACGCCAGGAATGTTGTCAAATATTACATCCGGGTTGTTACGTTGCCGTCATAGACGCATTAATGTTACCACCGAGACGCAGGGACCGACCCGCCTGGAATGTTGTCAAGTGTTACATCCGAGATGTTAGGTTGCCTTAGGTTAGGATATATAGCGTTATAGACGCATGTAATGTTACCACCGAGACGTAGGGTTCGACAGGCCAGGAATGTTGTCAAATATTGCATCCGAGATGTTAGCTTGCCTTAGGTTAGGATATATAACGTTATAGACGCATGTAATGTTACCCCCGAGACGTAGGGACCGACACTCCTGGAATGTTGTCAAGTGTTACATCCGAGATGTTAGGTTGCCTTATGTTAGGATATATGACGCTACAGACGTATATACTGTTCCCTCCGAGAATTAGGGTTCGACAGGCCAGGAATGTTGTCAAATATTGCATCCGAGATGTTAGGTTGCCTTAGATTATGATATATACCGTTATAGACGTATATACTGTTCCCTCCGAGAAGTAGGGTTCGGCAGGCCAGGAATGTCGTCAAATATTGCATCCGAGATGTTAGGTTGCCTTAGGTTAGGATATATAACGTTATAGACGCATGTAATGTTACCACCGAGACGTAGGGACCGACACGCCTGGAATGTTGTCAAGTGTTACATCCGAGATGTTAGGTTGCCTTATGTTAGGATATATACCGTTATAGACGTATATAATGTACCCTCCGAGAAGTAGGGTTCGACAGGCCAGGAATGTTGTCAAATATTGCATCCGAGATGTTAGGTTGCCTTAGATTAGGATATACAACGTTATAGACGCATATAATGTTCCCACCGAGAAGTAGGGTCCGACACGCCTGGAAGGTTGTAGAATATTACATCCGAGATGTTAGGTTGCCTTAGGTTAGGATATATGACGTTACAGACGTATATACTGTTCCCTCCGAGAAGTAGGGTTCGACAGGCCAGGAATGTTATCAAATATTGCATCCGAGATGTTAGGTTGCCTTAGATTATGATATATACCGTTATAGACGTATATACTGTTCCCTCCGAGAAGTAGGGTTCGACAGGCCAGGAATGTTGTCAAATATTGCATCCCAGATGTTAGGTTGCCTTAGATTAGGATATACAACGTTATAGACGCATATAATGTTCCGACCGAGAAGTAGGGTCCGACACGCCTGGAATGTTGTAGAGTATTACATCCGAGATGTAAGGTTGCCTTAGGTTAGAATATATAACGTTATGGATGTGTATACTGTTCCCACCGAGAAGTAGGGTCCGACACGCCAGGAATGTTGTAGAAAAATACATCCGAGATGTCAGGTTGCCTTAGGTTAGAATATATAACGTTATGGACGTATATACTGTTCCCACCGAGAAGTAGGGTCCGAAACGCCAGGAATGTTGTCAAATATTACATCCGAGTTGTTACGTTGCCGTTATAGACGCATTAATGTTACCACCGAGACGCAGGGACCGACACGCCTGGAATGTTGTCAAATGTTACATCCGAGATGTTAGGTTGCCTTAGGTTAGGATATATATCGTTATAGACGTATATACTGTTCCCACCGAGAGGTAGGGTTCGACAGGCCAGGAATGTTGTCAAATATTGCATCCGAGGTGTTAGGTTGCCTTAGGTTAGGATATATAACGTTATAGACGCATGTAATGTTACCACCGAGACGTAGGGACCGACACGCCTGGAAGGTTGTAGAATATTACATCCGAGATGTTAGGTTGCCTTAGGTTAGGATATATGACGTTACAGACGTATATACTGTTCCCTCCGAGAAGTAGGGTTCGACAGGCCAGGAATGTTGTCAAATATTGCATCCGAGATGTTAGATTGCCTTAGATTATGATATCGACCGTTATAGACGCATATAATATTCCCACCGAAAAGTATGCACCGGCACGCCAGGAATATTGTAAAATATTACGTCTGAGATAATAGGTTGCCTTAGATTAGGATATACAACGTTATAGACTCATATAATGTTCCCACCGAGAAGTAGGGTCCGACATGCCTGGAATGATGTAGAATATTACGTCCGAGATGTCAGGTTGCCTTAGGTTAGGATATATAACGTTATAGACGTATATACTGTTCCCTCCGAGAAGTACGGTTCGGCAGGCCAGGAATGTTGTCAAATCTTGCATCCGAGATGTTAGGTTGCCTTAGGTTAGATATATAACGTTATAGACGCATGTAATGTTACCACCGAGACGTAGGGACCGACCCGCCTGGAATGTTGTCAAATGTTACATCCGAGATGTTAGGTTGCCTTAGGTTAGGATATATATCGTTATAGACGTATATACTGTTCCCACCGAGAGGTAGGGTTCGACAGGCCAGGAATGTTGTCAAATATTGCATCCGAGATGTTAGGTTGCCTTAGGTTAGGATATATAGCGTTATAGACGCATGTAACGTTACCACCGAGACGTAGGGACCGACACGCCTGGAATGTTGTCAAATATTGCATCCGAGATGTTAGGTTGCCTTAGATTAGGATATATACCGTTATAGACGTATATACTGTTCCCTCCGAGAAGTAGGGTTCGACAGGCCAGGAATGTTGTCAAATATTGCATCCGAGATGTTAGCTTGCCTTAGGTTAGGATATATAAAGTTATAGACGCATGTAATGTTACCCCCGAGACGTAGGGACCGACACGCCTCGAATGTTGTCAAGTGTTACATCCGAGATGTTAGGTTGCCTTATGTTAGGATATATGGACGCTACAGACGTATATACTGTTCCCTCCGAGAAGTAGGGTTCGACAGACCAGGAATGTTGTCAAATATTGCATCCGAGATGTTAGGTTGCCTTAGATTAGGATATATACCGTTATAGACGTATATAATGTACCCTCCGAGAAGTAGGGTTCGACAGGCCAGGAATGTTGTCAAATATTGCATCCGAGATGTTAGGTTGCCTTAGATTAGGATATACAACGTTATAGACGCATATAATGTTCCCACCGAGAAGTAGGGTCCGACACGCCTGGAAGGTTGTAGAATATTACATCCGAGATGTTAGGTTGCCTTAGGTTAGGATATATGACGTTACAGACGTATATACTGTTCCCTCCGAGAAGTAGGGTTCGACAGGCCAGGAATGTTGTCAAATATTGCATCCGAGATGTTAGATTGCCTTAGATTATGATATCGACCGTTATAGACGCTTATAATATTCCCACCGAAAAGTATGCACCGACACGCCAGGAATATTGTAAAATATTACGTCTGAGATAATAGGTTGCCTTAGATTAGGATATACAACGTTATAGACTCATATAATGTTCCCACCGAGAAGTAGGGTCCGACACGCCTGGAATGATGTAGAATATTACATCCGAGATGTCAGGTTGCCTTAGGTTAGGATATATAACGTTATAGACGTATATACTGTTCCCTCCGAGAAGTACGGTTCGGCAGGCCAGGAATGTTGTCAAATCTTGCATCCGAGATGTTAGGTTGCCTTAGGTTAGGATATATAACGTTATAGACGCATGTAATGTTACCACCGAGACGTAGGGACCGACATGCCTGGAATGTTGTCAAATGTTAGATCCGAGATGTTAGGTTGCCTTAGAATAGGATATACAACGTTATAGACGCATATAATGTTCCCACCGAGGAGTAGGGTCCGACACGCCTGGAATGTTGTAGAATATTACATCCGAGATGTAAGGTTGCCTTAGGTTAGAATATATAACGGTATGGATGTATATACTGTTCCCACCGAGAAGTAGGGTCCGACACGCCAGGAATGTTGTCAAATATTACATCCGAGATGTAAGGTTGCCTTAGGTTAGGATATATAACGTTATGGACGTATATACTGTTCCCACCGAGAAGTAGGGTCCGACACGCCAGGAATGTTGTCAAATATTACATCCGAGTTGTTACGTTGCCGTTATAGACGCATTAATGTTACCACCGAGACGTAGGGACCGACACGCCTGGAATGTTGTCAAATGTTACATCCGAGATGTTAGGTTGCCTTAGGTTAGGATATATATCGTTATAGACGTATATACTGTTCCCACCGAGAGGTAGGGTTCGACAGGCCAGGAATGTTGTCAAATATTGCATCCGACATGTTAGGTTGCCTTAGGTTAGGATATATAACGTTATAGACGCATGTAATGTTACCACCGAGACGTAGGGACCGACACGCCTGGAATGTTGTCAAATATTGCATCCGAGATGTTAGGTTGCCTTAGGTTAGGATATATACCGTTATAGACGTATATACTGTTCCCTCCGAGAAGTAGGGTTCGACAGGCCAGGAATGTTGTCAAATATTGCATCCGAGATGTTAGCTTGCCTTAGGTTAGGATATGTAACGTTATAGACGCATGTAATGTTACCTCCGAGACGTAGGGACCGACACGCCTGGAATGTTGTCAAGTTTTACATCCGAGATGTTAGGTTGCCTTATGTTAGGATATATGACGCTACAGACGTATATACTGTTCCCTCCGAGAAGTAGGGTTCGACAGGCCAGGAATGTTATTAAATATTGCATCCGAGATGTTAGGTTGCCTTAGATTATGATATATACCGTTATAGACGTATATACTGTTCCCTCCGAGATGTAGGGTTCGGCAGGCCAGGAATGTCGTCAAATATTGCATCCGAGATGTTAGGTTGCCTTAGGTTAGGATATATAACGTTATAGACGCATGTAATGTTACCACCGAGACGTAGGGACCGACACGACTGGAATGTTGTCAAATGTGTCATCCGAGATGTTAGGTTGCCTTAGGTTAGGATATATGACGTTACAGACGTATATACTGTTCCCTCCGAGAAGTAGGGTTCGGCAGGCCAGGAATGTTGTCAAATCTTGCATCCGAGATGTTAGGTTGCCTTAGGTTAGGATATATAACGTTATAGACGCATGTAATGTTACCACCGAGACGTAGGGACCGACACGCCTGGAATGTTGTCAAATGTTACATCCGAGATGTTAGGTTGCCTTAGATTAGGATATACAACGTTATAGACGCATATAATGTTCCCACAGAGGAGTAGGGTCCGACACGCCTGGAATGTTGTAGAATATTACATCCGAGATGTAAGGTTGCCTTAGGTTAGAATATATAACGTTATGGATGTATATACTGTTCCCACCGAGAAGTAGGGTCCGACACGCCAGGAATGTTGTCAAATATTACATCCGAGATGTAAGGTTGCCTTAGGTTAGGATATATAACGTTATGGACGTATATACTGTTCCCACCGAGAAGTAGGGTCCGACACGCCAGGAATGTTGTCAAATATTACATCCGAGTTGTTACGTTGCCGTTATAGACGCATTAATGTTACCACCGAGACGTAGGGACCGACACGCCTGGAATATTGTCAAATGTTACATCCGAGATGTTAGGTTGCCTTAGGTTAGGATATATATCGTTATAGACGTATATACTGTTCCCACCGAGAGGTAGGGTTCGACAGGCCAGGAATGTTGTCAAATATTGCATCCGAGATGTTAGGTTGCCTTAGGTTAGGATATATAACGTTATAGACGCATGTAATGTTACCACCGAGACGTAGGGACCGACACGCCTGGAATGTTGTCAAATATTGCATCCGAGATGTTAGGTTGCCTTAGGTTAGGATATATACCGTTATAGACGTATATACTGTTCCCTCCGAGAAGTAGGGTTCGACAGGCCAGGAATGTTGTCAAATATTGCATCCGAGATGTTAGCTTGCCTTAGGTTAGGATATGTAACGTTATAGACGCATGTAATGTTACCTCCGAGACGTAGGGACCGACACGCCTGGAATGTTGTCAAGTGTTACATCCGAGATGTTAGGTTGCCTTATGTTAGGATATATGACGCTACAGACGTATATACTGTTCCCTCCGAGAAGTAGGGTTCGACAGGCCAGGAATGTTATCAAATATTGCATCCGAGATGTTAGGTTGATTTAGATTATGATATATACCGTTATAGACGTATATACAGTTCCCTCCGAGATGTAGGGTTCGGCAGGCCAGGAATGTCGTCAAATATTGCATCCGAGATGTTAGGTTGCCTTAGGTTAGGATATATAACGTTATAGACGCATGTAATGTTACCACCGAGACGTAGGGACCGACACGACTGGAATGTTGTCAAATGTGACATCCGAGATGTTAGGTTGCCTTAGGTTAGGATGTATGACGTTACAGACGTATATACTGTTCCCTCCGAGAAGTAGGGTTCGACAGGCCAGGAATGTTGTCAAATATTGCATCCGAGATGTTAGATTGCCTTAGATTATGATATCGACCGTTATAGACGCATATAATATTCCCACCGAAAAGTATGCACCGACACGCCAGGAATATTGTAAAATATTACGTCTGAGATAGTAGGTTGCCTTAGATTAGGATATACAACGTTATAGACTCATATAATGTTCCCACCGAGAAGTAGGGTCCGACATGCCTGGAATGATGTAGAATATTACGTCCGAGATGTCAGGTTGCCTTAGGTTAGGATATATAACGTTATAGACGTATATACTGTTCCCTCCGAGAAGTACGGTTCGGCAGGCCAGGAATGTTGTCAAATCTTGCATCCGAGATGTTAGGTTGCCTTAGGTTAGGATATATAACGTTATAGACGCATGTAATGTTACCACCGAGACGTAGGGACCGACACGCCCGGAATGTTGTCAAATGTTACATCCGAGATGTTAGGTTGCCTTAGATTAGGATATACAACGTTATAGACGCATATAATGTTCCCACCGAGGAGTAGGGTCCGACACGCCTGGAATGTTGTAGAGTATTACATCCGAGATGTAAGGTTGCCTTAGGTTAGAATATATAACGTTATGGATGTGTATACTGTTCCCACCGAGAAGTAGGGTCCGACACGCCAGGAATGTTGTAGAAAAATACATCCGAGATGTCAGGTTGCCTTAGGTTAGTACATATAACGTTATGGACGTATATACTGTTCCCACCGAGAAGTAGGGTCCGAAACGCCAGGAATGTTGTCAAATATTACATCCGAGTTGTTACGTTGCCGTTATAGACGCATTAATGTTACCACCGAGACGCAGGGACCGACACGCCTGGAATGTTGTCAAATGTTACATCCGAGATGTTAGGTTGCCTTAGGTTAGGATATATATCGTTATAGACGTATATACTGTTCCCACCGAGAGGTAGGGTTCGACAGGCCAGGAATGTTGTCAAATATTGCATCCGAGGTGTTAGGTTGCCTTAGGTTAGGATATATAACGTTATAGACGCATGTAATGTTACCACCGATACGTAGGGACCGACACGCCTGGAAGGTTGTAGAATATTACATCCGAGATGTTAGGTTGCCTTAGGTTAGGATATATGACGTTACAGACGTATATACTGTTCCCTCCGAGAAGTAGGGTTCGACAGGCCAGGAATGTTGTCAAATATTGCATCCGAGATGTTAGATTGCCTTAGATTATGATATCGACCGTTATAGACGCATATAATATTCCCACCGAAAAGTATGCACCGACACGCCAGGAATATTGTAAAATATTACGTCTGAGATAATAGGTTGCCTTAGATTAGGATATACAACGTTATAGACTCATATAATGTTCCCACCGAGAAGTAGGGTCCGACATGCCTGGAATGATGTAGAATATTACGTCCGAGATGTCAGGTTGCCTTAGGTTAGGATATATAACGTTATAGACGTATATACTGTTCCCTCCGAGAAGTACGGTTCGGCAGGCCAGGAATGTTGTCAAATCTTGCATCCGAGATGTTAGGTTGCCTTAGGTTAGATATATAACGTTATAGACGCATGTAATGTTACCACCGAGACGTAGGGACCGACCCGCCTGGAATGTTGTCAAATGTTACATCCGAGATGTTAGGTTGCCTTAGGGTAGGATATATATCGTTATAGACGTATATACTGTTCCCACCGAGAGGTAGGGTTCGACAGGCCAGGAATGTTGTCAAATATTGCATCCGAGATGTTAGGTTGCCTTAGATTAGGATATATACCGTTATAGACGTATATAATGTACCCTCCGAGAAGTAGGGTTCGACAGGCCAGGAATGTTGTCAAATATTGCATCCGAGATGTTAGGTTGCCTTAGATTAGGATATACAACGTTATAGACGCATATAATGTTCCCACCGAGAACTAGGGTCCGACACGCCTGGAAGGTTGTAGAATATTACATCCGAGATGTTAGGTTAGCTTAGGTTAGGATATATGACGTTACAGACGTATATACTGTTCCCTCCGAGAAGTAGGGTTCGACAGGCCAGGAATGTTGTCAAATATTGCATCCGAGATGTTAGATTGCCTTAGATTATGATATCGACCGTTATAGACGCGTATAATATTCCCACCGAAAAGTATGCACCGACACGCCAGGAATATTGTAAAATATTACGTCTGAGATAATAGGTTGCCTTAGATTAGGATATACAACGTTATAGACTCATATAATGTTCCCACCGAGAAGTAGGGTCCGACACGCCTGGAATGATGTAGAATATTACATCCGAGATGTCAGGTTGCCTTAGGTTAGGATATATAACGTTATAGACGTATATACTGTTCCCTCCGAGAAGTACGGTTCGGCAGGCCAGGAATGTTGTCAAATCTTGCATCCGAGATGTTAGGTTGCCTTAGGTTAGGATATATAACGTTATAGACGCATGTAATGTTACCACCGAGACGTAGGGACCGACACGCCTGGAATGTTGTCAAATGTTACATCCGAGATGTTAGGTTGCCTTAGAATAGGATATACAACGTTATAGACGCATATAATGTTCCCACCGAGGAGTAGGGTCCGACACGCCTGGAATGTTGTAGAATATTACATCCGAGATGTAAGGTTGCCTTAGGTTAGAATATATAACGTTATGGATGTATATACTGTTCCCACCGAGAAGTAGGGTCCGACACGCCAGGAATGTTGTCAAATATTACATCCGAGATGTAAGGTTGCCTTAGGTTAGGATATATAACGTTATGGACGTATATACTGTTCCCACCGAGAAGTAGGGTCCGACACGCCAGGAATGTTGTCAAATATTACATCCGAGTTGTTACGTTGCCGTTATAGACGCATTAATGTTACCACCGAGACGTAGGGACCGACACGCCTGGAATGTTGTCAAATGTTACATCCGAGATGTTAGGTTGCCTTAGGTTAGGATATATATCGTTATAGACGTATATACTGTTCCCACCGAGAGGTAGGGTTCGACAGGCCAGGAATCTTGTCAAATATTGCATCCGAGATGTTAGGTTGCCTTAGGTTAGGATATATAACGTTATAGACGCACGTAATGTTACCACCGAGACGTAGGGACCGACACGCCTGGAATGTTGTCAAATATTGCATCCGAGATGTTAGGTTGCCTTAGGTTAGGATATATACCGTTATAGACGTATATACTGTTCCCTCCGAGAAGTAGGGTTCGACAGGCCAGGAATGTTGTCAAATATTGCATCCGAGATGTTAGCTTGCCTTAGGTTAGGATATGTAACGTTATAGACGCATGTAATGTTACCTCCGAGACGTAGGGACCGACACGCCTGGAATGTTGTCTAGTTTTACATCCGAGATGTTAGGTTGCCTTATGTTAGGATATATGACGCTACAGACGTATATACTGTTCCCTCCGAGAAGTAGGGTTCGACAGGCCAGGAATGTTATCAAATATTGCATCCGGGATGTTAGGTTGATTTAGATTATGATATATACCGTTATAGACGTATATACTGTTCCCTCCGAGATGTAGGGTTCGGCAGGCCAGGAATGTCGTCAAATATTGCATCCGAGATGTTAGGTTGCCTTAGGTTAGGATATATAACGTTATAGACGCATGTAATGTTACCACCGAGACGTAGGGACCGACACGACTGGAATGTTGTCAAATGTGACATCCGAGATGTTAGGTTGCCTTAGGTTAGGATGTATGACTTTAGAGACGTATATACTGTTCCCTCCGAGAAGTAGGGTTCGACAGGCCAGGAATGTTGTCAAATATTGCATCCGAGATGTTAGGTTGCCTTACGTTAGGATATATAACGTTATAAACGCATGTAATGTTACCACCGAGACGTAGGGACCGACACGACTGGAATGTTGTCAAATGTTACATCCGAGATGTTAGGTTGCCTTAGGTTAGGATATATGACGTTACAGACGTATATACTGTTCCCTCCGAGAAGTAGTGTTCGACAGGCCAGGAATGTTGTCAAATATTGCATCCGAGATGTTAGGTTGCCTTAGATTAGGATATATACCGTTATAGACGTATATACTGTTCCCTCCGAGAAGTAGGGTTCGACAGGCCAGGAATGTTGTCAAATATTGCATCTGAGATGTTAGGTTGCCTCAGGTAAGGATATATGACGTTATAGACGTATATACTGTTCCCCCCGAGAAGTAGGGTTCGACAGGCCAGGAATGTTGTCAAATATTGCATCCGAGATGTTAGGTTGCCTTAGGTTAGGATATATAACGTTGTAGCCGCATGTAATGTTACCACCGAGACGTAGGGACCAACACGCCTGGAATGTTGTCAAATGTTGCATCCGAGATGTTAGGTTGCCTTAGGTTAGGATATATGACGTTACAGACGTATATACTGTTCCCTCCGAGAAGTAGGGTTCGACAGGCCAGGAATGTTGTCAAATATTGCATCCGAGATGTTAGATTGCCTTAGATTATGATATCGACCGTTATAGACGCATATAATATTCCCACCGAAAAGTATGCACCGACACGCCAGGAATATTGTAAAATATTACGTCTGAGATAATAGGTTGCCTTAGATTAGGATATACAACGTTATAGACTCATATAATGTTCCCACCGAGAAGTAGGGTCCGACACGCCTGGAATGATATAGAATATTACATCCGAGATGTCAGGTTGCCTTAGGTTAGGATATATAACGTTATAGACGTATATACTGTTCCCTCCGAGATGTACGGTTCGGCAGGCCAGGAATGTTGTCAAATCTTGCATCCGAGATGTTAGGTTGCCTTAGGTTAGGATATATAACGTTATAGACGCATGTAATGTTACCACCGAGACGTAGGGACCGACACGCCTGGAATGTTGTCAAATGTTACATCCGAGATGTTAGGTTGCCTTAGATTAGGATATACAACGTTATAGACGCATATAATTTTCCCACCGAGGAGTAGGGTCCGACACGCCTGGAATGTTGTAGAATATTACATCCGAGATGTAAGGTTGCCTTAGGTTAGAGTATATAACGTTATGGATGTATATACTGTTCCCACCGAGAAGTAGGGTCCGACACGCCAGGAATGTTGTCAAATATTACATCCGAGATGTAAGGTTGCCTTAGGTTAGGATATATAACGTTATGGACGTATATACTGTTCCCACCGAGAAGTAGGGTCCGACACGCCAGGAATGTTGTCAAATATTACATCCGAGTTGTTACGTTGCCGTTATAGACGCATTAATGTTACCACCGAGACGTAGGGACCGACACGCCTGGAATGTTGTCAAATGTTACATCCGAGATGTTAGGTTGCCTTAGGTTAGGATATATATCGTTATAGACGTATATACTGTTCCCACCGAGAGGTAGGGTTCGACAGGCCAGGAATGTTGTCAAATATTGCATCCGAGATGTTAGGTTGCCTTAGATTAGGATATATACCGTTAGAGACGTATATAATGTTCCCTCCGAGAAGTAGGGTGCGACAGGCCAGGAATGTTGTCAAATATTGCATCCGAGATGTTAGGTTGCCTTAGATTAGGATATACAACGTTATAGACGCATATAATTTTCCCACCGAGAAGTAGGGTTCGACACGCCTGGAAGGTTGTAGAATATTAAATCCGAGATGTTAGGTTGCCTTAGGTTAGGATACATGACGTTACAGACGTATATACTGTTCCCTCCGAGAAGTAGGGTTTGACAGGCCAGGAATGTTATCAAATATTGCATCCGAGATGTTAGGTTGCCTTAGATTACGATATATACCGTTATAGACACATATAATGTTCCCACCGAGAAGTAGGGTCCGACACGCCTGGAATGATGTAGAATATTACATCCGAGATGTCAGGTTGCCTTAGGTTAGGATATATAACGTTATAGACGTATATACTGTTCCCTCCGAGAAGTAGGGTTCGACAGCCCAGAAATGTTGTCAAATATTGCATCCGAGATGTTAGGTTGCCCTAGATTAGGATATACAACGTTATAGACGCATATAATGTTCCCACCGAGGAGTAGGGTCCGACACGCCTGGAATGTTGTAGAGTATTACATCCGAGATGTAAGGTTGCCTTAGGTTAGAATATATAACGTTATGGATGTATATACTGTTCCCACCGAGAAGTAGGGTCCGAAACGCCAGGAATGTTGTCAAATATTACATCCGAGATGTAAGGTTGCCTTAGGTTAGGATATATGACGTTATGGACGTATATACTGTTCCCACCGAGAAGTAGGGTCCGAAACGCCAGGAATGTTGTCAAATATTACATCCGAGTTGTTACGTTGCCGTTATAGACGCATTAATGTTACCACCGAGACGTAGGGACCGACACGCCTGGAACGTTGTCAAATGTGACATCCGAGATGTTAGGTTGCCTTAGGTTAGGATATATGTCGTTATAGACGTATATACTGTTCCCACCGAGAGGTAGGGTTCGACAGGCCAGGAATGTTGTCAAATATTGCATCCGAGATGTTAGGTTGCCTTAGGTTAGGATATATAACGTTATAGACGCATGTAATGTTACCTCCGAGACGTAGGGACCGACACGCCTGGAATGTTGTCAAGTGTTACATCCGAGATGTTAGGTTGCCTTATGTTAGGATATATGACGTTACAGACGTATATACTGTTCCCTCCGGGAAGTAGGGTTCGACAGGCCAGGAATGTTGTCAAATATTGCATCCGAGATGTTAGGTTGCCTTAGATTATGATATATACCGTTATAGACGCATATAATGTTCCCACCGAGTAGTATGGTCCGACACGCCTGGAAGGTTGTAGAATATTACATCCGAGATGTCAGGTTGCCTTAGGTTAGGATATATACTGTTATAGACATATATACTGTTCCCTCCGAGAAGTATGGTCCGACACGCCTGGAAGGTTGTAGAATATTACATCCGAGATATCAGGTTGCCTTAGGTTAGGATATATACTGTTATAGACATATATACTGTTCCCTCCGAGAAGTAGGGTTCGACAGGCCAGGAATGTTGTCAATTATTGCATCCGACATGTTAGGATGCCTTAGGTTAGGATATAAGACGTTACAGACGTATATACTGTTCCCTCCGAGAAGTAGGGTTCGACAGGCCAGGAATGTTGTCAAATATTGCATCCGAGATGTTAGGTTACCTTAGAGTATGATATATACCGTTATAGACGCATATAATATTCCCACCGAGAAGTAGGGTCCGACACGCCTGGAAGGTTGTAGAATATTACATCCGAGATGTCAGGTTGCCTTAGGTTAGGATATATACCGTTATAGACATATATACTGTTCCCTCCGAGAACTAGGGTTCGACAGGCCAGGAGTGTTGTCAAATATTGCATCCGAGATGTTAGGTTGCCTTAGATTATGATATATACCGTTATAGACGTATATACTGTTCCCTCCGAGAAGTAGGGTTCGACAGGCCAGGAATGGTGTCAAATATTGCATCCGAGATGTTAGGTTGCCTTAGATTAGGATATACAACGTTATAGACGCATATAATGTTCCCACCGAGAAGTAGGGTCCGACACGCCTGGAATGTTGTAGAATAATACATCCGAGATGTCAGGTTGCCTTAGGTTAGGATATATAACGTTATGGACGTATATACTGTTCCCACCGAGAGGTAGGGTTCGACAGGCCAGGAATGTTGTCAAATATTGCATCCGAGATGTTAGGTTGCCTTAGGTTAGGATATATAACGTTATAGACGCATGTAATGTTACCTCCGAGACGTAGGGACCGACACGCCTGGAATGTTGTCAAGTGTTACATCCGAGATGTTAGGTTGCCTTAGGTTAGGATATAAGACGTCACAGACGTATATACTGTTCCCTCCGGGAAGTAGGGTTCGACAGGCCAGGAATGTTGTCAAATATTGCATCCGAGATGTTAGGTTGCCTTAGATTAGGATATACAACGTTATAGACGCATATAATGTTCCCACCGAGAAGTAGGGTCCGACACGCCTGGAATGTTGTAGAATAATACATCCGAGATGTCAGGTTGCCTTAGGTTAGGATATATAACGTTATAGACGTATATACTGTTCCCTCCGAGAAGTAGGGTTCGACAGGCCAGGAATGTTGTCAAATATTGCATCCGAGATGTTAGGTTGCCTTAGATTAGGATATATACCGTTATAGACGCATGTAATGTTACCACCGAGACGTAGGGACCGACACGCCTGGAATGTTGTCAAATGTTACATCCGAGATGTTAGGTTGCCGCAGGTTAGGATATATGACGCTACAGACGTATATACTGTTCCCTCCGAGAAGTAGGGTTCGACAGGCCAGGAATGTTGTCAAATATTGCATCCGAGATGTTAGGTTGCCTTAGATTGGGATATACAACGTTATAGACGTATATACTGTTCCCACCGAGAAGTAGGGTCCGAAACGCCAGGAATGTTGTCAAATATTACATCCGAGTTGTTACGTTGCCGTTATAGACGCATTAATGTTACCACCGAGACGTAGGGACCGACACGCCCGGAATGTTGTCAAATGTTACATCCGAGATGTTAGGTTGCCGCAGGTTAGGATATATGACGCTACAGACGTATATACTGTTCCCTCCGAGAAGTAGGGTTCGACAGGCCAGGAATGTTGTCAAATATTGCATCCGAGATGTTAGGTTGCCTTAGATTGGGATATACAACGTTATAGACGCATGTAATGTTCCCACCGAGGAGTAGGGTCCGACACGCCTGGAATGTTGTAGAGTATTACATCCGAGATGTAAGGTTGCCTTAGGTTAGAATATATAACGTTATGGATGTATATACTGTTCCCACCGAGAAGTAGGGTCCGACACGCCTGGAATGTTGTAGAATAATACATTCGAGATGTCAGGTTGCCTTAGGTTAGGATATATAACGTTATGGACGTATATACTGTTCCCACCGAGAAGTAGGGTCCGAAACGCCAGGAATGTTGTCAAATATTACATCCGAGTTGTTACGTTGCCGTTATAGACGCATTAATGTTACCACCGAGACGTAGGGACCGACACGCCTGGAATGTTGTCAAATGTGACATCCGAGATGTTAGGTTGCCTTAGGTTAGGATATAAGACGTCACAGACGTATATACTGTTCCCTCCGAGAAGTAGGGTTCGACAGGCCAGGAATGTTGTCAAATATTGCATCCGAGATGTTAGGTTACCTTAGAGTATGATATATACCGTTATAGACGCATATAATGTTCCCACCGAGAAGTAGGGTCCGACACGCCTGGAAGGTTGTAGAATATTACATCCGAGATGTCAGGTTGCCTTAGGTTAGGATATATACCGTTATAGACATATATACTGTTCCCTCCGAGAACTAGGGTTCGACAGGCCAGGAGTGTTGTCAAATATTGCATCCGAGATGTTAGGTTGCCTTAGATTATGATATATACCGTTATAGACGTATATACTGTTCCCTCCGAGAAGTAGGGTTCGACAGGCCAGGAATGTTGTCAAATATTGCATCCGAGATGTTAGGTTGCCTTAGATTAGGATATACAACGTTATAGACGCATATAATGTTCCCACCGAGGAGTAGGGTCCGACACGCCTGGAATGTTGTAGAGTATTACATCCGAGATGTAAGGTTGCCTTAGGTTAGAATATATAACGTTATGGATGTATATACTGTTCCCACCGAGAAGTAGGGTCCGAAACGCCAGGAATGTTGTCAAATATTACATCCGAGATGTAAGGTTGCCTTAGGTTAGGATATATGACGTTATGGACGTATATACTGTTCCCACCGAGAAGTAGGGTCCGAAACGCCAGGAATGTTGTCAAATATTACATCCGAGTTGTTACGTTGCCGTTATAGACGCATTAATGTTACCACCGAGACGTAGGGACCGACACGCCTGGAACGTTGTCAAATGTGACATCCGAGATGTTAGGTTGCCTTAGGTTAGGATATATGTCGTTATAGACGTATATACTGTTCCCACCGAGAGGTAGGGTTCGACAGGCCAGGAATGTTGTCAAATATTGCATCCGAGATGTTAGGTTGCCTTAGGTTAGGATATATAACGTTATAGACGCATGTAATGTTACCTCCGAGACGTAGGGACCGACACGCCTGGAATGTTGTCAAGTGTTACATCCGAGATGTTAGGTTGCCTTATGTTAGGATATATGACGTTACAGACGTATATACTGTTCCCTCCGGGAAGTAGGGTTCGACAGGCCAGGAATGTTGTCAAATATTGCATCCGAGATGTTAGGTTGCCTTAGATTATGATATATACCGTTATAGACGCATATAATGTTCCCACCGAGTAGTATGGTCCGACACGCCTGGAAGGTTGTAGAATATTACATCCGAGATGTCAGGTTGCCTTAGGTTAGGATATATACTGTTATAGACATATATACTGTTCCCTCCGAGAAGTATGGTCCGACACGCCTGGAAGGTTGTAGAATATTACATCCGAGATGTCAGGTTGCCTTAGGTTAGGATATATACTGTTATAGACATATATACTGTTCCCTCCGAGAAGTAGGGTTCGACAGGCCAGGAATGTTGTCAATTATTGCATCCGACATGTTAGGATGCCTTAGGTTAGGATATAAGACGTTACAGACGTATATACTGTTCCCTCCGAGAAGTAGGGTTCGACAGGCCAGGAATGTTGTCAAATATTGCATCCGAGATGTTAGGTTACCTTAGAGTATGATATATACCGTTATAGACGCATATAATATTCCCACCGAGAAGTAGGGTCCGACACGCCTGGAAGGTTGTAGAATATTACATCCGAGATGTCAGGTTGCCTTAGGTTAGGATATATACCGTTATAGACATATATACTGTTCCCTCCGAGAACTAGGGTTCGACAGGCCAGGAGTGTTGTCAAATATTGCATCCGAGATGTTAGGTTGCCTTAGATTATGATATATACCGTTATAGACGTATATACTGTTCCCTCCGAGAAGTAGGGTTCGACAGGCCAGGAATGGTGTCAAATATTGCATCCGAGATGTTAGGTTGCCTTAGATTAGGATATACAACGTTATAGACGCATATAATGTTCCCACCGAGAAGTAGGGTCCGACACGCCTGGAATGTTGTAGAATAATACATCCGAGATGTCAGGTTGCCTTAGGTTAGGATATATAACGTTATGGACGTATATACTGTTCCCACCGAGAGGTAGGGTTCGACAGGCCAGGAATGTTGTCAAATATTGCATCCGAGATGTTAGGTTGCCTTAGGTTAGGATATATAACGTTATAGACGCATGTAATGTTACCTCCGAGACGTAGGGACCGACACGCCTGGAATGTTGTCAAGTGTTACATCCGAGATGTTAGGTTGCCTTATGTTAGGATATATGACGTTACAGACGTATATACTGTTCCCTCCGGGAAGTAGGGTTCGACAGGCCAGGAATGTTGTCAAATATTACATCCGAGATGTTAGGTTGCCTTAGATTATGATATATACCGTTATAGACGTATATACTGTTCCCTCCGAGAAGTAGGGTTCGACAGGCCAGGAATGTTGTCAAATATTGCATCCGACATGTTAGGTTGCCTTAGGTTAGGATATAAGACGTCACAGACGTATATACTGTTCCCTCCGAGAAGTAGGGTTCGACAGGCCAGGAATGTTGTCAAATATTGCATCCGAGATGTTAGGTTGCCTTAGATTAGGATATACAACGTTATAGACGCATATAATGTTCCCACCGAGAAGTAGGGTCCGACACGCCTGGAATGTTGTAGAATAATACATCCGAGATGTCAGGTTGCCTTAGGTTAGGATATATAACGTTATAGACGTATATACTGTTCCCTCCGAGAAGTAGGGTTCGACAGGCCAGGAATGTTGTCAAATATTGCATCCGAGATGTTAGGTTGCCTTAGATTAGGATATATACCGTTATAGACGCATGTAATGTTACCACCGAGACGTAGGGACCGACACGCCTGGAATGTTGTCAAATGTTACATCCGAGATGTTAGGTTGCCGCAGGTTAGGATATATGACGCTACAGACGTATATACTGTTCCCTCCGAGAAGTAGGGTTCGACAGGCCAGGAATGTTGTCAAATATTGCATCCGAGATGTTAGGTTGCCTTAGATTGGGATATACAACGTTATAGACGTATATACTGTTCCCACCGAGAAGTAGGGTCCGAAACGCCCGGAATGTTGTCAAATATTACATCCGAGTTGTTACGTTGCCGTTATAGACGCATTAATGTTACCACCGAGACGTAGGGACCGACACGCCCGGAATGTTGTCAAATGTTACATCCGAGATGTTAGGTTGCCGCAGGTTAGGATATATGACGCTACAGACGTATATACTGTTCCCTCCGAGAAGTAGGGTTCGACAGGCCAGGAATGTTGTCAAATATTGCATCCGAGATGTTAGGTTGCCTTAGATTGGGATATACAACGTTATAGACGCATGTAATGTTCCCACCGAGGAGTAGGGTCCGACACGCCTGGAATGTTGTAGAGTATTACATCCGAGATGTAAGGTTGCCTTAGGTTAGAATATATAACGTTATGGATGTATATACTGTTCCCACCGAGAAGTAGGGTCCGACACGCCTGGAATGTTGTAGAATAATACATTCGAGATGTCAGGTTGCCTTAGGTTAGGATATATAACGTTATGGACGTATATACTGTTCCCACCGAGAAGTAGGGTCCGAAACGCCAGGAATGTTGTCAAATATTACATCCGAGTTGTTACGTTGCCGTTATAGACGCATTAATGTTACCACCGAGACGTAGGGACCGACACGCCTGGAATGTTGTCAAATGTGACATCCGAGATGTTAGGTTGCCTTAGGTTAGGATATAAGACGTCACAGACGTATATACTGTTCCCTCCGAGAAGTAGGGTTCGACAGGCCAGGAATGTTGTCAAATATTGCATCCGAGATGTTAGGTTACCTTAGAGTATGATATATACCGTTATAGACGCATATAATGTTCCCACCGAGAAGTAGGGTCCGACACGCCTGGAAGGTTGTAGAATATTACATCCGAGATGTCAGGTTGCCTTAGGTTAGGATATATACCGTTATAGACATATATACTGTTCCCTCCGAGAAGTAGGGTTCGACAGGCCAGGAGTGTTGTCAAATATGCCATCCGAGATGTTAGGTTGCCTTAGATTATGATATATACCGTTATAGACGTATATACTGTTCCCTCCGAGAAGTAGGGTTCGACAGGCCAGGAATGTTGTCAAATATTGCATCCGAGATGTTAGGTTGCCTTAGATTAGGATATACAACGTTATAGACGCATGTAATGTTACCTCCGAGACGTAGGGACCGACACGCCTGGAAGGTTGTAGAATATTACATCCGAGATGTCAGGTTGCCTTAGGTTAGGATATATACCGTTATAGACATATATACTGTTCCCTCCGAGAACTAGGGTTCGACAGGCCAGGAGTGTTGTCAAATATTGCATCCGAGATGTTAGGTTGCCTTAGATTATGATATATACCGTTATAGACGTATATACTGTTCCCTCCGAGAAGTAGGGTTCGACAGGCCAGGAATGTTGTCAAATATTGCATCCGAGATGTTAGGTTGCCTTAGATTAGGATATACAACGTTATAGACGCATATAATGTTCCCACCGAGGAGTAGGGTCCGACACGCCTGGAATGTTGTGGAGTATTACATCCGAGATGTAAGGTTGCCTTAGGTTAGAATATATAACGTTATGGATGTATATACTGTTCCCACCGAGAAGTAGGGTCCGAAACGCCAGGAATGTTGTCAAATATTACATCCGAGATGTAAGGTTGCCTTAGGTTAGGATATATGACGTTATGGACGTATATACTGTTCCCACCGAGAAGTAGGGTCCGAAACGCCAGGAATGTTGTCAAATATTACATCCGAGTTGTTACGTTGCCGTTATAGACGCATTAATGTTACCACCGAGACGTAGGGACCGACACGCCTGGAACGTTGTCAAATGTGACATCCGAGATGTTAGGTTGCCTTAGGTTAGGATATATGTCGTTATAGACGTATATACTGTTCCCACCGAGAGGTAGGGTTCGACAGGCCAGGAATGTTGTCAAATATTGCATCCGAGATGTTAGGTTGCCTTAGGTTAGGATATATAACGTTATAGACGCATGTAATGTTACCTCCGAGACGTAGGGACCGACACGCCTGGAATGTTGTCAAGTGTTACATCCGAGATGTTAGGTTGCCTTATGTTAGGATATATGACGCTACAGACGTATATACTGTTCCCTCCGAGAAGTAGGGTTCGACAGGCCAGGAATGTTATCAAATATTGCATCCGAGATGTTAGGTTGCCTTAGATTATGATATATACCGTTATAGACGTATATACTGTTCCCTCCGAGATGTAGGGTTCGGCAGGCCAGGAATGTCGTCAAATATTGCATCCGAGATGTTAGGTTGCCTTAGATTAGGATATACAACGTTATAGACGCATATAATGTTCCCACCGAGAAGTAGGTACCGACACGCCTGGAATGTTGTCAAATGTTACATCCGAGATGTTAGGTTGCCGCAGGTTAGGATATATGACGCTACAGACGTATATACTGTTCCCTCCGAGAAGTAGTGTTCGACAGGCCAGGAATGTTGTCAAATATTGCATCCGAGATGTTAGGTTGCCTTAGATTAGGATATACAACGTTATAGACGCATATAATGTTCCCACCGAGGAGTAGGGTCCGACACGCCTGGAATGTTGTAGAGTATTACATCCGAGATGTAAGGTTGCCTTAGGTTAGAATATATAACGTTATGGATGTATATACTGTTCCCACCGAGAAGTAGGGTCCGAAACGCCAGGAATGTTGTCAAATATTACATCCGAGATGTAAGGTTGCCTTAGGTTAGGATATATGACGTTATGGACGTATATACTGTTCCCACCGAGAAGTAGGGTCCGAAACGCCAGGAATGTTGTCAAATATTACATCCGAGTTGTTACGTTGCCGTTATAGACGCATTAATGTTACCACCGAGACGTAGGGACCGACACGCCTGGAACGTTGTCAAATGTGACATCCGAGATGTTAGGTTGCCTTAGGTTAGGATATATGTCGTTATAGACGTATATACTGTTCCCACCGAGAGGTAGGGTTCGACAGGCCAGGAATGTTGTCAAATATTGCATCCGAGATGTTAGGTTGCCTTAGGTTAGGATATATAACGTTATAGACGCATGTAATGTTACCTCCGAGACGTAGGGCACGACACGCATGGAATGTTGTCAAGTGTTACATCCGAGATGTTAGGTTGCCTTATGTTAGGATATATGACGTTACAGACGTATATACTGTTCCCTCCGGGAAGTAGGGTTCGACAGGCCAGGAATGTTGTCAAATATTGCATCCGAGATGTTAGGTTGCCTTAGATTATGATATATACCGTTATAGACGCATATAATGTTCCCACCGAGTAGTATGGTCCGACACGCCTGGAAGGTTGTAGAATATTACATCCGAGATGTCATGTTGCCTTAGGTTAGGATATATACTGTTATAGACATATATACTGTTCCCTCCGAGAAGTATGGTCCGACACGCCTGGAAGGTTGTAGAATATTACATCCGAGATGTCAGGTTGCCTTAGGTTAGGATATATACTGTTATAGACATATATACTGTTCCCTCCGAGAAGTAGGGTTCGACAGGCCAGGAATGTTGTCAATTATTGCATCCGACATGTTAGGATGCCTTAGGTTAGGATATAAGACGTTACAGACGTATATACTGTTCCCTCCGAGAAGTAGGGTTCGACAGGCCAGGAATGTTGTCAAATATTGCATCCGAGATGTTAGGTTACCTTAGAGTATGATATATACCGTTATAGACGCATATAATATTCGCACCGAGAAGTAGGGTCCGACACGCCTGGAAGGTTGTAGAATATTACATCCGAGATGTCAGGTTGCCTTAGGTTAGGATATATACCGTTATAGACATATATACTGTTCCCTCCGAGAACTAGGGTTCGACAGGCCAGGAGTGTTGTCAAATATTGCATCCGAGATGTTAGGTTGCCTTAGATTATGATATATACCGTTATAGACGTATATACTGTTCCCTCCGAGAAGTAGGGTTCGACAGGCCAGGAATGTTGTCAAATATTGCATCCGAGATGTTAGGTTGCCTTAGATTAGGATATACAACGTTATAGACGCATATAATGTTCCCACCGAGAAGTAGGGTCCGACACGCCTGGAATGTTGTAGAATAATACATCCGAGATGTCAGGTTGCCTTAGGTTAGGATATATAACGTTATGGACGTATATACTGTTCCCACCGAGAGGTAGGGATCGACAGGCCAGGAATGTTGTCAAATATTGCATCCGAGATGTTAGGTTGCCTTAGGTTAGGATATATAACGTTATAGACGCATGTAATGTTACCTCCGAGACGTAGGGACCGACACGCCTGGAATGTTGTCAAGTGTTACATCCGAGATGTTAGGTTGCCTTATGTTAGGATATATGACGTTACAGACGTATATACTGTTCCCTCCGGGAAGTAGGGTTCGACAGGCCAGGAATGTTGTCAAATATTACATCCGAGATGTTAGGTTGCCTTAGATTATGATATATACCGTTATAGACGTATATACTGTTCCCTCCGAGAAGTAGGGTTCGACAGGCCAGGAATGTTGTCAAATATTGCATCCGACATGTTAGGTTGCCTTAGGTTAGGATATAAGACGTCACAGACGTATATACTGTTCCCTCCGAGAAGTAGGGTTCGACAGGCCAGGAATGTTGTCAAATATTGCATCCGAGATGTTAGGTTACCTTAGAGTATGATATATACCGTTATAGACGCATATAATGTTCCCACCGAGAAGTAGGGTCCGACACGCCTGGAAGGTTGTAGAATATTACATCCGAGATGTCAGGTTGCCTTAGGTTAGGATATATACCGTTATAGACATATATACTGTTCCCTCCGAGAAGTAGGGTTCGACAGGCCAGGAGTGTTGTCAAATATGCCATCCGAGATGTTAGGTTGCCTTAGATTATGATATATACCGTTATAGACGTATATACTGTTCCCTCCGAGAAGTAGGGTTCGACAGGCCAGGAATGTTGTCAAATATTGCATCCGAGATGTTAGGTTGCCTTAGATTAGGATATACAACGTTATAGACGCATATAATGTTCCCACCGAGAAGTAGGGTCCGACACGCCTGGAATGTTGTAGAATAATACATCCGAGATGTCAGGTTGCCTTAGGTTAGGATATATAACGTTATAGACGTATATACTGTTCCCTCCGAGAAGTAGGGTTCGACAGGCCAGGAATGTTGTCAAATATTGCATCCGAGATGTTAGGTTGCCTTAGATTAGGATATATACCGCTATAGACGCATGTAATGTTACCACCGAGACGTAGGGACCGACACGCCTGGAATGTTGTCAAATGTTACATCCGAGATGTTAGGTTGCCTCAGGTTAGGATATATGACGCTACAGACGTATATACTGTTCCCTCCGAGAAGTAGGGTTCGACAGGCCAGGAATGTTGTAGAATATTACATCCGAGATGTCAGGTTGCCTTAGGTTAGGATATATACCGTTATAGACATATATACTGTTCCCTCCGAGAAGTAGGGTTCGACAGGCCAGGAGTGTTGTCAAATATGCTATCCGAGATGTTAGGTTGCCTTAGATTATGATATATACCGTTATAGACGTATATACTGTTCCCTCCGAGAAGTAGGGTTCGACTGGCCAGGAATGTTGTCAAATATTGCATCCGAGATGTTAGGTTGCCTTAGATTAGGATATACAACGTTATAGACGCATATAATGTTCCCACCGAGAAGTAGGGTCCGACACGCCTGGAATGTTGTAGAATAATACATCCGAGATGTCAGGTTGCCTTAGGTTAGGATATATAACGTTATAGACGTATATACTGTTCCCTCCGAGAAGTAGGGTTCGACAGGCCAGGAATGTTGTCAAATATTGCATCCGAGATGTTAGGTTGCCTTAGATTAGGATATATACCGTTATAGACGCATGTAATGTTACCACCGAGACGTAGGGACCGACACGCCTGGAATGTTGTCAAATGTTACATCCGAGATGTTAGGTTGCCTCAGGTTAGGATATATGACGCTACAGACGTATATACTGTTCCCTCCGAGAAGTAGGGTTCGACAGGCCAGGAATGTTGTCAAATATTGCATCCGAGATGTTAGGTTGCCTTAGATTGGGATATACAACGTTATAGACGCATGTAATGTTCCCACCGAGGAGTAGGGTCCGACACGCCTGGAATGTTGTAGAGTATTACATCCGAGATGTAAGGTTGCCTTAGGTTAGAATATATAACGTTATGGATGTGTATACTGTTCCCACCGAGAAGTAGGGTCCGACACGCCTGGAATGTTGTAGAAAAATACATCCGAGATGTCAGGTTGCCTTAGGTTAGGATATATAACGTTATGGACGTATATACTGTTCCCACCGAGAAGTAGGGTCCGAAACGCCAGGAATGTTGTCAAATATTACATCCGAGTTGTTACGTTGCCGTTATAGACGCATTAATGTTACCACCGAGACGCAGGGACCGACACGCCTGGAATGTTGTCAAATGTTACATCCGAGATGTTAGGTTGCCTTAGGTTAGGATATATATCGTTATAGACGTATATACTGTTCCCACCGAGAGGTAGGGTTCGACAGGCCAGGAATGTTGTCAAATATTGCATCCGAGATGTTAGCTTGCCTTAGGTTAGGATATATAACGTTATAGACGCATGTAATGTTACCTCCGAGACGTAGGGACCGACACGCCTGGAATGTTGTCAAGTGTTACATCCGAGATGTTAGGTTGCCTTATGTTAGGATATATGACGCTACAGACGTATATACTGTTCCCTCCGAGAAGTAGGGTTCGACAGGCCAGGAATGTTATCAAATATTGCATCCGAGATGTTAGGTTGCCTTAGATTATGATATATACCGTTATAGACGTATATACTGTTCCCTCCGAGATGTAGGGTTCGGCAGGCCAGGAATGTCGTCAAATATTGCATCCGAGATGTTAGGTTGCCTTAGATTGGGATATACAACGTTATAGACGCATATAATGTTCCCACCGAGGAGGAGGGTCCGACACGCCTGGAATGTTGTAGAGTATTACATCCGAGATGTAAGGTTGCCTTAGGTTAGAATATATAACGTTATGGATGTATATACTGTTCCCACCGAGAAGTAGGGTCCGACACGCCAGGAATGTTGTCAAATATTGCATCCGAGATGTTAGGTTGCCTTAGATTAGGATATACAACGTTATAGACGCATATAATGTTCCCACCGAGAAGTAGGGTCCGACACGCCTGGAAGGTTGTAGAATATTAAATCCGAGATGTTAGGTTGCCTTAGGTTAGGATATATGACGTTACAGACGTATATACTGTTCCCTCCGAGAAGTAGGGTTTGACAGGCCAGGAATGTTATCAAATATTGCATCCGAGATGTTAGGTTGCCTTAGATTATGATATATACCGTTATAGACACATATAATATTCCCACCGAGAAGTAGGGTCCGACACGCCTGGAATGATGTAGAATATTACATCCGAGATGTCAGGTTGCCTTAGGTTAGGATATATAACGTTATAGACGTATATACTGTTCCCACCGAGAAGTAGGGTCCGACACGCCAGGAATGTTGTCAAATATTACATCCGAGATGTAAGGTTGCCTTAGGTTAGGATATATGACGTTATGGGCGTATATACTGTTCCCACCGAGAAGTAGGGACCGAAACGCCAGGAATGTTGTCAAATATTACATCCGAGATGTTAGGTTGCCTTAGATTAGGATATACAACGTTATAGACGCATATAATGTTCCCACCGAGAAGTAGGGTCCGACACGCCTGGAATGTTGTAGAATAATACATCCGAGATGTCAGGTTGCCTTAGGTTAGGATATATAACGTTATAGACGTATATACTGTTCCCTCCGAGAAGTAGGGTTCGACAGGCCAGGAATGTTGTCAAATATTGCATCCGAGATGTTTGGTTGCCTTAGATTAGGATATATACCGTTATAGACGCATGTAATGTTACCACCGAGACGTAGGGACCGACACGCCTGGAATGTTGTCAAATGTTACATCCGAGATGTTAGGTTGCCGCAGGTTAGGATATATGACGCTACAGACGTATATACTGTTCCCTCCGAGAAGTAGGGTTCGACAGGCCAGGAATGTTGTCAAATATTGCATCCGAGATGTTAGGTTGCCTTAGATTGGGATATACAACGTTATAGACGCATGTAATGTTCCCACCGAGGAGTAGGGTCCGACACGCCTGGAATGTTGTAGAGTATTACATCCGAGATGTAAGGTTGCCTTAGGTTAGAATATATAACGTTATGGATGTATATACTGTTCCCACCGAGAAGTAGGGTCCGACACGCCTGGAATGTTGTAGAATAATACATTCGAGATGTCAGGTTGCCTTAGGTTAGGATATATAACGTTATGGACGTATATACTGTTCCCACCGAGAAGTAGGGTCCGAAACGCCAGGAATGTTGTCAAATATTACATCCGAGTTGTTACGTTGCCGTTATAGACGCATTAATGTTACCACCGAGACGTAGGGACCGACACGCCTGGAAAGTTGTCAAATGTGACATCCGAGATGTTAGGTTGCCTTAGGTTAGGATATATGTCGTTATAGACGTATATACGGTTCCCACCGAGAGGTAGGGTTCGACAGGCCAGGAATGTTGTCAAATATTGCATCCGAGATGTTAGGTTGCCTTAGGTTAGGATATATAACGTTATAGACGCATGTAATGTTACCTCCGAGACGTAGGGACCGACACGCCTGGAATGTTGTCAAATGTTACATCCGAGATGTTAGGTTGCCTTATGTTAGGATATATGACGCTACAGACGTATATACTGTTCGCTCCGAGAAGTAGTGTTCGACAGGCCAGGAATGTTGTCAAATATTGCATCCGAGATGTTAGGTTGCCTTAGATTAGGATATACAACGTTATAGACGCATATAATGTTCCCACCGAGGAGTAGGGTCCGACACGCCTGGAATGTTGTAGAGTATTACATCCGAGATGTAAGGTTGCCTTAGGTTAGAATATATAACGTTATGGACGTATATACTGTTCCCACCGAGAAGTAGGGTCCGAAACGCCAGGAATGTTGTCAAATATTACATCCGAGATGTAAGGTTGCCTTAGGTTAGGATATATGACGTTATGGACGTATATACTGTTCCCACCGAGAAGTAGGGTCCGAAACGCCAGGAATGTTGTCAAATATTACATCCGAGTTGTTACGTTGCCGTTATAGACGCATTAATGTTACCACCGAGACGTAGGGACCGACACGCCTGGAACGTTGTCAAATGTGACATCCGAGATGTTAGGTTGCCTTAGGTTAGGATATATGTCGTTATAGACGTATATACTGTTCCCACCGAGAGGTAGGGTTCGACAGGCCAGGAATGTTGTCAAATATTGCATCCGAGATGTTAGGTTGCCTTAGGTTAGGATATATAACGTTATAGACGCATGTAATGTTACCTCCGAGACGTAGGGACCGACACGCCTGGAATGTTGTCAAGTGTTACATCCGAGATGTTAGGTTGCCTTATGTTAGGATATAAGACGTTACAGACGTATATACTGTTCCCTCCGAGAAGTAGGGTTCGACAGGCCAGGAATGTTGTCAAATATTGCATCCGAGATGTTAGGTTGCCTTAGATTAGGATATACAACGTTATAGACGCATATAATGTTCCCACCGAGAAGTAGGGTCCGACACGCCTGGAATGTTGTAGAATAATACATCCGAGATGGCAGGTTGCCTTAGGTTAGGATATATAACGTTATGGACGTATATACTGTTCCCACCGAGAGGTAGGGTTCTACAGGCCAGGAATGTTGTCAAATATTGCATCCGAGATGTTAGGTTGCCTTAGGTTAGGATATATAACGTTATAGACGCATGTAATGTTACCTCCGAGACGTAGGGACCGACACGCCTGGAATGTTGTCAAGTGTTACATCCGAGATGTTAGGTTGCCTTATGTTAGGATATATGATGTTACAGACGTATATACTGTTCCCTCCGAGAAGTAGGGTTCGACAGGCCAGGAATGTTGTCAAATATTGCATCCGAGATGTTAGGTTACCTTAGAGTATGATATATACCGTTATAGACGCATATAATGTTCCCACCGAGAAGTAGGGTCCGACACGCCTGGAAGGTTGTAGAATATTACATCCGAGATGTCAGGTTGCCTTAGGTTAGGATATATACCGTTATAGACATATATACTGTTCCCTCCGAGAAGTAGGGTTCGACAGGCCAGGAGTGTTGTCAAATATGCCATCCGAGATGTTAGGTTGCCTTAGATTATGATATATACCGTTATAGACGTATATACTGTTCCCTCCGAGAAGTAGGGTTCGACAGGCCAGGAATGTTGTCAAATATTGCATCCGAGATGTTAGGTTGCCTTAGATTAGGATATACAACGTTATAGACGCATATAATGTTCCCACCGAGAAGTAGGGTCCGACACGCCTGGAATGTTG
Organism: Xylocopa violacea; assembly: GCA_963969225.1. Classification (NCBI taxonomy): domain Eukaryota; kingdom Metazoa; phylum Arthropoda; class Insecta; order Hymenoptera; family Apidae; genus Xylocopa; species Xylocopa violacea. The sequence goes on from CAXAJV010000004.1 coordinate 24,849,283, forward strand.
TAGAATAATACATCCGAGATGTCAGGTTGCCTTAGGTTAGGATATATAACGTTATAGACGTATATACTGTTCCCTCCGAGAAGTAGGGTTCGACAGGCCAGGAATGTTGTCAAATATTGCATCCGAGATGTTAGGTTGCCTTAGATTAGGATATATACCGTTATAGACGCATGTAATGTTACCACCGAGACGTAGGGACCGACACGCCTGGAATGTTGTCAAATGTTACATCCGAGATGTTAGGTTGCCTCAGGTTAGGATATATGACGCTACAGACGTATATACTGTTCCCTCCGAGAAGTAGGGTTCGACAGGCCAGGAATGTTGTAGAATATTACATCCGAGATGTCAGGTTGCCTTAGGTTAGGATATATACCGTTATAGACATATATACTGTTCCCTCCGAGAAGTAGGGTTCGACAGGCCAGGAGTGTTGTCAAATATGCTATCCGAGATGTTAGGTTGCCTTAGATTATGATATATACCGTTATAGACGTATATACTGTTCCCTCCGAGAAGTAGGGTTCGACAGGCCAGGAATGTTGTCAAATATTGCATCCGAGATGTTAGGTTGCCTTAGATTAGGATATACAACGTTATAGACGCATATAATGTTCCCACCGAGAAGTAGGGTCCGACACGCCTGGAATGTTGTAGAATAATACATCCGAGATGTCAGGTTGCCTTAGGTTAGGATATATAACGTTATAGACGTATATACTGTTCCCTCCGAGAAGTAGGGTTCGACAGGCCAGGAATGTTGTCAAATATTGCATCCGAGATGTTAGGTTGCCTTAGATTAGGATATATACCGTTATAGACGCATGTAATGTTACCACCGAGACGTAGGGACCGACACGCCTGGAATGTTGTCAAATGTTACATCCGAGATGTTAGGTTGCCTCAGGTTAGGATATATGACGCTACAGACGTATATACTGTTCCCTCCGAGAAGTAGGATTCGACAGGCCAGGAATGTTGTCAAATATTGCATCCGAGATGTTAGGTTGCCTTAGATTGGGATATACAACGTTATAGACGCATGTAATGTTCCCACCGAGGAGTAGGGTCCGACACGCCTGGAATGTTGTAGAGTATTACATCCGAGATGTAAGGTTGCCTTAGGTTAGAATATATAACGTTATGGATGTGTATACTGTTCCCACCGAGAAGTAGGGTCCGACACGCCTGGAATGTTGTAGAAAAATACATCCGAGATGTCAGGTTGCCTTAGGTTAGGATATATAACGTTATGGACGTATATACTGTTCCCACCGAGAAGTAGGGTCCGAAACGCCAGGAATGTTGTCAAATATTACATCCGAGTTGTTACGTTGCCGTTATAGACGCATTAATGTTACCACCGAGACGCAGGGACCGACACGCCTGGAATGTTGTCAAATGTTACATCCGAGATGTTAGGTTGCCTTAGGTTAGGATATATATCGTTATAGACGTATATACTGTTCCCACCGAGAGGTAGGGTTCGACAGGCCAGGAATGTTGTCAAATATTGCATCCGAGATGTTAGCTTGCCTTAGGTTAGGATATATAACGTTATAGACGCATGTAATGTTACCTCCGAGACGTAGGGACCGACACGCCTGGAATGTTGTCAAGTGTTACATCCGAGATGTTAGGTTGCCTTATGTTAGGATATATGACGCTACAGACGTATATACTGTTCCCTCCGAGAAGTAGGGTTCGACAGGCCAGGAATGTTATCAAATATTGCATCCGAGATGTTAGGTTGCCTTAGATTATGATATATACCGTTATAGACGTATATACTGTTCCCTCCGAGATGTAGGGTTCGGCAGGCCAGGAATGTCGTCAAATATTGCATCCGAGATGTTAGGTTGCCTTAGATTAGGATATACAACGTTATAGACGCATATAATGTTCCCACCGAGAAGTAGGGTCCGACACGCCTGGAAGGTTGTAGAATATTACATCCGAGATGTTAGGTTGCCTTAGGTTAGGATATATGACGTTACAGACGTATATACTGTTCCCTCTGAGAAGTAGGGTTCGACAGGCCAGGAATGTTATCAAATATTGCATCCGAGATGTTAGGTTGCCTTAGATTATGATATATACCGTTATAGACGTATATACTGTTCCCTCCGAGAAGTAGGGTTCGGCAGGCCAGGAATGTCGTCAAATATTGCATCCGAGATGTTAGGTTGCCTTAGGTTAGGATATATAAAGTTATAGACGCATGTAATGATACCACCGAGACGTAGGGACCAACACGCCTGGAATGTTGTCAAATGTTACATCCGAGATTTTAGGTTGCCTTAGGTTAGGATATATGACGTTACAGACGTATATACTGTTCCCTCCGAGAAGTAGGGTTCGACAGGCCAGGAATGTTGTCAAATATTGCATCCGAGATGTTAGATTGCCTTAGATTATGATATCGACCGTTATAGACGCATATAATATTCCCACCGAAAAGTATGCACCGACACGCCAGGAATATTGTAAAATATTACGTCTGAGATAATAGGTTGCCTTAGATTAGGATATACAACGTTATATACTCATATAATGTTCCCACCGAGAAGTAGGGTCCGACATGCCTGGAATGATGTAGAATATTACGTCCGAGATGTCAGGTTGCCTTAGGTTAGGATATATAACGTTATAGACGTATATACTGTTCCCTCCGAGAAGTACGGTTCGGCAGGCCAGGAATGTTGTCAAATCTTGCATCCGAGATGTTAGGTTGCCTTAGGTTAGGATATATAACGTTATAGACGCATGTAATGTTACCACCGAGACGTAGGGACCGACACGCCCGGAATGTTGTCAAATATTACATCCGAGATGTAAGGTTGCCTTAGGTTAGGATATATAACGTTATGGACGTATATACTGTTCCCACCGAGAAGTAGGGTCCGACACGCCAGGAATGTTGTCAAATATTACATCCGGGTTGTTACGTTGCCGTTATAGACGCATTAATGTTACCACCGAGACGCAGGGACCGACCCGCCTGGAATGTTGTCAAGTGTTACATCCGAGATGTTAGGTTGCCTTATGTTAGGATATATGACGCTACAGACGTATATACTGTTCCCTCCGAGAAGTAGGGTTCGACAGGCCAGGAATGTTATCAAATATTGCATCCGAGATGTTAGGTTGCCTTAGATTATGATATATACCGTTATAGACGTATATACTGTTCCCTCCGAGATGTAGGGTTCGGCAGGCCAGGAATGTCGTCAAATATTGCATCCGAGATGTTAGGTTGCCTTAGATTAGGATATACAACGTTATAGACGCATATAATGTTCCCACCGAGAAGTAGGGTCCGACACGCCTGGAAGGTTGTAGAATATTACATCCGAGATGTTAGGTTGCCTTAGGTTAGGATATATGACGTTACAGACGTATATACTGTTCCCTCTGAGAAGTAGGGTTCGACAGGCCAGGAATGTTATCAAATATTGCATCCGAGATGTTAGGTTGCCTTAGATTATGATATATACCGTTATAGACGTATATACTGTTCCCTCCGAGAAGTAGGGTTCGGCAGGCCAGGAATGTCGTCAAATATTGCATCCGAGATGTTAGGTTGCCTTAGGTTAGGATATATAAAGTTATAGACGCATGTAATGATACCACCGAGACGTAGGGACCAACACGCCTGGAATGTTGTCAAATGTTACATCCGAGATGTTAGGTTGCCTTAGGTTAGGATATATGACGTTACAGACGTATATACTGTTCCCTCCGAGAAGTAGGGTTCGACAGGCCAGGAATGTTGTCAAATATTGCATCCGAGATGTTAGATTGCCTTAGATTATGATATCGACCGTTATAGACGCATATAATATTCCCACCGAAAAGTATGCACCGACACGCCAGGAATATTGTAAAATATTACGTCTGAGATAATAGGTTGCCTTAGATTAGGATATACAACGTTATATACTCATATAATGTTCCCACCGAGAAGTAGGGTCCGACATGCCTGGAATGATGTAGAATATTACGTCCGAGATGTCAGGTTGCCTTAGGTTAGGATATATAACGTTATAGACGTATATACTGTTCCCTCCGAGAAGTACGGTTCGGCAGGCCAGGAATGTTGTCAAATCTTGCATCCGAGATGTTAGGTTGCCTTAGGTTAGGATATATAACGTTATAGACGCATGTAATGTTACCACCGAGACGTAGGGACCGACACGCCCGGAATGTTGTCAAATATTACATCCGAGATGTAAGGTTGCCTTAGGTTAGGATATATAACGTTATGGACGTATATACTGTTCCCACCGAGAAGTAGGGTCCGACACGCCAGGAATGTTGTCAAATATTACATCCGGGTTGTTACGTTGCCGTTATAGACGCATTAATGTTACCACCGAGACGCAGGGACCGACCCGCCTGGAATGTTGTCAAATCTTACATCCGAGATGTTAGGTTGCCTTAGGTTAGGATATATATCGTTATAGACGTATATACTGTTCCCACCGAGAGGTAGGGTTCGACAGGCCAGGAATGTTGTCAAATATTGCATCCGAGATGTTAGGTTGCCTTAGGTTAGGATATATTGCGTTATAGACGCATGTAATGTTACCACCGAGACGTAGGGACCGACACGCCTGGAATGTTGTCAAATATTGCATCCGAGATGTTAGGTTGCCTTAGATTAGGATATATACCGTTATAGACGTATATACTGTTCCCTCCGAGAAGTAGGGTTCGACAGGCCAGGAATGTTGTCAAATATTGCATCCGATATGTTAGGTTGCCTTAGATTAGGATATATACCGTTAGAGACGTATATAATGTTCCCTCCGAGAAGTAGGGTTCGACAGGCCAGGAATGTTGTCAAATATTGCATCCGAGATGTTAGGTTGCCTTAGATTAGGATATACAACGTTATAGACGCATATAATGTTCCCACCGAGAAGTAGGGTTCGACACGCCTGGAAGGTTGTAGAATATTAAATCCGAGATGTTAGGTTGCCTTAGGTTAGGATACATGACGTTACAGACGTATATACTGTTCCCTCCGAGAAGTAGGGTTTGACAGGCCAGGAACGTTATGAAATATTGCATCCGAGATGTTAGGTTGCCTTAGATTATGATATATACCGTTATAGACACATATAATGTTCCCACCGAGAAGTAGGGTCCGACACGCCTGGAATGATGTAGAATATTACATCCGAGATGTCAGGTTGCCTTAGGTTAGGATATACAACGTTATAGACGTATATACTGTTCCCTCCGAGAAGTAGGGTTCGACAGCCCAGGAATGTTGTCAAATATTGCATCCGAGATGTTAGGTTGCCCTAGATTAGGATATACAACGTTATAGACGCATATAATGTTCCCACCGAGGAGTAGGGTCCGACACGCCTGGAATGTTGTAGAGTATTACATCCGAGATGCAAGGTTGCCTTAGGTTAGAATATATAACGTTATGGATGTATATACTGTTTCCACCGGGAAGTAGGGTCCTACACGCCAGGAATGTTGTCAAATATTACATCCGAGATGTAAGGTTGCCTTAGGTTAGGATATATAACGTTATGGACGTATATACTGTTCCCACCGAGAAGTAGGGTCCGACACGCCAGGAATGTTGTCAAATATAACATCCGAGTTGTTACGTTGCCGTTATAGACGCATTAATGTTACCACCGAGACGCAGGGACCGACACGCCTGGAATGTTGTCAAATGTTACATCCGAGATGTTAGCTTGCCTTAGGTTAGGATATATATCGTTATAGACGTATATACTGTTCCCACCGAGAGGTAGGGTTCGACAGGCCAGGAATGTTGTCAAATATTGCATCCGAGATGTCAGGTTGCCTTAGGTTAGGATATATGACGTTACAGACGTATATACTGTTCCCTCCGAGAAGTAGTGTTCGACAGGCCAGGAATGTTGTCAAATATTGCATCCGAGATGTTAGGTTGCCTTAGATTAGGATATATACCGTTATAGACGTATATACTGTTCCCTCCGAGAAGTAGGGTTCGACAGGCCAGGAATGTTGTCAAATATTGCATCCGAGATGTTACGTTGCCTCAGGTAAGGATATATGACGTTATAGACGTATATACTGTTCCCCCCGAGAAGTAGGGTTCGACAGGCCAGGAATGTTGTAAAATATTGCATCCGAGATGTTAGGTTGCCTTAGATTAGGATATATACCGTTATAGACGTTTATAATGTTCCCTCCGAGAAGTAGGGTTCGACAGGCCAGGAATGTTGTCAAATATTGCATCCGAGATGTTAGGTTGCCTTAGATTAGGATATACAACGTTATAGACGCATATAATGTTCCCACCGCGAAGTAGGGTCCGACACGCCTGGAAGGTTGTAGAATATTACATCCGAGATGTTAGGTTGCCTTAGGTTAGGATATATGACGTTACAGACGTATATACTGTTCCCTCTGAGAAGTAGGGTTCGACAGGAAAGGAATGTTATCAAATATTGCATCCGAGATGTTAGGTTGCCTTAGATTATGATATATACCGTTATAGATGTATATACTGTTCCCTCCGAGAAGTAGGGTTCGGCAGGCCAGGAATGTCGTCAAATATTGCATCCGAGATGTTAGGTTGCCTTAGGTTAGGATATATAAAGTTATAGACGCATGTAATGTTACCACCGAGACGTAGGGACCAACACGCCTGGAATGTTGTCAAATGTTACATCCGAGATGTTAGGTTGCCTTAGGTTAGGATTTATGACGTTACAGACGTATATACTGTTCCCTCCGAGAAGTAGGGTTCGACAGGCCAGGAATGTTGTCAAATATTGCATCCGAGATGTTAGATTGCCTTAGATTATGATATCGACCGTTATAGACGCATATAATATTCCCACCGAAAAGTATGCACCGACACGCCAGGAATATTGTAAAATATTACGTCTGAGATAATAGGTTGCCTTAGATTAGGATATACAACGTTATAGACTCATATAATGTTCCCACCGAGAAGTAGGGTCCGACATGCCTGGAATGATGTAGAATATTACATCCGAGATGTCAGGTTGCCTTAGGTTAGGATATATAACGTTATAGACGTATATACTGTTCCCTCCGAGAAGTACGGTTCGGCAGGCCAGGAATGTTGTCAAATCTTGCATCCGAGATGTTAGGTTGCCTTAGGATAGGATATATAACGTTATAGACGCATGTAATGTTACCACCGAGACGTAGGGACCGACACGCCCGGAATCTTGTCAAATGTTACATCCGAGATGTTAGGTTGCCTTAGATTAGGATATACAACGTTATAGACGCATATAATGTTCCCACCGAGGAGTAGGGTCCGACACGCCTGGAATGTTGTAGAGTATTACATCCGAGATGTAAGGTTGCCTTAGGTTAGAATATACAACGTTATGGATGTATATACTGTTCCCACCGAGAAGTAGGGTCCTACACGCCAGGAATGTTGTCAAATATTACATCCGAGATGTAAGGTTGCCTTAGGTTAGGATATATAACGTTATGGACGTATATACTGTTCCCACCGAGAAGTAGGGTCCGACACGCCAGGAATGTTGTCAAATATTACATCCGGGTTGTTACGTTGCCGTTATAGACGCATTAATGTTACCACCGAGACGCAGGGACCGACCCGCCTGGAATGTTGTCAAATGTTACATCCGAGATGTTAGGTTGCCTTAGGTTAGGATATATATCGTTATAGACGTATATACTGTTCCCACCGAGAGGTAGGGTTCGACAGGCCAGGAATGTTGTCAAATATTGCATCCGAGATGTTAGGTTGCCTTAGGTTAGGATATATAGCGTTATAGACGCATGTAATGTTACCACCGAGACGTAGGGACCGACACGCCTGGAATGTTGTCAAATATTGCATCCGAGATGTTAGGTTGCCTTAGATTAGGATATATACCGTTATAGACGTATATACTGTTCCCTCCGAGAAGTAGGGTTCGACAGGCCAGGAATGTTGTCAAATATTGCATCCGAGATGTTAGCTTGCCTTAGGTTAGGATACATAACGTTATAGACGCATGTAATGTTACCTCCGAGACGTAGGGACCGACACGCCTGGAATGTTGTCAAGTGTTACATCCGAGATGTTAGGTTGCCTTAGGTTAGGATATATGACGTTACAGACGTATATACTGTTCCCTCCGAGAAGTAGTGTTCGACAGGCCAGGAATGTTGTCAAATATTGCATCCGAGATGTTAGGTTGCCTTAGATTAGGATATATACCGTTATAGACGTATATACTGTTCCCTCCGAGAAGTAGGGTTCGACAGGCCAGGAATGTTGTCAAATATTGCATCCGAGATGTTAGGTTGCCTCAGGTAAGGATATATGACGTTATAGACGTATATACTGTTCTCCCCGAGAAGTAGGGTTCGACAGGCCAGGAATGTTGTCAAATATTGCATCCGAGATGTTAGGTTGCCTTAGATTAGGATATATACCGTTATAGACGTTTATAATGTTCCCTCCGAGAAGTAGGGTTCGACAGGCCAGGAATGTTGTCAAATATTGCATCCGAGATGTTAGGTTGCCTTAGATTAGGATATACAACGTTATAGACGCATATAATGTTCCCACCGAGAAGTAGGGTCCGACACGCCTGGAAGGTTGTAGAATATTACATCCGAGATGTTAGGTTGCCTTAGGTTAGGATATATGACGTTACAGACGTATATACTGTTCCCTCTGAGAAGTAGGGTTCGACAGGCCAGGAATGTTATCAAATATTGCATCCGAGATGTTAGGTTGCCTTAGATTATGATATATACCGTTATAGACGTATATACTGTTCCCTCCGAGAAGTAGGGTTCGGCAGGCCAGGAATGTCGTCAAATATTGCATCCGAGATGTTAGGTTGCCTTAGGTTAGGATATATAAAGTTATAGACGCATGTAATGTTACCACCGAGACGTAGGGACCAACACGCCTGGAATGTTGTCAAATGTTACATCCGAGATGTTAGGTTGCCTTAGGTTAGGATATATAACGTTATAGACGCATGTAATGTTACCACCGAGACGTAGGGACCGACACGCCCGGAATCTTGTCAAATGTTACATCCGAGATGTTAGGTTGCCTTAGATTAGGATATACAACGTTATAGACGCATATAATGTTCCCACCGAGGAGTAGGGTCCGACACGCCTGGAATGTTGTCAAATGTGACATCCGAGATGTTAGGTTGCCTTAGGTTAGGATATATATCGTTATAGACGTATATACTGTTCCCACCGAGAGGTAGGGTTCGACAGGCCAGGAATGTTGTCAAATATTGCATCCGAGATGTTAGGTTGCCTTAGGTTAGGATATATAACGTTATAGACGCATGTAATGTTACCTCCGAGACGTAGGGACCGACACGCCTGGAATGTTGTCAAGTGTTACATCCGAGATGTTAGGTTGCCTTATGTTAGGATATATGACGCTACAGACGTATATACTGTTCCCTCCGAGAAGTAGGGTTCGACAGGCCAGGAATGTTGTCAAATATTGCATCCGAGATGTTAGGTTGCCTTAGATTAGGATATATACCGTTATAGACGTATATAATGTACCCTCCGAGAAGTAGGGTTCGACAGGCCAGGAATGTTGTCAAATATTGCATCCGAGATGTTAGGTTGCCTTAGATTAGGATATACAACGTTATAGACGCATATAATGTTCCCACCGAGAAGTAGGGTCCGACACGCCTGGAAGGTTGTAGAATATTACATTCGAGATGTTAGGTTGCCTTAGGTTAGGATATATGACGTTACAGACGTATATACTGTTCCATCCGAGAAGTAGGGTTCGACAGGCCAGGAATGTTATCAAATATTGCATCCGAGATGTTAGGTTGCCTTAGATTATGATATATACCGTTATAGACGTATATACTCTTCCCTCCGAGAAGTAGGGTTCGGCAGGCCAGGAATGTCGTCAAATATTGCATCCGAGATGTTAGGTTGCCTTAGGTTAGGATATATAACGTTATAGACGCATGTAATGTTACCACCGAGACGTAGGGACCAACACGCCTGGAATGTTGTCAAATGTTACATCCGAGATGTTAGGTTGCCTTAGGTTAGGATTTATGACGTTACAGACGTATATACTGTTCCCACCGAGAGGTAGGGTTCGACAGGCCAGGAATGTTGTCAAATATTGCATCCGAGACGTTAGGTTGCCTTAGGTTAGGATATATATCGTTATAGACGTATATACTGTTCCCACCGAGAGGTAGGGTTCGACAGGCCAGGAATGTTGTCAAATATTGCATCCGAGATGTTAGGTTGCCTTAGGTTAGGATATATAACGTTATAGACGCATGTAATTTTACCTCCGAGACGTAGGGACCGACACGCCTGGAATGTTGTCAAATATTGCATCCGAGATGTTAGGTTGCCTTAGATTAGGATATACAACGTTATAGACGCATATAATGTTCCCACCGTGGAGTACGGTCCGACACGCCTGGAATGTTGTAGAATATTACATCCGAGATGTAAGTTTGCCTTAGGTTAGAATATATAACGTTATGGACGTATATACTGTTCCCACCGAGAAGTAGGGTCCGACACGCCAGGAATGTTGTCAAATATTACATCCGAGATGTAAGGTTGCCTTAGGTTAGGATATATAACGTTATGGACGTATATACTGTTCCCACCGAGAAGTAGGGTCCGAAACGCCAGGAATGTTGTCAAATATTACATCCGAGTTGTTACGTTGCCGTTATAGACGCATTAATGTTACCACCGAGACGCAGGGACCGACACGCCTGGAATGTTGTCAAATGTTACATCCGAGATGTTAGGTTGCCTTAGGTTAGTATATATATCGTTATAGACGTATATACTGTTCCCACCGAGAGGTAGGGTTCGACAGGCCAGGAATGTTGTCAAATATTGCATCCGAGATGTTAGCTTGCCTTAGGTTAGGATATATAACGTTATAGACGCATTTAATGTTACCTCCGAGACGTAGGGACCGACACGCCTGGAATGTTGTCAAGTGTTACATCCGAGATGTTAGGTTGCCTTATGTTAGGATATATGACGCTACAGACGTATATACTGTTCCCTCCGAGAAGTAGGGTTCGACAGGCCAGGAATGTTATCAAATATTGCATCCGAGATGTTAGGTTGCCTTAGATTATGGTATATACCGTTATAGACGTATATACTGTTCCCTCCGAGATGTAGGGTTCGGCAGGCCAGGAATGTCGTCAAATATTGCATCCGAGATGTTAGGTTGCCTTAGATTAGGATATACAACGTTATAGACGCATATAATGTTCCCACCGAGAAGTAGGGTCCGACACGCCTGGAAGGTTGTAGAATATTACATCCGAGATGTTAGGTTGCCTTAGGTTAGGATATATGACGTTACAGACGTATATACTGTTCCCTCTGAGAAGTAGGGTTCGACAGGTCAGGAATGTTATCAAATATTGCATCCGAGATGTTAGGTTGCCTTAGGTTAGGATATATAACGTTATAGACGCATGTAATGTTACCACCGAGACGTAGGGACCGACACGCCTGGAATGTTGTCAAATGTTACATCCGAGATGTTAGGTTGCCTTAGATTAGGATATACAACGTTATAGACGCATATAATGTTCCCACCGAGGAGTGGGGTCCGACACGCCTGGAATGTTGTAGAATATTACATCCGAGATGTAAGGTTGCCTTAGGTTAGAATATATAACGTTATGGATGTATATACTGTTCCCACCGAGAAGTAGGTTCCGACACGCCAGGAATGTTGTCAAATATTACATCCGAGATGTAAGGTTGCCTTAGGTTAGGATATATAACGTTATGGACGTATATACTGTTCCCACCGAGAAGTAGGGTCCGACACGCCAGGAATGTTGTCAAATATTACATCCGAGTTGTTACGTTGCCGTTATAGACGCATTAATGTTACCACCGAGACGTAGGGACCGACACGCCTGGAATGTTGTCAAATGTTACATTCGAGATGTTAGGTTGCCTTAGGTTAGGATATATATCGTTATAGACGTATATACTGTTCCCACCGAGAGGTAGGGTTCGACAGGCCAGGAATGTTGTCAAATATTGCATCCGAGATGTTAGGTTGCCTTAGATTAGGATATATACCGTTAGAGACGTATATAATGTTCCCTCCGAGAAGTAGGGTTCGACAGGCCAGGAATGTTGTCAAATATTGCATCCGAGATGTTAGGTTGCCCTAGATTAGGATATACAACGTTATAGACGCATATAATGTTCCCACCGAGGAGTAGGGTCCGACACGCCTGGAATGTTGTAGAGTATTACATCCGAGATGTAAGGTTGCCTTAGGTTAGAATATATAACGTTATGGATGTATATACTGTTTCCACCGGGAAGTAGGGTCCTACACGCCAGGAATGTTGTCAAATATTACATCCGAGACGTAAGGTTGCCTTAGGTTAGGATATATAACGTTATGGACGTATATACTGTTCCCACCGAGAAGTAGGGTCCGACACGCCAGGAATGTTGTCAAATATAACATCCGAGTTGTTACGTTGCCGTTATAGACGCATTAATGTTACCACCGAGACGCAGGGACCGACACGCCTGGAATGTTGTCAAATGTTACATCCGAGATGTTAGCTTGCCTTAGGTTAGGATATATATCGTTATAGACGTATATACTGTTCCCACCGAGAGGTAGGGTTCGACAGGCCAGGAATGTTGTCAAATATTGCATCCGAGATGTCAGGTTGCCTTAGGTTAGGATATATGACGTTACAGACGTATATACTGTTCCCTCCGAGAAGTAGTGTTCGACAGGCCAGGAATGTTGTCAAATATTGCATCCGAGATGTTAGGTTGCCTTAGATTAGGATATATACCGTTATAGACGTATATACTGTTCCCTCCGAGAAGTAGGGTTCGACAGGCCAGGAATGTTGTCAAATATTGCATCCGAGATGTTACGTTGCCTCAGGTAAGGATATATGACGTTATAGACGTATATACTGTTCCCCCCGAGAAGTAGGGTTCGACAGGCCAGGAATGTTGTAAAATATTGCATCCGAGATGTTAGGTTGCCTTAGATTAGGATATATACCGTTATAGACGTTTATAATGTTCCCTCCGAGAAGTAGGGTTCGACAGGCCAGGAATGTTGTCAAATATTGCATCCGAGATGTTAGGTTGCCTTAGATTAGGATATACAACGTTATAGACGCATATAATGTTCCCACCGCGAAGTAGGGTCCGACACGCCTGGAAGGTTGTAGAATATTACATCCGAGATGTTAGGTTGCCTTAGGTTAGGATATATGACGTTACAGACGTATATACTGTTCCCACCGAGAAGTAGGGTCCGACATGCCTGGAATGATGTAGAATATTACATCCGAGATGTCAGGTTGCCTTAGGTTAGGATATATAACGTTATAGACGTATATACTGTTCCCTCCGAGAAGTACGGTTCGGCAGGCCAGGAATGTTGTCAAATCTTGCATCCGAGATGTTAGGTTGCCTTAGGATAGGATATATAACGTTATAGACGCATGTAATGTTACCACCGAGACGTAGGGACCAGCACGCCTGGAATGTTGTCAAATGTTACATCCGAGATGTTAGGTTGCCTTAGGTTAGGATATATGACGTTACAGACGTATATACTGTTCCCTCCGAGAAGTAGGGTTCGACAAGCCAGGAATGTTGTCAAATATTGCATCCGAAATGTTAGATTGCCTTAGATTATGATATCGACCGTTATAGACGCATATAATATTCCCACCGAAAAGTATGCACCGACACGCCAGGAATATTGTAAAATATTACGTCTGAGATAATAGGTTGCCTTAGATTAGGATATACAACGTTATAGACTCATATAATGTTCCCACCGAGAAGTAGGGTCCGACACGCCTGGAATGATGTAGAATATTACATCCGAGATGTCAGGTTGCCTTAGGTTAGGATATATAACGTTATAGACGTATATACTGTTCCCTCCGAGAAGTACGGTTCGGCAGGCCAGGAATGTTGTCAAATCTTGCATCCGAGATGTTAGGTTGCCTTAGGTTAGGATATATAACGTTATAGACGCATGTAATGTTACCACCGAGACGTAGGGACCGACACGCCTGGAATGTTGTCAAATGTTACATTCGAGATGTTAGGTTGCCTTAGGTTAGGATATATATCGTTATAGACGTATATACTGTTCCCACCGAGAGGTAGGGTTCGACAGGCCAGGAATGTTGTCAAATATTGCATCCGAGATGTTAGGTTGCCTTAGATTAGGATATATACCGTTAGAGACGTATATAATGTTCCCTCCGAGAAGTAGGGTTCGACAGGCCAGGAATGTTGTCAAATATTGCATCCGAGATGTTAGGTTGCCTTAGATTAGGATATACAACGTTATAGACGCATATAATGTTCCCACCGAGAAGTAGGGTTCGACACGCCTGGAAGGTTGTAGAATATTAAATCCGAGATGTTAGGTTGCCTTAGGTTAGGATACATGACGTTACAGACGTATATACTGTTCCCTCCGAGAAGTAGGGTTTGACAGGCCAGGAACGTTATGAAATATTGCATCCGAGATGTTAGGTTGCCTTAGATTATGATATATACCGTTATAGACACATATAATGTTCCCACCGAGAAGTAGGGTCCGACACGCCTGGAATGATGTAGAATATTACATCCGAGATGTCAGGTTGCCTTAGGTTAGGATATACAACGTTATAGACGTATATACTGTTCCCTCCGAGAAGTAGGGTTCGACAGCCCAGGAATGTTGTCAAATATTGCATCCGAGATGTTGGGTTGCCCTAGATTAGGATATACAACGTTATAGACGCATATAATGTTCCCACCGAGGAGTAGGGTCCGACACGCCTGGAATGTTGTAGAGTATTACATCCGAGATGTAAGGTTGCCTTAGGTTAGAATATATAACGTTATGGATGTATATACTGTTTCCACCGGGAAGTAGGGTCCTACACGCCAGGAATGTTGCCAAATATTACATCCGAGATGTAAGGTTGCCTTAGGTTAGGATATATAACGTTATGGACGTATATACCGTTCCCACCGAGAAGTAGGGTCCGACACGCCAGGAATGTTGTCAAATATAACATCCGAGTTGTTACGTTGCCGTTATAGACGCATTAATGTTACCACCGAGACGCAGGGACCGACACGCCTGGAATGTTGTCAAATGTTACATCCGAGATGTTAGCTTGCCTTAGGTTAGGATATATATCGTTATAGACGTATATACTGTTCCCACCGAGAGGTAGGGTTCGACAGGCCAGGAATGTTGTCAAATATTGCATCCGAGATGTCAGGTTGCCTTAGGTTAGGATATATGACGTTACAGACGTATATACTGTTCCCTCCGAGAAGTAGTGTTCGACAGGCCAGGAATGTTGTCAAATATTGCATCCGAGATGTTAGGTTGCCTTAGATTAGGATATATACCGTTATAGACGTATATACTGTTCCCTCCGAGAAGTAGGGTTCGACAGGCCAGGAATGTTGTCAAATATTGCATCCGAGATGTTACGTTGCCTCAGGTAAGGATATATGACGTTATAGACGTATATACTGTTCCCCCCCGAGAAGTAGGGTTCGACAGGCCAGGAATGTTGTAAAATATTGCATCCGAGATGTTAGGTTGCCTTAGATTAGGATATATACCGTTATAGACGTTTATAATGTTCCCTCCGAGAAGTAGGGTTCGACAGGCCAGGAATGTTGTCAAATATTGCATCCGAGATGTTAGGTTGCCTTAGATTAGGATATACAACGTTATAGACGCATATAATGTTCCCACCGCGAAGTAGGGTCCGACACGCCTGGAAGGTTGTAGAATATTACATCCGAGATGTTAGGTTGCCTTAGGTTAGGATATATGACGTTACAGACGTATATACTGTTCCCTCTGAGAAGTAGGGTTCGACAGGCCAGGAATGTTATCAAATATTGCATCCGAGATGTTAGGTTGCCTTAGATTATGATATATACCGTTATAGATGTATATACTGTTCCCTCCGAGAAGTAGGGTTCGGCAGGCCAGGAATGTCGTCAAATATTGCATCCGAGATGTTAGGTTGCCTTAGGTTAGGATATATAAAGTTATAGACGCATGTAATGTTACCACCGAGACGTAGGGACCACCACGCCTGGAATGTTGTCAAATGTTACATCCGAGATGTTAGGTTGCCTTAGGTTAGGATTTATGACGTTACAGACGTATATACTGTTCCCTCCGAGAAGTAGGGTTCGACAGGCCAGGAATGTTGTCAAATATTGCATCCGAGATGTTAGATTGCCTTAGATTATGATATCGACCGTTATAGACGCATATAATATTCCCACCGAAAAGTATGCACCGACACGCCAGGAATATTGTAAAATATTACGTCTGAGATAATAGGTTGCCTTAGATTAGGATATACAACGTTATAGACTCATATAATGTTCCCACCGAGAAGTAGGGTCCGACATGCCTGGAATGATGTAGAATATTACATCCGAGATGTCAGGTTGCCTTAGGTTAGGATATATAACGTTATAGACGTATATACTGTTCCCTCCGAGAAGTACGGTTCGGCAGGCCAGGAATGTTGTCAAATCTTGCATCCGAGATGTTAGGTTGCCTTAGGATAGGATATATAACGTTATAGACGCATGTAATGTTACCACCGAGACGTAGGGACCGACACGCCCGGAATCTTGTCAAATGTTACATCCGAGATGTTAGGTTGCCTTAGATTAGGATATACAACGTTATAGACGCATATAATGTTCCCACCGTGGAGTAGGGTCCGACACGCCTGGAATGTTGTAGAGTATTACATCCGAGATGTAAGGTTCCCTTAGGTTAGAATATACAACGTTATGGATGTATATACTGTTCCCACCGAGAAGTAGGGTCCTACACGCCAGGAATGTTGTCAAATATTACATCCGAGATGTAAGGTTGCCTTAGGTTAGGATATATAACGTTATGGACGTATATACTGTTCCCACCGAGAAGTAGGGTCCGACACGCCAGGAATGTTGTCAAATATTACATCCGGGTTGTTACGTTGCCGTTATAGACGCATTAATGTTACCACCGAGACGCAGGGACCGACCCGCCTGGAATGTTGTCAAATGTTACATCCGAGATGTTAGGTTGCCTTAGGTTAGGATATATATCGTTATAGACGTATATACTGTTCCCACCGAGAGGTAGGGTTCGACAGGCCAGGAATGTTGTCAAATATTGCATCCGAGATGTTAGGTTGCCTTAGGTTAGGATATATAGCGTTATAGACGCATGTAATGTTACCACCGAGACGTAGGGACCGACACGCCTGGAATGTTGTCAAATATTGCATCCGAGATGTTAGGTTGCCTTAGATTAGGATATATACCGTTATAGACGTATATACTGTTCCCTCCGAGAAGTAGGGTTCGACAGGCCAGGAATGTTGTCAAATATTGCATCCGAGATGTTAGCTTGCCTTAGGTTAGGATACATAACGTTATAGACGCATGTAATGTTACCACCGAGACGTAGGGACCGACACGCCTGGAATGTTGTCAAGTGTTACATCCGAGACGTTAGGTTGCCTTAGGTTAGGATATATGACGTTACAGACGTATATACTGTTCCCTCCGAGAAGTAGTGTTCGACAGGCCAGGAATGTTGTCAAATATTGCATCCGAGATGTTAGGTTGCCTTAGATTAGGATATATACCGTTATAGACGTATATACTGTTCCCTCCGAGAAGTAGGGTTCGACAGGCCAGGAATGTTGTCAAATATTGCATCCGAGATGTTAGGTTGCCTCAGGTAAGGATATATGACGTTATAGACGTATATACTGTTCCCCCCGAGAAGTAGGGTTCGATAGGCCAGGAATGTTGTCAAATATTGCATCCGAGATGTTAGGTTGCCTTAGATTAGGATATATACCGTTATAGACGTTTATAATGTTCCCTCCGAGAAGTAGGGTTCGACAGGCCAGGAATGTTGTCAAATATTGCATCCGAGATGTTAGGTTGCCTTAGATTAGGATATACAACGTTATAGACGCATATAATGTTCCCACCGAGAAGTAGGGTCCGACACGCCTGGAAGGTTGTAGAATATTACATCCGAGATGTTAGGTTGCCTTAGGTTAGGATATATGACGTTACAGACGTATATACTGTTCCCTCTGAGAAGTAGGGTTCGACAGGCCAGGAATGTTATCAAATATTGCATCCGAGATGTTAGGTTGCCTTAGATTATGATATATACCGTTATAGACGTATATACTGTTCCCTCCGAGAAGTAGGGTTCGGCAGGCCAGGAATGTCGTCAAATATTGCATCCGAGATGTTAGGTTGCCTTAGGTTAGGATATATAAAGTTATAGACGCATGTAATGTTACCACCGAGACGTAGGGACCAACACGCCTGGAATGTTGTCAAATGTTACATCCGAGATGTTAGGTTGCCTTAGGTTAGGATATATAACGTTATAGACGCATGTAATGTTACCACCGAGACGTAGGGACCGACACGCCCGGAATCTTGTCAAATGTTACATCCGAGATGTTAGGTTGCCTTAGATTAGGATATACAACGTTATAGACGCATATAATGTTCCCACCGAGGAGTAGGGTTCGACAGGCCAGGAATGTTGTCAAATATTGCATCCGAGATGTTAGGTTGCCTTAGATTAGGATATATACCGTTAGAGACGTATATAATGTTCCCTCCGAGAAGTAGGGTTCGACAGGCCAGGAATGTTGTTAAATATTGCATCCGAGATGTTAGGTTGCCTTAGATTAGGATATACAACGTTATAGACGCATATAATGTTCCCACCGAGAAGTAGGGTTCGACACGCCTGGAAGGTTGTAGAATATTAAATCCGAGATGTTAGGTTGCCTTAGGTTAGGATACATGACGTTACAGACGTATATACTGTTCCCTCCGAGAAGTAGGGTTTGACAGGCCAGGAATGTTATGAAATATTGCATCCGAGATGTTAGGTTGCCTTAGATTATGATATATACCGTTATAGACACATATAATGTTCCCACCGAGAAGTAGGGTCCGACACGCCTGGAATGATGTAGAATATTACATCCGAGATGTCAGGTTGCATTAGGTTAGGATATACAACGTTATAGACGTATATACTGTTCCCTCCGAGAAGTAGGGTTCGACAGCCCAGGAATGTTGTCAAATATTGCATCCGAGATGTTAGGTTGCCCTAGATTAGGATATACAACGTTATAGACGCATATAATGTTCCCACCGAGGAGTAGGGTCCGACACGCCTGGAATGTTGTAGAGTATTACATCCGAGATGTAAGGTTGCCTTAGGTTAGGATATATAACGTTACAGACGTATATACTGTTCCCTCCGAGAAGTAGGGTTCGACAGGCCAGGAATGTTGTCAAATATTGCATCCGAGATGTTAGATTGCCTTAGATTAGGATATACAACGTTATAGACGCATATAATGTTCCCACCGAGAAGTAGGGTCCGAAACGCCAGGAATGTTGTCAAATATTACATCCGAGTTGTTACGTTGCCGTTATAGACGCATTAATGTTACCACCGAGACGCAGGGACCGACACGCCTGGAATGTTGTCAAATGTTACATCCGAGATGTTAGGTTGCCTTAGGTTAGGATATATATCGTTATAGACGTATATACTGTTCCCACCGAGAGGTAGGGTTCGACAGGCCAGGAATGTTGTCAAATATTGCATCCGAGATGTTAGCTTGCCTTAGGTTAGGATATATAACGTTATAGACGCATGTAATGTTACCTCCGAGACGTAGGGACCGACACGCCTGGAATGTTGTCAAGTGTTACATCCGAGATGTTAGGTTGCCTTATGTTAGGATATATGACGCTACAGACGTATATGCTGTTCCCTCCGAGAAGTAGGATTCGACAGGCCAGGAATGTTATCAAATATTGCATCCGAGATGTTAGGTTGCCTTAGATTATGGTATATACCGTTATAGACGTATATACTGTTCCCTCCGAGAAGTAGGGTTCGACAGGCCAGGAATGTTATCAAATATTGCATCCGAGATGTTAGGTTGCCTTAGATTATGGTATATACCGTTATAGACGTATATACTGTTCCCTCCGAGATGTAGGGTTCGGCAGGCCAGGAATGTCGTCAAATATTGCATCCGAGATGTTAGGTTGCCTTAGATTAGGATATACAACGTTATAGACGCATATAATGTTCCCACCGAGAAGTAGGGTCCGACAAGCCTGGAAGGTTGTAGAATATTACATCCGAGATGTTAGGTTGCCTTAGGTTAGGATATATGACGTTACAGACGTATATACTGTTCCCTCTGAGAAGTAGGGTTCGACAGGCCAGGAATGTTATCAAATATTGCATCCGAGATGTTAGGTTGCCTTAGGTTAGGATATATAACGTTATAGACGCATGTAATGTTACCACCGAGACGTAGGGACCGACACGCCTGGAATGTTGTCAAATGTTACATCCGAGATGTTAGGTTGCCTTAGATTAGGATATACAACGTTATAGACGCATATAATGTTCCCACCGAGGAGTAGGGTCCGACACGCCCGGAATGTTGTAGAATATTACATCCGAGATGTAAGGTTGCCTTAGGTTAGAATATATAACGTTATGGATGTATATACTGTTCCCACCGAGAAGTAGGTTCCGACACGCCAGGAATGTTGTCAAATATTACATCCGAGATGTAAGGTTGCCTTAGGTTAGGATATATAACGTTATGGACGTATATACTGTTCCCACCGAGAAGTAGGGTCCGACACGCCAGGAATGTTGTCAAATATTACATCCGAGTTGTTACGTTGCCGTTATAGACGCATTAATGTTACCACCGAGACGTAGGGACCGACACGCCTGGAATGTTGTCAAATGTTACATTCGAGATGTTAGGTTGCCTTAGGTTAGGATATATATCGTTATAGACGTATATACTGTTCCCACCGAGAGGTAGGGTTCGACAGGCCAGGAATGTTGTCAAATATTGCATCCGAGATGTTAGGTTGCCTTAGATTAGGATATATACCGTTAGAGACGTATATAATGTTCCCTCCGAGAAGTAGGGTTCGACAGGCCAGGAATGTTGTCAAATATTGCATCCGAGATGTTAGGTTGCCTTAGATTAGGATATACAACGTTATAGACGCATATAATGTTCCCACCGAGAAGTAGGGTTCGACACGCCTGGAAGGTTGTAGAATATTAAATCCGAGATGTTAGGTTGCCTTAGGTTAGGATACATGACGTTACAGACGTATATACTGTTCCCTCCGAGAAGTAGGGTTTGACAGGCCAGGAATGTTATGAAATATTGCATCCCAGATGTTAGGTTGCCTTAGATTATGATATATACCGTTATAGACACATATAATGTTCCCACCGAGAAGTAGGGTCCGACACGCCTGGAATGATGTAGAATATTACATCCGAGATGTCAGGTTGCCTTAGGTTAGGATATACAACGTTATAGACGTATATACTGTTCCCTCCGAGAAGTAGGGTTCGACAGCCCAGGAATGTTGTCAAATATTGCATCCGAGATGTTAGGTTGCCCTAGATTAGGATATACAACGTTATAGACGCATATAATGTTCCCACCGAGGAGTAGGGTTCGACACGCCTGGAAGGTTGTAGAATATTAAATCCGAGATGTTAGGTTGCCTTAGGTTAGGATACATGACGTTACAGACGTATATACTGTTCCCTCCGAGAAGTAGGGTTCGACAGGCCAGGAATGTTGTCAAATATTGCATCCGAGATGTTAGGTTGCCTTAGATTAGGATATATACCGTTATAGACGTATATACTGTTCCCTCCGAGAAGTAGGGTTCGACAGGCCAGGAATGTTGTCAAATATTGCATCCGAGATGTTACGTTGCCTCAGGTAAGGATATATGACGTTATAGACGTATATACTGTTCCCCCCGAGAAGTAGGGTTCGACAGGCCAGGAATGTTGTAAAATATTGCATCCGAGATGTTAGGTTGCCTTAGATTAGGATATATACCGTTATAGACGTTTATAATGTTCCCTCCGAGAAGTAGGGTTCGACAGGCCAGGAATGTTGTCAAATATTGCATCCGAGATGTTAGGTTGCCTTAGATTAGGATATACAACGTTATAGACGCATATAATGTTCCCACCGCGAAGTAGGATCCGACACGCCTGGAAGGTTGTAGAATATTACATCCGAGATGTTAGGTTGCCTTAGGTTAGGATATATGACGTTACAGACGTATATACTGTTCCCACCGAGAAGTAGGGTCCGACATGCCTGGAATGATGTAGAATATTACATCCGAGATGTCATGTTGCCTTAGGTTAGGATATATAACGTTATAGACGTATATACTGTTCCCTCCGAGAAGTACGGTTCGGCAGGCCAGGAATGTTGTCAAATCTTGCATCCGAGATGTTAGGTTGCCTTAGGATAGGATATATAACGTTATAGACGCATGTAATGTTACCACCGAGACGTAGGGACCGACACGCCCGGAATCTTGTCAAATGTTACATCCGAGATGTTAGGTTGCCTTAGATTAGGATATACAACGTTATAGACGCATATAATGTTCCCACCGAGGAGTAGGGTCCGACACGCCTGGAATGTTGTAGAGTATTACATCCGAGATGTAAGGTTGCCTTAGGTTAGAATATATAACGTTATGGATGTATATACTGTTCCCACCGAGAAGTAGGGTCCTACACGCCAGGAATGTTGTCAAATATTACATCCGAGATGTAAGGTTGCCTTAGGTTAGGATATATAACGTTATGGACGTATATACTGTTCCCACCGAGAAGTAGGGTCCGACACGCCAGGAATGTTGTCAAATATTACATCCGGGTTGTTACGTTGCCGTTATAGACGCATTAATGTTACCACCGAGACGCAGGGACCGACCCGCCTGGAATGTTGTCAAATGTTACATCCGAGATGTTAGGTTGCCTTAGGTTA
The DNA here is from genome assembly GCA_963969225.1 of Xylocopa violacea. NCBI lineage: Eukaryota > Metazoa > Arthropoda > Insecta > Hymenoptera > Apidae > Xylocopa > Xylocopa violacea. The sequence goes on from CAXAJV010000004.1 coordinate 24,872,280, forward strand.
GGATATATATCGTTATAGACGTATATACTGTTCCCACCGAGAGGTAGGGTTCGACAGGCCAGGAATGTTGTCAAATATTGCATCCGAGATGTTAGGTTGCCTTAGGTTAGGATATATAGCGTTATAGACGCATGTAATGTTACCACCGAGACGTAGGGACCGACACGCCTGGAATGTTGTCAAATATTGCATCCGAGATGTTAGGTTGCCTTAGATTAGGATATATACCGTTATAGACGTATATACTGTTCCCTCCGAGAAGTAGGGTTCGACAGGCCAGGAATGTTGTCAAATATTGCATCCGAGATGTTAGGTTGCCTCAGGTAAGGATATATGACGTTATAGACGTATATACTGTTCCCCCCGAGAAGTAGGGTTCGACAGGCCAGGAATGTTGTCAAATATTGCATCCGAGATGTTAGGTTGCCTTAGATTAGGATATATACCGTTATAGACGTTTATAATGTTCCCTCCGAGAAGTAGGGTTCGACAGGCCAGGAATGTTGTCAAATATTGCATCCGAGATGTTAGGTTGCCTTAGATTAGGATATACAACGTTATAGACGCATATAATGTTCCCACCGAGAAGTAGGGTCCGACAAGCCTGGAAGGTTGTAGAATATTACATCCGAGATGTTAGGTTGCCTTATGTTAGGATATATGACGTTACAGACGTATATACTGTTCCCTCTGAGAAGTAGGGTTCGACAGGCCAGGAATGTTATCAAATATTGCATCCGAGATGTTAGGTTGCTTTAGATTATGATATATACCGTTATAGACGTATATACTGTTCCCTCCGAGAAGTAGGGTTCGGCAGGCCAGGAATGTCGTCAAATATTGCATCCGAGATGTTAGGTTGCCTTAGGTTAGGATATATAAAGTTATAGACGCATGTAATGTTACCACCGAGACGTATGGACCAACACGCCTGGAATGTTGTCAAATGTTACATCCGAGATGTTAGGTTGCCTTAGGTTAGGATATATAACGTTATAGACGCATGTAATGTTACCACCGAGACGTAGGGACCGACACGCCCGGAATCTTGTCAAATGTTACATCCGAGATGTTAGGTTGCCTTAGATTAGGATATACAACGTTATAGACGCATATAATGTTCCCACCGAGGAGTAGGGTCCGACACGCCTGGAATGTTGTCAAATGTGACATCCGAGATGTTAGGTTGCCTTAGGTTAGGATATATATCGTTATAGACGTATATAATGTACCCTCCGAGAAGTAGGGTTCGACAGGCCAGGAATGTTGTCAAATATTGCATCCGAGATGTTAGGTTGCCTTAGATTAGGATATACAACTTTATAGACGCATATAATGTTCCCACCGAGAAGTAGGGTCCGACACGCCTGGAATGTTGTCAAATGTTACATCCAAGATGTTAGGTTGCCTTATGTTAGGATATATGACGCGACAGACGTATATACTGTTCCCTCCGGGAAGTAGGGTTCGACAGGCCAGGAATGTTGTCAAATATTGCATCCGAGATGTTAGGATGCCTTAGATTATGATATATACCGTTATAGACGCATATAATATTCCCACCGAGTAGTAGGATCCGACACGCCTGGAAGGTTGTAGAATATTACATCCGAGATGTCAGGTTGCCTTAGGTTAGGATATATACCGTTATAGACATATATACTGTTCCCTCCGAGAAGTACGGTTCGGCAGGCCAGGAATGTTGCCAAATCTTGCATCCGAGATGTTAGGTTGCCTTAGGTTAGGATATATAACGTTATAGACGCATGTAATGTTACCACCGAGACGTAGGGACCGACACGCCTGGAATGTTGTCAAATGTTACGTCCGAGACGTTAGGTTGCCTTAGGTTAGGATATTTGACGTTACAGACGTATATACTGTTCCCTCCGAGAAGTAGGGTTCGACAGGCCAGGAATGTTGTTAAATACTGCATCCGAGATGTTAGGTTGCCTTAGATTAGGATATACAACGTTATAGACGCATATAATGTTCCCACCGAGGAGTAGGGTCCGACACGCCTGGAATGTTGTAGAGTATTACATCCGAGATGTAAGGTTGCCTTAGGTTAGAATATATAACGTTATGGATGTATATACTGTTCCCACCGAGAAGTAGGGTCCGACACGCCAGGAATGTTGTCAAATATTACATCCGAGATGTAAGGTTGCCTTAGGTTAGGATATATAACGTTATGGACATATATACTGTTCCCACCGAGAAGTAGGGACCGACACGCCTGGAATGTTGTCAAATGTTACATCCGAGATGTTAGGTTGCCTTAGGTTAGGATATATAATGTTGTAGACGCATGTATGTTACCACCGAGAAGTACGGTTCGGCAGGCCAGGAATGTTGTCAAATCTTGCATCCGAGATGTTAGGTTGCCTTAGGTTAGGATATATAACGTTATAGACGCATGTAATGTTACCACCGAGACGTAGGGACCGACACGCCTGGAATGTTGTCACATGTTACATCCGAGACGTTAGGTTGCCTTAGGTTAGGATATATAACGTTATAGACGCATGTAATGTTACCTCCGAGACGTAGGGACCGACACGCCTGGAATGTTGTCAAATGTTACATCCAAGATGTTAGGTTGCCTTATGTTAGGATATATGACGCGACAGACGTATATACTGTTCCCTCCGGGAAGTAGGGTTCGACAGGCCAGGAATGTTGTCAAATATTGCATCCGAGATGTTAGGATGCCTTAGATTATGATATATACCGTTATAGACGCATATAATGTTCCCACCGAGTAGTAGGATCCGACACGCATGGAAGGTTGTAGAATATTACATCCGAGATGTCAGGTTGCCTTAGGTTAGGATATATACCGTTATAGACATATATACTGTTCCCTCCGAGAAGTACGGTTCGGCAGGCCAGGAATGTTGCCAAATCTTGCATCCGAGATGTTAGGTTGCCTTAGGTTAGGATATATAACGTTATAGACGCATGTAATGTTACCACCGAGACGTAGGGACCGACACGCCTGGAATGTTGTCAAATGTTACGTCCGAGACGTTAGGTTGCCTTAGGTTAGGATATTTGACGTTACAGACGTATATACTGTTCCCTCCGAGAAGTAGGGTTCGACAGGCCAGGAATGTTGTTAAATACTGCATCCGAGATGTTAGGTTGCCTTAGATTAGGATATACAACGTTATAGACGCATATAATGTTCCCACCGAGGAGTAGGGTCCGACACGCCTGGAATGTTTTAGAGTATTACATCCGAGATGTAAGGTTGCCTTAGGTTAGAATATATAACGTTATGGATGTATATACTGTTCCCACCGAGAAGTAGGGTCCGACACGCCAGGAATGTTGTCAAATATTACATCCGAGATGTAAGGTTGCCTTTGGTTAGGATATATAACGTTATGGACATATATACTGTTCCCACCGAGAAGTAGGGACCGACAGGCCAGGAATGTTGTCAAATATTGCATCCGAGATGTTACGTTGCCTCAGGTAAGGATATATGACGTTATAGACGTATATACTGTTCCCCCCGAGAAGTAGGGTTCAACAGGCCAGGAATGTTGTAAAATATTGCATCCGAGATGTTAGGTTGCCTTAGATTAGGATATATACCGTTATAGACGTTTATAATGTTCCCTCCGAGAAGTAGGGTTCGACAGGCCAGGAATGTTGTCAAATATTGCATCCGAGATGTTAGGTTGCCTTAGATTAGGATATACAACGTTATAGACGCATATAATGTTCCCACCGCGAAGTAGGATCCGACACGCCTGGAAGGTTGTAGAATATTACATCCGAGATGTTAGGTTGCCTTAGGTTAGGATATATGACGTTACAGACGTATATACTGTTCCCACCGAGAAGTAGGGTCCGACATGCCTGGAATGATGTAGAATATTACATCCGAGATGTCATGTTGCCTTAGGTTAGGATATATAACGTTATAGACGTATATACTGTTCCCTCCGAGAAGTACGGTTCGGCAGGCCAGGAATGTTGTCAAATCTTGCATCCGAGATGTTAGGTTGCCTTAGGATAGGATATATAACGTTATAGACGCATGTAATGTTACCACCGAGACGTAGGGACCGACACGCCCGGAATCTTGTCAAATGTTACATCCGAGATGTTAGGTTGCCTTAGATTAGGATATACAACGTTATAGACGCATATAATGTTCCCACCGAGGAGTAGGGTCCGACACGCCTGGAATGTTGTAGAGTATTACATCCGAGATGTAAGGTTGCCTTAGGTTAGAATATATAACGTTATGGATGTATATACTGTTCCCACCGAGAAGTAGGGTCCTACACGCCAGGAATGTTGTCAAATATTACATCCGAGATGTAAGGTTGCCTTAGGTTAGGATATATAACGTTATGGACGTATATACTGTTCCCACCGAGAAGTAGGGTCCGACACGCCAGGAATGTTGTCAAATATTACATCCGGGTTGTTACGTTGCCGTTATAGACGCATTAATGTTACCACCGAGACGCAGGGACCGACCCGCCCGGAATCTTGTCAAATGTTACATCCGAGATGTTAGGTTGCCTTAGGTTAGGATATATATCGTTATAGACGTATATACTGTTCCCACCGAGAGGTAGGGTTCGACAGGCCAGGAATGTTGTCAAATATTGCATCCGAGATGTTAGGTTGCCTTAGGTTAGGATATATAGCGTTATAGACGCATGTAATGTTACCACCGAGACGTAGGGACCGACACGCCTGGAATGTTGTCAAATATTGCATCCGAGATGTTAGGTTGCCTTAGATTAGGATATATACCGTTATAGACGTATATACTGTTCCCTCCGAGAAGTAGGGTTCGACAGGACAGGAATGTTGTCAAATATTGCATCCGAGATGTTAGGTTGCCTCAGGTAAGGATATATGACGTTATAGACGTATATACTGTTCCCCCCGAGAAGTAGGGTTCGACAGGCCAGGAATGTTGTCAAATATTGCATCCGAGATGTTAGGTTGCCTTAGATTAGGATATATACCGTTATAGACGTTTATAATGTTCCCTCCGAGAAGTAGGGTTCGACAGGCCAGGAATGTTGTCAAATATTGCATCCGAGATGTTAGGTTGCCTTAGATTAGGATATACAACGTTATAGAAGCATATAATGTTCCCACCGAGAAGTAGGGTCCGACACGCCTGGAAGGTTGTAGAATATTACATCCGAGATGTTAGGTTGCCTTAGGTTAGGATATATGACGTTACAGACGTATATACTGTTCCCTCTGAGAAGTAGGGTTCGACAGGCCAGGAATGTTATCAAATATTGCATCCGAGATGTTAGGTTGCTTTAGATTATGATATATACCGTTATAGACGTATATACTGTTCCCTCCGAGAAGTAGGGTTCGGCAGGCCAGGAATGTCGTCAAATATTGCATCCGAGATGTTAGGTTGCCTTAGGTTAGGATATATAAAGTTATAGACGCATGTAATGTTACCACCGAGACGTATGGACCAACACGCCTGGAATGTTGTCAAATGTTACATCCGAGATGTTAGGTTGCCTTAGGTTAGGATATATAACGTTATAGACGCATGTAATGTTACCACCGAGACGTAGGGACCGACACGCCCGGAATCTTGTCAAATGTTACATCCGAGATGTTAGGTTGCCTTAGATTAGGATATACAACGTTATAGACGCATATAATGTTCCCACCGAGGAGTAGGGTCCGACACGCCTGGAATGTTGTCAAATGTGACATCCGAGATGTTAGGTTGCCTTAGGTTAGGATATATATCGTTATAGACGTATATAATGTACCCTCCGAGAAGTAGGGTTCGACAGGCCAGGAATGTTGTCAAATATTGCATCCGAGATGTTAGGTTGCCTTAGATTAGGATATACAACTTTATAGACGCATATAATGTTCCCACCGAGAAGTAGGGTCCGACACGCCTGGAATGTTGTCAAATGTTACATCCAAGATGTTAGGTTGCCTTATGTTAGGATATATGACGCGACAGACGTATATACTGTTCCCTCCGGGAAGTAGGGTTCGACAGGGCAGGAATGTTGTCAAATATTGCATCCGAGATGTTAGGATGCCTTAGATTATGATATATACCGTTATAGACGCATATAATGTTCCCACCGAGTAGTAGGATCCGACACGCCTGGAAGGTTGTAGAATATTACATCCGAGATGTCAGGTTGCCTTAGGTTAGGATATATACCGTTATAGACATATATACTGTTCCCTCCGAGAAGTACGGTTCGGCAGGCCAGGAATGTTGCCAAATCTTGCATCCGAGATGTTAGGTTGCCTTAGGTTAGGATATATAACGTTATAGACGCATGTAATGTTACCACCGAGACGTAGGGACCGACACGCCTGGAATGTTGTCAAATGTTACGTCCGAGACGTTAGGTTGCCTTAGGTTAGGATATTTGACGTTACAGACGTATATACTGTTCCCTCCGAGAAGTAGGGTTCGACAGGCCAGGAATGTTGTTAAATACTGCATCCGAGATGTTAGGTTGCCTTAGATTAGGATATACAACGTTATAGACGCATATAATGTTCCCACCGAGGAGTAGGGTCCGACACGCCTGGAATGTTGTAGAGTATTACATCCGAGATGTAAGGTTGCCTTAGGTTAGAATATATAACGTTATGGATGTATATACTGTTCCCACCGAGAAGTAGGGTCCGACACGCCAGGAATGTTGTCAAATATTACATCCGAGATGTAAGATTGCCTTAGGTTAGGATATATAACGTTATGGACATATATACTGTTCCCACCGAGAAGTAGGGACCGACACGCCTGGAATGTTGTCAAATGTTACATCCGAGATGTTAGGTTGCCTTAGGTTAGGATATATAATGTTGTAGACGCATGTATGTTACCACCGAGAAGTACGGTTCGGCAGGCCAGGAATGTTGTCAAATCTTGCATCCGAGATGTTAGGTTGCCTTAGGTTAGGATATATAACGTTATAGACGCATGTAATGTTACCACCGAGACGTAGGGACCGACACGCCTGGAATGTTGTCAAATGTTACATCCGAGACGTTAGGTTGCCTTAGGTTAGGATATATAACGTTATAGACGCATGTAATGTTACCTCCGAGTAGTAGGATCCGACACGCATGGAAGGTTGTAGAATATTACATCCGAGATGTCAGGTTGCCTTAGGTTAGGATATATACCGTTATAGACATATATACTGTTCCCTCCGAGAAGTACGGTTCGGCAGGCCAGGAATGTTGCCAAATCTTGCATCCGAGATGTTAGGTTGCCTTAGGTTAGGATATATAACGTTATAGACGCATGTAATGTTACCACCGAGACGTAGGGACCGACACGCCTGGAATGTTGTCAAATGTTACGTCCGAGACGTTAGGTTGCCTTAGGTTAGGATATTTGACGTTACAGACGTATATACTGTTCCCTCCGAGAAGTAGGGTTCGACAGGCCAGGAATGTTGTTAAATACTGCATCCGAGATGTTAGGTTGCCTTAGATTAGGATATACAACGTTATAGACGCATATAATGTTCCCACCGAGGAGTAGGGTCCGACACGCCTGGAATGTTTTAGAGTATTACATCCGAAATGTAAGGTTGCCTTAGGTTAGAATATATAACGTTATGGATGTATATACTGTTCCCACCGAGAAGTAGGGTCCGACACGCCAGGAATGTTGTCAAATATTACATCCGAGATGTAAGGTTGCCTTAGGTTAGGATATATAACGTTATGGACATATATACTGTTCCCACCGAGAAGTAGGGACCGACACGCCTGGAATGTTGTCAAATGTTACATCCGAGATGTTAGGTTGCCTTAGGTTAGGATATATAACGTTATAGACGCATGTAATGTTACCACCGAGACGTAGGGACCAACACGCCTGGAATGTTGTCAAATGTTACATGCGAGATGTTAGGTTGCCTTAGGTTAGGATATATGACGTTACAGACGTATATACTGTTCCCTCCGAGAAGTAGGGTTCGACAGGCCAGAAATGTTGTCAAATATTGCATCCGAGATGTTAGGTTGCCTTAGGTTAGGATATATAACGTTATAGACGCATGTAATGTTACCGCCGAGACGTAGGGACCGACACGCCTGGAATGTTGTCAAATGTTACATCCGACATGTTAGGTTGCCTTAGGTTAGGATATAAGACGTTACAGACGTATATACTGTTCCCTCCGAGAAGTAGGGTTCGACAGGCCAGGAATGTTGTCAAATATTGCATCCGAGATGTTAGGTTACCTTAGAGTATGATATATACCGTTATAGACGCATATAATGTTCCCACCGAGAAGTAGGGTCCGACACGCCTGGAAGGTTGTAGAATATTACATCCGAGATGTCAGGTTGCCTTAGGTTAGGATATATACCGTTATAGACATATATACTGTTCCCTCCGAGAAGTAGGGTTCGACAGGCCAGGAGTGTTGTCAAATATTGCATCCGAGATGTTAGGTTGCCTTAGATTATGATATATACCGTTATAGACGTATATACTGTTCCCTCCGAGAAGTAGGGTTCGACAGGCCAGGAATGTTGTCAAATAGTGCATCCGAGATGTTAGGTTGCCTTAGATTAGGATATACAACGTTATAGACGCATATAATGTTCCCACCGAGAAGTAGGGTCCGACACGCCTGGAATGTTGTAGAATAATACATCCGAGATGTCAGGTTGCCTTAGGTTAGGATATATAACGTTATAGACGTATATACTGTTCCCTCCGAGAAGTAGGGTTCGACAGGCCAGGAATGTTGTCAAATATTGCATCCGAGATGTTAGGTTGCCTTAGATTAGGATATATACCGTTATAGACGCATGTAATGTTACCACCGAGACGTAGGGACCGACACGCCTGGAATGTTGTCAAATGTTACATCCGAGATGTTAGGTTGCCTCAGGTTAGGATATATGACGTTATAGACGTATATACTGTTCCCTCCGAGAAGTGGGGTTCGACGGGCCAGGAATGTTGTCAAATATTGCATCCGAGATGTTAGGTCGCCTTAGGATAGGATATATAACGTTATAGACGCATGTAATGTTACCACCGAGACGTAGGGACCGACACGCCTGGAATGTTGTCAAATGTTACATCCGAGATGTTAGGTTGCCTTAGGTTAGGATATATAACGTTACAGACGTATATACTGTTCCCTCCGAGAAGTAGTGTTCGACAGGCCAGGAATGTTGTCAAATATTGCATCCGAGATGTTAGGTTGCCTTAGATTAGTATATATACCGTTATAGACGTATATACTGTTCTCTCCGAGAAGTAGGGTTCGACAGGCCAGGAATGTTGTCAAATATTGCATCCGAGATGTTAGGTTGCCTCAGGTAAGGATATATGACGTTATAGACGTATATACTGTTCCCTCCGAGAAGTAGGGTTCGACAGGCCAGGAATGTTGTCAAATATTGCATCCGAGATGTTAGGTTGCCTTAGATTGGGATATGCAACGTTATAGCCGTATATACTTTTCCCTCCGAGAAGTAGGGTTCGACAGGCCAGGAATGTTGCCAAATATTGCATCCGAGATGTTAGGTTGCCTTAGATTAGGATATACAACGTTATAGACGAATATAATGTTCCCACCGAGGAGTAGGGTCCGACACGCCTGGAATGTTGTACAATATTACATCCGAGATATAAGGTTGCCTTAGGTTAGAATATATAACGTTATGGATGTATATACTGTCCCCACCGAGAAGTAGGGTCTGACACGCCAGGAATGTTGTCAAATATTACATCCGAAATGTAAGGTTGCCGTAGGTTAGGATATATAACGTTATGGACGTATATACTGTTCCCACCGAGAAGTAGGGTTCGACAGGCCAGGAATGTTGTCAAATATTGCATCCGAGATGTAAGGTTGCCTTAGGTTAGGATATATAACGTTATGGACGTATATACTGTTCCCACCGAGAAGTAGGGACCAACACGCCTGGAATGTTGTCAAATGTTACATCCGAGATGTTAGGTTGCCTTAGATTAGGATATATACCGTTATAGACGCATGTAATGTTACCACCGAGACGTAGGGACCGACACGCCTGGAATGTTGTCAAATGTTACATCCGAGATGTTAGGTTGCCTCAGGTTAGGATATATGACGTTATAGACGTATATACTGTTCCCTCCGAGAAGTAGGGTTCGACGGGCCAGGAATGTTGTAAAATATTACATCCGAGTTGTTACGTTGCCGTTATAGACGCATTAATGTTACCACCGAGACGTAGGGACCGACACGCCTGGAATGTTGTCAAATGTGACATCCGAGATGTTAGGTTGCCTTATGTTAGGATATATGACGCTACAGACGTATATACTGTTCCCTCCGAGAAGTAGGGTTCGACAGGCCAGGAATGTTGTCAAATATTGCATCCGAGATGTTAGGTTGCCTTAGGTTAGGATATATAACGTTATAGACGCATGTAATGTTACCACCGAGACGTAGGGACCGACACGCCTGGAATGTTGTCAAATGTTACGTCCGAGACGTTAGGTTGCCTTAGGTTAGGATATATGACGTTAGAGACGTATATACTGTTCCCTCCGAGAAGTAGGGTTCGACAGGCCAGGAATGTTGTCAAATACTGCATCCGAGATGTTAGATTGCCTTAGATTATGATATCGACCGTTATAGACGCATATAATGTTCCCACCGAAAAGTATGCACCGACGCGCCAGGAATATTGTAAAATATTACGTCTGAGATAATAGGTTGCCTTAGATTAGGATATACAACGTTATAGACTCATATAATGTTCCCACCGAGAAGTAGGGTCCGACACGCATGGAATGATGTAGAATATTACATCCGAGATGTCAGGTTGCATTAGGTTAGGATATATGACGTTACAGACGTATATACTGTTCCCTCCGAGAAGTAGGGTTCGACAGGCCAGGAATGTTATCAAATATTGCATCCGAGATGTTAGATTGCCTTAGATTAGGATATACAACGTTATAGACGCATATAATGTTCCCACCGAGGAGTAGGGTCCGACACGCCTGGAATGTTGTAGAATATTACATCCGAGATGTAAGGTTGCCTTAGGTTAGAATATATGACGTTACAGACGTATATACTGTTCCCTCCGAGAAGTAGGGTTCGACAGGCCAGGAATGTTGTCAAATATTGCATCCGAGATGTTAGGTTACCTTAGAGTATGATATACACCGTTATAGACGCATATAATGTTCCCACCGAGAAGTAGGGTCCGACACGCCTGGAAGGTTGTAGAATATTACATCCGAGATGTCAGGTTGCCTTAGGTTAGGATATATACCGTTATAGACATATATACTGTTCCCTCCGAGAAGTAGGGTTCGACAGGCCAGGAGTGTTGTCAAATATTGCATCCGAGATGTTAGGTTGCCTTAGATTATGATATATACCGTTATAGACGTATATACTGTTCCCTCCGAGAAGTAGGGTTCGACAGGCCAGGAATGTTGTCAAATAGTGCATCCGAGATGTTAGGTTGCCTTAGATTAGGATATACAACGTTATAGACGCATATAATGTTCCCACCGAGAAGTAGGGTCCGACACGCCTGGAATGTTGTAGAATAATACATCCGAGATGTCAGGTTGCCTTAGGTTAGTATATATAACGTTATAGACGTATATACTGTTCCCTCCGAGAAGTAGGGTTCGACAGGCCAGGAATGTTGTCAAATATTGCATCCGAGATGTTAGGTTGCCTTAGATTAGGATATATACCGTTATAGACGCATGTAATGTTACCACCGAGACGTAGGGACCGACACGCCTGGAATGTTGTCAAATGTTACATCCGAGATGTTAGGTTGCCTCAGGTTAGGATATATGACGTTATAGACGTATATACTGTTCCCTCCGAGAAGTGGGGTTCGACGGGCCAGGAATGTTGTCAAATATTGCATCCGAGATGTTAGGTCGCCTTAGGATAGGATATATAACGTTATAGACGCATGTAATGTTACCACCGAGACGTAGGGACCGACACGCCTGGAATGTTGTCAAATGTTACATCCGAGATGTTAGGTTGCCTTAGGTTAGGATATATAACGTTACAGACGTATATACTGTTCCCTCCGAGAAGTAGTGTTCGACAGGCCAGGAATGTTGTCAAATATTGCATCCGAGATGTTAGGTTGCCTTAGATTAGGATATATACCGTTATAGACGTATATACTGTTCTCTCCGAGAAGTAGGGTTCGACAGGCCAGGAATGTTGTCAAATATTGCATCCGAGATGTTAGGTTGCCTCAGGTAAGGATATATGACGTTATAGACGTATATACTGTTCCCTCCGAGAAGTAGGGTTCGACAGGCCAGGAATGTTGTCAAATATTGCATCCGAGATGTTAGGTTGCCTTAGATTGGGATATGCAACGTTATAGACGTATATACTTTTCCCTCCGAGAAGTAGGGTTCGACAGGCCAGGAATGTTGCCAAATATTGCATCCGAGATGTTAGGTTGCCTTAGATTAGGATATACAACGTTATAGACGAATATAATGTTCCCACCGAGGAGTAGGGTCCGACACGCCTGGAATGTTGTACAATATTACATCCGAGATATAAGGTTGCCTTAGGTTAGAATATATAACGTTATGGATGTATATACTGTCCCCACCGAGAAGTAGGGTCTGACACGCCAGGAATGTTGTCAAATATTACATCCGAAATGTAAGGTTGCCGTAGGTTAGGATATATAACGTTATGGACGTATATACTGTTCCCACCGAGAAGTAGGGTTCGACAGGCCAGGAATGTTGTCAAATATTGCATCCGAGATGTAAGGTTGCCTTAGGTTAGGATATATAACGTTATGGACGTATATACTGTTCCCACCGAGAAGTAGGGACCGACACGCCTGGAATGTTGTCAAATGTTACATCCGAGATGTTAGGTTGCCTTAGATTAGGATATATACCGTTATAGACGCATGTAATGTTACCACCGAGACGTAGGGACCGACACGCCTGGAATGTTGTCAAATGTTACATCCGAGATGTTAGGTTGCCTCAGGTTAGGATATATGACGTTATAGACGTATATACTGTTCCCTCCGAGAAGTAGGGTTCGACGGGCCAGGAATGTTGTAAAATATTACATCCGAGTTGTTACGTTGCCGTTATAGACGCATTAATGTTACCACCGAGACGTAGGGACCGACACGCCTGGAATGTTGTCAAATGTGACATCCGAGATGTTAGGTTGCCTTATGTTAGGATATATGACGCTACAGACGTATATACTGTTCCCTCCGAGAAGTAGGGTTCGACAGGCCAGGAATGTTGTCAAATATTGCATCCGAGATGTAAGGTTGCCTTAGGTTAGGATATATAACGTTATGGACGTATATACTGTTCCCACCGAGAAGTAGGGACCGACACGCCTGGAATGTTGTCAAATGTTACATCCGAGATGTTAGGTTGCCTTAGATTAGGATATATACCGTTATAGACGCATGTAATGTTACCACCGAGACGTAGGGACCGACACGCCTGGAATGTTGTCAAATGTTACATCCGAGATGTTAGGTTGCCTCAGGTTAGGATATATGACGTTATAGACGTATATACTGTTCCCTCCGAGAAGTAGGGTTCGACGGGCCAGGAATGTTGTAAAATATTACATCCGAGTTGTTACGTTGCCGTTATAGACGCATTAATGTTACCACCGAGACGTAGGGACCGACACGCCTGGAATGTTGTCAAATGTGACATCCGAGATGTTAGGTTGCCTTATGTTAGGATATATGACGCTACAGACGTATATACTGTTCCCTCCGAGAAGTAGGGTTCGACAGGCCAGGAATGTTGTCAAATATTGCATCCGAGATGTTAGGTTGCCTTAGGTTAGGATATATAACGTTATAGACGCATGTAATGTTACCACCGAGACGTAGGGACCGACACGCCTGGAATGTTGTCAAATGTTACGTCCGAGACGTTAGGTTGCCTTAGGTTAGGATATATGACGTTACAGACGTATATACTGTTCCCTCCGAGAAGTAGGGTTCGACAGGCCAGGAATGTTGTCAAATACTGCATCCGAGATGTTAGATTGCCTTAGATTATGATATCGACCGTTATAGACGCATATAATGTTCCCACCGAAAAGTATGCACCGACGCGCCAGGAATATTGTAAAATATTACGTCTGAGATAATAGGTTGCCTTAGATTAGGATATACAACGTTATAGACTCATATAATGTTCCCACCGAGAAGTAGGGTCCGACACGCCTGGAATGATGTAGAATATTACATCCGAGATGTCAGGTTGCATTAGGTTAGGATATATGACGTTACAGACGTATATACTGTTCCCTCCGAGAAGTAGGGTTCGACAGGCCAGGAATGTTATCAAATATTGCATCCGAGATGTTAGGTTGCCTTAGATTATGATATATACCGTTATAGACGCATATAATGTTCCCACCGAGAAGTAGGGTCCGACACGCCTGGAATGATGTAGAATATTACATCCGAGATGTCAGGTTGCCTTAGGTTAGGATATATATCGTTATAGACGTATATACTGTTCCCACCGAGAGGTAGGGTTCGACAGGCCAGGAATGTTGTCAAATATTGCATCCGAGATGTCAGGTTGCCTTAGGTTAGGATATATAACGTTATAGACGCATGTAATGTTACCTCCGAGACGTAGGGACCGACACGCCTGGAATGTTGTCAAATGTTACATCCAAGATGTTAGGTTGCCTTATGTTAGGATATATGACGCTACAGACGTATATACTGTTCCCTCCGAGAAGTAGGTTTCGACAGGCCAGGAATGTTGTCAAATATTGCATCCGAGACGTTAGGTTGCCTTAGATTAGGATATACAACGTTATAGACGCATATAATGTTCCCACCGAGAGGTAGGGTTCGACAGGCCAGGAATGTTGTCAAATATTGCATCCGAGATGTCAGGTTGCCTTAGGTTAGGATATATAACGTTATAGACGCATGTAATGTTACCTCCGAGACGTAGGGACCGACACGCCTGGAATGTTGTCAAATGTTACATCCGAGATGTTAGGTTGCCTTAGGTTAGGATATATGATGTTACAGACGTATATACTGTTCCCTCCGAGAAGTAGGGTTCGACAGGCCAGGAATGTTGTCAAATCTTGCATCCGAGATGTTAGGTTGCCTTAGGTTAGGATATATAACGTTATAGACGCATGTAATGTTACCACCGAGACGTAGGGACCGACACGCCTGGAATGTTGTCAAATGTTACATCCGAGACGTTAGGTTGCCTTAGGTTAGGATATATGACGTTACAGACGTATAAACTGTTCCCTCCGAGAAGTAGGGTTCGACAGGCCAGGAATGTTGTCAAATACTGCATCCGAGATGTTAGATTGCCTTAGATTATGATATCGACCGTTATAGACGCATATAATATTCCCACCGAAAAGTATGCACCGACACGCCAGGAATATTGTAAAATATTACGTCTGAGATAATAGGTTGCCTTAGATTAGGATATACAACGTTATAGACTCATATAATGTTCCCACCGAGAAGTAGGGTCCGACACGCCTGGAATGATGTAGAATATTACATCCGAGATGTCAGGTTGCCTTAGGTTAGGATATATGACGTTACAGACGTATATACTGTTCCCTCCGAGAAGTAGGGTTCGACAGGCCAGGAATGTTATCAAATATTGCATCCGAGATGTTAGGTTGCCTTAGATTATGATATATACCGTTATAGACGCATATAATGTTCCCACCGAGAAGTAGGGTCCGACACGCCTGGAATGATGTAGAATATTACATCCGAGATGTCAGGTTGCCTTAGGTTAGGATATATATCGTTATAGACGTATATACTGTTCCCACCGAGAGGTAGGGTTCGACAGGCCAGGAATGTTGTCAAATATTGCATCCGAGATGTCAGGTTGCCTTAGGTTAGGATATATATCGTTATAGACGTATATACTGTTCCCACCGAGAGGTAGGGTTCGACAGGCCAGGAATGTTGTCAAATATTGCATCCGAGATGTCAGGTTGCCTTAGGTTAGGATATATAACGTTATAGACGCATGTAATGTTACCTCCGAGACGTAGGGACCGACACGCCTGGAATGATGTCAAATGTTACATCCAAGATGTTAGGTTGCCTTATGTTAGGATATATGACGCTACAGACGTATATACTGTTCCCTCCGAGAAGTAGGTTTCGACAGGCCAGGAATGTTGTCAAATATTGCATCCGAGATGTAAGGTTGCCTTAGGTTAGGATATATAACGTTATGGACGTATATACTGTTCCCACCGAGAAGTAGGGACCGACACGCCTGGAATGTTGTCAAATGTTACATCCGAGATGTTAGGTTGCCTTAGATTAGGATATATACCGTTATAGACGCATGTAATGTTACCACCGAGACGTAGGGACCGACACGCCTGGAATGTTGTCAAATGTTACATCCGAGATGTTAGGTTGCCTCAGGTTAGGATATATGACGTTATAGACGTATATACTGTTCCCTCCGAGAAGTAGGGTTCGACGAGCCAGGAATGTTGTAAAATATTACATCCGAGTTGTTACGTTGCCGTTATAGACGCATTAATGTTACCACCGAGGCGTAGGGACCGACACGCCTGGAATGTTGTCAAATGTGACATCCGAGATGTTAGGTTGCCTTATGTTAGGATATATGACGCTACAGACGTATATACTGTTCCCTCCGAGAAGTAGGGTTCGACAGGCCAGGAATGTTGTCAAATATTGCATCCGAGATGTTAGGTTGCCTTAGGTTAGGATATATAACGTTATAGACGCATGTAATGTTACCACCGAGACGTAGGGACCGACACGCCTGGAATGTTGTCAAATGTTACGTCCGAGACGTTAGGTTGCCTTAGGTTAGGATATATGACGTTACAGACGTATATACTGTTCCCTCCGAGAAGTAGGGTTCGACAGGCCAGGAATGTTGTCAAATACTGCATCCGAGATGTTAGATTGCCTTAGATTATGATATCGACCGTTATAGACGCATATAATGTTCCCACCGAAAAGTATGCACCGACGCGCCAGGAATATTGTAAAATATTACGTCTGAGATAATAGGTTGCCTTAGATTAGGATATACAACGTTATAGACTCATATAATGTTCCCACCGAGAAGTAGGGTCCGACACGCCTGGAATGATGTAGAATATTACATCCGAGATATCAGGTTGCATTAGGTTAGGATATATGACGTTACAGACGTATATACTGTTCCCTCCGAGAAGTAGGGTTCGACAGGCCAGGAATGTTATCAAATATTGCATCCGAGATGTTAGGTTGCCTTAGATTATGATATATACCGTTATAGACGCATATAATGTTCCCACCGAGAAGTAGGGTCCGACACGCCTGGAATGATGTAGAATATTACATCCGAGATGTCAGGTTGCCTTAGGTTAGGATATATATCGTTATAGACGTATATACTGTTCCCACCGAGAGGTAGGGTTCGACAGGCCAGGAATGTTGTCAAATATTGCATCCGAGATGTCAGGTTGCCTTAGGTTAGGATATATAACGTTATAGACGCATGTAATGTTACCTCCAAGACGTAGGGACCGACACGCCTGGAATGTTGTCAAATGTTACATCCAAGATGTTAGGTTGCCTTATGTTAGGATATATGACGCTACAGACGTATATACTGTTCCCTCCGAGAAGTAGGTTTCGACAGGCCAGGAATGTTGTCAAATATTGCATCCGAGACGTTAGGTTGCCTTAGATTAGGATATACAACGTTATAGACGCATATAATGTTCCCACCGAGAGGTAGGGTTCGACAGGCCAGGAATGTTGTCAAATATTGCATCCGAGATGTCAGGTTGCCTTAGGTTAGGATATATAACGTTATAGACGCATGTAATGTTACCTCCGAGACGTAGGGACCGACACGCCTGGAATGTTGTCAAATGTTACATCCGAGATGTTAGGTTGCCTTAGGTTAGGATATATGACGTTACAGACGTATATACTGTTCCCTCCGAGAAGTAGGGTTCGACAGGCCAGGAATGTTATCAAATATTGCATCCGAGATGTTAGGTTGCCTTAGATTATGATATATACCGTTATAGACGCATATAATGTTCCCACCGAGAAGTAGGGTCCGACACGCCTGGAATGATGTAGAATATTACATCCGAGATGTCAGGTTGCCTTAGGTTAGGATATATATCGTTATAGACGTATATACTGTTCCCACCGAGAGGTAGGGTTCGACAGGCCAGGAATGTTGTCAAATATTGCATCCGAGATGTCAGGTTGCCTTAGGTTAGGATATATATCGTTATAGACGTATATACTGTTCCCACCGAGAGGTAGGGTTCGACAGGCCAGGAATGTTGTCAAATATTGCATCCGAGATGTCAGGTTGCCTTAGGTTAGGATATATAACGTTATAGACGCATGTAATGTTACCTCCGAGACGTAGGGACCGACACGCCTGGAATGATGTCAAATGTTACATCCAAGATGTTAGGTTGCCTTATGTTAGGATATATGACGCTACAGACGTATATACTGTTCCCTCCGAGAAGTAGGTTTCGACAGGCCAGGAATGTTGTCAAATATTGCATCCGAGATGTTAGGTTGCCTTAGATTAGGATATACAACGTTATAGACGCATATAATGTTCCCACCGAGGACTAGGGTCCGACACGCCTGGAATGTTGTAGAGTATTACATCCGAGATGTAAGGTTGCCTTAGGTTAGAATATATAACGTTATGGATGTATATACTGTTCCCACCGAGAAGTAGGGTCCGACACGCCAGGAATGTTGTCAAATATTACATCCGAGATGTAAGGTTGCCTTAGGTTAGGATATATAACGTTATGGACATATATACTGTTCCCACCGAGAAGTAGGGACCGACACGCCTGGAATGTTGTCAAATGTTACATCCGAGATGTTAGGTTGCCTTAGGTTAGGATATATAATGTTATAGACGCATGTATGTTACCACCGAGAAGTACGGTTCGGCAGGCCAGGAATGTTGTCAAATCTTGCATCCGAGATGTTAGGTTGCCTTAGGTTAGGATATATAACGTTATAGACGCATGTAATGTTACCACCGAGACGTAGGGACCGACACGCCTGGAATATTGTCAAATGTTACATCCGAGACGTTAGGTTGCCTTAGGTTAGGGTGTATGACGTTACAGACGTATATACTGTTCCCTCCGAGAAGTAGGGTTCGACAGGCCAGGAATGTTGTCAAATACTGCATCCGAGATGTTAGATTGCCTTAGATTAGGATATACAACGTTATAGACGCATATAATGTTCCCACCGAGGAGTAGGTTCCGACACGCCTGGAATGTTGTAGAATATTACATCCGAGATGTAAGGTTGCCTTAGGTTAGAATATATGACGTTACAGACGTATATACTGTTCCATCCGAGAAGTAGGGTTCGACAGGCCAGGAATGTTATCAAATATTGCATCCGAGATGTTAGGTTGCCTTAGATTATGATATATACCGTTATAGACGTATATACTCTTCCCTCCGAGAAGTAGGGTTCGGCAGGCCAGGAATGTCGTCAAATGTTGCATCCGAGATGTTAGGTTGCCTTAGGTTAGGATATATAACGTTATAGACGCATGTAATGTTACCACCGAGACGTAGGGACCAACACGCCTGGAATGTTGTCAAATGTTACATCCGAGATGTTAGGTTGCCTTAGGTTAGGATATATGACGTTACAGACGTATATACTGTTCCCTCCGAGAAGTAGGGTTCGACAGGCCGGGAATGTTGTCAAATATTGCATCCGAGATGTTAGGTTGCCTTAGATTATGATATATACCGTTATAGACGTATATACTGTTCCCTCCGAGAAGTAGGGTTCGACAGGCCAGGAGTGTTGTCAAATATTGCATCCGAGATGTTAGGTTGCCTTAGGTTAGGATATATATCGTTATAGACGCATATAATGTTCCCACCGAGTAGTATGGTCCGACACGCCTGGAAGGTTGTAGAATATTACATCCGAGATGTCAGGTTGCCTTAGGTTAGGATATATACTGTTATAGACATATATACTGTTCCCTCCGAGAAGTAGGGTTCGACAGGCCAGGAGTGTTGTCAAATATTGCATCCGAGATGTTAGGTTGCCTTAGATTATGATATATACCGTTATAGACGTATATACTGTTCCCTCCGAGAAGTAGGGTTCGACAGGCCAGGAATGTTGTCAAATATTGCATCCGAGATGTTAGGTTGCCTTAGATTAGGATATACAACGTTATAGACGCATATAATGTTCCCACCGAGTAGTAGGATCCGACACGCCTGGAAGGTTGTAGAATATTACATCCGAGATGTCAGGTTGCCTTAGGTTAGGATATATACCGTTATAGACATATATACTGTTCCCTCCGAGAAGAACGGTTCGGCAGGCCAGGAATGTTGTCAAATCTTGCATCCGAGATGTTAGGTTGCCTTAGGTTAGGATATATAACGTTATAGACGCATGTAATGTTACCACCGAGACGTAGGGACCGACACGCCTGGAATGTTGTCAAATGTTACATCCGAGACGTTAGGTTGCCTTAGGTTAGGATATATGACGTTACAGACGTATATACTGTTCCCTCCGAGAAGTAGGGTTCGAGAGGCCAGGAATGTTGTCAAATACTGCATCCGAGATGTTAGATTGCCTTAGATTATGATATCGACCGTTATAGACGCATATAATATTCCCACCGAAAAGTATGCAACGACACGCCAGGAATATTGTAAAATATTACGTCTGAGATAATAGGTTGCCTTAGATTAGGATATACAACGTTATAGACTCATATAATGTTCCCACCGAGAAGTAGGGTCCGACACGCCTGGAATGATGTAGAATATTACATCCGAGATGTCAGGTTGCCTTAGGTTAGGATATATAATGTTATAGACGTATATACTGTTCCCTCCGAGAAGTAGGGTTCGACAGGCCAGGAATGTTGTCAAATATTGCATCGGAGATGTTAGGTTGCCTTAGATTAGGATATACAACGTTATAGACGCATATAATGTTCCCACCGAGGAGTAGGGTCCGACACGCCTGGAATGTTGTAGAATATTACATCCGAGATGTCAGGTTGCCTTAGGTTAGGATATATATCGTTATAGACGTATATACTGTTCCCACCGAGAGGTAGGGTTCGACAGGCCAGGAATGTTGTCAAATATTGCATCCGAGATGTCAGGTTGCCTTAGGTTAGGATATATATCGTTATAGACGTATATACTGTTCCCACCGAGAGGTAGGGTTCGACAGGCCAGGAATGTTGTCAAATATTGCATCCGAGATGTCAGGTTGCCTTAGGTTAGGATATATAACGTTATAGACGCATGTAATGTTACCTCCGAGACGTAGGGACCGACACGCCTGGAATGATGTCAAATGTTACATCCAAGATGTTAGGTTGCCTTATGTTAGGATATATGACGCTACAGACGTTTATACTGTTCCCTCCGAGAAGTAGGTTTCGACAGGCCAGGAATGTTGTCAAATATTGCATCCGAGACGTTAGGTTGCCTTAGATTAGGATATACAACGTTATAGACGCATATAATGTTCCCTCCGAGAAGTAGGGTTCGACAGGCCAGGAATGTTGTCAAATATTGCATCCGAGATGTTAGGTTGCCTTAGATTAGGATATACAACGTTATAGACGCATATAATGTTCCCACCGAGGAGTAGGGTCCGACACGCCTGGAATGTTGTAGAGTATTACATCCGAGATGTAAGGTTGCCTTAGGTTAGAATATATAACGTTATGGATGTATATACTGTTCCCACCGAGAAGTAGGGTCCGACACGCCAGGAATGTTGTAAAATATTACATCCGAGATGTAAGGTTGCCTTAGGTTAGGATATATAACGTTATGGACATATATACTGTTCCCACCGAGAAGTAGGGACCGACACGCCTGGAATGTTGTCAAATGTTACATCCGAGATGTTAGGTTGCCTTAGGTTAGGATATATAATGTTATAGACGCATGTATGTTACCACCGAGAAGTACGGTTCGGCAGGCCAGGAATGTCGTCAAATCTTGCATCCGAGATGTTAGGTTGCTTTAGGTTAGGATATATAACGTTATAGACGCATGTAATGTTACCACCGAGACGTAGGGACCGACACGCCTGGAATGTTGTCAAATGTTACATCCGAGACGTTAGGTTGCCTTAGGTTAGGGTGTATGACGTTACAGACGTATATACTGTTCCCTCCGAGAAGTAGGGTTCGACAGGCCAGGAATGTTGTCAAATACTGCATCCGAGATGTTAGATTGCCTTAGATTAGGATATACAACGTTATAGACGCATATAATGTTCCCACCGAGGAGTAGGTTCCGACACGCCTGGAATGTTGTAGAATATTACATCCGAGATGTAAGGTTGCCTTAGGTTAGAATATATGACGTTACAGACGTATATACTGTTCCATCCGAGAAGTAGGGTTCGACAGGCCAGGAATGTTATCAAATATTGCATCCGAGATGTTAGGTTGCCTTAGATTATGATATATACCGTTATAGACGTATATACTCTTCCCTCCGAGAAGTAGGGTTCGGCAGGCCAGGAATGTCGTCAAATGTTGCATCCGAGATGTTAGGTTGCCTTAGGTTAGGATATATAACGTTATAGACGCATGTAATGTTACCACCGAGACGTAGGGACCAACACGCCTGGAATGTTGTCAAATGTTACATCCGAGATGTCAGGTTGCCTTAGATTAGGATATACAACGTTATAGACGCATATAATGTTCCCACCGAGGAGTAGGGTCCGACACGCCTGGAATGTTGTAGAGTATTACATCCGAGATGTAAGGTTGCCTTAGGTTAGGATATATACCGTTATAGACATATATACTGTTCCCTCCGAGAAGAACGGTTCGGCAGGCCAGGAATGTTGTCAAATCTTGCATCCGAGATGTAAGGTTGCCTTAGGTTAGGATATATAACGTTATAGACGCATGTAATGTTACCACCGAGACGTAGGGACCGACACGCCTGGAATGTTGTCAAATGTTACATCCGAGACGTTAGGTTGCCTTAGGTTAGGATATATGACGTTACAGACGTATATACTGTTCCCTCCGAGAAGTAGGGTTCGACAGGCCAGGAATGTTGTCAAATACTGCATCCGAGATGTTAGATTGCCTTAGATTATGATATCGACCGTTATAGACGCATATAATATTCCCACCGAAAAGTATGCACCGACACGCCAGGAATATTGTAAAATATTACGTCTGAGATAATAGGTTGCCTTAGATTAGGATATACAACGTTATAGACTCATATAATGTTCCCACCGAGAAGTAGGGTCCGACACGCCTGGAATGATGTAGAATATTACATCCGAGATGTCAGGTTGCCTTAGGTTAGGATATATAATGTTATAGACGTATATACTGTTCCCTCCGAGAAGTAGGGTTCGACAGGCCAGGAATGTTGTCAAATATTGCATCCGAGATGTTAGGTTGCCTTAGATTAGGATATACAACGTTATAGACGCATATAATGTTCCCACCGAGGAGTAGGGTCCGACACGCCTGGAATGTTGTAGAATATTACATCCGAGATGTAAGGTTGCCTTAGGTTAGAATATATGACGTTACAGACGTATATACTGTTCCATCCGAGAAGTAGGGTTCGACAGGCCAGGAATGTTATCAAATATTGCATCCGAGATGTTAGGTTGCCTTAGATTATGATATATACCGTTATAGACGTATATACTCTTCCCTCCGAGAAGTAGGGTTCGGCAGGCCAGGAATGTCGTCAAATGTTGCATCCGAGACGTTAGGTTGCCTTAGGTTAGGATATATAACGTTATAGACGCATGTAATGTTACCACCGAGACGTAGGGACCAACACGCCTGGAATGTTGTCAAATGTTACATCCGAGATGTTAGGTTGCCTTAGGTTAGGATATATGACGTTACAGACGTATATACTGTTCCCTCCGAGAAGTAGGGTTCGACAGGCCAGGAATGTTGTCAAATATTGCATCCGAGATGTTAGGTTGCCTTAGGTTAGGATATATAACGTTATAAACGCAGGTAATGTTACCACCGAGACGTAGGGACCGACACGACTGGAATGTTGTCAAATGTTACATCCGAGATGTTAGGTTGCCTTAGGTTAGGATATATGACGTTACAGACGTATATACTGTTCCCTCCGAGAAGTAGGGTTCGACAGGCCAGGAATGTTGTCAAATATTGCATCCGAGATGTTAGGTTGCCTTAGGTTAGGATATATAACGTTATAGACGCATGTAATGTTACCGCCGAGACGTAGGGACCGACACGCCTGGAATGTTGTCAAATGTTACATCCGACATGTTAGGTTGCCTTAGGTTAGGATATAAGACGTTACAGACGTATATACTGTTCCCTCCGAGAAGTAGGGTTCGACAGGCCAGGAATGTTGTCAAATATTGCATCCGAGATGTTAGGTTGCCTTAGGTTAGGATATATAACGTTATAAACGCATGTAATGTTACCACCGAGACGTAGGGACCGACACGCCTGGAAGGTTGTAGAATATTACATCCGAGATGTCAGGTTGCCTTAGGTTAGGATATATACCGTTATAGACATATATACTGTTCCCTCCGAGAAGTAGGGTTCGACAGGCCAGGAATGTTGTCAAATATTGCATCCGAGATGTTAGGTTGCCTTAGATTAGGATATACAACGTTATAGATGCATATAATGTTCCCACCGAGACGTAGGGACCGACACGCCTGGAATGTTGTCAAATGTTACATCCGAGACGTTAGGTTGCCTTAGGTTAGGATATATGACGTTACAGACGTATATACTGTTCCCTCCGAGAAGTAGGGTTCGACAGGCCAGGAATGTTGTCAAATACTGCATCCGAGATGTTAGATTGCCTTAGATTATGATATCGACCGTTATAGACGCATATAATATTCCCACCGAAAAGTATGCACCGACACGCCAGGAATATTGTAAAATATTACGTCTGAGATAATAGGTTGCCTTAGATTAGGATATACAACGTTATAGACTCATATAATGTTCCCACCGAGAAGTAGGGTCCGACACGCCTGGAATGATGTAGAATATTACATCCGAGATGTCAGGTTGCCTTAGGTTAGGATATATAACGTTATAGACGTATATACTGTTCCCTCCGAGAAGTAGGGTTCGACAGGCCAGGAATGTTGTCAAATATTGCATCCGAGATGTTAGGTTGCCTTAGATTAGGATATACAACGTTATAGACGCATATAATGTTCCCACCGAGGAGTAGGGTCCGACACGCCTGGAATGTTGTAGAATATTACATCCGAGATGTAAGGTTGCCTTAGGTTAGAATATATGACGTTACAGACGTATATACTGTTCCATCCGAGAAGTAGGGTTCGACAGGCCAGGAATGTTATCAAATATTGCATCCGAGATGTTAGGTTGCCTTAGATTATGATATATACCGTTATAGACGTATATACTCTTCCCTCCGAGAAGTAGGGTTCGGCAGGCCAGGAATGTCGTCAAATGTTGCATCCGAGATGTTAGGTTGCCTTAGGTTAGGATATATAACGTTATAGACGCATGTAATGTTACCACCGAGACGTAGGGACCAACACGCCTGGAATGTTGTCAAATGTTACATCCGAGATACTAGGTTGCCTTAGGTTAGGATATATGACGTTACAGACGTATATAATGTTCCCTCCGAGAAGGAGGGTTCGACAGGCCAGGAATGTTGTCAAATATTGCATCCGAGATGTTAGGTTGCCTTAGGTTAGGATATATAACGTTATAAACGCATGTAATGTTACCACCGAGACGTAGGGACCGACACGACTGGAATGTTGTCAAATGTTACATCCGAGATGTTAGGTTGCCTTAGGTTAGGATAATGACGTTACAGACGTATATACTGTTCCCTCGGGGAAGTAGGGTTCTACAGGCCAGGAATGTTGTCAAATATTGCATCCGAGATGTTAGGTTGCCTTAGATTATGATATATACCGTTATAGACGTATATACTGTTCCCTCCGAGAAGTAGGGTTCGACAGGCCAGGAGTGATGTCAAATATTGCATCCGAGATGTTAGGTGCCTTAGGTTAGGATATATATCGTTATAGACGCATATAATGTTCCCACCGAGTAGTATGGTCCGACACGCCTGGAAGGTTGTAGAATATTACATCCGAGATGTCAGGTTGCCTTAGGTTAGGATATATACTGTTATAGACATATATACTGTTCCCTCCGAGAAGTAGGGTTCGACAGGCCAGGAATGTTGTCAAATATTGCATCCGAGATGTTAGATTGCCTTAGGTTAGGATATATAACGTTATAGACGCATGTAATGTTACCGCCGAGACGTAGGGACCGACACGCCTGGAATGTTGTCAAATGTTACATCCGACATGTTAGGTTGCCTTAGGTTAGGATATAAGACGTTACAGACGTATATACTGTTCCCTCCGAGAAGTAGGGTTCGACAGGCCAGGAATGTTGTCAAATATTGCATCCGAGATGTTAGGTTGCCTTAGGTTAGGATATATAACGTTATAAACGCATGTAATGTTACCACCGAGACGTAGGGACCGACACGCCTGGAAGGTTGTAGAATATTACATCCGAGATGTCAGGTTGCCTTAGGTTAGGATATGTACCGTTATAGACATATATACTGTTCCCTCCGAGAAGTAGGGTTCGACAGGCCAGGAGTGTTGTCAAATATTGCATCCGAGATGTTAGGTTGCCTTAGATTATGATATATACCGTTATAGACGTATATACTGTTCCCTCCGAGAAGTAGGGTTCGACAGGCCAGGAATGTTGTCAAATAGTGCATCCGAGATGTTAGGTTGCCTTAGATTAGGATATACAACGTTATAGACGCGTATAATGTTCCCACCGAGAAGTAGGGTCCGACACGCCTGGAATGTTGTCAAATGTTACATCCGAGATGTTAGGTTGCCTCAGGTTAGGATATATGACGTTATAGACGTATATACTGTTCCCTCCGAGAAGTAGGGTTCGACGGGCCAGGAATGTTGTCAAATATTGCATCCGAGATGTTAGGTCGCCTTAGGATAGGATATATAACGTTATAGACGCATGTAATGTTACCACCGAGACGTAGGGACCGACACGCCTGGAATGTTGTCAAATGTTACATCCGAGATGTTAGGTTGCCTTAGGTTAGGATATATAACGTTACAGACGTATATACTGTTCCCTCCGAGAAGTAGTGTTCGACAAGCCAGGAATGTTGTCAAATATTGCATCCGAGATGTTAGGTTGCCTTAGATTAGGATATATACCGTTATAGACGTATATACTGTTCTCTCCGAGAAGTAGGGTTCGACAGGCCAGGAATGTTGTCAAATATTGCATCCGAGATGTTAGGTTGCCTCAGGTAAGGATATATGACGTTATAGACGTATATACTGTTCCCTCCGAGAAGTAGGGTTCGACAGGCCAGGAATGTTGTCAAATATTGCATCCGACATGTTAGGTTGCCTTAGATTGGGATATACAACGTTATAGACGTATATACTGTTCCCTCCGAGAAGTAGGGTCCGACACGCCTGGAATGATGTAGAATATTACATCCGAGATGTCAGGTTGCCTTAGGTTAGGATATATGACGTTACAGACGTATATACTGTTCCCTCCGAGAAGTAGGGTTCGACAGGCCAGGAATGTTATCAAATATTGCATCCGAGATGTTAGGTTGCCTTAGATTATGATATATACCGTTATAGATGCATATAATGTTCCCACCGAGAAGTAGGGTCCGACACGCCTGGAATGTTGTAGAATATTACATCCGAGATGTCAGGTTGCCTTAGGTTAGGATATATATCGTTATAGACGTATATACTGTTCCCACCGAGAGGTAGGGTTCGACAGGCCAGGAATGTTGTCAAATATTGCATCCGAGATGTCAGGTTGCCTTAGGTTAGGATATATATCGTTATAGACGTATATACTGTTCCCACCGAGAGGTAGGGTTCGACAGGCCAGGAATGTTGTCAAATATTGCATCCGAGATGTCAGGTTGCCTTAGGTTAGGATATATAACGTTATAGACGCATGTAATGTTACCTCCGAGACGTAGGGACCGACACGCCTGGAATGATGTCAAATGTTACATCCAAGATGTTAGGTTGCCTTATGTTAGGATATATGACGCTACAGACGTATATACTGTTCCCTCCGAGAAGTAGGTTTCGACAGGCCAGGAATGTTGTCAAATATTGCATCCGAGACGTTAGGTTGCCTTAGATTAGGATATACAACGTTATAGACGCATATAATGTTCCCTCCGAGAAGTAGGGTTCGACAGGCCAGGAATGTTGTCAAATATTGCATCCGAGATGTTAGGTTGCCTTAGATTAGGATATACAACGTTATAGACGCATATAATGTTCCCACCGAGGAGTAGGGTCCGACACGCCTGGAATGTTGTAGAGTATTACATCCGAGATGTAAGGTTGCCTTAGGTTAGAATATATAACGTTATGGATGTATATACTGTTCCCACCGAGAAGTAGGGTCCGACACGCCAGGAATGTTGTCAAATATTACATCCGAGATGTAAGGTTGCCTTAGGTTAGGATATATAACGTTATGGACATATATACTGTTCCCACCGAGAAGTAGGGACCGACACGCCTGGAATGTTGTCAAATGTTACATCCGAGATGTTAGGTTGCCTTAGGTTAGGATATATAATGTTATAGACGCATGTATGTTACCACCGAGAAGTACGGTTCGGCAGGCCAGGAATGTTGTCAAATCTTGCATCCGAGATGTTAGGTTGCCTTAGGTTAGGATATATAACGTTATAGACGCATGTAATGTTACCACCGAGACGTAGGGACCGACACGCCTGGAATGTTGTCAAATGTTACATCCGAGACGTTAGGTTGCCTTAGGTTAGGGTGTATGACGTTACAGACGTATATACTGTTCCCTCCGAGAAGTAGGGTTCGACAGGCCAGGAATGTTGTCAAATACTGCATCCGAGATGTTAGATTGCCTTAGATTAGGATATACAACGTTATAGACGCATATAATGTTCCCACCGAGGAGTAGGTTCCGACACGCCTGGAATGTTGTAGAATATTACATCCGAGATGTAAGGTTGCCTTAGGTTAGAATATATGACGTTACAGACGTATATACTGTTCCATCCGAGAAGTAGGGTTCGACAGGCCAGGAATGTTATCAAATATTGCATCCGAGATGTTAGGTTGCCTTAGATTATGATATATACCGTTATAGACGTATATACTCTTCCCTCCGAGAAGTAGGGTTCGGCAGGCCAGGAATGTCGTCAAATGTTGCATCCGAGATGTTAGGTTGCCTTAGGTTAGGATATATAACGTTATAGACGCATGTAATGTTACCACCGAGACGTAGGGACCAACACGCCTGGAATGTTGTCAAATGTTACATCCGAGATGTCAGGTTGCCTTAGGTTAGGATATATATCGTTATAGACGTATATACTGTTCCCACCGAGAGGTAGGGTTCGACAGGCCAGGAATGTTGTCAAATATTGCATCCGAGATGTCAGGTTGCCTTAGGTTAGGATATATAACGTTATAGACGCATGTAATGTTACCTCCGAGACGTAGGGACCGACACGCCTGGAATGATGTCAAATGTTACATCCAAGATGTTAGGTTGCCTTATGTTAGGATATATGACGCTACAGACGTATATACTGTTCCCTCCGAGAAGTAGGTTTCGACAGGCCAGGAATGTTGTCAAATATTGCATCCGAGACGTTAGGTTGCCTTAGATTAGGCTATACAACGTTATAGACGCATATAATGTTCCCTCCGAGAAGTAGGGTTCGACAGGCCAGGAATGTTGTCAAATATTGCATCCGAGATGTTAGGTTGCCTTAGATTAGGATATACAACGTTATAGACGCATATAATGTTCCCACCGAGGAGTAGGGTCCGACACGCCTGGAATGTTGTAGAGTATTACATCCGAGATGTAAGGTTGCCTTAGGTTAGAATATATAACGTTATGGATGTATATACTGTTCCCACCGAGAAGTAGGGTCCGACACTCCAGGAATGTTGTCAAATATTACATCCGAGATGTAAGGTTGCCTTAGGTTAGGATATATAACGTTATGGACATATATACTGTTCCCACCGAGAAGTAGGGACCGACACGCCTGGAATGTTGTCAAATGTTACATCCGAGATGTTAGGTTGCCTTAGGTTAGGATATATAATGTTATAGACGCATGTATGTTACCACCGAGAAGTACGGTTCGGCAGGCCAGGAATGTTGTCAAATCTTGCATCCGAGATGTTAGGTTGCCTTAGGTTAGGATATATAACGTTATAGACGCATGTAATGTTACCACCGAGACGTAGGGACCGACACGCCTGGAATGTTGTCAAATGTTACATCCGAGACGTTAGGTTGCCTTAGGTTAGGGTGTATGACGTTACAGACGTATATACTGTTCCCTCCGAGCAGTAGGGTTCGACAGGCCAGGAATGTTGTCAAATACTGCATCCGAGATGTTAGATTGCCTTAGATTAGGATATACAACGTTATAGACGCATATAATGTTCCCACCGAGGAGTAGGTTCCGACACGCCTGGAATGTTGTAGAATATTACATCCGAGATGTAAGGTTGCCTTAGGTTATGATATATGACGTTACAGACGTATATACTGTTCCCTCCGAGAAGTAGGGTTCGACAGGCCAGGAATGTTGTCAAATATTGCATCCGAGATGTTAGGTTGCCTTAGGTTAGGATATATAACGTTATAAACGCATGTAATGTTACCACCGAGACGTAGGGACCGACACGACTGGAATGTTGTCAAATGTTACATCCGAGATGTTAGGTTGCCTTAGGTTAGGATAATGACGTTACAGACGTATATACTGTTCCCTCGGGGAAGTAGGGTTCTACAGGCCAGGAATGTTGTCAAATATTGCATCCGAGATGTTAGGTTGCCTTAGATTATGATATATACCGTTATAGACGTATATACTGTTCCCTCCGAGAAGTAGGGTTCGACAGGCCAGGAGTGATGTCAAATATTGCATCCGAGATGTTAGGTGCCTTAGGTTAGGATATATATCGTTATAGAAGCATATAATGTTCCCACCGAGTAGTATGGTCCGACACGCCTGGAAGGTTGTAGAATATTACATCCGAGATGTCAGGTTGCCTTAGGTTAGGATATATACTGTTATAGACATATATACTGTTCCCTCCGAGAAGTAGGGTTCGACAGGCCAGGAATGTTGTCAAATAGTGCATCCGAGATGTTAGGTTGCCTTAGATTAGGATATACAACGTTATAGACGCGTATAATGTTCCCACCGAGAAGTAGGGTCCGACACGCCTGGAATGTTGTAGAATAATACATCCGAGATGTCAGGTTGCCTTAGGTTAGGATATATAACGTTATAGACGTATATACTGTTCCCTCCGAGAAGTAGGGTTCGACAGGCCAGGAATGTTGTCAAATATTGCATCCGAGATGTTAGGTTGCCTTAGATTAGGATATATACCGTTATAGACGCATGTAATGTTACCACCGAGACGTAGGGACCGACACGCCTGGAATGTTGTCAAATGTTACATCCGAGATGTTAGGTTGCCTCAGGTTAGGATATATGACGTTATAGACGTATATACTGTTCCCTCCGAGAAGTAGGGTTCGACGGGCCAGGAATGTTGTCAAATATTGCATCCGAGATGTTAGGTCGCCTTAGGATAGGATATATAACGTTATAGACGCATGTAATGTTACCACCGAGACGTAGGGACCGACACGCCTGGAATGTTGTCAAATGTTACATCCGAGATGTTAGGTTGCCTTAGGTTAGGATATATAACGTTACAGACGTATATACTGTTCCCTCCGAGAAGTAGTGTTCGACAAGCCAGGAATGTTGTCAAATATTGCATCCGAGATGTTAGGTTGCCTTAGATTAGGATATATACCGTTATAGACGTATATACTGTTCTCTCCGAGAAGTAGGGTTCGACAGGCCAGGAATGTTGTCAAATATTGCATCCGAGATGTTAGGTTGCCTCAGGTAAGGATATATGACGTTATAGACGTATATACTGTTCCCTCCGAGAAGTAGGGTTCGACAGGCCAGGAATGTTGTCAAATATTGCATCCGAGATGTTAGGTTGCCTTAGATTGGGATATACAACGTTATAGACGTATATACTGTTCCCTCCGAGAAGTAGGGTCCGACACGCCTGGAATGATGTAGAATATTACATCCGAGATGTCAGGTTGCCTTAGGTTAGGATATATGACGTTACAGACGTATATACTGTTCCCTCCGAGAAGTAGGGTTCGACAGGCCAGGAATGTTATCAAATATTGCATCCGAGATGTTAGGTTGCCTTAGATTATGATATATACCGTTATAGACGCATATAATGTTCCCACCGAGAAGTAGGGTCCGACACGCCTGGAATGTTGTAGAATATTACATCCGAGATGTCAGGTTGCCTTAGGTTAGGATATATATCGTTATAGACGTATATACTGTTCCCACCGAGAGGTAGGGTTCGACAGGCCAGGAATGTTGTCAAATATTGCATCCGAGATGTCAGGTTGCCTTAGGTTAGGATATATAACGTTATGGACATATATACTGTTCCCACCGAGAAGTAGGGACCGACACGCCTGGAATGTTGTCAAATGTTACATCCGAGATGTTAGGTTGCCTTAGGTAAGGATATATAATGTTATAGACGCATGTATGTTACCACCGAGAAGTACGGTTCGGCAGGCCAGGAATGTTGTCAAATCTTGCATCCGAGATGTTAGGTTGCCTTAGGTTAGGATATATAACGTTATAGACGCATGTAATGTTACCACCGAGACGTAGGGACCGACACGCCTGGAATGTTGTCAAATGTTACATCCGAGACGTTAGGTTGCCTTAGGTTAGGGTGTATGACGTTACAGACGTATATACTGTTCCCTCCGAGAAGTAGGGTTCGACAGGCCAGGAATGTTGTCAAATACTGCATCCGAGATGTTAGATTGCCTTAGATTAGGATATACAACGTTATAGACGCATATAATGTTCCCACCGAGGAGTAGGTTCCGACACGCCTGGAATGTTGTAGAATATTACATCCGAGATGTAAGGTTGCCTTAGGTTAGAATATATGACGTTACAGACGTATATACTGTTCCATCCGAGAAGTAGGGTTCGACAGGCCAGGAATGTTATCAAATATTGCATCCGAGATGTTAGGTTGCCTTAGATTATGATATATACCGTTATAGACGTATATACTCTTCCCTCCGAGAAGTAGGGTTCGGCAGGCCAGGAATGTCGTCAAATGTTGCATCCGAGATGTTAGGTTGCCTTAGGTTAGGATATATAACGTTATAGACGCATGTAATGTTACCACCGAGACGTAGGGACCAACACGCCTGGAATGTTGTCAAATGTTACATCCGAGATGTCAGGTTGCCTTAGGTTAGGATATATATCGTTATAGACGTATATACTGTTCCCACCGAGAGGTAGGGTTCGACAGGCCAGGAATGTTGTCAAATATTGCATCCGAGATGTCAGGTTGCCTTAGGTTAGGATATATAACGTTATAGACGCATGTAATGTTACCTCCGAGACGTAGGGACCGACACGACTGGAATGTTGTCAAATGTTACATCCGAGATGTTAGGTTGCCTTAGGTTAGGATATATGACGTTACAGACGTATATACTGTTCCCTCGGGGAAGTAGGGTTCGACAGGCCAGGAATGTTGTCAAATATTGCATCCGAGATGTTAGGTTGCCTTAGATTATGATATATACCGTTATAGACGTATATACTGTTCCCTCCGAGAAGTAGGGTTCGACAGGCCAGGAGTGTTGTCAAATATTGCATCCGAGATGTTAGGTTGCCTTAGGTTAGGATATATATCGTTATAGACGCATATAATGTTCCCACCGAGTAGTATGGTCCGATACGCCTGGAAGGTTGTAGAATATTACATCCGAGATGTCAGGTTGCCTTAGGTTAGGATATATACTGTTATAGACATATATACTGTTCCCTCCGAGAAGTAGGGTTCGACAGGCCAGGAGTGTTGTCAAATATTGCATCCGAGATGTTAGGTTGCCTTAGATTATGATATATACCGTTATAGACGTATATACTGTTCCCTCCGAGAAGTAGGGTTCGACAGGCCAGGAATGTTGTCAAATATTGCATCCGAGATGTTAGGTTGCCTTAGATTAGGATATACAACGTTATAGACGCATATAATGTTCCCACCGAGTAGTAGGATCCGACACGCCTGGAAGGTTGTAGAATATTACATCCGAGATGTCAGGTTGCCTTAGGTTAGGATATATACCGTTATAGACATATATACTGTTCCCTCCGAGAAGAACGGTTCGGCAGGCCAGGAATGTTGTCAAATCTTGCATCCGAGATGTTAGGTTGCCTTAGGTTAGGATATATAACGTTATAGACGCATGTAATGTTACCACCGAGACGTAGGGACCGACACGCCTGGAATGTTGTCAAATGTTACATCCGAGACGTTAGGTTGCCTTAGGTTAGGATATATGACGTTACAGACGTATATACTGTTCCCTCCGAGAAGTAGGGTTCGAGAGGCCAGGAATGTTGTCAAATACTGCATCCGAGATGTTAGATTGCCTTAGATTATGATATCGACCGTTATAGACGCATATAATATTCCCACCGAAAAGTATGCACCGACACGCCAGGAATATTGTAAAATATTGCGTCTGAGATAATAGGTTGCCTTAGATTAGGATATACAACGTTATAGACTCATATAATGTTCCCACCGAGAAGTAGGGTCCGACACGCCTGGAATGATGTAGAATATTACATCCGAGATGTCAGGTTGCCTTAGGTTAGGATATATAATGTTATAGACGTATATACTGTTCCCTCCGAGAAGTAGGGTTCGACAGGCCAGGAATGTTGTCAAATATTGCATCGGAGAAGTAAGGTTGCCTTAGATTAGGATATACAACGTTATAGACGCATATAATGTTCCCACCGAGGAGTAGGGTCCGACACGCCTGGAATGTTGTAGAATATTACATCCGAGATGTCAGGTTGCCTTAGGTTAGGATATATATCGTTATAGACGTATATACTGTTCCCACCGAGAGGTAGGGTTCGACAGGCCAGGAATGTTGTCAAATATTGCATCCGAGATGTCAGGTTGCCTTAGGTTAGGATATATATCGTTATAGACGTATATACTGTTCCCACCGAGAGGTAGGGTTCGACAGGCCAGGAATGTTGTCAAATATTGCATCCGAGATGTCAGGTTGCCTTAGGTTAGGATATATAACGTTATAGACGCATGTAATGTTACCTCCGAGACGTAGGGACCGACACGCCTGGAATGATGTCAAATGTTACATCCAAGATGTTAGGTTGCCTTATGTTAGGATATATGACGCTACAGACGTATATACTGTTCCCTCCGAGAAGTAGGTTTCGACAGGCCAGGAATGTTGTCAAATATTGCATCCGAGACGTTAGGTTGCCTTAGATTAGGATATACAACGTTATAGACGCATATAATGTTCCCTCCGAGAAGTAGGGTTCGACAGGCCAGGAATGTTGTCAAATATTGCATCCGAGATGTTAGGTTGCCTTAGATTAGGATATACAACGTTATAGACGCATATAATGTTCCCACCGAGGAGTAGGGTCCGACACGCCTGGAATGTTGTAGAGTATTACATCCGAGATGTAAGGTTGCCTTAGGTTAGAATATATAACGTTATGGATGTATATACTGTTCCCACCGAGAAGTAGGGTCCGACACGCCAGGAATGTTGTCAAATATTACATCCGAGATGTAAGGTTGCCTTAGGTTAGGATATATAACGTTATGGACATATATACTGTTCCCACCGAGAAGTAGGGACCGACACGCCTGGAATGTTGTCAAATGTTACATCCGAGATGTTAGGTTGCCTTAGGTTAGGATATATAATGTTATAGACGCATGTATGTTACCACCGAGAAGTACGGTTCGGCAGGCCAGGAATGTTGTCAAATCTTGCATCCGAGATGTTAGGTTGCCTTAGGTTAGGATATATAACGTTATAGACGCATGTAATGTTACCACCGAGACGTAGGGACCGACACGCCTGGAATGTTGTCAAATGTTACATCCGAGACGTTAGGTTGCCTTAGGTTAGGGTGTATGACGTTACAGACGTATATACTGTTCCCTCCGAGAAGTAGGGTTCGACAGGCCAGGAATGTTGTCAAATACTGCATCCGAGATGTTAGATTGCCTTAGATTAGGATATACAACGTTATAGACGCATATAATGTTCCCACCGAGGAGTAGGTTCCGACACGCCTGGAATGTTGTAGAATATTACATCCGAGATGCAAGGTTGCCTTAGGTTAGAATATATGACGTTACAGACGTATATACTGTTCCATCCGAGAAGTAGGGTTCGACAGGCCAGGAATGTTATCAAATATTGCATCCGAGATGTTAGGTTGCCTTAGATTATGATATATACCGTTATAGACGTATATACTCTTCCCTCCGAGAAGTAGGGTTCGGCAGGCCAGGAATGTCGTCAAATGTTGCATCCGAGATGTTAGGTTGCCTTAGGTTAGGATATATAACGTTATAGACGCATGTAATGTTACCACTGAGACGTAGGGACCAACACGCCTGGAATGTTGTCAAATGTTACATCCGAGATGTTAGGTTGCCTTAGGTTAGGATATATGACGTTACAGACGTATATACTGTTCCCTCCGAGAAGTAGGGTTCGACAGGCCAGGAATGTTGTCAAATATTGCATCCGAGATGTTAGGTTGCCTTAGGTTAGGATATATAACGTTATAAACGCATGTAATGTTACCACCGAGACGTAGGGACCGACACGACTGGAATGTTGTCAAATGTTACATCCGAGATGTTAGGTTGCCTTAGGTTAGGATATATGACGTTACAGACGTATATACTGTTCCCTCGGGGAAGTAGGGTTCGACAGGCCAGGAATGTTGTCAAATATTGCATCCGAGATGTTAGGTTGCCTTAGATTATGATATATACCGTTATAGACGTATATACTGTTCCCTCCGAGAAGTAGGGTTCGACAGGCCAGGAGTGTTGTCAAATATTGCATCCGAGATGTTAGGTTGCCTTAGGTTAGGATATATATCGTTATAGACGCATATAATGTTCCCACCGAGTAGTATGGTCCGACACGCCTGGAAGGTTGTAGAATATTACATCCGAGATGTCAGGTTGCCTTAGGTTAGGATATATACTGTTATAGACATATATACTGTTCCCTCCGAGAAGTAGGGTTCGACACGCCTGGAATGTTGTAGAGTATTACATCCGAGATGTTAGGTTGCCTTAGATTATGATATATACCGTTATAGACGTATATACTGTTCCCTCCGAGGAGTAGGGTTCGACAGGCCAGGAATGTTGTCAAATATTGCATCCGAGATGTTAGGTTGCCTTAGATTAGGATATACAACGTTATAGACGCATATAATGTTCCCACCGAGTAGTAGGATCCGACACGCCTGGAAGGTTGTAGAATATTACATCCGAGATGTCAGGTTGCCTTAGGTTAGGATATATACCGTTATAGACATATATACTGTTCCCTCCGGGAAGAACGGTTCGGCAGGCCAGGAATGTTGTCAAATCTTGCATCCGAGATGTTAGGTTGCCTTAGGTTAGGATATATAACGTTATAGACGCATGTAATGTTACCACCGAGACGTAGGGACCGACACGCCTGGAATGTTGTCAAATGTTACATCCGAGACGTTAGGTTGCCTTAGGTTAGGATATATGACGTTACAGACGTATATACTGTTCCCTCCGAGAAGTAGGGTTCGACAGGCCAGGAATGTTGTCAAATACTGCATCCGAGATGTTAGATTGCCTTAGATTATGATATCGACCGTTATAGACGCATATAATATTCCCACCGAAAAGTATGCACCGACACGCCAGGAATATTGTAAAATATTACGTCTGAGATAATAGGTTGCCTTAGATTAGGATATACAACGTTATAGACTCATATAATGTTCCCACCGAGAAGTAGGGTCCGACACGCCTGGAATGATGTAGAATATTACATCCGAGATGTCAGGTTGCCTTAGGTTAGGATATATAATGTTATAGACGTATATACTGTTCCCTCCGAGAAGTAGGGTTCGACAGGCCAGGAATGTAGTCAAATATTGCATCCGAGATGTTAGGTTGCCTTAGATTAGGATATACAACGTTATAGACGCATATAATGTTCCCACCGAGGAGTAGGGTCCGACACGCCTGGAATGTTGTAGAATATTACATCCGAGATGTAAGGTTGCCTTAGGTTAGAATATATGACGTTACAGACGTATATACTGTTCCATCCGAGAAGTAGGGTTCGACAGGCCAGGAATGTTATCAAATATTGCATCCGAGATGTTAGGTTGCCTTAGATTATGATATATACCGTTATAGACGTATATACTCTTCCCTCCGAGAAGTAGGGTTCGGCAGGCCAGGAATGTCGTCAAATGTTGCATCCGAGACGTTAGGTTGCCTTAGGTTAGGATATATAACGTTATAGACGCATGTAATGTTACCACCGAGACGTAGGGACCAACACGCCTGGAATGTTGTCAAATGTTACATCCGAGATGTTAGGTTGCCTTAGGTTAGGATATATGACGTTACAGACGTATATACTGTTCCCTCCGAGAAGTAGGGTTCGACAGGCCAGGAATGTTGTCAAATATTGCATCCGAGATGTTAGGTTGCCTTAGGTTAGGATATATAACGTTATAAACGCATGTAATGTTACCACCGAGACGTAGGGACCGACACGACTGGAATGTTGTCAAATGTTACATCCGAGATGTTAGGTTGCCTTAGGTTAGGATATATGACGTTACAGACGTATATACTGTTCCCTCCGAGAAGTAGGGTTCGACAGGCCAGGAATGTTGTCAAATATTGCATCCGAGATGTTAGGTTGCCTTAGGTTAGGATATATAACGTTATAGACGCATGTAATGTTACCGCCGAGACGTAGGGACCGACACGCCTGGAATGTTGTCAAATGTTACATCCGACATGTTAGGTTGCCTTAGGTTAGGATATAAGACGTTACAGACGTATATACTGTTCCCTCCGAGAAGTAGGGTTCGACAGGCCAGGAATGTTGTCAAATATTGCATCCGAGATGTTAGGTTGCCTTAGGTTAGGATATATAACGTTATAAACGCATGTAATGTTACCACCGAGACGTAGGGACCGACACGCCTGGAAGGTTGTAGAATATTACATCCGAGATGTCAGGTTGCCTTAGGTTAGGATATATACCGTTATAGACATATATACTGTTCCCTCCGAGAAGTAGGGTTCGACAGGCCAGGAATGTTGTCAAATATTGCATCCGAGATGTTAGGTTGCCTTAGATTAGGATATACAACGTTATAGACGCATATAATGTTCCCACC
This sequence comes from Xylocopa violacea, assembly GCA_963969225.1. Taxonomy (NCBI): domain Eukaryota; kingdom Metazoa; phylum Arthropoda; class Insecta; order Hymenoptera; family Apidae; genus Xylocopa; species Xylocopa violacea. The sequence continues at coordinate 24,911,882 of CAXAJV010000004.1, forward strand.
GAGACGTAGGGACCGACACGCCTGGAATGTTGTCAAATGTTACATCCGAGACGTTAGGTTGCCTTAGGTTAGGATATATAACGTTACAGACGTATATACTGTTCCCTCCGAGAAGTAGTGTTCGACAAGCCAGGAATGTTGTCAAATATTGCATCCGAGATGTTAGGTTGCCTTAGATTAGGATATATACCGTTATAGACGTATATACTGTTCTCTCCGAGAAGTAGGGTTCGACAGGCCAGGAATGTTGTCAAATATTGCATCCGAGATGTTAGGTTGCCTCAGGTAAGGATATATGACGTTATAGACGTATATACTGTTCCCTCCGAGAAGTAGGGTTCGACAGGCCAGGAATGTTGTCAAATATTGCATCCGAGATGTTAGGTTGCCTTAGATTGGGATATACAACGTTATAGACGTATATACTGTTCCCTCCGAGAAGTAGGGTTCGACAGGCCAGGAATGTTGCCAAATATTGCATCCGAGATGTTAGGTTGCCTTAGATTAGGATATACAACGTTATAGACGAATATAATGTTCCCACCGAGGAGTAGGGTCCGACACGCCTGGAATGTTGTACAATATTACATCCGAGATATAAGGTTGCCTTAGGTTAGAATATATAACGTTATGGATGTATATACTGTCCCCACCGAGAAGTAGTGTCTGACACGCCAGGAATGTTGTCAAATATTACATCCGAAATGTAAGGTTGCCGTAGGTTAGGATATATAACGTTATGGACGTATATACTGTTCCCACCGAGAAGTAGGGTTCGACAGGCCAGGAATGTTTTCAAATATTGCATCCGAGATGTAAGGTTGCCTTAGGTTTGGATATATAACGTTATGGACGTATATACTGTTCCCACCGAGAAGTAGGGACCGACACGCCTGGAATGTTGTCAAATGTTACATCCGAGATGTTAGGTTGCCTTAGGTTAGGATATATAATGTTATAGACGCATGTAATGTTACCACCGAGACGTAGGGACCGACACGCCTGGAATGTTGTCAAATGTTACATCCGAGATGTTAGGCTGCCTTAGGTTAGCATATATATCGTTATAGACGTATATACTGTTCCCTCCGAGAAGTAGGGTTCGACAGGCCAGGAATGTTATCAAATATTGCACCCGAGATGTTAGGTTGCCTTAGATTATGATATATACCGTTATAGACGCATATAATGTTCCCACCGAGAAGTAGGGTCCGGCACGCCTGGAATGATGTAAAATATTACATCCGAGATGTCACGTTGCCTTAGGTTAGGATATATACTGTTATAGACATATATACTGTTCCCTCCGAGAAGTATGGTCCGACACGCTTGGAAGGTTGTAGAATATTACATCCGAGATGTCAGGTTGCCTTAGGTTAGGATATATACTGTTATAGACATATATACTGTTCCCTCCGAGAAGTAGGGTTCGACAGGCCAGGAATGTTGTCAAATATTGCATCCGAGATGTTAGGTTGCCTTAGGTTAGGATATATAACGTTATAGACGCATGTAATGTTACCTCCGAGACGTAGGGACCGACACGCCTGGAATGTTGTCAAGTGTTACATCCGAGATGTTAGGTTGCCTTATGTTAGGATATATGACGTTACAGACGTATATACTGTTCCCTCCGAGAAGTAGGGTTCGACAGGCCAGGAATGTTGTCAAATATTGCATCCGACATGTTAGGTTGCCTTAGGTTAGGATATAAGACGTCACAGACGTATATACTGTTCCCTCCGAGAAGTAGGGTTCGACAGGCCAGGAATGTTGTCAAATATTGCATCCGAGATGTTAGGTTGCCTTAGGTTAGGATATATAACGTTATAGACGCATGTAATGTTACCTCCGAGACGTAGGGACCGACACGCCTGGAATGTTGTCAAGTGTTACATCCGAGATGTCAGGTTGCCTTAGGTTAGGATATATACTGTTATAGACATATATACTGTTCCCTCCGAGAAGTAGGGTTCGACAGGCCAGGAGTGTTGTCAAATATTGCATCCGAGATGTTAGGTTGCCTTAGATTATGATATATACCGTTATAGACGTATATACTGTTCCCTCCGAGAAGTAGGGTTCGACAGGCCAGGAATGTTGTCAAATATTGCATCCGAGATGTTAGGTTGCCTTAGATTAGGATATACAACGTTATAGACGCATATAATGTTCCCACCGAGTAGTAGGATCCGACACGCCTGGAAGGTTGTAGAATATTACATCCGAGATGTCAGGTTGCCTTAGGTTAGGATATATACCGTTATAGACATATATACTGTTCCCTCCGAGAAGAACGGTTCGGCAGGCCAGGAATGTTGTCAAATCTTGCATCCGAGATGTTAGGTTGCATTAGGTTAGGATATATAACGTTATAGACGCATGTAATGTTACCACCGAGACGTAGGGACCGACACGCCTGGAATGTTGTCAAATGTTACATCCGAGACGTTAGGTTGCCTTAGGTTAGGATATATGACGTTACAGACGTATATACTGTTCCCTCCGAGAAGTAGGGTTCGACAGGCCAGGAATGTTGTCAAATACTGCATCCGAGATGTTAGATTGCCTTAGATTATGATATCGACCGTTATAGACGCATATAATATTCCCACCGAAAAGTATGCACCGACACGCCAGGAATATTGTAAAATATTACGTCTGAGATAATAGGTTGCCTTAGATTAGGATATACAACGTTATAGACTCATATAATGTTCCCACCGAGAAGTAGGGTCCGACACGCCTGGAATGATGTAGAATATTACATCCGAGATGTCAGGTTGCCTTAGGTTAGGATATATAATGTTATAGACGTATATACTGTTCCCTCCGAGAAGTAGGGTTCGACAGGCCAGGAATGTTGTCAAATATTGCATCCGAGATGTTAGGTTGCCTTAGATTAGGATATACAACGTTATAGACGCATATAATGTTCCCACCGAGGAGTAGGGTCCGACACGCCTGGAATGTTGTAGAATATTACATCCGAGATGTCAGGTTGCCTTAGGTTAGGATATATATCGTTATAGACGTATATACTGTTCCCACCGAGAGGTAGGGTTCGACAGGCCAGGAATGTTGTCAAATATTGCATCCGAGATGTCAGGTTGCCTTAGGTTAGGATATATATCGTTATAGACGTATATACTGTTCCCACCGAGAGGTAGGGTTCGACAGGCCAGGAATGTTGTCAAATATTGCATCCGAGATGTCAGGTTGCCTTAGGTTAGGATATATAACGTTATAGACGCATGTAATGTTACCTCCGAGACGTAGGGACCGACACGCCTGGAATGATGTCAAATGTTACATCCAAGATGTTAGGTTGCCTTATGTTAGGATATATGACGCTACAGACGTATATACTGTTCCCTCCGAGAAGTAGGGTTCGACAGGCCAGGAATGTTGTCAAATATTGCATCCGAGATGTTAGGTTGCCTTAGGTTAGGATATATAACGTTATAAACGCATGTAATGTTACCACCGAGACGTAGGGACCGACACGACTGGAATGTTGTCAAATGTTACATCCGAGATGTTAGGTTGCCTTAGGTTAGGATATATGACGTTACAGACGTATATACTGTTCCCTCGGGGAAGTAGGGTTCGACAGGCCAGGAATGTTGTCAAATATTGCATCCGAGATGTTAGGTTGCCTTAGATTATGATATAAACCGTTATAGACGTATATACTGTTCCCTCCGAGAAGTAGGGTTCGACAGGCCAGGAGTGTTGTCAAATATTGCATCCGAGATGTTAGGTTGCCTTAGGTTAGGATATATATCGTTATAGACGCATATAATGTTCCCACCGAGTAGTATGGTCCGACACGCCTGGAAGGTTGTAGAATATTACATCCGAGATGTCAGGTTGCCTTAGGTTAGGATATATACTGTTATAGACATATATACTGTTCCCTCCGAGAAGTAGGGTTCGACAGGCCAGGAGTGTTGTCAAATATTGCATCCGAGATGTTAGGTTGCCTTAGATTATGATATATACCGTTATAGACGTATATACTGTTCCCTCCGAGAAGTAGGGTTCGACAGGCCAGGAATGTTGTCAAATATTGCATCCGAGATGTTAGGTTGCCTTAGATTAGGATATACAACGTTATAGACGCATATAATGTTCCCACCGAGTAGTAGGATCCGACACGCCTGGAATGTTGTCAAATGTTACATCCGACATGTTAGGTTGCCTTAGGTTAGGATATAAGACGTTACAGACGTACATACTGTTCCCTCCGAGAAGTAGGGTTCGACAGGCCAGGAATGTTGTCAAATATTGCATCCGAGATGTTAGGTTACCTTAGAGTATGATATATACCGTTATAGACGCATATAATGTTCCCACCGAGAAGTAGGGTCCGACACGCCTGGAAGGTTGTAGAATATTACATCCGAGATGTCAGGTTGCCTTAGGTTAGGATATATACCGTTATAGACATATATACTGTTCCCTCCGAGAAGTAGGGTTCGACAGGCCAGGAGTGTTGTCAAATATTGCATCCGAGATGTTAGGTTGCCTTAGATTATGATATATACCGTTATAGACGTATATACTGTTCCCTCCGAGAAGTAGGGTTCGACAGGCCAGGAATGTTGTCAAATAGTGCATCCGAGATGTTAGGTTGCCTTAGATTAGGATATACTACGTTATAGACGCATATAATGTTCCCACCGAGAAGTAGGGTCCGACACGCCTGGAATGTTGTAGAATAATACATCCGAGATGTCAGGTTGCCTTAGGTTAGGATATATAACGTTATAGACGTATATACTGTTCCCTCCGAGAAGTAGGGTTCGACAGGCCAGGAATGTTGTCAAATATTGCATCCGAGATGTTAGGTTGCCTTAGATTAGGATATATACCGTTATAGACGCATGTAATGTTACCACCGAGACGTAGGGACCGACACGCCTGGAATGTTGTCAAATGTTACATCCGAGATGTTAGGTTGCCTCAGGTTAGGATATATGACGTTATAGACGTATATACTGTTCCCTCCGAGAAGTAGTGTTCGACAGGCCAGGAATGTTGTCAAATATTGCATCCGAGATGTTAGGTTGCCTTAGATTAGGATATATACCGTTATAGACGCATGTAATGTTACCACCGAGACGTAGGGACCGACACGCCTGGAATGTTGTCAAATGTTACATCCGAGATGTTAGGTTGCCTTAGGTTAGGATATATAACGTTACAGACGTATATACTGTTCCCTCCGAGAAGTAGTGTTCGACAGGCCAGGAATGTTGTCAAATATTGCATCCGAGATGTTAGGTTGCCTTAGATTAGGATATATACCGTTATAGACGTATATACTGTTCTCTCCGAGAAGTAGGGTTCGACAGGCCAGGAATGTTGTCAAATATTGCATCCGAGATGTTAGGTTGCCTCAGGTAAGGATATATGACGTTATAGACGTATATACTGTTCCCTCCGAGAAGTACGGTTCGACAGGCCAGGAATGTTGTCAAATATTGCATCCGAGATGTTAGGTTGCCTTAGATTGGGATATGCAACGTTATAGACGTATATACTTTTCCCTCCGAGAAGTAGGGTTCGACAGGCCAGGAATGTTGCCAAATATTGCATCCGAGATGTTAGGTTGCCTTAGATTAGGATATACAACGTTATAGACGAATATAATGTTCCCACCGAGGAGTAGGGTCCGACACGCCTGGAATGTTGTACAATATTACATCCGAGATATAAGGTTGCCTTAGGTTAGAATATATAACGTTATGGATGTATATACTGTCCCCACCGAGAAGTAGGGTCTGACACGCCAGGAATGTTGTCAAATATTACATCCGAAATGTAAGGTTGCCGTAGGTTAGGATATATAACGTTATGGACGTATATACTGTTCCCACCGAGAAGTAGGGTTCGACAGGCCAGGAATGTTGTCAAATATTGCATCCGAGATGTAAGGTTGCCTTAGGTTAGGATATATAACGTTATGGACGTATATACTGTTCCCACCGAGAAGTAGGGACCGACACGCCTAGAATGTTGTCAAATGTTACATCCGAGATGTTAGGTTGCCTTAGATTAGGATATATACCGTTATAGACGCATGTAATGTTACCACCGAGACGTAGGGACCGACACGCCTGGAATGTTGTCAAATGTTACATCCGAGATGTTAGGTTGCCTCAGGTTAGGATATATGACGTTATAGACGTATATACTGTTCCCTCCGAGAAGTAGGGTTCGACGGGCCAGGAATGTTGTAAAATATTACATCCGAGTTGTTACGTTGCCGTTATAGACGCATTAATGTTACCACCGAGACGTAGGGACCGACACGCCTGGAATGTTGTCAAATGTGACATCCGAGATGTTAGGTTGCCTTATGTTAGGATATATGACGCTACAGACGTATATACTGTTCCCTCCGAGAAGTAGGGTTCGACAGGCCAGGAATGTTGTCAAATATTGCATCCGAGATGTTAGGTTGCCTTAGGTTAGGATATATAACGTTATAGACGCATGTAATGTTACCACCGAGACGTAGGGACCGACACGCCTGGAATGTTGTCAAATGTTACGTCCGAGACGTTAGGTTGCCTTAGGTTAGGATATATGACGTTACAGACGTATATACTGTTCCCTCCGAGAAGTAGGGTTCGACAGGCCAGGAATGTTGTCAAATACTGCATCCGAGATGTTAGATTGCCTTAGATTATGATATCGACCGTTATAGACGCATATAATGTTCCCACCGAAAAGTATGCACCGACGCGCCAGGAATATTGTAAAATATTACGTCTGAGATAATAGGTTGCCTTAGATTAGGATATACAACGTTATAGACTCATATAATGTTCCCACCGAGAAGTAGGGTCCGACACGCCTGGAATGATGTAGAATATTACATCCGAGATGTCAGGTTGCATTAGGTTAGGATATATGACGTTACAGACGTATATACTGTTCCCTCCGAGAAGTAGGGTTCGACAGGCCAGGAATGTTATCAAATATTGCATCCGAGATGTTAGGTTGCCTTAGATTATGATATATACCGTTATAGACGCATATAATGTTCCCACCGAGAAGTAGGGTCCGACACGCCTGGAATGATGTAGAATATTACATGCGAGATGTCAGGTTGCCTTAGGTTAGGATATATATCGTTATAGACGTATATACCGTTCCCACCGAGAGGTAGGGTTCGACAGGCCAGGAATGTTGTCAAATGTTGCATCCGAGATGTCAGGTTGCCTTAGGTTAGGATATATATCGTTATAGACGTATATACTGTTCCCACCGAGAGGTAGGGTTCGACAGGCCAGGAATGTTGTCAAATATTGCATCCGAGATGTCAGGTTGCCTTAGGTTAGGATATATAACGTTATAGACGCATGTAATGTTACCTCCGAGACGTAGGGACCGACACGCCTGGAATGATGTCAAATGTTACATCCAAGATGTTAGGTTGCCTTATGTTAGGATATATGACGCTACAGACGTATATACTGTTCCCTCCGAGAAGTAGGTTTCGACAGGCCAGGAATGTTGTCAAATATTGCATCCGAGACGTTAGGTTGCCTTAGATTAGGATATACAACGTTATAGACGCATATAATGTTCCCTCCGAGAAGTAGGGTTCGACAGGCCAGGAATGTTGTCAAATATTGCATCCGAGATGTTAGGTTGCCTTAGATTAGGATATACAACGTTATAGACGCATATAATGTTCCCACCGAGGAGTAGGGTCCGACACGCCTGGAATGTTGTAGAGTATTACATCCGAGATGTAAGGTTGCCTTAGGTTAGAATATATAACGTTATGGATGTATATACTGTTCCCACCGAGAAGTAGGGTCCGACACGCCAGGAATGTTGTCAAATATTACATCCGAGATGTAAGGTTGCCTTAGGTTAGGATATATAACGTTATGCACATATATACTGTTCCCACCGAGAAGTAGGGACCGACACGCCTGGAATGTTGTCAAATGTTACATCCGAGATGTTAGGTTGCCTTAGTTTAGGATATATAATGTTATAGACGCATGTATGTTACCACCGAGAAGTACGGTTCGGCAGGCCAGGAATGTTGTCAAATCTTGCATCCGAGATGTTAGGTTGCCTTAGGTTAGGATATATAACGTTATAGACGCATGTAATGTTACCACCGAGACGTAGGGACCGACACGCCTGGAATGTTGTCAAATGTTACATCCGAGACGTTAGGTTGCCTTAGGTTAGGGTGTATGACGTTACAGACGTATATACTGTTCCCTCCGAGAAGTAGGGTTCGACAGGCCAGGAATGTTGTCAAATATTGCATCCGAGATGTTAGGTTGCCTTAGGTTAGGATATATAACGTTATAAACGCATGTAATGTTACCACCGAGACGTAGGGACCGACACGACTGGAATGTTGTCAAATGTTACATCCGAGATGTTAGGTTGCCTTAGGTTAGGATATATGACGTTACAGACGTATATACTGTTCCCTCGGTTAAGTAGGGTTCGACAGGCCAGGAATGTTGTCAAATATTGCATCCGAGATGTTAGGTTGCCTTAGATTATGATATATACCGTTATAGACGTATATACTGTTCCCTCCGAGAAGTAGGGTTCGACAGGCCAGGAGTGTTGTCAAATATTGCATCCGAGATGTTAGGTTGCCTTAGGTTAGGATATATATCGTTATAGACGCATATAATGTTCCCACCGAGTAGTATGGTCCGACACGCCTGGAAGGTTGTAGAATATTACATCCGAGATGTCAGGTTGCCTTAGGTTAGGATATATACTGTTATAGACATATATACTGTTCCCTCCGAGAAGTAGGGTTCGACAGGCCAGGAGTGTTGTCAAATATTGCATCCGAGATGTTAGGTTGCCTTAGATTATGATATATACCGTTATAGACGTATATACTGTTCCCTCCGAGAAGTAGGGTTCGACAGGCCAGGAATGTTGACAAATATTGCATCCGAGATGTTAGGTTGCCTTAGATTAGGATATACAACGTTATAGACGCATATAATGTTCCCACCGAGTAGTAGGATCCGACACGCCTGGAATGTTGTCAAATGTTACATCCGACATGTTAGGTTGCCTTAGGTTAGGATATAAGACGTTACAGACGTATATACTGTTCCCTCCGAGAAGTAGGGTTCGACAGGCCAGGAATGTTGTCAAATATTGCATCCGAGATGTTAGGTTACCTTAGAGTATGATATATACCGTTATAGACGCATATAATGTTCCCACCGAGAAGTAGGATCCGACACGCCTGGAATGTTGTCAAATGTTACATCCGACATGTTAGGTTGCCTTAGGTTAGGATATAAGACGTTACAGACGTACATACTGTTCCCTCCGAGAAGTAGGGTTCGACAGGCCAGGAATGTTGTCAAATATTGCATCCGAGATGTTAGGTTACCTTAGAGTATGATATATACCGTTATAGACGCATATAATGTTCCCACCGAGAAGTAGGGTCCGACACGCCTGGAAGGTTGTAGAATATTACATCCGAGATGTCAGGTTGCCTTAGGTTAGGATATATACCGTTATAGACATATATACTGTTCCCTCCGAGAAGTAGGGTTCGACAGGCCAGGAGTGTTGTCAAATATTGCATCCGAGATGTTAGGTTGCCTTAGATTATGATATCGACCGTTATAGACGCATATAATGTTCCCACCGAAAAGTATGCACCGACGCGCCAGGAATATTGTAAAATATTACGTCTGAGATAATAGGTTGCCTTAGATTAGGATATACAACGTTATAGACTCATATAATGTTCCCACCGAGAAGTAGGGTCCGACACGCCTGGAATGATGTAGAATATTACATCCGAGATGTCAGGTTGCATTAGGTTAGGATATATGACGTTACAGACGTATATACTGTTCCCTCCGAGAAGTAGGGTTCGACAGGCCAGGAATGTTATCAAATATTGCATCCGAGATGTTAGGTTGCCTTAGATTATGATATATACCGTTATAGACGCATATAATGTTCCCACCGAGAAGTAGGGTCCGACACGCCTGGAATGATGTAGAATATTACATGCGAGATGTCAGGTTGCCTTAGGTTAGGATATATATCGTTATAGACGTATATACCGTTCCCACCGAGAGGTAGGGTTCGACAGGCCAGGAATGTTGTCAAATGTTGCATCCGAGATGTCAGGTTGCCTTAGGTTAGGATATATATCGTTATAGACGTATATACTGTTCCCACCGAGAGGTAGGGTTCGACAGGCCAGGAATGTTGTCAAATATTGCATCCGAGATGTCAGGTTGCCTTAGGTTAGGATATATAACGTTATAGACGCATGTAATGTTACCTCCGAGACGTAGGGACCGACACGCCTGGAATGATGTCAAATGTTACATCCAAGATGTTAGGTTGCCTTATGTTAGGATATATGACGCTACAGACGTATATACTGTTCCCTCCGAGAAGTAGGTTTCGACAGGCCAGGAATGTTGTCAAATATTGCATCCGAGACGTTAGGTTGCCTTAGATTAGGATATACAACGTTATAGACGCATATAATGTTCCCTCCGAGAAGTAGGGTTCGACAGGCCAGGAATGTTGTCAAATATTGCATCCGAGATGTTAGGTTGCCTTAGATTAGGATATACAACGTTATAGACGCATATAATGTTCCCACCGAGGAGTAGGGTCCGACACGCCTGGAATGTTGTAGAGTATTACATCCGAGATGTAAGGTTGCCTTAGGTTAGAATATATAACGTTATGGATGTATATACTGTTCCCACCGAGAAGTAGGGTCCGACACGCCAGGAATGTTGTCAAATATTACATCCGAGATGTAAGGTTGCCTTAGGTTAGGATATATAACGTTATGCACATATATACTGTTCCCACCGAGAAGTAGGGACCGACACGCCTGGAATGTTGTCAAATGTTACATCCGAGATGTTAGGTTGCCTTAGTTTAGGATATATAATGTTATAGACGCATGTATGTTACCACCGAGAAGTACGGTTCGGCAGGCCAGGAATGTTGTCAAATCTTGCATCCGAGATGTTAGGTTGCCTTAGGTTAGGATATATAACGTTATAGACGCATGTAATGTTACCACCGAGACGTAGGGACCGACACGCCTGGAATGTTGTCAAATGTTACATCCGAGACGTTAGGTTGCCTTAGGTTAGGGTGTATGACGTTACAGACGTATATACTGTTCCCTCCGAGAAGTAGGGTTCGACAGGCCAGGAATGTTGTCAAATATTGCATCCGAGATGTTAGGTTGCCTTAGGTTAGGATATATAACGTTATAAACGCATGTAATGTTACCACCGAGACGTAGGGACCGACACGACTGGAATGTTGTCAAATGTTACATCCGAGATGTTAGGTTGCCTTAGGTTAGGATATATGACGTTACAGACGTATATACTGTTCCCTCGGTTAAGTAGGGTTCGACAGGCCAGGAATGTTGTCAAATATTGCATCCGAGATGTTAGGTTGCCTTAGATTATGATATATACCGTTATAGACGTATATACTGTTCCCTCCGAGAAGTAGGGTTCGACAGGCCAGGAGTGTTGTCAAATATTGCATCCGAGATGTTAGGTTGCCTTAGGTTAGGATATATATCGTTATAGACGCATATAATGTTCCCACCGAGTAGTATGGTCCGACACGCCTGGAAGGTTGTAGAATATTACATCCGAGATGTCAGGTTGCCTTAGGTTAGGATATATACTGTTATAGACATATATACTGTTCCCTCCGAGAAGTAGGGTTCGACAGGCCAGGAGTGTTGTCAAATATTGCATCCGAGATGTTAGGTTGCCTTAGATTATGATATATACCGTTATAGACGTATATACTGTTCCCTCCGAGAAGTAGGGTTCGACAGGCCAGGAATGTTGACAAATATTGCATCCGAGATGTTAGGTTGCCTTAGATTAGGATATACAACGTTATAGACGCATATAATGTTCCCACCGAGTAGTAGGATCCGACACGCCTGGAATGTTGTCAAATGTTACATCCGACATGTTAGGTTGCCTTAGGTTAGGATATAAGACGTTACAGACGTATATACTGTTCCCTCCGAGAAGTAGGGTTCGACAGGCCAGGAATGTTGTCAAATATTGCATCCGAGATGTTAGGTTACCTTAGAGTATGATATATACCGTTATAGACGCATATAATGTTCCCACCGAGAAGTAGGGTCCGACACGCCTGGAAGGTTGTAGAATATTACATCCGAGATGTCAGGTTGCCTTAGGTTAGGATATATACCGTTATAGACATATATACTGTTCCCTCCGAGAAGTAGGGTTCGACAGGCCAGGAGTGTTGTCAAATATTGCATCCGAGATGTTAGGTTGCCTTAGATTATGATATATACCGTTATAGACGTATATACTGTTCCCTCCGAGAAGTAGGGTTCGACAGGCCAGGAATGTTGTCAAATAGTGCATCCGAGATGTTAGGTTGCCTTAGATTAGGATATACTACGTTATAGACGCATATAATGTTCCCACCGAGAAGTAGGGTCCGACACGCCTGGAATGTTGTAGAATAATACATCCGAGATGTCAGGTTGCCTTAGGTTAGGATATATAACGTTATAGACGTATATACTGTTCCCTCCGAGAAGTAGGGTTCGACAGGCCAGGAATGTTGTCAAATATTGCATCCGAGATGTTAGGTTGCCTTAGATTAGGATATATACCGTTATAGACGCATGTAATGTTACCACCGAGACGTAGGGACCGACACGCCTGGAATGTTGTCAAATGTTACATCCGAGATGTTAGGTTGCCTCAGGTTAGGATATATGACGTTATAGACGTATATACTGTTCCCTCCGAGAAGTGGGGTTCGACGGGCCAGGAATGTTGTCAAATATTGCATCCGAGATGTTAGGTCGCCTTAGGATAGGATATATAACGTTATAGACGCATGTAATGTTACCACCGAGACGTAGGGACCGACACGCCTGGAATGTTGTCAAATGTTACATCCGAGATGTTAGGTTGCCTTAGGTTAGGATATATAACGTTACAGACGTATATACTGTTCCCTCCGAGAAGTAGTGTTCGACAGGCCAGGAATGTTGTCAAATATTGCATCCGAGATGTTAGGTTGCCTTAGAATAGGATATATACCGTTATAGACGTATATACTGTTCTCTCCGAGAAGTAGGGTTCGAAAGGCCAGGAATGTTGTCAAATATTGCATCCGAGATGTTAGGTTGCCTCAGGTAAGGATATATGACGTTATAGACGTATATACTGTTCCCTCCGAGAAGTAGGGTTCGACGGGCCAGGAATGTTGTAAAATATTACATCCGAGTTGTTACGTTGCCGTTATAGACGCATTAATGTTACCACCGAGATGTAGGGACCGACACGCCTGGAATGTTGTCAAATGTGACATCCGAGATGTTAGGTTGCCTTATGTTAGGATATATGACGCTACAGACGTATATACTGTTCCCTCCGAGAAGTAGGGTTCGACAGGCCAGGAATGTTGTCAAATATTGCATCCGAGATGTCAGGTTGCCTTAGGTTAGGATATATAACGTTATAGACGCATGTAATGTTACCTCCGAGACGTAGGGACCGACACGCCTGGAATGTTGTCAAATGTTACATCCGAGATGTTAGGTTGCCTTAGATTATGATATATACCGTTATAGACGTATATACTGTTCCCTCCGAGAAGTAGGGTTCGACAGGCCAGGAATGTTGACAAATATTGCATCCGAGATGTTAGGTTGCCTTAGATTAGGATATACAACGTTATAGACGCATATAATGTTCCCACCGAGTAGTAGGATCCGACACGCCTGGAATGTTGTCAAATGTTACATCCGACATGTTAGGTTGCCTTAGGTTAGGATATAAGACGTTACAGACGTATATACTGTTCCCTCCGAGAAGTAGGGTTCGACAGGCCAGGAATGTTGTCAAATATTGCATCCGAGATGTTAGGTTGCCTTAGATTATGATATATACCGTTATAGACGTATATACTGTTCCCTCCGAGAAGTAGGGTTCGACAGGCCAGGAATGTTGTCAAATATTGCATCCGAGATGTTAGGTTGCCTTAGGTTAGGATATATAACGTTATAAACGCATGTAATGTTACCACCGAGACGTAGGGACCGACACGACTGGAATGTTGTCAAATGTTACATCCGAGATGTTAGGTTGCCTTAGGTTAGGATATATGACGTTACAGACGTATATACTGTTCCCTCGGGGAAGTAGGGTTCGACAGGCCAGGAATGTTGTCAAATATTGCATCCGAGATGTTAGGTTGCCTTAGATTATGATATATACCGTTATAGACGTATATACTATTCCCTCCGAGAAGTAGGGTTCGACAGGCCAGGAGTGTTGTCAAATATTGCATCCGAGATGTTAGGTTGCCTTAGGTTAGGATATATATCGTTATAGACGCATATAATGTTCCCACCGAGTAGTATGGTCCGACACGCCTGGAAGGTTGTAGAATATTACATCCGAGATGTCAGGTTGCCTTAGGTTAGGATATATACTGTTATAGACATATATACTGTTCCCTCCGAGAAGTAGGGTTCGACAGGCCAGGAGTGTTGTCAAATATTGCATCCGAGATGTTAGGTTGCCTTAGATTATGATATATACCGTTATAGACGTATATACTGTTCCCTCCGAGAAGTAGGGTTCGACAGGCCAGGAATGTTGTCAAATATTGCATCCGAGATGTTAGGTTGCCTTAGATTAGGATATACAACGTTATAGACGCATATAATGTTCCCACCGAGTAGTAGGATCCGACACGCCTGGAATGTTGTCAAATGTTACATCCGACATGTTAGGTTGCCTTAGGTTAGGATATAAGACGTTACAGACGTACATACTGTTCCCTCCGAGAAGTAGGGTTCGACAGGCCAGGAATGTTGTCAAATATTGCATCCGAGATGTTAGGTTACCTTAGAGTATGATATATACCGTTATAGACGCATATAATGTTCCCACCGAGAAGTAGGGTCCGACACGCCTGGAAGGTTGTAGAATATTACATCCGAGATGCCAGGTTGCCTTAGGTTAGGATATATACCGTTATAGACATATATACTGTTCCCTCCGAGAAGTAGGGTTCGACAGGCCAGGAGTGTTGTCAAATATTGCATCCGAGATGTTAGGTTGCCTTAGATTATGATATATACCGTTATAGACGTATATACTGTTCCCTCCGAGAAGTAGGGTTCGACAGGCCAGGAATGTTGTCAAATAGTGCATCCGAGATGTTAGGTTGCCTTAGATTAGGATATACTACGCTATAGACGCATATAATGTTCCCACCGAGAAGTAGGGTCCGACACGCCTGGAATGTTGTAGAATAATACATCCGAGATGTCAGGTTGCCTTAGGTTAGGATATATAACGTTATAGACGTATATACTGTTCCCTCCGAGAAGTAGGGTTCGACAGGCCAGGAATGTTGTCAAATATTGCATCCGAGATGTTAGGTTGCCTTAGATTAGGATATATACCGTTATAGACGCATGTAATGTTACCACCGAGACGTAGGGACCGACACGCCTGGAATGTTTTCAAATGTTACATCCGAGATGTTAGGTTGCCTCAGGTTAGGATATATGACGTTATAGACGTATATACTGTTCCCTCCGAGAAGTGGGGTTCGACGGGCCAGGAATGTTGTCAAATATTGCATCCGAGATGTTAGGTCGCCTTAGGATAGGATATATAACGTTATAGACGCATGTAATGTTACCACCGAGACGTAGGGACCGACACGCCTGGAATGTTGTCAAATGTTACATCCGAGATGTTAGGTTGCCTTAGGTTAGGATATATAACGTTACAGACGTATATACTGTTCCCTCCGAGAAGTAGTGTTCGACAGGCCAGGAATGTTGTCAAATATTGCATCCGAGATGTTAGGTTGCCTTAGAATAGGATATATACCGTTATAGACGTATATACTGTTCTCTCCGAGAAGTAGGGTTCGACAGGCCAGGAATGTTGTCAAATATTGCATCCGAGATGTTAGGTTGCCTCAGGTAAGGATATATGACGTTATAGACGTATATACTGTTCCCTCCGAGAAGTAGGGTTCGACGGGCCAGGAATGTTGTAAAATATTACATCCGAGTTGTTACGTTGCCGTTATAGACGCATTAATGTTACCACCGAGACGTAGGGACCGACACGCCTGGAATGTTGTCAAATGTGACATCCGAGATGTTAGGTTGCCTTATGTTAGGATATATGACGCTACAGACGTATATACTGTTCCCTCCGAGAAGTAGGGTTCGACAGGCCAGGAATGTTGTCAAATATTGCATCCGAGATGTCAGGTTGCCTTAGGTTAGGATATATAACGTTATAGACGCATGTAATGTTACCTCCGAGACGTAGGGACCGACACGCCTGGAATGTTGTCAAATGTTACATCCGAGATGTTAGGTTGCCTTAGGTTAGGATATATGACGTTACAAACGTATATACTGTTCCCTCCGAGAAGTAGGGTTCGACAGGCCAGGAATGTTGTCAAATATTGCATCCGAGATGTTAGGTTGCCTTAGGTTAGGATATATAACGTTATAAACGCATGTAATGTTACCACCGAGACGTAGGGACCGACACGACTGGAATGTTGTCAAATGTTACATCCGAGATGTTAGGTTGCCTTAGGTTAGGATATATGACGTTACAGACGTATATACTGTTCCCTCGGGGAAGTAGGGTTCGACAGGCCAGGAATGTTGTCAAATATTGCATCCGAGATGTTAGGTTGCCTTAGATTATGATATATACCGTTATAGACGTATATACTGTTCCCTCCGAGAAGTAGGGTTCGACAGGCCAGGAATGTTGTCAAATATTGCATCCGAGATGTTAGGTTGCCTTAGGTTAGGATATATAACGTTATAAACGCATGTAATGTTACCACCGAGACGTAGGGACCGACACGACTGGAATGTTGTCAAATGTTACATCCGAGATGTTAGGTTGCCTTAGGTTAGGATATATGACGTTACAGACGTATATACTGTTCCCTCGGGGAAGTAGGGTTCGACAGGCCAGGAATGTTGTCAAATATTGCATCCGAGATGTTAGGTTGCCTTAGATTATGATATATACCGTTATAGACGTATATACTGTTCCCTCCGAGAAGTAGGGTTCGACAGGCCAGGAGTGTTGTCAAATATTGCATCCGAGATGTTAGGTTGCCTTAGGTTAGGATATATATCGTTATAGACGCATATAATGTTCCCACCGAGTAGTATGGTCCGACACGCCTGGAAGGTTGTAGAATATTACATCCGAGATGTCAGGTTGCCTTAGGTTAGGATATATACTGTTATAGACATATATACTGTTCCCTCCGAGAAGTAGGGTTCGACAGGCCAGGAGTGTTGTCAAATATTGCATCCGAGATGTTAGGTTGCCTTAGATTATGATATATACCGTTATAGACGTATATACTGTTCCCTCCGAGAAGTAGGGTTCGACAGGCCAGGAATGTTGTCAAATATTGCATCCGAGATGTTAGGTTGCCTTAGATTAGGATATACAACGTTATAGACGCATATAATGTTCCCACCGAGTAGTAGGATCCGACACGCCTGGAATGTTGTCAAATGTTACATCCGACATGTTAGGTTGCCTTAGGTTAGGATATAAGACGTTACAGACGTACATACTGTTCCCTCCGAGAAGTAGGGTTCGACAGGCCAGGAATGTTGTCAAATATTGCATCCGAGATGTTAGGTTACCTTAGAGTATGATATATACCGTTATAGACGCATATAATGTTCCCACCGAGAAGTAGGGTCCGACACGCCTGGAAGGTTGTAGAATATTACATCCGAGATGTCAGGTTGCCTTAGGTTAGGATATATACCGTTATAGACATATATACTGTTCCCTCCGAGAAGTAGGGTTCGACAGGCCAGGAGTGTTGTCAAATATTGCATCCGAGATGTTAGGTTGCCTTAGATTATGATATATACCGTTATAGACGTATATACTGTTCCCTCCGAGAAGTAGGGTTCGACAGGCCAGGAATGTTGTCAAATAGTGCATCCGAGATGTTAGGTTGCCTTAGATTAGGATATACTACGTTATAGACGCATATAATGTTCCCACCGAGAAGTAGGGTCCGACACGCCTGGAATGTTGTAGAATAATACATCCGAGATGTCAGGTTGCCTTAGGTTAGGATATATAACGTTATAGACGTATATACTGTTCCCTCCGAGAAGTAGGGTTCGACAGGCCAGGAATGTTGTCAAATATTGCATCCGAGATGTTAGGTTGCCTTAGATTAGGATATATACCGTTATAGACGCATGTAATGTTACCACCGAGACGTAGGGACCGACACGCCTGGAATGTTGTCAAATGTTACATCCGAGATGTTAGGTTGCCTCAGGTTAGGATATATGACGTTATAGACGTATATACTGTTCCCTCCGAGAAGTGGGGTTCGACGGGCCAGGAATGTTGTCAAATATTGCATCCGAGATGTTAGGTCGCCTTAGGATAGGATATATAACGTTATAGACGCATGTAATGTTACCACCGAGACGTAGGGACCGACACGCCTGGAATGTTGTCAAATGTTACATCCGAGATGTTAGGTTGCCTTAGGTTAGGATATATAACGTTACAGACGTATATACTGTTCCCTCCGAGAAGTAGTGTTCGACAGGCCAGGAATGTTGTCAAATATTGCATCCGAGATGTTAGGTTGCCTTAGATTAGGATATATACCGTTATAGACGTATATACTGTTCTCTCCGAGAAGTAGGGTTCGACAGGCCAGGAATGTTGTCAAATATTGCATCCGAGATGTTAGGTTGCCTCAGGTAAGGATATATGACGTTATAGACGTATATACTGTTCCCTCCGAGAAGTAGGGTTCGACAGGCCAGGAATGTTGTCAAATATTGCATCCGAGATGTTAGGTTGCCTTAGATTGGGATATGCAACGTTATAGACGTATATACTTTTCCCTCCGAGAAGTAGGGTTCGACAGGCCAGGAATGTTGCCAAATATTGCATCCGAGATGTTAGGTTGCCTTAGATTAGGATATACAACGTTATAGACGAATATAATGTTCCCACCGAGGAGTAGGGTCCGACACGCCTGGAATGTTGTACAATATTACATCCGAGATATAAGGTTGCCTTAGGTTAGAATATATAACGTTATGGATGTATATACTGTCCCCACCGAGAAGTAGGGTCTGACACGCCAGGAATGTTGTCAAATATTACATCCGAAATGTAAGGTTGCCGTAGGTTAGGATATATAACGTTATGGACGTATATACTGTTCCCACCGAGAAGTAGGGTTCGACAGGCCAGGAATGTTGTCAAATATTGCATCCGAGATGTAAGGTTGCCTTAGGTTAGGATATATAACGTTATGGACGTATATACTGTTCCCACCGAGAAGTAGGGACCGACACGCCTAGAATGTTGTCAAATGTTACATCCGAGATGTTAGGTTGCCTTAGATTAGGATATATACCGTTATAGACGCATGTAATGTTACCACCGAGACGTAGGGACCGACACGCCTGGAATGTTGTCAAATGTTACATCCGAGATGTTAGGTTGCCTCAGGTTAGGATATATGACGTTATAGACGTATATACTGTTCCCTCCGAGAAGTAGGGTTCGACGGGCCAGGAATGTTGTAAAATATTACATCCGAGTTGTTACGTTGCCGTTATAGACGCATTAATGTTACCACCGAGACGTAGGGACCGACACGCCTGGAATGTTGTCAAATGTGACATCCGAGATGTTAGGTTGCCTTATGTTAGGATATATGACGCTACAGACGTATATACTGTTCCCTCCGAGAAGTAGGGTTCGACAGGCCAGGAATGTTGTCAAATATTGCATCCGAGATGTTAGGTTGCCTTAGGTTAGGATATATAACGTTATAGACGCATGTAATGTTACCACCGAGACGTAGGGACCGACACGCCTGGAATGTTGTCAAATGTTACGTCCGAGACGTTAGGTTGCCTTAGGTTAGGATATATGACGTTACAGACGTATATACTGTTCCCTCCGAGAAGTAGGGTTCGACAGGCCAGGAATGTTGTCAAATACTGCATCCGAGATGTTAGATTGCCTTAGATTATGATATCGACCGTTATAGACGCATATAATGTTCCCACCGAAAAGTATGCACCGACGCGCCAGGAATATTGTAAAATATTACGTCTGAGATAATAGGTTGCCTTAGATTAGGATATACAACGTTATAGACTCATATAATGTTCCCACCGAGAAGTAGGGTCCGACACGCCTGGAATGATGTAGAATATTACATCCGAGATGTCAGGTTGCATTAGGTTAGGATATATGACGTTACAGACGTATATACTGTTCCCTCCGAGAAGTAGGGTTCGACAGGCCAGGAATGTTATCAAATATTGCATCCGAGATGTTAGGTTGCCTTAGATTATGATATATACCGTTATAGACGCATATAATGTTCCCACCGAGAAGTAGGGTCCGACACGCCTGGAATGATGTAGAATATTACATGCGAGATGTCAGGTTGCCTTAGGTTAGGATATATATCGTTATAGACGTATATACCGTTCCCACCGAGAGGTAGGGTTCGACAGGCCAGGAATGTTGTCAAATGTTGCATCCGAGATGTCAGGTTGCCTTAGGTTAGGATATATATCGTTATAGACGTATATACTGTTCCCACCGAGAGGTAGGGTTCGACAGGCCAGGAATGTTGTCAAATATTGCATCCGAGATGTCAGGTTGCCTTAGGTTAGGATATATAACGTTATAGACGCATGTAATGTTACCTCCGAGACGTAGGGACCGACACGCCTGGAATGATGTCAAATGTTACATCCAAGATGTTAGGTTGCCTTATGTTAGGATATATGACGCTACAGACGTATATACTGTTCCCTCCGAGAAGTAGGTTTCGACAGGCCAGGAATGTTGTCAAATATTGCATCCGAGACGTTAGGTTGCCTTAGATTAGGATATACAACGTTATAGACGCATATAATGTTCCCTCCGAGAAGTAGGGTTCGACAGGCCAGGAATGTTGTCAAATATTGCATCCGAGATGTTAGGTTGCCTTAGATTAGGATATACAACGTTATAGACGCATATAATGTTCCCACCGAGGAGTAGGGTCCGACACGCCTGGAATGTTGTAGAGTATTACATCCGAGATGTAAGGTTGCCTTAGGTTAGAATATATAACGTTATGGATGTATATACTGTTCCCACCGAGAAGTAGGGTCCGACACGCCAGGAATGTTGTCAAATATTACATCCGAGATGTAAGGTTGCCTTAGGTTAGGATATATAACGTTATGCACATATATACTGTTCCCACCGAGAAGTAGGGACCGACACGCCTGGAATGTTGTCAAATGTTACATCCGAGATGTTAGGTTGCCTTAGTTTAGGATATATAATGTTATAGACGCATGTATGTTACCACCGAGAAGTACGGTTCGGCAGGCCAGGAATGTTGTCAAATCTTGCATCCGAGATGTTAGGTTGCCTTAGGTTAGGATATATAACGTTATAGACGCATGTAATGTTACCACCGAGACGTAGGGACCGACACGCCTGGAATGTTGTCAAATGTTACATCCGAGACGTTAGGTTGCCTTAGGTTAGGGTGTATGACGTTACAGACGTATATACTGTTCCCTCCGAGAAGTAGGGTTCGACAGGCCAGGAATGTTGTCAAATATTGCATCCGAGATGTTAGGTTGCCTTAGGTTAGGATATATAACGTTATAAACGCATGTAATGTTACCACCGAGACGTAGGGACCGACACGACTGGAATGTTGTCAAATGTTACATCCGAGATGTTAGGTTGCCTTAGGTTAGGATATATGACGTTACAGACGTATATACTGTTCCCTCGGTTAAGTAGGGTTCGACAGGCCAGGAATGTTGTCAAATATTGCATCCGAGATGTTAGGTTGCCTTAGATTATGATATATACCGTTATAGACGTATATACTGTTCCCTCCGAGAAGTAGGGTTCGACAGGCCAGGAGTGTTGTCAAATATTGCATCCGAGATGTTAGGTTGCCTTAGGTTAGGATATATATCGTTATAGACGCATATAATGTTCCCACCGAGTAGTATGGTCCGACACGCCTGGAAGGTTGTAGAATATTACATCCGAGATGTCAGGTTGCCTTAGGTTAGGATATATACTGTTATAGACATATATACTGTTCCCTCCGAGAAGTAGGGTTCGACAGGCCAGGAGTGTTGTCAAATATTGCATCCGAGATGTTAGGTTGCCTTAGATTATGATATATACCGTTATAGACGTATATACTGTTCCCTCCGAGAAGTAGGGTTCGACAGGCCAGGAATGTTGTCAAATATTGCATCCGAGATGTTAGGTTGCCTTAGATTAGGATATACAACGTTATAGACGCATATAATGTTCCCACCGAGTAGTAGGATCCGACACGCCTGGAATGTTGTCAAATGTTACATCCGACATGTTAGGTTGCCTTAGGTTAGGATATAAGACGTTACAGACGTATATACTGTTCCCTCCGAGAAGTAGGGTTCGACAGGCCAGGAATGTTGTCAAATATTGCATCCGAGATGTTAGGTTACCTTAGAGTATGATATATACCGTTATAGACGCATATAATGTTCCCACCGAGAAGTAGGGTCCGACACGCCTGGAAGGTTGTAGAATATTACATCCGAGATGTCAGGTTGCCTTAGGTTAGGATATATACCGTTATAGACATATATACTGTTCCCTCCGAGAAGTAGGGTTCGACAGGCCAGGAGTGTTGTCAAATATTGCATCCGAGATGTTAGGTTGCCTTAGATTATGATATATACCGTTATAGACGTATATACTGTTCCCTCCGAGAAGTAGGGTTCGACAGGCCAGGAATGTTGTCAAATAGTGCATCCGAGATGTTAGGTTGCCTTAGATTAGGATATACTACGTTATAGACGCATATAATGTTCCCACCGAGAAGTAGGGTCCGACACGCCTGGAATGTTGTAGAATAATACATCCGAGATGTCAGGTTGCCTTAGGTTAGGATATATAACGTTATAGACGTATATACTGTTCCCTCCGAGAAGTAGGGTTCGACAGGCCAGGAATGTTGTCAAATATTGCATCCGAGATGTTAGGTTGCCTTAGATTAGGATATATACCGTTATAGACGCATGTAATGTTACCACCGAGACGTAGGGACCGACACGCCTGGAATGTTGTCAAATGTTACATCCGAGATGTTAGGTTGCCTCAGGTTAGGATATATGACGTTATAGACGTATATACTGTTCCCTCCGAGAAGTGGGGTTCGACGGGCCAGGAATGTTGTCAAATATTGCATCCGAGATGTTAGGTCGCCTTAGGATAGGATATATAACGTTATAGACGCATGTAATGTTACCACCGAGACGTAGGGACCGACACGCCTGGAATGTTGTCAAATGTTACATCCGAGATGTTAGGTTGCCTTAGGTTAGGATATATAACGTTACAGACGTATATACTGTTCCCTCCGAGAAGTAGTGTTCGACAGGCCAGGAATGTTGTCAAATATTGCATCCGAGATGTTAGGTTGCCTTAGAATAGGATATATACCGTTATAGACGTATATACTGTTCTCTCCGAGAAGTAGGGTTCGACAGGCCAGGAATGTTGTCAAATATTGCATCCGAGATGTTAGGTTGCCTCAGGTAAGGATATATGACGTTATAGACGTATATACTGTTCCCTCCGAGAAGTAGGGTTCGACGGGCCAGGAATGTTGTAAAATATTACATCCGAGTTGTTACGTTGCCGTTATAGACGCATTAATGTTACCACCGAGACGTAGGGACCGACACGCCTGGAATGTTGTCAAATGTGACATCCGAGATGTTAGGTTGCCTTATGTTATGATATATGACGCTACAGACGTATATACTGTTCCCTCCGAGAAGTAGGGTTCGACAGGCCAGGAATGTTGTCAAATCTTGCATCCGAGATGTTAGGTTGCCTTAGGTTAGGATATATAACGTTATAGACGCATGTAATGTTACCACCGAGACGTAGGGACCGACACGCCTGGAATGTTGTCAAATGTTACATCCGAGACGTTAGGTTGCCTTAGGTTAGGGTGTATGACGTTACAGACGTATATACTGTTCCCTCCGAGAAGTAGGGTTCGACAGGCCAGGAATGTTGTCAAATATTGCATCCGAGATGTTAGGTTGCCTTAGGTTAGGATATATAACGTTATAAACGCATGTAATGTTACCACCGAGACGTAGGGACCGACACGACTGGAATGTTGTCAAATGTTACATCCGAGATGTTAGGTTGCCTTAGGTTAGGATATATGACGTTACAGACGTATATACTGTTCCCTCGGTTAAGTAGGGTTCGACAGGCCAGGAATGTTGTCAAATATTGCATCCGAGATGTTAGGTTGCCTTAGATTATGATATATACCGTTATAGACGTATATACTGTTCCCTCCGAGAAGTAGGGTTCGACAGGCCAGGAGTGTTGTCAAATATTGCATCCGAGATGTTAGGTTGCCTTAGGTTAGGATATATATCGTTATAGACGCATATAATGTTCCCACCGAGTAGTATGGTCCGACACGCCTGGAAGGTTGTAGAATATTACATCCGAGATGTCAGGTTGCCTTAGGTTAGGATATATACTGTTATAGACATATATACTGTTCCCTCCGAGAAGTAGGGTTCGATAGGCCAGGAGTGTTGTCAAATATTGCATCCGAGATGTTAGGTTGCCTTAGATTATGATATATACCGTTATAGACGTATATACTGTTCCCTCCGAGAAGTAGGGTTCGACAGGCCAGGAATGTTGTCAAATATTGCATCCGAGATGTTAGGTTGCCTTAGATTAGGATATACAACGTTATAGACGCATATAATGTTCCCACCGAGTAGTAGGATCCGACACGCCTGGAATGTTGTCAAATGTTACATCCGACATGTTAGGTTGCCTTAGGTTAGGATATAAGACGTTACAGACGTATATACTGTTCCCTCCGAGAAGTAGGGTTCGACAGGCCAGGAATGTTGTCAAATATTGCATCCGAGATGTTAGGTTACCTTAGAGTATGATATATACCGTTATAGACGCATATAATGTTCCCACCGAGAAGTAGGGTCCGACACGCCTGGAAGGTTGTAGAATATTACATCCGAGATGTCAGGTTGCCTTAGGTTAGGATATATACCGTTATAGACATATATACTGTTCCCTCCGAGAAGTAGGGTTCGACAGGCCAGGAGTGTTGTCAAATATTGCATCCGAGATGTTAGGTTGCCTTAGATTATGATATATACCGTTATAGACGTATATACTGTTCCCTCCGAGAAGTAGGGTTCGACAGGCCAGGAATGTTGTCAAATAGTGCATCCGAGATGTTAGGTTGCCTTAGATTAGGATATACTACGTTATAGACGCATATAATGTTCCCACCGAGAAGTAGGGTCCGACACGCCTGGAATGTTGTAGAATAATACATCCGAGATGTCAGGTTGCTTTAGGTTAGGATATATAACGTTATAGACGTATATACTGTTCCCTCCGAGAAGTAGGGTTCGACAGGCCAGGAATGTTGTCAAATATTGCATCCGAGATGTTAGGTTGCCTTAGATTAGGATATATACCGTTATAGACGCATGTAATGTTACCACCGAGACGTAGGGACCGACACGCCTGGAATGTTGTCAAATGTTACATCCGAGATGTTAGGTTGCCTCAGGTTAGGATATATGACGTTATAGACGTATATACTGTTCCCTCCGAGAAGTGGGGTTCGACGGGCCAGGAATGTTGTCAAATATTGCATCCGAGATGTTAGGTCGCCTTAGGATAGGATACATAACGTTATAGACGCATGTAATGTTACCACCGAGACGTAGGGACCGACACGCCTGGAATGTTGTCAAATGTTACATCCGAGATGTTAGGTTGCCTTAGGTTAGGATATATAACGTTACAGACGTATATACTGTTCCCTCCGAGAA
This sequence comes from Xylocopa violacea, assembly GCA_963969225.1. Lineage (NCBI taxonomy): Eukaryota > Metazoa > Arthropoda > Insecta > Hymenoptera > Apidae > Xylocopa > Xylocopa violacea. The sequence goes on from CAXAJV010000004.1 coordinate 24,937,944, forward strand.
GTAGTGTTCGACAGGCCAGGAATGTTGTCAAATATTGCATCCGAGATGTTAGGTTGCCTTAGAATAGGATATATACCGTTATAGACGTATATACTGTTCTCTCCGAGAAGTAGGGTTCGACAGGCCAGGAATGTTGTCAAATATTGCATCCGAGATGTTAGGTTGCCTCAGGTAAGGATATATGACGTTATAGACGTATATACTGTTCCCTCCGAGAAGTAGGGTTCGACGGGCCAGGAATGTTGTAAAATATTACATCCGAGTTGTTACGTTGCCGTTATAGACGCATTAATGTTACCACCGAGACGTAGGGACCGACACGCCTGGAATGTTGTCAAATGTGACATCCGAGATGTTAGGTTGCCTTATGTTAGGATATATGACGCTACAGACGTATATACTGTTCCCTCCGAGAAGTAGGGTTCGACAGGCCAGGAATGTTGTCAAATATTGCATCCGAGATGTCAGGTTGCCTTAGGTTAGGATATATAACGTTATAGACGCATGTAATGTTACCTCCGAGACGTAGGGACCGACACGCCTGGAATGTTGTCAAATGTTACATCCGAGATGTTAGGTTGCCTTAGGTTAGGATATATGACGTTACAGACGTATATACTGTTCCCTCCGAGAAGTAGGGTTCGACAGGCCAGGAATGTTGTCAAATATTGCATCCGAGATGTTAGGTTGCCTTAGGTTAGGATATATAACGTTATAAACGCATGTAATGTTACCACCGAGACGTAGGGACCGACACGACTGGAATGTTGTCAAATGTTACATCCGAGATGTTAGGTTGCCTTAGGTTAGGATATATGACGTTACAGACGTATATACTGTTCCCTCGGGGAAGTAGGGTTCGACAGGCCAGGAATGTTGTCAAATATTGCATCCGAGATGTTAGGTTGCCTTAGATTATGATATATACCGTTATAGACGTATATACTGTTCCCTCCGAGAAGTAGGGTTCGACAGGCCAGGAGTGTTGTCAAATATTGCATCCGAGATGTTAGGTTGCCTTAGGTTAGGATATATATCGTTATAGACGCATATAATGTTCCCACCGAGTAGTATGGTCCGACACGCCTGGAAGGTTGTAGAATATTACATCCGAGATGTCAGGTTGCCTTAGGTTAGGATATATACTGTTATAGACATATATACTGTTCCCTCCGAGAAGTAGGGTTCGACAGGCCAGGAGTGTTGTCAAATATTGCATCCGAGATGTTAGGTTGCCTTAGATTATGATATATACCGTTATAGACGTATATACTGTTCCCTCCGAGAAGTAGGGTTCGACAGGCCAGGAATGTTGTCAAATATTGCATCCGAGATGTTAGGTTGCCTTAGATTAGGATATACAACGTTATAGACGCATATAATGTTCCCACCGAGTAGTAGGATCCGACACGCCTGGAAGGTTGTAGAATATTACATCTGAGATGTCAGGTTGCCTTAGGTTAGGATATATACCGTTATAGACATATATACTGTTCCCTCCGAGAAGTACGGTTCGGCAGGCCAGGAATGTTGTCAAATCTTGCATCCGAGATGTTAGGTTGCCTTAGGTTAGGATATATATCGTTATAGACGTATATACTGTTCCCACCGAGAGGTAGGGTTCGACAGGCCAGGAATGTTGTCAAATATTGCATCCGAGATGTCAGGTTGCCTTAGGTTAGGATATATATCGTTATAGACGTATATACTGTTCCCACCGAGAGGTAGGGTTCGACAGGCCAGGAATGTTGTCAAATATTGCATCCGAGATGTCAGGTTGCCTTAGGTTAGGATATATAACGTTATAGACGCATGTAATGTTACCTCCGAGACGTAGGGACCGACACGCCTGGAATGATGTCAAATGTTACATCCAAGATGTTAGGTTGCCTTATGTTAGGATATATGACGCTACAGACGTATATACTGTTCCCTCCGAGAAGTAGGTTTCGACAGGCCAGGAATGTTGTCAAATATTGCATCCGAGACGTTAGGTTGCCTTAGATTAGGATATACAACGTTATAGACGCATATAATGTTCCCACCGAGGAGTAGGGTCCGACACGCCTGGAATGTTGTAGAGTATTACATCCGAGATGTAAGGTTGCCTTAGGTTAGAATATATAACGTTATGGATGTATATACTGTTCCCACCGAGAAGTAGGGTCCGACACGCCAGGAATGTTGTCAAATATTACATCCGAGATGTAAGGTTGCCTTAGGTTAGGATATATAAGGTTATGGACATATATACTGTTCCCACCGAGAAGTAGGGACCGACACGCCTGGAATGTTGTCAAATGTTACATCCGAGATGTTAGGTTGCCTTAGGTTAGGATATATAATGTTATAGACGCATGTATGTTACCACCGAGAAGTACGGTTCGGCAGGCCAGGAATGTTGTCAAATCTTGCATCCGAGATGTTAGGTTGCCTTAGGTTAGGATATATAACGTTATAGACGCATGTAATGTTACCACCGAGACGTAGGGACCGACACGCCTGGAATGTTGTCAAATGTTACATCCGAGACGTTAGGTTGCCTTAGGTTAGGGTGTATGACGTTACAGACGTATATACTGTTCCCTCCGAGAAGTAGGGTTCGACAGGCCAGGAATGTTGTCAAATACTGCATCCGAGATGTTAGATTGCCTTAGATTAGGATATACAACGTTATAGACGCATATAATGTTCCCACCGAGGAGTAGGTTCCGACACGCCTGGAATGTTGTAGAATATTACATCCGAGATGTAAGGTTGCCTTAGGTTAGAATATATGACGTTACAGACGTATATACTGTTCCATCCGAGAAGTAGGGTTCGACAGGCCAGGAATGTTATCAAATATTGCATCCGAGATGTTAGGTTGCCTTAGATTATGATATATACCGTTATAGACGTATATACTCTTCCCTCCGAGAAGTAGGGTTCGGCAGGCCAGGAATGTCGTCAAATGTTGCATCCGAGATGTTAGGTTGCCTTAGGTTAGGATATATAACGTTATAGACGCATGTAATGTTACCACCGAGACGTAGGGACCAACACGCCTGGAATGTTGTCAAATGTTACATCCGAGATGTTAGGTTGCCTTAGGTTAGGATATATGACGTTACAGACGTATATACTGTTCCCTCCGAGAAGTAGGGTTCGACAGGCCAGGAATGTTGTTAAATATTGCATCCGAGATGTTAGGTTGCCTTAGGTTAGGATATATAACGTTATAAACGCATGTAATGTTACCACCGAGACGTAGGGACCGACACGACTGGAATGTTGTCAAATGTTACATCCGAGATGTTAGGTTGCCGTAGGTTAGGATATATGACGTTACAGACGTATATACTGTTCCCTCCGAGAAGTAGGGTTCGACAGGCCAGGAATGTTGTCAAATATTGCATCCGAGATGTTAGGTTGCCTTAGGTTAGGATATATAACGTTATAAACGCATGTAATGTTACCACCGAGACGTAGGGACCGACACGACTGGAATGTTGTCAAATGTTACATCCGAGATGTTAGGTTGCCTTAGGTTAGGATATATGACGTTACAGACGTATATACTGTTCCCTCGGGGAAGTAGGGTTCGACAGGCCAGGAATGTTGTCAAATATTGCATCCGAGATGTTAGGTTGCCTTAGATTATGATATATACCGTTATAGACGTATATACTGTTCCCTCCGAGAAGTAGGGTTCGACAGGCCAGGAGTGTTGTCAAATATTGCATCCGAGATGTTAGGTTGCCTTAGGTTAGGATATATATCGTTATAGACGCATATAATGTTCCCACCGAGTAGTATGGTCCGACACGCCTGGAAGGTTGTAGAATATTACATCCGAGATGTCAGGTTGCCTTAGGTTAGGATATATACTGTTATAGACATATATACTGTTCCCTCCGAGAAGTAGGGTTCGACAGGCCAGGAGTGTTGTCAAATATTGCATCCGAGATGTTAGGTTGCCTTAGATTATGATATATACCGTTATAGACGTATATACTGTTCCCTCCGAGAAGTAGGGTTCGACAGGCCAGGAATGTTGTCAAATATTGCATCCGAGATGTTAGGTTGCCTTAGATTAGGATATACAACGTTATAGACGCATATAATGTTCCCACCGAGTAGTAGGATCCGACACGCCTGGAAGGTTGTAGAATATTACATCTGAGATGTCAGGTTGCCTTAGGTTAGGATATATACCGTTATAGACATATATACTGTTCCCTCCGAGAAGTACGGTTCGGCAGGCCAGGAATGTTGTCAAATCTTGCATCCGAGATGTTAGGTTGCCTTAGGTTAGGATATATATCGTTATAGACGTATATACTGTTCCCACCGAGAGGTAGGGTTCGACAGGCCAGGAATGTTGTCAAATATTGCATCCGAGATGTCAGGTTGCCTTAGGTTAGGATATATATCGTTATAGACGTATATACTGTTCCCACCGAGAGGTAGGGTTCGACAGGCCAGGAATGTTGTCAAATATTGCATCCGAGATGTCAGGTTGCCTTAGGTTAGGATATATAACGTTATAGACGCATGTAATGTTACCTCCGAGACGTAGGGACCGACACGCCTGGAATGATGTCAAATGTTACATCCAAGATGTTAGGTTGCCTTATGTTAGGATATATGACGCTACAGACGTATATACTGTTCCCTCCGAGAAGTAGGTTTCGACAGGCCAGGAATGTTGTCAAATATTGCATCCGAGACGTTAGGTTGCCTTAGATTAGGATATACAACGTTATAGACGCATATAATGTTCCCACCGAGGAGTAGGGTCCGACACGCCTGGAATGTTGTAGAGTATTACATCCGAGATGTAAGGTTGCCTTAGGTTAGAATATATAACGTTATGGATGTATATACTGTTCCCACCGAGAAGTAGGGTCCGACACGCCAGGAATGTTGTCAAATATTACATCCGAGATGTAAGGTTGCCTTAGGTTAGGATATATAAGGTTATGGACATATATACTGTTCCCACCGAGAAGTAGGGACCGACACGCCTGGAATGTTGTCAAATGTTACATCCGAGATGTTAGGTTGCCTTAGGTTAGGATATATAATGTTATAGACGCATGTATGTTACCACCGAGAAGTACGGTTCGGCAGGCCAGGAATGTTGTCAAATCTTGCATCCGAGATGTTAGGTTGCCTTAGGTTAGGATATATAACGTTATAGACGCATGTAATGTTACCACCGAGACGTAGGGACCGACACGCCTGGAATGTTGTCAAATGTTACATCCGAGACGTTAGGTTGCCTTAGGTTAGGGTGTATGACGTTACAGACGTATATACTGTTCCCTCCGAGAAGTAGGGTTCGACAGGCCAGGAATGTTGTCAAATACTGCATCCGAGATGTTAGATTGCCTTAGATTAGGATATACAACGTTATAGACGCATATAATGTTCCCACCGAGGAGTAGGTTCCGACACGCCTGGAATGTTGTAGAATATTACATCCGAGATGTAAGGTTGCCTTAGGTTAGAATATATGACGTTACAGACGTATATACTGTTCCATCCGAGAAGTAGGGTTCGACAGGCCAGGAATGTTATCAAATATTGCATCCGAGATGTTAGGTTGCCTTAGATTATGATATATACCGTTATAGACGTATATACTCTTCCCTCCGAGAAGTAGGGTTCGGCAGGCCAGGAATGTCGTCAAATGTTGCATCCGAGATGTTAGGTTGCCTTAGGTTAGGATATATAACGTTATAGACGCATGTAATGTTACCACCGAGACGTAGGGACCAACACGCCTGGAATGTTGTCAAATGTTACATCCGAGATGTTAGGTTGCCTTAGGTTAGGATATATGACGTTACAGACGTATATACTGTTCCCTCCGAGAAGTAGGGTTCGACAGGCCAGGAATGTTGTTAAATATTGCATCCGAGATGTTAGGTTGCCTTAGGTTAGGATATATAACGTTATAAACGCATGTAATGTTACCACCGAGACGTAGGGACCGACACGACTGGAATGTTGTCAAATGTTACATCCGAGATGTTAGGTTGCCGTAGGTTAGGATATATGACGTTACAGACGTATATACTGTTCCCTCGGGGAAGTAGGGTTCGACAGGCCAGGAATGTTGTCAAATATTGCATCCGAGATGTTAGGTTGCCTTAGATTATGATATATACCGTTATAGACGTATATACTGTTCCCTCCGAGAAGTAGGGTTCGACAGGCCAGGAGTGTTGTCAAATATTGCATCCGAGATGTTAGGTTGCCTTAGGTTAGGATATATATCGTTATAGACGCATATAATGTTCCCACCGAGTAGTATGGTCCGACACGCCTGGAAGGTTGTAGAATATTACATCCGAGATGTCAGGTTGCCTTAGGTTAGGATATATACTGTTATAGACATATATACTGTTCCCTCCGAGAAGTAGGGTTCGACAGGCCAGGAGTGTTGTCAAATATTGCATCCGAGATGTTAGGTTGCCTTAGATTATGATATATACCGTTATAGACGTATATACTGTTCCCTCCGAGAAGTAGGGTTCGACAGGCCAGGAATGTTGTCAAATATTGCATCCGAGATGTTAGGTTGCCTTAGATTAGGATATACAACGTTATAGACGCATATAATGTTCCCACCGAGTAGTAGGATCCGACACGCCTGGAAGGTTGTAGAATATTACATCCGAGATGTCAGGTTGCCTTAGGTTAGGATATATACCGTTATAGACATATATACTGTTCCCTCCGAGAAGAACGGTTCGGCAGGCCAGGAATGTTGTCAAATCTTGCATCCGAGATGTTAGGTTGCCTTAGGTTAGGATATATAACGTTATACACGCATGTAATGTTACCACCGAGACGTAGGGACCGACACGCCTGGAATGTTGTCAAATGTTACATCCGAGACGTTAGGTTGCCTTAGGTTAGGATATATGACGTTACAGACGTATATACTGTTCCCTCCGAGAAGTAGGGTTCGACAGGCCAGGAATGTTGTCAAATACTGCATCCGAGATGTTAGATTGCCTTAGATTATGATATCGACCGTTATAGACGCATATAATATTCCCACCGAAAAGTATGCACCGACACGCCAGGAATATTGTAAAATATTACGTCTGAGATAATAGGTTGCCTTAGATTAGGATATACAACGTTATAGACTCATATAATGTTCCCACCGAGAAGTAGGGTCCGACACGCCTGGAATGATGTAGAATATTACATCCGAGATGTCAGGTTGCCTTAGGTTAGGATATATGACGTTACAGACGTATATACTGTTCCCTCCGAGAAGTAGGGTTCGACAGGCCAGGAATGTTATCAAATATTGCATCCGAGATGTTAGGTTGCCTTAGATTAGGATATACAACGTTATAGACGCATATAATGTTCCCACCGAGGAGTAGGGTCCGACACGCCTGGAATGTTGTAGAATATTACATCCGAGATGTAAGGTTGCCTTAGGTTAGAATATATGACGTTACAGACGTATATACTGTTCCATCCGAGAAGTAGGGTTCGACAGGCCAGGAATGTTATCAAATATTGCATCCGAGATGTTAGGTTGCCTTAGATTATGATATATACCGTTATAGACGTATATACTGTTCCCACCGAGAAGTAGGGACCGACACGCCTGGAATGTTGTCAAATGTTACATCCGAGATGTTAGGTTGCCTTAGGTTAGGATATATAATGTTATAGACGCATGTAATGTTACCACCGAGACGTAGGGACCGACACGCCTGGAATGTTGTCAAATGTTACATCCGACATGTTAGGTTGCCTTAGGTTAGGATATAAGACGTTACAGACGTATATACTGTTCCCTCCGAGAAGTAGGGTTCGACAGGCCAGGAATGTTGTCAAATATTGCATCCGAGATGTTAGGTTGCCTTAGGTTAGGATATATAACGTTATAAACGCATGTAATGTTACCACCGAGACGTAGGGACCGACACGCCTGGAAGGTTGTAGAATATTACATCCGAGATGTCAGGTTGCCTTAGGTTAGGATATATACCGTTATAGACATATATACTGTTCCCTCCGAGAAGTAGGGTTCGACAGGCCAGGAATGTTGTCAAATATTGCATCCGAGATGTTAGGTTGCCTTAGATTAGGATATACAACGTTATAGACGCATATAATGTTCCCACCGAGACGTAGGGACCGACACGCCTGGAATGTTGTCAAATGTTACATCCGAGACGTTAGGTTGCCTTAGGTTAGGATATATGACGTTACAGACGTATATACTGTTCCCTCCGAGAAGTAGGGTTCGACAGGCCAGGAATGTTGTCAAATACTGCATCCGAGATGTTAGATTGCCTTAGATTATGATATCGACCGTTATAGACGCATATAATATTCCCACCGAAAAGTATGCACCGACACGCCAGGAATATTGTAAAATATTACGTCTGAGATAATAGGTTGCCTTAGATTAGGATATACAACGTTATAGACTCATATAATGTTCCCACCGAGAAGTAGGGTCCGACACGCCTGGAATGATGTAGAATATTACATCCGAGATGTCAGGTTGCCTTAGGTTAGGATATATAACGTTATAGACGTATATACTGTTCCCTCCGAGAAGTAGGGTTCGACAGGCCAGGAATGTTGTCAAATATTGCATCCGAGATGTTAGGTTGCCTTAGATTAGGATATACAACGTTATAGACGCATATAATGTTCCCACCGAGGAGTAGGGTCCGACACGCCTGGAATGTTGTAGAATATTACATCCGAGATGTAAGGTTGCCTTAGGTTAGAATATATGACGTTACAGACGTATATACTGTTCCATCCGAGAAGTAGGGTTCGACAGGCCAGGAATGTTATCAAATATTGCATCCGAGATGTTAGGTTGCCTTAGATTATGATATATACCGTTATAGACGTATATACTCTTCCCTCCGAGAAGTAGGGTTCGGCAGGCCAGGAATGTCGTCAAATGTTGCATCCGAGATGTTAGGTTGCCTTAGGTTAGGATATATAACGTTATAGACGCATGTAATGTTACCACCGAGACGTAGGGACCAACACGCCTGGAATGTTGTCAAATGTTACATCCGAGATGTTAGGTTGCCTTAGGTTAGGATATATGACGTTACAGACGTATATACTGTTCCCTCCGAGAAGTAGGGTTCGACAGGCCAGGAATGTTGTCAAATATTGCATCCGAGATGTTAGGTTGCCTTAGGTTAGGATATATAACGTTATAAACGCATGTAATGTTACCACCGAGACGTAGGGACCGACACGACTGGAATGTTGTCAAATGTTACATCCGAGATGTTAGGTTGCCTTAGGTTAGGATAATGACGTTACAGACGTATATACTGTTCCCTCGGGGAAGTAGGGTTCTACAGGCCAGGAATGTTGTCAAATATTGCATCCGAGATGTTAGGTTGCCTTAGATTATGATATATACCGTTATAGACGTATATACTGTTCCCTCCGAGAAGTAGGGTTCGACAGGCCAGGAGTGATGTCAAATATTGCATCCGAGATGTTAGGTGCCTTAGGTTAGGATATATATCGTTATAGACGCATATAATGTTCCCACCGAGTAGTATGGTCCGACACGCCTGGAAGGTTGTAGAATATTACATCCGAGATGTCAGGTTGCCTTAGGTTAGGATATATACTGTTATAGACATATATACTGTTCCCTCCGAGAAGTAGGGTTCGACAGGCCAGGAATGTTGTCAAATATTGCATCCGAGATGTTAGGTTGCCTTAGGTTAGGATATATAACGTTATAGACGCATGTAATGTTACCGCCGAGACGTAGGGACCGACACGCCTGGAATGTTGTCAAATGTTACATCCGACATGTTAGGTTGCCTTAGGTTAGGATATAAGACGTTACAGACGTATATACTGTTCCCTCCGAGAAGTAGGGTTCGACAGGCCAGGAATGTTGTCAAATATTGCATCCGAGATGTTAGGTTGCCTTAGGTTAGGATATATAACGTTATAAACGCATGTAATGTTACCACCGAGACGTAGGGACCGACACGCCTGGAAGGTTGTAGAATATTACATCCGAGATGTCAGGTTGCCTTAGGTTAGGATATATACCGTTATAGACATATATACTGTTCCCTCCGAGAAGTAGGGTTCGACAGGCCAGGAGTGTTGTCAAATATTGCATCCGAGATGTTAGGTTGCCTTAGATTATGATATATACCGTTATAGACGTATATACTGTTCCCTCCGAGAAGTAGGGTTCGACAGGCCAGGAATGTTGTCAAATAGTGCATCCGAGATGTTAGGTTGCCTTAGATTAGGATATACAACGTTATAGACGCATATAATGTTCCCACCGAGAAGTAGGGTCCGACACGCCTGGAATGTTGTAGAATAATACATCCGAGATGTCAGGTTGCCTTAGGTTAGGATATATAACGTTATAGACGTATATACTGTTCCCTCCGAGAAGTAGGGTTCGACAGGCCAGGAATGTTGTCAAATATTGCATCCGAGATGTTAGGTTGCCTTAGATTAGGATATATACCGTTATAGACGCATGTAATGTTACCACCGAGACGTAGGGACCGACACGCCTGGAATGTTGTCAAATGTTACATCCGAGATGTTAGGTTGCCTCAGGTTAGGATATATGACGTTATAGACGTATATACTGTTCCCTCCGAGAAGTAGGGTTCGACGGGCCAGGAATGATGTCAAATATTGCATCCGAGATGTTAGGTCGCCTTAGGATAGGATATATAACGTTATAGACGCATGTAATGTTACCACCGAGACGTAGGGAACGACACGCCTGGAATGTTGTCAAATGTTACATCCGAGATGTTAGGTTGCCTTAGGTTAGGATATATAACGTTACAGACGTATATACTGTTCCCTCCGAGAAGTAGTGTTCGACAAGCCAGGAATGTTGTCAAATATTGCATCCGAGATGTTAGGTTGCCTTAGATTAGGATATATACCGTTATAGACGCATATAATGTTCCCACCGAAAAGTATGCACCGACGCGCCAGGAATATTGTAAAATATTACGTCTGAGATAATAGGTTGCCTTAGATTAGGATATACAACGTTATAGACTCATATAATGTTCCCACCGAGAAGTAGGGTCCGACACGCCTGGAATGATGTAGAATATTACATCCGAGATGTCAGGTTGCATTAGGTTAGGATATATGACGTTACAGACGTATATACTGTTCCCTCCGAGAAGTAGGGTTCGACATGCCAGGAATGTTATCAAATATTGCATCCGAGATGTTAGGTTGCCTTAGATTATGATATATACCGTTATAGACGCATATAATGTTCCCACCGAGAAGTAGGGTCCGACACGCCTGGAATGATGTAGAATATTACATGCGAGATGTCAGGTTGCCTTAGGTTAGGATATATATCGTTATAGACGTATATACCGTTCCCACCGAGAGGTAGGGTTCGACAGGCCAGGAATGTTGTCAAATGTTGCATCCGAGATGTCAGGTTGCCTTAGGTTAGGATATATATCGTTATAGACGTATATACTGTTCCCACCGAGAGGTAGGGTTCGACAGGCCAGGAATGTTGTCAAATATTGCATCCGAGATGTCAGGTTGCCTTAGGTTAGGATATATAACGTTATAGACGCATGTAATGTTACCTCCGAGACGTAGGGACCGACACGCCTGGAATGATGTCAAATGTTACATCCAAGAGGTTAGGTTGCCTTATGTTAGGATATATGACGCTACAGACGTATATACTGTTCCCTCCGAGAAGTAGGTTTCGACAGGCCAGGAATGTTGTCAAATATTGCATCCGAGACGTTAGGTTGCCTTAGATTAGGATATACAACGTTATAGACGCATATAATGTTCCCTCCGAGAAGTAGGGTTCGACAGGCCAGGAATGTTGTCAAATATTGCATCCGAGATGTTAGGTTGCCTTAGATTAGGATATACAACGTTATAGACGCATATAATGTTCCCACCGAGGAGTAGGGTCCGACACGCCTGGAATGTTGTAGAGTATTACATCCGAGATGTAAGGTTGCCTTAGGTTAGAATATATAACGTTATGGATGTATATACTGTTCCCACCGAGAAGTAGGGTCCGACACGCCAGGAATGTTGTCAAATATTACATCCGAGATGTAAGGTTGCCTTAGGTTAGGATATATAACGTTATGCACATATATACTGTTCCCACCGAGAAGTAGGGACCGACACGCCTGGAATGTTGTCAAATGTTACATCCGAGATGTTAGGTTGCCTTAGTTTAGGATATATAATGTTATAGACGCATGTATGTTACCACCGAGAAGTACGGTTCGGCAGGCCAGGAATGTTGTCAAATCTTGCATCCGAGATGTTAGGTTGCCTTAGGTTAGGATATATAACGTTATAGACGCATGTAATGTTACCACCGAGACGTAGGGACCGACACGCCTGGAATGTTGTCAAATGTTACATCCGAGACGTTAGGTTGCCTTAGGTTAGGGTGTATGACGTTACAGACGTATATACTGTTCCCTCCGAGAAGTAGGGTTCGACAGGCCAGGAATGTTGTCAAATATTGCATCCGAGATGTTAGGTTGCCTTAGGTTAGGATATATAACGTTATAAACGCATGTAATGTTACCACCGAGACGTAGGGACCGACACGACTGGAATGTTGTCAAATGTTACATCCGAGATGTTAGGTTGCCTTAGGTTAGGATATATGACGTTACAGACGTATATACTGTTCCCTCGGTTAAGTAGGGTTCGACAGGCCAGGAATGTTGTCAAATATTGCATCCGAGATGTTAGGTTGCCTTAGATTATGATATATACCGTTATAGACGTATATACTGTTCCCTCCGAGAAGTAGGGTTCGACAGGCCAGGAGTGTTGTCAAATATTGCATCCGAGATGTTAGGTTGCCTTAGGTTAGGATATATATCGTTATAGACGCATATAATGTTCCCACCGAGTAGTATGGTCCGACACGCCTGGAAGGTTGTAGAATATTACATCCGAGATGTCAGGTTGCCTTAGGTTAGGATATATACTGTTATAGACATATATACTGTTCCCTCCGAGAAGTAGGGTTCGACAGGCCAGGAGTGTTGTCAAATATTGCATCCGAGATGTTAGGTTGCCTTAGATTATGATATATACCGTTATAGACGTATATACTGTTCCCTCCGAGAAGTAGGGTTCGACAGGCCAGGAATGTTGTCAAATATTGCATCCGAGATGTTAGGTTGCCTTAGATTAGGATATACAACGTTATAGACGCATATAATGTTCCCACCGAGTAGTAGGATCCGACACGCCTGGAATGTTGTCAAATGTTACATCCGACATGTTAGGTTGCCTTAGGTTAGGATATAAGACGTTACAGACGTATATACTGTTCCCTCCGAGAAGTAGGGTTCGACAGGCCAGGAATGTTGTCAAATATTGCATCCGAGATGTTAGGTTACCTTAGAGTATGATATATACCGTTATAGACGCATATAATGTTCCCACCGAGAAGTAGGGTCCGACACGCCTGGAAGGTTGTAGAATATTACATCCGAGATGTCAGGTTGCCTTAGGTTAGGATATATACCGTTATAGACATATATACTGTTCCCTCCGAGAAGTAGGGTTCGACAGGCCAGGAGTGTTGTCAAATATTGCATCCGAGATGTTAGGTTGCCTTAGATTATGATATATACCGTTATAGACGTATATACTGTTCCCTCCGAGAAGTAGGGTTCGACAGGCCAGGAATGTTGTCAAATAGTGCATCCGAGATGTTAGGTTGCCTTAGATTAGGATATACTACGTTATAGACGCATATAATGTTCCCACCGAGAAGTAGGGTCCGACACGCCTGGAATGTTGTAGAATAATACATCCGAGATGTCAGGTTGCCTTAGGTTAGGATATATAACGTTATAGACGTATATACTGTTCCCTCCGAGAAGTAGGGTTCGACAGGCCAGGAATGTTGTCAAATATTGCATCCGAGATGTTAGGTTGCCTTAGATTAGGATATATACCGTTATAGACGCATGTAATGTTACCACCGAGACGTAGGGACCGACACGCCTGGAATGTTGTCAAATGTTACATCCGAGATGTTAGGTTGCCTTAGGTTAGGATATATAACGTTACAGACGTATATACTGTTCCCTCCGAGAAGTAGTGTTCGACAGGCCAGGAATGTTGTCAAATATTGCATCCGAGATGTTAGGTTGCCTTAGAATAGGATATATACCGTTATAGACGTATATACTGTTCTCTCCGAGAAGTAGGGTTCGACAGGCCAGGAATGTTGTCAAATATTGCATCCGAGATGTTAGGTTGCCTCAGGTAAGGATATATGACGTTATAGACGTATATACTGTTCCCTCCGAGAAGTAGGGTTCGACGGGCCAGGAATGTTGTAAAATATTACATCCGAGTTGTTACGTTGCCGTTATAGACGCATTAATGTTACCACCGAGACGTAGGGACCGACACGCCTGGAATGTTGTCAAATGTGACATCCGAGATGTTAGGTTGCCTTATGTTATGATATATGACGCTACAGACGTATATACTGTTCCCTCCGAGAAGTAGGGTTCGACAGGCCAGGAATGTTGTCAAATCTTGCATCCGAGATGTTAGGTTGCCTTAGGTTAGGATATATAACGTTATAGACGCATGTAATGTTACCACCGAGACGTAGGGACCGACACGCCTGGAATGTTGTCAAATGTTACATCCGAGACGTTAGGTTGCCTTAGGTTAGGGTGTATGACGTTACAGACGTATATACTGTTCCCTCCGAGAAGTAGGGTTCGACAGGCCAGGAATGTTGTCAAATATTGCATCCGAGATGTTAGGTTGCCTTAGGTTAGGATATATAACGTTATAAACGCATGTAATGTTACCACCGAGACGTAGGGACCGACACGACTGGAATGTTGTCAAATGTTACATCCGAGATGTTAGGTTGCCTTAGGTTAGGATATATGACGTTACAGACGTATATACTGTTCCCTCGGTTAAGTAGGGTTCGACAGGCCAGGAATGTTGTCAAATATTGCATCCGAGATGTTAGGTTGCCTTAGATTATGATATATACCGTTATAGACGTATATACTGTTCCCTCCGAGAAGTAGGGTTCGACAGGCCAGGAGTGTTGTCAAATATTGCATCCGAGATGTTAGGTTGCCTTAGGTTAGGATATATATCGTTATAGACGCATATAATGTTCCCACCGAGTAGTATGGTCCGACACGCCTGGAAGGTTGTAGAATATTACATCCGAGATGTCAGGTTGCCTTAGGTTAGGATATATACTGTTATAGACATATATACTGTTCCCTCCGAGAAGTAGGGTTCGACAGGCCAGGAGTGTTGTCAAATATTGCATCCGAGATGTTAGGTTGCCTTAGATTATGATATATACCGTTATAGACGTATATACTGTTCCCTCCGAGAAGTAGGGTTCGACAGGCCAGGAATGTTGTCAAATATTGCATCCGAGATGTTAGGTTGCCTTAGATTAGGATATACAACGTTATAGACGCATATAATGTTCCCACCGAGTAGTAGGATCCGACACGCCTGGAATGTTGTCAAATGTTACATCCGACATGTTAGGTTGCCTTAGGTTAGGATATAAGACGTTACAGACGTATATACTGTTCCCTCCGAGAAGTAGGGTTCGACAGGCCAGGAATGTTGTCAAATATTGCATCCGAGATGTTAGGTTACCTTAGAGTATGATATATACCGTTATAGACGCATATAATGTTCCCACCGAGAAGTAGGGTCCGACACGCCTGGAAGGTTGTAGAATATTACATCCGAGATGTCAGGTTGCCTTAGGTTAGGATATATACCGTTATAGACATATATACTGTTCCCTCCGAGAAGTAGGGTTCGACAGGCCAGGAGTGTTGTCAAATATTGCATCCGAGATGTTAGGTTGCCTTAGATTATGATATATACCGTTATAGACGTATATACTGTTCCCTCCGAGAAGTAGGGTTCGACAGGCCAGGAATGTTGTCAAATAGTGCATCCGAGATGTTAGGTTGCCTTAGATTAGGATATACTACGTTATAGACGCATATAATGTTCCCACCGAGAAGTAGGGTCCGACACGCCTGGAATGTTGTAGAATAATACATCCGAGATGTCAGGTTGCCTTAGGTTAGGATATATAACGTTATAGACGTATATACTGTTCCCTCCGAGAAGTAGGGTTCGACAGGCCAGGAATGTTGTCAAATATTGCATCCGAGATGTTAGGTTGCCTTAGATTAGGATATATACCGTTATAGACGCATGTAATGTTACCACCGAGACGTAGGGACCGACACGCCTGGAATGTTGTCAAATGTTACATCCGAGATGTTAGGTTGCCTCAGGTTAGGATATATGACGTTATAGACGTATATACTGTTCCCTCCGAGAAGTGGGGTTCGACGGGCCAGGAATGTTGTCAAATATTGCATCCGAGATGTTAGGTCGCCTTAGGATAGGATACATAACGTTATAGACGCATGTAATGTTACCACCGAGACGTAGGGACCGACACGCCTGGAATGTTGTCAAATGTTACATCCGAGATGTTAGGTTGCCTTAGGTTAGGATATATAACGTTACAGACGTATATACTGTTCCCTCCGAGAAGTAGTGTTCGACAGGCCAGGAATGTTGTCAAATATTGCATCCGAGATGTTAGGTTGCCTTAGAATAGGATATATACCGTTATAGACGTATATACTGTTCTCTCCGAGAAGTAGGGTTCGACAGGCCAGGAATGTTGTCAAATATTGCATCCGAGATGTTAGGTTGCCTCAGGTAAGGATATATGACGTTATAGACGTATATACTGTTCCCTCCGAGAAGTAGGGTTCGACGGGCCAGGAATGTTGTAAAATATTACATCCGAGTTGTTACGTTGCCGTTATAGACGCATTAATGTTACCACCGAGACGTAGGGACCGACACGCCTGGAATGTTGTCAAATGTGACATCCGAGATGTTAGGTTGCCTTATGTTAGGATATATGACGCTACAGACGTATATACTGTTCCCTCCGAGAAGTAGGGTTCGACAGGCCAGGAATGTTGTCAAATATTGCATCCGAGATGTCAGGTTGCCTTAGGTTAGGATATATAACGTTATAGACGCATGTAATGTTACCTCCGAGACGTAGGGACCGACACGCCTGGAATGTTGTCAAATGTTACATCCGAGATGTTAGGTTGCCTTAGGTTAGGATATATGACGTTACAGACGTATATACTGTTCCCTCCGAGAAGTAGGGTTCGACAGGCCAGGAATGTTGTCAAATATTGCATCCGAGATGTTAGGTTGCCTTAGGTTAGGATATATAACGTTATAAACGCATGTAATGTTACCACCGAGACGTAGGGACCGACACGACTGGAATGTTGTCAAATGTTACATCCGAGATGTTAGGTTGCCTTAGGTTAGGATATATGACGTTACAGACGTATATACTGTTCCCTCGGGGAAGTAGGGTTCGACAGGCCAGGAATGTTGTCAAATATTGCATCCGAGATGTTAGGTTGCCTTAGATTATGATATATACCGTTATAGACGTATATACTGTTCCCTCCGAGAAGTAGGGTTCGACAGGCCAGGAGTGTTGTCAAATATTGCATCCGAGATGTTAGGTTGCCTTAGGTTAGGATATATATCGTTATAGACGCATATAATGTTCCCACCGAGTAGTATGGTCCGACACGCCTGGAAGGTTGTAGAATATTACATCCGAGATGTCAGGTTGCCTTAGGTTAGGATATATACTGTTATAGACATATATACTGTTCCCTCCGAGAAGTAGGGTTCGACAGGCCAGGAGTGTTGTCAAATATTGCATCCGAGATGTTAGGTTGCCTTAGATTATGATATATACCGTTATAGACGTATATACTGTTCCCTCCGAGAAGTAGGGTTCGACAGGCCAGGAATGTTGTCAAATATTGCATCCGAGATGTTAGGTTGCCTTAGATTAGGATATACAACGTTATAGACGCATATAATGTTCCCACCGAGTAGTAGGATCCGACACGCCTGGAAGGTTGTAGAATATTACATCCGAGATGTCAGGTTGCCTTAGGTTAGGATATATACCGTTATAGACATATATACTGTTCCCTCCGAGAAGTACGGTTCGGCAGGCCAGGAATGTTGTCAAATCTTGCATCCGAGATGTTAGGTTGCCTTAGGTTAGGATATATATCGTTATAGACGTATATACTGTTCCCACCGAGAGGTAGGGTTCGACAGGCCAGGAATGTTGTCAAATATTGCATCCGAGATGTCAGGTTGCCTTAGGTTAGGATATATATCGTTATAGACGTATATACTGTTCCCACCGAGAGGTAGGGTTCGACAGGCCAGGAATGTTGTCAAATATTGCATCCGAGATGTCAGGTTGCCTTAGGTTAGGATATATAACGTTATAGACGCATGTAATGTTACCTCCGAGACGTAGGGACCGACACGCCTGGAATGATGTCAAATGTTACATCCAAGATGTTAGGTTGCCTTATGTTAGGATATATGACGCTACAGACGTATATACTGTTCCCTCCGAGAAGTAGGTTTCGACAGGCCAGGAATGTTGTCAAATATTGCATCCGAGACGTTAGGTTGCCTTAGATTAGGATATACAACGTTATAGACGCATATAATGTTCCCACCGAGGAGTAGGGTCCGACACGCCTGGAATGTTGTAGAGTATTACATCCGAGATGTAAGGTTGCCTTAGGTTAGAATATATAACGTTATGGATGTATATACTGTTCCCACCGAGAAGTAGGGTCCGACACGCCAGGAATGTTGTCAAATATTACATCCGAGATGTAAGGTTGCCTTAGGTTAGGATATATAAGGTTATGGACATATATACTGTTCCCACCGAGAAGTAGGGACCGACACGCCTGGAATGTTGTCAAATGTTACATCCGAGATGTTAGGTTGCCTTAGGTTAGGATATATAATGTTATAGACGCATGTATGTTACCACCGAGAAGTACGGTTCGGCAGGCCAGGAATGTTGTCAAATCTTGCATCCGAGATGTTAGGTTGCCTTAGGTTAGGATATATAACGTTATAGACGCATGTAATGTTACCACCGAGACGTAGGGACCGACACGCCTGGAATGTTGTCAAATGTTACATCCGAGACGTTAGGTTGCCTTAGGTTAGGGTGTATGACGTTACAGACGTATATACTGTTCCCTCCGAGAAGTAGGGTTCGACAGGCCAGGAATGTTGTCAAATACTGCATCCGAGATGTTAGATTGCCTTAGATTAGGATATACAACGTTATAGACGCATATAATGTTCCCACCGAGGAGTAGGTTCCGACACGCCTGGAATGTTGTAGAATATTACATCCGAGATGTAAGGTTGCCTTAGGTTAGAATATATGACGTTACAGACGTATATACTGTTCCATCCGAGAAGTAGGGTTCGACAGGCCAGGAATGTTATCAAATATTGCATCCGAGATGTTAGGTTGCCTTAGATTATGATATATACCGTTATAGACGTATATACTCTTCCCTCCGAGAAGTAGGGTTCGGCAGGCCAGGAATGTCGTCAAATGTTGCATCCGAGATGTTAGGTTGCCTTAGGTTAGGATATATAACGTTATAGACGCATGTAATGTTACCACCGAGACGTAGGGACCAACACGCCTGGAATGTTGTCAAATGTTACATCCGAGATGTTAGGTTGCCTTAGGTTAGGATATATGACGTTACAGACGTATATACTGTTCCCTCCGAGAAGTAGGGTTCGACAGGCCAGGAATGTTGTTAAATATTGCATCCGAGATGTTAGGTTGCCTTAGGTTAGGATATATAACGTTATAAACGCATGTAATGTTACCACCGAGACGTAGGGACCGACACGACTGGAATGTTGTCAAATGTTACATCCGAGATGTTAGGTTGCCGTAGGTTAGGATATATGACGTTACAGACGTATATACTGTTCCCTCGGGGAAGTAGGGTTCGACAGGCCAGGAATGTTGTCAAATATTGCATCCGAGATGTTAGGTTGCCTTAGATTATGATATATACCGTTATAGACGTATATACTGTTCCCTCCGAGAAGTAGGGTTCGACAGGCCAGGAGTGTTGTCAAATATTGCATCCGAGATGTTAGGTTGCCTTAGGTTAGGATATATATCGTTATAGACGCATATAATGTTCCCACCGAGTAGTATGGTCCGACACGCCTGGAAGGTTGTAGAATATTACATCCGAGATGTCAGGTTGCCTTAGGTTAGGATATATACTGTTATAGACATATATACTGTTCCCTCCGAGAAGTAGGGTTCGACAGGCCAGGAGTGTTGTCAAATATTGCATCCGAGATGTTAGGTTGCCTTAGATTATGATATATACCGTTATAGACGTATATACTGTTCCCTCCGAGAAGTAGGGTTCGACAGGCCAGGAATGTTGTCAAATATTGCATCCGAGATGTTAGGTTGCCTTAGATTAGGATATACAACGTTATAGACGCATATAATGTTCCCACCGAGTAGTAGGATCCGACACGCCTGGAAGGTTGTAGAATATTACATCCGAGATGTCAGGTTGCCTTAGGTTAGGATATATACCGTTATAGACATATATACTGTTCCCTCCGAGAAGAACGGTTCGGCAGGCCAGGAATGTTGTCAAATCTTGCATCCGAGATGTTAGGTTGCCTTAGGTTAGGATATATAACGTTATACACGCATGTAATGTTACCACCGAGACGTAGGGACCGACACGCCTGGAATGTTGTCAAATGTTACATCCGAGACGTTAGGTTGCCTTAGGTTAGGATATATGACGTTACAGACGTATATACTGTTCCCTCCGAGAAGTAGGGTTCGACAGGCCAGGAATGTTGTCAAATACTGCATCCGAGATGTTAGATTGCCTTAGATTATGATATCGACCGTTATAGACGCATATAATATTCCCACCGAAAAGTATGCACCGACACGCCAGGAATATTGTAAAATATTACGTCTGAGATAATAGGTTGCCTTAGATTAGGATATACAACGTTATAGACTCATATAATGTTCCCACCGAGAAGTAGGGTCCGACACGCCTGGAATGATGTAGAATATTACATCCGAGATGTCAGGTTGCCTTAGGTTAGGATATATGACGTTACAGACGTATATACTGTTCCCTCCGAGAAGTAGGGTTCGACAGGCCAGGAATGTTATCAAATATTGCATCCGAGATGTTAGATTGCCTTAGATTATGATATCGACCGTTATAGACGCATATAATATTCCCACCGAAAAGTATGCACCGACACGCCAGGAATATTGTAAAATATTACGTCTGAGATAATAGGTTGCCTTAGATTAGGATATACAACGTTATAGACTCATATAATGTTCCCACCGAGAAGTAGGGTCCGACACGCCTGGAATGATGTAGAATATTACATCCGAGATGTCAGGTTGCCTTAGGTTAGGATATATAACGTTATAGACGTATATACTGTTCCCTCCGAGAAGTAGGGTTCGACAGGCCAGGAATGTTGTCAAATATTGCATCCGAGATGTTAGGTTGCCTTAGATTAGGATATACAACGTTATAGACGCATATAATGTTCCCACCGAGGAGTAGGGTCCGACACGCCTGGAATGTTGTAGAATATTACATCCGAGATGTAAGGTTGCCTTAGGTTAGAATATATGACGTTACAGACGTATATACTGTTCCATCCGAGAAGTAGGGTTCGACAGGCCAGGAATGTTATCAAATATTGCATCCGAGATGTTAGGTTGCCTTAGGTTAGGATATATAACGTTATAGACGCATGTAATGTTACCACCGAGACGTAGGGACCGACACGACTGGAATGTTGTCAAATGTTACATCCGAGATGTTAGGTTGCCTTAGGTTAGGATAATGACGTTACAGACGTATATACTGTTCCCTCGGGGAAGTAGGGTTCTACAGGCCAGGAATGTTGTCAAATATTGCATCCGAGATGTTAGGTTGCCTTAGATTATGATATATACCGTTATAGACGTATATACTGTTCCCTCCGAGAAGTAGGGTTCGACAGGCCAGGAGTGATGTCAAATATTGCATCCGAGATGTTAGGTGCCTTAGGTTAGGATATATATCGTTATAGACGCATATAATGTTCCCACCGAGTAGTAGGATCCGACACGCCTGGAAGGTTGTAGAATATTACATCCGAGATGTCAGGTTGCCTTAGGTTAGGATATATAACGTTATAGACGCATGTAATGTTACCACCGAGACGTAGGGACCGACACGCCTGGAATGTTGTCAAATGTTACATCCGAGACGTTAGGTTGCCTTAGGTTAGGATATATGACGTTACAGACGTATATACTGTTCCCTCCGAGAAGTAGGGTTCGACAGGCCAGGAATGTTGTCAAATACTGCATCCGAGATGTTAGATTGCCTTAGATTATGATATCGACCGTTATAGACGCATATAATATTCCCACCGAAAAGTATGCACCGACACGCCAGGAATATTGTAAAATATTACGTCTGAGATAATAGGTTGCCTTAGATTAGGATATACAACGTTATAGACTCATATAATGTTCCCACCGAGAAGTAGGGTCCGACACGCCTGGAATGATGTAGAATATTACATCCGAGATGTCAGGTTGCCTTAGGTTAGGATATATAATGTTATAGACGTATATACTGTTCCCTCCGAGAAGTAGGGTTCGACAGGCCAGGAATGTTGTCAAATATTGCATCCGAGATGTTAGGTTGCCTTAGATTAGGATATACAACGTTATAGACGCATATAATGTTCCCACCGAGGAGTAGGGTCCGACACGCCTGGAATGTTGTAGAATATTACATCCGAGATGTAAGGTTGCCTTAGGTTAGAATATATGACGTTACAGACGTATATACTGTTCCATCCGAGAAGTAGGGTTCGACAGGCCAGGAATGTTATCAAATATTGCATCCGAGATGTTAGGTTGCCTTAGATTATGATATATACCGTTATAGACGTATATACTGTTCCCACCGAGAAGTAGGGACCGACACGCCTGGAATGTTGTCAAATGTTACATCCGAGATGTTAGGTTGCCTTAGGTTAGGATATATAATGTTATAGACGCATGTAATGTTACCACCGAGACGTAGGGACCGACACGCCTGGAATGTTGTCAAATGTTACATCCGACATGTTAGGTTGCCTTAGGTTAGGATATAAGACGTTACAGACGTATATACTGTTCCCTCCGAGAAGTAGGGTTCGACAGGCCAGGAATGTTGTCAAATATTGCATCCGAGATGTTAGGTTGCCTTAGGTTAGGATATATAACGTTATAAACGCATGTAATGTTACCACCGAGACGTAGGGACCGACACGCCTGGAAGGTTGTAGAATATTACATCCGAGATGTCAGGTTGCCTTAGGTTAGGATATATACCGTTATAGACATATATACTGTTCCCTCCGAGAAGTAGGGTTCGACAGGCCAGGAATGTTGTCAAATATTGCATCCGAGATGTTAGGTTGCCTTAGATTAGGATATACAACGTTATAGACGCATATAATGTTCCCACCGAGACGTAGGGACCGACACGCCTGGAATGTTGTCAAATGTTACATCCGAGACGTTAGGTTGCCTTAGGTTAGGATATATGACGTTACAGACGTATATACTGTTCCCTCCGGGAAGTAGGGTTCGACAGGCCAGGAATGTTGTCAAATACTGCATCCGAGATGTTAGATTGCCTTAGATTATGATATCGACCGTTATAGACGCATATAATATTCCCACCGAAAAGTATGCACCGACACGCCAGGAATATTGTAAAATATTACGTCTGAGATAATAGGTTGCCTTAGATTAGGATATACAACGTTATAGACTCATATAATGTTCCCACCGAGAAGTAGGGTCCGACACGCCTGGAATGATGTAGAATATTACATCCGAGATGTCAGGTTGCCTTAGGTTAGGATATATAACGTTATAGACGTATATACTGTTCCCTCCGAGAAGTAGGGTTCGACAGGCCAGGAATGTTGTCAAATATTGCATCCGAGATGTTAGGTTGCCTTAGATTAGGATATACAACGTTATAGACGCATATAATGTTCCCACCGAGGAGTAGGGTCCGACACGCCTGGAATGTTGTAGAATATTACATCCGAGATGTAAGGTTGCCTTAGGTTAGAATATATGACGTTACAGACGTATATACTGTTCCATCCGAGAAGTAGGGTTCGACAGGCCAGGAATGTTATCAAATATTGCATCCGAGATGTTAGGTTGCCTTAGATTATGATATATACCGTTATAGACGTATATACTCTTCCCTCCGAGAAGTAGGGTTCGGCAGGCCAGGAACGTCGTCAAATGTTGCATCCGAGATGTTAGGTTGCCTTAGGTTAGGATATATAACGTTATAGACGCATGTAATGTTACCACCGAGACGTAGGGACCAACACGCCTGGAATGTTGTCAAATGTTACATCCGAGATGTTAGGTTGCCTTAGGTTAGGATATATGACGTTACAGACGTATATACTGTTCCCTCCGAGAAGTAGGGTTCGACAGGCCAGGAATGTTGTCAAATATTGCATCCGAGATGTTAGGTTGCCTTAGGTTAGGATATATAACGTTATAAACGCATGTAATGTTACCACCGAGACGTAGGGACCGACACGACTGGAATGTTGTCAAATGTTACATCCGAGATGTTAGGTTGCCTTAGGTTAGGATAATGACGTTACAGACGTATATACTGTTCCCTCGGGGAAGTAGGGTTCTACAGGCCAGGAATGTTGTCAAATATTGCATCCGAGATGTTAGGTTGCCTTAGATTATGATATATACCGTTATAGACGTATATACTGTTCCCTCCGAGAAGTAGGGTTCGACAGGCCAGGAGTGATGTCAAATATTGCATCCGAGATGTTAGGTGCCTTAGGTTAGGATATATATCGTTATAGACGCATATAATGTTCCCACCGAGTAGTATGGTCCGACACGCCTGGAAGGTTGTAGAATATTACATCCGAGATGTCAGGTTGCCTTAGGTTAGGATATATACTGTTATAGACATATATACTGTTCCCTCCGAGAAGTAGGGTTCGACAGGCCAGGAATGTTGTCAAATATTGCATCCGAGATGTTAGGTTGCCTTAGGTTAGGATATATAACGTTATAGACGCATGTAATGTTACCGCCGAGACGTAGGGACCGACACGCCTGGAATGTTGTCAAATGTTACATCCGACATGTTAGGTTGCCTTAGGTTAGGATATAAGACGTTACAGACGTATATACTGTTCCCTCCGAGAAGTAGGGTTCGACAGGCCAGGAATGTTGTCAAATATTGCATCCGAGATGTTAGGTTGCCTTAGGTTAGGATATATAACGTTATAAACGCATGTAATGTTACCACCGAGACGTAGGGACCGACACGCCTGGAAGGTTGTAGAATATTACATCCGAGATGTCAGGTTGCCTTAGGTTAGGATATATACCGTTATAGACATATATACTGTTCCCTCCGAGAAGTAGGGTTCGACAGGCCAGGAGTGTTGTCAAATATTGCATCCGAGATGTTAGGTTGCCTTAGATTATGATATATACCGTTATAGACGTATATACTGTTCCCTCCGAGAAGTAGGGTTCGACAGGCCAGGAATGTTGTCAAATAGTGCATCCGAGATGTTAGGTTGCCTTAGATTAGGATATACAACGTTATAGACGCATATAATGTTCCCACCGAGAAGTAGGGTCCGACACGCCTGGAATGTTGTAGAATAATACATCCGAGATGTCAGGTTGCCTTAGGTTAGGATATATAACGTTATAGACGTATATACTGTTCCCTCCGAGAAGTAGGGTTCGACAGGCCAGGAATGTTGTCAAATATTGCATCCGAGATGTTAGGTTGCCTTAGATTAGGATATATACCGTTATAGACGCATGTAATGTTACCACCGAGACGTAGGGACCGACACGCCTGGAATGTTGTCAAATGTTACATCCGAGATGTTAGGTTGCCTCAGGTTAGGATATATGACGTTATAGACGTATATACTGTTCCCTCCGAGAAGTAGGGTTCGACGGGCCAGGAATGATGTCAAATATTGCATCCGAGATGTTAGGTCGCCTTAGGATAGGATATATAACGTTATAGACGCATGTAATGTTACCACCGAGACGTAGGGAACGACACGCCTGGAATGTTGTCAAATGTTACATCCGAGATGTTAGGTTGCCTTAGGTTAGGATATATAACGTTACAGACGTATATACTGTTCCCTCCGAGAAGTAGTGTTCGACAAGCCAGGAATGTTGTCAAATATTGCATCCGAGATGTTAGGTTGCCTTAGATTAGGATATATACCGTTATAGACGTATATACTGTTCTCTCCGAGAAGTAGGGTTCGACAGGCCAGGAATGTTGTCAAATATTGCATCCGAGATGTTAGGTTGCCTCAGGTAAGGATATATGACGTTATAGACGTATATACTGTTCCCTCCGAGAAGTAGGGTTCGAAAGGCCAGGAATGTTGTCAAATATTGCATCCGAGATGTTAGGTTGCCTTAGATTGGGATATACAACGTTATAGACGTATATACTGTTCCCTTCGAGAAGTAGGGTTCGACAGGCCAGGAGTGTTGCCAAATATTGCATCCGAGATGTTAGGTTGCCTTAGATTAGGATATACAACGTTATAGACGAATATAATGTTCCCACCGAGGAGTAGGGTCCGACACGCCTGGAATGTTGTACAATATTACATCCGAGATATAAGGTTGCCTTAGGTTAGAATATATAACGTTATGGATGTATATACTGTCCCCACCGAGAAGTAGGGTCTGACACGCCAGGAATGTTGTCAAATATTACATCCGAAATGTAAGGTTGCCGTAGGTTAGGATATATAACGTTATGGACGTATATACTGTTCCCACCGAGAAGTAGGGTTCGACAGGCCAGGAATGTTTTCAAATATTGCATCCGAGATGTAAGGTTGCCTTAGGTTAGGATATATAACGTTATGGACGTATATACTGTTCCCACCGAGAAGTAGGGACCGACACGCCTGGAATGTTGTCAAATGTTACATCCGAGATGTTAGGTTGCCTTAGGTTAGGATATATAATGTTATAGACGCATGTAATGTTACCACCGAGACGTAGGGACCGACACGCCTGGAATGTTGTCAAATGTTACATCCGAGATGTTAGGCTGCCTTAGGTTAGCATATATATCGTTATAGACGTATATACTGTTCCCTCCGAGAAGTAGGGTTCGACAGGCCAGGAATGTTATCAAATATTGCACCCGAGATGTTAGGTTGCCTTAGATTATGATATATACCGTTATAGACGCATATAATGTTCCCACCGAGAAGTAGGGTCCGGCACGCCTGGAATGATGTAAAATATTACATCCGAGATGTCACGTTGCCTTAGGTTAGGATATATACTGTTATAGACATATATACTGTTCCCTCCGAGAAGTATGGTCCGACACGCTTGGAAGGTTGTAGAATATTACATCCGAGATGTCAGGTTGCCTTAGGTTAGGATATATACTGTTATAGACATATATACTGTTCCCTCCGAGAAGTAGGGTTCGACAGGCCAGGAATGTTGTCAAATATTGCATCCGACATGTTAGGATGCCTTAGGTTAGGATATAAGACGTTACAGACGTATATACTGTTCCCTCCGAGAAGTAGGGTTCGACAGGCCAGGAATGTTGTCAAATGTTACATCCGAGATGTTAGGTTGCCTTAGGTTAGGATATATAATGTTATAGACGCATGTATGTTACCACCGAGAAGTACGGTTCGGCAGGCCAGGAATGTTGTCAAATCTTGCATCCGAGATGTTAGGTTGCCTTAGGTTAGGATATATAACGTTATAGACGCATGTAATGTTACCACCGAGACGTAGGGACCGACACGCCTGGAATGTTGTCAAATGTTACATCCGAGACGTTAGGTTGCCTTAGGTTAGGGTGTATGACGTTACAGACGTATATACTGTTCCCTCCGAGAAGTAGGGTTCGACAGGCCAGGAATGTTGTCAAATACTGCATCCGAGATGTTAGATTGCCTTAGATTAGGATATACAACGTTATAGACGCATATAATGTTCCCACCGAGGAGTAGGTTCCGACACGCCTGGAATGTTGTAGAATATTACATCCGAGATGTAAGGTTGCCTTAGGTTAGAATATATGACGTTACAGACGTATATACTGTTCCATCCGAGAAGTAGGGTTCGACAGGCCAGGAATGTTATCAAATATTGCATCCGAGATGTTAGGTTGCCTTAGATTATGATATATACCGTTATAGACGTATATACTCTTCCCTCCGAGAAGTAGGGTTCGGCAGGCCAGGAATGTCGTCAAATGTTGCATCCGAGATGTTAGGTTGCCTTAGGTTAGGATATATAACGTTATAGACGCATGTAATGTTACCACCGAGACGTAGGGACCAACACGCCTGGAATGTTGTCAAATGTTACATCCGAGATGTTAGGTTGCCTTAGGTTAGGATATATGACGTTACAGACGTATATACTGTTCCCTCCGAGAAGTAGGGTTCGACAGGCCAGGAATGTTGTCAAATATTGCATCCGAGATGTTAGGTTGCCTTAGGTCAGGATATATAACGTTATAAACGCATGTAATGTTACCACCGAGACGTAGGGACCGACACGACTGGAATGTTGTCAAATGTTACATCCGAGATGTTAGGTTGCCTTAGGTTAGGATATATGACGTTACAGACGTATATACTGTTCCCTCGGGGAAGTAGGGTTCGACAGGCCAGGAATGTTGTCAAATATTGCATCCGAGATGTTAGGTTGCCTTAGATTATGATATATACCGTTATAGACGTATATACTGTTCCCTCCGAGAAGTAGGGTTCGACAGGCCAGGAATGTTGTCAAATATTGCATCCGAGATGTTAGGTTGCCTTAGATTAGGATATATACCGTTATAGACGCATGTAATGTTACCACCGAGACGTAGGGACCGACACGCCTGGAATGTTGTCAAATGTTACATCCGAGATGTTAGGTTGCCTCAGGTTAGGATATATGACGTTATAGACGTATATACTGTTCCCTCCGAGAAGTAGGGTTCGACGGGCCAGGAATGTTGTCAAATATTGCATCCGAGATGTTAGGTCGCCTTAGGATAGGATATATAACGTTATAGACGCATGTAATGTTACCACCGAGACGTAGGGACCGACACGCCTGGAATGTTGTCAAATGTTACATCCGAGATGTTAGGTTGCCTTAGGTTAGGATATATAACGTTACAGACGTATATACTGTTCCCTCCGAGAAGTAGTGTTCGACAAGCCAGGAATGTTGTCAAATATTGCATCCGAGATGTTAGGTTGCCTTAGATTAGGATATATACCGTTATAGACGTATATACTGTTCTCTCCAAGAAGTAGGGTTCGACAGGCCAGGAATGTTGTCAAATATTGCATCCGAGATGTTAGGTTGCCTCAGGTAAGGATATATGACGTTATAGACGTATATACTGTTCCCTCCGAGAAGTAGGGTTCGACCGGCCAGGAATGTTGTCAAATATTGCATCCGAGATGTTAGGTTGCCTTAGATTGGGATATACAACGTTATAGACGTATATACTGTTCCCTCCGAGAAGTAGGGTTCGACAGGCCAGGAATGTTGCCAAATATTGCATCCGAGATGTTAGGTTGCCTTAGATTAGGATATACAACGTTATAGACGAATATAATGTTCCCACCGAGGAGTAGGGTCCGACACGCCTGGAATGTTGTACAATATTACATCCGAGATATAAGGTTGCCTTAGGTTAGAATATATAACGTTATGGATGTATATACTGTCCCCACCGAGAAGTAGGGTCTGACACGCCAGGAATGTTGTCAAATATTACATCCGAAATGTAAGGTTGCCGTAGGTTAGGATATATAACGTTATGGACGTATATACTGTTCCCACCGAGAAGTAGGGTTCGACAGGCCAGGAATGTTGTCAAATATTGCATCCGAGATGTAAGGTTGCCTTAGGTTAGGATATATAACGTTATGGACGTATATACTGTTCCCACCGAGAAGTAGGGACCGACACGCCTGGAATGTTGTCAAATGTTACATCCGAGATGTTAGGTTGCCTTAGATTAGGATATATACCGTTATAGACGCATGTAATGTTACCACCGAGACGTAGGGACCGACACGCCTGGAATGTTGTCAAATGTTACATCCGAGATGTTAGGTTGCCTCAGGTTAGGATATATGACGTTATAGACGTATATACTGTTCCCTCCGAGAAGTAGGGTTCGACGGGTCAGGAATGTTGTAAAATATTACATCCGAGTTGTTACGTTGCCGTTATAGACGCATTAATGTTCCCACCGAGACGTAGGGACCGACACGCCTGGAATGTTGTCAAATGTGACATCCGAGATGTTAGGTTGCCTTATGTTAGGATATATGACGCTACAGACGTATATACTGTTCCCTCCGAGAAGTAGGGTTCGAAAGGCCAGGAATGTTGTCAAATATTGCATCCGAGATGTTAGGTTGCCTTAGATTGGGATATACAACGTTATAGACGTATATACTGTTCCCTTCGAGAAGTAGGGTTCGACAGGCCAGGAATGTTGCCAAATATTGCATCCGAGATGTTAGGTTGCCTTAGATTAGGATATACAACGTTATAGACGAATATAATGTTCCCACCGAGGAGTAGGGTCCGACACGCCTGGAATGTTGTACAATATTACATCCGAGATATAAGGTTGCCTTAGGTTAGAATATATAACGTTATGGATGTATATACTGTCCCCACCGAGAAGTAGGGTCTGACACGCCAGGAATGTTGTCAAATATTACATCCGAAATGTAAGGTTGCCGTAGGTTAGGATATATAACGTTATGGACGTATATACTGTTCCCACCGAGAAGTAG
This sequence comes from Xylocopa violacea, assembly GCA_963969225.1. NCBI lineage: Eukaryota > Metazoa > Arthropoda > Insecta > Hymenoptera > Apidae > Xylocopa > Xylocopa violacea. The sequence goes on from CAXAJV010000004.1 coordinate 24,968,922, forward strand.
GGTTCGACAGGCCAGGAATGTTTTCAAATATTGCATCCGAGATGTAAGGTTGCCTTAGGTTAGGATATATAACGTTATGGACGTATATACTGTTCCCACCGAGAAGTAGGGACCGACACGCCTGGAATGTTGTCAAATGTTACATCCGAGATGTTAGGTTGCCTTAGGTTAGGATATATAATGTTATAGACGCATGTAATGTTACCACCGAGACGTAGGGACCGACACGCCTGGAATGTTGTCAAATGTTACATCCGAGATGTTAGGCTGCCTTAGGTTAGCATATATATCGTTATAGACGTATATACTGTTCCCTCCGAGAAGTAGGGTTCGACAGGCCAGGAATGTTGTCAAATCTTGCATCCGAGATGTTAGGTTGCCTTAGGTTAGGATATATAACGTTATAGACGCATGTAATGTTACCACCGAGACGTAGGGACCGACACGCCTGGAATGTTGTCAAATGTTACATCCGAGACGTTAGGTTGCCTTAGGTTAGGGTGTATGACGTTACAGACGTATATACTGTTCCCTCCGAGAAGTAGGGTTCGACAGGCCAGGAATGTTGTCAAATACTGCATCCGAGATGTTAGGTTGCCTTAGATTATGATATATACCGTTATAGACGTATATACTGTTCCCTCCGAGAAGTAGGGTTCGACAGGCCAGGAGTGTTGTCAAATATTGCATCCGAGATGTTAGGTTGCCTTAGGTTAGGATATATATCGTTATAGACGCATATAATGTTCCCACCGAGTAGTATGGTCCGACACGCCTGGAAGGTTGTAGAATATTACATCCGAGATGTCAGGTTGCCTTAGGTTAGGATATATACTGTTATAGACATATATACTGTTCCCTCCGAGAAGTAGGGTTCGACAGGCCAGGAGTGTTGTCAAATATTGCATCCGAGATGTTAGGTTGCCTTAGATTATGATATATACCGTTATAGATGTATATACTGTTCCCTCCGAGAAGTAGGGTTCGACAGGACAGGAATGTTGTCAAATATTGCATCCGAGATGTTAGGTTGCCTTAGATTAGGATATACAACGTTATAGACGCATATAATGTTCCCACCGAGTAGTAGGATCCGACACGCCTGGAAGGTTGTAGAATATTACATCCGAGATGTCAGGTTGCCTTAGGTTAGGATATATACCGTTATAGACATATATACTGTTCCCTCCGAGAAGAACGGTTCGGCAGGCCAGGAATGTTGTCAAATCTTGCATCCGAGATGTTAGGTTGCCTTAGGTTAGGATATATAACGTTATAGACGCATGTAATGTTACCACCGAGACGTAGGGACCGACACGCCTGGAATGTTGTCAAATGTTACATCCGAGACGTTAGGTTGCCTTAGGTTAGGATATATGACGTTACAGACGTATATACTGTTCCCTCCGAGAAGTAGGGTTCGACAGGCCAGGAATGTTGTCAAATACTGCATCCGAGATGTTAGATTGCCTTAGATTATGATATCGACCGTTATAGACGCATATAATATTCCCACCGAAAAGTATGCACCGACACGCCAGGAATATTGTAAAATATTACGTCTGAGATAATAGGTTGCCTTAGATTAGGATATACAACGTTATAGACGTATATACTGTTCCCTCCGAGAAGTAGGGTTCGACAGGCCAGGAATGTTGTCAAATATTGCATCCGAGATGTTAGTTTGCCTTAGATTAGGATATACAACGTTATAGACGCATATAATGTTCCCACCGAGGAGTAGGGTCCGACACGCCTGGAATGTTGTAGAATATTACATCCGAGATGTAAGGTTGCCTTAGGTTAGAATATATGACGTTACAGACGTATATACTGTTCCATCCGAGAAGTAGGGTTCGACAGGCCAGGAATGTTATCAAATATTGCATCCGAGATGTTAGGTTGCCTTAGATTATGATATATACCGTTATAGACGTATATACTCTTCCCTCCGAGAAGTAGGGTTCGGCAGGCCAGGAATGTCGTCAAATGTTGCATCCGAGACGTTAGGTTGCCTTAGGTTAGGATATATAACGTTATAGACGCATGTAATGTTACCACCGAGACGTAGGGACCAACACGCCTGGAATGTTGTCAAATGTTACATCCGAGATGTTAGGTTGCCTTAGGTTAGGATATATGACGTTACAGACGTATATACTGTTCCCTCCGAGAAGTAGGGTTCGACAGGCCAGGAATGTTGTCAAATATTGCATCCGAGATGTTAGGTTGCCTTAGGTTAGGATATATAACGTTATAAACGCATGTAATGTTACCACCGAGACGTAGGGACCGACACGACTGGAATGTTGTCAAATGTTACATCCGAGATGTTAGGTTGCCTTAGGTTAGGATATATGACGTTACAGACGTATATACTGTTCCCTCCGAGAAGTAGGGTTCGACAGGCCAGGAATGTTGTCAAATATTGCATCCGAGATGTTAGGTTGCCTTAGGTTAGGATATATAACGTTATAGACGCATGTAATGTTACCGCCGAGACGTAGGGACCGACACGCCTGGAATGTTGTCAAATGTTACATCCGACATGTTAGGTTGCCTTAGGTTAGGATATAAGACGTTACAGACGTATATACTGTTCCCTCCGAGAAGTAGGGTTCGACAGGCCAGGAATGTTGTCAAATATTGCATCCGAGATGTTAGGTTGCCTTAGGTTAGGATATATAACGTTATAAACGCATGTAATGTTACCACCGAGACGTAGGGACCGACACGCCTGGAAGGTTGTAGAATATTACATCCGAGATGTCAGGTTGCCTTAGGTTAGGATATATACCGTTATAAACATATATACTGTTCCCTCCGAGAAGTAGGGTTCGACAGGCCAGGAATGTTGTCAAATATTGCATCCGAGATGTTAGGTTGCCTTAGATTAGGATATACAACGTTATAGACGCACATAATGTTCCCACCGAGACGTAGGGACCGACACGCCTGGAATGTTGTCAAATGTTACATCCGAGACGTTAGGTTGCCTTAGGTTAGGATATATGACGTTACAGACGTATATACTGTTCCCTCCGAGAAGTAGGGTTCGACAGGCCAGGAATGTTGTCAAATACTGCATCCGAGATGTTAGATTGCCTTAGATTATGATATCGACCGTTATAGACGCATATAATATTCCCACCGAAAAGTATGCACCGACACGCCAGGAATATTGTAAAATATTACGTCTGAGATAATAGGTTGCCTTAGATTAGGATATACAACGTTATAGACTCATATAATGTTCCCACCGAGAAGTAGGGTCCGACACGCCTGGAATGATGTAGAATATTACATCCGAGATGTCAGGTTGCCTTAGGTTAGGATATATAACGTTATAGACGTATATACTGTTCCCTCCGAGAAGTAGGGTTCGACAGGCCAGGAATGTTGTCAAATATTGCATCCGAGATGTTAGGTTGCCTTAGATTAGGATATACAACGTTATAGACGCATATAATGTTCCCACCGAGGAGTAGGGTCCGACACGCCTGGAATGTTGTAGAATATTACATCCGAGATGTAAGGTTGCCTTAGGTTAGAATGTATGACGTTACAGACGTATATACTGTTCCATCCGAGAAGTAGGGTTCGACAGGCCAGGAATGTTATCAAATATTGCATCCGAGATGTTAGGTTGCCTTAGATTATGATATATACCGTTATAGACGTATATACTCTTCCCTCCGAGAAGTAGGGTTCGGCAGGCCAGGAATGTCGTCAAATGTTGCATCCGAGATGTTAGGTTGCCTTAGGTTAGGATATATAACGTTATAGACGCATGTAATGTTACCACCGAGACGTAGGGACCAACACGCCTGGAATGTTGTCAAATGTTACATCCGAGATGTTAGGTTGCCTTAGGTTAGGATATATGACGTTACAGACGTATATACTGTTCCCTCCGAGAAGTAGGGTTCGACAGGCCAGGAATGTTGTCAAATATTGCATCCGAGATGTTAGGTTGCCTTAGGTTAGGATATATAACGTTATAAACGCATGTAATGTTACCACCGAGACGTAGGGACCGACACGACTGGAATGTTGTCAAATGTTACATCCGAGATGTTAGGTTGCCTTAGGTTAGGATAATGACGTTACAGACGTATATACTGTTCCCTCGGGGAAGTAGGGTTCTACAGGCCAGGAATGTTGTCAAATATTGCATCCGAGATGTTAGGTTGCCTTAGATTATGATATATACCGTTATAGACGTATATACTGTTCCCTCCGAGAAGTAGGGTTCGACAGGCCAGGAGTGATGTCAAATATTGCATCCGAGATGTTAGGTGCCTTAGGTTAGGATATATATCGTTATAGACGCATATAATGTTCCCACCGAGTAGTATGGTCCGACACGCCTGGAAGGTTGTAGAATATTACATCCGAGATGTCAGGTTGCCTTAGGTTAGGATATATACTGTTATAGACATATATACTGTTCCCTCCGAGAAGTAGGGTTCGACAGGCCAGGAATGTTGTCAAATATTGCATCCGAGATGTTAGGTTGCCTTAGGTTAGGATATATAACGTTATAGACGCATGTAATGTTACCGCCGAGACGTAGGGACCGACACGCCTGGAATGTTGTCAAATGTTACATCCGACATGTTAGGTTGCCTTAGGTTAGGATATAAGACGTTACTGACGTATATACTGTTCCCTCCGAGAAGTAGGGTTCGACAGGCCAGGAATGTTGTCAAATATTGCATCCGAGATGTTAAGTTGCCTTAGGTTAGGATATATAACGTTATAAACGCATGTAATGTTACCACCGAGACGTAGGGACCGACACGCCTGGAAGGTTGTAGAATATTACATCCGAGATGTCAGGTTGCCTTAGGTTAGGATATATACCGTTATAGACATATATACTGTTCCCTCCGAGAAGTAGGGTTCGACAGGCCAGGAGTGTTGTCAAATATTGCATGCGAGATGTTAGGTTGCCTTAGATTATGATATATACCGTTATAGACGTATATACTGTTCCCTCCGAGAAGTAGGGTTCGACAGGCCAGGAATGTTGTCAAATAGTGCATCCGAGATGTTAGGTTGCCTTAGATTAGGATATACAACGTTATAGACGCATATAATGTTCCCACCGAGAAGTAGGGTCCGACACGCCTGGAATGTTGTAGAATAATACATCCGAGATGTCAGGTTGCCTTAGGTTAGGATATATAACGTTATAGACGTATATATTGTTCCCTCCGAGAAGTAGGGTTCGACAGGCCAGGAATGTTGTCAAATATTGCATCCGAGATGTTAGGTTGCCTTAGATTAGGATATATACCGTTATAGACGCATGTAATGTTACCACCGAGACGTAGGGACCGACACGCCTGGAATGTTGTCAAATGTTACATCCGAGATGTTAGGTTGCCTCAGGTTAGGATATATGACGTTATAGACGTATATACTGTTCCCTCCGAGAAGTAGGGTTCGACGGGCCAGGAATGTTGTCAAATATTGCATCCGAGATGATAGGTCGCCTTAGGATAGGATATATAACGTTATAGACGCATGTAATGTTACCACCGAGACGTAGGGACCGACACGCCTGGAATGTTGTCAAATGTTACATCCGAGATGTTAGGTTGCCTTAGGTTAGGATATATAACGTTACAGACGTATATACTGTTCCCTCCGAGAAGTAGTGTTCGACAAGCCAGGAATGTTGTCAAATATTGCATCCGAGATGTTAGGTTGCCTTAGATTAGGATATATACCGTTATAGACGTATATACTGTTCTCTCCGAGAAGTAGGGTTCGACAGGCCAGGAATGTTGTCAAATATTGCATCCGAGATGTTAGGTTGCCTCAGGTAAGGATATATGACGTTATAGACGTATATACTGTTCCCTCCGAGAAGTAGGGTTCGACAGGCCAGGAATGTTGTCAAATATTGCATCCGAGATGTTAGGTTGCCTTAGATTGGGATATACAACGTTATAGACGTATATACTGTTCCCTCCGAGAAGTAGGGTTCGACAGGCCAGGAATGTTGCCAAATATTGCATCCGAGATGTTAGGTTGCCTTAGATTAGGATATACAACGTTATAGACGAATATAATGTTCCCACCGAGGAGTAGGGTCCGACACGCCTGGAATGTTGTACAATATTACATCCGAGATATAAGGTTGCCTTAGGTTAGAATATATAACGTTATGGATGTATATACTGTCCCCACCGAGAAGTAGGGTCTGACACGCCAGGAATGTTGTCAAATATTACATCCGAAATGTAAGGTTGCCGTAGGTTAGGATATATAACGTTATGGACGTATATACTGTTCCCACCGAGAAGTAGGGTTCGACAGGCCAGGAATGTTGTCAAATATTGCATCCGAGATGTAAGGTTGCCTTAGGTTAGGATATATAACGTTATGGACGTATATACTGTTCCCACCGAGAAGTAGGGACCGACACGCCTGGAATGTTGTCAAATGTTACATCCGAGATGTTAGGTTGCCTTAGATTAGGATATATACCGTTATAGACGCATGTAATGTTACCACCGAGACGTAGGGACCGACACGCCTGGAATGTTGTCAAATGTTACATCCGAGATGTTAGGTTGCCTCAGGTTAGGATATATGACGTTATAGACGTATATACTGTTCCCTCCGAGAAGTAGGGTTCGAAAGGCCAGGAATGTTGTCAAATATTGCATCCGAGATGTTAGGTTGCCTTAGATTGGGATATACAACGTTATAGACGTATATACTGTTCCCTCCGAGAAGTAGGGTTCGACAGGCCAGGAATGTTGCCAAATATTGCATCCGAGATGTTAGGTTGCCTTAGATTAGGATATACAACGTTATAGACGAATATAATGTTCCCACCGAGGAGTAGGGTCCGACACGCCTGGAATGTTGTACAATATTACATCCGAGATATAAGGTTGCCTTAGGTTAGAATATATAACGTTATGGATGTATATACTGTCCCCACCGAGAAGTAGGGTCTGACACGCCAGGAATGTTGTCAAATATTACATCCGAAATGTAAGGTTGCCGTAGGTTAGGATATATAACGTTATGGACGTATATACTGTTCCCACCGAGAAGTAGGGTTCGACAGGCCAGGAATGTTTTCAAATATTGCATCCGAGATGTAAGGTTGCCTTAGGTTAGGATATATAACGTTATGGACGTATATACTGTTCCCACCGAGAAGTAGGGACCGACACGCCTGGAATGTTGTCAAATGTTACATCCGAGATGTTAGGTTGCCTTAGGTTAGGATATATAATGTTATAGACGCATGTAATGTTACCACCGAGACGTAGGGACCGACACGCCTGGAATGTTGTCAAATGTTACATCCGAGATGTTAGGCTGCCTTAGGTTAGCATATATATCGTTATAGACGTATATACTGTTCCCTCCGAGAAGTAGGGTTCGACAGGCCAGGAATGTTATCAAATATTGCACCCGAGATGTTAGGTTGCCTTAGATTATGATATATACCGTTATAGACGCATATAATGTTCCCACCGAGAAGTAGGGTCCGGCACGCCTGGAATGATGTAAAATATTACATCCGAGATGTCACGTTGCCTTAGGTTAGGATATATACTGTTATAGACATATATACTGTTCCCTCCGAGAAGTATGGTCCGACACGCTTGGAAGGTTGTAGAATATTACATCCGAGATGTCAGGTTGCCTTAGGTTAGGATATATACTGTTATAGACATATATACTGTTCCCTCCGAGAAGTAGGGTTCGACAGGCCAGGAATGTTGTCAAATATTGCATCCGACATGTTAGGATGCCTTAGGTTAGGATATAAGACGTTACAGACGTATATACTGTTCCCTCCGAGAAGTAGGGTTCGACAGGCCAGGATTGTTGTCAAATATTGCATCCGAGATGTTAGGTTACCTTAGAGTATGATATATACCGTTATAGACGCATATAATATTCCCACCGAGAAGTAGGGTCCGACACGCCTGGAAGGTTGTAGAATATTACATCCGAGATGTCAGGTTGCCTTAGGTTAGGATATATACCGTTATAGACATATATACTGTTCCCTCCGAGAAGTAGGGTTCGACAGGCCAGGAGTGTTGTCAAATATTGCATCCGAGATGTTAGGTTGCCTTAGATTATGATATATACCGTTATAGACGTATATACTGTTCCCTCCGAGAAGTAGGGTTCGACAGGCCAGGAATGTTGTCAAATATAGCATCCGAGATGTTAGGTTGCCTTAGATTAGGATATACAACGTTATAGACGCATATAATGTTCCCACCGAGAAGTAGGGTCCGACACGCCTGGAATGTTGTAGAATAATACATCCGAGATGTCAGGTTGCCTTAGGTTAGGATATATAACGTTATAGACGTATATACTTTTCCCTCCGAGAAGTAGGGTTCGACAGGCCAGGAATGTTGTCAAATATTGCATCCGAGATGTTAGGTTGCCTTAGATTAGGATATATACCGTTATAGACGCATGTAATGTTACCACCGAGACGTAGGGACCGACACGCCTGGAATGTTGTCAAATGTTACATCCGAGATGTTAGGTTGCCTCAGGTTAGGATATATGACGCTACAGACGTATATACAGTTCCCTCCGAGAAGTAGGGTTCGACAGGCCAGGAATGTTGTCAAATATTGCATCCGAGATGTTAGGTTGCCTTAGATTGGGATATACAACGTTATAGACGCATGTAATGTTCCCACCGAGGAGTAGGGTCCGACACGCCTGGAATGTTGTCAAGTGTTACATCCGAGATGTCAGGTTGCCTTAGGTTAGGATATATACTGTTATAGACATATATACTGTTCCCTCCGAGAAGTAGGGTTCGACAGGCCAGGAGTGTTGTCAAATATTGCATCCGAGATGTTAGGTTGCCTTAGATTATGATATATACCGTTATAGACGTATATACTGTTCCCTCCGAGAAGTAGGGTTCGACAGGCCAGGAATGTTGTCAAATATTGCATCCGAGATGTTAGGTTGCCTTAGATTAGGATATACAACGTTATAGACGCATATAATGTTCCCACCGAGTAGTAGGATCCGACACGCCTGGAAGGTTGTAGAATATTACATCCGAGATGTCAGGTTGCCTTAGGTTAGGATATATACCGTTATAGACATATATACTGTTCCCTCCGAGAAGAACGGTTCGGCAGGCCAGGAATGTTGTCAAATCTTGCATCCGAGATGTTAGGTTGCCTTAGGTTAGGATATATAACGTTATAGACGCATGTAATGTTACCACCGAGACGTAGGGACCGACACGCCTGGAATGTTGTCAAATGTTACATCCGAGACGTTAGGTTGCCTTAGGTTAGGATATATGACGTTACAGACGTATATACTGTTCCCTCCGAGAAGTAGGGTTCGACAGGCCAGGAATGTTGTCAAATACTGCATCCGAGATGTTAGATTGCCTTAGATTATGATATCGACCGTTATAGACGCATATAATATTCCCACCGAAAAGTATGCACCGACACGCCAGGAATATTGTAAAATATTACGTCTGAGATAATAGGTTGCCTTAGATTAGGATATACAACGTTATAGACTCATATAATGTTCCCACCGAGAAGTAGGGTCCGACACGCCTGGAATGATGTAGAATATTACATCCGAGATGTCAGGTTGCATTAGGTTAGGATATATAACGTTATAGACGTATATACTGTTCCCTCCGAGAAGTAGGGTTCGACAGGCCAGGAATGTTGTCAAATATTGCATCCGAGATGTTAGGTTGCCTTAGATTAGGATATACAACGTAATAGACGCATATAATGTTCCCACCGAGGAGTAGGGTCCGACACGCCTGGAATGTTGTAGAATATTACATCCGAGATGTAAGGTTGCCTTAGGTTAGAATATATGACGTTACAGACGTATATACTGTTCCATCCGAGAAGTAGGGTTCGACAGGCCAGGAATGTTATCAAATATTGCATCCGAGATGTTAGGTTGCCTTAGATTATGATATATACCGTTATAGACGTATATACTCTTCCCTCCGAGAAGTAGGGTTCGGCAGGCCAGGAATGTCGTCAAATGTTGCATCCGAGACGTTAGGTTGCCTTAGGTTAGGATATATAACGTTATAGACGCATGTAATGTTACCACCGAGACGTAGGGACCAACACGCCTGGAATGTTGTCAAATGTTACATCCGAGATGTTAGGTTGCCTTAGGTTAGGATATATGACGTTACAGACGTATATACTGTTCCCTCCGAGAAGTAGGGTTCGACAGGCCAGGAATGTTGTCAAATATTGCATCCGAGATGTTAGGTTGCCTTAGGTTAGGATATATAACGTTATAGACGCATGTAATGTTACCGCCGAGACGTAGGGACCGACACGCCTGGAATGTTGTCAAATGTTACATCCGACATGTTAGGTTGCCTTAGGTTAGGATATAAGACGTTACAGACGTATATACTGTTCCCTCCGAGAAGTAGGGTTCGACAGGCCAGGAATGTTGTCAAATATTGCATCCGAGATGTTAGGTTGCCTTAGGTTAGGATATGTAACGTTATAAACGCATGTAATGTTACCACCGAGACGTAGGGACCGACACGCCTGGAAGGTTGTAGAATATTACATCCGAGATGTCAGGTTGCCTTAGGTTAGGATATATACCGTTATAGACATATATACTGTTCCCTCCGAGAAGTAGGGTTCGACAGGCCAGGAATGTTGTCAAATATTGCATCCGAGATGTTAGGTTGCCTTAGATTAGGATATACAACGTTATAGACGCATATAATGTTCCCACCGAGACGTAGGGACCGACACGCCTGGAATGTTGTCAAATGTTACATCCGAGACGTTAGGTTGCCTTAGGTTAGGATATATGACGTTACAGACGTATATACTGTTCCCTCCGAGAAGTAGGGTTCGACAGGCCAGGAATGTTGTCAAATACTGCATCCGAGATGTTAGATTGCCTTAGATTATGATATCGACCGTTATAGACGCATATAATATTCCCACCGAAAAGTATGCACCGACACGCCAGGAATATTGTAAAATATTACGTCTGAGATAATAGGTTGCCTTAGATTAGGATATACAACGTTATAGACTCATATAATGTTCCCACCGAGAAGTAGGGTCCGACACGCCTGGAATGATGTAGAATATTACATCCGAGATGTCAGGTTGCATTAGGTTAGGATATATAACGTTATAGACGTATATACTGTTCCCTCCGAGAAGTAGGGTTCGACAGGCCAGGAATGTTGTCAAATATTGCATCCGAGATGTTAGGTTGCCTTAGATTAGGATATACAACGTAATAGACGCATATAATGTTCCCACCGAGGAGTAGGGTCCGACACGCCTGGAATGTTGTAGAATATTACATCCGAGATATAAGGTTGCCTTAGGTTAGAATATATGACGTTACAGACGTATATACTGTTCCATCCGAGAAGTAGGGTTCGACAGGCCAGGAATGTTATCAAATATTGCATCCGAGATGTTAGGTTGCCTTAGATTATGATATATACCGTTATAGACGTATATACTCTTCCCTCCGAGAAGTAGGGTTCGGCAGGCCAGGAATGTCGTCAAATGTTGCATCCGAGATGTTAGGTTGCCTTAGGTTAGGATATATAACGTTATAGACGCATGTAATGTTACCACCGAGACGTAGGGACCAACACGCCTGGAATGTTGTCAAATGTTACATCCGAGATGTTAGGTTGCCTTAGGTTAGGATATATGACGTTACAGACGTATATACTGTTCCCTCCGAGAAGTAGGGTTCGACGGGCCAGGAATGTTGTAAAATATTACATCCGAGTTGTTACGTTGCCGTTATAGACGCATTAATGTTACCACCGAGACGTAGGGACCGACACGCCTGGAATGTTGTCAAATGTGACATCCGAGATGTTAGGTTGCCTTATGTTAGGATATATGACGCTACAGACGTATATACTGTTCCCTCCGAGAAGTAGGGTTCGAAAGGCCAGGAATGTTGTCAAATATTGCATCCGAGATGTTAGGTTGCCTTAGATTGGGATATACAACGTTATAGTCGTATATACTGTTCCTTCCGAGAAGTAGGGTTCGACAGGCCAGGAATGTTGCCAAATATTGCATCCGAGATGTTAGGTTGCCTTAGATTAGGATATACAACGTTATAGACGAATATAATGTTCCCACCGAGGAGTAGGGTCCGACACGCCTGGAATGTTGTACAATATTACATCCGAGATATAAGGTTGCCTTAGGTTAGAATATATAACGTTATGGATGTATATACTGTCCCCACCGAGAAGTAGGGTCTGACACGCCAGGAATGTTGTCAAATATTACATCCGAAATGTAAGGTTGCCGTAGGTTAGGATATATAACGTTATGGACGTATATACTGTTCCCACCGAGAAGTAGGGTTCGACAGGCCAGGAATGTTTTCAAATATTGCATCCGAGATGTAAGGTTGCCTTAGGTTAGGATATATAACGTTATGGACGTATATACTGTTCCCACCGAGAAGTAGGGACCGACACGCCTGGAATGTTGTCAAATGTTACATCCGAGATGTTAGGTTGCCTTAGGTTAGGATATATAATGTTATAGACGCATGTAATGTTACCACCGAGACGTAGGGACCGACACGCCTGGAATGTTGTCAAATGTTACATCCGAGATGTTAGGCTGCCTTAGGTTAGCATATATATCGTTATAGACGTATATACTGTTCCCTCCGAGAAGTAGGGTTCGACAGGCCAGGAATGTTATCAAATATTGCACCCGAGATGTTAGGTTGCCTTAGATTATGATATATACCGTTATAGACGTATATACTGTTCCCTCCGAGATGTAGGGTTCGGCAGGCCAGGAATGTTGTCAAATATTGCATCCGAGATGTTAGGTAGCCTCAGGTAAGGATATATGACGTTATAGACGTATATACTGTTCCCCCCGAGAAGTAGGGTTCGACAGGCCAGGAATGTTGTCAAATATTGCATCCGAGATGTTAGGTTGCCTCAGGTTAGGATATATGACGTTATAGACGTATATACTGTTCCCTCCGAGAAGTAGGGTTCGACGGGCCAGGAATGTTGTAAAATATTACATCCGAGTTGTTACGTTGCCGTTATAGACGCATTAATGTTACCACCGAGACGTAGGGACCGACACGCCTGGAATGTTGTCAAATGTGACATCCGAGATGTTAGGTTGCCTTATGTTAGGATATATGACGCTACAGACGTATATACTGTTCCCTCCGAGAAGTAGGGTTCGAAAGGCCAGGAATGTTGTCAAATATTGCATCCGAGATGTTAGGTTGCCTTAGATTGGGATATACAACGTTATAGTCGTATATACTGTTCCTTCCGAGAAGTAGGGTTCGACAGGCCAGGAATGTTGCCAAATATTGCATCCGAGATGTTAGGTTGCCTTAGATTAGGATATACAACGTTATAGACGAATATAATGTTCCCACCGAGGAGTAGGGTCCGACACGCCTGGAATGTTGTACAATATTACATCCGAGATATAAGGTTGCCTTAGGTTAGAATATATAACGTTATGGATGTATATACTGTCCCCACCGAGAAGTAGGGTCTGACACGCCAGGAATGTTGTCAAATATTACATCCGAAATGTAAGGTTGCCGTAGGTTAGGATATATAACGTTATGGACGTATATACTGTTCCCACCGAGAAGTAGGGTTCGACAGGCCAGGAATGTTTTCAAATATTGCATCCGAGATGTAAGGTTGCCTTAGGTTAGGATATATAACGTTATGGACGTATATACTGTTCCCACCGAGAAGTAGGGACCGACACGCCTGGAATGTTGTCAAATGTTACATCCGAGATGTTAGGTTGCCTTAGGTTAGGATATATAATGTTATAGACGCATGTAATGTTACCACCGAGACGTAGGGACCGACACGCCTGGAATGTTGTCAAATGTTACATCCGAGATGTTAAGCTCCCTTAGGTTAGCATATATATCGTTATAGACGTATATACTGTTCCCTCCGAGAAGTAGGGTTCGACAGGCCAGGAATGTTATCAAATATTGCACCCGAGATGTTAGGTTGCCTTAGATTATGATATATACCGTTATAGACGTATATACTGTTCCCTCCGAGATGTAGGGTTCGGCAGGCCAGGAATGTTGTCAAATATTGCATCCGAGATGTTAGGTTGCCTCAGGTAAGGATATATGACGTTATAGACGTATATACTGTTCCCCCCGAGAAGTAGGGTTCGACAGGCCAGGAATGTTGTCAAATATTGCATCCGAGATGTTAGGTTGCCTTAGGTTAGGATATATAACGTTATAGACGCATGTAATGTTACCACCGAGACGTAGGGACCAACACGCCTGGAATGTTGTCAAATGTTACACCCGAGATGTTAGGTTGCCTTAGGTTAGGATATATGACGTTACAGACGTATATACTGTTCCCTCCGAGAAGTAGGGTTCGACAGGCCAGGAATGTTGTCAAATATTGCATCCGAGATGTTAGATTGCCTTAGATTATGATATCGACCGTTATAGACGCATATAATATTCCCACCGAAAAGTATGCACCGACACGCCAGGAATATTGTAAAATATTACGTCTGAGATAATAGGTTGCCTTAGATTAGGATATACAACGTTATAGACTCATATAATGTTCCCACCGAGAAGTAGGGTCCGACACGCCTGGAATGATGTAGAATATTACATCCGAGATGTCAGGTTGCCATAGGTTAGGATATATAACGTTATAGACGTATATACTGTTCCCTCCGAGAAGTACGGTTCGGCAGGCCAGGAATGTTGTCAAATCTTGCATCCGAGATGTTAGGTTGCCTTAGGTTAGGATATATAACGTTATAGACGCATGTAATGTTACCCCCGAGACGTAGGGACCGACACGCCTGGAATGTTGTCAAGTGTTACATCCGAGATGTTAGGTTTGCCTTATGTTAGGATATATGGCGCTACAGACGTATATACTGTTCCGTCCGAGAAGTAGGGTTCGACAGGCCAGGAATGTTGTCAAATATTGCATCCGAGATGTTAGGTTGCCTTAGATTAGGATATATACCGTTATAGACGTATATAATGTACCCTCCGAGAAGTAGGGTTCGACAGGCCAGGAATGTTGTCAAATATTGCATCCGAGATGTTAGGTTGCCTTAGATTAGGATATACAACGTTATAGACGCATATAATGTTCCCACCGAGAAGTAGGGTCCAACACGCCTGGAAGGTTGTAGAATATTACATCCGAGATGTTAGGTTGCCTTAGGTTAGGATATATGACGTTACAGACGTATATACTGTTCCCTCCGAGAAGTAGGGTTCGACAGGCCAGGAATGTTATCAAATATTGCATCCGAGATGTTAGGTTGCCTTAGATTATGATATATACCGTTATAGAGGTATATACTGTTCCCTCCGAGAAGTAGGGTTCGGCAGGCCAGGAATGTCGTCAAATATTGCATCCGAGATGTTAGGTTGCCTTAGGTTAGGATATATAACGTTATAGACGCATGTAATGTTACCACCGAGACGTAGGGACCAACACGCCTGGAATGTTGTCAAATGTTACATCCGAGATGTTAGGTTGCCTTAGGTTAGGATATATGACGTTACAGACGTATATACTGTTCCCTCCGAGAAGTAGGGTTCGACAGGCCAGGAATGTTGTCAAATATTGCATCCGAAATGTTAGATTGCCTTAGATTATGATATCGACCGTTATAGACGCATATAATATTCCCACCGAAAAGTATGCACCGACACGCCAGGAATATTGTAAAATATTACGTCTGAGATAATAGGTTGCCTTAGATTAGGATATACAACGTTATAGACGCATATAATGTTCCCACCGAGGAGTAGGGTCCGACACGCCTGGAATGTTGTAGAATATTACATCCGAGATGTAAGGTTGCCTTAGGTTAGAATATATAACGTTATGGATGTATATACTGTTCCCACCGAGAAGTGGGGTCCGACACGCCAGGAATGTTGTCAAATATTACATCCGAGATGTAAGGTTGCCTTAGGTTAGGATATATAACGTTATGGACGTATATACTGTTCCCACCGAGAAGTAGGGTCCGACACGCCAGGAATGTTGTCAAATATTACATCCGAGTTGTTACGTTGCCGTTATAGACGCATTAATGTTACCACCGAGACGTAGGGACCGACACGCCTGGAATGTTGTCAAATGTTACATCCGAGATGTTAGGTTGCCTTAGGTTAGGATATATATCGTTATAGACGTATATACTGTTCCCACCGAGAGGTAGGGTTCGACAGGCCAGGAATGTTGTCAAATATTGCATCCGAGATGTTAGGTTGCCTTAGGTTAGGATATATAACGTTGTAGACGCATGTAATGTTACCACCGAGACGTAGGGACCGACACGCCTGGAATGTTGTCAAATATTGCATCCGAGATGTTAGGTTGCCTTAGGTTAGGATATATACCGTTACAGACGTATATACTGTTCCCTCCGAGAAGTAGGGTTCGACAGGCCAGGAATGTTGTCAAATATTACATCCGAGATGTCAGGTTGCCATAGGTTAGGATATATAACGTTATAGACGTATATACTGTTCCCTCCGAGAAGTACGGTTCGGCAGGCCAGGAATGTTGTCAAATCTTGCATCCGAGATGTTAGGTTGCCTTAGGTTAGGATATATAACGTTATAGACGCATGTAATGTTACCCCCGAGACGTAGGGACCGACACGCCTGGAATGTTGTCAAGTGTTACATCCGAGATGTTAGGTTGCCTTATGTTAGGATATATGGCGCTACAGACGTATATACTGTTCCGTCCGAGAAGTAGGGTTCGACAGGCCAGGAATGTTGTCAAATATTGCATCCGAGATGTTAGGTTGCCTTAGATTAGGATATATACCGTTATAGACGTATATAATGTACCCTCCGAGAAGTAGGGTTCGACAGGCCAGGAATGTTGTCAAATATTGCATCCGAGATGTTAGGTTGCCTTAGATTAGGATATACAACGTTATAGACGCATATAATGTTCCCACCGAGAAGTAGGGTCCAACACGCCTGGAAGGTTGTAGAATATTACATCCGAGATGTTAGGTTGCCTTAGGTTAGGATATATGACGTTACAGACGTATATACTGTTCCCTCCGAGAAGTAGGGTTCGACAGGCCAGGAATGTTATCAAATATTGCATCCGAGATGTTAGGTTGCCTTAGATTATGATATATACCGTTATAGACGTATATACTGTTCCCTCCGAGAAGTAGGGTTCGGCAGGCCAGGAATGTCGTCAAATATTGCATCCGAGATGTTAGGTTGCCTTAGGTTAGGATATATAACGTTATAGACGCATGTAATGTTACCACCGAGACGTAGGGACCAACACGCCTGGAATGTTGTCAAATGTTACATCCGAGATGTTAGGTTGCCTTAGGTTAGGATATATGACGTTACAGACGTATATACTGTTCCCTCCGAGAAGTAGGGTTCGACAGGCCAGGAATGTTGTCAAATATTGCATCCGAGATGTTAGATTGCCTTAGATTATGATATCGACCGTTATAGACGCATATAATATTCCCACCGAAAAGTATGCACCGACACGCCAGGAATATTGTAAAATATTACGTCTGAGATAATAGGTTGCCTTAGATTAGGATATACAACGTTATAGACTCATATAATGTTCCCACCGAGAAGTAGGGTCCGACACGCCTGGAATGATGTAGAATATTACATCCGAGATGTCAGGTTGCCATAGGTTAGGATATATAACGTTATAGACGTATATACTGTTCCCTCCGAGAAGTACGGTTCGGCAGGCCAGGAATGTTGTCAAATCTTGCATCCGAGATGTTAGGTTGCCTTAGGTTAGGATATATAACGTTATAGACGCATGTAATGTTACCCCCGAGACGTAGGGACCGACACGCCTGGAATGTTGTCAAGTGTTACATCCGAGATGTTAGGTTTGCCTTATGTTAGGATATATGGCGCTACAGACGTATATACTGTTCCGTCCGAGAAGTAGGGTTCGACAGGCCAGGAATGTTGTCAAATATTGCATCCGAGATGTTAGGTTGCCTTAGATTAGGATATATACCGTTATAGACGTATATAATGTACTCTCCGAGAAGTAGGGTTCGACAGGCCAGGAATGTTGTCAAATATTGCATCCGAGATGTTAGGTTGCCTTAGATTAGGATATACAACGTTATAGACGCATATAATGTTCCCACCGAGAAGTAGGGTCCAACACGCCTGGAAGGTTGTAGAATATTACATCCGAGATGTTAGGTTGCCTTAGGTTAGGATATATGACGTTACAGACGTATATACTGTTCCCTCCGAGAAGTAGGGTTCGACAGGCCAGGAATGTTATCAAATATTGCATCCGAGATGTTAGGTTGCCTTAGATTATGATATATACCGTTATAGAGGTATATACTGTTCCCTCCGAGAAGTAGGGTTCGGCAGGCCAGGAATGTCGTCAAATATTGCATCCGAGATGTTAGGTTGCCTTAGGTTAGGATATATAACGTTATAGACGCATGTAATGTTACCACCGAGACGTAGGGACCAACACGCCTGGAATGTTGTCAAATGTTACATCCGAGATGTTAGGTTGCCTTAGGTTAGGATATATGACGTTACAGACGTATATACTGTTCCCTCCGAGAAGTAGGGTTCGACAGGCCAGGAATGTTGTCAAATATTGCATCCGAAATGTTAGATTGCCTTAGATTATGATATCGACCGTTATAGACGCATATAATATTCCCACCGAAAAGTATGCACCGACACGCCAGGAATATTGTAAAATATTACGTCTGAGATAATAGGTTGCCTTAGATTAGGATATACAACGTTATAGACGCATATAATGTTCCCACCGAGGAGTAGGGTCCGACACGCCTGGAATGTTGTAGAATATTACATCCGAGATGTAAGGTTGCCTTAGGTTAGAATATATAACGTTATGGATGTATATACTGTTCCCACCGAGAAGTGGGGTCCGACACGCCAGGAATGTTGTCAAATATTACATCCGAGATGTAAGGTTGCCTTAGGTTAGGATATATAACGTTATGGACGTATATACTGTTCCCACCGAGAAGTAGGGTCCGACACGCCAGGAATGTTGTCAAATATTACATCCGAGTTGTTACGTTGCCGTTATAGACGCATTAATGTTACCACCGAGACGTAGGGACCGACACGCCTGGAATGTTGTCAAATGTTACATCCGAGATGTTAGGTTGCCTTAGGTTAGGATATATATCGTTATAGACGTATATACTGTTCCCACCGAGAGGTAGGGTTCGACAGGCCAGGAATGTTGTCAAATATTGCATCCGAGATGTTAGGTTGCCTTAGGTTAGGATATATAACGTTGTAGACGCATGTAATGTTACCACCGAGACGTAGGGACCGACACGCCTGGAATGTTGTCAAATATTGCATCCGAGATGTTAGGTTGCCTTAGGTTAGGATATATACCGTTACAGACGTATATACTGTTCCCTCCGAGAAGTAGGGTTCGACAGGCCAGGAATGTTGTCAAATATTACATCCGAGATGTCAGGTTGCCATAGGTTAGGATATATAACGTTATAGACGTATATACTGTTCCCTCCGAGAAGTACGGTTCGGCAGGCCAGGAATGTTGTCAAATCTTGCATCCGAGATGTTAGGTTGCCTTAGGTTAGGATATATAACGTTATAGACGCATGTAATGTTACCCCCGAGACGTAGGGACCGACACGCCTGGAATGTTGTCAAGTGTTACATCCGAGATGTTAGGTTGCCTTATGTTAGGATATATGGCGCTACAGACGTATATACTGTTCCGTCCGAGAAGTAGGGTTCGACAGGCCAGGAATGTTGTCAAATATTGCATCCGAGATGTTAGGTTGCCTTAGATTAGGATATATACCGTTATAGACGTATATAATGTACCCTCCGAGAAGTAGGGTTCGACAGGCCAGGAATGTTGTCAAATATTGCATCCGAGATGTTAGGTTGCCTTAGATTAGGATATACAACGTTATAGACGCATATAATGTTCCCACCGAGAAGTAGGGTCCAACACGCCTGGAAGGTTGTAGAATATTACATCCGAGATGTTAGGTTGCCTTAGGTTAGGATATATGACGTTACAGACGTATATACTGTTCCCTCCGAGAAGTAGGGTTCGACAGGCCAGGAATGTTATCAAATATTGCATCCGAGATGTTAGGTTGCCTTAGATTATGATATATACCGTTATAGACGTATATACTGTTCCCTCCGAGAAGTAGGGTTCGGCAGGCCAGGAATGTCGTCAAATATTGCATCCGAGATGTTAGGTTGCCTTAGGTTAGGATATATAACGTTATAGACGCATGTAATGTTACCACCGAGACGTAGGGACCAACACGCCTGGAATGTTGTCAAATGTTACATCCGAGATGTTAGGTTGCCTTAGGTTAGGATATATGACGTTACAGACGTATATACTGTTCCCTCCGAGAAGTAGGGTTCGACAGGCCAGGAATGTTGTCAAATATTGCATCCGAAATGTTAGATTGCCTTAGATTATGATATCGACCGTTATAGACGCATATAATATTCCCACCGAAAAGTATGCACCGACACGCCAGGAATATTGTAAAATATTACGTCTGAGATAATAGGTTGCCTTAGATTAGGATATACAACGTTATAGACTCATATAATGTTCCCACCGAGAAGTAGGGTCCGACACGCCTGGAATGATGTAGAATATTACATCCGAGATGTCAGGTTGCCTTAGGTTAGGATATATAACGTTATAGACGTATATACTGTTCCCTCCGAGAAGTACGGTTCGGCAGGCCAGGAATGTTGTCAAATCTTGCATCCGAGATGTTAGGTTGCCTTAGGTTAGGATATATAACGTTATAGACGCATGTAATGTTACCACCGAGACGTAGGGACCGACACGCCTGGAATGTTGTCAAATGTTACATCCGAGATGTTAGGTTGCCTTAGATTAGGATATACAACGTTATAGACGCATATAATGTTCCCACCGAGGAGTAGGGTCCGACACGCCTGGAATGTTGTAGAATATTACATCCGAGATGTAAGGTTGCCTTAGGTTAGAATATATAACGTTATGGATGTATATACTGTTCCCACCGAGAAGTGGGGTCCGACACGCCAGGAATGTTGTCAAATATTACATCCGAGATGTAAGGTTGCCTTAGGTTAGGATATATAACGTTATGGACGTATATACTGTTCCCACCGAGAAGTAGGGTCCGACACGCCAGGAATGTTGTCAAATATTACATCCGAGTTGTTACGTTGCCGTTATAGACGCATTAATGTTACCACCGAGACGTAGGGACCGACACGCCTGGAATGTTGTCAAATGTTACATCCGAGATGTTAGGTTGCCTTAGGTTAGGATATATATCGTTATAGACGTATATACTGTTCCCACCGAGAGGTAGGGTTCGACAGGCCAGGAATGTTGTCAAATATTGCATCCGAGATGTTAGGTTGCCTTAGGTTAGGATATATAACGTTATAGACGCATGTAATGTTACCACCGAGACGTAGGGACCGACACGCCTGGAATGTTGTCAAATATTGCATCCGAGATGTTAGGTTGCCTTAGGTTAGGATATATACCGTTATAGACATATATACTGTTCCCTCCGAGAAGTAGGGTTCGACAGGCCAGGAATGTTGTCAAATATTGCATCCGAGATGTTAGCTTGCCTTAGGTTAGGATATGTAACGTTATAGACGCATGTAATGTTACCTCCGAGACGTAGGGACCGACACGCCTGGAATGTTGTCAAGTGTTACATCCGAGATGTTAGGTTGCCTTATGTTAGGATATATGACGCTACAGACGTATATACTGTTCCCTCCGAGAAGTAGGGTTCGACAGGCCAGGAATGTTATCAAATATTGAATCCGAGATGTTAGGTTGCCTTAGATTATGATATATACCGTTATAGACGTATATACTGTTCCCTCCGAGATGTAGGGTTCGGCAGGCCAGGAATGTCGTCAAATATTGCATCCGAGATGTTAGGTTGCCTTAGGTTAGGATATATAACGTTATAGACGCATGTAATGTTACCATCGAGACGTAGGGACCGACACGACTGGAATGTTGTCAAATGTGACATCCGAAATGTTAGGTTGCCTTAGGTTAGGATATATGACGTTACAGACGTATATACTGTTCCCTCCGAGAAGTAGGGTTCGACAGGCCAGGAATGTTGTCAAATATTGCATCCGAGATGTTAGGTTGCCTTAGGTTAGGATATATAACGTTATAAACGCATGTAATGTTACCACCGAGACGTAGGGACCGACACGACTGGAATGTTGTCAAATGTTACATCCGAGATGTCAGGTTGCCTTAGGTTAGGATATATGACGTTACAGACGTATATACTGTTCCCTCCGAGAAGTAGTGTTCGACAGGCCAGGAATGTTGTCAAATATTGCATCCGAGATGTTAGGTTGCCTTAGATTATGATATCGACCGTTATAGACGCATATAATATTCCCACCGAAAAGTATGCACCGACACGCCAGGAATATTGTAAAATATTACGTCTGAGATAATAGGTTGCCTTAGATTAGGATATACAACGTTATAGACTCATATAATGTTCCCACCGAGAAGTAGGGTCCGACACGCCTGGAATGATGTAGAATATTACATCCGAGATGTCAGGTTGCCTTAGGTTAGGATATATAACGTTATAGACGTATATACTGTTCCCTCCGAGAAGTACGGTTCGGCAGGCCAGGAATGTTGTCAAATCTTGCATCCGAGATGTTAGGTTGCCTTAGGTTAGGATATATAACGTTATAGACGCATGTAATGTTACCACCGAGACGTAGGGACCGACACGCCTGGAATGTTGTCAAATGTTACATCCGAGATGTTAGGTTGCCTTAGATTAGGATATACAACGTTATAGACGCATATAATGTTCCCACCGAGGAGTAGGGTCCGACACGCCTGGAATGTTGTAGAATATTACATCCGAGATGTAAGGTTGCCTTAGGTTAGAATATATAACGTTATGGATGTATATACTGTTCCCACCGAGAAGTGGGGTCCGACACGCCAGGAATGTTGTCAAATATTACATCCGAGATGTAAGGTTGCCTTAGGTTAGGATATATAACGTTATGGACGTATATACTGTTCCCACCGAGAAGTAGGGTCCGACACGCCAGGAATGTTGTCAAATATTACATCCGAGTTGTTACGTTGCCGTTATAGACGCATTAATGTTACCACCGAGACGTAGGGACCGACACGCCTGGAATGTTGTCAAATGTTACATCCGAGATGTTAGGTTGCCTTAGGTTAGGATATATATCGTTATAGACGTATATACTGTTCCCACCGAGAGGTAGGGTTCGACAGGCCAGGAATGTTGTCAAATATTGCATCCGAGATGTTAGGTTGCCTTAGGTTAGGATATATAACGTTATAGACGTATATACTGTTCCCTCCGAGAAGTACGGTTCGGCAGGCCAGGAATGTTGTCAAATCTTGCATCCGAGATGTTAGGTTGCCTTAGGTTAGGATATATAACGTTATAGACGCATGTGATGTTACCACCGAGACGTAGGGACCGACACGCCCGGAATCTTGTCAAATGTTACATCCGAGATGTTAGGTTGCCTTAGATTAGGATATACAACGTTATAGACGCATATAATGTTCCCACCGAGGAGTAGGGTCCGACACGCCTGGAATGTTGTAGAGTATTACATCCGAGATGTAAGGTTGCCTTAGGTTAGGATATATAACGTTATGGACGTATATACTGTTCCCACCGAGAAGTAGGGTCCGACACGCCAGGAATGTTGTCAAATATTACATCCGGGTTGTTACGTTGCCGTTATAGACGCATTAATGTTACCACCGAGACGCAGGGACCGACCCGCCTGGAATGTTGTCAAATGTTACATCCGAGATGTTAGGTTGCCTTAGGTTAGGATATATATCGTTATAGACGTATATACTGTTCCCACCGAGAGGTAGGGTTCGACAGGCCAGGAATGTTGTCAAATATTGCATCCGAGATGTTAGGTTGCCTTAGATTAGGATATATACCGTTAGAGACGTATATAATGTTCCCTCCGAGAAGTAGGGTTCGACAGGCCAGGAATGTTGTCAAATATTGCATCCGAGATGTTAGGTTGCCTTAGATTAGGATATACAACGTTATAGACGCATATAATGTTCCCACCGAGAAGTAGGGTTCGACACGCCTGGAAGGTTGTAGAATATTAAATCCGAGATGTTAGGTTGCCTTAGGTTAGGATACATGACGTTACAGACGTATATACTGTTCCCTCCGAGAAGTAGGGTTTGACAGGCCAGGAATGTTATGAAATATTGCATCCGAGATGTTAGGTTGCCTTAGATTATGATATATACCGTTATAGACACATATAATATTCCCACCGAAAAGTATGCACCGACACGCCAGGAATATTGTAAAATATTACGTCTGAGATAATAGGTTGCCTTAGATTAGGATATACAACGTTATAGACTCATATAATGTTCCCACCGAGAAGTAGGGTCCGACACGCCTGGAATGTTGTCAAATGTTACATCCGAGATGTAAGGTTGCCTTAGATTAGGATATACAACGTTATAGACGCATATAATGTTCCCACCGAGGAGTAGGGTCCGACACGCCTGGAATGTTGTAGAATATTACATCCGAGATGTAAGGTTGCCTTAGGTTAGAATATATAACGTTATGGATGTATATACTGTTCCCACCGAGAAGTAGGGTCTGACACGCCAGGAATGTTGTCAAATATTACATCCGATTTGTTACGTTGCCGTTATAGACGCATTAATGTTACCACCGAGACGTAGGGACCGACACGCCTGGAATGTTGTCAAATGTTACATCCGAGATGTTAGGTTGCCTTAGGTTAGGATATATATCGTTATAGACGTATATACTGTTCCCACCGAGAGGTAGGGTTCGACAGGCCAGGAATGTTGTCAAATATTGCATCCGAGATGTTAGGTTGCCTTAGATTAGGATATATACCGTTAGAGACGTATATAATGTTCCCTCCGAGAAGTAGGGTTCGACAGGCCAGGAATGTTGTCAAATATTGCATCCGAGATGTTAGGTTGCCTTAGATTAGGATATACAACGTTATAGACGCATGTAATGTTCCCACCGAGAAGTAGGTTTCGACACGCCTGGAAGGTTGTAGAATATTAAATCCGAGATGTTAGGTTGCCTTAGGTTAGGATACATGACGTTACAGACGTATATACTGTTCCCTCCGAGAAGTAGGGTTTGACAGGCCAGGAATGTTATGAAATATTGCATCCGAGATGTTAGGTTGCCGTAGATTATGATATATACCGTTATAGACACATATAATGTTCCCACCGAGAAGTAGGGTCCGACACGCCTGGAATGATGTAGAATATTACATCCGAGATGTCAGGTTGCCTTAGGTTAGGATATATAACGTTATAGACGTATATACTGTTCCCTCCGAGAAGTAGGGTTCGACAGCCCAGGAATGTTGTCAAATATTGCATCCGAGATGTTAGGTTGCCCTAGATTAGGATATACAACGTTATAGACGCATATAATGTTCCCACCGAGGAGTAGGGTCCGACACGCCTGGAATGTTGTAGAGTATTACATCCGAGATGTAAGGTTGCCTTAGGTTAGAATATATAACGTTATGGATGTATATACTGTTTCCACCGGGAAGTAGGGTCCTGCACGCCAGGAATGTTGTCAAATATTACATCCGAGATGTAAGGTTGCCTTAGGTTAGGATATATAACGTTATGGACGTATATACTGTTCCCACCGAGAAGTAGGGTCCGACACGCCAGGAATGTTGTCAAATATTACATCCGAGTTGTTACGTTGCCGTTATAGACGCATTAATGTTACCACCGAGACGCAGGGACCGACACGCCTGGAATGTTGTCAAATGTTACATCCGAGATGTTAGGTTGCCTTAGATTAGGATATACAACGTTATAGACGCATATAATGTTCCCACCGAGAAGTAGGTTTCGACACGCCTGGAAGGTTGTAGAATATTAAATCCGAGATGTTAGGTTGCCTTAGGTTAGGATACATGACGTTACAGACGTATATACTGTTCCCTCCGAGAAGTAGGGTTTGACAGGCCAGGAATGTTATGAAATATTGCATCCGAGATGTTAGGTTGCCGTAGATTATGATATATACCGTTATAGACACATATACTGTTCCCACCGAGAAGTGGGGTCCGACACGCCAGGAATGTTGTCAAATATTACATCCGAGATGTAAGGTTGCCTTAGGTTAGGATATATAACGTTATGGACGTATATACTGTTCCCACCGAGAAGTAGGGTCCGACACGCCAGGAATGTTGTCAAATATTACATCCGAGTTGTTACGTTGCCGTTATAGACGCATTAATGTTACCACCGAGACGTAGGGACCGACACGCCTGGAATGTTGTCAAATGTTACATCCGAGATGTTAGGTTGCCTTAGGTTAGGATATATATCGTTATAGACGTATATACTGTTCCCACCGAGAGGTAGGGTTCGACAGGCCAGGAATGTTGTCAAATATTGCATCCGAGATGTTAGGTTGCCTTAGGTTAGGATATATAACGTTATAGACGCATGTAATGTTACCACCGAGACGTAGGGACCGACACGCCTGGAATGTTGTCAAATATTGCATCCGAGATGTTAGGTTGCCTTAGGTTAGGATATATACCGTTATAGACGTATATACTGTTCCCTCCGAGAAGTAGGGTTCGACAGGCCAGGAATGTTGTCAAATATTGCATCCGAGATGTTAGCTTGCCTTAGGTTAGGATATGTAACGTTATAGACGCATGTAATGTTACCTCCGAGACGTAGGGACCGACACGCCTGGAATGTTGTCAAGTGTTACATCCGAGATGTTAGGTTGCCTTATGTTAGTATATATGACGCTACAGACGTATATACTGTTCCCTCCGAGAAGTAGGGTTCGACAGGCCAGGAATGTTATCAAATATTGAATCCGAGATGTTAGGTTGCCTTAGATTATGATATATACCGTTATAGACGTATATACTGTTCCCTCCGAGATGTAGGGTTCGGCAGGCCAGGAATGTCGTCAAATATTGCATCCGAGATGTTAGGTTGCCTTAGGTTAGGATATATAACGTTATAGACGCATGTAATGTTACCATCGAGACGTAGGGACCGACACGACTGGAATGTTGTCAAATGTGACATCCGAGATGTTAGGTTGCCTTAGGTTAGGATATATAACGTTATAAACGCATGTAATGTTACCACCGAGACGTAGGGACCGACACGACTGGAATGTTGTCAAATGTTACATCCGAGATGTCAGGTTGCCTTAGGTTAGGATATATGACGTTACAGACGTATATACTGTTCCCTCCGAGAAGTAGTGTTCGACAGGCCAGGAATGTTGTCAAATATTGCATCCGAGATGTTAGGTTGCCTTAGATTAGGATATATACCGTTATAGACGTATATACTGTTCCCTCCGAGAAGTAGGGTTCGACAGGCCAGGAATGTTGTCAAATATTGCATCCGAGATGTTACGTTGCCTCAGGTAAGGATATATGACGTTATAGACGTATATACTGTTCCCCCCGAGAAGTAGGGTTCGACAGGCCAGGAATGTTGTAAAATATTGCATCCGAGATGTTAGGTTGCCTTAGATTAGGATATATACCGTTATAGACGTATATACTGTTCCCTCCGAGAAGTAGGGTTCGACAGGCCAGGAATGTTGTCAAATATTGCATCCGAGATGTTAGCTTGCCTTAGGTTAGGATATGTAACGTTATAGACGCATGTAATGTTACCTCCGAGACGTAGGGACCGACACGCCTGGAATGTTGTCAAGTGTTACATCCGAGATGTTAGGTTGCCTTATGTTAGGATATATGACGCTACAGACGTATATACTGTTCCCTCCGAGAAGTAGGGTTCGACAGACCAGGAATGTTATCAAATATTGCATCCGAGATGTTAGGTTGCCTTAGATTATGATATATACCGTTATAGACGTATATACTGTTCCCTCCGAGATGTAGGGTTCGGCAGGCCAGGAATGTCGTCAAATATTGCATCCGAGATGTTAGGTTGCCTTAGGTTAGGATATACAACGTTATAGACGCATGTAATGTTACCACCGAGACGTAGGGACCGACACGACTGGAATGTTGTCAAATGTGACATCCGAGATGTTAGGTTGCCTTAGGTTAGGATATATGACGTTACAGACGTATATACTGTTCCCTCCGAGAAGTAGGGTTCGACAGGCCAGGAATGTTGTCAAATATTGCATCCGAGATGTTAGGTTGCCTTACGTTAGGATATATAACGTTATAAACGCATGTAATGTTACCACCGAGACGTAGGGACCGACACGACTGGAATGTTGTCAAATGTTACATCCGAGATGTTAGGTTGCCTTAGGTTAGGATATATGACGTTACAGACGTATATACTGTTCCCTCCGAGAAGTAGTGTTCGACAGGCCAGGAATGTTGTCAAATATTGCATCCGAGATGTTAGGTTGCCTTAGATTAGGATATATACCGTTATAGACGTATATACTGTTCCCTCCGAGAAGTAGGGTTCGACAGGCCAGGAATGTTGTCAAATATTGCATCCGAGATGTTAGGTTGCCTTAGGTTAGGATATACAACGTTATAGACTCATATAATGTTCCCACCGAGAAGTAGGGTCCGACACGCCTGGAATGTTGTCAAATGTTACATCCGAGATGTTAGGTTGCCTTAGATTAGGATATACAACGTTATAGACGCATATAATGTTCCCACCGAGGAGTAGGGTCCGACACGCCTGGAATGTTGTAGAATATTACATCCGAGATGTAAGGTTGCCTTAGGTTAGAATATATAACGTTATGGATGTATATACTGTTCCCACCGAGAAGTAGGGTCTGACACGCCAGGAATGTTGTCAAATATTACATCCGATTTGTTACGTTGCCGTTATAGACGCATTAATGTTACCACCGAGACGTAGGGACCGACACGCCTGGAATGTTGTCAAATGTTACATCCGAGATGTTAGGTTGCCTTAGGTTAGGATATATATCGTTATAGACGTATATACTGTTCCCACCGAGAGGTAGGGTTCGACAGGCCAGGAATGTTGTCAAATATTGCATCCGAGATGTTAGGTTGCCTTAGATTAGGATATATACCGTTAGAGACGTATATAATGTTCCCTCCGAGAAGTAGGGTTCGACAGGCCAGGAATGTTGTCAAATATTGCATCCGAGATGTTAGGTTGCCTTAGATTAGGATATACAACGTTATAGACGCATGTAATGTTCCCACCGAGAAGTAGGTTTCGACACGCCTGGAAGGTTGTAGAATATTAAATCCGAGATGTTAGGTTGCCTTAGGTTAGGATACATGACGTTACAGACGTATATACTGTTCCCTCCGAGAAGTAGGGTTTGACAGGCCAGGAATGTTATGAAATATTGCATCCGAGATGTTAGGTTGCCGTAGATTATGATATATACCGTTATAGACACATATAATGTTCCCACCGAGAAGTAGGGTCCGACACGCCTGGAATGATGTAGAATATTACATCCGAGATGTCAGGTTGCCTTAGGTTAGGATATATAACGTTATAGACGTATATACTGTTCCCTCCGAGAAGTAGGGTTCGACAGCCCAGGAATGTTGTCAAATATTGCATCCGAGATGTTAGGTTGCCCTAGATTAGGATATACAACGTTATAGACGCATATAATGTTCCCACCGAGGAGTAGGGTCCGACACGCCTGGAATGTTGTAGAGTATTACATCCGAGATGTAAGGTTGCCTTAGGTTAGAATATATAACGTTATGGATGTATATACTGTTTCCACCGGGAAGTAGGGTCCTGCACGCCAGGAATGTTGTCAAATATTACATCCGAGATGTAAGGTTGCCTTAGGTTAGGATATATAACGTTATGGACGTATATACTGTTCCCACCGAGAAGTAGGGTCCGACACGCCAGGAATGTTGTCAAATATTACATCCGAGTTGTTACGTTGCCGTTATAGACGCATTAATGTTACCACCGAGACGCAGGGACCGACACGCCTGGAATGTTGTCAAATGTTACATCCGAGATGTTAGGTTGCCTTAGATTAGGATATACAACGTTATAGACGCATATAATGTTCCCACCGAGAAGTAGGTTTCGACACGCCTGGAAGGTTGTAGAATATTAAATCCGAGATGTTAGGTTGCCTTAGGTTAGGATACATGACGTTACAGACGTATATACTGTTCCCTCCGAGAAGTAGGGTTTGACAGGCCAGGAATGTTATGAAATATTGCATCCGAGATGTTAGGTTGCCGTAGATTATGATATATACCGTTATAGACACATATACTGTTCCCACCGAGAAGTGGGGTCCGACACGCCAGGAATGTTGTCAAATATTACATCCGAGATGTAAGGTTGCCTTAGGTTAGGATATATAACGTTATGGACGTATATACTGTTCCCACCGAGAAGTAGGGTCCGACACGCCAGGAATGTTGTCAAATATTACATCCGAGTTGTTACGTTGCCGTTATAGACGCATTAATGTTACCACCGAGACGTAGGGACCGACACGCCTGGAATGTTGTCAAATGTTACATCCGAGATGTTAGGTTGCCTTAGGTTAGGATATATATCGTTATAGACGTATATACTGTTCCCACCGAGAGGTAGGGTTCGACAGGCCAGGAATGTTGTCAAATATTGCATCCGAGATGTTAGGTTGCCTTAGGTTAGGATATATAACGTTATAGACGCATGTAATGTTACCACCGAGACGTAGGGACCGACACGCCTGGAATGTTGTCAAATATTGCATCCAAGATGTTAGGTTGCCTTAGGTTAGGATATATACCGTTATAGACGTATATACTGTTCCCTCCGAGAAGTAGGGTTCGACAGGCCAGGAATGTTGTCAAATATTGCATCCGAGATGTTAGCTTGCCTTAGGTTAGGATATGTAACGTTATAGACGCATGTAATGTTACCTCCGAGACGTAGGGACCGACACGCCTGGAATGTTGTCAAGTGTTACATCCGAGATGTTAGGTTGCCTTATGTTAGTATATATGACGCTACAGACGTATATACTGTTCCCTCCGAGAAGTAGGGTTCGACAGGCCAGGAATGTTATCAAATATTGAATCCGAGATGTTAGGTTGCCTTAGATTATGATATATACCGTTATAGACGTATATACTGTTCCCTCCGAGATGTAGGGTTCGGCAGGCCAGGAATGTCGTCAAATATTGCATCCGAGATGTTAGGTTGCCTTAGGTTAGGATATATAACGTTATAGACGCATGTAATGTTACCATCGAGACGTAGGGACCGACACGACTGGAATGTTGTCAAATGTGACATCCGAGATGTTAGCTTGCCTTAGGTTAGGATATATAACGTTATAAACGCATGTAATGTTACCACCGAGACGTAGGGACCGACACGACTGGAATGTTGTCAAATGTTACATCCGAGATGTCAGGTTGCCTTAGGTTAGGATATATGACGTTACAGACGTATATACTGTTCCCTCCGAGAAGTAGTGTTCGACAGGCCAGGAATGTTGTCAAATATTGCATCCGAGATGTTAGGTTGCCTTAGATTAGGATATATACCGTTATAGACGTATATACTGTTCCCTCCGAGAAGTAGGGTTCGACAGGCCAGGAATGTTGTCAAATATTGCATCCGAGATGTTACGTTGCCTCAGGTAAGGATATATGACGTTATAGACGTATATACTGTTCCCCCCGAGAAGTAGGGTTCGACAGGCCAGGAATGTTGTAAAATATTGCATCCGAGATGTTAGGTTGCCTTAGATTAGGATATATACCGTTATAGACGTATATACTGTTCCCTCCGAGAAGTAGGGTTCGACAGGCCAGGAATGTTGTCAAATATTGCATCCGAGATGTTAGCTTGCCTTAGGTTAGGATATGTAACGTTATAGACGCATGTAATGTTACCTCCGAGACGTAGGGACCGACACGCCTGGAATGTTGTCAAGTGTTACATCCGAGATGTTAGGTTGCCTTATGTTAGGATATATGACGCTACAGACGTATATACTGTTCCCTCCGAGAAGTAGGGTTCGACAGACCAGGAATGTTATCAAATATTGCATCCGAGATGTTAGGTTGCCTTAGATTATGATATATACCGTTATAGACGTATATACTGTTCCCTCCGAGATGTAGGGTTCGGCAGGCCAGGAATGTCGTCAAATATTGCATCCGAGATGTTAGGTTGCCTTAGGTTAGGATATACAACGTTATAGACGCATGTAATGTTACCACCGAGACGTAGGGACCGACACGACTGGAATGTTGTCAAATGTGACATCCGAGATGTTAGGTTGCCTTAGGTTAGGATATATGACGTTACAGACGTATATACTGTTCCCTCCGAGAAGTAGGGTTCGACAGGCCAGGAATGTTGTCAAATATTGCATCCGAGATGTTAGGTTGCCTTAGATTAGGATATATACCGTTATAGACGTATATACTGTTCCCTCCGAGAAGTAGGGTTCGACAGGCCAGGAATGTTGTCAAATATTGCATCCGAGATGTTAGGTTGCCTTAGGTTAGGATATATAACGTTATAGACGCATGTAATGTTACCACCGAGACGTAGGGACCGACACGCCCGGAATCTTGTCAAATGTTACATCCGAGATGTTAGGTTGCCTTAGATTAGGATATACAACGTTATAGACGCATATAATGTTCCCACCGAGGAGTAGGGTCCGACACGCCTGGAATGTTGTAGAGTATTACATCCGAGATGTAAGGTTGCCTTAGGTTAGGATATATAACGTTATGGACGTATATACTGTTCCCACCGAGAAGTAGGGTCCGACACGCCAGGAATGTTGTCAAATATTACATCCGGGTTGTTACGTTGCCGTTATAGACGCATTAATGTTACCACCGAGACGCAGGGACCGACCCGCCTGGAATGTTGTCAAATGTTACATCCGAGATGTTAGGTTGCCTTAGGTTAGGATATATATCGTTATAGACGTATATACTGTTCCCACCGAGAGGTAGGGTTCGACAGGCCAGGAATGTTGTCAAATATTGCATCCGAGATGTTAGGTTGCCTTAGATTAGGATATATACCGTTAGAGACGTATATAATGTTCCCTCCGAGAAGTAGGGTTCGACAGGCCAGGAATGTTGTCAAATATTGCATCCGAGATGTTAGGTTGCCTTAGATTAGGATATACAACGTTATAGACGCATATAATGTTCCCACCGAGAAGTAGGGTTCGACACGCCTGGAAGGTTGTAGAATATTAAATCCGAGATGTTAGGTTGCCTTAGGTTAGGATACATGACGTTACAGACGTATATACTGTTCCCTCCGAGAAGTAGGGTTTGACAGGCCAGGAATGTTATGAAATATTGCATCCGAGATGTTAGGTTGCCTTAGATTATGATATATACCGTTATAGACACATATAATATTCCCACCGAAAAGTATGCACCGACACGCCAGGAATATTGTAAAATATTACGTCTGAGATAATAGGTTGCCTTAGATTAGGATATACAACGTTATAGACTCATATAATGTTCCCACCGAGAAGTAGGGTCCGACACGCCTGGAATGTTGTCAAATGTTACATCCGAGATGTTAGGTTGCCTTAGATTAGGATATACAACGTTATAGACGCATATAATGTTCCCACCGAGGAGTAGGGTCCGACACGCCTGGAATGTTGTAGAATATTACATCCGAGATGTAAGGTTGCCTTAGGTTAGAATATATAACGTTATGGATGTATATACTGTTCCCACCGTGAAGTAGGGTCTGACACGCCAGGAATGTTGTCAAATATTACATCCGATTTGTTACGTTGCCGTTATAGACGCATTAATGTTACCACCGAGACGTAGGGACCGACACGCCTGGAATGTTGTCAAATGTTACATCCGAGATGTTAGGTTGCCTTAGGTTAGGATATATATCGTTATAGACGTATATACTGTTCCCACCGAGAGGTAGGGTTCGACAGGCCAGGAATGTTGTCAAATATTGCATCCGAGATGTTAGGTTGCCTTAGATTAGGATATATACCGTTAGAGACGTATATAATGTTCCCTCCGAGAAGTAGGGTTCGACAGGCCAGGAATGTTGTCAAATATTGCATCCGAGATGTTAGGTTGCCTTAGATTAGGATATACAACGTTATAGACGCATGTAATGTTCCCACCGAGAAGTAGGTTTCGACACGCCTGGAAGGTTGTAGAATATTAAATCCGAGATGTTAGGTTGCCTTAGGTTAGGATACATGACGTTACAGACGTATATACTGTTCCCTCCGAGAAGTAGGGTTTGACAGGCCAGGAATGTTATGAAATATTGCATCCGAGATGTTAGGTTGCCGTAGATTATGATATATACCGTTATAGACACATATAATGTTCCCACCGAGAAGTAGGGTCCGACACGCCTGGAATGATGTAGAATATTACATCCGAGATGTCAGGTTGCCTTAGGTTAGGATATATAACGTTATAGACGTATATACTGTTCCCTCCGAGAAGTAGGGTTCGACAGCCCAGGAATGTTGTCAAATATTGCATCCGAGATGTTAGGTTGCCCTAGATTAGGATATACAACGTTATAGACGCATATAATGTTCCCACCGAGGAGTAGGGTCCGACACGCCTGGAATGTTGTAGAGTATTACATCCGAGATGTAAGGTTGCCTTAGGTTAGAATATATAACGTTATGGATGTATATACTGTTTCCACCGGGAAGTAGGGTCCTGCACGCCAGGAATGTTGTCAAATATTACATCCGAGATGTAAGGTTGCCTTAGGTTAGGATATATAACGTTATGGACGTATATACTGTTCCCACCGAGAAGTAGGGTCCGACACGCCAGGAATGTTGTCAAATATTACATCCGAGTTGTTACGTTGCCGTTATAGACGCATTAATGTTACCACCGAGACGCAGGGACCGACACGCCTGGAATGTTGTCAAATGTTACATCCGAGATGTTAGGTTGCCTTAGATTAGGATATACAACGTTATAGACGCATATAATGTTCCCACCGAGAAGTAGGTTTCGACACGCCTGGAAGGTTGTAGAATATTAAATCCGAGATGTTAGGTTGCCTTAGGTTAGGATACATGACGTTACAGACGTATATACTGTTCCCTCCGAGAAGTAGGGTTTGACAGGCCAGGAATGTTATGAAATATTGCATCCGAGATGTTAGGTTGCCGTAGATTATGATATATACCGTTATAGACACATATACTGTTCCCACCGAGAAGTGGGGTCCGACACGCCAGGAATGTTGTCAAATATTACATCCGAGATGTAAGGTTGCCTTAGGTTAGGATATATAACGTTATGGACGTATATACTGTTCCCACCGAGAAGTAGGGTCCGACACGCCAGGAATGTTGTCAAATATTACATCCGAGTTGTTACGTTGCCGTTATAGACGCATTAATGTTACCACCGAGACGTAGGGACCGACACGCCTGGAATGTTGTCAAATGTTACATCCGAGATGTTAGGTTGCCTTAGGTTAGGATATATATCGTTATAGACGTATATACTGTTCCCACCGAGAGGTAGGGTTCGACAGGCCAGGAATGTTGTCAAATATTGCATCCGAGATGTTAGGTTGCCTTAGGTTAGGATATATAACGTTATAGACGCATGTAATGTTACCACCGAGACGTAGGGACCGACACGCCTGGAATGTTGTCAAATATTGCATCCGAGATGTTAGGTTGCCTTAGGTTAGGATATATACCGTTATAGACGTATATACTGTTCCCTCCGAGAAGTAGGGTTCGACAGGCCAGGAATGTTGTCAAATATTGCATCCGAGATGTTAGCTTGCCTTAGGTTAGGATATGTAACGTTATAGACGCATGTAATGTTACCTCCGAGACGTAGGAACCGACACGCCTGGAATGTTGTCAAGTGTTACATCCGAGATGTTAGGTTGCCTTATGTTAGGATATATGACGCTACAGACGTATATACTGTTCCCTCCGAGAAGTAGGGTTCGACAGGCCAGGAATGTTATCAAATATTGAATCCGAGATGTTAGGTTGCCTTAGATTATGATATATACCGTTATAGACGTATATACTGTTCCCTCCGAGATGTAGGGTTCGGCAGGCCAGGAATGTCGTCAAATATTGCATCCGAGATGTTAGGTTGCCTTAGGTTAGGATATATAACGTTATAGACGCATGTAATGTTACCATCGAGACGTAGGGACCGACACGACTGGAATGTTGTCAAATGTGACATCCGAGATGTTAGGTTGCCTTAGGTTAGGATATATGACGTTACGGACGTATATACTGTTCCCTCCGAGAAGTAGGGTTCGACAGGCCAGGAATGTTGTCAAATATTGCATCCGAGATGTTAGGTTGCCTTAGGTTAGGATATATAACGTTATAAACGCATGTAATGTTACCACCGAGACGTAGGGACCGACACGACTGGAATGTTGTCAAATGTTACATCCGAGATGTCAGGTTGCCTTAGGTTAGGATATATGACGTTACAGACGTATATACTGTTCCCTCCGAGAAGTAGTGTTCGACAGGCCAGGAATGTTGTCAAATATTGCATCCGAGATGTTAGGTTGCCTTAGATTAGGATATATACCGTTATAGACGTATATACTGTTCCCTCCGAGAAGTAGGGCTCGACAGGCCAGGAATGTTGTCAAATATTGCATCCGAGATGTTACGTTGCCTCAGGTAAGGATATATGACGTTATAGACGTATATACTGTTCCCCCCGAGAAGTAGGGTTCGACAGGCCAGGAATGTTGTAAAATATTGCATCCGAGATGTTAGGTTGCCTTAGATTAGGATATATACCGTTATAGACGTATATACTGTTCCCTCCGAGAAGTAGGGTTCGACAGGCCAGGAATGTTGTCAAATATTGCATCCGAGATGTTAGCTTGCCTTAGGTTAGGATATGTAACGTTATAGACGCATGTAATGTTACCTCCGAGACGTAGGGACCGACACGCCTGGAATGTTGTCAAGTGTTACATCCGAGATGTTAGGTTGCCTTATGTTAGGATATATGACGCTACAGACGTATATACTGTTCCCTCCGAGAAGTAGGGTTCGACAGACCAGGAATGTTATCAAATATTGCATCCGAGATGTTAGGTTGCCTTAGATTATGATATATACCGTTATAGACGTATATACTGTTCCCTCCGAGATGTAGGGTTCGGCAGGCCAGGAATGTCGTCAAATATTGCATCCGAGATGTTAGGTTGCCTTAGGTTAGGATATACAACGTTATAGACGCATGTAATGTTACCACCGAGACGTAGGGACCGACACGACTGGAATGTTGTCAAATGTGACATCCGAGATGTTAGGTTGCCTTAGGTTAGGATATATGACGTTACAGACGTATATACTGTTCCCTCCGAGAAGTAGGGTTCGACAGGCCAGGAATGTTGTCAAATATTGCATCCGAGATGTTAGGTTGCCTTACGTTAGGATATATAACGTTATAAACGCATGTAATGTTACCACCGAGACGTAGGGACCGACACGACTGGAATGTTGTCAAATGTTACATCCGAGATGTTAGGTTGCCTTAGGTTAGGATATATGACGTTACAGACGTATATACTGTTCCCTCCGAGAAGTAGTGTTCGACAGGCCAGGAATGTTGTCAAATATTGCATCCGAGATGTTAGGTTGCCTTAGATTAGGATATATACCGTTATAGACGTATATACTGTTCCCTCCGAGAAGTAGGGTTCGACAGGCCAGGAATGTTGTCAAATATTGCATCCGAGATGTTAGGTTGCCTTAGGTTAGGATATATAACGTTATAGACGCATGTAATGTTACCACCGAGACGTAGGGACCGACACGCCCGGAATCTTGTCAAATGTTACATCCGAGATGTTAGGTTGCCTTAGATTAGGATATACAACGTTATAGACGCATATAATGTTCCCACCGAGGAGTAGGGTCCGACACGCCTGGAATGTTGTAGAGTATTACATCCGAGATGTAAGGTTGCCTTAGGTTAGGATATATAACGTTATGGACGTATATACTGTTCCCACCGAGAAGTAGGGTCCGACACGCCAGGAATGTTGTCAAATA
Organism: Xylocopa violacea; assembly: GCA_963969225.1. Taxonomy (NCBI): domain Eukaryota; kingdom Metazoa; phylum Arthropoda; class Insecta; order Hymenoptera; family Apidae; genus Xylocopa; species Xylocopa violacea. The sequence goes on from CAXAJV010000004.1 coordinate 25,007,198, forward strand.
TTACATCCGGGTTGTTACGTTGCCGTTATAGACGCATTAATGTTACCACCGAGACGCAGGGACCGACCCGCCTGGAATGTTGTCAAATGTTACATCCGAGATGTTAGGTTGCCTTAGGTTAGGATATATATCGTTATAGACGTATATACTGTTCCCACCGAGAGGTAGGGTTCGACAGGCCAGGAATGTTGTCAAATATTGCATCCGAGATGTTAGGTTGCCTTAGATTAGGATATATACCGTTAGAGACGTATATAATGTTCCCTCCGAGAAGTAGGGTTCGACAGGCCAGGAATGTTGTCAAATATTGCATCCGAGATGTTAGGTTGCCTTAGATTAGGATATACAACGTTATAGACGCATATAATGTTCCCACCGAGAAGTAGGGTTCGACACGCCTGGAAGGTTGTAGAATATTAAATCCGAGATGTTAGGTTGCCTTAGGTTAGGATACATGACGTTACAGACGTATATACTGTTCCCTCCGAGAAGTAGGGTTTGACAGGCCAGGAATGTTATGAAATATTACATCCGAGATGTTAGGTTGCCTTAGATTATGATATATACCGTTATAGACACATATAATGTTCCCACCGAGAAGTAGGGTCCGACACGCCTGGAATGATGTAGAATATTACATCCGAGATGTCAGGTTGCCTTAGGTTAGGATATATAACGTTATAGACGTATATACTGTTCCCTCCGAGAAGTAGGGTTCGACAGCCCAGGAATGTTGTCAAATATTGCATCCGAGATGTTAGGTTGCCCTAGATTAGGATATACAACGTTATAGACGCATATAATGTTCCCACCGAGGAGTAGGTTCCGACACGCCTGGAATGTTGTAGAGTATTACATCCGAGATGTAAGGTTGCCTTAGGTTAGAATATATAACGTTATGGATGTATATACTGTTTCCACCGGGAAGTAGGGTCCTGCACGCCAGGAATGTTGTCAAATATTACATCCGAGATGTAAGGTTGCCTTAGGTTAGGATATATAACGTTATAGACGCATGTAATGTTACCACCGAGACGTAGGGACCAACGCGCCTGGAATGTTGTCAAATGTTACACCCGAGATGTTAGGTTGCCTTAGGTTAGGATATATGACGTTACAGACGTATATACTGTTCCCTCCGAGAAGTAGGGTTCGACAGGCCAGGAATGTTGTCAAATATTGCATCCGAGATGTTAGATTGCCTTAGATTATGATATCGACCGTTATAGACGCATATAATATTCCCACCGAAAAGTATGCACCGACACGCCAGGAATATTGTAAAATATTACGTCTGAGATAATAGGTTGCCTTAGATTAGGATATACAACGTTATAGACTCATATAATGTTCCCACCGAGAAGTAGGGTCCGACACGCCTGGAATGTTGTCAAATGTTACATCCGAGATGTTAGGTTGCCTTAGATTAGGATATACAACGTTATAGACGCATATAATGTTCCCACCGAGGAGTAGGGTCCGACACGCCTGGAATGTTGTAGAATATTACATCCGAGATGTAAGGTTGCCTTAGGTTAGAATATATAACGTTATGGATGTATATACTGTTCCCACCGAGAAGTAGGGTCTGACACGCCAGGAATGTTGTCAAATATTACATCCGATTTGTTACGTTGCCGTTATAGACGCATTAATGTTACCACCGAGACGTAGGGACCGACACGCCTGGAATGTTGTCAAATGTTACATCCGAGATGTTAGGTTGCCTTAGGTTAGGATATATATCGTTATAGACGTATATACTGTTCCCACCGAGAGGTAGGGTTCGACAGGCCAGGAATGTTGTCAAATATTGCATCCGAGATGTTAGGTTGCCTTAGATTAGGATATATACCGTTAGAGACGTATATAATGTTCCCTCCGAGAAGTAGGGTTCGACAGGCCAGGAATGTTGTCAAATATTGCATCCGAGATGTTAGGTTGCCTTAGATTAGGATATACAACGTTATAGACGCATATAATGTTCCCACCGAGAAGTAGGTTTCGACACGCCTGGAAGGTTGTAGAATATTAAATCCGAGATGTTAGGTTGCCTTAGGTTAGGATACATGACGTTACAGACGTATATACTGTTCCCTCCGAGAAGTAGGGTTTGACAGGCCAGGAATGTTATGAAATATTGCATCCGAGATGTTAGGTTGCCGTAGATTATGATATATACCGTTATAGACACATATAATGTTCCCACCGAGAAGTAGGGTCCGACACGCCTGGAATGATGTAGAATATTACATCCGAGATGTCAGGTTGCCTTAGGTTAGGATATATAACGTTATAGACGTATATACTGTTCCCTCCGAGAAGTAGGGTTCGACAGCCCAGGAATGTTGTCAAATATTGCATCCGAGATGTTAGGTTGCCCTAGATTAGGATATACAACGTTATAGACGCATATAATGTTCCCACCGAGGAGTAGGGTCCGACACGCCTGGAATGTTGTAGAGTATTACATCCGAGATGTAAGGTTGCCTTAGGTTAGAATATATAACGTTATGGATGTATATACTGTTTCCACCGGGAAGTAGGGTCCTGCACGCCAGGAATGTTGTCAAATATTACATCCGAGATGTAAGGTTGCCTTAGGTTAGGATATATAACGTTATGGACGTATATACTGTTCCCACCGAGAAGTAGGGTCCGACACGCCAGGAATGTTGTCAAATATTACATCCGAGTTGTTACGTTGCCGTTATAGACTCATTAATGTTACCACCGAGACGCAGGGACCGACACGCCTGGAATGTTGTCAAATGTTACATCCGAGATGTTAGCTTGCCTTAGGTTAGGATATATATCGTTATAGACATATATACTGTTCCCACCGAGAGGTAGGGTTCGACAGGCCAGGAATGTTGTCAAATATTGCATCCGAGATGTTAGGTTGCCTTAGCTTAGGATATATAACGTTATAGACGCATGTCATGTTACCACCGAGACGTAGGGACCGACACGCCTGGAATGTTGTCAAATATTGCATCCGAGATGTTAGGTTGCCTTAGATTAGGATATATACCGTTATAGACGTATATACTGTTCCCTCCGAGAAGTAGGGTTCGACAGGCCAGGAATGTTGTCAAATATTGCATCCGAGATGTTAGCTTGCCTTAGGTTAGGATATGTAACGTTATAGACGCATGTAATGTTACCTCCGAGACGTAGGGACCGACACGCCTGGAATGTTGTCAAGTGTTACATCCGAGATGTTAGGTTGCCTTATGTTAGGATATATGACGCTACAGACGTATATACTGTTCCCTCCGAGAAGTAGGGTTCGACAGGCCAGGAATGTTATCAAATATTGCATCCGAGATGTTAGGTTGCCTTAGATTATGATATATACCGTTATAGACGTATATACTGTTCCCTCCGAGATGTAGGGTTCGGCAGCCCAGGAATGTCGTCAAATATTGCATCCGAGATGTTAGGTTGCCTTAGGTTAGGATATATAACGTTATAGACGCATGTAATGTTACCATCGAGACGTAGGGACCGACACGACTGGAATGTTGTCAAATGTGACATCCGAGATGTTAGGTTGCCTTAGGTTAGGATATATGACGTTACAGACGTATATACTGTTCCCTCCGAGAAGTAGGGTTCGACAGGCCAGGAATGTTGTCAAATATTGCATCCGAGATGTTAGGTTGCCTTAGGTTAGGATATATAACGTTATAAACGCATGTAATGTTACCACCGAGACGTAGGGACCGACACGACTGGAATGTTGTCAAATGTTACATCCGAGATGTCAGGTTGCCTTAGGTTAGGATATATGACGTTACAGACGTATATACTGTTCCCTCCGAGAAGTAGTGTTCGACAGGCCAGGAATGTTGTCAAATATTGCATCCGAGATGTTAGGTTGCCTTAGATTAGGATATATACCGTTATAGACGTATATACTGTTCCCTCCGAGAAGTAGGGTTCGACAGGCCAGGAATGTTGTCAAATATTGCATCCGAGATGTTACGTTGCCTCAGGTAAGGATATATGACGTTATAGACGTATATACTGTTCCCCCCGAGAAGTAGGGTTCGACAGGCCAGGAATGTTGTAAAATATTGCATCCGAGATGTTAGGTTGCCTTAGATTAGGATATATACCGTTATAGACGTATATACTGTTCCCTCCGAGAAGTAGGGTTCGACAGGCCAGGAATGTTGTCAAATATTACATCCGAGATGTAAGGTTGCCTTAGGTTAGGATATATAACGTTATGGACGTATATACTGTTCCCACCGAGAAGTAGGGTCCGACACGCCAGGAATGTTGTCAAATATTACATCCGAGTTGTTACGTTGCCGTTATAGACGCATTAATGTTACCACCGAGACGCAGGGACCGACACGCCTGGAATGTTGTCAAATGTTACATCCGAGATGTTAGCTTGCCTTAGGTTAGGATATATATCGTTATAGACGTATATACTGTTCCCACCGAGAGGTAGGGTTCGACAGGCCAGGAATGTTGTCAAATATTGCATCCGAGATGTTAGGTTGCCTTAGCTTAGGATATATAACGTTATAGACGCATGTCATGTTACCACCGAGACGTAGGGACCGACACGCCTGGAATGTTGTCAAATGTTACATCCGAGATGTTAGGTTGCCTTAGGTTAGGATATATATCGTTATAGACGTATATACTGTTCCCACCGAGAGGTAGGGTTCGACAGGCCAGGAATGTTGTCAAATATTGCATCCGAGATGTTAGGTTGCCTTAGATTAGGATATACAACGTTATAGACGCATATAATGTTCCCACCGAGGAGTAGGGTCCGACACGCCTGGAATGTTGTAGAGTATTACATCCGAGATGTAAGGTTGCCTTAGGTTAGAATATATAACGTTATGGATGTATATACTGTTTCCACCGGGAAGTAGGGTCCTGCACGCCAGGAATGTTGTCAAATATTACATCCGAGATGTAAGGTTGCCTTAGGTTAGGATATATAACGTTATGGACGTATATACTGTTCCCACCGAGAAGTAGGGTCCGACACGCCAGGAATGTTGTCAAATATTACATCCGAGTTGTTACGTTGCCGTTATAGACGCATTAATGTTACCACCGAGACGCAGGGACCGACACGCCTGGAATGTTGTCAAATGTTACATCCGAGATGTTAGCTTGCCTTAGGTTAGGATATATATCGTTATAGACGTATATACTGTTCCCACCGAGAGGTAGGGTTCGACAGGCCAGGAATGTTGTCAAATATTGCATCCGAGATGTTAGGTTGCCTTAGCTTAGGATATATAACGTTATAGACGCATGTCATGTTACCACCGAGACGTAGGGACCGACACGCCTGGAATGTTGTCAAATATTGCATCCGAGATGTTAGCTTGCCTTAGGTTAGGATATGTAACGTTATAGACGCATGTAATGTTACCTCCGAGACGTAGGGACCGACACGCCTGGAATGTTGTCAAGTGTTACATCCGAGATGTTAGGTTGCCTTATGTTAGGATATATGACGCTACAGACGTATATACTGTTCCCTCCGAGAAGTAGGGTTCGACAGGCCAGGAATGTTATCAAATATTGCATCCGAGATGTTAGGTTGCCTTAGATTATGATATATACCGTTATAGACGTATATACTGTTCCCTCCGAGATGTAGGGTTCGGCAGGCCAGGAATGTCGTCAAATATTGCATCCGAGATGTTAGGTTGCCTTAGGTTAGGATATATAACGTTATAGACGCATGTAATGTTACCATCGAGACGTAGGGACCGACACGACTGGAATGTTGTCAAATGTTACATCCGAGATGTCAGGTTGCCTTAGGTTAGGATATATGACGTTACAGACGTATATACTGTTCCCTCCGAGAAGTAGTGTTGGACAGGCCAGGAATGTTGTCAAATATTGCATCCGAGATGTTAGGTTGCCTTACGTTAGGATATATAACGTTATAAACGCATGTAATGTTACCACCGAGACGTAGGGACCGACACGACTGGAATGTTGTCAAATGTTACATCCGAGATGTTAGGTTGCCTTAGGTTAGGATATATGACGTTACAGACGTATATACTGTTCCCTCCGAGAAGTAGTGTTCGACAGGCCAGGAATGTTGTCAAATATTGCATCCGAGATGTTAGGTTGCCTTAGATTAGGATATATACCGTTATAGACGTATATACTGTTCCCTCCGAGAAGTAGGGTTCGACAGGCCAGGAATGTTGTCAAATATTGCATCCGAGATGTTAGGTTGCCTTAGGTTAGGATATATAACGTTATAGACGCATGTAATGTTACCACCGAGACGTAGGGACCGACACGCCCGGAATCTTGTCAAATATTACATCCGAGATGTTAGGTTGCCTTAGATTAGGATATACAACGTTATAGACGCATATAATGTTCCCACCGAGGAGTAGGGTCCGACACGCCTGGAATGTTGTAGAGTATTACATCCGAGATGTAAGGTTGCCTTAGGTTAGAATATATAACGTTATGGATGTATATACTGTTCCCACCGAGAAGTAGGGTCCTACACGCCAGGAATGTTGTCAAATATTACATCCGAGATGTAAGGTTGCCTTAGGTTAGGATATATAACGTTATGGACGTATATACTGTTCCCACCGAGAAGTAGGGTCCGACACGCCAGGAATGTTGTCAAATATTACATCCGGGTTGTTACGTTGCCGTTATAGACGCATTAATGTTACCACCGAGACGCAGGGACCGACCCGCCTGGAATGTTGTCAAATGTTACATCCGAGATGTTAGGTTGCCTTAGGTTAGGATATATATCGTTATAGACGTATATACTGTTCCCACCGAGAGGTAGGGTTCGACAGGCCAGGAATGTTGTCAAATATTGCATCCGAGATGTTAGGTTGCCTTAGGTTAGGATATATAGCGTTATAGACGCATGTAATGTTACCACCGAGACGTAGGGACCGACACGCCTGGAATGTTGTCAAATATTGCATCCGAGATGTTAGGTTGCCTTAGATTAGGATATATACCGTTATAGACGTATATACTGTTCCCTCCGAGAAGTAGGGTTCGACAGGCCAGGAATGTTGTCAAATATTGCATCCGAGATGTTAGGTTGCCTCAGGTAAGGATATATGACGTTATAGACGTATATACTGTTCCCCCCGAGAAGTAGGGTTCGACAGGCCAGGAATGTTGTCAAATATTGCATCCGAAATGTTAGATTGCCTTAGATTATGATATCGACCGTTATAGACGCATATAATATTCCCACCGAAAAGTATGCACCGACACGCCAGGAATATTGTAAAATATTACGTCTGAGATAATAGGTTGCCTTAGATTAGGATATACAACGTTATAGACTCATATAATGTTACCACCGAGACGTAGGGACCGACACGCCCGGAATCTTGTCAAATATTACATCCGAGATGTTAGGTTGCCTTAGATTAGGATATACAACGTTATAGACGCATATAATGTTCCCACCGAGGAGTAGGGTCCGACACGCCTGGAATGTTGTAGAGTATTACATCCGAGATGTAAGGTTGCCTTAGGTTAGAATATATAACGTTATGGATGTATATACTGTTCCCACCGAGAAGTAGGGTCCTACACGCCAGGAATGTTGTCAAATATTACATCCGAGATGTAAGGTTGCCTTAGGTTAGGATATATAACGTTATGGACGTATATACTGTTCCCACCGAGAAGTAGGGTCCGACACGCCAGGAATGTTGTCAAATATTACATCCGGGTTGTTACGTTGCCGTTATAGACGCATTAATGTTACCACCGAGACGCAGGGACCGACCCGCCTGGAATGTTGTCAAATGTTACATCCGAGATGTTAGGTTGCCTTAGGTTAGGATATATATCGTTATAGACGTATATACTGTTCCCACCGAGAGGTAGGGTTCGACAGGCCAGGAATGTTGTCAAATATTGCATCCGAGATGTTAGGTTGCCTTAGGTTAGGATATATAGCGTTATAGACGCATGTAATGTTACCACCGAGACGTAGGGACCGACACGCCTGGAATGTTGTCAAATATTGCATCCGAGATGTTAGGTTGCCTTAGATTAGGATATATACCGTTATAGACGTATATACTGTTCCCTCCGAGAAGTAGGGTTCGACAGGCCAGGAATGTTGTCAAATATTGCATCCGAGATGTTAGGTTGCCTCAGGTAAGGATATATGACGTTATAGACGTATATACTGTTCCCCCCGAGAAGTAGGGTTCGACAGGCCAGGAATGTTGTCAAATATTGCATCCGAAATGTTAGATTGCCTTAGATTATGATATCGACCGTTATAGACGCATATAATATTCCCACCGAAAAGTATGCACCGACACGCCAGGAATATTGTAAAATATTACGTCTGAGATAATAGGTTGCCTTAGATTAGGATATACAACGTTATAGACTCATATAATGTTCCCACCGAGAAGTAGGGTCCGACACGCCTGGAATGATGTAGAATATTACATCCGAGATGTCAGGTTGCCTTAGGTTAGGATATATAACGTTATAGACGTATATACTGTTCCCTCCGAGAAGTACGGTTCGGCAGGCCAGGAATGTTGTCAAATATTGCATCCGAGATGTTAGGTTGACTTAGCTTAGGATATATAACGTTATAGACGCATGTCATGTTACCACCGAGACGTAGGGACCGACACGCCTGGAATGTTGTCAAATATTGCATCCGAGATGTTAGGTTGCCTTAGATTAGGATATATACCGTTATAGACGTATATACTGTTCCCTCCGAGAAGTAGGGTTCGACAGGCCAGGAATGTTGTCAAATATTGCATCCGAGATGTTAGCTTGCCTTAGGTTAGGATATGTAACGTTATAGACGCATGTAATGTTACCTCCGAGACGTAGGGACCGACACGCCTGGAATGTTGTCAAGTGTTACATCCGAGATGTTAGGTTGCCTTATGTTAGGATATATGACGCTACAGACGTATATACTGTTCCCTCCGAGAAGTAGGGTTCGACAGGCCAGGAATGTTATCAAATATTGCATCCGAGATGTTAGGTTGCCTTAGATTATGATATATACCGTTATAGACGTATATACTGTTCCCTCCGAGATGTAGGGTTCGGCAGGCCAGGAATGTCGTCAAATATTGCATCCGAGATGTTAGGTTGCCTTAGGTTAGGATATATAACGTTATAGACGCATGTAATTTTACCATCGAGACGTAGGGACCGACACGACTGGAATGTTGTCAAATGTTACATCCGAGGTGTCAGGTTGCCTTAGGTTAGGATATATGACGTTACAGACGTATATACTATTCCCTCCGAGAAGTAGTGTTCGACAGGCCAGGAATGTTGTCAAATATTGCATCCGAGGTGTTAGGTTGCCTTAGATTAGGATATATACCGTTATAGACGTATATACTGTTCCCTCCGAGAAGTAGGGTTCGACAGGCCAGGAATGTTGTCAAATATTGCATCCGAGATGTTAGGTTGCCTTAGATTATGATATATACCGTTATAGACACATATAATGTTCCCACCGAGGAGTAGGGTCCGACACGCCTGGAATGTTGTACAGTATTACATCCGAGATGTAAGGTTGCCTTAGGTTAGAATATATAACGTTATGGATGTATATACTGTTTCCACCGGGAAGTAGGGTCCTGCACGCCAGGAATGTTGTCAAATATTACATCCGAGATGTAAGGTTGCCTTAGGTTAGGATATATAACGTTATAGACGCATGTAATGTTACCACCGAGACGTAGGGACCAACACGCCTGGAATGTTGTCAAATGTTACACCCGAGATGTTAGGTTGCCTTAGGTTAGGATATATGACGTTACAGACGTATATACTGTTCCCTCCGAGAAGTAGGGTTCGACAGGCCAGGAATGTTGTCAAATATTGCATCCGAGATGTTAGATTGCCTTAGATTATGATATCGACCGTTATAGACGCATATAATATTCCCACCGAAAAGTATGCACCGACACGCCAGGAATATTGTAAAATATTACGTCTGAGATAATAGGTTGCCTTAGATTAGGATATACAACGTTATAGACTCATATAATGTTCCCACCGAGAAGTAGGGTCCGACACGCCTGGAATGTTGTCAAATGTTACATCCGAGATGTTAGGTTGCCTTAGATTAGGATATACAACGTTATAGACGCATATAATGTTCCCACCGAGGAGTAGGGTCCGACACGCCTGGAATGTTGTAGAATATTACATCCGAGATGTAAGGTTGCCTTAGGTTAGAATATATAACGTTATGGATGTATATACTGTTCCCACCGAGAAGTAGGGTCCGACACGCCAGGAATGTTGTCAAATATTACATCCGATTTGTTACGTTGCCGTTATAGACGCATTAATGTTACCACCGAGACGTAGGGACCGACACGCCTGGAATGTTGTCAAATGTTACATCCGAGATGTTAGGTTGCCTTAGGTTAGGATATATATCGTTATAGACGTATATACTGTTCCCACCGAGAGGTAGGGTTCGACAGGCCAGGAATGTTGTCAAATATTGCATCCGAGATGTTAGGTTGCCTTAGATTAGGATATATACCTTTAGAGACGTATATAATGTTCCCTCCGAGAAGTAGGGTTCGACAGGCCAGGAATGTTGTCAAATATTGCATCCGAGATGTTAGGTTGCCTTAGATTAGGATATACAACGTTATAGACGCATATAATGTTCCCACCGAGAAGTAGGTTTCGACACGCCTGGAAGGTTGTAGAATATTAAATCCGAGATGTTAGGTTGCCTTAGGTTAGGATACATGACGTTACAGACGTATATACTGTTCCCTCCGAGAAGTAGGGTTTGACAGGCCAGGAATGTTATGAAATATTGCATCCGAGATGTTAGGTTGCCGTAGATTATGATATATACCGTTATATACACATATAATGTTCCCACCGAGAAGTAGGGTCCGACACGCCTGGAATGATGTAGAATATTACATCCGAGATGTCAGGTTGCCTTAGGTTAGGATATATAACGTTATAGACGTATATACTGTTCCCTCCGAGAAGTAGGGTTCGACAGCCCAGGAATGTTGTCAAATATTGCATCCGAGATGTTAGGTTGCCCTAGATTAGGATATACAACGTTATAGACGCATATAATGTTCCCACCGAGGAGTAGGGTCCGACACGCCTGGAATGTTGTAGAGTATTACATCCGAGATGTAAGGTTGCCTTAGGTTAGAATATATAACGTTATGGATGTATATACTGTTTCCACCGGGAAGTAGGGTCCTGCACGCCAGGAATGTTGTCAAATATTACATCCGAGATGTAAGGTTGCCTTAGGTTAGGATATATAACGTTATGGACGTATATACTGTTCCCACCGAGAAGTAGGGTCCGACACGCCAGGAATGTTGTCAAATATTACATCCGAGTTGTTACGTTGCCGTTATAGACGCATTAATGTTACCACCGAGACGCAGGGACCGACACGCCTGGAATGTTGTCAAATGTTACATCCGAGATGTTAGCTTGCCTTAGGTTAGGATATATATCGTTATAGACGTATATACTGTTCCCACCGAGAGGTAGGGTTCGACAGGCCAGGAATGTTGTCAAATATTGCATCCGAGATGTTAGGTTGCCTTAGCTTAGGATATATAACGTTATAGACGCATGTCATGTTACCACCGAGACGTAGGGACCGACACGCCTGGAATGTTGTCAAATATTGCATCCGAGATGTTAGCTTGCCTTAGGTTAGGATATGTAACGTTATAGACGCATGTAATGTTACCTCCGAGACGTAGGGACCGACACGCCTGGAATGTTGTCAAGTGTTACATCCGAGATGTTAGGTTGCCTTATGTTAGGATATATGACGCTACAGACGTATATACTGTTCCCTCCGAGAAGTAGGGTTCGACAGGCCAGGAATGTTATCAAATATTGCATCCGAGATGTTAGGTTGCCTTAGATTATGATATATACCGTTATAGACGTATATACTGTTCCCTCCGAGAAGTAGGGTTCGACAGGCCAGGAATGTTGTCAAATATTGCATCCGAGATGTTACGTTGCCTCAGGTAAGGATATATGACGTTATAGACGTATATACTGTTCCCCCCGAGAAGTAGGGTTCGACAGGCCAGGAATGTTGTAAAATATTGCATCCGAGATGTTAGGTTGCCTTAGATTAGGATATATACCGTTATAGACGTATATACTGTTCCCTCCGAGAAGTAGGGTTCGACAGGCCAGGAATGTTGTCAAATATTGCATCCGAGATGTTAGCTTGCCTTAGGTTAGGATATGTAACGTTATAGACGCATGTAATGTTACCTCCGAGACGTAGGGACCGACACGCCTGGAATGTTGTCAAGTGTTACATCCGAGATGTTAGGTTGCCTTATGTTAGGATATATGACGCTACAGACGTATATACTGTTCCCTCCGAGAAGTAGGGTTCGACAGACCAGGAATGTTATCAAATATTGCATCCGAGATGTTAGATTGCCTTAGATTATGATATATACCGTTATAGACGTATATACTGTTCCCTCCGAGATGTAGGGTTCGGCAGGCCAGGAATGTCGTCAAATATTGCATCCGAGATGTTAGGTTGCCTTAGGTTAGGATATACAACGTTATAGACGCATGTAATGTTACCACCGAGACGTAGGGACCGACACGACTGGAATGTTGTCAAATGTGACATCCGAGATGTTAGGTTGCCTTAGGTTAGGATATATGACGTTACAGACGTATATACTGTTCCCTCCGAGAAGTAGGGTTCGACAGGCCAGGAATGTTGTCAAATATTGCATCCGAGATGTTAGGTTGCCTTACGTTAGGATATATAACGTTATAAACGCATGTAATGTTACCACCGAGACGTAGGGACCGACACGACTGGAATGTTGTCAAATGTTACATCCGAGATGTTAGGTTGCCTTAGGTTAGGATATATGACGTTACAGACGTATATACTGTTCCCTCCGAGAAGTAGTGTTCGACAGGCCAGGAATGTTGTCAAATATTGCATCCGAGATGTTAGGTTGCCTTAGATTAGGATATATACCGTTATAGACGTATATACTGTTCCCTCCGAGAAGTAGGGTTCGACAGGCCAGGAATGTTGTCAAATATTGCATCCGAGATGTTAGGTTGCCTTAGGTTAGGATATATAACGTTATAGACGCATGTAATGTTACCACCGAGAGGTAGGGTTCGACAGGCCAGGAATGTTGTCAAATATTGCATCCGAGATGTTAGGTTGCCTTAGGTTAGGATATATAGCGTTATAGACGAATGTAATGTTACCACCGAGACGTAGGGACCGACACGCCTGGAATGTTGTCAAATATTGCATCCGAGATGTTAGGTTGCCTTAAATTAGGATATATACCGTTATAGACGTATATACTGTTCCCTCCGAGAAGTAGGGTTCGACAGGCCAGGAATGTTGTCAAATATTGCATCCGAGATGTTAGCTTGCCTTAGGTTAGGATACATAACGTTATAGACGCATGTAATGTTACCTCCGGGACGTAGGGACCGACACGCCTGGAATGTTGTCAAGTGTTACATCCGAGATGTTAGGTTGCCTTAGGTTAGGATATATGACGTTACAGACGTATATACTGTTCCCTCCGAGAAGTAGTGTTCGACAGGCCAGGAATGTTGTCAAATATTGCATCCGAGATGTTAGGTTGCCTTAGATTAGGATATATACCGTTATAGACGTATATACTGTTCCCTCCGAGAAGTAGGGTTCGACAGGCCAGGAATGTTGTCAAATATTGCATCCGAGATGTTAGCTTGCCTTAGGTTAGGATATGTAACGTTATAGACGCATGTAATGTTACCTCCGAGACGTAGGGACCGACACGCCTGGAATGTTGTCAAGTGTTACATCCGAGATGTTAGGTTGCCTTATGTTAGGATATATGACGCTACAGACGTATATACTGTTCCCTCCGAGAAGTAGGGTTCGACAGGCCAGGAATGTTATCAAATATTGCATCCGAGATGTTAGGTTGCCTTAGATTATGATATATACCGTTATAGACGTATATACTGTTCCCTCCGAGATGTAGGGTTCGGCAGGCCAGGAATGTCGTCAAATATTGCATCCGAGATGTTAGGTTGCCTTAGGTTAGGATATATAACGTTATAGACGCATGTAATGTTACCATCGAGACGTAGGGACCGACACGACTGGAATGTTGTCAAATGTTACATCCGAGGTGTCAGGTTGCCTTAGGTTAGGATATATGACGTTACAGACGTATATACTGTTCCCTCCGAGAAGTAGTGTTCGACAGGCCAGGAATGTTGTCAAATATTGCATCCGAGGTGTTAGGTTGCCTTAGATTAGGATATATACCGTTATAGACGTATATACTGTTCCCTCCGAGAAGTAGGGTTCGACAGGCCAGGAATGTTGTCAAATATTGCATCCGAGATGTTAGGTTGCCTTAGATTATGATATATACCGTTATAGACACATATAATGTTCCCACCGAGAAGTAGGGTCCGACACGCCTGGAATGATGTAGAATATTACATCCGAGATGTCAGGTTGCCTTAGGTTAGGATATATAACGTTATAGACGTATATACTGTTCCCTCCGAGAAGTAGGGTTCGACAGCCCAGGAATGTTGTCAAATATTGCATCCGAGATGTTAGGTTGCCCTAGATTAGGATATACAACGTTATAGAAGCATATAATGTTCCCACCGAGGAGTAGGGTCCGACACGCCTGGAATGTTGTAGAGTATTACATCCGAGATGTAAGGTTGCCTTAGGTTAGAATATATAACGTTATGGATGTATATACTGTTTCCACCGGGAAGTAGGGTCCTGCACGCCAGGAATGTTGTCAAATATTACATCCGAGATGTAAGGTTGCCTTAGGTTAGGATATATAACGTTATAGACGCATGTAATGTTACCACCGAGACGTAGGGACCAACACGCCTGGAATGTTGTCAAATGTTACACCCGAGATGTTAGGTTGCCTTAGGTTAGGATATACGACGTTACAGACGTATATACTGTTCCCTCCGAGAAGTAGGGTTCGACAGGCCAGGAATGTTGTCAAATATTGCATCCGAGATGTTAGATTGCCTTAGATTATGATATCGACCGTTATAGACGCATATAATATTCCCACCGAAAAGTATGCACCGACACGCCAGGAATATTGTAAAATATTACGTCTGAGATAATAGGTTGCCTTAGATTAGGATATACAACGTTATAGACTCATATAATGTTCCCACCGAGAAGTAGGGTCCGACACGCCTGGAATGTTGTCAAATGTTACATCCGAGATGTTAGGTTGCCTTAGATTAGGATATACAACGTTATAGACGCATATAATGTTCCCACCGAGGAGTAGGGTCCGACACGCCTGGAATGTTGTAGAATATTACATCCGAGATGTAAGGTTGCCTTAGGTTAGAATATATAACGTTATGGATGTATATACTGTTCCCACCGAGAAGTAGGGTCCGACACGCCAGGAATGTTGTCAAATATTACATCCGATTTGTTACGTTGCCGTTATAGACGCATTAATGTTACCACCGAGACGTAGGGACCGACACGCCTGGAATGTTGTCAAATGTTACATCCGAGATGTTAGGTTGCCTTAGGTTAGGATATATATCGTTATAGACGTATATACTGTTCCCACCGAGAGGTAGGGTTCGACAGGCCAGGAATGTTGTCAAATATTGCATCCGAGATGTTAGGTTGCCTTAGATTAGGATATATACCTTTAGAGACGTATATAATGTTCCCTCCGAGAAGTAGGGTTCGACAGGCCAGGAATGTTGTCAAATATTGCATCCGAGATGTTAGGTTGCCTTAGATTAGGATATACAACGTTATAGACGCATATAATGTTCCCACCGAGAAGTAGGTTTCGACACGCCTGGAAGGTTGTAGAATATTAAATCCGAGATGTTAGGTTGCCTTAGGTTAGGATACATGACGTTACAGACGTATATACTGTTCCCTCCGAGAAGTAGGGTTTGACAGGCCAGGAATGTTATGAAATATTGCATCCGAGATGTTAGGTTGCCGTAGATTATGATATATACCGTTATAGACACATATAATGTTCCCACCGAGAAGTAGGGTCCGACACGCCTGGAATGATGTAGAATATTACATCCGAGATGTCAGGTTGCCTTAGGTTAGGATATATAACGTTATAGACGTATATACTGTTCCCTCCGAGAAGTAGGGTTCGACAGCCCAGGAATGTTGTCAAATATTGCATCCGAGATGTTAGGTTGCCCTAGATTAGGATATACAACGTTATAGACGCATATAATGTTCCCACCGAGGAGTAGGGTCCGACACGCCTGGAATGTTGTAGAGTATTACATCCGAGATGTAAGGTTGCCTTAGGTTAGAATATATAACGTTATGGATGTATATACTGTTTCCACCGGGAAGTAGGGTCCTGCACGCCAGGAATGTTGTCAAATATTACATCCGAGATGTAAGGTTGCCTTAGGTTAGGATATATAACGTTATGGACGTATATACTGTTCCCACCGAGAAGTAGGGTCCGACACGCCAGGAATGTTGTCAAATATTACATCCGAGTTGTTACGTTGCCGTTATAGACGCATTAATGTTACCACCGAGACGCAGGGACCGACACGCCTGGAATGTTGTCAAATGTTACATCCGAGATGTTAGCTTGCCTTAGGTTAGGATATATATCGTTATAGACGTATATACTGTTCCCACCGAGAGGTAGGGTTCGACAGGCCAGGAATGTTGTCAAATATTGCATCCGAGATGTTAGGTTGCCTTAGCTTAGGATATATAACGTTATAGACGCATGTCATGTTACCACCGAGACGTAGGGACCGACACGCCTGGAATGTTGTCAAATATTGCATCCGAGATGTTAGCTTGCCTTAGGTTAGGATATGTAACGTTATAGACGCATGTAATATTACCTCCGAGACGTAGGGACCGACACGCCTGGAATGTTGTCAAGTGTTACATCCGAGATGTTAGGTTGCCTTATGTTAGGATATATGACGCTACAGACGTATATACTGTTCCCTCCGAGAAGTAGGGTTCGACAGGCCAGGAATGTTATCAAATATTGCATCCGAGATGTTAGGTTGCCTTAGATTATGATATATACCGTTATAGACGTATATACTGTTCCCTCCGAGAAGTAGGGTTCGACAGGCCAGGAATGTTGTCAAATATTGCATCCGAGATGTTAGGTTGCCTTAGGTTAGGATATATAACGTTATAAACGCATGTAATGTTACCACCGAGACGTAGGGACCGACACGACTGGAATGTTGTCAAATGTTACATCCGAGATGTCAGGTTGCCTTAGGTTAGGATATATGACGTTACAGACGTATATACTGTTCCCTCCGAGAAGTAGTGTTCGACAGGCCAGGAATGTTGTCAAATATTGCATCCGAGATGTTAGGTTGCCTTAGATTAGGATATATACCGTTATAGACGTATATACTGTTCCCTCCGAGAAGTAGGGTTCGACAGGCCAGGAATGTTGTCAAATATTGCATCCGAGATGTTACGTTGCCTCAGGTAAGGATATATGACGTTATAGACGTATATACTGTTCCCCCCGAGAAGTAGGGTTCGACAGGCCAGGAATGTTGTAAAATATTGCATCCGAGATGTTAGGTTGCCTTAGATTAGGATATATACCGTTATAGACGTATATACTGTTCCCTCCGAGAAGTAGGGTTCGACAGGCCAGGAATGTTGTCAAATATTACATCCGAGATGTAAGGTTGCCTTAGGTTAGGATATATAACGTTATGGACGTATATACTGTTCCCACCGAGAAGTAGGGTCCGACACGCCAGGAATGTTGTCAAATATTACATCCGAGTTGTTACGTTGCCGTTATAGACGCATTAATGTTACCACCGAGACGCAGGGACCGACACGCCTGGAATGTTGTCAAATGTTACATCCGAGATGTTAGCTTGCCTTAGGTTAGGATATATATCGTTATAGACGTATATACTGTTCCCACCGAGAGGTAGGGTTCGACAGGCCAGGAATGTTGTCAAATATTGCATCCGAGATGTTAGGTTGCCTTAGCTTAGGATATATAACGTTATAGACGCATGTCATGTTACCACCGAGACGTAGGGACCGACACGCCTGGAATGTTGTCAAATGTTACATCCGAGATGTTAGGTTGCCTTAGGTTAGGATATATATCGTTATAGACGTATATACTGTTCCCACCGAGAGGTAGGGTTCGACAGGCCAGGAATGTTGTCAAATATTGCATCCGAGATGTTAGGTTGCCTTAGATTAGGATATACAACGTTATAGACGCATATAATGTTCCCACCGAGGAGTAGGGTCCGACACGCCTGGAATGTTGTAGAGTATTACATCCGAGATGTAAGGTTGCCTTAGGTTAGAATATATAACGTTATGGATGTATATACTGTTTCCACCGGGAAGTAGGGTCCTGCACGCCAGGAATGTTGTCAAATATTACATCCGAGATGTAAGGTTGCCTTAGGTTAGGATATATAACGTTATGGACGTATATACTGTTCCCACCGAGAAGTAGGGTCCGACACGCCAGGAATGTTGTCAAATATTACATCCGAGTTGTTACGTTGCCGTTATAGACGCATTAATGTTACCACCGAGACGCAGGGACCGACACGCCTGGAATGTTGTCAAATGTTACATCCGAGATGTTAGCTTGCCTTAGGTTAGGATATATATCGTTATAGACGTATATACTGTTCCCACCGAGAGGTAGGGTTCGACAGGCCAGGAATGTTGTCAAATATTGCATCCGAGATGTTAGGTTGCCTTAGCTTAGGATATATAACGTTATAGACGCATGTCATGTTACCACCGAGACGTAGGGACCGACACGCCTGGAATGTTGTCAAATGTTACATCCGAGATGTTAGGTTGCCTTAGGTTAGGATATATATCGTTATAGACGTATATACTGTTCCCACCGAGAGGTAGGGTTCGACAGGCCAGGAATGTTGTCAAATATTGCATCCGAGATGTTAGGTTGCCTTAGATTAGGATATACAACGTTATAGACGCATATAATGTTCCCACCGAGGAGTAGGGTCCGACACGCCTGGAATGTTGTAGAGTATTACATCCGAGATGTAAGGTTGCCTTAGGTTAGAATATATAACGTTATGGATGTATATACTGTTTCCACCGGGAAGTAGGGTCCTGCACGCCAGGAATGTTGTCAAATATTACATCCGAGATGTAAGGTTGCCTTAGGTTAGGATATATAACGTTATGGACGTATATACTGTTCCCACCGAGAAGTAGGGTCCGACACGCCAGGAATGTTGTCAAATATTACATCCGAGTTGTTACGTTGCCGTTATAGACGCATTAATGTTACCACCGAGACGCAGGGACCGACACGCCTGGAATGTTGTCAAATGTTACATCCGAGATGTTAGCTTGCCTTAGGTTAGGATATATATCGTTATAGACGTATATACTGTTCCCACCGAGAGGTAGGGTTCGACAGGCCAGGAATGTTGTCAAATATTGCATCCGAGATGTTAGGTTGCCTTAGCTTAGGATATATAACGTTATAGACGCATGTCATGTTACCACCGAGACGTAGGGACCGACACGCCTGGAATGTTGTCAAATATTGCATCCGAGATGTTAGCTTGCCTTAGGTTAGGATATGTAACGTTATAGACGCATGTAATGTTACCTCCGAGACGTAGGGACCGACACGCCTGGAATGTTGTCAAGTGTTACATCCGAGATGTTAGGTTGCCTTATGTTAGGATATATGACGCTACAGACGTATATACTGTTCCCTCCGAGAAGTAGGGTTCGACAGGCCAGGAATGTTATCAAATATTGCATCCGAGATGTTAGGTTGCCTTAGATTATGATATATACCGTTATAGACGTATATACTGTTCCCTCCGAGATGTAGGGTTCGGCAGGCCAGGAATGTCGTCAAATATTGCATCCGAGATGTTAGGTTGCCTTAGGTTAGGATATATAACGTTATAGACGCATGTAATGTTACCATCGAGACGTAGGGACCGACACGACTGGAATGTTGTCAAATGTTACATCCGAGATGTCAGGTTGCCTTAGGTTAGGATATATGACGTTACAGACGTATATACTGTTCCCTCCGAGAAGTAGTGTTGGACAGGCCAGGAATGTTGTCAAATATTGCATCCGAGATGTTAGGTTGCCTTACGTTAGGATATATAACGTTATAAACGCATGTAATGTTACCACCGAGACGTAGGGACCGACACGACTGGAATGTTGTCAAATGTTACATCCGAGATGTTAGGTTGCCTTAGGTTAGGATATATGACGTTACAGACGTATATACTGTTCCCTCCGAGAAGTAGTGTTCGACAGGCCAGGAATGTTGTCAAATATTGCATCCGAGATGTTAGGTTGCCTTAGATTAGGATATATACCGTTATAGACGTATATACTGTTCCCTCCGAGAAGTAGGGTTCGACAGGCCAGGAATGTTGTCAAATATTGCATCCGAGATGTTAGGTTGCCTTAGGTTAGGATATATAACGTTATAGACGCATGTAATGTTACCACCGAGACGTAGGGACCGACACGCCCGGAATCTTGTCAAATATTACATCCGAGATGTTAGGTTGCCTTAGATTAGGATATACAACGTTATAGACGCATATAATGTTCCCACCGAGGAGTAGGGTCCGACACGCCTGGAATGTTGTAGAGTATTACATCCGAGATGTAAGGTTGCCTTAGGTTAGAATATATAACGTTATGGATGTATATACTGTTCCCACCGAGAAGTAGGGTCCTACACGCCAGGAATGTTGTCAAATATTACATCCGAGATGTAAGGTTGCCTTAGGTTAGGATATATAACGTTATGGACGTATATACTGTTCCCACCGAGAAGTAGGGTCCGACACGCCAGGAATGTTGTCAAATATTACATCCGGGTTGTTACGTTGCCGTTTATGACGCATTAATGTTACCACCGAGACGCAGGGACCGACCCGCCTGGAATGTTGTCAAATGTTACATCCGAGATGTTAGGTTGCCTTAGGTTAGGATATATATCGTTATAGACGTATATACTGTTCCCACCGAGAGGTAGGGTTCGACAGGCCAGGAATGTTGTCAAATATTGCATCCGAGATGTTAGGTTGCCTTAGGTTAGGATATATAGCGTTATAGACGCATGTAATGTTACCACCGAGACGTAGGGACCGACACGCCTGGAATGTTGTCAAATATTGCATCCGAGATGTTAGGTTGCCTTAGATTAGGATATATACCGTTATAGACGTATATACTGTTCCCTCCGAGAAGTAGGGTTCGACAGGCCAGGAATGTTGTCAAATATTGCATCCGAGATGTTAGGTTGCCTCAGGTAAGGATATATGACGTTATAGACGTATATACTGTTCCCCCCGAGAAGTAGGGTTCGACAGGCCAGGAATGTTGTCAAATATTGCATCCGAAATGTTAGATTGCCTTAGATTATGATATCGACCGTTATAGACGCATATAATATTCCCACCGAAAAGTATGCACCGACACGCCAGGAATATTGTAAAATATTACGTCTGAGATAATAGGTTGCCTTAGATTAGGATATACAACGTTATAGACTCATATAATGTTCCCACCGAGAAGTAGGGTCCGACACGCCTGGAATGATGTAGAATATTACATCCGAGATGTCAGGTTGCCTTAGGTTAGGATATATAACGTTATAGACGTATATACTGTTCCCTCCGAGAAGTACGGTTCGGCAGGCCAGGAATGTTGTCAAATATTGCATCCGAGATGTTAGGTTGACTTAGCTTAGGATATATAACGTTATAGACGCATGTCATGTTACCACCGAGACGTAGGGACCGACACGCCTGGAATGTTGTCAAATATTGCATCCGAGATGTTAGGTTGCCTTAGATTAGGATATATACCGTTATAGACGTATATACTGTTCCCTCCGAGAAGTAGGGTTCGACAGGCCAGGAATGTTGTCAAATATTGCATCCGAGATGTTAGCTTGCCTTAGGTTAGGATATGTAACGTTATAGACGCATGTAATGTTACCTCCGAGACGTAGGGACCGACACGCCTGGAATGTTGTCAAGTGTTACATCCGAGATGTTAGGTTGCCTTATGTTAGGATATATGACGCTACAGACGTATATACTGTTCCCTCCGAGAAGTAGGGTTCGACAGGCCAGGAATGTTATCAAATATTGCATCCGAGATGTTAGGTTGCCTTAGATTATGATATATACCGTTATAGACGTATATACTGTTCCCTCCGAGATGTAGGGTTCGGCAGGCCAGGAATGTCGTCAAATATTGCATCCGAGATGTTAGGTTGCCTTAGGTTAGGATATATAACGTTATAGACGCATGTAATTTTACCATCGAGACGTAGGGACCGACACGACTGGAATGTTGTCAAATGTTACATCCGAGGTGTCAGGTTGCCTTAGGTTAGGATATATGACGTTACAGACGTATATACTATTCCCTCCGAGAAGTAGTGTTCGACAGGCCAGGAATGTTGTCAAATATTGCATCCGAGGTGTTAGGTTGCCTTAGATTAGGATATATACCGTTATAGACGTATATACTGTTCCCTCCGAGAAGTAGGGTTCGACAGGCCAGGAATGTTGTCAAATATTGCATCCGAGATGTTAGGTTGCCTTAGATTATGATATATACCGTTATAGACACATATAATGTTCCCACCGAGGAGTAGGGTCCGACACGCCTGGAATGTTGTAGAGTATTACATCCGAGATGTAAGGTTGCCTTAGGTTAGAATATATAACGTTATGGATGTATATACTGTTTCCACCGGGAAGTAGGGTCCTGCACGCCAGGAATGTTGTCAAATATTACATCCGAGATGTAAGGTTGCCTTAGGTTAGGATATATAACGTTATAGACGCATGTAATGTTACCACCGAGACGTAGGGACCAACACGCCTGGAATGTTGTCAAATGTTACACCCGAGATGTTAGGTTGCCTTAGGTTAGGATATACGACGTTACAGACGTATATACTGTTCCCTCCGAGAAGTAGGGTTCGACAGGCCAGGAATGTTGTCAAATATTGCATCCGAGATGTTAGATTGCCTTAGATTATGATATCGACCGTTATAGACGCATATAATATTCCCACCGAAAAGTATGCACCGACACGCCAGGAATATTGTAAAATATTACGTCTGAGATAATAGGTTGCCTTAGATTAGGATATACAACGTTATAGACTCATATAATGTTCCCACCGAGAAGTAGGGTCCGACACGCCTGGAATGTTGTCAAATGTTACATCCGAGATGTTAGGTTGCCTTAGATTAGGATATACAACGTTATAGACGCATATAATGTTCCCACCGAGGAGTAGGGTCCGACACGCCTGGAATGTTGTAGAATATTACATCCGAGATGTAAGGTTGCCTTAGGTTAGAATATATAACGTTATGGATGTATATACTGTTCCCACCGAGAAGTAGGGTCCGACACGCCAGGAATGTTGTCAAATATTACATCCGATTTGTTACGTTGCCGTTATAGACGCATTAATGTTACCACCGAGACGTAGGGACCGACACGCCTGGAATGTTGTCAAATGTTACATCCGAGATGTTAGGTTGCCTTAGGTTAGGATATATATCGTTATAGACGTATATACTGTTCCCACCGAGAGGTAGGGTTCGACAGGCCAGGAATGTTGTCAAATATTGCATCCGAGATGTTAGGTTGCCTTAGATTAGGATATATACCTTTAGAGACGTATATAATGTTCCCTCCGAGAAGTAGGGTTCGACAGGCCAGGAATGTTGTCAAATATTGCATCCGAGATGTTAGGTTGCCTTAGATTAGGATATACAACGTTATAGACGCATATAATGTTCCCACCGAGAAGTAGGTTTCGACACGCCTGGAAGGTTGTAGAATATTAAATCCGAGATGTTAGGTTGCCTTAGGTTAGGATACATGACGTTACAGACGTATATACTGTTCCCTCCGAGAAGTAGGGTTTGACAGGCCAGGAATGTTATGAAATATTGCATCCGAGATGTTAGGTTGCCGTAGATTATGATATATACCGTTATAGACACATATAATGTTCCCACCGAGAAGTAGGGTCCGACACGCCTGGAATGATGTAGAATATTACATCCGAGATGTCAGGTTGCCTTAGGTTAGGATATATAACGTTATAGACGTATATACTGTTCCCTCCGAGAAGTAGGGTTCGACAGCCCAGGAATGTTGTCAAATATTGCATCCGAGATGTTAGGTTGCCCTAGATTAGGATATACAACGTTATAGACGCATATAATGTTCCCACCGAGGAGTAGGGTCCGACACGCCTGGAATGTTGTAGAGTATTACATCCGAGATGTAAGGTTGCCTTAGGTTAGAATATATAACGTTATGGATGTATATACTGTTTCCACCGGGAAGTAGGGTCCTGCACGCCAGGAATGTTGTCAAATATTACATCCGAGATGTAAGGTTGCCTTAGGTTAGGATATATAACGTTATGGACGTATATACTGTTCCCACCGAGAAGTAGGGTCCGACACGCCAGGAATGTTGTCAAATATTACATCCGAGTTGTTACGTTGCCGTTATAGACGCATTAATGTTACCACCGAGACGCAGGGACCGACACGCCTGGAATGTTGTCAAATGTTACATCCGAGATGTTAGCTTGCCTTAGGTTAGGATATATATCGTTATAGACGTATATACTGTTCCCACCGAGAGGTAGGGTTCGACAGGCCAGGAATGTTGTCAAATATTGCATCCGAGATGTTAGGTTGCCTTAGCTTAGGATATATAACGTTATAGACGCATGTCATGTTACCACCGAGACGTAGGGACCGACACGCCTGGAATGTTGTCAAATATTGCATCCGAGATGTTAGCTTGCCTTAGGTTAGGATATGTAACGTTATAGACGCATGTAATATTACCTCCGAGACGTAGGGACCGACACGCCTGGAATGTTGTCAAGTGTTACATCCGAGATGTTAGGTTGCCTTATGTTAGGATATATGACGCTACAGACGTATATACTGTTCCCTCCGAGAAGTAGGGTTCGACAGGCCAGGAATGTTATCAAATATTGCATCCGAGATGTTAGGTTGCCTTAGATTATGATATATACCGTTATAGACGTATATACTGTTCCCTCCGAGAAGTAGGGTTCGACAGGCCAGGAATGTTGTCAAATATTGCATCCGAGATGTTAGGTTGCCTTAGGTTAGGATATATAACGTTATAAACGCATGTAATGTTACCACCGAGACGTAGGGACCGACACGACTGGAATGTTGTCAAATGTTACATCCGAGATGTCAGGTTGCCTTAGGTTAGGATATATGACGTTACAGACGTATATACTGTTCCCTCCGAGAAGTAGTGTTCGACAGGCCAGGAATGTTGTCAAATATTGCATCCGAGATGTTAGGTTGCCTTAGATTAGGATATATACCGTTATAGACGTATATACTGTTCCCTCCGAGAAGTAGGGTTCGACAGGCCAGGAATGTTGTCAAATATTGCATCCGAGATGTTACGTTGCCTCAGGTAAGGATATATGACGTTATAGACGTATATACTGTTCCCCCCGAGAAGTAGGGTTCGACAGGCCAGGAATGTTGTAAAATATTGCATCCGAGATGTTAGGTTGCCTTAGATTAGGATATATACCGTTATAGACGTATATACTGTTCCCTCCGAGAAGTAGGGTTCGACAGGCCAGGAATGTTGTCAAATATTACATCCGAGATGTAAGGTTGCCTTAGGTTAGGATATATAACGTTATGGACGTATATACTGTTCCCACCGAGAAGTAGGGTCCGACACGCCAGGAATGTTGTCAAATATTACATCCGAGTTGTTACGTTGCCGTTATAGACGCATTAATGTTACCACCGAGACGCAGGGACCGACACGCCTGGAATGTTGTCAAATGTTACATCCGAGATGTTAGCTTGCCTTAGGTTAGGATATATATCGTTATAGACGTATATACTGTTCCCACCGAGAGGTAGGGTTCGACAGGCCAGGAATGTTGTCAAATATTGCATCCGAGATGTTAGGTTGCCTTAGCTTAGGATATATAACGTTATAGACGCATGTCATGTTACCACCGAGACGTAGGGACCGACACGCCTGGAATGTTGTCAAATGTTACATCCGAGATGTTAGGTTGCCTTAGGTTAGGATATATATCGTTATAGACGTATATACTGTTCCCACCGAGAGGTAGGGTTCGACAGGCCAGGAATGTTGTCAAATATTGCATCCGAGATGTTAGGTTGCCTTAGATTAGGATATACAACGTTATAGACGCATATAATGTTCCCACCGAGGAGTAGGGTCCGACACGCCTGGAATGTTGTAGAGTATTACATCCGAGATGTAAGGTTGCCTTAGGTTAGAATATATAACGTTATGGATGTATATACTGTTTCCACCGGGAAGTAGGGTCCTGCACGCCAGGAATGTTGTCAAATATTACATCCGAGATGTAAGGTTGCCTTAGGTTAGGATATATAACGTTATGGACGTATATACTGTTCCCACCGAGAAGTAGGGTCCGACACGCCAGGAATGTTGTCAAATATTACATCCGAGTTGTTACGTTGCCGTTATAGACGCATTAATGTTACCACCGAGACGCAGGGACCGACACGCCTGGAATGTTGTCAAATGTTACATCCGAGATGTTAGCTTGCCTTAGGTTAGGATATATATCGTTATAGACGTATATACTGTTCCCACCGAGAGGTAGGGTTCGACAGGCCAGGAATGTTGTCAAATATTGCATCCGAGATGTTAGGTTGCCTTAGCTTAGGATATATAACGTTATAGACGCATGTCATGTTACCACCGAGACGTAGGGACCGACACGCCTGGAATGTTGTCAAATATTGCATCCGAGATGTTAGCTTGCCTTAGGTTAGGATATGTAACGTTATAGACGCATGTAATGTTACCTCCGAGACGTAGGGACCGACACGCCTGGAATGTTGTCAAGTGTTACATTCGAGATGTTAGGTTGCCTTATGTTAGGATATATGACGCTACAGACGTATATACTGTTCCCTCCGAGAAGTAGGGTTCGACAGGCCAGGAATGTTATCAAATATTGCATCCGAGATGTTAGGTTGCCTTAGATTATGATATATACCGTTATAGACGTATATACTGTTCCCTCCGAGATGTAGGGTTCGGCAGGCCAGGAATGTCGTCAAATATTGCATCCGAGATGTTAGGTTGCCTTAGGTTAGGATATATAACGTTATAGACGCATGTAATGTTACCATCGAGACGTAGGGACCGACACGACTGGAATGTTGTCAAATGTTACATCCGAGATGTCAGGTTGCCTTAGGTTAGGATATATGACGTTACAGACGTATATACTGTTCCCTCCGAGAAGTAGTGTTGGACAGGCCAGGAATGTTGTCAAATATTGCATCCGAGATGTTAGGTTGCCTTACGTTAGGATATATAACGTTATAAACGCATGTAATGTTACCACCGAGACGTAGGGACCGACACGACTGGAATGTTGTCAAATGTTACATCCGAGATGTTAGGTTGCCTTAGGTTAGGATATATGACGTTACAGACGTATATACTGTTCCCTCCGAGAAGTAGTGTTCGACAGGCCAGGAATGTTGTCAAATATTGCATCCGAGATGTTAGGTTGCCTTAGATTAGGATATATACCGTTATAGACGTATATACTGTTCCCTCCGAGAAGTAGGGTTCGACAGGCCAGGAATGTTGTCAAATATTGCATCCGAGATGTTAGGTTGCCTTAGGTTAGGATATATAACGTTATAGACGCATGTAATGTTACCACCGAGACGTAGGGACCGACACGCCCGGAATCTTGTCAAATATTACATCCGAGATGTTAGGTTGCCTTAGATTAGGATATACAACGTTATAGACGCATATAATGTTCCCACCGAGGAGTAGGGTCCGACACGCCTGGAATGTTGTAGAGTATTACATCCGAGATGTAAGGTTGCCTTAGGTTAGAATATATAACGTTATGGATGTATATACTGTTCCCACCGAGAAGTAGGGTCCTACACGCCAGGAATGTTGTCAAATATTACATCCGAGATGTAAGGTTGCCTTAGGTTAGGATATATAACGTTATGGACGTATATACTGTTCCCACCGAGAAGTAGGGTCCGACACGCCAGGAATGTTGTCAAATATTACATCCGGGTTGTTACGTTGCCGTTATAGACGCATTAATGTTACCACCGAGACGCAGGGACCGACCCGCCTGGAATGTTGTCAAATGTTACATCCGAGATGTTAGGTTGCCTTAGGTTAGGATATATATCGTTATAGACGTATATACTGTTCCCACCGAGAGGTAGGGTTCGACAGGCCAGGAATGTTGTCAAATATTGCATCCGAGATGTTAGGTTGCCTTAGGTTAGGATATATAGCGTTATAGACGCATGTAATGTTACCACCGAGACGTAGGGACCGACACGCCTGGAATGTTGTCAAATATTGCATCCGAGATGTTAGGTTGCCTTAGATTAGGATATATACCGTTATAGACGTATATACTGTTCCCTCCGAGAAGTAGGGTTCGACAGGCCAGGAATGTTGTCAAATATTGCATCCGAGATGTTAGGTTGCCTCAGGTAAGGATATATGACGTTATAGACGTATATACTGTTCCCCCCGAGAAGTAGGGTTCGACAGGCCAGGAATGTTGTCAAATATTGCATCCGAAATGTTAGATTGCCTTAGATTATGATATCGACCGTTATAGACGCATATAATATTCCCACCGAAAAGTATGCACCGACACGCCAGGAATATTGTAAAATATTACGTCTGAGATAATAGGTTGCCTTAGATTAGGATATACAACGTTATAGACTCATATAATGTTCCCACCGAGAAGTAGGGTCCGACACGCCTGGAATGATGTAGAATATTACATCCGAGATGTCAGGTTGCCTTAGGTTAGGATATATAACGTTATAGACGTATATACTGTTCCCTCCGAGAAGTACGGTTCGGCAGGCCAGGAATGTTGTCAAATATTGCATCCGAGATGTTAGGTTGACTTAGCTTAGGATATATAACGTTATAGACGCATGTCATGTTACCACCGAGACGTAGGGACCGACACGCCTGGAATGTTGTCAAATATTGCATCCGAGATGTTAGGTTGCCTTAGATTAGGATATATACCGTTATAGACGTATATACTGTTCCCTCCGAGAAGTAGGGTTCGACAGGCCAGGAATGTTGTCAAATATTGCATCCGAGATGTTAGCTTGCCTTAGGTTAGGATATGTAACGTTATAGACGCATGTAATGTTACCTCCGAGACGTAGGGACCGACACGCCTGGAATGTTGTCAAGTGTTACATCCGAGATGTTAGGTTGCCTTATGTTAGGATATATGACGCTACAGACGTATATACTGTTCCCTCCGAGAAGTAGGGTTCGACAGGCCAGGAATGTTATCAAATATTGCATCCGAGATGTTAGGTTGCCTTAGATTATGATATATACCGTTATAGACGTATATACTGTTCCCTCCGAGATGTAGGGTTCGGCAGGCCAGGAATGTCGTCAAATATTGCATCCGAGATGTTAGGTTGCCTTAGGTTAGGATATATAACGTTATAGACGCATGTAATTTTACCATCGAGACGTAGGGACCGACACGACTGGAATGTTGTCAAATGTTACATCCGAGGTGTCAGGTTGCCTTAGGTTAGGATATATGACGTTACAGACGTATATACTATTCCCTCCGAGAAGTAGTGTTCGACAGGCCAGGAATGTTGTCAAATATTGCATCCGAGGTGTTAGGTTGCCTTAGATTAGGATATATACCGTTATAGACGTATATACTGTTCCCTCCGAGAAGTAGGGTTCGACAGGCCAGGAATGTTGTCAAATATTGCATCCGAGATGTTAGGTTGCCTTAGATTATGATATATACCGTTATAGACACATATAATGTTCCCACCGAGGAGTAGGGTCCGACACGCCTGGAATGTTGTACAGTATTACATCCGAGATGTAAGGTTGCCTTAGGTTAGAATATATAACGTTATGGATGTATATACTGTTTCCACCGGGAAGTAGGGTCCTGCACGCCAGGAATGTTGTCAAATATTACATCCGAGATGTAAGGTTGCCTTAGGTTAGGATATATAACGTTATAGACGCATGTAATGTTACCACCGAGACGTAGGGACCAACACGCCTGGAATGTTGTCAAATGTTACACCCGAGATGTTAGGTTGCCTTAGGTTAGGATATATGACGTTACAGACGTATATACTGTTCCCTCCGAGAAGTAGGGTTCGACAGGCCAGGAATGTTGTCAAATATTGCATCCGAGATGTTAGATTGCCTTAGATTATGATATCGACCGTTATAGACGCATATAATATTCCCACCGAAAAGTATGCACCGACACGCCAGGAATATTGTAAAATATTACGTCTGAGATAATAGGTTGCCTTAGATTAGGATATACAACGTTATAGACTCATATAATGTTCCCACCGAGAAGTAGGGTCCGACACGCCTGGAATGTTGTCAAATGTTACATCCGAGATGTTAGGTTGCCTTAGATTAGGATATACAACGTTATAGACGCATATAATGTTCCCACCGAGGAGTAGGGTCCGACACGCCTGGAATGTTGTAGAATATTACATCCGAGATGTAAGGTTGCCTTAGGTTAGAATATATAACGTTATGGATGTATATACTGTTTCCACCGGGAAGTAGGGTCCTGCACGCCAGGAATGTTGTCAAATATTACATCCGAGATGTAAGGTTGCCTTAGGTTAGGATATATAACGTTATGGACGTATATACTGTTCCCACCGAGAAGTAGGGTCCGACACGCCAGGAATGTTGTCAAATATTACATCCGAGTTGTTACGTTGCCGTTATAGACGCATTAATGTTACCACCGAGACGCAGGGACCGACACGCCTGGAATGTTGTCAAATGTTACATCCGAGATGTTAGCTTGCCTTAGGTTAGGATATATATCGTTATAGACGTATATACTGTTCCCACCGAGAGGTAGGGTTCGACAGGCCAGGAATGTTGTCAAATATTGCATCCGAGATGTTAGGTTGCCTTAGCTTAGGATATATAACGTTATAGACGCATGTCATGTTACCACCGAGACGTAGGGACCGACACGCCTGGAATGTTGTCAAATATTGCATCCGAGATGTTAGCTTGCCTTAGGTTAGGATATGTAACGTTATAGACGCATGTAATATTACCTCCGAGACGTAGGGACCGACACGCCTGGAATGTTGTCAAGTGTTACATCCGAGATGTTAGGTTGCCTTATGTTAGGATATATGACGCTACAGACGTATATACTGTTCCCTCCGAGAAGTAGGGTTCGACAGGCCAGGAATGTTATCAAATATTGCATCCGAGATGTTAGGTTGCCTTAGATTATGATATATACCGTTATAGACGTATATACTGTTCCCTCCGAGAAGTAGGGTTCGACAGGCCAGGAATGTTGTCAAATATTGCATCCGAGATGTTAGGTTGCCTTAGATTAGGATATATACCGTTATAGACGTATATACTGTTCCCTCCGAGAAGTAGGGTTCGACAGGCCAGGAATGTTGTCAAATATTGCATCCGAGATGTTAGCTTGCCTTAGGTTAGGATATGTAACGTTATAGACGCATGTAATGTTACCTCCGAGACGTAGGGACCGACACGCCTGGAATGTTGTCAAGTGTTACATCCGAGATGTTAGGTTGCCTTATGTTAGGATATATGACGCTACAGACGTATATACTGTTCCCTCCGAGAAGTAGGGTTCGACAGACCAGGAATGTTATCAAATATTGCATCCGAGATGTTAGGTTGCCTTAGATTATGATATATACCGTTATAGACGTATATACTGTTCCCTCCGAGATGTAGGGTTCGGCAGGCCAGGAATGTCGTCAAATATTGCATCCGAGATGTTAGGTTGCCTTAGGTTAGGATATACAACGTTATAGACGCATGTAATGTTACCACCGAGACGTAGGGACCGACACGACTGGAATGTTGTCAAATGTGACATCCGAGATGTTAGGTTGCCTTAGGTTAGGATATATGACGTTACAGACGTATATACTGTTCCCTCCGAGAAGTAGGGTTCGACAGGCCAGGAATGTTGTCAAATATTGCATCCGAGATGTTAGGTTGCCTTACGTTAGGATATATAACGTTATAAACGCATGTAATGTTACCACCGAGACGTAGGGACCGACACGACTGGAATGTTGTCAAATGTTACATCCGAGATGTTAGGTTGCCTTAGGTTAGGATATATGACGTTACAGACGTATATACTGTTCCCTCCGAGAAGTAGGGTTCGACAGGCCAGGAATGTTGTCAAATATTGCATCCGAGATGTTAGGTTGCCTTAGGTTAGGATATATAACGTTATAGACGCATGTAATGTTACCACCGAGACGTAGGGACCGACACGCCCGGAATCTTGTCAAATGTTACATCCGAGATGTTAGGTTGCCTTAGATTAGGATATACAACGTTATAGACGCATATAATGTTCCCACCGAGGAGTAGGGTCCGACACGCCTGGAATGTTGTAGAGTATTACATCCGAGATGTAAGGTTGCCTTAGGTTAGAATATATAACGTTATGGATGTATATACTGTTCCCACCGAGAAGTAGGGTCCTACACGCCAGGAATGTTGTCAAATATTACATCCGAGATGTAAGGTTGCCTTAGGTTAGGATATATAACGTTATGGACGTATATACTGTTCCCACCGAGAAGTAGGGTCCGACACGCCAGGAATGTTGTCAAATATTACATCCGGGTTGTTACGTTGCCGTTATAGACGCATTAATGTTACCACCGAGACGCAGGGACCGACCCGCCTGGAATGTTGTCAAATGTTACATCCGAGATGTGAGGTTGCCTTAGGTTAGGATATATATCGTTATAGACGTATATACTGTTCCCACCGAGAGGTAGGGTTCGACAGGCCAGGAATGTTGTCAAATATTGCATCCGAGATGTTAGGTTGCCTTAGGTTAGGATATATAGCGTTATAGACGCATGTAATGTTACCACCGAGACGTAGGGACCGACACGCCTGGAATGTTGTCAAATATTGCATCCGAGATGTTAGGTTGCCTTAAATTAGGATATATACCGTTATAGACGTATATACTGTTCCCTCCGAGAAGTAGGGTTCGACAGGCCAGGAATGTTGTCAAATATTGCATCCGAGATGTTAGCTTGCCTTAGGTTAGGATACATAACGTTATAGACGCATGTAATGTTACCTCCGGGACGTAGGGACCGACACGCCTGGAATGTTGTCAAGTGTTACATCCGAGTTGTTAGGTTGCCTTAGGTTAGGATATATGACGTTACAGACGTATATACTGTTCCCTCCGAGAAGTAGTGTTCGACAGGCCAGGAATGTTGTCAAATATTGCATCCGAGATGTTAGGTTGCCTTAGATTAGGATATATACCGTTATAGACGTATATACTGTTCCCTCCGAGAAGTAGGGTTCGACAGGCCAGGAATGTTGTCAAATATTGCATCCGAGATGTTAGGTTGCCTCAGGTAAGGATATATGACGTTATAGACGTATATACTGTTCCCCCCGAGAAGTAGGGTTCGACAGGCCAGGAATGTCGTCAAATATTGCATCCGAGATGTTAGGTTGCCTTAGGTTAGGATATATAACGTTATAGACGCATGTAATTTTACCACCGAGACGTAGGGACCAACACGCCTGGAATGTTGTCAAATGTTACATCCGAGATGTTAGGTTGCCTTAGGTTAGGATATATGACGTTACAGACGTATATACTGTTCCCTCCGAGAAGTAGGGTTCGACAGGCCAGGAATGTTGTCAAATATTGCATCCGAAATGTTAGATTGCCTTAGATTATGATATCGACCGTTATAGACGCATATAATATTCCCACCGAAAAGTATGCACCGACACGCCAGGAATATTGTAAAATATTACGTCTGAGATAATAGATTGCCTTAGATTAGGATATACAACGTTATAGACTCATATAATGTTCCCACCGAGAAGTAGGGTCCGACACGCCTGGAATGATGTAGAATATTACATCCGAGATGTCAGGTTGCCTTAGGTTAGGATATATAACGTTATAGACGTATATACTGTTCCCTCCGAGAAGTACGGTTCGGCAGGCCAGGAATGTTGTCAAATATTGCATCCGAGATGTTAGGTTGCCTTAGCTTAGGATATACAACGTTATAGACGCATGTCATGTTACCACCGAGACGTAGGGACCGACACGCCTGGAATGTTGTCAAATATTGCATCCGAGATGTTAGGTTGCCTTAGATTAGGATATATACCGTTATAGACGTATATACTGTTCCCTCCGAGAAGTAGGGTTCGACAGGCCAGGAATGTTGTCAAATATTGCATCCGAGATGTTAGCTTGCCTTAGGTTAGGATATGTAACGTTATAGACGCATGTAATGTTACCTCCGAGACGTAGGGACCGACACGCCTGGAATGTTGTCAAGTGTTACATCCGAGATGTTAGGTTGCCTTATGTTAGGATATATGACGCTACAGACGTATATACTGTTCCCTCCGAGAAGTAGGGTTCGACAGGCCAGGAATGTTATCAAATATTGCATCCGAGATGTTAGGTTGCCTTAGATTATGATATATACCGTTATAGACGTATATACTGTTCCCTCCGAGATGTAGGGTTCGGCAGGCCAGGAATGTCGTCAAATATTGCATCCGAGATGTTAGGTTGCCTTAGGTTAGGATATATAACGTTATAGACGCATGTAATGTTACCTCCGAGACGTAGGGACCGACACGACTGGAATGTTGTCAAATGTTACATCCGAGGTGTCAGGTTGCCTTAGGTTAGGATATATGACGTTACAGACGTATATACTGTTCCCTCCGAGAAGTAGTGTTCGACAGGCCAGGAATGTTGTCAAATATTGCATCCGAGATGTTAGGTTGCCTTAGATTAGGATATATACCGTTATAGACGTATATACTGTTCCCTCCGAGAAGTAGGGTTCGACAGGCCAGGAATGTTGTCAAATATTGCATCCGAGATGTTACGTTGCCTCAGGTAAGGATATATGACGTTATAGACGTATATACTGTTCCCCCCGAGAAGTAGGGTTCGACAGGCCAGGAATGTTGTAAAATATTGCATCCGAGATGTTAGGTTGCCTTAGATTAGGATATATACCGTTATAGACGTATATACTGTTCCCTCCGAGAAGTAGGGTTCGACAGGCCAGGAATGTTGTCAAATATTGCATCCGAGATGTTAGCTTGCCTTAGGTTAGGATATGTAACGTTATAGACGCATGTAATGTTACCTCCGAGACGTAGGGACCGACACGCCTGGAATGTTGTCAAGTGTTACGTCCGAGATGTTAGGTTGCCTTATGTTAGGATATATGACGCTACAGACGTATATACTGTTCCCTCCGAGAAGTAGGGTTCGACAGACCAGGAATGTTATCAAATATTGCATCCGAGATGTTAGGTTGCCTTAGATTATGATATATACCGTTATAGACGTATATACTGTTCCCTCCGAGATGTAGGGTTCGGCAGGCCAGGAATGTCGTCAAATATTGCATCCGAGATGTTAGGTTGCCTTAGGTTAGGATATACAACGTTATAGACGCATGTAATGTTACCACCGAGACGTAGGGACCGACACGACTGGAATGTTGTCAAATGTGACATCCGAGATGTTAGGTTGCCTTAGGTTAGGATATATGACGTTACAGACGTATATACTGTTCCCTCCGAGAAGTAGGGTTCGACAGGCCAGGAATGTTGTCAAATATTGCATCCGAGATGTTAGGTTGCCTTACGTTAGGATATATAACGTTATAAACGCATGTAATGTTACCACCGAGACGTAGGGACCGACACGACTGGAATGTTGTCAAATGTTACATCCGAGATGTTAGGTTGCCTTAGGTTAGGATATATGACGTTACAGACGTATATACTGTTCCCTCCGAGAAGTAGTGTTCGACAGGCCAGGAATGTTGTCAAATATTGCATCCGAGATGTTAGGTTGCCTTAGATTAGGATATATACCGTTATAGACGTATATACTGTTCCCTCCGAGAAGTAGGGTTCGACAGGCCAGGAATGTTGTCAAATATTGCATCCGAGATGTTAGGTTGCCTTAGGTTAGGATATATAACGTTATAGACGCATGTAATGTTACCACCGAGACGTAGGGACCGACACGCCCGGAATCTTGTCAAATGTTACATCCGAGATGTTAGGTTGCCTTAGATTAGGATATACAACGTTATAGACGCATATAATGTTCCCACCGAGGAGTAGGGTCCGACACGCCTGGAATGTTGTAGAGTATTACATCCGAGATGTAAGGTTGCCTTAGGTTAGAATATATAACGTTATGGATGTATATACTGTTCCCACCGAGAAGTAGGGTCCTACGCGCCAGGAATGTTGTCAAATATTACATCCGAGATGTAAGGTTGCCTTAGGTTAGGATATATAACGTTATGGACGTATATACTGTTCCCACCGAGAAGTAGGGTCCGACACGCCAGGAATGTTGTCAAATATTACATCCGGGTTGTTACGTTGCCGTTATAGACGCATTAATGTTACCACCGAGACGCAGGGACCGACCCGCCTGGAATGTTGTCAAATGTTACATCCGAGATGTTAGGTTGCCTTAGGTTAGGATATATATCGTTATAGACGTATATACTGTTCCCACCGAGAGGTAGGGTTCGACAGGCCAGGAATGTTGTCAAATATTGCATCCGAGATGTTAGGTTGCCTTAGGTTAGGATATATAGCGTTATAGACGCATGTAATGTTACCACCGAGACGTAGGGACCGACACGCCTGGAATGTTGTCAAATATTGCATCCGAGATGTTAGGTTGCCTTAGATTAGGATATATACCGTTATAGACGTATATACTGTTCCCTCCGAGAAGTAGGGTTCGACAGGCCAGGAATGTTGTCAAATATTGCATCCGAGATGTTAGCTTGCCTTAGGTTAGGATACATAACGTTATAGACGCATGTAATGTTACCTCCGGGACGTAGGGACCGACACGCCTGGAATGTTGTCAAGTGTTACATCCGAGATGTTAGGTTGCCTTAGGTCAGGATATATGACGTTACAGACGTATATACTGTTCCCTCCGAGAAGTAGTGTTCGACAGGCCAGGAATGTTGTCAAATATTGCATCCGAGATGTTAGGTTGCCTTAGATTAGGATATATACCGTTATAGACGTATATACTGTTCCCTCCGAGAAGTAGGGTTCGACAGGCCAGGAATGTTGTCAAATATTGCATCCGAGATGTTAGGTTGCCTCAGGTAAGGATATATGACGTTATAGACGTATATACTGTTCCCCCCGAGAAGTAGGGTTCGACAGGCCAGGAATGTTGTCAAATATTGCATCCGAGATGTTAGGTTGCCTTAGATTAGGATATATACCGTTATAGACGTATATACTGTTCCCTCCGAGAAGTAGTGTTCGACAGGCCAGGAATGTTGTCAAATATTGCATCCGAGATGTTAGGTTGCCTTAGATTAGGATATATACCGTTATAGACGTATATACTGTTCCCTCCGAGAAGTAGGGTTCGACAGGCCAG
Source organism: Xylocopa violacea (assembly GCA_963969225.1). Taxonomy (NCBI): domain Eukaryota; kingdom Metazoa; phylum Arthropoda; class Insecta; order Hymenoptera; family Apidae; genus Xylocopa; species Xylocopa violacea. The sequence goes on from CAXAJV010000004.1 coordinate 25,044,982, forward strand.
GAATGTTGTCAAATATTGCATCCGAGATGTTAGGTTGCCTCAGGTAAGGATATATGACGTTATAGACGTATATACTGTTCCCCCCGAGAAGTAGGGTTCGACAGGCCAGGAATGTTGTCAAATATTGCATCCGAGATGTTAGGTTGCCTTAGATTAGGATATATACCGTTATAGACGTATATACTGTTCCCTCCGAGAAGTAGTGTTCGACAGGCCAGGAATGTTGTCAAATATTGCATCCGAGATGTTAGGTTGCCTTAGATTAGGATATATACCGTTATAGACGTATATACTGTTCCCTCCGAGAAGTAGGGTTCGACAGGCCAGAAATGTTGTCAAATATTGCATCCGAGATGTTAGGTTGCCTCAGGTAAGGATATATGACGTTATAGACGTATATACTGTTCCCCCCGAGAAGTAGGGTTCGACAGGCCAGGAATGTTGTCAAATATTGCATCCGAGATGTTAGGTTGCCTTAGGTTAGGATATATGACGTTACAGACGTATATACTGTTCCCTCCGAGAAGTAGGGTTCGACAGGCCAGGAATGTTGTCAAATATTGCATCCGAGATGTTAGATTGCTTTAGATTATGATATCGACCGTTATAGACGCATATAATATTCCCACCGAAAAGTATGCACCGACACGCCAGGAATATTGTAAAATATTACGTCTGAGATAATAGGTTGCCTTAGATTAGGATATACAACGTTATAGACTCATATAATTTTCCCACCGAGAAGTAGGGTCGGACACGCCTGGAATGATGTAGAATATTACATCCGAGATGTCAGGTTGCCTTAGGTTAGGATATATAACGTTATAGACGTATATACTGTTCCCTCCGAGAAGTACGGTTCGGCAGGCCAGGAATGTTGTCAAATCTTGCATCCGAGATGTTAGGTTGCCTTAGGTTAGGATATATAACGTTATAGACGCATGTAATGTTACCACCGAGACGTAGGGACCGACACGCCTGGAATATTGTCAAATGTTACATCCGAGATGTTAGGTTGCCTTAGATTAGGATATATAACGTTATGGACGTATATACTGTTCCCACCGAGAAGTAGGGTTCGACACGCCTGGAAGGTTGTAGAATATTAAATCCGAGATGTTCGGTTGCCTTAGGTTAGGATACATGACGTTACAGACGTATATACTGATCCCTCCGAGAAGTAGGGTTTGACAGGCCAGGAATGTTATGAAATATTGCATCCGAGATGTTAGGTTGCCTTAGATTATGATATATACCGTTATAGACACATATAATGTTCCCACCGAGAAGTAGGTTCCGACACGCCTGGAATGATGTAGAATATTACATCCGAGATGTCAGGTTGCCTTAGGTTAGGATATATAACGTTATAGACGTATATACTGTTCCCTCCGAGAAGTAGGGTTCGACAGCCCAGGAATGTTGTCAAATATTGCATCCGAGATGTTAGGTTGCCCTAGATTAGGATATACAACGTTATAGACGCATATAATGTTCCCACCGAGGAGTAGGGTCCGACACGCCTGGAATGTTGTAGAGTATTACATCCGAGATGTAAGGTTGCCTTAGGTTAGAATATATAACGTTATGGATGTATATACTGTTTCCACCGGGAAGTAGGGTCCTGCACGCCAGGAATGTTGTCAAATATTACATCCGAGATGTAAGGTTGCCTTAGGTTAGGATATATAACGTTATGGACGTATATACTGTTCCCACCGAGAAGTAGGGTCCGACACGCCAGGAATGTTGTCAAATATTACATCCGAGTTGTTACGTTGCCGTTATAGACGCATTAATGTTACCACCGAGACGTAGGGACCGACACGCCTGGAATGTTGTCAAATGTTACATCCGAGATGTTAGGTTGCCTTAGATTAGGATATATACCGTTAGAGACGTATATAATGTTCCCTCCGAGAAGTAGGGTTCGACAGGCCAGGAATGTTGTCAAATATTGCATCCGAGATGTTAGGTTGCCTTAGATTAGGATATACAACGTTATAGACGCATATAATGTTCCCACCGAGAAGTAGGGTTCGACACGCCTGGAAGGTTGTAGAATATTAAATCCGAGATGTTAGGTTGCCTTAGGTTAGGATACATGACGTTACAGACGTATATACTGTTCCCTCCGAGAAGTAGGGTTTGACAGGCCAGGAATGTTATGAAATATTGCATCCGAGATGTTAGGTTGCCTTAGATTATGATATATACCGTTATAGACACATATAATGTTCCCACCGAGAAGTAGGGTCCGACACGCCTGGAATGTTGTCAAATATTGCATCCGAGATGTTAGCTTGCCTTAGGTTAGGATATGTAACGTTATAGACGCATGTAATGTTACCTCCGAGATGTAGGGTTCGGCAGGCCAGGAATGTCGTCAAATATTGCATCCGAGATGTTAGGTTGCCTTAGGTTAGGATATACAACGTTATAGACGCATGTAATGTTACCACCGAGACGTAGGGACCGACACGACTGGAATGTTGTCAAATGTGACATCCGAGATGTTAGCTTGCCTTAGGTTAGGATATATGACGTTACAGACGTATATACTGTTCCCTCCGAGAAGTAGGGTTCGACAGGCCAGGAATGTTGTCAAATATTGCATCCGAGATGTTAGGTTGCCTTACGTTAGGATATATAACGTTATAAACGCATGTAATGTTACCACCGAGACGTAGGGACCGACACGACTGGAATGTTGTCAAATGTTACATCCGAGATGTTAGGTTGCCTTAGGTTAGGATATATGACGTTACAGACGTATATACTGTTCCCTCCGAGAAGTAGTGTTCGACAGGCCAGGAATGTTGTCAAATATTGCATCCGAGATGTTAGGTTGCCTTAGATTAGGATATATACCGTTATAGACGTATATACTGTTCCCTCCGAGAAGTAGGGTTCGACAGGCCAGGAATGTTGTCAAATATTGCATCCGAGATGTTAGGTTGCCTTAGGTTAGGATATATAACGTTATAGACGCATGTAATGTTACCACCGAGACGTAGGGACCGACACGCCCGGAATCTTGTCAAATGTTACATCCGAGATGTTAGGTCGCCTTAGATTAGGATATACAACGTTATAGACGCATATAATGTTCCCACCGAGGAGTAGGGTCCGACACGCCTGGAATGTTGTAGAGTATTACATCCGAGATGTAAGGTTGCCTTAGGTTAGAATATATAACGTTATGGATGTATATACTGTTCCCACCGAGAAGTAGGGTCCTACACGCCAGGAATGTTGTCAAATATTACATCCGAGATGTAAGGTTGCCTTAGGTTAGGATATATAACGTTATGGACGTATATACTGTTCCCACCGAGAAGTAGGGTCCGACACGCCAGGAATGTTGTCAAATATTACATCCGGGTTGTTACGTTGCCGTTATAGACGCATTAATGTTACCACCGAGACGCAGGGACCGACCCGCCTGGAATGTTGTCAAATGTTACATCCGAGATGTTAGGTTGCCTTAGGTTAGGATATATATCGTTATAGACGTAATTACTGTTCCCACCGAGAGGTAGGGTTCGACAGGCCAGGAATGTTGTCAAATATTGCATCCGAGATGTTAGGTTGCCTTAGGTTAGGATATATAGCGTTATAGACGCATGTAATGTTACCACCGAGACGTAGGGACCGACACGCCTGGAATGTTGTCAAATATTGCATCCGAGATGTTAGGTTGCCTTAGATTAGGATATATACCGTTATAGACGTATATACTGTTCCCTCCGAGAAGTAGGGTTCGACAGGCCAGGAATGTTGTCAAATATTGCATCCGAGATGTTAGCTTGCCTTAGGTTAGGATACATAACGTTATAGACGCATGTAATGTTACCTCCGAGACGTAGGGACCGACACGCCTGGAATGTTGTCAAGTGTTACATCCGAGATGTTAGGTTGCCTTAGGTTAGGATATATGACGTTACAGACGTATATACAGTTCCCTCCGAGAAGTAGTGTTCGACAGGCCAGGAATGTTGTCAAATATTGCATCCGAGATGTTAGGTTGCCTTAGATTAGGATATATACCGTTATAGACGTATATACTGTTCCCTCCGAGAAGTAGGGTTCGACAGGCCAGGAATGTTGTCAAATATTGCATCCGAGATGTTAGGTTGCCTCAGGTAAGGATATATGACGTTATAGACGTATATAGTGTTCCCCCCGAGAAGTAGGGTTCGACAGGCCAGGAATGTTGTCAAATATTGCATCCGAGATGTTAGGTTGCCTTAGATTAGGATATATACCGTTATAGGCGTTTATAATGTTCCCTCCGAGAAGTAGGGTTTGACAGGCCAGGAATGTTGTCAAATATTGCATCCGAGATGTTAGGTTGCCTTAGATTAGGATATACAACGTTATAGACGCATATAATGTTCCCACCGAGAAGTAGGGTCCGACACGCCTGGAAGGTTGTAGAATATTACATCCGAGATGTTAGGTTGCCATAGGTTAGGATATATGACGTTACAGACGTATATACTGTTCCCTCTGAGAAGTAGGGTTCGACAGGCCAGGAATGTTATCAAATATTGCATCCGAGATGTTAGGTTGCCTTAGATTATGATATATACCGTTATAGACGTATATACTGTTCCCTCCGAGAAGTAGGGTTCGGCAGGCCAGGAATGTCGTCAAATATTGCATCCGAGATGTTAGGTTGCCTTAGGTTAGGATATATAAAGTTATAGACGCATGTAATGTTACCACCGAGACGTAGGGACCAACACGCCTGGAATGTTGTCAAATGTTACATCCGATATGTTAGGTTGCCTTAGGTTAGGATATATGACGTTACAGACGTATATACTGTTCCCTCCGAGAAGTAGGGTTCGACAGCCCAGGAATGTTGTCAAATATTGCATCCGAGATGTTAGGTTGCCCTAGATTAGGATATACAACGTTATAGACGCATATAATGTTCCCACCGAGGAGTAGGGTCCGACACGCCTGGAATGTTGTAGAGTATTACATCCGAGATGTAAGGTTGCCTTAGGTTAGAATATATAACGTTATGGATGTATATACTGTTTCCACCGGGAAGTAGGGTCCTGCACGCCAGGAATGTTGTCAAATATTACATCCGAGATGTAAGGTTGCCTTAGGTTAGGATATATAACGTTATAGACGCATGTAATGTTACCACCGAGACGTAGGGACCAACACGCCTGGAATGTTGTCAAATGTTACACCCGAGATGTTAGGTTGCCTTAGGTTAGGATATATGACGTTACAGACGTATATACTGTTCCCTCCGAGAAGTAGGGTTCGACAGGCCAGGAATGTTGTCAAATATTGCATCCGAGATGTTAGATTGCCTTAGATTATGATATCGACCGTTATAGACGCATATAATATTCCCACCGAAAAGTATGCACCGACACGCCAGGAATATTGTAAAATATTACGTCTGAGATAATAGGTTGCCTTAGATTAGGATATACAACGTTATAGACTCATATAATGTTCCCACCGAGAAGTAGGGTCCGACACGCCTGGAATGATGTAGAATATTACATCCGAGATGTCAGGTTGCCTTAGGTTAGGATATATAACGTTACAGACGTATATACTGTTCCCTCCGAGAAGTACGGTTCGGCGGGCCAGGAATGTTGTCAAATCTTGCATCCGAGATGTTAGGTTGCCTTAGGTTAGGATATATAACGTTATAGACGCATGTAATGTTACCACCGAGACGTAGGGACCGACACGCCTGGAATGTTGTCAAATGTTACATCCGAGATGTTAGGTTGCCTTAGATTAGGATATACAACGTTATAGACGCATATAATGTTCCCACCGAGGAGTAGGGTCCGACACGCCTGGAATGTTGTAGAATATTACATCCGAGATGTAAGGTTGCCTTAGGTTAGGATATATAACGTTATGGACGTATATACTGTTCCCACCGAGAAGTAGGGTCCGACACGCCAGGAATGTTGTCAAATATTACATCCCAGTTGTTACGTTGCCGTTATAGACGCATTAATGTTACCACCGAGACGTAGGGACCGACACGCCTGGAATGTTGTCAAATGTTACATCCGAGATGTTAGGTTGCCTTAGATTAGGATATATACCGTTAGAGACGTATATAATGTTCCCTCCGAGAAGTAGGGTTCGACAGGCCAGGAATGTTGTCAAATATTGCATCCGAGATGTTAGGTTGCCTTAGATTAGGATATACAACGTTATAGACGCATATAATGTTCCCACCGAGAAGTAGGGTTCGACACGCCTGGAAGGTTGTAGAATATTAAATCCGAGATGTTAGGTTGCCTTAGGTTAGGATACATGACGTTACAGACGTATATACTGTTCCCTCCGAGAAGTAGGGTTTGACAGGCCAGGAATGTTATGAAATATTGCATCCGAGATGTTAGGTTGCCTTAGATTATGATATATACCGTTATAGACACATATAATGTTCCCACCGAGAAGTAGGGTCCGACACGCCTGGAATGATGTAGAATATTACATCCGAGATGTCAGGTTGCCTTAGGTTAGGATATATAACGTTATAGACGTATATACTGTTCCCTCCGAGAAGTAGGGTTCGACAGCCCAGGAATGTTGTCAAATATTGCATCCGAGATGTTAGGTTGCCCTAGATTAGGATATACAACGTTATAGACGCATATAATGTTCCCACCGAGGAGTAGGGTCCGACACGCCTGGAATGTTGTAGAGTATTACATCCGAGATGTAAGGTTGCCTTAGGTTAGAATATATAACGTTATGGATGTATATACTGTTTCCACCGGGAAGTAGGGTCCTGCACGCCAGGAATGTTGTCAAATATTACATCCGAGATGTAAGGTTGCCTTAGGTTAGGATATATAACGTTATGGACGTATATACTGTTCCCACCGAGAAGTAGGGTCCGACACGCCAGGAATGTTGTCAAATATTACATCCGAGTTGTTACGTTGCCGTTATAGACGCATTAATGTTACCACCGAGACGCAGGGACCGACACGCCTGGAATGTTGTCAAATGTTACATCCGAGATGTTAGCTTGCCTTAGGTTAGGATATGTAACGTTATAGACGCATGTAATGTTACCTCCGAGACGTAGGGACCGACACGCCTGGAATGTTGTCAAGTGTTACATCCGAGATGTTAGGTTGCCTTATGTTAGGATATATGACGCTACAGACGTATATACTGTTCCCTCCGAGAAGTAGGGTTCGACAGGCCAGGAATGTTATCAAATATTGCATCCGAGATGTTAGGTTGCCTTAGATTATGATATATACCGTTATAGACGTATATACTGTTCCCTCCGAGATGTAGGGTTCGGCAGGCCAGGAATGTCGTCAAATATTGCATCCAAGATGTTAGGTTGCCTTAGGTTAGGATATATAACGTTATAGACGCATGTAATGTTACCACCGAGACGTAGGGACCGACACGACTGGAATGTTGTCAAATGTGACATCCGAGATGTTAGGTTGCCTTAGGTTAGGATATATGACGTTACAGACGTATATACTGTTCCCTCCGAGAAGTAGGGTTCGACAGGCCAGGAATGTTGTCAAATATTGCATCCGAGATGTTAGGTTGCCTTAGGTTAGGATATATAACGTTATAAACGCATGTAATGTTACCACCGAGACGTAGGGACCGACACGACTGGAATGTTGTCAAATGTTACATCCGAGATGTCAGGTTGCCTTAGGTTAGGATATATGACGTTACAGACGTATATACTGTTCCCTCCGAGAAGTAGTGTTCGACAGGCCAGGAATGTTGTCAAATATTGCATCCGAGATGTTAGGTTGCCTTAGATTAGGATATATACCGTTATAGACGTATATACTGTTCCCTCCGAGAAGTAGGGTTCGACAGGCCAGGAATGTTGTCAAATATTGCATCCGAGATGTTACGTTGCCTCAGGTAAGGATATATGACGTTATAGACGTATATACTGTTCCCCCCGAGAAGTAGGGTTCCACAGGCCAGGAATGTTGTAAAATATTGCATCCGAGATGTTAGGTTGCCTTAGATTAGGATATATACCGTTATAGACGTATATACTGTTCCCTCCGAGAAGTAGGGTTCGACAGGCCAGGAATGTTGTCAAATATTGCATCCGAGATGTTAGCTTGCCTTAGGTTAGGATATGTAACGTTATAGACGCATGTAATGTTACCTCCGAGACGTAGGGACCGACACGCCTGGAATGTTGTCAAGTGTTACATCCGAGATGTTAGGTTGCCTTATGTTAGGATATATGACGCTACAGACGTATATACTGTTCCCTCCGAGAAGTAGGGTTCGACAGGCCAGGAATGTTATCAAATATTGCATCCGAGATGTTAGGTTGCCTTAGATTATGATATATACCGTTATAGACGTATATACTGTTCCCTCCGAGATGTAGGGTTCGGCAGGCCAGGAATGTCGTCAAATGTTACATCCGAGATGTTAGGTTGCCTTAGGTTAGGATATATAACGTTATAGACGCATGTAATGTTACCACCGAGACGTAGGGACCGACACGCCCGGAATCTTGTCAAATGTTACATCCGAGATGTTAGGTCGCCTTAGATTAGGATATACAACGTTATAGACGCATATAATGTTCCCACCGAGGAGTAGGGTCCGACACGCCTGGAATGTTGTAGAGTATTACATCCGAGATGTAAGGTTGCCTTAGGTTAGAATATATAACGTTATGGATGTATATACTGTTCCCACCGAGAAGTAGGGTCCTACACGCCAGGAATGTTGTCAAATATTACATCCGAGATGTAAGGTTGCCTTAGGTTAGGATATATAACGTTATGGACGTATATACTGTTCCCACCGAGAAGTAGGGTCCGACACGCCAGGAATGTTGTCAAATATTACATCCGGGTTGTTACGTTGCCGTTATAGACGCATTAATGTTACCACCGAGACGCAGGGACCGACCCGCCTGGAATGTTGTCAAATGTTACATCCGAGATGTTAGGTTGCCTTAGGTTAGGATATATATCGTTATAGACGTATATACTGTTCCCACCGAGAGGTAGGGTTCGACAGGCCAGGAATGTTGTCAAATATTGCATCCGAGATGTTAGGTTGCCTTAGGTTAGGATATATAGCGTTATAGACGCATGTAATGTTACCACCGAGACGTAGGGACCGACACGCCTGGAATGTTGTCAAATATTGCATCCGAGATGTTAGGTTGCCTTAGATTAGGATATATACCGTTATAGACGTATATACTGTTCCCTCCGAGAAGTAGGGTTCGACAGGCCAGGAATGTTGTCAAATATTGCATCCGAGATGTTAGCTTGCCTTAGGTTAGGATACATAACGTTATAGACGCATGTAATGTTACCTCCGAGACGTAGGGACCGACACGCCTGGAATGTTGTCAAGTGTTACATCCGAGATGTTAGGTTGCCTTAGGTTAGGATATATGACGTTACAGACGTATATACAGTTCCCTCCGAGAAGTAGTGTTCGACAGGCCAGGAATGTTGTCAAATATTGCATCCGAGATGTTAGGTTGCCTTAGATTAGGATATATACCGTTATAGACGTATATACTGTTCCCTCCGAGAAGTAGGGTTCGACAGGCCAGGAATGTTGTCAAATATTGCATCCGAGATGTTAGGTTGCCTCAGGTAAGGATATATGACGTTATAGACGTATATAGTGTTCCCCCCGAGAAGTAGGGTTCGACAGGCCAGGAATGTTGTCAAATATTGCATCCGAGATGTTAGGTTGCCTTAGATTAGGATATATACCGTTATAGGCGTTTATAATGTTCCCTCCGAGAAGTAGGGTTTGACAGGCCAGGAATGTTGTCAAATATTGCATCCGAGATGTTAGGTTGCCTTAGATTAGGATATACAACGTTATAGACGCATATAATGTTCCCACCGAGAAGTAGGGTCCGACACGCCTGGAAGGTTGTAGAATATTACATCCGAGATGTTAGGTTGCCATAGGTTAGGATATATGACGTTACAGACGTATATACTGTTCCCTCTGAGAAGTAGGGTTCGACAGGCCAGGAATGTTATCAAATATTGCATCCGAGATGTTAGGTTGCCTTAGATTATGATATATACCGTTATAGACGTATATACTGTTCCCTCCGAGAAGTAGGGTTCGGCAGGCCAGGAATGTCGTCAAATATTGCATCCGAGATGTTAGGTTGCCTTAGGTTAGGATATATAAAGTTATAGACGCATGTAATGTTACCACCGAGACGTAGGGACCAACACGCCTGGAATGTTGTCAAATGTTACATCCGATATGTTAGGTTGCCTTAGGTTAGGATATATGACGTTACAGACGTATATACTGTTCCCTCCGAGAAGTAGGGTTCGACAGCCCAGGAATGTTGTCAAATATTGCATCCGAGATGTTAGGTTGCCCTAGATTAGGATATACAACGTTATAGACGCATATAATGTTCCCACCGAGGAGTAGGGTCCGACACGCCTGGAATGTTGTAGAGTATTACATCCGAGATGTAAGGTTGCCTTAGGTTAGAATATATAACGTTATGGATGTATATACTGTTTCCACCGGGAAGTAGGGTCCTGCACGCCAGGAATGTTGTCAAATATTACATCCGAGATGTAAGGTTGCCTTAGGTTAGGATATATAACGTTATAGACGCATGTAATGTTACCACCGAGACGTAGGGACCAACACGCCTGGAATGTTGTCAAATGTTACACCCGAGATGTTAGGTTGCCTTAGGTTAGGATATATGACGTTACAGACGTATATACTGTTCCCTCCGAGAAGTAGGGTTCGACAGGCCAGGAATGTTGTCAAATATTGCATCCGAGATGTTAGATTGCCTTAGATTATGATATCGACCGTTATAGACGCATATAATATTCCCACCGAAAAGTATGCACCGACACGCCAGGAATATTGTAAAATATTACGTCTGAGATAATAGGTTGCCTTAGATTAGGATATACAACGTTATAGACTCATATAATGTTCCCACCGAGAAGTAGGGTCCGACACGCCTGGAATGATGTAGAATATTACATCCGAGATGTCAGGTTGCCTTAGGTTAGGATATATAACGTTACAGACGTATATACTGTTCCCTCCGAGAAGTACGGTTCGGCGGGCCAGGAATGTTGTCAAATCTTGCATCCGAGATGTTAGGTTGCCTTAGGTTAGGATATATAACGTTATAGACGCATGTAATGTTACCACCGAGACGTAGGGACCGACACGCCTGGAATGTTGTCAAATGTTACATCCGAGATGTTAGGTTGCCTTAGATTAGGATATACAACGTTATAGACGCATATAATGTTCCCACCGAGGAGTAGGGTCCGACACGCCTGGAATGTTGTAGAATATTACATCCGAGATGTAAGGTTGCCTTAGGTTAGGATATATAACGTTATGGACGTATATACTGTTCCCACCGAGAAGTAGGGTCCGACACGCCAGGAATGTTGTCAAATATTACATCCCAGTTGTTACGTTGCCGTTATAGACGCATTAATGTTACCACCGAGACGTAGGGACCGACACGCCTGGAATGTTGTCAAATGTTACATCCGAGATGTTAGGTTGCCTTAGATTAGGATATATACCGTTAGAGACGTATATAATGTTCCCTCCGAGAAGTAGGGTTCGACAGGCCAGGAATGTTGTCAAATATTGCATCCGAGATGTTAGGTTGCCTTAGATTAGGATATACAACGTTATAGACGCATATAATGTTCCCACCGAGAAGTAGGGTTCGACACGCCTGGAAGGTTGTAGAATATTAAATCCGAGATGTTAGGTTGCCTTAGGTTAGGATACATGACGTTACAGACGTATATACTGTTCCCTCCGAGAAGTAGGGTTTGACAGGCCAGGAATGTTATGAAATATTGCATCCGAGATGTTAGGTTGCCTTAGATTATGATATATACCGTTATAGACACATATAATGTTCCCACCGAGAAGTAGGGTCCGACACGCCTGGAATGATGTAGAATATTACATCCGAGATGTCAGGTTGCCTTAGGTTAGGATATATAACGTTATAGACGTATATACTGTTCCCTCCGAGAAGTAGGGTTCGACAGCCCAGGAATGTTGTCAAATATTGCATCCGAGATGTTAGGTTGCCCTAGATTAGGATATACAACGTTATAGACGCATATAATGTTCCCACCGAGGAGTAGGGTCCGACACGCCTGGAATGTTGTAGAGTATTACATCCGAGATGTAAGGTTGCCTTAGGTTAGAATATATAACGTTATGGATGTATATACTGTTTCCACCGGGAAGTAGGGTCCTGCACGCCAGGAATGTTGTCAAATATTACATCCGAGATGTAAGGTTGCCTTAGGTTAGGATATATAACGTTATGGACGTATATACTGTTCCCACCGAGAAGTAGGGTCCGACACGCCAGGAATGTTGTCAAATATTACATCCGAGTTGTTACGTTGCCGTTATAGACGCATTAATGTTACCACCGAGACGCAGGGACCGACACGCCTGGAATGTTGTCAAATGTTACATCCGAGATGTTAGCTTGCCTTAGGTTAGGATATGTAACGTTATAGACGCATGTAATGTTACCTCCGAGACGTAGGGACCGACACGCCTGGAATGTTGTCAAGTGTTACATCCGAGATGTTAGGTTGCCTTATGTTAGGATATATGACGCTACAGACGTATATACTGTTCCCTCCGAGAAGTAGGGTTCGACAGGCCAGGAATGTTATCAAATATTGCATCCGAGATGTTAGGTTGCCTTAGATTATGATATATACCGTTATAGACGTATATACTGTTCCCTCCGAGATGTAGGGTTCGGCAGGCCAGTAATGTCGTCAAATATTGCATCCAAGATGTTAGGTTGCCTTAGGTTAGGATATATAACGTTATAGACGCATGTAATGTTACCACCGAGACGTAGGGACCGACACGACTGGAATGTTGTCAAATGTGACATCCGAGATGTTAGGTTGCCTTAGGTTAGGATATATGACGTTACAGACGTATATACTGTTCCCTCCGAGAAGTAGGGTTCGACAGGCCAGGAATGTTGTCAAATATTGCATCCGAGATGTTAGGTTGCCTTAGGTTAGGATATATAACGTTATAAACGCATGTAATGTTACCACCGAGACGTAGGGACCGACACGACTGGAATGTTGTCAAATGTTACATCCGAGATGTCAGGTTGCCTTAGGTTAGGATATATGACGTTACAGACGTATATACTGTTCCCTCCGAGAAGTAGTGTTCGACAGGCCAGGAATGTTGTCAAATATTGCATCCGAGATGTTAGGTTGCCTTAGATTAGGATATATACCGTTATAGACGTATATACTGTTCCCTCCGAGAAGTAGGGTTCGACAGGCCAGGAATGTTGTCAAATATTGCATCCGAGATGTTACGTTGCCTCAGGTAAGGATATATGACGTTATAGACGTATATACTGTTCCCCCCGAGAAGTAGGGTTCCACAGGCCAGGAATGTTGTAAAATATTGCATCCGAGATGTTAGGTTGCCTTAGATTAGGATATATACCGTTATAGACGTATATACTGTTCCCTCCGAGAAGTAGGGTTCGACAGGCCAGGAATGTTGTCAAATATTGCATCCGAGATGTTAGCTTGCCTTAGGTTAGGATATGTAACGTTATAGACGCATGTAATGTTACCTCCGAGACGTAGGGACCGACACGCCTGGAATGTTGTCAAGTGTTACATCCGAGATGTTAGGTTGCCTTATGTTAGGATATATGACGCTACAGACGTATATACTGTTCCCTCCGAGAAGTAGGGTTCGACAGGCCAGGAATGTTATCAAATATTGCATCCGAGATGTTAGGTTGCCTTAGATTATGATATATACCGTTATAGACGTATATACTGTTCCCTCCGAGATGTAGGGTTCGGCAGGCCAGGAATGTCGTCAAATATTGCATCCGAGATGTTAGGTTGCCTTAGGTTAGGATATACAACGTTATAGACGCATGTAATGTTACCACCGAGACGTAGGGACCGACACGACTGGAATGTTGTCAAATGTGACATCCGAGATGTTAGGTTGCCTTAGGTTAGGATATATGACGTTACAGACGTATATACTGTTCCCTCCGAGAAGTAGGGTTCGACAGGCCAGGAATGTTGTCAAATATTGCATCCGAGATGTTAGGTTGCCTTACGTTAGGATATATAACGTTATAAACGCATGTAATGTTACCACCGAGACGTAGGGACCGACACGACTGGAATGTTGTCAAATGTTACATCCGAGATATTAGGTTGCCTTAGGTTAGGATATATGACGTTACAGACGTATATACTGTTCCCTCCGAGAAGTAGTGTTCGACAGGCCAGGAATGTTGTCAAATATTGCATCCGAGATGTTAGGTTGCCTTAGATTAGGATATATACCGTTATAGACGTATATACTGTTCCCTCCGAGAAGTAGGGTTCGACAGGCCAGGAATGTTGTCAAATATTGCATCCGAGATGTTAGGTTGCCTTAGGTTAGGATATATAACGTTATAGACGCATGTAATGTTACCACCGAGACGTAGGGACCGACACGCCCGGAATCTTGTCAAATGTTACATCCGAGATGTTAGGTTGCCTTAGATTAGGATATACAACGTTATAGACGCATATACTGTTCCCACCGAGAAGTAGGGTCCGACACGCCAGGAATGTTGTCAAATATTACATCCGGGTTGTTACGTTGCCGTTATAGACGCATTAATGTTACCACCGAGACGCAGGGACCGACCCGCCTGGAATGTTGTCAAATGTTACATCCGAGATGTTAGGTTGCCTTAGGTTAGGATATATAGCGTTATAGACGCATGTAATGTTACCACCGAGACGTAGGGTTCGACAGGCCAGGAATGTTGTCAAATATTGCATCCGAGATGTTAGGTTGCCTCAGGTAAGGATATATGACGTTACAGACGTATATACTGTTCCCTCTGAGAAGTAGGGTTCGACAGGCCAGGAATGTTATCAAATATTGCATCCGAGATGTTAGGTTGCCTTAGATTATGATATATACCGTTATAGACGTATATACTGTTCCCTCCGAGAAGTAGGGTTCGGCAGGCCAGGAATGTCGTCAAATATTGCATCCGAGATGTTAGGTTGCCTTAGGTTAGGATATATAAAGTTATAGACGCATGTAATGTTACCACCGAGACGTAGGGACCAACACGCCTGGAATGTTGTCAAATGTTACATCCGAGATGTTAGGTTGCCTTAGGTTAGGATATATGACGTTACAGACGTATATACTGTTCCCTCCGAGAAGTAGGGTTCGACAGGCCAGGAATGTTGTCAAATATTGCATCCGAGATGTTAGATTGCCTTAGATTATGATATCGACCGTTATAGACGCATATAATATTCCCACCGAAAAGTATGCACCGACACGCCAGGAATATTGTAAAATATTACGTCTGAGATAATAGGTTGCCTTAGATTAGGATATACAACGTTATAGACTCATATAATGTTCCCACCGAGAAGTAGGGTCCGACATGCCTGGAATGATGTAGAATATTACATCCGAGATGTCAGGTTGCCTTAGGTTAGGATATATAACGTTATAGACGTATATACTGTTCCCTCCGAGAAGTACGGTTCGGCAGGCCAGGAATGTTGTCAAATCTTGCATCCGAGATGTTAGGTTGCCTTAGGTTAGGATATATAACGTTATAGACGCATGTAATGTTACCACCGAGACGTAGGGACCGACACGCCCGGAATCTTGTCAAATGTTACATCCGAGATGTTAGGTTGCCTTAGATTAGGATATACAACGTTATAGACGCATATAATGTTCCCACCGAGGAGTACGGTCCGACACGCCTGGAATGTTGTACAATATTACATCCGAGATATAAGGTTGCCTTAGGTTAGAATATATAACGTTATGGATGTATATACTGTCCCCACCGAGAAGTAGGGTCTGACACGCCAGGAATGTTGTCAAATATTACATCCGAAATGTAAGGTTGCCGTAGGTTAGGATATATAACGTTATGGACGTATATACTGTTCCCTCCGAGAAGTAGGGTTCGACAGGCCAGGAATGTTATCAAATATTGCATCCGAGATGTTAGGTTGCCTTAGATTATGATATATACCGTTATAGACGTATATACTGTTCCCTCCGAAAAGTAGGGTTCGGCAGGCCAGGAATGTCGTCAAATATTGCATCCGAGATGTTAGGTTGCCTTAGGTTAGGATATATAAAGTTATAGACGCATGTAATGTTACCACCGAGACGTAGGGATCAACACGCCTGGAATGTTGTCAAATGTTACATCCGAGATGTTAGGTTGCCTTAGGTTAGGATATATGACGTTACAGACGTATATACTGTTCCCTCCGAGAAGTAGGGTTCGACAGGCCAGGAATGTTGTCAAATATTGCATCCAAGATGTTAGATTGCCTTAGATTATGATATCGACCGTTATAGACGCATATAATATTCCCACCGAAAAGTATGCACCGACACGCCAGGAATATTGTAAAATATTACGTCTGAGATAATAGGTTGCCTTAGATTAGGATATACAACGTTATAGACTCATATAATGTTCCCACCGAGAAGTAGGGTCCGACATGCCTGGAATGATGTAGAATATTACATCCGAGATGTCAGGTTGCCTTAGGTTAGGATATATAACGTTATAGACGTATATACTGTTCCCTCCGAGAAGTACGGTTCGGCAGGCCAGGAATGTTGTCAAATCTTGCATCCGAGATGTTAGGTTGCCTTAGGTTAGGATATATAACGTTATAGACGCATGTAATGTTACCACCGAGACGTAGGGACCGACACGCCCGGAATCTTGTCAAATGTTACATCCGAGATGTTAGGTTGCCTTAGATTAGGATATACAACGTTATAGACGCATATAATGTTCCCACCGAGGAGTAGGGTCCGACACGCCTGGAATGTTGTCAAATATTACATCCGAGATGTAAGGTTGCCTTATGTTAGGATATATGACGCTACAGACGTATATACTGTTCCCTCCGAGAAGTAGGGTTCGACAGGCCAGGAATGTTGTCAAATATTGCATTCGAGATGTTAGGTTGCCTTAGATTAGGATATATACCGTTTAGACGTATATAATCTACCCTCCGAGAAGTAGGGTTCGACAGGCCAGGAATGTTGTCAAATATTGCATCCGAGATGTTAGGTTGCCTTAGATTAGGATATACAACGTTATAGACGCATATAATGTTCCCACCGAGAAGTAGGGTCCGACACGCCTGGAAGGTTGTAGAATATTACATTCGAGATGTTAAGTTGCCTTAGGTTAGGATATATGACGTTACAGACGTATATACTGTTCCCTCCGAGAAGTAGGGTTCGACAGGCCAGGAATGTTGTCAAATACTGCATCCGAGATGTTAGATTGCCTTAGCTTATGATATCGACCGTTATAGACGCATATAATATTCCCACCGAAAAGTATGCACCGACACGCCAGGAATGTTGTCAAATATTGCATCCGAGATGTTAGGTTGCCTTAGATTAGGATATACAACGTTATAGACGCATATAATGTTCCCACCGAGGAGTAGGGTCCGACACGCCTGGAATGTTGTAGAATATTACATCCGAGATGTAAGGTTGCCTTAGGTTAGAATATATGACGTTACAGACGTATATACTGTTCCATCCGAGAAGTAGGGTTCGACAGGCCAGGAATGTTATCAAATATTGCATCCGAGATGTTAGGTTGCCTTAGATTATGATATATACCGTTATAGACGTATATACTCTTCCCTCCGAGAAGTAGGGTTCGGCAGGCCAGGAATGTCGTCAAATGTTGCATCCGAGACGTTAGGTTGCCTTAGGTTAGGATATATAACGTTATAGACGCATGTAATGTTACCACCGAGACGTAGGGACCAACACGCCTGGAATGTTGTCAAATGTTACATCCGAGATGTTAGGTTGCCTTAGGTTAGGATATATGACGTTACAGACGTATATACTGTTCCCTCCGAGAAGTAGGGTTCGACAGGCCAGGAATGTTGTCAAATATTGCATCCGAGATGTTAGGTTGCCTTAGGTTAGGATATATAACGTTATAAACGCATGTAATGTTACCACCGAGACGTAGGGACCGACACGACTGGAATGTTGTCAAATGTTACATCCGAGATGTTAGGTTGCCTTAGGTTAGGATATATGACGTTACAGGCGTATATACTGTTCCCTCGGGGAAGTAGGGTTCTACAGGCCAGGAATGTTGTCAAATATTGCATCCGAGATGTTAGGTTGCCTTAGATTAGGATATACAACGTTATAGACGAATATAATGTTCCCACCGAGGAGTAGGGTCCGACACGCCTGGAATGTTGTACAATATTACATCCGAGATGTAAGGTTGCCTTAGGTTAGAATATATAACGTTATGGATGTATATACTGTCCCCACCGAGAAGTAGGGTCTGACACGCCAGGAATGTTGTCAAATATTACATCCGAAATGTAAGGTTGCCGTAGGTTAGGATATATAACGTAATGGACGTATATACTGTTCCCACCGAGAAGTAGGGTTCGACAGGCCAGGAATGTTTTCAAATATTGCATCCGAGATGTAAGGTTGCCTTAGGTTAGGATATATAACGTTATGGACGTATATACTGTTCCCACCGAGAAGTAGGGACCGACACGCCTGGAATGTTGTCAAATGTTACATCCGAGATGTTAGGTTGCCTTAGGTTAGGATATATAATGTTATAGACGCATGTAATGTTACCACCGAGACGTAGGGACCGACACGCCTGGAATTTTGTCAAATGTTACATCCGAGATGTTAGGCTGCCTTAGGTTAGCATATATATCGTTATAGACATATATACTGTTCCCTCCGAGAAGTAGGGTTCGACAGGCCAGGAGTGTTGTCAAATATTGCATCCGAGATGTTAGGTTGCCTTAGATTATGATATATACCGTTATAGACGTATATACTGTTCCCTCCGAGAAGTAGGGTTCGACAGGCCAGGAATGTTGTCAAATATTGCATCCGAGATGTTAGGTTGCCTTAGATTAGGATATACAACGTTATAGACGCATATAATGTTCCCACCGAGAAGTTGGGTCCGACACGCATGGAATGTTGTAGAATAATACATCCGAGATGTCAGGTTGCCTTAGGTTAGGATATATAACGTTATAGACGTATATACTGTTCCCTCCGAGAAGTAGGGTTCGACAGGCCAGGAATGTTGTCAAATATTGCATCCGAGATGTTAGGTTGCCTTAGATTAGGATATATACCGTTATAGACGCATGTAATGTCACCACCGAGACGTAGGGACCGACACGCCTGGAATGTTGTCAAATGTTACATCCGAGATGTTAGGTTGCCTCAGGTTAGGATACATGACGTTATAGACGTATATACTGTTCCCTCCGAGAAGTAGGGTTCGACAGGCCAGGAATGTTGTCAAATACTGCATCCGAGATGTTAGATTGCCTTAGATTAGGATATACAACGTTATAGACGCATATAATGTTCCCACCGAGGAGTAGGGTCCGACACGCCTGGAATGTTGTAGAATATTACATCCGAGATGTAAGGTTGCCTTAGGTTAGAATATATGACGTTGCAGACGTATATAGTGTTCCATCCGAGAAGTAGGGTTCGACAGGCCAGGAATGTTATCAAATATTGCATCCGAGATGTTAGGTTGCCTTAGATTATGATATATACCGTTATAGACGTATATACTCTTCCCTCCGAGAAGTAGGGTTCGGCAGGCCAGGAATGTCGCCAAATGTTGCATCCGAGATGTTAGGTTGCCTTAGGTTAGGATATATAACGTTATAGACGCATGTAATGTTACCACCGAGACGTAGGGACCAACACGCCTGGAATGTTGTCAAATGTTACATCCGAGATGTTAGGTTGCCTTAGGTTAGGATATATGACGTTACAGACCTATATACTGTTCCCTCCGAGAAGTAGGGTTCGACAGGCCAGGAATGTTGTCAAATATTGCATCCGAGATGTTAGGTTGCCTTAGGTTAGGATATATAACGTTATAAACGCATGTAATGTTACCACCGAGACGTAGGGACCGACACGACTGGAATGTTGTCAAATGTTACATCCGAGATGTTAGGTTGCCTTAGGTTAGGATATATGACGTTACAGACGTATATACTGTTCCCTCGGGGAAGTAGGGTTCGACAGGCCAGGAATGTTGTCAAATATTGCATCCGAGATGTTAGGTTGCCTTAGATTATGATATATACCGTTATAGACGTATATACTGTTCCCTCCGAGAAGTAGGGTTCGACAGGCCAGGAGTGTTGTCAAATATTGCATCCGAGATGTTAGGTTGCCTTAGATTAGGATATACAACGTTATAGACGCATATAATGTTCCCACCGAGTAGTAGGATCCGACACGCCTGGAAGGTTGTAGAATATTACATCCGAAATGTCAGGTTGCCTTAGGTTAGGATATATACCGTTATAGACATATATACTGTTCCCTCCGAGAAGTACGGTTCGGCAGGCCAGGAATGTTGTCAAGTCTTGCATCCGAGATGTTAGGTTGCCTTAGGTTAGGATATATAACGTTATAGACGCATGTAATGTTACCACCGAGACGTAGGGACCGACACGCCTGGAATGTTGTCAAATGTTACATCCGAGACGTTAGGTTGCCTTAAGTTAGGATATATGACGTTACAGACGTATATACTGTTCCCTCCGAGAAGTAGGGTTCGACAGGCCAGGAATGTTGTCAAATACTGCATCCGAGATGTTAGATTGCCTTAGATTATGATATCGACCGTTATAGACGCATATAATATTCCCACCGAAAAGTATGCACCGACACGCCAGGAATGTTGTCAAATATTGCATCCGAGATGTTAGGTTGCCTTAGATTAGGATATACAACGTTATAGACGCATATAATGTTCCCACCGAGGAGTAGGGTCCGACACGCCTGGAATGTTGTAGAATATTACATCCGAGATGTAAGGTTGCCTTAGGTTAGAATATATGACGTTACAGACGTATATACTGTTCCATCCGAGAAGTAGGGTTCGACAGGCCAGGAATGTTATCAAATATTGCATCCGAGATGTTAGGTTGCCTTAGATTATGATATATACCGTTATAGACGTATATACTGTTCCCACCGAGAAGTAGGGACCGACACGCCTGGAATGTTGTCAAATGTTACATCCGAGATGTTAGGTTGCCTTAGGTTAGGATATATAATGTTATAGACGCATGTAATGTTACCACCGAGACGTAGGGACCGACACGCCTGGAATGTTGTCAAATGTTACATCCGAGATGTTAGGCTGCCTTAGGTTAGCATATATATCGTTATAGACATATATACTGTTCCCTCCGAGAAGTAGGGTTCGACAGGCCAGGAGTGTTGTCAAATATTGCATCCGAGATGTTAGGTTGCCTTAGATTATGATATATACCGTTATAGACGTATATACTGTTCCCTCCGAGAAGTAGGGTTCGACAGGCCAGGAATGTTGTCAAATATTGCATCCGAGATGTTAGGTTGCCTTAGATTAGGATATACAACGTTATAGACGCATATAATGTTCCCACCGAGAAGTTGGGTCCGACACGCATGGAATGTTGTAGAATAATACATCCGAGATGTCAGGTTGCCTTAGGTTAGGATATATGACGTTACAGACCTATATACTGTTCCCTCCGAGAAGTAGGGTTCGACAGGCCAGGAATGTTGTCAAATATTGCATCCGAGATGTTAGGTTGCCTTAGGTTAGGATATATAACGTTATAAACGCATGTAATGTTACCACCGAGACGTAGGGACCGACACGACTGGAATGTTGTCAAATGTTACATCCGAGATGTTAGGTTGCCTTAGGTTAGGATATATGACGTTACAGACGTATATACTGTTCCCTCGGGGAAGTAGGGTTCGACAGGCCAGGAATGTTGTCAAATATTGCATCCGAGATGTTAGGTTGCCTTAGATTATGATATATACCGTTATAGACGTATATACTGTTCCCTCCGAGAAGTAGGGTTCGACAGGCCAGGAGTGTTGTCAAATATTGCATCCGAGATGTTAGGTTGCCTTAGATTAGGATATACAACGTTATAGACGCATATAATGTTCCCACCGAGTAGTAGGATCCGACACGCCTGGAAGGTTGTAGAATATTACATCCGAAATGTCAGGTTGCCTTAGGTTAGGATATATACCGTTATAGACGTATATACTGTTCCCACCGAGAAGTAGGGACCGACACGCCTGGAATGTTGTCAAATGTTACATCCGAGATGTTAGGTTGCCTTAGGTTAGGATATATAATGTTATAGACGCATGTAATGTTACCACCGAGACGTAGGGACCGACACGCCTGGAATGTTGTCAAATGTTACATCCGAGATGTTAGGCTGCCTTAGGTTAGCATATATATCGTTATAGACATATATACTGTTCCCTCCGAGAAGTAGGGTTCGACAGGCCAGGAGTGTTGTCAAATATTGCATCCGAGATGTTAGGTTGCCTTAGATTATGATATATACCGTTATAGACGTATATACTGTTCCCTCCGAGAAGTAGGGTTCGACAGGCCAGGAATGTTGTCAAATATTGCATCCGAGATGTTAGGTTGCCTTAGATTAGGATATACAACGTTATAGACGCATATAATGTTCCCACCGAGAAGTTGGGTCCGACACGCATGGAATGTTGTAGAATAATACATCCGAGATGTCAGGTTGCCTTAGGTTAGGATATATGACGTTACAGACCTATATACTGTTCCCTCCGAGAAGTAGGGTTCGACAGGCCAGGAATGTTGTCAAATATTGCATCCGAGATGTTAGGTTGCCTTAGGTTAGGATATATAACGTTATAAACGCATGTAATGTTACCACCGAGACGTAGGGACCGACACGACTGGAATGTTGTCAAATGTTACATCCGAGATGTTAGGTTGCCTTAGGTTAGGATATATGACGTTACAGACGTATATACTGTTCCCTCGGGGAAGTAGGGTTCGACAGGCCAGGAATGTTGTCAAATATTGCATCCGAGATGTTAGGTTGCCTTAGATTATGATATATACCGTTATAGACGTATATACTGTTCCCTCCGAGAAGTAGGGTTCGACAGGCCAGGAGTGTTGTCAAATATTGCATCCGAGATGTTAGGTTGCCTTAGATTAGGATATACAACGTTATAGACGCATATAATGTTCCCACCGAGTAGTAGGATCCGACACGCCTGGAAGGTTGTAGAATATTACATCCGAAATGTCAGGTTGCCTTAGGTTAGGATATATACCGTTATAGACATATATACTGTTCCCTCCGAGAAGTACGGTTCGGCAGGCCAGGAATGTTGTCAAGTCTTGCATCCGAGATGTTAGGTTGCCTTAGGTTAGGATATATAACGTTATAGACGCATGTAATGTTACCACCGAGACGTAGGGACCGACACGCCTGGAATGTTGTCAAATGTTACATCCGAGACGTTAGGTTGCCTTAAGTTAGGATATATGACGTTACAGACGTATATACTGTTCCCTCCGAGAAGTAGGGTTCGACAGGCCAGGAATGTTGTCAAATACTGCATCCGAGATGTTAGATTGCCTTAGATTATGATATCGACCGTTATAGACGCATATAATATTCCCACCGAAAAGTATGCACCGACACGCCAGGAATGTTGTCAAATATTGCATCCGAGATGTTAGGTTGCCTTAGATTAGGATATACAACGTTATAGACGCATATAATGTTCCCACCGAGGAGTAGGGTCCGACACGCCTGGAATGTTGTAGAATATTACATCCGAGATGTAAGGTTGCCTTAGGTTAGAATATATGACGTTACAGACGTATATACTGTTCCATCCGAGAAGTAGGGTTCGACAGGCCAGGAATGTTATCAAATATTGCATCCGAGATGTTAGGTTGCCTTAGATTATGATATATACCGTTATAGACGTATATACTGTTCCCACCGAGAAGTAGGGACCGACACGCCTGGAATGTTGTCAAATGTTACATCCGAGATGTTAGGTTGCCTTAGGTTAGGATATATAATGTTATAGACGCATGTAATGTTACCACCGAGACGTAGGGACCGACACGCCTGGAATGTTGTCAAATGTTACATCCGAGATGTTAGGCTGCCTTAGGTTAGCATATATATCGTTATAGACATATATACTGTTCCCTCCGAGAAGTAGGGTTCGACAGGCCAGGAGTGTTGTCAAATATTGCATCCGAGATGTTAGGTTGCCTTAGATTATGATATATACCGTTATAGACGTATATACTGTTCCCTCCGAAAAGTAGGGTTCGACAGGCCAGGAATGTTGTCAAATATTGCATCCGAGATGTTAGGTTGCCTTAGATTAGGATATACAACGTTATAGACGCATATAATGTTCCCACCGAGAAGTTGGGTCCGACACGCATGGAATGTTGTAGAATAATACATCCGAGATGTCAGGTTGCCTTAGGTTAGGATATATAACGTGATAGACGTATATACTGTTCCCTCCGAGAAGTAGGGTTCGACAGGCCAGGAATGTTGTCAAATATTGCATCCGAGATGTTAGGTTGCCTTAGATTAGGATATATACCGTTATAGACGCATGTAATGTCACCACCGAGACGTAGGGACCGACACGCCTGGAATGTTGTCAAATGTTACATCCGAGATGTTAGGTTGCCTCAGGTTAGGATACATGACGTTATAGACGTATATACTGTTCTCTCCGAGAAGTAGGGTTCGACAGGCCAGGAATGTTGTCAAATATTGCATCCGAGATGTTAGGTTGCCTCAGGTAAGGATATATGACGTTATAGACGTATATACTGTTCCCTCCGAGAAGTAGTGTTCGACAGGCCAGGAATGTTGTCAAATATTGCATCCGAGATGTTAGGTTGCCTTAGGTTAGGATATATAACTTTATAGACGCATGTAATGTTACCACCGAGACGTAGGGACCGACACGCCTGGAATGATGTCAAATGTTACATCCGAGATGTTAGGTTGCCTTAGGTTAGGATATATAACGTTATGGACGTATATACTGTTCCCACCGAGAAGTAGGGTCCGAAACGCCAGGAATGATGTAAAATATTACATCCGAGTTGTTACGTTGCCGTTATAGACGCATTAATGTTACCACCGAGACGTAGGGACCGACTCGCCTGGAATGTTGTCAAATGTGACATCCGAGATGTTAGGTTGCCTTAGGTTAGCATATATATCGTTATAGACGTATATACTGTTCCCACCGAGAGGTAGGGTTCGACAGGCCAGGAATGTTATCAAATATTGCATGCGAGATGTTAGGTTGCCGTAGGTTAGGATATATAACGTTTTAGACGCATGTAATGTTACCTCCGAGACGTAGGGACCGACACGCGTGGAATGTTGTCAAATGTTACATCCGAGTTGTTAGGTTGCCTTATGTTAGGATATATGACGCTACAGACGTATATACTGTTCCCTCCGAGAAGTAGGGTTCGACAGGCCAGGAATGTTGTCAAATATTGCATCCGAGATGTTAGGTTGCCTTAGATTAGGATATACAACGTTATAGACGTATATACTGTTCCCACCGAGAGGTAGGGTTCGACAGGCCAGGAATGTTGTCAAATATTGCATCCGAGATGTTAGGTTGCCTTAGATTAGGATATACAATGTTATAGACGCATATAATGTTCCCTCCGAGAAGTAGGGTTCGACAGGCCAGGAATGTTGTCAAATATTGCATCCGAGATGTTAGGTTGCCTTAGATTAGGATATGCAACGTTATAGACGCATATAATGTTCCCACCGAGGAGTAGGGTCCGACACGCCTGGAATGTTGTAGAGTATTACATCCGAGATGTAAGGTTGCCTTAGGTTAGGATATATAACGTTATGGACGTATATACTGTTCCCACCGAGAAGTAGGGACCGACACGCCTGGAATGTTGTCAAATGTTACATCCGAGATGTTAGGTTGCCTTAGGTTAGGATATATAATGTTATAGACGCATGTAATGTTACCACCGAGACGTAGGGACCGACACGCCTGGAATGTTGTCAAGTGTTACATCCGAGATGTTAGGCTGCCTTAGGTTAGCATATATATCGTTATAGACGTATATACTGTTCCCTCCGAGAAGTAGGGTTCGACAGGCCAGGAATGTTATCAAATATTGCACCCGAGATGTTAGGTTGCCTTAGATTATGATATATACCGTTATAGACGCATATAATGTTCCCACCGAGAAGTAGGGTCCGGCACGCCTGGAATGATGTAAAATATTACATCCGAGATGTCACGTTGCCTTAGGTTAGGATATATAACGTTATAGACGTATATACTGTTTCCTCCGAGAAGTAGGGTTCGACAGGCCAGGAATGTTGTCAAATATTGCATCCGAGATGTTAGGTTGCCTTAGATTAGGATATATACCGTTATAGACGCATGTAATGTCACCACGGAGACGTAGGGACCGACACGCCTGGAATGTTGTCAAATGTTACATCCGAGATGTTAGGTTGCCTCAGGTTAGGATATATGACATTATAGACGTATATACTGTTCTCTCCGAGAAGTAGTGTTCGACAGGCCAGGAATGTTGTCAAATATTGCATCCGAGATGTTAGGTTGCCTTAGGTAAGGATATATAACTTTATAGACGCATGTAATGTTACCACCGAGACGTAGGGACCGACACGCCTGGAATGATGTCAAATGTTACATCCGAGATGTTAGGTTGCCTTAGGTTAGGATATATAACGTTATGGACGTATATACTGTTCCCACCGAGAAGTAGGGTCCGAAACGCCAGGAATGTTGTAAAATATTACATCCGAGTTGTTACGTTGCCGTTATAGACGCATTAATGTTACCACCGAGACGTAGGGACCGACACGCCTGGAATGTTGTCAAATGTGACATCCGAGATGTTAGGTTGCCTTAGGTTAGCATATATATCGTTATAGACGTATATACTGTTCCCACCGAGAGGTAGGGTTCGACAGGCCAGGAATGTTATCAAATATTGCATGCGAGATGTTAGGTTGCCGTAGGTTAGGATATATAACGTTTTAGACGCATGTAATGTTACCACCGAGACATAGGGACCGACACGCCTGGAATGATGTCAAATGTTACATCCGAGATGTTAGGTTGCCTTAGGTTAGGATATATAACGTTATGGACGTATATACTGTTCCCACCGAGAAGTAGGGTCCGAAACGCCAGGAATGTTGTAAAATATTACATCCGAGTTGTTACGTTGCCGTTATAGACGCATTAATGTTACCACCGAGACGTAGGGACCGACACGCCTGGAATGTTGTCAAATGTTACATCCGAGTTGTTAGGTTGCCTTATGTTAGGATATATGACGCTACAGACATATATACTGTTCCCTCCGAGAAGTAGGGTTCGACAGGCCAGGAATGTTGTCAAATATTGCATCCGAGATGTTAGGTTGCCTTAGATTAGGATATACAACGTTATAGACGTATATACTGTTCCCACCGAGAGGTAGGGTTCGACAGGCCAGGAATGTTGTCAAATATTGCATCCGAGATGTTAGGTTGCCTTAGATTAGGATATACAATGTTACAGACGCATATAATGTTCCCTCCGAGAAGTAGGGTTCGACAGGCCAGGAATGTTGTCAAATATTGCATCCGAGATGTTAGGTTGCCTTAGATTAGGATATACAACGTTATAGACGCATATAATGTTCCCACCGAGGAGTAGGGTCCGACACGCCTGGAATGTTGTAGAGTATTACATCCGAGATGTAAGGTTGCCTTAGGTTAGAATATATAACGTTATGGATGTATATACTGTTCCCACCGAGAAGTAGGGTCCGACACGCCAGGAATGTTGTCAAATATTACATCCGAGATGTAAGGTTGCCTTAGATTAGGATATACAACGTTATAGACGCATATAATGTTCCCACCGAGGTGTAGGGTCCTACACGTCTGGAATGTTGTAGAATATTACATCCGAGATGTAAGGTTGCCTTAGGTTAGAATATATAACGTTATGGATGTATATACTGTTCCCACCGAGAAGTAGGGTCCGACACGCCAGGAATGTTGTCAAATATTACATCCGAGATGTAAGGTTGCCTTAGATTAGGATATACAATGTTATAGACGCATATAATGTTCCCTCCGAGAAGTAGGGTTCGACAGGCCAGGAATGTTGTCAAATATTGCATCCGAGATGTTAGGTTGCCTTAGATTAGGATATACAACGTTATAGACGCATATAATGTTCCCACCGAGGAGTAGGGTCCGACACGCCTGGAATGTTGTAGAGTATTACATCCGAGATGTAAGGTTGCCTTAGGTTAGAATATATAACGTTATGGATGTATATACTGTTCCCACCGAGAAGTAGGGTCCGACACGCCAGGAATGTTGTCAAATATTACATCCGAGATGTAAGGTTGCCTTAGATTAGGATATACAACGTTATAGACGCATATAATGTTCCCACCGAGGTGTAGGGTCCGACACGTCTGGAATGTTGTAGAATATTACATCCGAGATGTAAGGTTGCCTTAGGTTAGAATATATAACGTTATGGATGTATATACTGTTCCCACCGAGACGTAGGGACCGACACGCCTGGAATGTTGTCAAATGTTACATCCGAGATGTTAGGTTGCCTTAGGTTAGGATATATGACGTTACAGACGTATATACTGTTCCCTCCGGGAAGTAGGGTTCGACAGGCCAGGAATGTTGTCAAATATTGCATCCGAGATGTTAGGTTGCCTTAGATTATGACATATACCGTTATAGACGCATATAATGTTCCCACCGAGTAGTAGGATCCGACACGCCTGGAAGGTTGTAGAATATTACATCCGAGATGTCAGGTTGCCTTAGGTTAGGATATATGACGTTACAGACGTATATACTGTTCCCTCCGAGAAGTAGGGTTCGACAGGCCAGGAATGTTGTCAAATACTGCACCCGAGATGTTAGATTGCCTTAGATTATGATATCGACCGTTATAGACGCATATAATATTCCCACCGAAAAGTATGCACCGACACGCCAGGAAAATTGTAAAATATTACGTCTGAGATAATAGGTTGCCTTAGATTAGGATATACAACGTTATAGACTCATATAATGTTCCCACCGAGAAGTAGGGTCCGACACGCCTGGAATGATGTAGAATATTACATCCGAGATGTCAGGTTGCCTCAGGTTAGGATATATAACGTTATAGACGTATATACTGTTCCCTCCGAGAAGTAGGTTTCGACAGGTCAGGAATGTTGTCAAATATTGCATCCGAGATGTTAGGTTACCTTAGAGTATGATATATACCGTTATAGACGCATATAATGTTCCCACCGAGAAGTAGGGTCCGACACGCCTGGAAGGGTGTAGAATATTACGTCCGAGATGTCAGGTTGCCTTAGGTTAGGATATATACCGTTATAGACATATATACTGTTCCCTCCGAGAAGTAGGGTTCGACAGGCCAGGAGTGTTGTCAAATATTGCATCCCAGATGTTAGGTTGCCTTAGGTTAGAATATATAACGTTATGGATGTATATACTGTTCCCACCGAAAAGTAGGGTCCGACACGCCAGGAATGTTGTCAAATATTACATCCGAGATGTAAGGTTGCCTTAGGTTAGGATATATAACGTTATGGACGTATATACTGTTCCCACCGAGAAGTAGGGTCCGACACGCCAGGAATGTTGTCAAATATTACATCCGAGTTGTTACGTTGCCGTTATAGACGCATTAATGTTACCACCGAGACGTATGGACCGACACGCCTGGAATGTTGTCAAATGTTACATCCGAGATGTTAGGCTGCCTTAGGTTAGCATATATATCGCTATAGACGTATATACTGTTCCCTCCGAGAAGTAGGGTTCGACAGGCCAGGAATGTTATCAAATATTGCACCCGAGATGTTAAGTTGCCTTAGATTATGATATATACCGTTATAGACGCATATAATGTTCCCACCGAGAAGTAGGGTCCGGCACGCCTGGAATGATGTAAAATATTACATCCGAGATGTCACGTTGCCTTAGGTTAGGATATATAACGTTATAGACGTATATACTGTTCTCTCCGAGAAGTAGGGTTCGACAGGCCAGGAATGTTGTCAAATATTGCATCCGAGATGTTAGGTTACCTTAGAGTATGATATATACCGTTATAGACGCATATAATGTTCCCACCGAGAAGTAGGGTCCGACACGCCTGGAAGGGTGTAGAATATTACGTCCGAGATGTCAGGTTGCCTTAGGTTAGGGTATATACCGTTATAGACATATATACTGTTCCCTCCGAGAAGTAGGGTTCGACAGGCCAGGAGTGTTGTCAAATATTGCATCCGAGATGTTAGGTTGCCTTAGATTATGATATATACCGTTATAGACGCATATAATGTTCCCACCGAGAAGTAGGGTCCGGCACGCCTGGAATGATGTAAAATATTACATCCGAGATGTCACGTTGCCTTAGGTTAGGATATATAACGTTATAGACGTATATACTGTTCCCTCCGAGAAGTAGGTTTCGACAGGCCAGGAATGTTGTCAAATATTGCATCCGAGATGTTAGGTTACCTTAGAGTATGATATATACCGTTATAGACGCATATAATGTTCCCACCGAGAAGTAGGGTCCGACACGCCTGGAAGGGTGTAGAATATTACGTCCGAGATGTCAGGTTGCCTTAGGTTAGGATATATACCGTTATAGACATATATACTGTTCCCTCCGAGAAGTAGGGTTCGACAGGCCAGGAGTGTTGTCAAATATTGCATCCGAGATGTTAGGTTGCCTTAGATTATGATATATACCGTTATAGACGTATATACTGTTCCCTCCGAGAAGTAGGGTTCGACAGGCCTGGAATGATGTAGAATATTACATCCGAGATGTCAGGTTGCCTCAGGTTAGGATATATAACGTTATAGACGTATATACTGTTCCCTCCGAGAAGTAGGGTTCGACAGGCCAGGAATGTTGTCAAGTATTGCATCCGAGATGTTAGGTTGCCTTAGATTAGGATATACAACGTTATAGACGTATATAATGTTCCCACCGAGGAGTAGGGTCCGACACGCCTGGAATGTTGTAGAATATTACATCCGAGATGTAAGGTTGCCTTAGGTTAGAATATATAACGTTATGGATGTATATACTGTTCCCACCGAAAAGTAGGGTCCGACACGCCAGGAATGTTGTCAAATATTACATCCGAGATGTAAGGTTGCCTTAGGTTAGGATATATAACGTTATGGACGTATATACTGTTCCCACCGAGAAGTAGGGTCCGACACGCCAGGAATGTTGTCAAATATTACATCCGAGTTGTTACGTTGCCGTTATAGACGCATTAATGTTACCACCGAGACGTATGGACCGACACGCCTGGAATGTTGTCAAATGTTACATCCGAGATGTTAGGCTGCCTTAGGTTAGCATATATATCGCTATAGACGTATATACTGTTCCCTCCGAGAAGTAGGGTTCGACAGGCCAGGAATGTTATCAAATATTGCACCCGAGATGTTAGGTTGCCTTAGATTATGATATATACCGTTATAGACGCATATAATGTTCCCACCGAGAAGTAGGGTCCGGCACGCCTGGAATGATGTAAAATATTACATCCGAGATGTCACGTTGCCTTAGGTTAGGATATATAACGTTATAGACGTATATACTGTTCCCTCCGAGAAGTAGGGTTCGACAGGCCAGGAATGTTGTCAAATATTGCATCCGAGATGTTAGGTTACCTTAGAGTATGATATATACCGTTATAGACGCATATAATGTTCCCACCGAGAAGTAGGGTCCGACACGCCTGGAAGGGTGTAGAATATTACGTCCGAGATGTCAGGTTGCCTTAGGTTAGGGTATATACCGTTATAG
Source organism: Xylocopa violacea (assembly GCA_963969225.1). NCBI lineage: Eukaryota > Metazoa > Arthropoda > Insecta > Hymenoptera > Apidae > Xylocopa > Xylocopa violacea. Next base: position 25,076,941 of record CAXAJV010000004.1, read on the forward strand.
ACATATATACTGTTCCCTCCGAGAAGTAGGGTTCGACAGGCCAGGAGTGTTGTCAAATATTGCATCCGAGATGTTAGGTTGCCTTAGATTATGATATATACCGTTATAGACGTATATACTGTTCCCTCCGAGAAGTAGGGTTCGACAGGCCAGGAATGTTGTCAAATTTTGCATCCGAGATGTTAGGTTGCCTTAGATTAGGATATACAACGTTATAGACGCATATAATGTTCCCACCGAGAAGTAGGGTCCGACACGCATGGAATGTTGTAGAATAATACATCCGAGATGTCCTGTTGCCTTAGGTTAGGATATATAACGTTATAGGCGTATATACTGTTCCCTCCGAGAAGTAGGGTTCGACAGGCCAAGAATGTTGTCAAATATTGCATCCGAGATGTTAGGTTGCCTTAGATTAGTATATATACCGTTATAGACGCATGTAATGTTACCACCGAGACGTAGGGACCGACACGCCTGGAATGTTGTCAAATGTTACATCCGAGATGTTAGGTTGCCTCAGGTTAGGATATATGACGTTATAGACGTATATACTGTTCCCTCCGAGAAGTAGGGTTCGACGGGCCAGGAATGTTGTCAAATATTGCATCCGAGATGTTAGGTCGCCTTAGGATAGGATATATAACGTTATAGGCGCATGTAATGTTACCACCGAGGCGTAGGGACCGACACGCCTGGAATGTTGTCAAATGTTACATCCGAGATGTTAGGTTGCCTTAGGTTAGGATATATGACGTTACAGACGTATATACTGTTCCCTCCGAGAAGTAGTGTTCGACAGGCCAGGAATGTTGTCAAATATTGCATACGAGATGTTAGGTTGCCTTAGATTAGGATATATACCGTTATAGACGTATATACTGTTCTCTCCGAGAAGTAGGGTTCGACAGGCCAGGAATGTTGTCAAATATTGCATCCGAGATGTTAGGTTGCCTCAGGTAAGGATATATGACGTTATAGACGTATATACTGTTCCCTCCGAGAAGTAGTGTTCGACACGCCAGGAATGTTGTCAAATATTGCATCCGAGATGTTAGGTTGCCTTAGGTTAGGATATATAACTTTATAGACGCATGTAATGTTACCACCGAGACGTAGGGACCGACACGCCTGGAATGATGTCAAATGTTACATCCGAGATGTTAGGTTGCCTTAGGTTAGGATATATAACGTTATGGACGTATATACTGTTCCCACCGAGAAGTAGGGTCCGAAACGCCAGGAATGTTGTAAAATATTACATCCGAGTTGTTGCGTTGCCGTTATAGACGCATTAATGTTACCACCGAGACGTAGGGACCGACACGCCTGGAATGTTGTCAAATGTGACATCCGAGATGTAAGGTTGCCTTAGGTTAGAATATATAACGTTATGGATGTATATACTGTTCCCACCGAGAAGTAGGGTCCGACACGCCAGGAATGTTGTCAAATATTACATCCGAGATGTAAGGTTGCCTTAGGTTAGGATATATAACGTTATGGATGTATATACTGTTCCCACCGAGAAGTAGGGTCCGACACGCCAGGAATGTTGTCAAATATTACATCCGAGATGTAAGGTTGCCTTAGGTTAGGATATATAACGTTATGGACGTATATACTGTTCCCACCGAGAAGTAGGGACCGACACGCCTGGAATGATGTCAAATGTTACATCCGAGATGTTAGGTTGCCTTAGGTTAGGATATATAACGTTATGGACGTATATACTGTTCCCACCGAGAAGTAGGGTCCGAAACGCCAGGAATGATGTAAAATATTACATCCGAGTTGTTACGTTGCCGTTATAGACGCATTAATGTTACCACCGAGACGTAGGGACCGACTCGCCTGGAATGTTGTCAAATGTGACATCCGAGATGTTAGGTTGCCTTAGGTTAGGATATATAATGTTATAGACGCATGTAATGTTACCACCGAGACGTAGGGACCGACACGCCTGGAATGTTGTCAAATGTTACATCCGAGATGTTAGGCTGCCTTAGGTTAGCATATATATCGTTATAGACATATATACTGTTCCCTCCGAGAAGTAGGGTTCGACAGGCCAGGAGTGTTGTCAAATATTGCATCCGAGATGTTAGGTTGCCTTAGATTATGATATATACCGTTATAGACGTATATACTGTTCCCTCCGAGAAGTAGGGTTCGACAGGCCAGGAATGTTGTCAAATATTGCATCCGAGATGTTAGGTTGCCTTAGATTAGGATATATACCGTTATAGACGCATGTAATGTCACCACCGAGACGTAGGGTCCGGCACGCCTGGAATGATGTAAAATATTACATCCGAGATGTCACGTTGCCTTAGGTTAGGATATATAACGTTATAGACGTATATACTGTTCTCTCCGAGAAGTAGGGTTCGACAGGCCAGGAATGTTGTCAAATATTGCATCCGAGATGTTAGGTTACCTTAGAGTATGATATATACCGTTATAGACGCATATAATGTTCCCACCGAGAAGTAGGGTCCGACACGCCTGGAATGATGTAAAATATTACATCCGAGATGTCACGTTGCCTTAGGTTAGGATATATAACGTTATAGACGTATATACTGTTCCCTCCGAGAAGTAGGTTTCGACAGGCCAGGAATGTTGTCAAATATTGCATCCGAGATGTTAGGTTACCTTAGAGTATGATATATACCGTTATAGACGCATATAATGTTCCCACCGAGAAGTAGGGTCCGACACGCCTGGAAGGGTGTAGAATATTACGTCCGAGATGTCAGGTTGCCTTAGGTTAGGATATATACCGTTATAGACATATATACTGTTCCCTCCGAGAAGTAGGGTTCGACAGGCCAGGAGTGTTGTCAAATATTGCATCCGAGATGTTAGGTTGCCTTAGATTATGATATATACCGTTATAGACGTATATACTGTTCCCTCCGAGAAGTAGGGTTCGACAGGCCTGGAATGATGTAGAATATTACATCCGAGATGTCAGGTTGCCTCAGGTTAGGATATATAACGTTATAGACGTATATACTGTTCCCTCCGAGAAGTAGGGTTCGACAGGCCAGGAATGTTGTCAAGTATTGCATCCGAGATGTTAGGTTGCCTTAGATTAGGATATACAACGTTATAGACGTATATAATGTTCCCACCGAGGAGTAGGGTCCGACACGCCTGGAATGTTGTAGAATATTACATCCGAGATGTAAGGTTGCCTTAGGTTAGAATATATAACGTTATGGATGTATATACTGTTCCCACCGAAAAGTAGGGTCCGACACGCCAGGAATGTTGTCAAATATTACATCCGAGATGTAAGGTTGCCTTAGGTTAGGATATATAACGTTATGGACGTATATACTGTTCCCACCGAGAAGTAGGGTCCGACACGCCAGGAATGTTGTCAAATATTACATCCGAGTTGTTACGTTGCCGTTATAGACGCATTAATGTTACCACCGAGACGTATGGACCGACACGCCTGGAATGTTGTCAAATGTTACATCCGAGATGTTAGGCTGCCTTAGGTTAGCATATATATCGCTATAGACGTATATACTGTTCCCTCCGAGAAGTAGGGTTCGACAGGCCAGGAATGTTATCAAATATTGCACCCGAGATGTTAGGTTGCCTTAGATTATGATATATACCGTTATAGACGCATATAATGTTCCCACCGAGAAGTAGGGTCCGGCACGCCTGGAATGATGTAAAATATTACATCCGAGATGTCACGTTGCCTTAGGTTAGGATATATAACGTTATAGACGTATATACTGTTCCCTCCGAGAAGTAGGGTTCGACAGGCCAGGAATGTTGTCAAATATTGCATCCGAGATGTTAGGTTACCTTAGAGTATGATATATACCGTTATAGACGCATATAATGTTCCCACCGAGAAGTAGGGTCCGACACGCCTGGAAGGGTGTAGAATATTACGTCCGAGATGTCAGGTTGCCTTAGGTTAGGGTATATACCGTTATAGACATATATACTGTTCCCTCCGAGAAGTAGGGTTCGACAGGCCAGGAGTGTTGTCAAATATTGCATCCGAGATGTTAGGTTGCCTTAGATTATGATATATACCGTTATAGACGTATATACTGTTCCCTCCGAGAAGTAGGGTTCGACAGGCCAGGAATGTTGTCAAATTTTGCATCCGAGATGTTAGGTTGCCTTAGATTAGGATATACAACGTTATAGACGCATATAATGTTCCCACCGAGAAGTAGGGTCCGACACGCATGGAATGTTGTAGAATAATACATCCGAGATGTCCTGTTGCCTTAGGTTAGGATATATAACGTTATAGGCGTATATACTGTTCCCTCCGAGAAGTAGGGTTCGACAGGCCAAGAATGTTGTCAAATATTGCATCCGAGATGTTAGGTTGCCTTAGATTAGTATATATACCGTTATAGACGCATGTAATGTTACCACCGAGACGTAGGGACCGACACGCCTGGAATGTTGTCAAATGTTACATCCGAGATGTTAGGTTGCCTCAGGTTAGGATATATGACGTTATAGACGTATATACTGTTCCCTCCGAGAAGTAGGGTTCGACGGGCCAGGAATGTTGTCAAATATTGCATCCGAGATGTTAGGTCGCCTTAGGATAGGATATATAACGTTATAGGCGCATGTAATGTTACCACCGAGGCGTAGGGACCGACACGCCTGGAATGTTGTCAAATGTTACATCCGAGATGTTAGGTTGCCTTAGGTTAGGATATATGACGTTACAGACGTATATACTGTTCCCTCCGAGAAGTAGTGTTCGACAGGCCAGGAATGTTGTCAAATATTGCATACGAGATGTTAGGTTGCCTTAGATTAGGATATATACCGTTATAGACGTATATACTGTTCTCTCCGAGAAGTAGGGTTCGACAGGCCAGGAATGTTGTCAAATATTGCATCCGAGATGTTAGGTTGCCTCAGGTAAGGATATATGACGTTATAGACGTATATACTGTTCCCTCCGAGAAGTAGTGTTCGACACGCCAGGAATGTTGTCAAATATTGCATCCGAGATGTTAGGTTGCCTTAGGTTAGGATATATAACTTTATAGACGCATGTAATGTTACCACCGAGACGTAGGGACCGACACGCCTGGAATGATGTCAAATGTTACATCCGAGATGTTAGGTTGCCTTAGGTTAGGATATATAACGTTATGGACGTATATACTGTTCCCACCGAGAAGTAGGGTCCGAGACGCCAGGAATGTTGTAAAATATTACATCCGAGTTGTTGCGTTGCCGTTATAGACGCATTAATGTTACCACCGAGACGTAGGGACCGACACGCCTGGAATGTTGTCAAATGTGACATCCGAGATGTAAGGTTGCCTTAGGTTAGAATATATAACGTTATGGATGTATATACTGTTCCCACCGAGAAGTAGGGTCCGACACGCCAGGAATGTTGTCAAATATTACATCCGAGATGTAAGGTTGCCTTAGGTTAGGATATATAACGTTATGGATGTATATACTGTTCCCACCGAGAAGTAGGGTCCGACACGCCAGGAATGTTGTCAAATATTACATCCGAGATGTAAGGTTGCCTTAGGTTAGGATATATAACGTTATGGACGTATATACTGTTCCCACCGAGAAGTAGGGACCGACACGCCTGGAATGATGTCAAATGTTACATCCGAGATGTTAGGTTGCCTTAGGTTAGGATATATAACGTTATGGACGTATATACTGTTCCCACCGAGAAGTAGGGTCCGAAACGCCAGGAATGATGTAAAATATTACATCCGAGTTGTTACGTTGCCGTTATAGACGCATTAATGTTACCACCGAGACGTAGGGACCGACTCGCCTGGAATGTTGTCAAATGTGACATCCGAGATGTTAGGTTGCCTTAGGTTAGGATATATAATGTTATAGACGCATGTAATGTTACCACCGAGACGTAGGGACCGACACGCCTGGAATGTTGTCAAATGTTACATCCGAGATGTTAGGCTGCCTTAGGTTAGCATATATATCGTTATAGACATATATACTGTTCCCTCCGAGAAGTAGGGTTCGACAGGCCAGGAGTGTTGTCAAATATTGCATCCGAGATGTTAGGTTGCCTTAGATTATGATATATACCGTTATAGACGTATATACTGTTCCCTCCGAGAAGTAGGGTTCGACAGGCCAGGAATGTTGTCAAATATTGCATCCGAGATGTTAGGTTGCCTTAGATTAGGATATACAACGTTATAGACGCATATAATGTTCCCACCGAGAAGTTGGGTCCGACACGCATGGAATGTTGTAGAATAATACATCCGAGATGTCAGGTTGCCTTAGGTTAGGATATATAACGTTATAGACGTATATACTGTTCCCTCCGAGAAGTAGGGTTCGACAGGCCAGGAATGTTGTCAAATATTGCATCCGAGATGTTAGGTTGCCTTAGATTAGGATATATACCGTTATAGACGCATGTAATGTCACCACCGAGACGTAGGGACCGACACGCCTGGAATGTTGTCAAATGTTACATCCGAGATGTTAGGTTGCCTCAGGTTAGGATACATGACGTTATAGACGTATATACTGTTCTCTCCGAGAAGTAGGGTTCGACAGGCCAGGAATGTTGTCAAATATTGCATCCGAGATGTTAGGTTGCCTCAGGTAAGGATATATGACGTTATAGACGTATATAATGTTCCCTCCGAGAAGTAGTGTTCGACAGGCCAGGAATGTTGTCAAATATTGCATCCGAGATGTTAGGTTGCCTTAGGTTAGGATATATAACTTTATAGACGCATGTAATGTTACCACCGAGACGTAGGGACCGACACGCCTGGAATGATGTCAAATGTTACATCCGAGATGTTAGGTTGCCTTAGGTTAGGATATATAACGTTATGGACGTATATACTGTTCCCACCGAGAAGTAGGGTCCGAAACGCCAGGAATGATGTAAAATATTACATCCGAGTTGTTACGTTGCCGTTATAGACGCATTAATGTTACCACCGAGACGTAGGGACCGACTCGCCTGGAATGTTGTCAAATGTGACATCCGAGATGTTAGGTTGCCTTAGGTTAGCATATATATCGTTATAGACGTATATACTGTTCCCACCGAGAGGTAGGGTTCGACAGGCCAGGAATGTTATCAAATATTGCATGCGAGATGTTAGGTTGCCGTAGGTTAGGATATATAACGTTTTAGGCGCATGTAATGTTACCTCCGAGACGTAGGGACCGACACGCGTGGAATGTTGTCAAATGTTACATCCGAGTTGTTAGGTTGCCTTATGTTAGGATATATGACGCTACAGACGTATATACTGTTCCCTCCGAGAAGTAGGGTTCGACAGGCCAGGAATGTTGTCAAATATTGCATCCGAGATGTTAGGTTGCCTTAGATTAGGATATACAACGTTATAGACGTATATACTGTTCCCACCGAGAGGTAGGGTTCGACAGGCCAGGAATGCTGTCAAATATTGCATCCGAGATGTTAGGTTGCCTTAGATTAGGATATACAATGTTATAGACGCATATAATGTTCCCTCCGAGAAGTAGGGTTCGACAGGCCAGGAATGTTGTCAAATATTGCATCCGAGATGTTAGGTTGCCTTAGATTAGGATATACAACGTTATAGACGCATATAATGTTCCCACCGAGGAGTAGGGTCCGACACGCCTGGAATGTTGTAGAGTATTACATCCGAGATGTAAGGTTGCCTTAGGTTAGGATATATAACGTTATGGACGTATATACTGTTCCCACCGAGAAGTAGGGACCGACACGCCTGGAATGTTGTCAAATGTTACATCCGAGATGTTAGGTTGCCTTAGGTTAGGATATATAATGTTATAGACGCATGTAATGTTACCACCGAGACGTAGGGACCGACACGCCTGGAATGTTGTCAAATGTTACATCCGAGATGTTAGGCTGCCTTAGGTTAGCATATATATCGTTATAGACGTATATACTGTTCCCTCCGAGAAGTAGGGTTCGACAGGCCAGGAATGTTATCAAATATTGCACCCGAGATGTTAGGTTGCCTTAGATTATGATATATACCGTTATAGACGCATATAATGTTCCCACCGAGAAGTAGGGTCCGGCACGCCTGGAATGATGTAAAATATTACATCCGAGATGTCACGTTGCCTTAGGTTAGGATATATAACGTTATAGACGTATATACTCTTTCCTCCGAGAAGTAGGGTTCGACAGGCCAGGAATGTTATCAAATATTGCATCCGAGATGTTAGGTTGCCTTAGATTAGGATATATACCGTTATAGACGCATGTAATGTCACCACCGAGACGTAGGGACCGACACGCCTGGAATGTTGTCAAATGTTACATCCGAGATGTTAGGTTGCCTCAGGTTAGGATATATGACATTATAGACGTATATACTGTTCTCTCCGAGAAGTAGGGTTCGACAGGCCAGGAATGTTGTCAAATATTGCATCCGAGATGTTAGGTTGCCTCAGGTAAGGATATATGACGTTATAGACGTATATACTGTTCCCTCCGAGAAGTAGTGTTCGACAGGCCAGGAATGTTGTCAAATATTGCATCCGAGATGTTAGGTTGCCTTAGGTAAGGATATATAACTTTATAGACGCATGTAATGTTACCACCGAGACGTAGGGACCGACACGCCTGGAATGATGTCAAATGTTACATCCGAGATGTTAGGTTGCCTTAGGTTAGGATATATAACGTTATGGACGTATATACTGTTCCCACCGAGAAGTAGGGTCCGAAACGCCAGGAATGTTGTAAAATATTACATCCGAGTTGTTACGTTGCCGTTATAGACGCATTAATGTTACCACCGAGACGTAGGGACCGACACGCCTGGAATGTTGTCAAATGTGACATCCGAGATGTTAGGTTGCCTTAGGTTAGCATATATATCGTTATAGACGTATATACTGTTCCCACCGAGAGGTAGGGTTCGACAGGCCAGGAATGTTATCAAATATTGCATGCGAGATGTTAGGTTGCCGTAGGTTAGGATATATAACGTTTTAGACGCATGTAATGTTACCTCCGAGACGTAGGCACCGACACGCGTGGAATGTTGTCAAATGTTACATCCGAGTTGTTAGGTTGCCTTATGTTAGGATATATGACGCTACAGACGTATATACTGTTCCCTCCGAGAAGTAGGGTTCGACAGGCCAGGAATGTTGTCAAATATTGCATCCGAGATGTTAGGTTGCCTTAGATTAGGATATACAACGTTATAGACGTATATACTGTTCCCACCGAGAGGTAGGGTTCGACAGGCCAGGAATGTTGTCAAATATTGCATCCGAGATGTTAGGTTGCCTTAGATTAGGATATACAATGTTATAGACGCATATAATGTTCCCTCCGAGAAGTAGGGTTCGACAGGCCAGGAATGTTGTCAAATATTGCATCCGAGATGTTAGGTTGCCTTAGATTAGGATATGCAACGTTATAGACGCATATAATGTTCCCACCGAGGAGTAGGGTCCGACACGCCTGGAATGTTGTAGAGTATTACATCCGAGATGTAAGGTTGCCTTAGGTTAGGATATATAACGTTATGGACGTATATACTGTTCCCACCGAGAAGTAGGGACCGACACGCCTGGAATGTTGTCAAATGTTACATCCGAGATGTTAGGTTGCCTTAGGTTAGGATATATAATGTTATAGACGCATGTAATGTTACCACCGAGACGTAGGGACCGACACGCCTGGAATGTTGTCAAATGTTACATCCGAGATGTTAGGCTGCCTTAGGTTAGCATATATATCGTTATAGACGTATATACTGTTCCCTCCGAGAAGTAGGGTTCGACAGGCCAGGAATGTTATCAAATATTGCACCCGAGATGTTAGGTTGCCTTAGATTATGATATATACCGTTATAGACGCATATAATGTTCCCACCGAGAAGTAGGGTCCGGCACGCCTGGAATGATGTAAAATATTACATCCGAGATGTCACGTTGCCTTAGGTTAGGATATATAACGTTATAGACGTATATACTGTTTCCTCCGAGAAGTAGGGTTCGACAGGCCAGGAATGTTGTCAAATATTGCATCCGAGATGTTAGGTTGCCTTAGATTAGGATATATACCGTTATAGACGCATGTAATGTCACCACCGAGACGTAGGGACCGACACGCCTGGAATGTTGTCAAATGTTACATCCGAGATGTTAGGTTGCCTCAGGTTAGGATATATGACATTATAGACGTATATACTGTTCTCTCCGAGAAGTAGGGTTCGACAGGCCAGGAATGTTGTCAAATATTGCATCCGAGATGTTAGGTTGCCTCAGGTAAGGATATATGACGTTATAGACGTATATACTGTTCCCTCCGAGAAGTAGTGTTCGACAGGCCAGGAATGTTGTCAAATATTGCATCCGAGATGTTAGGTTGCCTTAGGTAAGGATATATAACTTTATAGACGCATGTAATGTTACCACCGAGACGTAGGGACCGACACGCCTGGAATGATGTCAAATGTTACATCCGAGATGTTAGGTTGCCTTAGGTTAGGATATATAACGTTATGGACGTATATACTGTTCCCACCGAGAAGTAGGGTCCGAAACGCCAGGAATGTTGTAAAATATTACATCCGAGTTGTTACGTTGCCGTTATAGACGCATTAATGTTACCACCGAGACGTAGGGACCGACACGCCTGGAATGTTGTCAAATGTTACATCCGAGTTGTTAGGTTGCCTTATGTTAGGATATATGACGCTACAGACATATATACTGTTCCCTCCGAGAAGTAGGGTTCGACAGGCCAGGAATGTTGTCAAATATTGCATCCGAGATGTTAGGTTGCCTTAGATTAGGATATACAACGTTATAGACGTATATACTGTTCCCACCGAGAGGTAGGGTTCGACAGGCCAGGAATGTTGTCAAATATTGCATCCGAGATGTTAGGTTGCCTTAGATTAGGATATACAATGTTACAGACGCATATAATGTTCCCTCCGAGAAGTAGGGTTCGACAGGCCAGGAATGTTGTCAAATATTGCATCCGAGATGTTAGGTTGCCTTAGATTAGGATATACAACGTTATAGACGCATATAATGTTCCCACCGAGGAGTAGGGTCCGACACGCCTGGAATGTTGTAGAGTATTACATCCGAGATGTAAGGTTGCCTTAGGTTAGAATATATAACGTTATGGATGTATATACTGTTCCCACCGAGAAGTAGGGTCCGACACGCCAGGAATGTTGTCAAATATTACATCCGAGATGTAAGGTTGCCTTAGATTAGGATATACAACGTTATAGACGCATATAATGTTCCCACCGAGGTGTAGGGTCCTACACGTCTGGAATGTTGTAGAATATTACATCCGAGATGTAAGGTTGCCTTAGGTTAGAATATATAACGTTATGGATGTATATACTGTTCCCACCGAGAAGTAGGGTCCGACACGCCAGGAATGTTGTCAAATATTACATCCGAGATGTAAGGTTGCCTTAGATTAGGATATACAATGTTATAGACGCATATAATGTTCCCTCCGAGAAGTAGGGTTCGACAGGCCAGGAATGTTGTCAAATATTGCATCCGAGATGTTAGGTTGCCTTAGATTAGGATATACAACGTTATAGACGCATATAATGTTCCCACCGAGGAGTAGGGTCCGACACGCCTGGAATGTTGTAGAGTATTACATCCGAGATGTAAGGTTGCCTTAGGTTAGAATATATAACGTTATGGATGTATATACTGTTCCCACCGAGAAGTAGGGTCCGACACGCCAGGAATGTTGTCAAATATTACATCCGAGATGTAAGGTTGCCTTAGATTAGGATATACAACGTTATAGACGCATATAATGTTCCCACCGAGGTGTAGGGTCCGACACGTCTGGAATGTTGTAGAATATTACATCCGAGATGTAAGGTTGCCTTAGGTTAGAATATATAACGTTATGGATGTATATACTGTTCCCACCGAGACGTAGGGACCGACACGCCTGGAATGTTGTCAAATGTTACATCCGAGATGTTAGGTTGCCTTAGGTTAGGATATATGACGTTACAGACGTATATACTGTTCCCTCCGGGAAGTAGGGTTCGACAGGCCAGGAATGTTGTCAAATATTGCATCCGAGATGTTAGGTTGCCTTAGATTATGACATATACCGTTATAGACGCATATAATGTTCCCACCGAGTAGTAGGATCCGACACGCCTGGAAGGTTGTAGAATATTACATCCGAGATGTCAGGTTGCCTTAGGTTAGGATATATGACGTTACAGACGTATATACTGTTCCCTCCGAGAAGTAGGGTTCGACAGGCCAGGAATGTTGTGAAATACTGCACCCGAGATGTTAGATTGCCTTAGATTATGATATCGACCGTTATAGACGCACATAATATTCCCACCGAAAAGTATGCACCGACACGCCAGGAAAATTGTAAAATATTACGTCTGAGATAATAGGTTGCCTTAGATTAGGATATACAACGTTATAGACTCATATAATGTTCCCACCGAGAAGTAGGGTCCGACACGCCTGGAATGATGTAGAATATTACATCCGAGATGTCAGGTTGCCTCAGGTTAGGATATATAACGTTATAGACGTATATACTGTTCCCTCCGAGAAGTAGGTTTCGACAGGTCAGGAATGTTGTCAAATATTGCATCCGAGATGTTAGGTTACCTTAGAGTATGATATATACCGTTATAGACGCATATAATGTTCCCACCGAGAAGTAGGGTCCGACACGCCTGGAAGGGTGTAGAATATTACGTCCGAGATGTCAGGTTGCCTTAGGTTAGGATATATACCGTTATAGACATATATACTGTTCCCTCCGAGAAGTAGGGTTCGACAGGCCAGGAGTGTTGTCAAATATTGCATCCCAGATGTTAGGTTGCCTTAGGTTAGAATATATAACGTTATGGATGTATATACTGTTCCCACCGAAAAGTAGGGTCCGACACGCCAGGAATGTTGTCAAATATTACATCCGAGATGTAAGGTTGCCTTAGGTTAGGATATATAACGTTATGGACGTATATACTGTTCCCACCGAGAAGTAGGGTCCGACACGCCAGGAATGTTGTCAAATATTACATCCGAGTTGTTACGTTGCCGTTATAGACGCATTAATGTTACCACCGAGACGTATGGACCGACACGCCTGGAATGTTGTCAAATGTTACATCCGAGATGTTAGGCTGCCTTAGGTTAGCATATATATCGCTATAGACGTATATACTGTTCCCTCCGAAAAGTAGGGTTCGACAGGCCAGGAATGTTATCAAATATTGCACCCGAGATGTTAGGTTGCCTTAGATTATGATATATACCGTTATAGACGCATATAATGTTCCCACCGAGAAGTAGGGTCCGGCACGCCTGGAATGATGTAAAATATTACATCCGAGATGTCACGTTGCCTTAGGTTAGGATATATAACGTTATAGACGTATATACTGTTCTCTCCGAGAAGTAGGGTTCGACAGGCCAGGAATGTTGTCAAATATTGCATCCGAGATGTTAGGTTACCTTAGAGTATGATATATACCGTTATAGACGCATATAATGTTCCCACCGAGAAGTAGGGTCCGACACGCCTGGAAGGGTGTAGAATATTACGTCCGAGATGTCAGGTTGCCTTAGGTTAGGGTATATACCGTTATAGACATATATACTGTTCCCTCCGAGAAGTAGGGTTCGACAGGCCAGGAGTGTTGTCAAATATTGCATCCGAGATGTTAGGTTGCCTTAGATTATGATATATACCGTTATAGACGCATATAATGTTCCCACCGAGAAGTAGGGTCCGGCACGCCTGGAATGATGTAAAATATTACATCCGAGATGTCACGTTGCCTTAGGTTAGGATATATAACGTTATAGACGTATATACTGTTCCCTCCGAGAAGTAGGTTTCGACAGGCCAGGAATGTTGTCAAATATTGCATCCGAGATGTTAGGTTACCTTAGAGTATGATATATACCGTTATAGACGCATATAATGTTCCCACCGAGAAGTAGGGTCCGACACGCCTGGAAGGGTGTAGAATATTACGTCCGAGATGTCAGGTTGCCTTAGGTTAGGATATATACCGTTATAGACATATATACTGTTCCCTCCGAGAAGTAGGGTTCGACAGGCCAGGAGTGTTGTCAAATATTGCATCCGAGATGTTAGGTTGCCTTAGATTATGATATATACCGTTATAGACGTATATACTGTTCCCTCCGAGAAGTAGGGTTCGACAGGCCTGGAATGATGTAGAATATTACATCCGAGATGTCAGGTTGCCTCAGGTTAGGATATATAACGTTATAGACGTATATACTGTTCCCTCCGAGAAGTAGGGTTCGACAGGCCAGGAATGTTGTCAAGTATTGCATCCGAGATGTTAGGTTGCCTTAGATTAGGATATACAACGTTATAGACGTATATAATGTTCCCACCGAGGAGTAGGGTCCGACACGCCTGGAATGTTGTAGAATATTACATCCGAGATGTAAGGTTGCCTTAGGTTAGAATATATAACGTTATGGATGTATATACTGTTCCCACCGAAAAGTAGGGTCCGACACGCCAGGAATGTTGTCAAATATTACATCCGAGATGTAAGGTTGCCTTAGGTTAGGATATATAACGTTATGGACGTATATACTGTTCCCACCGAGAAGTAGGGTCCGACACGCCAGGAATGTTGTCAAATATTACATCCGAGTTGTTACGTTGCCGTTATAGACGCATTAATGTTACCACCGAGACGTATGGACCGACACGCCTGGAATGTTGTCAAATATTACATCCGAGATGTTAGGCTGCCTTAGGTTAGCATATATATCGCTATAGACGTATATACTGTTCCCTCCGAGAAGTAGGGTTCGACAGGCCAGGAATGTTATCAAATATTGCACCCGAGATGTTAGGTTGCCTTAGATTATGATATATACCGTTATAGACGCATATAATGTTCCCACCGAGAAGTAGGGTCCGGCACGCCTGGAATGATGTAAAATATTACATCCGAGATGTCACGTTGCCTTAGGTTAGGATATATAACGTTATAGACGTATATACTGTTCCCTCCGAGAAGTAGGGTTCGACAGGCCAGGAATGTTGTCAAATATTGCATCCGAGATGTTAGGTTACCTTAGAGTATGATATATACCGTTATAGACGCATATAATGTTCCCACCGAGAAGTAGGGTCCGACACGCCTGGAAGGGTGTAGAATATTACGTCCGAGATGTCAGGTTGCCTTAGGTTAGGGTATATACCGTTATAGACATATATACTGTTCCCTCCGAGAAGTAGGGTTCGACAGGCCAGGAGTGTTGTCAAATATTGCATCCGAGATGTTAGGTTGCCTTAGATTATGATATATACCGTTATAGACGTATATACTGTTCCCTCCGAGAAGTAGGTTTCGACAGGCCAGGAATGTTGTCAAATTTTGCATCCGAGATGTTAGGTTGCCTTAGATTAGGATATACAACGTTATAGACGCATATAATGTTCCCACCGAGAAGTAGGGTCCGACACGCATGGAATGTTGTAGAATAATACATCCGAGATGTCCTGTTGCCTTAGGTTAGGATATATAACGTTATAGGCGTATATACTGTTCCCTCCGAGAAGTAGGGTTCGACAGGCCAAGAATGTTGTCAAATATTGCATCCGAGATGTTAGGTTGCCTTAGATTAGTATATATACCGTTATAGACGCATGTAATGTTACCACCGAGACGTAGGGACCGACACGCCTGGAATGTTGTCAAATGTTACATCCGAGATGTTAGGTTGCCTCAGGTTAGGATATATGACGTTATAGACGTATATACTGTTCCCTCCGAGAAGTAGGGTTCGACGGGCCAGGAATGTTGTCAAATATTGCATCCGAGATGTTAGGTTGCCTTAGATTAGGATATACAACGTTATAGACGCATATAATGTTCCCACCGAGGAGTAGGGTCCGACACGCCTGGAATGTTGTAGAGTATTACATCCGAGATGTAAGGTTGCCTTAGGTTAGAATATATAACGTTATGGATGTATATACTGTTCCCACCGAGAAGTAGGGTCCGACACGCCAGGAATGTTGTCAAATATTACATCCGAGATGTAAGGTTGCCTTAGATTAGGATATACAACGTTATAGACGCATATAATGTTCCCACCGAGGTGTAGGGTCCTACACGTCTGGAATGTTGTAGAATATTACATCCGAGATGTAAGGTTGCCTTAGGTTAGAATATATAACGTTATGGATGTATATACTGTTCCCACCGAGAAGTAGGGTCCGACACGCCAGGAATGTTGTCAAATATTACATCCGAGATGTAAGGTTGCCTTAGATTAGGATATACAATGTTATAGACGCATATAATGTTCCCTCCGAGAAGTAGGGTTCGACAGGCCAGGAATGTTGTCAAATATTGCATCCGAGATGTTAGGTTGCCTTAGATTAGGATATACAACGTTATAGACGCATATAATGTTCCCACCGAGGAGTAGGGTCCGACACGCCTGGAATGTTGTAGAGTATTACATCCGAGATGTAAGGTTGCCTTAGGTTAGAATATATAACGTTATGGATGTATATACTGTTCCCACCGAGAAGTAGGGTCCGACACGCCAGGAATGTTGTCAAATATTACATCCGAGATGTAAGGTTGCCTTAGATTAGGATATACAACGTTATAGACGCATATAATGTTCCCACCGAGGTGTAGGGTCCGACACGTCTGGAATGTTGTAGAATATTACATCCGAGATGTAAGGTTGCCTTAGGTTAGAATATATAACGTTATGGATGTATATACTGTTCCCACCGAGACGTAGGGACCGACACGCCTGGAATGTTGTCAAATGTTACATCCGAGATGTTAGGTTGCCTTAGGTTAGGATATATGACGTTACAGACGTATATACTGTTCCCTCCGGGAAGTAGGGTTCGACAGGCCAGGAATGTTGTCAAATATTGCATCCGAGATGTTAGGTTGCCTTAGATTATGACATATACCGTTATAGACGCATATAATGTTCCCACCGAGTAGTAGGATCCGACACGCCTGAAAGGTTGTAGAATATTACATCCGAGATGTCAGGTTGCCTTAGGTTAGGATATATGACGTTACAGACGTATATACTGTTCCCTCCGAGAAGTAGGGTTCGACAGGCCAGGAATGTTGTCAAATACTGCACCCGAGATGTTAGATTGCCTTAGATTATGATATCGACCGTTATAGACGCACATAATATTCCCACCGAAAAGTATGCACCGACACGCCAGGAAAATTGTAAAATATTACGTCTGAGATAATAGGTTGCCTTAGATTAGGATATACAACGTTATAGACTCATATAATGTTCCCACCGAGAAGTAGGGTCCGACACGCCTGGAATGATGTAGAATATTACATCCGAGATGTCAGGTTGCCTCAGGTTAGGATATATAACGTTATAGACGTATATACTGTTCCCTCCGAGAAGTAGGTTTCGACAGGTCAGGAATGTTGTCAAATATTGCATCCGAGATGTTAGGTTACCTTAGAGTATGATATATACCGTTATAGACGCATATAATGTTCCCACCGAGAAGTAGGGTCCGACACGCCTGGAAGGGTGTAGAATATTACGTCCGAGATGTCAGGTTGCCTTAGGTTAGGATATATACCGTTATAGACATATATACTGTTCCCTCCGAGAAGTAGGGTTCGACAGGCCAGGAGTGTTGTCAAATATTGCATCCCAGATGTTAGGTTGCCTTAGGTTAGAATATATAACGTTATGGATGTATATACTGTTCCCACCGAAAAGTAGGGTCCGACACGCCAGGAATGTTGTCAAATATTACATCCGAGATGTAAGGTTGCCTTAGGTTAGGATATATAACGTTATGGACGTATATACTGTTCCCACCGAGAAGTAGGGTCCGACACGCCAGGAATGTTGTCAAATATTACATCCGAGTTGTTACGTTGCCGTTATAGACGCATTAATGTTACCACCGAGACGTATGGACCGACACGCCTGGAATGTTGTCAAATGTTACATCCGAGATGTTAGGCTGCCTTAGGTTAGCATATATATCGCTATAGACGTATATACTGTTCCCTCCGAGAAGTACGGTTCGACAGGCCAGGAATGTTATCAAATATTGCACCCGAGATGTTAGGTTGCCTTAGATTATGATATATACCGTTATAGACGCATATAATGTTCCCACCGAGAAGTAGGGTCCGGCACGCCTGGAATGATGTAAAATATTACATCCGAGATGTCACGTTGCCTTAGGTTAGGATATATAACGTTATAGACGTATATACTGTTCTCTCCGAGAAGTAGGGTTCGACAGGCCAGGAATGTTGTCAAATATTGCATCCGAGATGTTAGGTTACCTTAGAGTATGATATATACCGTTATAGACGCATATAATGTTCCCACCGAGAAGTAGGGTCCGACACGCCTGGAAGGGTGTAGAATATTACGTCCGAGATGTCAGGTTGCCTTAGGTTAGGGTATATACCGTTATAGACATATATACTGTTCCCTCCGAGAAGTAGGGTTCGACAGGCCAGGAGTGTTGTCAAATATTGCATCCGAGATGTTAGGTTGCCTTAGATTATGATATATACCGTTATAGACGCATATAATGTTCCCACCGAGAAGTAGGGTCCGGCACGCCTGGAATGATGTAAAATATTACATCCGAGATGTCACGTTGCCTTAGGTTAGGATATATAACGTTATAGACGTATATACTGTTCCCTCCGAGAAGTAGGTTTCGACAGGCCAGGAATGTTGTCAAATATTGCATCCGAGATGTTAGGTTACCTTAGAGTATGATATATACCGTTATAGACGCATATAATGTTCCCACCGAGAAGTAGGGTCCGACACGCCTGGAAGGGTGTAGAATATTACGTCCGAGATGTCAGGTTGCCTTAGGTTAGGATATATACCGTTATAGACATATATACTGTTCCCTCCGAGAAGTAGGGTTCGACAGGCCAGGAGTGTTGTCAAATATTGCATCCGAGATGTTAGGTTGCCTTAGATTATGATATATACCGTTATAGACGTATATACTGTTCCCTCCGAGAAGTAGGGTTCGACAGGCCTGGAATGATGTAGAATATTACATCCGAGATGTCAGGTTGCCTCAGGTTAGGATATATAACGTTATAGACGTATATACTGTTCCCTCCGAGAAGTAGGGTTCGACAGGCCAGGAATGTTGTCAAGTATTGCATCCGAGATGTTAGGTTGCCTTAGATTAGGATATACAACGTTATAGACGTATATAATGTTCCCACCGAGGAGTAGGGTCCGACACGCCTGGAATGTTGTAGAATATTACATCCGAGATGTAAGGTTGCCTTAGGTTAGAATATATAACGTTATGGATGTATATACTGTTCCCACCGAAAAGTAGGGTCCGACACGCCAGGAATGTTGTCAAATATTACATCCGAGATGTAAGGTTGCCTTAGGTTAGGATATATAACGTTATGGACGTATATACTGTTCCCACCGAGAAGTAGGGTCCGACACGCCAGGAATGTTGTCAAATATTACATCCGAGTTGTTACGTTGCCGTTATAGACGCATTAATGTTACCACCGAGACGTATGGACCGACACGCCTGGAATGTTGTCAAATGTTACATCCGAGATGTTAGGCTGCCTTAGGTTAGCATATATATCGCTATAGACGTATATACTGTTCCCTCCGAGAAGTAGGGTTCGACAGGCCAGGAATGTTATCAAATATTGCACCCGAGATGTTAGGTTGCCTTAGATTATGATATATACCGTTATAGACGCATATAATGTTCCCACCGAGAAGTAGGGTCCGGCACGCCTGGAATTATGTAAAATATTACATCCGAGATGTCACGTTGCCTTAGGTTAGGATATATAACGTTATAGACGTATATACTGTTCCCTCCGAGAAGTAGGGTTCGACAGGCCAGGAATGTTGTCAAATATTGCATCCGAGATGTTAGGTTACCTTAGAGTATGATATATACCGTTATAGACGCATATAATGTTCCCACCGAGAAGTAGGGTCCGACACGCCTGGAAGGGTGTAGAATATTACGTCCGAGATGTCAGGTTGCCTTAGGTTAGGGTATATACCGTTATAGACATATATACTGTTCCCTCCGAGAAGTAGGGTTCGACAGGCCAGGAGTGTTGTCAAATATTGCATCCGAGATGTTAGGTTGCCTTAGATTATGATATATACCGTTATAGACGTATATACTGTTCCCTCCGAGAAGTAGGTTTCGACAGGCCAGGAATGTTGTCAAATTTTGCATCCGAGATGTTAGGTTGCCTTAGATTAGGATATACAACGTTATAGACGCATATAATGTTCCCACCGAGAAGTAGGGTCCGACACGCATGGAATGTTGTAGAATAATACATCCGAGATGTCCTGTTGCCTTAGGTTAGGATATATAACGTTATAGGCGTATATACTGTTCCCTCCGAGAAGTAGGGTTCGACAGGCCAAGAATGTTGTCAAATATTGCATCCGAGATGTTAGGTTGCCTTAGATTAGTATATATACCGTTATAGACGCATGTAATGTTACCACCGAGACGTAGGGACCGACACGCCTGGAATGTTGTCAAATGTTACATCCGAGATGTTAGGTTGCCTCAGGTTAGGATATATGACGTTATAGACGTATATACTGTTCCCTCCGAGAAGTAGGGTTCGACGGGCCAGGAATGTTGTCAAATACTGCATCCGAGATGTTAGATTGCCTTAGATTATGATATCGACCGTTATAGACGCATATAATATTCCCACCGAAAAGTATGCACCGACACGCCAGGAATATTGTAAAATATTACGTCTGAGATAATAGGTTGCCTTAGATTAGGATATACAACGTTATAGACTCATATAATGTTCCCACCGAGAAGTAGGGTCCGAAACGCCAGGAATGTTGTCAAATGTGACATCCGAGATGTTAGGTTGCCTTATTTTAGGATATATGACGCTACAGACGTATATACTGTTCCCTCCGAGAAGTAGGGTTCGACAGGCCAGGAATGTTGTCAAATATTGCATCCGAGATGTTAGGTTGCCGTAGGTTAGGATATATAACGTTTTAGACGCATGTAATGTTACCTCCGAGACGTAGGGACCGACACGCCTGGAATGTTGTCAAATGTGACATCCGAAATGTAAGGTTGCCGTAGGTTAGGATATATAACGTTACGGACGTATATACTGTTCCCACCGAGAAGTAGGGTTCGACAGGCCAGGAATGTTGTCAAATATTGCATCCGAGATGTAAGGTTGCCTTAGGTTAGGATATATAACGTTATGGATGTATATACTGTTCCCACCGAAAAGTAGGGTCCGACACGCCAGGAATGTTGTCAAATATTACATCCGAGTTGTTACGTTGCCGTTATAGACGCATTAATGTTACCACCGAGACGTAGGGACCGACACGCCTGGAATGTTGTCAAATGTGACATCCGAGATGTTAGGTTGCCTTAGGTTAGGATATATATCGTTATAGACGTATATACTGTTCCCACCGAGAGGTAGGGTTCGACAGGCCAGGAATGTTATCAAATATTGCATCCGAGATGTTAGGTTGCCGTAGGTTAGGATATATAACGTTTTAGACGCATGTAATGTTACCTCCGAGACGTAGGGACCGACACGCCTGGAATGTTGTCAAATGTTACATCCGAGTTGTTAGGTTGCCTTATGTTAGGATATATGACGCTACAGACGTATATACTGTTCCCTCCGAGAAGTAGGGTTCGACAGGCCAGGAATGTTGTCAAATATTGCATCCGAGATGTTAGGTTGCCTTAGATTAGGATATACAACGTTATAGACGTATATACTGTTCCCACCGAGAGGTAGGGTTCGACAGGCCAGGAATGTTGTCAAATATTGCATCCGAGATGTTAGGTTGCCTTAGATTAGGATATACAATGTTATAGACGCATATAATGTTCCCTCCGAGAAGTAGGGTTCGACAGGCCAGGAATGTTGTCAAATATTGCATCCGAGATGTTAGGTTGCCTTAGATTAGGATATACAACGTTATAGACGCATATAATGTTCCCACCGAGGAGTAGGGTCCGACACGCCTGGAATGTTGTAGAGTATTACATCCGAGATGTAAGGTTGCCTTAGGTTAGGATATATACTGTTATAGACATATATACTGTTCCCTCCGAGAAGTAGGGTTCGACAGGCCAGGAATGTTGTCAAATATTGCATCCGAGATGTTAGGTTGCCTTAGATTATGATATATACCGTTATAGACGCATATAATGTTCCCACCGAGTAGTAGGATCCGACACGCCTGGAAGGTTGTAGAATATTACATCCGAGATGTCAGGTTGCCTTAGGTTAGGATATATACCGTTATAGACATATATACAGTTCCCTCCGAGAAGTACGGTTCGGCAGGCCAGGAATGTTGTCAAATCTTGCATCCGAGATGTTAGGTTGCCTTAGGTTAGGATATATAACGTTATAGACGCATGTAATGTTACCACCGAGACGTAGGGACCGACACGCCTGGAATGTTGTCAAATGTTACATCCGAGACGTTAGGTTGCCTTAGGTTAGGATATATGACGTTACAGACGTATATACTGTTCCCTCCGAGAAGTAGGGTTCGACAGGCCAGGAATGTTGTCAAATACTGCATCCGAGATGTTAGATTGCCTTAGATTATGATATCGACCGTTATAGACGCATATAATATTCCCACCGAAATGTATGCACCGACACGCCAGGAATATTGTAAAATATTACGTCTGAGATAATAGGTTGCCTTAGATTAGGATATACAACGTTATAGACTCATATAATGTTCCCACCGAGAAGTAGGGTCCGACACGCCTGGAATGATGTAGAATATTACATCCGAGATGTCAGGTTGCCTTAGGTTAGGATATATAACGTTATAGACGTATATACTGTTCCCTCCGAGAAGTAGGGTTCGACAGGCCAGGAATGTTGTCAAATATTGCATCCGAGATGTTAGGTTGCCTTAGGTTAGGATATATGACGTTATGGACGTATATACTGTTCCCTCCGAGAAGTAGTGTTCGACAGGCCAGGAATGTTGTCAAATATTGCATCCGAGATGTTAGGTTGCCTTAGGTTAGGATATATAACTTTATAGACGCATGTAATGTTACCACCGAGACGTAGGGTCCGACACGCCTGGAATGTTGTCAAATGTTACATCCGAGATGTTAGGTTGCCTTAGGTTAGGATATATAACGTTATGGACGTATATACTGTTCCCACCGAGAAGTAGGGTCCGAAACGCCAGGAATGTTGTAAAATATTACATCCGAGTTGTTACGTTGCCGTTATAGACGCATTAATGTTACCACCGAGACGTAGGGACCGACACGCCTGGAATGTTGTCAAATGTGACATCCGAGATGTTAGGTTGCCTTATTTTAGGATATATGACGCGGCAGACGTATATACTGTTCCCTCCGAGAAGTAGGGTTCGACAGGCCAGGAATGTTGTCAAATATTGCATCCGAGATGTTAGGTTGCCGTAGGTTAGGATATATAACGTTTTAGACGCATGTAATGTTACCTCCGAGACGTAGGGACCGACACGCCTGGAATGTTGTCAAATGTGACATCCGAAATGTAAGGTTGCCGTAGGTTAGGATATATAACGTTATGGACGTATATACTGTTCCCACCGAGAAGTAGGGTTCGACAGGCCAGGAATGTTGTCAAATATTGCATCCGAGATGTAAGGTTGCCTTAGGTTAGGATATATAACGTTATGGATGTATATACTGTTCCCACCGAAAAGTAGGGTCCGACACGCCAGGAATGTTGTCAAATATTACATCCGAGTTGTTACGTTGCCGTTATAGACGCATTAATGTTACCACCGAGACGTAGGGACCGACACGCCTGGAATGTTGTCAAATGTGACATCCGAGATGTTAGGTTGCCTTAGGTTAGGATATATATCGTTATAGACGTATATACTGTTCCCACCGAGAGGTAGGGTTCGACAGGCCAGGAATGTTATCAAATATTGCATCCGAGATGTTAGGTTGCCGTAGGTTAGTATATATAACGTTTTAGACGCATGTAATGTTACCTCCGAGACGTAGGGACCGACACGCCTGGAATGTTGTCAAATGTTACATCCGAGTTGTTAGGTTGCCTTATGTTAGGATATATGACGCTACAGACGTATATACTGTTCCCTCCGAGAAGTAGGGTTCGACAGGCCAGGAATGTTGTCAAATATTGCATCCGAGATGTTAGGTTGCCTTAGATTAGGATATACAACGTTATAGACGTATATACTGTTCCCACCGAGAGGTAGGGTTCGACAGGCCAGGAATGTTGTCAAATATTGCATCCGAGATGTTAGGTTGCCTTAGATTAGGATATACAATGTTATAGACGCATATAATGTTCCCTCCGAGAAGTAGGGTTCGACAGGCCAGGAATGTTGTCAAATATTGCATCCGAGATGTTAGGTTGCCTTAGATTAGGATATACAACGTTATAGACGCATATAATGTTCCCACCGAGGAGTAGGGTCCGACACGCCTGGAATGTTGTAGAGTATTACATCCGAGATGTAAGGTTGCCTTAGATTAGGATATACAACGTTATAGACGCATATAATGTTCCCACCGAGGAGTAGGGTCCGACACGTCTGGAATGTTGTAGAATATTACATCCGAGATGTAAGGTTGCCTTAGGTTAGAATATATAACGTTATGGATGTATATACTGTTCCCACCGAGAAGTAGGGTCCGACACGCCAGGAATGTTGTCAAATATTACATCCGAGATGTAAGGTTGCCTTAGGTTAGGATATATAACGTTATGGATGTATATACTGTTCCCACCGAGAAGTAGGGTCCGACACGCCAGGAATGTTGTCAAATATTACATCCGAGTTGTTACGTTGCCGTTATAGACGCATTAATGTTACCACCGAGAAGTAGGGTCCGACACGCCTGGAAGGGTGTAGAATATTACGTCCGAGATGTCAGGTTGCCTTAGGTTAGGGTATATACCGTTATAGACATATATACTGTTCCCTCCGAGAAGTAGGGTTCGACAGGCCAGGAGTGTTGTCAAATATTGCATCCGAGATGTTAGGTTGCCTTAGATTATGATATATACCGTTATAGACGTATATACTGTTCCCTCCGAGAAGTAGGGTCCGACACGCATGGAATGTTGTAGAATAATACATCCGAGATGTCAGGTTGCCTTAGGTTAGGATATATAACGTTATAGGCGTATATACTGTTCCCTCCGAGAAGTAGGGTTCGACAGGCCAAGAATGTTGTCAAATATTGCATCCGAGATGTTAGGTTGCCTTAGATTAGTATATATACCGTTATAGACGCATGTAATGTTACCACCGAGACGTAGGGACCGACACGCCTGGAATGTTGTCAAATGTTACATCCGAGATGTTAGGTTGCCTCAGGTTAGGATATATGACGTTATAGACGTATATACTGTTCCCTCCGAGAAGTAGGGTTCGACGGGCCAGGAATGTTGTCAAATATTGCATCCGAGATGTTAGGTCGCCTTAGGATAGGATATATAACGTTATAGGCGCATGTAATGTTACCACCGAGGCGTAGGGACCGACACGCCTGGAATGTTGTCAAATGTTACATCCGAGATGTTAGGTTGCCTTAGGTTAGGATATATGACGTTACAGACGTATATACTGTTCCCTCCGAGAAGTAGTGTTCGACAGGCCAGGAATGTTGTCAAATATTGCATACGAGATGTTAGGTTGCCTTAGATTAGGATATATACCGTTATAGACGTATATACTGTTCTCTCCGAGAAGTAGGGTTCGACAGGCCAGGAATGTTGTCAAATATTGCATCCGAGATGTTAGGTTGCCTCAGGTAAGGATATATGACGTTATAGACGTATATACTGTTCCCTCCGAGAAGTAGTGTTCGACACGCCAGGAATGTTGTCAAATATTGCATCCGAGATGTTAGGTTGCCTTAGGTTAGGATATATAACTTTATAGACGCATGTAATGTTACCACCGAGACGTAGGGACCGACACGCCTGGAATGATGTCAAATGTTACATCCGAGATGTCAGGTTGCCTTAGGTTAGGATATATACTGTTATAGACATATATACTGTTCCCTCCGAGAAGTAGGGTTCGACAGGCCAGGAATGTTGTCAAATATTGCATCCGAGATGTTAGGTTGCCTTAGATTATGATATATACCGTTATAGACGCATATAATGTTCCCACCGAGTAGTAGGATCCGACACGCCTGGAAGGTTGTAGAATATTACATCCGAGATGTCAGGTTGCCTTAGGTTAGGATATATACCGTTATAGACATATATACAGTTCCCTCCGAGAAGTACGGTTCGGCAGGCCAGGAATGTTGTCAAATCTTGCATCCGAGATGTTAGGTTGCCTTAGGTTAGGATATATAACGTTATAGACGCATGTAATGTTACCACCGAGACGTAGGGACCGACACGCCTGGAATGTTGTCAAATGTTACATCCGAGACGTTAGGTTGCCTTAGGTTAGGATATATGACGTTACAGACGTATATACTGTTCCCACCGAGAGGTAGGGTTCGACAGGCCAGGAATGTTATCAAATATTGCATCCGAGATGTTAGGTTGCCGTAGGTTAGGATATATAACGTTTTAGACGCATGTAATGTTACCTCCGAGAAGTAGGGTTCGACAGGCCAGGAATGTTATCAAATATTGCATCCGAGATGTTAGGTTGCCTTAGATTAGGATATACAACGTTATAGACGCATATAATGTTCCCACCGATGAGTAGGGTCCGACACGCCTGGAATGTTGTAGAGTATTACATCCGAGATGTACGGTTGCCTTAGATTAGGATATACAACGTTATAGACGCATATAATGTTCCCACCGAGGAGTAGGGTCCGACACGTCTGGAATGTTGTAGAATATTACATCCGAGATGTAAGGTTGCCTTAGGTTAGAATATATAACGTTATGGATGTATATACTGTTCCCACCGAGAAGTAGGGTCCGACACGCCAGGAATGTTGTCAAATATTACATCCGAGATGTAAGGTTGCCTTAGGTTAGGATATATAACGTTATGGATGTATATACTGTTCCCACCGAGAAGTAGGGTCCGACAGGCCAGGAATGTTGTCAAATATTACATCCGAGATGTAAGGTTGCCTTAGGTTAGGATATATAACGTTATGGACGTATATACTGTTCCCACCGAGAAGTAGGGACCGACACGCCTGGAATGTTGTCAAATGTTACATCCGAGATGTTAGGTTGCCTTAGGTTAGGATATATAATGTTATAGACGCATGTAATGTTACCACCGAGACGTAGGGACCGACACGCCTGGAATGTTGTCAAATGTTACATCCGAGATGTTAGGTTGCCTTAGGTTAGGATATATGACGTTACAGACGTATATACTGTTCCCTCCGAGAAGTAGGGTTCGACAGGCCAGGAATGTTGTCAAATACTGCATCCGAGATGTTAGATTGCCTTAGATTATGATATCGACCGTTATAGACGCATATAATATTCCCACCGAAAAGTATGCACCGACACGCCAGGAATATTGTAAAATATTACGTCTGAGATAATAGGTTGCCTTAGATTAGGATATACAACGTTATAGACTCATATAATGTTCCCACCGAGAAGTAGGGTCCGACACGCCTGGAATGATGTAGAATATCACATCCGACATGTCAGGTTGCCTCAGGTTAGGATATATAACGTCATAGACGTATATACTGTTCCCTCCGAGAAGTAGGGTTCGACAGGCCAGGAATGTTGTCAAGTATTGCATCCGAGATGTTAGGTTGCCTTAGATTAGGATATACAACGTTATAGACGTATATAATGTTCCCACCGAGGAGTAGGGTCCGACACGCCTGGAGTGTTGTAGAATATTACATCCGAGATGTAAGGTTGCCTTAGGTTAGAATATATAACGTTATGGATGTATATACTGTTCCCACCGAAAAGTAGGGTCCGACACGCCAGGAATGTTGACAAATATTACATCCGAGATGTAAGGTTGCCTCAGGTTAGGATATATAACGTTATAGACGTATATACTGTTCCCTCCGAGAAGTAGGGTTCGACAGGCCAGGAATGATGTCAAATATTGCATCCGAGATGTTAGGTTGCCTTAGATTAGGATATACAACGTTATAGACGTATATAATGTTCCCACCGCGGAGTAGGGTCCGACACGCCTGGAATGTTGTAGAATATTACATCCGAGATGTAAGGTTGCCTTAGGTTAGAATATATAACGTTATGGATGTATATACTGTTCCCACCGAAAAGTAGGGTCCGACACGCCAGGAATGTTGTCAAATATTACATCCGAGATGTAAGGTTGCCTTAGGTTAGGATATATAACGTTATGGACGTATATACTGTTCCCACCGAGAAGTAGGGTCCGACACGCCAGGAATGTTGTCAAATATTACATCCGAGTTGTTACGTTGCCGTTATAGACGCATTAATGTTACCACCGAGACGTATGGACCGACACGCCTGGAATGTTGTCAAATGTTACATCCGAGATGTTAGGCTGCCTTAGGTTAGCATATATATCGTTATAGACGTATATACTGTTCCCTCCGAGAAGTAGGGTTCGACAGGCCAGGAATGTTATCAAATATTGCACCCGAGATGTTAGGTTGCCTTAGATTATGATATATACCGTTATAGACGCATATAATGTTCCCAACGAGAAGTAGGGTCCGGCACGCCTGGAATGATGTAAAATATTACATCCGAGATGTCACGTTGCCTTAGGTTAGGATATATAACGTTATAGACATATATACTGTTCCCTCCGAGAAGTAGGGTTCGACAGGCCAGGAATGTTGTCAAATATTGCATCCGAGATGTTAGGTTACCTTAGAGTATGATATATACCGTTATAGACGCATATAATGTTCCCACCGAGAAGTAGGGTCCGACACGCCTGGAAGGTTGTAGAATATTACGTCCGAGATGTCAGGTTGCCTTAGGTTAGTATATATACCGTTATAGACATATATACTGTTCCCTCCGAGAAGTAGGGTTCGACAGGCCAGGAGTGTTGTCAAATATTGCATCCGAGATGTTAGGTTGCCTTAGATTATGATATATACCGTTATAGACGTATATACTGTTCCTTCCGAGAAGTAGGGTTCGACAGGCCAGGAATGTTGTCAAATATTGCATCCGAGATGTTAGGTTGCCTTAGATTAGGATATACAACGTTATAGACGCATATAATGTTCCCACCGAGAAGTAGGGTCCGACACGCATGGAATGTTGTAGAATAATACATCCGAGATGTCAGGTTGCCTTAGGTTAGGATATATAACGTTATAGACGTATATACTGTTCCCTCCAAGAAGTAGGGACCGACACGCCTGGAATGTTGTCAAATGTTACATCCGAGATGTTAGGTTGCCTTAGGTTAGGATATATAATGTTATAGACGCATGTAATGTTACCACCGAGACGTAGGGACCGACACGCCTGGAATGTTGTCAAATGTTACATCCGAAATGTTAGGTTGCCTTAGGTTAGGATATATATCGTTATAGACGTATATACTGTTCCCACCGAGAGGTAGGGTTCGACAGGCAAGGAATGTTGTCAAATATTGCATCCGAGATGTTAGGTTGCCTTAGATAAGGATATATACCATTATAGACGTATATAATGTTTCCTCCGAGAAGTAGGGTTCGACAGGCCAGGAATGTTGTCAAATATCGCATCCGAGATGTAAGGTTGCCTTAGGTTAGAATATATAACGTTATGGATGTATATACTGTTCCCACCGAGAAGTAGGGTCCGAAACGCCAGGAATGTTGTAAAATATTACATCCGAGTTGTTACGTTGCCGTTATAGACGCATTAATGTTACCACCGAGACGTAGGGACCGACACGCCTGGAATGTTGTCAAATGTGACATCCGAGATGTTAGGTTGCCTTATTTTAGGATATATGACGCTACAGACGTATATACTGTTCCCTCCGAGAAGTAGGGTTCGACAGGCCAGGAATGTTGTCAAATATTGCATCCGAGATGTTAGGTTGCCGTAGGTTAGGATATATAACGTTTTAGACGCATGTAATGTTACCTCCGAGACGTAGGGACCGACACGCCTGGAATGTTGTCAAATGTGACATCCGAAATGTAAGGTTGCCGTAGGTTAGGATATATAACGTTATGGACGTATATACTGTTCCCACCGAGAAGTAGGGTTCGACAGGCCAGGAATGTTGTCAAATATTGCATCCGAGATGTAAGGTTGCCTTAGGTTAGGATATATAACGTTATGGATGTATATACTGTTCCCACCGAAAAGTAGGGTCCGACACGCCAGGAATGTTGTCAAATATTACATCCGAGTTGTTACGTTGCCGTTATAGACGCATTAATGTTACCACCGAGACGTAGGGACCGACACGCCTGGAATGTTGTCAAATGTGACATCCGAGATGTTAGGTTGCCTTAGGTTAGGATATATATCGTTATAGACGTATATACTGTTCCCACCGAGAGGTAGGGTTCGACAGGCCAGGAATGTTATCAAATATTGCATCCGAGATGTTAGGTTGCCGTAGGTTAGGATATATAAAGTTTTAGACGCATGTAATGTTACCTCCGAGACGTAGGGACCGACACGCCTGGAATGTTGTCAAATGTTACATCCGAGTTGTTAGGGTGCCTTATGTTAGGATATATGACGCTACAGACGTATATACTGTTCCCTCCGAGAAGTAGGGTTCGACAGGCCAGGAATGTTGTCAAATATTGCATCCGAGATGTTAGGTTGCCTTAGATTAGGATATGCAACGTTATAGACGTATATACTGTTCCCACCGAGAGGTAGGGTTCGACAGGCCAGGAATGTTGTCAAATATTGCATCCGAGATGTTAGGTTGCCTTAGATTAGGATATACAATGTTATAGACGCATATAATGTTCCCTCCGAGAAGTAGGGTTCGACAGGCCAGGAATGTTGTCAAATATTGCATCCGAGATGTTAGGTTGCCTTAGATTAGGATATACAACGTTATAGACGCATATAATGTTCCCACCGAGGAGTAGGGTCCGACACGCCTGGAATGTTGTAGAGTATTACATCCGAGATGTAAGGTTGCCTTAGATTAGGATATACAACGTTATAGACGCATATAATGTTCCCACCGAGGAGTAGGGTCCGACACGTCTGGAATGTTGTAGAATATTACATCCGAGATGTAAGGTTGCCTTAGGTTAGAATATATAACGTTATGGGTGTATATACTGTTCCCACCGAGAAGTAGGGTCCGACACGCCAGGAATGTTGTCAAATATTACATCCGAGATGTAAGGTTGCCTTAGGTTAGGATATATAACGTTATGGATGTATATACTGTTCCCACCGAGAAGTGGGGTCCGACACGCCAGGAATGTTGTCAAATATTACATCCGAGTTGTTACGTTGCCGTTATAGACGCATTAATGTTACCACCGAGACGTATGGACCGACACGCCTGGAATGTTGTCAAATGTTACATCCGAGATGTTAGGCTGCCTTAGGTTAGCATATATATCGTTATAGACGTATATACTGTTCCCTCCGAGAAGTAGGGTTCGACAGGCCAGGAATGTTATCAAATATTGCACCCGAGATGTTAGGTTGCCTTAGATTATGATATATACCGTTATAGACGCATATAATGTTCCCACCGAGAAGTAGGGTCCGGCACGCCTGGAATGATGTAAAATATTACATCCGAGAAGTCACGTTGCCTTAGGTTAGGATATATAACGTTATAGACGTATATACTGTTCCCTCCGAGAAGTAGGGTTCGACAGGCCAGGAATGTTGTCAAATATTGCATCCGAGATGTTAGGTTACCTTAGAGTATGATATATACCGTTATAGACGCATATAATGTTCCCACCGAGAAGTAGGGACCGACACGCCTGGAATGTTGTCAAATGTTACATCCGAGATGTTAGGTTGCCTTAGGTTAGGATATATAATATTATAGACGCATGTAATGTTACCACCGAGACGTAGGGACCGACACGCCTGGAAGGTTGTAGAATATTACATCCGAGATATCAGGTTGCCTTAGGTTAGGATATATACTGTTATAGACATATATACTGTTCCCTCCGAGAAGTAGGGTTCGACAGGCCAGGAATGTTGTCAAATATTGCATCCGAGATGTTAGGTTGCCTTTGATTATGATATATACCGTTATAGACGCATATAATGTTCCCACCGAGTAGTAGGATCCGACACGCCTGGAAGGTTGTAGAATATTACATCCGAGATGTCAGGTTGCCTTAGGTTAGGATATATACCGTTATAGACATATATACAGTTCCCTCCGAGAAGTACGGTTCGGCAGGCCAGGAATGTTGTCAAATCTTGCATCCGAGATGTTAGGTTGCCTTAGGTTAGGATATATAACGTTATAGACGCATGTAATGTTACCACCGAGACGTAGGGACCGACACGCCTGGAATGTTGTCAAATGTTACATCCGAGACGTTAGGTTGCCTTAGGTTAGGATATATGACGTTACAGACGTATATACTGTTCCCTCCGAGAAGTAGGGTTCGACAGGCCAGGAATGTTGTCAAATACTGCATCCGAGATGTTAGATTGCCTTAGATTATGATATCGACCGTTATAGACGCATATAATATTCCCACCGAAAAGTATGCACCGACACGCCAGGAATATTGTAAAATATTACGTCTGAGATAATAGGTTGCCTTAGATTAGGATATACAACGTTATAGACTCATATAATGTTCCCACCGAGAAGTAGGGTCCGACACGCCTGGAATGATGTAGAATATTACATCCGAGATGTCAGGTTGCCTTAGGTTAGGATATATAACGTTATAGACGTATATACTGTTCCCTCCGAGAAGTAGGGTTCGACAGGCCAGGAATGTTGTCAAATATTGCATCCGAGATGTTAGGTTGCCTTAGGTTAGGATATATGACGTTATGGACGTATATACTGTTCCCTCCGAGAAGTAGTGTTCGACAGGCCAGGAATGTTGTCAAATATTGCATCCGAGATGTTAGGTTGCCTTAGGTTAGGATATATAACTTTATAGACGCATGTAATGTTACCACCGAGACGTAGGGTCCGACACGCCTGGAATGTTGTCAAATGTTACATCCGAGATGTTAGGTTGCCTTAGGTTAGGATATATAACGTTATGGACGTATATACTGTTCCCACCGAGAAGTAGGGTCCGAAACGCCAGGAATGTTGTAAAATATTACATCCGAGTTGTTACGTTGCCGTTATAGACGCATTAATGTTACCACCGAGACGTAGGGACCGACACGCCTGGAATGTTGTCAAATGTGACATCCGAGATGTTAGGTTGCCTTATTTTAGGATATATGACGCTACAGACGTATATACTGTTCCCTCCGAGAAGTAGGGTTCGACAGGCCAGGAATGTTGTCAAATATTGCATCCGAGATGTTAGGTTGCCGTAGGTTAGGATATATAACGTTTTAGACGCATGTAATGTTACCTCCGAGACGTAGGGACCGACACGCCTGGAATGTTGTCAAATGTGACATCCGAAATGTAAGGTTGCCGTAGGTTAGGATATATAACGTTATGGACGTATATACTGTTCCCACCGAGAAGTAGGGTTCGACAGGCCAGGAATGTTGTCAAATATTGCATCCGAGATGTAAGGTTGCCTTAGGTTAGGATATATAACGTTATGGATGTATATACTGTTCCCACCGAAAAGTAGGGTCCGACACGCCAGGAATGTTGTCAAATATTACATCCGAGTTGTTACGTTGCCGTTATAGACGCATTAATGTTACCACCGAGACGTAGGGACCGACACGCCTGGAATGTTGTCAAATGTGACATCCGAGATGTTAGGTTGCCTTAGGTTAGGATATATATCGTTATAGACGTATATACTGTTCCCACCGAGAGGTAGGGTTCGACAGGCCAGGAATGTTATCAAATATTGCATCCGAGATGTTAGGTTGCCGTAGGTTAGGATATATAACGTTTTAGACGCATGTAATGTTACCTCCGAGACGTAGGGACCGACACGCCTGGAATGTTGTCAAATGTTACATCCGAGTTGTTAGGTTGCCTTATGTTAGCATATATGACGCTACAGACGTATATACTGTTCCCTCCGAGAAGTAGGGTTCGACAGGCCAGGAATGTTGTCAAATATTGCATCCGAGATGTTAGGTTGCCTTAGATTAGGATATACAACGTTATAGACGTATATACTGTTCCCACCGAGAGGTAGGGTTCGACAGGCCAGGAATGTTGTCAAATATTGCATCCGAGATGTTAGGTTGCCTTAGATTAGGATATACAATGTTATAGACGCATATAATGTTCCCTCCGAGAAGTAGGGTTCGACAGGCCAGGAATGTTGTCAAATATTGCATCCGAGATGTTAGGTTGCCTTAGATTAGGATATACAACATTATAGACGCATATAATGTTCCCACCGAGGAGTAGGGTCCGACACGCCTGGAATGTTGTAGAGTATTACATCCGAGATGTAAGGTTGCCTTAGATTAGGATATACAACGTTATAGACGCATATAATGTTCCCACCGAGGAGTAGGGTCCGACACGTCTGGAATGTTGTAGAATATTACATCCGAGATGTAAGGTTGCCTTAGGTTAGAATATATAACGTTATGGATGTATATACTGTTCCCACCGAGAAGTAGGGTCCGACACGCCAGGAATGTTGTCAAATATTACATCCGAGATGTAAGGTTGCCTTAGGTTAGGATATATAACGTTATGGATGTATATACTGTTCCCACCGAGAAGTAGGGTCCGACAGGCCAGGAATGTTGTCAAATATTACATCCGAGATGTAAGGTTGCCTTAGGTTAGGATATATAACGTTATGGACGTATATACTGTTCCCACCGAGAAGTAGGGACCGACACGCCTGGAATGTTGTCAAATGTTACATCCGAGATGTTAGGTTGCCTTAGGTTAGGATATATAATGTTATAGACGCATGTAATGTTACCACCGAGACGTAGGGACCGACACGCCTGGAATGTTGTCAAATGTTACATCCGAGATGTTAGGTTGCCTTAGGTTAGGATATATGACGTTACAGACGTATATACTGTTCCCTCCGAGAAGTAGGGTTCGACAGGCCAGGAATGTTGTCAAATACTGCATCCGAGATGTTAGATTGCCTTAGATTATGATATCGACCGTTATAGACGCATATAATATTCCCACCGAAAAGTATGCACCGACACGCCAGGAATATTGTAAAATATTACGTCTGAGATAATAGGTTGCCTTAGATTAGGATATACAACGTTATAGACTCATATAATGTTCCCACCGAGAAGTAGGGTCCGACACGCCTGGAATGATGTAGAATATCACATCCGACATGTCAGGTTGCCTCAGGTTAGGATATATAACGTCATAGACGTATATACTGTTCCCTCCGAGAAGTAGGGTTCGACAGGCCAGGAATGTTGTCAAGTATTGCATCCGAGATGTTAGGTTGCCTTAGATTAGGATATACAACGTTATAGACGTATATAATGTTCCCACCGAGGAGTAGGGTCCGACACGCCTGGAGTGTTGTAGAATATTACATCCGAGATGTAAGGTTGCCTTAGGTTAGAATATATAACGTTATGGATGTATATACTGTTCCCACCGAAAAGTAGGGTCCGACACGCCAGGAATGTTGACAAATATTACATCCGAGATGTAAGGTTGCCTCAGGTTAGGATATATAACGTTATAGACGTATATACTGTTCCCTCCGAGAAGTAGGGTTCGACAGGCCAGGAATGATGTCAAATATTGCATCCGAGATGTTAGGTTGCCTTAGATTAGGATATACAACGTTATAGACGTATATAATGTTCCCACCGCGGAGTAGGGTCCGACACGCCTGGAATGTTGTAGAATATTACATCCGAGATGTAAGGTTGCCTTAGGTTAGAATATATAACGTTATGGATGTATATACTGTTCCCACCGAAAAGTAGGGTCCGACACGCCAGGAATGTTGTCAAATATTACATCCGAGATGTAAGGTTGCCTTAGGTTAGGATATATAACGTTATGGACGTATATACTGTTCCCACCGAGAAGTAGGGTCCGACACGCCAGGAATGTTGTCAAATATTACATCCGAGTTGTTACGTTGCCGTTATAGACGCATTAATGTTACCACCGAGACGTATGGACCGACACGCCTGGAATGTTGTCAAATGTTACATCCGAGATGTTAGGCTGCCTTAGGTTAGCATATATATCGTTATAGACGTATATACTGTTCCCTCCGAGAAGTAGGGTTCGACAGGCCAGGAATGTTATCAAATATTGCACCCGAGATGTTAGGTTGCCTTAGATTATGATATATACCGTTATAGACGCATATAATGTTCCCAACGAGAAGTAGGGTCCGGCACGCCTGGAATGATGTAAAATATTACATCCGAGATGTCACGTTGCCTTAGGTTAGGATATATAACGTTATAGACATATATACTGTTCCCTCCGAGAAGTAGGGTTCGACAGGCCAGGAATGTTGTCAAATATTGCATCCGAGATGTTAGGTTACCTTAGAGTATGATATATACCGTTATAGACGCATATAATGTTCCCACCGAGAAGTAGGGTCCGACACGCCTGGAAGGTTGTAGAATATTACGTCCGAGATGTCAGGTTGCCTTAGGTTAGTATATATACCGTTATAGACATATATACTGTTCCCTCCGAGAAGTAGGGTTCGACAGGCCAGGAGTGTTGTCAAATATTGCATCCGAGATGTTAGGTTGCCTTAGATTATGATATATACCGTTATAGACGTATATACTGTTCCTTCCGAGAAGTAGGGTTCGACAGGCCAGGAATGTTGTCAAATATTGCATCCGAGATGTTAGGTTGCCTTAGATTAGGATATACAACGTTATAGACGCATATAATGTTCCCACCGAGAAGTAGGGTCCGACACGCATGGAATGTTGTAGAATAATACATCCGAGATGTCAGGTTGCCTTAGGTTAGGATATATAACGTTATAGACGTATATACTGTTCCCTCCAAGAAGTAGGGACCGACACGCCTGGAATGTTGTCAAATGTTACATCCGAGATGTTAGGTTGCCTTAGGTTAGGATATATAATGTTATAGACGCATGTAATGTTACCACCGAGACGTAGGGACCGACACGCCTGGAATGTTGTCAAATGTTACATCCGAAATGTTAGGTTGCCTTAGGTTAGGATATATATCGTTATAGACGTATATACTGTTCCCACCGAGAGGTAGGGTTCGACAGGCAAGGAATGTTGTCAAATATTGCATCCGAGATGTTAGGTTGCCTTAGATAAGGATATATACCATTATAGACGTATATAATGTTTCCTCCGAGAAGTAGGGTTCGACAGGCCAGGAATGTTGTCAAATATCGCATCCGAGATGTAAGGTTGCCTTAGGTTAGAATATATAACGTTATGGATGTATATACTGTTCCCACCGAGAAGTAGGGTCCGAAACGCCAGGAATGTTGTAAAATATTACATCCGAGTTGTTACGTTGCCGTTATAGACGCATTAATGTTACCACCGAGACGTAGGGACCGACACGCCTGGAATGTTGTCAAATGTGACATCCGAGATGTTAGGTTGCCTTATTTTAGGATATATGACGCTACAGACGTATATACTGTTCCCTCCGAGAAGTAGGGTTCGACAGGCCAGGAATGTTGTCAAATATTGCATCCGAGATGTTAGGTTGCCGTAGGTTAGGATATATAACGTTTTAGACGCATGTAATGTTACCTCCGAGACGTAGGGACCGACACGCCTGGAATGTTGTCAAATGTGACATCCGAAATGTAAGGTTGCCGTAGGTTAGGATATATAACGTTATGGACGTATATACTGTTCCCACCGAGAAGTAGGGTTCGACAGGCCAGGAATGTTGTCAAATATTGCATCCGAGATGTAAGGTTGCCTTAGGTTAGGATATATAACGTTATGGATGTATATACTGTTCCCACCGAAAAGTAGGGTCCGACACGCCAGGAATGTTGTCAAATATTACATCCGAGTTGTTACGTTGCCGTTATAGACGCATTAATGTTACCACCGAGACGTAGGGACCGACACGCCTGGAATGTTGTCAAATGTGACATCCGAGATGTTAGGTTGCCTTAGGTTAGGATATATATCGTTATAGACGTATATACTGTTCCCACCGAGAGGTAGGGTTCGACAGGCCAGGAATGTTATCAAATATTGCATCCGAGATGTTAGGTTGCCGTAGGTTAGGATATATAACGTTTTAGACGCATGTAATGTTACCTCCGAGACGTAGGGACCGACACGCCTGGAATGTTGTCAAATGTTACATCCGAGTTGTTAGGGTGCCTTATGTTAGGATATATGACGCTACAGACGTATATACTGTTCCCTCCGAGAAGTAGGGTTCGACAGGCCAGGAATGTTGTCAAATATTGCATCCGAGATGTTAGGTTGCCTTAGATTAGGATATACAACGTTATAGACGTATATACTGTTCCCACCGAGAGGTAGGGTTCGACAGGCCAGGAATGTTGTCAAATATTGCATCCGAGATGTTAGGTTGCCTTAGATTAGGATATACAATGTTATAGACGCATATAATGTTCCCTCCGAGAAGTAGGGTTCGACAGGCCAGGAATGTTGTCAAATATTGCATCCGAGATGTTAGGTTGCCTTAGATTAGGATATACAACGTTATAGACGCATATAATGTTCCCACCGAGGAGTAGGGTCCGACACGCCTGGAATGTTGTAGAGTATTACATCCGAGATGTAAGGTTGCCTTAGATTAGGATATACAACGTTATAGACGCATATAATGTTCCCACCGAGGAGTAGGGTCCGACACGTCTGGAATGTTGTAGAATATTACATCCGAGATGTAAGGTTGCCTTAGGTTAGAATATATAACGTTATGGGTGTATATACTGTTCCCACCGAGAAGTAGGGTCCGACACGCCAGGAATGTTGTCAAATATTACATCCGAGATGTAAGGTTGCCTTAGGTTAGGATATATAACGTTATGGATGTATATACTGTTCCCACCGAGAAGTGGGGTCCGACACGCCAGGAATGTTGTCAAATATTACATCCGAGTTGTTACGTTGCCGTTATAGACGCATTAATGTTACCACCGAGACGTATGGACCGACACGCCTGGAATGTTGTCAAATGTTACATCCGAGATGTTAGGCTGCCTTAGGTTAGCATATATATCGTTATAGACGTATATACTGTTCCCTCCGAGAAGTAGGGTTCGACAGGCCAGGAATGTTATCAAATATTGCACCCGAGATGTTAGGTTGCCTTAGATTATGATATATACCGTTATAGACGCATATAATGTTCCCACCGAGAAGTAGGGTCCGGCACGCCTGGAATGATGTAAAATATTACATCCGAGAAGTCACGTTGCCTTAGGTTAGGATATATAACGTTATAGACGTATATACTGTTCCCTCCGAGAAGTAGGGTTCGACAGGCCAGGAATGTTGTCAAATATTGCATCCGAGATGTTAGGTTACCTTAGAGTATGATATATACCGTTATAGACGCATATAATGTTCCCACCGAGAAGTAGGGACCGACACGCCTGGAATGTTGTCAAATGTTACATCCGAGATGTTAGGTTGCCTTAGGTTAGGATATATAATATTATAGACGCATGTAATGTTACCACCGAGACGTAGGGACCGACACGCCTGGAAGGTTGTAGAATATTACATCCGAGATATCAGGTTGCCTTAGGTTAGGATATATACTGTTATAGACATATATACTGTTCCCTCCGAGAAGTAGGGTTCGACAGGCCAGGAATGTTGTCAAATATTGCATCCGAGATGTTAGGTTGCCTTTGATTATGATATATACCGTTATAGACGCATATAATGTTCCCACCGAGTAGTAGGATCCGACACGCCTGGAAGGTTGTAGAATATTACATCCGAGATGTCAGGTTACCTTAGGTTAGGATATATACCGTTATAGACATATATACAGTTCCCTCCGAGAAGTACGGTTCGGCAGGCCAGGAATGTTGTCAAATCTTGCATCCGAGATGTTAGGTTGCCTTAGGTTAGGATATATAACGTTATAGACGCATGTAATGTTACCACCGAGACGTAGGGACCGACACGCCTGGAATGTTGTCAAATGTTACATCCGAGACGTTAGGTTGCCTTAGGTTAGGATATATGACGTTACAGACGTATATACTGTTCCCTCCGAGAAGTAGGGTTCGACAGGCCAGGAATGTTGTCAAATACTGCATCCGAGATGTTAGATTGCCTTAGATTATGATATCGACCGTTATAGACGCATATAATATTCCCACCGAAAAGTATGCACCGACACGCCAGGAATATTGTAAAATATTACGTCTGAGATAATAGGTTGCCTTAGATTAGGATATACAACGTTATAGACTCATATAATGTTCCCACCGAGAAGTAGGGTCCGACACGCCTGGAATGATGTAGAATATTACATCCGAGATGTCAGGTTGCCTTAGGTTAGGATATATAACGTTATAGACGTATATACTGTTCCCTCCGAGAAGTAGGGTTCGACAGGCCAGGAATGTTGTCAAATATTGCATCCGAGATGTTAGGTTGCCTTAGGTTAGGATATATGACGTTATGGACGTATATACTGTTCCCTCCGAGAAGTAGTGTTCGACAGGCCAGGAATGTTATCAAATATTGCATCCGAGATGTTAGGTTGCCTTAGGTTAGGATATATAACTTTATAGACGCATGTAATGTTACCACCGAGACGTAGGGTCCGACACGCCTGGAATGTTGTCAAATGTTACATCCGAGATGTTAGGTTGCCTTAGGTTAGGATATATAACGTTATGGACGTATATACTGTTCCCACCGAGAAGTAGGGTCCGAAACGCCAGGAATGTTGTAAAATATTACATCCGAGTTGTTACGTTGCCGTTATAGACGCATTAATGTTACCACCGAGACGTAGGGACCGACACGCCTGGAATGTTGTCAAATGTGACATCCGAGATGTTAGGTTGCCTTATTTTAGGATATATGACGCTACAGACGTATATACTGTTCCCTCCGAGAAGTAGGGTTCGACAGGCCAGGAATGTTGTCAAATATTGCATCCGAGATGTTAGGTTGCCGTAGGTTAGGATATATAACGTTTTAGACGCATGTAATGTTACCTCCGAGACGTAGGGACCGACACGCCTGGAATGTTGTCAAATGTGACATCCGAAATGTAAGGTTGCCGTAGGTTAGGATATATAACGTTATGGACGTATATACTGTTCCCACCGAGAAGTAGGGTTCGACAGGCCAGGAATGTTGTCAAATATTGCATCCGAGATGTAAGGTTGCCTTAGGTTAGGATATATAACGTTATGGATGTATATACTGTTCCCACCGAAAAGTAGGGTCCGACACGCCAGGAATGTTGTCAAATATTACATCCGAGTTGTTACGTTGCCGTTATAGACGCATTAATGTTACCACCGAGACGTAGGGACCGACACGCCTGGAATGTTGTCAAATGTGACATCCGAGATGTTAGGTTGCCTTAGGTTAGGATATATATCGTTATAGACGTATATACTGTTCCCACCGAGAGGTAGGGTTCGACAGGCCAGGAATGTTATCAAATATTGCATCCGAGATGTTAGGTTGCCGTAGGTTAGGATATATAACGTTTTAGACGCATGTAATGTTACCTCCGAGACGTAGGGACCGACACGCCTGGAATGTTGTCAAATGTTACATCCGAGTTGTTAGGTTGCCTTATGTTAGCATATATGACGCTACAGACGTATATACTGTTCCCTCCGAGAAGTAGGGTTCGACAGGCCAGGAATGTTGTCAAATATTGCATCCGAGATGTTAGGTTGCCTTAGATTAGGATATACAACGTTATAGACGTATATACTGTTCCCACCGAGAGGTAGGGTTCGACAGGCCAGGAATGTTGTCAAATATTGCATCCGAGATGTTAGGTTGCCTTAGATTAGGATATACAATGTTATAGACGCATATAATGTTCCCTCCGAGAAGTAGGGTTCGACAGGCCAGGAATGTTGTCAAATATTGCATCCGAGATGTTAGGTTGCCTTAGATTAGGATATACAACATTATAGACGCATATAATGTTCCCACCGAGGAGTAGGGTCCGACACGCCTGGAATGTTGTAGAGTATTACATCCGAGATGTAAGGTTGCCTTAGATTAGGATATACAACGTTATAGACGCATATAATGTTCCCACCGAGGAGTAGGGTCCGACACGTCTGGAATGTTGTAGAATATTACATCCGAGATGTAAGGTTGCCTTAGGTTAGAATATATAACGTTATGGATGTATATACTGTTCCCACCGAGAAGTAGGGTCCGGCACGCCTGGAATGATGTAAAATATTACATCCGAGATGTCACGTTGCCTTAGGTTAGGATATATAACGTTATAGACGTATATACTGTTCCCTCCGAGAAGTAGGGTTCGACAGGCCAGGAATGTTGTCAAATATTGCATCCGAGATGTTAGGTTACCTTAGAGTATGATATATACCGTTATAGACGCATATAATGTTCCCACCGAGAAGTAGGGTCCGACACGCCTGGAAGGGTGTAGAATATTACGTCCGAGATGTCAGGTTGCCTTAGGTTAGGGTATATACCGTTATAGACATATATACTGTTCCCTCCGAGAAGTAGGGTTCGACAGGCCAGGAGTGTTGTCAAATATTGCATCCGAGATGTTAGGTTGCCTTAGGTTAGGATATATGACGTTATGGACGTATATACTGTTCCCTCCGAGAAGTAGTGTTCGACAGGCCAGGAATGTTGTCAAATATTGCATCCGAGATGTTAGGTTGCCTTAGGTTAGGATATATAACTTTATAGACGCATGTAATGTTACCACCGAGACGTAGGGTCCGACACGCCTGGAATGTTGTCAAATGTTACATCCGAGATGTTAGGTTGCCTTAGGTTAGGATATATAACGTTATGGACGTATATACTGTTCCCACCGAGAAGTAGGGTCCGAAACGCCAGGAATGTTGTAAAATATTACATCCGAGTTGTTACGTTGCCGTTATAGACGCATTAATGTTACCACCGAGACGTAGGGACCGACACGCCTGGAATGTTGTCAAATGTGACATCCGAGATGTTAGGTTGCCTTATTTTAGGATATATGACGCTACAGACGTATATACTGTTCCCTCCGAGAAGTAGGGTTCGACAGGCCAGGAATGTTGTCAAATATTGCATCCGAGATGTTAGGTTGCCGTAGGTTAGGATATATAACGTTTTAGACGCATGTAATGTTACCTCCGAGACGTAGGGACCGACACGCCTGGAATGTTGTCAAATGTGACATCCGAAATGTAAGGTTGCCGTAGGTTAGGATATATAACGTTATGGACGTAT
The DNA here is from genome assembly GCA_963969225.1 of Xylocopa violacea. Lineage (NCBI taxonomy): Eukaryota > Metazoa > Arthropoda > Insecta > Hymenoptera > Apidae > Xylocopa > Xylocopa violacea. Next base: position 25,120,512 of record CAXAJV010000004.1, read on the forward strand.
ATACTGTTCCCACCGAGAAGTAGGGTTCGACAGGCCAGGAATGTTGTCAAATATTGCATCCGAGATGTAAGGTTGCCTTAGGTTAGGATATATAACGTTATGGATGTATATACTGTTCCCACCGAAAAGTAGGGTCCGACACGCCAGGAATGTTGTCAAATATTACATCCGAGTTGTTACGTTGCCGTTATAGACGCATTAATGTTACCACCGAGACGTAGGGACCGACACGCCTGGAATGTTGTCAAATGTGACATCCGAGATGTTAGGTTGCCTTAGGTTAGGATATATATCGTTATAGACGTATATACTGTTCCCACCGAGAGGTAGGGTTCGACAGGCCAGGAATGTTATCAAATATTGCATCCGAGATGTTAGGTTGCCGTAGGTTAGGATATATAACGTTTTAGACGCATGTAATGTTACCTCCGAGACGTAGGGACCGACACGCCTGGAATGTTGTCAAATGTTACATCCGAGTTGTTAGGTTGCCTTATGTTAGCATATATGACGCTACAGACGTATATACTGTTCCCTCCGAGAAGTAGGGTTCGACAGGCCAGGAATGTTGTCAAATATTGCATCCGAGATGTTAGGTTGCCTTAGATTAGGATATACAACGTTATAGACGTATATACTGTTCCCACCGAGAGGTAGGGTTCGACAGGCCAGGAATGTTGTCAAATATTGCATCCGAGATGTTAGGTTGCCTTAGATTAGGATATACAATGTTATAGACGCATATAATGTTCCCTCCGAGAAGTAGGGTTCGACAGGCCAGGAATGTTGTCAAATATTGCATCCGAGATGTTAGGTTGCCTTAGATTAGGATATACAACATTATAGACGCATATAATGTTCCCACCGAGGAGTAGGGTCCGACACGCCTGGAATGTTGTAGAGTATTACATCCGAGATGTAAGGTTGCCTTAGATTAGGATATACAACGTTATAGACGCATATAATGTTCCCACCGAGGAGTAGGGTCCGACACGTCTGGAATGTTGTAGAATATTACATCCGAGATGTAAGGTTGCCTTAGGTTAGAATATATAACGTTATGGATGTATATACTGTTCCCACCGAGAAGTAGGGTCCGGCACGCCTGGAATGATGTAAAATATTACATCCGAGATGTCACGTTGCCTTAGGTTAGGATATATAACGTTATAGACGTATATACTGTTCCCTCCGAGAAGTAGGGTTCGACAGGCCAGGAATGTTGTCAAATATTGCATCCGAGATGTTAGGTTACCTTAGAGTATGATATATACCGTTATAGACGCATATAATGTTCCCACCGAGAAGTAGGGTCCGACACGCCTGGAAGGGTGTAGAATATTACGTCCGAGATGTCAGGTTGCCTTAGGTTAGGGTATATACCGTTATAGACATATATACTGTTCCCTCCGAGAAGTAGGGTTCGACAGGCCAGGAGTGTTGTCAAATATTGCATCCGAGATGTTAGGTTGCCTTAGGTTAGGATATATGACGTTATGGACGTATATACTGTTCCCTCCGAGAAGTAGTGTTCGACAGGCCAGGAATGTTGTCAAATATTGCATCCGAGATGTTAGGTTGCCTTAGGTTAGGATATATAACTTTATAGACGCATGTAATGTTACCACCGAGACGTAGGGTCCGACACGCCTGGAATGTTGTCAAATGTTACATCCGAGATGTTAGGTTGCCTTAGGTTAGGATATATAACGTTATGGACGTATATACTGTTCCCACCGAGAAGTAGGGTCCGAAACGCCAGGAATGTTGTAAAATATTACATCCGAGTTGTTACGTTGCCGTTATAGACGCATTAATGTTACCACCGAGACGTAGGGACCGACACGCCTGGAATGTTGTCAAATGTGACATCCGAGATGTTAGGTTGCCTTATTTTAGGATATATGACGCTACAGACGTATATACTGTTCCCTCCGAGAAGTAGGGTTCGACAGGCCAGGAATGTTGTCAAATATTGCATCCGAGATGTTAGGTTGCCGTAGGTTAGGATATATAACGTTTTAGACGCATATAATGTTACCTCCGAGACGTAGGGACCGACACGCCTGGAATGTTGTCAAATGTGACATCCGAAATGTAAGGTTGCCGTAGGTTAGGATATATAACGTTATGGACGTATATACTGTTCCCACCGAGAAGTAGGGTTCGACAGGCCAGGAATGTTGTCAAATATTGCATCCGAGATGTAAGGTTGCCTTAGGTTAGGATATATAACGTTATGGATGTATATACTGTTCCCACCGAAAAGTAGGGTCCGACACGCCAGGAATGTTGTCAAATATTACATCCGAGTTGTTACGTTGCCGTTATAGACGCATTAATGTTACCACCGAGACGTAGGGACCGACACGCCTGGAATGTTGTCAAATGTGACATCCGAGATGTTAGGTTGCCTTAGGTTAGGATATATATCGTTATAGACGTATATACTGTTCCCACCGAGAGGTAGGGTTCGACAGGCCAGGAATGTTATCAAATATTGCATCCGAGATGTTAGGTTGCCGTAGGTTAGGATATATAACGTTTTAGACGCATGTAATGTTACCTCCGAGACGTAGGGACCGACACGCCTGGAATGTTGTCAAATGTTACATCCGAGTTGTTAGGTTGCCTTATGTTAGCATATATGACGCTACAGACGTATATACTGTTCCCTCCGAGAAGTAGGGTTCGACAGGCCAGGAATGTTGTCAAATATTGCATCCGAGATGTTAGGTTGCCTTAGATTAGGATATACAACGTTATAGACGTATATACTGTTCCCACCGAGAGGTAGGGTTCGACAGGCCAGGAATGTTGTCAAATATTGCATCCGAGATGTTAGGTTGCCTTAGATTAGGATATACAATGTTATAGACGCATATAATGTTCCCTCCGAGAAGTAGGGTTCGACAGGCCAGGAATGTTGTCAAATATTGCATCCGAGATGTTAGGTTGCCTTAGATTAGGATATACAACATTATAGACGCATATAATGTTCCCACCGAGGAGTAGGGTCCGACACGCCTGGAATGTTGTAGAGTATTACATCCGAGATGTAAGGTTGCCTTAGATTAGGATATACAACGTTATAGACGCATATAATGTTCCCACCGAGGAGTAGGGTCCGACACGTCTGGAATGTTGTAGAATATTACATCCGAGATGTAAGGTTGCCTTAGGTTAGAATATATAACGTTATGGATGTATATACTGTTCCCACCGAGAAGTAGGGTCCGGCACGCCTGGAATGATGTAAAATATTACATCCGAGATGTCACGTTGCCTTAGGTTAGGATATATAACGTTATAGACGTATATACTGTTCCCTCCGAGAAGTAGGGTTCGACAGGCCAGGAATGTTGTCAAATATTGCATCCGAGATGTTAGGTTACCTTAGAGTATGATATATACCGTTATAGACGCATATAATGTTCCCACCGAGAAGTAGGGTCCGACACGCCTGGAAGGGTGTAGAATATTACGTCCGAGATGTCAGGTTGCCTTAGGTTAGGGTATATACCGTTATAGACATATATACTGTTCCCTCCGAGAAGTAGGGTTCGACAGGCCAGGAGTGTTGTCAAATATTGCATCCGAGATGTTAGGTTGCCTTAGATTATGATATATACCGTTATAGACGTATATACTGTTCCCTCCGAGAAGTAGGGTTCGACAGGCCAGGAATGTTGTCAAATTTTGCATCCGAGATGTTAGGTTGCCTTAGATTAGGATATACAACGTTATAGACGCATATAATGTTCCCACCGAGAAGTAGGGTCCGACACGCATGGAATGTTGTAGAATAATACATCCGAGATGTCAGGTTGCCTTAGGTTAGGATATATAACGTTATAGGCGTATATACTGTTCCCTCCGAGAAGTAGGGTTCGACAGGCCAAGAATGTTGTCAAATATTGCATCCGAGATGTTAGGTTGCCTTAGATTAGTATATATACCGTTATAGACGCATGTAATGTTACCACCGAGACGTAGGGACCGACACGCCTGGAATGTTGTCAAATGTTACATCCGAGATGTTAGGTTGCCTCAGGTTAGGATATATGACGTTATAGACGTATATACTGTTCCCTCCGAGAAGTAGGGTTCGACGGGCCAGGAATGTTGTCAAATATTGCATCCGAGATGTTAGGTCGCCTTAGGATAGGATATATAACGTTATAGGCGCATGTAATGTTACCACCGAGGCGTAGGGACCGACACGCCTGGAATGTTGTCAAATGTTACATCCGAGATGTTAGGTTGCCTTAGGTTAGGATATATGACGTTACAGACGTATATACTGTTCCCTCCGAGAAGTAGTGTTCGACAGGCCAGGAATGTTGTCAAATATTGCATACGAGATGTTAGGTTGCCTTAGATTAGGATATATACCGTTATAGACGTATATACTGTTCTCTCCGAGAAGTAGGGTTCGACAGGCCAGGAATGTTGTCAAATATTGCATCCGAGATGTTAGGTTGCCTCAGGTAAGGATATATGACGTTATAGACGTATATACTGTTCCCTCCGAGAAGTAGTGTTCGACACGCCAGGAATGTTGTCAAATATTGCATCCGAGATGTTAGGTTGCCTTAGGTTAGGATATATAACTTTATAGACGCATGTAATGTTACCACCGAGACGTAGGGACCGACACGCCTGGAATGATGTCAAATGTTACATCCGAGATGTTAGGTTGCCTTAGGTTAGGATATATAACGTTATGGACGTATATACTGTTCCCACCGAGAAGTAGGGTCCGAAACGCCAGGAATGTTGTAAAATATTACATCCGAGTTGTTGCGTTGCCGTTATAGACGCATTAATGTTACCACCGAGACGTAGGGACCGACACGCCTGGAATGTTGTCAAATGTGACATCCGAGATGTAAGGTTGCCTTAGGTTAGGATATATAACGTTATGGACGTATATACTGTTCCCACCGAGAAGTAGGGACCGACACGCCTGGAATGTTGTCAAATGTTACATCCGAGATGTTAGGTTGCCTTAGGTTAGGATATATAATGTTATAAACGCATGTAATGTTACCACCGAGACGTAGGGACCGACACGCCTGGAAGGTTGTAGAATATTACATCCGAGATGTCAGGTTGCCTTAGGTTAGGATATATACTGTTATAGACATATATACTGTTCCCTCCGAGAAGTAGGGTTCGACAGGCCAGGAATGTTGTCAAATATTGCATCCGAGATTTTAGGTTGCCTTAGATTATGATATATACCGTTATAGACGCATATAATGTTCCCACCGAGTAGTAGGATCCGACACGCCTGGAAGGTTGTAGAATATTACATCCGAGATGTCAGGTTGCCTTAGGTTAGGATATATACCGTTATAGACATATATACAGTTCCCTCCGAGAAGTACGGTTCGGCAGGCCAGGAATGTTGTCAAATCTTGCATCCGAGATGTTAGGTTGCCTTAGGTTAGGATATATAACGTTATAGACGCATGTAATGTTACCACCGAGACGTAGGGACCGACACGCCTGGAATGTTGTCAAATGTTACATCCGAGACGTTAGGTTGCCGTAGGTTAGGATATATGACGTTACAGACGTATATACTGTTCCCTCCGAGAAGTAGGGTTCGACAGGCCAGGAATGTTGTCAAATACTGCATCCGAGATGTTAGATTGCCTTAGATTATGATATCGACCGTTATAGACGCATATAATATTCCCACCGAAAAGTATGCACCGACACGCCAGGAAAATTGTAAAATATTACGTCTGAGATAATAGGTTGCCTTAGATTAGGATATACAACGTCATAGACTCATATAATGTTCCCACCGAGAGGTAGGGTCCGACACGCCTGGAATGATGTAGAATATTACATCCGAGATGTCAGGTTGCCTCAGGTTAGGATATATAACGTTATAGACGTATATACTGTTCCCTCCGAGAAGTAGGGTTCGACAGGCCAGGAATGTTGTCAAATATTGCATCCGAGATGTTAGGTTGCCTTAGATTAGGATATACAACGTTATAGACGCATATAATGTTCCCTCCGAGAAGTAGGGTTCGACAGGCCAGGAATGTTGTCAAATATTGCATCCGAGATGTTAGGTTGCCTTAGATTAGGATATACAACGTTATAGACGCATATAATGTTCCCACCGAGGAGTAGGGTCCGACACGCCTGGAATGTTGTAGAGTATTACATCCGAGATGTAAGGTTGCCTTAGATTAGGATATACAACGTTATAGACGCATATAATGTTCCCACCGAGGAGTAGGGTCCGACACGTCTGGAATGTTGTAGAATATTACATCCGAGATGTAAGGTTGCCTTAGGTTAGGATATATGACGTTACAGACGTATATACTGTTCCCACCGAGAGGTAGGGTTCGACAGGCCAGGAATGTTATCAAATATTGCATCCGAGATGTTAGGTTGCCGTAGGTTAGGATATATAACGTTTTAGACGCATGTAATGTTACCTCCGAGACGTAGGGACCGACACGCCTGGAATGTTGTCAAATGTTACATCCGAGTTGTTAGGTTGCCTTATGTTAGGATATATGACGCTACAGACGTATATACTGTTCCCTCTGAGAAGTAGGGTTCGACAGGCCAGGAATGTTGTCAAATATTGCATCCGAGACGTTAGGTTGCCTTAGATTAGGATATACAACGTTATAGACGTATATACTGTTCCCACCGAGAGGTAGGGTTCGACAGGCCAGGAATGTTGTCAAATATTGCATCCGAGATGTTAGGTTGCCTTAGATTAGGATATACAATGTTATAGACGCATATAATGTTCCCTCCGAGAAGTAGGGTTCGACAGGCCAGGAATGTTATCAAATATTGCATCCGAGATGTTAGGTTGCCTTAGATTAGGATATACAACGTTATAGACGCATATAATGTTCCCACCGAGGAGTAGGGTCCGACACGCCTGGAATGTTGTAGAGTATTACATCCGAGATGTACGGTTGCCTTAGATTAGGATATACAACGTTATAGACGCATATAATGTTCCCACCGAGGAGTAGGTTCCGACACGTCTGGAATGTTGTAGAATATTACATCCGAGATGTAAGGTTGCCTTAGGTTAGAATATATAACGTTATGGATGTATATACTGTTCCCACCGAGAAGTAGGGTCCGACACGCCAGGAATGTTGTCAAATATTACATCCGAGATGTAAGGTTGCCTTAGGTTAGGATATATAACGTTATGGATGTATATACTGTTCCCACCGAGAAGTAGGGTCCGACAGGCCAGGAATGTTGTCAAATATTACATCCGAGATGTAAGGTTGCCTTAGGTTAGGATATATAACGTTATGGACGTATATACTGTTCCCACCGAGAAGTAGGGACCGACACGCCTGGAATGTTGTCAAATGTTACATCCGAGATGTTAGGTTGCCTTAGGTTAGGATATATAATGTTATAGACGCATGTAATGTTACCACCGAGACGTAGGGACCGACACGCCTGGAATGTTGTCAAATGTTACATCCGAGATGTTAGGTTGCCTTAGGTTAGGATATATGACGTTACAGACGTATATACTGTTCCCTCCGAGAAGTAGGGTTCGACAGGCCAGTAATGTTGTCAAATACTGCATCCGAGATGTTAGATTGCCTTAGATTATGATATCGACCGTTATAGACGCATATAATATTCCCACCGAAAAGTATGCACCGACACGCCAGGAATATTGTAAAATATTACGTCTGAGATAATAGGTTGCCTTAGATTAGGATATACAACGTTATAGACTCATATAATGTTCCCACCGAGAAGTAGGGTCCGACACGCCTGGAATGATGTAGAATATCACATCCGAGATGTCAGGTTGCCTCAGGTTAGGATATATAACGTCATAGACGTATATACTGTTCCCTCCGAGAAGTAGGGTTCGACAGGCCAGGAATGTTGTCAAGTATTGCATCCGAGATGTTAGGTTGCCTTAGATTAGGATATACAACGTTATAGACGTATATAATGTTCCCACCGAGGAGTAGGGTCCGACACGCCTGGAGTGTTGTAGAATATTACATCCGAGATGTAAGGTTGCCTTAGGTTAGAATATATAACGTTATGGATGTATATACTGTTCCCACCGAAAAGTAGGGTCCGACACGCCAGGAATGTTGACAAATATTACATCCGAGATGTAAGGTTGCCTCAGGTTAGGATATATAACGTTATAGACGTATATACTGTTCCCTCCGAGAAGTAGGGTTCGACAGGCCAGGAATGATGTCAAATATTGCATCCGAGATGTTAGGTTGCCTTAGATTAGGATATACAACGTTATAGACGTATATAATGTTCCCACCGAGGAGTAGGGTCCGACACGCCTGGAATGTTGTAGAATATTACATCCGAGATGTAAGGTTGCCTTAGGTTAGAATATATAACGTTATGGATGTATATACTGTTCCCACCGAAAAGTAGGGTCCGACACGCCAGGAATGTTGTCAAATATTACATCCGAGATGTAAGGTTGCCTTAGGTTAGGATATATAACGTTATGGACGTATATACTGTTCCCACCGAGAAGTAGGGTCCGACACGCCAGGAATGTTGTCAAATATTACATCCGAGTTGTTACGTTGCCGTTATAGACGCATTAATGTTACCACCGAGACGTATGGACCGACACGCCTGGAATGTTGTCAAATGTTACATCCGAGATGTTAGGCTGCCTTAGGTTAGCATATATATCGTTATAGACGTATATACTGTTCCCTCCGAGAAGTAGGGTTCGACAGGCCAGGAATGTTATCAAATATTGCACCCGAGATGTTAGGTTGCCTTAGATTATGATATATACCGTTATAGACGCATATAATGTTCCCAACGAGAAGTAGGGTCCGGCACGCCTGGAATGATGTAAAATATTACATCCGAGATGTCACGTTGCCTTAGGTTAGGATATATAACGTTATAGACATATATACTGTTCCCTCCGAGAAGTAGGGTTCGACAGGCCAGGAATGTTGTCAAATATTGCATCCGAGATGTTTGGTTACCTTAGAGTATGATATATACCGTTATAGACGCATATAATGTTCCCACCGAGAAGTTGGGTCCGACACGCCTGGAAGGTTGTAGAATATTACGTCCGAGATGTCAGGTTGCCTTAGGTTAGTATATATACCGTTATAGACATATATACTGTTCCCTCCGAGAAGTAGGGTTCGACAGGCCAGGAGTGTTGTCAAATATTGCATCCGAGATGTTAGGTTGCCTTAGATTATGATATATACCGTTATAGACGTATATACTGTTCCTTCCGAGAAGTAGGGTTCGACAGGCCAGGAATGTTGTCAAATATTGCATCCGAGATGTTAGGTTGCCTTAGATTAGGATATACAACGTTATAGACGCATATAATGTTCCCACCGAGAAGTAGGGTCCGACACGCATGGAATGTTGTAGAATAATACATCCGAGATGTCAGGTTGCCTTAGGTTAGGATATATAACGTTATAGACGTATATACTGTTCCCTCCGAGAAGTAGGGACCGACACGCCTGGAATGTTGTCAAATGTTACATCCGAGATGTTAGGTTGCCTTAGGTTAGGATATATAATGTTATAGACGCATGTAATGTTACCACCGAGACGTAGGGACCGACACGCCTGGAATGTTGTCAAATGTTACATCCGAAATGTTAGGTTGCCTTAGGTTAGGATATATATCGTTATAGACGTATATACTGTTCCCACCGAGAGGTAGGGTTCGACAGGCAAGGAATGTTGTCAAATATTGCATCCGAGATGTTAGGTTGCCTTAGATAAGGATATATACCGTTATAGACGTATATAATGTTTCCTCCGAGAAGTAGGGTTCGACAGGCCAGGAATGTTGTCAAATATCGCATCCGAGATGTAAGGTTGCCTTAGGTTAGAATATATAACGTTATGGATGTATATACTGTTCCCACCGAGAAGTAGGGTCCGAAACGCCAGGAATGTTGTAAAATATTACATCCGAGTTGTTACGTTGCCGTTATAGACGCATTAATGTTACCACCGAGACGTAGGGACCGACACGCCTGGAATGTTGTCAAATGTGACATCCGAGATGTTAGGTTGCCTTATTTTAGGATATATGACGCTACAGACGTATATACTGTTCCCTCCGAGAAGTAGGGTTCGACAGGCCAGGAATGTTGTCAAATATTGCATCCGAGATGTTAGGTTGCCGTAGGTTAGGATATATAACGTTTTAGACGCATGTAATGTTACCTCCGAGACGTAGGGACCGACACGCCTGGAATGTTGTCAAATGTGACATCCGAAATGTAAGGTTGCCGTAGGTTAGGATATATAACATTATGGACGTATATACTGTTCCCACCGAGAAGTAGGGTTCGACAGCCCAGGAATGTTGTCAAATATTGCATCCGAGATGTAAGGTTGCCTTAGGTTAGGATATATAACGTTATGGATGTATATACTGTTCCCACCGAAAAGTAGGGTCCGACACGCCAGGAATGTTGTCAAATATTACATCCGAGTTGTTACGTTGCCGTTATAGACGCATTAATGTTACCACCGAGACGTAGGGACCGACACGCCTGGAATGTTGTCAAATGTGACATCCGAGATGTTAGGTTGCCTTAGGTTAGGATATATATCGTTATAGACGTATATACTGTTCCCACCGAGAGGTAGGGTTCGACAGGCCAGGAATGTTATCAAATATTGCATCCGAGATGTTAGGTTGCCGTAGGTTAGGATATATAACGTTTTAGACGCATGTAATGTTACCTCCGAGACGTAGGGACCGACACGCCTGGAATGTTGTCAAATGTTACATCCGAGTTGTTAGGTTGCCTTATGTTAGGATATATGACGCTACAGACGTATATACTGTTCCCTCCGAGAAGTAGGGTTCGACAGGCCAGGAATGTTGTCAAATATTGCATCCGAGATGTTAGGTTGCCTTAGATTAGGATATACAACGTTATAGACGTATATACTGTTCCCACCGAGAGGTAGGGTTCGACAGGCCAGGAATGTTGTCAAATATTGCATCCGAGATGTTAGGTTGCCTTAGATTAGGATATACAATGTTATAGACGCATATAATGTTCCCTCCGAGAAGTAGGGTTCGACAGGCCAGGAATGTTGTCAAATATTGCATCCGAGATGTTAGGTTGCCTTAGATTAGGATATACAACGTTATAGACGCATATAATGTTCCCACCGAGGAGTAGGGTCCGACACGCCTGGAATGTTGTAGAGTATTACATCCGAGATGTAAGGTTGCCTTAGATTAGGATATACAACGTTATAGACGCATATAATGTTCCCACCGAGGAGTAGGGTCCGACACGTCTGGAATGTTGTAGAATATTACATCCGAGATGTAAGGTTGCCTTAGGTTAGAATATATAACGTTATGGATGTATATACTGTTCCCACCGAGAAGTAGGGTCCGACACGCCAGGAATGTTGTCAAATATTACATCCGAGATGTAAGGTTGCCTTAGGTTAGGATATATAACGTTATGGATGTATATACTGTTCACACCGAGAAGTAGGGTCCGACACGCCAGGAATGTTGTCAAATATTACATCCGAGATGTAAGGTTGCCTTAGGTTAGGATATATAACGTTATGGACGTATATACTGTTCCCACCGAGAAGTATGGACCGACACGCCTGGAATGTTGTCAAATGTTACATCCGAGATGTTAGGTTGCCTTAGGTTAGGATATATAATGTTATAGACGCATGTAATGTTACCACCGAGACGTAGGGACCGACACGCCTGGAATGTTGTCAAATGTTACATCCGAGATGTTAGGTTGCCTTAGGTTAGGATATATGACGTTACAGACGTATATACTGTTCCCTCCGGGAAGTAGGGTTCGACAGGCCAGGAATGTTGTCAAATATTACATCCGAGATGTTAGGTTGCCTTAGATTATGATATATACCGTTATAGACGCATATAATGTTCCCACCGAGTAGTAGGATCCGACACGCCTGGAAGGTTGTAGAATATTACATCCGAGATGTCAGGTTGCCTTAGGTTAGGATATATACCGTTATAGACATATATACAGTTCCCTCCGAGAAGTACGGTTCGGCAGGCCAGGAATGTTGTCAAATCTTGCATCCGAGATGTTAGGTTGCCTTAGGTTAGGATATATAACGTTATAGACGCATGTAATGTTACCACCGAGACGTAGGGACCGACACGCCTGGAATGTTGTCAAATGTTACATCCGAGATGTTAGGTTGCCTTAGGTTAGGATATATGACGTTACAGAAGTATATACTGTTCCCTCCGGGAAGTAGGGTTCGACAGGCCAGGAATGTTATCAAATATTGCATCCGAGATGTTAGGTTGCCTTAGATTATGATATATACCGTTATAGACGCATATAATGTTCCCACCGAGAAGTAGGGTCCGGCGCGTCTGGAATGTTGTAGAGTATTACATCCGAGATGTAAGGTTGCCTTAGGTTAGAATATATAACGTTATGGATGTATATACTGTTCCCACCGAGAAGTAGGGTCCGACACGCCAGGAATGTTGTCAAATATTACATCCGAGATGTTAGGTTGCCTTAGGTTAGGATATATGACGTTATGGACGTATATACTGTTCCCTCCGAGAAGTAGTGTTCGACAGGCCAGGAATGTTGTCAAATATTGCATCCGAGATGTTAGGTTGCCTTAGATTAGGATATATACCGTTATAGACGTATATACTGTTCTCTCCGAGAAGTAGGGTTCGACAGGCCAGGAATGTTGTCAAATATTGCATCCGAGATGTCACGTTGCCTTAGGTAAGGATATATAACGTTATAGACGTATATACCGTTCCCTCCGAGAAGTAGGGTTCGACAGGCCAGGAATGTTGTCAAATATTGCATCCGAGATGTTAGGTTGCCTTAGATTAGGATATACAATGTTATAGACACATATAATGTTCCCAACGAGGAGTAGGGTCCGACACGCCTGGAATGTTGTAGAGTATTACATCCGAGATGTAAGGTTGCCTTAGGTTAGAATATATAACGTTATGGATGTATATACTGTTCCCACCGAGAAGTAGGGTCCGACACGCCAGGAATGTTGTCAAATATTACATCCAGCATGTAAGGTTGCCTTAGGTTAGGATATATAACGTTATGGATGTATATACTGTTCCCACCGAGAAGTAGGGTCCGACACGCCAGGAATGTTGTGAAATATTACATCCGAGATGTTAGGTTGCCTTAGGTTAGGATATATGACGGTATGGACGTATATACTGTTCCCTCCGAGAAGTAGTGTTCGACAGGCCAGGAATGTTGTCAAATATTGCATCCGAGATGTTAGGTTGCCTTAGGTTAGGATATATAACTTTATAGACGCATGTAATGTTACCACCGAGACGTAGGGACCGACACGCCTGGAATGTTGTCAAATGTTACATTCGAGATGTTAGGTTGCCTTAGGTTAGGATATATAACGTTATGGACGTATATACTGTTCCCACCGAGAAGTAGGGTCCGAAACACCAGGAATGTTGTAAAATATTACATCCGAGTTGTTACGTTGCCGTTATAGACGCATTAATGTTACCACCGAGACGTAGGGACCGACACGCCTGGAATGTTGTCAAATGTGACATCCGAGATGTTAGCTTGCCTTATTTTAGGATATATGACGCTACAGACGTATATACTGTTCCCTCCGAGAAGTAGGGTTCGACAGGCCAGGAATGTTGTCAAATATTGCATCCGAGATGTTAGGTTGCCTTAGATTGGGATATACAACGTTATAGACGTATATACTGTTCCCTCCGAGAAGTAGGGTTCGACAGGACAGGAATGTTGCCAAATATTGCATCCGAGATGTTAGGTTGCCTTAGATTAGGATATATGACGCTACAGACGTATATACTGTTCCCTCCGAGAAGTAGGGTTCGACAGGCCAGGAATGTTGTCAAATATTGCATCCGAGATGTAAGGTTGCCTTAGGTTAGGATATATAACGTTATGGATGTATATACTGTTCCCACCGAAAAGTAGGGTCCGACACGCCAGGAATGTTGTCAAATATTACATCCGAGTTGTTACGTTGCCGTTATAGACGCATTAATGTTACCACCGAGACGTAGGGACCGACACGCCTGGAATGTTGTCAAATGTGACATCCGAGATGTTAGGTTGCCTTAGGTTAGGATATATATCGTTATAGACGTATATACTGTTCCCACCGAGAGGTAGGGTTCGACAGGCCAGGAATGTTATCAAATATTGCATCCGAGATGTTAGGTTACCTTAGAGTATGATATATACCGTTATAGACGCATATAATGTTCCCACCGAGGAGTAGGGTCCGACACGCCTGGAAGGTTGTAGAATATTACGTCCGAGATGTTAGGTTGCCTTAGATTAGGATATATACCGTTATAGGCGCATGTAATGTTACCACCGAGACGTAGGGACCGACACGCCTGGAATGTTGTCAAATGTTACATCCGAGATGTTAGGTTGCCTCAGGTTAGGATATATGACATTATAGACGTATATACTGTTCCCTCCGAGAAGTAGGGTTCGACGGGCCAGGAATGTTGTCAAATATTGCATCCGAGATGTTAGGTCGCCTTAGGATAGGATATATAACGTTATAGACGCATGTAATGTTACCACCGAGGCGTAGGGACCGACACGCCTGGAATGTTGTCAAATGTTACATCCGAGATGTTAGGTTGCCTTAGGTTAGGATATATGACGTTACAGACGTATATACTGTTCCCTCCGAGAAGTAGTGTTCGACAGGCCAGGAATGTTGTCAAATATTGCATACGAGATGTTCGGTTGCCTTAGATTAGGATATATACCGTTATAGACGTATATACTGTTCTCTCCGAGAAGTAGGGTTCGACAGGCCAGGAATGTTGTCAAATATTGCATCCGAGATGTTAGGTTGCCTCAGGTAAGGATATATGATGTTATAGACGTATATACTGTTCCCTCCGAGAAGTAGTGTTCGACAGGCCAGGAATGTTGTCAAATATTGCATCCGAGATGTTAGGTTGCCTTAGATTAGGATATACAACGTTATAGACGCATATAATGTTCCCACCGAGGAGTAGGGTCCGACACGCCTGGAATGTTGTAGAATATTACATCCGAGATGTAAGGTTGCCTTAGGTTAGAATATATAATGTTATGGATGTATATACTGTTCCCACCGAAAAGTAGGGTCCGACACGCCAGGAATGTTGTCAAATATTACATCCGAGATGTAAGGTTGCCTTAGGTTAGGATATATAACGTTATGGACGTATATACTGTTCCCACCGAGAAGTAGGGACCGACACGCCTGGAATGTTGTCAAATGTTACATCCGAGATGTTAGGTTGCCTTAGGTTAGGATATATAATGTTATAGACGCATGTAATGTTACCACCGAGACGTAGGGACCGACACGCCTGGAATGTTGTCAAATGTTACATCCGAGATGTTAGGTTGCCTTAGATAAGGATATATACCGTTATAGACGTATATAATGTTTCCTCCGAGAAGTAGGGTTCGACAGGCCAGGAATGTTGTCAAATATTGCATCCGAGATGTTAGGTTGCCTTAGATTAGGATATACAATGTTATAGACACATATAATGTTCCCACCGAGGAGTAGGGTCCGACACGCCTGGAATGTTGTAGAGTATTACATCCGAGATGTAAGGTTGCCTTAGGTTAGAATATATAACGTTATGGATGTATATACTGTTCCCACCGAGAAGTAGGGTCCGACACGCCAGGAATGTTGTCAAATATTACATCCAGGATGTAAGGTTGCCTTAGGTTAGGATATATAACGTTATGGATGTATATACTGTTCCCACCGAGAAGTAGGGTCCGACACGCCAGGAATGTTGTCAAATATTACATCCGAGATGTTAGGTTGCCTTAGGTTAGGATATATGACGTTATGGACGTATATACTGTTCCCTCCGAGAAGTAGTGTTCGACAGGCCAGGAATGTTGTCAAATATTGCATCCGAGATGTTAGGTTGCCTTAGATTAGGATATATACCGTTATAGACGTATATACTGTTCTCTCCGAGAAGTAGGGTTCGACAGGCCAGGAATGTTGTCAAATATTGCATCCGAGATGTTAGGTTGCCTCAGGTAAGGATATATGACGTTATAGACGTATATACTGTTCCCTCCGAGAAGTAGGGTTCGACAGGCCAGGAATGTTGTCAAATATTGCATCCGAGATGTTAGGTTGCCTTAGGTTAGGATATATAACTTTATAGACGCATGTAATGTTACCACCGAGACGTAGGGACCGACACGCCTGGAATGTTGTCAAATGTTACATCCGAGATGTTAGGTTGCCTTAGGTTAGGATATACAACGTTATGGACGTATATACTGTTCCCACCGAGAAGTAGGGTCCGAAACGCCAGGAATGTTGTAAAATATTACATCCGAGTTGTTACGTTGCCGTTATAGACGCATTAATGTCACCACCGAGACGTAGGGACCGACACGCCTGGAATGTTGTCAAATGTGACATCCGAGATGTTAGGTTGCCTTATTTTAGGATATATGACGCTACAGACGTATATACTGTTCCCTCCGAGAAGTAGGGTTCGACAGGCCAGGAATGTTGTCAAATATTGCATCCGAGATGTCACGTTGCCTTAGGTAAGGATATATAACGTTATAGACGTATATACCGTTCCCTCCGAGAAGTAGGGTTCGACAGGCCAGGAATGTTGTCAAATATTGCATCCGAGATGTTAGGTTGCCTTAGATTAGGATATACAATGTTATAGACACATATAATGTTCCCAACGAGGAGTAGGGTCCGACACGCCTGGAATGTTGTAGAGTATTACATCCGAGATGTAAGGTTGCCTTAGGTTAGAATATATAACGTTATGGATGTATATACTGTTCCCACCGAGAAGTAGGGTCCGACACGCCAGGAATGTTGTCAAATATTACATCCAGCATGTAAGGTTGCCTTAGGTTAGGATATATAACGTTATGGATGTATATACTGTTCCCACCGAGAAGTAGGGTCCGACACGCCAGGAATGTTGTGAAATATTACATCCGAGATGTTAGGTTGCCTTAGGTTAGGATATATGACGGTATGGACGTATATACTGTTCCCTCCGAGAAGTAGTGTTCGACAGGCCAGGAATGTTGTCAAATATTGCATCCGAGATGTTAGGTTGCCTTAGGTTAGGATATATATCTTTATAGACGCATGTAATGTTACCACCGAGACGTAGGGACCGACACGCCTGGAATGTTGTCAAATGTTACATTCGAGATGTTAGGTTGCCTTAGGTTAGGATATATAACGTTATGGACGTATATACTGTTCCCACCGAGAAGTAGGGTCCGAAACACCAGGAATGTTGTAAAATATTACATCCGAGTTGTTACGTTGCCGTTATAGACGCATTAATGTTACCACCGAGACGTAGGGACCGACACGCCTGGAATGTTGTCAAATGTGACATCCGAGATGTTAGCTTGCCTTATTTTAGGATATATGACGCTACAGACGTATATACTGTTCCCTCCGAGAAGTAGGGTTCGACAGGCCAGGAATGTTGTCAAATATTGCATCCGAGATGTTAGGTTGCCTTAGATTGGGATATACAACGTTATAGACGTATATACTGTTCCCTCCGAGAAGTAGGGTTCGACAGGACAGGAATGTTGCCAAATATTGCATCCGAGATGTTAGGTTGCCTTAGATTAGGATATATGACGCTACAGACGTATATACTGTTCCCTCCGAGAAGTAGGGTTCGACAGGCCAGGAATGTTGTCAAATATTGCATCCGAGATGTAAGGTTGCCTTAGGTTAGGATATATAACGTTATGGATGTATATACTGTTCCCACCGAAAAGTAGGGTCCGACACGCCAGGAATGTTGTCAAATATTACATCCGAGTTGTTACGTTGCCGTTATAGACGCATTAATGTTACCACCGAGACGTAGGGACCGACACGCCTGGAATGTTGTCAAATGTGACATCCGAGATGTTAGGTTGCCTTAGGTTAGGATATATATCGTTATAGACGTATATACTGTTCCCACCGAGAGGTAGGGTTCGACAGGCCAGGAATGTTATCAAATATTGCATCCGAGATGTTAGGTTACCTTAGAGTATGATATATACCGTTATAGACGCATATAATGTTCCCACCGAGGAGTAGGGTCCGACACGCCTGGAAGGTTGTAGAATATTACGTCCGAGATGTTAGGTTGCCT
Organism: Xylocopa violacea; assembly: GCA_963969225.1. Lineage (NCBI taxonomy): Eukaryota > Metazoa > Arthropoda > Insecta > Hymenoptera > Apidae > Xylocopa > Xylocopa violacea. The sequence continues at coordinate 25,138,771 of CAXAJV010000004.1, forward strand.
TAGATTAGGATATATACCGTTATAGGCGCATGTAATGTTACCACCGAGACGTAGGGACCGACACGCCTGGAATGTTGTCAAATGTTACATCCGAGATGTTAGGTTGCCTCAGGTTAGGATATATGACATTATAGACGTATATACTGTTCCCTCCGAGAAGTAGGGTTCGACGGGCCAGGAATGTTGTCAAATATTGCATCCGAGATGTTAGGTCGCCTTAGGATAGGATATATAACGTTATAGACGCATGTAATGTTACCACCGAGGCGTAGGGACCGACACGCCTGGAATGTTGTCAAATGTTACATCCGAGATGTTAGGTTGCCTTAGGTTAGGATATATGACGTTACAGACGTATATACTGTTCCCTCCGAGAAGTAGTGTTCGACAGGCCAGGAATGTTGTCAAATATTGCATACGAGATGTTAGGTTGCCTTAGATTAGGATATATACCGTTATAGACGTATATACTGTTCTCTCCGAGAAGTAGGGTTCGACAGGCCAGGAATGTTGTCAAATATTGCATCCGAGATGTTAGGTTGCCTCAGGTAAGGATATATGATGTTATAGACGTATATACTGTTCCCTCCGAGAAGTAGTGTTCGACAGGCCAGGAATGTTGTCAAATATTGCATCCGAGATGTTAGGTTGCCTTAGATTAGGATATACAACGTTATAGACGCATATAATGTTCCCACCGAGGAGTAGGGTCCGACACGCCTGGAATGTTGTAGAATATTACATCCGAGATGTAAGGTTGCCTTAGGTTAGAATATATAATGTTATGGATGTATATACTGTTCCCACCGAAAAGTAGGGTCCGACACGCCAGGAATGTTGTCAAATATTACATCCGAGATGTAAGGTTGCCTTAGGTTAGGATATATAACGTTATGGACGTATATACTGTTCCCACCGAGAAGTAGGGACCGACACGCCTGGAATGTTGTCAAATGTTACATCCGAGATGTTAGGTTGCCTTAGGTTAGGATATATAATGTTATAGACGCATGTAATGTTACCACCGAGACGTAGGGACCGACACGCCTGGAATGTTGTCAAATGTTACATCCGAGATGTTAGGTTGCCTTAGATAAGGATATATACCGTTATAGACGTATATAATGTTTCCTCCGAGAAGTAGGGTTCGACAGGCCAGGAATGTTGTCAAATATTGCATCCGAGATGTTAGGTTGCCTTAGATTAGGATATACAATGTTATAGACACATATAATGTTCCCACCGAGGAGTAGGGTCCGACACGCCTGGAATGTTGTAGAGTATTACATCCGAGATGTAAGGTTGCCTTAGGTTAGAATATATAACGTTATGGATGTATATACTGTTCCCACCGAGAAGTAGGGTCCGACACGCCAGGAATGTTGTCAAATATTACATCCAGGATGTAAGGTTGCCTTAGGTTAGGATATATAACGTTATGGATGTATATACTGTTCCCACCGAGAAGTAGGGTCCGACACGCCAGGAATGTTGTCAAATATTACATCCGAGATGTTAGGTTGCCTTAGGTTAGGATATATGACGTTATGGACGTATATACTGTTCCCTCCGAGAAGTAGTGTTCGACAGGCCAGGAATGTTGTCAAATATTGCATCCGAGATGTTAGGTTGCCTTAGATTAGGATATATACCGTTATAGACGTATATACTGTTCTCTCCGAGAAGTAGGGTTCGACAGGCCAGGAATGTTGTCAAATATTGCATCCGAGATGTTAGGTTGCCTCAGGTAAGGATATATGACGTTATAGACGTATATACTGTTCCCTCCGAGAAGTAGGGTTCGACAGGCCAGGAATGTTGTCAAATATTGCATCCGAGATGTTAGGTTGCCTTAGGTTAGGATATATAACTTTATAGACGCATGTAATGTTACCACCGAGACGTAGGGACCGACACGCCTGGAATGTTGTCAAATGTTACATCCGAGATGTTAGGTTGCCTTAGGTTAGGATATACAACGTTATGGACGTATATACTGTTCCCACCGAGAAGTAGGGTCCGAAACGCCAGGAATGTTGTAAAATATTACATCCGAGTTGTTACGTTGCCGTTATAGACGCATTAATGTCACCACCGAGACGTAGGGACCGACACGCCTGGAATGTTGTCAAATGTGACATCCGAGATGTTAGGTTGCCTTATTTTAGGATATATGACGCTACAGACGTATATACTGTTCCCTCCGAGAAGTAGGGTTCGACAGGCCAGGAATGTTGTCAAATATTGCATCCGAGATGTTAGGTTGCCTTAGATTGGGATATACAACGTTATAGACGTATATACTGTTCCCTCCGAGAAGTAGGGTTCGACAGGCCAGGAATGTTGCCAAATATTGCATCCGAGATGTTAGGTTGCCTTATATTAGGATATATGACGCTACAGACGTATATACTGTTCCCTCCGAGAAGTAGGGTTCGACAGGCCAGGAATGTTGTCAAATATTGCATCCGAGATGTCACGTTGCCTTAGGTAAGGATATATAACGTTATAGACGTATATACCGTTCCCTCCGAGAAGTAGGGTTCGACAGGCCAGGAATGTTGTCAAATATTGCATCCGAGATGTTAGGTTGCCTTAGATTAGGATATACAATGTTATAGACACATATAATGTTCCCAACGAGGAGTAGGGTCCGACACGCCTGGAATGTTGTAGAGTATTACATCCGAGATGTAAGGTTGCCTTAGGTTAGAATATATAACGTTATGGATGTATATACTGTTCCCACCGAGAAGTAGGGTCCGACACGCCAGGAATGTTGTCAAATATTACATCCAGCATGTAAGGTTGCCTTAGGTTAGGATATATAACGTTATGGATGTATATACTGTTCCCACCGAGAAGTAGGGTCCGACACGCCAGGAATGTTGTGAAATATTACATCCGAGATGTTAGGTTGCCTTAGGTTAGGATATATGACGGTATGGACGTATATACTGTTCCCTCCGAGAAGTAGTGTTCGACAGGCCAGGAATGTTGTCAAATATTGCATCCGAGATGTTAGGTTGCCTTAGGTTAGGATATATATCTTTATAGACGCATGTAATGTTACCACCGAGACGTAGGGACCGACACGCCTGGAATGTTGTCAAATGTTACATTCGAGATGTTAGGTTGCCTTAGGTTAGGATATATAACGTTATGGACGTATATACTGTTCCCACCGAGAAGTAGGGTCCGAAACACCAGGAATGTTGTAAAATATTACATCCGAGTTGTTACGTTGCCGTTATAGACGCATTAATGTTACCACCGAGACGTAGGGACCGACACGCCTGGAATGTTGTCAAATGTGACATCCGAGATGTTAGCTTGCCTTATTTTAGGATATATGACGCTACAGACGTATATACTGTTCCCTCCGAGAAGTAGGGTTCGACAGGCCAGGAATGTTGTCAAATATTGCATCCGAGATGTTAGGTTGCCTTAGATTGGGATATACAACGTTATAGACGTATATACTGTTCCCTCCGAGAAGTAGGGTTCGACAGGACAGGAATGTTGCCAAATATTGCATCCGAGATGTTAGGTTGCCTTAGATTAGGATATATGACGCTACAGACGTATATACTGTTCCCTCCGAGAAGTAGGGTTCGACAGGCCAGGAATGTTGTCAAATATTGCATCCGAGATGTAAGGTTGCCTTAGGTTAGGATATATAACGTTATGGATGTATATACTGTTCCCACCGAAAAGTAGGGTCCGACACGCCAGGAATGTTGTCAAATATTACATCCGAGTTGTTACGTTGCCGTTATAGACGCATTAATGTTACCACCGAGACGTAGGGACCGACACGCCTGGAATGTTGTCAAATGTGACATCCGAGATGTTAGGTTGCCTTAGGTTAGGATATATATCGTTATAGACGTATATACTGTTCCCACCGAGAGGTAGGGTTCGACAGGCCAGGAATGTTATCAAATATTGCATCCGAGATGTTAGGTTACCTTAGAGTATGATATATACCGTTATAGACGCATATAATGTTCCCACCGAGGAGTAGGGTCCGACACGCCTGGAAGGTTGTAGAATATTACGTCCGAGATGTTAGGTTGCCTTAGATTAGGATATATACCGTTATAGGCGCATGTAATGTTACCACCGAGACGTAGGGACCGACACGCCTGGAATGTTGTCAAATGTTACATCCGAGATGTTAGGTTGCCTCAGGTTAGGATATATGACATTATAGACGTATATACTGTTCCCTCCGAGAAGTAGGGTTCGACGGGCCAGGAATGTTGTCAAATATTGCATCCGAGATGTTAGGTCGCCTTAGGATAGGATATATAACGTTATAGACGCATGTAATGTTACCACCGAGGCGTAGGGACCGACACGCCTGGAATGTTGTCAAATGTTACATCCGAGATGTTAGGTTGCCTTAGGTTAGGATATATGACGTTACAGACGTATATACTGTTCCCTCCGAGAAGTAGTGTTCGACAGGCCAGGAATGTTGTCAAATATTGCATACGAGATGTTAGGTTGCCTTAGATTAGGATATATACCGTTATAGACGTATATACTGTTCTCTCCGAGAAGTAGGGTTCGACAGGCCAGGAATGTTGTCAAATATTGCATCCGAGATGTTAGGTTGCCTCAGGTAAGGATATATGATGTTATAGACGTATATACTGTTCCCTCCGAGAAGTAGTGTTCGACAGGCCAGGAATGTTGTCAAATATTGCATCCGAGATGTTAGGTTGCCTTAGATTAGGATATACAACGTTATAGACGCATATAATGTTCCCACCGAGGAGTAGGGTCCGACACGCCTGGAATGTTGTAGAATATTACATCCGAGATGTAAGGTTGCCTTAGGTTAGAATATATAATGTTATGGATGTATATACTGTTCCCACCGAAAAGTAGGGTCCGACACGCCAGGAATGTTGTCAAATATTACATCCGAGATGTAAGGTTGCCTTAGGTTAGGATATATAACGTTATGGACGTATATACTGTTCCCACCGAGAAGTAGGGACCGACACGCCTGGAATGTTGTCAAATGTTACATCCGAGATGTTAGGTTGCCTTAGGTTAGGATATATAATGTTATAGACGCATGTAATGTTACCACCGAGACGTAGGGACCGACACGCCTGGAATGTTGTCAAATGTTACATCCGAGATGTTAGGTTGCCTTAGATAAGGATATATACCGTTATAGACGTATATAATGTTTCCTCCGAGAAGTAGGGTTCGACAGGCCAGGAATGTTGTCAAATATTGCATCCGAGATGTTAGGTTGCCTTAGATTAGGATATACAATGTTATAGACACATATAATGTTCCCACCGAGGAGTAGGGTCCGACACGCCTGGAATGTTGTAGAGTATTACATCCGAGATGTAAGGTTGCCTTAGGTTAGAATATATAACGTTATGGATGTATATACTGTTCCCACCGAGAAGTAGGGTCCGACACGCCAGGAATGTTGTCAAATATTACATCCAGGATGTAAGGTTGCCTTAGGTTAGGATATATAACGTTATGGATGTATATACTGTTCCCACCGAGAAGTAGGGTCCGACACGCCAGGAATGTTGTCAAATATTACATCCGAGATGTTAGGTTGCCTTAGGTTAGGATATATAACGTTATGGACGTATATACTGTTCCCTCCGAGAAGTAGTGTTCGACAGGCCAGGAATGTTGTCAAATATTGCATCCGAGATGTTAGGTTGCCTTAGATTAGGATATATACCGTTATAGACGTATATACTGTTCTCTCCGAGAAGTAGGGTTCGACAGGCCAGGAATGTTGTCAAATATTGCATCCGAGATGTTAGGTTGCCTCAGGTAAGGATATATGACGTTATAGACGTATATACTGTTCCCTCCGAGAAGTAGGGTTCGACAGGCCAGGAATGTTGTCAAATATTGCATCCGAGATGTTAGGTTGCCTTAGGTTAGGATATATAACTTTATAGACGCATGTAATGTTACCACCGAGACGTAGGGACCGACACGCCTGGAATGTTGTCAAATGTTACATCCGAGATGTTAGGTTGCCTTAGGTTAGGATATACAACGTTATGGACGTATATACTGTTCCCACCGAGAAGTAGGGTCCGAAACGCCAGGAATGTTGTAAAATATTACATCCGAGTTGTTACGTTGCCGTTATAGACGCATTAATGTCACCACCGAGACGTAGGGACCGACACGCCTGGAATGTTGTCAAATGTGACATCCGAGATGTTAGGTTGCCTTATTTTAGGATATATGACGCTACAGACGTATATACTGTTCCCTCCGAGAAGTAGGGTTCGACAGGCCAGGAATGTTGTCAAATATTGCATCCGAGATGTTAGGTTGCCTTAGATTGGGATATACAACGTTATAGACGTATATACTGTTCCCTCCGAGAAGTAGGGTTCGACAGGCCAGGAATGTTGCCAAATATTGCATCCGAGATGTTAGGTTGCCTTATATTAGGATATATGACGCTACAGACGTATATACTGTTCCCTCCGAGAAGTAGGGTTCGACAGGCCAGGAATGTTGTCAAATATTGCATCCGAGATGTCACGTTGCCTTAGGTAAGGATATATAACGTTATAGACGTATATACCGTTCCCTCCGAGAAGTAGGGTTCGACAGGCCAGGAATGTTGTCAAATATTGCATCCGAGATGTTAGGTTGCCTTAGATTAGGATATACAATGTTATAGACACATATAATGTTCCCAACGAGGAGTAGGGTCCGACACGCCTGGAATGTTGTAGAGTATTACATCCGAGATGTAAGGTTGCCTTAGGTTAGAATATATAACGTTATGGATGTATATACTGTTCCCACCGAGAAGTAGGGTCCGACACGCCAGGAATGTTGTCAAATATTACATCCAGCATGTAAGGTTGCCTTAGGTTAGGATATATAACGTTATGGATGTATATACTGTTCCCACCGAGAAGTAGGGTCCGACACGCCAGGAATGTTGTGAAATATTACATCCGAGATGTTAGGTTGCCTTAGGTTAGGATATATGACGGTATGGACGTATATACTGTTCCCTCCGAGAAGTAGTGTTCGACAGGCCAGGAATGTTGTCAAATATTGCATCCGAGATGTTAGGTTGCCTTAGGTTAGGATATATATCTTTATAGACGCATGTAATGTTACCACCGAGACGTAGGGACCGACACGCCTGGAATGTTGTCAAATGTTACATTCGAGATGTTAGGTTGCCTTAGGTTAGGATATATAACGTTATGGACGTATATACTGTTCCCACCGAGAAGTAGGGTCCGAAACACCAGGAATGTTGTAAAATATTACATCCGAGTTGTTACGTTGCCGTTATAGACGCATTAATGTTACCACCGAGACGTAGGGACCGACACGCCTGGAATGTTGTCAAATGTGACATCCGAGATGTTAGCTTGCCTTATTTTAGGATATATGACGCTACAGACGTATATACTGTTCCCTCCGAGAAGTAGGGTTCGACAGGCCAGGAATGTTGTCAAATATTGCATCCGAGATGTTAGGTTGCCTTAGGTTGGGATATACAACGTTATAGACGTATATACTGTTCCCTCCGAGAAGTAGGGTTCGACAGGACAGGAATGTTGCCAAATATTGCATCCGAGATGTTAGGTTGCCTTAGATTAGGATATATGACGCTACAGACGTATATACTGTTCCCTCCGAGAAGTAGGGTTCGACAGGCCAGGAATGTTGTCAAATATTGCATCCGAGATGTAAGGTTGCCTTAGGTTAGGATATATAACGTTATGGATGTATATACTGTTCCCACCGAAAAGTAGGGTCCGACACGCCAGGAATGTTGTCAAATATTACATCCGAGTTGTTACGTTGCCGTTATAGACGCATTAATGTTACCACCGAGACGTAGGGACCGACACGCCTGGAATGTTGTCAAATGTGACATCCGAGATGTTAGGTTGCCTTAGGTTAGGATATATATCGTTATAGACGTATATACTGTTCCCACCGAGAGGTAGGGTTCGACAGGCCAGGAATGTTATCAAATATTGCATCCGAGATGTTAGGTTACCTTAGAGTATGATATATACCGTTATAGACGCATATAATGTTCCCACCGAGGAGTAGGGTCCGACACGCCTGGAAGGTTGTAGAATATTACGTCCGAGATGTTAGGTTGCCTTAGATTAGGATATATACCGTTATAGGCGCATGTAATGTTACCACCGAGACGTAGGGACCGACACGCCTGGAATGTTGTCAAATGTTACATCCGAGATGTTAGGTTGCCTCAGGTTAGGATATATGACATTATAGACGTATATACTGTTCCCTCCGAGAAGTAGGGTTCGACGGGCCAGGAATGTTGTCAAATATTGCATCCGAGATGTTAGGTCGCCTTAGGATAGGATATATAACGTTATAGACGCATGTAATGTTACCACCGAGGCGTAGGGACCGACACGCCTGGAATGTTGTCAAATGTTACATCCGAGATGTTAGGTTGCCTTAGGTTAGGATATATGACGTTACAGACGTATATACTGTTCCCTCCGAGAAGTAGTGTTCGACAGGCCAGGAATGTTGTCAAATATTGCATACGAGATGTTAGGTTGCCTTAGATTAGGATATATACCGTTATAGACGTATATACTGTTCTCTCCGAGAAGTAGGGTTCGACAGGCCAGGAATGTTGTCAAATATTGCATCCGAGATGTTAGGTTGCCTTAGATTGGGATATACAACGTTATAGACGTATATACTGTTCCCTCCGAGAAGTAGGGTTCGACAGGACAGGAATGTTGCCAAATATTGCATCCGAGATGTTAGGTTGCCTTAGATTAGGATATATGACGCTACAGACGTATATACTGTTCCCTCCGAGAAGTAGGGTTCGACAGGCCAGGAATGTTGTCAAATATTGCATCCGAGATGTAAGGTTGCCTTAGGTTAGGATATATAACGTTATGGATGTATATACTGTTCCCACCGAAAAGTAGGGTCCGACACGCCAGGAATGTTGTCAAATATTACATCCGAGTTGTTACGTTGCCGTTATAGACGCATTAATGTTACCACCGAGACGTAGGGACCGACACGCCTGGAATGTTGTCAAATGTGACATCCGAGATGTTAGGTTGCCTTAGGTTAGGATATATATCGTTATAGACGTATATACTGTTCCCACCGAGAGGTAGGGTTCGACAGGCCAGGAATGTTATCAAATATTGCATCCGAGATGTTAGGTTACCTTAGAGTATGATATATACCGTTATAGACGCATATAATGTTCCCACCGAGGAGTAGGGTCCGACACGCCTGGAAGGTTGTAGAATATTACGTCCGAGATGTTAGGTTGCCTTAGATTAGGATATATACCGTTATAGGCGCATGTAATGTTACCACCGAGACGTAGGGACCGACACGCCTGGAATGTTGTCAAATGTTACATCCGAGATGTTAGGTTGCCTCAGGTTAGGATATATGACATTATAGACGTATATACTGTTCCCTCCGAGAAGTAGGGTTCGACGGGCCAGGAATGTTGTCAAATATTGCATCCGAGATGTTAGGTCGCCTTAGGATAGGATATATAACGTTATAGACGCATGTAATGTTACCACCGAGGCGTAGGGACCGACACGCCTGGAATGTTGTCAAATGTTACATCCGAGATGTTAGGTTGCCTTAGGTTAGGATATATGACGTTACAGACGTATATACTGTTCCCTCCGAGAAGTAGTGTTCGACAGGCCAGGAATGTTGTCAAATATTGCATACGAGATGTTAGGTTGCCTTAGATTAGGATATATACCGTTATAGACGTATATACTGTTCTCTCCGAGAAGTAGGGTTCGACAGGCCAGGAATGTTGTCAAATATTGCATCCGAGATGTTAGGTTGCCTCAGGTAAGGATATATGATGTTATAGACGTATATACTGTTCCCTCCGAGAAGTAGTGTTCGACAGGCCAGGAATGTTGTCAAATATTGCATCCGAGATGTTAGGTTGCCTTAGATTAGGATATACAACGTTATAGACGCATATAATGTTCCCACCGAGGAGTAGGGTCCGACACGCCTGGAATGTTGTAGAATATTACATCCGAGATGTAAGGTTGCCTTAGGTTAGAATATATAATGTTATGGATGTATATACTGTTCCCACCGAAAAGTAGGGTCCGACACGCCAGGAATGTTGTCAAATATTACATCCGAGATGTAAGGTTGCCTTAGGTTAGGATATATAACGTTATGGACGTATATACTGTTCCCACCGAGAAGTAGGGACCGACACGCCTGGAATGTTGTCAAATGTTACATCCGAGATGTTAGGTTGCCTTAGGTTAGGATATATAATGTTATAGACGCATGTAATGTTACCACCGAGACGTAGGGACCGACACGCCTGGAATGTTGTCAAATGTTACATCCGAGATGTTAGGTTGCCTTAGATAAGGATATATACCGTTATAGACGTATATAATGTTTCCTCCGAGAAGTAGGGTTCGACAGGCCAGGAATGTTGTCAAATATTGCATCCGAGATGTTAGGTTGCCTTAGATTAGGATATACAATGTTATAGACACATATAATGTTCCCACCGAGGAGTAGGGTCCGACACGCCTGGAATGTTGTAGAGTATTACATCCGAGATGTAAGGTTGCCTTAGGTTAGAATATATAACGTTATGGATGTATATACTGTTCCCACCGAGAAGTAGGGTCCGACACGCCAGGAATGTTGTCAAATATTACATCCAGGATGTAAGGTTGCCTTAGGTTAGGATATATAACGTTATGGATGTATATACTGTTCCCACCGAGAAGTAGGGTCCGACACGCCAGGAATGTTGTCAAATATTACATCCGAGATGTTAGGTTGCCTTAGGTTAGGATATATGACGTTATGGACGTATATACTGTTCCCTCCGAGAAGTAGTGTTCGACAGGCCAGGAATGTTGTCAAATATTGCATCCGAGATGTTAGGTTGCCTTAGATTAGGATATATACCGTTATAGACGTATATACTGTTCTCTCCGAGAAGTAGGGTTCGACAGGCCAGGAATGTTGTCAAATATTGCATCCGAGATGTTAGGTTGCCTCAGGTAAGGATATATGACGTTATAGACGTATATACTGTTCCCTCCGAGAAGTAGGGTTCGACAGGCCAGGAATGTTGTCAAATATTGCATCCGAGATGTTAGGTTGCCTTAGGTTAGGATATATAACTTTATAGACGCATGTAATGTTACCACCGAGACGTAGGGACCGACACGCCTGGAATGTTGTCAAATGTTACATCCGAGATGTTAGGTTGCCTTAGGTTAGGATATACAACGTTATGGACGTATATACTGTTCCCACCGAGAAGTAGGGTCCGAAACGCCAGGAATGTTGTAAAATATTACATCCGAGTTGTTACGTTGCCGTTATAGACGCATTAATGTCACCACCGAGACGTAGGGACCGACACGCCTGGAATGTTGTCAAATGTGACATCCGAGATGTTAGGTTGCCTTATTTTAGGATATATGACGCTACAGACGTATATACTGTTCCCTCCGAGAAGTAGGGTTCGACAGGCCAGGAATGTTGTCAAATATTGCATCCGAGATGTTAGGTTGCCTTAGATTGGGATATACAACGTTATAGACGTATATACTGTTCCCTCCGAGAAGTAGGGTTCGACAGGCCAGGAATGTTGCCAAATATTGCATCCGAGATGTTAGGTTGCCTTATATTAGGATATATGACGCTACAGACGTATATACTGTTCCCTCCGAGAAGTAGGGTTCGACAGGCCAGGAATGTTGTCAAATATTGCATCCGAGAGGTTAGGTTGCCGTAGGTTAGGATATATAACGTTTTAGACGCATGTAATGTTACCTCCGAAACGTAGGGACCGACACGCCTGGAATGTTGTCAAATGTGACATCCGAAATGTAAGGTTGCCGTAGGTTAGGATATATAACGTTATGGACGTATATACTGTTCCCACCGAGAACTAGGGTTCGACAGGCCAGGAATGTTGTCAAATATTGCATCCGAGATGTAAGGTTGCCTTAGGTTAGGATATATAACGTTATGGACGTATATACTGTTCCCACCGAGAAGTAGGGTCCGAAACGCCAGGAATGTTGTAAAATATTACATCCGAGTTGTTACGTTGCCGTTATAGACGCATTAATGTTACCACCGAGACGTAGGGACCGACACGCCTGGAATGTAGTCAAATGTGACATCCGAGATGTTAGGTTGCCTTAGGTTAGGATATATATCGTTATAGACGTATATACTGTTCCCACCGAGAGGTAGGGTTCGACAGGCCAGGAATGTTATCAAATATTGCATCCGAGATGTTAGGTTGCCTTAGATTATGATATATACCGTTATAGACGCATATAATGTTCCCACCGAGAAGTAGGGTCCGGCACGCCTGGAATGATGTAAAATATTACATCCGAGATGTCACGTTGCCTTAGGTAAGGATATATAACGTTATAGACGTATATACCGTTCCCTCCGAGAAGTAGGGTTCGACAGGCCAGGAATGTTGTCAAATATTGCATCCGAGATGTTAGGTTGCCGTAGGTTAGGATATATAACGTTTTAGACGCATGTAATGTTACCTCCGAGACGTAGGGACCGACACGCCTGGAATGTTGTCAAATGTGACATCCGAGATGTTAGGTTGCCTTATTTTAGGATATATGACGCTACAGACGTATATACTGTTCCCTCCGAGAAGTAGGGTTCGACAGGCCAGGAATGTTGTCAAATATTGCATCCGAGATGTTAGGTTGCCTTAGATTGGGAAATACAACGTTATAGACGTATATACTGTCCCCTCCGAGAAGTAGGGTTCGACAGGCCAGGAATGTTGTCAAATATTGCATCCGAGATGTTAGGTTACCTTAGAGTATGATATATACCGCTATAGACGCATATAATGTTCCCACCGAGAAGTAGGGTCCGACACGCCTGGAAGGTTGTAGAATATTACGTCCGAGATGTTAGGTTGCCTTAGATTAGGATATATACCGTTATAGGCGCATGTAATGTTACCACCGAGACGTAGGGACCGACACGCCTAGAATGTTGTCAAATGTTACATCCGAGATGTTAGGTTGCCTCAGGTTAGGATTTATGACGTTATAGACGTATATACTGTTCCCTCCGAGAAGTAGGGTTCGACGGGCCAGGAATGTTGTCAAATATTGCATCCGAGATGTTAGGTCGCCTTAGGATAGGATATATAACGTTATAGACGCATGTAATGTTACCACCGAGGCGTAGGGACCGACACGCCTGGAATGTTGTCAAATGTTACATCCGAGATGTTAGGTTGCCTTAGGTTAGGATATGTGACGTTACAGACGTATATACTGTTCCCTCCGAGAAGTAGTGTTCGACAGGCCAGGAATGTTGTCAAATATTGCATACGAGATGTTAGGTTGCCTTAGATTAGGATATATACCGTTATAGACGTATATACTGTTCCCACCGAGAAGTAGGGTTCGACAGGCAAGGAATGTTGTCAAATATTGCATCCGAGATGTTAGGTTGCCTTAGATAAGGATATATACCGTTATAGACGTATATAATGTTTCCTCCGAGAAGTAGGGTTCGACAGGCCAGGAATGTTGTCAAATATTGCATCCGAGATGTTAGGTTGCCTTAGATTAGGATATATACCGTTATAGGCGCATGTAATGTTACCACCGAGACGTAGGGACCGACACGCCTGGAATGTTGTCAAATGTTACATCCGAGACGTTAGGGTGCCTTAGGTTAGGATATATGACGTTACAGACGTATATACTGTTCCCTCCGAGAAGTAGGGTTCGACAGGCCAGGAATGTTGTCAAATATTGCATCCGAGATGTTAGGTTGCCTCAGGTAAGGATATATGACAATATAGACGTGTATACTGTTCCCTCCGAGAAGTAGGGTTCGACAGGCCAGGAATGTTGTCAAATATTGCATCCGAGATGTTAGGTTGCCTTAGGTTAGGACATATAACTTTATAGACGCATGTAATGTTACCACCGAGACGTAGGGACCGACACGCCTGGAATGTTGTCAAATGTTACATCCGAGATGTTAGGTTGCCTTAGGTTAGGATATATAACGTTATGGACGTATATACTGTTCCCACCGAGAAGTAGGGTCCGAAACGCCAGGAATGTTGTCAAATATTGCATCCGAGATGTTAGGTTGCCTTAGATTGGGATATACAACGTTATAGACGTATATACTGTTCCCTCCGAGAAGTAGGGTTCGACAGGCCAGGAATGTTGCCAAATATTGCATCCGAGATGTTAGGTTGCCTTAGATTAGGATATATGACGCTACAGACGTATATACTGTTCCCTCCGAGAAGTAGGGTTCGACAGGCCAGGAATGCTGTCAAATATTGCATCCGAGATGTTAGGTTGCCGTAGGTTAGGATATATAACGTTTTAGACGCATGTAATGTTACCTCCGAGACGTAGGGACCGACACGCCTGGAATGTTGTCAAATGTGACATCCGAAATGTAAGGTTGCCGTAGGTTAGGATATATAACGTTATGGACGTATATACTGTTCCCACCGAGAAGTAGGGTTCGACAGGCCAGGAATGTTGTCAAATATTGCATCCGAGATGTAAGGTTGCCTTAGGTTAGGATATATAACGTTATGGACGTATATACTGTTCCCACCGAGAAGTAGGGTCCGAAACGCCAGGAATGTTGTAAAATATTACATCCGAGTTGTTACGTTGCCGTTATAGACGCATTAATGTTACCACCGAGACGTAGGGACCGACACGCCTGGAATGTTGTCAAATGTGACATCCGAGATGGTAGGTTGCCTTATGTTAGGATATATGACGCTACAGACGTATATACTGTTCCCTCCGAGAAGTAGGGTTCGACAGGCCAGGAATGTTGTCAAATATTGCATCCGAGATGTTAGGTTGCCTTAGATTGGTATATACAACGTTATAGACGTATATACTGTTCCCTCCGAGAAGTAGGGTTCGACAGGCCAGGAATGTTGCCAAATATTGCATCCGAGATGTTAGGTTGCCTTAGATTAGGATATATGACGCTACAGACGTATATACTGTTCCCTCCGAGAAGTAGGGTTCGACAGGCCAGGAATGCTGTCAAATATTGCATCCGAGATGTTAGGTTGCCGTAGGTTAGGATATATAACGTTTTAGACGCATGTAATGTTACCTCCGAGACGTAGGGACCGACACGCCTGGAATGTTGTCAAATGTGACATCCGAAATGTAAGGTTGCCGTAGGTTAGGATATATAACGTTATGGACGTATATACTGTCCCCACCGAGAAGTAGGGTTCGACAGGCCAGGAATGTTGTCAAATATTGCATCCGAGATGTAAGGTTGCCTTAGGTTAGGATATATAACGTTATGGACGTATATACTGTTCCCACCGAGAAGTAGGGTCCGAAACGCCAGGAATGTTGTAAAATATTACATCCGAGTTGTTACGTTGCCGTTATAGACGCATTAATGTTACCACCGAGACGTACGGACCGACACGCCTGGAATGTTGTCAAATGTGACATCCGAGATGTTAGGTTGCCTCAGGTTAGGATATATGACGTTATAGACGTATATACGGTTCCCTCCGAGAAGTAGGGTTCGACGGGCCAGGAATGTTGTCAAATATTGCATCCGAGATGTTAGGTCGCCTTAGGTTAGGATATATAACGTTATAGACGCATGTAATGTTACCACCGAGACGTAGGGACCGACACGCCTGGAATGTTGTCTAATGTTACATCCGAGATGTTAGGTTGCCTTAGGTTAGGATATATGACGTTACAGACGTATATACTTTTCCCTCCGAGAAGTAGGGTTCGACAGGCCAGGAATGTTGTCAAATATTGCATCCGAGATGTTAGGTTGCCTTAGGTTAGGATATATAACGTTATAGACGCATGTAATGTTACCACCGAGACGTAGGGACCGACACGCCTGGAATGTTGTCAAATGTTACATCCGAGATGTTAGGTTGCCTTAGGTTAGGATATATGACGTGATAGACGTATATACTGTTCCCTCCGAGAAGTAGGGTTCGACGGGCCAGGAATGTTGTCAAATATTGCATCCGAGATGTTAGGTCGCCTTAGGTTAGGATATATAACGTTATAGAGGCATGTAATGTTACCACCGAGACGTAGGGACCGACACGCCTGGAATGTTGTCAAATGTTACATCCGAGATGTTAGGTTGCCTTAGGTTAGGATATATGACATTACAGACGTATATACTGTTCCCTCCGAGAAGTAGTGTTCGACAGGCCAGGAATGTTGTCAAATATTGCATCCGAGATGTTAGGTTGCCTTAGATTAGGATATACAACGTTATAGACGCATATAATGTTCCCACCGAGAAGTAGGGTCCGACACGCCTGGAAGGTTGTAGAATATTACATCCGAGATGTTAGGTTGCCTTAGGTTACGATATATGACGTTACAGACGTATATACTGTTCCCTCCGAGAAGTAGGGTTCGACAGGCCAGGAATGTTATCAAATATTGCATCCGAGATGTTAGGTTGCCTTAGATTATGATATATACCGTTATAGACGTATATACTGTTCCCTCCGAGAAGTAGGGTTCGGCAGGCCAGGAATGTCGTCAAATATTGCATCCGAGATGTTAGGTTGCCTTAGGTTAGGATATATAACGTTATAGACGCATATAATGTTACCACCGAGACGTAGGGGCCAACACGCCTGGAATGTTGTCAAATGTTACATCCGAGATGTTAGGTTGCCTTAGGTTAGGATATATGACGTTACAGACGTATACACTGTTCCCTCCGAGAAGTAGGGTTCGACAGGCCAGGAATGTTGTCAAATATTGCATCCGAGATGTTAGATTGCCTTAGACTATGATATCGACCGTTATAGACGCATATAATATTCCCACCGAAAAATATGCATCGATACGCCAGGAATATTGTAAAATATTACATATGAGATAATAGGTTGCCTTAGATTAGGATATACAACGTTATAGACGCATATAATATTCCCACCGAGAAGTAGGGTTCGACAGGCCAGGAATGTTGTCAAATATTGCATCCGAGATGTTAGGTTGCCTTAGATTAGGATATACAACGTTATAGATGCATATAATGTTCCCACCGAGAAGTAGGGTCCGACACGCCTGGAAGGTTGTAGAATATTACATCCGAGATGTTAGGTTGCCTTAGGTTACGATATATGACGTTACAGACGTATATACTGTTCCCTCCGAGAAGTAGGGTTCGACAGGCCAGGAATGATGTAGAATATTACATCCGAGATGTCAGGTTGCCTTAGGTTAGGATATATAACGTTATAGACGTATATACTGTTCCATCCGAGAAGTAGGGTTCGACACGCCAGGAATGTTGTCAAATATTACATCCGAGTTGTTACGTTGCCGTTATAGACGCATTAATGTTACCACCGAGACGTAGGGACCGACACGCCTGCAATGTTGTCAAATGTTACATTCGAGATGTTAGGTTGCCTTATGTTAGGATATATGACGCTACAGACGTATATACTGTTCCCTCCGAGAAGTAGGGTTCGACAGACCAGGAATGTTGTCAAATATTGCATCCGAGATGTTAGGTTGCCTTAGATTAGGATATACAACGTTATAGATGCATATAATGTTCCCACCGAGGAGTAGGGTCCGACACACCTGGAATGTTGTAGAGTATTACATCCGAGATGTAAGGTTGCCTTAGGTTAGAATATATAACGTTATGGATGTATATACCGTTCCCACCGAGAAGTAGGGTCCGACACGCCAGGAATGTTGCCAAATATTGCATCCGAGATGTTAGGTTGCCTTAGATTAGGATATACAACGTTATAGACGCATATAATGTTCCCACCGAGAAGTAGGGTCCGACACGCCTGGAATGTTGTAGAATATTACATCCGAGATGTAAGGTTGCCTTAGGTTAGAATATATAACGTTATGGACGTATATACTGTTCCCACCGAGAAGTAGGGTCCGACACGCCAGGAATGTTGTCAAATATTGCATCCGAGATGTAAGGTTGCCTTAGGTTAGGATATATAACGTTATGGACGTATATACTGTTCCCACCGAGAGGTAGGGTTCGACAGGCCAGGAATGTTGTCAAATATTGCATCCGAGATGTTAGGTTGCCTTAGGTTAGGATATATAACGTTATAGACGCGTGTAATGTTACCTCCGAGACGTAGGGACCGACACGACTGGAATGTTTTCAAGTGTTACATCCGAGATGTTAGGTTGCCTTATGTTAGGATATATGACGCTACAGACGTATATACTGTTCCCTCCGAGAAGTAGGGCTCGACAGGCCAGGAATGTTGTCAAATATTGCATCCGAGATGTTAGGTTGCCTTAGATTAGGTTATATACCGTTATAGACGTATATAATGTACCCTCCGAGAAGTAGGGTTCGACAGGCCAGGAATGTTGTCAAATATTGCATCCGAGATGTTAGGTTGCCTTAGGTTAGGATATATAACGTTATAGACGCATATAATGTTCCCACCGAGAAGTAGGGTCCGACACGCCTGGAATGTTGTAGAATATTACATCCGAGATGTAAGGTTGCCTTAGGTTAGAATATATAACGTTATGGACGTATATACTGTTCCCACCGAGGAGTAGGGTCCGAAACGCCAGGAATGTTGTCAAATATTACATCCGAGTTGTTACGTTGCCGTTATAGACGCATTAATGTTACCACCGAGACGTAGGGACCGACACGCCTGGAATGTTGTCAAATGTGACATCCGAGATGTTAGGTTGCCTTAGGTTAGGATATATGACGTTACAGACGTATATACTGTTCCCTCCGAGAAGTAGGGTTCGACAGGCCAGGAATGTTGTCAAATATTGCATCCGAGATGTTAGGTTGCCTTAGGTTAGGATATATAACGTTATAGACGCATGTAATGTTACCACCGAGACGTAGGGACCGACACGCCTGGAATGTTGTCAAATGTTACATCCGAGATGTTAGGTTGCCTTAGGTTAGGATATATGACATTACAGACGTATATACTGTTCCCTCCGAGAAGTAGTGTTCGACAGGCCAGGAATGTTGTCAAATATTGCATCCGAGATGTTAGGTTGCCTTAAATTAGGATATATACCGTTATAGACGTATATACTGTTCCCTCCGAGAAGTAGGGTTCGACAGGCCAGGAATGTTGTCAAATATTGCATCCGAGATGTTAGGTTGCCTCAGGTAAGGATATATGACGTTATAGACGTATATACTGTTCCCACCGAGAGGTAGGGTTCGAAAGGCCAGGAATGTTGTCAAATATTGCATCCGAGATGTTAGGTTGCCTTAGATTAGGATATATACCGTTATAGACGTATATAATGTTCCCTCCGAGAAGTAGGGTTCGACAGGCCAGGAATGTTGTCAAATATTGCATCCGAGATGTTAGGTTGCCTTAGATTAGGATATATAACGTTATAGACGCATATAATGTTCCCACCGAGAAGTAGGGTCCGACACGCCTGGAAGGTTGTAGAATATTACATCCGAGATGTTAGGTTGCCTTAGGTTACGCTATATGACGTTACAGACGTATATACTGTTCCCTCCGAGAAGTAGGGTTCGACAGGCCAGGAATGTTATCAAATATTGCATCCGAGATGTTAGGTTGCCTTAGATTATGATATATACCGTTATAGACGTATATACTGTTCCCTCCGAGAAGTAGGGTTCGGCAGGCCAGGAATGTCGTCAAATATTGCATCCGAGATGTTAGGTTGCCTTAGGTTAGGATATATAACGTTATAGAAGCATATAATGTTACCACCGAGACGTAGGGGCCAACACGCCTGGAATGTTGTCAAATGTTACATCCGAGATGTTAGGTTGCCTTAGGTTAGGATATATGACGTTACAGACGTATATACTGTTCCCTCCGAGAAGTAGGGTTCGACAGGCCAGGAATGTTGTCAAATATTGCATCCGAGATGTTAGATTGCCTTAGACTATGATATCGACCGTTATAGACGCATATAATATTCCCACCAAAAATATGCACCGATACGCCAGGAATATTGTAAAATATTACGTCTGAGATAATAGGTTGCCTTAGATTAGGATATACAACGTTATAGACGCATATAATATTCCCACCGAGAAGTAGGGTCCGACACGCCTGGAATGATGTAGAATATTACATCCGAGATGTCAGGTTGCCTTAGGTTAGGATATATAACGTTATAGACGTATATACTGTTCCATCCGAGAAGTAGGGTTCGACACGCCAGGAATGTTGTCAAATATTACATCCGAGTTGTTACGTTGCCGTTATAGACGCATTAATGTTACCACCGAGACGTAGGGACCGACACGCCTGCAATGTTGTCAAATGTTACATTCGAGATGTTAGGTTGCCTTATGTTAGGATATATGACGCTACAGACGTATATACTGTTCCCTCCGAGAAGTAGGGTTCGACAGACCAGGAATGTTGTCAAATATTGCATCCGAGATGTTAGGTTGCCTTAGATTAGGATATACAACGTTATAGACGCATATAATGTTCCCACCGAGGAGTAGGGTCCGACACACCTGGAATGTTGTAGAGTATTACATCCGAGATGTAAGGTTGCCTTAGGTTAGAATATATAACGTTATGGATGTATATACCGTTCCCACCGAGAAGTAGGGTCCGACACGCCAGGAATGTTGTCAAATATTGCATCCGAGATGTTAGGTTGCCTTAGATTAGGATATACAACGTTATAGACGCATATAATGTTCCCACCGAGAAGTAGGGTCCGACACGCCTGGAATCTTGTAGAATATTACATCCGAGATGTAAGGTTGCCTTAGGTTAGAATATATAACGTTATGGACGTATATACTGTTCCCACCGAGAAGTAGGGTCCGACACGCCAGGAATGTTGTCAAATATTGCATCCGAGATGTAAGGTTGCCTTAGGTTAGGATATATAACGTTATGGACGTATATACTGTTCCCACCGAGAGGTAGGGTTCGACAGGCCAGGAATGTTGTCAAATATTGCATCCGAGATGTTAGGTTGCCTTAGGTTAGGATATATAACGTTATAGACGCGTGTAATGTTACCGCCGAGACGTAGGGACCGACACGCCTGGAATGTTTTCAAGTGTTACATCCGAGATGTTAGGTTGCCTTATGTTAGGATATATGACGCTACAGACGTATATACTGTTCCCTCCGAGAAGTAGGGCTCGACAGGCCAGGAATGTTGTCAAATATTGCATCCGAGATGTTAGGTTGCCTTAGATTAGGTTATATACCGTTATAGACGTATATAATGTACCCTCCGAGAAGTAGGGTTCGACAGGCCAGGAATGTTGTCAAATATTGCATCCGAGATGTTAGGTTGCCTTAGGTTAGGATATATAACGTTATAGACGCATATAATGTTCCCACCGAGAAGTAGGGTCCGACACGCCTGGAATGTTGTAGAATATTACATCCGAGATGTAAGGTTGCCTTAGGTTAGAATATATAACGTTATGGACGTATATACTGTTCCCACCGAGTAGTAGGGTCCAACACGCCAGGAATGTTGTCAAATATTACATCCGAGATGTAAGGTTGCCTTAGGTTAGGATGTATAACGTTATGGACGTATATACTGTTCCCACCGAGGAGTAGGGTCCGAAACGCCAGGAATGTTGTCAAATATTACATCCGAGTTGTTACGTTGCCGTTATAGACGCATTAATGTTACCACCGAGACGTAGGGACCGACACGCCTGGAATGTTGTCAAATGTGACATCCGAGATGTTAGGTTGCCTTAGGTTAGGATATATGACGTTACAGACGTATATACTGTTCCCTCCGAGAAGTAGGGTTCGACAGGCCAGGAATGTTGTCAAATATTGCATCCGAGATGTTAGGTTGCCTTAGGTTAGGATATATAACGTTATAGACGCATGTAATGTTACCACCGAGACGTAGGGACCGACACGCCTGGAATGTTGTCAAATGTTACATCCGAGATGTTAGGTTGCCTTAGGTTAGGATATATGACATTACAGACGTATATACTGTTCCCTCCGAGAAGTAGTGTTCGACAGGCCAGGAATGTTGTCAAATATTGCATCCGAGATGTTAGGTTGCCTTAAATTAGGATATATACCGTTATAGACGTATATACTGTTCCCTCCGAGAAGTAGGGTTCGACAGGCCAGGAATGTTGTCAAATATTGCATCCGAGATGTTAGGTTGCCTCAGGTAAGGATATATGACGTTATAGACGTATATACTGTTCCCACCGAGAGGTAGGGTTCGACAGGCCAGGAATGTTGTCAAATATTGCATCCGAGATGTTAGGTTGCCTTAGATTAGGATATATACCGTTATAGACGTATATAATGTTCCCTCCGAGAAGTAGTGTTCGACAGGCCAGGAATGTTGTCAAATATTGCATCCGAGATGTTAGGTTGCCTTAGATTAGGATATATAACGTTATAGACGCATATAATGTTCCCACCGAGAAGTAGGGTCCGACACGCCTGGAAGGTTGTAGAATATTACATCCGAGATGTTAGGTTGCCTTAGGTTACGATATATGACGTTACAGACGTATATACTGTTCCCTCCGAGAAGTAGGGTTCGACAGGCCAGGAATGTTGTCAAATATTGCATCCGAGATGTTAGGTTGCCTTAGATTATGATATATACCGTTATAGACGTATATACTGTTCCCTCCGAGAAGTAGGGTTCGGCAGGCCAGGAATGTCGTCAAATATTGCATCCGAGATGTTAGGTTGCCTTAGGTTAGGATATATAACGTTATAGAAGCATATAATGTTACCACCGAGACGTAGGGGCCAACACGCCTGGAATGTTGTCAAATGTTACATCCGAGATGTTAGGTTGCCTTAGGTTAGGATATATGACGTTACAGACGTATATACTGTTCCCTCCGAGAAGTAGGGTTCGACAGGCCAGGAATGTTGTCAAATATTGCATCCGAGATGTTAGATTGCCTTAGACTATGATATCGACCGTTATAGACGCATATAATATTCCCACCGAAAAATATGCACCGATACGCCAGGAATATTGTAAAATATTACGTCTGAGATAATAGGTTGCCTTAGATTAGGATATACAACGTTATAGACGCATATAATATTCCCACCGAGAAGTAGGGTCCGACACGCCTGGAATGATGTAGAATATTACATCCGAGATGTCAGGTTGCCTTAGGTTAGGATATATAACGTTATAGACGTATATACTGTTCCATCCGAGAAGTAGGGTTCGACACGCCAGGAATGTTGTCAAATATTACATCCGAGTTGTTACGTTGCCGTTATAGACGCATTAATGTTACCACCGAGACGTAGGGACCGACACGCCTGCAATGTTGTCAAATGTTACATTCGAGATGTTAGGTTGCCTTATGTTAGGATATATGACGCTACAGACGTATATACTGTTCCCTCCGAGAAGTAGGGTTCGACAGACCAGGAATGTTGTCAAATATTGCATCCGAGATGTTAGGTTGCCTTAGATTAGGATATACAACGTTATAGACGCATATAATGTTCCCACCGAGGAGTAGGGTCCGACACACCTGGAATGTTGTAGAGTATTACATCCGAGATGTAAGGTTGCCTTAGGTTAGAATATATAACGTTATGGATGTATATACCGTTCCCACCGAGAAGTAGGGTCCGACACGCCAGGAATGTTGTCAAATATTGCATCCGAGATGTTAGGTTGCCTTAGATTAGGATATACAACGTTATAGACGCATATAATGTTCCCACCGAGAAGTAGGGTCCGACACGCCTGGAATGTTGTAGAATATTACATCCGAGATGTAAGGTTGCCTTAGGTTAGAATATATAACGTTATGGACGTATATACTGTTCCCACCGAGAAGTAGGGTCCGACACGCCAGGAATGTTGTCAAATATTGCATCCGAGATGTAAGGTTGCCTTAGGTTAGGATATATAACGTTATGGACGTATATACTGTTCCCACCGAGAGGTAGGGTTCGACAGGCCAGGAATGTTGTCAAATATTGCATCCGAGATGTTAGGTTGCCTTAGGTTAGGATATATAACGTTATAGACGCGTGTAATGTTACCTCCGAGACGTAGGGACCGACACGCCTGGAATGTTTTCAAGTGTTACATCCGAGATGTTAGGTTGCCTTATGTTAGGATATATGACGCTACAGACGTATATACTGTTCCCTCCGAGAAGTAGGGCTCGACAGGCCAGGAATGTTGTCAAATATTGCATCCGAGATGTTAGGTTGCCTTAGATTAGGATATATACCGTTATAGACGTATATAATGTACCCTCCGAGAAGTAGGGTTCGACAGGCCAGGAATGTTGTCAAATATTGCATCCGAGATGTTAGGTTGCCTTAGGTTAGGATATATAACGTTATAGACGCATATAATGTTCCCACCGAGAAGTAGGGTCCGACACGCCTGGAATGTTGTAGAATATTACATCCGAGATGTAAGGTTGCCTTAGGTTAGAATATATAACGTTATGGACGTATATACTGTTCCCACCGAGTAGTAGGGTCCAACACGCCAGGAATGTTGTCAAATATTACATCCGAGATGTAAGGTTGCCTTAGGTTAGGATGTATAACGTTATGGACGTATATACTGTTCCCACCGAGGAGTAGGGTCCGAAACGCCAGGAATGTTGTCAAATATTACATCCGAGTTGTTACGTTGCCGTTATAGACGCATTAATGTTACCACCGAGACGTAGGGACCGACACGCCTGGAATGTTGTCAAATGTGACATCCGAGATGTTAGGTTGCCTTAGGTTAGGATATATGACGTTACAGTCGTATATACTGTTCCCTCCGAGAAGTAGGGTTCGACAGGCCAGGAATGTTGTCAAATATTGCATCCGAGATGTTAGGTTGCCTTAGATTAGGATATACAACGTTATAGACGCATATAATGTTCCCACCGAGGAGTAGGGTCCGACACGCCTGGAATGTTGTAGAGTATTACATCCGAGATGTAAGGTTGCCTTAGGTTAGAATATATAACGTTATGGATGTATATACTGTTCCCACCGAGAAGTAGGGTCCGACACGACAGGAATGTTGTCAAATATTGCATCCGAGATGTTAGGTTGCCTTAGATTAGGATATACAACGTTATAGACGCATATAATGTTCCCACCGAGAAGTAGGCTCCGACACGCCTGGAATGTTGTAGAATATTACATCCGAGATGTAAGGTTGCCTTCGGTTAGAATATATAACGTTATGGACGTATATACTGTTCCCACCGAGAAGTAGGGTCCAACACGCCAGGAATGTTGTCAAATATTGCATCCGAGATATAAGGTTGCCTTAGGTTAGGATATATAACGTTATGGACGTATATACTGTTCCCACCGAGAGGTAGGGTTCGACAGGCCAGGAATGTTGTCAAATATTGCATCCGAGATGTTAGGTTGCCTTAGATTAGGATATACAACGTTATAGACGCATATAATGTTCCCACCGAGGAGTAGGGACCGACACGCCTGGAATGTTGTAGAGTATTACATCCGAGATGTAAGGTTGCCTTAGGTTAGGATATATAACGTTATGGACGTATATACTGTTCCCACCGAGAGGTAGGGTTCGACAGGCCAGGAATGTTGTCAAATATTGCATCCGAGATGTTAGGTTGCCTTAGGTTAGGATATATAACGTTATAGACGCATGTAATGTTACCTCCGAGACGTAGGGACCGACACGCCTGGAATGTTGTCAAGTGTTACATCCGAGATGTTAGGTTGCCTTATGTTAGGATATATCACGCTACAGACGTATATACTGTTCCCTCCGAGAAGTAGGGTTCGACAGGCCAGGAATGTTGTCAAATATTGCATCCGAGATGTTAGGTTGCCTTAGGTTAGGAAATATGACGTTACAGACGTATATACTGTTCCCACCGAGAGGTAGGGTTCGACAGGCCAGGAATGTTGTCAAATATTGCATCCGAGATGTTAGGTTGCCTTAGGTTAGGATATATAACGTTATAGACGCATGTAATGTTACCTCCGAGAAGTAGGGTTCGACAGGCCAGGAATGTTGTCAAATATTGCATCCGAGATGTTAGGTTGCCTTAGATTAGGATATACAACGTTATAGACGCATATAATGTTCCCACCGAGGAGTAGGGTCCGACACACCTGGAATGTTGTAGAGTATTGCATCCGAGATGTTAGGTTGCCTTAGATTAGGATATACAACGTTATAGACGCATATAATGTTCCCACCGAGAAGTAGGGTCCGACACGCCTGGAATGTTGTAGAATATTACATCCGAGATGTAAGGTTGCCTTAGGTTAGAATATATAACGTTATGGACGTATATACTGTTCCCACCGAGAAGTAGGGTCCGACACGCCAGGAATGTTGTCAAATATTGCATCCGAGATGTAAGGTTGCCTTAGGTTAGGATATATAACGTTATGGACGTATATACTGTTCCCACCGAGAGGTAGGGTTCAACAGGCCAGGAATGTTGTCAAATATTGCATCCGAGATGTTAGGTTGCCTTAGGTTAGGATATATAACGTTATAGACGCGTGTAATGTTACCTCCGAGACGTAGGGACCGACACGCCTGGAATGTTTTCAAGTGTTACATCCGAGATGTTAGGTTGCCTTATGTTAGGATATATGACGCTACAGACGTATATACTGTTCCCTCCGAGAAGTAGGGTTCGACAGGCCAGGAATGTTGTCAAATATTGCATCCGAGATGTTAGGTTGCCTTAGATTAGGATATATACCGTTATAGACGTATATAATGTACCCTCCGAGAAGTAGGGTTCGACAGGCCAGGAATGTTGTCAAATATTGCATCCGAGATGTTAGGTTGCCTTAGGTTAGGATATATAACGTTATAGACGCATATAATGTTCCCACCGAGAAGTAGGGTCCGACACGCCTGGAATGTTGTAGAATATTACATCCGAGATGTAAGGTTGCCTTAGGTTAGAATATATAACGTTATGGACGTATATACTGTTCCCACCGAGTAGTAGGGTCCAACACGCCAGGAATGTTGTCAAATATTACATCCGAGATGTAAGGTTGCCTTAGGTTAGGATGTATAACGTTATGGACGTATATACTGTTCCCACCGAGGAGTAGGGTCCGAAACGCCAGGAATGTTGTCAAATATTACATCCGAGTTGTTACGTTGCCGTTATAGACGCATTAATGTTACCACCGAGACGTAGGGACCGACACGCCTGGAATGTTGTCAAATGTGACATCCGAGATGTTAGGTTGCCTTAGGTTAGGATATATGACGTTACAGACGTATATACTGTTCCCTCCGAGAAGTAGGGTTCGACAGGCCAGGAATGTTGTCAAATATTGCATCCGAGATGTTAGGTTGCCTTAGATTAGGATATACAACGTTATAGACGCATATAATGTTCCCACCGAGGAGTAGGGTCTGACACGCCTGGAATGTTGTAGAGTATTACATCCGAGATGTAAGGTTGCCTTAGGTTAGGATATATAACGTTATGGACGTATATACTGTTCCCACCGAGAGGTAGGGTTCGACAGGCCAGGAATGTTGTCAAATATTGCATCCGAGATGTTAGGTTGCCTTAGATTAGGATATACAACGTTATAGACGCATATAATGTTCCCACCGAGGAGTAGGGACCGACACGCCTGGAATGTTGTAGAGTATTACATCCGAGATGTAAGGTTGCCTTAGGTTAGAATATATAACGTTATGGATGTATATACTGTTCCCACCGAGAAGTAGGGTCCGACACGCCTGGAATGTCGTAGAATATTACATCCGAGATGTAAGGTTGCCTTAGATTAGAATATATAACGTTATGGACGTATATACTGTTCCCACCGAGAAGTAGGGTCCGACACGACAGGAATGTTGTCAAATATTGCATCCGAGATGTAAGGTTGCCTTAGGTTAGGATATATAACGTTATGGACGTATATACTGTTCCCACCGAGAGGTAGGGTTCGACAGGCCAGGAATGTTGTCAAATATTGCATCCGAGATGTTAGGTTGCCTTAGGTTAGGATATATAACGTTATAGACGCATGTAATGTTACCTCCGAGACGTAGGGACCGACACGCCTGGAATGTTGTCAAATGTTACATCCGAAATGTTAGGTTGCCTTATGTTAGGATATATGACGCTACAGACGTATATACTGTTCCCTCCGAGAAGTAGGGTTCGACAGGCCAGGAATGTTGTCAAATATTGCATCCGAGATGTTAGGTTGCCTTAGATTAGGATATACAACGTTATAGACGCATATAATGTTCCCACCGAGAAGTAGGTCCTACACGCCAGGAATGTTGTCAAATATTACATCCGAGATGTAAGGTTGCCTTAGGTTAGGATATATAACGTTATGGACGTATATACTGTTCCCACCGAGAAGTAGGGTCCGAAACGCCAGGAATGTTGTCAAATATTACATCCGAGTTGTTACGTTGCCGTTATAGACGCATTAATGTTACCACCGAGACGTAGGGACCGACACGCCTGGAATGTTGTCAAATGTGACATCCGAGATGTTAGGTTGCCTTAGGTTAGGATATATGACGTTACAGACGTATATACTGTTCCCTCCGAGAAGTAGGGTTCGACAGGCCAGGAATGTTGTCAAATATTGCATCCGAGATGTTAGGTTGCCTTAGATTAGGATATACAACGTTATAGACGCATATAATGTTCCCACCGAGGAGTAGGGTCCGACACGCCTGGAATGTTGTAGAGTATTACATCCGAGATGTAAGGTTGCCTTAGGTTAGGATATATAACGTTATGGACGTATATACTGTTCCCACCGAGAGGTAGGGTTCGACAGGCCAGGAATGTTGTCAAATATTGCATCCGAGATGTTAGGTTGCCTTAGATTAGGATATACAACGTTATAGACGCATATAATGTTCCCACCGAGGAGTAGGGACCGACACGCCTGGAATGTTGTAGAGTATTACATCCGAGATGTAAGGTTGCCTTAGGTTAGAATATATAACGTTATGGATGTATATACTGTTCCCACCGAGAAGTAGGGTCCGACACGCCTGGAATGTTGTAGAATATTACATCCGAGATGTAAGGTTGCCTTAGATTAGAATATATAACGTTATGGACGTATATACTGTTCCCACCGAGAAGTAGGGTCCGACACGCCAGGAATGTTGTCAAATATTGCATCCGAGATGTAAGGTTGCCTTAGGTTAGGATATATAACGTTATGGACGTATATACTGTTCCCACCGAGAGGTAGGGTTCGACAGGCCAGGAATGTTGTCAAATATTGCATCCGAGATGTTAGGTTGCCTTAGGTTAGGATATATAACGTTATAGACGCATGTAATGTTACCTCCGAGACGTAGGGACCGACACGCCTGGAATGTTGTCAAGTGTTACATCCGAGATGTTAGGTTGCCTTATGTTAGGATATATCACGCTACAGACGTATATACTGTTCCCTCCGAGAAGTAGGGTTCGACAGGCCAGGAATGTTGTCAAATATTGCATCCGAGATGTTAGGTTGCCTTAGGTTAGGAAATATGACGTTACAGACGTATATACTGTTCCCACCGAGAGGTAGGGTTCGACAGGCCAGGAATGTTGTCAAATATTGCATCCGAGATGTTAGGTTGCCTTAGGTTAGGATATATAACGTTATAGACGCATGTAATGTTACCTCCGAGACGTAGGGACCGACACGCCTGGAATGTTGTCAAATGTTACATCCGAAATGTTAGGTTGCCTTATGTTAGGATATATGACGCTACAGACGTATATACTATTCCCTCCGAGAAGTAGGGTTCGACAGGCCAGGAATGTTGTCAAATATTGCATCCGAGATGTTAGGTTGCCTTAGATTAGGATATACAACGTTATAGACGCATATAATGTTCCCACCGAGAAGTAGGGTCCTACACGCCAGGAATGTTGTCAAATATTACATCCGAGATGTAAGGTTGCCTTAGGTTAGGATATATAACGTTATGGACGTATATACTGTTCCCACCGAGAAGTAGGGTCCGAAACGCCAGGAATGTTGTCAAATATTACATCCGAGTTGTTACGTTGCCGTTATAGACGCATTAATGTTACCACCGAGACGTAGGGACCGACACGCCTGGAATGTTGTCAAATGTGACATCCGAGATGTTAGGTTGCCTTAGGTTAGGATATATGACGTTACAGACGTATATACTGTTCCCTCCGAGAAGTAGGGTTCGACAGGCCAGGAATGTTGTCAAATATTGCATCCGAGATGTTAGGTTGCCTTAGATTAGGATATACAACGTTATAGACGCATATAATGTTCCCACCGAGGAGTAGGGTCCGACACGCCTGGAATGTTGTAGAGTATTACATCCGAGATGTAAGGTTGCCTTAGGTTAGAATATATAACGTTATGGATGTATATACTGTTCCCACCGAGAAGTAGGGTCCGACACGCCAGGAATGTTGTCAAATATTGCATCCGAGATGTTAGGTTGCCTTAGATTAGGATATACAACGTTATAGACGCATATAATGTTCCCACCGAGAAGTAGGGTTCGACACGCCTGGAATGTTGTAGAATATTACATCCGAGATGTAAGGTTGCCTTAGGTTAGAATATATAATGTTATGGACGTATATACTGTTCCCACCGAGAAGTAGGGTCCGACACGCCAGGAATGTTGTCAAATATTGCATCCGAGATATAAGGTTGCCTTAGGTTAGGATATATAACGTTATGGACGTATATACTGTTCCCACCGAGAAGTAGGGTCCGACACGCCTGGAATGTTGTAGAATATTACATCCGAGATGTAAGGTTGCCTTAGGTTAGAATATATAACGTTATGGACGTATATACTGTTCCCACCGAGAAGTAGGGTCCGACACGCCAGGAATGTTGTCAAATATTGCATCCGAGATGTAAGGTTGCCTTAGGTTAGGATATATAACGTTATGGACGTATATACTGTTCCCACCGAGAGGTAGGGTTCAACAGGCCAGGAATGTTGTCAAATATTGCATCCGAGATGTTAGGTTGCCTTAGGTTAGGATATATAACGTTATAGACGCGTGTAATGTTACCTCCGAGACGTAGGGACCGACACGCCTGGAATGTTTTCAAGTGTTACATCCGAGATGTTAGGTTGCCTTATGTTAGGATATATGACGCTACAGACGTATATACTGTTCCCTCCGAGAAGTAGGGTTCGACAGGCCAGGAATGTTGTCAAATATTGCATCCGAGATGTTAGGTTGCCTTAGATTAGGATATATACCGTTATAGACGTATATAATGTACCCTCCGAGAAGTAGGGTTCGACAGGCCAGGAATGTTGTCAAATATTGCATCCGAGATGTTAGGTTGCCTTAGGTTAGGATATATAACGTTATAGACGCATATAATGTTCCCACCGAGAAGTAGGGTCCGACACGCCTGGAATGTTGTAGAATATTACATCCGAGATGTAAGGTTGCCTTAGGTTAGAATATATAACGTTATGGACGTATATACTGTTCCCACCGAGTAGTAGGGTCCAACACGCCAGGAATGTTGTCAAATATTACATCCGAGATGTAAGGTTGCCTTAGGTTAGGATGTATAACGTTATGGACGTATATACTGTTCCCACCGAGGAGTAGGGTCCGAAACGCCAGGAATGTTGTCAAATATTACATCCGAGTTGTTACGTTGCCGTTATAGACGCATTAATGTTACCACCGAGACGTAGGGACCGACACGCCTGGAATGTTGTCAAATGTGACATCCGAGATGTTAGGTTGCCTTAGGTTAGGATATATGACGTTACAGACGTATATACTGTTCCCTCCGAGAAGTAGGGTTCGACAGGCCAGGAATGTTGTCAAATATTGCATCCGAGATGTTAGGTTGCCTTAGATTAGGATATACAACGTTATAGACGCATATAATGTTCCCACCGAGGAGTAGGGTCTGACACGCCTGGAATGTTGTAGAGTATTACATCCGAGATGTAAGGTTGCCTTAGGTTAGGATATATAACGTTATGGACGTATATACTGTTCCCACCGAGAGGTAGGGTTCGACAGGCCAGGAATGTTGTCAAATATTGCATCCGAGATGTTAGGTTGCCTTAGATTAGGATATACAACGTTATAGACGCATATAATGTTCCCACCGAGGAGTAGGGACCGACACGCCTGGAATGTTGTAGAGTATTACATCCGAGATGTAAGGTTGCCTTAGGTTAGAATATATAACGTTATGGATGTATATACTGTTCCCACCGAGAAGTAGGGTCCGACACGCCTGGAATGTTGTAGAATATTACATCCGAGATGTAAGGTTGCCTTAGATTAGAATATATAACGTTATGGACGTATATACTGTTCCCACCGAGAAGTAGGGTCCGACACGCCAGGAATGTTGTCAAATATTGCATCCGAGATGTAAGGTTGCCTTAGGTTAGGATATATAACGTTATGGACGTATATACTGTTCCCACCGAGAGGTAGGGTTCGACAGGCCAGGAATGTTGTCAAATATTGCATCCGAGATGTTAGGTTGCCTTAGGTTAGGATATATAACGTTATAGACGCATGTAATGTTACCTCCGAGACGTAGGGACCGACACGCCTGGAATGTTGTCAAATGTTACATCCGAAATGTTAGGTTGCCTTATGTTAGGATATATGACGCTACAGACGTATATACTGTTCCCTCCGAGAAGTAGGGTTCGACAGGCCAGGAATGTTGTCAAATATTGCATCCGAGATGTTAGGTTGCCTTAGATTAGGATATACAACGTTATAGACGCATATAATGTTCCCACCGAGAAGTAGGTCCTACACGCCAGGAATGTTGTCAAATATTACATCCGAGATGTAAGGTTGCCTTAGGTTAGGATATATAACGTTATGGACGTATATACTGTTCCCACCGAGAAGTAGGGTCCGAAACGCCAGGAATGTTGTCAAATATTACATCCGAGTTGTTACGTTGCCGTTATAGACGCATTAATGTTACCACCGAGACGTAGGGACCGACACGCCTGGAATGTTGTCAAATGTGACATCCGAGATGTTAGGTTGCCTTAGGTTAGGATATATGACGTTACAGACGTATATACTGTTCCCTCCGAGAAGTAGGGTTCGACAGGCCAGGAATGTTGTCAAATATTGCATCCGAGATGTTAGGTTGCCTTAGATTAGGATATACAACGTTATAGACGCATATAATGTTCCCACCGAGGAGTAGGGTCCGACACGCCTGGAATGTTGTAGAGTATTACATCCGAGATGTAAGGTTGCCTTAGGTTAGAATATATAACGTTATGGATGTATATACTGTTCCCACCGAGAAGTAGGGTCCGACACGCCAGGAATGTTGTCAAATATTGCATCCGAGATGTTAGGTTGCCTTAGATTAGGATATACAACGTTATAGACGCATATAATGTTCCCACCGAGAAGTAGGGTTCGACACGCCTGGAATGTTGTAGAATATTACATCCGAGATGTAAGGTTGCCTTAGGTTAGAATATATAATGTTATGGACGTATATACTGTTCCCACCGAGAAGTAGGGTCCGACACGCCAGGAATGTTGTCAAATATTGCATCCGAGATATAAGGTTGCCTTAGGTTAGGATATATAACGTTATGGACGTATATACTGTTCCCACCGAGAGGTAGGGTTCGACAGGCCAGGAATGTTGTCAAATATTGCATCCGAGATGTTAGGTTGCCTTAGGTTAGGATATACAACGTTATAGACGCATATAATGTTCCCACCGAGGAGTAGGGACCGATACGCCTGGAATGTTGTAGAGTATTACATCCGAGATGTAAGGTTGCCTTAGGTTAGAATATATAACGTTATGGATGTATATACTGTTCCCACCGAGAAGTAGGGTTCGACACGCCTGGAATGTGGTAGAATATTACATCCGAGATGTAAGGTTGCCTTAGATTAGAATATATAACGTTATGGACGTATATACTGTTCCCACCGAGAAGTAGGGTCCGACACGCCAGGAATCTTGTCAAATATTGCATCCGAGATGTAAGGTTGCCTTAGGTTAGGATATATAACGTTATGGACGTATATACTGTTCCCACCGAGAGGTACGGTTCGACAGGCCAGGAATGTTGTCAAATATTGCATCCGAGATGTTAGGTTGCCTTGGATTAGGATATATAACGTTATAGACGCGTGTAATGTTACCTCCGAGACGTAGGGACCGACACGCCTGGAATGTTTTCAAGTGTTACATCCTAGATGTTAGGTTGCCTTATGTTAGGATATATGACGCTACAGACGTATATACTGTTCCCTCCGAGAAGTAGGGTTCGACAGGCCAGGAATGTTGTCAAATATTGCATCCGAGATGTTAGGTTGCCTTAGATTAGGATATATACCGTTATAGACGTATATAATGTACCCTCCGAGAAGTAGGGTTCGACAGGCCAGGAATGTTGTCAAATATTGCATCCGAGATGTTAGGTTGCCTTAGATTAGGATATACAACGTTATAGACGCATATAATGTTCCCACCGAGGAGTAGGGTCCGACACGCCTGGAATGTTGTAGAGTATTACATCCGAGATGTAAGGTTGCCTTAGGTTAGAATATATAACGTTATGGATGTATATACTGTTCCCACCGAGAAGTAGGGTCCGACACGCCAGGAATGTTGTCAAATATTGCATCCGAGATGTTAGGTTGCCTTAGATTAGGATATACAACGTTATAGACGCATATAATGTTCCCACCGAGAAGTAGGGTTCGACACGCCTGGAATGTTGTAGAATATTACATCCGAGATGTAAGGTTGCCTTAGGTTAGAATATATAATGTTATGGACGTATATACAGTTCCCACCGAGAAGTAGGGTCCGACACGCCAGGAATGTTGTCAAATATTGCATCCGAGATATAAGGTTGCCTTAGGTTAGGATATATAACGTTATGGACGTATATACTGTTCCCACCGAGAGGTAGGGTTCGACAGGCCAGGAATGTTGTCAAATATTGCATCCGAGATGTTAGGTTGCCTTAGGTTAGGATATACAACGTTATAGACGCATATAATGTTCCCACCGAGGAGTAGGCACCGATACGCCTGGAATGTTGTAGAGTATTACATCCGAGATGTAAGGTTGCCTTAGGTTAGAATATATAACGTTATGGATGTATATACTGTTCCCACCGAGAAGTAGGGTTCGACACGCATGGAATGTGGTAGAATATTACATCCGAGATGTAAGGTTGCCTTAGATTAGAATATATAACGTTATGGACGTATATACTGTTCCCACCGAGAAGTAGGGTCCGACACGCCAGGAATCTTGTCAAATATTGCATCCGAGATGTAAGGTTGCCTTAGGTTAGGATATATAACGTTATGGACGTATATACTGTTCCCACCGAGAGGTACGGTTCGACAGGCCAGGAATGTTGTCAAATATTGCATCCGAGATGTTAGGTTGCCTTGGATTAGGATATATAACGTTATAGACGCGTGTAATGTTACCTCCGAGACGTAGGGACCGACACGCCTGGAATGTTTTCAAGTGTTACATCCTAGATGTTAGGTTGCCTTATGTTAGGATATATGACGCTACAGACGTATATACTGTTCCCTCCGAGAAGTAGGGTTCGACAGGCCAGGAATGTTGTCAAATATTGCATCCGAGATGTTAGGTTGCCTTAGATTAGGATATATACCGTTATAGACGTATATAATGTACCCTCCGAGAAGTAGGGTTCGACAGGCCAGGAATGTTGTCAAATATTGCATCCGAGATGTTAGGTTGCCTTAGGTTAGGATATATAACGTTATAGACGCATATAATGTTCCCACCGAGAAGTAGGGTCCGACACGCCTGGAATGTTGTAGAATATTACATCCGAGATGTAAGGTTGCCTTAGGTTAGAATATATAACGTTATGGACGTATATACTGTTCCCACCGAGTAGTAGGGTCCAACACGCCAGGAATGTTGTCAAATATTACATCCGAGATGTAAGGTTGCCTTAGGTTAGGATGTATAACGTTATGGACGTATATACTGTTCCCACCGAGGAGTAGGGTCCGAAACGCCAGGAATGTTGTCAAATATTACATCCGAGTTGTTACGTTGCCGTTATAGACGCATTAATGTTACCACCGAGACGTAGGGACCGACACGCCTGGAATGTTGTCAAATGTGACATCCGAGATGTTAGGTTGCCTTAGGTTAGGATATATGACGTTACAGACGTATATACTGTTCCCTCCGAGAAGTAGGGTTCGACAGGCCAGGAATGTTGTCAAATATTGCATCCGAGATGTTAGGTTGCCTTAGATTAGGATATACAACGTTATAGACGCATATAATGTTCCCACCGAGGAGTAGGGTCCGACACGCCTGGAATGTTGTAGAGTATTACATCCGAGATGTAAGGTTGCCTTAGGTTAGAATATATAACGTTATGGATGTATATACTGTTCCCACCGAGAAGTAGGGTCCGACACGCCAGGAATGTTGTCAGATATTGCATCCGAGATGTTAGGTTGCCTTAGATTAGGATATACAACGTTATAGACGCATATAATGTTCCCACCGAGAAGTAGGCTCCGACACGCCTGGAATGTTGTAGAATATTACATCCGAGATGTAAGGTTGCCTTAGGTTAGAATATATAACGTTATGGACGTATATACTGCTCCCACCGAGATGTAGGGTCCAACACGCCAGGAATGTTGTCAAATATTGCATCCGAGATATAAGTTTGCCTTAGGTTAGGATATATAACGTTATGGACGTATATACTGTTCCCACCGAGAGCTAGGGTTCGACAGGCCAGGAATGTTGTCAAATATTGCATCCGAGATGTTAGGTTGCCTTAGATTAGGATATACAACGTTATAGACGCATATAATGTTCACACCGAGGAGTAGGGACCGACACGCCTGGAATGTTGTAGAGTATTACATCCGAGATGTAAGGTTTCCTTAGGTTAGAATATATAACGTTATGGATGTATATACTGTTCCCACCGAGAAGTAGGGTCCGACAAGCCTGGAATGTTGTAGAATATTACATCCGAGATGTAAGGTTGCCTTAGATTAGAATATATAACGTTATGGACGTATATACTGTTCCCACCGAGAAGTAGGGTCCGACACGCCAGGAATGTTGTCAAATATTGCATCCGAGATGTAAGGTTGCCTTAGGTTAGGATATATAACGTTATGGACGTATATACTGTTCCCACCGAGAGGTAGGGTCCGAAACGCCAGGAATGTTGTAAAATATTACATCCGAGTTGTTACGTTGCCGTTATAGACGCATTAATGTTACCGCCGTGACGTAGGGACCGACACGCCTGGAATGTTGTCAAATGTTACATCCGACATGTTAGGTTGCCTTAGGTTAGGATATATGACGTTACAGACGTATATACTGTTCCCTCCGAGAAGTAGGGTCCGACAGGCGAGGAATGTTGTCAAATATTGCATCCGAGATGTTAGGTTGCCTTAGATTATGATATATACCGTTATAGACGCATATAATGTTCCCACCGAGAAGTAGGTTCCGACACGCCTGGAAGGTTGTAGAATATTACATCCGAGATGTCAGGTTGCGTTAGGTTAGGATATATACCGTTATAGACATATATACTGTTCCCTCCGAGAAGTAGGGTTCGACAGGCCAGGAATGTTGTCAAATATTGCATCCGAGATGTTAGGTTGCCTTAGATTATGATATATACCGTTATAGACGCATATAATGTTCCCACCGAGAAGTAGGGTCCGACACGCCTAGAAGGTTGTAGAATATTACATCCGAGATGTCAGGTTGCCTTAGGTTAGGATATATACCGTTATAGACATATATACTGTTCCCTCCGAGAAGTAGAGTTCGACAGGCCAGGAATGTTGTCAAATATTGCATCCGAGATGTTAGGTTGCCTTAGATTATGATATATACCGTTATAGACGTATATACTGTTCCCTCCGAGAAGTAGGGTTCGACAGGCCAGGAATGTTGTCAAATATTGCATCCGAGATGTTAGGTTGCCTTAGATTAGGATATACAACGTTATAGACGCATATAATGTTCCCACCGAGAAGTAGGGTCCGACACGCCTGGAATGTTGTAGAATATTACATCCGAGATGTAAGGTTGCCTTAGGTTAGAATATATAACGTTATGGACGTATATACTGTTCCCACCGAGTAGTAGGGTCCGACACGCCAGGAATGTTGTCAAATATTACATCCGAGATGTAAGGTTGCCTTAGGTTAGGATATATAACGTTATGGACGTATATACTGTTCCCACCGAGAAGTAGGGTCCGAAACGCCAGGAATGTTGTCAAATATTACATCCGAGTTGTTACGTTGCCGTTATAGACGCATTAATGTTACGACCGAGACGTAGGGACCGACACGCCTGGAATGTTGTCAAATGTGACATCCGAGATGTTAGGTTGCCTTAGGTTAGGATATATGTCGTTATAGACGTATATACTGTTCCCTCCGGGAAGTAGGGTTCGACAGGCCAGGAATGTTGTCAAATATTGCATGCGAGATGTTAGGTTGCCTTAGATTATGATATATACCGTTATAGACGTATATACTGTTCCCTCCGAGAAGTAGGGTTCGACAGGCCAGGAATGTTGTCAAATATTGCATCCAAGATGTTAGGTTGCCTTAGATTATGATATATACCGTTATAGACGCATATAATGTTCCCACCGAGAAGTAGGTTCCGACACGCCTGGAAGGTTGTAGAATATTACATCCGAGATGTCAGGTTGCCCTAGGTTAGGATATATACCGTTATAGACATATATACTGTTCCCTCCGAGAAGTAGGGTTCGACAGGCCAGGAATGTTGTCAAATATTGCATCCGAGGTGTTAGGTTGCCTTAGATTAGGATATATACCGTTATAGACGTATATAATGTTCCCTCCGAGAAGTAGGGTTCGACAGGCCAGGAATGTTGTCAAATATTGCATCCGAGATGTTAGGTTGCCTTAGATTAGGATATACAACGTTATAGACGCATATAAT
Source organism: Xylocopa violacea (assembly GCA_963969225.1). Classification (NCBI taxonomy): domain Eukaryota; kingdom Metazoa; phylum Arthropoda; class Insecta; order Hymenoptera; family Apidae; genus Xylocopa; species Xylocopa violacea. The sequence goes on from CAXAJV010000004.1 coordinate 25,177,871, forward strand.
GTTCCCACCGAGAAGTAGGGTCCGACACGCCTGGAAGGTTGTAGAATATTAAATCCGAGATGTTAGGTTGCCTTAGGTTAGGATATATATCGTTATAGACGTATATACTGTTCCCACCGAGAGGTAGGGTTCGACAGGCCAGGAATGTTGTCAAATATTGCATCCGAGATGTTAGGTTGCCTTAGGTTAGGATATATAACGTTATAGACGCATGTAATGTTACCACCGAGACGTAGGGATCGACACGACTGGAATGTTGTCAAATGTTACATCCGAGATGTTAGGTTGCCTTAGGTTAGGATATATGACGTTACAGACGTATATACTGTTCCCACCGAGAGGTAGGGTTCGACAGGCCAGGAATGTTGTCAAATATTGCATCCGAGATGTTAGGTTGCCTTAGGTTAGGATATATAACGTTATAGACGCATGTAATGTTACCTCCGAGACGTAGGGACCGACACGCCTGGAATGTTGTCAAGTGTTACATCCGAGATGTTAGGTTGCCTTATGTTAGGATATATCACGCTATAGACGTATATACTGTTCCCTCCGAGAAGTAGGGTTCGACAGGCCAGGAATGTTGTCAAATATTGCATCCGAGATGTTAGGTTGCCTTAGATTAGGATATATACCGTTATAGACGTATATAATGTACCCTCCGAGAAGTAGGGTTCGACAGGCCAGGAATGTTGTCAAATATTTCATCCGAGATGTTAGGTTGCCTTAGGTTAGGATATATAACGTTATAGACGCATGTAATGTTACCACCGAGACGTAGGGACCGACACGACTGGAATGTTGTCAAATGTTACATCCGAGATGTTAGGTTGCCTTAGGTTAGGAAATATGACGTTACAGACGTATATACTGTTCCCACCGAGAGGTAGGGTTCGACAGGCCAGGAATGTTGTCAAATATTGCATCCGAGATGTTAGGTTGCCTTAGGTTAGGATATATAACGTTATAGACGCATGTAATGTTACCTCCGAGACGTAGGGACCGACACGCCTGGAATGTTGTCAAATGTTACATCCGAGATGTTAGGTTGCCTTATGTTAGGATATATGACGCTACAGACGTATATACTGTTCCCTCCGAGAAGTAGGGTTCGACAGGCCAGGAATGTTGTCAAATATTGCATCCGAGATGTTAGGTAACTTAGATTAGGATATATACCGTTATAGACGTATATAATGTACCCTCCGAGAAGTAGGGTTCGACAGGCCAGGAATGTTGTCAAATATTGCATCCGAGATGTTAGGTTGCCTTAGATTATGATATATACCGTTATAGACGCATATAATGTTCCCACCGAGAAGTAGGGTCCGACACGCCTAGAAGGTTGTAGAATATTACATCCGAGATGTCAGGTTGCCTTAGGTTAGGATATATACCGTTATAGACATATATACTGTTCCCTCCGAGAAGTAGAGTTCGACAGGCCAGGAATGTTGTCAAATATTGCATCCGAGATGTTAGGTTGCCTTAGATTATGATATATACCGTTATAGACGTATATACTGTTCCCTCCGAGAAGTAGGGTTCGACAGGCCAGGAATGTTGTCAAATATTGCATCCGAGATGTTAGGTTGCCTTATATTATGATATATACCGTTATAGACGTATATACTGTTCCCTCCGAGAAGTAGGGTTCGACAGGCCAGGAATGTTGTCAAATATTGCATCCATGATGTCAGGCTGCCTTAGATTAGGATATACAACGTTATAAACGCATATAATGTTCCCACCGAGAAGTAGGGTCCGACACGCCTGGAATGTTGTAGAATATTACATCCGAGATGTAAGGTTGCCTTTGGTTAGGATATATAACGTTATGGACGTATATACTGTTCCCACCGAGAAGTAGGGTCCGAAACGCCAGGAATGTTGTAAAATATTACATCCGAGTTGTTACGTTGCCGTTATAGACGCATTAATGTTACCACCGAGACGTAGGGACCGACACGCCTGGAATGTTGTCAAATGTGACATCCGAGATGTTAGGCTGCCTTAGGTTAGGATATATATCGTTATAGACGCATATAATGTTCCCACCGAGTAGTAGGGTCCGACACGCCTGGAAGGTTGTAGAATATTACATCCGAGATGTCAGGTTGCCTTAGGTTAGGATATACACCGTTATAGACATATATACTGTTACCTCCGAGAAGTAGGGTTCGACAGGCCAGGAATGTTGTCAAATATTGCATCCGAGATGTTAGGTTGCCTTAGATTATGATATATACCGTTATAGACGTATATACTGTTCCCTCCGAGAAGTAGGGTTCGACAGGCCAGGAATGTTGTCAAATATTGCATCCAAGATGTTAGGCTGCCTTAGATTAGGATATACAACGTTATAGACGCATATAATGTTCCCACCGAGATGTAGGGTCCGACACGCCTGGAAGGTTGTCAAATGTTACATCCGAGATGTTAGGTTGCCTCAGGTTAAGATATATGACGTTATAGACGTATATACTTTTCTCTCCGAGAAGTAGGGTTCGACGGGCCAGGAATGTTGTCAAATGTTGCATCCGAGATGTTAGGTCGCCTTAGGATAGGATATATAACGTTATAGACGCATGTAATGTTCCCACCGAGGAGTAGGGTCCGACACGCCTGGAATGTTGTAAAATATTACATCCGAGTTGTTACGTTGCCGTTATAGACGCATTAATGTTACCACCGAGACGTAGGGACCGACACGCCTGGAATGTTGTCAAATGTTACATCCGACATGTTAGGTTGCCTTAGATTATGATATATACCGTTATAGACGCATATAATGTTCCCACCGAGAAGTAGGGTCCGACACGCCTAGAAGGTTGTAGAATATTACATCCGAGATGTCAGGTTGCCTTAGGTTAGGATATATACCGTTATAGACATATATACTGTTCCCTCCGAGAAGTAGAGTTCGACAGGCCAGGAATGTTGTCAAATATTGCATCCGAGATGTTAGGTTGCCTTAGATTATGATATATACCGTTATAGACGTATATACTGTTCCCTCCGAGAAGTAGGGTTCGACAGGCCAGGAATGTTGTCAAATATTGCATCCGAGATGTTAGGTTGCCTTAGATTAGGATATACAACGTTATAGACGCATATAATGTTCCCACCGAGAAGTAGGGTCCGACACGCCTGGAATGTTGTAGAATATTACATCCGAGATGTAAGGTTGCCTTAGGTTAGAATATATAACGTTATGGACGTATATACTGTTCCCACCGAGTAGTAGGGTCCGACACGCCAGGAATGTTGTCAAATATTACATCCGAGATGTAAGGTTGCCTTAGGTTAGGATATATAACGTTATGGACGTATATACTGTTCCCACCGAGAAGTAGGGTCCGAAACGCCAGGAATGTTGTCAAATATTACATCCGAGTTGTTACGTTGCCGTTATAGACGCATTAATGTTACGACCGAGACGTAGGGACCGACACGCCTGGAATGTTGTCAAATGTGACATCCGAGATGTTAGGTTGCCTTAGGTTAGGATATATGTCGTTATAGACGTATATACTGTTCCCTCCGGGAAGTAGGGTTCGACAGGCCAGGAATGTTGTCAAATATTGCATGCGAGATGTTAGGTTGCCTTAGATTATGATATATACCGTTATAGACGTATATACTGTTCCCTCCGAGAAGTAGGGTTCGACAGGCCAGGAATGTTGTCAAATATTGCATCCAAGATGTTAGGTTGCCTTAGATTATGATATATACCGTTATAGACGCATATAATGTTCCCACCGAGAAGTAGGTTCCGACACGCCTGGAAGGTTGTAGAATATTACATCCGAGATGTCAGGTTGCCCTAGGTTAGGATATATACCGTTATAGACATATATACTGTTCCCTCCGAGAAGTAGGGTTCGACAGGCCAGGAATGTTGTCAAATATTGCATCCGAGGTGTTAGGTTGCCTTAGATTAGGATATATACCGTTATAGACGTATATAATGTTCCCTCCGAGAAGTAGGGTTCGACAGGCCAGGAATGTTGTCAAATATTGCATCCGAGATGTTAGGTTGCCTTAGATTAGGATATACAACGTTATAGACGCATATAATGTTCCCACCGAGAAGTAGGGTCCGACACGCCTGGAAGGTTGTAGAATATTAAATCCGAGATGTTAGGTTGCCTTAGGTTAGGATATATATCGTTATAGACGTATATACTGTTCCCACCGAGAGGTAGGGTTCGACAGGCCAGGAATGTTGTCAAATATTGCATCCGAGATGTTAGGTTGCCTTAGGTTAGGATATATAACGTTATAGACGCATGTAATGTTACCACCGAGACGTAGGGATCGACACGACTGGAATGTTGTCAAATGTTACATCCGAGATGTTAGGTTGCCTTAGGTTAGGATATATGACGTTACAGACGTATATACTGTTCCCACCGAGAGGTAGGGTTCGACAGGCCAGGAATGTTGTCAAATATTGCATCCGAGATGTTAGGTTGCCTTAGGTTAGGATATATAACGTTATAGACGCATGTAATGTTACCTCCGAGACGTAGGGACCGACACGCCTGGAATGTTGTCAAGTGTTACATCCGAGATGTTAGGTTGCCTTATGTTAGGATATATCACGCTATAGACGTATATACTGTTCCCTCCGAGAAGTAGGGTTCGACAGGCCAGGAATGTTGTCAAATATTGCATCCGAGATGTTAGGTTGCCTTAGATTAGGATATATACCGTTATAGACGTATATAATGTACCCTCCGAGAAGTAGGGTTCGACAGGCCAGGAATGTTGTCAAATATTTCATCCGAGATGTTAGGTTGCCTTAGGTTAGGATATATAACGTTATAGACGCATGTAATGTTACCACCGAGACGTAGGGACCGACACGACTGGAATGTTGTCAAATGTTACATCCGAGATGTTAGGTTGCCTTAGGTTAGGAAATATGACGTTACAGACGTATATACTGTTCCCACCGAGAGGTAGGGTTCGACAGGCCAGGAATGTTGTCAAATATTGCATCCGAGATGTTAGGTTGCCTTAGGTTAGGATATATAACGTTATAGACGCATGTAATGTTACCTCCGAGACGTAGGGACCGACACGCCTGGAATGTTGTCAAATGTTACATCCGAGATGTTAGGTTGCCTTATGTTAGGATATATGACGCTACAGACGTATATACTGTTCCCTCCGAGAAGTAGGGTTCGACAGGCCAGGAATGTTGTCAAATATTGCATCCGAGATGTTAGGTAACTTAGATTAGGATATATACCGTTATAGACGTATATAATGTACCCTCCGAGAAGTAGGGTTCGACAGGCCAGGAATGTTGTCAAATATTGCATCCGAGATGTTAGGTTGCCTTAGATTATGATATATACCGTTATAGACGCATATAATGTTCCCACCGAGAAGTAGGGTCCGACACGCCTAGAAGGTTGTAGAATATTACATCCGAGATGTCAGGTTGCCTTAGGTTAGGATATATACCGTTATAGACATATATACTGTTCCCTCCGAGAAGTAGAGTTCGACAGGCCAGGAATGTTGTCAAATATTGCATCCGAGATGTTAGGTTGCCTTAGATTATGATATATACCGTTATAGACGTATATACTGTTCCCTCCGAGAAGTAGGGTTCGACAGGCCAGGAATGTTGTCAAATATTGCATCCAAGATGTTAGGTTGCCTTAGATTATGATATATACCGTTATAGACGCATATAATGTTCCCACCGAGAAGTAGGTTCCGACACGCCTGGAAGGTTGTAGAATATTACATCCGAGATGTCAGGTTGCCCTAGGTTAGGATATATACCGTTATAGACATATATACTGTTCCCTCCGAGAAGTAGGGTTCGACAGGCCAGGAATGTTGTCAAATATTGCATCCGAGGTGTTAGGTTGCCTTAGATTAGGATATATACCGTTATAGACGTATATAATGTTCCCTCCGAGAAGTAGGGTTCGACAGGCCAGGAATGTTGTCAAATATTGCATCCGAGATGTTAGGTTGCCTTAGATTAGGATATACAACGTTATAGACGCATATAATGTTCCCACCGAGAAGTAGGGTCCGACACGCCTGGAAGGTTGTAGAATATTAAATCCGAGATGTTAGGTTGCCTTAGGTTAGGATATATATCGTTATAGACGTATATACTGTTCCCACCGAGAGGTAGGGTTCGACAGGCCAGGAATGTTGTCAAATATTGCATCCGAGATGTTAGGTTGCCTTAGGTTAGGATATATAACGTTATAGACGCATGTAATGTTACCACCGAGACGTAGGGATCGACACGACTGGAATGTTGTCAAATGTTACATCCGAGATGTTAGGTTGCCTTAGGTTAGGATATATGACGTTACAGACGTATATACTGTTCCCACCGAGAGGTAGGGTTCGACAGGCCAGGAATGTTGTCAAATATTGCATCCGAGATGTTAGGTTGCCTTAGGTTAGGATATATAACGTTATAGACGCATGTAATGTTACCTCCGAGACGTAGGGACCGACACGCCTGGAATGTTGTCAAGTGTTACATCCGAGATGTTAGGTTGCCTTATGTTAGGATATATCACGCTATAGACGTATATACTGTTCCCTCCGAGAAGTAGGGTTCGACAGGCCAGGAATGTTGTCAAATATTGCATCCGAGATGTTAGGTTGCCTTAGATTAGGATATATACCGTTATAGACGTATATAATGTACCCTCCGAGAAGTAGGGTTCGACAGGCCAGGAATGTTGTCAAATATTTCATCCGAGATGTTAGGTTGCCTTAGGTTAGGATATATAACGTTATAGACGCATGTAATGTTACCACCGAGACGTAGGGACCGACACGACTGGAATGTTGTCAAATGTTACATCCGAGATGTTAGGTTGCCTTAGGTTAGGAAATATGACGTTACAGACGTATATACTGTTCCCACCGAGAGGTAGGGTTCGACAGGCCAGGAATGTTGTCAAATATTGCATCCGAGATGTTAGGTTGCCTTAGGTTAGGATATATAACGTTATAGACGCATGTAATGTTACCTCCGAGACGTAGGGACCGACACGCCTGGAATGTTGTCAAATGTTACATCCGAGATGTTAGGTTGCCTTATGTTAGGATATATGACGCTACAGACGTATATACTGTTCCCTCCGAGAAGTAGGGTTCGACAGGCCAGGAATGTTGTCAAATATTGCATCCGAGATGTTAGGTAACTTAGATTAGGATATATACCGTTATAGACGTATATAATGTACCCTCCGAGAAGTAGGGTTCGACAGGCCAGGAATGTTGTCAAATATTGCATCCGAGATGTTAGGTTGCCTTAGATTATGATATATACCGTTATAGACGTATATACTGTTCCCTCCGAGAAGTAGGGTTCGACAGGCCAGGAATGTTGTCAAATATTGCATCCGAGATGTTAGGTTGCCTTAGATTATGATATATACCGTTATAGACGTATATACTGTTCCCTCCGAGAAGTAGGGTTCGACAGGCCAGGAATGTTGTCAAATATTGCATCCATGATGTCAGGCTGCCTTAGATTAGGATATACAACGTTATAAACGCATATAATGTTCCCACCGAGAAGTAGGGTCCGACACGCCTGGAATGTTGTAGAATATTACATCCGAGATGTAAGGTTGCCTTTGGTTAGGATATATAACGTTATGGACGTATATACTGTTCCCACCGAGAAGTAGGGTCCGAAACGCCAGGAATGTTGTAAAATATTACATCCGAGTTGTTACGTTGCCGTTATAGACGCATTAATGTTACCACCGAGACGTAGGGACCGACACGCCTGGAATGTTGTCAAATGTGACATCCGAGATGTTAGGCTGCCTTAGGTTAGGATATATATCGTTATAGACGCATATAATGTTCCCACCGAGTAGTAGGGTCCGACACGCCTGGAAGGTTGTAGAATATTACATCCGAGATGTCAGGTTGCCTTAGGTTAGGATATACACCGTTATAGACATATATACTGTTACCTCCGAGAAGTAGGGTTCGACAGGCCAGGAATGTTGTCAAATATTGCATCCGAGATGTTAGGTTGCCTTAGATTATGATATATACCGTTATAGACGTATATACTGTTCCCTCCGAGAAGTAGGGTTCGACAGGCCAGGAATGTTGTCAAATATTGCATCCAAGATGTTAGGCTGCCTTAGATTAGGATATACAACGTTATAGACGCATATAATGTTCCCACCGAGATGTAGGGTCCGACACGCCTGGAAGGTTGTCAAATGTTACATCCGAGATGTTAGGTTGCCTCAGGTTAAGATATATGACGTTATAGACGTATATACTTTTCTCTCCGAGAAGTAGGGTTCGACGGGCCAGGAATGTTGTCAAATGTTGCATCCGAGATGTTAGGTCGCCTTAGGATAGGATATATAACGTTATAGACGCATGTAATGTTCCCACCGAGGAGTAGGGTCCGACACGCCTGGAATGTTGTAAAATATTACATCCGAGTTGTTACGTTGCCGTTATAGACGCATTAATGTTACCACCGAGACGTAGGGACCGACACGCCTGGAATGTTGTCAAATGTTACATCCGACATGTTAGGTTGCCTTAGGTTAGGATATATGACGTTACAGACGTATATACTGTTCCCTCCAAGAAATAGGGTTCGACAGGCGAGGAATGTTGTCAAATATTGCATCCGTGATGTTAGGTTGCCTTAGATTATGATATATACCGTTATAGACGCATATAATGTTCCCACCGAGAAGTAGGTTCCGACACGCCAGGAAGGTTGTAGAATATTACATCCGAGATGTCAGGTTGCCCTAGGTTAGGATATATACCGTTATAGACATATATACTGTTCCCTCCGAGAAGTAGGGTTCGACAGGCCAGGAATGTTGTCAAATATTGCATCCGAGATGTTAGGTTGCCTTAGATTATGATATACAACGTTATAGACGCATATAATGTTCCCACCGAGAAGTAGGGTCCGACACGCCTGGAATGTTGTAGAATATTACATCCGAGATGTAAGGTTGCCTTAGGTTAGAATATATAACGTTATGGAGGTATATACTGTTCCCACCGAGAAGTAGGGTCCGAAACGCCAGGAATGTTGTCAAATATTACATCCGAGATGTTAGGTTGCCTTAGATTATGATATATACCGTTATAGACGCATATAATGTTCCCACCGAGAAGTAGGGTCCGACACGCCTAGAAGGTTGTAGAATATTACATCCGAGATGTCAGGTTGCCTTAGGTTTGGATATATACCGTTATAGACATATATACTGTTCCCTCCGAGAAGTAGAGTTCGACAGGCCAGGAATGTTGTCAAATATTGCATCCGAGATGTTAGGTTGCCTTAGATTATGATATATACCGTTATAGACGTATATACTGTTCCCTCCGAGTAGTAGGGTTCGACAGGCCAGGAATGTTGTCAAATATTGCATCCGAGATGTTAGGTTGCCTTAGATTAGGATACACAACGTTATAGACGCATATAATGTTCCCACCGAGAAGTAGGGTCCGACACGCCTGGAATGTTGTAGAATAATACATCCGAGATGTCAGGTTGCCTTAGGTTAGGATATATAACGTTATAGACGTATATACTGTTCCCTCCGAGAAGTAGGGTTCGACAGGCCAGGAATGTTGTCAAATATTGCATCCGAGATGTTAGGTTGCCTTAGATTAGGATATATACCGTTATAGACGCATGTAATGTTACCACCGAGACGTAGGGACCGACACGCCTGGAATGTTGTCAAATGTTACATCCGAGATGTTAGGTTGCCTCAGGTTAAGATATATGACGTTATAGACGTATATACTTTTCTCTCCGAGAAGTAGGGTTCGACGGGCCAGGAATGTTGTCAAATGTTGCATCCGAGATGTTAGGTCGCCTTAGGATAGGATATATAACGTTATAGACGCATGTAATGTTACCACCGAGACGTAGGGACCGACACGCCTGAAATGTTGTCAAATGTTACATCCGAGATGTTAGGTTGCCTTAGGTTAGGATATATGACGTTACAGACGTATATACTGTTCCCTCCGAGAAGTAGTGTTCGACAGGCCAGGAATGTTGTCAAATATTGCATCCGAGATGTTAGGTTGCCTTAGATTAGGATATATAACGTTATAGACGTATATACTGTTCCCTCCGAGAAGTAGGGTTCGACAGGCCAGGAATGCTGTCAAATATTGCATCCGAGATGTTAGGTTGCCTCAGGTAAGGATATATGACGTTATAGACGTATATACTGTTCCCACCGAGAAGTAGGGTTCGACAGGCCAGGAATGTGGTCAAATATTGCATCCGAGATGTTAGGTTGCCTTAGATTAGGATATATACCGTTATAGACGTTTATAATGTTCCCTCCGAGAAGTAGGGTCCGACACGCCTGGAAGGTTGTAGAATATTACATCCGAGATGTTAGGTTGCCTTAGGTTAGGATATATGACGTTACAGACGTATATACTGTTCCCTCCGAGAAGTAGGGTTCGACAGGCCAGGAATGTTGTCAAATATTGCATCCGAGATGTTAGATTGCCTTAGATTATGATATCGACCGTTATAGACGCATATAATATTCCCACCGAAAAGTATGCACCGACACGCCAGGAATATTGTAAAATATTACGTCTGAGATAATAGGTTGCCTTAGATTAGGATATACAACGTTATAGACTCATATAATGTTCCCACCGAGAAGTAGGGTCCGACACGCCTGGAATGATGTAGAATATTACATCCGAGATGTCAGGTTGCCTTAGGTGAGGATATATAACGTTATAGACGTATATACTGTTCCCTCCGAGAAGTAGGGTTCGACACGCCAGCAATGTTGTCAAATATTACATCCGAGTTGTTACGTTGCCGTTATAGACGCATTAATGTTACCACCGAGACGTAGGGACCGACACGCCTGGAATGTTGTCAAATGTGACATCCGAGATGTTAGATTGCCTCAGGTTAGGATACATGACGTTATAGACGTATATACGGTTCCCTCCGAGAAGTAGGGTTCGACGGGCCAGGAATGTTGTCAAATATTGCATCCGAGATGTTAGGTCGCCTTAGGTTAGGATATATAACGTTATAGACGCATGTAATGTTACCACCGAGACGTAGGGACCGACACGCCTGGAATGTTGTCAAATGTTACATCCGAGATGTTAGGTTGTCTTAGGTTAGGATATATGACGTTACAGACGTATATACTTTTCCCTCCGAGAAGTAGGGTTCGACAGGCCAGGAATGTTGTCAAATATTGCATCCGAGATGTTAGGTTGCCTTAGGTTAGGATATATAACGTTATAGACGCATGTAATGTTACCACCGAGACGTAGGGACCGACACGCCTGGAATGTTGTCAAATGTTACATCCGAGATGTTAGGTTGCCTTAGGTTAGGATATATGACGTGATAGACGTATATACTGTTCCCTCCGAGAGGTAGGGTTCGACAGGCCAGGAATGTTGTCAAATATTGCATCCGAGATGTTAGGTTGCCTTAGATTAGGATACACAACGTTATAGACGCATATAATGTTCCCACCGAGAAGTAGGGTCCGACACGCCTGGAATGTTGTAGAATAATACATCCGAGACGTCAGGTTGCCTTAGGTTAGGATATATAACGTTATAGACGTATATACTGTTCCCTCCGAGAAGTAGGGTTCGACAGGCCAGGAATGTTGTCAAATATTGCATCCGAGATGTTAGGTTGCCTTAGATTAGGATATATACCGTTATAGACGCATGTAATGTTACCACCGAGACGTAGGGACCGACACGCCTGGAATGTTGTCAAATGTTACATCCGAGATGTTAGGTTGCCTCAGGTTAAGATATATGACGTTATAGACGTATATACTTTTCTCTCCGAGAAGTAGGGTTCGACGGGCCAGGAATGTTGTCAAATGTTGCATCCGAGATGTTAGGTCGCCTTAGGATAGGATATATAACGTTATAGACGCATGTAATGTTACCACCGAGACGTAGGGACCGACACGCCTGAAATGTTGTCAAATGTTACATCCGAGATGTTAGGTTGCCTTAGGTTAGGATATATGACGTTACAGACGTATATACTGTTCCCTCCGAGAAGTAGTGTTCGACAGGCCAGGAATGTTGTCAAATATTGCATCCGAGATGTTAGGTTGCCTTAGATTAGGATATATAACGTTATAGACGTATATACTGTTCCCTCCGAGAAGTAGGGTTCGACAGGCCAGGAATGCTGTCAAATATTGCATCCGAGATGTTAGGTTGCCTCAGGTAAGGATATATGACGTTATAGACGTATATACTGTTCCCACCGAGAAGTAGGGTTCGACAGGCCAGGAATGTGGTCAAATATTGCATCCGAGATGTTAGGTTGCCTTAGATTAGGATATATACCGTTATAGACGTTTATAATTTTTCCCTCCGAGAAGTAGGGTCCGACACGCCTGGAAGGTTGTAGAATATTACATCCGAGATGTTAGGTTGCCTTAGGTTAGGATATATGACGTTACAGACGTATATACTGTTCCCTCCGAGAAGTAGGGTTCGACAGGCCAGGAATGTTGTCAAATATTGCATCCGAGATGTTAGATTGCCTTAGATTATGATATCGACCGTTATAGACGCATATAATATTCCCACCGAAAAGTATGCACCGACACGCCAGGAATATTGTAAAATATTACGTCTGAGATAATAGGTTGCCTTAGATTAGGATATACAACGTTATAGACTCATATAATGTTCCCACCGAGAAGTAGGGTCCGACACGCCTGGAATGATGTAGAATATTACATCCGAGATGTCAGGTTGCCTTAGGTGAGGATATATAACGTTATAGACGTATATACTGTTCCCTCCGAGAAGTAGGGTTCGACACGCCAGCAATGTTGTCAAATATTACATCCGAGTTGTTACGTTGCCGTTATAGACGCATTAATGTTACCACCGAGACGTAGGGACCGACACGCCTGGAATGTTGTCAAATGTGACATCCGAGATGTTAGATTGCCTCAGGTTAGGATACATGACGTTATAGACGTATATACGGTTCCCTCCGAGAAGTAGGGTTCGACGGGCCAGGAATGTTGTCAAATATTGCATCCGAGATGTTAGGTCGCCTTAGGTTAGGATATATAACGTTATAGACGCATGTAATGTTACCACCGAGACGTAGGGACCGACACGCCTGGAATGTTGTCAAATGTTACATCCGAGATGTTAGGTTGCCTTAGGTTAGGATATATGACGTTACAGACGTATATACTTTTCCCTCCGAGAAGTAGGGTTCGACAGGCCAGGAATGTTGTCAAATATTGCATCCGAGATGTTAGGTTACCTTAGGTTAGGATATATAACGTTATAGACGCATGTAATGTTACCTCCGAGACGTAGGGACCGACACGCCTGGAATGTTGTCAAATGTTACATGCGAGATGTTAGGTTGCCTTATGTTAGGATATATGACGCTACAGACGTATATACTGTTCCCTCCGAGAAGTAGGGTTCGACAGGCCAGGAATGTTGTCAAATATTGCATCCGAGATGTTAGGTTGCCTTAGATTAGGATATACAACGTTATAGACGCATATAATGTTCCCACCGAGGAGTAGGGTCCGACACGCCTGGAATGTTGTAGAGTATTATATCCGAGATGTAAGGTTGCCTTAGGTTAGAATATATAACGTTATGGATGTATATACTGTTCCCACCGAGAAGTAGGGTCCGACACGCCAGGAATGTTGTCAAATATTGCATCCGAGATGTTAGGTTGCCTTAGATTAGGATATACAACGTTATAGACGCATATAATGTTCCCACCGAGAAGTAGGGTCCGACACGCCTGGAATGTTGTAGAATATTACATCCGAGATGTAAGGTTGCCTTAGGTTAGAATATATAACGTTATGGCCGTATATACTGTTCCCACAGAGAAGTAGGGTCCGAAACGCCAGGAATGTTGTCAAATATTACATCCGAGTTGTTACGTTGCCGTTATAGACGCATTAATGTTACCACCGAGACGTAGGGACCGACACGCCTGGAATGTTGTCAAATGTGACATCCGAGATGTTAGGCTGCCTTAGGTTAGGATATATATCGCTATAGACGCATATAATGTTCCCACCGAGTAGTAGGGTCCGACACGCCTGGAAGGTTGTAGAATATTACATCCGAGATGTCAGGTTGCCTTAGGTTAGGATATACACCGTTATAGACATATATACTGTTACCTCCGAGAAGTAGGGTTCGACAGGCCAGGAATGTTGTCAAATATTGCATCCGAGATGTTAGATTGCCTTAGGTTAGGATATATAACGTTATAGACGCATGTAAAGTTACCGCCGAGACGTAGGGACCGACACGCCTGGAATGTTGTCAAATGTTACATCCGACATGTTAGGTTGCCTTAGGTTAGGATATATGACGTTGCAGACGTATATACTGTTCCCTCCGAGAAGTAGGGTTCGACAGGCGAGGAATGTTGTCAAATATTGCATACGAGATGTTAGGTTGCCTTAGATTATGATATATACCGTTATAGACGCATATAATGTTCCCACCGAGAAGTAGGGTCCGACACGCCTGGAATGTTGTCAAATGTTACATCCGAGATGTTAGATTGCCTCAGGTTAGGATATATGACGTTATAGACGTATATACGGTTCCCTCCGAGAAGTAGGGTTCGACGGGCCAGGAATGTTGTCAAATATTGCATCCGAGATGTTAGGTTGCCTTAGATTAGGATATATACCGTTATAGACGCATGTAATGTTACCACCGAGACGTAGGGACCGACACGCCTGGAATGTTGTCAAATGTTACATCCGAGATGTTAGGTTGCCTTAGGTTAGGATATATGACGTTATAGACGTATATACTGTTCCCACCGAGAAGTAGGGTTCGACAGGCCAGGAATGTGGTCAAATATTGCATCCGAGATGTTAGGTTGCCTTAGATTAGGATATATACCGTTATAGACGTTTATAATTTTTCCCTCCGAGAAGTAGGGTCCGACACGCCTGGAAGGTTGTAGAATATTACATCCGAGATGTTAGGTTGCCTTAGGTTAGGATATATGACGTTACAGACGTATATACTGTTCCCTCCGAGAAGTAGGGTTCGACAGGCCAGGAATGTTGTCAAATATTGCATCCGAGATGTTAGATTGCCTTAGATTATGATATCGACCGTTATAGACGCATATAATATTCCCACCGAAAAGTATGCACCGACACGCCAGGAATATTGTAAAATATTACGTCTGAGATAATAGGTTGCCTTAGATTAGGATATACAACGTTATAGACTCATATAATGTTCCCACCGAGAAGTAGGGTCCGACACGCCTGGAATGATGTAGAATATTACATCCGAGATGTCAGGTTGCCTTAGGTGAGGATATATAACGTTATAGACGTATATACTGTTCCCTCCGAGAAGTAGGGTTCGACACGCCAGCAATGTTGTCAAATATTACATCCGAGTTGTTACGTTGCCGTTATAGACGCATTAATGTTACCACCGAGACGTAGAGACCGACACGCCTGGAATGTTGTCAAATGTGACATCCGAGATGTTAGATTGCCTCAGGTTAGGATACATGACGTTATAGACGTATATACGGTTCCCTCCGAGAAGTAGGGTTCGACGGGCCAGGAATGTTGTCAAATATTGCATCCGAGATGTTAGGTCGCCTTAGGTTAGGATATATAACGTTATAGACGCATGTAATGTTACCACCGAGACGTAGGGACCGACACGCCTGGAATGTTGTCAAATGTTACATCCGAGATGTTAGGTTGCCTTAGGTTAGGATATATGACGTTACAGACGTATATACTTTTCCCTCCGAGAAGTAGGGTTCGACAGGCCAGGAATGTTGTCAAATATTGCATCCGAGATGTTAGGTTACCTTAGGTTAGGATATATAACGTTATAGACGCATGTAATGTTACCTCCGAGACGTAGGGACCGACACGCCTGGAATGTTGTCAAATGTTACATGCGAGATGTTAGGTTGCCTTATGTTAGGATATATGACGCTACAGACGTATATACTGTTCCCTCCGAGAAGTAGGGTTCGACAGGCCAGGAATGTTGTCAAATATTGCATCCGAGATGTTAGGTTGCCTTAGATTAGGATATACAACGTTATAGACGCATATAATGTTCCCACCGAGGAGTAGGGTCCGACACGCCTGGAATGTTGTAGAGTATTATATCCGAGATGTAAGGTTGCCTTAGGTTAGAATATATAACGTTATGGATGTATATACTGTTCCCACCGAGAAGTAGGGTCCGACACGCCAGGAATGTTGTCAAATATTGCATCCGAGATGTTAGGTTGCCTTAGATTAGGATATACAACGTTATAGACGCATATAATGTTCCCACCGAGAAGTAGGGTCCGACACGCCTGGAATGTTGTAGAATATTACATCCGAGATGTAAGGTTGCCTTAGGTTAGAATATATAACGTTATGGACGTATATACTGTTCCCACAGAGAAGTAGGGTCCGAAACGCCAGGAATGTTGTCAAATATTACATCCGAGTTGTTACGTTGCCGTTATAGACGCATTAATGTTACCACCGAGACGTAGGGACCGACACGCCTGGAATGTTGTCAAATGTGACATCCGAGATGTTAGGCTGCCTTAGGTTAGGATATATATCGCTATAGACGCATATAATGTTCCCACCGAGTAGTAGGGTCCGACACGCCTGGAAGGTTGTAGAATATTACATCCGAGATGTCAGGTTGCCTTAGGTTAGGATATACACCGTTATAGACATATATACTGTTACCTCCGAGAAGTAGGGTTCGACAGGCCAGGAATGTTGTCAAATATTGCATCCGAGATGTTAGATTGCCTTAGGTTAGGATATATAACGTTATAGACGCATGTAAAGTTACCGCCGAGACGTAGGGACCGACACGCCTGGAATGTTGTCAAATGTTACATCCGACATGTTAGGTTGCCTTAGGTTAGGATATATGACGTTGCAGACGTATATACTGTTCCCTCCGAGAAGTAGGGTTCGACAGGCGAGGAATGTTGTCAAATATTGCATACGAGATGTTAGGTTGCCTTAGATTATGATATATACCGTTATAGACGCATATAATGTTCCCACCGAGAAGTAGGGTCCGACACGCCTGGAATGTTGTCAAATGTTACATCCGAGATGTTAGATTGCCTCAGGTTAGGATATATGACGTTATAGACGTATATACGGTTCCCTCCGAGAAGTAGGGTTCGACGGGCCAGGAATGTTGTCAAATATTGCATCCGAGATGTTAGGTTGCCTTAGATTAGGATATATACCGTTATAGACGCATGTAATGTTACCACCGAGACGTAGGGACCGACACGCCTGGAATGTTGTCAAATGTTACATCCGAGATGTTAGGTTGCCTTATGTTAGGATATTTGACGCTACAGACGTATATACTGTTCCCTCCGAGAAGTAGGGTTCGACAGGCCAGGAATTTTGTCAAATATTGCATCCGAGATGTTAGGTTGCCTTAGATTAGGATATATACCGTTATAGACGTATATAATGTACCCTCCGAGAAGTAGGGTTCGACAGGCCAGGAATGTTGTCAAATATTGCATCCGAGATGTTAGGTTACCTTAGGTTAGGATATATAACGTTATAGACGCATGTAATGTTACCTCCGAGACGTAGGGACCGACACGCCTGGAATGTTGTCAAATGTTACATGCGAGATGTTAGGTTGCCTTATGTTAGGATATATGACGCTACAGACGTATATACTGTTCCCTCCGAGAAGTAGGGTTCGACAGGCCAGGAATGTTGTCAAATATTGCATCCGAGATGTTAGGTTGCCTTAGATTATGATATATACCGTTATAGACGCATATAATGTTCCCACCGAGAAGTAGGTTTCGACACGCCTGGAAGGTTGTAGAATATTACATCCGAGATGTCAGGTCGCCTTAGGTTAGGATATATACCGTTATAGACATATATAGTGTTCTCTCCGAGAAGTAGGGTTCGACAGGCCAGGAATGTTGTCAAATATTGCATCCGAGATGTTAGGTTGCCTTAGATTATGATATATACCGTTATAGACGTATATACTGTTCCCTCCGAGAAGTAGGGTTCGACAGGCCAGGAATGTTGTCAAATATTGCATCCGAGATGTTAGGTTGCCTTAGATTATAATATATACCGTTATAGACGCATATAATGTTCCCACCGAGAAGTAGGGTCCGACACGCCTAGAAGGTTGTAGAATATTACATCCGAGATGTCAGGTTGCCTTAGGTTAGGATATATACCGTTATAGACATATATACTGTTCCCTCCGAGAAGTAGAGTTCGACAGGCCAGGAATGTTGTCAAATATTGCATCCGAGATGTTAGGTTGCCTTAGATTAGGATATATACCGTTATAGACGCATGTAATGTTACCACCGAGACGTAGGGACCGACACGCCTGGAATGTTGTCAAATGTTACATCCGAGATGTTAGGTTGCCTCAGGTTAAGATATATGACGTTATAGACGTATATACTTTTCTCTCCGAGAAGTAGGGTTCGACGGGCCAGGAATGTTGTCAAATGTTGCATCCGAGATGTTAGGTCGCCTTAGGATAGGATATATAACGTTATAGACGCATGTAATGTTACCACCGAGACGTAGGGACCGACACGCCTGAAATGTTGTCAAATGTTACATCCGAGATGTTAGGTTGCCTTAGGTTAGGATATATGACGTTACAGACGTATATACTGTTCCCTCCGAGAAGTAGGGTTCGACAGGCCAGGAATGTTGTCAAATATTGCATCCGAGATGTTAGATTGCCTTAGATTATGATATCGACCGTTATAGACGCATATAATATTCCCACCGAAAAGTATGCACCGACACGCCAGGAATATTGTAAAATATTACGTCTGAGATAATAGGTTGCCTTAGATTAGGATATACAACGTTATAGACTCATATAATGTTCCCACCGAGAAGTAGGGTCCGACACGCCTGGAATGATGTAGAATATTACATCCGAGATGTCAGGTTGCCTTAGGTTAGGATATATAACGTTATAGACGTATATACTGTTCCCTCCGAGAAGTAGGGTTCGACACGCCAGCAATGTTGTCAAATATTACATCCGAGTTGTTACGTTGCCGTTATAGACGCATTAATGTTACCACCGAGACGTACGGACCGACACGCCTGGAATGTTGTCAAATGTGACATCCGAGATGTTAGATTGCCTCAGGTTAGGATACATGACGTTATAGACGCATATACGGTTCCCTCCGAGAAGTAGGGTTCGACGGGCCAGGAATGTTGTCAAATATTGCATCCGAGATGTTAGGTCGCCTTAGGTTAGGATATATAACGTTATAGACGCATGTAATGTTACCACCGAGACGTAGGGACCGACACGACTGGAATGTTGTCAAATGTTACATCCGAGATGTTAGGTTGCCTTAGGTTAGGATATATGACGTTACAGACGTATATACTTTTCCCTCCGAGAAGTAGGGTTCGACAGGCCAGGAATGTTGTCAAATATTGCATCCGAGATGTTAGGTTGCCTTAGATTATGATACATACCGTTATAGACGCATATAATGTTCCCACCGAGAAGTAGGGTCCGACACGCCTGGAAGGTTGTAGAATATTACATCCGAGATGTCAGGTTGCCTTAGGTTAGGATATATACCGTTATAGACATATATACTGTTCCCTCCGAGAAGTAGGGTTCGACAGGCCAGGAATGTTGTCAAATATTGCATCCGAGATGTTAGGTTGCCTTAGGTTAGGATATATAACGTTATAGACGCATGTAATGTTACCACCGAGACGTAGGGACCGACACGCCTGGAATGTTGTCAAATGTTACATCCGAGATGTTAGGTTGCCTTAGGTTAGGATATATGACGTGATAGACGTATATAGTGTTCCCTCCGAGAGGTAGGGTTCGACAGGCCAGGAATGTTGTCAAATATTGCATCCGAGATGTTAGGTTACCTTAGGTTAGGATATATAACGTTATAGACGCATGTAATGTTACCTCCGAGACGTAGGGACCGACACGCCTGGAATGTTGTCAAATGTTACATGCGAGATGTTAGGTTGCCTTAAGTTAGGATATATGACGCTACAGACGTATATACTGTTCCCTCCGAGAAGTAGGGTTCGACAGGCCAGGAATGTTGTCAAATATTGCATCCGAGATGTTAGGTTGCCTTAGATTAGGATATACAACGTTATAGACGCATATAATGTTCCCACCGAGGAGTAGGGTCCGACACGCCTGGAATGTTGTAGAGTATTACATCCGAGATGTAAGGTTGCCTTAGGTTAGAATATATAACGTTATGGATGTATATACTGTTCCCACCGAGAAGTAGAGTCCGACACGCCAGGAATGTTGTCAAATATTGCATCCGAGATGTTAGGTTGCCTTAGATTAGGATATACAACGTTATAGACGCATATAATGTTCCCACCGAGAAGTAGGGTCCGACACGCCTGGAATGTTGTAGAATATTACATCCGAGATGTAAGGTTGCCTTAGGTTAGAATATATAACGTTATGGACGTATATACTGTTCCCACAGAGAAGTAGGGTCCGAAACGCCAGGAATGTTGTCAAATATTACATCCGAGTTGTTACGTTGCCGTTATAGACGCATTAATGTTACCACCGAGACGTAGGGACCGACACGCCTGGAATGTTGTCAAATGTGACATCCGAGATGTTAGGCTGCCTTAGGTTAGGATATATATCGCTATAGACGCATATAATGTTCCCACCGAGTAGTAGGGTCCGACACGCCTGGAAGGTTGTAGAATATTACATCCGAGATGTCAGGTTGCCTTAGGTTAGGATATACACCGTTATAGACATATATACTGTTACCTCCGAGAAGTAGGGTTCGACAGGCCAGGAATGTTGTCAAATATTGCATCCGAGATGTTAGATTGCCTTAGGTTAGGATATATAACGTTATAGACGCATGTAAAGTTACCGCCGAGACGTAGGGACCGACACGCCTGGAATGTTGTCAAATGTTACATCCGACATGTTAGGTTGCCTTAGGTTAGGATATATGACGTTGCAGACGTATATACTGTTCCCTCCGAGAAGTAGGGTTCGACAGGCGAGGAATGTTGTCAAATATTGCATCCGAGATGTTAGGTTGCCTTAGATTATGATATATACCGTTATAGACGCATATAATGTTCCCACCGAGAAGTAGGGTCCGACACGCCTGGAATGTTGTCAAATGTTACATCCGAGATGTTAGATTGCCTCAGGTTAGGATATATGACGTTATAGACGTATATACGGTTCCCTCCGAGAAGTAGGGTTCGACGGGCCAGGAATGTTGTCAAATATTGCATCCGAGATGTTAGGTTGCCTTAGATTAGGATATATACCGTTATAGACGCATGTAATGTTACCACCGAGACGTAGGGACCGACACGCCTGGAATGTTGTCAAATGTTACATCCGAGATGTTAGGTTGCCTTAGGTTAGGATATATGACGTTACAGACGTATATACTGTTCCCTCCGACAAGTAGTGTTCGACAGGCCAGGAATGTTGTCAAATATTGCATCCGAGATGTTAGGTTGCCTTAGATTAGGATATATACCGTTATAGACGTATATACTGTTCCCTCCGAGAAGTATGGTTCGACAGGCCAGGAATGTTGTCAAATATTGCATCCGAGATGTTAGGTTGCCACAGGTAAGGATGTATGACGTTATAGACGTATATACTGTTCCCACCGAGAAGTAGGGTTCGACAGGCCAGGAATGTTGTCAAATATTGCATCCGAGATGTTAGGTTGCCTTAGATTAGGATATATACCGTTATAGACGTTTATAATGTTCCCTCCGAGAAGTAGGGTTCGACAGGCCAGGAATGTTGTCAAATATTGCATCCGAGATGTTAGGTTGCCTTAGATTAGGATATATACCGTTATAGACGCATGTAATGTTACCACCGAGACGTAGGGACCGACACGCCTGGAATGTTGTCAAATGTTACATGCGAGATGTTAGGTTGCCTTATGTTAGGATATATGACGCTACAGACGTATATACTGTTCCCTCCGAGAAGTAGGGTTCGACAGGCCAGGAATGTTGTCAAATATTGCATCCGAGATGTTAGGTTGCCTTAGATTAGGATATACAACGTTATAGACGCATATAATGTTCCCACCGAGGAGTAGGGTCCGACACGCCTGGAATGTTGTAGAATATTACATCCGAGATGTAAGGTTGCCTTAGGTTAGAATATATAACGTTATGGCCGTATATACTGTTCCCACAGAGAAGTAGGGTCCGAAACGCCAGGAATGTTGTCAAATATTACATCCGAGTTGTTACGTTGCCGTTATAGACGCATTAATGTTACCACCGAGACGTAGGGACCGACACGCCTGGAATGTTGTCAAATGTGACATCCGAGATGTTAGGCTGCCTTAGGTTAGGATATATATCGCTATAGACGCATATAATGTTCCCACCGAGTAGTAGGGTCCGACACGCCTGGAAGGTTGTAGAATATTACATCCGAGATGTCAGGTTGCCTTAGGTTAGGATATACACCGTTATAGACATATATACTGTTACCTCCGAGAAGTAGGGTTCGACAGGCCAGGAATGTTGTCAAATATTGCATCCGAGATGTTAGATTGCCTTAGGTTAGGATATATAACGTTATAGACGCATGTAAAGTTACCGCCGAGACGTAGGGACCGACACGCCTGGAATGTTGTCAAATGTTACATCCGACATGTTAGGTTGCCTTAGGTTAGGATATATGACGTTGCAGACGTATATACTGTTCCCTCCGAGAAGTAGGGTTCGACAGGCGAGGAATGTTGTCAAATATTGCATACGAGATGTTAGGTTGCCTTAGATTATGATATATACCGTTATAGACGCATATAATGTTCCCACCGAGAAGTAGGGTCCGACACGCCTGGAATGTTGTCAAATGTTACATCCGAGATGTTAGATTGCCTCAGGTTAGGATATATGACGTTATAGACGTATATACGGTTCCCTCCGAGAAGTAGGGTTCGACGGGCCAGGAATGTTGTCAAATATTGCATCCGAGATGTTAGGTTGCCTTAGATTAGGATATATACCGTTATAGACGCATGTAATGTTACCACCGAGACGTAGGGACCGACACGCCTGGAATGTTGTCAAATGTTACATCCGAGATGTTAGGTTGCCTTAGGTTAGGATATATGACGTTATAGACGTATATACTGTTCCCACCGAGAAGTAGGGTTCGACAGGCCAGGAATGTGGTCAAATATTGCATCCGAGATGTTAGGTTGCCTTAGATTAGGATATATACCGTTATAGACGTTTATAATTTTTCCCTCCGAGAAGTAGGGTCCGACACGCCTGGAAGGTTGTAGAATATTACATCCGAGATGTTAGGTTGCCTTAGGTTAGGATATATGACGTTACAGACGTATATACTGTTCCCTCCGAGAAGTAGGGTTCGACAGGCCAGGAATGTTGTCAAATATTGCATCCGAGATGTTAGATTGCCTTAGATTATGATATCGACCGTTATAGACGCATATAATATTCCCACCGAAAAGTATGCACCGACACGCCAGGAATATTGTAAAATATTACGTCTGAGATAATAGGTTGCCTTAGATTAGGATATACAACGTTATAGACTCATATAATGTTCCCACCGAGAAGTAGGGTCCGACACGCCTGGAATGATGTAGAATATTACATCCGAGATGTCAGGTTGCCTTAGGTGAGGATATATAACGTTATAGACGTATATACTGTTCCCTCCGAGAAGTAGGGTTCGACACGCCAGCAATGTTGTCAAATATTACATCCGAGTTGTTACGTTGCCGTTATAGACGCATTAATGTTACCACCGAGACGTAGAGACCGACACGCCTGGAATGTTGTCAAATGTGACATCCGAGATGTTAGATTGCCTCAGGTTAGGATACATGACGTTATAGACGTATATACGGTTCCCTCCGAGAAGTAGGGTTCGACGGGCCAGGAATGTTGTCAAATATTGCATCCGAGATGTTAGGTCGCCTTAGGTTAGGATATATAACGTTATAGACGCATGTAATGTTACCACCGAGACGTAGGGACCGACACGCCTGGAATGTTGTCAAATGTTACATCCGAGATGTTAGGTTGCCTTAGGTTAGGATATATGACGTTACAGACGTATATACTTTTCCCTCCGAGAAGTAGGGTTCGACAGGCCAGGAATGTTGTCAAATATTGCATCCGAGATGTTAGGTTACCTTAGGTTAGGATATATAACGTTATAGACGCATGTAATGTTACCTCCGAGACGTAGGGACCGACACGCCTGGAATGTTGTCAAATGTTACATGCGAGATGTTAGGTTGCCTTATGTTAGGATATATGACGCTACAGACGTATATACTGTTCCCTCCGAGAAGTAGGGTTCGACAGGCCAGGAATGTTGTCAAATATTGCATCCGAGATGTTAGGTTGCCTTAGATTAGGATATACAACGTTATAGACGCATATAATGTTCCCACCGAGGAGTAGGGTCCGACACGCCTGGAATGTTGTAGAGTATTATATCCGAGATGTAAGGTTGCCTTAGGTTAGAATATATAACGTTATGGATGTATATACTGTTCCCACCGAGAAGTAGGGTCCGACACGCCAGGAATGTTGTCAAATATTGCATCCGAGATGTTAGGTTGCCTTAGATTAGGATATACAACGTTATAGACGCATATAATGTTCCCACCGAGAAGTAGGGTCCGACACGCCTGGAATGTTGTAGAATATTACATCCGAGATGTAAGGTTGCCTTAGGTTAGAATATATAACGTTATGGACGTATATACTGTTCCCACAGAGAAGTAGGGTCCGAAACGCCAGGAATGTTGTCAAATATTACATCCGAGTTGTTACGTTGCCGTTATAGACGCATTAATGTTACCACCGAGACGTAGGGACCGACACGCCTGGAATGTTGTCAAATGTGACATCCGAGATGTTAGGCTGCCTTAGGTTAGGATATATATCGCTATAGACGCATATAATGTTCCCACCGAGTAGTAGGGTCCGACACGCCTGGAAGGTTGTAGAATATTACATCCGAGATGTCAGGTTGCCTTAGGTTAGGATATACACCGTTATAGACATATATACTGTTACCTCCGAGAAGTAGGGTTCGACAGGCCAGGAATGTTGTCAAATATTGCATCCGAGATGTTAGATTGCCTTAGGTTAGGATATATAACGTTATAGACGCATGTAAAGTTACCGCCGAGACGTAGGGACCGACACGCCTGGAATGTTGTCAAATGTTACATCCGACATGTTAGGTTGCCTTAGGTTAGGATATATGACGTTGCAGACGTATATACTGTTCCCTCCGAGAAGTAGGGTTCGACAGGCGAGGAATGTTGTCAAATATTGCATACGAGATGTTAGGTTGCCTTAGATTATGATATATACCGTTATAGACGCATATAATGTTCCCACCGAGAAGTAGGGTCCGACACGCCTGGAATGTTGTCAAATGTTACATCCGAGATGTTAGATTGCCTCAGGTTAGGATATATGACGTTATAGACGTATATACGGTTCCCTCCGAGAAGTAGGGTTCGACGGGCCAGGAATGTTGTCAAATATTGCATCCGAGATGTTAGGTTGCCTTAGATTAGGATATATACCGTTATAGACGCATGTAATGTTACCACCGAGACGTAGGGACCGACACGCCTGGAATGTTGTCAAATGTTACATCCGAGATGTTAGGTTGCCTTATGTTAGGATATTTGACGCTACAGACGTATATACTGTTCCCTCCGAGAAGTAGGGTTCGACAGGCCAGGAATTTTGTCAAATATTGCATCCGAGATGTTAGGTTGCCTTAGATTAGGATATATACCGTTATAGACGTATATAATGTACCCTCCGAGAAGTAGGGTTCGACAGGCCAGGAATGTTGTCAAATATTGCATCCGAGATGTTAGGTTACCTTAGGTTAGGATATATAACGTTATAGACGCATGTAATGTTACCTCCGAGACGTAGGGACCGACACGCCTGGAATGTTGTCAAATGTTACATGCGAGATGTTAGGTTGCCTTATGTTAGGATATATGACGCTACAGACGTATATACTGTTCCCTCCGAGAAGTAGGGTTCGACAGGCCAGGAATGTTGTCAAATATTGCATCCGAGATGTTAGGTTGCCTTAGATTATGATATATACCGTTATAGACGCATATAATGTTCCCACCGAGAAGTAGGTTTCGACACGCCTGGAAGGTTGTAGAATATTACATCCGAGATGTCAGGTCGCCTTAGGTTAGGATATATACCGTTATAGACATATATAGTGTTCTCTCCGAGAAGTAGGGTTCGACAGGCCAGGAATGTTGTCAAATATTGCATCCGAGATGTTAGGTTGCCTTAGATTATGATATATACCGTTATAGACGTATATACTGTTCCCTCCGAGAAGTAGGGTTCGACAGGCCAGGAATGTTGTCAAATATTGCATCCGAGATGTTAGGTTGCCTTAGATTATGATATATACCGTTATAGACGCATATAATGTTCCCACCGAGAAGTAGGGTCCGACACGCCTAGAAGGTTGTAGAATATTACATCCGAGATGTCAGGTTGCCTTAGGTTAGGATATATACCGTTATAGACATATATACTGTTCCCTCCGAGAAGTAGAGTTCGACAGGCCAGGAATGTTGTCAAATATTGCATCCGAGATGTTAGGTTGCCTTAGATTAGGATATATACCGTTATAGACGCATGTAATGTTACCACCGAGACGTAGGGACCGACACGCCTGGAATGTTGTCAAATGTTACATCCGAGATGTTAGGTTGCCTCAGGTTAAGATATATGACGTTATAGACGTATATACTTTTCTCTCCGAGAAGTAGGGTTCGACGGGCCAGGAATGTTGTCAAATGTTGCATCCGAGATGTTAGGTCGCCTTAGGATAGGATATATAACGTTATAGACGCATGTAATGTTACCACCGAGACGTAGGGACCGACACGCCTGAAATGTTGTCAAATGTTACATCCGAGATGTTAGGTTGCCTTAGGTTAGGATATATGACGTTACAGACGTATATACTGTTCCCTCCGAGAAGTAGGGTTCGACAGGCCAGGAATGTTGTCAAATATTGCATCCGAGATGTTAGATTGCCTTAGATTATGATATCGACCGTTATAGACGCATATAATATTCCCACCGAAAAGTATGCACCGACACGCCAGGAATATTGTAAAATATTACGTCTGAGATAATAGGTTGCCTTAGATTAGGATATACAACGTTATAGACTCATATAATGTTCCCACCGAGAAGTAGGGTCCGACACGCCTGGAATGATGTAGAATATTACATCCGAGATGTCAGGTTGCCTTAGGTTAGGATATATAACGTTATAGACGTATATACTGTTCCCTCCGAGAAGTAGGGTTCGACACGCCAGCAATGTTGTCAAATATTACATCCGAGTTGTTACGTTGCCGTTATAGACGCATTAATGTTACCACCGAGACGTACGGACCGACACGCCTGGAATGTTGTCAAATGTGACATCCGAGATGTTAGATTGCCTCAGGTTAGGATACATGACGTTATAGACGCATATACGGTTCCCTCCGAGAAGTAGGGTTCGACGGGCCAGGAATGTTGTCAAATATTGCATCCGAGATGTTAGGTCGCCTTAGGTTAGGATATATAACGTTATAGACGCATGTAATGTTACCACCGAGACGTAGGGACCGACACGACTGGAATGTTGTCAAATGTTACATCCGAGATGTTAGGTTGCCTTAGGTTAGGATATATGACGTTACAGACGTATATACTTTTCCCTCCGAGAAGTAGGGTTCGACAGGCCAGGAATGTTGTCAAATATTGCATCCGAGATGTTAGGTTGCCTTAGATTATGATACATACCGTTATAGACGCATATAATGTTCCCACCGAGAAGTAGGGTCCGACACGCCTGGAAGGTTGTAGAATATTACATCCGAGATGTCAGGTTGCCTTAGGTTAGGATATATACCGTTATAGACATATATACTGTTCCCTCCGAGAAGTAGGGTTCGACAGGCCAGGAATGTTGTCAAATATTGCATCCGAGATGTTAGGTTGCCTTAGGTTAGGATATATAACGTTATAGACGCATGTAATGTTACCACCGAGACGTAGGGACCGACACGCCTGGAATGTTGTCAAATGTTACATCCGAGATGTTAGGTTGCCTTAGGTTAGGATATATGACGTGATAGACGTATATAGTGTTCCCTCCGAGAGGTAGGGTTCGACAGGCCAGGAATGTTGTCAAATATTGCATCCGAGATGTTAGGTTACCTTAGGTTAGGATATATAACGTTATAGACGCATGTAATGTTACCTCCGAGACGTAGGGACCGACACGCCTGGAATGTTGTCAAATGTTACATGCGAGATGTTAGGTTGCCTTAAGTTAGGATATATGACGCTACAGACGTATATACTGTTCCCTCCGAGAAGTAGGGTTCGACAGGCCAGGAATGTTGTCAAATATTGCATCCGAGATGTTAGGTTGCCTTAGATTAGGATATACAACGTTATAGACGCATATAATGTTCCCACCGAGGAGTAGGGTCCGACACGCCTGGAATGTTGTAGAGTATTACATCCGAGATGTAAGGTTGCCTTAGGTTAGAATATATAACGTTATGGATGTATATACTGTTCCCACCGAGAAGTAGAGTCCGACACGCCAGGAATGTTGTCAAATATTGCATCCGAGATGTTAGGTTGCCTTAGATTAGGATATACAACGTTATAGACGCATATAATGTTCCCACCGAGAAGTAGGGTCCGACACGCCTGGAATGTTGTAGAATATTACATCCGAGATGTAAGGTTGCCTTAGGTTAGAATATATAACGTTATGGACGTATATACTGTTCCCACAGAGAAGTAGGGTCCGAAACGCCAGGAATGTTGTCAAATATTACATCCGAGTTGTTACGTTGCCGTTATAGACGCATTAATGTTACCACCGAGACGTAGGGACCGACACGCCTGGAATGTTGTCAAATGTGACATCCGAGATGTTAGGCTGCCTTAGGTTAGGATATATATCGCTATAGACGCATATAATGTTCCCACCGAGTAGTAGGGTCCGACACGCCTGGAAGGTTGTAGAATATTACATCCGAGATGTCAGGTTGCCTTAGGTTAGGATATACACCGTTATAGACATATATACTGTTACCTCCGAGAAGTAGGGTTCGACAGGCCAGGAATGTTGTCAAATATTGCATCCGAGATGTTAGATTGCCTTAGGTTAGGATATATAACGTTATAGACGCATGTAAAGTTACCGCCGAGACGTAGGGACCGACACGCCTGGAATGTTGTCAAATGTTACATCCGACATGTTAGGTTGCCTTAGGTTAGGATATATGACGTTGCAGACGTATATACTGTTCCCTCCGAGAAGTAGGGTTCGACAGGCGAGGAATGTTGTCAAATATTGCATCCGAGATGTTAGGTTGCCTTAGATTATGATATATACCGTTATAGACGCATATAATGTTCCCACCGAGAAGTAGGGTCCGACACGCCTGGAATGTTGTCAAATGTTACATCCGAGATGTTAGATTGCCTCAGGTTAGGATATATGACGTTATAGACGTATATACGGTTCCCTCCGAGAAGTAGGGTTCGACGGGCCAGGAATGTTGTCAAATATTGCATCCGAGATGTTAGGTTGCCTTAGATTAGGATATATACCGTTATAGACGCATGTAATGTTACCACCGAGACGTAGGGACCGACACGCCTGGAATGTTGTCAAATGTTACATCCGAGATGTTAGGTTGCCTTAGGTTAGGATATATGACGTTACAGACGTATATACTGTTCCCTCCGACAAGTAGTGTTCGACAGGCCAGGAATGTTGTCAAATATTGCATCCGAGATGTTAGGTTGCCTTAGATTAGGATATATACCGTTATAGACGTATATACTGTTCCCTCCGAGAAGTATGGTTCGACAGGCCAGGAATGTTGTCAAATATTGCATCCGAGATGTTAGGTTGCCACAGGTAAGGATGTATGACGTTATAGACGTATATACTGTTCCCACCGAGAAGTAGGGTTCGACAGGCCAGGAATGTTGTCAAATATTGCATCCGAGATGTTAGGTTGCCTTAGATTAGGATATATACCGTTATAGACGTTTATAATGTTCCCTCCGAGAAGTAGGGTTCGACAGGCCAGGAATGTTGTCAAATATTGCATCCGAGATGTTAGGTTGCCTTAGATTAGGATATATACCGTTATAGACGCATGTAATGTTACCACCGAGACGTAGGGACCGACACGCCTGGAATGTTGTCAAATGTTACATGCGAGATGTTAGGTTGCCTTATGTTAGGATATATGACGCTACAGACGTATATACTGTTCCCTCCGAGAAGTAGGGTTCGACAGGCCAGGAATGTTGTCAAATATTGCATCCGAGATGTTAGGTTGCCTTAGATTAGGATATACAACGTTATAGACGCATATAATGTTCCCACCGAGGAGTAGGGTCCGACACGCCTGGAATGTTGTAGAGTATTACATCCGAGATGTAAGGTTGCCTTAGGTTAGAATATATAACGTTATGGATGTATATACTGTTCCCACCGAGAAGTAGGGTCCGACACGCCAGGAATGTTGTCAAATATTGCATCCGAGATGTTAGGTTGCCTTAGATTAGGATATACAACGTTATAGACGCATACAATGTTCCCACCGAGAAGTAGGGTCCGACACGCCTGGAATGTTGTAGAATATTACATCCGAGATGTAAGGTTGCCTTAGGTTAGAATATATAACGTTATGGACGTATATACTGTTCCCACCGAGAAGTAGGGTCCGAAACGCCAGGAATGTTGTCAAATATTACATCCGAGTTGTTACGTTGCCGTTATAGACGCATTAATGTTACCACCGAGACGTAGGGACCGACATGCCTGGAATGTTGTCAAATGTGACATCCGAGATGTTAGGCTGCCTTAGGTTAGGATATGTATCGCTATAGACGCATATAATGTTCCCACCGAGTAGTAGGGTCCGACACGCCTGGAAGGTTGTAGAATATTACATCCGAGATGTCAGGTTGCCTTAGGTTAGGATATACACCGTTATAGACATATATACTGTTACCTCCGAGAAGTAGGGTTCGACAGGCCAGGAATGTTGTCAAATATTGCATCCGAGATGTTAGGTTGCCTTAGATTATGATATATACCGTTATAGACGTATATACTGTTCCCTCCGAGAAGTAGGGTTCGACAGGCCAGGAATGTTGTCAAATATTGCATCCGAGATGTTAGGTTGCCTTAGATTAGGATATACAACGTTATAGACGCATATAATGTTCCCACCGAGAAGTAGGGTCCGACACGCCTGGAATGTTGTAGAATAATACATCCGAGATGTCAGGTTGCCTTAGGTTAGGATATATAACGTTATAGACGTATATACTGTTCCCTCCGAGAAGTAGGGTTCGACAGGCCAGGAATGTTGTCAAATATTGCATCCGAGATGTTAGGTTGCCTTAGATTAGGATATATACCGTTATAGACGCATGTAATGTTACCACCGAGACGTAGGGACCGACACGCCTGGAATGTTGTCAAATGTTACATCCGAGATGTTAGGTTGCCTCAGGTTAAGATATTTGACGTTATAGACGTATATACTTTTCTCTCCGAGAAGTAGGGTTCGACGGGCCAGGAATGTTGTCAAATGTTGCATCCGAGATGTTAGGTCGCCTTAGGATAGGATATATAACGTTATAGACGCATGTAATGTTACCACCGAGACGTAGGGACCGACACGCCTGGAATGTTGTCAAATGTTACATCCGAGATGTTAGGTTGCCTTAGGTTAGGATATATGACGTTACAGACGTATATACTGTTCCCTCCGAGAAGTAGTGTTCGACAGGCCAGAAATGTGGTGAAATTTTGCATCCGAGATGTTAGGTTGCCTTAGATTAGGATATATACCGTTATAGACGTTTATAATGTTCCCTCCGAGAAGTAGGGTCCGACACGCCTGGAAGGTTGTAGAATATTACATCCGAGATGTTAGGTTGCCTTAGGTTAGGATATATGACGTTACAGACGTATATACTGTTCCCTCTGAGAAGTAGGGTTCGACAGGCCAGGAATGTTGTCAAATATTGCATCCGAGATGTTAGATTGCCTTAGATTATGATATCGACCGTTATAGACGCATATAATATTCCCACCGAAAAGTATGCACCGACACGCCAGGAATATTGTAAAATATTACGTCTGAGATAATAGGTTGCCTTAGATTAGGATATACAACGTTATAGACTCATATAATGTTCCCACCGAGAAGTAGGGTCCGACACGCCTGGAATGTTGTCAAATATTACATCCGAGTTGTTACGTTGCCGTTATAGACGCATTAATGTTACCACCGAGACGTAGGGACCGACACGCCTGGAATGTTGTCAAATGTGACATCCGAGATGTTAGATTGCCTCAGGTTAGGATATATACCGTTATAGACATATATACTGTTCCCTCCGAGAAGTAGGGTTCGACAGGCCAGGAATGTTGTCAAATATTGCATCCGAGATGTTAGGTTGCCTTAGGTTAGGATATATAACGTTATAGACGCATGTAATGTTACCACCGAGACGTAGGGACCGACACGCCTGGAATGTTGTCAAATGTTACATCCGAGATGTTAGGTTGCCTTAGGTTAGGATATATGACGTGAAAGACGTATATACTGTTCCCTCCGAGAGGTAGGGTTCGACAGGCCAGGAATGTTGTCAAATATTGCATCCGAGATGTTAGGTCGCCTTAGGTTAGGATATATAACGATATAGACGCATGTAATGTTACCACCGAGACGTAGGGACCGACACGCCTGTAATGTTGTCAAATGTTACATCCGAGATGTTAGGTTGCCTTAGGTTAGGATATATGACGTTACAGACGTATATACTGTTCCCTCCGAGAAGTAGTGTTCGACAGGCCAGGAATGTTGTCAAATATTGCATCCGAGATGTTAGGTTGCCTTAGATTAGGATATATACCGGTATAGACGTATATACTGTTCTCTCCGAGAAGTAGGGATCGACAGGCCAGGAATGTTGTCAAATATTGCATCCGAGATGTTAGGTTGCCTTAGGTTAGGATATATAACGTTATAGACGCATGTAATGTTAACACCGAGACGTAGGGACCGACACGCCTGGAATGTTGTCAAATGTTACATCCGAGATGTTAGGTTGCCTCAGGTTAGGATATATGACGTTATAGACGTATATACTGTTCCCTCCGAGAAGTACGGTTCGACAGGCCAGGAATGTTGTCAAATATTGCATCCGAGATGTTAGGTTGCCTTAGGTTAGGATATATGACGTTACAGACGTATATACTGTTCCCTCCGGGAAGTAGGGTTCGACAGGCCAGGGATGTTGTCAAATATTGCATCCGAGATGTTAGGTTGCCTTAGATTATGATATATACCGTTATAGACGTATATACTGTTCCCTCCGAGAAGTAGGGTTCGACAGGCCAGGAATGTTGTCAAATATTGCATCCAAGATGTTAGGCTGCCTTAGATTAGGATATACAACGTTATAGACGCATATAATGTTCCCACCGAGATGTAGGGTCCGACACGCCTGGAAGGTTGTAGAATATTACATCCGAGATGTCAGTTTGCCTTAGGTTAGGATATATACCGTTATAGACATATATACTGTTCCCTCCGAGAAGTAGGGTCCGAAACGCCAGGAATGTTGTAAAATATTACATCCGAGTTGTTACGTTGCCGTTATAGACGCATTAATGTTACCACCGAGACGTAGGGACCGACACGCCTGGAATGTTGTCAAATGTTACATCCGACATGTTAGGTTGCCTTAGGTTAGGATATATGACGTTACAGACGTATATACTGTTCCCTCCGAGAAATAGGTTTCGACAGGCGAGGAATGTTGTCAAATATTGCATCCGAGATGTTAGGGTGCCTTAGATTACGATATATACCGTTATAGACGCATATAATGTTCCCACCGAGAAGTAGGTTCCGACACGCCTGGAAGGTTGTAGAATATTACATCCGAGATGTCAGGTTGCCTTAGGTTAGGATATATACCGTTATAGACATATATACTGTTCCCTCCGAGAAGTAGGGTCCGAAACGCCAGGAATGTTGTAAAATATTACATCCGAGTTGTTACGTTGCCGTTATAGACGCATTAATGTTACCACCGAGACGTAGGGACCGACACGCCTGGAATGTTGTCAAATGTGACATCCGAGATGTTAGGCTGCCTTAGGATAGGATATATATCGTTATAGACGCATATAATGTTCCCACCGAGTAGTAGGGTCCGACACGCCTGGAAGGTTGTAGAATATTACATCCGAGATGTCAGGTTGCCTTAGGTTAGGATATACACCGTTATAGACATATATACTGTTACCTCCGAGAAGTAGGGTTCGACAGGCCAGGAATGTTGTCAAATATTGCATCCGAGATGTTAGATTGCCTTAGGTTAGGATATATAACGTTATAGACGCATGTAAAGTTACCGCCGAGACGTAGGGACCGACACGCCTGGAATGTTGTCAAATGTTACATCCGACATATTAGGTTGCCTTAGGTTAGGATATATGACGTTACAGACGTATATACTGTTCCCTCCGAGAAGTAGGGTTCGACAGGCGAGGAATGTTGTCAAATATTGCATCCGAGATGTTAGGTTGCCTTAGATTATGATATATACCGTTATAGACGCATTTAATGTTCCCACCGAGAAGTAGGTTCCGACACGCCTGGAAGGTTGTAGAATATTACATCCGAGATGTCAGGTTGCCTTAGGTTAGGATATATACCGTTATAGACATATATACTGTTCCCTCCGAGAAGTAGGGTTCGACAGGCCAGGAATGTTGTCAAATATTGCATCCGAGATGTTAGGTTGCCTTAGATTATGATATATACCGTTATAGACGCATATAATGTTCCCACCGAGAAGTAGGGTCCGACACGCCTAGAAGGTTGTAGAATATTACATCCGAGATGTCAGGTTGCCTTAGGTTAGGATACATACCGTTATAGACATATATACTGTTCCCTCCGAGAAGTAGAGTTCGACAGGCCAGGAATGTTGTCAAATATTGCATCCGAGATGTTAGGTTGCCTTAGATTATGATATATACCGTTATAGACGTATATACTGTTCCCTCCGAGTAGTAGGGTTCGACAGGCCAGGAATGTTGTCAAATATTGCATCCGAGATGTTAGGTTGCCTTAGATTAGGATACACAACGTTATAGACGCATATAATGTTCCCACCGAGAAGTAGGGTCCGACACGCCTGGAATGTTGTAGAATATTACATCCGAGATGTAAGGTTGCCTTAGGTTAGGATATATAACGTTATGGACGTATATACTGTTCCCACCGAGAAGTAGGGTTCGACAGGCCAGGAATGTTGTCAAGTATTGCATCCGAGATGTTAGGTTGCCTTAGATTAGGATATACAACGTTATAGACGTATATAATGTTCCCACCGAGACGTAGGGACCGACACGCCTGGAATGTTGTCAAATGTGACATCCGAGATGTTAGGTTGCCTTAGGTTAGGATATATGTCGTTATAGACGTATATAATGTTCCCTCCGGGAAGTAGGGTTCGACAGGCCAGGAATGTTGTCAAATATTGCATGTGAGATGATAGGTTGCCTTAGATTATGATATATACCGTTATAGACGTATATACTGTTCCCTCCGAGAAGTAGGGTTCGACAGGCCAGGAATGTTGTCAAATATTGCATCCAAGATGTTAGGCTGCCTTAGATTAGGATATACAGCGTTATAGACGCATATAATGTTCCCAACGAGAAGTGGGGTCCGACACGCCTGGAATGTTGTAGAATATTACATCCGAGATGTAAGGTTGCCTTAGGTTAGGGTATATAACGTTATGGACGTATATACTGTTCCCACCGAGAAGTAGGGTCCGAAACGCCAGGAATGTTGTAAAATATTACATCCGAGTTGTTACGTTGCCGTTATAGACGCATTAATGTTACCACCGAGACGTAGGGACCGACACGCCTGGAATGTTGTCAAATGTGACATCCGAGATGTTAGGCTGCCTTAGGTTAGGATATATATCGTTATAGACGCATATAATGTTCCCACCGAGTAGTAGGGTCCGACACGCCTGGAAGGTTGTAGAATATTACATCCGAGATGTCAGGTTGCCTTAGGTTAGGATATACACCGTTATAGACATATATACTGTTACCTCCGAGAAGTAGGGTTCGACAGGCCAGGAATGTTGTCAAATATTGCATCCGAGATGTTAGATTGCCTTAGGTTAGGATATATACCGTTATAGACGCATGTAATGTTACCACCGAGACGTAGGGACCGACACGCCTGGAATGTTGTCAAATGTGACATCCGAGATGTTAGGTTGCCTTAGGTTAGGATATATGACGTTACAGACGTATATACTGTTCCCTCCGAGAAGTAGTGTTCGACAGGCCAGGAATGTTGTCAAATATTGCATCCGAGATGTTAGGTTGCCTTAGATTAGGATATATACCGTTATAGACGTATATACTGTTCCCTCCGAGAAGTAGGGTTCGACAGGCCAGGAATGTTGTCAAATATTGCATCCGAGATGTTAGGTTGCCTCAGGTAAGGATATATGACGTTATAGACGTATATACTGTTCCCACCGAGAAGTAGGGTTCGACAGGCCAGGAATGTGGTCAAATATTGCATCCGAGATGTTAGGTTGCCTTAGATTAGGATATATACCGTTATAGACGTTTATAATGTTCCCTCCGAGAAGTAGGGTCCGACACGCCTGGAAGGTTGTAGAATATTACATCCGAGATGTTAGGTTGCCTTAGGTTAGGATATATGACGTTACAGACGTATATACTGTTCCCTCCGAGAAGTAGGGTTCGACAGGCCAGGAATGTTGTCAAATATTGCATCCGAGATGTTAGATTGCCTTAGATTATGATATCGACCGTTATAGACGCATATAATATTCCCACCGAAAAGTATGCACCGACACGCCAGGAATATTGTAAAATATTACGTCTGAGATAATAGGTTGCCTTAGATTAGGATATACAACGTTATAGACTCATATAATGTTCCCACCGAGAAGTAGGGTCCGACACGCCTGGAATGATGTAGAATATTACATCCGAGATGTCAGGTTGTCTTAGGTTAGGATATATAACGTTATGGACGTATATACTGTTCCCACCGAGAAGTAGGTTCCGAAACGCCAGGAATGTTGTAAAATATTATATCCGAGTTGTTACGTTGCCGTTATAGACGCATTAATGTTACCACCGAGACGTAGGGACCGACACGCCTGGAATGTTGTCAAATGTGACATCCGAGATGTTAGGCTGCCTTAGGTTAGGATATATATCGTTATAGACGCATATAATGTTCCCACCGAGTAGTAGGGTCCGACACGCCTGGAAGGTTGTAGAATATTACATCCGAGATGTCAGGTTGCCTTGGGTTAGGATATACACCGTTATAGACATATATACTGTTACCTCCGAGAAGTAGGGTTCGACAGGCCAGGAATGTTGTCAAATATTGCATCCGAGATGTTAGATTGCCTTAAGTTAGGATATATAACGTTATAGACGCATGTAAAGTTACCGCCGAGACGTAGGGACCGACACGCCTGGAATGTTGTCAAATGTTACATCCGACATGTTAGGTTGCCTTAGGTTAGGATATATGACGTTACAGACGTATATACTGTTCCCTCCGAGAAGTAGGGTTCGACAGGCGAGGAATGTTGTCAAATATTGCATCCGAGATGTTAGGTTGCCTTAGATTATGATATATACCGTTATAGACGCATATAATGTTCCCACCGAGAAGTAGGTTCCGACACGCCTGGAAGGTTGTAGAATATTACATCCGAGATGTCAGGTTGCCTTAGGTTAGGATATATACCGTTATAGACATATATACTGTTCCCTCCGAGAAGTAGGGTTCGACAGGCCAGGAATGTTGTCAAATATTGCATCCGAGATGTTAGGTTGCCTTAGATTATGATATATACCGTTATAGACGCATATAATGTTCCCACCGAGAAGTAGGGTCCGACACGCCTAGAAGGTTGTAGAATATTACATCCGAGATGTCAGGTTGCCTTAGGTTAGGATATATACCGTTATAGACATATATACTGTTCCGTCCGAGAAGTAGAGTTCGACAGGCCAGGAATGTTGTCAAATATTGCATCCGAGATGTTAGGTTGCCTTAGATTATGATATATACCGTTATAGACGTATATACTGTTCCCTCCGAGTAGTAGGGTTCGACAGGCCACGAATGTTGTCAAATATTGCATCCGAGATGTTAGGTTGCCTTAGATTAGGATACACAACGTTATAGACGCATATAATGTTCCCACCGAGAAGTAGGGTCCGACACGCCTGGAATGTTGTCAAATGTTACATCCGAGATGTTAGATTGCCACAGGTTAGGATATATGACGTTATAGACGTATATACGGTTCCCTCCGAGAAGTAGGGTTCGACGGGCCAGGAATGTTGTCAAATATTGCATCCGAGATGTTAGGTCGCCTTAGGTTAGGATATATAACGTTATAGACGCATGTAATGTTACCACCGAGACGTAGGGACCGACACGCCTGGAATGTTGTCAAATGTGACATCCGAGATGTTAGGCTGCCTTAGGTTAGGATATATATCGTTATAGACGCATATAATGTTCCCACCGAGTAGTAGGGTCCGACACGCCTGGAAGGTTGTAGAATATTACATCCGAGATGTCAGGTTGCCTTAGGTTAGGATATACACCGTTATAGACATATATACTGTTACCTCCGAGAAGTAGGGTTCGACAGGCCAGGAATGTTGTCAAATATTGCATCCGAGATGTTAGATTGCCTTAAGTTAGGATATATAACGTTATAGACGCATGTAAAGTTACCGCCGAGACGTAGGGACCGACACGCCTGGAATGTTGTCAAATGTTACATCCGACATTTTAGGTTGCCTTAGGTTAGGATATATGACGTTACAGACGTATATACTGTTCCCTCCGAGAAGTAGGGTTCGACAGGCGAGGAATGTTGTCAAATATTGCATCCGAGATGTTAGGTTGCCTTAGATTATGATATATACCGTTATAGACGCATATAATGTTCCCACCGAGAAGTAGGTTCCGACACGCCTGGAAGGTTGTAGAATATTACATCCGAGATGTCAGGTTGCCTTAGGTTAGGATATATACCGTTATAGACATATATACTGTTCCCTCCGAGAAGTAGGGTTCGACAGGCCAGGAATGTTGTCAAATATTGCATCCGAGATGTTAGGTTGCCATAGATTATGATATATACCGTTATAGACGCATATAATGTTCCCACCGAGAAGTAGGGTCCGACACGCCTAGAAGGTTGTAGAATATTACATCCGAGATGTCAGGTTGCCTTAGGTTAGGATATATACCGTTATAGACATATATACTGTTCCGTCCGAGAAGTAGAGTTCGACAGGCCGGGAATGTTGTCAAATATCGCATCCGAGATGTTAGGTTGCCTTAGATTATGATATATACCGTTATAGACGTATATACTGTTCCCTCCGAGTAGTAGGGTTCGACAGGCCACGAATGTTGTCAAATATTGCATCCGAGATGTTAGGTTGCCTTAGATTAGGATACACAACGTTATAGACGCATATAATGTTCCCACCGAGAAGTAGGGTCCGACACGCCTGGAATGTTGTCAAATGTTACATCCGAGATGTTAGATTGCCTCAGGTTAGGATATATGACGTTATAGACGTATATACGGTTCCCTCCGAGAAGTAGGGTTCGACGGGCCAGGAATGTTGTCAAATATTGCATCCGAGATGTTAGGTCGCCTTAGGTTAGGATATATAACGTTATAGACGCATGTAATGTTACCACCGAGACGTAGGGACCGACACGCCTGGAATGTTGTCAAATGTTACATCCGAGATGTTAGGTTGCCTTAGGTTAGGATATATGACGTTACAGACGTATATACTTTTCCCTCCGAGAAGTAGGGTTCGACAGGCCAGGAATGTTGTCAAATATTGCATCCGAGATGTTAGGTTGCCTTAGATTATGATACATACCGTTATAGACGCATATAATGTTCCCACCGAGAAGTAGGGTCCGACACGCCTGGAAGGTTGTAGAATATTACATCCGAGATGTCAGGTTGCCTTAGGTTAGGATATATACCGTTATAGACATATATACTGTTCCCTTCGAGAAGTAGGGTTCGACAGGCCAGGAATGTTGTCAAATATTGCATCCGAGATGTTAGGTTGCCTTAGGTTAGGATATATAACGTTATAGACGCATGTAATGTTACCACCGAGACGTAGGGACCGACACGCCTGGAATGTTGTCAAATGTTACATCCGAGATGTTAGGTTGCCTTAGGTTAGGATATATGACGTGATAGACGTATTTACTGTTCCCTCCGAGAAGTAGGGTTCGACGGGCCAGGAATGTTGTCAAATATTGCATCCGAGATGTTAGGTCGCCTTAGGTTAGGATATATAACGTTATAGACGCATGTAATGTTACCACCGAGACGTAGGGACCGACACGCCTGTAATGTTGTCAAATGTTACATCCGAGATGTTAGGTTGCCTTAGGTTAGGATATATGACGTTACAGACGTATATACTGTTCCTTCCGAGAAGTAGTGTACGACAGGCCAGGAATGTTGTCAAATATTGCATCCGAGATGTTAGGTTGCCTTAGATTAGGATATATACCGGTATAGACGTATATACTGTTTCCTCCGAGAAGTAGGGTTCGACAGGCCAGGAATGTTGTCAAATATTGCATCCGAGATGTTAGGTTGCCTTAGATTAGGATATATACCGTTATAGACGCATGTAATGTTACCACCGAGACGTAGGGACCGACACGCCTGGAATGTTGTCAAATATTGCATCCGAGATTTTAGGTTGCCTCAGGTTAAGAATATATGACGTTATAGACGTATATACAGTTCCCTCCGAGAAGTAGGGTTCGACAGGCCAGGAATGTTGTCAAATATTGCATCCGAGATGTTAGGTTGCCTTAGGTTAGGATATATAACGTTATAGACGCATGTAATGTTAACACCGAGACGTAGGGACCGACACGCCTGGAATGTTGTCAAATGTTACATCCGAGATGTTAGGTTGCCTCAGGTTAGGATATATGACGTTATAGACGTATATACTGTTCCCTCCGAGAAGTACGGTTCGACAGGCCAGGAATGTTGTCAAATATTGCATCCGAGATGTTAGGTTGCCTTAGGTTAGGATATATGACGTGATAGACGTATTTACTGTTCCCTCCGAGAAGTAGGTTTCGACGGGCCAGGAATGTTGTCAAATATTGCATCCGAGATGTTAGGTCGCCTTAGGTTAGGATATATAACGTTATAGACGCATGTAATGTTACCACCGAGACGTAGGGACCGACACGCCTGTAATGTTGTCAAATGTTACATCCGAGATGTTAGGTTGCCTTAGGTTAGGATATATGACGTTACAGACGTATATACTGTTCCTTCCGAGAAGTAGTGTTCGACAGGCCAGGAATGTTGTCAAATATTGCATCCGAGATGTTAGGTTGCCTTAGATTAGGATATATACCGGTATAGACGTATATACTGTTTCCTCCGAGAAGTAGGGTTCGACAGGCCAGGAATGTTGTCAAATATTGCATCCGAGATGTTAGGTTGCCTTAGATTAGGATATATACCGTTATAGACGCATGTAATGTTACCACCGAGACGCAGGGACCGACACGCCTGGAATGTTGTCAAATATTGCATCCGAGATTTTAGGTTGCCTCAGGTTAAGAATATATGACGTTATAGACGTATATACAGTTCCCTCCGAGAAGTAGGGTTCGACAGGCCAGGAATGTTGTCAAATATTGCATCCGAGATGTTAGGTTGCCTTAGGTTAGGATATATAACGTTATAGACGCATGTAATGTTAACACCGAGACGTAGTGACCGACACGCCTGGAATGTTGTCAAATGTTACATCCGAGATGTTAGGTTGCCTCAGGTTAGGATATATGACGTTATAGACGTATATACTGTTCCCTCCGAGAAGTACGGTTCGACAGGCCAGGAATGTTGTCAAATATTGCATCCGAGATGTTAGGTTGCCTCAGGTAAGAATATATGACGTTATAGACGTATATACAGTTCCCTCCGAGAAGTAGGGTTCGACAGGCCAGGAATGTTGTCAAATATTGCATCCGAGATGTTAGGTTGCCTTAGGTTAGGATATATAACGTTATAGACGCATGTAATGTTAACACCGAGACGTAGGGACCGACACGCCTGGAATGTTGTCAAATATTGCATCCGAGATGTTAGGTTGCCTTAGATTATGATATATACCGTTATAGACGTATATACTGTTTCCTCCGAGAAGTAGGGTTCGACAGGCCAGGAATGTTGTCAAATATTGCATGCGAGATGTTAGGTTGCCTTATGTTAGGATATATGACGCTACAGACGTATATACTGTTCCCTCCGAGAAGTAGGGTTCGACAGGCCAGGAATGTTGTCAAATATTGCATCCGAGATGTTAGGTTGCCTTAGATTAGGATATACAACGTTATAGACGCATATAATGTTCCCACCGAGGAGTAGAATCCGACACGCCTGGAATGTTGTAGAGTATTACATCCGAGATGTAAGGTTGCCTTAGGTTAGAATATATACCGGTATAGACGTATATACTGTTTCCTCCGAGAAGTAGGGTTCGACAGGCCAGGAATGTTGTCAAATATTGCATCCGAGATGTTAGGTTGCCTTAGATTAGGATATATACCGTTATAGACGCATGTAATGTTACCACCGAGACGTAGGGACCGACACGCCTGGAATGTTGTCAAATATTGCATCCGAGATTTTAGGTTGCCTTAGGTTAGGATATACACCATTATAGACATATATACTGTTACCTCCGAGAAGTAGGGTTCGACAGGCCAGGAATGTTATCAAATATTGCATCCGAGATGTTAGGTTGCCTTAGATTAGGATATATACCGTTATAGACGTATATACTGTTCCCTCCGAGAAGTAGGGTTCGACAGGCCAGGAATGTTGTCAAATATTGCATCCGAGATGTTAGGTTGCCTCAGGTAAGGATATATGACGTTATAGACGTATATACTGTTCCCACCGAGAAGTAGGGTTCGACAGGCCAGGAATGTGGTCAAATATTGCATCCGAGATGTTAGGTTGCCTTAGATTAGGATATATACCGTTATAG
This sequence comes from Xylocopa violacea, assembly GCA_963969225.1. Classification (NCBI taxonomy): domain Eukaryota; kingdom Metazoa; phylum Arthropoda; class Insecta; order Hymenoptera; family Apidae; genus Xylocopa; species Xylocopa violacea. Next base: position 25,221,329 of record CAXAJV010000004.1, read on the forward strand.
ACGTTTATAATGTTCCCTCCGGGAAGTAGGGTCCGACACGCCTGGAAGGTTGTAGAATATTACATCCGAGATGTTAGGTTGCCTTAGGTTAGGATATATGACGTTACAGACGTATATACTGTTCCCTCCGAGAAGTAGGGTTCGACAGGCCAGGAATGTTGTCAAATATTGCATCCGAGATGTTAGATTGCCTTAGATTATGATATCGACCTTTATAGACGCATATAATATTCCCACCGAAAAGTATGCACCGACACGCGAGGAATATTGTAAAATATTACGTCTGAGATAATAGGTTGCCTTAGATTAGGATATACAACGTTATAGACTCATATAATGTTCCCACCGAGAAGTAGGGTCCGACACGCCTGGAATGATGTAGAATATTACATCCGAGATGTCAGGTTGTCTTAGGTTAGGATATATAACGTTATAGACGCATATACTGTTCCCTCCGAGAAGTAGGGTTCGACGCGCCAGCAATGTTGTCAAATATTACATCCGAGTTGTTACGTTGCCGTTATAGACGCATTAATGTTACCACCGAGACGTAGGGACCGACACGCCTGGAATGTTGTCAAATGTGACATCCGAGATGTTAGGTTGCCTTAGGTTAGGACATATGTCGTTATAGACGTATATACTGTTCCCTCCGGGAAGTAGGGTTCGACAGGCCAGGAATGTTGTCAAATATTGCATGCGAGATGTTAGGTTGCCTTAGATTATGATATATACCGTTATAGACGTATATACTGTTCCCTCCGAGAAGTAGGGTTCGACAGGCCAGGAATGTTGTCAAATATTGCATCCAAGATGTTAGGCGGCCTTAGATTAGGATATACAACGTTATAAACGCATATAATGTTCCCACCGAGAAGTAGGATCCGACACGCCTGGAATGTTGTAGAATATTACATCCGAGATGTAAGGTTGCCTTTGGTTAGGATATATAACGTTATGGACGTATATACTGTTCCCACCGAGAAGTAGGGTCCGAAACGCCAGGAATGTTGTAAAATATTATATCCGAGTTGTTACGTTGCCGTTATAGACGCATTAATGTTACCACCGAGACGTAGGGACCGACACGCCTGGAATGTTGTCAAATGTGACATCCGAGATGTTAGGCTGCCTTAGGTTAGGATATATATCGTTATAGACGCATATAATGTTCCCACCGAGTAGTAGGGTCCGACACGCCTGGAAGGTTGTAGAATATTACATCCGAGATGTCAGGTTGCCTTAGGTTAGGATATACACCGTTATAGACATATATACTGTTACCTCCGAGAAGTAGGGTTCGACAGGCCAGGAATGTTGTCAAATATTGCATCCGAGATGTTAGATTGCCTTAAGTTAGGATATATAACGTTATAGACGCATGTAAAGTTACCGCCGAGACGTAGGGACCGACACGCCTGGAATGTTGTCAAATGTTACATCCGACATGTTAGGTTGCCTTAGGTTAGGATATATGACGTTACAGACGTATATACTGTTCCCTCCGAGAAGTAGGGTTCGACAGGCGAGGAATGTTGTCAAATATTGCATCCGAGATGTTAGGTTGCCTTAGATTATGATATATACCGTTATAGACGCATATAATGTTCCCACCGAGAAGTAGGTTCCGACACGCCTGGAAGGTTGTAGAATATTACATCCGAGATGTCAGGTTGCCTTAGGTTAAGATATATACCGTTATAGACATATATACTGTTCCCTCCGAGAAGTAGGGTTCGACAGGCCAGGAATGTTGTCAAATATTGCATCCGAGATGTTAGGTTGCCTTAGATTATGATATATACCGTTATAGACGCATATAATGTTCCCACCGAGAAGTAGGGTCCGACACGCCTAGAAGGTTGTAGAATATTACATCCGAGATGTCAGGTTGCCTTAGGTTAGGATATATACCGTTATAGACATATATACTGTTCCGTCCGAGAAGTAGAGTTCGACAGGCCAGGAATGTTGTCAAATATTGCATCCGAGATGTTAGGTTGCCTTAGATTATGATATATACCGTTATAGACGTATATACTGTTCCCTCCGAGTAGTAGGGTTCGACAGGCCACGAATGTTGTCAAATATTGCATCCGAGATGTTAGGTTGCCTTAGATTAGGATACACAACGTTATAGACGCATATAATGTTCCCACCGAGAAGCAGGGTCCGACACGCCTGGAATGTTGTCAAATGTTACATCCGAGATGTTAGATTGCCTCAGGTTAGGATATATGACGTTATAGACGTATATACGGTTCCCTCCGAGAAGTAGGGTTCGACGGGCCAGGCATGTTGTCAAATATTGCATCCGAGATGTTAGGTCGCCTTAGGTTAGGATATATAACGTTATAGACGCATGTAATGTTACCACCGAGACGTAGGGACCGACACGCCTGGAATGTTGTCAAATGTTACATCCGAGATGTTAGGTTGCCTTAGGTTAGGATATATGACGTTACAGACGTATATACTTTTCCCTCCGAGAAGTAGGGTTCGACAGGCCAGGAATGTTGTCAAATATTGCATCCGAGATGTTAGGTTGCCTTAGATTATGATACATACCGTTATAGATGCATATAATGTTCCCACCGAGAAGTAGGGTCCGACACGCCTGGAAGGTTGTAGAATATTACATCCGAGATGTCAGGTTGCCTTAGGTTAGGATATATACCGTTATAGACATATATACTGTTCCCTTCGAGAAGTAGGGTTCGACAGGCCAGGAATGTTGTCAAATATTGCATCCGAGATGTTAGGTTGCCTTAGGTTAGGATATATAGCGTTATAGACGCATGTAATGTTACCACCGAGACGTAGGGACCGACACGCCTGGAATGTTGTCAAATGTTACATCCGAGATGTTAGGTTGCCTTAGGTTAGGATATATGACGTGATAGACGTATTTACTGTTCCCTCCGAGAAGTAGGGTTCGACGGGCCAGGAATGTTGTCAAATATTGCATCCGAGATGTTAGGTCGCCTTAGGTTAGGATATATAACGTTATAGACGCATGTAATGTTACCACCGAGACGTAGGGACCGACACGCCTGTAATGTTGTCAAATGTTACATCCGAGATGTTAGGTTGCCTTAGGTTAGGATATATGACGTTACAGACGTATATACTGTTCCTTCCGAGAAGTAGTGTTCGACAGGCCAGGAATGTTGTCAAATATTGCATCCGAGATGTTAGGTTGCCTTAGATTAGGATATATACCGGTATAGACGTATATACTGTTTCCTCCGAGAAGTAGGGTTCGACAGGCCAGGAATGTTGTCAAATATTGCATCCGAGATGTTAGGTTGCCTTAGGTTAGGATATATAACGTTATAGACGCATGTAATGTTAACACCGAGTCGTAGGGACCGACACGCCTGGAATGTTGTCAAATATTGCATCCGAGATGTTAGGTTGCCTTAGATTATGATATATACCGTTATAGACGTATATACTGTTTCCTCCGAGAAGTAGGGTTCGACAGGCCAGGAATGTTGTCAAATATTGCATGCGAGATGTTAGGTTGCCTTAGATTAGGATATATACCGTTATAGACGCATGTAATGTTACCACCGAGACGTAGGGACCGACACGCCTGGAATGTTGTCAAATGTTACATCCGAGATGTTAGGTTGCCTCAGGTTAAGATATATGACGTTATAGACGTATATACTGTTCTCTCCGAGAAGTAGGGTTCGACGGGCCAGGAATGTTGTCAAATATTGCATCCGAGATGTTAGGTCGCCTTAGGATAGGATATATAACGTTACAGACGCATGTAATGTTACCACCGAGACGTAGGGACCGACACGCCTGGAATGTTGTCAAATGTTACATCCGAGATGTTAGGTTGCCTTAGGTTAGGATATATGACGTTACAGACGTATATACTGTTCACTCCGAGAGTAGTGTTCGACAGGCCAGGAATGTTGTCAAATATTGCATCCGAGATGTTAGGTTGCCTTAGGTTAGGATATATACCGTTATAGACGTATATACTGTTCCCTCCGAGAAGTATGGTTCGACAGGCCAGGAATGTTGTCAAATATTGCATCCGAGATGTTAGGTTGCCTCAGGTAAGGATATATGACGTTATAGACATATATACTGTTCCCACCGAGAAGTAGGGTTCGACAGGCCAGGAATGTTGTCAAATATTGCATCCGAGATGTTAGGTTGCCTTAGATTAGGATATATACCGTTATAGACGTTTATAATGTTCCCTCCGAGAAGTAGGGTTCGACAGGCCAGGAATGTTGTCAAATATTGCATCCGAGATGTTAGGTTGCCTTAGATTAGGATATATACCGTTATAGACGCATGTAATGTTACCACCGAGACGTAGGGACCGACACGCTTGGAATGTTGTCAAATGTTACATCCGAGATGTTAGGTTGCCTTATGTTAGGATATATGACGCTACAGACGTATATACTGTTCCCTCCGAGAAGTAGGGTTCGACAGGCCAGGAATGTTGTCAAATATTGCATCCGAGATGTTAGGTTGCCTTAGATTATGATACATACCGTTATAGATGCATATAATGTTCCCACCGAGAAGTAGGGTCCGACACGCCTGGAAGGTTGTAGAATATTACATCCGAGATGTCAGGTTGCCTTAGGTTAGGATATATACCGTTATAGACATATATACTGTTCCCTTCGAGAAGTAGGGTTCGACAGGCCAGGAATGTTGTCAAATATTGCATCCGAGATGTTAGGTTGCCTTAGGTTAGGATATATAGCGTTATAGACGCATGTAATGTTACCACCGAGACGTAGGGACCGACACGCCTGGAATGTTGTCAAATGTTACATCCGAGATGTTAGGTTGCCTTAGGTTAGGATATATGACGTGATAGACGTATTTACTGTTCCCTCCGAGAAGTAGGGTTCGACGGGCCAGGAATGTTGTCAAATATTGCATCCGAGATGTTAGGTCGCCTTAGGTTAGGATATATAACGTTATAGACGCTTGTAATGTTACCACCGAGACGTAGGGACCGACACGCCTGTAATGTTGTCAAATGTTACATCCGAGATGTTAGGTTGCCTTAGGTTAGGATATATGACGTTACAGACGTATATACTGTTCCTTCCGAGAAGTAGTGTTCGACAGGCCAGGAATGTTGTCAAATATTGCATCCGAGATGTTAGGTTGCCTTAGATTAGGATATATACCGGTATAGACGTATATACTGTTTCCTCCGAGAAGTAGGGTTCGACAGGCCAGGAATGTTGTCAAATATTGCATCCGAGATGTTAGGTTGCCTTAGATTAGGATATATACCGTTATAGACGCATGTAATGTTACCACCGAGACGTAGGGACCGACACGCCTGGAATGTTGTCAAATATTGCATCCGAGATTTTAGGTTGCCTCAGGTTAAGAATATATGACGTTATAGACGTATATACAGTTCCCTCCGAGAAGTAGGGTTCGACAGGCCAGGAATGTTGTCAAATATTGCATCCGAGATGTTAGGTTGCCTCAGGTAAGGATATATGACGTTATAGACATATATACTGTTCCCACCGAGAAGTAGGGTTCGACAGGCCAGGAATGTTGTCAAATATTGCATCCGAGATGTTAGGTTGCCTTAGATTAGGATATATACCGTTATAGACGCATGTAATGTTACCACCGAGACGTAGGGACCGACACGCCTGGAATGTTGTCAAATGTTACATCCGAGATGTTAGGTTGCCTTATGTTAGGATATATGACGCTACAGACGTATATACTGTTCCCTCCGAGAAGTAGGGTTCGACAGGCCAGGAATGTTGTCAAATATTGCATCCGAGATGTTAGGTTGCCTTAGGTTAGGATATATAACGTTACAGACGTATATACTGTTCCTTCCGAGAAGTAGTGTTCGACAGGCCAGGAATGTTGTCAAATATTGCATCCGAGATGTTAGGTTGCCTTAGATTAGGATATATACCGGTATAGACGTATATACTGTTCTCTCCGAGAAGTAGGGATCGACAGGCCAGGAATGTTGTCAAATATTGCATCCGAGATTTTAGGTTGCCTCAGGTAAGAATATATGACGTGATAGACGTATATACAGTTCCCTCCGAGAAGTAGGGTTCGACAGGCCAGGAATGTTGTCAAATATTGCATCCGAGATGTTAGGTTGCCTTAGGTTAGGATATATAACGTTATAGACGCATGTAATGTTAACACCGAGACGTAGGGACCGACACGCCTGGAATGTTGTCAAATGTTACATCCGAGATGTTAGGTTGCCTCAGGTTAGGATATATGACGTTATAGACGTATATACTGTTCCCTCCGAGAAGTACGGTTCGACAGGCCAGGAATGTTGTCAAATATTGCATCCGAGATGTTAGGTTGCCTCAGGTAAGAATATATGACGTTATAGACGTATATACAGTTCCCTCCGAGAAGTAGGGTTCGACAGGCCAGGAATGTTGTCAAATATTGCATCCGAGATGTTAGGTTGCCTTAGGTTAGGATATATAACGTTATAGACGCATGTAATGTTAACACCGAGACGTAGGGACCGACACGCCTGGAATGTTGTCAAATGTTACATCCGAGATGTTAGGTTGCCTCAGGTTAGGATATATGACGTTATAGACGTATATACTGTTCCCTCCGAGAAGTACGGTTCGACAGGCCAGGAATGTTGTCAAATATTGCATCCGAGATGTTAGGTTGCCTTAGGTTAGGATATATGACGTTACAGACGTATATACTGTTCCCTCCGGGAAGTAGGGTTCGACAGGCCAGGAATGTTGTCAAATATTGCATCCGAGATGTTAGGTTGCCTCAGGTAAGGATATATGACGTTATAGACGTATATACTGTTCCCACCGAGAAGTAGGGTTCGACAGGCCAGGAATGTTGTCAAATATTGCATCCGAGATGTTAGGTTGCCTTAGATTAGGATATATACCGTTATAGACGTTTATAATGTTCCCTCCGAGAAGTAGGGTTCGACAGGCCAGGAATGTTGTCAAATATTGCATCCGAGATGTTAGGTTGCCTTAGATTAGGATATATACCGTTATAGACGCATGTAATGTTACCACCGAGACGTAGGGACCGACACGCCTGGAATGTTGTCAAATGTTTCATCCGAGATGTTAGGTTGCCTTATGTTAGGATATATGACGCTACAGACGTATATACTGTTCCCTCGGAGAAGTAGGGTTCGACAGGCCAGGAATGTTGTCAAATATTGCATCCGAGATGTTAGGTTGCCTTAGATTAGGATATATACCGTTATAGACGTATATAATGTACCCTCCGAGAAGTAGGGTTCGACAGGCCAGGAATGTTGTAAAATATTGCATCCGAGATGTTAGGTTGCCTTAGGTTAGGATATATAACGTTATAGACGCATGTAATGTTACCACCGAGACGTAGGGACCGACACGACTGGAATGTTGTCAAATGTTACATCCGAGATGTTAGGTTGCCTTAGGTTAGGATATATGACGTTACAGACGTATATACAGTTCCCACCGAGAGGTAGGGTTCGACAGGCCAGGAATGTTGTCAAATATTGCATCCGAGATGTTAGGTTGCCTTAGGTTAGGATATATAACGTTATAGACGCATGTAATGTTACCTCCGAGAAGTAGGGTCCGACACGCCTGGAATGTTGTAGAATATTACATCCGAGATGTAAGGTTGCCTTAGGTTAGAATATATAACGTTATGGACGTATATACTGTTCCCACCGAGAAGTAGGGTCCGACACGCCAGGAATGTTGTCAAATATTGCATCCAAGATGTTAGGCTGCCTTAGATTAGGATATACAACGTTATAAACGCATATAATGTTCCCACCGAGAAGTAGGGTCCGACACGCCTGGAATGTTGTAGAATATTACATCCGAGATGTAAGGTTGCCTTTGGTTAGGATATATAACGTTATGGACGTATATACTGTTCGCACCGAGAAGTAGGGTCCGAAACGCCAGGAATGTTGTAAAATATTACATCCGAGTTGTTACGTTGCCGTTATAGACGCATTAATGTTACCACCGAGACGTAGGGACCGACACGCCTGTAATGTTGTCAAATGTGACATCCGAGATGTTAGGCTGCCTTAGGTTAGGATATATATCGTTATAGACGCATATAATGTTCCCACCGAGAAGTAGGGTCCGACACGCCTGGAAGGTTGTAGAATATTACATCCGAGATGTCAGGTTGCCTTAGGTTAGGATATATACCCTTATAGACATATATACTGTTCGCTCCGAGAAGTAGGGTTCGACAGGCCAGGAATGTTGTCAAATATTGCATCCGAGATGTTAGGTTGCCTTAGGTTAGGATATATAACGTTATAGACGCATGTAATGTTACCACCGAGACGTAGGGACCGATACGCCTGGAATGTTGTCAAATGTTACATCCGAGATGTTAGGTTGCCTTAGGTTAGGATATATGACGTGATAGACGTATATACTGTTCCCTCCGAGAAGTAGGGTTCGACGGGCCAGGAATGTTGTCAAATATTGCATCCGAGATGTTAGGTCGCCTTAGGTTAGGATATATAACGTTATAGACGCATGTAATGTTACCACCGAGACGTAGGGACCGACACGCCTGTAATGTTGTCAAATGTTACATCCGAGATGTTAGGTTGCCTTAGGTTAGGATATATGACGTTACAGACGTATATACTGTTCCTTCCGAGAAGTAGTGTTCGACAGGCCAGGAATGTTGTCAAATATTGCATCCGAGATGTTAGGTTGCCTTAGATTAGGATATATACCGGTATAGACGTATATACTGTTCTCTCCGAGAAGTAGGGATCGACAGGCCAGGAATGTTGTCAAATATTGCATCCGAGATTTTAGGTTGCCTCAGGTAAGAATATATGACGTTATAGACGTATATACAGTTCCCTCCGAGAAGTAGGGTTCGACAGGCCAGGAATGTTGTCAAATATTGCATCCGAGATGTTAGGTTGCCTTAGGTTAGGATATATAACGTTATAGACGCATGTAATGTTAACACCGAGACGTAGGGACCGACACGCCTGGAATGTTGTCAAATGTTACATCCGAGATGTTAGGTTGCCTTAGGTTAGGATATATGACGTTACAGACGTATATACAGTTCCCACCGAGAGGTAGGGTTCGACAGGCCAGGAATGTTGTCAAATATTGCATCCGAGATGTTAGGTTGCCTTAGGTTAGGATATATAACGTTATAGACGCATGTAATGTTACCTCCGAGAAGTAGGGTCCGACACGCCTGGAATGTTGTAGAATATTACATCCGAGATGTAAGGTTGCCTTAGGTTAGAATTAATAACGTTATGGACGTATATACTGTTCCCACCGAGAAGTAGGGTCCGACACGCCAGGAATGTTGTCAAATATTGCATCCAAGATGTTAGGCTGCCTTAGATTAGGATATACAACGTTATAAACGCATATAATGTTCCCACCGAGAAGTAGGGTCCGACACGCCTGGAATGTTGTAGAATATTACATCCGAGATGTAAGGTTGCCTTTGGTTAGGATATATAACGTTATGGACGTATATACTGTTCGCACCGAGAAGTAGGGTCCGAAACGCCAGGAATGTTGTAAAATATTACATCCGAGTTGTTACGTTGCCGTTATAGACGCATTAATGTTACCACCGAGACGTAGGGACCGACACGCCTGTAATGTTGTCAAATGTGACATCCGAGATGTTAGGCTGCCTTAGGTTAGGATATATATCGTTATAGACGCATATAATGTTCCCACCGAGAAGTAGGGTCCGACACGCCTGGAAGGTTGTAGAATATTACATCCGAGATGTCAGGTTGCCTTAGGTTAGGATATATACCGTTATAGACATATATACTGTTCGCTCCGAGAAGTAGGGTTCGACAGGCCAGGAATGTTGTCAAATATTGCATCCGAGATGTTAAGTTGCCTTAGGTTAGGATATATAACGTTATAGACGCATGTAATGTTACCACCGAGACGTAGGGACCGACACGCCTGGAATGTTGTCAAATGTTACATCCGAGATGTTAGGTTGCCTTAGGTTAGGATATATGACGTTACAGACGTATATACTGTTCCTTCCGAGAAGTAGTGTTCGACAGGCCAGGAATGTTGTCAAATATTGCATCCGAGATGTTAGGTTGCCTTAGATTAGGATATATACCGGTATAGACGTATATACTGTTCTCTCCGAGAAGTAGGGATCGACAGGCCAGGAATGTTGTCAAATATTGCATCCGAGATTTTAGGTTGCCTCAGGTAAGAATATATGACGTTATAGACGTATATACAGTTCCCTCCGAGAAGTAGGGTTCGACAGGCCAGGAATGTTGTCAAATATTGCATCCGAGATGTTAGGTTGCCTTAGGTTAGGATATATAACGTTATAGACGCATGTAATGTTAACACCGAGACGTAGGGACCGACACGCCTGGAATGTTGTCAAATGTTACATCCGAGATGTTAGGTTGCCTCAGGTTAGGATATATGACGTTATAGACGTATATACTGTTCCCTCCGAGAAGTACGGTTCGACAGGCCAGGAATGTTGTCAAATATTGCATCCGAGATGTTAGGTTGCCTTAGATTAGGATATATACCGGTATAGACGTATATACTGTTCTCTCCGAGAAGTAGGGATCGACAGGCCAGGAATGTTGTCAAATATTGCATCCGAGATTTTAGGTTGCCTCAGGTAAGAATATATGACGTTATAGACGTATATACAGTTCCCTCCGAGAAGTAGGGTTCGACAGGCCAGGAATGTTGTCAAATATTGCATCCGAGATGTTAGGTTGCCTTAGGTTAGGATATATAACGCTATAGACGCATGTAATGTTAACACCGAGACGTAGGGACCGACACGCCTGGAATGTCGTCAAATGTTACATCCGAGATGTTAGGTTGCCTCAGGTTAGGATATATGACGTTATAGACGTATATACAGTTCCCTCCGAGAAGTAGGGATCGACAGGCCAGGAATGTTGTCAAATATTGCATCCGAGATGTTAGGTTGCCTTAGGTTAGGATATATAACGTTATAGACGCATGTAATGTTAACACCGAGTCGTAGGGACCGACACGCCTGGAATGTTGTCAAATGTTACATCCGAGATGTTAGGTTGCCTCAGGTTAGGATATATGACGTTATAGACGTATATACTGTTCCCTCCGAGAGTAGTGTTCGACAGGCCAGGAATGTTGTCAAATATTGCATCCGAGATGTTAGGTTGCCTTAGATTAGGATATATACCGTTATAGACGTATATACTGTTCCCTCCGAGAAGTAGGGTTCGACAGGCCAGGAATGTTGTCAAATATTGCATCCGAGATGTTAGATTGCCTTAAGTTAGGATATATAACGTTATAGACGCATGTAATGTTAACACCGAGACGTAGGGACCGACACGCCTGGAATGTTGTCAAATGTTACATCCGAGATGTTAGGTTGCCTCAGGTAAGAATATATGACGTTATAGACGTATATACAGTTCCCTCCGAGAAGTAGGGTTCGACACGCCTGGAATGTTGTCAAATGTTACATCCGAGATGTTAGGTTGCCTCAGGTTAGGATATATGACGTTATAGACGTATATACTGTTCCCTCCGAGAGTAGTGTTCGACAGGCCAGGAATGTTGTCAAATATTGCATCCGAGATGTTAGGTTGCCTTAGATTAGGATATATAACGTTATGGACGTATATACTGTTCCCACCGAGAAGTAGGGTCCGACACGCCAGGAATGTTGTCAAATATTGCATCCAAGATGTTAGGCTGCCTTAGATTAGGATATACAACGTTATAAACGCATATAATGTTCCCACCGAGAAGTAGGGTCCGACACGCCTGGAATGTTGTAGAATATTACATCCGAGATGTAAGGTTGCCTTTGGTTAGGATATATAACGTTATGGACGTATATACTGTTCGCACCGAGAAGTAGGGTCCGAAACGCCAGGAATGTTGTAAAATATTACATCCGAGTTGTTACGTTGCCGTTATAGACGCATTAATGTTACCACCGAGACGTAGGGACCGACACGCCTGTAATGTTGTCAAATGTGACATCCGAGATGTTAGGCTGCCTTAGGTTAGGATATATATCGTTATAGACGCATATAATGTTCCCACCGAGAAGTAGGGTCCGACACGCCTGGAAGGTTGTAGAATATTACATCCGAGATGTCAGGTTGCCTTAGGTTAGGATATATACCGTTATAGACATATATACTGTTCGCTCCGAGAAGTAGGGTTCGACAGGCCAGGAATGTTGTCAAATATTGCATCCGAGATGTTAAGTTGCCTTAGGTTAGGATATATAACGTTATAGACGCATGTAATGTTACCACCGAGACGTAGGGACCGACACGCCTGGAATGTTGTCAAATGTTACATCCGAGATGTTAGGTTGCCTTAGGTTAGGATATATGACGTTACAGACGTATATACTGTTCCTTCCGAGAAGTAGTGTTCGACAGGCCAGGAATGTTGTCAAATATTGCATCCGAGATGTTAGGTTGCCTTAGATTAGGATATATACCGGTATAGACGTATATACTGTTCTCTCCGAGAAGTAGGGATCGACAGGCCAGGAATGTTGTCAAATATTGCATCCGAGATTTTAGGTTGCCTCAGGTAAGAATATATGACGTTATAGACGTATATACAGTTCCCTCCGAGAAGTAGGGTTCGACAGGCCAGGAATGTTGTCAAATATTGCATCCGAGATGTTAGGTTGCCTTAGGTTAGGATATATAACGTTATAGACGCATGTAATGTTAACACCGAGACGTAGGGACCGACACGCCTGGAATGTTGTCAAATGTTACATCCGAGATGTTAGGTTGCCTCAGGTTAGGATATATGACGTTATAGACGTATATACTGTTCCCTCCGAGAAGTACGGTTCGACAGGCCAGGAATGTTGTCAAATATTGCATCCGAGATGTTAGGTTACCTCAGGTAAGAATATATGACGTTATAGACGTATATACAGTTCCCTCCGAGAAGTAGGGTTCGACAGGCCAGGAATGTTGTCAAATATTGCATCCGAGATGTTAGGTTGCCTTAGGTTAGGATATATAACGTTATAGACGCATGTAATGTTACCACCGAGACGTAGGGACCGACACGCCTGTAATGTTGTCAAATGTTACATCCGAGATGTTAGGTTGCCTTAGGTTAGGATATATGACGTTACAGACGTATATACTGTTCCTTCCGAGAAGTAGTGTTCGACAGGCCAGGAATGTTGTCAAATATTGCATCCGAGATGTTAGGTTGCCTTAGATTAGGATATATACCGGTATAGACGTATATACTGTTCTCTCCGAGAAGTAGGGATCGACAGGCCAGGAATGTTGTCAAATATTGCATCCGAGATTTTAGGTTGCCTCAGGTAAGAATATATGACGTTATAGACGTATATACAGTTCCCTCCGAGAAGTAGGGTTCGACAGGCCAGGAATGTTGTCAAATATTGCATCCGAGATGTTAGGTTGCCTTAGGTTAGGATATATAACGCTATAGACGCATGTAATGTTAACACCGAGACGTAGGGACCGACACGCCTGGAATGTCGTCAAATGTTACATCCGAGATGTTAGGTTGCCTCAGGTTAGGATATATGACGTTATAGACGTATATACTGTTCCCTCCGAGAAGTACGGTTCGACAGGCCAGGAATGTTGTCAAATATTGCATCCGAGATGTTAGATTGCCTTAAGTTAGGATATATAACGTTATAGACGCATGTAAAGTTACCGCCGAGACGTAGGGACCGACACGCCTGGAATGTTGTCAAATGTTACATCCGACATGTTAGGTTGCCTTAGGTTAGGATATATGACGTTACAGACGTATATACTGTTCCCTCCGAGTAGTAGGGTTCGACAGGCCACGAATGTTGTCAAATATTGCATCCGAGATGTTAGGTTGCCTTAGATTAGGATACACAACGTTATAGACGCATATAATGTTCCCACCGAGAAGTAGGGTCCGACACGCCTGGAATGTTGTCAAATGTTACATCCGAGATGTTAGATTGCCTCAGGTTAGGATATATGACGTTATAGACGTATATACTTTTCCCTCCGAGAAGTAGGGTTCGACAGGCCAGGAATGTTGTCAAATATTGCATCCGAGATGTTAGGTTGCCTTAGATTATGATACATACCGTTATAGATGCATATAATGTTCCCACCGAGAAGTAGGGTCCGACACGCCTGGAAGGTTGTAGAATATTACATCCGAGATGTCAGGTTGCCTTAGGTTAGGATATATACCGTTATAGACATATATACTGTTCCCTTCGAGAAGTAGGGTTCGACAGGCCAGGAATGTTGTCAAATATTGCATCCGAGATGTTAGGTTGCCTTAAGTTAGGATATATAACGTTATAGACGCATGTAATGTTACCACCGAGACGTAGGGACCGACACGACTGGAATGTTGTCAAATGTTACATCCGAGATGTTAGGTTGCCTTAGGTTAGGATATATGACGTTACAGACGTATATACAGTTCCCACCGAGAGGTAGGGTTCGACAGGCCAGGAATGTTGTCAAATATTGCATCCGAGATGTTAGGTTGCCTTAGGTTAGGATATATAACGTTATAGACGCATGTAATGTTACCACCGAGACGTAGGGACCGACACGCCTGGAATGTTGTCAAATATTGCATCCGAGATTTTAGGTTGCCTCAGGTTAAGAATATATGACGTTATAGACGTATATACAGTTCCCTCCGAGAAGTAGGGTTCGACAGGCCAGGAATGTTGTCAAATATTGCATCCGAGATGTTAGGTTGCCTTAGGTTAGGATATATAACGTTATAGACGCATGTAATGTTAACACCGAGACGTAGGGACCGACACGCCTGGAATGTTGTCAAATATTGCATCCGAGATGTTAGGTTGCCTTAGATTATGATATATACCGTTATAGACGTATATACTGTTTCCTCCGAGAAGTAGGGTTCGACAGGCCAGGAATGTTGTCAAATATTGCATGCGAGATGTTAGGTTGCCTTAGATTAGGATATATACCGTTACAGACGCATGTAATGTTACCACCGAGACGTAGGGACCGACACGCCTGGAATGTTGTCAAATGTTACATCCGAGATGTTAGGTTGCCTTAGGTTAGGATATATGACGTTACAGACGTATATACTGTTCACTCCGAGAGTAGTGTTCGACAGGCCAGGAATGTTGTCAAATATTGCATCCGAGATGTTAGGTTGCCTTAGATTAGGATATATACCGTTATAGACGTATATACTGTTCCCTCCGAGAAGTATGGTTCGACAGGCCAGGAATGTTGTCAAATATTGCATCCGAGATGTTAGGTTGCCTCAGGTAAGGATATATGACGTTATAGACGTATATACTGTTCCCACCGAGAAGTAGGGTTCGACAGGCCAGGAATGTTGTCAAATATTGCATCCGAGATGTTAGGTTGCCTTAGATTAGGATATATACCGTTATAGACGTTTATAATGTTCCCTCCGAGAAGTAGGGTTCGACAGGCCAGGAATGTTGTCAAATATTGCATCCGAGATGTTAGGTTGCCTTAGATTAGGATATATACCGTTATAGACGCATGTAATGTTCCCTCCGAGAAGTACGGTTCGACAGGCCAGGAATGTTGTCAAATATTGCATCCGAGATGTTAGGTTGCCTCAGGTAAGAATATATGACGTTATAGACGTATATACAGTTCCCTCCGAGAAGTAGGGTTCGACAGGCCAGGAATGTTGTCAAATATTGCATCCGAGATGTTAGGTTGCCTTAGGTTAGGATATATAACGTTATAGACGCATGTAATGTTAACACCGAGACGTAGGGACCGACACGCCTGGAATGTTGTCAAATGTTACATCCGAGATGTTAGGTTGCCTCAGGTTAGGATATATGACGTTATAGACGTATATACTGTTCCCTCCGAGAAGTACGGTTCGACAGGCCAGGAATGTTGTCAAATATTGCATCCGAGATGTTAGGTTGCCTTAGGTTAGGATATATGACGTTACAGACGTATATACTGTTCCCTCCGGGAAGTAGGGTTCGACAGGCCAGGAATGTTGTCAAATATTGCATCCGAGATGTTAGGTTGCCTCAGGTAAGGATATATGACGTTATAGACGTATATACTGTTCCCACCGAGAAGTAGGGTTCGACAGGCCAGGAATGTTGTCAAATATTGCATCCGAGATGTTAGGTTGCCTTAGATTAGGATATATACCGTTATAGACGTTTATAATGTTCCCTCCGAGAAGTAGGGTTCGACAGGCCAGGAATGTTGTCAAATATTGCATCCGAGATGTTAGGTTGCCTTAGATTAGGATATATACCGTTATAGACGCATGTAATGTTACCACCGAGACGTAGGGACCGACACGCCTGGAATGTTGTCAAATGTTACATCCGAGATGTTAGGTTGCCTTATGTTAGGATATATGACGCTACAGACGTATATACTGTTCCCTCCGAGAAGTAGGGTTCGACAGGCCAGGAATGTTGTCAAATATTGCATCCGAGATGTTAGGTTGCCTTAGATTAGGATATATACCGTTATAGACGTATATAATGTACCCTCCGAGAAGTAGGGTTCGACAGGCCAGGAATGTTGTAAAATATTGCATCCGAGATGTTAGGTTGCCTTAGATTAGGATATATACCGGTATAGACGTATATACTGTTCTCTCCGAGAAGTAGGGATCGACAGGCCAGGAATGTTGTCAAATATTGCATCCGAGATTTTAGGTTGCCTCAGGTAAGAATATATGACGTTATAGACGTATATACAGTTCCCTCCGAGAAGTAGGGTTCGACAGGCCAGGAATGTTGTCAAATATTGCATCCGAGATGTTAGGTTGCCTTAGGTTAGGATATATAACGCTATAGACGCATGTAATGTTAACACCGAGACGTAGGGACCGACACGCCTGGAATGTCGTCAAATGTTACATCCGAGATGTTAGGTTGCCTCAGGTTAGGATATATGACGTTATAGACGTATATACTGTTCCCTCCGAGAAGTACGGTTCGACAGGCCAGGAATGTTGTCAAATATTGCATCCGAGATGTTAGGTTACCTCAGGTAAGAATATATGACGTTATAGACGTATATACAGTTCCCTCCGAGAAGTAGGGTTCGACAGGCCAGGAATGTTGTCAAATATTGCATCCGAGATGTTAGGTTGCCTTAGGTTAGGATATATAACGTTATAGACGCATGTAATGTTAACACCGAGTCGTAGGGACCGACACGCCTGGAATGTTGTCAAATGTTACATCCGAGATGTTAGGTTGCCTCAGGTTAGGATATATGACGTTATAGACGTATATACTGTTCCCTCCGAGAGTAGTGTTCGACAGGCCAGGAATGTTGTCAAATATTGCATCCGAGATGTTAGGTTGCCTTAGATTAGGATATATACCGTTATAGACGTATATACTGTTCCCTCCGAGAAGTAGGGTTCGACAGGCCAGGAATGTTGTCAAATATTGCATCCGAGATGTTAGATTGCCTTAAGTTAGGATATATAACGTTATAGACGCATGTAAAGTTACCGCCGAGACGTAGGGACCGACACGCCTGGAATGTTGTCAAATGTTACATCCGACATGTTAGGTTGCCTTAGGTTAGGATATATGACGTTACAGACGTATATACTGTTCCCTCCGAGTAGTAGGGTTCGACAGGCCACGAATGTTGTCAAATATTGCATCCGAGATGTTAGGTTGCCTTAGATTAGGATACACAACGTTATAGACGCATATAATGTTCCCACCGAGAAGTAGGGTCCGACACGCCTGGAATGTTGTCAAATGTTACATCCGAGATGTTAGATTGCCTCAGGTTAGGATATATGACGTTATAGACGTATATACTTTTCCCTCCGAGAAGTAGGGTTCGACAGGCCAGGAATGTTGTCAAATATTGCATCCGAGATGTTAGGTTGCCTTAGATTATGATACATACCGTTATAGATGCATATAATGTTCCCACCGAGAAGTAGGGTCCGACACGCCTGGAAGGTTGTAGAATATTACATCCGAGATGTCAGGTTGCCTTAGGTTAGGATATATACCGTTATAGACATATATACTGTTCCCTTCGAGAAGTAGGGTTCGACAGGCCAGGAATGTTGTCAAATATTGCATCCGAGATGTTAGGTTGCCTTAAGTTAGGATATATAACGTTATAGACGCATGTAATGTTACCACCGAGACGTAGGGACCGACACGACTGGAATGTTGTCAAATGTTACATCCGAGATGTTAGGTTGCCTTAGGTTAGGATATATGACGTTACAGACGTATATACAGTTCCCACCGAGAGGTAGGGTTCGACAGGCCAGGAATGTTGTCAAATATTGCATCCGAGATGTTAGGTTGCCTTAGGTTAGGATATATAACGTTATAGACGCATGTAATGTTACCACCGAGACGTAGGGACCGACACGCCTGGAATGTTGTCAAATATTGCATCCGAGATTTTAGGTTGCCTCAGGTTAAGAATATATGACGTTATAGACGTATATACAGTTCCCTCCGAGAAGTAGGGTTCGACAGGCCAGGAATGTTGTCAAATATTGCATCCGAGATGTTAGGTTGCCTTAGGTTAGGATATATAACGTTATAGACGCATGTAATGTTAACACCGAGACGTAGGGACCGACACGCCTGGAATGTTGTCAAATATTGCATCCGAGATGTTAGGTTGCCTTAGATTATGATATATACCGTTATAGACGTATATACTGTTTCCTCCGAGAAGTAGGGTTCGACAGGCCAGGAATGTTGTCAAATATTGCATGCGAGATGTTAGGTTGCCTTAGATTAGGATATATACCGTTACAGACGCATGTAATGTTACCACCGAGACGTAGGGACCGACACGCCTGGAATGTTGTCAAATGTTACATCCGAGATGTTAGGTTGCCTTAGGTTAGGATATATGACGTTACAGACGTATATACTGTTCACTCCGAGAGTAGTGTTCGACAGGCCAGGAATGTTGTCAAATATTGCATCCGAGATGTTAGGTTGCCTTAGATTAGGATATATACCGTTATAGACGTATATACTGTTCCATCCGAGAAGTATGGTTCGACAGGCCAGGAATGTTGTCAAATATTGCATCCGAGATGTTAGGTTGCCTCAGGTAAGGATATATGACGTTATAGACGTATATACTGTTCCCACCGAGAAGTAGGGTTCGACAGGCCAGGAATGTTGTCAAATATTGCATCCGAGATGTTAGGTTGCCTTAGATTAGGATATATACCGTTATAGACGTTTATAATGTTCCCTCCGAGAAGTAGGGTTCGACAGGCCAGGAATGTTGTCAAATATTGCATCCGAGATGTTAGGTTGCCTTAGATTAGGATATATACCGTTATAGACGCATGTAATGTTCCCTCCGAGAAGTACGGTTCGACAGGCCAGGAATGTTGTCAAATATTGCATCCGAGATGTTAGGTTGCCTCAGGTAAGAATATATGACGTTATAGACGTATATACAGTTCCCTCCGAGAAGTAGGGTTCGACAGGCCAGGAATGTTGTCAAATATTGCATCCGAGATGTTAGGTTGCCTTAGGTTAGGATATATAACGTTATAGACGCATGTAATGTTAACACCGAGACGTAGGGACCGACACGCCTGGAATGTTGTCAAATGTTACATCCGAGATGTTAGGTTGCCTCAGGTTAGGATATATGACGTTATAGACGTATATACTGTTCCCTCCGAGAAGTACGGTTCGACAGGCCAGGAATGTTGTCAAATATTGCATCCGAGATGTTAGGTTGCCTTAGGTTAGGATATATGACGTTACAGACGTATATACTGTTCCCTCCGGGAAGTAGGGTTCGACAGGCCAGGAATGTTGTCAAATATTGCATCCGAGATGTTAGGTTGCCTCAGGTAAGGATATATGACGTTATAGACGTATATACTGTTCCCACCGAGAAGTAGGGTTCGACAGGCCAGGAATGTTGTCAAATATTGCATCCGAGATGTTAGGTTGCCTTAGATTAGGATATATACCGTTATAGACGTTTATAATGTTCCCTCCGAGAAGTAGGGTTCGACAGGCCAGGAATGTTGTCAAATATTGCATCCGAGATGTTAGGTTGCCTTAGATTAGGATATATACCGTTATAGACGCATGTAATGTTACCACCGAGACGTAGGGACCGACACGCCTGGAATGTTGTCAAATGTTACATCCGAGATGTTAGGTTGCCTTATGTTAGGATATATGACGCTACAGACGTATATACTGTTCCCTCCGAGAAGTAGGGTTCGACAGGCCAGGAATGTTGTCAAATATTGCATCCGAGATGTTAGGTTGCCTTAGATT
Organism: Xylocopa violacea; assembly: GCA_963969225.1. NCBI lineage: Eukaryota > Metazoa > Arthropoda > Insecta > Hymenoptera > Apidae > Xylocopa > Xylocopa violacea. The sequence continues at coordinate 25,241,699 of CAXAJV010000004.1, forward strand.
AGGATATATACCGTTATAGACGTATATAATGTACCCTCCGAGAAGTAGGGTTCGACAGGCCAGGAATGTTGTCAAATATTGCATCCGTGATGTTAGGTTGCCTTAGGTTAGGATATATAACGTTATAGTCGCATGTAATGTTACCACCGAGACGTAGGGACCGACACGCCTGGAATGTTGTCAAATGTTACATCCGAGATGTTAGGTTGCCTCAGGTTAGGATATATGACGTTATAGACGTATATACTGTTCCCTCCGAGAAGTACGGTTCGACAGGCCAGGAATGTTGTCAAATATTGCATCCGAGATGTTAGGTTACCTCAGGTAAGAATATATGACGTTATAGACGTATATACAGTTCCCTCCGAGAAGTAGGGTTCGACAGGCCAGGAATGTTGTCAAATATTGCATCCGAGATGTTAGGTTGCCTTAGGTTAGGATATATAACGTTATAGACGCATGTAATGTTACCACCGAGACGTAGGGACCGACACGCCTGTAATGTTGTCAAATGTTACATCCGAGATGTTAGGTTGCCTTAGGTTAGGATATATGACGTTACAGACGTATATACTGTTCCTTCCGAGAAGTAGTGTTCGACAGGCCAGGAATGTTGTCAAATATTGCATCCGAGATGTTAGGTTGCCTTAGATTAGGATATATACCGGTATAGACGTATATACTGTTCTCTCCGAGAAGTAGGGATCGACAGGCCAGGAATGTTGTCAAATATTGCATCCGAGATTTTAGGTTGCCTCAGGTAAGAATATATGACGTTATAGACGTATATACAGTTCCCTCCGAGAAGTAGGGTTCGACAGGCCAGGAATGTTGTCAAATATTGCATCCGAGATGTTAGGTTGCCTTAGGTTAGGATATATAACGCTATAGACGCATGTAATGTTAACACCGAGACGTAGGGACCGACACGCCTGGAATGTCGTCAAATGTTACATCCGAGATGTTAGGTTGCCTCAGGTTAGGATATATGACGTTATAGACGTATATACTGTTCCCTCCGAGAAGTACGGTTCGACAGGCCAGGAATGTTGTCAAATATTGCATCCGAGATGTTAGGTTACCTCAGGTAAGAATATATGACGTTATAGACGTATATACAGTTCCCTCCGAGAAGTAGGGTTCGACAGGCCAGGAATGTTGTCAAATATTGCATCCGAGATGTTAGGTTGCCTTAGGTTAGGATATATAACGTTATAGACGCATGTAATGTTAACACCGAGTCGTAGGGACCGACACGCCTGGAATGTTGTCAAATGTTACATCCGAGATGTTAGGTTGCCTCAGGTTAGGATATATGACGTTATAGACGTATATACTGTTCCCTCCGAGAGTAGTGTTCGACAGGCCAGGAATGTTGTCAAATATTGCATCCGAGATGTTAGGTTGCCTTAGATTAGGATATATACCGTTATAGACGTATATACTGTTCCCTCCGAGAAGTAGGGTTCGACAGGCCAGGAATGTTGTCAAATATTGCATCCGAGATGTTAGATTGCCTTAAGTTAGGATATATAACGTTATAGACGCATGTAAAGTTACCGCCGAGACGTAGGGACCGACACGCCTGGAATGTTGTCAAATGTTACATCCGACATGTTAGGTTGCCTTAGGTTAGGATATATGACGTTACAGACGTATATACTGTTCCCTCCGAGTAGTAGGGTTCGACAGGCCACGAATGTTGTCAAATATTGCATCCGAGATGTTAGGTTGCCTTAGATTAGGATACACAACGTTATAGACGCATATAATGTTCCCACCGAGAAGTAGGGTCCGACACGCCTGGAATGTTGTCAAATGTTACATCCGAGATGTTAGATTGCCTCAGGTTAGGATATATGACGTTATAGACGTATATACTTTTCCCTCCGAGAAGTAGGGTTCGACAGGACAGGAATGTTGTCAAATATTGCATCCGAGATGTTAGGTTGCCTTAGATTATGATACATACCGTTATAGATGCATATAATGTTCCCACCGAGAAGTAGGGTCCGACACGCCTGGAAGGTTGTAGAATATTACATCCGAGATGTCAGGTTGCCTTAGGTTAGGATATATACCGTTATAGACATATATACTGTTCCCTTCGAGAAGTAGGGTTCGACAGGCCAGGAATGTTGTCAAATATTGCATCCGAGATGTTAGGTTGCCTTAAGTTAGGATATATAACGTTATAGACGCATGTAATGTTACCACCGAGACGTAGGGACCGACACGACTGGAATGTTGTCAAATGTTACATCCGACATGTTAGGTTGCCTTAGGTTAGGATATATGACGTTACAGACGTATATACAGTTCCCACCGAGAGGTAGGGTTCGACAGGCCAGGAATGTTGTCAAATATTGCATCCGAGATGTTAGGTTGCCTTAGGTTAGGATATATAACGTTATAGACGCATGTAATGTTACCACCGAGACGTAGGGACCGACACGCCTGGAATGTTGTCAAATATTGCATCCGAGATTTTAGGTTGCCTCAGGTTAAGAATATATGACGTTATAGACGTATATACAGTTCCCTCCGAGAAGTAGGGTTCGACAGGCCAGGAATGTTGTCAAATATTGCATCCGAGATGTTAGGTTGCCTTAGGTTAGGATATATAACGTTATAGACGCATGTAATGTTAACACCGAGACGTAGGGACCGACACGCCTGGAATGTTGTCAAATATTGCATCCGAGATGTTAGGTTGCCTTAGATTATGATATATACCGTTATAGACGTATATACTGTTTCCTCCGAGAAGTAGGGTTCGACAGGCCAGGAATGTTGTCAAATATTGCATGCGAGATGTTAGGTTGCCTTAGATTAGGATATATACCGTTACAGACGCATGTAATGTTACCACCGAGACGTAGGGACCGACACGCCTGGAATGTTGTCAAATGTTACATCCGAGATGTTAGGTTGCCTTAGGTTAGGATATATGACGTTACAGACGTATATACTGTTCACTCCGAGAGTAGTGTTCGACAGGCCAGGAATGTTGTCAAATATTGCATCCGAGATGTTAGGTTGCCTTAGATTAGGATATATACCGTTATAGACGTATATACTGTTCCATCCGAGAAGTATGGTTCGACAGGCCAGGAATGTTGTCAAATATTGCATCCGAGATGTTAGGTTGCCTCAGGTAAGGATATATGACGTTATAGACGTATATACTGTTCCCACCGAGAAGTAGGGTTCGACAGGCCAGGAATGTTGTCAAATATTGCATCCGAGATGTTAGGTTGCCTTAGATTAGGATATATACCGTTATAGACGTTTATAATGTTCCCTCCGAGAAGTAGGGTTCGACAGGCCAGGAATGTTGTCAAATATTGCATCCGAGATGTTAGGTTGCCTTAGATTAGGATATATACCGTTATAGACGCATGTAATGTTCCCTCCGAGAAGTACGGTTCGACAGGCCAGGAATGTTGTCAAATATTGCATCCGAGATGTTAGGTTGCCTCAGGTAAGAATATATGACGTTATAGACGTATATACAGTTCCCTCCGAGAAGTAGGGTTCGACAGGCCAGGAATGTTGTCAAATATTGCATCCGAGATGTTAGGTTGCCTTAGGTTAGGATATATAACGTTATAGACGCATGTAATGTTAACACCGAGACGTAGGGACCGACACGCCTGGAATGTTGTCAAATGTTACATCCGAGATGTTAGGTTGCCTCAGGTTAGGATATATGACGTTATAGACGTATATACTGTTCCCTCCGAGAAGTACGGTTCGACAGGCCAGGAATGTTGTCAAATATTGCATCCGAGATGTTAGGTTGCCTTAGATTAGGATATATACCGTTATAGACGTATATAATGTACCCTCCGAGAAGTAGGGTTCGACAGGCCAGGAATGTTGTAAAATATTGCATCCGAGATGTTAGGTTGCCTTAGGTTAGGATATATAACGTTATAGACGCATGTAATGTTACCACCGAGACGTAGGGACCGACACGACTGGAATGTTGTCAAATGTTACATCCGAGATGTTAGGTTGCCTTAGGTTAGGATATATGACGTTACAGACGTATATACAGTTCCCACCGAGAGGTAGGGTTCGACAGGCCAGGAATGTTGTCAAATATTGCATCCGAGATGTTAGGTTGCCTTAGGTTAGGATATATAACGTTATAGACGCATGTAATGTTACCTCCGAGAAGTAGGGTCCGACACGCCTGGAATGTTGTAGAATATTACATCCGAGATGTAAGGTTGCCTTAGGTTAGAATATATAACGTTATGGACGTATATACTGTTCCCACCGAGAAGTAGGGTCCGACACGCCAGGAATGTTGTCAAATATTGCATCCAAGATGTTAGGCTGCCTTAGATTAGGATATACAACGTTATAAACGCATATAATGTTCCCACCGAGAAGTAGGGTCCGACACGCCTGGAATGTTGTAGAATATTACATCCGAGATGTAAGGTTGCCTTTGGTTAGGATATATAACGTTATGGACGTATATACTGTTCGCACCGAGAAGTAGGGTCCGAAACGCCAGGAATGTTGTAAAATATTACATCCGAGTTGTTACGTTGCCGTTATAGACGCATTAATGTTACCACCGAGACGTAGGGACCGACACGCCTGTAATGTTGTCAAATGTGACATCCGAGATGTTAGGCTGCCTTAGGTTAGGATATATATCGTTATAGACGCATATAATGTTCCCACCGAGATGTAGGGTCCGACACGCCTGGAAGGTTGTAGAATATTACATCCGAAATGTCAGGTTGCCTTAGGTTAGGATATATACCGTTATAGACATATATACTGTTCGCTCCGAGAAGTAGGGTTCGACAGGCCAGGAATGTTGTCAAATATTGCATCCGTGATGTTAGGTTGCCTTAGGTTAGGATATATAACGTTATAGTCGCATGTAATGTTACCACCGAGACGTAGGGACCGACACGCCTGGAATGTTGTCAAATGTTACATCCGAGATGTTAGGTTGCCTCAGGTTAGGATATATGACGTTATAGACGTATATACTGTTCCCTCCGAGAAGTACGGTTCGACAGGCCAGGAATGTTGTCAAATATTGCATCCGAGATGTTAGGTTACCTCAGGTAAGAATATATGACGTTATAGACGTATATACAGTTCCCTCCGAGAAGTAGGGTTCGACAGGCCAGGAATGTTGTCAAATATTGCATCCGAGATGTTAGGTTGCCTTAGGTTAGGATATATAACGTTATAGACGCATGTAATGTTACCACCGAGACGTAGGGACCGACACGCCTGTAATGTTGTCAAATGTTACATCCGAGATGTTAGGTTGCCTTAGGTTAGGATATATGACGTTACAGACGTATATACTGTTCCTTCCGAGAAGTAGTGTTCGACAGGCCAGGAATGTTGTCAAATATTGCATCCGAGATGTTAGGTTGCCTTAGATTAGGATATATACCGGTATAGACGTATATACTGTTCTCTCCGAGAAGTAGGGATCGACAGGCCAGGAATGTTGTCAAATATTGCATCCGAGATTTTAGGTTGCCTCAGGTAAGAATATATGACGTTATAGACGTATATACAGTTCCCTCCGAGAAGTAGGGTTCGACAGGCCAGGAATGTTGTCAAATATTGCATCCGAGATGTTAGGTTGCCTTAGGTTAGGATATATAACGTTATAGACGCATGTAATGTTAACACCGAGACGTAGGGACCGACACGCCTGGAATGTTGTCAAATGTTACATCCGAGATGTTAGGTTGCCTCAGGTTAGGATATATGACGTTATAGACGTATATACTGTTCCCTCCGAGAAGTACGGTTCGACAGGCCAGGAATGTTGTCAAATATTGCATCCGAGATGTTAGGTTACCTCAGGTAAGAATATATGACGTTATAGACGTATATACAGTTCCCTCCGAGAAGTAGGGTTCGACAGGCCAGGAATGTTGTCAAATATTGCATCCGAGATGTTAGGTTGCCTTAGGTTAGGATATATAACGTTATAGACGCATGTAATGTTAACACCGAGTCGTAGGGACCGACACGCCTTGAATGTTGTCAAATGTTACATCCGAGATGTTAGGTTGCCTCAGGTTAGGATATATGACGTTATAGACGTATATACTGTTCCCTCCGAGAGTAGTGTTCGACAGGCCAGGAATGTTGTCAAATATTGCACCCGAGATGTTAGGTTGCCTTAGATTAGGATATATACCGTTATAGACGTATATACTGTTCCCTCCGAGAAGTAGGGTTCGACAGGCCAGGAATGTTGTCAAATATTGCATCCGAGATGTTAGATTGCCTTAAGTTAGGATATATAACGTTATAGACGCATGTAAAGTTACCGCCGAGACGTAGGGACCGACACGCCTGGAATGTTGTCAAATGTTACATCCGACATGTTAGGTTGCCTTAGGTTAGGATATATGACGTTACAGACGTATATACTGTTCCCTCCGAGAAGTAGGGTTCGACAGGCGAGGAATGTTGTCAAATATTGCATCCGAGATGTTAGGTTGCCTTAGATTATGATATATACCGTTATAGACTCATATAATGTTCCCACCGAGAAGTAGGTTCCGACACGCCTCGAAGGTTGTAGAATATTACATCCGAGATGTCAGGTTGCCTTAGGTTAGGATATATACCGTTATAGACATATATACTGTTCCCTCCGAGAAGTAGGGTTCGAAAGGCCAGGAATGTTGTCAAATATTGCATCCGAGATGTTAGGTTGCCTTAGATTATGATATATACCGTTATAGACGCATATAATGTTCCCACCGAGAAGTAGGGTCCGACACGCCTAGAAGGTTGTAGAATATTACATCCGAGATGTCAGGTTGCCTTAGGTTAGGATATATACCGTTATAGACATATATACTGTTCCCTCCGAGAAGTAGAGTTCGACAGGCCAGGAATGTTGTCAAATATTGCATCCGAGATGTTAGGTTGCCTTAGATTATGATATATACCGTTATAGACGTATATACTGTTCCTTCCGAGAAGTAGTGTTCGACAGGACAGGAATGTTGTCAAATATTGCATCCGAGATGTTAGGTTGCCTTAGATTAGGATATATACCGGTATAGACGTATATACTGTTCTCTCCGAGAAGTAGGGATCGACAGGCCAGGAATGTTGTCAAATATTGCATCCGAGATTTTAGGTTGCCTCAGGTAAGAATATATGACGTTATAGACGTATATACAGTTCCCACCGAGAAGTAGGGTCCGACACGCCAGGAATGTTGTCAAATATTGCATCCAAGATGTTAGGCTGCCTTAGATTAGGATATACAACGTTATAAACGCATATAATGTTCCCACCGAGAAGTAGGGTCCGACACGCCTGGAATGTTGTAGAATATTACATCCGAGATGTAAGGTTGCCTTTGGTTAGGATATATAACGTTATGGACGTATATACTGTTCGCACCGAGAAGTAGGGTCCGAAACACCAGGAATGTTGTAAAATATTACATCCGAGTTGTTACGTTGCCGTTATAGACGCATTAATGTTACCACCGAGACGTAGGGACCGACACGCCTGTAATGTTGTCAAATGTGACATCCGAGATGTTAGGCTGCCTTAGGTTAGGATATATATCGTTATAGACGCATATAATGTTCCCACCGAGATGTAGGGTCCGACACGCCTGGAAGGTTGTAGAATATTACATCCGAAATGTCAGGTTGCCTTAGGTTAGGATATATACCGTTATAGACATATATACTGTTCGCTCCGAGAAGTAGGGTTCGACAGGCCAGGAATGTTGTCAAATATTGCATCCGTGATGTTAGGTTGCCTTAGGTTAGGATATATAACGTTATAGTCGCATGTAATGTTACCACCGAGACGTAGGGACCGACACGCCTGGAATGTTGTCAAATGTTACATCCGAGATGTTAGGTTGCCTCAGGTTAGGATATATGACGTTATAGACGTATATACTGTTCCCTCCGAGAAGTACGGTTCGACAGGCCAGGAATGTTGTCAAATATTGCATCCGAGATGTTAGGTTACCTCAGGTAAGAATATATGACGTTATAGACGTATATACAGTTCCCTCCGAGAAGTAGGGTTCGACAGGCCAGGAATGTTGTCAAATATTGCATCCGAGATGTTAGGTTGCCTTAGGTTAGGATATATAACGTTATAGACGCATGTAATGTTACCACCGAGACGTAGGGACCGACACGCCTGTAATGTTGTCAAATGTTACATCCGAGATGTTAGGTTGCCTTAGGTTAGGATATATGACGTTACAGACGTATATACTGTTCCTTCCGAGAAGTAGTGTTCGACAGGCCAGGAATGTTGTCAAATATTGCATCCGAGATGTTAGGTTGCCTTAGATTAGGATATATACCGGTATAGACGTATATACTGTTCTCTCCGAGAAGTAGGGATCGACAGGCCAGGAATGTTGTCAAATATTGCATCCGAGATTTTAGGTTGCCTCAGGTAAGAATATATGACGTTATAGACGTATATACAGTTCCCTCCGAGAAGTAGGGTTCGACAGGCCAGGAATGTTGTCAAATATTGCATCCGAGATGTTAGGTTGCCTTAGGTTAGGATATATAACGTTATAGACGCATGTAATGTTAACACCGAGACGTAGGGACCGACACGCCTGGAATGTTGTCAAATGTTACATCCGAGATGTTAGGTTGCCTCAGGTTAGGATATATGACGTTATAGACGTATATACTGTTCCCTCCGAGAAGTACGGTTCGACAGGCCAGGAATGTTGTCAAATATTGCATCCGAGATGTTAGGTTACCTCAGGTAAGAATATATGACGTTATAGACGTATATACAGTTCCCTCCGAGAAGTAGGGTTCGACAGGCCAGGAATGTTGTCAAATATTGCATCCGAGATGTTAGGTTGCCTTAGGTTATGATATATACCGTTATAGACGCATATAATGTTCCCACCGAGAAGTAGGGTCCGACACGCCTAGAAGGTTGTAGAATATTACATCCGAGATGTCAGGTTGCCTTAGGTTAGGATATATACCGTTATAGACATATATACTGTTCCCTCCGAGAAGTAGAGTTCGACAGGCCAGGAATGTTGTCAAATATTGCATCCGAGATGTTAGGTTGCCTTAGATTATGATATATACCGTTATAGACGTATATACTGTTCCTTCCGAGAAGTAGTGTTCGACAGGACAGGAATGTTGTCAAATATTGCATCCGAGATGTTAGGTTGCCTTAGATTAGGATATATACCGGTATAGACGTATATACTGTTCTCTCCGAGAAGTAGGGATCGACAGGCCAGGAATGTTGTCAAATATTGCATCCGAGATTTTAGGTTGCCTCAGGTAAGAATATATGACGTTATAGACGTATATACAGTTCCCTCCGAGAAGTAGGGTTCGACAGGCCAGGAATGTTGTCAAATATTGCATCCGAGATGTTAGGTTGCCTTAGGTTAGGATATATAACGTTATAGACGCATGTAATGTTAACACCGTGACGTAGGGACCGACACGCCTGGAATGTTGTCAAATGTTACATCCGAGATGTTAGGTTGCCTCAGGTTAGGATATATGACGTTATAGACGTACATACTGTTCTCTCCGAGAAGTAGGGTTCGACAGGCCAGGAATGTTGTAAAATATTGCATCCGAGATGTTAGGTTGCCTTAGGTTAGGATATATGACGTTATAGACGTATATACTGTTCTCTCCGAGAAGTAGGGTTCGACGGGCCAGGAATGTTGTCAAATATTGCATCCGAGATGTTAGGTCGCCTTAGGATAGGATATATAACGTTACAGACGCATGTAATGTTACCACCGAGACGTAGGGACCGACACGCCTGGAATGTTGTCAAATGTTACATCCGAGATGTTAGGTTGCCTTAGGTTAGGATATATGACGTTACAGACGTATATACTGTTCACTCCGAGAGTAGTGATCGACAGGCCAGGAATGTTGTCAAATATTGCATCCGAGATGTTAGGTTGCCTTAGATTAGGATATATACCGTTATAGACGTATATACTGTTCCCTCCGAGAAGTATGGTTCGACAGGCCAGGAATGTTGTCAAATATTGCATCCGAGATGTTAGGTTGCCTCAGGTAAGGATATATGACGTTATAGACGTATATACTGTTCCCACCGAGAAGTAGGGTTCGACAGGCCAGGAATGTTGTAAAATATTGCATCCGAGATGTTAGGTTGCCTTAGGTTAGGATATATAACGTTATAGACGCATGTAATGTTACCACCGAGACGTAGGGACCGACACGACTGGAATGTTGTCAAATGTTACATCCGAGATGTTAGGTTGCCTTAGGTTAGGATATATGACGTTACAGACGTATATACAGTTCCCACCGAGAGGTAGGGTTCGACAGGCCAGGAATGTTGTCAAATATTGCATCCGAGATGTTAGGTTGCCTTAGGTTAGGATATATAACGTTATAGACGCATGTAATGTTACCACCGAGACGTAGGGACCGACACGCCTGTAATGTTGTCAAATGTTACATCCGAGATGTTAGGTTGCCTTAGGTTAGGATATATGACGTTACAGACGTATATACTGTTCCCTCCGAGAAGTAGTGTTCGACAGGCCAGGAATGTTGTCAAATATTGCATCCGAGATGTTAGGTTGCCTTAGACTAGGATATATACCGGTATAGACGTATATACTGTTCTCTCCGAGAAGTAGGGATCGACAGGCCAGGAATGTTGTCAAATATTGCATCCGAGATTTTAGGTTGCCTCAGGTAAGAATATATGACGTTATAGACGTATATACAGTTCCCTCCGAGAAGTAGGGTTCGACAGGCCAGGAATGTTGTCAAATATTGCATCCGAGATGTTAGGTTGCCTTAGGTTAGGATATATAACGTTATAGACGCATGTAATGTTAACACCGAGACGTAGGGACCGACACGCCTGGAATGTTGTCAAATGTTACATCCGAGATGTTAGGTTGCCTCAGGTTAGGATATATGACGTTATAGACGTATATACTGTTCCCTCCGAGAAGTACGGTTCGACAGGCCAGGAATGTTGTCAAATATTGCATCCGAGATGTTAGGTTGCCTTAGGTTAGGATATATGACGTTACAGACGTATATACTGTTCCCTCCGGGAAGTAGTGTTCGACAGGCCAGGAATGTTGTCAAATATTGCATCCGAGATGTTAGGTTGCCTTAGGTTAGGATATATAACGTTATAGACGCATGTAATGTTAACACCGAGTCGTAGGGACCGACACGCCTTGAATGTTGTCAAATGTTACATCCGAGATGTTAGGTTGCCTCAGGTTAGGATATATGACGTTATAGACGTATATACTGTTCCCTCCGAGAGTAGTGTTCGACAGGCCAGGAATGTTGTCAAATATTGCACCCGAGATGTTAGGTTGCCTTAGATTAGGATATATACCGTTATAGACGTATATACTGTTCCCTCCGAGAAGTAGGGTTCGACAGGCCAGGAATGTTGTCAAATATTGCATCCGAGATGTTAGATTGCCTTAAGTTAGGATATATAACGTTATAGACGCATGTAAAGTTACCGCCGAGACGTAGGGACCGACACGCCTGGAATGTTGTCAAATGTTACATCCGACATGTTAGGTTGCCTTAGGTTAGGATATATGACGTTACAGACGTATATACTGTTCCCTCCGAGAAGTAGGGTTCGACAGGCGAGGAATGTTGTCAAATATTGCATCCGAGATGTTAGGTTGCCTTAGATTATGATATATACCGTTATAGACGCATATAATGTTCCCACCGAGAAGTAGGTTCCGACACGCCTCGAAGGTTGTAGAATATTACATCCGAGATGTCAGGTTGCCTTAGGTTAGGATATATACCGTTATAGACATATATACTGTTCCCTCCGAGAAGTAGGGTTCGAAAGGCCAGGAATGTTGTCAAATATTGCATCCGAGATGTTAGGTTGCCTTAGATTATGATATATACCGTTATAGACGCATATAATGTTCCCACCGAGAAGTAGGGTCCGACACGCCTAGAAGGTTGTAGAATATTACATCCGAGATGTCAGGTTGCCTTAGGTTAGGATATATACCGTTATAGACATATATACTGTTCCCTCCGAGAAGTAGAGTTCGACAGGCCAGGAATGTTGTCAAATATTGCATCCGAGATGTTAGGTTGCCTTAGATTATGATATATACCGTTATAGACGTATATACTGTTCCTTCCGAGAAGTAGTGTTCGACAGGACAGGAATGTTGTCAAATATTGCATCCGAGATGTTAGGTTGCCTTAGATTAGGATATATACCGGTATAGACGTATATACTGTTCTCTCCGAGAAGTAGGGATCGACAGGCCAGGAATGTTGTCAAATATTGCATCCGAGATTTTAGGTTGCCTCAGGTAAGAATATATGACGTTATAGACGTATATACAGTTCCCTCCGAGAAGTAGGGTTCGACAGGCCAGGAATGTTGTCAAATATTGCATCCGAGATGTTAGGTTGCCTTAGGTTAGGATATATAACGTTATAGACGCATGTAATGTTAACACCGTGACGTAGGGACCGACACGCCTGGAATGTTGTCAAATGTTACATCCGAGATGTTAGGTTGCCTCAGGTTAGGATATATGACGTTATAGACGTACATACTGTTCCCTCCGAGAAGTAGGGTTCGACAGGCCAGGAATGTTGTAAAATATTGCATCCGAGATGTTAGGTTGCCTTAGGTTAGGATATATGACGTTATAGACGTATATACTGTTCTCTCCGAGAAGTAGGGTTCGACGGGCCAGGAATGTTGTCAAATATTGCATCCGAGATGTTAGGTCGCCTTAGGATAGGATATATAACGTTACAGACGCATGTAATGTTACCACCGAGACGTAGGGACCGACACGCCTGGAATGTTGTCAAATGTTACATCCGAGATGTTAGGTTGCCTTAGGTTAGGATATATGACGTTACAGACGTATATACTGTTCACTCCGAGAGTAGTGATCGACAGGCCAGGAATGTTGTCAAATATTGCATCCGAGATGTTAGGTTGCCTTAGATTAGGATATATACCGTTATAGACGTATATACTGTTCCCTCCGAGAAGTATGGTTCGACAGGCCAGGAATGTTGTCAAATATTGCATCCGAGATGTTAGGTTGCCTCAGGTAAGGATATATGACGTTATAGACGTATATACTGTTCCCACCGAGAAGTAGGGTTCGACAGGCCAGGAATGTTGTAAAATATTGCATCCGAGATGTTAGGTTGCCTTAGGTTAGGATATATAACGTTATAGACGCATGTAATGTTACCACCGAGACGTAGGGACCGACACGACTGGAATGTTGTCAAATGTTACATCCGAGATGTTAGGTTGCCTTAGGTTAGGATATATGACGTTACAGACGTATATACAGTTCCCACCGAGAGGTAGGGTTCGACAGGCCAGGAATGTTGTCAAATATTGCATCCGAGATGTTAGGTTGCCTTAGGTTAGGATATATAACGTTATAGACGCATGTAATGTTACCACCGAGACGTAGGGACCGACACGCCTGTAATGTTGTCAAATGTTACATCCGAGATGTTAGGTTGCCTTAGGTTAGGATATATGACGTTACAGACGTATATACTGTTCCCTCCGAGAAGTAGTGTTCGACAGGCCAGGAATGTTGTCAAATATTGCATCCGAGATGTTAGGTTGCCTTAGACTAGGATATATACCGGTATAGACGTATATACTGTTCTCTCCGAGAAGTAGGGATCGACAGGCCAGGAATGTTGTCAAATATTGCATCCGAGATTTTAGGTTGCCTCAGGTAAGAATATATGACGTTATAGACGTATATACAGTTCCCTCCGAGAAGTAGGGTTCGACAGGCCAGGAATGTTGTCAAATATTGCATCCGAGATGTTAGGTTGCCTTAGGTTAGGATATATAACGTTATAGACGCATGTAATGTTAACACCGAGTCGTAGGGACCGACACGCCTTGAATGTTGTCAAATGTTACATCCGAGATGTTAGGTTGCCTCAGGTTAGGATATATGACGTTATAGACGTATATACTGTTCCCTCCGAGAGTAGTGTTCGACAGGCCAGGAATGTTGTCAAATATTGCACCCGAGATGTTAGGTTGCCTTAGATTAGGATATATACCGTTATAGACGTATATACTGTTCCCTCCGAGAAGTAGGGTTCGACAGGCCAGGAATGTTGTCAAATATTGCATCCGAGATGTTAGATTGCCTTAAGTTAGGATATATAACGTTATAGACGCATGTAAAGTTACCGCCGAGACGTAGGGACCGACACGCCTGGAATGTTGTCAAATGTTACATCCGACATGTTAGGTTGCCTTAGGTTAGGATATATGACGTTACAGACGTATATACTGTTCCCTCCGAGAAGTAGGGTTCGACAGGCGAGGAATGTTGTCAAATATTGCATCCGAGATGTTAGGTTGCCTTAGATTATGATATATACCGTTATAGACGCATATAATGTTCCCACCGAGAAGTAGGTTCCGACACGCCTCGAAGGTTGTAGAATATTACATCCGAGATGTCAGGTTGCCTTAGGTTAGGATATATACCGTTATAGACATATATACTGTTCCCTCCGAGAAGTAGGGTTCGAAAGGCCAGGAATGTTGTCAAATATTGCATCCGAGATGTTAGGTTGCCTTAGATTATGATATATACCGTTATAGACGCATATAATGTTCCCACCGAGAAGTAGGGTCCGACACGCCTAGAAGGTTGTAGAATATTACATCCGAGATGTCAGGTTGCCTTAGGTTAGGATATATACCGTTATAGACATATATACTGTTCCCTCCGAGAAGTAGAGTTCGACAGGCCAGGAATGTTGTCAAATATTGCATCCGAGATGTTAGGTTGCCTTAGATTATGATATATACCGTTATAGACGTATATACTGTTCCTTCCGAGAAGTAGTGTTCGACAGGACAGGAATGTTGTCAAATATTGCATCCGAGATGTTAGGTTGCCTTAGATTAGGATATATACCGGTATAGACGTATATACTGTTCTCTCCGAGAAGTAGGGATCGACAGGCCAGGAATGTTGTCAAATATTGCATCCGAGATTTTAGGTTGCCTCAGGTAAGAATATATGACGTTATAGACGTATATACAGTTCCCTCCGAGAAGTAGGGTTCGACAGGCCAGGAATGTTGTCAAATATTGCATCCGAGATGTTAGGTTGCCTTAGGTTAGGATATATAACGTTATAGACGCATGTAATGTTAACACCGAGACGTAGGGACCGACACGCCTGGAATGTTGTCAAATGTTACATCCGAGATGTTAGGTTGCCTCAGGTTAGGATATATGACGTTATAGACGTACATACTGTTCCCTCCGAGAAGTAGGGTTCGACAGGCCAGGAATGTTGTAAAATATTGCATCCGAGATGTTAGGTTGCCTTAGGTTAGGATATATGACGTTATAGACGTATATACTGTTCTCTCCGAGAAGTAGGGTTCGACGGGCCAGGAATGTTGTCAAATATTGCATCCGAGATGTTAGGTCGCCTTAGGATAGGATATATAACGTTACAGACGCATGTAATGTTACCACCGAGACGTAGGGACCGACACGCCTGGAATGTTGTCAAATGTTACATCCGAGATGTTAGGTTGCCTTAGGTTAGGATATATGACGTTACAGACGTATATACTGTTCACTCCGAGAGTAGTGATCGACAGGCCAGGAATGTTGTCAAATATTGCATCCGAGATGTTAGGTTGCCTTAGATTAGGATATATACCGTTATAGACGTATATACTGTTCCCTCCGAGAAGTATGGTTCGACAGGGCAGGAATGTTGTCAAATATTGCATCCGAGATGTTAGGTTGCCTCAGGTAAGGATATATGACGTTATAGACGTATATACTGTTCCCACCGAGAAGTACTGTTCGACAGGCCAGGAATGTTGTAAAATATTGCATCCGAGATGTTAGGTTGCCTTAGGTTAGGATATATAACGTTATAGACGCATGTAATGTTACCACCGAGACGTAGGGACCGACACGACTGGAATGTTGTCAAATGTTACATCCGAGATGTTAGGTTGCCTTAGGTTAGGATATATGACGTTACAGACGTATATACAGTTCCCACCGAGAGGTAGGGTTCGACAGGCCAGGAATGTTGTCAAATATTGCATCCGAGATGTTAGGTTGCCTTAGGTTAGGATATATAACGTTATAGACGCATGTAATGTTACCACCGAGACGTAGGGACCGACACGCCTGGAATGTTGTCAAATGTTACATCCGAGATGTTAGGTTGCCTCAGGTTAGGATATATGACGTTATAGACGTATATACTGTTCCCTCCGAGAAGTACGGTTCGACAGGCCAGGAATGTTGTCAAATATTGCATCCGAGATGTTAGGTTGCCTTAGGTTAGGATATATGACGTTACAGACGTATATACTGTTCCCTCCGGGAAGTAGGGTTCGACAGGCCAGGAATGTTGTCAAATATTGCATCCGAGATGGTAGGTTGCCTTAGATTATGATATATACCGTTATAGACGTATATACTGTTTTCTCCGAGAAGTAGGGTTCGACAGGCCAGGAATGTTGTCAAATATTGCATCCGAGATGTTAGGTTGCCTTAGATTAGGATATATACCGTTATAGACGCATGTAATGTTACCACCGAGACGTAGGGACCGACACGCCTGGAATGTTGTCAAATGTTACATCCGAGATGTTAGGTTGCCTCAGGTTAAGATATATGACGTTATAGACGTATATACTGTTCTCTCCGAGAAGTAGGGTTCGACGGGCCAGGAATGTTGTCAAATATTGCATCCGAGATGTTAGGTCGCCTTAGGATAGGATATATAACGTTACAGACGCATGTAATGTGACCACCGAGACGTAGGGACCGACACGCCTGGAATGTTGTCAAATGTTACATCCGAGATGTTAGGTTGCCTTAGGTTAGGATATATGACGTTACAGTCGTATATACTGTTCACTCCGAGAAGTAGTGTTCGACAGGCCAGGAATGTTGTCAAATATTGCATCCGAGATGTTAGGTTGCCTTAGATTAGGATATATACCGTTATAGACGTATATACTGTTCCCTCCGAGAAGTATGGTTCGACAGGCCAGGAATGTTGTCAAATATTGCATCCGAGATGTTAGGTTGCCTCAGGTAAGGATATATGACGTTATAGACGTATATACTGTTCCCACCCAGAAGTAGGGTTCGACAGGCCAGGAATGTTGTCAAATATTGCATCCGAGATGTTAGGTTGCCTTAGATTAGGATATATACCGTTATAGACGTTTACAATGTTCCCTCCGAGAAGTAGGGTTCGACAGGCCAGGAATGTTGTCAAATATTGCATCCGAGATGTTAGGTTGCCTTAGGTTAGGATATATAACGTTATAGACGCATGTAATGTTACCACCGAGACGTAGGGACCGACACGCCTGGAATGTTGTCAAATGTTACATCCGAGATGTTAGGTTGCCTCAGGTTAAGATATATGACGTTATAGACGTATATACTGTTCTCTCCGAGAAGTAGGGTTCGACGGGCCAGGAATGTTGTCAAATATTGCATCCGAGATGTTAGGTCGCCTTAGGATAGGATATATAACGTTACAGACGCATGTAATGTTACCACCGAGACGTAGGGACCGACACGCCTGGAATGTTGTCAAATGTTACATCCGAGATGTTAGGTTGCCTCAGGTTAGGATATATGACGTTATAGACGTACATACTGTTCCCTCCGAGAAGTAGTGTTCGACAGGCCAGGAATGTTGTCAAATATTGCATCCGAGATGTTAGGTTGCCTTAGGTTAGGATATATGACGTTACAGACGTATATACTGTTCTCTCCGAGAAGTAGGGATCGACAGGCCAGGAATGTTGTCAAATATTGCATCCGAGATTTTAGGTTGCCTCAGGTAAGAATATATGACGTTATAGACGTATATACTGTTCTCTCCGAGAAGTAGGGATCGACAGGCCAGGAATGTTGTCAAATATTGCATCCGAGATGTTAGGTTGCCTTAGGTTAGGATATATACCGTTATAGACGTATATACTGTTTTCTCCGAGAAGTAGGGTTCGACAGGCCAGGAATGTTGTCAAATATTGCATCCGAGATGTTAGGTTGCCTTAGATTAGGATATATACCGTTATAGACGCATGTAATGTTACCACCGAGACGTAGGGACCGACACGCCTGGAATGTTGTCAAATGTTACATCCGAGATGTTAGGTTGCCTCAGGTTAAGATATATGACGTTATAGACGTATATACTGTTCTCTCCGAGAAGTAGGGTTCGACGGGCCAGGAATGTTGTCAAATATTGCATCCGAGATGTTAGGTCGCCTTACGATAGGATATATAACGTTACAGACGCATGTAATGTTACCACCGAGACGTAGGGACCGACACGCCTGGAATGTTGTCAAATGTTACATCCGTGATGTTAGGTTGCCTTAGGTTAGGATATATGACGTTACAGACGTATATACTGTTCACTCCGAGAAGTAGTGTTCGACAGGCCAGGAATGTTGTCAAATATTGCATCCGAGATGTTAGGTTGCCTTAGATTAGGATATATACCGTTATAGACGTATATACTGTTCCCTCCGAGAAGTATGGTTCGACAGGCCAGGAATGTTGTCAAATATTGCATCCGAGATGTTAGGTTGCCTCAGGTAAGGATATATGACGTTATAGACGTATATACTGTTCCCACCGAGAAGTAGGGTTCGACAGGCCAGGAATGTTGTCAAATATTGCATCCGAGATGTTAGGTTGCCTTAGATTAGGATATATACCGTTATAGACGTTTATAATGTTCCCTCCGAGAAGTAGGGTTCGACAGGCCAGGAATGTTGTCAAATATTGCATCCGAGATGTTAGGTTGCCTTAGATTAGGATATATACCGTTATAGACGCATGTAATGTTACCACCGAGACGTAGGGACCGACACGCCTGGAATGTTGTCAAATGTTACATCCGAGATGTTAGGTTGCCTCAGGTTAAGATATATGACGTTATAGACGTATATACTGTTCTCTCCGAGAAGTAGGGTTCGACGGGCCAGGAATGTTGTCAAATATTGCATCCGAGATGTTAGGTCGCCTTAGGATAGGATATATAACGTTACAGACGCATGTAATGTTACCACCGAGACGTAGGGACCGACACGCCTGGAATGTTGTCAAATGTTACATCCGAGATGTTAGGTTGCCTTAGGTTAGGATATATGACGTTACAGTCGTATATACTGTTCACTCCGAGAAGTAGTGTTCGACAGGCCAGGAATGTTGTCAAATATTGCATCCGAGATGTTAGGTTGCCTTAGATTAGGATATATACCGTTATAGACGTATATACTGTTCCCTCCGAGAAGTATGGTTCGACAGGCCAGGAATGTTGTCAAATATTGCATCCGAGATGTTAGGTTGCCTCAGGTAAGGATATATGACGTTATAGACGTATATACTGTTCCCACCGAGAAGTAGGGTTCGACAGGCCAGGAATGTTGTCAAATATTGCATCCGAGATGTTAGGTTGCCTTAGATTAGGATATATACCGTTATAGACGTTTACAATGTTCCCTCCGAGAAGTAGGGTTCGACAGGCCAGGAATGTTGTCAAATATTGCATCCGAGATGTTAGGTTGCCTTAGGTTAGGATATATAACGTTATAGACGCATGTAATGTTACCACCGAGACGTAGGGACCGACACGCCTGGAATGTTGTCAAATGTTACATCCGAGATGTTAGGTTGCCTCAGGTTAAGATATATGACGTTATAGACGTATATACTGTTCTCTCCGAGAAGTAGGGTTCGACGGGCCAGGAATGTTGTCAAATATTGCATCCGAGATGTTAGGTCGCCTTAGGATAGGATATATAACGTTACAGACGCATGTAATGTTACCACCGAGACGTAGGGACCGACACGCCTGGAATGTTGTCAAATGTTACATCCGAGATGTTAGGTTGCCTTAGGTTAGGATATATGACGTTACAGACGTATATACTGTTCACTCCGAGAGTAGTGTTCGACAGGCCAGGAATGTTGTCAAATATTGCATCCGAGATGTTAGGTTGCCTTAGATTAGGATATATACCGTTATAGACGTATATACTGTTCCCTCCGAGAAGTACGGTTCGACAGGCCAGGAATGTTGTCAAATATTGCATCCGAGATGTTAGGTTGCCTCAGGTAAGAATATATGACGTTATAGACGTATATACAGTTCCCTCCGAGAAGTAGGGTTCGACAGGCCCGGAATGTTGTCAAATATTGCATCCGAGATGTTAGGTTGCCTTAGGTTAGGATATATAACGTTATAGACGCATGTAATGTTAACACCGAGACGTAGGGACCGACACGCCTGGAATGTTGTCAAATGTTACATCCGAGATGTTAGGTTGCCTCAGGTTAGGATATATGACGTTATAGACGTACATACTGTTCCCTCCGAGAAGTAGTGTTCGACAGGCCAGGAATGTTGTCAAATATTGCATCCGAGATGTTAGGTTGCCTTAGGTTAGGATATATGACGTTACAGACGTATATACTGTTCCCTCCGGGAAGTAGGGTTCGACAGGCCAGGAATGTTGTCAAATATTGCATCCGAGATGTTAGGTTGCCTTAGATTATGATATATACCGTTATAGACGTATATACTGTTTCCTCCGAGAAGTAGGGTTCGACAGGCCAGGAATGTTGTCAAATATTGCATCCGAGATGTTAGGTTGCCTTAGATTAGGACATATACCGTTATAGACGCATGTAATGTTACCACCGAGACGTAGGGACCGACACGCCTGGAATGTTGTCAAATGTTACATCCGAGATGTTAGGTTGCCTCAGGTTAAGATATATGACGTTATAGACGTATATACTGTTCTCTCCGAGAAGTAGGGTTCGACGGGCCAGGAATGTTGTCAAATATTGCATCCGAGGTGTTAGGTCGCCTTAGGATAGGATATATAACGTTACAGACGCATGTAAAGTTACCACCGAGACGTAGGGACCGACACGCCTGGAATGTTGTCAAATGTTACATCCGACATGCTAGGTTGCCTTAGGTTAGGATATATGACGTTACAGACGTATATACTGTTCCCTCCGAGAAGTAGGGTTCGACAGGCGAGGAATGTTGTCAAATATTGCATCCGAGATGTTAGGTTGCCTTAGATTAGGATATATACCGTTATAGACGTATATACTGTTCCCACCGAGAAGTAGGTTCCGACACGCCTCGAAGGTTGTAGAATATTACATCCGAGATGTCAGGTTGCCTTAGGTTAGGATATATACCGTTATAGACATATATACTGTTCCCTCCGAGAAGTAGGGTTCGAAAGGCCAGGAATGTTGTCAAATATTGCATCCGAGATGTTAGGTTGCCTTAGATTATGATATATACCGTTATAGACGCATATAATGTTCCCACCGAGAAGTAGGGTCCGACACGCCTAGAAGGTTGTAGAATATTACATCCGAGATGTCAGGTTGCCTTAGGTTAGGATATATACCGTTATAGACATATATACTGTTCCCTCCGAGAAGTAGAGTTCGACAGGCCAGGAATGTTGTCAAATATTGCATCCGAGATGTTAGGTTGCCTTAGATTATGATATATACCGTTATAGACGTATATACTGTTCCTTCCGAGAAGTAGTGTTCGACAGGACAGGAATGTTGTCAAATATTGCATCCGAGATGTTAGGTTGCCTTAGATTAGGATATATACCGGTATAGACGTATATACTGTTCTCTCCGAGAAGTAGGGATCGACAGGCCAGGAATGTTGTCAAATATTGCATCCGAGATTTTAGGTTGCCTCAGGTAAGAATATATGACGTTATAGACGTATATACAGTTCCCTCCGAGAAGTAGGGTTCGACAGGCCAGGAATGTTGTCAAATATTGCATCCGAGATGTTAGGTTGCCTTAGGTTAGGATATATAACGTTATAGACGCATGTAATGTTAACACCGAGACGTAGGGACCGACACGCCTGGAATGTTGTCAAATGTTACATCCGAGATGTTAGGTTGCCTCAGGTTAAGATATATGACGTTATAGACGTATATACTGTTCTCTCCGAGAAGTAGGGTTCGACGGGCCAGGAATGTTGTCAAATATTGCATCCGAGATGTTAGGTCGCCTTAGGATAGGATATATAACGTTACAGACGCATGTAATGTTACCACCGAGACGTAGGGACCGACACGCCTGGAATGTTGTCAAATGTTACATCCGAGATGTTAGGTTGCCTTAGGTTAGGATATATGACGTTACAGTCGTATATACTGTTCACTCCGAGAAGTAGTGTTCGACAGGCCAGGAATGTTGTCAAATATTGCATCCGAGATGTTAGGTTGCCTTAGATTAGGATATATACCGTTATAGACGTATATACTGTTCCCTCCGAGAAGTATGGTTCAACAGGCCAGGAATGTTGTCAAATATTGCATCCGAGATGTTAGGTTGCCTCAGGTAAGGATATATGACGTTATAGACGTATATACTGTTCCCACCGAGAAGTAGGGTTCGACAGGCCAGGAATGTTGTCAAATATTGCATCCGAGATGTTAGGTTGCCTTAGATTAGGATATATACCGTTATAGACGTTTACAATGTTCCCTCCGAGAAGTAGGGTTCGACAGGCCAGGAATGTTGTCAAATATTGCATCCGAGATGTTAGGTTGCCTTAGGTTAGGATATATAACGTTATAGACGCATGTAATGTTACCACCGAGACGTAGGGACCGACACGCCTGGAATGTTGTCAAATGTTACATCCGAGATGTTAGGTTGCCTCAGGTTAAGATATATGACGTTATAGACGTATATACTGTTCTCTCCGAGAAGTAGGGTTCGACGGGCCAGGAATGTTGTCAAATATTGCATCCGAGATGTTAGGTCGCCTTAGGATAGGATATATAACGTTACAGACGCATGTAATGTTACCACCGAGACGTAGGGACCGACACGCCTGGAATGTTGTCAAATGTTACATCCGAGATGTTAGGTTGCCTTAGGTTAGGATATATGACGTTACAGACGTATATACTGTTCACTCCGAGAGTAGTGTTCGACAGGCCAGGAATGTTGTCAAATATTGCATCCGAGATGTTAGGTTGCCTTAGATTAGGATATATACCGTTATAGACGTATATACTGTTCCCTCCGAGAAGTACGGTTCGACAGGCCAGGAATGTTGTCAAATATTGCATCCGAGATGTTAGGTTGCCTCAGGTAAGAATATATGACGTTATAGACGTATATACAGTTCCCTCCGAGAAGTAGGGTTCGACAGGCCCGGAATGTTGTCAAATATTGCATCCGAGATGTTAGGTTGCCTTAGGTTAGGATATATAACGTTATAGACGCATGTAATGTTAACACCGAGACGTAGGGACCGACACGCCTGGAATGTTGTCAAATGTTACATCCGAGATGTTAGGTTGCCTTAGGTTAGGATATATGACGTTACAGACGTATATACTGTTCACTCCGAGAGTAGTGATCGACAGGCCAGGAACGTTGTCAAATATTGCATCCGAGATGTTAGGTTGCCTTAGATTAGGATATATACCGTTATAGACGTATATACTGTTCCCTCCGAGAAGTATGGTTCGACAGGCCAGGAATGTTGTCAAATATTGCATCCGAGATGTTAGGTTGCCTCAGGTAAGGATATATGACGTTATAGACGTATATACTGTTCCCACCGAGAAGTAGGGTTCGACAGGCCAGGAATGTTGTAAAATATTGCATCCGAGATGTTAGGTTGCCTTAGGTTAGGATATATAACGTTATAGACGCATGTAATGTTAACACCGAGACGTAGGGACCGACACGCCTGGAATGTTGTCAAATGTTACATCCGAGATGTTAGGTTGCCTCAGGTTAGGATATATGACGTTATAGACGTATATACTGTTCCCTCCGAGAAGTACGGTTCGACAGGCCAGGAATGTTGTCAAATATTGCATCCGAGATGTTAGGTTGCCTTAGGTTAGGATATATGACGTTACAGACGTATATACTGTTCCCTCCGGGAAGTAGGGTTCGACAGGCCAGGAATGTTGTCAAATATTGCATCCGAGATGGTAGGTTGCCTTAGATTATGATATATACCGTTATAGACGTATATACTGTTTTCTCCGAGAAGTAGGGTTCGACAGGCCAGGAATGTTGTCAAATATTGCATCCGAGATGTTAGGTTGCCTTAGATTAGGATATATACCGTTATAGACGCATGTAATGTTACCACCGAGACGTAGGGACCGACACGCCTGGAATGTTGTCAAATGTTACATCCGAGATGTTAGGTTGCCTCAGGTTAAGATATATGACGTTATAGACGTATATACTGTTCTCTCCGAGAAGTAGGGTTCGACGGGCCAGGAATGTTGTCAAATATTGCATCCGAGATGTTAGGTCGCCTTAGGATAGGATATATAACGTTACAGACGCATGTAATGTTACCACCGAGACGTAGGGACCGACACGCCTGGAATGTTGTCAAATGTTACATCCGAGATGTTAGGTTGCCTCAGGTTAGGATATATGACGTTATAGACGTACATACTGTTCCCTCCGAGAAGTAGTGTTCGACAGGCCAGGAATGTTGTCAAATATTGCATCCGAGATGTTAGGTTGCCTTAGGTTAGGATATATGACGTTACAGACGTATATACTGTTCCCTCCGGGAAGTAGGGTTCGACAGGCCAGGAATGTTGTCAAATATTGCATCCGAGATGTTAGGTTGCCTTAGATTATGATATATACCGTTATAGACGTATATACTGTTTCCTCCGAGAAGTAGGGTTCGACAGGCCAGGAATGTTGTCAAATATTGCATCCGAGATGTTAGGTTGCCTTAGATTAGGATATATACCGTTATAGACGCATGTAATGTTACCACCGAGACGTAGGGACCGACACGCCTGGAATGTTGTCAAATGTTACATCCGAGA
Source organism: Xylocopa violacea (assembly GCA_963969225.1). Classification (NCBI taxonomy): domain Eukaryota; kingdom Metazoa; phylum Arthropoda; class Insecta; order Hymenoptera; family Apidae; genus Xylocopa; species Xylocopa violacea. The sequence continues at coordinate 25,266,700 of CAXAJV010000004.1, forward strand.
TGTTAGGTTGCCTCAGGTTAAGATATATGACGTTATAGACGTATATACTGTTCTCTCCGAGAAGTAGGGTTCGACGGGCCAGGAATGTTGTCAAATATTGCATCCGAGGTGTTAGGTCGCCTTAGGATAGGATATATAACGTTACAGACGCATGTAATGTTACCACCGAGACGTAGGGACCGACACGCCTGGAATGTTGTCAAATGTTACATCCGAGATGTTAGGTTGCCTTAGGTTAGGATATATGACGTTACAGACGTATATACTGTTCACTCCGAGAGTAGTGTTCGACAGGCCAGGAATGTTGTCAAATATTGCATCCGAGATGTTAGGTTGCCTTAGACTAGGATATATACCGGTATAGACGTATATACTGTTCTCTCCGAGAAGTAGGGATCGACAGGCCAGGAATGTTGTCAAATATTGCATCCGAGATTTTAGGTTGCCTCAGGTAAGAATATATGACGTTATAGACGTATATACTGTTCTCTCCGAGAAGTAGGGATCGACAGGCCAGGAATGTTGTCAAATATTGCATCCGAGATTTTAGGTTGCCTCAGGTAAGAATATATGACGTTATAGACGTATATACAGTTCCCTCCGAGAAGTAGGGTTCGACAGGCCAGGAATGTTGTCAAATATTGCATCCGAGATGTTAGGTTGCCTTAGGTTAGGATATATAACGTTATAGACGCATGTAATGTTAACACCGAGACGTAGGGACCGACACGCCTGGAATGTTGTCAAATGTTACATCCGAGATGTTAGGTTGCCTCAGGTTAGGATATATGCCGTTATAGACGTATATACTGTTCCCTCCGAGAAGTACGGTTCGACAGGCCAGGAATGTTGTCAAATATTGCATCCGAGATGTTAGGTTGCCTTAGGTTAGGATATATGACGTTACAGACGTATATACTGTTCCCTCCGGGAAGTAGGGTTCGACAGGCCAGGAATGTTGTCAAATATTGCATCCGAGATGTTAGGTTGCCTTAGGTTAGGATATATACCGTTATAGACGTATATACTGTTTTCTCCGAGAAGTAGGGTTCGACAGGCCAGGAATGTTGTCAAATATTGCATCCGAGATGTTAGGTTGCCTTAGATTAGGATATATACCGTTATAGACGCATGTAATGTTACCACCGAGACGTAGGGACCGACACGCCTGGAACGTTGTCAAATGTTACATCCGAGATGTTAGGTTGCCTCAGGTTAAGATATATGACGTTATAGACGTATATACTGTTCTCTCCGAGAAGTAGGGTTCGACGGGCCAGGAATGTTGTCAAATATTGCATCCGAGATGTTAGGTCGCCTTAGGATAGGATATATAACGTTACAGACGCATGTAATGTTACCACCGAGACGTAGGGACCGACACGCCTGGAATGTTGTCAAATGTTACATCCGTGATGTTAGGTTGCCTTAGGTTAGGATATATGACGTTACAGACGTATATACTGTTCACTCCGAGAAGTAGTGTTCGACAGGCCAGGAATGTTGTCAAATATTGCATCCGAGATGTTAGGTTGCCTTAGATTAGGATATATACCGTTATAGACGTATACTCTGTTCCCTCCGAGAAGTATGGTTCGACAGGCCAGGAATGTTGTCAAATATTGCATCCGAGATGTTAGGTTGCCTCAGGTAAGGATATATGACGTTATAGACGTATATACTGTTCCCACCGAGAAGTAGGGTTCGACAGGCCAGGAATGTTGTCAAATATTGCATCCGAGATGTTAGGTTGCCTTAGATTAGGATATATACCGTTATAGACGTTTATAATGTTCCCTCCGAGAAGTAGGGTTCGACAGGCCAGGAATGTTGTCAAATATTGCATCCGAGATGTTAGGTTGCCTTAGATTAGGATATATACCGTTATAGACGCATGTAATGTTACCACCGAGACGTAGGGACCGACACGCCTGGAATGTTGTCAAATGTTACATCCGAGATGTTAGGTTGCCTCAGGTTAAGATATATGACGTTATAGACGTATATACTGTTCTCTCCGAGAAGTAGGGTTCGACGGGCCAGGAATGTTGTCAAATATTGCATCCGAGATGTTAGGTCGCCTTAGGATAGGATATATAACGTTACAGACGCATGTAATGTTACCACCGAGACGTAGGGACCGACACGCCTGGAATGTTGTCAAATGTTACATCCGAGATGTTAGGTTGCCTTAGGTTAGGATATATGACGTCACAGTCGTATATACTGTTCACTCCGAGAAGTAGTGTTCGACAGGCCAGGAATGTTGTCAAATATTGCATCCGAGATGTTAGGTTGCCTTAGATTAGGATATATACCGTTATAGACGTATATACTGTTCCCTCCGAGAAGTATGGTTCGACAGGCCAGGAATGTTGTCAAATATTGCATCCGAGATGTTAGGTTGCCTCAGGTAAGGATATATGACGTTATAGACGTATATACTGTTCCCACCGAGAAGTAGGGTTCGACAGGCCAGGAATGTTGTCAAATATTGCATCCGAGATGTTAGGTTGCCTTAGATTAGGATATATACCGTTATAGACGTTTACAATGTTCCCTCCGAGAAGTAGGGTTCGACAGGCCAGGAATGTTGTCAAATATTGCATCCGAGATGTTAGGTTGCCTTAGGTTAGGATATATAACGTTATAGACGCATGTAATGTTACCACCGAGACGTAGGGACCGACACGCCTGGAATGTTGTCAAATGTTACATCCGAGATGTTAGGTTGCCTCAGGTTAAGATATATGACGTTATAGACGTATATACTGTTCTCTCCGAGAAGTAGGGTTCGACGGTCCAGGAATGTTGTCAAATATTGCATCCGAGATGTTAGGTCGCCTTAGGATAGGATATATAACGTTACAGACGCATGTAATGTTACCACCGAGACGTAGGGACCGACACGCCTGGAATGTTGTCAAATGTTACATCCGAGATGTTAGGTTGCCTTAGGTTAGGATATATGACGTTACAGACGTATATACTGTTCACTCCGAGAGTAGTGTTCGACAGGCCAGGAATGTTGTCAAATATTGCATCCGAGATGTTAGGTTGCCTTAGATTAGGATATATACCGTTATAGACGTATATACTGTTCCCTCCGAGAAGTACGGTTCGACAGGCCAGGAATGTTGTCAAATATTGCATCCGAGATGTTAGGTTGCCTCAGGTAAGAATATATGACGTTATAGACGTATATACAGTTCCCTCCGAGAAGTAGGGTTCGACAGGCCCGGAATGTTGTCAAATATTGCATCCGAGATGTTAGGTTGCCTTAGGTTAGGATATATAACGTTATAGACGCATGTAATGTTAACACCGAGACGTAGGGACCGACACGCCTGGAATGTTGTCAAATGTTACATCCGAGGTGTTAGGTTGCCTCAGGTTAGGATATATGCCGTTATAGACGTATATACTGTTCCCTCCGAGAAGTACGGTTCGACAGGCCAGGAATGTTGTCAAATATTGCATCCGAGATGTTAGGTTGCCTTAGGTTAGGATATATGACGTTACAGACGTATATACTGTTCCCTCCGGGAAGTAGGGTTCGACAGGCCAGGAATGTTGTCAAATATTGCATCCGAGATGTTAGGTTGCCTTAGGTTAGGATATATACCGTTATAGACGTATATACTGTTTTCTCCGAGAAGTAGGGTTCGACAGGCCAGGAATGTTGTCAAATATTGCATCCGAGATGTTAGGTTGCCTTAGATTAGGATATATACCGTTATAGACGCATGTAATGTTACCACCGAGACGTAGGGACCGACACGCCTGGAATGTTGTCAAATGTTACATCCGAGATGTTAGGTTGCCTCAGGTTAAGATATATGACGTTATAGACGTATATACTGTTCCCACCGAGAAGTAGGGTCCGACACGCCTGTAATGTTGTCAAATGTTACATCCGAGATGTTAGGTTGCCTTAGGTTAGGATATATGACGTTACAGACGTATATACAGTTCCCACCGAGAGGTAGGGTTCGACAGGCCAGGAATGTTGTCAAATATTGCATCCGAGATGTTAGGTTGCCTTAGGTTAGGATATATAACGTTATAGACGCATGTAATGTTACCTCTGAGACGTAGGGACCGACACACCTGGAATGTTGTCAAATATTGCATCCGAGATGTTAGGTTGCCTTAGATTAGGATATACAACGTTATAGACGCATATAATGTTCCCACCGAGGAGTAGGGTCCGACACGCCTGGAATGTTGTAGAGTATTACATCCGAGATGTAAGGTTGCCTTAGGTTAGAATATATAACGTTATGGATGTATATACTGTTCCCACCGAGAAGTAGGGTCCGACACGCCTGTAATGTTGTCAAATGTTACATCCGAGATGTTAGGTTGCCTTAGGTTAGGATATATGACGTTACAGACGTATATACTGTTCCTTCCGAGAAGTAGTGTTCGACAGGCCAGGAATGTTGTCAAATATTGCATCCGAGATGTTAGGTTGCCTTAGATTAGGATATATACCGGTATAGACGTATATACTGTTCTCTCCGAGAAGTAGGGATCGACAGGCCAGGAATGTTGTCAAATATTGCATCCGAGATTTTAGGTTGCCTCAGGTAAGAATATATGACGTTATAGACGTATATACAGTTCCCTCCGAGAAGTAGGGTTCGACAGGCCAGGAATGTTGTCAAATATTGCATCCGAGATGTTAGGTTGCCTTAGGTTAGGATATATAACGTTATAGACGCATGTAATGTTAACACCGAGACGTAGGGACCGACACGCCTGGAATGTTGTCAAATGTTACATCCGAGATGTTAGGTTGCCTCAGGTTAGGATATATGACGTTATAGACGTATATACTGTTCCCTCCGAGAAGTACGGTTCGACAGGCCAGGAATGTTGTCAAATATTGCATCCGAGATGTTAGGTTGCCTCAGGTAAGAATATATGACGTTATAGACGTATATACAGTTCCCTCCGAGAAGTAGGGTTCGACAGGCCAGGAATGTTGTCAAATATTGCATCCGAGATGTTAGGTCGCCTTAGGATAGGATATATAACGTTACAGACGCATGTAATGTTACCACCGAGACGTAGGGACCGACACGCCTGGAATGTTGTCAAATGTTACATCCGAGATGTTAGGTTGCCTTAGGTTAGGATATATGACGTTACAGACGTATATACTGTTCACTCCGAGAGTAGTGTTCGACAGGCCAGGAATGTTGTCAAATATTGCATCCGAGATGTTAGGTTGCCTTAGATTAGGATATATACCGTTATAGACGTATATACTGTTCCCTCCGAGAAGTACGGTTCGACAGGCCAGGAATGTTGTCAAATATTGCATCCGAGATGTTAGGTTGCCTTAGGTTAGGATATATGACGTTACAGACGTATATACTGTTCACTCCGAGAGTAGTGTTCGACAGGCCAGGAATGTTGTCAAATATTGCATCCGAGATGTTAGGTTGCCTTAGATTAGGATATATACCGTTATAGACGTTTATAATGTTCCCTCCGAGAAGTAGGGTTCGACAGGCCAGGAATGTTGTCAAATATTGCATCCGAGATGTTAGGTTGCCTTAGGTTAGGATATATACCGTTATAGACGTATATACTGTTTTCTCCGAGAAGTAGGGTTCGACAGGCCAGGAATGTTGTCAAATATTGCATCCGAGATGTTAGGTTGCCTTAGATTAGGATATATACCGTTATAGACGTATATAATGTACCCTCCGAGAAGTAGGGTTCGACAGGCCAGGAATGTTGTAAAATATTGCATCCCAGATGTTAGGTTGCCTTAAGTTAGGATATATAACGTTATAGACGCATGTAATGTTACCACCGAGAAGTAGGGACCGACACGACTGGAATGTTGTCAAATGTTACATCCGAGATGTTAGGTTGCCTTAGGTTAGGATATATGACGTTACAGACGTATATACAGTTCCCACCGAGAGGTAGGGTTCGACAGGCCAGGAATGTTGTCAAATATTGCATCCGAGATGTTAGGTTGCCTTAGGTTAGGATATATAACGTTATAGACGCATGTAATGTTACCTCTGAGACGTAGGGACCGACACACCTGGAATGTTGTCAAATGTTACATGCGAGATGTTAGGTTGCCTTATGTTAGGATATATGACGCTACAGACGTATATACTGTTCCCTCCGAGAAGTAGGGTTCGACAGGCCAGGAATGTTGTCAAATATTGCATCCGAGATGTTAGGTTGCCTTAGATTAGGATATACAACGTTATAGACGCATATAATGTTCCCACCGAGGAGTAGGGTCCGACACGCCTAGAAGGTTGTAGAATATTACATCCGAGATGTCAGGTTGCCTTAGGTTAGGATATATACCGTTATAGACATATATACTGTTCCCTCCGAGAAGTACGGTTCGACAAGCCAGGAATGTTGTCAAATATTGCATCCGAGATGTTAGGTTGCCTTAGGTTAGGATATATAACGTTATAGACGCATGTAATGTTAACACCGAGACGTAGGGACCGACACGCCTGGAATGTTGTCAAATGTTACATCCGAGATGTTAGGTTGCCTCAGGTTAAGATATATAACGTTATAGACGTATATACTGTTCTCTCCGAGAAGTAGGGTTCGACGGGCCAGGAATGTTGTCAAATATTGCATCCGAGATGTTAGGTCGCCTTAGGATAGGATATATAACGTTACAGACGCATGTAATGATACCACCGAGACGTAGGGACCGACACGCCTGGAATGTTGTCAAATGTTACATCCGAGATGTTAGGTTGCCTTAGGTTAGGATATATGACGTTACAGACGTATATACTGTTCACTCCGAGAAGTAGTGTTCGACAGGCCAGGAATGTTGTCAAATATTGCATCCGAGATGTTAGGTTGCCTTAGATTAGGATATATACCGTTATAGACGTATATACTGTTCCCTCCGAGAAGTATGGTTCGACAGGCCAGGAATGTTGTCAAATATTGCATCCGAGATGTTAGGTTGCCTCAGGTAAGGATATATGACGTTATAGACGTATATACTGTTCCCACCGAGAAGTAGGGTTCGACAGGCCAGGAATGTTGTCAAATATTGCATCCGAGATGTTAGGTTGCCTTAGATTAGGATATATACCGTTATAGACGTTTATAATGTTCCCTCCGAGAAGTAGGGTTCGACAGGCCAGGAATGTTGTCAAATATTGCATCCGAGATGTTAGGTTGCCTTAGATTAGGATATATACCGTTATAAACGCATGTAATGTTACCACCGAGACGTAGGGACCGACACGCCTGGAATGTTGTCAAATGTGACATCCGAGATGTTAGGTTGCCTTAAGTTAGGATATATGTCGTTATAGACGTATATACTGTTCCCTCCGGGAAGTAGGGTTCGACAGGCCAGGAATGTTGTCAAATATTGCATGCGAGATGTTAGGTTGCCTTAGATTATGATATATACCGTTATAGACGTATATACTGTTCCCTCCGAGAAGTAGGGTTCGACAGGCCAGTAATGTTGTAGAGTATTACATCCGAGATGTAAGGTTGCCTTAGGTTAGAATATATAACGTTATGGATGTATATACTGTTCCCACCGAGAAGTAGGGTCCGACACGCCAGGAATGTTGTCAAATATTGCATCCGAGATGTTAGGTTGCCTTAGATTAGGATATACAACGTTATAGACACATATAATGTTCCCACCGAGAAGTAGGGTCCGACACGCCTGGAATGTTGTAGAATATTACATCCGAGATGTAAGGTTGCCTTAGGTTAGAATATATAACGTTATGGACGTATATACTGTTCCCACCGAGAAGTAGGGTCCGACACGCCAGGAATGTTGTCAAATATTACATCCGAGATGTAAGGTTGCCTTAGGTTAGGATATATAACGTTATGGACGTATATACTGTTCCCACCGAGAAGTAGGATCCGAAACGCCAGGAATGTTGTCAAATATTACATCCGAGTTGTTACGTTGCCGTTATAGACGCATTAATGTTACCACCGAGACGTAGGGACCGACACGCCTGGAATGTTGTCAAATGTGACATCCGAGATGTTAGGTTGCCTTAGGTTAGGATATATGTCGTTATAGACGTATATAATGTTCCCTCCGGGAAGTAGGGTTCGACAGGCCAGGAATGTTGTCAAATATTGCATGCGAGATGTTAGGTTGCCTTAGATTATGATATATACCGTTATAGACGTATATACTGTTCCCTCCGAGTAGTAGGGTTCGACAGGCCAGGAATGTTGTCAAATATTGCATCCGAGATGTTAGGTTGCCTTAGATTAGGATACACAACGTTATAGACGCATATAATGTTCCCACCGAGAAGTAGGGTCCGACACGCCTGGAATGTTGTCAAATGTTACACCCGAGATGTTAGATTGCCTCAGGTTAGGATATATACCGTTATAGAGGCATATACTGTTCCCTCCGAGAAGTAGGGTTCGACAGGCCAGGAATGTTGTCAAATATTGCATCCGAGATGTTAGGTTGCCTCAGGTAAGGATATATGACGTTATAGACGTATATACTGTTCCCACCGAGAAGTAGGGTTCGACAGGCCAGGAATGTTGTCAAATATTGCATCCGAGATGTTAGGTTGCCTTAGATTAGGATATATACCGTTATAGACGTATATACTGTTCCCTCCGAGAAGTAGGGTTCGACAGGCCACGAACGTTGTCAAATATTGCATACAAGATGTTAGGCTGCCTTAGATTAGGATATACAACGTTATAGACGCATATAATGTTCCCACCTAGAAGTAGGGTCCGACACGCCTGGAATGTTGTAGAATATTACATCCGAGATGTAAGGTTGCCTTAGGTTAGAATATATAACGTTATGGACGTATATACTGTTCCCACCGAGAAGTAGGGTCCGAAACGCCAGGAATGTTGTAAAATATTACATCCGAGTTGTTACGTTGCCGTTATAGACGCATTAATGTTACCACCGAGACGTAGGGACCGACACGCCTGGAATGTTGTCAAATGTGACATCCGAGATGTTAGGCTGCCTTAGGTTAGGATATATATCGTTATAGACGCATATAATGTTCCCACCGAGTAGTAGGGTCCGACACGCCTGGAAGGTTGTAGAATATTACATCCGAGATGTCAGGTTGCCTTAGGTTAGGATATACACCGTTATAGACATATATACTGTTCCCTCCGAGAAGTAGGGTTCGACAGGCCAGGAATGTTGTCAAATATTGCATCCGAGATGTTAGATTGCCTTAGGTTAGGATATATAACGTTATAGATGCATGTAAAGTTACCGCCGAGACGTAGGGACCGACACGCCTGGAATGTTGTCAAATGTTACATCCGACATGTTAGGTTGCCTTAGGTTAGGATATATGTCGTTACAGACGTATATACTGTTCCCTCCTAGAAGTAGGGTTCGACAGGCGAAGAATGTTGTCAAATATTGCATCCGAGATGTTAGGTTGCCTTAGATTATGATATATACCGTTATAGACGCATATAATGTTCCCACCGAGAAGTAGGTTCCGACACGCCTGGAAGGTTGTAGAATATTACATCCGAGATGTCAGGTTGCCTTAGGTTAGGATATATACCGTTATAGACATATATACTGTTCCCTCCGAGAAGTAGGGTTCGACAGGCCAGGAATGTTGTCAAATATTGCATCCGAGATGTTAGGTTGCCTTAGATTATGATATATACCGTTATAGACGTATATACTGTTCCCTCCGAGAGGTAGGGTTCGACAGGCCAGGAATGTTGTCAAATATTGCATCCGAGATGTTAGGTTGCCTTAGATTAGGATATACAACGTTATAGAAGCATATAATGTTCCCACCGAGAAGTAGGGTCCGACTCGCCTGGAATGTTGTAGAATAATACATCCGAGATGTCAGGTTGCCTTAGGTTAGGATATATAACGTTATAGACGTATATACTGTTCCCTCCGAGAAGTAGGGTTCGACAGGCCAGGAATGTTGTCAAATATTGCATCCGAGATGTTAGGTTGCCTTAGATTAGGATATATACCGTTATAGACGCATGTAATGTTACCACCGAGACGTAGGGACCGACACGCCTGGAATGTTGTCAAATGTTACATCCGAGATGTTAGGTTGCCTCAGGTTAAGATATATGACGTTATAGACGTATATACTGTTCCCTCCGAGAAGTAGTGTTCGACAGGCCAGGAATGTTGTCAAATATTGCATCCGAGATGTTAGGTTGCCTTAGATTACGATATACAACGTTATAGACGCATATAATGTTCCCACCGAGAAGTAGGGTCCGACACGCCTGGAAGGTTGTAGAATATTAAATCCGAGTAGTTAGGTTGCCTTAGGTTAGGATATATGACGTTACAGACGCATATACTGTTCCCACCGAGAGGTAGGGTTCGACAGGCCAGGAACGTTGTCGAATATTGCATCCGAGATGTTAGGTTGCCTTAGGTTAGGATATATAACGTTATAGACGCATGTAATGTTACCTCCGAGACGTAGGGACCGACACGCCTGGAATGTTGTCAAATGTTACATCCGAGATGTTAAGTTGCCTTATGTTAGGAATATATGACGCTACAGACGTATATACTGTTCCCTCCGAGAAGTAGGGTTCGACAGGCCAGGAATGTTGTCAAATATTGCATCCGAGATGTTAGGTTGCCTTAGGTTAGGATATATAACGTTATAGACACATGCAATGTTACCACCGAGACGTAGGGACCGACACGCCTGGAATGTTGTCAAATGTTACATCTGAGATGTTAGGTTGCCTTAGGTTAGGATATATGACGTTACAGACGTATATACAGTTCCCTCCGAGAAGTAGGGTTCGACAGGCCAGGAATGTTGTCAAATATTGCATCCGAGATGTTAGATTGCCTTAGATTATGATATCGACCGTTATAGACGCATATAATATTCCCACCGAAAAGTATGTACCGACACGCCAGGAATATTGTAAAATATTACGTCTGAGGTAATAGGTTGCCTTAGATTAGGATATACAACGTTATAGACTCATATAATGTTCCCACCGAGAAGTAGGGTCCGACACGCCTGGAATGATGTAGAATATTACATCCGAGATGTCAGGTTGCCTTAGGTTAGGGTACATAACGTTATAGACGTATATACTGTTCCCTCCGAGAAGTAGGGTTCGACAGGCCAGGAATGTTGTCAAATATTGCATCCGAGATGTTAGGTTGCCTTAGATTAGGATATACAACGTTATAGACGCATATAATGTTCCCACCGAGGAGTAGGGTCCGACACGCCTGGAATGTTGTAGAATATTACATCCGAGATGTAAGGTTGCCTTAGGTTAGGCTATATATCGTTATAGACGTATATACTGTTCCCACCGAGAGGTAGGGTCCGAAACGCCAGGAATGTTGTCAAATATTACATCCGAGTTGTTACGTTGCCGTTATAGACGCATTAATGTTACCACCGAGACGTAGGGACCGACACGCCTGGAATGTTGTCAAATGTGACATCCGAGATGTTAGGTTGCCTTAGGTTAGGATATATGTCGTTATAGACGTATATACTGTTCCCACCGAGAGGTAGGGTTCGACAGGCCAGGAATGTTGTCAAATATTGCATCCGAGATGTTAGGTTGCCTTAGTTTAGGATATATAACGTTATAGACGCATGTAATGTTCCCACCGAGGAGTAGGGTCCGACACGCCTGGAATGTTGTAGAATATTACATCCGAGATGTAAGGTTGCCTTAGGTTAGAATATATAACGTTATGGACGTATATACTGTTCCCACCGAGAAGTAGGGTCCGACACGCCAGGAATGTTGTCAAATATTGCATCCGAGATGTTAGGTTGCCTTAGATTAGGATATACAACGTTATAGACGCATATAATGTTCCCACCGAGGAGTAGTGTCCGACACGCCTGGAATGTTGTAGAGTATTACATCCGAGATGTTAGGTTGCCTTAGGTTAGGATATATGTCGTTATAGACGTATATAATGTTCCCTCCGGGAAGTAGGGTTCGACAGGCCAGGAATGTTGTCAAATATTGCATCCGAGATGTTAGGTTGCCTTAGTTTAGGATATATAACGTTATAGACGCATGTAATGTTCCCACCGAGGAGTAGGGTCCGACACGCCTGGAATGTTGTAGAATATTACATCCGAGATGTAAGGTTGCCTTAGGTTAGGATATATGTCGTTATAGACGTATATAATGTTCCCTCCGGGAAGTAGGGTTCGACAGGCCAGGAATGTTGTCAAATATTGCATGTGAGATGTTAGGTTGCCTTAGATTATGATATATACCGTTATAGACGTATATACTGTTCCCTCCGAGAAGTAGTGTTCGACAGGCCAGGAATGTTGTCAAATATTGCATCCGAGATGTTAGGTTGCCTTAGATTAGGATATATACCGTTATAGACGTATATACTGTTCCCTCCGAGAAGTAGGGTCCGACACGCCTGGAATGATGTAGAATATTACATCCGAGATGTCAGGTTGCCTTAGGTTAGGGTACATAACGTTATAGACGTATATACTGTTCCCTCCGAGAAGTAGGGCTCGACAGGCCAGGAATGTTGTCAAATATTGCATCCGAGATGTTAGGTTGCCCTAGATTAGGATATACAACGTTATAGACGCATATAATGTTCCCACCGAGGAGTAGGGTCCGACACGCCTGGAATGTTGTAGAGTATTACATCCGAGATGTAAGGTTGCCTTAGGTTAGAATATATAACGTTATGGATGTATATACTGTTCCCACCGAGAAGTAGGGTCCGACACGCCTGGAATGTTGTAGAATAATACATCCGAGATGTCAGGTTGCCTTAGGTTAGGATATATAACGTTATGGACGTATATACTGTTCCCACCGAGAAGTAGGGTCCGAAACGCCAGGAATGTTGTCAAATATTACATCCGAGTTGTTACGTTGCCGTTATAGACGCATTAATGTTACCACCGAGACGTAGGGACCGACACGCCTGGAATGTTGTCAAATGTGACATCCGAGATGTTAGGTTGCCTTAGGTTAGGATATATGTCGTTATAGACGTATATACTGTTCCCACCGAGAGGAAGGTTTCGACAGGCCAGGAATGTTGTCAAATATTGCATCCGAGATGTTAGGTTGCCTTAGGTTAGGATATATAACGTTATAGACGTATGTAATGTTACCTCCGAGACGTAGGGACCGACACGCCTGGAATGTTGTCAAGTGTTACATCCGAGATGTTAGGTTGCCTTATGTTAGGATATATGACGCTACAGACGTATATACTGTTCCCTCCGAGAAGTAGGGTTCGACAGGCCAGTAATGTTGTCAAATATTGCATCCGAGATGTTAGGTTGCCTTAGATTAGGATATACAACGTTATAGACGCATATAATGTTCCCACCGAGGAGTAGGGTCCGACACGCCTGGAATGTTGTAGAATATTACATCCGAGATGTAAGGTTGCCTTAGGTTAGAATATATAACGTTATGGACGTATATACTGTTCCCACCGAGAAGTAGGGTCCGACACGCCAGGAATGTTGTCAAATATTACATCCGAGATGTAAGGTTGCCTTAGGTTAGGATATATAACGTTATAGACGTATATACTGTTCCCTCCGAGAAGTAGGGCTCGACAGGCCAGGAATGTTGTCAAATATTGCATCCGAGATGTTAGGTTGCCCTAGATTAGGATATACAACGTTATAGACGCATATAATGTTCCCACCGAGGAGTAGGGTCCGACACGCCTGGAATGTTGTAGAGTATTACATCCGAGATGTAAGGTTGCCTTAGGTTAGAATATATAACGTTATGGATGTATATACTGTTCCCACCGAGAAGTAGGGTCCGACACGCCTGGAATGTTGTAGAATAATACATCCGAGATGTCAGGTTGCCTTAGGTTAGGATATATAACGTTATGGACGTATATACTGTTCCCACCGAGAAGTAGGGTCCGAAACGCCAGGAATGTTGTCAAATATTACATCCGAGTTGTTACGTTGCCGTTATAGACGCATTAATGTTACCACCGAGACGTAGGGACCGACACGCCTGGAATGTTGTCAAATGTGACATCCGAGATGTTAGGTTGCCTTAGGTTAGGATATATGTCGTTATAGACGTATATACTGTTCCCACCGAGAGGAAGGTTTCGACAGGCCAGGAATGTTGTCAAATATTGCATCCGAGATGTTAGGTTGCCTTAGGTTAGGATATATAACGTTATAGACGTATGTAATGTTACCTCCGAGACGTAGGGACCGACACGCCTGGAATGTTGTCAAGTGTTACATCCGAGATGTTAGGTTGCCTTATGTTAGGATATATGACGCTACAGACGTATATACTGTTCCCTCCGAGAAGTAGGGTTCGACAGGCCAGGAATGTTGTCAAATATTGCATCCGAGATGTTAGGTTGCCTTAGATTAGGCTATATACCGTTATAGACGTATATAATGTACCCTCCGAGAAGTAGGGTTCGACAGGTCAGGAATGTTGTCAAATATTGCATCCGAGATGTTAGGTTGCCTTAGGTTAGGATATATAACGTTATAGACGCATGTAATGTTACCACCGAGACGTAGGGACCGACACGACTGGAATGTTGTCAAATGTGACATCCGAGATGTTAGGTTGCCTTAGGTTAGGATATATGTCGTTATAGACGTATATACTGTTCCCACCGAGAGGTAGGGTTCGACAGGCCAGGAATGTTGTCAAATATTGCATCCGAGATGTTAGGTTGCCTTAGGTTAGGATATATAACGTTATAGACGCATGTAATGTTACCTCCGAGACGTAGGGACCGACACGCCTGGAATGTTGTCAAGTGTTACATCCGAGATGTTAGGTTGCCTTATGTTAGGATATATGACGTTACAGACGTATATACTGTTCCCTCCGAGAAGAAGTGTTCGACAGGCCAGGAATGTTGTCAAATATTGCATCCGAGATGTTAGGTTGCCTTAGATTAGGATATATACCGTTATAGACGTATATACTGTTCCCTCCGAGAAGTAGGGTTCGACAGGCCAGGAATGTTGTCAAATATTGCATCCGAGATGTTAGGTTGCCTTAGATTAGGATATATACCGTTATAGACGTTTATAATGTTCCCTCCGAGAAGTAGGGTTCGACAGGCCAGGAATGTTGTCAAATATTGCATCCGAGATGTTAGGTTGCCTTAGATTAGGATATACAACGTTATAGACGCATATAATGTTCCCACCGAGAAGTAGGGTCCGACACGCCTGGAAGGTTGTAGAATATTACATCCGAGATGTTAGGTTGCCTTAGGTTAGGATATATGACGTTACAGACGTATATACTGTTCCCTCCGAGAAGTAGGGTTCGACAGGCCAGGAATGTTATCAAATATTGCATCCGAGATGTTAGGTTGCCTTAGATTATGATTATACCGTTATAGACGTATATACTGTTCCCTCCGAGAAGTAGGGTTCGGCAGGCCAGGAATGTCGTCAAATATTGCATCCGAGATGTTAGGTTGCCTTAGGTTAGGATATATAACGTTATAGACGCATGTAATGTTACCACCGAGACGTAGGGACCGACACGCCTGGAATGTTGTCAAATGTTACATCCGAGATGTTAGGTTGCCTCAGATTAGGATATACAACGTTATAGACGCATATAATGTTCCCACCGAGGAGTAGGGTCCGACACGCCTGGAATGTTGTCAAATATTGCATCCGAGATGTTAGGTTGCCTTAGATTATGATATATACCATTATAGACGCATATAATGTTCCCACCGAGAAGTAGGGTGCGACACGCCTGGAAGGTTGTAGAATATTACATCCGAGATGTCAGGTTGCCTTAGGTTAGGATATATAACGTTATGGACGTATATACTGTTCCCACCGAGAGGTTTGGTTCGACAGGCCAGGAATGTTGTCAAATATTGCATCCGAGATGTTGGGTTGCCTTAGGTTAGGATATATAACGTTATAGACGCATGTAATGTTACCACCGAGACGTAGGGACCGACACGCCTGGAATGTTGTCCAGTGTTACATCCGAGATGTTAGGTTGCCTTATGTTAGGATATATGACGCTACAGAAGTATATACTGTTCCCTCCGAGAAGTAGGGTTCGACAGGCCAGGAATGTTGTCAAATATTGCATCCGAGATGTTAGGTTGCCTTAGATTAGGATATATACCGTTATAGACGTATATAGTATACCCTCCGAGAAGTAGGGTTCGACAGGCCAGGAATGTTGTCAAATATTGCATCCGAGATGTTAGGTTGTCTTAGATTGGGATATACAACGTTATAGACGCATATAATGTTCCCACCGAGAAGTAGGGTCCGACACGCCTGGAAGGTTGTAGAATATTACATCCGAGATGTTAGGTTGCCTTAGGTTAGGATATATGAAGTTACAGACGTATATACTGTTCCATCCGAGAAGTAGGGTTCGAAAGGCCAGGAATGTTGTCAAATATTGCATCCGAGATGTTAGGTTGCCCTAGATTAGGATATACAACGTTATAGACGCATATAATGTTCCCACCGAGAAGTAGGGTCCGACACGCCTGGAAGGTTGTAGAATATTACATCCGAGATGTTAGGTTGCCTTAGGTTAGGATATATGACGTTACAGACGTATATACTGTTCCCTCCGAGAAGTAGGGTTCGACAGGCCAGGAATGTTATCAAATATTGCATCCGAGATGTTAGGTTGCCTTAGATTATGATTATACCGTTATAGACGTATATACTGTTCCCTCCGAGAAGTAGGGTTCGGCAGGCCAGGAATGTCGTCAAATATTGCATCCGAGATGTTAGGTTGCCTTAGGTTAGGATATATAACGTTATAGA
The DNA here is from genome assembly GCA_963969225.1 of Xylocopa violacea. NCBI lineage: Eukaryota > Metazoa > Arthropoda > Insecta > Hymenoptera > Apidae > Xylocopa > Xylocopa violacea. The sequence goes on from CAXAJV010000004.1 coordinate 25,283,529, forward strand.
CGCATGTAATGTTACCACCGAGACGTAGGGACCGACACGCCTGGAATGTTGTCAAATGTTACATCCGAGATGTTAGGTTGCCTCAGATTAGGATATACAACGTTATAGACGCATATAACGTTCCCACCGAGGAGTAGGGTCCGACACGCCTGGAATGTTGTCAAATATTGCATCCGAGATGTTAGGTTGCCTTAGATTATGATATATACCATTATAGACGCATATAATGTTCCCACCGAGAAGTAGGGTCCGACACGCCTGGAAGGTTGTAGAATATTACATCCGAGATGTCAGGTTGCCTTAGGTTAGGATATATAACGTTATGGACGTATATACTGTTCCCACCGAGAGGTTTGGTTCGACAGGCCAGGAATGTTGTCAAATATTGCATCCGAGATGTTGGGTTGCCTTAGGTTAGGATATATAACGTTATAGACGCATGTAATGTTACCACCGAGACGTAGGGACCGACACGCCTGGAATGTTGTCCAGTGTTACATCCGAGATGTTAGGTTGCCTTATGTTAGGATATATGACGCTACAGAAGTATATACTGTTCCCTCCGAGAAGTAGGGTTCGACAGGCCAGGAATGTTGTCAAATATTGCATCCGAGATGTTAGGTTGCCTTAGATTAGGATATATACCGTTATAGACGTATATAGTATACCCTCCGAGAAGTAGGGTTCGACAGGCCAGGAATGTTGTGAAATATTGCATCCGAGATGTTAGGTTGTCTTAGATTGGGATATACAACGTTATAGACGCATATAATGTTCCCACCGAGAAGTAGGGTCCGACACGCCTGGAAGGTTGTAGAATATTACATCCGAGATGTTAGGTTGCCTTAGGTTAGGATATATGAAGTTACAGACGTATATACTGTTCCATCCGAGAAGTAGGGTTCGAAAGGCCAGGAATGTTATCAAATATTGCATCCGAGATGTTAGGTTGCCTTAGATTATGATATATACCGTTATAGACACATATAATGTTCCCACCGAGAAGTAGGGTCCGACACGCCTGGAATGATGTAGAATATTACATCCGAGATGTCAGGTTGCCTTAGGTTAGGATATATAACGTTATAGACGTATATACTGTTCCCTCCGAGAAGTAGGGTTCGACAGGCCAGGAATGTTGTCAAATATTGCATCCGAGATGTTAGGTTGCCCTAGATTAGGATATACAACGTTATAGACGCATATAATGTTCCCACCGAGGAGTAGGCTCCGACACGCCTGGAATGTTGTAGAGTATTACATCCGAGATGTAAGGTTGCCTTAGGTTAGAATATATAACGTTATGGATGTATATACTGTTCCCACCGAGAAGTAGGTTCCGACACGCCTGGAATGTTGTAGAATAATACATCCGAGATGTCAGGTTGCCTTAGGTTAGGATATATAACGTTATGGACGTATATACTGTTCCCACCGAGAAGTAGGGTCCGAAACGCCAGGAATGTTGTCAAATATTACATCCGAGTTGTTACGTTGCCGTTATAGACGCATTAATGTTACCACCGAGACGTAGGGACCGACACGCCTGGAATGTTGTCAAATGTGACATCCGAGATGTTAGGTTGCCTTAGGTTAGGATATATGTCGTTATAGACGTATATACTGTTCCCACCGAGAGGTAGGGTTCGACAGGCCAGGAATGTTGTCAAATATTGCATCCGAGATGTTAGGTTGCCTTAGGTTAGAATATATAACGTTATGGATGTATATACTGTTCCCACCGAGAAGTAGGGTCCGACACGCCTGGAATGTTGTAGAATAATACATCCGAGATGTCAGGTTGCCTTAGGTTAGGATATATAACGTTATGGACGTATATACTGTTCCCACCGAGAAGTAGGGTCCGAAACGCCAGGAATGTTGTCAAATATTACATCCGAGTTGTTACGTTGCTGTTATAGACACATATAATGTTCCCACCGAGAAGTAGGGTCCGACACGCCTGGAATGATGTAGAATATTACATCCGAGATGTCAGGTTGCCTTAGGTTAGGATATATAACGTTATAGACGTATATACTGTTCCCTCCGAGAAGTAGGGTTCGACAGGCCAGGAATGTTGTCAAATATTGCATCCGAGATGTTAGGTTGCCCTAGATTAGGATATACAACGTTATAGACGCATATAATGTTCCCACCGAGAAGTAGGGTCCGACACGCCTGGAAGGTTGTAGAATATTACATCCGAGATGTTAGGTTGCCTTAGGTTAGGATATATGACGTTACAGACGTATATACTGTTCCCTCCGAGAAGTAGGGTTCGACAGGCCAGGAATGTTATCAAATATTGCATCCGAGATGTTAGGTTGCCTTAGATTATGATTATACCGTTATAGACGTATATACTGTTCCCTCCGAGAAGTAGGGTTCGGCAGGCCAGGAATGTCGTCAAATATTGCATCCGAGATGTTAGGTTGCCTTAGGTTAGGATATATAACGTTATAGACGCATGTAATGTTACCACCGAGACGTAGGGACCGACACGCCTGGAATGTTGTCAAATGTTACATCCGAGATGTTAGGTTGCCTCAGATTAGGATATACAACGTTATAGACGCATATAATGTTCCCACCGAGGAGTAGGGTCCGACACGCCTGGAATGTTGTCAAATATTGCATCCGAGATGTTAGGTTGCCTTAGATTATGATATATACCATTATAGACGCATATAATGTTCCCACCGAGAAGTAGGGTCCGACACGCCTGGAAGGTTGTAGAATATTACATCCGAGATGTCAGGTTGCCTTAGGTTAGGATATATAACGTTATGGACGTATATACTGTTCCCACCGAGAGGTTTGGTTCGACAGGCCAGGAATGTTGTCAAATATTGCATCCGAGATGTTGGGTTGCCTTAGGTTAGGATATATGTCGTTATAGACGTATATACTGTTCCCACCGAGAGGTAGGGTTCGACAGGCCAGGAATGTTGTCAAATATTGCATCCGAGATGTTAGGTTGCCTTAGGTTAGGATATATAACGTTATAGACGAATGTAATGTTACCTCCGAGACGTGGGGACCGACACGCCTGGAATGTTGTCAAATGTTACATCCGAGATGTTAGGTTGTCTTATGTTAGGATATATGACGCTACAGACGTATATACTGTTCCCTCCGAGAAGTAGGGTTCGACAGGCCAGGAATGTTGTCAAATATTGCATCCGAGATGTTAGGTTGCCTTAGATTAGGATATACAACGTTATAGACGCATATAATGTTCCCACCGAGGAGTAGGGTCCGACACGCCTGGAATGTTGTAGAATATTACATCCGAGATGTAAGGTTGCCTTACGTTAGAATATATAACGTTATGCACGTATATACTGTTCCCACCGAGAAGTAGGGACCGACACGCCAGGAATGTTGTCAAATATTACATCCGAGATGTAAGGTTGCCTTAGGTTAGGATATATAACGTTATGGACGTATATACTGTTCCCACCGAGAGGTAGGGTTCGACAGGCCAGGAATGTTGTCAAATATTGCATCCGAGATGTTAGGTTGCCTTAGGTTAGGATATATAACGTTATAGACGTATGTAATGTTACCTCCGAGACGTAGGGACCGACACGCCTGGAATGTTGTCAAGTGTTACATCCGAGATGTTAGGTTGCCTTATGTTAGGATATATGACGCTACAGACGTATATACTGTTCCCTCCGAGAAGTAGGGTTCGACAGGCCAGGAATGTTGTCAAATATTGCATCCGAGATGTTAGGTTGCCTTAGATTAGGCTATATACCGTTATAGACGTATATAATGTACCCTCCGAGAAGTAGGGTTCGACAGGCCAGGAATGTTGTCAAATATTGCATCCGAGATGTTAGGTTGCCTTAGGTTAGGATATATAACGTTATAGACGCATGTAATGTTACCACCGAGACGTAGGGACCGACACGACTGGAATGTTGTCAAATGTGACATCCGAGATGTTAGGTTGCCTTAGGTTAGGATATATGTCGTTATAGACGTATATACTGTTCCCACCGAGAGGTAGGGTTCGACAGGCCAGGAATGTTGTCAAATATTGCATCCGAGATGTTAGGTTGCCTTAGGTTAGGATATATAACGTTATAGACGCATGTAATGTTACCTCCGAGACGTAGGGACCGACACGCCTGGAATGTTGTCAAATGTGACATCCGAGATGTTAGGTTGCCTTAGGTTAGGATATATGTCGTTATAGACGTATATACTGTTCCCTCCGAGAAGTAGTGTTCGACAGGCCAGGAATGTTGTCAAATATTGCATCCGAGATGTTAGGTTGCCTTAGATTAGGATATATACCGTTATAGACGTATATACTGTTCCCTCCGAGAAGTAGGGTTCGACAGGCCAGGAATGTTGTCAAATATTGCATCCGAGATGTTAGGTTGCCTTAGATTAGGATATATACCGTTATAGACGTTTATAATGTTCCCTCCGAGAAGTAGGGTTCGACAGGCCAGTAATGTTGTCAAATATTGCATCCGAGATGTTGGGTTGCCTTAGGTTAGGATATATAACGTTATAGACGCATGTGATGTTACCACCGAGACGTAGGGACCGACACGACTGGAATGTTGTCAAATGTGACATCCGAGATGTTAGGTTGCCTTAGGTTAGGATATATGTCGTTATAGACGTATATACTGTTCCCACCGAGAGGTAGGGTTCGACAGGCCAGGAATGTTGTCAAATATTGCATCCGAGATGTTAGGTTGCCTTAGGTTTGGATATATAACGTTATAGACGCATGTAATGTTACCTCGGAGACGTAGGGACCGACACGACTGGAATGTTGTCCAGTGTTACATCCGAGATGTTAGGTTGCCTTATGTTAGGATATATGACGCTACAGAAGTATATACTGTTCCCTCCGAGAAGTAGGGTTCGACAGGCCAGGAATGTTGTCAAATATTGCATCCGAGATGTTAGGTTGCCTTAGATTAGGATATATACCGTTATAGACGTATATAATATACCCTCCGAGAAGTAGGGTTCGACAGGCCAGGAATGTTGTCAAATATTGCATCCGAGATGTTAGGTTGCCTTAGATTAGGATATACAACGTTATAGACGCATATAATGTTCCCACCGAGAAGTAGGGTCCGACACGCCTGGAAGGTTGTAGAATATTACATCCGAGATGTTAGGTTGCCTTAGGTTAGGATATATGAAGTTACAGACGTATATACTGTTCCATCCGAGAAGTAGGGTTCGAAAGGCCAGGAATGTTATCAAACATTGCATCCGAGATGTTAGGTTGCCTTAGATTATGATATATACCGTTATAGACACATATAATGTTCCCACCGAGAAGTAGGGTCCGACACGCCTGGAATGATGTAGAATATTACATCCGAGATGTCAGGTTGTCTTAGGTTAGGATATATAACGTTATAGACGTATATACTGTTCCCTCCGAGAAGTAGGGTTCGACAGGCCAGGAATGTTGTCAAATATTGCATCCGAGATGTTAGGTTGCCCTAGATTAGGATATACAACGTTATAGACGCATATAATGTTCCCACCGAGGAGTAGGGTCCGACACGCCTGGAATGTTGTAGAGTATTACATCCGAGATGTAAGGTTGCCTTAGGTTAGAATATATAACGTTATGGATATATATACTGTTCCCACCGAGAAGTAGGTTCCGACACGAATGGAATGTTGTAGAATAATACATCCGAGATGTCAGGTTGCCTTAGGTTAGGATATATAACGTTATGGACGTATATACTGTTCCCACCGAGAAGTAGGGTCCGAAACGCCAGGAATGTTGTCAAATATTACATCCGAGTTGTTACGTTGCCGTTATAGACGCATTAATGTTACCACCGAGACGTAAGGACCGACACGCCTGGAATGTTGTCAAATGTGACATCCGAGATGTTAGGTTGCCTTAGGTTAGGATATATGTCGTTATAGACGTATATACTGTTCCCACCGAGAGGTAGGGTTCGACAGGCCAGGAATGGTGTCAAATATTGCATCCGAGATGTTAGGTTGCCTTAGGTTAGGATATATAACGTTATAGACGCATGTAATGTTACCTCCGAGACGTGGGGACTGACACGGCTGGAATGTTGTCAAATGTTACATCCGAGATGTTAGGTTGCCTTATGTTAGGATATATGACGCTACAGACGTATATACTGTTCCCTCCGAGAAGTAGGGTTCGACACGCCTGGAATGTTGTCAAATGTTACATCCGAGATGTTGGGTTGCCTTAGATTAGGATATACAACGTTATAGACGCATATAATGTTCCCACCGAGGAGTAGGGTCCGACACGCCTGGAATGTTGTCAAATATTGCATCCGAGATGTTAGGTTGCCTTAGATTATGATATATACCATTATAGACGCATATAATGTTCCCACCGAGAAGTAGGGTCCGACACGCCTGGAATGATGTAGAATATTACATCCGAGATGTCAGGTTGCCTTAGGTTAGGATATATAACGTTATAGACGTATATACTGTTCCCTCCGAGAAGTAGGGTTCGACAGGCCAGGAATGTTGTCAAATATTGCATCCGAGATGTTAGGTTGCCTTAGGTTAGGATATATAACGTTATAGACGCATGTAATGTTACCTCCGAGACGTAGGGACCGACACGCCTGGAATGTTGTCAAATGTTACATCCGAGATGTTAGGTTGCCTTATGTTAGGATATATGACGCTACCAACGTATATACTGTTCCCTCCGAGAAGTAGGGTTCGACAGGCCAGGAATGTTGTCAAATATTGCATTCGAGATGTTAGGTTGCCTTAGATTAGGATACACAACGTTATAGACGCATATAATGTTCCCACCGAGGAGTAGGGTCCGACACGCCTGGAATGTTGTAGAGTATTACATCCGAGATGTAAGGTTGCCTTAGGTTAGAATATATAACGTTATGGATGTATATACTGTTCCCACCGAGAAGTAGGGTCCGACACGCCTGGAATGTTGTAGAATAATACATCCGAGATGTAAGGTTGCCTTAGGTTAGGATATATAACGTTATAGACGTATATACTGTTCCCTCCGAGAAGTAGGGCTCGACAGGCCAGGAATGTTGTCAAATATTGCATCCGAGATGTTAGGTTGCCCTAGATTAGGATATACAACGTTATAGACGCATATAATGTTCCCACCGAGGAGTAGGGTCCGACACGCCTGGAATGTTGTAGAGTATTACATCCGAGATGTAAGGTTGCCTTAGGTTAGAATATATAACGTTATGGATGTATATACTGTTCCCACCGAGAAGTAGGGTCCGAAACGCCAGGAATGTTGTCAAATATTACATCCGAGTTGTTACGTTGCCGTTATAGACGCATTAATGTTACCACCGAGACGTAGGGACCGACACGCCTGGAATGTTGTCAAATGTGACATCCGAGATGTTAGGTTGCCTTAGGTTAGGATATATGTCGTTATAGACGTATATACTGTTCCCACCGAGAGGTAGGGTTCGACAGGCCAGGAATGTTGTCAAATATTGCATCCGAGATGTTAGGTTGCCTTAGGTTAGGATATATAACGTTATAGACGAATGTAATGTTACCTCCGAGACGTGGGGACCGACACGCCTGGAATGTTGTCAAATGTTACATCCGAGATGTTAGGTTGTCTTATGTTAGGATATATGACGCTACAGACGTATATACTGTTCCCTCCGAGAAGTAGGGTTCGACAGGCCAGGAATGTTGTCAAATATTGCATCCGAGATGTTAGGTTGCCTTAGATTAGGATATACAACGTTATAGACGCATATAATGTTCCCACCGAGGAGTAGGGTCCGACACGCCTGGAATGTTGTAGAATATTACATCCGAGATGTAAGGTTGCCTTAGGTTAGAATATATAACGTTATGCACGTATATACTGTTCCCACCGAGAAGTAGGGACCGACACGCCAGGAATGTTGTTAAATATTACATCCGAGATGTAAGGTTGCCTTAGGTTAGGATATATAACGTTATGGACGTATATACTGTTCCCACCGAGAGGTAGGGTTCGACAGGCCAGGAATGTTGTCAAATATTGCATCCGAGATGTTAGGTTGCCTTAGGTTAGGATATATAACGTTATAGACGTATGTAATGTTACCTCCGAGACGTAGGGACCGACACGCCTGGAATGTTGTCAAGTGTTACATCCGAGATGTTAGGTTGCCTTATGTTAGGATATATGACGCTACAGACGTATATACTGTTCCCTCCGAGAAGTAGGGTTCGACAGGCCAGGAATGTTGTCAAATATTGCATCCGAGATGTTAGGTTGCCTTAGATTAGGATATATACCGTTATAGACGTATATAATGTTCCCTCCGAGAAGTAGGGTTCGACAGGCCAGGAATGTTGTCAAATATTGCATCCGAGATGTTGGGTTGCCTTAGGTTAGGATATATAACGTTATAGACGCATGTAATGTTACCACCGAGACGTAGGGACCGACACGACTGGAATGTTGTCAAATGTGACATCCGAGATGTTAGGTTGCCTTAGGTTAGGATATATGTCGTTATAGACGTATATACTGTTCCCACCGAGAGGTAGGGTTCGACAGGCCAGGAATGTTGTCAAATATTGCATCCGAGATGTTAGGTTGCCTTAGGTTAGGATACATAACGTTATAGACGCATGTAATGTTACCTCCGAGACGTAGGGACCGACACGCCTGGAATGTTGTCCAGTGTTACATCCGAGATGTTAGGTTGCCTTATGTTAGGATATATGACGCTACAGAAGTATATACTGTTCCCTCCGAGAAGTAGGGTTCGACAGGCCAGGAATGTTGTCAAATATTGCATCCGAGACGTTAGGTTGCCTTAGATTAGGATATATACCGTTATAGACGTATATAATGTACCCTCCGAGAAGTAGGGTTCGACAGGCCAGGAATGTTGTCAAATATTGCATCCGAGATGTTAGGTTGCCTTAGATTGGGATATACAACGTTATAGACGCATATAATGTTCCCACCTAGAAGTAGGGTCCGACACGCCTGGAAGGTTGTAGAATTTTACATCCGAGATGTTAGGTTGCCTTATGTTAGGATATATGAAGTTACAGACGTATATACTGTTCCATCCGAGAAGTAGGGTTCGAAAGGCCAGGAATGTTATCAAATATTGCATCCGAGATGTTAGGTTGCCTTAGATTATGATATATACCGTTATAGACACATATAATGTTCCCACCGAGAAGTAGGGTCCGACACGCCTGGAATGATGTAGAATATTACATACGAGATGTCAGGTTGCCTTAGGTTAGGATATATAACGTTATAGACGTATATACTGTTCCCTCCGAGAAGTAGGGTTCGACAGGCCAGGAATGTTGTCAAATATTGCATCCGAGATGTTAGGTTGCCCTAGATTAGGATATACAACGTTATAGACGCATATAATGTTCCCACCGAGGAGTAGGGTCCGACACGCCTGGAATGTTGTAGAGTATTACATCCGAGATGTAAGGTTGCCTTAAGTTAGAATATATAACGTTATGGATGTATATACTGTTCCCACCGAGAAGTAGGTTCCGACACGCCTGGAATGTTGTAGAATAATACATCCGAGATGTCAGGTTGCCTTAGGTTAGGATATATAACGTTATGGACGTATATACTGTTCCCACCGAGAAGTAGGGTCCGAAACGCCAGGAATGTTGTCAAATATTGCATCCGAGATGTTAGGTTGCCTTAGGTTAGGATATATAACGTTATAGACGCATGTAATGTTACCTCCGAGACGTGGGGACCGACACGGCTGGAATGTTGTCAAATGTTACATCCGAGATGTTAGGTTGCCTTATGTTAGGATATATGACGCTACAGACGTATATACTGTTCCCTCCGAGGAGTAGGGTTCGACAGGCCAGGAATGTTGTCAAATATTGTATCCGAGATGTTAGGTTGCCTTAGATTAGGATATACAACGTTATAGACGCATATAATATACCCACCGAGGAGTAGGGTCCGACACGCCTGGAATGTTGTCAAATATTACATCCGAGATGTAAGGTTGCCTTAGGTTAGAATATATAACGTTATGCACGTATATACTGTTCCCACCGAGAAGTAGGGACCGACACGCCAGGAATGTTGTCAAATATTACATCCGAGATGTAAGGTTGCCTTAGGTTAGGATATATAACGTTATGGACGTATATACTGTTCCCACCGAGAGGTAGGGTTCGACAGGCCAGGAATGTTGTCAAATATTGCATCCGAGATGTTAGGTTGCCTTAGGTTAGGATATATAACGTTATAGACGCATGTAATGTTACCTCCGAGACGTAGGGACCGACACGCCTGGAATGTTGTCAAGTGTTACATCCGAGATGTTAGGTTGCCTTATGTTAGGATATATGACGCTACAGACGTATATACTGTTCCCTCCGAGAAGTAGGGTTCGACAGGCCAGGAATGTTGTCAAATATTGCATCCGAGATGTTAGGTTGCCTTAGATTAGGATATACAACGTTATAGACGCATATAATGTTCCCACCGAGGAGTAGGGTCCGACACGCCTGGAATGTTGTAGAGTATTACATCCGAGATGTAAGGTTGCCTTAGGTTAGAATATATAACGTTATGGATGTATATACTGTTCCCACCGAGAAGTAGGGTCCGACACGCCTGGAATGTTGTAGAATAATACATCCGAGATGTCAGGTTGCCTTAGGTTAGGATATATAACGTTATAGACGTATATACTGTTCCCACCGAGAAGTAGGGTCCGAAACGCCAGGAATTTTGTCAAATATTGCATCCGAGATGTTACGTTGCCTTAGATTATGATATATACCGTTATAGACGTATATACTGTTCCCTCCGAGATGTAGGGTTCGGCAGGCCAGGAATGTCGTCAAATATTGCATCCGAGAAGTTAGGTTGCCTTAGGTTAGGATGTATAACGTTATAGACGTATATACTGTTCCCTCCGAGAAGTACGGTTCGGCAGGCCAGGAATGTTGTCAAATCTTGCATCCGAGATGTTAGGTTGCCTTAGGTTAGGATATATAACTTTATAGACGCATGTAATGTTACCACCGAGACATAGGGACCGACACGCCTGGAATGTTGTCAAATGTTACATCCGAGATGTTGGGTTGCCTTAGATTAGGATATACAACGTTATAGACGCATATAATGTTCCCACCGAGGAGTAGGGTCCGACACGCCTGGAATGTTGTCAAATATTGCATCCGAGATGTTAGGTTGCCTTAGATTATGATATATACCATTATAGACGCATATAATGTTCCCACCGAGGAGTAGGGTCCGACACGCCTGGAAGGTTGTAGAATATTACATCCGAGATGTCCGGTTGCCTTAGGTTAGGATATATACCGTTATAGACATATATACTGTTCCCTCCGAGAAGTAGGGTTCGACAGGCCAGGAATGTTGTCAAATATTGCATCCGAGATGTTAGGTTGCCTTAGGTTAGGATATATAACGTTATAGACGCATGTAATGTTACCACCGAGACGTAGGGACCGACACGACTGGAATGTTGTCAAATGTGACATCCGAGATGTTAGGTTGCCTTAGGTTAGGATATATGTCGTTATAGACGTATATACTGTTCCCACCGAGAGGTAGGGTTCGACAGGCCAGGAATGTTGTCAAATATTGCATCCGAGATGTTAGGTTGCCTTAGGTTAGGATATATAACGTTATAGACGCATGTAATGTTACCTCCGAGACGTAGGGACCGACACGCCTGGAATGTTGTCCAGTGTTACATCCGAGATGTTAGGTTGCCTTATGTTAGGATATATGACGCTACAGAAGTATATACTGTTCCCTCCGAGAAGTAGGGTTCGACAGGCTAGGAATGTTGTCAAATATTGCATCCGAGATGTTAGGTTGCCTTAGATTAGGATATATACCGTTATAGACGTATATAATGTACCCTCCGAGAAGTAGGGTTCGACAGGCCAGGAATGTTGTCAAATATTGCATCCGAGATGTTAGGTTGCCTTAGATTGGGATATACAACGTTATAGACGCATATAATGTTCCCACCGAGAAGTAGGGTCCGACACGCCTGGAAGGTTGTAGAATATTACATCCGAGATGTTAGGTTGCCTTAGGTTAGGATATATGAAGTTACAGACGTATATACTGTTCCATCCGAGAAGTAGGGTTCGAAAGGCCGGGAATGTTATCAAATATTGCATCCGAGATGTTAGGTTGCCTTAGATTATGATATATACCGTTATAGACACATATAATGTTCTCACCGAGAAGTAGGGTCCGACACGCCTGGAATGATGTAGAATATTACATCCGAGATGTCAGGTTGCCTTAGGTTAGGATATATAACGTTATAGACGTATATACTGTTCCCTCCGAGAAGTAGGGTTCGACAGGCCAGGAATGTTGTCAAATATTGCATCCGAGATGTTAGGTTGCCCTAGATTAGGATATACAACGTTATAGACGCATATAATGTTCCCACCGAGGAGTAGGGTCCGACACGCCTGGAATGTTGTAGAGTATTACATCCGAGATGTAAGGTTGCCTTAGGTTAGAATATATAACGTTATGGATGTATATACTGTTCCCACCGAGAAGTAGGTTCCGACACGCCTGGAATGTTGCAGAATAATACATCCGAGATGTCAGGTTGCCTTAGGTTAGGATATATAACGTTATGGACGTATATACTGTTCCCACCGAGAAGTAGGGTCCGAAACGCCAGGAATGTTGTCAAATATTACATCCGAGTTGTTACGTTGCCGTTATAGACGCATTAATGTTACCACCGAGACGTAGGGACCGACACGCCTGGAATGTTGTCAAATGTGACATCCGAGATGTTAGGTTGCCTTAGGTTAGGATATATGTCGTTATAGACGTATATACTGTTCCCACCGAGAGGTAGGGTTCGACAGGCCAGGAATGTTGTCAAATATTGCATCCGAGATGTTAGGTTGCCTTAGGTTAGGATATATAACGTTATAGACGCATGTAATGTTACCTCCGAGACGTGGGGACCGACACGGCTGGAATGTTGTCAAATGTTACATCCGAGATGTTAGGTTGCCTTATGTTAGGATATATGACGCTACAGACGTATATACTGTTCCCTCCAAGAAGTAGGGTTCGACAGGCCAGGAATGTTGTCAAATACTGCATCCGAGATGTTAGGTTGCCTTAGATTAGGGTATACAACGTTATAGACGCATATAATGTTCCCACCGAGGAGTAGGGTCCGACACGCCTGGAATGTTGTAGAGTATTACATACGAGATGTAAGGTTGCCTTAGGTTAGAATATATAACGTTATGGATGTATATACTGTTACCACCGAGAAGTAGGGTCCGACACGCCTGGAATGTTGTAGAATAATACATCCGAGATGTCAGGTTGCCTTAGGTTAGGATATATAACGTTATAGACGTATATACTGTTCCCACCGAGAAGTAGGGTCCGAAACGCCAGGAATGTTGTCAAATATTGCATCCGAGATGTTACGTTGCCTTAGGTTAGGATATATAACTTTATAGACGCATGTAATGTTACCACCGAGACGTAGGGACCGACACGCCTGGAATGTTGTCAAATGTTACATCCGAGATGTTGGGTTGCCTTAGGTTAGAATATATAACGTTATGGATGTATATACTGTTCCCACCGAGAAGTAGGGTCCGACACGCCAGGAATGTTGTCAAATATTGCATCCGAGATGTTAGGTTGCCTTAGATTAGTATATACAACGTTATAGACGCATATAATGTTCCCACCGAGGAGTAGGGTCCGACACGCCTGGAATGTTGTAGAATATTACATCCGAGATGTAAGGTTGCCTTAGGTTAGAATATATAACGTTATGGACGTATATACTGTTCCCACCGAGAAGTAGGGTCCGACACGCCAGGAATGTTGTCAAATATTACATCCGAGATGTAAGGTTGCCTTAGGTTAGGATATATAACGTTATGGACGTATATACTGTTCCCACCGAGAAGTAGGGTCCGAAACGCCAGGAATGTTGTCAAATATTACATCCGAGTTGTTACGTTGCCGTTATAGACGCATTAATGTTACCACCGAGACGTAGGGACCGACACGCCTGGAATGTTGTCAAATATTGCATCCGAGATGTTAGCTTGCCTTAGGTTAGGATATACATCGTTATAGACGCATGTAATGTTACTTCCGATACGTAGGGACCGACACGCCTGGAATGTTGTCAAGTGTTACATCCGAGATGTTAGGTTGCCTTATGTTAGGATATATGACGCTACAGACGTATATACTGTTCCCTCCGAGAAGTAGGGTTCGACAGACCAGGAATGTTGTCAAATATTGCATCCGAGATGTTAGGTTGCCTTAGATTAGGATATATACTGTTATAGACGTATATAATGTACCCTCCGAGAAGTAGGGTTCGACAGGCCAGGAATGTTGCCAAATATTGCATCCGAGATGTTAGGTTGCCTTAGGTTAGGATATATAACGTTATAGACGCATGTAATGTTACCTCCGAGACGTGGGGACCGACACGCCTGGAATTTTGTCAAATGTTACATCCGAGATGTTAGGTTGCCTTATGTTAGGATATATGACGCTACAGGCGTATATACTGTTCCCTCCGAGAAGTAGGGTTCGACAGGCCAGGAATGTTGTCAAATATTGCATCCGAGATGTTAGGTTGCCTTAGATTAGGATATACAACGTTATAGACGCATATAATGTTCCCACCGAGGAGTAGGGTCCGACACGCCTGGAATGTTGTCAAATATTACATCCGAGATGTAAGGTTGCCTTAGGTTAGGATATATAACGTTATAGACGCATGTAATGTTACCTCCGAGACGTAGGGACCGACACGCCTGGAATGTTGTCAAGTGTTACATCCGAGATGTTAGGTTGCCTTATATTAGGATATATGACGCTACAGACGTATATACTGTTCCCTCCGAGAAGTAGGGTTCGACAGGCCAGGAATGTTGTCAAATATTGCATCCGAGATGTTAGGTTGCCTTAGATTAGGATATACAACGTTATAGACGCATATAATGTTCCCACCGAGGAGTAGGGTCCGACACGCCTGGAATGTTGTAGAGTATTACATCCGAGATGTAAGGTTGCCTTAGGTTAGAATATATAACGTTATGGATGTATATACTGTTCCCACCGAGAAGTAGGGTCCGACACGCCTGGAATGTTGTAGAATAATACATCCGAGATGTCAGGTTGCCTTAGGTTAGGATATATAACGTTATGGACGTATATACTGTTCCCACCGAGAAGTAGGGTCCGAAACGCCAGAAATGTTGTCAAATATTGCATCCGAGATGTTACGTTGCCTTAGATTATGATATATACCGTTATAGACGTATATACTGTTCCCTCCGAGATGTAGGGTTCGGCAGGCCAGGAATGTCGTCAAATATTGCATCCGAGATGTTAGGTTGCCTTAGGTTAGGATATATAACGTTATAGACGTATATACTGTTCCCTCCGAGAAGTACGGTTCGGCAGGCCAGGAATGTTGTCAAATCTTGCATCCGAGATGTTAGGTTGCCTTAGGTTAGGATATATAACTTTATAGACGCATGTAATGTTACCACCGAGACGTAGGGACCGACACGCCTGGAATGTTGTCAAATGTTACATCCGAGATGTTAGGTTGCCTTAGATTATGATATATACCATTATAGACGCATATAACGTTCCCACCGAGAAGTAGGGTCCGACACGCCTGGAAGGTTGTAGAATATTACATCCGAGATGTCAGGTTGCCTTAGGTTAGGATATATACCGTTATAGACATATATACTGTTCCCTCCGAGAAGTAGGGTTCGACAGGCCAGGAATGTTGTCAAATATTGCATCCGAGATGTTAGGTTGCCTTAGATTAGGATATACAACGTTATAGACGCATATAATTTTCCCACCGAGGAGTAGGGACCGACACGCCTGGAATGTTGTAGAATATTACATCCGAGATGTAAGGTTGCCTTAGGTTAGAATATATAACGTTATGGACGTATATACTGTTCCCTCCGAGAAGTAGGGTTCGACAGGCCAGGAATGTTGTCAAATATTGCATCCGAGATGTTAGGTTGCCTTAGGTTAGGATATATAACGTTATAGACGCATGTAATGTTACCACCGAGACGTAGGGTCCGACACGCCTGGAATGTTGTCAAATGTTACATCCGAGATGTTAGGTTGCCTTAGATTATGATATATACCATTATAGACGCATATAATGTTCCCACCGAGAAGTAGGGTCCGACACGCCTGGAAGGTTGTAGAATATTACATCCGAGATGTCAGGTTGCCTTAGGTTAGGATATATACCGTTATAGACATATATACTGTTCCCTCCGAGAAGTAGGGTTCGACAGGCCAGGAATGTTGTCAAATATTGCATCCGAGATGTTAGGTTGCCTTAGATTAGGATATACAACGTTATAGACGCATATAATGTTCCCACCGAGGAGTAGGGTCCGACACGCCTGGAATGTTGTAGAGTATTACATCCGAGATGTAAGGTTGCCTTAGGTTAGAATATATAACGTTATGGATGTATATACTGTTCCCACCGAGAAGTAGGGTCCGAAACGCCAGGAATGTTGTCAAATATTACATCCGAGTTGTTACGTTGCCGTTATAGACGCATTAATGTTACCACCGAGACGTAGGGACCGACACGCCTGGAATGTTGTCAAATATTGCATCCGAGATGTTAGCTTGCCTTAGGTTAGGATATACATCGTTATAGACGCATGTAATGTTACCTCCGATACGTAGGGACCGACACGCCTGGAATGTTGTCAAGTGTTACATCCGAGATGTTAGGTTGCCTTATGTTAGGATATATGACGCTACAGACGTATATACTGTTCCCTCCGAGAAGTAGGGTTCGACAGACCAGGAATGTTGTCAAATATTGCATCCGAGATGTTAGGTTGCCTTAGATTAGGATATATACCGTTATAGACGTATATAATGTACCCTCCGAGAAGTAGGGTTCGACAGGCCAGGAATGTTGCCAAATATTGCATCCGAGATGTTAGGTTGCCTTAGGTTAGGATATATAACGTTATAGACGCATGTAATGTTACCTCCGAGACGTGGGGACCGACACGCCTGGAATTTTGTCAAATGTTACATCCGAGATGTTAGGTTGCCTTATGTTAGGATATATGACGCTACAGGCGTATATACTGTTCCCTCCGAGAAGTAGGGTTCGACAGGCCAGGAATGTTGTCAAATATTGCATCCGAGATGTTAGGTTGCCTTAGATTAGGATATACAACGTTATAGACGCATATAATGTTCCCACCGAGGAGTAGGGTCCGACACGCCTGGAATGTTGTCAAATATTACATCCGAGATGTAAGGTTGCCTTAGGTTAGAATATATAACGTTATGCACGTATATACTGTTCCCACCGAGAAGTAGGGACCGACACGCCAGGAATGTTGTCAAATATTACATCCGAGATGTAAGGTTGCCTTAGGTTAGGATATATAACGTTATGGACGTATATACTGTTCCCACCGAGAGGTAGGGTTCGACAGGCCAGGAATGTTGTCAAATATTGCATCCGAGATGTTAGGTTGCCTTAGGTTAGGATATATAACGTTATAGACGCATGTAATGTTACCTCCGAGACGTAGGGACCGACACGCCTGGAATGTTGTCAAGTGTTACATCCGAGATGTTAGGTTGCCTTATATTAGGATATATGACGCTACAGACGTATATACTGTTCCCTCCGAGAAGTAGGGTTCGACAGGCCAGGAATGTTGTCAAATATTGCATCCGAGATGTTAGGTTGCCTTAGATTAGGATATACAACGTTATAGACGCATATAATGTTCCCACCGAGGAGTAGGGTCCGACACGCCTGGAATGTTGTAGAGTATTACATCCGAGATGTAAGGTTGCCTTAGGTTAGAATATATAACGTTATGGATGTATATACTGTTCCCACCGAGAAGTAGGGTCCGACACGCCTGGAATGTTGTAGAATAATACATCCGAGATGTCAGGTTGCCTTAGGTTAGGATATATAACGTTATGGACGTATATACTGTTCCCACCGAGAAGTAGGGTCCGAAACGCCAGAAATGTTGTCAAATATTGCATCCGAGATGTTACGTTGCCTTAGATTATGATATATACCGTTATAGACGTATATACTGTTCCCTCCGAGATGTAGGGTTCGGCAGGCCAGGAATGTCGTCAAATATTGCATCCGAGATGTTAGGTTGCCTTAGGTTAGGATATATAACGTTATAGACGTATATACTGTTCCCTCCGAGAAGTACGGTTCGGCAGGCCAGGAATGTTGTCAAATCTTGCATCCGAGATGTTAGGTTGCCTTAGGTTAGGATATATAACTTTATAGACGCATGTAATGTTACCACCGAGACGTAGGGACCGACACGCCTGGAATGTTGTCAAATGTTACATCCGAGATGTTAGGTTGCCTTAGATTATGATATATACCATTATAGACGCATATAACGTTCCCACCGAGAAGTAGGGTCCGACACGCCTGGAAGGTTGTAGAATATTACATCCGAGATGTCAGGTTGCCTTAGGTTAGGATATATACCGTTATAGACATATATACTGTTCCCTCCGAGAAGTAGGGTTCGACAGGCCAGGAATGTTGTCAAATATTGCATCCGAGATGTTAGGTTGCCTTAGATTAGGATATACAACGTTATAGACGCATATAATTTTCCCACCGAGGAGTAGGGACCGACACGCCTGGAATGTTGTAGAATATTACATCCGAGATGTAAGGTTGCCTTAGGTTAGAATATATAACGTTATGGACGTATATACTGTTCCCTCCGAGAAGTAGGGTTCGACAGGCCAGGAATGTTGTCAAATATTGCATCCGAGATGTTAGGTTGCCTTAGGTTAGGATATATAACGTTATAGACGCATGTAATGTTACCACCGAGACGTAGGGTCCGACACGCCTGGAATGTTGTCAAATGTTACATCCGAGATGTTAGGTTGCCTTAGATTATGATATATACCATTATAGACGCATATAATGTTCCCACCGAGAAGTAGGGTCCGACACGCCTGGAAGGTTGTAGAATATTACATCCGAGATGTCAGGTTGCCTTAGGTTAGGATATATACCGTTATAGACATATATACTGTTCCCTCCGAGAAGTAGGGTTCGACAGGCCAGGAATGTTGTCAAATATTGCATCCGAGATGTTAGGTTGCCTTAGATTAGGATATACAACGTTATAGACGCATATAATGTTCCCACCGAGGAGTAGGGTCCGACACGCCTGGAATGTTGTAGAGTATTACATCCGAGATGTAAGGTTGCCTTAGGTTAGAATATATAACGTTATGGATGTATATACTGTTCCCACCGAGAAGTAGGGTCCGAAACGCCAGGAATGTTGTCAAATATTACATCCGAGTTGTTACGTTGCCGTTATAGACGCATTAATGTTACCACCGAGACGTAGGGACCGACACGCCTGGAATGTTGTCAAATATTGCATCCGAGATGTTAGCTTGCCTTAGGTTAGGATATACATCGTTATAGACGCATGTAATGTTACCTCCGATACGTAGGGACCGACACGCCTGGAATGTTGTCAAGTGTTACATCCGAGATGTTAGGTTGCCTTATGTTAGGATATATGACGCTACAGACGTATATACTGTTCCCTCCGAGAAGTAGGGTTCGACAGACCAGGAATGTTGTCAAATATTGCATCCGAGATGTTAGGTTGCCTTAGATTAGGATATATACCGTTATAGACGTATATAATGTACCCTCCGAGAAGTAGGGTTCGACAGGCCAGGAATGTTGCCAAATATTGCATCCGAGATGTTAGGTTGCCTTAGGTTAGGATATATAACGTTATAGACGCATGTAATGTTACCTCCGAGACGTGGGGACCGACACGCCTGGAATTTTGTCAAATGTTACATCCGAGATGTTAGGTTGCCTTATGTTAGGATATATGACGCTACAGGCGTATATACTGTTCCCCCCGAGAAGTAGGGTTCGACAGGCCAGGAATGTTGTCAAATATTGCATCCGAGATGTTAGGTTGCCTTAGATTAGGATATACAACGTTATAGACGCATATAATGTTCCCACCGAGGAGTAGGGTCCGACACGCCTGGAATGTTGTCAAATATTACATCCGAGATGTAAGGTTGCCTTAGGTTAGAATATATAACGTTATGCACGTATATACTGTTCCCACCGAGAAGTAGGGACCGACACGCCAGGAATGTTGTCAAATATTACATCCGAGATGTAAGGTTGCCTTAGGTTAGGATATATAACGTTATGGACGTATATACTGTTCCCACCGAGAGGTAGGGTTCGACAGGCCAGGAATGTTGTCAAATATTGCATCCGAGATGTTAGGTTGCCTTAGGTTAGGATATATAACGTTATAGACGCATGTAATGTTACCTCCGAGACGTAGGGACCGACACGCCTGGAATGTTGTCAAGTGTTACATCCGAGATGTTAGGTTGCCTTATATTAGGATATATGACGCTACAGACGTATATACTGTTCCCTCCGAGAAGTAGGGTTCGACAGGCCAGGAATGTTGTCAAATATTGCATCCGAGATGTTAGGTTGCCTTAGATTAGGATATCCAACGTTATAGACGCATATAATGTTCCCACCGAGGAGTAGGGTCCGACACGCCTGGAATGTTGTAGAGTATTACATCCGAGATGTAAGGTTGCCTTAGGTTAGAATATATAACGTTATGTATGTATATACTGTTCCCACCGAGAAGTAGGGTCCGACACGCCTGGAATGTTGTAGAATAATACATCCGAGATGTCAGGTTGCCTTAGGTTAGGATATATAACGTTATGGACGTATATACTGTTCCCACCGAGAAGTAGGGTCCGAAACGCCAGAAATGTTGTCAAATATTGCATCCGAGATGTTACGTTGCCTTAGATTATGATATATACCGTTATAGACGTATATACTGTTCCCTCCGAGATGTAGGGTTCGGCAGGCCAGGAATGTCGTCAAATATTGCATCCGAGATGTTAGGTTGCCTTAGGTTAGGATATATAACGTTATAGACGTATATACTGTTCCCTCCGAGAAGTACGGTTCGGCAGGCCAGGAATGTTGTCAAATCTTGCATCCGAGATGTTAGGTTGCCTTAGGTTAGGATATATAACTTTATAGACGCATGTAATGTTACCACCGAGACGTAGGGACCGACACGCCTGGAATGTTGTCAAATGTTACATCCGAGATGTTAGGTTGCCTTAGATTATGATATATACCATTATAGACGCATATAACGTTCCCACCGAGAAGTAGGGTCCGACACGCCTGGAAGGTTGTAGAATATTACATCCGAGATGTCAGGTTGCCTTAGGTTAGGATATATACCGTTATAGACATATATACTGTTCCCTCCGAGAAGTAGGGTTCGACAGGCCAGGAATGTTGTCAAATATTGCATCCGAGATGTTAGGTTGCCTTAGATTAGGATATACAACGTTATAGACGCATATAATTTTCCCACCGAGGAGTAGGGACCGACACGCCTGGAATGTTGTAGAATATTACATCCGAGATGTAAGGTTGCCTTAGGTTAGAATATATAACGTTATGGACGTATATACTGTTCCCTCCGAGAAGTAGGGTTCGACAGGCCAGGAATGTTGTCAAATATTGCATCCGAGATGTTAGGTTGCCTTAGGTTAGGATATATAACGTTATAGACGCATGTACTGTTACCACCGAGACGTAGGGTCCGACACGCCTGGAATGTTGTCAAATGTTACATCCGAGATGTTAGGTTGCCTTAGATTATGATATATACCATTATAGACGCATATAATGTTCCCACCGAGAAGTAGGGTCCGACACGCCTGGAAGGTTGTAGAATATTACATCCGAGATGTCAGGTTGCCTTAGGTTAGGATATATACCGTTATAGACATATATACTGTTCCCTCCGAGAAGTAGGGTTCGACAGGCCAGGAATGTTGTCAAATATTGCATCCGAGATGTTAGGTTGCCTTAGATTAGGATATACAACGTTATAGATGCATATAATGTTCCCACCGAGGAGTAGGGTCCGACACGCCTGGAATGTTGTAGAGTATTACATCCGAGATGTAAGGTTGCCTTAGGTTAGAATATATAACGTTATGGATGTATATACTGTTCCCACCGAGAAGTAGGGTCCGACACGCCAGGAATGTTGTCAAATATTGCATCCGAGATGTTAGGTTGCCTTAGATTAGGATATACAACGTTATAGACGCATATAATTTTCCCACCGAGGAGTAGGGACCGACACGCCTGGAATGTTGTAGAATATTACATCCGAGATGTAAGGTTGCCTTAGGTTAGAATATATAACGTTATGGACGTATATACTGTTCCCTCCGAGAAGTAGGGTTCGACAGGCCAGGAATGTTGTCAAATATTGCATCCGAGATGTTAGGTTGCCTTAGGTTAGGATATATAACGTTATAGACGCATGTAATGTTACATCCGAGACGTAGGGACCGACACGCCTGGAATGTTGTCAAATGTTACATCCGAGATGTTAGGTTGCCTCAGGTTAAGATATATGACGTTATAGACGTATATACTGTTCTCTCCGAGAAGTAGGGTTCGACGGGCCAGGAATGTTGTCGAATATTGCATCCGAGATGTTAGGTTGCCTTAGATTAGGATATACAACGTTATAGACGCATATAATGTTCCCACCGAGAAGTAGGGTCCGACACGCCTGGAAGGTTGTAGAATATTAAATCCGAGATGTTAGGTTGCCTTAGGTTAGGATATATGACGTTACAGACGTATATACTGTTCCCTCCGAGAAGTAGGTTTCGGCAGGCCAGGAATGTTATCAAATATTGCATCCGAGATGTTAGGTTGCCTTAGATTATGATATATACCGTTATAGACACATATAATGTTCCCACCGAGAAGTAGGGTCCGACACGCCTGGAATGATGTAGAATATTACATCCGAGATGTCAGATTGCCTTAGGTTAGGATATATAAGGTTATAGACGTATATACTGTTCCCTCCGAGAAGTAGGGTTCGACAGGCCAGGAATGTTGTCAAATATTGCATCCGAGATGTCAGGTTGCCTTAGGTTAGGATATATAACGTTATGGAAGTATATACTGTTCCCACCGAGAAGTAGGGTCCGAAACGCCAGGAATGTTGTCAAATATTACATCCGAGTTGTTACGTTGCCGTTATAGACGCATTAATGTTACCACCGAGACGTAGGGACCGACACGCCTGGAATGTTGTCAAATGTGACATCCGAGATGTTAGGTTGCCTTAGGTTAGGATATATGTCGTTATGGACGTATATACTGTTCCCACCGAGGAGTAGGGTCCGACACGCCTGGAATGTTGTCAAATCTTGCATCCGAGATGTTACGTTGCCTTAGATTATGATATATACCGTTATAGACACATAAAATGTTCCCACCGAGAAGTAGGGTCCGACACGCCTGGAATGATGTAGAATATTACATCCGAGATGTCAGGTTGCCTTAGGTTAGGATATATAACGTTATAGACGTGTATACTGTTCCCTCCGAGAAGTAGGGTTCGACAGGCCAGGAATGTTGTCAAATATTGCATCCGAGATGTTAGGTTGCCTTAGATTAGTATATACAACGTTATAGACGCATATAATGTTCCCACCGAGGAGTAGGGTCCGACACGCCTGGAATGTTGTAGAATATTACATCCGAGATGTAAGGTTCCCTTAGGTTAGAATATATAACGTTATGGACGTATATACTGTTCCCACCGAGAAGTAGGGTCCGACACGCCAGGAATGTTGTCAAATATTACATCCGAGATGTAAGGTTGCCTTAGGTTAGGATATATAACGTTATGGACGTATATACTGTTCCCACCGAGAAGTAGGGTCCGAAACGCCAGGAATGTTGTCAAATATTACATCCGAGTTGTTACGTTGCCGTTATAGACGCATTAATGTTACCACCGAGACGTAGGGACCGACACGCCTGGAATGTTGTCAAATGTGACATCCGAGATGTTAGGTTGCCTTAGGTTAGGATATATGTCGTTATAGACGTATATACTGTTCCCACCGAGAGGTAGGGTTCGACAGGCCAGGAATGTTGTCAAATATTGCATCCGAGATGTTAGCTTGCCTTAGGTTAGGATATACATCGTTATAGACGCATGTAATGTTACCTCCGATACGTAGGGACCGACACGCCTGGAATGTTGTCAAGTGTTACATCCGAGATGTTAGGTTGCCTTATGTTAGGATATATGACGCTACAGACGTATATACTGTTCCCTCCGAGAAGTAGGGTTCGACAGGCCAGGAATGTTGTCAAATATTGCATCCGAGATGTTAGGTTGCCTTAGATTAGGATATACAACGTTATAGACGCATATAATGTTCCCACCGAGGAGTAGGGTCCGACACGCCTGGAATGTTGTCAAATATTACATCCGAGATGTAAGGTTGCCTTAGGTTAGAATATATAACGTTATGCACGTATATACTGTTCCCACCGAGAAGTAGGGACCGACACGCCAGGAATGATGTCAAATATTACATCCGAGATGTAAGGTTGCCTTAGGTTAGGATATATAACGTTATGGACGTATATACTGTTCCCACCGAGAGGTAGGGTTCGACAGGCCAGGAATGTTGTCAAATATTGCATCCGAGATGTTAGGTTGCCTTAGGTTAGGATATATAACGTTATAGACGCATGTAATGTTACCTCCGAGACGTAGGGACCGACACGCCTGGAATGTTGTCAAGTGTTACATCCGAGATGTAAGGTTGCCTTAGGTTAGAATATATAACGTTATGGATGTATATACTGTTCCCACCGAGAAGTAGGGTCCGACACGCATGGAATGTTGTAGAATAATACATCCGAGATGTCAGGTTGCCTTAGGTTAGGATATATAACGTTATGGACGTATATACTGTTCCCACCGAGAAGTAGGGTCCGAAACGCCAGAAATGTTGTCAAATATTGCATCCGAGATGTTACGTTGCCTTAGATTATGATATATACCGTTATAGACGTATATACTGTTCCCTCCGAGATGTAGGGTTCGGCAGGCCAGGAATGTCGTCAAATATTGCATCCGAGGTGTTAGGTTGCCTTAGGTTAGGATATATAACGTTATAGACGTATATACTGTTCCCTCCGAGAAGTACGGTTCGGCAGGCCAGGAATGTTGTCAAATCTTGCATCCGAGATGTTAGGTTGCCTTAGGTTAGGATATATAACTTTATAGACGCATGTAATGTTACCACCGAGACGTAGGGACCGACACGCCTGGAATGTTGTCAAATGTTACATCCGAGATGTTAGGTTGCCTTAGATTAGGATATACAACGTTATAGATGCATATAATGTTCCCACCGAGGAGTAGGGTCCGACACGCCTGGAATGTTGTAGAGTATTACATCCGAGATGTAAGGTTGCCTTAGGTTAGAATATATAACGTTATGGATGTATATACTGTTCCCACCGAGAAGTAGGGTCCGACACGCCAGGAATGTTGTCAAATATTGCATCCGAGATGTTAGGTTGCCTTAGATTAGGATATACAACGTTATAGACGCATATAATTTTCCCACCGAGGAGTAGGGACCGACACGCCTGGAATGTTGTAGAATATTACATCCGAGATGTAAGGTTGCCTTAGGTTAGAATATATAACGTTATGGACGTATATACTGTTCCCTCCGAGAAGTAGGGTTCGACAGGCCAGGAATGTTGTCAAATATTGCATCCGAGATGTTAGGTTGCCTTAGGTTAGGATATATAACGTTATAGACGCATGTAATGTTACATCCGAGACGTAGGGACCGACACGCCTGGAATGTTGTCAAATGTAACATCTGAGATGTTAGGTTGCCTCAGGTTAAGATATATGACGTTATAGACGTATATACTGTTCTCTCCGAGAAGTAGGGTTCGACGGGCCAGGAATGTTGTCGAATATTGCATCCGAGATGTTAGGTTGCCTTAGATTAGGATATACAACGTTATAGACGCATATAATGTTCCCACCGAGAAGTAGGGTCCGACACGCCTGGAAGGTTGTAGAATATTAAATCCGAGATGTTAGGTTGCCTTAGGTTAGGATATATGACGTTACAGACGTATATACTGTTCCCTCCGAGAAGTAGGTTTCGGCAGGCCAGGAATGTTATCAAATATTGCATCCGAGATGTTAGGTTGCCTTAGATTATGATATATACCGTTATAGACACATATAATGTTCCCACCGAGAAGTAGGGTCCGACACGCCTGGAATGATGTAGAATATTACATCCGAGATGTCAGATTGCCTTAGGTTAGGATATATAAGGTTATAGACGTATATACTGTTCCCTCCGAGAAGTAGGGTTCGACAGGCCAGGAATGTTGTCAAATATTGCATCCGAGATGTCAGGTTGCCTTAGGTTAGGATATATAACGTTATGGAAGTATATACTGTTCCCACCGAGAAGTAGGGTCCGAAACGCCAGGAATGTTGTCAAATATTACATCCGAGTTGTTACGTTGCCGTTATAGACGCATTAATGTTACCACCGAGACGTAGGGACCGACACGCCTGGAATGTTGTCAAATGTGACATCCGAGATGTTAGGTTGCCTTAGGTTAGGATATATGTCGTTATGGACGTATATACTGTTCCCACCGAGGAGTAGGGTCCGACACGCCTGGAATGTTGTCAAATCTTGCATCCGAGATGTTACGTTGCCTTAGATTATGATATATACCGTTATAGACACATAAAATGTTCCCACCGAGAAGTAGGGTCCGACACGCCTGGAATGATGTAGAATATTACATCCGAGATGTCAGGTTGCCTTAGGTTAGGATATATAACGTTATAGACGTGTATACTGTTCCCTCCGAGAAGTAGGGTTCGACAGGCCAGGAATGTTGTCAAATATTGCATCCGAGATGTTAGGTTGCCTTAGATTAGTATATACAACGTTATAGACGCATATAATGTTCCCACCGAGGAGTAGGGTCCGACACGCCTGGAATGTTGTAGAATATTACATCCGAGATGTAAGGTTCCCTTAGGTTAGAATATATAACGTTATGGACGTATATACTGTTCCCACCGAGAAGTAGGGTCCGACACGCCAGGAATGTTGTCAAATATTACATCCGAGATGTAAGGTTGCCTTAGGTTAGGATATATAACGTTATGGACGTATATACTGTTCCCACCGAGAAGTAGGGTCCGAAACGCCAGGAATGTTGTCAAATATTACATCCGAGTTGTTACGTTGCCGTTATAGACGCATTAATGTTACCACCGAGACGTAGGGACCGACACGCCTGGAATGTTGTCAAATGTGACATCCGAGATGTTAGGTTGCCTTAGGTTAGGATATATGTCGTTATAGACGTATATACTGTTCCCACCGAGAGGTAGGGTTCGACAGGCCAGGAATGTTGTCAAATATTGCATCCGAGATGTTAGCTTGCCTTAGGTTAGGATATACATCGTTATAGACGCATGTAATGTTACCTCCGATACGTAGGGACCGACACGCCTGGAATGTTGTCAAGTGTTACATCCGAGATGTTAGGTTGCCTTATGTTAGGATATATGACGCTACAGACGTATATACTGTTCCCTCCGAGAAGTAGGGTTCGACAGGCCAGGAATGTTGTCAAATATTGCATCCGAGATGTTAGGTTGCCTTAGATTAGGATATACAACGTTATAGACGCATATAATGTTCCCACCGAGGAGTAGGGTCCGACACGCCTGGAATGTTGTCAAATATTACATCCGAGATGTAAGGTTGCCTTAGGTTAGAATATATAACGTTATGCACGTATATACTGTTCCCACCGAGAAGTAGGGACCGACACGCCAGGAATGATGTCAAATATTACATCCGAGATGTAAGGTTGCCTTAGGTTAGGATATATAACGTTATGGACGTATATACTGTTCCCACCGAGAGGTAGGGTTCGACAGGCCAGGAATGTTGTCAAATATTGCATCCGAGATGTTAGGTTGCCTTAGGTTAGGATATATAACGTTATAGACGCATGTAATGTTACCTCCGAGACGTAGGGACCGACACGCCTGGAATGTTGTCAAGTGTTACATCCGAGATGTAAGGTTGCCTTAGGTTAGAATATATAACGTTATGGATGTATATACTGTTCCCACCGAGAAGTAGGGTCCGACACGCATGGAATGTTGTAGAATAATACATCCGAGATGTCAGGTTGCCTTAGGTTAGGATATATAACGTTATGGACGTATATACTGTTCCCACCGAGAAGTAGGGTCCGAAACGCCAGAAATGTTGTCAAATATTGCATCCGAGATGTTACGTTGCCTTAGATTATGATATATACCGTTATAGACGTATATACTGTTCCCTCCGAGATGTAGGGTTCGGCAGGCCAGGAATGTCGTCAAATATTGCATCCGAGGTGTTAGGTTGCCTTAGGTTAGGATATATAACGTTATAGACGTATATACTGTTCCCTCCGAGAAGTACGGTTCGGCAGGCCAGGAATGTTGTCAAATCTTGCATCCGAGATGTTAGGTTGCCTTAGGTTAGGATATATAACTTTATAGACGCATGTAATGTTACCACCGAGACGTAGGGACCGACACGCCTGGAATGTTGTCAAATGTTACATCCGAGATGTTAGGTTGCCTTAGATTATGATATATACCATTATAGACGCATATAATGTTCCCACCGAGAAGTAGGGTCCGACACGCCTGGAAGGTTGTAGAATATTACATCCGAGATGTCAGGTTGCCTTAGGTTAGGATATATACCGTTATAGACATATATACTGTTCCCTCCGAGAAGTAGGGTTCGACAGGCCAGGAATGTTGTCAAATATTGCATCCGAGATGTTAGGTTGCCTTAGATTAGGATATACAACGTTATAGACGCATATAATGTTCCCACCGAGGAGTAGGGTCCGACACGCCTGGAATGTTGTAGAGTATTACATCCGAGATGTAAGGTTGCCTTAGGTTAGAATATATAACGTTATGGATGTATATACTGTTCCCACCGAGAAGTAGGGTCCGACACGCCAGGAATGTTGTCAAATATTGCATCCGAGATGTTAGGTTGCCTTAGATTAGGATATACAACGTTATAGACGCATATAATTTTCCCACCGAGGAGTAGGGACCGACACGCCTGGAATGTTGTAGAATATTACATCCGAGATGTAAGGTTGCCTTAGGTTAGAATATATAACGTTATGGACGTATATACTGTTCCCTCCGAGAAGTAGGGTTCGACAGGCCAGGAATGTTGTCAAATATTGCATCCGAGATGTTAGGTTGCCTTAGGTTAGGATATATAACGTTATAGACGCATGTAATGTTACCACCGAGACGTAGGGACCGACACGCCTGGAATGTTGTCAAATGTTACATCCGAGATGTTAGGTTGCCTTAGATTATGATATATACCATTATAGACGCATATAATGTTCCCACCGAGAAGTAGGGTCCGACACGCCTGGAAGGTTGTAGAATATTACATCCGAGATGTCAGGTTGCCTTAGGTTAGGATATATACCGTTATAGACATATATACTGTTCCCTCCGAGAAGTAGGGTTCGACAGGCCAGGAATGTTGTCAAATATTGCATCCGAGATGTTAGGTTGCCTTAGATTAGGATATACAACGTTATAGACGCATATAATGTTCCCACCGAGGAGTAGGGTCCGACACGCCTGGAATGTTGTAGAGTATTACATCCGAGATGTAAGGTTGCCTTAGGTTAGAATATATAACGTTATGGACGTATATACTGTTCCCTCCGAGAAGTAGGGTTCGACAGGCCAGGAATGTTGTCAAATATTGCATCCGAGATGTTAGGTTGCCTTAGATTAGGATATACAACGTTATAGACGCATATAATTTTCCCACCGAGGAGTAGGGACCGACACGCCTGGAATGTTGTAGAATATTACATCCGAGATGTAAGGTTGCCTTAGGTTAGAATATATAACGTTATGGACGTATATACTGTTCCCTCCGAGAAGTAGGGTTCGACAGGCCAGGAATGTTGTCAAATATTGCATCCGAGATGTTAGGTTGCCTTAGATTAGGATATACAACGTTATAGACGCATATAATGTTCCCACCGAGGAGTAGGGTCCGACACGCCTGGAATGTTGTCAAATATTACATCCGAGATGTAAGGTTGCCTTAGGTTAGAATATATAACGTTATGCACGTATATACTGTTCCCACCGAGAAGTAGGGACCGACACGCCAGGAATGTTGTCAAATATTACATCCGAGATGTTAGGTTGCCTTATGTTAGGATATATGACGCTACAGACGTATATACTGTTCCCTCCGAGAAGTAGGGTTCGACAGGCCAGGAATGTTGTCAAATATTGCATCCGAGATGTTAGGTTGCCTTAGATTAGGATATACAACGTTATAGACGCATATAATGTTCCCACCGAGGAGTAGGGTCCGACACGCCTGGAATGTTGTAGAGTATTACATCCCAGATGTAAGGTTGCCTTAGGTTAGAATATATAACGTTATGGATGTATATACTGTTCCCACCGAGAAGTAGGGTCCGACACGCCTGGAATGTTGTAGAATAATACATCCGAGATGTCAGGTTGCCTTAGGTTAGGATATATAACGTTATGGACGTATATACTGTTCCCACCGAGAAGTAGGGTCCGAAACGCCAGAAATGTTGTCAAATATTGCATCCGAGATGTTACGTTGCCTTAGATTATGATATATACCGTTATAGACGTATATACTGTTCCCTCCGAGATGTAGGGTTCGGCAGGCCAGGAATGTCGTCAAATATTGCATCCGAGATGTTAGGTTGCCTTAGGTTAGGATATATAACGTTATAGACGTATATACTGTTCCCTCCGAGAAGTACGGTTCGGCAGGCCAGGAATGTTGTCAAATCTTGCATCCGAGATGTTAGGTTGCCTTAGGTTAGGATATATAACTTTATAGACGCATGTAATGTTACCACCGAGACGTAGGGACCGACACGCCTGGAATGTTGTCAAATGTTACATCCGAGATGTTAGGTTGCCTTAGATTATGATATATACCATTATAGACGCATATAATGTTCCCACCGAGAAGTAGGGTCCGACACGCCTGGAAGGTTGTAGAATATTACATCCGAGATGTCAGGTTGCCTTAGGTTAGGATATATACCGTTATAGACATATATACTGTTCCCTCCGAGAAGTAGGGTTCGACAGGCCAGGAATGTTGTCAAATATTGCATCCGAGATGTTAGGTTGCCTTAGATTAGGATATACAACGTTATAGACGCATATAATGTTCCCACCGAGGAGTAGGTTCCGACACGCCTGGAATGTTGTAGAGTATTACATCCGAGATGTAAGGTTGCCTTAGGTTAGAATATATAACGTTATGGATGTATATACTGTTCCCACCGAGAAGTAGGGTCCGACACGCCAGGAATGTTGTCAAATATTGCATCCGAGATGTTAGGTTGCCTTAGATTAGGATATACAACGTTATAGACGCATATAATTTTCCCACCGAGGAGTAGGGACCGACACGCCTGGAATGTTGTAGAATATTACATCCGAGATGTAAGGTTGCCTTAGGTTAGAATATATAACGTTATGGACGTATATACTGTTCCCTCCGAGAAGTAGGGTTCGACAGGCCAGGAATGTTGTCAAATATTGCATCCGAGATGTTAGGTTGCCTTAGGTTAGGATATATAACGTTATAGACGCATGTAATGTTACCACCGAGACGTAGGGACCGACACGCCTGGAATGTTGTCAAATGTTACATCCGAGATGTTAGGTTGCCTTAGATTATGATATATACCATTATAGACGCATATAATGTTCCCACCGAGAAGTAGGGTCCGACACGCCTGGAAGGTTGTAGAATATTACATCCGAGATGTCAGGTTGCCTTAGGTTAGGATATATACCGTTATAGACATATATACTGTTCCCTCCGAGAAGTAGGGTTCGACAGGCCAGGAATGTTGTCAAATATTGCATCCGAGATGTTAGGTTGCCTTAGATTAGGATATACAACGTTATAGACGCATATAATGTTCCCACCGAGGAGTAGGGTCCGACACGCCTGGAATGTTGTAGAGTATTACATCCGAGATGTAAGGTTGCCTTAGGTTAGAATATATAACGTTATGGATGTATATACTGTTCCCACCGAGAAGTAGGGTCCGAAACGCCAGAAATGTTGTCAAATATTGCATCCGAGATGTTAGGTTGCCTTAGATTAGGATATACAACGTTATAGACGCATATAATGTTCCCACCGAGAAGTAGGGTCCGACACGCCTGGAAGGTTGTAGAATATTAAATCCGAGATGTCAGGTTGCCTTAGGTTAGGATATATGACGTTACAGACGTATATACTGTTCCCTCCGAGAAGTAGGTTTCGGAAGGCCAGGAATGTTATCAAATATTACATCCGAGATGTAAGGTTGCCTTAGATTAGGATATACAACGTTATAGACGCATATAATGTTCCCACCGAGAAGTAGGGTCCGACACGCCTGGAAGGTTGTAGAATATTATATCCGAGATGTTAGGTTGCCTTAGGTTAGGATATATGACGTTACAGACGTATATACTGTTCCATCCGAGAAGTAGGGTTCGACAGGCCAGGAATGTTATCAAATATTGCATCCGAGATGTTAGGTTGCCTTAGATTAGGATATACAACGTTATAGACACATATAATGTTCCCACCGAGGAGTAGGGTCCGACACGCCTGGAATGTTGTAGAATATTACATCCGAGATATAAGGTTGCCTTAGGTTAGAATATATAACGTTATGGACGTATAAACTGTTCCCACCGAGAAGTAGGGTACGACACGCCAGGAATGTTGTCAAATATTACATCCGAGATGTAAGGTTGCCTTAGGTTAGGATATATAACGTTATGGACGTATATACTGTTCCCACCGTGAGGTAGGGTTCGACAGGCCAGGAATGTTGTCAAATATTGCATCCGAGATGTTAGGTTGCCTTAGGTTAGGATATATAACGTTATAGACGCATGTAATGTTACCTCCGAGACGTAGGGACCGACACGCCTGGAATGTTGTCAAATGTTACATCCGAGATGTTAGGTTGCCTTATGTTATGATATATGACGCTACAGACGTATATACTGTTCCCTCCGAGAAGTAGGGTTCGACAGGCCAGGAATGTTGTCAAATATTGCATCCGAGATGTTAGGTTGCCTTAGATTAGGATATACAACGTTATAGACGCATATAATGTTCCCACCGAGAAGTAGGGTCCGACACGCCTGGAAGGTTGTAGAATAT
This sequence comes from Xylocopa violacea, assembly GCA_963969225.1. Lineage (NCBI taxonomy): Eukaryota > Metazoa > Arthropoda > Insecta > Hymenoptera > Apidae > Xylocopa > Xylocopa violacea. The sequence goes on from CAXAJV010000004.1 coordinate 25,316,920, forward strand.
TACATCCGAGATGTTAGGTTGCCTTAGGTTAGGATATATGACGTTACAGACGTATATACTGTTCCATCCGAGAAGTAGGGTTCGACAGGCCAGGAATGTTATCAAATATTGCATCCGAGATGTTAGGTTGCCTTAGGTTAGGATATATGACGTTACAGACGTATATACTGTTCCCTCCGAGAAGTAGGGTTCGACAGGCCAGGAATGTTGTCAAATATTGCATCCGAGATGTTAGGTTGCCTTAGGTTAGGATATATAACGTTATAAACGCATGTAATGTTACCACCGAGACGTAGGGACCGACACGACTGGAATGTTGTCAAATGTTACATCCGAGATGTTAGGTTGCCTTAGGTTAGGATATATGACGTTACAGACGTATATACTGTTCCCTCCGAGAAGTAGTGTTCGACAGGCCACGAATGTTGTCAAATATTGCATCCGAGATGTTAGGTTGCCTTAGATTAGGATATATACTGTTATAGACGTATATACTGTTCCCTCCGAGAAGTAGGGTTCGACAGGCCAGGAATGTTGTCAAATATTGCATCCGAGATGTTAGGTTGCCTTAGATTAGGATATACAACGTTATAGACGCATATAATGTTCCCACCGAGAAGTAGGGTCCGACACGCCAGGAATATTGTAAAATATTACGTCTGAGATAATAGGTTGCCTTAGGTTAGGATATATGTCGTTATAGACGTATATACTGTTCCCACCGAGAGGTAGGGTTCGACAGGCCATGAATGTTGTCAAATATTGCATCCGAGATGTTAGGTTGCCTTAGGTTAGGATATATAACGTTATAGACGCATGTAATGTTACCTCCGAGACGTAGGGACCGACACGCCTGGAATGTTGTCAAATGTTACATCCGAGATGTTAGGTTGCCTTATGTTAGGATATATGACGCTACAGACGTATATACTGTTCCCTCCGAGAAGTAGGGTTCGACAGGCCAGGCATGTTGTCAAATATTGCATCCGAGATGTTAGGTTGCCTTAGATTAGGATATACAACGTTATAGACGCATATAATGTTCCCACCGAGGAGTAGGGTCCGACACGCCTGGAATGTTGTAGAGTATTACATCCGAGATGTAAGGTTGCCTTAGGTTAGAATATATAACGTTATGGACGTATATACTGTTCCCTCCGAGAAGTAGGGTTCGACAGGCCAGGAATGTTGTCAAATATTGCATCCGAGATGTTAGGTTGCCTTAGATTAGGATATACAACGTTATAGACGCATATAATTTTCCCACCGAGGAGTAGGGACCGACACGCCTGGAATGTTGTAGAATATTACATCCGAGATGTAAGGTTGCCTTAGGTTAGAATATATAACGTTATGGACGTATATACTGTTCCCTCCGAGAAGTAGGGTTCGACAGGCCAGGAATGTTGTCAAATATTGCATCCGAGATGTTAGGTTGCCTTAGATTAGGATATACAACGTTATAGACGCATATAATGTTCCCACCGAGGAGTAGGGTCCGACACGCCTGGAATGTTGTCAAATATTACATCCGAGATGTAAGGTTGCCTTAGGTTAGAATATATAACGTTATGCACGTATATACTGTTCCCACCGAGAAGAAGGGACCGACACGCCAGGAATGTTGTCAAATATTACATCCGAGATGTTAGGTTGCCTTATGTTAGGATATATGACGCTACAGACGTATATACTGTTCCCTCCGAGAAGTAGGGTTCGACAGGCCAGGAATGTTGTCAAATATTGCATCCGAGATGTTAGGTTGCCTTAGATTAGGATATACAACGTTATAGACGCATATAATGTTCCCACCGAGGAGTAGGGTCCGACACGCCTGGAATGTTGTAGAGTATTACATCCCAGATGTAAGGTTGCCTTAGGTTAGAATATATAACGTTATGGATGTATATACTGTTCCCACCGAGAAGTAGGGTCCGACACGCCTGGAATGTTGTAGAATAATACATCCGAGATGTCAGGTTGCCTTAGGTTAGGATATATAACGTTATGGACGTATATACTGTTCCCACCGAGAAGTAGGGTCCGAAACGCCAGAAATGTTGTCAAATATTGCATCCGAGATGTTACGTTGCCTTAGATTATGATATATACCGTTATAGACGTATATACTGTTCCCTCCGAGATGTAGGGTTCGGCAGGCCAGGAATGTCGTCAAATATTGCATCCGAGATGTTAGGTTGCCTTAGGTTAGGATATATAACGTTATAGACGTATATACTGTTCCCTCCGAGAAGTACGGTTCGGCAGGCCAGGAATGTTGTCAAATCTTGCATCCGAGATGTTAGGTTGCCTTAGGTTAGGATATATAACTTTATAGACGCATGTAATGTTACCACCGAGACGTAGGGACCGACACGCCTGGAATGTTGTCAAATGTTACATCCGAGATGTTAGGTTGCCTTAGATTATGATATATACCATTATAGACGCATATAATGTTCCCACCGAGAAGTAGGGTCCGACACGCCTGGAAGGTTGTAGAATATTACATCCGAGATGTCAGGTTGCCTTAGGTTAGGATATATACCGTTATAGACATATATACTGTTCCCTCCGAGAAGTAGGGTTCGACAGGCCAGGAATGTTGTCAAATATTGCATCCGAGATGTTAGGTTGCCTTAGATTAGGATATACAACGTTATAGACGCATATAATGTTCCCACCGAGGAGTAGGGTCCGACACGCCTGGAATGTTGTAGAGTATTACATCCGAGATGTAAGGTTGCCTTAGGTTAGAATATATAACGTTATGGATGTATATACTGTTCCCACCGAGAAGTAGGGTCCGACACGCCAGGAATGTTGTCAAATATTGCATCCGAGATGTTAGGTTGCCTTAGATTAGGATATACAACGTTATAGACGCATATAATTTTCCCACCGAGGAGTAGGGACCGACACGCCTGGAATGTTGTAGAATATTACATCCGAGATGTAAGGTTGCCTTAGGTTAGAATATATAACGTTATGGACGTATATACTGTTCCCTCCGAGAAGTAGGGTTCGACAGGCCAGGAATGTTGTCAAATATTGCATCCGAGATGTTAGGTTGCCTTAGGTTAGGATATATAACGTTATAGACGCATGTAATGTTACCACCGAGACGTAGGGACCGACACGCCTGGAATGTTGTCAAATGTTACATCCGAGATGTTAGGTTGCCTTAGATTATGATATATACCATTATAGACGCATATAATGTTCCCACCGAGAAGTAGGGTCCGACACGCCTGGAAGGTTGTAGAATATTACATCCGAGATGTCAGGTTGCCTTAGGTTAGGATATATACCGTTATAGACATATATACTGTTCCCTCCGAGAAGTAGGGTTCGACAGGCCAGGAATGTTGTCAAATATTGCATCCGAGATGTTAGGTTGCCTTAGATTAGGATATACAACGTTATAGACGCATATAATGTTCCCACCGAGGAGTAGGGTCCGACACGCCTGGAATGTTGTAGAGTATTACATCCGAGATGTAAGGTTGCCTTAGGTTAGAATATATAACGTTATGGATGTATATACTGTTCCCACCGAGAAGTAGGGTCCGACACGCCAGGAATGTTGTCAAATATTGCATCCGAGATGTTAGGTTGCCTTAGATTAGGATATACAACGTTATAGACGCATATAATTTTCCCACCGAGGAGTAGGGACCGACACGCCTGGAATGTTGTAGAATATTACATCCGAGATGTAAGGTTGCCTTAGGTTAGAATATATAACGTTATGGACGTATATACTGTTCCCTCCGAGAAGTAGGGTTCGACAGGCCAGGAATGTTGTCAAATATTGCATCCGAGATGTTAGGTTGCCTTAGATTAGGATATACAACGTTATAGACGCATATAATGTTCCCACCGAGGAGTAGGGTCCGACACGCCTGGAATGTTGTCAAATATTACATCCGAGATGTAAGGTTGCCTTAGGTTAGAATATATAACGTTATGCACGTATATACTGTTCCCACCGAGAAGTAGGGTCCGAAACGCCAGAAATGTTGTCAAATATTGCATCCGAGATGTTAGGTTGCCTTAGATTAGGATATACAACGTTATAGACGCATATAATGTTCCCACCGAGAAGTAGGGTCCGACACGCCTGGAAGGTTGTAGAATATTAAATCCGAGATGTCAGGTTGCCTTAGGTTAGGATATATGACGTTACAGACGTATATACTGTTCCCTCCGAGAAGTAGGTTTCGGAAGGCCAGGAATGTTATCAAATATTACATCCGAGATGTAAGGTTGCCTTAGATTAGGATATACAACGTTATAGACGCATATAATGTTCCCACCGAGAAGTAGGGTCCGACACGCCTGGAAGGTTGTAGAATATTACATCCGAGATGTTAGGTTGCCTTAGGTTAGGATATATGACGTTACAGACGTATATACTGTTCCATCCGAGAAGTAGGGTTCGACAGGCCAGGAATGTTATCAAATATTGCATCCGAGATGTTAGGTTGCCTTAGGTTAGGATATATGACGTTACAGACGTATATACTGTTCCCTCCGAGAAGTAGGGTTCGACAGGCCAGGAATGTTGTCAAATATTGCATCCGAGATGTTAGGTTGCCTTAGGTTAGGATATATAACGTTATAAACGCATGTAATGTTACCACCGAGACGTAGGGACCGACACGACTGGAATGTTGTCAAATGTTACATCCGAGATGTTAGGTTGCCTTAGGTTAGGATATATGACGTTACAGACGTATATACTGTTCCCTCCGAGAAGTAGTGTTCGACAGGCCACGAATGTTGTCAAATATTGCATCCGAGATGTTAGGTTGCCTTAGATTAGGATATATACTGTTATAGACGTATATACTGTTCCCTCCGAGAAGTAGGGTTCGACAGGCCAGGAATGTTGTCAAATATTGCATCCGAGATGTTAGGTTGCCTTAGATTAGGATATACAACGTTATAGACGCATATAATGTTCCCACCGAGAAGTAGGGTCCGACACGCCAGGAATATTGTAAAATATTACGTCTGAGATAATAGGTTGCCTTAGGTTAGGATATATGTCGTTATAGACGTATATACTGTTCCCACCGAGAGGTAGGGTTCGACAGGCCATGAATGTTGTCAAATATTGCATCCGAGATGTTAGGTTGCCTTAGGTTAGGATATATAACGTTATAGACGCATGTAATGTTACCTCCGAGACGTAGGGACCGACACGCCTGGAATGTTGTCAAATGTTACATCCGAGATGTTAGGTTGCCTTATGTTAGGATATATGACGCTACAGACGTATATACTGTTCCCTCCGAGAAGTAGGGTTCGACAGGCCAGGCATGTTGTCAAATATTGCATCCGAGATGTTAGGTTGCCTTAGATTAGGATATACAACGTTATAGACGCATATAATGTTCCCACCGAGGAGTAGGGTCCGACACGCCTGGAATGTTGTAGAGTATTACATCCGAGATGTAAGGTTGCCTTAGGTTAGAATATATAACGTTATGGATGTATATACTGTTCCCACCGAGATGTAGGGTCCGACACGCCAGGAATGTTGTCAAATATTGCATCCGAGATGTTAGGTTGCCTTAGATTAGGATATACAACGTTATAGACACATATAATGTTCCCACCGAGGAGTAGGGTCCGACACGCCAGGAATGTTGTCGAATATTACATCCGAGATGTAAGGTTGCTCTAGGTTAGGATATATAACGTTATGGACGTATATACTGTTCCCACCGAGAGGTAGGGTTCGACAGGCCAGGAATGTTGTCAAATATTGCATCCGAGATGTTAGGTTGCCTTAGATTAGGATATACAACGTTATAGACGCATATAATGTTCCCACCGAGAAGTAGGGTCCGACACGCCAGGAATATTGTAAAATATTACGTCTGAGATAATAGGTTGCCTTAGATTAGGATATACAACGTTATAGACGCATATAATGTTCCCACCGAGGAGTAGGGTCCGACACGCCTGGAATGTTGTAGAATATTACATCCGAGATGTAAGGTTGCCTTAGGTTAGAATATATAACGTTATGGATGTATATACTGTTCCCACCGAGAAGTAGGGTCCGACACGCCAGGAATGTTGTCAAATGTGACATCCGAGATGTTAGGTTGCCTTAGGTTAGGATATATGTCGTTATAGACGTATATACTGTTCCCACCGAGAGGTAGGGTTCGACAGGCCAGGAATGTTGTCGAAAATTGCATCCGAGATGTTAGGTTGCCTTAGGTTAGGATATATAACGTTATAGACGCATGTAATGTTACCTCCGAGACGTAGGGACCGACACGCCTGGAATGTTGGCAAATGTTACATCCGAGATGTTAGGTTGCCTTATGTTAGGATATATGACGCTACAGACGTATATACTGTTCCCTCCGAGAAGTAGGGTTCGACAGGCCAGGAATGTTGTCAAATATTGCATCCGAGATGTTAGGTTGCCTTAGATTAGGATATACAACGTTATAGACGCATATAATGTTCCCACCGAGGAGTAGGGTCCGACACGCCTGGAATGTTGTAGAGTATTACATCCGAGATGTAAGGTTGCCTTAGGTTAGAATATATAACGTTATGGATGTATATACTGTTCCCACCGAGAAGTAGGGTCCGACACGCCAGGAATGTTGTCAAATATTGCATCCGAGATGTTAGGTTGCCTTAGATTAGGATATACAACGTTATAGACGCATATAATGTTCCCACCGAGGAGTAGGGTCCGACACGCCTGGAATGTTGTAGAGTATTACATCCGAGATGTAAGGTTGCCTTAGATTAGAATATATAACATTATGGATGTATATACTGTTCCCACCGAGAAGTAGGGTCCGACACGCCAGGAATGTTGTCAAATATTGCATCCGAGATGTTAGGTTGCCTTAGATTAGGATATACAACGTTATAGACACATATAATGTTCCCACCGAGGAGTAGGGTCCGACACGCCAGGAATGTTGTCAAATATTACATCCGAGATGTAAGGTTGCTCTAGGTTAGGATATATAACGTTATGGACGTATATACTGTTCCCACCGAGAGGTAGGGTTCGACAGGCCAGGAATGTTGTCAAATATTGCATCCGAGATGTTAGGTTGCCTTAGGTTAGGATATATAACGTTATAAACGCATGTAATGTTACCACCGAGACGTAGGGACCGACACGACTGGAATGTTGTCAAATGTTACATCCGAGATGTTAGGTTGCCTTAGGTTAGGATATATGACGTTACAGACGTATATACTGTTCCCTCCGAGAAGTAGTGTTCGACAGGCCACGAATGTTGTCAAATATTGCATCCGAGATGTTAGGTTGCCATAGATTAGGATATATACCGTTATAGACGTATATACTGTTCCCTCCGAGAAGTAGGGTTCGACAGGCCAGGAATGTTGTCAAATATTGCATCCGAGATGTTAGGTTGCCTTAGATTACGATATACAACGTTATAGACGCATATAATGTTCCCACCGAGAAGTAGGGTCCGACACGCCAGGAATATTGTAAAATATTACGTCTGAGATAATAGGTTGCCTTAGATTAGGATATACAACGTTATAGACGCATATAATGTTCCCACCGAGGAGTAGGTTCCGACACGCCTGGAATGTTGTAGAATATTACATCCGAGATGTAAGGTTGCCTTAGGTTAGAATATATAACGTTATGGATGTATATACTGTTCCCACCGAGAAGTAGGGTCCGACACGCCAGGAATGTTGTCAAATGTGACATCCGAGATGTTAGGTTGCCTTAGGTTAGGATATATGTCGTTATAGACGTATATACTGTTCCCACCGAGAGGTAGGGTTCGACAGGCCAGGAATGTTGTCAAATATTGCATCCGAGATGTTAGGTTGCCTTAGATTAGGATATACAACGTTATAGACACATATAATGTTCCCACCGAGGAGTAGGGTCCGACACGCCTGGAATGTTGTAGAATATTACATCCGAGATGTAAGGTTGCCTTAGGTTAGAATATATAACGTTATGGACGTATATACTGTTCCCACCGAGAAGTAGGGTCCGACACGCCAGGAATGTTGTCAGGTATTACATCCGAGATGTAAGGTTGCCTTAGATTAGGATATACAACGTTATAGACGCATATAATGTTCCCACCGAGAAGTAGGGTCCGACACGCCTGGAAAGTTGTAGAATATTACATCCGAGATGTTAGGTTGCCTTAGGTTAGGATATATGACGTTACAGACGTATATACTGTTCCCTCCGAGAAGTAGGGTTCGACAGGCCAGGAATGTTATCAAATATTGCATCCGAGATGTTAGGTTGCCTTAGATTATGATATATACCGTTATAGACGTATATACTGTTCCCTCCGAGAAGTAGGGTTCGGCAGGCCAGGAATGTCGTCAAATATTGCATCCGAGATGTTAGGTTGCCTTAGGTTAGGATATATAACGTTATAGACGCATGTAATGTTACCACCGAGACGTAGGGACCAACACGCATGGAATGTTGTCAAATGTTACATCCGAGATGTTAGGTTGCCTTAGGTTAGGATATATGACGTTACAGACGTATATACTGTTCCCTCCGAGAAGTAGGGTTCGACAGGCCAGGAATGTTGTCAAATATTGCATCCGAGTTGTTAGATTGCCTTAGATTATGATATCGACCGTTATAGACGCATATAATATTCCCACCGAAAAGTATGCACCGACACGCCAGGAATATTGTAAAATATTACGTCTGAGATAATAGGTTGCCTTAGATTAGGATATACAACGTTATAGACTCATATAATGTTCCCACCGAGAAGTAGGGTCCGACACGCCTGGAATGATGTAGAATATTACATCCGAGATGTCAGGTTGCCTTAGGTTAGGATATATATCGTTATAGACGTATATACTGTTCCCTCCGAGAAGTACGGTTCGGCAGGCCAGGAATGTTGTCAAATCTTGCAGCCGAGATGTTAGGTTGCCTTAGGTTAGGATATATAACGTTATAGACGCATGTAATGTTACCACCGAGACGTAGGGACCGACACGCCTGGAATGTTGTCAAATGTTACATCCGAGATGTTAGGTTGCCTTAGATTAGGATATACAACGTTATAGACGCATATAATGTTCCCACCGAGGAGTAGGGTCCGACACGCCTGGAATGTTGTAGAATATTACATCCGAGATGTAAGGTTGCCTTAGGTTAGAATATATAACGTTATGGATGTATATACTGTTCCCACCGAGAAGTAGGGTCAGACACGCCAGGAATGTTGTCAAATATTACATCCGAGAGGTAAGGTTGCCTTAGGTTAGGATATATAACATTATGGACGTATATACTGTTCCCACCGAGAAGTAGGGTCCGACACGCCAGGAATGTTGTCAAATATTACATCCGAGTTGTTACGTTGCCGTTATAGACGCATTAATGTTACCACCGAGACGTAGGGACCGACACGCCTGGAATGTTGTCAAATGTTACATCCGAGATGTTAGGTTGCCTTAGGTTAGGATATATATCGTTATAGACGTATATACTGTTCCCACCGAGAGGTAGGGTTCGACAGGCCAGGAATGTTGTCAAATATTGCATCCGAGATGTTAGGTTGCCTTAGATTAGGATATATACCGTTAGAGACGTATATAATGTTCCCTCCGAGAAGTCGGGTTCGACAGGCCAGGAATGTTGTCAAATATTGCATCCGAGATGTTAGGTTGCCTTAGATTAGGATATACAACGTTATAGACGCATATAATGTTCCCACCGAGGAGTAGGGTCCGACACGCCTGGAATGTTGTAGAGTATTACATCCGAGATGTAAGGTTGCCTTAGGTTAGAATATATAACGTTATGGATGTATATACTGTTCCCACCGAGAAGTAGGGTCCTACACGCCAGGAATGTTGTCAACTATTACATCCGAGATGTAAGGTTGCCTTAGGTTAGGATATATAACGTTATGGACGTATATACTGTTCCCACCGAGAAGTAGGGTCTGACACGCCAGGAATGTTGTCAAATATTACATCCGAGTTGTTACGTTGCCGTTATAGACGCATTAATGTAACCACCGAGACGCAGGGACCGACACGCCTGGAATGTTGTCAAATGTTACATCCGAGATGTTAGGTTGCCTTAGGTTAGGATATATATCGTTATAGACGTATATACTGTTCCCACCGGAAGGTAGGGTTCGGCAGGCCAGGAATGTTGTCAAATATTGCATCCGAGATGTTAGGTTGCCTTACGTTAGGATATATAACGTTATAGACGCATGTAATGTTACCACCGAGACGTAGGGACCGACACGCCTGGAATGTTGTCAAATGTTACATGCGAGATGTTAGGTTGCCTTAGGTTAGGATATATGACGTTACAGACGTATATACTGTTCCCTCCGAGAAGTAGGGTTCGACAGGCCAGGAATGTTGTCAAATATTGCATCCGAGATGTTAGGTTGCTTTAGGTTAGGATATATAACGTTATAAACGCATGTAATGTTACCACCGAGACGTAGGGACCGACACGACTGGAATGTTGTCAAATGTTACATCCGAGATGTTAGGTTGCCTTAGGTTAGGATATATGACGTTACAGACGTATATACTTTTCCCTCCGAGAAGTAGTGTTCTACAGGCCAGGAATGTTGTCAAATATTGCATCCGAGATGTTAGGTTGCCTTAGATTAGGATATATACCGTTATAGACGTATATACTGTTCCCTCCGAGAAGTAGGTTTCGACAGGCCAGGAATGTTGTCAAATATTGCATCCCAGATGTTAGGTTGCCTCAGTTAAGGATATATGACGTTATAGACGTATATACTGTTCCCCCCGAGAAGTATGGTTCGACAGGCCAGGAATGTTGACAAATATTGCATCCGAGATGTTAGGTTGCCTTAGATTAGGATATATACCGTTATAGACGTTTATAATGTTCCCTCCGAGAAGTAGGGTTCGACAGGCCAGGAATGTTGTCAAATATTGCATCCGAGATGTTAGGTTGCCTTAGATTAGGATATACAACGTTATAGACGCATATAATGTTCCCACCGAGAAGTAGGGTCCGACACGCCTGGAAGGTTGTAGAATATTACATCCGAGATGTTAGGTTGCCTTAGGTTAGGATATATGACGTTACAGACGTATATACTGTTCCCTCCGAGAAGTAGGGTTCGACAGGCCAGGAATGTTATCAAATATTGCATCCGAGATGTTAGGTTGCCTTAGATTATGATATATACCGTTATAGACGTATATACTGTTCCCTCCGAGAAGTAGGGTTCGGCAGGCCAGGAATGTCGTCAAATATTGCATCCGAGATGTTAGGTTGCCTTAGGTTAGGATATATAACGTTATAGACGCATGTAATGTTACCACCGAGACGTAGGGACCAACACGCCTGGAATGTTGTCAAATGTTACATCCGAGATGTTAGGTTGCCTTAGGTTAGGATATATGACGTTACAGACGTATATACTGTTCCCTCCGAGAAGTAGGGTTCGACAGGCCAGGAATGTTGTCAAATATTGCATCCGAGATGTTAGATTGCCTTAGATTATGATATCGACCGTTATAGACGCATATAATATTCCCACCGAAAAGTATGCACCGACACGCCAGGAATATTGTAAAATATTACGTCTGAGATAATTGGTTGCCTTAGATTAGGATATACAACGTTATAGACTCATATAATGTTCCCACCGAGAAGTAGGGTCCGACACGCCTGGAATGATGTAGAATATTACATCCGACATGTCAGGTTGCCTTAGGTTAGGATATATATCGTTATAGACGTATATACTGTTCCCTCCGAGAAGTACGGTTCGGCAGGCCAGGAATGTTGTCAAATCTTGCATCCGAGATGTTAGGTTGCCTTAGGTTAGGATATATAACGTTATAGACGCATGTAATGTTACCACCGAGACGTAGGGACCAACACGCATGGAATGTTGTCAAATGTTACATCCGAGATGTTAGGTTGCCTTAGGTTAGGATATATATCGTTATAGACGTATATACTGTTCCCACCGAGAGGTAGGGTTCGACAGGCCAGGAATGTTGTCAAATATTGCATCCGAGATGTTAGGTTGCCTTAGATTAGGATATATACCGTTAGAGACGTATATAATGTTCCCTCCGAGAAGTCGGGTTCGACAGGCCAGGAGTGTTGTCAAATATTGCATCCGAGATGTTAGGTTGCCTTAGATTAGGATATACAACGTTATAGACGCATATAATGTTCCCACCGAGAAGTAGGGTCCGACACGCCTGGAAGGTTGTAGAATATTAAATCCGAGATGTTAGGTTGCCTTAGGTTAGGATATATGACGTTACAGACGTATATACTGTTCCCTCCGAGAAGTAGGGTGTGACAGGCCAGGAATGTTATCAAATATTGCATCCGAGATGTTAGGTTGCCTTAGATTATGATATATACCGTTATAGACACATATAATGTTCCCACCGAGAAGTAGGGTCCGACACGCCTGGAATGATGTAGAATATTACATCCGAGATGTCAGGTTGCCTTAGGTTAGGATATATAACGTTATAGACGTATATACTGTTCCCTCCGAGAAGTAGGGTTCGACAGCCCAGGAATGTTGTCAAATATTGCATCCGAGATGTTAGGTTGCCCTAGATTAGGATATACAACGTTATAGACGCATATAATGTTCCCACCGAGGAGTAGGGTCCAACACGCCTGGAATGTTGTCAAATATTACATCCGAGATGTAAGGTTGCTCTAGGTTAGGATATATAACGTTATGGACGTATATACTGTTCCCACCGAGAGGTAGGGTTCGACAGGCCAGGAATGTTGTCAAATATTGCATCCGAGATGTTAGGTTGCCTTAGATTAGGATATACAACGTTATAGACGCATATAATGTTCCCACCGAGAAGTAGGGTCCGACACGCCAGGAATATTGTAAAATATTACGTCTGAGATAATAGGTTGCCTTAGATTAGGATATACAACGTTATAGACGCATGTAATGTTCCCACCGAGGAGTAGGGTCCGACACGCCTGGAATGTTGTAGAATATTACATCCGAGATGTAAGGTTGCCTTAGGTTAGAATATATAACGTTATGGATGTATATACTGTTCCCACCGAGAAGTAGGGTCCGACACGCCAGGAATGTTGTCAAATGTGACATCCGAGATGTTAGGTTGCCTTAGGTTAGGATATATGTCGTTATAGACGTATATACTGTTCCCACCGAGAGGTAGGGTTCGACAGGCCAGGAATGTTGTCGAAAATTGCATCCGAGATGTTAGGTTGCCTTAGGTTAGGATATATAACGTTATAGACGCATGTAATGTTACCTCCGAGACGTAGGGACCGACACGCCTGGAATGTTGGCAAATGTTACATCCGAGATGTTAGGTTGCCTTATGTTAGGATATATGACGCTACAGACGTATATACTGTTCCCTCCGAGAAGTAGGGTTCGACAGGCCAGGAATGTTGTCAAATATTGCATCCGAGATGTTAGGTTTCCTTAGATTAGGATATACAACGTTATAGACGCATATAATGTTCCCACCGAGGAGTAGGGTCCGACATGCCTGGAATGTTGTAGAGTATTACATCCGAGATGTAAGGTTGCCTTAGGTTAGAATATATAACGTTATGGATGTATATACTGTTCCCACCGAGAAGTAGGGTCCTACACGCCAGGAATGTTGTCAACTATTACATCCGAGATGTAAGGTTGCCTTAGGTTAGGATATATAACGTTATGGACGTATATACTGTTCCCACCGAGAAGTAGGGTCTGACACGCCAGGAATGTTGTCAAATATTACATCCGAGTTGTTACGTTGCCGTTATAGACGCATTAATGTAACCACCGAGACGCAGGGACCGACACGCCTGGAATGTTGTCAAATGTTACATCCGAGATGTTAGGTTGCCTTAGGTTAGGATATATATCGTTATAGACGTATATACTGTTCCCACCGGAAGGTAGGGTTCGGCAGGCCAGGAATGTTGTCAAATATTGCATCCGAGATGTTAGGTTGCCTTACGTTAGGATATATAACGTTATAGACGCATGTAATGTTACCACCGAGACGTAGGGACCGACACGCCTGGAATGTTGTCAAATGTTACATCCGAGATGTTAGGTTGCCTTAGGTTAGGATATATGACGTTACAGACGTATATACTGTTCCCTCCGAGAAGTAGGGTTCGACAGGCCAGGAATGTTGTCAAATATTGCATCCGAGATGTTAGGTTGCTTTAGGTTAGGATATATAACGTTATAAACGCATGTAATGTTACCACCGAGACGTAGGGACCGACACGACTGGAATGTTGTCAAATGTTACATCCGAGATGTTAGGTTGCCTTAGGTTAGGATATATGACGTTACAGACGTATATACTTTTCCCTCCGAGAAGTAGTGTTCTACAGGCCAGGAATGTTGTCAAATATTGCATCCGAGATGTTAGGTTGCCTTAGATTAGGATATATACCGTTATAGACGTATATACTGTTCCCTCCGAGAAGTAGGTTTCGACAGGCCAGGAATGTTGTCAAATATTGCATCCCAGATGTTAGGTTGCCTCAGGTAAGGATATATGACGTTATAGACGTATATACTGTTCCCCCCGAGAAGTATGGTTCGACAGGCCAGGAATGTTGACAAATATTGCATCCGAGATGTTAGGTTGCCTTAGATTAGGATATATACCGTTATAGACGTTTATAATGTTCCCTCCGAGAAGTAGGGTTCGACAGGCCAGGAATGTTGTCAAATATTGCATCCGAGATGTTAGGTTGCCTTAGATTAGGATATACAACGTTATAGACGCATATAATGTTCCCACCGAGAAGTAGGGTCCGACACGCCTGGAAGGTTGTAGAATATTACATCCGAGATGTTAGGTTGCCTTAGGTTAGGATATATGACGTTACAGACGTATATACTGTTCCCTCCGAGAAGTAGGGTTCGACAGGCCAGGAATGTTATCAAATATTGCATCCGAGATGTTAGGTTGCCTTAGATTATGATATATACCGTTATAGACGTATATACTGTTCCCTCCGAGAAGTAGGGTTCGGCAGGCCAGGAATGTCGTCAAATATTGCATCCGAGATGTTAGGTTGCCTTAGGTTAGGATATATAACGTTATAGACGCATGTAATGTTACCACCGAGAGGTAGGGTTCGACAGGCCAGGAATGTTGTCAAATATTGCATCCGAGATGTTAGGTTGCCTTAGGTTAGGATATATGACGTTACAGACGTATATACTGTTCCCTCCGAGAAGTAGGGTTCGACAGGCCAGGAATGTTGTCAAATATTGCATCCGAGATGTTAGATTGCCTTAGATTATGATATCGACCGTTATAGACGCATATAATATTCCCACCGAAAAGTATGCACCGACACGCCAGGAATATTGTAAAATATTACGTCTGAGATAATAGGTTGCCTTAGATTAGGATATACAACGTTATAGACTCATATAATGTTCCCATCGAGAAGTAGGGTCCGACACGCCTGGAATGATGTAGAATATTACATCCGACATGTCAGGTTGCCTTAGGTTAGGATATATATCGTTATAGACGTATATACTGTTCCCTCCGAGAAGTACGGTTCGGCAGGCCAGGAATGTTGTCAAATCTTGCATCCGAGATGTTAGGTTGCCTTAGGTTAGGATATATAACGTTATAGACGCATGTAATGTTACCACCGAGACGTAGGGACCAACACGCATGGAATGTTGTCAAATGTTACATCCGAGATGTTAGGTTGCCTTAGGTTAGGATATATATCGTTATAGACGTATATACTGTTCCCACCGAGAGGTAGGGTTCGACAGGCCAGGAATGTTGTCAAATATTGCATCCGAGATGTTAGGTTGCCTTAGATTAGGATATATACCGTTAGAGACGTATATAATGTTCCCTCCGAGAAGTCGGGTTCGACAGGCCAGGAGTGTTGTCAAATATTGCATCCGAGATGTTAGGTTGCCTTAGATTAGGATATACAACGTTATAGACGCATATAATGTTCCCACCGAGAAGTAGGGTCCGACACGCCTGGAAGGTTGTAGAATATTAAATCCGAGATGTTAGGTTGCCTTAGGTTAGGATATATGACGTTACAGACGTATATACTGTTCCCTCCGAGAAGTAGGGTTTGACAGGCCAGGAATGTTATCAAATATTGCATCCGAGATGTTAGGTTGCCTTAGATTATGATATATACCGTTATAGACACATATAATGTTCCCACCGAGAAGTAGGGTCCGACACGCCTGGAATGATGTAGAATATTACATCCGAGATGTCAGGTTGCCTTAGGTTAGGATATATAACGTTATAGACGTATATACTGTTCCCTCCGAGAAGTAGGGTTCGACAGCCCAGGAATGTTGTCAAATATTGCATCCGAGATGTTAGGTTGCCCTAGATTAGGATATACAACGTTATAGACGCATATAATGTTCCCACCGAGGAGTAGGGTCCGACACGCCTGGAATGTTGTCAAATATTACATCCGAGATGTAAGGTTGCTCTAGGTTAGGATATATAACGTTATGGACGTATATACTGTTCCCACCGAGAGGTAGGGTTCGACAGGCCAGGAATGTTGTCAAATATTGCATCCGAGATGTTAGGTTGCCTTAGATTAGGATATACAACGTTATAGACGCATATAATGTTCCCACCGAGAAGTAGGGTCCGACACGCCAGGAATATTGTAAAATATTACGTCTGAGATAATAGGTTGCCTTAGATTAGGATATACAACGTTATAGACGCATATAATGTTCCCACCGAGGAGTAGGGTCCGACACGCCTGGAATGTTGTAGAATATTACATCCGAGATGTAAGGTTGCCTTAGGTTAGAATATATAACGTTATGGATGTATATACTGTTCCCACCGAGAAGTAGGGTCCGACACGCCAGGAATGTTGTCAAATGTGACATCCGAGATGTTAGGTTGCCTTAGGTTAGGATATATGTCGTTATAGACGTATATACTGTTCCCACCGAGAGGTAGGGTTCGACAGGCCAGGAATGTTGTCGAAAATTGCATCCGAGATGTTAGGTTGCCTTAGGTTAGGATATATAACGTTATAGACGCATGTAATGTTACCTCCGAGACGTAGGGACCGACACGCCTGGAATGTTGGCAAATGTTACATCCGAGATGTTAGGTTGCCTTATGTTAGGATATATGACGCTACAGACGTATATACTGTTCCCTCCGAGAAGTAGGGTTCGACAGGCCAGGAATGTTGTCAAATATTGCATCCGAGATGTTAGGTTGCCTTAGATTAGGATATACAACGTTATAGACGCATATAATGTTCCCACCGAGGAGTAGGGTCCGACACGCCTGGAATGTTGTAGAGTATTACATCCGAGATGTAAGGTTGCCTTAGGTTAGAATATATAACGTTATGGATGTATATACTGTTCCCACCGAGGAGTAGGGTCCGACACGCCTGGAATGTTGTAGAGTATTACATCCGAGATGTAAGGTTGCCTTAGGTTAGAATATATAACGTTATGGATGTATATACTGTTCCCACCGAGAAGTAGGGTCCGACACGCCAGGAATGTTGTCAAATATTGCATCCGAGATGTTAGGTTGCCTTAGATTAGGATATACAACGTTATAGACGCATATAATGTTCCCACCGAGGAGTAGGGTCCGACACGCCTGGAATGTTGTAGAGTATTACATCCGAGATGTAAGGTTGCCTTAGATTAGAATATATAACATTATGGATGTATATACTGTTCCCACCGAGAAGTAGGGTCCGACACGCCAGGAATGTTGTCAAATATTGCATCCGAGATGTTAGGTTGCCTTAGATTAGGATATACAACATTATAGACACATATAATGTTCCCACCGAGGAGTAGGGTCCGACACGCCTGGAATGTTGTAGAATATTACATCCGAGATGTAAGGTTGCCTTAGGTTAGAATATATAACGTTATGGACGTATATACTGTTCCCACCGAGAAGTAGGGTCCGACACGCCAGGAATGTTGTCAGGTATTACATCCGAGATGTAAGGTTGCCTTAGATTAGGATATACAACGTTATAGACGCATATAATGTTCCCACCGAGAAGTAGGGTCCGACACGCCTGGAAGGTTGTAGAATATTACATCCGAGATGTTAGGTTGCCTTAGGTTAGGATATATGACGTTACAGACGTATATACTGTTCCCTCCGAGAAGTAGGGTTCGACAGGCCAGGAATGTTATCAAATATTGCATCCGAGATGTTAGGTTGCCTTAGATTATGATATATACCGTTATAGACGTATATACTGTTCCCTCCGAGAAGTAGGGTTCGGCAGGCCAGGAATGTCGTCAAATATTGCATCCGAGATGTTAGGTTGCCTTAGGTTAGGATATATAACGTTATAGACGCATGTAATGTTACCACCGAGACGTAGGGACCAACACGCATGGAATGTTGTCAAATGTTACATCCGAGATGTTAGGTTGCCTTAGGTTAGGATATATGACGTTACAGACGTATATACTGTTCCCTCCGAGAAGTAGGGTTCGACAGGCCAGGAATGTTGTCAAATATTGCATCCGAGTTGTTAGATTGCCTTAGATTATGATATCGACCGTTATAGACGCATATAATATTCCCACCGAAAAGTATGCACCGACACGCCAGGAATATTGTAAAATATTACGTCTGAGATAATAGGTTGCCTTAGATTAGGATATACAACGTTATAGACTCATATAATGTTCCCACCGAGAAGTAGGGTCCGACACGCCTGGAATGATGTAGAATATTACATCCGAGATGTCAGGTTGCCTTAGGTTAGGATATATATCGTTATAGACGTATATACTGTTCCCTCCGAGAAGTACGGTTCGGCAGGCCAGGAATGTTGTCAAATCTTGCATCCGAGATGTTAGGTTGCCTTAGGTTAGGATATATAACGTTATAGACGCATGTAATGTTACCACCGAGACGTAGGGACCGACACGCCTGGAATGTTGTCAAATGTTACATCCGAGATGTTAGGTTGCCTTAGATTAGGATATACAACGTTATAGACGCATATAATGTTCCCACCGAGGAGTAGGGTCCGACACGCCTGGAATGTTGTAGAATATTACATCCGAGATGTAAGGTTGCCTTAGGTTAGAATATATAACGTTATGGATGTATATACTGTTCCCACCGAGAAGTAGGGTCAGACACGCCAGGAATGTTGTCAAATATTACATCCGAGAGGTAAGGTTGCCTTAGGTTAGGATATATAACATTATGGACGTATATACTGTTCCCACCGAGAAGTAGGGTCCGACACGCCAGGAATGTTGTCAAATATTACATCCGAGTTGTTACGTTGCCGTTATAGACGCATTAATGTTACCACCGAGACGTAGGGACCGACACGCCTGGAATGTTGTCAAATGTTACATCCGAGATGTTAGGTTGCCTTAGGTTAGGATATATATCGTTATAGACGTATATACTGTTCCCACCGAGAGGTAGGGTTCGACAGGCCAGGAATGTTGTCAAATATTGCATCCGAGATGTTAGGTTGCCTTAGATTAGGATATATACCGTTAGAGACGTATATAATGTTCCCTCCGAGAAGTCGGGTTCGACAGGCCAGGAATGTTGTCAAATATTGCATCCGAGATGTTAGGTTGCCTTAGATTAGGATATACAACGTTATAGACGCATATAATGTTCCCACCGAGGAGTAGGGTCCGACACGCCTGGAATGTTGTAGAGTATTACATCCGAGATGTAAGGTTGCCTTAGGTTAGAATATATAACGTTATGGATGTATATACTGTTCCCACCGAGAAGTAGGGTCCTACACGCCAGGAATGTTGTCAACTATTACATCCGAGATGTAAGGTTGCCTTAGGTTAGGATATATAACGTTATGGACGTATATACTGTTCCCACCGAGAAGTAGGGTCTGACACGCCAGGAATGTTGTCAAATATTACATCCGAGTTGTTACGTTGCCGTTATAGACGCATTAATGTAACCACCGAGACGCAGGGACCGACACGCCTGGAATGTTGTCAAATGTTACATCCGAGATGTTAGGTTGCCTTAGGTTAGGATATATATCGTTATAGACGTATATACTGTTCCCACCGGAAGGTAGGGTTCGGCAGGCCAGGAATGTTGTCAAATATTGCATCCGAGATGTTAGGTTGCCTTACGTTAGGATATATAACGTTATAGACGCATGTAATGTTACCACCGAGACGTAGGGACCGACACGCCTGGAATGTTGTCAAATGTTACATCCGAGATGTTAGGTTGCCTTAGGTTAGGATATATGACGTTACAGACGTATATACTGTTCCCTCCGAGAAGTAGGGTTCGACAGGCCAGGAATGTTGTCAAATATTGCATCCGAGATGTTAGGTTGCTTTAGGTTAGGATATATAACGTTATAAACGCATGTAATGTTACCACCGAGACGTAGGGACCGACACGACTGGAATGTTGTCAAATGTTACATCCGAGATGTTAGGTTGCCTTAGGTTAGGATATATGACGTTACAGACGTATATACTTTTCCCTCCGAGAAGTAGTGTTCTACAGGCCAGGAATGTTGTCAAATATTGCATCCGAGATGTTAGGTTGCCTTAGATTAGGATATATACCGTTATAGACGTATATACTGTTCCCTCCGAGAAGTAGGTTTCGACAGGCCAGGAATGTTGTCAAATATTGCATCCCAGATGTTAGGTTGCCTCAGGTAAGGATATATGACGTTATAGACGTATATACTGTTCCCCCCGAGAAGTATGGTTCGACAGGCCAGGAATGTTGACAAATATTGCATCCGAGATGTTAGGTTGCCTTAGATTAGGATATATACCGTTATAGACGTTTATAATGTTCCCTCCGAGAAGTAGGGTTCGACAGGCCAGGAATGTTGTCAAATATTGCATCCGAGATGTTAGGTTGCCTTAGATTAGGATATACAACGTTATAGACGCATATAATGTTCCCACCGAGAAGTAGGGTCCGACACGCCTGGAAGGTTGTAGAATATTACATCCGAGATGTTAGGTTGCCTTAGGTTAGGATATATGACGTTACAGACGTATATACTGTTCCCTCCGAGAAGTAGGGTTCGACAGGCCAGGAATGTTATCAAATATTGCATCCGAGATGTTAGGTTGCCTTAGATTATGATATATACCGTTATAGACGTATATACTGTTCCCTCCGAGAAGTAGGGTTCGGCAGGCCAGGAATGTCGTCAAATATTGCATCCGAGATGTTAGGTTGCCTTAGGTTAGGATATATAACGTTATAGACGCATGTAATGTTACCACCGAGACGTAGGGACCAACACGCCTGGAATGTTGTCAAATGTTACATCCGAGATGTTAGGTTGCCTTAGGTTAGGATATATGACGTTACAGACGTATATACTGTTCCCTCCGAGAAGTAGGGTTCGACAGGCCAGGAATGTTGTCAAATATTGCATCCGAGATGTTAGATTGCCTTAGATTATGATATCGACCGTTATAGACGCATATAATATTCCCACCGAAAAGTATGCACCGACACGCCAGGAATATTGTAAAATATTACGTCTGAGATAATAGGTTGCCTTAGATTAGGATATACAACGTTATAGACTCATATAATGTTCCCACCGAGAAGTAGGGTCCGACACGCCTGGAATGATGTAGAATATTACATCCGACATGTCAGGTTGCCTTAGGTTAGGATATATATCGATATAGACGTATATACTGTTCCCTCCGAGAAGTACGGTTCGGCAGGCCAGGAATGTTGTCAAATCTTGCATCCGAGATGTTAGGTTGCCTTAGATTAGGATATATACCGTTAGAGACGTATATAATGTTCCCTCCGAGAAGTCGGGTTCGACAGGCCAGGAGTGTTGTCAAATATTGCATCCGAGATGTTAGGTTGCCTTAGATTAGGATATACAACGTTATAGACGCATATAATGTTCCCACCGAGAAGTAGGGTCCGACACGCCTGGAAGGTTGTAGAATATTAAATCCGAGATGTTAGGTTGCCTTAGGTTAGGATATATGACGTTACAGACGTATATACTGTTCCCTCCGAGAAGTAGGGTTTGACAGGCCAGGAATGTTATCAAATATTGCATCCGAGATGTTAGGTTGCCTTAGATTATGATATATACCGTTATAGACACATATAATGTTCCCACCGAGAAGTAGGGTCCGACACGCCTGGAATGATGTAGAATATTACATCCGAGATGTCAGGTTGCCTTAGGTTAGGATATATAACGTTATAGACGTATATACTGTTCCCTCCGAGAAGTAGGGTTCGACAGCCCAGGAATGTTGTCAAATATTGCATCCGAGATGTTAGGTTGCCCTAGATTAGGATATACAACGTTATAGACGCATATAATGTTCCCACCGAGGAGTAGGGTCCGACACGCCTGGAATGTTGTCAAATATTACATCCGAGATGTAACGTTGCCTTAGGTTAGGATATATAACGTTATGGACGTATATACTGTTCCCACCGAGAGGTAGGGTTCGACAGGCCAGGAATGTTATCAAATATTGCATCCGAGATGTTAGGTTGCCTTAGATTATGATATATACCGTTATAGACGTATATACTGTTCCCTCCGAGATGTAGGGTTCGGCAGGCCAGGAATGTCGTCAAATATTGCATCCGAGATGTTAGGTTGCCTTAGGTTAGGATATATAACGTTATAGACGCATGTAATGTTACCACCGAGACGTAGGGACCAACACGCCTGGAATGTTGTCAAATGTTACATCCGAGATGTTAGGTTGCCTTAGGTTAGGATATATGACGTTACAGACGTATATACTGTTCCCTCCGAGAAGTAGGGTTCGACAGGCCAGGAATGTTGTCAAATATTGCATCCGAGATGTTAGGTTGCCTTAGGTTAGGATATACGACGTTACAGACGTATATACTGTTCCCTCCGAGAAGTAGTGTTCGACAGGCCAGGAATGTTGTCAAATATTGCATCCGAGATGTTAGGTTGCCTTAGATTAGGATATATACCGTTATAGACGCATATAATGTTCCCACCGAGAAGTAGGGTCCGACACGCCTGGAATGATGTAGAATATTACATCCGAGATGTCAGGTTGCCTTAGGTTAGGATATATAACGTTATAAACGCATGTAATGTTACCACCGAGACGTAGGGACCGACACGACTGGAATGTTGTCAAATGTTACATCCGAGATGTTAGGTTGCCTTAGGTTAGGATATATGACGTTACAGACGTATATACTGTTCCCTCCGAGAAGTAGTGTTCGACAGGCCACGAATGTTGTCAAATATTGCATCCGAGATGTTAGGTTGCCTTAGGTTAGGATATACAACGTTATAGACGCATATAATGTTCCCACCGAGAAGTAGGGTCCGACACGCCTGGAATGATGTAGAATATTACATCCGAGATGTCAGGTTGCCTTAGGTTAGGATATATATCGTTATAGACGTATATACTGTTCCCTCCGAGAAGTACGGTTCGGCAGGCCAGGAATGTTGTCAAATCTTGCATCCGAGATGTTAGGTTGCCTTAGGATAGGATATATAACGTTATAGACGCATGTAATGTTACCACCGAGACGTAGGGACCGACACGCCTGGAATGTTGTCAAATGTTACATCCGAGATGTTAGGTTGCCTTAGGTTAGGATATATATCGTTATAGACGTATATACTGTTCCCACCGAGAGGTAGGGTTCGACAGGCCAGGAATGTTGTCAAATATTGCATCCGAGATGTTAGGTTGTCTTAGATTAGGATATATACCGTTAGAGACGTATATAATGTTCCCTCCGAGAAGTCGGGTTCGACAGGCCAGGAATGTTGTCAAATATTGCATCCGAGATGTTAGGTTGCCTTAGATTAGGATATACAACGTTATAGACGCATATAATGTTCCCACCGAGGAGTAGGGTCCGACACGCCTGGAATGTTGTAGAGTATTACATCCGAGATGTAAGGTTGCCTTAGGTTAGAATATATAACGTTATGGATGTATATACTGTTCCCACCGAGAAGTAGGGTCCTACACGCCAGGAATGTTGTCAACTATTACATCCGAGATGTAAGGTTGCCCTAGGTTAGGATATATAACGTTATGAACGTATATACTGTTCCCACCGAGAAGTAGGGTCTGACACGCCAGGAATGTTGTCAAATATTACATCCGAGTTGTTACGTTGCCGTTATAGACGCATTAATGTAACCACCGAGACGCAGGGACCGACACGCCTGGAATGTTGTCAAATGTTACATCCGAGATGTTAGGTTGCCTTAGGTTAGGATATATATCGTTATAGACGTATATACTGTTCCCACCGGAAGGTAGGGTTCGACAGGCCAGGAATGTTGTCAAATATTGCATCCGAGATGTTAGGTTGCCTTACGTTAGGATATATAACGTTATAGACGCATGTAATGTTACCACCGAGACGTAGGGACCGACACGCCTGGAATGTTGTCAAATGTTACATCCGAGATGTTAGGGTGCCTTAGGATAGGATATTTGACGTTACAGACGTATATACTGTTCCCACCGAGAAGTAGGGTCCGACACGCCAGGAATGTTGTCAAATATTACATCCGAGTTGTTACGTTGCCGTTATAGACGCATTAATGTTACCACCGAGACGTAGGGACCGACACGCCTGGAATGTTGTCAAATGTTACATCCGAGATGTTAGGTTGCCTTAGGTTAGGATATATATCGTTATATACGTATATACTGTTCCCACCGAGAGGTAGCGTTCGACAGGCCAGGAATGTTGTCAAATATTGCATCCGAGATGTTAGGTTGTCTTAGATTAGGATATATACCGTTAGAGACGTATATAATGTTCCCTCCGAGAAGTAGGGTTCGACAGGCCAGGAATGTTGTCAAATATTGCATCCGAGATGTTAGGTTGCCTTAGATTAGGATATACAACGTTATAGACGCATATAATGTTCCCACCGAGAAGTAGGGTCCGACACGCCTGGAAGGTTGTAGAATATTAAATCTGAGATGTTAGGTTGCCTTAGGTTAGGATATATGACGTTACAGACGTATATACTGTTCCCTCCGAGAAGTAGGGTTTGACAGGACAGGAATGTTATCAAATATTGCATCCGAGATGTTAGGTTGCCTTAGATTATGATATATACCGTTATAGACACATATAATGTTCCCACCGAGAAGTAGGGTCCGACACGCCTGGAATGATGTAGAATATTACATCCGAGATGTCAGGTTGCCTTAGGTTAGGATATATAACGTTACAGACGTATATACTGTTCCCACCGAGAAGTAGGGTCCGACACGCCAGGAATGTTGTCAAATATTACATCCGAGATGTAAGGTTGCCTTAGGTTAGGATATATGACGTTATGGGCGTATATACTGTTCCCATCGAGAAGTAGGGTCCGAAACGCCAGGAATGTTGTCAAATATTACATCCGAGATGTAAGGTTGCCTTAGGTTAGGATATATGACGTTATGGACGTATATACTGTTCCCACCGAGAAGTAGGGTCCGAAACGCCAGGAATGTTGTCAAATATTACATCCGAGTTGTTACGTTGCCGTTATAGACGCATTAATGTTACCACCGAGACGTAGGGACCGACACGCCTGGAATGTTGTCAAATGTGACATCCGAGATGTTAGGTTGCCTTAGGTTAGGATATATACTGTTATAGACATATATACTGTTCCCTCCGAGAAGTAGGGTTCGACAGGCCAGGAATGTTGTCAAATATTGCATCCGACATGTTAGGTTGCCTTAGGTTAGGATATAAGACGTTACAGACGTATATACTGTTCCCTCCGAGAAGTAGGGTTCGACAGGCCAGGAATGTTGTCAAATATTGCATCCGAGATGTTAGGTTACCTTAGAGTATGATATATACCGTTATAGACGCATATAATGTTCCCACCGAGAAGTAGGTCCGACACGCCTGGAAGGTTGTAGAATATTACATCCGAGATGTCAGGTTGCCTTAGGTTAGGATATATACCGTTATAGACGTATATACTGTTCCCTCCGAGAAGTAGGGTTCGACAGGCCAGGAGTGTTGTTAAATATTGCATCCGAGATGTTAGGTTGCCTTAGATTATGATATATACCGTTATAGACGTATATACTGTTCCCTCCGAGAAGTAGGGTTCGACAGGCCAGGAATGTTGTCAAATATTGCATCCGAGATGTTAGGTTGCCTTAGATTGGGATATACAACGTTATAGACGCATGTAATGTTACCACCGAGACGTAGGGACCGACACGCCTGGAATGTTGTCAAATGTTACATCCGAGATGTTAGGTTGCCGCAGGTTAGGATATATGACGCTACAGACGTATATACTGTTCCCTCCGAGAAGTAGGGTTCGACAGGCCAGGAATGTTGTCAAATATTGCATCCGAGATGTTAGGTTGCCTTAGATTGGGATATACAACGTTATAGACGCATGTAATGTTCCCACCGAGGAGTAGGGTCCGACACGCCTGGAATGTTGTAGAGTATTACATCCGAGATGTAAGGTTGCCTTAGGTTAGAATATATAACGTTATGGATGTATATACTGTTCCCACCGAGAAGTAGGGTCCGACACGCCTGGAATGTTGTAGAATAATACATTCGAGATGTCAGGTTGCCTTAGGTTAGGATATATAACGTTATGGACGTATATACTGTTCCCACCGAGAAGTAGGGTCCGAAACGCCAGGAATGTTGTCAAATATTACATCCGAGTTGTTACGTTGCCGTTATAGACGCATTAATGTTACCACCGAGACGTAGGGACCGACACGCCTGAAATGTTGTCAAATGTGACATCCGAGATGTTAGGTTGCCTTAGGTTAGGATATATGTCGTTATAGACGTATATACGGTTCCCACCGAGAGGTAGGGTTCGACAGGCCAGGAATGTTGTCAAATATTGCATCCGAGATGTTAGGTTGCCTTAGATTAGGATATACAACGTTATAGACGCATATAATGTTCCCACCGAGGAGTAGGGTCCGACACGCCTGGAATGTTGTAGAGTATTACATCCGAGATGTAAGGTTGCCTTAGGTTAGAATATATAACGTTATGGATGTATATACTGTTCCCACCGAGAAGTAGGGTCCGACACGCCAGGAATGTTGTCAAATATTGCATCCGAGATGTTAGGTTGCCTTAGATTAGGATATACAACGTTATAGACGCATATAATGTTCCCACCGAGAAGTAGGGTCCGACACGCCTGGAAGGTTGTAGAATATTAAATCCGCGATGTTAGGTTGCCTTAGGTTAGGATATATGACGTTACAGACGTATATACTGTTCCCTCCGAGAAGTAGGGTTTGACAGGCCAGGAATGTTATCAAATATTGCATCCGAGATGTTAGGTTGCCTTAGATTATGATATATACCGTTATAGACACATATAATGTTCCCACCGAGAAGTAGGGTCCGACACGCCTGGAATGATGTAGAATATTACATCCGAGATGTCAGGTTGCCTTAGGTTAGGATATATGACGTTATGGGCGTATATACTGTTCCCACCGAGAAGTAGGGTCCGAAACGCCAGGAATGTTGTCAAATATTACATCCGAGATGTAAGGTTGCCTTAGGTTAGGATATATGACGTTATGGACGTATATACTGTTCCCACCGAGAAGTAGGGTCTGAAACGCCAGGAATGTTGTCAAATATTACATCCGAGTTGTTACGTTGCCGTTATAGACGCATTAATGTTACCACCGAGACGTAGGGACCGACATGCCTGGAATGTTGTCAAATGTGACATCCGAGATGTTAGGTTGCCTTAGGTTAGGATATATGTCGTTATAGACGTATATACTGTTCCCACCGAGAGGTAGGGTTCGACAGGCCAGGAATGTTGTCAAATATTGCATCCGAGATGTTAGGTTGCCTTAGGTTAGGATATATAACGTTATAGACGCATGTAATGTTACCTCCGAGACGTAGGGACCGACACGCCTGGAATGTTGTCAAGTGTTACATCCGAGATGTTAGGTTGCCTTATGTTAGGATATATGACGTTACAGACGTATATACTGTTCCCTCCGGGAAGTAGGGTTCGACAGGCCAGGAATGTTGTCAAATATTGCATCCGAGATGTTAGGTTGCCTTAGATTATGATATATACCGTTATAGACGCATATAATGTTCCCACCGAGTAGTATGGTCCGACACGCCTGCAAGGTTGTAGAATATTACATCCGAGATGTCAGGTTGCCTTAGGTTAGGATATATACTGTTATAGACATATATACTGTTCCCTCCGAGAAGTATGGTCCGACACGCCTGGAAGGTTGTAGAATATTACAGCCGAGATGTCAGGTTGCCTTAGGTTAGGATATATACTGTTATAGACATATATACTGTTCCCTCCGAGAAGTAGGGTTCGACAGGCCAGGAATGTTGTCAAATATTGCATCCGACATGTTAGGTTGCCTTAGGTTAGGATATAAGACGTTACAGACGTATATACTGTTCCCTCCGAGAAGTAGGGTTCGACAGGCCAGGAATGTTGTCAAATATTGCATCCGAGATGTTAGGTTACCTTAGAGTATGATATATACCGTTATAGACGCATATAATATTCCCACCGAGAAGTAGGGTCCGACACGCCTGGAAGGTTGTAGAATATTACATCCGAGATGTCAGGTTGCCTTAGGTTAGGATATATACCGTTATAGACATATATACTGTTCCCTCCGAGAAGTAGGGTTCGACAGGCCAGGAGTGTTGTCAAATATTGCATCCGAGATGTTAGGTTGCCTTAGATTATGATATATACCGTTATAGACGTATATACTGTTCCCTCCGAGAAGTAGGATTCGACAGGCCAGGAATGTTGTCAAATATTGCATCCGAGATGTTAGGTTGCCTTAGATTAGGATATACAACGTTATAGACGCATATAATGTTCCCACCGAGAAGTAGGGTCCGACACGCCTGGAATGTTGTAGAATAATACATCCGAGATGTCAGGTTGCCTTAGGTTAGGATATATAACGTTATAGACGTATATACTGTTCCCTCCGAGAAGTAGGGTTCGACAGGCCAGGAATGTTGTCAAATATTGCATCCGAGATGTTAGGTTGCCTTAGATTAGGATATATACCGTTATAGACGCATGTAATGTTACCACCGAGACGTAGGGACCGACACGCCTGGAATGTTGTCAAATATTGCATCCGAGATGTTAGGTTGCCTTAGATTAGGATATACAACGTTATAGACGCATATAATGTTCCCACCGAGAAGTAGGGTCCGACACGCCTGGAATGTTGTAGAATAATACATCCGAGATGTCAGGTTGCCTTAGGTTAGGATATATAACGTTATAGACGTATATACTGTTCCCTCCGAGAAGTAGGGTTCGACAGGCCAGGAATGTTGTCAAATATTGCATCCGAGATGTTAGGTTGCCTTAGATTAGGATATATACCGTTATAGACGCATGTAATGTTACCACCGAGACGTAGGGACCGACACGCCTGGAATGTTGTCAAATGTTACATCCGAGATGTTAGGTTGCCTCAGGTTAGGATATATGACGCTACAGACGTATATACTGTTCCCTCCGAGAAGTAGGGTTCGACAGGCCAGGAATGTTGTCAAATATTGCATCCGAGATGTTAGGTTGCCTTAGATTAGGATATATACCGTTATAGACGCATGTAATGTTACCACCGAGACGTAGGGACCGACACGCCTGGAATGTTGTAGAGTATTACATCCGAGATGTAAGGTTGCCTTAGGTTAGAATATATAACGTTATGGATGTATATACTGTTCCCACCGAGAAGTAGGGTCCGACACGCCAGGAATGTTGTCAAATATTGCATCCGAGATGTTAGGTTGCCTTAGATTAGGATATACAACGTTATAGACGCATATAATGTTCCCACCGAGAAGTAGGGTCCGACACGCCTGGAAGGTTGTAGAATATTAAATCCGAGATGTTAGGTTGCCTTAGGTTAGGATATATGACGTTACAGACGTATATACTGTTCCCTCCGAGAAGTAGGGTTTGACAGGCCAGGAATGTTATCAAATATTGCATCCGAGATGTTAGGTTGCCTTAGATTATGATATATACCGTTATAGACACATATAATGTTCCCACCGAGAAGTAGGGTCCGACACGCCTGGAATGATGTAGAATATTACATCCGAGATGTCAGGTTGCCTTAGGTTAGGATATATAACGTTATAGACGTATATACTGTTCCCACCGAGAAGTAGGGTCCGACACGCCAGGAACGTTGCCAAATATTACATCCGAAATGTAAGGTTGCCTTAGGTTAGGATATATGACGTTATGGGCGTATATACTGTTCCCACCGAGAAGTAGGGTCCGAAACGCCAGGAGTGTTGTCAAATATTACATCCGAGATGTAAGGTTGCCTTAGGTTAGGATATATGACGTTATGGACGTATATACTGTTCCCACCGAGAAGTAGGGTCTGAAACGCCAGGAATGTTGTCAAATATTACATCCGAGTTGTTACGTTGCCGTTATAGACGCATTAATGTTACCACCGAGACGTAGGGACCGACACGCCTGGAATGTTGTCAAATGTGACATCCGAGATGTTAGGTTGCCTTAGGTTAGGATATATGTCGTTATAGACGTATATACTGTTCCCACCGAGAGGTAGGGTTCGACAGGCCAGGAATGTTGTCAAATATTGCATCCGAGATGTTAGGTTGCCTTAGGTTAGGATATATAACGTTATAGACGCATGTAATGTTACCTCCGAGACGTAGGGACCGACACGCCTGGAATGTTGTCAAGTGTTACATCCGAGATGTTAGGTTGCCTTATGTTAGGATATATGACGTTACAGACGTATATACTATTCCCTCCGGGAAGTAGGGTTCGACAGGCCAGGAATGTTGTCAAATATTGCATCCGAGATGTTAGGTTGCCTTAGATTATGATATATACCGTTATAGACGCATATAATGTTCCCACCGAGTAGTATGGTCCGACACGCCTGCAAGGTTGTAGAATATTACATCCGAGATGTCAGGTTGCCTTAGGTTAGGATATATACTGTTATAGACATATATACTGTTCCCTCCGAGAAGTATGGTCCGACACGCCTGGAAGGTTGTAGAATATTACAGCCGAGATGTCAGGTTGCCTTAGGTTAGGATATATACTGTTATAGACATATATACTGTTCCCTCCGAGAAGTAGGGTTCGACAGGCCAGGAATGTTGTCAAATATTGCATCCGACATGTTAGGTTGCCTTAGGTTAGGATATAAGACGTTACAGACGTATATACTGTTCCCTCCGAGAAGTAGGGTTCGACAGGCCAGGAATGTTGTCAAATATTGCATCCGAGATGTTAGGTTACCTTAGAGTATGATATATACCGTTATAGACGCATATAATATTCCCACCGAGAAGTAGGGTCCGACACGCCTGGAAGGTTGTAGAATATTACATCCGAGATGTCAGGTTGCCTTAGGTTAGGATATATACCGTTATAGACATATATACTGTTCCCTCCGAGAAGTAGGGTTCGACAGGCCAGGAGTGTTGTCAAATATTGCATCCGAGATGTTAGGTTGCCTTAGATTATGATATATACCGT
This sequence comes from Xylocopa violacea, assembly GCA_963969225.1. NCBI lineage: Eukaryota > Metazoa > Arthropoda > Insecta > Hymenoptera > Apidae > Xylocopa > Xylocopa violacea. The sequence goes on from CAXAJV010000004.1 coordinate 25,348,571, forward strand.
TATAGACGTATATACTGTTCCCTCCGAGAAGTAGGGTTCGACAGGCCAGGAATGTTGTCAAATATTGCATCCGAGATGTTAGGTTGCCTTAGATTAGGATATACAACGTTATAGACGCATATAATGTTCCCACCGAGAAGTAGGGTCCGACACGCCTGGAATGTTGTAGAATAATACATCCGAGATGTCAGGTTGCCTTAGGTTAGGATATATAACGTTATAGACGTATATACTGTTCCCTCCGAGAAGTAGGGTTCGACAGGCCAGGAATGTTGTCAAATATTGCATCCGAGATGTTAGGTTGCCTTAGATTAGGATATATACAGTTATAGACGCATGTAATGTTACCACCGAGACGTAGGGACCGACACGCCTGGAATGTTGTCAAATATTGCATCCGAGATGTTAGGTTGCCTTAGATTAGGATATACAACGTTATAGACGCATATGATGTTCCCACCGAGAAGTAGGGTCCGACACGCCTGGAATGTTGTAGAATAATACAACCGAGATGTCAGGTTGCCTTAGGTTAGGATATATAACGTTATAGACGTATATACTGTTCCCTCCGAGAAGTAGGGTTCGACAGGCCAGGAATGTTGTCAAATATTGCATCCGAGATGTTAGGTTGCCTTAGATTAGGATATATACCGTTATAGACGCATGTAATGTTACCACCGAGACGTAGGGACCGACACGCCTGGAATGTTGTCAAATGTTACATCCGAGATGTTAGGTTGCCTCAGGTTAGGATATATGACGCTACAGACGTATATACTGTTCCCTCCGAGAAGTAGGGTTCGACAGGCCAGGAATGTTGTCAAATATTGCATCCGAGATGTTAGGTTGCCTTAGGTTAGGATATATATCGTTATAGACGCATATAAAGTTCCCACCGAGTAGTATGGTCCGACACGGCTGGAAGGTTGTAGAATATTACATCCGAGATGTCAGGTTGCCTTAGGTTAGGATATATACTGTTATAGACATATATACTGTTCCCTCCGAGAAGTATGGTCCGACACGCCTGGAAGGTTGTAGAATATTACATCCGAGATGTCAGGTTGCCTTAGGTTAGGATATATACTGTTATAGACATATATACTGTTCCCTCCGAGAAGTAGGGTTCGACAGGCCAGGAATGTTGTCAAATATTGCATCCGACATGTTAGGTTGCCTTAGGTTAGGATATAAGACGTCACAGACGTATATACTGTTCCCTCCGAGAAGTAGGGTTCGACAGGCCAGGAATGTTGTCAAATATTGCATCCGAGATGTTAGGTTACCTTAGAGTATGATATATACCGTTATAGACGCATATAATGTTCCCACCGAGAAGTAGGGTCCGACACGCCTGGAAGGTTGTAGAATATTACATCCGAGATGTCAGGTTGCCTTAGGTTAGGATATATACCGTTATAGACATATATACTGTTCCCTCCGAGAAGTAGGGTTCGACAGGCCAGGAGTGTTGTCAAATATGCCATCCGAGATGTTAGGTTGCCTTAGATTATGATATATACCGTTATAGACGTATATACTGTTCCCTCCGAGAAGTAGGGTTCGACGGGCCAGGAATGTTGTCAAATATTGCATCCGAGATGTTAGGTTGCCTTAGATTAGGATATACAACGTTATAGACGCATATAATGTTCCCACCGAGAAGTAGGGTCCGACACGCCTGGAATGTTGAAGAATAATACATCCGAGATGTCAGGTTGCCTTAGGTTAGGATATATAACGTTATAGACGTATATACTGTTCCCTCCGAGAAGTAGGGTTCGACAGGCCAGGAATGTTGTCAAATATTGCATCCGAGATGTTAGGTTGCCTTAGATTAGGATATATACCGTTATAGACGCATGTAATGTTACCACCGAGACGTAGGGACCGACACGCCTGGAATGTTGTCAAATGTTACATCCGAGATGTTAGGTTGCCTCAGGTTAGGATGTATGACGCTACCGACGTATATACTGTTCCCTCCGAGAAGTAGGGTTCGACAGGCCAGGAATGTTGTCAAATGTTGCATCCGAGATGTTAGGTTGCCTTAGATTGGGATATACAACGTTATAGACGCATGTAATGTTCCCACCGAGGAGTAGGGTCCGACACGCCTGGAATGTTGTAGAGTATTACATCCGAGATGTAAGGTTGCCTTAGGTTAGAATATATAACGTTATGGATGTGTATACTGTTCCCACCGAGACGTAGGGTCCGACACGCCTGGAATGTTGTAGAAAAATACATCCGAGATGTCAGGTTGCCTTAGGTTAGGATATATAACGTTATGGACGTATATACTGTTCCCACCGAGAAGTAGGGTCCGAAACGCCAGGAATGTTGTCAAATATTACATCCGAGTTGTTACGTTGCCGTTATAGACGCATTAATGTTACCACCGAGACGTAGGGACCGACACGCCTGGAATGTTGTCAAATGTTACATCCGAGATGTTAGGTTGCCTTAGGTTAGGATATATATCGTTATATACGTATATACTGTTCCCACCGAGAGGTAGCGTTCGACAGGCCAGGAATGTTGTCAAATATTGCATCCGAGATGTTAGGTTGTCTTAGATTAGGATATATACCGTTAGAGACGTATATAATGTTCCCTCCGAGAAGTAGGGTTCAACAGGCCAGGAATGTTGTCAAATATTGCATCCGAGATGTTAGGTTGCCTTAGATTAGGATATACAACGTTATAGACGCATATAATGTTCCCACCGAGAAGTAGGGTCCGACACGCCTGGAAGGTTGTAGAATATTAAATCTGAGATGTTAGGTTGCCTTAGGTTAGGATATATGACGTTACAGACGTATATACTGTTCCCTCCGAGAAGTAGGGTTTGACAGGACAGGAATGTTATCAAATATTGCATCCGAGATGTTAGGTTGCCCTAGATTATGATATATACCGTTATAGACACATATAATGTTCCCACCGAGAAGTAGGGTCCGACACGCCTGGAATGATGTAGAATATTACATCCGAGATGTCAGGTTGCCTTAGGTTAGGATATATAACGTTACAGACGTATATACTGTTCCCACCGAGAAGTAGGGTCCGACACGCCAGGAATGTTGTCAAATATTACATCCGAGATGTAAGGTTGCCTTAGGTTAGGATATATGACGTTATGGGCGTATATACTGTTCCCATCGAGAAGTAGGGTCCGAAACGCCAGGAATGTTGTCAAATATTACATCCGAGATGTAAGGTTGCCTTAGGTTAGGATATATGACGTTATGGACGTATATACTGTTCCCACCGAGAAGTAGGGTCCGAAACGCCAGGAATGTTGTCAAATATTACATCCGAGTTGTTACGTTGCCGTTATAGACGCATTAATGTTACCACCGAGACGTAGGGACCGACACGCCTGGAATGTTGTCAAATGTGACATCCGAGATGTTAGGTTGCCTTAGGTTAGGATATATACTGTTATAGACATATATACTGTTCCCTCCGAGAAGTAGGGTTCGACAGGCCAGGAATGTTGTCAAATATTGCATCCGACATGTTAGGTTGCCTTAGGTTAGGATATAAGACGTTACAGACGTATATACTGTTCCCTCCGAGAAGTAGGGTTCGACAGGCCAGGAAGGTTGTCAAATATTGCATCCGAGATGTTAGGTTACCTTAGAGTATGATATATACCGTTATAGACGCATATAATGTTCCCACCGAGAAGTAGGTCCGACACGCCTGGAAGGTTGTAGAATATTACATCCGAGATGTCAGGTTGCCTTAGGTTAGGATATATACCGTTATAGACGTATATACTGTTCCCTCCGAGAAGTAGGGTTCGACAGGCCAGGAGTGTTGTTAAATATTGCATCCGAGATGTTAGGTTGCCTTAGATTATGATATATACCGTTATAGACGTATATACTGTTCCCTCCGAGAAGTAGGGTTCGACAGGCCAGGAATGTTGTCAAATATTGCATCCGAGATGTTAGGTTGCCTTAGATTAGGATATACAACGTTATAGACGCATATAATGTTCCCACCGAGAAGTAGGGTCCGACACGCCTGGAATGTTGTAGAATAATACATCCGAGATGTCAGGTTGCCTTAGGTTAGGATATATAACGTTATAGACGTATATACTGTTCCCTCCGAGAAGTAGGGTTCGACAGGCCAGGAATGTTGTCAAATATTGCATCCGAGATGTTAGGTTGCCTTAGATTAGGATATATACCGTTATAGACGCATGTAATGTTACCACCGAGACGTAGGGACCGACACGCCTGGAATGTTGTCAAATGTTACATCCGAGATGTTAGGTTGCCGCAGGTTAGGATATATGACGCTACAGACGTATATACTGTTCCCTCCGAGAAGTAGGGTTCGACAGGCCAGGAATGTTGTCAAATATTGCATCCGAGATGTTAGGTTGCCTTAGATTGGGATATACAACGTTATAGACGCATGTAATGTTCCCACCGAGGAGTAGGGTCCGACACGCCTGGAATGTTGTAGAGTATTACATCCGAGATGTAAGGTTGCCTTAGGTTAGAATATATAACGTTATGGATGTATATACTGTTCCCACCGAGAAGTAGGGTCCGACACGCCTGGAATGTTGTAGAATAATACATTCGAGATGTCAGGTTGCCTTAGGTTAGGATATATAACGTTATGGACGTATATACTGTTCCCACCGAGAAGTAGGGTCCGAAACGCCAGGAATGTTGTCAAATATTACATCCGAGTTGTTACGTTGCCGTTATAGACGCATTAATGTTACCACCGAGACGTAGGGACCGACACGCCTGAAATGTTGTCAAATGTGACATCCGAGATGTTAGGTTGCCTTAGGTTAGGATATATGTCGTTATAGACGTATATACGGTTCCCACCGAGAGGTAGGGTTCGACAGGCCAGGAATGTTGTCAAATATTGCATCCGAGATGTTAGGTTGCCTTAGGTTAGGATATATAACGTTATAGACGCATGTAATGTTACCTCCGAGACGTAGGGACCGACACGCCTGGAATGTTGTCAAGTGTTACATCCGAGATGTTAGGTTGCCTTATGTTAGGATATATGACGTTACAGACGTATATACTATTCCCTCCGGGAAGTAGGGTTCGACAGGCCAGGAATGTTGTCAAATATTGCATCCGAGATGTTAGGTTGCCTTAGATTATGATATATACCGTTATAGACGCATATAATGTTCCCACCGAGTAGTATGGTCCGACACGCCTGCAAGGTTGTAGAATATTACATCCGAGATGTCAGGTTGCCTTAGGTTAGGATATATACTGTTATAGACATATATACTGTTCCCTCCGAGAAGTATGGTCCGACACGCCTGGAAGGTTGTAGAATATTACAGCCGAGATGTCAGGTTGCCTTAGGTTAGGATATATACTGTTATAGACATATATACTGTTCCCTCCGAGAAGTAGGGTTCGACAGGCCAGGAATGTTGTCAAATATTGCATCCGACATGTTAGGTTGCCTTAGGTTAGGATATAAGACGTTACAGACGTATATACTGTTCCCTCCGAGAAGTAGGGTTCGACAGGCCAGGAATGTTGTCAAATATTGCATCCGAGATGTTAGGTTACCTTAGAGTATGATATATACCGTTATAGACGCATATAATATTCCCACCGAGAAGTAGGGTCCGACACGCCTGGAAGGTTGTAGAATATTACATCCGAGATGTCAGGTTGCCTTAGGTTAGGATATATACCGTTATAGACATATATACTGTTCCCTCCGAGAAGTAGGGTTCGACAGGCCAGGAGTGTTGTCAAATATTGCATCCGAGATGTTAGGTTGCCTTAGATTATGATATACAACGTTATAGACGCATATGATGTTCCCACCGAGAAGTAGGGTCCGACACGCCTGGAATGTTGTAGAATAATACAACCGAGATGTCAGGTTGCCTTAGGTTAGGATATATAACGTTATAGACGTATATACTGTTCCCTCCGAGAAGTAGGGTTCGACAGGCCAGGAATGTTGTCAAATATTGCATCCGAGATGTTAGGTTGCCTTAGATTAGGATATATACCGTTATAGACGCATGTAATGTTACCACCGAGACGTAGGGACCGACACGCCTGGAATGTTGTCAAATGTTACATCCGAGATGTTAGGTTGCCTCAGGTTAGGATATATGACGCTACAGACGTATATACTGTTCCCTCCGAGAAGTAGGGTTCGACAGGCCAGGAATGTTGTCAAATATTGCATCCGAGATGTTAGGTTGCCTTAGATTAGGATATATACCGTTATAGACGCATGTAATGTTACCACCGAGACGTAGGGACCGACACGCCTGGAATGTTGTCAAATATTGCATCCGAGATGTTAGGTTGCCTTAGATTAGGATATACAACGTTATAGACGCATATAATGTTCCCACCGAGAAGTAGGGTCCGACACGCCTGGAATGTTGTAGAATAATACATCCGAGATGTCAGGTTGCCTTAGGTTAGGATATATAACGTTATAGACGTATATACTGTTCCCTCCGAGAAGTAGGGTTCGACAGGCCAGGAATGTTGTCAAATATTGCATCCGAGATGTTAGGTTGCCTTAGATTAGGATATACAACGTTATAGACGCATATAATGTTCCCACCGAGAAGTAGGGTCCGACACGCCTGGAATGTTGAAGAATAATACATCCGAGATGTCAGGTTGCCTTAGGTTAGGATATATAACGTTATAGACGTATATACTGTTCCCTCCGAGAAGTAGGGTTCGACAGGCCAGGAATGTTGTCAAATATTGCATCCGAGATGTTAGGTTGCCTTAGATTAGGATATATACCGTTATAGACGCATGTAATGTTACCACCGAGACGTAGGGACCGACACGCCTGGAATGTTGTCAAATGTTACATCCGAGATGTTAGGTTGCCTCAGGTTAGGATGTATGACGCTACCGACGTATATACTGTTCCCTCCGAGAAGTAGGGTTCGACAGGCCAGGAATGTTGTCAAATGTTGCATCCGAGATGTTAGGTTGCCTTAGATTGGGATATACAACGTTATAGACGCATGTAATGTTCCCACCGAGGAGTAGGGTCCGACACGCCTGGAATGTTGTAGAGTATTACATCCGAGATGTAAGGTTGCCTTAGGTTAGAATATATAACGTTATGGATGTGTATACTGTTCCCACCGAGACGTAGGGTCCGACACGCCTGGAATGTTGTAGAAAAATACATCCGAGATGTCAGGTTGCCTTAGGTTAGGATATATAACGTTATGGACGTATATACTGTTCCCACCGAGAAGTAGGGTCCGAAACGCCAGGAATGTTGTCAAATATTACATCCGAGTTGTTACGTTGCCGTTATAGACGCATTAATGTTACCACCGAGACGTAGGGACCGACACGCCTGGAATGTTGTCAAATGTTACATCCGAGATGTTAGGTTGCCTTAGGTTAGGATATATATCGTTATATACGTATATACTGTTCCCACCGAGAGGTAGCGTTCGACAGGCCAGGAATGTTGTCAAATATTGCATCCGAGATGTTAGGTTGTCTTAGATTAGGATATATACCGTTAGAGACGTATATAATGTTCCCTCCGAGAAGTAGGGTTCAACAGGCCAGGAATGTTGTCAAATATTGCATCCGAGATGTTAGGTTGCCTTAGATTAGGATATACAACGTTATAGACGCATATAATGTTCCCACCGAGAAGTAGGGTCCGACACGCCTGGAAGGTTGTAGAATATTAAATCTGAGATGTTAGGTTGCCTTAGGTTAGGATATATGACGTTACAGACGTATATACTGTTCCCTCCGAGAAGTAGGGTTTGACAGGACAGGAATGTTATCAAATATTGCATCCGAGATGTTAGGTTGCCCTAGATTATGATATATACCGTTATAGACACATATAATGTTCCCACCGAGAAGTAGGGTCCGACACGCCTGGAATGATGTAGAATATTACATCCGAGATGTCAGGTTGCCTTAGGTTAGGATATATAACGTTACAGACGTATATACTGTTCCCACCGAGAAGTAGGGTCCGACACGCCAGGAATGTTGTCAAATATTACATCCGAGATGTAAGGTTGCCTTAGGTTAGGATATATGACGTTATGGGCGTATATACTGTTCCCATCGAGAAGTAGGGTCCGAAACGCCAGGAATGTTGTCAAATATTACATCCGAGATGTAAGGTTGCCTTAGGTTAGGATATATGACGTTATGGACGTATATACTGTTCCCACCGAGAAGTAGGGTCCGAAACGCCAGGAATGTTGTCAAATATTACATCCGAGTTGTTACGTTGCCGTTATAGACGCATTAATGTTACCACCGAGACGTAGGGACCGACACGCCTAGAATGTTGTCAAATGTGACATCCGAGATGTTAGGTTGCCTTAGGTTAGGATATATACTGTTATAGACATATATACTGTTCCCTCCGAGAAGTAGGGTTCGACAGGCCAGGAATGTTGTCAAATATTGCATCCGACATGTTAGGTTGCCTTAGGTTAGGATATAAGACGTTACAGACGTATATACTGTTCCCTCCGAGAAGTAGGGTTCGACAGGCCAGGAATGTTGTCAAATATTGCATCCGAGATGTTAGGTTACCTTAGAGTATGATATATACCGTTATAGACGCATATAATGTTCCCACCGAGAAGTAGGTCCGACACGCCTGGAAGGTTGTAGAATATTACATCCGAGATGTCAGGTTGCCTTAGGTTAGGATATATACCGTTATAGACGTATATACTGTTCCCTCCGAGAAGTAGGGTTCGACAGGCCAGGAGTGTTGTTAAATATTGCATCCGAGATGTTAGGTTGCCTTAGATTATGATATATACCGTTATAGACGTATATACTGTTCCCTCCGAGAAGTAGGGTTCGACAGGCCAGGAATGTTGTCAAATATTGCATCCGAGATGTTAGGTTGCCTTAGATTAGGATATACAACGTTATAGACGCATATAATGTTCCCACCGAGAAGTAGGGTCCGACACGCCTGGAATGTTGTAGAATAATACATCCGAGATGTCAGGTTGCCTTAGGTTAGGATATATAACGTTATAGACGTATATACTGTTCCCTCCGAGAAGTAGGGTTCGACAGGCCAGGAATGTTGTCAAATATTGCATCCGAGATGTTAGGTTGCCTTAGATTAGGATATATACCGTTATAGACGCATGTAATGTTACCACCGAGACGTAGGGACCGACACGCCTGGAATGTTGTCAAATGTTACATCCGAGATGTTAGGTTGCCGCAGGTTAGGATATATGACGCTACAGACGTATATACTGTTCCCTCCGAGAAGTAGGGTTCGACAGGCCAGGAATGTTGTCAAATATTGCATCCGAGATGTTAGGTTGCCTTAGATTGGGATATACAACGTTATAGACGCATGTAATGTTCCCACCGAGGAGTAGGGTCCGACACGCCTGGAATGTTGTAGAGTATTACATCCGAGATGTAAGGTTGCCTTAGGTTAGAATATATAACGTTATGGATGTATATACTGTTCCCACCGAGAAGTAGGGTCCGACACGCCTGGAATGTTGTAGAATAATACATTCGAGATGTCAGGTTGCCTTAGGTTAGGATATATAACGTTATGGACGTATATACTGTTCCCACCGAGAAGTAGGGTCCGAAACGCCAGGAATGTTGTCAAATATTACATCCGAGTTGTTACGTTGCCGTTATAGACGCATTAATGTTACCACCGAGACGTAGGGACCGACACGCCTGAAATGTTGTCAAATGTGACATCCGAGATGTTAGGTTGCCTTAGGTTAGGATATATGTCGTTATAGACGTATATACGGTTCCCACCGAGAGGTAGGGTTCGACAGGCCAGGAATGTTGTCAAATATTGCATCCGAGATGTTAGGTTGCCTTAGATTAGGATATACAACGTTATAGACGCATATAATGTTCCCACCGAGGAGTAGGGTCCGACACGCCTGGAATGTTGTAGAGTATTACATCCGAGATGTAAGGTTGCCTTAGGTTAGAATATATAACGTTATGGATGTATATACTGTTCCCACCGAGAAGTAGGGTCCGACACGCCAGGAATGTTGTCAAATATTGCATCCGAGATGTTAGGTTGCCTTAGATTATGATATATACCGTTATAGACGCATATAATGTTCCCACCGAGTAGTATGGTCCGACACGCCTGCAAGGTTGTAGAATATTACATCCGAGATGTCAGGTTGCCTTAGGTTAGGATATATACTGTTATAGACATATATACTGTTCCCTCCGAGAAGTATGGTCCGACACGCCTGGAAGGTTGTAGAATATTACAGCCGAGATGTCAGGTTGCCTTAGGTTAGGATATATACTGTTATAGACATATATACTGTTCCCTCCGAGAAGTAGGGTTCGACAGGCCAGGAATGTTGTCAAATATTGCATCCGACATGTTAGGTTGCCTTAGGTTAGGATATAAGACGTTACAGACGTATATACTGTTCCCTCCGAGAAGTAGGGTTCGACAGGCCAGGAATGTTGTCAAATATTGCATCCGAGATGTTAGGTTACCTTAGAGTATGATATATACCGTTATAGACGCATATAATATTCCCACCGAGAAGTAGGGTCCGACACGCCTGGAAGGTTGTAGAATATTACATCCGAGATGTCAGGTTGCCTTAGGTTAGGATATATACCGTTATAGACATATATACTGTTCCCTCCGAGAAGTAGGGTTCGACAGGCCAGGAGTGTTGTCAAATATTGCATCCGAGATGTTAGGTTGCCTTAGATTATGATATATACCGTTATAGACGTATATACTGTTCCCTCCGAGAAGTAGGATTCGACAGGCCAGGAATGTTGTCAAATATTGCATCCGAGATGTTAGGTTGCCTTAGATTAGGATATACAACGTTATAGACGCATATAATGTTCCCACCGAGAAGTAGGGTCCGACACGCCTGGAATGTTGTAGAATAATACATCCGAGATGTCAGGTTGCCTTAGGTTAGGATATATAACGTTATAGACGTATATACTGTTCCCTCCGAGAAGTAGGGTTCGACAGGCCAGGAATGTTGTCAAATATTGCATCCGAGATGTTAGGTTGCCTTAGATTAGGATATATACCGTTATAGACGCATGTAATGTTACCACCGAGACGTAGGGACCGACACGCCTGGAATGTTGTCAAATATTGCATCCGAGATGTTAGGTTGCCTTAGATTAGGATATACAACGTTATAGACGCATATAATGTTCCCACCGAGAAGTAGGGTCCGACACGCCTGGAATGTTGTAGAATAATACATCCGAGATGTCAGGTTGCCTTAGGTTAGGATATATAACGTTATAGACGTATATACTGTTCCCTCCGAGAAGTAGGGTTCGACAGGCCAGGAATGTTGTCAAATATTGCATCCGAGATGTTAGGTTGCCTTAGATTAGGATATATACCGTTATAGACGCATGTAATGTTACCACCGAGACGTAGGGACCGACACGCCTGGAATGTTGTCAAATGTTACATCCGAGATGTTAGGTTGCCTCAGGTTAGGATATATGACGCTACAGACGTATATACTGTTCCCTCCGAGAAGTAGGGTTCGACAGGCCAGGAATGTTGTCAAATATTGCATCCGAGATGTTAGGTTGCCTTAGATTAGGATATATACCGTTATAGACGCATGTAATGTTACCACCGAGACGTAGGGACCGACACGCCTGGAATGTTGTCAAATGTTACATCCGAGATGTTAGGTTGCCTCAGGTTAGGATATATGACGCTACAGACGTATATACTGTTCCCACCGAGAAGTAGGGTCCGACACGCCTGGAATGTTGTAGAATAATACATTCGAGATGTCAGGTTGCCTTAGGTTATGATATATAACGTTATGGACGTATATACTGTTCCCACCGAGAAGTAGGGTCCGAAACGCCAGGAATGTTGTCAAATATTACATCCGAGTTGTTACGTTGCCGTTATAGACGCATTAATGTTACCACCGAGACGTAGGGACCGACACGCCTGGAATGTTGTCAAATGTGACATCCGAGATGTTAGGTTGCCTTAGGTTAGGATATATGTCGTTATAGACGTATATACGGTTCCCACCGAGAGGTAGGGTTCGACAGGCCAGGAATGTTGTCAAATATTGCATCCGAGATGTTAGGTTGCCTTAGGTTAGGATATATAACGTTATAGACGCATGTAATGTTACCTCCGAGACGTAGGGACCGACACGCCTGGAATGTTGTCAAATGTTACATCCGAGATGTTAGGTTGCCTTATGTTAGGATATATGACGCTACAGACGTATATACTGTTCCCTCCGAGAAGTAGGTTTCGACAGGCCAGGAATGTTGTCAAATATTGCATCCGAGATGTTAGGTTGCCTTAGATTAGGATATACAACGTTATAGACGCATATAATGTTCCCACCGAGGAGTAGGGTCCGACACGCCTGGAATGTTGTAGAGTATTACATCCGAGATGTAAGGTTGCCTTAGGTTAGAATATATAACGTTATGGATGTATATACTGTTCCCACCGAGAAGTAGGGTCCGACACGCCAGGAATGTTGTCAAATATTGCATCCGAGATGTTAGGTTGCCTTAGATTAGGATATACAACGTTATAGACGCATATAATGTTCCCACCGAGAAGTAGGGTCCGACACGCCTGGAAGGTTGTAGAATATTAAATCCGAGATGTTAGGTTGCCTTAGGTTAGGATATATGACGTTACAGACGTATATACTGTTCCCTCCGAGAAGTAGGGTTTGACAGGCCAGGAATGTTATCAAATATTGCATCCGAGATGTTAGGTTGCCTTAGATTATGATATATACCGTTATAGACACATATAATGTTCCCACCGAGAAGTAGGGTCCGACACGCCTGGAATGATGTAGAATATTACATCCGAGATGTCAGGTTGCCTTAGGTTAGGATATATAACGTTATAGACGTATATACTGTTCCCACCGAGAAGTAGGGTCCGACACGCCAGGAACGTTGTCAAATATTACATCCGAAATGTAAGGTTGCCTTAGGTTAGGATATATGACGTTATGGGCGTATATACTGTTCCCACCGAGAAGTAGGGTTCGAAACGCCAGGAGTGTTGTCAAATATTACATCCGAGATGTAAGGTTGCCTTAGGTTAGGATATATGACGTTATGGACGTATATACTGTTCCCACCGAGAAGTAGGGTCTGAAACGCCAGGAATGTTGTCAAATATTACATCCGAGTTGTTACGTTGCCGTTATAGACGCATTAATGTTACCACCAAGACGTAGGGACCGACACGCCTGGAATGTTGTCAAATGTGACATCCGAGATGTTAGGTTGCCTTAGGTTAGGATATATGTCGTTATAGACGTATATACTGTTCCCACCGAGAGGTAGGGTTCGACAGGCCAGGAATGTTGTCAAATATTGCATCCGAGATGTTAGGTTGCCTTAGGTTAGGATATATAACGTTATAGACGCATGTAATGTTACCTCCGAGACGTAGGGACCGACACGCCTGGAATGTTGTCAAGTGTTACATCCGAGATGTTAGGTTGCCTTATGTTAGGATATATGACGTTACAGACGTATATAATATTCCCTCCGGGAAGTAGGGTTCGACAGGCCAGGAATGTTGTCAAATATTGCATCCGAGATGTTAGGTTGCCTTAGATTATGATATATACCGTTATAGACGCATATAATGTTCCCACCGAGTAGTATGGTCCGACACGCCTGCAAGGTTGTAGAATATTACATCCGAGATGTCAGGTTGCCTTAGGTTAGGATATATACTGTTATAGACATATATACTGTTCCCTCCGAGAAGTATGGTCCGACACGCCTGGAAGGTTGTAGAATATTACAGCCGAGATGTCAGGTTGCCTTAGGTTAGGATATATACTGTTATAGACATATATACTGTTCCCTCCGAGAAGTAGGGTTCGACAGGCCAGGAATGTTGTCAAATATTGCATCCGACATGTTAGGTTGCCTTAGGTTAGGATATAAGACGTTACAGACGTATATACTGTTCCCTCCGAGAAGTAGGGTTCGACAGGCCAGGAATGTTGTCAAATATTGCATCCGAGATGTTAGGTTACCTTAGAGTATGATATATACCGTTATAGACGCATATAATATTCCCACCGAGAAGTAGGGTCCGACACGCCTGGAAGGTTGTAGAATATTACATCCGAGATGTCAGGTTGCCTTAGGTTAGGATATATACCGTTATAGACATATATACTGTTCCCTCCGAGAAGTAGGGTTCGACAGGCCAGGAGTGTTGTCAAATATTGCATCCGAGATGTTAGGTTGCCTTAGATTATGATATATACCGTTATAGACGTATATACTGTTCCCTCCGAGAAGTAGGGTTCGACAGGCCAGGAATGTTGTCAAATATTGCATCCGAGATGTTAGGTTGCCTTAGATTAGGATATACAACGTTATAGACGCATATAATGTTCCCACCGAGAAGTAGGGTCCGACACGCCTGGAATGTTGTCAAATGTTACATGCGAGATGTTAGGTTGCCTTATGTTAGGATATATGACGCTACAGACGTATATACTGTTCCCTCCGAGAAGTAGGGTTCGACAGGCCAGGAATGTTGTCAAATATTGCATCCGAGATGTTAGGTTGCCTTAGATTAGGATATATACCGTTATAGACGCATGTAATGTTACCACCGAGACGTAGGGACCGACACGCCTGGAATGTTGTCGAATGTTACATCCGAGATGTTAGGTTGCCTCAGGTTAGGATATATGACGCTACAGACGTATATACTGTTCCCTCCGAGAAGTAGGGTTCGACAGGCCAGGAATGTTGTCAAATATTGCATCCGAGATGTTAGGTTGCCTTAGGTTAGGATATATATCGTTATAGACGCATATAAAGTTCCCACCGAGTAGTATGGTCCGACACGGCTGGAAGGTTGTAGAATATTACATCCGAGATGTCAGGTTGCCTTAGGTTAGGATATATACTGTTATAGACATATATACTGTTCCCTCCGAGAAGTATGGTCCGACACGCCTGGAAGGTTGTAGAATATTACATCCGAGATGTCAGGTTGCCTTAGGTTAGGATATATACTGTTATAGACATATATACTGTTCCCTCCGAGAAGTAGGGTTCGACAGGCCAGGAATGTTGTCAAATATTGCATCCGACATGTTAGGTTGCCTTAGGTTAGGATATAAGACGTCACAGACGTATATACTGTTCCCTCCGAGAAGTAGGGTTCGACAGGCCAGGAATGTTGTCAAATATTGCATCCGAGATGTTAGGTTACCTTAGAGTATGATATATACCGTTATAGACGCATATAATGTTCCCACCGAGAAGTAGGGTCCGACACGCCTGGAAGGTTGTAGAATATTGCATCCGAGATGTCAGGTTGCCTTAGGTTAGGATATATACCGTTATAGACATATATACTGTTCCCTCCGAGAAGTAGGGTTCGACAGGCCAGGAGTGTTGTCAAATATGCCATCCGAGATGTTAGGTTGCCTTAGATTATGATATATACCGTTATAGACGTATATACTGTTCCCTCCGAGAAGTAGGGTTCGACGGGCCAGGAATGTTGTCAAATATTGCATCCGAGATGTTAGGTTGCCTTAGATTAGGATATACAACGTTATAGACGCATATAATGTTCCCACCGAGAAGTAGGGTCCGACACGCCTGGAATGTTGAAGAATAATACATCCGAGATGTCAGGTTGCCTTAGGTTAGGATATATAACGTTATAGACGTATATACTGTTCCCTCCGAGAAGTAGGGTTCGACAGGCCAGGAATGTTGTCAAATATTGCATCCGAGATGTTAGGTTGCCTTAGATTAGGATATATACCGTTATAGACGCATGTAATGTTACCACCGAGACGTAGGGACCGACAGGCCTGGAATGTTGTCAAATGTTACATCCGAGATGTTAGGTTGCCTCAGGTTAGGATGTATGACGCTACCGACGTATATACTGTTCCCTCCGAGAAGTAGGGTTCGACAGGCCAGGAATGTTGTCAAATGTTGCATCCGAGATGTTAGGTTGCCTTAGATTGGGATATACAACGTTATAGACGCATGTAATGTTCCCACCGAGGAGTAGGGTCTGACACGCCTGGAATGTTGTAGAGTATTACATCCGAGATGTAAGGTTGCCTTAGGTTAGAATATATAACGTTATGGATGTGTATACTGTTCCCACCGAGAAGTAGGGTCCGACACGCCTGGAATGTTGTAGAAAAATACATCCGAGATGTCAGGTTGCCTTAGGTTAGGATATATAACGTTATGGACGTATATACTGTTCCCACCGAGAAGTAGGGTCCGAAACGCCAGGAATGTTGTCAAATATTACATCCGAGTTGTTACGTTGCCGTTATAGACGCATTAATGTTACCACCGAGACGTAGGGACCGACACGCCTGGAATGTTGTCAAATGTGACATCCGAGATGTTAGGTTGCCTTAGGTTAGGATATATGTCGTTATAGACGTATATACTGTTCCCACCGAGAGGTAGGGTTCGACAGGCCAGGAATGTTGTCAAATATTGCATCCGAGATGTTAGGTTGCCTTAGGTTAGGATATATAACGTTATAGACGCATGTAATGTTACCTCCGAGACGTAGGGACCGACACGCCTGGAATGTTGTCAAGTGTTACATCCGAGATGTTAGGTTGCCTTATGTTAGGATATATGACGTTACAGACGTATATACTGTTCCCTCCGGGAAGTAGGGTTCGACAGGCCAGGAATGTTGTCAAATATTGCATCCGAGATGTTAGGTTGCCTTAGATTATGATATATACCGTTATAGACGCATATAATGTTCCCACCGAGTAGTATGGTCCGACACGCCTGCAAGGTTGTAGAATATTACATCCGAGATGTCAGGTTGCCTTAGGTTAGGATATATACTGTTATAGACATATATACTGTTCCCTCCGAGAAGTATGGTCCGACACGCCTGGAAGGTTGTAGAATATTACATCCGAGATGTCAGGTTGCCTTAGGTTAGGATATATACTGTTATAGACATATATACTGTTCCCTCCGAGAAGTAGGGTTCGACAGGCCAGGAATGTTGTCAAATATTGCATCCGACATGTTAGGTTGCCTTAGGTTAGGATATAAGACGTTACAGACGTATATAGTGTTCCCTCCGAGAAGTAGGGTTCGACAGGCCAGGAATGTTGTCAAATATTGCATCCGAGATGTTAGGTTACCTTAGAGTATGATATATACCGTTATAGACGCATATAATATTCCCACCGAGAAGTAGGGTCCGACACGCCTGGAAGGTTGTAGAATATTACATTCGAGATGTCAGGTTGCCTTAGGTTAGGATATATACCGTTATAGACATATATACTGTTCCCTCCGAGAAGTAGGGTTCGACAGGCCAGGAGTGTTGTCAAATATTGCATCCGAGATGTTAGGTTGCGTTAGATTATGATATATACCGTTATAGACGTATATACTGTTCCCTCCGAGAAGTAGGGTTCGACAGGCCAGGAATGTTGTCAAATATTGCATCCGAGATGTTAGGTTGCCTTAGATTAGGATATACAACGTTATAGACGCATATAATGTTCCCACCGAGAAGTAGGGTCCGACACGCCTGGAATGTTGTAGAATAATACATCCGAGATGTCAGGTTGCCTTAGGTTAGGATATATAACGTTATAGACGTATATACTGTTCCCTCCGAGAAGTAGGGTTCGACAGGCCAGGAATGTTGTCAAATATTGCATCCGAGATGTTAGGTTGCCTTAGATTAGGATATATACCGTTATAGACGCATGTAATGTTACCACCGAGACGTAGGGACCGACACGCCTGGAATGTTGTCAAATATTGCATCCGAGATGTTAGGTTGCCTTAGATTAGGATATACAACGTTATAGACGCATATAATGTTCCCACCGAGAAGTAGGGTCCGACACGCCTGGAATGTTGTAGAATAATACATCCGAGATGTCAGGTTGCCTTAGGTTAGGATATATAACGTTATAGACGTATATACTGTTCCCTCCGAGAAGTAGGGTTCGACAGGCCAGGAATGTTGTCAAATATTGCATCCGAGATGTTAGGTTGCCTTAGATTAGGATATATACCGTTATAGACGCATGTAATGTTACCACCGAGACGTAGGGACCGACACGCCTGGAATGTTGTCAAATGTTACATCCGAGATGTTAGGTTGCCTCAGGTTAGGATATATGACGCTACAGACGTATATACTGTTCCCTCCGAGAAGTAGGGTTCGACAGGCCAGGAATGTTGTCAAATATTGCATCCGAGATGTTAGGTTGCCTTAGATTAGGATATATACCGTTATAGACGCATGTAATGTTACCACCGAGACGTAGGGACCGACACGCCTGGAATGTTGTCAAATATTGCATCCGAGATGTTAGGTTGCCTTAGATTAGGATATACAACGTTATAGACGCATATAATGTTCCCACCGAGAAGTAGGGTCCGACACGCCTGGAATGTTGTCAAATGTGACATCCGAGATGTTAGGTTGCCTTAGGTTAGGATATATGTCGTTATGGACGTATATACTGTTCCCACCGAGAGGTAGGGTTCGACAGGCCAGGAATGTTGTCAAATGTTACATCCGAGATGTTAGGTTGCCTCAGGTTAGGATATATGACGCTACAGACGTATATACTGTTCCCTCCGAGAAGTAGGGTTCGACAGGCCAGGAATGTTGTCAAATATTGCATCCGAGATGTTAGGTTGCCTTAGATTGGGATATACAACGTTATAGACGCATGTAATGTTCCCACCGAGGAGTAGGGTCCGACACGCCTGGAATGTTGTAGAGTATTACATCCGAGATGTAAGGTTGCCTTAGGTTAGAATATATAACGTTATGGATGTGTATACTGTTCCCACCGAGAAGTAGGGTCCGACACGCCTGGAATGTTGTAGAAAAATACATCCGAGATGTCAGGTTGCCTTAGGTTAGGATATATAACGTTATGGACGTATATACTGTTCCCACCGAGAAGTAGGGTCCGAAACGCCAGGAATGTTGTCAAATATTACATCCGAGTTGTTACGTTGCCGTTATAGACGCATTAATGTTACCACCGAGACGTAGGGACCGACCCGCCTGGAATGTTGTCAAATGTGACATCCGAGATGTTAGGTTGCCTTAGGTTAGGATATATGTCGTTATGGACGTATATACTGTTCCCACCGAGAGGTAGGGTTCGACAGGCCAGGAATGTTGTCAAATATTGCATCCGAGATGTTAGGTTGCCTTAGGTTAGGATATATAACGTTATAGACGCATGTAATGTTACCTCCGGGACGTAGGGACCGACACGCCTGGAATGTTGTCAAGTGTTACATCCGAGATGTTAGGTTGCCTTATGTTAGGATATATGACGCTACAGACGTATATACTGTTCCCTCCGAGAAGTAGGTTTCGACAGGCCAGGAATGTTGTCAAATATTGCATCCGAGATGTTAGCTTGCCTTAGGTTAGGATATATAACGTTATAGACGCATGTAATGTTACCTCCGAGACGTAGGGACCGACACGCCTGGCATGTTGTCAAGTGTTACATCCGAGATGTTAGGTTGCCTTATGTTAGGATATATGACGTTACAGACGTATATACTGTTCCCTCCGGGAAGTAGGGTTCGACAGGCCAGGAATGTTGTCAAATATTGCATCCGAGATGTTAGGTTGCCTTAGATTATGATATATACCGTTATAGACGTATATACTGTTCCCTCCGAGAAGTAGGGTTCGACAGGCCAGGAATGTTGTCAAATATTGCATCCGAGACGTTAGGTTACCTTAGGTTAGGATATATATCGTTATAGACGCATATAAAGTTCCCACCGAGTAGTATGGTCCGACACGGCTGGAAGGTTGTAGAATATTACATCCGAGATGTCAGGTTGCCTTAGGTTAGGATATATACTGTTATAGACATATATACTGTTCCCTCCGAGAAGTATGGTCCGACACGCCTGGAAGGTTGTAGAATATTACATCCGAGATGTCAGGTTGCCTTAGGTTAGGATATATACTGTTATAGACATATATACTGTTCCCTCCGAGAAGTAGGGTTCGACAGGCCAGGAATGTTGTCAAATATTGCATCCGACATGTTAGGTTGCCTTAGGTTAGGATATAAGACGTCACAGACGTATATACTGTTCCCTCCGAGAAGTAGGGTTCGACAGGCCAGGAATGTTGTCAAATATTGCATCCGAGATGTTAGGTTACCTTAGAGTATGATATATACCGTTATAGACGCATATAATGTTCCCACCGAGAAGTAGGGTCCGACACGCCTGGAAGGTTGTAGAATATTACATCCGAGATGTCAGGTTGCCTTAGGTTAGGATATATACCGTTATAGACATATATACTGTTCCCTCCGAGAAGTAGGGTTCGACAGGCCAGGAGTGTTGTCAAATATGCCATCCGAGATGTTAGGTTGCCTTAGATTATGATATATACCGTTATAGACGTATATACTGTTCCCTCCGAGAAGTAGGGTTCGACAGGCCAGGAATGTTGTCAAATTTTGCATCCGAGATGTTAGGTTGCCTTAGATTAGGATATATACCGTTATAGACGCATGTAATGTTACCACCGAGACGTAGGGACCGACACGCCTGGAATGTTGTCAAATGTTACATCCGAGATGTTAGGTTGCCTCAGGTTAGGATATATGACGCTACAGACGTATATACTGTTCCCTCCGAGAAGTAGGGTTCGACAGGCCAGGAATGTTGTCAAATGTTGCATCCGAGATGTTAGGTTGCCTTAGATTGGGATATACAACGTTATAGACGCATGTAATGTTCCCACCGAGGAGTAGGGTCCGACACGCCTGGAATGTTGTAGAGTATTACATCCGAGATGTAAGGTTGCCTTAGGTTAGAATATATAACGTTATGGATGTGTATACTGTTCCCACCGAGAAGTAGGGTCCGACACGCCTGGAATGTTGTAGAAAAATACATCCGAGATGTCAGGTTGCCTTAGGTTAGGATATATAACGTTATGGACGTATATACTGTTCCCACCGAGAAGTAGGGTCCGAAACGCCAGGAATGTTGTCAAATATTACATCCGAGTTGTTACGTTGCCGTTATAGACGCATTAATGTTACCACCGAGACGTAGGGACCGACACGCCTGGAATGTTGTCAAATGTGACATCCGAGATGTTAGGTTGCCTTAGGTTAGGATATATGTCGTTATAGACGTATATACTGTTCCCACCGAGAGGTAGGGTTCGACAGGCCAGGAATGTTGTCAAATATTGCATCCGAGATGTTAGGTTGCCTTAGGTTAGGATATATAACGTTATAGACGCATGTAATGTTACCTCCGAGACGTAGGGACCGACACGCCTGGAATGTTGTCAAATGTTACATCCGAGATGTTAGGTTGCCTTATGTTAGGATATATGACGCTACAGACGTATATACTGTTCCCTCCGAGAAGTAGGTTTCGACAGGCCAGGAATGTTGTCAAATATTGCATCCGAGATGTTAGGTTGCCTTAGATTAGGATATACAACGTTATAGACGCATATAATGTTCCCACCGAGGAGTAGGGTCCGACACGCCTGGAATGTTGTAGAGTATTACATCCGAGATGTAAGGTTGCCTTAGGTTAGAATATATAACGTTATGGATGTATATACTGTTCCCACCGAGAAGTAGGGTCCGACACGCCAGGAATGTTGTCAAATATTGCATCCGAGATGTTAGGTTGCCTTAGATTAGGATATACAACGTTATAGACACATATAATGTTCCCACCGAGGAGTGGGGTCCTACACGCCTGGAATGTTGTAGAATATTACATCCGACATGTAAGGTTGCCTTAGGTTAGAATATATAACGTTATGGACGTATATACTGTTCCCACCGAGAAGTAGGGTTCGACACGCCAGGAATGTTGTCAAATATTACATCCGAGATGTAAGGTTGCCTTAGGTTAGGATATATAACGTTATGGACGTATATACTGTTCCCACCGAGAGGTAGGGTTCGACAGGCCAGGAATGTTGTCAAATATTGCATCCGAGATGTTAGGTTGCCTTAGGTTAGGATATATAACGTTATAGACGCATGCAATGTTACCACCGAGACGTAGGGACCGAGACGACTGGAATGTTGTCAAATGTTACATCCGAGATGTTAGGTTGCCTTATGTTAGGATATATGACGCTACAGACGTATATACTGTTCCCTCCGAGAAGTAGGGTTCGACAGGCCAGGAATGTTATCAAATATTGCATCCGAGATGTTAGGTTGCCTTAGATTATGATATATACCGTTATAGACGTATATACTGTTCCCTCCGAGAAGTAGGGTTCGGCAGGCCAGGAATGTCGTCAAATATTGCATCCGAGATGTTAGGTTGCCTTAGGTTAGGATATATAAAGTTATAGACGCATGTAATGATACCACCGAGACGTAGGGACCAACACGCCTGGAATGTTGTCAAATGTTACATCCGAGATGTTAGGTTGCCTTAGGTTAGGATATATGACGTTACAGACGTATATACTGTTCCCTCCGAGAAGTAGGGTTCGACAGGCCAGGAATGTTGTCAAATATTGCATCCGAGATGTTAGGTTGCCTTAGATTATGATATATACCGTTATAGACGTATATACTGTTCCCTCCGAGAAGTAGGGTTCGGCAGGCCAGGAATGTCGTCAAATATTGCATCCGAGATGTTAGGTTGCCTTAGGTTAGGATATATAAAGTTATAGACGCATGTAATGATACCACCGAGACGTAGGGACCAACACGCCTGGAATGTTGTCAAATGTTACATCCGAGATGTTAGGTTGCCTTAGGTTAGGATATATGACGTTACAGACGTATATACTGTTCCCTCCGAGAAGTAGGTTTCGACAGGCCAGGAATGTTGTCAAATATTGCATCCGAGATGTTAGATTGCCTTAGATTATGATATCGACCGTTATAGACGCATATAATATTCCCACCGAAAAGTATGCACCGACACGCCAGGAATGTTGTAGAAAAAAACATCCGAGATGTCAGGTTGCCTTAGGTTAGGATATATAACGTTATGGACGTATATACTGTTCCCACCGAGAAGTAGGGTCCGAAACGCCAGGAATGTTGTCAAATATTACATCCGAGTTGTTACGTTGCCGTTATAGACGCATTAATGTTACCACCGAGACGTAGGGACCGACACGCCTGGAATGTTGTCAAATGTGACATCCGAGATGTTAGGTTGCCTTAGGTTAGGATATATGTCGTTATAGACGTATATACTGTTCCCACCGAGAGGTAGGGTTCGACAGGCCAGGAATGTTGTCAAATATTGCATCCGAGATGTTAGGTTGCCTTAGGTTAGTATATATAACGTTATAGACGCATGTAATGTTACCACCGAGACGTAGGGACCGACACGCCTGGAATGTAGTCAAATATTGCATCCGAGATGTTAGGTTGCCTTAGATTAGGATATATACCGTTATAGACGTATATACTGTTCCCTCCGAGAAGTAGGGTTCGACAGGCCAGGAATGTTGTCAAATATTGCATCCGAGATGTTAGCTTGCCTTAGGTTAGGATATATAACGTTATAAACTCATGTAATGTTACCACCGAGACGTAGGGACCGACAGGCCAGGAATGTTGTCAAATATTGCATCCGAGATGTTAGGTTGCCTTAGATTAGGATATACAACGTTATAGACGCATATAATGTTCCCACCGAGAAGTAGGGTCCGACACGCCTGGAAGGTTGTAGAATATTACATCCGAGATGTTAGGTTGCCTTAGGTTAGGATATATGACGTTACAGACGTATATACTTTTCCGTCTGAGAAGTAGGGTTCGACAGGCCAGGAATGTTGTCAAATATTGCATCCGAGATGTTAGGTTGCCTTAGATTAGGATATACAACGTTATAGACGCATATAATGTTCCCACCGAGGAGTAGGGTCCGACACGCCTGGAATGTTGTAGAGTATTACATCCGAGATGTAAGGTTGCCTTAGGTTAGAATATATAACGTTATGGATGTATATACTGTTCCCACCGAGAAGTAGGGTCCGACACGCCAGGAATGTTGTCAAATATTGCATCCGAGATGTTAGGTTGCCTTAGATTAGGATATACAACGTTATAGACACATATAATGTTCGCACCGAGGAGTAGGGTCCTACACGCCTGGAATGTTGTAGAATATTACATCCGACATGTAAGGTTGCCTTAGGTTAGAATATATAACGTTATGGACGTATATACTGTTCCCACCGAGAAGTAGGGTCCGACACGCCAGGAATGTTGTCAAATATTACATCCGAGATGTAAGGTTGCCTTAGGTTAGGATATATAACGTTATGGACGTATATACTGTTCCCACCGAGAGGTAGGGTTCGACAGGCCAGGAATGTTGTCAAATATTGCATCCGAGATGTTAGGTTGCCTTAGGTTAGGATATATAACGTTATAGACGCATGTAATGTTACCACCGAGACGTAGGGACCGACACGACTGGAATGTTGTCAAATGTTACATCCGAGATGTTAGGTTGCCTTATGTTAGGATATATGACGCTACAGACGTATATACTGTTCCCTCCGAGAAGTAGGGTTCGACAGGCCAGGAATGTTATCAAATATTGCATCCGAGATGTCAGGTTGCCTTAGATTATGATATATACCGTTATAGACGTATATACTGTTCCCTCCGAGATGTAGGGTTCGGCAGGCCAGGAATGTCGTCAAATATTGCATCCGAGATGTTAGGTTGCCTCAGGTAAGGATATATGACGTTATAGACGTATATACTGTTCCCCCCGAGAAGTAGGGTTCGACAGGCCAGGAATGTTGTCAAATATTGCATCCGAGATGTTAGGTTGCCTTAGATTATGATATATACCGTTATAGACGTATATACTGTTCCCTCCGAGATGTAGGGTTCGGCAGGCCAGGAATGTCGTCAAATATTGCATCAGAGATGTTAGGTTGCCTTAGGTTAGGAAATATAACGTTATAGACGCATGTAATGTTACCACCGAGACGTAGGGACCAACACGCCTGGAATGTTGTCAAATGTTACATCCGAGATGTTAGGTTGCCTTAGGTTAGGATATATGACGTTACAGACGTATATACTGTTCCCTCCGAGAAGTAGGGTTCGACAGGCCAGGAATGTTGTCAAATATTGCATCCGAGATGTTAGGTTGCCTTAGGTTAGGATATATAACGTTATAGACGCATGTAATGTTACCACCGAGACGTAGGGACCGACACGCCTGGAATGTTGTCAAATGTTACATCCGAGATGTTAGGTTGCCTTAGGTTAGGATATATGACGTTACAGACGTATATACTGTTCCCTCTGAGAAGTAGGGTTCGACAGGCCAGGAATGTTATCAAATATTGCATCCGAGATGTTAGGTTGCCTTAGATTATGATATATACCGTTATAGACGTATATACTGTTCCCTCCGAGAAGTAGGGTTCGGCAGGCCAGGAATGTCGTCAAATATTGCATCCGAGATGTTAGGTTGCCTTAGGTTAGGATATATAAAGTTATAGACGCATGTAATGATACCACCGAGACGTAGGGACCAACACGCCTGGAATGTTGTCAAATGTTACATCCGAGATGTTAGGTTGCCTTAGGTTAGGATATATGACGTTACAGACGTATATACTGTTCCCTCCGAGAAGTAGGGTTCGACAGGCCAGGAATGTTGTCAAATATTGCATCCGAGATGTTAGGTTGCCTTAGGTTAGGATATATAAAGTTATAGACGCATGTAATGATACCACCGAGACGTAGGGACCAACACGCCTGGAATGTTGTCAAATGTTACATCCGAGATGTTAGGTTGCCTTAGGTTAGGATATATGACGTTACAGACGTATATACTGTTCCCTCCGAGAAGTAGGGTTCGACAGGCCAGGAATGTTGTCAAATATTGCATCCGAGATGTTAGATTGCCTTAGATTATGATATCGACCGTTATAGACGCATATAATATTCCCACCGAAAAGTATGCACCGACACGCCAGGAATATTGTAAAATATTACGTCTGAGATAATAGGTTGCCTTAGATTAGGATATACAACGTTATAGACTCATATAATGTTCCCACCGAGAAGTAGGGTCCGACATGCCTGGAATGATGTAGAATATTACGTCCGAGATGTCAGGTTGCCCTTAGGTTAAGATATATAACGTTATAGACGTATATACTGTTCCCTCCGAGAAGTACGGTTCGGCAGGCCAGGAATGTTGTCAAATCTTGCATCCGAGATGTTAGGTTGCCTTAGGTTAGGATATATAACGTTATAGACGCATGTAATGTTACCACCGAGACGTAGGGACCGACACGCCCGGAATGTTGTCAAATGTTACATCCGAGATGTTAGGTTGCCTTAGATTAGGATATACAACGTTATAGACGCATATAATGTTCCCACCGAGGAGTAGGGTCCGACACGCCTGGAATGTTGTAGAGTATTACATCCGAGATGTAAGGTTGCCTTAGGTTAGAATATATAACGTTATGGATGTATATACTGTTCCCACCGAGAAGTAGGGTCCTACACGCCAGGAATGTTGTCAAATATTACATCCGAGATGTAAGGTTGCCTTAGGTTAGGATATATAACGTTATGGACGTATATACTGTTCCCACCGAGAAGTAGGGTCCGAAACGCCAGGAATGTTGTCAAATATTACATCCGAGTTGTTACGTTGCCGTTATAGACGCATTAATGTTACCACCGAGACGTAGGGACCGACACGCCTGGAATGTTGTCAAATGTGACATCCGAGATGTTAGGTTGCCTTAGGTTAGGATATATGTCGTTATAGACGTATATACTGTTCCCACCGAGAGGTAGGGTTCGACAGGCCAGGAATGTTGTCAAATATTGCATCCGAGATGTTAGGTTGCCTTAGGTTAGTATATATAACGTTATAGACGCATGTAATGTTACCACCGAGACGTAGGGACCGACACGCCTGGAATGTTGTCAAATATTGCATCCGAGATGTTAGGTTGCCTTAGATTAGGATATATACCGTTATAGACGTATATACTGTTCCCTCCGAGAAGTAGGGTTCGACAGGCCAGGAATGTTGTCAAATATTGCATCCGAGATGTTAGCTTGCCTTAGGTTAGGATATATAACGTTATAGACGCATGTAATGTTACCTCCGAGACGTAGGGACCGACACGCCTGGAATGTTGTCAAGTGTTACATCCGAGATGTTAGGTTGCCTTATGTTAGGATATATGACGCTACAGACGTATATACTGTTCCCTCCGAGAAGTAGGGTTCGACAGGCCAGGAATGTTATCAAATATTGCATCCGTGATGTTAGGTTGCCTTAGATTATGATATATACCGTTATAGACGTATATACTGTTCCCTCCGAGATGTAGGGTTCGGCAGGCCAGGAATGTCGTCAAATATTGCATCCGAGATGTTAGGTTGCCTTAGGTTAGGAAATATAACGTTATAGACGCATGTAATGTTACCACCGAGACGTAGGGACCAACACGCCTGGAATGTTGTCAAATGTTACATCCGAGATGTTAGGTTGCCTTAGGTTAGGATATATGACGTTACAGACGTATATACTGTTCCCTCCGAGAAGTAGGGTTCGACAGGCCAGGAATGTTGTCAAATATTGCATCCGAGATGTTAGGTTGCCTTAGGTTAGGATATATAACGTTATAGACGCATGTAATGTTACCACCGAGACGTAGGGACCGACACGCCTGGAATGTTGTCAAATGTTACATCCGAGATGTTAGGTTGCCTTAGGTTAGGATATATGACGTTACAGACGTATATACTGTTCCCTCTGAGAAGTAGGGTTCGACAGGCCAGGAATGTTATCAAATATTGCATCCGAGATGTTAGGTTGCCTTAGATTATGATATATACCGTTATAGACGTATATACTGTTCCCTCCGAGAAGTAGGGTTCGGCAGGCCAGGAATGTCGTCAAATATTGCATCCGAGATGTTAGGTTGCCTTAGGTTAGGATATATAAAGTTATAGACGCATGTAATGATACCACCGAGACGTAGGGACCAACACGCCTGGAATGTTGTCAAATGTTACATCCGAGATGTTAGGTTGCCTTAGGTTAGGATATATGACGTTACAGACGTATATACTGTTCCCTCCGAGAAGTAGGGTTCGACAGGCCAGGAATGTTGTCAAATATTGCATCCGAGATGTTAGATTGCCTTAGATTATGATATCGACCGTTATAGACGCATATAATATTCCCACCGAAAAGTATGCACCGACACGCCAGGAATATTGTAAAATATTACGTCTGAGATAATAGGTTGCCTTAGATTAGGATATACAACGTTATAGACTCATATAATGTACCCACCGAGAAGTAGGGTCCGACATGCCTGGAATGATGTAGAATATTACGTCCGAGATGTCAGGTTGCCCTTAGGTTAGGATATATAACGTTATAGACGTATATACTGTTCCCTCCGAGAAGTACGGTTCGGCAGGCCAGGAATGTTGTCAAATCTTGCATCCGAGATGTTAGGTTGCCTTAGGTTAGGATATATAACGTTATAGACGCATGTAATGTTACCACCGAGACGTAGGGACCGACACGCCCGGAATGTTGTCAAATGTTACATCCGAGATGTTAGGTTGCCTTAGATTAGGATATACAACGTTATAGACGCATATAATGTTCCCACCGAGGAGTAGGGTCCGACACGCCTGGAATGTTGTAGAGTATTACATCCGAGATGTAAGGTTGCCTTAGGTTAGAATATATAACGTTATGGATGTATATACTGTTCCCACCGAGAAGTAGGGTCCTACACGCCAGGAATGTTGTCAAATATTACATCCGAGATGTAAGGTTGCCTTAGGTTAGGATATATAACGTTATGGACGTATATACTGTTCCCACCGAGAAGTAGGGTCCGAAACGCCAGGAATGTTGTCAAATATTACATCCGAGTTGTTACGTTGCCGTTATAGACGCATTAATGTTACCACCGAGACGTAGGGACCGACACGCCTGGAATGTTGTCAAATGTGACATCCGAGATGTTAGGTTGCCTTAGGTTAGGATATATGTCGTTATAGACGTATATACTGTTCCCACCGAGAGGTAGGGTTCGACAGGCCAGGAATGTTGTCAAATATTGCATCCGAGATGTTAGGTTGCCTTAGGTTAGTATATATAACGTTATAGACGCATGTAATGTTACCACCGAGACGTAGGGACCGACACGCCTGGAATGTTGTCAAATATTGCATCCGAGATGTTAGGTTGCCTTAGATTAGGATATATACCGTTATAGACGTATATACTGTTCCCTCCGAGAAGTAGGGTTCGACAGGCCAGGAATGTTGTCAAATATTGCATCCGAGATGTTAGCTTGCCTTAGGTTAGGATATATAACGTTATAGACGCATGTAATGTTACCTCCGAGACGTAGGGACCGACACGCCTGGAATGTTGTCAAGTGTTACATCCGAGATGTTAGGTTGCCTTATGTTAGGATATATGACGCTACAGACGTATATACTGTTCCCTCCGAGAAGTAGGGTTCGACAGGCCAGGAATGTTATCAAATATTGCATCCGTGATGTTAGGTTGCCTTAGATTATGATATATACCGTTATAGACGTATATACTGTTCCCTCCGAGATGTAGGGTTCGGCAGGCCAGGAATGTCGTCAAATATTGCATCCGAGATGTTAGGTTGCCTTAGGTTAGGAAATATAACGTTATAGACGCATGTAATGTTACCACCGAGACGTAGGGACCAACACGCCTGGAATGTTGTCAAATGTTACATCCGAGATGTTAGGTTGCCTTAGGTTAGGATATATGACGTTACAGACGTATATACTGTTCCCTCCGAGAAGTAGGGTTCGACAGGCCAGGAATGTTGTCAAATATTGCATCCGAGATGTTAGGTTGCCTTAGGTTAGGATATATAACGTTATAGACGCATGTAATGTTACCACCGAGACGTAGGGACCGACACGCCTGGAATGTTGTCAAATGTTACATCCGAGATGTTAGGTTGCCTTAGGTTAGGATATATGACGTTACAGACGTATATACTGTTCCCTCTGAGAAGTAGGGTTCGACAGGCCAGGAATGTTATCAAATATTGCATCCGAGATGTTAGGTTGCCTTAGATTATGATATATACCGTTATAGACGTATATACTGTTCCCTCCGAGAAGTAGGGTTCGGCAGGCCAGGAATGTCGTCAAATATTGCATCCGAGATGTTAGGTTGCCTTAGGTTAGGATATATAAAGTTATAGACGCATGTAATGATACCACCGAGACGTAGGGACCAACACGCCTGGAATGTTGTCAAATGTTACATCCGAGATGTTAGGTTGCCTTAGGTTAGGATATATGACGTTACAGACGTATATACTGTTCCCTCCGAGAAGTAGGGTTCGACAGGCCAGGAATGTTGTCAAATATTGCATCCGAGATGTTAGATTGCCTTAGATTATGATATCGACCGTTATAGACGCATATAATATTCCCACCGAAAAGTATGCACCGACACGCCAGGAATATTGTAAAATATTACGTCTGAGATAATAGGTTGCCTTAGATTAGGATATACAACGTTATAGACTCATATAATGTACCCACCGAGAAGTAGGGTCCGACATGCCTGGAATGATGTAGAATATTACGTCCGAGATGTCAGGTTGCCCTTAGGTTAGGATATATAACGTTATAGACGTATATACTGTTCCCTCCGAGAAGTACGGTTCGGCAGGCCAGGAATGTTGTCAAATCTTGCATCCGAGATGTTAGGTTGCCTTAGGTTAGGATATATAACGTTATAGACGCATGTAATGTTACCACCGAGACGTAGGGACCGACACGCCCGGAATGTTGTCAAATGTTACATCCGAGATGTTAGGTTGCCTTAGATTAGGATATACAACGTTATAGACGCATATAATGTTCCCACCGAGGAGTAGGGTCCGACACGCCTGGAATGTTGTAGAGTATTACATCCGAGATGTAAGGTTGCCTTAGGTTAGAATATATAACGTTATGGATGTATATACTGTTCCCACCGAGAAGTAGGGTCCTACACGCCAGGAATGTTGTCAAATATTACATCCGAGATGTAAGGTTGCCTTAGGTTAGGATATATAACGTTATGGACGTATATACTGTTCCCACCGAGAAGTAGGGTCCGAAACGCCAGGAATGTTGTCAAATATTACATCCGAGTTGTTACGTTGCCGTTATAGACGCATTAATGTTACCACCGAGACGTAGGGACCGACACGCCTGGAATGTTGTCAAATGTGACATCCGAGATGTTAGGTTGCCTTAGGTTAGGATATATGTCGTTATAGACGTATATACTGTTCCCACCGAGAGGTAGGGTTCGACAGGCCAGGAATGTTGTCAAATATTGCATCCGAGATGTTAGGTTGCCTTAGGTTAGTATATATAACGTTATAGACGCATGTAATGTTACCACCGAGACGTAGGGACCGACACGCCTGGAATGTTGTCAAATATTGCATCCGAGATGTTAGGTTGCCTTAGATTAGGATATATACCGTTATAGACGTATATACTGTTCCCTCCGAGAAGTAGGGTTCGACAGGCCAGGAATGTTGTCAAATATTGCATCCGAGATGTTAGCTTGCCTTAGGTTAGGATATATAACGTTATAGACGCATGTAATGTTACCTCCGAGACGTAGGGACCGACACGCCTGGAATGTTGTCAAGTGTTACATCCGAGATGTTAGGTTGCCTTATGTTAGGATATATGACGCTACAGACGTATATACTGTTCCCTCCGAGAAGTAGGGTTCGACAGGCCAGGAATGTTATCAAATATTGCATCCGAGATGTTAGGTTGCCTTAGATTATGATATATACCGTTATAGACGTATATACTGTTCCCTCCGAGATGTAGGGTTCGGCAGGCCAGGAATGTCGTCAAATATTGCATCCGAGATGTTAGGTTGCCTTAGGTTAGGAAATATAACGTTATAGACGCATGTAATGTTACCACCGAGACGTAGGGACCAACACGCCTGGAATGTTGTCAAATGTTACATCCGAGATGTTAGGTTGCCTTAGGTTAGGATATATGACGTTACAGACGTATATACTGTTCCCTCCGAGAAGTAGGGTTCGGCAGGCCAGGAATGTCGTCAAATATTGCATCCGAGATGTTAGGTTGCCTTAGGTTAGGATATATAAAGTTATAGACGCATGTAATGATACCACCGAGACGTAGGGACCAACACGCCTGGAATGTTGTCAAATGTTACATCCGAGATGTTAGGTTGCCTTAGGTTAGGATATATGACGTTACAGACGTATATACTGTTCCCTCCGAGAAGTAGGTTTCGACAGGCCAGGAATGTTGTCAAATATTGCATCCGAGATGTTAGATTGCCTTAGATTATGATATCGACCGTTATAGACGCATATAATATTCCCACCGAAAAGTATGCACCGACACGCCAGGAATATTGTAAAATATTACGTCTGAGATAATAGGTTGCCTTAGATTAGGATATACAACGTTATAGACTCATATAATGTACCCACCGAGAAGTAGGGTCCGACATGCCTGGAATGATGTAGAATATTACGTCCGAGATGTCAGGTTGCCCTTAGGTTAGGATATATAACGTTATAGACGTATATACTGTTCCCTCCGAGAAGTACGGTTCGGCAGGCCAGGAATGTTGTCAAATCTTGCATCCGAGATGTTAGGTTGCCTTAGGTTAGGATATATAACGTTATAGACGCATGTAATGTTACCACCGAGACGTAGGGACCGACACGCCCGGAATGTTGTCAAATGTTACATCCGAGATGTTAGGTTGCCTTAGATTAGGATATACAACGTTATAGACGCATATAATGTTCCCACCGAGGAGTAGGGTCCGACACGCCTGGAATGTTGTAGAGTATTACATCCGAGATGTAAGGTTGCCTTAGGTTAGAATATATAACGTTATGGATGTATATACTGTTCCCACCGAGAAGTAGGGTCCTACACGCCAGGAATGTTGTCAAATATTACATCCGAGATGTAAGGTTGCCTTAGGTTAGGATATATAACGTTATGGACGTATATACTGTTCCCACCGAGAAGTGGGGTCCGAAACGCCAGGAATGTTGTCAAATATTACATCCGAGTTGTTACGTTGCCGTTATAGACGCATTAATGTTACCACCGAGACGTAGGGACCGACACGCCTGGAATGTTGTCAAATGTGACATCCGAGATGTTAGGTTGCCTTAGGTTAGGATATATGTCGTTATAGACGTATATACTGTTCCCACCGAGAGGTAGGGTTCGACAGGCCAGGAATGTTGTCAAATATTGCATCCGAGATGTTAGGTTGCCTTAGGTTAGTATATATAACGTTATAGACGCATGTAATGTTACCACCGAGACGTAGGGACCGACACGCCTGGAATGTTGTCAAATATTGCATCCGAGATGTTAGGTTGCCTTAGATTAGGATATATACCGTTATAGACGTATATACTGTTCCCTCCGAGAAGTAGGGTTCGACAGGCCAGGAATGTTGTCAAATATTGCATCCGAGATGTTAGCTTGCCTTAGGTTAGGATATATAACGTTATAGACGCATGTAATGTTACCTCCGAGACGTAGGGACCGACACGCCTGGAATGTTGTCAAGTGTTACATCCGAGATGTTAGGTTGCCTTATGTTAGGATATATGACGCTACAGACGTATATACTGTTCCCTCCGAGAAGTAGGGTTCGACAGGCCAGGAATGTTATCAAATATTGCATCCGAGATGTTAGGTTGCCTTAGATTATGATATATACCGTTATAGACGTATATACTGTTCCCTCCGAGATGTAGGGTTCGGCAGGCCAGGAATGTCGTCAAATATTGCATCCGAGATGTTAGGTTGCCTTAGGTTAGGAAATATAACGTTATAGACGCATGTAATGTTACCACCGAGACGTAGGGACCAACACGCCTGGAATGTTGTCAAATGTTACATCCGAGATGTTAGGTTGCCTTAGGTTAGGATATATGACGTTACAGACGTATATACTGTTCCCTCCGAGAAGTAGGGTTCGACAGGCCAGGAATGTTGTCAAATATTGCATCCGAGATGTTAGGTTGCCTTAGGTTAGGATATATAACGTTATAAACGCATGTAATGTTACCACCGAGACGTAGGGACCGACAGGCCAGGAATGTTGTCAAATATTGCATCCGAGATGTTAGGTTGCCTTAGATTAGGATATACAACGTTATAGACGCATATAATGTTCCCACCGAGAAGTAGGGTCCGACACGCCTGGAAGGTTGTAGAATATTACATCCGAGATGTTAGGTTGCCTTAGGTTAGGATATATGACGTTACAGACGTATATACTTTTCCCTCTGAGAAGTAGGGTTCGACAGGCCAGGAATGTTATCAAATATTGCATCCGAGATGTTAGGTTGCCTTAGATTATGATATATACCGTTATAGAGGTATATACTGTTCCCTCCGAGAAGTAGGGTTCGGCAGGCCAGGAATGTCGTCAAATATTGCATCCGAGATGTTAGGTTGCCTTAGGTTAGGATATATAAAGTTATAGACGCATGTAATGATACCACCGAGACGTAGGGACCAACACGCCTGGAATGTTGTCAAATGTTACATCCGAGATGTTAGGTTGCCTTAGGTTAGGATATATGACGTTACAGACGTATATACTGTTCCCTCCGAGAAGTAGGGTTCGACAGGCCAGGAATGTTGTCAAATATTGCATCCGAGATGTTAGATTGCCTTAGATTATGATATCGACCGTTATAGACGCATATAATATTCCCACCGAAAAGTATGCACCGACACGCCAGGAATATTGTAAAATATTACGTCTGAGATAATAGGTTGCCTTAGATTAGGATATACAACGTTATAGACTCATATAATGTTCCCACCGAGAAGTAGGGTCCGACATGCCTGGAATGATGTAGAATATTACGTCCGAGATGTCAGGTTGCCCTTAGGTTAGGATATATAACGTTATAGACGTATATACTGTTCCCTCCGAGAAGTACGGTTCGGCAGGCCAGGAATGTTGTCAAATCTTGCATCCGAGATGTTAGGTTGCCTTAGGTTAGGATATATAACGTTATAGACGCATGTAATGTTACCACCGAGACGTAGGGACCGACACGCCCGGAATGTTGTCAAATGTTACATCCGAGATGTTAGGTTGCCTTAGATTAGGATATACAACGTTATAGACGCATATAATGTTCCCACCGAGGAGTAGGGTCCGACACGCCTGGAATGTTGTAGAGTATTACATCCGAGATGTAAGGTTGCCTTAGGTTAGAATATATAACGTTATGGATGTATATACTGTTCCCACCGAGAAGTAGGGTCCTACACGCCAGGAATGTTGTCAAATATTACATCCGAGATGTAAGGTTGCCTTAGGTTAGGATATATAACGTTATGGACGTATATACTGTTCCCACCGAGAAGTAGGGTCCGACACGCCAGGAATGTTGTCAAATATTACATCCGGGTTGTTACGTTGCCGTTATAGACGCATTAATGTTACCACCGAGACGCAGGGACCGACCCGCCTGGAATGTTGTCAAATGTTACATCCGAGATGTTAGGTTGCCTTAGGTTAGGATATATATCGTTATAGACGTATATACTGTTCCCACCGAGAGGTAGGGTTCGACAGGCCAGGAATGTTGTCAAATATTGCATCCGAGATGTTAGCTTGCCTTAGGTTAGTATATATAACGTTATAGACGCATGTAATGTTACCTCCGAGACGTAGGGACCGACACGCCTGGAATGTTGTCAAGTGTTACATCCGAGATGTTAGGTTGCCTTATGTTAGGATATATGACGCTACAGACGTATATACTGTTCCCTCCGAGAAGTAGGGTTCGACAGGCCAGGAATGTTGTCAAATATTGCATCCGAGATGTTAGGTTGCCTTAGATTAGGATATATACCGTTATAGACGTATATAATGTACCCTCCGAGAAGTAGGGTTCGACAGGCCAGGAATGTTGTCAAATATTGCATCCGAGATGTTAGGTTGCCTTAGATTAGGATATACAACGTTATAGACGCATATAATGTTCCCACCGAGAAGTAGGGTCCGACACGCCTGGAAGGTTGTAGAATATTACATCCGAGATGTTAGGTTGCCTTAGGTTAGGATATATGACGTTACAGACGTATATACTGTTCCCTCCGAGAAGTAGTGTTCGACAGGCCAGGAATGTTATCAAATATTGCATCCGAGATGTTAGGTTGCCTTAGATTATGATATATACCGTTATAGACGTATATACTGTTCCCTCCGAGAAGTAGGGTTCGGCAGGCCAGGAATGTCGTCAAATATTGCATGCGAGATGTTAGGTTGCCTTAGGTTAGGATATATAACGTTATAGACGCATGTAATGTTACCACCGAGACGTAGGGACCAACACGCCTGGAATGTTGTCAAATGTTACATCCGAGATGTTAGGTTGCCTTAGGTTAGGATATATGACGTTACACACGTATATACTGTTCCCTCCGAGAAGTAGGGTTCGACAGGCCAGGAATGTTGTCAAATATTGCATCCGAGATGTTAGATTGCCTTAGATTATGATATCGACCGTTATAGACGCATATAATATTCCCACCGAAAAGTATGCACCGACACGCCAGGAATGTTGTAGAAAAAAACATCCGAGATGTCAGGTTGCCTTAGGTTAGGATATATAACGTTATGGACGTATATACTGTTCCCACCGAGAAGTAGGGTCCGAAACGCCAGGAATGTTGTCAAATATTACATCCGAGTTGTTACGTTGCCGTTATAGACGCATTAATGTTACCACCGAGACGTAGGGACCGACACGCCTGGAATGTTGTCAAATGTGACATCCGAGATGTTAGGTTGCCTTAGGTTAGGATATATGTCGTTATAGACGTATATACTGTTCCCACCGAGAGGTAGGGTTCGACAGGCCAGGAATGTTGTCAAATATTGCATCCGAGATGTTAGGTTGCCTTAGGTTAGTATATATAACGTTATAGACGCATGTAATGTTACCACCGAGACGTAGGGACCGACACGCCTGGAATGTTGTCAAATATTGCATCCGAGATGTTAGGTTGCCTTAGATTAGGATATATACCGTTATAGACGTATATACTGTTCCCTCCGAGAAGTAGGGTTCGACAGGCCAGGAATGTTGTCAAATATTGCATCCGAGATGTTAGCTTGCCTTAGGTTAGGATATATAACGTTATAGACGCATGTAATGTTACCTCCGAGACGTAGGGACCGACACGCCTGGAATGTTGTCAAGTGTTACATCCGAGATGTTAGGTTGCCTTAGATTAGGATATATACCGTTATAGACGTATATACTGTTCCCTCCGAGAAGTAGGGTTCGACAGGCCAGGAATGTTGTCAAATATTGCATCCGAGATGTTAGCTTGCCTTAGGTTAGGATATATAACGTTATAGACGCATGTAATGTTACCTCCGAGACGTAGGGACCGACACGCCTGGAATGTTGTCAAGTGTTACATCCGAGATGTTAGGTTGCCTTATGTTAGGATATATGACGCTACAGACGTATATACTGTTCCCTCCGAGAAGTAGGGTTCGACAGGCCAGGAATGTTGTCAAATATTGCATCCGAGATGTTAGGTTGCCTTAGATTAGGATATATACCGTTATAGACGTATATAATGTACCCTCCGAGAAGTAGGGTTCGACAGGCCAGGAATGTTGTCAAATATTGCATCCGAGATGTTAGGTTGCCTTAGATTAGGATATACAACGTTATAGACGCATATAATGTTCCCACCGAGAAGTAGGGTCCGACACGCCTGGAAGGTTGTAGAATATTACATCCGAGATGTTAGGTTGCCTTAGGTTAGGATATATGACGTTACAGACGTATATACTGTTCCCTCCGAGAAGTAGTGTTCGACAGGCCAGGAATGTTATCAAATATTGCATCCGAGATGTTAGGTTGCCTTAGATTATGATATATACCGTTATAGACGTATATACTGTTCCCTCCGAGAAGTAGGGTTCGGCAGGCCAGGAATGTCGTCAAATATTGCATGCGAGATGTTAGGTTGCCTTAGGTTAGGATATATAACGTTATAGACGCATGTAATGTTACCACCGAGACGTAGGGACCAACACGCCTGGAATGTTGTCAAATGTTACATCCGAGATGTTAGGTTGCCTTAGGTTAGGATATATGACGTTACACACGTATATACTGTTCCCTCCGAGAAGTAGGGTTCGACAGGCCAGGAATGTTGTCAAATATTGCATCCGAGATGTTAGATTGCCTTAGATTATGATATCGACCGTTATAGACGCATATAATATTCCCACCGAAAAGTATGCACCGACACGCCAGGAATGTTGTAGAAAAAAACATCCGAGATGTCAGGTTGCCTTAGGTTAGGATATATAACGTTATGGACGTATATACTGTTCCCACCGAGAAGTAGGGTCCGAAACGCCAGGAATGTTGTCAAATATTACATCCGAGTTGTTACGTTGCCGTTATAGACGCATTAATGTTACCACCGAGACGTAGGGACCGACACGCCTGGAATGTTGTCAAATGTGACATCCGAGATGTTAGGTTGCCTTAGGTTAGGATATATGTCGTTATAGACGTATATACTGTTCCCACCGAGAGGTAGGGTTCGACAGGCCAGGAATGTTGTCAAATATTGCATCCGAGATGTTAGGTTGCCTTAGGTTAGTATATATAACGTTATAGACGCATGTAATGTTACCACCGAGACGTAGGGACCGACACGCCTGGAATGTTGTCAAATATTGCATCCGAGATGTTAGGTTGCCTTAGATTAGGATATATACCGTTATAGACGTATATACTGTTCCCTCCGAGAAGTAGGGTTCGACAGGCCAGGAATGTTGTCAAATATTGCATCCGAGATGTTAGCTTGCCTTAGGTTAGGATATATAACGTTATAGACGCATGTAATGTTACCTCCGAGACGTAGGGACCGACACGCCTGGAATGTTGTCAAGTGTTACATCCGAGATGTTAGGTTGCCTTATGTTAGGATATATGACGCTACAGACGTATATACTGTTCCCTCCGAGAAGTAGGGTTCGACAGGCCAGGAATGTTATCAAATATTGCATCCGAGATGTTAGGTTGCCTTAGATTATGATATATACCGTTATAGACGTATATACTGTTCCCTCCGAGATGTAGGGTTCGGCAGGCCAGGAATGTCGTCAAATATTGCATCCGAGATGTTAGGTTGCCTTAGGTTAGGATATATAAAGTTATAGACGCATGTAATGATACCACCGAGACGTAGGGACCAACACGCCTGGAATGTTGTCAAATGTGACATCCGAGATGTTAGGTTGCCTTAGGTTAGGATATATGTCGTTATAGACGTATATACTGTTCCCACCGAGAGGTAGGGTTCGACAGGCCAGGAATGTTGTCAAATATTGCATCCGAGATGTTAGGTTGCCTCAGGTTAGGATATATAACGTTATAGACGCATGTAATGTTACCTCCGAGACGTAGGGACCGACACGCCTTGAATGTTGTCAAATGTTACATCCGAGATGTTAGGTTGCCTTATGTTAGGATATATGACGCTACAGACGTATATACTGTTCCCTCCGAGAAGTAGGGTTCGACAGGCCAGGAATGTTGTCAAATATTGCATCCGAGATGTTAGGTTGCCTTAGATTAGGATATACAACGTTATAGACGCATATAATGTTCCCACCGAGGAGTAGGGTCCGACACGCCTGGAATGTTGTAGAGTATTACATCCGAGATGTAAGGTTGCCTTAGGTTAGAATATATAACGTTATGGATGTATATACTGTTCCCACCGAGAAGTAGGGTCCGACACGCCAGGAATGTTGTCAAATATTGCATCCGAGATGTTAGGTTGCCTTAGATTAGGATATACAACGTTATAGACACATATAATGTTCCCACCGAGGAGTAGGGTCCTACACGCCTGGAATGTTGTAGAATATTACATCCGACATGTAAGGTTGCCTTAGGTTAGAATATATAACGTTATGGACGCATATACTGTTCCCACCGAGAAGTAGGGTCCGACACGCCAGGAATGTTGTCAAATATTACATCCGAGATGTAAGGTTGCCTTAGGTTAGGATATATAACGTTATGGACGTATATACTGTTCCCACCGAGAGGTAGGGTTCGACAGGCCAGGAATGTTGTCAAATATTGCATCCGAGATGTTAGGTTGCCTTAGGTTAGGATATATAACGTTATAGACGCATGTAATGTTACCACCGAGACGTAGGGACCGACACGACTGGAATGTTGTCAAATGTTACATCCGAGATGTTAGGTTGCCTTATGTTAGGATATATGACGCTACAGACGTATATACTGTTCCCTCCGAGAAGTAGGGTTCGACAGGCCAGGAATGTTATCAAATATTGCATCCGAGATGTCAGGTTGCCTTAGATTATGATATATACCGTTATAGACGTATATACTGTTCCCTCCGAGATGTAGGGTTCGGCAGGCCAGGAATGTCGTCAAATATTGCATCCGAGATGTTAGGTTGCCTCAGGTAAGGATATATGACGTTATAGACGTATATACTGTTCCCCCCGAGAAGTAGGGTTCGACAGGCCAGGAATGTTGTCAAATATTGCATCTGAGATGTTAGGTTGCCTTAGATTATGATATATACCGTTATAGACGTATATACTGTTCCCTCCGAGATGTAGGGTTCGGCAGGCCAGGAATGTCGTCAAATATTGCATCAGAGATGTTAGGTTGCCTTAGGTTAGGAAATATAACGTTATAGACGCATGTAATGTTACCACCGAGACGTAGGGACCAACACGCCTGGAATGTTGTCAAATGTTACATCCGAGATGATAGGTTGCCTTAGGTTAGGATATGTGACGTTACAGACGTATATACTGTTCCCTCCGAGAAGTAGGGTTCGACAGGCCAGGAATGTTGTCAAATATTGCATCCGAGATGTTAGGTTGCCTTAGGTTAGGATATATAACGTTATAAACGCATGTAATGTTACCACCGAGACGTAGGGACCGACAGGCCAGGAATGTTGTCAGATATTGCATCCGAGATGTTAGGTTGCCTTAGATTAGGATATACAACGTTATAGACGCATATAATGTTCCCACCGAGAAGTAGGGTCCGACACGCCTGGAAGGTTGTAGAATATTACATCCGAGATGTTAGGTTGCCTTAGGTTAGGATATATGACGTTACAGACGTATATACTGTTCCCTCTGAGAAGTAGGGTTCGACAGGCCAGGAATGTTATCAAATATTGCATCCGAGATGTTAGGTTGCCTTAGATTATGATATATACCGTTATAGACGTATATACTGTTCCCTCCGAGAAGTAGGGTTCGGCAGGCCAGGAATGTCGTCAAATATTGCATCCGAGATGTTAGGTTGCCTTAGGTTAGGATATATAAAGTTATAGACGCATGTAATGATACCACCGAGACGTAGGGACCAACACGCCTGGAATGTTGTCAAATGTTACATCCGAGATGTTAGGTTGCCTTAGGTTAGGATATATGACGTTACAGACGTATATACTGTTCCCTCCGAGAAGTAGGGTTCGACAGGCCAGGAATGTTGTCAAATATTGCATCCGAGATGTTAGATTGCCTTAGATTATGATATCGACCGTTATAGACGCATATAATATACCCACCGAAAAGTATGCACCGACACGCCAGGAATATTGTAAAATATTACGTCTGAGATAATAGGTTGCCTTAGATTAGGATATACAACGTTATAGACTCATATAATGTTCCCACCGAGAAGTAGGGTCCGACATGCCTGGAATGATGTAGAATATTACGTCCGAGATGTCAGGTTGCCCTTAGGTTAGGATATATAACGTTATAGACGTATATACTGTTCCCTCCGAGAAGTACGGTTCGGCAGGCCAGGAATGTTGTCAAATCTTGCATCCGAGATGTTAGGTTGCCTTAGGTTAGGATATATAACGTTATAGACGCATGTAATGTTACCACCGAGACGTAGGGACCGACACGCCCGGAATGTTGTCAAATGTTACATCCGAGATGTTAGGTTGCCTTAGATTAGGATATACAACGTTATAGACGCATATAATGTTCCCACCGAGGAGTAGGGTCCGACACGCCTGGAATGTTGTAGAGTATTACATCCGAGATGTAAGGTTGCCTTAGGTTAGAATATATAACGTTATGGATGTATATACTGTTCCCACCGAGAAGTAGGGTCCTACACGCCAGGAATGTTGTCAAATATTACATCCGAGATGTAAGGTTGCCTTAGGTTAGGATATATAACGTTATGGACGTATATACTGTTCCCACCGAGAAGTAGGGTCCGACACGCCAGGAATGTTGTCAAATATCACATCCGGGTTGTTACGTTGCCGTTATAGACGCATTAATGTTACCACCGAGACGCAGGGACCGACCTGCCTGGAATGTTGTCAAATGTTACATCCGAGATGTTAGGTTGCCTTAGGTTAGGATATATATCGTTATAGACGTATATACTGTTCCCACCGAGAGGTAGGGTTCGACAGGCCAGGAATGTTGTCAAATATTGCATCCGAGATGTTAGCTTGCCTTAGGTTAGGATATATAACGTTATAGACGCATGTAATGTTACCTCCGAGACGTAGGGACCGACACGCCTGGAATGTTGTCAAGTGTTACATCCGAGATGTTAGGTTGCCTTATGTTAGGATATATGACGCTACAGACGTATATACTGTTCCCTCCGAGAAGTAGGGTTCGACAGGCCAGGAATGTTGTCAAATATTGCATCCGAGATGTTAGGTTGCCTTAGATTAGGATATATACCGTTATAGACGTATATAATGTACCCTCCGAGAAGTAGGGTTCGACAGGCCAGGAATGTTGTCAAATATTGCATCCGAGATGTTAGGTTGCCTTAGATTAGGATATACAACGTTATAGACGCATATAATGTTCCCACCGAGAAGTAGGGTCCGACACGCCTGGAAGGTTGTAGAATATTACATCCGAGATGTTAGGTTGCCTTAGGTTAGGATATATGACGTTGCAGACGTATATACTGTTCCCTCCGAGAAGTAGTGTTCGACAGGCCAGGAATGTTGTCAAATATTGCATCCGAGATGTTAGATTGCCTTAGATTATGATATCGACCGTTATAGACGCATATAATATTCCCACCGAAAAGTATGCACCGACACGCCAGGAATATTGTAAAATATTACGTCTGAGATAAAAGGTTGCCTTAGATTAGGATATACAACGTTATAGACGTATATACTGTTCCCTCCGAGATGTAGGGTTCGGCAGGCCAGGAATGTCGTCAAATATTGCATCAGAGATGTTAGGTTGCCTTAGGTTAGGAAATATACCGTTATAGACGTATATACTGTTCCCTCCGAGAAGTAGGGTTCGACAGGCCAGGAATGTTGTCAAATATTGCATCCGAGATGTTAGATTGCCTTAGATTATGATATCGACCGTTATAGACGCATATAATATTCCCACCGAAAAGTATGCACCGACACGCCAGGAATATTGTAAAATATTACGTCTGAGATAATAGGTTGCCTTAGATTAGGATATACAACGTTATAGACTCATATAATGTTCCCACCGAGAAGTAGGGTCCGACATGCCTGGAATGATGTAGAATATTACGTCCGAGATGTCAGGTTGCCCTTAGGTTAGGATATATAACGTTATAGACGTATATACTGTTCCCTCCGAGAAGTACGGTTCGG
Source organism: Xylocopa violacea (assembly GCA_963969225.1). NCBI lineage: Eukaryota > Metazoa > Arthropoda > Insecta > Hymenoptera > Apidae > Xylocopa > Xylocopa violacea. Next base: position 25,392,471 of record CAXAJV010000004.1, read on the forward strand.
CAGGCCAGGAATGTTGTCAAATCTTGCATCCGAGATGTTAGGTTGCCTTAGGTTAGGATATATAACGTTATAGACGCATGTAATGTTACCACCGAGACGTAGGGACCGACACGCCCGGAATGTTGTCAAATGTTACATCCGAGATGTTAGGTTGCCTTAGATTAGGATATACAACGTTATAGACGCATATAATGTTCCCACCGAGGAGTAGGGTCCGACACGCCTGGAATGTTGTAGAGTATTACATCCGAGATGTAAGGTTGCCTTAGGTTAGAATATATAACGTTATGGATGTATATACTGTTCCCACCGAGAAGTAGGGTCCTACACGCCAGGAATGTTGTCAAATATTACATCCGAGATGTAAGGTTGCCTTAGGTTAGGATATATAACGTTATGGACGTATATACTGTTCCCACCGAGAAGTAGGGTCCGACACGCCAGGAATGTTGTCAAATATCACATCCGGGTTGTTACGTTGCCGTTATAGACGCATTAATGTTACCACCGAGACGCAGGGACCGACCTGCCTGGAATGTTGTCAAATGTTACATCCGAGATGTTAGGTTGCCTTAGGTTAGGATATATATCGTTATAGACGTATATACTGTTCCCACCGAGAGGTAGGGTTCGACAGGCCAGGAATGTTGTCCAATATTGCATCCGAGATGTTAGCTTGCCTTAGGTTAGGATATATAACGTTATAGACGCATGTAATGTTACCTCCGAGACGTAGGGACCGACACGCCTGGAATGTTGTCAAGTGTTACATCCGAGATGTTAGGTTGCCTTATGTTAGGATATATGACGCTACAGACGTATATACTGTTCCCTCCGAGAAGTAGGGTTCGACAGGCCAGGAATGTTGTCAAATATTGCATCCGAGATGTTAGGTTGCCTTAGGTTAGGAAATATACCGTTATAGACGTATATACTGTTCCCTCCGAGAAGTAGGGTTCGACAGGCCAGGAATGTTGTCAAATATTGCATCCGAGATGTTAGCTTGCCTTAGGTTAGGATATGTAACGTTATAGACGCATGTAATGTTACCTCCGAGACGTAGGGACCGACACGCCTGGAATGTTGTCAAGTGTTACATCCGAGATGTTAGGTTGCCTTATGTTAGGATATATGACGCTACAGACGTATATACTGTTCCCTCCGAGAAGTAGGGTTCGACAGGCCAGGAATGTTATCAAATATTGCATCCGAGATGTTAGGTTGCCTTAGATTATGATATATACCGTTATAGACGTATATACTGTTCCCTCCGAGATGTAGGGTTCGGCAGGCCAGGAATGTCGTCAAATATTGCATCCGAGATGTTAGGTTGCCTTAGGTTAGGATATATAACGTTATAGACGCATGTAATGTTACCACCGAGACGTAGGGACCGACACGACTGGAATGTTGTCAAATGTGACATCCGAGATGTTAGGTTGCCTTAGGTTAGGATATATGACGTTACAGACGTATATACTGTTCCCTCCGAGAAGTAGGGTTCGACAGGCCAGGAATGTTATCAAATGTTGCATCCGAGATGTTAGGTTGCCTTAGATTATGATATATACCGTTATAGACGTATATACTGTTCCCTCCGAGAAGTAGGGTTCGACAGGCCAGGAATGTTGTCAAATATTGCATCCGAGATGTTAGCTTGCCTTAGGTTAGGATATGTAACGTTATAGACGCATGTAATGTTACCTCCGAGACGTAGGGACCGACACGCCTGGAATGTTGTCAAGTGTTACATCCGAGATGTTAGGTTGCCTTATGTTAGGATATATGACGCTACAGACGTATATACTGTTCCCTCCGAGAAGTAGGGTTCGACAGGCCAGGAATGTTATCAAATATTGCATCCGAGATGTTAGGTTGCCTTAGATTATGATATATACCGTTATAGACGTACATACTGTTCCCTCCGAGATGTAGGGTTCGGCAGGCCAGGAATGTCGTCAAATATTGCATCCGAGATGTTAGGTTGCCTTAGGTTAGGATATATAACGTTATAGACGCATGTAATGTTACCACCGAGACGTAGGGACCGACACGACTGGAATGTTGTCAAATGTGACATCCGAGATGTTAGGTTGCCTTAGGTTAGGATATATGACGTTACAGACGTATATACAGTTCCCTCCGAGAAGTAGGGTTCGACAGGCCAGGAATGTTGTCAAATATTGCATCCGAGATGTTAGGTTGCCTTACGTTAGGATATATAACGTTATAAACGCATGTAATGTTACCACCGAGACGTAGGGACCGACACGACTGGAATGTTGTCAAATGTTACATCCGAGATGTTAGGTTGCCTTAGGTTAGGATATATGACGTTACAGACGTATATACTGTTCCCTCCGAGAAGTAGTGTTCGACAGGCCAGGAATGTTGTCAAATATTGCATCCGAGATGTTAGGTTGCCTTAGATTAGGATATATACCGTTATAGACGTATATACTGTTCCCTCCGAGAAGTAGGGTTCGACAGGCCAGGAATGTTGTCAAATATTGCATCCGAGATGTTAGGTTGCCTCAGGTAAGGATATATGACGTTATAGACGCATGTAATGTTACCTCCGAGACGTAGGGACCGACACGCCTGGAATGTTGTCAAATGTTACATCCAAGATGTTAGGTTGCCTTATGTTAGGATATATGACGCTACAGACGTATATACTGTTCCCTCCGGGAAGTAGGGTTCGACAGGCCAGGAATGTTGCCAAATATTGCATCCGAGATGTTAGGTTGCCTTAGATTAGGATATACAACGTTATAGACGAATATAATGTTCCCACCGAGGAGTACGGTCCGACACGCCTGGAATGTTGTACAATATTACATCCGAGATATAAGGTTGCCTTAGGTTAGAATATATAACGTTATGGATGTATATACTGTCCCCACCGAGAAGTAGGGTCTGACACGCCAGGAATGTTGTCAAATATTACATCCGAAATGTAAGGTTGTCGTAGGTTAGGATATATAACGTTATGGGCGTATATACTGTTCCCACCGAGAAGTAGGGTTCGACAGGCCAGGAATGTTGTCAAATATTGCATCCGAGATGTTAGGTTGCCTTAGGTTAGGATATATACTGTTATAGACATATATACTGTTCCCTCCGAGAAGTAGTGTTCGACAGGCCAGGAATGTTGTCAAATATTGCATCCGAGATGTTAGGTTGCCTTAGATTAGGATATATACCGTTATAGACGCATATAATGTTCCCACCGAGAAGTAGGGTCCGACACGCCTGGAATGATGTAGAATATTACATCCGAGATGTCAGGTTGCCTTAGGTTAGGATATATATCGTTATAGACGTATATACTGTTCCCACCGAGAGGTAGGGTTCGACAGGCCAGGAATGTTGTCAAATATTGCATCCGAGATGTTAGGTTGCCTTAGGTTAGGATATATAACGTTATAGACGCATGTAATGTTACCTCCGAGAAGTAGGGTTCGACAGGCCAGGAATGTTGTCAAATATTGCAACCGAGATGTTAGGTTGCCTTAGATTAGGATATATACCGTTATAGACGTTTATAATGTTCCCTCCGAGAAGTAGGGTTCGACAGGCCAGGAATGTTATCAAATATTGCATCCGAGATGTTAGGTTGCCTTAGATTATGATATATACCGTTATAGACGCATATAATGTTCCCACCGAGAAGTAGGGTCCGACACGCCTGGAATGATGTAGAATATTACATCCGAGATGTCAGGTTGCCTTAGGTTAGGATATATAACGTTATAGACGTATATACTGTACCCCCGAGAAGTACGGTTCGGCAGGCCAGGAATGTTGTCAAATCTTGCATCCGAGATGTTAGGTTGCCTTAGGTTAGGATATATAACGTTATAGAAGCATGTAATGTTACCACCGAGACGTAGGGACCGACACGCCCGGAATCTTGTCAAATGTTACATCCGAGATGTTAGGTTGCCTTAGATTAGGATATACAACGTTATAGACGCATATAATGTTCCCACCGAGGAGTACGGTCCGACACGCCTGGAATGTTGTAGAATATTACATCCGAGATGTAAGGTTGCCTTAGGTTAGAATATATAACGTTATGGACGTATATACTGTTCCCACCGAGAAGTAGGGTCCGACACGCCAGGAATGTTGTCAAATATTACATCCGAGATGTAAGGTTGCCTTAGGTTAGGATATATAACGTTATGGACGTATATACTATGACCACCGAGAAGTAGGGTCCGAAACGCCAGGAATGTTGTCAAATATTACATCCGAGTTGTTACGTTGCCGTTATAGACGCATTAAAGTTACCATCGAGACGTAGGGACCGACACGCCTGGAATGTTGTCAAATGTGACATCCGAGATGTTAGGTTGCCTTAGGTTAGGATATATATCGTTATAGACGTATATACTGTTCCCACCGAGAGGTAGGGTTCGACAGGCCACGAATGTTGTCAAATATTGCATCCGAGATGTTAGGTTGCCTTAGGTTAGGATATATAACGTTATAGACGCATGTAATGTTACCACCGAGACGTAGGGACCGACACGCCTGGAATGTTGTCAAATATTGCATCCGAGATGTTAGGTTGCCTTAGATTAGGATATATACCGTTATAGACGTATATACTGTTCCCTCCGAGAAGTAGGGTTCGACAGGCCACGAATGTTGTCAAATATTGCATCCGAGATGTTAGCTTGCCTTAGGTTAGGATATATAACGTTATAGACGCATGTAATGTTACCTCCGAGACGTAGGGACCGACACGCCTGGAATGTTGTCAAGTGTTACATCCGAGATGTTAGGTTGCCTTATGTTAGGATATATGACGCTACAGACGTATATACTGTTCCCTCCGAGAAGTATGGTTCGACAGGCCAGGAATGTTATCAAATATTGCATCCGAGATGTTAGGTTGCCTTAGATTATGATATATACCGTTATAGACGCATATAATGTTCCCACCGAGAAGTAGGGTCCGACACGCCTGGAATGATGTAGAATATTACATCCGAGATGTCAGGTTGCCTTAGGTTAGGATATATACCGTTATAGACATATATACTGTTCCCTCCGAGAAGTACGGTTCGGCAGGCCAGGAATGTTGCCAAATCTTGCATCCGAGATGTTAGGTTGCCTTAGGTTAGGATATATAACGTTATAGACGCATGTAATGTTACCACCGAGACGTAGGGACCGACACGCCTGGAATGTTGTCAAATCTTACGTCCGAGACGTTAGGTTGCCTTAGGTTAGGATATTTGACGTTACAGACGTATATACTGTTCCCTCCGAGAAGTAGGGTTCGACAGGACAGGAATGTTGTCAAATACTGCATCCGAGATGTTAGGTTGCCTTAGATTAGGATATACAACGTTATAGACGCATATAATGTTCCCACCGAGAGGTAGGGTTCGACAGGCCAGGAATGTTGTCAAATATTGCATCCGAGATGTTAGGTTGCCTTAGGTTAGGATATATAACGTTATAGACGCATGTAATGTTACCTCCGAGACGTAGGGACCGACACGCCTGGAATGTTGTCAAATATTGCATCCGAGATGTTAGGTTGCCTTAGATTAGGATATGCAACGTTATAGACGCATATAATGTTCCCACCGAGGAGTAGGGTCCGACACGCCTGGAATGTTGTAGAGTATTACATCCGAGATGTAATGTTGCCTTAGGTTAGAATATATAACGTTATGGATGTATATACTGTCCCCACCGAGAAGTAGGGTCTGACACGCCAGGAATGTTGTCAAATATTACATCCGAAATGTATGGTTGCCGTAGGTTAGGATATATAACGTTATGGACGTATATACTGTTCCCACCGAGAAGTAGGGTTCGACAGGCCAGGAATGTTGTCAAATATTGCAACCGAGATGTTAGGTTGCCTTAGATTATGATATATACCGTTATAGACGTATATACTGTTCCCTCCGAGAAGTAGGGTTCGGCAGGCCAGGAATGTCGTCAAATATTGCATCCGAGATGTTAGGTTGCCTTAGGTTAGGATATATAAAGTTATAGACGCATGTAATGTTACCACCGAGACGTAGGGACCAACACGCCTGGAATGTTGTCAAATGTTACATCCGAGATGTTAGGTTGCCTTAGGTTAGGATATATGACGTTACAGACGTATATACTGTTCCCTCCGAGAAGTAGGGTTCGACAGGCCAGCAATGTTGTCAAATATTGCATCCGAGATGTTAGATTGCCTTAGATTATGATATCGACCGTTATAGACGCATATAATATTCCCACCGAAAAGTATGCACCGACACGCCAGGAATATTGTAAAATATTACGTCTGAGACAATAGGTTGCCTTAGATTAGGATATACAACGTTATAGACTCATATAATGTTCCCACCGAGAAGTAGGGTCCGACATGCCTGGAATGATGTAGAATATTACATCCGAGATGTCAGGTTGCCTTAGGTTAGGATATATAACGTTATAGACGTATATACTGTTCCCTCCGAGAAGTACGGTTCGGCAGGCCAGGAATGTTGTCAAATCTTGCATCCGAGATGTTAGGTTGCCTTAGGTTAGGATATATAACGTTATAGACGCATGTAATGTTACCACGGAGACGTAGGGACCGACACGCCCGGAATCTTGTCAAATGTTACATCCGAGATGTTCGGTTGCCTTAGATTAGGATATACAACGTTATAGACGCATATAATGTTCCCACCGAGGAGTAGGGTCCGACACGCCTGGAATGTTGTCAAATATTACATCCGAGATGTAAGGTTGCCTTAGGTTAGGATATATAACGTTATGGACGTATATACTGTTCCCACCGAGAAGTAGGGTCCGACACGCCAGGAATGTTGTCAAATATTACATCCGGGTTGTTACGTTGCCGTTATAGACGCATTAATGTTACCACCGAGACGCAGGGACCGACCCGCCTGGAATGTTGTCAAATGTTACATCCGAGATGTTAGGTTGCCTTAGGTTAGGATATATATCGTTATAGACGTATATACTGTTCCCACCGAGAGGTAGGGTTCGACAGGCCAGGAATGTTGTCAAATATTGCATCCGAGATGTTAGGTTGCCTTAGGTTAGGATATATAGCGTTATAGACGCATATAATGTTCCCACCGAGAAGTAGAGTCCGACACGCCTGGAAGGTTGTAGAATATTACATCCGAGATGTTAGGTTGCCTTAGGTTAGGATATATGACGTTACAGACGTATATACTGTTCCCTCCGAGAAGTAGTGTTCGACAGGCCAGGAATGTTGTCAAATATTGCATCCGAGATGTTAGGTTGCCTTAGATTAGGATATATACCGTTATAGACGCATATAATGTTCCCACCGAGAAGTAGGGTCCGACACGCCTGGAATGATGTAGAATATTACATCCGAGATGTCAGGTTGCCTTAGGATAGGATATATATCGTTATAGACGTATATACTGTTCCCACCGAGAGGTAGGGTTCGACAGGCCAGGAATGTTGTCAAATATTGCATCCGAGATGTTAGGTTGCCTTAGGTTAGGATATATAACGTTATAGACGCATGTAATGTTACCTCCGAAACGTAGGGACCGACACGCCTGGAATGTTGTCAAATATTGCATCCGAGATGTTAGGTTGCCTTAGATTAGGATATATACCATTATAGACGTTTATAATGTTCCCTCCGAGAAGTAGGGTTCGACTGGCCAGGAATGTTGTCAAATATTGCATCCGAGATGTTAGGTTGCCTTAGATTAGGATATACAACGTTATAGACGCATATAATGTTCCCACCGAGAAGTAGAGTCCGACACGCCTGGAAGGTTGTAGAATATTACATCCGAGATGTTAGGTTGCCTTAGGTTAGGATATATGACGTTACAGACGTATATACTGTTCCCTCCGAGAAGTAGTGTTCGACAGGCCAGGAATGTTGTCAAATATTGCATCCGAGATGTTAGGTTGCCTTAGGTTAGAATATATAACGTTATGGATGTATATACTGTCCCCACCGAGAAGTAGGGTCTGACACGCCAGGAATGTTGTCAAATATTACATCCGAAATGTAAGGTTGCCGTAGGTTAGGATATATAACGTTATGGACGTATATACTGTTCCCACCGAGAAGTAGGGTTCGACAGGACAGGAATGTTGTCAAATATTGCAACCGAGATGTTAGGTTGCCTTAGATTATGATATATACCGTTATAGACGTATATACTGTTCCCTCCGAGAAGTAGGGTTCGGCAGGCCAGGAATGTCGTCAAATATTGCATCCGAGATGTTAGGTTGCCTTAGGTTAGGATATACAACGTTATAGACGAATATAATGTTCCCAGCGAGGAGTAGGGTCCGACACGCCTGGAATGTTGTAGAATATTACATCCGAGATGTTAGGTTGCCTTAGGTTAGGATATATGACGTTACAGACGTATATACTGTTCCCTCCGAGAAGTAGGGTTCGACAGGCCAGGAATGTTATCAAATATTGCATCCGAGATGTTAGGTTGCCTTAGATTATGATATATACCGTTATAGACGCATATAATATTCCCACCGAGAAGTAGGGTCCGACACGCCTGGAATGATGTAGAATATTACATCCGAGATGTCAGGTTGCCTTATGTTAGGATATATATCGTTATAGACGTATATACTGTTCCCACCGAGAGGTAGGGTTCGACAGGCCAGGAATGTTATCAAGTATTGCATCCGAGATGTTAGGTTGCCGTAGGTTAGGATATATAACGTTTTAGACGCATGTAATGTTACCTCCGAGACGTAGGGACCGACACGCCTGGAATGTTGTCAAATGTTACATCCGAGTTGTTAGGTTGCCTTATGTTAGGATATATGACGCTACAGACGTATATACTGTTCCCTCCGAGAAGTAGGGTTCGACAGGCCAGGAATGTTGTCAAATATAGCATCCGAGATGTTAGGTTGCCTTAGATTAGGATATACAACGTTATAGACGAATATAATGTTCCCACCGAGGAGTACGGTCCGACACGCCTGGAATGTTGTAGAATATTACATCCGAGATGTAAGGTTGCCTTAGGTTAGAATATGTAACGTTATGGACGTATATACTGTTCCCACCGAGAAGTAGGGTCCGACACGCCAGGAATGTTGTCAAATATTACATCCGAGATGTAAGGTTGCCTTAGGTTAGGATATATAACGTTATGGACGTATATACTATGACCACCGAGAAGTAGGGTCCGAAACGCCAGGAATGTTGTCAAATATTACATCCGAGTTGTTACGTTGCCGTTATAGACGCATTAATGTTACCATCGAGACGTAGGGACCGACACGCCTGGAATGTTGTCAAATGTGACATCCGAGATGTTAGGTTGCCTTAGGTTAGGATATATATCGTTATAGACGTATATACTGTTCCCACCGAGAGGTAGGGTTCGACAGGCCAGGAATGTTGTCAAATATTGCATCCGAGATGTTAGGTTGTCTTAGGTTAGGATATATAACGTTATAGACGCATGTAATATTACCTCCGAGACGTAGGGACCGACACGCCTGGAATGATGTCAAATGTTACATCCAAGATGTTAGGTTGCCTTACGTTAGGATATATGACGCGACAGACGTATATACTGTTCCCTCCGGGAAGTAGGGTTCGACAGGCCAGGAATGTTGTCAAATATTGCATCCGAGATGTTAGGATGCCTTAGATTATGATATATACCGTTATAGACGCATATAATGTTCCCACCGAGTAGTAGGATCCGACACGCCTGGAAGGTTGTAGAATATTACATCCGAGATGTCAGGTTGTCCTAGGTTAGGATATATACCGTTATAGACATATATACTGTTCCCTCCGAGAAGTACGGTTCGGCAGGCCAGGAATGTTGCCAAATCTTGCATCCGAGATGTTAGGTTGCCATAGGTTAGGATATATAACGTTATAGACGCATGTAATGTTCCCACCGAGAGGTAGGGTTCGACAGGCCAGGAATGTTGTCAAATATTGCATCCGAGATGTTAGGTTGCCTTAGGTTAGGATATATAACGTTATAGACGCATGTAATGTTACCACCGAGACGTAGGGACCGACACGCCTGGAATGTTGTCAAATATTGCATCCGAGATGTTAGGTTGCCTTAGATTAGGATATATACCGTTATAGACGTATATACTGTTCCCTCCGAGAAGTAGGGTTCGACAGGCCACGAATGTTGTCAAATATTGCATCCGAGATGTTAGCTTGCCTTAGGTTAGGATATATAACGTTATAGACGCATGTAATGTTACCTCCGAGACGTAGGGACCGACACGCCTGGAATGTTGTCAAGTGTTACATCCGAGATGTTAGGTTGCCTTATGTTAGGATATATGACGCTACAGACGTATATACTGTTCCCTCCGAGAAGTATGGTTCGACAGGCCAGGAATGTTATCAAATATTGCATCCGAGATGTTAGGTTGCCTTAGATTATGATATATACCGTTATAGACGCATATAATGTTCCCACCGAGAAGTAGGGTCCGACACGCCTGGAATGATGTAGAATATTACATCCGAGATGTCAGGTTGCCTTCGGTTAGGATATATATCGTTATAGACGTATATACTGTTCCCACCGAGAGGTAGGGTTCGACAGGCCAGGAATGTTGTCAAATATTGCATCCGAGATGTTAGGTTGCCTTAGGTTAGGATATATAACGTTATAGACGTATATACTATGACCACCGAGAAGTAGGGTCCGAAACGCCAGGAATGTTGTCAAATATTACATCCGAGTTGTTACGTTGCCGTTATAGACGCATTAATGTTACCATCGAGACGTAGGGACCGACACGCCTGGAATGTTGTCAAATGTGACATCCGAGATGTTAGGTTGCCTTAGGTTAGGATATATATCGTTATAGACGTATATACTGTTCCCACCGAGAGGTAGGGTTCGACAGGCCAGGAATGTTGTCAAATATTGCATCCGAGATGTTAGGTTGTCTTAGGTTAGGATATATAACGTTATAGACGCATGTAATATTACCTCCGAGACGTAGGGACCGACACGCCTGGAATGATGTCAAATGTTACATCCAAGGTGTTAGGTTGCCTTATGTTAGGATATATGACGCGACAGACGTATATACTGTTCCCTCCGGGAAGTAGGGTTCGACAGGCCAGGAATGTTGTCAAATATTGCATCCGAGATGTTAGGATGCCTTAGATTATGATATATACCGTTATAGACGCATATAATGTTCCCACCGAGTAGTAGGATCCGACACGCCTGGAAGGTTGTAGAATATTACATCCGAGATGTCAGGTTGCCTTAGGTTAGGATATATACCGTTATAGACATATATACTGTTCCCTCCGAGAAGTACGGTTCGGCAGGCCAGGAATGTTGCCAAATCTTGCATCCGAGATGTTAGGTTGCCTTAGGTTAGGATATATAACGTTATAGACGCATGTAATGTTACCACCGAGACGTAGGGACCGACACGCCTGGAATGTTGTCAAATGTTACGTCCGAGACGTTAGGTTGCCTTAGGTTAGGATATTTGACGTTACAGACGTATATACTGTTCCCTCCGAGAAGTAGGGTTCGACAGGACAGGAATGTTGTCAAATACTGCATCCGAGATGTTAGGTTGCCTTAGATTAGGATATACAACGTTATAGACGCATATAATGTTCCCACCGAGGAGTAGGGTCCGACACGCCTGTAATGTTGTAGAGTATTACATCCGAGATGTAAGGTTGCCTTAGGTTAGGATATATAACGTTATAGACGCATGTAATGTTACCTCCGAAACGTAGGGACCGACACGCCTGGAATGTTGTCAAATATTGCATCCGAGATGTTAGGTTGCCTTAGATTAGGATATATACCGTTATAGACGTTTATAATGTTCCCTCCGAGAAGTAGGGTTCGACTGGCCAGGAATGTTGTCAAATATTGCATCCGAGATGTTAGGTTGCCTTAGATTAGGATATACAACGTTATAGACGCATATAATGTTCCCACCGAGAAGTAGAGTCCGACACGCCTGGAAGGTTGTAGAATATTACATCCGAGATGTTAGGTTGCCTTAGGTTAGGATATATGACGTTACAGACGTATATACTGTTCCCTCCGAGAAGTAGTGTTCGACAGGCCAGGAATGTTGTCAAATATTGCATCCGAGATGTTAGGTTGCCTTAGATTAGGATATATACCGTTATAGACGCATATAATGTTCCCACCGAGAAGTAGGGTCCGACACGCCTGGAATGATGTAGAATATTACATCCGAGATGTCAGGTTGCCTTAGGATAGGATATATATCGTTATAGACGTATATACTGTTCCCACCGAGAGGTAGGTTTCGACAGGCCAGGAATGTTGTCAAATATTGCATCCGAGATGTTAGGTTGCCTTAGGTTAGGATATATAACGTTATAGACGCATGTAATGTTACCTCCGAGACGTAGGGACCGACACGCCTGGAATGTTGTCAAATATTGCATCCGAGATGTTAGGTTGCCTTAGATTAGGATATGCAACGTTATAGACGCATATAATGTTCCCACCGAGGAGTAGGGTCCGACACGCCTGGAATGTTGTAGAGTATTACATCCGAGATGTAATGTTGCCTTAGGTTAGAATATATAACGTTATGGATGTATATACTGTCCCCACCGAGAAGTAGGGTCTGACACGCCAGGAATGTTGTCAAATATTACATCCGAAATGTAAGGTTGCCGTAGGTTAGGATATATAACGTTATGGACGTATATACTGTTCCCACCGAGAAGTAGGGTTCGACAGGCCAGGAATGTTGTCAAATATTGCAACCGAGATGTTAGGTTGCCTTAGATTATGATATATACCGTTATAGACGTATATACTGTTCCCTCCGAGAAGTAGGGTTCGGCAGGCCAGGAATGTCGTCAAATATTGCATCCGAGATGTTAGGTTGCCTTAGGTTAGGATATACAACGTTATAGACGAATATAATGTTCCCAGCGAGGAGTAGGGTCCGACACGCCTGGAATGTTGTAGAATATTACATCCGAGATGTTAGGTTGCCTTAGGTTAGGATATATGACGTTACAGACGTATATACTGTTCCCTCCGAGAAGTAGGGTTCGACAGGCCAGGAATGTTATCAAATATTGCATCCGAGATGTTAGGTTGCCTTAGATTATGATATATACCGTTATAGACGCATATAATATTCCCACCGAGAAGTAGGGTCCGACACGCCTGGAATGATGTAGAATATTACATCCGAGATGTCAGGTTGCCTTATGTTAGGATATATGACGTTACAGACGTATATACTGTTCCCTCCGAGAAGTAGGGTTCGACTGGCCAGGAATGTTGTCAAATATTGCATCCGAGATGTTAGGTTGCCTTAGATTAGGATATACAACGTTATAGACGCATATAATGTTCCCACCGAGAAGTAGAGTCCGACACGCCTGGAAGGTTGTAGAATATTACATCCGAGATGTTAGGTTGCCTTAGGTTAGGATATATATCGTTATAGACGTATATACTGTTCCCACCGAGAGGTAGGGTTCGACAGGCCAGGAATGTTGTCAAATATTGCATCCGAGATGTTAGGTTGCCTTAGGTTAGGATATATAACGTTATAGACGCATGTAATGTTACCTCCGAGACGTAGGGACCGACACGCCTGGAATGATGTCAAAGGTTACATCCAAGATGTTAGGTTGCCTTATGTTAGGATATATGACGCGACAGCCGTATATACTGTTCCCTCCGGGAAGTAGGGTTCGACAGGCCAGGAATGTTGTCAAATATTGCATCCGAGATGTTAGGATGCCTTAGATTATGATATATACCGTTATAGACGCATATAATGTTCCCACCGAGTAGTAGGATCCGACACGCCTGGAAGGTTGTAGAATATTACATCCGAGATGTCAGGTTGCCTTAGGTTAGGATATATACCGTTATAGACGCATTTTATGTTCCCACCGAGAAGTAGGGTCCGACACGCCTGGAATGATGTAGAATATTACATCCGAGTTGTTACGTTGCCGTTATAGACGCATTAATGTTACCACCGACACGTAGGGACCGACACGCCTGGAATGTTGTCAAATGTGACATCCGAGATGTTAGGTTGCCTTAGGTTAGGATATATATCGTTATAGACGTATATACTGTTCCCACCGAGAGGTAGGGTTCGACAGGCCAGGAATGTTATCAAATATTGCATCCGAGATGTTAGGTTGCCGTAGGTTAGGATATATAACGTTTTAGACGCATGTAATGTTACCTCCGAGACGTAGGGACCGACACGCCTGGAATGTTGTCAAATGTTACATCGGAGTTGTTAGGTTGCCTTATGTTAGGATATATGACGCTACAGACGTATATACTGTTCCCTCCGAGAAGTAGGTTTCGACAGGCCAGGAATGTTGTCAAATATAGCATCCGAGATGTTAGGTTGCCTTAGATTAGGATATACAACGTTATAGACTCATATAATGTTCCCACCGAGAAGTAGGGTCCGACATGCCTGGAATGATGTAGAATATTACATCCGAGATGTCAGGTTGCCTTAGGTTAGGATATATAACGTTATAGACGTATATACTGTTCCCTCCGAGAAGTACGGTTCGGCAGGCCAGGAATGTTGTCAAATCTTGCATCCGAGATGTTAGGTTGCCTTAGGTTAGGATATATAACGTTATAGACGCATGTAATGTTACCACGGAGACGTAGGGACCGACACGCCCGGAATCTTGTCAAATGTTACATCCGAGATGTTCGGTTGCCTTAGATTAGGATATACAACGTTATAGACGCATATAATGTTCCCACCGAGGAGTAGGGTCCGACACGCCTGGAATGTTGTCAAATATTACATCCGAGATGTAAGGTTGCCTTAGGTTAGGATATATAACGTTATGGACGTATATACTGTTCCCACCGAGAAGTAGGATCCGACACGCCAGGAATGTTGTCAAATATTACATCCGGGTTGTTACGTTGCCGTTATAGACGCATTAATGTTACCACCGAGACGCAGGGACCGACCCGCCTGGAATGTTGTCAAATGTTACATCCGAGATGTTAGGTTGCCTTAGGTTAGGATATATATCGTTATAGACGTATATACTGTTCCCACCGAGAGGTAGGGTTCGACAGGCCAGGAATGTTGTCAAATATTGCATCCGAGATGTTAGGTTGCCTTAGGTTAGGATATATAGCGTTATAGACGCATATAATGTTCCCACCGAGAAGTAGAGTCCGACACGCCTGGAAGGTTGTAGAATATTACATCCGAGATGTTAGGTTGCCTTAGGTTAGGATATATGACGTTACAGACGTATATACTGTTCCCTCCGAGAAGTAGTGTTCGACAGGCCAGGAATGTTGTCAAATATTGCATCCGAGATGTTAGGTTGCCTTAGATTAGGATATATACCGTTATAGACGCATATAATGTTCCCACCGAGAAGTAGGGTCCGACACGCCTGGAATGATGTAGAATATTACATCCGAGATGTCAGGTTGCCTTAGGATAGGATATATATCGTTATAGACGTATATACTGTTCCCACCGAGAGGTAGGGTTCGACAGGCCAGGAATGTTGTCAAATATTGCATCCGAGATGTTAGGTTGCCTTAGGTTAGGATATATAACGTTATAGACGCATGTAATGTTACCTCCGAGACGTAGGGACCGACACGCCTGGAATGTTGTCAAATATTGCATCCGAGATGTTAGGTTGCCTTAGATTAGGATATGCAACGTTATAGACGCATATAATGTTCCCACCGAGGAGTAGGGTCCGACACGCCTGGAATGTTGTAGAGTATTACATCCGAGATGTAATGTTGCCTTAGGTTAGAATATATGACGTTACAGACGTATATACTGTTCCCTCCGAGAAGTAGGGTTCGACAGGCCAGGAATGTTATCAAATATTGCATCCGAGATGTTAGGTTGCCTTAGATTATGATATATACCGTTATAGACGCATATAATATTCCCACCGAGAAGTAGGGTCCGACACGCCTGGAATGATGTAGAATATTACATCCGAGATGTCAGGTTGCCTTATGTTAGGATATATATCGTTATAGACGTATATACTGTTCCCACCGAGAGGTAGGGTTCGACAGGCCAGGAATGTTATCAAGTATTGCATCCGAGATGTTAGGTTGCCGTAGGTTAGGATATATAACGTTTTAGACGCATGTAATGTTACCTCCGAGACGTAGGGACCGACACGCCTGGAATGTTGTCAAATGTTACATCCGAGTTGTTAGGTTGCCTTATGTTAGGATATATGACGCTACAGACGTATATACTGTTCCCTCCGAGAAGTAGGGTTCGACAGGCCAGGAATGTTGTCAAATATAGCATCCGAGATGTTAGGTTGCCTTAGATTAGGATATACAACGTTATAGACGAATATAATGTTCCCAGCGAGGAGTAGGGTCCGACACGCCTGGAATGTTGTAGAATATTACATCCGAGATGTTAGGTTGCCGTAGGTTAGGATATATAACGTTTTAGACGCATGTAATGTTACCTCCGAGACGTAGGGACCGACACGCCTGGAATGTTGTCAAATGTTACATCCGAGATGTCAGGTTGCCTTATGTTAGGATATATATCGTTATAGACGTATATACTGTTCCCACCGCGAGGTAGGGTTCGACAGGCCAGGAATGTTGTCAAATATTGCATCCGAGACGTTAGGTTGCCTTAGATTAGGATATACAACGTTATAGACGCATATAATGTTCCCACCGAGGAGTAGGGTCCGACACGCCTGGAATGTTGTAGAGTATTACATCCGAGATGTAAGGTTGCCTTAGGTTAGAATATATAACGTTATGGATGTATACACTGTTCCCACCGAGAAGTAGGGTCCGACACGCCAGGAATGTTGTCAAATATTACATCCGAGATGTAAGGTTGCCTTAGATTAGGATATACAACGTTATAGACGCATATAATGTTCCCACCGAGGAGTAGGGTCCGACACGTCTGGAATGTTGTAGAATATTACATCCGAGTTGTTACGTTGCCGTTATAGACGCATTAATGTTACCACCGAGACGTAGGGACCGACACGCCTGGAATGTTGTCAAATGTGACATCCGAGATGTTAGGTTGCCTTAGGTTAGGATATATATCGTTATAGACGTATAACCTGTTCCCACCGAGAGGTAGGGTTCGACAGGCCAGGAATGTTATCAAATATTGCATCCGAGATGTTAGGTTGCCGTAGGTTAGGATATATAACGTTTTAGACGCATGTAATGTTACCTCCGAGACGTAGGGACCGACACGCCTGGAATGTTGTCAAATGTTACATCCGAGTTGTTAGGTTGCCTTATGTTAGGATATATGACGCTACAGACGTATATACTGTTCCCTCCGAGAAGTAGGGTTCGACAGGCCAGGAATGTTGTCAAATATTGCATCCGAGATGTTAGGTTGCCTTAGATTAGGATATACAACGTTATAGACGTATATACTGTTCCCACCGAGAGGTAGGGTTCGACAGGCCAGGAATGTTGTCAAATATTGCATCCGAGATGTTAGGTTGCCTTAGATTAGGATATACAATGTTATAGACGCATATAATGTTCCCTCCGAGAAGTAGGGTTCGTCAGGCCAGGAATGTTGTCAAATATTGCATCCGAGATGTTAGGTTGCCTTAGATTAGGATATACAACGTTATAGACGCATATAATGTTCCCACCGAGGAGTAGGGTCCGACACGCCTGGAATGTTGTAGAGTATTACATCCGAGATGTAAGGTTGCCTTAGGTTAGAATATATAACGTTATGGATGTATGTACTGTTCCCACCGAGAAGTAGGGTCCGACACGCCAGGAATGTTGTCAAATATTACATCCGAGATGTAAGGTTGCCTTAGATTAGGATATACAACGTTATAGACGCATATAATGTTCCCACCGAGGAGTAGGGTCCGACACGTCTGGAATGTTGTAGAATATTACATCCGAGATGTAAGGTTGCCTTAGTTTAGGATATATAACGTTATGGACGTATATACTGTTCCCACCGAGAAGTAGGGACCGACACGCCTGGAATGTTGTCAAATGTTACATCCGAGATGTTAGGTTGCCTTAGGTTAGGATATATAATGTTATAGACGCATGTAATGTTACCACCGAGACGTAGGGACCGACACGCCTGGAATGTTGTCAAATGTTACATCCGAAATGTTAGGTTGCCTTAGGTTAGGATATATGACGTTACAGACCTATATACTGTTCCCTCCGGGAAGTAGGGTTCGACAGGCCAGGAATGTTGTCAAATATTGCATCCGAGATGTTAGGTTGCCTTAGATTATGATATATACTGTTATAGACGCATATAATGTTCCCACCGAGTAGTAGGATCCGACACGCCTGGAAGGTTGTACAATATTACATCCGAGATGTCAGGTTGCCTTAGGTTAGGATATATACCGTTATAGACATATATACAGTTCCCTCCGAGAAGTACGGTTCGACGGGCCAGGAATGTTGTCAAATATTGCATCCGAGATGTAAGGTTGCCTTAGGTTAGGATATATAACGTTATGGACGTATATACTGTTCCCACCGAGAAGTAGGGTCCGACACGCCAGGAATGTTGTCAAATATTACATCCGAGTTGTTACGTTGCCCTTATAGACGCATTAATGTTACCACCGAGACGTAGGGACCGACACGCCTGGAATGTTGTCAAATGTTACATCCGAAATGTTAGGTTGCCTTAGGTTAGGATATATATCGTTATAGACGTATATACTGTTCCCACCGAGAGGTAGGGTTCGACAGGCAAGGAATGTTGTCAAATATTGCATCCGAGATGTTATGTTGCCTTAGATAAGGATATATACCGTTATAGACGTATATAATGTTTCCTCCGAGAAGTAGGGTTCGACAGGCCAGGAATGTTGTCAAATATTGCATCCGAGATGTTAGGTTGCCTTAGATTAGGATATATACCGTTATAGACGTATATACTGTTCTCTCCGAGAAGTAGGGTTCGACAGGCCAGGAATGTTGTCAAATATTACATCCGAGATGTTAGGTTGCCTTAGGTTAGGATATATGACGTTATGGACGTATATACTGTTCCCTCCGAGACGTAGTGTTCGACAGGCCAGGAATGTTGTCAAATATTGCATCCGAGATGTTAGGTTGCCTCAGGTAAGGATATATGACGTTATAGACGTTTATACTGTTCCCTCCGAGAAGTAGGGTTCGACAGGCCAGGAATGTTGTCAAATATTGCATCCGAGATGTTAGGTTGCCTTAGGTTAGGATATATAACTTTATAGACGCATGTAATGTTACCACCGAGACGTAGGGACCGACACGCCTGGAATGTTGTCAAATGTTACATCCGAGATGTTAGGTTGCCTTAGGTTAGGATATATGACGTTACAGACGTATATACTGTTCCCTCCGAGAAGTAGGGTTCGACAGGCCAGGAATGTTGTCAAATACTGCATCCGAGATGTTAGATTGCCTTAGATTATGATATCGACCGTTATAGACGCATATAATATTCCCACCGAAAAGTATGCACCGACACGCCAGGAATATTGTAAAATATTACGTCTGAGATAATAGGTTGCCTTAGATTAGGATATACAACGTTATAGACTCATATAATGTTCCCACCGAGAAGTAGGGTCCGACACGCCTGGAATGATGTAGAATATTACATCCGAGATGTCAGGTTGCCTCAGGTTAGGATATATAACGTTATAGACGTATATACTGTTCCCTCCGAGAAGTAGGGTTCGACAGGCCAGGAATGTTGTCAAGTATTGCATCCGAGATGTTAGGTTGCCTTAGATTAGGATATACAACGTTATAGACGTATATAATGTTCCTACCGAGGAGTAGGGTCCGACACGCCTGGAATGTTGTAGAATATTACATCCGAGATGTAAGGTTGCCTTCGGTTAGAATGTATAACGTTATGGATGTATATACTGTTCCCTCCGAAAAGTAGGGTCCGACACGCCAGGAATGTTGTCAAATATTACATCCGAGATGTAAGGTTGCCTTAGGTTAGGATATATAACGTTATGGACGTATATACTGTTCCCACCGAGAAGTAGGGTCCGACACGCCAGGAATGTTGTCAAATATTACATCCGAGTTGTTACGTTGCCGTTATAGACGCATTAATGTTACCACCGAGACGTATGGACCGACACGCCTGGAATGTTGTCAAATGTTACATCCGAGATGTTAGGCTGCCTTAGGTTAGCATATATATCGTTATAGACGTATATACTGTTCCCTCCGAGAAGTAGGGTTCGACAGGCCAGGAATGTTATCAAATATTGCACCCGAGATGTTAGGTTGCCTTAGATTATGATATATACCGTTATAGGCGCATATACTGTTCCCACCGAGAAGTAGAGTCCGAAACGCCAGGAATGTTGTCAAATATTACATCCGAGATGTAAGGTTGCCTTAGGTTAGGATATATAACGTTATGGACGTATATACTGTTCCCACCGAGAAGTAGGGACCGACACGCCTGGAATGTTGTCAAATGTTACATCCGAGATGTTAGGTTGCCTTAGGTTAGGATATATAATGTTATAGACGCATGTAATGTTACCACCCAGACGTAGGGACCGACACGCCTGGAATGTTGTCAAATGTTACATCCGAGATGTTAGGTTGCCTTAGGTTAGGATATATGACGTTACAGACCTATATACTGTTCCCTCCGGGAAGTAGGGTTCGACAGGCCAGGAATGTTGTCAAATATTGCATCCGAGATGTTAGGTTGCCTTAGATTATGATATATACTGTTATAGACGCATATAATGTTCCCACCGAGTAGTAGGATCCGACACGCCTGGAAGGTTGTAGAATATTACATCCGAGATGTCAGGTTGCCTTAGGTTAGGATATATACCGTTATAGACATATATACAGTTCCCTCCGAGAAGTACGGTTCGACGGGCCAGGAATGTTGTCAAATATTGCATCCGAGATGTTAGGTCGCCTTAGGATAGGATATATAACGTTATAGACGCATGTAATGTTACCACCGAGAAGTAGGGTTCGACAGGCCAGGAATGTTGCCAAATATTGCATCCGAGATGTTAGGTTGCCTTAGATTAGGATATATGACGCTACAGACGTATATACTGTTCCCACCGAGAAGTAGGGTTCGACAGGCCAGGAATGTTGCCAAATATTGCGTCCGAGATGTAAGGTTGCCTTAGGTTAGGATATATAACGTTATGGACGTATATACTGTTCCCACCGAGAAGTAGGGTCCGAAACGCCAGGAATGTTGTAAAATATTACATCCGAGTTGTTACGTTGCCGTTATAGACGCATTAATGTTACCACCGAGACGTAGGGACCGACACGCCTGGAATGTTGTCAAATGTGACATCCGAGATGTTAGGTTGCCTTAGGTTAGGATATATATCGTTATAGACGTATATACTGTTCCCACCGAGAGGTAGGGTTCGACAGGCCAGGAATGTTATCAAATATTGCATCCGAGATGTTAGGTTGCCGTAGGTTAGGATATATAACGTTTTAGACGCATGTAATGTTACCTCCGAGACGTAGGGACCGACACGCCTGGAATGTTGTCAAATGTTACATCCGAGTTGTTAGGTTGCCTTATGTTAGGATATATGACGCTACAGACGTATATACTGTTCCCTCCGAGAAGTAGGGTTCGACAGGCCAGGAATTTTGTCAAATATTGCATCCGAGATGTTAGGTTGCCTTAGATTAGGATATACAACGTTATAGACGTATATACTGTTCCCACCGAGAGGTAGGGTTCGACAGGCCAGGAATGTTGTCTAATATTGCATCCGAGATGTTAGGTTGCTTTAGATTAGGATATACAATGTTATAGACGCATATAATGTTCCCTCCGAGAAGTAGGGTTCGACAGGCCAGGAATGTTGTCAAATATTGCATCCGAGATGTTAGGTTGCCTTAGATTAGGATATACAACGTTATAGACGCATATAATGTTCCCACCGAGGAGTAGGGTCCGACACGCCTGGAATGTTGTAGAGTATTACATCCGAGATGTAAGGTTGCCTTAGGTTAGAATATATAACGTTATGGATGTATATACTGTTCCCACCGAGAAGTAGGGTCCGACACGCCAGGAATGTTGTCAAATATTACATCCGAGATGTAAGGTTGCCTTAGATTAGGATATACAACGTTATAGACGCATATAATGTTCCCACCGAGGAGTAGGGTCCGACACGTCTGGAATGTTGTAGAATATTACATCCGAGATGTAAGGTTGCCTTAGGTTAGAATATATAACGTTATGGATGTATATACTGTTCCCACCGAGAAGTAGAGTCCGACACGCCAGGAATGTTGTCAAATATTACATCCGAGATGTAAGGTTGCCTTAGGTTAGGATATATAACGTTATGGATGTATATACTGTTCCCACCGAGAAGTAGGGTCCGACACGCCAGGAATGTTGTCAAATATTACATCCGAGATGTAAGGTTGCCTTAGGTTAGGATATATAACGTTATGGACGTATATACTGTTCCCACCGAGAAGTAGGGACCGACACGCCTGGAATGTTGTCAAATGTTACATCCGAGATGTTAGGTTGCCTTAGGTTAGGATATATAATGTTATAGACGCATGTAATGTTACCACCGAGACGTAGGGACCGACACGCCTGGAATGTTGTCAAATGTTACATCCGAGATGTTAGGTTGCCTTAGGTTAGGATATATGACGTTACAGACCTATATACTGTTCCCTCCGGGAAGTAGGGTTCGACAGGCCAGGAATGTTGTCAAATATTGCATCCGAGATGTTAGGTTGCCTTAGATTATGATATATACTGTTATAGACGCATATAATGTTCCCACCGAGTAGTAGGATCCGACACGCCTGGAAGGTTGTAGAATATTACATCCGAGATGTCAGGTTGCCTTAGGTTAGGATATATACCGTTATAGACATATATACAGTTCCCTCCGAGAAGTACGGTTCGACGGGCCAGGAATGTTGTCAAATATTGCATCCGAGATGTTAGGTCGCCTTAGGATAGGATATATAACGTTATAGACGCATGTAATGTTACCACCGAGAAGTAGGGTTCGACAGGCCAGGAATGTTGCCAAATATTGCATCCGAGATGTTAGGTTGCCTTAGATTAGGATATATGACGCTACAGACGTATATACTGTTCCCTCCGAGAAGTAGGGTTCGACAGGCCAGGAATGTTGTCAAATATTGCATCCGAGATGTTAGGTTGCCGTAGGTTAGGATATATAACGTTTTAGACGCATGTAATGTTACCTCCGAGACGTAGGGACCGACACGCCTGGAATGTTGTCAAATGTGACATCCGAAATGTAAGCTTGCCGTAGGTTAGGATATATAACGTTATGGACGTATATACTGTTCCCACCGAGAAGTAGGGTTCGACAGGCCAGGAATGTTGTCAAATATTGCATCCGAGATGTAAGGTTGGCTTAGGTTAGGATATATAACGTTATAGACGTATATACTGTTCCCTCCGAGAAGTAGGGTTCGACAGGCCAGGAATGTTGTCAAATATTGCATCCGAGATGTTAGGTTGCCTTAGGTTAGGATATATAACTTTATAGACGCATGTAATGTTACCACCGAGACGTAGGGACCGACACGCCTGGAATGTTGTCAAATGTTACATCCGAGATGTTAGGTTGCCTTAGGTTAGGATATATGACGTTACAGACGTATATACTGTTCCCTCCGAGAAGTAGGGTTCGACAGGCCAGGAATGTTGTCAAATACTGCATCCGAGATGTTAGATTGCCTTAGATTATGATATCGACCGTTATAGACGCATATAATATTCCCACCGAAAAGTATGCACCGACACGCCAGGAATATTGTAAAATATTACGTCTGAGATAATAGGTTGCCTTAGATTATGATATACAACGTTATAGACTCATATAATGTTCCCACCGAGAAGTAGGGTCCGACACGCCTGGAATGATGTAGAATATTACATCCGAGATGTCAGGTTGCCTCAGGTTAGGATATATAACGTTATAGACGTATATACTGTTCCCTCCGAGAAGTAGGGTTCGACAGGCCAGGAATGTTGTCAAGTATTGCATCCGAGATGTTAGGTTGCCTTAGATTAGGATATACAACGTTATAGACGTATATAATGTTCCTACCGAGGAGTAGGGTCCGACACGCCTGGAATGTTGTAGAATATTACATCCGAGATGTAAGGTTGCCTTAGGTTAGAATATATAACGTTATGGATGTATATACTGTTCCCACCGAAAAGTAGGGTCCGACACGCCAGGAATGTTGTCAAATATTACATCCGAGATGTAAGGTTGCCTTAGGTTAGGATATATAACGTTATGGACGTATATACTGTTCCCACCGAGAAGTAGGGTCCGACACGCCAGGAATGTTGTCAAATATTACATCCGAGTTGTTACGTTGCCGTTATAGACGCATTAATGTTACCACCGAGACGTATGGACCGACACGCCTGGAATGTTGTCAAATGTTACATCCGAGATGTTAGGCTGCCTTAGGTTAGCATATATATCGTTATAGACGTATATACTGTTCCCTCCGAGAAGTAGGGTTCGACAGGCCAGGAATGTTATCAAATATTGCACCCGAGATGTTAGGTTGCCTTAGATTATGATATATACCGTTATAGGCGCATATACTGTTCCCACCGAGAAGTAGAGTCCGAAACGCCAGGAATGTTGTCAAATATTACATCCGAGATGTGAGGTTGCCTTAGGTTAGGATATATAACGTTATGGATGTATATACTGTTCCCACCGAGAAGTAGGGTCCGACATGCCAGGAATGTTGTCAAATATTACATCCGAGATGTAAGGTTGCCTTAGGTTAGGATATATAACGTTATGGACGTATATACTGTTCCCACCGAGAAGTAGGGACCGACACGCCTGGAATGTTGTCAAATGTTACATCCGAGATGTTAGGTTGCCTTAGGTTAGGATATATAATGTTATAGACGCATGTAATGTTACCACCCAGACGTAGGGACCGACACGCCTGGAATGTTGTCAAATGTTACATCCGAGATGTTAGGTTGCCTTAGGTTAGGATATATGACGTTACAGACCTATATACTGTTCCCTCCGGGAAGTAGGGTTCGACAGGCCAGGAATGTTGTCAAATATTGCATCCGAGATGTTAGGTTGCCTTAGATTATGATATATACTGTTATAGACGCATATAATGTTCCCACCGAGTAGTAGGATCCGACACGCCTGGAAGGTTGTAGAATATTACATCCGAGATGTCAGGTTGCCTGAGGTTAGGATATATACCGTTATAGACATATATACAGTTCCCTCAGAGAAGTACGGTTCGACGGGCCAGGAATGTTGTCAAATATTGCATCCGAGATGTTAGGTCGCCTTAGGATAGGATATATAACGTTATAGACGCATGTAATGTTACCACCGAGAAGTAGGGTTCGACAGGCCAGGAATGTTGCCAAATATTGCATCCGAGATGTTAGGTTGCCTTAGATTAGGATATATGACGCTACAGACGTATATACTGTTCCCTCCGAGAAGTAGGGTTCGACAGGCCAGGAATGTTGTCAAATATTGCATCCGAGATGTTAGGTTGCCGTAGGTTAGGATATATAACGTTTTAGACGCATGTAATGTTACCTCCGAGACGTAGGGACCGACACGCCTGGAATGTTGTCAAATGTGACATCCGAAATGTAAGCTTGCCGTAGGTTAGGATATATAACGTTATGGACGTATATACTGTTCCCACCGAGAAGTAGGGTTCGACAGGCCAGGAATGTTGCCAAATATTGCATCCGAGATGTTAGGTCGCCTTAGGATAGGATATATAACGTTATAGACGCATGTAATGTTACCACCGAGAAGTAGGGTTCGACAGGCCAGGAATGTTGCCAAATATTGCATCCGAGATGTTAGGTTGCCTTAGATTAGGATATATGACGCTACAGACGTATATACTGTTCCCTCCGAGAAGTAGGGTTCGACAGGCCAGGAATGTTGTCAAATATTGCATCCGAGATGTTAGGTTGCCGTAGGTTAGGATATATAACGTTTTAGACGCATGTAATGTTACCTCCGAGACGTAGGGACCGACACGCATGGAATGTTGTCAAATGTGACATCCGAAATGTAAGCTTGCCGTAGGTTAGGATATATAACGTTATGGACGTATATACTGTTCCCACCGAGAAGTAGGGTTCGACAGGCCAGGAATGTTGTCAAATATTGCATCCGAGATGTAAGGTTGCCTTAGGTTAGGATATATAACGTTATAGACGTATATACTGTTCCCTCCGAGAAGTAGGGTTCGACAGGCCAGGAATGTTGTCAAATATTGCATCCGAGATGTTAGGTTGCCTTAGGTTAGGATATATAACTTTATAGACGCATGTAATGTTACCACCGAGACGTAGGGACCAACACGCCTGGAATGTTGTCAAATGTTACATCCGAGATGTTAGGTTGCCTTAGGTTAGGATATATGACGTTACAGACGTATATACTGTTCCCTCCGAGAAGTAGGGTTCGACAGGCCAGGAATGTTGTCAAATACTGCATCCGAGATGTTAGATTGCCTTAGATTATGATATCGACCGTTATAGACGCATATAATATTCCCACCGAAAAGTATGCACCGACACGCCAGGAATATTGTAAAATATTACGTCTGAGATAATAGGTTGCCTTAGATTATGATATACAACGTTATAGACTCATATAATGTTCCCACCGAGAAGTAGGGTCCGACACGCCTGGAATGATGTAGAATATTACATCCGAGATGTCAGGTTGCCTCAGGTTAGGATATATAACGTTATAGACGTATATACTGTTCCCTCCGAGAAGTAGGGTTCGACAGGCCAGGAATGTTATCAAATATTGCACCCGAGATGTTAGGTTGCCTTAGATTATGATATATACCGTTATAGGCGTATATACTGTTCCCACCGAGAAGTAGAGTCCGAAACGCCAGGAATGTTGTCAAATATTACATCCGAGATGTGAGGTTGCCTTAGGTTAGGATATATAACGTTATGGATGTATATACTGTTCCCACCGAGAAGTAGGGTCCGACATGCCAGGAATGTTGTCAAATATTACATCCGAGATGTAAGGTTGCCTTAGGTTAGGATATATAACGTTATGGACGTATATACTGTTCCCACCGAGAAGTAGGGACCGACACGCCTGGAATGTTGTCAAATGTTACATCCGAGATGTTAGGTTGCCTTAGGTTAGGATATATGACGTTACAGACCTATATACTGTTCCCTCCGGGAAGTAGGGTTCGACAGGCCAGGAATGTTGTCAAATATTGCATCCGAGATGTTAGGTTGCCTTAGATTATGATATATACTGTTATAGACGCATATAATGTTCCCACCGAGTAGTAGGATCCGACACGCCTGGAAGGTTGTAGAATATTACATCCGAGATGTCAGGTTGCCTTAGGTTAGGATATATACCGTTATAGACATATATACAGTTCCCTCCGAGAAGTACGGTTCGACGGGCCAGGAATGTTGTCAAATATTGCATCCGAGATGTTAGGTCGCCTTAGGATAGGATATATAACGTTATAGACGCATGTAATGTTACCACCGAGAAGTAGGGTTCGACAGGCCAGGAATGTTGCCAAATATTGCATCCGAGATGTTAGGTTGCCTTAGATTAGGATATATGACGCTACAGACGTATATACTGTTCCCTCCGAGAAGTAGGGTTCGACAGGCCAGGAATGTTGTCAAATATTGCATCCGAGATGTTAGGTTGCCGTAGGTTAGGATATATAACGTTTTAGACGCATGTAATGTTACCTCCGAGACGTAGGGACCGACACGCCTGGAATGTTGTCAAATGTGACATCCGAAATGTAAGCTTGCCGTAGGTTAGGATATATAACGTTATGGACGTATATACTGTTCCCACCGAGAAGTAGGGTTCGACAGGCCAGGAATGTTGCCAAATATTGCATCCGAGATGTAAGGTTGCCTTAGGTTAGGATATATAACGTTATGGACGTATATACTGTTCCCACCGAGAAGTAGGGTCCGAAACGCCAGGAATGTTGTAAAATATTACATCCGAGTTGTTACGTTGCCGTTATAGACGCATTAATGTTACCACCGAGACGTAGGGACCGACACGCCTGGAATGTTGTCAAATGTGACATCCGAGATGTTAGGTTGCCTTAGGTTAGGATATATATCGTTATAGACGTATATACTGTTCCCACCGAGAGGTAGGGTTCGACAGGCCAGGAATGTTATCAAATATTGCATCCGAGATGTTAGGTTGCCGTAGGTTAGGATATATAACGTTTTAGACGCATGTAATGTTACCTCCGAGACGTAGGGACCGACACGCCTGGAATGTTGTCAAATGTTACATCCGAGTTGTTAGGTTGCCTTATGTTAGGATATATGACGCTACAGACGTATATACTGTTCCCTCCGAGAAGTAGGGTTCGACAGGCCAGGAATGTTGTCAAATATTGCATCCGAGATGTTAGGTTGCCTTAGATTAGGATATACAACGTTATAGACGTATATACTGTTCCCACCGAGAGGTAGGGTTCGACAGGCCAGGAATGTTGTCAAATATTGCATCCGAGATGTTAGGTTGCTTTAGATTAGGATATACAATGTTATAGACGCATATAATGTTCCCTCCGAGAAGTAGGGTTCGACAGGCCAGGAATGTTGTCAAATATTGCATCCGAGATGTTAGGTTGCCTTAGATTAGGATATACAACGTTATAGACGTATATAATGTTCCCACCGAGGAGTAGGGTCCGACACGCCTGGAATGTTGTAGAGTATTACATCCGAGATGTAAGGTTGCCTTAGGTTAGAATATATAACGTTATGGATGTATATACTGTTCCCACCGAGAAGTAGGGTCCGACACGCCAGGAATGTTGTCAAATATTACATCCGAGATGTAAGGTTGCCTTAGATTAGGATATACAACGTTATAGACGCATATAATGTTCCCACCGAGGAGTAGGGTCCGACACGTCTGGAATGTTGTAGAATATTACATCCGAGATGTAAGGTTGCCTTAGGTTAGAATATATAACGTTATGGATGTATATACTGTTCCCACCGAGAAGTAGAGTCCGACACGCCAGGAATGTTGTCAAATATTACATCCGAGATGTAAGGTTGCCTTAGGTTAGGATATATAACGTTATGGATGTATATACTGTTCCCACCGAGAAGTAGGGTCCGACACGCCAGGAATGTTGTCAAATATTACATCCGAGATGTAAGGTTGCCTTAGATTAGGATATACAACGTTATAGACGCATATAATGTTCCCACCGAGGAGTAGGGTCCGACACGTCTGGAATGTTGTAGAATATTACATCCGAGATGTAAGGTTGCCTTAGGTTAGAATATATAACGTTATGGATGTATATACTGTTCCCACCGAGAAGTAGAGTCCGACACGCCAGGAATGTTGTCAAATATTACATCCGAGATGTAAGGTTGCCTTAGGTTAGGATATATAACGTTATGGATGTATATACTGTTCCCACCGAGAAGTAGGGTCCGACACGCCAGGAATGTTGTCAAATATTACATCCGAGATGTAAGGTTGCCTTAGGTTAGGATATATAACGTTATGGACGTATATACTGTTCCCACCGAGAAGTAGGGACCGACACGCCTGGAATGTTGTCAAATGTTATATCCGAGATGTTAGGTTGCCTTAGGTTAGGATATATAATGTTATAGACGCATGTAATGTTACCACCGAGACGTTGGGACCGACACGCCTGGAATGTTGTCAAATGTTACATCCGAGATGTTAGGTTGCCTTAGGTTAGGATATATGACGTTACAGACCTATATACTGTTCCCTCCGGGAAGTAGGGTTCGACAGGCCAGGAATGTTGTCAAATATTGCATCCGAGATGTTAGGTTGCCTTAGATTATGATATATACTGTTATAGACGCATATAATGTCCCCACCGAGTAGTAGGATCCGACACGCCTGGAAGGTTGTAGAATATTACATCCGAGATGTCAGGTTGCCTTAGGTTAGGATATATACCGTTATAGACATATATACAGTTCCCTCCGAGAAGTACGGTTCGACGGGCCAGGAATGTTGTCAAATATTGCATCCGAGATGTTAGGTCGCCTTAGGATAGGATATATAACGTTATAGACGCATGTAATGTTACCACCGAGAAGTAGGGTTCGACAGGCCAGGAATGTTGCCAAATATTGCATCCGAGATGTTAGGTTGCCTTAGATTAGGATATATGACGCTACAGACGTATATACTGTTCCCTCCGAGAAGTAGGGTTCGACAGGCCAGGAATGTTGTCAAATATTGCATCCGAGATGTTAGGTTGCCGTAGGTTAGGATATATAACGTTTTAGACGCATGTAATGTTACCTCCGAGACGTAGGGACCGACACGCCTGGAGTGTTGTCAAATGTGACATCCGAAATGTAAGCTTGCCGTAGGTTAGGATATATAACGTTATGGACGTATATACTGTTCCCACCGAGAAGTAGGGTTCGACAGGCCAGGAATGTTGTCAAATATTGCATCCGAGATGTTAGGTTGCCTTAGGTTAGGATATATAACTTTATAGACGCATGTAATGTTACCACCGAGACGTAGGGACCGACACGCCTGGAATGTTGTCAAATGTTACATCCGAGATGTTAGGTTGCCTTAGGTTAGGATATATGACGTTACAGACGTATATACTGTTCCCTCCGAGAAGTAGGGTTCGACAGGCCAGGAATGTTGTCAAATACTGCATCCGAGATGTTAGATTGCCTTAGATTATGATATCGACCGTTATAGACGCATATAATATTCCCACCGAAAAGTATGCACCGACACGCCAGGAATATTGTAAAATATTACGTCTGAGATAATAGGTTGCCTTAGATTATGATATACAACGTTATAGACTCATATAATGTTCCCACCGAGAAGTAGGGTCCGACACGCCTGGAATGATGTAGAATATTACATCCGAGATGTCAGGTTGCCTCAGGTTAGGATATATAACGTTATAGACGTATATACTGTTCCCTCCGAGAAGTAGGGTTCGACAGGCCAGGAATGTTGTCAAATATTGCATCCGAGATGTTAGCTTGCCTTAGATTATGATATATACCGTTATAGACGTATATACTGTTCCCTCCGAGAAGTAGGGTTCGACAGGCCAGGAATGTTGTCAAATATTGCATCCGAGATGTTAGGTTGCCTTAGATTAGGATATACAACGTTATAGACGCATATAATGTTCCCACCGAGATGTAGGGTCCGACACGCCTGGAATGTTGTAGAATATTACATCCGAGATGTAAGGTTGCCTTAGCTTAGGATGTATAACGTTATGGACGTATATACTGTTCCCACCGAGAAGTAGGGTCCGACACGCCAGGAATGTTGTCAAATATTACATCCGAGTTGTTACGTTGCCGTTATAGACGCATTAATGTTACCACCGAGACGTATGGACCGACACGCCTGGAATGTTGTCAAATGTTACATCCGAGATGTTAGGCTGCCTTAGGTTAGCATATATATCGTTATAGACGTATATACTGTTCCCTCCGAGAAGTAGGGTTCGACAGGCCAGGAATGTTATCAAATATTGCACCCGAGATGTTAGGTTGCCTTAGATTATGATATATACCGTTATAGGCGCATATACTGTTTCCACCGAGAAGTAGAGTCCGAAACGCCAGGAATGTTGTCAAATATTACATCCGAGATGTAAGGTTGCCTTAGGTTAGGATATATAACGTTATGGATGTATATACTGTTCCCACCGAGAAGTAGGGTCCGACATGCCAGGAATGTTGTCAAATATTACATCCGAGATGTAAGGTTGCCTTAGGTTAGGATATATAACGTTATGGACGTATATACTGTTCCCACCGAGAAGTAGGGACCGACACGCCTGGAATGTTGTCAAATGTTACATCCGAGATGTTAGGTTGCCTTAGGTTAGGATATATAATGTTATAGACGCATGTAATGTTACCACCCAGACGTAGGGACCGACACGCCTGGAATGTTGTCAAATGTTACATCCGAGATGTTAGGTTGCCTTAGGTTAGGATATTTGACGTTACAGACCTATATACTGTTCCCTCCGGGAAGTAGGGTTCGACAGGCCAGGAATGTTGTCAAATATTGCATCCGAGATGTTAGGTTGCCTTAGATTATGATATATACTGTTATAGACGCATATAATGTTCCCACCGAGTAGTAGGATCCGACACGCCTGGAAGGTTGTAGAATATTACATCCGAGATGTCAGGTTGCCTTAGGTTAGGATATATACCGTTATAGACATATATACAGTTCCCTCCGAGAAGTACGGTTCGACGGGCCAGGAATGTTGTCAAATATTGCATCCGAGATGTAAGGTTGCCTTAGGTTAGGATATATAACGTTATGGACGTATATACTGTTCCCACCGAGAAGTAGGGTCCGAAACGCCAGGAATGTTGTAAAATATTACATCCGAGTTGTTACGTTGCCGTTATAGACGCATTAATGTTACCACCGAGACGTAGGGACCGACACGCCTGGAATGTTGTCAAATGTGACATCCGAGATGTTAGGTTGCCTTAGGTTAGGATATATATCGTTATAGACGTATATACTGTTCCCACCGAGAGGTAGGGTTCGACAGGCCAGGAATGTTATCAAATATTGCATCCGAGATGTTAGGTTGCCGTAGGTTAGGATATATAACGTTTTAGACGCATGTAATGTTACCTCCGAGACGTAGGGACCGACACGCCTGGAATGTTGTCAAATGTTACATCCGAGTTGTTAGGTTGCCTTATGTTAGGATATATGACGCTACAGACGTATATACTGTTCCCTCCGAGAAGTAGGGTTCGACAGGCCAGGAATGTTGTCAAATATTGCATCCGAGATGTTAGGTTGCCTTAGATTAGGATATACAACGTTATAGACGTATATACTGTTCCCACCGAGAGGTAGGGTTCGACAGGCCAGGAATGTTGTCAAATATTGCATCCGAGATGTTAGGTTGCTTTAGATTAGGATATACAATGTTATAGACGCATATAATGTTCCCTCCGAGAAGTAGGGTTCGACAGGCCAGGAATGTTGTCAAATATTGCATCCGAGATGTTAGGTTGCCTTAGATTAGGATATACAACGTTATAGACGCATATAATGTTCCCACCGAGGAGTAGGGTCCGACACGCCTGGAATGTTGTAGAGTATTACATCCGAGATGTAAGGTTGCCTTAGGTTAGAATATATAACGTTATGGATGTATATACTGTTCCCACCGAGAAGTAGGGTCCGACACGCCAGGAATGTTGTCAAATATTACATCCGAGATGTAAGGTTGCCTTAGATTAGGATATACAACGTTATAGACGCATATAATGTTCCCACCGAGGAGTAGGGTCCGACACGTCTGGAATGTTGTAGAATATTACATCCGAGATGTAAGGTTGCCTTAGGTTAGAATATATAACGTTATGGATGTATATACTGTTCCCACCGAGAAGTAGAGTCCGACACGCCAGGAATGTTGTCAAATATTACATCCGAGATGTAAGGTTGCCTTAGGTTAGGATATATAACGTTATGGATGTATATACTGTTCCCACCGAGAAGTAGGGTCCGACACGCCAGGAATGTTGTCAAATATTACATCCGAGATTTAAGGTTGCCTTAGGTTAGGATATATAACGTTATGGACGTATATACTGTTCCCACCGAGAAGTAGGGACCGACACGCCTGGAATGTTGTCAAATGTGACATCCGAGATGTTAGGTTGCCTTAGGTTAGGATATATATCGTTATAGACGTATATACTGTTCCCACCGAGAGGTAGGGTTCGACAGGCCAGGAATGTTATCAAATATTGCATCCGAGATGTTAGGTTGCCGTAGGTTAGGATATATAACGTTTTAGACGCATGTAATGTTACCTCCGAGACGTAGGGACCGACACGCCTGGAATGTTGTCAAATGTTACATCCGAGTTGTTAGGTTGCCTTATGTAAGGATATATGACGCTACAGACGTATATACTGTTCCCTCCGAGAAGTAGGGTTCGACAGGCCAGGAATGTTGTCAAATATTGCATCCGAGATGTTAGGTTGCCTTAGATTAGGATATACAACGTTATAGACGTATATACTGTTCCCACCGAGAGGTAGGGTTCGACAGGCCAGGAATGTTGTCAAATATTGCATCCGAGATGTTAGATTGCTTTAGATTAGGATATACAATGTTATAGACGCATATATTGTTCCCTCCGAGAAGTAGGGTTCGACAGGCCAGGAATGTTGTCAAATATTGCATCCGAGATGTTAGGTTGCCTTAGATTAGGATATACAACGTTATAAACGCATATAATGTTCCCACCGAGGAGTAGGGTCCGACACGCCTGGAATGTTGTAGAGTATTACATCCGAGATGTAAGGTTGCCTTAGGTTAGAATATATAACGTTATGGATGTATATACTGTTCCCACCGAGAAGTAGGGTCCGACACGCCAGGAATGTTGTCAAATATTACATCCGAGATGTAAGGTTGCCTTAGATTAGGATATACAACGTTATAGACGCATATAATGTTCCCACCGAGGAGTAGGGTCCGACACGTCTGGAATGTTGTAGAATATTACATCCGAGATGTAAGGTTGCCTTAGGTTAGAATATATAACGTTATGGATGTATATACTGTTCCCACCGAGAAGTAGAGTCCGACACGCCAGGAATGTTGTCAAATATTACATCCGAGATGTAAGGTTGCCTTAGGTTAGGATATATAACGTTATGGATGTATATACTGTTCCCACCGAGAAGTAGGGTCCGACACGCCAGGAATGTTGTCAAATATTACATCCGAGATGTAAGGTTGCCTTAGGTTAGGATATATAACGTTATGGACGTATATACTGTTCCCACCGAGAAGTAGGGACCGACACGCCTGGAATGTTGTCAAATGTTACATCCGAGATGTTAGGTTGCCTTAGGTTAGGATATATAATGTTATAGACGCATGTAATGTTACCACCGAGACGTAGGGACCGACACGCCTGGAATATTGTCAAATGTTACATCCGAGATGTTAGGTTGCCTTAGGTTAGGATATATGACGTTACAGACGTATATACTGTTCCCTCCGGGAAGTAGGGTTCGACAGGCCGGGAATGTTGTCAAATATTGCATCCGAGATGTTAGGTTGCCTTAGATTAGGATATACAACGTTATAGACGCATATAATGTTCCCACCGAGAAGTAGGGTCCGACACGCCTGGAATGCTGTAGAATATTACATCCGAGATGTAAGGTTGCCTTAGGTTAGAATATATAACGTTATGGATGTATATACTGTTCCCACCGAAAAGTAGGGTCCGACACGCCAGGAATGTTGTCAAATATTACATCCGAGATGTAAGGTTGCCTTAGGTTAGGATATATAACGTTATGGACGTATATACTGTTCCCACCGAGAAGTAGGGTCCGACACGCCAGGAATGTTGTCAAATATTACATCCGAGTTGTTACGTTGCCCTTATAGACGCATTAATGTTACCACCGAGACGTAGGGACCGACACGCCTGGAATGTTGTCAAATGTTACATCCGAAATGTTAGGTTGCCTTAGGTTAGGATATATATCGTTATAGACGTATATACTGTTCCCACCGAGAGGTAGGGTTCGACAGGCAAGGAATGTTGTCAAATATTGCATCCGAGATGTTAGGTTGCCTTAGATAAGGATATATACCGTTATAGACGTATATAATGTTTCCTCCGAGAAGTAGGGTTCGACAGGCCAGGAATGTTGTCAAATATTGCATCCGAGATGTTAGGTTGCCTTAGATTAGGATATATACCGTTATAGACGTATATACTGTTCTCTCCGAGAAGTAGGGTTCGACAGGCCAGGAATGTTGTCAAATATTACATCCGAGATGTTAGGTTGCCTTAGGTTAGGATATATGACGTTATGGACGTATATACTGTTCCCTCCGAGAAGTAGTGTTCGACAGGCCAGGAATGTTGTCAAATATTGCATCCGAGATGTTAGGTTGCCTCAGGTAAGGATATATGACGTTATAGACGTATATACTGTTCCCTCCGAGAAGTAGGGTTCGACAGGCCAGGAATGTTGTCAAATATTGCATCCGAGATGTTAGGTTGCCTTAGGTTAGGATATATAACTTTATAGACGCATGTAATGTTACCACCGAGACGTAGGGACCGACACGCCTGGAATGTTGTCAAATGTTACATCCGAGATGTTAGGTTGCCTTAGGTTAGGATATATGACGTTACAGACGTATATACTGTTCCCTCCGGGAAGTAGGGTTCGACAGGCCAGGAATGTTGTCAAATATTGCATCCGAGATGTTAGGTTGCCTTAGATTAGGATATACAACGTTATAGACGCATATAATGTTCCCACCGAGAAGTAGGGTCCGACACGCCTGGAATGCTGTAGAATATTACATCCGAGATGTAAGGTTGCCTCAGGTTAGAATATATAACGTTATGGATGTATATACTGTTCCCACCGAAAAGTAGGGTCCGACACGCCTGGAATGATGTAGAATATTACATCCGAGATGTCAGGTTGCCTCAGGTTAGGATATATAACGTTATAGACGTATATACTGTTCCCTCCGAGAAGTAGGGTTCGACAGGCCAGGAATGTTATCAAAAATTGCACCCGAGATGTTAGGTTGCCTTAGATTATGATATATACCGTTATAGACGCATATAATGTTCCCACCGAGAAGTAGGGTCCGGCACGCCTGGAATGATGTAAAATATTACATCCGAGATGTCACGTTGCCTTAGGTTAGGATATACAACGTTATAGACGCATATAATGTTCCCACCGAGAAGTAGGGTCCGACACGCATGGAATGTTGTAGAATAATACATCCGAGATGTCAGGTTGCCTTAGGTTAAGATATATAACGTTATAGACGTATATACTGTTCCCTCCGAGAAGTAGGGTTCGACAGGCCAGGAATGTTGTCAAATACTGCATCCGAGATGTTAGATTGCCTTAGATTATGATATCGACCGTTATAGACGCATATAATATTCCCACCGAAAAGTATGCACCGACACGCCAGGAATATTGTAAAATATTACGTCTGAGATAATAGGTTGCCTTAGATTAGGATATACAACGTTATAGACTCATATAATGTTCCCACCGAGAAGTAAGGTCCGACACGCCTGGAATGATGTAGAATATTACATCCGAGATGTCAGGTTGCCTCAGGTTAGGATATATAACGTTATAGACGTATATACTGTTCCCTCCGAGAAGTAGGGTTCGACAGGCCAGGAATGTTATCAAATATTGCACCCGAGATGTTAGGTTGCCTTAGATTATGATATATACCGTTATAGACGCATATAATGTTCCCACCGAGAAGTAGGGTCCGGCACGCCTGGAATGATGTAAAATATTACATCCGAGATGTCACGTTGCCTTAGGTTAGGATATACAACGTTATAGACGCATATAATGTTCCCACCGAGAAGTAGGGTCCGACACGCATGGAATGTTGTAGAATAATACATCCGAGATGTCAGGTTGCCTTAGGTTAAGATATATAACGTTATAGACGTATATACTGTTCCCTCCGAGAAGTAGGGTTCGACAGGCCAGGAATGTTGTCAAATATTGCATCCGAGATGTTAGGTTGCCTTAGATTAGGATATATACCGTTATAGACGCATGTAATGTTACCACCGAGACGTAGGGACCGACACGCCTGGAATGTTGTCAAATGTTACATCCGAGATGTTAGGTTGCCTCAGGTTAGGATATATGACGTTATAGACGTATATACTGTTCCCTCCGAGAAGTAGGGTTCGACGGGCCAGGAATGTTGTCAAATATTGCATCCGAGATGTTAGGTCGCCTTAGGATAGGATATATAACGTTATAGACGCATGTAATGTTACCACCGAGGCGTAGGGACCGACACGCCTGGAATGTTGTCAAATGTTACATCCGAGATGTTAGGTTGCCTTAGGTTAGGATATATGACGTTACAGACGTATATACTCTTCCCTCCGAGAAGTAGTGTTCGACAGGCCAGGAATGTTGTCAAATATTGCATACGAGATGTTAGGTTGCCTTAGATTGGGATATATACCGTTATAGACGTATATACTGTTCTCTCCGAGAAGTAGGGTTCGACAGGCCAGGAATGTTGTCAAATATTGCATCCGAGATGTTAGGTTGCCTTAGGTTAGGATATATATCGTTATAGACGTATATACTGTTCCCACCGAGAGGTAGGGTTCGACAGGCCAGGAATGTTATCAAATATTGCATCCGAGATGTTAGGTTGCTTTAGATTAGGATATACAATGTTATAGACGCATATAATGTTCCCTCCGAGAAGTAGGGTTCGACAGGCCAGGAATGTTGTCAAATATTGCATCCGAGATGTTAGGTTGCCTTAGATTAGGATATACAACGTTATAGACGCATATAATGTTCCCACCGAGGAGTAGGGTCCGACACGCCTGGAATGTTGTAGAGTATTACATCCGAGATGTAAGGTTGCCTTAGGTTAGAATATATAACGTTATGGATGTATATACTGTTCCCACCGAGAAGTAGGGTCCGACACGCCAGGAATGTTGTCAAATATTACATCCGAGATGTAAGGTTGCCTTAGATTAGGATATACAACGTTATAGACGCATATAATGTTCCCACCGAGGAGTAGGGTCCGACACGTCTGGAATGTTGTAGAATATTACATCCGAGATGTAAGGTTGCCTTAGGTTAGAATATATAACGTTATGGATGTATATACTGTTCCCACCGAGAAGTAGAGTCCGACACGCCAGGAATGTTGTCAAATATTACATCCGAGATGTAAGGTTGCCTTAGGTTAGGATATATAACGTTATGGATGTATATACTGTTCCCACCGAGAAGTAGGGTCCGACACGCCAGGAATGTTGTCAAATATTACATCCGAGATTTAAGGTTGCCTTAGGTTAGGATATATAACGTTATGGACGTATATACTGTTCCCACCGAGAAGTAGGGACCGACACGCCTGGAATGTTGTCAAATGTTACATCCGAGATGTTAGGTTGCCTTAGGTTAGGATATATAATGTTATAGACGCATGTAATGTTACCACTGAGACGTAGGGACCGACACGCCTGGAATGTTGTCAAATGTTACATCCGAGATGTTAGGTTGCCTTAGGTTAGGATATATGACGTTACAGACCTATATACTGTTCCCTCCGGGAAGTAGGGTTCGACAGGCCAGGAATGTTGTCAAATATTGCATCCGAGATGTTAGGTTGCCTTAGATTATGATATATACTGTTATAGACGCATATAATGTTCCCACCGAGTAGTAGGATCCGACACGCCTGGAAGGTTGTAGAATATTACATCCGAGATGTCAGGTTGCCTTAGGTTAGGATATATACCGTTATAGACATATATACAGTTCCCTCCGAGAAGTACGGTTCGACGGGCCAGGAATGTTGTCAAATATTGCATCCGAGATGTTAGGTCGCCTTAGGATAGGATATATAACGTTATAGACGCATGTAATGTTACCACCGAGAAGTAGGGTTCGACAGGCCAGGAATGTTGCCAAATATTGCATCCGAGATGTTAGGTTGCCTTAGATTAGGATATATGACGCTACAGACGTATATACTGTTCCCTCCGAGAAGTAGGGTTCGACAGGCCAGGAATGTTGTCAAATATTGCATCCGAGATGTTAGGTTGCCGTAGGTTAGGATATATAACGTTTTAGACGCATGTAATGTTACCTCCGAGACGTAGGGACCGACACGCCTGGAATGTTGTCAAATGTGACATCCGAAATGTAAGCTTGCCGTAGGTTAGGATATATAACGTTATGGACGTATATACTGTTCCCACCGAGAAGTAGGGTTCGACAGGCCAGGAATGTTGTCAAATATTGCATCCGAGATGTAAGGTTGCCTTAGGTTAGGATATATAACGTTATGGACGTATATACTGTTCCCACCGAGAAGTAGGGTCCGACACGCCAGGAATGTTGTCAAATATTACATCCGAGTTGTTACGTTGCCCTTATAGACGCATTAATGTTACCACCGAGACGTAGGGACCGACACGCCTGGAATGTTGTCAAATGTTACATCCGAAATGTTAGGTTGCCTTAGGTTAGGATATATATCGTTATAGACGTATATGCTGTTCCCACCGAGAGGTAGGGTTCGACAGGCAAGGAATGTTGTCAAATATTGCATCCGAGATGTTAGGTTGCCTTAGATAAGGATATATACCGTTATAGACGTATATAATGTTTCCTCCGAGAAGTAGGGTTCGACAGGCCAGGAATGTTGTCAAATATTGCATCCGAGATGTTAGGTTGCCTTAGATTAGGATATATACCGTTATAGACGTATATACTGTTCTCTCCGAGAAGTAGGGTTCGACAGGCCAGGAATGTTGTCAAATATTACATCCGAGATGTTAGGTTGCCTTAGGTTAGGATATATGACGTTATGGACGTATATACTGTTCCCTCCGAGAAGTAGTGTTCGACAGGCCAGGAATGTTGTCAAATATTGCATCCGAGATGTTAGGTTGCCTCAGGTAAGGATATATGACGTTATAGACGTATATACTGTTCCCTCCGAGAAGTAGGGTTCGACAGGCCAGGAATGTTGTCAAATATTGCATCCGAGATGTTAGGTTGCCTTAGGTTAGGATATATAACTTTATAGACGCATGTAATGTTACCACCGAGACGTAGGGACCGACACGCCTGGAATGTTGTCAAATGTTACATCCGAGATGTTAGGTTGCCTTAGGTTAGGATATATGACGTTACAGACGTATATACTGTTCCCTCCGGGAAGTAGGGTTCGACAGGCCAGGAATGTTGTCAAATATTGCATCCGAGATGTTAGGTTGCTTTAGATTAGGATATACAATGTTATAGACGCAT
Source organism: Xylocopa violacea (assembly GCA_963969225.1). Lineage (NCBI taxonomy): Eukaryota > Metazoa > Arthropoda > Insecta > Hymenoptera > Apidae > Xylocopa > Xylocopa violacea. The sequence continues at coordinate 25,433,520 of CAXAJV010000004.1, forward strand.
ATAATGTTCCCACCGAGGAGTAGGGTCCGACACGCCTGGAATGTTGTAGAGTATTACATCCGAGATGTAAGGTTGCCTTAGGTTAGAATATATAACGTTATGGATGTATATACTGTTCCCACCGAGAAGTAGGGTCCGACACGCCAGGAATGTTGTCAAATATTACATCCGAGATGTAAGGTTGCCTTAGATTAGGATATACAACGTTATAGACGCATATAATGTTCCCACCGAGGAGTAGGGTCCGACACGTCTGGAATGTTGTAGAATATTACATCCGAGATGTAAGGTTGCCTTAGGTTAGAATATATAACGTTATGGATGTATATACTGTTCCCACCGGGAAGTAGAGTCCGACACGCCAGGAATGTTGTCAAATATTACATCCGAGATGTAAGGTTGCCTTAGGTTAGGATATATAACGTTATGGATGTATATACTGTTCCCACCGAGAAGTAGGGTCCGACACGCCAGGAATGTTGTCAAATATTACATCCGAGATGTAAGGTTGCCTTAGGTTAGGATATATAACGTTATGGACGTATATACTGTTCCCACCGAGAAGTAGGGACCGACACGCCTGGAATGTTGTCAAATGTTACATCCGAGATGTTAGGTTGCCTTAGGTTAGGATATATAATGTTATAGACGCATATAATGTTACCACCGAGACGTAGGGACCGACACGCCTGGAATATTGTCAAATGTTACATCCGAGATGTTAGGTTGCCTTAGGTTAGGATATATGACGTTACAGACGTATATACTGTTCCCTCCGGGAAGTAGGGTTCGACAGGCCGGGAATGTTGTCAAATATTGCATCCGAGATGTTAGGTTGCCTTAGATTAGGATATACAACGTTATAGACGCATATAATGTTCCCACCGAGAAGTAGGGTCCGACACGCCTGGAATGCTGTAGAATATTACATCCGAGATGTAAGGTTGCCTTAGGTTAGAATATATAACGTTATGGATGTATATACTGTTCCCACCGAAAAGTAGGGTCCGACACGCCAGGAATGTTGTCAAATATTACATCCGAGATGTAAGGTTGCCTTAGGTTAGGATATATAACGTTATGGACGTATATACTGTTCCCACCGAGAAGTAGGGTCCGACACGCCAGGAATGTTGTCAAATATTACATCCGAGTTGTTACGTTGCCCTTATAGACGCATTAATGTTACCACCGAGACGTAGGGACCGACACGCCTGGAATGTTGTCAAATGTTACATCCGAAATGTTAGGTTGCCTTAGGTTAGGATATATATCGTTATAGACGTATATACTGTTCCCACCGAGAGGTAGGGTTCGACAGGCAAGGAATGTTGTCAAATATTGCATCCGAGATGTTAGGTTGCCTTAGATAAGGATATATACCGTTATAGACGTATATAATGTTTCCTCCGAGAAGTAGGGTTCGACAGGCCAGGAATGTTGTCAAATATTGCATCCGAGATGTTAGGTTGCCTTAGATTAGGATATATACCGTTATAGACGTATATACTGTTCTCTCCGAGAAGTAGGGTTCGACAGGCCAGGAATGTTGTCAAATATTACATCCGAGATGTTAGGTTGCCTTAGGTTAGGATATATGACGTTATGGACGTATATACTGTTCCCTCCGAGAAGTAGTGTTCGACAGGCCAGGAATGTTGTCAAATATTGCATCCGAGATGTTAGGTTGCCTCAGGTAAGGATATATGACGTTATAGACGTATATACTGTTCCCTCCGAGAAGTAGGGTTCGACAGGCCAGGAATGTTGTCAAATATTGCATCCGAGATGTTAGGTTGCCTTAGGTTAGGATATATAACTTTATAGACGCATGTAATGTTACCACCGAGACGTAGGGACCGACACGCCTGGAATGTTGTCAAATGTTACATCCGAGATGTTAGGTTGCCTTAGGTTAGGATATATGACGTTACAGACGTATATACTGTTCCCTCCGGGAAGTAGGGTTCGACAGGCCAGGAATGTTGTCAAATATTGCATCCGAGATGTTAGGTTGCCTTAGATTAGGATATACAACGTTATAGACGCATATAATGTTCCCACCGAGAAGTAGGGTCCGACACGCCTGGAATGCTGTAGAATATTACATCCGAGATGTAAGGTTGCCTTAGGTTAGAATATATAACGTTATGGATGTATATACTGTTCCCACCGAAAAGTAGGGTCCGACACGCCAGGAATGTTGTCCAATATTACATCCGAGATGTAAGGTTGCCTTAGGTTAGGATATATAACGTTATGGACGTATATACTGTTCCCACCGAGAAGTAGGGTCCGACACGCCAGGAATGTTGTGAAATATTACATCCGAGTTGTTACGTTGCCCTTATAGACGCATTAATGTTACCACCGAGACGTATGGACCGACGCGCCTGGAATGTTGTCAAATGTTACATCCGAAATGTTAGGTTGCCTTAGGTTAGGATATATATCGTTATAGACGTATATACTGTTCCCACCGAGAGGTAGGGTTCGACAGGCAAGGAATGTTGTCAAATATTGCATCCGAGATGTTAGGTTGCCTTAGATAAGGATATATACCGTTATAGACGTATATAATGTTTCCTCCGAGAAGTAGGGTTCGACAGGCCAGGAATGTTGTCAAATATTGCATCCGAGATGTTAGGTTGCCTTAGGTTAGGATATATAACTTTATAGACGCATGTAATGTTACCACCGAGACGTAGGGACCGACACGCCTGGAATGTTGTCAAATGTTACATCCGAGATGTTAGGTTGCCTTAGGTTAGGATATATGACGTTACAGACGTATATACTGTTCCCTCCGGGAAGTAGGGTTCGACAGGCCAGGAATGTTGTCAAATATTGCATCCGAGATGTTAGGTTGCCTTAGATTAGGATATACAACGTTATAGACGCATATAATGTTCCCACCGAGAAGTACGGTCCGACACGCCTGGAATGCTGTAGAATATTACATCCGAGATGTAAGGTTGCCTTAGGTTAGAATATATAACTTTATAGACGCATGTAATGTTACCACCGAGACGTAGGGACCGACACTCCTGGAATGTTGTCAAATGTTACATCCGAGATGTTAGGTTGCCTTAGGTTAGGATATATGACGTTACAGACGTATATACTGTTCCGTCCGAGAAGTAGGGTTCGACAGGCCAGGAATGTTGTCAAATACTGCATCCGAGATGTTAGATTGCCTTAGATTATGATATCGACCGTTATAGACGCATATAATATTCCCACCGAAAAGTATGCACCGACACGCCAGGAATATTGTAAAATATTACGTCTGAGATAATAGGTTGCCTTAGATTAGGATATACAACGTTATAGACTCATATAATGTTCCCACCGAGAAGTAGGGTCCGACACGCCTGGAATGATGTAGAATATTACATCCGAGATGTCAGGTTGCCTCAGGTTAGGATATATAACGTTATAGACGTATATACTGTTCCCTCCGAGAAGTAGGGTTCGACAGGCCAGGAATGTTATCAAATATTGCACCCGAGATGTTAGGTTGCCTTAGATTATGATATATACCGTTATAGACGCATATAATGTTCCCACCGAGAAGTAGGGTCCGGCACGCCTGGAATGATGTAAAATATTACATCCGAGATGTCACGTTGCCTTAGGTTAGGATATACAACGTTATAGACGCATATAATGTTCCCACCGAGAAGTAGGGTCCGACACGCATGGAATGTTGTAGAATAATACATCCGAGATGTCAGGTTGCCTTAGGTTAAGATATATAACGTTATAGACGTATATACTGTTCCCTCCGAGAAGTAGGGTTCGACAGGCCAGGAATGTTGTCAAATATTGCATCCGAGATGTTAGGTTGCCTTAGATTAGGATATATACCGTTATAGACGCATGTAATGTTACCACCGAGGCGTAGGGACCGACACGCCTGGAATGTTGTCAAATGTTACATCCGAGATGTTAGGTTGCCTTAGGTTAGGATATATGACGTTACAGACGTATATACTCTTCCCTCCGAGAAGTAGTGTTCGACAGGCCAGGAATGTTGTCAAATATTGCATACGAGATGTTAGGTTGCCTTAGATTGGGATATATACCGTTATAGACGTATATACTGTTCTCTCCGAGAAGTAGGGTTCGACAGGCCAGGAATGTTGTCAAATATTGCATCCGAGATGTTAGGTTGCCTTAGGTTAGGATATATATCGTTATAGACGTATATACTGTTCCCACCGAGAGGTAGGGTTCGACAGGCCAGGAATGTTATCAAATATTGCATCCGAGATGTTAGGTTGCCGCAGGTTAGGATATATAACGTTTTAGACGCATGTAATGTTACCTCCGAGACGTAGGGACCGACACGCCTGGAATGTTGTCAAATGTTACATCCGAGATGTTAGGTTGCCTTAGGTTAGGATATATGACGTTACAGACGTATATACTGTTCCCTCCGAGAAGTAGGGTTCGACAGGCCAGGAATGTTGTCAAATACTGCATCCGAGATGTTAGATTGCCTTAGATTATGATATCGACCGTTATAGACGCATATAATATTCCCACCGAAAAGTATGCACCGACACGCCAGGAATATTGTAAAATATTACGTCTGAGATAATAGGTTGCCTTAGATTAGGATATACAACGTTATAGACTCATATAATGTTCCCACCGAGAAGTAGGGTCCGACACGCCTGGAATGATGTAGAATATTACATCCGAGATGTCAGGTTGCCTCAGGTTAGGATATATAACGTTATAGACGTATATACTGTTCCCTCCGAGAAGTAGGGTTCGACAGACCAGGAATGTTATCAAATATTGCACCCGAGATGTTAGGTTGCCTTAGATTATGATATATACCGTTATAGACGCATATAATGTTCCCACCGAGAAGTAGGGTCCGGCACGCCTGGAATGATGTAAAATATTACATCCGAGATGTCACGTTGCCTTAGGTTAGGATATACAACGTTATAGACGCATATAATGTTCCCACCGAGAAGTAGGGTCCGACACGCATGGAATGTTGTAGAATAATACATCCGAGATGTCAGGTTGCCTTAGGTTAAGATATATAACGTTATAGACGTATATACTGTTCCCTCCGAGAAGTAGGGTTCGACAGGCCAGGAATGTTGTCAAATATTGCATCCGAGATGTTAGGTTGCCTTAGATTAGGATATATACCGTTATAGACGCATGTAATGTTACCACCGAGACGTAGGGACCGACACGCCTGGAATGTTGTCAAATGTTACATCCGAGATGTTAGGTTGCCTCAGGTTAGGATATATGACGTTATAGACGTATATACTGTTCCCTCCGAGAAGTAGGGTTCGACGGGCCAGGAATGTTGTCAAATATTGCATCCGAGATGTTAGGTCGCCTTAGGATAGGATATATAACGTTATAGACGCATGTAATGTTACCACCGAGGCGTAGGGACCGACACGCCTGGAATGTTGTCAAATGTTACATCCGAGATGTTAGGTTGCCTTAGGTTAGGATATATATCGTTATAGACGTATATACTGTTCCCACCGAGAGGTAGGGTTCGACAGGCAAGGAATGTTGTCAAATATTGCATCCGAGATGTTAGGTTGCCTTAGATAAGGATATATACCGTTATAGACGTATATAATGTTTCCTCCGAGAAGTAGGGTTCGACAGGCCAGGAATGTTGTCAAATATTGCATCCGAGATGTTAGGTTGCCTTAGGTTAGGATATATAACTTTATAGACGCATGTAATGTTACCACCGAGACGTAGGGACCGACACGCCTGGAATGTTGTCAAATGTTACATCCGAGATGTTAGGTTGCCTTAGGTTAGGATATATGACGTTACAGACGTATATACTGTTCCCTCCGGGAAGTAGGGTTCGACAGGCCAGGAATGTTGTCAAATATTGCATCCGAGATGTTAGGTTGCCTTAGATTAGGATATACAACGTTATAGACGCATATAATGTTCCCACCGAGAAGTACGGTCCGACACGCCTGGAATGCTGTAGAATATTACATCCGAGATGTAAGGTTGCCTTAGGTTAGAATATATAACTTTATAGACGCATGTAATGTTACCACCGAGACGTAGGGACCGACACTCCTGGAATGTTGTCAAATGTTACATCCGAGATGTTAGGTTGCCTTAGGTTAGGATATATGACGTTACAGACGTATATACTGTTCCGTCCGAGAAGTAGGGTTCGACAGGCCAGGAATGTTGTCAAATACTGCATCCGAGATGTTAGATTGCCTTAGATTATGATATCGACCGTTATAGACGCATATAATATTCCCACCGAAAAGTATGCACCGACACGCCAGGAATATTGTAAAATATTACGTCTGAGATAATAGGTTGCCTTAGATTAGGATATACAACGTTATAGACTCATATAATGTTCCCACCGAGAAGTAGGGTCCGACACGCCTGGAATGATGTAGAATATTACATCCGAGATGTCAGGTTGCCTCAGGTTAGGATATATAACGTTATAGACGTATATACTGTTCCCTCCGAGAAGTAGGGTTCGACAGGCCAGGAATGTTATCAAATATTGCACCCGAGATGTTAGGTTGCCTTAGATTATGATATATACCGTTATAGACGCATATAATGTTCCCACCGAGAAGTAGGGTCCGGCACGCCTGGAATGATGTAAAATATTACATCCGAGATGTCACGTTGCCTTAGGTTAGGATATACAACGTTATAGACGCATATAATGTTCCCACCGAGAAGTAGGGTCCGACACGCATGGAATGTTGTAGAATAATACATCCGAGATGTCAGGTTGCCTTAGGTTAAGATATATAACGTTATAGACGTATATACTGTTCCCTCCGAGAAGTAGGGTTCGACAGGCCAGGAATGTTGTCAAATATTGCATCCGAGATGTTAGGTTGCCTTAGATTAGGATATATACCGTTATAGACGCATGTAATGTTACCACCGAGGCGTAGGGACCGACACGCCTGGAATGTTGTCAAATGTTACATCCGAGATGTTAGGTTGCCTTAGGTTAGGATATATGACGTTACAGACGTATATACTCTTCCCTCCGAGAAGTAGTGTTCGACAGGCCAGGAATGTTGTCAAATATTGCATACGAGATGTTAGGTTGCCTTAGATTGGGATATATACCGTTATAGACGTATATACTGTTCTCTCCGAGAAGTAGGGTTCGACAGGCCAGGAATGTTGTCAAATATTGCATCCGAGATGTTAGGTTGCCTTAGGTTAGGATATATATCGTTATAGACGTATATACTGTTCCCACCGAGAGGTAGGGTTCGACAGGCCAGGAATGTTATCAAATATTGCATCCGAGATGTTAGGTTGCCGCAGGTTAGGATATATAACGTTTTAGACGCATGTAATGTTACCTCCGAGACGTAGGGACCGACACGCCTGGAATGTTGTCAAATGTTACATCCGAGATGTTAGGTTGCCTTAGGTTAGGATATATGACGTTACAGACGTATATACTGTTCCCTCCGAGAAGTAGGGTTCGACAGGCCAGGAATGTTGTCAAATACTGCATCCGAGATGTTAGATTGCCTTAGATTATGATATCGACCGTTATAGACGCATATAATATTCCCACCGAAAAGTATGCACCGACACGCCAGGAATATTGTAAAATATTACGTCTGAGATAATAGGTTGCCTTAGATTAGGATATACAACGTTATAGACTCATATAATGTTCCCACCGAGAAGTAGGGTCCGACACGCCTGGAATGATGTAGAATATTACATCCGAGATGTCAGGTTGCCTCAGGTTAGGATATATAACGTTATAGACGTATATACTGTTCCCTCCGAGAAGTAGGGTTCGACAGACCAGGAATGTTATCAAATATTGCACCCGAGATGTTAGGTTGCCTTAGATTATGATATATACCGTTATAGACGCATATAATGTTCCCACCGAGAAGTAGGGTCCGGCACGCCTGGAATGATGTAAAATATTACATCCGAGATGTCACGTTGCCTTAGGTTAGGATATACAACGTTATAGACGCATATAATGTTCCCACCGAGAAGTAGGGTCCGACACGCATGGAATGTTGTAGAATAATACATCCGAGATGTCAGGTTGCCTTAGGTTAAGATATATAACGTTATAGACGTATATACTGTTCCCTCCGAGAAGTAGGGTTCGACAGGCCAGGAATGTTGTCAAATATTGCATCCGAGATGTTAGGTTGCCTTAGATTAGGATATATACCGTTATAGACGCATGTAATGTTACCACCGAGACGTAGGGACCGACACGCCTGGAATGTTGTCAAATGTTACATCCGAGATGTTAGGTTGCCTCAGGTTAGGATATATGACGTTATAGACGTATATACTGTTCCCTCCGAGAAGTAGGGTTCGACGGGCCAGGAATGTTGTCAAATATTGCATCCGAGATGTTAGGTCGCCTTAGGATAGGATATATAACGTTATAGACGCATGTAATGTTACCACCGAGGCGTAGGGACCGACACGCCTGGAATGTTGTCAAATGTTACATCCGAGATGTTAGGTTGCCTTAGGTTAGGATATATGACGTTACAGACGTATATACTCTTCCCTCCGAGAAGTAGTGTTCGACAGGCCAGGAATGTTGTCAAATATTGCATACGAGATGTTAGGTTGCCTTAGATTGGGATATATACCGTTATAGACGTATATACTGTTCTCTCCGAGAAGTAGGGTTCGACAGGCCAGGAATGTTGTCAAATATTGCATCCGAGATGTTAGGTTGCCTTAGGTTAGGATATATATCGTTATAGACGTATATACTGTTCCCACCGAGAGGTAGGGTTCGACAGGCCAGGAATGTTATCAAATATTGCATCCGAGATGTTAGGTTGCCGCAGGTTAGGATATATAACGTTTTAGACGCATGTAATGTTACCTCCGAGACGTAGGGACCGACACGCCTGGAATGTTGTCAAATGTTACATCCGAGTTGTTAGGTTGCCTTATGTTAGGATATATGACGCTACAGACGTATATACTGTTCCCTCCGAGAAGTAGGGTTCGACAGGCCAGGAATGTTGTCAAATATTGCATCCGAGATGTTAGGTTGCCTTAGATTAGGATATACAACGTTATAGACGTATATACTGTTCCCACCGAGAGGTAGGGTTCGACAGGCCAGGAATGTTGTCAAATATTGCATCCGAGATGTTAGGTTGCCTTAGATTAGGATATACAATGTTATAGACGCATATAATGTTCCCTCCGAGAAGTAGGGTTCGACAGGCCAGGAATGTTGTCAAATATTGCATCCGAGATGTTAGGTTGCCCTAGGTTAGAATATATATCGTTATGGATGTATATACTGTTCCCACCGAGAAGTAGGGTCCGACACGCCAGGAATGTTGTCAAATATTACATCCGAGATGTAAGGTTGCCTTGGATTAGGATATACAACGTTATAGACGCATATAATGTTCCCACCGAGGTGTAGGGTCCGACACGTCTGGAATGTTGTAGAATATTACATCCGAGATGTAAGGTTGCCTTAGGTTAGGATATATAACGTTATGGATGTATATACTGTTCCCACCGAGAAGTAGGGTCCGACACGCCAGGAATGTTGTCAAATATTACATCCGAGATGTAAGGTTGCCTTAGGTTAGGATATATAACGTTATGGACGTATATACTGTTCCCACCGAGAAGTAGGGACCGACACGCCTGGAATGTTGTCAAATGTTACATCCGAGATGTTAGGTTGCCTTAGGTTAGGATATATGACGTTACAGACGTATATACTCTTCCCTCCGAGAAGTAGTGTTCGACAGGCCAGGAATGTTGTCAAATATTGCATACGAGATGTTAGGTTGCCTTAGATTGGGATATATACCGTTATAGACGTATATACTGTTCTCTCCGAGAAGTAGGGTTCGACAGGCCAGGAATGTTGTCAAATATTGCATCCGAGATGTTAGGTTGCCTTAGGTTAGGATATATATCGTTATAGACGTATATACTGTTCCCACCGAGAGGTAGGGTTCGACAGGCCAGGAATGTTATCAAATATTGCATCCGAGATGTTAGGTTGCCGCAGGTTAGGATATATAACGTTTTAGACGCATGTAATGTTACCTCCGAGACGTAGGGACCGACACGCCTGGAATGTTGTCAAATGTTACATCCGAGATGTTAGGTTGCCTTAGGTTAGGATATATGACGTTACAGACGTATATACTGTTCCCTCCGAGAAGTAGGGTTCGACAGGCCAGGAATGTTGTCAAATACTGCATCCGAGATGTTAGATTGCCTTAGATTATGATATCGACCGTTATAGACGCATATAATATTCCCACCGAAAAGTATGCACCGACACGCCAGGAATATTGTAAAATATTACGTCTGAGATAATAGGTTGCCTTAGATTAGGATATACAACGTTATAGACTCATATAATGTTCCCACCGAGAAGTAGGGTCCGACACGCCTGGAATGATGTAGAATATTACATCCGAGATGTCAGGTTGCCTCAGGTTAGGATATATAACGTTATAGACGTATATACTGTTCCCTCCGAGAAGTAGGGTTCGACAGACCAGGAATGTTATCAAATATTGCACCCGAGATGTTAGGTTGCCTTAGATTATGATATATACCGTTATAGACGCATATAATGTTCCCACCGAGAAGTAGGGTCCGGCACGCCTGGAATGATGTAAAATATTACATCCGAGATGTCACGTTGCCTTAGGTTAGGATATACAACGTTATAGACGCATATAATGTTCCCACCGAGAAGTAGGGTCCGACACGCATGGAATGTTGTAGAATAATACATCCGAGATGTCAGGTTGCCTTAGGTTAAGATATATAACGTTATAGACGTATATACTGTTCCCTCCGAGAAGTAGGGTTCGACAGGCCAGGAATGTTGTCAAATATTGCATCCGAGATGTTAGGTTGCCTTAGATTAGGATATATACCGTTATAGACGCATGTAATGTTACCACCGAGACGTAGGGACCGACACGCCTGGAATGTTGTCAAATGTTACATCCGAGATGTTAGGTTGCCTCAGGTTAGGATATATGACGTTATAGACGTATATACTGTTCCCTCCGAGAAGTAGGGTTCGACGGGCCAGGAATGTTGTCAAATATTGCATCCGAGATGTTAGGTCGCCTTAGGATAGGATATATAACGTTATAGACGCATGTAATGTTACCACCGAGGCGTAGGGACCGACACGCCTGGAATGTTGTCAAATGTTACATCCGAGATGTTAGGTTGCCTTAGGTTAGGATATATGACGTTACAGACGTATATACTCTTCCCTCCGAGAAGTAGTGTTCGACAGGCCAGGAATGTTGTCAAATATTGCATACGAGATGTTAGGTTGCCTTAGATTGGGATATATACCGTTATAGACGTATATACTGTTCTCTCCGAGAAGTAGGGTTCGACAGGCCAGGAATGTTGTCAAATATTGCATCCGAGATGTTAGGTTGCCTTAGGTTAGGATATATATCGTTATAGACGTATATACTGTTCCCACCGAGAGGTAGGGTTCGACAGGCCAGGAATGTTATCAAATATTGCATCCGAGATGTTAGGTTGCCGCAGGTTAGGATATATAACGTTTTAGACGCATGTAATGTTACCTCCGAGACGTAGGGACCGACACGCCTGGAATGTTGTCAAATGTTACATCCGAGTTGTTAGGTTGCCTTATGTTAGGATATATGACGCTACAGACGTATATACTGTTCCCTCCGAGAAGTAGGGTTCGACAGGCCAGGAATGTTGTCAAATATTGCATCCGAGATGTTAGGTTGCCTTAGATTAGGATATACAACGTTATAGACGTATATACTGTTCCCACCGAGAGGTAGGGTTCGACAGGCCAGGAATGTTGTCAAATATTGCATCCGAGATGTTAGGTTGCCTTAGATTAGGATATACAATGTTATAGACGCATATAATGTTCCCTCCGAGAAGTAGGGTTCGACAGGCCAGGAATGTTGTCAAATATTGCATCCGAGATGTTAGGTTGCCCTAGGTTAGAATATATATCGTTATGTATGTATATACTGTTCCCACCGAGAAGTAGGGTCCGACACGCCAGGAATGTTGTCAAATATTACATCCGAGATGTAAGGTTGCCTTGGATTAGGATATACAACGTTATAGACGCATATAATGTTCCCACCGAGGTGTAGGGTCCGACACGTCTGGAATGTTGTAGAATATTACATCCGAGATGTAAGGTTGCCTTAGGTTAGAATATATAACGTTATGGATGTATATACTGTTCCCACCGAGAAGTAGGGTCCGACACGCCAGGAATGTTGTCAAATATTGCATCCGAGATGTTAGGTTGCCTTAGGTTAGGATATATAACGTTATGGATGTATATACTGTTCCCACCGAGAAGTAGGGTCCGACACGCCAGGAATGTTGTCAAATATTACATCCGAGTTGTTACGTTGCCCTTATAGACGCATTAATGTTACCACCGAGACGTAGGGACCGACACGCCTGGAATGTTGTCAAATGTTACATCCGAAATGTTAGGTTGCCTTAGGTTAGGATATATATCGTTATAGACGTATATACTGTTCCCACCGAGAGGTAGGGTTCGACAGGCAAGGAATGTTGTCAAATATTGCATCCGAGATGTTAGGTTGCCTTAGATAAGGATATATACCGTTATAGACGTATATAATGTTCCCACCGAGGAGTAGTGTCCGACACGTCTGGAATGTTGTAGAATATTACATCCGAGATGTAAGGTTGCCTTAGGTTAGAATATATAACGTTATGGATGTATATACTGTTCCCACCGAGAAGTAGAGTCCGACACGCCAGGAATGTTGTCAAATATTACATCCGAGATGTAAGGTTGCCTTAGGTTAGGATATATAACGTTATGGATGTATATACTGTTCCCACCGAGAAGTAGGGTCCGACACGCCAGGAATGTTGTCAAATATTACATCCGAGATGTAAGGTTGCCTTAGGTTAGGATATATAACGTTATGGACGTATATACTGTTCCCACCGAGAAGTAGGGACCGACACGCCTGGAATGTTGTCAAATGTTACATCCGAGATGTTAGGTTGCCTTAGGTTAGGATATATGACGTTACAGACGTATATACTCTTCCCTCCGAGAAGTAGTGTTCGACAGGCCAGGAATGTTTTCAAATATTGCATACGAGATGTTAGGTTGCCTTAGATTAGGATATATACCGTTATAGACGTATATACTGTTCTCTCCGAGAAGTAGGGTTCGACAGGCCTGGAATGTTGTCAAATGTTACATTCGAGATGTTAGGTTGCCTTAGGTTAGGATATATGACGTTACAGACGTATATACTGTTCCCTCCGGGAAGTAGGGTTCGACAGGCCAGGAATGTTGTCAAATACTGCATCCGAGATTTTAGATTGCCTTAGATTATGATATCGACCGTTATAGACGCATATAATATTCCCACCGAAAAGTATGCACCGACACGCCAGGAATATTGTAAAATATTACGTCCGAGATAATAGGTTGCCTTAGATTAGGATATACAACGTTATAGACTCATATAATGTTCCCACCGAGAAGTAGGGTCCGACACGCCTGGAATGATGTAGAATATTACATCCGAGATGTCAGGTTGCCTTAGGTTAGGATATATAACGTTATAGACGTATATACTGTTCCCTCCGAGAAGTAGGGTTCGACAGGCCAGGAATGTTGTCAAATATTGCATCCGAGATGTTAGGTTGCCTTAGATTAGGATATACAACGTTATAGACGCATATAATGTTCCCACCGAGAAGTAGGGTCCGACACGCCTGGAATGTTGTAGAATATTACATCCGAGATGTAAGGTTGCCTTAGGTTAGAATATATAACGTTATGGATGTATATACTGTTCCCACCGAAAAGTAGGGTCCGACACGCCAGGAATGTTGTCAAATATTACATCCGAGATGTAAGGTTGCCTTAGGTTAGGATATATAACGTTATGGACGTATATACTGTTCCCACCGAGAAGTAGGGTCCGACACGCCAGGAATGTTGTCAAATATTACATCCGAGTTGTTACGTTCCCCTTATAGACGCATTAATGTTACCACCGAGACGTAGGGACCGACACGCCTGGAATGTTGTCAAATGTTACATCCGAAATGTTAGGTTGCCTTAGGTTAGGATATATATCGTTATAGACGTATATACTGTTCCCACCGAGAGGTAGGGTTCGACAGGCAAGGAATGTTGTCAAATATTGCATCCGAGATGTTAGGTTGCCTTAGATAAGGATATATACCGTTATAGACGTATATAATGTTCCCACCGAGGAGTAGGGTCCGACACGCCTGGAATGTTGTAGAGTATTACATCCGAGATGTAAGGTTGCCTGAGGTTAGAATATATAACGTTATGGATGTATATACTGTTCCCACCGAGAAGTAGGGTCCGACACGCCAGGAATATTGTAAAATATTACGTCCGAGATGTCAGGTTGCCTTAGGTTAGGATATATAACGTTATAGACGTATATACTGTTCCCTCCGCGAAGTAGGGTTCGACAGGCCAGGAATGTTGTCAAATATTGCATCCGAGATGTTAGGTTGCCTTAGATTAGGATATACAACGTTATAGACGCATATAATGTTCCCACCGAGAAGTAGGGTCCGACACGCCTGGAATTTTGTAGAATATTACATCCGAGATGTAAGGTTGCCTTAGGTTAGAATATATAACGTTATGGATGTATATACTGTTCCCACCGAAAAGTAGGGTCCGACACGCCAGGAATGTTGTCAAATATTACATCCGAGATGTAAGGTTGCCTTAGGTTAGGATATATAACGTTATGGACGTATATACTGTTCCCACCGAGAAGTAGGGTCCGACACGCCAGGAATGTTGTCAAATATTACATCCGAGTTGTTACGTTGCCCTTATAGACGCATTAGTGTTACCACCGAGACGTAGGGACCGACACGCCTGGAATGTTGTCAAATGTTACATCCGAAATGTTAGGTTGCCTTAGGTTAGGATATATATCGTTATAGACATATATACTGTTCCCACCGAGAGGTAGGGTTCGACAGGCAAGGAATGTTGTCAAATATTGCATCCGAGATGTTAGGTTGCCTTAGATAAGGATATATACCGTTATAGACGTATATAATGTTTCCTCCGAGAAGTAGGGTTCGACAGGCCAGGAATGTTGTCAAATATTACATCCGAGATGTTAGGTTGCCTTAGGTTAGGATATATGACGTTATGGACGTATATACTGTTCCCTCCGAGAAGTAGTGTCCGACACGCCTGGAATGATGTAGAATATTACATCCGAGATGTCAGGTTGCCTCAGGTTAGGATATATAACGTTATAGACGTATATACTGTTCCCTCCGAGAAGTAGGGTTCGACAGGCCAGGAATGTTGTGAAATATTGCATCGGAGATGTTAGGTTACCTTAGAGTATGATATATACCGTTATAGACGCATATAATGTTCCCACCGAGAAGTAGGGTCCGACACGCCTGGAAGGTTGTAGGATATTACGTCCGAGATGTCAGGTTGCCTTAGGTTAAGATATATAACGTTATAGACGTATATACTGTTCCCTCCGAGAAGTAGGGTTCGACAGGCCAGGAATGTTGTCAAATATTGCATCCGAGATGTTAGGTTGCCTTAGATTAGGATATACAACGTTATAGACGTATATACTGTTCCCACCGAGAGGTAGGGTTCGACAGGCCAGGAATGTTGTCAAATATTGCATCCGAGATGTTAGGTTGCCTTAGATTAGGATATACAATGTTATAGACGCATATAATGTTCCCTCCGAGAAGTAGGGTTCGACAGGCCAGGAATGTTGTCAAATATTGCATCCGAGATGTTAGGTTGCCCTAGGTTAGAATATATAACGTTATGGATGTATATACTGTTCCCACCGAGAAGTAGGGTCCGACACGCCAGGAATGTTGTCAAATATTGCATCCGAGATGTTAGGTTGCCTTAGGTTAGGATATATAACGTTATGGATGTATATACTGTTCCCACCGAGAAGTAGGGTCCGACACGCCAGGAATGTTGTCAAATATTACATCCGAGATGTAAGGTTGCCTTAGGTTAGGATATATAACGTTATGGACGTATAAACTGTTCCCACCGAGAAGTAGGGACCGACACGCCTGGAATGTTGTCAAATGTTACATCCGAGATGTTAGGTTGCCCTAGGTTAGGATATATAATGTTATAGACGTATATACTCTTCCCTCCGAGAAGTAGTGTTCGACAGGCCAGGAATGTTGTCAAATATTGCATACGAGATGTTAGGTTGCCTTAGATTAGGATATATACCGTTATAGACGTATATACTGTTCTCTCCGAGAAGTAGGGTTCGACAGGCCAGGAATGTTGTCAAATATTGCATCCGAGATGTTAAGTTGCCTCAGGTAAGGATATATGACGTTATAGACGTATATACTGTTCCCTCCGAGAAGTAGTGTTCGACAGGCCAGGAATGTTGTCAAATATTGCATCCGAGATGTTAGGTTGCCTTAGGTTAGGATATATAACTTTATAGACGCATGTAATGTTACCACCGAGACGTAGGGACCGACACGCCTGGAATGATGTCAAATGTTACATCCGAGTTGTTAGGTTGCCTTATGTTAGGATATATGACGCTACAGACGTATATACTGTTCCCTCCGAGAAGTAGGGTTCGACAGGCCAGGAATGTTGTCAAATATTGCATCCGAGATGTTAGGTTGCCTTAGATTAGGATATACAACGTTATAGACGTATATACTGTTCACACCGAGAGGTAGGGTTCGACAGGCCAGGAATGTTGTCAAATATTGCATCCGAGATGTTAGGTTGCCTTAGATTAGGATATACAATGTTATAGACGCATATAATGTTCCCTCCGAGAAGTAGGGTTCGACAGGCCAGGAATGTTGTCAAATATTGCATCCGAGATGTTAGGTTGCCTTAGATTAGGATATACAACGTTATAGACGCATATAATGTTCCCACCGAGGAGTAGGGTCCGACACGCCTGGAATGTTGTAGAGTATTACATCCGAGATGTAAGGTTGCCTTAGGTTAGAATATATAACGTTATGGATGTATATACTGTTCCCACCGAGAAGTAGGGACCGACACGCCTGGAATGTTGTCAAATGTTACATCCGAGATGTTAGGTTGCCCTAGGTTAGGATATATAATGTTATAGACACATGTAATGTTACCACCGAGACGTAGGGACCGACACGCCTGGAATGTTGTCAAATGTTACATCCGAGATGTTAGGTTGCCTTAGGTTAGGATATATGACGTTACAGACGTATATACTGTTCCCTCCGGGAAGTAGGGTTCGACAGGCCAGGAATGTTGTCAAATATTGCATCCGAGATGTTAGGTTGCCTTAGATTATGATATATACCGTTATAGACGCATATAATGTTCCCACCGAGTAGTAGGATCCGACACGCCTGGAAGGTTGTAGAATATTACATCCGAGATGTCAGGTTGCCTTAGGTTAGGATATATACCGTTATAGACATATATACAGTTCCCTCCGAGAAGTACGGTTCGGCAGGCCAGGAATGTTGTCAAATCTTGCATCCGAGATGTTAGGTTGCCTTAGGTTAGGATATATAACGTTATAGACGCATGTAATGTTACCACCGAGACGTAGGGACCGACACGCCTGGAATGATGTCAAATGTTACATCCGAGATGTTAGGTTGCCTTAGGTTAGGATATACAACGTTATAGACGCATATAATGTTCCCACCGAGGTGTAGGGTCCGACACGTCTGGAATGTTGTAGAATATTACATCCGAGATGTAAGGTTGCCTTAGGTTAGAATATATAACGTTATGGATGTATATACTGTTCCCACCGAGAAGTAGGGTCCGACACGCCAGGAATGTTGTCAAATATTGCATCCGAGATGTTAGGTTGCCTTAGGTTAGGATATATAACGTTATGGATGTATATACTGTTCCCACCGAGAAGTAGGGTCCGACACGCCAGGAATGTTGTCAAATATTACATCCGAGATGTAAGGTTGCCTTAGATTAGGATATACAACGTTATAGACGCATATAATGTTCCCACCGAGGTGTAGGGTCCGACACGTCTGGAATGTTGTAGAATATTACATCCGAGATGTAAGGTTGCCTTAGGTTAGAATATATAACGTTATGGATGTATATACTGTTCCCACCGAGAAGTAGGGTCCGACACGCCAGGAATGTTGTCAAATATTGCATCCGAGATGTTAGGTTGCCTTAGGTTAGGATATATAACGTTATGGATGTATATACTGTTCCCACCGAGAAGTAGGGTCCGACACGCCAGGAATGTTGTCAAATATTACATCCGAGATGTAAGGTTGCCTTAGGTTAGGATATATAACGTTATGGACGTATAAACTGTTCCCACCGAGAAGTAGGGACCGACACGCCGGGAATGTTGTCAAATGTTACATCCGAGATGTTAGGTTGCCCTAGGTTAGGATATATAATGTTATAGACGCATGTAATGTCACCACCGAGGTGTAGGGTCCGACACGTCTGGAATGTTGTAGAATATTACATCCGAGATGTAAGGTTGCCTTAGGTTAGAATATATAACGTTATGGATGTATATACTGTTCCCACCGAGAAGTAGGGTCCGACACGCCAGGAATGTTGTCAAATATTGCATCCGAGATGTTAGCTTGCCTTAGGTTAGGATATATAACGTTATGGATGTATATACTGTTCCCACCGAGACGTAGGGACCGACACGCCTGGAATGTTGTCAAATGTTACATTCGAGATGTTAGGTTGCCTTAGGTTAGGATATATGACGTTACAGACGTATATACTGTTCCCTCCGGGAAGTAGGGTTCGACAGGCCAGGAATGTTGTCAAATACTGCATCCGAGATTTTAGATTGCCTTAGATTATGATATCGACCGTTATAGACGCATATAATATTCCCACCGAAAAGTATGCACCGACACGCCAGGAATATTGTAAAATATTACGTCCGTGATAATAGGTTGCCTTAGATTAGGATATACAACGTTATAGACTCATATAATGTTCCCACCGAGAAGTAGGGTCCGACACGCCTGGAATGATGTAGAATATTACATCCGAGATGTCAGGTTGCCTTAGGTTAGGATATATAACGTTATAGACGTATATACTGTTCCCTCCGAGAAGTAGGGTTCGACAGGCCAGGAATGTTGTCAAATATTGCATCCGAGATGTTAGGTTGCCTTAGATTAGGATATACAACGTTATAGACGCATATAATGTTCCCACCGAGAAGTAGGGTCCGACACGCCTGGAATGTTGTAGAATATTACATCCGAGATGTAAGGTTGCCTTAGGTTAGAATATATAACGTTATGGATGTATATACTGTTCCCACCGAAAAGTAGGGTCCGACACGCCAGGAATGTTGTCAAATATTACATCCGAGATGTAAGGTTGCCTTAGGTTAGGATATATAACGTTATGGACGTATATACTGTTCCCACCGAGAAGTAGGGTCTGACACGCCAGGAATGTTGTCAAATATTACATCCGAGTTGTTACGTTGCCCTTATAGACGCATTAATGTTACCACCGAGACGTAGGGACCGACACGCCTGGAATGTTGTCAAATGTTACATCCGAAATGTTAGGTTGCCTTAGGTTAGCATATATATAGTTATAGACGTATATACTGTTCCCTCCGAGAAGTAGGGTTCGACAGGCCAGGAATGTTATCAAATATTGCACCCGAGATGTTAGGTTGCCTTAGATTATGATATATACCGTTATAGACGCATATAATGTTCCCACCGAGAAATAGGGTCCGGCACGCCTGGAATGAGGTAAAATATTACATCCGAGATGTCACGTTGCCTTAGATTAGGATATACAACGTTATAGACGCATATAATGTTCCCACCGAGAAGTAGGGTCCGACACGCATGGAATGTTGTGGAATAATACATCCGAGATGTCAGGTTGCCTTAGGTTAAGATATATAACGTTATAGACGTATATACTGTTCCCTCCGAGAAGTAGGGTTCGACAGGCCAGGAATGTTGTCAAATATTGCATCCGAGATGTTAGGTTGCCTTAGATTAGGATATATATAGTTATAGACGCATGTAATGTTACCACCGAGACGTAGGGACCGACACGCCTGGAATGTTGTCAAATGTTACATCCGAGATGTTAGGTTGCCTCAGGTTAGGATATATGACGTTATAGACGTATATACTGTTCCCTCCGAGAAGTAGGGTTCGACGGGCCAGGAATGTTGTCAAATATTGCATCCGAGATGTTAGGTCGCCTTAGGATAGGATATATAACGTTATAGACGCATGTAATGTTACCACCGAGGCGTAGGGACCGACACGCCTGGAATGATGTCAAATGTTACATCCGAGATGTTAGGTTGCCTTAGGTTAGGATATATGACGTTACAGACGTATATACTGTTCCCTCCGAGAAGTAGTGTTCGACAGGCCAGGAATGTTGTCAAATATTGCATACGAGATGTTAGGTTGCCTTAGATTAGGATATATACCGTTATAGACGTATATACTGTTCTCTCCGAGAAGTGGGGTTCGACAGGCCAGGAATGTTGTCAAATATTGCATCCGAGATGTTAAGTTGCCTCAGGTAAGGATATATGACGTTATAGACGTATATACTGTTCCCTCCGAGAAGTAGGGTTCGACAGGCCAGGAATGTTGTCAAATATTGCATCCGAGATGTTAGGTTGCCTTAGATTAGGATATACAACGTTATAGACGCATATAATGTTCCCACCGAGGAGTAGGGTCCGACACGCCTGGAATGTTGTAGAGTATTACATCCGAGATGTAAGGTTGCCTTAGGTTAGAATATATAACGTTATGGATGTATATACTGTTCCCACCGAGAAGTAGGGACCGACACGCCTGGAATGTTGTCAAATGTTACATCCGAGATGTTAGGTTGCCCTAGGTTAGGATATATAATGTTATAGACACATGTAATGTTACCACCGAGACGTAGGGACCGACACGCCTGGAATGTTGTCAAATGTTACATCCGAGATGTTAGGTTGCCTTAGGTTAGGATATATGACGTTACAGACGTATATACTGTTCCCTCCGGGAAGTAGGGTTCGACAGGCCAGGAATGTTGTCAAATATTGCATCCGAGATGTTAGGTTGCCTTAGATTATGATATATACCGTTATAGACGCATATAATGTTCCCACCGAGTAGTAGGATCCGACACGCCTGGAAGGTTGTAGAATATTACATCCGAGATGTCAGGTTGCCTTAGGTTAGGATATATACCGTTATAGACATATATACAGTTCCCTCCGAGAAGTACGGTTCGGCAGGCCAGGAATGTTGTCAAATCTTGCATCCGAGATGTTAGGTTGCCTTAGGTTAGGATATATAACGTTATAGACGCATGTAATGTTACCACCGAGACGTAGGGACCGACACGCCTGGAATGATGTCAAATGTTACATCCGAGATGTTAGGTTGCCTTAGGTTAGGATATATAACGTTATGGACGTATATACTGTTCCCACCGAGAAGTAGGGTCCGAAACGCCAGGAATGTTGTAAAATATTACATCCGAGTTGTTACGTTGCCGTTATAGACGCATTAATGTTACCACCGAGACGTAGGGACCGACACGCCTGGAATGTTGTCAAATGTGACATCCGAGATGTTAGGTTGCCTTAGGTTAGGATATATATCGTTATAGACGTATATACTGTTCCCACCGAGAGGTAGGGTTCGACAGGCCAGGAATGTTATCAAATATTGCATCCGAGATGTTAGGTTGCCGTAGGTTAGGATATATAACGTTTTAGACGCATGTAATGTTACCTCCGAGACGTAGGGACCGACACGCCTGGAATGTTGTCAAATGTTACATCCGAGTTGTTAGGTTGCCTTATGTTAGGATATATGACGCTACAGACGTATATACTGTTCCCTCCGAGAAGTAGGGTTCGACAGGCCAGGAATGTTGTCAAATATTGCATCCGAGATGTTAGGTTGCCTTAGATTAGGATATACAACGTTATAGACGTATATACTGTTCCCACCGAGAGGTAGGGTTCGACAGGCCAGGAATGTTGTCAAATATTGCATCCGAGATGTTAGGTTGCCTTAGATTAGGATATACAATGTTATAGACGCATATAATGTTCCCTCCGAGAAGTAGGGTTCGACAGGCCAGGAATGTTGTCAAATATTGCATCCGAGATGTTAGGTTGCCTTAGATTAGGATATACAACGTTATAGACGCATATAATGTTCCCACCGAGGAGTAGGGTCCGACACGCCTGGAATGTTGTAGAGTATTACATCCGAGATGTAAGGTTGCCTTAGGTTAGAATATATAACGTTATGGATGTATATACTGTTCCCACCGAGAAGTAGGGACCGACACGCCTGGAATGTTGTCAAATGTTACATCCGAGATGTTAGGTTGCCCTAGGTTAGGATATATAATGTTATAGACACATGTAATGTTACCACCGAGACGTAGGGACCGACACGCCTGGAATGTTGTCAAATGTTACATCCGAGATGTTAGGTTGCCTTAGGTTAGGATATATGACGTTACAGACGTATATACTGTTCCCTCCGGGAAGTAGGGTTCGACAGGCCAGGAATGTTGTCAAATATTGCATCCGAGATGTTAGGTTGCCTTAGATTATGATATATACCGTTATAGACGCATATAATGTTCCCACCGAGTAGTAGGATCCGACACGCCTGGAAGGTTGTAGAATATTACATCCGAGATGTCAGGTTGCCTTAGGTTAGGATATATACCGTTATAGACATATATACAGTTCCCTCCGAGAAGTACGGTTCGGCAGGCCAGGAATGTTGTCAAATCTTGCTCCCGAGATGTTAGGTTGCCTTAGGTTAGGATATATAACGTTATAGACGCATGTAATGTTACCACCGAGACGTAGGGACCGACACGCCTGGAATGATGTCAAATGTTACATCCGAGATGTTAGGTTGCCTTAGGTTAGGATATATAACGTTATGGACGTATATACTGTTCCCACCGAGAAGTAGGGTCCGAAACGCCAGGAATGTTGTAAAATATTACATCCGAGTTGTTACGTTGCCGTTATAGACGCATTAATGTTACCACCGAGACGTAGGGACCGACACGCCTGGAATGTTGTCAAATGTGACATCCGAGATGTTAGGTTGCCTTAGGTTAGGATATATATCGTTATAGACGTATATACTGTTCCCACCGAGAGGTAGGGTTCGACAGGCCAGGAATGTTATCAAATATTGCATCCGAGATGTTAGGTTGCCGTAGGTTAGGATATATAACGTTTTAGACGCATGTAATGTTACCTCCGAGAAGTAGGGTTCGACAGGCCAGGAATGTTGTCAAATATTGCATCCGAGATGTTAGGTTGCCTTAGATTAGGATATACAACGTTATAGACGCATATAATGTTCCCACCGAGGAGTAGGGTCCGACACGCCTGGAATGTTGTAGAGTATTACATCCGAGATGTAAGGTTGCCTTAGGTTAGAATATATAACGTTATGGATGTATATACTGTTCCCACCGAGAAGTAGGGTCCGACACGCCAGGAATGTTGTCAAATATTACATCCGAGATGTAAGGTTGCCTTAGATTAGGATATACAACGTTATAGACGCATATAATGTTCCCACCGAGGTGTAGGGTCCGACACGTCTGGAATGTTGTAGAGTATTACATCCGAGATGTAAGGTTGCCTTAGGTTAGAATATATAACGTTATGGATGTATATACTGTTCCCACCGAGAAGTAGGGTCCGACACGCCAGGAATGTTGTCAAATATTACATCCAGGATGTAAGGTTGCCTTAGGTTAGGATATATAACGTTATGGATGTATATACTCTTCCCACCGAGAAGTAGGGTCCGACACGCCTGGAATGTTGTCAAATGTTACATTCGAGATGTTAGGTTGCCTTAGGTTAGGATATATGACGTTACAGACGTATATACTGTTCCCTCCGGGAAGAAGGGTTCGACAGGCCAGGAATGTTGTCAAATACTGCATCCGAGATTTTAGATTGCCTTAGATTATGATATCGACCGTTATAGACGCATATAATATTCCCACCGAAAAGTATGCACCGACACGCCAGGAATATTGTAAAATATTACGTCCGTGATAATAGGTTGCCTTAGATTAGGATATACAACGTTATAGACTCATATAATGTTCCCACCGAGAAGTAGGGTCCGACACGCCTGGAATGATGTAGAATATTACATCCGAGATGTCAGGTTGCCTTAGGTTAGGATATATAACGTTATAGACGTATATACTGTTCCCTCCGAGAAGTAGGGTTCGACAGGCCAGGAATGTTGTCAAATATTGCATCCGAGATGTTAGGTTGCCTTAGATTAGGATATACAACGTTATAGACGCATATAATGTTCCCACCGAGAAGTAGGGTCCGACACGCCTGGAATGTTGTAGAATATTACATCCGAGATGTAAGGTTGCCTTAGGTTAGAATATATAACGTTATGGATGTATATACTGTTCCCACCGAAAAGTAGGGTCCGACACGCCAGGAATGTTGTCAAATATTACATCCGAGATGTAAGGTTGCCTTAGGTTAGGATATATAACGTTATGGACGTATATACTGTTCCCACCGAGAAGTAGGGTCCGACACGCCAGGAATGTTGTCAAATATTACATCCGAGTTGTTACGTTGCCCTTATAGACGCATTAATGTTACCACCGAGACGTAGGGACCGACACGCCTGGAATGTTGTCAAATGTTACATCCGAAATGTTAGGTTGCCTTAGGTTAGCATATATATAGTTATAGACGTATATACTGTTCCCTCCGAGAAGTAGGGTTCGACAGGCCAGGAATGTTATCAAATATTGCACCCGAGATGTTAGGTTGCCTTAGATTATGATATATACCGTTATAGACGCATATAATGTTCCCACCGAGAAATAGGGTCCGGCACGCCTGGAATGAGGTAAAATATTACATCCGAGATGTCACGTTGCCTTAGATTAGGATATACAACGTTATAGACGCATATAATGTTCCCACCGAGAAGTAGGGTCCGACACGCATGGAATGTTGTGGAATAATACATCCGAGATGTCAGGTTGCCTTAGGTTAAGATATATAACGTTATAGACGTATATACTGTTCCCTCCGAGAAGTAGGGTTCGACAGGCCAGGAATGTTGTCAAATATTGCATCCGAGATGTTAGGTTGCCTTAGATTAGGATATATATAGTTATAGACGCATGTAATGTTACCACCGAGACGTAGGGACCGACACGCCTGGAATGTTGTCAAATGTTACATCCGAGATGTTAGGTTGCCTCAGGTTAGGATATATGACGTTATAGACGTATATACTGTTCCCTCCGAGAAGTAGGGTTCGACGGGCCAGGAATGTTGTCAAATATTGCATCCGAGATGTTAGGTCGCCTTAGGATAGGATATATAACGTTATAGACGCATGTAATGTTACCACCGAGGCGTAGGGACCGACACGCCTGGAATGATGTCAAATGTTACATCCGAGATGTTAGGTTGCCTTAGGTTAGGATATATGACGTTACAGACGTATATACTGTTCCCTCCGAGAAGTAGTGTTCGACAGGCCAGGAATGTTGTCAAATATTGCATACGAGATGTTAGGTTGCCTTAGATTAGGATATATACCGTTATAGACGTATATACTGTTCTCTCCGAGAAGTGGGGTTCGACAGGCCAGGAATGTTGTCAAATATTGCATCCGAGATGTTAAGTTGCCTCAGGTAAGGATATATGACGTTATAGACGTATATACTGTTCCCTCCGAGAAGTAGGGTTCGACAGGCCAGGAATGTTGTCAAATATTGCATCCGAGATGTTAGGTTGCCTTAGATTAGGATATACAACGTTATAGACGCATATAATGTTCCCACCGAGGAGTAGGGTCCGACACGCCTGGAATGTTGTAGAGTATTACATCCGAGATGTAAGGTTGCCTTAGGTTAGAATATATAACGTTATGGATGTATATACTGTTCCCACCGAGAAGTAGGGACCGACACGCCTGGAATGTTGTCAAATGTTACATCCGAGATGTTAGGTTGCCCTAGGTTAGGATATATAATGTTATAGACACATGTAATGTTACCACCGAGACGTAGGGACCGACACGCCTGGAATGTTGTCAAATGTTACATCCGAGATGTTAGGTTGCCTTAGGTTAGGATATATGACGTTACAGACGTATATACTGTTCCCTCCGGGAAGTAGGGTTCGACAGGCCAGGAATGTTGTCAAATATTGCATCCGAGATGTTAGGTTGCCTTAGATTATGATATATACCGTTATAGACGCATATAATGTTCCCACCGAGTAGTAGGATCCGACACGCCTGGAAGGTTGTAGAATATTACATCCGAGATGTCAGGTTGCCTTAGGTTAGGATATATACCGTTATAGACATATATACAGTTCCCTCCGAGAAGTACGGTTCGGCAGGCCAGGAATGTTGTCAAATCTTGCATCCGAGATGTTAGGTTGCCTTAGGTTAGGATATATAACGTTATAGACGCATGTAATGTTACCACCGAGACGTAGGGACCGACACGCCTGGAATGATGTCAAATGTTACATCCGAGATGTTAGGTTGCCTTAGGTTAGGATATATAACGTTATGGACGTATATACTGTTCCCACCGAGAAGTAGGGTCCGAAACGCCAGGAATGTTGTAAAATATTACATCCGAGTTGTTACGTTGCCGTTATAGACGCATTAATGTTACCACCGAGACGTAGGGACCGACACGCCTGGAATGTTGTCAAATGTGACATCCGAGATGTTAGGTTGCCTTAGGTTAGGATATATATCGTTATAGACGTATATACTGTTCCCACCGAGAGGTAGGGTTCGACAGGCCAGGAATGTTATCAAATATTGCATCCGAGATGTTAGGTTGCCGTAGGTTAGGATATATAACGTTTTAGACGCATGTAATGTTACCTCCGAGACGTAGGGACCGACACGCCTGGAATGTTGTCAAATGTTACATCCGAGTTGTTAGGTTGCCTTATGTTAGGATATATGACGCTACAGACGTATATACTGTTCCCTCCGAGAAGTAGGGTTCGACAGGCCAGGAATGTTGTCAAATATTGCATCCGAGATGTTAGGTTGCCTTAGATTAGGATATACAACGTTATAGACGTATATACTGTTCCCACCGAGAGGTAGGGTTCGACAGGCCAGGAATGTTGTCAAATATTGCATCCGAGATGTTAGGTTGCCTTAGATTAGGATATACAATGTTATAGACGCATATAATGTTCCCTCCGAGAAGTAGGGTTCGACAGGCCAGGAATGTTGTCAAATATTGCATCCGAGATGTTAGGTTGCCTTAGATTAGGATATACAACGTTATAGACGCATATAATGTTCCCACCGAGGAGTAGGGTCCGACACGCCTGGAATGTTGTAGAGTATTACATCCGAGATGTAAGGTTGCCTTAGGTTAGAATATATAACGTTATGGATGTATATACTGTTCCCACCGAGAAGTAGGGACCGACACGCCTGGAATGTTGTCAAATGTTACATCCGAGATGTTAGGTTGCCCTAGGTTAGGATATATAATGTTATAGACACATGTAATGTTACCACCGAGACGTAGGGACCGACACGCCTGGAATGTTGTCAAATGTTACATCCGAGATGTTAGGTTGCCTTAGGTTAGGATATATGACGTTACAGACGTATATACTGTTCCCTCCGGGAAGTAGGGTTCGACAGGCCAGGAATGTTGTCAAATATTGCATCCGAGATGTTAGGTTGCCTTAGATTATGATATATACCGTTATAGACGCATATAATGTTCCCACCGAGTAGTAGGATCCGACACGCCTGGAAGGTTGTAGAATATTACATCCGAGATGTCAGGTTGCCTTAGGTTAGGATATATACCGTTATAGACATATATACAG
The DNA here is from genome assembly GCA_963969225.1 of Xylocopa violacea. Taxonomy (NCBI): domain Eukaryota; kingdom Metazoa; phylum Arthropoda; class Insecta; order Hymenoptera; family Apidae; genus Xylocopa; species Xylocopa violacea. Next base: position 25,461,557 of record CAXAJV010000004.1, read on the forward strand.
TTCCCTCCGAGAAGTACGGTTCGGCAGGCCAGGAATGTTGTCAAATCTTGCACCCGAGATGTTAGGTTGCCTTAGGTTAGGATATATAACGTTATAGACGCATGTAATGTTACCACCGAGACGTAGGGACCGACACGCCTGGAATGATGTCAAATGTTACATCCGAGATGTTAGGTTGCCTTAGGTTAGGATATATAACGTTATGGACGTATATACTGTTCCCACCGAGAAGTAGGGTCCGAAACGCCAGGAATGTTGTAAAATATTACATCCGAGTTGTTACGTTGCCGTTATAGACGCATTAATGTTACCACCGAGACGTAGGGACCGACACGCCTGGAATGTTGTCAAATGTGACATCCGAGATGTTAGGTTGCCTTAGGTTAGGATATATATCGTTATAGACGTATATACTGTTCCCACCGAGAGGTAGGGTTCGACAGGCCAGGAATGTTATCAAATATTGCATCCGAGATGTTAGGTTGCCGTAGGTTAGGATATATAACGTTTTAGACGCATGTAATGTTACCTCCGAGAAGTAGGGTTCGACAGGCCAGGAATGTTGTCAAATATTGCATCCGAGATGTTAGGTTGCCTTAGATTAGGATATACAACGTTATAGACGCATATAATGTTCCCACCGAGGAGTAGGGTCCGACACGCCTGGAATGTTGTAGAGTATTACATCCGAGATGTAAGGTTGCCTTAGGTTAGAATATATAACGTTATGGATGTATATACTGTTCCCACCGAGAAGTAGGGTCCGACACGCCAGGAATGTTGTCAAATATTACATCCGAGATGTAAGGTTGCCTTAGATTAGGATATACAACGTTATAGACGCATATAATGTTCCCACCGAGGTGTAGGGTCCGACACGTCTGGAATGTTGTAGAATATTACATCCGAGATGTAAGGTTGCCTTAGGTTAGAATATATAACGTTATGGATGTATATACTGTTCCCACCGAGAAGTAGGGACCGACACGCCTGGAATGTTGTCAAATGTTACATCCGAGATGTTAGGTTGCCCTAGGTTAGGATATATAATGTTATAGACGCATGTAATGTTACCACCGAGACGTAGGGACCGACACGCCTGGAATGTTGTCAAATGTTACATCCGAGATGTTAGGTTGCCTTAGGTTAGGATATATTACGTTACAGACGTATATACTGTTCCCTCCGGGAAGTAGGGTTCGACAGGCCAGGAATGTTGTCAAATATTGCATCCGAGATGTTAGGTTGCCTTAGATTATGATATATACCGTTATAGACGCATATAATGTTCCCACCGTGTAGTAGGATCCGACACGCCTGGAAGGTTGTAGAATATTACATCCGAGATGTCAGGTTGCCTTAGGTTAGGATATATACCGTTATAGACATATATACAGTTCCCTCCGAGAAGTACGGTTCGGCAGGCCAGGAATGTTGTCAAATCTTGCATCCGAGATGTTAGGTTGCCTTAGGTTAGGATATATGACGTTATAGACGCATGTAATGTTACCACCGAGACGTAGGGACCGACACGCCTGGAATGTTGTCAAATGTTACATCCGAGACGTTAGGTTGCCTTAGGTTAGGATATATGACGTTACAGACGTATATACTGTTCCCTCCGAGAAGTAGGGTTCGACAGGCCAGGAATGTTGTCAAATACTGCATCCGAGATGTTAGATTGCCTTAGATTATGATATCGACCGTTATAGACGCATATAATATTCCCACCGAAAAGTATGCACCGACACGCCAGGAATATTGTAAAATATTACGTCTGAGATAATAGGTTGCCTTAGATTCGGATATACAACGTTATAGACTCATATAATGTTCCCACCGAGAAGTAGGGTCCGACACGCCTGGAATGATGTAGAATATTACATCCGAGATGTCAGGTTGCCTTAGGTTAGGATATATAACGTTATAGACGTATATACTGTTCCCTCCGAGAAGTAGGGTTCGACAAGCCAGGAATGTTGTCAAATATTGCATGCGAGATGTTAGGTTGCCTTAGATTAGGATATACAATGTTATAGACGCATATAATGTTCCCACCGAGGAGTAGGGTCCGACACGCCTGGAATGTTGTAGAGTATTACATCCGAGATGTAAGGTTGCCTTAGGTTAGAATATATAACGTTATGGATGTATATACTGTTCCCACCGAGAAGTAGGGTCCGACACGCCAGGAATGTTGTCAAATATTACATCCAGGATGTAAGGTTGCCTTAGGTTAGGATATATAACGTTATGGATGTATATACTCTTCCCACCGAGAAGTAGGGTCCGACACGCCAGGAATGTTGTCAAATATTACATCCGAGATGTTAGGTTGCCTTAGGTTAGGATATATGACGTTATGGACGTATATACAGTTCCCTCCGAGAAGTACGGTTCGGCAGGCCAGGAATGTTGTCAAATCTTGCATCCGAGATGTTAGGTTGCCTTAGGTTAGGATATATAACGTTATAGACGCATGTAATGTTACCACCGAGACGTAGGGACCGACACGCCTGGAATGTTGTCAAATGTTACATCCGAGACGTTAGGTTGCCTTAGGTTAGGATATATGACGTTACAGACGTATATACTGTTCCCTCCGAGAAGTAGGGTTCGACAGGCCAGGAATGTTGTCAAATACTGCATCCGAGATGTTAGATTGCCTTAGATTATGATATCGACCGTTATAGACGCATATAATATTCCCACCGAAAAGTATGCACCGACACGCCAGGAATATTGTAAAATATTACGTCTGAGATAATAGGTTGCCTTAGATTCGGATATACAACGTTATAGATTCATATAATGTTCCCACCGAGAAGTAGGGTCCGACACGCCTGGAATGTTGTAGAATATTACATCCGAGATGTAAGGTTGCCTTAGGTTAGAATATATAACGTTATGGATGTATATACTGTTCCCACCGAAAAGTAGGGTCCGACACGCCAGGAATGTTGTCAAATCTTACATCCGAGATGTAAGGTTGCCTTAGGTTAGGATATATAACGATATGGACGTATATACTGTTCCCACCGAGAAGTAGGGTCCGACACGCCAGGAATGTTGTCAAATATTACATCCGAGTTGTTACGTTGCCCTTATAGACGCATTAATGTTACCACCGAGACGTAGGGACCGACACGCCTGGAATGTTGTCAAATGTTACATCCGAAATGTTAGGTTGCCTTAGGTTAGGATATATATCGTTATAGACGTATATACTGTTCCCACCGAGAGGTAGGGTTCGACAGGCAAGAAATGTTGTCAAATATTGCATCCGAGATGTTAGGTTGCCTTAGATAAGGATATATACCGTTATAGACGTATATAATGTTTCCTCCGAGAAGTAGGGTTCGACAGGCCAGGAATGTTGTCAAATATTGCATCCGAGATGTTAAGTTGCCTTAGATTAGGATATACAACGTTATAGACGCATATAATGTTCTCACCGAGAAGTAGGGTCCGACACGGCTGGAATGTTGTCAAATGTTACATCCGAGATGTTAGGCTGCCTTAGGTTAGCATATATATCGTTATAGACGTATATACTGTTCCCTCCGAGAAGTAGGGTTCGACAGGCCAGGAATGTTGTCAAATATTGCATCCGAGATGTTAGGTTGCCTTAGATTGGGATATACAACGTTATAGACGTATATACTGTTCCCTCCGAGAAGTAGGGTTCGACAGGCCAGGAATGTTGCCAAATATTGCATCCGAGATGTTAGGTTGCCTTAGATTAGAATATACAACGTTATAGACGAATATAATGTTCCCACCGAGGAGTAGGGTCCGACACGCCTGGAATGTTGTACAATATTACATCCGAGATATAAGGTTGCCTTAGGTTAGAATATATAACGTTATGGATGTATATACTGTCCCCACCGAGAAGTAGGGTCTGACACGCCAGGAATGTTGTCAAATATTACATCCGAAATGTAAGGTTGCCGTAGGTTAGGATATATAACGTTATGGACGTATATACTGTTCCCACCGAGAAGTAGGGTTCGACAGGCCAGGAATGTTGTCAAATATTGCATCCGAGATGTAAGGTTGCCTTAGGTTAGGATATATAACGTTATGGACGCATATAATGTTCCCACCGAGAAGTAGGGTCCGGCACGCCAGGAATGTTGTCAAATATTACATCCGAGTTGTTACGTTGCCCTTATAGACGCATTAATGTTACCACCGAGACGTAGGGACCGACACGCCTGGAATGTTGTCAAATGTTACATCCGAAATGTTAGGTTGCCTTAGGTTAGGATATATATCGTTATAGACGTATATACTGTTCCCACCGAGAGGTAGGGTTCGACAGGCAAGAAATGTTGTCAAATATTGCATCCGAGATGTTAGGTTGCCTTAGATAAGGATATATACCGTTATAGACGTATATAATGTTTCCTCCGAGAAGTAGGGTTCGACAGGCCAGGAATGTTGTCAAATATTGCATCCGAGATGTTAAGTTGCCTTAGATTAGGATATACAACGTTATAGACGCATATAATGTTCTCACCGAGAAGTAGGGTCCGACACGGCTGGAATGTTGTCAAATGTTACATCCGAGATGTTAGGCTGCCTTAGGCTAGCATATATATCGTTATAGACGTATATACTGTTCCCTCCGAGAAGTAGGGTTCGACAGGCCAGGAATGTTATCAAATATTGCATCCGAGATGTTAGCTTTCCTTAGATTATGATATATACCGTTATAGACGCATATAATGTTCCCACCGAGAAGTAGGATCCGGCACGCCTGGAATGAAGTAAAATATTACATCCGAGATGTCACGTTGCCTTAGGTAAGGATATATAACGTTATAGACGTATATACTGTTCCCTCCGAGAAGTAGGGTTCGACAAGCCAGGAATGTTGTCAAATATTGCATGCGAGATGTTAGGTTGCCTTAGATTAGGATATATAATGTTATAGACACATATAATGTTCCCACCGTGGAGTAGGGTCCGACACGCCTGGAATGTTGTAGAGTATTACATCCGAGATGTAAGGTTGCCTTAGGTTAGAATATATAACGTTATGGATGTATATACTGTTCCCACCGAGAAGTAGGGTCCGACACGCCAGGAATGTTGTCAAATATTACATCCAGGATGTAAGGTTGCCTTAGGTTAGGATATATAACGTTATGGATGTATATACTCTTCCCACCGAGAAGTAGGGTCCGACACGCCAGGAATGTTGTCAAATATTACATCCGAGATGTTAGGTTGCCTTAGGTTAGGATATATGACGTTATGGACGTATATACTGTTCCCTCCGAGAAGTAGTGTTCGACAGGCCAGGAATGTTGTCAAATATTGCATCCGAGATGTTAAGTTGCCTTAGATTAGGATATATACCGTTATAGACGTATATACTGTTCTCTCCGAGAAGTAGGGTTCGACAGGCCAGGAATGTTGTCAAATATTGCATCCGAGATGTTAGGTTGCCTCAGGTAAGGATATATGACGTTATAGACGTATATACTGTTCCCTCCGAGAAGTAGGGTTCGACAGGCCAGGAATGTTGTCAAATATTGCATCCGAGATGTTAGGTTGCCTTAGGTTAGGATATATAACTTTATAGACGCATGTAATGTTACCACCGAGACGTAGGGACCGACACGCCTGGAATGTTGTCAAATGTTACATCCGAGATGTTAGGTTGCCTTAGGTTAGGATATATAACGTTATGGACGTATATACTGTTCCCACCGAGAAGTAGGGTCCGAAACGCCAGGAATGTTGTAAAATATTACATCCGAGTTGTTACGTTGCCGTTATAGACGCATTAATGTTACCACCGAGACGTAGGGACCGACACGCCTGGAATGTTGTCAAATGTGACATCCGAGATGTTAGGTTGCCTTATGTTAGGATATATGACGCTACAGACGTATATACTGTTCCCTCCGAGAAGTAGGGTTCGACAGGCCAGGAATGTTGTCAAATATTGCATCCGAGATGTTAGGTTGCCTTAGATTGGGATATACAACGTTATAGACGTATATACTGTTCCCTCCGAGAAGTAGGGTTCGACAGGCCAGGAATGTTGCCAAATATTGCATCCGAGATGTTAGGTTGCCTTAGATTAGGATATACAACGTTATAGACGAATATAATGTTCCCACCGAGGAGTAGGGTCCGACACGCCTGGAATGTTGTACAATATTACATCCGAGATATAAGGTTGCCTTAGGTTAGAATATATAACGTTATGGATGTATATACTGTCCCCACCGAGAAGTAGGGTCTGACACGCCAGGAATGTTGTCAAATATTACATCCGAAATGTAAGGTTGCCGTAGGTTAGGATATATAACGTTATGGACGTATATACTGTTCCCACCGAGAAGTAGGGTTCGACAGGCCAGGAATGTTGTCAAATATTGCATCCGAGATGTAAGGTTGCCTTAGGTTAGGATATATAACGTTATGGACGCATATAATGTTCCCACCGAGAAGTAGGGTCCGGCACGCCAGGAATGTTGTCAAATATTACATCCGAGTTGTTACGTTGCCCTTATAGACGCATTAATGTTACCACCGAGACGTAGGGACCGACACGCCTGGAATGTTGTCAAATGTTACATCCGAAATGTTAGGTTGCCTTAGGTTAGGATATATATCGTTATAGACGTATATACTGTTCCCACCGAGAGGTAGGGTTCGACAGGCAAGAAATGTTGTCAAATATTGCATCCGAGATGTAAGGTTGCCTTAGGTTAGAATATATAACGTTATGGATGTATATACTGTTCCCACCGAGAAGTAGGGTCCGACACGCCAGGAATGTTGTCAAATATTACATCCAGGATGTAAGGTTGCCTTAGGTTAGGATATATAACGTTATGGATGTATATACTCTTCCCACCGAGAAGTAGGGACCGACACGCCTGGCATGTTGTCAAATGTTACGTCCGAGACGTTAGGTTGCCTTAGGTTAGGATATATGACGTTACAGACGTATATACTGTTCCCTCCGAGAAGTAGGGTTCGACAGGCCAGGAATGTTGTCAAATACTGCATCCGAGATGTTAGATTGCCTTAGATTATGATATCGACCGTTATAGACGCATATAATATTCCCACCGAAAAGTATGCACCGACACGCCAGGAATATTGTAAAATATTACGTCTGAGATAATAGGTTGCCTTAGATTCGGATATACAACGTTATAGATTCATATAATGTTCCCACCGAGAAGTAGGGTCCGACACGCCTGGAATGTTGTAGAATATTACATCCGAGATGTAAGGTTGCCTTAGGTTAGAATATATAACGTTATGGATGTATATACTGTTCCCACCGAAAAGTAGGGTCCGACACGCCAGGAATGTTGTCAAATCTTACATCCGAGATGTAAGGTTGCCTTAGGTTAGGATATATAACGATATGGACGTATATACTGTTCCCACCGAGAAGTAGGGTCCGACACGCCAGGAATGTTGTCAAATATTACATCCGAGTTGTTACGTTGCCCTTATAGACGCATTAATGTTACCACCGAGACGTAGGGACCGACACGCCTGGAATGTTGTCAAATGTTACATCCGAAATGTTAGGTTGCCTTAGGTTAGGATATATATCGTTATAGACGTATATACTGTTCCCACCGAGAGGTAGGGTTCGACAGGCAAGAAATGTTGTCAAATATTGCATCCGAGATGTTAGGTTGCCTTAGATAAGGATATATACCGTTATAGACGTATATAATGTTTCCTCCGAGAAGTAGGGTTCGACAGGCCAGGAATGTTGTCAAATATTGCATCCGAGATGTTAAGTTGCCTTAGATTAGGATATACAACGTTATAGACGCATATAATGTTCTCACCGAGAAGTAGGGTCCGACACGGCTGGAATGTTGTCAAATGTTACATCCGAGATGTTAGGCTGCCTTAGGTTAGCATATATATCGTTATAGACGTATATACTGTTCCCTCCGAGAAGTAGGGTTCGACAGGCCAGGAATGTTGTCAAATATTGCATCCGAGATGTTAGGTTGCCTTAGATTGGGATATACAACGTTATAGACGTATATACTGTTCCCTCCGAGAAGTAGGGTTCGACAGGCCAGGAATGTTGCCAAATATTGCATCCGAGATGTTAGGTTGCCTTAGATTAGAATATACAACGTTATAGACGAATATAATGTTCCCACCGAGGAGTAGGGTCCGACACGCCTGGAATGTTGTACAATATTACATCCGAGATATAAGGTTGCCTTAGGTTAGAATATATAACGTTATGGATGTATATACTGTCCCCACCGAGAAGTAGGGTCTGACACGCCAGGAATGTTGTCAAATATTACATCCGAAATGTAAGGTTGCCGTAGGTTAGGATATATGACGTTATGGACGTATATACTGTTCCCTCCGAGAAGTAGTGTTCGACAGGCCAGGAATGTTGTCAAATATTGCATCCGAGATGTTAAGTTGCCTTAGATTAGGATATATACCGTTATAGACGTATATACTGTTCTCTCCGAGAAGTAGGGTTCGACAGGCCAGGAATGTTGTCAAATATTGCATCCGAGATGTTAGGTTGCCTCAGGTAAGGATATATGACGTTATAGACGTATATACTGTTCCCTCCGAGAAGTAGGGTTCGACAGGCCAGGAATGTTGTCAAATATTGCATCCGAGATGTTAGGTTGCCTTAGGTTAGGATATATAACTTTATAGACGCATGTAATGTTACCACCGAGACGTAGGGACCGACACGCCTGGAATGTTGTCAAATGTTACATCCGAGATGTTAGGTTGCCTTAGGTTAGGATATATAACGTTATGGACGTATATACTGTTCCCACCGAGAAGTAGGGTCCGAAACGCCAGGAATGTTGTAAAATATTACATCCGAGTTGTTACGTTGCCGTTATAGACGCATTAATGTTACCACCGAGACGTAGGGACCGACACGCCTGGAATGTTGTCAAATGTGACATCCGAGATGTTAGGTTGCCTTATGTTAGGATATATGACGCTACAGACGTATATACTGTTCCCTCCGAGAAGTAGGGTTCGACAGGCCAGGAATGTTGTCAAATATTGCATCCGAGATGTTAGGTTGCCTTAGATTGGGATATACAACGTTATAGACGTATATACTGTTCCCTCCGAGAAGTAGGGTTCGACAAGCCAGGAATGTTGCCAAATATTGCATCCGAGATGTTAGGTTGCCTTAGATTAGGATATACAACGTTATAGACGAATATAATGTTCCCACCGAGGAGTAGGGTCCGACACGCCTGGAATGTTGTACAATATTACATCCGAGATATAAGGTTGCCTTAGGTTAGAATATATAACGTTATGGATGTATATACTGTCCCCACCGAGAAGTAGGGTCTGACACGCCAGGAATGTTGTCAAATATTACATCCGAAATGTAAGGTTGCCGTAGGTTAGGATATATAACGTTATGGACGTATATACTGTTCCCACCGAGAAGTAGGGTTCGACAGGCCAGGAATGTTGTCAAATATTGCATCCGAGATGTAAGGTTGCCTTAGGTTAGGATATATAACGTTATGGACGCATATAATGTTCCCACCGAGAAGTAGGGTCCGGCACGCCAGGAATGTTGTCAAATATTACATCCGAGTTGTTACGTTGCCCTTATAGACGCATTAATGTTACCACCGAGACGTAGGGACCGACACGCCTGGAATGTTGTCAAATGTTACATCCGAAATGTTAGGTTGCCTTAGGTTAGGATATATATCGTTATAGACGTATATACTGTTCCCACCGAGAGGTAGGGTTCGACAGGCAAGAAATGTTGTCAAATATTGCATCCGAGATGTAAGGTTGCCTTAGGTTAGAATATATAACGTTATGGATGTATATACTGTTCCCACCGAGAAGTAGGGTCCGACACGCCAGGAATGTTGTCAAATATTACATCCAGGATGTAAGGTTGCCTTAGGTTAGGATATATAACGTTATGGATGTATATACTCTTCCCACCGAGAAGTAGGGACCGACACGCCTGGCATGTTGTCAAATGTTACGTCCGAGACGTTAGGTTGCCTTAGGTTAGGATATATGACGTTACAGACGTATATACTGTTCCCTCCGAGAAGTAGGGTTCGACAGGCCAGGAATGTTGTCAAATACTGCATCCGAGATGTTAGATTGCCTTAGATTATGATATCGACCGTTATAGACGCATATAATATTCCCACCGAAAAGTATGCACCGACACGCCAGGAATATTGTAAAATATTACGTCTGAGATAATAGGTTGCCTTAGATTAGGATATACAACGTTATAGACTCATATAATGTTCCCACCGAGAAGTAGGGTCCGACACGCCTGGAATGATGTAGAATATTACATCCGAGATGTAAGGTTGCCTTAGGTTAGAATATATAACGTTATGGATGTATATACTGTTCCCACCGAAAAGTAGGGTCCGACACGCCAGGAATCTTGTCAAATATTACATCCGAGATGTAAGGTTGCCTTAGGTTAGGATATATAACGTTATGGACGTATATACTGTTCCCACCGAGAAGTAGGTTCCGACACGCCAGGAATGTTGTCAAATATTACATCCGAGTTGTTACGTTGCCGTTATAGACGCATTAATGTTACCACCGAGACGTATGGACCGACACGCCTGGAATGTTGTCAAATGTTACATCCGAGATGTTAGGCTGCCTTAGGTTAGCATATATATCGTTATAGACGTATATACTGTTCCCTCCGAGAAGTAGGGTTCGACAGGCCAGGAATGTTATCAAATATTGCATCCGAGATGTTAGGTTGCCTTAGATTATGATATATACCGTTATAGACGCATATAATGTTCCCACCGACAAATAGGGTCCGGCACGCATGGAATGATGTAAAATATTACATCCGAGATGTCACGTTGCCTTAGGGTAGGATATATAACGTTATAGACGTATATACTGTTCCCTCCGAGAAGTAGGGTTCGACAGGCGAGGAATGTTGTCAAATATTGCATCCGAGATATTAGGTTACCTCAGAGTATGATATATACCGTTATAGACGCATATAATGTTCCCACCGAGAAGTAGGGTCCGACACGCCTGGAAGGTTGTAGAATATTACATCCGAGATGTCAGGTTGCCTTAGGTTAGGATATATACCGTTAGAGACATATATACTGTTCCCTCCGAGAAGTAGGGTTCGACAGGCCAGGAGTGTTGTTAAATATTGCATCCGAGATGTTAGGTTGCCTTAGATTATGATATATACCGTTATAGACGTATATACTGTTCCCTCCGAGAAGTAGGGTTCGACAGGCCAGGAATGTTGTCAAATATTGCATCCGAGATGTTAGGTTGCCTTAGATTAGGATATACAACGTTATAGACGCATATAATGTTCCCACCGAGAAGTAGGGTCCGACACGCATGGAATATTGTAGAATAATACATCCGAGATGTCAGGTTGCCTTAGATTAGGATATACAACGTTATAGACGTATATACTGTTCCCTCCGAGAAGTAGGGTTCGACAGGCCAGGAATGTTGCCAAATATTGCATCCGAGATGTTAGGTTGCCTTAGATTAGGATATACAACGTTATAGACGAATATAATGTTCCCACCGAGGAGTAGGGTCCGACACGCCTGGAATGCTGTACAATATTACATCCGAGATATAAGGTTGCCTTAGGTTAGAATATATAACGTTATGGATGTATATACTGTCCCCACCGAGAAGTAGGGTCTGACACGCCAGGAATGTTGTCAAATATTACATCCGAAATGTAAGGTTGCCGTAGGTTAGGATATATAACGTTATGGACGTATATACTGTTCCCACCGAGAAGTAGGGTTCGACAGGCCAGGAATGTTGTCAAATATTGCATCCGAGATGTAAGGTTGCCTTAGGTTAGGATATATAACGTTATGGACGCATATAATGTTCCCACCGAGAAGTAGGGTCCGGCACGCCTGGAATGATGTAAAATATTACATCCGAGATGTCACGTTGCCTTAGGTAAGGATATATAACGTTATAGACGTATATACTGCTCCCTCCGAGAAGTAGGGTTCGACAGGCCAGGAATGTTGTCAAATATTGCATCCGAGATGTTAGGTTGCCTTAGATTAGGATATACAATGTTATAGACACATATAATGTTCCCACCGAGGAGTAGGGTCCGACACGCCTGGAATGTTGTAGAGTATTACATCCGAGATGTAAGGTTGCCTTAGGTTAGAATATATAACGTTATGGATGTATATACTGTTCCCACCGAGAAGTAGGGTCCGACACGCCAGGAATGTTGTCAAATATTACATCCAGGATGTAAGGTTGCCTTAGGTTAGGATATATAACGTTATGGATGTATATACTCTTCCCACCGAGAAGTAGGGTCCGACACGCCAGGAATGTTGTCAAATATTACATCCGAGATGTTAGGTTGCCTTAGGTTAGGATATATGACGTTATGGACGTATATACTGTTCCCTCCGAGAAGTAGTGTTCGACAGGCCAGGAATGTTGTCAAATATTGCATCCGAGATGTTAGGTTGCCTTAGATTATGATATATACCGTTATAGACGCATATAATGTTCCCACCGAGTAGTAGGATCCGACACGCCTGGAAGATTGTAGAATATTACATCCGAGATGTCAGGTTGCCTTAGGTTAGGATATATACCGTTATAGACATATATACTGTTCCCTCCGAGAAGTACGGTTCGGCAGGCCAGGAATGTTGTCAAATCTTGCATCCGAGATGTTAGGTTGCCTTAGGTTAGGATATATAACGTTATAGACGCATGTAATGTTACCACCGAGACGTAGGGACCGACACGCCTGGCATGTTGTCAAATGTTACGTCCGAGACGTTAGGTTGCCTTAGGTTAGGATATATGACGTTACAGACGTATATACTGTTCCCTCCGAGAAGTAGGGTTCGACAGGCCAGGAATGTTGTCAAATACTGCATCCGAGATGTTAGATTGCCTTAGATTATGATATCGACCGTTATAGACGCATATAATATTCCCACCGAAAAGTATGCACCGACACGCCAGGAATATTGTAAAATATTACGTCTGAGATAATAGGTTGCCTTAGATTAGGATATACAACGTTATAGACTCATATAATGTTCCCACCGAGAAGTAGGGTCCGACACGCCTGGAATGATGTAGAATATTACATCCGAGATGTAAGGTTGCCTTAGGTTAGAATATATAACGTTATGGATGTATATACTGTTCCCACCGAAAGGTAGGGTCCGACACGCCAGGAGTCTTGTCAAATATTACATCCGAGATGTAAGGTTGCCTTAGGTTAGGATATATAACGTTATAGACGTATATAATGTTCCCACCGAGGAGTAGGGTCCGACACGCCTGGAATGTTGTAGAATATTACATCCGAGATGTAAGGTTGCCTTAGGTTAGAATATATAACGTTATGGATGTATATACTGTTCCCACCGAGAAGTAGGGTCCGACACGCCAGGAATGTTGTCAAATATTACATCCGAGATGTAAGGTTGCCTTAGGTTAGGATTTACAATGTTATAGACACATATAATGTTCCCACCGAGAAGTAGGGTCCGACACGCCTGGAATGATGTAGAATATTACATCCAAGATGTCAGGTTGCCTTAGGTTAGGATATATAACTTTATAGACGTATATACTGTTCCCTCCGAGAAGTAGGGTTCGACAGGCCAGGAATGTTGTCAAATATTGCATCCGAGATGTTAGGTTGCCTTAGATTAGGATATACAACGTTATAGACGCATATAATGTTCCCACCGAGGAGTAGGGTCCGACACGCCTGGAATGTTGTAGAATATTACATCCGAGATGTAAGGTTGCCTTAGGTTAGAATATATAACGTTATGGATGTATATACTGTTCCCACCGAAAAGTAGGGTCCGACACGGCAGGAATGTTGTCAAATATTGCATCCGAGATGTTAGGTTACCTTAGAGTATGATATATACCGTTATAGACGCATATAATGTTCCCACCGAGAAGTAGGGTCCGACACGCCTGGAAGGTTGTAGAATATTACATCCGAGATGTCAGGTTGCCTTAGGTTAGGATATATACCGCTATAGACGTATATACTGTTCCCTCCGAGAAGTAGGGTTCGACAGGCCAGGAGTGTTGTCAAATATTGCATCCGAGATGTTAGGTTGCCTTAGATTATGATATATACCGTTATAGACGTATATACTGTTCCCTCCGAGAAGTAGGGTTCGACAGGCCAGGAATGTTGTCAAATATTGCATCCGAGATGTTAGGTTGCCTTAGATTAGGATATTCAACGTTATAGACGCATATAATGTTCCCACCGAGGAGTAGGGTCCGACACGCCTGGAATGTTGTAGAGTATTACATCCGAGATGTAAGGTTGCCTTAGGTTAGCATATATAACGTTATGGATGTATATACTGTTCCCACCGAGGAGTAGGGTCCGACAAGCCAGGAATGTTGTCAAATATTACATCCGAGATGTAAGGTTGCCTTAGATTAGGATATACAACGTTATAGACGCATATAATGTTCCCACCGAGGTGTAGAGTCCGACACGTCTGGAATGTTGTAGAATATTACATCCGAGATGTAAGGTTGCCTTAGGTTAGAATATATAACGTTATGGATGTATATACTGTTCCCACCGAGAAGTAGGGTCCGACACGCCAGGAATGTTGTCAAATATTACATCCGAGATGTAAGGTTGCCTTAGGTTAGGATATACAATGTTATAGACACATATAATGTTCCCACCGAGAAGTAGGGTCCGACATGCCTGGAATGATGTAGAATATTACATCCGAGATGTTAGGTTGCCTTAGGTTAGGATATATGACGATATGGACGTATATACTGTTCCCTCCGAGAAGTAGTGTTCGACAGGCCAGGAATGTTGTCAAATATTGCATCCGAGATGTTAGGTTGCCTTAGATTAGGATATATACCGTTATAGACGTATATACTGTTCTCTCCGAGAAGTAGGGTTCGACAGGCCAGGAATGTTGTCAAATATTGCATCCGAGATGTTAGGTTGCCTCAGGTAAGGATATATGACGTTATAGACGTATATACTGTTCCCTCCGAGAAGTAGGGTTCGACAGGCCAGGAATGTTGTCAAATATTGCATCCGAGATGTTAGGTTGCCTTAGGTTAGGATATATAACTTTATAGACGCATGTAATGTTACCACCGAGACGTAGGGACCGACACGCCTGGAATGTTGTCAAATGTTACATCCGAGATGTTAGGTTGCCTTAGGTTAGGATATCTGACGCTACAGACGTATATACTGTTCCCTCCGAGAAGTAGGGTTCGACAGGCCAGGAATGTTGTCAAATATTGCATCCGAGATGTTAGGTTGCCTTAGATTGGGATATACAACGTTATAGACGTATATACTGTTCCCTCCGAGAAGTAGGGTTCGACAGGCCAGGAATGTTGCCAAATATTGCATCCGAGATGTTAGGTTGCCTTAGATTAGGATATACAACGTTATAGACGAATATAATGTTCCCACCGAGAAGTAGGGACCGACACGCCTGGAATGTTGTCAAATGTTACATCCGAGATGTTAGGTTACCTCAGAGTATGATATATACCGTTATAGACGCATGTAATGTTACCACCGAGACGTAGGGACCGACACGCCTGGAATGTTGTCAAATGTTACATCCGAGATGTTAGGTTGCCTTAGGTTAGGATATATGACGTTACAGACGTATATACTGTTCCCTCCAGGAAGTAGGGTTCGACAGGCCAGGAATGTTGTCAAATATTGCATCCGAGATGTTAGGTTGCCTTAGATTATGATATATATCGTTATAGACGCATATAATGTTCCCACCGAGTAGTAGGATCCGACACGCCTGGAAGATTGTAGAATATTACATCCGAGATGTCAGGTTGCCTTAGGTTAGGATATATACCGTTATAGACATATATACTGTTCCCTCCGAGAAGTACGGTTCGGCAGGCCAGGAATGTTGTCAAATCTTGCATCCGAGATGTTAGGTTGCCTTACGTTAGGATATATAACGTTATAGACGCATGTAATGTTACCACCGAGACGTAGGGACCGACACGCCTGGAATGTTGTCAAATGTTACGTCCGAGACGTTAGGTTGCCTTAGGTTAGGATATATGACGTTACAGACGTATATACTGTTCCCTCCGAGAAGTAGGGTTCGACAGGCCAGGAATGTTGTCAAATACTGCATCCGAGATGTTAGATTGCCTTAGATTATGATATCGACCGTTATAGACGCATATAATATTCCCACCGAAAAGTATGCACCGACACGCCAGGAATATTGTAAAATATTACGTCTGAGATAATAGGTTGCCTTAGATTAGGATATACAACGTTATAGACTCATATAATGTTCCCACCGAGAAGTAGGGTCCGACACGCCTGGAATGATGTAGAATATTACATCCGAGATGTCAGGTTACCTCAGGGTAGGATATATAACGTTATAGACGTATATACTGTTCCCTCCGAGAAGTAGGGTTCGACAGGCCAGGAATGTTGTTAAGTATTGCATCCGAGATGTTAGGTTGCCTTAGATTAGGATATACAACGTTATAGACGAATATAATGTTCCCAGCGAGGAGTAGGGTCCGACACGCCTGGAATGTTGTAGAATATTACATCCGAGATGTTAGGTTGCCTTAGGTTAGGATATATGACGTTACAGACGTATATACTGTTCCCTCCGAGAAGTAGGGTTCGACAGGCCAGGAATGTTGTCAAATATTGCATCCGAGATGTTAGGTTACCTTAGAGTATGATATATACCGTTATAGACGCATATAATGTTCCCACCGAGAAGTAGGGTCCGGCACGCCTGGAATGATGTAAAATATTACATCCGAGATGTCACGTTGCCTTAGGTTAGGATATATAACGTTATAGACGTATATACTGTTCCCTCCGAGAAGTAGGGTTCGACAGGCCAGGAATGTTGTCAAATATTGCATCCGAGATGTTAGGTTACCTCAGAGTATGATATATACCGTTATAGACGCATATAATGTTCCCACCGAGAAGTAGGGTCCGACACGCCTGGAAGGTTGTAGAATATTACATCCGAGATGTCAGGTTGCCTTAGGTTAGGATATATACCGTTAGAGACGTATATACTGTTCCCTCCGTGAAGTAGGGTTGGACAGGCCAGGAGTGTTGTCAAATATTGCATCCGAGATGTCAGGTTGCCTTAGATTATGATATATACCGTTATAGACGTATATACTGTTCCCTCCGAGAAGTAGGGTTCGACAGGCCAGGAATGTTGTCAAATATTGCATCCGAGATGTTAGGTTGCCTTAGATTAGGATATTCAACGTTATAGACGCATATAATGTTCCCACCGAGGAGTAGGGTCCGACACGCCTGGAATGTTGTAGAGTATTACATCCGAGATGTAAGGTTGCCTTAGGTTAGAATATATAACGTTATGGATGTATATACTGTTCCCACCGAGAAGTAGGGTCCGACACGCCAGGAATGTTGTCAAATATTACATCCGAGATGTAAGGTTGCCTTAGATTAGGATATACAACGTTATAGACGCATATAATGTTCCCACCGAGGTGTAGAGTCCGACACGTCTGGAATGTTGTAGAATATTACATCCGAGATGTAAGGTTGCCTTAGGTTAGAATATATAACGTTATGGATGTATATACTGTTCCCACCGAAAAGTAGGGTCCGACACGCCAGGAATGTTGCCAAATATTGCATCCGAGATGTTAGGTTGCATTAGATTAGGATATACAACGTTATAGACGAATATAATGTTCCCACCGAGGAGTAGGGTCCGACACGCCTGGAATGTTGTACAATATTACATCCGAGATATAAGGTTGCCTTAGGTTAGAATATATAACGTTATGGATGTATATACTGTCCCCACCGAGGAGTAGGGTCCGACACGCCTGGAATGTTGTAGAATATTACATCCGAGATGTAAGGTTGCCTTAGGTTAGAATATATAACGTTATGGATGTATATACTGTTCCCACCGAAAAGTAGGGTCCGACACGCCAGGAATGTTGTCAAATATTACATCCGAGATGTAAGGTTGCCTTAGGTTAGGATATATAACGTTATGGACGTATATACTGTTCCCACCGAGAAGTAGTTTCCGACACGCCAGGAATGTTGTCAAATATTACATCCGAGTTGTTACGTTGCCGTTATAGACGCATTAATGTTACCACCGAGACGTATGGACCGACACGCCTGGAATGTTGTCAAATGTTACATCCGAGATGTTAGGCTGCCTTAGGTTAGCATATATATCGTTATAGACGTATATACTGTTCCCTCCGAGAAGTAGGGTTCGACAGGCCAGGAATGTTATCAAATATTGCATCCGAGATGTTAGGTTGCCTTAGATTATGATATATACCGTTATAGACGCATATAATGTTCCCACCGAGAAGTAGGGTCCGGCACGCCTGGAATGATGTAAAATATTACATCCGAGATGTCACGTTGCCTTAGGTTAGGATATATAACGTTATAGACGTATATACTGTTCCCTCCGAGAAGTAGGGTTCGACAGGCCAGGAATGTTGTCAAATATTGCATCCGAGATGTTAGGTTACCTCAGAGTATGATATATACCGTTATAGACGCATATAATGTTCCCACCGAGAAGTAGGGTCCGACACGCCTGGAAGGTTGTAGAATATTACATCCGAGATGTCAGGTTGCCTTAGGTTAGGATATATACCGTTAGAGACATATATACTGTTCCCTCCGAGAAGTAGGGTTCGACAGGCCAGGAGTGTTGTCAAATATTGCATCCGAGATGTTAGGTTGCCTTAGATTATGATATATACCGTTATAGACGTATATACTGTTCCCTCCGAGAAGTAGGGTTCGACAGGCCAGGAATGTTGTCAAATATTGCATCCGAGATGTTAGGTTGCCTTAGATTAGGATATACAACGTTATAGACGCATATAATGTTCCCACCGAGAAGTAGGGTCCGACACGCATGGAATATTGTAGAATAATACATCCGAGATGTCAGGTTGCCTTAGATTAGGATATACAACGTTATAGACGTATATACTGTTCCCTCCGAGAAGTAGGGTTCGACAGGCCAGGAATGTTGCCAAATATTGCATCCGAGATGTTAGGTTGCCTTAGAATAGGATATACAACGTTATAGACGAATATAATGTTCCCACCGAGAAGTAGGGTCCGACACGCCTGGAATGATGTAGAATATTACATCCGAGATGTCAGGTTGCCTTAGGTTAGGATATATAACGTTATAGACGTATATACTGTTCCCTCCGAGAAGTAGGGTTCGACAGGCCAGGAATGTTGTCAAATATTGCATCCGAGATGTTAGGTTGCCTTAGATTAGGATATACAACGTTATAGACGCATATAATGTTCCCACCGAGGAGTAGGGTCCGACACGCCTGGAATGTTGTAGAATATTACATCCGAGATGTAAGGTTGCCTTAGGTTAGAATATATAACGTTATGGATGTATATACTGTTCCCACCGAAAAGTAGGGTCCGACACGCCAGGAATGTTGTCAAATATTACATCCGAGTTGTTACGTTGCCCTTATAGACGCATTAATGTTACCACCGAGACGTAGGGACCGACACGCCTGGAATGTTGTCAAATGTTACATCCGAAATGTTAGGTTGCCTTAGGTTAGGATATATATCGTTATAGACGTATATACTGTTCCCACCGAGAGGTAGGGTTCGACAGGCAAGGAATGTTGTCAAATATTGCATCCGAGATGTTAGGTTGCCTTAGATAAGGATATATACCGTTATAGACGTATATAATGTTTCCTCCGAGAAGTAGGGTTCGACAGGCCAGGAATGTTGTCAAATATTGCATCCGAGATGTTAGGTTGCCTTAGATTAGGATATACAACGTTATAGACGCATATAATGTTCCCACCGAGAAGTAGGGTCCGACACGGCTGGAATGTTGTCAAATGTTACATCCGAGATGTTAGGCTGCCTTAGGTTAGCATATATATCGTTATAGACGTATATACTGTTCCCTCCGAGAAGTAGGTTTCGACAGGCCAGGAATGTTATCAAATATTGCATCCGAGATGTTAGGTTGCCTTAGATTATGATATATACCGTTATAGACGCATATAATGTTCCCACCGAGAAGTAGGGTCCGGCACGCCTGGAATGATGTAAAATATTACATCCGAGATGTCACGTTGCCTTAGGTTAGGATATATAACGTTATAGACGTATATACTGTTCCCTCCGAGAAGTAGGGTTCGACAGGCCAGGAATGTTGTCAAATATTGCATCCTAGATGTTAGGTTGCCTTAGATTAGGATATACAATGTTATAGACACATATAATGTTCCCACCGAGGAGTAGGGTCCGACACGCCTGGAATGTTGTAGAGTATTACATCCGAGATGTAAGGTTGCCTTAGGTTAGAATATATAACGTTATGGATGTATATACTGTTCCCACCGAGAAGTAGGGTCCGACACGCCAGGAATGTTGTCAAATATTACATCCAGGATGTAAGGTTGCCTTAGGTTAGGATATATAACGTTATGGATATATATACTGTTCCCACCGAGAAGTAGGGTCCGACACGCCAGGAATGTTGTCAAATATTACATCCGAGATGTTAGGTTGCCTTAGGTTAGGATATATGACGTTATGGACGTATATACTGTTCCCTCCGAGAAGTAGGGTCCGACACGCCTGGAATGTTGTACAATATTACATCCGAGATATAAGGTTGCCTTAGGTTAGAATATATAACGTTATGGATGTATATACTGTCCCCACCGAGAAGTAGGGTCTGACACGCCAGGAATGTTGTCAAATATTACATCCGAAATGTAAGGTTGCCGTAGGTTAGGATATATAACGTTATGGACGTATATACTGTTCCCACCGAGAAGTAGGGTTCGACAGGCCAGGAATGTTGTCAAATATTGCATACGAGATGTAAGGTTGCCTTAGGTTAGGATATATAACGTTATGGACGTATATACTGTTCCCACCGAGAAGTAGGGACCGACACGCCTGGAATGTTGTCAAATGTTACATCCGAGATGTTAGGTTGCCTTAGGTTAGGATATATAATGTTATAGACGCATGTAATGTTACCACCGAGACGTAGGGACCGACACGCCTGGAATGTTGTCAAATGTTACATCCGAGATGTTAGGTTGCCTTAGGTTAGGATATATGACGTTACAGACGTATATATTGTTCCCTCCGGGAAGTAGGGTTCGACAGGCCAGGAAAGTTGTCAAATATTGCATCCGAGATGTTAGGTTACCTTAGAGTATGATATATACCGTTATAGACGCATATAATGTTCCCACCGAGAAGTAGGGTCCGACACGCATGGAATGTTGTAGAATAATACATCCGAGATGTCAGGTTGCCTTAGATTAGGATATACAACGTTATAGACGTATATACTGTTCCCTCCGAGAAGTAGGGTTCGACAGGCCAGGAATGTTGCCAAATATTGCATCCGAGATGTTAGGTTGCCTTAGATTAGGATATACAACGTTATAGACGAATATAATGTTCCCACCGAGAAGTAGGGTCCGACACGCCTGGAATGATGTAGAATATTACATCCGAGATGTCAGGTTGCCTTAGGTTAGGATATATAACGTTATAGACGTATATACTGTTCCCTCCGAGAAGTAGGGTTCGACAGGCCAGGAATGTTGTCAAATATTGCATCCGAGATGTTAGGTTGCCTTAGATTAGGATATACAACGTTATAGACGCATATAATGTTCCCACCGAGGAGTAGGGTCCGACACGCCTGGAATGTTGTAGAATATTACATCCGAGATGTAAGGTTGCCTTAGGTTAGAATATATAACGTTATGGATGTATATACTGTTCCCACCGAAAAGTAGGGTCCGACACGGCAGGAATGTTGTCAAATATTACATCCGAGATGTAAGGTTGCCTTAGGTTAGGATATATAACGTTATAGACGTATATACTGTTCCCACCGAGAAGTAGGGTCCGACACGCCAGGAATGTTGTCAAATATTACATCCGAGTTGTTACGTTGCCCTTATAGACGCATTAATGTTACCACCGAGACGTAGGGACCGACACGCCTGGAATGTTGTCAAATGTTACATCCGAAATGTTAGGTTGCCTTAGGTTAGGATATATATCGTTATAGACGTATATACTGTTCCCACCGAGAGGTAGGGTTCGACAGGCAAGGAATGTTGTCAAATATTGCATCCGAGATGTTAGGTTGCCTTAGATAAGGATATATACCGTTATAGACGTATATAATGTTTCCTCCGAGAAGTAGGGTTCGACAGGCCAGGAATGTTGTCAAATATTGCATCCGAGATGTTAGGTTGCCTTAGATTAGGATATACAACGTTATAGACGCATATAATGTTCCCACCGAGAAGTAGGGTCCGACACGGCTGGAATGTTGTCAAATGTTACATCCGAGATGTTAGGCTGCCTTAGGTTAGCATATATATCGTTATAGACGTATATACTGTTCCCTCCGAGAAGTAGGTTTCGACAGGCCAGGAATGTTATCAAATATTGCATCCGAGATGTTAGGTTGCCTTAGATTATGATATATACCGTTATAGACGCATATAATGTTCCCACCGAGAAGTAGGGTCCGGCACGCCTGGAATGATGTAAAATATTACATCCGAGATGTCACGTTGCCTTAGGTTAGGATATATAACGTTATAGACGTATATACTGTTCCCTCCGAGAAGTAGGGTTCGACAGGCCAGGAATGTTGTCAAATATTGCATCCGAGATGTTAGGTTGCCTTAGATTAGGATATACAATGTTATAGACACATATAATGTTCCCACCGAGGAGTAGGGTCCGACACGCCTGGAATGTTGTAGAGTATTACATCCGAGATGTAAGGTTTCCTTAGGTTAGAATATATAACGTTATGGATGTATATACTGTTCCCACCGCGAAGTAGGGTCCGACACGCCAGGAATGTTGTCAAATATTACATCCAGGATGTAAGGTTGCCTTAGGTTAGGATATATAACGTTATGGATGTATATACTGTTCCCACCGAGAAGTATGGTCCGACACGCCAGGAATGTTGTCAAATATTACATCCGAGATGTCAGGTTGCCTTAGGTTAGGATATATGACGTTATGGACGTATATACTGTTCCCTCCGAGAAGTAGGGTCCGACACGCCTGGAATGTTGTACAATATTACATCCGAGATATAAGGTTGCCTTAGGTTAGAATATATAACGTTATGGATGTATATACTGTCCCCACCGAGAAGTAGGGTCTGACACGCCAGGAATGTTGTCAAATATTACATCCGAAATGTAAGATTGCCGTAGGTTAGGATATATAACGTTATGGACGTATATACTGTTCCCACCGAGAAGTAGGGTTCGACAGGCCAGGAATGTTGTCAAATATTGCATCCGAGATGTAAGGTTGCCTTAGGTTAGGATATATAACGTTATGGACGTATATACTGTTCCCACCGAGAAGTAGGGACCGACACGCCTGGAATGTTGTCAAATGTTACATCCGAGATGTTAGGTTGCCTTAGGTTAGGATATATAATGTTATAGACGCATGTAATGTTACCACCGAGACGTAGGGACCGACACGCCTGGAATGTTGTCAAATGTTACATCCGAGATGTTAGGTTGCCTTAGGTTAGGATATATGACGTTACAGACGTATATATTGTTCCCTCCGAGAAGTAGGGTTCGACAGGCCAGGAATGTTGTCAAATATTGCATCCGAGATGTTAGGTTACCTTAGAGTATGATATATACCGTTATAGACGCATATAATGTTCCCACCGAGAAGTAGGGTCCGACACGGCTGGAATGTTGTCAAATGTTACATCCGAGATGTCAGGCTGCCTTAGGTTAGCATATATATCGTTATAGACGTATATACTGTTCCCTCCGAGAAGTAGGTTTCGACAGGCCAGGAATGTTATCAAATATTGCATCCGAGATGTTAGGTTGCCTTAGATTATGATATATACCGTTATAGACGCATATAATGTTCCCACCGAGAAGTAGGGTCCGGCACGCCTGGAATGATGTAAAATATTACATCCGAGATGTCACGTTGCCTTAGGTTAGGATATATAACGTTATAGACGTATATACTGTTCCCTCCGAGAAGTAGGGTTCGACAGGCCAGGAATGTTGTCAAATATTGCATCCGAGATGTTAGGTTGCCTTAGATTAGGATATACAATGTTATAGACACATATAATGTTCCCACCGAGGAGTAGGGTCCGACACGCCTGGAATGTTGTAGAGTATTACATCCGAGATGTAAGGTTGCCTTAGGTTAGAATATATAACGTTATGGATGTATATACTGTTCCCACCGAGAAGTAGGGTCCGACACGCCAGGAATGTTGTCAAATATTACATCCAGGATGTAAGGTTGCCTTAGGTTAGGATATATAACGTTATGGATGTATATACTGTTCCCACCGAGAAGTAGGGTCCGACACGCCAGGAATGTTGTCAAATATTACATCCAGGATGTAAGGTTGCCTTAGGTTAGGATATATAACGTTATGGATGTATATACTGTTCCCACCGAGAAGTAGGGTCCGACACGCCAGGAATGTTGTCAAATATTACATCCGAGATGTTAGGTTGCCTTAGGTTAGGATATATGACGTTATGGGCGTATATAGTGTTCCCTCCGAGAAGTAGGGTCCGACACGCCTGGAATGTTGTACAATATTACATCCGAGATATAAGGTTGCCTTAGGTTAGAATATATAACGTTATGGATGTATATACTGTCCCCACCGAGAAGTAGGGTCTGACACGCCAGGAATGTTGTCAAATATTACATCCGAAATGTAAGGTTGCCGTAGGTTAGGATATATAACGTTATGGACGTATATACTGTTCCCACCGAGAAGTAGGGTTCGACAGGCCAGGAATGTTGTCAAATATTGCATCCGAGATGTAAGGTTGCCTTAGGTTAGGATATATAACGTTATGGACGTATATACTGTTCCCACCGAGAAGTAGGGACCGACACGCCTGGAATGTTGTCAAATGTTACATCCGAGATGTTAGGTTGCCTTAGGTTAGGATATATAATGTTATAGACGCATGTAATGTTACCACCGAGACGTAGGGACCGACACGCCTGGAATGTTGTCAAATGTTACATCCGAGATGTTAGGTTGCCTTAGGTTAGGATATATGACGTTACAGACGTATATATTGTTCCCTCCGAGAAGTAGGGTTCGACAGGCCAGGAATGTTGTCAAATATTGCATCCGAGATGTTAGGTTACCTTAGAGTATGATATATACCGTTATAGATGCATATAATGTTCCCACCGAGAAGTAGGGTCCGACACGCCTGGAAGGTTGTAAAATATTACATCCGAGATGTCAGGTTGCCTTAGGTTAGGATATATACCGTTATAGACATATATACTGTTCCCTCCGAGAAGTAGGGTTCGACAGGCCAGGAGTGTTGTCAAATATTGCATCCGAGATGTTAGGTTGCCTTAGATTATGATATATACCGTTATAGACGTATATACTGTTCCCTCCGAGAAGTAGGGTTCGACAGGCCAGGAATGTTGTCAAATATTGCATCCGAGATGTTAGGTTGCCTTAGATTAGGATATACAACGTTATAGACGCATATAATGTTCCCACCGAGAAGTAGGGTCCGACACGCATGGAATGTTGTAGAATAATACATCCGAGATGTCAGGTTGCCTTAGATTAGGATATACAACGTTATAGACGTATATACTGTTCCCTCCGAGAAGTAGGGTTCGACAGGCCAGGAATGTTGCCAAATATTGCATCCGAGATGTTAGGTTGCCTTAGATTAGGATATACAACGTTATAGACGAATATAATGTTCCCACCGAGGAGTAGGGTCCGACACGCCTGGAATGTTGTAGAGTATTACATCCGAGATGTAAGGTTGCCTTAGGTTAGAATATATAACGTTATGGATGTATATACTGTTCCCACCGAGAAGTAGGGTCCGACACGCCAGGAATGTTGTCAAATATTACATCCAGGATGTAAGGTTGCCTTAGGTTAGGATATATAACGTTATGGATGTATATACTCTTCCCACCGAGAAGTAGGGTCCGACACGCCAGGAATGTTGTCAAATATTACATCCGAGATGTTAGGTTGCCTTAGGTTAGGATATATGACGTTATGGACGTATATACTGTTCCCTCCGAGAAGTAGTGTTCGACAGGCCAGGAATGTTGTCAAATATTGCATCCGAG
The DNA here is from genome assembly GCA_963969225.1 of Xylocopa violacea. Classification (NCBI taxonomy): domain Eukaryota; kingdom Metazoa; phylum Arthropoda; class Insecta; order Hymenoptera; family Apidae; genus Xylocopa; species Xylocopa violacea. The sequence goes on from CAXAJV010000004.1 coordinate 25,487,862, forward strand.
ATGTTAGGTTGCCTTAGATTATGATATATACCGTTATAGACGCATATAATGTTCCCACCGAGTAGTAGGATCCGACACGCCTGGAAGATTGTAGAATATTACATCCGAGATGTCAGGTTGCCTTAGGTTAGGATATATACCGTTATAGACATATATACTGTTCCCTCCGAGAAGTACGGTTCGGCAGGCCAGGAATGTTGTCAAATCTTGCATCCGAGATGTTAGGTTGCCTTAGATTAGGATATACAACGTTATAGACGCATATAATGTTCCCACCGAGGAGTAGGGTCCGACACGCCTGGAATGTTGTAGAATATTACATCCGAGATGTAAGGTTGCCTTAGGTTAGAATATATAACGTTATGGATGTATATACTGTTCCCACCGAAAAGTAGGGTCCGACACGGCAGGAATGTTGTCAAATATTGCATCCGAGATGTTAGGTTACCTTAGAGTATGATATATACCGTTATAGACGCATATAATGTTCCCACCGAGAAGTAGGGTCCGACACGCCTGGAAGGTTGTAGAATATTACATCCGAGATGTCAGGTTGCCTTAGGTTAGGATATATACCGTTATAGACGTATATACTGTTCCCTCCGAGAAGTAGGGTTCGACAGGCCAGGAGTGTTGTCAAATATTGCATCCGAGATGTTAGGTTGCCTTAGATTATGATATATACCGTTATAGACGTATATACTGTTCCCTCCGAGAAGTAGGGTTCGACAGGCCAGGAATGTTGTCAAATATTGCATCCGAGATGTTAGGTTGCCTTAGATTAGGATATTCAACGTTATAGACGCATATAATGTTCCCACCGAGGAGTAGGGTCCGACACGCCTGGAATGTTGTAGAGTATTACATCCGAGATGTAAGGTTGCCTTAGGTTAGCATATATAACGTTATGGATGTATATACAGTTCCCACCGAGAAGTAGGGTCCGACACGCCAGGAATGTTGTCAAATATTACATCCGAGATGTAAGGTTGCCTTAGGTTAGGATATACAATGTTATAGACACATATAATGTTCCCACCGAGAAGTAGGGTCCGACATGCCTGGAATGATGTAGAATATTACATCCGAGATGTTAGGTTGCCTTAGGTTAGGATATATGACGATATGGACGTATATACTGTTCCCTCCGAGAAGTAGTGTTCGACAGGCCAGGAATGTTGTCAAATATTGCATCCGAGATGTTAGGTTGCCTTAGATTAGGATATATACCGTTATAGACGTATATACTGTTCTCTCCGAGAAGTAGGGTTCGACAGGCCAGGAATGTTGTCAAATATTGCATCCGAGATGTTAGGTTGCCTCAGGTAAGGATATATGACGTTATAGACGTATATACTGTTCCCTCCGAGAAGTAGGGTTCGACAGGCCAGGAATGTTGTCAAATATTGCATCCGAGATGTTAGGTTGCCTTAGGTTAGGATATATAACTTTATAGACGCATGTAATGTTACCACCGAGACGTAGGGACCGACACGCCTGGAATGTTGTCAAATGTTACATCCGAGATGTTAGGTTGCCTTAGGTTAGGATATCTGACGCTACAGACGTATATACTGTTCCCTCCGAGAAGTAGGGTTCGACAGGCCAGGAATGTTGTCAAATATTGCATCCGAGATGTTAGGTTGCCTTAGATTGGGATATACAACGTTATAGACGTATATACTGTTCCCTCCGAGAAGTAGGGTTCGACAGGCCAGGAATGTTGCCAAATATTGCATCCGAGATGTTAGGTTGCCTTAGATTAGGATATACAACGTTATAGACGAATATAATGTTCCCACCGAGAAGTAGGGACCGACACGCCTGGAATGTTGTCAAATGTTACATCCGAGATGTTAGGTTACCTCAGAGTATGATATATACCGTTATAGACGCATGTAATGTTACCACCGAGACGTAGGGACCGACACGCCTGGAATGTTGTCAAATGTTACATCCGAGATGTTAGGTTGCCTTAGGTTAGGATATATGACGTTACAGACGTATATACTGTTCCCTCCAGGAAGTAGGGTTCGACAGGCCAGGAATGTTGTCAAATATTGCATCCGAGATGTTAGGTTGCCTTAGATTATGATATATATCGTTATAGACGCATATAATGTTCCACCGAGTAGTAGGATCCGACACGCCTGGAAGATTGTAGAATATTACATCCGAGATGTCAGGTTGCCTTAGGTTAGGATATATACCGTTATAGACATATATACTGTTCCCTCCGAGAAGTACGGTTCGGCAGGCCAGGAATGTTGTCAAATCTTGCATCCGAGATGTTAGGTTGCCTTACGTTAGGATATATAACGTTATAGACGCATGTAATGTTACCACCGAGACGTAGGGACCGACACGCCTGGAATGTTGTCAAATGTTACGTCCGAGACGTTAGGTTGCCTTAGGTTAGGATATATGACGTTACAGACGTATATACTGTTCCCTCCGAGAAGTAGGGTTCGACAGGCCAGGAATGTTGTCAAATACTGCATCCGAGATGTTAGATTGCCTTAGATTATGATATCGACCGTTATAGACGCATATAATATTCCCACCGAAAAGTATGCACCGACACGCCAGGAATATTGTAAAATATTACGTCTGAGATAATAGGTTGCCTTAGATTAGGATATACAACGTTATAGACTCATATAATGTTCCCACCGAGAAGTAGGGTCCGACACGCCTGGAATGATGTAGAATATTACATCCGAGATGTCAGGTTACCTCAGGGTAGGATATATAACGTTATAGACGTATATACTGTTCCCTCCGAGAAGTAGGGTTCGACAGGCCAGGAATGTTGTTAAGTATTGCATCCGAGATGTTTGGTTGCCTTAGATTAGGATATACAACGTTATAGACGAATATAATGTTCCCAGCGAGGAGTAGGGTCCGACACGCCTGGAATGTTGTAGAATATTACATCCGAGATGTTAGGTTGCCTTAGGTTAGGATATATGACGTTACAGACGTATATACTGTTCCCTCCGAGAAGTAGGGTTCGACAGGCCAGGAATGTTGTCAAATATTGCATCCGAGATGTTAGGTTACCTCAGAGTATGATATATACCGTTATAGACGCATATAATGTTCCCACCGAGAAGTAGGGTCCGACACGCCTGGAAGGTTGTAGAATATTACATCCGAGATGTCAGGTTGCCTTAGGTTAGGATATATACCGTTAGAGACGTATATACTGTTCCCTCCGAGAAGTAGGGTTGGACAGGCCAGGAGTGTTGTCAAATATTGCATCCGAGATGTCAGGTTGCCTTAGATTATGATATATACCGTTATAGACGTATATACTGTTCCCTCCGAGAAGTAGGGTTCGACAGGCCAGGAATGTTGTCAAATATTGCATCCGAGATGTTAGGTTGCCTTAGATTAGGATATTCAACGTTATAGACGCATATAATGTTCCCACCGAGGAGTAGGGTCCGACACGCCTGGAATGTTGTAGAGTATTACATCCGAGATGTCAGGTTGCCTTAGATTAGGATATACAACGTTATAGACGTATATACTGTTCCCTCCGAGAAGTAGGGTTCGACAGGCCAGGAATGTTGCCAAATATTGCATCCGAGATGTTAGGTTACCTCAGAGTATGATATATACCGTTATAGACGCATATAATGTTCCCACCGAGAAGTAGGGTCCGACACGCCTGGAAGGTTGTAGAATATTACATCCGAGATGTCAGGTTGCCTTAGGTTAGGATATATACCGTTAGAGACGTATATACTGTTCCCTCCGAGAAGTAGGGTTGGACAGGCCAGGAGTGTTGTCAAATATTGCATCCGAGATGTCAGGTTGCCTTAGATTATGATATATACCGTTATAGACGTATATACTGTTCCCTCCGAGAAGTAGGGTTCGACAGGCCAGGAATGTTGTCAAATATTGCATCCGAGATGTTAGGTTGCCTTAGATTAGGATATTCAACGTTATAGACGTATATACTGTTCCCTCCGAGAAGTAGGGTTCGACAGGCCAGGAATGTTGTCAAATATTGCATCCGAGATGTTAGGTTACCTCAGAGTATGATATATACCGTTATAGACGCATATAATGTTCCCACCGAGAAGTAGGGTCCGACACGCCTGGAAGGTTGTAGAATATTACATCCGAGATGTCAGGTTGCCTTAGGTTAGGATATATACCGTTAGAGACGTATATACTGTTCCCTCCGAGAAGTAGGGTTGGACAGGCCAGGAGTGTTGTCAAATATTGCATCCGAGATGTCAGGTTGCCTTAGATTATGATATATACCGTTATAGACGTATATACTGTTCCCTCCGAGAAGTAGGGTTCGACAGGCCAGGAATGTTGTCAAATATTGCATCCGAGATGTTAGGTTGCCTTAGATTAGGATATTCAACGTTATAGACGCATATAATGTTCCCACCGAGGAGTAGGGTCCGACACGCCTGGAATGTTGTAGAGTATTACATCCGAGATGTCAGGTTGCCTTAGATTAGGATATACAACGTTATAGACGTATATACTGTTCCCTCCGAGAAGTAGGGTTCGACAGGCCAGGAATGTTGCCAAATATTGCATCCGAGATGTTAGGTTGCCTTAGAATAGGATATACAACGTTATAGACGAATATAATGTTCCCACCGAGAAGTAGGGTCCGACACGCCTGGAATGATGTAGAATATTACATCCGAGATGTCAGGTTGCCTTAGGTTAGGATATATAACGTTATAGACGTATATACTGTTCCCTCCGAGAAGTAGGGTTCGACAGGCCAGGAATGTTGTCAAATATTGCATCCGAGATGTTAGGTTGCCTTAGATTAGGATATACAACGTTATAGACGCATATAATGTTCCCACCGAGGAGTAGGGTCCGACACGCCTGGAATGTTGTAGAATATTACATCCGAGATGTAAGGTTGCCTTAGGTTAGAATATATAACGTTATGGATGTATATACTGTTCCCACCGAAAAGTAGGGTCCGACACGCCAGGAATGTTGTCAAATATTACATCCGAGTTGTTACGTTGCCCTTATAGACGCATTAATGTTACCACCGAGACGTAGGGACCGACACGCCTGGAATGTTGTCAAATGTTACATCCGAAATGTTAGGTTGCCTTAGGTTAGGATATATATCGTTATAGACGTATATACTGTTCCCACCGAGAGGTAGGGTTCGACAGGCAAGGAATGTTGTCAAATATTGCATCCGAGATGTTAGGTTGCCTTAGATAAGGATATATACCGTTATAGACGTATATAATGTTTCCTCCGAGAAGTAGGGTTCGACAGGCCAGGAATGTTGTCAAATATTGCATCCGAGATGTTAGGTTGCCTTAGATTAGGATATACAACGTTATAGACGCATATAATGTTCCCACCGAGAAGTAGGGTCCGACACGGCTGGAATGTTGTCAAATGTTACATCCGAGATGTTAGGCTGCCTTAGGTTAGCATATATATCGTTATAGACGTATATACTGTTCCCTCCGAGAAGTAGGTTTCGACAGGCCAGGAATGTTATCAAATATTGCATCCGAGATGTTAGGTTGCCTTAGATTATGATATATACCGTTATAGACGCATATAATGTTCCCACCGAGAAGTAGGGTCCGGCACGCCTGGAATGATGTAAAATATTACATCCGAGATGTCACGTTGCCTTAGGTTAGGATATATAACGTTATAGACGTATATACTGTCCCCTCCGAGAAGTAGGGTCCGACACGCCTGGAATGTTGTACAATATTACATCCGAGATATAAGGTTGCCTTAGGTTAGAATATATAACGTTATGGATGTATATACTGTCCCCACCGAGAAGTAGGGTCTGACACGCCAGGAATGTTGTCAAATATTACATCCGAAATGTAAGGTTGCCGTAGGTTAGGATATATAACGTTATGGACGTATATACTGTTCCCACCGAGAAGTAGGGTTCGACAGGCCAGGAATGTTGTCAAATATTGCATACGAGATGTAAGGTTGCCTTAGGTTAGGATATATAACGTTATGGACGTATATACTGTTCCCACCGAGAAGTAGGGACCGACACGCCTGGAATGTTGTCAAATGTTACATCCGAGATGTTAGGTTGCCTTAGGTTAGGATATATAATGTTATAGACGCATGTAATGTTACCACCGAGACGTAGGGACCGACACGCCTGGAATGTTGTCAAATGTTACATCCGAGATGTTAGGTTGCCTTAGGTTAGGATATATGACGTTACAGACGTATATATTGTTCCCTCCGGGAAGTAGGGTTCGACAGGCCAGGAAAGTTGTCAAATATTGCATCCGAGATGTTAGGTTACCTTAGAGTATGATATATACCGTTATAGACGCATATAATGTTCCCACCGAGAAGTAGGGTCCGACACGCATGGAATGTTGTAGAATAATACATCCGAGATGTCAGGTTGCCTTAGATTAGGATATACAACGTTATAGACGTATATACTGTTCCCTCCGAGAAGTAGGGTTCGACAGGCCAGGAATGTTGCCAAATATTGCATCCGAGATGTTAGGTTGCCTTAGATTAGGATATACAACGTTATAGACGAATATAATGTTCCCACCGAGAAGTAGGGTCCGACACGCCTGGAATGATGTAGAATATTACATCCGAGATGTCAGGTTGCCTTAGGTTAGGATATATAACGTTATAGACGTATATACTGTTCCCTCCGAGAAGTAGGGTTCGACAGGCCAGGAATGTTGTCAAATATTGCATCCGAGATGTTAGGTTGCCTTAGATTAGGATATACAACGTTATAGACGCATATAATGTTCCCACCGAGGAGTAGGGTCCGACACGCCTGGAATGTTGTAGAATATTACATCCGAGATGTAAGGTTGCCTTAGGTTAGAATATATAACGTTATGGATGTATATACTGTTCCCACCGAAAAGTAGGGTCCGACACGGCAGGAATGTTGTCAAATATTACATCCGAGATGTAAGGTTGCCTTAGGTTAGGATATATAACGTTATAGACGTATATACTGTTCCCACCGAGAAGTAGGGTCCGACACGCCAGGAATGTTGTCAAATATTACATCCGAGTTGTTACGTTGCCCTTATAGACGCATTAATGTTACCACCGAGACGTAGGGACCGACACGCCTGGAATGTTGTCAAATGTTACATCCGAAATGTTAGGTTGCCTTAGGTTAGGATATATATCGTTATAGACGTATATACTGTTCCCACCGAGAGGTAGGGTTCGACAGGCAAGGAATGTTGTCAAATATTGCATCCGAGATGTTAGGTTGCCTTAGATAAGGATATATACCGTTATAGACGTATATAATGTTTCCTCCGAGAAGTAGGGTTCGACAGGCCAGGAATGTTGTCAAATATTGCATCCGAGATGTTAGGTTGCCTTAGATTAGGATATACAACGTTATAGACGCATATAATGTTCCCACCGAGAAGTAGGGTCCGACACGGCTGGAATGTTGTCAAATGTTACATCCGAGATGTTAGGCTGCCTTAGGTTAGCATATATATCGTTATAGACGTATATACTGTTCCCTCCGAGAAGTAGGTTTCGACAGGCCAGGAATGTTATCAAATATTGCATCCGAGATGTTAGGTTGCCTTAGATTATGATATATACCGTTATAGACGCATATAATGTTCCCACCGAGAAGTAGGGTCCGGCACGCCTGGAATGATGTAAAATATTACATCCGAGATGTCACGTTGCCTTAGGTTAGGATATATAACGTTATAGACGTATATACTGTTCCCTCCGAGAAGTAGGGTTCGACAGGCCAGGAATGTTGTCAAATATTGCATCCGAGATGTTAGGTTGCCTTAGATTAGGATATACAATGTTATAGACACATATAATGTTCCCACCGAGGAGTAGGGTCCGACACGCCTGGAATGTTGTAGAGTATTACATCCGAGATGTAAGGTTTCCTTAGGTTAGAATATATAACGTTATGGATGTATATACTGTTCCCACCGCGAAGTAGGGTCCGACACGCCAGGAATGTTGTCAAATATTACATCCAGGATGTAAGGTTGCCTTAGGTTAGGATATATAACGTTATGGATGTATATACTGTTCCCACCGAGAAGTATGGTCCGACACGCCAGGAATGTTGTCAAATATTACATCCGAGATGTCAGGTTGCCTTAGGTTAGGATATATGACGTTATGGACGTATATACTGTTCCCTCCGAGAAGTAGGGTCCGACACGCCTGGAATGTTGTACAATATTACATCCGAGATATAAGGTTGCCTTAGGTTAGAATATATAACGTTATGGATGTATATACTGTCCCCACCGAGAAGTAGGGTCTGACACGCCAGGAATGTTGTCAAATATTACATCCGAAATGTAAGATTGCCGTAGGTTAGGATATATAACGTTATGGACGTATATACTGTTCCCACCGAGAAGTAGGGTTCGACAGGCCAGGAATGTTGTCAAATATTGCATCCGAGATGTAAGGTTGCCTTAGGTTAGGATATATAACGTTATGGACGTATATACTGTTCCCACCGAGAAGTAGGGACCGACACGCCTGGAATGTTGTCAAATGTTACATCCGAGATGTTAGGTTGCCTTAGGTTAGGATATATAATGTTATAGACGCATGTAATGTTACCACCGAGACGTAGGGACCGACACGCCTGGAATGTTGTCAAATGTTACATCCGAGATGTTAGGTTGCCTTAGGTTAGGATATATGACGTTACAGACGTATATATTGTTCCCTCCGAGAAGTAGGGTTCGACAGGCCAGGAATGTTGTCAAATATTGCATCCGAGATGTTAGGTTACCTTAGAGTATGATATATACCGTTATAGACGCATATAATGTTCCCACCGAGAAGTAGGGTCCGACACGGCTGGAATGTTGTCAAATGTTACATCCGAGATGTCAGGCTGCCTTAGGTTAGCATATATATCGTTATAGACGTATATACTGTTCCCTCCGAGAAGTAGGTTTCGACAGGCCAGGAATGTTATCAAATATTGCATCCGAGATGTTAGGTTGCCTTAGATTATGATATATACCGTTATAGACGCATATAATGTTCCCACCGAGAAGTAGGGTCCGGCACGCCTGGAATGATGTAAAATATTACATCCGAGATGTCACGTTGCCTTAGGTTAGGATATATAACGTTATAGACGTATATACTGTTCCCTCCGAGAAGTAGGGTTCGACAGGCCAGGAATGTTGTCAAATATTGCATCCGAGATGTTAGGTTGCCTTAGATTAGGATATACAATGTTATAGACACATATAATGTTCCCACCGAGGAGTAGGGTCCGACACGCCTGGAATGTTGTAGAGTATTACATCCGAGATGTAAGGTTGCCTTAGGTTAGAATATATAACGTTATGGATGTATATACTGTTCCCACCGAGAAGTAGGGTCCGACACGCCAGGAATGTTGTCAAATATTACATCCAGGATGTAAGGTTGCCTTAGGTTAGGATATATAACGTTATGGATGTATATACTGTTCCCACCGAGAAGTAGGGTCCGACACGCCAGGAATGTTGTCAAATATTACATCCAGGATGTAAGGTTGCCTTAGGTTAGGATATATAACGTTATGGATGTATATACTGTTCCCACCGAGAAGTAGGGTCCGACACGCCAGGAATGTTGTCAAATATTACATCCGAGATGTTAGGTTGCCTTAGGTTAGGATATATGACGTTATGGGCGTATATAGTGTTCCCTCCGAGAAGTAGGGTCCGACACGCCTGGAATGTTGTACAATATTACATCCGAGATATAAGGTTGCCTTAGGTTAGAATATATAACGTTATGGATGTATATACTGTCCCCACCGAGAAGTAGGGTCTGACACGCCAGGAATGTTGTCAAATATTACATCCGAAATGTAAGGTTGCCGTAGGTTAGGATATATAACGTTATGGACGTATATACTGTTCCCACCGAGAAGTAGGGTTCGACAGGCCAGGAATGTTGTCAAATATTGCATCCGAGATGTAAGGTTGCCTTAGGTTAGGATATACAACGTTATGGACGTATATACTGTTCCCACCGAGAAGTAGGGACCGACACGCCTGGAATGTTGTCAAATGTTACATCCGAGATGTTAGGTTGCCTTAGGTTAGGATATATAATGTTATAGACGCATGTAATGTTACCACCGAGACGTAGGGACCGACACGCCTGGAATGTTGTCAAATGTTACATCCGAGATGTTAGGTTGCCTTAGGTTAGGATATATGACGTTACAGACGTATATATTGTTCCCTCCGAGAAGTAGGGTTCGACAGGCCAGGAATGTTGTCAAATATTGCATCCGAGATGTTAGGTTGCCTTAGATTAGGATATACAATGTTATAGACACATATAATGTTCCCACCGAGGAGTAGGGTCCGACACGCCTGGAATGTTGTAGAGTATTACATCCGAGATGTAAGGTTGCCTTAGGTTAGAATATATAACGTTATGGATGTATATACTGTTCCCACCGAGAAGTAGGGTCCGACACGCCAGGAATGTTGTCAAATATTACATCCAGGATGTAAGGTTGCCTTAGGTTAGGATATATAACGTTATGGATGTATATACTGTTCCCACCGAGAAGTAGGGTCCGACACGCCAGGAATGTTGTCAAATATTACATCCAGGATGTAAGGTTGCCTTAGGTTAGGATATATAACGTTATGGATGTATATACTGTTCCCACCGAGAAGTAGGGTCCGACACGCCAGGAATGTTGTCAAATATTACATCCGAGATGTTAGGTTGCCTTAGGTTAGGATATATGACGTTATGGGCGTATATAGTGTTCCCTCCGAGAAGTAGGGTCCGACACGCCTGGAATGTTGTACAATATTACATCCGAGATATAAGGTTGCCTTAGGTTAGAATATATAACGTTATGGATGTATATACTGTCCCCACCGAGAAGTAGGGTCTGACACGCCAGGAATGTTGTCAAATATTACATCCGAAATGTAAGGTTGCCGTAGGTTAGGATATATAACGTTATGGACGTATATACTGTTCCCACCGAGAAGTAGGGTTCGACAGGCCAGGAATGTTGTCAAATATTGCATCCGAGATGTAAGGTTGCCTTAGGTTAGGATATATAACGTTATGGACGTATATACTGTTCCCACCGAGAAGTAGGGACCGACACGCCTGGAATGTTGTCAAATGTTACATCCGAGATGTTAGGTTGCCTTAGGTTAGGATATATAATGTTATAGACGCATGTAATGTTACCACCGAGACGTAGGGACCGACACGCCTGGAATGTTGTCAAATGTTACATCCGAGATGTTAGGTTGCCTTAGGTTAGGATATATGACGTTACAGACGTATATATTGTTCCCTCCGCGAAGTAGGGTTCGACAGGCCAGGAATGTTGTCAAATATTGCATCCGAGATGTTAGGTTACCTTAGAGTATGATATATACCGTTATAGACGCATATAATGTTCCCACCGAGAAGTAGGGTCCGACACGCCTGGAAGGTTGTAGAATATTACATCCGAGATGTCAGGTTGCCTTAGGTTAGGATATATACCGTTATAGACATATATACTGTTCCCTCCGAGAAGTAGGGTTCGACAGGCCAGGAGTGTTGTCAAATATTGCATCCGAGATGTTAGGTTGCCTTAGATTATGATATATACCGTTATAGACGAATATAATGTTCCCACCGAGGAGTAGGGTCCGACACGCCTGGAATGTTGTAGAGTATTACATCCGAGATGTAAGGTTGCCTTAGGTTAGAATATATAACGTTATGGATGTATATACTGTTCCCACCGAGAAGTAGGGTCCGACACGCCAGGAATGTTGTCAAATATTACATCCGAGATGTAAGGTTGCCTTAGATTAGGATATACAACGTTATAGACGCATATAATGTTCCCACCGAGGTGTAGGGTCCGACACGCCAGGAATGTTGTCAAATATTACATCCGAGATGTAAGGTTGCCTTAGGTTAGGATATACAATGTTATAGACACATATAATGTTCCCACCGAGAAGTAGGGTCCGACACGCCTGGAATGATGTAGAATATTACATCCGAGATGTCAGGTTGCCTTAGGTTAGGATATATAACGTTATAGACGTATATACTGTTCCCTCCGAGAAGTAGGGTCCGACACGCCAGGAATGTTGTCAAATATTACATCCGAGATGTAAGGTTGCCTTAGGTTAGGATATATAACGTTATGGACGTATATACTGTTCCCACCGAGAAGTAGGGTCCGACACGCCAGGAATGTTGTCAAATATTACATCCGAGTTGTTACGTTGCCCTTATAGACGCATTAATGTTACCACCGAGACGTAGGGACCGACACGCCTGGAATGTTGTCAAATGTTACATCCGAAATGTTAGGTTGCCTTAGGTTAGGATATATATCGTTATAGACGTATATACTGTTCCCACCGAGAGGTAGGGTTCGACAGGCTAGGAATGTTGTCAAATATTGCATCCGAGATGTTAGGTTGCCTTAGATTATGATATATACCGTTATAGACGTATATATTGTTCCCTCCGAGAAGTAGGGATCGACAGGCCAGGAATGTTGCCAAATATTGCATCCGAGATGTTAGGTTGCCTTAGATTAGGATATACAACGTTATAGACGAATATAATGTTCCCACCGAGGAGTAGGGTCCGACACGCCTGGAATGTTGTAGAGTATTACATCCGAGATGTAAGGTTGCCTTAGGTTAGAATATATAACGTTATGGATGTATATACTGTTCCCACCGAGAAGTAGGGTCCGACACGCCAGGAATGTTGTCAAATATTACATCCGAGATGTAAGGTTGGCTTAGATTAGGATATACAACGTTATAGACGCATATAATGTTCCCACCGAGGTGTAGGGTCCGACACGCCAGGAATGTTGTCAAATATTACATCCGAGGTGTAAGGTTGCCTTAGGTTAGGATATACAATGTTATAGACACATATAATGTTCCCACCGAGAAGTAGGGTCCGACACGCCTGGAATGATGTATCATATTACATCCGAGATGTCAGGTTGCCTTAGGTTAGGATATATAACGTTATAGACGTATATACTGTTCCCTCCGAGAAGTAGGGTCCGACACGCCAGGAATGTTGTCAAATATTACATCCGAGATGTAAGGTTGCCTTAGGTTAGGATATATAACGTTATGGACGTATATACTGTTCCCACCGAGAAGTAGGGTCCGACACGCCAGGAATGTTGTCAAATATTACATCCGAGTTGTTACGTTGCCCTTATAGACGCATTAATGTTACCACCGAGACGTAGGGACCGACACGCCTGGAATGTTGTCAAATGTTACATCCGAAATGTTAGGTTGCCTTAGGTTAGGATATATATCGTTATAGACGTATATACTGTTCCCACCGAGAGGTAGGGTTCGACAGGCTAGGAATGTTGTCAAATATTGCATCCGAGATGTTAGGTTGCCTTAGATAAGGATATATACCGTTATAGACGTATATAACGTTTCCTCCGAGAAGTAGGGTTCGACAGGCCAGGAATGTTGTCAAATATTGCATGCGAGATGTTAGGTTGCCTTAGATTAGGATATACAACGTTATAGACGCATATAATGTTCCCACCGAGAAGTAGGGTCCGACACGGCTGGAATGTTGTCAAATGTTACATCCGAGATGTTAGGCTGCCTTAGGTTAGCATATATATCGTTATAGACGTATATACTGTTCCCTCCGAGAAGTAGGGTTCGACAGGCCAGGAATGTTATCAAATATTGCATCCGAGATGTTAGGTTGCCTTAGATTATGATATATACCGTTATAGACGCATATAATGTTCCCACCGAGAAGTAGGGTCCGGCACGCCTGGAATGATGTAAAATATTACATCCGAGATGTCACGTTGCCTTAGGTTAGGATATATAACGTTATAGACGTATATACTGTTCCCTCCGAGAAGTAGGGTTCGACAGGCCAGGAATGTTGTCAAATATTGCATCCGAGATGTTAGGTTGCCTTAGATTAGGATATACAATGTTATAGACACATATAATGTTCCCACCGAGGAGTAGGGTCCGACACGCCTGGAATGTTGTAGAGTATTACATCCGAGATGTAAGGTTGCCTTAGGTTAGAATATATAACGTTATGGATGTATATACTGTTCCCACCGAGAAGTAGGGTCCGACACGCCAGGAATGTTGTCAAATATTACATCCAGGATGTAAGGTTGCCTTAGGTTAGGATATATAACGTTACGGATGTATATACTGTTCCCACCGAGAAGTAGGGTCCGACACGCCAGGAATGTTGTCAAATATTACATCCGAGATGTAGGTTGCCTTAGGTTAGGATATGTAACGTTATGGACGTATATACTGTTCCCACCGAGAAGTAGGGTCCGACACGCCAGGAATGTTGTCAAATATTACATCCGAGTTGTTACGTTGCCGTTATAGACGCATTAATGTTACCACCGAGACGCAGGGACCGACACACCTGGAGTGTTGTCAAATGTTACATCCGAGATGTTAGGTTGCCTTAGGTTAGGATATATAACGTTATAGACGCATGTAATGTTACCACCGAGACGTAGGGACCGACACGCCTGGAATGTTGTCAAATGTTACATCCGAGATGTTAGGTTGCCTTAGGTTAGGATATATAACGTTATAGACGCATGTAATGTTACCTCCGATACGTAGGGACCGACACGCCTGGAATGTTGTCAAACGTTACATCCGAGATGTTAGGTTGCCTTAGGTTAGGATATATATCGTTATAGACGTATATACTGTTCCCACCGAGAGGTAGGGTTCGACAGGCCAGGAATGTTGTCAAATATTGCATCCGAGATGTTAGGTTGCCTTAGATTAGGATATATACCGTTATAGACGCATGTAATGTTACCTCCGATACGTAGGGACCGACACGCCTGGAATGTTGTCAAACGTTACATCCGAGATGTTAGGTTGCCTTAGGTTAGGATATATATCGTTATAGACGTATATACTGTTCCCACCGAGAGGTAGGGTTCGACAGGCCAGGAATGTTGTCAAATATTGCATCCGAGATGTTAGGTTGCCTTAGATTAGGATATATACCGTTATAGACGTATATAATGTTCCCTGCGAGAAGTAGGGTTCGACAGGCCAGGAATGTTGTCAAATATTGCATCCGAGATGTTAGGTTGCCTTAGATTAGGATATACAACGTTATAGACGCATATAATGTTCCCACCGAGAAGTAGGGTCCGACACGCCTGGAAGGTTGTAGAATATTACATCCGAGATGTTAGGTTGCCTTAGGTTAGGATATATATCGTTATAGACGTATATACTGTTCCCACCGAGAGGAAGGGTTCGACAGGCCAGTAATGTTGTCAAATATTGCATCCGAGATGTTAGGTTGCCTTAGATAAGGATACATACCGTTATAGACGTATTTAATGTTCCCTCCGAGAACTAGGGTTCGACAGGCCAGGAATGTTGTCAAATATTGCATCCGAGATGTTAGGTTGCCTTAGATTAGGATATACAATGTTATAGACACATATAATGTTCCCACCGAGGAGTAGGGTCCGACACGCCTGGAATGTTGTAGAGTATTACATCCGAGATGTAAGGTTGCCTTAGGTTAGAATATATAAGGTTATGGATGTATATACTGTTCCCAACGAGAAGTAGGGTCCGACACGCCAGGAATGTTGTCAAATATTACATCCAGGATGTAAGGTTGCCTTAGGTTAGGATATATAACGTTATGGATGTATATACTGTTCCCTCCGGGAAGTAGGGTTCGACAGGCCAGGAATGTTGTCAAATATTGCATCCGAGATGTTAGGTTGCCTTAGATTATGATATATACCGTTATAGACGCATATAATGTTCCCACCGAGTAGTAGGATCCGACACGCCTGGAAGGTTGTAGAATATTAAATCCGAGATGTTAGGTTGCCTTAGGTTAGGATATACGACGTTACAGACGTATATACTGTTCCCTCCGAGAAGTAGGGTTCGACAGGCCAGGAATGTTATCAAATATTGCATCCGAGATGTTAGGTTGCCTTAGATTATGATATATACCGTTATAGACGCATATAATGTTCCCACCGAGAAGTAGGGTCCGACACGCCTGGAATGATGTAGAATATTACATCCGAGATGTCAGGTTGCCTTAGGTTAGGATATATAACGTTATACACGTATATACTGTTCCCTCCGAGAAGTAGGGTTCGACAGGCCAGGAATGTTGTCAAATATTGCATCCGAGATGTTAGGTTGCCTTAGATTAGGATATACAACGTTATAGACGCATATAATGTTCCCACCGAGAAGTAGGGTCCGACAAGCCTGGAAGGTTGTAGAATATTAAATCCGAGATGTTAGGTTGCCTTAGGTTAGGATATATGACGTTACAGACGTATATACTGTTCCCTCCGAGAAGTAGGGTTCGACAGGCCAGGAATGTTATCAAATATTGCATCCGAGATGTTAGGTTGCCTTAGATTATGATATATACCGTTATAGACGCATATAATGTTCCCACCGAGAAGTAGGGTCCGACACGCCTGGAATGATGTAGAATATTACATCCGAGATGTCAGGTTGCCTTAGGTTAGGATATATAACGTTATACACGTATATAATGTTCCCTCCGAGAAGTAGGGTTCGACAGGCCAGGAATGTTGTCAAATATTGCATCCGAGATGTTAGGTTGCCTTAGATTAGGATATACAACGTTATAGACGCATACAATGTTCCCACCGAGAAGTAGGGTCCGACAAGCCTGGAAGGTTGTAGAATATTAAATCCGAGATGTTAGGTTGCCTTAGGTTAGGATATATGACGTTACAGACGTATATACTGTTCCCACCGAGAAGTAGGGTCCGACACGGCTGGAATGTTGTCAAATGTTACATCCGAGATGTTAGGCTGCCTTAGGTTAGCATATATATCGTTATAGACGTATATACTGTTCCCTCCGAGAAGTAGGGTTCGACAGGCCAGGAATGTTATCAAATATTGCATCCGAGATGTTAGGTTGCCTTAGATTATGATATATACCGTTATAGACGCATATAATGTTCCCACCGAGAAGTAGGGTCCGGCACGCCTGGAATGATGTAAAATATTACATCCGAGATGTCACGTTGCCTTAGGTTAGGATATATAACGTTATAGACGTATATACTGTTCCCTCCGAGAAGTAGGGTTCGACAGGCCAGGAATGTTGTCAAATATTGCATCCGAGATGTTAGGTTGCCTTAGATTAGGATATACAATGTTATAGACACATATAATGTTCCCACCGAGGAGTAGGGTCCGACACGCCTGGAATGTTGTAGAGTATTACATCCGAGATGTAAGGTTGCCTTAGGTTAGAATATATAACGTTATGGATGTATATACTGTTCCCACCGAGAAGTAGGGTCCGACACGCCAGGAATGTTGTCAAATATTACATCCAGGATGTAAGGTTGCCTTAGGTTAGGATATATAACGTTACGGATGTATATACTGTTCCCACCGAGAAGTAGGGTCCGACACGCCAGGAATGTTGTCAAATATTACATCCGAGATGTAAGGTTGCCTTAGGTTAGGATATGTAACGTTATGGACGTATATACTGTTCCCACCGAGAAGTAGGGTCCGACACGCCAGGAATGTTGTCAAATATTACATCCGAGTTGTTACGTTGCCGTTATAGACGCATTAATGTTACCACCGAGACGCAGGGACCGACACACCTGGAGTGTTGTCAAATGTTACATCCGAGATGTTAGGTTGCCTTAGGTTAGGATATATAACGTTATAGACGCATGTAATGTTACCACCGAGACGTAGGGACCGACACGCCTGGAATGTTGTCAAATGTTACATCCGAGATGTTAGGTTGCCTTAGGTTAGGATATATAACGTTATAGACGCATGTAATGTTACCTCCGATACGTAGGGACCGACACGCCTGGAATGTTGTCAAACGTTACATCCGAGATGTTAGGTTGCCTTAGGTTAGGATATATATCGTTATAGACGTATATACTGTTCCCACCGAGAGGTAGGGTTCGACAGGCCAGGAATGTTGTCAAATATTGCATCCGAGATGTTAGGTTGCCTTAGATTAGGATATATACCGTTATAGACGCATGTAATGTTACCTCCGATACGTAGGGACCGACACGCCTGGAATGTTGTCAAACGTTACATCCGAGATGTTAGGTTGCCTTAGGTTAGGATATATATCGTTATAGACGTATATACTGTTCCCACCG
This sequence comes from Xylocopa violacea, assembly GCA_963969225.1. NCBI lineage: Eukaryota > Metazoa > Arthropoda > Insecta > Hymenoptera > Apidae > Xylocopa > Xylocopa violacea. Next base: position 25,506,112 of record CAXAJV010000004.1, read on the forward strand.
AGAGGTAGGGTTCGACAGGCCAGGAATGTTGTCAAATATTGCATCCGAGATGTTAGGTTGCCTTAGATTAGGATATATACCGTTATAGACGTATATAATGTTCCCTGCGAGAAGTAGGGTTCGACAGGCCAGGAATGTTGTCAAATATTGCATCCGAGATGTTAGGTTGCCTTAGATTAGGATATACAACGTTATAGACGCATATAATGTTCCCACCGAGAAGTAGGGTCCGACACGCCTGGAAGGTTGTAGAATATTACATCCGAGATGTTAGGTTGCCTTAGGTTAGGATATATATCGTTATAGACGTATATACTGTTCCCACCGAGAGGAAGGGTTCGACAGGCCAGTAATGTTGTCAAATATTGCATCCGAGATGTTAGGTTGCCTTAGATAAGGATACATACCGTTATAGACGTATTTAATGTTCCCTCCGAGAACTAGGGTTCGACAGGCCAGGAATGTTGTCAAATATTGCATCCGAGATGTTAGGTTGCCTTAGATTAGGATATACAATGTTATAGACACATATAATGTTCCCACCGAGGAGTAGGGTCCGACACGCCTGGAATGTTGTAGAGTATTACATCCGAGATGTAAGGTTGCCTTAGGTTAGAATATATAAGGTTATGGATGTATATACTGTTCCCAACGAGAAGTAGGGTCCGACACGCCAGGAATGTTGTCAAATATTACATCCAGGATGTAAGGTTGCCTTAGGTTAGGATATATAACGTTATGGATGTATATACTGTTCCCTCCGGGAAGTAGGGTTCGACAGGCCAGGAATGTTGTCAAATATTGCATCCGAGATGTTAGGTTGCCTTAGATTATGATATATACCGTTATAGACGCATATAATGTTCCCACCGAGAAGTAGGGTCCGACACGCCTGGAATGATGTAGAATATTACATCCGAGATGTCAGGTTGCCTTAGGTTAGGATATATAACGTTATACACGTATATAATGTTCCCTCCGAGAAGTAGGGTTCGACAGGCCAGGAATGTTGTCAAATATTGCATCCGAGATGTTAGGTTGCCTTAGATTAGGATATACAACGTTATAGACGCATACAATGTTCCCACCGAGAAGTAGGGTCCGACAAGCCTGGAAGGTTGTAGAATATTAAATCCGAGATGTTAGGTTGCCTTAGGTTAGGATATATGACGTTACAGACGTATATACTGTTCCCACCGAGAAGTAGGGTCCGACACGGCTGGAATGTTGTCAAATGTTACATCCGAGATGTTAGGCTGCCTTAGGTTAGCATATATATCGTTATAGACGTATATACTGTTCCCTCCGAGAAGTAGGGTTCGACAGGCGAGGAATGTTATCAAATATTGCATCCGAGATGTTAGGTTGCCTTAGATTATGATATATACCGTTATAGACGCATATAATGTTCCCACCGAGAAGTAGGGTCCGGCACGCCTGGAATGATGTAAAATATTACATCCGAGATGTCACGTTGCCTTAGGTTAGGATATATAACGTTATAGACGTATATACTGTTCCCTCCGAGAAGTAGGGTTCGACAGGCCAGGAATGTTGTCAAATATTGCATCCGAGATGTTAGGTTGGCTTAGATTAGGATATACAATGTTATAGACACATATAATGTTCCCACCGAGGAGTAGGGTCCGACACGCCTGGAATGTTGTAGAGTATTACATCCGAGATGTAAGGTTGCCTTAGGTTAGAATATATAACGTTATGGATGTATATACTGTTCCCACCGAGAAGTAGGGTCCGACACGCCAGGAATGTTGTCAAATATTACATCCAGGATGTAAGGTTGCCTTAGGTTAGGATATATAACGTTACGGATGTATATACTGTTCCTACCGAGAAGTAGGGTCCGACACGCCAGGAATGTTGTCAAATATTACATCCGAGATGTAAGGTTGCCTTAGGTTAGGATATGTAACGTTATGGACGTATATACTGTTCCCACCGAGAAGTAGGGTCCGACACGCCAGGAATGTTGTCAAATATTACATCCGAGTTGTTACGTTGCCGTTATAGACGCATTAATGTTACCACCGAGACGCAGGGATACACACACCTGGAATGTTGTCAAATGTTACATCCGAGATGTTAGGTTGCCTTAGGTTAGGATATATAACGTTATAGACGCATGTAATGTTACCACCGAGACGTAGGGACCGACACGCCTGGAATGTTGTCAAATGTTACATCCGAGATGTTAGGTTGCCTTAGGTTAGGATATATAACGTTATAGACGCATGTAATGTTACCTCCGATACGTAGGGACCGACACGCCTGGAATGTTGTCAAACGTTACATCCGAGATGTTAGGTTGCCTTAGGTTAGGATATATATCGTTATAGACGTATATACTGTTCCCACCGAGAGGTAGGGTTCGACAGGCCGGGAATGTTGTCAAATATTGCATCCGAGATGTTAGGTTGCCTTAGATTAGGATATATACCGTTATAGACGCATGTAATGTTACCTCCGATACGTAGGGACCGAAACGCCTGGAATGTTGTCAAACGTTACATCCGAGATGTTAGGTTGCCTTAGGTTAGGATATATATCGTTATAGACGTATATACTGTTCCCACCGAGAGGTAGGGTTCGACAGGCCAGGAATGTTGTCAAATATTGCATCCGAGATGTTAGGTTGCCTTAGATTAGGATATATACCGTTATAGACGTATATAATGTTCCCTGCGAGAAGTAGGGTTCGACAGGCCAGGAATGTTGTCAAATATTGCATCCGAGATGTTAGGTTGCCTTAGATTAGGATATACAACGTTATAGACGCATATAATGTTCCCACCGAGAAGTAGGGTCCGACACGCCTGGAAGGTTGTAGAATATTACATCCGAGATGTTAGGTTGCCTTAGGTTAGGATATATATCGTTATAGACGTATATACTGTTCCCACCGAGAGGAAGGGTTCGACAGGCCAGTAATGTTGTCAAATATTGCATCCGAGATGTTAGGTTGCCTTAGATTATGATATATACCGTTATAGACGCATATAATGTTCCCACCGAGAAGTAGGGTCCGACACGCCTGGAATGATGTAGAATATTACATCCGAGATGTCAGGTTGCCTTAGGTTAGGATATATAACGTTATACACGTATATACTGTTCCCTCCGAGAAGTAGGGTTCGACAGGCCAGGAATGTTGTCAAATATTGCATCCGAGATGTTAGGTTGCCTTAGATTAGGATATACAACGTTATAGACGCATATAATGTTCCCACCGAGAAGTAGGGTCCGACAAGCCTGGAAGGTTGTAGAATATTAAATCCGAGATGTTAGGTTGCCTTAGGTTAGGATATATGACGTTACAGACGTATATACTGTTCCCTCCGAGAAGTAGGGTTCGACAGGCCAGGAATGTTATCAAATATTGCATCCGAGATGTTAGGTTGCCTTAGATTATGATATATACCGTTATAGACGCATATAATGTTCCCACCGAGAAGTAGGGTCCGACACGCCTGGAATGATGTAGAATATTACATCCGAGATGTCAGGTTGCCTTAGGTTAGGATATATAACGTTATACACGTATATACTGTTCCCTCCGAGAAGTAGGGTTCGACAGGCCAGGAATGTTGTCAAATATTGCATCCGAGATGTTAGGTTGCCTTAGATTAGGATATACAACGTTATAGACGCATATAATGTTCCCACCGAGAAGTAGGGTCCGACAAGCCTGGAAGGTTGTAGAATATTAAATCCGAGATGTTAGGTTGCCTTAGGTTAGGATATATGACGTTACAGACGTATATACTGTTCCCTCCGAGAAGTAGGGTTCGACAGGCCAGGAATGTTATCAAATATTGCATCCGAGATGTTAGGTTGCCTTAGATTATGATATATACCGTTATAGACGCATATAATGTTCCCACCGAGAAGTAGGATCCGACACGTCTGGAATGTTGTAGAATATTACATCCGAGATGTAAGGTTGCCTTAGGTTAGAATATATAACGTTATGGATGTATATACTGTTCCCACCGAGAAGTAGGGTCCGACACGCCAGGAATGTTGTCAAATATTACATCCGAGATGTAAGGTTGCCTTAGGTTAGGATATACAATGTTATAGACACATATAATTTTCCCACCGAGAAGTAGGGTCCGACACGCCTGGAATGATGTAGAATATTACATCCGAGATGTCAGGTTGTCTTAGGTTAGGATATATAACGTTATAGACGTATGTACTGTTCCCTCCGAGAAGTAGGGTTCGACAGGCCAGGAATGTTGTCAAATATTGCATCCGAGATGTTAGGTTGCATTACATTAGGATATACAACGTTATAGACGCATATAATGTTCCCACCGAGAAGTAGGGTCCGACACGGCTGGAATGTTGTCAAATGTTACATCCGAGATGTTAGGCTGCCTTAGGTTAGCATATATATCGTTATAGACGTATATACTGTTCCCTCCGAGAAGTAGGGTTCGACAGGCCAGGAATGTTGTCAAATATTGCATCCGAGATGTTAGGTTGCCTTAGATTAGGATATACAACGTTATAGACGCATATAATGTTCCCACCGAGGAGTAGGGTCCGACACGCCTGGAATGTTGTAGAATATTACATCCGAGATGTCAGGTTGCCTTAGGTTAGGATATATAACGTTATAGACGTATATACTGTTCCCTCCAAGAAGTAGGGTTCGACAGGCCAGGAATGTTGTCAAATATTGCATCCGAGATGTTAGGTTGCCTTAGATTAGGATATACAACGTTATAGACGCATATAATGTTCCCACCGAGGAGTAGGGTCCGACACGCCTGGAATGTTGTAGAATATTACATCCGAGATGTAAGGTTGCCTTAGGTTAGAATATATAACGTTATGGATGTATATACTGTTCCCACCGAAAAGTAGGGTCCGACACGCCAGGAATGTTGTCAAATATTACATCCGAGATGTAAGGTTGCCTTAGGTTAGGATATATAACGTTATGGACGTATATACTGTTCCCACCGAGAAGTAGGGTCCGGCACGCCAGGAATGTTGTCAAATATTACATCCGAGTTGTTACGTTGCCCTTATAGACGCATTAATGTTACCACCGAGACGTAGGGACCGACACGCCTGGAATGTTGTCAAATGTTACATCCGAAATGTTAGGTTGCCTTAGGTTAGGATATATATCGTTATAGACGTATATACTGTTCCCACCGAGAGGTAGGGTTCGACAGGCAAGGAATGTTGTCAAATATTGCATCCGAGATGTTAGGTTGCCTTAGATAAGGATATATACCGTTATAGACGTATATAATGTTTCCTCCGAGAAGTAGGGTTCGACAGGCCAGGAATGTTGTCAAATATTGCATCCGAGATGTTAGGTTGCCTTAGATTAGGATATACAATGTTATAGACACATATAATGTTCCCACCGAGGAGTAGGGTCCGACACGCCTGGAATGATGTAGAATATTACATCCGAGATGTCAGGTTGCCTTAGGTTAGGATATATAACGTTATACACGTATATACTGTTCCCTCCGAGAAGTAGGGTTCGACAGGCCAGGAATGTTGTCAAATATTGCATCCGAGATGTTAGGTTGCCTTAGATTAGGATATACAACGTTATAGACGCATATAATGTTCCCACCGAGGAGTAGGGTCCGACACGCCTGGAATGTTGTAGAGTATTACATCCGAGATGTAAGGTTGCCTTAGGTTAGAATATATAACGTTATGGATGTATATACTGTTCCCACCGAGAAGTAGGGTTCGACAGGCCAGGAATGTTATCAAATATTGCATCCGAGATGTTAGGTTGCCTTAGATTATGATATATACCGTTATAGACGCATATAATGTTCCCACCGAGAAGTAGGGTCCGACACGCCTGGAATGTTGTAGAATATTACATCCGAGATGTAAGGTTGCCTTAGGTTAGAATATATAACGTTATGGATGTATATACTGTTCCCACCGAAAAGTAGGGTCCGACACGCCAGGAATGTTGTCAAATATTACATCCGAGATGTAAGGTTGCCTTAGGTTAGGATATATAACGTTATGGACGTATATACTGTTCCCACCGAGAAGTAGGGTCCGACACGCCAGGAATGTTGTCAAATATTACATCCGAGTTGTTACGTTGCCGTTATAGACGCATTAATGTTACCACCGAGACGCAGGGACCGACACGCCTGGAATGTTGTCAAATGTTACATCCGAGATGTTAGGTTGCCTTAGGTTAGGATATATAACGTTATAGACGCATGTAATGTTACCACCGAGACGTAGGGACCGACACGCCTGGAATGTTGTCAAATGTTACATCCGAGATGTTAGGTTGCCTTAGGTTAGGATATATGACGTTACAGACGTATATACTGTTCCCTCCGAGAAGTAGTGTTCGACAGGCCAGGAATGTTGCCAAATATTGCATCCGAGATGTTAGGTTGCCTTAGATTAGGATATATACCGTTATAGACGCATATAATGTTCCCACCGAGAAGTAGGGTCCGACACGCCTGGAATGATGTAGAATATTACATCCGAGATGTCAGGTTGCCTTAGGATAGGATATATATCGTTATAGACGTATATACTGTTCCCACCGAGAGGTAGGGTTCGACAGGCCAGGAATGTTATCAAATATTGCATCCGAGATGTTAGGTTGCCTTAGATTATGATATATACCGTTATAGACGCATATAATGTTCCCACCGAGAAGTAGGGTCCGACACGCCTGGAATGATGTAGAATATTACATCCGAGATGTCAGGTTGCCTTAGGTTAGGATATATATCGTTATGGATGTATATACTGTTCCCTCCGAGAAGTAGGGTTCGACAGGCCAGGAATGTTGTCAAATATTGCATCCGAGATGTTAGGTTGCCTTAGATTAGGATATACAACGTTATAGACGCATATAATGTTCCCACCGAGGAGTAGGGTCCGACACGCCTGGAATGTTGTAGAATATTACATCCGAGATGTCAGGTTGCCTTAGGTTAGGATATATAACGTTATAGACGTATATACTGTTCCCTCCGAGAAGTAGGGTTCGACAGGCCAGGAATGTTGTCAAATATTGCATCCGAGATGTTAGGTTGCCTTAGATTAGGATATACAACGTTATAGACGCATATAATGTTCCCACCGAGGAGTAGGGTCCGACACGCCTGGAATGTTGTAGAATATTACATCCGAGATGTAAGGTTGCCTTAGGTTAGAATATATAACGTTATGGATGTATATACTGTTCCCACCGAGAAGTAGGGTTCGACAGGCCAGGAATGTTATCAAATATTGCATCCGAGATGTTAGGTTGCCTTAGATTATGATATATACCGTTATAGACGCATATAATGTTCCCACCGCGAAGTAGGGTCCGACACGCCTGGAATGATGTAGAATATTACATCCGAGATGTCAGGTTGCCTTAGGTTAGGATATATAACGTTATGGATGTATATACTGTTCCCTCCGAGAAGTAGGGTTCGACAGGCCAGGAATGTTGTCAAATATTGCATCCGAGATGTTAGGTTGCCTTAGATTAGGATATACAACGTTATAGACGCATATAATGTTCCCACCGAGGAGTAGGGTCCGACACGCCTGGAATGTTGTAGAATATTACATCCGAGATGTAAGGTTGCCTTAGGTTAGAATATATAACGTTATGGATGTATATACTGTTCCCACCGAAAAGTAGGGTCCGACACGCCAGGAATGTTGTCAAATATTACATCCGAGATGTAAGGTTGCCTTAGGTTAGGATATATAACGTTATGGACGTATATACTGTTCCCACCGCGAAGTAGGGTCCGACACGCCAGGAATGATGTCAAATATTACATCCGAGTTGTTACGTTGCCCTTATAGACGCATTAATGTTACCACCGAGACGTAGGGACCGACACGCCTGGAATGTTGTCAAATGTTACATCCGAAATGTTAGGTTGCCTTAGGTTAGGATATATATCGTTATAGACGTATATACTGTTCCCACCGAGAGGTAGGGTTCGACAGGCAAGGAATGTTGTCAAATATTGCATCCGAGATGTTAGGTTGCCTTAGATAAGGATATATACCGTTATAGACGTATATAATGTTTCCTCCGAGAAGTAGGTTTCGACAGGCCAGGAATGTTGTCAAATATTGCATCCGAGATGTTAGGTTGCCTTAGATTATGATATATACCGTTATAGACGCATATAATGTTCCCACCGAGTAGTAGGATCCGACACGCCTGGAAGGTTGTAGAATATTACATCCGAGATGTCAGGTTGCCTTAGGTTAGGATATATACCGTTATAGACATATAGACTGTTCCCTCCGAGAAGTACGGTTCGGCAGGCTAGGAATGTTGTCAAATCTTGCATCCGAGATGTTAGGTTGCCTTAGGTTAGGATATATAACGTTATAGACGCATGTAATGTTACCTCCGATACGTAGGGACCGACACGCCTGGAATGTTGTCAAACGTTACATCCGAGATGTTAGGTTGCCTTAGGTTAGGATATATATCGTTATAGACGTATATACTGTTCCCACCGAGAGGTAGGGTTCGACAGGCCAGGAATGTTATCAAATATTGCATCCGAGATGTTAGGTTGCCTTAGATTATGATATATACCGTTATAGACGCATATAATGTTCCCACCGAGAAGTAGGGTCCGACACGCCTGGAATGATGTAGAATATTACATCCGAGATGTCAGGTTGCCTTAGGTTAGGATATATAACGTTATACACGTATATACTGTTCCCTCCGAGAAGTAGGGTTCGACAGGCCAGGAATGTTGTCAAATATTGCATCCGAGATGTTAGGTTGCCTTAGATTAGGATATACAACGTTATAGACGCATATAATGTTCCCACCGAGGAGTAGGGTCCGACACGCCTGGAATGTTGTAGAGTATTACATCCGAGATGTAAGGTTGCCTTAGGTTAGAATATATAACGTTATGGATGTATATACTGTTCCCACCGAGAAGTAGGGTTCGACAGGCCAGGAATGTCATCAAATATTGCATTCGAGATGTTAGGTTGCCTTAGATTATGATATATACCGTTATAGACGCATATAATGTTCCCACCGAGAAGTAGGGTCCGACACGCCTGGAATGATGTAGAATATTGCATCCGAGATGTTAGGTTGCCTTAGATTAGGATATACAACGTTATAGACGCGTATAATGTTCCCACCGAGTAGTAGGATCCGACACGCCTGGAAGGTTGTAGAATATTACATCCGAGATGTCAGGTTGCCTTAGGTTAGGATATATACCGTTATAGACATATAGACTGTTCCCTCCGAGAAGTACGGTTCGGCAGGCTAGGAATGTTGTCAAATCTTGCATCCGAGATGTTAGGTTGCCTTAGGTTAGGATATATAACGTTATAGACGCATGTAATGTTACCTCCGATACGTAGGGACCGACACGCCTGGAATGTTGTCAAATATTGCATCCGAGATGTTAGGTTGCCTTAGATTAGGATATACAACGTTATAGACGCATATAATGTTCCCACCGAGAAGTAGGGTCCGACACGCCTGGAAGGTTGTAGAATATTACATCCGAGATGTTAGGTTGCCTTAGGTTAGGATATATATCGTTATAGACGTATATACTGTTCCCACCGAGAGGAAGGGTTCGACAGGCCAGTAATGTTGTCAAATATTGCATCCGAGATATTAGGTTGCCTTAGATAAGGATATATACCGTTATAGACGTATTTAATGTTCCCTCCGAGAAGTAGGTTTCGACAGGCCAGGAATGTTGTCAAATATTGCATCCGAGATGTTAGGTTGCCTTAGATTAGGATATACAACGTTATAGACGCATATAATGTTCCCACCGAGAAGTAGGGTCCGACAAGCCTGGAAGGTTGTAGAATATTAAATCCAAGATGTTAGGTTGCCTTAGGTTAGGATATATGACGTTACAGACGTATATACTGTTCCCTCCGAGAAGTAGGGTTCGACAGGCCAGGAATGTTATCAAATATTGCATCCGAGATGTTAGGTTGCCTTAGATTATGATATATACCGTTATAGACGCATATAATGTTCCCACCGAGAAGTAGGGTCCGACACGCCTGGAATGATGTAGAATATTACATCCGGGATGTCAGGTTGCCTTAGGTTAGGATATATAACGTTATACACGTATATACTGTTCCCTCCGAGAAGTATGGTTCGACAGGCCAGGAATGTTGTCAAATATTGCATCCGAGATGTTAGGTTGCCTTAGATTAGGATATACAACGTTATAGACGCATATAATGTTCCCACCGAGGAGTAGGGTCCGACACGCCTGGAATGTTGTAGAGTATTACATCCGAGATGTAAGGTTGCCTTAGGTTAGAATATATAACGTTATGGATGTATATACTGTTCCCACCGAGAAGTAGGGTTCGACAGGCCAGGAATGTTATCAAATATTGCATCCGAGATGTTAGGTTGCCTTAGATTATGCTATATACCGTTATAGACGCATATAATGTTCCCACCGAGATGTAGGGTCCGACACGCCTGGAATGATGTAGAATATTACATCCGAGATGTCAGGTTGCCTTAGGTTAGGATATATAACGTTATACACGTATATACTGTTCCCTCCGAGAAGTAGGGTTCGACAGGCTAGGAATGTTGTCAAATATTGCATCCGAGATGTTAGGTTGCCTTAGATTAGGATATACAACGTTATAGACGCATATAATGTTCCCACCGAGAAGTAGGGTCCGACAAGCCTGGAAGGTTGTAGAATATTAAATCCGAGATGTTAGGTTGCCTTAGGTTAGGATATATGACGTTACAGACGTATATACTGTTCCCTCCGAGAAGTAGGGTTCGACAGGCCAGGAATGTTATCAAATATTGCATCCGAGATGTTAGCTTGCCTTAGATTATGATATATACCGTTATAGACGCATATAATGTTCCCACCGAGAAGTAGGGTCCGACACGCCTGGAATGATGTAGAATATTACATCCGAGATGTCAGGTTGCCTTAGGTTAGGATATATAACGTTATACACGTATATACTGTTCCCTCAGAGAAGTAGGGTTCGACAGGCCAGGAATGTTGTCAAATATTGCATCCGAGATGTTAGGTTGCCTTAGATTAGGATATATACCGTTATAGACGTATATAATGTTCCCTGCGAGAAGTAGGGTTCGACAGGCCAGGAATGTTGTCAAATATTGCATCCGAGAGGTTAGGTTGCCTTAGATTAGGATATACAACGTTATAGACGCATATAATGTTCCCACCGAGAAGTAGGGTCCGACACGCCTGGAAGGTTGTAGAATATTACATCCGAGATGTTAGGTTGCCTTAGGTTAGGATATATATCGTTATAGACGTATATACTGTTCCCACCGAGAGGTAGGGTTCGACAGGCCAGTAATGTTGTCAAATATTGCATCCGAGATGTTAGGTTGCCTTAGATAAGGATATATACCGTTATAGACGTATTTAATGTTCCCTCCGACAAGTAGGGTTCGACAGGCCAGGAATGTTGTCAAATATTGCATCCGAGATGTTAGGTTGCCTTAGATTAGGATATACAACGTTATAGACCCGTATAATGTTCCCACCGAGAAGTAGGGTCCGACAAGCCTGGAAGGTTGTAGAATATTAAATCCGAGATGTTAGGTTGCCTTAGGTTAGGATATATGACGTTACAGACGTATATACTGTTCCCTCCGAGAAGTAGGGTTCGACAGGCCAGGAATGTTATCAAATATTGCATCCGAGACGTTAGGTTGCCTTAGATTATGATATATACCGTTATAGACGCATATAATGTTCCCACCGAGAAGTAGGGTCCGACACGCCTGGAATGATGTAGAATATTACATCCGAGATGTCAGGTTGCCTTAGGTTAGGATATATAACGTTATACACGTATATACTGTTCCCTCCGAGAAGTATGGTTGGACAGGCCAGGAATGTTGTCAAATATTGCATCCGAGATGTTAGGTTGCCTTAGATTAGGATATACAACGTTATAGACGCATATAATGTTCCCACCGAGAAGTAGGGTCCGACAAGCCTGGACGGTTGTAGAATATTAAATCCGAGATGTTAGGTTGCCTTAGGTTAGGATATATGACGTTACAGACGTATATACTGTTCCCTCCGAGAAGTAGGGTTCGACAGGCCAGAAATGTTATCAAATATTGCATCCAAGATGTTAGGTTGCCTTAGATTATGATATATACCGTTATAGACGCATATAATGTTCCCACCGAGAAGTAGGGTCCGACACGCCTGGAATGATGTAGAATATTACATCCGAGATGTCAGGTTGCCTTAGGTTAGGATATATAACGTTATACACGTATATACTGTTCCCTCCGAGAAGTAGGGTTCGACAGGCCAGGAATGTTGTCAAATATTGCATCCGAGATGTTAGGTTGCCTTAGGTTAGGATATATAACTTTATAGACGCATGTAATGTTACCACCGAGACGTAGGGACCGACACGCCTGGAATGTTGTCAAATGTTACATCCGAGATGTTAGGTTGCCTTAGGTTAGGATATATGACGTTACAGACGTATATACTGTTCCCTCCGGGAAGTAGGGTTCGACAGGCCAGGAATGTTGTCAAATATTGCATCCGAGATGTTAGGTTGCCTTAGATTAGGATATACAACGTTATAGACGCATATAATGTTCCCACCGAGAAGTAGGGTCCGACACGCCTGGAATGCTGTAGAATATTACATCCGAGATGTAAGGTTGCCTTAGGTTAGAATATATAACGTTATGGATGTATATACTGTTCCCACCGAAAAGTAGGGTCCGACACGCCAGGAATGTTGTCCAATATTACATCCGAGATGTAAGGTTGCCTTAGGTTAGGATATATAACGTTATGGACGTATATACTGTTCCCACCGAGAAGTAGGGTCCGACACGCCAGGAATGTTGTGAAATATTACATCCGAGTTGTTACGTTGCCCTTATAGACGCATTAATGTTACCACCGAGACGTATGGACCGACACGCCTGGAATGTTGTCAAATGTTACATCCGAAATGTTAGGTTGCCTTAGGTTAGGATATATATCGTTATAGACGTATATACTGTTCCCACCGAGAGGTAGGGTTCGACAGGCAAGGAATGTTGTCAAATATTGCATCCGAGATGTTAGGTTGCCTTAGATAAGGATATATACCGTTATAGACGTATATAATGTTTCCTCCGAGAAGTAGGGTTCGACAGGCCAGGAATGTTGTCAAATATTGCATCCGAGATGTTAGGTTGCCTTAGGTTAGGATATATAACTTTATAGACGCATGTAATGTTACCACCGAGACGTAGGGACCGACACGCCTGGAATGTTGTCAAATGTTACATCCGAGATGTTAGGTTGCCTTAGGTTAGGATATATGACGTTACAGACGTATATACTGTTCCCTCCGGGAAGTAGGGTTCGACAGGCCAGGAATGTTGTCAAATATTGCATCCGAGATGTTAGGTTGCCTTAGATTAGGATATACAACGTTATAGACGCATATAATGTTCCCACCGAGAAGTAGGGTCCGACACGCCTGGAATGCTGTAGAATATTACATCCGAGATGTAAGGTTGCCTTAGGTTAGAATATATAACTTTATAGACGCATGTAATGTTACCACCGAGACGTAGGGACCGACACTCCTGGAATGTTGTCAAATGTTACATCCGAGATGTTAGGTTGCCTTAGGTTAGGATATATGACGTTACAGACGTATATACTGTTCCGTCCGAGAAGTAGGGTTCGACAGGCCAGGAATGTTGTCAAATACTGCATCCGAGATGTTAGATTGCCTTAGATTATGATATCGACCGTTATAGACGCATATAATATTCCCACCGAAAAGTATGCACCGACACGCCAGGAATATTGTAAAATATTACGTCTGAGATAATAGGTTGCCTTAGATTAGGATATACAACGTTATACACTCATATAATGTTCCCACCGAGAAGTAGGGTCCGACACGCCTGGAATGATGTAGAATATTACATCCGAGATGTCAGGTTGCCTCAGGTTAGGATATATAACGTTATAGACGTATATACTGTTCCCTCCGAGAAGTAGGGTTCGACAGGCCAGGAATGTTATCAAATATTGCACCCGAGATGTTAGGTTGCCTTAGATTATGATATATACCGTTATAGACGCATATAATGTTCCCACCGAGAAGTAGGGTCCGGCACGCCTGGAATGATGTAAAATATTACATCCGAGATGTCACGTTGCCTTAGGTTAGGATATACAACGTTATAGACGCATATAATGTTCCCACCGAGAAGTAGGGTCCGACACGCATGGAATGTTGTAGAATAATACATCCGAGATGTCAGGTTGCCTTAGGTTAAGATATATAACGTTATGGATGTATATACTGTTCCCACCGAAAAGTAGGGTCCGACACGCCAGGAATGTTGTCCAATATTACATCCGAGATGTAAGGTTGCCTTAGGTTAGGATATATAACGTTATGGACGTATATACTGTTCCCACCGAGAAGTAGGGTCCGACACGCCAGGAATGTTGTGAAATATTACATCCGAGTTGTTACGTTGCCCTTATAGACGCATTAATGTTACCACCGAGACGTATGGACCGACACGCCTGGAATGTTGTCAAATGTTACATCCGAAATGTTAGGTTGCCTTAGGTTAGGATATATATCGTTATAGACGTATATACTGTTCCCACCGAGAGGTAGGGTTCGACAGGCAAGGAATGTTGTCAAATATTGCATCCGAGATGTTAGGTTGCATTAGATAAGGATATATACCGTTATAGACGTATATAATGTTTCCTCCGAGAAGTAGGGTTCGACAGGCCAGGAATGTTGTCAAATATTGCATCCGAGATGTTAGGTTGCCTTAGGTTAGGATATATAACTTTATAGACGCATGTAATGTTACCACCGAGACGTAGGGACCGACACGCCTGGAATGTTGTCAAATGTTACATCCGAGATGTTAGGTTGCCTTAGGTTAGGATATATGACGTTACAGACGTATATACTGTTCCCTCCGGGAAGTAGGGTTCGACAGGCCAGGAATGTTGTCAAATATTGCATCCGAGATGTTAGGTTGCCTTAGATTAGGATATACAACGTTATAGACGCATATAATGTTCCCACCGAGAAGTAGGGTCCGACACGCCTGGAATGCTGTAGAATATTACATCCGAGATGTAAGGTTGCCTTAGGTTAGAATATATAACTTTATAGACGCATGTAATGTTACCACCGAGACGTAGGGACCGACACTCCTGGAATGTTGTCAAATGTTACATCCGAGATGTTAGGTTGCCTTAGGTTAGGATATATGACGTTACAGACGTATATACTGTTCCGTCCGAGAAGTAGGGTTCGACAGGCCAGGAATGTTGTCAAATACTGCATCCGAGATGTTAGATTGCCTTAGATTATGATATCGACCGTTATAGACGCATATAATATTCCCACCGAAAAGTATGCACCGACACGCCAGGAATATTGTAAAATATTACGTCTGAGATAATAGGTTGCCTTAGATTAGGATATACAACGTTATAGACTCATATAATGTTCCCACCGAGAAGTAGGGTCCGACACGCCTGGAATGATGTAGAATATTACATCCGAGATGTCAGGTTGCCTCAGGTTAGGATATATAACGTTATAGACGTATATACTGTTCCCTCCGAGAAGTAGGGTTCGACAGGCCAGGAATGTTATCAAATATTGCACCCGAGATGTTAGGTTGCCTTAGATTATGATATATACCGTTATAGACGCATATAATGTTCCCACCGAGAAGTAGGGTCCGGCACGCCTGGAATGATGTAAAATATTACATCCGAGATGTCACGTTGCCTTAGGTTAGGATATACAACGTTATAGACGCATATAATGTTCCCACCGAGAAGTAGGGTCCGACACGCCTGGAATGCTGTAGAATATTACATCCGAGATGTAAGGTTGCCTTAGGTTAGAATATATAACTTTATAGACGCATGTAATGTTACCACCGAGACGTAGGGACCGACACGCCTGGAATGTTGTCAAATGTTACATCCGAGATGTTAGGTTGCCTTAGGTTAGGATATATGACGTTACAGACGTATATACTCTTCCCTCCGAGAAGTAGTGTTCGACAGGCCAGGAATGTTGTCAAATATTGCATACGAGATGTTAGGTTGCCTTAGATTGGGATATATACCGTTATAGACGTATATACTGTTCTCTCCGAGAAGTAGGGTTCGACAGGCCAGGAATGTTGTCAAATATTGCATCCGAGATGTTAGGTTGCCTTAGGTTAGGATATATATCGTTATAGACGTATATACTGTTCCCACCGAGAGGTAGGGTTCGACAGGCCAGGAATGTTATCAAATATTGCATCCGAGATGTTAGGTTGCCGCAGGTTAGGATATATAACGTTTTAGACGCATGTAATGTTACCTCCGAGACGTAGGGACCGACACGCCTGGAATGTTGTCAAATGTTACATCCGAGATGTTAGGTTGCCTTAGGTTAGGATATATGACGTTACAGACGTATATACTGTTCCCTCCGAGAAGTAGGGTTCGACAGGCCAGGAATGTTGTCAAATACTGCATCCGAGATGTTAGATTGCCTTAGATTATGATATCGACCGTTATAGACGCATATAATATTCCCACCGAAAAGTATGCACCGACACGCCAGGAATATTGTAAAATATTACGTCTGAGATAATAGGTTGCCTTAGATTAGGATATACAACGTTATAGACTCATATAATGTTCCCACCGAGAAGTAGGGTCCGACACGCCTGGAATGATGTAGAATATTACATCCGAGATGTCAGGTTGCCTCAGGTTAGGATATATAACGTTATAGACGTATATACTGTTCCCTCCGAGAAGTAGGGTTCGACAGACCAGGAATGTTATCAAATATTGCACCCGAGATGTTAGGTTGCCTTAGATTATGATATATACCGTTATAGACGCATATAATGTTCCCACCGAGAAGTAGGGTCCGGCACGCCTGGAATGATGTAAAATATTACATCCGAGATGTCACGTTGCCTTAGGTTAGGATATACAACGTTATAGACGCATATAATGTTCCCACCGAGAAGTAGGGTCCGACACGCATGGAATGTTGTAGAATAATACATCCGAGATGTCAGGTTGCCTTAGGTTAAGATATATAACGTTATAGACGTATATACTGTTCCCTCCGAGAAGTAGGGTTCGACAGGCCAGGAATGTTGTCAAATATTGCATCCGAGATGTTAGGTTGCCTTAGATTAGGATATATACCGTTATAGACGCATGTAATGTTACCACCGAGACGTAGGGACCGACACGCCTGGAATGTTGTCAAATGTTACATCCGAGATGTTAGGTTGCCTCAGGTTAGGATATATGACGTTATAGACGTATATACTGTTCCCTCCGAGAAGTAGGGTTCGACGGGCCAGGAATGTTGTCAAATATTGCATCCGAGATGTTAGGTCGCCTTAGGATAGGATATATAACGTTATAGACGCATGTAATGTTACCACCGAGGCGTAGGGACCGACACGCCTGGAATGTTGTCAAATGTTACATCCGAGATGTTAGGTTGCCTTAGGTTAGGATATATGACGTTACAGACGTATATACTCTTCCCTCCGAGAAGTAGTGTTCGACAGGCCAGGAATGTTGTCAAATATTGCATACGAGATGTTAGGTTGCCTTAGATTGGGATATATACCGTTATAGACGTATATACTGTTCTCTCCGAGAAGTAGGGTTCGACAGGCCAGGAATGTTGTCAAATATTGCATCCGAGATGTTAGGTTGCCTTAGGTTAGGATATATATCGTTATAGACGTATATACTGTTCCCACCGAGAGGTAGGGTTCGACAGGCCAGGAATGTTATCAAATATTGCATCCGAGATGTTAGGTTGCCGCAGGTTAGGATATATAACGTTTTAGACGCATGTAATGTTACCTCCGAGACGTAGGGACCGACACGCCTGGAATGTTGTCAAATGTTACATCCGAGTTGTTAGGTTGCCTTATGTTAGGATATATGACGCTACAGACGTATATACTGTTCCCTCCGAGAAGTAGGGTTCGACAGGCCAGGAATGTTGTCAAATATTGCATCCGAGATGTTAGGTTGCCTTAGATTAGGATATACAACGTTATAGACGTATATACTGTTCCCACCGAGAGGTAGGGTTCGACAGGCCAGGAATGTTGTCAAATATTGCATCCGAGATGTTAGGTTGCCTTAGATTAGGATATACAATGTTATAGACGCATATAATGTTCCCTCCGAGAAGTAGGGTTCGACAGGCCAGGAATGTTGTCAAATATTGCATCCGAGATGTTAGGTTGCCCTAGGTTAGAATATATATCGTTATGGATGTATATACTGTTCCCACCGAGAAGTAGGGTCCGACACGCCAGGAATGTTGTCAAATATTACATCCGAGATGTAAGGTTGCCTTGGATTAGGATATACAACGTTATAGACGCATATAATGTTCCCACCGAGGTGTAGGGTCCGACACGTCTGGAATGTTGTAGAATATTACATCCGAGATGTAAGGTTGCCTTAGGTTAGGATATATAACGTTATGGATGTATATACTGTTCCCACCGAGAAGTAGGGTCCGACACGCCAGGAATGTTGTCAAATATTACATCCGAGATGTAAGGTTGCCTTAGGTTAGGATATATAACGTTATGGACGTATATACTGTTCCCACCGAGAAGTAGGGACCGACACGCCTGGAATGTTGTCAAATGTTACATCCGAGATGTTAGGTTGCCTTAGGTTAGGATATATGACGTTACAGACGTATATACTCTTCCCTCCGAGAAGTAGTGTTCGACAGGCCAGGAATGTTGTCAAATATTGCATACGAGATGTTAGGTTGCCTTAGATTGGGATATATACCGTTATAGACGTATATACTGTTCTCTCCGAGAAGTAGGGTTCGACAGGCCAGGAATGTTGTCAAATATTGCATCCGAGATGTTAGGTTGCCTTAGGTTAGGATATATATCGTTATAGACGTATATACTGTTCCCACCGAGAGGTAGGGTTCGACAGGCCAGGAATGTTATCAAATATTGCATCCGAGATGTTAGGTTGCCGCAGGTTAGGATATATAACGTTTTAGACGCATGTAATGTTACCTCCGAGACGTAGGGACCGACACGCCTGGAATGTTGTCAAATGTTACATCCGAGTTGTTAGGTTGCCTTATGTTAGGATATATGACGCTACAGACGTATATACTGTTCCCTCCGAGAAGTAGGGTTCGACAGGCCAGGAATGTTGTCAAATATTGCATCCGAGATGTTAGGTTGCCTTAGATTAGGATATACAACGTTATAGACGTATATACTGTTCCCACCGAGAGGTAGGGTTCGACAGGCCAGGAATGTTGTCAAATATTGCATCCGAGATGTTAGGTTGCCTTAGATTAGGATATACAATGTTATAGACGCATATAATGTTCCCTCCGAGAAGTAGGGTTCGACAGGCCAGGAATGTTGTCAAATATTGCATCCGAGATGTTAGGTTGCCCTAGGTTAGAATATATATCGTTATGGATGTATATACTGTTCCCACCGAGAAGTAGGGTCCGACACGCCAGGAATGTTGTCAAATATTACATCCGAGATGTAAGGTTGCCTTGGATTAGGATATACAACGTTATAGACGCATATAATGTTCCCACCGAGGTGTAGGGTCCGACACGTCTGGAATGTTGTAGAATATTACATCCGAGATGTAAGGTTGCCTTAGGTTAGAATATATAACGTTATGGATGTATATACTGTTCCCACCGAGAAGTAGGGTCCGACACGCCAGGAATGTTGTCAAATATTGCATCCGAGATGTTAGGTTGCCTTAGGTTAGGATATATAACGTTATGGATGTATATACTGTTCCCACCGAGAAGTAGGGTCCGACACGCCAGGAATGTTGTCAAATATTACATCCGAGTTGTTACGTTGCCCTTATAGACGCATTAATGTTACCACCGAGACGTAGGGACCGACACGCCTGGAATGTTGTCAAATGTTACATGCGAAATGTTAGGTTGCCTTAGGTTAGGATATATATCGTTATAGACGTATATACTGTTCCCACCGAGAGGTAGGGTTCGACAGGCAAGGAATGTTGTCAAATATTGCATCCGAGATGTTAGGTTGCCTTAGATAAGGATATATACCGTTATAGACGTATATAATGTTCCCACCGAGGAGTAGGGTCCGACACGTCTGGAATGTTGTAGAATATTACATCCGAGATGTAAGGTTGCCTTAGGTTAGAATATATAACGTTATGGATGTATATACTGTTCCCACCGAGAAGTAGAGTCCGACACGCCAGGAATGTTGTCAAATATTACATCCGAGATGTAAGGTTGCCTTAGGTTAGGATATATAACGTTATGGATGTATATACTGTTCCCACCGAGAAGTAGGGTCCGACACGCCAGGAATGTTGTCAAATATTACATCCGAGATGTAAGGTTGCCTTAGGTTAGGATATATAACGTTATGGACGTATATACTGTTCCCACCGAGAAGTAGGGTCCGACACGCCTGGAATTTTGTAGAATATTACATCCGAGATGTAAGGTTGCCTTAGGTTAGAATATATAACGTTATGGATGTATATACTGTTCCCACCGAAAAGTAGGGTCCGACACGCCAGGAATGTTGTCAAATATTACATCCGAGATGTAAGGTTGCCTTAGGTTAGGATATATACCGTTATAGACGTATATACTGTTCTCTCCGAGAAGTAGGGTTCGACAGGCCTGGAATGTTGTCAAATGTTACATTCGAGATGTTAGGTTGCCTTAGGTTAGGATATATGACGTTACAGACGTATATACTGTTCCCTCCGGGAAGTAGGGTTCGACAGGCCAGGAATGTTGTCAAATACTGCATCCGAGATTTTAGATTGCCTTAGATTATGATATCGACCGTTATAGACGCATATAATATTCCCACCGAAAAGTATGCACCGACACGCCAGGAATATTGTAAAATATTACGTCCGAGATAATAGGTTGCCTTAGATTAGGATATACAACGTTATAGACTCATATAATGTTCCCACCGAGAAGTAGGGTCCGACACGCCTGGAATGATGTAGAATATTACATCCGAGATGTCAGGTTGCCTTAGGTTAGGATATATAACGTTATAGACGTATATACTGTTCCCTCCGAGAAGTAGGGTTCGACAGGCCAGGAATGTTGTCAAATATTGCATCCGAGATGTTAGGTTGCCTTAGATTAGGATATACAACGTTATAGACGCATATAATGTTCCCACCGAGAAGTAGGGTCCGACACGCCTGGAATGTTGTAGAATATTACATCCGAGATGTAAGGTTGCCTTAGGTTAGAATATATAACGTTATGGATGTATATACTGTTCCCACCGAAAAGTAGGGTCCGACACGCCAGGAATGTTGTCAAATATTACATCCGAGATGTAAGGTTGCCTTAGGTTAGGATATATAACGTTATGGACGTATATACTGTTCCCACCGAGAAGTAGGGTCCGACACGCCAGGAATGTTGTCAAATATTACATCCGAGTTGTTACGTTCCCCTTATAGACGCATTAATGTTACCACCGAGACGTAGGGACCGACACGCCTGGAATGTTGTCAAATGTTACATCCGAAATGTTAGGTTGCCTTAGGTTAGGATATATATCGTTATAGACGTATATACTGTTCCCACCGAGAGGTAGGGTTCGACAGGCAAGGAATGTTGTCAAATATTGCATCCGAGATGTTAGGTTGCCTTAGATAAGGATATATACCGTTATAGACGTATATAATGTTCCCACCGAGGAGTAGGGTCCGACACGCCTGGAATGTTGTAGAGTATTACATCCGAGATGTAAGGTTGCCTTAGGTTAGAATATATAACGTTATGGATGTATATACTGTTCCCACCGAGAAGTAGGGTCCGACACGCCAGGAATATTGTAAAATATTACGTCCGAGATGTCAGGTTGCCTTAGGTTAGGATATATAACGTTATAGACGTATATACTGTTCCCTCCGCGAAGTAGGGTTCGACAGGCCAGGAATGTTGTCAAATATTGCATCCGAGATGTTAGGTTGCCTTAGATTAGGATATACAACGTTATAGACGCATATAATGTTCCCACCGAGAAGTAGGGTCCGACACGCCTGGAATTTTGTAGAATATTACATCCGAGATGTAAGGTTGCCTTAGGTTAGAATATATAACGTTATGGATGTATATACTGTTCCCACCGAAAAGTAGGGTCCGACACGCCAGGAATGTTGTCAAATATTACATCCGAGATGTAAGGTTGCCTTAGGTTAGGATATATAACGTTATGGACGTATATACTGTTCCCACCGAGAAGTAGGGTCCGACACGCCAGGAATGTTGTCAAATATTACATCCGAGTTGTTACGTTGCCCTTATAGACGCATTAGTGTTACCACCGAGACGTAGGGACCGACACGCCTGGAATGTTGTCAAATGTTACATCCGAAATGTTAGGTTGCCTTAGGTTAGGATATATATCGTTATAGACATATATACTGTTCCCACCGAGAGGTAGGGTTCGACAGGCAAGGAATGTTGTCAAATATTGCATCCGAGATGTTAGGTTGCCTTAGATAAGGATATATACCGTTATAGACGTATATAATGTTTCCTCCGAGAAGTAGGGTTCGACAGGCCAGGAATGTTGTCAAATATTACATCCGAGATGTTAGGTTGCCTTAGGTTAGGATATATGACGTTATGGACGTATATACTGTTCCCTCCGAGAAGTAGTGTCCGACACGCCTGGAATGATGTAGAATATTACATCCGAGATGTCAGGTTGCCTCAGGTTAGGATATATAACGTTATAGACGTATATACTGTTCCCTCCGAGAAGTAGGGTTCGACAGGCCAGGAATGTTGTGAAATATTGCATCGGAGATGTTAGGTTACCTTAGAGTATGATATATACCGTTATAGACGCATATAATGTTCCCACCGAGAAGTAGGGTCCGACACGCCTGGAAGGTTGTAGGATATTACGTCCGAGATGTCAGGTTGCCTTAGGTTAAGATATATAACGTTATAGACGTATATACTGTTCCCTCCGAGAAGTAGGGTTCGACAGGCCAGGAATGTTGTCAAATATTGCATCCGAGATGTTAGGTTGCCTTAGATTAGGATATACAACGTTATAGACGTATATACTGTTCCCACCGAGAGGTAGGGTTCGACAGGCCAGGAATGTTGTCAAATATTGCATCCGAGATGTTAGGTTGCCTTAGATTAGGATATACAATGTTATAGACGCATATAATGTTCCCTCCGAGAAGTAGGGTTCGACAGGCCAGGAATGTTGTCAAATATTGCATCCGAGATGTTAGGTTGCCCTAGGTTAGAATATATAACGTTATGGATGTATATACTGTTCCCACCGAGAAGTAGGGTCCGACACGCCAGGAATGTTGTCAAATATTGCATCCGAGATGTTAGGTTGCCTTAGGTTAGGATATATAACGTTATGGATGTATATACTGTTCCCACCGAGAAGTAGGGTCCGACACGCCAGGAATGTTGTCAAATATTACATCCGAGATGTAAGGTTGCCTTAGGTTAGGATATATAACGTTATGGACGTATAAACTGTTCCCACCGAGAAGTAGGGACCGACACGCCTGGAATGTTGTCAAATGTTACATCCGAGATGTTAGGTTGCCCTAGGTTAGGATATATAATGTTATAGACGTATATACTCTTCCCTCCGAGAAGTAGTGTTCGACAGGCCAGGAATGTTGTCAAATATTGCATACGAGATGTTAGGTTGCCTTAGATTAGGATATATACCGTTATAGACGTATATACTGTTCTCTCCGAGAAGTAGGGTTCGACAGGCCAGGAATGTTGTCAAATATTGCATCCGAGATGTTAAGTTGCCTCAGGTAAGGATATATGACGTTATAGACGTATATACTGTTCCCTCCGAGAAGTAGTGTTCGACAGGCCAGGAATGTTGTCAAATATTGCATCCGAGATGTTAGGTTGCCTTAGGTTAGGATATATAACTTTATAGACGCATGTAATGTTACCACCGAGACGTAGGGACCGACACGCCTGGAATGATGTCAAATGTTACATCCGAGTTGTTAGGTTGCCTTATGTTAGGATATATGACGCTACAGACGTATATACTGTTCCCTCCGAGAAGTAGGGTTCGACAGGCCAGGAATGTTGTCAAATATTGCATCCGAGATGTTAGGTTGCCTTAGATTAGGATATACAACGTTATAGACGTATATACTGTTCACACCGAGAGGTAGGGTTCGACAGGCCAGGAATGTTGTCAAATATTGCATCCGAGATGTTAGGTTGCCTTAGATTAGGATATACAATGTTATAGACGCATATAATGTTCCCTCCGAGAAGTAGGGTTCGACAGGCCAGGAATGTTGTCAAATATTGCATCCGAGATGTTAGGTTGCCTTAGATTAGGATATACAACGTTATAGACGCATATAATGTTCCCACCGAGGAGTAGGGTCCGACACGCCTGGAATGTTGTAGAGTATTACATCCGAGATGTAAGGTTGCCTTAGGTTAGAATATATAACGTTATGGATGTATATACTGTTCCCACCGAGAAGTAGGGACCGACACGCCTGGAATGTTGTCAAATGTTACATCCGAGATGTTAGGTTGCCCTAGGTTAGGATATATAATGTTATAGACACATGTAATGTTACCACCGAGACGTAGGGACCGACACGCCTGGAATGTTGTCAAATGTTACATCCGAGATGTTAGGTTGCCTTAGGTTAGGATATATGACGTTACAGACGTATATACTGTTCCCTCCGGGAAGTAGGGTTCGACAGGCCAGGAATGTTGTCAAATATTGCATCCGAGATGTTAGGTTGCCTTAGATTATGATATATACCGTTATAGACGCATATAATGTTCCCACCGAGTAGTAGGATCCGACACGCCTGGAAGGTTGTAGAATATTACATCCGAGATGTCAGGTTGCCTTAGGTTAGGATATATACCGTTATAGACATATATACAGTTCCCTCCGAGAAGTACGGTTCGGCAGGCCAGGAATGTTGTCAAATCTTGCATCCGAGATGTTAGGTTGCCTTAGGTTAGGATATATAACGTTATAGACGCATGTAATGTTACCACCGAGACGTAGGGACCGACACGCCTGGAATGATGTCAAATGTTACATCCGAGATGTTAGGTTGCCTTAGGTTAGGATATACAACGTTATAGACGCATATAATGTTCCCACCGAGGTGTAGGGTCCGACACGTCTGGAATGTTGTAGAATATTACATCCGAGATGTAAGGTTGCCTTAGGTTAGAATATATAACGTTATGGATGTATATACTGTTCCCACCGAGAAGTAGGGTCCGACACGCCAGGAATGTTGTCAAATATTGCATCCGAGATGTTAGGTTGCCTTAGGTTAGGATATATAACGTTATGGATGTATATACTGTTCCCACCGAGAAGTAGGGTCCGACACGCCAGGAATGTTGTCAAATATTACATCCGAGATGTAAGGTTGCCTTAGATTAGGATATACAACGTTATAGACGCATATAATGTTCCCACCGAGGTGTAGGGTCCGACACGTCTGGAATGTTGTAGAATATTACATCCGAGATGTAAGGTTGCATTAGGTTAGAATATATAACGTTATGGATGTATATACTGTTCCCACCGAGAAGTAGGGTCCGACACGCCAGGAATGTTGTCAAATATTGCATCCGAGATGTTAGGTTGCCTTAGGTTAGGATATATAACGTTATGGATGTATATACTGTTCCCACCGAGAAGTAGGGTCCGACACGCCAGGAATGTTGTCAAATATTACATCCGAGATGTAAGGTTGCCTTAGGTTAGGATATATAACGTTATGGACGTATAAACTGTTCCCACCGAGAAGTAGGGACCGACACGCCGGGAATGTTGTCAAATGTTACATCCGAGATGTTAGGTTGCCCTAGGTTAGGATATATAATGTTATAGACGCATGTAATGTCACCACCGAGGTGTAGGGTCCGACACGTCTGGAATGTTGTAGAATATTACATCCGAGATGTAAGGTTGCCTTAGGTTAGAATATATAACGTTATGGATGTATATACTGTTCCCACCGAGAAGTAGGGTCCGACACGCCAGGAATGTTGTCAAATATTGCATCCGAGATGTTAGCTTGCCTTAGGTTAGGATATATAACGTTATGGATGTATATACTGTTCCCACCGAGACGTAGGGACCGACACGCCTGGAATGTTGTCAAATGTTACATTCGAGATGTTAGGTTGCCTTAGGTTAGGATATATGACGTTACAGACGTATATACTGTTCCCTCCGGGAAGTAGGGTTCGACAGGCCAGGAATGTTGTCAAATACTGCATCCGAGATTTTAGATTGCCTTAGATTATGATATCGACCGTTATAGACGCATATAATATTCCCACCGAAAAGTATGCACCGACACGCCAGGAATATTGTAAAATATTACGTCCGTGATAATAGGTTGCCTTAGATTAGGATATACAACGTTATAGACTCATATAATGTTCCCACCGAGAAGTAGGGTCCGACACGCCTGGAATGATGTAGAATATTACATCCGAGATGTCAGGTTGCCTTAGGTTAGGATATATAACGTTATAGACGTATATACTGTTCCCTCCGAGAAGTAGGGTTCGACAGGCCAGGAATGTTGTCAAATATTGCATCCGAGATGTTAGGTTGCCTTAGATTAGGATATACAACGTTATAGACGCATATAATGTTCCCACCGAGAAGTAGGGTCCGACACGCCTGGAATGTTGTAGAATATTACATCCGAGATGTAAGGTTGCCTTAGGTTAGAATATATAACGTTATGGATGTATATACTGTTCCCACCGAAAAGTAGGGTCCGACACGCCAGGAATGTTGTCAAATATTACATCCGAGATGTAAGGTTGCCTTAGGTTAGGATATATAACGTTATGGACGTATATACTGTTCCCACCGAGAAGTAGGGTCCGACACGCCAGGAATGTTGTCAAATATTACATCCGAGTTGTTACGTTGCCCTTATAGACGCATTAATGTTACCACCGAGACGTAGGGACCGACACGCCTGGAATGTTGTCAAATGTTACATCCGAAATGTTAGGTTGCCTTAGGTTAGCATATATATAGTTATAGACGTATATACTGTTCCCTCCGAGAAGTAGGGTTCGACAGGCCAGGAATGTTATCAAATATTGCACCCGAGATGTTAGGTTGCCTTAGATTATGATATATACCGTTATAGACGCATATAATGTTCCCACCGAGAAATAGGGTCCGGCACGCCTGGAATGAGGTAAAATATTACATCCGAGATGTCACGTTGCCTTAGATTAGGATATACAACGTTATAGACGCATATAATGTTCCCACCGAGAAGTAGGGTCCGACACGCATGGAATGTTGTGGAATAATACATCCGAGATGTCAGGTTGCCTTAGGTTAAGATATATAACGTTATAGACGTATATACTGTTCCCTCCGAGAAGTAGGGTTCGACAGGCCAGGAATGTTGTCAAATATTGCATCCGAGATGTTAGGTTGCCTTAGATTAGGATATATATAGTTATAGACGCATGTAATGTTACCACCGAGACGTAGGGACCGACACGCCTGGAATGTTGTCAAATGTTACATCCGAGATGTTAGGTTGCCTCAGGTTAGGATATATGACGTTATAGACGTATATACTGTTCCCTCCGAGAAGTAGGGTTCGACGGGCCAGGAATGTTGTCAAATATTGCATCCGAGATGTTAGGTCGCCTTAGGATAGGATATATAACGTTATAGACGCATGTAATGTTACCACCGAGGCGTAGGGACCGACACGCCTGGAATGATGTCAAATGTTACATCCGAGATGTTAGGTTGCCTTAGGTTAGGATATATGACGTTACAGACGTATATACTGTTCCCTCCGAGAAGTAGTGTTCGACAGGCCAGGAATGTTGTCAAATATTGCATACGAGATGTTAGGTTGCCTTAGATTAGGATATATACCGTTATAGACGTATATACTGTTCTCTCCGAGAAGTGGGGTTCGACAGGCCAGGAATGTTGTCAAATATTGCATCCGAGATGTTAAGTTGCCTCAGGTAAGGATATATGACGTTATAGACGTATATACTGTTCCCTCCGAGAAGTAGGGTTCGACAGGCCAGGAATGTTGTCAAATATTGCATCCGAGATGTTAGGTTGCCTTAGATTAGGATATACAACGTTATAGACGCATATAATGTTCCCACCGAGGAGTAGGGTCCGACACGCCTGGAATGTTGTAGAGTATTACATCCGAGATGTAAGGTTGCCTTAGGTTAGAATATATAACGTTATGGATGTATATACTGTTCCCACCGAGAAGTAGGGACCGACACGCCTGGAATGTTGTCAAATGTTACATCCGAGATGTTAGGTTGCCCTAGGTTAGGATATATAATGTTATAGACACATGTAATGTTACCACCGAGACGTAGGGACCGACACGCCTGGAATGTTGTCAAATGTTACATCCGAGATGTTAGGTTGCCTTAGGTTAGGATATATGACGTTACAGACGTATATACTGTTCCCTCCGGGAAGTAGGGTTCGACAGGCCAGGAATGTTGTCAAATATTGCATCCGAGATGTTAGGTTGCCTTAGATTATGATATATACCGTTATAGACGCATATAATGTTCCCACCGAGTAGTAGGATCCGACACGCCTGGAAGGTTGTAGAATATTACATCCGAGATGTCAGGTTGCCTTAGGTTAGGATATATACCGTTATAGACATATATACAGTTCCCTCCGAGAAGTACGGTTCGGCAGGCCAGGAATGTTGTCAAATCTTGCATCCGAGATGTTAGGTTGCCTTAGGTTAGGATATATAACGTTATAGACGCATGTAATGTTACCACCGAGACGTAGGGACCGACACGCCTGGAATGATGTCAAATGTTACATCCGAGATGTTAGGTTGCCTTAGGTTAGGATATATAACGTTATGGACGTATATACTGTTCCCACCGAGAAGTAGGGTCCGAAACGCCAGGAATGTTGTAAAATATTACATCCGAGTTGTTACGTTGCCGTTATAGACGCATTAATGTTACCACCGAGACGTAGGGACCGACACGCCTGGAATGTTGTCAAATGTGACATCCGAGATGTTAGGTTGCCTTAGGTTAGGATATATATCGTTATAGACGTATATACTGTTCCCACCGAGAGGTAGGGTTCGACAGGCCAGGAATGTTATCAAATATTGCATCCGAGATGTTAGGTTGCCGTAGGTTAGGATATATAACGTTTTAGACGCATGTAATGTTACCTCCGAGACGTAGGGACCGACACGCCTGGAATGTTGTCAAATGTTACATCCGAGTTGTTAGGTTGCCTTATGTTAGGATATATGACGCTACAGACGTATATACTGTTCCCTCCGAGAAGTAGGGTTCGACAGGCCAGGAATGTTGTCAAATATTGCATCCGAGATGTTAGGTTGCCTTAGATTAGGATATACAACGTTATAGACGGATATACTGTTCCCACCGAGAGGTAGGGTTCGACAGGCCAGGAATGTTGTCAAATATTGCATCCGAGATGTTAGGTTGCCTTAGATTAGGATATACAATGTTATAGACGCATATAATGTTCCCTCCGAGAAGTAGGGTTCGACAGGCCAGGAATGTTGTCAAATATTGCATCCGAGATGTTAGGTTGCCTTAGATTAGGATATACAACGTTATAGACGCATATAATGTTCCCACCGAGGAGTAGGGTCCGACACGCCTGGAATGTTGTAGAGTATTACATCCGAGATGTAAGGTTGCCTTAGGTTAGAATATATAACGTTATGGATGTATATACTGTTCCCACCGAGAAGTAGGGACCGACACGCCTGGAATGTTGTCAAATGTTACATCCGAGATGTTAGGTTGCCCTAGGTTAGGATATATAATGTTATAGACACATGTAATGTTACCACCGAGACGTAGGGACCGACACGCCTGGAATGTTGTCAAATGTTACATCCGAGATGTTAGGTTGCCTTAGGTTAGGATATATGACGTTACAGACGTATATACTGTTCCCTCCGGGAAGTAGGGTTCGACAGGCCAGGAATGTTGTCAAATATTGCATCCGAGATGTTAGGTTGCCTTAGATTATGATATATACCGTTATAGACGCATATAATGTTCCCACCGAGTAGTAGGATCCGACACGCCTGGAAGGTTGTAGAATATTACATCCGAGATGTCAGGTTGCCTTAGGTTAGGATATATACCGTTATAGACATATATACAGTTCCCTCCGAGAAGTACGGTTCGGCAGGCCAGGAATGTTGTCAAATCTTGCACCCGAGATGTTAGGTTGCCTTAGGTTAGGATATATAACGTTATAGACGCATGTAATGTTACCACCGAGACGTAGGGACCGACACGCCTGGAATGATGTCAAATGTTACATCCGAGATGTTAGGTTGCCTTAGGTTAGGATATATAACGTTATGGACGTATATACTGTTCCCACCGAGAAGTAGGGTCCGAAACGCCAGGAATGTTGTAAAATATTACATCCGAGTTGTTACGTTGCCGTTATAGACGCATTAATGTTACCACCGAGACGTAGGGACCGACACGCCTGGAATGTTGTCAAATGTGACATCCGAGATGTTAGGTTGCCTTAGGTTAGGATATATATCGTTATAGACGTATATACTGTTCCCACCGAGAGGTAGGGTTCGACAGGCCAGGAATGTTATCAAATATTGCATCCGAGATGTTAGGTTGCCGTAGGTTAGGATATATAACGTTTTAGACGCATGTAATGTTACCTCCGAGAAGTAGGGTTCGACAGGCCAGGAATGTTGTCAAATATTGCATCCGAGATGTTAGGTTGCCTTAGATTAGGATATACAACGTTATAGACGCATATAATGTTCCCACCGAGGAGTAGGGTCCGACACGCCTGGAATGTTGTAGAGTATTACATCCGAGATGTAAGGTTGCCTTAGGTTAGAATATATAACGTTATGGATGTATATACTGTTCCCACCGAGAAGTAGGGTCCGACACGCCAGGAATGTTGTCAAATATTACATCCGAGATGTAAGGTTGCCTTAGATTAGGATATACAACGTTATAGACGCATATAATGTTCCCACCGAGGTGTAGGGTCCGACACGTCTGGAATGTTGTAGAATATTACATCCGAGATGTAAGGTTGCCTTAGGTTAGAATATATAACGTTATGGATGTATATACTGTTCCCACCGAGAAGTAGGGACCGACACGCCTGGAATGTTGTCAAATATTGCATGCGAGATGTTAGGTTGCCTTAGATTAGGATATACAATGTTATAGACGCATATAATGTTCCCACCGAGGAGTAGGGTCCGACACGCCTGGAATGTTGTAGAGTATTACATCCGAGATGTAAGGTTGCCTTAGGTTAGAATATATAACGTTATGGATGTATATACTGTTCCCACCGAGAAGTAGGGTCCGACACGCCAGGAATGTTGTCAAATATTACATCCAGGATGTAAGGTTGCCTTAGGTTAGGATATATAACGTTATGGATGTATATACTCTTCCCACCGAGAAGTAGGGTCCGACACGCCTGGAATGTTGTCAAATGTTACATTCGAGATGTTAGGTTGCCTTAGGTTAGGATATATGACGTTACAGACGTATATACTGTTCCCTCCGGGAAGAAGGGTTCGACAGGCCAGGAATGTTGTCAAATACTGCATCCGAGATTTTAGATTGCCTTAGATTATGATATCGACCGTTATAGACGCATATAATATTCCCACCGAAAAGTATGCACCGACACGCCAGGAATATTGTAAAATATTACGTCCGTGATAATAGGTTGCCTTAGATTAGGATATACAACGTTATAGACTCATATAATGTTCCCACCGAGAAGTAGGGTCCGACACGCCTGGAATGATGTAGAATATTACATCCGAGATGTCAGGTTGCCTTAGGTTAGGATATATAACGTTATAGACGTATATACTGTTCCCTCCGAGAAGTAGGGTTCGACAGGCCAGGAATGTTGTCAAATATTGCATCCGAGATGTTAGGTTGCCTTAGATTAGGATATACAACGTTATAGACGCATATAATGTTCCCACCGAGAAGTAGGGTCCGACACGCCTGGAATGTTGTAGAATATTACATCCGAGATGTAAGGTTGCCTTAGGTTAGAATATATAACGTTATGGATGTATATACTGTTCCCACCGAAAAGTAGGGTCCGACACGCCAGGAATGTTGTCAAATATTACATCCGAGATGTAAGGTTGCCTTAGGTTAGGATATATAACGTTATGGACGTATATACTGTTCCCACCGAGAAGTAGGGTCCGACACGCCAGGAATGTTGTCAAATATTACATCCGAGTTGTTACGTTGCCCTTATAGACGCATTAATGTTACCACCGAGACGTAGGGACCGACACGCCTGGAATGTTGTCAAATGTTACATCCGAAATGTTAGGTTGCCTTAGGTTAGCATATATATAGTTATAGACGTATATACTGTTCCCTCCGAGAAGTAGGGTTCGACAGGCCAGGAATGTTATCAAATATTGCACCCGAGATGTTAGGTTGCCTTAGATTATGATATATACCGTTATAGACGCATATAATGTTCCCACCGAGAAATAGGGTCCGGCACGCCTGGAATGAGGTAAAATATTACATCCGAGATGTCACGTTGCCTTAGATTAGGATATACAACGTTATAGACGCATATAATGTTCCCACCGAGAAGTAGGGTCCGACACGCATGGAATGTTGTGGAATAATACATCCGAGATGTCAGGTTGCCTTAGGTTAAGATATATAACGTTATAGACGTATATACTGTTCCCTCCGAGAAGTAGGGTTCGACAGGCCAGGAATGTTGTCAAATATTGCATCCGAGATGTTAGGTTGCCTTAGATTAGGATATATATAGTTATAGACGCATGTAATGTTACCACCGAGACGTAGGGACCGACACGCCTGGAATGTTGTCAAATGTTACATCCGAGATGTTAGGTTGCCTCAGGTTAGGATATATGACGTTATAGACGTATATACTGTTCCCTCCGAGAAGTAGGGTTCGACGGGCCAGGAATGTTGTCAAATATTGCATCCGAGATGTTAGGTCGCCTTAGGATAGGATATATAACGTTATAGACGCATGTAATGTTACCACCGAGGCGTAGGGACCGACACGCCTGGAATGATGTCAAATGTTACATCCGAGATGTTAGGTTGCCTTAGGTTAGGATATATGACGTTACAGACGTATATACTGTTCCCTCCGAGAAGTAGTGTTCGACAGGCCAGGAATGTTGTCAAATATTGCATACGAGATGTTAGGTTGCCTTAGATTAGGATATATACCGTTATAGACGTATATACTGTTCTCTCCGAGAAGTGGGGTTCGACAGGCCAGGAATGTTGTCAAATATTGCATCCGAGATGTTAAGTTGCCTCAGGTAAGGATATATGACGTTATAGACGTATATACTGTTCCCTCCGAGAAGTAGGGTTCGACAGGCCAGGAATGTTGTCAAATATTGCATCCGAGATGTTAGGTTGCCTTAGATTAGGATATACAACGTTATAGACGCATATAATGTTCCCACCGAGGAGTAGGGTCCGACACGCCTGGAATGTTGTAGAGTATTACATCCGAGATGTAAGGTTGCCTTAGGTTAGAATATATAACGTTATGGATGTATATACTGTTCCCACCGAGAAGTAGGGACCGACACGCCTGGAATGTTGTCAAATGTTACATCCGAGATGTTAGGTTGCCCTAGGTTAGGATATATAATGTTATAGACACATGTAATGTTACCACCGAGACGTAGGGACCGACACGCCTGGAATGTTGTCAAATGTTACATCCGAGATGTTAGGTTGCCTTAGGTTAGGATATATGACGTTACAGACGTATATACTGTTCCCTCCGGGAAGTAGGGTTCGACAGGCCAGGAATGTTGTCAAATATTGCATCCGAGATGTTAGGTTGCCTTAGATTATGATATATACCGTTATAGACGCATATAATGTTCCCACCGAGTAGTAGGATCCGACACGCCTGGAAGGTTGTAGAATATTACATCCGAGATGTCAGGTTGCCTTAGGTTAGGATATATACCGTTATAGACATATATACAGTTCCCTCCGAGAAGTACGGTTCGGCAGGCCAGGAATGTTGTCAAATCTTGCATCCGAGATGTTAGGTTGCCTTAGGTTAGGATATATAACGTTATAGACGCATGTAATGTTACCACCGAGACGTAGGGACCGACACGCCTGGAATGATGTCAAATGTTACATCCGAGATGTTAGGTTGCCTTAGGTTAGGATATATAACGTTATGGACGTATATACTGTTCCCACCGAGAAGTAGGGTCCGAAACGCCAGGAATGTTGTAAAATATTACATCCGAGTTGTTACGTTGCCGTTATAGACGCATTAATGTTACCACCGAGACGTAGGGACCGACACGCCTGGAATGTTGTCAAATGTGACATCCGAGATGTTAGGTTGCCTTAGGTTAGGATATATATCGTTATAGACGTATATACTGTTCCCACCGAGAGGTAGGGTTCGACAGGCCAGGAATGTTATCAAATATTGCATCCGAGATGTTAGGTTGCCGTAGGTTAGGATATATAACGTTTTAGACGCATGTAATGTTACCTCCGAGACGTAGGGACCGACACGCCTGGAATGTTGTCAAATGTTACATCCGAGTTGTTAGGTTGCCTTATGTTAGGATATATGACGCTACAGACGTATATACTGTTCCCTCCGAGAAGTAGGGTTCGACAGGCCAGGAATGTTGTCAAATATTGCATCCGAGATGTTAGGTTGCCTTAGATTAGGATATACAACGTTATAGACGTATATACTGTTCCCACCGAGAGGTAGGGTTCGACAGGCCAGGAATGTTGTCAAATATTGCATCCGAGATGTTAGGTTGCCTTAGATTAGGATATACAATGTTATAGACGCATATAATGTTCCCTCCGAGAAGTAGGGTTCGACAGGCCAGGAATGTTGTCAAATATTGCATCCGAGATGTTAGGTTGCCTTAGATTAGGATATACAACGTTATAGACGCATATAATGTTCCCACCGAGGAGTAGGGTCCGACACGCCTGGAATGTTGTAGAGTATTACATCCGAGATGTAAGGTTGCCTTAGGTTAGAATATATAACGTTATGGATGTATATACTGTTCCCACCGAGAAGTAGGGACCGACACGCCTGGAATGTTGTCAAATGTTACATCCGAGATGTTAGGTTGCCCTAGGTTAGGATATATAATGTTATAGACACATGTAATGTTACCACCGAGACGTAGGGACCGACACGCCTGGAATGTTGTCAAATGTTACATCCGAGATGTTAGGTTGCCTTAGGTTAGGATATATGACGTTACAGACGTATATACTGTTCCCTCCGGGAAGTAGGGTTCGACAGGCCAGGAATGTTGTCAAATATTGCATCCGAGATGTTAGGTTGCCTTAGATTATGATATATACCGTTATAGACGCATATAATGTTCCCACCGAGTAGTAGGATCCGACACGCCTGGAAGGTTGTAGAATATTACATCCGAGATGTCAGGTTGCCTTAGGTTAGGATATATACCGTTATAGACATATATACAGTTCCCTCCGAGAAGTACGGTTCGGCAGGCCAGGAATGTTGTCAAATCTTGCACCCGAGATGTTAGGTTGCCTTAGGTTAGGATATATAACGTTATAGACGCATGTAATGTTACCACCGAGACGTAGGGACCGACACGCCTGGAATGATGTCAAATGTTACATCCGAGATGTTAGGTTGCCTTAGGTTAGGATATATAACGTTATGGACGTATATACTGTTCCCACCGAGAAGTAGGGTCCGAAACGCCAGGAATGTTGTAAAATATTACATCCGAGTTGTTACGTTGCCGTTATAGACGCATTAATGTTACCACCGAGACGTAGGGACCGACACGCCTGGAATGTTGTCAAATGTGACATCCGAGATGTTAGGTTGCCTTAGGTTAGGATATATA
This sequence comes from Xylocopa violacea, assembly GCA_963969225.1. NCBI lineage: Eukaryota > Metazoa > Arthropoda > Insecta > Hymenoptera > Apidae > Xylocopa > Xylocopa violacea. Next base: position 25,542,297 of record CAXAJV010000004.1, read on the forward strand.
TCGTTATAGACGTATATACTGTTCCCACCGAGAGGTAGGGTTCGACAGGCCAGGAATGTTATCAAATATTGCATCCGAGATGTTAGGTTGCCGTAGGTTAGGATATATAACGTTTTAGACGCATGTAATGTTACCTCCGAGAAGTAGGGTTCGACAGGCCAGGAATGTTGTCAAATATTGCATCCGAGATGTTAGGTTGCCTTAGATTAGGATATACAACGTTATAGACGCATATAATGTTCCCACCGAGGAGTAGGGTCCGACACGCCTGGAATGTTGTAGAGTATTACATCCGAGATGTAAGGTTGCCTTAGGTTAGAATATATAACGTTATGGATGTATATACTGTTCCCACCGAGAAGTAGGGTCCGACACGCCAGGAATGTTGTCAAATATTACATCCGAGATGTAAGGTTGCCTTAGATTAGGATATACAACGTTATAGACGCATATAATGTTCCCACCGAGGTGTAGGGTCCGACACGTCTGGAATGTTGTAGAATATTACATCCGAGATGTAAGGTTGCCTTAGGTTAGAATATATAACGTTATGGATGTATATACTGTTCCCACCGAGAAGTAGGGACCGACACGCCTGGAATGTTGTCAAATGTTACATCCGAGATGTTAGGTTGCCCTAGGTTAGGATATATAATGTTATAGACGCATGTAATGTTACCACCGAGACGTAGGGACCGACACGCCTGGAATGTTGTCAAATGTTACATCCGAGATGTTAGGTTGCCTTAGGTTAGGATATATTACGTTACAGACGTATATACTGTTCCCTCCGGGAAGTAGGGTTCGACAGGCCAGGAATGTTGTCAAATATTGCATCCGAGATGTTAGGTTGCCTTAGATTATGATATATACCGTTATAGACGCATATAATGTTCCCACCGAGTAGTAGGATCCGACACGCCTGGAAGGTTGTAGAATATTACATCCGAGATGTCAGGTTGCCTTAGGTTAGGATATATACCGTTATAGACATATATACAGTTCCCTCCGAGAAGTACGGTTCGGCAGGCCAGGAATGTTGTCAAATCTTGCATCCGAGATGTTAGGTTGCCTTAGGTTAGGATATATGACGTTATAGACGCATGTAATGTTACCACCGAGACGTAGGGACCGACACGCCTGGAATGTTGTCAAATGTTACATCCGAGACGTTAGGTTGCCTTAGGTTAGGATATATGACGTTACAGACGTATATACTGTTCCCTCCGAGAAGTAGGGTTCGACAGGCCAGGAATGTTGTCAAATACTGCATCCGAGATGTTAGATTGCCTTAGATTATGATATCGACCGTTATAGACGCATATAATATTCCCACCGAAAAGTATGCACCGACACGCCAGGAATATTGTAAAATATTACGTCTGAGATAATAGGTTGCCTTAGATTCGGATATACAACGTTATAGACTCATATAATGTTCCCACCGAGAAGTAGGGTCCGACACGCCTGGAATGATGTAGAATATTACATCCGAGATGTCAGGTTGCCTTAGGTTAGGATATATAACGTTATAGACGTATATACTGTTCCCTCCGAGAAGTAGGGTTCGACAAGCCAGGAATGTTGTCAAATATTGCATGCGAGATGTTAGGTTGCCTTAGATTAGGATATACAATGTTATAGACGCATATAATGTTCCCACCGAGGAGTAGGGTCCGACACGCCTGGAATGTTGTAGAGTATTACATCCGAGATGTAAGGTTGCCTTAGGTTAGAATATATAACGTTATGGATGTATATACTGTTCCCACCGAGAAGTAGGGTCCGACACGCCAGGAATGTTGTCAAATATTACATCCAGGATGTAAGGTTGCCTTAGGTTAGGATATATAACGTTATGGATGTATATACTCTTCCCACCGAGAAGTAGGGTCCGACACGCCAGGAATGTTGTCAAATATTACATCCGAGATGTTAGGTTGCCTTAGGTTAGGATATATGACGTTATGGACGTATATACAGTTCCCTCCGAGAAGTACGGTTCGGCAGGCCAGGAATGTTGTCAAATCTTGCATCCGAGATGTTAGGTTGCCTTAGGTTAGGATATATAACGTTATAGACGCATGTAATGTTACCACCGAGACGTAGGGACCGACACGCCTCGAATGTTGTCAAATGTTACATCCGAGACGTTAGGTTGCCTTAGGTTAGGATATATGACGTTACAGACGTATATACTGTTCCCTCCGAGAAGTAGGGTTCGACAGGCCAGGAATGTTGTCAAATACTGCATCCGAGATGTTAGATTGCCTTAGATTATGATATCGACCGTTATAGACGCATATAATATTCCCACCGAAAAGTATGCACCGACACGCCAGGAATATTGTAAAATATTACGTCTGAGATAATAGGTTGCCTTAGATTCGGATATACAACGTTATAGATTCATATAATGTTCCCACCGAGAAGTAGGGTCCGACACGCCTGGAATGTTGTAGAATATTACATCCGAGATGTAAGGTTGCCTTAGGTTAGAATATATAACGTTATGGATGTATATACTGTTCCCACCGAAAAGTAGGGTCCGACACGCCAGGAATGTTGTCAAATCTTACATCCGAGATGTAAGGTTGCCTTAGGTTAGGATATATAACGATATGGACGTATATACTGTTCCCACCGAGAAGTAGGGTCCGACACGCCAGGAATGTTGTCAAATATTACATCCGAGTTGTTACGTTGCCCTTATAGACGCATTAATGTTACCACCGAGACGTAGGGACCGACACGCCTGGAATGTTGTCAAATGTTACATCCGAAATGTTAGGTTGCCTTAGGTTAGGATATATATCGTTATAGACGTATATACTGTTCCCACCGAGAGGTAGGGTTCGACAGGCAAGAAATGTTGTCAAATATTGCATCCGAGATGTTAGGTTGCCTTAGATAAGGATATATACCGTTATAGACGTATATAATGTTTCCTCCGAGAAGTAGGGTTCGACAGGCCAGGAATGTTGTCAAATATTGCATCCGAGATGTTAAGTTGCCTTAGATTAGGATATACAACGTTATAGACGCATATAATGTTCTCACCGAGAAGTAGGGTCCGACACGGCTGGAATGTTGTCAAATGTTACATCCGAGATGTTAGGCTGCCTTAGGTTAGCATATATATCGTTATAGACGTATATACTGTTCCCTCCGAGAAGTAGGGTTCGACAGGCCAGGAATGTTGTCAAATATTGCATCCGAGATGTTAGGTTGCCTTAGATTGGGATATACAACGTTATAGACGTATATACTGTTCCCTCCGAGAAGTAGGGTTCGACAGGCCAGGAATGTTGCCAAATATTGCATCCGAGATGTTAGGTTGCCTTAGATTAGAATATACAACGTTATAGACGAATATAATGTTCCCACCGAGGAGTAGGGTCCGACACGCCTGGAATGTTGTACAATATTACATCCGAGATATAAGGTTGCCTTAGGTTAGAATATATAACGTTATGGATGTATATACTGTCCCCACCGAGAAGTAGGGTCTGACACGCCAGGAATGTTGTCAAATATTACATCCGAAATGTAAGGTTGCCGTAGGTTAGGATATATAACGTTATGGACGTATATACTGTTCCCACCGAGAAGTAGGGTTCGACAGGCCAGGAATGTTGTCAAATATTGCATCCGAGATGTAAGGTTGCCTTAGGTTAGGATATATAACGTTATGGACGCATATAATGTTCCCACCGAGAAGTAGGGTCCGGCACGCCAGGAATGTTGTCAAATATTACATCCGAGTTGTTACGTTGCCCTTATAGACGCATTAATGTTACCACCGAGACGTAGGGACCGACACGCCTGGAATGTTGTCAAATGTTACATCCGAAATGTTAGGTTGCCTTAGGTTAGGATATATATCGTTATAGACGTATATACTGTTCCCACCGAGAGGTAGGGTTCGACAGGCAAGAAATGTTGTCAAATATTGCATCCGAGATGTTAGGTTGCCTTAGATAAGGATATATACCGTTATAGACGTATATAATGTTTCCTCCGAGAAGTAGGGTTCGACAGGCCAGGAATGTTGTCAAATATTGCATCCGAGATGTTAAGTTGCCTTAGATTAGGATATACAACGTTATAGACGCATATAATGTTCTCACCGAGAAGTAGGGTCCGACACGGCTGGAATGTTGTCAAATGTTACATCCGAGATGTTAGGCTGCCTTAGGCTAGCATATATATCGTTATAGACGTATATACTGTTCCCTCCGAGAAGTAGGGTTCGACAGGCCAGGAATGTTATCAAATATTGCATCCGAGATGTTAGCTTTCCTTAGATTATGATATATACCGTTATAGACGCATATAATGTTCCCACCGAGAAGTAGGGTCCGGCACGCCTGGAATGAAGTAAAATATTACATCCGAGATGTCACGTTGCCTTAGGTAAGGATATATAACGTTATAGACGTATATACTGTTCCCTCCGAGAAGTAGGGTTCGACAAGCCAGGAATGTTGTCAAATATTGCATGCGAGATGTTAGGTTGCCTTAGATTAGGATATATAATGTTATAGACACATATAATGTTCCCACCGTGGAGTAGGGTCCGACACGCCTGGAATGTTGTAGAGTATTACATCCGAGATGTAAGGTTGCCTTAGGTTAGAATATATAACGTTATGGATGTATATACTGTTCCCACCGAGAAGTAGGGTCCGACACGCCAGGAATGTTGTCAAATATTACATCCAGGATGTAAGGTTGCCTTAGGTTAGGATATATAACGTTATGGATGTATATACTCTTCCCACCGAGAAGTAGGGTCCGACACGCCAGGAATGTTGTCAAATATTACATCCGAGATGTTAGGTTGCCTTAGGTTAGGATATATGACGTTATGGACGTATATACTGTTCCCTCCGAGAAGTAGTGTTCGACAGGCCAGGAATGTTGTCAAATATTGCATCCGAGATGTTAAGTTGCCTTAGATTAGGATATATACCGTTATAGACGTATATACTGTTCTCTCCGAGAAGTAGGGTTCGACAGGCCAGGAATGTTGTCAAATATTGCATCCGAGATGTTAGGTTGCCTCAGGTAAGGATATATGACGTTATAGACGTATATACTGTTCCCTCCGAGAAGTAGGGTTCGACAGGCCAGGAATGTTGTCAAATATTGCATCCGAGATGTTAGGTTGCCTTAGGTTAGGATATATAACTTTATAGACGCATGTAATGTTACCACCGAGACGTAGGGACCGACACGCCTGGAATGTTGTCAAATGTTACATCCGAGATGTTAGGTTGCCTTAGGTTAGGATATATAACGTTATGGACGTATATACTGTTCCCACCGAGAAGTAGGGTCCGAAACGCCAGGAATGTTGTAAAATATTACATCCGAGTTGTTACGTTGCCGTTATAGACGCATTAATGTTACCACCGAGACGTAGGGACCGACACGCCTGGAATGTTGTCAAATGTGACATCCGAGATGTTAGGTTGCCTTATGTTAGGATATATGACGCTACAGACGTATATACTGTTCCCTCCGAGAAGTAGGGTTCGACAGGCCAGGAATGTTGTCAAATATTGCATCCGAGATGTTAGGTTGCCTTAGATTGGGATATACAACGTTATAGACGTATATACTGTTCCCTCCGAGAAGTAGGGTTCGACAGGCCAGGAATGTTGCCAAATATTGCATCCGAGATGTTAGGTTGCCTTAGATTAGGATATACAACGTTATAGACGAATATAATGTTCCCACCGAGGAGTAGGGTCCGACACGCCTGGAATGTTGTACAATATTACATCCGAGATATAAGGTTGCCTTAGGTTAGAATATATAACGTTATGGATGTATATACTGTCCCCACCGAGAAGTAGGGTCTGACACGCCAGGAATGTTGTCAAATATTACATCCGAAATGTAAGGTTGCCGTAGGTTAGGATATATAACGTTATGGACGTATATACTGTTCCCACCGAGAAGTAGGGTTCGACAGGCCAGGAATGTTGTCAAATATTGCATCCGAGATGTAAGGTTGCCTTAGGTTAGGATATATAACGTTATGGACGCATATAATGTTCCCACCGAGAAGTAGGGTCCGGCACGCCAGGAATGTTGTCAAATATTACATCCGAGTTGTTACGTTGCCCTTATAGACGCATTAATGTTACCACCGAGACGTAGGGACCGACACGCCTGGAATGTTGTCAAATGTTACATCCGAAATGTTAGGTTGCCTTAGGTTAGGATATATATCGTTATAGACGTATATACTGTTCCCACCGAGAGGTAGGGTTCGACAGGCAAGAAATGTTGTCAAATATTGCATCCGAGATGTAAGGTTGCCTTAGGTTAGAATATATAACGTTATGGATGTATATACTGTTCCCACCGAGAAGTAGGGTCCGACACGCCAGGAATGTTGTCAAATATTACATCCAGGATGTAAGGTTGCCTTAGGTTAGGATATATAACGTTATGGATGTATATACTCTTCCCACCGAGAAGTAGGGACCGACACGCCTGGCATGTTGTCAAATGTTACGTCCGAGACGTTAGGTTGCCTTAGGTTAGGATATATGACGTTACAGACGTATATACTGTTCCCTCCGAGAAGTAGGGTTCGACAGGCCAGGAATGTTGTCAAATACTGCATCCGAGATGTTAGATTGCCTTAGATTATGATATCGACCGTTATAGACGCATATAATATTCCCACCGAAAAGTATGCACCGACACGCCAGGAATATTGTAAAATATTACGTCTGAGATAATAGGTTGCCTTAGATTAGGATATACAACGTTATAGACTCATATAATGTTCCCACCGAGAAGTAGGGTCCGACACGCCTGGAATGATGTAGAATATTACATCCGAGATGTAAGGTTGCCTTAGGTTAGAATATATAACGTTATGGATGTATATACTGTTCCCACCGAAAAGTAGGGTCCGACACGCCAGGAATCTTGTCAAATATTACATCCGAGATGTAAGGTTGCCTTAGGTTAGGATATATAACGTTATGGACGTATATACTGTTCCCACCGAGAAGTAGGTTCCGACACGCCAGGAATGTTGTCAAATATTACATCCGAGTTGTTACGTTGCCGTTATAGACGCATTAATGTTACCACCGAGACGTATGGACCGACACGCCTGGAATGTTGTCAAATGTTACATCCGAGATGTTAGGCTGCCTTAGGTTAGCATATATATCGTTATAGACGTATATACTGTTCCCTCCGAGAAGTAGGGTTCGACAGGCCAGGAATGTTATCAAATATTGCATCCGAGATGTTAGGTTGCCTTAGATTATGATATATACCGTTATAGACGCATATAATGTTCCCACCGACAAATAGGGTCCGGCACGCATGGAATGATGAAAAATATTACATCCGAGATGTCACGTTGCCTTAGGGTAGGATATATAACGTTATAGACGTATATACTGTTCCCTCCGAGAAGTAGGGTTCGACAGGCGAGGAATGTTGTCAAATATTGCATCCGAGATGTTAGGTTACCTCAGAGTATGATATATACCGTTATAGACGCATATAATGTTCCCACCGAGAAGTAGGGTCCGACACGCCTGGAAGGTTGTAGAATATTACATCCGAGATGTCAGGTTGCCTTAGGTTAGGATATATACCGTTAGAGACATATATACTGTTCCCTCCGAGAAGTAGGGTTCGACAGGCCAGGAGTGTTGTTAAATATTGCATCCGAGATGTTAGGTTGCCTTAGATTATGATATATACCGTTATAGACGTATATACTGTTCCCTCCGAGAAGTAGGGTTCGACAGGCCAGGAATGTTGTCAAATATTGCATCCGAGATGTTAGGTTGCCTTAGATTAGGATATACAACGTTATAGACGCATATAATGTTCCCACCGAGGAGTAGGGTCCGACACGCCTGGAATGCTGTACAATATTACATCCGAGATATAAGGTTGCCTTAGGTTAGAATATATAACGTTATGGATGTATATACTGTCCCCACCGAGAAGTAGGGTCTGACACGCCAGGAATGTTGTCAAATATTACATCCGAAATGTAAGGTTGCCGTAGGTTAGGATATATAACGTTATGGACGTATATACTGTTCCCACCGAGAAGTAGGGTTCGACAGGCCAGGAATGTTGTCAAATATTGCATCCGAGATGTAAGGTTGCCTTAGGTTAGGATATATAACGTTATGGACGCATATAATGTTCCCACCGAGAAGTAGGGTCCGGCACGCCTGGAATGATGTAAAATATTACATCCGAGATGTCACGTTGCCTTAGGTAAGGATATATAACGTTATAGACGTATATACTGCTCCCTCCGAGAAGTAGGGTTCGACAGGCCAGGAATGTTGTCAAATATTGCATCCGAGATGTTAGGTTGCCTTAGATTAGGATATACAATGTTATAGACACATATAATGTTCCCACCGAGGAGTAGGGTCCGACACGCCTGGAATGTTGTAGAGTATTACATCCGAGATGTAAGGTTGCCTTAGGTTAGAATATATAACGTTATGGATGTATATACTGTTCCCACCGAGAAGTAGGGTCCGACACGCCAGGAATGTTGTCAAATATTACATCCAGGATGTAAGGTTGCCTTAGGTTAGGATATATAACGTTATGGATGTATATACTCTTCCCACCGAGAAGTAGGGTCCGACACGCCAGGAATGTTGTCAAATATTACATCCGAGATGTTAGGTTGCCTTAGGTTAGGATATATGACGTTATGGACGTATATACTGTTCCCTCCGAGAAGTAGTGTTCGACAGGCCAGGAATGTTGTCAAATATTGCATCCGAGATGTTAGGTTGCCTTAGATTATGATATATACCGTTATAGACGCATATAATGTTCCCACCGAGTAGTAGGATCCGACACGCCTGGAAGATTGTAGAATATTACATCCGAGATGTCAGGTTGCCTTAGGTTAGGATATATACCGTTATAGACATATATACTGTTCCCTCCGAGAAGTACGGTTCGGCAGGCCAGGAATGTTGTCAAATCTTGCATCCGAGATGTTAGGTTGCCTTAGGTTAGGATATATAACGTTATAGACGCATGTAATGTTACCACCGAGACGTAGGGACCGACACGCCTGGCATGTTGTCAAATGTTACGTCCGAGACGTTAGGTTGCCTTAGGTTAGGATATATGACGTTACAGACGTATATACTGTTCCCTCCGAGAAGTAGGGTTCGACAGGCCAGGAATGTTGTCAAATACTGCATCCGAGATGTTAGATTGCCTTAGATTATGATATCGACCGTTATAGACGCATATAATATTCCCACCGAAAAGTATGCACCGACACGCCAGGAATATTGTAAAATATTACGTCTGAGATAATAGGTTGCCTTAGATTAGGATATACAACGTTATAGACTCATATAATGTTCCCACCGAGAAGTAGGGTCCGACACGCCTGGAATGATGTAGAATATTACATCCGAGATGTAAGGTTGCCTTAGGTTAGAATATATAACGTTATGGATGTATATACTGTTCCCACCGAAAAGTAGGGTCCGACACGCCAGGAGTCTTGTCAAATATTACATCCGAGATGTAAGGTTGCCTTAGGTTAGGATATATAACGTTATAGACGTATATAATGTTCCCACCGAGGAGTAGGGTCCGACACGCCTGGAATGTTGTAGAATATTACATCCGAGATGTAAGGTTGCCTTAGGTTAGAATATATAACGTTATGGATGTATATACTGTTCCCACCGAGAAGTAGGGTCCGACACGCCAGGAATGTTGTCAAATATTACATCCGAGATGTAAGGTTGCCTTAGGTTAGGATTTACAATGTTATAGACACATATAATGTTCCCACCGAGAAGTAGGGTCCGACACGCCTGGAATGATGTAGAATATTACATCCAAGATGTCAGGTTGCCTTAGGTTAGGATATATAACTTTATAGACGTATATACTGTTCCCTCCGAGAAGTAGGGTTCGACAGGCCAGGAATGTTGTCAAATATTGCATCCGAGATGTTAGGTTGCCTTAGATTAGGATATACAACGTTATAGACGCATATAATGTTCCCACCGAGGAGTAGGGTCCGACACGCCTGGAATGTTGTAGAATATTACATCCGAGATGTAAGGTTGCCTTAGGTTAGAATATATAACGTTATGGATGTATATACTGTTCCCACCGAAAAGTAGGGTCCGACACGGCAGGAATGTTGTCAAATATTGCATCCGAGATGTTAGGTTACCTTAGAGTATGATATATACCGTTATAGACGCATATAATGTTCCCACCGAGAAGTAGGGTCCGACACGCCTGGAAGGTTGTAGAATATTACATCCGAGATGTCAGGTTGCCTTAGGTTAGGATATATACCGTTATAGACGTATATACTGTTCCCTCCGAGAAGTAGGGTTCGACAGGCCAGGAGTGTTGTCAAATATTGCATCCGAGATGTTAGGTTGCCTTAGATTATGATATATACCGTTATAGACGTATATACTGTTCCCTCCGAGAAGTAGGGTTCGACAGGCCAGGAATGTTGTCAAATATTGCATCCGAGATGTTAGGTTGCCTTAGATTAGGATATTCAACGTTATAGACGCATATAATGTTCCCACCGAGGAGTAGGGTCCGACACGCCTGGAATGTTGTAGAGTATTACATCCGAGATGTAAGGTTGCCTTAGGTTAGCATATATAACGTTATGGATGTATATACTGTTCCCACCGAGGAGTAGGGTCCGACAAGCCAGGAATGTTGTCAAATATTACATCCGAGATGTAAGGTTGCCTTAGATTAGGATATACAACGTTATAGACGCATATAATGTTCCCACCGAGGTGTAGAGTCCGACACGTCTGGAATGTTGTAGAATATTACATCCGAGATGTAAGGTTGCCTTAGGTTAGAATATATAACGTTATGGATGTATATACTGTTCCCACCGAGAAGTAGGGTCCGACACGCCAGGAATGTTGTCAAATATTACATCCGAGATGTAAGGTTGCCTTAGGTTAGGATATACAATGTTATAGACACATATAATGTTCCCACCGAGAAGTAGGGTCCGACATGCCTGGAATGATGTAGAATATTACATCCGAGATGTTAGGTTGCCTTAGGTTAGGATATATGACGATATGGACGTATATACTGTTCCCTCCGAGAAGTAGTGTTCGACAGGCCAGGAATGTTGTCAAATATTGCATCCGAGATGTTAGGTTGCCTTAGATTAGGATATATACCGTTATAGACGTATATACTGTTCTCTCCGAGAAGTAGGGTTCGACAGGCCAGGAATGTTGTCAAATATTGCATCCGAGATGTTAGGTTGCCTCAGGTAAGGATATATGACGTTATAGACGTATATACTGTTCCCTCCGAGAAGTAGGGTTCGACAGGCCAGGAATGTTGTCAAATATTGCATCCGAGATGTTAGGTTGCCTTAGGTTAGGATATATAACTTTATAGACGCATGTAATGTTACCACCGAGACGTAGGGACCGACACGCCTGGAATGTTGTCAAATGTTACATCCGAGATGTTAGGTTGCCTTAGGTTAGGATATCTGACGCTACAGACGTATATACTGTTCCCTCCGAGAAGTAGGGTTCGACAGGCCAGGAATGTTGTCAAATATTGCATCCGAGATGTTAGGTTGCCTTAGATTGGGATATACAACGTTATAGACGTATATACTGTTCCCTCCGAGAAGTAGGGTTCGACAGGCCAGGAATGTTGCCAAATATTGCATCCGAGATGTTAGGTTGCCTTAGATTAGGATATACAACGTTATAGACGAATATAATGTTCCCACCGAGAAGTAGGGACCGACACGCCTGGAATGTTGTCAAATGTTACATCCGAGATGTTAGGTTACCTCAGAGTATGATATATACCGTTATAGACGCATGTAATGTTACCACCGAGACGTAGGGACCGACACGCCTGGAATGTTGTCAAATGTTACATCCGAGATGTTAGGTTGCCTTAGGTTAGGATATATGACGTTACAGACGTATATACTGTTCCCTCCAGGAAGTAGGGTTCGACAGGCCAGGAATGTTGTCAAATATTGCATCCGAGATGTTAGGTTGCCTTAGATTATGATATATATCGTTATAGACGCATATAATGTTCCCACCGAGTAGTAGGATCCGACACGCCTGGAAGATTGTAGAATATTACATCCGAGATGTCAGGTTGCCTTAGGTTAGGATATATACCGTTATAGACATATATACTGTTCCCTCCGAGAAGTACGGTTCGGCAGGCCAGGAATGTTGTCAAATCTTGCATCCGAGATGTTAGGTTGCCTTACGTTAGGATATATAACGTTATAGACGCATGTAATGTTACCACCGAGACGTAGGGACCGACACGCCTGGAATGTTGTCAAATGTTACGTCCGAGACGTTAGGTTGCCTTAGGTTAGGATATATGACGTTACAGACGTATATACTGTTCCCTCCGAGAAGTAGGGTTCGACAGGCCAGGAATGTTGTCAAATACTGCATCCGAGATGTTAGATTGCCTTAGATTATGATATCGACCGTTATAGACGCATATAATATTCCCACCGAAAAGTATGCACCGACACGCCAGGAATATTGTAAAATATTACGTCTGAGATAATAGGTTGCCTTAGATTAGGATATACAACGTTATAGACTCATATAATGTTCCCACCGAGAAGTAGGGTCCGACACGCCTGGAATGATGTAGAATATTACATCCGAGATGTCAGGTTACCTCAGGGTAGGATATATAACGTTATAGACGTATATACTGTTCCCTCCGAGAAGTAGGGTTCGACAGGCCAGGAATGTTGTTAAGTATTGCATCCGAGATGTTAGGTTGCCTTAGATTAGGATATACAACGTTATAGACGAATATAATGTTCCCAGCGAGGAGTAGGGTCCGACACGCCTGGAATGTTGTAGAATATTACATCCGAGATGTTAGGTTGCCTTAGGTTAGGATATATGACGTTACAGACGTATATACTGTTCCCTCCGAGAAGTAGGGTTCGACAGGCCAGGAATGTTGTCAAATATTGCATCCGAGATGTTAGGTTACCTTAGAGTATGATATATACCGTTATAGACGCATATAATGTTCCCACCGAGAAGTAGGGTCCGGCACGCCTGGAATGATGTAAAATATTACATCCGAGATGTCACGTTGCCTTAGGTTAGGATATATAACGTTATAGACGTATATACTGTTCCCTCCGAGAAGTAGGGTTCGACAGGCCAGGAATGTTGTCAAATATTGCATCCGAGATGTTAGGTTACCTCAGAGTATGATATATACCGTTATAGACGCATATAATGTTCCCACCGAGAAGTAGGGTCCGACACGCCTGGAAGGTTGTAGAATATTACATCCGAGATGTCAGGTTGCCTTAGGTTAGGATATATACCGTTAGAGACGTATATACTGTTCCCTCCGAGAAGTAGGGTTGGACAGGCCAGGAGTGTTGTCAAATATTGCATCCGAGATGTCAGGTTGCCTTAGATTATGATATATACCGTTATAGACGTATATACTGTTCCCTCCGAGAAGTAGGGTTCGACAGGCCAGGAATGTTGTCAAATATTGCATCCGAGATGTTAGGTTGCCTTAGATTAGGATATTCAACGTTATAGACGCATATAATGTTCCCACCGAGGAGTAGGGTCCGACACGCCTGGAATGTTGTAGAGTATTACATCCGAGATGTAAGGTTGCCTTAGGTTAGAATATATAACGTTATGGATGTATATACTGTTCCCACCGAGAAGTAGGGTCCGACACGCCAGGAATGTTGTCAAATATTACATCCGAGATGTAAGGTTGCCTTAGATTAGGATATACAACGTTATAGACGCATATAATGTTCCCACCGAGGTGTAGAGTCCGACACGTCTGGAATGTTGTAGAATATTACATCCGAGATGTAAGGTTGCCTTAGGTTAGAATATATAACGTTATGGATGTATATACTGTTCCCACCGAAAAGTAGGGTCCGACACGCCAGGAATGTTGCCAAATATTGCATCCGAGATGTTAGGTTGCATTAGATTAGGATATACAACGTTATAGACGAATATAATGTTCCCACCGAGGAGTAGGGTCCGACACGCCTGGAATGTTGTACAATATTACATCCGAGATATAAGGTTGCCTTAGGTTAGAATATATAACGTTATGGATGTATATACTGTCCCCACCGAGGAGTAGGGTCCGACACGCCTGGAATGTTGTAGAATATTACATCCGAGATGTAAGGTTGCCTTAGGTTAGAATATATAACGTTATGGATGTATATACTGTTCCCACCGAAAAGTAGGGTCCGACACGCCAGGAATGTTGTCAAATATTACATCCGAGATGTAAGGTTGCCTTAGGTTAGGATATATAACGTTATGGACGTATATACTGTTCCCACCGAGAAGTAGTTTCCGACACGCCAGGAATGTTGTCAAATATTACATCCGAGTTGTTACGTTGCCGTTATAGACGCATTAATGTTACCACCGAGACGTATGGACCGACACGCCTGGAATGTTGTCAAATGTTACATCCGAGATGTTAGGCTGCCTTAGGTTAGCATATATATCGTTATAGACGTATATACTGTTCCCTCCGAGAAGTAGGGTTCGACAGGCCAGGAATGTTATCAAATATTGCATCCGAGATGTTAGGTTGCCTTAGATTATGATATATACCGTTATAGACGCATATAATGTTCCCACCGAGAAGTAGGGTCCGGCACGCCTGGAATGATGTAAAATATTACATCCGAGATGTCACGTTGCCTTAGGTTAGGATATATAACGTTATAGACGTATATACTGTTCCCTCCGAGAAGTAGGGTTCGACAGGCCAGGAATGTTGTCAAATATTGCATCCGAGATGTTAGGTTACCTCAGAGTATGATATATACCGTTATAGACGCATATAATGTTCCCACCGAGAAGTAGGGTCCGACACGCCTGGAAGGTTGTAGAATATTACATCCGAGATGTCAGGTTGCCTTAGGTTAGGATATATACCGTTAGAGACATATATACTGTTCCCTCCGAGAAGTAGGGTTCGACAGGCCAGGAGTGTTGTCAAATATTGCATCCGAGATGTTAGGTTGCCTTAGATTATGATATATACCGTTATAGACGTATATACTGTTCCCTCCGAGAAGTAGGGTTCGACAGGCCAGGAATGTTGTCAAATATTGCATCCGAGATGTTAGGTTGCCTTAGATTAGGATATACAACGTTATAGACGCATATAATGTTCCCACCGAGAAGTAGGGTCCGACACGCATGGAATATTGTAGAATAATACATCCGAGATGTCAGGTTGCCTTAGATTAGGATATACAACGTTATAGACGTATATACTGTTCCCTCCGAGAAGTAGGGTTCGACAGGCCAGGAATGTTGCCAAATATTGCATCCGAGATGTTAGGTTGCCTTAGAATAGGATATACAACGTTATAGACGAATATAATGTTCCCACCGAGAAGTAGGGTCCGACACGCCTGGAATGATGTAGAATATTACATCCGAGATGTCAGGTTGCCTTAGGTTAGGATATATAACGTTATAGACGTATATACTGTTCCCTCCGAGAAGTAGGGTTCGACAGGCCAGGAATGTTGTCAAATATTGCATCCGAGATGTTAGGTTGCCTTAGATTAGGATATACAACGTTATAGACGCATATAATGTTCCCACCGAGGAGTAGGGTCCGACACGCCTGGAATGTTGTAGAATATTACATCCGAGATGTAAGGTTGCCTTAGGTTAGAATATATAACGTTATGGATGTATATACTGTTCCCACCGAAAAGTAGGGTCCGACACGCCAGGAATGTTGTCAAATATTACATCCGAGTTGTTACGTTGCCCTTATAGACGCATTAATGTTACCACCGAGACGTAGGGACCGACACGCCTGGAATGTTGTCAAATGTTACATCCGAAATGTTAGGTTGCCTTAGGTTAGGATATATATCGTTATAGACGTATATACTGTTCCCACCGAGAGGTAGGGTTCGACAGGCAAGGAATGTTGTCAAATATTGCATCCGAGATGTTAGGTTGCCTTAGATAAGGATATATACCGTTATAGACGTATATAATGTTTCCTCCGAGAAGTAGGGTTCGACAGGCCAGGAATGTTGTCAAATATTGCATCCGAGATGTTAGGTTGCCTTAGATTAGGATATACAACGTTATAGACGCATATAATGTTCCCACCGAGAAGTAGGGTCCGACACGGCTGGAATGTTGTCAAATGTTACATCCGAGATGTTAGGCTGCCTTAGGTTAGCATATATATCGTTATAGACGTATATACTGTTCCCTCCGAGAAGTAGGTTTCGACAGGCCAGGAATGTTATCAAATATTGCATCCGAGATGTTAGGTTGCCTTAGATTATGATATATACCGTTATAGACGCATATAATGTTCCCACCGAGAAGTAGGGTCCGGCACGCCTGGAATGATGTAAAATATTACATCCGAGATGTCACGTTGCCTTAGGTTAGGATATATAACGTTATAGACGTATATACTGTTCCCTCCGAGAAGTAGGGTTCGACAGGCCAGGAATGTTGTCAAATATTGCATCCTAGATGTTAGGTTGCCTTAGATTAGGATATACAATGTTATAGACACATATAATGTTCCCACCGAGGAGTAGGGTCCGACACGCCTGGAATGTTGTAGAGTATTACATCCGAGATGTAAGGTTGCCTTAGGTTAGAATATATAACGTTATGGATGTATATACTGTTCCCACCGAGAAGTAGGGTCCGACACGCCAGGAATGTTGTCAAATATTACATCCAGGATGTAAGGTTGCCTTAGGTTAGGATATATAACGTTATGGATATATATACTGTTCCCACCGAGAAGTAGGGTCCGACACGCCAGGAATGTTGTCAAATATTACATCCGAGATGTTAGGTTGCCTTAGGTTAGGATATATGACGTTATGGACGTATATACTGTTCCCTCCGAGAAGTAGGGTCCGACACGCCTGGAATGTTGTACAATATTACATCCGAGATATAAGGTTGCCTTAGGTTAGAATATATAACGTTATGGATGTATATACTGTCCCCACCGAGAAGTAGGGTCTGACACGCCAGGAATGTTGTCAAATATTACATCCGAAATGTAAGGTTGCCGTAGGTTAGGATATATAACGTTATGGACGTATATACTGTTCCCACCGAGAAGTAGGGTTCGACAGGCCAGGAATGTTGTCAAATATTGCATACGAGATGTAAGGTTGCCTTAGGTTAGGATATATAACGTTATGGACGTATATACTGTTCCCACCGAGAAGTAGGGACCGACACGCCTGGAATGTTGTCAAATGTTACATCCGAGATGTTAGGTTGCCTTAGGTTAGGATATATAATGTTATAGACGCATGTAATGTTACCACCGAGACGTAGGGACCGACACGCCTGGAATGTTGTCAAATGTTACATCCGAGATGTTAGGTTGCCTTAGGTTAGGATATATGACGTTACAGACGTATATATTGTTCCCTCCGGGAAGTAGGGTTCGACAGGCCAGGAAAGTTGTCAAATATTGCATCCGAGATGTTAGGTTACCTTAGAGTATGATATATACCGTTATAGACGCATATAATGTTCCCACCGAGAAGTAGGGTCCGACACGCATGGAATGTTGTAGAATAATACATCCGAGATGTCAGGTTGCCTTAGATTAGGATATACAACGTTATAGACGTATATACTGTTCCCTCCGAGAAGTAGGGTTCGACAGGCCAGGAATGTTGCCAAATATTGCATCCGAGATGTTAGGTTGCCTTAGATTAGGATATACAACGTTATAGACGAATATAATGTTCCCACCGAGAAGTAGGGTCCGACACGCCTGGAATGATGTAGAATATTACATCCGAGATGTCAGGTTGCCTTAGGTTAGGATATATAACGTTATAGACGTATATACTGTTCCCTCCGAGAAGTAGGGTTCGACAGGCCAGGAATGTTGTCAAATATTGCATCCGAGATGTTAGGTTGCCTTAGATTAGGATATACAACGTTATAGACGCATATAATGTTCCCACCGAGGAGTAGGGTCCGACACGCCTGGAATGTTGTAGAATATTACATCCGAGATGTAAGGTTGCCTTAGGTTAGAATATATAACGTTATGGATGTATATACTGTTCCCACCGAAAAGTAGGGTCCGACACGGCAGGAATGTTGTCAAATATTACATCCGAGATGTAAGGTTGCCTTAGGTTAGGATATATAACGTTATAGACGTATATACTGTTCCCACCGAGAAGTAGGGTCCGACACGCCAGGAATGTTGTCAAATATTACATCCGAGTTGTTACGTTGCCCTTATAGACGCATTAATGTTACCACCGAGACGTAGGGACCGACACGCCTGGAATGTTGTCAAATGTTACATCCGAAATGTTAGGTTGCCTTAGGTTAGGATATATATCGTTATAGACGTATATACTGTTCCCACCGAGAGGTAGGGTTCGACAGGCAAGGAATGTTGTCAAATATTGCATCCGAGATGTTAGGTTGCCTTAGATAAGGATATATACCGTTATAGACGTATATAATGTTTCCTCCGAGAAGTAGGGTTCGACAGGCCAGGAATGTTGTCAAATATTGCATCCGAGATGTTAGGTTGCCTTAGATTAGTATATACAACGTTATAGACGCATATAATGTTCCCACCGAGAAGTAGGGTCCGACACGGCTGGAATGTTGTCAAATGTTACATCCGAGATGTTAGGCTGCCTTAGGTTAGCATATATATCGTTATAGACGTATATACTGTTCCCTCCGAGAAGTAGGTTTCGACAGGCCAGGAATGTTATCAAATATTGCATCCGAGATGTTAGGTTGCCTTAGATTATGATATATACCGTTATAGACGCATATAATGTTCCCACCGAGAAGTAGGGTCCGGCACGCCTGGAATGATGTAAAATATTACATCCGAGATGTCACGTTGCCTTAGGTTAGGATATATAACGTTATAGACGTATATACTGTTCCCTCCGAGAAGTAGGGTTCGACAGGCCAGGAATGTTGTCAAATATTGCATCCGAGATGTTAGGTTGCCTTAGATTAGGATATACAATGTTATAGACACATATAATGTTCCCACCGAGGAGTAGGGTCCGACACGCCTGGAATGTTGTAGAGTATTACATCCGAGATGTAAGGTTTCCTTAGGTTAGAATATATAACGTTATGGATGTATATACTGTTCCCACCGCGAAGTAGGGTCCGACACGCCAGGAATGTTGTCAAATATTACATCCAGGATGTAAGGTTGCCTTAGGTTAGGATATATAACGTTATGGATGTATATACTGTTCCCACCGAGAAGTATGGTCCGACACGCCAGGAATGTTGTCAAATATTACATCCGAGATGTCAGGTTGCCTTAGGTTAGGATATATGACGTTATGGACGTATATACTGTTCCCTCCGAGAAGTAGGGTCCGACACGCCTGGAATGTTGTACAATATTACATCCGAGATATAAGGTTGCCTTAGGTTAGAATATATAACGTTATGGATGTATATACTGTCCCCACCGAGAAGTAGGGTCTGACACGCCAGGAATGTTGTCAAATATTACATCCGAAATGTAAGATTGCCGTAGGTTAGGATATATAACGTTATGGACGTATATACTGTTCCCACCGAGAAGTAGGGTTCGACAGGCCAGGAATGTTGTCAAATATTGCATCCGAGATGTAAGGTTGCCTTAGGTTAGGATATATAACGTTATGGACGTATATACTGTTCCCACCGAGAAGTAGGGACCGACACGCCTGGAATGTTGTCAAATGTTACATCCGAGATGTTAGGTTGCCTTAGGTTAGGATATATAATGTTATAGACGCATGTAATGTTACCACCGAGACGTAGGGACCGACACGCCTGGAATGTTGTCAAATGTTACATCCGAGATGTTAGGTTGCCTTAGGTTAGGATATATGACGTTACAGACGTATATATTGTTCCCTCCGAGAAGTAGGGTTCGACAGGCCAGGAATGTTGTCAAATATTGCATCCGAGATGTTAGGTTACCTTAGAGTATGATATATACCGTTATAGACGCATATAATGTTCCCACCGAGAAGTAGGGTCCGACACGGCTGGAATGTTGTCAAATGTTACATCCGAGATGTCAGGCTGCCTTAGGTTAGCATATATATCGTTATAGACGTATATACTGTTCCCTCCGAGAAGTAGGTTTCGACAGGCCAGGAATGTTATCAAATATTGCATCCGAGATGTTAGGTTGCCTTAGATTATGATATATACCGTTATAGACGCATATAATGTTCCCACCGAGAAGTAGGGTCCGGCACGCCTGGAATGATGTAAAATATTACATCCGAGATGTCACGTTGCCTTAGGTTAGGATATATAACGTTATAGACGTATATACTGTTCCCTCCGAGAAGTAGGGTTCGACAGGCCAGGAATGTTGTCAAATATTGCATCCGAGATGTTAGGTTGCCTTAGATTAGGATATACAATGTTATAGACACATATAATGTTCCCACCGAGGAGTAGGGTCCGACACGCCTGGAATGTTGTAGAGTATTACATCCGAGATGTAAGGTTGCCTTAGGTTAGAATATATAACGTTATGGATGTATATACTGTTCCCACCGAGAAGTAGGGTCCGACACGCCAGGAATGTTGTCAAATATTACATCCAGGATGTAAGGTTGCCTTAGGTTAGGATATATAACGTTATGGATGTATATACTGTTCCCACCGAGAAGTAGGGTCCGACACGCCAGGAATGTTGTCAAATATTACATCCAGGATGTAAGGTTGCCTTAGGTTAGGATATATAACGTTATGGATGTATATACTGTTCCCACCGAGAAGTAGGGTCCGACACGCCAGGAATGTTGTCAAATATTACATCCGAGATGTTAGGTTGCCTTAGGTTAGGATATATGACGTTATGGGCGTATATAGTGTTCCCTCCGAGAAGTAGGGTCCGACACGCCTGGAATGTTGTACAATATTACATCCGAGATATAAGGTTGCCTTAGGTTAGAATATATAACGTTATGGATGTATATACTGTCCCCACCGAGAAGTAGGGTCTGACACGCCAGGAATGTTGTCAAATATTACATCCGAAATGTAAGGTTGCCGTAGGTTAGGATATATAACGTTATGGACGTATATACTGTTCCCACCGAGAAGTAGGGTTCGACAGGCCAGGAATGTTGTCAAATATTGCATCCGAGATGTAAGGTTGCCTTAGGTTAGGATATATAACGTTATGGACGTATATACTGTTCCCACCGAGAAGTAGGGACCGACACGCCTGGAATGTTGTCAAATGTTACATCCGAGATGTTAGGTTGCCTTAGGTTAGGATATATAATGTTATAGACGCATGTAATGTTACCACCGAGACGTAGGGACCGACACGCCTGGAATGTTGTCAAATGTTACATCCGAGATGTTAGGTTGCCTTAGGTTAGGATATATGACGTTACAGACGTATATATTGTTCCCTCCGAGAAGTAGGGTTCGACAGGCCAGGAATGTTGTCAAATATTGCATCCGAGATGTTAGGTTACCTTAGAGTATGATATATACCGTTATAGATGCATATAATGTTCCCACCGAGAAGTAGGGTCCGACACGCCTGGAAGGTTGTAGAATATTACATCCGAGATGTCAGGTTGCCTTAGGTTAGGATATATACCGTTATAGACATATATACTGTTCCCTCCGAGAAGTAGGGTTCGACAGGCCAGGAGTGTTGTCAAATATTGCATCCGAGATGTTAGGTTGCCTTAGATTATGATATATACCGTTATAGACGTATATACTGTTCCCTCCGAGAAGTAGGGTTCGACAGGCCAGGAATGTTGTCAAATATTGCATCCGAGATGTTAGGTTGCCTTAGATTAGGATATACAACGTTATAGACGCATATAATGTTCCCACCGAGAAGTAGGGTCCGACACGCATGGAATGTTGTAGAATAATACATCCGAGATGTCAGGTTGCCTTAGATTAGGATATACAACGTTATAGACGTATATACTGTTCCCTCCGAGAAGTAGGGTTCGACAGGCCAGGAATGTTGCCAAATATTGCATCCGAGATGTTAGGTTGCCTTAGATTAGGATATACAACGTTATAGACGAATATAATGTTCCCACCGAGGAGTAGGGTCCGACACGCCTGGAATGTTGTAGAGTATTACATCCGAGATGTAAGGTTGCCTTAGGTTAGAATATATAACGTTATGGATGTATATACTGTTCCCACCGAGAAGTAGGGTCCGACACGCCAGGAATGTTGTCAAATATTACATCCAGGATGTAAGGTTGCCTTAGGTTAGGATATATGACGTTATGGACGTATATACTGTTCCCTCCGAGAAGTAGTGTTCGACAGGCCAGGAATGTTGTCAAATATTGCATCCGAGATGTTAGGTTGCCTTAGATTATGATATATACCGTTATAGACGCATATAATGTTCCCACCGAGTAGTAGGATCCGACACGCCTGGAAGATTGTAGAATATTACATCCGAGATGTCAGGTTGCCTTAGGTTAGGATATATACCGTTATAGACATATATACTGTTCCCTCCGAGAAGTACGGTTCGGCAGGCCAGGAATGTTGTCAAATCTTGCATCCGAGATGTTAGGTTGCCTTAGATTAGGATATACAACGTTATAGACGCATATAATGTTCCCACCGAGGAGTAGGGTCCGACACGCCTGGAATGTTGTAGAATATTACATCCGAGATGTAAGGTTGCCTTAGGTTAGAATATATAACGTTATGGATGTATATACTGTTCCCACCGAAAAGTAGGGTCCGACACGGCAGGAATGTTGTCAAATATTGCATCCGAGATGTTAGGTTACCTTAGAGTATGATATATACCGTTATAGACGCATATAATGTTCCCACCGAGAAGTAGGGTCCGACACGCCTGGAAGGTTGTAGAATATTACATCCGAGATGTCAGGTTGCCTTAGGTTAGGATATATACCGTTATAGACGTATATACTGTTCCCTCCGAGAAGTAGGGTTCGACAGGCCAGGAGTGTTGTCAAATATTGCATCCGAGATGTTAGGTTGCCTTAGATTATGATATATACCGTTATAGACGTATATACTGTTCTCTCCGAGAAGTAGGGTTCGACAGGCCAGGAATGTTGTCAAATATTGCATCCGAGATGTTAGGTTGCCTCAGGTAAGGATATATGACGTTATAGACGTATATACTGTTCCCTCCGAGAAGTAGGGTTCGACAGGCCAGGAATGTTGTCAAATATTGCATCCGAGATGTTAGGTTGCCTTAGGTTAGGATATATAACTTTATAGACGCATGTAATGTTACCACCGAGACGTAGGGACCGACACGCCTGGAATGTTGTCAAATGTTACATCCGAGATGTTAGGTTGCCTTAGGTTAGGATATCTGACGCTACAGACGTATATACTGTTCCCTCCGAGAAGTAGGGTTCGACAGGCCAGGAATGTTGTCAAATATTGCATCCGAGATGTTAGGTTGCCTTAGATTGGGATATACAACGTTATAGACGTATATACTGTTCCCTCCGAGAAGTAGGGTTCGACAGGCCAGGAATGTTGCCAAATATTGCATCCGAGATGTTAGGTTGCCTTAGATTAGGATATACAACGTTATAGACGAATATAATGTTCCCACCGAGAAGTAGGGACCGACACGCCTGGAATGTTGTCAAATGTTACATCCGAGATGTTAGGTTACCTCAGAGTATGATATATACCGTTATAGACGCATGTAATGTTACCACCGAGACGTAGGGACCGACACGCCTGGAATGTTGTCAAATGTTACATCCGAGATGTTAGGTTGCCTTAGGTTAGGATATATGACGTTACAGACGTATATACTGTTCCCTCCAGGAAGTAGGGTTCGACAGGCCAGGAATGTTGTCAAATATTGCATCCGAGATGTTAGGTTGCCTTAGATTATGATATATATCGTTATAGACGCATATAATGTTCCCACCGAGTAGTAGGATCGGACACGCCTGGAAGATTGTAGAATATTACATCCGAGATGTCAGGTTGCCTTAGGTTAGGATATATACCGTTATAGACATATATACTGTTCCCTCCGAGAAGTACGGTTCGGCAGGCCAGGAATGTTGTCAAATCTTGCATCCGAGATGTTAGGTTGCCTTACGTTAGGATATATAACGTTATAGACGCATGTAATGTTACCACCGAGACGTAGGGACCGACACGCCTGGAATGTTGTCAAATGTTACGTCCGAGACGTTAGGTTGCCTTAGGTTAGGATATATGACGTTACAGACGTATATACTGTTCCCTCCGAGAAGTAGGGTTCGACAGGCCAGGAATGTTGTCAAATACTGCATCCGAGATGTTAGATTGCCTTAGATTATGATATCGACCGTTATAGACGCATATAATATTCCCACCGAAAAGTATGCACCGACACGCCAGGAATATTGTAAAATATTACGTCTGAGATAATAGGTTGCCTTAGATTAGGATATACAACGTTATAGACTCATATAATGTTCCCACCGAGAAGTAGGGTCCGACACGCCTGGAATGATGTAGAATATTACATCCGAGATGTCAGGTTACCTCAGGGTAGGATATATAACGTTATAGACGTATATACTGTTCCCTCCGAGAAGTAGGGTTCGACAGGCCAGGAATGTTGTTAAGTATTGCATCCGAGATGTTTGGTTGCCTTAGATTAGGATATACAACGTTATAGACGAATATAATGTTCCCAGCGAGGAGTAGGGTCCGACACGCCTGGAATGTTGTAGAATATTACATCCGAGATGTTAGGTTGCCTTAGGTTAGGATATATGACGTTACAGACGTATATACTGTTCCCTCCGAGAAGTAGGGTTCGACAGGCCAGGAATGTTGTCAAATATTGCATCCGAGATGTTAGGTTACCTTAGAGTATGATATATACCGTTATAGACGCATATAATGTTCCCACCGAGAAGTAGGGTCCGGCACGCCTGGAATGATGTAAAATATTACATCCGAGATGTCACGTTGCCTTAGGTTAGGATATATAACGTTATAGACGTATATACTGTTCCCTCCGAGAAGTAGGGTTCGACAGGCCAGGAATGTTGTCAAATATTGCATCCGAGATGTTAGGTTACCTCAGAGTATGATATATACCGTTATAGACGCATATAATGTTCCCACCGAGAAGTAGGGTCCGACACGCCTGGAAGGTTGTAGAATATTACATCCGAGATGTCAGGTTGCCTTAGGTTAGGATATATACCGTTAGAGACGTATATACTGTTCCCTCCGAGAAGTAGGGTTGGACAGGCCAGGAGTGTTGTCAAATATTGCATCCGAGATGTCAGGTTGCCTTAGATTATGATATATACCGTTATAGACGTATATACTGTTCCCTCCGAGAAGTAGGGTTCGACAGGCCAGGAATGTTGTCAAATATTGCATCCGAGATGTTAGGTTGCCTTAGATTAGGATATTCAACGTTATAGACGCATATAATGTTCCCACCGAGGAGTAGGGTCCGACACGCCTGGAATGTTGTAGAGTATTACATCCGAGATGTCAGGTTGCCTTAGATTAGGATATACAACGTTATAGACGTATATACTGTTCCCTCCGAGAAGTAGGGTTCGACAGGCCAGGAATGTTGCCAAATATTGCATCCGAGATGTTAGGTTGCCTTAGAATAGGATATACAACGTTATAGACGAATATAATGTTCCCACCGAGAAGTAGGGTCCGACACGCCTGGAATGATGTAGAATATTACATCCGAGATGTCAGGTTGCCTTAGGTTAGGATATATAACGTTATAGACGTATATACTGTTCCCTCCGAGAAGTAGGGTTCGACAGGCCAGGAATGTTGTCAAATATTGCATCCGAGATGTTAGGTTGCCTTAGATTAGGATATACAACGTTATAGACGCATATAATGTTCCCACCGAGGAGTAGGGTCCGACACGCCTGGAATGTTGTAGAATATTACATCCGAGATGTAAGGTTGCCTTAGGTTAGAATATATAACGTTATGGATGTATATACTGTTCCCACCGAAAAGTAGGGTCCGACACGCCAGGAATGTTGTCAAATATTACATCCGAGTTGTTACGTTGCCCTTATAGACGCATTAATGTTACCACCGAGACGTAGGGACCGACACGCCTGGAATGTTGTCAAATGTTACATCCGAAATGTTAGGTTGCCTTAGGTTAGGATATATATCGTTATAGACGTATATACTGTTCCCACCGAGAGGTAGGGTTCGACAGGCAAGGAATGTTGTCAAATATTGCATCCGAGAGGTTAGGTTGCCTTAGATAAGGATATATACCGTTATAGACGTATATAATGTTTCCTCCGAGAAGTAGGGTTCGACAGGCCAGGAATGTTGTCAAATATTGCATCCGAGATGTTAGGTTGCCTTAGATTAGGATATACAACGTTATAGACGCATATAATGTTCCCACCGAGAAGTAGGGTCCGACACGGCTGGAATGTTGTCAAATGTTACATCCGAGATGTTAGGCTGCCTTAGGTTAGCATATATATCGTTATAGACGTATATACTGTTCCCTCCGAGAAGTAGGTTTCGACAGGACAGGAATGTTATCAAATATTGCATCCGAGATGTTAGGTTGCCTTAGATTATGATATATACCGTTATAGACGCATATAATGTTCCCACCGAGAAGTAGGGTCCGGCACGCCTGGAATGATGTAAAATATTACATCCGAGATGTCACGTTGCCTTAGGTTAGGATATATAACGTTATAGACGTATATACTGTCCCCTCCGAGAAGTAGGGTCCGACACGCCTGGAATGTTGTACAATATTACATCCGAGATATAAGGTTGCCTTAGGTTAGAATATATAACGTTATGGATGTATATACTGTCCCCACCGAGAAGTAGGGTCTGACACGCCAGGAATGTTGTCAAATATTACATCCGAAATGTAAGGTTGCCGTAGGTTAGGATATATAACGTTATGGACGTATATACTGTTCCCACCGAGAAGTAGGGTTCGACAGGCCAGGAATGTTGTCAAATATTGCATACGAGATGTAAGGTTGCCTTAGGTTAGGATATATAACGTTATGGACGTATATACTGTTCCCACCGAGAAGTAGGGACCGACACGCCTGGAATGTTGTCAAATGTTACATCCGAGATGTTAGGTTGCCTTAGGTTAGGATATATAATGTTATAGACGCATGTAATGTTACCACCGAGACGTAGGGACCGACACGCCTGGAATGTTGTCAAATGTTACATCCGAGATGTTAGGTTGCCTTAGGTTAGGATATATGACGTTACAGACGTATATATTGTTCCCTCCGGGAAGTAGGGTTCGACAGGCCAGGAAAGTTGTCAAATATTGCATCCGAGATGTTAGGTTACCTTAGAGTATGATATATACCGTTATAGACGCATATAATGTTCCCACCGAGAAGTAGGGTCCGACACGCATGGAATGTTGTAGAATAATACATCCGAGATGTCAGGTTGCCTTAGATTAGGATATACAACGTTATAGACGTATATACTGTTCCCTCCGAGAAGTAGGGTTCGACAGGCCAGGAATGTTGCCAAATATTGCATCCGAGATGTTAGGTTGCCTTAGATTAGGATATACAACGTTATAGACGAATATAATGTTCCCACCGAGAAGTAGGGTCCGACACGCCTGGAATGATGTAGAATATTACATCCGAGATGTCAGGTTGCCTTAGGTTAGGATATATAACGTTATAGACGTATATACTGTTCCCTCCGAGAAGTAGGGTTCGACAGGCCAGGAATGTTGTCAAATATTGCATCCGAGATGTTAGGTTGCCTTAGATTAGGATATACAACGTTATAGACGCATATAATGTTCCCACCGAGGAGTAGGGTCCGACACGCCTGGAATGTTGTAGAATATTACATCCGAGATGTAAGGTTGCCTTAGGTTAGAATATATAACGTTATGGATGTATATACTGTTCCCACCGAAAAGTAGGGTCCGACACGGCAGGAATGTTGTCAAATATTACATCCGAGATGTAAGGTTGCCTTAGGTTAGGATATATAACGTTATAGACGTATATACTGTTCCCACCGAGAAGTAGGGTCCGACA
Source organism: Xylocopa violacea (assembly GCA_963969225.1). Taxonomy (NCBI): domain Eukaryota; kingdom Metazoa; phylum Arthropoda; class Insecta; order Hymenoptera; family Apidae; genus Xylocopa; species Xylocopa violacea. The sequence goes on from CAXAJV010000004.1 coordinate 25,570,504, forward strand.
CGCCAGGAATGTTGTCAAATATTACATCCGAGTTGTTACGTTGCCCTTATAGACGCATTAATGTTACCACCGAGACGTAGGGACCGACACGCCTGGAATGTTGTCAAATGTTACATCCGAAATGTTAGGTTGCCTTAGGTTAGGATATATATCGTTATAGACGTATATACTGTTCCCACCGAGAGGTAGGGTTCGACAGGCAAGGAATGTTGTCAAATATTGCATCCGAGATGTTAGGTTGCCTTAGATAAGGATATATACCGTTATAGACGTATATAATGTTTCCTCCGAGAAGTAGGGTTCGACAGGCCAGGAATGTTGTCAAATATTGCATCCGAGATGTTAGGTTGCCTTAGATTAGGATATACAACGTTATAGACGCATATAATGTTCCCACCGAGAAGTAGGGTCCGACACGGCTGGAATGTTGTCAAATGTTACATCCGAGATGTTAGGCTGCCTTAGGTTAGCATATATATCGTTATAGACGTATATACTGTTCCCTCCGAGAAGTAGGTTTCGACAGGCCAGGAATGTTATCAAATATTGCATCCGAGATGTTAGGTTGCCTTAGATTATGATATATACCGTTATAGACGCATATAATGTTCCCACCGAGAAGTAGGGTCCGGCACGCCTGGAATGATGTAAAATATTACATCCGAGATGTCACGTTGCCTTAGGTTAGGATATATAACGTTATAGACGTATATACTGTTCCCTCCGAGAAGTAGGGTTCGACAGGCCAGGAATGTTGTCAAATATTGCATCCGAGATGTTAGGTTGCCTTAGATTAGGATATACAATGTTATAGACACATATAATGTTCCCACCGAGGAGTAGGGTCCGACACGCCTGGAATGTTGTAGAGTATTACATCCGAGATGTAAGGTTTCCTTAGGTTAGAATATATAACGTTATGGATGTATATACTGTTCCCACCGCGAAGTAGGGTCCGACACGCCAGGAATGTTGTCAAATATTACATCCAGGATGTAAGGTTGCCTTAGGTTAGGATATATAACGTTATGGATGTATATACTGTTCCCACCGAGAAGTATGGTCCGACACGCCAGGAATGTTGTCAAATATTACATCCGAGATGTCAGGTTGCCTTAGGTTAGGATATATGACGTTATGGACGTATATACTGTTCCCTCCGAGAAGTAGGGTCCGACACGCCTGGAATGTTGTACAATATTACATCCGAGATATAAGGTTGCCTTAGGTTAGAATATATAACGTTATGGATGTATATACTGTCCCCACCGAGAAGTAGGGTCTGACACGCCAGGAATGTTGTCAAATATTACATCCGAAATGTAAGATTGCCGTAGGTTAGGATATATAACGTTATGGACGTATATACTGTTCCCACCGAGAAGTAGGGTTCGACAGGCCAGGAATGTTGTCAAATATTGCATCCGAGATGTAAGGTTGCCTTAGGTTAGGATATATAACGTTATGGACGTATATACTGTTCCCACCGAGAAGTAGGGACCGACACGCCTGGAATGTTGTCAAATGTTACATCCGAGATGTTAGGTTGCCTTAGGTTAGGATATATAATGTTATAGACGCATGTAATGTTACCACCGAGACGTAGGGACCGACACGCCTGGAATGTTGTCAAATGTTACATCCGAGATGTTAGGTTGCCTTAGGTTAGGATATATGACGTTACAGACGTATATATTGTTCCCTCCGAGAAGTAGGGTTCGACAGGCCAGGAATGTTGTCAAATATTGCATCCGAGATGTTAGGTTACCTTAGAGTATGATATATACCGTTATAGACGCATATAATGTTCCCACCGAGAAGTAGGGTCCGACACGGCTGGAATGTTGTCAAATGTTACATCCGAGATGTCAGGCTGCCTTAGGTTAGCATATATATCGTTATAGACGTATATACTGTTCCCTCCGAGAAGTAGGTTTCGACAGGCCAGGAATGTTATCAAATATTGCATCCGAGATGTTAGGTTGCCTTAGATTATGATATATACCGTTATAGACGCATATAATGTTCCCACCGAGAAGTAGGGTCCGGCACGCCTGGAATGATGTAAAATATTACATCCGAGATGTCACGTTGCCTTAGGTTAGGATATATAACGTTATAGACGTATATACTGTTCCCTCCGAGAAGTAGGGTTCGACAGGCCAGGAATGTTGTCAAATATTGCATCCGAGATGTTAGGTTGCCTTAGATTAGGATATACAATGTTATAGACACATATAATGTTCCCACCGAGGAGTAGGGTCCGACACGCCTGGAATGTTGTAGAGTATTACATCCGAGATGTAAGGTTGCCTTAGGTTAGAATATATAACGTTATGGATGTATATACTGTTCCCACCGAGAAGTAGGGTCCGACACGCCAGGAATGTTGTCAAATATTACATCCAGGATGTAAGGTTGCCTTAGGTTAGGATATATAACGTTATGGATGTATATACTGTTCCCACCGAGAAGTAGGGTCCGACACGCCAGGAATGTTGTCAAATATTACATCCAGGATGTAAGGTTGCCTTAGGTTAGGATATATAACGTTATGGATGTATATACTGTTCCCACCGAGAAGTAGGGTCCGACACGCCAGGAATGTTGTCAAATATTACATCCGAGATGTTAGGTTGCCTTAGGTTAGGATATATGACGTTATGGGCGTATATAGTGTTCCCTCCGAGAAGTAGGGTCCGACACGCCTGGAATGTTGTACAATATTACATCCGAGATATAAGGTTGCCTTAGGTTAGAATATATAACGTTATGGATGTATATACTGTCCCCACCGAGAAGTAGGGTCTGACACGCCAGGAATGTTGTCAAATATTACATCCGAAATGTAAGGTTGCCGTAGGTTAGGATATATAACGTTATGGACGTATATACTGTTCCCACCGAGAAGTAGGGTTCGACAGGCCAGGAATGTTGTCAAATATTGCATCCGAGATGTAAGGTTGCCTTAGGTTAGGATATATAACGTTATGGACGTATATACTGTTCCCACCGAGAAGTAGGGACCGACACGCCTGGAATGTTGTCAAATGTTACATCCGAGATGTTAGGTTGCCTTAGGTTAGGATATATAATGTTATAGACGCATGTAATGTTACCACCGAGACGTAGGGACCGACACGCCTGGAATGTTGTCAAATGTTACATCCGAGATGTTAGGTTGCCTTAGGTTAGGATATATGACGTTACAGACGTATATATTGTTCCCTCCGAGAAGTAGGGTTCGACAGGCCAGGAATGTTGTCAAATATTGCATCCGAGATGTTAGGTTGCCTTAGATTAGGATATACAATGTTATAGACACATATAATGTTCCCACCGAGGAGTAGGGTCCGACACGCCTGGAATGTTGTAGAGTATTACATCCGAGATGTAAGGTTGCCTTAGGTTAGAATATATAACGTTATGGATGTATATACTGTTCCCACCGAGAAGTAGGGTCCGACACGCCAGGAATGTTGTCAAATATTACATCCAGGATGTAAGGTTGCCTTAGGTTAGGATATATAACGTTATGGATGTATATACTGTTCCCACCGAGAAGTAGGGTCCGACACGCCAGGAATGTTGTCAAATATTACATCCAGGATGTAAGGTTGCCTTAGGTTAGGATATATAACGTTATGGATGTATATACTGTTCCCACCGAGAAGTAGGGTCCGACACGCCAGGAATGTTGTCAAATATTACATCCGAGATGTTAGGTTGCCTTAGGTTAGGATATATGACGTTATGGGCGTATATAGTGTTCCCTCCGAGAAGTAGGGTCCGACACGCCTGGAATGTTGTACAATATTACATCCGAGATATAAGGTTGCCTTAGGTTAGAATATATAACGTTATGGATGTATATACTGTTCCCACCGAGAAGTAGGGTCCGACACGCCAGGAATGTTGTCAAATATTACATCCAGGATGTAAGGTTGCCTTAGGTTAGGATATATGACGTTATGGGCGTATATAGTGTTCCCTCCGAGAAGTAGGGTCCGACACGCCTGGAATGTTGTACAATATTACATCCGAGATATAAGGTTGCCTTAGGTTAGGATATATGACGTTACAGACGTATATATTGTTCCCTCCGAGAAGTAGGGTTCGACAGGCCAGGAATGTTGTCAAATATTGCATCCGAGACGTTAGGTTACCTTAGAGTATGATATATACCGTTATAGACGCATATAATGTTCCCACCGAGAAGTAGGGTCCGACACGCATGGAATGTTGTAGAATAATACATCCGAGATGTCAGGTTGCCTTAGATTAGGATATACAACGTTATAGACGTATATACTGTTCCCTCCGAGAAGTAGGGTTCGACAGGCCAGGAATGTTGCCAAATATTGCATCCGAGATGTTAGGTTGCCTTAGATTAGGATATACAACGTTATAGACGAATATAATGTTCCCACCGAGGAGTAGGGTCCGACACGCCTGGAATGTTGTAGAGTATTACATCCGAGATGTAAGGTTGCCTTAGGTTAGAATATATAACGTTATGGATGTATATACTGTTCCCACCGAGAAGTAGGGTCCGACACGCCAGGAATGTTGTCAAATATTACATCCGAGATGTAAGGTTGCCTTAGATTAGGATATACAACGTTATAGACGCATATAATGTTCCCACCGAGGTGTAGGGTCCGACACGCCAGGAATGTTGTCAAATATTACATCCGAGATGTAAGGTTGCCTTAGGTTAGGATATACAATGTTATAGACACATATAATGTTCCCACCGAGAAGTAGGGTCCGACACGCCTGGAATGATGTAGAATATTACATCCGAGATGTCAGGTTGCCTTAGGTTAGGATATATAACGTTATAGACGTATATACTGTTCCCTCCGAGAAGTAGGGTCCGACACGCCAGGAATGTTGTCAAATATTACATCCGAGATGTAAGGTTGCCTTAGGTTAGGATATATAACGTTATGGACGTATATACTGTTCCCACCGAGAAGTAGGGTCCGACACGCCAGGAATGTTGTCAAATATTACATCCGAGTTGTTACGTTGCCCTTATAGACGCATTAATGTTACCACCGAGACGTAGGGACCGACACGCCTGGAATGTTGTCAAATGTTACATCCGAAATGTTAGGTTGCCTTAGGTTAGGATATATATCGTTATAGACGTATATACTGTTCCCACCGAGAGGTAGGGTTCGACAGGCTAGGAATGTTGTCAAATATTGCATCCGAGATGTTAGGTTGCCTTAGATTATGATATATACCGTTATAGACGTATATACTGTTCCCTCCGAGAAGTAGGGATCGACAGGCCAGGAATGTTGCCAAATATTGCATCCGAGATGTTAGGTTGCCTTAGATTAGGATATACAACGTTATAGACGAATATAATGTTCCCACCGAGGAGTAGGGTCCGACACGCCTGGAATGTTGTAGAGTATTACATCCGAGATGTAAGGTTGCCTTAGGTTAGAATATATAACGTTATGGATGTATATACTGTTCCCACCGAGAAGTAGGGTCCGACACGCCAGGAATGTTGTCAAATATTACATCCGAGATGTAAGGTTGGCTTAGATTAGGATATACAACGTTATAGACGCATATAATGTTCCCACCGAGGTGTAGGGTCCGACACGCCAGGAATGTTGTCAAATATTACATCCGAGGTGTAAGGTTGCCTTAGGTTAGGATATACAATGTTATAGACACATATAATGTTCCCACCGAGAAGTAGGGTCCGACACGCCTGGAATGATGTATCATATTACATCCGAGATGTCAGGTTGCCTTAGGTTAGGATATATAACGTTATAGACGTATATACTGTTCCCTCCGAGAAGTAGGGTCCGACACGCCAGGAATGTTGTCAAATATTACATCCGAGATGTAAGGTTGCCTTAGGTTAGGATATATAACGTTATGGACGTATATACTGTTCCCACCGAGAAGTAGGGTCCGACACGCCAGGAATGTTGTCAAATATTACATCCGAGTTGTTACGTTGCCCTTATAGACGCATTAATGTTACCACCGAGACGTAGGGACCGACACGCCTGGAATGTTGTCAAATGTTACATCCGAAATGTTAGGTTGCCTTAGGTTAGGATATATATCGTTATAGACGTATATACTGTTCCCACCGAGAGGTAGGGTTCGACAGGCTAGGAATGTTGTCAAATATTGCATCCGAGATGTTAGGTTGCCTTAGATAAGGATATATACCGTTATAGACGTATATAACGTTTCCTCCGAGAAGTAGGGTTCGACAGGCCAGGAATGTTGTCAAATATTGCATGCGAGATGTTAGGTTGCCTTAGATTAGGATATACAACGTTATAGACGCATATAATGTTCCCACCGAGAAGTAGGGTCCGACACGGCTGGAATGTTGTCAAATGTTACATCCGAGATGTTAGGCTGCCTTAGGTTAGCATATATATCGTTATAGACGTATATACTGTTCCCTCCGAGAAGTAGGGTTCGACAGGCCAGGAATGTTATCAAATATTGCATCCGAGATGTTAGGTTGCCTTAGATTATGATATATACCGTTATAGACGCATATAATGTTCCCACCGAGAAGTAGGGTCCGGCACGCCTGGAATGATGTAAAATATTACATCCGAGATGTCACGTTGCCTTAGGTTAGGATATATAACGTTATAGACGTATATACTGTTCCCTCCGAGAAGTAGGGTTCGACAGGCCAGGAATGTTGTCAAATATTGCATCCGAGATGTTAGGTTGCCTTAGATTAGGATATACAATGTTATAGACACATATAATGTTCCCACCGAGGAGTAGGGTCCGACACGCCTGGAATGTTGTAGAGTATTACATCCGAGATGTAAGGTTGCCTTAGGTTAGAATATATAACGTTATGGATGTATATACTGTTCCCACCGAGAAGTAGGGTCCGACACGCCAGGAATGTTGTCAAATATTACATCCAGGATGTAAGGTTGCCTTAGGTTAGGATATATAACGTTACGGATGTATATACTGTTCCCACCGAGAAGTAGGGTCCGACACGCCAGGAATGTTGTCAAATATTACATCCGAGATGTAAGGTTGCCTTAGGTTAGGATATGTAACGTTATGGACGTATATACTGTTCCCACCGAGAAGTAGGGTCCGACACGCCAGGAATGTTGTCAAATATTACATCCGAGTTGTTACGTTGCCGTTATAGACGCATTAATGTTACCACCGAGACGCAGGGACCGACACACCTGGAGTGTTGTCAAATGTTACATCCGAGATGTTAGGTTGCCTTAGGTTAGGATATATAACGTTATAGACGCATGTAATGTTACCACCGAGACGTAGGGACCGACACGCCTGGAATGTTGTCAAATGTTACATCCGAGATGTTAGGTTGCCTTAGGTTAGGATATATAACGTTATAGACGCATGTAATGTTACCTCCGATACGTAGGGACCGACACGCCTGGAATGTTGTCAAACGTTACATCCGAGATGTTAGGTTGCCTTAGGTTAGGATATATATCGTTATAGACGTATATACTGTTCCCACCGAGAGGTAGGGTTCGACAGGCCAGGAATGTTGTCAAATATTGCATCCGAGATGTTAGGTTGCCTTAGATTAGGATATATACCGTTATAGACGCATGTAATGTTACCTCCGATACGTAGGGACCGACACGCCTGGAATGTTGTCAAACGTTACATCCGAGATGTTAGGTTGCCTTAGGTTAGGATATATATCGTTATAGACGTATATACTGTTCCCACCGAGAGGTAGGGTTCGACAGGCCAGGAATGTTGTCAAATATTGCATCCGAGATGTTAGGTTGCCTTAGATTAGGATATATACCGTTATAGACGTATATAATGTTCCCTGCGAGAAGTAGGGTTCGACAGGCCAGGAATGTTGTCAAATATTGCATCCGAGATGTTAGGTTGCCTTAGATTAGGATATACAACGTTATAGACGCATATAATGTTCCCACCGAGAAGTAGGGTCCGACACGCCTGGAAGGTTGTAGAATATTACATCCGAGATGTTAGGTTGCCTTAGGTTAGGATATATATCGTTATAGACGTATATACTGTTCCCACCGAGAGGAAGGGTTCGACAGGCCAGTAATGTTGTCAAATATTGCATCCGAGATGTTAGGTTGCCTTAGATAAGGATACATACCATTATAGACGTATTTAATGTTCCCTCCGAGAACTAGGGTTCGACAGGCCAGGAATGTTGTCAAATATTGCATCCGAGATGTTAGGTTGCCTTAGATTAGGATATACAATGTTATAGACACATATAATGTTCCCACCGAGGAGTAGGGTCCGACACGCCTGGAATGTTGTAGAGTATTACATCCGAGATGTAAGGTTGCCTTAGGTTAGAATATATAAGGTTATGGATGTATATACTGTTCCCAACGAGAAGTAGGGTCCGACACGCCAGGAATGTTGTCAAATATTACATCCAGGATGTAAGGTTGCCTTAGGTTAGGATATATAACGTTATGGATGTATATACTGTTCCCTCCGGGAAGTAGGGTTCGACAGGCCAGGAATGTTGTCAAATATTGCATCCGAGATGTTAGGTTGCCTTAGATTATGATATATACCGTTATAGACGCATATAATGTTCCCACCGAGTAGTAGGATCCGACACGCCTGGAAGGTTGTAGAATATTAAATCCGAGATGTTAGGTTGCCTTAGGTTAGGATATACGACGTTACAGACGTATATACTGTTCCCTCCGAGAAGTAGGGTTCGACAGGCCAGGAATGTTATCAAATATTGCATCCGAGATGTTAGGTTGCCTTAGATTATGATATATACCGTTATAGACGCATATAATGTTCCCACCGAGAAGTAGGGTCCGACACGCCTGGAATGATGTAGAATATTACATCCGAGATGTCAGGTTGCCTTAGGTTAGGATATATAACGTTATACACGTATATACTGTTCCCTCCGAGAAGTAGGGTTCGACAGGCCAGGAATGTTGTCAAATATTGCATCCGAGATGTTACGTTGCCGTTATAGACGCATTAATGTTACCACCGAGACGCAGGGATACACACACCTGGAATGTTGTCAAATGTTACATCCGAGATGTTAGGTTGCCTTAGGTTAGGATATATAACGTTATAGACGCATGTAATGTTACCACCGAGACGTAGGGACCGACACGCCTGGAATGTTGTCAAATGTTACATCCGAGATGTTAGGTTGCCTTAGGTTAGGATATATAACGTTATAGACGCATGTAATGTTACCTCCGATACGTAGGGACCGACACGCCTGGAATGTTGTCAAACGTTACATCCGAGATGTTAGGTTGCCTTAGGTTAGGATATATATCGTTATAGACGTATATACTGTTCCCACCGAGAGGTAGGGTTCGACAGGCCGGGAATGTTGTCAAATATTGCATCCGAGATGTTAGGTTGCCTTAGATTAGGATATATACCGTTATAGACGCATGTAATGTTACCTCCGATACGTAGGGACCGACACGCCTGGAATGTTGTCAAACGTTACATCCGAGATGTTAGGTTGCCTTAGGTTAGGATATATATCGTTATAGACGTATATACTGTTCCCACCGAGAGGTAGGGTTCGACAGGCCAGGAATGTTGTCAAATATTGCATCCGAGATGTTAGGTTGCCTTAGATTAGGATATATACCGTTATAGACGTATATAATGTTCCCTGCGAGAAGTAGGGTTCGACAGGCCAGGAATGTTGTCAAATATTGCATCCGAGATGTTAGGTTGCCTTAGATTAGGATATACAACGTTATAGACGCATATAATGTTCCCACCGAGAAGTAGGGTCCGACACGCCTGGAAGGTTGTAGAATATTACATCCGAGATGTTAGGTTGCCTTAGGTTAGGATATATATCGTTATAGACGTATATACTGTTCCCACCGAGAGGAAGGGTTCGACAGGCCAGTAATGTTGTCAAATATTGCATCCGAGATGTTAGGTTGCCTTAGATTATGATATATACCGTTATAGACGCATATAATGTTCCCACCGAGAAGTAGGGTCCGACACGCCTGGAATGATGTAGAATATTACATCCGAGATGTCAGGTTGCCTTAGGTTAGGATATATAACGTTATACACGTATATACTGTTCCCTCCGAGAAGTAGGGTTCGACAGGCCAGGAATGTTGTCAAATATTGCATCCGAGATGTTAGGTTGCCTTAGATTAGGATATACAACGTTATAGACGCATATAATGTTCCCACCGAGAAGTAGGGTCCGACAAGCCTGGAAGGTTGTAGAATATTAAATCCGAGATGTTAGGTTGCCTTAGGTTAGGATATATGACGTTACAGACGTATATACTGTTCCCTCCGAGAAGTAGGGTTCGACAGGCCAGGAATGTTATCAAATATTGCATCCGAGATGTTAGGTTGCCTTAGATTATGATATATACCGTTATAGACGCATATAATGTTCCCACCGAGAAGTAGGGTCCGACACGCCTGGAATGATGTAGAATATTACATCCGAGATGTCAGGTTGCCTTAGGTTAGGATATATAACGTTATACACGTATATACTGTTCCCTCCGAGAAGTAGGGTTCGACAGGCCAGGAATGTTGTCAAATATTGCATCCGAGATGTTAGGTTGCCTTAGATTAGGATATACAACGTTATAGACGCATATAATGTTCCCACCGAGAAGTAGGGTCCGACAAGCCTGGAAGGTTGTAGAATATTAAATCCGAGATGTTAGGTTGCCTTAGGTTAGGATATATGACGTTACAGACGTATATACTGTTCCCTCCGAGAAGTAGGGTTCGACAGGCCAGGAATGTTATCAAATATTGCATCCGAGATGTTAGGTTGCCTTAGATTATGATATATACCGTTATAGACGCATATAATGTTCCCACCGAGAAGTAGGATCCGACACGTCTGGAATGTTGTAGAATATTACATCCGAGATGTAAGGTTGCCTTAGGTTAGAATATATAACGTTATGGATGTATATACTGTTCCCACCGAGAAGTAGGGTCCGACACGCCAGGAATGTTGTCAAATATTACATCCGAGATGTAAGGTTGCCTTAGGTTAGGATATACAATGTTATAGACACATATAATTTTCCCACCGAGAAGTAGGGTCCGACACGCCTGGAATGATGTAGAATATTACATCCGAGATGTCAGGTTGTCTTAGGTTAGGATATATAACGTTATAGACGTATGTACTGTTCCCTCCGAGAAGTAGGGTTCGACAGGCCAGGAATGTTGTCAAATATTGCATCCGAGATGTTAGGTTGCATTACATTAGGATATACAACGTTATAGACGCATATAATGTTCCCACCGAGAAGTAGGGTCCGACACGGCTGGAATGTTGTCAAATGTTACATCCGAGATGTTAGGCTGCCTTAGGTTAGCATATATATCGTTATAGACGTATATACTGTTCCCTCCGAGAAGTAGGGTTCGACAGGCCAGGAATGTTATCAAATATTGCATCCGAGATGTTAGGTTGCCTTAGATTATGATATATACCGTTATAGACGCATATAATGTTCCCACCGAGAAGTAGGGTCCGGCACGCCTGGAATGATGTAAAATATTACATCCGAGATGTCACGTTGCCTTAGGTTAGGATATATAACGTTATAGACGTATATACTGTTCCCTCCGAGAAGTAGGGTTCGACAGGCCAGGAATGTTGTCAAATATTGCATCCGAGATGTTAGGTTGCCTTAGATTAGGATATACAATGTTATAGACACATATAATGTTCCCACCGAGGAGTAGGGTCCGACACGCCTGGAATGTTGTAGAGTATTACATCCGAGATGTAAGGTTGCCTTAGGTTAGGATATATAACGTTATGGATGTATATACTGTTCCCACCGAGAAGTAGGGTCCGACACGCCAGGAATGTTGTCAAATATTACATCCAGGATGTAAGGTTGCCTTAGGTTAGGATATATAACGTTATGGATGTATATACTGTTCCCACCGAGAAGTAGGGTCCGACACGCCAGGAATGTTGTCAAATATTACATCCGAGATGTAAGGTTGCCTTAGGTTAGGATATATAACGTTATGGACGTATATACTGTTCCCACCGAGAAGTAGGGTCCGACACGCCAGGAATGTTGTCAAATATTACATCCGAGTTGTTACGTTGCCGTTATAGACGCATTAATGTTACCACCGAGACGCAGGGACCGACACGCCTGGAATGTTGTCAAATGTTACATCCGAGATGTTAGGTTGCCTTAGGTTAGGATATATAACGTTATAGACGCATGTAATGTTACCACCGAGACGTAGGGACCGACACGCCTGGAATGTTGTCAAATGTTACATCCGAGATGTTAGGTTGCCTTAGGTTAGGATATATGACGTTACAGACGTATATACTGTTCCCTCCGGGAAGTAGGGTTCGACAGGCCAGGAATGTTGTCAAATATTGCATCCGAGATGTTAGGTTGCCTTAGATTATGATATATACCGTTATAGACGCATATAATGTTCCCACCGAGTAGTAGGATCCGACACGCCTGGGAGGTTGTAGAATATTACATCCGAGATGTCATGTTGCCTTAGGTTAGGATATATAACGTTATGGATGTATATACTGTTCCCTCCGAGAAGTAGGGTTCGACAGGCCAGGAATGTTGTCAAATATTGCATCCGAGATGTTAGGTTGCCTTAGATTAGGATATACAACGTTATAGACGCATATAATGTTCCCACCGAGGAGTAGGGTCCGACACGCCTGGAATGTTGTAGAATATTACATCCGAGATGTCAGGTTGCCTTAGGTTAGGATATATAACGTTATAGACGTATATACTGTTCCCTCCAAGAAGTAGGGTTCGACAGGCCAGGAATGTTGTCAAATATTGCATCCGAGATGTTAGGTTGCCTTAGATTAGGATATACAACGTTATAGACGCATATAATGTTCCCACCGAGGAGTAGGGTCCGACACGCCTGGAATGTTGTAGAATATTACATCCGAGATGTAAGGTTGCCTTAGGTTAGAATATATAACGTTATGGATGTATATACTGTTCCCACCGAAAAGTAGGGTCCGACACGCCAGGAATGTTGTCAAATATTACATCCGAGATGTAAGGTTGCCTTAGGTTAGGATATATAACGTTATGGACGTATATACTGTTCCCACCGAGAAGTAGGGTCCGACACGCCAGGAATGTTGTCAAATATTACATCCGAGTTGTTACGTTGCCCTTATAGACGCATTAATGTTACCACCGAGACGTAGGGACCGACACGCCTGGAATGTTGTCAAATGTTACATCCGAAATGTTAGGTTGCCTTAGGTTAGGATATATATCGTTATAGACGTATATACTGTTCCCACCGAGAGGTAGGGTTCGACAGGCAAGGAATGTTGTCAAATATTGCATCCGAGATGTTAGGTTGCCTTAGATAAGGATATATACCGTTATAGACGTATATAATGTTTCCTCCGAGAAGTAGGGTTCGACAGGCCAGGAATGTTGTCAAATATTGCATCCGAGATGTTAGGTTGCCTTAGATTAGGATATACAATGTTATAGACACATATAATGTTCCCACCGAGGAGTAGGGTCCGACACGCCTGGAATGATGTAGAATATTACATCCGAGATGTCAGGTTGCCTTAGGTTAGGATATATAACGTTATACACGTATATACTGTTCCCTCCGAGAAGTAGGGTTCGACAGGCCAGGAATGTTGTCAAATATTGCATCCGAGATGTTAGGTTGCCTTAGATTAGGATATACAACGTTATAGACGCATATAATGTTCCCACCGAGGAGTAGGGTCCGACACGCCTGGAATGTTGTAGAGTATTACATCCGAGATGTAAGGTTGCCTTAGGTTAGAATATATAACGTTATGGATGTATATACTGTTCCCACCGAGAAGTAGGGTTCGACAGGCCAGGAATGTTATCAAATATTGCATCCGAGATGTTAGGTTGCCTTAGATTATGATATATACCGTTATAGACGCATATAATGTTCCCACCGAGAAGTAGGGTCCGACACGCCTGGAATGTTGTAGAATATTACATCCGAGATGTAAGGTTGCCTTAGGTTAGAATATATAACGTTATGGATGTATATACTGTTCCCACCGAAAAGTAGGGTCCGACACGCCAGGAATGTTGTCAAATATTACATCCGAGATGTAAGGTTGCCTTAGGTTAGGATATATAACGTTATGGACGTATATACTGTTCCCACCGAGAAGTAGGGTCCGACACGCCAGGAATGTTGTCAAATATTACATCCGAGTTGTTACGTTGCCGTTATAGACGCATTAATGTTACCACCGAGACGCAGGGACCGACACGCCTGGAATGTTGTCAAATGTTACATCCGAGATGTTAGGTTGCCTTAGGTTAGGATATATAACGTTATAGACGCATGTAATGTTACCACCGAGACGTAGGGACCGACACGCCTGGAATGTTGTCAAATGTTACATCCGAGATGTTAGGTTGCCTTAGGTTAGGATATATGACGTTACAGACGTATATACTGTTCCCTCCGAGAAGTAGTGTTCGACAGGCCAGGAATGTTGCCAAATATTGCATCCGAGATGTTAGGTTGCCTTAGATTAGGATATATACCGTTATAGACGCATATAATGTTCCCACCGAGAAGTAGGGTCCGACACGCCTGGAATGATGTAGAATATTACATCCGAGATGTCAGGTTGCCTTAGGATAGGATATATATCGTTATAGACGTATATACTGTTCCCACCGAGAGGTAGGGTTCGACAGGCCAGGAATGTTATCAAATATTGCATCCGAGATGTTAGGTTGCCTTAGATTATGATATATACCGTTATAGACGCATATAATGTTCCCACCGAGAAGTAGGGTCCGACACGCCTGGAATGATGTAGAATATTACATCCGAGATGTCAGGTTGCCTTAGGTTAGGATATATATCGTTATGGATGTATATACTGTTCCCTCCGAGAAGTAGGGTTCGACAGGCCAGGAATGTTGTCAAATATTGCATCCGAGATGTTAGGTTGCCTTAGATTAGGATATACAACGTTATAGACGCATATAATGTTCCCACCGAGGAGTAGGGTCCGACACGCCTGGAATGTTGTAGAATATTACATCCGAGATGTCAGGTTGCCTTAGGTTAGGATATATAACGTTATAGACGTATATACTGTTCCCTCCGAGAAGTAGGGTTCGACAGGCCAGGAATGTTGTCAAATATTGCATCCGAGATGTTAGGTTGCCTTAGATTAGGATATACAACGTTATAGACGCATATAATGTTCCCACCGAGGAGTAGGGTCCGACACGCCTGGAATGTTGTAGAATATTACATCCGAGATGTAAGGTTGCCTTAGGTTAGAATATATAACGTTATGGATGTATATACTGTTCCCACCGAAAAGTAGGGTCCGACACGCCAGGAATGTTGTCAAATGTTACATCCGAGATGTTAGGTTGCCTTAGGTTAGGATATATGACGTTACAGACGTATATACTGTTCCCTCCGGGAAGTAGGGTTCGACAGGCCAGGAATGTTGTCAAATATTGCATCCGAGATGTTAGGTTGCCCTAGATTATGATATATACCGTTATAGACGCATATAATGTTCCCACCGAGAAGTAGGGTCCGACACGCCTGGAATGATGTAGAATATTACATCCGAGATGTAAGGTTGCCTTAGGTTAGAATATATAACGTTATGGATGTATATACTGTTCCCACCGAGAAGTAGGGTTCGACAGGCCAGGAATGTTATCAAATATTGCATCCGAGATGTTAGGTTGCCTTAGATTATGATATATACCGTTATAGACGCATATAATGTTCCCACAGAGAAGTAGGGTCCGACACGCCTGGAATGATGTAGAATATTACATCCGAGATGTCAGGTTGCCTTAGGTTAGGATATATAACGTTATGGATGTATATACTGTTCCCTCCGAGAAGTAGGGTTCGACAGGCCAGGAATGTTGTCAAATATTGCATCCGAGATGTTAGGTTGCCTTAGATTAGGATATACAACGTTATAGACGCATATAATGTTCCCACCGAGGAGTAGGGTCCGACACGCCTGGAATGTTGTAGAATATTACATCCGAGATGTAAGGTTGCCTTAGGTTAGAATATATAACGTTATGGATGTATATACTGTTCCCACCGAAAAGTAGGGTCCGACACGCCAGGAATGTTGTCAAATATTACATCCGAGATGTAAGGTTGCCTTAGGTTAGGATATATAACGTTATGGACGTATATACTGTTCCCACCGCGAAGTAGGGTCCGACACGCCAGGAATGATGTCAAATATTACATCCGAGTTGTTACGTTGCCCTTATAGACGCATTAATGTTACCACCGAGACGTAGGGACCGACACGCCTGGAATGTTGTCAAATGTTACATCCGAAATGTTAGGTTGCCTTAGGTTAGGATATATATCGTTATAGACGTATATACTGTTCCCACCGAGAGGTAGGGTTCGACAGGCAAGGAATGTTGTCAAATATTGCATCCGAGATGTTAGGTTGCCTTAGATAAGGATATATACCGTTATAGACGTATATAATGTTTCCTCCGAGAAGTAGGTTTCGACAGGCCAGGAATGTTGTCAAATATTGCATCCGAGATGTTAGGTTGCCTTAGATTATGATATATACCGTTATAGACGCATATAATGTTCCCACCGAGTAGTAGGATCCGACACGCCTGGAAGGTTGTAGAATATTACATCCGAGATGTCAGGTTGCCTTAGGTTAGGATATATACCGTTATAGACATATAGACTGTTCCCTCCGAGAAGTACGGTTCGGCAGGCTAGGAATGTTGTCAAATCTTGCATCCGAGATGTTAGGTTGCCTTAGGTTAGGATATATAACGTTATAGACGCATGTAATGTTACCTCCGATACGTAGGGACCGACACGCCTGGAATGTTGTCAAACGTTACATCCGAGATGTTAGGTTGCCTTAGGTTAGGATATATATCGTTATAGACGTATATACTGTTCCCACCGAGAGGTAGGGTTCGACAGGCCAGGAATGTTGTCAAATATTGCATCCGGGATGTTAGGTTGCCTTAGATTAGGATATATACCGTTATAGACGTATATAATGTTCCCTGCGAGAAGTAGGGTTCGACAGGCCAGGAATGTTGTCAAATATTGCATCCGAGATGTTAGGTTGCCTTAGATTATGATACATACCGTTATAGACGTATATAATGTTCCCTGCGAGAAGTAGGGTTCGACAGGCCAGGAATGTTGTCAAATATTGCATCCGAGATGTTAGGTTGCCTTAGATTAGGATATACAACGTTATAGACGCATATAATGTTCCCACCGAGAAGTAGGGTCCGACACGCCTGGAAGGTTGTAGAATATTACATCCGAGATGTTAGGTTGCCTTAGGTTAGGATATATATCGTTATAGACGTATATACTGTTCCCTCCGAGAAGTAGGGTTCGACAGGCCAGGAATGTTATCAAATATTGCATCCGAGATGTTAGGTTGCCTTAGATTATGATATATACCGTTATAGACGCATATAATGTTCCCACCGAGAAGTAGGGTCCGACACGCCTGGAATGATGTAGAATATTACATCCGAGATGTCAGGTTGCCTTAGGTTAGGATATATAACGTTATACACGTATATACTGTTCCCTCCGAGAAGTAGGGTTCGACAGGCCAGGAATGTTGTCAAATATTGCATCCGAGATGTTAGGTTGCCTTAGATTAGGATATACAACGTTATAGACGCATATAATGTTCCCACCGAGGAGTAGGGTCCGACACGCCTGGAATGTTGTAGAGTATTACATCCGAGATGTAAGGTTGCCTTAGGTTAGAATATATAACGTTATGGATGTATATACTGTTCCCACCGAGAAGTAGGGTTCGACAGGCCAGGAATGTCATCAAATATTGCATCCGAGATGTTAGGTTGCCTTAGATTATGATATATACCGTTATAGACGCATATAATGTTCCCACCGAGAAGTAGGGTCCGACACGCCTGGAATGATGTAGAATATTGCATCCGAGATGTTAGGTTGCCTTAGATTAGGATATACAACGTTATAGACGCGTATAATGTTCCCACCGAGTAGTAGGATCCGACACGCCTGGAAGGTTGTAGAATATTACATCCGAGATGTCAGGTTGCCTTAGGTTAGGATATATACCGTTATAGACATATAGACTGTTCCCTCCGAGAAGTACGGTTCGGCAGGCTAGGAATGTTGTCAAATCTTGCATCCGAGATGTTAGGTTGCCTTAGGTTAGGATATATAACGTTATAGACGCATGTAATGTTACCTCCGATACGTAGGGACCGACACGCCTGGAATGTTGTCAAATATTGCATCCGAGATGTTAGGTTGCCTTAGATTAGGATATACAACGTTATAGACGCATATAATGTTCCCACCGAGAAGTAGGGTCCGACACGCCTGGAAGGTTGTAGAATATTACATCCGAGATGTTAGGTTGCCTTAGGTTAGGATATATATCGTTATAGACGTATATACTGTTCCCACCGAGAGGAAGGGTTCGACAGGCCAGTAATGTTGTCAAATATTGCATCCGAGATGTTAGGTTGCCTTAGATAAGGATATATACCGTTATAGACGTATTTAATGTTCCCTCCGAGAAGTAGGTTTCGACAGGCCAGGAATGTTGTCAAATATTGCATCCGAGATGTTAGGTTGCCTTAGATTAGGATATACAACGTTATAGACGCATATAATGTTCCCACCGAGAAGTAGGGTCCGACAAGCCTGGAAGGTTGTAGAATATTAAATCCAAGATGTTAGGTTGCCTTAGGTTAGGATATATGACGTTACAGACGTATATACTGTTCCCTCCGAGAAGTAGGGTTCGACAGGCCAGGAATGTTATCAAATATTGCATCCGAGATGTTAGGTTGCCTTAGATTATGATATATACCGTTATAGACGCATATAATGTTCCCACCGAGAAGTAGGGTCCGACACGCCTGGAATGATGTAGAATATTACATCCGGGATGTCAGGTTGCCTTAGGTTAGGATATATAACGTTATACACGTATATACTGTTCCCTCCGAGAAGTATGGTTCGACAGGCCAGGAATGTTGTCAAATATTGCATCCGAGATGTTAGGTTGCCTTAGATTAGGATATACAACGTTATAGACGCATATAATGTTCCCACCGAGGAGTAGGGTCCGACACGCCTGGAATGTTGTAGAGTATTACATCCGAGATGTAAGGTTGCCTTAGGTTAGAATATATAACGTTATGGATGTATATACTGTTCCCACCGAGAAGTAGGGTTCGACAGGCCAGGAATGTTATCAAATATTGCATCCGAGATGTTAGGTTGCCTTAGATTATGCTATATACCGTTATAGACGCATATAATGTTCCCACCGAGATGTAGGGTCCGACACGCCTGGAATGATGTAGAATATTACATCCGAGATGTCAGGTTGCCTTAGGTTAGGATATATAACGTTATACACGTATATACTGTTCCCTCAGAGAAGTAGGGTTCGACAGGCCAGGAATGTTGTCAAATATTGCATCCGAGATGTTAGGTTGCCTTAGATTAGGATATATACCGTTATAGACGTATATAATGTTCCCTGCGAGAAGTAGGGTTCGACAGGCCAGGAATGTTGTCAAATATTGCATCCGAGAGGTTAGGTTGCCTTAGATTAGGATATACAACGTTATAGACGCATATAATGTTCCCACCGAGAAGTAGGGTCCGACACGCCTGGAAGGTTGTAGAATATTACATCCGAGATGTTAGGTTGCCTTAGGTTAGGATATATATCGTTATAGACGTATATACTGTTCCCACCGAGAGGTAGGGTTCGACAGGCCAGTAATGTTGTCAAATATTGCATCCGAGATGTTAGGTTGCCTTAGATAAGGATATATACCGTTATAGACGCATATAATGTTCCCACCGAGAAGTAGGGTCCGACACGCCTGGAATGATGTAGAATATTACATCCGAGATGTCAGGTTGCCTTAGGTTAGGATATATAACGTTATACACGTATATACTGTTCCCTCCGAGAAGTATGGTTGGACAGGCCAGGAATGTTGTCAAATATTGCATCCGAGATGTTAGGTTGCCTTAGATTAGGATATACAACGTTATAGACGCATATAATGTTCCCACCGAGGAGTAGGGTCCGACACGCCTGGAATGTTGTAGAATATTACATCCGAGATGTAAGGTTGCCTTAGGTTAGAATATATAACGTTATGGATGTATATACTGTTCCCACCGAAAAGTAGGGTCCGACACGCCAGGAATGTTGTCAAATATTACATCCGAGATGTAAGGTTGCCTTAGGTTAGGATATATAACGTTATGGACGTATATACTGTTGCCACCGAGAAGTAGGGTCCGACACGCCAGGAATGTTGTCAAATATTACATCCGAGTTGTTACGTTGCCCTTATAGACGCATTAATGTTACCACCGAGACGTAGGGACCGACACGCCTGGAATGTTGTCAAATGTTACATCCGAAATGTTAGGTTGCCTTAGGTTAGGATATATATCGTTATAGACGTATATACTGTTCCCACCGAGAGGTAGGGTTCGACAGGCAAGGAATGTTGTCAAATATTGCATCCGAGATGTTAGGTTGCCTTAGATAAGGATATATACAGTTATAGACGTATATAATGTTCCTTGCGAGAAGTAGGGTTCGACAGGCCAGGAATGTTGTCAAATATTGCATCCGAGATGTTAGGTTGCCTTAGATTAGGATATACAACGTTATAGACGCATATAATGTTCCCACCGAGAAGTAGGGTCCGACACGCCTGGAAGGTTGTAGAATATTACATCCGAGATGTTAGGTTGCCTTAGGTTAGGATATATATCGTTATAGACGTATATACTGTTCCCTCCGAGAAGTAGGGTTCGACAGGCCAGGAATGTTATCAAATATTGCATCCGAGATGTTAGGTTGCCTTAGATTATGATACATACCGTTATAGACGCATATAATGTTCCCACCGAGAAGTAGGGTCCGACACGCCTGGAATGATGTAGAATATTACATCCGAGATGTCAGGTTGCCTTAGGTTAGGATATATAACGTTATACACGTATATACTGTTCCCTCCGAGAAGTAGGGTTCGACAGGCCAGGAATGTTGTCAAATATTGCATCCGAGATGTTAGGTTGCCTTAGATTAGGATATACAACGTTATAGACGCATATAATGTTCCCACCGAGGAGTAGGGTCCGACACGCCTGGAATGTTGTAGAGTATTACATCCGAGATGTAAGGTTGCCTTAGGTTAGAATATATAACGTTATGGATGTATATACTGTTCCCACCGAGAAGTAGGGTTCGACAGGCCAGGAATGTCATCAAATATTGCATCCGAGATGTTAGGTTGCCTTAGATTATGATATACAACGTTATAGACGCGTATAATGTTCCCACCGAGTAGTAGGATCCGACACGCCTGGAAGGTTGTAGAATATTACATCCGAGATGTCAGGTTGCCTTAGGTTAGGATATATACCGTTATAGACATATAGACTGTTCCCTCCGAGAAGTACGGTTCGGCAGGCTAGGAATGTTGTCAAATCTTGCATCCGAGATGTTAGGTTGCCTTAGGTTAGGATATATAACGTTATAGACGCATGTAATGTTACCTCCGATACGTAGGGACCGACACGCCTGGAATGTTGTCAAATATTGCATCCGAGATGTTAGGTTGCCTTAGATTAGGATATACAACGTTATAGACGCATATAATGTTCCCACCGAGAAGTAGGGTCCGACACGCCTGGAAGGTTGTAGAATATTACATCCGAGATGTTAGGTTGCCTTAGGTTAGGATATATATCGTTATAGACGTATATACTGTTCCCACCGAGAGGAAGGGTTCGACAGGCCAGTAATGTTGTCAAATATTGCATCCGAGATGTTAGGTTGCCTTAGATAAGGATATATACCGTTATAGACGTATTTAATGTTCCCTCCGAGAAGTAGGTTTCGACAGGCCAGGAATGTTGTCAAATATTGCATCCGAGATGTTAGGTTGCCTTAGATTAGGATATACAACGTTATAGACGCATATAATGTTCCCACCGAGAAGTAGGGTCCGACAAGCCTGGAAGGTTGTAGAATATTAAATCCAAGATGTTAGGTTGCCTTAGGTTAGGATATATGACGTTACAGACGTATATACTGTTCCCTCCGAGAAGTAGGGTTCGACAGGCCAGGAATGTTATCAAATATTGCATCCGAGATGTTAGGTTGCCTTAGATTATGATATATACCGTTATAGACGCATATAATGTTCCCACCGAGAAGTAGGGTCCGACACGCCTGGAATGATGTAGAATATTACATCCGGGATGTCAGGTTGCCTTAGGTTAGGATATATAACGTTATACACGTATATACTGTTCCCTCCGAGAAGTATGGTTCGACAGGCCAGGAATGTTGTCAAATATTGCATCCGAGATGTTAGGTTGCCTTAGATTAGGATATACAACGTTATAGACGCATATAATGTTCCCACCGAGGAGTAGGGTCCGACACGCCTGGAATGTTGTAGAGTATTACATCCGAGATGTAAGGTTGCCTTAGGTTAGAATATATAACGTTATGGATGTATATACTGTTCCCACCGAGAAGTAGGGTTCGACAGGCCAGGAATGTTATCAAATATTGCATCCGAGATGTTAGGTTGCCTTAGATTATGCTATATACCGTTATAGACGCATATAATGTTCCCACCGAGAAGTAGGGTCCGACACGCCTGGAATGATGTAGAATATTACATCCGAGATGTCAGGTTGCCTTAGGTTAGGATATATAACGTTATACACGTATATACTGTTCCCTCCGAGAAGTAGGGTTCGACAGGCTAGGAATGTTGTCAAATATTGCATCCGAGATGTTAGGTTGCCTTAGATTAGGATATACAACGTTATAGACGCATATAATGTTCCCACCGAGAAGTAGGGTCCGACAAGCCTGGAAGGTTGTAGAATATTAAATCCGAGATGTTAGGTTGCCTTAGGTTAGGATATATGACGTTACAGACGTATATACTGTTCCCTCCGAGAAGTAGGGTTCGACAGGCCAGGAATGTTATCAAATATTGCATCCGAGATGTTAGCTTGCCTTAGATTATGATATATACCGTTATAGACGCATATAATGTTCCCACCGAGAAGTAGGGTCCGACACGCCTGGAATGATGTAGAATATTACATCCGAGATGTCAGGTTGCCTTAGGTTAGGATATATAACGTTATACACGTATATACTGTTCCCTCAGAGAAGTAGGGTTCGACAGGCCAGGAATGTTGTCAAATATTGCATCCGAGATGTTAGGTTGCCTTAGATTAGGATATATACCGTTATAGACGTATATAATGTTCCCTGCGAGAAGTAGGGTTCGACAGGCCAGGAATGTTGTCAAATATTGCATCCGAGAGGTTAGGTTGCCTTAGATTAGGATATACAACGTTATAGACGCATATAATGTTCCCACCGAGAAGTAGGGTCCGACACGCCTGGAAGGTTGTAGAATATTACATCCGAGATGTTAGGTTGCCTTAGGTTAGGATATATATCGTTATAGACGTATATACTGTTCCCACCGAGAGGTAGGGTTCGACAGGCCAGTAATGTTGTCAAATATTGCATCCGAGATGTTAGGTTGCCTTAGATAAGGATATATACCGTTATAGACGTATTTAATGTTCCCTCCGACAAGTAGGGTTCGACAGGCCAGGAATGTTGTCAAATATTGCATCCGAGATGTTAGGTTGCCTTAGATTAGGATATACAACGTTATAGACCCGTATAATGTTCCCACCGAGAAGTAGGGTCCGACAAGCCTGGAAGGTTGTAGAATATTAAATCCGAGATGTTAGGTTGCCTTAGGTTAGGATATATGACGTTACAGACGTATATACTGTTCCCTCCGAGAAGTAGGGTTCGACAGGCCAGGAATGTTATCAAATATTGCATCCGAGACGTTAGGTTGCCTTAGATTATGATATATACCGTTATAGACGCATATAATGTTCCCACCGAGAAGTAGGGTCCGACACGCCTGGAATGATGTAGAATATTACATCCGAGATGTCAGGTTGCCTTAGGTTAGGATATATAACGTTATACACGTATATACTGTTCCCTCCGAGAAGTATGGTTGGACAGGCCAGGAATGTTGTCAAATATTGCATCCGAGATGTTAGGTTGCCTTAGATTAGGATATACAACGTTATAGACGCATATAATGTTCCCACCGAGAAGTAGGGTCCGACAAGCCTGGACGGTTGTAGAATATTAAATCCGAGATGTTAGGTTGCCTTAGGTTAGGATATATGACGTTACAGACGTATATACTGTTCCCTCCGAGAAGTAGGGTTCGACAGGCCAGAAATGTTATCAAATATTGCATCCAAGATGTTAGGTTGCCTTAGATTATGATATATACCGTTATAGACGCATATAATGTTCCCACCGAGAAGTAGGGTCCGACACGCCTGGAATGATGTAGAATATTACATCCGAGATGTCAGGTTGCCTTAGGTTAGGATATATAACGTTATACACGTATATACTGTTCCCTCCGAGAAGTAGGGTTCGACAGGCCAGGAATGTTGTCAAATATTGCATCCGAGATGTTAGGTTGCCTTAGATTAGGATATATACCGTTATAGACGTATATAATGTTCCCTGCGAGAAGTAGAGTTCGACAGGCCAGGAATGTTGTCAAATATTGCATCCGAGATGTTAGGTTGCCTTAGATTAGGATATACAACGTTATAGACGCATATAATGTTCCCACCGAGAAGTAGGGTCCGACACGCCTGGAAGGTTGTAGAATATTACATCCGAGATGTTAGGTTGCCTTAGGTTAGGATATATATCGTTATAGACGTATATACTGTTCCCACCGAGAGGTAGGGTTCGACAGGCCAGTAATGTTATCAAATATTGCATCCGAGATGTTAGGTTGCCTTAGATTATGATATATACCGTTATAGACGCATATAATGTTCCCACCGAGAAGTAGGGTCCGACACGCCTGGAATGATGTAGAATATTACATCCGGGATGTCAGGTTGCCTTAGGTTAGGATATATAACGTTATACACGTATATACTGTTCCCTCCGAGAAGTATGGTTCGACAGGCCAGGAATGTTGTCAAATATTGCATCCGAGATGTTAGGTTGCCTTAGATTAGGATATACAACGTTATAGACGCATATAATGTTCCCACCGAGGAGTAGGGTCCGACACGCCTGGAATGTTGTAGAGTATTACATCCGAGATGTAAGGTTGCCTTAGGTTAGAATATATAACGTTATGGATGTATATACTGTTCCCACCGAGAAGTAGGGTTCGACAGGCCAGGAATGTTATCAAATATTGCATCCGAGATGTTAGGTTGCCTTAGATTATGCTATATACCGTTATAGACGCATATAATGTTCCCACCGAGAAGTAGGGTCCGACACGCCTGGAATGATGTAGAATATTACATCCGAGATGTCAGGTTGCCTTAGGTTAGGATATATAACGTTATACACGTATATACTGTTCCCTCCGAGAAGTAGGGTTCGACAGGCTAGGAATGTTGTCAAATATTGCATCCGAGATGTTAGGTTGCCTTAGATTAGGATATACAACGTTATAGACGCATATAATGTTCCCACCGAGAAGTAGGGTCCGACAAGCCTGGAAGGTTGTAGAATATTAAATCCGAGATGTTAGGTTGCCTTAGGTTAGGATATATGACGTTACAGACGTATATACTGTTCCCTCCGAGAAGTAGGGTTCGACAGGCCAGGAATGTTATCAAATATTGCATCCGAGATGTTAGCTTGCCTTAGATTATGATATATACCGTTATAGACGCATATAATGTTCCCACCGAGAAGTAGGGTCCGACACGCCTGGAATGATGTAGAATATTACATCCGAGATGTCAGGTTGCCTTAGGTTAGGATATATAACGTTATACACGTATATACTGTTCCCTCAGAGAAGTAGGGTTCGACAGGCCAGGAATGTTGTCAAATATTGCATCCGAGATGTTAGGTTGCCTTAGATTAGGATATATACCGTTATAGACGTATATAATGTTCCCTGCGAGAAGTAGGGTTCGACAGGCCAGGAATGTTGTCAAATATTGCATCCGAGAGGTTAGGTTGCCTTAGATTAGGATATACAACGTTATAGACGCATATAATGTTCCCACCGAGAAGTAGGGTCCGACACGCCTGGAAGGTTGTAGAATATTACATCCGAGATGTTAGGTTGCCTTAGGTTAGGATATATATCGTTATAGACGTATATACTGTTCCCACCGAGAGGTAGGGTTCGACAGGCCAGTAATGTTGTCAAATATTGCATCCGAGATGTTAGGTTGCCTTAGATAAGGATATATACCGTTATAGACGTATTTAATGTTCCCTCCGACAAGTAGGGTTCGACAGGCCAGGAATGTTGTCAAATATTGCATCCGAGATGTTAGGTTGCCTTAGATTAGGATATACAACGTTATAGACCCGTATAATGTTCCCACCGAGAAGTAGGGTCCGACAAGCCTGGAAGGTTGTAGAATATTAAATCCGAGATGTTAGGTTGCCTTAGGTTAGGATATATGACGTTACAGACGTATATACTGTTCCCTCCGAGAAGTAGGGTTCGACAGGCCAGGAATGTTATCAAATATTGCATCCGAGACGTTAGGTTGCCTTAGATTATGATATATACCGTTATAGACGCATATAATGTTCCCACCGAGAAGTAGGGTCCGACACGCCTGGAATGATGTAGAATATTACATCCGAGATGTCAGGTTGCCTTAGGTTAGGATATATAACGTTATACACGTATATACTGTTCCCTCCAAGAAGTATGGTTGGACAGGCCAGGAATGTTGTCAAATATTGCATCCGAGATGTTAGGTTGCCTTAGATTAGGATATACAACGTTATAGACGCATATAATGTTCCCACCGAGAAGTAGGGTCCGACAAGCCTGGACGGTTGTAGAATATTAAATCCGAGATGTTAGGTTGCCTTAGGTTAGGATATATGACGTTACAGACGTATATACTGTTCCCTCCGAGAAGTAGGGTTCGACAGGCCAGAAATGTTATCAAATATTGCATCCAAGATGTTAGGTTGCCTTAGATTATGATATATACCGTTATAGACGCATATAATGTTCCCACCGAGAAGTAGGGTCCGACACGCCTGGAATGATGTAGAATATTACATCCGAGATGTCAGGTTGCCTTAGGTTAGGATATATAACGTTATACACGTATATACTGTTCCCTCCGAGAAGTAGGGTTCGACAGGCCAGGAATGTTGTCAAATATTGCATCCGAGATGTTAGGTTGCCTTAGATTAGGATATATACCGTTATAGACGTATATAATGTTCCCTGCGAGAAGTAGAGTTCGACAGGCCAGGAATGTTGTCAAATATTGCATCCGAGATGTTAGGTTGCCTTAGATTAGGATATACAACGTTATAGACGCATATAATGTTCCCACCGAGAAGTAGGGTCCGACACGCCTGGAAGGTTGTAGAATATTACATCCGAGATGTTAGGTTGCCTTAGGTTAGGATATATATCGTTATAGACGTATATACTGTTCCCACCGAGAGGTAGGGTTCGACAGGCCAGTAATGTTGTCAAATATTGCATCCGAGATGTTAGGTTGCCTTAGATAAGGATATATACCGTTATAGACGTATTTAATGTTCCCTCCGACAAGTAGGGTTCGACAGGCCAGGAATGTTGTCAAATATTGCATCCGAGATGTTAGGTTGCCTTAGATTAGGATATACAACGTTATAGACGCATATAATGTTCCCACCGAGAAGTAGGGTCCGACAAGCCTGGAAGGTTGTAGAATATTAAATCCGAGATGTTAGGTTGCCTTAGGTTAGGATATATGACGTTACAGACGTATATACTGTTCCCTCCGAGAAGTAGGGTTCGACAGGCCAGGAATGTTATCAAATATTGCATCCGAGATGTTAGGTTGCCTTAGATGATGATATATACCGTTATAGACGCATATAATGTTCCCACCGAGAAGTAGGGTCCGACACGCCTGGAATGATGTAGAATATTACATCCGAGATGTCAGGTTGCCTTAGGTTAGGATATATAACGTTATACACGTATATACTGTTCCCTCCTAGAAGTAGGGTTCGACAGGCCAGGAATGTTGTCAAATATTGCATCCGAGATGTTAGGTTGCCTTAGATTAGGATATACAACGTTATAGACGCATATAATGTTCCCACCGAGAAGTAGGGTCCGACAAGCCTGGAAGGTTGTAGAATATTAAATCCGAGATGTTAGGTTGCCTTAGGTTAGGATATATGACGTTACAGACGTATATACTGTTCCCTCCGAGAAGTAGGGTTCGACAGGCCAGGAATGTTATCAAATATTGCATCCGAGATGTTAGGTTGCCTTAGATTATGATATATACCGTTATAGACGCATATAATGTTCCCACCGAGAAGTAGGGTCCGACACGCCTGGAATGATGTAGAATATTACATCCGAGATGTAAGGTTGCCTTAGGTTAGAATATATAACGTTATGGACGTATATACTGTTCCCACCGAGAACTAGGGTCCGACACGCCAGGAATGTTGTCAAATATTACATCCGAGATGTAAGGTTGCCTTAGGTTAGGATATATAACGTTATGGACGTATATACTGTTCCCACCGAGAAGTAGGGTCCGAAACGCCAGGAATGTTGTAAAATATTACATCCGAGTTGTTACGTTGCCGTTATAGACGCATTAATGTTACCACCGAGACGTAGGAACCGACACGGCTGGAATGTTGTCAAATGTGACATCCGAGATGTTAGGTTGCCTTAGGTTAGGATATATATAGTTATAGACGTATATACTGTTCCCACCGAGAGGAAGGGTTCGACAGGCCAGGAATGTTGTCAAATATTGCATCCGAGATGTTAGGTTGCCTTAGGTTAGGATATATAACGTTATAGACGCACGTAATGTTACCTCCGAGACGCAGGGACCGACACGCCTGGAATGTTGTCAAATATTGCATCCGAGATGTTAGTTTGCCTTAGATTAGGATATACAACGTTATAGACGCATATAATGTTCCCAGCGAGAAGTAGGGTCCGACACGCCTGGAATGATGTAGAATATTACATCCGAGATGTCAGGTTGCCTTAGGTTAGGATATATAACGTTATACACGTATATACTGTTCCCTCCGAGAAGTAGGGTTCGACAGGCCAGGAATGTTGTCAAATATTGCATCCGAGATGTTAGGTTGCCTTAGATTAGGATATACAACGTTATAGACGCATATAATGTTCCCACCGAGGAGTAGGGTCCGACACGCCTGGAATGTTGTAGAGTATTACATCCGAGATGTAAGGTTGCCTTAGGTTAGAATATATAACGTTATGGATGTATATACTGTTCCCACCGAGAAGTAGGGTCCGACACGCCAGGAATGTTGTCAAATATTACATCCGAGATGTAAGGTTGCCTTAGGTTACAATATATAACGTTATGGACGTATATACTGTTCCCACCGAGAAGTAGGGTCCGACACGCCAGGAATGTTGTCAAATATTACATCCGAGTTTTTACGTTGCCGTTATAGACGCATTAATGTTACCACCGAGACGCAGGGACCGACACGCCTGGAATGTTGTCAAATGTTACATCCGAGATGTTAGGTTGCCTTAGGTTAGGATATATATCGTTATAGACGTATATACTGTTCCCACCGAGAGGTAGGGTTCGACAGGCCAGGAATGTTGTCAAATATTGCATCCGAGATGTTAGGTTGCCTTAGATTAGGATATACAACGTTATAGACGCATATAATGTTCCCACCGAGGAGTAGGGTCCGACACGCCTGGAATGTTGTAGAATATTACATCCGAGATGTAAGGTTGCCTTAGGTTAGAATATATAACGTTATGGACGTATATACTGTTCCCACCGAGAAGTAAGGTTCGACAGGCCAGGAATGTTGTCAAATATTGCATCCGAGATGTTAGGATGCCTTAGATTAGGATATACAACGTTATAGACGAATATAATGTTCCCAGCGAGGAGTAGGGTCCGACACGCCTGGAATGTTGTAGAATATTACATTCGAGATGTAAGGTTGCCTTAGGTTAGAATATATAACGTTATGGATGTATATACTGTCCCCACCGAGAAGTAGGGTCTGACACGCCAGGAATGTTGTCAAATATTACATCCGAGATGTAAGGTTGCCTTAGGTTAGGATATATGACGTTACAGACGTATAGACTGTTCCCTCCGAGAAGTAGGGTTCGACAGGCCAGGAATGTTATCAAATATTGCATCCGAGACGTTAGGTTGCCTTAGATTATGATATATACCGTTATAGACGCATATAATGTTCCCACCGAGAAGTAGGGTCCGACACGCCTGGAATGATGTAGAATATTACATCCGAGATGTCAGGTTGCCTTAGGTTAGGATATATATCGTTATAGACGTATATACAGTTCCCACCGAGAGGTAGGGTTCGACAGGCCAGGAATGTTGTCAAATATTGCATCCGAGATGTTAGGTTGCCTTAGGTTAGGATATATAACGTTATAGACGCATGTAATGTTACCTCCGAGACGTAGGGACCGACACGCCTGGAATGTTGTCAAATGTTACATCCAAGATGTTAGGTTGCCTTATGTTAGGATATATGACGCTACAGACGTATATACTGTTCCCTCCGAGAAGTAGGGTTCGACAGGCCAGGAATGTTGTCAAATATTGCATCCGAGACGTTAGGTTGCCTTAGATTAGGATATACAACGTTATAGACGCATATAATGTTCCCTCCGAGAAGTAGGGTTCGACAGGCCAGGAATGTTGTCAAATATTGCATCCGAGATGTTAGGTTGCCTTAGATTAGGATATACAACGTTATAGACGCATATAATGTTCCCACCGAGGAGTAGGGTCCGACACGCCTGGAATGTTGTAGAGTATTACATCCGAGATGTAAGGTTGCCTTAGGTTAGAATATATAACGTTATGGACGTATATACTGTTCCCACCGAGAACTAGGGTCCGACACGCCAGGAATGTTGTCAAATATTACATCCGAGATGTAAGGTTGCCTTAGGTTAGGATATATAACGTTATGGACGTATATACTGTTCCCACCGAGAAGTAGGGTCCGAAACGCCAGGAATGTTGTAAAATATTACATCCGAGTTGTTACGTTGCCGTTATGGACGCATTAATGTTACCACCGAGACGCAGGGACCGACACGCCTGGAATGTTGTGAAATGTTAGATCCGAGATGTTAGGTTGCCTTAGGTTAGGATATATATCGTTATAGACGTATATACTGTTCCCACCGAGAGGTAGGGTTCGACAGGCCAGGAATGTTGTCAAATATTGCATCCGAGATGTTAGGTTGCCTTAGATTAGGATATACAACGTTATAGACGCATATAATGTTCCCACCGAGGAGTAGGGTCCGACACGCCTGGAATGTTGTAGAATATTACATCCGAGATGTAAGGTTGCCTTAGGTTAGAATATATAACGTTATGGACGTATATACTGTTCCCACCGAGAAGTAGGGTTCGACAGGCCAGGAATGTTGTCAAATATTGCATCCGAGATGTTAGGATGCCTTAGATTAGGATATACAACGTTATAGACGAATATAATGTTCCCAGCGAGGAGTAGGGTCCGACACGCCAGGAATGTTGTCAAATATTTCATTCGAGATGTAAGGTTGCCTTAGGTTAGAATATATAACGTTATGGATGTATATACTGTCCCCACCGAGAAGTAGGGTCTGACACGCCAGGAATGTTGTCAAATATTACATCCGAGATGTAAGGTTGCCTTAGGTTACAATATATAACGTTATGGACGTATATACTGTTCCCACCGAGAAGTAGGGTCCGACACGCCAGGAATGTTGTCAAATATTACATCCGAGTTGTTACGTTGCCGTTATAGACGCATTAATGTTACCACCGAGACGCAGGGACCGACACGCCTGGAATGTTGTCAAATGTTACATCCGAGATGTTAGGTTGCCTTAGGTTAGGATATATATCGTTATAGACGTATATACTGTTCCCACCGAGAGGTAGGGTTCGACAGGCCAGGAATGTTGTCAAATATTGCATCCGAGATGTTAGGTTGCCTTAGATTAGGATATACAACGTTATAGACGCATATAATATTCCCACCGAGGAGTAGGGTCCGAAACGCCTGGAATGTTGTAGAATATTACATCCGAGATGTAAGGTTGCCTTAGGTTAGAATATATAACGTTATGGACGTATATACTGTTCCCACCGAGAAGTAGGGTTCGACAGGCCAGGAATGTTGTCAAATATTGCATCCGAGATGTTAGGATGCCTTAGATTAGGATATACAACGTTATAGACGAATATAATGTTCCCAGCGAGGAGTAGGGTCCGACACGCCTGGAATGTTGTAGAATATTACATTCGAGATGTAAGGTTGCCTTAGGTTAGAATATATAACGTTATGGATGTATATACTGTCCCCACCGAGAAGTAGGGTCTGACACGCCAGGAATGTTGTCAAATATTACATCCGAGATGTAAGGTTGCCTTAGGTTAGGATATATGACGTTACAGACGTATAGACTGTTCCCTCCGAGAAGTAGGGTTCGACAGGCCAGGAATGTTATCAAATATTGCATCCGAGACGTTAGGTTGCCTTAGATTATGATATATACCGTTATAGACGCATATAATGTTCCCACCAAGAAGTAGGGTCCGACACGACTGGAATGATGCAGAATATTACATCCGAGATGTCAGGTTGCCTTAGGTTAGGATATATATCGTTATAGACGTATATACAGTTCCCACCGAGAGGTAGGGTTCGACAGGCCAGGAATGTTGTCAAATATTGCATCCGAGATGTTAGGTTGCCTTAGGTTAGGATATATAACGTTATAGACGCATGTAATGTTACCTCCGAGACGTAGGGACTGACACGCCTGGAATGTTGTCAAATGTTACATCCAAGATGTTAGGTTGCCTTATGTTAGGATATATGACGCTACAGACGTATATACTGTTCCCTCCGAGAAGTAGGGTTCGACAGGCCAGGAATGTTGTCAAATATTGCATCCGAGACGTTAGGTTGCCTTAGATTAGGATATACAACGTTATAGACGCATATAATGTTCCCTCCGAGAAGTAGGGTTCGACAGGCCAGGAATGTTGTCAAATATTGCATCCGAGATGTTAGGTTGCCTTAGATTAGGATATACAACGTTATAGACGCATATAATGTTCCCACCGAGGAGTAGGGTCCGACACGCCTGGAATGTTGTAGAGTATTACATCCGAGATGTAAGGTTGCCTTAGGTTAGAATATATAACGTTATGGACGTATATACTGTTCCCACCGAGAACTAGGCTCCGACACGCCAGGAATGTTGTCAAACATTACATCCGAGATGTAAGGTTGCCTTAGGTTAGGATATATAACGTTATGGACGTATATACTGTTCCCACCGAGAAGTAGGGTCCGAAACGCCAGGAATGTTGTAAAATATTACATCCGAGTTGTTACGTTGCCGTTATGGACGCATTAATGTTACCACCGAGACGCAGGGACCGACACGCCTGGAATGTTGTGAAATGTTACATCCGAGATGTTAGGTTGCCTTAGGTTAGGATATATATCGTTATAGACGTATATACTGTTCCCACCGAGAGGTAGGGTTCGACAGGCCAGGAATGTTGTCAAATATTGCATCCGAGATGTTAGGTTGCCTTAGATTAGGATATACAACGTTATAGACGCATATAATGTTCCCACCGAGGAGTAGAGTCCGACACGCCTGGAATGTTGTAGAATATTACATTCGAGATGTAAGGTTGCCTTAGGTTAGAATATATAACGTTATGGATGTATATACTGTCCCCACCGAGAAGTAGGGTCTGACACACCAGGAATGTTGTCAAATATTACATCCGAGATGTAAGGTTGCCTTAGGTTAGGATATATAACGTTATGGACGTATATACTGTTCCCTCCGAGAAGTAGGGTCCGACACGCCTGGAATGATGTAGAATATTACATCCGAGATGTCAGGTTGCCTTAGGTTAGGATATATATCGTTATAGACGTATATACTGTTCCCACCGAGGGGTAGGGTTCGACAGGCCAGGAATGTTGTCAAATATTGCATCCGAGATGTTAGGTTGCCTTAGGTTAGGATATATAACGTTATAGACGCATGTAATGTTACCTCCGAGACGTAGGGACCGACACGCCTGGAATGTTGTCAAATGTTACATCCAAGATGTTAGGTTGCCTTATGTTAGGATATATGGCGCTACAGACGTATATACTGTTCCCTCCGAGAAGTAGGGTTCGACAGGCCAGGAATGTAGTCAAATATTGCATCCGAGACGTTAGGTTGCCTTAGATTAGGATATACAACGTTATAGACGCATATAATGTTCCCTCCGAGAAGTAGGGTTCGACAGGCCAGGAATGTTGTCAAATATTGCATCCGAGATGTTAGGTTGCCTTAGATTAGGATATACAACGTTATAGACGCATATAATGTTCCCACCGAGGAGTAGGGTCCGACACGCCTAGAATGTTGTAGAATATTACATCCGAGATGTAAGGTTGCCTTAGGTTAGAATGTATAACGTTATGGATGTATATACTGTTCCCACCGAAAAGTAGGGTCCGACACGCCAGGAATGTTGTCAAATATTACATCCGAGATGTAAGGTTGCCTTAGGTTAGGATATATAACGTCATGGACGTATATGCTGTTCCCACCGAGAAGTAGGGTCCGACACGCCAGGAATGTTGTCAAATATTACATCCGAGTTGTTACGTTGCCCTTATAGACGCATTAATGTTACCACCGAGACGTAGGGACCGACAGGCCTGGAATGTTGTCAAATGTTACATCCGAAATGTTAGGTTGCCTTAGGTTAGGATATATATCGTTATAGACGTATATACTGCTCCCACCGAGAGGTAGGGTTCGACAGGCAAGGAATGTTGTCAAATATTGCATCCGAGATGTTAGGTTGCCTTAGATAAGGATATATACCGTTATAGACGTATATACTGTTCCCTCCGAGAAGTAGGGTTCGACAGGCCAGGAATGTTATCAAATATTGCATCCGAGATGTAAGGTTGCCTTAGATTATGATATATACCGTTATAGACGCATATAATGTTCCCACCGAGGTGTAGGGTCCGACACGTCTGGAATGTTGTAGAATATTACATCCGAGATGTAAGGTTGCCTTAGGTTAGAATATATAACGTTATGGATGTATATACTGTTCCCACCGAGAAGTAGGGTCCGACACGCCAGGAATGTTGTCAAATATTACATCCGAGATGTAAGGTTGCATTAGGTTAGGATATACAATGTTATAGACACATATAATGTTCCCACCGAGAAGTAGGGTCCGACACGCCTGGAATGATGTAGAATATTACATCCGAGATGTCAGGTTGCCTTAGGTTAGGATATATAACGTTATAGACGTATATACTGTTCACTCCGAGAAGTAGGATTCGACAGGCCAGGAATGTTGTCAAATATTGCATCGGAGATGTAAGGTTGCCTTAGGTTAGGATATATAACGTTATGGACGTATATACTGTTCCCACCGAGAAGTAGGGTCCGACACGCCAGGAATGTTGTCAAATATTACATCCGAGTTGTTACGTTGCCGTTATAGACGCATTAATGTTACCACCGAGACGCAGGGACCGACACGCCTGGAATGTTGTCAAATGTTACATCCGAGATGTTAGGTTGCCTTAGGTTAGGATATATAACGTTATAAACGCATGTAATGTTACCACCGAGACGTAGGGACCGACACGCCTGGAATGTTGTCAAATGTTACATCCGAGATGTTAGGTTGCCTTAGGTTAGGATATATGACGTTACAGACGTATATACTGTTCCCTCCGGGAAGTAGGTTTCGACAGGCCAGGAATGTTGTCAAATATTGCATCCGAGATGTTAGGTTGCCTTAGATTATGATATATACCGTTATAGACGCATATAATGTTCCCACCGAGTAGTAGGATCCGACACGCCTGGAAGGTTGTAGAATATTACATCCGAGATGTTAGGTTGCCTTAGGTTAGGATATATATCGTTATAGACGTATATACTGTTCCCACCGAGAGGTAGGGTTCGACAGGCCAGGAATGTTATCAAATATTGCATCCGAGATGTTAGGTTGCCTTAGGTTAGGATATATAACGTTATAGACGCATGTAATGTTACCTCCGAGACGTAGGGACCGACACGCCTGGAATGTTGTCAAATGTTACATCCAAGATGTTAGGTTGCATTATGTTAGGATATATGACGCTACAGACGTATATACTGTTCCCTCCGAGAAGTAGGGTTCGACAGGCCAGGAATGTTGTCAAATATTGCATCCGAGACGTTAGGTTGCCTTAGAATAGGATATACAACGTTATAGACGCATATAATGTTCCCTCCGAGAAGTAGGGTTCGACAGGCCAGGAATGTTGTCAAATATTGCATCCGAGATGTTAGGTTGCCTTAGATAAGGATATATACCGTTATAGACGTATTTAATGTTCCCTCCGAGAAGTAGGGTTCGACAGGCCAGGAATGTTGTCAAATATTACATCCGAGATGTTAGGTTGCCTTAGATTAGGATATACAACGTTATAGACGCATATAATGTTCCCACCGAGAAGTAGGGTCCGACAAGCCTGGAAGGTTGTAGAATATTAAATCCGAGATGTTAGGTTGCCTTAGGTTAGGATATATGACGTTACAGACGTATATACTGTTCCCACCGAGAAGTAGGGTCCGACAAGCCTGGAAGGTTGTAGAATATTAAATCCGAGATGTTAGGTTGCCTTAGGTTAGGATATATGACGTTACAGACGTATATACTGTTCCCTCCGAGAAGTAGGGTTCGACAGGCCAGGAATGTTATCAAATATTGCATCCGAGATGTTAGGTTGCCTTAGATTATGATATATACCGTTATAGACGCATATAATGTTCCCACCGAGAAGTAGGGTCCGACACGCCTAGAATGATGTAGAATATTACATCCGAGATGTCAGGTTGCCTTAGGTTAGGATATATAACGTTATACACGTATATACTGTTCCCTCCGAGAAGTAGGGTTCGACAGGCCAGGAATGTTGTCAAATATTGCATCCGAGATGTTAGGTTGCCTTAGATTAGGATATACAACGTTATAGACGCATATAATGTTCCCACCGAGAAGTAGGGTCCGACAAGCCTGGAAGGTTGTAGAATATTAAATCCGAGATGTTAGGTTGCCTTAGGTTAGGATATATGACGTTACAGACGTATATACTGTTCCCTCCGAGAAGTAGGGTTCGACAGGCCAGGAATGTTATCAAATATTGCATCCGAGATGTTAGGTTGCCTTAGATTATGATATATACCGTTATAGACGCATATAATGTTCCCACCGAGAAGTAGGGTCCGACACGCCTGGAATGATGTAGAATATTACATCTGAGATGTCAGGTTGCCTCAGGTTAGGATATATAACGTTATACACGTATATACTGTTCCCGCCGAGAAGTAGGGTTCGACAGGCCAGGAATGTTGTCAAATATTGCATCCGAGATGTTAGGTTGCCTTAGATTAGGATATACAACGTTATAGACGCATATAATGTTCCCACCGAGGAGTAGGGTCCGACACGCCTGGAATGTTGTAGAGTATTACATCCGAGATGTAAGGTTGCCTTAGGTTAGAATGTATAACGTTATGGATGTATATACTGTTCCCACCGAGAAGTAGGGTTCGACAGGCCAGGAATGTTATCAAATATTGCATCCGAGATGTTAGGTTGCCTTAGATTATGATATATACCGTTATAGACGCATATAATGTTCCCACCGAGAAGTAGGGTCCGACACGCCTGGAATGATGTAGAATATTACATCCGAGATGTCAGGTTGCCTTAGGTTAGGATATATAACGTTATACACGTATATACTGTTCCCTCCGAGAAGTAGGGTTCGACAGGCCAGGAATGTTGTCAAATATTGCATCCGAGATGTTAGGTTGCCTTAGATTATGATATATACCGTTATAGACGCATATAATGTTCCCACCGAGAAGTAGGGTCCGACACGCCTGGAATGATGTAGAATATTACATCCGAGATGTCAGGTTGCCTTAGGTTAGGATATATAACGTTATACACGTATATACTGTTCCCTCCGAGAAGTAGGGTTCGACAGGCCAGGAATGTTGTCAAATATTGCATCCGAGATGTTAGGTTGCCTTAGATTAGGATATACAACTTTATAGACGCATATAATGTTCCCACCGAGAAGTAGGGTCCGACAAGCCTGGAAGGTTGTAGAATATTAAATCCGAGATGCTAGGTTGCCTTAGATTAGGATATACAACGTTATAGACGCATATAATGTTCCCACCGAGAAGTAGGGTTCGACAGGCCAGGAATGTTATCAAATATTGCATCCGAGACGTTAGGTTGCCTTAGATTATGATATATACCGTTATAGACGCATATAATGTTCCCACCGAGAAGTAGGGTCCGACACGCCAGGAATGTTGTCAAATATTACATCCGAGATGTAAGGTTGCCTTAGATTAGGATATACAACGTTATAGACGCATATAATGTTCCCACCGAGGTGTAGGGTCCGACACGTCTGGAA
Source organism: Xylocopa violacea (assembly GCA_963969225.1). Taxonomy (NCBI): domain Eukaryota; kingdom Metazoa; phylum Arthropoda; class Insecta; order Hymenoptera; family Apidae; genus Xylocopa; species Xylocopa violacea. Next base: position 25,609,304 of record CAXAJV010000004.1, read on the forward strand.
TGTTGTAGAATATTACATCCGAGATGTAATGTTGCCTTAGGTTAGAATATATAACGTTATGGATGTATATACTGTTCCCACCGAGAAGTAGGGTCCGACACGCCAGGAATGTTGTCAAATATTACATCCGAGATGTAAGGTTGCATTAGGTTAGGATATACAATGTTATAGACACATATAATGTTCCCACCGAGAAGTAGGGTCCGACACGCCTGGAATGATGTAGAATATTACATCCGAGATGTCAGGTTGCCTTAGGTTAGGATATATAACGTTATAGACGTATATACTGTTCCCTCCGAGAAGTAGGGTTCGACAGGCCAGGAATGTTGTCAAATATTGCATCCGAGATGTTAGGTTGCCTTAGATTAGGATATACAACGTTATAGACGCATATAATGTTCCCACCGAGGAGTAGGGTCCGACACGCCTGGAATGTTGTAGAATATTACATCCGAGATGTAAGGTTGCCTTAGGTTAGAATGTATAACGTTATGGATGTATATACTGTTCCCACCGAAAAGTAGGGTCCGACACGCCAGGAATGTTGTCAAATATTACATCCGAGATGTAAGGTTGCCTTAGGTTAGGATATATAACGTTATGGACGTATATACTGTTCCCACCGAGAAGTAGGGTCCGACACGCCAGGAATGTTGTCAAATATTACATCCGAGTTGTTACGTTGCCCTTATAGACGCATTAATGTTACCACCGAGACGTAGGGACCGACACGCCTGGAATGTTGTCAAATGTTACATCCGAAATGTTAGGTTGCCTTAGGTTAGGATATATATCGTTATAGACGTATATACTGTTCCCACCGAGAGGTAGGGTTCGACAGGCCAGGAATGTTGTCAAATATTGCATCCGAGATGTTAGGTTGCCTTAGATTAGGATATACAACGTTATAGACGCATATAATGTTCCCACCGAGAAGTAGGGTCCGACACGGCTGGAATGATGTCAAATGTTACATCCGAGATGTTAGGCTGCCTTAGGTTAGCATATATATCGTTATAGACGTATATACTGTTCCCTCCGAGAAGTAGTGTTCGACAGGCCAGGAATGTTATCAAATATTGCATCCGAGATGTTAGGTTGCCTTAGATTATGATATATACCGTTATAGACGCATATAATGTTCCCACCGAGGAGTAGGGTCCGACACGCCTGGAATGTTGTAGAGTATTACATCCGAGATGTAAGGTTGCCTTAGGTTAGAATATATAACGTTATGGATGTATATACTGTTCCCACCGAGAAGTAGGGTCCGACACGCCAGGAATGTTGTCAAATATTACATCCAGGATGTAAGGTTGCCTTAGGTTAGGATATATAACGTTATGGATGTATATACTGTTCCCACCGAGAAGTAGGGTCCGACACGCCAGGAATGTTGTCAAATATTACATCCGAGATGTAAGGTTGCCTTAGGTTAGGATATATAACGTTATGGACGTATATACTGTTCCCACCGAGAAGTAGGGTCCGACACGCCAGGAATGTTGTCAAATATTACATCCGAGTTGTTACGTTGCCGTTATAGACGCATTAATGTTACCACCGAGACGCAGGGACCGACACGCCTGGAATGTTGTCATATGTTACATCCGAGATGTTAGGTTGCCTTAGGGTAGGATATATAACGATATAGACGCATGTAATGTTACCACCGAGACGTAGGGTCCGACACGCCTGGAATGTTGTCAAATGTTACATCCGAGATGTTAGGTTGCCTTAGGTTAGGATATATGACGTTACAGACGTATATACTGTTCCCTCCGGGAAGTAGGGTTCGACAGGCCAGGAATGTTGTCAAATATTGCATCCGAGATGTTAGGTTGCCTTAGATTATGATATATACCGTTATAGACGCATATAATGTTCCCACCGAGTAGTAGGATCCGACACGCCTGGAAGGTTGTAGAATATTACATCCGAGATGTTAGGTTGCCTTAGGTTAGGATATTTATCGTTATAGACGTATATACTGTTCCCACCGAGAGGTAGGGTTCGACAGGCCAGTAATTGTGTCAAATATTGCATCCGAGATGTTAGGTTGCCTTAGATAAGGATATATACCGTTATAGACGTATTTAATGTTCCCTCCGAGAAGTAGGGTTCGACAGGCCAGGAATGTTGTCAAATATTGCATCCGAGATGTTAGGTTGCCTTAGATTAGGATATGCAACGTTATAGACGCATATAATGTTCCCACCGAGAAGTAGGGTCCGACAAGCCTGGAAGGTTGTAGAATATTAAATCCGAGATGTTAGGTTGCCTTAGGTTAGGATATATGACGTTATACACGTATATACTGTTCCCTCCGAGAAGTAGGGTTCGACAGGCCAGGAATGTTGTCAAATATTGCATCCGTGATGTTAGATTGCCTTAGATTAGGATATACAACGTTATAGACGCATATAATGTTCCCACCGAGAAGTAGGGTCCGACAAGCCTGGAAGGTTGTAGAATATTAAATCCGAGATGTTAGGTTGCCTTAGGTTATGATATATGACGTTACAGACGTATATACTGTTCCCTCCGAGAAGTAGGGTTCGACAGGCCAGGAATGTTATCAAATATTGCATCCGAGATGTTAGGTTGCCTTAGATTATGATATATACCGTTATAGACGCATATAATGTTCCCACCGAGAAGTAGGGTCCGACACGCCTGGAATGATGTAGAATATTACATCCGAGATGTCAGGTTGCCTTAGGTTAGGATATATAACGTTATACACGTATATACTGTTCCCTCCGAGAAGTAGGGTTCGACAGGCCAGGAATGTTGTCAAATATTGCATCCGAGATGTTAGGTTGCCTTAGATTAGGATATACAAGGTTATAGACGCATATAATGTTCCCACCGAGGAGTAGGGTCCGACACGCCTGGAATGTTGTAGAGTATTACATCCGAGATGTAAGGTTGCCTTAGGTTAGAATGTATAACGTTATGGATGTATATACTGTTCCCACCGAGAAGTAGGGTTCGACAGGCCAGGAATGTTATCAAATATTGCATCCGAGATGTTAGGTTGCCTTAGATTATGATATATACCGTTATAGACGCATATAATGTTCCCACCGAGAAGTAGGGTCCGACACGCCTGGAATGATGTAGAATATTACATCCGAGATGTCAGGTTGCCTTAGGTTAGGATATATAACGTTATACACGTATATACTGTACCCTCCGAGAAGTAGGGTTCGACAGGCCAGGAATGTTGTCAAATATTGCATCCGAGATGTTAGGTTGCCTTAGATTATGATATATACCGTTATAGACGCATATAATGTTCCCACCGAGAAGTAGGGTCCGACACGGCTGGAATGATGTAGAATATTACATCCGAGATGTCAGGTTGCCTTAGGTTAGGATATATAACGTTATAGACGTATATACTGTTCCCTCCGAGAAGTAGGGTTCGACAGGCCAGGAATGTTGTCAAATATTGCATCTGAGATGTTAGGTTGCCTTAGATTAGGATATACAACGTTATAGACGCATATAATGTTCCCACCGAGGAGTAGGGTCGAACACGCCTGGAATGTTGTAGAATATTACATCCGAGATGTAAGGTTACCTTAGGTTAGAATGTATAACGTTATGGATGTATATACTGTTCCCACCGAAAAGTAGGGTCCGACACGCCAGGAATGTTGTCAAATATTACATCCGAGATGTAAGGTTGCCTTAGGTTAGGATATATAACGTTATGGACGTATATACTGTTCCCACCGAGAAGTAGGGTCCGACACGCCAGGAATGTTGTCAAATATTACATCCGAGTTGTTACGTTTCCCTTATAGACGCATTAATGTTACCACCGAGACGTAGGGACCGACACGCCTGGAATGTTGTCAAATGTTACATCCGAAATGTTAGGTTGCCTTAGGTTAGGATATATATCGTTATAGACGTATATACTGTTCCCACCGAGAGGTAGGGTTCGACAGGCAAGGAATGTTGTCAAATATTGCATCCGAGATGTTAGGTTGCCTTAGATAAGGATATATACCGTTATAGACGTATATAATGTTTCTTCCGAGAAGTAGCGTTCGACAGGCCAGGAATGTTGTCAAATATTGCATCCGAGATGTTAGGTTGCCTTAGATTAGGATATACAACGTTATAGACGCATATAATGTTCCCACCGAGGAGTAGGGTCCGACACGCCTGGAATGTTGTAGAATATTACATCCGAGATGTAAGGTTGCCTTAGGTTAGAATATATAACGTTATGGACGTATATACTGTTCCCACCGAGAAGTAGGGTTCGACAGGCCAGGAATGTTGTCAAATATTGCATCCGAGATGTTAGGTTGCCTTAGATTAGGATATACAAAGTTATAGACGCATATAATGTTCCCACCGAGGTGTAGGGTCCGACACGTCTGGAATGTTGTAGAATATTACATCCGAGATGTAAGGTTGCCTTAGGTTAGAATATATAACGTTATGGATGTATATACTGTTCCCACCGAGAAGTAGGGTCCGACACGCCAGGAATGTTGTCAAATATTACATCCGAGATGTAAGGTTGCATTAGGTTAGGATATACAATGTTATAGACACATATAATGTTCCCACCGAGAAGTAGGGTCCGAAACGCCTGGAATGATGTAGAATATTACATCCGAGATGTCAGGTTGCCTTAGGTTAGGATATATAACGTTATAGACGTATATACTGTTCCCTCCGAGAAGTAGGGTTCGACAGGCCAGGAATGTTGTCAAATATTGCATCCGAGATGTTAGGTTGCCTTAGATTAGGATATACAAGGTTATAGACGCATATAATGTTCCCACCGAGGAGTAGGGTCCGACACGCCTGGAATGTTGTGGAATATTACATCCGAGATGTAAGGTTGCCTTAGGTTAGAATGTATAACGTTATGGATGTATATACTGTTCCCACCGAAAAGTAGGGTCCGACACGCCAGGAATGTTGTCAAATATTACATCCGAGATGTAAGGCTGCCTTAGGTTAGCATATATATCGTTATAGACGTATATACTGTTCCCTCCGAGAAGTAGGGTTCGACAGGCCAGGAATGTTATCAAATATTGCATCCGAGATGTTAGGTTGCCTTAGATTATGATATATAACGTTATAGACGTATATACTGATCACTCCGAGAAGTAGGATTCGACAGGCCAGGAATGTTGTCAAATATTGCATCCGAGATGTTAGGTTGCCTTAGATTAGGATATACAACGTTATAGACACATATAATGTTCCCACCGAGGAGTAGGGTCCGACACGCCTGGAATGTTGTAGAGTATTACATCCGAGATGTAAGGTTGCCTTAGGTTAGAATATATAACGTTATGGATGTATATACTGTTCCCACCGAGAAGTAGGGTCCGACACGCCAGGAATGTTGTCAAATATTACATCCAGGATGTAAGGTTGCCTTAGGTTAGGATATATAACGTTATGGATGTATATACTGTTCCCACCGAGAAGTAGGGTCCGACACGCCAGGAATGTTGTCAAATATTACATCCGAGATGTAAGGTTGCCTTAGGTTAGGATATATAACATTATGGACGTATATACTGTTCCCACCGAGAAGTAGGGTCCGACACGCCAGGAATGTTGTCAAATATTACATCAGAGTAGTTACGTTGCCGTTATAGACGCATTAATGTTACCACCGAGACGCAGGGACCGACACGCCTGGAATGTTGTCAAATGTTACATCCGAGATGTTAGGTTGCCTTAGGTTAGGATATATAACGATATAGACGCATGTAATGTTACCACCGAGACGTAGGGACCGACACGCCTGGAATGTTGTCAAATGTTACATCCGAGATGTTAGGTTGCCTTAGGTTAGGATATATGACGTTACAGACGTATATACTGTTCCCTCCGGGAAGTAGGGTTCGACAGGCCAGGAATGTTGTCAAATATTGCATCCGAGATGTTAGGTTGCCTTAGATTATGATATATACCGTTATAGACGCATATAATGTTCCCACCGAGTAGTAGGATCCGACACGCCTGGAAGGTTGTAGAATATTACATCCGAGATGTTAGGTTGCCTTAGGTTAGGATATATATCGTTATAGACGTATATACTGTTCCCACCGAGAGGTAGGGTTCGACAGGCCAGTAATTTTGTCAAATATTGCATCCGAGATGTTAGGTTGCCTTAGATAAGGATATATACCGTTATAGACGTATTTAATGTTCCCTCCGAGAAGTAGGGTTCGACAGGCCAGGAATGTTGTCAAATATTGCATCCGAGATGTTAGGTTGCCTTAGATTAGGATATACAACGTTATAGACGCATATAATGTTCCCACCGAGAAGTAGGGTCCGACACGCCTGGAATGATGTAGAATATTACATCCGAGATGTCAGGTTGCCTCAGGTTAGGATATATAACGTTATACACGTATATACTGTTCCCTCCGAGAAGTAGGGTTCGACAGGCCAGGAAAGTTGTCAAATATTGCATCCGAGATGTTAGGTTGCCTTAGATTAGGATATACAACGTTATAGACGCATATAATGTTCCCACCGGGGAGTAGGGTCCGACACGCCTGGAATGTTGTAGAGTATTACATCCGAGATGTAAGGTTGCCTTAGGTTAGAATGTATAACGTTATGGATGTATATACTGTTCCCACCGAGAAGTAGGGTCCGACACGCCAGGAATGTTGTCAAATATTACATCCGAGATGTAAGGTTGCCTTAGGTTAGGATATACAATGTTATAGACACATATAATGTTCCCACCGAGAAGTAGGGTCCGACACGGCTGGAATGATGTAGAATATAACATCCGAGATGTCAGGTTGCCTTAGGTTAGGATATATAACGTTATAGACGTATATACTGTTCCCTCCGAGAAGTAGGGTTCGACAGGCCAGGAATGTTGTCAAATATTGCATCCGAGATGTTAGGTTGCCTTAGATTAGGATATACAACGTTATAGACGCATATAATGTTCCCACCGAGGAGTAGGGTCCGACACGCCTGGAATGTTGTAGAGTATTACATCCGAGATGTAAGGTTACCTTAGGTTAGAATATATAACGTTATGGATGTATATACTGTTCCCACCGAGAAGTAGGGTCCGACACGCCAGGAATGTTGTCAAATATTACATCCGAGATGTAAGGTTGCCTTAGGTTAGGATATACAATGTTATAGACACATATAATGTTCCCACCGAGAAGTAGGGTCCGACACCCCTGGAATGATGTAGAATATTACATCCGAGATGTCAGGTTGCCTTAGGTTAGGATATATAACGTTATAGACGTATATACTGTTCCCTCCGAGAAGTAGGGTTCGACAGGCCAGGAATGTTGTCAAATATTGCATCTGAGATGTTAGGTTGCCTTAGATTAGGATATACAACGTTATAGACGCATATAATGTTCCCACCGAGAAGTAGGGTCCGACACGGCTGGAATGATGTAGAATATTACATCCGAGATGTCAGGTTGCCTTAGGTTAGGATATATAACGTTATAGACGTATATACTGTTCCCACCGAAAAGTAGGGTCCGACACGCCAGGAATGTTGTCAAATATTACATCCGAGGTGTAAGGTTGCCTTAGGTTAGGATATATAACGTTATGGACGTATATACTGTTCCCACCGAGAAGTAGGGTCCGACACGCCAGGAATGTTGTCAAATATTACATCCGAGTTGTTACGTTTCCCTTATAGACGCATTAATGTTACCACCGAGACGTAGGGACCGACACGCCTGGAATGTTGTCAAATGTTACATCCGAAATGTTAGGTTGCCTTAGGTTAGGATATATATCGTTATAGACGTATATACTGTTCCCACCGAGAGGTAGGGTTCGACAGGCAAGGAATGTTGTCAAATATTGCATCCGAGATGTTAGGTTGCCTTAGATAAGGATATATACCGTTATAGACGTATATAATGTTTCCTCCGAGAAGTAGCGTTCGACAGGCCAGGAATGTTGTCAAATATTGCATCCGAGATGTTAGGTTGCCTTAGATTAGGATATACAACGTTATAGACGCATATAATGTTCCCACCGAGGAGTAGGGTCCGACACGCCTGGAATGTTGTAGAATATTACATCCGAGATGTAAGGTTGCCTTAGATTAGAATATATAACGTTATGGACGTATATACTGTTCCCACCGAGAAGTAGGGTTCGACAGGCCAGGAATGTTGTCAAATATTGCATCCGAGATGTTAGGTTGCCTTAGATTAGGATATACAACGTTATAGACGCATATAATGTTCCCACCGAGGTGTAGGGTCCGACACGTCTGGAATGTTGTAGAATATTACATCCGAGATGTAAGGTTGCCTTAGGTTAGAATATATAACGTTATGGATGTATATACTGTTCCCACCGAGAAGTAGGGTCCGACACGCCAGGAATGTTGTCAAATATTACATCCGAGATGTAAGGTTGCATTAGGTTAGGATATACAATGTTATAGACACATATAATGTTCCCACCGAGAAGTAGGGTCCGAAACGCCTGGAATGATGTAGAATATTACATCCGAGATGTCAGGTTGCCTTAGGTTATGATATATAACGTTATAGACGTATATACTGTTCCCTCCGAGAAGTAGGGTTCGACAGGCCAGGAATGTTGTCAAATATTGCATCCGAGATGTTAGGTTGCCTTAGATTAGGATATACAAGGTTATAGACGCATATAATGTTCCCACCGAGGAGTAGGGTCCGACACGCCTGGAATGTTGTAGAATATTACATCCGAGATGTAAGGTTGCCTTAGGTTAGAATGTATAACGTTATGGATGTATATACTGTTCCCACCGAAAAGTAGGGTCCGACACGCCAGGAATGTTGTCAAATATTACATCCGAGATGTAAGGCTGCCTTAGGTTAGCATATATATCGTTATAGACGTATATACTGTTCCCTCCGAGAAGTAGGGTTCGACAGGCCAGGAATGTTATCAAATATTGCATCCGAGATGTTAGGTTGCCTTAGATTATGATATATACCGTTATAGACGCATATAATGTTCCCACCGAGAAGTAGGGTCCGGCACGCCTGGAATGATGTAAAATATTACATCCGAGATGTCACGTTGCCTTAGGTTAGGATATATAACGTTATAGACGTATATACTGTTCACTCCGAGAAGTAGGATTCGACAGGCCAGGAATGTTGTCAAATATTGCATCCGAGATGTTAGGTTGCCTTAGATTAGGATATACAACGTTATAGACACATATAATGTTCCCACCGAGGAGTAGGGTCCGACACGCCTGGAATGTTGTAGAGTATTACATCCGAGATGTAAGGTTGCCTTAGGTTAGAATATATAACGTTATGGATGTATATACTGTTCCCACCGAGAAGTAGGGTCCGACACGCCAGGAATGTTGTCAAATATTACATCCAGGATGTAAGGTTGCCTTAGGTTAGGATATATAACGTTATGGATGTATATACTGTTCCCACCGAGAAGTAGGGTCCGACACGCCAGGAATGTTGTCAAATATTACATCCGAGATGTAAGGTTGCCTTAGGTTAGGATATATAACATTATGGACGTATATACTGTTCCCACCGAGAAGTAGGGTCCGACACGCCAGGAATGTTGTCAAATATTACATCCGAGTTGTTACGTTGCCGTTATAGACGCATTAATGTTACCACCGAGACGCAGGGACCGACACGCCTGGAATGTTGTCAAATGTTACATCCGAGATGTTAGGTTGCCTTAGGTTAGGATATATAACGATATAGACGCATGTAATGTTACCACCGAGACGTAGGGACCGACACGCCTGGAATGTTGTCAAATGTTACATCCGAGATGTTAGGTTGCCTTAGGTTAGGATATATGACGTTACAGACGTATATACTGTTCCCTCCGGGAAGTAGGGTTCGACAGGCCAGGAATGTTGTCAAATATTGCATCCGAGATGTTAGGTTGCCTTAGATTATGATATATACCGTTATAGACGCATATAATGTTCCCACCGAGTAGTAGGATCCGACACGCCTGGAAGGTTGTAGAATATTACATCCGAGATGTTAGGTTGCCTTAGGTTAGGATATATATCGTTATAGACGTATATACTGTTCCCACCGAGAGGTAGGGTTCGACAGGCCAGTAATTTTGTCAAATATTGCATCCGAGATGTTAGGTTGTCTTAGATAAGGATATATACCGTTATAGACGTATTTAATGTTCCCTCCGAGAAGTAGGGTTCGACAGGCCAGGAATGTTGTCAAATATTGCATCCGAGATGTTAGGTTGCCTTAGATTAGGATATACAACGTTATAGACGCATATAATGTTCCCACCGAGAAGTAGGGTCCGACACGCTTGGAATGATGTAGAATATTACATCCGAGATGTCAGGTTGCCTCAGGTTAGGATATATAACGTTATACACGTATATACTGTTCCCTCCGAGAAGTAGGGTTCGACAGGCCAGGAATGTTGTCAAATATTGCATCCGAGATGTTAGGTTGCCTTAGATTAGGATATACAACGTTATAGACGCATATAATGTTCCCACCGGGGAGTAGGGTCCGACACGCCTGGAATGTTGTAGAGTATTACATCCGAGATGTAAGGTTGCCTTAGGTTAGAATGTATAACGTTATGGATGTATATACTGTTCCCACCGAGAAGTAGGGTCCGACACGCCAGGAATGTTGTCAAATATTACATCCGAGATGTAAGGTTGCCTTAGGTTAGGATATACAATGTTATAGACACATATAATGTTCCCACCGAGAAGTAGGGTCCGACACGGCTGGAATGATGTAGAATATTACATCCGAGATGTCAGGTTGCCTTAGGTTAGGATATATAACGTTATAGACGTATATACTGTTCCCTCCGAGAAGTAGGGTTCGACAGGCCAGGAATGTTGTCAAATATTGCATCTGAGATGTTAGGTTGCCTTAGATTAGGATATACAACGTTATAGACGCATATAATGTTACCACCGAGACGTAGGGACCGACACGCCTGGAATGTTGTCAAATGTTACATCCGAAATGTTAGGTTGCCTTAGGTTAGGATATATATCGTTATAGACGTATATACTGTTCCCACCGAGAGGTAGGGTTCGACAGGCAAGGAATGTTGTCAAATATTGCATCCGAGATGTTAGGTTGCCTTAGATAAGGATATATACCGTTATAGACGTATATAATGTTTCCTCCGAGAAGTAGCGTTCGACAGGCCAGGAATGTTGTCAAATATTGCATCCGAGATGTTAGGTTGCCTTAGATTAGGATATACAACGTTATAGACGCATATAATGTTCCCACCGAGAAGTAGGGTCCGACACGGCTGGAATGTTGTCAAATGTTACATCCGAGATGTTAGGCTGCCTTAGGTTAGCATATATATCGTTATAGACGTATATACTGTTCCCTCCGAGAAGTAGGGTTCAACAGGCCAGGAATGTTATCAAATATTGCATCCGAGATGTTAGGTTGCCTTAGATTATGATATATACCGTTATAGACGCATATAATGTTCCCACCGAGAAGTAGGGTCCGGCACGCCTGGAATGATGTAAAATATTACATCCGAGATGTCACGTTGCCTTATGTTAGTATATATGACGTTACAGACGTATATACTGTTCCCTCCGGGAAGTAGGGTTCGACAGGCCAGGAATGTTGTCAAATATTGCATCCGAGATGTTAGGTTGCCTTAGATTATGATATATACCGTTATAGACGCATATAATGTTCCCACCGAGTAGTAGGATCCGACACGCCTGGAAGGTTGTAGAATATTACATCCGAGATGTTAGGTTGCCTTAGGTTAGGATATATATCGTTATAGACGTATATACTGTTCCCACCGAGAGGTAGGGTTCGACAGGCCAGTAATTTTGTCAAATATTGCATCCGAGATGTTAGGTTGCCTTAGATAAGGATATATACCGTTATAGACGTATTTAATGTTCCCTCCGAGAAGTAGGGTTCGACAGGCCAGGAATGTTGTCAAATATTGCATCCGAGATGTTAGGTTGCCTTAGATTAGGATATACAACGTTATAGACGCATATAATGTTCCCACCGAGAAGTAGGGTCCGACAAGCCTGGAAGGTTGTAGAATATTAAATCCGAGATGTTAGGTTGCCTTAGGTTAGGATATATGACGTTACAGACGTATATACTGTTCCCTCCGAGAAGTAGGGTTCGACAGGCCAGGAATGTTATCAAATATTGCATCCGAGATGTTAGGTTGCCTTAGATTATGATATATACCGTTATAGACGCATATAATGTTCCCACCGAGAAGTAGGGTCCGACACGCCTGGAATGATGTAGAATATTACATCCGAGATGTCAGGTTGCCTTAGGTTAGGATATATAACGTTATACACGTATATACTGTTCCCTCCGAGAAGTAGGGTTCGACAGGCCAGGAATGTTGTCAAATATTGCATCCGAGATGTTAGGTTGCCTTAGATTAGGATATACAACGTTATAGACGCATATAATGTTCCCACCGAGAAGTAGGGTCCGACACGCCTGGAATGATGTAGAATATTACATCCGAGATGTCAGGTTGCCTTAGGTTAGGATATATATCGTTATAAACGTATATACTGTTCCCACCGAGAAGTAGGGTCCGACACGCCTGGAATGATGTAGAATATTACATCCGAGATGTCAGGTTGCCTTAGGTTAGGATATATAACGTTATACACGTATATACTGTTCCCTCCGAGAAGTAGGGTTCGACAGGCCAGGAATGTTGTCAAATATTGCATCCGAGATGTTAGGTTGCCTTAGATTAGGATATACAACGTTATAGACGCATATAATGTTCCCACCGAGAAGTAGGGTCCGACACGCCTGGAATGATGTAGAATATTACATCCGAGATGTCAGGTTGCCTTAGGTTAGGATATATAACGTTATAGACGTATATACTGTTCCCACCGAGGAGTAGGGTCCGACACGCCTGGAATGTTGTAGAGTATTACATCAGAGATGTAAGGTTGCCTTAGGTTAGAATATATAACGTTATGGATGTATATACTGTTCCCACCGAGAAGTAGGGTCCGACACGCCAGGAATGTTGTTAAATATTACATCCAGGATGTAAGGTTGCCTTAGGTTAGGATATATAACGTTATGGATGTATATACTGTTCCCACCGAGAAGTAGGGTCCGACACGCCAGGAATGTTGTCAAGTATTACATCCGAGATGTAAGGTTGCCTTAGGTTAGGATATATAACGTTATGGACGTATATACTGTTCCCACCGAGAAGTAGGGTCTGACACGCCAGGAATGTTGTCAAATATTACATCCGAGTTGTTACGTTGCCGTTATAGACGCATTAATGTTACCACCGAGACGCAGGGACCGACACGCCTGGAATGTAGTCAAATGTTACATCCGAGATGTTAGGTTGCCTTAGGTTAGGATATATAACGTTATAGACGCATGTAATGTTACCACCGAGACGTAGGGACCGACACGCCTGGAATGTTGTCAAATGTTACATCCGAGATGTTAGGTTGCCTTAGGTTAGGATATATGACGTTACAGACGTATATACTGTTCCCTCCGGGAAGTAGGGTTCGACAGGCCAGGAATGTTATCAAATATTGCATCCGAGATGTTAGGTTGCCTTAGATTATGATATATACCGTTATAGACGCATATAATGTTCCCACCGAGTAGTAGGATCCGACACGCCTGGAAGGTTGTAGAATATTACATCCGAGATGTTAGGTTGCCTTAGGTTAGGATATATATCGTTATAGACGTATATACTGTTCCCATCGAGAGGTAGGGTTCGACAGGCCACTAATGTTGTCAAATATTGCATCCGAGATGTTAGGTTGCCTTAGATAAGGATATATACCGTTATAGACGTATTTAATGTTCCCTCCGAGAAGTAGGGTTCGACAGGCCAGGAATGTTGTCAAATATTGCATCCGAGATGTTAGGTTGCCTTAGATTAGGATATACAACGTTATAGACGCATATAATGTTCCCACCGAGAAGTAGGGTCCGACAAGCCTGGAAGGTTGTAGAATATTAAATCCGAGATGTTAGGTTGCCTTAGGTGAGGATATATGACGTTACAGACGTATATACTGTTCCCTCCGAGAAGTAGGGTTCGACAGGCCAGGAATGTTATCAAATATTGCATCCGAGATGTTAGGTTGCCTTAGATTATGATATATACCGTTATAGACGCATATAATGTTCCCACCGAGAAGTAGGGTCCGACACGCCTGGAATGATGTAGAATATTACATCCGAGATGTCAGGTTGCCTTAGGTTAGGATATATAACGTTATACACGTATATACTGTTCCCTCCGAGAAGTAGGGTTCGACAGGCCAGGAATGTTGTCAAATATTGCATCCGAGATGTTAGGTTGCCTTAGATTAGGATATACAACGTTATAGACGCATATAATGTTCCCACCGAGAAGTAGGGTCCGACAAGCCTGGAAGGTTGTAGAATATTAAATCCGAGATGTTAGGTTGCCTTAGGTTAGGATATATGACGTTACAGACGTATATACTGTTCCCTCCGAGAAGTAGGGTTCGACAGGCCAGGAATGTTATCAAATATTGCATCCGAGATGTTAGGTTGCCTTAGATTATGATATATACCGTTATAGACGCATATAATGTTCCCACCGAGAAGTAGGGTCCGACACGCCTGGAATGATGTAGAATATTACATCCGAGATGTCAGGTTGTCTTAGGTTAGGATATATAACGTTATACACGTATATACTGTTCCCTCCGATAAGTAGGGTTCGACAGGCCAGGAATGTTGTCAAATATTGCATCCGAGATGTTAGGTTGCCTTAGATTAGGATATACAACGTTATAGACGCATATAATGTTCCCACCGAGAAGTAGGGTCCGACAAGCCTGGAAGGTTGTAGAATATTAAATCCGAGATGTTAGGTTGCCTTAGGTTAGGATATATGACGTTACAGACGTATATACTGTTCCCTCCGAGAAGTAGGGTTCGACAGGCCAGGAATGTTATCAAATATTGCATCCGAGATGTTAGGTTGCCTTAGATTATGATATATACCGTTATAGACGCATATAATGTTCCCACCGAGAAGTAGGGTCCGACACGCCTGGAATGATGTAGAATATTACATCCGAGATGTCAGGTTGCCTTAGGTTAGGATATATAACGTTATACACGTATATACTGTTCCCTCCGAGAAGTAGGGTTCGACAGGCCAGGAATGTTGTCAAATATTGCATCCGAGATGTTAGGTTGCCTTAGATTAGGATATACAACGTTATAGACGCATATAATGTTCCCACCGAGGAGTAGGGTCCGACACGCCTGGAATGTTGTAGAGTATTACATCCGAGATGTAAGGTTGCCTTAGGTTAGAATATATAACGTTATGGATGTATATACTGTTCCCACCGAGAAGTAGGGTCCGACACGCCAGGAATGTTGTCAAATATTACATCCATGATGTAAGGTTGCCTTAGGTTAGGATATATAACGTTATGGATGTATATACTGTTCCCACCGAGAAGTAGGGTCCGACACGCCAGGAATGTTGTCAAATATTACATCCGAGATGTAAGGTTGCCTTAGGTTAGGATATATAACGTTATGGACGTATATACTGTTCCCACCGAGAAGTAGGGTCCGACACGCCAGGAATGTTGTCAAATATTACATCCGAGTTGTTACGTTGCCGTTATAGACGCATTAATGTTACCACCGAGACGCAGGGACCGACACGCCTGGAATGTTGTCAAATGTTACATCCGAGATGTTAGGTTGCCTTAGGTTAGGATATATAACGATATAGACGCATGTAATGTTACCACCGAGACGTAGAGACCGACACGCCTGGAATGTTGTCAAATGTTACATCCGAGATGTTAGGTTGCCTTAGGTTAGGATATATGACGTTACAGACGTATATACTGTTCCCTCCGGGAAGTAGGGTTCGACAGGCCAGGAATGTTATCAAATATTGCATCCGAGATGTTAGGTTGCCTTAGATTATGATATATACCGTTATAGACGCATATAATGTTCCCACCGAGAAGTAGGGTCCGACACGCCTGGAATGATGTAGAATATTACATCCGAGATGTCAGGTTGCCTTAGGTTAGGATATATAACGTTATACACGTATATACTGTTCCCTCCGAGAAGTAGGGTTCGACAGGCCAGGAATGTTGTCAAATATTGCATCCGAGATGTTAGGTTGCCTTAGATTAGGATATACAACGTTATAGACGCATATAATGTTTCCACCGAGAAGTAGGGTCCGACAAGCCTGGAAGGTTGTAGAATATTAAATCCGAGATGTTAGGTTGCCTTAGGTTAGGATATATGACGTTACAGACGTATATACTGTTCCCTCCGAGAAGTAGGGTTCGACAGGCCAGGAATGTTATCAAATATTGCATCCGAGATGTTAGGTTGCCTTAGATTATGATATATACCGTTATAGACGCATATAATGTTCCCACCGAGAAGTAGGGTCCGACACGCCTGGAATGATGTAGAATATTACATCCGAGATGTCAGGTTGCCTTAGGTTAGGATATATAACGTTATACACGTATATACTGTTCCCTCCGAGAAGTAGGGTTCGACAGGCCAGGAATGTTGTCAAATATTGCATCCGAGATGTTAGGCTGCCTTAGATTAGGATATACAACGTTATAGACGCATATAATGTTCCCACCGAGGAGTAGGGTCCGACACGCCTGGAATGTTGTAGAGTATTACATCCGAGATGTAAGGTTGCCTTAGGTTAGAATATATAACGTTATGGATGTATATACTGTTCCCACCGAGAAGTAGGGTCCGACACGCCAGGAATGTTGTCAAATATTACATCCATGATGTAAGGTTGCCTTAGGTTAGGATATATAACGTTATGGATGTATATACTGTTCCCACCGAGAAGTAGGGTCCGACACGCCAGGAATGTTGTCAAATATTACATCCGAGATGTAAGGTTGCCTTAGGTTAGGATATATAACGTTATGGACGTATATACTGTTCCCACCGAGAAGTAGGGTCCGACACGCCAGGAATGTTGTCAAATATTACATCCGAGTTGTTACGTTGCCGTTATAGACGCATTAATGTTACCACCGAGACGCAGGGACCGACACGCCTGGAATGTTGTCAAATGTTACATCCGAGATGTTAGGTTGCCTTAGGTTAGGATATATAACGATATAGACGCATGTAATGTTACCACCGAGACGTAGGGACCGACACGCCTGGAATGTTGTCAAATGTTACATCCGAGATGTTAGGTTGCCTTAGGTTAGGATATATGACGTTACAGACGTATATACTGTTCCCTCCGGGAAGTAGGGTTCGACAGGCCAGGAATGTTGTCAAATATTGCATCCGAGATGTTAGGTTGCCTTAGATTATGATATATACCGTTATAGACGCATATAATGTTCCCACCGAGTAGTAGGATCCGACACGCCTGGAAGGTTGTAGAATATTACATCCGAGATGTTAGGTTGCCTTAGGTTAGGATATATATCGTTATAGACGTATATACTGTTCCCACCGAGAGGTAGGGTTCGACAGGCCAGTAATTTTGTCAAATATTGCATCCGAGATGTTAGGTTGCCTTAGATAAGGATATATACCGTTATAGACGTATTTAATGTTCCCTCCGAGAAGTAGGGTTCGACAGGCCAGGAATGTTGTCAAATATTGCATCCGAGATGTTAGGTTGCCTTAGATTAGGATATACAACGTTATAGACGCATATAATGTTCCCACCGAGAAGTAGGGTCCGACAAGCCTGGAAGGTTGTAGAATATTAAATCCGAGATGTTAGGTTGCCTTAGGTTAGGATATATGACGTTACAGACGTATATACTGTTCCCTCCGAGAAGTAGGGTTCGACAGGCCAGGAATGTTATCAAATATTGCATCCGAGATGTTAGGTTGCCTTAGATTATGATATATACCGTTATAGACGCATATAATGTTCCCACCGAGAAGTAGGGTCCGACACGCCTGGAATGATGTAGAATATTACATCCGAGATGTCAGGTTGCCTTAGGTTAGGATATATATCGTTATAAACGTATATACTGTTCCCACCGAGAAGTAGGGTCCGACACGCCTGGAATGATGTAGAATATTACATCCGAGATGTCAGGTTGCCTTAGGTTAGGATATATAACGTTATACACGTATATACTGTTCCCTCCGAGAAGTAGGGTTCGACAGGCCAGGAATGTTGTCAAATATTGCATCCGAGATGTTAGGTTGCCTTAGATTAGGATATACAACGTTATAGACGCATATAATGTTCCCACCGAGAAGTAGGGTCCGACACGCCTGGAATGATGTAGAATATTACATCCGAGATGTCAGGTTGCCTTAGGTTAGGATATATAACGTTATAGACGTATATACTGTTCCCACCGAGGAGTAGGGTCCGACACGCCTGGAATGTTGTAGAGTATTACATCAGAGATGTAAGGTTGCCTTAGGTTAGAATATATAACGTTATGGATGTATATACTGTTCCCACCGAGAAGTAGGGTCCGACACGCCAGGAATGTTGTTAAATATTACATCCAGGATGTAAGGTTGCCTTAGGTTAGGATATATAACGTTATGGATGTATATACTGTTCCCACCGAGAAGTAGGGTCCGACACGCCAGGAATGTTGTCAAGTATTACATCCGAGATGTAAGGTTGCCTTAGGTTAGGATATATAACGTTATGGACGTATATACTGTTCCCACCGAGAAGTAGGGTCTGACACGCCAGGAATGTTGTCAAATATTACATCCGAGTTGTTACGTTGCCGTTATAGACGCATTAATGTTACCACCGAGACGCAGGGACCGACACGCCTGGAATGTAGTCAAATGTTACATCCGAGATGTTAGGTTGCCTTAGGTTAGGATATATAACGTTATAGACGCATGTAATGTTACCACCGAGACGTAGGGACCGACACGCCTGGAATGTTGTCAAATGTTACATCCGAGATGTTAGGTTGCCTTAGGTTAGGATATATGACGTTACAGACGTATATACTGTTCCCTCCGGGAAGTAGGGTTCGACAGGCCAGGAATGTTATGAAATATTGCATCCGAGATGTTAGGTTGCCTTAGATTATGATATATACCGTTATAGACGCATATAATGTTCCCACCGAGTAGTAGGATCCGACACGCCTGGAAGGTTGTAGAATATTACATCCGAGATGTTAGGTTGCCTTAGGTTAGGATATATATCGTTATAGACGTATATACTGTTCCCACCGAGAGGTAGGGTTCGACAGGCCACTAATGTTGTCAAATATTGCATCCGAGATGTTAGGTTGCCTTAGATAAGGATATATACCGTTATAGACGTATTTAATGTTCCCTCCGAGAAGTAGGGTTCGACAGGCCAGGAATGTTGTCAAATATTGCATTCGAGATGTTAGGTTGCCTTAGATTAGGATATACAACGTTATAGACGCATATAATGTTCCCACCGAGAAGTAGGGTCCGACAAGCCTGGAAGGTTGTAGAATATTAAATCCGAGATGTTAGGTTGCCTTAGGTGAGGATATATGACGTTACAGACGTATATACTGTTCCCTCCGAGAAGTAGGGTTCGACAGGCCAGGAATGTTATCAAATATTGCATCCGAGATGTTAGGTTGCCTTAGATTATGATATATACCGTTATAGACGCATATAATGTTCCCACCGAGAAGTAGGGTCCGACACGCCTGGAATGATGTAGAATATTACATCCGAGATGTCAGGTTGCCTTAGGTTAGGATATATAACGTTATACACGTATATACTGTTCCCTCCGAGAAGTAGGGTTCGACAGGCCAGGAATGTTGTCAAATATTGCATCCGAGATGTTAGGTTGCCTTAGATTAGGATATACAACGTTATAGACGCATATAATGTTCCCACCGAGAAGTAGGGTCCGACAAGCGTGGAAGGTTGTAGAATATTAAATCCGAGATGTTAGGTTGCCTTAGGTTAGGATATATGACGTTACAGACGTATATACTGTTCCCTCCGAGAAGTAGGGTTCGACAGGCCAGGAATGTTATCAAATATTGCATCCGAGATGTTAGGTTGCCTTAGATTATGATATATACCGTTATAGACGCATATAATGTTCCCACCGAGAAGTAGGGTCCGACACGCCTGGAATGATGTAGAATATTACATCCGAGATGTCAGGTTGCCTTAGGTTAGGATATATAACGTTATACACGTATATACTGTTCCCTCCGATAAGTAGGGTTCGACAGGCCAGGAATGTTGTCAAATATTGCATCCGAGATGTTAGGTTGCCTTAGATTAGGATATACAACGTTATAGACGCATATAATGTTCCCACCGAGAAGTAGGGTCCGACAAGCCTGGAAGGTTGTAGAATATTAAATCCGAGATGTTAGGTTGCCTTAGGTTAGGATATATGACGTTACAGACGTATATACTGTTCCCTCCGAGAAGTAGGGTTCGACAGGCCAGGAATGTTATCAAATATTGCATCCGAGATGTTAGGTTGCCTTAGATTATGATATATACCGTTATAGACGCATATAATGTTCCCACCGAGAAGTAGGGTCCGACACGCCTGGAATGATGTAGAATATTACATCCGAGATGTCAGGTTGCCTTAGGTTAGGATATATAACGTTATACACGTATATACTGTTCCCTCCGAGAAGTAGGGTTCGACAGGCCAGGAATGTTGTCAAATATTGCATCCGAGATGTTAGGTTGCCTTAGATTAGGATATACAACGTTATAGACGCATATAATGTTCCCACCGAGGAGTAGGGTCCGACACGCCTGGAATGTTGTAGAGTATTACATCCGAGATGTAAGGTTGCCTTAGGTTAGAATATATAACGTTATGGATGTATATACTGTTCCCACCGAGAAGTAGGGTCCGACACGCCAGGAATGTTGTCAAATATTACATCCAGGATGTAAGGTTGCCTTAGGTTAGGATATATAACGTTATGGATGTATATACTGTTCCCACCGAGAAGTAGGGTCCGACACGCCAGGAATGTTGTCAAATATTACATCCGAGATGTAAGGTTGCCTTAGGTTAGGATATATAACGTTATGGACGTATATACTGTTCCCACCGAGAAGTAGGGTCCGACACGCCAGGAATGTTGTCAAATATTACATCCGAGTTGTTACGTTGCCGTTATAGACGCATTAATGTTACCACCGAGACGCAGGGACCGACACGCCTGGAATGTTGTCAAATGTTACATCCGAGATGTTAGGTTGCCTTAGGTTAGGATATATAACGATATAGACGCATGTAATGTTACCACCGGGACGTAGGGACCGACACGCCTGGAATGTTGTCAAATGTTACATCCGAGATGTTAGGTTGCCTTAGGTTAGGATATATGACGTTACAGACGTATATACTGTTCCCTCCGGGAAGTAGGGTTCGACAGGCCAGGAATGTTGTCAAATATTGCATCCGAGATGTTAGGTTGCCTTAGATTATGATATATACCGTTATAGACGCATATAATGTTCCCACCGAGTAGTAGGATCCGACACGCCTGGAAGGTTGTAGAATATTACATCCGAGATGTTAGGTTGCCTTAGGTTAGGATATATATCGTTATAGACGTATATACTGTTCCCACCGAGAGGTAGGGTTCGACAGGCCACTAATGTTGTCAAATATTGCATCCGAGATGTTAGGTTGCCTTAGATAAGGATATATACCGTTATAGACGTATTTAATGTTCCCTCCGAGAAGTAGGGTTCGACAGGCCAGGAATGTTGTCAAATATTGCATCCGAGATGTTAGGTTGCCTTAGATTAGGATATACAACGTTATAGACGCATATAATGTTCCCACCGAGAAGTAGGGTCCGACAAGCCTGGAAGGTTGTAGAATATTAAATCCGAGATGTTAGGTTGCCTTAGGTGAGGATATATGACGTTACAGACGTATATACTGTTCCCTCCGAGAAGTAGGGTTCGACAGGCCAGGAATGTTATCAAATATTGCATCCGAGATGTTAGGTTGCCTTAGATTATGATATATATCGTTATAGACGCATATAATGTTCCCACCGAGAAGTAGGGTCCGACACGCCTGGAATGATGTAGAATATTACATCCGAGATGTCAGGTTGCCTTAGGTTAGGATATATAACGTTATACACGTATATACTGTTCCCTCCGAGAAGTAGGGTTCGACAGGCCAGGAATGTTGTCAAATATTGCATCCGAGATGTTAGGTTGCCTTAGATTAGGATATACAACGTTATAGACGCATATAATGTTTCCACCGAGAAGTAGGGTCCGACAAGCCTGGAAGGTTGTAGAATATTAAATCCGAGATGTTAGGTTGCCTTAGGTTAGGATATATGACGTTACAGACGTATATACTGTTCCCTCCGAGAAGTAGGGTTCGACAGGCCAGGAATGTTATCAAATATTGCATCCGAGATGTTAGGTTGCCTTAGATTATGATATATACCGTTATAGACGCATATAATGTTCCCACCGAGAAGTAGGGTCCGACACGCCTGGAATGATGTAGAATATTACATCCGAGATGTCAGGTTGCCTTAGGTTAGGATATATAACGTTATACACGTATATACTGTTCCCTCCGATAAGTAGGGTTCGACAGGCCAGGAATGTTGTCAAATATTGCATCCGAGATGTTAGGTTGCCTTAGATTAGGATATACAACGTTATAGACGCATATAATGTTCCCACCGAGAAGTAGGGTCCGACAAGCCTGGAAGGTTGTAGAATATTAAATCCGAGATGTTAGGTTGCCTTAGGTTAGGATATATGACGTTACAGACGTATATACTGTTCCCTCCGAGAAGTAGGGTTCGACAGGCCAGGAATGTTATCAAATATTGCATCCGAGATGTTAGGTTGCCTTAGATTATGATATATACCGTTATAGACGCATATAATGTTCCCACCGAGAAGTAGGGTCCGACACGCCTGGAATGATGTAGAATATTACATCCGAGATGTCAGGTTGCCTTAGGTTAGGATATATAACGTTATACACGTATATACTGTTCCCTCCGAGAAGTAGGGTTCGACAGGCCAGGAATGTTGTCAAATATTGCATCCGAGATGTTAGGTTGCCTTAGATTAGGATATACAACGTTATAGACGCATATAATGTTCCCACCGAGGAGTAGGGTCCGACACGCCTGGAATGTTGTAGAGTATTACATCCGAGATGTAAGGTTGCCTTAGGTTAGAATATATAACGTTATGGATGTATATACTGTTCCCACCGAGAAGTAGGGTCCGACACGCCAGGAATGTTGTCAAATATTACATCCAGGATGTAAGGTTGCCTTAGGTTAGGATATATAACGTTATGGATGTATATACTGTTCCCACCGAGAAGTAGGGTCCGACACGCCAGGAATGTTGTCAAATATTACATCCGAGATGTAAGGTTGCCTTAGGTTAGGATATATAACGATATAGACGCATGTAATGTTACCACCGAGACGTAGGGACCGACACGCCTGGAATGTTGTCAAATGTTACATCCGAGATGTTAGGTTGCCTTAGGTTAGGATATATGACGTTACAGACGTATATACTGTTCCCTCCGGGAAGTAGGGTTCGACAGGCCAGGAATGTCGTCAAATATTGCATCCGAGATGTTAGGTTGCCTTAGATTATGATATATACCGTTATAGACGCATATAATGTTCCCACCGAGTAGTAGGATCCGACACGCCTGGAAGGTTGTAGAATATTACATCCGAGATGTTAGGTTGCCTTAGGTTAGGATATATATCGTTATAGACGTATATACTGGTCCCACCGAGAGGTAGGGTTCGACAGGCCAGTAATGTTGTCAAATATTGCATCCGAGATGTTAGGTTGCCTTAGATAAGGATATATACCGTTATAGACGTATTTAATGTTCCCTCCGAGAAGTAGGGTTCGACAGGCCAGGAATGTTGTCAAATATTGCATCCGAGATGTTAGGTTGCCTTAGATTAGGATATACAACGTTATAGACGCATATAATGTTCCCACCGAGAAGTAGGGTCCGACAAGCCTGGAAGGTTGTAGAATATTAAATCCGAGATGTTAGGTTGCCTTAGGTTAGGATATATGACGTTATACACGTATATACTGTTCCCTCCGAGAAGTAGGGTTCGACAGGCCAGGAATGTTGTCAAATATTGCATCCGAGATGTTAGATTGCCTTAGATTAGGATATACAACGTTATAGACGCATATAATGTTCCCACCGAGAAGTAGGGTCCGACAAGCCTGGAAGGTTGTAGAATATTAAATCCGAGATGTTAGGTTGCCTTAGGTTAGGATATATGACGTTACAGATGTATATACTGTTCCCTCCGAGAAGTAGGGTTCGACAGGTCAGGAATGTTATCAAATATTGCATCCGAGATGTTAGGTTGCCTTAGATTATGATATATACCGTTATAGACGCATATAATGTTCCCACCGAGAAGTAGGGTCCGACACGTCTGGAATGATGTAGAATATTACATCCGAGATGTCAGGTTGCCTTAGGTTAGGATATATAACGTTATACACGTATATACTGTTCCCTCCGAGAAGTAGGGTTCGACAGGCCAGGAATGTTGTCAAATATTGCATCCGAGATGTTAGGTTGCCTTAGATTAGGATATACAACGTTATGGACGCATATAATGTTCCCACCGAGAAGTAGGGTCCGACAAGCCTGGAAGGTTGTAGAATATTAAATCCGAGATGTTAGGTTGCCTTAGGTTAGGATATATGACGTTACAGACGTATATACTGTTCCCTCCGAGAAGTAGGGTTCGACAGGCCAGGAATGTTATCAAATATTGCATCCGAGATGTTAGGTTGCCTTAGATTATGATATATACCGTTATAGACGCATATAATGTTCCCACCGAGAAGTAGGGTCCGACACGCCTGGAATGATGTAGAATATTACATCCGAGATGTCAGGTTGCCTCAGGTTAGGATATATAACGTTATACACGTATATACTGTTCCCTCCGAGAAGTAGGGTTCGACAGGCCAGGAATGTTGTCAAATATTGCATCCGAGATGTTAGGTTACCTCAGAGTATGATATATACCGTTATAGACGCTTATAATGTTCCCACCGAGAAGTAGGGTCCGACACGCCTGGAAGGTTGTAGAATATTACATCCGAGATGTCAGGTTGCCTTAGGTTAGGATATATACCGTTAGAGACGTATATACTGTTCCCTCCGAGAAGTAGGGATGGACAGGCCAGGAGTGTTGTCAAATATTGCATCCGAGATGTCAGGTTGCCTTAGATTATGATATATACCGTTATAGACGTATATACTGTTCCCTCCGAGAAGTAGGGTTCGACAGGCCAGGAATGTTGTCAAATATTGCATCCGAGATGTAAGGTTGCCTTAGATTAGGATATTCAACGTTATAGACGCATATAATGTTCCCACCGAGGAGTAGGGTCCGACACGCCTGGAATGTTGTAGAGTATTACATCCGAGATGTAAGGTTGCCTTAGGTTAGAATATATAACGTTATGGATGTATATACTGTTCCCACCGAGAAGTAGGGTCCGACACGCCAGGAATGTTGTCAAATATTACATCCGAGATGTAAGGTTGCCTTAGATTAGGATATACAACGTTATAGACGCATATAATGTTCCCACCGAGGTGTAGAGTCCGACACGTCTGGAATGTTGTAGAATATTACATCCGAGATGTAAGGTTGCCTTAGGTTAGAATATATAACGTTATGGATGTATATACTGTTCCCACCGAAAAGTAGGGTCCGACACGCCAGGAATGTTGCCAAATATTGCATCCGAGATGTTAGGTTGCCTTAGATTAGGATATACAACGTTATAGACGAATATAATGTTCCCACCGAGGAGTAGGGTCCGACACGCCTGGAATGTTGTACAATATTACATCCGAGATATAAGGTTGCCTTAGGTTAGAATATATAACGTTATGGATGTATATACTGTCCCCACCGAGAAGTAGGGTCTGACACGCCAGGAATGTTGTCAAATATTACATCCGAAATGTAAGGTTGCCGTAGGTTAGGATATATAACGTTATGGACGTATATACTGTTCCCACCGAGAAGTAGGGTTCGACAGGCCAGGAATGTTGTCAAATATTGCATCCGAGATGTAAGGTTGCCTTAGGTTAGGATATATAACGTTATGGACGTATATACTGTTCCCACCGAGAAGTAGGGACCGACACGCCTGGAATGTTGTCAAATGTTACATCCGAGATGTTAGGTTGCCTTAGGTTAGGATATATAATGTTATAGACGCATGTAATGTTACCACCGAGACGTAGGGACCGACACGCCTGGAATGTTGTCAAATGTTACATCCGAGATGTTAGGTTGCCTTAGGTTAGGATATATGACGTTACAGACGTATATACTGTTCCCTCCGGGAAGTAGGGTTCGACAGGCCAGGAATGTTGTCAAATATTGCATCCGAGATGTTAGGTTGTCTTAGATTATGATATATATCGTTATAGACGCATATAATGTTCCCACCGAGTAGTAGGATCCGACACGCCTGGAAGATTGTAGAATATTACATCCGAGATGTCAGGTTGCCTTAGGTTAGGATATATACCGTTATAGACATATATACTGTTCCCTCCGAGAAGTACGGTTCGGCAGGCCAGGAATGTTGTCAAATCTTGCATCCGAGATGTTAGGTTGCCTTACGTTAGGATATATAACGTTATAGACGCATGTAATGTTACCACCGAGACGTAGGGACCGACACGCCTGGAATGTTGTCAAATGTTACGTCCGAGACGTTAGGTTGCCTTAGGTTAGGATATATGACGTTACAGACGTATATACTGTTCCCTCCGAGAAGTAGGGTTCGACAGGCCAGGAATGTTGTCAAATACTGCATCCGAGATGTTAGATTGCCTTAGATTATGATATCGACCGTTATAGACGCATATAATATTCCCACCGAAAAGTATGCACCGACACGCCAGGAATATTGTAAAATATTACGTCTGAGATAATAGGTTGCCTTAGATTAGGATATACAACGTTATAGACTCATATAATGTTCCCACCGAGAAGTAGGGTCCGACACGCCTGGAATGATGTAGAATATTACATCCGAGATGTCAGGTTGCCTCAGGTTAGGATATATAACGTTATAGACGTATATACTGTTCCCTCCGAGAAGTAGGGTTCGACAGGCCAGGAATGTTGTCAAGTATTGCATCCGAGATGTTAGGTTGCCTTAGATTAGGATATACAACGTTATAGACGTATATAATGTTCCCACCGAGGAGTAGGGTCCGACACGCCTGGAATGTTGTAGAATATTACATCCGAGATGTAAGGTTGCCTTAGGTTAGGATATATACCGTTATAGACATATATACTGTTCCCTCCGAGAAGTACGGTTCGGCAGGCCAGGAATGTTGTCAAATCTTGCATCCGAGATGTTAGGTTGCCTTACGTTAGGATATATAACGTTATAGACGCATGTAATGTTACCACCGAGACGTAGGGACCGACACGCCTGGAATGTTGTCAAATGTTACGTCCGAGACGTTAGGTTGCCTTAGGTTAGGATATATGACGTTACAGACGTATATACTGTTCCCTCCGAGAAGTAGGGTTCGACAGGCCAGGAATGTTGTCAAATACTGCATCCGAGATGTTAGATTGCCTTAGATTATGATATCGACCGTTATAGACGCATATAATATTCCCACCGAAAAGTATGCACCGACACGCCAGGAATATTGTAAAATATTACGTCCGAGGTAATAGGTTGCCTTAGATTAGGATATACAACGTTATAGACTCATATAATGTTCCCACCGAGAAGTAGGGTCCGACACGCCTGGAATGATGTAGAATATTACATCCGAGATGTCAGCTTGCCTCAGGTTAGGATATATAACGTTATAGACGTATATACTGTTCCCTCCGAGAAGTAGGGTTCGACAGGCCAGGAATGTTGTCAAGTATTGCATCCGAGATGTTAGGTTGCCTTAGATTAGGATATACAACGTTATAGACGTATATAATGTTCCCACCGAGGAGTAGGGTCCGACACGCCTGGAATGTTGTAGAATATTACATCCGAGATGTAAGGTTGCCTTAGGTTAGAATATATAACGTTATGGATGTATATACTGTTCCCACCGAAAAGTAGGGTCCGACACGCCAGGAATGTTGTCAAATATTACATCCGAGATGTAAGGTTGCCTTAGGTTAGGATATATAACGTTATGGACGTATATACTGTTCCCACCGAGAAGTAGGTTCCGACACGCCAGGAATGTTGTCAAATATTACATCCGAGTTGTTACGTTGCCGTTATAGACGCATTAATGTTACCACCGAGACGTATGGACCGACACGCCTGGAATGTTGTCAAATGTTACATCCGAGATGTTAGGCTGCCTTAGGTTAGCATATATATCGTTATAGACGTATATACTGTTCCCTCCGAGAAGTAGGGTTCGACAGGCCAGGAATGTTATCAAATATTGCATCCGAGATGTTAGGTTGCCTTAGATTATGATATATACCGTTATAGACGCATATAATGTTCCCACCGAGAAGTAGGGTCCGACACGCCTGGAATGTTGTAGAGTATTACATCCGAGATGTAAGGTTGCCTTAGGTTAGAATGTATAACGTTATGGATGTATATACTGTTCCCACCGAGAAGTAGGGTTCGACAGGCCAGGAATGTTATCAAATATTGCATCCGAGATGTTAGGTTGCCTTAGATTATGATATATACCGTTATAGACGCATATAATGTTCCCACCGAGAAGTAGGGTCCGACACGCCTGGAATGATGTAGAATATTACATCCGAGATGTCAGGTTGCCTTAGGTTAGGATATATAACGTTATACACGTATATACTGTTCCCTCCGAGAAGTAGGGTTCGACAGGCCAGGAATGTTGTCAAATATTGCATCCGAGATGTTAGGTTGCCTTAGATTATGATATATACCGTTATAGACGCATATAATGTTCCCACCGAGAAGTAGGGTCCGACACGCCTGGAATGATGTAGAATATTACATCCGAGATGTCAGGTTGCCTTAGGTTAGGATATATAACGTTATACACGTATATACTGTTCCCTCCGAGAAGTAGGGTTCGACAGGCCAGGAATGTTGTCAAATATTGCATCCGAGATGTTAGGTTGCCTTAGATTAGGATATACAACGTTATAGACGCATATAATGTTCCCACCGAGAAGTAGGGTCCGACAAGCCTGGAAGGTTGTAGAATATTAAATCCGAGATGTCAGGTTGCCTTAGGTTAGGATATATAACGTTATACACGTATATACTGTTCCCTCCGAGAAGTAGGGTTCGACAGGCCAGGAATGTTGTCAAATATTGCATCCGAGATGTTAGGTTGCCTTAGATTATGATATATACCGTTATAGACGCATATAATGTTCCCACCGAGAAGTAGGGTCCGACACGCCTGGAATGATGTAGAATATTACATCCGAGATGTCAGGTTGCCTTAGGTTAGGATATATAACGTTATACACGTATATACTGTTCCCTCCGAGAAGTAGGGTTCGACAGGCCAGGAATGTTGTCAAATATTGCATCCGAGATGTTAGGTTGCCTTAGATTAGGATATACAACGTTATAGACGCATATAATGTTCCCACCGAGAAGTAGGGTCCGACAAGCCTGGAGGGTTGTAGAATATTAAATCCGAGATGTTAGGTTGCCTTAGATTAGGATATACAACGTTATAGACGCATATAATGTTCCCACCGAGAAGTAGGGTTCGACAGGCCAGGAATGTTATCAAATATTGCATCCGAGACGTTAGGTTGCCTTAGATTATGATATATACCGTTATAGACGCATATAATGTTCCCACCGAGAAGTAGGGTCCGACACGCCTGGAATGATGTAGAATATTACATCCGAGATGTCAGGTTGCCTTAGGTTAGGATATATATCGTTATAAACGTATATACTGTTCCCACCGAGAGGTAGGGTTCGACAGGCCAGGAATGTTGTCAAATATTGCATCCGAGATGTTAGGTTGCCTTAAGTTAGGATATATAACGTTATAGACGCATGTAATGTTACCTCCGAGACGTAGGGACCGACACGCCTGGAATGTTGTCAAATGTTACATCCAAGATGTTAGGTTGCATTATGTTAGGATATATGACGCTACAGACGTATATACTGTTCCCTCCGAGAAGTAGGGTTCGACAGGCCAGGAATGTTGTCAAATATTGCATCCGAGACGTTAGGTTGCCTTAGATTAGGATATACAACGTTATAGACGCATATAATGTTCCCTCCGAGAAGTAGGGTTCGACAGGCCAGGAATGTTGTCAAATATTGCATCCGAGATGTTAGGTTGCCTTAGATTAGGATATACAACGTTATAGACGCATATAATGTTCCCACCGAGGAGTAGGGTCCGACACGCCTGGAATGTTGTAGAGTATTACATCCGAGATGTAAGGTGACCTTAGGTTAGAATATATAACGTTATGGATGTATATACTGTTCCCACCGAGAAGTAGGGTCCGACACGCCAGGAATGTTGTCAAATATTACATCCGAGATGTAAGGTTGCCTTAGATTAGGATATACAACGTTATAGACGCATATAATGTTCCCACCGAGGTGTAGGGTCCGACACGTCTGGAATGTTGTAGAATATTACATCCGAGATGTAAGGTTGCCTTAGGTTAGAATATATCACGTTATGGATGTATATACTGTTCCCACCGAGAAGTAGGGTCCGACACGCCAGGAATGTTGTCAAATATTACATCCGAGATGTAAGGATGCCTTAGGTTAGGATATACAATGTTATAGACACATATAATGTTCCCACCGAGAAGTAGGGTCCGACACGCCTGGAATGATGTAGAATATTACATCCGAGATGTCAGGTTGCATTAGGTTAGGATATATAACGTTATAGACGTATATACTGTTCCCTCCGAGAAGTAGGGTTCGACAGGCCAGGAATGTTGTCAAATATTGCATCTGAGATGTAAGGTTGCCTTAGGTTAGGATATATAACGTTATGGACGTATATACTGCTCCCACCGAGAAGTAGGGTCCGACACGCCAGGAATGTTGTCAAATATTACATCCGAGTTGTTACGTTTCCCTTATAGACGCATTAATGTTACCAATGAGACGTAGGGACCGACACGCCTGGAATGTTGTCAAATGTTACATCCGAAATGTTAGGTTGCCTTAGGTTAGGATATATATCGTTATAGACGTATATACTGTTCCCACCGAGAGGTAGGGTTCGACAGGCAAGGAATGTTGTCAAATATTGCATCCGAGATGTTAGGTTGCCTTAGATAAGGATATATACCGTTATAGACGTATATAATGTTTCCTCCGAGAAGTAGCGTTCGACAGGCCAGGAATGTTGTCAAATATTGCATCCGAGATGTTAGGTTGCCTTAGATTAGGATATACAACGTTATAGACGCATATAATGTTCCCACCGAGAAGTAGGGTCCGACACGGCTGGAATGTTGTCAAATGTTACATCCGAGATGTTAGGCTGCCTTAGGTTAGCATATATATCGTTATAGACGTATATACTGTTCCCTCCGAGAAGTAGGGTTCGACAGGCCAGGAATGTTATCAAATATTGCATCCGAGATGTTAGGTTGCCTTAGATTATGATATATACCGTTATAGACGCATATAATGTTCCCACCGAGAAGTAGGGTCCGGCACGCCTGGAATGATGTAAAATATTACATCCGAGATGTCACGTTGCCTTAGGTTAGGATATATAACGTTATAGACGTATATACTGTTCCCTCCGAGAAGTAGGGTTCGACAGGCCAGGAATGTTGTCAAATATTGCATTAGAGATGTTAGGTTGCCTTAGATTAGGATATACAATGTTATAGACACATATAATGTTCCCACCGAGGAGTAGGGTCCGACACGCCTGGAATGTTGTAGAGTATTACATCCGAGATGTAAGGTTGCCTTAGGTTAGAATATATAACGTTATGGATGTATATACTGTTCCCACCGAGAAGTAGGGTCCGACACGCCAGGAATGTTGTTAAATATTACATCCAGGATGTAAGGTTGCCTTAGGTTAGGATATATAACGTTATGGATGTATATACTGTTCCCACCGAGAAGTAGGGTTCGACAGGCCAGGAATGTTATCAAATATTGCATCCGAGATGTTAGGTTGCCTTAGATTATGATATATACCGTTATAGACGCATATAATGTTCCCACCGAGAAGTAGGGTCCGACACGCCTGGAATGATGTAGAATATTACATCCGAGATGTCAGGTTGCCTTAGGTTAGGATATATAACGTTATACACGTATATACTGTTCCCTCCGAGAAGTAGGGTTCGACAGGCCAGGAATGTTGTCAAATATTGCATCCGAGATGTTAGGTTGCCTTAGATTATGATATATACCGTTATAGACGCATATAATGTTCCCACCGAGAAGTAGGGTCCGACACGCCTGGAATGATGTAGAATATTACATCCGAGATGTCAGGTTGCCTTAGGTTAGGATATATAACGTTATACACGTATATACTGTTCCCTCCGAGAAGTAGGGTTCGACAGGCCAGGAATGTTGTCAAATATTGCATCCGAGATGTTAGGTTGCCTTAGATTAGGATATACAACGTTATAGACGCATATAATGTTCCCACCGAGAAGTAGGGTCCGACAAGCCTGGAAGGTTGTAGAATATTAAATCCGAGATGTCAGGTTGCCTTAGGTTAGGATATATAACGTTATACACGTATATACTGTTCCCTCCGAGAAGTAGGGTTCGACAGGCCAGGAATGTTGTCAAATATTGCATCCGAGATGTTAGGTTGCCTTAGATTATGATATATACCGTTATAGACGCATATAATGTTCCCACCGAGAAGTAGGGTCCGACACGCCTGGAATGATGTAGAATATTACATCCGAGATGTCAGGTTGCCTTAGGTTAGGATATATAACGTTATACACGTATATACTGTTCCCTCCGAGAAGTAGGGTTCGACAGGCCAGGAATGTTGTCAAATATTGCATCCGAGATGTTAGGTTGCCTTAGATTAGGATATACAACGTTATAGACGCATATAATGTTCCCACCGAGAAGTAGGGTCCGACAAGCCTGGAGGGTTGTAGAATATTAAATCCGAGATGTTAGGTTGCCTTAGATTAGGATATACAACGTTATAGACGCATATAATGTTCCCACCGAGAAGTAGGGTTCGACAGGCCAGGAATGTTATCAAATATTGCATCCGAGACGTTAGGTTGCCTTAGATTATGATATATACCGTTATAGACGCATATAATGTTCCCACCGAGAAGTAGGGTCCGACACGCCTGGAATGATGTAGAATATTACATCCGAGATGTCAGGTTGCCTTAGGTTAGGATATATATCGTTATAAACGTATATACTGTTCCCACCGAGAGG
Organism: Xylocopa violacea; assembly: GCA_963969225.1. NCBI lineage: Eukaryota > Metazoa > Arthropoda > Insecta > Hymenoptera > Apidae > Xylocopa > Xylocopa violacea. The sequence continues at coordinate 25,642,813 of CAXAJV010000004.1, forward strand.
TAGGGTTCGACAGGCCAGGAATGTTGTCAAATATTGCATCCGAGATGTTAGGTTGCCTTAAGTTAGGATATATAACGTTATAGACGCATGTAATGTTACCTCCGAGACGTAGGGACCGACACGCCTGGAATGTTGTCAAATGTTACATCCAAGATGTTAGGTTGCATTATGTTAGGATATATGACGCTACAGACGTATATACTGTTCCCTCCGAGAAGTAGGGTTCGACAGGCCAGGAATGTTGTCAAATATTGCATCCGAGACGTTAGGTTGCCTTAGATTAGGATATACAACGTTATAGACGCATATAATGTTCCCTCCGAGAAGTAGGGTTCGACAGGCCAGGAATGTTGTCAAATATTGCATCCGAGATGTTAGGTTGCCTTAGATTAGGATATACAACGTTATAGACGCATATAATGTTCCCACCGAGGAGTAGGGTCCGACACGCCTGGAATGTTGTAGAGTATTACATCCGAGATGTAAGGTGACCTTAGGTTAGAATATATAACGTTATGGATGTATATACTGTTCCCACCGAGAAGTAGGGTCCGACACGCCAGGAATGTTGTCAAATATTACATCCGAGATGTAAGGTTGCCTTAGATTAGGATATACAACGTTATAGACGCATATAATGTTCCCACCGAGGTGTAGGGTCCGACACGTCTGGAATGTTGTAGAATATTACATCCGAGATGTAAGGTTGCCTTAGGTTAGAATATATCACGTTATGGATGTATATACTGTTCCCACCGAGAAGTAGGGTCCGACACGCCAGGAATGTTGTCAAATATTACATCCGAGATGTAAGGATGCCTTAGGTTAGGATATACAATGTTATAGACACATATAATGTTCCCACCGAGAAGTAGGGTCCGACACGCCTGGAATGATGTAGAATATTACATCCGAGATGTCAGGTTGCATTAGGTTAGGATATATAACGTTATAGACGTATATACTGTTCCCTCCGAGAAGTAGGGTTCGACAGGCCAGGAATGTTGTCAAATATTGCATCTGAGATGTAAGGTTGCCTTAGGTTAGGATATATAACGTTATGGACGTATATACTGCTCCCACCGAGAAGTAGGGTCCGACACGCCAGGAATGTTGTCAAATATTACATCCGAGTTGTTACGTTTCCCTTATAGACGCATTAATGTTACCAATGAGACGTAGGGACCGACACGCCTGGAATGTTGTCAAATGTTACATCCGAAATGTTAGGTTGCCTTAGGTTAGGATATATATCGTTATAGACGTATATACTGTTCCCACCGAGAGGTAGGGTTCGACAGGCAAGGAATGTTGTCAAATATTGCATCCGAGATGTTAGGTTGCCTTAGATAAGGATATATACCGTTATAGACGTATATAATGTTTCCTCCGAGAAGTAGCGTTCGACAGGCCAGGAATGTTGTCAAATATTGCATCCGAGATGTTAGGTTGCCTTAGATTAGGATATACAACGTTATAGACGCATATAATGTTCCCACCGAGAAGTAGGGTCCGACACGGCTGGAATGTTGTCAAATGTTACATCCGAGATGTTAGGCTGCCTTAGGTTAGCATATATATCGTTATAGACGTATATACTGTTCCCTCCGAGAAGTAGGGTTCGACAGGCCAGGAATGTTATCAAATATTGCATCCGAGATGTTAGGTTGCCTTAGATTATGATATATACCGTTATAGACGCATATAATGTTCCCACCGAGAAGTAGGGTCCGGCACGCCTGGAATGATGTAAAATATTACATCCGAGATGTCACGTTGCCTTAGGTTAGGATATATAACGTTATAGACGTATATACTGTTCCCTCCGAGAAGTAGGGTTCGACAGGCCAGGAATGTTGTCAAATATTGCATTAGAGATGTTAGGTTGCCTTAGATTAGGATATACAATGTTATAGACACATATAATGTTCCCACCGAGGAGTAGGGTCCGACACGCCTGGAATGTTGTAGAGTATTACATCCGAGATGTAAGGTTGCCTTAGGTTAGAATATATAACGTTATGGATGTATATACTGTTCCCACCGAGAAGTAGGGTCCGACACGCCAGGAATGTTGTTAAATATTACATCCAGGATGTAAGGTTGCCTTAGGTTAGGATATATAACGTTATGGATGTATATACTGTTCCCACCGAGAAGTAGGGTTCGACAGGCCAGGAATGTTATCAAATATTGCATCCGAGATGTTAGGTTGCCTTAGATTATGATATATACCGTTATAGACGCATATAATGTTCCCACCGAGAAGTAGGGTCCGACACGCCTGGAATGATGTAGAATATTACATCCGAGATGTCAGGTTGCCTTAGGTTAGGATATATAACGTTATACACGTATATACTGTTCCCTCCGAGAAGTAGGGTTCGACAGGCCAGGAATGTTGTCAAATATTGCATCCGAGATGTTAGGTTGCCTTAGATTATGATATATACCGTTATAGACGCATATAATGTTCCCACCGAGAAGTAGGGTCCGACACGCCTGGAATGATGTAGAATATTACATCCGAGATGTCAGGTTGCCTTAGGTTAGGATATATAACGTTATACACGTATATACTGTTCCCTCCGAGAAGTAGGGTTCGACAGGCCAGGAATGTTGTCAAATATTGCATCCGAGATGTTAGGTTGCCTTAGATTAGGATATACAACGTTATAGACGCATATAATGTTCCCACCGAGAAGTAGGGTCCGACAAGCCTGGAAGGTTGTAGAATATTAAATCCGAGATGTTAGGTTGCCTTAGATTAGGATATACAACGTTATAGACGCATATAATGTTCCCACCGAGAAGTAGGGTTCGACAGGCCAGGAATGTTATCAAATATTGCATCCGAGATGTTAGGTTGCCTTAGATTAGGATATACAACGTTATAGACGCATATAATGTTCCCACCGAGGAGTAGGGTCCGACACGCCTGGAATGTTGTAGAGTATTACATCCGAGATGTAAGGTGACCTTAGGTTAGAATATATAACGTTATGGATGTATATACTGTTCCCACCGAGAAGTAGGGTCCGACACGCCAGGAATGTTGTCAAATATTACATCCGAGATGTAAGGATGCCTTAGGTTAGGATATACAATGTTATAGACACATATAATGTTCCCACCGAGAAGTAGGGTCCGACACGCCTGGAATGATGTAGAATATTACATCCGAGATGTCAGGTTGCATTAGGTTAGGATATATAACGTTATAGACGTATATACTGTTCCCTCCGAGAAGTAGGGTTCGACAGGCCAGGAATGTTGTCAAATATTGCATCTGAGATGTAAGGTTGCCTTAGGTTAGGATATATAACGTTATGGACGTATATACTGCTCCCACCGAGAAGTAGGGTCCGACACGCCAGGAATGTTGTCAAATATTACATCCGAGTTGTTACGTTTCCCTTATAGACGCATTAATGTTACCAATGAGACGTAGGGACCGACACGCCTGGAATGTTGTCAAATGTTACATCCGAAATGTTAGGTTGCCTTAGGTTAGGATATATATCGTTATAGACGTATATACTGTTCCCACCGAGAGGTAGGGTTCGACAGGCAAGGAATGTTGTCAAATATTGCATCCGAGATGTTAGGTTGCCTTAGATAAGGATATATACCGTTATAGACGTATATAATGTTTCCTCCGAGAAGTAGCGTTCGACAGGCCAGGAATGTTGTCAAATATTGCATCCGAGATGTTAGGTTGCCTTAGATTAGGATATACAACGTTATAGACGCATATAATGTTCCCACCGAGAAGTAGGGTCCGACACGGCTGGAATGTTGTCAAATGTTACATCCGAGATGTTAGGCTGCCTTAGGTTAGCATATATATCGTTATAGACGTATATACTGTTCCCTCCGAGAAGTAGGGTTCGACAGGCCAGGAATGTTATCAAATATTGCATCCGAGATGTTAGGTTGCCTTAGATTATGATATATACCGTTATAGACGCATATAATGTTCCCACCGAGAAGTAGGGTCCGGCACGCCTGGAATGATGTAAAATATTACATCCGAGATGTCACGTTGCCTTAGGTTAGGATATATAACGTTATAGACGTATATACTGTTCCCTCCGAGAAGTAGGGTTCGACAGGCCAGGAATGTTGTCAAATATTGCATTAGAGATGTTAGGTTGCCTTAGATTAGGATATACAATGTTATAGACACATATAATGTTCCCACCGAGGAGTAGGGTCCGACACGCCTGGAATGTTGTAGAGTATTACATCCGAGATGTAAGGTTGCCTTAGGTTAGAATATATAACGTTATGGATGTATATACTGTTCCCACCGAGAAGTAGGGTCCGACACGCCAGGAATGTTGTTAAATATTACATCCAGGATGTAAGGTTGCCTTAGGTTAGGATATATAACGTTATGGATGTATATACTGTTCCCACCGAGAAGTAGGGTTCGACAGGCCAGGAATGTTATCAAATATTGCATCCGAGATGTTAGGTTGCCTTAGATTATGATATATACCGTTATAGACGCATATAATGTTCCCACCGAGAAGTAGGGTCCGACACGCCTGGAATGATGTAGAATATTACATCCGAGATGTCAGGTTGCCTTAGGTTAGGATATATAACGTTATACACGTATATACTGTTCCCTCCGAGAAGTAGGGTTCGACAGGCCAGGAATGTTGTCAAATATTGCATCCGAGATGTTAGGTTGCCTTAGATTATGATATATACCGTTATAGACGCATATAATGTTCCCACCGAGAAGTAGGGTCCGACACGCCTGGAATGATGTAGAATATTACATCCGAGATGTCAGGTTGCCTTAGGTTAGGATATATAACGTTATACACGTATATACTGTTCCCTCCGAGAAGTAGGGTTCGACAGGCCAGGAATGTTGTCAAATATTGCATCCGAGATGTTAGGTTGCCTTAGATTAGGATATACAACGTTATAGACGCATATAATGTTCCCACCGAGAAGTAGGGTCCGACAAGCCTGGAAGGTTGTAGAATATTAAATCCGAGATGTTAGGTTGCCTTAGATTAGGATATACAACGTTATAGACGCATATAATGTTCCCACCGAGAAGTAGGGTTCGACAGGCCAGGAATGTTATCAAATATTGCATCCGAGACGTTAGGTTGCCTTAGATTATGATATATACCGTTATAGACGCATATAATGTTCCCACCGAGAAGTAGGGTCCGACACGCCTGGAATGATGTAGAATATTACATCCGAGATGTCAGGTTGCCTTAGGTTAGGATATATATCGTTATAAACGTATATACTGTTCCCACCGAGAGGTAGGGTTCGACAGGCCAGGAATGTTGTCAAATATTGCATCCGAGATGTTAGGTTGCCTTAAGTTAGGATATATAACGTTATAGACGCATGTAATGTTACCTCCGAGACGTAGGGACCGACACGCCTGGAATGTTGTCAAATGTTACATCCAAGATGTTAGGTTGCATTATGTTAGGATATATGACGCTACAGACGTATATACTGTTCGCTCCGAGAAGTAGGGTTCGACAGGCCAGGAATGTTGTCAAATATTGCATCCGAGACGTTAGGTTGCCTTAGATTAGGATATACAACGTTATAGACGCATATAATGTTCCCTCCGAGAAGTAGGGTTCGACAGGCCAGGAATGTTGTCAAATATTGCATCCGAGATGTTAGGTTGCCTTAGATTAGGATATACAACGTTATAGACGCATATAATGTTCCCACCGAGGAGTAGGGTCCGACACGCCTGGAATGTTGTCAAATATTGCATCCGAGACGTTAGGTTGCCTTAGATTAGGATATACAACGTTATAGACGCATATAATGTTCCCTCCGAGAAGTAGGGTCCGACACGTCTGGAATGTTGTAGAATATTACATCCGAGATGTAAGGTTGCCTTAGGTTAGAATATATAACGTTATGGATGTATATACTGTTCCCACCGAGAAGTAGGGTCCGACACGCCAGGAATGTTGTCAAATATTACATCCGAGATGTAAGGTTGCCTTAGGTTAGGATATACAATGTTATAGACACATATAATGTTCCCACCGAGAAGTAGGGTCCGACACACCTGGAATGATGTAGAATATTACATCCGAGATGTCAGGTTGCATTAGGTTAGGATATATAACGTTATAGACGTATATACTGTTCCCTCCGAGAAGTAGGGTTCGACAGGCCAGGAATGTTGTCAAATATTGCATCTGAGATGTTAGGTTGCCTTAGATTAGGATATACAACGTTATAGACGCATATAATGTTCCCACCGAGGAGTAGGATCCGACACGCCTGGAATGTTGTAGAATATTACATCCGAGATGTAAGGTTGCCTTAGGTTAGAATGTATAACGTTATGGATGTATATACTGTTCCCACCGAAAAGTAGGGTCCGACACGCCAGGAATGTTGTCAAATATTACATCCGAGATGTAAGGTTGCCTTAGGTTAGGATATATAACGTTATGGACGTATATACTGTTCCCACCGAGAAGTAGGGTCCGACACGCCAGGAATGTTGTCAAATATTACATCCGAGACGTTAGGTTGCCTTAGATTAGGATATACAACGTTATAGACGCATATAATGTTCCCTCCGAGAAGTAGGGTTCGACAGGCCAGGAATGTTGTCAAATATTGCATCCGAGATGTTAGGTTGCCTTAGATTAGGATATACAACGTTATAGACGCATATAATGTTCCCACCGAGGAGTAGGGTCCGACACGCCTGGAATGTTGTAGAGTATTACATCCGAGATGTAAGGTGACCTTAGGTTAGAATATATAACGTTATGGATGTATATACTGTTCCCACCGAGAAGTAGGGTCCGACACGCCAGGAATGTTGTCAAATATTACATCCGAGATGTAAGGTTGCCTTAGATTAGGATATACAACGTTATAGACGCATATAATGTTCCCACCGAGGTGTAGGGTCCGACACGTCTGGAATGTTGTAGAATATTACATCCGAGATGTAAGGTTGCCTTAGGTTAGAATATATAACGTTATGGATGTATATACTGTTCCCACCGAGAAGTAGGGTCCGACACGCCAGGAATGTTGTCAAATATTACATCCGAGATGTAAGGTTGCCTTAGGTTAGGATATACAATGTTATAGACACATATAATGTTCCCACCGAGAAGTAGGGTCCGACACGCCTGGAATGATGTAGAATATTACATCCGAGATGTCAGGTTGCATTAGGTTAGGATATATAACGTTATAGACGTATATACTGTTCCCTCCGAGAAGTAGGGTTCGACAGGCCAGGAATGTTGTCAAATATTGCATCTGAGATGTTAGGTTGCCTTAGATTAGGATATACAACGTTATAGACGCATATAATGTTCCCACCGAGGAGTAGGGTCCGACACGCCTGGAATGTTGTAGAATATTACATCCGAGATGTAAGGTTGCCTTAGGTTAGAATGTATAACGTTATAGACGTATATACTGTTCCCTCCGAGAAGTAGGGTTCGACAGGCCAGGAATGTTGTCAAATATTGCATCTGAGATGTAAGGTTGCCTTAGGTTAGGATATATAACGTTATGGACGTATATACTGCTCCCACCGAGAAGTAGGGTCCGACACGCCAGGAATGTTGTCAAATATTACATCCGAGTTGTTACGTTTCCCTTATAGACGCATTAATGTTACCAATGAGACGTAGGGACCGACACGCCTGGAATGTTGTCAAATGTTACATCCGAAATGTTAGGTTGCCTTAGGTTAGGATATATATCGTTATAGACGTATATACTGTTCCCACCGAGAGGTAGGGTTCGACAGGCAAGGAATGTTGTCAAATATTGCATCCGAGATGTTAGGTTGCCTTAGATAAGGATATATACCGTTATAGACGTATATAATGTTTCCTCCGAGAAGTAGCGTTCGACAGGCCAGGAATGTTGTCAAATATTGCATCCGAGATGTTAGGTTGCCTTAGATTAGGATATACAACGTTATAGACGCATATAATGTTCCCACCGAGAAGTAGGGTCCGACACGGCTGGAATGTTGTCAAATGTTACATCCGAGATGTTAGGCTGCCTTAGGTTAGCATATATATCGTTATAGACGTATATACTGTTCCCTCCGAGAAGTAGGGTTCGACAGGCCAGGAATGTTATCAAATATTGCATCCGAGATGTTAGGTTGCCTTAGATTATGATATATACCGTTATAGACGCATATAATGTTCCCACCGAGAAGTAGGGTCCGGCACGCCTGGAATGATGTAAAATATTACATCCGAGATGTCACGTTGCCTTAGGTTAGGATATATAACGTTATAGACGTATATACTGTTCCCTCCGAGAAGTAGGGTTCGACAGGCCAGGAATGTTGTCAAATATTGCATTAGAGATGTTAGGTTGCCTTAGATTAGGATATACAATGTTATAGACACATATAATGTTCCCACCGAGGAGTAGGGTCCGACACGCCTGGAATGTTGTAGAGTATTACATCCGAGATGTAAGGTTGCCTTAGGTTAGAATATATAACGTTATGGATGTATATACTGTTCCCACCGAGAAGTAGGGTCCGACACGCCAGGAATGTTGTTAAATATTACATCCAGGATGTAAGGTTGCCTTAGGTTAGGATATATAACGTTATGGATGTATATACTGTTCCCACCGAGAAGTAGGGTTCGACAGGCCAGGAATGTTATCAAATATTGCATCCGAGATGTTAGGTTGCCTTAGATTATGATATATACCGTTATAGACGCATATAATGTTCCCACCGAGAAGTAGGGTCCGACACGCCTGGAATGATGTAGAATATTACATCCGAGATGTCAGGTTGCCTTAGGTTAGGATATATAACGTTATACACGTATATACTGTTCCCTCCGAGAAGTAGGGTTCGACAGGCCAGGAATGTTGTCAAATATTGCATCCGAGATGTTAGGTTGCCTTAGATTATGATATATACCGTTATAGACGCATATAATGTTCCCACCGAGAAGTAGGGTCCGACACGCCTGGAATGATGTAGAATATTACATCCGAGATGTCAGGTTGCCTTAGGTTAGGATATATAACGTTATACACGTATATACTGTTCCCTCCGAGAAGTAGGGTTCGACAGGCCAGGAATGTTGTCAAATATTGCATCCGAGATGTTAGGTTGCCTTAGATTAGGATATACAACGTTATAGACGCATATAATGTTCCCACCGAGAAGTAGGGTCCGACAAGCCTGGAAGGTTGTAGAATATTAAATCCGAGATGTTAGGTTGCCTTAGATTAGGATATACAACGTTATAGACGCATATAATGTTCCCACCGAGAAGTAGGGTTCGACAGGCCAGGAATGTTATCAAATATTGCATCCGAGACGTTAGGTTGCCTTAGATTATGATATATACCGTTATAGACGCATATAATGTTCCCACCGAGAAGTAGGGTCCGACACGCCTGGAATGATGTAGAATATTACATCCGAGATGTCAGGTTGCCTTAGGTTAGGATATATATCGTTATAAACGTATATACTGTTCCCACCGAGAGGTAGGGTTCGACAGGCCAGGAATGTTGTCAAATATTGCATCCGAGATGTTAGGTTGCCTTAAGTTAGGATATATAACGTTATAGACGCATGTAATGTTACCTCCGAGACGTAGGGACCGACACGCCTGGAATGTTGTCAAATGTTACATCCAAGATGTTAGGTTGCATTATGTTAGGATATATGACGCTACAGACGTATATACTGTTCGCTCCGAGAAGTAGGGTTCGACAGGCCAGGAATGTTGTCAAATATTGCATCCGAGACGTTAGGTTGCCTTAGATTAGGATATACAACGTTATAGACGCATATAATGTTCCCTCCGAGAAGTAGGGTTCGACAGGCCAGGAATGTTGTCAAATATTGCATCCGAGATGTTAGGTTGCCTTAGATTAGGATATACAACGTTATAGACGCATATAATGTTCCCACCGAGGAGTAGGGTCCGACACGCCTGGAATGTTGTCAAATATTGCATCCGAGACGTTAGGTTGCCTTAGATTAGGATATACAACGTTATAGACGCATATAATGTTCCCTCCGAGAAGTAGGGTCCGACACGTCTGGAATGTTGTAGAATATTACATCCGAGATGTAAGGTTGCCTTTGGTTAGAATATATAACGTTATGGATGTATATACTGTTCCCACCGAGAAGTAGGGTCCGACACGCCAGGAATGTTGTCAAATATTACATCCGAGATGTAAGGTTGCCTTAGGTTAGGATATACAATGTTATAGACACATATAATGTTCCCACCGAGAAGTAGGGTCCGACACACCTGGAATGATGTAGAATATTACATCCGAGATGTCAGGTTGCATTAGGTTAGGATATATAACGTTATAGACGTATATACTGTTCCCTCCGAGAAGTAGGGTTCGACAGGCCAGGAATGTTGTCAAATATTGCATCTGAGATGTTAGGTTGCCTTAGATTAGGATATACAACGTTATAGACGCATATAATGTTCCCACCGAGGAGTAGGATCCGACACGCCTGGAATGTTGTAGAATATTACATCCGAGATGTAAGGTTGCCTTAGGTTAGAATGTATAACGTTATGGATGTATATACTGTTCCCACCGAAAAGTAGGGTCCGACACGCCAGGAATGTTGTCAAATATTACATCCGAGATGTAAGGTTGCCTTAGGTTAGGATATATAACGTTATGGACGTATATACTGTTCCCACCGAGAAGTAGGGTCCGACACGCCAGGAATGTTGTCAAATATTACATCCGAGACGTTAGGTTGCCTTAGATTAGGATATACAACGTTATAGACGCATATAATGTTCCCTCCGAGAAGTAGGGTTCGACAGGCCAGGAATGTTGTCAAATATTGCATCCGAGATGTTAGGTTGCCTTAGATTAGGATATACAACGTTATAGACGCATATAATGTTCCCACCGAGGAGTAGGGTCCGACACGCCTGGAATGTTGTAGAGTATTACATCCGAGATGTAAGGTGACCTTAGGTTAGAATATATAACGTTATGGATGTATATACTGTTCCCACCGAGAAGTAGGGTCCGACACGCCAGGAATGTTGTCAAATATTACATCCGAGATGTAAGGTTGCCTTAGATTAGGATATACAACGTTATAGACGCATATAATGTTCCCACCGAGGTGTAGGGTCCGACACGTCTGGAATGTTGTAGAATATTACATCCGAGATGTAAGGTTGCCTTAGGTTAGAATATATAACGTTATGGATGTATATACTGTTCCCACCGAGAAGTAGGGTCCGACACGCCAGGAATGTTGTCAAATATTACATCCGAGATGTAAGGTTGCCTTAGGTTAGGATATACAATGTTATAGACACATATAATGTTCCCACCGAGAAGTAGGGTCCGACACGCCTGGAATGATGTAGAATATTACATCCGAGATGTCAGGTTGCATTAGGTTAGGATATATAACGTTATAGACGTATATACTGTTCCCTCCGAGAAGTAGGGTTCGACAGGCCAGGAATGTTGTCAAATATTGCATCTGAGATGTTAGGTTGCCTTAGATTAGGATATACAACGTTATAGACGCATATAATGTTCCCACCGAGGAGTAGGGTCCGACACGCCTGGAATGTTGTAGAATATTACATCCGAGATGTAAGGTTGCCTTAGGTTAGAATGTATAACGTTATGGATGTATATACTGTTCCCACCGAAAAGTAGGGTCCGACACGCCAGGAATGTTGTCAAATATTACATCCGAGATGTAAGGTTGCCTTAGGTTAGGATATATAACGTTATGGACGTATATACTGCTCCCACCGAGAAGTAGGGTCCGACACGCCAGGAATGTTGTCAAATATTACATCCGAGTTGTTACGTTTCCCTTATAGACGCATTAATTTTACCAATGAGACGTAGGGACCGACACGCCTGGAATGTTGTCAAATGTTACATCCGAAATGTTAGGTTGCCTTAGGTTAGGATATATATCGTTATAGACGTATATACTGTTCCCACCGAGAGGTAGGGTTCGACAGGCAAGGAATGTTGTCAAATATTGCATCCGAGATGTTAGGTTGCCTTAGATAAGGATATATACCGTTATAGACGTATATAATGTTTCCTCCGAGAAGTAGCGTTCGACAGGCCAGGAATGTTGTCAAATATTGCATCCGAGATGTTAGGTTGCCTTAGATTAGGATATACAACGTTATAGACGCATATAATGTTCCCACCGAGAAGTAGGGTCCGACACGGCTGGAATGTTGTCAAATGTTACATCCGAGATGTTAGGCTGCCTTAGGTTAGCATATATATCGTTATAGACGTATATACTGTTCCCTCCGAGAAGTAGGGTTCGACAGGCCAGGAATGTTATCAAATATTGCATCCGAGATGTTACGTTGCCTTAGATTATGATATATACCGTTATAGACGCATATAATGTTCCCACCGAGAAGTAGGGTCCGGCACGCCTGGAATGATGTAAAATATTACATCCGAGATGTCACGTTGCCTTAGGTTAGGATATATAACGTTATAGACGTATATACTGTTCCCTCCGAGAAGTAGGGTTCGACAGGCCAGGAATGTTGTCAAATATTGCATTAGAGATGTTAGGTTGCCTTAGATTAGGATATACAATGTTATAGACACATATAATGTTCCCACCGAGGAGTAGGGTCCGACACGCCTGGAATGTTGTAGAGTATTACATCCGAGATGTAAGGTTGCCTTAGGTTAGAATATATAACGTTATGGATGTATATACTGTTCCCACCGAGAAGTAGGGTCCGACACGCCAGGAATGTTGTTAAATATTACATCCAGGATGTAAGGTTGCCTTAGGTTAGGATATATAACGTTATGGATGTATATACTGTTCCCACCGAGAAGTAGGGTTCGACAGGCCAGGAATGTTATCAAATATTGCATCCGAGATGTTAGGTTGCCTTAGATTATGATATATACCGTTATAGACGCATATAATGTTCCCACCGAGAAGTAGGGTCCGACACGCCTGGAATGATGTAGAATATTACATCCGAGATGTCAGGTTGCCTTAGGTTAGGATATATAACGTTATACACGTATATACTGTTCCCTCCGAGAAGTAGGGTTCGACAGGCCAGGAATGTTGTCAAATATTGCATCCGAGATGTTAGGTTGCCTTAGATTATGATATATACCGTTATAGACGCATATAATGTTCCCACCGAGAAGTAGGGTCCGACACGCCTGGAATGATGTAGAATATTACATCCGAGATGTCAGGTTGCCTTAGGTTAGGATATATAACGTTATACACGTATATACTGTTCCCTCCGAGAAGTAGGGTTCGACAGGCCAGGAATGTTGTCAAATATTGCATCCGAGATGTTAGGTTGCCTTAGATTAGGATATACAACGTTATAGACGCATATAATGTTCCCACCGAGAAGTAGGGTCCGACAAGCCTGGAAGGTTGTAGAATATTAAATCCGAGATGTTAGGTTGCCTTAGATTAGGATATACAACGTTATAGACGCATATAATGTTCCCACCGAGAAGTAGGGTTCGACAGGCCAGGAATGTTATCAAATATTGCATCCGAGACGTTAGGTTGCCTTAGATTATGATATATACCGTTATAGACGCATATAATGTTCCCACCGAGAAGTAGGGTCCGACACGCCTGGAATGATGTAGAATATTACATCCGAGATGTCAGGTTGCCTTAGGTTAGGATATATATCGTTATAAACGTATATACTGTTCCCACCGAGAGGTAGGGTTCGACAGGCCAGGAATGTTGTCAAATATTGCATCCGAGATGTTAGGTTGCCTTAAGTTAGGATATATAACGTTATAGACGCATGTAATGTTACCTCCGAGACGTAGGGACCGACACGCCTGGAATGTTGTCAAATGTTACATCCAAGATGTTAGGTTGCATTATGTTAGGATATATGACGCTACAGACGTATATACTGTTCGCTCCGAGAAGTAGGGTTCGACAGGCCAGGAATGTTGTCAAATATTGCATCCGAGACGTTAGGTTGCCTTAGATTAGGATATACAACGTTATAGACGCATATAATGTTCCCTCCGAGAAGTAGGGTTCGACAGGCCAGGAATGTTGTCAAATATTGCATCCGAGATGTTAGGTTGCCTTAGATTAGGATATACAACGTTATAGACGCATATAATGTTCCCACCGAGGAGTAGGGTCCGACACGCCTGGAATGTTGTCAAATATTGCATCCGAGACGTTAGGTTGCCTTAGATTAGGATATACAACGTTATAGACGCATATAATGTTCCCTCCGAGAAGTAGGGTCCGACACGTCTGGAATGTTGTAGAATATTACATCCGAGATGTAAGGTTGCCTTAGGTTAGAATATATAACGTTATGGATGTATATACTGTTCCCACCGAGAAGTAGGGTCCGACACGCCAGGAATGTTGTCAAATATTACATCCGAGATGTAAGGTTGCCTTAGGTTAGGATATACAATGTTATAGACACATATAATGTTCCCACCGAGAAGTAGGGTCCGACACGCCTGGAATGATGTAGAATATTACATCCGAGATGTCAGGTTGCATTAGGTTAGGATATATAACGTTATAGACGTATATACTGTTCCCTCCGAGAAGTAGGGTTCGACAGGCCAGGAATGTTGTCAAATATTGCATCTGAGATGTTAGGTTGCCTTAGATTAGGATATACAACGTTATAGACGCATATAATGTTCCCACCGAGGAGTAGGGTCCGACACGCCTGGAATGTTGTAGAATATTACATCCGAGATGTAAGGTTGCCTTAGGTTAGAATGTATAACGTTATGGATGTATATACTGTTCCCACCGAAAAGTAGGGTCCGACACGCCAGGAATGTTGTCAAATATTACATCCGAGATGTAAGGTTGCCTTAGGTTAGGATATATAACGTTATGGACGTATATACTGTTCCCACCGAGAAGTAGGGTCCGACACGCCAGGAATGTTGTCAAATATTACATCCGAGTTGTTACGTTTCCCTTATAGACGCATTAATGTTACCACCGAGACGTAGGGACCGACACGCCTGGAATGTTGTCAAATGTTACATCCGAAATGTTAGGTTGCCTTAGGTTAGGATATATATCGTTATAGACGTATATACTGTTCCCACCGAGAGGTAGGGTTCGACAGGCAAGGAATGTTGTCAAATATTGCATCCGAGATGTTAGGTTGCCTTAGATAAGGATATATACCGTTATAGACGTATATACTGTTCCCACCGAGAAGTAGGGTCCGACACGCCAGGAATGTTGTTAAATATTACATCCAGGATGTAAGGTTGCCTTAGGTTAGGATATATAACGTTATGGATGTATATACTATTCCCACCGAGAAGTAGGGTCCGACACGCCAGGAATGTTGTCAAGTATTACATCCGAGATGTAAGGTTGCCTTAGGTTAGGATATATAACGTTATGGACGTATATACTGTTCCCACCGAGAAGTAGGGTCCGACACGCCAGGAATGTTGTCAAATATTACATCCGAGTTGTTACGTTGCCGTTATAGACGCATTAATGTTACCACCGAGACGCAGGGACCGACACGCCTGGAATGTTGTCAAATGTTACATCCGAGATGTTAGGTTGCCTTAGGTTAGGATATATAACGTTATAGACGCATGTAATGTTACCACCGAGACGTAGGGACCGACACGCCTGGAATGTTGTCAAATGTTACATCCGAGATGTTAGGTTGCCTTAGGTTAGGATATATGACGTTACAGACGTATATACTGTTCCCTCCGGGAAGTAGGGTTCGACAGGCCAGGAATGTTATCATATATTGCATCCGAGATGTTAGGTTGCCTTAGATTATAATATATACCGTTATAGACGCATATAATGTTCCCACCGAGTAGTAGGATCCGACACGCCTGGAAGGTTGTAGAATATTACATCCGAGATGTTAGGTTGCCTTAGGTTAGGATATATATCGTTATAGACGTATATACTGTTCCCACCGAGAGGTAGGGTTCGACAGGCCAGTAATGTTGTCAAATATTGCATCCGAGATGTTAGGTTGCCTTAGATAAGGATATATACCGTTATAGACGTATTTAATGTTCCCTCCGAGAAGTAGGGTTCGACAGGCCAGGAATGTTGTCAAATATTGCATCCGAGATGTTAGGTTGCCTTAGATTACGATATACAACGTTATAGACGCATATAATGTTCCCACCGAGAAGTAGGGTCCGACAAGCCTGGAAGGTTGTAGAATATTACATCCGAGATGTCACGTTGCCTTAGGTTAGGATATATATCGTTATAAACGTATATACTGTTCCCTCCGAGAAGTAGGGTTCGACAGGCCAGGAATGTTGTCAAATATTACATTAGAGATGTTAGGTTGCCTTAGATTAGGATATACAATGTTATAGACACATATAATGTTCCCACCGAGAAGTAGGGTCCGACACGCCTGGAATGATGTAGAATATTACATCCGAGATGTCAGGTTGCATTAGGTTAGGATATATAACGTTATAGACGTATATACTGTTCCCTCCGAGAAGTAGGGTTCGACAGGCCAGGAATGTTGTCAAATATTGCATCTGAGATGTTAGGTTGCCTTAGATTAGGATATACAACGTTATAGACGCATATAATGTTCCCACCGAGGAGTAGGGTCCGACACGCCTGGAATGTTGTAGAATATTACATCCGAGATGTAAGGTTGCCTTAGGTTAGAATGTATAACGTTATGGATGTATATACTGTTCCCACCGAAAAGTAGGGTCCGACACGCCAGGAATGTTGTCAAATATTACATCCGAGATGTAAGGTTGCCTTAGGTTAGGATATATAACGTTATGGACGTATATACTGTTCCCACCGAGAAGTAGGGTCCGACACGCCAGGAATGTTGTCAAATATTACATCCGAGTTGTTACGTTTCCCTTATAGACGCATTAATGTTACCACCGAGACGTAGGGACCGACACGCCTGGAATGTTGTCAAATGTTACATCCGAAATGTTAGGTTGCCTTAGGTTAGGATATATATCGTTATAGACGTATATACTGTTCCCACCGAGAGGTAGGGTTCGACAGGCAAGGAATGTTGTCAAATATTGCATCCGAGATGTTAGGTTGCCTTAGATAAGGATATATACCGTTATAGACGTATATAATGTTTCCTCCGAGAAGTAGCGTTCGACAGGCCAGGAATGTTGTCAAATATTACATCCGAGATGTTAGGTTGCCTTAGATTAGGATATACAACGTTATAGACGCATATAATGTTCCCACCGAGAAGTAGGGTCCGACACGGCTGGAATGTTGTCAAATGTTACATCCGAGATGTTAGGCTGCCTTAGGTTAGCATATATATCGTTATAGACGTATATACTGTTCCATCCGAGAAGTAGGGTTCGACAGGCCAGGAATGTTATCAAATATTGCATCCGAGATGTTAGGTTGCCTTAGATTATGATATATACCGTTATAGACGCATATAATGTTCCCACCGAGAAGTAGGGTCCGACACGCCTGGAATGATGTAGAATATTACATCCGAGATGTCAGGTTGCCTTAGGTTAGGATATATATCGTTATAAACGTATATACTGTTCCCTCCGAGAAGTAGGGTTCGACAGGCCAGGAATGTTGTCAAATATTACATTAGAGATGTTAGGTTGCCTTAGATTAGGATATACAATGTTATAGACACATATAATGTTCCCACCGAGAAGTAGGGTCCGACACGCCTGGAATGATGTAGAATATTACATCCGAGATGTCAGGTTGCATTAGGTTAGGATATATAACGTTATAGACGTATATACTGTTCCCTCCGAGAAGTAGGGTTCGACAGGCCAGGAATGTTGACAAATATTGCATCTGAGATGTTAGGTTGCCTTAGATTAGGATATACAACGTTATAGACGCATATAATATTCCCACCGAGGAGTAGGGTCCGACACGCCTGGAATGTTGTAGAATATTACATCCGAGATGTAAGGTTGCCTTAGGTTAGAATGTATAACGTTATGGATGTATATACTGTTCCCACCGAGAGGTAGGGTTCGACAGGCAAGGAATGTTGTCAAATATTGCATCCGAGATGTTAGGTTGCCTTAGATAAGGATATATACCGTTATAGACGTATATAATGTTTCCTCCGAGAAGTAGCGTTCGACAGGCCAGGAATGTTGTCAAATATTGCATCCGAGATGTTAGGTTGCCTTAGATTAGGATATACAACGTTATAGACGCATATAATGTTCCCACCGAGAAGTAGGGTCCGACACGGCTGGAATGTTGTCAAATGTTACATCCGAGATGTTAGGCTGCCTTAGGTTAGCATATATATCGTTATAGACATATATACTGTTCCCTCCGAGAAGTAGGGTTCGACAGGCCAGGAATGTTATCAAATATTGCATCCGAGATGTTAGGTTGCCTTAGATTATGATATATACCGTTATAGACGCATATAATGTTCCCACCGAGAAGTAGGGTCCGGCACGCCTGGAATGATGTAAAATATTACATCCGAGATGTCACGTTGCCTTAGGTTAGGATATATAACGTTATAGACGTATATACTGTTCCCTCCGAGAAGTAGGGTTTGACAGGCCAGGAATGTTGTCAAATATTGCATTAGAGATGTTAGGTTGCCTTAGATTAGGATATACAATGTTATAGACACATATAATGTTCCCACCGAGGAGTAGGGTCCGACACGCCTGGAATGTTGTAGAGTATTACATCCGAGATGTAAGGTTGCCTTAGGTTAGAATATATAACGTTATGGATGTATATACTGTTCCCACCGAGAAGTAGGGTCCGACACGCCAGGAATGTTGTCAAATATTACATCCGAGTTGTTACGTTGCCGTTATAGACGCAT
This sequence comes from Xylocopa violacea, assembly GCA_963969225.1. Lineage (NCBI taxonomy): Eukaryota > Metazoa > Arthropoda > Insecta > Hymenoptera > Apidae > Xylocopa > Xylocopa violacea. The sequence goes on from CAXAJV010000004.1 coordinate 25,661,709, forward strand.
TAATGTTACCACCGAGACGCAGGGACCGACACGCCTGGAATGTTGTCAAATGTTACATCCGAGATGTTAGGTTGCCTTAGGTTAGGATATATAACGTTATAGACGCATGTAATGTTACCACCGAGACGTAGGGACCGACACGCCTGGAATGTTGTCAAATGTTACATCCGAGATGTTAGGTTGCCTTAGGTTAGGATATATGACGTTACAGACGTATATACTGTTCCCTCCGGGAAGTAGGGTTCGACAGGCCAGGAATGTTATCAAATATTGCATCCGAGATGTTAGGTTGCCTTAGATTATGATATATACCGTTATAGACGCATATAATGTTCCCACCGAGTAGTAGGATCCGACACGCCTGGAAGGTTGTAGAATATTACATCCGAGATGTTAGGTTGCCTTAGGTTAGGATATATATCGTTATAGACGTATATACTGTTCCCACCGAGAGGTAGGGTTCGACAGGCCAGTAATGTTGTCAAATATTGCATCCGAGATGTTAGGTTGCCTTAGATAAGGATATATACCGTTATAGACGTATTTAATGTTCCCTCCGAGAAGTAGGGTTCGACAGGCCAGGAATGTTGTCAAATATTGCATCCGAGATGTTAGGTTGCCTTAGATTAGGATATACAACGTTATAGACGCATATAATGTTCCCACCGAGAAGGAGGGTCCGACAAGCCTGGAAGGTTGTAGAATATTAAATCCGAGATGTTAGGTTGCCTTAGGTTAGGATATATGACGTTACAGACGTATATACTGTTCCCTCCGAGAAGTAGGGTTCGACAGGCCAGGAATGTTATCAAATATTGCATCCGAGATGTTAGGTTGCCTTAGATTATGATATATACCGTTATAGACGCATATAATGTTCCCACGGAGAAGTAGGGTCCGACACGCCTGGAATGATGTAGAATATTACATCCGAGATGTCAGGTTGCCTCAGGTTAGGATATATAACGTTATACACGTATATACTGTTCCCTCCGAGAAGTAGGGTTCGACAGGCCAGGAATGTTGTCAAATATTGCATCCGAGATGTTAGGTTGCCTTAGATTAGGATATACAACGTTATAGACGCATATAATGTTCCCACCGAGGAGTAGGGTCCGACACGCTTGGAATGTTGTAGAGTATTACATCCGAGATGTAAGGTTGCCTTAGGTTAGAATGTATAACGTTATGGATGTATATACTGTTCCCACCGAGAAGTAGGGTTCGACAGGCCAGGAATGTTATCAAATATTGCATCCGAGATGTTAGGTTGCCTTAGATTATGATATATACCGTTATAGACGCATACAATGTTCCCACCGAGAAGTAGGGTCCGACACGCCTGGAATGATGTAGAATATTACATCCGAGATGTCAGGTTGCCTTAGGTTAGGATATATAACGTTATACACGTATATACTGTTCCCTCCGAGAAGTAGGGTTCGACAGGCCAGGAATGTTGTCAAATATTGCATCTGAGATGTTAGGTTGCCTTAGATTAGGATATACAACGTTATAGACGCATATAATGTTCCCACCGAGGAGTAGGGTCCGACACGCCTGGAATGTTGTAGAATATTACATCCGAGATGTAAGGTTGCCTTAGGTTAGAATGTATAACGTTATGGATGTATATACTGTTCCCACCGAAAAGTAGGGTCCGACACGCCAGGAATGTTGTCAAATATTACATCCGAGATGTAAGGTTGCCTTAGGTTAGGATATATAACGTTATGGACGTATATACTGCTCCCACCGAGAAGTAGGGTCCGACACGCCAGGAATGTTGTCAAATATTACATCCGAGTTGTTACGTTTCCCTTATAGACGCATTAATGTTACCAATGAGACGTAGGGACCGACACGCCTGGAATGTTGTCAAATGTTACATCCGAAATGTTAGGTTGCCTTAGGTTAGGATATATATCGTTATAGACGTATATACTGTTCCCACCGAGAGGTAGGGTTCGACAGGCAAGGAATGTTGTCAAATATTGCATCCGAGATGTTAGGTTGCCTTAGATAAGGATATATACCGTTATAGACGTATATAATGTTTCCTCCGAGAAGTAGCGTTCGACAGGCCAGGAATGTTGTCAAATATTGCATCCGAGATGTTAGGTTGCCTTAGATTAGGATATACAACGTTATAGACGCATATAATGTTCCCACCGAGAAGTAGGGTCCGACACGGCTGGAATGTTGTCAAATGTTACATCCGAGATGTTAGGCTGCCTTAGGTTAGCATATATATCGTTATAGACGTATATACTGTTCCCTCCGAGAAGTAGGGTTCGACAGGCCAGGAATGTTATCAAATATTGCATCCGAGATGTTAGGTTGCCTTAGATTATGATATATACCGTTATAGACGCATATAATGTTCCCACCGAGAAGTAGGGTCCGGCCCGCCTGGAATGATGTAAAATATTACATCCGAGATGTCACGTTGCCTTAGGTTAGGATATATAACGTTATAGACGTATATACTGTTCCCTCCGAGAAGTAGGGTTCGACAGGCCAGGAATGTTGTCAAATATTGCATTAGAGATGTTAGGTTGCCTTAGATTAGGATATACAATGTTATAGACACATATAATGTTCCCACCGAGGAGTAGGGTCCGACACGCCTGGAATGTTGTAGAGTATTACATCCGAGATGTAAGGTTGCCTTAGGTTAGAATATATAACGTTATGGATGTATATACTGTTCCCACCGAGAAGTAGGGTCCGACACGCCAGGAATGTTGTTAAATATTACATCCAGGATGTAAGGTTGCCTTAGGTTAGGATATATAACGTTATGGATGTATATACTGTTCCCACCGAGAAGTAGGGTTCGACAGGCCAGGAATGTTATCAAATATTGCATCCGAGATGTTAGGTTGCCTTAGATTATGATATATACCGTTATAGACGCATATAATGTTCCCACCGAGAAGTAGGGTCCGACACGCCTGGAATGATGTAGAATATTACATCCGAGATGTCAGGTTGCCTTAGGTTAGGATATATAACGTTATACACGTATATACTGTTCCCTCCGAGAAGTAGGGTTCGACAGGCCAGGAATGTTGTCAAATATTGCATCCGAGATGTTAGGTTGCCTTAGATTATGATATATACCGTTATAGACGCATATAATGTTCCCACCGAGAAGTAGGGTCCGACACGCCTGGAATGATGTAGAATATTACATCCGAGATGTCAGGTTGCCTTAGGTTAGGATATATAACGTTATACACGTATATACTGTTCCCTCCGAGAAGTAGGGTTCGACAGGCCAGGAATGTTGTCAAATATTGCATCCGAGATGTTAGGTTGCCTTAGATTAGGATATACAACGTTATAAACGTATATACTGTTCCCACCGAGAGGTAGGGTTCGACAGGCCAGGAATGTTGTCAAATATTGCATCCGAGATGTTAGGTTGCCTTAAGTTAGGATATATAACGTTATAGACGCATGTAATGTTACCTCCGAGACGTAGGGACCGACACGCCTGGAATGTTGTCAAATGTTACATCCAAGATGTTAGGTTGCATTATGTTAGGATATATGACGCTACAGACGTATATACTGTTCGCTCCGAGAAGTAGGGTTCGACAGGCCAGGAATGTTGTCAAATATTGCATCCGAGACGTTAGGTTGCCTTAGATTAGGATATACAACGTTATAGACGCATATAATGTTCCCTCCGAGAAGTAGGGTTCGACAGGCCAGGAATGTTGTCAAATATTGCATCCGAGATGTTAGGTTGCCTTAGATTAGGATATACAACGTTATAGACGCATATAATGTTCCCACCGAGGAGTAGGGTCCGACACGCCTGGAATGTTGTCAAATATTGCATCCGAGACGTTAGGTTGCCTTAGATTAGGATATACAACGTTATAGACGCATATAATGTTCCCTCCGAGAAGTAGGGTCCGACACGTCTGGAATGTTGTAGAATATTACATCCGAGATGTAAGGTTGCCTTAGGTTAGAATATATAACGTTATGGATGTATATACTGTTCCCACCGAAAAGTAGGGTCCGACACGCCAGGAATGTTGTCAAATATTACATCCGAGATGTAAGGTTGCCTTAGGTTAGGATATATAACGGTACGGACGTATATACTGTTCCCACCGAGAAGTAGGGTCCGACACGCCAGGAATGTTGTCAAATATTACATCCGAGTTGTTACGTTTCCCTTATAGACGCATTAATGTTACCACCGAGACGTAGGGACCGACACGCCTGGAATGTTGTCAAATGTTACATCCGAAATGTTAGGTTGCCTTAGGTTAGGATATATATCGTTATAGACGTATATACTGTTCCCACCGAGAGGTAGGGTTCGACAGGCAAGGAATGTTGTCAAATATTGCATCCGAGATGTTAGGTTGCCTTAGATAAGGATATATACCGTTATAGACGTATATAATGTTTCCTCCGAGAAGTAGCGTTCGACAGGCCAGGAATGTTGTCAAATATTACATCCGAGATGTTAGGTTGCCTTAGATTAGGATATACAACGTTATAGACGCATATAATGTTCCCACCGAGAAGTAGGGTCCGACACGGCTGGAATGTTGTCAAATGTTACATCCGAGATGTTAGGCTGCCTTAGGTTAGCATATATATCGTTATAGACGTATATACTGTTCCATCCGAGAAGTAGGGTTCGACAGGCCAGGAATGTTATCAAATATTGCATCCGAGATGTTAGGTTGCCTTAGATTATGATATATACCGTTATAGACGCATATAATGTTCCCACCGAGAAGGAGGGTCCGGCACGCCTGGAATGTTGTAGAGTATTACATCCGAGATGTAAGGTTGCCTTAGGTTAGAATATATAACGTTATGGATGTATATACTGTTCCCACCGAGAAGTAGGGTCCGACACGCCAGGAATGTTGTTAAATATTACATCCAGGATGTAAGGTTGCCTTAGGTTAGGATATATAACGTTATGGATGTATATACTATTCCCACCGAGAAGTAGGGTCCGACACGCCAGGAATGTTGTCAAGTATTACATCCGAGATGTAAGGTTGCCTTAGGTTAGGATATATAACGTTATGGACGTATATACTGTTCCCACCGAGAAGTAGGGTCCGACACGCCAGGAATGTTGTCAAATATTACATCCGAGTTGTTACGTTGCCGTTATAGACGCATTAATGTTACCACCGAGACGCAGGGACCGACACGCCTGGAATGTTGTCAAATGTTACATCCGAGATGTTAGGTTGCCTTAGGTTAGGATATATAACGTTATAGACGCATGTAATGTTACCACCGAGACGTAGGGACCGACACGCCTGGAATGTTGTCAAATGTTACATCCGAGATGTTAGGTTGCCTTAGATTAGGATATACAACGTTATAGACGCATATAATGTTCCCACCGAGAAGTAGGGTCCGACACGGCTGGAATGTTGTCAAATGTTACATCCGAGATGTTAGGCTGCCTTAGGTTAGCATATATATCGTTATAGACGTATATACTGTTCCCTCCGAGAAGTAGGGTTCGACAGGCCAGGAATGTTATCAAATATTGCATCCGAGATGTTAGGTTGCCTTAGATTATGATATATACCGTTATAGACGCATATAATGTTCCCACCGAGAAGTAGGGTCCGGCACGCCTGGAATGATGTAAAATATTACATCCGAGATGTCACGTTGCCTTAGGTTAGGATATATAACGTTATAGACGTATATACTGTTCCCTCCGAGAAGTAGGGTTCGACAGGCCAGGAATGTTGTCAAATATTGCATTAGAGATGTTAGGTTGCCTTAGATTAGGATATACAATGTTATAGACACATATAATGTTCCCACCGAGGAGTAGGGTCCGACACGCCTGGAATGTTGTAGAGTATTACATCCGAGATGTAAGGTTGCCTTAGGTTAGAATATATAACGTTATGGATGTATATACTGTTCCCACCGAGAAGTAGGGTCCGACACGCCAGGAATGTTGTTAAATATTACATCCAGGATGTAAGGTTGCCTTAGGTTAGGATATATAACGTTATGGATGTATATACTGTTCCCACCGAGAAGTAGGGTTCGACAGGCCAGGAATGTTATCAAATATTGCATCCGAGATGTTAGGTTGCCTTAGATTATGATATATACCGTTATAGACGCATATAATGTTCCCACCGAGAAGTAGGGTCCGACACGCCTGGAATGATGTAGAATATTACATCCGAGATGTCAGGTTGCCTTAGGTTAGGATATATAACGTTATACACGTATATACTGTTCCCTCCGAGAAGTAGGGTTCGACAGGCCAGGAATGTTGTCAAATATTGCATCCGAGATGTTAGGTTGCCTTAGATTATGATATATACCGTTATAGACGCATATAATGTTCCCACCGAGAAGTAGGGTCCGACACGCCTGGAATGATGTAGAATATTACATCCGAGATGTCAGGTTGCCTTAGGTTAGGATATATAACGTTATACACGTATATACTGTTCCCTCCGAGAAGTAGGGTTCGACAGGCCAGGAATGTTGTCAAATATTGCATCCGAGATGTTAGGTTGCCTTAGATTAGGATATACAACGTTATAAACGTATATACTGTTCCCACCGAGAGGTAGGGTTCGACAGGCCAGGAATGTTGTCAAATATTGCATCCGAGATGTTAGGTTGCCTTAAGTTAGGATATATAACGTTATAGACGCATGTAATGTTACCTCCGAGACGTAGGGACCGACACGCCTGGAATGTTGTCAAATGTTACATCCAAGATGTTAGGTTGCATTATGTTAGGATATATGACGCTACAGACGTATATACTGTTCGCTCCGAGAAGTAGGGTTCGACAGGCCAGGAATGTTGTCAAATATTGCATCCGAGACGTTAGGTTGCCTTAGATTAGGATATACAACGTTATAGACGCATATAATGTTCCCTCCGAGAAGTAGGGTTCGACAGGCCAGGAATGTTGTCAAATATTGCATCCGAGATGTTAGGTTGCCTTAGATTAGGATATACAACGTTATAGACGCATATAATGTTCCCACCGAGGAGTAGGGTCCGACACGCCTGGAATGTTGTCAAATATTGCATCCGAGACGTTAGGTTGCCTTAGATTAGGATATACAACGTTATAGACGCATATAATGTTCCCTCCGAGAAGTAGGGTCCGACACGTCTGGAATGTTGTAGAATATTACATCCGAGATGTAAGGTTGCCTTAGGTTAGAATATATAACGTTATGGATGTATATACTGTTCCCACCGAGAAGTAGGGTCCGACACGCCAGGAATGTTGTCAAATATTACATCCGAGATGTAAGGTTGCCTTAGGTTAGGATATACAATGTTATAGACACATATAATGTTCCCACCGAGAAGTAGGGTCCGACACGCCTGGAATGATGTAGAATATTACATCCGAGATGTCAGGTTGCATTAGGTTAGGATATATAACGTTATAGACGTATATACTGTTCCCTCCGAGAAGTAGGGTTCGACAGGCCAGGAATGTTGTCAAATATTGCATCTGAGATGTTAGGTTGCCTTAGATTAGGATATACAACGTTATAGACGCATATAATGTTCCCACCGAGGAGTAGGGTCCGACACGCCTGGAATGTTGTAGAATATTACATCCGAGATGTAAGGTTGCCTTAGGTTAGAATGTATAACGTTATGGATGTATATACTGTTCCCACCGAAAAGTAGGGTCCGACACGCCAGGAATGTTGTCAAATATTACATCCGAGATGTAAGGTTGCCTTAGGTTAGGATATATAACGTTATGGACGTATATACTGTTCCCACCGAGAAGTAGGGTCCGACACGCCAGGAATGTTGTCAAATATTACATCCGAGTTGTTACGTTTCCCTTATAGACGCATTAATGTTACCACCGAGACGTAGGGACCGACACGCCTGGAATGTTGTCAAATGTTACATCCGAAATGTTAGGTTGCCTTAGGTTAGGATATATATCGTTATAGACGTATATACTGTTCCCACCGAGAGATAGGGATCGACAGGCAAGGAATGTTGTCAAATATTGCATCCGAGATGTTAGGTTGCCTTAGATAAGGATATATACCGTTATAGACGTATATAATGTTTCCTCCGAGAAGTAGCGTTCGACAGGCCAGGAATGTTGTCAAATATTACATCCGAGATGTTAGGTTGCCTTAGGTTAGGATATACAACGTTATAGACGCATATAATGTTCCCACCGAGAAGTAGGGTCCGACACGGCTGGAATGTTGTCAAATGTTACATCCGAGATGTTAGGCTGCCTTAGGTTAGCATATATATCGTTATAGACGTATATACTGTTCCATCCGAGAAGTAGGGTTCGACAGGCCAGGAATGTTATCAAATATTGCATCCGAGATGTTAGGTTGCCTTAGATTATGATATATACCGTTATAGACGCATATAATGTTCCCACCGAGAAGGAGGGTCCGGCACGCCTGGAATGATGTAGAATATTACATCCGAGATGTCAGGTTGCCTTAGGTTAGGATATATAACGTTATACACGTATATACTGTTCCCTCCGAGAAGTAGGGTTCGACAGGCCAGGAATGTTGTCAAATATTGCATCCGAGATGTTAGGTTGCCTTAGATTAGGATATACAACGTTATAAACGTATATACTGTTCCCACCGAGAGGTAGGGTTCGACAGGCCAGGAATGTTGTCAAATATTGCATCCGAGATGTTAGGTTGCCTTAAGTTAGGATATATAACGTTATAGACGCATGTAATGTTACCTCCGAGACGTAGGGACCGACACGCCTGGAATGTTGTCAAATGTTACATCCAAGATGTTAGGTTGCATTATGTTAGGATATATGACGCTACAGACGTATATACTGTTCGCTCCGAGAAGTAGGGTTCGACAGGCCAGGAATGTTGTCAAATATTGCATCCGAGACGTTAGGTTGCCTTAGATTAGGATATACAACGTTATAGACGCATATAATGTTCCCTCCGAGAAGTAGGGTTCGACAGGCCAGGAATGTTGTCAAATATTGCATCCGAGATGTTAGGTTGCCTTAGATTAGGATATACAACGTTATAGACGCATATAATGTTCCCACCGAGGAGTAGGGTCCGACACGCCTGGAATGTTGTCAAATATTGCATCCGAGACGTTAGGTTGCCTTAGATTAGGATATACAACGTTATAGACGCATATAATGTTCCCTCCGAGAAGTAGGGTCCGACACGTCTGGAATGTTGTAGAATATTACATCCGAGATGTAAGGTTGCCTTAGGTTAGAATATATAACGTTATGGATGTATATACTGTTCCCACCGAGAAGTAGGGTCCGACACGCCAGGAATGTTGTCAAATATTACATCCGAGATGTAAGGTTGCCTTAGGTTAGGATATACAATGTTATAGACACATATAATGTTCCCACCGAGAAGTAGGGTCCGACACGCCTGGAATGATGTAGAATATTACATCCGAGATGTCAGGTTGCATTAGGTTAGGATATATAACGTTATAGACGTATATACTGTTCCCTCCGAGAAGTAGGGTTCGACAGGCCAGGAATGTTGTCAAATATTGCATCTGAGATGTTAGGTTGCCTTAGATTAGGATATACAACGTTATAGACGCATATAATGTTCCCACCGAGGAGTAGGGTCCGACACGCCTGGAATGTTGTAGAATATTACATCCGAGATGTAAGGTTGCCTTAGGTTAGAATGTATAACGTTATGGATGTATATACTGTTCCCACCGAAAAGTAGGGTCCGACACGCCAGGAATGTTGTCAAATATTACATCCGAGATGTAAGGTTGCCTTAGGTTAGGATATATAACGTTATGGACGTATATACTGTTCCCACCGAGAAGTAGGGTCCGACACGCCAGGAATGTTGTCAAATATTACATCCGAGTTGTTACGTTTCCCTTATAGACGCATTAATGTTACCACCGAGACGTAGGGACCGACACGCCTGGAATGTTGTCAAATGTTACATCCGAAATGTTAGGTTGCCTTAGGTTAGGATATATATCGTTATAGACGTATATACTGTTCCCACCGAGAGATAGGGATCGACAGGCAAGGAATGTTGTCAAATATTGCATCCGAGATGTTAGGTTGCCTTAGATAAGGATATATACCGTTATAGACGTATATAATGTTTCCTCCGAGAAGTAGCGTTCGACAGGCCAGGAATGTTGTCAAATATTACATCCGAGATGTTAGGTTGCCTTAGGTTAGGATATACAACGTTATAGACGCATATAATGTTCCCACCGAGAAGTAGGGTCCGACACGGCTGGAATGTTGTCAAATGTTACATCCGAGATGTTAGGCTGCCTTAGGTTAGCATATATATCGTTATAGACGTATATACTGTTCCATCCGAGAAGTAGGGTTCGACAGGCCAGGAATGTTATCAAATATTGCATCCGAGATGTTAGGTTGCCTTAGATTATGATATATACCGTTATAGACGCATATAATGTTCCCACCGAGAAGGAGGGTCCGGCACGCCTGGAATGTTGTAGAGTATTACATCCGAGATGTAAGGTTGCCTTAGGTTAGAATATATAACGTTATGGATGTATATACTGTTCCCACCGAGAAGTAGGGTCCGACACGCCAGGAATGTTGTTAAATATTACATCCAGGATGTAAGGTTGCCTTAGGTTAGGATATATAACGTTATGGATGTATATACTATTCCCACCGAGAAGTAGGGTCCGACACGCCAGGAATGTTGTCAAGTATTACATCCGAGATGTAAGGTTGCCTTAGGTTAGGATATATAACGTTATGGACGTATATACTGTTCCCACCGAGAAGTAGGGTCCGACACGCCAGGAATGTTGTCAAATATTACATCCGAGTTGTTACGTTGCCGTTATAGACGCATTAATGTTACCACCGAGACGCAGGGACCGACACGCCTGGAATGTTGTCAAATGTTACATCCGAGATGTTAGGTTGCCTTAGGTTAGGATATATAACGTTATAGACGCATGTAATGTTACCACCGAGACGTAGGGACCGACACGCCTGGAATGTTGTCAAATGTTACATCCGAGATGTTAGGTTGCCTTAGGTTAGGATATATGACGTTACAGACGTATATACTGTTCCCTCCGGGAAGTAGGGTTCGACAGGCCAGGAATGTTATCAAATATTGCATCCGAGATGTTAGGTTGCCTTAGATTATGATATATACCGTTATAGACGCATATAATGTTCCCACCGAGTAGTAGGATCCGACACGCCTGGAAGGTTGTAGAATATTACATCCGAGATGTTAGGTTGCCTTAGGTTAGGATATATATCGTTATAGACGTATATACTGTTCCCACCGAGAGGTAGGGTTCGACAGGCCAGTAATGTTGTCAAATATTGCATCCGAGATGTTAGGTTGCCTTAGATAAGGATATATACCGTTATAGACGTATTTAATGTTCCCTCCGAGAAGTAGGGTTCGACAGGCCAGGAATGTTGTCAAATATTGCATCCGAGATGTTAGGTTGCCTTAGATTAGGATATACAACGTTATAGACGCATATAATGTTCCCACCGAGAAGTAGGGTCCGACAAGCCTGGAAGGTTGTAGAATATTACATCCGAGATGTCACGTTGCCTTAGGTTAGGACATATATCGTTATAAACGTATATACTGTTCCCTCCGAGAAGTAGGGTTCGACAGGCCAGGAATGTTGTCAAATATTACATTAGAGATGTTAGGTTGCCTTAGATTAGGATATACAATGTTATAGACACATATAATGTTCCCACCGAGAAGTAGGGTCCGACACGCCTGGAATGATGTAGAATATTACATCCGAGATGTCAGGTTGCATTAGGTTAGGATATATAACGTTATAGACGTATATACTGTTCCCTCCGAGAAGTAGGGTTCGACAGGCCAGGAATGTTGTCAAATATTGCATCTGAGATGTTAGGTTGCCTTAGATTAGGATATACAACGTTATAGACGCATATAATGTTCCCACCGAGGAGTAGGGTCCGACACGCCTGGAATGTTGTAGAATATTACATCCGAGATGTAAGGTTGCCTTAGGTTAGAATGTATAACGTTATGGATGTATATACTGTTCCCACCGAAAAGTAGGGTCCGACACGCCAGGAATGTTGTCAAATATTACATCCGAGATGTAAGGTTGCCTTAGGTTAGGATATATAACGTTATGGACGTATATACTGTTCCCACCGAGAAGTAGGGTCCGACACGCCAGGAATGTTGTCAAATATTACATCCGAGTTGTTACGTTTCCCTTATAGACGCATTAATGTTACCACCGAGACGTAGGGACCGACACGCCTGGAATGTTGTCAAATGTTACATCCGAAATGTTAGGTTGCCTTAGGTTAGGATATATATCGTTATAGACGTATATACTGTTCCCACCGAGAGGTAGGGTTCGACAGGCAAGGAATGTTGTCAAATATTGCATCCGAGATGTTAGGTTGCCTTAGATAAGGATATATACCGTTATAGACGTATAAAATGTTTCCTCCGAGAAGTAGCGTTCGACAGGCCAGGAATGTTGTCAAATATTACATCCGAGATGTTAGGTTGCCTTAGATTAGGATATACAACGTTATAGACGCATATAATGTTCCCACCGAGAAGTAGGGTCCGACACGGCTGGAATGTTGTCAAATGTTACATCCGAGATGTTAGGCTGCCTTAGGTTAGCATATATATCGTTATAGACGTATATACTGTTCCATCCGAGAAGTAGGGTTCGACAGGCCAGGAATGTTATCAAATATTGCATCCGAGATGTTAGGTTGCCTTAGATTATGATATATACCGTTATAGACGCATATAATGTTCCCACCGAGAAGGAGGGTCCGGCACGCCTGGAATGTTGTAGAGTATTACATCCGAGATGTAAGGTTGCCTTAGGTTAGAATATATAACGTTATGGATGTATATACTGTTCCCACCGAGAAGTAGGGTCCGACACGCCAGGAATGTTGTTAAATATTACATCCAGGATGTAAGGTTGCCTTAGGTTAGGATATATAACGTTATGGATGTATATACTGTTCCCACCGAGAAGTAGGGTCCGACACGCCAGGAATGTTGTCAAGTATTACATCCGAGATGTAAGGTTGCCTTAGGTTAGGATATATAACGTTATGGACGTATATACTGTTCCCACCGAGAAGTAGGGTCCGACACGCCAGGTATGTTGTCAAATATTACATCCGAGTTGTTACGTTGCCGTTATAGACGCATTAATGTTACGACCGAGACGCAGGGACCGACACGCCTGGAATGTTGTCAAATGTTACATCCGAGATGTTAGGTTGCCTTAGGTTAGGATATATAACGTTATAGACGCATGTAATGTTACCACCGAGACGTAGGGACCGACACGCCTGGAATGTTGTCAAATGTTACATCCGAGATGTTAGGTTGCCTTAGGTTAGGATATATGACGTTACAGACGTATATACTGTTCCCTCCGGGAAGTAGGGTTCGACAGGCCAGGAATGTTATCAAATATTGCATCCGAGATGTTAGGTTGCCTTAGATTATGATATATACCGTTATAGACGCATATAATGTTCCCACCGAGTAGTAGGATCCGACACGCCTGGAAGGTTGTAGAATATTACATCCGAGATGTTAGGTTGCCTTAGGTTAGGATATATATCGTTATAGACGTATATACTGTTCCCACCGAGAGGTAGGGTTCGACAGGCCAGTAATGTTGTCAAATATTGCATCCGAGATGTTAGGTTGCCTTAGATAAGGATATATACCGTTATAGACGTATTTAATGTTCCCTCCGAGAAGTAGGGTTCGACTGGCCAGGAATGTTGTCAAATATTGCATCCGAGATGTTAGGTTGCCTTAGATTAGGATATACAACGTTATAGACGCATATAATGTTCCCACCGAGAAGTAGGGTCCGACACGGCTGGAATGTTGTCAAATGTTACATCCGAGATGTTAGGCTGCCTTAGGTTAGCATATATATCGTTATAGACATATATACTGTTCCCTCCGAGAAGTAGGGTTCGACAGGCCAGGAATGTTATCAAATATTGCATCCGAGATGTTAGGTTGCCTTAGATTATGATATATACCGTTATAGACGCATATAATGTTCCCACCGAGAAGTAGGGTCCGGCACGCCTGGAATGATGTAAAATATTACATCCGAGATGTCACGTTGCCTTAGGTTAGGATATATAACGTTATAGACGTATATACTGTTCCCTCCGAGAAGTAGGGTTCGACAGGCCAGGAATGTTGTCAAATATTGCATTAGAGATGTTAGGTTGCCTTAGATTAGGATATACAATGTTATAGACACATATAATGTTCCCACCGAGGAGTAGGGTCCGACACGCCTGGAATGTTGTAGAGTATTACATCCGAGATGTAAGGTTGCCTTAGGTTAGAATATATAACGTTATGGATGTATATACTGTTCCCACCGAGAAGTAGGGTCCGACACGCCAGGAATGTTGTTAAATATTACATCCAGGATGTAAGGTTGCCTTAGGTTAGGATATATAACGTTATGGATGTATATACTGTTCCCACCGAGAAGTAGGGTCCGACACGCCAGGAATGTTGTCAAGTATTACATCCGAGATGTAAGGTTGCCTTAGGTTAGGATATATAACGTTATGGACGTATATACTGTTCCCACCGAGAAGTAGGGTCCGACACGCCAGGAATGTTGTCAAATATTACATCCGAGTTGTTACGTTGCCGTTATAGACGCATTAATGTTACCACCGAGACGCAGGGACCGACACGCCTGGAATGTTGTCAAATGTTACATCCGAGATGTTAGGTTGCCTTAGGTTAGGATATATAACGTTATAGACGCATGTAATGTTACCACCGAGACGTAGGGACCGACACGCCTGGAATGTTGTCAAATGTTACATCCGAGATGTTAGGTTGCCTTAGGTTAGGATATATGACGTTACAGACGTATATACTGTTCCCTCCGGGAAGTAGGGTTCGACAGGCCAGGAATGTTATCAAATATTGCATCCGAGATGTTAGGTTGCCTTAGATTAGGATATACAACGTTATAGACGCATATAATGTTCCCACCGAGAAGTAGGGTCCGACAAGCCTGGAAGGTTGTAGAATATTAAATCCGAGATGTTAGGTTGCCTTAGGTTAGGATATATGACGTTACAGACGTATATACTGTTCCCTCCGAGAAGTAGGGTTCGACAGGCCAGGAATGTTATCAAATATTGCATCCGAGATGTTAGGTTGCCTTAGATTATGATATATACCGTTATAGACGCATATAATGTTCCCACCGAGAAGTAGGGTCCGACACGCCTGGAATGATGTAGAATATTACATCCGAGATGTCAGGTTGCCTTAGGTTAGGATATATAACGTTATACACGTATATACTGTTCCCTCCGAGAAGTAGGGTTCGACAGGCCAGGAATGTTGTCAAATATTGCAACCGAGATGTTAGGTTGCCTTAGATTAGGATATACAACGTTATAAACGTATATACTGTTCCCACCGAGAGGTAGGGTTCGACAGGCCAGGAATGTTGTCAAATATTGCATCCGAGATGTTAGGTTGCCTTAAGTTAGGATATATAACGTTATAGACGCATGTAATGTTACCTCCGAGACGTAGGGACCGACACGCCTGGAATGTTGTCAAATGTTACATCCAAGATGTTAGGTTGCATTATGTTAGGATATATGACGCTACAGACGTATATACTGTTCGCTCCGAGAAGTAGGGTTCGACAGGCCAGGAATGTTGTCAAATATTGCATCCGAGACGTTAGGTTGCCTTAGATTAGGATATACAACGTTATAGACGCATATAATGTTCCCTCCGAGAAGTAGGGTTCGACAGGCCAGGAATGTTGTCAAATATTGCATCCGAGATGTTAGGTTGCCTTAGATTAGGATATACAACGTTATAGACGCATATAATGTTCCCACCGAGGAGTAGGGTCCGACACGCCTGGAATGTTGTCAAATATTGCATCCGAGACGTTAGGTTGCCTTAGATTAGGATATACAACGTTATAGACGCATATAATGTTCCCTCCGAGAAGTAGGGTCCGACACGTCTGGAATGTTGTAGAATATTACATCCGAGATGTAAGGTTGCCTTAGGTTAGAATATATAACGTTATGGATGTATATACTGTTCCCACCGAAAAGTAGGGTCCGACACGCCAGGAATGTTGTCAAATATTACATCCGAGATGTAAGGTTGCCTTAGGTTAGGATATATAACGGTACGGACGTATATACTGTTCCCACCGAGAAGTAGGGTCCGACACGCCAGGAATGTTGTCAAATATTACATCCGAGTTGTTACGTTTCCCTTATAGACGCATTAATGTTACCACCGAGACGTAGGGACCGACACGCCTGGAATGTTGTCAAATGTTACATCCGAAATGTTAGGTTGCCTTAGGTTAGGATATATATCGTTATAGACGTATATACTGTTCCCACCGAGAGGTAGGGTTCGACAGGCAAGGAATGTTGTCAAATATTGCATCCGAGATGTTAGGTTGCCTTAGATAAGGATATATACCGTTATAGACGTATATAATGTTTCCTCCGAGAAGTAGCGTTCGACAGGCCAGGAATGTTGTCAAATATTACATCCGAGATGTTAGGTTGCCTTAGATTAGGATATACAACGTTATAGACGCATATAATGTTCCCACCGAGAAGTAGGGTCCGACACGGCTGGAATGTTGTCAAATGTTACATCCGAGATGTTAGGCTGCCTTAGGTTAGCATATATATCGTTATAGACGTATATACTGTTCCATCCGAGAAGTAGGGTTCGACAGGCCAGGAATGTTATCAAATATTGCATCCGAGATGTTAGGTTGCCTTAGATTATGATATATACCGTTATAGACGCATATAATGTTCCCACCGAGAAGGAGGGTCCGGCACGCCTGGAATGTTGTAGAGTATTACATCCGAGATGTAAGGTTGCCTTAGGTTAGAATATATAACGTTATGGATGTATATACTGTTCCCACCGAGAAGTAGGGTCCGACACGCCAGGAATGTTGTTAAATATTACATCCAGGATGTAAGGTTGCCTTAGGTTAGGATATATAACGTTATGGATGTATATACTATTCCCACCGAGAAGTAGGGTCCGACACGCCAGGAATGTTGTCAAGTATTACATCCGAGATGTAAGGTTGCCTTAGGTTAGGATATATAACGTTATGGACGTATATACTGTTCCCACCGAGAAGTAGGGTCCGACACGCCAGGAATGTTGTCAAATATTACATCCGAGTTGTTACGTTGCCGTTATAGACGCATTAATGTTACCACCGAGACGCAGGGACCGACACGCCTGGAATGTTGTCAAATGTTACATCCGAGATGTTAGGTTGCCTTAGGTTAGGATATATAACGTTATAGACGCATGTAATGTTACCACCGAGACGTAGGGACCGACACGCCTGGAATGTTGTCAAATGTTACATCCGAGATGTTAGGTTGCCTTAGATTAGGATATACAACGTTATAGACGCATATAATGTTCCCACCGAGAAGTAGGGTCCGACACGGCTGGAATGTTGTCAAATGTTACATCCGAGATGTTAGGCTGCCTTAGGTTAGCATATATATCGTTATAGACGTATATACTGTTCCCTCCGAGAAGTAGGGTTCGACAGGCCAGGAATGTTATCAAATATTGCATCCGAGATGTTAGGTTGCCTTAGATTATGATATATACCGTTATAGACGCATATAATGTTCCCACCGAGAAGTAGGGTCCGGCACGCCTGGAATGATGTAAAATATTACATCCGAGATGTCACGTTGCCTTAGGTTAGGATATATAACGTTATAGACGTATATACTGTTCCCTCCGAGAAGTAGGGTTCGACAGGCCAGGAATGTTGTCAAATATTGCATTAGAGATGTTAGGTTGCCTTAGATTAGGATATACAATGTTATAGACACATATAATGTTCCCACCGAGGAGTAGGGTCCGACACGCCTGGAATGTTGTAGAGTATTACATCCGAGATGTAAGGTTGCCTTAGGTTAGAATATATAACGTTATGGATGTATATACTGTTCCCACCGAGAAGTAGGGTCCGACACGCCAGGAATGTTGTTAAATATTACATCCAGGATGTAAGGTTGCCTTAGGTTAGGATATATAACGTTATGGATGTATATACTGTTCCCACCGAGAAGTAGGGTTCGACAGGCCAGGAATGTTATCAAATATTGCATCCGAGATGTTAGGTTGCCTTAGATTATGATATATACCGTTATAGACGCATATAATGTTCCCACCGAGAAGTAGGGTCCGACACGCCTGGAATGATGTAGAATATTACATCCGAGATGTCAGGTTGCCTTAGGTTAGGATATATAACGTTATACACGTATATACTGTTCCCTCCGAGAAGTAGGGTTCGACAGGCCAGGAATGTTGTCAAATATTGCATCCGAGATGTTAGGTTGCCTTAGATTATGATATATACCGTTATAGACGCATATAATGTTCCCACCGAGAAGTAGGGTCCGACACGCCTGGAATGATGTAGAATATTACATCCGAGATGTCAGGTTGCCTTAGGTTAGGATATATAACGTTATACACGTATATACTGTTCCCTCCGAGAAGTAGGGTTCGACAGGCCAGGAATGTTGTCAAATATTGCATCCGAGATGTTAGGTTGCCTTAGATTAGGATATACAACGTTATAAACGTATATACTGTTCCCACCGAGAGGTAGGGTTCGACAGGCCAGGAATGTTGTCAAATATTGCATCCGAGATGTTAGGTTGCCTTAAGTTAGGATATATAACGTTATAGACGCATGTAATGTTACCTCCGAGACGTAGGGACCGACACGCCTGGAATGTTGTCAAATGTTACATCCAAGATGTTAGGTTGCATTATGTTAGGATATATGACGCTACAGACGTATATACTGTTCGCTCCGAGAAGTAGGGTTCGACAGGCCAGGAATGTTGTCAAATATTGCATCCGAGACGTTAGGTTGCCTTAGATTAGGATATACAACGTTATAGACGCATATAATGTTCCCTCCGAGAAGTAGGGTTCGACAGGCCAGGAATGTTGTCAAATATTGCATCCGAGATGTTAGGTTGCCTTAGATTAGGATATACAACGTTATAGACGCATATAATGTTCCCACCGAGGAGTAGGGTCCGACACGCCTGGAATGTTGTCAAATATTGCATCCGAGACGTTAGGTTGCCTTAGATTAGGATATACAACGTTATAGACGCATATAATGTTCCCTCCGAGAAGTAGGGTCCGACACGTCTGGAATGTTGTAGAATATTACATCCGAGATGTAAGGTTGCCTTAGGTTAGAATATATAACGTTATGGATGTATATACTGTTCCCACCGAGAAGTAGGGTCCGACACGCCAGGAATGTTGTCAAATATTACATCCGAGATGTAAGGTTGCCTTAGGTTAGGATATACAATGTTATAGACACATATAATGTTCCCACCGAGAAGTAGGGTCCGACACGCCTGGAATGATGTAGAATATTACATCCGAGATGTCAGGTTGCATTAGGTTAGGATATATAACGTTATAGACGTATATACTGTTCCCTCCGAGAAGTAGGGTTCGACAGGCCAGGAATGTTGTCAAATATTGCATCTGAGATGTTAGGTTGCCTTAGATTAGGATATACAACGTTATAGACGCATATAATGTTCCCACCGAGGAGTAGGGTCCGACACGCCTGGAATGTTGTAGAATATTACATCCGAGATGTAAGGTTGCCTTAGGTTAGAATGTATAACGTTATGGATGTATATACTGTTCCCACCGAAAAGTAGGGTCCGACACGCCAGGAATGTTGTCAAATATTACATCCGAGATGTAAGGTTGCCTTAGGTTAGGATATATAACGTTATGGACGTATATACTGTTCCCACCGAGAAGTAGGGTCCGACACGCCAGGAATGTTGTCAAATATTACATCCGAGTTGTTACGTTTCCCTTATAGACGCATTAATGTTACCACCGAGACGTAGGGACCGACACGCCTGGAATGTTGTCAAATGTTACATCCGAAATGTTAGGTTGCCTTAGGTTAGGATATATATCGTTATAGACGTATATACTGTTCCCACCGAGAGATAGGGATCGACAGGCAAGGAATGTTGTCAAATATTGCATCCGAGATGTTAGGTTGCCTTAGATAAGGATATATACCGTTATAGACGTATATAATGTTTCCTCCGAGAAGTAGCGTTCGACAGGCCAGGAATGTTGTCAAATATTACATCCGAGATGTTAGGTTGCCTTAGGTTAGGATATACAACGTTATAGACGCATATAATGTTCCCACCGAGAAGTAGGGTCCGACACGGCTGGAATGTTGTCAAATGTTACATCCGAGATGTTAGGCTGCCTTAGGTTAGCATATATATCGTTATAGACGTATATACTGTTCCATCCGAGAAGTAGGGTTCGACAGGCCAGGAATGTTATCAAATATTGCATCCGAGATGTTAGGTTGCCTTAGATTATGATATATACCGTTATAGACGCATATAATGTTCCCACCGAGAAGGAGGGTCCGGCACGCCTGGAATGTTGTAGAGTATTACATCCGAGATGTAAGGTTGCCTTAGGTTAGAATATATAACGTTATGGATGTATATACTGTTCCCACCGAGAAGTAGGGTCCGACACGCCAGGAATGTTGTTAAATATTACATCCAGGATGTAAGGTTGCCTTAGGTTAGGATATATAACGTTATGGATGTATATACTATTCCCACCGAGAAGTAGGGTCCGACACGCCAGGAATGTTGTCAAGTATTACATCCGAGATGTAAGGTTGCCTTAGGTTAGGATATATAACGTTATGGACGTATATACTGTTCCCACCGAGAAGTAGGGTCCGACACGCCAGGAATGTTGTCAAATATTACATCCGAGTTGTTACGTTGCCGTTATAGACGCATTAATGTTACCACCGAGACGCAGGGACCGACACGCCTGGAATGTTGTCAAATGTTACATCCGAGATGTTAGGTTGCCTTAGGTTAGGATATATAACGTTATAGACGCATGTAATGTTACCACCGAGACGTAGGGACCGACACGCCTGGAATGTTGTCAAATGTTACATCCGAGATGTTAGGTTGCCTTAGGTTAGGATATATGACGTTACAGACGTATATACTGTTCCCTCCGGGAAGTAGGGTTCGACAGGCCAGGAATGTTATCAAATATTGCATCCGAGATGTTAGGTTGCCTTAGATTATGATATATACCGTTATAGACGCATATAATGTTCCCACCGAGTAGTAGGATCCGACACGCCTGGAAGGTTGTAGAATATTACATCCGAGATGTTAGGTTGCCTTAGGTTAGGATATATATCGTTATAGACGTATATACTGTTCCCACCGAGAGGTAGGGTTCGACAGGCCAGTAATGTTGTCAAATATTGCATCCGAGATGTTAGGTTGCCTTAGATAAGGATATATACCGTTATAGACGTATTTAATGTTCCCTCCGAGAAGTAGGGTTCGACAGGCCAGGAATGTTGTCAAATATTGCATCCGAGATGTTAGGTTGCCTTAGATTAGGATATACAACGTTATAGACGCATATAATGTTCCCACCGAGAAGTAGGGTCCGACAAGCCTGGAAGGTTGTAGAATATTACATCCGAGATGTCACGTTGCCTTAGGTTAGGACATATATCGTTATAAACGTATATACTGTTCCCTCCGAGAAGTAGGGTTCGACAGGCCAGGAATGTTGTCAAATATTACATTAGAGATGTTAGGTTGCCTTAGATTAGGATATACAATGTTATAGACACATATAATGTTCCCACCGAGAAGTAGGGTCCGACACGCCTGGAATGATGTAGAATATTACATCCGAGATGTCAGGTTGCATTAGGTTAGGATATATAACGTTATAGACGTATATACTGTTCCCTCCGAGAAGTAGGGTTCGACAGGCCAGGAATGTTGTCAAATATTGCATCTGAGATGTTAGGTTGCCTTAGATTAGGATATACAACGTTATAGACGCATATAATGTTCCCACCGAGGAGTAGGGTCCGACACGCCTGGAATGTTGTAGAATATTACATCCGAGATGTAAGGTTGCCTTAGGTTAGAATGTATAACGTTATGGATGTATATACTGTTCCCACCGAAAAGTAGGGTCCGACACGCCAGGAATGTTGTCAAATATTACATCCGAGATGTAAGGTTGCCTTAGGTTAGGATATATAACGTTATGGACGTATATACTGTTCCCACCGAGAAGTAGGGTCCGACACGCCAGGAATGTTGTCAAATATTACATCCGAGTTGTTACGTTTCCCTTATAGACGCATTAATGTTACCACCGAGACGTAGGGACCGACACGCCTGGAATGTTGTCAAATGTTACATCCGAAATGTTAGGTTGCCTTAGGTTAGGATATATATCGTTATAGACGTATATACTGTTCCCACCGAGAGGTAGGGTTCGACAGGCAAGGAATGTTGTCAAATATTGCATCCGAGATGTTAGGTTGCCTTAGATAAGGATATATACCGTTATAGACGTATAAAATGTTTCCTCCGAGAAGTAGCGTTCGACAGGCCAGGAATGTTGTCAAATATTACATCCGAGATGTTAGGTTGCCTTAGATTAGGATATACAACGTTATAGACGCATATAATGTTCCCACCGAGAAGTAGGGTCCGACACGGCTGGAATGTTGTCAAATGTTACATCCGAGATGTTAGGCTGCCTTAGGTTAGCATATATATCGTTATAGACGTATATACTGTTCCATCCGAGAAGTAGGGTTCGACAGGCCAGGAATGTTATCAAATATTGCATCCGAGATGTTAGGTTGCCTTAGATTATGATATATACCGTTATAGACGCATATAATGTTCCCACCGAGAAGGAGGGTCCGGCACGCCTGGAATGTTGTAGAGTATTACATCCGAGATGTAAGGTTGCCTTAGGTTAGAATATATAACGTTATGGATGTATATACTGTTCCCACCGAGAAGTAGGGTCCGACACGCCAGGAATGTTGTTAAATATTACATCCAGGATGTAAGGTTGCCTTAGGTTAGGATATATAACGTTATGGATGTATATACTGTTCCCACCGAGAAGTAGGGTCCGACACGCCAGGAATGTTGTCAAGTATTACATCCGAGATGTAAGGTTGCCTTAGGTTAGGATATATAACGTTATGGACGTATATACTGTTCCCACCGAGAAGTAGGGTCCGACACGCCAGGTATGTTGTCAAATATTACATCCGAGTTGTTACGTTGCCGTTATAGACGCATTAATGTTACGACCGAGACGCAGGGACCGACACGCCTGGAATGTTGTCAAATGTTACATCCGAGATGTTAGGTTGCCTTAGGTTAGGATATATAACGTTATAGACGCATGTAATGTTACCACCGAGACGTAGGGACCGACACGCCTGGAATGTTGTCAAATGTTACATCCGAGATGTTAGGTTGCCTTAGGTTAGGATATATGACGTTACAGACGTATATACTGTTCCCTCCGGGAAGTAGGGTTCGACAGGCCAGGAATGTTATCAAATATTGCATCCGAGATGTTAGGTTGCCTTAGATTATGATATATACCGTTATAGACGCATATAATGTTCCCACCGAGAAGTAGGGTCCGGCACGCCTGGAATGATGTAAAATATTACATCCGAGATGTCACGTTGCCTTAGGTTAGGATATATAACGTTATAGACGTATATACTGTTCCCTCCGAGAAGTAGGGTTCGACAGGCCAGGAATGTTGTCAAATATTGCATTAGAGATGTTAGGTTGCCTTAGATTAGGATATACAATGTTATAGACACATATAATGTTCCCACCGAGGAGTAGGGTCCGACACGCCTGGAATGTTGTAGAGTATTACATCCGAGATGTAAGGTTGCCTTAGGTTAGAATATATAACGTTATGGATGTATATACTGTTCCCACCGAGAAGTAGGGTCCGACACGCCAGGAATGTTGTTAAATATTACATCCAGGATGTAAGGTTGCCTTAGGTTAGGATATATAACGTTATGGATGTATATACTGTTCCCACCGAGAAGTAGGGTCCGACACGCCAGGAATGTTGTCAAGTATTACATCCGAGATGTAAGGTTGCCTTAGGTTAGGATATATAACGTTATGGACGTATATACTGTTCCCACCGAGAAGTAGGGTCCGACACGCCAGGAATGTTGTCAAATATTACATCCGAGTTGTTACGTTGCCGTTATAGACGCATTAATGTTACCACCGAGACGCAGGGACCGACACGCCTGGAATGTTGTCAAATGTTACATCCGAGATGTTAGGTTGCCTTAGGTTAGGATATATAACGTTATAGACGCATGTAATGTTACCACCGAGACGTAGGGACCGACACGCCTGGAATGTTGTCAAATGTTACATCCGAGATGTTAGGTTGCCTTAGGTTAGGATATATGACGTTACAGACGTATATACTGTTCCCTCCGGGAAGTAGGGTTCGACAGGCCAGGAATGTTATCAAATATTGCATCCGAGATGTTAGGTTGCCTTAGATTAGGATATACAACGTTATAGACGCATATAATGTTCCCACCGAGAAGTAGGGTCCGACAAGCCTGGAAGGTTGTAGAATATTAAATCCGAGATGTTAGGTTGCCTTAGGTTAGGATATATGACGTTACAGACGTATATACTGTTCCCTCCGAGAAGTAGGGTTCGACAGGCCAGGAATGTTATCAAATATTGCATCCGAGATGTTAGGTTGCCTTAGATTATGATATATACCGTTATAGACGCATATAATGTTCCCACCGAGAAGTAGGGTCCGACACGCCTGGAATGATGTAGAATATTACATCCGAGATGTCAGGTTGCCTTAGGTTAGGATATATAACGTTATACACGTATATACTGTTCCCTCCGAGAAGTAGGGTTCGACAGGCCAGGAATGTTGTCAAATATTGCAACCGAGATGTTAGGTTGCCTTAGATTAGGATATACAACGTTATAGACGCATATAATGTTCCCACCGAGAAGTAGGGTCCGACAAGCCTGGAAGGTTGTAGAATATTAAATCCGAGATGTTAGGTTGCCTTAGGTTAGGATATATGACGTTACAGACGTATATACTGTTCCCTCCGAGAAGTAGGGTTCGACAGGCCAGGAATGTTATCAAATATTGCATCCGAGATGTTAGGTTGCCTTAGATTATGATATATACCGTTATAGACGCATGTAATGTTCCCACCGAGAAGTAGGGTCCGACACGCCTGGAATGATGTAGAATATTACATCCGAGATGTCAGGTTGCCTCAGGTTAGGATATATAACGTTATACACGTATATACTGTTCCCTCCGAGAAGTAGGGTTCGACAGGCCAGGAATGTTGTCAAATATTGCATCCGAGATGTTAGGTTGCCTTAGATTAGGATATACAACGTTATAGACGCATATAATGTTCCCACCGAGGAGTAGGGTCCGACACGCTTGGAATGTTGTAGAGTATTACATCCGAGATGTAAGGTTGCCTTAGGTTAGAATGTATAATGTTATGGATGTATATACTGTTCCCACCGAGAAGTAGGGTTCGACAGGCCAGGAATGTTATCAAATATTGCATCCGAGATGTTAGGTTGCCTTAGATTATGATATATACCGTTATAGACGCATACAATGTTCCCACCGAGAAGTAGGGTCCGACACGCCTGGAATGATGTAGAATATTACATCCGAGATGTCAGGTTGCCTTAGGTTAGGATATATAACGTTATACACGTATATACTGTTCCCTCCGAGAAGTAGGGTTCGACAGGCCAGGAATGTTGTCAAATATTGCATCCGAGATGTTAGGTTGCCTTAGATTATGATATATACCGTTATAGACGCATATAATGTTCCCACCGAGAAGTAGGGTCCGACACGCCTGGAATGATGTAGAATATTACATCCGAGATGTCAGGTTGCCTTAGGTTAGGATATATAACGTTATACACGTATATACTGTTCCCTCCGAGAAGTAGGGTTCGACAGGCCAGGAATGTTGTCAAATATTGCATCCGAGATGTTAGGTTGCCTTAGATTAGGATATACAACGTTATAGACGCATATAATGTTCCCACCGAGAAGTAGGGTCCGACAAGCCTGGAAGGTTGTAGAATATTAAATCCGAGATGTTAGGTTGCCTTAGATTAGGATATACAACGTTATAGACGCATATAATGTTCCCACCGAGAAGTAGGGTTCGACAGGCCAGGAATGTTATCAAATATTGCATCCGAGACGTTAGGTTGCCTTAGATTATGATATATACCGTTATAGACGCATATAATGTTCCCACCGAGAAGTAGGGTCCGACACGCCTGGAATGATGTAGAATATTACATCCGAGATGTCAGGTTGCCTTAGGTTAGGATATATATCGTTATAAACGTATATACTGTTCCCACCGAGAGGTAGGGTTCGACAGGCCAGGAATGTTGTCAAATATTGCATCCGAGATGTTAGGTTGCCTTAGGTTAGGATATATAACGTTATAGACGCATGTAATGTTACCTCCGAGACGTAGGGACCGACACGCCTGGAATGTTGTCAAATGTTACATCCAAGATGTTAGGTTGCATTATGTTAGGATATATGACGCTACAGACGTATATACTGTTCCCTCCGAGAAGTAGGGTTCGACAGGCCAGGAATGTTGTCAAATATTGCATCCGAGACGTTAGGTTGCCTTAGATTAGGATATACAACGTTATAGACGCATATAATGTTCCCTCCGAGAAGTAGGGTTCGACAGGCCAGGAATGTTGTCAAATATTGCATCCGAGATGTTAGGTTGCCTTAGATTAGGATATACAACGTTATAGACGCATATAATGTTCCCACCGAGGAGTAGGGTCCGACACGCCTGGAATGTTGTAGAGTATTACATCCGAGATGTAAGGTGACCTTAGGTTAGAATATATAACGTTATGGATGTATATACTGTTCCCACCGAGAAGTAGGGTCCGACACGCCAGGAATGTTGTCAAATATTACATCCGAGATGTAAGGTTGCCTTAGATTAGGATATACAACGTTATAGACGCATATAATGTTCCCACCGAGGTGTAGGGTCCGACACGTCTGGAATGTTGTAGAATATTACATCCGAGATGTAAGGTTGCCTTAGGTTAGAATATATAACGTTATGGATGTATATACTGTTCCCACCGAGAAGTAGGGTCCGACACGCCAGGAATGTTGTCAAATATTACATCCGAGATGTAAGGTTGCCTTAGGTTAGGATATACAATGTTATAGACACATATAATGTTCCCACCGAGAAGTAGGGTCCGACACGCCTGGAATGTTGTAGAATATTACATCCGAGATGTCAGGTTGCATTAGGTTAGGATATATAACGTTATAGACGTATATACTGTTCCCTCCGAGAAGTAGGGTTCGACAGGCCAGGAATGTTGTCAAATATTGCATCTGAGATGTTAGGTTGCCTTAGATTAGGATATACAACGTTATAGACGCATATAATGTTCCCACCGAGGAGTAGGGTCCGACACGCCTGGAATGTTGTAGAATATTACATCCGAGATGTAAGGTTGCCTTAGGTTAGAATGTATAACGTTATGGATGTATATACTGTTCCCACCGTGAGGTAGGGTTCGACAGGCAAGGAATGTTGTCAAATATTGCATCCGAGATGTTAGGTTGCCTTAGATAAGGATATATACCGTTATAGACGTATATAATGTTTCCTCCGAGAAGTAGCGTTCGACAGGCCAGGAATGTTGTCAAATATTGCATCCGAGATGTTAGGTTGCCTTAGATTAGGATATACAACGTTATAGACGCATATAATGTTCCCACCGAGAAGTAGGGTCCGACACGGCTGGAATGTTGTCAAATGTTACATCCGAGATGTTAGGCTGCCTTAGGTTAGCATATATATCGTTATAGACATATATACTGTTCCCTCCGAGAAGTAGGGTTCGACAGGCCAGGAATGTTATCAAATATTGCATCCGAGATGTTAGGTTGCCTTAGATTATGATATATACCGTTATAGACGCATATAATTTTCCCACCGAGAAGTAGGGTCCGGCACGCCTGGAATGATGTAAAATATTACATCCGAGATGTCACGTTGCCTTAGGTTAGGATATATAACGCTATAGACGTATATACTGTTCCCTCCGAGAAGTAGGGTTCGACAGGCCAGGAATGTTGTCAAATATTGCATTAGAGATGTTAGGTTGCCTTAGATTAGGATATACAATGTTATAGACACATATAATGTTCCCACCGAGGAGTAGGGTCCGACACGCCTGGAATGTTGTAGAGTATTACATCCGAGATGTAAGGTTGCCTTAGGTTAGAATATATAACGTTATGGATGTATATACTGTTCCCACCGAGAAGTAGGGTCCGACACGCCAGGAATGTTGTTAAATATTACATCCAGGATGTAAGGTTGCCTTAGGTTAGGATATATAACGTTATGGATGTATATACTGTTCCCACCGAGAAGTAGGGTCCGACACGCCAGGAATGTTGTCAAGTATTACATCCGAGATGTAAGGTTGCCTTAGGTTAGGATATATAACGTTATGGACGTATATACTGTTCCCACCGAGAAGTAGGGTCCGACACGCCAGGAATGTTGTCAAATATTACATCCGAGTTGTTACGTTGCCGTTATAGACGCATTAATGTTACCACCGAGACGCAGGGACCGACACGCCTGGAATGTTGTCAAATGATACATCCGAGATGTTAGGTTGCCTTAGGTTAGGATATATAACGTTATAGACGCATGTAATGTTACCACCGAGACGTAGGGACCGACACGCCTGGAATGTTTTCAAATGTTACATCCGAGATGTTAGGTTGCCTTAGGTTAGGATATATGACGTTACAGACGTATATACTGTTCCCTCCGGGAAGTAGGGTTCGACAGGCCAGGAATGTTATCAAATATGGCATCCGAGATGTTAGGTTGCCTTAGATTATGATATATACCGTTATAGACGCATATAATGTTCACACCGAGTAGTAGGATCCGACACGCCTGGAAGGTTGTAGAATATTACATCCGAGATGTTAGGTTGCCTTAGGTTAGGATATATATCGTTATAGACGTATATACTGTTCCCACCGAGAGGTAGGGTTCGACAGGCCAGTAATGTTGTCAAATATTGCATCCGAGATGTTAGGTTGCCTTAGATAAGGATATATACCGTTATAGACGTATTTAATGTTCCCTCCGAGAAGTAGGGTTCGACAGGCCAGGAATGTTGTCAAATATTGCATCCGAGATGTTAGGTTGCCTTAGATTAGGATATACAACGTTATAGACGCATATAATGTTCCCACCGAGAAGTAGGGTCCGACAAGCCTGGAAGGTTCTAGAATATTAAATCCGAGATGTTAGGTTGCCTTAGGTTAGGATATATGACGTTACAGACGTATATACTGTTCCCTCCGAGAAGTAGGGTTCGACAGGCCAGGAATGTTATCAAATATTGCATCCGAGATGTTAGGTTGCCTTAGATTATGATATATACCGTTATAGACGCATATAATGTTCCCACCGAGAAGTAGGGTCCGACACGCCTGGAATGATGTAGAATATTACATCCGAGATGTCAGGTTGCCTTAGGTTAGGATATATAACGTTATACACGTATATACTGTTCCCTCCGAGAAGTAGGGTTCGACAGGCCAGGAATGTTGTCAAATATTGCAACCGAGATGTTAGGTTGCCTTAGATTAGGATATACAACGTTATAGACGCATATAATGTTCCCACCGAGAAGTAGGGTCCGACAAGCCTGGAAGGTTGTAGAATATTAAATCCGAGATGTTAGGTTGCCTTAGGTTAGGATATATGACGTTACAGACGTATATACTGTTCCCTCCGAGAAGTAGGGTTCGACAGGCCAGGAATGTTATCAAATATTGCATCCGAGATGTTAGGTTGCCTTAGATTATGATATATACCGTTATAGACGCATATAATGTTCCCACCGAGAAGTAGGGTCCGACACGCCTGGAATGATGTAGAATATTACATCCGAGATGTCAGGTTGCCTCAGGTTAGGATATATAACGTTATACACGTATATACTGTTCCCTCCGAGAAGTAGGGTTCGACAGGCCAGGAATGTTGTCAAATATTGCATCCGAGATGTTAGGTTGCCTTAGATTAGGATATACAACGTTATAGACGCATATAATGTTCCCACCGAGGAGTAGGGTCCGACACGCTTGGAATGTTGTAGAGTATTACATCCGAGATGTAAGGTTGCCTTAGGTTAGAATGTATAACGTTATGGATGTATATACTGTTCCCACCGAGAAGTAGGGTTCGACAGGCCAGGAATGTTATCAAATATTGCATCCGAGATGTTAGGTTGCCTTAGATTATGATATATACCGTTATAGACGCATACAATGTTCCCACCGAGAAGTAGGGTCCGACACGCCTGGAATGATGTAGAATATTACATCCGAGATGTCAGGTTGCCTTAGGTTAGGATATATAACGTTATACACGTATATACTGTTCCCTCCGAGAAGTAGGGTTCGACAGGCCAGGAATGTTGTCAAATATTGCATCCGAGATGTTAGGTTGCCTTAGATTATGATATATACCGTTATAGACGCATATAATGTTCCCACCGAGAAGTAGGGTCCGACACGCCTGGAATGATGTAGAATATTACATCCGAGATGTCAGGTTGCCTTAGGTTAGGATATATAACGTTATACACGTATATACTGTTCCCTCCGAGAAGTAGGGTTCGACAGGCCAGGAATGTTGTCAAATATTGCATCCGAGACGTTAGGTTGCCTTAGATTATGATATATACCGTTATAGACGCATATAATGTTCCCACCGAGAAGTAGGGTCCGACACGCCTGGAATGATGTAGAATATTACATCCGAGATGTCAGGTTGCCTTAGGTTAGGATATATATCGTTATAAACGTATATACTGTTCCCACCGAGAGGTAGGGTTCGACAGGCCAGGAATGTTGTCAAATATTGCATCCGAGATGTTAGGTTGCCTTAGGTTAGGATATATAACGTTATAGACGCATGTAATGTTACCTCCGAGACGTAGGGACCGACACGCCTGGAATGTTGTCAAATGTTACATCCAAGATGTTAGGTTGCATTATGTTAGGATATATGAC
The DNA here is from genome assembly GCA_963969225.1 of Xylocopa violacea. Taxonomy (NCBI): domain Eukaryota; kingdom Metazoa; phylum Arthropoda; class Insecta; order Hymenoptera; family Apidae; genus Xylocopa; species Xylocopa violacea. The sequence continues at coordinate 25,692,965 of CAXAJV010000004.1, forward strand.
GCTACAGACGTATATACTGTTCCCTCCGAGAAGTAGGGTTCGACAGGCCAGGAATGTTGTCAAATATTGCATCCGAGACGTTAGGTTGCCTTAGATTAGGATATACAACGTTATAGACGCATATAATGTTCCCTCCGAGAAGTAGGGTTCGACAGGCCAGGAATGTTGTCAAATATTGCATCCGAGATGTTAGGTTGCCTTAGATTAGGATATACAACGTTATAGACGCATATAATGTTCCCACCGAGGAGTAGGGTCCGACACGCCTGGAATGTTGTAGAGTATTACATCCGAGATGTAAGGTGACCTTAGGTTAGAATATATAACGTTATGGATGTATATACTGTTCCCACCGAGAAGTAGGGTCCGACACGCCAGGAATGTTGTCAAATATTACATCCGAGATGTAAGGTTGCCTTAGATTAGGATATACAACGTTATAGACGCATATAATGTTCCCACCGAGGTGTAGGGTCCGACACGTCTGGAATGTTGTAGAATATTACATCCGAGATGTAAGGTTGCCTTAGGTTAGAATATATAACGTTATGGATGTATATACTGTTCCCACCGAGAAGTAGGGTCCGACACGCCAGGAATGTTGTCAAATATTACATCCGAGATGTAAGGTTGCCTTAGGTTAGGATATACAATGTTATAGACACATATAATGTTCCCACCGAGAAGTAGGGTCCGACACGCCTGGAATGATGTAGAATATTACATCCGAGATGTCAGGTTGCATTAGGTTAGGATATATAACGTTATAGACGTATATACTGTTCCCTCCGAGAAGTAGGGTTCGACAGGCCAGGAATGTTGTCAAATATTGCATCTGAGATGTTAGGTTGCCTTAGATTAGGATATACAACGTTATAGACGCATATAATGTTCCCACCGAGAAGTAGGGTCCGACACGCCTGGAATGATGTAGAATATTACATCCGAGATGTCAGGTTGCCTCAGGTTAGGATATATAACGTTATACACGTATATACTGTTCCCTCCGAGAAGTAGGGTTCGACAGGCCAGGAATGTTGTCAAATATTGCATCCGAGATGTTAGGTTGCCTTAGATTAGGATATACAACGTTATAGACGCATATAATGTTCCCACCGAGGAGTAGGGTCCGACACGCTTGGAATGTTGTAGAGTATTACATCCGAGATGTAAGGTTGCCTTAGGTTAGAATGTATAACGTTATGGATGTATATACTGTTCCCACCGAGAAGTAGGGTTCGACAGGCCAGGAATGTTATCAAATATTGCATCCGAGATGTTAGGTTGCCTTAGATTATGATATATACCGTTATAGACGCATACAATGTTCCCACCGAGAAGTAGGGTCCGACACGCCTGGAATGATGTAGAATATTACATCCGAGATGTCAGGTTGCCTTAGGTTAGGATATATAACGTTATACACGTATATACTGTTCCCTCCGAGAAGTAGGGTTCGACAGGCCAGGAATGTTGTCAAATATTGCATCCGAGATGTTAGGTTGCCTTAGATTATGATATATACCGTTATAGACGCATATAATGTTCCCACCGAGAAGTAGGGTCCGACACGCCTGGAATGATGTAGAATATTACATCCGAGATGTCAGGTTGCCTTAGGTTAGGATATATAACGTTATACACGTATATACTGTTCCCTCCGAGAAGTAGGGTTCGACAGGCCAGGAATGTTGTCAAATATTGCATCCGAGATGTTAGGTTGCCTTAGATTAGGATATACAACGTTATAGACGCATATAATGTTCCCACCGAGAAGTAGGGTCCGACAAGCCTGGAAGGTTGTAGAATATTAAATCCGAGATGTTAGGTTGCCTTAGATTAGGATATACAACGTTATAGACGCATATAATGTTCCCACCGAGGAGTAGGGTCCGACACGCCTGGAATGTTGTAGAGTATTACATCCGAGATGTAAGGTGACCTTAGGTTAGAATATATAACGTTATGGATGTATATACTGTTCCCACCGAGAAGTAGGGTCCGACACGCCAGGAATGTTGTCAAATATTACATCCGAGATGTAAGGTTGCCTTAGATTAGGATATACAACGTTATAGACGCATATAATGTTCCCACCGAGGTGTAGGGTCCGACACGTCTGGAATGTTGTAGAATATTACATCCGAGATGTAAGGTTGCCTTAGGTTAGAATATATAACGTTATGGATGTATATACTGTTCCCACCGAGAAGTAGGGTCCGACACGCCAGGAATGTTGTCAAATATTACATCCGAGATGTAAGGTTGCCTTAGGTTAGGATATACAATGTTATAGACACATATAATGTTCCCACCGAGAAGTAGGGTCCGACACGCCTGGAATGATGTAGAATATTACATCCGAGATGTCAGGTTGCATTAGGTTAGGATATATAACGTTATAGACGTATATACTGTTCCCTCCGAGAAGTAGGGTTCGACAGGCCAGAAATGTTGTCAAATATTGCATCTGAGATGTTAGGTTGCCTTAGATTAGGATATACAACGTTATAGACGCATATAATGTTCCCACCGAGGAGTAGGGTCCGACACGCCTGGAATGTTGTAGAATATTACATCCGAGATGTAAGGTTGCCTTAGGTTAGAATGTATAACGTTATGGATGTATATACTGTTCCCACCGAAAAGTAGGGTCCGACACGCCAGGAATGTTGTCAAATATTACATCCGAGATGTAAGGTTGCCTTAGGTTAGGATATATAACGTTATGGACGTATATACTGTTCCCACCGAGAAGTAGGGTCCGACACGCCAGGAATGTTGTCAAATATTACATCCGAGTTGTTACGTTTCCCTTATAGACGCATTAATGTTACCACCGAGACGTAGGGACCGACACGCCTGGAATGTTGTCAAATGTTACATCCGAAATGTTAGGTTGCCTTAGGTTAGGATATATATCGTTATAGACGTATATACTGTTCCCACCGAGAGGTAGGGTTCGACAGGCAAGGAATGTTGTCAAATATTGCATCCGAGATGTTAGGTTGCCTTAGATAAGGATATATACCGTTATAGACGTATATAATGTTTCCTCCGAGAAGTAGCGTTCGACAGGCCAGGAATGTTGTCAAATATTGCATCCGAGATGTTAGGTTGCCTTAGATTAGGATATACAACGTTATAGACGCATATAATGTTCCCACCGAGAAGTAGGGTCCGACACGGCTGGAATGTTGTCAAATGTTACATCCGAGATGTTAGGCTGCCTTAGGTTAGCATATATATCGTTATAGACGTATATACTGTTCCCTCCGAGAAGTAGGGTTCGACAGGCCAGGAATGTTATCAAATATTGCATCCGAGATGTTAGGTTGCCTTAGATTATGATATATACCGTTATAGACGCATATAATGTTCCCACCGAGAAGTAGGGTCCGGCACGCCTGGAATGATGTAAAATATTACATCCGAGATGTCACGTTGCCTTAGGTTAGGATATATAACGTTATAGGCGTATATACTGTTCCCTCCGAGAAGTAGGGTTCGACAGGCCAGGAATGTTGTCAAATATTGCATTAGAGATGTTAGGTTGCCTTAGATTAGGATATACAATGTTATAGACACATATAATGTTCCCACCGAGGAGTAGGGTCCGACACGCCTGGAATGTTGTAGAGTATTACATCCGAGATGTAAGGTTGCCTTAGGTTAGAATATATAACGTTATGGATGTATATACTGTTCCCACCGAGAAGTAGGGTCCGACACGCCAGGAATGTTGTTAAATATTACATCCAGGATGTAAGGTTGCCTTAGGTTAGGATATATAACGTTATGGATGTATATACTGTTCCCACCGAGAAGTAGGGTCCGACACGCCAGGAATGTTGTCAAGTATTACATCCGAGATGTAAGGTTGCCTTAGGTTAGGATATATAACGTTATGGACGTATATACTGTTCCCACCGAGAAGTAGGGTCCGACACGCCAGGAATGTTGTCAAATATTACATCCGAGTTGTTACGTTGCCGTTATAGACGCATTAATGTTACCACCGAGACGCAGGGACCGACACGCCTGGAATGTTGTCAAATGTTACATCCGAGATGTTAGGTTGCCTTAGGTTAGGATATATGACGTTACAGACGTATATACTGTTCTCTCCGGGAAGTAGGGTTCGACAGGCCAGGAATGTTATCAAATATTGCATCCGAGATGTTAGGTTGCCTTAGATTATGATATATACCGTTATAGACGCATATAATGTTCCCACCGAGTAATAGGATCCGACACGCCTGGAAGGTTGTAGAATATTACATCCGAGATGTTAGGTTGCCTTAGGTTAGGATATATATCGTTATAGACGTATATACTGTTCCCACCGAGAGGTAGGGTTCGACAGGCCAGTAATGTTGTCAAATATTGCATCCGAGATGTTAGGTTGCCTTAGATTATGATATATACCGTTATAGACGCATATAATGTTCCCACCGAGAAGTAGGGTCCGACACGCCTGGAATGATGTAGAATATTACATCCGAGATGTCAGGTTGCCTTAGGTTAGGATATATATCGTTATAAACGTATATACTGTTCCCACCGAGAGGTAGGGTTCGACAGGCCAGGAATGTTGTCAAATATTGCATCCGAGATGTTAGGTTGCCTTAGGTTAGGATATATAACGTTATAGACGCATGTAATGTTACCTCCGAGACGTAGGGACCGACACGCCTGGAATGTTGTCAAATGTTACATCCAAGATGTTAGGTTGCATTATGTTAGGATATATGACGCTACAGACGTATATACTGTTCCCTCCGAGAAGTAGGGTTCGACAGGCCAGGAATGTTGTCAAATATTGCATCCGAGACGTTAGGTTGCCTTAGATTAGGATATACAACGTTATAGACGCATATAATGTTCCCTCCGAGAAGTAGGGTTCGACAGGCCAGGAATGTTGTCAAATATTGCATCCGAGATGTTAGGTTGCCTTAGATTAGGATATACAACGTTATAGACGCATATAATGTTCCCACCGAGGAGTAGGGTCCGACACGCCTGGAATGTTGTAGAGTATTACATCCGAGATGTAAGGTGACCTTAGGTTAGAATATATAACGTTATGGATGTATATACTGTTCCCACCGAGAAGTAGGGTCCGACACGCCAGGAATGTTGTCAAATATTACATCCGAGATGTAAGGTTGCCTTAGATTAGGATATACAACGTTATAGACGCATATAATGTTCCCACCGAGGTGTAGGGTCCGACACGTCTGGAATGTTGTAGAATATTACATCCGAGATGTAAGGTTGCCTTAGGTTAGAATATATAACGTTATGGATGTATATACTGTTCCCACCGAGAAGTAGGGTCCGACACGCCAGGAATGTTGTCAAATATTACATCCGAGATGTAAGGTTGCCTTAGGTTAGGATATACAATGTTATAGACACATATAATGTTCCCACCGAGAAGTAGGGTCCGACACGCCTGGAATGATGTAGAATATTACATCCGAGATGTCAGGTTGCATTAGGTTAGGATATATAACGTTATAGACGTATATACTGTTCCCTCCGAGAAGTAGGGTTCGACAGGCCAGGAATGTTGTCAAATATTGCATCTGAGATGTTAGGTTGCCTTAGATTAGGATATACAACGTTATAGACGCATATAATGTTCCCACCGAGAAGTAGGGTCCGACACGCCTGGAATGATGTAGAATATTACATCCGAGATGTCAGGTTGCCTCAGGTTAGGATATATAACGTTATACACGTATATACTGTTCCCTCCGAGAAGTAGGGTTCGACAGGCCAGGAATGTTGTCAAATATTGCATCCGAGATGTTAGGTTGCCTTAGATTAGGATATACAACGTTATAGACGCATATAATGTTCCCACCGAGGAGTAGGGTCCGACACGCTTGGAATGTTGTAGAGTATTACATCCGAGATGTAAGGTTGCCTTAGGTTAGAATGTATAACGTTATGGATGTATATACTGTTCCCACCGAGAAGTAGGGTTCGACAGGCCAGGAATGTTATCAAATATTGCATCCGAGATGTTAGGTTGCCTTAGATTATGATATATACCGTTATAGACGCATACAATGTTCCCACCGAGAAGTAGGGTCCGACACGCCTGGAATGATGTAGAATATTACATCCGAGATGTCAGGTTGCCTTAGGTTAGGATATATAACGTTATACACGTATATACTGTTCCCTCCGAGAAGTAGGGTTCGACAGGCCAGGAATGTTGTCAAATATTGCATCCGAGATGTTAGGTTGCCTTAGATTATGATATATACCGTTATAGACGCATATAATGTTCCCACCGAGAAGTAGGGTCCGACACGCCTGGAATGATGTAGAATATTACATCCGAGATGTCAGGTTGCCTTAGGTTAGGATATATAACGTTATACACGTATATACTGTTCCCTCCGAGAAGTAGGGTTCGACAGGCCAGGAATGTTGTCAAATATTGCATCCGAGATGTTAGGTTGCCTTAGATTAGGATATACAACGTTATAGACGCATATAATGTTCCCACCGAGAAGTAGGGTCCGACAAGCCTGGAAGGTTGTAGAATATTAAATCCGAGATGTTAGGTTGCCTTAGATTAGGATATACAACGTTATAGACGCATATAATGTTCCCACCGAGGAGTAGGGTCCGACACGCCTGGAATGTTGTAGAGTATTACATCCGAGATGTAAGGTGACCTTAGGTTAGAATATATAACGTTATGGATGTATATACTGTTCCCACCGAGAAGTAGGGTCCGACACGCCAGGAATGTTGTCAAATATTACATCCGAGATGTAAGGTTGCCTTAGATTAGGATATACAACGTTATAGACGCATATAATGTTCCCACCGAGGTGTAGGGTCCGACACGTCTGGAATGTTGTAGAATATTACATCCGAGATGTAAGGTTGCCTTAGGTTAGAATATATAACGTTATGGATGTATATACTGTTCCCACCGAGAAGTAGGGTCCGACACGCCAGGAATGTTGTCAAATATTACATCCGAGATGTAAGGTTGCCTTAGGTTAGGATATACAATGTTATAGACACATATAATGTTCCCACCGAGAAGTAGGGTCCGACACGCCTGGAATGATGTAGAATATTACATCCGAGATGTCAGGTTGCATTAGGTTAGGATATATAACGTTATAGACGTATATACTGTTCCCTCCGAGAAGTAGGGTTCGACAGGCCAGAAATGTTGTCAAATATTGCATCTGAGATGTTAGGTTGCCTTAGATTAGGATATACAACGTTATAGACGCATATAATGTTCCCACCGAGGAGTAGGGTCCGACACGCCTGGAATGTTGTAGAATATTACATCCGAGATGTAAGGTTGCCTTAGGTTAGAATGTATAACGTTATGGATGTATATACTGTTCCCACCGAAAAGTAGGGTCCGACACGCCAGGAATGTTGTCAAATATTACATCCGAGATGTAAGGTTGCCTTAGGTTAGGATATATAACGTTATGGACGTATATACTGTTCCCACCGAGAAGTAGGGTCCGACACGCCAGGAATGTTGTCAAATATTACATCCGAGTTGTTACGTTTCCCTTATAGACGCATTAATGTTACCACCGAGACGTAGGGACCGACACGCCTGGAATGTTGTCAAATGTTACATCCGAAATGTTAGGTTGCCTTAGGTTAGGATATATATCGTTATAGACGTATATACTGTTCCCACCGAGAGGTAGGGTTCGACAGGCAAGGAATGTTGTCAAATATTGCATCCGAGATGTTAGGTTGCCTTAGATAAGGATATATACCGTTATAGACGTATATAATGTTTCCTCCGAGAAGTAGCGTTCGACAGGCCAGGAATGTTGTCAAATATTGCATCCGAGATGTTAGGTTGCCTTAGATTAGGATATACAACGTTATAGACGCATATAATGTTCCCACCGAGAAGTAGGGTCCGACACGGCTGGAATGTTGTCAAATGTTACATCCGAGATGTTAGGCTGCCTTAGGTTAGCATATATATCGTTATAGACGTATATACTGTTCCCTCCGAGAAGTAGGGTTCGACAGGCCAGGAATGTTATCAAATATTGCATCCGAGATGTTAGGTTGCCTTAGATTATGATATATACCGTTATAGACGCATATAATGTTCCCACCGAGAAGTAGGGTCCGGCACGCCTGGAATGATGTAAAATATTACATCCGAGATGTCACGTTGCCTTAGGTTAGGATATATAACGTTATAGGCGTATATACTGTTCCCTCCGAGAAGTAGGGTTCGACAGGCCAGGAATGTTGTCAAATATTGCATTAGAGATGTTAGGTTGCCTTAGATTAGGATATACAATGTTATAGACACATATAATGTTCCCACCGAGGAGTAGGGTCCGACACGCCTGGAATGTTGTAGAGTATTACATCCGAGATGTAAGGTTGCCTTAGGTTAGAATATATAACGTTATGGATGTATATACTGTTCCCACCGAGAAGTAGGGTCCGACACGCCAGGAATGTTGTTAAATATTACATCCAGGATGTAAGGTTGCCTTAGGTTAGGATATATAACGTTATGGATGTATATACTGTTCCCACCGAGAAGTAGGGTCCGACACGCCAGGAATGTTGTCAAGTATTACATCCGAGATGTAAGGTTGCCTTAGGTTAGGATATATAACGTTATGGACGTATATACTGTTCCCACCGAGAAGTAGGGTCCGACACGCCAGGAATGTTGTCAAATATTACATCCGAGTTGTTACGTTGCCGTTATAGACGCATTAATGTTACCACCGAGACGCAGGGACCGACACGCCTGGAATGTTGTCAAATGTTACATCCGAGATGTTAGGTTGCCTTAGGTTAGGATATATGACGTTACAGACGTATATACTGTTCTCTCCGGGAAGTAGGGTTCGACAGGCCAGGAATGTTATCAAATATTGCATCCGAGATGTTAGGTTGCCTTAGATTATGATATATACCGTTATAGACGCATATAATGTTCCCACCGAGTAATAGGATCCGACACGCCTGGAAGGTTGTAGAATATTACATCCGAGATGTTAGGTTGCCTTAGGTTAGGATATATATCGTTATAGACGTATATACTGTTCCCACCGAGAGGTAGGGTTCGACAGGCCAGTAATGTTGTCAAATATTGCATCCGAGATGTTAGGTTGCCTTAGATAAGGATATATACCGTTATAGACGTATTTAATGTTCCCTCCGAGACGTAGGGTTCGACAGGCCAGGAATGTTGTCAAATATTGCATCCGAGATGTTAGGTTGCCTTAGATTAGGATATACAACGTTATAGACGCATATAATGTTCCCACCGAGAAGTAGGGTCCGACACGCCTGGAATGATGTAGAATATTACATCCGAGATGTCAGGTTGCCTTAGGTTAGGATATATAACGTTATACACGTATATACTGTTCCCTCCGAGAAGTAGGGTTCGACAGGCCAGGAATGTTGTCAAATATTGCATCCGAGATGTTAGGTTGCCTTAGATAAGGATATACAACGTTATAGACGCATATACTGTTCCCACCGAGAAGTAGGGTCCGACACGCCAGGAAGGTTGTTAAATATTACATCCAGGATGTAAGGTTGCCTTAGGTTAGGATATATAACGTTATGGATGTATATACTGTTCCCACCGAGAAGTAGGGTCCGACACGCCAGGAATGTTGTCAAGTATTACATCCGAGATGTAAGGTTGCCTTAGGTTAGGATATATAACGTTATGGATGTATATACTGTTCCCACCGAGAAGTAGGGTCCGACACGCCAGGAATGTTGTCAAGTATTACATCCGAGATGTAAGGTTGCCTTAGGTTAGGATATATAACGTTATGGACGTATATACTGTTCCCACCGAGAAGTAGGGTCCGACACGCCAGGAATGTTGTCAAATATTACATCCGAGTTGTTACGTTGCCGTTATAGACGCATTAATGTTACCACCGAGACGCAGGGACCGACACGCCTGGAATGTTGTCAAATGTTACATCCGAGATGTTAGGTTGCCTTAGGTTAGGATATATAACGTTATAGACGCATGTAATGTTACCACCGAGACGTAGGGACCGACACGCCTGGAATGTTGTCAAATGTTACATCCGAGATGTTAGGTTGCCTTAGGTTAGGATATATGACGTTACAGACGTATATACTGTTCCCTCCGGGAAGTAGGGTTCAACAGGCCAGGAATGTTATCAAATATTGCATCCGAGATGTTAGGTTGCCTTAGATTATGATATATACCGTTATAGACGCATATAATGTTCCCACCGAGTAATAGGATCCGACACGCCTGGAAGGTTGTAGAATATTACATCCGAGATGTTAGGTTGCCTTAGGTTAGGATATATATCGTTATAGACGTATATACTGTTCCCACCGAGAGGTAGGGTCCGACACGCCAGGAATGTTGTCAAATATTACATCCGAGATGTAAGGTTGCCTTAGGTTAGGATATACAATGTTATAGACACATATAATGTTCCCACCGAGAAGTAGGGTCCGACACGCCTGGAATGATGTAGAATATTACATCCGAGATGTCAGGTTGCATTAGGTTAGGATATATAACGTTATAGACGTATATACTGTTCCCTCCGAGAAGTAGGGTTCGACAGGCCAGGAATGTTGTCAAATATTGCATCTGAGATGTTAGGTTGCCTTAGATTAGGATATACAACGTTATAGACGCATATAATGTTCCCACCGAGGAGTAGGGTCCGACACGCCTGGAATGTTGTAGAATATTACATCCGAGATGTAAGGTTGCCTTAGGTTAGAATGTATAACGTTATGGATGTATATACTGTTCCCACCGAAAAGTAGGGTCCGACACGCCAGGAATGTTGTCAAATATTACATCCGAGATGTAAGGTTGCCTTAGGTTAGGATATATAACGTTATGGACGTATATACTGTTCCCACCGAGAAGTAGGGTCCGACACGCCAGGAATGTTGTCAAATATTACATCCGAGTTGTTACGTTTCCCTTATAGACGCATTAATGTTACCACCGAGACGTAGGGACCGACACGCCTGGAATGTTGTCAAATGTTACATCCGAAATGTTAGGTTGCCTTAGGTTAGGATATATATCGTTATAGACGTATATACTGTTCCCACCGAGAGGTAGGGTTCGACAGGCAAGGAATGTTGTCAAATATTGCATCCGAGATGTTAAGTTGCCTTAGATAAGGATATATACCGTTATAGACGTATATAATGTTTCCTCCGAGAAGTAGCGTTCGACAGGCCAGGAATGTTGTCAAATATTGCATCTGAGATGTTAGGTTGCCTTAGATTAGGATATACAACGTTATAGACGCATATAATGTTCCCACCGAGAAGTAGGGTCCGACACGGCTGGAATGTTGTCAAATGTTACATCCGAGATGTTAGGCTGCCTTAGGTTAGCATATATATCGTTATAGACGTATATACTGTTCCCTCCGAGAAGTAGGGTTCGACAGGCCAGGAATGTTATCAAATATTGCATCCGAGATGTTAGGTTGCCTTAGATTATGATATATACCGTTATAGACGCATATAATGTTCCCACCGAGAAGTAGGGTCCGGCACGCCTGGAATGATGTAAAATATTACATCCGAGATGTCACGTTGCCTTAGGTTAGGATATATAACGTTATAGACGTATATACTGTTCCCTCCGAGAAGTAGGGTTCGACAGGCCAGGAATGTTGTCAAATATTGCATTAGAGATGTTAGGTTGCCTTAGATTAGGATATACAATGTTATAGACACATATAATGTTCCCACCGAGGAGTAGGGTCCGACACGCCTGGAATGTTGTAGAGTATTACATCCGAGATGTAAGGTTGCCTTAGGTTAGAATATATAACGTTATGGATGTATATACTGTTCCCACCGAGAAGTAGGGTCCGACACGCCAGGAATGTTGTTAAATATTACATCCAGGATGTAAGGTTGCCTTAGGTTAGGATATATAACGTTATGGATGTATATACTGTTCCCACCGAGAAGTAGGGTCCGACACGCCAGGAATGTTGTCAAGTATTACATCCGAGATGTAAGGTTGCCTTAGGTTAGGATATATAACGTTATGGACGTATATACTGTTCCCACCGAGAAGTAGGGTCCGACACGCCAGGAATGTTGTGAAATATTACATCCGAGTTGTTACGTTGCCGTTATAGACGCATTAATGTTACCACCGAGACGCAGGGACCGACACGCCTGGAATGTTGTCAAATGTTACATCCGAGATGTTAGGTTGCCTTAGGTTAGGATATATAACGTTATAGACGCATGTAATGTTACCACCGAGACGTAGGGACCGACACGCCTGGAATGTTGTCAAATGTTACATCCGAGATGTTAGGTTGCCTTAGGTTAGGATATATGACGTTACAGACGTATATACTGTTCCCTCCGGGAAGTAGGGTTCGACAGGCCAGGAATGTTATCAAATATTGCATCCGAGATGTTAGGTTGCCTTAGATTATGATATATACCGTTATAGACGCATATAATGTTCCCACCGAGTAATAGGATCCGACACGCCTGGAAGGTTGTAGAATATTACATCCGAGATGTTAGGTTGCCTTAGGTTAGGATATATATCGTTATAGACGTATATACTGTTCCCACCGAGAGGTAGGGTTCGACAGGCCAGTAATGTTGTCAAATATTGCATCCGAGATGTTAGGTTGCCTTAGATAAGGATATATACCGTTATAGACGTATTTAATGTTCCCTCCGAGACGTAGGGTTCGACAGGCCAGGAATGTTGTCAAATATTGCATCCGAGACGTTAGGTTGCCTTAGATTATGATATATACCGTTATAGACGCATATAATGTTCCCACCGAGAAGTAGGGTCCGACACGCCTGGAATGATGTAGAATATTACATCCGAGATGTCAGGTTGCCTTAGGTTAGGATATATATCGTTATAAACGTATATACTGTTCCCACCGAGAGGTAGGGTTCGACAGGCCAGGAATGTTGTCAAATATTGCATCCGAGATGTTAGGTTGCCTTAGGTTAGGATATATAACGTTATAGACGCATGTAATGTTACCTCCGAGACGTAGGGACCGACACGCCTGGAATGTTGTCAAATGTTACATCCAAGATGTTAGGTTGCATTATGTTAGGATATATGACGCTACAGACGTATATACTGTTCCCTCCGAGAAGTAGGGTTCGACAGGCCAGGAATGTTGTCAAATATTGCATCCGAGACGTTAGGTTGCCTTAGATTAGGATATACAACGTTATAGACGCATATAATGTTCCCTCCGAGAAGTAGGGTTCGACAGGCCAGGAATGTTGTCAAATATTGCATCCGAGATGTTAGGTTGCCTTAGATTAGGATATACAACGTTATAGACGCATATAATGTTCCCACCGAGGAGTAGGGTCCGACACGCCTGGAATGTTGTAGAGTATTACATCCGAGATGTAAGGTGACCTTAGGTTAGAATATATAACGTTATGGATGTATATACTGTTCCCACCGAGAAGTAGGGTCCGACACGCCAGGAATGTTGTCAAATATTACATCCGAGATGTAAGGTTGCCTTAGATTAGGATATACAACGTTATAGACGCATATAATGTTCCCACCGAGGTGTAGGGTCCGACACGTCTGGAATGTTGTAGAATATTACATCCGAGATGTAAGGTTGCCTTAGGTTAGAATATATAACGTTATGGATGTATATACTGTTCCCACCGAGAAGTAGGGTGCGACACGCCAGGAATGTTGTCAAATATTACATCCGAGATGTAAGGTTGCCTTAGGTTAGGATATACAATGTTATAGACACATATAATGTTCCCACCGAGAAGTAGGGTCCGACACGCCTGGAATGATGTAGAATATTACATCCGAGATGTCAGGTTGCATTAGGTTAGGATATATAACGTTATAGACGTATATACTGTTCCCTCCGAGAAGTAGGGTTCGACAGGCCAGGAATGTTGTCAAATATTGCATCTGAGATGTTAGGTTGCCTTAGATTAGGATATACAACGTTATAGACGCATATAATGTTCCCACCGAGGAGTAGGGTCCGACACGCCTGGAATGTTGTAGAATATTACATCCGAGATGTAAGGTTGCCTTAGGTTAGAATGTATAACGTTATGGATGTATATACTGTTCCCACCGAAAAGTAGGGTCCGACACGCCAGGAATGTTGTCAAATATTACATCCGAGATGTAAGGTTGCCTTAGGTTAGGATATATAACGTTATGGACGTATATACTGTTCCCACCGAGAAGTAGGGTCCGACACGCCAGGAATGTTGTCAAATATTACATCCGAGTTGTTACGTTTCCCTTATAGACGCATTAATGTTACCACCGAGACGTAGGGACCGACACGCCTGGAATGTTGTCAAATGTTACATCCGAAATGTTAGGTTGCCTTAGGTTAGGATATATATCGTTATAGACGTATATACTGTTCCCACCGAGAGGTAGGGTTCGACAGGCAAGGAATGTTGTCAAATATTGCATCCGAGATGTTAGGTTGCCTTAGGTTAGGATATATGACGTTACAGACGTATATACTGTTCCCTCCGAGAAGTAGGGTTCGACAGGCCAGGAATGTTGTCAAATATTGCATTAGAGATGTTAGGTTGCCTTAGATTAGGATATACAATGTTATAGACACATATAATGTTCCCACCGAGGAGTAGGGTCCGACACGCCTGGAATGTTGTAGAGTATTACATCCGAGATGTAAGGTTGCCTTAGGTTAGAATATATAACGTTATGGATGTATATACTGTTCCCACCGAGAAGTAGGGTCCGACACGCCAGGAATGTTGTCAAATATTACATCCGAGTTGTTACGTTGCCGTTATAGACGCATTAATGTTACCACCGAGACGCAGGGACCGACACGCCTGGAATGTTGTCAAATGTTACATCCGAGATGTTAGGTTGCCTTAGGTTAGGATATATAACGTTATAGACGCATGTAATGTTACCACCGAGACGTAGGGACCGACACGCCTGGAATGTTGTCAAATGTTACATCCGAGATGTTAGGTTGCCTTAGGTTAGGATATATGACGTTACAGACGTATATACTGTTCCCTCCGGGAAGTAGGGTTCGACAGGCCAGGAATGTTATCAAATATTGCATCCGAGATGTTAGGTTTCCTTAGATTATGATATATACCGTTATAGACGCATATAATGTTCCCACCGAGTAATAGGATCCGACACGCCTG
This sequence comes from Xylocopa violacea, assembly GCA_963969225.1. NCBI lineage: Eukaryota > Metazoa > Arthropoda > Insecta > Hymenoptera > Apidae > Xylocopa > Xylocopa violacea. Next base: position 25,708,205 of record CAXAJV010000004.1, read on the forward strand.
GAAGGTTGTAGAATATTACATCCGAGATGTTAGGTTGCCTTAGGTTAGGATATATATCGTTATAGACGTATATACTGTTCCCACCGAGAGGTAGGGTTCGGCAGGCCAGTAATGTTGTCAAATATTGCATCCGAGATGTTAGGTTGCCTTAGATAAGGATATATACCGTTATAGACGTATTTAATGTTCCCTCCGAGACGTAGGGTTCGACAGGCCAGGAATGTTGTCAAATATTGCATCCGAGATGTTAGGTTGCCTTAGATTAGGATATACAACGTTATAGACGCATATAATGTTCCCACCGAGAAGTAGGGTCCGACACGCCTGGAATGATGTAGAATATTACATCCGAGATGTCAGGTTGCCTTAGGTTAGGATATATAACGTTATACACGTATATACTGTTCCCTCCGAGAAGTAGGGTTCGACAGGCCAGGAATGTTGTCAAATATTGCATCCGAGATGTTAGGTTGCCTTAGATTAGGATATACAACGTTATAGACGCATATACTGTTCCCACCGAGAAGTAGGGTCCGACACGCCAGGAAGGTTGTTAAATATTACATCCAGGATGTAAGGTTGCCTTAGGTTAGGATATATAACGTTATGGATGTATATACTGTTCCCACCGAGAAGTAGGGTCCGACACGCCAGGAATGTTGTCAAGTATTACATCCGAGATGTAAGGTTGCCTTAGGTTAGGATATATAACGTTATGGATGTATATACTGTTCCCACCGAGAAGTAGGGTCCGACACGCCAGGAATGTTGTCAAGTATTACATCCGAGATGTAAGGTTGCCTTAGGTTAGGATATATAACGTTATGGACGTATATACTGTTCCCACCGAGAAGTAGGGTCCGACACGCCAGGAATGTTGTCAAATATTACATCCGAGTTGTTACGTTGCCGTTATAGACGCATTAATGTTACCACCGAGACGCAGGGACCGACACGCCTGGAATGTTGTCAAATGTTACATCCGAGATGTTAGGTTGCCTTAGGTTAGGATATATAACGTTATAGACGCATGTAATGTTACCACCGAGACGTAGGGACCGACACGCCTGGAATGTTGTCAAATGTTACATCCGAGATGTTAGGTTGCCTTAGGTTAGGATATATGACGTTACAGACGTATATACTGTTCCCTCCGGGAAGTAGGGTTCGACAGGCCAGGAATGTTATCAAATATTGCATCCGAGATGTTAGGTTGCCTTAGATTATGATATATACCGTTATAGACGCATATAATGTTCCCACCGAGTAATAGGATCCGACACGCCTGGAAGGTTGTAGAATATTACATCCGAGATGTTAGGTTGCCTTAGGTTAGGATATATATCGTTATAGACGTATATACTGTTCCCACCGAGAGGTAGGGTTCGACAGGCCAGTAATGTTGTCAAATATTGCATCCGAGATGTTAGGTTGCCTTAGATAAGGATATATACCGTTATAGACGTATTTAATGTTCCCTCCGAGACGTAGGGTTCGACAGGCCAGGAATGTTGTCAAATATTGCATCCGAGATGTTAGGTTGCCTTAGATTAGGATATACAACGTTATAGACGCATATAATGTTCCCACCGAGAAGTAGGGTCCGACACGCCTGGAATGATGTAGAATATTACATCCGAGATGTCAGGTTGCCTTAGGTTAGGATATATAACGTTATACACGTATATACTGTTCCCTCCGAGAAGTAGGGTTCGACAGGCCAGGAATGTTGTCAAATATTGCATCCGAGATGTTAGGTTGCCTTAGATTAGGATATACAACGTTATAGACGCATATACTGTTCCCACCGAGAAGTAGGGTCCGACACGCCAGGAAGGTTGTTAAATATTACATCCAGGATGTAAGGTTGCCTTAGGTTAGGATATATAACGTTATGGATGTATATACTGTTCCCACCGAGAAGTAGGGTCCGACACGCCAGGAATGTTGTCAAGTATTACATCCGAGATGTAAGGTTGCCTTAGGTTAGGATATATAACGTTATGGATGTATATACTGTTCCCACCGAGAAGTAGGGTCCGACACGCCAGGAATGTTGTCAAGTATTACATCCGAGATGTAAGGTTGCCTTAGGTTAGGATATATAACGTTATGGACGTATATACTGTTCCCACCGAGAAGTAGGGTCCGACACGCCAGGAATGTTGTCAAATATTACATCCGAGTTGTTACGTTGCCGTTATAGACGCATTAATGTTACCACCGAGACGCAGGGACCGACACGCCTGGAATGTTGTCAAATGTTACATCCGAGATGTTAGGTTGCCTTAGGTTAGGATATATAACGTTATAGACGCATGTAATGTTACCACCGAGACGTAGGGACCGACACGCCTGGAATGTTGTCAAATGTTACATCCGAGATGTTAGGTTGCCTTAGGTTAGGATATATGACGTTACAGACGTATATACTGTTCCCTCCGGGAAGTAGGGTTCAACAGGCCAGGAATGTTATCAAATATTGCATCCGAGATGTTAGGTTGCCTTAGATTATGATATATACCGTTATAGACGCATATAATGTTCCCACCGAGTAATAGGATCCGACACGCCTGGAAGGTTGTAGAATATTACATCCGAGATGTAAGGTTGCCTTAGGTTAGGATATATAACGTTATGGATGTATATACTGTTCCCACCGAGAAGTAGGGTCCGACACGCCAGGAATGTTGTCAAGTATTACATCCGAGATGTAAGGTTGCCTTAGGTTTGGATATATAACGTTATGGACGTATATACTGTTCCCACCGAGAAGTAGGGTCCGACACGCCAGGAATGTTGTCAAATATTACATCCGAGTTGTTACGTTGCCGTTATAGACGCATTAATGTTACCACCGAGACGCAGGGACCGACACGCCTGGAATGTTGTCAAATGTTACATCCGAGATGTTAGGTTGCCTTAGGTTAGGATATATAACGTTATAGACGCATGTAATGTTACCACCGAGACGTAGGGACCGACACGCCTGGAATGTTGTCAAATGTTACATCCGAGATGTTAGGTTGCCTTAGGTTAGGATATATGACGTTACAGACGTATATACTGTTCCCTCCGGGAAGTAGGGTTCAACAGGCCAGGAATGTTATCAAATATTGCATCCGAGATGTTAGGTTGCCTTAGATTATGATATATACCGTTATAGACGCATATAATGTTCCCACCGAGTAATAGGATCCGACACGCCTGGAAGGTTGTAGAATATTACATCCGAGATGTTAGGTTGCCTTAGGTTAGGATATATATCGTTATAGACGTATATACTGTTCCCACCGAGAGGTAGGGTTCGACAGGCCAGTAATGTTGTCAAATATTGCATCCGAGATGTTAGGTTGCCTTAGATAAGGATATATACCGTTATAGACGTATTTAATGTTCCCTCCGAGAAGTAGGGTTCGACAGGCCAGGAATGTTGTCAAATATTGCATCCGAGATGTTAGGTTGCCTTAGATTAGGATATACAACGTTATAGACGCATATAATGTTCCCACCGAGAAGTAGGGTCCGACAAGCCTGGAAGGTTGTAGAATATTAAATCCGAGATGTTAGGTTGCCTTAGGTTAGGATATATGACGTTACAGACGTATATACTGTTCCCTCCGAGAAGTAGGGTTCGACAGGCCAGGAATGTTATCAAATATTGCATCCGAGATGTTAGGTTGCCTTAGATTATGATATATACCGTTATAGACGCATATAATGTTCCCACCGAGAAGTAGGGTCCGACACGCCTGGAATGATGTAGAATATTACATCCGAGATGTCAGGTTGCCTTAGGTTAGGATATATAACGTTATACACGTATATACTGTTCCCTCCGAGAAGTAGGGTTCGACAGGCCAGGAATGTTGTCAAATATTGCATCCGAGATGTTAGGTTGCCTTAGATTAGGATATACAACGTTATAGACGCATATAATGTTCCCACCGAGAAGTAGGGTTCGACAGGCCAGGAATGTTGTCAAATATTGCATCCGAGATGTTAGGTTGCCTTAGATTAGGATATACAACGTTATAGACGCATATAATGTTCCCACCGAGAAGTAGGGTCCGACAAGCCTGGAAGGTTGTAGAATATTAAATCCGAGATGTTAGGTTGCCTTAGATTAGGATATACAACGTTATAGACGCATATAATGTTCCCACCGAGAAGTAGGGTTCGACAGGCCAGGAATGTTATCAAATATTGCATCCGAGACGTTAGGTTGCCTTAGATTATGATATATACCGTTATAGACGCATATAATGTTCCCACCGAGAAGTAGGGTCCGGCACGCCTGGAATGATGTAAAATATTACATCCGAGATGTCACGTTGCCTTAGGTTAGGATATATAACGTTATAGACGTATATACTGTTCCCTCCGAGAAGTAGGGTTCGACAGGCCAGGAATGTTGTCAAATATTGCATTAGAGATGTTAGGTTGCCTTAGATTAGGATATACAATGTTATAGACACATATAATGTTCCCACCGAGGAGTAGGGTCCGACACGCCTGGAATGTTGTAGAGTATTACATCCGAGATGTAAGGTTGCCTTAGGTTAGAATATATAACGTTATGGATGTATATACTGTTCCCACCGAGAAGTAGGGTCCGACACGCCAGGAATGTTGTTAAATATTACATCCAGGATGTAAGGTTGCCTTAGGTTAGGATATATAACGTTATGGATGTATATACTGTTCCCACCGAGAAGTAGGGTCCGACACGCCAGGAATGTTGTCAAGTATTACATCCGAGATGTAAGGTTGCCTTAGGTTAGGATATATAACGTTATGGACGTATATACTGTTCCCACCGAGAAGTAGGGTCTGACACGCCAGGAATGTTGTCAAATATTACATCCGAGTTGTTACGTTGCCGTTATAGACGCATTAATGTTACCACCGAGACGCAGGGACCGACACGCCTGGAATGTTGTCAAATGTTACATCCGAGATGTTAGGTTGCCTTAGGTTAGGATATATAACGTTATAGACGCATGTAATGTTACCACCGAGACGTAGGGACCGACACGCCTGGAATGTTGTCAAATGTTACATCCGAGATGTTAGGTTGCCTTAGGTTAGGATATATGACGTTACAGACGTATATACTGTTCCCTCCGGGAAGTAGGGTTCGACAGGCCAGGAATGTTATCACATATTGCATCCGAGATGTTAGGTTGCCTTAGATTATGATATATACCGTTATAGACGCATATAATGTTCCCACCGAGTAGTAGGATCCGACACGCCTGGAAGGTTGTAGAATATTACATCCGAGATGTTAGGTTGCCTTAGGTTAGGATATATATCGTTATAGACGTATATACTGTTCCCACCGAGAGGTAGGGTTCGACAGGCCAGTAAAGTTGTCAAATATTGCATCCGAGATGTTAGGTTGCCTTAGATAAGGATATATACCGTTATAGACGTATTTAATGTTCCCTCCGAGAAGTAGGGTTCGACAGGCCAGGAATGTTGTCAAATATTGCATTAGAGATGTTAGGTTGCCTTAGATTAGGATATACAACGTTATAGACGCATATAATGTTCCCACCGAGAAGTAGGGTCCGACAAGACTGGAAGGTTGTAGAATATTAAATCCGAGATGTTAGGTTGCCTTAGGTTAGGATATATGACGTTACAGACGTATATACTGTTCCCTCCGAGAAGTAGGGTTCGACAGGCCAGGAATGTTATCAAATATTGCATCCGAGATGTTAGGTTGCCTTAGATTATGATATATACCGTTATAGACGCATATAATGTTCCCACCGAGAAGTAGGGTCCGACACGCCTGGAATGATGTAGAATATTACATCCGAGATGTCAGGTTGCCTTAGGTTAGGATATATAACGTTATACACGTATATACTGTTCCCTCCGAGAAGTAGGGTTCGACAGGCCAGGAATGTTGTCAAATATTGCATCCGAGATGTTAGGTTGCCTTAGATTAGGATATACAACGTTATAGACGCATATAATGTTCCCACCGAGAAGTAGGGTCCGACAAGCCTGGAAGGTTGTAGAATATTAAATCCGAGATGTTAGGTTGCCTTAGGTTAGGATATATGACGTTACAGACGTATGTACTGTTCCCTCCGAGAAGTAGGGTTCGACAGGCCAGGAATGTTATCAAATATTGCATCCGAGATGTTAGGTTGCCTTAGATTATGATATATACCGTTATAGACGCATATAATGTTCCCACCGAGAAGTAGGGTCCGACACGCCTGGAATGATGTAGAATATTACATCCGAGATGTCAGGTTGCCTTAGGTTAGGATATATAACGTTATACACGTATATACTGTTCCCTCCGAGAAGTAGGGTTCGACAGGCCAGGAATGTTGTCAAATATTGCATCCGAGATGTTAGGTTGCCTTAGATTAGGATATACAACGTTATAGACGCATATAATGTTCCCACCGAGAAGTAGGGTCCGACAAGCCTGGAAGGTTGTAGAATATTAAATCCGAGATGTTAGGTTGCCTTAGGTTAGGATATATGACGTTACAGACGTATATACTGTTCCCTCCGAGAAGTAGGGTTCGACAGGCCAGGAATGTTATCAAATATTGCATCCGAGATGTTAGGATGCCTTAGATTATGATATATACCGTTATAGACGCATATAATGTTCCCACCGAGAAGTAGGGTCCGACACGCCTGGAATGATGTAGAATATTACATCCGAGATGTAAGGTTGCCTTAGGTTAGAATATATAACGTTATGGATGTATATACTGTTCCCACCGAGAAGTAGGGTCCGACACGCCAGGAATGTTGTTAAATATTACATCCAGGATGTAAGGTTGCCTTAGGTTAGGATATATAACGTTATGGATGTATATACTGTTCCCACCGAGAAGTAGGGTCCGACACGCCAGGAATGTTGTCAAGTATTACATCCGAGATGTAAGGTTGCCTTAGGTTAGGATATATAACGTTATGGACGTATATACTGTTCCCACCGAGAAGTAGGGTCTGACACGCCAGGAATGTTGTCAAATATTACATCCGAGTTGTTACGTTGCCGTTATAGACGCATTAATGTTACCACCGAGACGCAGGGACCGACACGCCTGGAATGTTGTCAAATGTTACATCCGAGATGTTAGGTTGCCTTAGGTTAGGATATATAACGTTATAGACGCATGTAATGTTACCACCGAGACGTAGGGACCGACACGCCTGGAATGTTGTCAAATGTTACATCCGAGATGTTAGGTTGCCTTAGGTTAGGATATATGACGTTACAGACGTATATACTGTTCCCTCCGAGAAGTAGGGTTCGACAGGCCAGGAATGTTATCAAATATTGCATCCGAGATGTTAGGTTGCCTTAGATTATGATATATACCGTTATAGACGCATATAATGTTCCCACCGAGAAGTAGGGTCCGACACGCCTGGAATGATGTAGAATATTACATCCGAGATGTCAGGTTGCCTTAGGTTAGGATATATAACGTTATACACGTATATACTGTTCCCTCCGAGAAGTAGGGTTCGACAGGCCAGGAATGTTGTCAAATATTGCATCCGAGATGTTAGGTTGCCTTAGATTAGGATATACAACGTTATAGACGCATATAATGTTCCCACCGAGAAGTAGGGTCCGACAAGCCTGGAAGGTTGTAGAATATTAAATCCGAGATGTTAGGTTGCCTTAGGTTAGGATATATGACGTTACAGACGTATATACTGTTCCCTCCGAGAAGTAGGGTTCGACAGGCCAGGAATGTTATCAAATATTGCATCCGAGATGTTAGGTTGCCTTAGATTATGATATATACCGTTATAGACGCATATAATGTTCCCACCGAGAAGTAGGGTCCGACACGCCTGGAATGATGTAGAATATTACATCCGAGATGTCAGGTTGCCTTAGGTTAGGATATATAACGTTATACACGTATATACTGTTCCCTCCGAGAAGTAGGGTTCGACAGGCCAGGAATGTTGTCAAATATTGCATCCGAGATGTTAGGTTGCCTTAGATTAGGATATACAACGTTATAGACGCATATAATGTTCCCACCGAGAAGTAGGGTCCGACAAGCCTGGAAGGTTGTAGAATATTAAATCCGAGATGTTAGGTTGCCTTAGGTTAGGATATATGACGTTACAGACGTATATACTGTTCCCTCCGAGAAGTAGGGTTCGACAGGCCAGGAATGTTATCAAATATTGCATCCGAGATGTTAGGTTGCCTTAGATTATGATATATACCGTTATAGACGCATATAATGTTCCCACCGAGAAGTAGGGTCCGACACGCCTGGAATGATGTAGAATATTACATCCGAGATGTCAGGTTGCCTTAGGTTAGGATATATAACGTTATACACGTATATACTGTTCCCTCCGAGAAGTAGGGTTCGACAGGCCAGGAATGTTGTCAAATATTGCTTCCGAGATGTTAGGTTGCCTTAGATTAGGATATACAACGTTATAGACGCATATAATGTTCCCACCGAGGAGTAGGGTCCGACACGCCTGGAATGTTGTAGAGTATTACATCCGAGATGTTAGGTTGCCTTAGGTTAGGATATATGACGTTACAGACGTATGTACTGTTCCCTCCGAGAAGTAGGGTTCGACAGGCCAGGAATGTTATCAAATATTGCATCCGAGATGTTAGGTTGCCTTAGATTATGATATATACCGTTATAGACGCATATAATGTTCCCACCGAGAAGTAGGGTCCGACACGCCTGGAATGATGTAGAATATTACATCCGAGATGTAAGGTTGCCTTAGGTTAGAATATATAACGTTATGGATGTATATACTGTTCCCACCGAGAAGTAGGGTCCGACACGCCAGGAATGTTGTTAAATATTACATCCAGGATGTAAGGCTGCCTTAGGTTAGGATATATAACGTTATGGATGTATATACTGTTCCCACCGAGAAGTAGGGTCCGACACGCCAGGAATGTTGTCAAGTATTACATCCGAGATGTAAGGTTGCCTTAGGTTAGGATATATAACGTTATGGACGTATATACTGTTCCCACCGAGAAGTAGGGTCTGACACGCCAGGAATGTTGTCAAATATTACATCCGAGTTGTTACGTTGCCGTTATAGACGCATTAATGTTACCACCGAGACGCAGGGACCGACACGCCTGGAATGTTGTCAAATGTTACATCCGAGATGTTAGGTTGCCTTAGGTTAGGATATATAACGTTATAGACGCATGTAATGTTACCACCGAGACGTAGGGACCGACACGCCTGGAATGTTGTCAAATGTTACATCCGAGATGTTAGGTTGCCTTAGGTTAGGATATATGACGTTACAGACGTATATACTGTTCCCTCCGAGAAGTAGGGTTCGACAGGCCAGGAATGTTATCAAATATTGCATCCGAGATGTTAGGTTGCCTTAGATTATGATATATACCGTTATAGACGCATATAATGTTCCCACCGAGAAGTAGGGTCCGACACGCCTGGAATGATGTAGAATATTACATCCGAGATGTCAGGTTGCCTTAGGTTAGGATATATAACGTTATACACGTATATACTGTTCCCTCCGAGAAGTAGGGTTCGACAGGCCAGGAATGTTGTCAAATATTGCATCCGAGATGTTAGGTTGCCTTAGATTAGGATATACAACGTTATAGACGCATATAATGTTCCCACCGAGAAGTAGGGTCCGACAAGCCTGGAAGGTTGTAGAATATTAAATCCGAGATGTTAGGTTGCCTTAGGTTAGGATATATGACGTTACAGACGTATATACTGTTCCCTCCGAGAAGTAGGGTTCGACAGGCCAGGAATGTTATCAAATATTGCATCCGAGATGTTAGGTTGCCTTAGATTATGATATATACCGTTATAGACGCATATAATGTTCCCACCGAGAAGTAGGGTCCGACACGCCTGGAATGATGTAGAATATTACATCCGAGATGTCAGGTTGCCTTAGGTTAGGATATATAACGTTATACACGTATATACTGTTCCCTCCGAGAAGTAGGGTTCGACAGGCCAGGAATGTTGTCAAATATTGCTTCCGAGATGTTAGGTTGCCTTAGATTAGGATATACAACGTTATAGACGCATATAATGTTCCCACCGAGAAGTAGGGTCCGAAAAGCCTGGAAGGTTGTAGAATATTAAATCCGAGATGTTAGGTTGCCTTAGGTTAGGATATATGACGTTACAGACGTATATACTGTTCCCTCCGAGAAGTAGGGTTCGACAGGCCAGGAATGTTATCAAATATTGCATCCGAGATGTTAGGTTGCCTTAGATTATGATATATACCGTTATAGACGCATATAATGTTCCCACCGAGAAGTAGGGTCCGACACGCCTGGAATGATGTAGAATATTACATCCGAGATGTCAGGTTGCCTTAGGTTAGGATATATAACGTTATACACGTATATACTGTTCCCTCCGAGAAGTAGGGTTCGACAGGCCAGGAATGTTGTCAAATATTGCATCCGAGATGTTAGGTTGCCTTAGATTAGGATATACAACGTTATAGACGTATATAATGTTCCCACCGAGAAGTAGGGTTCGACAGGCCAGGAATGTTGTCAAATATTGCATCCGAGATGTTAGGTTGCCTTAGATTAGGATATACAACGTTATAGACGCATATAATGTTCCCACCGAGAAGTAGGGTCCGACAAGCCTGGAAGGTTGTAGAATATTAAATCCGAGATGTTAGGTTGCCTTAGGTTAGGATATATGACGTTACAGACGTATATACTGTTCCCTCCGAGAAGTAGGGTTCGACAGGCCAGGAATGTTATCAAATATTGCATCCGAGATGTTAGGTTGCCTTAGATTATGATATATACCGTTATAGACGCATATAATGTTCCCACCGAGAAGTAGGGTCCGACACGCCTGGAATGATGTAGAATATTACATCCGAGATGTCAGGTTGCCTTAGGTTAGGATATATAACGTTATACACGTATATACTGTTCCCTCCGAGAAGTAGGGTTCGACAGGCCAGGAATGTTGTCAAATATTGCATCCGAGATGTTAGGTTGCCTTAGATTAGGATATACAACGTTATAGACGCATATAATGTTCCCACCGAGAAGTAGGGTCCGACAAGCCTGGAAGGTTGTAGAATATTAAATCCGAGATGTTAGGTTGCCTTAGGTTAGGATATATGACGTTACAGACGTATGTACTGTTCCCTCCGAGAAGTAGGGTTCGACAGGCCAGGAATGTTATCAAATATTGCATCCGAGATGTTAGGTTGCCTTAGATTATGATATATACCGTTATAGACGCATATAATGTTCCCACCGAGAAGTAGGGTCCGACACGCCTGGAATGATGTAGAATATTACATCCGAGATGTCAGGTTGCCTTAGGTTAGGATATATAACGTTATACACGTATATACTGTTCCCTCCGAGAAGTAGGGTTCGACAGGCCAGGAATGTTGTCAAATATTGCATCCGAGATGTTAGGTTGCCTTAGATTAGGATATACAACGTTATAGACGCATATAATGTTCCCACCGAGAAGTAGGGTCCGACAAGCCTGGAAGGTTGTAGAATATTAAATCCGAGATGTTAGGTTGCCTTAGGTTAGGATATATGACGTTACAGACGTATATACTGTTCCCTCCGAGAAGTAGGGTTCGACAGGCCAGGAATGTTATCAAATATTGCATCCGAGATGTTAGGATGCCTTAGATTATGATATATACCGTTATAGACGCATATAATGTTCCCACCGAGAAGTAGGGTCCGACACGCCTGGAATGATGTAGAATATTACATCCGAGATGTCAGGTTGCCTTAGGTTAGGATATATAACGTTATACACGTATATACTGTTCCCTCCGAGAAGTAGGGTTCGACAGGCCAGGAATGTTGTCAAATATTGCATCCGAGATGTTAGGTTGCCTTAGATTAGGATATACAACGTTATAGACGCATATAATGTTCCCACCGAGGAGTAGGGTCCGACACGCCTGGAATGTTGTAGAGTATTACATCCGAGATGTTAGGTTGCCTTAGGTTAGGATATATGACGTTACAGACGTATGTACTGTTCCCTCCGAGAAGTAGGGTTCGACAGGCCAGGAATGTTATCAAATATTGCATCCGAGATGTTAGGTTGCCTTAGATTATGATATATACCGTTATAGACGCATATAATGTTCCCACCGAGAAGTAGGGTCCGACACGCCTGGAATGATGTAGAATATTACATCCGAGATGTAAGGTTGCCTTAGGTTAGAATATATAACGTTATGGATGTATATACTGTTCCCACCGAGAAGTAGGGTCCGACACGCCAGGAATGTTGTTAAATATTACATCCAGGATGTAAGGTTGCCTTAGGTTAGGATATATAACGTTATGGATGTATATACTGTTCCCACCGAGAAGTAGGGTCCGACACGCCAGGAATGTTGTCAAGTATTACATCCGAGATGTAAGGTTGCCTTAGGTTAGGATATATAACGTTATGGACGTATATACTGTTCCCACCGAGAAGTAGGGTCTGACACGCCAGGAATGTTGTCAAATATTACATCCGAGTTGTTACGTTGCCGTTATAGACGCATTAATGTTACCACCGAGACGCAGGGACCGACACGCCTGGAATGTTGTCAAATGTTACATCCGAGATGTTAGGTTGCCTTAGGTTAGGATATATAACGTTATAGACGCATGTAATGTTACCACCGAGACGTAGGGACCGACACGCCTGGAATGTTGTCAAATGTTACATCCGAGATGTTAGGTTGCCTTAGGTTAGGATATATGACGTTACAGACGTATATACTGTTCCCTCCGAGAAGTAGGGTTCGACAGGCCAGGAATGTTATCAAATATTGCATCCGAGATGTTAGGTTGCCTTAGATTATGATATATACCGTTATAGACGCATATAATGTTCCCACCGAGAAGTAGGGTCCGACACGCCTGGAATGATGTAGAATATTACATCCGAGATGTCAGGTTGCCTTAGGTTAGGATATATAACGTTATACACGTATATACCGTTCCCTCCGAGAAGTAGGGTTCGACAGGCCAGGAATGTTGTCAAATATTGCATCCGAGATGTTAGGTTGCCTTAGATTAGGATATACAACGTTATAGACGCATATAATGTTCCCACCGAGAAGTAGGGTCCGACAAGTCTGGAAGGTTGTAGAATATTAAATCCGAGATGTTAGGTTGCCTTAGGTTAGGATATATGACGTTACAGACGTATATACTGTTCCCTCCGAGAAGTAGGGTTCGACAGGCCAGGAATGTTATCAAATATTGCATCCGAGATGTTAGGTTGCCTTAGATTATGATATATACCGTTATAGACGCATATAATGTTCCCACCGAGAAGTAGGGTCCGACACGCCTGGAATGATGTAGAATATTACATCCGAGATGTCAGGTTGCCTTAGGTTAGGATATATAACGTTATACACGTATATACTGTTCCCTCCGAGAAGTAGGGTTCGACAGGCCAGGAATGTTGTCAAATATTGCATCCGAGATGTTAGGTTGCCTTAGATTAGGATATACAACGTTATAGACGCATATAATGTTCCCACCGAGAAGTAGGGTCCGACAAGACTGGAAGGTTGTAGAATATTAAATCCGAGATGTTAGGTTGCCTTAGGTTAGGATATATGACGTTACAGACGTATATACTGTTCCCTCCGAGAAGTAGGGTTCGACAGGCCAGGAATGTTATCAAATATTGCATCCGAGATGTTAGGTTGCCTTAGATTATGATATATACCGTTATAGACGCATATAATGTTCCCACCGAGAAGTAGGGTCCGACACGCCTGGAATGATGTAGAATATTACATCCGAGATGTCAGGTTGCCTTAGGTTAGGATATATAACGTTATACACGTATATACTGTTCCCTCCGAGAAGTAGGGTTCGACAGGCCAGGAATGTTGACAAATATTGCATCCGAGATGTTAGGTTGCCTTAGATTAGGATATACAACGTTATAGACGCATATAATGTTCCCACCGAGAAGTAGGGTCCGACAAGCCTGGAAGGTTGTAGAATATTAAATCCGAGATGTTAGGTTGCCTTAGGTTAGGATATATGACGTTACAGACGTATATACTGTTCCCTCCGAGAAGTAGGGTTCGACAGGCCAGGAATGTTATCAAATATTGCATCCGAGATGTTAGGTTGCCTTAGATTATGATATATACCGTTATAGACGCATATAATGTTCCCACCGAGAAGTAGGGTCCGACACGCCTGGAATGATGTAGAATATTACATCCGAGATGTCAGGTTGCCTTAGGTTAGGATATATAACGTTATACACGTATATACTGTTCCCTCCGAGAAGTAGGGTTCGACAGGCCAGGAATGTTGTCAAATATTGCATCCGAGATGTTAGGTTGCCTTAGATTAGGATATACAACGTTATAGACGCATATAATGTTCCCACCGAGAAGTAGGGTCCGACAAGCCTGGAAGGTTGTAGAATATTAAATCCGAGATGTTAGGTTGCCTTAGGTTAGGATATATGACGTTACAGACGTATATACTGTTCCCTCCTAGAAGTAGGGTTCGACAGGCCAGGAATGTTATCAAATATTGCATCCGAGATGTTAGGTTGCCTTAGATTATGATATATACCGTTATAGACGCATATAATGTTCCCACCGAGAAGTAGGGTCCGACACGCCTGGAATGATGTAGAATATTACATCCGAGATGTCAGGTTGCCTTAGGTTAGGATATATAACGTTATACACGTATATACTGTTCCCTCCGAGAAGTAGGGTTCGACAGGCCAGGAATGTTGTCAAATATTGCTTCCGAGATGTTAGGTTGCCTTAGATTAGGATATACAACGTTATAGACGCATATAATGTTCCCACCGAGAAGTAGGGTCCGACAAGCCTGGAAGGTTGTAGAATATTAAATCCGAGATGTTAGGTTGCCTTAGGTTAGGATATATGACGTTACAGACGTATATACTGTTCCCTCCGAGAAGTAGGGTTCGACAGGCCAGGAATGTTATCAAATATTGCATCCGAGATGTTAGGTTGCCTTAGATTATGATATATACCGTTATAGACGCATATAATGTTCCCACCGAGAAGTAGGGTCCGACACGCCTGGAATGATGTAGAATATTACATCCGAGATGTCAGGTTGCCTTAGGTTAGGATATATAACGTTATACACGTATATACTGTTCCCTCCGAGAAGTAGGGTTCGACAGGCCAGGAATGTTGTCAAATATTGCATCCGAGATGTTAGGTTGCCTTAGATTAGGATATACAACGTTATAGACGCATATAATGTTCCCACCGAGAAGTAGGGTCCGACAAGTCTGGAAGGTTGTAGAATATTAAATCCGAGATGTTAGGTTGCCTTAGGTTAGGATATATGACGTTACAGACGTATATACTGTTCCCTCCGAGAAGTAGGGTTCGACAGGCCAGGAATGTTATCAAATATTGCATCCGAGATGTTAGGTTGCCTTAGATTATGATATATACCGTTATAGACGCATATAATGTTCCCACCGAGAAGTAGGGTCCGACACGCCTGGAATGATGTAGAATATTACATCCGAGATGTCAGGTTGCCTTAGGTTAGGATATATAACGTTATACACGTATATACTGTTCCCTCCGAGAAGTAGGGTTCGACAGGCCAGGAATGTTGTCAAATATTGCATCCGAGATGTTAGGTTGCCTTAGATTAGGATATACAACGTTATAGACGCATATAATGTTCCCACCGAGAAGTAGGGTCCGACAAGACTGGAACGTTGTAGAATATTAAATCCGAGATGTTAGGTTGCCTTAGGTTAGGATATATGACGTTACAGACGTATATACTGTTCCCTCCGAGAAGTAGGGTTCGACAGGCCAGGAATGTTATCAAATATTGCATCCGAGATGTTAGGTTGCCTTAGATTATGATATATACCGTTATAGACGCATATAATGTTCCCACCGAGAAGTAGGGTCCGACACGCCTGGAATGATGTAGAATATTACATCCGAGATGTCAGGTTGCCTTAGGTTAGGATATATAACGTTATACACGTATATACTGTTCCCTCCGAGAAGTAGGGTTCGACAGGCCAGGAATGTTGACAAATATTGCATCCGAGATGTTAGGTTGCCTTAGATTAGGATATACAACGTTATAGACGCATATAATGTTCCCACCGAGAAGTAGGGTCCGACAAGCCTGGAAGGTTGTAGAATATTAAATCCGAGATGTTAGGTTGCCTTAGGTTAGGATATATGACGTTACAGACGTATATACTGTTCCCTCCGAGAAGTAGGGTTCGACAGGCCAGGAATGTTATCAAATATTGCATCCGAGATGTTAGGTTGCCTTAGATTATGATATATACCGTTATAGACGCATATAATGTTCCCACCGAGAAGTAGGGTCCGACACGCCTGGAATGATGTAGAATATTACATCCGGGATGTCAGGTTGCCTCAGGTTAGGATATATAACGTTATACACGTATATACTGTTCCCTCCGAGAAGTAGGGTTCGACAGGCCAGGAATGTTGTCAAATATTGCATCCGAGATGTTAGGTTGCCTTAGATTAGGATATACAACGTTATAGACGCATATAATGTTCCCACCGAGGAGTAGGGTCCGACACGCCTGGAATGTTGTAGAGTATTACATCCGAGATGTAAGGTTGCCTTAGGTTAGAATGTATAACGTTATGGATGTATATACTGTTCCCACCGAGAAGTAGGGTTCGACAGGCCAGGAATGTTATCAAATATTGCATCCGAGATGTTAGGTTGCCTTAGATTATGATATATACCGTTATAGACGCATATAATGTTCCCACCGAGAAGTAGGGTCCGGCACGCCTGGAATGATGTAAAATATTACATCCGAGATGTCACGTTGCCTTAGGTTAGGATATATAACGTTATAGACGTATATACTGTTCCCTCCGAGAAGTAGGGTTCGACAGGCCAGGAATGTTGTCAAATATTGCATTAGAGATGTTAGGTTGCCTTAGATTAGGATATACAATGTTATAGACACATATAATGTTCCCACCGAGGAGTAGGGTCCGACACGCCTGGAATGTTGTAGAGTATTACATCCGAGATGTAAGGTTGCCTTAGGTTAGAATATATAACGTTATGGATGTATATACTGTTCCCACCGAGAAGTAGGGTCCGACACGCCAGGAATGTTGTTAAATATTACATCCAGGATGTAAGGTTGCCTTAGGTTAGGATATATAACGTTATGGATGTATATACTGTTCCCACCGAGAAGTAGGGTCCGACACGCCAGGAATGTTGTCAAGTATTATATCCGAGATGTAAGGTTGCCTTAGGTTAGGATATATAACGTTATGGACGTATATACTGTTCCCACCGAGAAGTAGGGTCTGACACGCCAGGAATGTTGTCAAATATTACATCCGAGTTGTTACGTTGCCGTTATAGACGCATTAATGTTACCACCGAGACGCAGGGACCGACACGCCTGGAATGTTGTCAAATGTTACATCCGAGATGTTAGGTTGCCATAGGTTAGGATATATAACGTTATAGACGCATGTAATGTTACCACCGAGACGTAGGGACCGACACGCCTGGAATGTTGTCAAATGTTACATCCGAGATGTTAGGTTGCCTTAGGTTAGGATATATGACGTTACAGACGTATATACTGTTCCCTCCGGGAAGTAGGGTTCGACAGGCCAGGAATGTTATCAAATATTGCATCCGAGATGTTAGGTTGCCTTAGATTATGATATATACCGTTATAGACGCATATAATGTTCCCACCGAGTAGTAGGATCCGACACGCCTGGAAGGTTGTAGAATATTACATCCGAGATGTTAGGTTGCCTTAGGTTAGGATATATATCGTTATAGACGTATATACTGTTCCCACCGAGAGGTAGGGTTCGACAGGCCAGTAATGTTGTCAAATATTGCATCCGAGATGTTAGGTTGCCTTAGATAAGGATATATACCGTTATAGACGTATTTAATGTTCCCTCCGAGAAGTAGGGTTCGACAGGCCAGGAATGTTGTCAAATATTGCATCCGAGATGTTAGGTTGCCTTAGATTAGGATATACAACGTTATAGACGCATATAATGTTCCCACCGAGAAGTAGGGTCCGACAAGCCTGGAAGGTTGTAGAATATTAAATCCGAGATGTTAGGTTGCCTTAGGTTAGGATATATGACGTTACAGACGTATATACTGTTCCCTCCGAGAAGTAGGGTTCGACAGGCCAGGAATGTTATCAAATATTGCATCCGAGATGTTAGGTTGCCTTAGATTATGATATATACCGTTATAGACGCATATAATGTTCCCACCGAGAAGTAGGGTCCGACACGCCTGGAATGATGTAGAATATTACATCCGAGATGTCAGGTTGCCTTAGGTTAGGATATATAACGTTATACACGTATATACTGTTCCCTCCGAGAAGTAGGGTTCGACAGGCCAGGAATGTTGTCAAATATTGCATCCGAGATGTTAGGTTGCCTTAGATTAGGATATACAACGTTATAGACGCATATAATGTTCCCACCGAGAAGTAGGGTCCGACAAGCCTGGAAGGTTGTAGAATATTAAATCCGAAATGTTAGGTTGCCTTAGGTTAGGATATATGACGTTACAGACGTATGTACTGTTCCCTCCGAGAAGTAGGGTTCGACAGGCCAGGAATGTTATCAAATATTGCATCCGAGATGTTAGGTTGCCTTAGATTATGATATATACCGTTATAGACGCATATAATGTTCCCACCGAGAAGTAGGGTCCGACACGCCTGGAATGATGTAGAATATTACATCCGAGATGTCAGGTTGCCTTAGGTTAGGATATATAACGTTATACACGTATATACTGTTCCCTCCGAGAAGTAGGGTTCGACAGGCCAGGAATGTTGTCAAATATTGCATCCGAGATGTTAGGTTGCCTTAGATTAGGATATACAACGTTATAGACGCATATAATGTTCCCACCGAGAAGTAGGGTCCGACAAGCCTGGAAGGTTGTAGAATATTAAATCCGAGATGTTAGGTTGCCTTAGGTTAGGATATATGACGTTACAGACGTATATACTGTTCCCTCCGAGAAGTAGGGTTCGACAGGCCAGGAATGTTATCAAATATTGCATCCGAGATGTTAGGATGCCTTAGATTATGATATATACCGTTATAGACGCATATAATGTTCCCACCGAGAAGTAGGGTCCGACACGCCTGGAATGATGTAGAATATTACATCCGAGATGTCAGGTTGCCTTAGGTTAGGATATATAACGTTATACACGTATATACTGTTCCCTCCGAGAAGTAGGGTTCGACAGGCCAGGAATGTTGTCAAATATTGCATCCGAGATGTTAGGTTGCCTTAGATTAGGATATACAACGTTATAGACGCATATAATGTTCCCACCGAGGAGTAGGGTCCGACACGCCTGGAATGTTGTAGAGTATTACATCCGAGATGTTAGGTTGCCTTAGGTTAGGATATATGACGTTACAGACGTATGTACTGTTCCCTCCGAGAAGTAGGGTTCGACAGGCCAGGAATGTTATCAAATATTGCATCCGAGATGTTAGGTTGCCTTAGATTATGATATATACCGTTATAGACGCATATAATGTTCCCACCGAGAAGTAGGGTCCGACACGCCTGGAATGATGTAGAATATTACATCCTAGATGTAAGGTTGCCTTAGGTTAGAATATATAACGTTATGGATGTATATACTGTTCCCACCGAGAAGTAGGGTCCGACACGCCAGGAATGTTGTTAAATATTACATCCAGGATGTAAGGTTGCCTTAGGTTAGGATATATAACGTTATGGATGTATATACTGTTCCCACCGAGAAGTAGGGTCCGACACGCCAGGAATGTTGTCAAGTATTACATCCGAGATGTAAGGTTGCCTTAGGTTAGGATATATAACGTTATGGACGTATATACTGTTCCCACCGAGAAGTAGGGTCTGACACGCCAGGAATGTTGTCAAATATTACATCCGAGTTGTTACGTTGCCGTTATAGACGCATTAATGTTACCACCGAGACGCAGGGACCGACACGCCTGGAATGTTGTCAAATGTTACATCCGAGATGTTAGGTTGCCTTAGGTTAGGATATATAACGTTATAGACGCATGTAATGTTACCACCGAGACGTAGGGACCGACACGCCTGGAATGTTGTCAAATGTTACATCCGAGATGTTAGGTTGCCTTAGGTTAGGATATATGACGTTACAGACGTATATACTGTTCCCTCCGGGAAGTAGGGTTCGACAGGCCAGGAATGTTATCAAATATTGCATCCGAGATGTTAGGTTGCCTTAGATTATGATATATACCGTTATAGACGCATATAATGTTCCCACCGAGTAGTAGGATCCGACACGCCTGGAAGGTTGTAGAATATTACATCCGAGATGTTAGGTTGCCTTAGGTTAGGATATATGACGTTACAGACGTATATACTGTTCCCTCCGAGAAGTAGGGTTCGACAGGCCAGGAATGTTATCAAATATTGCATCCGAGATGTTAGGTTGCCTTAGATTATGATATATACCGTTATAGACGCATATAATGTTCCCACCGAGAAGTAGGGTCCGACACGCCTGGAATGATGTAGAATATTACATCCGAGATGTCAGGTTGCCTCAGGTTAGGATATATAACGTTATACACGTATATACTGTTCCCTCCGAGAAGTAGGGTTCGACAGGCCAGGAATGTTGTCAAATATTGCATCCGAGATGTTAGGTTGCCTTAGATTAGGATATACAACGTTATAGACGCATATAATGTTCCCACCGAGGAGTAGGGTCCGACACGCCTGGAATGTTGTAGAGTATTACATCCGAGATGTAAGGTTGCCTTAGGTTAGAATGTATAACGTTATGGATGTATATACTGTTCCCACCGAGAAGTAGGGTTCGACAGGCCAGGAATGTTATCAAATATTGCATCCGAGATGTTAGGTTGCCTTAGATTATGATATATACCGTTATAGACGCATATAATGTTCCCACCGAGAAGTAGGGTCCGGCACGCCTGGAATGATGTAAAATATTACATCCGAGATGTCACGTTGCCTTAGGTTAGGATATATAACGTTATAGACGTATATACTGTTCCCTCCGAGAAGTAGGGTTCGACAGGCCAGGAATGTTGTCAAATATTGCATTAGAGATGTTAGGTTGCCTTAGATTAGGATATACAATGTTATAGACACATATAATGTTCCCACCGAGGAGTAGGGTCCGACACGCCTGGAATGTTGTAGAGTATTACATCCGAGATGTAAGGTTGCCTTAGGTTAGAATATATAACGTTATGGATGTATATACTGTTCCCACCGAGAAGTAGGGTCCGACACGCCAGGAATGTTGTTAAATATTACATCCAGGATGTAAGGTTGCCTTAGGTTAGGATATATAACGTTATGGATGTATATACTGTTCCCACCGAGAAGTAGGGTCCGACACGCCAGGAATGTTGTCAAGTATTATATCCGAGATGTAAGGTTGCCTTAGGTTAGGATATATAACGTTATGGACGTATATACTGTTCCCACCGAGAAGTAGGGTCTGACACGCCAGGAATGTTGTCAAATATTACATCCGAGTTGTTACGTTGCCGTTATAGACGCATTAATGTTACCACCGAGACGCAGGGACCGACACGCCTGGAATGTTGTCAAATGTTACATCCGAGATGTTAGGTTGCCTTAGGTTAGGATATATAACGTTATAGACGCATGTAATGTTACCACCGAGACGTAGGGACCGACACGCCTGGAATGTTGTCAAATGTTACATCCGAGATGTTAGGTTGCCTTAGGTTAGGATATATGACGTTACAGACGTATATACTGTTCCCTCCGAGAAGTAGGGTTCGACAGGCCAGGAATGTTATCAAATATTGCATCCGAGATGTTAGGTTGCCTTAGATTATGATATATACCGTTATAGACGCATATAATGTTCCCACCGAGAAGTAGGGTCCGACACGCCTGGAATGATGTAGAATATTACATCCGAGATGTCAGGTTGCCTTAGGTTAGGATATATAACGTTATACACGTATATACTGTTCCCTCCGAGAAGTAGGGTTCGACAGGCCAGGAATGTTGTCAAATATTGCATCCGAGATGTTAGGTTGCCTTAGATTAGGATATACAACGTTATAGACGCATATAATGTTCCCACCGAGAAGTAGGGTCCGACAAGCCTGGAAGGTTGTAGAATATTAAATCCGAGATGTTAGGTTGCCTTAGGTTAGGATATATGACGTTACAGACGTATATACTGTTCCCTCCGAGAAGTAGGGTTCGACAGGCCAGGAATGTTATCAAATATTGCATCCGAGATGTTAGGTTGCCTTAGATTATGATATATACCGTTATAGACGCATATAATGTTCCCACCGAGAAGTAGGGTCCCACACGCCTGGAATGATGTAGAATATTACATCCGAGATGTCAGGTTGCCTTAGGTTAGGATATATAACGTTATACACGTATATAGTGTTCCCTCCGAGAAGTAGGGTTCGACAGGCCAGGAATGTTGTCAAATATTGCATCCGAGATGTTAGGTTGCCTTCGATTAGGATATACAACGTTATAGACGCATATAATGTTCCCACCGAGAAGTAGGGTCCGACAAGCCTGGAAGGTTGTAGAATATTAAATCCGAGATGTTAGGTTGCCTTAGGTTAGGATATATGACGTTACAGACGTATATACTGTTCCCTCCTAGAAGTAGGGTTCGACAGGCCAGGAATGTTATCAAATATTGCATCCGAGATGTTAGGTTGCCTTAGATTATGATATATACCGTTATAGACGCATATAATGTTCCCACCGAGAAGTAGGGTCCGACACGCCTGGAATGATGTAGAATATTACATCCGAGATGTCAGGTTGCCTTAGGTTAGGATATATAACGTTATACACGTATATACTGTTCCCTCCGAGAAGTAGGGTTCGACAGGCCAGGAATGTTGTCAAATATTGCATCCGAGATGTTAGGTTGCCTTAGATTAGGATATACAACGTTATAGACGCATATAATGTTCCCACCGAGAAGTAGGGTCCGACAAGCCTGGAAGGTTGTAGAATATTAAATCCGAGATGTTAGGTTGCCTTAGGTTAGGATATATGACGTTACAGACGTATATACTGTTCCCTCCGAGAAGTAGGGTTCGACAGGCCAGGAATGTTATCAAATATTGCATCCGAGATGTTAGGTTGCCTTAGATTATGATATATACCGTTATAGACGCATATAATGTTCCCACCGAGAAGTAGGGTCCGACACGCCTGGAATGATGTAGAATATTACATCCGAGATGTCAGGTTGCCTTAGGTTAGGATATATAACGTTATACACGTATATACTGTTCCCTCCGAGAAGTAGGGTTCGACAGGCCAGGAATGTTGTCAAATATTGCATCCGAGATGTTAGGTTGCCTTAGATTAGGATATACAACGTTATAGACGCATATAATGTTCCCACCGAGAAGTAGGGTCCGACAAGTCTGGAAGGTTGTAGAATATTAAATCCGAGATGTTAGGTTGCCTTAGGTTAGGATATATGACGTTACAGACGTATATACTGTTCCCTCCGAGAAGTAGGGTTCGACAGGCCAGGAATGTTATCAAATATTGCATCCGAGATGTTAGGTTGCCTTAGATTATGATATATACCGTTATAGACGCATATAATGTTCCCACCGAGAAGTAGGGTCCGACACGCCTGGAATGATGTAGAATATTACATCCGAGATGTCAGGTTGCCTTAGGTTAGGATATATAACGTTATACACGTATATACTGTTCCCTCCGAGAAGTAGGGTTCGACAGGCCAGGAATGTTGTCAAATATTGCATTAGAGATGTTAGGTTGCCTTAGATTAGGATATACAACGTTATAGACGCATATAATGTTCCCACCGAGAAGTAGGGTCCGACAAGACTGGAAGGTTGTAGAATATTAAATCCGAGATGTTAGGTTGCCTTAGGTTAGGATATATGACGTTACAGACGTATATACTGTTCCCTCCGAGAAGTAGGGTTCGACAGGCCAGGAATGTTATCAAATATTGCATCCGAGATGTTAGGTTGCCTTAGATTATGATATATACCGTTATAGACGCATATAATGTTCCCACCGAGAAGTAGGGTCCGACACGCCTGGAATGATGTAGAATATTACATCCGAGATGTCAGGTTGCCTTAGGTTAGGATATATAACGTTATACACGTATATACTGTTCCCTCCGAGAAGTAGGGTTCGACAGGCCAGGAATGTTGTCAAATATTGCATCCGAGATGTTAGGTTGCCTTAGATTAGGATATACAACGTTATAGACGCATATAATGTTCCCACCGAGAAGTAGGGTCCGACAAGCCTGGAAGGTTGTAGAATATTAAATCCGAGATGTTAGGTTGCCTTAGGTTAGGATATATGACGTTACAGACGTATATACTGTTCCCTCCGAGAAGTAGGGTTCGACAGGCCAGGAATGTTATCAAATATTGCATCCGAGATGTTAGGTTGCCTTAGATTATGATATATACCGTTATAGACGCATATAATGTTCCCACCGAGAAGTAGGGTCCGACACGCCTGGAATGATGTAGAATATTACATCCGGGATGTCAGGTTGCCTCAGGTTAGGATATATAACGTTATACACGTATATACTGTTCCCTCCGAGAAGTAGGGTTCGACAGGCCAGGAATGTTGTCAAATATTGCATCCGAGATGTTAGGTTGCCTTAGATTAGGATATACAACGTTATAGACGCATATAATGTTCCCACCGAGGAGTAGGGTCCGACACGCCTGGAATGTTGTAGAGTATTACATCCGAGATGTAAGGTTGCCTTAGGTTAGAATGTATAACGTTATGGATGTATATACTGTTCCCACCGAGAAGTAGGGTTCGACAGGCCAGGAATGTTATCAAATATTGCATCCGAGATGTTAGGTTGCCTTAGATTATGATATATACCGTTATAGACGCATATAATGTTCCCACCGAGAAGTAGGGTCCGGCACGCCTGGAATGATGTAAAATATTACATCCGAGATGTCACGTTGCCTTAGGTTAGGATATATAACGTTATAGACGTATATACTGTTCCCTCCGAGAAGTAGGGTTCGACAGGCCAGGAATGTTGTCAAATATTGCATTAGAGATGTTAGGTTGCCTTAGATTAGGATATACAATGTTATAGACACATATAATGTTCCCACCGAGGAGTAGGGTCCGACACGCCTGGAATGTTGTAGAGTATTACATCCGAGATGTAAGGTTGCCTTAGGTTAGAATATATAACGTTATGGATGTATATACTGTTCCCACCGAGAAGTAGGGTCCGACACGCCAGGAATGTTGTTAAATATTACATCCAGGATGTAAGGTTGCCTTAGGTTAGGATATATAACGTTATGGATGTATATACTGTTCCCACCGAGAAGTAGGGTCCGACACGCCAGGAATGTTGTCAAGTATTATATCCGAGATGTAAGGTTGCCTTAGGTTAGGATATATAACGTTATGGACGTATATACTGTTCCCACCGAGAAGTAGGGTCTGACACGCCAGGAATGTTGTCAAATATTACATCCGAGTTGTTACGTTGCCGTTATAGACGCATTAATGTTACCACCGAGACGCAGGGACCGACACGCCTGGAATGTTCTCAAATGTTACATCCGAGATGTTAGGTTGCCATAGGTTAGGATATATAACGTTATAGACGCATGTAATGTTACCACCGAGACGTAGGGACCGACACGCCTGGAATGTTGTCAAATGTTACATCCGAGATGTTAGGTTGCCTTAGGTTAGGATATATGACGTTACAGACGTATATACTGTTCCCTCCGGGAAGTAGGGTTCGACAGGCCAGGAATGTTATCAAATATTGCATCCGAGATGTTAGGTTGCCTTAGATTATGATATATACCGTTATAGACGCATATAATGTTCCCACCGAGTAGTAGGATCCGACACGCCTGGAAGGTTGTAGAATATTACATCCGAGATGTTAGGTTGCCTTAGGTTAGGATATATATCGTTATAGACGTATATACTGTTCCCACCGAGAGGTAGGGTTCGACAGGCCAGTAATGTTGTCAAATATTGCATCCGAGATGTTAGGTTGCCTTAGATAAGGATATATACCGTTATAGACGTATTTAATGTTCCCTCCGAGAAGTAGGGTTCGACAGGCCAGGAATGTTGTCAAATATTGCATCCGAGATGTTAGGTTGCCTTAGATTAGGATATACAACGTTATAGACGCATATAATGTTCCCACCGAGAAGTAGGGTCCGACAAGCCTGGAAGGTTGTAGAATATTAAATCCGAGATGTTAGGTTGCCTTAGGTTAGGATATATGACGTTACAGACGTATATACTGTTCCCTCCGAGAAGTAGGGTTCGACAGGCCAGGAATGTTATCAAATATTGCATCCGAGATGTTAGGTTGCCTTAGATTATGATATATACCGTTATAGACGCATATAATGTTCCCACCGAGAAGTAGGGTCCGACACGCCTGGAATGATGTAGAATATTACATCCGAGATGTCAGGTTGCCTTAGGTTAGGATATATAACGTTATACACGTATATACTGTTCCCTCCGAGAAGTAGGGTTCGACAGGCCAGGAATGTTGTCAAATATTGCATCCGAGATGTTAGGTTGCCTTAGATTAGGATATACAACGTTATAGACGCATATAATGTTCCCACCGAGAAGTAGGGTCCGACAAGCCTGGAAGGTTGTAGAATATTAAATCCGAAATGTTAGGTTGCCTTAGGTTAGGATATATGACGTTACAGACGTATGTACTGTTCCCTCCGAGAAGTAGGGTTCGACAGGCCAGGAATGTTATCAAATATTGCATCCGAGATGTTAGGTTGCCTTAGATTATGATATATACCGTTATAGACGCATATAATGTTCCCACCGAGAAGTAGGGTCCGACACGCCTGGAATGATGTAGAATATTACATCCGAGATGTCAGGTTGCCTTAGGTTAGGATATATAACGTTATACACGTATATACTGTTCCCTCCGAGAAGTAGGGTTCGACAGGCCAGGAATGTTGTCAAATATTGCATCCGAGATGTTAGGTTGCCTTAGATTAGGATATACAACGTTATAGACGCATATAATGTTCCCACCGAGAAGTAGGGTCCGACAAGCCTGGAAGGTTGTAGAATATTAAATCCGAGATGTTAGGTTGCCTTAGGTTAGGATATATGACGTTACAGACGTATATACTGTTCCCTCCGAGAAGTAGGGTTCGACAGGCCAGGAATGTTATCAAATATTGCATCCGAGATGTTAGGATGCCTTAGATTATGATATATACCGTTATAGACGCATATAATGTTCCCACCGAGAAGTAGGGTCCGACACGCCTGGAATGATGTAGAATATTACATCCGAGATGTCAGGTTGCCTTAGGTTAGGATATATAACGTTATACACGTATATACTGTTCCCTCCGAGAAGTAGGGTTCGACAGGCCAGGAATGTTGTCAAATATTGCATCCGAGATGTTAGGTTGCCTTAGATTAGGATATACAACGTTATAGACGCATATAATGTTCCCACCGAGGAGTAGGGTCCGACACGCCTGGAATGTTGTAGAGTATTACATCCGAGATGTTAGGTTGCCTTAGGTTAGGATATATGACGTTACAGACGTATGTACTGTTCCCTCCGAGAAGTAGGGTTCGACAGGCCAGGAATGTTATCAAATATTGCATCCGAGATGTTAGGTTGCCTTAGATTATGATATATACCGTTATAGACGCATATAATGTTCCCACCGAGAAGTAGGGTCCGACACGCCTGGAATGATGTAGAATATTACATCCTAGATGTAAGGTTGCCTTAGGTTAGAATATATAACGTTATGGATGTATATACTGTTCCCACCGAGAAGTAGGGTCCGACACGCCAGGAATGTTGTTAAATATTACATCCAGGATGTAAGGTTGCCTTAGGTTAGGATATATAACGTTATGGATGTATATACTGTTCCCACCGAGAAGTAGGGTCCGACACGCCAGGAATGTTGTCAAGTATTACATCCGAGATGTAAGGTTGCCTTAGGTTAGGATATATAACGTTATGGACGTATATACTGTTCCCACCGAGAAGTAGGGTCTGACACGCCAGGAATGTTGTCAAATATTACATCCGAGTTGTTACGTTGCCGTTATAGACGCATTAATGTTACCACCGAGACGCAGGGACCGACACGCCTGGAATGTTGTCAAATGTTACATCCGAGATGTTAGGTTGCCTTAGGTTAGGATATATAACGTTATAGACGCATGTAATGTTACCACCGAGACGTAGGGACCGACACGCCTGGAATGTTGTCAAATGTTACATCCGAGATGTTAGGTTGCCTTAGGTTAGGATATATGACGTTACAGACGTATATACTGTTCCCTCCGGGAAGTAGGGTTCGACAGGCCAGGAATGTTATCAAATATTGCATCCGAGATGTTAGGTTGCCTTAGATTATGATATATACCGTTATAGACGCATATAATGTTCCCACCGAGTAGTAGGATCCGACACGCCTGGAAGGTTGTAGAATATTACATCCGAGATGTTAGGTTGCCTTAGGTTAGGATATATGACGTTACAGACGTATATACTGTTCCCTCCGAGAAGTAGGGTTCGACAGGCCAGGAATGTTATCAAATATTGCATCCGAGATGTTAGGTTGCCTTAGATTATGATATATACCGTTATAGACGCATATAATGTTCCCACCGAGAAGTAGGGTCCGACACGCCTGGAATGATGTAGAATATTACATCCGAGATGTCAGGTTGCCTCAGGTTAGGATATATAACGTTATACACGTATATACTGTTCCCTCCGAGAAGTAGGGTTCGACAGGCCAGGAATGTTGTCAAATATTGCATTAGAGATGTTAGGTTGCCTTAGATTAGGATATACAATGTTATAGACACATATAATGTTCCCACCGAGGAGTAGGGTCCGACACGCCTGGAATGTTGTAGAGTATTACATCCGAGATGTAAGGTTGCCTTAGGTTAGAATATATAACGTTATGGATGTATATACTGTTCCCACCGAGAAGTAGGGTCCGACACGCCAGGAATGTTGTTAAATATTACATCCAGGATGTAAGGTTGCCTTAGGTTAGGATATATAACGTTATGGATGTATATACTGTTCCCACCGAGAAGTAGGGTCCGACACGCCAGGAATGTTGTCAAGTATTATATCCCAGATGTAAGGTTGCCTTAGGTTAGGATATATAACGTTATGGACGTATATACTGTTCCCACCGAGAAGTAGGGTCTGACACGCCAGGAATGTTGTCAAATATTACATCCGAGTTGTTACGTTGCCGTTATAGACGCATTAATGTTACCACCGAGACGCAGGGACCGACACGCCTGGAATGTTGTCAAATGTTACATCCGAGATGTTAGGTTGCCATAGGTTACGATATATAACGTTATAGACGCATGTAATGTTACCACCGAGACGTAGGGACCGACACGCCTGGAATGTTGTCAAATGTTACATCCGAGATGTTAGGTTGCCTTAGGTTAGGATATATGACGTTACAGACGTATATACTGTTCCCTCCGGGAAGTAGGGTTCGACAGGCCAGGAATGTTATCAAATATTGCATCCGAGATGTTAGGTTGCCTTAGATTATGATATATACCGTTATAGACGCATATAATATTCCCACCGAGAAGTAGGGTCCGACACGCCTGGAATGATGTAGAATATTACATCCGGGATGTCAGGTTGCCTCAGGTTAGGATATATAACGTTATACACGTATATACTGTTCCCTCCGAGAAGTAGGGTTCGACAGGCCAGGAATGTTGTCAAATATTGCATCCGAGATGTTAGGTTGCCTTAGATTAGGATATACAACGTTATAGACGCATATAATGTTCCCACCGAGGAGTAGGGTCCGACACGCCTGGAATGTTGTAGAGTATTACATCCGAGATGTAAGGTTGCCTTAGGTTAGAATGTATAACGTTATGGATGTATATACTGTTCCCACCGAGAAGTAGGGTTCGACAGGCCAGGAATGTTATCAAATATTGCATCCGAGATGTTAGGTTGCCTTAGATTATGATATATACCGTTATAGACGCATATAATGTTCCCACCGAGAAGTAGGGTCCGGCACGCCTGGAATGATGTAAAATATTACATCCGAGATGTCACGTTGCCTTAGGTTAGGATATATAACGTTATAGACGTATATACTGTTCCCTCCGAGAAGTAGGGTTCGACAGGCCAGGAATGTTGTCAAATATTGCATTAGAGATGTTAGGTTGCCTTAGATTAGGATATACAATGTTATAGACACATATAATGTTCCCACCGAGGAGTAGGGTCCGACACGCCTGGAATGTTGTAGAGTATTACATCCGAGATGTAAGGTTGCCTTAGGTTAGAATATATAACGTTATGGATGTATATACTGTTCCCACCGAGAAGTAGGGTCCGACACGCCAGGAATGTTGTTAAATATTACATCCAGGATGTAAGGTTGCCTTAGGTTAGGATATATAACGTTATGGATGTATATACTGTTCCCACCGAGAAGTAGGGTCCGACACGCCAGGAATGTTGTCAAGTATTATATCCGAGATGTAAGGTTGCCTTAGGTTAGGATATATAACGTTATGGACGTATATACTGTTCCCACCGAGAAGTAGGGTCTGACACGCCAGGAATGTTGTCAAATATTACATCCGAGTTGTTACGTTGCCGTTATAGACGCATTAATGTTACCACCGAGACGCAGGGACCGACACGCCTGGAATGTTCTCAAATGTTACATCCGAGATGTTAGGTTGCCATAGGTTAGGATATATAACTTTATAGACGCATGTAATGTTACCACCGAGACGTAGGGACCGACACGCCTGGAATGTTGTCAAATGTTACATCCGAGATGTTAGGTTGCCTTAGGTTAGGATATATGACGTTACAGACGTATATACTGTTCCCTCCGGGAAGTAGGGTTCGACAGGCCAGGAATGTTATCAAATATTGCATCCGAGATGTTAGGTTGCCTTAGATTATGATATATACCGTTATAGACGCATATAATGTTCCCACCGAGTAGTAGGATCCGACACGCCTGGAAGGTTGTAGAATATTACATCCGAGATGTTAGGTTGCCTTAGGTTAGGATATATATCGTTATAGACGTATATACTGTTCCCACCGAGAGGTAGGGTTCGACAGGCCAGTAATGTTGTCAAATATTGCATCCGAGATGTTAGGTTGCTTTAGATAAGGATATATACCGTTATAGACGTATTTAATGTTCCCTCCGAGAAGTAGGGTTCGACAGGCCAGGAATGTTGTCAAATATTGCATCCGAGATGTTAGGTTGCCTTAGATTAGGATATACAACGTTATAGACGCATATAATGTTCCCACCGAGAAGTAGGGTCCGACAAGCCTGGAAGGTTGTAGAATATTAAATCCGAGATGTTAGGTTGCCTTAGGTTAGGATATATGACGTTACAGACGTATATACTGTTCCCTCCGAGAAGTAGGGTTCGACAGGCCAGGAATGTTATCAAATATTGCATCCGAGATGTTAGGTTGCCTTAGATTATGATATATACCGTTATAGACGCATATAATGTTCCCACCGAGAAGTAGGGTCCGACACGCCTGGAATGATGTAGAATATTACATCCGAGATGTCAGGTTGCCTTAGGTTAGGATATATAACGTTATACACGTATATACTGTTCCCTCCGAGAAGTAGGGTTCGACAGGCCAGGAATGTTGTCAAATATTGCATCCGAGATGTTAGGTTGCCTTAGATTAGGATATACAACGTTATAGACGCATATAATGTTCCCACCGAGAAGTAGGGTCCGACAAGCCTGGAAGGTTGTAGAATATTAAATCCGAAATGTTAGGTTGCCTTAGGTTAGGATATATGACGTTACAGACGTATGTACTGTTCCCTCCGAGAAGTAGGGTTCGACAGGCCAGGAATGTTATCAAATATTGCATCCGAGATGTTAGGTTGCCTTAGATTATGATATATACCGTTATAGACGCATATAATGTTCCCACCGAGAAGTAGGGTCCGACACGCCTGGAATGATGTAGAATATTACATCCGAGATGTCAGGTTGCCTTAGGTTAGGATATATAACGTTATACACGTATATACTGTTCCCTCCGAGAAGTAGGGTTCGACAGGCCAGGAATGTTGTCAAATATTGCATCCGAGATGTTAGGTTGCCTTAGATTAGGATATACAACGTTATAGACGCATATAATGTTCCCACCGAGAAGTAGGGTCCGACAAGCCTGGAAGGTTGTAGAATATTAAATCCGAGATGTTAGGTTGCCTTAGGTTAGGATATATGACGTTACAGACGTATATACTGTTCCCTCCGAGAAGTAGGGTTCGACAGGCCAGGAATGTTATCAAATATTGCATCCGAGATGTTAGGATGCCTTAGATTATGATATATACCGTTATAGACGCATATAATGTTCCCACCGAGAAGTAGGGTCCGACACGCCTGGAATGATGTAGAATATTACATCCGAGATGTCAGGTTGCCTTAGGTTAGGATATATAACGTTATACACGTATATACTGTTCCCTCCGAGAAGTAGGGTTCGACAGGCCAGGAATGTTGTCAAATATTGCATCCGAGATGTTAGGTTGCCTTAGATTAGGATATACAACGTTATAGACGCATATAATGTTCCCACCGAGGAGTAGGGTCCGACACGCCTGGAATGTTGTAGAGTATTACATCCGAGATGTTAGGTTGCCTTAGGTTAGGATATATGACGTTACAGACGTATGTACTGTTCCCTCCGAGAAGTAGGGTTCGACAGGCCAGGAATGTTATCAAATATTGCATCCGAGATGTTAGGTTGCCTTAGATTATGATATATACCGTTATAGACGCATATAATGTTCCCACCGAGAAGTAGGGTCCGACACGCCTGGAATGATGTAGAATATTACATCCTAGATGTAAGGTTGCCTTAGGTTAGAATATATAACGTTATGGATGTATATACTGTTCCCACCGAGAAGTAGGGTCCGACACGCCAGGAATGTTGTTAAATATTACATCCAGGATGTAAGGTTGCCTTAGGTTAGGATATATAACGTTATGGATGTATATACTGTTCCCACCGAGAAGTAGGGTCCGACACGCCAGGAATGTTGTCAAGTATTACATCCGAGATGTAAGGTTGCCTTAGGTTAGGATATATAACGTTATGGACGTATATACTGTTCCCTCCGAGAAGTAGGGTTCGACAGGCCAGGAATGTTATCAAATATTGCATCCGAGATGTTAGGATGCCTTAGATTATGATATATACCGTTATAGACGCATATAATGTTCCCACCGAGAAGTAGGGTCCGACACGCCTGGAATGATGTAGAATATTACATCCGAGATGTCAGGTTGCCTTAGGTTAGGATATATAACGTTATACACGTATATACTGTTCCCTCCGAGAAGTAGGGTTCGACAGGCCAGGAATGTTGTCAAATATTGCATCCGAGATGTTAGGTTGCCTTAGATTAGGATATACAACGTTATAGACGCATATAATGTTCCCACCGAGGAGTAGGGTCCGACACGCCTGGAATGTTGTAGAGTATTACATCCGAGATGTTAGGTTGCCTTAGGTTAGGATATATGACGTTACAGACGTATGTACTGTTCCCTCCGAGAAGTAGGGTTCGACAGGCCAGGAATGTTATCAAATATTGCATCCGAGATGTTAGGTTGCCTTAGATTATGATATATACCGTTATAGACGCATATAATGTTCCCACCGAGAAGTAGGGTCCGGCACGCCTGGAATGATGTAAAATATTACATCCGAGATGTCACGTTGCCTTAGGTTAGGATATATAACGTTATAGACGTATATACTGTTCCCTCCGAGAAGTAGGGTTCGACAGGCCAGGAATGTTGTCAAATATTGCATTAGAGATGTTAGGTTGCCTTAGATTAGGATATACAATGTTATAGACACATATAATGTTCCCACCGAGGAGTAGGGTCCGACACGCCTGGAATGTTGTAGAGTATTACATCCGAGATGTAAGGTTGCCTTAGGTTAGAATATATAACGTTATGGATGTATATACTGTTCCCACCGAGAAGTAGGGTCCGACACGCCAGGAATGTTGTTAAATATTACATCCAGGATGTAAGGTTGCCTTAGGTTAGGATATATAACGTTATGGATGTATATACTGTTCCCACCGAGAAGTAGGGTCCGACACGCCAGGAATGTTGTCAAGTATTATATCCCAGATGTAAGGTTGCCTTAGGTTAGGATATATAACGTTATGGACGTATATACTGTTCCCACCGAGAAGTAGGGTCTGACACGCCAGGAATGTTGTCAAATATTACATCCGAGTTGTTACGTTGCCGTTATAGACGCATTAATGTTACCACCGAGACGCAGGGACCGACACGCCTGGAATGTTGTCAAATGTTACATCCGAGATGTTAGGTTGCCATAGGTTACGATATATAACGTTATAGACGCATGTAATGTTACCACCGAGACGTAGGGACCGACACGCCTGGAATGTTGTCAAATGTTACATCCGAGATGTTAGGTTGCCTTAGGTTAGGATATATGACGTTACAGACGTATATACTGTTCCCTCCGGGAAGTAGGGTTCGACAGGCCAGGAATGTTATCAAATATTGCATCCGAGATGTTAGGTTGCCTTAGATTATGATATATACCGTTATAGACGCATATAATGTTCCCACCGAGTAGTAGGATCCGACACGCCTGGAAGGTTGTAGAATATTACATCCGAGATGTTAGGTTGCCTTAGGTTAGGATATATATCGTTATAGACGTATATACTGTTCCCACCGAGAGGTAGGGTTCGACAGGCCAGTAATGTTGTCAAATATTGCATCCGAGATGTTAGGTTGCCTTAGATAAGGATATATACCGTTATAGACGTATTTAATGTTCCCTCCGAGAAGTAGGGTTCGACAGGCCAGGAATGTTGTCAAATATTGCATCCGAGATGTTAGGTTGCCTTAGATTAGGATATACAACGTTATAGACGCATATAATGTTCCCACCGAGAAGTAGGGTCCGACAAGCCTGGAAGGTTGTAGAATATTAAATCCGAGATGTTAGGTTGCCTTAGGTTAGGATATATGACGTTACAGACGTATATACTGTTCCCTCCGAGAAGTAGGGTTCGACAGGCCAGGAATGTTATCAAATATTGCATCCGAGATGTTAGGTTGCCTTAGATTATGATATATACCGTTATAGACGCATATAATGTTCCCACCGAGAAGTAGGGTCCGACACGCGTGGAATGATGTAGAATATTACATCCGAGATGTCAGGTTGCCTTAGGTTAGGATATATAACGTTATACACGTATATACTGTTCCCTCCGAGAAGTAGGGTTCGACAGGCCAGGAATGTTGTCAAATATTGCATCCGACATGTTAGGTTGCCTTAGATTAGGATATACAACGTTATAGACGCATATAATGTTCCCACCGAGAAGTAGGGTCCGACAAGCCTGGAAGGTTGTAGAATATTAAATCCGAAATGTTAGGTTGCCTTAGGTTAGGATATATGACGTTACAGACGTATGTACTGTTCCCTCCGAGAAGTAGGGTTCGACAGGCCAGGAATGTTATCAAATATTGCATCCGAGATGTTAGGTTGCCTTAGATTATGATATATACCGTTATAGACGCATATAATGTTCCCACCGAGAAGTAGGGTCCGACACGCCTGGAATGATGTAGAATATTACATCCGAGATGTCAGGTTGCCTTAGGTTAGGATATATAACGTTATACACGTATATACTGTTCCCTCCGAGATGTAGGGTTCGACAGGCCAGGAATGTTGTCAAATATTGCATCCGAGATGTTAGGTTGCCTTAGATTAGGATATACAACGTTATAGACGCATATAATGTTCCCACCGAGAAGTAGGGTCCGACAAGCCTGGAAGGTTGTAGAATAATAAATCCGAGATGTTAGGTTGCCTTAGGTTAGGATATATGACGTTACAGACGTATATACTGTTCCCTCCGAGAAGTAGGGTTCGACAGGCCAGGAATGTTATCAAATATTGCATCCGAGATGTTAGGATGCCTTAGATTATGATATATACCGTTATAGACGCATATAATGTTCCCACCGAGAAGTAGGGTCCGACACGCCTGGAATGATGTAGAATATTACATCCGAGATGTCAGGTTGCCTTAGGTTAGGATATATAACGTTATACACGTATATACTGTTCCCTCCGAGAAGTAGGGTTCGACAGGCCAGGAATGTTGTCAAATATTGCATCCGAGATGTTAGGTTGCCTTAGATTAGGATATACAACGTTATAGACGCATATAATGTTCCCACCGAGGAGTAGGGTCCGACAAGCCTGGAATGTTGTAGAGTATTACATCCGAGATGTTAGGTTGCCTTAGGTTAGGATATATGACGTTACAGACGTATGTACTGTTCCCTCCGAGAAGTAGGGTTCGACAGGCCAGGAATGTTATCAAATATTGCATCCGAGATGTTAGGTTGCCTTAGATTATGATATATACCGTTATAGACGCATATAATGTTCCCACCGAGAAGTAGGGTCCGACACGCCTGGAATGATGTAGAATATTACATCCTAGATGTAAGGTTGCCTTAGGTTAGAATATATAACGTTATGGATGTATATACTGTTCCCACCGAGAAGTAGGGTCCGACAGGCCAGGAATGTTGTTAAATATTACATCCAGGATGTAAGGTTGCCTTAGGTTAGGATATATAACGTTATGGATGTATATACTGTTCCCACCGAGGAGTAGGGTCCGACACGCCTGGAATGTTGTAGAGTATTACATCCGAGATGTTAGGTTGCCTTAGGTTAGGATATATGACGTTACAGACGTATGTACTGTTCCCTCCGAGAAGTAGGGTTCGACAGGCCAGGAATGTTATCAAATATTGCATCCGAGATGTTAGGTTGCCTTAGATTATGATATATACCGTTATAGACGCATATAATGTTCCCACCGAGAAGTAGGGTCCGACACGCCTGGAATGATGTAGAATATTACATCCTAGATGTAAGGTTGCCTTAGGTTAGAATATATAACGTTATGGATGTATATACTGTTCCCACCGAGAAGTAGGGTCCGACACGCCAGGAATGTTGTTAAATATTACATCCAGGATGTAAGGTTGCCTTAGGTTAGGATATATAACGTTATGGATGTATATACTGTTCCCACCGAGAAGTAGGGTCCGACACGCCAGGAATGTTGTCAAGTATTACATCCGAGATGTAAGGTTGCCTTAGGTTAGGATATATAACGTTATGGACGTATATACTGTTCCCACCGAGAAGTAGGGTCTGACACGCCAGGAATGTTGTCAAATATTACATCCGAGTTGTTACGTTGCCGTTATAGACGCATTAATGTTACCACCGAGACGCAGGGACCGACACGCCTGGAATGTTGTCAAATGTTACATCCGAGATGTTAGGTTGCCTTAGGTTAGGATATATAACGTTATAGACGCATGTAATGTTACCACCGAGACGTAGGGACCGACACGCCTGGAATGTTGTCAAATGTTACATCCGAGATGTTAGGTTGCCTTAGGTTAGGATATATGACGTTACAGACGTATATACTGTTCCCTCCGGGAAGTAGGGTTCGACAGGCCAGGAATGTTATCAAATATTGCATCCGAGATGTTAGGTTGCCTTAGATTATGATATATACCGTTATAGACGCATATAATGTTCCTACCGAGTAGTAGGATCCGACACGCCTGGAAGGTTGTAGAATATTACATCCGAGATGTTAGGTTGCCTTAGGTTAGGATATATATCGTTATAGACGTATATACTGTTCCCACCGAGAGGTAGGGTTCGACAGGCCAGTAATGTTGTCAAATATTGCATCCGAGATGTTAGGTTGCCTTAGATAAGGATATATACCGTTATACACGTATATACTGTTCCCTCCGAGAAGTAGGGTTCGACAGGCCAGGAATGTTGTCAAATATTGCATCCGAGATGTTAGGTTGCCTTAGATTAGGATATACAACGTTATAGACGCATATAATGTTCCCACCGAGAAGTAGGGTCCGACAAGCCTGGAAGGTTGTAGAATATTAAATCCGAGATGTTAGGTTGCCTTAGTTTAGGATATATGACGTTACAGACGTATGTACTCTTCCCTCCGAGAAGTAGGGTTCGACAGGCCAGGAATGTTATCAAATATTGCATCCGAGATGTTAGGTTGCCTTAGATTATGATATATACCGTTATAGACGCATATAATGCTCCCACCGAGAAGTAGGGTCCGACACGCCTGGAATGATGTAGAATATTACATCCGAGATGTCAGGTTGCCTTAGGTTAGGATATATAACGTTATACACGTATATACTGTTCCCTCCGAGAAGTAGGGTTCGACAGGCCAGGAATGTTGTCAAATATTGCATCCGAGATGTTAGGTTGCCTTAGATTAGGATATACAACGTTATAGACGCATATAATGTTCCCACCGAGAAGTAGGGTCCGACAAGCCTGGAAGGTTGTAGAATATTAAATCCGAGATGTTAGGTTGCCTTAGGTTAGGATATATGACGTTACAGACGTATATACTGTTCCCTCCGAGAAGTAGGGTTCGACAGGCCAGGAATGTTATCAAATATTGCATCCGAGATGTTAGGTTGCCTTAGATTATGATATATACCGTTATAGACGCATATAATGTTCCCACCGAGAAGTAGGGTCCGACACGCCTGGAATGATGTAGAATATTACATCCGAGATGTCAGGTTGCCTTAGGTTAGGATATATAACGTTATACACGTATATACTGTTCCCTCCGAGAAGTAGGGTTCGACAGGCCAGGAATGTTGTCAAATATTGCATCCGAGATGTTAGGTTGCCTTAGATTAGGATATACAACGTTATAGACGCATATAATGTTCCCACCGAGAAGTAGGGTCCGACAAGCCTGGAAGGTTGTAGAATATTAAATCCGAGATGTTAGGTTGCCTTAGGTTAGGATATATGACGTTACAGACGTATATACTGTTCCCTCCGAGAAGTAGGGTTCGACAGGCCAGGAATGTTATCAAATATTGCATCCGAGATGTTAGGTTGCCTTAGATTATGATATATACCGTTATAGACGCATATAATGTTCCCACCGAGAAGTAGGGTCCGACACGCCTGGAATGATGTAGAATATTACATCCGAGATGTCAGGTTGCCTTAGGTTAGGATATATAACGTTATACACGTATATACTGTTCCCTCCGAGATGTAGGGTTCGACAGGCCAGGAATGTTGTCAAATATTGCATCCGAGATGTTAGGTTGCCTTAGATTAGGATATACAACGTTATAGACGCATATAATGTTCCCACCGAGAAGTAGGGTCCGACAAGACTGGAAGGTTGTAGAATATTAAATCCGAGATGTTAGGTTGCCTTAGGTTAGGATATATGACGTTACAGACGTATATACTGTTCCCTCCGAGAAGTAGGGTTCGACAGGCCAGGAATGTTATCAAATATTGCATCCGAGAAGTTAGGTTGCCTTAGATTATGATATATACCGTTATAGACGCATATAATGTTCCCACCGAGAAGTAGGGTCCGACACGCCTGGAATGATGTAGAATATTACATCCGAGATGTCAGGTTGCCTTAGGTTAGGATATATAACGTTATACACGTATATACTGTTCCCTCCGAGAAGTAGGGTTCGACAGGCCAGGAATGTTGTCAAATATTGCATCCGAGATGTTAGGTTGCCTTAGATTAGGATATACAACGTTATAGACGCATATAATGTTCCCACCGAGAAGTAGGGTCCGACAAGCCTGGAAGGTTGTAGAATATTAAATCCGAGATGTTAGGTTGCCTTAGGTTAGGATATATGACGTTACAGACGTATATACTGTTCCCTCCGAGAAGTAGGGTTCGACAGGCCAGGAATGTTATCAAATATTGCATCCGAGATGTTAGGTTGCCTTAGATTATGATATATACCGTTATAGACGCATATAATGTTCCCACCGAGAAGTAGGGTCCGACACGCCTGGAATGATGTAGAATATTACATCCGAGATGTCAGGTTGCCTCAGGTTAGGATATATAACGTTATACACGTATATTCTGTTCCCTCCGAGAAGTAGGGTTCGACAGGCCAGGAATGTTGTCAAATATTGCATCCGAGATGTTAGGTTGCCTTAGATTAGGATATACAACGTTATAGACGCATATAATGTTCCCACCGAGGAGTAGGGTCCGACACGCCTGGAATGTTGTAGAGTATTACATCCGAGATGTAAGGTTGCCTTAGGTTAGAATGTATAACGTTATGGATGTATATACTGTTCCCACCGAGAAGTAGGGTTCGACAGGCCAGGAATGTTATCAAATATTGCATCCGAGATGTTAGGTTGCCTTAGATTATGATATATACCGTTATAGACGCATATAATGTTCCCACCGAGAAGTAGGGTCCGGCACGCCTGGAATGATGTAAAATATTACATCCGAGATGTCACGTTGCCTTAGGTTAGGATATATAACGTTATAGACGTATATACTGTTCCCTCCGAGAAGTAGGGTTCGACAGGCCAGGAATGTTGTCAAATATTGCATTAGAGATGTTAGGTTGCCTTAGATTAGGATATACAATGTTATAGACACATATAATGTTCACACCGAGGAGTAGGGTCCGACACGCCTGGAATGTTGTAGAGTATTACATCCGAGATGTAAGGTTGCCTTAGGTTAGAATATATAACGTTATGGATGTATATACTGTTCCCACCGAGAAGTAGGGTCCGACACGCCAGGAATGTTGTTAAATATTACATCCAGGATGTAAGGTTGCCTTAGGTTAGGATATATAACGTTATGGATGTATATACTGTTCCCACCGAGAAGTAAGGTCCGACACGCCAGGAATGTTGTCAAGTATTATATCCGAGATGTAAGGTTGCCTTAGGTTAGGATATATAACGTTATGGACGTATATACTGTTCCCACCGAGAAGTAGGGTCTGACACGCCAGGAATGTTGTCAAATATTACATCCGAGTTGTTACGTTGCCGTTATAGACGCATTAATGTTACCACCGAGACGCAGGGACCGACACGCCTGGAATGTTGTCAAATGTTACATCCGAGATGTTAGGTTGCCATAGGTTAGGATATATAACGTTATAGACGCATGTAATGTTACCACCGAGATGTAGGGACCGACACGCCTGGAATGTTGTCAAATGTTACATCCGAGATGTTAGGTTGCCTTAGGTTAGGATATATGACGTTACAGACGTATATACTGTTCCCTCCGGGAAGTAGGGTTCGACAGGCCAGGAATGTTATCAAATATTGCATCCGAGATGTTAGGTTGCCTTAGATTATGATATATACCGTTATAGACGCATATAATGTTCCCACCGAGTAGTAGGATCCGACACGCCTGGAAGGTTGTAGAATATTACATCCGAAATGTTAGGTTGCCTTAGGTTAGGATATATGACGTTACAGACGTATGTACTGTTCCCTCCGAGAAGTAGGGTTCTACAGGCCAGGAATGTTATCAAATATTGCATCCGAGATGTTAGGTTGCCTTAGATTATGATATATACCGTT
Organism: Xylocopa violacea; assembly: GCA_963969225.1. Lineage (NCBI taxonomy): Eukaryota > Metazoa > Arthropoda > Insecta > Hymenoptera > Apidae > Xylocopa > Xylocopa violacea. The sequence continues at coordinate 25,750,000 of CAXAJV010000004.1, forward strand.
ATAGACGCATATAATGTTCCCACCGAGAAGTAGGGTCCGACACGCCTGGAATGATGTAGAATATTACATCCGAGATGTCAGGTTGCCTTAGGTTAGGATATATAACGTTATACACGTATATACTGTTCCCTCCGAGAAGTAGGGTTCGACAGGCCAGGAATGTTGTCAAATATTGCATCCGAGATGTTAGGTTGCCTTAGATTAGGATATACAACGTTATAGACGCATATAATGTTCCCACCGAGAAGTAGGGTCCGACAAGCCTGGAAGGTTGTAGAATATTAAATCCGAGATGTTAGGTTGCCTTAGGTTAGGATATATGACGTTACAGACGTATATACTGTTCCCTCCGAGAAGTAGGGTTCGACAGGCCAGGAATGTTATCAAATATTGCATCCGAGATGTTAGGATGCCTTAGATTATGATATATACCGTTATAGACGCATATAATGTTCCCACCGAGAAGTAGGGTCCGACACGCCTGGAATGATGTAGAATATTACATCCGAGATGTCAGGTTGCCTTAGGTTAGGATATATAACGTTATACACGTATATACTGTTCCCTCCGAGAAGTAGGGTTCGACAGGCCAGGAATGTTGTCAAATATTGCATCCGAGATGTTAGGTTGCCTTAGATTAGGATATACAACGTTATAGACGCATATAATGTTCCCACCGAGGAGTAGGGTCCGACACGCCTGGAATGTTGTAGAGTATTACATCCGAGATGTTAGGTTGCCTTAGGTTAGGATATATGACGTTACAGACGTATGTACTGTTCCCTCCGAGAAGTAGGGTTCGACAGGCCAGGAATGTTATCAAATATTGCATCCGAGATGTTAGGTTGCCTTAGATTATGATATATACCGTTATAGACGCATATAATGTTCCCACCGAGAAGTAGGGTCCGACACGCCTGGAATGATGTAGAATATTACATCCTAGATGTAAGGTTGCCTTAGGTTAGAATATATAACGTTATGGATGTATATACTGTTCCCACCGAGAAGTAGGGTCCGACACGCCAGGAATGTTGTTAAATATTACATCCAGGATGTAAGGTTGCCTTAGGTTAGGATATATAACGTTATGGATGTATATACTGTTCCCACCGAGAAGTAGGGTCCGACACGCCAGGAATGTTGTCAAGTATTACATCCGAGATGTAAGGTTGCCTTAGGTTAGGATATATAACGTTATGGACGTATATACTGTTCCCACCGAGAAGTAGGGTCTGACACGCCAGGAATGTTGTCAAATATTACATCCGAGTTGTTACGTTGCCGTTATAGACGCATTAATGTTACCACCGAGACGCAGGGACCGACACGCCTGGAATGTTGTCAAATGTTACATCCGAGATGTTAGGTTGCCTTAGGTTAGGATATATAACGTTATAGACGCATGTAATGTTACCACCGAGACGTAGGGACCGACACGCCTGGAATGTTGTCAAATGTTACATCCGAGATGTTAGGTTGCCTTAGGTTAGGATATATGACGTTACAGACGTATATACTGTTCCCTCCGGGAAGTAGGGTTCGACAGGCCAGGAATGTTATCAAATATTGCATCCGAGATGTTAGGTTGCCTTAGATTATGATATATACCGTTATAGACGCATATAATGTTCCCACCGAGTAGTAGGATCCGACACGCCTGGAAGGTTGTAGAATATTACATCCGAGATGTTAGGTTGCCTTAGGTTAGGATATATATCGTTATAGACGTATATACTGTTCCCACCGAGAGGTAGGGTTCGACAGGCCAGTAATGTTGTCAAATATTGCATCCGAGATGTTAGGTTGCCTTAGATAAGGATATATACCGTTATACACGTATATACTGTTCCCTCCGAGAAGTAGGGTTCGACAGGCCAGGAATGTTGTCAAATATTGCATCCGAGATGTTAGGTTGCCTTAGATTAGGATATACAACGTTATAGACGCATATAATGTTCCCACCGAGAAGTAGGGTCCGACAAGCCTGGAAGGTTGTAGAATATTAAATCCGAGATGTTAGGTTGCCTTAGGTTAGGATATATGACGTTACAGACGTATATACTGTTCCCTCCGAGAAGTAGGGTTCGACAGGCCAGGAATGTTATCAAATATTGCATCCGAGATGTTAGGATGCCTTAGATTATGATATATACCGTTATAGACGCATATAATGTTCCCACCGAGAAGTAGGTTCCGACACGCCTGGAATGATGTAGAATATTACATCCGAGATGTCAGGTTGCCTTAGGTTAGGATATATAACGTTATACACGTATATACTGTTCCCTCCGAGAAGTAGGGTTCGACAGGCCAGGAATGTTGTCAAATATTGCATCCGAGATGTTAGGTTGCCTTAGATTAGGATATACAACGTTATAGACGCATATAATGTTCCCACCGAGAAGTAGGGTCCGACAAGCCTGGAAGGTTGTAGAATATTAAATCCGAGATGTTAGGTTGCCTTAGGTTAGGATATATGACGTTACAGACGTATATACTGTTCCCTCCGAGAAGTAGGGTTCGACAGGCCAGGAATGTTATCAAATATTGCATCCGAGATGTTAGGTTGCCTTAGATTATGATATATACCGTTATAGACGCATATAATGTTCCCACCGAGAAGTAGGGTCCGACACGCCTGGAATGATGTAGAATATTACATCCGAGATGTCAGGTTGCCTTAGGTTAGGATATATAACGTTATACACGTATATACTGTTCCCTCCGAGAAGTAGGGTCCGACAGGCCAGGAATGTTGTCAAATATTGCATCCGAGATGTTATTTTGCCTTAGATTAGGATATACAACGTTATAGACGCATATAATGTTCCCACCGAGAAGTAGGGTCCGACAAGCCTGGAAGGTTGTAGAATATTAAATCCGAGATGTTAGGTTGCCTTAGGTTAGGATATATGACGTTACAGACGTATATACTGTTCCCTCCGAGAAGTAGGGTTCGACAGGCCAGGAATGTTATCAAATATTGCATCCGAGATGTTAGGTTGCCTTAGATTATGATATATACCGTTATAGACGCATATAATGTTCCCACCGAGAAGTAGGGTCCGACACGCCTGGAATGATGTAGAATATTACATCCGAGATGTCAGGTTGCCTCAGGTTAGGATATATAACGTTATACACGTATATACTGTTCCCTCCGAGAAGTAGGGTTCGACAGGCCAGGAATGTTGTCAAATATTGCATCCGAGATGTTAGGTTGCCTTAGATTAGGATATACAACGTTATAGACGCATATAATGTTCCCACCGAGGAGTAGGGTCCGACACGCCTGGAATGTTGTAGAGTATTACATCCGAGATGTAAGGTTGCCTTAGGTTAGAATGTATAACGTTATGGATGTATATACTGTTCCCACCGAGAAGTAGGGTTCGACAGGCCAGGAATGTTATCAAATATTGCATCCGAGATGTTAGGTTGCCTTAGATTATGATATATACCGTTATAGACGCATATAATGTTCCCACCGAGAAGTAGGGTCCGACACGCCTGGAATGATGTAGAATATTACATCCGAGATGTCAGGTTGCCTTAGGTTAGGATATATAACGTTATACACGTATATACTGTTCCCTCCGAGAAGTAGGGTTCGACAGGCCAGGAATGTTGTCAAATATTGCATCCGAGATGTTAGGTTGCCTTAGATTATGATATATACCGTTATAGACGCATATAATGTTCCCACCGAGAAGTAGGGTCCGACACGCCTGGAATGATGTAGAATATTACATCCGAGATGTCAGGTTGCCTTAGGTTAGGATATATAACGTTATACACGTATATACTGTTCCCTCCGAGAAGTAGGGTTCGACAGGCCAGGAATGTTGTCAAATATTGCATCCGAGATGTTAGGTTGCCTTAGATTAGGATATACAACGTTATAGACGCATATAATGTTCCCACCGAGAAGTAGGGTCCGACAAGCCTGGAAGGTTGTAGAATATTAAATCCGAGATGTTAGGTTGCCTTAGATTAGGATATACAACGTTATAGACGCATATAATGTTCCCACCGAGAAGTAGGGTTCGACAGGCCAGGAATGTTATCAAATATTGCATCCGAGACGTTAGGTTGCCTTAGATTATGATATATACCGTTATAGACGCATATAATGTTCCCACCGAGAAGTAGGGTCCGACACGCCTGGAATGATGTAGAATATTACATCCGAGATGTCAGGTTGCCTTAGGTTAGGATATATATCGTTATAAACGTATATACTGTTCCCACCGAGAGGTAGGGTTCGACAGGCCAGGAATGTTGTCAAATATTGCATCCGAGATGTTAGGTTGCCTTAGGTTAGGATATATAACGTTATAGACGCATGTAATGTTACCTCCGAGACGTAGGGACCGACACGCCTGGAATGTTGTCAAATGTTACATCCAAGATGTTAGGTTGCATTATGTTAGGATATATGACGCTACAGACGTATATACTGTTCCCTCCGAGAAGTAGGGTTCGACAGGCCAGGAATGTTGTCAAATATTGCATCCGAGACGTTAGGTTGCCTTAGATTAGGATATACAACGTTATAGACGCATATAATGTTCCCTCCGAGAAGTAGGGTTCGACAGGCCAGGAATGTTGTCAAATATTGCATCCGAGATGTTAGGTTGCCTTAGATTAGGATATACAACGTTATAGACGCATATAATGTTCCCACCGAGGTGTAGGGTCCGACACGTCTGGAATGTTGTAGAATATTACATCCGAGATGTAAGGTTGCCTTAGGTTAGAATATATAACGTTATGGATGTATATACTGTTCCCACCGAGAAGTAGGGTCCGACACGCCAGGAATGTTGTCAAATATTACATCCGAGATGTAAGGTTGCCTTAGGTTAGGATATACAATGTTATAGACACATATAATGTTCCCACCGAGAAGTAGGGTCCGACACGCCTGGAATGATGTAGAATATTACATCCGAGATGTCAGGTTGCCTTAGGTTAGGATATATAACGTTATACACGTATATACTGTTCCCTCCGAGAAGTAGGGTTCGACAGGCCAGGAATGTTGTCAAATATTGCATCCGAGATGTTAGGTTGCCTTAGATTAGGATATACAACGTTATAGACGCATATAATGTTCCCACCGAGAAGTAGGGTCCGACAAGCCTGGAAGGTTGTAGAATATTAAATCCGAGATGTTAGGTTGCCTTAGGTTAGGATATATGACGTTACAGACGTATATACTGTTCCCTCCGAGAAGTAGGGTTCGACAGGCCAGGAATGTTATCAAATATTGCATCCGAGATGTTAGGTTGCCTTAGATTATGATATATACCGTTATAGACGCATATAATGTTCCCACCGAGAAGTAGGGTCCGACACGCCTGGAATGATGTAGAATATTACATCCGAGATGTCAGGTTGCCTTAGGTTAGGATATATAACGTTATACACGTATATACTGTTCCCTCCGAGAAGTAGGGTTCGACAGGCCAGGAATGTTGTCAAATATTGCATCCGAGATGTTAGGTTGCCTTAGATTAGGATATACAACGTTATAGACGCATATAATGTTCCCACCGAGAAGTAGGGTCCGACAAGCCTGGAAGGTTGTAGAATATTAAATCCGAGATGTTAGGTTGCCTTAGGTTAGGATATATGACGTTACAGACGTATATACTGTTCCCTCCGAGAAGTAGGGTTCGACAGGCCAGGAATGTTGTCAAATATTGCATCCGAGATGTTAGGTTGCCTTAGATTAGGATATACAACGTTATAGACGCATATAATGTTCCCACCGAGAAGTAGGGTCCGACAAGCCTGGAAGGTTGTAGAATATTAAATCCGAGATGTTAGGTTGCCTTAGGTTAGGATATATGACGTTATACACGTATATACTGTTCCCTCCGAGAAGTAGGGTTCGACAGGCCAGGAATGTTGTCAAATATTGCATCCGAGATGTTAGATTGCCTTAGATTAGGATATACAACGTTATAGACGCATATAATGTTCCCACCGAGAAGTAGGGTCCGACAAGCCTGGAAGGTTGTAGAATATTAAATCCGAGATGTTAGGTTGCCTTAGGTTAGGATATATGACGTTACAGACGTATATACTGTTCCCTCCGAGAAGTAGGGTTCGACAGGCCAGGAATGTTATCAAATATTGCATCCGAGATGTTAGGTTGCCTTAGATTATGATATATACCGTTATAGACGCATATAATGTTCCCACCGAGAAGTAGGGTCCGACACGCCTGGAATGATGTAGAATATTACATCCGAGATGTCAGGTTGCCTTAGGTTAGGATATATAACGTTATACACGTATATACTGTTCCCTCCGAGAAGTAGGGTTCGACAGGCCAGGAATGTTATCAAATATTGCATCCGAGATGTTAGGTTGCCTTAGATTATGATATATACCGTTATAGACGCATATAATGTTCCCACCGAGAAGTAGGGTCCGACAAGCCTGGAAGGTTGTAGAATATTAAATCCGAGATGTTAGGTTGCCTTAGATTAGGATATACAACGTTATAGACGCATATAATGTTCCCACCGAGGAGTAGGGTCCGACACGCCTGGAATGTTGTAGAGTATTACATCCGAGATGTAAGGTTGCCTTAGGTTAGAATGTATAACGTTATGGATGTATATACTGTTCCCACCGAGAAGTAGGGTTCGACAGGCCAGGAATGTTATCAAATATTGCATCCGAGATGTTAGGTTGCCTTAGATTATGATATATACCGTTATAGACGCATATAATGTTCCCACCGAGAAGTAGGGTCCGACACGCCTGGAATGATGTAGAATATTACATCCGAGATGTCAGGTTGCCTTAGGTTAGGATATATAACGTTATACACGTATATACCGTTCCCTCCGAGAAGTAGGGTTCGACAGGCCAGGAATGTTGTCAAATATTGCATCCGAGATGTTAGGTTGCCTTAGATTATGATATATACCGTTATAGACGCATATAATGTTCCCACCGAGAAGTAGGGTCCGACACGCCTGGAATGATGTCAAATATTGCATCCGAGATGTTAGGTTGCCTTAGGTTAGGATATATAACGTTATAGACGCATGTAATGTTACCTCCGAGACGTAGGGACCGACACGCCTGGAATGTTGTCAAATGTTACATCCAAGATGTTAGGTTGCATTATGTTAGGATATATGACGCTACAGACGTATATACTGTTCCCTCCGAGAAGTAGGGTTCGACAGGCCAGGAATGTTGTCAAATATTGCATCCGAGACGTTAGGTTGCCTTAGATTAGGATATACAACGTTATAGACGCATATAATGTTCCCTCCGAGAAGTAGGGTTCGACAGGCCAGGAATGTTGTCAAATATTGCATCCGAGATGTTAGGTTGCCTTAGATTAGGATATACAACGTTATAGACGCATATAATGTTCCCACCGAGGAGTAGGTTCCGACACGCCTGGAATGTTGTAGAGTATTACATCCGAGATGTAAGGTTACCTTAGGTTAGAATATATAACGTTATGGATGTATATACTATTCCCACCGAGAAGTAGGGTCCGACACGCCAGGAATGTTGTCAAATATTACATCCGAGATGTAAGGTTGCCTTAGATTAGGATATACAACGTTATAGACGCATATAATGTTCCCACCGAGGTGTAGGGTCCGACACGTCTGGAATGTTGTAGAATATTACATCCGAGATGTAAGGTTGCCTTAGGTTAGAATATATAACGTTATGGATGTATATACTGTTCCCACCGAGAAGTAGGGTCCGACACGCCAGGAATGTTGTCAAATATTACATCCGAGTTGTTACGTTTCCCTTATAGACGCATTAATGTTACCACCGAGACGTAGGGACCGACACGCCTGGAATGTTGTCAAATGCTACATCCGAAATGTTAGGTTGCCTTAGGTTAGGATATATATCGTTATAGACGTATATACTGTTCCCACCGAGAGGTAGGGTTCGACAGGCAAGGAATGTTGTCAAATATTGCATCCGAGATGTTAGGTTGCCTTAGATAAGGGTATATACCGTTATAGACGTATATAATGTTTCCTCCGAGAAGTAGCGTTCGACAGGCCAGGAATGTTGTCAAATATTGCATCCGAGATGTTAGGTTGCCTTAGATTAGGATATACAACGTTATAGACGCATATAATGTTCCCACCGAGAAGTAGGGTCCGACACGGCTGGAATGTTGTCAAATGTTACATCCGAGATGTTAGGCTGCCTTAGGTTAGCATATATATCGTTATAGACGTATATACTGTTCCCACCGAGAGGTAGGGTTCGACAGGCCAGTAATGTTGTCAAATATTGCATCCGAGATGTTAGGTTGCCTTAGATTATGATATATACCGTTATAGACGTATTTAATGTTCCCTCCGAGAAGTAGGGTTCGACAGGCCAGGAATGTTGTCAAATATTGCATCCGAGATGTTAGGTTGCCTTAGATTAGGATATACAACGTTATAGACGCATATAATGTTCCCACCGAGAAGTAGGGTCCGACAAGCCTGGAAGGTTGTAGAATATTAAATCCGAGATGTTAGGTTGCCTTAGGTTAGGATATATGACGTTACAGACGTATATACTGTTCCCTCCGAGAAGTAGGGTTCGACAGGCCAGGAATGTTATCAAATATTGCATCCGAGATGTTAGGTTGCCTTAGATTATGATATATACCGTTATAGACGCATATAATGTTCCCACCGAGAAGTAGGGTCCGACACGCCAGGAATGTTGTCAAATATTACATCCGAGATGTAAGGTTGCCTTAGGTTAGGATATACAACGTTATAGACGCATATAATGTTCCCACCGAGAAGTAGGGTCCGACAAGCCTGGAAGGTTGTAGAATATTAAATCCGAGATGTTAGGTTGCCTTAGGTTAGGATATATGACGTTACAGACGTATATACTGTTCCCTCCGAGAAGTAGGGTTCGACAGGCCAGGAATGTTGTCAAATATTGCATCCGAGATGTTAGGTTGCCTTAGATTAGGATATACAACGTTATAGACGCATATAATGTTCCCACCGAGGAGTAGGGTCCGACACGCCTGGAATATTGTAGAGTATTACATCCGAGATGTAAGGTTGCCTTAGGTTAGAATATATAACGTTATGGATGTATATACTGTTCCCACCGAGAAGTAGGGTTCGACAGGCCAGGAATGTTATCAAATATTGCATCCGAGATGTTAGGTTGCCTTAGATTATGATATATACCGTTATAGACGCATATAATGTTCCCACCGAGAAGTAGGGTCCGACACGCCTGGAATGATGTAGAATATTACATCCGAGATGTCAGGTTGCCTTAGGTTAGGATATATAACGTTATACACGTATATACTGTTCCCTCCGAGAAGTAGGGTTCGACAGGCCAGGAATGTTGTCAAATATTGCATCCGAGATGTTAGGTTGCCTTAGATTATGATATATACCGTTATAGACGCATATAATGTTCCCACCGAGAAGTAGGGTCCGACACGCCTGGAATGATGTAGAATATTACATCCGAGATGTCACGTTGCCTTAGGTTAGGATATATATCGTTATAAACGTATATACTGTTCCCACCGAGAGGTAGGGTTCGACAGGCCAGGAATGTTGTCAAATATTGCATCCGAGATGTTAGGTTGCCTTAGGTTAGGATATATAACGTTATAGACGCATGTAATGTTACCTCCGAGACGTAGGGACCGACACGCCTGGAATGTTGTCAAATGTTACATCCAAGATGTTAGGTTGCATTATGTTAGGATATATGACGCTACAGACGTATATACTGTTCCCTCCGAGAAGTAGGGTTCGACAGGCCAGGAATGTTGTCAAATATTGCATCCGAGACGTTAGGTTGCCTTAGATTAGGATATACAACGTTATAGACGCATATAATGTTCGCTCCGAGGAGTAGGTTCCGACACGCCTGGAATGTTGTAGAGTATTACATCCGAGATGTAAGGTTACCTTAGGTTAGAATATATAACGTTATGGATGTATATACTGTTCCCACCGAGAAGTAGGGTCCGACACGCCAGGAATGTTGTCAAATATTACATCCGAGATGTAAGGTTGCCTTAGATTAGGATATACAACGTTATAGACACATATAATGTTCCCACCGAGGTGTAGGGTCCGACACGTCTGGAATGTTGTAGAATATTACATCCGAGATGTAAGGTTGCCTTAGGTTAGAATATATAACGTTATTGATGTATATACTGTTCCCACCGAGAAGTAGGGTCCGACACGCCAGGAATGTTGTCAAATATTACATCCGAGTTGTTACGTTTCCCTTATAGACGCATTAATGTTACCACCGAGACGTAGGGACCGACACGCCTGGAATGTTGTCAAATGCTACATCCGAAATGTTAGGTTGCCTTAGGTTAGGATATATATCGTTATAGACGTATATACTGTTCCCACCGAGAGGTAGGGTTCGACAAGCAAGGAATGTTGTCAAATATTGCATCCGAGATGTGAGGTTGCCTTAGATTATGATATATACCGTTATAGACGTATTTAATGTTCCCTCCGAGAAGTAGGGTTCGACAGGCCAGGAATGTTGTCAAATATTGCATCCGAGATGTTAGGTTGCCTTAGATTAGGATATACAACGTTATAGACGCATATAATGTTCCCACCGAGGTGTAGGGTCCGACACGTCTGGAATGTTGTAGAATATTACATCCGAGATGTAAGGTTGCCTTAGGTTAGAATATATAATGTTATGGATGTATATACTGTTCCCACCGAGAAGTAGGGTCCGACACGCCAGGAATGTTGTCAAATATTACATCCGAGATGTAAGGTTGCCTTAGGTTAGGATATACAATGTTATAGACACATATAATGTTCCCACCGAGAAGTAGGGTCCGACACGCCTCGAATGATGTAGAATATTACATCCGAGATGTCAGGTTGCCTTAGGTTAGGATATATAACGTTATACACGTATATACTGTTCCCTCCGAGAAGTAGGGTTCGACAGGCCAGGAATGTTGTCAAATATTGCATCCGAGATGTTAGGTTGCCTTAGATTAGGATATACAACGTTATAGACGCATATAATGTTCCCACCGAGAAGTAGGGTCCGACAAGCCTGGAAGGTTGTAGAATATTAAATCCGAGATGTTAGGTTGCCTTAGGTTACGATATATGACGTTACAGACGTATATACTGTTCCCTCCGAGAAGTAGGGTTCGACAGGCCAGGAATGTTATCAAATATTGCATCCGAGATGTTAGGTTGCCTTAGATTATGATATATACCGTTATAGACGCATATAATGTTCCCACCGAGAAGTAGGGTCCGACACGCCTGGAATGATGTAGAATATTACATCCGAGATGTCAGGTTGCCTTAGGTTAGGATATATAACGTTATACACGTATATACTGTTCCCTCCGAGAAGTAGGGTTCGACAGGCCAGGAATGTTATCAAATATTGCATCCGAGATGTTAGGTTGCCTTAGATTATGATATATACCGTTATAGACGCATATAATGTTCCCACCGAGAAGTAGGGTCCGACAAGCCTGGAAGGTTGTAGAATATTAAATCCGAGATGTTAGGTTGCCTTAGATTAGGATATACAACGTTATAGACGCATATAATGTTCCCACCGAGGAGTAGGGTCCGACACGCCTGGAATGTTGTAGAGTATTACATCCGAGATGTAAGGTTGCCTTAGGTTAGAATGTATAACGTTATGGATGTATATACTGTTCCCACCGAGAAGTAGGGTTCGACAGGCCAGGAATGTTATCAAATATTGCATCCGAGATGTTAGGTTGCCTTAGATTATGATATATACCGTTATAGACGCATATAATGTTCCCACCGAGAAGTAGGGTCCGACACGCCTGGAATGATGTAGAATATTACATCCGAGATGTCAGGTTGCCTTAGGTTAGGATATATAACGTTATACACGTATATACCGTTCCCTCCGAGAAGTAGGGTTCGACAGGCCAGGAATGTTGTCAAATATTGCATCCGAGATGTTAGGTTGCCTTAGATTATGATATATACCGTTATAGACGCATATAATGTTCCCACCGAGAAGTAGGGTCCGACACGCCTGGAATGATGTCAAATATTGCATCCGAGATGTTAGGTTGCCTTAGGTTAGGATATATAACGTTATAGACGCATGTAATGTTACCTCCGAGACGTAGGGACCGACACGCCTGGAATGTTGTCAAATGTTACATCCAAGATGTTAGGTTGCATTATGTTAGGATATATGACGCTACAGACGTATATACTGTTCCCTCCGAGAAGTAGGGTTCGACAGGCCAGGAATGTTGTCAAATATTGCATCCGAGACGTTAGGTTGCCTTAGATTAGGATATACAACGTTATAGACGCATATAATGTTCCCTCCGAGAAGTAGGGTTCGACAGGCCAGGAATGTTGTCAAATATTGCATCCGAGATGTTAGGTTGCCTTAGATTAGGATATACAACGTTATAGACGCATATAATGTTCCCACCGAGGAGTAGGTTCCGACACGCCTGGAATGTTGTAGAGTATTACATCCGAGATGTAAGGTTACCTTAGGTTAGAATATATAACGTTATGGATGTATATACTATTCCCACCGAGAAGTAGGGTCCGACACGCCAGGAATGTTGTCAAATATTACATCCGAGATGTAAGGTTGCCTTAGATTAGGATATACAACGTTATAGACGCATATAATGTTCCCACCGAGGTGTAGGGTCCGACACGTCTGGAATGTTGTAGAATATTACATCCGAGATGTAAGGTTGCCTTAGGTTAGAATATATAACGTTATGGATGTATATACTGTTCCCACCGAGAAGTAGGGTCCGACACGCCAGGAATGTTGTCAAATATTACATCCGAGTTGTTACGTTTCCCTTATAGACGCATTAATGTTACCACCGAGACGTAGGGACCGACACGCCTGGAATGTTGTCAAATGCTACATCCGAAATGTTAGGTTGCCTTAGGTTAGGATATATATCGTTATAGACGTATATACTGTTCCCACCGAGAGGTAGGGTTCGACAGGCAAGGAATGTTGTCAAATATTGCATCCGAGATGTTAGGTTGCCTTAGATAAGGATATATACCGTTATAGACGTATATAATGTTTCCTCCGAGAAGTAGCGTTCGACAGGCCAGGAATGTTGTCAAATATTGCATCCGAGATGTTAGGTTGCCTTAGATTAGGATATACAACGTTATAGACGCATATAATGTTCCCACCGAGAAGTAGGGTCCGACACGGCTGGAATGTTGTCAAATGTTACATCCGAGATGTTAGGCTGCCTTAGGTTAGCATATATATCGTTATAGACGTATATACTGTTCCCACCGAGAGGTAGGGTTCGACAGGCCAGTAATGTTGTCAAATATTGCATCCGAGATGTTAGGTTGCCTTAGATTATGATATATACCGTTATAGACGTATTTAATGTTCCCTCCGAGAAGTAGGGTTCGACAGGCCAGGAATGTTGTCAAATATTGCATCCGAGATGTTAGGTTGCCTTAGATTAGGATATACAACGTTATAGACGCATATAATGTTCCCACCGAGAAGTAGGGTCCGACAAGCCTGGAAGGTTGTAGAATATTAAATCCGAGATGTTAGGTTGCCTTAGGTTAGGATATATGACGTTACAGACGTATATACTGTTCCCTCCGAGAAGTAGGGTTCGACAGGCCAGGAATGTTATCAAATATTGCATCCGAGATGTTAGGTTGCCTTAGATTATGATATATACCGTTATAGACGCATATAATGTTCCCACCGAGAAGTAGGGTCCGACACGCCAGGAATGTTGTCAAATATTACATCCGAGATGTAAGGTTGCCTTAGGTTAGGATATACAACGTTATAGACGCATATAATGTTCCCACCGAGAAGTAGGGTCCGACAAGCCTGGAAGGTTGTAGAATATTAAATCCGAGATGTTAGGTTGCCTTAGGTTAGGATATATGACGTTACAGACGTATATACTGTTCCCTCCGAGAAGTAGGGTTCGACAGGCCAGGAATGTTGTCAAATATTGCATCCGAGATGTTAGGTTGCCTTAGATTAGGATATACAACGTTATAGACGCATATAATGTTCCCACCGAGGAGTAGGGTCCGACACGCCTGGAATATTGTAGAGTATTACATCCGAGATGTAAGGTTGCCTTAGGTTAGAATATATAACGTTATGGATGTATATACTGTTCCCACCGAGAAGTAGGGTTCGACAGGCCAGGAATGTTATCAAATATTGCATCCGAGATGTTAGGTTGCCTTAGATTAGGATATACAACGTTATAGACGCATATAATGTTCCCACCGAGAAGTAGGGTCCGACACGCCTGGAATGATGTAGAATATTACATCCGAGATGTCAGGTTGCCTTAGGTTAGGATATATAACGTTATACACGTATATACTGTTCCCTCCGCGAAGTAGGGTTCGACAGGCCAGGAATGTTGTCAAATATTGCATCCGAGATGTTAGGTTGCCTTAGATTAGGATATACAACGTTATAGACGCATATAATGTTCCCACCGAGGAGTAGGGTCCGACACGCCTGGAATGTTGTAGAGTATTACATCCGAGATGTAAGGTTGCCTTAGGTTAGAATATATAACGTTATGGATGTACATACTGTTCCCACCGAGAAGTAGGGTCCGACACGCCAGGAATGTTGTCAAATATTACATCCGAGATGTAAGGTTGCCTTAGGTTACAATATATAACGTTATGGACGTATATACTGTTCCCACCGAGAAGTAGGGTCCGACACGCCAGGAATGTTGTCAAATATTACATCCGAGTTGTTACGTTGCCGTTATAGACGCATTAATGTTACCACCGAGACGCAGGGACCGACACGCCTGGAATGTTGTCAAATGTTACATCCGAGATGTTAGGTTGCCTTAGGTTAGGATATATATCGTTATAGACGTATATACTGTTCCCACCGAGAGGTAGGGTTCGACAGGCCAGGAATGTTGTCAAATATTGCATCCGAGATGTTAGGTTGCCTTAGATTAGGATATACAACGTTATAGACGCATATAATGTTCCCACTGAGGAGTAGGGTCCGACACGCCTGGAATGTTGTAGAGTATTACATCCGAGATGTAAGGTTGCCTTAGGTTAGAATATATAACGTTATGGATGTATATACTGTTCCCACCGAGAAGTAGCGTTCGACAGGCCAGGAATGTTATCAAATATTGCATCCGAGATGTTAGGTTGCCTTAGATTATGATATATACCGTTATAGACGCATATAATGTTCCCACCGAGAAGTAGGGTCCGACACGCCTGGAATGATGTAGAATATTACATCCGAGATGTCAGGTTGCCTTAGATTAGGATATACAACGTTATAGACGCATATAATGTTCCCACCGAGAAGTAGGGTCCGACAAGCCTGGAAGGTTGTAGAATATTAAATCCGCGATGTTGGGTTGCCTTAGATTAGGATATACAACGTTATAGACGCATATAATGTTCCCACCGAGAAGTAGGGTCCGACAAGCCTGGAAGGTTGTAGAATATTAAATCCGAGATGTTAGGTTGCCTTAGGTTAGGATATATGACGTTACAGACGTATATACTGCTCCCTCCGAGAAGTAGGGTTCGACAGGCCAGGAATGTTATCAAATATTGCATCCGAGATGTTAGGTTGCCTTAGATTATGATATATACCGTTATAGACGCATATAATGTTTCCACCGAGAAGTAGGGTCCGACACGCCTGGAATGATGTAGAATATTACATCCGAGATGTCAGGTTGCCTTAGGTTAGGATATATAACGTTATACACGTATATACTGTTCCCTCCGAGAAGTAGGGTTCGACAGGCCAGGAATGTTGTCAAATATTGCATCCGAGATGTTAGGTTGCCTTAGATTAGGATATACAACGTTATAGACGCATATAATGTTCCCACCGAGGAGTAGGGTCCGACACGCCTTGAATGTTGTAGAGTATTACATCCGAGATGTAAGGTTGCCTTAGGTTAGAATATATAACGTTATGGACGTATATACTGTTCCCACCGAGAACTAGGGTCCGACACGCCAGGAATGTTGTCAAATATTACATCCGAGATGTAAGGTTGCCTTAGGTTAGGATATATAACGTTATGGACGTATATACTGTTCCCACCGAGAAGTAGGGTCCGAAACGCCAGGAATGTTGTAAAATATTACATCCGAGTTGTTACGTTGCCGTTATAGACGCATTAATGTTACCACCGAGACGTAGGGACCGACACGGCTGGAATGTTGTCAAATGTGACATCCGAGATGTTAGGTTGCCTTAGGTTAGGATATATATCGTTATAGACGTATATACTGTTCCCACCGAGAGGAAGGGTTCGACAGGCCAGGAATGTTGTCAAATATTGCATCCGAGATGTTAGGTTGCCTTAGGTTAGGATATATAACGTTATAGACGCACGTAATGTTACCTCCGAGACGTAGGGACCGACACGCCTGGAATGTTGTCAAATATTGCATCCGAGATGTCAGGTTGCCTTAGATTAGGATATACAACGTTATAGACGCATATAATGTTCACACCGAGAAGTAGGGTCCGACACGCCAGGAATGTTGTCAAATATTACATCCGAGTTGTTACGTTGCCGTTATAGACGCATTAATGTTACCACCGAGACGCAGGGACCGACACGCCTGGAATGTTGTCAAATGTTACATCCGAGATGTTAGGTTGCCTTAGGTTAGGATATATATCGTTATAGACGTATATACTGTTCCCACCGAGAGGTAGGGTTCGACAGGCCAGGAATGTTGTCAAATATTGCATCCGAGATGTTAGGTTGCCTTAGATTAGGATATACAACGTTATAGACGCATATAATGTTCCCACCGAGAAGTAGGGTCCGACACGCCTGGAATGATGTAGAATATTACATCCGAGATGTCAGGTTGCCTTAGGTTAGGATATATAACGTTATACACGTATATACTGTTCCCTCCGAGAAGTAGGGTTCGACAGGCCAGGAATGTTGTCAAATATTGCATCCGAGATGTTAGGTTGCCTTAGATTAGGATATACAACGTTATAGACGCATATAATGTTCCCACCGAGGAGTAGGGTCCGACACGCCTGGAATCTTGTAGAGTATTACATCCGAGATGTAAGGTTGCCTTAGGTTAGAATATATAACGTTATGGATGTACATACTGTTCCCACCGAGAAGTAGGGTCCGACACGCCAGGAATGTTGTCAAATATTACATCCGAGATGTAAGGTTGCCTTAGGTTACAATATATAACGTTATCGACGTATATACTGTTCCCACCGAGAAGTAGGGTCCGACACGCCAGGAATGTTGTCAAATATTACATCCGAGTTGTTACGTTGCCGTTATAGACGCATTAATGTTACCACCGAGACGCAGGGACCGACACGCCTGGAATGTTGTCAAATGTTACATCCGAGATGTTAGGTTGCCTTAGGTTAGGATATATATCGTTATAGACGTATATACTGTTCCCACCGAGATGTAGGGTTCGACAGGCCAGGAATGTTTTCAAATATTGCATCCGAGATGTTAGGTTGCCTTAGATTAGGATATACAACGTTATAGACGCATATAATGTTCCCACCGAGAAGTAGGGTCCGACACGCCTGGAAGGTTGTAGAATATTACATCCGAGATGTTAGGTTGCCTTAGGTTAGGATATATGACGTTACAGACGTATATACTGTTCCCTCCGAGAAGTAGGGTTCGACAGGCCAGGAATGTTATCAAATATTGCATCCGAGATGTTAGGTTGCCTTAGATTATGATATATACCGTTATAGACGCATATAATGTTCCCACCGAGAAGTAGGGTCCGACACGCCTGGAATGATGTAGAATATTACATCCGAGATGTCAGGTTGCCTTAGGTTAGGATATATACCGTTATAGATATATATACTGTTCCCTCCGAGAAGTACGGCTCGGCAGGCCAGGAATGTTGTCAAATCTTGCATCCGAGATGTTAGGTTGCCTTAGGTTAGGATATATAACGTTATAGACGCATGTAATGTTACCTCCGAGACGTAGGGAACGACACGCCTGGAATGTTGTCAAATGTTACATCGAAGATGTTAGGTTGCCTTAGATTAGGATATACAACGTTATAGACGCATATAATGTTCCCACCGAGGAGTAGGGTCCGACACGCCTGGAATGTTGTAGAGTATTACATCCGAGATGTAAGGTTGCCTTAGGTTAGAATATATAACGTTATGGATGTATATACTGTTCCCACCTAGAAGTAGGGTCCGACACGCCAGGAATGTTGTCAAATATTACATCCGAGATGTAAGGTTGCCTTAGGTTTGGATATATAACGTTATGGATGTATATACTGTTCCCACCGAGAAGTAGGGTCCGACACGCCAGGAATGTTGTCAAATATTACATCCGAGTTGTTACGTTGCCGTTATAGACGCATTAATGTTACCACCGAGACGCAGGGACCGACACGCCTGGAATGTTGTCAAATGTTACATCCGAGATGTTAGGTTGCCTTAGGTTAGGATATATATCGTTATAGACGTATATACTGTTCCCACCGAGAGGTAGGGTTCGACAGGCCAGGAATGTTGTCAAATATTGCGTCCGAGATGTTAGGTTGCCTTAGATTAGGATATACAACGTTATAGACGCATATAATGTTCCCACCGAGGAGTAGGGTCCGACACGCCTGGAATGTTGTAGAATATTACATCCGAGATGTAAGGTTGCCTTAGGTTAGAATATATAACGTTATGGACGTATATACTGTTCCCACCGAGAAGTAGGGTCCGACACGCCAGGAATGTTGTCAAATATTACATCCGAGATGTAAGGTTGCCTTAGGTTAGGATATATAACGTTATGGACGTATATACTGTTCCCACCGAGAAGTAGGGTCCGAAACGCCAGGAATGCTGTAAAATATTACATCCGAGTTGTTACGTTGCCGTTATAGACGCATTAATGTTACCACCGAGACGTAGGGACCGACACGGCTGGAATGTTGTCAAATGTGACATCCGAGATGTTAGGTTGCCTTAGGTTAGGATATATATCGTTATAGACGTATATACTGTTCCCACCGAGAGGAAGGGTTCGACAGGCCAGGAATGTTGTCAAACTTTGCATCCGAGATGTTAGGTTGCCTTCGGTTAGGATATATAACGTTATAGACGCACGTAATGTTACCTCCGAGACGTAGGGACCGACACGCCTGGAATGTTGTCAAATATTGCATCCGAGATGTTAGCTGCCTTAGATTAGGATATACAACGTTATAGACGCATATAATGTTCCCACCGAGAAGTAGGGTCCGACACGCCTGGAAGGTTGTAGAATATAACATCCGAGATGTTAGGTTGCCTTAGGTTAGGATATATGACGTTACAGACGTATATCCTGTTCCCTCCGAGAAGTAGGGTTCGACAGGCCAGGAATGTTGTCAAATATTGCATCCGAGATGTTACGTTGCCTTAGATTATGATATATACCGTTATAGATGCATATAATGTTCCCACCGAGAAGTAGGGTCCGACACGCCTGGAAGGTTGTAGAATATAACATCCGAGATGTCAGGTTGCCTTAGGTTAGGATATATACCGTTATAGATATATATACTGTTCCCTCCGAGAAGTACGGTTCGGCAGGCCAGGAATGTTGTCAAATCTTGCATCCGAGATGTTAGGTTGCCTTAGGTTAGGATATATAACGTTATAGACGCATGTAATGTTACCACCGAGGAGTAGGGTCCGACACGCCTGGAATGTTGTAGAGTATTACATCCGAGATGTAAGGTTGCCTTAGGTTAGAATATATAACGTTATGGATGTATATACTGTTCCCACCTAGAAGTAGGGTCCGACACGTCTGGAATGTTGTAGAATATTACATCCGAGATGTAAGGTTGCCTTAGATTAGGATATACAACGTTATGGATGTATATACTGTTCCCACCGAGAAGTAGGGTCCGACACGCCAGGAATGTTGTCAAATATTACATCCGAGATGTAAGGTTGCCTTAGGTTTGGATATATAACGTTATGGATGTATATACTGTTCCCACCGAGAAGTAGGGTCCGACACGCCAGGAATGTTGTCAAATATTACATCCGAGATGTAAGGTTGCCTTAGGTTAGAATATATAACGTTATGGATGTATATACTGTTCCCACCGAGAAGTAGGGTCTGACACGCCAGGAATGTTGTCAAATATTACATCCGAGATGTAAGGTTGCCTTAGGTTAGAATATATAACGTTATGGATGTATATACTGTTCCCACCGAGAAGTAGGGTCCGACACGCCAGGAATGTTGTCAAATATTACATCCGAGATGTAAGGTTGCCTTAGATTAGGATATACAACGTTATAGACGCATATAATGTTCCCACCGAGGAGTAGGGTCCGACACGTCTGGAATGTTGTAGAATATTACATCCGAGATGTTAGGTTGCCTTAGGTTAGGATATATAACGTTATAGACGCATGTAATGTTACCACCGAGACGTAGGTTTCGACAGGCCAGGAATGTTGTCAAATATTGCATCCGAGATGTTAGGTTGCCTTAGATTATGATATATACCGTTATAGATGCATATAATGTTCCCACCGAGAAGTAGGGTCCGACACGCCTGGAAGGTTGTAGAATATAACATCCGAGATGTCAGGTTCCCTTAGGTTAGAATATATAACGTTATGGATGTATATACTGTTCCCACCTAGAAGTAGGGTCCGACACGCCAGGAATGTTGTCAAATATTACATCCGAGATGTAAGGTTGCCTTAGATTAGGATATACAACGTTATAGACGCATATAATGTTCCCACCGAGGAGTAGGGTCCGACACGTCTGGAATGTTGTAGAATATTACATCCGAGATGTAAGGTTGCCTTAGGTTAGAATATATAACGTTATGGATGTATATACTGTTCCCACCGAGAAGTAGGGTCCGACACGCCAGGAATGTTGTCAAATATTACATCCGAGATGTAAGGTTGCCTTAGGTTTGGATATATAACGTTATGGATGTATATACTGTTCCCACCGAGAAGTAGGGTCCGACACGCCAGGAATGTTGTCAAATATTACATCCGAGATGTAAGGTTGCCTTAGGTTAGGATATACAACGTTATAGACGCATATAATGTTCCCTCCGAGAAGTAGGGTTCGACAGGCCAGGAATGTTGTCAAATATTGCATCCGAGATGTTAGGTTGCCTTAGATTAGGATATACAACGTTATAGACGCATATAATGTTCCCACCGAGGAGTAGGGTCCGACACGCCTGGAATGTTGTAGAGTATTACATCCGAGATGTAAGGTTGCCTTAGGTTAGAATATATAACGTTATGGATGTATATACTGTTCCCACCTAGAAGTAGGGTCCGACACGCCAGGAATGTTGTCAAATATTACATCCGAGATGTAAGGTTGCCTTAGATTAGGATATACAACGTTATAGACGCATATAATGTTCCCACCGAGGAGTAGGGTCCGACACGTCTGGAATGTTGTAGAATATTACATCCGAGATGTTAGGTTGCCTTAGGTTAGGATATATAACGTTATAGACGCATGTAATGTTACCACCGAGACGTAGGGACCGACACGCCTGGAATGTTGTCAAATGTTACATCCGAGACGTTAGGTTGCCTTAGGTTAGAATATATAACGTTATGGATGTATATACTCTTCCCACCGAGAAGTAGGGTCCGACACGCCAGGAATGTTGTCAAATATTACATCCGAGATGTAAGGTTGCCTTAGGTTAGGATATATAACGTTATGGACGTATATACTGTTCCCACCGAGAAGTAGGGTCCGAAACGCCAGGAATGCTGTAAAATATTACATCCGAGTTGTTACGTTGCCGTTATAGACGCATTAATGTTACCACCGAGACGTAGGGACCGACACGGCTGGAATGTTGTCAAATGTGACATCCGAGATGTTAGGTTGCCTTAGGTTAGGATATATATCGTTATAGACGTATATACTGTTCCCACCGAGAGGAAGGGTTCGACAGGCCAGGAATGTTGTCAAATTTTGCATCCGAGATGTTAGGTTGCCTTCGGTTAGGATATATAACGTTATAGACGCACGTAATGTTACCTCCGAGACGTAGGGACCGACACGCCTGGAATGTTGTCAAATATTGCATCCGAGATGTTAGGTTGCCTTAGATTAGGATATACAACGTTATAGACGCATATAATGTTCCCACCGAGGAGTAGGGTCCGACACGCCTGGAATGTTGTAGAGTATTACATCCGAGATGTAAGGTTGCCTTAGGTTAGAATATATAACGTTATGGATGTATATACTGTTCCCACCTAGAAGTAGGGTCCGACACGCCAGGAATGTTGTCAAATATTACATCCGAGATGTAAGGTTGCCTTAGATTAGGATATACAACGTTATAGACGCATATAATGTTCCCACCGAGGAGTAGGGTCCGACACGTCTGGAATGTTGTAGAATATTACATCCGAGATGTAAGGTTGCCTTAGGTTAGAAAATATAACGTTATGGATGTATATACTGTTCCCACCGAGAAGTAGGGTCCGACACGCCAGGAATGTTGTCAAATATTACATCCGAGATGTAAGGTTGCCTTAGGTTTGGATATATAACGTTATGGATGTATATACTGTTCCCACCGAGAAGTAGGGTCCGACACGCCAGGAATGTTGTCAAATATTACATCCGAGATGTAAGGTTGCCTTAGGTTAGGATATACAACGTTATAGACGCATATAATGTTCCCTCCGAGAAGTAGGGTTCGACAGGCCAGGAATGTTGTCAAATATTGCATCCGAGATGTTAGGTTGCCTTAGATTAGGATATACAACGTTATAGACGCATATAATGTTCCCACCGAGGAGTAGGGTCCGACACGCCTGGAATGTTGTAGAGTATTACATCCGAGATGTAAGGTTGCCTTAGGTTAGAATATATAACGTTATGGATGTATATACTGTTCCCACCTAGAAGTAGGGTCCGACACGCCAGGAATGTTGTCAAATATTACATCCGAGATGTAAGGTTGCCTTAGATTAGGATATACAACGTTATAGACGCATATAATGTTCCCACCGAGGAGTAGGGTCCGACACGTCCGGAATGTTGTAGAATATTACATCCGAGATGTAAGGTTGCCTTAGGTTAGAAAATATAACGTTATGGATGTATATACTGTTCCCACCGAGAAGTAGGGTCCGACACGCCAGGAATGTTGTCAAATATTACATTCGAGATGTAAGGTTGCCTTAGGTTTGGATATATAACGTTATGGATGTATATACTGTTCCCACCGAGAAGTAGGGTCCGACACGCCAGGAATGTTGTCAAATATTACATCCGAGATGTAAGGTTGCCTTAGGTTAGAATATATAACGTTATGGATGTATATACTGTTCCCACCGAGAAGTAGGGTCCGACACGCCAGGAATGTTGTCAAATATTACATCCGAGATGTAAGGTTGCCTTAGATTAGGATATACAACGTTATAGACGCATATAATGTTCCCACCGAGGAGTAGGGTCCGACACGTCTGGAATGTTGTAGAATATTACATCCGAGATGTTAGGTTGCCTTAGGTTAGGATATATAACGTTATAGACGCATGTAATGTTACCACCGAGACGTAGGGACCGACACGCCTGGAATGTTGTCAAATGTTACATCCGAGTCGTTAGGTTGCCTTAGGTTAGAATATATAACGTTATGGATGTATATACTGTTCCCACCGAGAAGTAGGGTCCGACACGCCAGGAATGTTGTCAAATATTACATCCGAGATGTAAGGTTGCCTTAGGTTACAATATATAACGTTATGGACGTATATACTGTTCCCACCGAGAAGTAGGGTCCGACACGCCAGGAATGTTGTGAAATGTTACATCCGAGATGTTAGGTTGCCTTAGGTTAGGATATATATCGTTATAGACGTATATACTGTTCCCACCGAGAGGTAGGGTTCGACAGGCCAGGAATGTTGTCAAATATTGCGTCCGAGATGTTAGGTTGCCTTAGATTATGATATATACCGTTATAGATGCATATAATGTTCCCACCGAGAAGTAGGGTCCGACACGCCTGGAAGGTTGTAGAATATAACATCCGAGATGTCAGGTTGCCTTAGGTTAGGATATATACCGTTATAGATATATATACTGTTCCCTCCGAGAAGTACGGTTCGGCAGGCCAGGAATGTTGTCAAATCTTGCATTCGAGATGTTAGGTTGCCTTAGGTTAGGATATATAACGTTATAGACGCATGTAATGTTACCTCCGAGACGTAGGGTCCGACACGCCTGGAATGTTGTCAAACGTTACATCCAAGATGTTAGGTTGCCTTATGTTAGGATATATGACGCTACAGACGTATATACTGTTCCCTCCGAGAAGTAGGGTTCGACAGGCCAGTAATGTTGTCAAATATTGCATCCGAGACGTTAGGTTGCCTTAGATTAGGATATACAACGTTATAGACGCATATAATGTTCCCACCGAGGAGTAGGGTCCGACACGCCTGGAATGTTGTAGAGTATTACATCCGAGATGTAAGGTTGCCTTAGGTTAGAATATATAACGTTATGGATGTATATACTGTTCCCACCTAGAAGTAGGGTCCGACACGCCAGGAATGTTGTCAAATATTACATCCGAGATGTAAGGTTGCCTTAGATTAGGATATACAACGTTATAGACGCATATAATGTTCCCACCGAGGAGTAGGGTCCGACACGTCTGGAATGTTGTAGAATATTACATCCGAGATGTAAGGTTGCCTTAGGTTAGGATATATAACGTTATGGACGTATATACTCTTCCCACCGAGAAGTAGGGTCCGAAACGCCAGGAATGTTGTAAAATATTACATCCGAGTTGTTACGTTGCCGTTATAGACGCATTAATGTTACCACCGAGACGTAGGGACCGACACGGCTGGAATGTTGTCAAATGTGACATCCGAGATGTAAGGTTGCCTTAGGTTAGGATATATAACGTTATGGACGTATATACTGTTCCCACCGAGAAGTAGGGTCCGAAACGCCAGGAATGTTCTAAAATATTACATCCGAGATGTAAGGTTGCCTTAGGTTAGGATATATAACGTTATGGACGTATATACTGTTCCCACCGAGAAGTAGGGACCGACACGCCTGGAATGTTGTCAAATGTTACATCCGAGATGTTAGGTTGCCTTAGGTTAGGATATATGACGTTACAGACGTATATACTGTTCCCTCCGGGAAGTAGGGTTCGACAGGCCAGGAATGTTGTCAAATATTGCATCCGAGATGTTAGGTTGCCTTAGATTATGATATATACCGTTATAGACGCATATAATGTTCCCACCGAGTAGTAGGATCCGACACGCCTGGAAGGTTGTCAAATATTGCATCCGAGATGTTAGGTTGCCTTAGATTAGGATATACAACGTTATAGACGCATATAATGTTCCCACCGAGGAGTAGGGTCCGACACGCCTGGAATGTTGTAGAGTATTACATCCGAGATGTAAGGTTGCCTTAGGTTAGAATATATAACGTTATGGATGTATATACTGTTCCCACCTAGAAGTAGGGTCCGACACGCCAGGAATGTTGTCAAATATTACATCCGAGATGTAAGGTTGCCTTAGATTAGGATATACAACGTTATAGACGCATATAATGTTCCCACCGAAGAGTAGGGTCCGACACGTCTGGAATGTTGTAGAATATTACATCCGAGATGTAAGGTTGCCTTAGGTTAGAAAATATAACGTTATGGATGTATATACTGTTCCCACCGAGAAGTAGGGTCCGACACGCCAGGAATGTTGTCAAATATTACATCCGAGATGTAAGGTTGCCTTAGGTTTGGATATATAACGTTATGGATGTATATACTGTTCCCACCGAGAAGTAGGGTCCGACACGCCAGGAATGTTGTCAAATATTACATCCGAGATGTAAGGTTGCCCTAGGTTAGGATATACAACGTTATAGACGCATATAATGTTCCCTCCGAGAAGTAGGGTTCGACAGGCCAGGAATGTTGTCAAATATTGCATCCGAGATGTTAGGTTGCCTTAGATTAGGATATTCAACGTTATAGACGCATATAATGTTCCCACCGAGGAGTAGGGTCCGACACGCCTGGAATGTTGTAGAGTATTACATCCGAGATGTAAGGTTGCCTTAGGTTAGAATATATAACGTTATGGATGTATATACTGTTCCCACCTAGAAGTAGGGTCCGACACGCCAGGAATGTTGTCAAATATTACATCCGAGATGTAAGGTTGCCTTAGATTAGGATATACAACGTTATAGACGCATATAATGTTCCCACCGAGGAGTAGGGTCCGACACGTCTGGAATGTTGTAGAATATTACATCCGAGATGTAAGGTTGCCTTAGGTTAGAAAATATAACGTTATGGATGTATATACTGTTCCCACCGAGAAGTAGGGTCCGACACGCCAGGAATGTTGTCAAATATTACATCCGAGATGTAAGGTTGCCTTAGGTTTGGATATATAACGTTATGGATGTATATACTGTTCCCACCGAGAAGTAGGGTCCGACACGCCAGGAATGTTGTCAAATATTACATCCGAGATGTAAGGTTGCCTTAGATTAGGATATACAACGTTATAGACGCATATAATGTTCCCACCGAGGAGTAGGGTCCGACACGTCTGGAATGTTGTAGAATATTACATCCGAGATGTTAGGTTGCCTTAGGTTAGGATATATAACGTTATAGACGCATGTAATGTTACCACCGAGACGTAGGGACCGACACGCCTGGAATGTTGTCAAATGTTACATCCGAGACGTTAGGTTGCCTTAGGTTAGAATATATAACGTTATGGATGTATATACTGTTCCCACCGAGAAGTAGGGTCCGACACGCCAGGAATGTTGTCAAATATTACATGCGAGATGTAAGGTTGCCTTAGGTTACAATATATAACGTTATGGACGTATATACTGTTCCCACCGAGAAGTAGGGTCCGACACGCCAGGAATGTTGTCAAATGTTACATCCGAGATGTTAGGTTGCCTTAGGTTAGGATATATATCGTTATAGACGTATATACTGTTCCCACCGAGAGGTAGGGTTCGACAGGCCAGGAATGTTGTCAAATATTGCGTCCGACATGTTAGGTTGCCTTAGATTATGATATATACCGTTATAGATGCATATAATGTTCCCACCGAGAAGTAGGGTCCGACACGCCTGGAAGGTTGTAGAATATAACATCCGAGATGTCAGGTTGCCTTAGGTTAGGATATATACCGTTATAGATATATATACTGTTCCCTCCGAGAAGTACGGTTCGGCAGGCCAGGAATGTTGTCAAATCTTGCATCCGAGATGTTAGGTTGCCTTAGGTTAGGATATATAACGTTATAGACGCATGTAATGTTACCACCGAGACGTAGGGACCGACACGCCAGGAATGTTGTCAAATGTTATATCCGAGATGTTAGGTTGCCTTAGGTTAGGATATATGACGTTACAGACGTATATACTGTTCCCTCCGAGAAGTAGGGTTCGACAGGCCAGGAATGTTGTCAAATATTGCATTCGAGATGTAAGGTTGCCTTAGGTTTGGATATATAACGTTATGGATGTATATACTGTTCCCACCGAGAAGTAGGGTCCGACACGCCAGGAATGTTGTCAAATATTACATCCGAGATGTAAGGTTGCCCTAGGTTAGGATATACAACGTTATAGACGCATATAATGTTCCCTCCGAGAAGTAGGGTTCGACAGGCCAGGAATGTTATCAAATATTGCATCCGAGACGTTAGGTTGCCTTAGATTATGATATATACCGTTATAGACGCATATAATGTTCCCACCGAGAAGTAGGGTCCGACACGCCTGGAATGATGTAGAATATTACATCCGAGATGTCAGGTTGCCTTAGGTTAGGATATATATCGTTATAAACGTATATACTGTTCCCACCGAGAGGTAGGGTTCGACAGGCCAGGAATGTTGTCAAATATTGCATCCGAGATGTTAGGTTGCCTTAGGTTAGGATATATAACGTTATAGACGCATGTAATGTTACCTCCGAGACGTAGGGACCGACACGCCTGGAATGTTGTCAAATGTTACATCCAAGATGTTAGGTTGCATTATGTTAGGATATATGACGCTACAGACGTATATACTGTTCCCTCCGAGAAGTAGGGTTCGACAGGCCAGGAATGTTGTCAAATATTGCATCCGAGACGTTAGGTTGCCTTAGATTAGGATATACAACGTTATAGACGCATATAATGTTCCCTCCGAGAAGTAGGGTTCGACAGGCCAGGAATGTTGTCAAATATTGCATCCGAGATGTTAGGTTGCCTTAGATTAGGATATACAACGTTATAGACGCATATAATGTTCCCACCGAGAAGTAGGGTCCGACAAGCCTGGAAGGTTGTAGAATATTAAATCCGAGATGTTAGGTTGCCTTAGGTTAGGATATATGACGTTACAGACGTATATACTGTTCCCTCCGAGAAGTAGGGTTCGACAGGCCAGGAATGTTATCAAATATTGCATCCGAGATGTTAGGTTGCCTTAGATTATGATATATACCGTTATAGACGCATATAATGTTCCCACCGAGAAGTAGGGTCCGACACGCCTGGAATGATGTAGAATATTACATCCGAGATGTCAGGTTGCCTTAGGTTAGGATATATAACGTTATACACGTATATACTGTTCCCTCCGAGAAGTAGGGTTCGACAGGCCAGGAATGTTGTCAAATATTGCATCCGAGATGTTAGGTTGCCTTAGATTAGGATATACAACGTTATAGACGCATATAATGTTCCCACCGAGAAGTAGGGTCCGACAAGCCTGGAAGGTTGTAGAATATTAAATCCGAGATGTTAGGTTGCCTTAGGTTAGGATATATGACGTTACAGACGTATATACTGTTCCCTCCGAGAAGTAGGGTTCGACAGGCCAGGAATGTTGTCAAATATTGCATCCGAGATGTTAGGTTGCCTTAGATTAGGATATACAACGTTATAGACGCATATAATGTTCCCACCGAGAAGTAGGGTCCGACAAGCCTGGAAGGTTGTAGAATATTAAATCCGAGATGTTAGGTTGCCTTAGGTTAGGATATATGACGTTATACACGTATATACTGTTCCCTCCGAGAAGTAGGGTTCGACAGGCCAGGAATGTTGTCAAATATTGCATCCGAGATGTTAGATTGCCTTAGATTAGGATATACAACGTTATAGACGCATATAATGTTCCCACCGAGAAGTAGGGTCCGACAAGCCTGGAAGGTTGTAGAATATTAAATCCGAGATGTTAGGTTGCCTTAGGTTAGGATATATGACGTTACAGACGTATATACTGTTCCCTCCGAGAAGTAGGGTTCGACAGGCCAGGAATGTTATCAAATATTGCATCCGAGATGTTAGGTTGCCTTAGATTATGATATATACCGTTATAGACGCATATAATGTTCCCACCGAGAAGTAGGGTCCGACACGCCTGGAATGATGTAGAATATTACATCCGAGATGTCAGGTTGCCTTAGGTTAGGATATATAACGTTATACACGTATATACTGTTCCCTCCGAGAAGTAGGGTTCGACAGGCCAGGAATGTTGTCAAATATTGCATCCGAGATGTTAGGTTGCCTTAGATTAGGATATACAACGTTATAGACGCATATAATGTTCCCACCGAGAAGTAGGGTCCGACAAGCCTGGAAGGTTGTAGAATATTAAATCCGAGATGTTAGGTTGCCTTAGATTAGGATATACAACGTTATAGACGCATATAATGTTCCCACCGAGGAGTAGGGTCCGACACGCCTGGAATGTTGTAGAGTATTACATCCGAGATGTAAGGTTGCCTTAGGTTAGAATGTATAACGTTATGGATGTATATACTGTTCCCACCGAGAAGTAGGGTTCGACAGGCCAGGAATGTTATCAAATATTGCATCCGAGATGTTACGTTGCCTTAGATTATGATATATACCGTTATAGACGCATATAATGTTCCCACCGAGAAGTAGGGTCCGACACGCCTGGAATGATGTAGAATATTACATCCGAGATGTCAGGTTGCCTTAGGTTAGGATATATAACGTTATACACGTATATACCGTTCCCTCCGAGAAGTAGGGTTCGACAGGCCAGGAATGTTGTCAAATATTGCATCCGAGATGTTAGGTTGCCTTAGATTATGATATATACCGTTATAGACGCATATAATGTTCCCACCGAGAAGTAGGGTCCGACACGCCTGGAATGATGTCAAATATTGCATCCGAGATGTTAGGTTGCCTTAGGTTAGGATATATAACGTTATAGACGCATGTAATGTTACCTCCGAGACGTAGGGACCGACACGCCTGGAATGTTGTCAAATGTTACATCCAAGATGTTAGGTTGCATTATGTTAGGATATATGACGCTACAGACGTATATACTGTTCCCTCCGAGAAGTAGGGTTCGACAGGCCAGGAATGTTGTCAAATATTGCATCCGAGACGTTAGGTTGCCTTAGATTAGGATATACAACGTTATAGACGCATATAATGTTCCCTCCGAGAAGTAGGGTTCGACAGGCCAGGAATGTTGTCAAATATTGCATCCGAGATGTTAGGTTGCCTTAGATTAGGATATACAACGTTATAGACGCATATAATGTTCCCACCGAGGAGTAGGTTCCGACACGCCTGGAATGTTGTAGAGTATTACATCCGAGATGTAAGGTTACCTTAGGTTAGAATATATAACGTTATGGATGTATATACTGTTCCCACCGAGAAGTAGGGTCCGACACGCCAGGAATGTTGTCAAATATTACATCCGAGATGTAAGGTTGCCTTAGATTAGGATATACAACGTTATAGACGCATATAATGTTCCCACCGAGGTGTAGGGTCCGACACGTCTGGAATGTTGTAGAATATTACATCCGAGATGTAAGGTTGCCTTAGGTTAGAATATATAACGTTATTGATGTATATACTGTTCCCACCGAGAAGTAGGGTCCGACACGCCAGGAATGTTGTCAAATATTACATCCGAGTTGTTACGTTTCCCTTATAGACGCATTAATGTTACCACCGAGACGTAGGGACCGACACGCCTGGAATGTTGTCAAATGCTACATCCGAAATGTTAGGTTGCCTTAGGTTAGGATATATATCGTTATAGACGTATATACTGTTCCCACCGAGAGGTAGGGTTCGACAGGCAAGGAATGTTGTCAAATATTGCATCCGAGATGTGAGGTTGCCTTAGATAAGGATATATACCGTTATAGACGTATATAATGTTTCCTCCGAGAAGTAGCGTTCGACAGGCCAGGAATGTTGTCAAATATTGCATCCGAGATGTTAGGTTGCCTTAGATTAGGATATACAACGTTATAGACGCATATAATGTTCCCACCGAGAAGTAGGGTCCGACACGGCTGGAATGTTGTCAAATGTTACATCCGAGATGTTAGGCTGCCTTAGGTTAGCATATATATCGTTATAGACGTATATACTGTTCCCACCGAGAGGTAGGGTTCGACAGGCCAGTAATGTTGTCAAATATTGCATCCGAGATGTTAGGTTGCCTTAGATTATGATATATACCGTTATAGACGTATTTAATGTTCCCTCCGAGAAGTAGGGTTCGACAGGCCAGGAATGTTGTCAAATATTGCATCCGAGATGTTAGGTTGCCTTAGATTAGGATATACAACGTTATAGACGCATATAATGTTCCCACCGAGAAGTAGGGTCCGACAAGCCTGGAAGGTTGTAGAATATTAAATCCGAGATGTTAGGTTGCCTTAGGTTAGGATATATGACGTTACAGACGTATATACTGTTCCCTCCGAGAAGTAGGGTTCGACAGGCCAGGAATGTTATCAAATATTGCATCCGAGATGTTAGGTTGCCTTAGATTATGATATATACCGTTATAGACGCATATAATGTTCCCACCGAGAAGTAGGGTCCGACACGCCTGGAATGATGTAGAATATTACATCCGAGATGTCAGGTTGCCTTAGGTTAGGATATATAACGTTATACACGTATATACTGTTCCCTCCGAGAAGTAGGGTTCGACAGGCCAGGAATGTTGTCAAATATTGCATCCGAGATGTTAGGTTGCCTTAGATTAGGATATACAACGTTATAGACGCATATAATGTTCCCACCGAGGTGTAGGGTCCGACACGTCTGGAATGTTGTAGAATATTACATCCGAGATGTAAGGTTGCCTTAGGTTAGAATATATAACGTTATGGATGTATATACTGTTCCCACCGAGAAGTAGGGTCCGACACGCCAGGAATGTTGTCAAATATTACATCCGAGATGTAAGGTTGCCTTAGGTTAGGATATACAATGTTATAGACACATATAATGTTCCCACCGAGAAGTAGGGTCCGACATGCCTGGAATGATGTAGAATATTACATCCGAGATGTCAGGTTGCCTTAGGTTAGGATATATGACGTTACAGACGTATATACTGTTCCCTCCGAGAAGTAGGGTTCGACAGGCCAGGAATGTTATCAAATATTGCATCCGAGATGTTAGGTTGCCTTAGATTATGATATATACCGTTATAGACGCATATAATGTTCCCACCGAGAAGTAGGGTCCGACACGCCTGGAATGATGTAGAATATTACATCCGAGATGTCAGGTTGCCTTAGGTTAGGATATACAACGTTATAGACGCATATAATGTTCCCACCGAGGTGTAGGGTCCGACACGTCTGGAATGTTGTAGAATATTACATCCGAGATGTAAGGTTGCCTTAGGTTAGAATATATAACGTTATGGATGTATATACTGTTCCCACCGAGAAGTAGGGTCCGACACGCCAGGAATGTTGTCAAATATTACATCCGAGTTGTTACGTTTCCCTTATAGACGCATTAATGTTACCACCGAGACGTAGGGACCGACACGCCTGGAATGTTGTCAAATGCTACATCCGAAATGTTAGGTTGCCTTAGGTTAGGATATATATCGTTATAGACGTATATACTGTTCCCACCGAGAGGTAGGGTTCGACAGGCAAGGAATGTTGTCAAATATTGCATCCGAGATGTTAGGTTGCCTTAGATAAGGATATATACCGTTATAGACGTATATAATGTTTCCTCCGAGAAGTAGCGTTCGACAGGCCAGGAATGTTGTCAAATATTGCATCCGAGATGTTAGGTTGCCTTAGATTAGGATATACAACGTTATAGACGCATATAATGTTCCCACCGAGAAGTAGGGTCCGACACGGCTGGAATGTTGTCAAATGTTACATCCGAGATGTTAGGCTGCCTTAGGTTAGCATATATATCGTTATAGACGTATATACTGTTCCCACCGAGAGGTAGGGTTCGACAGGCCAGTAATGTTGTCAAATATTGCATCCGAGATGTTAGGTTGCCTTAGATTATGATATATACCGTTATAGACGTATTTAATGTTCCCTCCGAGAAGTAGGGTTCGACAGGCCAGGAATGTTGTCAAATATTGCATCCGAGATGTTAGGTTGCCTTAGATTAGGATATACAACGTTATAGACGCATATAATGTTCCCACCGAGAAGTAGGGTCCGACAAGCCTGGAAGGTTGTAGAATATTAAATCCGAGATGTTAGGTTGCCTTAGGTTAGGATATATGACGTTACAGACGTATATACTGTTCCCTCCGAGAAGTAGGGTTCGACAGGCCAGGAATGTTATCAAATATTGCATCCGAGATGTTAGGTTGCCTTAGATTATGATATATACCGTTATAGACGCATATAATGTTCCCACCGAGAAGTAGGGTCCGACACGCCTGGAATGATGTAGAATATTACATCCGAGATGTCAGGTTGCCTTAGGTTAGGATATATAACGTTATACACGTATATACTGTTCCCTCCGAGAAGTAGGGTTCGACAGGCCAGGAATGTTGTCAAATATTGCATCCGAGATGTTAGGTTGCCTTAGATTAGGATATACAACGTTATAGACGCATATAATGTTCCCACCGAGGAGTAGGGTCCGACACGCCTGGAATATTGTAGAGTATTACATCCGAGATGTAAGGTTGCCTTAGGTTAGAATATATAACGTTATGGATGTATATACTGTTCCCACCGAGAAGTAGGGTTCGACAGGCCAGGAATGTTATCAAATATTGCATCCGAGATGTTAGGTTGCCTTAGATTATGATATATACCGTTATAGACGCATATAATGTTCCCACCGAGAAGTAGGGTCCGACACGCCTGGAATGATGTAGAATATTACATCCGAGATGTCAGGTTGCCTTAGGTTAGGATATATAACGTTATACACGTATATACTGTTCCCTCCGAGAAGTAGGGTTCGACAGGCCAGGAATGTTGTCAAATATTGCATCCGAGATGTTAGGTTGCCTTAGATTATGATATATACCGTTATAGACGCATATAATGTTCCCACCGAGAAGTAGGGTCCGACACGCCTGGAATGATGTAGAATATTACATCCGAGATGTCACGTTGCCTTAGGTTAGGATATATATCGTTATAAACGTATATACTGTTCCCACCGAGAGGTAGGGTTCGACAGGCCAGGAATGTTGTCAAATATTGCATCCGAGATGTTAGGTTGCCTTAGGTTAGGATATATAACGTTATAGACGCATGTAATGTTACCTCCGAGACGTAGGGACCGACACGCCTGGAATGTTGTCAAATGTTACATCCAAGATGTTAGGTTGCATTATGTTAGGATATATGACGCTACAGACGTATATACTGTTCCCTCCGAGAAGTAGGGTTCGACAGGCCAGGAATGTTGTCAAATATTGCATCCGAGATGTTAGGTTGCCTTAGATTAGGATATACAACGTTATAGACGCATATAATGTTCCCACCGAGAAGTAGGGTCCGACAAGCCTGGAAGGTTGTAGAATATTAAATCCGAGATGTTAGGTTGCCTTAGGTTAGGATATATGACGTTACAGACGTATATACTGTTCCCTCCGAGACGTAGGGACCGACACGCCTGGAATGTTGTCAAATGTTACATCCAAGATGTTAGGTTGCATTATGTTAGGATATATGACGCTACAGACGTATATACTGTTCCCTCCGAGAAGTAGGGTTCGACAGGCCAGGAATGTTGTCAAATATTGCATCCGAGACGTTATGTTGCCTTAGATTAGGATATACAACGTTATAGACGCATATAATGTTCCCTCCGAGAAGTAGGGTTCGACAGGCCAGGAATGTTGTCAAATATTGCATCCGAGATGTTATGTTGCCTTAGATTAGGATATACAACGTTATAGACGCATATAATGTTCCCACCGAGGAGTAGGGTCCGACACGCCTGGAATGTTGTAGAGTATTACATCCGAGATGTAAGGTTACCTTAGGTTAGAATATATAACGTTATGGATGTATATACTGTTCCCACCGAGAAGTAGGGTCCGACACGCCAGGAATGTTGTCAAATATTACATCCGAGATGTAAGGTTGCCTTAGATTAGGATATACAACGTTATAGACGCATATAATGTTCCCACCGAGGTGTAGGGTCCGACACGTCTGGAATGTTGTAGAATATTACATCCGAGATGTAAGGTTGCCTTAGGTTAGAATATATAACGTTATGGATGTATATACTGTTCCCACCGAGAAGTAGGGTCCGACACGCCAGGAATGTTGTCAAATATTACATCCGAGTTGTTACGTTTCCCTTATAGACGCATTAATGTTACCACCGAGACGTAGGGACCGACACGCCTGGAATGTTGTCAAATGCTACATCCGAAATGTTAGGTTGCCTTAGGTTAGGATATATATTGTTATAGACGTATATACTGTTCCCACCGAGAGGTAGGGTTCGGCAGGCAAGGAATGTTGTCAAATATTGCATCCGAGATGTTAGGTTGCCTTAGATAAGGATATATACCGTTATAGACGTATATAATGTTTCCTCCGAGAAGTAGCGTTCGACAGGCCAGGAATGTTGTCAAATATTGCATCCGAGATGTTAGGTTGCCTTAGATTAGGATATACAACGTTATAGACGCATATAATGTTCCCACCGAGAAGTAGGGTCCGACACGGCTGGAATGTTGTCAAATGTTACATCCGAGATGTTAGGCTGCCTTAGGTTAGCATATATATCGTTATAGACGTATATACTGTTCCCACCGAGAGGTAGGGTTCGACAGGCCAGTAATGTTGTCAAATATTGCATCCGAGATGTTAGGTTGCCTTAGATTATGATATATACCGTTATAGACGTATTTAATGTTCCCACCGAGACGCAGGGACCGACACGCCTGGAATGTTGTCAAATGTTACATCCGAGATGTTAGGTTGCCTTAGGTTAGGATATATATCGTTATAGACGTATATACTGTTCCCACCGAGAGGTAGGGTTCGACAGGCCAGGAATGTTGTCAAATATTGCGTCCGAGATGTTAGGTTGCCTTAGATTAGGATATACAACGTTATAGACGCATATAATGTTCCCACCGAGGAGTAGGGTCCGACACGCCTGGAATGTTGTAGAATATTACATCCGAGATGTAAGGTTGCCTTAGATTATGATATATACCGTTATAGACGCATATAATGTTCCCACCGAGAAGTAGGGTCCGACACGCCTGGAATGATGTAGAATATTACATCCGAGATGTCAGGTTGCCTTAGGTTAGGATATATAACGTTATACACGTATATACTGTTCCCTCCGAGAAGTAGGGTTCGACAGGCCAGGAATGTTGTCAAATATTGCATCCGAGATGTTAGGTTGCCTTAGATTAGGATATACAACGTTATAGACGCATATAATGTTCCCACCGAGAAGTAGGGTCCGACAAGCCTGGAAGGTTGTAGAATATTAAATCCGAGATGTTAGGTTGCCTTAGGTTAGAATATATGACGTTACAGACGTATATACTATTCCCTCCGAGAAGTAGGGTTCGACAGGCCAGGAATGTTATCAAATATAGCATCCGAGATGTTAGGTTGCCTTAGATTATGATATATACCGTTATAGACGCATATAATGTTCCCACCGAGAAGTAGGGTCCGACACGCCTGGAATGATGTAGAATATTACATCCGAGATGTCAGGTTGCCTTAGGTTAGGATATATAACGTAGTACACGTATATACTGTTCCCTCCGAGAAGTAGGGTTCGACAGGCCAGGAATGTTGTCAAATATTGCATCCGAGATGTTAGGTTGCCTTAGATTAGGATATACAACGTTATAGACGCATATAATGTTCCCACCGAGAAGTAGGGTCCGACAAGCCTGGAAGGTTGTAGAATATTAAATACGAGATGTTAGGTTGCCTTAGGTTAGGATATACAACGTTATAGACGCATATAATGTTCCCACCGAGAAGTAGGGTCCGACAAGCCTGGAAGGTTGTAGAATATTAAATACGAGATGTTAGGTTGCCTTAGGTTAGGATATATGACGTTATACACGTATATACTGTTCCCTCCGAGAAGTAGGGTTCGACAGGCCAGGAATGTTGTCAAATATTGCATCCGAGATGTTAGATTGCCTTAGATTAGGATATACAACGTTATAGACGCATATAATGTTCCCACCGAGAAGTAGGGTCCGACAAGCCTGGAAGGTTGTAGAATATTAAATCCGAGATGTTAGGTTGCCTTAGGTTAGGATATATGACGTTACAGACGTATATACTGTTCCCTCCGAGAAGTAGGGTTCGACAGGCCAGGAATGTTATCAAATATTGCATCGGAGATGTTAGGTTGCCTTAGATTATGATATATACCGTTATAGACGCATATAATGTTCCCACCGAGGAGTAGGGTCCGACACGCCTGGAATGTTGTAGAGTATTACATCCGAGATGTCAGGTTGCCTTAGGTTAGGATATATAACGTTATACACGTATATACTGTTCCCTCCGAGAAGTAGGGTTCGACAGGCCAGTAATGTTGTCAAATATTGCATCCGAGATGTTAGGTTGCCTTAGATTAGGATATACAACGTTATAAACGCATATAATGTTCCCACCGAGGAGTAGGGTCCGACACGCCTGGAATGTTGTAGAGTATTACATCCGAGATGTTAGGTTGCCTTAGGTTAGGATATATATCGTTATAGACGTATATACTGTTCCCACCGAGAGGTAGGGTTCGACAGGCCAGTAATGTTGTCAAATATTGCATCCGAGATGTTAGGTTGCCTTAGATTAGGATATACAACGTTATAAACGCATATAATGTTCCCACCGAGGAGTAGGGTCCGACACGCCTGGAATGTTGTAGAGTATTACATCCGAGATGTTAGGTTGCCTTAGGTTAGGATATATATCGTTATAGACGTATATACTGTTCCCACCGAGAGGTAGGGTTCGACAGGCCAGTAATGTTGTCAAATATTGCATCCGAGATGTTAGGTTGCCTTAGATTATGATATATACCGTTATAGACGCATATAATGTTCCCACCGAGTAGTAGGATCCGACACGCCTGGAAGGTTGTAGAATATTACATCCGAGATGTTAGGTTGCCTTAGGTTAGGATATATATCGTTATAGACGTATATACTGTTCCCACCGAGAGGTAGGGTTCGACAGGCCAGTAATGTTGTCAAATACTGCATCCGAGATGTTAGGTTGCCTTAGATAAGGATATATACCGTTATAGACGTATTTAATGTTCCCTCCGAGAAGTAGGGTTCGACAGGCCAGGAATGTTGTCAAATATTGCATCCGAGATGTTAGGTTGCCTTAGATTAGGATATACAACGTTATAGACGCATATAATGTTCCCACCGAGAAGTAGGGTCCGACAAGCCTGGAAGGTTGTAGAATATTAAATCCGAGATGTTAGGTTGCCTTAGGTTAGGATATATGACGTTACAGACGTATATACTGTTCCCTCCGAGAAGTAGGGTTCGACAGGCCAGGAATGTTATCAAATATTGCATCCGAGATGTTAGGTTGCCTTAGATTATGATATATACCGTTATAGACGCATATAATGTTCCCACCGAGAAGTAGGGTCCGACACGCCTGGAATGATGTAGAATATTACATCCGAGATGTCAGGTTGCCTTAGGTTAGGATATATAACGTTATACACGTATATACTGTTCCCTCCGAGAAGTAGGGTTCGACAGGCCAGGAATGTTGTCAAATATTGCATCCGAGATGTTAGGTTGCCTTAGATTAGGATATACAACGTTATAGACGCATATAATGTTCCCACCGAGGAGTAGGGTCCGACACGCCTGGAATGTTGTAGAGTATTACATCCGAGATGTAAGGTTGCCTTAGGTTAGAATATATAAAGTTATGGATGTATATACTGTTCCCACCGAGAAGTAGGGTTCGACAGGCCAGGAATGTTATCAAATATTGCATCCGAGATGTTGGGTTGCCTTAGATTAGGATATACAACGTTATAGACGCATATAATGTTTCCACCGAGAAGTAGGGTCCGACACGCCTGGAATGATGTAGAATATTACATCCGAGATGTCAGGTTGCCTTAGGTTAGGATATATAACGTTATACACGTATATACTGTTCCCTCCGAGAAGTAGGGTTCGACAGGCCAGGAATGTTGTCAAATATTGCATCCGAGATGTTAGGTTGCCTTAGATTAGGATATACAACGTTATAGACGCATATAATGTTCCCACCGAGAACTAGGGTCCGACACGCCAGGAATGTTGTCAAATATTACATCCGAGATGTAAGGTTGCCTTAGGTTAGGATATATAACGTTATGGACGTATATACTGTTCCCACAGAGAAGTAGGGTCCGAAACGCCAGGAATGTTGTAAAATATTACATCCGAGTTGTTACGTTGCCGTTATAGACGCATTAATGTTACCACCGAGACGTAGGGACCGACACGGCTGGAATGTTGTCAAATGTGACATCCGAGATGTTAGGTTGCCTTAGGTTAGGATATATATTGTTATAGACGTATATACTGTTCCCACCGAGAGGAAGGGTTCGACAGGCCAGGAATGTTGTCAAATATTGCATCCGAGATGTTAGGTTGCCTTAGGTTAGGATATATAACGTTATAGACGCACGTAATGTTACCTCCGAGACGTAGGGACCGACACGCCTGGAATGTTGTCAAATATTGCATCCGAGATGTTAGGTTGCCTTAGATTAGGATATACAACGTTATAGACGCATATAATGTTCCCACCGAGAAGTAGGGTCCGACACGCCTGGAATGATGTAGAATATTACATCCGAGATGTCAGGTTGCCTTAGGTTAGGATATATAACGTTATACACGTATATACTGTTCCCTCCGCGAAGTAGGGTTCGACAGGCCAGGAATGTTGTCAAATATTGCATCCGAGATGTTAGGTTGCCTTAGATTAGGATATACAACGTTATAGACGCATATAATGTTCCCACCGAGGAGTAGGGTCCGACACGCCTGGAATGTTGTAGAGTATTACATCCGAGATGTAAGGTTGCCTTAGGTTAGAATATATAACGTTATGGATGTACATACTGTTCCCACCGAGAAGTAGGGTCCGACACGCCAGGAATGTTGTCAAATATTACATCCGAGATGTAAGGTTGCCTTAGGTTACAATATATAACGTTATGGACGTATATACTGTTCCCACCGAGAAGTAGGGTCCGACACGCCAGGAATGTTGTCAAATATTACATCCGAGTTGTTACGTTGCCGTTATAGACGCATTAATGTTACCACCGAGACGCAGGGACCGACACGCCTGGAATGTTGTCAAATGTTACATCCGAGATGTTAGGTTGCCTTAGGTTAGGATATATATCGTTATAGACGTATATACTGTTCCCACCGAGAGGTAGGGTTCGACAGGCCAGGAATGTTGTCAAATATTGCATCCGAGATGTTAGGTTGCCTTAGATTAGGATATACAACGTTATAGACGCATATAATGTTCCCACCGAGGAGTAGGGTCCGACACGCCTGGAATGTTGTAGAGTATTACATCCGAGATGTAAGGTTGCCTTAGGTTAGAATATATAACGTTATGGATGTATATACTGTTCCCACCGAGAAGTAGCGTTCGACAGGCCAGGAATGTTATCAAATATTGCATCCGAGATGTTAGGTTGCCTTAGATTATGATATATACCGTTATAGACGCATATAATGTTCCCACCGAGAAGTAGGGTCCGACACGCCTGGAATGATGTAGAATATTACATCCGAGATGTCAGGTTGCCTTAGATTAGGATATACAACGTTATAGACGCATATAATGTTCCCACCGAGAAGTAGGGTCCGACAAGCCTGGAAGGTTGTAGAATATTAAATCCGCGATGTTGGGTTGCCTTAGATTAGGATATACAACGTTATAGACGCATATAATGTTCCCACCGAGAAGTAGGGTCCGACAAGCCTGGAAGGTTGTAGAATATTAAATCCGAGATGTTAGGTTGCCTTAGGTTAGGATATATGACGTTACAGACGTATATACTGCTCCCTCCGAGAAGTAGGGTTCGACAGGCCAGGAATGTTATCAAATATTGCATCCGAGATGTTAGGTTGCCTTAGATTATGATATATACCGTTATAGACGCATATAATGTTTCCACCGAGAAGTAGGGTCCGACACGCCTGGAATGATGTAGAATATTACATCCGAGATGTCAGGTTGCCTTAGGTTAGGATATATAACGTTATACACGTATATACTGTTCCCTCCGAGAAGTAGGGTTCTACAGGCCAGGAATGTTGTCAAATATTGCATCCGAGATGTTAGGTTGCCTTAGATTAGGATATACAACGTTATAGACGCATATAATGTTCCCACCGAGGAGTAGGGTCCGACACGCCTTGAATGTTGTAAAATATTACATCCGAGTTGTTACGTTGCCGTTATAGACGCATTAATGTTACCACCGAGACGTAGGGACCGACACGGCTGGAATGTTGTCAAATGTGACATCCGAGATGTTAGGTTGCCTTAGGTTAGGATATATATCGTTATAGACGTATATACTGTTCCCACCGAGAGGAAGGGTTCGACAGGCCAGGAATGTTGTCAAATATTGCATCCGAGATGTTAGGTTGCCTTAGGTTAGGATATATAACGTTATAGACGCACGTAATGTTACCTCCGAGACGTAGGGACCGACACGCCTGGAATGTTG
Organism: Xylocopa violacea; assembly: GCA_963969225.1. Lineage (NCBI taxonomy): Eukaryota > Metazoa > Arthropoda > Insecta > Hymenoptera > Apidae > Xylocopa > Xylocopa violacea. Next base: position 25,792,205 of record CAXAJV010000004.1, read on the forward strand.
TCAAATATTGCATCCGAGATGTCAGGTTGCCTTAGATTAGGATATACAACGTTATAGACGCATATAATGTTCACACCGAGAAGTAGGGTCCGACACGCCAGGAATGTTGTCAAATATTACATCCGAGTTGTTACGTTGCCGTTATAGACGCATTAATGTTACCACCGAGACGCAGGGACCGACACGCCTGGAATGTTGTCAAATGTTACATCCGAGATGTTAGGTTGCCTTAGGTTAGGATATATATCGTTATAGACGTATATACTGTTCCCACCGAGAGGTAGGGTTCGACAGGCCAGGAATGTTGTCAAATATTGCATCCGAGATGTTAGGTTGCCTTAGGTTAGGATATATATCGTTATAGACGTATATACTGTTCCCACCGAGAGGAAGGGTTCGACAGGCCAGGAATGTTGTCAAATATTGCATCCGAGATGTTAGGTTGCCTTAGGTTAGGATATATAACGTTATAGACGCACGTAATGTTACCTCCGAGACGTAGGGACCGACACGCCTGGAATGTTGTCAAATATTGCATCCGAGATGTCAGGTTGCCTTAGATTAGGATATACAACGTTATAGACGCATATAATGTTCCCACCGAGAAGTAGGGTCCGACACGCCTGGAATGATGTAGAATATTACATCCGAGATGTCAGGTTGCCTTAGGTTAGGATATATAACGTTATACACGTATATACTGTTCCCTCCGCGAAGTAGGGTTCGACAGGCCAGGAATGTTGTCAAATATTGCATCCGAGATGTTAGGTTGCCTTAGATTAGGATATACAACGTTATAGACGCATATAATGTTCCCACCGAGGAGTAGGGTCCGACACGCCTGGAATCTTGTAGAGTATTACATCCGAGATGTAAGGTTGCCTTAGGTTAGAATATATAACGTTATGGATGTACATACTGTTCCCACCGAGAAGTAGGGTCCGACACGCCAGGAATGTTGTCAAATATTACATCCGAGATGTAAGGTTGCCTTAGGTTACAATATATAACGTTATCGACGTATATACTGTTCCCACCGAGAAGTAGGGTCCGACACGCCAGGAATGTTGTCAAATATTACATCCGAGTTGTTACGTTGCCGTTATAGACGCATTAATGTTACCACCGAGACGCAGGGACCGACACGCCTGGAATGTTGTCAAATGTTACATCCGAGATGTTAGGTTGCCTTAGGTTAGGATATATATCGTTATAGACGTATATACTGTTCCCACCGAGATGTAGGGTTCGACAGGCCAGGAATGTTTTCAAATATTGCATCCGAGATGTTAGGTTGCCTTAGATTAGGATATACAACGTTATAGACGCATATAATGTTCCCACCGAGAAGTAGGGTCCGACACGCCTGGAAGGTTGTAGAATATTACATCCGAGATGTTAGGTTGCCTTAGGTTAGGATATATGACGTTACAGACGTATATACTGTTCCCTCCGAGAAGTAGGGTTCGACAGGCCAGGAATGTTATCAAATATTGCATCCGAGATGTTAGGTTGCCTTAGATTATGATATATACCGTTATAGACGCATATAATGTTCCCACCGAGAAGTAGGGTCCGACACGCCTGGAATGATGTAGAATATTACATCCGAGATGTCAGGTTGCCTTAGGTTAGGATATATACCGTTATAGATATATATACTGTTCCCTGCGAGAAGTACGGCTCGGCAGGCCAGGAATGTTGTCAAATCTTGCATCCGAGATGTTAGGTTGCCTTAGGTTAGGATATATAACGTTATAGACGCATGTAATGTTACCTCCGAGACGTAGGGAACGACACGCCTGGAATGTTGTCAAATGTTACATCGAAGATGTTAGGTTGCCTTATGTTAGGATATATGACGCTACAGACGTATATACTGTTCCCTCCGAGAAGTAGGGTTCGACAGGCCAGGAATGTTGTCAAATATTGCATCCGAGACGTTAGGTTGCCTTAGATTAGGATATACAACGTTATAGACGCATATAATGTTCCCTCCGAGAAGTAGGGTTCGACAGGCCAGGAATGTTGTCAAATATTGCATCCGAGATGTTAGGTTGCCTTAGATTAGGATATACAACGTTATAGACGCATATAATGTTCCCACCGAGGAGTAGGGTCCGACACGCCTGGAATGTTGTAGAGTATTACATCCGAGATGTAAGGTTGCCTTAGGTTAGAATATATAACGTTATGGATGTATATACTGTTCCCACCTAGAAGTAGGGTCCGACACGCCAGGAATGTTGTCAAATATTACATCCGAGATGTAAGGTTGCCTTAGGTTTGGATATATAACGTTATGGATGTATATACTGTTCCCACCGAGAAGTAGGGTCCGACACGCCAGGAATGTTGTCAAATATTACATCCGAGTTGTTACGTTGCCGTTATAGACGCATTAATGTTACCACCGAGACGCAGGGACCGACACGCCTGGAATGTTGTCAAATGTTACATCCGAGATGTTAGGTTGCCTTAGGTTAGGATATATATCGTTATAGACGTATATACTGTTCCCACCGAGAGGTAGGGTTCGACAGGCCAGGAATGTTGTCAAATATTGCGTCCGAGATGTTAGGTTGCCTTAGATTAGGATATACAACGTTATAGACGCATATAATGTTCCCACCGAGGAGTAGGGTCCGACACGCCTGGAATGTTGTAGAATATTACATCCGAGATGTAAGGTTGCCTTAGGTTAGAATATATAACGTTATGGACGTATATACTGTTCCCACCGAGAAGTAGGGTCCGACACGCCAGGAATGTTGTCAAATATTACATCCGAGATGTAAGGTTGCCTTAGGTTAGGATATATAACGTTATGGACGTATATACTGTTCCCACCGAGAAGTAGGGTCCGAAACGCCAGAAATGCTGTAAAATATTACATCCGAGTTGTTACGTTGCCGTTATAGACGCATTAATGTTACCACCGAGACGTAGGGACCGACACGGCTGGAATGTTGTCAAATGTGACATCCGAGATGTTAGGTTGCCTTAGGTTAGGATATATATCGTTATAGACGTATATACTGTTCCCACCGAGAGGAAGGGTTCGACAGGCCAGGAATGTTGTCAAATTTTGCATCCGAGATGTTAGGTTGCCTTCGGTTAGGATATATAACGTTATAGACGCACGTAATGTTACCTCCGAGACGTAGGGACCGACACGCCTGGAATGTTGTCAAATATTGCATCCGAGATGTTAGGTTGCCTTAGATTAGGATATACAACGTTATAGACGCATATAATGTTCCCACCGAGAAGTAGGGTCCGACACGCCTGGAAGGTTGTAGAATATAACATCCGAGATGTTAGGTTGCCTTAGGTTAGGGTATATGACGTTACAGACGTATATCCTGTTCCCTCCGAGAAGTAGGGTTCGACAGGCCAGGAATGTTGTCAAATATTGCATCCGAGATGTTACGTTGCCTTAGATTATGATATATACCGTTATAGATGCATATAATGTTCCCACCGAGAAGTAGGGTCCGACACGCCTGGAAGGTTGTAGAATATAACATCCGAGATGTCAGGTTGCCTTAGGTTAGGATATATACCGTTATAGATATATATACTGTTCCCTCCGAGAAGTACGGTTCGGCAGGCCAGGAATGTTGTCAAATCTTGCATCCGAGATGTTAGGTTGCCTTAGGTTAGGATATATAACGTTATAGACGCATGTAATGTTACCACCGAGGAGTAGGGTCCGACACGCCTGGAATGTTGTAGAGTATTACATCCGAGATGTAAGGTTGCCTTAGGTTAGAATATATAACGTTATGGATGTATATACTGTTCCCACCTAGAAGTAGGGTCCGACACGTCTGGAATGTTGTAGAATATTACATCCGAGATGTAAGGTTGCCTTAGATTAGGATATACAACGTTATGGATGTATATACTGTTCCCACCGAGAAGTAGGGTCCGACACGCCAGGAATGTTGTCAAATATTACATCCGAGATGTAAGGTTGCCTTAGGTTTGGATATATAACGTTATGGATGTATATACTGTTCCCACCGAGAAGTAGGGTCCGACACGCCAGGAATGTTGTCAAATATTACATCCGAGATGTAAGGTTGCCTTAGGTTAGAATATATAACGTTATGGATGTATATACTGTTCCCACCGAGAAGTAGGGTCCGACACGCCAGGAATGTTGTCAAATATTACATCCGAGATGTAAGGTTGCCTTAGGTTAGAATATATAACGTTATGGATGTATATACTGTTCCCACCGAGAAGTAGGGTCCGACACGCCAGGAATGTTGTCAAATATTACATCCGAGATGTAAGGTTGCCTTAGGTTTGGATATATAACGTTATGGATGTATATACTGTTCCCACCGAGAAGTAGGGTCCGACACGCCAGGAATGTTGTCAAATATTACATCCGAGATGTAAGGTTGCCTTAGGTTAGGATATACAACGTTATAGACGCATATAATGTTCCCTCCGAGAAGTAGGGTTCGACAGGCCAGGAATGTTGTCAAATATTGCATCCGAGATGTTAGGTTGCCTTAGATTAGGATATACAACGTTATAGACGCATATAATGTTCCCACCGAGGAGTAGGGTCCGACACGCCTGGAATGTTGTAGAGTATTACATCCGAGATGTAAGGTTGCCTTAGGTTAGAATATATAACGTTATGGATGTATATACTGTTCCCACCTAGAAGTAGGGTCCGACACGCCAGGAATGTTGTCAAATATTACATCCGAGATGTAAGGTTGCCTTAGATTAGGATATACAACGTTATAGACGCATATAATGTTCCCACCGAGGAGTAGGGTCCGACACGTCTGGAATGTTGTAGAATATTACATCCGAGATGTTAGGTTGCCTTAGGTTAGGATATATAACGTTATAGACGCATGTAATGTTACCACCGAGACGTAGGGACCGACACGCCTGGAATGTTGTCAAATGTTACATCCGAGACGTTAGGTTGCCTTAGGTTAGAATATATAACGTTATGGATGTATATACTCTTCCCACCGAGAAGTAGGGTCCGACACGCCAGGAATGTTGTCAAATATTACATCCGAGATGTAAGGTTGCCTTAGGTTAGGATATATAACGTTATGGACGTATATACTGTTCCCACCGAGAAGTAGGGTCCGAAACGCCAGGAATGCTGTAAAATATTACATCCGAGTTGTTACGTTGCCGTTATAGACGCATTAATGTTACCACCGAGACGTAGGGACCGACACGGCTGGAATGTTGTCAAATGTGACATCCGAGATGTTAGGTTGCCTTAGGTTAGGATATATATCGTTATAGACGTATATACTGTTCCCACCGAGAGGAAGGGTTCGACAGGCCAGGAATGTTGTCAAATTTTGCATCCGAGATGTTAGGTTGCCTTCGGTTAGGATATATAACGTTATAGACGCACGTAATGTTACCTCCGAGACGTAGGGACCGACACGCCTGGAATGTTGTCAAATATTGCATCCGAGATGTTAGGTTGCCTTAGATTAGGATATACAACGTTATAGACGCATATAATGTTCCCACCGAGGAGTAGGGTCCGACACGCCTGGAATGTTGTAGAGTATTACATCCGAGATGTAAGGTTGCCTTAGGTTAGAATATATAACGTTATGGATGTATATACTGTTCCCACCTAGAAGTAGGGTCCGACACGCCAGGAATGTTGTCAAATATTACATCCGAGATGTAAGGTTGCCTTAGATTAGGATATACAACGTTATAGACGCATATAATGTTCCCACCGAGGAGTAGGGTCCGACAAGTCTGGAATGTTGTAGAATATTACATCCGAGATGTAAGGTTGCCTTAGGTTAGAAAATATAACGTTATGGATGTATATACTGTTCCCACCGAGAAGTAGGGTCCGACACGCCAGGAATGTTGTCAAATATTACATCCGAGATGTAAGGTTGCCTTAGGTTTGGATATATAACGTTATGGATGTATATACTGTTCCCACCGAGAAGTAGGGTCCGACACGCCAGGAATGTTGTCAAATATTACATCCGAGATGTAAGGTTGCCTTAGGTTAGGATATACAACGTTATAGACGCATATAATGTTCCCTCCGAGAAGTAGGGTTCGACAGGCCAGGAATGTTGTCAAATATTGCATCCGAGATGTTAGGTTGCCTTAGATTAGGATATACAACGTTATAGACGCATATAATGTTCCCACCGAGGAGTAGGGTCCGACACGCCTGGAATGTTGTAGAGTATTACATCCGAGATGTAAGGTTGCCTTAGGTTAGAATATATAACGTTATGGATGTATATACTGTTCCCACCTAGAAGTAGGGTCCGACACGCCAGGAATGTTGTCAAATATTACATCCGAGATGTAAGGTTGCCTTAGATTAGGATATACAACGTTATAGACGCATATAATGTTCCCACCGAGGAGTAGGGTCCGACACGTCCGGAATGTTGTAGAATATTACATCCGAGATGTAAGGTTGCCTTAGGTTAGAAAATATAACGTTATGGATGTATATACTGTTCCCACCGAGAAGTAGGGTCCGACACGCCAGGAATGTTGTCAAATATTACATTCGAGATGTAAGGTTGCCTTAGGTTTGGATATATAACGTTATGGATGTATATACTGTTCCCACCGAGAAGTAGGGTCCGACACGCCAGGAATGTTGTCAAATATTACATCCGAGATGTAAGGTTGCCTTAGGTTAGAATATATAACGTTATGGATGTATATACTGTTCCCACCGAGAAGTAGGGTCCGACACGCCAGGAATGTTGTCAAATATTACATCCGAGATGTAAGGTTGCCTTAGATTAGGATATACAACGTTATAGACGCATATAATGTTCCCACCGAGGAGTAGGGTCCGACACGTCTGGAATGTTGTAGAATATTACATCCGAGATGTTAGGTTGCCTTAGGTTAGGATATATAACGTTATAGACGCATGTAATGTTACCACCGAGACGTAGGGACCGACACGCCTGGAATGTTGTCAAATGTTACATCCGAGACGATAGGTTGCCTTAGGTTAGAATATATAACGTTATGGATGTATATACTGTTCCCACCGAGAAGTAGGGTCCGACACGCCAGGAATGTTGTCAAATATTACATCCGAGATGTAAGGTTGCCTTAGGTTACAATATATAACGTTATGGACGTATATACTGTTCCCACCGAGAAGTAGGGTCCGACACGCCAGGAATGTTGTCAAATGTTACATCCGAGATGTTAGGTTGCCTTAGGTTAGGATATATATCGTTATAGACGTATATACTGTTCCCACCGAGAGGTAGGGTTCGACAGGCCAGGAATGTTGTCAAATATTGCGTCCGAGATGTTAGGTTGCCTTAGATTATGATATATACCGTTATAGATGCATATAATGTTCCCACCGAGAAGTAGGGTCCGACACGCCTGGAAGGTTGTAGAATATAACATCCGAGATGTCAGGTTGCCTTAGGTTAGGATATATACCGTTATAGATATATATACTGTTCCCTCCGAGAAGTACGGTTCGGCAGGCCAGGAATGTTGTCAAATCTTGCATTCGAGATGTTAGGTTGCCTTAGGTTAGGATATATAACGTTATAGACGCATGTAATGTTACCACCGAGACGTAGGGACCGACACGCCAGGAATGTTGTCAAATGTTATATCCGAGATGTTAGGTTTCCTTAGGTTAGGATATATGACGTTACAGACGTATATACTGTTCCCTCCGAGAAGTAGGGTTCGACAGGCCAGGAATGTTGTCAAATATTGCATTCGAGATGTTAGGTTGCCTTAGATTAGGATATACAACGTTATAGACGTATATACTGTTCCCTCCGAGAAGTAGGGTTCGACAGGCCAGGAATGTTGTCAAATATTGCATCCGAGATGTTAGGTTGCCTTAGGTTAGGATATATAACGTTATAGACGCATGTAATGTTACCTCCGAGACGTAGGGTCCGACACGCCTGGAATGTTCTCAAACGTTACATCCAAGATGTTAGGTTGCCTTATGTTAGGATATATGACGCTACAGACGTATATACTGTTCCCTCCGAGAAGTAGGGTTCGACAGGCCAGTAATGTTGTCAAATATTGCATCCGAGACGTTAGGTTGCCTTAGATTAGGATATACAACGTTATAGACGCATATAATGTTCCCACCGAGGAGTAGGGTCCGACACGCCTGGAATGTTGTAGAGTATTACATCCGAGATGTAAGGTTGCCTTAGGTTAGAATATATAACGTTATGGATGTATATACTGTTCCCACCTAGAAGTAGGGTCCGACACGCCAGGAATGTTGTCAAATATTACATCCGAGATGTAAGGTTGCCTTAGATTAGGATATACAACGTTATAGACGCATATAATGTTCCCACCGAGGAGTAGGGTCCGACACGTCTGGAATGTTGTAGAATATTACATCCGAGATGTAAGGTTGCCTTAGGTTAGGATATATAACGTTATGGACGTATATACTCTTCCCACCGAGAAGTAGGGTCCGAAACGCCTGGAATGTTGTAAAATATTACATCCGAGTTGTTACGTTGCCGTTATAGACGCATTAATGTTCCCACCGAGAAGTAGGGTCCGACACGCCTGGAATGATGTAGAATATTGCATCCGAGATGTTAGGTTGCCTTAGATTAGGATATACAACGTTATAGACGCATATAATGTTCCCACCGAGAAGTAGGGTCCGACAAGCCTGGAAGGTTGTAGAATATTAAATCCGAGATGTTAGGTTGCCTTAGGTTAGAATATATGACGTTACAGACGTATATACTATTCCCTCCGAGAAGTAGGGTTCGACAGGCCAGGAATGTTATCAAATATAGCATCCGAGATGTTAGGTTGCCTTAGATTATGATATATACCGTTATAGACGCATATAATGTTCCCACCGAGAAGTAGGGTCCGACACGCCTGGAATGATGTAGAATATTACATCCGAGATGTCAGGTTGCCTTAGGTTAGGATATATAACGTTATAAACGTATATACTGTTCCCTCCGAGAAGTAGGGTTCGACAGGCCAGGAATGTTGTCAAATGTTGCATCCGAGATGTTAGGTTGCCTTAGATTAGGATATACAACGTTATAGACGCATATAATGTTCCCACCGAGGAGTAGGGTCCGACACGCCTGGAATGATGTAGAATATTACATCCGAGATGTCAGGTTGCCTTAGGTTAGAATATATAACGTTAAACACGTATATACTGTTCCCTCCGAGAAGTAGGGTTCGACAGGCCAGGAATGTTGTCAAATATTGCATCCGAGATGTTAGGTTGCCTTAGATTAGGATATACAACGTTATAGACGCATATAATGTTCCCACCGAGAAGTAGGGTCCGACAAGCCTGGAAGGTTGTAGAATATTAAATCCGAGATGTCAGGTTGCCTTAGGTTAGGATATATAACGTTATGGACGTATATACTGTTCCCACCGAGAAGTAGGGTCCGACACGCCAGGAATGTTGTCAAATATTACATCCGAGTTGTTACGTTGCCGTTATAGACGCATTAATGTTACCACCGAGACGCAGGGACCGACACGCCTGGAATGTTGTCAAATGTTACATCCGAGATGTTAGGTTGCCTTAGGTTAGGATATATAACGTTATAGACGCATGTAATGTTACCACCGAGACGTAGGGACCGACACGCCTGGAATGTTGTCAAATGTTACATCCGAGATGTTAGGTTGCCTTAGGTTAGGATATATGACGTTACAGACGTATATACTGTTCCCTCCGGGAAGTAGGGTTCGACAGGCCAGGAATGTTATCAAATATTGCATCCGAGATGTTAGGTTGCCTTAGATTATGATATATACCGTTATAGACGCATATAATGTTCCCACCGAGTAGTAGGATCCGACACGCCTGGAAGGTTGTAGAATATTACATCCGAGATGTTAGGTTGCCTTAGGTTAGGATATATATCGTTATAGACGTATATACTGTTCCCACCGAGAGGTAGGGTTCGACAGGCCAGTAATGTTGTCAAATATTGCATCCGAGATGTTAGGTTGCCTTAGATAAGGATATATACCGTTATAGACGTATTTAATGTTCCCTCCGAGAAGTAGGGTTCGACAGGCCAGGAATGTTGTCAAATATTGCATCCGAGATGTTAGGTTGCCTTAGATTAGGATATACAACGTTATAGACGCATATAATGTTCCCACCGAGGAGTAGGGTCCGACACGCCTGGAATGTTGTAGAGTATTACATCCGAGATGTAAGGTTGCCTTAGGTTAGAATATATAACGTTATGGATGTATATACTGTTCCCACCGAGAAGTAGGGTTCGACAGGCCAGGAATGTTATCAAATATTGCATCCGAGATGTTGGGTTGCCTTAGATTAGGATATACAACGTTATAGACGCATATAATGTTTCCACCGAGAAGTAGGGTCCGACACGCCTGGAATGATGTAGAATATTACATCCGAGATGTCAGGTTGCCTTAGGTTAGGATATATAACGTTATACACGTATATACTGTTCCCTCCGAGAAGTAGGGTTCGACAGGCCAGGAATGTTGTCAAATATTGCATCCGAGATGTTAGGTTGCCTTAGATTAGGATATACAACGTTATAGACGCATATAATGTTCCCACCGAGGAGTAGGGTCCGACACGCCTGGAATGTTGTAGAGTATTACATCCGAGATGTAAGGTTGCCTTAGGTTAGAATATATAACGTTATGGACGTATATACTGTTCCCACCGAGAACTAGGGTCCGACACGCCAGGAATGTTGTCAAATATTACATCCGAGATGTAAGGTTGCCTTAGGTTAGGATATATAACGTTATGGACGTATATACTGTTCCCACAGAGAAGTAGGGTCCGAAACGCCAGGAATGTTGTAAAATATTACATCCGAGTTGTTACGTTGCCGTTATAGACGCATTAATGTTACCACCGAGACGTAGGGACCGACACGGCTGGAATGTTGTCAAATGTGACATCCGAGATGTTAGGTTGCCTTAGGTTAGGATATATATCGTTATAGACGTATATACTGTTCCCACCGAGAGGAAGGGTTCGACAGGCCAGGAATGTTGTCAAATATTGCATCCGAGATGTTAGGTTGCCTTAGGTTAGGATATATAACGTTATAGACGCACGTAATGTTACCTCCGAGACGTAGGGACCGACACGCCTGGAATGTTGTCAAATATTGCATCCGAGATGTTAGGTTGCCTTAGATTAGGATATACAACGTTATAGACGCATATAATGTTCCCACCGAGAAGTAGGGTCCGACACGCCTGGAATGATGTAGAATATTACATCCGAGATGTCAGGTTGCCTTAGGTTAGGATATATAACGTTATACACGTATATACTGTTCCCTCCGCGAAGTAGGGTTCGACAGGCCAGGAATGTTGTCAAATATTGCATCCGAGATGTTAGGTTGCCTTAGATTAGGATATACAACGTTATAGACGCATATAATGTTCCCACCGAGGAGTAGGGTCCGACACGCCTGGAATGTTGTAGAGTATTACATCCGAGATGTAAGGTTGCCTTAGGTTAGAATATATAACGTTATGGATGTACATACTGTTCCCACCGAGAAGTAGGGTCCGACACGCCAGGAATGTTGTCAAATATTACATCCGAGATGTAAGGTTGCCTTAGGTTACAATATATAACGTTATGGACGTATATACTGTTCCCACCGAGAAGTAGGGTCCGACACGCCAGGAATGTTGTCAAATATTACATCCGAGTTGTTACGTTGCCGTTATAGACGCATTAATGTTACCACCGAGACGCAGGGACCGACACGCCTGGAATGTTGTCAAATGTTACATCCGAGATGTTAGGTTGCCTTAGGTTAGGATATATATCGTTATAGACGTATATACTGTTCCCACCGAGAGGTAGGGTTCGACAGGCCAGGAATGTTGTCAAATATTGCATCCGAGATGTTAGGTTGCCTTAGATTAGGATATACAACGTTATAGACGCATATAATGTTCCCACCGAGGAGTAGGGTCCGACACGCCTGGAATGTTGTAGAGTATTACATCCGAGATGTAAGGTTGCCTTAGGTTAGAATATATAACGTTATGGATGTATATACTGTTCCCACCGAGAAGTAGCGTTCGACAGGCCAGGAATGTTATCAAATATTGCATCCGAGATGTTAGGTTGCCTTAGATTATGATATATACCGTTATAGACGCATATAATGTTCCCACCGAGAAGTAGGGTCCGACACGCCTGGAATGATGTAGAATATTACATCCGAGATGTCAGGTTGCCTTAGATTAGGATATACAACGTTATAGACGCATATAATGTTCCCACCGAGAAGTAGGGTCCGACAAGCCTGGAAGGTTGTAGAATATTAAATCCGCGATGTTGGGTTGCCTTAGATTAGGATATACAACGTTATAGACGCATATAATGTTCCCACCGAGAAGTAGGGTCCGACAAGCCTGGAAGGTTGTAGAATATTAAATCCGAGATGTTAGGTTGCCTTAGGTTAGGATATATGACGTTACAGACGTATATACTGCTCCCTCCGAGAAGTAGGGTTCGACAGGCCAGGAATGTTATCAAATATTGCATCCGAGATGTTAGGTTGCCTTAGATTATGATATATACCGTTATAGACGCATATAATGTTTCCACCGAGAAGTAGGGTCCGACACGCCTGGAATGATGTAGAATATTACATCCGAGATGTCAGGTTGCCTTAGGTTAGGATATATAACGTTATACACGTATATACTGTTCCCTCCGAGAAGTAGGGTTCGACAGGCCAGGAATGTTGTCAAATATTGCATCCGAGATGTTAGGTTGCCTTAGATTAGGATATACAACGTTATAGACGCATATAATGTTCCCACCGAGGAGTAGGGTCCGACACGCCTTGAATGTTGTAGAGTATTACATCCGAGATGTAAGGTTGCCTTAGGTTAGAATATATAACGTTATGGACGTATATACTGTTCCCACCGAGAACTAGGGTCCGACACGCCAGGAATGTTGTCAAATATTACATCCGAGATGTAAGGTTGCCTTAGGTTAGGATATATAACGTTATGGACGTATATACTGTTCCCACCGAGAAGTAGGGTCCGAAACGCCAGGAATGTTGTAAAATATTACATCCGAGTTGTTACGTTGCCGTTATAGACGCATTAATGTTACCACCGAGACGTAGGGACCGACACGGCTGGAATGTTGTCAAATGTGACATCCGAGATGTTAGGTTGCCTTAGGTTAGGATATATATCGTTATAGACGTATATACTGTTCCCACCGAGAGGAAGGGTTCGACAGGCCAGGAATGTTGTCAAATATTGCATCCGAGATGTTAGGTTGCCTTAGGTTAGGATATATAACGTTATAGACGCACGTAATGTTACCTCCGAGACGTAGGGACCGACACGCCTGGAATGTTGTCAAATATTGCATCCGAGATGTCAGGTTGCCTTAGATTAGGATATACAACGTTATAGACGCATATAATGTTCCCACCGAGAAGTAGGGTCCGACACGCCTGGAATGATGTAGAATATTACATCCGAGATGTCAGGTTGCCTTAGGTTAGGATATATAACGTTATACACGTATATACTGTTCCCTCCGCGAAGTAGGGTTCGACAGGCCAGGAATGTTGTCAAATATTGCATCCGAGATGTTAGGTTGCCTTAGATTAGGATATACAACGTTATAGACGCATATAATGTTCCCACCGAGGAGTAGGGTCCGACACGCCTGGAATCTTGTAGAGTATTACATCCGAGATGTAAGGTTGCCTTAGGTTAGAATATATAACGTTATGGATGTACATACTGTTCCCACCGAGAAGTAGGGTCCGACACGCCAGGAATGTTGTCAAATATTACATCCGAGATGTAAGGTTGCCTTAGGTTACAATATATAACGTTATCGACGTATATACTGTTCCCACCGAGAAGTAGGGTCCGACACGCCAGGAATGTTGTCAAATATTACATCCGAGTTGTTACGTTGCCGTTATAGACGCATTAATGTTACCACCGAGACGCAGGGACCGACACGCCTGGAATGTTGTCAAATGTTACATCCGAGATGTTAGGTTGCCTTAGGTTAGGATATATATCGTTATAGACGTATATACTGTTCCCACCGAGATGTAGGGTTCGACAGGCCAGGAATGTTTTCAAATATTGCATCCGAGATGTTAGGTTGCCTTAGATTAGGATATACAACGTTATAGACGCATATAATGTTCCCACCGAGAAGTAGGGTCCGACACGCCTGGAAGGTTGTAGAATATTACATCCGAGATGTTAGGTTGCCTTAGGTTAGGATATATGACGTTACAGACGTATATACTGTTCCCTCCGAGAAGTAGGGTTCGACAGGCCAGGAATGTTATCAAATATTGCATCCGAGATGTTAGGTTGCCTTAGATTATGATATATACCGTTATAGACGCATATAATGTTCCCACCGAGAAGTAGGGTCCGACACGCCTGGAATGATGTAGAATATTACATCCGAGATGTCAGGTTGCCTTAGGTTAGGATATATACCGTTATAGATATATATACTGTTCCCTCCGAGAAGTACGGCTCGGCAGGCCAGGAATGTTGTCAAATCTTGCATCCGAGATGTTAGGTTGCCTTAGGTTAGGATATATAACGTTATAGACGCATGTAATGTTACCTCCGAGACGTAGGGAACGACACGCCTGGAATGTTGTCAAATGTTACATCGAAGATGTTAGGTTGCCTTATGTTAGGATATATGACGCTACAGACGTATATACTGTTCCCTCCGAGAAGTAGGGTTCGACAGGCCAGGAATGTTGTCAAATATTGCATCCGAGACGTTAGGTTGCCTTAGGTTAGAATATATAACGTTATGGATGTATATACTGTTCCCACCTAGATTAGGATATACAACGTTATAGACGCATATAATGTTCCCTCCGAGAAGTAGGGTTCGACAGGCCAGGAATGTTGTCAAATATTGCATCCGAGATGTTAGGTTGCCTTAGATTAGGATATACAACGTTATAGACGCATATAATGTTCCCACCGAGGAGTAGGGTCCGACACGCCTGGAATGTTGTAGAGTATTACATCCGAGATGTAAGGTTGCCTTAGGTTAGAATATATAACGTTATGGATGTATATACTGTTCCCACCTAGAAGTAGGGTCCGACACGCCAGGAATGTTGTCAAATATTACATCCGAGATGTAAGGTTGCCTTAGGTTTGGATATATAACGTTATGGATGTATATACTGTTCCCACCGAGAAGTAGGGTCCGACACGCCAGGAATGTTGTCAAATATTACATCCGAGTTGTTACGTTGCCGTTATAGACGCATTAATGTTACCACCGAGACGCAGGGACCGACACGCCTGGAATGTTGTCAAATGTTACATCCGAGATGTTAGGTTGCCTTAGGTTAGGATATATATCGTTATAGACGTATATACTGTTCCCACCGAGAGGTAGGGTTCGACAGGCCAGGAATGTTGTCAAATATTGCGTCCGAGATGTTAGGTTGCCTTAGATTAGGATATACAACGTTATAGACGCATATAATGTTCCCACCGAGGAGTAGGGTCCGACACGCCTGGAATGTTGTAGAATATTACATCCGAGATGTAAGGTTGCCTTAGGTTAGAATATATAACGTTATGGACGTATATACTGTTCCCACCGAGAAGTAGGGTCCGACACGCCAGGAATGTTGTCAAATATTACATCCGAGATGTAAGGTTGCCTTAGGTTAGGATATATAACGTTATGGTGGTATATACTGTTCCCACCGAGAAGTAGGTTCCGAAACGCCAGGAATGCTGTAAAATATTACATCCGAGTTGTTACGTTGCCGTTATAGACGCATTAATGTTACCACCGAGACGTAGGGACCGACACGGCTGGAATGTTGTCAAATGTGACATCCGAGATGTTAGGTTGCCTTAGGTTAGGATATATATCGTTATAGACGTATATACTGTTCCCACCGAGAGGAAGGGTTCGACAGGCCAGGAATGTTGTCAAATTTTGCATCCGAGATGTTAGGTTGCCTTCGGTTAGGATATATAACGTTATAGACGCACGTAATGTTACCTCCGAGACGTAGGGACCGACACGCCTGGAATGTTGTCAAATATTGCATCCGAGATGTTAGGTTGCCTTAGATTAGGATATACAACGTTATAGACGCATATAATGTTCCCACCGAGAAGTAGGGTCCGACACGCCTGGAAGGTTGTAGAATATAACATCCGAGATGTTAGGTTGCCTTAGGTTAGGATATATGACGTTACAGACGTATATCCTGTTCCCTCCGAGAAGTAGGGTTCGACAGGCCAGGAATGTTGTCAAATATTGCATCCGAGATGTTACGTTGCCTTAGATTATGATATATACCGTTATAGATGCATATAATGTTCCCACCGAGAAGTAGGGTCCGACACGCCTGGAAGGTTGTAGAATATAACATCCGAGATGTCAGGTTGCCTTAGGTTAGGATATATACCGTTATAGATATATATACTGTTCCCTCCGAGAAGTACGGTTCGGCAGGCCAGGAATGTTGTCAAATCTTGCATCCGAGATGTTAGGTTGCCTTAGGTTAGGATATATAACGTTATAGACGCATGTAATGTTACCACCGAGGAGTAGGGTCCGACACGCCTGGAATGTTGTAGAGTATTACATCCGAGATGTAAGGTTGCCTTAGGTTAGAATATATAACGTTATGGATGTATATACTGTTCCCACCTAGAAGTAGGGTCCGACACGTCTGGAATGTTGTAGAATATTACATCCGAGATGTAAGGTTGCCTTAGATTAGGATATACAACGTTATGGATGTATATACTGTTCCCACCGAGAAGTAGGGTCCGACACGCCAGGAATGTTGTCAAATATTACATCCGAGATGTAAGGTTGCCTTAGGTTAGAATATATAACGTTATGGATGTATATACTGTTCCCACCGAGAAGTAGGGTCCGACACGCCAGGAATGTTGTCAAATATTACATCCGAGATGTAAGGTTGCCTTAGATTAGGATATACAACGTTATAGACGCATATAATGTTCCCACCGAGGAGTAGGGTCCGACACGTCTGGAATGTTGTAGAATATTACATCCGAGATGTTAGGTTGCCTTAGGTTAGGATATATAACGTTATAGACGCATGTAATGTTACCACCGAGACGTAGGGTTCGACAGGCCAGGAATGTTGTCAAATATTGCATCCGAGATGTTAGGTTGCCTTAGATTATGATATATACCGTTATAGATGCATATAATGTTCCCACCGAGAAGTAGGGTCCGACACGCCTGGAAGGTTGTAGAATATAACATCCGAGATGTCAGGTTGCCTTAGGTTAGAATATATAACGTTATGGATGTATATACTGTTCCCACCTAGAAGTAGGGTCCGACACGCCAGGAATGTTGTCAAATATTACATCCGAGATGTAAGGTTGCCTTAGATTAGGATATACAACGTTATAGACGCATATAATGTTCCCACCGAGGAGTAGGGTCCGACACGTCTGGAATGTTGTAGAATATTACATCCGAGATGTAAGGTTGCCTTAGGTTAGAATATATAACGTTATGGATGTATATACTGTTCCCACCGAGAAGTAGGGTCCGACACGCCAGGAATGTTGTCAAATATTACATCCGAGATGTAAGGTTGCCTTAGGTTTGGATATATAACGTTATGGATGTATATACTGTTCCCACCGAGAAGTAGGGTCCGACACGCCAGGAATGTTGTCAAATATTACATCCGAGATGTAAGGTTGCCTTAGGTTAGGATATACAACGTTATAGACGCATATAATGTTCCCTCCGAGAAGTAGGGTTCGACAGGCCAGGAATGTTGTCAAATATTGCATCCGAGATGTTAGGTTGCCTTAGATTAGGATATACAACGTTATAGACGCATATAATGTTCCCACCGAGGAGTAGGGTCCGACACGCCTGGAATGTTGTAGAGTATTACATCCGAGATGTAAGGTTGCCTTAGGTTAGAATATATAACGTTATGGATGTATATACTGTTCCCACCTAGAAGTAGGGTCCGACACGCCAGGAATGTTGTCAAATATTACATCCGAGATGTAAGGTTGCCTTAGATTAGGATATACAACGTTATAGACGCATATAATGTTCCCACCGAGGAGTAGGGTCCGACACGTCTGGAATGTTGTAGAATATTACATCCGAGATGTTAGGTTGCCTTAGGTTAGGATATATAACGTTATAGACGCATGTAATGTTACCACCGAGACGTAGGGACCGACACGCCTGGAATGTTGTCAAATGTTACATCCGAGACGTTAGGTTGCCTTAGGTTAGAATATATAACGTTATGGATGTATATACTCTTCCCACCGAGAAGTAGGGTCCGACACGCCAGGAATGTTGTCAAATATTACATCCGAGATGTAAGGTTGCCTTAGGTTAGGATATATAACGTTATGGACGTATATACTGTTCCCACCGAGAAGTAGGGTCCGAAACGCCAGGAATGCTGTAAAATATTACATCCGAGTTGTTACGTTGCCGTTATAGACGCATTAATGTTACCACCGAGACGTAGGGACCGACACGGCTGGAATGTTGTCAAATGTGACATCCGAGATGTTAGGTTGCCTTAGGTTAGGATATATATCGTTATAGACGTATATACTGTTCCCACCGAGAGGAAGGGTTCGACAGGCCAGGAATGTTGTCAAATTTTGCATCCGAGATGTTAGGTTGCCTTCGGTTAGGATATATAACGTTATAGACGCACGTAATGTTACCTCCGAGACGTAGGGACCGACACGCCTGGAATGTTGTCAAATATTGCATCCGAGATGTTAGGTTGCCTTAGATTAGGATATACAACGTTATAGACGCATATAATGTTCCCACCGAGGAGTAGGGTCCGACACGCCTGGAATGTTGTAGAGTATTACATCCGAGATGTAAGGTTGCCTTAGGTTAGAATATATAACGTTATGGATGTATATACTGTTCCCACCTAGAAGTAGGGTCCGACACGCCAGGAATGTTGTCAAATATTACATCCGAGATGTAAGGTTGCCTTAGATTAGGATATACAACGTTATAGACGCATATAATGTTCCCACCGAGGAGTAGGGTCCGACACGTCTGGAATGTTGTAGAATATTACATCCGAGATGTAAGGTTGCCTTAGGTTAGAAAATATAACGTTATGGATGTATATACTGTTCCCACCGAGAAGTAGGGTCCGACACGCCAGGAATGTTGTCAAATATTACATCCGAGATGTAAGGTTGCCTTAGGTTTGGATATATAACGTTATGGATGTATATACTGTTCCCACCGAGAAGTAGGGTCCGACACGCCAGGAATGTTGTCAAATATTACATCCGAGATGTAAGGTTGCCTTAGGTTAGGATATACAACGTTATAGACGCATATAATGTTCCCTCCGAGAAGTAGGGTTCGACAGGCCAGGAATGTTGTCAAATATTGCATCCGAGATGTTAGGTTGCCTTAGATTAGGATATACAACGTTATAGACGCATATAATGTTCCCACCGAGGAGTAGGGTCCGACACGCCTGGAATGTTGTAGAGTATTACATCCGAGATGTAAGGTTGCCTTAGGTTAGAATATATAACGTTATGGATGTATATACTGTTCCCACCTAGAAGTAGGGTCCGACACGCCAGGAATGTTGTCAAATATTACATCCGAGATGTAAGGTTGCCTTAGATTAGGATATACAACGTTATAGACGCATATAATGTTCCCACCGAGGAGTAGGGTCCGACACGTCCGGAATGTTGTAGAATATTACATCCGAGATGTAAGGTTGCCTTAGGTTAGAAAATATAACGTTATGGATGTATATACTGTTCCCACCGAGAAGTAGGGTCCGACACGCCAGGAATGTTGTCAAATATTACATTCGAGATGTAAGGTTGCCTTAGGTTTGGATATATAACGTTATGGATGTATATACTGTTCCCACCGAGAAGTAGGGTCCGACACGCCAGGAATGTTGTCAAATATTACATCCGAGATGTAAGGTTGCCTTAGGTTAGAATATATAACGTTATGGATGTATATACTGTTCCCACCGAGAAGTAGGGTCCGACACGCCAGGAATGTTGTCAAATATTACATCCGAGATGTAAGGTTGCCTTAGATTAGGATATACAACGTTATAGACGCATATAATGTTCCCACCGAGGAGTAGGGTCCGACACGTCTGGAATGTTGTAGAATATTACATCCGAGATGTTAGGTTGCCTTAGGTTAGGATATATAACGTTATAGACGCATGTAATGTTACCACCGAGACGTAGGGACCGACACGCCTGGAATGTTGTCAAATGTTACATCCGAGACGTTAGGTTGCCTTAGGTTAGAATATATAACGTTATGGATGTATATACTGTTCCCACCGAGAAGTAGGGTCCGACACGCCAGGAATGTTGTCAAATATTACATCCGAGATGTAAGGTTGCCTTAGGTTACAATATATAACGTTATGGACGTATATACTGTTCCCACCGAGAAGTAGGGTCCGACACGCCAGGAATGTTGTCAAATGTTACATCCGAGATGTTAGGTTGCCTTAGGTTAGGATATATATCGTTATAGACGTATATACTGTTCCCACCGAGAGGTAGGGTTCGACAGGCCAGGAATGTTGTCAAATATTGCGTCCGAGATGTTAGGTTGCCTTAGATTATGATATATACCGTTATAGATGCATATAATGTTCCCACCGAGAAGTAGGGTCCGACTCGCCTGGAAGGTTGTAGAATATAACATCCGAGATGTCAGGTTGCCTTAGGTTAGGATATATACCGTTATAGATATATATACTGTTCCCTCCGAGAAGTACGGTTCGGCAGGCCAGGAATGTTGTCAAATCTTGCATTCGAGATGTTAGGTTGCCTTAGGTTAGGATATATAACGTTATAGACGCATGTAATGTTACCACCGAGACGTAGGGACCGACACGCCAGGAATGTTGTCAAATGTTATATCCGAGATGTTAGGTTGCCTTAGGTTAGGATATATGACGTTACAGACGTATATACTGTTCCCTCCGAGAAGTAGGGTTCGACAGGCCAGGAATGTTGTCAAATATTGCATTCGAGATGTTAGGTTGCCTTAGATTAGGATATACAACGTTATAAACGTATATACTGTTCCCTCCGAGAAGTAGGGTTCGACAGGCCAGGAATGTTGTCAAATATTGCATCCGAGATGTTAGGTTGCCTTAGGTTAGGATATATAACGTTATAGACGCATGTAATGTTACCTCCGAGACGTAGGGTCCGACACGCCTGGAATGTTGTCAAACGTTACATCCAAGATGTTAGGTTGCCTTATGTTAGGATATATGACGCTACAGACGTATATACTGTTCCCTCCGAGAAGTAGGGTTCGACAGGCCAGTAATGTTGTCAAATATTGCATCCGAGACGTTAGGTTGCCTTAGATTAGGATATACAACGTTATAGACGCATATAATGTTCCCACCGAGGAGTAGGGTCCGACACGCCTGGAATGTTGTAGAGCATTACATCCGAGATGTAAGGTTGCCTTAGGTTAGAATATATAACGTTATGGATGTATATACTGTTCCCACCTAGAAGTAGGGTCCGACACGCCAGGAATGTTGTCAAATATTACATCCGAGATGTAAGGTTGCCTTAGATTAGGATATACAACGTTATAGACGCATATAATGTTCCCACCGAGGAGTAGGGTCCGACACGTCTGGAATGTTGTAGAATATTACATCCGAGATGTAAGGTTGCCTTAGGTTAGGATATATAACGTTATGGACGTATATACTCTTCCCACCGAGAAGTAGGGTCCGAAACGCCAGGAATGTTGTAAAATATTACATCCGAGTTGTTACGTTATCGTTATAGACGCATTAATGTTACCACCGAGACGTAGGGACCGACACGGCTGGAATGTTGTCAAATGTGACATCCGAGATGTAAGGTTGCCTTAGGTTAGGATATATAACGTTATGGACGTATATACTGTTCCCACCGAGAAGTAGGGTCCGAAACGCCAGGAATGTTCTAAAATATTACATCCGAGATGTAAGGTTGCCTTAGGTTAGGATATATAACGTTATGGACGTATATACTGTTCCCACCGAGAAGTAGGGACCGACACGCCTGGAATGTTGTCAAATGTTACATCCGAGATGTTAGGTTGCCTTAGGTTAGGATATATATCGTTATAGACGTATATACTGTTCCCACCGAGAGGTAGGGTTCGACAGGCCAGGAATGTTGTCAAATATTGCATCCGAGATGTTAAGTTGCCTTAGATTAGGATATACAACGTTATAGATGCATATAATGTTCCCACCGAGGAGTAGGGTCCGACACGCCTGGAATGTTGTAGAATATTACATCCGAGATGTAAGGTTGCCTTAGGTTAGAATATATAACGTTATGGACGTATATACTGTTCCCACCGAGAAGTAGGGTCCGACACGCCAGGAATGTTGTCAAATATTACATCAGAGATGTAAGGTTGCCTTAGGTTAGGATATATAACGTTATGGACGTATATACTGTTCCCACCGAGAAGTAGGGTCCGAAACGCCAGGAATGTTGTAAAATATTACATCCGAGTTGTTACGTTGCCGTTATAGACGCATTAATGTTACCACCGAGACGTAGGGACCGACACGGCTGGAATGTTGTCAAATGTGACATCCGAGATGTTAGGTTGCCTTAGGTTAGGATATATATCGTTATAGACGTATATACTGTTCCCACCGAGAGGAAGGGTTCGACAGGCCAGGAATGTTGTCAAATATTGCATCCGAGATGTTAGGTTGCCTTAGGTTAGGATATATAACGTTATAGACGCACGTAATGTTACCTCCGAGACGTAGGGACCGACACGCCTGGAATGTTGTCAAATATTGCATCCGAGATGTTAGGTTGCCTTAGGTTAGAATATATAACGTTATGGATGTATATACCGTTCCCACCGAGAAGTAGGGTCCGACACGCCAGGAATGTTGTCAAATATTACATCCGAGATGTAAGGTTGCCTTAGGTTAGGAGATATAACGTTATGGACGTATATACTGTTCCCACCGAGAAGTAGGGTCCGAAACGCCAGGAATGTTGTAAAATATTACATCCGAGTTGTTACGTTGCCGTTATAGACGCATTAATGTTACCACCGATACGTAGGGACCGACACGGCTGGAATGTTGTCAAATGTGACATCCGAGATGTTAGGTTGCCTTAGGTTAGGATATATATCGTTATAGACGTATATACTGTTCCCACCGAGAGGAAATGTTCGACAGGCCAGGAATGTTGTCAAATATTGCATCCGAGATGTTAGGTTGCCTTAGGTTAGGATATATAACGTTATAGACGCACGTAATGTTACCTCCGAGACGCAGGGACCGACACGCCTGGAATGTTGTCAAATATTGCATCCGAGATGTTAGGTTGCCTTAGGTTAGAATATATAACGTTATGGATGTATATACTGTTCCCACCGAGAAGTAGGGTCCGACACGCCAGGAATGTTGTCAAATATTACATCCGAGATGTAAGGTTGCCTTAGGTTACAATATATAACGTTATGGACGTATATACTGTTCCCACCGAGAAGTAGGGTCCGACACGCCAGGAATGTTGTCAAATATTACATCCGAGTTGTTACGTTGCCGTTATAGACGCATTAATGTTACCACCGAGACGCAGGGACCGACACGCCTGGAATGTTGTCAAATGTTACATCCGAGATGTTAGGTTGCCTTAGGTTAGGATATATGACGTTACAGACGTATATCCTGTTCCCTCCGAGAAGTAGGGTTCGACAGGCCAGGAATGTTGTCAAATATTGCATCCGAGATGTTAGGTTGCCTTAGATTATGATATATACCGTTATGGATGCATATAATGTTCCCACCGAGAAGTAGGGTCCGACACGCCTGGAAGGTTGTAGAATATTACATCCGAGACGTCAGGTTGCCTTAGGTTAGGATATATACCGTTATAGGTATATATACTGTTCCCTCCGAGAAGTACGGTTCGGCAGGCCAGGAATGTTGTCAAATCTTGCATCCGAGATGTTAGGTTGCCTTAGGTTAGGATATATAACGTTATAGACGCATGTAATGTTACCACCGAGACGTAGGGACCGACACGCCAGGAATGTTGTCAAATGTTACATCCGAGATGTTAGGTTGCCTTAGGTTAGGATATATGACGTTACAGACGTATATTCTGTTCCCTCCGAGAAGTAGAGTTCGACAGGCCAGGAATGTTGTCAAATATTGCATCCGAGATGTTAGGTTGCCTTAGGTTAGGATATATATCGTTATAGACGTATATACTGTTCCCACCGAGAGGAAGGGTTCGACAGGCCAGGAATGTTGTCAAATATTGCATCCGAGATGTTAGGTTGCCTTAGGTTAGGATATATAACGATATAGACGCACGTAATGTTACCTCCGAGACGCAGGGACCGACACGCCTGGAATGTTGTCAAATATTGCATCCGAGATGTTAGGTTGCCTTAGGTTAGAATATATAACGTTATGGATGTATATACTGTTCCCACCGAGAAGTAGGGTCCGACACGCCAGGAATGTTGTCAAATATTACATCCGAGATGTAAGGTTGCCTTAGGTTACAATATATAACGTTATGGACGTATATACTGTTCCCACCGAGAGGAAGGGTTCGACAGGCCAGGAATGTTGTCAAATATTGCATCCGAGATGTTAGGTTGCCTTAGATTAGGATATACAACGTTATAGACGAATATAATGTTCCCAGCGAGGATTAGGGTCCGACACGCCTGGAATGTTGTAGAATATTACATTCGAGATGTAAGGTTGCCTTAGGTTAGAATATATAACGTTATGGATGTATATACTGTCCCCACCGAGAAGTAGGGTCTGACATGCCAGGAATGTTGTCAAATATTACATCCGAGATGTAAGGTTGCCTTAGGTTAGGATATATAACGTTATGGATGTATATACTGTTCCCACCGAGAAGTAGGGTCCGACACGCCAGGAATGTTGTCGAATATTACATCCGAGATGTAAGGTTGCCTTAGATTAGGATATACAACGTTATAGACGCATATAATGTTCCCACCGAGGAGTAGGGTCCGACACGTCTGGAATGTTGTAGAATATTACATCCGAGATGTAGGGTTGCCTTAGGTTAGAATATATAACGTTATGGATGTATATACTGTTCCCACCGAGAAGTAGGGTCCGACACGCCAGGAATGTTGTCAAACATTACATCCGAGATGTAAGGTTGCCTTAGGTTAGGATATATAACGTTATGGATGTATATACTGTTCCCACCGAGAAGTAGGGTCCGACACGCCAGGAATGTTGTCAAATATTACATCCGAGATGTAAGGTTGCCTTAGGTTAGAATATATAACGTTATGGATGTATATACTGTTCCCACCGAGAAGTAGGGTCCGACACGCCAGGAATGTTGTCAAATATTACATCCGAGATGTAAGGTTGCCTTAGGTTAGAATATATAACGTTATGGATGTATATACTGTTCCCACCGAGAAGTAGGGTCCGACACGCCAGGAATGTTGTCAAATATTACATCCAGGATGTAAGGTTGCCTTAGGTTAGGATATATAACGTTATGGATGTATATACTGTTCCCACCGAGAAGTAGGGTCCGACACGCCAGGAATGTTGTCAAATATTACATCCGAGATGTAAGGGTGCCTTAGGTTAGGATATATAACGTTATGGACGTATATACTGTTCCCACCGAGAAGTAGGGTCCGACACGCCAGGAATGTTGTCAAATATTACATCCGAGTTGTTACGTTGCCGTTATAGACGCATTAATGTTACCACCGAGACGCAGGGCCCGACACGCCTGGAATGTTGTCAAATGTTACATCCGAGATGTTAGGTTGCCTTAGGTTAGGATATATAACGTTATAGACGCATGTAATGTTACCACCGAGACGTAGGGACCGACACGCCTGGAATGTTGTCAAATGTTACATCCGAGACGTTAGGTTGCCTTAGGTTAGGATATATGACGTTACAGACGTATATACTGTTCCCTCCGATAAGTAGGGTTCGACAGGCCAGGAATGTTGTCAAATACTGCATCCGAGATGTTAGATTGCCTTAGATTATGATATCGACCGTTATAGACGCATATAATATTCCCACCGAAAAGTATGCACCGACACGCCAGGAATATTGTAAAATATTACGTCTGAGATAATAGGTTGCCTTAGATTAGGATATACAACGTTATAGACTCATATAATGTTCCCACCGAGAAGTAGGGTCCGACACGCCTGGAATGATGTAGAATATTACATCCGAGATGTCAGGTTGCCTTAGGTTAGGATATATAACGTTATAGACGTATATACTGTTTCCTCCGAGAAGTAGGGTTCGACAGGCCAGGAATGTTGTCAAATATTGCATCCGAGATGTTAGGTTGCCTTAGATTAGGATATACAACGTTATAGACGCATATAATGTTCCCACCGAGGAGTAGGGTCCGACACGCCTGGAATGTTGTAGAATATTACATCCGAGATGTAAGGTTGCCTTAGGTTAGAATATATAACGTTATAGATGTATGTACTGTTCCCACCGAAAAGTAGGGTCCGACGCGCCAGGAATGTTGTCAAATATTACATCCGAGATGTAAGGTTGCCTTAGGTTAGGATATATAACGTTATGGACGTATATACTGTTCCCACCGAGAAGTAGGGTCCGACACGCCAGGAATGTTGTCAAATATTACATCCGAGTTGTTACGTTGCCGTTATAGACGCATTAATGTTACCACCGAGACGCAGGGCCCGACACGCCTGGAATGTTGTCAAATGTTACATCCGAGATGTTAGGTTGCCTTAGATTAGGATATACAACGTTATGGACGCATGTAATGTTCCCACCGAGAAGTAGGGTCCGACACGCCTGGAATGATGTAGAATATTACATCCGAGATGTCAGGTTGCCTTAGGTTAGGATATATAACGTTATACACGTATATACTGTTCCCTCCGAGAAGTAGGGTTCGACAGGCCAGGAATGTTGTCAAATATTGCATCCGAGATGTTAGGTTGCCTTAGATTAGGATATACAACGTCATAGACGCATATAATGTTCCCACCGAGGAGTAGGGTCCGTCACGCCTGGAATGTTGTAGAATATTACATCCGAGATGTAAGGTTGCCTTAGGTTAGGATATATATCGTTATAGACGTATATACTGTTCCCACCGAGAGGAAGGGTTCGACAGGCCAGGAATGTTGTCAAATATTGCGTTCGAGATGTTAGGTTGCCTTAGGTTAGGATATATAACGTTATAGACGCACGTAATGTTACCTCCGAGACGTAGGGACCGACACGCCTGGAATGTTGTCAAATATTGCATCCGAGATGTTAGGTTGCCTTAGATTAGGATATACAACGTTATAGACGCATATAATGTTCCCACCGAGAAGTAGGGTCCGACACGCCTGGAAGGTTGTAGAATATAACATCCGAGATGTTAGGTTGCCTTAGGTTAGGATATATGACGTTACAGACGTATATCCTGTTCCCTCCGAGAAGTAGGGTTCGACAGGCCAGGAATGTTGGCAAATATTGCATCCCAGATGTTAGGTTGCCTTAGATTATGATATATACCGTTATAGATGCATATAATGTTCCCACCGAGAAGTAGGGTCCGACACGCCTGGAATGTTGTCAAATGTTACATCCGAGATGTTAGGTTGCCTTAGGTTAGGGTATACAACGTTATAGACGCATATAATGTTCCCACCGAGAAGTAGGGTCCGACACGCCTGGAATGTTGTAGAATAATACATCCGAGATGTCAGGTTGCCTTAGGTTAGGATATATAACGTTAGAGACGCATGTAATGTTACCACCGAGACGTAGGGACCGACACGCCTGGAATGTTGTCAAATGTTACATCCGAGATGTTAGGTTGCCTTAGGTTAGGGTATATGACGTTACAGACGTATATACTGTTCCCTCCCGGAAGTAGGGTTCGACAGGCCAGGAATGTTGTCAAATATTGCATCCGAGATGCTAGGTTGCCTTTGGTTAGGATATATAACGTTATAGACGCATGTAATGTTACCTCCGAGACGTAGGGACCGACACGCCTGGAATGTTGCCAAATATTGCATCCGAGATGTTAAGTTGCCTTAGATTAGGATATATAACGTTATAGACGCATGTAATGTTACCACCGAGAAGTAGGGTGCGACACGCCTGGAAGGTTGTAGAATATTACATCCGAGATGTTAGGTTGCCTTAGGTTAGGATATATATCGTTATAGACGTATATACTGTTCCCACCGAGAGGTAGGTTTCGACAGGCCAGGAATGTTGTCAAATATTGCATCCGAGATGTTAGGTTGCCTTAGATAAGGATATATACCGTTATAGACGTATTTAATGTTCCCTCCAAGAAGTAGGGTTCGACAGGCCAGGAATGTTGTCAAATATTGCATCCGAGATATTAGGTTGCCTTAGATTAGGATATACAACGTTATAGACGCATATAATGTTCCCACCGAGAAGTAGGGTCCGACACGCCTGGAAGGTTGTAGAATATTAAATCCGAGATGTTAGGTTGCCTTAGGTTGGGATATATGACGTTACAGACGTATATACTGTTCCTTCCGAGAAGTAGGGTTCGACAGGCCAGGAATGTTATCAAATATTGCATCCGAGATGTTAGGTTGCCTTAGATTATGATATATACCGTTGTAGACGCATATAATGTTCCCACCGAGAAGTAGGGTCCGACACGCCTGGAATGATGTAGAATATTACATCCGAGATGTCAGGTTGCCTTAGGTTAGGATATATAACGTTATACACGTATATACTGTTCCCTCCGAGAAGTAGGGTTCGACAGGCCAGGAATGTTGTCAAATATTGCATCCGAGATGTTAGGTTGCCTTAGGTTAGGGTATACAACGTTATAGACGCATATATTGTTCCCACCGAGAAGTAGGGTCCGACACGCCTGGAATGTTGTAGAATAATACATCCGAGATGTCAGGTTGCCTTAGGTTAGGATATATAACGTTATAGACGTATATACTGTTCCCTCCGAGAAGTAGGGTTCGACAAGCCAGGAATGTTGTCAAATATTGCATCCGAGATGTTAGGTTGCCTTAGATTAGGATATATACCGTTATAGAAGCATGTAATGTTACCACCGAGACGTAGGGACCGACACGCCTGGAATGTTGTCAAATGTTACATCCGAGATGTTAGGTTGCCTTAGGTTAGGATATATGACGTTATAGACGTATATACTGTTCCCTCCGAGAAGTACGGTTCGACAGGCCAGGAATATTGTCAAATATTGCATCCGAGATGTTAGGTTGCCTTAGGTTAGGATATGTAACGTTATAGACGCATGTAATGTTACCACCGAGACGTAGGGACCGACACGCCTGGAATGTTGTCAAATGTTACATCCGAGATGTTAGGTTGCCTTAGGTTAGGGTATATGACGTTACAGACGTATATACTGTTCCCTCCCGGAAGTAGGGTTCGACAGGCCAGGAATGTTGTCAAATATTGCATCCGAGATGCTAGGTTGCCTTTGGTTAGGATATATAACGTTATAGACGCATGTAATGTTACCTCCGAGACGTAGGGACCGACACGCCTGGAATGTTGCCAAATATTGCATCCGAGATGTTAAGTTGCCTTAGGTTAGGATATATAACGTTATAGACGCATGTAATGTTACCACCGAGACGTAGGGACCGACACGCCTGGAATGTTGTCAAATGTTACATCCGAGATGTTAGGTTGCCTTAGATTAGGATATACAACGTTATAGACGCATATAATGTTCCCACCGAGAAGTAGGGTCCGACACGCCTGGAAGGTTGTAGAATATTACATCCGAGATGTCAGGTTGCCTTAGGTTAGGATATGTACCGTTATAGACATATATACTGTTCCCTCCGAGAAGTAGGGTTCGACAGGCCAGGAATGTTGTCAAATATTACATCCGAGTTGTTACGTTGCCGTTATAGACGCATTAATGTTACCACCGAGACGCAGGGACCGACACGCCTGGAATGTTGTCAAATGTTACATTCGAGATGTTAGGTTGCCTTAGGTTAGGATGTATAACGTTATAGACGCATGTAATGTTACCACCGAGACGTAGGGACCGACACGCCTGGAATGTTGTCAAATGTTACATCCGAGACGTTAGGTTGCCTTAGGTTAGGATATACAACGTTATAGACGCATATAATGTTCCCTCCGATAAGTAGGGTTCGACAGGCCAGGAATGTTGTCAAATACTGCATCCGAGATGTTAGATTGCCTTAGATTATGATATCGACCGTTATAGACGCATATAATATTCCCACCGAAAAGTATGCACCGACACGCCAGGAATATTGTAAAATATTACGTCTGAGATAATAGGTTGCCTTAGATTATGATATACAACGTTATAGACTCATATAATGTTCCCACCGAGAAGTAGGGTCCGACACGCCTGGAATGATGTAGAATATTACATCCGAGATGTCAGGTTGCCTTAGGTTAGGATATATAACGTTATAGACGTATATACTGTTCCCTCCGAGAAGTAGGGTTCGACAGGCCAGGAATGTTGTCAAATATTGCATCCGAGATGCTAGGTTGCCTTTGGTTAGGATATATAACGTTATAGACGCATGTAATGTTACCTCCGAGACGTAGGGACCGACACGCCTGGAATGTTGCCAAATATTGCATCCGAGATATTAGGTTGCCTTAGGTTAGGATATATAACGTTATAGACGCATGTAATGTTACCACCGAGACGTAGGGACCGACACGCCTGGAATGTTGTCAAATGTTACATCCGAGATGTTAGGTTGCCTTAGATTAGGATATACAACGTTATAGACGCATATAATGTTCCCACCGAGAAGTAGGGTCCGACACGCCTGGAAGGTTGTAGAATATTACATCCGAGATGTCAGGTTGCCTTAGGTTAGGATATATACCGTTATAGACGTATATACTGTTCCCTCCGAGAAGTAGGGTTCGACAGGCCAGGAATGTTGTCAAATATTACATCCGAGTTGTTACGTTGCCGTTATAGACGCATTAATGTTACCACCGAGACGCAGGGACCGACACGCCTGGAATGTTGTCAAATGTTACATTCGAGATGTTAGGTTGCCTTAGGTTAGGATGTATAACGTTATAGACGCATGTAATGTTACCACCGAGACGTAGGGACCGACACGCCTGGAATGTTGTCAAATGTTACATCCGAGACGTTAGGTTGCCTTAGGTTAGGATATACAACGTTATAGACGCATATAATGTTCCCTCCGAGAAGTAGGGTTCGACAGGCCAGGAATGTTGTCAAATATTGCATCCGAGATGTTAGGTTGCCTTAGGTTAGGATATATAACGATATAGACGCACGTAATGTTACCTCCGAGACGCAGGGACCGACACGCCTGGAATGTTGTCAAATATTGCATCCGAGATGTTAGGTTGCCTTAGGTTAGAATATATAACGTTATGGATGTATATACTGTTCCCACCGAGAAGTAGGGTCCGACACGCCAGGAATGTTGTCAAATATTACATCCGAGATGTAAGGTTGCCTTAGGTTACAATATATAACGTTATGGACGTATATACTGTTCCCACCGAGAGGAAGGGTTCGACAGGCCAGGAATGTTGTCAAATATTGCATCCGAGATGTTAGGTTGCCTTAGATTAGGATATACAACGTTATAGACGAATATAATGTTCCCAGCGAGGATTAGGGTCCGACACGCCTGGAATGTTGTAGAATATTACATTCGAGATGTAAGGTTGCCTTAGGTTAGAATATATAACGTTATGGATGTATATACTGTCCCCACCGAGAAGTAGGGTCTGACATGCCAGGAATGTTGTCAAATATTACATCCGAGATGTAAGGTTGCCTTAGGTTAGGATATATAACGTTATGGATGTATATACTGTTCCCACCGAGAAGTAGGGTCCGACACGCCAGGAATGTTGTCGAATATTACATCCGAGATGTAAGGTTGCCTTAGATTAGGATATACAACGTTATAGACGCATATAATGTTCCCACCGAGGAGTAGGGTCCGACACGTCTGGAATGTTGTAGAATATTACATCCGAGATGTAGGGTTGCCTTAGGTTAGAATATATAACGTTATGGATGTATATACTGTTCCCACCGAGAAGTAGGGTCCGACACGCCAGGAATGTTGTCAAACATTACATCCGAGATGTAAGGTTGCCTTAGGTTAGGATATATAACGTTATGGATGTATATACTGTTCCCACCGAGAAGTAGGGTCCGACACGCCAGGAATGTTGTCAAATATTACATCCGAGATGTAAGGTTGCCTTAGGTTAGAATATATAACGTTATGGATGTATATACTGTTCCCACCGAGAAGTAGGGTCCGACACGCCAGGAATGTTGTCAAATATTACATCCGAGATGTAAGGTTGCCTTAGGTTAGAATATATAACGTTATGGATGTATATACTGTTCCCACCGAGAAGTAGGGTCCGACACGCCAGGAATGTTGTCAAATATTACATCCAGGATGTAAGGTTGCCTTAGGTTAGGATATATAACGTTATGGATGTATATACTGTTCCCACCGAGAAGTAGGGTCCGACACGCCAGGAATGTTGTCAAATATTACATCCGAGATGTAAGGGTGCCTTAGGTTAGGATATATAACGTTATGGACGTATATACTGTTCCCACCGAGAAGTAGGGTCCGACACGCCAGGAATGTTGTCAAATATTACATCCGAGTTGTTACGTTGCCGTTATAGACGCATTAATGTTACCACCGAGACGCAGGGCCCGACACGCCTGGAATGTTGTCAAATGTTACATCCGAGATGTTAGGTTGCCTTAGGTTAGGATATATAACGTTATAGACGCATGTAATGTTACCACCGAGACGTAGGGACCGACACGCCTGGAATGTTGTCAAATGTTACATCCGAGACGTTAGGTTGCCTTAGGTTAGGATATATGACGTTACAGACGTATATACTGTTCCCTCCGATAAGTAGGGTTCGACAGGCCAGGAATGTTGTCAAATACTGCATCCGAGATGTTAGATTGCCTTAGATTATGATATCGACCGTTATAGACGCATATAATATTCCCACCGAAAAGTATGCACCGACACGCCAGGAATATTGTAAAATATTACGTCTGAGATAATAGGTTGCCTTAGATTAGGATATACAACGTTATAGACTCATATAATGTTCCCACCGAGAAGTAGGGTCCGACACGCCTGGAATGATGTAGAATATTACATCCGAGATGTCAGGTTGCCTTAGGTTAGGATATATAACGTTATAGACGTATATACTGTTTCCTCCGAGAAGTAGGGTTCGACAGGCCAGGAATGTTGTCAAATATTGCATCCGAGATGTTAGGTTGCCTTAGATTAGGATATACAACGTTATAGACGCATATAATGTTCCCACCGAGGAGTAGGGTCCGACACGCCTGGAATGTTGTAGAATATTACATCCGAGATGTAAGGTTGCCTTAGGTTAGAATATATAACGTTATAGATGTATGTACTGTTCCCACCGAAAAGTAGGGTCCGACGCGCCAGGAATGTTGTCAAATATTACATCCGAGATGTAAGGTTGCCTTAGGTTAGGATATATAACGTTATGGACGTATATACTGTTCCCACCGAGAAGTAGGGTCCGACACGCCAGGAATGTTGTCAAATATTACATCCGAGTTGTTACGTTGCCGTTATAGACGCATTAATGTTACCACCGAGACGCAGGGCCCGACACGCCTGGAATGTTGTCAAATGTTACATCCGAGATGTTAGGTTGCCTTAGATTAGGATATACAACGTTATGGACGCATGTAATGTTCCCACCGAGAAGTAGGGTCCGACACGCCTGGAATGATGTAGAATATTACATCCGAGATGTCAGGTTGCCTTAGGTTAGGATATATAACGTTATACACGTATATACTGTTCCCTCCGAGAAGTAGGGTTCGACAGGCCAGGAATGTTGTCAAATATTGCATCCGAGATGTTAGGTTGCCTTAGATTAGGATATACAACGTCATAGACGCATATAATGTTCCCACCGAGGAGTAGGGTCCGTCACGCCTGGAATGTTGTAGAATATTACATCCGAGATGTAAGGTTGCCTTAGGTTAGGATATATATCGTTATAGACGTATATACTGTTCCCACCGAGAGGAAGGGTTCGACAGGCCAGGAATGTTGTCAAATATTGCGTTCGAGATGTTAGGTTGCCTTAGGTTAGGATATATAACGTTATAGACGCACGTAATGTTACCTCCGAGACGTAGGGACCGACACGCCTGGAATGTTGTCAAATATTGCATCCGAGATGTTAGGTTGCCTTAGATTAGGATATACAACGTTATAGACGCATATAATGTTCCCACCGAGAAGTAGGGTCCGACACGCCTGGAAGGTTGTAGAATATAACATCCGAGATGTTAGGTTGCCTTAGGTTAGGATATATGACGTTACAGACGTATATCCTGTTCCCTCCGAGAAGTAGGGTTCGACAGGCCAGGAATGTTGGCAAATATTGCATCCCAGATGTTAGGTTGCCTTAGATTATGATATATACCGTTATAGATGCATATAATGTTCCCACCGAGAAGTAGGGTCCGACACGCCTGGAATGTTGTCAAATGTTACATCCGAGATGTTAGGTTGCCTTAGGTTAGGGTATACAACGTTATAGACGCATATAATGTTCCCACCGAGAAGTAGGGTCCGACACGCCTGGAATGTTGTAGAATAATACATCCGAGATGTCAGGTTGCCTTAGGTTAGGATATATAACGTTAGAGACGCATGTAATGTTACCACCGAGACGTAGGGACCGACACGCCTGGAATGTTGTCAAATGTTACATCCGAGATGTTAGGTTGCCTTAGGTTAGGGTATATGACGTTACAGACGTATATACTGTTCCCTCCCGGAAGTAGGGTTCGACAGGCCAGGAATGTTGTCAAATATTGCATCCGAGATGCTAGGTTGCCTTTGGTTAGGATATATAACGTTATAGACGCATGTAATGTTACCTCCGAGACGTAGGGACCGACACGCCTGGAATGTTGCCAAATATTGCATCCGAGATGTTAAGTTGCCTTAGATTAGGATATATAACGTTATAGACGCATGTAATGTTACCACCGAGAAGTAGGGTGCGACACGCCTGGAAGGTTGTAGAATATTACATCCGAGATGTTAGGTTGCCTTAGGTTAGGATATATATCGTTATAGACGTATATACTGTTCCCACCGAGAGGTAGGTTTCGACAGGCCAGGAATGTTGTCAAATATTGCATCCGAGATGTTAGGTTGCCTTAGATAAGGATATATACCGTTATAGACGTATTTAATGTTCCCTCCAAGAAGTAGGGTTCGACAGGCCAGGAATGTTGTCAAATATTGCATCCGAGATATTAGGTTGCCTTAGATTAGGATATACAACGTTATAGACGCATATAATGTTCCCACCGAGAAGTAGGGTCCGACACGCCTGGAAGGTTGTAGAATATTAAATCCGAGATGTTAGGTTGCCTTAGGTTGGGATATATGACGTTACAGACGTATATACTGTTCCTTCCGAGAAGTAGGGTTCGACAGGCCAGGAATGTTATCAAATATTGCATCCGAGATGTTAGGTTGCCTTAGATTATGATATATACCGTTGTAGACGCATATAATGTTCCCACCGAGAAGTAGGGTCCGACACGCCTGGAATGATGTAGAATATTACATCCGAGATGTCAGGTTGCCTTAGGTTAGGATATATAACGTTATACACGTATATACTGTTCCCTCCGAGAAGTAGGGTTCGACAGGCCAGGAATGTTGTCAAATATTGCATCCGAGATGTTAGGTTGCCTTAGGTTAGGGTATACAACGTTATAGACGCATATATTGTTCCCACCGAGAAGTAGGGTCCGACACGCCTGGAATGTTGTAGAATAATACATCCGAGATGTCAGGTTGCCTTAGGTTAGGATATATAACGTTATAGACGTATATACTGTTCCCTCCGAGAAGTAGGGTTCGACAAGCCAGGAATGTTGTCAAATATTGCATCCGAGATGTTAGGTTGCCTTAGATTAGGATATATACCGTTATAGAAGCATGTAATGTTACCACCGAGACGTAGGGACCGACACGCCTGGAATGTTGTCAAATGTTACATCCGAGATGTTAGGTTGCCTTAGGTTAGGATATATGACGTTATAGACGTATATACTGTTCCCTCCGAGAAGTACGGTTCGACAGGCCAGGAATATTGTCAAATATTGCATCCGAGATGTTAGGTTGCCTTAGGTTAGGATATGTAACGTTATAGACGCATGTAATGTTACCACCGAGACGTAGGGACCGACACGCCTGGAATGTTGTCAAATGTTACATCCGAGATGTTAGGTTGCCTTAGGTTAGGGTATATGACGTTACAGACGTATATACTGTTCCCTCCCGGAAGTAGGGTTCGACAGGCCAGGAATGTTGTCAAATATTGCATCCGAGATGCTAGGTTGCCTTTGGTTAGGATATATAACGTTATAGACGCATGTAATGTTACCTCCGAGACGTAGGGACCGACACGCCTGGAATGTTGCCAAATATTGCATCCGAGATGTTAAGTTGCCTTAGATTAGGATATATAACGTTATAGACGCATGTAATGTTACCACCGAGACGTAGGGACCGACACGCCTGGAATGTTGTCAAATGTTACATCCGAGATGTTAGGTTGCCTTAGATTAGGATATACAACGTTATAGACGCATATAATGTTCCCACCGAGAAGTAGGGTCCGACACGCCTGGAAGGTTGTAGAATATTACATCCGAGATGTCAGGTTGCCTTAGGTTAGGATATGTACCGTTATAGACATATATACTGTTCCCTCCGAGAAGTAGGGTTCGACAGGCCAGGAATGTTGTCAAATATTACATCCGAGTTGTTACGTTGCCGTTATAGACGCATTAATGTTACCACCGAGACGCAGGGACCGACACGCCTGGAATGTTGTCAAATGTTACATTCGAGATGTTAGGTTGCCTTAGGTTAGGATGTATAACGTTATAGACGCATGTAATGTTACCACCGAGACGTAGGGACCGACACGCCTGGAATGTTGTCAAATGTTACATCCGAGACGTTAGGTTGCCTTAGGTTAGGATATACAACGTTATAGACGCATATAATGTTCCCTCCGATAAGTAGGGTTCGACAGGCCAGGAATGTTGTCAAATACTGCATCCGAGATGTTAGATTGCCTTAGATTATGATATCGACCGTTATAGACGCATATAATATTCCCACCGAAAAGTATGCACCGACACGCCAGGAATATTGTAAAATATTACGTCTGAGATAATAGGTTGCCTTAGATTATGATATACAACGTTATAGACTCATATAATGTTCCCACCGAGAAGTAGGGTCCGACACGCCTGGAATGATGTAGAATATTACATCCGAGATGTCAGGTTGCCTTAGGTTAGGATATATAACGTTATAGACGTATATACTGTTCCCTCCGAGAAGTAGGGTTCGACAGGCCAGGAATGTTGTCAAATATTGCATCCGAGATGCTAGGTTGCCTTTGGTTAGGATATATAACGTTATAGACG
Organism: Xylocopa violacea; assembly: GCA_963969225.1. Taxonomy (NCBI): domain Eukaryota; kingdom Metazoa; phylum Arthropoda; class Insecta; order Hymenoptera; family Apidae; genus Xylocopa; species Xylocopa violacea. The sequence continues at coordinate 25,829,960 of CAXAJV010000004.1, forward strand.
CATGTAATGTTACCTCCGAGACGTAGGGACCGACACGCCTGGAATGTTGCCAAATATTGCATCCGAGATATTAGGTTGCCTTAGGTTAGGATATATAACGTTATAGACGCATGTAATGTTACCACCGAGACGTAGGGACCGACACGCCTGGAATGTTGTCAAATGTTACATCCGAGATGTTAGGTTGCCTTAGATTAGGATATACAACGTTATAGACGCATATAATGTTCCCACCGAGAAGTAGGGTCCGACACGCCTGGAAGGTTGTAGAATATTACATCCGAGATGTCAGGTTGCCTTAGGTTAGGATATATACCGTTATAGACGTATATACTGTTCCCTCCGAGAAGTAGGGTTCGACAGGCCAGGAATGTTGTCAAATATTACATCCGAGTTGTTACGTTGCCGTTATAGACGCATTAATGTTACCACCGAGACGCAGGGACCGACACGCCTGGAATGTTGTCAAATGTTACATTCGAGATGTTAGGTTGCCTTAGGTTAGGATGTATAACGTTATAGACGCATGTAATGTTACCACCGAGACGTAGGGACCGACACGCCTGGAATGTTGTCAAATGTTACATCCGAGACGTTAGGTTGCCTTAGGTTAGGATATACAACGTTATAGACGCATATAATGTTCCCTCCGAGAAGTAGGGTTCGACAGGCCAGGAATGTTGTCAAATACTGCATCCGAGATGTTAGATTGCCTTAGATTATGATATCGACCGTTATAGACGCATATAATATTCCCACCGAAAAGTATGCACCGACACGCCAGGAATATTGTAAAATATTACGTCTGAGATAATTGGTTGCCTTAGATTAGGATATACAACGTTATAGACTCATATAATGTTCCCACCGAGAAGTAGGGTCCGACACGCCTGGAATGATGTAGAATATTACATCCGAGATGTCAGGTTGCCTTAGGTTAGGATATATAACGTTATAGACGTATATACTGTTCCCTCCGAGAAGTAGGGTTCGACAGGCCAGGAATGTTGTCAAATATTGCATCCGAGATGTTAGTTTGCCTTAGATTAGGATATACAACGTTATAGACGCATATAATGTTCCCACCGAGGAGTAGGGTCCGACACGCCTGGAATGTTGTAGAATATTACATCCGAGATGTAAGGTTGCCTTAGGTTAGAATATATAACGTTATAGATGTATGTACTGTTCCCACCGAAAAATAGGGTCCGACACGCCTGGAAGGTTGTAGAATATTACATCCGAGATGTTAGGTTGCCTTAGGTTAGGATATATATCGTTATAGACGTATATACTGTTCCCACCGAGAGGTAGGATTCGACAGGCCAGGAATGTTGTCAAATATTGCATCCGAGATATTAGGTTGCCTTAGATTAGGATATACAACGTTATAGACGCATATAATGTTCCCACCGAGAAGTAGGGTCCGACAGGCCAGGAATGTTGTCAAATATTGCATCCGAGATATTAGGTTGCCTTAGATTAGGATATACAACGTTATAGACGCATATAATGTTCCCACCGAGAAGTAGGGTCCGACACGCCTGGAAGGTTGTAGAATATTAAATCCGAGATGTTAGGTTGCCTTAGGTTAGGATATATGACGTTACAGACGTATATACTGTTCCTTCCGAGAAGTAGGGTTCGACAGGCCAGGAATGTTATCAAATATTGCATCCGAGATGTTAGGTTGCCTTAGATTAGGATATACAACGTTATAGACGCATATAATGTTCTCACCGAGAAGTAGGGTCCGACACGCCTGGAAGGTTGTAGAATATTACATCCGAGATGTCAGGTTGCCTTAGGTTAGGATATATACCGTTATAGACATATATACTGTTCCCTCCGAGAAGTAGGGTTCGACAGGCCAGGAATGTTGTCAAATATTGCATCCGAGATGTTAGGTTGCCTTAGGTTAGGATATATAGCGTTATAGACGCATGTAATGTTACCACCGAGACGTAGGGACCGACACGCCTGGAATGTTGTCAAATGTTACATCCGAGATGTTAGGTTGCCTTAGGTTAGGATATATAACGTTATAGACGCACGTAATGTTACCTCCGAGACGTAGGGACCGACACGCCTGGAATGTTGTCAAATATTGCATCCGAGATGTTAGGTTGCCTTAGATTAGGATATACAACGTTATAGACGCATATAATGTTCCCACCGAGAAGTAGGGTCCGACACGCCTGGAAGGTTGTAGAATATAACATCCGAGATGTTAGGTTGCCTTAGGTTAGGATATATGACGTTACAGACGTATATCCTGTTCCCTCCGAGAAGTAGGGTTCGACAGGCCAGGAATGTTGTCAAATATTGCATCCGAGATGTTAGGTTGCCTTAGATTATGATATATACCGTTATAGATGCATATAATGTTCCCACCGAGACGTAGGGGCCGACACGCCTGGAATGTTGTCAAATGTTACATCCGAGATGTTAGGTTGCCTTAGGTTAGGATATATGACGTTATAGACGTATATACTGTTCCCTCCGAGAAGTACGGTTCGACAGGCCAGGAATATTGTCAAATATTGCATCCGAGATGTTAGGTTGCCTTAGGTTAGGATATATAACGTTATAGACGCATGTAATGTTACCACCGAGACGTAGGGACCGACACGCCTGGAATGTTGTCAAATGTTACATCCGAGACGTTAGGTTGCCTTAGGTTAGGATATATAACGTTATGGATGTATATACTGTTCCCACCGAGAAGTAGGGTCCGACACGCCAGGAATGTTGTCAAATATTACATCCGAGATGTAAGGTTGCCTTAGGTTACAATATATAACGTTATGGACGTATATACTGTTCCCACCGAGAAGTAGGGTCCGACACGCCAGGAATGTTGTCAAATATTACATCCGAGTTGTTACGTTGCCGTTATAGACGCATTAATGTTACCACCGAGACGCAGGGACCGACACGCCTGGAATGTTGTCAAATGTTACATCCGAGATGTTAGGTTGCCTTAGGTTAGGATATATATCGTTATAGACGTATATACTGTTCCCACCGAGAGGTAGGGTTCGACAGGCCAGGAATGTTGTCAAATATTGCCTCCGAGATGTTAAGTTGCCTTAGATTAGGATATACAACGTTATAGATGCATATAATGTTCCCACCGAGGAGTAGGGTCCGACACGCCTGGAATGTTGTAGAATATTACATCCGAGATGTAAGGTTGCCTTAGGTTAGAATATATAACGTTATGGACGTATATACTGTTCCCACCGAGAAGTAGGGTCCGACACGCCAGGAATGTTGTCAAATATTACATCAGAGATGTAAGGTTGCCTTAGGTTAGGATATATAACGTTATGGACGTATATACTGTTCCCACCGAGAAGTAGGGTCCGAAACGCCAGGAATGTTGTAAAATATTACATCCGAGTTGTTACGTTGCCGTTATAGACGCATTAATGTTACCACCGAGACGTAGGGACCGACACGGCTGGAATGTTGTCAAATGTGACATCCGAGATGTTAGGTTGCCTTAGGTTAGGATATATATCGTTATAGACGTATATACTGTTCCCTCCGAGAGGAAGGGTTCGACAGGCCAGGAATGTTGTCAAATATTGCATCCGAGATGTTAGGTTGCCTTAGGTTAGGATATATAACGTTATAGACGCACGTAATGTTACCTCCGAGACGTAGGGACCGACACGCCTGGAATGTTGTCAAATATTGCATCCGAGATGTTAGGTTGCCTTAGGTTAGAATATATAACGTTATGGATGTATATACTGTTCCCACCGAGAAGTAGGGTCCGACACGCCAGGAATGTTGTCAAATATTACATCCGAGATGTAAGGTTGCCTTAGGTTAGGAGATATAACGTTATGGACGTATATACTGTTCCCACCGAGAAGTAGGGTCCGAAACGCCAGGAATGTTGTAAAATATTACATCGGAGTTGTTACGTTGCCGTTATAGACGCATTAATGTTACCACCGATACGTAGGGACCGACACGGCTGGAATGTTGTCAAATGTGACATCCGAGATGTTAGGTTGCCTTAGGTTAGGATATATATCGTTATAGACGTATATACTGTTCCCACCGAGAGGAAATGTTCGACAGGCCAGGAATGTTGTCAAATATTGCATCCGAGATGTTAGGTTGCCTTAGGTTAGGATATATAACGTTATAGACGCACGTAATGTTACCTCCGAGACGTAGGGACCGACACGCCTGGAATGTTGTCAAATATTGCATCCGAGATGTTAGGTTGCCTTAGGTTAGAATATATAACGTTATGGATGTATATAATGTTCCCACCGAGAGGAAGGGTTCGACAGGCCAGGAATGTTGTCAAATATTGCATCCGAGATGTTAGGTTGCCTTAGGTTAGGATATATAACGTTATAGACGCACGTAATGTTACCTCCGAGACGTAGGGACCGACACGCCTGGAATGTTGTCAAATATTGCATCCGAGATGTTAGGTTGCCTTAGGTTAGAATATATAACGTTATGGATGTATATACTGTTCCCACCGAGAAGTAGGGTCCGACACGCCAGGAATGTTGTCAAATATTACATCCGAGATGTAAGGTTGCCTTAGGTTACAATATATAACGTTATGGACGTATATACTGTTCCCACCGAGAAGTAGGGTCCGAAACGCCAGGAATGTTGTAAAATATTACATCCGAGTTGTTACGTTGCCGTTATAGACGCATTAATGTTACCACCGAGACGCAGGGACCGACACGCCTGGAATGTTGTCAAATCTTGCATCCGAGATGTTAGGTTGCCTTAGGTTAGGATATATAACGTTATAGACGCATGTAATGTTACCACCGAGACGTAGGGACCGACACGCCAGGAATGTTGTCAAATGTTACATCCGAGATGTTAGGTTGCCTTAGGTTAGGATATATGACGTTACAGACGTATATTCTGTTCCCTCCGAGAAGTAGAGTTCGACAGGCCAGGAATGTTGTCAAATATTGCATCCGAGATGTTAGGTTGCCTTAGATTAGGATATACAACGTTATAGACGTATATACTGTTCCCTCCGAGAAGTAGGGTTCGACAGGACAGGAATGTTGCCACATATTGCATCCGAGATGTTAGGTTGCCTTAGATTAGGATATACAACGTTATAGACGAATATAATGTTCCCAGCGAGGATTAGGGTCCGACACGCCTGGAATGTTGTAGAATATTACATTCGAGATGTAAGGTTGCCTTAGGTTAGAATATATAACGTTATGGATGTATATACTGTCCCCACCGAGAAGTAGGGTCTGACTACGCCAGGAATGTTGTCAAATATTACATCCGAGATGTAAGGTTGCCTTAGGTTAGGATATATAACGTTATGGACGTATATACTGTTCCCACCGAGAAGTAGGGTTCGACAGGCCAGGAATGTTGTCAAATATTGCATCCGAGATGTTAGGTTGCCTTAGATTAGGATATATACCGTTATAGACGTTTATAATGTTCCCTCCGAGAAGTAGGGTCCGACACGCCAGGAATGTTGTCAAATATTACATCCGAGTTGTTACGTTGCCGTTATAGACGCATTAATGTTACCACCGAGACGCAGGGACCGACACGCCTGGAATGTTGTCAAATCTTGCATCCGAGATGTTAGGTTGCCTTAGGTTAGGATATATAACGTTATAGACGCATGTAATGTTACCACCGAGACGTAGGGACCGACACGCCAGGAATGTTGTCAAATGTTACATCCGAGATGTTAGGTTGCCTTAGGTTAGGATATATGACGTTACAGACGTATATTCTGTTCCCTCCGAGAAGTAGAGTTCGACAGGCCAGGAATGTTGTCAAATATTGCATCCGAGATGTTAGGTTGCCTTAGATTAGGATATACAACGTTATAGACGTATATACTGTTCCCTCCGAGAAGTAGGGTTCGACAGGACAGGAATGTTGCCACATATTGCATCCGAGATGTTAGGTTGCCTTAGATTAGGATATACAACGTTATAGACGAATATAATGTTCCCAGCGAGGATTAGGGTCCGACACGCCTGGAATGTTGTAGAATATTACATTCGAGATGTAAGGTTGCCTTAGGTTAGAATATATAACGTTATGGATGTATATACTGTCCCCACCGAGAAGTAGGGTCTGACACGCCAGGAATGTTGTCAAATATTACATCCGAGATGTAAGGTTGCCTTAGGTTAGGATATATAACGTTATGGACGTATATACTGTTCCCACCGAGAAGTAGGGTTCGACAGGCCAGGAATGTTGTCAAATATTGCATCCGAGATGTTAGGTTGCCTTAGATTAGGATATATACCGTTATAGACGTTTATAATGTTCCCTCCGAGAAGGAGGGTTCGACTGGCCAGGAATGTTGTCCAATATTGCATCCGAGATGTAAGGTTGCCTTAGGTTAGGATATATAACGTTATGGACGTATATACTGTTCCCACCGAGAAGTAGGGTTCGACAGGCCAGGAATGTTGTCAAATATTGCATCCGAGATGTTAGGTTGCCTTAGATTAGGATATATACCGTTATAGACGTTTATAATGTTGCCTCCGAGAAGTAGGGTTCGACTGGCCAGGAATGTTGTCAAATATTGCATCCGAGATGTTAGGTTGCCTTAGATTAGGATATACAACGTTATAGACGCATATAATGTTCCCACCGAGGAGTAGGGTCCGACACGTCTGGAATGTTGTAGAATATTACATCCGAGATGTAGGGTTGCCTTAGGTTAGAATATATAACGTTATGGATGTATATACTGTTCCCACCGAGAAGTAGGGTCCGACACGCCAGGAATGTTGTCAAACATTACATCCGAGATGTAAGGTTGCCTTAGGTTAGGATATATAACGTTATGGATGTATATACTGTTCCCTCCGAGAAGTAGGGTCCGACACGCCAGGAATGTTGTCAAATATTACATCCGAGATGTAAGGTTGCCTTAGGTTAGAATATATAACGTTATGGATGTATATACTTTTCCCACCGAGAAGTAGGGTCCGACACGCCAGGAATGTTGTCAAATATTACATCCGAGATGTAAGGTTGCCTTAGATTAGGATATACAACGTTATAGACGCATATAATGTTCCCACCGAGGAGTAGGGTCCGACACGCCTGGAATGTTGTAGAGTATTACATCCGGGATGTAAGGTTGCCTTAGGTTAGAATATATAACGTTATGGACGTATATACTGTTCCCACCGAGAAGTAGGGTCCGACACGCCAGGAATGTTGTCAAATATTACATCCAGGATGTAAGGTTGCCTTAGGTTAGGATATATAACGTTATGGATGTATATACTGTTCCCACCGAGAAGTAGGGTCCGACACGCCAGGAATGTTGTCAAATATTACATCCGAGTTGTTATGTTGCCGTTATAGACGCATTAATGTTACCACCGAGACGCAGGGACCGACACGCCTGGAATGTTGTCAAATGTTACATCCGAGATGTTAGGTTGCCTTAGGTTAGGATGTATAACGTTATAGACGCATGTAATGTTACCACCGAGACGTAGGGACCGACACGCCTGGAATGTTGTCAAATGTTACATCCGAGACGTTAGGTTGCCTTAGGTTAGGATATACAACGTTATAGACGCATATAATGTTCCCTCCGAGAAGTAGGGGTTCGACAGGCCAGGAATGTTGTCAAATACCGCATCCGAGATGTTAGATTGCCTTAGATTATGATATCGACCGTTATAGACGCATATAATATTCCCTCCGAAAAGTATGCACCGACACGCCAGGAATATTGTGAAATATTACGTCTGAGATAATAGGTTGCCTTAGATTAGGATATACAACGTTATAGACTCATATAATGTTCCCACCGAGAAGTAGGGTCCGACACGCCTGGAATGATGTAGAATATTACATCCGAGATGTCAGGTTGCCTTAGGTTAGGATATATAACGTTATAGACGTATATACTGTTCCCTCCGAGAAGTAGGGTTCGACAGGCCAGGAATGTTGTCAAATATTGCATCCGAGATGTTAGGTTGCCTTAGATTAGGATATACAACGTTATAGACGCATATAATGTTCCCACCGAGGAGTAGGGTCCGACAGGCCAGGAATGTTGTCAAATATTGCATCCGAGATATTAGGTTGCCTTAGATTAGGATATACAACGTTATAGACGCATATAATGTTCCCACCGAGAAGTAGGGTCCGACACGCCTGGAATGTTGTAGAATATTAAATCCGAGATGTTAGGTTGCCTTAGGTTAGGATATATGACGTTACAGACGTATATAATGTTCCTTCCGAGAAGTAGGGTTCGAAAGGCCAGGAATGTTATCAAATATTGCATCCGAGATGTTAGGTTGCCTTAGATTATGATATATACCGTTGTAGACGCATATAATGTTCCCACCGAGAAGTAGGGTCCGACACGCCTGGAATGATGTAGAATATTACATCCGAGATGTCAGGTTGCCTTAGGTTAGGATATATAACGTTATACACGTATATACTGTTCCCTCCGAGAAGTAGGGTTCGACAGGCCAGGAATGTTGTCAAATATTGCATCCGAGATGTTAGGTTGCCTTAGATTAGGATATACAACGTTATAGACGCATATAATGTTCCCACCGAGGAGTAGGGTCCGTCACGCCTGGAATGTTGTAGAATATTACATCCGAGATGTAAGGTTGCCTTAGGTTAGGATATATATCGTTATAGACGTATATACTGTTCCCACCGAGAGGAAGGGTTCGACAGGCCAGGAATGTTGTCAAATATTGCATCCGAGATGTTAGGTTGCCTTAGGTTAGGATATATAACGTTATAGACGCACGTAATGTTACCTCCGAGACGTAGGGACCGACACGCCTGGAATGTTGTCAAATATTGCATCCGAGATGTTAGGTTGCCTTAGATTAGGATATACAACGTTATAGACGCATATAATGTTCCCACCGAGAAGTAGGGTCCGACACGCCTGGAAGGTTGTAGAATATAACATCCGAGATGTTAGGCTGCCTTAGGTTAGGATATATGACGTTACAGACGTATATCCTGTTCCCTCCGAGAAGTAGGGTTCGACAGGCCAGGAATGTTGTCAAATATTGCATTCCAGATGTTAGGTTGCCTTAGATTATGATATATACCGTTATAGATGCATATAATGTTCCCACCGAGAAGTAGGGTCCGACACGCCTGGAATGTTGTCAAATGTTACATCCGAGATGTTAGGTTGCCTTAGGTTAGGGTATACAACGTTATAGACGCATATAATGTTCCCACCGAGAAGTAGGGTCCGACACGCCTGGAATGTTGTAGAATAATACATCCGAGATGTCAGGTTGCCTTAGGTTAGCATATATAACGTTATAGACGTATATACTGTTCCCTCCGAGAAGTAGGGTTCGACAAGCCAGGAATGTTGTCAAATATTGCATCCGAGATGTTAGGTTGCCTTAGATTAGGATGTATACCGTTATAGAAGCATGTAATGTCACCACCGAGACGTAGGGACCGACACGCCTGGAATGTTGTCAAATGTTACATCCGAGATGTTAGGTTGCCTTAGGTTAGGATATATGACGTTATAGACGTATATACTGTTCCCTCCGAGAAGTACGGTTCGACAGGCCAGGAATATTGTCAAATATTGCATCCGAGATGTTAGGTTGCCTTAGGTTAGGATATATAACGTTATAGACGCATGTAATGTTACCACCGAGACGTAGGGACCGACACGCCTGGAATGTTGTCAAATGTTACATCCGAGATGTTAGGTTGCCTTAGGTTAGGGTATATGACGTTACAGACGTATATACTGTTCCCTCCCGGAAGTAGGGTTCGACAGGCCAGGAATGTTGTCAAATATTGCATCCGAGATGCTAGGTTGCCTTTGGTTAGGATATATAACGTTATAGACGCATGTAATGTTACCTCCGAGACGTAGGGACCGACACGCCTGGAATGTTGCCAAATATTGCATCCGAGATGTTAAGTTGCCTTAGGTTAGGATATATAACGTTATAGACGCATGTAATGTTACCACCGAGACGTAGGGACCGACACGCCTGGAATGTTGTCAAATGTTACATCCGAGATGTTAGGTTGCCTTAGATTAGGATATACAACGTTATAGACGCATATAATGTTCCCACCGAGAAGTAGGGTCCGACACGCCTGGAAGGTTGTAGAATATTACATCCGAGATGTCAGGTTGCCTTAGGTTAGGATATATACCGTTATAGACATATATACTGTTCCCTCCGAGAAGTAGGGTTCGACAGGCCAGGAATGTTGTCAAATATTGCATCCGAGATGTTAGGTTGCCTTAGGTTAGGATATATAGCGTTATAGACGCATGTAATGTTACCACCGAGACGTAGGGACCGACACGCCTGGAATGTTGTCAAATGTTACATCCGAGACGTTAGGTTGCCTTAGGTTAGGATATATGACGTTACAGACGTATATACTGTTCCCTCCGAGAAGTAGGGTTCGACAGGCCAGGAATGTTGTCAAATATTGCGTCCGAGATGTTAGGTTGCCTTAGATTAGGATATACAACGTTATAGACGCATATAATGTTCCCACCGAGAAGTAGGGTGCGACACGCCTGGAAGGTTGTAGAATATTACATCCGAGATGTTAGGTTGCCTTAGGTTAGGATATATATCGTTATAGACTTATATACTGTTCCCACCGAGAGGTAGGTTTCGACAGGCCAGGAATGTTGTCAAATATTGCATCCGAGATGTTAGGTTGCCTTAGATAAGGATATATACCGTTATAGACGTATTTAATGTTCCCTCCGAGAAGTAGGGTTCGACAGGCCAGGAATGTTGTCAAATATTGCATCCGAGATATTAGGTTGCCTTAGATTAGGATATACAACGTTATAGACGCATATAATGTTCCCACCGAGAAGTAGGGTCCGACACGCCTGGAATGATGTAGAATGTTACATCCGAGATGTCAGGTTGCCTTAGGTTAGGATATATAACGTTATACACGTATATACTGTTCCCTCCGAGAAGTAGGGTTCGACAGGCCAGGAATGTTGTCAAATATTGCATCCGAGATGTTAGGTTGCCTTAGGTTAGGGTATACAACGTTATAGACGCATATAATGTTCCCACCGAGAAGTAGGGTCCGACACGCCTGGAATGTTGTAGAATAATACATCCGAGATGTCAGGTTGCCTTAGGTTAGGATATATAACGTTATAGACGTATATACTGTTCCCTCCGAGAAGTAGGGTTCGACAAGCCAGGAATGTTGTCAAATATTGCATCCGAGATGTTAGGTTGCCTTAGATTAGGATATATACCGTTATAGAAGCATGTAATGTTACCACCGAGACGTAGGGACCGACACGCCTGGAATGTTGTCAAATGTTACATCCGAGATGTTAGGTTGCCTTAGGTTAGGGTATATGACGTTACAGACGTATATACTGTTCCCTCCCGGAAGTAGGGTTCGACAGGCCAGGAATGTTGTCAAATATTGCATCCGAGATGCTAGGTTGCCTTTGGTTAGGATATATAACGTTATAGACGCATGTAATGTTACCTCCGAGACGTAGGGACCGACACGCCTGGAATGTTGTCAAATATTGCATCCGAGATGTTAAGTTGCCTTAGGTTAGGATATATAACGTTATAGACGCATATAATGTTCCCATCGAGAAGTAGGGTCCGACACGCCTGGAATGTTGTAGAATAATACATCCGAGATGTCAGGTTGCCTTAGGTTAGGATATATAACGTTATAGACGTATATACTGTTCCCTCCGAGAAGTAGGGTTCGACAAGCCAGGAATGTTGTCAAATATTGCATCCGAGATGTTAGGTTGCCTTAGATTAGGATATGTACCGTTATAGAAGCATGTAATGTTACCACCGAGACGTAGGGACCGACACGCCTGGAATGTTGTCAAATGTTACATCCGAGATGTTAGGTTGCCTTAGGTTAGGATATATGACGTTATAGACGTATATACTGTTCCCTCCGAGAAGTACGGTTCGACAGGCCAGGAATGTTGTCAAATATTGCATCCGAGATGCTAGGGTGCCTTTGGTTAGGATATATAACGTTATAGACGCATATAATGTTACCTCCGAGACGTAGGGACCGACACGCCTGGAATGTTGCCAAATATTGCATCCGGGATGTTAAGTTGCCTTAGGTTAGGATATATGACGTTACAGACGTATATACTGTTCCCTCCCGGAAGTAGGGTTCGACAGGCCAGGAATGTTGTCAAATATTGCATCCGAGATGTTAGGTTGCCTTAGATTATGATATATACCATTATAGACGCATGTAATGTTACCACCGAGAAGTAGGGTCCGACACGCCTGGAAGGTTGTAGAATATTACATCCGAGATGTTAGGTTGCCTTAGGTTAGGATATATATCGTTATAGACGTATATACTGTTCCCACCGAGAGGTAGGGTTCGACAGGCCAGGAATGTTGTCAAATATTGCATCCGAGATGTTAGGTTGCCTTAGATAAGGATATATACCGTTATAGACGTATTTAATGTTCCCTCCGAGAAGTAGGGTTCGACAGGCCAGGAATGTTGTCAAATATTGCATCCGAGATGTTAGGTTGCCTTAGATAAGGATATATACCGTTATAGACGTATTTAATGTTCCCTCCGAGAAGTAGGGTTCGACAGGCCAGGAATGTTGTCAAATATTGCATCCGAGATGTTAGGTTGCCTTAGATTAGGATATACAACGTTATAGACGCATATAATGTTCCCACCGAGAAATAGGGTCCGACACGCCTGGAAGGTTGTAGAATATTAAATCCGAGATGTTAGGTTGCCTTAGGTTAGGATATATGACGTTACAGACGTATATACTGTTCCTTCCGAGAAGTAGGGTTCGACAGGCCAGGAATGTTATCAAATATTGCATCCGAGATGTTAGGTTGCCTTAGATTATGATATATACCGTTATAGACGCATATAATGTTCCCACCGAGAAGTAGGGTTCGACAGGCCAGGAATGTTGTCAAATATTGCATCCGAGATGTTAGGTTGCCTTAGATTAGGATATACAACGTTATAGACGCATATAATGTTCCCACCGAGGAGTAGGGTCAGACACGCCTGGAATGTTGTAGAATATTACATCCGAGATGTAAGGTTGCCTTAGGTTAGAATATATAACGTTATGGACGTATATACTGTTCCCACCGAGAAGTAGGGTCCGACACGCCAGGAATGTTGTCAAATATTACATCCGCGATGTAAGGTTGCCTTAGGTTAGGATATATAACGTTATGGACGTATATACTGTTCCCACCGAGAAGTAGGGTCCGAAACGCCAGGAATGTTGTAAAATATTACATCCGAGTTGTTACGTTGCCGTTATAGACGCATTAATGTTACCACCGAGACGTAGGGACCGACACGGCTGGAATGTTGTCAAATGTGAAATCCGAGATGTTAGGTTGCCTTAGGTTAGGATATATATCGTTATAGACGTATATACTGTTCCCACCGAGAGGAAGGGTTCGACAGGCCAGGAATGTTGTCAAATATTGCATCCGAGATGTTAGGTTGCCTTAGGTTAGGATATATAACGTTATAGACGCACGTAATGTTACCTCCGAGACGTAGGGACCGACACGCCTGGAATGTTGTCAAATATTGCATCCGAGATGTTAGGTTGCCTTAGATTAGGATATACAACGTTATAGACGCATATAATGTTCCCACCGAGAAGTAGGGTCCGACACGCCTGGAAGGTTGTAGAATATAACATCCGAGATGTTAGGTTGCCTTAGGTTAGGATATATGACGTTACAGACGTATATCCTGTTCCCTCCGAGAAGTAGGGTTCGACAGGCCAGGAATGTTGTCAAATATTGCAACCGAGATGTTAGGTTGCCTTAGATTATGATATATACCGTTATAGATGCATATAATGTTCCCACCGAGAAGTAGGGTCCGACACGCCTGGAATATTGTCAAATGTTACATCCGCGATGTTAGGTTGCCTTAGGTTAGGGTATACAACGTTATAGACGCATATAATGTTCCCACCGAGAAGTCGGGTCCGACACGCCTGGAATGTTGTAGAATATTACATCCGAGATGTTAAGTTGCCTTGGGTTAGGATATATAACGTTATAGACGTATATACTGTTCCCTCCGAGAAGTAGGGTTCGACAGGCCAGGAATGTTGTCAAATATTGCATCCGAGATGCTAGGTTGCCTTTGGTTAGGATATATAACGTTATAGACGCATGTAATGTTACCTCCGAGACGTAGGGACCGACACGCCTGGAATGTTGCCAAATATTGCATCCGAGATGTTAAGTTGCCTTAGGTTAGGATATATAACGTTATAGACGCATGTAATGTTACCATCGAGACGTAGGGACCGACACGCCTGGAATGTTGTGAAATGTTACATCCGAGATGTTAGGTTACCTTAGATTAGGATATACAACGTTATAGACGCATATAATGTTCTCACCGAGAAGTAGGGTCCGACACGCCTGGAAGTTTGTAGAATATTACATCCGAGATGTCAGGTTGCCTTAGGTTAGGATATATACCGTTATAGACATATATACTGTTCCCTCCGAGAAGTAGGGTTCGACAGGCCAGGAATGTTGTCAAATATTGCATCCGAGATGTTAGGTTGCCTTAGGTTAGGATATATAGCGTTATAGACGCATGTAATGTTACCACCGAGACGTAGGGACCGACACGCCTGGAATGTTGTCAAATGTTACATCCGAGATGTTAGGTTGCCTTAGGTTAGGATATATAACGTTATAGACGCACGTAATGTTACCTCCGAGACGTAGGGACCGACACGCCTGGAATGTTGTCAAATATTGCATCCGAGATGTTAGGTTGCCTTAGATTAGGATATACAACGTTATAGACGCATATAATGTTCCCACCGAGAAGTAGGGTCCGACACGCCTGGAAGGTTGTAGAATATTACATCCGAGATGTCAGGTTGCCTTAGGTTAGGATATATACCGTTATAGACATATATACTGTTCCCTCCGAGAAGTAGGGTTCGACAGGCCAGGAATGTTGTCAAATATTGCATCCGAGATGTTAGGTTGCCTTAGATTATGATATATACCGTTATAGATGCATATAATGTTCCCACCGAGACGTAGGGGCCGACACGCCTGGAATGTTGCCAAATGTTACATCCGAGATGTTAGGTTGCCTTAGGTTAGGATATATGACGTTATAGACGTATATACTGTTCCCTCCGAGAAGTACGGTTCGACAGGCCAGGAATATTGTCAAATATTGCATCCGAGATGTTAGGTTGCCTTAGGTTAGGATATATAAGGTTATAGACGCATGTAATGTTACCACCGAGACGTAGGGACCGACACGCCTGGAATGTTGTCAAATGTTACATCCGAGATGTTAGGTTGCCTTACGTTAGGGTATATGACGTTACAGACGTATATACTGTTCCCTCCCGGAAGTAGGGTTCGACAGGCCAGGAATGTTGTCAAATATTGCATCCGAGATGCTAGGTTGCCTTTGGTTAGGATATATAACGTTATAGACGCATATAATGTTACCTCCGAGACGTAGGGACCGACACGCCTGGAATGTTGCCAAATATTGCATCCGAGATGTTAAGTTGCCTTAGGTTAGGATATATAACGTTATAGACGCATGTAATGTTACCACCGAGACGTAGGGACCGACACGCCTGGAATGTTGTCAAATGTTACATCCGAGATGTTAGGTTGCCTTAGATTAGGATATACAACGTTATAGACGCATATAATGTTCCCACCGAGAAGTAGGGTCCGACACGCCTGGAATGTTGTAGAATAATACATCCGAGATGTCAGGTTGCCTTAGGTTAGGATATATAACGTTATAGACGTATATACTGTTCCCTCCGAGAAGTAGGGTTCGACAAGCCAGGAATGTTGTCTAATATTGCATCCGAGATGTTAGGTTGCCTTAGATTAGGATATATACCGTTATAGAAGCATGTAATGTTACCACCGAGACGTAGGGACCGACACGCCTGGAGTGTTGTCAAATGTTACATCCGAGATGTTAGGTTGCCTTAGGTTAGGATATATGACGTTATAGACGTATATACTGTTCCCTCCCGGAAGTAGGGTTCGACAGGCCAGGAATGTTGTCAAATATTGCATCCGAGATGTTAGGTTGCCTTAGGTTAGGATATATGACGTTACAGACGTATATACTGTTCCCTCCCGGAAGTAGGGTTCGACAGGCCAGGAATGTTGTCAAATATTGCATCCGAGATGTTAGGTTGCCTTAGATTATGATATATACCATTATAGACGCATGTAATGTTACCACCGAGAAGTAGGGTCCGACACGCCTGGAAGGTTGTAGAATATTACATCCGAGATGTTAGGTTGCCTTAGGTTAGGATATATATCGTTATAGACGTATATACTGTTCCCACCGAGAGGTAGGGTTCGACAGGCCAGGAATGTTGTCAAATATTGCATCCGAGATGTTAGGTTGCCTTAGATAAGGATATATACCGTTATAGACGTATTTAATGTTCCCTCCGAGAAGTAGGGTTCGACAGGCCAGGAATGTTGTCAAATATTGCATCCGAGATGTTAGGTTGCCTTAGATTAGGATATATAACGTTATACACGTATATACTGTTCCCTCCGAGAAGTAGGGTTCGACAGGCCAGGAATGTTGTCAAATATTGCATCCGAGATGTTAGGTTGCCTTAGATTAGGATATACAACGTTATAGACGCATATAATGTTCCCACCGAGAAGTAGGGTCCGACACGCCTGGAAGGTTGTAGAATATTACATCCGAGATGTTAGGTTGCCTTAGGTTAGGATATACAACGTTATAGACGCATATAATGTTCCCACCGAGAAGTAGGGTCCGACACGCCTGGAAGGTTGTAGAATATTAAATCCGAGATGTTAGGTTGCCTTAGGTTAGGATATATGACGTTACAGACGTATATACTGTTCCTTCCGAGAAGTAGGGTTCGACAGGCCAGGAATGTTATCAAATATTGCATCCGAGATGTTAGGTTGCCTTAGATTAGGATATATAACGTTATACACGTATATACTGTTCCCTCCGAGAAGTAGGGTTCGACAGGCCAGGAATGTTGTCAAATATTGCATCCGAGATGTTAGGTTGCCTTAGATTAGGATATACAACGTTATAGACGCATATAATGTTCCCACCGAGAAGTAGGGTCCGACACGCCTGGAAGGTTGTAGAATATTACATCCGAGATGTTAGGTTGCCTTAGGTTAGGATATATATCGTTATAGACGTATATACTGTTCCCACCGAGAGGTAGGGTTCGACAGGCCAGGAATGTTGTCAAATATTGCATCCGAGATGTTAGGTTGCCTTAGATAAGGATATATACCGTTATAGACGTATTTAATGTTCCCTCCGAGAAGTAGGGTTCGACAGGCCAGGAATGTTGTCAAATATTGCATCCGAGATGTTAGGTTGCCTCAGATTAGGATATACAACGTTATAGACGCATATAATGTTCCCACCGAGAAGTAGGGTCCGACACGCCTGGAAGGTTGTAGAATATTAAATCCGAGATGTTAGGTTGCCTTAGGTTAGGATATATGACGTTACAGACGTATATACTGTTCCTTCCGAGAAGTAGGGTTCGACAGGCCAGGAATGTTATCAAATATTGCATCCGAGATGTTAGGTTGCCTTAGATTATGATATATACCGTTATAGACGCATATAATGTTCCCACCGAGAAGTAGGGTTCGACAGGCCAGGAATGTTGTCAAATATTGCATCCGAGATGTTAGGTTGCCTTAGATTAGGATATACAACGTTATAGACGCATATAATGTTCCCACCGAGGAGTAGGGTCAGACACGCCTGGAATGTTGTAGAATATTACATCCGAGATGTAAGGTTGCCTTAGGTTAGAATATATAACGTTATGGACGTATATACTGTTCCCACCGAGAAGTAGGGTCCGACACGCCAGGAATGTTGTCAAATATTACATCCGCGATGTAAGGTTGCCTTAGGTTAGGATATATAACGTTATGGACGTATATACTGTTCCCACCGAGAAGTAGGGTCCGAAACGCCAGGAATGTTGTAAAATATTACATCCGAGTTGTTACGTTGCCGTTATAGACGCATTAATGTTACCACCGAGACGTAGGGACCGACACGGCTGGAATGTTGTCAAATGTGAAATCCGAGATGTTAGGTTGCCTTAGGTTAGGATATATATCGTTATAGACGTATATACTGTTCCCACCGAGAGGAAGGGTTCGACAGGCCAGGAATGTTGTCAAATATTGCATCCGAGATGTTAGGTTGCCTTAGGTTAGGATATATAACGTTATAGACGCACGTAATGTTACCTCCGAGACGTAGGGACCGACACGCCTGGAATGTTGTCAAATATTGCATCCGAGATGTTAGGTTGCCTTAGATTAGGATATACAACGTTATAGACGCATATAATGTTCCCACCGAGAAGTAGGGTCCGACACGCCTGGAAGGTTGTAGAATATAACATCCGAGATGTTAGGTTGCCTTAGGTTAGGATATATGACGTTACAGACGTATATCCTGTTCCCTCCGAGAAGTAGGGTTCGACAGGCCAGGAATGTTGTCAAATATTGCAACCGAGATGTTAGGTTGCCTTAGATTATGATATATACCGTTATAGATGCATATAATGTTCCCACCGAGAAGTAGGGTCCGACACGCCTGGAATATTGTCAAATGTTACATCCGCGATGTTAGGTTGCCTTAGGTTAGGGTATACAACGTTATAGACGCATATAATGTTCCCACCGAGAAGTCGGGTCCGACACGCCTGGAATGTTGTAGAATATTACATCCGAGATGTTAAGTTGCCTTGGGTTAGGATATATAACGTTATAGACGTATATACTGTTCCCTCCGAGAAGTAGGGTTCGACAAGCCAGGAATGTTGTCAAATATTGCATCCGAGATGTTAGGTTGCCCTAGATTAGGATATATACCGTTATAGAAGCATGTAATGTTACCACCGAGACATAGGGACCGACACGCCTGGAATGTTGTCAAATGTTACATCCGAGATGTTAGGTTGCCTTAGGTTAGGATATATGACGTTATAGACGTATATACTGTTCCCTCCGAGAAGTACGGTTCGACAGGCCAGGAATATTGTCAAATATTGCATCCGAGATGTTAGGTTGCCTTAGATTATGATATATACCATTATAGACGCAGATAATGTTCCAACCGAGAAGTAGGGTCCGACACGCCTGGAAGGTAGTAGAATATTACATCCGAGATGTCAGGTTGCCTTAGGTTAGGATATATACCGTTATAGACATATATACTGTTCCCTCCGAGAAGTAGGGTTCGACAGGCCAGGAATGTTGTCAAATATTGCATCCGGGATGTTAGGTTGCCTTAGGTTAGGATATATAGCGTTATAGACGCATGTAATGTTACCACCGAGACGTAGGGACCGACACGCCTGGAATTTTGTCAAATGTTACATCCGAGATGTTAGGTTGCCTTAGGTTAGGATATATACCGTTATAGACGTATATACTGTTCCCTCCTAGAAGTAGGGTTCGACAGGCCACGAATGTTGTCATATATTGCATCCGAGATGTTAGGTTGCCTTAGATTAGGATATACAACGTTATAGACGCATATAATGTTCCCACCGAGAAGTAGGGTCCGACACGCCTGGAAGGTTGTAGAATATAACATCCGAGATGTTAGGTTGCCTTAGGTTAGGATATATGACGTTACAGACGTATATACTGTTCCCTCCGAGAAGTAGGGTTCGACAGGCCAGGAATGTTGTAAAATATTACATACGAGTTGTTACGTTGCCGTTATAGACGCATTAATGCTACCACCGAGACGTAGGGACCGACACGCCTGGAATGTTGTCAAATGTTACATCCGAGATGTTAGGTTGCCTTAGGTTAGGATATATGACGTTATAGACGTATATACTGTTCCCACCGAGAGGTAGGGTTCGACAGGCCAGGAATGTTGTCAAATATTGCATCCGAGATGCTAGGTTGCCTTTGGTTAGGATATATAACGTTATAGACGCATGTAATGTTACCTCCGAGACGTAGGGACCGACACGCCTGGAATGTTGTCAAATATTGCATCCGAGATGTTAGGTTGCCTTAGATTATGATATATACCATTATAGACGCATATAATGTTCCCACCGAGAAGTAGGGTTCGACAGGCCAGGAATGTTGTCAAATATTGCATCCGAGATGTTAGGTTGCCTTAGATTAGGATATACAACGTTATAGACGCATATAATGTTCCCACCGAGAAGTAGGGTCCGTCACGCCTGGAAGGTTGTAGAATATTACATCCGAGATGTTAAGTTGCCTTGGGTTAGGATATATAACGTTATAGACGTATATACTGTTCCCTCCGAGAAGTAGGGTTCGACAGGCCAGGAATGTTGTCAAATATTGCATCCGAGATGTTAGGTTGCCTTAGATTAGGATATACAACGTTATAGACGCATATAATGTTCCCACCGAGGAGTAGGGTCCGACACGCCTGGAATGTTGTAGAATATTACATCCGAGATGTAAGGTTGCCTTAGGTTAGAATATATAACGTTATGGATGTATATACTGTTCCCACCGAGAAGTAGGGTCCGACACGCCAGGAATGTTGTCAAATATTACATCCGAGATGTAAGGTGGCCTTAGGTTAGGATATATAACGTTATGGATGTATATACTGTTCCCACCGAGAAGTAGGGTCCGACACGCCAGGAATGTTGTCAAATATTACATCCGAGATGTAAGGTTGCCTTATGTTAGAATATATAACGTTATGGACGTATATACTGTTCCCTCCCGGAAGTAGGGTTCGACAGGCCAGGAATGTTGTCAAATATTGCATCCGAGATGTTAGGTTGCCTTAGATTATGATATATACCATTATAGACGCAGATAATGTTCCCACCGAGAAGTAGGGTCCGACACGCCTGGAAGGTTGTAGAATATTACATCCGAGATGTCAGGTTGCCTTAGGTTAGGATATATACCGTTATAGACATATATACTGTTCCCTCCGAGAAGTAGGGTTCGACAGGCCAGGAATGTTGTCAAATATTGCATCCGAGATGTTAGGTTGCCTTAGGTTAGGATATATAGCGTTATAGACGCATGTAATGTTACCACCGAGACGTAGGGACCGACACGCCTGGAATGTTGTCAAATGTTACATCCGAGATGTTAGGTTGCCTTAGGTTAGGGTATATGACGTTACAGACGTATGTACTGTTCCCTCCCGGAAGTAGGGTTCGACAGGCCAGGAATGTTGTCAAATATTGCATCCGAGATGCTAGGTTGCCTTTGGTTAGGATATATAACGTTATAGACGCATGTAATGTTACCTCCGAGACGTAGGGACCGACACGCCTGGAATGTTGTCGAATATTGCATCCGAGATGTTAAGTTGCCTTAGGTTAGGATATATAACGTTATAGACGCATGTAATGTTACCACCGAGACGTAGGGACCGACACGCCTGGAATGTTGTCAAATGTTACATCCGAGATGTTAGGTTGCCTTAGATTAGGATATACAACGTTATAGACGCATATAATGTTCCCACCGAGAAGTAGGGTCCGACACGCCTGGAATGTTGTAGAATAATACATCCGAGATGTCAAGTTGCCTTAGGTTAGGATATATAACGTTATAGACGTATATACTGTTCCCTCCGAGAAGTAGGGTTCGACAAGCCAGGAATGTTGTCTAATATTGCATCCGAGATGTTAGGTTGCCTTAGATTAGGATATATACCGTTATAGAAGCATGTAATGTTACCACCGAGACGTAGGGACCGACACGCCTGGAGTGTTGTCAAATGTTACATCCGAGATGTAAGATTGCCTTAGGTTAGAATATATAACGTTATGGATGTATATACTGTCCCCACCGAGAAGTAGGGTCTGACACGCCAGGAATGTTGTCAAATATTACATCCGAGATGTAAGGTTGCCTTAGGTTAGGATATATAACGTTATGGACGTATATACTGTTCCCACCGAGAAGTAGGGTTCGACAGGCCAGGAATGTTGTCAAATATTGCATCCGAGATGTTAGGTTGCCTTAGATTAGGATATATACCGTTATAGACGTTTATAATGTTCCCTCCGAGAAGTAGGGTTCGACTGGCCAGGAATGTTGTCAAATATTACATCCGAGATGTAAGGTTGCCTTAGGTTAGAATATATAACGTTTGAGATGTATATACTGTTCCCACCGAGAAGTAGGGTCCGACACGCCAGGAATGTTGTCAAATATTACATCCGAGATGTAAGGTGGCCTTAGGTTAGGATATATAACGTTATGGATGTATATACTGTTCCCACCGAGAAGTAGGGTCCGACACGCCAGGAATGTTGTCAAATATTGCATCCGAGATGTTAGGTTGCCTTAGGTTAGGATATATAACGTTATAGTCGCATGTAATGTTACCACCGAGACGTAGGGACCGACACGCCTGGAATGTTGTCAAATGTTACATCCGAGATGTTAGGTTGCCTTAGATTAGGATATACAACGTTATAGACGCATATAATGTTCCCACCGAGAAGTAGGGTCCGACACGCCTGGAATGTTGTAGAATAATACATCCGAGATGTCAAGTTGCCTTAGGTTAGGATATATAACGTTATAGACGTATATACTGTTCCCTCCGAGAAGTAGGGTTCGACAAGCCAGGAATGTTGTCTAATATTGCATCCCAGATGTTAGGTTGCCTTAGATTAGGATATATACCGTTATAGAAGCATGTAATGTTACCACCGAGACGTAGGGACCGACACGCCTGGAGTGTTGTCAAATGTTACATCCGAGATGTAAGGTTGCCTTAGGTTAGAATATATAACGTTATGGATGTATATACTGTCCCCACCGAGAAGTAGGGTCTGACACGCCAGGAATGTTGTCAAATATTACATCCGAGATGTAAGGTTGCCTTAGGTTAGGATATATAACGTTATGGACGTATATACTGTTCCCACCGAGAAGTAGGGTTCGACAGGCCAGGAATGTTGTCAAATATTGCATCCGAGATGTTAGGTTGCCTTAGATTAGGATATATACCGTTATAGACGTTTATAATGTTCCCTCCGAGAAGTAGGGTTCGACTGGCCAGGAATGTTGTCAAATATTACATCCGAGATGTAAGGTTGCCTTAGATTAGGATATACAACGTTATAGACGCATATAATGTTCCCACCGAGGAGTAGGGTCCGACACGTCTGGAATGTTGTAGAATATTACATCCGAGATGTAGGGTTGCCTTAGGTTAGAATATATAACGTTATGGATGTATATACTGTTCCCACCGAGAAGTAGGGTCCGACACGCCAGGAATGTTGTCAAATATTACATCCGAGATGTAAGGTGGCCTTAGGTTAGGATATATAACGTTATGGATGTATATACTGTTCCCACCGAGAAGTAGGGTCCGACACGCCAGGAATGTTGTCAAATATTACATCCGAGATGTAAGGTTGCCTTAGGTTAGAATATATAACGTTATGGATGTATATACTGTTCCCACCGAGAAGTAGGGTCCGACACGCCAGGAATGTTGTCAAATATTACATCCGAGATGTAAGGTTGCCTTAGATTAGGATATACAACGTTATAGACGCATATAATGTTCCCACCGAGGAGTAGGGTCCGACACGCCTGGAATGATGTAGAATATTACATCCGAGATGTCAGGTTGCCTTAGGTTAGGATATATAACGTTATGGACGTATATACTGTTTCCACCGAGAAGTAGGGTCCGACACGCCAGGAATGTTGTCAAATATTACATCCGAGATGTAAGGTTGCCTTAGGTTAGGATATATAACGTTATGGACGTATATACTGTTCCCACCGAGAAGTAGGGTCCGACACGCCTGGAATGTTGTAGAATAATACATCCGAGATGTCAGGTTGCCTTAGGTTAGGATATATAACGTTATAGACGTATATACTGTTCCCTCCGAGAAGTAGGGTTCGACAAGCCAGGAATGTTGTCTAATATTGCATCCGAGATGTTAGGTTGCCTTAGATTAGGATATATAACGTTATAGACGCATGTAATATTACCACCGAGACGTAGGGACCGACACGCCTGGAATGTTGTCAAATGTTACATCCGAGATGTTAGGTTGCCTTAGGTTAGGATATATGACGTTACAGACGTATATACTGTTCCCTCCCGGAAGTAGGGTTCGACAGGCCAGGAATGTTGTCAAATATTGCATCCGAGATGTTAGGTTGCCTTAGGTTAGGATATATAACGTTATAGTCGCATGTAATGTTACCACCGAGACGTAGGGACCGACACGCCTGGAATGTTGTCAAATGTTACATCCGAGATGTTAGGTTGCCTTAGATTAGGATATACAACGTTATAGACGCATATAATGTTCCCACCGAGAAGTAGGGTCCGACACGCCTGGAATGTTGTAGAATAATACATCCGAGATGTCAGGTTGCCTTAGGTTAGGATATATAACGTTATAGACGTATATACTGTTCCCTCCGAGAAGTAGGGTTCGACAAGCCAGGAATGTTGTCTAATATTGCATCCGAGATGTTAGGTTGCCTTAGATTAGGGTATATACCGTTATAGAAGCATGTAATGTTACCACCGAGACGTAGGGACCGACACGCCTGGAATGTTGTCAAATGTTACATCCGAGATGTTAGGTTGCCTTAGGTTAGGGTATATGACGTTACAGACGTATATACTGTTCCCTCCCGGAAGTAGGGTTCGACAGGCCAGGAATGTTGTCAAATATTGCATCCGAGATGCTAGGTTGCCTTTGGTTAGGATATATAACGTTATAGACGCATGTAATGTTACCTCCGAGACGTAGGGACCGACACGCCTGGAATGTTGTCAAATATTGCATCCGAGATGTTAAGTTGCCTTAGGTTAGGATATATAACGTTATAGACGCATATAATGTTCCCACCGAGAAGTAGGGTCCGACACGCCTGGAATGTTGTAGAATATTACATCCGAGATGTCAGGTTGCCTTAGGTTAGGATATATAACGTTATAGACGTATATACTGTTCCCTCCGAGAAGTAGGGTTCGACAAGCCAGGAATGTTGTCAAATATTGCATGCGAGATGTTAGGTTGCCTTAGATTAGGATATATACCGTTATAGAAGCATGTAATGTTACCACCGAGACGTAGGGACCGACACGCCTGGAATGTTGTCAAATGTTACATCCGAGATGTTAGGTTGCCTTAGGTTAGGATATATGACGTTATAGACGTATATACTGTTCCCTCCGAGAAGTACGGTTCGACAGGCCAGGAATGTTGTCAAATATTGCATCCGAGATGCTAGGTTGCCTTTGGTTAGGATATATAACGTTATAGACGCATATAATGTTACCTCCGAGACGTAGGGACCGACACGCCTGGAATGTTGCCAAATATTGCATCCGAGATGTTAAGTTGCCTTAGGTTAGGATATATGACGTTACAGACATATATACTGTTCCCTCCCGGAAGTAGGGTTCGACAGGCCAGGAATGTTGTCAAATATTGCATCCGAGATGTTAGGTTGCCTTAGATTATGATATATACCATTATAGACGCAGATAATGTTCCCACCGAGAAGTAGGGTCCGACACGCCTGGAAGGTTGTAGAATATAACATCCGAGATGTCAGGTTGCCTTAGGTTAGGATATATACCGTTATAGACATATATACTGTTCCCTCCGAGAAGTAAGGTTCGACAGGCCAGGAATGTTGTCAAATATTGCATCCGAGATGTTAGGTTGCCTTAGGTTAGGATATATAGCGTTATAGACGCATGTAATGTTACCACCGAGACGTAGGGACCGACACGCCTGGAATGTTGTCAAATGTTACATCCGAGATGTTAGGTTGCCTTAGGTTAGGGTATATGACGTTACAGACGTATATACTGTTCCCTCCCGTAAGTAGGGTTCGACAGGCCAGGAATGTTGTCAAATATTGCATCCGAGATGCTAGGTTGCCTTTGGTTAGGATATATAACGTTATAGACGCATGTAATGTTACCTCCGAGACGTAGGGACCGACACGCCTGGAATGTTGTCAAATATTGCATCCGAGATGTTAAGTTGCCTTAGGTTAGGATATATAACGTTATAGACGCATGTAATGTTACCACCGAGACGTAGGGACCGACACGACTGGAATGTTGTCAAATGTTACATCCGAGATGTTAGGTTGCCTTAGATTAGGATATACAACGTTATAGACGCACATAATGTTCCCACCGAGAAGTAGGGTCCGACACGCCTGGAATGTTGTAGAATAATACATCCGAGATGTCAAGTTGCCTTAGGTTAGGATATATAACGTTATAGACGTATATACTGTTCCCTCCGAGAAGTAGGGTTCGACAAGCCAGGAATGTTGTCTAATATTGCATCCGAGATGTTAGGTTGCCTTAGATTAGGATATATACCATTATAGAAGCATGTAATGTTACCACCGAGACGTAGGGACCGACACGCCTGGAGTGTTGTCAAATGTTACATCCGAGATGTAAGGTTGCCTTAGGTTAGAATATATAACGTTATGGATGTATATACTGTCCCCACCGAGAAGTAGGGTCTGACACGCCAGGAATGTTGTCAAATATTACATCCGAGATGTAAGGTTGCCTTAGGTTAGGATATATAACGTTATGGACGTATATACTGTTCCCACCGAGAAGTAGGGTTCGACAGGCCAGGAATGTTGTCAAATATTGCATCCGAGATGTTAGGTTGCCTTAGATTAGGATATATACCGTTATAGACGTTTATAATGTTCCCTCCGAGAAGTAGGGTTCGACTGGCCAGGAATGTTGTCAAATATTACATCCGAGATGTAAGGTTGCCTTAGATTAGGATATACAACGTTATAGACGCATATAATGTTCCCACCGAGGAGTAGGGTCCGACACGTCTGGAATGTTGTAGAATATTACATCCGAGATGTAGGGTTGCCTTAGGTTAGAATATATAACGTTATGGATGTATATACTGTTCCCACCGAGAAGTAGGGTCCGACACGCCAGGAATGTTGTCAAATATTACATCCGAGATTTAAGGTGGCCTTAGGTTAGGATATATAACGTTATGGATGTATATACTGTTCCCACCGAGAAGTAGGGTCCGACACGCCAGGAATGTTGTCAAATATTACATCCGAGATGTAAGGTTGCCTTATGTTAGAATATATAACGTTATGGACGTATATACTGTTCCCTCCCGGAAGTAGGGTTCGACAGGCCAGGAATATTGTCAAATATTGCATCCGAGATGTTAGGTTGCCTTAGATTATGATATATACCATTATAGACGCAGATAATGTTCCCACCGAGAAGTAGTGTCCGACACGCCTGGAAGGTTGTAGAATATTACATCCGAGATGTCAGGTTGCCTTAGGTTAGGATATATACCGTTATAGACATATATACTGTTCCCTCCGAGAAGTAGGGTTCGACAGGCCAGGAATGTTGTCAAGTATTGCATCCGAGATGTTAGGTTGCCTTAGGTTAGGATATATAACGTTATAGTCGCATGTAATGTTACCACCGAGACGTAGGGACCGACACGCCTGGAATGTTGTCAAATGTTACATCCGAGATGTTAGGTTGCCTTAGATTAGGATATACAACGTTATAGACGCATATAATGTTCCCACCGAGAAGTAGGGTCCGACACGCCTGGAATGTTGTAGAATAATACATCCGAGATGTCAGGTTGCCTTAGGTTAGGATATATAACGTTATAGACGTATATACTGTTCCCTCCGAGAAGTAGGGTTCGACAAGCCAGGAATGTTGTCTAATATTGCATCCGAGATGTTAGGTTGCCTTAGATTAGGGTATATACCGTTATAGAAGCATGTAATGTTACCACCGAGACGTAGGGACCGACACGCCTGGAATGTTGTCAAATGTTACATCCGAGATGTTAGGTTGCCTTAGGTTAGGGTATATGACGTTACAGACGTATATACTGTTCCCTCCCGGAAGTAGGGTTCGACAGGCCAGGAATGTTGTCAAATATTGCATCCGAGATGCTAGGTTGCCTTTGGTTAGGATATATAACGTTATAGACGCATGTAATGTTACCTCCGAGACGTAGGGACCGACACGCCTGGAATGTTGTCAAATATTGCATCCGAGATGTTAAGTTGCCTTAGGTTAGGATATATAACGTTATAGACGCATATAATGTTCCCACCGAGAAGTAGGGTCCGACACGCCTGGAATGTTGTAGAATAATACATCCGAGATGTCAGGTTGCCTTAGGTTAGGATATATAACGTTATAGACGTATATACTGTTCCCTCCGAGAAGTAGGGTTCGACAAGCCAGGAATGTTGTCAAATATTGCATCCGAGATGTTAGGTTGCCTTAGGTTAGGATATATAGCGTTATAGACGCATGTAATGTTACCACCGAGACGTAGGGACCGACACGCCTGGAATGTTGTCAAATGTTACATCCGAGATGTTAGGTTGCCTTAGGTTAGGGTATATGACGTTACAGACGTATATACTGTTCCCTCCCGGAAGTAGGGTTCGACAGGCCAGGAATGTTGTCAAATATTGCATCCGAGATGCTAGGTTGCCTTTGGTTAGGATATATAACGTTATAGACGCATGTAATGTTACCTCCGAGACGTAGGGACCGACACGCCTGGAATGTTGTCGAATATTGCATCCGAGATGTTAAGTTGCCTTAGGTTAGGATATATAACGTTATAGACGCATGTAATGTTACCACCGAGACGTAGGGACCGACACGCCTGGAATGTTGTCAAATGTTACATCCGAGATGTTAGGTTGCCTTAGATTAGGATATACAACGTTATAGACGCATATAATGTTCCCACCGAGAAGTAGGGTCCGACACGCCTGGAATGTTGTAGAATAATACATCCGAGATGTCAAGTTGCTTTAGGTTAGGATATATAACGTTATAGACGTATATACTGTTCCCTCCGAGAAGTAGGGTTCGACAAGCCAGGAATGTTGTGTAATATTGCATCCGAGATGTTAGGTTGCCTTAGATTAGGATATACAACGTTATAGACGCATATAATGTTCCCACCGAGGAGTAGGGTCCGACACGTCTGGAATGTTGTAGAATATTACATCCGAGATGTAGGGTTGCCTTAGGTTAGAATATATAACGTTATGGATGTATATACTGTTCCCACCGAGAAGTAGGGTCCGACACGCCAGGAATGTTGTCAAATATTACATCCGAGATGTAAGGTGGCCTTAGGTTAGGATATATAACGTTATGGATGTATATACTGTTCCCACCGAGAAGTAGGGTCCGACACGCCAGGAATGTTGTCAAATATTACATCCGAGATGTAAGGTTGCCTTATGTTAGAATATATAACGTTATGGACGTATATACTGTTCCCTCCCGGAAGTAGGGTTCGACAGGCCAGGAATGTTGTCAAATATTGCATCCGAGATGTTAGGTTGCCTTAGGTTAGGATATATAGCGTTATAGACGCATGTAATGTTACCACCGAGACGTAGGGACCGACACGCCTGGAATGTTGTCGAATATTGCATCCGAGATGTTAAGTTGCCTTAGGTTAGGATATATAACGTTATAGACGCATGTAATGTTACCACCGAGACGTAGGGACCGACACGCCTGGAATGTTGTCAAATGTTACATCCGAGAT
The DNA here is from genome assembly GCA_963969225.1 of Xylocopa violacea. NCBI lineage: Eukaryota > Metazoa > Arthropoda > Insecta > Hymenoptera > Apidae > Xylocopa > Xylocopa violacea. The sequence continues at coordinate 25,859,697 of CAXAJV010000004.1, forward strand.
GTTAGGTTGCCTTAGATTAGGATATACAACGTTATAGACGCATATAATGTTCCCACCGAGAAGTAGGGTCCGACACGCCTGGAATGTTGTAGAATAATACATCCGAGATGTCAAGTTGCCTTAGGTTAGGATATATAACGTTATAGACGTATATACTGTTCCCTCCGAGAAGTAGGGTTCGACAAGCCAGGAATGTTGTCTAATATTGCATCCGAGATGTTAGGTTGCCTTAGATTAGGATATATACCGTTATAGAAGCATGTAATGTTACCACCGAGACGTAGGGACCGACACGCCTGGAGTGTTGTCAAATGTTACATCCGAGATGTAAGGTTGCCTTAGGTTAGAATATATAACGTTATGGATGTATATACTGTCCCCACCGAGAAGTAGGGTCTGACACGCCAGGAATGTTGTCAAATATTACATCCGAGATGTAAGGTTGCCTTAGGTTAGGATATATAACGTTATGGACGTATATACTGTTCCCACCGAGAAGTAGGGTTCGACAGGCCAGGAATGTTGTCAAATATTGCATCCGAGATGTTAGGTTGCCTTAGATTAGGATATATACCGTTATAGACGTTTATAATGTTCCCTCCGAGAAGTAGGGTTCGACTGGCCAGGAATGTTGTCAAATATTACATCCGAGATGTAAGGTTGCCTTAGATTAGGATATACAACGTTATAGACGCATATAATGTTCCCACCGAGGAGTAGGGTCCGACACGTCTGGAATGTTGTAGAATATTACATCCGAGATGTAGGGTTGCCTTAGGTTAGAATATATAACGTTATGGATGTATATACTGTTCCCACCGAGAAGTAGGGTCCGACACGCCAGGAATGTTGTCAAATATTACATCCGAGATGTAAGGTGGCCTTAGGTTAGGATATATAACGTTATGGATGTATATACTGTTCCCACCGAGAAGTAGGGTCCGACACGCCAGGAATGTTGTCAAATATTACATCCGAGATGTAAGGTTGCCTTATGTTAGAATATATAACGTTATGGACGTATATACTGTTCCCTCCCGGAAGTAGGGTTCGACAGGCCAGGAATATTGTCAAATATTGCATCCGAGATGTTAGGTTGCCTTAGATTATGATATATACCATTATAGACGCAGATAATGTTCCCACCGAGAAGTAGTGTCCGACACGCCTGGAAGGTTGTAGAATATTACATCCGAGATGTCAGGTTGCCTTAGGTTAGGATATATACCGTTATAGACATATATACTGTTCCCTCCGAGAAGTAGGGTTCGACAGGCCAGGAATGTTGTCAAGTATTGCATCCGAGATGTTAGGTTGCCTTAGGTTAGGATATATAACGTTATAGTCGCATGTAATGTTACCACCGAGACGTAGGGACCGACACGCCTGGAATGTTGTCAAATGTTACATCCGAGAAGTTAGGTTGCCTTAGATTAGGATATACAACGTTATAGACGCATATAATGTTCCCACCGAGAAGTAGGGTCCGACACGCCTGGAATGTTGTAGAATAATACATCCGAGATGTCAGGTTGCCTTAGGTTAGGATATATAACGTTATAGACGTATATACTGTTCCCTCCGAGAAGTAGGGTTCGACAAGCCAGGAATGTTGTCTAATATTGCATCCGAGATGTTAGGTTGCCTTAGATTAGGGTATATACCGTTATAGAAGCATGTAATGTTACCACCGAGACGTAGGGACCGACACGCCTGGAATGTTGTCAAATGTTACATCCGAGATGTTAGGTTGCCTTAGGTTAGGGTATATGACGTTACAGACGTATATAATGTTCCCACCGAGAAGTAGGGTCCGACACGCCTGGAATGTTGTAGAATAATACATCCGAGATGCCAGGTTGCCTTAGGTTAGGATATATAACGTTATAGACGTATATACTGTTCCCTCCGAGAAGTAGGGTTCGACAAGCCAGGAATGTTGTCAAATATTGCATCCGAGATGTTAGGTTGCCTTAGATTAGGATATATACCGTTATAGAAGCATGTAATGTTACCACCGAGACGTAGGGACCGACACGCCTGGAATGTTGTCAAATGTTACATCCGAGATGTTAGGTTGCCTTAGGTTAGGATATATGACGTTATAGACGTATATACTGTTCCCTCCGAGAAGTACGGTTCGACAGGCCAGGAATGTTGTCAAATATTGCATCCGAGATGCTAGGTTGCCTTTGGTTAGAATATATAACGTTATAGACGCATATAATGTTACCTCCGAGACGTAGGGACCGACACGCCTGGAATGTTGCCAAATATTGCATCCGAGATGTTAAGTTGCCTTAGGTTAGGATATATGCCGTTACAGACATATATACTGTTCCCTCCCGGAAGTAGGGTTCGACAAGCCAGGAATGTTGTCAAATATTGCATCCGAGATGTTAGGTTGCCTTAGATTATGATATATACCATTATAGACGCAGATAATGTTCCCACCGAGAAGTAGGGTCCGACACGCCTGGAAGGTTGTAGAATATTACATCCGAGATGTCAGGTTGCCTTAGGTTAGGATATATACCGTTATAGACATATATACTGTTCCCTCCGAGAAGTAGGGTTCGACAGGCCAGGAATGTTGTCAAATATTGCATCCGAGATGTTAGGTTGCCTTAGGTTAGGATATATAGCGTTATAGACGCATGTAATGTTACCACCGAGACGTAGGGACCGACACGCCTGGAATGTTGTCAAATGTTACATCCGAGATGTTAGGTTGCCTTAGGTTAGGGTATATGACGTTACAGACGTATATACTGTTCCCTCCCGGAAGTAGGGTTCGACAGGCCAGGAATGTTGTCAAATATTGCATCCGAGATGCTAGGTTGCCTTTGGTTAGGATATATAACGTTATAGACGCATGTAATGTTACCTCCGAGACGTAGGGACCGACACGCCTGGAATGTTGTCGAATATTGCATCCGAGATGTTAAGTTGCCTTAGGTTAGGATATATAACGTTATAGACGCATGTAATGTTACCACCGAGACGTAGGGACCGACACGCCTGGAATGTTGTCAAATGTTACATCCGAGATGTTAGGTTGCCTTAGATTAGGATATACAACGTTATAGACGCATATAATGTTCCCACCGAGAAGTAGGGTCCGACACGCCTGGAATGTTGTAGAATAATACATCCGAGATGTCAAGTTGCTTTAGGTTAGGATATATAACGTTATAGACGTATATACTGTTCCCTCCGAGAAGTAGGGTTCGACAAGCCAGGAATGTTGTGTAATATTGCATCCGAGATGTTAGGTTGCCTTAGATTAGGATATACAACGTTATAGACGCATATAATGTTCCCACCGAGGAGTAGGGTCCGACACGTCTGGAATGTTGTAGAATATTACATCCGAGATGTAGGGTTGCCTTAGGTTAGAATAATAACGTTATGGATGTATATACTGTTCCCACCGAGAAGTAGGGTCCGACACGCCAGGAATGTTGTCAAATATTACATCCGAGATGTAAGGTGGCCTTAGGTTAGGATATATAACGTTATGGATGTATATACTGTTCCCACCGAGAAGTAGGGTCCGACACGCCAGGAATGTTGTCAAATATTACATCCGAGATGTAATGTTGCCTTATGTTAGAATATATAACGTTATGGACGTATATACTGTTCCCTCCCGGAAGTAGGGTTCGACAGGCCAGGAATGTTGTCAAATATTGCATCCGAGATGTTAGGTTGCCTTAGGTTAGGATATATAGCGTTATAGACGCATGTAATGTTACCACCGAGACGTAGGGACCGACACGCCTGGAATGTTGTCAAATGTTACATCCGAGATGTTAGGTTGCCTTAGGTTAGGGTATATGACGTTACAGACGTATATACTGTTCCCTCCCGGAAGTAGGGTTCGACAGGCCAGGAATGTTGTCAAATATTGCATCCGAGATGCTAGGTTGCCTTAGGTTAGGATATATAACGTTATAGACGCATGTAATGTTACCACCGAGACGTAGGGACCGACACGCCTGGAATGTTGTCAAATGTTACATCCGAGATGTTAGGTTGCCTTAGATTAGGATATACAACGTTATAGACGCATATAATGTTCCCACCGAGAAGTAGGGTCCGACACGCCTGGAATGTTGTAGAATAATACATCCGAGATGTCAAGTTGCTTTAGGTTAGGATATATAACGTTATAGACGTATATACTGTTCCCTCCGAGAAGTAGGGTTCGACAAGCCAGGAATGTTGTGTAATATTGCATCCGAGATGTTAGGTTGCCTTAGATTAGGATATACAACGTTATAGACGCATATAATGTTCCCACCGAGGAGTAGGGTCCGACACGTCTGGAATGTTGTAGAATATTACATCCGAGATGTAGGGTTGCCTTAGGTTAGAATAATAACGTTATGGATGTATATACTGTTCCCACCGAGAAGTAGGGTCCGACACGCCAGGAATGTTGTCAAATATTACATCCGAGATGTAAGGTGGCCTTAGGTTAGGATATATAACGTTATGGATGTATATACTGTTCCCACCGAGAAGTAGGGTCCGACACGCCAGGAATGTTGTCAAATATTACATCCGAGATGTAATGTTGCCTTATGTTAGAATATATAACGTTATGGACGTATATACTGTTCCCTCCCGGAAGTAGGGTTCGACAGGCCAGGAATGTTGTCAAATATTGCATCCGAGATGTTAGGTTGCCTTAGGTTAGGATATATAGCGTTATAGACGCATGTAATGTTACCACCGAGACGTAGGGACCGACACGCCTGGAATGTTGTCAAATGTTACATCCGAGATGTTAGGTTGCCTTAGGTTAGGGTATATGACGTTACAGACGTATATACTGTTCCCTCCCGGAAGTAGGGTTCGACAGGCCAGGAATGTTGTCAAATATTGCATCCGAGATGCTAGGTTGCCTTTGGTTAGGATATATAACGTTATAGACGCATGTAATGTTACCTCCGAGACGTAGGGACCGACACGCCTGGAATGTTGTCGAATATTGCATCCGAGATGTTAAGTTGCCTTAGGTTAGGATATATAACGTTATAGACGCATGTAATGTTACCACCGAGACGTAGGGACCGACACGCCTGGAATGTTGTCAAATGTTACATCCGAGATGTTAGGTTGCCTTAGATTAGGATATACAACGTTATAGACGCATATAATGTTCCCACCGAGAAGTAGGGTCCGACACGCCTGGAATGTTGTAGAATAATACATCCGAGATGTCAAGTTGCCTTAGGTTAGGATATATAACGTTATAGACGTATATACTGTTCCCTCCGAGAAGTAGGGTTCGACAAGCCAGGAATGTTGTCTAATATTGCATCCGAGATGTTAGGTTGCCTTAGATTAGGATATATACCGTTATAGAAGCATGTAATGTTACCACCGAGACGTAGGGACCGACACGCCTGGAGTGTTGTCAAATGTTACATCCGAGATGTAAGGTTGCCTTAGGTTAGAATATATAACGTTATGGATGTATATACTGTCCCCACCGAGAAGTAGGGTCTGACACGCCAGGAATGTTGTCAAATATTACATCCGAGATGTAAGGTTGCCTTAGGTTAGGATATATAACGTTATGGACGTATATACTGTTCCCACCGAGAAGTAGGGTTCGACAGGCCAGGAATGTTGTCAAATATTGCATCCGAGATGTTAGGTTGCCTTAGATTAGGATATATACCGTTATAGACGTTTATAATGTTCCCTCCGAGAAGTAGGGTTCGACTGGCCAGGAATGTTGTCAAATATTACATCCGAGATGTAAGGTTGCCTTAGATTAGGATATACAACGTTATAGACGCATATAATGTTCCCACCGAGGAGTAGGGTCCGACACGTCTGGAATGTTGTAGAATATTACATCCGAGATGTAGGGTTGCCTTAGGTTAGAATATATAACGTTATGGATGTATATACTGTTCCCACCGAGAAGTAGGGTCCGACACGCCAGGAATGTTGTCAAATATTACATCCGAGATGTAAGGTGGCCTTAGGTTAGGATATATAACGTTATGGATGTATATACTGTTCCCACCGAGAAGTAGGGTCCGACACGCCAGGAATGTTGTCAAATATTACATCCGAGATGTAAGGTTGCCTTAGGTTAGAATATATAACGTTATGGATGTATATACTGTTCCCACCGAGAAGTAGGGTCCGACACGCCAGGAATGTTGTCAAATATTACATCCGAGATGTAAGGTTGCCTTAGATTAGGATATACAACGTTATAGACGCATATAATGTTCCCACCGAGGAGTAGGGTCCGACACGCCTGGAATGATGTAGAATATTACATCCGAGATGTCAGGTTGCCTTAGGTTAGGATATATAACGTTATGGACGTATATACTGTTTCCACCGAGAAGTAGGGTCCGACACGCCAGGAATGTTGTCAAATATTACATCCGAGATGTAAGGTTGCCTTAGGTTAGGATATATAACGTTATGGACGTATATACTGTTCCCACCGAGAAGTAGGGTCCGACACGACTGGAATGTTGTAGAATAATACATCCGAGATGTCAGGTTGCCTTAGGTTAGGATATATAACGTTATAGACGTATATACTGTTCCCTCCGAGAAGTAGGGTTCGACAAGCCAGGAATGTTGTCTAATATTGCATCCGAGATGTTAGGTTGCCTTAGATTAGGATATATAACGTTATAGACGCATGTAATATTACCACCGAGACGTAGGGACCGACACGCCTGGAATGTTGTCAAATGTTACATCCGAGATGTTAGGTTGCCTTAGGTTAGGATATATGACGTTACAGACGTATATACTGTTCCCTCCCGGAAGTAGGGTTCGACAGGCCAGGAATGTTGTCAAATATTGCATCCGAGATGTTAGGTTGCCTTAGGTTAGGATATATAACGTTATAGTCGCATGTAATGTTACCACCGAGACGTAGGGACCGACACGCCTGGAATGTTGTCAAATGTTACATCCGAGATGTTAGGTTGCCTTAGATTAGGATATACAACGTTATAGACGCATATAATGTTCCCACCGAGAAGTAGGGCCCGACACGCCTGGAATGTTGTAGAATAATACATCCGAGATGTCAGGTTGCCTTAGGTTAGGATATATAACGTTATAGACGTATATACTGTTCCCTCCGAGAAGTAGGGTTCGACAAGCCAGGAATGTTGTCTAATATTGCATCCGAGATGTTAGGTTGCCTTAGATTAGGGTATATACCGTTATAGAAGCATGTAATGTTACCACCGAGACGTAGGGACCGACACGCCTGGAATGTTGTCAAATGTTACATCCGAGATGTTAGGTTGCCTTAGGTTAGGGTATATGACGTTACAGACGTATATACTGTTCCCTCCCGGAAGTAGGGTTCGACAGGCCAGGAATGTTGTCAAATATTGCATCCGAGATGCTAGGTTGCCCTTGGTTAGGATATATAACGTTATAGACGCATGTAATGTTACCTCCGAGACGTAGGGACCGACACGCCTGGAATGTTGCCAAATATTGCATCCGAGATGTTAAGTTGCCTTAGGTTAGGATATATAACGTTATAGACGCATATAATGTTCCCACCGAGAAGTAGGGTCCGACACGCCTGGAATGTTGTAGAATAATACATCCGAGATGTCAGGTTGCCTTAGGTTAGGATATATAACGTTATAGACGTATATACTGTTCCCTCCGAGAAGTAGGGTTCGACAAGCCAGGAATGTTGTCAAATATTGCATGCGAGATGTTAGGTTGCCTTAGATTAGGATATATAACGTTATAGACGCATGTAATATTACCACCGAGACGTAGGGACCGACACGCCTGGAATGTTGTCAAATGTTACATCCGAGATGTTAGGTTGCCTTAGGTTAGGATATATGACGTTACAGACGTATATACTGTTCCCTCCCGGAAGTAGGGTTCGACAGGCCAGGAATGTTGTCAAATATTGCATCCGAGATGTTAGGTTGCCTTAGGTTAGGATATATAACGTTATAGTCGCATGTAATGTTACCACCGAGACGTAGGGACCGACACGCCTGGAATGTTGTCAAATGTTACATCCGAGATGTTAGGTTGCCTTAGATTAGGATATACAACGTTATAGACGCATATAATGTTCCCACCGAGAAGTAGGGCCCGACACGCCTGGAATGTTGTAGAATAATACATCCGAGATGTCAGGTTGCCTTAGGTTAGGATATATAACGTTATAGACGTATATACTGTTCCCTCCGAGAAGTAGGGTTCGACAAGCCAGGAATGTTGTCTAATATTGCATCCGAGATGTTAGGTTGCCTTAGATTAGGGTATATACCGTTATAGAAGCATGTAATGTTACCACCGAGACGTAGGGACCGACACGCCTGGAATGTTGTCAAATGTTACATCCGAGATGTTAGGTTGCCTTAGGTTAGGGTATATGACGTTACAGACGTATATACTGTTCCCTCCCGGAAGTAGGGTTCGACAGGCCAGGAATGTTGTCAAATATTGCATCCGAGATGCTAGGTTGCCCTTGGTTAGGATATATAACGTTATAGACGCATGTAATGTTACCACCGAGACGTAGGGACCGACACGCCTGGAATGTTGTCAAATGTTACATCCGAGATGTTAGGTTGCCTTAGGTTAGGATATATAACGTTATAGACGCATATAATGTTCCCACCGAGAAGTAGGGTCCGACACGCCTGGAATGTTGTAGAATAATACATCCGAGATGTCAGGTTGCCTTAGGTTAGGATATATAACGTTATAGACGTATATACTGTTCCCTCCGAGAAGTAGGGTTCGACAAGCCAGGAATGTTGTCAAATATTGCATGCGAGATGTTAGGTTGCCTTAGATTAGGATATATACCGTTATAGAAGCATGTAATGTTACCACCGAGACGTAGGGACCGACACGCCTGGAATGTTGCCAAATATTGCATCCGAGATGTTAAGTTGCCTTAGGTTAGGATATATGACGTTACAGACATATATACTGTTCCCTCCCGGAAGTAGGGTTCGACAGGCCAGGAATGTTGTCAAATATTGCATCCGAGATGTTAGGTTGCCTTAGATTATGATATATACCATTATAGACGCAGATAATGTTCCCACCGAGAAGTAGGGTCCGACACGCCTGGAAGGTTGTAGAATATTACATCCGAGATGTCAGGTTGCCTTAGGTTAGGATATATACCGTTATAGACATATATACTGTTCCCTCCGAGAAGTAAGGTTCGACAGGCCAGGAATGTTGTCAAATATTGCATCCGAGATGTTAGGTTGCCTTAGGTTAGGATATATAGCGTTATAGACGCATGTAATGTTACCACCGAGACGTAGGGACCGACACGCCTGGAATGTTGTCAAATGTTACATCCGAGATGTTAGGTTGCCTTAGGTTAGGGTATATGACGTTACAGACGTATATACTGTTCCCTCCCGTAAGTAGGGTTCGACAGGCCAGGAATGTTGTCAAATATTGCATCCGAGATGCTAGGTTGCCTTTGGTTAGGATATATAACGTTATAGACGCATGTAATGTTACCTCCGAGACGTAGGGACCGACACGCCTGGAATGTTGTCAAATATTGCATCCGAGATGTTAAGTTGCCTTAGGTTAGGATATATAACGTTATAGACGCATGTAATGTTACCACCGAGACGTAGGGACCGACACGACTGGAATGTTGTCAAATGTTACATCCGAGATGTTAGGTTGCCTTAGATTAGGATATACAACGTTATAGACGCATATAATGTTCCCACCGAGAAGTAGGGTCCGACACGCCAGGAATGTTGTCAAATATTACATCCGAGATGTAAGGTGGCCTTAGGTTAGGATATATAACGTTATGGATGTATATACTGTTCCCACCGAGAAGTAGGGTCCGACACGCCAGGAATGTTGTCAAATATTACATCCGAGATGTAAGGTTGCCTTATGTTAGAATATATAACGTTATGGACGTATATACTGTTCCCTCCCGGAAGTAGGGTTCGACAGGCCAGGAATGTTGTCAAATATTGCATCCGAGATGTTAGGTTGCCTTAGATTATGATATATACCATTATAGACGCAGATAATGTTCCCACCGAGAAGTAGTGTCCGACACGCCTGGAAGGTTGTAGAATATTACATCCGAGATGTCAGGTTGCCTTAGGTTAGGATATATACCGTTATAGACATATATACTGTTCCCTCCGAGAAGTAGGGTTCGACAGGCCAGGAATGTTGTCAAGTATTGCATCCGAGATGTTAGGTTGCCTTAGGTTAGGATATATAACGTTATAGTCGCATGTAATGTTACCACCGAGACGTAGGGACCGACACGCCTGGAATGTTGTCAAATGTTACATCCGAAATGTTAGGTTGCCTTAGGTTAGGGTATATGACGTTACAGACGTATATACTGTTCCCTCCCGGAAGTAGGGTTCGACAGGCCAGGAATGTTGTCAAATATTGCATCCGAGATGCTAGGTTGCCTTTGGTTAGGATATATAACGTTATAGACGCATGTAATGTTACCTGCGAGACGTAGGGACCGACACGCCTGGAATGTTGTCAAATATTGCATCCGAGATGTTATGTTGCCTTAGGTTAGGATATATAACGTTATAGACGCATATAATGTTCCCACCGAGAAGTAGGGTCCGACACGCCTGGAATGTTGTAGAATAATACATCCGAGATGTCAGGTTGCCTTAGGTTAGGATATATAACGTTATAGACGTATATACTGTTCCCTACGAGAAGTAGGGTTCGACAGGCCAGGAATGTTGTCAAATATTGCATCCGAGATGTTAGGTTGCCTTAGATTATGATATATACCATTATAGACGCAGATAATGTTCCCACCGAGAAGTAGGGTCCGACACGCCTGGAAGGTTGTAGAATATTACATCCGAGATGTCAGGTTGCCTTAGGTTAGGATATATACCGTTATAGACATATATACTGTTCCCTCCGAGAAGTAGGGTTCGACAGGCCAGGAATGTTGTCAAATATTGCATCCGAGATGTTAGGTTGCCTTAGGTTAGGATATATAGCGTTATAGACGCATGTAATGTTACCACCGAGACGTAGGGACCGACACGCCTGGAATGTTGTCAAATGTTACATCCGAGATGTTAGGTTGCCTTAGGATAGGGTATATGACGTTACAGACGTATATACTGTTCCCTCCCGGAAGTAGGGTTCGACAGGCCAGGAATGTTGTCAAATATTGCATCCGAGATGCTAGGTTGCCTTTGGTTAGGATATATAACGTTATAGACGCATGTAAAGTTACCTCCGAGACGTAGGGACCGACACGCCTGGAATGTTGTCGAATATTGCATCCGAGATGTTAAGTTGCCTTAGGTTAGGATATATAACGTTATAGACGCATGTAATGTTACCACCGAGACGTAGGGACCGACACGCCTGGAATGTTGTCAAATGTTACATCCGAGATGTTAGGTTGCCTTAGATTAGGATATACAACGTTATAGACGCATATAATGTTCCCACCGAGAAGTAGGGTCCGACACGCCTGGAATGTTGTAGAATAATACATCCGAGATGTCAAGTTGCCTTAGGTTAGGATATATAACGTTATAGACGTATATACTGTTCCCTCCGAGAAGTAGGGTTCGACAAGCCAGGAATGTTGTCTAATATTGCATCCGAGATGTTAGGTTGCCTTAGATTAGGATATATACCGTTATAGAAGCATGTAATGTTACCACCGAGACGTAGGGACCGACACGCCTGGAGTGTTGTCAAATGTTACATCCGAGATGTAAGGTTGCCTTAGGTTAGAATATATAACGTTATGGATGTATATACTGTCCCCACCGAGAAGTAGGGTCTGACACGCCAGGAATGTTGTCAAATATTACATCCGAGATGTAAGGTTGCCTTAGGTTAGGATATATAACGTTATGGACGTATATACTGTTCCCACCGAGAAGTAGGGTTCGACAGGCCAGGAATGTTGTCAAATATTGCATCCGAGATGTTAGGTTGCCTTAGATTAGGATATATACCGTTATTGACGTTTATAATGTTCCCTCCGAGAAGTAGGGTTCGACTGGCCAGGAATGTTGTCAAATATTACATCCGAGATGTAAGGTTGCCTTAGATTAGGATATACAACGTTATAGACGCATATAATGTTCCCACCGAGGAGTAGGGTCCGACACGTCTGGAATGTTGTAGAATATTACATCCGCGATGTAGGGTTGCCTTAGGTTAGAATATATAACGTTATGGATGTATATACTGTTCCCACCGAGAAGTAGGGTCCGACAGGCCAGGAATGTTGTCAAATATTACATCCGAGATGTAAGGTGGCCTTAGGTTAGGATATATAACGTTATGGATGTATATACTGTTCCCACCGAGAAGTAGGGTCCGACACGCCAGGAATGTTGTCAAATATTACATCCGAGATGTAAGGTTGCCTTATGTTAGAATATATAACGTTATGGACGTATATACTGTTCCCTCCCGGAAGTAGGGTTCGACAGGCCAGGAATGTTGTCAAATATTGCATCCGAGATGTTAGGTTGCCTTAGATTATGATATATACCATTATAGACGCAGATAATGTTCCCACCGAGAAGTAGGGTCCGACACGCCTGGAAGGTTGTAGAATATTACATCCGAGATGTCAGGTTGCCTTAGGTTAGGATATATACCGTTATAGACATATATACTGTTCCCTCCGAGAAGTAGGGTTCGACAGGCCAGGAATGTTGTCAAATATTGCATCCGAGATGTTAGGTTGCCTTAGGTTAGGATATATAACGTTATAGTCGCATGTAATGTTACCACCGAGACGTAGGGACCGACACGCCTGGAATGTTGTCAAATGTTACATCCGAGATGTTAGGTTGCCTTAGATTAGGATATACAACGTTATAGACGCATATAATGTTCCCACCGAGAAGTAGGGTCCGACACGCCTGGAATGTTGTAGAATAATACATCCGAGATGTCAGGTTGCCTTAGGTTAGGATATATAACGTTATAGACGTATATACTGTTCCCTCCGAGAAGTAGGGTTCGACAAGCCAGGAATGTTGTCTAATATTGCATCCGAGATGTTAGGTTGCCTTAGATTAGGGTATATACCGTTATAGAAGCATGTAATGTTACCACCGAGACGTAGGGACCGACACGCCTGGAATGTTGTCAAATGTTACATCCGAGATGTTAGGTTGCCTTAGGTTAGGGTATATGACGTTACAGACGTATATACTGTTCCCTCCCGGAAGTAGGGTTCGACAGGCCAGGAATGTTGTCAAATATTGCATCCGAGATGCTAGGTTGCCTTTGGTTAGGATATATAACGTTATAGACGCATGTAATGTTACCTCCGAGACGTAGGGACCGACACGCCTGGAATGTTGTCAAATATTGCATCCGAGATGTTAAGTTGCCTTAGGTTAGGATATATAACGTTATAGACGCATATAATGTTCCCACCGAGAAGTAGGGTCCGACACGCCTGGAATGTTGTAGAATAATACATCCGAGATGTCAGGTTGCCTTAGGTTAGGATATATAACGTTATAGACGTATATACTGTTCCCTCCGAGAAGTAGGGTTCGACAAGCCAGGAATGTTGTCAAATATTGCATCCGAGATGTTAGGTTGCCTTAGATTAGGATATATACCGTTATAGAAGCATGTAATGTTACCACCGAGACGTAGGGACCGACACGCCTGGAATGTTGTCAAATATTGCATCCGAGATGTTAAGTTGCCTTAGGTTAGGATATATAACGTTATAGACGCATATAATGTTCCCACCGAGAAGTAGGGTCCGACACGCCTGGAATGTTGTAGAATAATACATCCGAGATGTCAGGTTGCCTTAGGTTAGGATATATAACGTTATAGACGTATATACTGTTCCCTCCGAGAAGTAGGGTTCGACAAGTCAGGAATGTTGTCAAATATTGCATCCGAGATGCTAGGTTGCCTTTGGTTAGGATATATAACGTTATAGACGCATATAATGTTACCTCCGAGACGTAGGGACCGACACGCCTGGAATGTTGCCAAATATTGCATCCGAGATGTTAAGTTGCCTTAGGTTAGGATATATGCCGTTACAGACATATATACTGTTCCCTCCCGGAAGTAGGGTTCGACAGGCCAGGAATGTTGTCAAATATTGCATCCGAGATGTTAGGTTGCCTTAGATTATGATATATACCATTATAGACGCAGATAATGTTCCCACCGAGAAGTAGGGTCCGACACGCCTGGAAGGTTGTAGAATATTACATCCGAGATGTCAGGTTGCCTTAGGTTAGGATATATACCGTTATAGACATATATACTGTTCCCTCCGAGAAGTAGGGTTCGACAGGCCAGGAATGTTGTCAAATATTGCATCCGAGATGTTAGGTTGCCTTAGGTTAGGATATATAGCGTTATAGACGCATGTAATGTTACCACCGAGACGTAGGGACCGACACGCCTGGAATGTTGTCAAATGTTACATCCGAGATGTTAGGTTGCCTTAGGTTAGGGTATATGACGTTACAGACGTATATACTGTTCCCTCCCGGAAGTAGGGTTCGACAGGCCAGGAATGTTGTCAAATATTGCATCCGAGATGCTAGGTTGCCTTTGGTTAGGATATATAACGTTATAGACGCATGTAATGTTACCTCCGAGACGTAGGGACCGACACGCCTGGAATGTTGTCGAATATTGCATCCGAGATGTTAAGTTGCCTTAGGTTAGGATATATAACGTTATAGACGCATGTAATGTTACCACCGAGACGTAGGGACCGACACGCCTGGAATGTTGTCAAATGTTACATCCGAGATGTTAGGTTGCCTTAGATTAGGATATACAACGTTATAGACGCATATAATGTTCCCACCGAGAAGTAGGGTCCGACACGCCTGGAATGTTGTAGAATAATACATCCGAGATGTCAAGTTGCCTTAGGTTAGGATATATAACGTTATAGACGTATATACTGTTCCCTCCGAGAAGTAGGGTTCGACAAGCCAGGAATGTTGTCTAATATTGCATCCGAGATGTTAGGTTGCCTTAGATTAGGATATATACCGTTATAGAAGCATGTAATGTTACCACCGAGACGTAGGGACCGACACGCCTGGAGTGTTGTCAAATGTTACATCCGAGATGTAAGGTTGCCTTAGGTTAGAATATATAACGTTATGGATGTATATACTGTCCCCACCGAGAAGTAGGGTCTGACACGCCAGGAATGTTGTCAAATATTACATCCGAGATGTAAGGTTGCCTTAGGTTAGGATATATAACGTTATGGACGTATATACTGTTCCCACCGAGAAGTAGGGTTCGACAGGCCAGGAATGTTGTCAAATATTGCATCCGAGATGTTAGGTTGCCTTAGATTAGGATATATACCGTTATAGACGTTTATAATGTTCCCTCCGAGAAGTAGGGTTCGACTGGCCAGGAATGTTGTCAAATATTACATCCGAGATGGAAGGTTGCCTTAGATTAGGATATACAACGTTATAGACGCATATAATGTTCCCACCGAGGAGTAGGGTCCGACACGTCTGGAATGTTGTAGAATATTACATCCGAGATGTAGGGTTGCCTAAGGTTACAATATATAACGTTATGGATGTATATACTGTTCCCACCGAGAAGTAGGGTCCGACACGCCAGGAATGTTGTCAAATATTACATCCGAGATGTAAGGTGGCCTTAGGTTAGGATATATAACGTTATGGATGTATATACTGTTCCCACCGAGAAGTAGGGTCCGACAAGCCAGGAATGTTGTCAAATATTACATCCGAGATGTAAGGTTGCCTTAGGTTAGAATATATAACGTTATGGATGTATATACTGTTCCCACCGAGAAGTAGGGTCCGACACGCCAGGAATGTTGTCAAATATTACATCCGAGATGTAAGGTTGCCTTAGATTAGGATATACAACGTTATAGACGCATATAATGTTCCCACCGAGGAGTAGGGTCCGACACGCCTGGAATGATGTAGAATATTACATCCGAGATGTCAGGTTGCCTTAGGTTAGGATATATAACGTTATAGACGTATATACTGTTCCCTCCGAGAAGTAGGGTTCGACAGGCCAGGAATGTTGTCAAATATTGCATCCGAGATGTTAGGTTGCCTTAGATTAGGATATACAACGTTATAGACGCATATAATGTTCCCACCGAGGAGTAGGGTCGACACGCCTGGAATGTTGTAGAATATTACATCCGAGATGTAAGGTTGCCTTAGGTTAGAATATATAACGTTATAGATGTATGTACTGTTCCCACCGAAAAGTAGGGTCCGACGCGCCAGGAATGTTGTCAAATATTACATCCGAGATGTAAGGTTGCCTTAGGTTAGGATATATAACGTTATGGACGTATATACTGTTCCCACCGAGAAGTAGGGTCCAACACGCCAGGAATGTTGTCAAATATTACATCCGAGTTGTTACGTTGCCGTTATAGACGCATTAATGTTACCACCGAGACGCAGGGCCCGACACGCCTGGAATGTTGTCAAATGTTACATCCGAGATGTTAGGTTGCCTTAGGTTAGGATATATAACGTTATGGACGCATGTAATGTTACCACCGAGAAGTAGGGTCCGACACGCCTGGAAGGTTGTAGAATATTACATCCGAGATGTTAGGTTGCCTTAGGTTAGGATATATATCGTTATAGACGTATATACTGTTCCCACCGAGAGGTAGGGTTCGACAGGCCAGGAATGTTGTCAAATATTGCATCCGAGATGTTAGGTTGCCTTAGATAAGGATATATACCGTTATAGACGTATTTAATGTTCCCTCCGAGAAGTAGGGTTCGACAGGCCAGGAATGTTGTCAAATATTGCATCCGAGATGTTAGGTTGCCTTAGATTAGGATATACAACGTTATAGACGCATATAATGTTCCCACCGAGAAGTAGGGTCCGACACGCCTGGAAGGTTGTAGAATATTACATCCGAGATGTTAGGTTGCCTTAGGTTAGGATATATATCGTTATAGACGTATATACTGTTCCCACCGAGAGGTAGGGTCTGACACGCCAGGAATGTTGTCAAATGTTACATCCGAGATGTTAGGTTGCCTTAGGTTAGGGTATATGACGTTACAGACGTATATACTGTTCCCTCCCGGAAGTAGGGTTCGACAGGCCAGGAATGTTGTCAAATATTGCATCCGAGATGCTAGGTTGCCTTTGGTTAGGATATATAACGTTATAGACGCATGTAATGTTACCTCCGAGACGTAGGGACCGACACGCCTGGAATGTTGTCGAATATTGCATCCGAGATGTTAAGTTGCCTTAGGTTAGGATATATAACGTTATAGACGCATGTAATGTTACCACCGAGACGTAGGGACCGACACGCCTGGAATGTTGTCAAATGTTACATCCGAGATGTTAGGTTGCCTTAGATTAGGATATACAACGTTATAGACGCATATAATGTTCCCACCGAGAAGTAGGGTCCGACACGCCTGGAATTTTGTAGAATAATACATCCGAGATGTCAAGTTGCCTTAGGTTAGGATATATAACGTTATAGACGTATATACTGTTCCCACCGAGAAGTAGGGTTCGACAGGCCAGGAATGTTGTCAAATATTGCATCCGAGATGTTAGGTTGCCTTAGATTAGGATATATACCGTTATAGACGTTTATAATGTTCCCTCCGAGAAGTAGGGTTCGACTGGCCAGGAATGTTGTCAAATATTACATCCGAGATGTAAGGTTGCCTTAGATTAGGATATACAACGTTATAGACGCATATAATGTTCCCACCGAGGAGTAGGGTCCGACACGTCTGGAATGTTGTAGAATATTACATCCGAGATGTAGGGTTGCCTTAGGTTACAATATATAACGTTATGGATGTATATACTGTTCCCACCGAGAAGTAGGGTCCGACACGCCAGGAATGTTGTCAAATATTACATCCGAGATGTAAGGTGGCCTTAGGTTAGGATATATAACGTTATGGATGTATATACTGTTCCCACCGAGAAGTAGGGTCCGACACGCCAGGAATGTTGTCAAATATTACATCCGAGATGTAAGGTTGCCTTAGGTTAGAATATATAACGTTATGGATGTATATACTGTTCCCACCGAGAAGTAGGGTCCGACACGCCAGGAATGTTGTCAAATATTACATCCGAGATGTAAGGTTGCCTTAGATTAGGATATACAACGTTATGGATGTATATACTGTTCCCACCGAGAAGTAGGGTCCGACACGCCAGGAATGTTGTCAAATATTACATCCGAGATGTAAGGTTGCCTTAGGTTAGAATATATAACGTTATGGATGTATATACTGTTCCCACCGAGAAGTAGGGTCCGACACGCCAGGAATGTTGTCAAATATTACATCCGAGATGTAAGGTTGCCTTAGATTAGGATATACAACGTTATAGACGCATATAATGTTCCCACCGAGGAGTAGGGTCCGACACGCCTGGAATGATGTAGAATATTACATCCGAGATGTCAGGTTGCCTTAGGTTAGGATATATAACGTTATAGACGTATATACTGTTCCCTCCGAGAGGTAGGGTTCGACAGGCCAGGAATGTTGTCAAATATTGCATCCGAGATGTTAGGTTGCCTTAGATTAGGATATACAACGTTATAGACGCATATAATGTTCCCACCGAGGAGTAGGGTCGACACGCCTGGAATGTTGTAGAATATTACATCCGAGATGTAAGGTTGCCTTAGGTTAGAATATATAACGTTATAGATGTATGTACTGTTCCCACCGAAAAGTAGGGTCCGACGCGCCAGGAATGTTGTCAAATATTACATCCGAGATGTAAGGTTGCCTTAGGTTAGGATATATAACGTTATGGACGTATATACTGTTCCCACCGAGAAGTAGGGTCCGACACGCCAGGAATGTTGTCAAATATTACATCCGAGTTGTTACGTTGCCGTTATAGACGCATTAATGTTACCACCGAGACGCAGGGCCCGACACGCCTGGAATGTTGTCAAATGTTACATCCGAGATGTTAGGTTGCCTTAGGTTAGGATATATAACGTTATGGACGCATGTAATGTTACCACCGAGAAGTAGGGTCCGACACGCCTGGAAGGTTGTAGAATATTACATCCGAGATGTTAGGTTGCCTTAGGTTAGGATATACAACGTTATAGACGCATATAATATTCCCACCGAGAAGTAGGGTCCGACACGCCTGGAAGGTTGTAGAATATTAAATCCGAGATGTTAGGTTGCCTTAGGTTAGGATATATGACGTTACAGACGTATATACTGTTCCTTCCGAGAAGTAGGGTTCGACAGGCCAGGAATGTTATCAAATATTGCATCCGAGATGTTAGGTTGCCTTAGATTAGGATATATAACGTTATACACGTATATACTGTTCCCTCCGAGAAGTAGGGTTCGACAGGCCAGGAATGTTGTCAAATATTGCATCCGAGATGTTAGGTTGCCTTAGATTAGGATATACAACGTTATAGACGCATATAATGTTCCCACCGAGAAGTAGGGTCCGACACGCCTGGAAGGTTGTAGAATATTACATCCGAGATGTTAGGTTGCCTTAGGTTAGGATATATATCGTTATAGACGTATATACTGTTCCCACCGAGAGGTAGGGTTCGACAGGCCAGGAATGTTGTCAAATATTGCATCCGAGATGTTAGGTTGCCTTAGATAAGGATATATACCGTTATAGACGCATATAATGTTCCCTCCGAGAAGTAGGGTTCGACAGGCCAGGAATGTTGTCAAATATTGCATCCGAGATGTTAGGTTGCCTTAGATTAGGATATACAACGTTATAGACGCATATAATGTTCCCACCGAGGAGTAGGGTCAGACACGCCTGGAATGTTGTAGAATATTACATCCGAGATGTAAGGTTGCCTTAGGTTAGAACATATAACGTTATGGACGTATATACTGTTCCCACCGAGAAGTAGGGTCTGACACGCCAGGAATGTTGTCAAATATTACATCCGCGATGTAAGGTTGCCTTAGGTTAGGATATATAACGTTATGGACGTATATACTGTTCCCACCGAGAAGTAGGGTCCGAAGCGCCAGGAATGTTGTAAAATATTACATTCGAGTTGTTACGTTGCCGTTATAGACGCATTAATGTTACCACCGAGACGTAGGGACCGACACGGCTGGAATGTTGTCAAATGTGACATCCGAGATGTTAGGTTGCCTTAGGTTAGGATATATATCGTTATAGACGTATATACTGTTCCCACCGAGAGGAAGGTTTCGACAGGCCAGGAATGTTGTCAAATATTGCATCCGAGATGTTAGGTTGCCTTAGGTTAGGATATATAACGTTATAGACGCACGTAATGTTACCTCCGAGACGTAGGGACCGACACGCCTGGAATGTTGTCAAATATTGCATCCGAGATGTTAGGTTGCCTTAGATTAGGATATACAACGTTATAGACGCATATAATGTTCCCACCGAGAAGTAGGGTCCGACACGCCTGGAAGGTTGTAGAATATAACATCCGAGATGTTAGGTTGCCTTAGGTTAGGATATATGACGTTACAGACGTATATCCTGTTCCCTCCGAGAAGTAGGGTTCGACAGGCCAGGAATGTTGTCAAATATTGCATCCGAGATGTTAGGTTGCCTTAGATTATGATATATAACGTTATAGATGCATATAATGTTCCCACCGAGAAGTAGGGTCCGACACGCCTGGAATATTGTCAAATGTTACATCCGAGATGTTAGGTTGCCTTAGGTTAGGGTATACAACGTTATAGACGCATATAATGTTCCCACCGAGAAGTCGGGTCCGACACGCCTGGAATGTTGTAGAATATTACATCCGAGATGTTAAGTTGCCTTGGGTTAGGATATATAACGTTATAGACGTATATACTGTTCCCTCCGAGAAGTAGGGCTCGACAAGCCAGGAATGTTGTCAAATATTGCATCCGAGATGTTAGGTTGCCTTAGATTAGGATATATACCGTTATAGAAGCATGTAATGTTACCACCGAGACGTAGGGACCGACACGCCTGGAATGTTGTCAAATGTTACATCCGAGATGTTAGGTTGCCTAAGGTTAGAATATATGACGTTATAGACGTATATACTGTTCCCTCCGAGAAGTACGGTTCGACAGTCCAGGAATATTGTCAAATATTGCATCCGAGATGTTAGGTTGCCTTAGATTAGGATATATAACGTTATAGACGCATGTAATGTTACCACCGAGACGTAGGGACCGACACGCCTGGAATGTTGTCAAATGTTACATCCGAGATGTTAGGTTGCCTTAGGTTAGGGTATATGACGTTACAGACGTATATACTGTTCCCTCCCGGAAGTAGGGTTCGACAGGCCAGGAATGTTGTCAAATATTGCATCCGAGATACTAGGTTGCCTTTGGTTAGGATATATAACGTTATAGACGCATGTAATGTTACCTCCGAGACGTAGGGACCGACACGCCTGGAATGTTGTCAAATATTGCATCCGAGATGTTAAGTTGCCTTAGGTTAGGATATATAACGTTATAGACGCATGTAATGTTACCACCGAGACGTAGGGACCGACACGCCTGGAATGTTGTCAAATGTTACATCCGAGATGTTAGGTTGCCTTAGGTTAGGATATATGACGTTACAGACGTATATACTGTTCCCTCCCGGAAGTAGGGTTCGACAGGCCAGGAATGTTGTCAAATATTGCATCCGAGATGTTAGGTTGCCTTAGATTATGATATATACCATTATAGACGCAGATAATGTTCCCACCGAGAAGTAGGGTCCGACACGCCTGGAAGGTTGTAGAATATTACATCCGAGATGTCAGGTTGCCTTAGGTCAGGATATATACCGTTATAGACATATATACTGTTCCCTCCGAGAAGTAGGGTTCGACAGGCCAGGAATGTTGTCAAATATTGCATCCGAGATGCTAGGTTGCCTTTGGTTAGGATATATAACGTTATAGACGCATGTAATGTTACCTCCGAGACGTAGGGACCGACACGCCTGGAATGTTGTCAAATATTGCATCCGAGATGTTAAGTTGCCTTAGGTTAGGATATATAACGTTATAGACGCATGTAATGTTACCACCGAGACGTAGGGACCGACACGCCTGGAATGTTGTCAAATGTTACATCCGAGATGTTAGGTTGCCTTAGGTTAGGATATATGACGTTACAGACGTATATACTGTTCCCTCCCGGAAGTAGGGTTCGACAGGCCAGGAATGTTGTCAAATATTGCATCCGAGATGTTAGGTTGCCTTAGATTAGGATATACAACGTTATAGACGCATATAATGTTCCCACCGAGGAGTAGGGTCAGACACGCCTGGAATGTTGTAGAATATTACATCCGAGATGTAAGGTTGCCTTAGGTTAGAACATATAACGTTATGGACGTATATACTGTTCCCACCGAGAAGTAGGGTCTGACACGCCAGGAATGTTGTCAAATATTACATCCGCGATGTAAGGTTGCCTTAGGTTAGGATATATAACGTTATGGACGTATATACTGTTCCCACCGAGAAGTAGGGTCCGAAACGCCAGGAATGTTGTAAAATATTACATTCGAGTTGTTACGTTGCCGTTATAGACGCATTAATGTTACCACCGAGACGTAGGGACCGACACGGCTGGAATGTTGTCAAATGTGACATCCGAGATGTTAGGTTGCCTTAGGTTAGGATATATATCGTTATAGACGTATATACTGTTCCCACCGAGAGGAAGGGTTCGACAGGCCAGGAATGTTGTCAAATATTGCATCCGAGATGTTAGGTTGCCTTAGGTTAGGATATATAACGTTATAGACGCACGTAATGTTACCTCCGAGACGTAGGGACCGACACGCCTGGAATGTTGTCAAATATTGCATCCGAGATGTTAGGTTGCCTTAGATTAGGATATACAACGTTATAGACGCATATAATGTTCCCACCGAGAAGTAGGGTCCGACACGCCTGGAAGGTTGTAGAATATAACATCCGAGATGTTAGGTTGCCTTAGGTTAGGATATATGACGTTACAGACGTATATCCTGTTCCCTCCGAGAAGTAGGGTTCGACAGGCCAGGAATGTTGTCAAATATTGCATCCGAGATGTTAGGTTGCCTTAGATTATGATATATACCGTTATAGATGCATATAATGTTCCCACCGAGAAGTAGGGTCCGACACGCCTGGAATATTGTCAAATGTTACATCCGAGATGTTAGGTTGCCTTAGGTTAGGGTATACAACGTTATAGACGCATATAATGTTCCCACCGAGAAGTCGGGTCCGACACGCCTGGAATGTTGTAGAATATTACATCCGAGATGTTAAGTTGCCTTGGGTTAGGATATATAACGTTATAGACGTATATACTGTTCCCTCCGAGAAGTAGGGCTCGACAAGCCAGGAATGTTGTCAAATATTGCATCCGAGATGTTAGGTTGCCTTAGATTAGGATATATACCGTTATAGAAGCATGTAATGTTACCACCGAGACGTAGGGACCGACACGCCTGGAATGTTGTCAAATGTTACATCCGAGATGTTAGGTTGCCTAAGGTTAGAATATATGACGTTATAGACGTATATACTGTTCCCTCCGAGAAGTACGGTTCGACAGTCCAGGAATATTGTCAAATATTGCATCCGAGATGTTAGGTTGCCTTAGATTAGGATATATAACGTTATAGACGCATGTAATGTTACCACCGAGACGTAGGGACCGACACGCCTGGAATGTTGTCAAATGTTACATCCGAGATGTTAGGTTGCCTTAGGTTAGGGTATATGACGTTACAGACGTATATACTGTTCCCTCCCGGAAGTAGGGTTCGACAGGCCAGGAATGTTGTCAAATATTGCATCCGAGATACTAGGTTGCCTTTGGTTAGGATATATAACGTTATAGACGCATGTAATGTTACCTCCGAGACGTAGGGACCGACACGCCTGGAATGTTGTCAAATATTGCATCCGAGATGTTAAGTTGCCTTAGGTTAGGATATATAACGTTATAGACGCATGTAATGTTACCACCGAGACGTAGGGACCGACACGCCTGGAATGTTGTCAAATGTTACATCCGAGATGTTAGGTTGCCTTAGGTTAGGATATATGACGTTACAGACGTATATACTGTTCCCTCCCGGAAGTAGGGTTCGACAGGCCAGGAATGTTGTCAAATATTGCATCCGAGATGTTAGGTTGCCTTAGATTATGATATATACCATTATAGACGCAGATAATGTTCCAACCGAGAAGTAGGGTCCGACACGCCTGGAAGGTAGTAGAATATTACATCCGAGATGTCAGGTTGCCTTAGGTTAGGATATATACCGTTATAGACATATATACTGTTCCCTCCGAGAAGTAGGGTTCGACAGGCCAGGAATGTTGTCAAATATTGCATCCGGGATGTTAGGTTGCCTTAGGTTAGGATATATAGCGTTATAGACGCATGTAATGTTACCACCGAGACGTAGGGACCGACACGCCTGGAATTTTGTCAAATGTTACATCCGAGATGTTAGGTTGCCTTAGGTTAGGATATATACCGTTATAGACGTATATACTGTTCCCTCCGAGAAGTAGGGTTCGACAGGCCAGGAATGTTGTCATATATTGCATCCGAGATGTTAGGTTGCCTTAGATTAGGATATACAACGTTATAGACGAATATAATGTTCCCACCGAGAAGTAGGGTCCGACACGCCTGGAATGTTGTAGAATATTACATCCGCGATGTAAGGTTGCCTTAGGATAGGATATATAACGTTATGGACGTATATACTGTTCCCACCGAGAAGTAGGGTCCGAAACGCTAGGAATGTTGTAAAATATTACATCCGAGTTGTTACGTTGCCGTTATAGACGCATTAATGCTACCACCGAGACGTAGGGACCGACACGTCTGGAATGTTGTCAAATGTGACATCCGAGATGTTAGGTTGCCTTAGGTTAGGATATATATCGTTATAGACGTATATACTGTTCCCACCGAGAGGTAGGGTTCGACAGGCCAGGAATGTTGTCAAATATTGCATCCGAGATGCTAGGTTGCCTTTGGTTAGGATATATAACGTTATAGACGCATGTAATGTTACCTCCGAGACGTAGGGACCGACACGCCTGGAATGTTGTCAAATATTGCATCCGAGATGTTAGGTTGCCTTAGATTATGATATATACCATTATAGACGCATATAATGTTCCCACCGAGAAGTAGGGTTCGACAGGCCAGGAATGTTGTCAAATATTGCATCCGAGATGTTAGGTTGCCTTAGATTAGGATATACAACGTTATAGACGCATATAATGTTCCCACCGAGAAGTAGGGTCCGTCACGCCTGGAAGGTTGTAGAATATTACATCCGAGATGTTAAGTTGCCTTGGGTTAGGATATATAACGTTATAGACGTATATACTGTTCCCTCCGAGAAGTAGGGTTCGACAGGCCAGGAATGTTGTCAAATATTGCATCCGAGATGTTAGGTTGCCTTAGATTAGGATATACAACGTTATAGACGCATATAATGTTCCCACCGAGGAGTAGGGTCCGACACGCCTGGAATGTTGTAGAATATTACATCCGAGATGTAAGGTTGCCTTAGGTTAGAATATATAACGTTATGGACGTATATACTGTTCCCTCCGAGAAGTAGGGTTCGACAAGCCAGGAATGTTGTCTAATATTGCATCCGAGATGTTAGGTTGCCTTAGATTAGGATATATACCGTTATAGAAACATGTAATGTTACCACCGAGACGTAGGGTCCGACACGCCTGGAATGTTGTAGAATAATACATCCGAGATGTCAGGTTGCCTTAGGTTAGGATATATAACGTTATGGACGTATATACTGTTCCCACCGAGAAGTAGGGTCCGAAACGCCAGGAATGTTGTAAAATATTACATCCGAGTTGTTACGTTGCCGTTATAGACGCATTAATGCTACCACCGAGACGTAGGGACCGACACGCCTGGAATGTTGTCAAATGTGACATCCGAGATGTTAGGTTGCCTTAGGTTAGGATATATATCGTTATAGACGTATATACTGTTCCCACCGAGAGGTAGGGTTCGACAGGCCAGGAATGTTGTCAAATATTGCATCCGAGATGCTAGGTTTCCTTTGGTTAGGATATATAACGTTATAGACGCATGTAATGCTACCTCCGAGACGTAGGGACCGACACGCCTGGAATGTTGTCAAATATTGCATCCGAGATGTTAGGTTGCCTTAGATTATGATATATACCATTATAGACGCATATAATGTTCCCACCGAGAAGTAGGGTTCGACAGGCCAGGAATGTTGTCAAATATTGCATCCGAGATGTTAGGTTGTCTTAGATTAGGATATACAACGTTATAGACGCATATAATGTTCCCACCGAGAAGTAGGGTCCGTCACGCCTGGAA
Source organism: Xylocopa violacea (assembly GCA_963969225.1). Lineage (NCBI taxonomy): Eukaryota > Metazoa > Arthropoda > Insecta > Hymenoptera > Apidae > Xylocopa > Xylocopa violacea. Next base: position 25,886,144 of record CAXAJV010000004.1, read on the forward strand.
GGTTGTAGAATATTACATCCGAGATGTTAAGTTGCCTTGGCTTAGGATATATAATGTTATAGACGTATATACTGTTCCCTCCGAGAAGTAGGGTTCGACAGGCCAGGAATGTTGTCAAATATTGCATCCGAGATGTTAGGTTGCCTTAGATTAGGATATACAAAGTTATAGACGCATATAATGTTCCCACCGAGGAGTAGGGTCCGACACGCCTGGAATGTTGTAGAATATTACATCCGAGATGTAAGGTTGCCTTAGGTTAGAATATATAACGTTATGGACGTATATACTGTTCCCACCGAGAAGTAGTGTCCGACACGCCAGGAATGTTGTCAAATATTACATCCGAGATGTAAGGTTGCCTTAGGTTAGGATATATAACGTTATGGACGTATATACTGTTCCCACCGAGAAGTAGGGTCCGAAACGCCAGGAATGTTGTAAAATATTACATCCGAGTTGTTACGTTGCCGTTATAGACGCATTAATGTTACCACCGAGACGTAGGGACCGACACGGCTGGAATGTTGTCAAATGTGACATCCGAGATGTTAGGTTGCCTTAGGTTAGGATATATATCGTTATAGACGTATATACTGTTCCCACCGAGAGGAAGGGTTCGACAGGCCAGGAATGTTGTCAAATATTGCATCCGAGATGTTAGGTTGCCTTAGGCTAGGATATATGACGTTACAGACGTATATACTGTTCCCTCCGAGAAGTAGGGTTCGACAGACCAGGAATGTTGTCAAATGTTGCATCCGAGATGTTAGGTTGCCTTAGATTATGATATATACCGTTATAGACGCATATAATGTTCCCAGCGAGAAGTAGGGTCCGACACGCCTGGAAGGTTGTAGAATATTACATCCGAGTTGTCAGGTTGCCTTAGGTTGGGATATATACTGTTATAGACATATATACTGTTCCCTCCGAGAGGTAGGGTTCGACAGGACAGGAATGTTGTCAAATATTGCATCCGAGACGTTAGTTTACCTTAGATTAGGATATATACCGTTATAGACGCATGTAATGTTACCACCGAGACGTAGGGACCGACACGCCTGGAATGTTGTCAAATGTTACATCCGAGATGTTTGGTTGCATTAGGTTAGGATATATGACGTTATAGACGTATATACTATTCCCTCCGGGAAGTAGGGTTCGACAGGCCAGGAATGTTGTCAAGTATTGCATCCGAGATGTTAGGTTGCCTTAGATTATGATATATACCATTATAGACGCATATAATGTTCCCACCGAGAAGTAGGGTCCGACACGCCTGGAAGGTTGTAGAATATAACATCCGAGATGTCAGGTTGCCTTAGGTTAGGATATATACCGTTATAGACATATATACTTTTCCCCCCGAGAGGTAGGGTTTGACAGGCCAGGAATGTTGTCAAATATTGCATCCGAGATGTTAGGTTGCCTTAGGTTAGGATATATACCGTTATAGATGCATATAATGTTCCCACCGAGAAGTAGGGTCCGACACGCCTGGAATGTTGTCAAATGTTACATCCGAGATGTTAGGTTGCCTTAGGTTAGGGTATACAACGTTATAGACGCATATAATGTTCCCACCGAGAAGTAGGGTCCGACACGCCTGGAATGTTGTGGAATAATACATCCGAGATATAAGGTTGCCTTAGGTTAGAATATATAACGTTATGGACGTATATACTGTTCCCACCGAGAAGTAGGGTCCGACACGCCAGGAATGTTGTCAAATATTACATCCGAGATGTTAGGTTGCCTTAGGCTAGGATATATGACGTTACAGACGTATATACTGTTCCCTCCGAGAAGTAGGGTTCGACAGACCAGGAATGTTGTCAAATATTGCATCCGAGATGTTAGGTTGCCTTAGATTATGATATATACCGTTATAGACGCATATAATGTTCCCAGCGAGAAGTAGGGTCCGACACGCCTGGAAGGTTGTAGAATATTACATCCGAGATGTCAGGTTGCCTTAGGTTGGGATATATACTGTTATAGACATATATACTGTTCCCTCCGAGAGGTAGGGTTCGACAGGACAGGAATGTTGTCAAATATTGCATCCGAGACGTTAGGTTACCTTAGATTAGGATATATACCGTTATAGACGCATGTAATGTTACCACCGAGACGTAGGGACCGACACGCCTGGAATGTTGTCAAATGTTACATCCGAGATGTTTGGTTGCATTAGGTTAGGATATATGACGTTATAGACGTATATACTATTCCCTCCGGGAAGTAGGGTTCGACAGGCCAGGAATGTTGTCAAGTATTGCATCCGAGATGTTTGGTTGCCTTAGATTATGATATATACCATTATAGACGCATATAATGTTCCCACCGAGAAGTAGGGTCCGACACGCCTGGAAGGTTGTAGAATATTACATCCGAGATGTCAGGTTGCCTTAGGTTAGGATATATACCGTTATAGACATATATACTTTTCCCCCCGAGAAGTAGGGTTTGACAGGCCAGGAATGTTGTCAAATATTGCATCCGAGATGTTAGGTTGCCTTAGATTAGGATATATACCGTTATAGAAGGATGTAATGTTACCACCGAGACGTAGGGACCGACACGCCTGGAATGTTGTCAAATGTTACATCCGAGATGTTAGGTTGCCTTAGGTTAGGATATATGACGTTACAGACGTATATACTGTTCCCTCCCGGAAGTAGGGTTCGACAGGCCAGGAATGTTGTCAAATATTGCATCCGAGATGCTAGGTTGCCTTTGGTTAGGATATATAACGTTATAGACGCATGTAATGTTACCTCCGAGAAGTAGGGTCCGACACGCCTGGAATGTTGTAGAATAATACATCCGAGATGTCAGGTTGCCTTAGGTTAGGATATATAACGTCATAGACGTATATACTGTTCCCTCCGAGATGTAGGGTTCGACAAGCCAGGAATGTTGTCTAATATTGCATCCGAGATGTTAGGTTGCCTTAGATTAGGATATATACCGTTATAGAAGCATGTAATGTTACCACCGAGACGTAGGGACCGACACGCCTGGAGTGTTGTCAAATGTTACATCCGAGATGTTAGGTTGCCTTAGGTTAGGATATATGACGTTATAAACGTATATACTGTTCCCTCCGAGAAGTACGGTTCGACAGGCCAGGAATATTGTCAAATATTGCATCCGAGATGTTAGGTTGCCTTAGGTTAGGATATATAACGTTATAGACGCATGTAATGTTACCACCGAGACGTAGGGACCGACACGCCTGGAATGTTGTCAAATGTTACATCCGATATGTTAGGTTGCCTTAGGTTAGGATATATGACGTTACAGACGTATATACTGTTCCCTCCCGGAAGTAGGGTTCGACAGGCCAGGAATGTTGTCAAATATTGCATCCGAGATGTTAGGTTGCCTTAGATTATGATATATACCATTATAGACGCAGATATTGTTCCCACCGAGACGTAGGGACCGACACGCCTGGAATGTTGTCAAATATTGCATCCGAGATGTTAAGTTGCCTTAGGTTAGGATATATAACGTTATAGACGCATGTAATGTTACCACCGAGACGTAGGGACCGACACGCCTGGAATGTTGTCAAATGTTACATCCGAGATGTTAGGTTGCCTTAGATTAGGATATACAACGTTATAGACGCATATAATGTTCCCACCGAGAAGTAGGGTCCGACACGCCTGGAATGTTGTAGAATAATACATCCGAGATGTCAGGTTGCCTTAGGTTAGGATATATAACGTCATAGACGTATATACTGTTCCCTCCGAGAAGTAGGGTTCGACAAGCCAGGAATGTTGTCTAATATTGCATCCGAGATGTTAGGTTGCCTTAGATTAGGATATATACCGTTATAGAAGCATGTAATGTTACCACCGAGACGTAGGGACCGACACGCCTGGAGTGTTGTCAAATGTTACATCCGATATGTTAGGTTGCCTTAGGTTAGGATATATGACGTTACAGACATATATACTGTTCCCTCCCGGAAGTAGGGTTCGACAGGCCAGGAATGTTGTCAAATATTGCATCCGAGATGTTAGGTTGCCTTAGATTATGATATATACCATTATAGACGCAGATATTGTTCCCACCGAGACGTAGGGACCGACACGCCTGGAATGTTGTCAAATATTGCATCCGAGATGTTAAGTTGCCTTAGGTTAGGATATATAACGTTATAGACGCATGTAATGTTACCACCGAGACGTAGGGACCGACACGGCTGGAATGTTGTCAAATGTGACATCCGAGATGTTAGGTTGCCTTAGGTTAGGATATATATCGTTATAGAAGTATATACTGTTCCCACCGAGAGGAAGGGTTCGACAGGCCAGGAATGTTGTCAAATATTGCATCCGAGATGTTAGGTTGCCTTAGGTTAGGATATATACCGTTATAGATGCATATAATGTTCCCACCGAGAAGTAGGGTCCGACACGCCTGGAATGTTGTCAAATGTTACATCCGAGATGTTAGGTTGCCTTAGGTTAGGGTATACAACGTTATAGACGCATATAATGTTCCCACCGAGAAGTAGGGTCCGACACGCCTGGAATGTTGTCAAATATTGCATCCGAGATGTTAAGTTGCCTTAGGTTAGGATATATAACGTTATAGACGCATGTAATGTTACCACCGAGACGTAGGGACCGACACGCCTGGAATGTTGTCAAATGTTACATCCGAGATGTTAGGTTGCCTTAGATTAGGATATACAACGTTATAGACGCATATAATGTTCCCACCGAGAAGTAGGGTCCGACACGCCTGGAATGTTGTAGAATAATACATCCGAGATGTCAGGTTGCCTTAGGTTAGGATATATAACGTCATAGACGTATATACTGTTCCCTCCGAGAAGTAGGGTTCGACAAGCCAGGAATGTTGTCTAATATTGCATCCGAGATGTTAGGTTGCCTTAGATTAGGATATATACCGTTATAGAAGCATGTAATGTTACCACCGAGACGTAGGGACCGACACGCCTGGAGTGTTGTCAAATGTTACATCCGATATGTTAGGTTGCCTTAGGTTAGGATATATGACGTTACAGACATATATACTGTTCCCTCCCGGAAGTAGGGTTCGACAGGCCAGGAATGTTGTCAAATATTGCATCCGAGATGCTAGGTTGCCTTTGGTTAGGATATATAACGTTATAGACGCATGTAATGTTACCTCCGAGAAGTAGGGTCCGACACGCCTGGAATGTTGTAGAATAATACATCCGAGATGTCAGGTTGCCTTAGGTTAGGATATATAACGTCATAGACGTATATACTGTTCCCTCCGAGATGTAGGGTTCGACAAGCCAGGAATGTTGTCAAATATTGCATCCGAGATGTTAGGTTGCCTTAGGTTAGGATATATAACGTTATAGACGCATGTAATGTTACCACCGAGACGTAGGGACCGACACGCCTGGAATGTTGTCAAATGTTACATCCGATATGTTAGGTTGCCTTAGGTTAGGATATATGACGTTACAGACATATATACTGTTCCCTCCCGGAAGTAGGGTTCGACAGGCCAGGAATGTTGTCAAATATTGCATCCGAGATGTTAGGTTGCCTTAGATTATGATATATACCATTATAGACGCAGATATTGTTCCCACCGAGACGTAGGGACCGACACGCCTGGAATGTTGTCAAATATTGCATCCGAGATGTTAAGTTGCCTTAGGTTAGGATATGTAACGTTATAGACGCATGTAATGTTACCACCGAGACGTAGGGACCGACACGGCTGGAATGTTGTCAAATGTGACATCCGAGATGTTAGGTTGCCTTAGGTTAGGATATATATCGTTATAGACGTATATACTGTTCCCACCGAGAGGAAGGGTTCGACAGGCCAGGAATGTTGTCAAATATTGCATCCGAGATGTTAGGTTGCCTTAGGTTAGGATATATACCGTTATAGATGCATATAATGTTCCCACCGAGAAGTAGGGTCCGACACGCCTGGAATGTTGTCAAATGTTACATCCGAGATGTTAGGTTGCCTTAGGTTAGGGTATACAACGTTATAGACGCATATAATGTTCCCACCGAGAAGTAGGGTCCGACACGCCTGGAATGTTGTGGAATAATACATCCGAGATATAAGGTTGCCTTAGGTTAGAATATATAACGTTATGGACGTATATACTGTTCCCACCGAGAAGTAGGGTCCGACACGCCAGGAATGTTGTCAAATATTACATCCGAGATGTTAGGTTGCCTTAGGCTAGGATATATGACGTTACAGACGTATATACTGTTCCCTCCGAGAAGTAGGGTTCGACAGACCAGGAATGTTGTCAAATATTGCATCCGAGATGTTAGGTTGCCTTAGATTATGATATATACCGTTATAGACGCATATAATGTTCCCAGCGAGAAGTAGGGTCCGACACGCCTGGAAGGTTGTAGAATATTACATCCGAGATGTCAGGTTGCCTTAGGTTGGGATATATACTGTTATAGACATATATACTGTTCCCTCCGAGAGGTAGGGTTCGACAGGACAGGAATGTTGTCAAATATTGCATCCGAGACGTTAGGTTACCTTAGATTAGGATATATACCGTTATAGACGCATGTAATGTTACCACCGAGACGTAGGGACCGACACGCCTGGAATGTTGTCAAATGTTACATCCGAGATGTTTGGTTGCATTAGGTTAGGATATATGACGTTATAGACGTATATACTATTCCCTCCGGGAAGTAGGGTTCGACAGGCCAGGAATGTTGTCAAGTATTGCATCCGAGATGTTAGGTTGCCTTAGATTATGATATATACCATTATAGACGCATATAATGTTCCCACCGAGAAGTAGGGTCCGACACGCCTGGAAGGTTGTAGAATATTACATCCGAGATGTCAGGTTGCCTTAGGTTAGGATATATACCGTTATAGACATATATACTTTTCCCCCCGAGAAGTAGGGTTTGACAGGCCAGGAATGTTGTCAAATATTGCATCCGAGATGTTAGGTTGCCTTAGATTAGGATATATACCGTTATAGAAGGATGTAATGTTACCACCGAGACGTAGGGACCGACACGCCTGGAATGTTGTCAAATGTTACATCCGAGATGTTAGGTTGCCTTAGGTTAGGATATATGACGTTACAGACGTATATACTGTTCCCTCCCGGAAGTAGGGTTCGACAGGCCAGGAATGTTGTCAAATATTGCATCCGAGATGCTAGGTTGCCTTTGGTTAGGATATATAACGTTATAGACGCATGTAATGTTACCTCCGAGAAGTAGGGTCCGACACGCCTGGAATGTTGTAGAATAATACATCCGAGATGTCAGGTTGCCTTAGGTTAGGATATATAACGTCATAGACGTATATACTGTTCCCTCCGAGATGTAGGGTTCGACAAGCCAGGAATGTTGTCTAATATTGCATCCGAGATGTTAGGTTGCCTTAGATTAGGATATATACCGTTATAGAAGCATGTAATGTTACCACCGAGACGTAGGGACCGACACGCCTGGAGTGTTGTCAAATGTTACATCCGAGATGTTAGGTTGCCTTAGGTTAGGATATATGACGTTATAAACGTATATACTGTTCCCTCCGAGAAGTACGGTTCGACAGGCCAGGAATATTGTCAAATATTGCATCCGAGATGTTAGGTTGCCTTAGGTTAGGATATATAACGTTATAGACGCATGTAATGTTACCACCGAGACGTAGGGACCGACACGCCTGGAATGTTGTCAAATGTTACATCCGATATGTTAGGTTGCCTTAGGTTAGGATATATGACGTTACAGACGTATATACTGTTCCCTCCCGGAAGTAGGGTTCGACAGGCCAGGAATGTTGTCAAATATTGCATCCGAGATGTTAGGTTGCCTTAGATTATGATATATACCATTATAGACGCAGATATTGTTCCCACCGAGACGTAGGGACCGACACGCCTGGAATGTTGTCAAATATTGCATCCGAGATGTTAAGTTGCCTTAGGTTAGGATATATAACGTTATAGACGCATGTAATGTTACCACCGAGACGTAGGGACCGACACGCCTGGAATGTTGTCAAATGTTACATCCGAGATGTTAGGTTGCCTTAGATTAGGATATACAACGTTATAGACGCATATAATGTTCCCACCGAGAAGTAGGGTCCGACACGCCTGGAATGTTGTAGAATAATACATCCGAGATGTCAGGTTGCCTTAGGTTAGGATATATAACGTCATAGACGTATATACTGTTCCCTCCGAGAAGTAGGGTTCGACAAGCCAGGAATGTTGTCTAATATTGCATCCGAGATGTTAGGTTGCCTTAGATTAGGATATATACCGTTATAGAAGCATGTAATGTTACCACCGAGACGTAGGGACCGACACGCCTGGAGTGTTGTCAAATGTTACATCCGATATGTTAGGTTGCCTTAGGTTAGGATATATGACGTTACAGACATATATACTGTTCCCTCCCGGAAGTAGGGTTCGACAGGCCAGGAATGTTGTCAAATATTGCATCCGAGATGTTAGGTTGCCTTAGATTATGATATATACCATTATAGACGCAGATATTGTTCCCACCGAGACGTAGGGACCGACACGCCTGGAATGTTGTCAAATATTGCATCCGAGATGTTAAGTTGCCTTAGGTTAGGATATATAACGTTATAGACGCATGTAATGTTACCACCGAGACGTAGGGACCGACACGGCTGGAATGTTGTCAAATGTGACATCCGAGATGTTAGGTTGCCTTAGGTTAGGATATATATCGTTATAGAAGTATATACTGTTCCCACCGAGAGGAAGGGTTCGACAGGCCAGGAATGTTGTCAAATATTGCATCCGAGATGTTAGGTTGCCTTAGGTTAGGATATATACCGTTATAGATGCATATAATGTTCCCACCGAGAAGTAGGGTCCGACACGCCTGGAATGTTGTCAAATGTTACATCCGAGATGTTAGGTTGCCTTAGGTTAGGGTATACAACGTTATAGACGCATATAATGTTCCCACCGAGAAGTAGGGTCCGACACGCCTGGAATGTTGTCAAATATTGCATCCGAGATGTTAAGTTGCCTTAGGTTAGGATATATAACGTTATAGACGCATGTAATGTTACCACCGAGACGTAGGGACCGACACGCCTGGAATGTTGTCAAATGTTACATCCGAGATGTTAGGTTGCCTTAGATTAGGATATACAACGTTATAGACGCATATAATGTTCCCACCGAGAAGTAGGGTCCGACACGCCTGGAATGTTGTAGAATAATACATCCGAGATGTCAGGTTGCCTTAGGTTAGGATATATAACGTCATAGACGTATATACTGTTCCCTCCGAGAAGTAGGGTTCGACAAGCCAGGAATGTTGTCTAATATTGCATCCGAGATGTTAGGTTGCCTTAGATTAGGATATATACCGTTATAGAAGCATGTAATGTTACCACCGAGACGTAGGGACCGACACGCCTGGAGTGTTGTCAAATGTTACATCCGATATGTTAGGTTGCCTTAGGTTAGGATATATGACGTTACAGACATATATACTGTTCCCTCCCGGAAGTAGGGTTCGACAGGCCAGGAATGTTGTCAAATATTGCATCCGAGATGTTAGGTTGCCTTAGATTATGATATATACCATTATAGACGCAGATATTGTTCCCACCGAGACGTAGGGACCGACACGCCTGGAATGTTGTCAAATATTGCATCCGAGATGTTAAGTTGCCTTAGGTTAGGATATATAACGTTATAGACGCATGTAATGTTACCACCGAGACGTAGGGACCGACACGGCTGGAATGTTGTCAAATGTGACATCCGAGATGTTAGGTTGCCTTAGGTTAGGATATATATCGTTATAGACGTATATACTGTTCCCACCGAGAGGAAGGGTTCGACAGGCCAGGAATGTTGTCAAATATTGCATCCGAGATGTTAGGTTGCCTTAGGTTAGGATATATACCGTTATAGATGCATATAATGTTCCCACCGAGAAGTAGGGTCCGACACGCCTGGAATGTTGTCAAATGTTACATCCGAGATGTTAGGTTGCCTTAGGTTAGGGTATACAACGTTATAGACGCATATAATGTTCCCACCGAGAAGTAGGGTCCGACACGCCTGGAATGTTGTGGAATAATACATCCGAGATATAAGGTTGCCTTAGGTTAGAATATATAACGTTATGGACGTATATACTGTTCCCACCGAGAAGTAGGGTCCGACACGCCAGGAATGTTGTCAAATATTACATCCGAGATGTTAGGTTGCCTTAGGCTAGGATATATGACGTTACAGACGTATATACTGTTCCCTCCGAGAAGTAGGGTTCGACAGACCAGGAATGTTGTCAAATATTGCATCCGAGATGTTAGGTTGCCTTAGATTATGATATATACCGTTATAGACGCATATAATGTTCCCAGCGAGAAGTAGGGTCCGACACGCCTGGAAGGTTGTAGAATATTACATCCGAGATGTCAGGTTGCCTTAGGTTGGGATATATACTGTTATAGACATATATACTGTTCCCTCCGAGAGGTAGGGTTCGACAGGACAGGAATGTTGTCAAATATTGCATCCGAGACGTTAGGTTACCTTAGATTAGGATATATACCGTTATAGACGCATGTAATGTTACCACCGAGACGTAGGGACCGACACGCCTGGAATGTTGTCAAATGTTACATCCGAGATGTTTGGTTGCATTAGGTTAGGATATATGACGTTATAGACGTATATACTATTCCCTCCGGGAAGTAGGGTTCGACAGGCCAGGAATGTTGTCAAGTATTGCATCCGAGATGTTAGGTTGCCTTAGATTATGATATATACCATTATAGACGCATATAATGTTCCCACCGAGAAGTAGGGTCCGACACGCCTGGAAGGTTGTAGAATATTACATCCGAGATGTCAGGTTGCCTTAGGTTAGGATATATACCGTTATAGACATATATACTTTTCCCCCCGAGAAGTAGGGTTTGACAGGCCAGGAATGTTGTCAAATATTGCATCCGAGATGTTAGGTTGCCTTAGATTAGGATATATACCGTTATAGAAGGATGTAATGTTACCACCGAGACGTAGGGACCGACACGCCTGGAATGTTGTCAAATGTTACATCCGAGATGTTAGGTTGCCTTAGGTTAGGATATATGACGTTACAGACGTATATACTGTTCCCTCCCGGAAGTAGGGTTCGACAGGCCAGGAATGTTGTCAAATATTGCATCCGAGATGCTAGGTTGCCTTTGGTTAGGATATATAACGTTATAGACGCATGTAATGTTACCTCCGAGAAGTAGGGTCCGACACGCCTGGAATGTTGTAGAATAATACATCCGAGATGTCAGGTTGCCTTAGGTTAGGATATATAACGTCATAGACGTATATACTGTTCCCTCCGAGATGTAGGGTTCGACAAGCCAGGAATGTTGTCTAATATTGCATCCGAGATGTTAGGTTGCCTTAGATTAGGATATATACCGTTATAGAAGCATGTAATGTTACCACCGAGACGTAGGGACCGACACGCCTGGAGTGTTGTCAAATGTTACATCCGAGATGTTAGGTTGCCTTAGGTTAGGATATATGACGTTATAAACGTATATACTGTTCCCTCCGAGAAGTACGGTTCGACAGGCCAGGAATATTGTCAAATATTGCATCCGAGATGTTAGGTTGCCTTAGGTTAGGATATATAACGTTATAGACGCATGTAATGTTACCACCGAGACGTAGGGACCGACACGCCTGGAATGTTGTCAAATGTTACATCCGATATGTTAGGTTGCCTTAGGTTAGGATATATGACGTTACAGACGTATATACTGTTCCCTCCCGGAAGTAGGGTTCGACAGGCCAGGAATGTTGTCAAATATTGCATCCGAGATGTTAGGTTGCCTTAGATTATGATATATACCATTATAGACGCAGATATTGTTCCCACCGAGACGTAGGGACCGACACGCCTGGAATGTTGTCAAATATTGCATCCGAGATGTTAAGTTGCCTTAGGTTAGGATATATAACGTTATAGACGCATGTAATGTTACCACCGAGACGTAGGGACCGACACGCCTGGAATGTTGTCAAATGTTACATCCGAGATGTTAGGTTGCCTTAGATTAGGATATACAACGTTATAGACGCATATAATGTTCCCACCGAGAAGTAGGGTCCGACACGCCTGGAATGTTGTAGAATAATACATCCGAGATGTCAGGTTGCCTTAGGTTAGGATATATAACGTCATAGACGTATATACTGTTCCCTCCGAGAAGTAGGGTTCGACAAGCCAGGAATGTTGTCTAATATTGCATCCGAGATGTTAGGTTGCCTTAGATTAGGATATATACCGTTATAGAAGCATGTAATGTTACCACCGAGACGTAGGGACCGACACGCCTGGAGTGTTGTCAAATGTTACATCCGATATGTTAGGTTGCCTTAGGTTAGGATATATGACGTTACAGACATATATACTGTTCCCTCCCGGAAGTAGGGTTCGACAGGCCAGGAATGTTGTCAAATATTGCATCCGAGATGTTAGGTTGCCTTAGATTATGATATATACCATTATAGACGCAGATATTGTTCCCACCGAGACGTAGGGACCGACACGCCTGGAATGTTGTCAAATATTGCATCCGAGATGTTAAGTTGCCTTAGGTTAGGATATATAACGTTATAGACGCATGTAATGTTACCACCGAGACGTAGGGACCGACACGGCTGGAATGTTGTCAAATGTGACATCCGAGATGTTAGGTTGCCTTAGGTTAGGATATATATCGTTATAGAAGTATATACTGTTCCCACCGAGAGGAAGGGTTCGACAGGCCAGGAATGTTGTCAAATATTGCATCCGAGATGTTAGGTTGCCTTAGGTTAGGATATATACCGTTATAGATGCATATAATGTTCCCACCGAGAAGTAGGGTCCGACACGCCTGGAATGTTGTCAAATGTTACATCCGAGATGTTAGGTTGCCTTAGGTTAGGGTATACAACGTTATAGACGCATATAATGTTCCCACCGAGAAGTAGGGTCCGACACGCCTGGAATGTTGTGGAATAATACATCCGAGATATAAGGTTGCCTTAGGTTAGAATATATAACGTTATGGACGTATATACTGTTCCCACCGAGAAGTAGGGTCCGACACGCCAGGAATGTTGTCAAATATTACATCCGAGATGTTAGGTTGCCTTAGGCTAGGATATATGACGTTACAGACGTATATACTGTTCCCTCCGAGAAGTAGGGTTCGACAGACCAGGAATGTTGTCAAATATTGCATCCGAGATGTTAGGTTGCCTTAGATTATGATATATACCGTTATAGACGCATATAATGTTCCCAGCGAGAAGTAGGGTCCGACACGCCTGGAAGGTTGTAGAATATTACATCCGAGATGTCAGGTTGCCTTAGGTTGGGATATATACTGTTATAGACATATATACTGTTCCCTCCGAGAGGTAGGGTTCGACAGGACAGGAATGTTGTCAAATATTGCATCCGAGACGTTAGGTTACCTTAGATTAGGATATATACCGTTATAGACGCATGTAATGTTACCACCGAGACGTAGGGACCGACACGCCTGGAATGTTGTCAAATGTTACATCCGAGATGTTTGGTTGCATTAGGTTAGGATATATGACGTTATAGACGTATATACTATTCCCTCCGGGAAGTAGGGTTCGACAGGCCAGGAATGTTGTCAAGTATTGCATCCGAGATGTTAGGTTGCCTTAGATTATGATATATACCATTATAGACGCATATAATGTTCCCACCGAGAAGTAGGGTCCGACACGCCTGGAAGGTTGTAGAATATTACATCCGAGATGTCAGGTTGCCTTAGGTTAGGATATATACCGTTATAGACATATATACTTTTCCCCCCGAGAAGTAGGGTTTGACAGGCCAGGAATGTTGTCAAATATTGCATCCGAGATGTTAGGTTGCCTTAGATTAGGATATATACCGTTATAGAAGGATGTAATGTTACCACCGAGACGTAGGGACCGACACGCCTGGAATGTTGTCAAATGTTACATCCGAGATGTTAGGTTGCCTTAGGTTAGGATATATGACGTTACAGACGTATATACTGTTCCCTCCCGGAAGTAGGGTTCGACAGGCCAGGAATGTTGTCAAATATTGCATCCGAGATGCTAGGTTGCCTTTGGTTAGGATATATAACGTTATAGACGCATGTAATGTTACCTCCGAGAAGTAGGGTCCGACACGCCTGGAATGTTGTAGAATAATACATCCGAGATGTCAGGTTGCCTTAGGTTAGGATATATAACGTCATAGACGTATATACTGTTCCCTCCGAGATGTAGGGTTCGACAAGCCAGGAATGTTGTCTAATATTGCATCCGAGATGTTAGGTTGCCTTAGATTAGGATATATACCGTTATAGAAGCATGTAATGTTACCACCGAGACGTAGGGACCGACACGCCTGGAGTGTTGTCAAATGTTACATCCGAGATGTTAGGTTGCCTTAGGTTAGGATATATGACGTTATAAACGTATATACTGTTCCCTCCGAGAAGTACGGTTCGACAGGCCAGGAATATTGTCAAATATTGCATCCGAGATGTTAGGTTGCCTTAGGTTAGGATATATAACGTTATAGACGCATGTAATGTTACCACCGAGACGTAGGGACCGACACGCCTGGAATGTTGTCAAATGTTACATCCGATATGTTAGGTTGCCTTAGGTTAGGATATATGACGTTACAGACGTATATACTGTTCCCTCCCGGAAGTAGGGTTCGACAGGCCAGGAATGTTGTCAAATATTGCATCCGAGATGTTAGGTTGCCTTAGATTATGATATATACCATTATAGACGCAGATATTGTTCCCACCGAGACGTAGGGACCGACACGCCTGGAATGTTGTCAAATATTGCATCCGAGATGTTAAGTTGCCTTAGGTTAGGATATATAACGTTATAGACGCATGTAATGTTACCACCGAGACGTAGGGACCGACACGCCTGGAATGTTGTCAAATGTTACATCCGAGATGTTAGGTTGCCTTAGATTAGGATATACAACGTTATAGACGCATATAATGTTCCCACCGAGAAGTAGGGTCCGACACGCCTGGAATGTTGTAGAATAATACATCCGAGATGTCAGGTTGCCTTAGGTTAGGATATATAACGTCATAGACGTATATACTGTTCCCTCCGAGAAGTAGGGTTCGACAAGCCAGGAATGTTGTCTAATATTGCATCCGAGATGTTAGGTTGCCTTAGATTAGGATATATACCGTTATAGAAGCATGTAATGTTACCACCGAGACGTAGGGACCGACACGCCTGGAGTGTTGTCAAATGTTACATCCGAGATGTTAGGTTGCCTTAGGTTAGGATATATGACGTTATAAAGGTATATACTGTTCCCTCCGAGAAGTACGGTTCGACAGGCCAGGAATATTGTCAAATATTGCATCCGAGATGTTAGGTTGCCTTAGGTTAGGATATATAACGTTATAGACGCATGTAATGTTACCACCGAGACGTAGGGACCGACACGCCTGGAATGTTGTCAAATGTTACATCCGAGATGTTAGGTTGCCTTAGGTTAGGATATATGACGTTACAGACGTATATACTGTTCCCTCCCGGAAGTAGGGTTCGACAGGCCAGGAATGTTGTCAAATATTGCATCCGAGATGTTAGGTTGCCTTAGATTATGATATATACCATTATAGACGCAGATAATGTTCCCACCGAGACGTAGGGACCGACACGCCTGGAATGTTGTCAAATATTGCATCCGAGATGTTAAGTTGCCTTAGGTTAGGATATATAACGTTATAGACGCATGTAATGTTACCACCGAGACGTAGGGACCGACACGCCTGGAATGTTGTCAAATGTTACATCCGAGATGTTAGGTTGCCTTAGATTAGGATATACAACGTTATAGACGCATATAATGTTCCCACCGAGAAGTAGGGTCCGACACGCCTGGAATGTTGTAGAATAATACATCCGAGATGTCAGGTTGCCTTAGGTTAGGATATATAACGTTATAGACGTATATACTGTTCCCTCCGAGAAGTAGGGTTCGACAAGCCAGGAATGTTGTCTAATATTGCATCCGAGATGTTAGGTTGCCTTAGATTAGGATATATACCGTTATAGAAGCATGTAATGTTACCACCGAGACGTAGGGACCGACACGCCTGGAGTGTTGTCAAATGTTACATCCGAGATGTTAGGTTGCCTTAGGTTAGGATATATGACGTTATAAACGTATATACTGTTCCCTCCGAGAAGTACGGTTCGACAGGCCAGGAATATTGTCAAATATTGCATCCGAGATGTTAGGTTGCCTTAGGTTAGGATATATAACGTTATAGACGCATGTAATGTTACCACCGAGACGTAGGGACCGACACGCCTGGAATGTTGTCAAATGTTACATCCGAGATGTTAGGTTGCCTTAGGTTAGGATATATGACGTTACAGACGTATATACTGTTCCCTCCCGGAAGTAGGGTTCGACAGGCCAGGAATGTTGTCAAATATTGCATCCGAGATGTTAGGTTGCCTTAGATTATGATATATACCATTATAGACGCAGATAATGTTCCCACCGAGAAGTAGGGTCCGACACGCCTGGAAGGTAGTAGAATATTACATCCGAGATGTTAGGTTGCCTTAGGTTAGGATATATGACGTTACAGACGTATATACTGTTCCCTCCGGGAAGTAGGGTTCGACAGGCCAGGAATGTTGTCAAGTATTGCATCCGAGATGTTAGGTTGCCTTAGATTATGATATATACCATTATAGACGCATATAATGTCCCCACCGAGAAGTAGGGTCCGACACATCTGGAAGGTTGTAGAATATTACATCCGAGATGTCAGGTTGCCTTAGGTTAGGATATATACCGTTATAGACATATATACTGTTCCCTCCGAGAAGTAGGGTTCGACAGGCCAGGAATGTTGTCAAATATTGCATCCGAGATGTTAGGTTGCCTTAGGTTAGGATAAATAGCGTTATAGACGCATGTAATGTTACCACCGAGACGTAGGGACCGACACGCCTGGAATGTTGTCAAATATTACATCCGAGATGTAAGGTTGCCTTAGGCTGGGATATATGACGTTACAGACGTATATACTGTTCCCTCCGAGAAGTAGGGTTCGACAGGCCAGGAATGTTGTCAAATATTGCATCCGAGATGCTAGGTTGCCTTTGGTTAGGATATATAACGTTATAGACGCATGTAATGTTACCTCCGAGAAGTAGGGTCCGACACGCCTGGAAGGTAGTAGAATATTACATCCGAGATGTTAGGTTGCCTTAGGTTAGGATATATGACGTTACAGACGTATATACTGTTCCCTCCGGGAAGTAGGGTTCGACAGGCCAGGAATGTTGTCAAATATTGCATCCGAGATGTTAGGTTACCTTAGAGTATGATATATACCGTTATAGACGCATATAATGTTCCCACCGAGAAGTAGGGTCCGACACGCCTGGAAGGTTGTAGAATATTACATGCGAGATGTCAGGTTGCCTTAGGTTAGGATATATACCGTTATAGACATATATACTGTTCCCTCCGAGAAGTAGGGTTCGACAGGCCAGGAATGTTGTCAAATATTGCATCCGAGATGTTAGGTTGCCTTAGGTTAGGATATATAGCGTTATAGACGCATGTAATGTTACCACCGAGACGTAGGGACCGACACGCCTGGAATGTTGTCAAATATTACATCCGAGATGTAAGGTTGCCTTAGGCTGGGATATATGACGTTACAGACGTATATACTGTTCCCTCCGAGAAGTAGGGTTCGACAGACCAGGAATGTTGTCAAATATTGCATCCGAGATGTTAGGTTGCCTTAGATTATGATATATACCGTTATAGACGCATATAATGTTCCCAGCGAGAAGTAGGGTCCGACACGCCTGGAAGGTTGTAGAATATTACATCCGAGATGTCAGGTTGCCTTAGGTTAGGATATATACCGTTATAGACATATATACTGTTCCCTCCGAGAAGTAGGTTTCGACAGGCCAGGAATGTTGTCAAATATTGCATCCGAGATGTTAGGTTGCCTTAGGTTAGGATATATAGCGTTATAGACGCATGTAATGTTACCACCGAGACGTAGGGACCGACACGCCTGGAATGTTGTCAAATGTTACATCCGAGATGTTAGGTTGCCTTAGGTTAGGATGTATGACGTTACAGACGTATATACTGTTCCCTCCGGGAAGTAGGATTCGACAGGCCAGGAATGTTGTCAAGTATTGCATCCGAGATGTTAGGTTGCCTTAGATTATGATATATACCATTATAGACGCATATATTGTTCCCACCGAGAAGTAGGGTCCGACACGCCTGGAAGGTTGTAGAATATTACATCCGAGATGTCATGTTGCCTTAGGTTAGGATATATACCGTTATAGACATATATACTGTTCCCTCCGAGAAGTAGGGTTCGACAGGCCAGGAATGTTGTCAAATATTGCATCCGAGATGTTAGGTTGCCTTAGATTATGATATATACCGTTATAGACGTATATACTGTTCCCTCCGAGAAGTAGGGTTCGACAGGCCAGGAATGTTGTCAAATATTGCATCCGAGATGTTAGGTTGCCTTAGATTAGGATACATAACGTTATAGACGCATATAATGTTCCCACCGAGGAGTAGGGTCCGACACGCCTGGAATGTTGTAGTATATTACATCCGAGATGTAAGGTTGCCTTAGGTTAGAATATATAACGTTATGGACGTATATACTGTTCCCACCGAGAAGTAGGGTCCGACACGCCAGGAATGTTGTCAAATATTACATCCGAGATGTAAGGTTGCCTTAGGCTAGGATATATGACGTTACAGACGTATATACTGTTCCCTCCGAGAAGTAGGGTTCGACAGACCAGGAATGTTGTCAAATATTGCATCCGAGATGTTAGGTTGCCTTAGATTATGATATATACCGTTATAGACGCATATAATGTTCCCAGCGAGAAGTAGGGTCCGACACGCCTGGAAGGTTGTAGAATATTACATCCGAGATGTCAGGTTGCCTTAGGTTAGGATATATACCGTTATAGACATATATACTTTTCCCCCCGAGATGTAGGGTTCGACAGGCCAGGAATGTTGTCAAATATTGCATCCTAGATGTTAGGTTGCCTTAGATTAGGATATACAACGTTATAGACGCATATAACGTTCCCACCGAGAAGTAGGGTCCGACACGCCTGGAAGGTTGTAGAATATTACATCCGAGATGTTAAGTAGCCTTGGGTTAGGATATATAACGTTATAGACGTATATACTGTTCCCTCCGAGAAGTAGGGTTCGACAGGCCAGGAATGTTGTCAAATATTGCATCCGAGATGTTAGGTTGCCTTAGATTAGGATATACAACGTTATAGACGCATGTAATGTTACCACCGAGACGTAGGGACCGACACGCCTGGAATGTTGTCAAATGTTACATCCGAGATGTTAGGTTGCCTTAGGTTAGGATATATGACGTTATAGACGTATATACTGTTCCCTCCGAGAAGTACGGTTCGACAGGCCTGGAATGTTGTCAAATGTTACATCCGAGATGTTAGGTTGCCTTAGATTAGGATATACAACGTTATAGACGCATATAATGTTCCCACCGAGAAGTAGGGTCCGACACGCCTGGAATGTTGTAGAATAATACATCCGAGATGTCAGGTTGCCTTAGGATAGGATATATAACGTTATAGACGTATATACTGTTCCCTCCGAGAAGTAGGGTTCGACAGGCCAGGAATATTGTCAAATATTGCATCCTAGATGTTAGGTTGCCTTAGGTTAGGATATATAACGTTATAGACGCATGTAATGTTACCACCGAGACGTCGGGACCGACACGCCTGTAATGTTGTCAAATGTTACATCCGAGATGTTAGGTTGCCTTAGGTTAGGATATATGACGTTACAGACGTATATACTGTTCCCTCCCGGAAGTAGGGTTCGACAGGGCAGGAATGTTGTCAAATATTGCATCCGAGATGTTAGGTTGCCTTAGATTATGATATATACCATTATAGACGCATATAATGTTCCCACCGAGAAGTAGGGTCCGACACGCCTGGAAGGTTGTAGAATATTACATCCGAGATGTCAGGTTGCCTTAGGTTAGGATATATACCGTTATAGACATATATACTGTTCCCTCCGAGAAGTAGGGTTCGACAGGCCAGGAATGTTGTCAAATATTGCATCCGAGATGTTAGGTTGCGTTAGGTTAGGATATATAGTGTTATAGACGCATGTAATGTTACCACCGAGACGTAGGGACCGACACGCCTGGAATGTTGTCAAATGTTACATCCGAGATGTTAGGTTGCCTTAGGTTAGGATATATGACGTTACAGACGTATATACTGTTCCCTCCCGGAAGTAGGGTTCGACAGGGCAGGAATGTTGTCAAATGTTACATCCGAGATGTTAGGTTGCCTTAGATTAGGATATACAACGTTATAGACGCATATAATGTTCCCACCGAGAAGTAGGGTCCGACACGCCTGGAATGTTGTAGAATAATACATCCGAGATGTCAGGTTGCCTTAGGATAGGATATATAACGTTATAGACGTATATACTGTTCCCTCCGAGAAGTAGGGTTCGACAGGCCAGGAATGTTGTCAAATATTGCATCCGAGATGTTAGGTTGCCTTAGATTATGATATATACCGTTATAGACGTATATACTGTTCCCTCCGAGAAGTAGGGTTCGACAGGCCAGGAATGTTGTCAAATATTGCATCCGAGATGTTAGGTTGCCTTAGATTAGGATACATAACGTTATAGACGCATATAATGTTCCCACCGAGGAGTAGGGTCCGACACGCCTGGAATGTTGTAGTATATTACATCCGAGATGTAAGGTTGCCTTAGGTTAGAATATATAACGTTATGGACGTATATACTGTTCCCACCGAGAAGTAGGGTCCGACACGCCAGGAATGTTGTCAAATATTACATCCGAGATGTAAGGTTGCCTTAGGCTAGGATATATGACGTTACAGACGTATATACTGTTCCCTCCGAGAAGTAGGGTTCGACAGACCAGGAATGTTGTCAAATATTGCATCCGAGATGTTAGGTTGCCTTAGATTATGATATATACCGTTATAGACGCATATAATGTTCCCAGCGAGAAGTAGGGTCCGACACGCCTGGAAGGTTGTAGAATATTACATCCGAGATGTCAGGTTGCCTTAGGTTAGGATATATACCGTTATAGACATATATACTTTTCCCCCCGAGATGTAGGGTTCGACAGGCCAGGAATGTTGTCAAATATTGCATCCTAGATGTTAGGTTGCCTTAGATTAGGATATACAACGTTATAGACGCATATAATGTTCCCACCGAGAAGTAGGGTCCGACACGCCTGGAAGGTTGTAGAATATTACATCCGAGATGTTAAGTAGCCTTGGGTTAGGATATATAACGTTATAGACGTATATACTGTTCCCTCCGAGAAGTAGGGTTCGACAGGCCAGGAATGTTGTCAAATATTGCATCCGAGATGTTAGGTTGCCTTAGATTAGGATATACAACGTTATAGACGCATGTAATGTTACCACCGAGACGTAGGGACCGACACGCCTGGAATGTTGTCAAATGTTACATCCGAGATGTTAGGTTGCCTTAGGTTAGGATATATGACGTTATAGACGTATATACTGTTCCCTCCGAGAAGTACGGTTCGACAGGCCTGGAATGTTGTCAAATGTTACATCCGAGATGTTAGGTTGCCTTAGATTAGGATATACAACGTTATAGACGCATATAATGTTCCCACCGAGAAGTAGGGTCCGACACGCCTGGAATGTTGTAGAATAATACATCCGAGATGTCAGGTTGCCTTAGGATAGGATATATAACGTTATAGACGTATATACTGTTCCCTCCGAGAAGTAGGGTTCGACAGGCCAGGAATATTGTCAAATATTGCATCCTAGATGTTAGGTTGCCTTAGGTTAGGATATATAACGTTATAGACGCATGTAATGTTACCACCGAGACGTCGGGACCGACACGCCTGTAATGTTGTCAAATGTTACATCCGAGATGTTAGGTTGCCTTAGGTTAGGATATATGACGTTACAGACGTATATACTGTTCCCTCCCGGAAGTAGGGTTCGACAGGGCAGGAATGTTGTCAAATATTGCATCCGAGATGTTAGGTTGCCTTAGATTATGATATATACCATTATAGACGCATATAATGTTCCCACCGAGAAGTAGGGTCCGACACGCCTGGAAGGTTGTAGAATATTACATCCGAGATGTCAGGTTGCCTTAGGTTAGGATATATACCGTTATAGACATATATACTGTTCCCTCCGAGAAGTAGGGTTCGACAGGCCAGGAATGTTGTCAAATATTGCATCCGAGATGTTAGGTTGCGTTAGGTTAGGATATATAGTGTTATAGACGCATGTAATGTTACCACCGAGACGTAGGGACCGACACGCCTGGAATGTTGTCAAATGTTACATCCGAGATGTTAGGTTGCCTTAGGTTAGGATATATGACGTTACAGACGTATATACTGTTCCCTCCCGGAAGTAGGGTTCGACAGGGCAGGAATGTTGTCAAATGTTACATCCGAGATGTTAGGTTGCCTTAGATTAGGATATACAACGTTATAGACGCACATAATGTTCCCACCGAGAAGTAGGGTCCGACACGCCTGGAATGTTGTAGAATAATACATCCGAGATGTCAGGTTGCCTTAGGATAGGATATATAACGTTATAGACGTATATACTGTTCCCTCCGAGAAGTAGGGTTCGACAGGCCAGGAATATTGTCAAATATTGCATCCTAGATGTTAGGTTGCCTTAGGTTAGGATATATAACGTTATAGACGCATGTAATGTTACCACCGAGACGTCGGGACCGACACGCCTGTAATGTTGTCAAATGTTACATCCGAGATGTTAGGTTGCCTTAGGTTAGGATATATGACGTTACAGACGTATATACTGTTCCCTCCCGGAAGTAGGGTTCGACAGGGCAGGAATGTTGTCAAATATTGCATCCGAGATGTTAGGTTGCCTTAGATTATGATATATACCATTATAGACGCATATAATGTTCCCACCGAGAAGTAGGGTCCGACACGCCTGGAAGGTTGTAGAATATTACATCCGAGATGTCAGGTTGCCTTAGGTTAGGATATATACCGTTATAGACATATATACTGTTCCCTCCGAGAAGTAGGGTTCGACAGGCCAGGAATGTTGTCAAATATTGCATCCGAGATGTTAGGTTGCGTTAGGTTAGGATATATAGTGTTATAGACGCATGTAATGTTACCACCGAGACGTAGGGACCGACACGCCTGGAATGTTGTCAAATGTTACATCCGAGATGTTAGGTTGCCTTAGGTTAGGATGTATGACGTTACAGACGTATATACTGTTCCCTCTGAGAATTAGGGTTCGACAGGCCAGGAATGTTGTCAAATATTGCATCCGAGATGTTAGGTTGCCTTAGGTTAGGATATATATCGTTATAGACGTATATATAGTTCCCACCCAGAGGTAGGGTTCGACAGGCCAGGAATGTTGTCAAATATTGCATCCGAGATGTTAGTTTGCCTTAGATTAGGATATACAACGTTATAGACGCATATAATGTTACCTCCGAGACGTAGGGACCGACACGCCTGGAATGTTGTCAAATGTTACATCCGAGATGTTAGGTTGCCTTATGTTAGGATATATGACGCTACAGACGTATATACTGTTCCCTCCGAGAAGTAGGGTTCGACAGGCCAGGAATGTTGTCAAATATTGCATCCGAGATGTTAGGTTGCCTTAGATTAGGATATATACCGTTATAGACGTATATAATGTACCCTCCGAGAAGTAGGGTTCGACAGGCCAGGAATGTTGTCAAATATTGCATCCGAGATGTTAGGTTGCCTTAGATTAGGATATACAACGTTATAGACGCATATAATGTTCCCACCGAGAAGTAGGGTCCGACACGCCTGGAAGGTTGTAGAATATTACATCCGAGATGTTAAGTTGCCTTGGGTTAGGATATATAACGTTATAGACGTATATACTGTTCCCTCCGAGAAGTAGGGTTCGACAGGCCAGGAATGTTGTCAAATATTGCATCCGAGATGTTAGGTTGCCTTAGATTAGGATATACAACGTTATAGACGCATATAATGTTCCCACCGAGGAGTAGCGTCCGACACGCCTGGAATGTTGTAGTATATTACATCCGAGATGTAAGGTTGCCTTAGGTTAGAATATATAACGTTATGGACGTATATACTGTTCCCACCGAGAAGTAGGGTCCGACACGCCAGGAATGTTGTCAAATATTACATCCGAGATGTAAGGTTGCCTTAGGCTAGGATATATGACGTTACAGACGTATATACTGTTCCCTCCGAGAAGTAGGGTTCGACAGACCAGGAATGTTGTTAAATATGGCATCCGAGATATTAGGTTGCCTTAGATTATGATATATACCGTTATAGACGCATATAATGTTCCCAGCGAGAAGTAGGGTCCGACACGCCTGGAAGGTTGTAGAATATTACATCCGAGATGTCAGGTTGCCTTAGGTTGGGATATATACTGTTATAGACATATATACTGTTCCCTCCGAGAGGTAGGGTTCGACAGGACAGGAATGTTGTCAAATATTGCATCCGAGATGTTAGGTTGCCTTAGATTAGGATATATACCGTTATAGACGCATGTAATGTTACCACCGAGACGTAGGGACCGACACGCCTGGAATGTTGTCAAATGTTACATCCGAGATGTTAGGTTGCCTTAGGTTAGGATATATGACGTTACAGACGTATATACTGTTCCCTCCGGGAAGTAGGGTTCGACAGGCCAGGAATGTTGTCAAGTATTGCATCCGAGCTGTTAGGTTGCCTTAGATTATGATATATACCATTATAGACGCATATAATGTTCCCACCGAGAAGTAGGGTCCGACACGCCTGGAAGGTTGTAGAATATTACATCCGAGATGTCAGGTTGCCTTAGGTTAGAATATATACCGTTATAGACATATATACTGTTCCCTCCGAGAAGTAGGGTTCGACAGACCAGGAATGTTGTCAAATATTGCATCCGAGATGTTAGGTTGCCTTAGATTATGATATATACCGTTATAGACGTATATACTGTTCCCTCCGAGAAGTAGGGTCCGACACGCCTGGAATGTTGTAGTATATTACATCCGAGATGTAAGGTTGCCTTAGGTAAGAATATATAACGTTATGGACGTATATACTGTTCCCACCGAGAAGTAGGGTCCGACACGCCAGGAATGTTGTCAAATATTACATCCGAGATGTTAGGTTGCCTTAGATTATGATATATACCGTTATAGACGCATATAATGTTCCCAGCGAGAAGTAGGGTCCGACAAGCCTGGAAGGTTGTAGAATATTACATCCGAGATGTCAGGTTGCCTTAGGTTGGGATATATACTGTTATAGACATATATACTGTTCCCTCCGAGAGGTAGGGTTCGACAGGACAGGAATGTTGTCAAATATTGCATCCGAGATGTTAGGTTACCTTAGATTAGGATATATACCGTTATAGACGCATGTAATGTTACCACCGAGACGTAGGGACCGACACGCCTGGAATGTTGTCAAATGTTACATCCGAGATGTTAGGTTGCCTTAGGTTAGGATATATGACGTTACAGACGTATATACTGTTCCCTCCGGGAAGTAGGGTTCGACAGGCCAGGAATGTTGTCAAGTATTGCATCCGAGATGTTAGGTTGCCTTAGATTATAATATATACCATTATAGACGCATATAATGTTCCCACCGAGAAGTAGGGTCCGACACGCCTGGAAGGTTGTAGAATATTAGTTCCGAGATGACAGGTTGCCTTAGGTTAGGATATATACCGTTATAGACATATATACTGTTCCCCCGAGAAGTAGGGTACGACAGGCCAGGAATGTTGTCAAATATTGCATCCGAGATGTTAGGTTGCCTTAGATTAGGATATATACCGTTATAGAAGGATGTAATGTTACATCCGAGATGTTAGGTTGCCTTAGGTTAGGATATATGACGTTATAGACGTATATACTGTTCCCTCCGCGAAGTACGGTTCGACAGGCCAGGAATATTGTCAAATATTGCATCCTAGATGTTAGGTTGCCTTAGGTTAGGATATATAACGTTATAGACGCATTAATGTTACCACCGAGACGTAGGGACCGACACGCCTGGAATGTTGTCAAATGTGACATCCGAGATGTTAGGTTGCCTTAGGTTAGGATATATATCGGTATAGACGTATATACTGTTCCCACCGAGAGGTAGGGTTCGACAGGCCAGGAATGTTGTCAAATATTGCATCCGAGATGTTAGGTTGCCTTAGATTAGGATATACAACGTTATAGACGCATATAATGTTCCCACCGAGAAGTAGGGTCCGACACGCCTGGAAGGTTGTAGAATATTACATCCGAGATGTTAAGTTGCCTTGGGTTAGGATATATAACGTTATAGACGTATATACTGTTCCCTCCGAGAAGTAGGGTTCGACAGGCCAGGAATGTTGTCAAATATTGCATCCGAGATGTTAGGTTGCCTTAGATTATGATATATACCGTTATAGACGTATATACTGTTCCCTCCGAGAAGTAGGGTTCGACAGGCCAGGAATGTTGTCAAATATTGCATCCGAGATGTTAGGTTGCCTTAGATTAGGATATACAACGTTATAGACGCATATAATGTTCCCACCGAGGAGTAGGGTCCGACACGCCTGGAATGTTGTAGTATATTACATCCGAGATGTAAGGTTGCCTTAGGATAGAATATATAACGTTATGGACGTATATACTGTTCCCATCGAGAAGTAGGGTCCGACACGCCAGGAATGTTGTCAAATATTACATCCGAGATGTAAGGTTGCCTTAGGTTAGGATATATACCGTTATAGACATATATACTGTTCCCTCCGAGAAGTAGGGTTCGACAGGCCAGGAATGTTGTCAAATATTGCATCCGAGATGTTAGGTTGCCTTAGATTAGGATATACAACGTTATAGACGCATATAATGTCACCTCCGAGACGCAGGGACGACACGCCTGGAATGTTGTCAAATGTTACATCCGAGAAGTTAGGTTGCCTTATGTTAGGATATATGACGCTACAGACGTATATACTGTTCCCTGCGAGAAGTAGGGTTCGACAGACCAGGAATGTTGTTAAATATGGCATCCGAGATATTAGGTTGCCTTAGATTATGATATATACCGTTATAGACGCATATAATGTTCCCAGCGAGAAGTAGGGTCCGACACGCCTGGAAGGTTGTAGAATATTACATCCGAGATGTCAGGTTGCCTTAGGTTGGGATATATACTGTTATAGACATATATACTGTTCCCTCCGAGAGGTAGGGTTCGACAGGACAGGAATGTTGTCAAATATTCCATCCGAGATGTTAGGTTGCCTTAGATTAGGATATATACCGTTATAGACGCATGTAATGTTACCACCGAGACGTAGGGACCGACACGCCTGGAATGTTGTCAAATGTTACATCCGAGATGTTAGGTTGCCTTAGGTTAGGATATATGACGTTACAGACGTATATACTGTTCCCTCCGGGAAGTAGGGTTCGACAGGCCAGGAATGTTGTCAAGTATTGCATCCGAGCTGTTAGGTTGCCTTAGATTATGATATATACCATTATAGACGCATATAATGTTCCCACCGAGAAGTAGGGTCCGACACGCCTGGAAGGTTGTAGAATATTACATCCGAGATGTCAGGTTGCCTTAGGTTAGAATATATACCGTTATAGACATATATACTGTTCCCTCCGAGAAGTAGGGTTCGACAGACCAGGAATGTTGTCAAATATTGCATCCGAGATGTTAGGTTGCCTTAGATTATGATATATACCGTTATAGACGTATATACTGTTCCCTCCGAGAAGTAGGGTCCGACACGCCTGGAATGTTGTAGTATATTACATCCGAGATGTAAGGTTGCCTTAGGTAAGAATATATAACGTTATGGACGTATATACTGTTCCCACCGAGAAGTAGGGTCCGACACGCCAGGAATGTTGTCAAATATTACATCCGAGATGTTAGGTTGCCTTAGATTATGATATATACCGTTATAGACGCATATAATGTTCCCAGCGAGAAGTAGGGTCCGACAAGCCTGGAAGGTTGTAGAATATTACATCCGAGATGTCAGGTTGCCTTAGGTTGGGATATATACTGTTATAGACATATATACTGTTCCCTCCGAGAGGTAGGGTTCGACAGGACAGGAATGTTGTCAAATATTGCATCCGAGATGTTAGGTTACCTTAGATTAGGATATATACCGTTATAGACGCATGTAATGTTACCACCGAGACGTAGGGACCGACACGCCTGGAATGTTGTCAAATGTTACATCCGAGATGTTAGGTTGCCTTAGGTTAGGATATATGACGTTACAGACGTATATACTGTTCCCTCCGGGAAGTAGGGTTCGACAGGCCAGGAATGTTGTCAAGTATTGCATCCGAGATGTTAGGTTGCCTTAGATTATGATATATACCATTATAGACGCATATAATGTTCCCACCGAGAAGTAGGGTCCGACACGCCTGGAAGGTTGTAGAATATTAGTTCCGAGATGACAGGTTGCCTTAGGTTAGGATATATACCGTTATAGACATATATACTGTTCCCCCGAGAAGTAGGGTTCGACAGGCCAGGAATGTTGTCAAATATTGCATCCGAGATGTTAGGTTGCCTTAGATTAGGATATATACCGTTATAGAAGGATGTAATGTTACATCCGAGATGTTAGGTTGCCTTAGGTTAGGATATATGACGTTATAGACGTATATACTGTTCCCTCCGCGAAGTACGGTTCGACAGGCCAGGAATATTGTCAAATATTGCATCCGAGATGTTAGGTTGCCTTAGGTTAGGATATATAACGTTATAGACGCATGTAATGTTACCACCGAGACGTAGGGACCGACACGCCTGGAATGTTGTCAAATGTTACATCCGAGATGTTAGGTTGCCTTAGGTTAGGATATATGACGTTACAGACGTATATACTGTTCCCTCCCGGAAGTAGGGTTCGACAGGCCAGGAATGTTGTCAAATATAGCATCCGAGATGTTAGGTTGCCTTAGGTTAGGATATATAGCGTTATAGAAGCATGTAATGTTACCACCGAGACATAGGGACCGACACGCCTGAAATGTTGTCAAATGTTACATCCGAGATGTTAGGTTGCCTTAGGTTAGGATGTATGACGTTACAGACGTATATACTGTTCCCTCCGAGAATTAGGGTTCGACAGGCCAGGATTGTTGTCAAATATTGCATCCGAGATGTTAGGTTGCCTTAGGTTAGGATATATATCGTTATAGACGTATATACTGTTCCCACCCAGAGGTAGGGTTCGACAGGCCAGGAATGTTGTCAAATATTGCATCCGAGATGTTAGGTTGCCTTAGATTCGGATATACAACGTTATAGACGCATATAATGTTCCCACCGAGGAGTACGGTCCGACACGCCTGGAATGTTGTAGTATATTACATCCGAGATGTAAGGTTGCCTTAGGTTAGAATATATAACGTTATGGACGTATATACTGTTCCCACCGAGAAGTAGGGTTCGACAGGCCAGGAATGTTGTCAAATATTACATCCGAGATGTAAGGTTGCCTTAGGCTAGGATATATGACGTTACAGACGTATATACTGTTCCCTCCGAGAAGTAGGGTTCGACAGACCAGGAATGTTGTTAAATATTGCATCCGAGATGTTAGGTTGCCTTAGATTATGATATATACCGTTATAGACGCATATAATGTTCCCAGCGAGAAGTAGGGTCCGACACGCCTGGAAGGTTGTAGAATATTACATCCGAGATGTCAGGTTGCCTTAGGTTGGGATATATACTGTTATAGACATATATACTGTTCCCTCCGAGAGGTAGGGTTCGACAGGACAGGAATGTTGTCAAATATTGCATCCGAGATGTTAGGTTGCCTTAGATTAGGATATACAACGTTATAGACGCATATAATGTTCCCACCGAGAAGTAGGGTCCGACACGCCTGGAAGGTTGTAGAATATTACATCCGAGATGTTAAGTTGCCTTGGGTTAGGATATATAACGTTATAGACGTATATACTGTTCCCTCCGAGAAGTAGGGTTCGACAGGCCAGGAATGTTGTCAAATATTACATCCGAGATGTAAGGTTGCCTTAGGCTAGGATATATGACGTTACAGACGTATATACAGTTCCCTCCGAGATGTAGGGTTCGACAGACCAGGAATGTTGTTAAATATTGCATCCGAGATATTAGGTTGCCTTAGATTATGATATATACCGTTATAGACGCATATAATGTTCCCAGCGAGAAGTAGGGTCCGACACGCCTGGAAGGTTGTAGAATATTACATCCGAGATGTCAGGTTGCCTTAGGTTGGGATATATACTGTTATAGACATATATACTGTTCCCTCCGAGAGGTAGGGTTCGACAGGACAGGAATGTTGTCAAATATTGCATCCGAGATGTTAGGTTGCCTTAGATTCGGATATACAACGTTATAGACGCATATAATGTTCCCACCGAGGAGTACGGTCCGACACGCCTGGAATGTTGTAGTATATTACATCCGAGATGTTAGGTTGCCTTAGGTTAGAATATATAACGTTATGGACGTATATACTGTTCCCACCGAGAAGTAGGGTTCGACAGGCCAGGAATGTTGTCAAATATTACATCCGAGATGTAAGGTTGCCTTAGATTAGGATATACAACGTTATAGACGCATATAATGTTCCCACCGAGAAGTAGGGTCCGACACGCCTGGAAGGTTGTAGAATATTACATCCGAGATGTTAAGTTGCCTTGGGTTAGGATATATAACGTTATAGACGTATATACTGTTCCCTCCGAGAAGTAGGGTTCGACAGGCCAGGAATGTTGTCAAATATTACATCCGAGATGTAAGATTGCCTTAGGCTAGGATATATGACGTTACAGACGTATATACTGTTCCCTCCGAGAAGTAGGGTTCGACAGACCAGGAATGTTGTTAAATATTGCATCCGAAATGTTAGGTTGCCTTAGATTATGATATATACCGTTATAGACGCATATAATGTTCCCAGCGAGAGGTAGGGTCCGACACGCCTGGAAGGTTGTAGAATATTACATCCGAGATGTCAGGTTGCCTTAGGTTGGGATATATACTGTTATCGACATATTTACTGTTCCCTCCGAGAGGTAGGGTTCGACAGGACAGGAATGTTGTCAAATATTGCATCCGAGATGTTAGGTTGCCTTAGATTAGGATATATACCGTTATAGACGCATGTAATGTTACCACCGAGACGTAGGGACCGACACGCCTGGAATGTTGTCAAATGTTACATCCGAGATGTTAGGTTGCCTTAGGTTAGGATATATGACGTTACAGACGTATATACTGTTCCCTCCGGGAAGTAGGGTTCGACAGGCCAGGAATGTTGTCAAGTATTGCATCCGAGATGTTAGGTTGCCTTAGATTATGATATATACCATTATAGACGCATATAGTGTTCCCACCGAGAAGTAGGGTCCGACACGCCTGGAAGGTTGTAGAATATTAGTTCCGAGATGACAGGTTGCCTTAGGTTAGGATATATACCGTTATAGACATATATACTGTTCACCCGAGAAGTAGGGTTCGACAGGCCAGGAATGTTGTCAAATATTGCATCCGAGATGTTAGGTTGCCTTAGATTAGGATATATACCGTTATAGAAGGATGTAATGTTACATCCGAGATGTTAGGTTGCCTTAGGTTAGGATATATGACGTTATAGACGTATATACTGTTCCCTCCGCGAAGTACGGTTCGACAGGCCAGGAATATTGTCAAATATTGCATCCGAGATGTTAGGTTGCCTTAGGTTAGGATATATAGCGTTATAGACGCATGTAATGTTACCACCGAGACATAGGGACCGACACGCCTGAAATGTTGTCAAATGTTACATCCGAGATGTTAGGTTGCCTTAGGTTAGGATGTATGACGTTACAGACGTATATACTGTTCCCTCCGAGAATTAGGGTTCGACAGGCCAGGAATGTTGTCAAATATTGCATCCGAGATGTTAGGTTGCCTTAGGTTAGGATATATATCGTTATAGACGTATATACTGTTCCCACCCAGAGGTAGGGTTCGACAGGCCAGGAATGTTGTCAAATATTGCATCCGAGATGTTAGGTTGCCTTAGATTCGGATATACAACGTTATAGACGCATATAATGTTCCCACCGAGGAGTACGGTCCGACACGCCTGGAATGTTGTAGTATATTACATCCGAGATGTAAGGTTGCCTTAGGTTAGAATATATAACGTTATGGACGTATATACTGTTCCCACCGAGAAGTAGGGTTCGACAGGCCAGGAATGTTGTCAAATATTACATCCGAGATGTAAGGTTGCCTTAGGTTAGGATATATGACGTTACAGACGTATATACTGTTCCCTCCGGGAAGTAGGGTTCGACAGGCCAGGAATGTTGTCAAGTATTGCATCCGAGATGTTAGGTTGCCTTAGATTATGATATATACCATTATAGACGCATATAGTGTTCCCACCGAGATGTAGGGTCCGACACGCCTGGAAGGTTGTAGAATATTACATCCGAGATGTTAAGTTGCCTTAGGTTAGGATATATAACGTTATAGACGTATATACTGTTCCCTCCGAGAAGTAGGGTTCGACAGGCCAGGAATGTTGTCAAATATTGCATCCGAGATGTTAGGTTGCCTTAGATTAGGATATACAACGTTATAGACGCATATAATGTTCCCACCGAGGAGTAGGGTCCGACACGCCTGGAATGTTGTAGTATATTACATCCGAGATGTAAGGTTGCCTTAGGTTAGAATATATAACGTTATGGACGTATATACTGTTCCCACCGAGAAGTAGGGTCCGACACGCCAGGAATGTTGTCAAATATTACATCCGAGATGTAAGGTTGCCTTAGGCTAGGATATATGACGTTACAGACGTGTATACTGTTCCCTCCGAGAAGTAGGGTTCGACAGGCCAGGAATGTTGTCAAATATTGCATCCGAGATGTTAGGTTGCCTTAGATTAGGATATACAACGTTATAGACGCATATATTGTTCCCACCGAGAAGTAGGGTCCGACACGCCTGGAATGTTGTAGAATATTACATCCGAGATGTAAGGTTGCCTTAGGTTAGGATATATAACGTTATGGACGTATATACAGTTCCCACCGAGAAGTAGAGTCCGAAACGCCAGGAATGTTGTAAAATATTACATCCGAGTTGTTACGTTGCCGTTATAGACGCATTAATGTTACCACCGAGACGTAGGGACCGACACGCCTGGAATGTTGTCAAATGTGACATCCGAGATGTTAGGTTGCCTTAGGTTAGGATATATATCGGTATAGACGTATATACTGTTCCCACCGAGAGGTAGGGTTCGACAGGCCAGGAATGTTGTCAAATATTGCATCCGAGATGTTAGGTTGCCTTAGATTAGGATATACAACGTTATAGACGCATATAATGTTCCCACCGAGAAGTAGGGTCCGACACGCCTGGAAGGTTGTAGAATATTACATCCGAGATGTTAAGTTGCCTTGGGTTAGGATATATAACGTTATAGACGTATATACTGTTCCCTCCGAGAAGTAGGGTTCGACAGGCCAGGAATGTTGTCAAATATTGCATCCGAGATGTTAGGTTGCCTTAGATTAGGATATACAACGTTATAGACGCATATAATGTTCCCACCGAGGAGTAGGGTCCGACACGCCTGGAATGTTGTAGTATATTACATCCGAGATGTAAGGTTGCCTTAGGATAGAATATATAACGTTATGGACGTATATACTGTTCCCATCGAGAAGTAGGGTCCGACACGCCAGGAATGTTGTCAAATATTACATCCGAGATGTAAGGTTGCCTTAGGCTAGGATATATGACGTTACAGACGTATATACTGTTCCCTCCGGGAAGTAGGGTTCGAGAGGCCAGGAATGTTGTCAAGTATTGCATCCGAGATGTTAGGTTGCCTTAGATTATGATATATACCATTATAGACGCATATAGTGTTCCCACCGAGATGTAGGGTCCGACACGCCTGGAAGGTTGTAGAATATTACATCCGAGATGTCAGGTTGCCTTAGGTTAGGATATATGACGTTACAGACGTATATACTGTTCCCTCCGGGAAGTAGGGTTCGACAGGCCAGGAATGATGTCAAGTATTGCATCCGAGATGTTACGTTGCCTTAGATTATGATATATACCATTATACACGCATATAATGTTCCCACCGAGAAGTAGGGTCCGACACGCCTGGAAGGTTGTAGAATATTACATCCGAGATGTCAGGTTGCCTTAGGTTAGGATATATACCGTTATAGACATATATACTGTTCCCTCCGAGAAGTAGGGTTCGACAGGCCAGGAATGTTGTCAAATATTGCATCCGAGATGTTAGGTTGCCTTAGATTAGGATATACAACGTTATAGACGCATATAATGTCACCTCCGAGACGCAGGGACCGACACGCCTGGAATGTTGTCAAATGTTACATCCGAGAAGTTAGGTTGCCTTATGTTAGGATATATGACGCTACAGACGTATACACTGTTCCCTGCGAGAAGTAGGGTTCGACACGCCTGGAAGGTTGTAGAATATTACATCCGAGATGTTAAGTTGCCTTAGGTTAGGATATATAACGTTATAGACGTATATACTGTTCCCTCCGAGAAGTAGGGTTCGACAGGCCAGGAATGTTGTCAAATATTGCATCCGAGATGTTAGGTTGCCTTAGATTAGGATATACAACGTTATAGACGCATATAATGTTCCCACCGAGGAGTAGGGTCCGACACGCCTGGAATGTTGTAGTATATTACATCCGAGATGTAAGGTTGCCTTAGGTTAGAATATATAACGTTATGGACGTATATACTGTTCCCACCGAGAAGTAGGGTCCGACACGCCAGGAATGTTGTCAAATATTACATCCGAGATGTAAGGTTGCCTTAGGCTAGGATATATGACGTTACAGACGTGTATACTGTTCCCTCCGAGAAGTAGGGTTCGACAGGACAGGAATGTTGTCAAATATTGCATCCGAGATGTTAGGTTGCCTTAGATTAGGATATACAACGTTATAGACGCATATAATGTTCCCACCGAGGAGTAGGGTCCGACACGCCTGGAATGTTGTAGTATATTAC
The DNA here is from genome assembly GCA_963969225.1 of Xylocopa violacea. NCBI lineage: Eukaryota > Metazoa > Arthropoda > Insecta > Hymenoptera > Apidae > Xylocopa > Xylocopa violacea. The sequence continues at coordinate 25,921,508 of CAXAJV010000004.1, forward strand.
ATCCGAGATGTAAGGTTGCCTTAGGATAGAATATATAACGTTATGGACGTATATACTGTTCCCATCGAGAAGTAGGGTCCGACACGCCAGGAATGTTGTCAAATATTACATCCGAGATGTAAGGTTGCCTTAGGCTAGGATATATGACGTTACAGACGTATATACTGTTCCCTCCGGGAAGTAGGGTTCGAGAGGCCAGGAATGTTGTCAAGTATTGCATCCGAGATGTTAGGTTGCCTTAGATTATGATATATACCATTATAGACGCATATAGTGTTCCCACCGAGATGTAGGGTCCGACACGCCTGGAAGGTTGTAGAATATTACATCCGAGAAGTTAGGTTGCCTTATGTTAGGATATATGACGCTACAGACGTATATACTGTTCCCTGCGAGAAGTAGGGTTCGACACGCCTGGAAGGTTGTAGAATATTACATCCGAGATGTTAAGTTGCCTTAGGTTAGGATATATAACGTTATAGACGTATATACTGTTCCCTCTGAGAAGTAGGGTTCGACAGGCCAGGAATGTTGTCAAATATTGCATCCGAGATGTTAGGTTGCCTTAGATTAGGATATACAACGTTATAGACGCATATAATGTTCCCACCGAGGAGTAGGGTCCGACACGCCTGGAATGTTGTAGTATATTACATCCGAGATGTAAGGTTGCCTTAGGTTAGAATATATAACGTTATGGACGTATATACTGTTCCCACCGAGAAGTAGGGTCCGACACGCCAGGAATGTTGTCAAATATTACATCCGAGATGTAAGGTTGCCTTAGGCTAGGATATATGACGTTACAGACGTGTATACTGTTCCCTCCGAGAAGTAGGGTTCGACAGGCCAGGAATGTTGTCAAATATTGCATCCGAGATGTTAGGTTGCCTTAGATTAGGATATACAACGTTATAGACGCATATATTGTTCCCACCGAGAAGTAGGGTCCGACACGCCTGGAATGTTGTAGAATATTACATCCGAGATGTAAGGTTGCCTTAGGTTAGGATATATAACGTTATGGACGTATATACAGTTCCCACCGAGAAGTAGGGTCCGAAACGCCAGGAATGTTGTAAAATATTACATCCGAGTTGTTACGTTGCCGTTATAGACGCATTAATGTTACCACCGAGACGTAGGGACCGACACGCCTGGAATGTTGTCAAATGTGACATCCGAGATGTTAGGTTGCCTTAGGTTAGGATATATATCGTTATAGACGTATATACTGTTCCCACCGAGAGGTAGGGTTCGACAGGCCAGGAATGTTGTCAAATATTGCATCCGAGATGTTAGGTTGCCTTAGATTAGGATATACAACGTTATAGACGCATATAATGTTCCCACCGAGAAGTAGGGTCCGACACGCCTGGAAGGTTGTAGAATATTACATCCGAGATGTTAAGTTGCCTTGGGTTAGGATATATAACGTTATAGACGTATATACTGTTCCCTCCGAGAAGTAGGGTTCGACAGGCCAGGAATGTTGTCAAATATTGCATCCGAGATGTTAGGTTGCCTTAGATTATGATATATACCATTATACACGCATATAATGTTCCCACCGAGAAGTAGGGTCCGACACGCCTGCAAGGTTGTAGAATATTACATCCGAGATGTCAGGTTGCCTTAGGTTAGGATATATACCGTTATAGACATATATACTGTTCCCTCCGAGAAGTAGGGTTCGACAGGCCAGGAATGTTGTCAAATATTGCATCCGAGATGTTAGGTTGCCTTAGATTAGGATATACAACGTTATAGACGCATATAATGTCACCTCCGAGACGCAGGGACCGACACGCCTGGAATGTTGTCAAATGTTACATCCGAGAAGTTAGGTTGCCTTATGTTAGGATATATGACGCTACAGACGTATACACTGTTCCCTGCGAGAAGTAGGGTTCGACACGCCTGGAAGGTTGTAGAATATTACATCCGAGATGTTAAGTTGCCTTAGGTTAGGATATATAACGTTATAGACGTATATACTGTTCCCTCCGAGAAGTAGGGTTCGACAGGCCAGGAATGTTGTCAAATATTGCATCCGAGATGTTAGGTTGCCTTAGATTAGGATATACAACGTTATAGACGCATATAATGTTCCCACCGAGGAGTAGGGTCCGACACGCCTGGAATGTTGTAGTATATTACATCCGAGATGTAAGGTTGCCTTAGGTTAGAATATATAACGTTATGGACGTATATACTGTTCCCACCGAGAAGTAGGGTCCGACACGCCAGGAATGTTGTCAAATATTACATCCGAGATGTAAGGTTGCCTTAGGCTAGGATATATGACGTTACAGACGTGTATACTGTTCCCTCCGAGAAGTAGGGTTCGACAGGCCAGGAATGTTGTCAAATATTGCATCCGAGATGTTAGGTTGCCTTAGATTAGGATATACAACGTTATAGACGCATATATTGTTCCCACCGAGAAGTAGGGTCCGACACGCCTGGAATGTTGTAGAATATTACATCCGAGATGTAAGGTTGCCTTAGGTTAGGATATATAACGTTATGGACGTATATACAGTTCCCACCGAGAAGTAGGGTCCGAAACGCCAGGAATGTTGTAAAATATTACATCCGAGTTGTTACGTTGCCGTTATAGACGCATTAATGTTACCACCGAGACGTAGGGACCGACACGCCTGGAATGTTGTCAAATGTGACATCCGAGATGTTAGGTTGCCTTAGGTTAGGATATATATCGTTATAGACGTATATACTGTTCCCACCGAGAGGTAGGGTTCGACAGGCCAGGAATGTTGTCAAATATTGCATCCGAGATGTTAGGTTGCCTTAGATTAGGATATACAACGTTATAGACGCATATAATGTTCCCACCGAGAAGTAGGGTCCGACACGCCTGGAAGGTTGTAGAATATTACATCCGAGATGTTAAGTTGCCTTGGGTTAGGATATATAACGTTATAGACGTATATACTGTTCCCTCCGAGAAGTAGGGTTCGACAGGCCAGGAATGTTGTCAAATATTGCATCCGAGATGTTAGGTTGCCTTAGATTCGGATATACAACGTTATAGACGCATATAATGTTCCCACCGAGGAGTTGGGTCCGACACGCCTGGAATGTTGTAGTATATTACATCCGAGATGTAAGGTTGCCTTAGGTTAGAATATATAACGTTATGGACGTATATACTGTTCCCACCGAGAAGTAGGGTCCGACACGCCAGGAATGTTGTCAAATATTACATCCGAGATGTAAGGTTGCCTTAGGCTAGGATATATGACGTTACAGACGTATATACTGTTCCCTCCGAGAAGTAGGGTTCGACAGGCCAGGAATGTTGTCAAATATTGCATCCGAGATGTTAGGTTGCCTTAGATTAGGATATATACCGTTATAGACGCATGTAATATTACCACCGAGACGTAGGGACCGACACGCCTGGAATGTTGTCAAATGTTACATCCGAGATGTTAGGTTGCCTTAGGTTAGGATATATGACGTTACAGACGTATATACTGTTCCCTCCGGGAAGTAGGGTTCGACAGGCCAGGAATGATGTCAAGTATTGCATCCGAGATGTTACGTTGCCTTAGATTATGATATATACCATTATACACGCATATAATGTTCCCACCGAGAAGTAGGGTCCGACACGCCTGCAAGGTTGTAGAATATTACATCCGAGATGTCAGGTTGCCTTAGGTTAGGATATATACCGTTATAGACATATATACTGTTCCCTCCGAGAAGTAGGGTTCGACAGGCCAGGAATGTTGTCAAATATTGCATCCGAGATGTTAGGTTGCCTTAGATTATGATATATACCGTTATAGACGTATATACTGTTCCCTCCGAGAAGTAGGGTTCGACAGGCCAGGAATGTTGTCAAATATTGCATCCGAGATGTTAGGTTGCCTTAGATTAGGATATACAACGTTATAGACGCATATAATGTTCCCACCGAGGAGTAGGGTCCGACACGCCTGGAATGTTGTAGTATATTACATCCGAGATGTAAGGTTGCCTTAGGATAGAATATATAACGTTATGGACGTATATACTGTTCCCATCGAGAAGTAGGGTCCGACACGCCAGGAATGTTGTCAAATATTACATCCGAGATGTAAGGTTGCCTTAGGCTAGGATATATGACGTTACAGACGTATATACTGTTCCCTCCGGGAAGTAGGGTTCGAGAGGCCAGAAATGTTGTCAAGTATTGCATCCGAGATGTTAGGTTGCCTTAGATTATGATATATACCATTATAGACGCATATAGTGTTCCCACCGAGATGTAGGGTCCGACACGCCTGGAAGGTTGTAGAATATTACATCCGGGATGTCAGGTTGCCTTAGGTTAGGATATATACCGTTATAGACATATATACTGTTCCCTCCGAGAAGTAGGGTTCGACAGGCCAGGAATGTTGTCAAATATTGCATCCGAGATGTTAGGTTGCCTTAGATTAGGATATACAACGTTATAGACGCATATAATGTCACCTCCGAGACGCAGGGACCGACACGCCTGGAATGTTGTCAAATGTTACATCCGAGAAGTTAGGTTGCCTTATGTTAGGATATATGACGCTACAGACGTATATACTGTTCCCTGCGAGAAGTAGGGTTCGACACGCCTGGAAGGTTGTAGAATATTACATCCGAGATGTTAAGTTGCCTTAGGTTAGGATATATAACGTTATAGACGTATATACTGTTCCCTCCGAGATGTAGGGTTCGACAGGCCAGGAATGTTGTCAAATATTGCATCCGAGATGTTAGGTTGCCTTAGATTAGGATATACAACGTTATAGACGCATATAATGTCACCTCCGAGACGCAGGGACCGACACGCCTGGAATGTTGTCAAATGTTACATCCGAGAAGTTAGGTTGCCTTATGTTAGGATATATGACGCTACAGACGTATATACTGTTCCCTGCGAGAAGTAGGGTTCGACACGCCTGGAAGGTTGTAGAATATTACATCCGAGATGTTAAGTTGCCTTAGGTTAGGATATATAACGTTATAGACGTATATACTGTTCCCTCCGAGATGTAGGGTTCGACAGGCCAGGAATGTTGTCAAATATTGCATCCGAGATGTTAGGTTGCCTTAGATTAGGATATACAACGTTATAGACGCATATAATGTTCCCACCGAGGAGTAGGGTCCGACACGCCTGGAATGTTGTAGTATATTACATCCGAGATGTAAGGTTGCCTTAGGTTAGAATATATAACGTTATGGACGTATATACTGTTCCCACCGAGAAGTAGGGTCCGACACGCCAGGAATGTTGTCAAATATTACATCCGAGATGTAAGGTTGCCTTAGGCTAGGATATATGACGTTACAGACGTGTATACTGTTCCCTCCGAGAAGTAGGGTTCGACAGGCCAGGAATGTTGTCAAATATTGCATCCGAGATGTTAGGTTGCCTTAGATTAGGATATACAACGTTATAGACGCATATATTGTTCCCACCGAGAAGTAGGGTCCGACACGCCTGGAATGTTGTAGAATATTACATCCGAGATGTAAGGTTGCCTTAGGTTAGGATATATAACGTTATGGACGTATATACAGTTCCCACCGAGAAGTAGGGTCCGAAACGCCAGGAATGTTGTAAAATATTACATCCGAGTTGTTACGTTGCCGTTATAGACGCATTAATGTTACCACCGAGACGTAGGGACCGACACGCCTGGAATGTTGTCAAATGTGACATCCGAGATGTTAGGTTGCCTTAGGTTAGGATATATATCGTTATAGACGTATATACTGTTCCCACCGAGAGGTAGGGTTCGACAGGCCAGGAATGTTGTCGAATATTGCATCCGAGATGTTAGGTTGCCTTAGATTAGGATATACAACGTTATAGACGCATATAATGTTCCCACCGAGAAGTAGGGTCCGACACGCCTGGAAGGTTGTAGAATATTACATCCGAGATGTTAAGTTGCCTTGGGTTAGGATATATAACGTTATAGACGTATATACTGTTCCCTCCGAGAAGTAGGGTTCGACAGGCCAGGAATGTTGTCAAATATTGCATCCGAGATGTTAGGTTGCCTTAGATTCGGATATACAACGTTATAGACGCATATAATGTTCCCACCGAGGAGTTGGGTCCGACACGCCTGGAATGTTGTAGTATATTACATCCGAGATGTAAGGTTGCCTTAGGTTAGAATATATAACGTTATGGACGTATATACTGTTCCCACCGAGAAGTAGGGTCCGACACGCCAGGAATGTTGTCAAATATTACATCCGAGATGTAAGGTTGCCTTAGGCTAGGATATATGACGTTACAGACGTATATACTGTTCCCTCCGAGAAGTAGGGTTCGACAGGCCAGGAATGTTGTCAAATATTGCATCCGAGATGTTAGGTTGCCTTAGATTAGGATATATACCGTTATAGACGCATGTAATATTACCACCGAGACGTAGGGACCGACACGCCTGGAATGTTGTCAAATGTTACATCCGAGATGTTAGGTTGCCTTAGGTTAGGATATATGACGTTATAGACGTATATACTGTTCCCTCCGAGAAGTACGGTTCGACAGGCCAGGAATATTGTCAAATATTGCATCCGAGATGTAAGGTTGCCTTAGGTTAGGATATATAACGTTATGGACGTATATACAGTTCCCACCGAGAAGTAGGGTCCGAAACGCCAGGAATGTTGTAAAATATTACATCCGGGTTGTTACGTTGCCGTTATAGACGCATTAATGTTACCACCGAGACGTAGGGACCGACACGCCTGGAATGTTGTCAAATGTGACATCCGAGATGTTAGGTTGCCTTAGGTTAGGATATATATCGTTATAGACGTATATACTGTTCCCTCTGAGAAGTAGGGTTCGACAGACCAGGAATGTTGTCAAATATTGCATCCGAGATGTTAGGTTGCCTTAGATTAGGATATATACCGTTATAGATGTATATAATGTACCCTCCGAGAAGTAGGTTTCGACAGGCCAGGAATGTTGTCAAATATTGCATCCGAGATGTTAGGTTGCCTTAGATTACGATATACAACGTTATAGACGCATATAATGTTACCACCGAGAAGTAGGGTCCGACACGCCTGGAAGGTTGTAGAATATTACATCCGAGATGTCAGGTTGCCTTAGGTTAGGATATATAACGTTATGGACGTATATACAGTTCCCACCGAGAGGTAGGGTCCGAAACGCCAGGAATGTTGTAAAATATTACATCCGAGTTGTTACGTTGCCGTTATAGACGCATTAATGTTACCACCGAGACGTAGGGACCGACACGCCTGGAATCTTGTCAAATGTGACATCCGAGATGTTAGGTTGCCTTAGGTTAGGATATATGACGTTACAGACGTATATACTGTTCCCTCCGGGAAGTAGGGTTCGACAGGCCAGGAATGATGTCAAGTATTGCATCCGAGATGTTACGTTGCCTTAGATTATGATATATACCATTATAGACGCATATAATGTTCCCACCGAGAAGTAGGGTCCGACACGCCTGGAAGGTTGTAGAATATTACATCCGAGATGTCAGGTTGCCTTAGGTTTGGATATATAACGTTATGGACGTATATACTGTTCCCACCGAGAAGTAGGGTCCGAAACGCCAGGAATGTTGTAAAATATTACATCCGAGTTGTTACGTTGCCGTTATAGACGCATGTAATGTTACCACCGAGACGTAGGGACCGACACGCCTGGAATGTTGTCAAATGTTACATCCGAGATGTTAGGTTGCCTTAGGTTAGGATATATGACGTTACAGACGTATATACTGTTCCCTCCGGGAAGTAGGGTTCGACAGGCCAGGAATGATGTCAAGTATTGCATCCGAGATGTTAGGTTGCCTTAAATTATGATATATAACATTATAGACGCATATAATGTTCCCACCGAGAAGTAGGGTCCGACACGCCTGGAAGGTTGTAGAATATTACATCCGAGATGTCAGGTTGCCTTAGGTTGGGATATATACCGTTATAGACATATATACTGTTCCCTCCGAGAAGTAGGGTTCGACAGGCCAGGAATGTTGTCAAATATTGCATCCGAGATGTTAGGTTGCCTTAGGTTAGGATATATAACGTTATAGACGCATGTAATGTTACCACCGAGACGTAGGGACCGACACGCCTGGAATGTTGTCAAATGTTACATCCGAGATGTTAGGTTGCCTTAGGTTAGGATATATGACGTTACAGACGTATATACTGTTCCCTCCCGGAAGTAGGGTTCGACAGGCCAGGAATGTTGTCAAATATTGCATCCGAGATGCTAGGTTGCCTTACATTAGGATATACAACGTTATAGACGCATATAATGTTCCCACCGAGATGTAGGGTCCGACACGCCTGGAATGTTGTAGAATATTACATCCGAGATGTAAGGTTGCCTTAGGTTAGGATATATAACGTTATGGACGTATATACTGTTCCCACAGAGAAGTAGGGTCCGAAACGCCAGGAATGTTGTAAAATATTACATCCGAGTTGTTACGTTGCCGTTATAGACGCATTAATGTTACCACCGAGACGTAGGGACCGACACGCCTGGAATGTTGTCAAATGTGACATCCGAGATGTTAGGTTGCCTTAGGTTAGTATATATATCGTTATAGACGTATATACTGTTCCCACCGAGAGGTAGGGTTCGACAGGCCAGGAATGTTGTCAAATATTGCATCCGAGATGTTAGGTTGCCTTAGATTAGGATATACAACGTTATAGACGCATATAATGTCACCTCCGAGACGTAGGGACCGACACGCCTGGAATGTTGTCAAATGTTACATCCGAGATGTTAGGTTGCCTTATGTTAGGATATATGACGCTACAGACGTATATACTGTTCCCTCCGAGAAGTAGGGTTCGACACGCCTGGAAGGTTGTAGAATATTACATCCGAGATGTTAAGTTGCCTTAGGTTAGGATATATAACGTTATAGACGTATATACTGTTCCCTCCCGGAAGTAGGGTTCGACAGGCCAGGAATGTTGTCAAATATTGCATCCGAGATGTTAGGTTGCCTTAGATTAGGATATACAACGTTATAGACGCATATAATGTTCCCACCGAGAAGTAGGATCCGACACGCCTGGAATGTTGTAGAATATTACATCCGAGATGGAAGGTTGCCTTAGGTTAGGATATATAACGTTATGGACGTATATACTGTTCCCACCGAGAAGTAGGGTCCGAAACGCCAGGAATGTTGTCAAATATTACATCCGAGATGTAAGGTTGCCTTAGGCTAGGATATATGACGTTACAGACGTATATACTGTTCCCTCCGAGAAGTAGGGTTCGACAGGCCAGGAATGTTGTCAAATATTGCATCCGAGATGTTGGGTTGCCTTAGATTAGGATATATACCGTTATAGACGCATGTAATGTTACCACCGAGACGTAGGGACCGACACGCCTGGAATGTTGTCAAATGTTACATCCGAGATGTTAGGTTGCCTTAGGTTAGGATATATAACGTTATGGACGTATATACTGTTCCCTCCCGGAAGTAGGGTTCGACAGGCCAGGAATGTTGTCAAATATTGCATCCGAGATGTTAGGTTGCCTTAGATTATGATATATACCATTATAGACGCATATAATGTTACCACCGAGAAGTAGGGTCCGACACGCCTGGAAGGTTGTAGAATATTACATCCGAGATGTCAGGTTGCCTTAGGTTAGGATATATAACGTTATGGACGTATATACAGTTCCCACCGAGAAGTAGGGTCCGAAACGCCAGGAATGTTGTAAAATATTACATCCGAGTTGTTACGTTGCCGTTATAGACGCATTAATGTTACCACCGAGACGTAGGGACCGACACGCCTGGAATCTTGTCAAATGTGACATCCGAGATGTTAGGTTGCCTTAGGTTAGGATATATGACGTTACAGACGTATATACTGTTCCCTCCGGGAAGTAGGGTTCGACAGGCCAGGAATGATGTCAAGTATTGCATCCGAGATGTTACGTTGCCTTAGATTATGATATATACCATTATAGACGCATATAATGTTCCCACCGAGAAGTAGGGTCCGACACGCCTGGAAGGTTGTAGAATATTACATCCGAGATGTCAGGTTGCCTTAGGTTAGGATATATAACGTTATGGACGTATATACTGTTCCCACCGAGAAGTAGGGTCCGAAACGCCAGGAATGTTGTAAAATATTACATCCGAGTTGTTACGTTGCCGTTATAGACGCATTAATGTTACCACCGAGACGTAGGGACCGACACGCCTGGAATGTTGTAGAATATTACATCCGAGATGTTAAGTTGCCTTGGGTTAGGATATATAACGTTATAGACGTATATACTGTTCCCTCCGAGAAGTAGGGTTCGACAGGCCAGGAATGTTGTCAAATATTGCATCCGAGATATTAGGTTGCCTTAGATTAGGATATACAACGTTATAGACGCATGTAATATTACCACCGAGACGTAGGGACCGACACGCCTGGAATGTTGTCAAATGTTACATCCGAGATGTTAGGTTGCCTTAGGTTAGGATATATGACGATACAGACGTATATACTGTTCCCTCCGGGAAGTAGGGTTCGACAGGCCAGGAATGATGTCAAGTATTGCATCCGAGATGTTACGTTTCCTTAGATTATGATATATACCATTATAGACGCATATAATGTTCCCACCGAGAAGTAGGGTCCGACACGCCTGGAATGTTGTCAAATGTTACATCCGAGATGTTAGGTTGCCTTAGGTTAGGATATATGACGTTACAGACGTATATACTGTTCCCTCCCGGAAGTAGGGTTCGACAGGCCAGGAATGTTGTCAAATATTGCATCCGAGATGTTAGGTTGCCTTAGATTAGGATATACAACGTTATAGACGCATATAATGTTCCCACCGAGAAGTAGGGTCCGACACGCCTGGAATGTTGTAGAATATTACATCCGAGATGGAAGGTTGCCTTAGGTTAGGATATATAACGTTATGGACGTATATACTGTTCCCACCGAGAAGTAGGGTCCGAAACGCCAGGAATGTTGTAAAATATTACATCCGAGTTGTTACGTTGCCGTTATAGACGCATTAATGTTACCACCGAGACGTAGGGACCGACACGCCTGGAATGTTGTAGAATATTACATCCGAGATGTTAAGTTGCCTTGGGTTAGGATATATAACGTTATAGACGTATATACTGTTCCCTCCGAGAAGTAGGGTTCGACAGGCCAGGAATGTTGTCAAATATTGCATCCGAGATATTAGGTTGCCTTAGATTAGGATATACAACGTTATAGACGCATGTAATATTACCACCGAGACGTAGGGACCGACACGCCTGGAATGTTGTCAAATGTTACATCCGAGATGTTAGGTTGCCTTAGGTTAGGATATATGACGATACAGACGTATATACTGTTCCCTCCGGGAAGTAGGGTTCGACAGGCCAGGAATGATGTCAAGTATTGCATCCGAGATGTTACGTTTCCTTAGATTATGATATATACCATTATAGACGCATATAATGTTCCCACCGAGAAGTAGGGTCCGACACGCCTGGAATGTTGTCAAATGTTACATCCGAGATGTTAGGTTGCCTTAGGTTAGGATATATGACGTTACAGACGTATATACTGTTCCCTCCCGGAAGTAGGGTTCGACAGGCCAGGAATGTTGTCAAATATTGCATCCGAGATGTTAGGTTGCCTTAGATTAGGATATACAACGTTATAGACGCATATAATGTTCCCACCGAGAAGTAGGGTCCGACACGCCTGGAATGTTGTAGAATATTACATCCGAGATGGAAGGTTGCCTTAGGTTAGGATATATAACGTTATGGACGTATATACTGTTCCCACCGAGAAGTAGGGTCCGAAACGCCAGGAATGTTGTAAAATATTACATCCGAGTTGTTACGTTGCCGTTATAGACGCATGTAATGTTACCACCGAGACGTAGGGACCGACACGCCTGGAATGTTGTCAAATGTTACATCCGAGATGTTAGGTTGCCTTAGGTTAGGATATATGACGTTACAGACGTATATACTGTTCCCTCCGGGAAGTAGGGTTCGACAGGCCAGGAATGATGTCAAGTATTGCATCCGAGATGTTAGGTTGCCTTAAATTATGATATATAACATTATAGACGCATATAATGTTCCCACCGAGAAGTAGGGTCCGACACGCCTGGAAGGTTGTAGAATATTACATCCGAGATGTCAGGTTGCCTTAGGTTAGGATATATACCGTTATAGACATATATACTGTTCCCTCCGAGAAGTAGGGTTCGACAGGCCAGGAATGTTGTCAAATATTGCATCCGAGATGTTAGGTTGCCTTAGGTTAGGATATATAACATTATAGACGCATGTAATGTTACCACCGAGACGTAGGGACCGACACGCCTGGAATGTTGTCAAATGTTACATCCGAGATGTTAGGTTGCCTTACGTTAGGATATATGACGTTACAGACGTATATACTGTTCCCTCCCGGAAGTAGGGTTCGACAGGCCAGGAATGTTGTCAAATATTGCATCCGAGATGCTAGGTTGCCTTACATTAGGATATACAACGTTATAGACGCATATAATGTTCCCACCGAGAAGTAGGGTCCGACACGCCTGGAAGGTTGTAGAATATTACATCCGAGATGTCAGGTTGCCTTAGGTTAGGATATATAACGTTATGGACGTATATACAGTTCCCACCGAGAAGTAGGGTCCGAAACGCCAGGAATGTTGTAAAATATTACATCCGAGTTGTTACGTTGCCGTTATAGACGCATTAATGTTACCACCGAGACGTAGGGACCGACACGCCTGGAATCTTGTCAAATGTGACATCCGAGATGTTAGGTTGCCTTAGGTTAGGATATATGACGTTACAGACGTATATACTGTTCCCTCCGGGAAGTAGGGTTCGACAGGCCAGGAATGATGTCAAGTATTGCATCCGAGATGTTACGTTGCCTTAGATTATGATATATACCATTATAGACGCATATAATGTTCCCACCGAGAAGTAGGGTCCGACACGCCTGGAAGGTTGTAGAATATTACATCCGAGATGTCAGGTTGCCTTAGGTTAGGATATATAACGTTATGGACGTATATACTGTTCCCACCGAGAAGTAGGGTCCGAAACGCCAGGAATGTTGTAAAATATTACATCCGAGTTGTTACGTTGCCGTTATAGACGCATTAATGTTACCACCGAGACGTAGGGACCGACACGCCTGGAATGTTGTAGAATATTACATCCGAGATGTTAAGTTGCCTTGGGTTAGGATATATAACGTTATAGACGTATATACTGTTCCCTCCGAGAAGTAGGGTTCGACAGGCCAGGAATGTTGTCAAATATTGCATCCGAGATATTAGGTTGCCTTAGATTAGGATATACAACGTTATAGACGCATGTAATATTACCACCGAGACGTAGGGACCGACACGCCTGGAATGTTGTCAAATGTTACATCCGAGATGTTAGGTTGCCTTAGGTTAGGATATATGACGATACAGACGTATATACTGTTCCCTCCGGGAAGTAGGGTTCGACAGGCCAGGAATGATGTCAAGTATTGCATCCGAGATGTTACGTTTCCTTAGATTATGATATATACCATTATAGACGCATATAATGTTCCCACCGAGAAGTAGGGTCCGACACGCCTGGAATGTTGTCAAATGTTACATCCGAGATGTTAGGTTGCCTTAGGTTAGGATATATGACGTTACAGACGTATATACTGTTCCCTCCCGGAAGTAGGGTTCGACAGGCCAGGAATGTTGTCAAATATTGCATCCGAGATGTTAGGTTGCCTTAGATTAGGATATACAACGTTATAGACGCATATAATGTTCCCACCGAGAAGTAGGGTCCGACACGCCTGGAATGTTGTAGAATATTACATCCGAGATGGAAGGTTGCCTTAGGTTAGGATATATAACGTTATGGACGTATATACTGTTCCCACCGAGAAGTAGGGTCCGAAACGCCAGGAATGTTGTAAAATATTACATCCGAGTTGTTACGTTGCCGTTATAGACGCATGTAATGTTACCACCGAGACGTAGGGACCGACACGCCTGGAATGTTGTCAAATGTTACATCCGAGATGTTAGGTTGCCTTAGGTTAGGATATATGACGTTACAGACGTATATACTGTTCCCTCCGGGAAGTAGGGTTCGACAGGCCAGGAATGATGTCAAGTATTGCATCCGAGATGTTAGGTTGCCTTAAATTATGATATATAACATTATAGACGCATATAATGTTCCCACCGAGAAGTAGGGTCCGACACGCCTGGAAGGTTGTAGAATATTACATCCGAGATGTCAGGTTGCCTTAGGTTAGGATATATACCGTTATAGACATATATACTGTTCCCTCCGAGAAGTAGGGTTCGACAGGCCAGGAATGTTGTCAAATATTGCATCCGAGATGTTAGGTTGCCTTAGGTTAGGATATATAACATTATAGACGCATGTAATGTTACCACCGAGACGTAGGGACCGACACGCCTGGAATGTTGTCAAATGTTACATCCGAGATGTTAGGTTGCCTTACGTTAGGATATATGACGTTACAGACGTATATACTGTTCCCTCCCGGAAGTAGGGTTCGACAGGCCAGGAATGTTGTCAAATATTGCATCCGAGATGCTAGGTTGCCTTACATTAGGATATACAACGTTATAGACGCATATAATGTTCCCACCGAGAAGTAGGGTCCGACACGCCTGGAATGTTGTAGAATATTACATCCGAGATGTAAGGTTGCCTTAGGTTAGGATATATAACGTTATGGACGTATATACTGTTCCCACAGAGAAGTAGGGTCCGAAACGCCAGGAATGTTGTAAAATATTACATCCGAGTTGTTACGTTGCCGTTATAGACGCATTAATGTTACCACCGAGACGTAGGGACCGACACGCCTGGAATGTTGTCAAATGTGACATCCGAGATGTTAGGTTGCCTTAGGTTAGTATATATATCGTTATAGACGTATATACTGTTCCCACCGAGAGGTAGGGTTCGACAGGCCAGGAATGTTGTCAAATATTGCATCCGAGATGTTAGGTTGCCTTAGATTAGGATATACAACGTTATAGACGCATATAATGTCACCTCCGAGACGTAGGGACCGACACGCCTGGAATGTTGTCAAATGTTACATCCGAGATGTTAGGTTGCCTTATGTTAGGATATATGACGCTACAGACGTATATACTGTTCCCTCCGAGAAGTAGGGTTCGACACGCCTGGAAGGTTGTAGAATATTACATCCGAGATGTTAAGTTGCCTTAGGTTAGGATATATAACGTTATAGACGTATATACTGTTCCCTCCCGGAAGTAGGGTTCGACAGGCCAGGAATGTTGTCAAATATTGCATCCGAGATGTTAGGTTGCCTTAGATTAGGATATACAACGTTATAGACGCATATAATGTTCCCACCGAGAAGTAGGGTCCGACACGCCTGGAATGTTGTAGAATATTACATCCGAGATGGAAGGTTGCCTTAGGTTAGGATATATAACGTTATGGACGTATATACTGTTCCCACCGAGAAGTAGGGTCCGAAACGCCAGGAATGTTGTAAAATATTACATCCAAGTTGTTACGTTGCCGTTATAGACGCATTAATGTTACCACCGAGACGTAGGGACCGACACGCCTGGAATGTTGTCAAATGTGACATCCGAGATGTTAGGTTGCCTTAGGTTAGTATATATATCGTTATAGACGTATATACTGTTCCCACCGAGAGGTAGGGTTCGACAGGCCAGGAATGTTGTCAAATATTGCATCCGAGATGTTAGGTTGCCTTAGATTAGGATATACAACGTTACAGACGCATATAATGTCACCTTCGAGACGTAGGGACCGACACGCCTGGAAGGTTGTAGAATATTACATCCGAGATGTCAGGTTGCCTTAGGTTGGGATATATACTGTTATAGACATATATACTGTTCCCTCCGAGAGGTAGGGTTCGACAGGCCAGGAATGTTGTCAAATATTGCATCCGAGATGTTAGGTTGCCTTAGATTAGGATATATACCGTTATAGTCGTATATACTGTTCCCTCCGAGAAGTAGGGTTCGACAAGCCAGGAATGTTGTCAAATATTGCATCCGAGATGTTAGGTTGCCTTAGATTAGAATATATACCGTTATAGAAGCATGTAATGTTACCACCGAGACGTAGGGACCGACACGCCTGGAATGTTGTCAAATGTTACATCCGAGATGTTAGGTTGCCTTAGGTTAGGATATATGACGTTATAGACGTATATACTGTTCCCTCCGAGAGGTACGGTTCGACAGGCCAGGAATATTGTCAAATATTTCATCCGAGATGTTAGGTTGCCTTAGGTTAGGATATATAACGTTATAGACGCATGTAATGTTACCACCGAGACGTAGGGACCGACACGCCTGGAATGTTGTCAAATGTTACATCCGAGATGTTAGGTTGCCTTAGGTTAGGATATATGACGTTACAGACGTATATACTGTTCCCTCCCGGAAGTAGGGTTCGACAGGCCAGGAATGTTGTCAAATATTGCATCCGAGATGTTAGGTTGCCTTAGATTAGGATATACAACGTTATAGACGCATATAATGTTCCCACCGAGGAGTAGGGTCCGACACGCCAGGAATGTTGTCAAATATTACATCCGAGATGTAAGGTTGCCTTAGGCTAGGATATATAACGTTACAGAGGTATATACTGTTCCCTCCGAGAAGTAGGGTTCGACAGGCCAGGAATGTTGTCAAATATTGCATCCGAGATGTCAGGTTGCCTTAGGTTAGGATATATACCGTTATAGACATATATACTGTTCCCTCCGAGATGTAGGGTTCGACAGGCCAGGAATGTTGTCAAATATTACATCCGAGTTGTTACGTTGCCGTTATAGACGCATTAATGTTACCACCGAGACGTAGGGACCGACACGCCTGGAATGTTGTCAAATGTGACATCCGAGATGTTAGGTTGCCTTAGGTTAGGATATATATCGTTATAGACGTATATACTGTTCCCACCGAGAGGTAGGGTTCGACAGGCCAGGAATGTTGTCAAATATTGCATCCGAGATGTTAGGTTGCCTTAGATTAGGATATACAACGTTATAGACGCATATAATGTTCCCACCGAGAAGTAGGGTCCGACACGCCTGGAAGGTTGTAGAATATTACATCCGAGATGTTAAGTTGCCTTGGGTTAGGATATATAACGTTATAGACGTATATACTGTTCCCTCCGAGAAGTAGGGTTCGACAGGCCAGGAATGTTGTCAAATATTGCATCCGAGATGTTAGGTTGCCTTAGATTATGATATATACCGTTATAGACGCATATAATGTTCCCACCGAGAAGTAGGGTCCGACACGCCTGGAAGGTTGTAGAATATTACATCCGAGATGTCAGGTTGCCTTAGGTTGGGAGATATACTGTTATAGACATATATACTGTTCCCTCCGAGAGGTAGGGTTCGACAGGACAGGAATGTTGTCAAATATTGCATCCGAGATGTTAGGTTGCCTTAGATTAGGATATATACCGTTATAGACGCATGTAATGTTACCACCGAGACGTAGGGACCGACACGCCTGGAATGTTGTCAAATGTTACATCCGAGATGTTAGGTTGCCTTAGATTAGGATATACAACGTTATAGACGCATATAATGTTCCCACCGAGGAGTAGGGTCCCACACGCCTGGAATGTTGTCAAATGTGACATCCGAGATGTTAGGTTGCCTTAGGTTAGGATATGTATCGTTATAGACGTATATACTGTTCCCACCGAGAGGTAGGGTTCGACAGGCCAGGAATGTTGTCAAATATTGCATCCGAGATGCTAGGTTGCCTTAGGTTAGGATATATAACGTTATAGACGCATGTAATGTTACCTCCGAGGAGTAGGGTCCGACACGCCTGGAATGTTGTAGTATATTACATCCGAGATGTAAGGTTGCCTTAGGTTAGAATATATAACGTTATGGACGTATATACTGTTCCCACCGAGAAGTAGGGTCCGACACGCCAGGAATGTTGTCAAATATTACATCCGAGATGTAAGGTTGCCTTAGGCTAGGATATATGACGTTACTGACGTATACACTGTTCCCTCCGAGAAGTAGGTTTCGACAGGCCAGGAATGTTGTCAAATATTGCATCCGAGATGTTAGGTTGCCTTAGATTATGATATATACCATTATAGACGCATATAATGTTCCCACCGAGAAGTAGGGTCCGACACGCCTGGAAGGTTGTAGAATATTACATCCGAGATGTCAGGTTGCCTTAGGTTAGGATATATACCGTTATAGACATATATACTGTTCCCTCCGAGAAGTAGGGTTCGACAGGCCAGGAATGTTGTCAAATATTGCATCCGAGATGTTAGGTTGCCTTAGATTAGGATATATACCGTTATAGACGCATGTAATGTTACCACCGAGACGTAGGGACCGACACGCCTGGAATGTTGTCAAATGTTACATCCGAGATGTTAGGTTGCCGTAGGTTAGGATATATGACGTTACAGACGTATATACTGTTCCCTCCGGGAAGTAGGGTTCGACAGGCCAGGAATGTTGTCAAGTATTGCATCCGAGATGTTAGGTTGCCTTGGATTATGATATATACCATTATAGACGCATATAATGTTCCCACCGAGAAGTAGGGTCCGACACGCCTGGAAGGTTGTAGAATATTACATCCGAGATGTCAGGTAGCCTTAGGTTAGGATATATACCGTTATAGACATATATACTGTTCCCTCCGAGAAGTAGGGTTCGACAGGCCAGGAATGTTGTCAAATATTGCATCCGAGATGTTAGGTTGCCTCAGATTATGATATATACCGTTATAGACGTATATACTGTTCCCTCCGAGAAGTAGGGTTCGACAGGCCAGGAATGTTGTCAAATATTGCATCCGAGATGTTAGGTTGCCTTAGGTTAGGATATATGACGATACAGACGTATATACTGTTCCCTCCGGGAAGTAGGGTTCGACAGGCCAGGAATGATGTCAAGTATTGCATCCGAGATGTTACGTTTCCTTAGATTATGATATATACCATTATAGACGCATATAATGTTCCCACCGAGAAGTAGGGTCCGACACGCCTGGAATGTTGTCAAATGTTACATCCGAGATGTTAGGTTGCCTTAGGTTAGGATATATAACGTTATAGACGCATGTAATGTTACCACCGAGACGTAGGGACCGACACGCCTGGAATGTTGTCAAATGTTACATCCGAGATGTTAGGTTGCCTTAGGTTAGGATATATGACGTTACAGACGTATATACTGTTCCCTCCCGGAAGTAGGGTTCGACAGGCCAGGAATGTTGTCAAATATTGCATCCGAGATGTTAGGTTGCCTTAGATTAGGATATACAACGTTATAGACGCATATAATGTTCCCACCGAGGAGTAGGGTCCGACACGCCAGGAATGTTGTCAAATATTACATCCGAGATGTAAGGTTGCCTTAGGCTAGGATATATAACGTTACAGAGGTATATACTGTTCCCTCCGAGAAGTAGGGTTCGACAGGCCAGGAATGTTGTCAAATATTGCATCCGAGATGTCAGGTTGCCTTAGGTTAGGATATATACCGTTATAGACATATATACTGTTCCCTCCGAGATGTAGGGTTCGACAGGCCAGGAATGTTGTCAAATATTGCATCCGAGATGTTAGGTTGCCTTAGATTATGATATATACCGTTATAGACGTATATACTGTTCCCTCCGAGAAGTAGGGTTCGACAGGCCAGGAATGTTGTCAAATATTGCATCCGAGATGTTAGGTTGCCTTAGATTAGGATATATAACGTTATAGACGCATATAATGTTCCCACCGAGGAGTAGGGTCCGACACGCCTGGAAGGTTGTAGAATATTACATCCGAGATGTCAGGTTGCCTTAGGTTAGGATATATACCGTTATAGACATATATACTGTTCCCTCCGAGAAGTAGGGTTCGACAGGCCAGGAATGTTGTCAAATATTGCATCCGAGATGTTAGGTTGCCTTAGGTTAGGATATATAACGTTATAGACGCATGTAATATTACCACCGAGACGTAGGGACCGACACGCCTGGAATGTTGTCAAATGTTACATCCGAGATGTTAGGTTGCCTTAGGTTAGGATATATGACGTTATAGACGTATATACTGTTCCCTCCGTGAGGTACGGTTCGACAGGCCAGGAATATTGTCAAATATTGCATCCGAGATGTTAGGTTGCCTTAGGTTAGGATATATAACGTTATAGACGCATGTAATGTTACCACCGAGACGTAGGGACCGACACTCCTGGAATGTTGTCAAATGTTACATCCGAGATGTTAGGTTGCCTTAGGTTAGGATATATGACGTTACAGACGTATATACTGTTCCCTCCCGGAAGTAGGGTTCGACAGGCCAGGAATGTTGTCAAATATTGCATCCGAGATGTTAGGTTGCCTTAGATTAGGATATACAACGTTATAGACGCATATAATGTTCCCACCGAGAAGTAGGGTCCGACACGCCTGGAATGTTGTAGAATATTACATCCGAGATGGAAGGTTGCCTTAGGTTAGGATATATAACGTTATGGACGTATATACTGTTCCCACCGAGAAGTAGGGTCCGAAACGCCAGGAATGTTGTAAAATATTACATCCGAGTTGTTACGTTGCCGTTATAGACGCATGTAATGTTACCACCGAGACGTAGGGACCGACACGCCTGGAATGTTGTCAAATGTTACATCCGAGATGTTAGGTTGCCTTAGGTTACGATATATGACGTTACAGACGTATATACTGTTCCCTCCGGGAAGTAGGGTTCGACAGGCCAGGAATGATGTCAAGTATTGCATCCGAGATGTTAGGTTGCCTTAAATTATGATATATAACATTATAGACGCATATAATGTTCCCACCGAGAAGTAGGGTCCGACACGCCTGGAAGGTTGTAGAATATTACATCCGAGATGTCAGGTTGCCTTAGGTTAGGATATATACCGTTATAGACATATATACTGTTCCCTCCGAGAAGTAGGGTTCGACAGGCCAGGAATGTTGTCAAATATTGCATCCGAGATGTTAGGTTGCCTTAGGTTAGGATATATAACGTTATAGACGCATGTAATGTTACCACCGAGACGTAGGGACCGACACGCCTGGAATGTTGTCAAATGTTACATCCGAGATGTTAGGTTGCCTTAGGTTAGGATATATGACGCTACAGACGTATATACTGTTCCCTCCGAGAAGTAGGGTTCGACACGCCTGGAAGGTTGTAGAATATTACATCCGAGATGTTAAGTTGCCTTAGGTTAGGATATATAACGTTATAGACGTATATACTGTTCCCTCCCGGAAGTAGGGTTCGACAGGCCAGGAATGTTGTCAAATATTGCATCCGAGATGTTAGGTTGCCTTAGATTAGGATATACAACGTTATAGACGCATATAATGTTCCCACCGAGAAGTAGGGTCCGACACGCCTGGAAGGTTGTAGAATATTACATCCGAGATGTCAGGTTGCCTTAGGTTAGGATATATACCGTTATAGACATATATACTGTTCCCTCCGAGAAGTAGGGTTCGACAGGCCAGGAATGTTGTCAAATATTGCATCCGAGATGTTAGGTTGCCTTAGATTATGATATATACCGTTATAGACGTATATACTGTTCCCTCCGAGAAGTAGGGTTCGACAGGCCAGGAATGTTGTCAAATATTGCATCCGAGATGTTAGGTTGCCTTAGATTAGGATATACAACGTTATAGACGCATATAATGTTCCCACCGAGGAGTAGGGTCCGACACGCCTGGAATGTTGTAGTATATTACATCCGAGATGTAAGGTTGCCTTAGGTTAGAATATATAACGTTATGGACGTATATACTGTTCCCACCGAGAAGTAGGTTCCGACACGCCAGGAATGTTGTCAAATATTACATCCGAGATGTAAGGTTGCCTTAGGCTAGGATATATGACGTTACAGACGTATATACTGTTCCCTCCGAGAAGTAGGGTTCGACAGACCAGGAATGTTGTCAAATATTGCATCCGAGATGTTAGGTTGCCTTAGATTATGATATATACCGTTATAGACGCATATAATGTTCCCAGCGAGAAGTAGGGTCCGACACGCATGTAAGGTTGTAGAATATTACATCCGAGATGTCAGGTTGCCTTAGGTTGGGAGATATACTGTTATAGACATATATACTGTTCCCTCCGAGAGGTAGGGTTCGACAGGACAGGAATGTTGTCAAATATTGCATCCGAGATGTTAGGTTGCCTTAGATTAGGATATATACCGTTATAGACGCATGTAATGTTACCACCGAGACGTAGGGACCGACACGCCTGGAATGTTGTCAAATGTTACATCCGAGATGTTAGGTTGCCTTAGGTTAGGATATATGACGTTACAGACGTATATACTGTTCCCTCCGGGAAGTAGGGTTCGACAGGCCAGGAATGATGTCAAGTATTGCATCCGAGATGTTAGGTTGCCTTAGATTATGATATATACCGTTATAGACGTATATACTGTTCCCTCCGAGAAGTAGGGTTCGACAGGCCAGGAATGTTGTCAAATATTGCATCCGAGATGTTAGGTTGCCTTAGATTAGGATATACAACGTTATAGACGCATATAATGTTCCCACCGAGGAGTAGGGTCCCACACGCCTGGAATGTTGTCAAATGTGACATCCGAGATGTTAGGTTGCCTTAGGTTAGGATATATATCGTTATAGACGTATATACTGTTCCCACCGAGAGGTAGGGTTCGACAGGCCAGGAATGTTGTCAAATATTGCATCCGAGATGCTAGGTTGCCTTAGGTTAGGATATATAACGTTATAGACGCATGTAATGTTACCTCCGAGGAGTAGGGTCCGACACGCCTGGAATGTTGTAGTATATTACATCCGAGATGTAAGGTTGCCTTAGGTTAGAATATATAACGTTATGGACGTATATACTGTTCCCACCGAGAAGTAGGGTCCGACACGCCAGGAATGTTGTCAAATATTACATCCGAGATGTAAGGTTGCCTTAGGCTAGGATATATGACGTTACTGACGTATACACTGTTCCCTCCGAGAAGTAGGTTTCGACAGGCCAGGAATGTTGTCAAATATTGCATCCGAGATGTTAGGTTGCCTTAGATTATGATATATACCATTATAGACGCATATAATGTTCCCACCGAGAAGTAGGGTCCGACACGCCTGGAAGGTTGTAGAATATTACATCCGAGATGTCAGGTTGCCTTAGGTTAGGATATATACCGTTATAGACATATATACTGTTCCCTCCGAGAAGTAGGGTTCGACAGGCCAGGAATGTTGTCAAATATTGCATCCGAGATGTTAGGTTGCCTTAGATTAGGATATATACCGTTATAGACGCATGTAATGTTACCACCGAGACGTAGGGACCGACACGCCTGGAATGTTGTCAAATGTTACATCCGAGATGTTAGGTTGCCGTAGGTTAGGATATATGACGTTACAGACGTATATACTGTTCCCTCCGGGAAGTAGGGTTCGACAGGCCAGGAATGTTGTCAAGTATTGCATCCGAGATGTTAGGTTGCCTTGGATTATGATATATACCATTATAGACGCATATAATGTTCCCACCGAGACGTAGGGTCCGACACGCCTGGAAGGTTGTAGAATATTACATCCGAGATGTCAGGTTGCCTTAGGTTAGGATATATACCGTTATAGACATATATACTGTTCCCTCCGAGAAGTAGGGTTCGACAGGCCAGGAATGTTGTCAAATATTGCATCCGAGATGTTAGGTTGCCTTAGATTATGATATATACCGTTATAGACGTATATACTGTTCCCTCCGAGAAGTAGGGTTCGACAGGCCAGGAATGTTGTCAAATATTGCATCCGAGATGTTAGGTTGCCTTAGATTAGGATATACAACGTTATAGACGCATATAATGTTCCCACCGAGGAGTAGGGTCCGACACGCCTGGAATGTTGTAGTATATTACATCCGAGATGTAAGGTTGCCTTAGGTTAGAATATATAACTTTATGGACGTATATACTGTTCCCACCGAGAAGTAGGTTCCGACACGCCAGGAATGTTGTCAAATATTACATCCGAGATGTAAGGTTGCCTTAGGCTAGGATATATGACGTTACAGACGTATATACTGTTCCCTCCGAGAAGTAGGGTTCGACAGACCAGGAATGTTGTCAAATATTGCATCCGATATGTTAGGTTGCCTTAGATTATGATATACACCGTTATAGACGCATATAATGTTCCCAGCGAGAAGTAGGGTCCGACACGCCTGGAAGGTTGTAGAATATTACATCCGAAATGTCAGGTTGCCTTAGGTTGGGAGATATACTGTTATAGACGTATATACTGTTCCCTCCGAGAAGTAGGGTTCGACAAGCCAGGAATGTTGTCAAATATTGCATCCGAGATGTTAGGTTGCCTTAGATTAGAATATATACCGTTATAGAAGCATGTAATGTTACCACCGAGACGTAGGGACCAACACGCCTGGAATGTTGTCAAATGTTACATCCGAGATTTTAGGTTGCCTTAGGTTAGGATATATGACGCTATAGACGTATATACTGTTCCCTCCGAGAAGTACGGTTCGACAGGCCAGGAATATTGTCAAATATTGCATCCGAGATGTTAGGTTGCCTTAGGTTAGGATATATAACGTTATAGACGCATGTAATGTTACCACCGAGACGTAGGGACCGACACGCCTGGAATGTTGTAGTATATTACATCCGAGATGTAAGGTTGCCTTAGGTTAGAATATATAACGTTATGGACGTATATACTGTTCCCACCGAGAAGTAGGGTCCGAAACGCCAGGAATGTTGTAAAATATTACATCCGAGATGTAAGGTTGCCTTAGGCTAGGATATATGACGTTACAGACGTATATACTGTTCCCTCCGAGAAGTAGGGTTCGACAGACCAGGAATGTTGTCAAATATTGCATCCGAGATGTTAGGTTGCCTTAGATTGTGATATATACCGTTATAGACGCATATAATGTTCCCAGCGAGAAGTAGGGTCCGACACGCCTGGAAGGTTGTAGAATATTACATCCGAGATGTCAGGTTGCCTTAGGTTGGGAGATATACTGTTATAGACATATATACTGTTCCCTCCGAGAGGTAGGATTCGACAGGACAGGAATGTTGTCAAATATTGCATCCGAGATGTTAGGTTGCCTTAGATTAGGATATATACCGTTATAGACGCATGTAATGTTACCACCGAGACGTAGGGACCGACACGCCTGGAATGTTGTCAAATGTTACATCCGAGATGTTAGGTTGCCTTAGGTTAGGATATATGACGTTACAGACGTATATACTGTTCCCTCCGGGAAGTAGGGTTCGACAGGCCAGGAATGATGTCAAGTATTGCATCCGAGATGTTAGGTTGCCTTAGATTATGATATATACCATTATAGACGCATATAATGTTTCCACCGAGAAGTAGGGTCCGACACGCCTGGAAGGTTGTAGAATATTACATCCGAGATGTCAGGTTGCCTTAGGTTAGGATATACACCGTTATAGACATATATACTGTTCCCTCCGAGAAGTAGGGTTTGACAGGCCAGGAATGTTGTCAAATATTGCATCCGAGATGTTAGGTTGCCTTAGATTAGGACATACAACGTTATAGACGCATATAATGTCACCTCCGAGACGTAGGGACCGACACGCCTGGAATGTTGTCAAATGTTACATCCGAGATGTTAGGTTGCCTTATGTTAGGATATATGACGCTACAGACGTATATACTGTTCCCTCCGAGAAGTAGGGTTCGACACGCCTGGAAGGTTGTAGAATATTACATCCGAGATGTTAAGTTGCCTTAGGTCAGGATATATAACGTTATTGACGTATATACTGTTCCCTCCGAGAAGTACGGTTCGACAGGCCAGGAATGTTGTCAAATATTGCATCCGAGATGTTAGGTTGCCTTAGATTAGGATATACAACGTTATAGACGCATATAATGTTCCCACCGAGAAGTAGGGTCCGACACGCCTGGAATGTTGTAGAATGTTACATCCGAGGTGTAAGGTTGCCTTAGATTAGGATATACAACGTTATAGACGCATATAATGTTCCCACCGAGAAGTAGGGTCCGACACGCCTGGAATGATGTAGAATGTTACATCCGAGGTGTAAGGTTGCCTTAGGTCAGGATATATAACGTTATGGACGTATATACTGTTCCCACCGAGAAGTAGGGTCCGAAACGCCAGGAATGTTGTAAAATATTACATCCGAGTTGTTACGTTGCCGTTATAGACGCATTAATGTTACCACTGAGACGTAGGGACCGACACGCCTGGAATGTTGTCAAATGTGACATCCGAGATGTTAGGTTGCCTTAGGTTAGTATATATATCGTTATAGACGTATATACTGTTCCCACCGAGAGGTAGGGTTCGACAGGCCAGGAATGTTGTCAAATATTGCATCCGAGATGTTAGGTTGCCTTAGATTAGGACATACAACGTTATAGACGCACATAATGTCACCTCCGAGACGTAGGGACCGACACGCCTGGAATGTTGTCAAATGTTACATCCAAGATGTTAGGTTGCCTTATGTTAGGATATATGACGCTACAGACGTATATACTGTTCCCTCCGAGAAGTAGGGTTCGACACGCCTGGAAGGTTGTAGAATATTACATCCGAGATGTTAAGTTGCCTTAGGTTAGGATATATAACGTTATAGACGTATATACTGTTCCCTCCGAGAAGTAGGGTTCGACAGGCCAGGAATGTTGTCAAATATTGCATCCGAGATGTTAGGTTGCCTTAGATTAGGATATACAACGTTATAGACGCATATAATGTTCCCACCGAGGAGTAGGGTCCGACACGCCTGGAATGTTGTAGTATATTACATCCGAGATGTAAGGTTGCCTTAGGTTAGAATATATAACGTTATGGACGTATATACTGATCCCACCGAGAAGTAGGTTCCGACACGCCAGGAATGTTGTCAAATATTACATCCGAGATGTAAGGTTGCCTTAGGCTAGGATATATGACGTTACAGACGTATATACTGTTCCCTCCGAGAAGTAGGGTTCGACAGACCAGGAATGTTGTCAAATATTGCATCCGAGATGTTAGGTTGCCTTAGATTATGATATATACCGTTATAGACGCATATAATGTTCCCAGCGAGAAGTAGGGTCCGACACGCCTGGAAGGTTGTAGAATATTACATCCGAGATGTCAGGTTGCCTTAGGTTGGGAGATATACTGTTATAGACATATATACTGTTCCCTCCGAGAGGTAGGATTCGACAGGACAGGAATGTTGTCAAATATTGCATCCGAGATGTTAGGTTGCCTTAGATTAGGATATATACCGTTATAGACGCATGTAATGTTACCACCGAGACGTAGGGACCGACACGCCTGGAATGTTGTCAAATGTTACATCCGAGATGTTAGGTTGCCTTAGGTTAGGATATATGACGTTATGGACATATATACTGTTCCCTCCGAGAAGAACGGTTCGACAGGCCAGGAATATTGTCAAATATTGCATCCGAGATGTTAGGTTGCCTTAGGTTAGGATATATAACGTTATAGACGCATGTAATGTTACCACCGAGACGTAGGGACCGACACGCCTGGAATGTTGTCAAATGTTACATCCGAGATGTGAGGTTGCCTTAGGTTAGGATATATGACGTTACAGACGTATATACTGTTCCCTCCCGGAAGTAGGGTTCGACAGGCCAGGAATGTTGTCAAATATTGCATCCGAGATGTTAGGTTGCCTTAGATTAGGATATACAACGTTATAGACGCATATAATGTTCCCACCGAGAAGTAGGGTCCGACACGCCTGGAATGTTGTAGAATATTACATCCGAGATGTAAGGTTGCCTTAGGTTAGGATGTATAACGTTATGGACGTATATACTGTTCCCACCGAGAAGTAGGGTCCGAAACGCCAGGAATGTTGTAAAATATTACATCCGAGTTGTTACGTTGCCGTTATAGACGCATTAATGTTACCACCGAGACGTAGGGACCGACACGCCTGGAATGTTGTCAAATGTGACATCCGAGATGTTAGGTTGCCTTAGGTTAGTATATATATCGTTATAGACGTATATACTGTTCCCACCGAGAGGTAGGGTTCGACAGGCCAGGAATGTTGTCAAATATTGCATCCGAGATGTTAGGTTGCCTTAGATTAGGATATACAACGTTATAGACGCATATAATGTCACCTCCGAGACGTAGGGACCGACACACCTGGAATGTTGTCAAATGTTACATCCGAGATGTTAGGTTGCCTTATGTTAGGATATATGACGCTACAGACGTATAAACTGTTCCCTCCGAGAAGTAGGGTTCGACAGGCCAGGAATGTTGTCAAGTATTGCATCCGAGATGTTAGGTTGCCTGAGATTATGATATATACCATTATAGACGCATATAGTGTTCCCACCGAGAAGTAGGGTCCGACACGCCTGGAAGGTTGTAGAATATTACATCCGAGATGTCAGGTTGCCTTAGGTTAGGATATATACCGTTATAGACATATATACTGTTCCCTCCGAGAAGTAGGGTTCGACAGGCCAGGAATGTTGTCAAATATTGCATCCGAGATGTTAGGTTGCCTTAGATTAGAATATATACCGTTATAGAAGCATGTAATGTTACCACCGAGACGTAGGGACCGACACGCCTGGAATGTTTGTCAAATGTTACATCCGAGATGTTAGGTTGCCTTAGGTTAGGATATATGACGTTATAGACGCATATAATGTTCCCACCGAGGAGTAGGGTCCGACACGCCTGGAATGTTGTAGAATATAACATCCGAGATGTAAGTTTGCCTTAGGTTAGGATATATAACGTTATGGACGTATATACTGTTCCCACCGAGAAGTAGGTTCCGACACGCCAGGAATGTTGTAAAATATTACATCCGAGTTGTTACGTTGCCGTTATAGACGCATTAATGTTACCACCGAGACGTAGGGACCGACACGCCTGGAATGTTGTCAAATGTGACATCCGAGATGTTAGGTTGCCTTAGGTTAGGATATATATCGTTATAGACGTATATACTGTTCCCACCGAGAGGTAGAGTTCGACAGGCCAGGAATGTTGTCAAATATTGCATCCGAGATGTTAGGTTGCCTTAGATAAGGATATACAACGTTATATACGCATATAATGTTCCCACCGAGAAGTAGGGTCCGACACGCCTGGAAGGTTGTAGAATATTACATCCGAGATGTTACGTTGCCTTAGGTTAGGATATATAACGTTATAGACGCATATAATGTTCTCACCGAGAAGTAGGGTTCGACACTCCAGGAATGTTGTCAAATATTACATACGAGATGTTAGGTGGCCTTAGGTTAGGATATATGACGTTACAGACGTATATAATGTTCCCTCCGAGAAGTAGGGTTCGACAGGCCAGGAATGATGTCAAGTATTGCATCCGAGATGTTAGGTTGCCTTAGATTATGATATATACCATTATAGACGCATATAATGTTTCCACCGAGAAGTAGGGTCCGACACGCCTGGAAGGTTGTAGAATATTACATCCGAGATGTCAGGTTGCCTTAGGTTAGGATATATACCGTTATAGACATATATACTGTTCCCTCCGAGAAGTAGGGTTCGACAGGCCAGGAATGTTGTCAAATATTGCATCCGAGATGTTAGGTTGCCTTAGATTAGGACATACAACGTTATAGACGCATATAATGTCACCTCCGAGACGTAGGGACCGACACGCCTGGAATGTTGTCAAATGTTACATCCGAGATGTTAGGTTGCCTTATGTTAGGATATATGACGCTACAGACGTATATACTGTTCCCTCCGAGAAGTAGGGTTCGACACGCCTGGAAGGTTGTAGAATATTACATCCGAGATGTTAAGTTGCCTTAGGTTAGGATATATAACGTTATAGACGTATATACTGTTCCCTCCGAGAAGTAGGGTTCGACAGGCCAGGAATGTTGTCAAATATTGCATCCGAGATGTTAGGTTGCCTTAGATTAGGATATACAACGTTATAGACGCATATAATGTTCCCACCGAGAAGTAGGGTCCGACACGCCTGGAATGTTGTAGAATGTTACATCCGAGGTGTAAGGTTGCCTTAGGTCAGGATATATAACGTGATGGACGTATATACTGTTCCCACCGAGGAGTAGGTTCCGACACGCCTGGAATGATGTAGTATATTACATACGAGATGTAAGGTTGCCTTAGGTTAGAATATATAACGTTATGGACGTATATACTGTTTCCACCGAGAAGTAGGTTCCGACACGCCAGGAATGTTGTCAAATATTACATCCGAGATGTCAGGTTGCCTTAGGTTAGGATATATACCGTTATAGACATATATACTGTTCCCTCCGAGAAGTAGGGTTCGACAGGCCAGGAATGTTGTCAAATATTGCATCCGAGATGTTAGGTTGCCTTAGATTAGAATATATACCGTTATAGAAGCATGTAATGTTACCACCGAGACGTAGGGACCGACACGCCTGGAATGTTTGTCAAATGTTACATCCGAGATGTTAGGATGCCTTAGGTTAGGATATATAACGTTATAGACACATGTAATGTTACGACCGACACGTAGGGACCGACACGCCTGGAATGTTGTAAAATGTTACATCCGAGATGTTATGTAGCCTTAGGTTAGTATATATGACGTTATAGACGTATATACTGTTCCCACCGAGAAGTAGGGTTCGACACGCCAGGAATGTTGTCAAATATTACATACGAGATGTTAGGTTGCCTTAGATTAGGATATGCAACGTTATATACGCATATAATGTTTCCACCGAGAAGTAGGGTCCGACACGCCTGGAAGGTTGTAGAATATTACATCCGAGATGTTAGGTTGCCTTAGGTTAGGATATATAACGTTATAGACATATATACTGTTCCCACCGAGAAGTAGGGTTCGACACTCCAGGAATGTTGTCAAATATTACATACGAGATGTTAGGTGGCCTTAGGTTAGGATACATGACGTTACAGACGTATATAATGTTCCCTCCGAGAAGTAGGGTTCGACAGGCCAGGAATGTTGTCAAATATTGCATCCGAGATGTTAGGCTGCCTTAGATTAGGATATATACCGTTATAGACGTATATACTGTTCCCACCGAGAAGTAGGGTTCGACACGCCAGGAATGTTGTCAAATATTAGATACGAGATGTTAGGTGGCCTTAGGTTAGGATATATAACGTTATAGACGCATGTAATGTTACGACCGAGACGTAGGACCGACACGCCTGGAATGTTGTAAAATATTGCATCCGAGATGTTAGGTTGCCTTAGGTTAGGATTTATAACGTTATAGACGCATGTAATGTTACCACCGAGGAGTAGGGTCCCACACGCCTGGAATGTTGTAGTATATTACATCCGGGATGTAAGGTTGCCTTAGGTTAGAATATATAACGTTATGGACGTATATACTGTTCCCACCGAGAAGTACGTTCCGACACGCCCGGAATGTTGTCAAATATTACATCCGAGATGTAAGGTTGCCTTAGGCTAGGATATATATCGTTATAGACGTATATACTGTTCCCACCGAGAGGTAGGGTTCGACAGGCCAGGCATGTTGTAAAATATTACATCCGAGTTGTTACGTTGCCGTTATAGACGCATTAATGTTACCACCGAGACGTAGGGACCGACACGCCTGGAATGTTGTCAAATGTGACATCCGAGATGTTAGGTTGCCTTAGGTTAGGATATATATCGTTATAGACGTATATACTGTTCCCACCGAGAGGTAGAGTTCGACAGGCCAGGAATGTTGTCAAATATTGCATCCGAGATGTTAGGTTGCCTTAGATAAGGATATACAACGTTATATACGCATATAATGTTCCCACCGAGAAGTAGGGTCCGACACGCCTGGAAGGTTGTAGAATATTACATCCGAGATGTTACGTTGCCTTAGGTTAGGATATATAACGTTATAGACGCATATAATGTTCTCACCGAGAAGTAGGGTTCGACACTCCAGGAATGTTGTCAAATATTACATACGAGATGTTAGGTGGCCTTAGGTTAGGATATATGACGTTACAGACGTATATAATGTTCCCTCCGAGAAGTAGGGTTCGACAGGCCAGGAATGTTGTCAAATATTGCATCCGAGATGTTAGGCTGCCTTAGATTAGGATATATACCGTTATAGACGTATATACTGTTCCCACCGAGAAGTAGGGTTCGACACGCCTGGAAGGTTGTAGAATATTACATCCGAGATGTTAAGTTGCCTTAGGTTAGGATATATAATGTTATAGACGTATATACTGTTCCCTCCGAGAAGTAGGGTTCGACAGGCCAGGAATGTTGTCAAATATTGCAACCGAGATGTTAGGTTGCCTTAGATTAGGATATACAACGTTATAGACGCATATAATGTTCCCACCGAGAAGTAGGGTCCGACACGCCTGGAATGATGTAGAATGTTACATCCGAGGTGTAAGGTTGCCTTAGGTCAGGATATATAACGTTATGGACGTATATACTGTTCCCACCGAGAAGTAGGGTCCGAAACGCCAGGAATGTTGTAAAATATTACATCCGAGTTGTTACGTTGCCGTTATAGACGCATTAATGTTACCACTGAGACGTAGGGACCGACACGCCTGGAATGTTGTCAAATGTGACATCCGAGATGTTAGGTTGCCTTAGGTTAGTATATATATCGTTATAGACGTATATACTGTTCCCACCGAGAGGTAGGGTTCGACAGGCCAGGCATGTTGTCAAATATTGCATCCGAGATGTTAGGTTGCCTTAGGTTAGGATATATAACGTTATAGACGTATATACTGTTCCCTCCGAGAAGTAGGGTTCGACAGGCCAGGAATGTTGTCAAATATTGCATCCGAGATGTTAGGTTGCCTTAGATTAGGATATACAACGTTATAGACGCATATAATGTTCCCACCGAGGAGTAGGGTCCGACACGCCTGGAATGTTGTAGTATATTACATCCGAGATGTAAGGTTGCCTTAGGTTAGAATATATAACGTTATGGACGTATATACTGTTCCCACCGAGAAGTAGGTTCCGACACGCCAGGAATGTTGTCAAATATTACATCCGAGATGTAATGTTGCCTTAGGCTAGGATATATGACGTTACAGACGTATATACTGTTCCCTCCGAGAAGTAGGGTTCGACAGACCAGGAATGTTGTCAAATATTGCATCCGAGATGTTAGGTTGCCTTAGATTATGATATATACCGTTAGAGACGCATATAATGTTCCCAGCGAGAAGTAGGGTCCGACACGCCTGGAATGTTGTCAAATGTTACATCCGAGATGTTAGGTTGCCTTATGTTAGGATATATGACGCTACAGACGTATATACTGTTCCCTCCGAGAAGTAGGGTTCGACACGCCTGGAAGGTTGTAGAATATTACATCCGAGATGTTAAGTTGCCTTAGGTTAGGATATATAACGTTATAGACGTATACACTGTTCCCTCCGAGAAGTAGGGTTCGACAGGCCAGGAATGTTGTCAAATATTGCATCCAAGATGTTAGGTTGCCTTAGATTAGGATATACAACGTTATAGACGCATATAATGTTCCCACCGAGGAGTAGGGTCCGACACGCCTGGAATGTTGTAGTATATTACATCCGAGATGTAAGGTTGCCTTAGGTTAGAATATATAACGTTATGGACGTATATACTGTTCCCACCGAGAAGTAGGTTCCGACACGCCAGGAATGTTGTCAAATATTACATCCGAGATGTAATGTTGCCTTAGGCTAGGATATATGACGTTACAGACGTATATACAGTTCCCTCCGAGAAGTAGGGTTCGACAGACCAGGAATGTTGTCAAATATTGCATCCGAGATGTTAGGTTGCCTTAGATTATGATATATACCGTTATAGACGCATATAATGTTCCCAGCGAGAAGTAGGGTCCGACACGCCTGGAAGGTTGTAGAATATTACATCCGAGATGTCAGGTTGCCTTAGGTTGGGAGATATACTGTTATAGACATATATACTGTTCCCTCCGAGAGGTAGGATTCGACAGGACAGGAATGTTGTCAAATATTGCATCCGAGATGTTAGGTTGCCTTAGATTAGGATATATACCGTTATAGACGCATGTAATGTTACCACCGAGACGTAGGGACCGACACGCCTGGAATGTTGTCAAATGTTACATCCGAGATGTTAGGTTGCCTTAGGTTAGGATATATGACGTTACAGACGTATATACTGTTCCCTCCGGGAAGTAGGGTTCGACAGGCCAGGAATGATGTCAAGTATTGCATCCGAGATGTTAGGTTGCCTTAGATTATGATATATACCATTATAGACGCATATAATGTTTCCACCGAGAAGTAGGGTCCGACACGCCTGGAAGGTTGTAGAATATTACATCCGAGATGTCAGGTTGCCTTAGGTTAGGATATACAACGTTATAGACGCATATAATGTTCCCACCGAGAAGTAGGGTCCGACACGCCTGGAATGATGTAGAATGTTACATCCGAGGTGTAAGGTTGCCTTAGGTCAGGATATATAACGTTATGGACGTATATACTGTTCCCACCGAGAAGTAGGGTCCGAAACGCCAGGAATGTTGTAAAATATTACATCCGAGTTGTTACGTTGCCGTTATAGACGCATTAATGTTACCACTGAGACGTAGGGACCGACACGCCTGGAATGTTGTCAAATGTGACATCCGAGATGTTAGGTTGCCTTAGGTTAGTATATATATCGTTATAGACGTATATACTGTTCCCACCGAGAGGTAGGGTTCGACAGGCCAGGAATGTTGTCAAATATTGCATCCGAGATGTTAGGTTGCCTTAGATTAGGACATACAACGTTATAGACGCATATAATGTCACCTCCGAGACGTAGGGACCGACACGCCTGGAATGTTGTCAAATGTTACATCCAAGATGTTAGGTTGCCTTATGTTAGGATATATGACGCTACAGACGTATATACTGTTCCCTCCGAGAAGTAGGGTTCGACACGCCTGGAAGGTTGTAGAATATTACATCCGAGATGTTAAGTTGCCTTAGGTTAGGATATATAACGTTATAGACGTATATACTGTTCCCTCCGAGAAGTAGGGTTCGACAGGCCAGGAATGTTGTCAAATATTGCATCCGAGATGTTAGGTTGCCTTAGATTAGGATATACAACGTTATAGACGCATATAATGTTCCCACCGAGGAGTAGGGTCCGACACGCCTGGAATGTTGTAGTATATTACATCCGAGATGTAAGGTTGCCTTAGGTTAGAATATATAACGTTATGGACGTATATACTGATCCCACCGAGAAGTAGGTTCCGACACGCCAGGAATGTTGTCAAATATTACATCCGAGATGTAAGGTTGCCTTAGGCTAGGATATATGACGTTACAGACGTATATACTGTTCCCTCCGAGAAGTAGGGTTCGACAGACCAGGAATGTTGTCAAATATTGCATCCGAGATGTTAGGTTGCCTTAGATTATGATATATACCGTTATAGACGCATATAATGTTCCCAGCGAGAAGTAGGGTCCGACACGCCTGGAAGGTTGTAGAATATTACATCCGAGATGTCAGGTTGCCTTAGGTTGGGAGATATACTGTTATAGACATATATACTGTTCCCTCCGAGAGGTAGGATTCGACAGGACAGGAATGTTGTCAAATATTGCATCCGAGATGTTAGGTTGCCTTAGATTAGGATATATACCGTTATAGACGCATGTAATGTTACCACCGAGACGTAGGGACCGACACGCCTGGAATGTTGTCAAATGTTACATCCGAGATGTTAGGTTGCCTTAGGTTAGGATATATGACGTTATGGACATATATACTGTTCCCTCCGAGAAGAACGGTTCGACAGGCCAGGAATATTGTCAAATATTGCATCCGAGATGTTAGGTTGCCTTAGGTTAGGATATATAACGTTATAGACGCATGTAATGTTACCACCGAGACGTAGGGACCGACACGCCTGGAATGTTGTCAAATGTTACATCCGAGATGTGAGGTTGCCTTAGGTTAGGATATATGACGTTACAGACGTATATACTGTTCCCTCCCGGAAGTAGGGTTCGACAGGCCAGGAATGTTGTCAAATATTGCATCCGAGATGTTAGGTTGCCTTAGATTAGGATATACAACGTTATAGACGCATATAATGTTCCCACCGAGAAGTAGGGTCCGACACGCCTGGAATGTTGTAGAATATTACATCCGAGATGTAAGGTTGCCTTAGGTTAGGATGTATAACGTTATGGACGTATATACTGTTCCCACCGAGAAGTAGGGTCCGAAACGCCAGGAATGTTGTAAAATATTACATCCGAGTTGTTACGTTGCCGTTATAGACGCATTAATGTTACCACCGAGACGTAGGGACCGACACGCCTGGAATGTTGTCAAATGTGACATCCGAGATGTTAGGTTGCCTTAGGTTAGTATATATATCGTTATAGACGTATATACTGTTCCCACCGAGAGGTAGGGTTCGACAGGCCAGGAATGTTGTCAAATATTGCATCCGAGATGTTAGGTTGCCTTAGATTAGGATATACAACGTTATAGACGCATATAATGTCACCTCCGAGACGTAGGGACCGACACACCTGGAATGTTGTCAAATGTTACATCCGAGATGTTAGGTTGCCTTATGTTAGGATATATGACGCTACAGACGTATAAACTGTTCCCTCCGAGAAGTAGGGTTCGACAGGCCAGGAATGTTGTCAAGTATTGCATCCGAGATGTTAGGTTGCCTGAGATTATGATATATACCATTATAGACGCATATAGTGTTCCCACCGAGAAGTAGGGTCCGACACGCCTGGAAGGTTGTAGAATATTACATCCGAGATGTCAGGTTGCCTTAGGTTAGGATATATACCGTTATAGACATATATACTGTTCCCTCCGAGAAGTAGGGTTCGACAGGCCAGGAATGTTGTCAAATATTGCATCCGAGATGTTAGGTTGCCTTAGATTAGAATATATACCGTTATAGAAGCATGTAATGTTACCACCGAGACGTAGGGACCGACACGCCTGGAATGTTTGTCAAATGTTACATCCGAGATGTTAGGTTGCCTTAGGTTAGGATATATGACGTTATAGACGCATATAATGTTCCCACCGAGGAGTAGGGTCCGACACGCCTGGAATGTTGTAGAATATAACATCCGAGATGTAAGTTTGCCTTAGGTTAGGATATATAACGTTATGGACGTATATACTGTTCCCACCGAGAAGTAGGTTCCGACACGCCAGGAATGTTGTAAAATATTACATCCGAGTTGTTACGTTGCCGTTATAGACGCATTAATGTTACCACCGAGACGTAGGGACCGACACGCCTGGAATGTTGTCAAATGTGACATCCGAGATGTTAGGTTGCCTTAGGTTAGGATATATATCGTTATAGACGTATATACTGTTCCCACCGAGAGGTAGAGTTCGACAGGCCAGGAATGTTGTCAAATATTGCATCCGAGATGTTAGGTTGCCTTAGATAAGGATATACAACGTTATATACGCATATAATGTTCCCACCGAGAAGTAGGGTCCGACACGCCTGGAAGGTTGTAGAATATTACATCCGAGATGTTACGTTGCCTTAGGTTAGGATATATAACGTTATAGACGCATATAATGTTCTCACCGAGAAGTAGGGTTCGACACTCCAGGAATGTTGTCAAATATTACATACGAGATGTTAGGTGGCCTTAGGTTAGGATATATGACGTTACAGACGTATATAATGTTCCCTCCGAGAAGTAGGGTTCGACAGGCCAGGAATGTTGTCAAATATTGCATCCGAGATGTTAGGCTGCCTTAGATTAGGATATATACCGTTATAGACGTATATACTGTTCCCACCGAGAAGTAGGGTTCGACACGCCTGGAAGGTTGTAGAATATTACATCCGAGATGTTAAGTTGCCTTAGGTTAGGATATATAATGTTATAGACGTATATACTGTTCCCTCCGAGAAGTAGGGTTCGACAGGCCAGGAATGTTGTCAAATATTGCAACCGAGATGTTAGGTTGCCTTAGATTAGGATATACAACGTTATAGACGCATATAATGTTCCCACCGAGAAGTAGGGTCCGACACGCCTGGAATGATGTAGAATGTTACATCCGAGGTGTAAGGTTGCCTTAGGTCAGGATATATAACGTTATGGACGTATATACTGTTCCCACCGAGAAGTAGGGTCCGAAACGCCAGGAATGTTGTAAAATATTAC
Source organism: Xylocopa violacea (assembly GCA_963969225.1). Taxonomy (NCBI): domain Eukaryota; kingdom Metazoa; phylum Arthropoda; class Insecta; order Hymenoptera; family Apidae; genus Xylocopa; species Xylocopa violacea. Next base: position 25,959,907 of record CAXAJV010000004.1, read on the forward strand.
ATCCGAGTTGTTACGTTGCCGTTATAGACGCATTAATGTTACCACTGAGACGTAGGGACCGACACGCCTGGAATGTTGTCAAATGTGACATCCGAGATGTTAGGTTGCCTTAGGTTAGTATATATATCGTTATAGACGTATATACTGTTCCCACCGAGAGGTAGGGTTCGACAGGCCAGGCATGTTGTCAAATATTGCATCCGAGATGTTAGGTTGCCTTAGGTTAGGATATATAACGTTATAGACGTATATACTGTTCCCTCCGAGAAGTAGGGTTCGACAGGCCAGGAATGTTGTCAAATATTGCATCCGAGATGTTAGGTTGCCTTAGATTAGGATATACAACGTTATAGACGCATATAATGTTCCCACCGAGGAGTAGGGTCCGACACGCCTGGAATGTTGTAGTATATTACATCCGAGATGTAAGGTTGCCTTAGGTTAGAATATATAACGTTATGGACGTATATACTGTTCCCACCGAGAAGTAGGTTCCGACACGCCAGGAATGTTGTCAAATATTACATCCGAGATGTAATGTTGCCTTAGGCTAGGATATATGACGTTACAGACGTATATACTGTTCCCTCCGAGAAGTAGGGTTCGACAGACCAGGAATGTTGTCAAATATTGCATCCGAGATGTTAGGTTGCCTTAGATTATGATATATACCGTTAGAGACGCATATAATGTTCCCAGCGAGAAGTAGGGTCCGACACGCCTGGAATGTTGTCAAATGTTACATCCGAGATGTTAGGTTGCCTTATGTTAGGATATATGACGCTACAGACGTATATACTGTTCCCTCCGAGAAGTAGGGTTCGACACGCCTGGAAGGTTGTAGAATATTACATCCGAGATGTTAAGTTGCCTTAGGTTAGGATATATAACGTTATAGACGTATATACTGTTCCCTCCGAGAAGTAGGGTTCGACAGGCCAGGAATGTTGTCAAATATTGCATCCGAGATGTTAGGTTGCCTTAGATTAGGATATACAACGTTATAGACGCATATAATGTTCCCACCGAGGAGTAGGGTCCGACACGCCTGGAATGTTGTAGTATATTACATCCGAGATGTAAGGTTGCCTTAGGTTAGAATATATAACGTTATGGACGTATATACTGTTCCCACCGAGAAGTAGGTTCCGACACGCCAGGAATGTTGTCAAATATTACATCCGAGATGTAATGTTGCCTTAGGCTAGGATATATGACGTTACAGACGTATATACAGTTCCCTCCGAGAAGTAGGGTTCGACAGACCAGGAATGTTGTCAAATATTGCATCCGAGATGTTAGGTTGCCTTAGATTATGATATATACCGTTATAGACGCATATAATGTTCCCAGCGAGAAGTAGGGTCCGACACGCCTGGAAGGTTGTAGAATATTACATCCGAGATGTCAGGTTGCCTTAGGTTGGGAGATATACTGTTATAGACATATATACTGTTCCCTCCGAGAGGTAGGATTCGACAGGACAGGAATGTTGTCAAATATTGCATCCGAGATGTTAGGTTGCCTTAGATTAGGATATATACCGTTATAGACGCATGTAATGTTACCACCGAGACGTAGGGACCGACACGCCTGGAATGTTGTCAAATGTTACATTCGAGATGTTAGGTTGCCTTAGGTTAGGATATATGACGTTACAGACGTATATACTGTTCCCTCCGGGAAGTAGGGTTCGACAGGCCAGGAATGATGTCAAGTATTGCATCCGAGATATTAGGTTGCCTTAGATTATGATATATACCATTATAGACGCATATAATGTTTCCACCGAGAAGTAGGGTCCGACACGCCTGGAAGGTTGTAGAATATTACATCCGAGATGTCAGGTTGCCTTAGGTTAGGATATATACCGTTATAGACATATATACTGTTCCCTCCGAGAAGTAGGGTTCGACAGGCCAGGAATGTTGTCAAATATTGCATCCGAGATGTTAGGTTGCCTTAGATTAGGACATACAACGTTATAGACGCATATAATGTCACCTCCGAGACGTAGGGACCGACACGCCTGGAATGTTGTCAAATGTTACATCCGAGATGTTAGGTTGCCTTATGTTAGGATATATGACGCTACAGACGTATATACTGTTCCCTCCGAGAAGTAGGGTTCGACACGCCTGGAAGGTTGTAGAATATTACATCCGAGATGTTAAGTTGCCTTAGGTTAGGATATATAACGTTATAGACGTATATACTGTTCCCTCCGAGAAGTAGGGTTCGACAGGCCAGGAATGTTGTCAAATATTGCATCCGAGATGTTAGGTTGCCTTAGATTAGCATATACAACGTTATAGACGCATATAATGTTCCCACCGAGAAGTAGGGTCCGACACGCCTGGAATGTTGTAGAATGTTACATCCGAGGTGTAAGGTTGCCTTAGGTCAGGATATATAACGTGATGGACGTATATACTGTTCCCACCGAGGAGTAGGTTCCGACACGCCTGGAATGATGTAGTATATTACATACGAGATGTAAGGTTGCCTTAGGTTAGAATATATAACGTTATGGACGTATATACTGTTCCCACCGAGAAGTAGGTTCCGACACGCCAGGAATGTTGTCAAATATTACATCCGAGATGTAAGGTTGCCTTAGGCTAGGATATATATCGTTATAGACGTATATACTGTTCCCACCGAGAGGTAGGGTTCGACAGGCCAGGCATGTTGTCAAATATTTCATCCGAGATGTTAGGTTGCCTTAGATTAGGACATACAACGTTATAGACGCATATAATGTCACCTCCGAGACGTAGGGACCGACACGCCTGGAATGTTGTCAAATGTTACATCCGAGATGTTAGGTTGCCTTAGATTAGGATATACAACGTTATAGACGCATATAATGTTCCCACCGAGGAGTAGGGTCCGACACGCCTGGAATGTTGTAGTATATTACATCCGAGATGTAAGGTTGCCTTAGGTTAGAATATATAACGTTATGGACGTATATACTGTTCCCACCGAGAAGTAGGTTCCGACACGCCAGGAATGTTGTCAAATATTACATCCGAGATGTAATGTTGCCTTAGGCTAGGATATATGACGTTACAGACGTATATACTGTTCCCTCCGAGAAGTAGGGTTCGACAGACCAGGAATGTTGTCAAATATTGCATCCGAGATGTTAGGTTGCCTTAGATTATGATATATACCGTTAGAGACGCATATAATGTTCCCAGCGAGAAGTAGGGTCCGATACGCCTGGAATGTTGTCAAATGTTACATCCGAGATGTTAGGTTGCCTTAGGTTAGGATATATGACGTTATGGACATATATACTGTTCCCTCCGAGAAGAACGGTTCCACAGGCCAGGAATATTGTCAAATATTGCATCCGAGATGTTAGGTTGCCTTAGGTTAGGATATATAACGTTATAGACGCATGTAATGTTACCACCGAGACGTAGGGACCGACACGCCTGGAATGTTGTCAAATGTTACATCCGAGATGTGAGGTTGCCTTAGGTTAGGATATATGACGTTACAGACGTATATACTGTTCCCTCCCGGAAGTAGGGTTCGACAGGCCAGGAATGTTGTCAAGTATTGCATCCGAGATGTTAGGTTGCCTTAGATTATGATATATACCATTATAGACGCATATAGTGTTCCCACCGAGAAGTAGGGTCCGACACGCCTGGAAGGTTGTAGAATATTACATCCGAGATGTCAGGTTGCCTTAGGTTAGGATATATACCGTTATAGACATATATACTGTTCCCTCCGAGAAGTAGGGTTCGACAGGCCAGGAATGTTGTCAAATATTGCATCCGAGATGTTAGGTTGCCTTAGATTAGAATATATACCGTTATAGAAGCATGTAATGTTACCACCGAGACGTAGGGACCGACACGCCTGGAATGTTTGTCAAATGTTACATCCGAGATGTTAGGTTGCCTTAGGTTAGGATATATAACGTTATAGACACATGTAATGTTACGACCGAGACGTAGGGACCGACACGCCTGGAATGTTGTAAAATGTTACATCCGAGATGTTATGTAGCCTTAGGTTAGTATATATGACGTTATAGACGTATATACTGTTCCCACCGAGAAGTAGGGTTCGACACGCCAGGAATGTTGTCAAATATTACATACGAGATGTTAGGTTGCCTTAGATTAGGATATGCAACGTTATATACGCATATAATGTTTCCACCGAGAAGTAGGGTCCGACACGCCTGGAAGGTTGTAGAATATTACATCCGAGATGTTAGGTTGCCTTAGGTTAGGATATATAACGTTATAGACATATATACTGTTCCCACCGAGAAGTAGGGTTCGACACTCCAGGAATGTTGTCAAATATTACATACGAGATGTTAGGTGGCCTTAGGTTAGGATACATGACGTTACAGACGTATATAATGTTCCCTCCGAGAAGTAGGGTTCGACAGGCCAGGAATGTTGTCAAATATTGCATCCGAGATGTTAGGTTGCCTTAGGTTAGGATATATAACGTTATAGACGCATGTAATGTTACCACCGAGACGTAGGGACCGACACGCCTGGAATGTTGTCAAATGTTACATCCGAGATGTGAGGTTGCCTTAGGTTAGGATATATGACGTTACAGACGTATATACTGTTCCCTCCCGGAAGTAGGGTTCGACAGGCCAGGAATGTTGTCAAGTATTGCATCCGAGATGTTAGGTTGCCTTAGATTATGATATATACCATTATAGACGCATATAGTGTTCCCACCGAGAAGTAGGGTCCGACACGCCTGGAAGGTTGTAGAATATTACATCCGAGATGTCAGGTTGCCTTAGGTTAGGATATATACCGTTATAGACATATATACTGTTCCCTCCGAGAAGTAGGGTTCGACAGGCCAGGAATGTTGTCAAATATTGCATCCGAGATGTTAGGTTGCCTTAGATTAGAATATATACCGTTATAGAAGCATGTAATGTTACCACCGAGACGTAGGGACCGACACGCCTGGAATGTTTGTCAAATGTTACATCCGAGATGTTAGGTTGCCTTAGGTTAGGATATATAACGTTATAGACACATGTAATGTTACGACCGAGACGTAGGGACCGACACGCCTGGAATGTTGTAAAATGTTACATCCGAGATGTTATGTAGCCTTAGGTTAGTATATATGACGTTATAGACGTATATACTGTTCCCACCGAGAAGTAGGGTTCGACACGCCAGGAATGTTGTCAAATATTACATACGAGATGTTAGGTTGCCTTAGATTAGGATATGCAACGTTATATACGCATATAATGTTTCCACCGAGAAGTAGGGTCCGACACGCCTGGAAGGTTGTAGAATATTACATCCGAGATGTTAGGTTGCCTTAGGTTAGGATATATAACGTTATAGACATATATACTGTTCCCACCGAGAAGTAGGGTTCGACACTCCAGGAATGTTGTCAAATATTACATACGAGATGTTAGGTGGCCTTAGGTTAGGATACATGACGTTACAGACGTATATAATGTTCCCTCCGAGAAGTAGGGTTCGACAGGCCAGGAATGTTGTCAAATATTGCATCCGAGATGTTAGGCTGCCTTAGATTAGGATATATACCGTTATAGACGTATATACTGTTCCCACCGAGAAGTAGGGTTCGACACGCCAGGAATGTTGTCAAATATTAGATACGAGATGTTAGGTGGCCTTAGGTTAGGATATATAACGTTATAGACGCATGTAATGTTACGACCGAGACGTAGGACCGACACGCCTGGAATGTTGTAAAATATTGCATCCGAGATGTTAGGTTGCCTTAGGTTAGGATATATAACGTTATAGACGCATGTAATGTTACCACCGAGGAGTAGGGTCCCACACGCCTGGAATGTTGTAGTATATTACATCCGGGATGTAAGGTTGCCTTAGGTTAGAATATATAACGTTATGGACGTATATACTGTTCCCACCGAGAAGTACGTTCCGACACGCCCGGAATGTTGTCAAATATTACATCCGAGATGTAAGGTTGCCTTAGGCTAGGATATATATCGTTATAGACGTATATACTGTTCCCACCGAGAGGTAGGGTTCGACAGGCCAGGCATGTTGTCAAATATTGCATCCGAGATGTTAGGTTGCTTTAGATTAGGACATACAACGTTATAGACGCATATAATGTCACCTCCGAGACGTAGGGACCGACACGCCTGGAATGTTGTCAAATGTTACATCCGAGATGTTAGGTTGCCTTATGTTAGGATATATGACGCTACAGACGTATATACTGTTCCCTCCGAGAAGTAGGGTTCGACGCGCCTGGAAGGTTGTAGAATATTACATCCGAGATGTTAAGTTGCCTTAGGTTAGGATATATAACGTTATAGACGTATATACTGTTCCCTCCGAGAAGTAGGGTTCGACAGGCCAGGAATGTTGTCAAATATTGCATCCGAGATGTTAGGTTGCCTTAGATTAGGATATACAACGTTATAGACGCATATAATGTTCCCACCGAGAAGTAGGGTCCGACACGCCTGGAATGATGTAGAATGTTACATCCGAGGTGTAAGGTTGCCTTAGGTCAGGATATATAACGTTATGGACGTATATACTGTTCCCACCGAGAAGTAGGGTCCGAAACGCCAGGAATGTTGTAAAATATTACATCCGAGTTGTTACGTTGCCGTTATAGACGCATTAATGTTACCACTGAGACGTAGGGACCGACACGCCTGGAATGTTGTCAAATGTGACATCCGGGATGTTAGGTTGCCTTAGGTTAGTATATATAAAGTTATAGACGTATATACTGTTCCCACCGAGAGGTAGGGTTCGACAGGCCAGGAATGTTGTCAAATATTGCATCCGAGATGTTAGGTTGCCTTAGATTAGGATATACAACGTTATAGACGCATATAATGTTCCCACCGAGGAGTAGGGTCCGACACGCCTGGAATGTTGTAGTATATTACATCCGAGATGTAAGGTTGCCTTAGGTTAGAATATATAACGTTATGGACGTATATACTGTTCCCACCGAGAAGTAGGTTCCGACACGCCAGGAATGTTGTCAAATATTACATCCGAGATGTAATGTTGCCTTAGGCTAGGATATATGACGTTACAGACGTATATACTGTTCCCTCCGAGAAGTAGGGTTCGACAGACCAGGAATGTTGTCAAATATTGCATCCGAGATGTTAGGTTGCCTTAGATTATGATATATACCGTTAGAGACGCATATAATGTTCCCAGCGAGAAGTAGGGTCCGACACGCCTGGAATGTTGTCAAATGTTACATCCGAGATGTTAGGTCGCCTTAGGTTAGGATATATGACGTTACAGACGTATATACTGTTCCCTCCGGGAAGTAGGGTTCGACAGGCCAGGAATGTTGTCAAATATTGCATCCGAGATGTTAGGTTGCCTTAGATTATGATATATACCGTTATAGACGTATATACTGTTCCCTCCGAGAAGTAGGTTTCGACAAGCCAGGAATGTTGTCAAATATTGCATCCGAGATGTTAGGTTGCCTTAGATTAGAATATATACCGTTATAGAAGCATGTAATTTTACCACCGAGACGTAGGGACCGACACGCCTGGAATGTTGTCAAATGTTACATCCGAGATGTCAGGTTGCCTTAGGTTAGGATATATGACGTTATGGACATATATACTGTTCCCTCCGAGAAGAACGGTTCGACAGGCCAGGAATATTGTCAAATATTGCATCCGAGATGTTAGGTTGCCTTAGATTAGAATATATACCGTTATAGAAGCATGTAATGTTACCACCGAGACGTAGGGACCGACACGCCTGGAATGTTTGTCAAATGTTACATCCGAGATGTTAGGTTGCCTTAGGTTAGGATATATGACGTTATAGACGCATATAATGTTCCCACCGAGGAGTAGGGTCCGACACGCCTGGAATGTTGTAGAATATAACATCCGAGATGTAAGGTTGCCTTAGGTTAGGATATATAACGTTATGGACGTATATACTGTTCCCACCGAGAAGTAGGGTCCGAAACGCCAGGAATGTTGTAAAATATTACATCCGAGTTGTTACGTTGCCGTTATAGACGCATTAATGTTACCACCGAGACGTAGGGACCGACACGCCTGGAATGTTGTCAAATGTGACATCCGAGATGTTAGGTTGCCTTAGGTTAGTATATATATCGTTATAGACGTATGCTGTTCCCACCGAGAGGTAGGGTTCGACAGGCCAGGAATGTTGTCAAATATTGCATCCGAGATGTTAGGTTGCCTTAGATTAGGATATACAACGTTATAGACGCATATAATGTCACCTCCGAGACGTAGGGACCGACACGCCTGGAATGTTGTCAAATGTTACATCCGAGATGTTAGGTTGCCTTATGTTAGGATATATGACGCTACAGACGTATAAACTGTTCCCTCCGAGAAGTAGGGTTCGACAGGCCAGGAATGTTGTCAAGTATTGCATCCGAGATGTTAGGTTGCCTTAGATTAGGATATACAACGTTATATACGCATATAATGTTCCCACCGAGAAGTAGGGTCCGACACGCCTGGAAGGTTGTAGAATATTACATCCGAGATGTTAGGTTGCCTTAGGTTAGGATATATAACGTTATAGACGCATATAATGTTCTCACCGAGAAGTAGGGTTCGACACTCCAGGAATGTTGTCAAATATTACATACGAGATGTTAGGTGGCCTTAGGTTAGGATATATGACGTTACAGACGTATATAATGTTCCCTCCGAGAAGTAGGGTTCGACAGGCCAGGAATGTTGTCAAATATTGCATCCGAGATGTTAGGCTGCCTTAGATTAGGATATATACCGTTATAGACGTATATACTGTTCCCACCGAGAAGTAGGGTTCGACACGCCAGGAATGTTGTCAAATATTACATACGAGATGTTAGGTGGCCTTAGGTTAGGATATATAACGTTATAGACGCATGTAATGTTACGACCGAGACGTAGGGACCGACACGCCTGGAATGTTGTAAAATGTTACATCCGAGATGTTATGTAGCCTTAGGTTAGGATATATGACGTTATAGACGTATATACTGTTCCCACCGAGAAGTAGGGTTCGACACGCCAGGAATGTTGTCAAATATTACATACGAGATGTTAGGTTGCCTTAGATTAGGATATGCAACGTTATATACGCATATAATGTTTCCACCGAGAAGTAGGGTCCGACACGCCTGGAAGGTTGTAGAATATTACATCCGAGATGTTAGGTTGCCTTAGGTTAGGATATATAACGTTATAGACATATATACTGTTCCCTCCGAGAAGTAGGGTTCGACAGGCTAGGAATGTTGTCAAATATTGCATTCGAGATGTTAGGTTGCCTTAGATTAGGATATATAGCGTTATAGACGCATATAATGTTCCCACCGAGAAGTAGGGTTCGACACTCCAGGAATGTTGTCAAATATTACATACGAGATGTTAGGTGGCCTTAGGTTAGGATACATGACGTTACAGACGTATATAATGTTCCCACCGAGAAGTAGGGTTCGACACGCCAGGAATGTTGTCAAATATTAGATACGAGATGTTAGGTGGCCTTAGGTTAGGATATATAACGTTATAGACGCATGTAATGTTACGACCGAGACGTAGGACCGACACGCCTGGAATGTTGTAAAATATTGCATCCGAGATGTTAGGTTGCCTTAGGTTAGGATATATAACGTTATAGACGCATGTAATGTTACCACCGAGGAGTAGGGTCCCACACGCCTGGAATGTTGTAGTATATTACATCCGGGATGTAAGGTTGCCTTAGGTTAGAATATATAACGTTATGGACGTATATACTGTTCCCACCGAGAAGTAGGTTCCGACACGCCCGGAATGTTGTCAAATATTACATCCGAGATGTAAGGTTGCCTTAGGCTAGGATATATATCGTTATAGACGTATATACTGTTCCCACCGAGAGGTAGGGTTCGACAGGCCAGGCATGTTGTCAAATATTGCATCCGAGATGTTAGGTTGCTTTAGATTAGGACATACAACGTTATAGACGCATATAATGTCACCTCCGAGACGTAGGGACCGACACGCCTGGAATGTTGTCAAATGTTACATCCGAGATGTTAGGTTGCCTTATGTTAGGATATATGACGCTACAGACGTATATACTGTTCCCTCCGAGAAGTAGGGTTCGACGCGCCTGGAAGGTAGTAGAATATTACATCCGAGATGTTAAGTTGCCTTAGGTTAGGATATATAACGTTATAGACGTATATACTGTTCCCTCCGAGAAGTAGGGTTCGACAGGCCAGGAATGTTGTCAAATATTGCATCCGAGATGTTAGGTTGCCTTAGATTAGGATATACAACTTTATAGACGCATATAATGTTCCCACCGAGAAGTAGGGTCCGACACGCCTGGAATGATGTAGAATGTTACATCCGAGGTGTAAGGTTGCCTTAGGTCAGGATATATAACGTTATGGACGTATATACTGTTCCCACCGAGAAGTAGGGTCCGAAACGCCAGGAATGTTGTAAAATATTACATCCGAGTTGTTACGTTGCCGTTATAGACGCATTAATGTTACCACTGAGACGTAGGGACCGACACGCCTGGAATGTTGTCAAATGTGACATCCGAGATGTTAGGTTGCCTTAGGTTAGTATATATATCGTTATAGACGTATATACTGTTCCCACCGAGAGGTAGGGTTCGACAGGCCAGGAATGTTGTCAAATATTGCATCCGAGATGTTAGGTTGCCTTAGATTAGGATATACAACGTTATAGACGCATATAATGTTCCCACCGAGGAGTAGGGTCCGACACGCCTGGAATGTTGTAGTATATTACATCCGAGATGTAAGGTTGCCTTAGGTTAGAATATATAACGTTATGGACGTATATACTGTTCCCACCGAGAAGTAGGTTCCGACACGCCAGGAATGTTGTCAAATATTACATCCGAGATGTAATGTTGCCTTAGGCTAGGATATATGACGTTACAGACGTATATACTGTTCCCTCCGAGAAGTAGGGTTCGACAGACCAGGAATGTTGTCAAATATTGCATCCGAAATGTTAGGTTGCCTTAGATTATGATATATACCGTTAGAGACGCATATAATGTTCCCAGCGAGAAGTAGGGTCCGACACGCCTGGAATGTTGTCAAATGTTACATCCGAGATGTTAGGTCGCCTTAGGTTAGGATATATGACGTTACAGACGTATATACTGTTCCCTCCGGGAAGTAGGGTTCGACAGGCCAGGAATGTTGTCAAATATTGCATCCGAGATGTTAGGTTGCCTTAGATTATGATATATACCGTTATAGACGTATATACTGTTCCCTCCGAGAAGTAGGTTTCGACAAGCCAGGAATGTTGTCAAATATTGCATCCGAGATGTTAGGTTGCCTTAGATTAGAATATATACCGTTATAGAAGCATGTAATGTTACCACCGAGACGTAGGGACCGACACGCCTGGAATGTTGTCAAATGTTACATCCGAGATGTCAGGTTGCCTTAGGTTAGGATATATGACGTTATGGACATATATACTGTTCCCTCCGAGAAGAACGGTTCGACAGGCCAGGAATATTGTCAAATATTGCATCCGAGATGTTAGGTTGCCTTAGATTAGAATATATACCGTTATAGAAGCATGTAATCTTACCACCGAGACGTAGGGACCGACACGCCTGGAATGTTTGTCAAATGTTACATCCGAGATGTTAGGTTGCCTTAGGTTAGGATATATGACGTTATAGACGCATATAATGTTCCCACCGAGGAGTAGGGTTCGACAGGCCAGGAATGTTGTCAAGTATTGCATCCGAGATGTTAGGTTGCCTTAGATTATGATATATACCATTATAGACGCATATAATGTTCCCACCGAGAAGTAGGGTCCGACACGCCTGGAAGGTTGTAGAATATTACATCCGAGATGTTAGGTTGCCTTAGGTTAGGATATATAACGTTATAGACGCATATAATGTTCTCACCGAGAAGTAGGGTTCGACACTCCAGGAATGTTGTCAAATATTACATACGAGATGTTAGGTGGCCTTAGGTTAGGATATATGACGTTACAGACGTATATAATGTTCCCTCCGAGAAGTAGGGTTCGACAGGCCAGGAATGTTGTCAAATATTGCATCCGAGATGTTAGGCTGCCTTAGATTAGGATATATACCGTTATAGACGTATATACCGTTCCCACCGAGAAGTAGGGTTCGACACGCCAGGAATGTTGTCAAATATTACATACGAGATGTTAGGTGGCCTTAGGTTAGGATATATAATGTTATAGACGCATGTAATGTTACGTCCGAGACGTAGGGACCGACACGCCTGGAATGTTGTAAAATGTTACATCCGAGATGTTAGGTAGCCTTAGGTTAGGATATATGACGTTATAGACGTATATACTGTTCCCACCGAGAAGTAGGGTTCGACACGCCAGGAATGTTGTCAAATATTACATACGAGATGTTAGGTTGCCTTAGATTAGGATATGCAACGTTATATACGCATATAATGTTTCCACCGAGAAGTAGGGTCCGACACGCCTGGAAGGTTGTAGAATATTACATCCGAGATGTTAGGTTGCCTTAGGTTAGGATATATAACGTTATAGACATATATACTGTTCCCTCCGAGAAGTAGGGTTCGACAGGCTAGGAATGTTGTCAAATATTGCATTCGAGATGTTAGGTTGCCTTAGATTAGGATATATAGCGTTATAAACGCATATAATGTTCCCACCGAGAAGTAGGGTTCGACACTCCAGGAATGTTGTCAAATATTACATACGAGATGTTAGGTGGCCTTAGGTTAGGATACATGACGTTACAGACGTATATAATGTTCCCTCCGAGAAGTAGGGTTCGACAGGCCAGGAATGTTGTCAAATATTGCATCCGAGATGTTAGGCTGCCTTAGATTAGGATATATACCGTTATAGACGTATATACTGTTCCCACCGAGAAGTAGGGTTCGACACGCCAGGAATGTTGTCAAATATTAGATACGAGATGTTAGGTGGCCTTAGGTTAGGATATATAACGTTATAGACGCATGTAATGTTACGACCGAGACGTAGGGACCGACACGCCTGGAATGTTGTAAAATATTGCATCCGAGATGTTAGGTTGCCTTAGGTTAGGATATATAACGTTATAGACGCATGTAATGTTACCACCGAGACGTAGGGACCGACACGCCTGGAATGTTGTCAAATGTTACATCCGAGATGTTAGGTTGTCTTAGGTTAGGATACATGACGTTACAGACGTATATAATGTTCCCTCCGAGAAGTAGGGTTCGACAGGCCAGGAATGTTGTCAAATATTGCATCCGAGATGTTAGGCTGCCTTAGATTAGGATATATACCGTTATAGACGTATATACTGTTCCCACCGAGAAGTAGGGTTCGACACGCCAGGAATGTTGTCAAATATTAGATACGAGATGTTAGGTGGCCTTAGGTTAGGATATATAACGTTATAGACGCATGTAATGTTACGACCGAGACGTAGGACCGACACGCCTGGAATGTTGTAAAATATTGCATCCGAGATGTTAGGTTGCTTTAGATTAGGACATACAACGTTATAGACGCATATAATGTCACCTCCGAGACGTAGGGACCGACACGCCTGGAATGTTGTCAAATGTTACATCCGAGATGTTAGGTTGCCTTATGTTAGGATATATGACGCTACAGACGTATATACTGTTCCCTCCGAGAAGTAGGGTTCGACGCGCCTGGAAGGTTGTAGAATATTACATCCGAGATGTTAAGTTGCCTTAGGTTAGGATATATAACGTTATAGACGTATATACTGTTCCCTCCGAGAAGTAGGGTTCGACAGGCCAGGAATGTTGTCAAATATTGCATCCGAGATGTTAGGTTGCCTTAGATTAGGATATACAACGTTATAGACGCATATAATGTTCCCACCGAGAAGTAGGGTCCGACACGCCTGGAATGATGTAGAATGTTACATCCGAGGTGTAAGGTTGCCTTAGGTCAGGATATATAACGTTATGGACGTATATACTGTTCCCACCGAGAAGTAGGGTCCGAAACGCCAGGAATGTTGTAAAATATTACATCCGAGTTGTTACGTTGCCGTTATAGACGCATTAATGTTACCACTGAGACGTAGGGACCGACACGCCTGGAATGTTGTCAAATGTGACATCCGGGATGTTAGGTTGCCTTAGGTTAGTATATATATCGTTATAGACGTATATACTGTTCCCACCGAGAGGTAGGGTTCGACAGGCCAGGAATGTTGTCAAATATTGCATCCGAGATGTTAGGTTTCCTTAGATTAGGATATACAACGTTATAGACGCATATAATGTTCCCACCGAGGAGTAGGGTCCGACACGCCTGGAATGTTGTAGTATATTACATCCGAGATGTAAGGTTCCCTTAGGTTAGAATATATAACGTTATGGACGTATATACTGTTCCCACCGAGAAGTAGGTTCCGACACGCCAGGAATGTTGTCAAATATTACATCCGAGATGTAATGTTGCCTTAGGCTAGGATATATGACGTTACAGACGTATATACTGTTCCCTCCGAGAAGTAGGGTTCGACAGACCAGGAATGTTGTCAAATATTGCATCCGAGATGTTAGGTTGCCTTAGATTATGATATATACCGTTAGAGACGCATATAATGTTCCCAGCGAGAAGTAGGGTCCGACACGCCTGGAATGTTGTCAAATGTTACATCCGAGATGTTAGGTCGCCTTAGGTTAGGATATATGACGTTACAGACGTATATACTGTTCCCTCCGGGAAGTAGGGTTCGACAGGCCAGGAATGTTGTCAAATATTGCATCCGAGATGTTAGGTTGCCTTAGATTATGATATATACCGTTATAGACGTATATACTGTTCCCTCCGAGAAGTAGGTTTCGACAAGCCAGGAATGTTGTCAAATATTGCATCCGAGATGTTAGGTTGCCTTAGATTAGAATATATACCGTTATAGAAGCATGTAATGTTACCACCGAGACGTAGGGACCGACACGCCTGGAATGTTGTCAAATGTTACATCCGAGATGTCAGGTTGCCTTAGGTTAGGATATATGACGTTATGGACATATATACTGTTCCCTCCGAGAAGAACGGTTCGACAGGCCAGGAATATTGTCAAATATTGCATCCGAGATGTTAGGTTGCCTTAGATTAGAATATATACCGTTATAGAAGCATGTAATGTTACCACCGAGACGTAGGGACCGACACGCCTGGAATGTTTGTCAAATGTTACATCCGAGATGTTAGGTTGCCTTAGGTTAGGATATATGACGTTATAGACGCATATAATGTTCCCACCGAGGAGTAGGGTCCGACACGCCTGGAATGTTGTAGAATATAACATCCGAGATGTAAGGTTGCCTTAGGTTAGGATATATAACGTTATGGACGTATATACTGTTCCCACCGAGAAGTAGGGTCCGAAACGCCAGGAATGTTGTAAAATATTACATCCGAGTTGTTACGTTGCCGTTATAGACGCATTAATGTTACCACCGAGACGTAGGGACCGACACGCCTGGAATGTTGTCAAATGTGACATCCGAGATGTTAGGTTGCCTTAGGTTAGTATATATATCGTTATAGACGTATGCTGTTCCCACCGAGAGGTAGGGTTCGACAGGCCAGGAATGTTGTCAAATATTGCATCCGAGATGTTAGGTTGCCTTAGATTAGGATATACAACGTTATAGACGCATATAATGTCACCTCCGAGACGTAGGGACCGACACGCCTGGAATGTTGTCAAATGTTACATCCGAGATGTTAGGTTGCCTTATGTTAGGATATATGACGCTACAGACGTATAAACTGTTCCCTCCGAGAAGTAGGGTTCGACAGGCCAGGAATGTTGTCAAGTATTGCATCCGAGATGTTAGGTTGCCTTAGATTAGGATATACAACGTTATATACGCATATAATGTTCCCACCGAGAAGTAGGGTCCGACACGCCTGGAAGGTTGTAGAATATTACATCCGAGATGTTAGGTTGCCTTAGGTTAGGATATATAACGTTATAGACGCATATAATGTTCTCACCGAGAAGTAGGGTTCGACACTCCAGGAATGTTGTCAAATATTACATACGAGATGTTAGGTGGCCTTAGGTTAGGATATATGACGTTACAGACGTATATAATGTTCCCTCCGAGAAGTAGGGTTCGACAGGCCAGGAATGTTGTCAAATATTGCATCCGAGATGTTAGGCTGCCTTAGATTAGGATATATACCGTTATAGACGTATATACTGTTCCCACCGAGAAGTAGGGTTCGACACGCCAGGAATGTTGTCAAATATTACATACGAGATGTTAGGTGGCCTTAGGTTAGGATATATAACGTTATAGACGCATGTAATGTTACGACCGAGACGTAGGGACCGACACGCCTGGAATGTTGTAAAATGTTACATCCGAGATGTTATGTAGCCTTAGGTTAGGATATATGACGTTATAGACGTATATACTGTTCCCACCGAGAAGTAGGGTTCGACACGCCAGGAATGTTGTCAAATATTACATACGAGATGTTAGGTTGCCTTAGATTAGGATATGCAACGTTATATACGCATATAATGTTTCCACCGAGAAGTAGGGTCCGACACGCCTGGAAGGTTGTAGAATATTACATCCGAGATGTTAGGTTGCCTTAGGTTAGGATATATAACGTTATAGACATATATACTGTTCCCTCCGAGAAGTAGGGTTCGACAGGCTAGGAATGTTGTCAAATATTGCATTCGAGATGATAGGTTGCCTTAGATTAGGATATATAGCGTTATAGACGCATATAATGTTCCCACCGAGAAGTAGGGTTCGACACTCCAGGAATGTTGTCAAATATTACATACGAGATGTTAGGTGGCCTTAGGTTAGGATACATGACGTTACAGACGTATATAATGTTCCCTCCGAGAAGTAGGGTTCGACAGGCCAGGAATGTTGTCAAATATTGCATCCGAGATGTTAGGCTGCCTTAGATTAGGATATATACCTTTATAGACGTATATACTGTTCCCACCGAGAAGTAGGGTTCGACACGCCAGGAATGTTGTCAAATATTAGATACGAGATGTTAGGTGGCCTTAGGTTAGGATATATAACGTTATAGACGCATGTAATGTTACGACCGAGACGTAGGACCGACACGCCTGGAATGTTGTAAAATATTGCATCCGAGATGTTAGGTTGCCTTAGGTTAGGATATATAACGTTATAGACGCATGTAATGTTACCACCGAGGAGTAGGGTCCCACACGCCTGGAATGTTGTAGTATATTACATCCGGGATGTAAGGTTGCCTTAGGTTAGAATATATAACGTTATGGACGTATATACTGTTCCCACCGAGAAGTAGGTTCCGACACGCCCGGAATGTTGTCAAATATTACATCCGAGATGTAAGGTTGCCTTAGGCTAGGATATATATCGTTATAGACGTATATACTGTTCCCACCGAGAGGTAGGGTTCGACAGGCCAGGCATGTTGTCAAATATTGCATCCGAGATGTTAGGTTGCTTTAGATTAGGACATACAACGTTATAGACGCATATAATGTCACCTCCGAGACGTAGGGACCGACACGCCTGGAATGTTGTCAAATGTTACATCCGAGATGTTAGGTTGCCTTATGTTAGGATATATGACGCTACAGACGTATATACTGTTCCCTCCGAGAAGTAGGGTTCGACGCGCCTGGAAGGTAGTAGAATATTACATCCGAGATGTTAAGTTGCCTTAGGTTAGGATATATAACGTTATAGACGTATATACTGTTCCCTCCGAGAAGTAGGGTTCGACAGGCCAGGAATGTTGTCAAATATTGCATCCGAGATGTTAGGTTGCCTTAGATTAAGATATACAACTTTATAGACGCATATAATGTTCCCACCGAGAAGTAGGGTCCGACACGCCTGGAATGATGTAGAATGTTACATCCGAGGTGTAAGGTTGCCTTAGGTCAGGATATATAACGTTATGGACGTATATACTGTTCCCACCGAGAAGTAGGGTCCGAAACGCCAGGAATGTTGTAAAATATTACATCCGAGTTGTTACGTTGCCGTTATAGACGCATTAATGTTACCACTGAGACGTAGGGACCGACACGCCTGGAATGTTGTCAAATGTGACATCCGAGATGTTAGGTTGCCTTAGGTTAGTATATATATCGTTATAGACGTATATACTGTTCCCACCGAGAGGTAGGGTTCGACAGGCCAGGAATGTTGTCAAATATTGCATCCGAGATGTTAGGTTGCCTTAGATTAGGATATACAACGTTATAGACGCATATAATGTTCCCACCGAGGAGTAGGGTCCGACACGCCTGGAATGTTGTAGTATATTACATCCGAGATGTAAGGTTGCCTTAGGTTAGAATATATAACGTTATGGACGTATATACTGTTCCCACCGAGAAGTAGGTTCCGACACGCCAGGAATGTTGTCAAATATTACATCCGAGATGTAATGTTGCCTTAGGCTAGGATATATGACGTTACAGACGTATATACTGTTCCCTCCGAGAAGTAGGGTTCGACAGACCAGGAATGTTGTCAAATATTGCATCCGAAATGTTAGGTTGCCTTAGATTATGATATATACCGTTAGAGACGCATATAATGTTCCCAGCGAGAAGTAGGGTCCGACACGCCTGGAATGTTGTCAAATGTTACATCCGAGATGTTAGGTCGCCTTAGGTTAGGATATATGACGTTACAGACGTATATACTGTTCCCTCCGGGAAGTAGGGTTCGACAGGCCAGGAATGTTGTCAAATATTGCATCCGAGATGTTAGGTTGCCTTAGATTATGATATATACCGTTATAGACGTATATACTGTTCCCTCCGAGAAGTAGGTTTCGACAAGCCAGGAATGTTGTCAAATATTGCATCCGAGATGTTAGGTTGCCTTAGATTAGAATATATACCGTTATAGAAGCATGTAATGTTACCACCGAGACGTAGGGACCGACACGCCTGGAATGTTGTCAAATGTTACATCCGAGATGTCAGGTTGCCTTAGGTTAGGATATATGACGTTATGGACATATATACTGTTCCCTCCGAGAAGAACGGTTCGACAGGCCAGGAATATTGTCAAATATTGCATCCGAGATGTTAGGTTGCCTTAGATTAGAATATATACCGTTATAGAAGCATGTAATGTTACCACCGAGACGTAGGGACCGACACGCCTGGAATGTTTGTCAAATGTTACATCCGAGATGTTAGGTTGCCTTAGGTTAGGATATATGACGTTATAGACGCATATAATGTTCCCACCGAGGAGTAGGGTCCGACACGCCTGGAATGTTGTAGAATATAACATCCGAGATGTAAGGTTGCCTTAGGTTAGGATATATAACGTTATGGACGTATATACTGTTCCCACCGAGAAGTAGGGTCCGAAACGCCAGGAATGTTGTAAAATATTACATCCGAGATGTTAGGTTGCCTTAGGTTAGGATATATAACGTTATAGACATATATACTGTTCCCTCCGAGAAGTAGGGTTCGACAGGCTAGGAATGTTGTCAAATATTGCATTCGAGATGTTAGGTTGCCTTAGATTAGGATATATAGCGTTATAGACGCATATAATGTTCCCACCGAGAAGTAGGGTTCGACACTCCAGGAATGTTGTCAAATATTACATACGAGATGTTAGGTGGCCTTAGGTTAGGATACATGACGTTACAGACGTATATAATGTTCCCTCCGAGAAGTAGGGTTCGACAGGCCAGGAATGTTGTCAAATATTGCATCCGAGATGTTAGGCTGCCTTAGATTAGGATATATACCTTTATAGACGTATATACTGTTCCCACCGAGAAGTAGGGTTCGACACGCCAGGAATGTTGTCAAATATTAGATACGAGATGTTAGGTGGCCTTAGGTTAGGATATATAACGTTATAGACGCATGTAATGTTACGACCGAGACGTAGGACCGACACGCCTGGAATGTTGTAAAATATTGCATCCGAGATGTTAGGTTGCCTTAGGTTAGGATATATAACGTTATAGACGCATGTAATGTTACCACCGAGGAGTAGGGTCCCACACGCCTGGAATGTTGTAGTATATTACATCCGGGATGTAAGGTTGCCTTAGGTTAGAATATATAACGTTATGGACGTATATACTGTTCCCACCGAGAAGTAGGTTCCGACACGCCCGGAATGTTGTCAAATATTACATCCGAGATGTAAGGTTGCCTTAGGCTAGGATATATATCGTTATAGACGTATATACTGTTCCCACCGAGAGGTAGGGTTCGACAGGCCAGGCATGTTGTCAAATATTGCATCCGAGATGTTAGGTTGCTTTAGATTAGGACATACAACGTTATAGACGCATATAATGTCACCTCCGAGACGTAGGGACCGACACGCCTGGAATGTTGTCAAATGTTACATCCGAGATGTTAGGTTGCCTTATGTTAGGATATATGACGCTACAGACGTATATACTGTTCCCTCCGAGAAGTAGGGTTCGACGCGCCTGGAAGGTAGTAGAATATTACATCCGAGATGTTAAGTTGCCTTAGGTTAGGATATATAACGTTATAGACGTATATACTGTTCCCTCCGAGAAGTAGGGTTCGACAGGCCAGGAATGTTGTCAAATATTGCATCCGAGATGTTAGGTTGCCTTAGATTAAGATATACAACTTTATAGACGCATATAATGTTCCCACCGAGAAGTAGGGTCCGACACGCCTGGAATGATGTAGAATGTTACATCCGAGGTGTAAGGTTGCCTTAGGTCAGGATATATAACGTTATGGACGTATATACTGTTCCCACCGAGAAGTAGGGTCCGAAACGCCAGGAATGTTGTAAAATATTACATCCGAGTTGTTACGTTGCCGTTATAGACGCATTAATGTTACCACTGAGACGTAGGGACCGACACGCCTGGAATGTTGTCAAATGTGACATCCGAGATGTTAGGTTGCCTTAGGTTAGTATATATATCGTTATAGACGTATATACTGTTCCCACCGAGAGGTAGGGTTCGACAGGCCAGGAATGTTGTCAAATATTGCATCCGAGATGTTAGGTTGCCTTAGATTAGGATATACAACGTTATAGACGCATAT
The DNA here is from genome assembly GCA_963969225.1 of Xylocopa violacea. NCBI lineage: Eukaryota > Metazoa > Arthropoda > Insecta > Hymenoptera > Apidae > Xylocopa > Xylocopa violacea. The sequence continues at coordinate 25,981,053 of CAXAJV010000004.1, forward strand.
AATGTTCCCACCGAGGAGTAGGGTCCGACACGCCTGGAATGTTGTAGTATATTACATCCGAGATGTAAGGTTGCCTTAGGTTAGAATATATAACGTTATGGACGTATATACTGTTCCCACCGAGAAGTAGGTTCCGACACGCCAGGAATGTTGTCAAATATTACATCCGAGATGTAATGTTGCCTTAGGCTAGGATATATGACGTTACAGACGTATATACTGTTCCCTCCGAGAAGTAGGGTTCGACAGACCAGGAATGTTGTCAAATATTGCATCCGAAATGTTAGGTTGCCTTAGATTATGATATATACCGTTAGAGACGCATATAATGTTCCCAGCGAGAAGTAGGGTCCGACACGCCTGGAATGTTGTCAAATGTTACATCCGAGATGTTAGGTCGCCTTAGGTTAGGATATATGACGTTACAGACGTATATACTGTTCCCTCCGGGAAGTAGGGTTCGACAGGCCAGGAATGTTGTCAAATATTGCATCCGAGATGTTAGGTTGCCTTAGATTATGATATATACCATTATAGACGCATATAATGTTCCCACCGAGAAGTAGGGTCCGACACGCCTGGAAGGTTGTAGAATATTACATCCGAGATGTTAGGTTGCCTTAGGTTAGGATATATAACGTTATAGACGCATATAATGTTCTCACCGAGAAGTAGGGTTCGACACTCCAGGAATGTTGTCAAATATTACATACGAGATGTTAGGTGGCCTTAGGTTAGGATATATGACGTTACAGACGTATATAATGTTCCCTCCGAGAAGTAGGGTTCGACAGGCCAGGAATGTTGTCAAATATTGCATCCGAGATGTTAGGCTGCCTTAGATTAGGATATATACCGTTATAGACGTATATACTGTTCCCACCGAGAAGTAGGGTTCGACACGCCAGGAATGTTGTCAAATATTACATACGAGATGTTAGGTGGCCTTAGGTTAGGATATATAACGTTATAGACGCATGTAATGTTACGTCCGAGACGTAGGGACCGACACGCCTGGAATGTTGTAAAATGTTACATCCGAGATGTTAGGTAGCCTTAGGTTAGGATATATGACGTTATAGACGTATATACTGTTCCCACCGAGAAGTAGGGTTCGACACGCCAGGAATGTCGTCAAATATTACATACGAGATGTTAGGTTGCCTTAGATTAGGATATGCAACGTTATATACGCATATAATGTTTCCACCGAGAAGTAGGGTCCGACACGCCTGGAAGGTTGTAGAATATTACATCCGAGATGTTAGGTTGCCTTAGGTTAGGATATATAACGTTATAGACATATATACTGTTCCCTCCGAGAAGTAGGGTTCGACAGGCTAGGAATGTTGTCAAATATTGCATTCGAGATGTTAGGTTGCCTTAGATTAGGATATATAGCGTTATAGACGCATATAATGTTCCCACCGAGAAGTAGGGTTCGACACTCCAGGAATGTTGTCAAATATTACATACGAGATGTTAGGTGGCCTTAGGTTAGGATACATGACGTTACAGACGTATATAATGTTCCCTCCGAGAAGTAGGGTTCGACAGGCCGGGAATGTTGTCAAATATTGCATCCGAGATGTTAGGCTGCCTTAGATTAGGATATATACCGTTATAGACGTATATACTGTTCCCACCGAGAAGTAGGGTTCGACACGCCAGGAATGTTGTCAAATATTAGATACGAGATGTTAGGTGGCCTTAGGTTAGGATATATAACGTTATAGACGCATGTAATGTTACCACCGAGACGTAGGGACCGACACGCCTGGAATGTTGTCAAATGTTACATCCGAGATGTTAGGTTGTCTTAGGTTAGGATATATGACGTTGCAGTCGTATATAATGTTCCCTCCGAGAAGTAGGGTTCGACAGGCCAGGAATGTTGTCAAATATTGCATCCGAGATGTTAGGCTGCCTTAGATTAGGATATATACCGTTATAGACGTATATACTGTTCCCACCGAGAAGTAGGGTTCGACACGCCAGGAATGTTGTCAAATATTACATACGAGATGTTAGGTGGCCTTAGGTTAGGATATATAACGTTATAGACGCATGTAATGTTACGACCGAGACGTAGGGACCGACACGCCTGGAATGTTGTAAAATGTTACATCCGAGATGTTAGGTAGCCTTAGGTTAGGATATATGACGTTATAGACGTATATACTGTTCCCACCGAGAAGTAGGGTTCGACACGCCAGGAATGTTGTCAAATATTACATACGAGATGTTAGTTTGCCTTAGATTAGGATATACAACGTTATATACGCATATAATGTTTCCACCGAGAAGTAGGGTCCGACACGCCTGGAAGGTTGTAGAATATTACATCCGAGATGTTAGGTTGCCTTAGGTTAGGATATATAACGTTATAGACATATATACTGTTCCCTCCGAGAAGTAGGGTTCGACAGGCTAGGAATGTTGTCAAATATTGCATTCGAGATGTTAGGTTGCCTTAGATTAGGATATATAGCGTTATAGACGCATATAATGTTCCCACCGAGAAGTAGGGTTCGACACTCCAGGAATGTTGTCAAATATTACATACGAGATGTTAGGTGGCCTTAGGTTAGGATACATGACGTTACAGACGTATATAATGTTCCCTCCGAGAAGTAGGGTTCGACAGGCCAGGAATGTTGTCAAATATTGCATCCGAGATGTTAGGCTGCCTTAGATTAGGATATATACCGTTATAGACGTATATACTGTTCCCACCGAGAAGTAGGGTTCGACACGCCAGGAATGTTGTCAAATATTAGATACGAGATGTTAGGTGGCCTTAGGTTAGGATATATAACGTTATAGACGCATGTAATGTTACCACCGAGACGTAGGGACCGACACGCCTGGAATGTTGTCAAATGTTACATCCGAGATGTTAGGTTGTCTTAGGTTAGGATATATGACGTTGCAGACGTATATAATGTTCCCTCCGAGAAGTAGGGTTCGACAGGCCAGGAATGTTATCAAATATTGCATCCGAGATGTTAGGTTGCCTTAGATTAGGATATGCAACGTTATATACGCATATAACGTTCCCACCGAGAAGTAGGGTCCGACACGCCTGTAAGGTTGTAGAATATTACATCCGAGATGTTAGGTTGCCTTAGGTTAGGATATATAACGTTATAGACGTATATACTGTTCCCTCCGAGAATTACGGTTCGACAGGCTAGGAATGTTGTCAAATATTGCATCCGAGATGTTAGTTTGCCTTAGGTTAGGATATATGACGTTATAGACGTATATACTGTTCCCTCCGGATGGTAGGGTTCGACAGGCCAGGAATGTTGTCAAATGTTACATCCGAGATGTTAGGTTGCCTTAGGTTAGGATATACGACGTTACAGACGTATATACTGTTCCCTCCCGGAAGTAGGGTTCGACAGGCCAGGAATGTTGTCAAATATTGCATCCGAGATGTTAGGTTGCCTTAGATTAGGATATACAACGTTATAGACGCATGTAATGTTACCACCGAGACGTAGGGACCGACACGCCTGGAATGTTTGTCAAATGTTACATCCGAGATGTTAGGTTGCCTTAGGTTAGGATATATGACGTTATAGACGCATATAATGTTCCCACCGAGGAGTAGGGTCCGACACGCCTGGAATGTTGTAGAATATAACATCCGAGATGTAAGGTTGCCTTAGGTTAGGATATATAACGTTATGGACGTATATACTGTTCCCACCGAGAAGTAGGGTCCGAAACGCCAGGAATGTTGTAAAATATTACATCCGAGTTGTTACGTTGCCGTTATAGACGCATTAATGTTACCACCGAGACGTAGGGACCGACACGCCTGGAATGTTGTCAAATGTGACATCCGAGATGTTAGGTTGCCTTAGGTTAGTATATATATCGTTATAGACGTATGCTGTTCCCACCGAGAGGTAGGGTTCGACAGGCCAGGAATGTTGTCAAATATTGCATCCGAGATGTTAGGTTGCCTTAGATTAGGATATACAACGTTATAGACGCATATAATGTCACCTCCGAGACGTAGGGACCGACACGCCTGGAATGTTGTCAAATGTTACATCCGAGATGTTAGGTTGCCTTATGTTAGGATATATGACGCTACAGACGTATAAACTGTTCCCTCCGAGAAGTAGGGTTCGACAGGCCAGGAATGTTGTCAAGTATTGCATCCGAGATGTTAGGTTGCCTTAGATTAGGATATACAACGTTATATACGCATATAATGTTCCCACCGAGAAGTAGGGTCCGACACGCCTGGAAGGTTGTAGAATATTACATCCGAGATGTTAGGTTGCCTTAGGTTAGGATATATAACGTTATAGACGCATATAATGTTCTCACCGAGAAGTAGGGTTCGACACTCCAGGAATGTTGTCAAATATTACATACGAGATGTTAGGTGGCCTTAGGTTAGGATATATGACGTTACAGACGTATATAATGTTCCCTCCGAGAAGTAGGGTTCGACAGGCCAGGAATGTTGTCAAATATTGCATCCGAGATGTTAGGCTGCCTTAGATTAGGATATATACCGTTATAGACGTATATACTGTTCCCACCGAGAAGTAGGGTTCGACACGCCAGGAATGTTGTCAAATATTACATACGAGATGTTAGGTGGCCTTAGGTTAGGATATATAACGTTATAGACGCATGTAATGTTACGACCGAGACGTAGGGACCGACACGCCTGGAATGTTGTAAAATGTTACATCCGAGATGTTATGTAGCCTTAGGTTAGGATATATGACGTTATAGACGTATATACTGTTCCCACCGAGAAGTAGGGTTCGACACGCCAGGAATGTTGTCAAATATTACATACGAGATGTTAGGTTGCCTTAGATTAGGATATGCAACGTTATATACGCATATAATGTTTCCACCGAGAAGTAGGGTCCGACACGCCTGGAAGGTTGTAGAATATTACATCCGAGATGTTAGGTTGCCTTAGGTTAGGATATATAACGTTATAGACATATATACTGTTCCCTCCGAGAAGTAGGGTTCGACAGGCTAGGAATGTTGTCAAATATTGCATTCGAGATGTTAGGTTGCCTTAGATTAGGATATATAGCGTTATAGACGCATATAATGTTCCCACCGAGAAGTAGGGTTCGACACTCCAGGAATGTTGTCAAATATTACATACGAGATGTTAGGTGGCCTTAGGTTAGGATACATGACGTTACAGACGTATATAATGTTCCCTCCGAGAAGTAGGGTTCGACAGGCCAGGAATGTTGTCAAATATTGCATCCGAGATGTTAGGCTGCCTTAGATTAGGATATATACCTTTATAGACGTATATACTGTTCCCACCGAGAAGTAGGGTTCGACACGCCAGGAATGTTGTCAAATATTAGATACGAGATGTTAGGTGGCCTTAGGTTAGGATATATAACGTTATAGACGCATGTAATGTTACGACCGAGACGTAGGACCGACACGCCTGGAATGTTGTAAAATATTGCATCCGAGATGTTAGGTTGCCTTAGGGTAGGATATATAACGTTATAGACGCATGTAATGTTACCACCGAGGAGTAGGGTCCCACACGCCTGGAATGTTGTAGTATATTACATCCGGGATGTAAGGTTGCCTTAGGTTAGAATATATAACGTTATGGACGTATATACTGTTCCCACCGAGAAGTAGGTTCCGACACGCCCGGAATGTTGTCAAATATTACATCCGAGATGTAAGGTTGCCTTAGGCTAGGATATATATCGTTATAGACGTATATACTGTTCCCACCGAGAGGTAGGGTTCGACAGGCCAGGCATGTTGTCAAATATTGCATCCGAGATGTTAGGTTGCTTTAGATTAGGACATACAACGTTATAGACGCATATAATGTCACCTCCGAGACGTAGGGACCGACACGCCTGGAATGTTGTCAAATGTTACATCCGAGATGTTAGGTTGCCTTATGTTAGGATATATGACGCTACAGACGTATATACTGTTCCCTCCGAGAAGTAGGGTTCGACGCGCCTGGAAGGTAGTAGAATATTACATCCGAGATGTTAAGTTGCCTTAGGTTAGGATATATAACGTTATAGACGTATATACTGTTCCCTCCGAGAAGTAGGGTTCGACAGGCCAGGAATGTTGTCAAATATTGCATCCGAGATGTTAGGTTGCCTTAGATTAAGATATACAACTTTATAGACGCATATAATGTTCCCACCGAGAAGTAGGGTCCGACACGCCTGGAATGATGTAGAATGTTACATCCGAGGTGTAAGGTTGCCTTAGGTCAGGATATATAACGTTATGGACGTATATACTGTTCCCACCGAGAAGTAGGGTCCGAAACGCCAGGAATGTTGTAAAATATTACATCCGAGATGTAATGTTGCCTTAGGCTAGGATATATGACGTTACAGACGTATATACTGTTCCCTCCGAGAAGTAGGGTTCGACAGACCAGGAATGTTGTCAAATATTGCATCCGAAATGTTAGGTTGCCTTAGATTATGATATATACCGTTAGAGACGCATATAATGTTCCCAGCGAGAAGTAGGGTCCGACACGCCTGGAATGTTGTCAAATGTTACATCCGAGATGTTAGGTCGCCTTAGGTTAGGATATATGACGTTACAGACGTATATACTGTTCCCTCCGGGAAGTAGGGTTCGACAGGCCAGGAATGTTGTCAAATATTGCATCCGAGATGTTAGGTTGCCTTAGATTATGATATATACCGTTATAGACGTATATACTGTTCCCTCCGAGAAGTAGGTTTCGACAAGCCAGGAATGTTGTCAAATATTGCATCCGAGATGTTAGGTTGCCTTAGATTAGAATATATACCGTTATAGAAGCATGTAATGTTACCACCGAGACGTAGGGACCGACACGCCTGGAATGTTGTCAAATGTTACATCCGAGATGTCAGGTTGCCTTAGGTTAGGATATATGACGTTATGGACATATATACTGTTCCCTCCGAGAAGAACGGTTCGACAGGCCAGGAATATTGTCAAATATTGCATCCGAGATGTTAGGTTGCCTTAGATTAGAATATATACCGTTATAGAAGCATGTAATCTTACCACCGAGACGTAGGGACCGACACGCCTGGAATGTTTGTCAAATGTTACATCCGAGATGTTAGGTTGCCTTAGGTTAGGATATATGACGTTATAGACGCATATAATGTTCCCACCGAGGAGTAGGGTTCGACAGGCCAGGAATGTTGTCAAGTATTGCATCCGAGATGTTAGGTTGCCTTAGATTATGATATATACCATTATAGACGCATATAATGTTCCCACCGAGAAGTAGGGTCCGACACGCCTGGAAGGTTGTAGAATATTACATCCGAGATGTTAGGTTGCCTTAGGTTAGGATATATAACGTTATAGACGCATATAATGTTCTCACCGAGAAGTAGGGTTCGACACTCCAGGAATGTTGTCAAATATTACATACGAGATGTTAGGTGGCCTTAGGTTAGGATATATGACGTTACAGACGTATATAATGTTCCCTCCGAGAAGTAGGGTTCGACAGGCCAGGAATGTTGTCAAATATTGCATCCGAGATGTTAGGCTGCCTTAGATTAGGATATATACCGTTATAGACGTATATACTGTTCCCACCGAGAAGTAGGGTTCGACACGCCAGGAATATTGTCAAATATTACATACGAGATGTTAGGTGGCCTTAGGTTAGGATATATAACGTTATAGACGCATGTAATGTTACGTCCGAGACGTAGGGACCGACACGCCTGGAATGTTGTAAAATGTTACATCCGAGATGTTAGGTAGCCTTAGGTTAGGATATATGACGTTATAGACGTATATACTGTTCCCACCGAGAAGTAGGGTTCGACACGCCAGGAATGTTGTCAAATATTACATACGAGATGTTAGGTTGCCTTAGATTAGGATATGCAACGTTATATACGCATATAATGTTTCCACCGAGAAGTAGGGTCCGACACGCCTGGAAGGTTGTAGAATATTACATCCGAGATGTTAGGTTGCCTTAGGTTAGGATATATAACGTTATAGACATATATACTGTTCCCTCCGAGAAGTAGGGTTCGACAGGCTAGGAATGTTGTCAAATATTGCATTCGAGATGTTAGGTTGCCTTAGATTAGGATATATAGCGTTATAAACGCATATAATGTTCCCACCGAGAAGTAGGGTTCGACACTCCAGGAATGTTGTCAAATATTACATACGAGATGTTAGGTGGCCTTAGGTTAGGATACATGACGTTACAGACGTATATAATGTTCCCTCCGAGAAGTAGGGTTCGACAGGCCAGGAATGTTGTCAAATATTGCATCCGAGATGTTAGGCTGCCTTAGATTAGGATATATACCGTTATAGACGTATATACTGTTCCCACCGAGAAGTAGGGTTCGACACGCCAGGAATGTTGTCAAATATTAGATACGAGATGTTAGGTGGCCTTAGGTTAGGATATATAACGTTATAGACGCATGTAATGTTACGACCGAGACGTAGGGACCGACACGCCTGGAATGTTGTAAAATATTGCATCCGAGATGTTAGGTTGCCTTAGGTTAGGATATATAACGTTATAGACGCATGTAATATTACCACCGAGACGTAGGGACCGACACGCCTGGAATGTTGTCAAATGTTACATCCGAGATGTTAGGTTGTCTTAGGTTAGGATATATGACGTTACAGACGTATATAATGTTCCCTCCGAGAAGTAGGGTTCGACAGGCCAGGAATGTTGTAGAATGTTACATCCGAGGTGTAAGGTTGCCTTAGGTCAGGATATATAACGTTATGGACGTATATACTGTTCCCACCGAGGAGTAGGGTCCGACACGCCTGGAATGTTGTAGTATATTACATCCGGGATGTAAGGTTGCCTTAGGTTAGAATATATAACGTTATGGACGTATATACTGTTCCCACCGAGAAGTAGGTTCCGACACGCCAGGAATGTTGTCAAATATTACATCCGAGATGTAAGGTTGCCTTAGGCTAGGATATATATCGTTATAGACGTATATACTGTTCCCACCGAGAGGTAGGGTTCGACAGGCCAGGCATGTTGTCAAATATTGCATCCGAGATGTTAGGTTGCCTTAGATTAGGATATATAACGTTATAGACATATATACTGTTCCCTCCGAGAAGTAGGGTTCGACAGGCTAGGAGTGTTGTCAAATATTACATACGAGATGTTAGGTGGCCTTAGGTTAGGATATATAACGTTATAGACGCATGTAATGTTACGACCGAGACGTAGGGACCGACACGCCTGGAATGTTGTAAAATGTTACATCCGAGATGTTAGGTAGCCTTAGGTTAGGATATATGACGTTATAGACGTATATACTGTTCCCACCGAGAAGTAGGGTTCGACACGCCAGGAATGTTGTCAAATATTACATACGAGATGTTAGGTTGCCTTAGATTAGGATATGCAACGTTATATACGCATATAATGTTTCCACCGAGAAGTAGGGTCCGACACGCCTGGAAGGTTGTAGAATATTACATCCGAGATGTTAGGTTGCCTTAGGTTAGGATATATAACGTTATAGACATATATACTGTTCCCTCCGAGAAGTAGGGTTCGACAGGCTAGGAATGTTGTCAAATATTGCATTCGAGATGTTAGGTTGCCTTAGATTAGGATATATAGCGTTATAGACGCATATAATGTTCCCACCGAGAAGTAGGGTTCGACACTCCAGGAATGTTGTCAAATATTACATACGAGATGTTAGGTGGCCTTAGGTTAGGATACATGACGTTACAGACGTATATAATGTTCCCTCCGAGAAGTAGGGTTCGACAGGCCGGGAATGTTGTCAAATATTGCATCCGAGATGTTAGGCTGCCTTAGATTAGGATATATACCGTTATAGACGTATATACTGTTCCCACCGAGAAGTAGGGTTCGACACGCCAGGAATGTTGTCAAATATTAGATACGAGATGTTAGGTGGCCTTAGGTTAGGATATATAACGTTATAGACGCATGTAATGTTACCACCGAGACGTAGGGACCGACACGCCTGGAATGTTGTCAAATGTTACATCCGAGATGTTAGGTTGTCTTAGGTTAGGATATATGACGTTGCAGTCGTATATAATGTTCCCTCCGAGAAGTAGGGTTCGACAGGCCAGGAATGTTGTCAAATATTGCATCCGAGATGTTAGGCTGCCTTAGATTAGGATATATACCGTTATAGACGTATATACTGTTCCCACCGAGAAGTAGGGTTCGACACGCCAGGAATGTTGTCAAATATTACATACGAGATGTTAGGTGGCCTTAGGTTAGGATATATAACGTTATAGACGCATGTAATGTTACGACCGAGACGTAGGGACCGACACGCCTGGAATGTTGTAAAATGTTACATCCGAGATGTTAGGTAGCCTTAGGTTAGGATATATGACGTTATAGACGTATATACTGTTCCCACCGAGAAGTAGGGTTCGACACGCCAGGAATGTTGTCAAATATTACATACGAGATGTTAGGTTGCCTTAGATTAGGATATACAACGTTATATACGCATATAATGTTTCCACCGAGAAGTAGGGTCCGACACGCCTGGAAGGTTGTAGAATATTACATCCGAGATGTTAGGTTGCCTTAGGTTAGGATATATAACGTTATAGACATATATACTGTTCCCTCCGAGAAGTAGGGTTCGACAGGCTAGGAATGTTGTCAAATATTGCATTCGAGATGTTAGGTTGCCTTAGATTAGGATATATAGCGTTATAGACGCATATAATGTTCCCACCGAGAAGTAGGGTTCGACACTCCAGGAATGTTGTCAAATATTACATACGAGATGTTAGGTGGCCTTAGGTTAGGATACATGACGTTACAGACGTATATAATGTTCCCTCCGAGAAGTAGGGTTCGACAGGCCAGGAATGTTGTCAAATATTGCATCCGAGATGTTAGGCTGCCTTAGATTAGGATATATACCGTTATAGACGTATATACTGTTCCCACCGAGAAGTAGGGTTCGACACGCCAGGAATGTTGTCAAATATTAGATACGAGATGTTAGGTGGCCTTAGGTTAGGATATATAACGTTATAGACGCATGTAATGTTACCACCGAGACGTAGGGACCGACACGCCTGGAATGTTGTCAAATGTTACATCCGAGATGTTAGGTTGTCTTAGGTTAGGATATATGACGTTGCAGACGTATATAATGTTCCCTCCGAGAAGTAGGGTTCGACAGGCCAGGAATGTTATCAAATATTGCATCCGAGATGTTAGGTTGCCTTAGATTAGGATATGCAACGTTATATACGCATATAATGTTCCCACCGAGAAGTAGGGTCCGACACGCCTGTAAGGTTGTAGAATATTACATCCGAGATGTTAGGTTGCCTTAGGTTAGGATATATAACGTTATAGACGTATATACTGTTCCCTCCGAGAATTACGGTTCGACAGGCTAGGAATGTTGTCAAATATTGCATCCGAGATGTTAGTTTGCCTTAGGTTAGGATATATGACGTTATAGACGTATATACTGTTCCCTCCGGATGGTAGGGTTCGACAGGCCAGGAATGTTGTCAAATGTTACATTCGAGATGTTAGGTTGCCTTAGGTTAGGATATACGACGTTACAGACGTATATACTGTTCCCTTCCGGAAGTAGGGTTCGACAGGCCAGGAATGTTGTCAAATATTGCATCCGAGATGTTAGGTGGCCTTAGGTTAGGATATATAACGTTATAGACGCATGTAATGTTACCACCGAGACGTAGGGACCGACACGCCTGGAATGTTGTCAAATGTGACATCCGAGATGTTAGGTTGCCTTAGGTTAGTATATATATCGTTATAGACGTATATACTGTTCCCACCGAGAGGTAGGGTTCGACAGGCTAGGAATGTTGTCAAATATTGCATGCGAGATGTTAGGTTGCCTTAGATTAGGACATACAACGTTATAGACGCATATAATGTCACCTCCGAGACGTAGGGACCGACACGCCTGGAATGTTGTCAAATGTTACATCCGAGATGTTAGGTTGCCTTATGTTAGGATATATGACGCTACAGACGTATATACTGTTCCCTCCGAGAAGTAGGGTTCGACACGCCTGGAAGGTTGTAGAATATTACATCCGAGATGTTAAGTTGCCTTAGGGTAGGATATATAACGTTATAGACGTATATACTGTTCCCTCCGAGAAGTAGGGTTCGACAGGCCAGGAATGTTGTCAAATATTGCATCCGAGATGTTAGGTTGCCTTAGATTAGGATATACAACGTTATAGACGCATATAATGTTCCCACCGAGGAGTAGGGTCCGACACGCCTGGAATGTTGTAGTATATTACATCCGAGATGTAATGTTGCCTTAGGTTAGAATATATAACGTTATGGACGTATATACTGTTCCCACCGAGAAGTAGGTTCCGACACGCCAGGAATGTTGTCAAATATTACATCCGAGATGTAAGATTGCCTTAGGCTAGGATATATATCGTTATAGACGTATATACTGTTCCCACCGAGAGGTAGGGTTCGACAGGCCAGGCATGTTGTCAAATATTGCATCCGAGATGTTAGGTTGCCTTAGATTAGGACATACAACGTTATAGACGCATATAATGTCACCTCCGAGACGTAGGGACCGACACGCCTGGAATGTTGTCAAATGTTACATCCGAGATGTTAGGTTGCCTTATGTTAGGATATATGACGCTACAGACGTATATACTGTTCCCTGCGAGAAGTAGGTTTCGACACGCCTGGAAGGTTGTAGAATATTACATCCGAGATGTAAGGTTGCCTTAGGTCAGGATATATAACGTTATAGACGTATATACTGTTCCCACCGAGAAGTAGGGTCCGAAACGCCAGGAATTTTGTAAAATATTACATCCGAGGTGTTACGTTGCCGTTATAGACGCATTAATGTTACCACTGAGACGTAGGGACCGACACGCCTGGAATGTTGTCAAATGTGACATCCGAGATGTTAGGTTGCCTTAGGTTAGTATATATATCGTTATAGACGTATATACTGTTCCCACCGAGAGGTAGGGTTCGACAGGCCAGGAATGTTGTCAAATATTGCATCCGAGATGTTAGGTTGCCTTAGGTTAGGATATATAACGTTATAGACGCATGTAATGTTACCACCGAGACGTAGGGACCGACACGCCTGGAATGTTGTCAAATATTACATACGAGATGTTAGGTGGCCTTAGGTTAGGATATATAACGTTATAGACGCATGTAATGTTACGACCGAGACGTAGGGACCGACACGCCTGGAATGTTGTAAAATGTTACATCCGAGATGTTAGGTAGCCTTAGGTTAGGATATATGACGTTATAGACGTATATACTGTTCCCACCGAGAAGTAGGGTTCGACACGCCAGGAATGTTGTCAAATATTACATACGAGATGTTAGGTTGCCTTAGATTAGGATATACAACGTTATATACGCATATAATGTTTCCACCGAGAAGTAGGGTCCGACACGCCTGGAAGGTTGTAGAATATTACATCCGAGATGTTAGGTTGCCTTAGGTTAGGATATATAACGTTATAGACATATATACTGTTCCCTCCGAGAAGTAGGGTTCGACAGGCTAGGAATGTTGTCAAATATTGCATTCGAGATGTTAGGTTGCCTTAGATTAGGATATATAGCGTTATAGACGCATATAATGTTCCCACCGAGAAGTAGGGTTCGACACTCCAGGAATGTTGTCAAATATTACATACGAGATGTTAGGTGGCCTTAGGTTAGGATACATGACGTTACAGACGTATATAATGTTCCCTCCGAGAAGTAGGGTTCGACAGGCCAGGAATGTTGTCAAATATTGCATCCGAGATGTTAGGCTGCCTTAGATTAGGATATATACCGTTATAGACGTATATACTGTTCCCACCGAGAAGTAGGGTTCGACACGCCAGGAATGTTGTCAAATATTAGATACGAGATGTTAGGTGGCCTTAGGTTAGGATATATAACGTTATAGACGCATGTAATGTTACCACCGAGACGTAGGGACCGACACGCCTGGAATGTTGTCAAATGTTACATCCGAGATGTTAGGTTGTCTTAGGTTAGGATATATGACGTTGCAGACGTATATAATGTTCCCTCCGAGAAGTAGGGTTCGACAGGCCAGGAATGTTATCAAATATTGCATCCGAGATGTTAGGTTGCCTTAGATTAGGATATGCAACGTTATATACGCATATAATGTTCCCACCGAGAAGTAGGGTCCGACACGCCTGTAAGGTTGTAGAATATTACATCCGAGATGTTAGGTTGCCTTAGGTTAGGATATATAACGTTATAGACGTATATACTGTTCCCTCCGAGAATTACGGTTCGACAGGCTAGGAATGTTGTCAAATATTGCATCCGAGATGTTAGTTTGCCTTAGGTTAGGATATATGACGTTATAGACGTATATACTGTTCCCTCCGGATGGTAGGGTTCGACAGGCCAGGAATGTTGTCAAATGTTACATCCGAGATGTTAGGTTGCCTTAGGTTAGGATATACGACGTTACAGACGTATATACTGTTCCCTCCCGGAAGTAGGGTTCGACAGGCCAGGAATGTTGTCAAATATTGCATCCGAGATGTTAGGTTGCCTTAGATTAGGATATACAACGTTATAGACGCATATAATGTTCCCACCGAGAAGTAGGGTCCGACACGCCTGGAATGTTGTAGAATATTACATCCGAGATGTAAGGTTGCCTTAGGTCAGGATATATAACGTTATAGACGTATATACTGTTCCCACCGAGAAGTAGGGTCCGAAACGCCAGGAATGTTGTAAAATATTACATCCGAGTTGTTACGTTGCCGTTATAGACGCATTAATGTTACCACTGAGACGTAGGGACCGACACGCCTGGAATGTTGTCAAATGTGACATCCGAGATGTTAGGTTGCCTTAGGTTAGTATATATATCGTTATAGACGTATATACTGTTCCCACCGAGAGGTAGGGTTCGACAGGCTAGGAATGTTGTCAAATATTGCATGCGAGATGTTAGGTTGCCTTAGATTAGGACATACAACGTTATAGACGCATATAATGTCACCTCCGAGACGTAGGGACCGACACGCCTGGAATGTTGTCAAATGTTACATCCGAGATGTTAGGTTGCCTTATGTTAGGATATATGACGCTACAGACGTATATACTGTTCCCTCCGAGAAGTAGGGTTCGACACGCCTGGAAGGTTGTAGAATATTACATCCGAGATGTTAAGTTGCCTTAGGGTAGGATATATAACGTTATAGACGTATATACTGTTCCCTCCGAGAAGTAGGGTTCGACAGGCCAGGAATGTTGTCAAATATTGCATCCGAGATGTTAGGTTGCCTTAGATTAGGATATACAACGTTATAGACGCATATAATGTTCCCACCGAGGAGTAGGGTCCGACACGCCTGGAATGTTGTAGTATATTACATCCGAGATGTAATGTTGCCTTAGGTTAGAATATATAACGTTATGGACGTATATACTGTTCCCACCGAGAAGTAGGTTCCGACACGCCAGGAATGTTGTCAAATATTACATCCGAGATGTAAGATTGCCTTAGGCTAGGATATATATCGTTATAGACGTATATACTGTTCCCACCGAGAGGTAGGGTTCGACAGGCCAGGCATGTTGTCAAATATTGCATCCGAGATGTTAGGTTGCCTTAGATTAGGACATACAACGTTATAGACGCATATAATGTCACCTCCGAGACGTAGGGACCGACACGCCTGGAATGTTGTCAAATGTTACATCCGAGATGTTAGGTTGCCTTATGTTAGGATATATGACGCTACAGACGTATATACTGTTCCCTGCGAGAAGTAGGTTTCGACACGCCTGGAAGGTTGTAGAATATTACATCCGAGATGTAAGGTTGCCTTAGGTCAGGATATATAACGTTATAGACGTATATACTGTTCCCACCGAGAAGTAGGGTCCGAAACGCCAGGAATTTTGTAAAATATTACATCCGAGGTGTTACGTTGCCGTTATAGACGCATTAATGTTACCACTGAGACGTAGGGACCGACACGCCTGGAATGTTGTCAAATGTGACATCCGAGATGTTAGGTTGCCTTAGGTTAGTATATATATCGTTATAGACGTATATACTGTTCCCACCGAGAGGTAGGGTTCGACAGGCCAGGAATGTTGTCAAATATTGCATCCGAGATGTTAGGTTGCCTTAGGTTAGGATATATAACGTTATAGACGCATGTAATGTTACCACCGAGACGTAGGGACCGACACGCCTGGAATGTTGTCAAATGTTACATCCGAGATGTTAGGTTGCCTTAGATTAGGATATATACCGTTATAGACGTATATACTGTTCCCTCCGAGACGTAGGGTTCGACAGGCCAGGAATGTTATCAAATATTGCATCCGAGATGTTAGGTTGCCTTAGATTAGGATATGCAACGTTATATACGCATATAATGTTCCCACCGAGAAGTAGGGCCCGACACGCCTGTAAGGTTGTAGAATATTACATCCGAGATGTTAGGTTGCCTTAGGTTAGGATATATAACGTTATGGACGTATATACTGTTCCCACCGAGAAGTAGGGTCCGAAACGCCAGGAATGTTGTAAAATATTACATCCGAGTTGTTACGTTGCCGTTATAGACGCATTAATGTTACCACCGAGACGTAGGGACCGACACGCCTGGAATGTTGTCAAATGTGACATCCGAGATGTTAGGTTGCCTTAGGTTAGGATATATATCGTTATAGACGTATATACTGTTCCCACCGAGAGGTAGGGTTCGACAGGCCAGGAATGTTGTCAAATATTGCATCCGAGATGTTAGGTTGCCTTAGATTAGGATATACAACGTTATAGACGCATATAATATTCCCACCGAAAAGTATGCACCGACACGCCAGGAATATTGTAAAATATTACGTCTGAGATAATAGGTTGCCTTAGATTAGGATATACAACGTTATAGACTCATATAATGTTCCCACCGAGAAGTAGGGTCCGCCACGCCTGGAATGATGTAGAATATTACATCCGAGATGTCAGGTTGCCTTAGGTTAGGATATATGACGTTACAGACGTATATAATGTTCCCTCCGAGAAGTAGGGTTCGACAGGCCAGGAATGTTATCAAATATTGCATCCGAGATGTTAGGTTGCCTTAGATTAGGATATGCAACGTTATATACGCATATAATGTTCCCACCGAGAAGTAGGGCCCGACACGCCTGTAAGGTTGTAGAATATTACATCCGAGATGTTAGGTTGCCTTAGGTTAGGATATATAACGTTATGGACGTATATACTGTTCCCACCGAGAAGTAGGGTCCGAAACGCCAGGAATGTTGTAAAATATTACATCCGAGTTGTTACGTTGCCGTTATAGACGCATTAATGTTACCACCGAGACGTAGGGACCGACACGCCTGGAATGTTGTCAAATGTGACATCCGAGATGTTAGGTTGCCTTAGGTTAGGATATATATCGTTATAGACGTATATACTGTTCCCACCGAGAGGTAGGGTTCGACAGGCCAGGAATGTTGTCAAATATTGCATCCGAGATGTTAGGTTGCCTTAGATTAGGATATACAACGTTATAGACGCATATAATATTCCCACCGAAAAGTATGCACCGACACGCCAGGAATATTGTAAAATATTACGTCTGAGATAATAGGTTGCCTTAGATTAGGATATACAACGTTATAGACTCATATAATGTTCCCACCGAGAAGTAGGGTCCGCCACGCCTGGAATGATGTAGAATATTACATCCGAGATGTCAGGTTGCCTTAGGTTAGGATATATGACGTTACAGACGTATATAATGTTCCCTCCGAGAAGTAGGGTTCGACAGGTCAGGAATGTTGTCAAATATTGCATCCGAGATGTTAGGTTGCCTTAGATTAGGATATACAACGTTATAGACGCATATAATGTTCCCACCGAGAAGTAGGGTCCGACACGCCTGGAATGTTGTAGAATATTACATCCGAGATGTAAGGTTGCCTTAGGTCAGGATATATAACGTTATAGACGTATATACTGTTCCCACCGAGAAGTAGGGTCCGAAACGCCAGGAATGTTGTAAAATATTACATCCGAGTTGTTACGTTGCCGTTATAGACGCATTAATGTTACCACTGAGACGTAGGGACCGACACGCCTGGAATGTTGTCAAATGTGACATCCGAGATGTTAGGTTGCCTTAGGTTAGTATATATATCGTTATAGACGTATATACTGTTCCCACCGAGAGGTAGGGTTCGACAGGCCAGGAATGTTGTCAAATATTGCATGCGAGATGTTAGGTTGCCTTAGATTAGGACATACAACGTTATAGACGCATATAATGTCACCTCCGAGACGTAGGGACCGACACGCCTGGAATGTTGTCAAATGTTACATCCGAGATGTTAGGTTGCCTTATGTTAGGATATATGACGCTACAGACGTATATACTGTTCCCTCCGAGAAGTAGGGTTCGACACGCCTGGAAGGTTGTAGAATATTACATCCGAGATGTTAAGTTGCCTTAGGGTAGGATATATAACGTTATAGACGTATATACTGTTCCCTCCGAGAAGTAGGGTTCGACAGGCCAGGAATGTTGTCAAATATTGCATCCGAGATGTTAGGTTGCCTTAGATTAGGATATACAACGTTATAGACGCATATAATGTTCCCACCGAGGAGTAGGGTCCGACACGCCTGGAATGTTGTCAAATGTTACATCCGAGATGTTAGGTTGCCTTATGTTAGGATATATGACGCTACAGACGTATATACTGTTCCCTCCGAGAAGTAGGGTTCGACACGCCTGGAAGGTTGTAGAATATTACATCCGAGGTGTAAGGTTGCCTTAGGTCAGGATATATAACGTTATAGACGTATATACTGTTCCCACCGAGAAGTAGGGTCCGAAACGCCAGGAATTTGGTAAAATATTACATCCGAGTTGTTACGTTGCCGTTATAGACGCATTAATGTTACCACTGAGACGTAGGGACCGACACGCCTGGAATGTTGTCAAATGTGGCATCCGAGATGTTAGGTTGCCTTAGGTTAGTATATATATCGTTATAGACGTATATACTGTTCCCACCGAGAGGTAGGGTTCGACAGGCCAGGAATGTTGTCAAATATTGCATCCGAGATGTTAGGTTGCCTTAGGTTAGGATATATAACGTTATAGACGCATGTAATGTTACCACCGAGACGTAGGGACCGACACGCCTGGAATGTTGTCAAATGTGACATCCGAGATGTTAGGTTGTCTTAGGTTAGGATATATGACGTTACAGACGTATATAATGTTCCCTCCGAGAAGTAGGGTTCGACAGGCCAGGAATGTTGTAGAATGTTACATCCGAGGTGTAAGGTTGCCTTAGGTCAGGATATATAACGCTATGGACGTATATACTGTTCCCACCGAGGAGTAGGGTCCGACACGCCTGGAATGTTGTAGTATATTACATCCGGGATGTAAGGTTGCCTTAGGTTAGAATATATAACGTTATGGACGTATATACTGTTCCCACCGAGAAGTAGGTTCCGACACGCCAGGAATGTTGTCAAATATTACATCCGAGATGTAAGGTTGCCTTAGGCTAGGATATATATCGCTATAGACGTATATACTGTTCCCACCGAGAGGTAGGGTTCGACAGGCCAGGCATGTTGTCAAATATTGCATCCGAGATGTTAGGTTGCCTTAGATTAGGACATACAACGTTATAGACGCATATAATGTCACCTCCGAGACGTAGGGACCGACACGCCTGGAATGTTGTCAAATGTGACATCCGAGATGTTAGGTTGCCTTAGGTTAGTATATATATCGTTATAGACGTATATACTGTTCCCACCGAGAGGTAGGGTTCGACAGGCCAGGAATGTTGTCAAATATTGCATCCGAGATGTTAGGTTGCCTTAGATTAGGATATACAACGTTATAGACGCATATAATGTTCCCACCGAGAAGTAGGGTCCGACACGCCTGGAAGGTTGTAGAATATTACATCCGAGAAGTTAAGTTGCCTTAGGTTAGGATATATAACGTTATAGAAGTATATAATGTTCCCTCCGAGAAGTAGGGTTCGACAGGCCAGGAATGTTGTCAAATATTGCATCCGAGATGTTAGATTGCCTTAGATTATGATATCGACCGTTATAGACGCATATAATATTCCCACCGAAAAGTATGCACCGACACGCCAGGAATATTGTAAAATATTACGTCGGAGATAATAGGTTGCCTTAGATTAGGATATACAACGTTATAGACGCATATAATGTTCCCACCGAGATGTAGGGTCCGACACGCCTGGAATGTTGTAGAATATAACATCCGAGATGTAAGTTTGCCTTAGGTTAGGATATATAACGTTATGAACGTATATACTGTTCCCACCGAGTAGTAGGGTCCGAAACGCCAGGAATGTTGTAAAATATTACATCCGAGTCGTTACGTTGCCGTTATAGACGCATTAATGTTACCACCGAGACGTAGGGACCGATACGCCTGGAATGTTGTCAAATGTTACATCCGAGATGTTAGGTTGCCTTAGGTTAGGATATATGACGTTATAGACGTATATACTGTTCCCTCCGGATGGTAGGGTTCGACAGGCCAGGAATGTTGTCAAATATTGCATCCGAGATGTTAGGCTGCCTTAGATTAGGATATATACCGTTATAGACGTATATACTGTTCCCACCGAGAAGTAGGGTTCGACAGGCCAGGAATGTTGTCAAATATTACATACGAGATGTTAGGTTGCCTTAGATTAGGATATGCAACGTTATATACGCATATAATGTTCCCACCGAGAAGTAGGGTCCGACACGCCTGGAAGGTTGTAGAATATTACATCCGAGATGTTAGGTTGCCTTAGGTTAGGATATATAACGTTATAGACATATATACTGTTCCCTCCGAGAAGTAGGGTTCGACAGGCTAGGAATGTTGTCAAATATTGCATCCGAGATGTTAGGCTGCCTTAGATTAGGATATATACCGTTATAGACGTATATACTGTTCCCACCGAGAAGTAGGGTTCGACACGCCAGGAATGTTGTCAAATATTAGATACGAGATGTTAGGTGGCCTTAGGTTAGGATATATAACGTTATAGACGCATGTAATGTTACCACCGAGACGTAGGGACCGACACGCCTGGAATGTTGTCAAATGTTACATCCGAGATGTTAGGTTGTCTTAGGTTAGGATATATGACGTTGCAGACGTATATAATGTTCCCTCCGAGAAGTAGGGTTCGACAGGCCAGGAATGTTGTCAAATATTGCATCCGAGATGTTAGGTTGCCTTAGATTAGGATATATACCGTTATAGACATATATACTGTTCCCTCCGAGACGTAGGGTTCGACAGGCCAGGAATGTTATCAAATATTGCATCCGAGATGTTAGGTTGCCTTAGATTAGGATATGCAACGTTATATACGCATATAATGTTCCCACCGAGAAGTAGGGTCCGACACGCCTGTAAGGTTGTAGAATATTACATCCGAGATGTTAGGTTGCCTTAGGTTAGGATATATAACGTTATAGACGTATATACTGTTCCCTCCGAGAATTACGGTTCGACAGGCTAGGAATGTTGTCAAATATTGCATCCGAGATGTTAGTTTGCCTTAGGTTAGGATATATGACGTTATAGACGTATATACTGTTCCCTCCGGATGGTAGGGTTCGACAGGCCAGGAATGTTGTCAAATGTTACATCCGAGATGTTAGGTTGCCTTAGGTTAGGATATACGACGTTACAGACGTATATACTGTTCCCTCCCGGAAGTAGGGTTCGACAGGACAGGAATGTTGTCAAATATTGCATCCGAGATGTTAGGTTGCCTTAGATTAGGATATACAACGTTATAGACGCATATAATGTTCCCACCGAGAAGTAGGGTCCGACACGCCTGGAATGTTGTAGAATATTACATCCGAGATGTAAGGTTGCCTTAGGTCAGGATATATAACGTTATAGACGTATATACTGTTCCCACCGAGAAGTAGGGTCCGAAACGCCAGGAATGTTGTAAAATATTACATCCGAGTTGTTACGTTGCCGTTATAGACGCATTAATGTTACCACTGAGACGTAGGGACCGACACGCCTGGAATGTTGTCAAATGTGACATCCGAGATGTTAGGTTGCCTTAGGTTAGTATATATATCGTTATAGACGTATATACTGTTCCCACCGAGAGGTAGGGTTCGACAGGCTAGGAATGTTGTCAAATATTGCATGCGAGATGTTAGGTTGCCTTAGATTAGGACATACAACGTTATAGACGCATATAATGTCACCTCCGAGACGTAGGGACCGACACGCCTGGAATGTTGTCAAATGTTACATCCGAGATGTTAGGTTGCCTTATGTTAGGATATATGACGCTACAGACGTATATACTGTTCCCTCCGAGAAGTAGGGTTCGACACGCCTGGAAGGTTGTAGAATATTACATCCGAGATGTTAAGTTGCCTTAGGGTAGGATATATAACGTTATAGACGTATATACTGTTCCCTCCGAGAAGTAGGGTTCGACAGGCCAGGAATGTTGTCAAATATTGCATCCGAGATGTTAGGTTGCCTTAGATTAGGATATACAACGTTATAGACGCATATAATGTTCCCACCGAGGAGTAGGGTCCGACACGCCTGGAATGTTGTAGTATATTACATCCGAGATGTAAGGTTGCCTTAGGTTAGAATATATAACGTTATGGACGTATATACTGTTCCCACCGAGAAGTAGGTTCCGACACGCCAGGAATGTTGTCAAATATTACATCCGAGATGTAAGATTGCCTTAGGCTAGGATATATATCGTTATAGACGTATATACTGTTCCCACCGAGAGGTAGGGTTCGACAGGCCAGGCATGTTGTCAAATATTGCATCCGAGATGTTAGGTTGCCATAGATTAGGACATACAACGTTATAGACGCATATAATGTCACCTCCGAGACGTAGGGACCGACACGCCTGGAATGTTGTCAAATGTTACATCCGAGATGTTAGGTTGCCTTATGTTAGGATATATGACGCTACAGACGTATATACTGTTCCCTCCGAGAAGTAGGGTTCGACACGCCTGGAAGGTTGTAGAATATTACATCCGAGGTGTAAGGTTGCCTTAGGTCAGGATATATAACGTTATAGACGTATATACTGTTCCCACCGAGAAGTAGGGTCCGAAACGCCAGGAATTTTGTAAAATATTACATCCGAGTTGTTACGTTGCCGTTATAGACGCATTAATGTTACCACTGAGACGTAGGGACCGACACGCCTGGAATGTTGTCAAATGTGGCATCCGAGATGTTAGGTTGCCTTAGGTTAGTATATATATCGTTATAGACGTATATACTGTTCCCACCGAGAGGTAGGGTTCGACAGGCCAGGAATGTTGTCAAATATTGCATCCGAGATGTTAGGTTGCCTTAGGTTAGGATATATAACGTTATAGACGCATGTAATGTTACCACCGAGACGTAGGGACCGACACGCCTGGAATGTTGTCAAATGTTACATCCGAGATGTTAGGTTGTTTTAGGTTAGGATATATGACGTTACAGACGTATATAATGTTCCCTCCGAGAAGTAGGGTTCGACAGGCCAGGAATGTTGTAGAATGTTACATCCGAGGTGTAAGGTTGCCTTAGGTCAGGATATATAACGCTATGGACGTATATACTGTTCCCACCGAGGAGTAGGGTCCGACACGCCTGGAATGTTGTAGTATATTACATCCGGGATGTAAGGTTGCCTTAGGTTAGAATATATAACGTTATGGACGTATATACTGTTCCCACCGAGAAGTAGGTTCCGACACGCCAGGAATGTTGTCAAATATTACATCCGAGATGTAAGGTTGCCTTAGGCTAGGATATATATCGCTATAGACGTATATACTGTTCCCACCGAGAGGTAGGGTTCGACAGGCCAGGCATGTTGTCAAATATTGCATCCGAGATGTTAGGTTGCCTTAGATTAGGACATACAACGTTATAGACGCATATAATGTCACCTCCGAGACGTAGGGACCGACACGCCTGGAATGTTGTCAAATGTTACATCCGAGATGTTAGGTTGCCTTATGTTAGGATATATGACGCTACAGACGTATATACTGTTCCCTCCGAGAAGTAGGGTTCGACACGCCTGGAAGGTTGTAGAATATTACATCCGAGATGTTAAGTTGCCTTAGGTTAGGATATATAACGTTATAGACGTATATACTGTTCCCTCCGAGAAGTAGGGTTCAACAGGCCAGGAATGTTGTCAAATATTGCATCCGAGATGTTAGGTTGCCTTAGATTAGGATATACAACGTTATAGACGCATATAATGTTCCCACCGAGAAGTAGGGTCCGACACGCCTGGAATGATGTAGAATGTTACATCCGAGGTGTAAGGTTGCCTTAGGTCAGGATATATAACGTTATGGACGTATATACTGTTCCCACCGAGAAGTAGGGTCCGAAACGCCAGGAATGTTGTAAAATATTACATCCGAGTTGTTACGTTGCCGTTATAGACGCATTAATGTTACCACCGAGACGTAGGGACCGACACGCCTGGAATGTTGTCAAATGTGACATCCGAGATGTTAGGTTGCCTTAGGTTAGTATATATATCGTTATAGACGTATATACTGTTCCCACCGAGAGGTAGGGTTCGACAGGCCAGGAATGTTGTCAAATATTGCATCCGAGATGTTAGGTTGCCTTAGATTAGGATATACAACGTTATAGACGCATATAATGTTCCCACCGAGAAGTAGGGTCCGACACGCCTGGAAGGTTGTAGAATATTACATCCGAGAAGTTAAGTTGCCTTAGGTTAGGATATATAACGTTATAGAAGTATATAATGTTCCCTCCGAGAAGTAGGGTTCGACAGGCCAGGAATGTTGTCAAATATTGCATCCGAGATGTTAGATTGCCTTAGATTATGATATCGACCGTTATAGACGCATATAATATTCCCACCGAAAAGTATGCACCGACACGCCAGGAATATTGTAAAATATTACGTCGGAGATAATAGGTTGCCTTAGATTAGGATATACAACGTTATAGACGCATATAATGTTCCCACCGAGATGTAGGGTCCGACACGCCTGGAATGTTGTAGAATATAACATCCGAGATGTAAGTTTGCCTTAGGTTAGGATATATAACGTTATGAACGTATATACTGTTCCCACCGAGTAGTAGGGTCCGAAACGCCAGGAATGTTGTAAAATATTACATCCGAGTCGTTACGTTGCCGTTATAGACGCATTAATGTTACCACCGAGACGTAGGGACCGATACGCCTGGAATGTTGTCAAATGTTACATCCGAGATGTTAGGTTGCCTTAGGTTAGGATATATGACGTTATAGACGTATATACTGTTCCCTCCGGATGGTAGGGTTCGACAGGCCAGGAATGTTGTCAAATATTGCATCCGAGATGTTAGGCTGCCTTAGATTAGGATATATACCGTTATAGACGTATATACTGTTCCCACCGAGAAGTAGGGTTCGACAGGCCAGGAATGTTGTCAAATATTACATACGAGATGTTAGGTTGCCTTAGATTAGGATATGCAACGTTATATACGCATATAATGTTCCCACCGAGAAGTAGGGTCCGACACGCCTGGAAGGTTGTAGAATATTACATCCGAGATGTTAGGTTGCCTTAGGTTAGGATATATAACGTTATAGACATATATACTGTTCCCTCCGAGAAGTAGGGTTCGACAGGCTAGGAATATTGTCAAATATTGCATCCGAGATGTTAGGTTGCCTTAGATTAGGATATATAGCGTTATAGACGCATATAATGTTCTCACCGAGAAGTAGGGTTCGACACTCCAGGAATGTTGTCAAATATTACATACGAGATGTTAGGTGGCCTTAGGTTAGGATATATAACGTTATAGACGCATGTAATGTTACGACCGAGACGTAGGGACCGACACGCCTGGAATGTTGTAAAATGTTACATCCGAGATGTTAGGTAGCCTTAGGTTAGGATATATGACGTTATAGACGTATATACTGTTCCCACCGAGAAGTAGGGTTCGACACGCCAGGAATGTTGTCAAATATTACATACGAGATGTTAGGTTGCCTTAGATTAGGATATGCAACGTTATATACGCATATAATGTTTCCACCGAGAAGTAGGGTCCGACACGCCTGGAAGGTTGTAGAATATTACATCCGAGATGTTAGGTTGCCTTAGGTTAGGATATATAACGTTATAGACATATATACTGTTCCCTCCGAGAAGTAGGGTTCGACAGGCTAGGAATGTTGTCAAATATTGCATTCGAGATGTTAGGTTGCCTTAGATTAGGATATATAGCGTTATAGACGCATATAATGTTCCCACCGAGAAGTAGGGTTCGACACTCCAGGAATGTTGTCAAATATTACATACGAGATGTTAGGTGGCCTTAGGTTAGGATACATGACGTTACAGACGTATATAATGTTCCCTCCGAGAAGTAGGGTTCGTCAGGCCAGGAATGTTGTCAAATATTGCATCCGAGATGTTAGGCTGCCTTAGATTAGGATATATACCGTTATAGACGTATATACTGTTCCCACCGAGAAGTAGGGTTCGACACGCCACGAATGTTGTCAAATATTAGATACGAGATGTTAGGTGGCCTTAGGTTAGGATATATAACGTTATAGACGCATGTAATGTTACCACCGAGACGTAGGGACCGACACGCCTGGAATGTTGTCAAATGTTACATCCGAGATGTTAGGTTGTCTTAGGTTAGGATATATGACGTTGCAGACGTATATAATGTTCCCTCCGAGAAGTAGGGTTCGACAGGCCAGGAATGTTGTCAAATATTGCATCCGAGATGTTAGGTTGCCTTAGATTAGGGTATACAACGTTATAGACGCATATAATGTTCCCACCGAGAAGTAGGGTCCCACACGCCTGGAATGTTGTAGAATATTACATCCGAGATGTAAGGTTGCCTTAGGTCAGGATATATAACGTTATAGACGTATATACTGTTCCCTCCGAGAATTACGGTTCGACAGGCTAGGAATGTTGTCAAATATTGCATCCGAGATGTTAGTTTGCCTTAGGTTAGGATATATGACGTTATAGACGTATATACTGTTCCCTCCGGATGGTAGGGTTCGACAGGCCAGGAATGTTGTCAAATGTTACATCCGAGATGTTAGGTTGCCTTAGGTTAGGATATACGACGTTACAGACGTATATACTGTTCCCTCCCGGAAGTAGGGTTCGACAGGCCAGGAATGGTGTCAAATATTGCATCCGAGATGTTAGGTTGCCTTAGATTAGGGTATACAACGTTATAGACGCATATAATGTTCCCACCGAGAAGTAGGGTCCCACACGCCTGGAATGTTGTAGAATATTACATCCGAGATGTAAGGTTGCCTTAGGTCAGGATATATAACGTTATAGACGTATATACTGTTCCCACCGAGAAGTAGGGTCCGAAACGCCAGGAATGTTGTAAAATATTACATCCGAGTTGTTACGTTGCCGTTATAGACGCATTAATGTTACCACTGAGACGTAGGGACCGACACGCCTGGAATGTTGTCAAATGTTACATCCGAGATGTTAGGTTGCCTTAGATTAGGATATATACCGTTATAGACGTATATACTGTTCCCTCCGAGACGTAGGGTTCGACAGGCCAGGAATGTTATCAAATATTGCATCCGAGATGTTAGGTTGCCTTAGATTAGGATATGCAACGTTATATACGCATATAATGTTCCCACCGAGAAGTAGGGCCCGACACGCCTGTAAGGTTGTAGAATATTACATCCGAGATGTTAGGTTGCCTTAGGTTAGGATATATAACGTTATGGACGTATATACTGTTCCCACCGAGAAGTAGGGTCCGAAACGCCAGGAATGTTGTAAAATATTACATCCGAGTTGTTACGTTGCCGTTATAGACGCATTAATGTTACCACCGAGACGTAGGGACCGACACGCCTGGAATGTTGTCAAATGTGACATCCGAGATGTTAGGTTGCCTTAGGTTAGGATATATATCGTTATAGACGTATATACTGTTCCCACCGAGAGGTAGGGTTCGACAGGCCAGGAATGTTGTCAAATATTGCATCCGAGATGTTAGGTTGCCTTAGATTAGGATATACAACGTTATAGACGCATATAATATTCCCACCGAAAAGTATGCACCGACACGCCAGGAATATTGTAAAATATTACGTCTGAGATAATAGGTTGCCTTAGATTAGGATATACAACGTTATAGACTCATATAATGTTCCCACCGAGAAGTAGGGTCCGCCACGCCTGGAATGATGTAGAATATTACATCCGAGATGTTAGGTTGCCTTAGATTAGGATATACAACGTTATAGACGCATATAATGTTCCCACCGAGGAGTAGGGTCCGACACGCCTGGAATGTTGTAGTATATTACATCCGAGATGTAAGGTTGCCTTAGGTTAGAATATATAACGTTATGGACGTATATACTGTTCCCACCGAGAAGTAGGTTCCGACACGCGAGGAATGTTGTCAAATATTACATCCGAGATGTAAGATTGCCTTAGGCTAGGATATATATCGTTATAGACGTATATACTGTTCCCACCGAGAGGTAGGGTTCGACAGGCCAGGCATGTTGTCAAATATTGCATCCGAGATGTTAGGTTGCCTTAGATTAGGACATACAACGTTATAGACGCATATAATGTCACCTCCGAGACGTAGGGACCGACACGCCTGGAATGTTGTCAAATGTTACATCCGAGATGTTAGGTTGCCTTATGTTAGGATATATGACGCTACAGACGTATATACTGTTCCCTCCGAGAAGTAGGGTTCGACACGCCTGGAAGGTTGTAGAATATTACATCCGAGATGTAAGGTTGCCTTAGGTCAGGATATATAACGTTATAGACGTATATACTGTTCCCACCGAGAAGTAGGGTCCGAAACGCCAGGAATTTTGTAAAATATTACATCCGAGTTGTTACGTTGCCGTTATAGACGCATTAATGTTACCACTGAGACGTAGGGACCGACACGCCAGGAAAGTTGTCAAATGTGACATCCGAGATGTTAGGTTGCCTTAGGTTAGTATATATATCGTTATAGACGTATATACTGTTCCCACCGAGAGGTAGGGTTCGACAGGCCAGGAATGTTGTCAAATATTGCATCCGAGATGTTAGGTTGCCTTAGGTTAGGATATATAACGTTATAGACGCATGTAATGTTACCACCGAGACGTAGGGACCGACACGCCTGGAATGTTGTCAAATGTTACATCCGAGATGTTAGGTTGCCATAGATTAGGATATATACCGTTATAGACGTATATACTGTTCCCTCCGAGACGTAGGGTTCGACAGGCCAGGAATGTTATCAAATATTGCATCCGAGATGTTAGGTTGCCTTAGATTAGGATATGCAACGTTATATACGCATATAATGTTCCCACCGAGAAGTAGGGCCCGACACGCCTGTAAGGTTGTAGAATATTACATCCGAGATGTTAGGTTGCCTTAGGTTAGGATATATAACGTTATGGACGTATATACTGTTCCCACCGCGAAGTAGGGTCCGAAACGCCAGGAATGTTGTAAAATATTACATCCGAGTTGTTACGTTGCCGTTATAGACGCATTAATGTTACCACCGAGACGTAGGGACCGACACGCCTGGAATGTTGTCAAATGTGACATCCGAGATGTTAGGTTGCCTTAGGTTAGGATATATATCGTTATAGACGTATATACTGTTCCCACCGAGAGGTAGGGTTCGACAGGCCAGGAATGTTGTCAAATATTGCATCCGAGATGTTAGGTTGCCTTAGATTAGGATATACAACGTTATAGACGCATATAATATTCCCACCGAAAAGCATGCACCGACACGCCAGGAATATTGTAAAATATTACGTCTGAGATAATAGGTTGCCTTAGATTAGGATATACAACGTTATAGACTCATATAATGTTCCCACCGAGAAGTAGGGTCCGCCACGCCTGGAATGATGTAGAATATTACATCCGAGATGTCAGGTTGCCTTAGGTTAGGATATATGACGTTACAGACGTATATAATGTTCCCTCCGAGAAGTAGGGTTCGACAGCCCAGGAATGTTGTCAAATATTGCATCCGAGATGTTAGGTTGCCTTAGATTAGGATATATGACGTTATAGACGTATATACTGTTCCCTCCGGATGGTAGGGTTCGACAGGCCAGGAATGTTGTCAAATGTTACATCCGAGATGTTAGGTTGCCTTAGGTTAGGATATACGACGTTACAGACGTATATACTGTTCCCTCCCGGAAGTAGGGTTCGACAGGCCAGGAATGTTGTCAAATATTGCATCCGAGATGTTAGGTTGCCTTAGATTAGGATATACAACGTTATAGACGCATATCATGTTCCCACCGAGAAGTAGGGTCCGACACGCCTGGAATGTTGTAGAATATTACATCCGAGATGTAAGGTTGCCTTAGGTCAGGATATATAACGTTATAGACATATATACTGTTCCCACCGAGAAGTAGAGTCCGAAACGCCAGGAATGTTGTAAAATATTACATCCGAGTTGTTACGTTGCCGTTATAGACGCATTATTGTCACCTCCGAGACGTAGGGACCGACACGCCTGGAATGTTGTCAAATGTTACATCCGAGATGTTAGGTTGCCTTATGTTAGGATAAATGACGCTACAGACGTATATACTGTTCCCTCCGAGAAGTGGGGTTCGACACGCCTGGAAGGTTGTAGAATATTACATCCGAGATGTAAGGTTGCCTTAGGTCAGGATATATAACGTTATAGACGTATATACTGTTCCCACCGAGAAGTAGGGTCCGAAACGCCAGGAATTTTGTAAAATATTACATCCGAGATGTTAGGTTGCCTTAGATTAGGATATACAACGTTATAGACGCATATAATGTTCCCACCGAGGAGTAGGGTCCGACACGCCTGGAATGTTGTAGTATATTACATCCGAGATGTAAGGTTGCCTTAGGTTAAATATATAACGTTATGGACGTATATACTGTTCCCACCGAGAAGTAGGTTCCGACACGCCAGGAATGTTGTCAAATATTACATCCGAGATGTAAGATTGCCTTAGGCTAGGATATATGACGCTACAGACGTATATACTGTTCCCTCCGAGAAGTAGGGTTCGACACGCCTGGAAGGTTGTAGAATATTACATCCGAGATGTAAGGTTGCCTTAGGTCAGGATATATAACGTTATAGACTTATATACTGTTCCCACCGAGAAGTAGGGTCCGAAACGGCAGGAATTTTGTAAAATATTACATCCGAGTTGTTACGTTGCCGTTATAGACGCATTAATGTTACCACTGAGACGTAGGGACCGACACGCCTGGAATGTTGTCAAATGTGACATCCGAGATGTTAGGTTGCCTTAGGTTAGTATATATATCGTTATAGACGTATATACTGTTCCCACCGAGAGGTAGGGTTCGACAGGCCAGGAATGTTGTCAAATATTGCATCCGAGATGTTAGGTTGCCTTAGGTTGGGATATATAACGTTATAGACGCATGTAATGTTACCACCGAGACGTAGAGACCGACACGCCTGGCATGTTGTCAAATGTTGCATCCGAGATGTTAGGTTGCCTTAGGTTAGGATATATAACGTTATAGACGTATATACTGTTCCCTCCGAGAAGTAGGGTTCGACAGGCCAGGAATGTTGTCAAATATTGCATCCGAGATGTAAGGTTGCCTTAGATTAGGATATACAACGTTATAGACGCATATAATGTTCCCACCGAGAAGTAGGGTCCGACACGCCTGGAATGTTGTAGAATATTACATCCGAGATGTAAGGTTGCCTTAGGTTAGGATATATAACGTTATGGACGTATATACTGTTCCCACCGAGAAGTAGGGTCCGAAACGCCAGGAATGTTGTAAAATATTACATCCGAGTTGTTACGTTGCCGTTATAGACGCATTAATGTTACCACCGAGACGTAGGGACCGACACGCCTGGAATGTTGTCAAATGTGACATCCGAGATGTTAGGTTGCCTTAGGTTAGGATATATATCGTTATAGACGTATATACTGTTCCCACCGAGAGGTAGGGTTCGACAGGCCAGGAATGTTGTCAAATATTGCATCCGAGATGTTAGGTTACCTTAGATTAGGATATACAACGTTATAGACGCATATAATATTCCCACCGAAAAGTATGCACCGACACGCCAGGAATATTGTAAAATATTACGTCTGAGATAATAGGTTGCCTTAGATTAGGATATACAACGTTATAGACTCATATAATGTTCCCACCGAGAAGTAGGGTCCGCCACGCCTGGAATGATGTAGAATATTACATCCGAGATGTCAGGTTGCCTTAGGTTAGGATATATGACGTTATAGACGCATGTAATGTTACCTCCGAGACGTAGGGACCGACACGCCTGGAATGTTGTCAATTATTGCGTCCGAGATGTTAGGTTGCCTTAGATTAGGATATACAACGTTATAGACGCATATAATTTTCCCACCGAGGAGTAGGGTCCGACACGCCTGGAATGTTGTAGAATATTACATCCGAGATGTAAGGTTGCCTTAGGTTAGAATATATAACGTTATGGACGTATATACTGTTCCCACCGAGAAGTAGGGTCCGACACGCCAGGAATGTTGTCAAATATTACATCCGAGATGTAAGGTTGCCTTAGGTTAGGATATATATCGTTATGGACGTATATACTGTTCCTACCGAGAAGTAGGGTCCGAGACGCCAGGAATGTTGTCAAATATTACATCCGAGTTGTTACGTTGCCGTTATAGACGCATTAATGTTACCACCGAGACGTAGGGACCGACACGCCTGGAATGTTGTCAAATGTGACATCCGAGATGTTAGGTTGCCTTAGGTTAGGATATACGACGTTACAGACGTATATACTGTTCCCTCCCGGAAGTAGGGTTCGACAGGCCAGGAATGTTGTCAAATATTGCATCCGAGATGTTAGGTTGCCTTAGATTATGATATATACCATTATAGACGCATATAATGTTCCCACCGAGAAGTAGGGTCCGACACGCCTGGAATGTTGTAGAATATTACATCCGAGATGTAAGGTTGCCTTAGGTCAGGATATATAACGTTATAGACGTATATACTGTTCCCACCGAGAAGTAGGGTCCGAAACGCCAGGAATGTTGTAAAATATTACATCCGAGTTGTTACGTTGCCGTTATAGACTCATTAATGTTACCACTGGGACGTAGGGACCGACACGCCTGGAATTTTGTCAAATGTGACATCCGAGATGTTAGGTTGCCTTAGGTTAGTATATATATC
Source organism: Xylocopa violacea (assembly GCA_963969225.1). Taxonomy (NCBI): domain Eukaryota; kingdom Metazoa; phylum Arthropoda; class Insecta; order Hymenoptera; family Apidae; genus Xylocopa; species Xylocopa violacea. The sequence goes on from CAXAJV010000004.1 coordinate 26,014,495, forward strand.
GTTATAGACGTATATACTGTTCCCACCGAGAGGTAGGGTTCGACAGGCCAGGAATGTTGTCAAATATTGCATCCGAGATGTAAGGTTGCCTTAGGCTAGGATATATGACGTTACAGACGTATATACTGTTCCCTCCGCGAAGGAGGGTTCGACAGGCCAGGAATGTTGTCAAATATTGCATCCGTGATGTTAGGTTGCCTTAGATTAGGATATACAACGTTATAGACGCATATAATGTTCCCACCGAGGAGTAGGGTCCGACACGCCTGGAATGTTGTAGTATATTACATCCGAGATGTAAGGTTGCCTTAGGTTAGAATATATAACGTTATGGACGTATATACTGTTCCCACCGAGAAGTAGGTTCTGACACACCAGGAATGTTGTCAAATATTACATCCGAGATGTAAGGTTGCCTTAGGCTAGGATATATATCGTTATAGACGTATATACTGTTCCCACCGAGAGGTAGGGTTCGACAGGCCAGGAATGTTGTCAAATATTGCATCCGAGATGTTAGGTTGCCTTAGATTAGGACATACAACGTTATAGACGCATATAATGTCACCTCCGAGACGTAGGGACCGACACGCCTGGAATGTTGTCAAATGTTACATCCGAGATGTTAGGTTGCCTTATGTTAGGATATATGACGCTACAGACGTATATACTGTTCCCTCCGAGAAGTAGGGTTCGACACGCCTGGAAGGTTGTAGAATATTACATCCGAGATGTTAAGTTGCCTTAGGTTAGTATATATAACGTTATAGACGTATATACTGTTCCCTCCGAGAAGTAGGATTCGCCAAGCCAGGAATGTTGTCAAATATTGCATCCGAGATGTTAGGTTGCCTTAGATTAGGATATACAACGTTATAGACGCATATAATGTTCCCACCGAGGAGTAGGGTCCGACACGCCTGGAATGTTGTAGTATATTACATCCGAGATGTAAGGTTGCCTTAGGTTAGAATATATAACGTTATGGACGTATATACTGTTCCCACCGAGAAGTAGGTTCCGACACGCCAGGAATGTTGTCAAATATTACATCCGAGATGTAAGGTTGCCTTAGGCTAGGATATATGACGTTACAGACGTATATACTGTTCCCTCCGAGAAGTAGGGTTCGACAAGCCAGGAATGTTGTCAAATATTGCATCCGAGATGTTAGGTTGCCTTAGATTAGAATATATACCGTTATAGAAGCATGTAATGTTACCACCGAGACGTAGGGACCAACACGCCTGGAATGTTGTTAAATGTTACATCCGAGATTTTAGGTTGCCTTAGGTTAGGATATATGACGTTATAGACGTATATACTGTTCCCTCCGAGAAGTACGGTTCGACAGGCCAGGAATGTTGTCAAATATTGCATCCGAGATGTTAGGTTGCCTTAGATTAGGATATACAACGTTATAGACGCATATAATGTTCCCACCGAGAAGTAGGGTCCGACACGCCTGGAATGTTGTAGAATATTACATCCGAGATGTAAGGTTGCCTTAGGTCAGGATATATAACGTTATAGACGTATATACAGTTCCCACCGAGAAGTAGGGTCCGAAACGCCAGGAATGTTGTAAAATATTACATCCGAATTGTTACGTTGCCGTTATAGAAGCATGTAATGTTACCACCGAGACGTAGGGACCGACACGCCTGGAATGTTGTCAAATGTGACATCCGAGATGTTAGGTTGCCTTAGGTTAGTATATATATCGCTATAGACGTATATACTGTTCCCTCCGAGAAGTACGGTTCGACAGGCCAGGAATATTGTCAAATATTGCATCCGAGATGTTAGGTTGCCTTAGGTTAGGATATATAACGTTATAGACGCATGTAATGTTACCACCGAGACGTAGGGACCGACACGCCTGGAATGTTGTCAAATGTTACATCCGAGATGTTAGGTTGCCTTAGGTTAGGATATATGACGTTACAGACGTATATACTGTTCCCTCCCGGAAGTAGGGTTCGACAGGCCAGGAATGTTGTCAAATATTGCATCCGAGATGTTAGGTTGCCTTAGATTAGGATATACAACGTTATAGACGCATATAATGTTCCCACCGAGAAGTAGGGTCCGACACGCCTGGAATGTTGTAGAATATTACATCCGAGGTGTAAGGTTGCCTTAGGTCAGGAAATATAACGTTATGGACGTATATACCGTTCCCACCGAGAAGTAGGGTCCGAAACGCCAGGAATGTTGTAAAATATTACATCCGAGTTGTTACGTTGCCGTTATAGACGCATTAATGTTACCACTGAGACGTAGGAACCGACACGCCTGGAATGTTGTCAAATGTGACATCCGAGATGTTAGGTTGCCTTAGGTTAGTATATATATCGTTATAGACGTATATACTGTTCCCACCGAGAGGTAGGGTTCGACAGGCCAGGAATGTTGTCAAATATTACATCCGAGATGTTAAGTTGCCTTAGGTTAGGATATATAACGTTATAGACGTATATACTGTTCCCTCCGAGAAGTAGGGTTCGACAGGCCAGGAATGTTGTCAAATATTGCATCCGAGATGTTAGGTTGCCTTAGATTAGGATATACAACGTTATAGACGCATATAATGTTCCCACCGAGGAGTAGGGTCCGACACGCCTGGAATGTTGTAGTATATTACATCCGAGATGTAAGGTTGCCTTAGGTTAGAATATATAACGTTATGGACGTATATACTGTTCCCACCGAGAAGTAGGTTCCGACACGCCAGGAATGTTGTCAAATATTACATCCGAGATGTAAGGTTGCCTTAGGCTAGGATATATATCGTTATAGACGTATATACTGTTCCCACCGAGAGGTAGGGTTCGACAGGCCAGGCATGTTGTCAAATATTGCATCCGAGATGTTAGGTTGCCTTAGATTAGGACATACAACGTTATAGACGCATATAATGTCACCTCCGAGACGTAGGGACCGACACGCCTGGAATGTTGTAGAATATTACATCCGAGGTGTAAGGTTGCCTTAGGTCAGGATATATAACGTTATGGACGTATATACCGTTCCCACCGAGAAGTAGGGTCCGAAACGCCAGGAATGTTGTAAAATGTTACATCCGAGTTGTTACGTTGCCGTTATAGACTCATTAATGTTACCACTGAGACGTAGGGACCGACACGCCTGGAATTTTGTCAAATGTGACATCCGAGATGTTAGGTTGCCTTAGGTTAGTATATATATCGTTATAGACGTATATACTGTTCCCACCGAGAGGTAGGGTTCGACAGGCCAGGAATGTTGTCAAATATTGCATCCGAGATGTAAGGTTGCCTTAGGCTAGGATATATGACGTTACAGACGTATATACTGTTCCCTCCGAGAAGGAGGGTTCGACAGGCCAGGAATGTTGTCAAATATTGCATCCGTGATGTTAGGTTGCCTTAGATTAGGATATACAACGTTATAGACGCATATAATGTTCCCACCGAGGAGTAGGGTCCGACACGCCTGGAATGTTGTAGTATATTACATCCGAGATGTAAGGTTGCCTTAGGTTAGAATATATAACGTTATGGACGTATATACTGTTCCCACCGAGAAGTAGGTTCTGACACGCCAGGAATGTTGTCAAATATTACATCCGAGATGTAAGGTTGCCTTAGGCTAGGATATATATCGTTATAGACGTATATACTGTTCCCACCGAGAGGTAGGGTTCGACAGGCCAGGAATGTTGTCAAATATTGCATCCGAGATGTTAGGTTGCCTTAGATTAGGACATACAACGTTATAGACGCATATAATGTCACCTCCGAGACGTAGGGACCGACACGCCTGGAATGTTGTCAAATGTTCCATCCGAGATGTTAGGTTGCCTTATGTTAGGATATATGACGCTACAGACGTATATACTGTTCCCTCCGAGAAGTAGGGTTCGACACGCCTGGAAGGTTGTAGAATATTACATCCGAGATGTTAAGTTGCCTTAGGTTAGTATATATAACGTTATAGACGTATATACTGTTCCCTCCGAGAAGTAGGATTCGCCAAGCCAGGAATGTTGTCAAATATTGCATCCGAGATGTTAGGTTGCCTTAGATTAGGATATACAACGTTATAGACGCATATAATGTTCCCACCGAGGAGTAGGGTCCGACACGCCTGGAATGTTGTAGTATATTACATCCGAGATGTAAGGTTGCCTTAGGTTAGAATATATAACGTTATGGTCGTATATACTGTTCCCACCGAGAAGTAGGTTCCGACACGCCAGGAATGTTGTCAAATATTACATCCGAGATGTAAGGTTGCCTTAGGCTAGGATATATGACGTTACAGACGTATATACTGTTCCCTCCGAGAAGCAGGGTTCGACAAGCCAGGAATGTTGTCAAATATTGCATCCGAGATGTTAGGTTGCCTTAGATTAGAATATATACCGTTATAGAAGCATGTAATGTTACCACCGAGACGTAGGGACCAACACGCCTGGAATGTTGTCAAATGTTACATCCGAGATTTTAGGTTGCCTTAGGTTAGGATATATGACGTTATAGACGTATATACTGTTCCCTCCGAGAAGTACGGTTCGACAGGCCAGGAATGTTGTCAAATATTGCATCCGAGATGTTAGGTTGCCTTAGATTAGGATATACAACGTTATAGACGCATATAATGTTCCCACCGAGAAGTAGGGTCCGACACGCCTGGAATGTTGTAGAATATTACATCCGAGATGTAAGGTTGCCTTAGGTCAGGATATATAACGTTATAGACGTATATACAGTTCCCACCGAGAAGTAGGGTCCGAAACGCCAGGAATGTTGTAAAATATTACATCCGAATTGTTACGTTGCCGTTATAGAAGCATGTAATGTTACCACCGAGACGTAGGGACCGACACGCCTGGAATGTTGTCAAATGTGACATCCGAGATGTTAGGTTGCCTTAGGTTAGTATATATATCGCTATAGACGTATATACTGTTCCCTCCGAGAAGTACGGTTCGACAGGCCAGGAATATTGTCAAATATTGCATCCGAGATGTTAGGTTGCCTTAGGTTAGGATATATAACGTTATAGACGCATGTAATGTTACCACCGAGACGTAGGGACCGACATGCCTGGAATGTTGTCAAATGTTACATCCGAGATGTTAGGTTGCCTTAGGTTAGGATATATGACGTTACAGACGTATATACTGTTCCCTCCCGGAAGTAGGGTTCGACAGGCCAGGAATGTTGTCAAATATTGCATCCGAGATGTTAGGTTGCCTTAGATTAGGATATACAACGTTATAGACGCATATAATGTTCCCACCGAGGAGTAGGGTCCGACACGCCTGGAATGTTGTAGTATATTACATCCGAGATGTAAGGTTGCCTTAGGTTAGAATATATAACGTTATGGACGTATATACTGTTCCCACCGAGAAGTAGGTTCCGACACGCCAGGAATGTTGTCAAATATTACATCCGAGATGTAAGGTTGCCTTAGGCTAGGATATATATCGTTATAGACGTATATACTGTTCCCACCGAGAGGTAGGGTTCGACAGGCCAGGCATGTTGTCAAATATTGCATCCGAGATGTTAGGTTGCCTTAGATTAGGACATACAACGTTATAGACGCATATAATGTCACCTCCGAGACGTAGGGACCGACACGCCTGGAATGTTGTAGAATATTACATCCGAGGTGTAAGGTTGCCTTAGGTCAGGATATATAACGTTATGGACGTATATACTGTTCCCACCGAGAAGTAGGGTCCGAAACGCCAGGAATGTTGTAAAATATTACATCCGAGTTGTTACGTTGCCGTTATAGACGCATTAATGTTACCACTGAGACGTAGGGACCGACACGCCTGGAATGTTGTCAAATGTGACATCCGAGATGTTAGGTTGCCTTAGGTTAGTATATATATCGTTATAGACGTGTATACTGTTCCCACCGAGAGGTAGGGATCGACAGGCCAGGAATGTTGTCAAATATTGCATCCGAGATGTTAGGTTGCCTTAGGTTAGGATATATAACGTTATAGACGCATGTAATGTTACCACCGAGACGTAGGGACCGACACGCCTGGAATGTTGTCAAATGTTACATCCGAGATGTTAGGTTGTCTTAGGTTAGGATATATGACGTTACAGACGTATATAATGTTCCCTCCGAGAAGTAGGGTTCGACAGGCCAGGAATGTTGTCAAACATTGCATCCGAGATGTTAGGTTGCCTTAGATTAGGATATATACCGTTATAGACGTATATACTGTTCCCTCCGAGACGTAGGGTTCGACAGGCCAGGAATGTTATCAAATATTGCATCCGAGATGTTAGGTTGCCTTAGATTAGGATATGCAACGTTATATACGCATATAATGTTCCCACCGAGAAGTAGGGTCCGACACGCCTGTAAGGTTGTAGAATATTACATCCGAGATGTTAGGTTGCCTTAGGTTAGGATATATAACGTTATAGACGTATATACTGTTCCCTCCGAGAATTACGGTTCGACAGGCTAGGAATGTTGTCAAATATTGCATCCGAGATGTTAGTTTGCCTTAGGTTAGGATATATGACGTTATAGACGTATATACTGTTCCCTCCGGATGGTAGGGTTCGACAGGCCAGGAATGTTGTCAAATATTGCATCCGAGATGTTAGGTTGCCTTAGGTTAGGATATATAACGTTATAGACATATATACTGTTCCCTCCAAGAAGTAGGGTTCGACAGGCCAGGAATGTTGTCAAATATTGCATCCGAGATGTTAGGTTGCCTTAGATTAGGATATACAACGTTATAGACGCATATAATGTTCCCAGCGAGAAGTAGGGTCCGACACGCCTGGAAGGTTGTAGAATATTACATCCGAGATGTCAGGTTGCCTTAGGTTAGGATATATACCGTTATAGACATATATACTGTTCCCTCCGAGAAGTAGGGTTCGACGGGCCAGGAATGTTGTCAAATATTGCATCCGAGATGTTAGGTTGCCTTAGATTATAATATATACCGTTATAGACGTATATACTGTTCCCTCCGAGAAGTAGGGTTCGACAGGCCAGGAATGTTGTCAAATATTGCATCCGAGATGTTAGGTTGCCTTAGATTAGGATATACAACGTTATAGACGCATATAATGTTCCCACCGAGGAGTAGGGTCCGACACGCCTGGAATGTTGTCAAATGTGACATCCGAGATGTTAGGTTGCCTTAGGTTAGGATATATATCGTTATAGACGTATATACTGTTCCCACCGAGAGGTAGGGTTCGACAGGCCAGGAATGTTGTCAAATATTTCATCCGAGATGTTAGGTTGCCTTAGATTAGGATATATACCGTTATAGACGCATGTAATGTTACCACCGAGACGTAGGGACCGACACGCCTGGAATGTTGTCAAATGTTACATCCGAGATGTTAGGTTGCCTTAGGTTAGGATATATACCGTTATAGACATATATACTGTTCCCTCCGAGAAGTGGGGTTCGACAGGCCAGGAATGTTGCCGAATATAGCATCCGAGATGTTAGGTTGCCTTAGATTATGATATATACCGTTATAGACGTATATACTGTTCCCTCCGAGAAGTAGGGTTCGACAGGCCAGGAATGTTGTCAAATATTGCATCCGAGATGTTAGGTTGCCTTAGATTAGGATATATACCGTTATAGACGCATATAATGTTCCCAGCGAGAAGTAGGGTCCGACACGCCTGGAAGGTTGTAGAATATTACATCCGAGATGTCAGGTTGCCTTAGGTTAGGATATATAACGTTATAGACGTATATACTGTTCCCTCCGAGAAGTAGGGTTCGACAGGCCAGGAATGTTGTCAAATATTGCATCCGAGATGTTAGGTTGCCTTAGATTAGGATATACAACGTTATAGACGCATATAATGTTCCCACCGAGGAGTAGGGTCCGACACGCCTGGAATGTTGTAGTATATTACATCCGAGATGTAAGGTTGCCTTAGGTTAGAATATATAACGTTATGGACGTATATACTGTTCCCACCGAGAAGTAGGTTCCGACACGCCAGGAATGTTGTCAAATATTACATCCGAGATGTAAGGTTGCCTTAGGCTAGGATATATATCGTTATAGACGTATATACTGTTCCCACCGAGAGGTAGGGTTCGACAGGCCAGGCATGTTGTCAAATATTGCATCCGAGATGTTAGGTTGCCTTAGATTAGGACATACAACGTTATAGACGCATATAATGTCACCTCCGAGACGTAGGGACCGACACGCCTGGAATGTTGTAGAATATTACATCCGAGGTGTAAGGTTGCCTTAGGTCAGGATATATAACGTTATGGACGTATATACCGTTCCCACCGAGAAGTAGGGTCCGAAACGCCAGGAATGTTGTAAAATGTTACATCCGAGTTGTTACGTTGCCGTTATAGACTCATTAATGTTACCACTGAGACGTAGGGACCGACACGCCTGGAATTTTGTCAAATGTGACATCCGAGATGTTAGGTTGCCTTAGGTTAGTATATATATCGTTATAGACGTATATACTGTTCCCACCGAGAGGTAGGGTTCGACAGGCCAGGAATGTTGTCAAATATTGCATCCGAGATGTAAGGTTGCCTTAGGCTAGGATATATGACGTTACAGACGTATATACTGTTCCCTCCGAGAAGGAGGGTTCGACAGGCCAGGAATGTTGTCAAATATTGCATCCGTGATGTTAGGTTGCCTTAGATTAGGATATACAACGTTATAGACGCATATAATGTTCCCACCGAGGAGTAGGGTCCGACACGCCTGGAATGTTGTAGTATATTACATCCGAGATGTAAGGTTGCCTTAGGTTAGAATATATAACGTTATGGACGTATATACTGTTCCCACCGAGAAGTAGGTTCTGACACGCCAGGAATGTTGTCAAATATTACATCCGAGATGTAAGGTTGCCTTAGGCTAGGATATATATCGTTATAGACGTATATACTGTTCCCACCGAGAGGTAGGGTTCGACAGGCCAGGAATGTTGTCAAATATTGCATCCGAGATGTTAGGTTGCCTTAGATTAGGACATACAACGTTATAGACGCATATAATGTCACCTCCGAGACGTAGGGACCGACACGCCTGGAATGTTGTCAAATGTTCCATCCGAGATGTTAGGTTGCCTTATGTTAGGATATATGACGCTACAGACGTATATACTGTTCCCTCCGAGAAGTAGGGTTCGACACGCCTGGAAGGTTGTAGAATATTACATCCGAGATGTTAAGTTGCCTTAGGTTAGTATATATAACGTTATAGACGTATATACTGTTCCCTCCGAGAAGTAGGATTCGCCAAGCCAGGAATGTTGTCAAATATTGCATCCGAGATGTTAGGTTGCCTTAGATTAGGATATACAACGTTATAGACGCATATAATGTTCCCACCGAGGAGTAGGGTCCGACACGCCTGGAATGTTGTAGTATATTACATCCGAGATGTAAGGTTGCCTTAGGTTAGAATATATAACGTTATGGTCGTATATACTGTTCCCACCGAGAAGTAGGTTCCGACACGCCAGGAATGTTGTCAAATATTACATCCGAGATGTAAGGTTGCCTTAGGCTAGGATATATGACGTTACAGACGTATATACTGTTCCCTCCGAGAAGCAGGGTTCGACAAGCCAGGAATGTTGTCAAATATTGCATCCGAGATGTTAGGTTGCCTTAGATTAGAATATATACCGTTATAGAAGCATGTAATGTTACCACCGAGACGTAGGGACCAACACGCCTGGAATGTTGTCAAATGTTACATCCGAGATTTTAAGTTGCCTTAGGTTAGGATATATGACGTTATAGACGTATATACTGTTCCCTCCGAGAAGTACGGTTCGACAGGCCAGGAATGTTGTCAAATATTGCATCCGAGATGTTAGGTTGCCTTAGATTAGGATATACAACGTTATAGACGCATATAATGTTCCCACCGAGAAGTAGGGTCCGACACGCCTGGAATGTTGTAGAATATTACATCCGAGATGTAAGGTTGCCTTAGGTCAGGATATATAACGTTATAGACGTATATACAGTTCCCACCGAGAAGTAGGGTCCGAAACGCCAGGAATGTTGTAAAATATTACATCCGAATTGTTACGTTGCCGTTATAGAAGCATGTAATGTTACCACCGAGACGTAGGGACCGACACGCCTGGAATGTTGTCAAATGTGACATCCGAGATGTTAGGTTGCCTTAGGTTAGTATATATATCGCTATAGACGTATATACTGTTCCCTCCGAGAAGTACGGTTCGACAGGCCAGGAATATTGTCAAATATTGCATCCGAGATGTTAGGTTGCCTTAGGTTAGGATATATAACGTTATAGACGCATGTAATGTTACCACCGAGACGTAGGGACCGACATGCCTGGAATGTTGTCAAATGTTACATCCGAGATGTTAGGTTGCCTTAGGTTAGGATATATGACGTTACAGACGTATATACTGTTCCCTCCCGGAAGTAGGGTTCGACAGGCCAGGAATGTTGTCAAATATTGCATCCGAGATGTTAGGTTGCCTTAGATTAGGATATACAACGTTATAGACGCATATAATGTTCCCACCGAGGAGTAGGGTCCGACACGCCTGGAATGTTGTAGTATATTACATCCGAGATGTAAGGTTGCCTTAGGTTAGAATATATAACGTTATGGACGTATATACTGTTCCCACCGAGAAGTAGGTTCCGACACGCCAGGAATGTTGTCAAATATTACATCCGAGATGTAAGGTTGCCTTAGGCTAGGATATATATCGTTATAGACGTATATACTGTTCCCACCGAGAGGTAGGGTTCGACAGGCCAGGCATGTTGTCAAATATTGCATCCGAGATGTTAGGTTGCCTTAGATTAGGACATACAACGTTATAGACGCATATAATGTCACCTCCGAGACGTAGGGACCGACACGCCTGGAATGTTGTAGAATATTACATCCGAGGTGTAAGGTTGCCTTAGGTCAGGATATATAACGTTATGGACGTATATACTGTTCCCACCGAGAAGTAGGGTCCGAAACGCCAGGAATGTTGTAAAATATTACATCCGAGTTGTTACGTTGCCGTTATAGACGCATTAATGTTACCACTGAGACGTAGGGACCGACACGCCTGGAATGTTGTCAAATGTTACATCCGAGATGTTAGGTTGTCTTAGGTTAGGATATATGACGTTACAGACGTATATAATGTTCCCTCCGAGAAGTAGGGTTCGACAGGCCAGGAATGTTGTCAAACATTGCATCCGAGATGTTAGGTTGCCTTAGATTAGGATATATACCGTTATAGACGTATATACTGTTCCCTCCGAGACGTAGGGTTCGACAGGCCAGGAATGTTATCAAATATTGCATCCGAGATGTTAGGTTGCCTTAGATTAGGATATGCAACGTTATATACGCATATAATGTTCCCACCGAGAAGTAGGGTCCGACACGCCTGTAAGGTTGTAGAATATTACATCCGAGATGTTAGGTTGCCTTAGGTTAGGATATATAACGTTATAGACGTATATACTGTTCCCTCCGAGAATTACGGTTCGACAGGCTAGGAATGTTGTCAAATATTGCATCCGAGATGTTAGTTTGCCTTAGGTTAGGATATATGACGTTATAGACGTATATACTGTTCCCTCCGGATGGTAGGGTTCGACAGGCCAGGAATGTTGTCAAATATTGCATCCGAGATGTTAGGTTGCCTTAGGTTAGGATATATAACGTTATAGACATATATACTGTTCCCTCCAAGAAGTAGGGTTCGACAGGCCAGGAATGTTGTCAAATATTGCATCCGAGATGTTAGGTTGCCTTAGATTAGGATATACAACGTTATAGACGCATATAATGTTCCCAGCGAGAAGTAGGGTCCGACACGCCTGGAAGGTTGTAGAATATTACATCCGAGATGTCAGGTTGCCTTAGGTTAGGATATATACCGTTATAGACATATATACTGTTCCCTCCGAGAAGTAGGGTTCGACGGGCCAGGAATGTTGTCAAATATTGCATCCGAGATGTTAGGTTGCCTTAGATTATAATATATACCGTTATAGACGTATATACTGTTCCCTCCGAGAAGTAGGGTTCGACAGGCCAGGAATGTTGTCAAATATTGCATCCGAGATGTTAGGTTGCCTTAGATTAGGATATACAACGTTATAGACGCATATAATGTTCCCACCGAGGAGTAGGGTCCGACACGCCTGGAATGTTGTCAAATGTGACATCCGAGATGTTAGGTTGCCTTAGGTTAGGATATATATCGTTATAGACGTATATACTGTTCCCACCGAGAGGTAGGGTTCGACAGGCCAGGAATGTTGTCAAATATTTCATCCGAGATGTTAGGTTGCCTTAGATTAGGATATATACCGTTATAGACGCATGTAATGTTACCACCGAGACGTAGGGACCGACACGCCTGGAATGTTGTCAAATGTTACATCCGAGATGTTAGGTTGCCTTAGGTTAGGATATATACCGTTATAGACATATATACTGTTCCCTCCGAGAAGTGGGGTTCGACAGGCCAGGAATGTTGCCGAATATAGCATCCGAGATGTTAGGTTGCCTTAGATTATGATATATACCGTTATAGACGTATATACTGTTCCCTCCGAGAAGTAGGGTTCGACAGGCCAGGAATGTTGTCAAATATTGCATCCGAGATGTTAGGTTGCCTTAGATTAGGATATATACCGTTATAGACGCATATAATGTTCCCAGCGAGAAGTAGGGTCCGACACGCCTGGAAGGTTGTAGAATATTACATCCGAGATGTCAGGTTGCCTTAGGTTAGGATATATACCGTTATAGACATATATACTGTTCCCTCCGAGAAGTATGGTTCGACAGGCCAGGAATATTGTCAAATATTGCATCCGAGATGTTAGGTTGCCTTAGGTTAGGATATATAACGTTATAGACGCATGTAATGTTACCACCGAGACGTAGGGACCGACACGCCTGGAATGTTGTCAAATGTTACATCCGAGATGGTAGGTTGCCTTAGGTTAGGATATACGACGTTACAGACGTATATACTGTTCCCTCCCGGAAGTAGGGTTCGACAGGCCAGGAATGTTGTCAAATATTGCATCCGAGATGTTAGGTTGCCTTAGATTAGGATATACAACGTTATAGACGCATATAATGTTCCCACCGTGAAGTAGGGTCCGACACGCCTGGAATGTTTTAGAATATTACATCCGAGATGTAAGGTTGCCTTAGGTCAGGATATATAACGTTATAGACGTATATACTGTTCCCACCGAGAAGTAGGGTCCGAAACGCCAGGAATGTTGTAAAATATTACATCCGAGTTGTTACGTTGCCGTTATAGACGCAATAATGTTACCACTGAGACGTAGGGACCGACACGCCTGGAATGTTGTCAAATGTGACATCCGAGATGTTAGGTTGCCTTAGGTTAGTATATATATCGTTATAGACGTATATACTGTTCCCACCGAGTGGTAGGGTTCGACAGGCCAGGAATGTTGTCAAATATTGCATCCGAGATGTAAGGTTGCCTTAGGCTAGGATATATGACGTTACAGACGTATATACTGTTCCCTCCGAGAAGTAGGGTTCGACACGCCTGGAAGGTTGTAGAATATTACATCCGAGATGTTAAGTTGCCTTAGGTTAGTATATATAACGTTATAGACGTATATACTGTTCCCTCCGAGAAGTAGGATTCGCCAAGCCAGGAATGTTGTCAAATATTGCATCCGAGATGTTAGGTTGCCTTTGATTAGGATATACAACGTTATAGACGCATATAATGTTCCCACCGAGGAGTAGGGTCCGACACGCCTGGAATGTTGTAGTATATTACATCCGAGATGTAAGGTTGCCTTAGGTTAGAATATATAATGTTATGGACGTATATACTGTTCCCACCGAGAAGTAGGTTCCGACACGCCAGGAATGTTGTCAAATATTACATCCGAGATGTAAGGTTGCCTTAGGCTAGGATATATATCGTTATAGACGTATATACTGTTCCCACCGAGAGGTAGGGTTCGACAGGCCAGGCATGTTGTCAAATATTGCATCCGAGATGTTAGGTTGCCTTAGATTAGGACATACAACGTTATAGACGCATATAATGTCACCTCCGAGACGTAGGGACCGACACGCCTGGAATGTTGTCAAATGTTACATCCGAGATGCTAGGTTGCCTTATGTTAGGATATATGACGCTACAGACGTATATACTGTTCCCTCCGAGAAGTAGGGTTCGACACGCCTGGAAGGTTGTAGAATATTACATCCGAGATGTTAAGTTGCCTTAGGTTAGGATATATAACGTTATAGACGTATATACTGTTCCCTCCGAGAAGTAGGGTTCGACAGGCCAGGAATGTTGTCAAATATTGCATCCGAGAAGTTAGGTTGCCTTAGATTAGGATATACAACGTTATAGACGCATATAATGTTCCCACCGAGAAGTAGAGTCCGACACGCCTGTAAGGTTGTAGAATATTACATCCGAGATGTTAGGTTGCCTTAGGTTAGGATATATAACGTTATAGACATATATACTGTTCCCTCCAAGAAGTAGGGTTCGACAGGCCAGGAATGTTGTCAAATATTGCATCCGAGATGTTAGGTTGCCTTAGATTAGGATATACAACGTTATAGACGCATATAATGTTCCCAGCGAGAAGTAGGGTCCGACACGCCTGGAAGGTTGTAGAATATTACATCCGAGATGTCAGGTTGCCTTAGGTTAGGATATATACCGTTATAGACATATATACTGTTCCCTCCGAGAAGTAGGGTTCGACGGGCCAGGAATGTTGTCAAATATTGCATCCGAGATGTTAGGTTGCCTTAGATTATAATATATACCGTTATAGACGTATATACTGTTCCCTCCGAGAAGTAGGGTTCGACAGGCCAGGAATGTTGTCAAATATTGCATCCGAGATGTTAGGTTGCCTTAGATTAGGATATACAACGTTATAGACGCATATAATGTTCCCACCGAGGAGTAGGGTCCGACACGCCTGGAATGTTGTCAAATGTGACATCCGAGATGTTAGGTTGCCTTAGGTTAGGATATATATCGTTATAGACGTATATACTGTTCCCACCGAGAGGTAGGGTTCGACAGGCCAGGAATGTTGTCAAATATTGCATCCGTGATGTTAGGTTGCCTTAGATTAGGATATACAACGTTATAGACGCATATAATGTTCCCACCGAGGAGTAGGGTCCGACACGCCTGGAATGTTGTAGTATATTACATCCGAGATGTAAGGTTGCCTTAGGTTAGAATATATAACGTTATGGACGTATATACTGTTCCCACCGAGAAGTAGGTTCCGACACGCCAGGAATGTTGTCAAATATTACATCCGAGATGTAAGGTTGCCTTAGGCTAGGATATATATCGTTATAGACGTATATACTGTTCCCACCGAGAGGTAGGGTTCGACAGGCCAGGAATGTTGTCAAATATTGCATCCGAGATGTTAGGTTGCCTTAGATTAGGACATACAACGTTATAGACGCATATAATGTCACCTCCGAGACGTAGGGACCGACACGCCTGGAATGTTGTCAAATGTTACATCCGAGATGTTAGGTTGCCTTAGGTTAGGATATATGACGTTACAGATGTATATACTGTTCCCTCCGGGAAGTAGGGTTCGACAGGCCAGGAATGTTGTCAAGTATTGCATCCGAGATGTTAGGTTGCCTTAGATTATGATATATACCATTATAGACGCATATAATGTTCCCACCGAGAAGTAGGGTCCGACACGCCTGGAAGGTTGTCAAATATTGCATCCGAGATGTTAGGTTGCCTTAGATTAGGATATATACCGTTATAGACGCATGTAATGTTACCACCGAGACGTAGGGACCGACACGCCTGGAATGTTGTAGTATATTACATCCGAGATGTAAGGTTGCCTTAGGTTAGAATATATAACGTTATGGACGTATATACTGTTCCCACCGAGAAGTAGGTTCCGACACGCCAGGAATGTTGTCAAATATTACATCCGAGATGTAAGGTTGCCTTAGGCTAGGATATATATCGTTATAGACGTATATACTGTTCCCACCGAGAGGTAGGGTTCGACAGGCCAGGCATGTTGTCAAATATTGCATCCGAGATGTTAGGTTGCCTTAGATTAGGACATACAACGTTATAGACGCATATAATGTCACCTCCGAGACGTAGGGACCGACACGCCTGGAATGTTGTCAAATGTTACATCCGAGATGCTAGGTTGCCTTAGGTTAGTATATATAACGTTATAGACGTATATACTGTTCCCTCCGAGAAGTAGGATTCGCCAAGCCAGGAATGTTGTCAAATATTGCATCCGAGATGTTAGGTTGCCTTAGATTAGGATATACAACGTTATAGACGCATATAATGTTCCCACCGAGAAGTAGGGTCCGACACGCCTGGAATGTTGTAGAATATTACATCCGAGATGTAAGGTTGCCTTAGGTCAGGATATATAACGTTATAGACGTATATACAGTTCCCACCGAGAAGTAGGGTCCGAAACGCCAGGAATGTTGTAAAATATTACATCCGAATTGTTACGTTGCCGTTATAGAAGCATGTAATGTTACCACCGAGACGTAGGGACCGACACGCCTGGAATGTTGTCAAATGTGACATCCGAGATGTTAGGTTGCCTTAGGTTAGTATATATATCGCTATAGACGTATATACTGTTCCCTCCGAGAAGTACGGTTCGACAGGCCAGGAATATTGTCAAATATTGCATCCGAGATGTTAGGTTGCCTTAGGTTAGGATATATAACGTTATAGACGCATGTAATGTTACCACCGAGACGTAGGGACCGACATGCCTGGAATGTTGTCAAATGTTACATCCGAGATGTTAGGTTGCCCTAGGTTAGGATATATGACGTTACAGACGTATATACTGTTCCCTCCCGGAAGTAGGGTTCGACAGGCCAGGAATGTTGTCAAATATTGCATCCGAGATGTTAGGTTGCCTTAGATTAGGATATACAACGTTATAGACGCATATAATGTTCCCACCGAGGAGTAGGGTCCGACACGCCTGGAATGTTGTAGTATATTACATCCGAGATGTAAGGTTGCCTTAGGTTAGAATATATAACGTTATGGACGTATATACTGTTCCCACCGAGAAGTAGGTTCCGACACGCCAGGAATGTTGTCAAATATTACATCCGAGATGTAAGGTTGCCTTAGGCTAGGATATATATCGTTATAGACGTATATACTGTTCCCACCGAGAGGTAGGGTTCGACAGGCCAGGCATGTTGTCAAATATTGCATCCGAGATGTTAGGTTGCCTTAGATTAGGACATACAACGTTATAGACGCATATAATGTCACCTCCGAGACGTAGGGACCGACACGCCTGGAATGTTGTAGAATATTACATCCGAGGTGTAAGGTTGCCTTAGGTCAGGATATATAACGTTATGGACGTATATACTGTTCCCACCGAGAAGTAGGGTCCGAAACGCCAGGAATGTTGTAAAATATTACATCCGAGTTGTTACGTTGCCGTTATAGACGCATTAATGTTACCACTGAGACGTAGGGACCGACACGCCTGGAATGTTGTCAAATGTGACATCCGAGATGTTAGGTTGCCTTAGGTTAGTATATATATCGTTATAGACGTGTATACTGTTCCCACCGAGAGGTAGGGATCGACAGGCCAGGAATGTTGTCAAATATTGCATCCGAGATGTTAGGTTGCCTTAGGTTAGGATATATAACGTTATAGACGCATGTAATGTTACCACCGAGACGTAGGGACCGACACGCCTGGAATGTTGTCAAATGTTACATCCGAGATGTTAGGTTGTCTTAGGTTAGGATATATGACGTTACAGACGTATATAATGTTCCCTCCGAGAAGTAGGGTTCGACAGGCCAGGAATGTTGTCAAACATTGCATCCGAGATGTTAGGTTGCCTTAGATTAGGATATATACCGTTATAGACGTATATACTGTTCCCTCCGAGACGTAGGGTTCGACAGGCCAGGAATGTTATCAAATATTGCATCCGAGATGTTAGGTTGCCTTAGATTAGGATATGCAACGTTATATACGCATATAATGTTCCCACCGAGAAGTAGGGTCCGACACGCCTGTAAGGTTGTAGAATATTACATCCGAGATGTTAGGTTGCCTTAGGTTAGGATATATAACGTTATAGACGTATATACTGTTCCCTCCGAGAATTACGGTTCGACAGGCTAGGAATGTTGTCAAATATTGCATCCGAGATGTTAGTTTGCCTTAGGTTAGGATATATGACGTTATAGACGTATATACTGTTCCCTCCGGATGGTAGGGTTCGACAGGCCAGGAATGTTGTCAAATATTGCATCCGAGATGTTAGGTTGCCTTAGGTTAGGATATATAACGTTATAGACATATATACTGTTCCCTCCAAGAAGTAGGGTTCGACAGGCCAGGAATGTTGTCAAATATTGCATCCGAGATGTTAGGTTGCCTTAGATTAGGATATACAACGTTATAGACGCATATAATGTTCCCAGCGAGAAGTAGGGTCCGACACGCCTGGAAGGTTGTAGAATATTACATCCGAGATGTCAGGTTGCCTTAGGTTAGGATATATACCGTTATAGACATATATACTGTTCCCTCCGAGAAGTAGGGTTCGACGGGCCAGGAATGTTGTCAAATATTGCATCCGAGATGTTAGGTTGCCTTAGATTATAATATATACCGTTATAGACGTATATACTGTTCCCTCCGAGAAGTAGGGTTCGACAGGCCAGGAATGTTGTCAAATATTGCATCCGAGATGTTAGGTTGCCTTAGATTAGGATATACAACGTTATAGACGCATATAATGTTCCCACCGAGGAGTAGGGTCCGACACGCCTGGAATGTTGTCAAATGTGACATCCGAGATGTTAGGTTGCCTTAGGTTAGGATATATATCGTTATAGACGTATATACTGTTCCCACCGAGAGGTAGGGTTCGACAGGCCAGGAATGTTGTCAAATATTTCATCCGAGATGCTAGGTTGCCTTAGGTTAGGATATATAACGTTATAGACGTATTTAATGTTACCTCCGAGGAGTAGGGTCCGACACGCCTGGAATGTTGTAGTATATTACATCCGAGATGTAAGGTTGCCTTAGGTTAGAATATATAACGTTATGGACGTATATACTGTTCCCACCGAGAAGTAGGGTCCGACACGCCAGGAATGTTGTCAAATATTACATCCGAGATGTAAGGTTGCCTTAGGCTAGGATATATGACGTTACAGACGTATACACTGTTCCCTCCGAGAAGTAGGTTTCGACAGGCCAGGAATGTTGTCAAATGTTGCATCCGAGATGTTAGGTTGCCTTAGATTATGATATATACCATTATAGACGCATATAATGTTCCCACCGAGAAGTAGGGTCCGACACGCCTGGAAGGTTGTAGAATATTACATCCGAGATGTCAGGTTGCCTTAGGTTAGGATATATACCGTTATAGACATATATACTGTTCCCTCCGAGAAGTAGGGTTCGACAGGCCAGGAATGTTGTCAAATATTGCATCCGAGATGTTAGGTTGCCTTAGATTAGGATATATACCGTTATAGACGCATGTAATGTTACCACCGAGACGTAGGGACCGACACGCCTGGAATGTTGTCAAATGTTACATCCGAGATGTTAGGTTGCCTTAGGTTAGGATATATACCGTTATAGACATATATACTGTTCCCTCCGAGAAGTGGGGTTCGACAGGCCAGGAATGTTGCCGAATATAGCATCCGAGATGTTAGGTTGCCTTAGATTATGATATATACCGTTATAGACGTATATACTGTTCCCTCCGAGAAGTAGGGTTCGACAGGCCAGGAATGTTGTCAAATATTGCATCCGAGATGTTAGGTTGCCTTAGATTAGGATATATACCGTTATAGACGCATATAATGTTCCCAGCGAGAAGTAGGGTCCGACACGCCTGGAAGGTTGTAGAATATTACATCCGAGATGTCAGGTTGCCTTAGGTTAGGATATATACCGTTATAGACATATATACTGTTCCCTCCGAGAAGTATGGTTCGACAGGCCAGGAATATTGTCAAATATTGCATCCGAGATGTTAGGTTGCCTTAGGTTAGGATATGTAACGTTATAGACGCATGTAATGTTACCACCGAGACGTAGGGACCGACACGCCTGGAATGTTGTCAAATGTTACATCCGAGATGGTAGGTTGCCTTAGGTTAGGATATACGACGTTACAGACGTATATACTGTTCCCTCCCGGAAGTAGGGTTCGACAGGCCAGGAATGTTGTCAAATATTGCATCCGAGATGTTAGGTTGCCTTAGATTAGGATATACAACGTTATAGACGCATATAATGTTCCCACCGTGAAGTAGGGTCCGACACGCCTGGAATGTTTTAGAATATTACATCCGAGATGTAAGGTTGCCTTAGGTCAGGATATATAACGTTATAGACGTATATACTGTTCCCACCGAGAAGTAGGGTCCGAAACGCCAGGAATGTTGTAAAATATTACATCCGAGTTGTTACGTTGCCGTTATAGACGCAATAATGTTACCACTGAGACGTAGGGACCGACACGCCTGGAATGTTGTCAAATGTGACATCCGAGATGTTAGGTTGCCTTAGGTTAGTATATATATCGTTATAGACGTATATACTGTTCCCACCGAGTGGTAGGGTTCGACAGGCCAGGAATGTTGTCAAATATTGCATCCGAGATGTAAGGTTGCCTTAGGCTAGGATATATGACGTTACAGACGTATATACTGTTCCCTCCGAGAAGTAGGGTTCGACAGGCCAGGAATGTTGTCAAATATTGCATCCGAGATGTTAGGTTGCCTTAGATTAGGATATATACCGTTATAGACGCATATAATGTTCCCAGCGAGAAGTAGGGTCCGACACGCCTGGAAGGTTGTAGAATATTACATCCGAGATGTCAGGTTGCCTTAGGTTAGGATATATACCGTTATAGACATATATACTGTTCCCTCCGAGAAGTATGGTTCGACAGGCCAGGAATATTGTCAAATATTGCATCCGAGATGTTAGGTTGCCTTAGGTTAGGATATATAACGTTATAGACGCATGTAATGTTACCACCGAGACGTAGGGACCGACACGCCTGGAATGTTGTCAAATGTTACATCCGAGATGTTAGGTTGCCTTAGGTTAGGATATACGACGTTACAGACGTATATACTGTTCCCTCCCGGAAGTAGGGTTCGACAGGCCAGGAATGTTGTCAAATATTGCATCCGAGATGTTAGGTTGCCTTAGATTAGGATATACAACGTTATAGACGCATATAATGTTCCCACCGAGAAGTAGGGTCCGACACGCCTGGAATGTTGTAGTATATTACATCCGAGATGTAAGGTTGCCTTAGGTTAGAATATATAACGTTATGGACGTATATACTGTTCCCACCGAGAAGTAGGTTCCGACACGCCAGGAATGTTGTCTAATATTGCATCCGAGATGTTAGGTTGCCTTAGGTTAGGATATATAACGTTATAGACATATATACTGTTCCCTCCAAGAAGTAGGGTTCGACAGGCCAGGAATGTTGTCAAATATTGCATCCGAGATGTTAGGTTGCCTTAGATTAGGATATACAACGTTATAGACGCATATAATGTTCCCAGCGAGAAGTAGGGTCCGACACGCCTGGAAGGTTGTAGAATATTACATCCGAGATGTCAGGTTGCCTTAGGTTAGGATATATACCGTTATAGACATATATACTGTTCCCTCCGAGAAGTAGGGTTCGACGGGCCAGGAATGTTGTCAAATATTGCATCCGAGATGTTAGGTTGCCTTAGATTATAATATATACCGTTATAGACGTATATACTGTTCCCTCCGAGAAGTAGGGTTCGACAGGCCAGGAATGTTGTCAAATATTGCATCCGAGATGTTAGGTTGCCTTAGATTAGGATATACAACGTTATAGACGCATATAATGTTCCCACCGAGGAGTAGGGTCCGACACGCCTGGAATGTTGTCAAATGTGACATCCGAGATGTTAGGTTGCCTTAGGTTAGGATATATATCGTTATAGACGTATATACTGTTCCCACCGAGAGGTAGGGTTCGACAGGCCAGGAATGTTGTCAAATATTGCATCCGAGATGTTAGGTTGCCTTAGATTAGGACATACAACGTTATAGACGCATATAATGTCACCTCCGAGACGTAGGGACCGACACGCCTGGAATGTTGTCAAATGTTACATCCGAGATGTTAGGTTGCCTTAGGTTAGGATATATGACGTTACAGATGTATATACTGTTCCCTCCGGGAAGTAGGGTTCGACAGGCCAGGAATGTTGTCAAGTATTGCATCCGAGATGTTAGGTTGCCTTAGATTATGATATATACCATTATAGACGCATATAATGTTCCCACCGAGAAGTAGGGTCCGACACGCCTGGAAGGTTGTCAAATATTGCATCCGAGATGTTAGGTTGCCTTAGATTAGGATATATACCGTTATAGACGCATGTAATGTTACCACCGAGACGTAGGGACCGACACGCCTGGAATGTTGTAGTATATTACATCCGAGATGTAAGGTTGCCTTAGGTTAGAATATATAACGTTATGGACGTATATACTGTTCCCACCGAGAAGTAGGTTCCGACACGCCAGGAATGTTGTCAAATATTACATCCGAGATGTAAGGTTGCCTTAGGCTAGGATATATATCGTTATAGACGTATATACTGTTCCCACCGAGAGGTAGGGTTCGACAGGCCAGGCATGTTGTCAAATATTGCATCCGAGATGTTAGGTTGCCTTAGATTAGGACATACAACGTTATAGACGCATATAATGTCACCTCCGAGACGTAGGGACCGACACGCCTGGAATGTTGTCAAATGTTTCATCCGAGATGCTAGGTTGCCTTATGTTAGGATATATGACGCTACAGACGTATATACTGTTCCCCCCGAGAAGTAGGGTTCGACACGCCTGGAAGGTTGTAGAATATTACATCCGAGATGTTAAGTTGCCTTAGGTTAGGATATATAACGTTATAGACGTATATACTGTTCCCTCCGAGAAGTAGGGTTCGACAGGCCAGGAATGTTGTCAAATATTGCATCCGAGATGTTAGGTTGCCTTAGATTAGGATATACAACGTTATAGACGCATATAATGTTCCCACCGAGAAGTAGGGTCCGACACGCCTGTAAGGTTGTAGAATATTACATCCGAGATGTTAGGTTGCCTTAGGTTAGGATATATAACGTTATAGACGTATATACTGTTCCCTCCGAGAATTACGGTTCGACAGGCTAGGAATGTTGTCAAATATTGCATCCCAGATGTTAGTTTGCCTTAGGTTAGGATATATGACGTTATAGACGTATATACTGTTCCCTCCGGATGGTAGGGTTCGACAGGCCACGAATGTTGTCAAATATTGCATCCGAGATGTTAGGTTGCCTTAGGCTAGGATATATGACGTTACAGACGTATACACTGTTCCCTCCGAGAAGTAGGTTTCGACAGGCCAGGAATGTTGTCAAATGTTGCATCCGAGATGTTAGGTTGCCTTAGATTATGATATATACCATTATAGACGCATATAATGTTCCCACCGAGAAGTAGGGTCCGACACGCCTGGAAGGTTGTAGAATATTACATCCGAGATGTCAGGTTGCCTTAGGTTAGGATATATACCGTTATAGACATATATACTGTTCCCTCCGAGAAGTGGGGTTCGACAGGCCAGGAATGTTGCCGAATATAGCATCCGAGATGTTAGGTTGCCTTAGATTATGATATATACCGTTATAGACGTATATACTGTTCCCTCCGAGAAGTAGGGTTCGACAGGCCAGGAATGTTGTCAAATATTGCATCCGAGATGTTAGGTTGCCTTAGATTAGGATATATACCGTTATAGACGCATATAATGTTCCCAGCGAGAAGTAGGGTCCGACACGCCTGGAAGGTTGTAGAATATTACATCCGAGATGTCAGGTTGCCTTAGGTTAGGATATATACCGTTATAGACATATATACTGTTCCCTCCGAGAAGTATGGTTCGACAGGCCAGGAATATTGTCAAATATTGCATCCGAGATGTTAGGTTGCCTTAGGTTAGGATATATAACGTTATAGACGCATGTAATGTTACCACCGAGACGTAGGGACCGACACGCCTGGAATGTTGTCAAATGTTACATCCGAGATGTTAGGTTGCCTTAGGTTAGGATATACGACGTTACAGACGTATATACTGTTCCCTCCCGGAAGTAGGGTTCGACAGGCCAGGAATGTTGTCAAATATTGCATCCGAGATGTTAGGTTGCCTTAGATTAGGATATACAACGTTATAGACGCATATAATGTTCCCACCGAGAAGTAGGGTCCGACACGCCTGGAATGTTGTAGAATATTACATCCGAGATGTAAGGTTGCCTTAGGTCAGGATATATAACGTTATAGACGTATATACTGTTCCCACCGAGAAGTAGGGTCCGAAACGCCAGGAATGTTGTAAAATATTACATCCGAGTTGTTACGTTGCCGTTATAGACGCAATAATGTTACCACTGAGACGTAGGGACCGACACGCCTGGAATGTTGTCAAATGTGACATCCGAGATGTTAGGTTGCCTTAGGTTAGTATATATATCGTTATAGACGTATATACTGTTCCCACCGAGTGGTAGGGTTCGACAGGCCAGGAATGTTGTCAAATATTGCATCCGAGATGTAAGGTTGCCTTAGGCTAGGATATATGACGTTACAGACGTATATACTGTTCCCTCCGAGAAGTAGGGTTCGACAGGCCAGGAATGTTGTCAAATATTGCATCCGTGATGTTAGGTTGCCTTAGATTAGGATATACAACGTTATAGACGCATATAATGTTCCCACCGAGGAGTAGGGTCCGACACGCCTGGAATGTTGTAGTATATTACATCCGAGATGTAAGGTTGCCTTAGGTTAGAAGATATAACGTTATGGACGTATATACTGTTCCCACCGAGAAGTAGGTTCCGACACGCCAGGAATGTTGTCAAATATTACATCCGAGATGTAAGGTTGCCTTAGGCTAGGATAAATATCGTTATAGACGTATATACTGTTCCCACCGAGAGGTAGGGTTCGACAGGCCAGGAATGTTGTCAAATATTGCATCCGAGATGTTAGGTTGCCTTAGATTAGGACATACAACGTTATAGACGCATATAATGTCACCTCCGAGACGTAGGGACCGACACGCCTGGAATGTTGTCAAATGTTACATCCGAGATGTTAGGTTGCCTTATGTTAGGATATATGACGCTACAGACGTATATACTGTTCCCTCCGAGAAGTAGGGTTCGACACGCCTGGAAGGTTGTAGAATATTACATCCGAGATGTTAAGTTGCCTTAGGTTAGTATATATAACGTTATAGACGTATATACTGTTCCCTCCGAGAAGTAGGATTCGCCAAGCCAGGAATGTTGTCAAATATTGCATCCGAGATGTTAGGTTGCCTTAGATTAGGATATACAACGTTATAGACGCATATAATGTTCCCACCGAGGAGTAGGGTCCGACACGCCTGGAATGTTGTAGTATATTACATCCGAGATGTAAGGTTGCCTTAGGTTAGAATATATAACGTTATGGACGTATATACTGTTCCCACCGAGAAGTAGGTTCCGACACGCCAGGAATGTTGTCAAATATTACATCCGAGATGTAAGGTTGCCTTAGGCTAGGATATATATCGTTATAGACGTATATACTGTTCCCACCGAGAGGTAGGGTTCGACAGGCCAGGCATGTTGTCAAATATTGCATCCGAGATGTTAGGTTGCCTTAGATTAGGACATACAACGTTATAGACGCATATAATGTCACCTCCGAGACGTAGGGACCGACACGCCTGGAATGTTGTCAAATGTTACATCCGAGATGCTAGGTTGCCTTATGTTAGGATATATGACGCTACAGACGTATATACTGTTCCCTCCGAGAAGTAGGGTTCGACACGCCTGGAAGGTTGTAGAATATTACATCCGAGATGTTAAGTTGCCTTAGGTTAGGATATATAACGTTATAGACGTATATACTGTTCCCTCCGAGAAGTAGGGTTCGACAGGCCAGGAATGTTGTCAAATATTGCATCCGAGATGTTAGGTTGCCTTAGATTAGGATATACAACGTTATAGACGCATATAATGTTCCCACCGAGAAGTAGAGTCCGACACGCCTGTAAGGTTGTAGAATATTACATCCGAGATGTTAGGTTGCCTTAGGTTAGGATATATAACGTTATAGACGTATATACTGTTCCCTCCGAGAATTACGGTTCGACAGGCTAGGAATGTTGTCAAATATTGCATCCGAGATGTTAGTTTGCCTTAGGTTAGGATATATGACGTTATAGACGTATATACTGTTCCCTCCGGATGGTAGGGTTCGACAGGCCAGGAATGTTGTCAAATATTGCATCCGAGATGTTAGGTTGCCTTAGGTTAGGATATATAACGTTATAGACATATATACTGTTCCCTCCAAGAAGTAGGGTTCGACAGGCCAGGAATGTTGTCAAATATTGCATCCGAGATGTTAGGTTGCCTTAGATTAGGATATACAACGTTATAGACGCATATAATGTTCCCAGCGAGAAGTAGGGTCCGACACGCCTGGAAGGTTGTAGAATATTACATCCGAGATGTCAGGTTGCCTTAGGTTAGGATATATACCGTTATAGACATATATACTGTTCCCTCCGAGAAGTAGGGTTCGACGGGCCAGGAATGTTGTCAAATATTGCATCCGAGATGTTAGGTTGCCTTAGATTATAATATATACCGTTATAGACGTATATACTGTTCCCTCCGAGAAGTAGGGTTCGACAGGCCAGGAATGTTGTCAAATATTGCATCCGAGATGTTAGGTTGCCTTAGATTAGGATATACAACGTTATAGACGCATATAATGTTCCCACCGAGGAGTAGGGTCCGACACGCCTGGAATGTTGTCAAATGTGACATCCGAGATGTTAGGTTGCCTTAGGTTAGGATATATATCGTTATAGACGTATATACTGTTCCCACCGAGAGGTAGGGTTCGACAGGCCAGGAATGTTGTCAAATATTTCATCCGAGATGCTAGGTTGCCTTAGGTTAGGATATATAACGTTATAGACGCATTTAATGTTACCTCCGAGGAGTAGGGTCCGACACGCCTGGAATGTTGTAGTATATTACATCCGAGATGTAAGGTTGCCTTAGGTTAGAATATATAACGTTATGGACGTATATACTGTTCCCACCGAGAAGTAGGGTCCGACACGCCAGGAATGTTGTCAAATATTACATCCGAGATGTAAGGTTGCCTTAGGCTAGGATATATGACGTTACAGACGTATACACTGTTCCCTCCGAGAAGTAGGTTTCGACAGGCCAGGAATGTTGTCAAATGTTGCATCCGAGATGTTAGGTTGCCTTAGACTATGATATATACCATTATAGACGCATATAATGTTCCCACCGAGAAGTAGGGTCCGACACGCCTGGAAGGTTGTAGAATATTACATCCGAGATGTCAGGTTGCCTTAGGTTAGGATATATACCGTTATAGACATATATACTGTTCCCTCCGAGAAGTGGGGTTCGACAGGCCAGGAATGTTGCCGAATATAGCATCCGAGATGTTAGGTTGCCTTAGATTATGATATATACCGTTATAGACGTATATACTGTTCCCTCCGAGAAGTAGGGTTCGACAGGCCAGGAATGTTGTCAAATATTGCATCCGAGATGTTAGGTTGCCTTAGATTAGGATATATACCGTTATAGACGCATATAATGTTCCCAGCGAGAAGTAGGGTCCGACACGCCTGGAAGGTTGTAGAATATTACATCCGAGATGTCAGGTTGCCTTAGGTTAGGATATATACCGTTATAGACATATATACTGTTCCCTCCGAGAAGTATGGTTCGACAGGCCAGGAATATTGTCAAATATTGCATCCGAGATGTTAGGTTGCCTTAGGTTAGGATATATAACGTTATAGACGCATGTAATGTTACCACCGAGACGTAGGGACCGACACGCCTGGAATGTTGTCAAATGTTACATCCGAGATGTTAGGTTGCCTTAGGTTAGGATATACGACGTTACAGACGTATATACTGTTCCCTCCCGGAAGTAGGGTTCGACAGGCCAGGAATGTTGTCAAATATTGCATCCGAGATGTTAGGTTGCCTTAGATTAGGATATACAACGTTATAGACGCATATAATGTTCCCACCGAGAAGTAGGGTCCGACACGCCTGGAATGTTGTAGAATATTACATCCGAGATGTAAGGTTGCCTTAGGTCAGGATATATAACGTTATAGACGTATATACTGTTCCCACCGAGAAGTAGGGTCCGAAACGCCAGGAATGTTGTAAAATATTACATCCGAGTTGTTACGTTGCCGTTATAGACGCAATAATGTTACCACTGAGACGTAGGGACCGACACGCCTGGAATGTTGTCAAATGTGACATCCGAGATGTTAGGTTGCCTTAGGTTAGTATATATATCGTTATAGACGTATATACTGTTCCCACCGAGTGGTAGGGTTCGACAGGCCAGGAATGTTGTCAAATATTGCATCCGAGATGTAAGGTTGCCTTAGGCTAGGATATATGACGTTACAGACGTATATACTGTTCCCTCCGAGAAGTAGGGTTCGACAGGCCAGGAATGTTGTCAAATATTGCATCCGTGATGTTAGGTTGCCTTAGATTAGGATATACAACGTTATAGACGCATATAATGTTCCCACCGAGGAGTAGGGTCCGACACGCCTGGAATGTTGTAGTATATTACATCCGAGATGTAAGGTTGCCTTAGGTTAGAATATATAACGTTATGGACGTATATACTGTTCCCACCGAGAAGTAGGTTCCGACACGCCAGGAATGTTGTCAAATATTACATCCGAGATGTAAGGTTGCCTTAGGCTAGGATATATATCGTTATAGACGTATATACTGTTCCCACCGAGAGGTAGGGTTCGACAGGCCAGGAATGTTGTCAAATATTGCATCCGAGATGTTAGGTTGCCTTAGATTAGGACATACAACGTTATAGACGCATATAATGTCACCTCCGAGACGTAGGGACCGACACGCCTGGAATGTTGTCAAATGTTACATCCGAGATGTTAGGTTGCCTTATGTTAGGATATATGACGCTACAGACGTATATACTGTTCCCTCCGAGAAGTAGGGTTCGACACGCCTGGAAGGTTGTAGAATATTACATCCGAGATGTTAAGTTGCCTTAGGTTAGTATATATAACGTTATAGACGTATATACTGTTCCCTCCGAGAAGTAGGATTCGCCAAGCCAGGAATGTTGTCAAATATTGCATCCGAGATGTTAGGTTGCCTTAGATTAGGATATACAACGTTATAGACGCATATAATGTTCCCACCGAGGAGTAGGGTCCGACACGCCTGGAATGTTGTAGTATATTACATCCGAGATGTAAGGTTGCCTTAGGTTAGAATATATAACGTTATGGACGTATATACTGTTCCCACCGAGAAGTAGGTTCCGACACGCCAGGAATGTTGTCAAATATTACATCCGAGATGTAAGGTTGCCTTAGGCTAGGATATATATCGTTATAGACGTATATACTGTTCCCACCGAGAGGTAGGGTTCGACAGGCCAGGCATGTTGTCAAATATTGCATCCGAGATGTTAGGTTGCCTTAGATTAGGACATACAACGTTATAGACGCATATAATGTCACCTCCGAGACGTAGGGACCGACACGCCTGGAATGTTGTCAAATGTTACATCCGAGATGCTAGGTTGCCTTATGTTAGGATATATGACGCTACAGACGTATATACTGTTCCCTCCGAGAAGTAGGGTTCGACACGCCTGGAAGGTTGTAGAATATTACATCCGAGATGTTAAGTTGCCTTAGGTTAGGATATATAACGTTATAGACGTATATACTGTTCCCTCCGAGAAGTAGGGTTCGACAGGCCAGGAATGTTGTCAAATATTGCATCCGAGATGTTAGGTTGCCTTAGATTAGGATATACAACGTTATAGACGCATATAATGTTCCCACCGAGAAGTAGGGTCCGACACGCCTGGAATGTTGTAGAATATTACATCCGAGGTGTAAGGTTGCCTTAGGTCAGGATATATAACGTTATGGACGTATATACTGTTCCCACCGAGAAGTAGGGTCCGAAACGCCAGGAATGTTGTAAAATATTACATCCGAGTTGTTACGTTGCCGTTATAGACGCATTAATGTTACCACTGAGACGTAGGGACCGACACGCCTGGAATGTTGTCAAATGTGACATCCGAGATGTTAGGTTGCCTTAGGTTAGTATATATATCGTTATAGACGTATATACTGTTCCCACCGAGAGGTAGGGTTCGACAGGCCAGGAATGTTGTCAAATATTGCATCCGAGATGTTAGGTTGCCTTAGATTAGGATATACAACGTTATAGACGCATATAATGTCACCTCCGAGACGTAGGGACCGACACGCCTGGAATGTTGTCAAATGGTACATCCGAGATGTTAGGTTGCCTTAGGTTAGGATATATGACGTTACAGACGTATATACTGTTCCCTCCGGGAAGTAGGTTTCGACAGGCCAGGAATGCTGTCAAGTATTGCATCCGAGATGTTAGGTTGCCTTAGATTATGATATATACCATTATAGACGCATATAATGTTCCCACCGAGAAGTAGGGTCCGACACGCCTGGAAGGTTGTAGAATATTACATCCGAAATGTCAGGTTGCCTTAGGTTAGGATATATACCGTTATAGACATATATACTGTTCCCTCCGAGAAGTAGGGTTCGACAGGCCAGGAATGTTGTCAAATATTGCATCCGAGATGTTAGGTTGCCTTAGATTATGATATATACCGTTATAGACGTATATACTGTTCCCTCCGAGAAGTAGGGTTCGACAGGCCAGGAATGTTGTCAAATATTGCATCCGAGATGTTAGGTTGCCTTAGATTATGATATATACCGTTATAGACGTATATACTGTTCCCTCCGAGAAGTAGGGTTCGACAAGCCAGGAATGTTGTCAAATATTGCATCCGAGATGTTAGGTTGCCTTAGATTAGAATATATACCGTTATAGAAGCATGTAATGTTACCACCGAGACGTAGGGACCGACACGCCTGGAATTTTGTCAAATGTTACATCCGAGATTTTATGTTGCCTTAGGTTAGGATATATGACGTTATAGACGTATATACTGTTCCCTCCGAGAAGTACGGTTCGACAGGCCAGGAATATTGTCAAATATTGCATCCGAGATGTTAGGTTGCCTTAGGTTAGGATATATAACGTTATAGACGCATGTAATGTTACCACCGAGACGTAGGGACCGACACGCCTGGAATGTTGTCAAATGTTACATCCGAGATGTTAGGTTGCCTTCGGTTAGGATATACGACGTTACAGACGTATATACTGTTCCCTCCCGGAAGTAGGGTTCGACAGGCCAGGAATGTTGTCAAATATTGCATCCGAGATGTTAGGTTGCCTTAGATTAGGATATACAACGTTATAGACGCATATAATTTTCCCACCGAGAAGTAGGGTCCGACACGCCTGGAATGTTGTAGAATATTACATCCGAGATGTAAGGTTGCCTTAGGTCAGGATATATAACGTTATAGACGTATATACTGTTCCCACCGAGAAGTAGGGTCCGAAACGCCAGGAATGTTGTAAAATATTACATCCGAGTTGTTACGTTGCAGTTATAGACGCATTAATGTTACCACTGAGACGTAGGGACCGACACGCCTGGAATGTTGTCAAATGTGACATCCGAGATGTTAGGTTGCCTTAGGTTAGTATATATATCGTTATAGACGTACATACTGTTCCCACCGAGAGGTAGGGTTCGACAGGCCAGGAATGTTGTCAAATATTGCATCCGAGATGTAAGGTTGCCTTAGGCTAGGATATATGACGTTACAGACGTATATACTGTTCCCTCCGAGAAGTAGGGTTCGACAGGCCAGGAATGTTGTCAAATATTGCATCCGTGATGTTAGGTTGCCTTAGATTAGGATATACAACGTTATAGACGCATATAATGTTCCCACCGAGGAGTAGGGTCCGACACGCCTGGAATGTTGTAGTATATTACATCCGAGATGTAAGGTTGCCTTAGGTTAGAATATATAACGTTATGGACGTATATACTGTTCCCACCGAGAAGTAGGTTCCGACACGCCAGGAATGTTATCAAATATTACATCCGAGATGTAAGGTTGCCTTAGGCTAGGATATATATCGTTATAGACGTATATACTGTTCCCACCGAGAGGTAGGGTTCGACAGGCCAGGAATGTTGTCAAATATTGCATCCGAGATGTTAGGTTGCCTTAGATTAGGACATACAACGTTATAGACGCATATAATGTCACCTCCGAGACGTAGGGACCGACACGCCTGGAATGTTGTCAAATGTTACATCCGAGATGTTAGGTTGCCTTATGTTAGGATATATGACGCTACAGACGTATATACTGTTCCCTCCGAGAAGTAGGGTTCGACACGCCTGGAAGGTTGTAGAATATTACATCCGAGATGTTAAGTTGCCTTAGGTTAGTATATATAACGTTATAGACGTATATACCGTTCCCTCCGAGAAGTAGGATTCGCCAAGCCAGGAATGTTGTCAAATATTGCATCCGAGATGTTAGGTTGCCCTAGATTAGGATATACAACGTTATAGACGCATATAATGTTCCCACCGAGGAGTAGGGTCCGACACGCCTGGAATGTTGTAGTATATTACATCCGAGATGTAAGGTTGCCTTAGGTTAGAATATATAACGTTATGGACGTATATACTGTTCCCACCGAGAATTAGGTTCCGACACGCCAGGAATGTTGTCAAATATTACATCCGAGATGTAAGGTTGCCTTAGGCTAGGATATATGACGTTACAGACGTATATACTGTTCCCTCCGAGAAGTAGGGTTCGACAAGCCAGGAATGTTGTCAAATATTGCATCCGAGATGTTAGGTTGCCTTAGATTAGAATATATACCGTTATAGAAGCATGTAATGTTACCACCGAGACGTAGGGACCAACACGCCTGGAATGTTGTCAAATGTTACATCCGAGATTTTAGGTTGCCTTAGGTTAGGATATATGACGTTATAGACGTATATACTGTTCCCTCCGAGAAGTACGGTTCGACAGGCCAGGAATGTTGTCAAATATTGCATCCGAGATGTTAGGTTGCCTTAGATTAGGATATACAACGTTATAGACGCATATAATGTTCCCACCGAGAAGTAGGGTCCGACACGCCTGGAATGTTGTAGAATATTACATCCGAGATGTAAGGTTGCCTTAGGTCAGGATATATAACGTTATAGACGTATATACTGTTCCCACCGAGAAGTAGGGTCCGAAACGCCAGGAATGTTGTAAAATATTACATCCGAATTGTTACGTTGCCGTTATAGACGCATTAATGTTACCACTGAGACGTAGGGACCGACACGCCTGGAATGTTGTCAAATGTGACATCCGAGATGTTAGGTTGCCTTAGGTTAGTATATATATCGTTATAGACGTATATACTGTTCCCACCGAGAAGTAGGGTTCGACAGGCCAGGAATGTTGTCAAATATTGCATCCGAGATGTTAGGTTGCCTTAGATTAGGACATACAACGTTATAGACGCATATAAAGTCACCTCCGAGACGTAGGGACCGACACGCCTGGAATGTTGTCTAATGTTACATCCGAGATGTTAGGTTGCCTTATGTTAGGATATATGACGCTACAGACGTATATACTGTTCCCTCCGAGAAGTAGGGTTCGACACGCCTGGAAGGTTGTAGAATATTACATCCGAGATGTTAAGTTGCCTTAGGTTAGGATATATAACGTTATAGACGTATATACTGTTCCCTCCGAGAAGTAGGGTTCGACAGGCCAGGAATGTTGTCAAATATTGCATCCGAGATGTTAGGTTGCCTTAGATTAGGATATACAACGTTATAGACGCATATAATGTTCCCACCGAGGAGTAGGGTCCGACACGCCTGGAATGTTGTAGTATATTACATCCGAGATGTAAGGTTGCCTTAGGTTAGAGTATATAACGTTATGAACGTATATACTGTTCCCACCGAGAAGTAGGTTCCGACACGCCAGGAATGTTGTCAAATATTACATCCGAGATGTAAGGTTGCCTTAGGCTAGGATATATGACGTTACAGACGTATATACTGTTCCCTCCGAGAAGTAGGGTTCGACAGGCCAGGAATGTTGTCAAATATTGCATCCGTGATGTTAGGTTGCCTTAGATTAGGATATACAACGTTATAGACGCATATAATGTTCCCACCGAGGAGTAGGGTCCGACACGCCTGGAATGTTGTAGTATATTACATCCGAGATGTAAGGTTGCCTTAGGTTAGAATATATGACGCTACAGACGTATATACTGTTCCCTCCGAGAAGTAGGGTTCGACACGCCTGGAAGGTTGTAGAATATTACATCCGAGATGTTAAGTTGCCTTAGGTTAGGATATACAACGTTATAGACGCATATAATGTTCCCACCGAGGAGTAGGGTCCGACACGCCTGGAATGTTGTAGTATATTACATCCGAGATGTAAGGTTGCCTTAGGTTAGAATATATAACGTTATGGACGTATATACTGTTCCCACCGAGAAGTAGGTTCCGACACGCCAGGAATGTTGTCAAATATTACATCCGAGATGTAAGGTTGCCTTAGGCTAGGATATATGACGTTACAGACGTATATACTGTTCCCTCCGAGAAGTAGGGTTCGACAAGCCAGGAATGTTGTCAAATATTGCATCCGAGATGTTAGGTTGCCTTAGATTAGAATATATACCGTTATAGAAGCATGTAATGTTACCACCGAGACGTAGGGACCAACACGCCTGGAATGTTGTCAAATGTTACATCCGAGATGTTAGGTTGTCTTAGGTTAGGATATATGACGTTACAGACGTATAGAATGTTCCCTCCGAGAAGTAGGGTTCGACAGGCCAGGAATGTTGTCAAATATTGCATCCGAGATGTTAGGCTGCCTTAGATTAGGATATATACCGTTATAGACGTATATACTGTTCCCACCGAGAAGTAGGGTTCGACACGCCAGGAATGTTGTCAAATATTACATACGAGATGTTAGGTTGCCTTAGATTAGGATATGCAACGTTATATACGCATATAATGTTCCCACCGAGAAGTAGGGTCCGACACGCCTGGAAGGTTGTAGAATATTACATCCGAGATGTTAGGTTGCCTTAGGTTAGGATATATAACGTTATAGACATATATACTGTTCCCTCCGAGAAGTAGGGTTCGACAGGCTAGGAATGTTGTCAAATATTGCATCCGAGATGTTAGGTTGCCTTAGATTAGGATATATAGCGTTATAGACGCATGTAATGTTACCGCCGAGACGTAGGGACCGACACGCCTGGAATGTTGTCAAATGTTACATCCGAGATGTTAGGTTGTCTTAGGTTAGGACATATGACGTTACAGACGTATAGAATGTTCCCTCCGAGAAGTAGGGTTCGACAGGCCAGGAATGTTGTCAAATATTTCATCGGAGATGTTAGGCTGCCTTAGATTAGGATATATACCGTTATAGACGTATATACTGTTCCCACCGAGAAGTAGGGTTCGACACGCCTGGAATGTTGTCAAATGTTACATCCGAGATTTTAGGTTGCCTTAGGTTAGAATATACGACGTTATAGACGTATATACTGTTCCCTCCGAGAAGTACGGTTCGACAGGCCAGGAATATTGTCAAATATTGCATCCGAGATGTTAGGTTGCCTTAGGTTAGGATATATAACGTTATAACGCATGTAATGTTACCACCGAGACGTAGGGACCGACACGCCTGGAATGTTGTCAAATGTTACATCCGAGATGTTAGGTTGCCTTAGGTTAGGATATATGACGTTACAGACGTATATACTGTTCCCTCCCGGAAGTAGGGTTCGACAGGCCAGGAATGTTGTCAAATATTGCATCCGAGATGTAAGGTTGCCTTAGGCTAGGATATATATCGTTATAGACGTATATACTGTTCCCACCGAGAGGTAGTGTTCGACAGGCCAGGCATGTTGTCAAATATTGCATCCGAGATGTTGGGTTGCCTTAGATTAGGACATACAACGTTATAGACGCATATAATGTCACCTCCGAGACGTAGGGACCGACACGCCTGGAATGTTGTCAAATGTTACATCCGAGATGTTAGGTTGCCTTATGTTAGGATATATGACCCTACAGACGTATATACTGTTCCCTCCGAGAAGTAGGGTTCGAGACGCCTGGAAGGTTGTAGAATATTACATCCGAGATGTTAAGTTGCCTTAGGTTAGGATATATAACGTTATAGACGTATATACTGTTCCCTCCGAGAAGTAGGGTTCGACAGGCCAGGAATGTTGTCAAATATTGCATCCGAGATGTTAGGTTGCCTTAGATTAGGATATACAACGTTATAGACGCATATAATGTTCCCACCGAGAAGTAGGGTCCGACACGCCTGGAATGTTGTAGAATATTACATCCGAGGTGTAAGGTTGCCTTAGGTCAGGATATATAACGTTATGGACCTATATATTGTTCCCACCGAGAAGTAGGGTCCGAAACGCCAGGAATGTTGTAAAATATTACATCCGAGTCGTTACGTTGCCGTTATAGACGCATTAATGTTACCACCGAGACGTAGGGACCGATACGCCTGGAATGTTGTCAAATGTTACATCCGAGATGTTAGGTTGTCTTAGGTTAGGATATATGACGTTATAGACGTATATACTGTTCCCTCCGGATGGTAGGGTTCGACAGGCCAGGAATGTTGTCAAATATCGCATCCGAGATGTTAGGTTGCCTTGGGTTAGGATATATAACGTTATAGACGCATGTAATGTTACCACCGAGACGTAGGGACCGACACGCCTGGAATGTTGTCAAATATTGCATCCGAGATGTTAGGCTGCCTTAGATTAGGATATATACCGTTATAGACGTATATACTGTTCCCACCGAGAAGTAGGGTTCGACACGCCAGGAATGTTGTCAAATATTACATACGAGATGTTAGGTTGCCTTAGATTAGGATATGCAACGTTATATACGCATATAATGTTCCCACCGAGGAGTAGGGTCCGACACGCCTGGAAGGTTGTAGAATATTACATCCGAGTCGTTACGTTGCCGTTATAGACGCATTAATGTTACCACCGAGACGTAGGGACCGATACGCCTGGAATGTTGTCAAATGTTACATCCGAGATGTTAGGTTGTCTTAGGTTAGGATATATGACGTTATAGACGTATATACTGTTCCCTCCGGATGGTAGGGTTCGACAGGCCAGGAATGTTGTCAAATATCGCATCCGAGATGTTAGGTTGCCTTGGGTTAGGATATATAACGTTATAGACGCATGTAATGTTACCACCGAGACGTAGGGACCGACACGCCTGGAATGTTGTCAAATATTGCATCCGAGATGTTAGGCTGCCTTAGATTAGGATATATACCGTTATAGACGTATATACTGTTCCCACCGAGAAGTAGGGTTCGACACGCCAGGAATGTTGTCAAATATTACATACGAGATGTTAGGTTGCCTTAGATTAGGATATGCAACGTTATATACGCATATAATGTTCCCACCGAGGAGTAGGGTCCGACACGCCTGGAAGGTTGTAGAATATTACATCCGAGTCGTTACGTTGCCGTTATAGACGCATTAATGTTACCACCGAGACGTAGGGACCGATACGCCTGGAATGTTGTCAAATGTTACATCCGAGATGTTAGGTTGTCTTAGGTTAGGATATATGACGTTATAGACGTATATACTGTTCCCTCCGGATGGTAGGGTTCGACAGGCCAGGAATGTTGTCAAATATCGCATCCGAGATGTTAGGTTGCCTTGGGTTAGGATATATAACGTTATAGACGCATGTAATGTTACCACCGAGACGTAGGGACCGACACGCCTGGAATGTTGTCAAATATTGCATCCGAGATGTTAGGCTGCCTTAGATTAGGATATATACCGTTATAGACGTATATACTGTTCCCACCGAGAAGTAGGGTTCGACACGCCAGGAATGTTGTCAAATATTACATACGAGATGTTAGGTTGCCTTAGATTAGGATATGCAACGTTATATACGCATATAATGTTCCCACCGAGGAGTAGGGTCCGACACGCCTGGAAGGTTGTAGAATATTACATCCGAGATGTTAGGTTGCCTTAGGTTAGGATATATAACGTTATAGACATATATACTGTTCCCTCCGAGAAGTAGGGTTCGACAGGCTAGGAATGTTGTCAAATATTGCATCCGAGATGTTAGGTTGCCTTAGATTAGGATATATAGCGTTATAGACGCATATAATGTTCTCACCGAGAAGTAGGGTTCGACACTCCAGGAATGTTGTCAAATATTACATACGAGATGTTAGGTGGCCTTAGGTTAGGATATATGACGTCACAGACGTATATAATGTTCCCTCCGAGAAGTAGGGTTCGACAGGCCAGGAATGTTGTCAAATATTGCATCCGAGATGTTAGGCGGCCTTAGATTAGGATATATACCGTTATAGACGTATATACTGTTGCCCCCGAGAAGTAGGGTTCGACACGCCAGGAATGTTGTCAAATATTACATACGAGATGTTAGGTGGCCTTAGGTTAGGATATATAACGTTATAGACGCATGTAATGTTACGACCGAGACGTAGGGACCGACACGCCTGGAATGTTGTAAAATGTTACATCCCAGATGTTAGATAGCCTTAGGTTAGGATATATGACGTTATAGACGTATATACTGTTCCCTCCGGATGGTAGGGTTCGACAGGCCAGGAATGTTGTCATATATTGCATCCGAGATGTTAGGTTGCCTTAGGTTAGGATATATAACGTTATAGACGCATGTAATGTTACCACCGAGACGTAGGGACCGACACGCCTGGAATGTTATAGTATATTACATCCGAGATGTAAGGTTGCCTTAGGTTAGAATATATAACGTTATGGACGTATATACTGTTCCCACCAAGAAGTAGGTTCCGACACGCCAGGAATGTTGTCAAATATTACATCCGAGATGTAAGGTTGCCTTAGGCTAGGATATATATCGTTATAGACGTATATACTGTTCCCACCGAGAGGTAGGGTTCGACAGGCCAGGCATGTTGTCAAATATTGCATCCGAGATGTTAGGTTGCCTTAGATTATGATATATACCGTTATAGACGCATATAATGTTCCCAGCGAGAAGTAGGGTCCGACACGCCTGGAATGTTGTCAAATATTGCATCCGAGATGTTAGGCTGCCTTAGGTTAGGATATATGACGTTATGGACATATATACTGTTCCCTCCGAGAAGAACGGTTCGACAGGCCAGGAATATTGTCAAATATTGCATCCGAGATGTTAGGTTGCCTTAGGTTAGGATATATAACGTTATAGACGCATGTAATGTTACCACCGAGACGTAGGGACCGACACGCCTGGAATGTTGTCAAATGTTACATCCGAGATGTGAGGTTGCCTTAGGTTAGGATATATGACGTTACAGACGTATAGAATGTTCCCTCCGAGAAGTAGGGTTCGACAGGCCAGGAATGTTGTCAAATATTTCATCCGAGATGTTAGGCTGCCTTAGATTAGGATATATACCGTTATAGACGTATATACTGTTCCCACCGAGAAGTAGGGTTCGACACGCCTGGAATGTTGTCAAATGTTACATCCGAGATTTTAGGTTGCCTTAGGTTAGAATATACGACGTTATAGACGTATATACTGTTCCCTCCGAGAAGTACGGTTCGACAGGCCAGGAATATTGTCAAATATTGCATCCGAGATGTTAGGTTGCCTTAGGTTAGGATATATAACGTTATAACGCATGTAATGTTACCACCGAGACGTAGGGACCGACACGCCTGGAATGTTGTCAAATGTTACATCCGAGATGTTAGGTTGCCTTAGGTTAGGATATATGACGTTACAGACGTATATACTGTTCCCTCCCGGAAGTAGGGTTCGACAGGCCAGGAATGTTGTCAAATATTGCATCCGAGATGTTAGGTTGCCTTAGATTAGGATATACAACGTTATAGACGCATATAATGTTCCCACCGAGAAGTAGGGTCCGACACGCCTAGAATGTTGTAGAATATTACATCCGAGGTGTAAGGTTGCCTTAGGTCAGGATATATAACGTTATGGACGTATATACTGTTCCCACCGAGAGTAGGGTCCGAAACGCCAGGAATGTTGTAAAATATTACATCCGAGTTGTTACGTTGCCGTTATAGACGCATTAATGTTACCACTGAGACGTAGGGACCGACACGCCTGGAATATTGTCAAATGTGACATCCGAGATGTTAGGTTGCCTTAGGTTAGTATATATATCGTTATAGACGTATATACTGTTCCCACCGAGAGGTAGGGATCGACAGGCCAGGAATGTTGTCAAATATTACATCCGAGATGTTAAGTTGCCTTAGGTTAGGATATATAACGTTATAGACGTATATACTGTTCCCTCCGAGAAGTAGGGTTCGACAGGCCAGGAATGTTGTCAAATATTGCATCCGAGATGTTAGGTTGCCTTAGATTAGGATATACAACGTTATAGACGAATATAATGTTCCCACCGAGGAGTAGGGTCCGACACGCCTGGAATGTTGTAGTATATTACATGAGAGATGTAAGGTTGCCTTAGGTTAGAATATATAACGTTATGGACGTATATACTGTTCCCACCGAGAAGCAGGTTCCGACACGCCAGGAATGTTGTCAAATATTACATCCGAGATGTAAGGTTGCCTTAGGCTAGGATATATATCGTTATAGACGTATATACTGTTCCCACCGAGAGGTAGTGTTCGACAGGCCAGGCATGTTGTCAAATATTGCATCCGAGATGTTAGGTTGCCTTAGATTAGGACATACAACGTTATAGACGCATATAATGTCACCTCCGAGACGTAGGGACCGACACGCCTGGAATGTTGTCAAATGTTACATCCGAGATGTTAGGTTGCCTTATGTTAGGATATATGACCCTACAGACGTATATACTGTTCCCTCCGAGAAGTAGGGTTCGAGACGCCTGGAAGGTTGTAGAATATTACATCCGAGATGTTAAGTTGCCTTAGGTTAGGATATATAACGTTATAGACGTATATACTGTTCCCTCCGAGAAGTAGGGTTCGACAGGCCAGGAATGTTGTCAAATATTGCATCCGAGATGTTAGGTTGCCTTAGATTAGGATATACAACGTTATAGACGCATATAATGTTCCCACCGAGAAGTAGGGTCCGACACGCCTGGAATGTTGTAGAATATTACATCCGAGGTGTAAGGTTGCCTTAGGTCAGGATATATAACGTTATGGACCTATATATTGTTCCCACCGAGAAGTAGGGACCGATACGCCTGGAATGTTGTCAAATGTTACATCCGAGATGTTAGGTTGTCTTAGGTTAGGATATATGACGTTATAGACGTATATACTGTTCCCTCCGGATGGTAGGGTTCGACAGGCCAGGAATGTTGTCAAATATCGCATCCGAGATGTTAGGTTGCCTTGGGTTAGGATATATAACGTTATAGACGCATGTAATGTTACCACCGAGACGTAGGGACCGACACGCCTGGAATGTTGTCAAATATTGCATCCGAGATGTTAGGCTGCCTTAGATTAGGATATATACCGTTATAGACGTATATACTGTTCCCACCGAGAAGTAGGGTTCGACACGCCAGGAATGTTGTCAAATATTACATACGAGATGTTAGGTTGCCTTAGATTAGGATATGCAACGTTATATACGCATATAATGTTCCCACCGAGGAGTAGGGTCCGACACGCCTGGAAGGTTGTAGAATATTACATCCGAGATGTTAGGTTGCCTTAGGTTAGGATATATAACGTTATAGACATATATACTGTTCCCTCCGAGAAGTAGGGTTCGACAGGCTAGGAATGTTGTCAAATATTGCATCCGAGATGTTAGGTTGCCTTAGATTAGGATATATAGCGTTATAGACGCATATAATGTTCTCACCGAGAAGTAGGGTTCGACACTCCAGGAATGTTGTCAAATATTACATACGAGATGTTAGGTGGCCTTAGGTTAGGATATATGACGTCACAGACGTATATAATGTTCCCTCCGAGAAGTAGGGTTCGACAGGCCAGGAATGTTGTCAAATATTGCATCCGAGATGTTAGGCGGCCTTAGATTAGGATATATACCGTTATAGACGTATATACTGTTGCCACCGAGAAGTAGGGTTCGACACGCCAGGAATGTTGTCAAATATTACATACGAGATGTTAGGTGGCCTTAGGTTAGGATATATAACGTTATAGACGCATGTAATGTTACGACCGAGACGTAGGGACCGACACGCCTGGAATGTTGTAAAATGTTACATCCCAGATGTTAGATAGCCTTAGGTTAGGATATATGACGTTATAGACGTATATACTGTTCCCTCCGGATGGTAGGGTTCGACAGGCCAGGAATGTTGTCATATATTGCATCCGAGATGTTAGGTTGCCTTAGGTTAGGATATATAACGTTATAGACGCATGTAATGTTACCACCGAGACGTAGGGACCGACACGCCTGGAATGTTGTAGTATATTACATCCGAGATGTAAGGTTGCCTTAGGTTAGAATATATAACGTTATGGACGTATATACTGTTCCCACCGAGAAGTAGGTTCCGACACGCCAGGAATGTTGTCAAATATTACATCCGAGATGTAAGGTTGCCTTAGGCTAGGATATATATCGTTATAGACGTATATACTGTTCCCACCGAGAGGTAGGGTTCGACAGGCCAGGCATGTTGTCAAATATTGCATCCGAGATGTTAGGTTGCCTTAGATTATGATATATACCGTCATAGACGCATATAATGTTCCCAGCGAGAAGTAGGGTCCGACACGCCTGGAATGTTGTCAAATGTTACATCCGAGATGTTAGGTCGCC
The DNA here is from genome assembly GCA_963969225.1 of Xylocopa violacea. Lineage (NCBI taxonomy): Eukaryota > Metazoa > Arthropoda > Insecta > Hymenoptera > Apidae > Xylocopa > Xylocopa violacea. The sequence continues at coordinate 26,057,657 of CAXAJV010000004.1, forward strand.
TTAGGTTAGGATATATGACGTTACAGACGTATATACTGTTCCCTCCGGGAAGTAGGGTACGACAGGCCAGGAATGATGTCAAGTATTGCATCCGAGATGTTAGGTTGCCTTAGATTAGAATATATACCGTTATAGAAGCATGTAATGTTACCACCGAGACGTAGGGACCGACACGCCTGGAATGTTGTCAAATGTTACATCCGAGATGTTAGGTTGCCTTAGGTTAGGATATATGACGTTATGGACATATATACTGTTCCCTCCGAGAAGAACGGTTCGACAGGCCAGGAATATTGTCAAATATTGCATCCGAGATGTTAGGTTGCCTTAGGTTAGGATATATAACGTTATAGACGCATGTAATGTTACCACCGAGACGTAGGGACCGACACGCCTGGAATGTTGTCAAATGTTACATCCGAGATGTGAGGTTGCCTTAGGTTAGGATATATGACGTTACAGACGTATATACTGTTCCCTCCCGGAAGTAGGGTTCGACAGGCCAGGAATGTTGTCAAATATTGCATCCGAGATGTTAGGTTGCCTTAGATTAGGATATACAACGTTATAGACGCATATAATGTTCCCACCGAGAAGTAGGGTCCGACACGCCTGGAATGTTGTAGAATATTACATCCGAGATGTAAGGTTGCCTTAGGTTAGGATGTATAACGTTATGGACGTATATACTGTTCCCACCGAGAAGTAGGGTCCGAAACGCCAGGAATGTTGTAAAATATTACATCCGAGTTGTTACGTTGCCGTTATAGACGCATTAATGTTACCACCGAGACGTAGGGACCGACACGCCTGGAATGTTGTCAAATGTGACATCCGAGATGTTAGGTTGCCTTAGGTTAGTATATATATCGTTATAGACGTATATACTGTTCCCACCGAGAGGTAGGGTTCGACAGGCCAGGAAAGTTGTCAAATATTGCATGCGAGATGTTAGGTTGCCTTAGATTATGATATATACCGTTATAGACGTATATACTGTTCCCTCCGAGAAGTAGGGTTCGACAGGCCAGGAATGTTGTCAAATATTGCATCCAAGATGTTAGGCTGCCTTAGATTAGGATATACAACGTTATAGACGCATATAATGTTCCCACCGAGAAGTAGGGTCCGACACGCCTGGAATGTTGTAGAATATTACATCCGAGATGTAAGGTTGCCTTAGGTTAGGATATATAACGTTATGGACGTATATACTGTTCCCACCGAGAAGTAGGGTCCGAAACGCCAGGAATGTTGTAAAATATTACATCCGAGTTGTTACGTTGCCGTTATAGACGCATTAATGTTACCACCGAGACGTAGGGACCGACACGCCTGGAATGTTGTCAAATATTACATCCGAGATGTAAGGTTGCCTTAGGTTAGGATATATAACGTTATGGACGTATATACTGTTCCCACCGAGAAGTAGGGTCCGAAACGCCAGGAATGTTGTCAAATATTACATCCGAGTTGTTACGTTGCCGTTATAGACGCATTAATGTCACCTCCGAGACGTAGGGACCGACACATCTGGAATGTTGTCAAATGTTACATCCGAGATGTTAGGTTGCCTTATGTTAGGATATATGACGCTACAGACGTATAAACTGTTCCCTCCGAGAAGTAGGGTCCGAAACGCCAGGAATGTTGTCAAATATCGCATCCGAGATGTTAGTTTGCCTTAGGTTAGGATATATAACGTTATAGACGCATGTAATGTTACCACCGAGACGTAGGGACCGACACGCCTGGAATGTTGTCAAATATTACATACGAGATGTTAGGTTGCCTTAGATTAGGATATGCAACGTTATATACGCATATAATGTTCCCACCGAGAAGTAGGGTCCGACACGCCTGGAAGGTTGTACAATATTACATCCGAGATGTTAGGTTGCCTTAGGTTAGGATATATAACGTTATAGACATATATACTGTTCCCTCCGAGAAGTAGGGTTCGACAGGCTAGGAATGTTGTCAAATATTGCATCCGAGGTCTTAGGTTGCCTTAGATTAGGATATATACCGTTATAGACGTATATACTGTTCCCTCCGAGAAGTAGGGTTCGACAGGCCAGGAATGTTGTCAAATATTGCATCCGAGATGTTAGGTTGCCTCAGATTAGGATATGCAACGTTATAGACGCATATAATGTTCCCACGGAGAAGTAGGGTCCGACACGCCTGGAATGTTGTCAAATGTGACATCCGAGATGTTAGGTTGCCTTAGGTTAGGATATATAACGTTATGGACGTATATACTGTTCCCACCGAGTAGTAGGGTCCGAAACGCCAGGAATGTTGTAAAATATTACATCCGAGTCGTTACGTTGCCGTTATAGACGCATTAATGTTACCACCGAGACGTAGGGACCGATACGCCTGGAATGTTGTCAAATGTTACATCCGAGATGTTAGGTTGCCTTAGGTTAGGATATATGACGTTATAGACGTATATACTGTTCCCTCCGGATGGTAGGGTTCGACAGGCCAGGAATGTTGTCAAATATCGCATCCGAGATGTTAGGTTGCCTTAGGTTAGGATATATAACGTTATAGACGCATGTAATGTTACCACCGAGACGTAGGGACCGACACGCCTGGAATGTTGTCAAATGTTACATCCGAGATGTTAGGTTGTCTTAGGTTAGGATATATGACGTTACAGACGTATATAATGTTCCCTCCGAGAAGTAGGGTTCGACAGGCCAGGAATGTTGTCAAATATTGCATCCGAGATCTTAGGTTGCCTTAGATTAGGATATATACCGTTATAGACGTATATACTGTTCCCTCCGAGAAGTAGGGTTCGACAGGCCAGGAATGTTGTCAAATATTGCATCCGAGACGTTAGGTTGCCTTAGATTAGGATATATACCGTTATAGACATATATAATGTACCCTCCGAGAAGTAGGGTTCGACAGGCCAGGAATGTTGTCAAATATTGCATCCGAGATGTTAGGTTGCCTTAGATTAGGATATACAACGTTATAGACGCATATAATGTTCCCACCGAGATGTAGGGTCCGACACGCCTGGAATGTTGTAGAATATAACATCCGAGATGTAAGTTTGCCTTAGGTTAGGATATATAACGTTATGGACGTATATACTGTTCCCACCGAGTAGTAGGGTCCGAAACGCCAGGAATGTTGTAAAATATTACATCCGAGTCGTTACGTTGCCGTTATAGACGCATTAATGTTACCACCGAGACGTAGGGACCGATACGCCTGGAATGTTGTCAAATGTTACATCCGAGATGTTAGGTTGCCTTAGGTTAGGATATATGACGTTATAGACGTATATACTGTTCCCTCCGGATGGTAGGGTTCGACAGGCCAGGAATGTTGTCAAATATCGCATCCGAGATGTTAGGTTGCCTTAGGTTAGGATATATAACGTTATAGACCCATGTAATGTTACCACCGAGACGTAGGGACCGACACGCCTGGAATGTTGTCAAATGTTACATCCGAGATGTTAGGTTGTCTTAGGTTAGGATATATGACGTTACAGACGTATAGAATGTTCCCTCCGAGAAGTAGGGTTCGACAGGCCAGGAATGTTGTCAAATATTGCATCCGAGGTCTTAGGTTGCCTTAGATTAGGATATATACCGTTATAGACGTATATACTGTTCCCTCCGAGAAGTAGGGTTCGACAGGCCAGGAATGTTGTCAAATATTGCATCCGAGATGTTAGGTTGCCTCAGATTAGGATATGCAACGTTATAGACGCATATAATGTTCCCACGGAGAAGTAGGGTCCGACACGCCTGGAATGTTGTCAAATGTGACATCCGAGATGTTAGGTTGCCTTAGGTTAGGATATATAACGTTATGGACGTATATACTGTTCCCACCGAGTAGTAGGGTCCGAAACGCCAGGAATGTTGTAAAATATTACATCCGAGTCGTTACGTTGCCGTTATAGACGCATTAATGTTACCACCGAGACGTAGGGACCGATACGCCTGGAATGTTGTCAAATGTTACATCCGAGATGTTAGGTTGCCTTAGGTTAGGATATATGACGTTATAGACGTATATACTGTTCCCTCCGGATGGTAGGGTTCGACAGGCCAGGAATGTTGTCAAATATCGCATCCGAGATGTTAGGTTGCCTTAGGTTAGGATATATAACGTTATAGACGCATGTAATGTTACCACCGAGACGTAGGGACCGACACGCCTGGAATGTTGTCAAATGTTACATCCGAGATGTTAGGTTGTCTTAGGTTAGGATATATGACGTTATAGACGTATATACTGTTCCCTCCTGATGGTAGGGTTCGACAGGCCAGGAATGTTGTCAAATATCGCATCCGAGATGTTAGGTTGCCTTAGGTTAGGATATATAACGTTATAGACGCATGTAATGTTACCACCGAGACGTAGGGACCGACACGCCTGGAATGTTGTCAAATGTTACATCCGAGATGTTAGGTTGTCTTAGGTTAGGATATATGACGTTACAGACGTATATAATGTTCCCTCCGAGAAGTAGGGTTCGACAGGCCAGGAATGTTGTCAAATATTGCATCCGAGATCTTAGGTTGCCTTAGATTAGGATATATACCGTTATAGACGTATATACTGTTCCCTCCGAGAAGTAGGGTTCGACAGGCCAGGAATGTTGTCAAATATTGCATCCGAGATGTTAGGTTGCCTTAGATTAGGATATACAACGTTATAGACGCATATAATGTTCCCACCGAGATGTAGGGTCCGACACGCCTGGAATGTTGTAGAATATAACATCCGAGATGTAAGTTTGCCTTAGGTTAGGATATATAACGTTATGGACGTATATACTGTTCCCACCGAGTAGTAGGGTCCGAAACGCCAGGAATGTTGTAAAATATTACATCCGAGTCGTTACGCTGCCGTTATAGACGCATTAATGTTACCACCGAGACGTAGGGACCGATACGCCTGGAATGTTGTCAAATGTTACATCCGAGATGTTAGGTTGCCTTAGGTTAGGATATATGACGTTATAGACGTATATACTGTTCCCTCCGGATGGTAGGGTTCGACAGGCCAGGAATGTTGTCAAATATCGCATCCGAGATGTTAGGTTGCCTTAGGTTAGGATGTATAACGTTATAGACGCATGTAATGTTACCACCGTGACGTAGGGACCGACACGCCTGGAATGTTGTCAAATGTTACATCCGAGATGTTAGGTTGTCTTAGGTTAGGATATATGACGTTACAGACGTATATAATGTTCCCTCCGAGAAGTAGGGTTCGACAGGCCAGGAATGTTGTCAAATATTGCATCCGAGATCTTAGGTTGCCTTAGATTAGGATATATACCGTTATAGACGTATATACTGTTCCCTCCGAGAAGTAGGGTTCGACAGGCTAGGAATGTTGTCAAATATTGCATCCGAGATGTTAGGTTGCCTTAGATTAGGATATATAGCGTTATAGAAGCATATAATGTTCCCACCGAGAAGTAGGGTTCGACACTCCAGGAATGTTGTCAAATATTACATACGAGATGTTAGGTGGCCTTAGGTTAGGATATATGACGTTACAGACGTATATAATGTTCCCTCCGAGAAGTAGGGTTTGACAGGCCAGGAATGTTGTCAAATATTGCATCCGAGATGTTAGGCTGCCTTAGATTAGGATATATACCGTTATAGACGTATATACTGTTCCCACCGAGAAGTAGGGTTCGACACGCCAGGAATGTTGTCAAATATTACATACGAGATGTTAGGTGGCCTTAGGTTAGGATATATAACGTTATAGACGCATGTGATGTTACGACCGAGACGTAGGGTCCGACACGCCTGGAATGTTGTAAAATGTTACATCCGAGATGTTAGGTTGCCTAAGATTAGGATATATACCGTTATAGACGCATGTAATGTTACCACCGAGACATAGGGACCGACACGCCTGGAATGTTGTCAAATGTTACATCCGAGATGTTAGGTTGTCTTAGGTTAGGATATATGACGTTACAGACGTATAGAATGTTCCCTCCGAGAAGTAGGGTTCGACAGGCCAGGAATGTTGTCAAATATTGCATCCGAGATGTTAGGCTGCCTTAGATTAGGATATATACCGTTATAGACGTATATACTGTTCCCACCGAGAAGTAGGGTTCGACACGCCAGGAATGTTGTCAAATATTACATACGAGATGTTAGGTTGCCTTAGATTAGGATATGCAACGTTATATACGCATATAATGTTCCCACCGAGACGTAGGGACCGACACGCCTGGAATGTTGTCAAATGTTACATCCGAGATGTTAGGTTGTCTTAGGTTAGGATATATGACGTTACAGACTTATATAATGTTCCCTCCGAGAAGTAGGGTTCGACAGGCCAGGAATGTTGTCAAATATTGCATCCGAGATGTTAGGCTGCCTTAGATTAGGATATATACCGTTATAGACGTATATACTGTTCCCACCGAGAAGTAGGGTTCGACACGCCAGGAATGTTGTCAAATATTACATACGAGATGTTAGGTTGCCTTAGATTAGGATATGCAACGTTATATACGCATATAATGTTCCCACCGAGAAGTAGGGTCCGACACGCCTGGAAGGTTGTAGAATATTACATCCGAGATGTTAGGTTGCCTTACGTTAGGATATATAACGTTATAGACATATATACTGTTCCCTCCGAGAAGTATGGTTCGACAGGCTAGGAATGTTGTCAAATATTGCATCCGAGATGTTAGGTTGCCTTAGATTAGGATATATAGCGTTATAGACGCATATAATGTTCCCACCGAGAAGTAGGGTTCGGCACTCCAGGAATGTTGTCAAGTATTACATACGAGATGTTAGGTGGCCTTAGGTTAGGATATATGACGTTACAGACGTATATAATGTTCCCTCGGAGAAGTAGGGTTCGACAGGCCAGGAATGTTGTCAAATATTGCATCCGAAATGTTAGCCTGCCTTAGATTAGGATATATACCGTTATAGACGTATATACGGTTCCCACCGAGAAGTAGGGTTCGACACGCCAGGAATGTTGTTAAATATTACATACGAGATGTTAGGTGGCCTTAGGTTTGGATATATAACGTTATAAACGCATGTAATGTTACGACCGAGACGTAGGGACCGACACGCCTGGAATGTTGTAAAATGTTACATCCGAGATGTTAGGTTGCCTAAGATTAGGATATATACCGTTATAGACGCATGTAATGTTACCACCGAGACGTAGGGACCGACACGCCTGGAATGTTGTAAAATATTACATCCGAGTTGTTACGTTGCCGTTATAGACGCATTAATGTTACCACCGAGACGTAGGGACCGACACGCCTGGAATGTTGTCAAATGTGACATCCGAGATGTTAGGTTGCCTTAGGTTAGGATATATATCGTTATAGATGTATATACTGTTCCCACCGAGAGGTAGGGTTCGACAGGCCAGGAATGTTGTCAAATATTACATACGAGATGTTAGGTGGCCTTAGGTTAGGATATATAACGTTATAGACGCATGTAATGTTACGACCGAGACGTAGGGACCGACACGCCTGGAATGTTGTAAAATGTTACATCCGAGATTTAGGTTGCCTAAGATTAGGATAGATACCGTTATAGACGCATGTAATGTTACCACCGAGACGTAGGGTCCGACACGCCTGGAATGTTGTCAAATGTTACATCCGAGATGTTAGGTAGCCTTAGGTTAGGATATATGACGTTATAGACGTATATACTGTTCCCACCGAGAAGTAGGGTTCGACACGCCAGGAATGTTGTCAAATATTACATACGAGATGTTAGGCGGCCTTAGGTTAGGATATATAACGTTATAGACGCATGTAATGTTACGACCGAGACGTAGGGACCGACACGCCTGGAATGTTGTAAAATGTTACATCCGAGATGTTAGGTTGCCTAAGATTAGGATATATACCGTTATAGACGCATGTAATGTTACCACCGAGACGTAGGGTCCGACACGCCTGGAATGTTGTCAAATGTTACATCCGAGATGTTAGGTAGCCTTAGGTTAGGATATATGACGTTATAGACGTATATACTGTTCCCTCCGGATGGTAGGGTTCGACAGGCCAGGAATGTTGTCAAATATTGCATCCGAGATGTTAGGTTGCCTTAGGTTAGGATATATAACGTTATAGACGCATGTAATGTTACCACCGAGACGTAGGGACCGACACGCCTGGAATTTTGTGAAATGTTACATCCGAGATGTTAGGTTGTCTTAGGTTAGGATATATGACGTTATAGACGTATATACTGTTCCCTCCGAGACGTAGGGTTCGACAGGCCAGGAATGTTGTCAAATATTGCATCCGAGATGTTAGGTTCCCTTAGGTTAGGATATATACCGTTATAAACGTATATACATTTCCCACCGAAAAGAATGCTCCGACACGGCAGGAATGTTGTAGAATATTACATCCGAGATGTCAGGTTGCCTTAGGTTAGGATATATAACGTTATAGACGTATATACTGTTCCCACCGAGAAGTAGGGTCCGACACGCCAGGAATGTCGTCAGATATTGCATCCGAGATGTTAGGTTGCCTTAGGTTAGGATATATAACGTTATAGACGCATGTAATGTTACCACCGAGACGTAGGGACCGACACGCCTGGAATGTTGTCAAATGTTACATCCGAGATGTTAGGTCGTCTTAGGTTAGGATATATGACGTTACAGACGTATATAATGTTCCCTCCGAGAAGTAGGGTTCGACAGGCCAGGAATGTTGTCAAATATTGCATCCGAGATCTTAGGTTGCCTTAGATTAGGATATATACCGTTATAGACGTATATACTGTTCCCTCCGAGAAGTAGGGTTCGACAGGCCAGGAATGTTGTCAAATATTGCATCCGAGGTGTTAGGTTGCCTCAGATTAGGATATGCAACGTTATAGACGCATATATTGTTCCCACGGAGAAGTAGGGTCCGACACGCCTGGAAGGTAGTAGAATATTACATCCGAGATGTCAGGTTGCCTTAGATTAGGATATACACCGTTATAGACGTATATACTGTTCCCTCCGAGAAGTAGGGTTCGACAGGCCAGGAATGTTGTCAAATATTGCATCCGAGATGTTAGGTTGCCTTAGATTAGGATATACAACGTTATAGACGCATATAATGTTCCCACCGAGAAGTAGGGTCCGACACGCCTGGAAGGTTGTAGAATATTACATCCGAGAAGTTAAGTTGCCTTAGATTAGGATATACAACGTTATAGACTCATATAATGTTCCCACCGAGAAGTAGGGTCCGACACGCTGGAATGATGTAGAATATTACATCCGAGATGTCAGGTTGCCTTAGGTTAGGATATATAACGTTATAGACGCATGTAATGTTACCTCCGAGACGTAGGGACCGACACGCCTGGAATGTTGTCAATTGTTACATCCGAGATGTTAGGTTGCCTTATGTTAGGATATATGACGCTACAGACGTATATACTGTTCCCTCCGAGAAGTAGGGTTCGACAGGCCAGGAATGTTGTCAAATATTGCATCCGAGATGTTAGGCTGCCTTAGATTAGGATATATACCGTTATAGACGTATATACTGTTCCCACCGAGAAGTAGGGTTCGACACGCCAGGAATGTTGTAAAATATTACATACGAGATGTTAGGTGGCCTTAGGTTAGGATATATAACGTTATAGACGCATGTAATGTTACGACCGAGACGTAGGGACCGACACGCCTGGAATGTTGTAAAATGTTACATCCGAGATGTTAGGTTGCCTAAGATTAGGATATATACCGTTATAGACGCATGTAATGTTACCACCGAGACGTAGGTTCCGACACGCCTGGAATGTTGTCAAATGTTACATCCGAGATGTTAGGTAGCCTTAGGTTAGGATATATGACGTTATAGACGTATATACTGTTCCCTCCGAGACGTAGGGTTCGACAGGCCAGGAATGTTGTCAAATATTGCATCCGAGATGTTAGGTTCCCTTAGGTTAGGATATATACCGTTATAAACGTATATACATTTCCCACCGAAAAGAATGCTCCGACACGGCAGGAATGTTGTAGAATATTACATCCGAGATGTCAGGTTGCCTTAGGTTAGGATATATAACGTTATAGACGTATATACTGTTCCCACCGAGAAGTAGGGTCCGACACGCCAGGAATGTCGTCAAATATTGCATCCGAGATGTTAGGTTGCCTTAGGTTAGGATATATAACGTTATAGACGCATGTAATGTTACCACCGAGACGTAGGGACCGACACGCCTGGAATGTTGTCAAATGTTACATCCGAGATGTTAGGTCGTCTTAGGTTAGGATATATGACGTTACAGACGTATATAATGTTCCCTCCGGATGGTAGGGTTCGACAGGCCAGGAATGTTGTCAAATATCGCATCCGAGATGTTAGGTTGCCTTAGGTTAGGATATATAACGTTATAGACGCATGTAATGTTACCACCGTGACGTAGGGACCGACACGCCTGGAATGTTGTCAAATGTTACATCCGAGATGTTAGGTTGTCTTAGGTTAGGATATATGACGTTACAGACGTATATAATGTTCCCTCCGAGAAGTAGGGTTCGACAGGCCAGGAATGTTGTCAAATATTGCATCCGAGATCTTAGGTTGCCTTAGATTAGGATATATACCGTTATAGACGTATATACTGTTCCCTCCGAGAAGTAGGGTTCGACAGGCTAGGAATGTTGTCAAATATTGCATCCGAGATGTTAGGTTGCCTTAGATTAGGATATATAGCGTTATAGAAGCATATAATGTTCCCACCGAGAAGTAGGGTTCGACACTCCGGGAATGTTGTCAAATATTACATACGAGATGTTAGGTGGCCTTAGGTTAGGATATATGACGTTACAGACGTATATAATGTTCCCTCCGAGAAGTAGGGTTTGACAGGCCAGGAATGTTGTCAAATATTGCATCCGAGATGTTAGGCTGCCTTAGATTAGGATATATACCGTTATAGACGTATATACTGTTCCCACCGAGAAGTAGGGTTCGACACGCCAAGAATGTTGTCAAATATTACATACGAGATGTTAGGTGGCCTTAGGTTAGGATATATAACGTTATAGACGCATGTGATGTTACGACCGAGACGTAGGGTCCGACACGCCTGGAATGTTGTAAAATGTTACATCCGAGATGTTAGGTTGCCTAAGATTAGGATATATACCGTTATAGACGCATGTAATGTTACCACCGAGACATAGGGACCGACACGCCTGGAATGTTGTCAAATGTTACATCCGAGATGTTAGGTTGTCTTAGGTTAGGATATATGACGTTACAGACGTATAGAATGTTCCCTCCGAGAAGTAGGGTTCGACAGGCCAGGAATGTTGTCAAATATTGCATCCGAGATGTTAGGCTGCCTTAGATTAGGATATATACCGTTATAGACGTATATACTGTTCCCACCGAGAAGTAGGGTTCGACACGCCAGGAATGTTGTCAAATATTACATACGAGATGTTAGGTTGCCTTAGATTAGGATATGCAACGTTATATACGCATATAATGTTCCCACCGAGACGTAGGGACCGACACGCCTGGAATGTTGTCAAATGTTACATCCGAGATGTTAGGTTGTCTTAGGTTAGGATATATGACGTTACAGACTTATATAATGTTCCCTCCGAGAAGTAGGGTTCGACAGGCCAGGAATGTTGTCAAATATTGCATCCGAGATGTTAGGCTGCCTTAGATTAGGATATATACCGTTATAGACGTATATACTGTTCCCACCGAGAAGTAGGGTTCGACACGCCAGGAATGTTGTCAAATATTACATACGAGATGTTAGGTTGCCTTAGATTAGGATATGCAACGTTATATACGCATATAATGTTCCCACCGAGAAGTAGGGTCCGACACGCCTGGAAGGTTGTAGAATATTACATCCGAGATGTTAGGTTGCCTTACGTTAGGATATATAACGTTATAGACATATATACTGTTCCCTCCGAGAAGTATGGTTCGACAGGCTAGGAATGTTGTCAAATATTGCATCCGAGATGTTAGGTTGCCTTAGATTAGGATATATAGCGTTATAGACGCATATAATGTTCCCACCGAGAAGTAGGGTTCGACACTCCAGGAATGTTGTCAAGTATTACATACGAGATGTTAGGTGGCCTTAGGTTAGGATATATGACGTTACAGACGTATATAATGTTCCCTCGGAGAAGTAGGGTTCGACAGGCCAGGAATGTTGTCAAATATTGCATCCGAAATGTTAGCCTGCCTTAGATTAGGATATATACCGTTATAGACGTATATACGGTTCCCACCGAGAAGTAGGGTTCGACACGCCAGGAATGTTGTTAAATATTACATACGAGATGTTAGGTGGCCTTAGGTTTGGATATATAACGTTATAAACGCATGTAATGTTACGACCGAGACGTAGGGACCGACACGCCTGGAATGTTGTAAAATGTTACATCCGAGATGTTAGGTTGCCTAAGATTAGGATATATACCGTTATAGACGCATGTAATGTTACCACCGAGACGTAGGGACCGACACGCCTGGAATGTTGTAAAATATTACATCCGAGTTGTTACGTTGCCGTTATAGACGCATTAATGTTACCACCGAGACGTAGGGACCGACACGCCTGGAATGTTGTCAAATGTGACATCCGAGATGTTAGGTTGCCTTAGGTTAGGATATATATCGTTATAGATGTATATACTGTTCCCACCGAGAGGTAGGGTTCGACAGGCCAGGAATGTTGTCAAATATTACATACGAGATGTTAGGTGGCCTTAGGTTAGGATATATAACGTTATAGACGCATGTAATGTTACGACCGAGACGTAGGGACCGACACGCCTGGAATGTTGTAAAATGTTACATCCGAGATTTAGGTTGCCTAAGATTAGGATAGATACCGTTATAGACGCATGTAATGTTACCACCGAGACGTAGGGTCCGACACGCCTGGAATGTTGTCAAATGTTACATCCGAGATGTTAGGTAGCCTTAGGTTAGGATATATGACGTTATAGACGTATATACTGTTCCCACCGAGAAGTAGGGTTCGACACGCCAGGAATGTTGTCAAATATTACATAAGAGATGTTAGGCGGCCTTAGGTTAGGATATATAACGTTATAGACGCATGTAATGTTACGACCGTGACGTAGGGACCGACACGCCTGGAATGTTGTAAAATGTTACATCCGAGATGTTAGGTTGCCTAAGATTAGGATATATACCGTTATAGACGCATGTAATGTTACCACCGAGACGTAGGGTCCGACACGCCTGGAATGTTGTCAAATGTTACATCCGAGATGTTAGGTAGCCTTAGGTTAGGATATATGACGTTATAGACGTATATACTGTTCCCTCCGGATGGTAGGGTTCGACAGGCCAGGAATGTTGTCAAATATTGCATCCGAGATGTTAGGTTGCCTTAGGTTAGGATATATAACGTTATAGACGCATGTAATGTTACCACCGAGACGTAGGGACCGACACGCCTGGAATTTTGTGAAATGTTACATCCGAGATGTTAGGTTGTCTTAGGTTAGGATATATGACGTTATAGACGTATATACTGTTCCCTCCGAGACGTAGGGTTCGACAGGCCAGGAATGTTGTCAAATATTGCATCAGAGATGTTAGGTTCCCTTAGGTTAGGATATATACCGTTATAAACGTATATACATTTCCCACCGAAAAGAATGCTCCGACACGGCAGGAATGTTGTAGAATATTACATCCGAGATGTCAGGTTGCCTTAGGTTAGGATATATAACGTTATAGACGTATATACTGTTCCCACCGAGAAGTAGGGTCCGACACGCCAGGAATGTCGTCAAATATTGCATCCGAGATGTTAGGTTGCCTTAGGTTAGGATATATAACGTTATAGACGCATGTAATGTTACCACCGAGACGTAGGGACCGACACGCCTGGAATGTTGTCAAATGTTACATCCGAGATGTTAGGTCGTCTTAGGTTAGGATATATGACGTTACAGACGTATATAATGTTCCCTCCGAGAAGTAGGGTTCGACAGGCCAGGAATGTTGTCAAATATTGCATCCGAGATCTTAGGTTGCCTTAGATTAGGATATATACCGTTATAGACGTATATACTGTTCCCTCCGAGAAGTAGGGTTCGACAGGCCAGGAATGTTGTCAAATATTGCATCCGAGGTGTTAGGTTGCCTCAGATTAGGATATGCAACGTTATAGACGCATATATTGTTCCCACGGAGAAGTAGGGTCCGACACGCCTGGAAGGTAGTAGAATATTACATCCGAGATGTCAGGTTGCCTTAGATTAGGATATACACCGTTATAGACGTATATACTGTTCCCTCCGAGAAGTAGGGTTCGACAGGCCAGGAATGTTGTCAAATATTGCATCCGAGATGTTAGGTTGCCTTAGATTAGGATATACAACGTTATAGACGCATATAATGTTCCCACCGAGAAGTAGGGTCCGACACGCCTGGAAGGTTGTAGAATATTACATCCGAGAAGTTAAGTTGCCTTAGGTTAGGATATATAACGTTATAGACGTATATACTGTTCCCTCCGAGAAGTAGGCTTCGACAGGCCAGGAATGTTGTCAAATATTGCATCCGAGATGTTAGATTGCCTTAGATTATGATATCGACCGTTATAGACGCATATAATATTCCCACCGAGAAGTATGCACCGACACGCCAGGAATATTGTAAAATATTACGTCTGAGATAATAGGTTGCCTTAGATTAGGATATACAACGTTATAGACTCATATAATGTTCCCACCGAGAAGTAGGGTCCGACACGCTGGAATGATGTAGAATATTACATCCGAGATGTCAGGTTGCCTTAGGTTAGGATATATAACGTTATAGACGCATGTAATGTTACCTCCGAGACGTAGGGACCGACACGCCTGGAATGTTGTCAATTGTTACATCCGAGATGTTAGGTTGCCTTATGTTAGGATATATGACGCTACAGACGTATATACTGTTCCCTCCGAGAAGTAGGGTTCGACAGGCCAGGAATGTTGTCAAATATTGCATCCGAGATGTTAGGTTGCCTCAGATTAGGATATGCAACGTTATAGACGCATATATTGTTCCCACGGAGAAGTAGGGTCCGACACGCCGGGAAGGTTGTAGAATATTACATCCGAGATGTTAGGTTGCCTTAGGTTAGGATATATAACGTTATGGACGTATATACTGTTCCCACCGAGAAGTAGGGTCCGCCACGCCTGGAATGATGTAGAATATTACATCCGAGATGTCAGGTTGCCTTAGGTTAGGATATATGACGTTATAGACGCATGTAATGTTACCTCCGAGACGTAGGGACCGACACGCCTGGAACGTTGTCAAATATTGCATCCGAGATGTTAGGTTGCCTTAGATTAGGATATACAACGTTATAGACGCATATAATTTTGCCACCGAGAAGTAGGGTCCGAAACGCCAGGAATGTTGTCAAATATTACATCCGAGTTGTTACGTTGCCGTTATAGACGCATTAATGTTACCACCGAGACGTAGGGACCGACACGCCTGGAATGTTGTCAAATGTGACATCCGAGATGTTAGGTTGCCTTAGGTTAGGATATATGTCGTTATAGACGTATATACTGTTCCCACCGAGAGGTAGGGTTCGACAGGCCAGGAATGTTGTCAAATATTGCATCCGAGATGTTAGGTTGCCTTAGATTAGGATATACAACGTTATAGACGCATATAATGTTCCCACCGAGAAGTAGGGTCCGACACGCCTGGAAGGTTGTAGAATATTACATCCGAGAAGTTAAGTTGCCTTAGGTTAGGATATATAACGTTATAGACGTATATACTGTTCCCTCCGAGAAGTAGGCTTCGACAGGCCATGAATGTTGTCAAATATTGCATCCGAGATGTTAGATTGCCTTAGATTATGATATCGACCGTTATAGACGCATATAATATTCCCACCGAGAAGTATGCACCGACACGCCAGGAATATTGTAAAATATTACGTCTGAGATAATAGGTTGCCTTAGATTAGGATATACAACGTTATAGACTCATATAATGTTCCCACCGAGAAGTAGGGTCCGCCACGCCTGGAATGATGTAGAATATTACATCCGAGATGTCAGGTTGCCTTAGGTTAGGATATATGACGTTATAGACGCATGTAATGTTACCTCCGAGACGTAGGGACCGACACGCCTGGAATGTTGTCAAATATTGCATCCGAGATGTTAGGTTGCCTTAGATTAGGATATACAACGTTATAGACGCATATAATTTTCCCACCGAGAAGTAGGGTTCGACAGGCCAGGAATGTTGTCAAATATTGCATCCGAGATGTTAGGCTGCCTTAGATTAGGATTTATACCGTTATAGACGTATATACTGTTCCCACCGAGAAGTAGGGGTCGACACGCCAGGAATGTTGTCAAATATTGCATCCGAGATGTTAGGTTGCCTTAGGTTAGGATATATAACGTTATAGACGCATGTAATGTTACCACCGAGACGTAGGGACCGACACGCCTGGAATGTTGTCAAATGTTACATCCGAGATGTTAGGTCGTCTTAGGTTAGGATATATGACGTTACAGACGTATATAATGTTCCCTCCGAGAAGTAGGGTTCGACAGGCCAGGAATGTTGTCAAATATTGCATCCGAGATCTTAGGTTGCCTTAGATTAGGATATATACCGTTATAGACGTATATACTGTTCCCTCCGAGAAGTAGGGTTCGACAGGCCAGGAATGTTGTCAAATATTGCATCCGAGATGTTAGGTTGCCTCAGATTAGGATATGCAACGTTATAGACGCATATAATGTTCCCACCGAGAAGTAGGGTCCGACACGCCTGGAAGGTTGTAGAATATTACATCCGAGAAGTTAAGTTGCCTTAGGTTAGGATATATAACGTTATATACGCATATAATGTTCCCACCGAGAAGTAGGGTCCGACACGCCTGGAAGGTTGTAGAATATTACATCCGAGATGTTAGGTTGCCTTAGGTTAGGATATATAACGTTATAGACATATATACTGTTCCCTCCGAGAAGTAGGGTTCGACAGGCTAGGAATGTTGTCAAATATTGCATCCGAGATGTTAGGTTGCCTTAGATTAGGATATGCAACGTTATATACGCATATAATGTTCCCACCGAGAAGTAGGGTCCGACACGCCTGGAAGGTTGTAGAATATTACATCCGAGATGTTAGGTTGCCTTAGGTTAGGATATATAGCGTTATAGACATATATACTGTTCCCTCCGAGAAGTAGGGTTCGACAGGCTAGGAATGTTGTCAAATATTGCATCCGAGATATTAGGTTGCCTTAGATTAGGATATATAGCGTTATAGACGCATATAATGTTCCCACCGAGAAGTAGGGTTCGACACTCCAGGAATGTTGTCAAATATTACATACGAGATGTTAGGTGGCCTTAGGTTAGGATATATGACGTTACAGACGTATATAATGTTCCCTCCGAGAAGTAGGGTTCGACAGGCCAGGAATGTTGTCAAATATTGCATCCGAGATGTTAGGCTGCCTTAGATTAGGATATATACCGTTATAGACGTATATACTGTTCCCACCGAGAAGTAGGGTTCGACACGCCAGGAATGTTGTCAAATATTACATACGAGATGTTAGGTGGCCTTGGGTTAGGATATATAACGTTATAGACGCATGTAATGTTACGACCGAGACGTAGGGTCCGACACGCCTGGAATGTTGTAAAATGTTACATCCGAGATGTTAGGTTGCCTAAGATTAGGATATATACCGTTATAGACGCATGTAATGTTACCACCGAGACGTAGGGGCCGACACGCCTGGAATGTTGTCAAATATTGCATCCGAGATCTTAGGTTGCCTTAGATTAGGATATATACCGTTATAGACGTATATACTGTTCCCTCCGAGAAGTAGGTTTCGACAGGCCAGGAATGTTGTCAAATATTGCATCCGAGATGTTAGGTTGCCTTAGATTAGGATATACAACGTTATAGACGCATATAATGTTCCCACCGAGAAGTAGGGACCGACACGCCTGGAATGTTGTCAAATGTTACATCCGAGATGTTAGGTTGTCTTAGGTTAGGATATATGACGTTACAGACGTATATAATGTTCCCTCCGAGAAGTAGGGTTCGACAGGCCAGGAATGTTGTCAAATATTGCATCCGAGATCTTAGATTGCCTTAGATTAGGATATATACCGTTATAGACGTATATACTGTTCCCTCCGAGAAGTAGGGTTCGACAGGCCAGGAATGTTGTCAAATATTGCATCCGAGATGTTAGGTTGCCTCAGATTAGGATATGCAACGTTATAGACGCATATAATGTTCCCACGGAGAAGTAGGGTCCGACACGCCTGGAAGGTTGTAGAATATTACATCCGAGATGTTAGGTTGCCTTAGGTTAGGATATATAACGTTCTAGACGTATATACTGTTCCCTCCGAGAAGTAGGGACCGACACGCCTGGAATGTTGTCAATTGTTACATCCGAGATGTTAGGTTGCCTTATGTTAGGATATATGACGCTACAGACGTATATACTGTTCCCTCCGAGAAGTAGGGTTCGACAGGCCAGGAATGTTGTCAAATATTGCATCCGAGATGTTAGGCTGCCTTAGATTAGGATATATACCGTTATAGACGTATATACTGTTCCCACCGAGAAGTAGGGGTCGACACGCCAGGAATGTTGTCAAATATTACATACGAGATGTTAGGTTGCCTTAGATTAGGATATGCAACGTTATATACGCATATAATGTTCCCACCGAGAAGTAGGGTCCGACACGCCTGGAAGGTTGTAGAATATTACATCCGAGATGTTAGGTTGCCTTAGGTTAGGATATATAACGTTATAGACATATATACTGTTCCCTCCGAGAAGTAGGGTTCGACAGGCTAGGAATGTTGTCAAATATTGCATCCGAGATGTTAGGTTGCCTTAGATTAGGATATATAGCGTTATAGACGCATATAATGTTCCCACCGAGAAGTAGGGTTCGACACTCCAGGAATGTTGTCAAATATTACATACGAGATGTTAGGTGGCCTTAGGTTAGGATATATGACGTTACAGACGTATATAATGTTCCCTCCGAGAAGTAGGGTTCGACAGGCCAGGAATGTTGGCAAATATTGCATCCGAGATGTTAGGCTGCCTTAGATTAGGATATATACCGTTATAGACGTATATACTGTTCCCACCGAGAAGTAGGGTTCGACACGCCAGGAATGTTGTCAAATATTACATACGAGATGTTAGGTGGCCTTAGGTTAGGATATATAACCTTATAGACGCATGTAATGTTACGACCGAGACGTAGGGACCGACACGCCTGGAATGTTGTAAAATGTTACATCCGAGATGTTAGGTTGCCTAAGATTAGGATATATACCGTTATAGACGCATGTAATGTTACCACCGAGACGTAGGGGCCGACACGCCTGGAATGTTGTCAAATGTTACATCCGAGATGTTAGGTTGTCTTAGGTTAGGATATATGACGTTACAGACGTATAGAATGTTCCCTCCGAGAAGTAGGGTTCGACAGGCCAGGAATGTTGTCAAATATTGCATCCGAGATGTTAGGCTGCCTTAGATTAGGATATATACCGTTATAGACGTATATACTGTTCCCACCGAGAAGTAGGGTTCGACACGCCAGGAATGTTGTCAAATATTAGATACGAGATGTTAGATTGCCTTAGATTAGGATATGCAACGTTATATACGCATATAATGTTCCCACCGAGAAATAGGGTCCGACACGCCTGGAAGGTTGTAGAATATTACATCCGAGATGTTAGGTTGCCTTAGGTTAGGATATATAACGTTATAGACATATATACTGTTCCCTCCGAGAAGTAGGGTTCGACACGCCAGGAATGTTGTCAAATATTACATACGAGATGTTAGGTGGCCTTAGGTTAGGATATATAACGTTATAGACGCATGTAATGTTACGACCGAGACGTAGGGACCGACACGCCTGGAATGTTGTCAAATGTTACATCCGAGATGTTAGGTTGCCTTAGGTTAGGATATATGACGTTACAGACGTATATAATGTTCCCTCCGAGAAGTAGGGTTCGACAGGCCAGGAATGTTGTCAAATATTGCATCCGAGATGTTAGGCTGCCTTAGATTAGGATATATACCGTTATAGACGTATATACTGTTCCCACCGAGAAGTAGGGTTCGACACGCCAGGAATGTTGTCAAATATTAGATACGAGATGTTAGATTGCCTTAGATTAGGATATGTAACGTTATATACGCATATAATGTTCCCACCGAGAAGTAGGGTCCGACACGCCTGGAAGGTTGTAGAATATTACATCCGAGATGTTAGGTTGCCTTAGGTTAGGATATATAACGTTATAGACATATATACTGTTCCCTCCGAGAAGTAGGGTTCGACAGGCTAGGAATGTTGTCAAATATTGCATCCGAGATGTTAGGTTGCCTTAGATTAGGATATATAGCGTTATAGACGCATATAATGGTCCCACCGAGAAGTAGGGTTCGACACTCCAGGAATGTTGTCAAATATTACATACGAGATGTTAGGTGGCCTTAGGTTAGGATATATGACGTTACAGACGTATATAATGTTCCCTCCGAGAAGTAGGGTTCGACAGGCCAGGAATGTTGGCAAATATTGCATCCGAGATGTTAGGCTGCCTTAGATTAGGATATATACCGTTATAGACGTATATACTGTTCCCACCGAGAAGTAGGGTTCGACACGCCAGGAATGTTGTCAAATATTACATACGAGATGTTAGGTGGCCTTAGGTTAGGATATATAACCTTATAGACGCATGTAATGTTACGACCGAGACGTAGGGACCGACACGCCTGGAATGTTGTAAAATGTTACATCCGAGATGTTAGGTTGCCTAAGATTAGGATATATACCGTTATAGACGCATGTAATGTTACCACCGAGACGTAGGGGCCGACACGCCTGGAATGTTGTCAAATGTTACATCCGAGATGTTAGGTTGTCTTAGGTTAGGATATATGACGTTACAGACGTATAGAATGTTCCCTCCGAGAAGTAGGGTTCGACAGGCCAGGAATGTTGTCAAATATTGCATCCGAGATGTTAGGCTGCCTTAGATTAGGATATATACCGTTATAGACGTATATACTGTTCCCACCGAGAAGTAGGGTTCGACACGCCAGGAATGTTGTCAAATATTAGATACGAGATGTTAGATTGCCTTAGATTAGGATATGCAACGTTATATACGCATATAATGTTCCCACCGAGAAATAGGGTCCGACACGCCTGGAAGGTTGTAGAATATTACATCCGAGATGTTAGGTTGCCTTAGGTTAGGATATATAACGTTATAGACATATATACTGTTCCCTCCGAGAAGTAGGGTTCGACACGCCAGGAATGTTGTCAAATATTACATACGAGATGTTAGGTGGCCTTAGGTTAGGATATATAACGTTATAGACGCATGTAATGTTACGACCGAGACGTAGGGACCGACACGCCTGGAATGTTGTCAAATGTTACATCCGAGATGTTAGGTTGCCTTAGGTTAGGATATATGCCGTTACAGACGTATATAATGTTCCCTCCGAGAAGTAGGGTTCGACAGGCCAGGAATGTTGTCAAATATTGCATCCGAGATGTTAGGCTGCCTTAGATTAGGATATATACCGTTATAGACGTATATACTGTTCCCACCGAGAAGTAGGGTTCGACACGCCAGGAATGTTGTCAAATATTAGATACGAGATGTTAGATTGCCTTAGATTAGGATATGTAACGTTATATACGCATATAATGTTCCCACCGAGAAGTAGGGTCCGACACGCCTGGAAGGTTGTAGAATATTACATCCGAGATGTTAGGTTGCCTTAGGTTAGGATATATAACGTTATAGACATATATACTGTTCCCTCCGAGAAGTAGGGTTCGACAGGCTAGGAATGTTGTCAAATATTGCATCCGAGATGTTAGGTTGCCTTAGATTAGGATATATAGCGTTATAGACGCATATAATGGTCCCACCGAGAAGTAGGGTTCGACACTCCAGGAATGTTGTCAAATATTACATACGAGATGTTAGGTGGCCTTAGGTTAGGATATATGACGTTACAGACGTATATAATGTTCCCTCCGAGAAGTAGGGTTCGACAGGCCAGGAATGTTGTCAAATATTGCATCCGAGATGTTAGGCTGCCTTAGATTAGGATATATACCGTTATAGACGTATATACTGTTCCCACCGAGAAGTAGGGTTCGACACGCCAGGAATGTTGTCAAATATTACATACGAGATGTTAGGTGGCCTTAGGTTAGGATATATAACGTTATAGACGCATGTAATGTTACGACCGAGACGTAGGGACCGGCACGCCTGGAATGTTGTAAAATGTTACATCCGAGATGTTAGGTTGCCTAAGATTAGGATATATACCGTTATAGACGCATGTAATGTTACCACCGAGACGTAGGGTCCGACACGCCTGGAATGTTGTCAAATGTTACATCCGAGATGTTAGGTAGCCTTAGGTTAGGATATTTGACGTTATAGACGTATATACTGTTCCCTCCGCATGGTAGGGTTCGACAGGCCAGGAATGTTGTCAAATATTGCATCCGAGATGTTAGGTTGCCTTAGGTTAGGATATATAACGTTATAGACGCATGTAATGTTACCACCGAGACGTAGGGACCGACACGCCTGGAATTTTGTCAAATGTTACATCCGAGATGTTAGGTTGTCTTAGGTTAGGATATATGACGTTATAGACGTATATACTGTTCCCTCCGAGACGTAGGGTTCGACAGGCCAGGAATGTTGTCAAATATTGCATCCGAGATGTTAGGTTCTCTTAGGTTAGGATATATACCGTTATAAACGTATATACATTTCCCACCGAAAAGAATGCTCCGACACGGCAGGAATGTTGTAGAATATTACATCCGAGATGTCAGGTTGCCTTAGGTTAGGATATATAACGTTATAGACGTATATACTGTTCCCACCGAGAAGTAGGGTCCGACACGCCAGGAATGTCGTCAAATATTGCATCCGCGATGTTAGGTTGCCTTAGGTTAGGATATATAACGTTATAGACGCATGTAATGTTACCACCGAGACGTAGGGACCGACACGCCTGGAACGTTGTCAAATATTGCATCCGAGATGTTAGGTTGCCTTAGATTACGATATACAACGTTATAGACGCATATAATTTTGCCACCGAGAAGTAGGGTCCGAAACGCCAGGAATGTTGTCAAATATTACATCCGAGTTGTTACGTTGCCGTTATAGACGCATTAATGTTACCACCGAGACGTAGGGACCGACACGCCTGGAATGTTGTCAAATGTGACATCCGAGATGTTAGGTTGCCTTAGGTTAGGATATATGTCGTTATAGACGTATATACTGTTCCCACCGAGAGGTAGGGTTCGACAGGCCAGGAATGTTGTCGAATATTGCATCCGAGATGTTAGGTTGCCTTAGATTAGGATATACAACGTTATAGACGCATATAATGTTCCCACCGAGAAGTAGGGTCCGACACGCCTGGAAGGTTGTAGAATATTACATCCGAGAAGTTAAGTTGCCTTAGGTTAGGATATATAACGTTATAGACGTATATACTGTTCCCTCCGAGAAGTAGGCTTCGACAGGCCAGGAATGTTGTCAAATATTGCATCCGAGATGTTAGATTGCCTTAGATTATGATATCGACCGTTATAGACGCATATAATATTCCCACCGAGAAGTATGCACCGACACGCCAGGAATATTGTAAAATATTACGTCTGAGATAATAGGTTGCCTTAGATTAGGATATACAACGTTATAGACTCATATAATGTTCCCACCGAGAAGTAGGGTCCGCCACGCCTGGAATGATGTAGAATATTACATCCGAGATGTCAGGTTGCCTTAGGTTAGGATATATGACGTTATAGACGCATGTAATGTTACCTCCGAGACGTAGGGACCGACACGCCTGGAATGTTGTCAAATATTGCATCCGAGATGTTAGGTTGCCTTAGATTAGGATATACAACGTTATAGACGCATATAATTTTCCCACCGAGAAGTAGGGTTCGACAGGCCAGGAATGTTGTCAAATATTGCATCCGAGATGTTAGGCTGCCTTAGATTAGGATTTATACCGTTATAGACGTATATACTGTTCCCACCGAGAAGTAGGGGTCGACACGCCAGGAATGTTGTCAAATATTGCATCCGAGATGTTAGGTTGCCTTAGGTTAGGATATATAACGTTATAGACGCATGTAATGTTACCACCGAGACGTAGGGACCGACACGCCTGGAATGTTGTCAAATGTTACATCCGAGATGTTAGGTCGTCTTAGGTTAGGATATATGACGTTACAGACGTATATAATGTTCCCTCCGAGAAGTAGGGTTCGACAGGCCAGGAATGTTGTCAAATATTGCATCCGAGATCTTAGGTTGCCTTAGATTAGGATATATACCGTTATAGACGTATATACTGTTCCCTCCGAGAAGTAGGGTTCGACAGGCCAGGAATGTTGTCAAATATTGCATCCGAGATGTTAGGTTGCCTCAGATTAGGATATGCAACGTTATAGACGCATATAATGTTCCCACCGAGAAGTAGGGTCCGACACGCCTGGAAGGTTGTAGAATATTACATCCGAGAAGTTAAGTTGCCTTAGGTTAGGATATATAACGTAATATACGCATATAATGTTCCCACCGAGAAGTAGGGTCCGACACGCCTGGAAGGTTGTAGAATATTACATCCGAGATGTTAGGTTGCCTTAGGTTAGGATATATAACGTTATAGACATATATACTGTTCCCTCCGAGAAGTAGGGTTCGACAGGCTAGGAATGTTGTCAAATATTGCATCCGAGATGTTAGGTTGCCTTAGATTAGGATATGCAACGTTATATACGCATATAATGTTCCCACCGAGAAGTAGGGTCCGACACGCCTGGAAGGTTGTAGAATATTACATCCGAGATGTTAGGTTGCCTTAGGTTAGGATATATAGCGTTATAGACATATATACTGTTCCCTCCGAGAAGTAGGGTTCGACAGGCTAGGAATGTTGTCAAATATTGCATCCGAGATGTTAGGCTGCCTTAGATTAGGTTATATACCGTTATAGACGTATATACTGTTCCCACCGAGAAGTAGGGTTCGACACGCCAGGAATGTTGTCAAATATTACATACGAGATGTTAGGTGGCCTTAGGTTAGGATATATAACGTTATAGACGCATGTAATGTTACGACCGAGACGTAGGGCCCGACACGCCTGGAATGTTGTAAAATGTTACATCCGAGATGTTAGGTTGCCTAAGATTAGGATATATACCGTTATAGACGCATGTAATGTTACCACCGAGACGTATGGGCCGACACGCGTGGAATGTTGTCAAATATTGCATCCGAGATCTTAGGTTGCCTTAGATTAGGATATATACCGTTATAGACGTATATACTGTTCCCTCCGAGAAGTAGGGTTCGACAGGCCAGGAATGTTGTCAAATATTGCATCCGAGATGTTAGGTTGCCTTAGATTAGGATATACAACGTTATAGACGCATATAATGTTCCCACCGAGAAGTAGGGACCGACACGCCTGGAATGTTGTCAAATGTTACATCCGAGATGTTAGGTTGTCTTAGGTTAGGATATATGACGTTACAGACGTATATAATGTTCCCTCCGAGAAGTAGGGTTCGACAGGCCAGGAATGTTGTCAAATATTGCATCCGAGATCTTAGGTTGCCTTAGATTAGGATATATACCGTTATAGACGTATATACTGTTCCCTCCGAGAAGTAGGGTTCGACAGGCCAGGAATGTTGTCAAATATTGCATCCGAGATGTTAGGTTGCCTCAGATTAGGATATGCAACGTTATAGACGCATATAATGTTCCCACGGAGAAGTAGGGTCCGACACGCCTGGAAGGTTGTAGAATATTACATCCGAGATGTTAGGTTGCCTTAGGTTAGGATATATAACGTTCTAGACGTATATACTGTTCCCTCCGAGAAGTAGGGACCGACACGCCTGGAATGTTGTCAATTGTTACATCCGAGATGTTAGGTTGCCTTATGTTAGGATATATGACGCTACAGACGTATATACTGTTCCCTCCGAGAAGTAGGGTTCGACAGGCCAGGAATGTTGTCAAATATTGCATCCGAGATGTTAGGCTGCCTTAGATTAGGATATATACCGTTATAGACGTATATACTGTTCCCACCGAGAAGTAGGGGTCGACACGCCAGGAATGTTGTCAAATATTACATACGAGATGTTAGGTTGCCTTAGATTAGGATATGCAACGTTATATACGCATATAATGTTCCCACCGAGAAGTAGGGTCCGACACGCCTGGAAGGTTGTAGAATATTACATCCGAGATGTTAGGTTGCCTTAGGTTAGGATATATAACGTTATAGACATATATACTGTTCCCTCCGAGAAGTAGGGTTCGACAGGCTAGGAATGTTGTCAAATATTGCATCCGAGATGTTAGGTTGCCTTAGATTAGGATATATAGCGTTATAGACGCATATAATGTTCCCACCGAGAAGTAGGGTTCGACACTCCAGGAATGTTGTCAAATATTACATACGAGATGTTAGGTGGCCTTAGGTTAGGATATATGACGTTACAGACGTATATAATGTTCCCTCCGAGAAGTAGGGTTCGACAGGCCAGGAATGTTGGCAAATATTGCATCCGAGATGTTAGGCTGCCTTAGATTAGGATATATACCGTTATAGACGTATATACTGTTCCCACCGAGAAGTAGGGTTCGACACGCCAGGAATGTTGTCAAATATTACATACGAGATGTTAGGTGGCCTTAGGTTAGGATATATAACGTTATAGACGCATGTAATGTTACGACCGAGACGTAGGGACCGACACGCCTGGAATGTTGTAAAATGTTACATCCGAGATGTTAGGTTGCCTAAGATTAGGATATATACCGTTATAGACGCATGTAATGTTACCACCGAGACGTAGGGGCCGACACGCCTGGAATGTTGTCAAATGTTACATCCGAGATGTTAGGTTGTCTTAGGTTAGGATATATGACGTTACAGACGTATAGAATGTTCCCTCCGAGAAGTAGGGTTCGACAGGCCAGGATTGTTGTCAAATATTGCATCCGAGATGTTAGGCTGCCTTAGATTAGGATATATACCGTTATAGACGTATATACTGTTCCCACCGAGAGGTAGGGTTCGACACGCCAGGAATGTTGTCAAATATTAGATACGAGATGTTAGATTGCCTTAGATTAGGATATGCAACGTTATATACGCATATAATGTTCCCACCGAGAAGTAGGGTCCGACACGCCTGGAAGGTTGTAGAATATTACATCCGAGATGTTAGGTTGCCTTAGGTTAGGATATATAACGTTATAGACATATATACTGTTCCCTCCGAGAAGTAGGGTTCGACACGCCAGGAATGTTGTCAAATATTACATACGAGATGTTAGGTGGCCTTAGGTTAGGATATATAACGTTATAACGCATGTAATGTTACGACCGAGACGTAGGGACCGACACGCCTGGAATGTTGTCAAATGTTACATCCGAGATGTTAGGTTGCCTTAGGTTAGGATATATGACGTTACAGACGTATATAATGTTCCCTCCGAGAAGTAGGGTTCGACAGGCCAGGAATGTTGTCAAATATTGCATCCGAGATGTTAGGCTGCCTTAGATTAGGATATATACCGTTATAGACGTATATACTGTTCCCACCGAGAAGTAGGGTTCGACACGCCAGGAATGTTGTCAAATATTAGATACGAGATGTTAGATTGCCTTAGATTAGGATATGCAACGTTATATACGCATATAATGTTCCCACCGAGAAGTAGGGTCCGACACGCCTGGAAGGTTGTAGAATATTACATCCGAGATGTTAGGTTGCCTTAGGTTAGGATATATAACGTTATAGACGCATGTAATGTTACCACCGAGACGTAGGGACCGACACGCCTGGAATGTTGTCAAATGTTACATCCGAGATGTTAGGTCGTCTTAGGTTAGGATATATGACGTTACAGACGTATATAATGTTCCCTCCGAGAAGTAGGGTTCGACAGGCCAGGAATGTTGTCAAATATTGCATCCGAGATCTTAGGTTGCCTTAGATTAGGATATATACCGTTATAGACGTATATACTGTTCCCTCCGAGAAGTAGGGTTCGACAGGCCAGGAATGTTGTCAAATATTGCATCCGAGATGTTAGGTTGCCTCAGATTAGGATATGCAACGTTATAGACGCATATATTGTTCCCACGGAGAAGTAGGGTCCGACACGCCTGGAAGGTAGTAGAATATTACATCCGAGATGTCAGGTTGCCTTAGATTAGGATATACACCGTTATAGACGTATATACTGTTCCCTCCGAGAAGTAGGGTTCGACAGGCCAGGAATGTTGTCAAATATTGCATCCGAGATGTTAGGTTGCCTCAGATTAGGATATGCAACGTTATAGACGCATATATTGTTCCCACGGAGAAGTAGGGTCCGACACGCCGGGAAGGTTGTAGAATATTACATCCGAGATGTTAGGTTGCCTTAGGTTAGGATATATAACGTTATAGACGTATATACTGTTCCCTCCGAGAAGTAGGGTTCGACAGGCCAGGAATGTTGTCAAATATTGCATCCGAAATGTTAGGTTGTCTTAGATTAGGATATACAACGTTATAGACGAATATAATGTTCCCACCGAGAAGTAGGGTCCGACACGCCTGGAATGTTGTAGAATATTACATCCGAGATGTAAGGTTGCCTTAGGTTAGGATATATAACGTTATGGACGTATATACTGTTCCCACCGAGAAGTAGGGTCCGAAACGCCAGGAATGTTGTAAAATATTACATCCGAGTTGTTACGTTGCCGTTATAGACGCATGTAATGTTACGACCGAGACGTAGGGACCGACACGCCTGGAATGTTGTCAAATGTGACATCCGAGATGTTAGGTTGCCTTAGGTTAGGATATATATCGTTATAGACGTATCTACTGTTCCCACCGAGAGGTAGGGTTCGACAGGCCAGGAATGTTGTCAAATATTGCATCCGAGATGTTAGGTTGCCTTAGATTAGGATATACAACGTTATAGACGCATATAATATTCCCACCGAAAAGTATGCACCGACACGCCAGGAATATTGTAAAATATTACGTCTGAGATAATAGGTTGCCTTAGATTAGGATATACAACGTTATAGACTCATATAATGTTCCCACCGAGAAGTAGGGTCCGCCACGCCTGGAATGATGTAGAATATTACATCCGAGATGTCAGGTTGCCTTAGGTTAGGATATATGACGTTATAAACGCATGTAATGTTACCTCCGAGACGTAGGGACCGACACGCCTGGAATGTTGTCAAATATTGCATCCGAGATGTTAGGTTGCCTTAGATTAGGATATACAACGTTATAGACGCATATAATTTTCCCACCGAGAAGTAGGGTCCGAAACGCCAGGAATGTTGTCAAATATTACATCCGAGTTGTTACGTTGCCGTTATAGACGCATTAATGTTACCACCGAGACGTAGGGACCGACACGCCTGGAATGTTGTCAAATGTGACATCCGAGATGTTAGGTTGCCTTAGGTTAGGATATATGTCGTTATAGACGTATATACTGTTCCCACCGAGAGGTAGGGTTCGACAGGCCAGGAATGTTGTCAAATATTGCATCCGAGATGTTAGGTTGCCTTAGATTAGGATATACAACGTTATAGACGCATATAATGTTCCCACCGAGAAGTAGGGTCCGACACGCCTGGAAGGTTGTAGAATATTACATCCGAGAAGTTAAGTTGCCTTAGGTTAGGATATATAACGTTATAGACGTATATACTGTTCCCTCCGAGAAGTAGGCTTCGACAGGCCAGGAATGTTGTCAAATATTGCATCCGAGATGTTAGATTGCCTTAGATTATGATATCGACCGTTATAGACGCATATAATATTCCCACCGAGAAGTATGCACCGACACGCCAGGAATATTGTAAAATATTACGTCTGAGATAATAGGTTGCCTTAGATTAGGATATACAACGTTATAGACTCATATAATGTTCCCACCGAGAAGTAGGGTCCGACACGCTGGAATGATGTAGAATATTACATCCGAGATGTCAGGTTGCCTTAGGTTAGGATATATAACGTTATAGACGTATATACTGTTCCCACCGAGAAGTAGGGTTCGACACGCCAGGAATGTTGTAAAATATTACATACGAGATGTTAGGTGGCCTTAGGTTAGGATATATAACGTTATAGACGCATGTAATGTTACGACCGAGACGTAGGGACCGACACGCCTGGAATGTTGTAAAATGTTACATCCGAGATGTTAGGTTGCCTATGATTAGGATATATACCGTTATAGACGCATGTAATGTTACCACCGAGACGTAGGTTCCGACACGCCTGGAATGTTGTCAAATGTTACATCCGAGATGTTAGGTAGCCTTAGGTTAGGATATATGACGTTATAGACGTATATACTGTTCCCTCCGAGACGTAGGGTTCGACAGGCCAGGAATGTTGTCAAATATTGCATCCGAGATGTTAGGTTCCCTTAGGTTAGGATATATACCGTTATAAACGTATATACATTTCCCACCGAAAAGAATGCTCCGACACGGCAGGAATGTTGTAGAATATTATATCCGAGATGTCAGGTTGCCTTAGGTTAGGATATATAACGTTATAGACGTATATACTGTTCCCACCGAGAAGTAGGGTCCGACACGCCAGGAATGTCGTCAAATATTGCATCCGAGATGTTAGGTTGCCTTAGGTTAGGATATATAACGTTATAGACGCATGTAATGTTACCACCGAGACGTAGGGACCGACACGCCTGGAATGTTGTCAAATGTTACATCCGAGATGTTAGGTCGTCTTAGGTTAGGATATATGACGTTACAGACGTATATAATGTTCCCTCCGAGAAGTAGGGTTCGACAGGCCAGGAATGTTGTCAAATATTGCATCCGAGATCTTAGGTTGCCTTAGATTAGGATATATACCGTTATAGACGTATATACTGTTCCCTCCGAGAAGTAGGGTTCGACAGGCCAGGAATGTTGTCAAATATTGCATCCGAGATGTTAGGTTGCCTCAGATTAGGATATGCAACGTTATAGACGCATATATTGTTCCCACGGAGAAGTAGGGTCCGACACGCCTGGAAGGTAGTAGAATATTACATCCGAGATGTCAGGTTGCCTTAGATTAGGATATATACCGTTATAGACGTATATATTGTTCCCTCCGAGAAGTAGGGTTCGACAGGCCAGGAATGTTGTCTAATATTGCATCCGAGATGTTAGGTTGCCTCAGATTAGGATATGCAACGTTATAGACGCATATATTGTTCCCACGGAGAAGTAGGGTCCGACACGCCGGGAAGGTTGTAGAATATTACATCCGAGATGTTAGGTTGCCTTAGGTTAGGATATATAACGTTATGGACGTATATACTGTTCCCACCGAGAAGTAGGGTCCGCCACGCCTGGAATGATGTAGAATATTACATACGAGATGTCAGGTTGCCTTAGGTTAGGATATATGACGTTATAGACGCATGTAATGTTACCTCCGAGACGTAGGGACCGACACGCCTGGAACGTTGTCAAATATTGCATCCGAGATGTTAGGTTGCCTTAGATTAGGATATACAACGTTATAGACGCATATAATTTTGCCACCGAGAAGTAGGGTCCGAAACGCCAGGAATGTTGTCAAATATTACATCCGAGTTGTTACGTTGCCGTTATAGACGCATTAATGTTACCACCGAGACGTAGGGACCGACACGCCTGGAATGTTGTCAAATATTGCATCCGAGATGTTAGGCTGCCTTAGATTAGGATATATACCGTTATAGACGTATATACTGTTCCCACCGAGAAGTAGGGGTCGACACGCCAGGAATGTTGTCAAATATTACATACGAGATGTTAGGTTGCCTTAGATTAGGATATGCAACGTTATATACGCATATAATGTTCCCACCGAGAAGTAGGGTCCGACACGCCTGGAAGGTTGTAGAATATTACATCCGAGATGTTAGGTTGCCTTAGGTTAGGATATATAACGTTATAGACATATATACTGTTCCCTCCGAGAAGTAGGGTTCGACAGGCTAGGAATGTTGTCAAATATTGCATCCGAGATGTTAGGTTGCCTTAGATTAGGATATATAGCGTTATAGACGCATATAATGTTCCCACCGAGAAGTAGGGTTCGACACTCCAGGAATGTTGTCAAATATTACATACGAGATGTTAGGTGGCCTTAGGTTAGGATATATGACGTTACAGACGTATATAATGTTCCCTCCGAGAAGTAGGGTTCGACAGGCCAGGAATGTTGTCAAATATTGCATCCGAGATGTTAGGCTGCCTTAGATTAGGATATATACCGTTATAGACGTATATACTGTTCCCACCGAGAAGTAGGGTTCGACACGCCAGGAATGTTGTCAAATATTACATACGAGATGTTAGGTGGCCTTAGGTTAGGATATATAACGTTATAGACGCATGTAATGTTACGACCGAGACGTAGGGTCCGACACGCCTGGAATGTTGTAAAATGTTACATCCGAGATGTTAGGTTGCCTAAGATTAGGATATATACCGTTATAGACGCATGTAATGTTACCACCGAGACGTAGGGGCCGACACGCCTGGAATGTTGTCAAATGTTACATCCGAGATGTTAGGTTGTCTTAGGTTAGGATATATGACGTTACAGACGTATAGAATGTTCCCTCCGAGAAGTAGGGTTCGACGGGCCAGGAATGTTGTCAAATATTGCATCCGAGATGTTAGGCTGCCTTAGATTAGGATATATACCGTTATAGACGTATATACTGTTCCCACCGAGAAGCAGGGTTCGACACGCCAGGAATTTTGTCAAATGTTACATCCGAGATGTTAGGTTGTCTTAGGTTAGGATATATGACGTTATAGACGTATATACTGTTCCCTCCGAGACGTAGGGTTCGACAGGCCAGGAATGTTGTCAAATATTGCATCCGAGATGTTAGGTTCCCTTAGGTTAGGATATATACCGTTATAAACGTATATACATTTCCCACCGAAAAGAATGCTCCGACACGGCAGGAATGTTGTAGAATATTACATCCGAGATGTCAGGTTGCCTTAGGTTAGGATATATAACGTTATAGACGTATATACTGTTCCCACCGAGAAGTAGGGTCCGACACGCCAGGAATGTCGTCAAATATTGCATCCGAGATGTTAGGTTGCCTTAGGTTAGGATATATAACGTTATAGACGCATGTAATGTTACCACCGAGACGTAGGGACCGACACGCCTGGAATGTTGTCAAATGTTACATCCGAGATGTTAGGTCGTCTTAGGTTAGGATATATAACGTTATAGACGTATATACTGTTCCCTCCGAGAAGTAGGGTTCGACAGGCCAGGAATGTTGTCAAATATTGCATCCGAGATGTTAGGTTGCCTCAGATTAGGATATGCAACGTTATAGACGCATATATTGTTCCCACGGAGAAGTAGGGTCCGACACGCCTGGAAGGTAGTAGAATATTACATCCGAGATGTCAGGTTGCCTTAGATTAGGATATATACCGTTATAGACGTATATACTGTTCCCTCCGAGAAGTAGGGTTCGACAGGCCAGGAATGTTGTCAAATATTGCATCCGAGATGTTAGGTTGCCTCAGATTAGGATATGCAACGTTATAGACGCATATATTGTTCCCACGGAGAAGTAGGGTCCGACACGCCGGGAAGGTTGTAGAATATTACATCCGAGATGTTAGGTTGCCTTAGGTTAGGATATATACCGTTATGGACGTATATACTGTTCCCACCGAGAAGTAGGGTCCGCCACGCCTGGAATGATGTAGAATATTACATACGAGATGTCAGGTTGCCTTAGGTTAGGATATATGACGTTATAGACGCATGTAATGTTACCTCCGAGACGTAGGGACCGACACGCCTGGAACCTGGTCAAATATTGCATCCGAGATGTTAGGTTGCCTTAGATTAGGATATACAACGTTATAGACGCATATAATTTTCCCACCGAGAAGTAGGGTTCGACAGGCCAGGAATGTTGTCAAATATTGCATCCGAGATGTTAGGCTGCCTTAGATTAGGATATATACCGTTATAGACGTATATACTGTTCCCACCGAGAAGTAGGGGTCGACACGCCAGGAATGTTGTCAAATATTACATACGAGATGTTAGGTTGCCTTAGATTAGGATATGCAACGTTATATACGCA
This sequence comes from Xylocopa violacea, assembly GCA_963969225.1. Classification (NCBI taxonomy): domain Eukaryota; kingdom Metazoa; phylum Arthropoda; class Insecta; order Hymenoptera; family Apidae; genus Xylocopa; species Xylocopa violacea. The sequence continues at coordinate 26,092,065 of CAXAJV010000004.1, forward strand.
TATAATGTTCCCACCGAGAAGTAGGGTCCGACACGCCTGGAAGGTTGTAGAATATTACATCCGAGATGTTAGGTTGCCTTAGGTTAGGATATATAACGTTATAGACATATATACTGTTCCCTCCGAGAAGTAGGGTTCGACAGGCTAGGAATGTTGTCAAATATTGCATCCGAGATGTTAGGTTGCCTTAGATTAGGATATATAGCGTTATAGACGCATATAATGTTCCCACCGAGAAGTAGGGTTCGACACTCCAGGAATGTTGTCAAATATTACATACGAGATGTTAGGTGGCCTTAGGTTAGGATATATGACGTTACAGACGTATATAATGTTCCCTCCGAGAAGTAGGGTTCGACAGGCCAGGAATGTTGTCAAATATTGCATCCGAGATGTTAGGCTGCCTTAGATTAGGATATATACCGTTATAGACGTATATACTGTTCCCACCGAGAAGTAGGGTTCGACACGCCAGGAATGTTGTCAAATATTACATACGAGATGTTAGGTGGCCTTAGGTTAGGATATATAACGTTATAGACGCATGTAATGTTACGACCGAGACGTAGGGTCCGACACGCCTGGAATGTTGTAAAATGTTACATCCGAGATGTTAGGTTGCCTAAGATTAGGATATATACCGTTATAGACGCATGTAATGTTACCACCGAGACGTAGGGGCCGACACGCCTGGAATGTTGTCAAATGTTACATCCGAGATGTTAGGTTGTCTTAGGTTAGGATATATGACGTTACAGACGTATAGAATGTTCCCTCCGAGAAGTAGGGTTCGACGGGCCAGGAATGTTGTCAAATATTGCATCCGAGATGTTAGGCTGCCTTAGATTAGGATATATACCGTTATAGACGTATATACTGTTCCCACCGAGAAGTAGGGTTCGACACGCCAGGAATGTTGTCAAACATTACATACGAGATGTTAGATTGCCTTAGATTAGGATATGCAACGTTATATACGCATATAATGTTCCCACCGAGAAGTAGGGTCCGACACGCCTGGAAGGTTGTAGAATATTACATCCGAGATGTTAGGTTGCCTTAGGTTAGGATATATAACGTTATAGACATATATACTGTTCCCTCCGAGAAGTAGGGATCGACACGGCAGGAATATTGTAGAATGTTACATCCGAGATGTCAGGTTGCCTTAGGTTAGGATATATAACGTTATAGACGTATATACTGTTCTCACCGAGAAGTAGGGTCCGACACGCCAGGAATGTCGTCAAATATTGCATCCGAGATGTTAGGTTGCCTTAGGTTAGGATATATAACGTTATAGACGCATGTAATGTTACCACCGAGACGTAGGGACCGACACGCCTGGAATGTTGTCAAATGTTACATCCGAGATGTTAGGTCGTCTTAGGTTAGGATATATGACGTTACAGACGTATATAATGTTCCCTCCGAGAAGTAGGGTTCGACAGGCCAGGAATGTTGTCAAATATTGCATCCGAGATCTTAGGTTGCCTTAGATTAGGATATATACCGTTATAGACGTATATACTGTTCCCTCCGAGAAGTAGGGTTCGACAGGGCAGGAATGTTGTCAAATATTGCATCCGAGATGTTAGGTTGCCTCAGATTAGGATATGCAACGTTATAGACGCATATATTGTTCCCACGGAGAAGTAGGGTCCGACACGCCTGGAAGGTAGTAGAATATTACATCCGAGATGTCAGGTTGCCTTAGATTAGGATATATACCGTTATAGACGTATATACTGTTCCCTCCGAGAAGTAGGGTTCGACAGGCCAGGAATGTTGTCAAATATTGCATCCGAGATGTTAGGTTGCCTCAGATTAGGATATGCAACGTTATAGACGCATATATTGTTCCCACGGAGAAGTAGGGTCCGACACGCCGGGAAGGTTGTAGAATATTACATCCGAGATGTTAGGTTGCCTTAGGTTAGGATATATATCGTTATAGACGTATATACTGTTCCCTCCGAGAAGTAGGGTTCGACAGGCTAGGAATGTTGTCAAATATTGCATCCGAGATGTTAGGTTGCCTTAGATTAGGATATATAGCGTTATAGACGCATATAATGTTCCCACCGAGAAGTAGGTTTCGACACGCCAGGAATGTTGTCAAATATTACATACGAGATGTTAGGTGGCCTTAGGTTAGGATATATGACGTTACAGACGTATATAATGTTCCCTCCGAGAAGTAGGGTTCGACAGGCCAGGAATGTTGTCAAATATTGCATCCGAGATGTTAGGCTGCCTTAGATTAGGATATATACCGTTATAGACGTATATACTGTTCCCACCGAGAAGTAGGGTTCGACACGCCAGGAATGTTGTCAAATATTACATACGAGATGTTAGGTGGCCTTAGGTTAGGATATATAACGTTATAGACGCATGTAATGTTACCACCGAGACGTAGGGACCGACACGCCTGGAATGTTGTCAAATGTTACATCCGAGATGTTAGGTTGCCTTAGGTTAGGATATATGACGTTATAGACGTATATGCTGTTCCCTCCGAGAAGTAGGGTTCGACAGGCCAGGAATGTTGTCAAATATTGCATCCGAGATGTTAGGTTCCCTTAGGTTAGGATATATACCGTTATAAACGTATATACATTTCCCACCTAAAAGAATGCTCCGACACGGCAGGAATGTTGTAGAATATTACATCCGAAATGTCAGGTTGCCTTAGGTTAGGATATATAACGTTATAGACGTATATACTGTTCCCACCGAGAAGTAGGGTCCGACACGCCAGGAATGTTGTCAAATATTACATACGAGATGTTATGTGGCCTTAGGTTAGGATATATAACGTTATAGACGCATGTAACGTTACCACCGAGACGTAGGGACCGACACGCCTGGAATGTTGTAAAATGTTACATCCGAGATGTTAGGTTGCCTAAGATTAGGATATATACCATTATAGACGCATGTAATGTTACCACCGAGACGTAGGGACCGACACGCCTGGAATGTTGTCAAATGTTACATCCGAGATGTTAAGTTGCCTCAGGTTAGGATATATGACGTTATAGACGTATATACTGTTCCCTCCGGATGGTAGGGTTCGACACGCCAGGAATGTTGTCAAATATTACATACGAGAGGTTATGTGGCTTTAGATTAGGATATATAACGTTATAGACGCATGTAATGTTACCACCGAGACGTTGGGACCGACACGCCTGGAATGTTGTCAAATGTTACATCCGAGATGTTAGGTTGCCTAAGATTAGGATATATAACGTTATAGACGCATGTAATGTTACCACCGAGACGTAGGGACCGACACGCCTGGAATGTTGTCAAATGTTACATCCGAGATGTTAGGTTGCCTTAGGTTAGGATATATGACGTTATAGACGTATATGCTGTTCCCTCCGAGAAGTAGGGTTCGACAGGCCAGGAATGTTGTCAAATATTGCATCCGAGATGTTAGGTTGCCTTAGGTTAGGATATATGACGTTATAGACGCATGTAATGTTACCACCGAGACGTAGGGACCGACATGCCTGGAATGTTGTCAAATGTTACATCCGAGATGTTAGGTTGCCTTAGGTTAGGATATATGACGTCATAGACGTATATACTGTTCCCACTGAGAGGTAGGGTTCGACACGCCAGGAATGTTGTCAAATATTACATACGAGATGTTATGTGGCCTTAGGTTACGATATATAACGTTATAGACGCATGTAATGTTACGACCGAGACGTAGGGACCGACACGCCAGGAATGTTATCAAATATTACATACGAGATGTTATGTGGCTTTAGATTAGGATATATAACGTTATAGACGCATGTAATGTTACCACCGAGACGTAGGGACCGACACGCCTGGAATGTTGTCAAATGTTACATCCGAGATGTTAGGTAGCCTTAGGTTAGGATATATACCGTTATAGGCATATATACTGTTCCCTCCGAGAAGTAGGGTTCGACAGGCCAGGAATGTTGTCAAATGTTACATCCGAGATGTTAGGTTGTCTTAGCTTAGGATATATGACGTTACAGACGTATAGAATGTTCCCTCCGAGAAGTAGGGTTCGACAGGCCAGGAATGTTGTCAAATATTGCATCCGAGATGTTAGGCTGCCTTAGATTAGGATATATACCGTTATAGGCATATATACTGTTCCCTCCGAGGAGTAGGGTTCGACAGGCCAGGAATGTTGTCAAATGTTACATCCGAGATGTTAGGTTGTCTTAGCTTAGGATATATGACGTTACAGACGTATAGAATGTTCCCTCCGAGAAGTAGGGTTCGACAGGCCTGGAATGTTGTCAAATATTGCATCCGAGATGTTAGGTTGCCTTAGATTAGGATATATAGCGTTACAGACGCATATAATGTTACCACCGAGACGTAGGGACCGACATGCCTGGAATGTTGTCAAATGTTACATCCGAGATGTTAGTTTGCCTTAGGTTAGGATATATGACGTTATAGACGTATACACTGTTCCCTCCGGATGGTAGGGTTCGACAGGCCAGGAATGTTGTAAAATATTGCATCCGAGATGTTAGGTTGCCTTAGGTTAGGATATATAACGTTATAGACGCATGTAATGTTACCACCGAGACGTAGGGACCGACACGCCTGGAATGTTGTCAAATGTTACATCCGAGATGTTAGGTTGTCTTAGCTTAGGATATATGACGTTACAGACGTATAGAATGTTCCCTCCGAGAAGTAGGGTTCGACAGGCCAGGAATGTTGTCAAATATTGCATCCGAGATGTTAGGCTGCCTTAGATTAGGATATATACCGTTATAGACGTATATACTGTTCCCTCCGAGAAGTAGGGTTCGACAGGCCAGGAATGTTGTCAAATGTTACATCCGAGATGTTAGGTTGTCTTAGCTTAGGATATATGACGTTACAGACGTATAGAATGTTCCCTCCGAGAAGTAGGGTTCGACAGGCCAGGAATGTTGTCAAATATTGCATCCGAGATGTTAGGTTGCCTTAGATTAGGATATATAGCGTTACAGACGCATATAATGTTACCACCGAGACGTAGGGACCGACATGCCTGGAATGTTGTCAAATGTTACATCCGAGATGTTAGTTTGCCTTAGGTTAGGATATATGACGTTATAGACGTATATACTGTTCCCTCCGAGAAGTAGGGTTCGACAGGCCAGGAATGTTGCCAAATATTGCACCCGAGATGTTAGGTTGCCTTAGGTTAGGATATATAACGTTATAGACGCATGTAATGTTACCACCGAGACGTAGGGACCGACATGCCTGGAATGTTGTCAAATGTTACATCCGAGATGTTAGGTTGCCTTAGGTTAGGATATATGACGTTATAGACGTATATACTGTTCCCTCCGAGAAGTAGGGTTCGACAGGCCAGGAATGTTGTCAAATATTGCATCCGAGATGTTAGGTTGACTTAGATTAGGATATATACCGTTATAGACGTATATACTGTTCCCTCCGAGAAGTAGGGTTCGACAGGCCAGGAATGTTGTCAAATATTGCATCCGAGATGTTAGGTTCCCTTAGGTTAGGATATATACCGTTATAAACGTATATACATTTCCCACTGAAAAGAATGCTCCGACACGGCAGGAATGTTGTTGAATATTACATCCGAGATGTCAGGTTGCCTTAGGTTAGGATATATAACGTTATAGACGTATATACTGTTCCCACCGAGAAGTAGGGTCCGACACGCCAGGAATGTTGTCAAATATTACATCCGAGATGTTATGTTGCCTTAGGTTAGGATATATAACGTTATAGACGTATATACTGTTCCCACCGAGAAGTAGTGTTCGACACGCCAGGAATGTTGTCAAATATTACATACGAGATGTTATGTGGCCTTAGGTTAGGATATATAACGTTATAGACGCATGTAATGTTACGACCGAGACGTAGGGACCGACACGCCTGGAATGTTGTAAAATGTTACATCCGAGATGTTAGGTTGCCTAAGAACAGGATATATACCGTTATAGACGCATGTAATGTTCCCTCCGAGAAGTAGGGTTCGACAGGCCAGGAATGTTGTCAAATATTGCATTCGAGATGTTAGGCTGCCTTAGATTAGGATATATACCGTTATAGGCGTATATACTGTTCCCTCCGAGAAGTAGGGTTCGACAGGCCAGGAATTTTGTCAAATGTTACATCCGAGATGTTAGGTTGTCTTAGCTTAGGATATATGACGTTACAGACGTATATACTGTTCCCTCCGGATGGTAGGGTTCGACAGGCCAGGAATGTTGTCAAATATTGCATCCGAGATGTTAGATTGCCTTAGATTACGATATCGACCGTTATAGACGCATATAATATTCCCACCGAAAAGTATGCACCGACACGCCAGGAATATTGCAAAATATTACGTCTGAGATAATAGGTTGCCTTAGATTAGGATATACAACGTTATAGACTCATATAATGTTCCCACCGAGAAGTAGGGTCCGACACGCCTGGAATGATGTAGAATATTACATCCGAGATGTCAGGTTGCCTTCGGTTAGGATATATATCGTTATAGACGTATATACTGTTCCCTCCGAGAAGTAGGGTTCGACAGGCTAAGAATGTTGTCAAATATTGCATCCGAGATGTTAGGTTGCCTTAGATTAGGATATATACCGTTATAGACGCATGTAATGTTACCACCGAGACGTAGGGACCGACACGCCTGGAATGTTGTCAAATGTTACATCCGAGATGTTAGGTTGCCTTAGGTTAGGATATATGACGTTATAGACGTAGATACTGTTCCCTCCGAGAAGTAGGGTTCGACAGGCCAGGAATGTTGTCAAATATTGCATCCGAGATGTTAGGTTGCCTTAGGTTAGGATATATAACGTTATAGACGCATGTAACGTTACCACCGAGACGTAGGGACCGACACGCCTGGAATGTTGTCAAATGTTACATCCGAGATGTTAGGTTGCCTTAGATTAGGATATATGACGTTATAGACGTATATACTGTTCCCACCGAGAGGTAGGATTCGACACGCCACGAATGTTGTCAAATATTACATACGAGATGTTATGTGGCCTTAGGTTACGATATATAACGTTATAGACGTATATACTGTTCCCTCCGAGAAGTAGGGTTCGACAGGCCAGGAATGTTGTCAAATGTTACATCCGAGATGTTAGATTGCCTTAGATTACGATATCGACCGTTATAGACGCATATAATATTCCCACCGAAAAGTATGCACCGACACGCCAGGAATATTGCAAAATATTACGTCTGAGATAATAGGTTGCCTTAGATTAGGATATACAACGTTATAGACTCATATAATGTTCCCACCGAGAAGTAGGGTCCGACACGCCTGGAATGATGTAGAATATTACATCCGAGATGTCAGGTTGCCTTCGGTTAGGATATATATCGTTATAGACGTATATACTGTTCCCTCCGAGAAGTAGGGTTCGACAGGCTAAGAATGTTGTCAAATATTGCATCCGAGATGTTAGGTTGCCTTAGATTAGGATATATACCGTTATAGACGCATGTAATGTTACCACCGAGACGTAGGGACCGACACGCCTGGAATGTTGTCAAATGTTACATCCGAGATGTTAGGTTGCCTTAGGTTAGGATATATGACGTTATAGACGTAGATACTGTTCCCTCCGAGAAGTAGGGTTCGACAGGCCAGGAATGTTGTCAAATATTGCATCCGAGATGTTAGGTTGCCTTAGGTTAGGATATATAACGTTATAGACGCATGTAACGTTACCACCGAGACGTAGGGACCGACACGCCTGGAATGTTGTCAAATGTTACATCCGAGATGTTAGGTTGCCTTAGATTAGGATATATGACGTTATAGACGTATATACTGTTCCCACCGAGAGGTAGGGTTCGACACGCCACGAATGTTGTCAAATATTACATACGAGATGTTATGTGGCCTTAGGTTACGATATATAACGTTATAGACGTATATACTGTTCCCTCCGAGAAGTAGGGTTCGACAGGCCAGGAATGTTGTCAAATATTGCATCCGAGATGTTAGGTTGCCTTAGATTAGGATATATACCGTTATAGACGCATGTAATGTTACCACCGAGACGTAGGGACCGACACGCCTGGAATGTTGTCAAATGTTACATCCGAGATGTTAGGTTGCCTTAGGTTAGGATATATGACGTTATAGACGTAGATACTGTTCCCTCCGAGAAGTAGGGTTCGTCAGGCCAGGAATGTTGTCAAATATTGCATCCGAGATGTTAGGTTGCCTTAGGTTAGGATATATAACGTTATAGACGCATGTAACGTTACCACCGAGACGTAGGGACCGACACGCCTGGAATGTTGTCAAATGTTACATCCGAGATGTTAGGTTGCCTTAGATTAGGATATATGACGTTATAGACGTATATACTGTTCCCACCGAGAGGTAGGATTCGACACGCCACGAATGTTGTCAAATATTACATACGAGATGTTATGTGGCCTTAGGTTACGATATATAACGTTATAGACGTATATACTGTTCCCTCCGAGAAGTAGGGTTCGACAGGCCAGGAATGTTGTCAAATATTGCATCCGAGATGTTAGGTTCCCTTAGGTTAGGATATATACCGTTATAAACGTATATACATTTCCCACTGAAAAGAATGCTCCGGCACGGCAGGAATGTTGTTGAATATTACATCCGAGATGTCAGGTTGCCTTAGGTTAGGATATATAACGTTATAGACGTATATACTGTTCCCACCGAGAAGTAGGGTCCGACACGCCAGGAATGTTGTCAAATATTACATCCGAGATGTTATGTTGCCTTAGGTTAGGATATATAACGTTATAGACGTATATACTGTTCCCACCGAGAAGTAGTGTTCGACACGCCAGGAATGTTGTCAAATATTACATACGAGATGTTATGTGGCCTTAGGTTAGGATATATAACGTTATAGACGCATGTAATGTTACGACCGAGACGTAGGGACCGACACGCCTGGAATGTTGTAAAATGTTACATCCGAGATGTTAGGTTGCCTAAGAACAGGATATATACCGTTATAGACGCATGTAATGTTCCCTCCGAGAAGTAGGGTTCGACAGGCCAGGAATGTTGTCAAATATTGCATTCGAGATGTTAGGCTGCCTTAGATTAGGATATATACCGTTATAGGCGTATATACTGTTCCCTCCGAGAAGTAGGGTTCGACAGGCCAGGAATTTTGTCAAATGTTACATCCGAGATGTTAGGTTGTCTTAGCTTAGGATATATGACGTTACAGACGTATATACTGTTCCCTCCGGATGGTAGGGTTCGACAGGCCAGGAATGTTGTCAAATATTGCATCCGAGATGTTAGATTGCCTTAGATTACGATATCGACCGTTATAGACGCATATAATATTCCCACCGAAAAGTATGCACCGACACGCCAGGAATATTGCAAAATATTACGTCTGAGATAATAGGTTGCCTTAGATTAGGATATACAACGTTATAGACTCATATAATGTTCCCACCGAGAAGTAGGGTCCGACACGCCTGGAATGATGTAGAATATTACATCCGAGATGTCAGGTTGCCTTCGGTTAGGATATATATCGTTATAGACGTATATACTGTTCCCTCCGAGAAGTAGGGTTCGACAGGCTAAGAATGTTGTCAAATATTGCATCCGAGATGTTAGGTTGCCTTAGATTAGGATATATACCGTTATAGACGCATGTAATGTTACCACCGAGACGTAGGGACCGACACGCCTGGAATGTTGTCAAATGTTACATCCGAGATGTTAGGTTGCCTTAGGTTAGGATATATGACGTTATAGACGTAGATACTGTTCCCTCCGAGAAGTAGGGTTCGACAGGCCAGGAATGTTGTCAAATATTGCATCCGAGATGTTAGGTTGCCTTAGGTTAGGATATATAACGTTATAGACGCATGTAACGTTACCACCGAGACGTAGGGACCGACACGCCTGGAATGTTGTCAAATGTTACATCCGAGATGTTAGGTTGCCTTAGATTAGGATATATGACGTTATAGACGTATATACTGTTCCCACCGAGAGGTAGGATTCGACACGCCACGAATGTTGTCAAATATTACATACGAGATGTTATGTGGCCTTAGGTTACGATATATAACGTTATAGACGTATATACTGTTCCCTCCGAGAAGTAGGGTTCGACAGGCCAGGAATGTTGTCAAATGTTACATCCGAGATGTTAGATTGCCTTAGATTACGATATCGACCGTTATAGACGCATATAATATTCCCACCGAAAAGTATGCACCGACACGCCAGGAATATTGCAAAATATTACGTCTGAGATAATAGGTTGCCTTAGATTAGGATATACAACGTTATAGACTCATATAATGTTCCCACCGAGAAGTAGGGTCCGACACGCCTGGAATGATGTAGAATATTACATCCGAGATGTCAGGTTGCCTTCGGTTAGGATATATATCGTTATAGACGTATATACTGTTCCCTCCGAGAAGTAGGGTTCGACAGGCTAAGAATGTTGTCAAATATTGCATCCGAGATGTTAGGTTGCCTTAGATTAGGATATATACCGTTATAGACGCATGTAATGTTACCACCGAGACGTAGGGACCGACACGCCTGGAATGTTGTCAAATGTTACATCCGAGATGTTAGGTTGCCTTAGGTTAGGATATATGACGTTATAGACGTAGATACTGTTCCCTCCGAGAAGTAGGGTTCGACAGGCCAGGAATGTTGTCAAATATTGCATCCGAGATGTTAGGTTGCCTTAGGTTAGGATATATAACGTTATAGACGCATGTAACGTTACCACCGAGACGTAGGGACCGACACGCCTGGAATGTTGTCAAATGTTACATCCGAGATGTTAGGTTGCCTTAGATTAGGATATATGACGTTATAGACGTATATACTGTTCCCACCGAGAGGTAGGGTTCGACACGCCACGAATGTTGTCAAATATTACATACGAGATGTTATGTGGCCTTAGGTTACGATATATAACGTTATAGACGTATATACTGTTCCCTCCGGGAAGTAGGGTTCGACAGGCCAGGAATGTTGTCAAATGTTACATCCGAGATGTTAGGTTGTCTTAGCTTAGGATATATGACGTTACAGACGTATAGAATGTTCCCTCCGAGAAGTAGGGTTCGACAGGCCAGGAATGTTGTCAAATATTGCATCCGAGATGTTAGGTTGCCTTAGATTAGGATATATACCGTTATAGACGCATGTAATGTTACCACCGAGACGTAGGGACCGACACGCCTGGAATGTTGTCAAATGTTACATCCGAGATGTTAGGTTGCCTTAGGTTAGGATATATGACGTTATAGACGTAGATACTGTTCCCTCCGAGAAGTAGGGTTCGACAGGCCAGGAATGTTGTCAAATATTGCATCCGAGATGTTAGGTTGCCTTAGGTTAGGATATATAACGTTATAGACGCATGTAACGTTACCACCGAGACGTAGGGACCGACACGCCTGGAATGTTGTCAAATGTTACATCCGAGATGTTAGGTTGCCTTAGATTAGGATATATGACGTTATAGACGTATATACTGTTCCCACCGAGAGGTAGGGTTCGACACGCCACGAATGTTGTCAAATATTACATACGAGATGTTATGTGGCCTTAGGTTACGATATATAACGTTATAGACGTATATACTGTTCCCTCCGAGAAGTAGGGTCCGACACGCCAGGAATGTTGTCAAATATTACATCCGAGATGTTATGTTGCCTTAGGTTAGGATATATGACGTTATAGACGTATATACTGTTCCCACCGAGAAGTAGGGTTCGACACGCCAGGAATGTTGTCAAATATTACATACGAGATGTTATGTGGCCTTAGGTTAGGATATATAACGTTATAGACGCATGTAATGTTACGACCGAGACGTAGGGACCGACACGCCTGGAATGTTGTAAAATGTTACATCCGAGATGTTAGGTTGCCTAAGATCAGGATATATACCGTTATAGACGCATGTAATGTTCCCTCCGAGAAGTAGGGTTCGACAGGCCAGGAATGTTGTCAAATATTGCATTCGAGATGTTAGGCTGCCTTAGATTAGGATATATACCGTTATAGGCGTATATACTGTTCCCTCCGAGAAGTAGGGTTCGACAGGCCAGGAATTTTGTCAAATGTTACATCCGAGATGTTAGGTTGTCTTAGCTTAGGATATATGACGTTACAGACGTATATACTGTTCCCTCCGGATGGTAGGGTTCGACAGGCCAGGAATGTTGTCAAATATTGCATCCGAGATGTTAGATTGCCTTAGATTACGATATCGACCGTTATAGACGCATATAATATTCCCACCGAAAAGTATGCACCGACACGCCAGGAATATTGCAAAATATTACGTCTGAGATAATAGGTTGCCTTAGATTAGGATATACAACGTTATAGACTCATATAATGTTCCCACCGAGAAGTAGGGTCCGACACGCCTGGAATGATGTAGAATATTACATCCGAGATGTCAGGTTGCCTTCGGTTAGGATATATATCGTTATAGACGTATATACTGTTCCCTCCGAGAAGTAGGGTTCGACAGGCTAAGAATGTTGTCAAATATTGCATCCGAGATGTTAGGTTGCCTTAGATTAGGATATATACCGTTATAGACGCATGTAATGTTACCACCGAGACGTAGGGACCGACACGCCTGGAATGTTGTCAAATGTTACATCCGAGATGTTAGGTTGCCTTAGGTTAGGATATATGACGTTATAGACGTAGATACTGTTCCCACCGAGAGGTAGGATTCGACACGCCACGAATGTTGTCAAATATTACATACGAGATGTTATGTGGCCTTAGGTTACGATATATAACGTTATAGACGTATATACTGTTCCCTCCGAGAAGTAGGGTTCGACAGGCCAGGAATGTTGTCAAATGTTACATCCGAGATGTTAGGTTGTCTTAGCTTAGGATATATGACGTTACAGACGTATAGAATGTTCCCTCCGAGAAGTAGGGTTCGACAGGCCAGGAATGTTGTCAAATATTGCATCCGAGATGTTAGGCTGCCTTAGATTAGGATATATACCGTTCTAGACGTATATACTGTTCCCTCCGAGAAGTAGGGTTCGACAGGCCAGGAATGTTGTCAAATGTTACATCCGAGATGTTAGGTTGTCTTAGCTTAGGATATATGACGTTACAGACGTATAGAATGTTCCCTCCGAGAAGTAGGGTTCGACAGGCCAGGAATGTTGTCAAATATTGCATCCGAGATGTTAGGTTGCCTTAGATTAGGATATATAGCGTTACAGACGCATATAATGTTACCACCGAGACGTAGGGACCGACATGCCTGGAATGTTGTCAAATGTTACATCCGAGATGTTAGTTTGCCTTAGGTTAGGATATATGACGTTATAGACGTATATACTGTTCCCTCCGAGAAGTAGGGTTCGACAGGCCAGGAATGTTGCCAAATATTGCACCCGAGATGTTAGGTTGCCTTAGGTTAGGATATATAACGTTATAGACGCATGTAATGTTACCACCGAGACGTAGGGACCGACATGCCTGGAATGTTGTCAAATGTTACATCCGAGATGTTAGGTTGCCTTAGGTTAGGATATATGACGTTATAGACGTATATACTGTTCCCTCCGAGAAGTAGGGTTCGACAGGCCAGGAATGTTGTCAAATATTGCATCCGAGATGTTAGGTTGACTTAGATTAGGATATATACCGTTATAGACGTATATACTGTTCCCTCCGAGAAGTAGGGTTCGACAGGCCAGGAATGTTGTCAAATATTGCATCCGAGATGTTAGGTTCCCTTAGGTTAGGATATATACCGTTATAAACGTATATACATTTCCCACTGAAAAGAATGCTCCGACACGGCAGGAATGTTGTTGAATATTACATCCGAGATGTCAGGTTGCCTTAGGTTAGGATATATAACGTTATAGACGTATATACTGTTCCCACCGAGAAGTAGGGTCCGACACGCCAGGAATGTTGTCAAATATTACATCCGAGATGTTATGTTGCCTTAGGTTAGGATATATAACGTTATAGACGTATATACTGTTCCCACCGAGAAGTAGGGTTCGACACGCCAGGAATGTTGTCAAATATTACATACGAGATGTTATGTGGCCTTAGGTTAGGATATATAACGTTATAGACGCATGTAATGTTACGACCGAGACGTAGGGACCGACACGCCTGGAATGTTGTAAAATGTTACATCCGAGATGTTAGGTTGCCTAAGATCAGGATATATACCGTTATAGACGCATGTAATGTTCCCTCCGAGAAGTAGGGTTCGACAGGCCAGGAATGTTGTCAAATATTGCATTCGAGATGTTAGGCTGCCTTAGATTAGGATATATACCGTTATAGGCGCATATACTGTTCCCTCCGAGAAGTAGGGTTCGACAGGCCAGGAATTTTGTCAAATGTTACATCCGAGATGTTAGGTTGTCTTAGCTTAGGATATATGACGTTACAGACGTATATACTGTTCCCTCCGGATGGTAGGGTTCGACAGGCCAGGAATGTTGTCAAATATTGCATCCGAGATGTTAGATTGCCTTAGATTACGATATCGACCGTTATAGACGCATATAATATTCCCACCGAAAAGTATGCACCGACACGCCAGGAATATTGCAAAATATTACGTCTGAGATAATAGGTTGCCTTAGATTAGGATATACAACGTTATAGACTCATATAATGTTCCCACCGAGAAGTAGGGTCCGACACGCCTGGAATGATGTAGAATATTACATCCGAGATGTCAGGTTGCCTTCGGTTAGGATATATATCGTTATAGACGTATATACTGTTCCCTCCGAGAAGTAGGGTTCGACAGGCTAAGAATGTTGTCAAATATTGCATCCGAGATGTTAGGTTGCCTTAGATTAGGATATATACCGTTATAGACGCATGTAATGTTACCACCGAGACGTAGGGACCGACACGCCTGGAATGTTGTCAAATGTTACATCCGAGATGTTAGGTTGCCTTAGGTTAGGATATATGACGTTATAGACGTAGATACTGTTCCCTCCGAGAAGTAGGGTTCGACAGGCCAGGAATGTTGTCAAATATTGCATCCGAGATGTTAGGTTGCCTTAGGTTAGGATATATAACGTTATAGACGCATGTAACGTTACCACCGAGACGTAGGGACCGACACGCCTGGAATGTTGTCAAATGTTACATCCGAGATGTTAGGTTGCCTTAGATTAGGATATATGACGTTATAGACGTATATACTGTTCCCACCGAGAGGTAGGGTTCGACACGCCACGAATGTTGTCAAATATTACATACGAGATGTTATGTGGCCTTAGGTTACGATATATAACGTTATAGACGTATATACTGTTCCCTCCGAGAAGTAGGGTTCGACAGGCCAGGAATGTTGTCAAATGTTACATCCGAGATGTTAGGTTGTCTTAGCTTAGGATATATGACGTTACAGACGTATAGAATGTTCCCTCCGAGAAGTAGGGTTCGACAGGCCAGGAATGTTGTCAAATATTGCATCCGAGATGTTAGGTTGCCTTAGATTAGGATATATACCGTTATAGACGCATGTAATGTTACCACCGAGACGTAGGGACCGACACGCCTGGAATGTTGTCAAATGTTACATCCGAGATGTTAGGTTGCCTTAGGTTAGGATATATGACGTTATAGACGTAGATACTGTTCCCTCCGAGAGGTAGGGTTCGACAGGCCAGGAATGTTGTCAAATATTGCATCCGAGATGTTAGGTTGCCTTAGGTTAGGATATATAACGTTATAGACGCATGTAACGTTACCACCGAGACGTAGGGACCGACACGCCTGGAATGTTGTCAAATGTTACATCCGAGATGTTAGGTTGCCTTAGATTAGGATATATGACGTTATAGACGTATATACTGTTCCCACCGAGAGGTAGGGTTCGACACGCCACGAATGTTGTCAAATATTACATACGAGATGTTATGTGGCCTTAGGTTACGATATATAACGTTATAGACGTATATACTGTTCCCTCCGAGAAGTAGGGTTCGACAGGCCAGGAATGTTGTCAAATGTTACATCCGAGATGTTAGGTTGTCTTAGCTTAGGATATATGACGTTACAGACGTATAGAATGTTCCCTCCGAGAAGTAGGGTTCGACAGGCCAGGAATGTTGTCAAATATTGCATCCGAGATGTTAGGTTGCCTTAGATTAGGATATATAGCGTTACAGACGCATATAATGTTACCACCGAGACGTAGGGACCGACATGCCTGGAATGTTGTCAAATGTTACATCCGAGATGTTAATTTGCCTTAGGTTAGGATATATGACGTTATAGACGTATATACTGTTCCCTCCGAGAAGTAGGGTTCGACAGGCCAGGAATGTTGTCAAATATTGCATCCGAGATGTTATGTGGCCTTAGGTTACGATATATAACGTTATAGACGCATGTAATGTTACGACCGAGACGTAGGGACCGACACGCCTGGAATGTTGTAAAATGTTACATCCGAGATGTTAGGTTGCCTAAGATTAGGATATATACCGTTATAGACGCATGTAATGTTACCACCGAGACGTAGGGACCGACATGCCTGGAATGTTGTCAAATGTTACATCCGAGATGTTAGGTTGCCTTAGGTTAGGATATATGACGTTATAGACGTATATACTGTTCCCACCGAGAGGTAGGGTTCGACACGCCAGGAATGTTGTCAAATATTACATACAGGATGTTATGTGGCTTTAGATTAGGATATATAACGTTATAGACGCATGTAATGTTACCACCGAGACGTTGGGACCGACACGCCTGGAATGTTGTCAAATGTTACATGCGAGATATTAGATTGCCTAAGATTAGGATATATAACGTTATAGACGCATGTAATGTTACCACCGAGACGTAGGGACCGACACGCCTGGAATGTTGTCAAATGTTACATCCGAGATGTTAGGTTGTCTTAGCTTAGGATATATGACGTTACAGACGTATAGAATGTTCCCTCCGAGAAGTACGGTTCGACAGGCCAGGAATGTTGTCAAATATTGCATCCGAGATGTTAGGCTGCCTTAGATTAGGATATATACCGTTATAGGCGTATATACTGTTCCCTCCGAGAAGTAGGGTTCGACAGGCCAGGAATGTTGTCAAATGTTACATCCGAGATGTTAGGTTGTCTTAGCTTAGGATATATGACGTTACAGACGTATAGAATGTTCCCTCCGAGAAGTAGGGTTCGACAGGCCTGGAATGTTGTCAAATATTGCATCCGAGATGTTAGGTTGCCTTAGATTAGGATATATAGCGTTACAGACGCATATAATGTTACCACCGAGACGTAGGGACCGACATGCCTGGAATGTTGTCAAATGTTACATCCGAGATGTTAGTTTGCCTTAGGTTAGGATATATGACGTTATAGACGTATACACTGTTCCCTCCGGATGGTAGGGTTCGACAGGCCAGGAATGTTGTCAAATATTGCATCCGAGATGTTAGGTTGCCTTAGGTTAGGATATATAACGTTATAGACGCATGTAATGTTACCACCGAGACGTAGGGACCGACACGCCTGGAATGTTGTCAAATGTTACATCCGAGATGTTAGGTTGTCTTAGCTTAGGATATATGACGTTACAGACGTATAGAATGTTCCCTCCGAGAAGTAGGGTTCGACAGGCCAGGAATGTTGTCAAATATTGCATCCGAGATGTTAGGCTGCCTTAGATTAGGATATATACCGTTATAGACGTATATACTGTTCCCTCCGAGAAGTAGGGTTCGACAGGCCAGGAATGTTGTCAAATGTTACATCCGAGATGTTAGGTTGTGTTAGCTTAGGATATATGACGTTACAGACGTATAGAATGTTCCCTCCGAGAAGTAGGGTTCGACAGGCCAGGAATGTTGTCAAATATTGCATCCGAGATGTTAGGTTGCCTTAGGTTAGGATATATGACGTTATAGACGTATATACTGTTCCCACCGAGAGGTAGGGTTCGACACGCCAGGAATGTTGTCAAATATTACATACGAGATGTTATGTGGCCTTAGGTTACGATATATAACGTTATAGACGCATGTAATGTTACGACCGAGACGTAGGGACCGACACGCCTGGAATGTTGTAAAATGTTACATCCGAGATGTCAGGTTGCCTAAGATTAGGATATATACCGTTATAGACGCATGTAATGTTACCACCGAGACGTAGGGACCGACATGCCTGGAATGTTGTCAAATGTTACATCCGAGATGTTAGGTAGCCTTAGGTTAGGATATATGACGTTATAGACGTATATACCGTTCCCTCCGGATGGTAGGGTTCGACAGGCCAGGAATGTTGTCAAATATTGCATCTGAGATGTTAGGTTGCCTTAGCTTAGGATATATAACGTTATAGACGCATGTAATGTTACCACCGAGACGTAGGGACCGACTCGCCTGGAATGTTGTCAAATATTACATACGAGATGTTAGGTGGCCTTAGGTTAGGAAATATAACGTTATAGACGCATGTAATGTTACCACCGAGACGTAGGGACCGACACGCCTGGAATGTTGTCAAATGTTACATCCGAGATGTTAGGTTGTCTTAGCTTAGGATATATGACGTTACAGACGTATAGAATGTTCCCTCCGAGAAGTACGGTTCGACAGGCCAGGAATGTTGTCAAATATTGCATCCGAGATGTTAGGCTGCCTTAGATTAGGATATATACCGTTATAGGCGTATATACTGTTCCCTCCGAGAAGTAGGGTTCGACAGGCCAGGAATGTTGTCAAATGTTACATCCGAGATGTTAGGTTGTCTTAGCTTATGATATATGACGTTACAGACGTATAGAATGTTCCCTCCGAGAAGTAGGGTTCGACAGGCCTGGAATGTTGTCAAATATTGCATCCGAGATGTTAGGTTGCCTTAGATTAGGATATATAGCGTTACAGACGCATATAATGTTACCACCGAGACGTAGGGACCGACATGCCTGGAATGTTGTCAAATGTTACATCCGAGATGTTAGTTTGCCTTAGGTTAGGATATATGACGTTATAGACGTATACACTGTTCCCTCCGGATGGTAGGGTTCGACAGGCCAGGAATGTTGTCAAATATTGCATCCGAGATGTTAGGTTGCCTTAGGTTAGGATATATAACGATATAGACGCATGTAATGTTACCACCGAGACGTAGGGACCGACACGCCTGGAATGTTGTCAAATGTTACATCCGAGATGTTAGGTTGTCTTAGCTTAGGATATATGACGTTACAGACGTATAGAATGTTCCCTCCGAGAAGTAGGGTTCGACAGGCCAGGAATGTTGTCAAATATTGCATCCGAGATGTTAGGCTGCCTTAGATTAGGATATATACCGTTATAGACGTATATACTGTTCCCTCCGAGAAGTAGGGTTCGACAGGCCAGGAATGTTGTCAAATGTTACATCCGAGATGTTAGGTTGTCTTAGCTTAGGATATATGACGTTACAGACGTATAGAATGTTCCCTCCGAGAAGTAGGGTTCGACAGGCCAGGAATGTTGTCAAATATTGCATCCGAGATGTTAGGTTGCCTTAGGTTAGGATATATGACGTTATAGACGTATATACTGTTCCCACCGAGAGGTAGGGTTCGACACGCCAGGAATGTTGTCAAATATTACATACGAGATGTTATGTGGCCTTAGGTTACGATATATAACGTTATAGACGCATGTAATGTTACGACCGAGACGTAGGGACCGACACGCCTGGAATGTTGTAAAATGTTACATCCGAGATGTTAGGTTGCCTAAGATTAGGATATATACCGTTATAGACGCATGTAATGTTACCACCGAGACGTAGGGACCGACATGCCTGGAATGTTGTCAAATGTTACATCCGAGATGTTAGGTTGCCTTAGGTTAGGATATATGACGTTATAGACGTATATACTGTTCCCACCGAGAGGTAGGGTTCGACACGCCAGGAATGTTATCAAATATTACATACGAGATGTTAGGTTGCCTAAGATTAGGATATATACCGTTATAGACGCATGTAACGTTACCACCGAGACGTAGGGACCGACACGCCTGGAATGTTGTCAAATGTTACATCCGAGATGTTAGGTTGCCTTAGATTAGGATATATGACGTTATAGACGTATATACTGTTCCCACCGAGAGGTAGGATTCGACACGCCACGAATGTTGTCAAATGTTACATCCGAGATGTTAGGTTCCCTTAGGTTAGGATATATACCGTTATAAACGTATATACATTTCCCACTGAAAAGAATGCTCCGACACGGCAGGAATGTTGTTGAATATTACATCCGAGATGTCAGGTTGCCTTAGGTTAGGATATATGACGTTATAGACGTATATACTGTTCCCACCGAGAGGTAGGGTTCGACAGGCCAGGAATGTTGTCAAATATTGCATCCGAGATGTTAGATTGCCTTAGATTACGATATCGACCGTTATAGACGCATATAATATTCCCACCGAAAAGTATGCACCGACACGCCAGGAATATTGCAAAATATTACGTCTGAGATAATAGGTTGCCTTAGATTAGGATATACAACGTTATAGACTCATATAATGTTCCCACCGAGAAGTAGGGTCCGACACGCCTGGAATGATGTAGAATATTACATCCGAGATGTCAGGTTGCCTTCGGTTAGGATATATATCGTTATAGACGTATATACTGTTCCCTCCGAGAAGTAGGGTTCGACAGGCTAAGAATGTTGTCAAATATTGCATCCGAGATGTTAGGTTGCCTTAGATTAGGATATATACCGTTATAGACGCATGTAATGTTACCACCGAGACGTAGGGACCGACACGCCTGGAATGTTGTCAAATGTTACATCCGAGATGTTAGGTTGCCTTAGGTTAGGATATATGACGTTATAGACGTAGATACTGTTCCCTCCGAGAAGTAGGGTTCGACAGGCCAGGAATGTTGTCAAATATTGCATCCGAGATGTTAGGTAGCCTTAGGTTAGGATATATGACGTTATAGACGTATATACCGTTCCCTCCGGATGGTAGGGTTCGACAGGCCAGGAATGTTGTCAAATATTGCATCCGAGATGTTAGGTTGCCTTAGCTTAGGATATATAACGTTATAGACGCATGTAATGTTACCACCGAGACGTAGGGACCGACTCGCCTGGAATGTTGTCAAATATTACATACGAGATGTTAGGTGGCCTTAGGTTAGGAAATATAACGTTATAGACGCATGTAATGTTACCACCGAGACGTAGGGACCGACACGCCTGGAATGTTGTCAAATGTTACATCCGAGATGTTAGGTTGTCTTAGCTTAGGATATATGACGTTACAGACGTATAGAATGTTCCCTCCGAGAAGTACGGTTCGACAGGCCAGGAATGTTGTCAAATATTGCATCCGAGATGTTAGGCTGCCTTAGATTAGGATATATACCGTTATAGGCGTATATACTGTTCCCTCCGAGAAGTAGGGTTCGACAGGCCAGGAATGTTGTCAAATGTTACATCCGAGATGTTAGGTTGTCTTAGCTTATGATATATGACGTTACAGACGTATAGAATGTTCCCTCCGAGAAGTAGGGTTCGACAGGCCTGGAATGTTGTCAAATATTGCATCCGAGATGTTAGGTTGCCTTAGATTAGGATATATAGCGTTACAGACGCATATAATGTTACCACCGAGACGTAGGGACCGACATGCCTGGAATGTTGTCAAATGTTACATCCGAGATGTTAGTTTGCCTTAGGTTAGGATATATGACGTTATAGACGTATACACTGTTCCCTCCGGATGGTAGGGTTCGACAGGCCAGGAATGTTGTCAAATATTGCATCCGAGATGTTAGGTTGCCTTAGGTTAGGATATATAACGATATAGACGCATGTAATGTTACCACCGAGACGTAGGGACCGACACGCCTGGAATGTTGTCAAATGTTACATCCGAGATGTTAGGTTGTCTTAGCTTAGGATATATGACGTTACAGACGTATAGAATGTTCCCTCCGAGAAGTAGGGTTCGACAGGCCAGGAATGTTGTCAAATATTGCATCCGAGATGTTAGGCTGCCTTAGATT
Source organism: Xylocopa violacea (assembly GCA_963969225.1). Lineage (NCBI taxonomy): Eukaryota > Metazoa > Arthropoda > Insecta > Hymenoptera > Apidae > Xylocopa > Xylocopa violacea. The sequence goes on from CAXAJV010000004.1 coordinate 26,114,168, forward strand.
AGGATATATACCGTTATAGACGTATATACTGTTCCCTCCGAGAAGTAGGGTTCGACAGGCCAGGAATGTTGTCAAATGTTACATCCGAGATGTTAGGTTGTCTTAGCTTAGGATATATGACGTTACAGACGTATAGAATGTTCCCTCCGAGAAGTAGGGTTCGACAGGCCAGGAATGTTGTCAAATATTGCATCCGAGATGTTAGGTTGCCTTAGGTTAGGATATATGACGTTATAGACGTATATACTGTTCCCACCGAGAGGTAGGGTTCGACACGCCAGGAATGTTGTCAAATATTACATACGAGATGTTATGTGGCCTTAGGTTACGATATATAACGTTATAGACGCATGTAATGTTACGACCGAGACGTAGGGACCGACACGCCTGGAATGTTGTAAAATGTTACATCCGAGATGTTAGGTTGCCTAAGATTAGGATATATACCGTTATAGACGCATGTAATGTTACCACCGAGACGTAGGGACCGACATGCCTGGAATGTTGTCAAATGTTACATCCGAGATGTTAGGTTGCCTTAGGTTAGGATATATGACGTTATAGACGTATATACTGTTCCCACCGAGAGGTAGGGTTCGACACGCCAGGAATGTTATCAAATATTACATACGAGATGTTAGGTTGCCTAAGATTAGGATATATACCGTTATAGACGCATGTAACGTTACCACCGAGACGTAGGGACCGACACGCCTGGAATGTTGTCAAATGTTACATCCGAGATGTTAGGTTGCCTTAGATTAGGATATATGACGTTATAGACGTATATACTGTTCCCACCGAGAGGTAGGATTCGACACGCCACGAATGTTGTCAAATGTTACATCCGAGATGTTAGGTTCCCTTAGGTTAGGATATATACCGTTATAAACGTATATACATTTCCCACTGAAAAGAATGCTCCGACACGGCAGGAATGTTGTTGAATATTACATCCGAGATGTCAGGTTGCCTTAGGTTAGGATATATGACGTTATAGACGTATATACTGTTCCCACCGAGAGGTAGGGTTCGACAGGCCAGGAATGTTGTCAAATATTGCATCCGAGATGTTAGATTGCCTTAGATTACGATATCGACCGTTATAGACGCATATAATATTCCCACCGAAAAGTATGCACCGACACGCCAGGAATATTGCAAAATATTACGTCTGAGATAATAGGTTGCCTTAGATTAGGATATACAACGTTATAGACTCATATAATGTTCCCACCGAGAAGTAGGGTCCGACACGCCTGGAATGATGTAGAATATTACATCCGAGATGTCAGGTTGCCTTCGGTTAGGATATATATCGTTATAGACGTATATACTGTTCCCTCCGAGAAGTAGGGTTCGACAGGCTAAGAATGTTGTCAAATATTGCATCCGAGATGTTAGGTTGCCTTAGATTAGGATATATACCGTTATAGACGCATGTAATGTTACCACCGAGACGTAGGGACCGACACGCCTGGAATGTTGTCAAATGTTACATCCGAGATGTTAGGTTGCCTTAGGTTAGGATATATGACGTTATAGACGTAGATACTGTTCCCTCCGAGAAGTAGGGTTCGACAGGCCAGGAATGTTGTCAAATATTGCATCCGAGATGTTAGGTTGCCTTAGGTTAGGATATATAACGTTATAGACGCATGTAACGTTACCACCGAGACGTAGGGACCGACACGCCTGGAATGTTGTCAAATGTTACATCCGAGATGTTAGGTTGCCTTAGATTAGGATATATGACGTTATAGACGTATATACTGTTCCCACCGAGAGGTAGGGTTCGACACGCCACAAATGTTGTCAAATATTACATACGAGATGTTATGTGGCCTTAGGTTACGATATATAACGTTATAGACGTATATACTGTTCCCTCCGAGAAGTAGGGTTCGACAGGCCAGGAATGTTGTCAAATGTTACATCCGAGATGTTAGGTTGTCTTAGCTTAGGATATATGACGTTACAGACGTATAGAATGTTCCCTCCGAGAAGTAGGGTTCGACAGGCCAGGAATGTTGTCAAATATTGCATCCGAGATGTTAGGTTGCCTTAGATTAGGATATATACCGTTATAGACGCATGTAATGTTACCACCGAGACGTAGGGACCGACACGCCTGGAATGTTGTCAAATGTTACATCCGAGATGTTAGGTTGCCTTAGGTTAGGATATATGACGTTATAGACGTAGATACTGTTCCCTCCGAGAAGTAGGGTTCGACAGGCCAGGAATGTTGTCAAATATTGCATCCGAGATGTTAGGTTGCCTTAGGTTAGGATATATAACGTTATAGACGCATGTAACGTTACCACCGAGACGTAGGGACCGACACGCCTGGAATGTTGTCAAATGTTACATCCGAGATGTTAGGTTGCCTTAGATTAGGATATATGACGTTATAGACGTATATACTGTTCCCACCGAGAGGTAGGGTTCGACACGCCACGAATGTTGTCAAATATTACATACGAGATGTTATGTGGCCTTAGGTTACGATATATAACGTTATAGACGTATATACTGTTCCCTCCGAGAAGTAGGGTTCGACAGGCCAGGAATGTTGTCAAATGTTACATCCGAGATGTTAGGTTGTCTTAGCTTAGGATATATGACGTTACAGACGTATAGAATGTTCCCTCCGAGAAGTAGGGTTCGACAGGCCAGGAATGTTGTCAAATATTGCATCCGAGATGTTAGGTTGCCTTAGATTAGGATATATAGCGTTACAGACGCATATAATGTTACCACCGAGACGTAGGGACCGACATGCCTGGAATGTTGTCAAATGTTACATCCGAGATGTTAATTTGCCTTAGGTTAGGATATATGACGTTATAGACGTATATACTGTTCCCTCCGAGAAGTAGGGTTCGACAGGCCAGGAATGTTGTCAAATATTGCATCCGAGATGTTATGTGGCCTTAGGTTACGATATATAACGTTATAGACGCATGTAATGTTACGACCGAGACGTAGGGACCGACACGCCTGGAATGTTGTAAAATGTTACATCCGAGATGTTAGGTTGCCTAAGATTAGGATATATACCGTTATAGACGCATGTAATGTTACCACCGAGACGTGGGGACCGACATGCCTGGAATGTTGTCAAATGTTACATCCGAGATGTTAGGTTGCCTTAGGTTAGGATATATGACGTTATAGACGTATATACTGTTCCCACCGAGAGGTAGGGTTCGACACGCCAGGAATGTTGTCAAATATTACATACGAGATGTTATGTGGCTTTAGATTAGGATATATAACGTTATAGACGCATGTAATGTTACCACCGAGACGTTGGGACCGACACGCCTGGAATGTTGTCAAATGTTACATGCGAGATGTTAGATTGCCTAAGATTAGGATATATAACGTTATAGACGCATATAATGTTACCACCGAGACGTAGGGACCGACATGCCTGGAATGTTGTCAAATGTTACATCCGAGATGTTAGTTTGCCTTAGGTTAGGATATATGACGTTATAGACGTATACACTGTTCCCTCCGGATGGTAGGGTTCGACAGGCCAGGAATGTTGTCAAATATTGCATCCGAGATGTTAGGTTGCCTTAGGTTAGGATATATGACGTTATAGACGTATATACTGTTCCCAACGAGAGGTAGGGTTCGACACGCCAGGAATGTTGTCAAATATTACATACGAGATGTTATGTGGCCTTAGGTTACGATATATAACGTTATAGACGCATGTAATGTTACGACCGAGACGTAGGGACCGACACGCCTGGAATGTTGTCAAATGTTACATCCGAGATGTTAGGTTGTCTTAGCTTAGGATATATGACGTTACAGACGTATAGAATGTTCCCTCCGAGAAGTAGGGTTCGACAGGCCAGGAATGTTGTCAAATATTGCATCCGAGATGTTAGGCTGCCTTAGATTAGGATATATACCGTTATAGACGTATATACTGTTCCCTCCGAGAAGTAGGGTTCGACAGGCCAGGAATGTTGTCAAATGTTACATCCGAGATGTTAGGTTGTCTTAGCTTAGGATATATGACGTTACAGACGTATAGAATGTTCCCTCCGAGAAGTAGGGTTCGACAGGCCAGGAATGTTGTCAAATATTGCATCCGAGATGTTAGGTTGCCTTAGGTTAGGATATACGACGTTATAGACGTATATACTGTTCCCACCGAGAGGTAGGGTTCGACACGCCAGGAATGTTGTCAAATATTACATACGAGATGTTATGTGGCCTTAGGTTACGATATATAACGTTATAGACGCATGTAATGTTACGACCGAGACGTAGGGACCGACACGCCTGGAATGTTGTAAAATGTTACATCCGAGATGTTAGGTTGCCTAAGATTAGGATATATACCGTTATAGACGCATGTAATGTTACCACCGAGACGTAGGGACCGACATGCCTGGAATGTTGTCAAATGTTACATCCGAGATGTTAGGTTGCCTTAGGTTAGGATATATGACGTTATAGACGTATATACTGTTCCCACCGAGAGGTAGGGTTCGACACGCCAGGAATGTTATCAAATATTACATACGAGATGTTAGGTTGCCTAAGATTAGGATATATACCGTTATAGACGCATGTAATGTTACCACCGAGACGTAGGGACCGACATGCCTGGAATGTTGTCAAATGTTACATCCGAGATGTTAGGTTGCCTTAGGTTAGGATATATGACGTTATAGACGTATATACTGTTCCCACCGAGACGTAGGGACCGACACGCCTGGAATGTTGTCAAATATTGCATCCGAGATGTTAGGCTGCCTTAGATTAGGATATATACCGTTATAGGCGTATATACTGTTCCCTCCGAGAAGTAGGGTTCGACAGGCCAGGAATGTTGTCAAATGTTACATCCGAGATGTTAGGTTGTCTTAGCTTAGGATATATGACGTTACAGACGTATAGAATGTTCCCTCCGAGAAGTAGGGTTCGACAGGCCTGGAATGTTGTCAAATATTGCATCCGAGATGTTAGGTTGCCTTAGATTAGGATATATAGCGTTACAGACGCATATAATGTTACCACCGAGACGTAGGGACCGACATGCCTGGAATGTTGTCAAATGTTACATCCGAGATGTTAGTTTCCCTTAGGTTAGGATATATGACGTTATAGACGTATATACTGTTCCCTCCGAGAAGTAGGGTTCGACAGGCCAGGAATGTTGCCAAATATTGCACCCGAGATGTTAGGTTGCCTTAGGTTAGGATATATAACGTTATAGACGCATGTAATGTTACCACCGAGACGTAGGGACCGACATGCCTGGAATGTTGTCAAATGTTACATCCGAGATGTTAGGTTGCCTTAGGTTAGGATATATGACGTTATAGACGTATATACTGTTCCCTCCGAGAAGTAGGGTTCGACAGGCCAGGAATGTTGTCAAATATTGCATCCGAGATGTTAGGTTGCCTTAGATTAGGATATATACCGTTATAGACGTATTTACTGTTCCCTCCGAGAAGTAGGGTTCGACAGGCCAGGAATGTTGTCAAATATTGCATCCGAGATGTTAGGTTCCCTTAGGTTAGGATATATACCGTTATAAACGTATATACATTTCCCACCGAAAAGAATGCTCCGACACGGCAGGAATGTTGTTGAATATTACATCCGAGATGTCAGGTTGCCTTAGGTTAGGATATATAACGTTATAGACGTATATACTGTTCCCACCGAGAAGTAGGGTCCGACACGCCAGGAATGTTGTCAAATATTACATCCGAGATGTTATGTTGCCTTAGGTTAGGATATATAACGTTATAGACGTATATACTGTTCCCACCGAGAAGTAGGGTTCGACACGCCAGGAATGTTGTCAAATATTACATACGAGATGCTATGTGGCCTTAGGTTAGGATATATAACGTTATAGACGCATGTAATGTTACGACCGAGACGTAGGGACCGACACGCCTGGAATGTTGTAAAATGTTACATGCGAGATGTTAGGTTGCCTAAGATCAGGATATATACCGTTATAGACGCATGTAATGTTACCACCGAGACGTAGGGACCGACACGCCTGGAATGTTGTCAAATGTTACATCCGAGATGTTAGGTTGCCTTAGGTTAGGATATATGACGTTATAGACGTATATACTGTTCCCTCCGGATGGTAGAGTTCGACAGGCCAGGAATGTTGTCAAATATTGCATCCGAGATGTTAGGTTGCCTTAGGTTAGGATATATAACGTTATAGACGCATGTAATGTTACCACCGAGACGTAGGGACCGACACGCCTGGAATGTTGTCAAATGTTACATCCGAGATGTTAGGTTGTCTTAGGTTAGGATATATGACGTTACAGACGTATAAAATGTTACCTCCGAGAAGTAGGGTTCGACAGGCCAGGAATGTTGTCAAATATTGCATCCGAGATGTTAGGCTGCCTTAGATTAGGATATATACCGTTATAGACGTATATACTGTTCCCACCGAGAAGTAGGGTTCGACACGCCAGGAATGTTGTCAAATATTACATACGAGATGTTAGGTGGCCTTAGGTTAGGATATATAACGTTATAGACGCATGCAATGTTACGACCGAGACGTAGGGACCGACACGCCTGGAATGTTGTAAAATGTTACATCCGAGATGTTAGGTTGCCTAAGATTACGATATATACCGTTATAGACGCATGTAATGTTACCACCGAGACGTAGGGACCGACATGCCTGGAATGTTGTCAAATGTTACATCCGAGATGTTAGGTTGCCTTAGGTTAGGATATATGACGTTATAGACGTATATACTGTTCCCACCGAGAGGTAGGGTTCGACACGCCAGGAATGTTGTCAAATATTACATACGAGATGTTATGTGGCTTTAGATTAGGATATATAACGTTATAGACGCATGTAATGTTACCACCGAGACGTTGGGACCGACACGCCTGGAATGTTGTCAAATGTTACATCCGAGATGTTAGGTTGCCTAAGATTAGGATATATAACGTTATAGACGCATGTAATGTTACCACCGAGACGTAGGGACCGACACGCCTGGAATGTTGTCAAATGTTACATCCGAGATGTTAGGTTGCCTTAGGTTAGGATATATGACGTTATAGACGTATATACTGTTCCCTCCGGATGGTAGGGTTCGACAGGCCAGGAATGTTGTCAAATATTGCATCCGAGATGTTAGATTGCCTTAGATTACGATATCGACCGTTATAGACGCATATAATATTCCCACCGAAAAGTATGCACCGACACGCCAGGAATATTGCAAAATATTACGTCTGAGATAATAGGTTGCCTTAGATTAGGATATACAACGTTATAGACTCATATAATGTTCCCACCGAGAAGTAGGGTCCGACACGCCTGGAATGATGTAGAATATTACATCCGAGATGTCAGGTTGCCTTCGGTTAGGATATATATCGTTATAGACGTATATACTGTTCCTTCCGAGAAGTAGGGTTCGAAAGGCTAAGAATGTTGTCAAATATTGCATCCGAGATGTTAGGTTGCCTTAGATTAGGATATATACCGTTATAGACGCATGTAATGTTACCACCGAGACGTAGGGACCGACACGCCTGGAATGTTGTCAAATGTTACATCCGAGATGTTAGGTTGTCTTAGGTTAGGATATATGACGTTACAGACGTATAAAATGTTCCCTCCGAGAAGTAGGGTTCGACAGGCCAGGAATGTTGTCAAATATTGCATCCGAGATGTTAGGCTGCCTTAGATTAGGATATATACCGTTATAGACGTATATACTGTTCCCACCGAGAAGTAGGGTTCGACACGCCAGGAATGTTGTCAAATATTACATACGAGATGTTAGGTGGCCTTAGGTTAGGATATATAACGTTATAGACGCATGCAATGTTACGACCGAGACGTAGGGACCGACACGCCTGGAATGTTGTGAAATGTTACATCCGAGATGTTAGGTTGCCTAAGATTAGGATATATAACGTTATAGACGCATGTAATGTTACCACCGAGACGTAGGGACCGACACGCCTGGAATGTTGTCAAATGTTACATCCGAGATGTTAGGTTGCCTTAGGTTAGGATATATGACGTTATAGACGTATATACTGTTCCCTCCGGATGGTAGGGTTCGACAGGCCAGGAATGTTGTCAAATATTGCATCCGAGATGTTAGGTTGCCTTAGGTTAGGATATATAACGTTATAGACGCATGTAACGTTACCACCGAGGCGTAGGGACCGACACGCCTGGAATGTTGTCAAATGTTACATCCGAGATGTTAGGTTGCCTTAGATTAGGATATATACCGTTATAGACGCATGTAATGTTACCATCGAGACGTAGGGACCGACACGCCTGGAATGTTGTCAAATGTTACATCCGAGATGTTAGGTTGCCTTAGGTTAGGATATATGACGTTATAGACGTATATGCTGTTCCCTCCGAGAAGTAGGGTTCGACAGGCCAGGAATGTTGTCAAATATTGCATCCGAGATATTAGGTTGCCTTAGGTTAGGATATATGACGTTATAGACGCATGTAATGTTACCACCGAGACGTAGGGACCGACATGCCTGGAATGTTGTCAAATGTTACATCCGAGATGTTAGGTTGCCTTAGGTTAGGATATATGACGTTATAGACGTATATACTGTTCCCACCGAGAGGTAGGGTACGACACGCCAGGAATGTTGTCAAATATTACATACGAGATGTTATGTGGCCTTAGGTTACGATATATAACGTTATAGACGCATGTAATGTTACGACCGAGACGTAGGGACCGACACGCCTGGAATGTTGTAAAATGTTACATCCGAGATGTTAGGTTGCCTAAGATTAGGATATATACCGTTATAGACGCATGTAATGTTACCACCGAGACGTAGGGACCGACATGCCTGGAATGTTGTCAAATGTTACATCCGAGATGTTAGGTTGCCTTAGGTTAGGATATATGACGTTATAGACGTATATACTGTTCCCACCGAGAGGTAGGGTTCGACACGCCAGGAATGTTGTCAAATATTACATACGAGATGTTATGTGGCCTTAGGTTACGATATATAACGTTATAGACGCATGTAATGTTACGACCGAGACGTAGGGACCGACACGCCTGGAATGTTGTAAAATGTTACATCCGAAATGTTAGGTTGCCTAAGATTAGGATATATACCGTTATAGACGCATGTAATGTTACCACCGAGACGTAGGGACCGACATGCCTGGAATGTTGTCAAATGTTACATCCGAGATGTTAGGTTGCCTTAGGATAGGATATATGACGTTATAGACGTATATACTGTTCCCACCGAGAGGTAGGGTTCGACACGCCAGGAATGTTGTCAAATATTACATACGAGATGTTATGTGGCTTTAGATTAGGATATATAACGTTATAGACGCATGTAATGTTACCACCGAGACGTTGGGACCGACACGCCTGGAATGTTGTCAAATGTTACATCCGAGATGTTAGGTTGCCTAAGATTAGGATATATAACGTTATAGACGCATGTAATGTTACCACCGAGACGTAGGGACCGACACGCCTGGAATGTTGTCAAATGTTACATCCGAGATGTTAGGTTGCCTTAGGTTAGGATATATGACGTTATAGACGTATATGCTGTTCCCTCCGAGAAGTAGGGTTCGACAGGCCAGGAATGTTGTCAAATATTGCATCCGAGATGTTAGGTTGCCTTAGGTTAGGATATATGACGTTATAGACGCATGTAATGTTACCACCGAGACGTAGGGACCGACACGCCTGGAATGTTGTCAAATGTTACATCCGAGATGTTAGGTAGCCTTAGGTTAGGATATATGACGTTATAGACGTATATACCGTTCCCTCCGGATGGTAGGGTTCGACAGGGCAGGAATGTTGTCAAATATTGCATCCGAGATGTTAGGTTGCCTTAGCTTAGGATATATAACGTTATAGACGCATGTAATGTTACCACCGAAACGTAGGGACCGACACGCCTGGAATGTTGTCAAATATTACATACGAGATGTTAGGTGGCCTTAGGTTAGGAAATATAACGTTATAGACGCATGTAATGTTACCACCGAGACGTAGGGACCGACACGCCTGGAATGTTGTCAAATGTTACATCCGAGATGTTAGGTTGTCTTAGCTTAGGATATATGACGTTACAGACGTATAGAATGTTCCCTCCGAGAAGTAGGGTTCGACAGGCCAGGAATGTTGTCAAATATTGCATCCGAGATGTTAGGCTGCCTTAGATTAGGATATATACCGTTATAGACGTATATACTGTTCCCTCCGAGAAGTAGGGTTCGACAGGCCAGGAATGTTGTCAAATGTTACATCCGAGATGTTAGGTTGTCTTAGCTTAGGATATATGACGTTACAGACGTATAGAATGTTCCCTCCGAGAAGTAGGGTTCGACAGGCCAGGAATGTTGTCAAATATTGCATCCGAGATGTTAGGTTGCCTTAGATTAGGATATACAACGTTATAGACGCATATAATGTTCGCACCGAGGAGTAGGGTCCGACACGCCTGGAATGTTGTAGAGTATTACATCCGAGATGTAAGGTTGCCTTAGGTTAGAATATATAACGTTATGGATGTATATACTGTTCCCACCGAGAAGTAGGGTCCGACACGCCAGGAATGTTGTCAAATATTGCATCCGCGATGTTAGGTTGCCTTAGATTAGGATATACAACGTTATAGACGCATATAATGTTCCCACCGAGAAGTAGGGTCCGACACGCCTGGAATGTTGTAAAATGTTACATCCGAGATGTTAGGTTGCCTAAGATTACGATATATACCGTTATAGACGCATGTAATGATACCACCGAGACGTAGGGACCGACATGCCTGGAATGTTGTCAAATGTTACATCCGAGATGTTAGGCTGCCTTAGATTAGGATATATACCGTTATAGACGTATATACTGTTCCCACCGAGAAGTAGGGTTCGACACGCCTGGAATGTTGTCAAATATTACATACGAGATGTTAGGTGGCCTTAGGTTAGGATATATAACGTTATAGACGCATGCAATGTTACGACCGAGACGTAGGGACCGACACGCCTGGAATGTTGTAAAATGTTACATCCGAGATGTTAGGTTGCGTAAGATTACGATATATACCGTTATAGACGCATGTAATGTTACCACCGAGACGTAGGGACCGACATGCCTGGAATGTTGTCAAATGTTACATCCGAGATGTTAGGTTGCCTTAGGTTAGGATATATGACGTTATAGACGTATATACTGTTCCCACCGAGAGGTAGGGTTCGACACGCCAGGAATGTTGTCAAATATTACATACGAGATGTTATGTGGCTTTAGATTAGGATATATAACGTTATAGACGCATGTAATGTTACCACCGAGACGTTGGGACCGACACGCCTGGAATGTTGTCAAATGTTACATCCGAGATGTTAGGTTGCCTAAGATTAGGATATATAACGTTATAGACGCATGTAATGTTACCACCGAGACGTAGGGACCGACACGCCTGGAATGTTGTCAAATGTTACATCCGAGATGTTAGGTTGCCTTAGGTTAGGATATATGACGTTATAGACGTATATACTGTTCCCTCCGGATGGTAGGGTTCGACAGGCCAGGAATGTTGTCAAATATTGCATCCGAGATGTTAGATTGCCTTAGATTACGATATCGACCGTTATAGACGCATATAATATTCCCACCGAAAAGTATGCACCGACACGCCAGGAATATTGCAAAATATTACGTCTGAGATAATAGGTTGCCTTAGATTAGGATATACAACGTTATAGACTCATATAATGTTCCCACCGAGAAGTAGGGTCCGACACGTCTGGAATGATGTAGAATATTACATCCGAGATGTCAGGTTGCCTTCGGTTAGGATATATATCGTTATAGACGTATATACTGTTCCTTCCGAGAAGTAGGGTTCGAAAGGCTAAGAATGTTGTCAAATATTGCATCCGAGATGTTAGGTTGCCTTAGATTAGGATATATACCGTTATAGACGCATGTAATGTTACCACCGAGACGTAGGGACCGACACGCCTGGAATGTTGTCAAATGTTACATCCGAGATGTTAGGTTGTCTTAGGTTAGGATATATGACGTTACAGACGTATAAAATGTTCCCTCCGAGAAGTAGGGTTCGACAGGCCAGGAATGTTGTCAAATATTGCATCCGAGATGTTAGGCTGCCTTAGATTAGGATATATACCGTTATAGACGTATATACTGTTCCCTCCGGATGGTAGGGTTCGACAGGCCAGGAATGTTGTCAAATATTGCATCCGAGATGTTAGATTGCCTTAGATTACGATATCGACCGTTATAGACGCATATAATATTCCCACCGAAAAGTATGCACCGACACGCCAGGAATATTGCAAAATATTACGTCTGAGATAATAGGTTGCCTTAGATTAGGATATACAACGTTATAGACTCATATAATGTTCCCACCGAGAAGTAGGGTCCGACACGCCTGGAATGATGTAGAATATTACATCCGAGATGTCAGGTTGCCTTCGGTTAGGATATATATCGTTATAGACGTATATACTGTTCCTTCCGAGAAGTAGGGTTCGAAAGGCTAAGAATGTTGTCAAATATTGCATCCGAGATGTTAGGTTGCCTTAGATTAGGATATATACCGTTATAGACGCATGTAATGTTACCACCGAGACGTAGGGACCGACACGCCTGGAATGTTGTCAAATGTTACATCCGAGATGTTAGGTTGTCTTAGGTTAGGATATATGACGTTACAGACGTATAAAATGTTCCCTCCGAGAAGTAGGGTTCGACAGGCCAGGAATGTTGTCAAATATTGCATCCGAGATGTTAGGCTGCCTTAGATTAGGATATATACCGTTATAGACGTATATACTGTTCCCACCTAGAAGTAGGGTTCGACACGCCAGGAATGTTGTCAAATATTACATACGAGATGTTAGGTGGCCTTAGGTTAGGATATATAACGTTATAGACGCATGCAATGTTACGACCGAGACGTAGGGACCGACACGCCTGGAATGTTGTGAAATGTTACATCCGAGATGTTAGGTTGCCTAAGATTAGGATATATAACGTTATAGACGCATGTAATGTTACCACCGAGACGTAGGGACCGACACGCCTGGAATGTTGTCAAATGTTACATCCGAGATGTTAGGTTGCCTTAGGTTAGGATATATGACGTTATAGACGTATATACTGTTCCCTCCGGATGGTAGGGTTCGACAGGCCAGGAATGTTGTCAAATATTGCATCCGAGATGTTAGGTTGCCTTAGGTTAGGATATATAACGTTATAGACGCATGTAACGTTACCACCGAGACGTAGGGACCGACACGCCTGGAATGTTGTCAAATGTTACATCCGAGATGTTAGGTTGCCTTAGATTAGGATATATACCGTTATAGACGCATGTAATGTTACCATCGAGACGTAGGGACCGACACGCCTGGAATGTTGTCAAATGTTACATCCGAGATGTTAGGTTGCCTTAGGTTAGGATATATGACGTTATAGACGTATGTGCTGTTCCCTCCGAGAAGTAGGGTTCGACAGGCCAGGAATGTTGTCAAATATTGCATCCGAGATATTAGGTTGCCTTAGGTTAGGATATATGACGTTATAGACGCATGTAATGTTACCACCGAGACGTAGGGACCGACATGCCTGGAATGTTGTCAAATGTTACATCCGAGATGTTAGGTTGCCTTAGGTTAGGATATATGACGTTATAGACGTATATACTGTTCCCACCGAGAGGTAGGGTACGACACGCCAGGAATGTTGTCAAATATTACATACGAGATGTTATGTGGCCTTAGGTTACGATATATAACGTTATAGACGCATGTAATGTTACGACCGAGACGTAGGGACCGACACGCCTGGAATGTTGTAAAATGTTACATCCGAGATGTTAGGTTGCCTAAGATTAGGATATATACCGTTATAGACGCATGTAATGTTACCACCGAGACGTAGGGACCGACATGCCTGGAATGTTGTCAAATGTTACATCCGAGATGTTAGGTTGCCTTAGCTTAGGATATATGACGTTATAGACGTATATACTGTTCCCACCGAGAGGTAGGGTTCGACACGCCAGGAATGTTGTCAAATATTACATACGAGATGTTATGTGGCCTTAGGTTACGATATATAACGTTATAGACGCATGTAATGTTACGACCGAGACGTAGGGACCGACACGCCTGGAATGTTGTAAAATGTTACATCCGAGATGTTAGGTTGCCTAAGATTAGGATATATACCGTTATAGACGCATGTAATGTTACCACCGAGACGTAGGGACCGACATGCCTGGAATGTTGTCAAATGTTACATCCGAGATGTTAGGTTGCCTTAGGATAGGATATATGACGTTATAGACGTATATACTGTTCCCACCGAGAGGTAGGGTTCGACACGCCAGGAATGTTGTCAAATATTACATACGAGATGTTATGTGGCTTTAGATTAGGATATATAACGTTATAGACGCATGTAATGTTACCACCGAGACGTAGGGACCGACATGCCTGGAATGTTGTCAAATGTTACATCCGAGATGTTAGGTTGCCTAAGATTAGGATATATGACGTTATAGACGTATATACTGTTCCCACCGAGAGGTAGGGTTCGACACGCCAGGAATGTTATCAAATATTACATACGAGATGTTATGTGGCTTTAGATTAGGATATATAACGTTATAGACGCATGTAATGTTACCACCGAGACGTAGGGACCGACACGCCTGGAATGTTGTCAAATATTACATACGAGATGTTAGGTGGCCTTAGGTTAGGAAATATAACGTTATAGACGCATGTAATGTTACCACCGAGACGTAGGGACCGACACGCCTGGAATGTTGTCAAATGTTACATCCGAGATGTTAGGTTGCCTAAGATTAGGATATATACCGTTATAGACGCATGTAATGTTACCACCGAGACGTAGGGACCGACATGCCTGGAATGTTGTCAAATGTTACATCCGAGATGTTAGGTTGCCTTAGGTTAGGATATATGACGTTATAGACGTATATACTGTTCCCTCCGAGAAGTAGGGTTCGACAGGCCAGGAATGTTGTCAAATATTGCATCCGAGATGTTAGGTTGCCTTAGATTAGGATATATACCGTTATAGACGTATTTACTGTTCCCTCCGAGAAGTAGGGTTCGACAGGCCAGGAATGTTGTCAAATATTGCATCCGAGATGTTAGGTTCCCTTAGGTTAGGATATATACCGTTATAAACGTGTATACATTTCCCACCGAAAAGAATGCTCCGACACGGCAGGAATGTTGTTGAATATTACATCCGAGATGTCAGGTTGCCTTAGGTTAGGATATATAACGTTATAGACGTATATACTGTTCCCACCGAGAAGTAGGGTCCGACACGCCAGGAATGTTGTCAAATATTACATCCGAGATGTTATGTTGCCTTAGGTTAGGATATATAACGTTATAGACGTATATACTGTTCCCACCGAGAAGTAGGGTTCGACACGCCAGGAATGTTGTCAAATATTACATACGAGATGCTATGTGGCCTTAGGTTAGGATATATAACGTTATAGACGCATGTAATGTTACGACCGAGACGTAGGGACCGACACGCCTGGAATGTTGTAAAATGTTACATCCGAGATGTTAGGTTGCCTAAGATCAGGATATATACCGTTATAGACGCATGTAATGTTACCACCGAGACGTAGGGACCGACACGCCTGGAATGTTGTCAAATGTTACATCCGAGATGTTAGGTTGCCTTAGGTTAGGATATATGACGTTATAGACGTATATACTGTTCCCTCCGGATGGTAGAGTTCGACAGGCCAGGAATGTTGTCAAATATTGCATCCGAGATGTTAGGTTGCCTTAGGTTAGGATATATAACGTTATAGACGCATGTAATGTTACCACCGAGACGTAGGGACCGACACGCCTGGAATGTTGTCAAATGTTACATCCGAGATGTTAGGTTGCCTAAGATTAGGATATATAACGTTATAGACGCATGTAATGTTACCACCGAGACGTAGGGACCGACACGCCTGGAATGTTGTCAAATGTTACATCCGAGATGTTAGGTTGCTTTAGGTTAGGATATATGACGTTATAGACGTATATACTGTTCCCTCCGGATGGTAGGGTTCGACAGGCCAGGAATGTTGTCAAATATTGCATCCGAGATGTTAGATTGCCTTAGATTACGATATCGACCGTTATAGACGCATATAATATTCCCACCGAAAAGTATGCACCGACACGCCAGGAATATTGCAAAATATTACGTCTGAGATAATAGGTTGCCTTAGATTAGGATATACAACGTTATAGACTCATATAATGTTCCCACCGAGAAGTAGGGTCCGACACGCCTGGAATGATGTAGAATATTACATCCGAGATGTCAGGTTGCCTTCGGTTAGGATATATATCGTTATAGACGTATATACTGTTCCTTCCGAGAAGTAGGGTTCGAAAGGCTAAGAATGTTGTCAAATATTGCATCCGAGATGTTAGGTTGCCTTAGATTAGGATATATACCGTTATAGACGCATGTAATGTTACCACCGAGACGTAGGGACCGACACGCCTGGAATGTTGTCAAATGTTACATCCGAGATGTTAGGTTGTCTTAGGTTAGGATATATGACGTTACAGACGTATAAAATGTTCCCTCCGAGAAGTAGGGTTCGACAGGCCAGGAATGTTGTCAAATATTGCATCCGAGATGTTAGGCTGCCTTAGATTAGGATATATACCGTTATAGACGTATATACTGTTCCCACCGAGAAGTAGGGTTCGACACGCCAGGAATGTTGTCAAATATTACATACGAGATGTTAGGTGGCCTTAGGTTAGGATATATAACGTTATAGACGCATGCAATGTTACGACCGAGACGTAGGGACCGACACGCCTGGAATGTTGTGAAATGTTACATCCGAGATGTTAGGTTGCCTAAGATTAGGATATATAACGTTATAGACGCATGTAATGTTACCACCGAGACGTAGGGACCGACACGCCTGGAATGTTGTCAAATGTTACATCCGAGATGTTAGGTTGCCTTAGGTTAGGATATATGACGTTATAGACGTATATACTGTTCCCTCCGGATGGTAGGGTTCGACAGGCCAGGAATGTTGTCAAATATTGCATCCGAGATGTTAGGTTGCCTTAGGTTAGGATATATAACGTTATAGACGCATGTAACGTTACCACCGAGACGTAGGGACCGACACGCCTGGAATGTTGTCAAATGTTACATCCGAGATGTTAGGTTGCCTTAGATTAGGATATATACCGTTATAGACGCATGTAATGTTACCATCGAGACGTAGGGACCGACACGCCTGGAATGTTGTCAAATGTTACATCCGAGATGTTAGGTTGCCTTAGGTTAGGATATATGACGTTATAGACGTATATGCTGTTCCCTCCGAGAAGTAGGGTTCGACAGGCCAGGAATGTTGTCAAATATTGCATCCGAGATGTTAGGTTGCCTTAGGTTAGGATATATGACGTTATAGACGCATGTAATGTTACCACCGAGACGTAGGGACCGACATGCCTGGAATGTTGTCAAATGTTACATCCGAGATGTTAGGTTGCCTTAGGTTAGGATATATGACGTTATAGACGTATATACTGTTCCCACCGAGAGGTAGGGTACGACACGCCAGGAATGTTGTCAAATATTACATACGAGATGTTATGTGGCCTTAGGTTACGATATATAACGTTATAGACGCATGTAATGTTACGACCGAGACGTAGGGACCGACACGCCTGGAATGTTGTAAAATGTTACATCCGAGATGTTAGGTTGCCTAAGATTAGGATATATATCGTTATAGACGCATGTAATGTTACCACCGAGACGTAGGGACCGACATGCCTGGAATGTTGTCAAATGTTACATCCGAGATGTTAGGTTGCCTTAGGATAGGATATATGACGTTATAGACGTATATACTGTTCCCACCGAGAGGTAGGGTTCGACACGCCAGGAATGTTGTCAAATATTACATACGAGATGTTATGTGGCTTTAGATTAGGATATATAACGTTATAGACGCATGTAATGTTACCACCGAGACGTTGGGACCGACACGCCTGGAATGTTGTCAAATGTTACATCCGAGATGTTAGGTTGCCTAAGATTAGGATATATAACGTTATAGACGCATGTAATGTTACCACCGAGACGTAGGGACCGACACGCCTGGAATGTTGTCAAATGTTACATCCGAGATGTTAGGTTGCCTTAGGTTAGGATATATGACGTTATAGACGTATATGCTGTTCCCTCCGAGAAGTAGGGTTCGACAGGCCAGGAATGTTGTCAAATATTGCATCCGAGATGTTAGGTTGCCTTAGGTTAGGATATATGACGTTATAGACGCATGTAATGTTACCACCGAGACGTAGGGACCGACACGCCTGGAATGTTGTCAAATGTTACATCCGAGATGTTAGGTAGCCTTAGGTTAGGATATATGACGTTATAGACGTATATACCGTTCCCTCCGGATGGTAGGGTTCGACAGGCCAGGAATGTTGTCAAATATTGCATCCGAGATGTTAGGTTGCCTTAGCTTAGGATATATAACGTTATAGACGCATGTAATGTTACCACCGAAACGTAGGGACCGACACGCCTGGAATGTTGTCAAATATTACATACGAGATGTTAGGTGGCCTTAGGTTAGGAAATATAACGTTATAGACGCATGTAATGTTACCACCGAGACGTAGGGACCGACACGCCTGGAATGTTGTCAAATGTTACATCCGAGATGTTAGGTTGTCTTAGCTTAGGATATATGACGTTACAGACGTATAGAATGTTCCCTCCGAGAAGTAGGGTTCGACAGGCCAGGAATGTTGTCAAATATTGCATCCGAGATGTTAGGCTGCCTTAGATTAGGATATATACCGTTATAGACGTATATACTGTTCCCTCCGAGAAGTAGGGTTCGACAGGCCAGGAATGTTGTCAAATGTTACATCCGAGATGTTAGGTTGTCTTAGCTTAGGATATATGACGTTACAGACGTATAGAATGTTCCCTCCGAGAAGTAGGGTTCGACAGGCCAGGAATGTTGTCAAATATTGCATCCGAGATGTTAGGTTGCCTTAGATTAGGATATACAACGTTATAGACGCATATAATGTTCCCACCGAGGAGTAGGGTCCGACACGCCTGGAATGTTGTAGAGTATTACATCCGAGATGTAAGGTTGCCTTAGGTTAGAATATATAACGTTATGGATGTATATACTGTTCCCACCGAGAAGTAGGGTCCGACACGCCAGGAATGTTGTCAAATATTGCATCCGCGATGTTAGGTTGCCTTAGATTAGGATATACAACGTTATAGACGCATATAATGTTCCCACCGAGAAGTAGGGTCCGACACGCCTGGAATGTTGTAAAATGTTACATCCGAGATGTTAGGTTGCCTAAGATTACGATATATACCGTTATAGACGCATGTAATGATACCACCGAGACGTAGGGACCGACATGCCTGGAATGTTGTCAAATGTTACATCCGAGATGTTAGGTTGCCTTAGGTTAGGATATATGACGTTATAGACGTATATACTGTTCCCACCGAGAGGTAGGGTTCGACACGCCAGGAATGTTGTCAAATATTACATACGCGATGTTATGTGGCTTTAGATTAGGATATATAACGTTATAGACGCATGTAATGTTACCACCGAGACGTTGGGACCGACACGCCAGGAATATTGCAAAATATTACGTCTGAGATAATAGGTTGCCTTAGATTAGGATATACAACGTTATAGACTCATATAATGTTCCCACCGAGAAGTAGGGTCCGACACGCCTGGAATAATGTAGAATATTACATCCGAGATGTCAGGTTGCCTTCGGTTAGGATATATATCGTTATAGACGTATATACTCTTCCCTCCGAGAAGTAGGGTTCGACAGGCTAAGAATGTTGTCAAATATTGCATCCGAGATGTTAGGTTGCCTTAGATTAGGATATATACCGTTATAGACGCATGTAATGTTACCACCGAGACGTAGGGTCCGACACGCCTGGAATGTTGTCAAATGTTACATCCGAGATGTTAGGTTGTCTTAGGTTAGGATATATGACGTTATAGACGTATATACTGTTCCCACCGAGAGGTAGGGTTCGACACGCCAGGAATGTTATCAAATATTACATACGAGATGTTATGTGGTTTTAGATTAGGATATATAACGTTATAGACGCATGTAATGTTACCACCGAGACGTAGGGACCGACACGCCTGGAATGTTGTCAAATATTACATACGAGATGTTAGGTGGCCTTAGGTTAGGAAATATAACGTTATAGACGCATGTAATGTTACCACCGAGACGTAGGGACCGACACGCCTGGAATGTTGTCAAATGTTACATCCGAGATGTTAGGTTGTCTTAGCTTAGGATATATGACGTTACAGACGTATAGAATGTTCCCTCCGAGAAGTAGGGTTCGACAGGCCAGGAATGTTGTCAAATATTGCATCCGAGATGTTAGGCTGCCTTAGATTAGGATATATACCGTTATAGGCGTATATACTGTTCCCTCCGAGAAGTAGGGTTCGACAGTCCAGGAATGTTGTCAAATGTTACATCCGAGATGTTAGGTTGTCTTAGCTTAGGATATATGACGTTACAGACGTATTGAATGTTCCCTCCGAGAAGTAGGGTTCGACAGGCCTGGAATGTTGTCAAATATTGCATCCGAGATGTTAGGTTGCCTTAGATTAGGATATATAGCGTTACAGACGCATATAATGTTACCACCGAGACGTAGGGACCGACATGCCTGGAATGTTGTCAAATGTTACATCCGAGATGTTAGTTTGCCTTAGGTTAGGATATATGACGTTATAGACGTATATACTGTTCCCTCCGAGAAGTAGGGTTCGACAGGCCAGGAATGTTGCCAAATATTGCACCCGAGATGTTAGGTTGCCTTAGGTTAGGATATATAACGTTATAGACGCATGTAATGTTACCACCGAGACGTAGGGACCGACATGCCTGGAATGTTGTCAAATGTTACATCCGAGATGTTAGGTTGCCTTAGGTTAGGATATATGACGTTATAGACGTATATACTGTTCCCTCCGAGAAGTAGGGTTCGACAGGCCAGGAATGTTGTCAAATATTGCATCCGAGATGTTAGGTTGCCTTAGATTAGGATATATACCGTTATAGACGTATTTACTGTTCCCTCCGAGAAGTAGGGTTCGACAGGCCAGGAATGTTGTCAAATATTGCATCCGAGATGTTAGGTTCCCTTAGGTTAGGATATATACCGTTATAAACGTATATACATTTCCCACCGAAAAGAATGCTCCGACACGGCAGGAATGTTGTTGAATATTACATCCGAGATGTCAGGTTGCCTTAGGTTAGGATATATAACGTTATAGACGTATATACTGTTCCCACCGAGAAGTAGGGTCCGACACGCCAGGAATGTTGTCAAATATTACATCCGAGATGTTATGTTGCCTTAGGTTAGGATATATAACGTTATAGACGTATATACTGTTCCCACCGAGAAGTAGGGTTCGACACGCCAGGAATGTTGTCAAATATTACATACGAGATGCTATGTGGCCTTAGGTTAGGATATATAACGTTATAGACGCATGTAATGTTACGACCGAGACGTAGGGACCGACACGCCTGGAATGTTGTAAAATGTTACATCCGAGATGTTAGGTTGCCTTAGGTTAGGATATATGACGTTATAGACGTATATACTGTTCCCTCCGGATGGTAGAGTTCGACAGGCCAGGAATGTTGTCAAATATTGCATCCGAGATGTTAGGTTGCCTTAGGTTAGGATATATAACGTTATAGACGCATGTAATGTTACCACCGAGACGTAGGGACCGACACGCCTGGAATGTTGTCAAATGTTACATCCGAGATGTTAGGTTGTCTTAGGTTAGGATATATGACGTTACAGACGTATAAAATGTTACCTCCGAGAAGTAGGGTTCGACAGGCCAGGAATGTTGTCAAATATTGCATCCGAGATGTTAGGCTGCCTTAGATTAGGATATATACCGTTATAGACGTATATACTGTTCCCACCGAGAAGTAGGGTTCGACACGCCAGGAATGTTGTCAAATATTACATACGAGATGTTAGGTGGCCTTAGGTTAGGATATATAACGTTATAGACGCATGCAATGTTACGACCGAGACGTAGGGACCGACACGCCTGGAATGTTGTAAAATGTTACATCCGAGATGTTAGGTTGCCTAAGATTACGATATATACCGTTATAGACGCATGTAATGTTACCACCGAGACGTAGGGACCGACATGCCTGGAATGTTGTCAAATGTTACATCCGAGATGTTAGGTTGCCTTAGGTTAGGATATATGACGTTATAGACGTATATACTGTTCCCACCGAGAGGTAGGGTTCGACACGCCAGGAATGTTGTCAAATATTACATACGAGATGTTATGTGGCTTTAGATTAGGATATATAACGTTATAGACGCATGTAATGTTACCACCGAGACGTTGGGACCGACACGCCTGGAATGTTGTCAAATGTTACATCCGAGATGTTAGGTTGCCTAAGATTAGGATATATAACGTTATAGACGCATGTAATGTTACCACCGAGACGTAGGGACCGACACGCCTGGAATGTTGTCAAATGTTACATCCGAGATGTTAGGTTGCCTTAGGTTAGGATATATGACGTTATAGACGTATATACTGTTCGCTCCGGATGGTAGGGTTCGACAGGCCAGGAATGTTGTCAAATATTGCATCCGAGATGTTAGATTGCCTTAGATTACGATATCGACCGTTATAGACGCATATAATATTCCCACCGAAAAGTATGCACCGACACGCCAGGAATATTGCAAAATATTACGTCTGAGATAATAGGTTGCCTTAGATTAGGATATACAACGTTATAGACTCATATAATGTTCCCACCGAGAAGTAGGGTCCGACACGCCTGGAATGATGTAGAATATTACATCCGAGATGTCAGGTTGCCTTCGGTTAGGATATATATCGTTATAGACGTATATACTGTTCCTTCCGAGAAGTAGGGTTCGAAAGGCTAAGAATGTTGTCAAATATTGCATCCGAGATGTTAGGTTGCCTTAGATTAGGATATATACCGTTATAGACGCATGTAATGTTACCACCGAGACGTAGGGACCGACACGCCTGGAATGTTGTCAAATGTTACATCCGAGATGTTAGGTTGTCTTAGGTTAGGATATATGACGTTACAGACGTATAAAATGTTCCCTCCGAGAAGTAGGGTTCGACAGGCCAGGAATGTTGTCAAATATTGCATCCGAGATGTTAGGCTGCCTTAGATTAGGATATATACCGTTATTTAACGTATATACTGTTCCCACCGAGAAGTAGGGTTCGACACGCCAGGAATGTTGTCAAATATTACATACGAGATGTTAGGTGGCCTTAGGTTAGGATATATAACGTTATAGACGCATGCAATGTTACGACCGAGACGTAGGGACCGACACGCCTGGAATGTTGTGAAATGTTACATCCGAGATGTTAGGTTGCCTAAGATTAGGATATATAACGTTATAGACGCATGTAATGTTACCACCGAGACGTAGGGACCGACACGCCTGGAATGTTGTCAAATGTTACATCCGAGATGTTAGGTTGCCTTAGGTTAGGATATATGACGTTATAGACGTATATACTGTTCCCTCCGGATGGTAGGGTTCGACAGGCCAGGAATGTTGTCAAATATTGCATCCGAGATGTTAGGTTGCCTTAGGTTAGGATATATGACGTTATAGACGTATATACTGTTCCCACCGAGAGGTAGGGTTCGACACGCCAGGAATGTTGTCAAATATTACATACGAGATGTTATGTGGCTTTAGATTAGGATATATAACGTTATAGACGCATGTAATGTTACCACCGAGACGTTGGGACCGACACGCCTGGAATGTTGTCAAATGTTACATCCGAGATGTTAGGTTGCCTAAGATTAGGATATATAACGTTATAGACGCATGTAATGTTACCACCGAGACGTAGGGACCGACACGCCTGGAATGTTGTCAAATGTTATATCCGAGATGTTAGGTTGCCTTAGGTTAGGATATATGACGTTATAGACGTATATACTGTTCCCTCCGGATGGTAGGGTTCGACAGGCCAGGAATGTTGTCAAATATTGCATCCGAGATGTTAGATTGCCTTAGATTACGATATCGACCGTTATAGACGCATATAATATTCCCACCGAAAAGTATGCACCGACACGCCAGGAATATTGCAAAATATTACGTCTGAGATAATAGGTTGCCTTAGATTAGGATATACAACGTTATAGACTCATATAATGTTCCCACCGAGAAGTAGGGTCCGACACGCCTGGAATGATGTAGAATATTACATCCGAGATGTCAGGTTGCCTTCGGTTAGGATATATATCGTTATAGACGTATATACTGTTCCTTCCGAGAAGTAGGGTTCGAAAGGCTAAGAATGTTGTCAAATATTGCATCCGAGATGTTAGGTTGCCTTAGATTAGGATATATACCGTTATAGACGCATGTAATGTTACCACCGAGACGTAGGGACCGACACGCCTGGAATGTTGTCAAATGTTACATCCGAGATGTTAGGTTGTCTTAGGTTAGGATATATGACGTTACAGACGTATAAAATGTTCCCTCCGAGAAGTAGGGTTCGACAGGCCAGGAATGTTGTCAAATATTGCATCCGAGATGTTAGGCTGCCTTAGATTAGGATATATACCGTTATAGACGTATATACTGTTCCCACCGAGAAGTAGGGTTCGACACGCCAGGAATGTTGTCAAATATTACATACGAGATGTTAGGTGGCCTTAGGTTAGGATATATAACGTTATAGACGCATGCAATGTTACGACCGAGACGTAGGGACCGACACGCCTGGAATGTTGTGAAATGTTACATCCGAGATGTTAGGTTGCCTAAGATTAGGATATATAACGTTATAGACGCATGTAATGTTACCACCGAGACGTAGGGACCGACACGCCTGGAATGTTGTCAAATGTTACATCCGAGATGTTAGGTTGCCTTAGGTTAGGATATATGACGTTATAGACGTATATACTGTTCCCACCGAGAGGTAGGGTACGACACGCCAGGAATGTTGTCAAATATTACATACGAGATGTTATGTGGCCTTAGGTTACGATATATAACGTTATAGACGCATGTAATGTTACGACCGAGACGTAGGGACCGACACGCCTGGAATGTTGTAAAATGTTACATCCGAGATGTTAGGTTGCCTAAGATTAGGATATATACCGTTATAGACGCATGTAATGTTACCACCGAGACGTAGGGACCGACATGCCTAGAATGTTGTCAAATGTTACATCCGAGATGTTAGGTTGCCTTAGGTTAGGATATATGACGTTATAGACGTATATACTGTTCCCACCGAGAGGTAGGGTTCGACACGCCAGGAATGTTGTCAAATATTACATACGAGATGTTATGTGGCCTTAGGTTACGATATATAACGTTATAGACGCATGTAATGTTACGACGGAGACGTAGGGACCGACACGCCTGGAATGTTGTAAAATGTTACATCCGAGATGTTAGGTTGCCTAAGATTAGGATATATACCGTTATAGACGCATGTAATGTTACCACCGAGACGTAGGGACCGACATGCCTGGAATGTTGTCAAATGTTACATCCGAGATGTTAGGTTGCCTTAGGATAGGATATATGACGTTATAGACGTATATACTGTTCCCACCGAGAGGTAGGGTTCGACACGCCAGGAATGTTGTCAAATATTACATACGAGATGTTATGTGGCTTTAGATTAGGATATATAACGTTATAGACGCATGTAATGTTACCACCGAGACGTTGGGACCGACACGCCTGGAATGTTGTCAAAGGTTACATCCGAGATGTTAGGTTGCCTAAGATTAGGATATATAACGTTATAGACGCATGTAATGTTACCACCGAGACGTAGGGACCGACACGCCTGGAATGTTGTCAAATGTTACATCCGAGATGTTAGGTTGCCTTAGGTTAGGATATATGACGTTATAGACGTATATGCTGTTCCCTCCGAGAAGTAGGGTTCGACAGGCCAGGAATGTTGTCAAATATTGCATCCGAGATGTTAGGTTGCCTTAGGTTAGGATATATGACGTTATAGACGCATGTAATGTTACCACCGAGACGTAGGGACCGACACGCCTGGAATGTTGTCAAATGTTACATCCGAGATGTTAGGTAGCCTTAGGTTAGGATATATGACGTTATAGACGTATATACCGTTCCCTCCGGATGGTAGGGTTCGACAGGCCAGGAATGTTGTCAAATATTGCATCCGAGATGTTAGGTTGCCTTAGCTTAGGATATATAACGTTATAGACGCATGTAATGTTACCACCGAAACGTAGGGACCGACACGCCTGGAATGTTGTCAAATATTACATACGAGATGTTAGGTGGCCTTAGGTTAGGAAATATAACGTTATAGACGCATGTAATGTTACCACCGAGACGTAGGGACCGACACGCCTGGAATGTTGTCAAATGTTACATCCGAGATGTTAGGTTGTCTTAGCTTAGGATATATGACGTTACAGACGTATAGAATGTTCCCTCCGAGAAGTAGGGTTCGACAGGCCAGGAATGTTGTCAAATATTGCATCCGAGATGTTAGGCTGCCTTAGATTAGGATATATACCGTTATAGACGTATATACTGTTCCCTCCGAGAAGTAGGGTTCGACAGGCCAGGAATGTTGTAGAGTATTACATCCGAGATGTAAGGTTGCCTTAGGTTAGAATATATAACGTTATGGATGTATATACTGTTCCCACCGAGAAGTAGGGTCCGACACGCCAGGAATGTTGTCAAATATTGCATCCGCGATGTTAGGTTGCCTTAGATTAGGATATACAACGTTATAGACGCATATAATGTTCCCACCGAGAAGTAGGGTCCGACACGCCTGGAATGTTGTAAAATGTTACATCCGAGATGTTAGGTTGCCTAAGATTACGATATATACCGTTATAGACGCATGTAATGATACCACCGAGACGTAGGGACCGACATGCCTGGAATGTTGTCAAATGTTACATCCGAGATGTTAGGTTGCCTTAGGTTAGGATATATGACGTTATAGACGTATATACTGTTCCCACCGAGAGGTAGGGTTCGACACGCCAGGAATGTTGTCAAATATTACATACGCGATGTTATGTGGCTTTAGATTAGGATATATAACGTTATAGACGCATGTAATGTTACCACCGAGACGTTGGGACCGACACGCCTGGAATGTTGTCAAATGTTACATCCGAGATGTTAGGTTGCCTAAGATTAGGATATATAACGTTATAGACGCATGTAATGTTACCACCGAGACGTAGGGACCGACACGCCTGGAATGTTGTCAAATGTTACATCCGAGATGTTAGGTTGCCTTAGGTTAGGATATATGACGTTATAGACGTATATACTGTTCCCTCCGGATGGTAGGGTTCGACAGGCCAGGAATGTTGTCAAATATTGCATCCGAGATGTTAGATTGCCTTAGATTACGATATCGACCGTTATAGACGCATATAATATTCCCACCGAAAAGTATGCACCGACACGCCAGGAATATTGCAAAATATTACGTCTGAGATAATAGGTTGCCTTAGATTAGGATATACAACGTTATAGACTCATATAATGTTCCCACCGAGAAGTAGGGTCCGACACGCCTGGAATGATGTAGAATATTACATCCGAGATGTCAGGTTGCCTTCGGTTAGGATATATATCGTTATAGACGTATATACTGTTCCTTCCGAGAAGTAGGGTTCGAAAGGCTAAGAATGTTGTCAAATATTGCATCCGAGATGTTAGGTTGCCTTAGATTAGGATATATAACGTTATAGACGCATGTAATGTTACCACCGAGACGTAGGGACCGACACGCCTGGAATGTTGTCAAATGTTACATCCGAGATGTTAGGTTGTCTTAGGTTAGGATATATGACGTTACAGACGTATAAAATGTTCCCTCCGAGAAGTAGGGTTCGAC
This sequence comes from Xylocopa violacea, assembly GCA_963969225.1. Lineage (NCBI taxonomy): Eukaryota > Metazoa > Arthropoda > Insecta > Hymenoptera > Apidae > Xylocopa > Xylocopa violacea. Next base: position 26,142,347 of record CAXAJV010000004.1, read on the forward strand.
AGGCCAGGAATGTTGTCAAATATTGCATCCGAGATGTTAGGCTGCCTTAGATTGGGATATATACCGTTATAGACGTATATACTGTTCCCACCGAGAAGTAGGGTTCGACACGCCAGGAATGTTGTCAAATATTACATACGAGATGTTAGGTGGCCTTAGGTTAGGATATATAACGTTATAGACGCATGCAATGTTACGACCGAGACGTAGGGACCGACACGCCTGGAATGTTGTGAAATGTTACATCCGAGATGTTAGGTTGCCTAAGATTAGGATATATAACGTTATAGACGCATGTAATGTTACCACCGAGACGTAGGGACCGACACGCCTGGAATGTTGTCAAATGTTACATCCGAGATGTTAGGTTGCCTTAGGTTAGGATATATGACGTTATAGACGTATATACTGTTCCCTCCGGATGGTAGGGTTCGACAGGCCAGGAATGTTGTCAAATATTGCATCCGAGATGTTAGGTTGCCTTAGGTTAGGATATATAACGTTATAGACGCATGTAACGTTACCACCGAGACGTAGGGACCGACACGCCTGGAATGTTGTCAAATGTTACATCCGAGATGTTAGGTTGCCTTAGATTAGGATATATACCGTTATAGACGCATGTAATGTTACCATCGAGACGTAGGGACCGACACGCCTGGAATGTTGTCAAATGTTACATCCGAGATGTTAGGTTGCCTTAGGTTAGGATATATGACGTTATAGACGTATATGCTGTTCCCTCCGAGAAGTAGGGTTCGACAGGCCAGGAATGTTGTCAAATATTGCATCCGAGATGTTAGGTTGCCTTAGATTAGGATATATAGCGTTACAGACGCATATAATGTTACCACCGAGACGTAGGGACCGACACGCCTGGAATGTTGTCAAATGTTACATCCGAGATGTTAGGTTGCCTTAGGTTAGGATATATGACGTTATAGACGTATATACTGTTCCCACCGAGAGGTAGGGTTCGACACGCCAGGAATGTTGTCAAATATTACATACGAGATGTTATGTGGCCTTAGGTTACGATATATAACGTTATAGACGCATGTAATGTTACGACGGAGACGTAGGGACCGACACGCCTGGAATGTTGTAAAATGTTACATCCGAGATGTTAGGTTGCCTAAGATTAGGATATATACCGTTATAGACGCATGTAATGTTACCACCGAGACGTAGGGACCGACATGCCTGGAATGTTGTCAAATGTTACATCCGAGATGTTAGGTTGCCTTAGGTTAGGATATATGACGTTATAGACGTATATACTGTTCCCACCGAGAGGTAGGGTTCGACACGCCAGGAATGTTGTCAAATATTACATACGAGATGTTATGTGGCCTTAGGTTACGATATATAACGTTATAGACGCATGTAATGTTACGACGGAGACGTAGGGACCGACACGCCTGGAATGTTGTAAAATGTTACATCCGAGATGTTAGGTTGCCTAAGATTAGGATATATACCGTTATAGACGCATGTAATGTTACCACCGAGACGTAGGGACCGACATGCCTGGAATGTTGTCAAATGTTACATCCGAGATGTTAGGTTGCCTTAGGATAGGATATATGACGTTATAGACGTATATACTGTTCCCACCGAGAGGTAGGGTTCGACACGCCAGGAATGTTGTCAAATATTACATACGAGATGTTATGTGGCTTTAGATTAGGATATATAACGTTATAGACGCATGTAATGTTACCACCGAGACGTTGGGACCGACACGCCTGGAATGTTGTCAAATGTTACATCCGAGATGTTAGGTTGCCTAAGATTAGGATATATAACGTTATAGACGCATGTAATGTTACCACCGAGACGTAGGGACCGACACGCCTGGAATGTTGTCAAATGTTACATCCGAGATGTTAGGTTGCCTTAGGTTAGGATATATGACGTTATAGACGTATATGCTGTTCCCTCCGAGAAGTAGGGTTCGACAGGCCAGGAATGTTGTCAAATATTGCATCCGAGATGTTAGGTTGCCTTAGGTTAGGATATATGACGTTATAGACGCATGTAATGTTACCACCGAGACGTAGGGACCGACACGCCTGGAATGTTGTCAAATGTTACATCCTTGATGTTAGGTAGCCTTAGGTTAGGATATATGACGTTATAGACGTATATACCGTTCCCTCCGGATGGTAGGGTTCGACAGGCCAGGAATGTTGTCAAATATTGCATCCGAGATGTTAGGTTGCCTTAGCTTAGGATATATAACGTTATAGACGCATGTAATGTTACCACCGAAACGTAGGGACCGACACGCCTGGAATGTTGTCAAATATTACATACGAGATGTTAGGTGGCCTTAGGTTAGGAAATATAACGTTATAGACGCATGTAATGTTACCACCGAGACGTAGGGACCGACACGCCTGGAATGTTGTCAAATGTTACATCCGAGATGTTAGGCTGCCTTAGATTAGGATATATACCGTTATAGACGTATATACTGTTCCCACCGAGAAGTAGGGTTCGACACGCCAGGAATGTTGTCAAATATTACATACGAGATGTTAGGTGGCCTTAGGTTAGGATATATAACGTTATAGACGCATGCAATGTTACGACCGAGACGTAGGGACCGACACGCCTGGAATGTTGTAAAATGTTACATCCGAGATGTTAGGTTGCCTAAGATTACGATATATACCGTTATAGACGCATGTAATGTTACCACCGAGACGTAGGGACCGACATGCCTGGAATGTTGTCAAATGTTACATCCGAGATGTTAGGTTGCCTTAGGTTAGGATATATGACCTTATAGACGTATATACTGTTCCCACCGAGAGGTAGGGTTCGACACGCCAGGAATGTTGTCAAATATTACATACGCGATGTTATGTGGCTTTAGATTAGGATATATAACGTTATAGACGCATGTAATGTTACCACCGAGACGTTGGGACCGACACGCCTGGAATGTTGTCAAATGTTACATCCGAGATGTTAGGTTGCCTAAGATTAGGATATATAACGTTATAGACGCATGTAATGTTACCACCGAGACGTAGGGACCGACACGCCTGGAATGTTGTCAAATGTTACATCCGAGATGTTAGGTTGCCTTAGGTTAGGATATATGACGTTATAGACGTATATACTGTTCCCTCCGGATGGTAGGGTTCGACAGGCCAGGAATGTTGTCAAATATTGCATCCGAGATGTTAGGTTGCCTTAGGTTAGGATATATGACGTTATAGACGCATGTAATGTTACCACCGAGACGTAGGGACCGACATGCCTGGAATGTTGTCAAATGTTACATCCGAGATGTTAGGTTGCCTTAGGTTAGGATATATGACGTTATAGACGTATATACTGTTCCCACCGAGAGGTAGGGTACGACACGCCAGGAATGTTGTCAAATATTACATACGAGATGTTATGTGGCCTTAGGTTACGATATATAACGTTATAGACGCATGTAATGTTACGACCGAGACGTAGGGACCGACACGCCTGGAATGTTGTAAAATGTTACATCCGAGATGTTAGGTTGCCTAAGATTAGGATATATAACGTTATAGACGCATGTAATGTTACCACCGAGACGTAGGGACCGACACGCCTGGAATGTTGTCAAATGTTACATCCGAGATGTTAGGTTGCCTTAGGTTAGGATATATGACGTTATAGACGTATATACTGTTCCCTCCGGATGGTAGGGTTCGACAGGCCAGGAATGTTGTCAAATATTGCATCCGAGATGTTAGGTTGCCTTAGGTTAGGATATATAACGTTATAGACGCATGTAACGTTACCACCGAGACGTAGGGACCGACACGCCTGGAATGTTGTCAAATGTTACATCCGAGATGTTAGGTTGCCTAAGATTACGATATATACCGTTATAGACGCATGTAATGTTACCACCGAGACGTAGGGACCGACATGCCTGGAATGTTGTCAAATGTTACATCCGAGATGTTAGGTTGCCTTAGGTTAGGATATATGACCTTATAGACGTATATACTGTTCCCACCGAGAGGTAGGGTTCGACACGCCAGGAATGTTGTCAAATATTACATACGCGATGTTATGTGGCTTTAGATTAGGATATATAACGTTATAGACGCATGTAATGTTACCACCGAGACGTTGGGACCGACACGCCTGGAATGTTGTCAAATGTTACATCCGAGATGTTAGGTTGCCTAAGATTAGGATATATAACGTTATAGACGCATGTAATGTTACCACCGAGACGTAGGGACCGACACGCCTGGAATGTTGTCAAATGTTACATCCGAGATGTTAGGTTGCCTTAGGTTAGGATATATGACGTTATAGACGTATATACTGTTCCCTCCGGATGGTAGGGTTCGACAGGCCAGGAATGTTGTCAAATATTGCATCCGAGATGTTAGGTTGCCTTAGGTTAGGATATATAACGTTATAGACGCATGTAACGTTACCACCGAGACGTAGGGACCGACACGCCTGGAATGTTGTCAAATGTTACATCCGAGATGTTAGGTTGCCTTAGATTAGGATATATACCGTTATAGACGCATGTAATGTTACCATCGAGACGTAGGGACCGACACGCCTGGAATGTTGTCAAATGTTACATCCGAGATGTTAGGTTGCCTTAGGTTAGGATATATGACGTTATAGACGTATATGCTGTTCCCTCCGAGAAGTAGGGTTCGACAGGCCAGGAATGTTGTCAAATATTGCATCCGAGATGTTAGGTTGCCTTAGGTTAGGATATATGACGTTATAGACGCATGTAATGTTACCACCGAGACGTAGGGACCGACATGCCTGGAATGTTGTCAAATGTTACATCCGAGATGTTAGGTTGCCTTAGGTTAGGATATATGACGTTATAGACGTATATACTGTTCCCACCGAGAGGTAGGGAACGACACGCCAGGAATGTTGTCAAATATTACATTCGAGATGTTATGTGGCCTTAGGTTACGATATATAACGTTATAGACGCATGTAATGTTACGACCGAGACGTAGGGACCGACACGCCTGGAATGTTGTAAAATGTTACATCCGAGATGTTAGGTTGCCTAAGATTAGGATATATACCGTTATAGACGCATGTAATGTTACCACCGAGACGTAGGGACCGACACGCCTGGAATGTTGTCAAATGTTACATCCGAGATGTTAGGTTGCCTTAGGTTAGGATATATGACGTTATAGACGTATATACTGTTCCCTCCGGATGGTAGGGTTCGACAGGCCAGGAATGTTGACAAATATTGCATCCGAGATGTTATGTTGCCTTAGGTTAGGATATATAACGTTATAGACGCATGTAACGTTACCACCGAGACGTAGGGACCGACACGCCTGGAATGTTGTCAAATGTTACATCCGAGATGTTAGGTTGCCTTAGATTAGGATATATACCGTTATAGACGCATGTAATGTTACCACCGAGACGTAGGGACCGACATGCCTGGAATGTTGTCAAATGTTACATCCGAGATGTTAGGTTGCCTTAGGTTAGGATATATGACGTTATAGACGTATATACTGTTCCCACCGAGAGGTAGGGTACGACACGCCAGGAATGTTGTCAAATATTACATACGAGATGTTATGTGGCTTTAGATTAGGATATATAACGTTATAGACGCATGTAATGTTACCACCGAGACGTTGGGACCGACACGCCTGGAATGTTGTCAAATGTTACATCCGAGATGTTAGGTTGCCTAAGATTAGGATATATAACGTTATAGACGCATGTAATGTTACCACCGAGACGTAGGGACCGACACGCCTGGAATGTTGTCAAATGTTACATCCGAGATGTGAGGTTGCCTTAGGTTAGGATATATGACGTTATAGACGTATATGCTGTTCCCTCCGAGAAGTAGGGTTCGACAGGCCAGGAATGTTGTCAAATATTGCATCCGAGATGTTAGGTTGCCTTAGGTTAGGATATATGACGTTATAGACGCATGTAATGTTACCACCGAGACGTAGGGACCGACACGCCTGGAATGTTGTCAAATGTTACATCCGAGATGTTAGGTAGCCTTAGGTTAGGATATATGACGTTATAGACGTATATACCGTTCCCTCCGGATGGTAGGGTTCGACTGGCCAGGAATGTTGTCAAATATTGCATCCGAGATGTTAGGTTGCCTTAGCTTAGGATATATAACGTTATAGACGCATGTAATGTTACCACCGAAACGTAGGGACCGACACGCCTGGAATGTTGTCAAATATTACATACGAGATATTAGGTGGCCTTAGGATAGGAAATATAACGTTATAGACGCATGTAATGTTACCACCGAGACGTAGGGACCGACACGCCTGGAATGTTGTCAAATGTTACATCCGAGATGTTAGGTTGTCTTAGCTTAGGATATATGACGTTACAGACGTATAGAATGTTCCCTCCGAGAAGTAGGGTTCGACAGGCCAGGAATGTTGTCAAATATTGCATCCGAGATGTTAGGCTGCCTTAGATTAGGATATATACCGTTATAGACGTATATACTGTTCCCTCCGAGAAGTAGGGTTCGACAGGCCAGGAATGTTGTCAAATGTTACATCCGAGATGTTAGGTTGTCTTAGCTTAGGATATATGACGTTACAGACGTATAGAATGTTCCCTCCGAGAAGTAGGGTTCGACAGGCCAGGAATGTTGTCAAATATTGCATCCGAGATGTTAGGTTGCCTTAGATTAGGATATACAACGTTATAGACGCATATAATGTTCCCACCGAGGAGTAGGGTCCGACACGCCTGGAATGTTGTAGAGTATTACATCCGAGATGTAAGGTTGCCTTAGGTTAGAATATATAACGTTATGGATGTATATACTGTTCCCACCGAGAAGTAGGGTCCGACACGCCAGGAATGTTGTCAAATATTGCATCCGCGATGTTAGGTTGCCTTAGATTAGGATATACAACGTTATAGACGCATATAATGTTACCACCGAGAAGTAGGGTCCGACACGCCTGGAATGTTGTAAAATGTTACATCCGAGATGTTAGGTTGCCTTAGATTAGGATATATACCGTTATAGACGCATGTAATGTTACCACCGAGACGTAGGGACCGACACGCCTGGAATGTTGTCAAATGTTACATCCGAGGTGTTAGGTTGTCTTAGCTTAGGATATATGACGTTACAGACGTATAGAATGTTCCCTCCGAGAAGTAGGGTTCGACAGGCCAGGAATGTTGTCAAATATTGCATCCGAGATGTTAGGCTGCCTTAGATTAGGATATATACCGTTATAGACGTATATACTGTTCCCTCCGAGAAGTAGGGTTCGACAGGCCAGGAATGTTGTCAAATGTTACATCCGAGATGTTAGGTTGTCTTAGCTTAGGATATATGACGTTACAGACGTATAGAATGTTCCCTCCGAGAAGTAGGGTTCGACAGGCCAGGAATGTTGTCAAATATTGCATCCGAGATGTTAGGTTGCCTTAGATTAGGATATATAGCGTTACAGACGCATATAATGTTACAACCGAGACGTAGGGACCGACATGCCTGGAATGTTGTCAAATGTTACACCCGAGATGTTAGTTTGCCTTAGGTTAGGATATATGACGTTATAGACGTATATACTGTTCCCTCCGAGAAGTAGGGTTCGACAGGCCAGGAATGTTGCCAAATATTGCACCCGAGATGTTAGGTTGCCTTAGGTTAGGATATATAACGTTATAGACGCATGTAATGTTACCACCGAGACGTAGGGACCGACATGCCTGGAATGTTGTCAAATGTTACATCCGAGATGTTAGGTTGCCTTAGGTTAGGATATATGACGTTATAGACGTATATACTGTTCCCTCCGAGAAGTAGGGTTCGACAGGCCAGGAATGTTGTCAAATATTGCATCCGAGATGTTATGTGGCCTTAGGTTACGATATATAACGTTATAGACGCATGTAATGTTACGACCGAGACGTAGGGACCGACACGCCAGGAATGTCATCGAATATTACATACGAGATGTTATGTGGCTTTAGATTAGGATATATAACGTTATAGACGCATGTAATGTTACCACCGAGACGTAGGGACCGACACGCCTGGAATGTTGTCAAATGTTACATCCGAGATGTTAGGTTGTCTTAGCTTAGGATATATGACGTTACAGACGTATATACTGTTCCCTCCGGATGGTAGGGTTCGACAGGCCAGGAATGTTGTCAAATATTGCATCCGAGATGTTAGGTTGCCTTAGATTAGGATATATAGCGATACAGACGCATATAATGTTACCACCGAGACGTAGGGACCGACATGCCTGGAATGTTGTCAAATGTTACATCCGAGATGTTAGGTTGCCTTAGGTTAGGATATATGACGTTATAGACGTATATACTGTTCCCTCCGAGAAGTAGGGTTCGACAGGCCAGGAATGTTGTCAAATATTGCATCCGAGATGTTAGGTTGCCTTAGGTTAGGATATATAACGTTGTAGACGCATGTAACGTTACCACCGAGACGTAGGGACCGACACGCCTGGAATGTTGTCAAATGTTACATCCGAGATGTTAGGTGGCCTTAGGTTAGGATATATAACGTTATAGACGCATGCAATGTTACGACCGAGACGTAGGGACCGACACGCCTGGAATGTTGTAAAATGTTACATCCGAGATGTTAGGTTGCCTAAGATCAGGATATATACCGTTATAGACGCATGTAATGTTACCACCGAGACGTAGGGACCGACACGCCTGGAATGTTGTCAAATGTTACATCCGAGATGTTAGGTTGCCTTAGGTTAGGATATATGACGTTATAGACGTATATACTGTTCCCTCCGGATGGTAGAGTTCGACAGGCCAGGAATGTTGTCAAATATTGCATCCGAGATGTTAGGTTGCCTTAGGTTAGGATATATAACGTTATAGACGCATGTAATGTTACCACCGAGACGTAGGGACCGACACGCCTGGAATGTTGTCAAATGTTACATCCGAGATGTTAGGTTGTCTTAGGTTAGGATATATGACGTTACAGACGTATAAAATGTTACCTCCGAGAAGTAGGGTTCGACAGGCCAGGAATGTTGTCAAATATTGCATCCGAGATGTTAGGCTGCCTTAGATTAGGATATATACCGTTATAGACGTATATACTGTTCCCTCCGAGAAGTAGGGTTCGACAGGCCAGGAATGTTGTCAAATATTGCATCCGAGATGTTAGGTGGCCTTAGGTTAGGATATATAACGTTGTAGACGCATGTAACGTTACCACCGAGACGTAGGGACCGACACGCCTGGAATGTTGTCAAATGTTACATCCGAGATGTTAGGTTGCCTTAGATTAGGATATATACCGTTATAGACGCATGTAATGTTACCATCGAGACGTAGGGACCGACACGCCTGGAATGTTGTCAAATGTTACATCCGAGATGTTAGGTTGCCTTAGGTTAGGATATATGACGTTATAGACGTATATGCTGTTCCCTCCGAGAAGTAGGGTTCGACAGGCCAGGAATGTTGTCAAATATTGCATCCGAGATGTTAGGTTGCCTTAGGTTAGGATATATGACGTTATAGACGCATGTAATGTTACCATCGAGACGTAGGGACCGACATGCCTGGAATGTTGTCAAATGTTACATCCGAGATGTTATGTTGCCTTAGGTTAGGATATATAACGTTATAGACGTATATACTGTTCCCACCGAGAAGTAGGGTTCGACACGCCAGGAATGTTGTCAAATATTACATACGAGATGCTATGTGGCCTTAGGTTAGGATATATAACGTTATAGACGCATGTAATGTTACGACCGAGACGTAGGGACCGACACGCTTGGAATGTTGTAAAATGTTACATCCGAGATGTTAGGTTGCCTAAGATCAGGATATATACCGTTATAGACGCATGTAATGTTACCACCGAGACGTAGGGACCGACACGCCTGGAATGTTGTCAAATGTTACATCCGAGATGTTAGGTTGCCTTAGGTTAGGATATATGACGTTATAGACGTATATACTGTTCCCTCCGGATGGTAGAGTTCGACAGGCCAGGAATGTTGTCAAATATTGCATCCGAGATGTTAGGTTGCCTTAGGTTAGGATATATAACGTTATAGACGCATGTAATGTTACCACCGAGACGTAGGGACCGACACGCCTGGAATGTTGTCAAATGTTACATCCGAGATGTTAGGTTGTCTTAGGTTAGGATATATGACGTTACAGACGTATAAAATGTTACCTCCGAGAAGTAGGGTTCGACAGGCCAGGAATGTTGTCAAATATTGCATCCGAGATGTTAGGCTGCCTTAGATTAGGATATATACCGTTATAGACGTATATACTGTTCCCACCGAGAAGTAGGGTTCGACACGCCTGGAATGTTGTCAAATGTTACATCCGAGATGTTAGGTTGTCTTAGGTTAGGATATATGACGTTACAGACGTATAAAATGTTACCTCCGAGAAGTAGGGTTCGACAGGCCAGGAATGTTGTCAAATATTGCATCCGAGATGTTAGGCTGCCTTAGATTAGGATATATACCGTTATAGACGTATATACTGTTCCCTCCGAGAAGTAGGGTTCGACAGGCCAGGAATGTTGTCAAATATTGCATCCGAGATGTTAGGTGGCCTTAGGTTAGGATATATAACGTTGTAGACGCATGTAACGTTACCACCGAGACGTAGGGACCGACACGCCTGGAATGTTGTCAAATGTTACATCCGAGATGTTAGGTTGCCTTAGATTAGGATATATACCGTTATAGACGCATGTAATGTTACCATCGAGACGTAGGGACCGACACGCCTGGAATGTTGTCAAATGTTACATCCGAGATGTTAGGTTGCCTTAGGTTAGGATATATGACGTTATAGACGTATATGCTGTTCCCTCCGAGAAGTAGGGTTCGACAGGCCAGGAATGTTGTCAAATATTGCATCCGAGATGTTAGGTTGCCTTAGGTTAGGATATATGACGTTATAGACGCATGTAATGTTACCATCGAGACGTAGGGACCGACATGCCTGGAATGTTGTCAAATGTTACATCCGAGATGTTATGTTGCCTTAGGTTAGGATATATAACGTTATAGACGTATATACTGTTCCCACCGAGAAGTAGGGTTCGACACGCCAGGAATGTTGTCAAATATTACATACGAGATGCTATGTGGCCTTAGGTTAGGATATATAACGTTATAGACGCATGTAATGTTACGACCGAGACGTAGGGACCGACACGCCTGGAATGTTGTAAAATGTTACATCCGAGAGGTTAGGTTGCCTAAGATCAGGATATATACCGTTATAGACGCATGTAATGTTACCACCGAGACGTAGGGACCGACACGCCTGGAATGTTGTCAAATGTTACATCCGAGATGTTAGGTTGCCTTAGGTTAGGATATATGACGTTATAGACGTATATACTGTTCCCTCCGGATGGTAGAGTTCGACAGGCCAGGAATGTTGTCAAATATTGCATCCGAGATGTTAGGTTGCCTTAGGTTAGGATATATAACGTTATAGACGCATGTAATGTTACCACCGAGACGTAGGGACCGACACGCCTGGAATGTTGTCAAATGTTACATCCGAGATGTTAGGTTGTCTTAGGTTAGGATATATGACGTTACAGACGTATAAAATGTTACCTCCGAGAAGTAGGGTTCGACAGGCCAGGAATGTTGTCAAATATTGCATCCGAGATGTTAGGCTGCCTTAGATTAGGATATATACCGTTATAGACGTATATACTGTTCCCACCGAGAAGTAGGGTTCGACACGCCAGGAATGTTGTCAAATATTACATACGAGATGTTAGGTGGCCTTAGGTTAGGATATATAACGTTATAGACGCATGCAATGTTACGACCGAGACGTAGGGACCGACACGCCTGGAATGTTGTGAAATGTTACATCCGAGATGTTAGGTTGCCTAAGATTAGGATATATAACGTTATAGACGCATGTAATGTTACCACCGAGACGTAGGGACCGACACGCCTGGAATGTTGTCAAATGTTACATCCGAGATGTTAGGTTGCCTTAGGTTAGGATATATGACGTTATAGACGTATATGCTGTTCCCTCCGAGAAGTAGGGTTCGACAGGCCAGGAATGTTGTCAAATATTGCATCCGAGATGTTAGGTTGCCTTAGGTTAGGATATATGACGTTATAGACGCATGTAATGTTACCACCGAGACGTAGGGACCGACATGCCTGGAATGTTGTCAAATGTTACATCCGAGATGTTAGGTTGCCTTAGGTTAGGAAATATAACGTTATAGACGCATGTAATGTTACCACCGAGACGTAGGGACCGACACGCCTGGAATGTTGTCAAATGTTACATCCGAGATATTAGGTTGTCTTAGCTTAGGATATATGACGTTACAGACGTATAGAATGTTCCCTCCGAGAAGTAGGGTTCGACAGGCCAGGAATGTTGTCAAATATTGCATCCGAGATGTTAGGCTGCCTTAGATTAGGATATATACCGTTATAGGCGTATATACTGTTCCCTCCGAGAAGTAGGGTTCGACAGGCCAGGAATGTTGTCAAATGTTACATCCGAGATGTTAGGTTGTCTTAGCTTAGGATATATGACGTTACAGACGTATAGAATGTTCCCTCCGAGAAGTAGGGTTCGACAGGCCTGGAATGTTGTCAAATATTGCATCCGAGATGTTAGGTTGCCTTAGATTAGGATATATAGCGTTACAGACGCATATAATGTTACCACCGAGACGTAGGGACCGACATGCCTGGAATGTTGTCAAATGTTACATCCGAGATGTTAGTTTGCCTTAGGTTAGGATATATGACGTTATAGACGTATATACTGTTCCCTCCGAGAAGTAGGGTTCGACAGGCCAGGAATGTTGCCAAATATTGCACCCGAGATGTTAGGTTGCCTTAGGTTAGGATATATAACGTTATAGACGCATGTAATGTTACCACCGAGACGTAGGGACCGACATGCCTGGAATGTTGTCAAATGTTACATCCGAGATGTTAGGTTGCCTTAGGTTAGGATATATGACGTTATAGACGTATATACTGTTCCCTCCGAGAAGTAGGGTTCGACAGGCCAGGAATGTTGTCAAATATTGCATCCGAGATGTTAGGTTGCCTTAGATTAGGATATATACCGTTATAGACGTATTTACTGTTCCCTCCGAGAAGTAGGGTTCGACAGGCCAGGAATGTTGTCAAATATTGCATCCGAGATGTTAGGTTCCCTTAGGTTAGGATATATACCGTTATAAACGTATATACATTTCCCACCGAAAAGAATGCTCCGACACGGCAGGAATGTTGTTGAATATTACATCCGAGATGTCAGGTTGCCTTAGGTTAGGATATATAACGTTATAGACGTATATACTGTTCCCTCCGGATGGTAGAGTTCGACAGGCCAGGAATGTTGTCAAATATTGCATCCGAGATGTTAGGTTGCCTTAGGTTAGGATATATAACGTTATAGACGCATGTAATGTTACCACCGAGACGTAGGGACCGACACGCCTGGAATGTTGTCAAATGTTACATCCGAGATGTTAGGTTGTCTTAGGTTAGGATATATGACGTTACAGACGTATAAAATGTTACCTCCGAGAAGTAGGGTTCGACAGGCCAGGAATGTTGTCAAATATTGCATCCGAGATGTTAGGCTGCCTTAGATTAGGATATATACCGTTATAGACGTATATACTGTTCCCACCGAGAAGTAGGGTTCGACACGCCAGGAATGTTGTCAAATATTACATACGAGATGTTAGGTGGCCTTAGGTTAGGATATATAACGTTATAGACGCATGCAATGTTACGACCGAGACGTAGGGACCGACACGCCTGGAATGTTGTGAAATGTTACATCCGAGATGTTAGGTTGCCTAAGATTAGGATATATAACGTTATAGACGCATGTAATGTTACCACCGAGACGTAGGGACCGACACGCCTGGAATGTTGTCAAATGTTACATCCGAGATGTTAGGTTGCCTTAGGTTAGGATATATGACGTTATAGACGTATATACTGTTCCCTCCGGATGGTAGGGTTCGACAGGCCAGGAATGTTGTCAAATATTGCATCCGAGATGTTAGGTTGCCTTAGGTTAGGATATATAACGTTATAGACGCATGTAACGTTACCACCGAGACGTAGGGACCGACACGCCTGGAATGTTGTCAAATGTTACATCCGAGATGTTAGGTTGCCTTAGATTAGGATATATACCGTTATAGACGCATGTAATGTTACCATCGAGACGTAGGGACCGACACGCCTGGAATGTTGTCAAATGTTACATCCGAGATGTTAGGTTGCCTTAGGTTAGGATATATGACGTTATAGACGTATATGCTGTTCCCTCCGAGAAGTAGGGTTCGACAGGCCAGGAATGTTGTCAAATATTGCATCCGAGATGTTAGGTTGCCTTAGGTTAGGATATATGACGTTATAGACGCATGTAATGTTACCACCGAGACGTAGGGACCGACATGCCTGGAATGTTGTCAAATGTTACATCCGAGATGTTAGGTTGCCTTAGGTTAGGATATATGACGTTATAGACGTATATACTGTTCCCACCGAGAGGTAGGGTACGACACGCCAGGAATGTTGTCAAATATTACATACGAGATGTTATGTGGCCTTAGGTTACGATATATAACGTTATAGACGCATGTAATGTTACGACCGAGACGTAGGGACCGACACGCCTGGAATGTTGTAAAATGTTACATCCGAGATGTTAGGTTGCCTAAGATTAGGATATATACCGTTATAGACGCATGTAATGTTACCACCGAGACGTAGGGACCGACATGCCTGGAATGTTGTCAAATGTTACATCCGAGATGTTAGGTTGCCTTAGGTTAGGATATATGACGTTATAGACGTATATACTGTTCCCACCGAGAGGTAGGGTTCGACACGCCAGGAATGTTGTCAAATATTACATACGAGATGTTATGTGGCCTTAGGTTACGATATATAACGTTATAGACGCATGTAATGTTACGACCGAGACGTAGGGACCGACACGCCTGGAATGTTGTAAAATGTTACATCCGAGATGTTAGGTTGCCTAAGATTAGGATATATACCGTTATAGACGCATGTAATGTTACCACCGAGACGTAGGGACCGACATGCCTGGAATGTTGTCAAATGTTACATCCGAGATGTTAGGTTGCCTTAGATTAGGATATACAACGTTATAGACGCATATAATGTTCCCACCGAGGAGTAGGGTCCGACACGCCTGGAATGTTGTAGAGTATTACATCCGAGATGTAAGGTTGCCTTAGGTTAGAATATATAACGTTATGGATGTATATACTGTTCCCACCGAGAAGTAGGGTCCGACACGCCAGGAATGTTGTCAAATATTGCATCCGCGATGTTAGGTTGCCATAGATTAGGATATACAACGTTATAGACGCATATAATGTTCCCACCGAGAAGTAGGGTCCGACACGCCTGGAATGTTGTAAAATGTTACATCCGAGATGTTAGGTTGCCTAAGATTACGATATATACCGTTATAGACGCATGTAATGATACCACCGAGACGTAGGGACCGACATGCCTGGAATGTTGTCAAATGTTACATCCGAGATGTTAGGTTGCCTTAGGTTAGGATATATGACGTTATAGACGTATATACTGTTCCCACCGAGAGGTAGGGTTCGACACGCCAGGAATGTTGTCAAATATTACATACGCGATGTTATGTGGCTTTAGATTAGGATATATAACGTTATAGACGCATGTAATGTTACCACCGAGACGTTGGGACCGACACGCCAGGAATATTGCAAAATATTACGTCTGAGATAATAGGTTGCCTTAGATTAGGATATACAACGTTATAGACTCATATAATGTTCCCACCGAGACGTAGGGACCGACATGCCTGGAATGTTGTCAAATGTTACATCCGAGATGTTAGGTTGCCTTAGGTTAGGATATATGACGTTATAGACGTATATACTGTTCCCACCGAGAGGTAGGGTTCGACACGCCAGGAATGTTGTCAAATATTACATACGAGATGTTATGTGGCTTTAGATTAGGATATATAACGTTATAGACGCATGTAATGTTACCACCGAGACGTTGGGACCGACACGCCTGGAATGTTGTCAAATGTTACATCCGAGATGTTAGGTTGCCTAAGATTAGGATATATAACGTTATAGACGCATGTAATGTTACCACCGAGATGTAGGGACCGACACGCCTGGAATGTTGTCAAATGTTACATCCGAGATGTTAGGTTGCCTTAGGTTAGGATATATGACGTTATAGACGTATATGCTGTTCCCTCCGAGAAGTAGGGTTCGACAGGCCAGGAATGTTGTCAAATCTTGCATCCGAGATGTTAGGTTGCCTTAGGTTAGGATATATGACGTTATAGACGCATGTAATGTTACCACCGAGACGTAGGGACCGACACGCCTGGAATGTTGTCAAATGTTACATCCTTGATGTTAGGTAGCCTTAGGTTAGGATATATGACGTTATAGACGTATATACCGTTCCCTCCGGATGGTAGGGTTCGACAGGCCAGGAATGTTGTCAAATATTGCATCCGAGATGTTAGGTTGCCTTAGCTTAGGATATATAACGTTATAGACGTATATACTGTTCCCTCCGAGAAGTAGGGTTCGACAGGCCAGGAATGTTGTCAAATGTTACATCCGAGGTGTTAGGTTGTCTTAGCTTAGGATATATGACGTTACAGACGTATAGAATGTTCCCTCCGAGAAGTAGGGTTCGACAGGCCAGGAATGTTGTCAAATATTGCATCCGAGATGTTAGGCTGCCTTAGATTAGGATATATACCGTTATAGACGTATATACTGTTCCCACCGAGAAGTAGGGTTCGACACGCCAGGAATGTTGTCAAATATTACATACGAGATGTTAGGTGGCCTTAGGTTAGGATATATAACGTTATAGACGCATGCAATGTTACGACCGAGACTTAGGGACCGACACGCCTGGAATGTTGTAAAATGTTACATCCGAGATGTTAGGTTGCCTAAGATTACGATATATACCGTTATAGACGCATGTAATGTTACCACCGAGACGTAGGGACCGACATGCCTGGAATGTTGTCAAATGTTACATCCGAGATGTTAGGTTGCCTTAGGTTAGGATATATGACGTTATAGACGTATATACTGTTCCCACCGAGAGGTAGGGTTCGACACGCCAGGAATGTTGTCAAATATTACATACGCGATGTTATGTGGCTTTAGATTAGGATATATAACGTTATAGACGCATGTAATGTTACCACCGAGACGTTGGGACCGACACGCCTGGAATGTTGTCAAATGTTACATCCGAGATGTTAGGTTGCCTAAGATTAGGATATATAACGTTATAGACGCATGTAATGTTACCACCGAGACGTAGGGACCGACACGCCTGGAATGTTGTCAAATGTTACATCCGAGATGTTAGGTTGCCTTAGGATAGGATATATGACGTTATAGACGTATATACTGTTCCCACCGAGAGGTAGGGTTCGACACGCCAGGAATGTTGTCAAATATTACATACGAGATGTTATGTGGCTTTAGATTAGGATATATAACGTTATAGACGCATGTAATGTTACCACCGAGACGTTGGGACCGACACGCCTGGAATGTTGTCAAATGTTACATCCGAGATGTTAGGTTGCCTAAGATTAGGATATATAACGTTATAGACGCATGTAATGTTACCACCGAGACGTAGGGACCGACACGCCTGGAATGTTGTCAAATGTTACATCCGAGATGTGAGGTTGCCTTAGGTTAGGATATATGACGTTATAGACGTATATGCTGTTCCCTCCGAGAAGTAGGGTTCGACAGGCCAGGAATGTTGTCAAATATTGCATCCGAGATGTTAGGTTGCCTTAGGTTAGGATATATGACGTTACAGACGTATAAAATGTTACCTCCGAGAAGTAGGGTTCGACAGGCCAGGAATGTTGTCAAATATTGCATCCGAGATGTTAGGCTGCCTTAGATTAGGATATATACCGTTATAGACGTATATACTGTTCCCACCGAGAAGTAGGGTTCGACACGCCAGGAATGTTGTCAAATATTACATACGAGATGTTAGGTGGCCTTAGGTTAGGATATATAACGTTATAGACGCATGCAATGTTACGACCGAGACGTAGGGACCGACACGCCTGGAATGTTGTGAAATGTTACATCCGAGATGTTAGGTTGCCTAAGATTAGGATATATAACGTTATAGACGCATGTAATGTTACCACCGAGACGTAGGGACCGACACGCCTGGAATGTTGTCAAATGTTACATCCGAGATGTTAGGTTGCCTTAGGTTAGGATATATGACGTTATAGACGTATATGCTGTTCCCTCCGAGAAGTAGGGTTCGACAGGCCAGGAATGTTGTCAAATATTGCATCCGAGATGTTAGGTTGCCTTAGGTTAGGATATATGACGTTATAGACGCATGTAATGTTACCACCGAGACGTAGGGACCGACATGCCTGGAATGTTGTCAAATGTTACATCCGAGATGTTAGGTTGCCTTAGGTTAGGAAATATAACGTTATAGACGCATGTAATGTTACCACCGAGACGTAGGGACCGACACGCCTGGAATGTTGTCAAATGTTACATCCGAGATATTAGGTTGTCTTAGCTTAGGATATATGACGTTACAGACGTATAGAATGTTCCCTCCGAGAAGTAGGGTTCGACAGGCCAGGAATGTTGTCAAATATTGCATCCGAGATGTTAGGCTGCCTTAGATTAGGATATATACCGTTATAGGCGTATATACTGTTCCCTCCGAGAAGTAGGGTTCGACAGGCCAGGAATGTTGTCAAATGTTACATCCGAGATGTTAGGTTGTCTTAGCTTAGGATATATGACGTTACAGACGTATAGAATGTTCCCTCCGAGAAGTAGGGTTCGACAGGCCTGGAATGTTGTCAAATATTGCATCCGAGATGTTAGGTTGCCTTAGATTAGGATATATAGCGTTACAGACGCATATAATGTTACCACCGAGACGTAGGGACCGACATGCCTGGAATGTTGTCAAATGTTACATCCGAGATGTTAGTTTGCCTTAGGTTAGGATATATGACGTTATAGACGTATATACTTTTCCCTCCGAGAAGTAGGGTTCGACAGGCCAGGAATGTTGCCAAATATTGCACCCGAGATGTTAGGTTGCCTTAGGTTAGGATATATAACGTTATAGACGCATGTAATGTTACCACCGAGACGTAGGGACCGACATGCCTGGAATGTTGTCAAATGTTACATCCGAGATGTTAGGTTGCCTTAGGTTAGGATATATGACGTTATAGACGTATATACTGTTCCCTCCGAGAAGTAGGGTTCGACAGGCCAGGAATGTTGTCAAATATTGCATCCGAGATGTTAGGTTGCCTTAGATTAGGATATATACCGTTATAGACGTATTTACTGTTCCCTCCGAGAAGTAGGGTTCGACAGGCCAGGAATGTTGTCAAATATTGCATCCGAGATGTTAGGTTCCCTTAGGTTAGGATATATACCGTTATAAACGTATATACATTTCCCACCGAAAAGAATGCTCCGACACGGCAGGAATGTTGTTGAATATTACATCCGAGATGTCAGGTTGCCTTAGGTTAGGATATATAACGTTATAGACGTATATACTGTTCCCTCCGGATGGTAGAGTTCGACAGGCCAGGAATGTTGTCAAATATTGCATCCGAGATGTTAGGTTGCCTTAGGTTAGGATATATAACGTTATAGACGCATGTAATGTTACCACCGAGACGTAGGGACCGACACGCCTGGAATGTTGTCAAATGTTACATCCGAGATGTTAGGTTGTCTTAGGTTAGGATATATGACGTTACAGACGTATAAAATGTTACCTCCGAGAAGTAGGGTTCGACAGGCCAGGAATGTTGTCAAATATTGCATCCGAGATGTTAGGCTGCCTTAGATTAGGATATATACCGTTATAGACGTATATACTGTTCCCACCGAGAAGTAGGGTTCGACACGCCAGGAATGTTGTCAAATATTACATACGAGATGTTAGGTGGCCTTAGGTTAGGATATATAACGTTATAGACGCATGCAATGTTACGACCGAGACGTAGGGACCGACACGCCTGGAATGTTGTGAAATGTTACATCCGAGATGTTAGGTTGCCTAAGATTAGGATATATAACGTTATAGACGCATGTAATGTTACCACCGAGACGTAGGGACCGACACGCCTGGAATGTTGTCAAATGTTACATCCGAGATGTTAGGTTGCCTTAGGTTAGGATATATGACGTTATAGACGTATATACTGTTCCCTCCGGATGGTAGGGTTCGACAGGCCAGGAATGTTGTCAAATATTGCATCCGAGATGTTAGGTTGCCTTAGGTTAGGATATATAACGTTATAGACGCATGTAACGTTACCACCGAGACGTAGGGACCGACACGCCTGGAATGTTGTCAAATGTTACATCCGAGATGTTAGGTTGCCTTAGATTAGGATATATACCGTTATAGACGCATGTAATGTTACCATCGAGACGTAGGGACCGACACGCCTGGAATGTTGTCAAATGTTACATCCGAGATGTTAGGTTGCCTTAGGTTAGGATATATGACGTTATAGACGTATATGCTGTTCCCTCCGAGAAGTAGGGTTCGACAGGCCAGGAATGTTGTCAAATATTGCATCCGAGATGTTAGGTTGCCTTAGGTTAGGATATATGACGTTATAGACGCATGTAATGTTACCACCGAGACGTAGGGACCGACATGCCTGGAATGTTGTCAAATGTTACATCCGAGATGTTAGGTTGCCTTAGGTTAGGATATATGACGTTATAGACGTATATACTGTTCCCACCGAGAGGTAGGGTACGACACGCCAGGAATGTTGTCAAATATTACATACGAGATGTTATGTGGCCTTAGGTTACGATATATAACGTTATAGACGCATGTAATGTTACGACCGAGACGTAGGGACCGACACGCCTGGAATGTTGTAAAATGTTACATCCGAGATGTTAGGTTGCCTAAGATTAGGATATATACCGTTATAGACGCATGTAATGTTACCACCGAGACGTAGGGACCGACATGCCTGGAATGTTGTCAAATGTTACATCCGAGATGTTAGGTTGCCTTAGGTTAGGATATATGACGTTATAGACGTATATACTGTTCCCACCGAGAGGTAGGGTTCGACACGCCAGGAATGTTGTCAAATATTACATACGAGATGTTATGTGGCCTTAGGTTACGATATATAACGTTATAGACGCATGTAATGTTACGACCGAGACGTAGGGACCGACACGCCTGGAATGTTGTAAAATGTTACATCCGAGATGTTAGGTTGCCTAAGATTAGGATATATACCGTTATAGACGCATGTAATGTTACCACCGAGACGTAGGGACCGACATGCCTGGAATGTTGTCAAATGTTACATCCGAGATGTTAGGTTGCCTTAGATTAGGATATACAACGTTATAGACGCATATAATGTTCCCACCGAGGAGTAGGGTCCGACACGCCTGGAATGTTGTAGAGTATTACATCCGAGATGTAAGGTTGCCTTAGGTTAGAATATATAACGTTATGGATGTATATACTGTTCCCACCGAGAAGTAGGGTCCGACACGCCAGGAATGTTGTCAAATATTGCATCCGCGATGTTAGGTTGCCTTAGATTAGGATATACAACGTTATAGACGCATATAATGTTCCCACCGAGAAGTAGGGTCCGACACGCCTGGAATGTTGTAAAATGTTACATCCGAGATGTTAGGTTGCCTAAGATTACGATATATACCGTTATAGACGCATGTAATGATACCACCGAGACGTAGGGACCGACATGCCTGGAATGTTGTCAAATGTTACATCCGAGATGTTAGGTTGCCTTAGGTTAGGATATATGACGTTATAGACGTATATACTGTTCCCACCGAGAGGTAGGGTTCGACACGCCAGGAATGTTGTCAAATATTACATACGCGATGTTATGTGGCTTTAGATTAGGATATATAACGTTATAGACGCATGTAATGTTACCACCGAGACGTTGGGACCGACACGCCAGGAATATTGCAAAATATTACGTCTGAGATAATAGGTTGCCTTAGATTAGGATATACAACGTTATAGACTCATATAATGTTCCCACCGAGACGTAGGGACCGACATGCCTGGAATGTTGTCAAATGTTACATCCGAGATGTTAGGTTGCCTTAGGTTAGGATATATGACGTTATAGACGTATATACTGTTCCCACCGAGAGGTAGGGTTCGACACGCCAGGAATGTTGTCAAATATTACATACGAGATGTTATGTGGCTTTAGATTAGGATATATAACGTTATAGACGCATGTAATGTTACCACCGAGACGTTGGGACCGACACGCCTGGAATGTTGTCAAATGTTACATCCGAGATGTTAGGTTGCCTAAGATTAGGATATATAACGTTATAGACGCATGTAATGTTACCACCGAGATGTAGGGACCGACACGCCTGGAATGTTGTCAAATGTTACATCCGAGATGTTAGGTTGCCTTAGGTTAGGATATATGACGTTATAGACGTATATGCTGTTCCCTCCGAGAAGTAGGGTTCGACAGGCCAGGAATGTTGTCAAATCTTGCATCCGAGATGTTAGGTTGCCTTAGGTTAGGATATATGACGTTATAGACGCATGTAATGTTACCACCGAGACGTAGGGACCGACACGCCTGGAATGTTGTCAAATGTTACATCCTTGATGTTAGGTAGCCTTAGGTTAGGATATATGACGTTATAGACGTATATACCGTTCCCTCCGGATGGTAGGGTTCGACAGGCCAGGAATGTTGTCAAATATTGCATCCGAGATGTTAGGTTGCCTTAGCTTAGGATATATAACGTTATAGACGTATATACTGTTCCCTCCGAGAAGTAGGGTTCGACAGGCCAGGAATGTTGTCAAATGTTACATCCGAGGTGTTAGGTTGTCTTAGCTTAGGATATATGACGTTACAGACGTATAGAATGTTCCCTCCGAGAAGTAGGGTTCGACAGGCCAGGAATGTTGTCAAATATTGCATCCGAGATGTTAGGCTGCCTTAGATTAGGATATATACCGTTATAGACGTATATACTGTTCCCACCGAGAAGTAGGGTTCGACACGCCAGGAATGTTGTCAAATATTACATACGAGATGTTAGGTGGCCTTAGGTTAGGATATATAACGTTATAGACGCATGCAATGTTACGACCGAGACTTAGGGACCGACACGCCTGGAATGTTGTAAAATGTTACATCCGAGATGTTAGGTTGCCTAAGATTACGATATATACCGTTATAGACGCATGTAATGTTACCACCGAGACGTAGGGACCGACATGCCTGGAATGTTGTCAAATGTTACATCCGAGATGTTAGGTTGCCTTAGGTTAGGATATATGACGTTATAGACGTATATACTGTTCCCACCGAGAGGTAGGGTTCGACACGCCAGGAATGTTGTCAAATATTACATACGCGATGTTATGTGGCTTTAGATTAGGATATATAACGTTATAGACGCATGTAATGTTACCACCGAGACGTTGGGACCGACACGCCTGGAATGTTGTCAAATGTTACATCCGAGATGTTAGGTTGCCTAAGATTAGGATATATAACGTTATAGACGCATGTAATGTTACCACCGAGACGTAGGGACCGACACGCCTGGAATGTTGTCAAATGTTACATCCGAGATGTTAGGTTGCCTTAGGTTAGGATATATGACGTTATAGACGTATATACTGTTCCCACCGAGAGGTAGGGTACGACACGCCAGGAATGTTGTCAAATATTACATACGAGATGTTATGTGGCCTTAGGTTACGATATATAACGTTATAGACGCATGTAATGTTACGACCGAGACGTAGGGACCGACACGCCTGGAATGTTGTAAAATGTTACATCCGAGAGGTTAGGTTGCCTAAGATTAGGATATATACCGTTATAGACGCATGTAATGTTACCACCGAGACGTAGGGACCGACATGCCTGGAATGTTGTCAAATGTTACATCCGAGATGTTAGGTTGCCTTAGGTTAGGATATATGACGTTATAGACGTATATACTGTTCCCACCGAGAGGTAGGGTTCGACACGCCAGGAATGTTGTCAAATATTACATACGAGTTGTTATGTGGCCTTAGGTTACGATATATAACGTTATAGACGCATGTAATGTTACGACCGAGACGTAGGGACCGACACGCCTGGAATGTTGTAAAATGTTACATCCGAGATGTTAGGTTGCCTAAGATTAGGATATATACCGTTATAGACGCATGTAATGTTACCACCGAGACGTAGGGACCGACATGCCTGGAATGTTGTCAAATGTTACATCCGAGATGTTAGGTTGCCTTAGGATAGGATATATGACGTTATAGACGTATATACTGTTCCCACCGAGAGGTAGGGTTCGACACGCCAGGAATGTTGTCAAATATTACATACGAGATGTTATGTGGCTTTAGATTAGGATATATAACGTTATAGACGCATGTAATGTTACCACCGAGACGTTGGGACCGACACGCCTGGAATGTTGTCAAATGTTACATCCGAGATGTTAGGTTGCCTAAGATTAGGATATATAACGTTATAGACGCATGTAATGTTACCACCGAGACGTAGGGACCGACACGCCTGGAATGTTGTCAAATGTTACATCCGAGATGTGAGGTTGCCTTAGGTTAGGATATATGACGTTATAGACGTATATGCTGTTCCCTCCGAGAAGTAGGGTTCGACAGGCCAGGAATGTTGTCAAATATTGCATCCGAGATGTTAGGTTGCCTTAGGTTAGGATATATGACGTTATAGACGCATGTAATGTTACCACCGAGACGTAGGGACCGACACGCCTGGAATGTTGTCAAATGTTACATCCGAGATGTTAGGTAGCCTTAGGTTAGGATATATGACGTTATAGACGTATATACCGTTCCCTCCGGATGGTAGGGTTCGACAGGCCAGGAATGTTGTCAAATATTGCATCCGAGATGTTAGGTTGCCTTAGCTTAGGATATATAACGTTATAGACGCATGTAATGTTACCACCGAAACGTAGGGACCGACACGCCTGGAATGTTGTCAAATATTACATACGAGATGTTAGGTGGCCTTAGGATAGGAAATATAACGTTATAGACGCATGTAATGTTACCACCGAGACGTAGGGACCGACACGCCTGGAATGTTGTCAAATGTTACATCCGAGATGTTAGGTTGTCTTAGCTTAGGATATATGACGTTACAGACGTATAGAATGTTCCCTCCGAGAAGTAGGGTTCGACAGGCCAGGAATGTTGTCAAATATTGCATCCGAGATGTTAGGCTGCCTTAGATTAGGATATATACCGTTATAGACGTATATACTGTTCCCTCCGAGAAGTAGGGTTCGACAGGCCAGGAATGTTGTCAAATGTTACATCCGAGATGTTAGGTTGTCTTAGCTTAGGATATATGACGTTACAGACGTATAGAATGTTCCCTCCGAGAAGTAGGGTTCGACAGGCCAGGAATGTTGTCAAATATTGCATCCGAGATGTTAGGTTGCCTTAGATTAGGATATACAACGTTATAGACTCATATAATGTTCCCACCGAGAAGTAGGGTCCGACACGCCTGGAATGATGTAGAATATTACATCCGAGATGTCAGGTTGCCTTCGGTTAGGATATATATCGTTATAGACGTATATACTGTTCCCTCCGAGAAGTAGGGTTCGACAGGCTAAGAATGTTGTCAAATATTGCATCCGAGATGTTAGGTTGCCTTAGATTAGGATATATACCGTTATAGACGCATGTAATGTTACCACCGAGACGTAGGGACCGACACGCCTGGAATGTTGTCAAATGTTACATCCGAGATGTTAGGTTGCCTAAGATTAGGATATATAACGTTATAGACGCATGTAATGTTACCACCGAGACGTAGGGACCGACACGCCTGGAATGTTGTCAAATGTTACATCCGAGATGTTAGGTAGCCTTAGGTTAGGATATATGACGTTATAGACGTATATACCGTTCCCTCCGGATGGTAGGGTTCGACAGGCCAGGAATGTTGTCAAATATTGCATCCGAGATGTTAGGTTGCCTTAGCTTAGGATATATAACGTTATAGACGCATGTAATGTTACCACCGAAACGTAGGGACCGACACGCCTGGAATGTTGTCAAATATTACATACGAGATGTTAGGTGGCCTTAGGATAGGAAATATAACGTTATAGACGCATGTAATGTTACCACCGAGACGTAGGGACCGACACGCCTGGAATGTTGTCAAATGTTACATCCGAGATGTTAGGTTGTCTTAGCTTAGGATATATGACGTTACAGACGTATAGAATGTTCCCTCCGAGAAGTAGGGTTCGACAGGCCAGGAATGTTGTCAAATATTGCATCCGAGATGTTAGGCTGCCTTAGATTAGGATATATACCGTTATAGACGTATATACTGTTCCCTCCGAGAAGTAGGGTTCGACAGGCCAGGAATGTTGTCAAATGTTACATCCGAGATGTTAGGTTGTCTTAGCTTAGGATATATGACGTTACAGACGTATAGAATGTTCCCTCCGAGAAGTAGGGTTCGACAGGCCAGGAATGTTGTCAAATATTGCATCCGAGATGTTAGGTTGCCTTAGATTAGGATATACAACGTTATAGACTCATATAATGTTCCCACCGAGAAGTAGGGTCCGACACGCCTGGAATGATGTAGAATATTACATCCGAGATGTCAGGTTGCCTTCGGTTAGGATATATATCGTTATAGACGTATATACTGTTCCCTCCGAGAAGTAGGGTTCGACAGGCTAAGAATGTTGTCAAATATTGCATCCGAGATGTTAGGTTGCCTTAGATTAGGATATATACCGTTATAGACGCATGTAATGTTACCACCGAGACGTAGGGACCGACACGCCTGGAATGTTGTCAAATGTTACATCCGAGATGTTAGGTTGCCTAAGATTAGGATATATAACGTTATAGACGCATGTAATGTTACCACCGAGACGTAGGGACCGACACGCCTGGAATGTTGTCAAATGTTACATCCGAGATGTTAGGTTGCCTTAGGTTAGGATATATGACGTTATAGACGTATATACTGTTCCCTCCGGATGGTAGGGTTCGACAGGCCAGGAATGTTGTCAAATATTGCATCCGAGATGTTAGATTGCCTTAGATTACGATATCGACCGTTATAGACGCATATAATATTCCCACCGAAAAGTATGCACCGACACGCCAGGAATATTGCAAAATATTACGTCTGAGATAATAGGTTGCCTTAGATTAGGATATACAACGTTATAGACTCATATAATGTTCCCACCGAGAAGTAGGGTCCGACACGCCTGGAATGATGTAGAATATTACATCCGTGATGTCAGGTTGCCTTCGGTTAGGATATATATCGTTATAGACGTATATACTGTTCCCTCCGAGAAGTAGGGTTCGACAGGCTAAGAATGTTGTCAAATATTGCATCCGAGATGTTAGGTTGCCTTAGATTAGGATATATACCGTTATAGACGCATGTAATGTTACCACCGAGACGTAGGGACCGACACGCCTGGAATGTTGTCAAGTGTTACATCCGAGATGTTAGGTTGCCTTAGGTTAGGATATATGACGTTATAGACGTATATACTGTTCCCTCCGAGAAGTAGGGTTCGACAGGCCAGGAATGTTGTCAAATATTGCATCCGAGATGTTAGGTTGCCTTAGGTTAGGATATATAACGTTATAGACGCATGTAACGTTACCACCGAGACGTAGGGACCGACACGCCTGGAATGTTGTCAAATGTTACATCCGAGATGTTAGGTTGCCTTAGATTAGGATATATACCGTTATAGACGCATGTAATGTTACCATCGAGACGTAGGGACCGACACGCCTGGAATGTTGTCAAATGTTACATCCGAGATGTTAGGTTGCCTTAGGTTAGGATATATGACGTTATAAACGTATATGCTGTTCCCTCCGAGAAGTAGGGTTCGACAGGCCAGGAATGTTGTCAAATATTGCATCCGAGATGTTAGGTTGCCTTAGGTTAGGATATATGACGTTATAGACGCATGTAATGTTACCACCGAGACGTAGGGACCGACACGCCTGGAATGTTGTAAAATGTTACATCCGAGATGTTAGGTTGCCTAAGATTACGATATATACCATTATAGACGCATGTAATGTTACCACCGAGACGTAGGGACCGACACGCCTGGAATGTTGTCAAATGTTACATCCGAGATGTTAGGTTGTCTTAGCTTAGGATATATGACGTTACAAACGTATAGAATGTTCCCTCCGAGAAGTAGGGTTCGACAGGCCTGGATTGTAGCCAATATTACATCCGAGATGTTAGGTTTCCTTATATTAGGATATAGACCGTTATATACGCATATTATATTCCCACCGAAAAGAATGCTCCGACACGCCAGGATTGTTGTAAAATATTACATCCGAGATGTTAGGTTGCCTTAGATTAGGATATATACCGTTATAGACGCATGTAATGTTACCACCGAGACGTTGGGACCTACACGCCTGGAATGTTGTCAAATGTTACATCCGAGATGTTAGGTTGCCTAAGATTAGGATATATAACGTTATAGACGCATGTAATGTTACCACCGAGACGTAGGGACCGACACGCCTGGAATGTTGTCAAATGTTACATCCGAGATGTTAGGTTGCCTTAGGTTAGGATATATGACGTTATAGACGTATATACTGTTCCCTCCGGATGGTAGGGTTCGACAGGCCAGGAATGTTGTCAAATATTGCATCCGAGATGTTAGATTGCCTTAGATTACGATATCGACCGTTATAGACGCATATAATATTCCCACCGAAAAGTATGCACCGACACGCCAGGAATATTGCAAAATATTACGTCTGAGATAATAGGTTGCCTTAGATTAGGATATACAACGTTATAGACTCATATAATGTTCCCACCGAGAAGTAGGGTCCGACACGCCTGGAATGATGTAGAATATTACATCCGAGATGTCAGGTTGCCTTCGGTTAGGATATATATCGTTATAGACGTATATACTGTTCCCTCCGAGAAGTAGGGTTCGACAGGCTAAGAATGTTGTCAAATATTGCATCCGAGATGTTAGGTTGCCTTAGATTAGGATATATACCGTTATAGACGCATGTAATGTTACCACCGAGACGTAGGGACCGACACGCCTGGAATGTTGTCATATGTTACATCCGAGATGTTAGGTTGTCTTAGGTTAGGATATATGACGTTACAGACGTATAAAATGTTCCCTCCGAGAAGTAGGGTTCGACAGGCCAGGAATGTTGTCAAATATTGCATCCGAGATGTTAGGCTGCCTTAGATTAGGATATATACCGTTATAGACGTATATACTGTTCCCACCGAGAAGTAGGGTCCGACACGCCAGGAATGTTGTCTAATATTACATCCTAGTTGTTACGTTGCCGTTATAGACGCATTAATGTCACCACCGAGACGTAGGGACCGACACGCCTGGAATGTTGTCAAATGTTACATCCGAGATGTTAGGTTGCCTCAGGTTAGGATATATAACGTTATAGACGTATATACTGTTCCGTCGGAGAAGTAGGGTTCGACAGGCCAGGAATGTGGCCAATATTACATCCGAGTAGTTAGGTTGCCTTAGATTAGGATATATACCGTTATAGACGCATGTAATGTTACCACCGAGACGTAGGGACCGACACGCCTGGAATGTTGTCAAATGTTACATCCGAGATGTTAGGTTGCCTTAGGTTAGGATATATACCGTTATAGATGCATGTAATGTTACCACCGAGACGTGGGGACCGACACGCCTGGAATGTTGTCAAATGTTACATCCGAGATGTTAGGTTGCCTTAGGTTAGGATATATGACGTTATAGACGTATATGCTGTTCCCTCCGAGAAGTAGGGTTCGACAGGCCAGGAATGTTGTCAAATATTGCATCCGAGATGTTAGGTTCCCTTAGGTTAGGATATATAACGTTATAAACGTATATACATTTCCCACCGAAAAGAATGTTCCGACACGGCAGGAAGGTTGTAAACTATTACATCCGAGATGTCAGGTTGCCTTATGTTAGGATATATAACGTTAAAGACGTATATACTGTTCCCACCGAGAGGCAGGGTCCGACACGTAAGGAGTATTGCCAAATATTACATCCGAGATGTTAGGTTGCCTTAGGTTAGGATATATAACGTTACAGACGCATATAATGTTACCACCTAGAAGTAGGGTCCGACACGCCAGGAATGTTGTCAAATATTACATCCGAGATGTTATGTAGCCTTACATTAGGATATATACCTTTATAGACTTTTATAATGTTCCCACCGAGAAGTATGCTCCGTCACGCCAGGAATGTTGTCAAATATTACATTCGAGTTGTTGGTTGCCTTAGGCTAGAATATATTACGTTATAGACGCATATAATGTTACCACTGAGACGTAGGGACCGACACGCCTGGGATGTTGTCGAATGTTCATCCGAGATATTTGATTGCCTTAGGTTAGGATATATAACGTTATAGACGTATATAACGTTCCTACCGAGAAGTAGGTTCCGACACGCCAGGAATGTTGTCAAATATTACATCCGAGATGTTACGTTGCCTTACATTAGGATATATACCGTTATAGACGTATATAATGTTCCCACCAAGAAGTATGCTCCGTCACGCCAGGAATGTTGTCAAATATTACATCCGAGTTGTTGGTTGCCTTAGGCTAGAATATATTACGTTATAGACGCATATAATGTTACCACCGAAACGTAGGGACCGACACGCCTGGGATGTTGTGGAATGTTCATCCGAGATATTTGATTGCCTTAGGTTAGGATATATAACGTTATAGACGTATATAATGTTCCCACCGAGAAGTAGGGTCCGACACGCCAGCAATGATGTCAAATATTACGTCCGATACGTTACGTTGCGTTACATTAGGATATGTACCGTTATAGGCGTATATAATGTTCCCACCGAAAAGTATGCTCCGACACGCCAGGAATGTTGTAAAATGTTACATCCGAGATGATTGGTTGCCTTAGGTTGGGATATATAACGTTATAGACGTATGTAATACTCCCACCGAGAAGTATGCTCCGACACGCCTGGAATGTTGTTAAATATTACATTCGAGATGTTTGGTTGCCTTAGGGTAGGATATATAACGTTGTAGACATATATAACGTTCCCACCGAGAAGTAGGGTCCGACAAGCCAGGAATGTTGTAAAATGTTACATCTGAAATGTTAGGTTGCCTTTGGTTAGGATATATAACGTTATAGACGTATATACTGTTCCCACCGAGAAGTAGGGTTCGACACGCCAGGAAGGTTGTCAAATGTTACGTCTGAGATGTTAGGTTACATTAAATTAGGATATATACCGTTATAGACGTATATATTTTTCCCACCGAGAAGTAGGATCCGACAAGCCAGGAATGTTGTAAAATGTTACATCCGAAAAGTTTGGTTGCCTTAGGTTAGGATACATAACGTTATAGATGTATATAATGTTCAAACCGGGAAGTATGCGCCGACATGCCAGGAATGTTGTAGAATAATACGTCTGAGATGATAGGTTCCCTTAGATTAGGATATATAACGTCATAGACGCATATAATGTTCCCACCGAGAAGTAGGTTCCGACACGCCAGCAATGTTGTCAAATATTACACCCGAGTAGTTAGGTTGCCTTAGGTTAGGATATGTAACTTTATAGATATATATAACGTTCCCACCGAGAAGTAGGGACCGACACGCCAGGAACGTTGTCAAATATTACATCCGAGTTGTTAGGTTGCCTTAGGTTAGGATGTATAACGTTATAGACGTAAATAGTGTTCCCGCCGAAGAGTATGCCCCGACACGCCAGGAATGTTCTAAAATGTTACATCCGAGATGTGATGTTGCCTTACATTAGGATATATACCGTTATAGACGTATATAATGTTCCCACCGAGAAGTAGGGTCCGACACGCCAGGAATGTTGTCAAATATTACATCCGAGATGTTTTGTTGCCTTACATTAGGATATATACCGTTACAGACGTTTATAATGTTCCCACCGAGAAGTATGCTCCGACACGCCATACATGTTGTCAAATATTACATCCGAGTTGCTGGGTTGCCTTAGGTTAGAATGTATAATGTTATAGACGCATATAACGTTACCACCGAGACGGAGGGACCGACACGCCTGGAATG
Source organism: Xylocopa violacea (assembly GCA_963969225.1). Taxonomy (NCBI): domain Eukaryota; kingdom Metazoa; phylum Arthropoda; class Insecta; order Hymenoptera; family Apidae; genus Xylocopa; species Xylocopa violacea. The sequence goes on from CAXAJV010000004.1 coordinate 26,174,706, forward strand.
TTGTCAAATGTTACATCCGAGATGATAGTTTGCCTTAGGTTAGGATATATAACGTTATAGACGTGTATGCTATTCTCAGCGAGAAGTATGCTCCGACACGCCAGGATTGTTGTAAAATGTTACATCCGAGATGTTTGGTTGCCTTAGGGTAGGATATATAACGTTGTAGACATATATAACGTTCCCACCGAGAAGTAGGGTCCGACAAGCCAGGAATGTTGTAAAATGTTACACCTGAAATGTTAGGTTGCCTTTGGTTAGGATATATAACGTTATAGACGTATATACTGTTCCCACCGAGAAGTAGGGTTCGACACGCCAGGAAGGTTGTCAAATGTTACGTCTGAGATGTTAGGTTACATTAAATTAGGATATATACCGTTATAGACGTATATATTTTTCCCACCGAGAAGTAGGATCCGACAAGCCAGGAATGTTGTAAAATGTTACATCCGAAAAGTTTGGTTGCCTTAGGTTAGGATACATAACGTTATAGATGTATATAATGTTCAAACCGGGAAGTATGCGCCGACATGCCAGGAATGTTGTAGAATATTACGTCTGAGATGATAGGTTCCCTTAGATTAGGATATATAACGTCATAGACGCATATAATGTTCCCACCGAGAAGTAGGTTCCGACACGCCAGCAATGTTGTCAAATATTACACCCGAGTAGTTAGGTTGCCTTAGGTTAGGATATGTAACTTTATAGATATATATAACGTTCCCACCGAGAAGTAGGGACCGACACGCCAGGAACGTTGTCAAATATTACATCCGAGTTGTTAGGTTGCCTTAGGTTAGGATGTATAACGTTATAGACGTAAATAGTGTTCCCGCCGAAGAGTATGCCCCCACACGCCAGGAATGTTCTAAAATGTTACATCCGAAATGTGATGTTGCCTTACATTAGGATATATACCGTTATAGACGTATATAATGTTCCCACCGAGAAGTAGGGTCCGACACGCCAGGAATGTTGTCAAATATTACATCCGAGATGTTTTGTTGCCTTACATTAGGATATATACCGTTACAGACGTTTATAATGTTCCCACCAAGAAGTATGCTCCGACACGCCAGACATGTTGTCAAATATTACATCCGAGTTGCTGGGTTGCCTTAGGTTAGGATGTATAATGTTATAGACGCATATAACGTTACCACCGAGACGTAGGGACCGACACGCCTGGAGTGTTGTCAAATATTACATCCGAGATGATAGGTTGCCTTAGGTTAGGATATATAACGTTATGGACGTTTATACTGTTACCACCGAGAAGTAGGTTCCGTAACGCCAGCAATGATGTCAAATATTACGTCCGAGACGTTACGGTGCCTCACTTTACGATATATACCGTTATAGACGTATATAATGTTCCCACCGAGAGGTATGCTCCGACATGTCGGGAATGTTGTAAAATGTTACATCCGAGATGTTTGGTTGCCTTAGGTTAGTACATATAACGTTATAGACGTATATAATGTTCCCACCGCGAAGTTGGGTCCGACAAGCCAGGAATGTTGTCAAATATTACATCCGAGATGTTAGGTTGCCTTAGATTAGGTTATATACCGTTATAGACGTATATAATATTCCCACCGAGAAGTATGCTCCGACACGCCAGGAATGTTGTCAAATGTTACATCCGAGATGTTAGGTTGCCTTAGGTTACGATATATAACGTTAGAGACGTATATACTGTTCCTACCGAGAAGTAGGGTCCGAAACGCCAGCAATGATACCAAATATTACGTCCGAGACGTTACGGTGCCTCACATTAGAATATACCCCGTTATAGACTTATATAATGTTCCCACCGAGAGGTATGCGCCGACATGCCAGGAATGTTGTTAAATATTACATCCGGGATGTTAGGTTGCCTTAGGTTAGGATATATAATGTTATAGACGTATATACAGTTCCCACCGAGAAGTAGGGTCCGACACGTAAGGAGTATTGCCAAATATTGCATCCGAGATGTTAGGTTGCCTTAGGTTAGGATATATAACGTTACAGACGCATATAATGTTACCACCTAGAAGTATGGTCCGACACGCCTGGAATGTAGTCAAATGTTGCATCCGAGATGATAGTTTGCCTTAGGTTAGGATATATAAATTTACAGACGCATATAATGTTACCACCGAGACGTAGGGTCCGACACGCCAGGAATGTTGTCAAATATTACATCCGAGATGTTATGTTGCCTTACATTAGGATATATACCTTTATAGACTTTTATAATGTTCCCGCCGAGAAGTAGGGTCCGACAAGCCAGGAATGTTGTAAAATGTTACATCTGAAATGTGAGGTTGCTTTGGTTAGGATATATAACGTTATAGACGTATATACTGTTCCCACCGAGAAGTAGGGTTCGACACGCCAGGATGGTTGTCAAATGTTACGTCTGAGATGTTAGGTTACATTAAATTAGGATATATACCGTTATAGACGTATATATTTTTCCCACCGAGAAGTAGGGTCCGACACGCCAGGAATATTGTAAAATATTACATCCGAGATGTTAGGTTGTCTTAGGTTAGGATGTATAACGTTATAGACGTATATAATGTCCCCACCGAGAAGTAGGGTCCGACACGACAGGAATGTTGTCAAATATTACATCCGTGATGTTAGGTTGCCTTAGATTACGATATATACCGTTATAGACGTATATAATGTTCCCACCGAGACGTAGGGACCGACACGCCTGGAATGTAGTAAAATGTTACGTCCGAGATGTTAGGTTGCCTTAGGTTAGGATATATAACGTTAGAGACGTATATTCTGCTATCACCGAGAAGTAGGTTCCGACGCTCCAGCAATGTTGTCATATATTACATCCGAGACGTTACGTTGCCTTACATTTGGATACACACCGTTATAGACGTATATAAAGTTCTCACCGAGAAGTAGGGGCCGACACGCCAGGAATGTTGTAGAATATCACATCCGATATGTTAGATTGCTTTAGGATAGCATATATAACGATATAGACGTATATAATGTTGCCACCGAGATGTAGGGGCCGGCACGCCAGGGATGTTGTAAAATATTACGGTCGAGATGTTAGGTTGCCTTTGGTTAGATTATATTACGTTATAGACGTATATAATGTTCCAATCGAGAAGTATGGTCCGACACATCTGGAGACATAATATCGCATGTCGCGGACTGCCGGGAACATCGTTGCATGGGGGAATCTGCCGGTGAAATTCAGCCTATCCGCGTCTCGGCTAAAATGGAGACATAACATCGCGTGTCGTGGACAGCCGCGAACATTATTGCACGGGAAAATCTGTCGCTAACCTTCAGCCTTATCTGCGCCTCGGATAATCTAGAAACATAATATCACGAGTCGCGGTCTGCCGCGAATATTGTTGAACGGGGAATTCTGCATGTGAAATTCTGCCTGTACGCGTCTTGGCTAATATGGAGACATAATATCGCGTGTCGCGGGCTGCCGCGAACATTTCTGCAGCGGGAAATCTGCCGCTGACCTTCAGCATGTCCGCGCATCGGCAAGTCTGGAGACGTAATATCGCGTGTCGCGGGCTGCCACGAACATTGTTGCACGTGGAAGTCTGCCAGTGACCTTCAGCATGTCCGGGCTTCGGCTTATCTGGGGACACAACACCGCGAGCTGCGGGCATTTGCCAAAATAAATGCATGTGGAAATCTGCCGGTGGCTTTCAGCATGTCCGCGCCTCGGTGATGCTTTACACTCTGCACAGGCTTAACGATTGTGGAATTGTACTCGGTGTCAAGATCGGCGCCTACATTCTCGACTATTACGACGAGGATACATGCATCTTGGTGAATAGCTGTGGACTTTATCAAAGGTACGTGCTGTTTTGTCAGTTGATTAGCTGAAGGCTGATAATTCAATGGTCGTCGGTGTCCGATGTTGTAGATTGATGTTATGATTGACGAGCGCGATGCATTCGCGCGGCGGAAGTTTTAATTCGTACGAGTTTCAGCAACACCCGTGAAATACTGTCAACGTGCTTGATACGTTATTGATTAGGGAAACGATTCGAGTTACACGACTAAGAAAATTGAAATTCTCTTTAAAGGAAAAAGATGTTCCGTTTCACCACATTGTTACTAATTATTTGCGAAGATCAGAAAAATGAAAAGAACACCGCTTATTTGCCGACTTCATTCTTTTCGAGAGGTAAAGAGAATGTTCGATTTGCTTAAGTTCGTTCATTTCCGAGTTACGAAAAGTTCCACCGAAATCGACAATGTGAAACTTCGTGAACGTCTCACGAAGGTCTAACGGAACCATTGCGTACCCTGAATTTTTCAATCCGGGAATGCAACAATACAATCACATGCATCCACATTATAGGGAGAAAAATGAAATTCCGCGAATGTAGGTCACGCTGTGGGCTTATGATAAGATCATAATTAGCAGCGACCATGGAAAGAAATGATGAATCTTCAAGCAGACGGAAAGACTGATGTTAACCTTTTGCTCTCGGATATCCCCTCTGTTTTTTGAGAAACGAATGTTTCCCCGAAGTTTTACATTAAAATGGAAATTTTTTATTGCTGGGAGTCATTTACAACAGGAACTATTCGCTCAACAGAAAGTTAATCACGTTGCAAAGCGAGAAAAATGTAATCAAAACCAGTTACCCAGGTTTTCTTCAACGTGATCGGTGGTCATTCTTAATTTATCGTCACCGTAAAATCGTGCCGTGCATTTTTCATCGGTGCTGAAACGTCACGATGGAACACGAAGAAAATATCTCTGGTCCCAGTGGATCTTCGTTTACCGCTGGAGAATTTTGATATGAATATGAAAATAGCCGAATCGTTATTACATTCGTGAGGCCCTTTGTTGCCAAATTCATTTGAGTTTCTAGTAGATTACACTGGTATTTACTTGTTCAACGCATAGAGAATGTAACGCCAATTATTTGCAACGAATGTATATTCAAGTGCGCAAAGAAAGAAACGCTTGCGAAACTAAATAACAAATGTACACGGTGCACGTGAATACGTATGACAATTAACGTTGGAATGTAAATATGAGACTGCAACATGTTTTGAAGATTGCAGGTGCCGAAGGAAAAGGGATACAGATATCAGAAATATAAATTAATTTTCCTTAAATCAAATCTGTACGTCTCTCATCTTAATCCCATGCGTCGCAAAAAGTCAAAGTCTCTTAGCACGCGATAAGAATGAAAAACGAAAACCGACGACCAGAACGCGGGGAAATACAGCCAGTCGTTACTTACGTTCTATAGAAAAAGCACTCAGACGAGCAATTCTCGTTCTGTCGCTTCGTCATCGTCAAAACCGCGCTGCAAACTCGCCTCCGCGTACTCAGATATTCTCCGCGAAACTTGAACGCGTTGTCGTCGCCGGAGAAATGTTCTCGTGCCTAACGCCAGCGATAGCTCAAAGAAACGATAAGATGTTCAGCGCGCGCGATGCTTTATATGGAAAATTCCGCCCGTGTAACGAACTTACGCGGCGCGGTGCCAGATGAGATTGCGGCAACTTTCTTCCAACTTTTCCGTTCTCTCCTCTCTGTCGTGAGTCATGTTAATCTATTGTTCTCCGCGAAACGCCAGGTCCATGTTTACCAAATGAATCAACCCGACAGGAAGTTCCATCAACCTTCAAATCAAAGAACGAACGTAGACTAATAAAAGAAGCCTCGTCACGCGTACTTGAACTTCGTCGAAATTCTCCTGCGAATCCGCAGAGGAAAAGAAATTACATCGCGTTATTCGACGTAACGAATTCGTCTGTGGAGATACCGAACCGTTGCTTTTACTTCTTGCATTTCATTTTATCACTCTTTTCTCAATTCGAAGCGAGTGTGGATACATTGTATACATTGTGTCGGAGATTCGTATTGTCGTTTTTTCTCTCTAATGACTCTTCAGTAAACTCTCGACCTAGATATTTGGCCAATGCCAGATTGTAATTTATCCTTTCTACACAACTGTCGATGCGCGACCAAGTTTGATAGATTCTAGGACCGTTTCGTTCGACAGTGAACACGAGCTTCTATAGCGATGAAGTGTTGGTAAAAAATTGTACCCCTTGAAAAAAAAAGAGTATACTGTGTTGGGATACCGAACGGAAAGTTCCACAGAACTCCGCTCGGAAGGGAAAAGAAAAATTTGTATTTCTACTTCAGGTTCTAAATGCACCTTCCAGTTTAAAATATGCAATTCCTAACAAGCTCAACGCTACGAAAATGATACTTCAACAGAACCATCTATGACCTAGCGACCATTACATAATTATGAATTAATTGCAGCGTACGATTTACGTCTCCCCAGAGGTTCAAATACTGGATATTTAATCCAATTTGCTTCTTCTGAATGTAATCAACACACGGATAACGTTTCTGCCAGTGCGTAATTTCGCGAGGGATTGAAGCAAACCATTTAACGAATTGTTAGCGCAGAGCTATTTCAATTGACGTGAATGATAGCTGCAGCGAAAACGCGGGCTGGACCTGCAATCAAGTTTCCAGTTAACACGTTTCAGAGGGCACAAACTGCTTCGCTGTAAAGCCTACAGTGTGTCGAGCGAAATTTCTTTAATCGAACCATTTTCACAAAGTGATTTGGTGTTTAAAATTATTAGCGTACGCAACTACTGAGTTATTATTGTGTCACAAATACAATAAAGATCAACTGAATAGTTAACATCGCTAATCTAAATGTCGAAACTTCAAAATGATTCTAACTTTGATACACGTTCTCCAAAGTTATCTAGTAGTCGTCATATTTGTCTTTCTACGTTTCCGCCTTCAATTAAAATAAAAATTAAGATATAATATAACAAGAAGCGGCACTAGACAATTCTGAAATGATAAGCTCTATAGAATTCAATTTTCTCGAGAATGAAATTGTAAATGCAGAGCTATCACACTGCTAGTTTACCGTGAGATAGTTTGCATTCGTGATAGACGTGCATTATATCACGATACTGCACTCTCCTACAGAAACAGGTAATTAGGATTCCCCATGTCCCGAAACAATCAGAATCTACACGAGAAACGTATGACACTGCTTTTTAAATACGCATCGAGATGCAACAAAACAGAACAATACAGCTTCATTCTTTTACGCACAAAAATGATGTAAGAACGCGCGTATAAAAGACGGCCTCATCCGAATGAAAGCATCTTTTCTACCCTCCGCCATTCTTATATTTCCGTGTAACGAAGAATACTTGCCGTTTCGTTTCCTTCCATTATACAGGCTAGAGAAATTCAATTATCCAGAGTAGATCGTCTCTTAACTAGAGAAGACGTTCAGTCGCTGGCGGCTGGACCGTTATGAGGCATAAAAATTCCAATGAGCAGAACACAACTTCCCACGCACTCGGCGGTAAAGTAAAGTGCGGATGTTAAAATTTGATGCCCGTAGCAACAGCCCGAACCTCGGAAAAAGCGAATTCGCTTTTAAAGTTAACATTATTCATGTATTTCCGCGGGATCACGTCGCGATCCGACGGTGAAACTTCTGGGGAATTGACAAGCGTGATCGTACATATAATCGGCCACGGGACAATTTCGATATCAATACTGACAACTTCACCGCAGTACGAATGCGAAAGCAGGCTAACGAAACGTGCAAACACTGCAAAGATGCGGCAGGGCGGACATAGCGTTTCTAAATGAAAGAGTCTCGCAGAAGAATTGAATTACTGAATTCCTTTTATAAGTTGCTGTATGAGAATGCAATGCTAATACAAATTTCGAGATTGATGTCGCGAATGTTTCAAAAAATTCGCGAGATTCTCCGTCTTTGCTTTTTGCGCGATTCTAACGAACATATACGCTATTTGATTGAATATTGGCCAGGAGAATTTCTGCTCCGTGCTGCGATTGTATCTACTACGAAATTTGCTTCTGTAGAAATCTAGAATCCCGCATAGATAACATGCAAACACCAAGACGAGTCGATACGGAGCTGTCGTGGAGCTTTCCACGGTGCACTGCAAGCTCAAGTATCGCCTGTCGGCAAGCTCGTGATACTCTGCAAACTCAAGTCGATAACTTCGTCTCGATTTATCCTAGTACCGACGAGCTACAAGATAGACCACTGATCTAATGGAATTTTATGACCATTACGGTCCGAAATATTGATCGCGTACAAATTCTTAGGCCCTCTACAATATAGGATTCAAAATTGATAAAGTAGCACTTCCTACAAGATTCGTGGATATATTTTACGCAAAAGGGAGGACTGAATTAAAAATTCTCTAAAACAGATAAAATGTGAATAATTGCAGACATAAAACCTTGCCAGATATAGATTCGATTTAAATTAAAATACAAAAAGACCAGAGAGAAAGTAGAATCCTTCGATGATTCCCAGCTGATCCCACGAGAGTAAAATTTTACTTAATTTAAATTATATCTTAAACTATTACATGAAGTGCAACGTAAATAAAATTTCAAAGTCCTGAAAAGGACTTAGAAAATTTAAATTGTACTGCAAAATACTCGATGCTAAAAATACCAGTAATTCAATTATTTTAATCTCGCGCAAAGTTAATGAAATAATAGAATGAATGAGCATCATAGTCTTTTGACTAGTCTGGTACATCTAGCATCAAGTTTACTACAATACTTATATCTACGAGCGTAGTTCTTAACATGATATCGTTTTTCAGAGACCAGGCTCTCGAAAACGTTACCAAGTAGCCAAGTCCACCAACGAGGAGGTGACTACATAGGGACCCATCCCTAAACCCTATTCCCATCCATCCTCCACTACAAATACGTGTTCTCGATACAGAAAGTACCGAGGACTGACTCTACTTGAATTTAAGAGACGCGAAATCCATAATACATTTTCTAAAATCTATCAGATATTTAGAAAGTGCAGTATGGACTTTACGAAAGGGTAACGAGAAATACCATTGTATTACCCGAAGAGAAATATCTAAAATGACTCTACTACACTTTCGAAAAGCGAAAGTATCTTGCAAAGGGTTCTCCAGTACGATACCCTAAATTCTATCACTTTATCGTAAAAATAAAATAAACTAAACTAAAGTTAAGAAAAGAATCTGAGTTGAAGCAAAAATGAAGATGAAATACGCGGCGCGACCGAATAGAGCATTCTAACCCCGTACTTCTATTTTAGCCATTAGGCGAACCGCACCCGACGCGAATCACAAACAAGATATGCCACGTCTTACGTTGAGGCAATCGCAACCACGCTCTCCCCGACGGTGAGTGCGATGTCCACTTGAATCCCAGCGAGGCCCAACACTAGGATTGCTCTGCGACAAAGACGAACCTCGTGGAACCATCCTTCTTACAGCAGGCCAAAGACCCCAGCACATCGGGTTAGGAACCACTCAGCCCGACTCCATCGTGAGCGCGTCCACGGCTGAACCCGTGAAAATCCAGATGGGCACCGCAAACATGCATCGGTTTGATTGAGTCACGACTGACTCCCTGCGTGACGATTAAAATCTAAATCTCGAGCGAATACGTGAAGCAAATCTTAGGAAGCACGAAATTAGAGCGCTCGGGAGAACAATTAAAAGTTCTGTCTTAATAAACGAAGGTTGAAAGAAAAAGGGGTGGTTAGTTTTCTCTCCGGATAAGAAAACGTATTTCTTTACAATATGATTACAATTAAATTACAGAGATTTTCGATATGCGTGTACTTATGACTAATAAACGCACGCATCTAGCGGCGATCCAGCGGCGAACAGAGAGATTAAAATAAATTAGAATAAAAACCATCAAGAATCAAGCATCAAACTAGTAAACGTCTAACCATCAAATATCAAACCAGCAAACGTCGAACAATCAAACGACCCTCCATCGAAGGGACACCATAGAGAGATAGAAGTAACCATGTATAATTAGTAATAAAAGTGAGGGAAGTCGGGATAGAAGGGAATGATTATCTTATTAAAATTACATTATACGAACGTAAAAATATGATCGCAATAATTAACTTAAACTAAACTATTCGTAGTCCAATTGAAATACTCGATACTAGAAGTGCCAGTGGTTAAAGTATTCTAATACCGTGTAAAGTTAATGAAATATAAGAAATTCTTAAAAGTGAATCTATGAAATCTTTGTACAAATGAAAAATCTATCTATCTCTATCAGAAGCTACGAACCACGATCTTTTTGACTAGTTTGGTACTTCTAGCGTCAAGTTTACAATTATGCTTATGTCTATGCGCGTAGTCCTTAGCTTGATATCGTTTTTGAGAGCGCAATCTCTCGAAAACGTTATCAAGGGCCCAGGTCCACCACGTAGAGGTGACTACGCAGGGACCCTTACTTGCATGCAACATGCGATACATGCAAGTGAATACGCAGCTGAAAGGTTTATTAATACCAAGCAAATATGAATTGATTTGCACTAGAGCAGCTAGTAATTCCGTTTTCTTAAAGGAGAGGTATAAGGAAAATGGGGATGGGTTGTTTTCACTTTGGGTGAGAAAATGTATTCTTGTAGAATTTCATTACAATAGTAATTAAAATTATATTATTTATTATATAAATCTAAATTAATTATAACTAAAGATGCATTCTCATCCCTTGGTGATCCTACGAAGAACGCAGAAATTAATTTGAAATATATCTTGATTAATTAGCACACAAATCTGGAGTACGAGATAAAGGAGCGAGATGAGATAACAACGAAGAATGGCCGAGTAAGAATTCGAACGAAAAGAGATGCGGAATAAAACAGAGTATGGAATAATGGAATAATATCGACACCTGACAAGAACGTCGCAACGAACATTGATATCCTTACGCAAATAACTTAAATCTGATTTTTGAATCTGACTCTTAAATTTAACTCTTAAATCTAAGTCTTAAATCTAACTCTTAAATCTAACTCTTAAATCTAACTCTTAAATCTAACTCTTAAATCTAATGTTACTCGATATCGTTTTAGAAAGACCGACCTCTCAAAAACGTTATCAAGCAATTAGGTCCCTGCGTACTTGCCTCCACGTTTAGAGATGAGTACGCAGGGACCTACCCCCAAACCCAAATCCCATCCACCCTTCCATTACCTGCAGCCTCGGCACTGGAGTACCGAGCTTTCATTCAACTTTTTTCTTAAACTTGTGTAATGACAAATGGAATACAGATACGGTGCGCAGCACGGCTATTTGCTTACGCACGGAACATATTAGGAATTCTTTTATCGTTACCTAATACACTATTTTTATTTTATTATATCGTTACTCTAATAAACTATTTTTATTATAAATCTAAAATATAATAAGTGTGGACTTTCAATTCTCTGAAGTCCAAAAATATTTCAGTAACATGTCAAGAATTCGGAGACACTTCAAAAATTCGGTAACAATTGCAAAAACTAAATTCTTCAAATACAAAAGTTTGGTAGCAAAAAGAAAATTAAAATTGAAAAATAAGAAAAACAAATAATAAATCATAAAACTAATAAAAGTAATAAAACTAATCGTTCAATCCCGAGAGTGTTCGCGGTATATACTAATCATTCAATCGCGAAACTATTCTCAATACATAACAATCTCTCATTTTTTAAACCGATAAACTAATAAAAAGCCCGATTTCAGTTATATAAAATAGGAGGGCTATATATGCCAGCATTCAGTCGAATGCGCTAGCTGATAGCCCTCCAGTTCGTTCAAGTATATATCAAAACTACTACTGCTGCTACCTCATCTACCCCACAACCTCTAATTAAAAATTCAGCTAGCTGACCATTGTCCACTACCATGCAGTCAGCACCCTCTCCGTAATCCCCCACCATCGACTCAGCTCGCTTGACCACTGTCCACTACCAAGGGGTCATCAGGCTGACCACTGTCTGCCATCATGGGGGTCAGCACTCTCTCCGTGCCCCCCCCCCCCACCCACCGTCAGAACACGTTGGCCACTGTCCATCATCATAAACTAGACCCAATAGGAGCTCTGATCGGTACCGCGTCTATCGAGCAACTGATTAGATAAGCGGAAGTGCCCTTTATATAACCGCGGCTCCCCACTCCTGTGCTTCAATTTTACATCGATTTTTCGCTAAAATCGGCCGTAATTTACCTATTTTCGCAATTTTTTTACCAATTAATATTCTTAACGATTACTCACAACTATCGGTAATAATTATTTATAAATTTTGTGTAAACTAAAGCTAGATTTACGTTTTAAAAGAGAATTATTGTTATTCTTCGCGAGTTTACTTCTTAATCATTCGCTTATTATTATCGCGGACAAGATGCATCTACTGGGATTACTATTGCTACTTTCGGTACCTATTTGGAGCCACGTGCTGAATCGGTAACATTTCGAAAGACAGTAAAATTGTACGACTTTGGTGATCGTACTTTGATCATAGTCGTAAGGGAAGTAGCAGAGCTTTCACTGCTAACTCGTATCTTTTACCGATAACAACAATCTCTCCAATATCAAGATCTGATAACTTTTAAAAATCTTCACGAAACTCGAATTGTTACAACTATTTGCGTAATTCAATTAGATTCAGAAATCTTTGCCGATATATTAAAACCATTTCTTCTTTCTATAATTTTCAGTGATATCAATCAATATACCAGACAATTAAATGACCAACAATTTTCCTCAAACAAGAGCAAAATTAAAAGTATCAAAAATTGTACAATTATACACATAATTTTGCAGAAACTTGAATATGTTACAAATTAAGCACGAAGCAAGCTAGCCATAAATGCAAAAATTGTACGAGCTCAATAAGTAGCACGCTTTATTACTCCGCGAATGTCTATCGTCGGTGCAATGCCCTTTCTCACTACTTATTCAATTAAATATTCAAACCTCAACGTTTAATCTCGCTACAAAGTAATGGTAGATGTATTGCGGGTTACAGTTTTTAACGTCTAAGCTTCTCCACCCAGTTACTCATGCTGACGCAATCTCGTTGATATTCCAAGTAATATATGGGCAGCGCTTAAAACGCTTGCACGCGGATATTCCGCAGACATGAAGGTGTTGCTATTCCACTCTCGCCTAGCGTTTTCCACTTTTTTATTTTTCCGACCCTCCTCTTTTTTCCTGTTTTTTTTTTTAAAGCTTCTCTCATAACCCACTGGTTGGCTACGATATCGTGAAACGTTCGAGGAAACCCCGTCTAAAATTGAATAAAACAGAGAGATGAAAAAGGAATCATGGTATGCACATTGTGTGCTTCATTCGTGTAAAGGAACAAACTTTTGTGCCCAGTGCACCGACTATATAAAATTCTTCTGCGTAAAGGAACATGGCAAATACTCTGCTTCCTTCCGTTTCGTTCTCGAAAACGTCGAAGATGAATTCTTTACTGAACGTGAATTTTATTAAACTACACAGATTGAAGTTAATAACGACAGGAAGGTACGATGGTAATAAATGTAATATAACGGCAAGTTAGTTGAGTTAGCATATGATTATTGTAATACCACGTTGACCTCCTTCTGCACGTGACAGCTTACAGCTTTTTCGTTTTCCTCGTTCTAGCTATTCGTGGATAATTAACTTTCCCATTAAAATTAGTCGAATCGCTTTTCAATTTTAATTACGTTTTGCACAGAAAAGGAAAATGTCGGCACCGTCGAACGATCCCTAGAGAACGATTTTTATAATTATCTAGTTAAATTGGAAACGCTTATATTCCCGTATAAACACAATCAGGGAAATCGCGGGTATAAATTAACGAGAATTCTCGTTATTTTGCAGAAATTTCCAATTGATATCGTCCAACGTAGATACTCGATTACGCGAATATCTTTCTCGACGTTCCCACGCGATTATCGGCTCTATTATTCGCCTATAACCCGGGGATTGATATTAAATTTCCATTAATTTTCACCACGACGAAACATGAATGTTTGGCCAGAAGGTGCACGAAAATACGTGTAGATAATGCTTTGTGAATAGTGGGCGCGGCAATTTGTCACGACTTACTTCTGAACAAACGGTTTAGAACCTCCATTTTTCATGAAGCGACCAACTCAAGTGGGGGGGGGGGTGATAATATCAAAATCGAAGCAATGCCACGATCTAGTAAAAACTTGTTGAAATGTTGAAAACAATGTTTATCCGGTTGAAAATTTCAGTACGTTTGCATGTCCATATCAGACGATATAAATGTCATTTCGAAAAAAACTAAAATCGATTAAAATGGTGAATGAGAAAAAAATTACAGATTCTCTGATACGTATATATTTTTATAAACCGACTTTGAAATAGTTCCATGTTCCTGCCAGATGCATTCCTCTATTCTTCCGCCTCCGCTCGTACTCCGCCTTCCTTACGTTACTTAAAAAGCACGGTGACAATATTTAGCAAATGATAAATTAAGTTGGTTGCTAGGTTTTTAAAATATTCCCTCTCGCGTAGCATTTTAGGAATTTAATTTGTAACTCGTGGAGCGTCGTGTAGAAAAACTGGGATCGAGCCATCGATTTCATTACGAAACGGAGATTCGAGAGAATTCATATTTCGTGTTAACGGAAGTTCCAGGACGAAGAAATTGCTATTTCCTGATGGAAAAGCTTACTTCCTCGATTTGTTGTGACTGTAGTCGTTGCAGATCAAACGCGGTGTCATAATTTCTATTGCACTGATGCTTGGAAATGTTTTTAGCCGCGCTTCCGGGAAGAATTTCCAATTTCATTGCATTAATATTCAACGTATCTTCTTTTTTATTCATAAAAAAAATGTTTACAAATAATGGCAGGGATCAGGCGTCACCGTACACGAGTTTCCTGCTGAAACAGAAACATGATGTTTCACGTAGTATATCAAAGAGCACGAGACGCAACGGTACTGTCAATTAACCATTAATTAAGACGGAGTGAAAAAAAAAGTATGAAGAAAAGCGGCACAGAGAGCGATGAAATTTCTCGTTCACACTCATTAACTCGTGAACGATGCTTCAGATATTCCATAAACGCGGAAGCATCTCTTCTAGTGGAAAACTCGTCCTCTGTTGGACGATTTTTCGTGTAACCGTCGACGCTTGAGACGGCCAGGTAGCCAGTCATGTAAAAGAAATAAGAACCATGGTGTATTCTGTATTTATGAAGCGGATGAGGTGAAAAAATTGCGAATTTAGTCGTTTTTCAAGCAACTGCAGAACAAAAGAAGGAGCAGTTTGTATTCATAACCGTTGGGAGCAGAACGGCGAAAGCTCAAGAGAACTTTAAGGTGACGCCGAAAACGAACAGAGAAGCTCAAGTGAATGTTAATAAACACCCGTTAAATAATACGGACGAGAAAAAATTCGCTCATAAGCCGGAAGTGCAAGAGGTAAAGAGGTACAGCTTCAACGGAGGGAAACGAGTGATGCCTCGTTACAGAATAATAAAATTTAATTAAAAGGAGGCGATAATAAGAAGCAAAATTTCATTATTGAAAAATTAAAGCATCCTGCTTCAGCAACGTTCTTGTTAACTGAAGGATGTAATGTTGCGAATTAAAGTGACCATCTCTTCACATCGCAGCCAATTCGAAATGACTGCATTAAATTTTTATGCTGCAAACTATGAAGACAATGTGAAAACTCGTACCATAAAGGATGCCTAGTGTAATAGAGGAAGCCCAGTATAATAGAATTTATATGCATTTCCTATACGACTCGAGAGTTGTATAACGATCGACGATGCTTCGATGCTGGTATATTTAAAGGTAGTTGTAACCAATTTATAGAGAACCACCAAACACAATCATACAACTTTTGTGCCGACGAAATCGAACAGACTCGTCGGTTTCGCCGCATACGTTTTGTTCGAGGGAAAGTGAGAAGAAAAAAAAATGAAAGTTGTATCGCTTGCCCTGAAAATTTTGCTCTCTCGCTACGCCTATCATGGGTTTAATTAAATCTGCAATTAGTCCCTGCCTCTCCGTTTATCGATTTTCAATATTTATAAGATACAAACTTGTTCATTAGCAAAGTCATTTCATAACCTGTTAAAATGCAGATTTTAATTCATCCATCGTTATCTTCTTTTATCACGCGGCGATTAAAAAGTTAATTCGCCTAGCTATAACAACAGCAATCTGAACAAATATTCTCTACGCCCGCCCACGCGCCGCGACTCTCCACTTTCTGACCTCTCCTCTACAACTTGAAACTGTTTCTTCAAAAAAATGAAACTTCGATTGTAGCTGCAGATATTTGCTCTTTGAAATTAGACTACGCGTTTTCCGCGTTCATCGCATTTTCCTCAATGAATAATGCAACAATGCCTGTAACATTTCGAACCTGGAATTTTCAACGGTCTAGAAAGCCCTCCCAGTATTCGCATCGAATCAATTATCCTGAAAGATCGAATCGCCCTTATCGGATTTCGTTTTAATTGTGATAATCCGATTAGATAAGATACAAGCAACCTTGTCCACTGAAGGAAACGGTCGATTAAACGTTCAATTAACCATCAATCCACGAATTATTGAGGGTAACGTTCGATGGGATACAATGATCGCGCGAAATTTCTTCTTTTTCCAAAGAGATGTCTCAGGTGTAGATACTTATTTTCTGGTTTTTTACCACTAGACGCTAAATATCAAAAAATGGGGCGGGAAAGTTAGGGGAAAAGAAGAAACGAAACCACTAAAAGGAAAGGACTGAAATTACGCAGAAGTTTGTGGCTTGTTTGTGAAGAAAATTGCCTCATAAACTTTCCTTATCGTGTAAATATAGCGCCTCTCTGCTTGTTGCGGGGAATAATATTCAGTTAGGATATCGTAGGCAAAAAGTGAACGCTTTCGTTAATAAGATACTCCGCAACGAGTTCTGGACACCCAGTTCTCGGAATTTAGTGAAGAAACGTTTAACGCTTGCACGTGTCATCCTATTTTTCACCATCGACTGGAAGGGATATGGAGATTCATCGAGTCTAGAGGAACCATATGAAATTCACATCGCCGATGATGTATTTCTGTATCGCATACTTCATCCGCACAGATGCTTACTACACATCATTCACTTTTATTCCAGTGTATCCATCTCGTTCCAAGTTCCATTCCAAACATCGCCGTTTTACTCGAGCCAAAAGGAAAACGAAATTAAAGGCTCGACGGAGAGGCCAAAGAAGCAGGAGCTTGAACTCGCTTTTGACGTAATTTCCGTCCTTTTGCAACATGGGAATTTAATATACGGCAGTGCCATTTTATGTCGCTGCAGACCGATACCATCGACGCGACGTAATGCCCGAGCAACACCGTTATGGCATTTCCTGCGATGTTGGTCTCGAAGCCTTTCAAACATACCGCACCCATTACAAGTTTCCAATAGAAGGAGCGATCCGGCGTGATGCAATGAAAGGAATAATAATAAAAGGGGAACGAGCGAAAAAAGAGGAACGTCAAAGTAAAACAACGCGAGAAGCGTCCGACGTGTCGTATAACTGTCACGCACCCGTCAAAAGGGAAATTCTTTTTCGAAAAATGAATCGGTCCGCCATTTGACAAACCTGATAATCGCGCGTCTTGTCCGACATAGCTACTCAATCCGCCGTTATAATTGGATGGCTCGTATCAGTTTTCCCTCACTGTTCGTTCCTGTTGCGGGAACTTGTTCCGGGAATCGCTACGAACCCGATTAACTTCGATGCCTGAATTTAATGAGAACGCGATGCGCGAAACTTTCGGACAACGAAACAGAACCGCACTGGTTGCAAACACAAAGCAACGCCGAAACGCGTAGTAAGTAATGCTCCATGTGGATTTGATATGAAACTCCCAATTCGCGACGTGACGGCTTGGAAATTTATAATTGCTCGTCAAATTTTTTCTTCTATCTCGGCGACAGAACTGAAGTTATGAACCGAAGAAGGGAAAATTCTGCAGCTTCATTCTGCGAGTAGCAACCTGCTCCGCTTAACCGAATCGTAATATTCCACAATTTGTCTCCTATTACCTCCAGCCTCCCCGTGAACCAACTTTCGCAGCAATCTAAAGAACATTACCAAAGAAAAAAGCAGATAAGCAGAAAAAGTCGCATCGAAGGACCGTCCCAGCGTCATGTCTGGCGCGTCGACCTCCCTCCGGGAACTCTTCGAGAAATAAATAAGACACAACCCCGGTCTCGTTATTTTCCTCCTCTTTCGCTCTCGGACCATCTACATGGGACACGCGCACACGCGCATACCGGCCATCACGGGATTAGCTCCTTACGTGCGACGACAATAATTTATCAAAGTACTTCTTACAAGACTAAAAATGCCAATGCTGACAACCGGCGGAATAAAGAAAACTTCCGCTTCTTCCGTTCCTCTCTTCTGTACATTTTGTTCTTGCTTTCCTTAATTCCTACCCGCGAGAGAATTATGACGATTTCATGATATTGCCATTGTCACAGTGGTGTTCCGTCACCGATGTGAAAATCGTAAGCATCGTTTAAATATCTCCCTGATAACAGAGTACATTGAAGGCACTGGTGTAATCGATCGATCCATTGGATAAAACGGGGGGAAAAATTATTCGAGCGAGGAGCAAAAAGAAATTAACTACGGAAATTCAGTTGCGGGTAAAGAATGAACACATTGTTTAACAAAGACCGTTTAAAACAAAAATGAAACACTGGCGAAGGGGAGAAACTAATCCCCATGCGATTACGCTTAGCACATGATATAACACGAGAAACAGTTTGGAAGATTACTTCTGAAATTCTCTGGCAATACAGCTTGACGAGACGAAGGTGACTGAAAAATACCACGTTCGTTAAATGGCAGCTACCGCGGTTTTATAGCAATTTATGCGACTCTGTGCTTGTCGCGCACGCGAGAACGTTATCGCGAGAGTAATTGCGCCGTAAACTAGTAAATAATTGTCTCAATGAAACTGAAAGAAAAAGAAAAGATACTGTTTGAAAACTTTTTTGTAGGTTCGAATAACATTTTCGAGATAGCGTTATCAGAAGCATGGTACAATTTTCTGGTAATGAACGAAGGAATGTAAATGTTATCCGTCGTTGACCGTAGTCGATCAGATTAGAGACTTCGAGCGTAAGATCTGTTAATTAGAAATTTAATTACCGAGGAATATCATTGTTGATGCCTTTTGTAATTAATATTTTCAGGAAGCCGTTCAAAAAAAGTAAATTTCAAAGTCGGAACCGTGCAGCAACCGTGAACCAAGCCCACACTACACAAAGCGTGCAAATCAGATTAAAAAATAATACCCAAACTCAGAGAAATGAACAGACTTGTCTCGTGGACCAGTTATTCCTGTGGTTTACATTTTTCAACGCATTCATAAATCACTCGTTCCAGAATGCTCAAAGTAGGGTTACTGGAAGTAACCATAAAAAATGTTTCTGTCGGTTCAGGATGCAAATCCATTCTGTATCCAATAATCCACCACACATTAGCTTGATAAATTAATTTTTATAAAAATTGCGAATAACAAATATTTACATTTTAAAAGGTATTTTCTGGCGATAAAAATGTATTATTTGACAATTCTAGCGGAATAGGAAATCCAGTAAAAATTATACGAATGTTTTCCCACAACCAATTAATGCTGTTGACTGACAGAAGTCTTCACTTATTTCTAATTTAATTGAGATTAATTTCGAGGGAAAAACAAACTGATACGTGCACACTGCAACGTTCTATTCTCTTTCACGTCCGTTTAACCAAATCATTTAGAAAGTCATATAAATTTTCATGTCAAAATCATCGTTTTTTTCAACGTGATGAAGTTTTGTACGAAAAAAGGAAAAAATAGGCAAACAGACAATATGGAATGAAAGAAAGAAGCCTATGGGTATCCGGAAAGACTTCTTTGTTTTTCAATGAGATTCCGAAACTCTAATATAATATTATATTCTATTCATCCCTGTTGAAACAGAAACTAACAGTGCTTCAGCAAACTTTTTCTCGGGAACTTTTTGCTTTAATTATACACCATCTCCAGTTAGCCACAGAATAATAGCGAGTACCAAAGAGATACAATAAAATATCCGTCCGTTTATTCCAAATTGATCGATTCCAATCGTGATTTCGCGATGAATTATGAGTTAAAATTTGAGAATTAAAAACTTTATTAATCATAATTATGGAAATTAAAAACTGTAGAGATTGGAAATTCTGATCATTCACTTCCCTGAACTAAATCAGTAATCACCAATAGAATAGATCCAAAAAAAATATGTAAATACCACTGTACACCATACAGTCTCATCAGCAATAGACAATGCCATTTGTGCCATTCGAATCCAGCACGAACTCATCGCATTATTAACCACCATCCGTGGCTTGATTCTCAATTACTACAGAACGTGGGATTTAATTACTCAATGCGTCATTTACATTTATTATACACAGGCTTCGCCAACACCTATAGCTTTTGTAAAATTGTACACGGTTCGAACCTGAAAAGTGTTAAAACCGACACATATCCCAAGCAACCACTCCACTATTCTACATCGAACAAATCTCATAGAAAAGATCCTCGAACGCCCACAATACGAACGTCCGCTCTCGTCAGGTGTTCGACAGAGTAGCCATCCAAACGTCCGTCAGCACCACTTGGAACCATCGAGTGGCAACGGTGCAAGGCGTCGCGTTCTCAATATCTATCATTGTCGAGTTACTTCCTAGACAATCCGTGATCCGATTCCAGATAGAGTCGGATAAAACTACGCTAGACAAGGTAACGGTTCCTCGTCGAGGGGCGCAACAGGTAACGCGACCTTATCCCTCGTTACAATGCGCTGCGTAACAGTTCGTCGCGTTTGAAAAAACACGGGGAGCGGTCCAAAAATCAAAGCGACGAGAAAGGGAGGAAGGCATAACGAAACGGAAATGGATTTTCGTGGCCACCACCGCGGAGCAACAGGTACGCCTCGCAACGAATTATCGCGGGCGCGATAAACGGTAATTCGAACGGAGAAAGGAAGCTCCACCAGCCACCGAAGACACGAGAACCAAGAAGAGCGCGACGTGTCGAAGTTTTTAATTAGTTCGCGAAGCGATCGGGTCGCTATCAGAACGCGAGTGGCTCGTTGCAAATCGGAAGCAATTTACACTTTTGCTGTCTTGGCAACGACTAGTCCATGCCCTGTAGATTCTCCGACGAAATTATCCAATCAAAGAATCCCGATAGTTCCGAGGCTGCTGGCGCGGCGTTTTCAAGTAGGCTTTCGATCTCGTCGATATGTAAACGTAAGAAAATTGCCCTGCCTCAAGTTCGACTCGGAATTTCATCGAGAAGCAGTCGCGACACATAGACGATTTCGCGAATATTTGCGAAAGAAAAATAAGGATCCCAAGCCTAGGAGAAACATTTGTAGTTGTGACAAAAGTTTTAGAAGCAAACAGGAACCGTACCACTGACGAAAAAGGGGTAACTGCAAACGAACAGTGGCCAAAAGGAAATGTTGCTTACTTTCCTTCCCGATGAGCTCTCTTGGGAGGAGCAAAGCTAGGTAGAAATTTCCCATGACATTCGAGTAAATCCGGAATATCACAAAACTACCAAACGAATCAACAGTTCCACGTGGAACGAACGATTACACCGGTTACCCCGCAAACAAGTCACCATCCACGATCACCCATTCATCACTCTAAACTTCCGCAGCGCCGTGTCAACTTCCACTCTTCGTTTCTTTACCCGATCGCAGAACTTCGGCAATTAGTACCAGACCAGCGGAACTCTCGGCGAAAGTGAAATGGACCGAACTTTCTTGCTCCAAAACCATCGACTACCATCGCGATGTACTATCCAACGCCGCAACGCAATGTAACTAAAAACCATGGACTTGAAGAGAGCGGACCACCGATTTCCCATTGAGGAGCGACCGTAGACGCTCTGAACTGCAAGTTCCACTCGAACCCTCCACCCAACGCAAACACAGGACAACGTGTGAAGCCGTTCGCAAGCCCAACCATTCACAATTATGAAGTCATGAAGCTTCTGTTACCTACCCTGCTGATATACATGTGCTCGGCTAACAGCGAGCCGGGCGACAGATGATTATTGAGCTCCGAGCAGGTTCGACTCGACGACGACGGTGTGACATCAAAAATTCCCATTAGTCATCCTAATAAGGCGACGCTTGTCAACGAGCAACACCGATATCTTTTGCGCACGACACCAATGGACTACGTGACTCCCAAATCAAACAAAGGAAACCGCAAGATATAAAAACCGCTCAACTTGGAACCAGAGTCAGTCTGAATTCTACCTTCGATACTTATACTTCGTATTATTGTTAATAACATTGTAATATCATTGTAATATTATTGGATACTTCAAACTACGGTTTGAAGAAATAAAATTTTTTTTTATATATTTTTCCTCAATAAATTACGTGACAACAGCGACGATTACTCCAATAGAGAGTCGATCGGTCGTGAAAAAATTAATCAGGGAACTTCGCCAAGACTTCCGACCCCGGCTGGTCCATCGACGCGGAAAGGGGTCGAGCTCGTTCGAGAGCGCGCCACGAGCGTGGCTTCCGGATCGAGAACCCGGAAACTCATCATCTGATTCGATACGGCCGCAGATAGTTCTGATCTATGGACCCGAACGCGCACGTTCTCGTTGCCTGGCTAGTGAAGAAGGAGGCGGGCGTCGAGGGCGACCTGGTCCTCGGAGGGTTAATGATGTTGCACGAGAGGCAGGACCCGATCACGTGCGGCCCTGTTATGCCGCAGGGCGGAGTACAAGCATTGGAGGCGAGGCTTTACACCCTGGATAACATCAATGAGGGCGAGGGCATTCTGCCGGGTGTGAAAATCGGGGCGCACATCCTTGACGGTTGCAACAAGGACACGTACGATCTGGAGATGGCGGTGGATTTCATAAAAGGTGAGTAACTGAGAATAACGAGGACGCTGAGCTTACGTTTTCTCCGGTTTTCGTATGCTAACGATCTGAGCGTTGCGCAGGAGGTGAAACGGTTTACCCTCAGAAATTCGAGTAGATTTCCGTCGACTTGGAGAAATTAATTCGTCGTGATTTTTAAAAACCTTGAGAGACCGTCGAATTTTGAACGCGGGAATAGATTGATAATGGATGTTTGTTGTTTCGCACATTTTTTTGCAGAAAATCAAATAGAAAGAAAAAACTTTTATCTCGAGTTATATGAAGCTACGTTCAATCGTGAGTTTCATAAACATTGCAAAACATCATTGAAATTTATGGACTCTATCCTATGCATTCCGAATGTTTGCTCAGCCGATATACCAGCAACTAAAGGTGATTTAGAATAAAAGAATCAAAGCGACTTTCAAACATTCCTGCAGTTTGCCGCTGGGCAATTAAACAAATACATTAATGACATCAGAGTGTTACTTCGCGCGCTAATGGAGAGGGACGCGCGGCAAAGTCGCGATATTAAAACAACCTAACGATTTTCCTGAATCGTTAGCCCAGATGCTTCTTGCAGTTGCGACGATAAACCGTGAAAACGGGACGGGAAAATAATCATGCTGGCAGCGAATCGCTCATTTCTAGCAATTATCGCGACCAAACGCCGTTTACGACCTTCCTGTTTGCAAAGTACGAAATTTCACTGATAAATCGAAACACGGGAAAGTGAAACGACAAGGGTTTGTTGTAATTTCTATTTTCTGTGTTTTTCTGGTTCCTCGCAGTTGGCGCTCACGAAATATTCAGAGAACAATATCAGAAATTAACGAGAGAACGAACGAAAAGAAGGAGAACGTACGAAAGAAAAAAATAATGCAGCCTGTTTATATGGCCGCGTATTGTGCAATGAAAATAGAAACTACTTTCAGCCGCGGGAATAATAAAAGGCAGAAAAGAACGAAGAATGAGATTATTTCAGTGTTACAGCTTAAATGCGAAACAGTAAGTACGAAGCATGAGGAAATGGACTTTTAAAGTCCATTACTTCAATATCGCGCATTTGTCGCAGGAAAAAAGTGTTGTAGACACTGAAGTTATTCTGGCTTTAAAATGAATATCCAGCCCGAGAAACGGCCACGTTTCGCGAAACCACGGTGTCGTAAACTACGCCTGGAGAACAGATGCGTAAAGGATGTCGTCAACTTTTAAACTTTTACGACGCAACAGAGATAGCTAGAAGATTGCTATAATTAGCACAATTTTCCATTAGATTTAGTTCAGAAGTGACAGCTGGGGAAACCATCGAGAACTTTCGCGACATAACCCTTTTCCCCAATTAGCATATCCCTTCACTTATAACTAATAATTAGTGTACCACCATCGAGTCGAGTCGAGATTAACTTCAGAAATTAGACAAATTTCAGACATCTCTCAATTACGTTTAAAAATAATAGTGAAAAGCACACGTAAAGTATTCGTTTGCAAAAAACATTCGATTAATCTTCATTGCGTCTGCGATCAATAGCGCACCGAATAATTAACCAACCCTCCTCAATAGTTCGCTAACTTTCGAAAAAGAGATTACGTTCATTCATTATCGCAAGTCGTTATCAGAAGTCGTTCGAATTAGAGAGGAGTTGACATCGCAGATTCAGGACTGCAACCCTACTGCATCCCATTATGGGATGACCAGGAGCAATTAAAAGTCGCACTGAATAGACACCAGACATTCGATTAAACCGCACAAAGGACTGATGCAGATAGAAACGGAAGAATTGCTTATAGTAACGTACTCACGCTTGCATGTTGATGTGACGCGCATAAATTATTTACAGACTTTCCCAGGTCTCTGACCACATCATCCTTGTTCACAGCTATTATGACGCCAACTGGCGGGGATAATAATGATATCAAACTGAGCAACGTAAAACAATGAACAATTATTTATCCATCGATTCGTCAGCGAATGATACACATATGTATATACTTGTTTCTGACCCACAAAATCTACAAATTTTACTTCTTTTATTATTTCTTGTTGCAAACCAGGATGAGATCATCTTTCGACGAACGAAATTGAGTGTAACAACGATCGTGCTATTACTTAATGTAGAATTACTGTCTATTCTTTGTTATTTCACTTAAATAGGCTAGTATTTGGTCATTTTTTTACGAGATCTTTGAAACGTACGAACATACAGTAATTTTACGACGTAAGCGGTTAAGTAACCAATGTAACGTTACAATTAACTAATTATGGGATACTCCGATGTTTAATGATCAACTACGATTTCAAACTACCTAGTAACTCGACTCCAATTGCAACGAAACCCACACCCCACTGAAAGCATGTTACGCCTTTCTACCTTGCGCCTTCACGAGCATTTAGGTCTCTATCAACCAATTATTCAATTCATTTAATGAAACTGTTGGCACGTGTTAAAATTATCCAAAATTTTCCAATTTCTCGATATCACACTCCGCATTTATTTTCGATTAAAAATATATTTCTAATTTAAGCGGAATCTTCGTTCGCTCAAGTACCAGCCGCTATTTTGAAGCAGCCAGTGTCTCCCTTTGGATTTAATACACTGCGCCTACAGGCCTTTAAACTCCGTTCGTAGTCGAAGCACGCTCCGGCTTAATTTGATCAGTGCCAGTCGTATCTTCTGATTGTAGTAGGAAACTCATATGAGACTGGCGCAACTGAATTTTACCCCGCCACCAACGTTTTCGGTATGCGTCTCGTAAAAACGAACACGGTTCCTCACCTAAATATCCCGCATCGCTCAGTGTTTGTCTTGGCCGAGCTGTTGAATTATTTCTTCGCTGCTGTTGAACAGGCTTGCGCGCGGTAGCTGCCGCCGCTGTTACATTAAAGTTCCTTAAACGGTTGAATTTTAGCGAAAATCCGTCGCGATACGCGCCCGGCTTGCCGCCAGCACTCTTTTCCATTACGAATCAGACTTTCAATTCGCTAATGGTGCTTAACGATTTAAACAGGTCCATCGAAGGAGCATTAACTCATTTCAGCATAATTCATAATAAATGGCGTCTCGCTCCTAAGGAATATTATTACTTTACTTTTAATTCTTCTATCGCTTTACATGTCGAATCCTACGCTTTCATTACTACGAACACGCATCGAGAGAGAGAGAGAGAGAGAGAGAGAGAGAGAGAGAGAGAGAGAGAGAGGACAGAATGTGTAATTGCTATTAAAAGAAAATTGGTAAAGGAATTAATTTGAAGAGAAAGTGTTAAGAAAGCCCTCTATTCGCTGAAATGCGATTAAAATATTTCGCATCGGTGAAAAGGATTCAGAATTCCGTTTCCATTAGCCAGAATGACCCGATACGATACAATTTTATCTAAACGATCAGGAATTTCGTTCGAAATTATACATAAAACGAATCCTCTTATACTTTCTGTATTGAAAACTGATAAAAATCAAGTAAAAAGCATCAACTAAATCTCCATGCTTCATGAATGATAAAAACATTATCGATTTCTTTGTTGTTCGTCAAAATACATAGAATATAAAGGAAGCAAACTATCTTTCTATACCTTTCCACTCTGCAATAAATTATACGAATCTAACAATAGATATTTGAGGTAAAAATTGTATTTCTCCTTTGCCGACGAATAATTTGTCATAAAAGGAAGGAGGAGCAAGGAATTTAAAAAAGGAGAACACTATCTCGAGAGGAAAAATATATGAACATTAATTGGCGAAAAAGGAAGGAATAATTATTTGGAAAGACGCCAAGCATCGCATCCATTGAAATCTCGCGACGGCAGCAATGGACAACCATTAATCACCGTTTTATCATTCTATCGGGCCATTAAAATTCGAGATCCCGGGCGTGTCGACAACTATTTCTCGCTGGGAACACTATATACGTCTGTAGCGTTTTTATTTTTGTTTTTTTTTTTTATACTTGGGAAAATCCATCATGGATACCCCAGAGCTGGGGGAACTCCGGAGTTATGCCAGACTCCTACCGGCTAAAACCCCACGGTGGCCATCCCTGCACTACCGGGGAGGGTCTGGAATCTCTTGCGAACACAACCAGTCCCTACCCGTGCAAGGGTACCAGAAGGGTGCCCGCTTCCCAAAAAGTTGGAGGGCAATGCCTCCGCTACACATCTAAACACGACGATGTCGGGGCCATGCCGACATCGCCGACCATTCCGGGCCGCGTGCAATGCATCAGTGAACCCCCATTCACCGATGCTGTAGCCCCGACGACCGCCTCACCTTCAAGTACGTGAGTGGAGCGGTGCTCAAACACTCGGCTAGACGGCCGCCTTCCACCATCGTAGCTCGGGCCCCAGGTGCGCTGCTACTCGTACCGTGACAACAGATGGTTCATTGCCTCGGCCCCTGGGGGATGATGTCTCCCGAGAAAGGGAGACATATCGGGGTAAGGCTACTCCTTCGGAGAAGGAGCAGCCGCACCCCGATCAGGCGCAGCGGCCTTTCGCTTGGGCACCGAAGTGCCGGCCCTCGAGGGCTCCCCACTCCCGCTCTTTCGGACGGGCGGCTTACAGACCGCGATGCCCGGACGGCAGACCCAAGTTCGCACAATGCGGGCACTTGTACGCCACCGCCGGACACCCGGCAGCCTTGTGGCCTGCAGCGCCACACCGATAGCATAAGTGCTGCTGCCCACCTCGGCAGTGCTCCGCGCCTGCACGTGACCGTGCTGGAGGCAGCGGAAGCATTGCAACGGCCGGGGCTTGAGCAGCTCGACCTGAGTTGTAGCCCAGCCCACCCGTATACGGTCTCCCTTGGCGTAGATCTTCCTCGCTCCCGCCAATGGGCATCTCGCCAATGGGCCGGATCGCTAGATGTTGCTAACCGTGATCCAGTCCATGGGGCACTCGCCCGCCGTCGACAGAGCCGCCCTGACCTCAATAGCCCGAACGGAGTCCTCAAGGCCGACCACCCTCAGCTCGACAAGCTTCATTGGGCGACCGACCTTGAAGCCGAGGGGCCTCAACACTTCGGTCAGACGATAGGCCAGCTGGTCGGCTTTCTCTGCCCTCTCTTTGCCCTCAACCTCAAGGATGAGGGCCCCAGTTTTGGCCCCCTTGGGCCTCACCGCCTAGATCCCCACCTCGTCGAGGGCGAAGGCGTTCTTCGCCGCCAACATTGCGTTGGTGAGCGTCTGGGTGCACCCAGGCGGGACGGTGATAGTCACCGCCTCCGACCTCGGAAGCTCCCCAGACGCACACCACCTACCTTCTTCTTTGCGTGGCCGGAGCCGGCCTTCGCTGCCGACTTCTTCCCCTTCCCTTTTCCCTTCTCCTCCTTCGAGGAGGAGGACGGAGGAAAGACCGGGGCAGAGATGGCAGCCTTACGTTTTCGCCGAAGGAGGTGTGGACGCCGGTGGCTGATCGGGCTGGGCAGCGCGGGTAGACCGCTTCACCCCCCTAACCTCCACCAACGAACCACACTACCTTAGCTGTCCCAAAGGTGAGACCAGCCGCCTCCAAGGTGAGCTTCAACTCCCCCCTGTAGGTCGCAAATCTCTCCTCCATAAGATCCCCCACCCTGAAGATAATATCTTCCATGTTCATGCCGCCAGCGGCTGAACTAATACCTGGTGAGGACCTGCCCCCCCGTGCCCTCGTGGTGAGGGGAGAAACCCTCCCTAGCAGAAGGAACCACCTTCATGCAGGAGTCCTGCTCCCGCGCGGCAGACTCAAGCTGTCGTTTGAGGCGCCCTACCTGCCTCTTAAGATCCGGGAATTCGGTGGAATTCCTCTCGTTGGCCTCCTCCAACTCCTGAACCGGCCTGTCCCTGTGGGTGCTTTGGATGGCCTCCAGACCCTCAAGCCTGAGGGCATGTGCGCTCTCACGAAGGCGCCGTACAAACTTTCCACTGAGGTTCCTTGAGAAACCGGCCACACGCTCGACCTCCTTGGCATGCTCTAATATAAGAGCCCCGAGGTCGGGCGTTGGCCGATGCCTCATCTCTTCAATAACCTCCCGCTCATTGGGCAGAGGCTTCGAGCTCTTGCTGGCATGGGGAAGGCTCCGAGAGGGATCGGATCGCTCAAACTCCCTCCGGACTGCCTGCTCCTGCCTGCAGAGCTCCAAGTAAGCCCGCTTGGCCTCCGCCAATCCCACATACTCCATCGTAGTAGGGGTACTGTCTCTCTTCTTCCCTCCCATAGAAGGAGGACCCGGTTGAGAGAAGAAGGGGGTGTCCGGCGCCCCCTGCTCATCATCCAAATCAATCGTCCCCCGCGTCCAGCGAGCCGTGCTGCTGGTCGCTATGTCTCTTACGTGGTCTGCAAGCGGCCTCGTCAAAGTCTTCCCAGGCCCAGAGGATCCAATCGCTCTAGACGTCGTAGCCTGGTTCTCCACCACGGACGTCCCACGGTTGCCAGATGACGACGCAGCCGGGCCCGCTTGACCACCCGAAACTGCGCCGGTACTGGAAAATCCGAGGCCTCCTGCACCATAAGTTTTAACTCCCTTTGCTCGTAATTCCATATTATTTATAAAAATAGAAACTCCCCTGACGTGCCCGATCATCTACAAAATCCCGTTCCGCATCGCCTGCACTTTCTCACCTCTCCACTCCATGCCTTGCAGGCATGGGAGGCTCTGCCAGGATCCGGAGATCCCGCCGGCATCGCCACGGAACATCATTGTGGCTACTTCTACTTCAGCGATGCACCCTCTTAGTCGCCTCTTACGACAGGCAGGGTATACCCTGGATATATACTGACCCGCACCCAGACGGGGAATATATGTCTGTAGCGTAATGTAACCTAGCCTAACCAAAACTAGTCTCTCGGTGTTAGTATTATACAATATCCCGGGCGTGTCGGCCCTACTTCCCTGTAGGAACGTTATTTACGTCTATAACGTGATATAACTTAACATGACATAACCTAAGCACTCGATGGTAGTGTTTTACAGGATTCCGGGAGTGTCGGCCCCTACTTCTTCGTGGGAACATTATATATAAATAGAAGCTAATATAAACTAACCCAACCCAGCCTAGCGCCTCGGTGTAGTGTTTTGCATGATCCGCGCGTGTCGGCACCTACTTCTCGGTGGAAACATTGTATATAACAAAAACCTGATATAAACTAATCTAACACAAAATAGGGCCATGGTGGGAGTGTTTTACAGGATCCCTAGCGTGTCAGCCCCTACTGCTCGGTGGGCACATTATATATAAATAGAAACAAATATAAATTAAGAAAACATAAACAAGCCACTCCGTGATAGTGTGTTGCAGGATACCGGGCGTGTCGGTTCCTACTTGTCGCTGGACACATTATACATAAATTGAACCTAATATAAACTTACCTAGCCCAACCTAGCCCTTCGGTGGCGGTGTTCTTCAGGAACCCGGTCGTATCGGCCTTTACCTACCGGTGGGAATATTATGTACGACTATAACGTTATATAACCTCACCTAACGCTACCTAACGTCTCTGCAGTAACATTTTACAAAATTCCTGCCGTATCAGCCCCTACATCTCGGTGGGAACATTATATACCTCTGAAACGTTATATATCCTAACCTCAGACAACATAATTTCTCGGCAGTAATTTTTAGCAACATTCCTGGCATGTCGGACCCTAGTTCTCGGTGATAACAATATATACGTCTATTACGTTATATATCCTAACCTAAGGAAACCTAACATCTAGGATGTAATATTCTACAACATTCCTGGCGTGTCGCACCCTATTTCTCGAAGGGAACATCATACAAGTCTATAACGTAATATAACCTAAACTAAGCCATCTAGCCCCGTGGTGGTAATGTTCTACATAATCCCGGGCGTGTCGGCCCTGACCTACCGGTGGGAATATTATATACGTCTATAACGTTATATAACCTAATCTAACGATACTTAACCTCTCGGTCGTAACATTCTACAAAATTCCTGGCGTGGGAGCCCCTACTTCTCGGTGGGAACATTATATACGTCTATAACGTTATATATCCTAACCTAAGGCAACCAAACATCTCGGATGTAATATTTCACAGCATTCCTGGCTAGTCGGACCCTACTTCTCGGTGGGAAAATTATGTACGTCTATAACGTTATATATCCTAAGGCAACCAAACCTGTCAGATGTAATATTTTACAGCATTCCTGTCTTGTCGGAAACTACTTCTCGGTGGGAACAGTATATACTTCTATAGCGTTATATATCATAACCTAGGACAGCTTAACATCTCGGATGTAATATTTGACAACATTCCTGTCGTGTCGGACCCTACTTCTCGGTGGGAACATTATATACGTTAAGAACGTTATATATCCTAAGCTAATGCAACCTGACATCTCGGATGTAATATTTGACAACATTTCTGTCGTGTCGGACCCTACTTCTCGGTGGGAACATTATATACATCTATGACATTGTATATCCTAACATAAGGTAACCTTTCATCTCGGATGTAACGTTTTACAACATTCCTTGAATGTCGGCGCCTACTTCTCGGTTGGAAAATTATGTACGTTTATAACGTTACATGTCCTAACCTAAGGCAACCTAACATCTTGGAAGTCATATTTGACAACATTTCTGGCGTGTCGGACCCTACTTCTCAGTGGGAACAATATAAACGTCTATTACGTTATATATCTTAACCTAGGGCAACCTAACATCTCGGATGTAACGTTTTACAACATTCCTGGCATGTCGGCCCCTACATCTCGGCGGGATCACTATATCCGTCTATAACGTTATATATCCTAACATAAGGCAACCCAGCATTTCGGATCTAATATTTTACAACGTATCCTGGCGTGTCGGTCCCTACTTCGCGGTGAGATCATTATTTACGTCTATAACGTTATATATGCTATCCTAAAGCAACCTAATTACACGGATGTAGTATTGTACAACATTCCTAGCCGATGCGCGGACAGGTTGAAAGTCAGCGGCAGATTTCCAAGTGCAACAATGTTTTCGGCAGCCCGCCACACGCGACATTATGTCTCCAGATTATCCGAGGCGCAGACATGCTGAAGGTCAGCGGCAGATTTTCCCGTGCAATAATGTTGGTGGTTGCCCTCCACTCGCGATATTATTTCTCCATATTAGCCGAGACGCGGATAGGCCTAAATTCACCGGCATATATCCACGTGCAACAATGTTGTCGGCCTCCCGCCACTAGCGATATTATGTCTCCATATTGGCCGGGACCCGGACAGGCATAAATTCACCGGCAGATATCCCCGTGCAACAATGTTGGCAGCTGCCCGCCACTCGCGATATTATATCTTCGTACTAGCCGAGACGCGGACATCGTGAATTTCACCGGCAGATGTCCCCGTGCAACAATGTTTGGCGGCTGCACGCGACACGCGATATTTTGTCTCCAGATTATCCGAGGCGAAGACATGCTGAAGGTCAGTGGCAGATTACCTCGTGCAACAATGTTCGCGGCAGCCCGCCACTCGCGATATTATGTCTCCTTATTAACCTAGGCGCGGACAGGCTGAATTTCACGGGCAGAATTCCCCGTGCAACAATGTTGGCGGCTGCCCGTGATACGCGATTTTATGTCTCCGTATTACCGGAGGCGCGGACAGGCTGAATTTCACGGGCAGAATTCCCCGTGCAACAATGTTCGCGGGAGCCCGCAACGCGCGATGTTATGTCTCCAGACTAGCCGAGGCGCAGACACGCTGAAGGTCAGCTCCAGATTTCCCTGTGCAACAATGTTGGTGGCTGCCGGCCATTCGCAAACACTATGTCTCCATATTAGACAAGGCGCGGACAGGCTAAATTTCACAGGCAGATTTCTCCGTGTAACAATGTTGGAGGCTGCCGCCACTTGCGATAATATGTCTCCATACCAGCCAAGGCGCTGAGAGGCTGAATTTCACGGGCAGAATTCCCCGTGCAACAATGTTCGCGGGAGCCCGCAACGCGCGATGTTATGTCTCCAGACTAGCCGAGGCGCAGACACGCTGAAGGTCAGCGGCAGATTTCCCCGTGCAACAATGTTGGCGGCAGCCCTTGACGCGCGATATTATGTCTCCACATTACCCTAGGCGCAGACATGCTGAACGTCACCGGCAGATTCCCCCGTACAACAATTTTCGCGGCAGCCCGCGACACGCGATATTATGTCTCCGTATTAGCCGAGACGCGGACAGGCTGAATTTCACCAGCAGATTTCCCCGTGCAACAATGTTCGCGGCAGCCCGCGACGCGCGATGTTATTTCTCCAAATTATCCGAGGCGCAGACAGGCTGAATGTCATCGGCAGATTTCGCTATGTGCGGCGGATAATGACCGAAGTTCGTTCGGTGGCACCCGACGACGGCCTTAACGTTGTTCGTTTCAAGCGTTTGTAAGATCATTGTTGCGCGATGCGCGACGGGTAATGACCGAAGTTCATTCGGCTGCACCCGGTGGTAGTGTTTTACAGAATCCCGGACGTGTGGGCGCCTACTTCTCGGTGGAAACACTAGAAACATCTAAAACGTAATACAACTTAACCAAACTCAACCTAGCCACTCGGTGATAGTGTTTTACAAGAACTAGGTCTTGTGAGCCCCTACTTCTCGGCGGGAACATTATATACGTCTATAACGTAATATAACCTATCCTAAACCAACGAAGCCTATCTGTGGTAGTGTTTTGCAGGATCCGGTACGTGTAGGCGCCTACTTCTCGGTGGAAACATTATGTTCGTCTGTAACGCAATATAACCTAACCTAAACTAAATTAGTACATCGGTGGTAGTGTTTTACAGAATCGCGGATTTGTCGGCCCCTGCTTCTCGGTGGAAACATTAGAAACGTCTAAAACGTAATATATGTAATGTTCCCACCGAGAAGACACGCCCGGTATCCTGTAAAAGACTACCACCGAGAAGTTAGGTTGGGTTACGTTAGGTTATATTACGTTTTAAACGTTTCTAATGTTTCCACGGAGAAGTAGGGGCTGACAAGCCCGAGATCCTGTATTCCTGGAGGGAAGCGTATTGGCTAAAGAGAAACTGGCTTGAAATTAAAATAATCTGTTATAGTAATGTTTGTCTTGGCTTCATTTTTTGTTTAACTTCCTTGCGAAGCAAAACAGCAAAACTTGGAGAATTTTTTAGAAATGGACACCAAGCTCAAGTCCAAAGTCTCTAGCGAAATCTAGTTCGCTACCAGTTTTTTCTTCAGCGACTTCAATATAATGATGCCAATCTATAAGCTGCGTTAACTGCGGACAACATGTTGATATTGTTTGGAAACTTTGGGCATCGTTGACTTACTATTTTGAGAAGAATAATTGCAGTGATAGCTGTTATCCCTTTATCGACTCTGGAAAGCATCAGCCCAAAGTTTCTAATCAAGGAGATGGAATTTTTCCATTTTGCGCATGGCGATGAGCAGTCTGCGATCCAGAATGAGTGCAGATCAAAGGTCTATGATACCAGTCCTTATTCTTGCTTTGGTCTGCACATTTCTTTGCTACTGCTTCTAGTAGAACTGAAGTAAAGGATGGATATTTTCTTCAATTTTTCTTCTTGGTAGTTGATGTTGTTTGTGGCGATTCTAATTTGAAAGCGAATTGAAGGAATTATCTCCTCCCAACTACTCGCGACTGCTGAATGTACGTTTCAGTGCTGCGCTGTATCACTGAACACCAATCGAATGAAAATTTCAGATTCCTTCGCACTCTAGAACATTGAAAAGCTATTTCTGCAATCGTACAGTGGCTGTTCTTAAAAATTGATAAAACACCTGCGCAGATATTCTGACGAACGTTAAAAGATTGTATAAAATCGTATTCTCAATGAACAAATCAGTCGAGTAATTTAAAAATAAAATCATTTTATATTTTATCCTGTACTTGTTACATATTTTATATATTGTTAATAAGTTACACAGCTATTAATTATCCTGAGTCGAACTATAAACTTACGCAGTCATAGTTTTAATTTCACTTAAGGAATATCAAAATGGAAACAAATTTTGATTTTATATTGCACCTATTACGCGTGGACATGTTACATAGAAATGAAGGGCGTGAAGATAAGGAAAGGAGGAGGTTCCAGCCTTTGGCTCGCTAGTGGAACCTAGCAGATGGATCAGAATTTTGTTACATAAGAACTGAAGTCAGAAGTCAGGGCTTGTGGAAGAATATATCTACTGCTGTCCTTCTGATGACAAGTGTCGAAGGACCGCTACAGAAGATTTAGAAGAATATTGAATTAATAATGACAAATCACTTGTGTGTGCCGCATCTATTATAATTTTGATGCAATATTGAAATGGCAAAGAAATACCAAAATAACTTATTAAATTCAATAATAGACTTAATTATTTTTAATTCTTAATATAATTGTTAACTTCTAACTTCCACGTTTTCTAGCCCTTTGCACTCAGATATCACCTTTGAGGGCATATCAGAATTGATTAGTGATTAAACTTATTCCACTGGTTTTTTGAGAAATGCATATTTCCCTCAAGTTTTCTCTTGAAATGGAAATTTTCTATTGCTGGAAAACGTTAACAATAGAAATTATTGCTAAAGATTGCTAAAATAGCAATATTTCTGGCTCTTATTGCCACTGTCCAAGAAGGAGGAGACTATAAATGGCTAGAACAAAATAATTTTCACATTTTGTCGATTAAGTCCTTCACTCTTTTTAAAATTCATACATTCGACGTAAAATTCAGAATAGCAGCTAAATGGAACATTCTGATTCATCGTAAAAAGTGAAAAATATTTATTCCAGAATGTGTGGTAGTTACAAATTTACAGTTACGATAAGAATGAAAAATAATTAAGTCTATTATTGAATTACTAACACTGTATAATTTTAAAAAATCTCATTTTTGGTTGCTTCAAATCAGCTGTACTAAATAAAGTAAGTTAAGATACGGAGCGAAGTAATATTGCACAATTAATATGCATCGTAACACAAATTACAATTATCTATTTTACAGATAAATTACCTATATTAATTTTCTCTTAAAATTAATGTCATATGATAATTTTAGTTAAATAGAATGAACAAATCCTATTAAAATAATTATTTCCAAGCAAATACGTATTTATGAAAAGTATCTTATCGTCAATAGTCAAAATATTAGGTGAAACGAGTGAAATGAATCATTAAAATAAGATTAGGTAATAATTAACAAAAATATCTGGTTTTTCAACAAATTACTTAATTGTTGTATTGCTGGGTACTCACCATTAGTTAACGATACGTAACGTTAGAGGATCTTGACCCATCTCTGGATTACGTGCTACATGCTGAGCAAGCGTGTATAGAGAAAGGAATCTTTTTATGATGGATTAGGCAAACATGGTATATCGTCAGCTCAAATCCTTATACCAGAAATGTTATTCAATGAATTGACTAAATATACAAAATACTGTAACTGAATCGTAACACCAAATGGTGACGCAATCATTTTACTTATAATTGCGCATCTGTGGTGGCCTATGCACCAGTTTGAGATCACTTTATGGCTTATCGTTTGTTTATATTTTGTATAAACCAATAGACAAGTAACATAAATAACAGAATTACTTCCAATTGAAGTAAATATTGCAGATATACATCACATATTAATGTGAACAAATAAATAAAGTATAGAAAAATCTGATACGTATGACTATGCAATTGTCGAACAATTGTTGTTCTCTTCTGTTCTAAGATAACATTTTATGAGTTCTTTGCATACGAGTTGAATCAAAATTTGAAAATTTGTCAATGCAAAACATCTTTTGTGAAAATTATTTGCACGTACAAACTGAAAAGGCCTTCGAATCGGTGATAGTTCAAAGTTTTTGCTTTTAGATGCTGTTTCATTCAGCACGAGAATAAAAAGTTTCGAAAGAACCATGAATTGCAACTCAATTGTTCTTTTGGAAAATTAACTATTAAATGTTAAAGTTTCGTTGACTCTTTAAACGATTAATAGAATAAAATTGTACTTTAGAAACTAAAGCGATGGATATTGTATGTTAACCATGGATCGCAACTCAATTGTTCTCTTAGAAAGTTGACTATTAAATGTTGAAGTTTTATTAACTCTTTAAACGATTAACAGAATAAAATTACTTTAGACACTAAAGCGATGGATATTGGATAATATTAATTTATATCATATTTAATATTAATGAATTAGTGAATTAATGAAACTTCGACATAATTTTCCAAGCGAACAGTTGATTCGTGACCCTCTTGACGAGTAGAATAGGATGCAATAACAATCAATATAAGCTTCAAAATTATGTTAATTTTCCAGAAACCATTCTCGTAGATTTTCAGCGATTCGAAGGTGTAAAATATGTCTACGATAGTCAAGAGACTGTCCCCAAGATTCTGTCGAACTGTGTTAAACTCTAAGTGAGAAATTCAACGAGAAGTGACTTTATTTAAAAAATTCTAGATAGTATTAAATAGAGTTAATTAATGTTAACATACCTTGTTTAAAATATTCATTAAAATCATTCATAAAGTAAGTGATTATCCTGTTATAAAGCAAGCACGACATATAGAAATTTTGTTTAGTACAAAAGGAATTACTTTTAAAGTATGTACCTGTTGCTGCGGCAACCTTTGTATTAGAATCTCGATAGGTACCATTGATAATAGCAAGTTCCATTAATTGTCGCTTCTTCGGTTCATCCTTTCCGTCAGCCTGCCAACAGTCAACATACTTAGTAAGAAATGTATTAATATTCCTCGTACAAATCATAATAATTTGGAACGTTATATTATTTTATGCTTCTCCTCCGATATTTACATATTTATTGTAAATCGTGTAGTTCTTTAAATTCAGTTCAATAGTGATTTTAAATTTACTCTATCTTCGTATATATAAATATGTACGTCTCATTCATAAAAGTACTAAATTTACACATATTTAAAAATAAAAGCGAACAGAAAATCATGTATTAATTAATTATAAAGAGTTAAACTATTTTACTGTATCGATGAACTTGTAGGAAAACAGTTTCCCCATAGATTTGAACGTAACTTCTTCGACCAGTTTGTCGTGATATAAAAAAGAAGAAATAAGAAGCGCAACTAAATTCCTCAAATAAATAAAATGTACCAGTCGAATTATGCTGGACGTATCAAGTTGAATTAAGTCTTGATTAAAGAAAAGTAGCGCGCAGTAGCACAAATTTATTTTAAGCGTTGTGCTAGGATTGAGCTATTCTGTAATGACTGCTGTAAAGCAAATGGTTCCGCTAGAACAAAGAAATTTTCGAAAGTTATTGAAACTCAACGAACTCGGCTAACTATTCATATATTATAACAGAGTGATTAAAAAAGCAGTCACATGAAATTGAGTACCGTACACCCTTTCAGCATCCTCTTCGATGCATGTACATCGTAACAAGACGACTAAGAAACTTAACGTTCAAATCCACGTGAAAACGAGGAGCCTTTTCGACAAGATAATCGTACAGATATTACCAAGTGTCTCAGAAATGAAGCTTCCTCTAAATGCGTAATTAAAACAGCCTGGTTACATTCATTGTGAGCTCACTCTCCTAGTCTACGTAAAAACTATGCACAGAAGAAGTATTTTTAGTGGTAAAAAGAAACTAACGAACTGATAAAAAAAAAAGAGAAAAAATTGTTACAGTGAAATTAAGTATTATTATTACTGAATAGTAGGAACTTTCTCACCATGGGAACAAGAAGTTTCTTGACTTCTTCTACAGCTCTGGCAAGTTTCAAAGTGGCACGATTTTCAGTATCCTCAACTGTTAGTAAAACATGCAGTTCATCTGTCAGATGTTCCCAGTTTGGTTTACCTCGGTTTAACTCTTCCTGGTAAAGGAATTGATATTGTATATGTATATATATATATATATATATATATATATATATATATATTTATATATACACACACATAACGCATTATTAACATAACTTATATTTAAAAAGAGTAACGAAAGAAAGTTCTCTTGCTACGAATACGTTCAAAGAATTGCCATTATGATGTAAACTGTCGTTGTGAACATGCTATGCATATATTGCACGTATATGATAACATGTGCTGAAATTAATAACGAATGTGCAATATTTCATTTGCTACAAATTACAAATTTACGAGTTATGAATTTGCAATATTTTAATTTGTGACAAGTTACGAATTAAGAAAGCTAACCTAACCTTACGAAATTTGCAATATTTCGTTTGCGACAAATTACAAATTTGCAATATTTTCGTTTGCGACAAATTACGAATTTGTAATATTTCGTTTGCGACAAATTACAAATTTGCAATATTTTTTTTACCACAAATTATAAATTTGCAATATTTTATTTACCACAAATTACAAATTTGCAACATTTCATTTGCAACAAGTTACGAATTTGCAATATTTTAATTTGTGACAATATTCACTTATATATATATATATATATATATATATATATATATATATATTATACGTTTAATGATACACATCGTGCTGTGCCGGAGGCGGACAAAGGACTAAACTTACATGCAAGAACCTAAACTGGAAAACAAAAGATGATCTGACACACACACACACGCGCGCGCGCGCGCGCACACACGCAAACGCACACGCACACGCACAAGGGGTCAACAAAATGACTGCTTGGTAAACTTAGTGTTAAGTAACTTCTAACAAGCTCTGATATTTTGTATTTCAAATAAAACCCTGAGTTGTAATTTGCCTGTTATTTAACAACTCAGAGCTATTTAAATTTAACTATCCGGATGGTCAAGTACCGATGCCAAATATGATCGTCTACTTTGGTCGACTACTGACTCGAAACCACTGCGCAACAAGTTTCGATCTATAAAATGTCCTAAATTCATCGATGCTGTTAACACTTTTCATATATTAATTGTACAGTTTTCTTATTCGTGCGAAACATTGGTTCGATAAGAAATACTGTGGAAGA
Source organism: Xylocopa violacea (assembly GCA_963969225.1). Lineage (NCBI taxonomy): Eukaryota > Metazoa > Arthropoda > Insecta > Hymenoptera > Apidae > Xylocopa > Xylocopa violacea. Next base: position 26,214,416 of record CAXAJV010000004.1, read on the forward strand.
ATTAAGAGACATTTAAATGTAATATAAAGGGACATTGTAACAAGTTTTAGTTGAGCGTTAATTAGTAAACGGTGTAAAGCTTTTACCTTCTTCTTATCCCTCCTAGAGCCTTTTCCCCTAACTATAATTTTACATCCTGTTTCTTGCTCTAATTGCTTAGCTGTCATTCCACGTGGCCCAAGAATTCTTCCAACAAAGTTAAACTGTAACAAACAAAATTATAAAATCATTATCGGATAGAAATATATAACTTGTGTACTTAAATATAATGCTCTATCTGTGCGACTGTATTTATATGACTTTTAGTATCAAATTGCTGTAAATATTTATACTTTGCATTGTCCCTTTTATTATTTTCATTAGCATGACTGAACATTTCATGTTGTACGAACATATTAGATACGACACGTTAAAATAATTTTTAGGTAACGTTGATTCGTTGAGAATATTCTGATTTGTAGACATATACATGTATTATTAAAAAGAACAATGGCTATGCCAGGATATTTGAGTTTGTAATTCTCACTAATAAGTTATCAAGATGGAGTAAGCGATCGTGTAGGGCCCTGGATAGCAAAGGGCCCCAAAGTCTTCAAATATCTTAACTTTAACATTTTGTTTTTAGATTCTTTTTTTCTAACTTCTCTGTGATTTTCATAATTTTTATCAAGCAAACTAAGTGACTCTCAAAATATCTTAATCTTAATATTTTGTTTTTATTACTTTTCGGTCATTTTCAAAATTGTTAAGTTGAGATATTTTAAGACCTATTTATATACTGTAAGATCGTAATTCTCTCTCACAAATTATCAGGAGTGGATTAAGCCCTGGATAGCAAAGGACCCCGAAGTCTTAAAATATCTTAACTTAAAAATTTTGGGAATCATTGAAAAGTAATCGAAGAAATCTAAATACAAAATGTTAAATTTATTTATATATTGTAAAATTGTAATTCTCTCTAATAAATTATCAGGTACGGATTAAGCAGTAAGTGAACTAAGCAACTGCGTAGGGCCCTAGATTAGATAATGACCCAATAGGTTCAAAAAACCCTCCATAAAGTAATCGAACAAATCTAAAAACAAAATGTCGAATTTATGGCCTCTGAATTGCACTTTTTTGTTATAAGGCCCCAAATTTTTTAATATTTAGGGCCCCATTTGTCTCGGTCTGTCCCTGAATCTGAAGTCTTTTAAAATCTAAAAACAAAATGTCAAATTCATGGCCTCTGAGTGGTCCTTTTTTTTGTAAGGGCCCAAAATTTTTTTCGCTTGGGGCCCCACGTGCCTTGATCCACCCCTGAATTTGAAGTTTCACAAAAACTAAAAACAAAATGTCAAATTTATGGCCTCTAAGTTGCATTATTTTGGTGCAAGGTCCTGAATTTTTTATCGCTTAGGGTCTTTTCATTTATCAATTTTATTTTATTTCACGATTTTAAAAAAATTATTACAATATTAGAATGAATTTTTGTACTTAAATTTTGAATCTTGAATCTTTAAATTTTATAAAATCGAAATCGTAAAATCGAATTAATTTTATGCAGCTAAAAGAGATGCAAGTATGCAAGAAATATGCAAACAGTATGCTAACAACTTTGTAGAATGTATACAAATAATTGCACACGTTGGTTACGACTGCGAACTTGCGAAATAGCAATTACTTTACTCTCAGTTTATTCATCCTGATTTGCAATGCAAAATGTAACAATCGTTTTTTGCAACTTTTTCTTCTGCAACACCATATAATATTTATCCGAATAAAAAGAATTTATATGAATGCGCAAAATATGATGCGTCTGAAAAACTTTTTCTTACGTCACTGCATTTATTGTGCTTTAATTAATATGCGCGACAATACGTATAAAAGCTTTTCTTCAAAATAATACAATCCTCCGTTTGCCATTTTTTCATATTTTTAGCAAGCTTTTTCATTATTTGTATCGATAGATTTAAAAGCATTTTTTTCTTTCTTTAAATTTTTCATTTTTGCAACATTTTCTTCTGTAACGCAATATCGTTTATCTAATTTGTAAAACTGCAGATGTTTTCATACATGGATGGATCATTTTGTAAAATGTGTAAATCGCGTTGCTTTCTGTTAATAAATAATAATAACAGATGTCGCATAATAAGTGTTGAATTTGTAAAACTGCAGATGTTTTCATACATGGATGGATCATTTTGTAAAATGTGTAAATCGCGTTGCTTTCTGTTAATAAAAAATAATAACACAGGTCGCATAATAAGTGTTGAATTTGTAATACTACAGATGTTTTCATACATGGATGAATCATTTTATAAAATAAACTTTTGTAAACGATGCAAAGTGTGTTTTAAGGAAGACGTAATATTCACTTCAATGTTGACAATGTACAATACGTGCATTTAAGCTGACAATAAGGCTTTGAGTAGAAAAAAATATGATTACCATGTAGATTAAAAAAAAGTGAACATACCTTGAATAACAAGATAATAATACGAATAGAGAAATACTGTAATATGTACAATAATAATTGTTAGATCCTACTAGTCGATTAGCCGCGTTTCGTGCAGTTAGCCTACAGAATATCGTCGAACATTTTCCGCGATTAAGCTGTGCTACATCGCCTTGAGTGTGCCATACCTCGGTTCTCGTTTCTGCTTTGTTATTTCGTCTCTTCGCGTATCTCGTCGTATCTCGTTTATTTGTGGATCGATTTTGATGAAATTTCACATATAGGTAACCCTGACGAAACCCTCAACACTGATATTTGGTATAGTGTGTTGATGAAATTGAGGTGCAAAATTTAATGATGTGAATATTATTGGTTTTCGTTGTGTTGTATTTACAACAGATATTGCATTTAAATTGCATTCTCTCTCTCTCTCTCCCTCTTCCCCATTCTCATATTCTCACCCACTCTCTCATTTCTTTCTCTCTCTCTCTCTCTCTCTCTCTCTCTCTCTCTCCCCATCAAAGTTTTCTATCGAAATGGAAATTTTCAATAGTTTCTATCGCTAACATCTGAAAAGGAGCCGAGTGAAAAGGGTTAAGAATAAAAAAAGAATGTTTCATATTACGACTAATTTTATCGAAAATCATCACTGAGCAATTGAAAATAAAATTTTCGTGTTTCGTGTTTCTATTAGTTCCGGAAACATTAACGAAAAAAACGTGTATGGAACACTGGTTGTACAGATGTAACTAATACATCAGTTATCGCGGTCATCTGTCGAGAGTGTCGAATAACGACGACCGAAATAGTGATATCGGCCTCGGTATCTATAGGGTGTCTCATTTAAATGAGAATGGGAACAATGATTTGTACATTCTACATCTCTGAGCACGCGATCTCTGTTTTAATCTCTTTTTTCGAGTGTGACTCGACATCAGTAAAGAAACAGATATACGTTCTGTAAACATAAATTACAACAACGTTTGAGAGCTACGTTTAATAGCTCTCTAATTATTAATTATTAATTAATAGCTCTCAAACTTTGTTAAAAAATTTTCATGCTTCCAGATTTAATCGTGATTCTGAAATAATTGCAAATCTGGACCTCATTTTTCACTCTGTTATACGTCGAATTTCTAATTAAATGATTTACAACGATGTGCAGAGTCAGAGTCAGTTTTTAGGAGAAAAGCAACGGTGTACCACGTTATTAAAATAAACTTATATCATTTTTTTCTATGTATATACGTTAAATATGTATTATAATGTTTTATAAGAAAAATATATGTCAAATAGTAAAGTGCATATTTTTATTTTTGTTTAAAGTTGAATAAAATTATTTTTCTCTTATATCTTTAAATCTGTATATGTATTATTTTTTTTATAAACTACAATGCTTCATTAAAGTAATGTATATTAAAAAACATATGAGTGTATGCTTTTGTTTTTCTAGATAAAAAATATGAAATTATGTGAAAACATTATCCTACGCGTTATGCGAGACTGTTTATCGCGTTGTATGAGTACTAGTAGCAAATTTTTCATCGCGTTATACAGAAGTCTACTTTAGATATTTCATATTATTTTAACAAGTGAGAAAAAATATAAATACTTTCGTACCAACTTTTCGTTGGGATTGGAAATCAACAAGGAAAAAGACGATTGTACGCGAATCGGTCGACTTGGCCGTGTCAAGAAAATTTTAAGTGGTTCTGTGTGAGCAATTGCAGAGCTGTGACAACACCAATTACCGGACAGAACGACGCGAAGAAGAGTTCTCTTAACACAGATTTCTCTGTAAGCAGCCAGTTGGCGCACTGATCTATGGAATTCGACTTAACATAAACTAACTCAGTGGTTCTCAATCTTGTTCTGTGGCGCAGACGCATTTGAGATTACAAAAAATAATGGCGAACGCATTTGAGATTGCAAAAATAATGGCGAACGCATTCGAAACTGCAAAAATAATGGCGAACGCATTCGAAATTGCAAAAATAATGGCGAACGCATTCGAAATTGCAAAAATAATGGCGAACACATTCAAGATTGCAAAAAAAATGGCGGTCACATTCGAGATTGCAAAGAAAAAAGGCGTATGCATTCAAGATTGCAAAAAAATGGCGGACGCATTTGAGATTGCAAAAATAATGACGGACGCATTTGAGATTGCAAAAATAATGGCGAACGCATTTGAGATTGTAAAATAAATAGCGGATGCAATCGAGATTGCAGAAAATAATGGCGGACGCAATCGAATTATTACAGCACGTGGTGACAACTAACGCGATACTACTAATACAACAAAGACGTTGATTTCATTACTTCAATACTTCGCCGCTGGCGCATACGCGCGCACAAGCAAAAGCTTAAGAACTCCTGACCTAACCTATGACTATGGTGGCAAGAATTCTAGAAAATTAAACAAGGATGTTAACACGTTGACAATCGATCACGGAGATTTCCCTTCTTCTACACATGCGTACTTTATCGTACTTTACTTAACATTATTGGTATATGCCTCTATTTGTTAATATGTGTTTGAAAATGTGTTTTCTATCATATAGGGTTGTTACATCGTTATCTGCATTTTATTTTACTTGAGTTAAAAGTCTATTAAATGTCCAGTCCTACGTGAAAGGATGGGGATTAAATAACCAGTCGTTAATGTGTTAAAATAAAAAATTAGTTGTTGTTTCAAAAATATATCCCCCCCCCCACATACACTACAAATTGCGGATTTATAAAAATAATTATAACCAGCTAAGTGTATACACGTTAATCCAAAACTTTGTCTCAGTGCAATTGACGAGTACAATTGTTCACTTTTTATCAAACAAAAATGTTATTCTTCTTTGTTTCATATTGTAAATGAAATATAATATAGAGGCATTGACACTTAAATAAATGGAAAAACAGTATCATAAATGCAACATGAAATGATGTGTAGAATGAGATGCATAAAGCATGACAAGAATGTTGATTTACATTAAAATGTACAAAAAAGAGTTAATCATTTGAGGCACAAAAAAGTAAAAATGAATTTCTATGTATCATTCTATTGTGCATTTTATACTTTTAATATCCATTTCCATAATAAGTAACTTTCTCTCCCTTACAAAAAACTTTGATTAATTTAAGTAAATATTTTAAAATAGACTATCCCAAAGAAAATTTGCTATATTAATTATTAATGATTACTTCTTTGCTGTATTTAATGTAAATATTACATTTTAATGCATTTAGAAATAGAAATCCCATAAATAATAGTTTTGAGAAACAAAGCAGTCATCACAACAGTTTGTCAAATAGTTTTTACTTATAATTTGTCTCGATGTACCCAATCTTTTGTAAAATGTTTTATACTAAATATTTTGTTAACACATGTACCACATAACTTTACTTTCCCATTATTATGCATTACTATGAACCAGTACATGCATAATACATGTAAAATGTATTTAAATGTAGTTACGCAACAGAATTTACTTTATTCTTTAATGAATAGGGAAACTGCAAGCTTCTAATGAAATTTTAAACAAGTCATCAAGTGTTATTAGACAGTTTCTAAAACTTATTTTAACGTGTCATTAATGAATCACAAATTATAAAGTCAAATATTGTTGCTTTATAACTCGACTTTAAGTAGAAACCAAACTAATCGTTGGATATTAAGTCCGCTTACAAAATAACATGATAAGAAAAGTAAAGAAAACTCACATCTGGATGTTCTGTAACAGGTACATAGACTTTCTCCGTTAGCATTGTGATTTCACCTTCTGGTTCTGGTAGAACCAGTGGCTCTTTTTTGACGCCACTGATTTGGAAGACAGTAAATCATCGATCTAAAGGTAATTAACAAGTAGAATATATGTACACAAAAAGTGTACAATTCAAGCGAGCAGCATAGAGCAATAAACAAAGTCCTCAAATATAATTTACAATAAAGTTAAAGTTATACGAAGTTGTCTCAACGGAATTATGATATTACAAATTACATAAGTATAAAATATATCACGTTTTCTCGATAATATTGATAATAAATGCGTTCCACATTCCAAGTCCAATATATTATACATAACCTAAGCTAACTTGAACGAATAGCTAGTTCAGGAGTGGCTAACCTTTTGTAAACTAATTTTTTTTCACAAGCATCTTTTCTAGTTTATTACGTTCATGATTGAGGTTGGAAAATTGGAACACAGAGACAGAATCTGCTTTGCCTAGGGGAGGAAAAGGAGTATGATCAACCACGCGATCGAATTAATTAATTTACTCGATTTCGATCGTACCGCATCTCGCTCAAGGTCTCTTTCTTTCTTTTTCTCCCTCAAACACTCTCAATTTCTCTCTTTTTCTCTTTCAAAGACTCATTTTCTCTCTTTTTCGCTCAAATACTGTCATTTTCTCTCTCACTCTCTCTCTCTCTCCCTTACTATAACTCTCTCCCTTACTCTCTCTCTTACTCTCATTTCTCTCTCTCTCTCTCATTTCTCTCTCATTTCTCTCTCTCACACTCTCTTTCTCTCTTACTCTCTCATTTCTCTCTCTCTCTCTCCCTCTCTCTCACTCCCATTTTTCTTTCTCTCACTCTCACTCTCTCTCTCATCTCTCTCGTACTCTCTCTCTCTCTCTCTCTCTCTCTCTCATACAGACACAAACAAACTGTTCACATCCTATAATCGTAAACTGTCGAAAAACTGGAGCAACTGACGATTAAGAAGGCTGCACGAATTCAACACAGAGCACTCAGCTACTGAAAATATGCAGTCGGATTCAATTACGGCGCCTACTTCAAAAGAACAAGTAAACGCGAGGATGCAACACGCCACTTTGGTACATAATTGCTTCCTGAAAATATCTACGAACGTTGAACGTTCGAAAGCAGAGGGATGTAAAAAAATGTGTTTCAAAGTATTTGCTTATCAATATGTATTCATAATGGAGTTAACGAGGCGTGTGTAACTGTTTTCGGGTATTTTCCTTGCAAACTTGTCAAGAGTTAGTCGAATACCACCCTTTTTTTTCTTTTAGAAAATTTTAGAAAATTTGAGATTCCTAAAGGAAAATTGTACAAAAGTCGAAATTTACGAAGGAGAATTGTCGAAAATTAGAGATTCACGGAGGAGAATTTTCGAAAATTTGGAATTCATGGAAAAGAATTGTAGAAAATTTGAAATTCGCGGAGAATTTTAGACAATTGGAAATTCACGCAAGCGAATTTTAGACAATTGGAAATTCACGCAAGCGAATTTTACAAAATTGGAAATTCACAAAGCAGAATTTTGAAGAATTTGAAATTTACAAAGCAGAATTTTAGAGAATTTAAAATTTACAGATCAGAGTTTTACAAAATTCGAAATTCATTCCGTAATAGCCAAAAATTTGTCAAGATTTATGAGCGTTTCGTTCATATATTTAATTCTCAAAGTCTTGACCTTTTTATCAGCTTCTTTTGACCACGCTTCCATTATGTATTTGATTGTTGCTCGATTAAGTGTTTGGACAAAAATATTGAAAAAGTTGAAACTTTTAAGATGTGCGAAATAACGAATCGTGCGAATATCGAGGGTTGTCTGTATTTTGTTTGGCCAGCGTCAGCGGATTCTGGTTGTTTGGTATTTTTGTTTCATGACAATAACTGTTTCCTTTAAGAATGAGTATTTTTACAAATCTAAGTTATTGAGAAATTTCTTTTAAAAAAATTATTTTTGCAAATAAGTTATCAGGATAATATTTATTTATTCCGAAATATAAGCTATTAAGAAGTTTCTTTCAAGAAAAATTATTTTTGCAAATTTAAGGTACTAGGATAATATTTGTTAATTTATTTGTTTATTCTAAATATAAGTTATTAGGAAGTATTTTTGAGAAAATGTAACACTTTCTTTTTGCTTTTAGCAAAAACGTTGCATTTCTTCTTCGAAATTGTTATTAATACTAAAATAATTTGATATCAACACTAAAATAACAACCTAACCTAATCTAGCACTTTTTTTTTTAGTTTTCAGTAAAAATTTTGCAGGTTATGTTATGTTATATTTGCTTTTCGCAATTGTTATTAATACTAAAATAACATCATAACCTAATCTAACATTCTTCTTCTGTTTTTTGTAAAAGAACGTTGCAGGTTATGTTACGTTGCATTTCTTCTTCGAAATTGTTATTAATACCAAAATAATTTGATATCAACACTAAAATAACTTAACCTAACCTAATCTAACACTTTGTTTTTATTTTTAGTAAATTTTGTCAAAGTCTTGGCGTTTTTATCAGCTTCATTCGTCCACGCTTTCCATTATGTATTTCATTGTTGCTCGACTAAGCGTTTAGACAAAACTATTAAAAAAGCTGTAATTTTAAAAATGTGCGAATATCGAGGGCCGTCTGTATATCGTTTTCTTCTTATTATAATCTAAGGATGTTCGAATGAAGGTTCTCGAGTTCGTTCCGGATTCAGCCAGCATGGCTAATTTGGTTCTGCGTGCCTTCCTCCTCGACTCTGCCAAGGCCCTCAGCCTGCGAGGTTTGTTGGGTCTCCACGGTGACAAGTGTGCTTGTTTCCGTTTTGACTGTCGTTCTGCTTCCGGTTCTGACTTTTCCCGTTACAAGACGAAGGGTTTCTAATTTCCAATAACTTCTGTCTCTTGCACAGAAAAAAGAAAGAAAAGAGAAAAACACTTATTTCTATTATATTTTCAGTTTTTATGAGAATAAAAGTAAAAGTAGAGGAATATGTGAAATTGGAGGTCCACTGAGGAAGAGGAAATTTTGTAATCATTGCTCGGTATAGGATTTGTTATCGTTCTGGGTAATTGTATAATAATTCTTCGTAGGTTTTTATTTAGTTTGGTTGTTTAGGCTATTGGTGGGTTTTATTTTTAAGAGTTTGCATTATTGATGCAGGATATTAGTATTTTTCAAGAGTAATAATACTCGAGAATATTAATATTATTCGAGAGTAATAATATTCAAGAATATTCATATTGTTTAAGAGTAATAATACTCAAGAATATTAATATTATTCAAGAGTAATAATATTAAAAAATATTAATATTGTTATTAATATTATTCAAGATAATTTATTATTCAAGATAATATTGTTCTATAGTAATAATATTCAAGGATATTGCTGTACACAAAATACTTTCTCTGAGTAGATGGCGTTTGTGAGGGTTATTTGCCCTCAAATTGCCCAACGAGAACATCTTTTGATTTATATAAATGTATAGAACAATCTTTTCTTTGGTATTTCATTTTAGGGGTGCTTCTTATTTACTATTCTGCTACATTTTACATTTCTTATACTTCTCTCTCTTTGCTACACTTTCTTTGTATTTTTAGTTTAACGGAATATCATAATTGTTACTTCGTTACTTGTTATTCTTACTATTATTACTAAGTGTTATTATTTGCGCTTCTTATTCTATTATACTACTATCTCCTCGATACAAAGAGCAAAAAATAAAGAGCAAGCGAGAGAAAAAATTCGAATATCTAATAAATTCGATTTTTAATACAATTGAAATTTTAGATAAAATAGAAATCTAAGAAATGTATTTCTATTGTTTGCATCGATGCGTACATCATTTTCCATTTCTACATTAAAATATTAATTACGGATCGTAATTAAAGTATTCGTATACACGTGTCGTAATATAAATTGTAATGCGTTCAGAGTTAACAAGAATGAAAGATTTCAAGTTGATCGAAATTTCTCATAACATCGTCTCTCGTAATTGTGAGAAAGGGAATTTATAAACCTGAAAATTTGAAAAACCTTATTTCAACTTCAAGTTTGGTTAGATATTTAACCTGCCTTTCGAACGTTAAGAAAGAAAGAGAGCAAGTGAGAGAAGTTCGTATGACTCTGTGAGACAGTTGGTCGGTTCTGCGCATGCGCACTCTATTCTGAGCTTCACAAAATCGCGAGTTTCGCTACTCTCTATACTCTGTTATAGATAAGATAATAAACAAGATACGATAGTAACAATACTAAGTTAGGTTAGGTTAGAATAGCAATATGAAAATGATGTTTTCTAGCGACCAAATAATTTTTTACTATACCTTCAGAAAAGTGAAAAAATATCTCTCTCAAAATACCTTGTTAGAAACATTAATAATTAATACATGGATCTCCTGGAATTCAAATTTTAACGTACAGAAAGTAAGGACTTGGAAACAAAGAATGTTACGCAGAGTAGAAGTAAATATTATTCGACTCGAGGTCAACTGGAAGAGAATTAATATGTCGCTTCGTCTAAAAAAGAACATTTTCTCAGACGCGCATAACCTTTTCACGGATCTCTATTCCATTTTAATTGCGTCACCATATATAAACGGAAAAAGTAACTCAGAATATTAATCTTTAAAAATACTACAAGAAGAATTACTTTCGTCAGTAAAATTTTCTGTTTTTCATTCGTTTTCATTGGGAGAATGTTAACAATTTTTTGTTAAGGTCGAAGGTTGTTGTTATGCAAACACGTATTTATGTTAGTTCTTCGTTATCGATTATTCATTGGTTCTTAGAATTGGAAATGTTTGATATTTTCTTGTTAAACTTGGATGCGTAGATTCGATCGTTTCAGATTTTAATGGGTACAGCAGATTTTAGCAATCGATTTTGCGTCTCTTGTGAAATTAATATCAATTTAAAGACTCTTAATGTAGAATATTTTTAGTTGCGACAATCTGAGAGATTTAATATTTCAAATAAAATAGAAAAATTGAAAAGTTTAGGAACTCTTGACTTGAGTTATCAATATTTAAGATTTTAACCAAACTCTAAGCAAATAGATAATAATTATACAAACTTAGAGACTCTTAATGTAGAATCTTTTTAATTGAGAGAATCTCAGAGATTTAATATTTGAAATAAAATAGACAAATTGAAGACATTAGGAATTTTTGACTCGAGTTATCAATATTTAAGATTTTAACTTAAATCTAAGCAAATAGCTAATAATTATACAAATGTAGAAATTGAAAATGCAGAATATTTTTTATTGAAACAATCTCAAAGATTAGTTTTGAAACTTGACTTGAGTTATCAATATTTAAGATTTTAACTGAAATCTAAACAAATAGATAATAATTATACAAACGTAAAGACTCTTAATGTAGAATATTTTTAGTTGAGACGATCTCAGAGACTTAATATTTGAAATAAAATAAAAACATAGCGACTGAAAATGCAGAATATTTTTAGTTTTGACAATCTCAGAGATTTAATTTTGAAATAAAATAAAATAAGTTGAAAACGTTAGAAACTTGACTTGAGTGATTAATATTTGAGATTTTTACCAAAATCTAAGCAAATAGATAATAATTACACAAATTTAGAGACTCTTGATGCAGAATCTTTTTAGTTTCGAGAATCTCAGAAATTTAATTTTGAAATATAATAAAAAGGCTGAAAACTTGAAAAATTTGATTTCAGTGAACAATATTTGAGATTTTAATCAAACTCTAAGCAAGTCGATATTAATTAAAAACTTTGAGATTCTTAATGCAGAATAGTTTTAGTTCACAGACTTAATTTTGAATTATAATGAAAAAGCTGAAATGTTAAGAATTCTTGATTTGAGTGATCAATATTTAAGATTTAGTTTTGAAATAAAATAGAAAAGCTGAAAACGTTAGAAACTGAACTCGAGTGATCAATATTTAAGAAATTAACGTTGATAATAATTACCATTTGACTTACTATAACTTACTATAAAAAAATTTAACGTATTTGAAAGAAATATTCATTGAACAAATTAATTTCAATTTTCTAACGTCTCGTGACATTGAATTATTTAAGTACTACCGCGTATATTCTTTAGTATTTCATCGTAGCCGCGAAAACGAATCAGAAAGAGGAAAGTGACTGCATTGTTATGCGAGGTGGCGACCTTACGCGTTTCTTGCATTTTCTAGCCATTCGTCAAAAGCCAGTGTTGTATCTTTTTTTTTTTGCATCCACGAGTCTCAAAAGAAGCGATTTCAACTCGATATTCGCACATCTTTAAAGTTCCAACTTTTCAATATTTTTGTCCAAACACTTAATCAAGACTTTGATAATTAAATATATGAACGAAGCGTTCATAAATCTTGACAAATTTTTGGCTATTACGGAATGAATTTCGAATTTTGTAAAACTCTGATCTGTGAATTTTAAATTCTCTAAAATTCTGCTCTGTAAATTTCAAATTCTTTAAAATTCTGCTTTGTGAATTTCCAATTTTGTAAAATTCGCTTGCGTGAATTTCCAATTGTCTAAAATTCTCCGCGAATTTCAAATTTTGTACAATTCTTTTCCATGAATTCCAAATTTTCGAAAATTCTCCTCCGTGAATTTCGACTTTTGTACAATTTTCTTCTATGAATTTCAAATTTTCGAAAATTTCCTAAAAGAAAGAAAAGGGTGGTATTCGACTAACTCTTGACAAGTTTGCAAGGAAAATACCCGAAAACAGTTACACACGCCTCGTTAACTCCATTATGAATACATATTGATAAGCAAATACTTTAAAACACAGTTTTGTGCTGCATATTTTTTTCCATCCCTCTACTTTCGAACATTCAACGTTCTAACATATTTTCAGGAAGCAATTATGTGCGAAAGTTGAGGGCTGCCTGTATTTTTGTAGAGAAACGTATTGAAAATTTCTGTTTATGTAAAAATTATTATTATTATTATTACTATTATTTCTATTCATATATTTTTTTCTACAGATATTTTCATACATATAAATTTGTATTTTATAATATACAGATAACTTAACCTAATATTATACTTTTGTAGAGAAACGTAACGAAAACTTCTTTCTATTTATTTTTTTTTATTGATATTTTTATACATGTAGATTTGAATTTTATAACGTGCAGATAATTACCTAACCTAACACTTTCGTAGGGAAACGTATTGAAAATTTTTATTTATATAAAACTTCTTATTATTTCTATAATAATAATAATAATAATAATAATAATAATAATAATAATAATAATAATAATAATAATAATAATAATAATAATAATAATAATGTTCAGATAATAACCTAACCTAACTCTCTCGTTAGTTTTTCAGATATTAATAATTGTATAATATAATTTTTTATTTTTATATAATATAATTAAAATTAAAATATAATTATATTAGATAATAATTAATTTTTAAATTATATAATATATGTATATTATACAATTTTTAAAACAGAGAGAAGTTTTACAAAAAATGTACGTGCTTTTTCTTTTAAATAACTTTTAACGTTAATTTTTCAGATATTAATGATTACATTTGAATTTTAATTATATTACATATTTTTTAATACTTCATTTTATACATGCAAGGTTCTTCTGCGCGCAAAAATTGTATTGCAGACAAAGCCCAAAAGTGTTCTTTTAATTTCCTACTGTTGTCACATGTAACGAATATTCTAAGATTCCACAGAAATCGCTCGATCGAAGATTCCATTCTCGCGAAGCTGCAACAATTACTGCTACTGTTTTCGAGTCACAGTTTCTTCTTTATTCATCGCAACTATTTTTAAAGAAAATTTTGCTCAAAACTTTTGCACGCCATTGTAAATATTACTTAACTGCATTAATAGAAAATATGTAAATAAAAAATTTTTATGCTGTACTGTTATTTGTACGAAATTGTTATACAAACAATGTTTAGAGTAATTCAGTGTTTTACAATGTATCTCTAAAGAAAATTTGGCTCAGAACTTTGCACGCCACTGTAAGTAAATAAGTATTATAGAAAATTTCTATATCTCGCTATTATTTGTACGAAATTGTTATGCCAACAATTTTTAGAGCGATTCAGTATTTTATAAGACATCTATAAAGAGAATTTGGCTGACAACTTTTGCACGCCACTGTAAATATTACTTAACTAAATTAATAGAAAATTTTAATATCGCACTATTGTTTGCACGAAATTGTTATGCCAACAATTTTTAGAGCGATTCAGTATTATATAAGACATCTCTAAAGAAAATTTTGCTCAAAACTTTTGCACGCCACAGTATATCGCAGCCATTCGACTGGTTAAGCATCGTGGACGCAAGCATTCGAATACTTTCATAAGCAACCGTACCTGACCGGATCCGGCTTGTGGCTACAGCGCACTTGCGGTCCAACTTTTGAATAACACGTGTAACTACAGGTATTCACTTTGAAGAACGCGAAGAAAGTAACTAAAACTTGATAAATAGCTAAAGAGAAATAGCGAATATACGTTTCTTCAAAATGATCAAAGAATATTTGCAGAATTAAATAGAAATAGAATTACAAATTTCTTTCGAGCTTTTAAATTAATCTCAATAAAAACTGTTTTTAAAGAATTTTTTCGCGAAGAAAGTAACTAAAAGCTGATAAATAGCTGAAAAGTTGGTGACCACACGTTTCTTCAAAATGATCAAAGAATATTCGCAGAATTAAGAAAAATGTTTGTAGAGCTTTTGAATTAATCCGAACAAAAGCTGCATTTAAAAGAGAAATTTTTTGTCGAATATCGTAGGATGTGTACGTGTATAGAGTGCACGTTTGCCACATACCATAGCAGGCTCGCGAACGTAAGAATCAGACTGAAAAGAGTGGGCACAGCGGACATATACATACGTAACAACGAGCACCACGCCAGAAGAATACAGCACCATATCCAATTTTAGCAACATTGCTCATTGCAGTTGACATCAGCTGTATTACATTCCTATAGCTTCTTTTACCTTTGCGATTTTTCGATCGTTTCTATTCAAATAGTAACAATGAAGACGTGGTTACTTCATTCTTGCGTTTACCAAATTTTACATAGCAATTTAGAAATTGTAAATTTCACAGTAATACGCTTTATGAAGATACAAAGAAGTTTTCTAGCGTTTCTATTAAAATAATAACGATGAAAATGCAGTTACTTAATTGTTGCACGTAAGAAATTTGATGTAGCAAATAAGAAATTCTAGATTCGATAGTAATATTCCTTATGACGATAAAAAGAAGTTTTCGAATGCTTTTTGTCAAATAATAACGATGGAGATGCAGTTACTTAATTGTTGCACGTACGAAATTTTGCACAGCAAATGAGAAATTCTTGATTCAATAGTAATATTCCTTACAGTTTTTCATACCTTTCTCTACGAAAGTATAAAGTTAAGTTAGGTTAGGTTATTATCTGTACATTATAAAATTCAAATCTACATGTAGAAAAGCTTCTGCAGAAGAAAATATATGAATAGTAATAACAATAATAATAAATTTTATATAAAAAGAAGTTTTCAATACGTTTCTCTACGAAAGAGAATAGAAATTTTTCGATTATTATATTTATTAGATTAGATTATTATCTGTACGTTATAAAATTGAATTCCAGATGTATCAAAATACTTGCAGAAAAAAAGATATAAAAAGAAGCTTTCGATACACTTCTGATACAATCTTTTCGATACAAAAGCATTAAGTTAGGCTATCCATCCATTAGAAAATTCAATTCTACATGAAGAAAAGTACACGCAGAAACATAAAGATATTCAATGGCAGGTAGAAACGCGATGCAAGCATTTCCGTAACGCGTCTGCGCGTAACGCGTTCTAATCGCGATTATTTGAATTTCGAACGTTTCTAACCTTTCTACAATTATTTTCAAATTTTCTGTTCTATTCTCGCGTAATTCAAAAGTACGTGCCGAATGTTACTTTATATGGATTAAGTAATAAGATTTAGTTGAAGTCGCGTGCACACTTCGATGGTTTATGTTATGTTATGACAAGACAACCCTCGACTTTCGCACGTAATTGGTTCTTGAAGATGGGTGCGAATGTTCAATCTTCGAAAGTAGAGGGATGGAAAAAAATATGCAACAAAAACTGCGTTTTATAGGATTTACTTATCGTAATGTATTAACCCTTTGCACTCGATGACTTTTTCGGTCGCAGATCATTTTTTCTATTACCAATTTCTTGGAGAATACAACTAATCTCATTTTTCAACAGTTGAAAATGAATTTAATCTACACTCGAACTGATTTCACCTTACAAATTCATTTTTATGGGGCTTAAAAACTTAAAA
Organism: Xylocopa violacea; assembly: GCA_963969225.1. Taxonomy (NCBI): domain Eukaryota; kingdom Metazoa; phylum Arthropoda; class Insecta; order Hymenoptera; family Apidae; genus Xylocopa; species Xylocopa violacea. Next base: position 26,230,911 of record CAXAJV010000004.1, read on the forward strand.
TCAGTCGATGAAGAACTCCTGTTGCTGTATGAAACACCATGGCGACTGGCAGTCGCCTCTCGAGCGCAAAGAGTTAATTAATTATATTAATTATATACAATTACATTTATCTCCTATTTATTTTTTTAACGAACGAACCATAACCTCGATATAAACTGAATTTAGAAAGCTTTTCGAGTTTAGAAGCTTTCTTTCGAGTTTGGAAGCTTTCTTTCGAGTTTGGAAGCTTTTCAAGTTTAGGAGCTTTTATGCTTTTTACTACGACACCGCGACGATCATTTTTCTAATAATTCCATATTTTGCGATTAAAAATCCTAAATATGAATGAACCATAACCTCAAACTTGACGCCATCCTTAATCGAATCTCTATACATCTTATATTTCTATATATCGTTTGTCTTTTATCTCTTAATATCGCTTTCGAAGGATATTATTTAATGAACCAACCATAACCTCAATATCGACTTAATTCCACTGAAATAAATGAAATTTAAACGCTTTTATCGTTTGCTATTACAGCTAGCCCTCGACTTTCGTACATAATTGGTTCCTGAAAATACGTACGAACGTTGAATGTTCGAAAGTAGTGAGATGGAAAAAGATAAGCAACAAAAACTGTGTTTTAAAGTGTTTGCTTATCAATACTAGGTAATTTTCTTGTCAACTTGTCAAGAGTTAGTCGAATACCACCCATTTCTTTCTTTTAGAAAATTTTAGAAAATCTGAAATTCATAGAGTAAAATGTCAAACTAATAAAAACTTGTTATACATGAGTGTCCTATAAACTAATTAACTGAGATATAATGTATTCTTTTAACAGGAGAATGAGAGAGTGAAAGAGAGAAGGGAGAGAAAGGGGATGAGAGGGGGGAGAGTATGAGAGAGAATGAGTGAGAGAGAATGAGTGAGAGAGAATGAGAGAGTGAGAGAGAGAGAGAGAGAGAGAGACGTATAACCAATAATTTTCACATCCTCACGTTTTGCACCCTAATTTTATCAATATGCCATACTATATATATCAGTGTTGTATTCTCAACATTTTTTGGTTGACGGTACACTAAAAACATCTGCAATTATTTACGAAGCATTTAAATATAGGATAAGACTTCATTAGTAACCGTTGCGATAATTAGAAATACTATTTCAAAGTTACAAAACTCATGCAATTTTAATTATTTGTCAAATACACTGCTATATGTGTATGTATATACATATACATAGTGTAAGATTTTTTTAGTCACCTTTGAGGTAATTAGAAATACTATTTCAATAGCAATTGTAATTATTCGTCAAAAAACCTTCGCGACAGGTTTAACAATCTCTTGTGGCACATAGATTGAGAAATCCTGCTATATATATATCTACAGATATAGTATAAGATTCTTTTAGTAACCTTTGAAGTAATTACAAATACTATTTGAAAGTTACAAAACCCATGCAATTTTAATTATTCGTCAAAAACCCTCGACGATCTCTCGTCGCATCCAAGTAGAGAATCCCTGCCACGCACCCATACATATCCCACACAAGCTACGCACTAATCTAGTCTAAAACCGATACGAGAATAAGTTTTAACTGTATTACTAGTTCCGATTTAAATCAATGTCACTGTATATTGAGGTTATGTACGTCTCAGTAGTCAGAGCGTCTTAAGCAATTCGCTACGTATTTTCATACTCTGAGTCACGGGGATATATTTATAAATCGGTGGCCAAGAAATTTTATACCACCAATACCGTGGCTTCTGCTAACGCCCGCTGTAATTTCACGAATACCGTTCAAAATACGATCGCGAGGAATCTTTCTTCTATTGTAAACAAGCCTAACTGCCGATACTTGGCTATCTGAACAACGTTTACGACCTTTTTCTCTAACGTGATGCAACGAGTCTGGAATCCATTACGTTTCTGTACTTCTATCGTCGAAAACGTTCCTCAGATCAGCAAAAGTTGACCCCTGTTTCGATTTTCCTAATCTTCTCGATCATTCTCTTTCGTTTCATGTAAATATGTTATACAGACGACCCTCGATATTCGCACATCTTTAAAGTTTCAACTTTCTCTATATTTTTTGTCTAAATACTTAAGCGAGTAACAATGAAATACATAATGGAAGCGTGGACAAAAGAAGCTGATAAAAACGCCAAGACTTTGACAAACTTTACTAAAAGTAAAAACAAAGTGTTAGATTAGGTTAGGTTAAGTTATTTTAGTGTTGATATCAAATTATTTTGGTATTAATAACAATTTCGAAGAAGAAATGCAACGTAACATAACCTACAACGTTCTTACTAAAAAACGCAAAGAAAGTGTTATAGGTTAGGTTATTTTAGTATTAATAATAATTTTGAAGAACAAATGCAACGTAACGTAAACTGTATAATATTTTTACTAAAAACAAAGTGTTAGATTGAGTTATATTAGCATTAATAACAATTTCGAATAAGAAATGCAACGTAACATAACCTACAACGTTCTTACTAAAAACATAGAACTTGTAAAGATTCTCATTTTTAATTCCTCCTCACTTCAATAGCTATATTGACGTATCAGAAAAATTGATACAAAATACGAAATTAACCCTTTGCGGACATTTGTCGTGTGTGACTCGACATCGCTAGATAAAAAAAAGAAGCGAATATAAAATACAACAAAGTTTTAGAGTTTGCAAGTAGCAGTCGAGGAATTGTCCTGCAACTGATAACATTTTCAAGTAAATTTCAAGTGAATTTCAAACGAAACACTTGTAATAATAGGGAGTTGTCGACGATTGAGCTGCTAAATTGAAAAATAACTCTGACTGCAAAGGGTTAACCCTTTACGCTCGAGAGGCGACTCGCCACGGTGTTTCACACAGCAGCTGGAGTTTTTCATCGACTGATTTGAACTTTTGAAGCTCTACAAAAATGAATTTCGAAGGTGAAATTAGCTCGAGCGAGGATGAAATTGATTTTCAGCTGTCGAAAAATTAGATCAGTTGTATTCACCAAGAGATTAGTGATAGAAAAAATGACGTGTGACCGAAAAAATAGTCGAGTGCAAAGGGTTAAATGCCATTTACAAATTTCAAACTCTAATCTCTTTTATTAGGTTGGAAACTATGAAACGAGCGATCATCTGCAGTTGCGTCAATTCGTGCGGTACATATGAGTCGAATTTTTTCACTTTATTTATTGCACGCAAATGTTTTAACACAGCTGTACGACTAGTTCCTAGTTTAGACCCAAGTTGTTCGACTAGTTGTGCGTGGATCGTATTCCACAGTCGTCCTTAATTCCTCGTTATCAATATGGGCTGGTGTTCTTCCTCGAGGCTCATCGACGATACTCAAATTGCCAGAACGAAATTTTTCGAACCAATATATTCCATTCTAATATATACCAATATTTCGAACCATTCTTTTCATTGCTGGATCCATCTCTGATCCTGATTAATATTTCTCGAGGCTTGAGCTGCGGTACGATTTAATTTAAACTCGTACCAGAAGAGTGGATGTAAATCGCGTTTCGTTTCCATCTGGTTTAGGATGAAAATAAAATAAAAATGGGATACAAAGACGAAAAAATTGTACAAAATGAGTAAGAAGAATACCTTTAAGCTTTTTAAAAAAAAATATCGAGCGCACGTTACAATGTAACTCTCTCAGTCGCAGCTGAACACAGACTAAACAAAAAAAGCCCGTTTCATAGTTTCCAACCTAATAAATGTACATTTTGGAAATTTAAGACAGTGTTAAATTATACTAAGAAGAAACAGCTTCGACTAAACGTAAACAAAATTAAGAGTTGGATCCTTTAAAAACTCTCTTTCCTTCGACACTGAATCATACTTCAAGTTTACTATAAAAAAAGTTGTTCTTGGTATTCCAATCGAGCATTTTTGCGAGGCGTTTCTTCTTATTTTCTAATATTTTGTCCTAATTTATTATGATTTATTATTTATTATGATTTATTATGGGAGAGCTTCAGATTTTCTGACACTATTTCGGCAATATTATATGATCGCTGCGTATGGCAATGGTAAAATTATTGTCCGGTTACACGTGTCTAAACGGTGGCTAACTTCACGTTGCTGTCAACTTACTTTCCGAACGAACAATGATTATGTACCGGCATTTGATCATTTACCCTGCTTAGTTGCATTATTTACCATTCTTAATAATTATTTACCATACTAGATTATATATAATGAGCGATATATTTTCAAGTTTAATCGATAGATGGAGTCACAGTAGCCCAGTGATCAAAAAATTTGCGAATTCCAGTCTCCTTTTATTAATTCTTTTTTTAATTTTATTCTTCCTTACCCTATTCTATCTTATGTTATTCTTATAATAGTCATTTATTTGTAATTGTTTAATTTTATTGAGCTACTGCCTTGATTCAAAGTTTCCTTGTGTCAGAGCGCAGCAGCCCAGTGATCAACGTTTGCGAGTTCAAGTCTCCCTTATTTTTTTTTATTTTTTTTTTTTATTTTTATTCAATCCTAATTTACCCTTAATACTATTATTATATACTATTTCTCTATTTTCTCTACGATTTTATTATTTATCTATCTATTTAATACCTGTTATTATTCTATACCGTGGTTAAACGTTTAATGCGTTATTATTCGTCCCTATTATTATTCTTGTGTCATCTCTCCGTCGGGACCGGCCCCATCCTCCTTGTTCCAGTGGAGGAGCCGGATTTTCCCCCGGCGGAGAGATGACTTTCGGCCTCTGGGGCTGGTGAACGGTTAAAAGTAAACACCGTCCACCTCAAGGGCCTAGAGGCGGGTTCGATAACTGCCCTGAAAAAAGTTTGAGAACCGCTGAGATCTAGGTTTTACTCTTTTTTTTTTAAGCGAACGAAAATTGATGTGAAAAAAAAGCGAATACGATGGAGTATAACTTTTGCGTTTAACAAGCAACTGCTTTGCACTATCCTTTGATCGATATTAGAATGTGTATAAGCATTTATTTCATATGAAACATGATACGTGGTGGAAACATTTTTTGTTGGAATATTGTTATATTAACAAAATGAAGCTGATACTTCGTTATTTGCCATTCATCGTTTACTTTCAATGCCCCTCTAATTATCGAACGATTGCGAACATTTACGCGCGATTCAGAGTTATCCAAATTTTCCAATCATTTCATTGGCTGCAAGTTTCAAAATTTTGTTTCAAAATATCGAAATAGACGACAGGCTTTCTCCCGCTGGGACAAAGAATCGCGGGTCGATAATTAGACAGTTGAATTGTGTTGTTACTTTTGGTTGCATGTTTCGCATAATCATGTGCTCTCCCCGCGTTTAGGATACTCGTGAAGATAATTCTACGTAACAACTGTAGAACGCGGATACAATGATTCTCGAGAATACACGCGGAAGTTTAAAAAAAAGCAGACTTTGGAATTTGGAAGGTGATAAGTTTAGAGATGATTTTTAGTTATTCGAAATGCGAGGAGTACGTTATTTTCTCAAGAATTGCATCATTTTTTTTTTTTTTTTGGTTTTGTTTTAGGCAGCTCGGATGTGCACCTGCCACCATCTAGTAGCGTTAAATTACATTGAACGTGTGTACGATTATTAAATACATATAGTTACAGCCACTTGTATTATTACTGTGAATCGTATTAAAACTGTAACAAATCCTATCGGTAAGCAGGTGTCAAAAGGCCAGAGAATTTTTGTACGCGTGCCGTACCATGAGATGAGAGAGTCTACTGTACAATCACTGAAAAAAAAAGCGTACCATTGCATGGTGTTAACATCTGTATAGCTGCGTATGCCCTTAAGGCGAGGTAGCAGACTCGTGTCCCTTCCCGGGGCCGGGTTCAGAATATTCTGTTAACATCTATATACGATATATAAATATTGTGCCGTTAATCGTTCAGGGAGACGTGTACCAAAGAGAGAAGGTTCCTTCTGTATCGTTCGTGCGCGAAATAAACTCAGACGGTGATCGAGCAAACATTTAATTTCTCGCGGCAAAATTTTCAAACCGAGCGCACTTCGCGATTGGCTGGAATGCTTTTCAAAGATATATATGCGAACAGAGATATTATGTTAGCGTCAACTTTGCCGTGTGGGGCATTTTTGGTTAGTTTCATAAAGACAACGCATAAGTATGTAGTTACACGACTTGTGTGACAGAATGAAATCACTTTTTGTAATAAATGTGCCGTTACTAATTATGCGTGGTATTGTTAGTGGTGATACATAAAAAAATAAATATATATATATAAATAAAATAAATAATAAATAGGACAGAATGCAGAGTGCTCGCCAAAAATCGCTACTCGGAAGATAGATCGTTTACGGTGTGTAGAAAGAAACTCGAAACTAACAATACGGATTAGTCCGTTAAAGCTCTCGCGGAACGTTCACGCGAGGGCGGTTATATTAAAATTATTGTGATATGTACAGGCAAATTTCAGGTGGATGTATGTATACTTCTAGACGCCGCATATTAAGTAATATCCTGGATTCAAATGGAACATTCGAGGACATCCGAATTTAGAACAGAATATATTTCAAATGTTCGCCGGTAGTTTAAAGCCTTCGCATCGTGTCGTAATACCACCCCTGCCATCTTTCTCAAAATGATAGACTACCTCTTACTTCTTCTATATATTACCGTGAAAGATCGATATCTAGCGAACGTCGATATTCTCCGGTGAATCTAAGAATTCGGAAAATCGCTTGGGCGAATATACGAGATGTTTGCTGAATAATTATGCAGGCAGATGTCGACATTCAGTTGAATAAAAATATTTCTATATTGCGTTGAGACAAGAACGCAACGTTTTAACGTGTCATTTATGTGGAAATATGAGAAAGTTTAATTGTTTTAGACAATTGTCAGACAAGTGTCAGACAATTAGGGGCTCTGAGTAGTGAATATTTCAGACTCCAGGAGCGGATTTAGACACATGGGAACTCTAAGCATTGCAAGGCGGGAGAAGCTATGGCTCCACGGTGATTTAAGATGGCGTCGGGGATTTATCCCCACTGTTGCGATGGCGCCATGTGCAAACCCCTAGGATAGCAGATAGGACATCTGTGAACTCCTACGGGCCATAGTTAGCAAGCAGCCACCTTCACGAGGTTCCCGCCGTCAGTAGTAGCACAGACACGGCTGTGTGGGCGAAGCAAAGGGCTGTCACTGCGAATTCGAACATCAAAACATTGAACGCAAATGGGACAGATTGGGTAATCCATAAAATTTACTCAACCAAACAAATGCATTTATAGATCAAATATCCTTACAGCCGACGATGAGTCAGGCGGGTCTTCTCCCTACGCAAAAGGTGTTGAAGGATAACACAATGTACAAAATGTACGGTTAAGTCGAGAACTTAAATGACGAAAAATGAGTGGTGCATGGCGGTGCTGGTTTCTCCCTGCCCGCTCCCTCGGTAGTGGCTCGCCGGGGGAGTGGGGTACTGGGTATTTTGTTGCGTTTGCCTTAATGGCGTGGAAGCACACTCGAGCCCCCTCCCGGGGCCGGGGTTACAATGTTCTAAGGATTGCAAGCTGCGTATGCCCTTAAGGCGAGGTAGCAGACTCGTGCCCCTTCCCGGGGCCGGGATCAGAGTAACCTCTAAGCATTGCAAATTTAGGGATCTCCAGGCGCGTCTCAAGGAAAATGAGCGCCTTGACTAATGACAATTTCAAGATTCCGCCCAAGAGGTTTTCAGATTTCCCAGCAATTTAATGGCCATAAAATTAAAATTTCGTTTTTAGATTTGTTCGATTATTTCATGGTTTTTTTTTTAACCATTTCGGTAATTTAAAAAAAAAATTATGCACTTTTTACATTTTTTTGGAAGTGGTGTGGCGGTCTCCGCCACTAGGGGGACAGCACACTCGTCAATTTCCCGCGAGCACTCCATGTCCTACTCCGTTTCTATATAATAGAAATTCGGACCTATCCCTACCATCCCAGCGTCTAAGGCAGGGTCTGCTAGGTAGCCTTACTGATGAGTCCACTAGCAGGCCCAGGACGAAACGTTCTTCCCTCTCTTTTCCTTTCCTACCCTCTCACGTTCTTCTTTACAACAGTATAATTGAAGCCAGGCGTTCAGCCCCACCAAGCCGGTGAGAGACGCTCTTCAGTGGGACAAAATTTGTACCATCTAGGGCCCCCACGTGTCTAGAACCGCCCCTGAGGGAAATTTGAAACTTTTACCCCTTGGGGCCCCCAATTTCCTTGATACGTCCCTGGGGACCCCAAAATTTGCAATGCTTGGAGTCCCAACTTGTCTTGATCCGTCCCTGGGGGAATTTTGAAATTTTTATTGCTCAGGGCCCCCCTTTTTCCTTGATACGCACCTGAGGACCCACAATTTTCACCGATTAGCTCCCCAGTTGCTTTCATCCGTCCCTGAGGACTCCAAAATTTGCAATGCTTAGGGCCCCATTTGCGTTAATTCAACCCTTTGCACACTCGGATGTCGCAATTCTGAAGAAATTGATGGTTGATTACAAAAGTTAAAAACTGATTCCATTGCAAGTTTTTGAAGAACGCACAATTTCCCCAAAGCTTTCTATCGAAATGGAAACTTTCTGTTGCTAGAAAATTTGCTTGGTAATAGTTTCTATTGTTAACTTTTGCCAGCAATAGAAAACTGCTGGAAAAGCGTCGAGTGCAAAGGGTTAATCCGCCCCCGAATTTTACTTTATTTAGCCCTTTGCACTCTGCTGCTTCCTGGACGTTGACAATATTTCAATAAAAAACTTGAGAAAAAATGGAAGTTTTCTATTGCTGGGAGACGTTGGCAATAGAAGCTAGAAACATTGCTAAAATAGCAATATTTAGCAGTAGTTTTTAACGCTAGCGACTTTCAGCAATAGAAAATTTCCGTTCCAATAGAAAATTTGAGAGAAATTTTCTTATGTTTCTAATGTCAATTCTAATGTCCCCTCAGAGGAGCCATCCAAGTGCAAAGGGTTAGTATAGTATAGCCTAATTTTCTTTTCTTCTCTCTGACTGCGTCATCTCTCTCTTTCTTACGTTTCAACCTTCACCAGAGCTGATCTCTGTTTGTCGACATATACCGCAACATTGTTCGATCAAACGTAACCAAATATTCGATCTCTCAGTGACACATTTGGTACGCGTCGACGTTCACAGAAAAATATCGATAATCTCCAATTTCAGTCTTTCACGGTAACATATATCTCATTTGCATAGCACACAACTTACACGAATACTTATTCAAATACGCGTACGACGTGCACGTCCACAAACGTGTCTGTGGACGCATAAAAAAGGGCAGACGAAATGGAATGAATAAGTGTTCCACAGGCACAAGTTGGCAAGAGAAAAATAAAAATAAAATACAACAAAAGTATGTTAAGTAGATACACGGAAATATTAACGCTTAGCCAACACTTTCTTCTATCAATAATTCTTGACTTAAAATTGTTCACGTTTGAGTAATATCATTCATCTATCGTTACTTTCATTAATTATCTTATTACTTACAATTCTTTGCAAAAACAACAAAAACAATCGTTCACGTTTTCTATAAGAAATATGTGATTCAAGATCGTTAAAAACCAAATAGAATCGTCCAATTAAATAATTTTTACAACGCAAACTGTACAGTTTTCGAAAATCAGCATCTTTCTTTCGTTTCTTCTTTTCTCGTTCACTTCAACCTTTCTCACAGTAATTTATACGTACTTTTATATTTCAGCTGAATGGCTCAGCAATCGTAACGATGCTTCTAAATTTCGTTTAGCGCTAGCACACGATTATTGTCACGAAATAATCGTGTGAAATGTAAAGAATGGGTAGGTGCGCACCGTACCGTGTTTTCATCGTTCGCCTTCTTGCGCGCGATGATACAAGAAGGAAAGAAGAGAACAAATCGTCTCGAGGGCGTCTAGTCTTTACAAACCTAATTGCGGGCAGTTAACATTGTCTTAAAACTTAAAAACTCCGACGATTGTAAATCGCAGGACGCTCGCGAATGTATAAAACGATCATTTAAAAATTAAAAACGATCATTTATGCGGAGCTATTAATTAATTGAAATTTTCTGAAAGAAATTTTTTTTATTGAAAATATTATTCGACATTACGTTGCATTTTTTTAGTGAGAAATAATGAATGATTCGAATTTTTATCTTAATTAATTATGCCTTTTGTTTTAGATTTTTTATCGAAATTTGTGGAAAAAGATTTAAGAAAGAGTAAATTATTTTTCTATGGACTATTTCAAATGACTAATTTATTTTTTTACATTTTTCTGGAAAAACTTAAAACTTTCACGGGAACATATATCTCATTTGCATAGCACACAACTTGCACGAATACTTATTCAAATACGCGTACGACGTGTACGTCCACAAACGTGTCTGTGTGGCATTAACATTATCCGTTTCAGGCGTTTCTATGATCAGTGTTGCGAGATGCGCGGCGGGTAATGATCGAAGTTCGTTCGGCGGCACCCGACGGCGGCATTAACGTTGTTCGTTTCAAGCGTTTCTAGCATCATTGTTGCGCGATGCGCGGCGGGTAATGACCGAAGTTCGTTCGGCGGCACCCGCCGGCGGCATTAACGTTGTTCGTTTCAAGCGTTTCTAGCATCATTGTTGCGCGATGCGCGGCGGGTAATGACCGAAGTTCGTTCGGCGGCACCCGACGGCGGCATTAACGTTGTCCGTTTCACGCGTTTCTAAGATCATTGTTGCGCGATACGCGGCGGGTAATGACCGAAGTTTGTTCGGCGGCACCCGACGGCGGCATTAACGGTATCCGTTTCACGCGTTTCTAGCATCATTGTTGCGCGATGCGCGGCGGGTAATGACCGAAGTTCGTTCGGCGGCACCCGACGGCGGCATAAACGTTATCCGTTTCACGCGTTTCTAAGATCATTGTTGCGCGATGCGCGGCGGGTAATGACCGAAGTTCGTTCGGCGGCACCCGACGGCGGCATTAACGTTGTTCGTTTGCAGCATATCTATGATCATTGTTGCGCGATGCGCGGCGGGTAATGACCGAAGTTAGTTCGGCGGTACCCGACGGCGGCATTAACGTTATCCGTTTCACGCGTTTCTAAGATCATTGTTGCGCGATGCGCGGCGGGTAATGACCGAAGTTCGTTCGGCGGTACCCGACGGCGGCATTAACGTTGTTCGTTTCAAGCGTTTCTAGCATCATTGTTGCGCGATGCGCGGCGGGTAATGACCGAAGTTCGTTCGGCGGCACCCGACGGCGGCATTAACGTTGTTCGTTTCAAGCGTTTCTAGCATCATTGTTGCGCGATGCGCGGCGGGTAATGACCGAAGTTCGTTCGGCGGCACCCGCCGGCGGCATTAACGTTATCCGTTTCACGCGTTTCTAGCATCATTGCTGCGCGATGCGCTGTTGGTAATGACCGAAGTTCGTTCGGAGGCACCCGACGGCGGCATTAACGTTATCCGTTTGCTGCGTTTCTAAGATCATTGTTGCGCGATGCGCGGCGGGTAATGAACGAAGTTGGTTCGGCGGCAACCGACGGCGGCATTAACGTTATCCGTTTCACGCGTTTCTAAGATCATTGTTGCGCGATGCGCGGCGGGTAATGACCGATGTTCGGTCGGCGGCACCCGCCGGCGGCATTAACGTTATCCGTTTCACGCGTTTCTAAGATCATTGTTGCGCGATGCGCGGCGGGTAATGACCGAAGTTCGTTCGGCGGCACCCGCCGGCGGCATTAACGTTGTTCGTTTGCAGCATATCTATGATCATTGTGGCGCGATGCGCGGCGGGTAATGACCGAAGTTCGTTCGGCGGCACCCGCCGGCGGCATTAACGTTATCCGTTTCACGCGTTTCTAAGATCATTGTTGCGCGATGCGCGGCGGGTAATGACCGAAGTTCGTTCGGCGGCACCCGACGGCGGCATTAACGTTGTTCGTTTCAAGCGTTTCTAGCATCATTGTTGCGCGATGTGCGGCGGGTAATGACCGAAGTTCGTTCGGCGGCACCCGACGGCGGCATTAACGTTGTTCGTTTGCAGCATATCTATGATCATTGTTGCGCGATGCGCGGCGGGTAATGACCGAAGTTAGTTCGGCGGTACCCGACGGCGGCATTAACGTTATCCGTTTCACGCGTTTCTAAGATCATTGTTGCGCGATGCGCGGCGGGTAATGACCGAAGTTCGTTCGGCGGTACCCGACGGCGGCATTAACGTTGTTCGTTTCAAGCGTTTCTAGCATCATTGTTGCGCGATGCGCGGCGGGTAATGACCGAAGTTCGTTCGGCGGCACCCGACGGCGGCATTAACGTTGTTCGTTTCAAGCGTTTCTAGCATCATTGTTGCGCGATGCGCGGCGGGTAATGACCGAAGTTCGTTCGGCGGCACCCGACGGCGGCATTAACGTTGTTCGTTTCAAGCGTTTCTAGCATCATTGTTGCGCGATGTGCGGCGGGTACTGACCGAAGTTCGTTCGGCAGCACCCGACGGCGGCATTGACGTTATCCGTTTGCTGTGATTCTAAGATCATTGTTGCGCGATGCGCTGTTGGTAATGCCCGAAGTTCGTTCGGCGGCATCCGACGGCGGCATTAACGTTGTTCGTCTCAGGCGTTTCTAGCATCACTGTTGTGCGATGCGCTGTTGGTAATGACCGAAGTTCGTTCGGAGGCACCCGACGGCGGCATTAACGTTATCCGTTTCACGCGTTTCTAAGATCATTGTTGCGCGATGCGCGGCGGGTAATGACCGAAGTTAGTTCGGCGGTACCCGACGGCGGCATTAACGTTATCCGTTTCACGCGTTTCTAAGATCATTGTTGCGCGATGCGCGGCGGGTAATGACCGAAGTTCGTTCGGCGGTACCCGACGGCGGCATTAACGTTGTTCGTTTCAAGCGTTTCTAGCATCATTGTTGCGCGATGCGCGGCGGGTAATGACCGAAGTTCGTTCGGCGGCACCCGACGGCGGCATTAACGTTGTTCGTTTCAAGCGTTTCTAGCATCATTGTTGCGCGATGCGCGGCGGGTAATGACCGAAGTTCGTTCGGCGGCACCCGACGGCTGCATTAACGTTGTTCGTTTCAAGCGTTTCTAGCATCATTGTTGCGCGATGCGCGGCGGGTAATGACCGAAGTTCGTTCGGCGGCACCCGACGGCGGCATTAACGTTGTTCGTTTCAAGCGTTTCTAGCATCATTGTTGCGCGATGCGCGGCGGGTAATGACCGAAGTTCTTTCGGCGGCACCCGACGGCGGCATTAACGTTGTTCGTTTCAAGCGTTTCTAGCATCACTGTTGCGCGATGCGCCGCGGGTAATGACCGAAGTTCGTTCGGTGGCACCCGACGGCGGCATTAACGTTATCCGTTTCACGCGTTTCTAAGATCATTGTTGCGCGATGCGCGGCGGGTAATGACCGAAGTTCGTTCGGTGGCACCCGACGGCGGCATTAACGTTATCCGTTTCACACGTTTCTAAGATCATTGTTGCGCGATGCGCGGCGGGTAATGACCGAAGTTCGTTCGGCGGCACCCGACGGCGGCATTAACGTTGTTCGTTTCAAGCGTTTCTAGCATCACTGTTGCGCGATGCGCGGCGGGTAATGACCGAAGTTCGTTCGGTGGCACCCGACGGCGGCATTAACGTTATCCGTTTCACGCGTTTCTAAAATCATTGTTGCGCGCTGCGCGGCGGGTAATGACCGAAGTTCGTTCGGCGGCACCCGCCGGCAGCATTAACGTTGTTCGTTTGCACCATATCTATGATCATTGTGGCGCGATGCGCGGCGGGTAATGACCGAAGTTCGTTCGGCGGCACCCGACGGCGGCATTAACGTTATCCGTTTCACGCGTTTCTAAGATCATTGTTGCGCGATGCGCGGCGGGTAATGACCGAAGTTCGTTCGGCGGCACCCGACGGCGGCATTAACGTTGTTCGTTTCAAGCGTTTCTAGCATCATTGTTGCGCGATGCGCGGCGGGTAATGACCGAAGTTCGTTCGGCGGCACCCGACGGCTGCATTAACGTTGTTCGTTTCAAGCGTTTCTAGCATCATTGTTGCGCGATGCGCGGCGGGTAATGACCGAAGTTCGTTCGGCGGCACCCGACGGCGGCATTAACGTTGTTCGTTTCAAGCGTTTCTAGCATCATTGTTGCGCGATGCGCGGCGGGTAATGACCGAAGTTCGTTCGGCGGCACCCGACGGCGGCATTAACGTTGTTCGTTTCAAGCGTTTCTAGCATCATTGTTGCGCGATGCGCCGCGGGTAATGACCGAAGTTCGTTCGGTGGCACCCGCCGGCGGCATTAACGTTATCCGTTTCACGCGTTTCTAAGATCATTGTTGCGCGATGCGCGGCGGGTAATGACCGAAGTTCGTTCGGTGGCACCCGACGGCGGCATTAACGTTATCCGTTTCACGCGTTTCTAAGATCATTGTTGCGCGCTGCGCGGCGGGTAATGACCAAAGTTCGTTCGGCGGCACCCGCCGGCGGCATTAACGTTGTTCGTTTGCAGCATATCTATGATCATTGTGGCGCGATGCGCGGAGGGTAATGACCGAAGTTCGTTCGGCGGCACCCGCCGGCGGCATTAACGTTATCCGTTTCACGCGTTTCTAAGATCATTGTTGCGCGATGCGCGGCGGGTAATGACCGAAGTTCGTTCGGCGGCACCCGACGGCGGCATTAACATTGTTCGTTTCAAGCGTTTCTAGCATCATTGTTGCGCGATATGCGGCGGGTACTGACCGAAGTTCGTTCGGCGGCACCCGACGGCGGCATTAACGTTATCCGTTTGCTGTGATTCTAAGATCATTGTTGCGCGATGCGCTGTTGGTAATGCCCGAAGTTCGTTCGGCGGCATCCGACGGCGGCATTAACGTTGTTCGTCTCAGGCGTTTCTAGCATCATTGTTGCGCGATGCGCTGTTGGTAATGACCGAAGTTCGTTCGGAGGCACCCGACGGCGGCATTAACGTTATCCGTTTCACGCGTTTCTAAGATCATTGTTGCGCGATGCGCGGCGGGTAATGACCGAAGTTCGTTCGGCGGCACCCGACGGCGGCATTAACGTTGTTCGTTTCAAGCGTTTCTAGCATCATTGTTGCGCGATGCGCGGCGGGTAATGACCGAAGTTCGTTCGGCGGCACCCGACGGCGGCATTAACGTTGTTCGTTTCAAGCGTTTCTAGCATCATTGTTGCGCGATGCGCGGCGGGTAATGACCGAAGTTCGTTCGGCGGCACCCGCCGGCGGCATTAACGTTGTTCGTTTCAAGCGTTTCTAGCATCATTGTTGCGCGATGCGCGGCGGGTAATGACCGAAGTTCGTTCGGCGGCACCCGCCGGTGGCATTAACGTTATCCGTTTCACGCGTTTCTAAGATCATTGTTGCGCGATGCGCGGCGGGTAATGACCCAAGTTCGTTCGGCGGCACCCGACGGCGGCATTAACGTTGTTCGTTTCAAGCGTTTCTAGCATCATTGTTGCGCGATGCGCGGCGGGTAATGACCGAAGTTCGTTCGGCGGCACCCGACGGCGGCATTAACGTTGTCCGTTTCACGCGTTTCTAAGATGATTGTTGCGCGATACGCGGCGGGTAATGACCGAAGTTTGTTCGGCGGCACCCGACGGCGGCATTAACGGTATCCGTTTCACGCGTTTCTAAGATCTTTGTTGCCCGGTGCGCGGCGGGTAATGACCGAAGTTCGTTCGGCGGCACCCGACGGCGGCATTAACGTTGTTCGTTTCAGGCGTTTCTAGCATCATTGTTGGGCGATGTGCGGCGGGTACTGACCGAAGTTCGTTCGGCGGCACCCGACGGCGGCATTAACGTTATCCGTTTGCTGTGATTCTAAGATCATTGTTGCGCGATGCGCTGTTGGTAATGCCCGAAGTTCGTTCGGCGGCATCCGACGGCGGCATTAACGTTGTTCGTCTCAGGCGTTTCTAGCATCATTGTTGCGCGATGCGCTGTTGGTAATGACCGAAGTTCGTTCGGCGGCACCCGACGGCGGCATTAACGTTATCCGTTTCACGCGTTTCTAAGATCATTGTTGCGCGATGCGCGGCGGGTAATGACCGAAGTTCGTTCGGCGGCACCCGACGGCGGCATTAACGTTATCCGTTTCACGCGTTTCTAAGATCATTGTTGCGCGATGCGCTGTTGGTAATGACCGAAGTTCGTTCGGCGGCACCCGACGGCGGCATTAACGTTGTTCGTTTGCAGCATATCTATGATCATTGTGGCGCGATGCGCGGCGGGTAATGACCGAAGTTCGTTCGGTGGCACCCGCCGGCGGCATTAACGTTATCCGTTTCACGCGTTTCTAAGATCATTGTTGCGCGATGCGCGGCGGGTAATGAACGAAGTTGGTTCGGCGGCAACCGACGGCGGCATTAACGTTATCCGTTTGCTGTGATTCTAAGATCATTGTTGCGCGATGCGCTGTTGGTAATGCCCGAAGTTCGTTCGGCGGCATCCGACGGCGGCATTAACGTTGTTCGTCTCATGCGTTTCTAGCATCATTGTTGCGCGATGCGCTGTTGGTAATGCCCGAAGTTCGTTCGGCGGCATCCGACGGCGGCATTAACGTTGTTCGTCTCATGCGTTTCTAGCATCATTGTTGCGCGATGCGCTGTTGGTAATGACCGAAGTTCGTTCGGAGGCACCCGACGGCGGCATTAACGTTATCCGTTTGCTGCGTTTCTAAGATCATTGTTGCGCGATGCGCGGCGGGTAATGAACGAAGTTGGTTCGGCGGCAACCGACGGCGGCATTAACGTTGTTCGTTTCAAGCGTTTCTAGCATCATTGTTGCGCGATGCGCGGCGGGTAATGACCGAAGTTCGTTCGGCGGCACCCGCCGGTGGCATTAACGTTATCCGTTTCACGCGTTTCTAAGATCATTGTTGCGCGATGCGCGGCGGGTAATGACCGAAGTTCGTTCGGCGGCACCCGACGGCGGCATTAACGTTGTTCGTTTCAAGCGTTTCTAGCATCATTGTTGCGCGATGCGCGGCGGGTAATGACCGAAGTTCGTTCGGCGGCACCCGACGGCGGCATTAACGTTGTCCGTTTCACGCGTTTCTAAGATGATTGTTGCGCGATACGCGGCGGGTAATGACCGAAGTTTGTTCGGCGGCACCCGACGGCGGCATTAACGGTATCCGTTTCACGCGTTTCTAAGATCATTGTTGCGCGATGCGCGGCGGGTAATGACCGAAGTTCGTTCGGCGGCACCCGCCGGCGGCTTTAACGTTATCCGTTTCACGCGTTTCTAAGATCTTTGTTGCCCGGTGCGCGGCGGGTAATGACCGAAGTTCGTTCGGCGGCACCCGACGGCGGCATTAACGTTGTTCGTTTCAGGCGTTTCTAGCATCATTGTTGGGCGATGTGCGGCGGGTACTGACCGAAGTTCGTTCGGCGGCACCCGACGGCGGCATTAACGTTATCCGTTTGCTGTGATTCTAAGATCATTGTTGCGCGATGCGCTGTTGGTAATGACCGAAGTTCGTTCGGCGGCACCCGACGGCGGCATTAACGTTGTTCGTTTGCAGCATATCTATGATCATTGTGGCGCGATGCGCGGCGGGTAATGACCGAAGTTCGTTCGGTGGCACCCGCCGGCGGCATTAACGTTATCCGTTTCACGCGTTTCTAAGATCATTGTTGCGCGCTGCGCGGCGGGTAATGACCGAAGATCGTTCGGAGGCACCCGCCGGCGGCATTAACGTTGTTCGTTTGCAGCATATCTATGATCATTGTGGCGCGATGCGCGGCGGGTAATGACCGATGTTCGTTCGGCGGCACCCGCCGGCGGCATTAACGGTATCCGTTTCACGCGTTTCTAAGATCATTGTTGCGCGATGCGTGGCGGGTAATGACCGAAGTTCGTTCGGCGGCACCCGCCGGCGGCTTTAACGTTATCCGTTTCACGCGTTTCTAAGATCTTTGTTGCCCGGTGCGCGGCGGGTAATGACCGAAGTTCGTTCGGCGGCACCCGACGGCGGCATTAACGTTGTTCGTTTCAGGCGTTTCTAGCATCATTGTTGCGCGATGTGCGGCGGGTACTGACCGAAGTTCGTTCGGCGGCACCCGACGGCGGCATTAACGTTATCCGTTTGCTGTGATTCTAAGATCATTGTTGCGCGATGCGCTGTTGGTAATGCCCGAAGTTCGTTCGGCGGCATCCGACGGCGGCATTAACGTTGTTCGTCTCATGCGTTTCTAGCATCATTGTTGCGCGATGCGCTGTTGGTAATGACCGAAGTTCGTTCGGAGGCACCCGACGGCGGCATTAACGTTATCCGTTTCACGCGTTTCTAAGATCATTGTTGCGCGCTGCGCGGCGGGTAATGACCGAAGTTCGTTCGGCGGCACCCGCCGGCGGCATTAACGTTATCCGTTTCACGCGTTTCTAAGATCATTGTTGCGCGATGCGCGGCGGGTAATGACCGAAGTTCGTTCGGCGGCACCCGCCGGCGGCATTAACGTTGTCCGTTTCACGCGTTTCTAAGATGATTGTTGCGCGATACGCGGCGGGTAATGACCGAAGTTTGTTCGGCGGCACCCGACGGCGGCATTAACGGTATCCGTTTCACGCGTTTCTAAGATCATTGTTGCGCGATGCGCGGCGGGTAATGACCGAAGTTCGTTCGGCGGCACCCGCCGGCGGCTTTAACGTTATCCGTTTCACGCGTTTCTAAGATCTTTGTTGCCCGGTGCGCGGCGGGTAATGACCGAAGTTCGTTCGGCGGCACCCGACGGAGGCATTAACGTTGTTCGTTTCAGGCGTTTCTAGCATCATTGTTGCGCGATGTGCGGCGGGTATTGACCGAAGTTCGTTCGGCGGCACCCGACGGCGGCATTAACGTTATCCGTTTGCTGTGATTCTAAGATCATTGTTGCGCGATGCGCTGTTGGTAATGCCCGAAGTTCGTTCGGCGGCATCCGACGGCGGCATTAACGTTGTTCGTCTCAGGCGTTTCTAGCATCATTGTTGCGCGATGCGCTGTTGGTAATGACCGAAGTTCGTTCGGTGGCACCCGACGGCGGCATTAACGTTATCCGTTTCACGCGTTTCTAAGATCATTGTTGCGCGATGCGCGGCGGGTAATGACCGAAGTTCGTTCGGCGGCACCCGACGGCGGCATTAACGTTATCCGTTTCACGCGTTTCTAAGATCATTGTTGCGCGATGCGCTGTTGGTAATGACCGAAGTTCGTTCGGCGGCACCCGACGGCGGCATTAACGTTGTTCGTTTGCAGCATATCTATGATCATTGTGGCGCGATGCGCGGCGGGTAATGACCGAAGTTCGTTCGGCGGCACCCGCCGGCGGCATTAACGTTATCCGTTTCACGCGTTTCTAAGATCATTGTTGCGCGCTGCGCGGCGGGTAATGACCGAAGTTCGTTCGGTGGCACCCGACGGCGGCATTAACGTTATCCGTTTCAAGCGTTTCTAAGATCATTGTTACGCGATGCGCGGCGGGTAATGACCGAAGTTCGTTCGGCGGCACCCGACGGCGGCATTAACGTTATCCGTTTCACGCGTTTCTAAGATCATTGTTGCGCGATGCACGGCGGGTAATGACCGAAGTTCGTTCGGCGGCACCCGACGGCGGCATTAACGTTATCCGTTTCACGCGTTTCTAAGATCATTGTTGCGCGATGCGCGGCGGGTAATGACCGAAGTTCGTTCGGCGGCACTCGACGGCGGCATTAACGTTGTTCGTTTCAAGCGTTTCTAGCATCTTTGTTGCGCGATGCGCGGCGGGTAATGACCGAAGTTCGTTCGGCGGCACCCGACGGCGGCATTAACGTTATCCGTTTCACGCGTATCTAAGATCATTGTTGCGCGATGCGCGGCGGGTAATGACCGAAGTTCGTTCGGCGGCACCCGACGGCGGCATTAACGTTGTTCGTTTCAAGCGTTTCTAGCATCATTGTTGCGCGATGCGCGGCGGGTAATGACCGAAGTTCGTTCGGCGGCACCCGCCGGCGGCATTAACGTTGTTCGTTTCAAGCGTTTCTAGCATCATTGTTGCGCGATGCGCGGCGGGTAATGACCGAAGTTCGTTCGGCGGCACCCGCCGGCGGCATTAACGTTGTTCGTTTGCAGCATATCTATCATCATTGTGGCGCGATGCGCGGCGGGTAATGACCGAAGTTCGTTCGGCGGCACCCGACGGCGGCATTAACGTTATCCGTTTCACGCGTATCTAAGATCATTGTTGCGCGATGCGCGGCGGGTAATGACCGAAGTTCGTTCGGCGGCACCCGACGGCGGCATTAACGTTGTTCGTTTCAAGCGTTTCTAGCATCATTGTTGCGCGATGCGCGGCGGGTAATGACCGAAGTTCGTTCGGCGGCACCCGCCGGCGGCATTAACGTTGTTCGTTTCAAGCGTTTCTAGCATCATTGTTGCGCGATGCGCGGCGGGTAATGACCGAAGTTCGTTCGGCGGCACCCGCCGGTGGCATTAACGTTATCCGTTTCACGCGTTTCTAAGATCATTGTTGCGCGATGCGCGGCGGGTAATGACCGAAGTTCGTTCGGCGGCACCCGACGGCGGCATTAACGTTGTTCGTTTCAAGCGTTTCTAGCATCATCGTTGCGCGATGCGCGGCGGGTAATGACCGAAGTTCGTTCGGCGGCACCCGACGGCGGCATTAACGTTATCCGTTTGCTGTGATTCTAAGATCATTGTTGCGCGATGCGCTGTTGGTAATGCCCGAAGTTCGTTCGGCGGCATCCGACGGCGGCATTAACGTTGTTCGTCTCAGGCGTTTCTAGCATCATTGTTGCGCGATGCGCTGTTGGTAATGACCGAAGTTCGTTCGGCGGCACCCGACGGCGGCATTAACGTTATCCGTTTCACGCGTTTCTAAGATCATTGTTGCGCGATGCGCGGCGGGTAATGACCGAAGTTCGTTCGGCGGCACCCGACGGCGGCATTAACGTTATCCGTTTCACGCGTTTCTAAGATCATTGTTGCGCGATGCGCTGTTGGTAATGACCGAAGTTCGTTCGGCGGCACCCGACGGCGGCATTAACGTTGTTCGTTTGCAGCATATCTATGATCATTGTGGCGCGATGCGCGGCGGGTAATGACCGAAGTTCGTTCGGTGGCACCCGCCGGCGGCATTAACGTTATCCGTTTCACGCGTTTCTAAGATCATTGTTGCGCGATGCGCGGCGGGTAATGAACGAAGTTGGTTCGGCGGCAACCGACGGCGGCATTAACGTTATCCGTTTCACGCGTTTCTAAGATCATTGTTGCGCGATGCGCGGCGGGTAATGACCGAAGTTCGTTCGGCGGCACCCGACGGCGGCATTAACGTTATCCGTTTCACGCGTTTCTAAGATCATTGTTGCGCGATGCGCTGTTGGTAATGACCGAAGTTCGTTCGGCGGCACCCGACGGCGGCATTAACGTTGTTCGTTTGCAGCATATCCATGATCATTGTGGCGCGATGCGCGGCGGGTAATGACCGAAGTTCGTTCGGTGGCACCCGCCGGCGGCATTAACGTTATCCGTTTCACGCGTTTCTAAGATCATTGTTGCGCGCTGCGCGGCGGGTAATGACCGAAGTTCGTTCGGTGGCACCCGCCGGCGGCATTAACGTTGTTCGTTTCAAGCGTTTCTAGCATCATTGTTGCGCGATGCGCGGCGGGTAATGACCGAAGTTCGTTCGGCGGCACCCGCCGGTGGCATTAACGTTATCCGTTTCACGCGTTTCTAAGATCATTGTTGCGCGATGCGCGGCGGGTAATGACCGAAGTTCGTTCGGCGGCACCCGACGGCGGCATTAACGTTGTTCGTTTCAAGCGTTTCTAGCATCATTGTTGCGCGATGCGCGGCGGGTAATGACCGAAGTTCGTTCGGCGGCACCCGACGGCGGCATTAACGTTGTCCGTTTCACGCGTTTCTAAGATGATTGTTGCGCGATACGCGGCGGGTAATGACCGAAGTTTGTTCGGCGGCACCCGACGGCGGCATTAACGGTATCCGTTTCACGCGTTTCTAAGATCATTGTTGCGCGATGCGCGGCGGGTAATGACCGAAGTTCGTTCGGCGGCACCCGCCGGCGGCTTTAACGTTATCCGTTTCACGCGTTTCTAAGATCTTTGTTGCCCGGTGAGCGGCGGGTAATGACCGAAGTTCGTTCGGCGGCACCCGACGGCGGCATTAACGTTGTTCGTTTCAGGCGTTTCTAGCATCATTGTTGCGCGATGTGCGGCGGGTACTGACCGAAGTTCGTTCGGCGGCACCCGACGGCGGCATTAACGTTATCCGTTTGCTGTGATTCTAAGATCATTGTTGCGCGATGCGCTGTTGGTAATGCCCGAAGTTCGTTCGGCGGCATCCGACGGCGGCATTAACGTTGTTCGTCTCAGGCGTTTCTAGCATCATTGTTGCGCGATGCGCTGTTGGTAATGACCGAAGTTCGTTCGGCGGCACCCGACGGCGGCATTAACGTTGTTCGTTTGCAGCATATCTATGATCATTGTGGCGCGATGCGCGGCGGGTAATGACCGAAGTTCGTTCGGTGGCACCCGCCGGCGGCATTAACGTTATCCGATTCACGCGTTTCTAAGATCATTGTTGCGCGCTGCGCGGCGGGTAATGACCAAAGTTCGTTCGGTGGCACCCGACGGCGGCATTAACGTTATCCGTTTCACGCGGTTCTAAGATCATTGTTGCGCGATGCGCGGCGGGTAATGACCGAAGTTCGTTCGGCGGCACGCGACGGCGGCATTAACGTTGTTCGTTTCAGGCGTTTCTAGCATCATTGTTGCGCGATGCGCGGCGGGTAATGACCGAAGTTCGTTCGGGGGCACCCGCCGGCGGCATTAACGTTATCCGTTTCACGCGTTTCTAAGATCATTGTTGCGCGATGCGCGGCGGGTAATGACCGAAGTTCGTTCGGCGGCACCCGACGGCGGCATTAACGTTATCCGTTTCACGCGTTTCTAAGATCATTGTTGCGCGATGCGCTGTTGGTAATGACCGAAGTTCGTTCGGCGGCACCCGACGGCGGCATTAACGTTGTTCGTTTGCAGCATATCTATGAACATTGTGGCGCGATGCGCGGCGGGTAATGACCGAAGTTCGTTCGGCGGCACCCGACGGCGGCATTAACGTTATCCGTTTCACGCGTTTCTAAGATCATTGTTGCGCGATGCGCGGCGGGTAATGACCGAAGTTCGTTCGGCGGCACCCGCCGGCGGCTTTAACGTTATCCGTTTCACGCGTTTCTAAGATCATTGTTGCGCGGTGCGCGGCGGGTAATGACCGAAGTTCGTTCGGCGGCACCCGACGGCGGCATTAACGTTGTTCGTTTCACGCGTTTCTAAGATCATTGTTGCGCGATGCGCGGCGGGTAATGACCGAAGTTCGTTCGGCGGCACGCGACGGCGGCATTAACGTTGTTCGTTTCAGGCATTTCTAGCATCATTGTTGCGCGATGCGCGGCGGGTAATGACCGAAGTTCGTTCGGGGGCACCCGCCGGCGGCATTAACGTTATCCGTTTCACGCGTTTCGAAGATCATTGTTGCGCGATGCGCGGCGGGTAATGACCGAAGTTCGTTCGGCGGCACCCGACGGCGGCATTAACGTTATCCGTTTCACGCGTTTCTAAGATCATTGTTGCGCGATGCGCTGTTGGTAATGACCGAAGTTCGTTCGGCGGCACCCGACGGCGGCATTAACGTTGTTCGTTTGCGGCATATCTATGAACATTGTGGCGCGATGCGCGGCGGGTAATGACCGAAGTTCGTTCGGCGGCACCCGACGGCGGCATTAACGTTATCCGTTTCACGCGTTTCTAAGATCATTGTTGCGCGATGCGCGGCGGGTAATGACCGAAGTTCGTTCGGCGGCACCCGCCGGCGGCTTTAACGTTATCCGTTTCACGCGTTTCTAAGATCATTGTTGCGCGGTGCGCGGCGGGTAATGACCGAAGTTCGTTCGGCGGCACCCGACGGCGGCATTAACGTTGTTCGTTTCACGCGTTTCTAAGATCATTGTTGCGCGATGCGCGGCGGGTAATGACCGAAGTTCGTTCGGTGGCACCCGACGGCGGCATTAACGTTATCCGTTTCACGCGTTTCTAAGATCATTGTTGCGCGATGCGCGGCGGGTAATGACCGAAGTTCGTTCGGCGGCACCCGACGGCGGCATTAACGTTGTTCGCTTCAGGCGTTTCTAGCATCATTGTTGCGCGATGCGCGGCGGGTAATGACCGAAGTTCGTTCGGAGGCACCCGACGGCGGCATTAACGTTATCCGTTTCACGCGTTTCTAAGATCACTGTTGCGCGATGCGCGGCGGGTAATGACCGAAGTTCGTTCGGCGGCAAGCGACGGCGGCATTAACGTTGTTCGTTTCAGGCGTTTCTAGCATCATTGTTGCGCGATGCGCGGCGGGTAATGACCGAAGTTCGTTCGGCGGCACCCGCCGGCGGCATTAACGTTATCCGTTTCACGCGTTTCTAAGATCATTGTTGCGCGATGCGCGGCGGGTAATGACCGAAGTTCGTTCGGCGGCACCCGACGGCGGCATTAACGTTGTTCGTTTCAAGCGTTTCTAGCATCATTGTTGCGCGATGCGCGGCGGGTAATGACCGAAGTTCGTTCGGCGGCACCCGCCGGCGGCATTAACGTTGTTCGTTTCAAGCGTTTCTAGCATCATTGTTGCGCGATGCGCGGCGGGTAATGACCGAAGTTCGTTCGGCGGCACCCGCCGGTGGCATTAACGTTATCCGTTTCACGCGTTTCTAAGATCATTGTTGCGCGATGCGCGGCGGGTAATGACCGAAGTTCGTTCGGCGGCACCCGACGGCGGCATTAACGTTGTTCGTTTCAAGCGTTTCTAGCATCATTGTTGCGCGATGCGCGGCGGGTAATGACCGAAGTTCGTTCGGCGGCACCCGACGGCGGCATTAACGTTGTCCGTTTCACGCGTTTCTAAGATGATTGTTGCGCGATACGCGGCGGGTAATGACCGAAGTTTGTTCGGCGGCACCCGACGGCGGCATTAACGGTATCCGTTTCACGCGTTTCTAAGATCATTGTTGCGCGATGCGCGGCGGGTAATGACCGAAGTTCGTTCGGCGGCACCCGCCGGCGGCTTTAACGTTATCCGTTTCACGCGTTTCTAAGATCTTTGTTGCCCGGTGAGCGGCGGGTAATGACCGAAGTTCGTTCGGCGGCACCCGACGGCGGCATTAACGTTGTTCGTTTCAGGCGTTTCTAGCATCATTGTTGCGCGATGTGCGGCGGGTACTGACCGAAGTTCGTTCGGCGGCACCCGACGGCGGCATTAACGTTATCCGTTTGCTGTGATTCTAAGATCATTGTTGCGCGATGCGCTGTTGGTAATGCCCGAAGTTCGTTCGGCGGCATCCGACGGCGGCATTAACGTTGTTCGTCTCAGGCGTTTCTAGCATCATTGTTGCGCGATGCGCTGTTGGTAATGACCGAAGTTCGTTCGGCGGCACCCGACGGCGGCATTAACGTTGTTCGTTTCAAGCGTTTCTAAGATCATTGTTGCGCGATGCGCGGCGGGTAATGACCGAAGTTCGTTCGGCGGCACGCGACGGCGGCATTAACGTTGTTCGTTTCAGGCGTTTCTAGCATCATTGTTGCGCGATGCGCGGCGGGTAATGACCGAAGTTCGTTCGGGGGCACCCGCCGGCGGCATTAACGTTATCCGTTTCACGCGTTTCTAAGATCATTGTTGCGCGATGCGCGGCGGGTAATGACCGAAGTTCGTTCGGCGGCACCCGACGGCGGCATTAACGTTATCCGTTTGCTGTGATTCTAAGATCATTGTTGCGCGATGCGCTGTTGGTAATGCCCGAAGTTCGTTCGGCGGCATCCGACGGCGGCATTAACGTTGTTCGTCTCAGGCGTTTCTAGCATCATTGTTGCGCGATGCGCTGTTGGTAATGACCGAAGTTCGTTCGGCGGCACCCGACGGCGGCATTAACGTTGTTCGTTTGCAGCATATCTATGATCATTGTGGCGCGATGCGCGGCGGGTAATGACCGAAGTTCGTTCGGTGGCACCCGCCGGCGGCATTAACGTTATCCGATTCACGCGTTTCTAAGATCATTGTTGCGCGCTGCGCGGCGGGTAATGACCAAAGTTCGTTCGGTGGCACCCGACGGCGGCATTAACGTTATCCGTTTCACGCGGTTCTAAGATCATTGTTGCGCGATGCGCGGCGGGTAATGACCGAAGTTCGTTCGGCGGCACGCGACGGCGGCATTAACGTTGTTCGTTTCAGGCGTTTCTAGCATCATTGTTGCGCGATGCGCGGCGGGTAATGACCGAAGTTCGTTCGGGGGCACCCGCCGGCGGCATTAACGTTATCCGTTTCACGCGTTTCTAAGATCATTGTTGCGCGATGCGCGGCGGGTAATGACCGAAGTTCGTTCGGCGGCACCCGACGGCGGCATTAACGTTATCCGTTTCACGCGTTTCTAAGATCATTGTTGCGCGATGCGCTGTTGGTAATGACCGAAGTTCGTTCGGCGGCACCCGACGGCGGCATTAACGTTGTTCGTTTGCAGCATATCTATGAACATTGTGGCGCGATGCGCGGCGGGTAATGACCGAAGTTCGTTCGGCGGCACCCGACGGCGGCATTAACGTTATCCGTTTCACGCGTTTCTAAGATCATTGTTGCGCGATGCGCGGCGGGTAATGACCGAAGTTCGTTCGGCGGCACCCGCCGGCGGCTTTAACGTTATCCGTTTCACGCGTTTCTAAGATCATTGTTGCGCGGTGCGCGGCGGGTAATGACCGAAGTTCGTTCGGCGGCACCCGACGGCGGCATTAACGTTGTTCGTTTCACGCGTTTCTAAGATCATTGTTGCGCGATGCGCGGCGGGTAATGACCGAAGTTCGTTCGGCGGCACGCGACGGCGGCATTAACGTTGTTCGTTTCAGGCATTTCTAGCATCATTGTTGCGCGATGCGCGGCGGGTAATGACCGAAGTTCGTTCGGGGGCACCCGCCGGCGGCATTAACGTTATCCGTTTCACGCGTTTCTAAGATCATTGTTGCGCGATGCGCGGCGGGTAATGACCGAAGTTCGTTCGGCGGCACCCGACGGCGGCATTAACGTTATCCGTTTCACGCGTTTCTAAGATCATTGTTGCGCGATGCGCTGTTGGTAATGACCGAAGTTCGTTCGGCGGCACCCGACGGCGGCATTAACGTTGTTCGTTTGCGGCATATCTATGAACATTGTGGCGCGATGCGCGGCGGGTAATGACCGAAGTTCGTTCGGCGGCACCCGACGGCGGCATTAACGTTATCCGTTTCACGCGTTTCTAAGATCATTGTTGCGCGATGCGCGGCGGGTAATGACCGAAGTTCGTTCGGCGGCACCCGCCGGCGGCTTTAACGTTATCCGTTTCACGCGTTTCTAAGATCATTGTTGCGCGGTGCGCGGCGGGTAATGACCGAAGTTCGTTCGGCGGCACCCGACGGCGGCATTAACGTTGTTCGTTTCACGCGTTTCTAAGATCATTGTTGCGCGATGCGCGGCGGGTAATGACCGAAGTTCGTTCGGTGGCACCCGACGGCGGCATTAACGTTATCCGTTTCACGCGTTTCTAAGATCATTGTTGCGCGATGCGCGGCGGGTAATGACCGAAGTTCGTTCGGCGGCACCCGACGGCGGCATTAACGTTGTTCGCTTCAGGCGTTTCTAGCATCATTGTTGCGCGATGCGCGGCGGGTAATGACCGAAGTTCGTTCGGAGGCACCCGACGGCGGCATTAACGTTATCCGTTTCACGCGTTTCTAAGATCACTGTTGCGCGATGCGCGGCGGGTAATGACCGAAGTTCGTTCGGCGGCAAGCGACGGCGGCATTAACGTTGTTCGTTTCAGGCGTTTCTAGCATCATTGTTGCGCGATGCGCGGCGGGTAATGACCGAAGTTCGTTCGGCGGCACCCGCCGGCGGCATTAACGTTATCCGTTTCACGCGTTTCTAAGATCATTGTTGCGCGATGCGCGGCGGGTAATGACCGAAGTTCGTTCGGCGGCACCCGACGGCGGCATTAACGTTGTTCGTTTCAAGCGTTTCTAGCATCATTGTTGCGCGATGCGCGGCGGGTAATGACCGAAGTTCGTTCGGCGGCACCCGCCGGCGGCATTAACGTTGTTCGTTTCAAGCGTTTCTAGCATCATTGTTGCGCGATGCGCGGCGGGTAATGACCGAAGTTCGTTCGGCGGCACCCGCCGGTGGCATTAACGTTATCCGTTTCACGCGTTTCTAAGATCATTGTTGCGCGATGCGCGGCGGGTAATGACCGAAGTTCGTTCGGCGGCACCCGACGGCGGCATTAACGTTGTTCGTTTCAAGCGTTTCTAGCATCATTGTTGCGCGATGCGCGGCGGGTAATGACCGAAGTTCGTTCGGCGGCACCCGACGGCGGCATTAACGTTGTCCGTTTCACGCGTTTCTAAGATGATTGTTGCGCGATACGCGGCGGGTAATGACCGAAGTTTGTTCGGCGGCACCCGACGGCGGCATTAACGGTATCCGTTTCACGCGTTTCTAAGATCATTGTTGCGCGATGCGCGGCGGGTAATGACCGAAGTTCGTTCGGCGGCACCCGCCGGCGGCTTTAACGTTATCCGTTTCACGCGTTTCTAAGATCTTTGTTGCCCGGTGAGCGGCGGGTAATGACCGAAGTTCGTTCGGCGGCACCCGACGGCGGCATTAACGTTGTTCGTTTCAGGCGTTTCTAGCATCATTGTTGCGCGATGTGCGGCGGGTACTGACCGAAGTTCGTTCGGCGGCACCCGACGGCGGCATTAACGTTATCCGTTTGCTGTGATTCTAAGATCATTGTTGCGCGATGCGCTGTTGGTAATGCCCGAAGTTCGTTCGGCGGCATCCGACGGCGGCATTAACGTTGTTCGTCTCAGGCGTTTCTAGCATCATTGTTGCGCGATGCGCTGTTGGTAATGACCGAAGTTCGTTCGGCGGCACCCGACGGCGGCATTAACGTTGTTCGTTTCAAGCGTTTCTAAGATCATTGTTGCGCGATGCGCGGCGGGTAATGACCGAAGTTCGTTCGGCGGCACGCGACGGCGGCATTAACGTTGTTCGTTTCAGGCGTTTCTAGCATCATTGTTGCGCGATGCGCGGCGGGTAATGACCGAAGTTCGTTCGGGGGCACCCGCCGGCGGCATTAACGTTATCCGTTTCACGCGTTTCTAAGATCATTGTTGCGCGATGCGCGGCGGGTAATGACCGAAGTTCGTTCGGCGGCACCCGACGGCGGCATTAACGTTATCCGTTTGCTGTGATTCTAAGATCATTGTTGCGCGATGCGCTGTTGGTAATGCCCGAAGTTCGTTCGGCGGCATCCGACGGCGGCATTAACGTTGTTCGTCTCAGGCGTTTCTAGCATCATTGTTGCGCGATGCGCTGTTGGTAATGACCGAAGTTCGTTCGGCGGCACCCGACGGCGGCATTAACGTTGTTCGTTTGCAGCATATCTATGATCATTGTGGCGCGATGCGCGGCGGGTAATGACCGAAGTTCGTTCGGCGGCACGCGACGGCGGCATTAACGTTGTTCGTTTCAGGCATTTCTAGCATCATTGTTGCGCGATGCGCGGCGGGTAATGACCGAAGTTCGTTCGGGGGCACCCGCCGGCGGCATTAACGTTATCCGTTTCACGCGTTTCTAAGATCATTGTTGCGCGATGCGCGGCGGGTAATGACCGAGGTTCGTTCGGCGGCACCCGACGGCGGCATTAACGTTATCCGTTTCACGCGTTTCTAAGATCATTGTTGCGCGATGCGCTGTTGGTAATGACCGAAGTTCGTTCGGCGGCACCCGACGGCGGCATTAACGTTGTTCGTTTGCGGCATATCTATGAACATTGTGGCGCGATGCGCGGCGGGTAATGACCGAAGTTCGTTCGGCGGCACCCGACGGCGGCATTAACGTTATCCGTTTCACGCGTTTCTAAGATCATTGTTGCGCGATGCGCGGCGGGTAATGACCGAAGTTCGTTCGGCGGCACCCGCCGGCGGCTTTAACGTTATCCGTTTCACGCGTTTCTAAGATCATTGTTGCGCGGTGCGCGGCGGGTAATGACCGAAGTTCGTTCGGCGGCACCCGACGGCGGCATTAACGTTGTTCGTTTCACGCGTTTCTAAGATCATTGTTGCGCGATGCGCGGCGGGTAATGACCGAAGTTCGTTCGGTGGCACCCGACGGCGGCATTAACGTTATCCGTTTCACGCGTTTCTAAGATCATTGTTGCGCGATGCGCGGCGGGTAATGACCGAAGTTCGTTCGGCGGCACCCGACGGCGGCATTAACGTTGTTTGTTTCAAGCGTTTCTAGCATCATTGTTGCGCGATGCGCGGCGGGTAATGACCGAAGTTCGTTCGGCGGCACCCGCCGGCGGCATTAACGTTGTTCGTTTCAAGCGTTTCTAGCATCATTGTTGCGCGATGCGCGGCGGGTAATGACCGAAGTTCGTTCGGCGGCACCCGCCGGTGGCATTAACGTTATCCGTTTCACGCGTTTCTAAGATCATTGTTGCGCGATGCGCGGCGGGTAATGACCGAAGTTCGTTCGGCGGCACCCGACGGCGGCATTAACGTTGTTCGTTTCAAGCGTTTCTAGCATCATTGTTGCGCGATGCGCGGCGGGTAATGACCGAAGTTCGTTCGGCGGCACCCGACGGCGGCATTAACGTTGTCCGTTTCACGCGTTTCTAAGATGATTGTTGCGCGATACGCGGCGGGTAATGACCGAAGTTTGTTCGGCGGCACCCGACGGCGGCATTAACGGTATCCGTTTCACGCGTTTCTAAGATCATTGTTGCGCGATGCGCGGCGGGTAATGACCGAAGTTCGTTCGGCGGCACCCGCCGGCGGCTTTAACGTTATCCGTTTCACGCGTTTCTAAGATCTTTGTTGCCCGGTGAGCGGCGGGTAATGACCGAAGTTCGTTCGGCGGCACCCGACGGCGGCATTAACGTTGTTCGTTTCAGGCGTTTCTAGCATCATTGTTGCGCGATGTGCGGCGGGTACTGACCGAAGTTCGTTCGGCGGCACCCGACGGCGGCATTAACGTTATCCGTTTGCTGTGATTCTAAGATCATTGTTGCGCGATGCGCTGTTGGTAATGCCCGAAGTTCGTTCGGCGGCATCCGACGGCGGCATTAACGTTGTTCGTCTCAGGCGTTTCTAGCATCATTGTTGCGCGATGCGCTGTTGGTAATGACCGAAGTTCGTTCGGCGGCACCCGACGGCGGCATTAACGTTGTTCGTTTCAAGCGTTTCTAAGATCATTGTTGCGCGCTGCGCGGCGGGTAATGACCGAAGTTCGTTCGGCGGCACCCGACGGCGGCATTAACGTTCTCCGTTTCACGCGTTTCTAAGATCATTGTTGCGCGATGCGCGGCGGGTAATGACCGAAGTTCGTTCGGCGGCACGCGACGGCGGCATTAACGTTGTTCGTTTCAGGCGTTTCTAGCATCATTGTTGCGCGATGCGCGGCGGGTAATGACCGAAGTTCGTTCGGGGGCACCCGCCGGCGGCATTAACGTTATCCGTTTCACGCGTTTCTAAGATCATTGTTGCGCGATGCGCGGCGGGTAATGACCGAAGTTCGTTCGGCGGCACCCGACGGCGGCATTAACGTTGTTCGTTTCAAGCGTTTCTAGCATCATTGTTGCGCGATGCGCGGCGGGTAATGACCGAAGTTCGTTCGGCGGCACCCGCCGGCGGCATTAACGTTGTTCGTTTCAAGCGTTTCTAAGATCATTGTTGCGCGCTGCGCGGCGGGTAATGACCGAAGTTCGTTCGGCGGCACCCGACGGCGGCATTAACGTTCTCCGTTTCACGCGTTTCTAAGATCATTGTTGCGCGATGCGCGGCGGGTAATGACCGAAGTTCGTTCGGCGGCACGCGACGGCGGCATTAACGTTGTTCGTTTCAGGCGTTTCTAGCATCATTGTTGCGCGATGCGCGGCGGGTAATGACCGAAGTTCGTTCGGGGGCACCCGCCGGCGGCATTAACGTTATCCGTTTCACGCGTTTCTAAGATCATTGTTGCGCGATGCGCGGCGGGTAATGACCGAAGTTCGTTCGGCGGCACCCGACGGCGGCATTAACGTTGTTCGTTTCAAGCGTTTCTAGCATCATTGTTGCGCGATGCGCGGCGGGTAATGACCGAAGTTCGTTCGGCGGCACCCGCCGGCGGCATTAACGTTGTTCGTTTCAAGCGTTTCTAGCATCATTGTTGCGCGATGCGCGGCGGGTAATGACCGAAGTTCGTTCGGCGGCACCCGCCGGTGGCATTAACGTTATCCGTTTCACGCGTTTCTAAGAACATTGTTGCGCGATGCGCGGCGGGTAATGACCGAAGTTCGTTCGGCGGCACGCGACGGCGGCATTAACGTTGTTCGTTTCAAGCGTTTCTAGCATCATTGTTGCGCGATGCGCGGCGGGTAATGACCGAAGTTCGTTCGGCGGCACCCGACGGCGGCATTAACGTTGTCCGTTTCACGCGTTTCTAAGATGATTGTTGCGCGATACGCGGCGGGTAATGACCGAAGTTTGTTCGGCGGCACCCGACGGCGGCATTAACGGTATCCGTTTCACGCGTTTCTAAGATCATTGTTGCGCGATGCGCGGCGGGTAATGACCGAAGTTCGTTCGGCGGCACCCGCCGGCGGCTTTAACGTTATCCGTCTCACGCGTTTCTAAGATCTTTGTTGCCCGGTGAGCGGCGGGTAATGACCGAAGTTCGTTCGGCGGCACCCGACGGCGGCATTAACGTTGTTCGTTTCAGGCGTTTCTAGCATCATTGTTGCGCGATGTGCGGCGGGTACTGACCGAAGTTCGTTCGGCGGCACCCGACGGCGGCATTAACGTTATCCGTTTGCTGTGATTCTAAGATCATTGTTGCGCGATGCGCTGTTGGTAATGCCCGAAGTTCGTTCGGCGGCATCCGACGGCGGCATTAACGTTGTTCGTCTCAGGCGTTTCTAGCATCATTGTTGCGCGATGCGCTGTTGGTAATGACCGAAGTTCGTTCGGCGGCACCCGACGGCGGCATTAACGTTGTTCGTTTCAAGCGTTTCTAAGATCATTGTTGCGCGCTGCGCGGCGGGTAATGACCGAAGTTCGTTCGGCGGCACCCGACGGCGGCATTAACGTTCTCCGTTTCACGCGTTTCTAAGATCATTGTTGCGCGATGCGCGGCGGGTAATGACCGAAGTTCGTTCGGCGGCACGCGACGGCGGCATTAACGTTGTTCGTTTCAGGCGTTTCTAGCATCATTGTTGCGCGATGCGCGGCGGGTAATGACCGAAGTTCGTTCGGGGGCACCCGCCGGCGGCATTAACGTTATCCGTTTCACGCGTTTCTAAGATCATTGTTGCGCGATGCGCGGCGGGTAATGACCGAAGTTCGTTCGGCGGCACCCGACGGCGGCATTAACGTTGTTCGTTTCAAGCGTTTCTAGCATCATTGTTGCGCGATGCGCGGCGGGTAATGACCGAAGTTCGTTCGGCGGCACCCGCCGGCGGCATTAACGTTGTTCGTTTCAAGCGTTTCTAGCATCATTGTTGCGCGATGCGCGGCGGGTAATGACCGAAGTTCGTTCGGCGGCACCCGCCGGTGGCATTAACGTTATCCGTTTCACGCGTTTCTAAGATCATTGTTGCGCGATGCGCGGCGGGTAATGACCGAAGTTCGTTCGGCGGCACCCGACGGCGGCATTAACGTTGTTCGTTTCAAGCGTTTCTAGCATCATTGTTGCGCGATGCGCGGCGGGTAATGACCGAAGTTCGTTCGGCGGCACCCGACGGCGGCATTAACGTTGTCCGTTTCACGCGTTTCTAAGATGATTGTTGCGCGATACGCGGCGGGTAATGACCGAAGTTTGTTCGGCGGCACCCGACGGCGGCATTAACGGTATCCGTTTCACGCGTTTCTAAGATCATTGTTGCGCGATGCGCGGCGGGTAATGACCGAAGTTCGTTCGGCGGCACCCGCCGGCGGCTTTAACGTTATCCGTTTCACGCGTTTCTAAGATCTTTGTTGCCCGGTGAGCGGCGGGTAATGACCGAAGTTCGTTCGGCGGCACCCGACGGCGGCATTAACGTTGTTCGTTTCAGGCGTTTCTAGCATCATTGTTGCGCGATGTGCGGCGGGTACTGACCGAAGTTCGTTCGGCGGCACCCGACGGCGGCATTAACGTTATCCGTTTGCTGTGATTCTAAGATCATTGTTGCGCGATGCGCTGTTGGTAATGCCCGAAGTTCGTTCGGCGGCATCCGACGGCGGCATTAACGTTGTTCGTCTCAGGCGTTTCTAGCATCATTGTTGCGCGATGCGCTGTTGGTAATGACCGAAGTTCGTTCGGCGGCACCCGACGGCGGCATTAACGTTGTTCGTTTGCAGCATATCTATGATCATTGTGGCGCGATGCGCGGCGGGTAATGACCGAAGTTCGTTCGGTGGCACCCGCCGGCGGCATTAACGTTATCCGATTCACGCGTTTCTAAGATCATTGTTGCGCGCTGCGCGGCGGGTAATGACCAAAGTTCGTTCGGTGGCACCCGACGGCGGCATTAACGTTATCCGTTTCACGCGGTTCTAAGGTCATTGTTGCGCGATGCGCGGCGGGTAATGACCGAAGTTCGTTCGGCGGCACGCGACGGCGGCATTAACGTTGTTCGTTTCAGGCGTTTCTAGCATCATTGTTGCGCGATGCGCGGCGGGTAATGACCGAAGTTCGTTCGGGGGCACCCGCCGGCGGCATTAACGTTATCCGTTTCACGCGTTTCTAAGATCATTGTTGCGCGATGCGCTGTTGGTAATGACCGAAGTTCGTTCGGCGGCACCCGACGGCGGCATTAACGTTGTTCGTTTGCAGCATATCTATGAACATTGTGGCGCGATGCGCGGCGGGTAATGACCGAAGTTCGTTCGGCGGCACCCGACGGCGGCATTAACGTTATCCGTTTCACGCGTTTCTAAGATCATTGTTGCGCGATGCGCGGCGGGTAATGACCGAAGTTCGTTCGGCGGCACCCGCCGGCGGCTTTAACGTTATCCGTTTCACGCGTTTCTAAGATAATTGTTGCGCGGTGCGCGGCGGGTAATGACCGAAGTTCGTTCGGCGGCACCCGACGGCGGCATTAACGTTGTTCGTTTCACGCGTTTCTAAGACCATTGTTGCGCGATGCGCGGCGGGTAATGACCGAAGTTCGTTCGGCGGCACGCGACGGCGGCATTAACGTTGTTCGTTTCAGGCGTTTCTAGCATCATTGTTGCGCGATGCGCGGCGGGTAATGACCGAAGTTCGTTCGGGGGCACCCGCCGGCGGCATTAACGTTATCCGTTTCACGCGTTTCTAAGATCATTGTTGCGCGATGCGCGGCGGGTAATGACCGAAGTTCGTTCGGCGGCACCCGACGGCGGCATTAACGTTATCCGTTTCACGCGTTTCTAAGATCATTGTTGCGCGATGCGCTGTTGGTAATGACCGAAGTTCGTTCGGCGGCACCCGACGGCGGCATTAACGTTGTTCGTTTGCGGCATATCTATGAACATTGTGGCGCGATGCGCGGCGGGTAATGACCGAAGTTCGTTCGGCGGCACCCGACGGCGGCATTAACGTTATCCGTTTCACGCGTTTCTAAGATCATTGTTGCGCGATGCGCTGTTGGTAATGACCGAAGTTCGTTCGGCGGCACCCGACGGCGGCATTAACGTTGTTCGTTTGCAGCATATCTATGAACATTGTGGCGCGATGCGCGGCGGGTAATGACCGAAGTTCGTTCGGCGGCACCCGACGGCGGCATTAACGTTATCCGTTTCACGCGTTTCTAAGATCATTGTTGCGCGATGCGCGGCGGGTAATAACCGAAGTTCGTTCGGCGGCACCCGCCGGCGGCTTTAACGTTATCCGTTTCACGCGTTTCTAAGATAATTGTTGCGCGGTGCGCGGCGGGTAATGACCGAAGTTCGTTCGGCGGCACCCGACGGCGGCATTAACGTTGTTCGTTTCACGCGTTTCTAAGATCATTGTTGCGCGATGCGCGGCGGGTAATGACCGAAGTTCGTTCGGCGGCACGCGACGGCGGCATTAACGTTGTTCGTTTCAGGCATTTCTAGCATCATTGTTGCGCGATGCGCGGCGGGTAATGACCGAAGTTCGTTCGGGGGCACCCGCCGGCGGCATTAACGTTATCCGTTTCACGCGTTTCTAAGATCATTGTTGCGCGATGCGCGGCGGGTAATGACCGAAGTTCGTTCGGCGGCACCCGACGGCGGCATTAACGTTATCCGTTTCACGCGTTTCTAAGATCATTGTTGCGCGATGCGCTGTTGGTAATGACCGAAGTTCGTTCGGCGGCACCCGACGGCGGCATTAACGTTGTTCGTTTGCGGCATATCTATGAACATTGTGGCGCGATGCGCGGCGGGTAATGACCGAAGTTCGTTCGGCGGCACCCGACGGCGGCATTAACGTTATCCGTTTCACGCGTTTCTAAGATCATTGTTGCGCGATGCGCGGCGGGTAATGACCGAAGTTCGTTCGGCGGCACCCGCCGGCGGCTTTAACGTTATCCGTTTCACGCGTTTCTAAGATCATTGTTGCGCGGTGCGCGGCGGGTAATGACCGAAGTTCGTTCGGCGGCACCCGACGGCGGCATTAACGTTGTTCGTTTCACGCGTTTCTAAGATCATTGTTGCGCGATGCGCGGCGGGTAATGACCGAAGTTCGTTCGGCGGCACCCGACGGCGGCATTAACGTTATCCGTTTCACGCGTTTCTAAGATCATTGTTGCGCGATGCGCGGCGGGTAATGACCGAAGTTCGTTCGGCGGCACCCGACGGCGGCATTAACGTTGTTCGTTTCAGGCGTTTCTAGCATCATTGTTGCGCGATGCGCGGCGGGTAATGACCGAAGTTCGTTCGGAGGCACCCGACGGCGGCATTAACGTTATCCGTTTCACGCGTTTCTAAGATCACTGTTGCGCGATGCGCGGCGGGTAATGACCGAAGTTCGTTCGGCGGCACGCGACGGCGGCATTAACGTTGTTCGTTTCAGGCGTTTCTAGCATCATTGTTGCGCGATGCGCGGCGGGTAATGACCGAAGTTCGTTCGGCGGCACCCGCCGGCGGCATTAACGTTATCCGTTTCACGCGTTTCTAAGATCATTGTTGCGCGATGCGCGGCGGGTAATGACCGAAGTTCGTTCGGCGGCACCCGACGGCGGCATTAACGTTGTTCGTTTCAAGCGTTTCTAGCATCATTGTTGCGCGATGCGCGGCGGGTAATGACCGAAGTTCGTTCGGCGGCACCCGACGGCGGCATTAACGTTGTTCGTTTGAAGCGTTTCTAGCATCATTGTTGCGCGATGCGCGGCGGGTAATGACCGAAGTTCGTTCGGCGGCACCCGACGGCGGCATTAACGTTGTTCGTTTCACGCGTTTCTAAGATCATTGTTGCGCGATACGCGGTGGGTAATGACCGAAGTTCGTTCGGCGGCACCCGACGGCGGCATTAACGTTGTTCGTTTCACGCGTTTCTAAGATCATTGTTGCGCGATGCGCGGCGGGTAATAACCGAAGTTCGTTCGGCGGCACCCGCCGGCGGCATTAACGTTGTTCGTTTCAAGCGTTTCTAAGATCATTGTTGCGCGCTGCGCGGCGGGTAATGACCGAAGTTCGTTCGGCGGCACCCGCCGGCGGCATTAACGTTATCCGTTTCACGCGTTTCTAAGATCATTGTTGCGCGATGCGCGGCGGGTAATGACCGATGTTCGTTCGGCGGCACCCGACGGCGTCATTAACGTTGTTCGTTTCAAGCGTTTCTAGCATCATTGTTGCGCGATGCGCGGCTGGTAATGACCGAAGTTCTTTCGGCGGCACCCGCCGGCGGCATTAACATTATCCGTTTCACGCGTTTCTAAGATCATTGTTGCGCCATGCGCGGCGGGTAATGACCGAAGTTCGTTCGGCGGCA
This sequence comes from Xylocopa violacea, assembly GCA_963969225.1. Classification (NCBI taxonomy): domain Eukaryota; kingdom Metazoa; phylum Arthropoda; class Insecta; order Hymenoptera; family Apidae; genus Xylocopa; species Xylocopa violacea. Next base: position 26,268,907 of record CAXAJV010000004.1, read on the forward strand.
CCCGACGGCGGCATTAACGTTATCCGTTTCACGCGTTTCTAAGGTCATTGTTGCTCGATGCGCGGCGGGTAATGACCGAAGTTCGTTCGGCGGCTCCCGACGGCGGCATTAACGTTATCCGTTTCACGCGTTTCTAAGATCATTGTTGCGCGATGCGCGGCGGGTAATGACCGAAGTTCGTTCGGCGGCACCCGACGGCGGCATTAACGTTGTTCGTTTCAAGCGTTTCTAGCATCATTGTTGCGCGATGCGCGGCGGGTAATGACCGAAGTTCGTTCGGCGGCACCCGACGGCGGCATTAACGTTATCCGTTTCACGCGTTTCTAAGATCATTGTTGCGCGATGCGCGGCGGGTAATGACCGAAGTTCGTTCGGCGGCATCCGCCGGCGGCTTTAACGTTATCCGTTTCTCGCGTTTCTAAGATCTTTGTTGCGCGGTGCGCGGCAGGTAATGACCGAAGTTCGTTCGGCGGCACCCGACGGCGGCATTAACGTTATCCCTATCACGCGTTTCTAAGATCATTGTTGCGCGATGCGCGGCGGGTAATGACCGAAGTTCGTTCGGCGGCACCCGACGGCGGCATTAACGTTATCCGTTTCACGCGTTTTTAAGATCATTGTTGCGCGATGCGCGGCGGGTAATGACCGAAGTTCGTTCGGCGGCACGCGACGGCGGCATTAACGTTGTTCGTTTCAGGCGTTTCTAGCATCATTGTTGCGCGATGCGCGGCGGGTAATGACCGAAGTTCGTTCGGCGGCACGCGACGGCGGCATTAACGTTGTTCGTTTCAGGCGTTTCTAGCATCATTGTTGTGCGATGCGCGGCGGGTAATGACCGAAGTTCGTTCGGGGGCACCCGCCGGCGGCATTAACGTTATCCGTTTCACGCGTTTCTAAGATCATTGTTGCGCGATGCGCGGCGGGTAATGACCGAAGTTCGTTCGGTGGCACCCGACGGCGGCATTAACGTTATCCGTTTCACGCGTTTCTAGGATCATTGTTGCGCGATGCGCGGCGGGTAATGACCGAAGTTCGTTCGGCGGCACCCGACGGCGGCATTAACGTTATCCGTTTCACGCGTTTCTAAGATCATTGTTGCGCGATGCGCTGTTGGTAATGACCGAAGTTCGTTCGGCGGCACCCGACGGCGGCATTAACGTTCTCCGTTTCACGCGTTTCTAAGATCATTGTTGCGCGCTGCGCGGCGGGTAGTGACCGAAGTTCGTTCGGCGGCACCCGACGGCGGCATTAACGTTGTTCGTTTGCAGCATATCTATGATCATTGTGGCGCGATGCGCGGCGGGTAATGACCGAAGTTCGTTCGGCGGCACCCGACGGCGGCATTAACGTTGTTCGTTTCAAGCGTTTCTAGCATCATTGTTGCGCGATGCGCGGCGGGTAATGACCGAAGTTCGTTCGGCGGCACCCGCCGGCGGCATTAACGTTGTTCGTTTCAAGCGTTTCTAGCATCATTGTTGCGCGATGCGCGGCGGGTAATGACCGAAGTTCGTTCGGCGGCACCCGGCGGCGGCATTAACGTTATCCGTTTCACGCGTTTCTAAGATCATTGTTGCGCGATGCGCGGCGGGTAATGACCGAAGTTCGTTCGGCGGCACCCGACGGCGGCATTAACGTTATCCGTTTCACGCGTTTCTAAGATCATTGTGGCGCGATGCGCGGCGGGTAATGACCGAAGTTCGTTCGGCGACACCCGACGGCGGCATTAACGTTGTTCGTTTCACGCGTTTCTAAGATCATTGTTGCGCGATGCGCGGCGGGTAATGACCGAAGTTCGTTCGGTGGCACCCGACGGCGGCATTAACTTTATCCGTTTCACGCGTTTCTAAGGTCATTGTTGCGCGATGCGCGGCGGGTAATGACCGAAGTTCGTTCGGCGGCACCCGACGGCGGCATTAACGTTATCCGTTTCACGCGTTTCTAAGATCATTGTTGCGCGATGCGCTGTTGGTAATGACCGAAGTTCGTACGGCGGCACCCGACGGCGGCATTAAGGTTGTTCGTTTGCAGCATATCTATGATCATTGTGGCGCGATGCGCGGCGGGTAATGACCGAAGTTCGTTCGGCGGCACGCGACGCCGGCATTAGCGTTGTTCGTTTCAGGCGTTTCTAGCATCATTGTTGCGCGATGCGCGGCGGGTAATGACCGAAGTTCGTTCGGGGGCACCCGCCGGCGGCATTAACGTTATCCGTTTCACGCGTTTCTAAGATCATTGTTGCGCGATGCGCTGTTGGTAATGACCGAAGTTCGTTCGGCGGCACCCGACGGCGGCATTAACGTTCTCCGTTTCACGCGTTTCTAAGATCATTGTTGCGCGCTGCGCGGCGGGTAGTGACCGAAGTTCGTTCGGCGGCACCCGACGGCGGCATTAACGTTGTTCGTTTGCAGCATATCTATGATCATTGTGGCGCGATGCGCGGCGGGTAATGACCGAAGTTCGTTCGGCGGCACCCGACGGCGGCATTAACGTTGTTCGTTTCAAGCGTTTCTAGCATCATTGTTGCGCGATGCGCTCTTGGTAATGCCCGAAGTTCGTTCGGCGGCATCCGACGGCGGCATTAACGTTGTTCGTCTCAGGCGTTTCTAGCATCATTGTTGCGCGATGCGCTGTTGGTAATGACCGAAGTTCGTTCGGAGGCATCCGACGGCGGCATTAACGTTATCCGTTTGCTGCGTTTCTAAGATCATTGTTGCGCGATGCGCGGCGGGTAATGAACGAAGTTGGTTCGGCGGCACGCGACGGCGGCATTAACGTTGTTCGTTTGCAGCATATCTATGATCATTGTGGCGCGATGCGCGGCGGGTAATGACCGAAGTTCGTTCGGCGGCACCCGACGGCGGCATTAACGTTATCCGTTTCACGCGTTTCTAAGATCATTGTTGCGCGATGCGCGGCGGGTAGTGACCGAAGTTCGTTCGGCGGCACCCGACGGCGGCATTAACGTTGTTCGTTTCAAGCGTTTCTAAGATCATTGTTGCGCGATTCGCGGCGGGTAATGACCGAAGTTCGTTCGGCGGCACCCGCCGGCGGCATTAACGTTATCCGTTTCACGCGTTTCTAAGATCATTGTTGCGCGCTGCGCGGCGGGTAATGACAGAAGTTCGTTCGGCGGCACCCGCCGGCGGCTTTAACGTTATCCGTTTCTCGCGTTTCTAAGATCTTTGTTGCGCGGTGCGCGGCAGGTAATGACCGAAGTTCGTTCGGCGGCACCCGACGGCGGCATTAACGTTATCCCTATCACGCGTTTCTAAGATCATTGTTGCGCGATGCGCGGCGGGTAATGACCGAAGTTCGTTCGGCGGCACCCGACGGCGGCATTAACGTTATCCGTTTCACGCGTTTTTAAGATCATTGTTGCGCGATGCGCGGCGGGTAATGACCGAAGTTCGTTCGGCGGCACGCGACGGCGGCATTAACGTTGTTCGTTTCAGGCGTTTCTAGCATCATTGTTGTGCGATGCGCGGCGGGTAATGACCGAAGTTCGTTCGGGGGCACCCGCCGGCGGCATTAACGTTATCCGTTTCACGCGTTTCTAAGATCATTGTTGCGCGATGCGCGGCGGGTAATGACCGAAGTTCGTTCGGTGGCACCCGACGGCGGCATTAACGTTATCCGTTTCACGCGTTTCTAGGATCATTGTTGCGCGATGCGCGGCGGGTAATGACCGAAGTTCGTTCGGCGGCACCCGACGGCGGCATTAACGTTATCCGTTTCACGCGTTTCTAAGATCATTGTTGCGCGATGCGCGGCGGGTAATGACCGAAGTTCGTTCGGCGGCACCCGACGGCGGCATTAACGTTATCCGTTTCACGCGTTTCTAAGATCATTGTTGCGCGATGCGCTGTTGGTAATGACCGAAGTTCGTTCGGCGGCACCCGACGGCGGCATTAACGTTGTTCGTTTGCGGCATATCTATGAACATTGTGGCGCGATGCGCGGCGGGTAATGCCCGAAGTTCGTTCGGCGGCACCCGACGGCGGCATTAACGTTATCCGTTTCACGCGTTTCTAAGATCATTGTTGCGCGATGCGCGGCGGGTAATGACCGAAGTTCGTTCGGCGGCACCCGCCGGCGGCTTTAACGTTATCCGTTTCACGCGTTTCTAAGATCATTGTTGCGCGGTGCGCGGCGGGTAATGACCGAAGTTCGTTCGGCGGCACCCGACGGCGGCATTAACGTTGTTCGTTTCACGCGTTTCTAAGATCATTGTTGCGCGATGCGCGGCGGGTAATGACCGAAGTTCGTTCGGCGGCACCCGACGGCGGCATTAACGTTATCCGTTTCACGCGTTTCTAAGATCATTGTTGCGCGATGCGCGGCGGGTAATGACCGAAGTTCGTTCGGCGGCACCCGACGGCGGCATTAACGTTGTTCGTTTCAGGCGTTTCTAGCATCATTGTTGCGCGATGCGCGGCGGGTAATGACCGAAGTTCGTTCGGAGGCACCCGACGGCGGCATTAACGTTATCCGTTTCACGCGTTTCTAAGATCACTGTTGCGCGATGCGCGGCGGGTAATGACCGAAGTTCGTTCGGCGGCACGCGACGGCGGCATTAACGTTGTTCGTTTCAGGCGTTTCTAGCATCATTGTTGCGCGATGCGCGGCGGGTAATGACCGAAGTTCGTTCGGCGGCACCCGCCGGCGGCATTAACGTTATCCGTTTCACGCGTTTCTAAGATCATTGTTGCGCGATGCGCGGCGGGTAATGACCGAAGTTCGTTCGGCGGCACCCGACGGCGGCATTAACGTTGTTCGTTTCAAGCGTTTCTAGCATCATTGTTGCGCGATGCGCGGCGGGTAATGACCGAAGTTCGTTCGGCGGCACCCGACGGCGGCATTAACGTTGTTCGTTTCACGCGTTTCTAAGATCATTGTTGCGCGATACGCGGTGGGTAATGACCGAAGTTCGTTCGGCGGCACCCGACGGCGGCATTAACGTTGTTCGTTTCACGCGTTTCTAAGATCATTGTTGCGCGATGCGCGGCGGGTAATAACCGAAGTTCGTTCGGCGGCACCCGCCGGCGGCATTAACGTTGTTCGTTTCAAGCGTTTCTAAGATCATTGTTGCGCGCTGCGCGGCGGGTAATGACCGAAGTTCGTTCGGCGGCACCCGCCGGCGGCATTAACGTTATCCGTTTCACGCGTTTCTAAGATCATTGTTGCGCGATGCGCGGCGGGTAATGACCGATGTTCGTTCGGCGGCACCCGACGGCGTCATTAACGTTGTTCGTTTCAAGCGTTTCTAGCATCATTGTTGCGCGATGCGCGGCTGGTAATGACCGAAGTTCTTTCGGCGGCACCCGCCGGCGGCATTAACATTATCCGTTTCACGCGTTTCTAAGATCATTGTTGCGCCATGCGCGGCGGGTAATGACCGAAGTTCGTTCGGCGGCACCCGACGGCGGCATTAACGTTATCCGTTTCACGCGTTTCTAAGGTCATTGTTGCTCGATGCGCGGCGGGTAATGACCGAAGTTCGTTCGGCGGCTCCCGACGGCGGCATTAACGTTATCCGTTTCACGCGTTTCTAAGATCATTGTTGCGCGATGCGCGGCGGGTAATGACCGAAGTTCGTTCGGCGGCACCCGACGGCGGCATTAACGTTGTTCGTTTCAAGCGTTTCTAGCATCATTGTTGCGCGATGCGCGGCGGGTAATGACCGAAGTTCGTTCGGCGGCACGCGACGGCGGCATTAACGTTGTTCGTTTCAGGCGTTTCTAGCATCATTGTTGTGCGATGCGCGGCGGGTAATGACCGAAGTTCGTTCGGGGGCACCCGCCGGCGGCATTAACGTTATCCGTTTCACGCGTTTCTAAGATCATTGTTGCGCGATGCGCGGCGGGTAATGACCGAAGTTCGTTCGGTGGCACCCGACGGCGGCATTAACGTTATCCGTTTCACGCGTTTCTAGGATCATTGTTGCGCGATGCGCGGCGGGTAATGACCGAAGTTCGTTCGGCGGCACCCGACGGCGGCATTAACGTTATCCGTTTCACGCGTTTCTAAGATCATTGTTGCGCGATGCGCTGTTGGTAATGACCGAAGTTCGTTCGGCGGCACCCGACGGCGGCATTAACGTTCTCCGTTTCACGCGTTTCTAAGATCATTGTTGCGCGCTGCGCGGCGGTTAGTGACCGAAGTTCGTTCGGCGGCACCCGACGGCGGCATTAACGTTGTTCGTTTGCAGCATATCTATGATCATTGTGGCGCGATGCGCGGCGGGTAATGACCGAAGTTCGTTCGGCGGCACCCGACGGCGGCATTAACGTTGTTCGTTTCAAGCGTTTCTAGCATCATTGTTGCGCGATGCGCGGCGGGTAATGACCGAAGTTCGTTCGGCGGCACCCGCCGGCGGCATTAACGTTGTTCGTTTCAAGCGTTTCTAGCATCATTGTTGCGCGATGCGCGGCGGGTAATGACCGAAGTTCGTTCGGCGGCACCCGGCGGCGGCATTAACGTTATCCGTTTCACGCGTTTCTAAGATCATTGTTGCGCGATGCGCGGCGGGTAATGACCGAAGTTCGTTCGGCGGCACCCGACGGCGGCATTAACGTTATCCGTTTCACGCGTTTCTAAGATCATTGTTGCGCGATGCGCTGTTGGTAATGACCGAAGTTCGTACGGCGGCACCCGACGGCGGCATTAAGGTTGTTCGTTTGCAGCATATCTATGATCATTGTGGCGCGATGCGCGGCGGGTAATGACCGAAGTTCGTTCGGCGGCACGCGACGCCGGCATTAGCGTTGTTCGTTTCAGGCGTTTCTAGCATCATTGTTGCGCGATGCGCGGCGGGTAATGACCGAAGTTCGTTCGGGGGCACCCGCCGGCGGCATTAACGTTATCCGTTTCACGCGTTTCTAAGATCATTGTTGCGCGATGCGCTGTTGGTAATGACCGAAGTTCGTTCGGCGGCACCCGACGGCGGCATTAACGTTCTCCGTTTCACGCGTTTCTAAGATCATTGTTGCGCGCTGCGCGGCGGGTAGTGACCGAAGTTCGTTCGGCGGCACCCGACGGCGGCATTAACGTTGTTCGTTTGCAGCATATCTATGATCATTGTGGCGCGATGCGCGGCGGGTAATGACCGAAGTTCGTTCGGCGGCACCCGACGGCGGCATTAACGTTGTTCGTTTCAATCGTTTCTAGCATCATTGTTGCGCGATGCGCTGTTGGTAATGCCCGAAGTTCGTTCGGCGGCATCCGACGGCGGCATTAACGTTGTTCGTCTCAGGCGTTTCTAGCATCATTGTTGCGCGATGCGCTGTTGGTAATGACCGAAGTTCGTTCGGAGGCATCCGACGGCGGCATTAACGTTATCCGTTTGCTGCGTTTCTAAGATCATTGTTGCGCGATGCGCGGCGGGTAATGAACGAAGTTGGTTCGGCGGCACGCGACGGCGGCATTAACGTTATCCGTTTCACGCGTTTCTAAGATCATTGTTGCGCGATGCGCGGCGGGTAGTGACCGAAGTTCGTTCGGCGGCACCCGACGGCGGCATTAACGTTGTTCGTTTCAAGCGTTTCTAAGATCATTGTTGCGCGATTCGCGGCGGGTAATGACCGAAGTTCGTTCGGCGGCACCCGCCGGCGGCATTAACGTTATCCGTTTCACGCGTTTCTAAGATCATTGTTGCGCGCTGCGCGGCGGGTAATGACAGAAGTTCGTTCGGCGGCACCCGCCGGCGGCTTTAACGTTATCCGTTTCTCGCGTTTCTAAGATCTTTGTTGCGCGGTGCGCGGCAGGTAATGACCGAAGTTCGTTCGGCGGCACCCGACGGCGGCATTAACGTTATCCCTATCACGCGTTTCTAAGATCATTGTTGCGCGATGCGCGGCGGGTAATGACCGAAGTTCGTTCGGCGGCACCCGACGGCGGCATTAACGTTATCCGTTTCACGCGTTTTTAAGATCATTGTTGCGCGATGCGCGGCGGGTAATGACCGAAGTTCGTTCGGCGGCACGCGACGGCGGCATTAACGTTGTTCGTTTCAGGCGTTTCTAGCATCATTGTTGTGCGATGCGCGGCGGGTAATGACCGAAGTTCGTTCGGGGGCACCCGCCGGCGGCATTAACGTTATCCGTTTCACGCGTTTCTAAGATCATTGTTGCGCGATGCGCGGCGGGTAATGACCGAAGTTCGTTCGGTGGCACCCGACGGCGGCATTAACGTTATCCGTTTCACGCGTTTCTAGGATCATTGTTGCGCGATGCGCGGCGGGTAATGACCGAAGTTCGTTCGGCGGCACCCGACGGCGGCATTAACGTTATCCGTTTCACGCGTTTCTAAGATCATTGTTGCGCGATGCGCGGCGGGTAATGACCGAAGTTCGTTCGGCGGCACCCGACGGCGGCATTAACGTTATCCGTTTCACGCGTTTCTAAGATCATTGTTGCGCGATGCGCTGTTGGTAATGACCGAAGTTCGTTCGGCGGCACCCGACGGCGGCATTAACGTTGTTCGTTTGCGGCATATCTATGAACATTGTGGCGCGATGCGCGGCGGGTAATGACCGAAGTTCGTTCGGCGGCACCCGACGGCGGCATTAACGTTATCCGTTTCACGCGTTTCTAAGATCATTGTTGCGCGATGCGCGGCGGGTAATGACCGAAGTTCGTTCGGCGGCACCCGCCGGCGGCTTTAACGTTATCCGTTTCACGCGTTTCTAAGATCATTGTTGCGCGGTGCGCGGCGGGTAATGACCGAAGTTCGTTCGGCGGCACCCGACGGCGGCATTAACGTTGTTCGTTTCACGCGTTTCTAAGATCATTGTTGCGCGATGCGCGGCGGGTAATGACCGAAGTTCGTTCGGCGGCACCCGACGGCGGCATTAACGTTATCCGTTTCACGCGTTTCTAAGATCATTGTTGCGCGATGCGCGGCGGGTAATGACCGAAGTTCGTTCGGCGGCACCCGACGGCGGCATTAACGTTGTTCGTTTCAGGCGTTTCTAGCATCATTGTTGCGCGATGCGCGGCGGGTAATGACCGAAGTTCGTTCGGAGGCACCCGACGGCGGCATTAACGTTATCCGTTTCACGCGTTTCTAAGATCACTGTTGCGCGATGCGCGGCGGGTAATGACCGAAGTTCGTTCGGCGGCACGCGACGGCGGCATTAACGTTGTTCGTTTCAGGCGTTTCTAGCATCATTGTTGCGCGATGCGCGGCGGGTAATGACCGAAGTTCGTTCGGCGGCACCCGCCGGCGGCATTAACGTTATCCGTTTCACGCGTTTCTAAGATCATTGTTGCGCGATGCGCGGCGGGTAATGACCGAAGTTCGTTCGGCGGCACCCGACGGCGGCATTAACGTTGTTCGTTTCAAGCGTTTCTAGCATCATTGTTGCGCGATGCGCGGCGGGTAATGACCGAAGTTCGTTCGGCGGCACCCGACGGCGGCATTAACGTTGTTCGTTTGAAGCGTTTCTAGCATCATTGTTGCGCGATGCGCTGTTGGTAATGCCCGAAGTTCGTTCGGCGGCATCCGACGGCGGCATTAACGTTGTTCGTCTCAGGCGTTTCTAGCATCATTGTTGCGCGATGCGCTGTTGGTAATGACCGAAGTTCGTTCGGAGGCATCCGACGGCGGCATTAACGTTATCCGTTTGCTGCGTTTCTAAGATCATTGTTGCGCGATGCGCGGCGGGTAATGAACGAAGTTGGTTCGGCGGCACGCGACGGCGGCATTAACGTTGTTCGTTTGCAGCATATCTATGATCATTGTGGCGCGATGCGCGGCGGGTAATGACCGAAGTTCGTTCGGCGGCACCCGACGGCGGCATTAACGTTATCCGTTTCACGCGTTTCTAAGATCATTGTTGCGCGATGCGCGGCGGGTAGTGACCGAAGTTCGTTCGGCGGCACGCGACGGCGGCATTAACGTTGTTCGTTTCAGGCGTTTCTAGCATCATTGTTGTGCGATGCGCGGCGGGTAATGACCGAAGTTCGTTCGGGGGCACCCGCCGGCGGCATTAACGTTATCCGTTTCACGCGTTTCTAAGATCATTGTTGCGCGATGCGCGGCGGGTAATGACCGAAGTTCGTTCGGTGGCACCCGACGGCGGCATTAACGTTATCCGTTTCACGCGTTTCTAGGATCATTGTTGCGCGATGCGCGGCGGGTAATGACCGAAGTTCGTTCGGCGGCACCCGACGGCGGCATTAACGTTATCCGTTTCACGCGTTTCTAAGATCATTGTTGCGCGATGCGCGGCGGGTAATGACCGAAGTTCGTTCGGCGGCACCCGACGGCGGCATTAACGTTATCCGTTTCACGCGTTTCTAAGATCATTGTTGCGCGATGCGCTGTTGGTAATGACCGAAGTTCGTTCGGCGGCACCCGACGGCGGCATTAACGTTGTTCGTTTGCGGCATATCTATGAACATTGTGGCGCGATGCGCGGCGGGTAATGACCGAAGTTCGTTCGGCGGCACCCGACGGCGGCATTAACGTTATCCGTTTCACGCGTTTCTAAGATCATTGTTGCGCGATGCGCGGCGGGTAATGACCGAAGTTCGTTCGGCGGCACCCGCCGGCGGCTTTAACGTTATCCGTTTCACGCGTTTCTAAGATCATTGTTGCGCGGTGCGCGGCGGGTAATGACCGAAGTTCGTTCGGCGGCACCCGACGGCGGCATTAACGTTGTTCGTTTCACGCGTTTCTAAGATCATTGTTGCGCGATGCGCGGCGGGTAATGACCGAAGTTCGTTCGGCGGCACCCGACGGCGGCATTAACGTTATCCGTTTCACGCGTTTCTAAGATCATTGTTGCGCGATGCGCGGCGGGTAATGACCGAAGTTCGTTCGGCGGCACCCGACGGCGGCATTAACGTTGTTCGTTTCAAGCGTTTCTAGCATCATTGTTGCGCGATGCGCGGCGGGTAATGACCGAAGTTCGTTCGGCGGCACCCGACGGCGGCATTAACGTTGTTCGTTTGAAGCGTTTCTAGCATCATTGTTGCGCGATGCGCTGTTGGTAATGCCCGAAGTTCGTTCGGCGGCATCCGACGGCGGCATTAACGTTGTTCGTCTCAGGCGTTTCTAGCATCATTGTTGCGCGATGCGCTGTTGGTAATGACCGAAGTTCGTTCGGAGGCATCCGACGGCGGCATTAACGTTATCCGTTTGCTGCGTTTCTAAGATCATTGTTGCGCGATGCGCGGCGGGTAATGAACGAAGTTGGTTCGGCGGCACGCGACGGCGGCATTAACGTTGTTCGTTTGCAGCATATCTATGATCATTGTGGCGCGATGCGCGGCGGGTAATGACCGAAGTTCGTTCGGCGGCACCCGACGGCGGCATTAACGTTATCCGTTTCACGCGTTTCTAAGATCATTGTTGCGCGATGCGCGGCGGGTAGTGACCGAAGTTCGTTCGGCGGCACGCGACGGCGGCATTAACGTTGTTCGTTTCAGGCGTTTCTAGCATCATTGTTGTGCGATGCGCGGCGGGTAATGACCGAAGTTCGTTCGGGGGCACCCGCCGGCGGCATTAACGTTATCCGTTTCACGCGTTTCTAAGATCATTGTTGCGCGATGCGCGGCGGGTAATGACCGAAGTTCGTTCGGTGGCACCCGACGGCGGCATTAACGTTATCCGTTTCACGCGTTTCTAGGATCATTGTTGCGCGATGCGCGGCGGGTAATGACCGAAGTTCGTTCGGCGGCACCCGACGGCGGCATTAACGTTATCCGTTTCACGCGTTTCTAAGATCATTGTTGCGCGATGCGCGGCGGGTAATGACCGAAGTTCGTTCGGCGGCACCCGACGGCGGCATTAACGTTATCCGTTTCACGCGTTTCTAAGATCATTGTTGCGCGATGCGCTGTTGGTAATGACCGAAGTTCGTTCGGCGGCACCCGACGGCGGCATTAACGTTGTTCGTTTGCGGCATATCTATGAACATTGTGGCGCGATGCGCGGCGGGTAATGACCGAAGTTCGTTCGGCGGCACCCGACGGCGGCATTAACGTTATCCGTTTCACGCGTTTCTAAGATCATTGTTGCGCGATGCGCGGCGGGTAATGACCGAAGTTCGTTCGGCGGCACCCGCCGGCGGCTTTAACGTTATCCGTTTCACGCGTTTCTAAGATCATTGTTGCGCGGTGCGCGGCGGGTAATGACCGAAGTTCGTTCGGCGGCACCCGACGGCGGCATTAACGTTGTTCGTTTCACGCGTTTCTAAGATCATTGTTGCGCGATGCGCGGCGGGTAATGACCGAAGTTCGTTCGGCGGCACCCGACGGCGGCATTAACGTTATCCGTTTCACGCGTTTCTAAGATCATTGTTGCGCGATGCGCGGCGGGTAATGACCGAAGTTCGTTCGGCGGCACCCGACGGCGGCATTAACGTTGTTCGTTTCAGGCGTTTCTAGCATCATTGTTGCGCGATGCGCGGCGGGTAATGACCGAAGTTCGTTCGGAGGCACCCGACGGCGGCATTAACGTTATCCGTTTCACGCGTTTCTAAGATCACTGTTGCGCGATGCGCGGCGGGTAATGACCGAAGTTCGTTCGGCGGCACGCGACGGCGGCATTAACGTTGTTCGTTTCAGGCGTTTCTAGCATCATTGTTGCGCGATGCGCGGCGGGTAATGACCGAAGTTCGTTCGGCGGCACCCGCCGGCGGCATTAACGTTATCCGTTTCACGCGTTTCTAAGATCATTGTTGCGCGATGCGCGGCGGGTAATGACCGAAGTTCGTTCGGCGGCACCCGACGGCGGCATTAACGTTGTTCGTTTCAAGCGTTTCTAGCATCATTGTTGCGCGATGCGCGGCGGGTAATGACCGAAGTTCGTTCGGCGGCACCCGACGGCGGCATTAACGTTGTTCGTTTGAAGCGTTTCTAGCATCATTGTTGCGCGATGCGCGGCGGGTAATGACCGAAGTTCGTTCGGCGGCACCCGACGGCGGCATTAACGTTGTTCGTTTCACGCGTTTCTAAGATCATTGTTGCGCGATACGCGGTGGGTAATGACCGAAGTTCGTTCGGCGGCACCCGACGGCGGCATTAACGTTGTTCGTTTCACGCGTTTCTAAGATCATTGTTGCGCGATGCGCGGCGGGTAATAACCGAAGTTCGTTCGGCGGCACCCGCCGGCGGCATTAACGTTGTTCGTTTCAAGCGTTTCTAAGATCATTGTTGCGCGCTGCGCGGCGGGTAATGACCGAAGTTCGTTCGGCGGCACCCGCCGGCGGCATTAACGTTATCCGTTTCACGCGTTTCTAAGATCATTGTTGCGCGATGCGCGGCGGGTAATGACCGATGTTCGTTCGGCGGCACCCGACGGCGTCATTAACGTTGTTCGTTTCAAGCGTTTCTAGCATCATTGTTGCGCGATGCGCGGCTGGTAATGACCGAAGTTCTTTCGGCGGCACCCGCCGGCGGCATTAACATTATCCGTTTCACGCGTTTCTAAGATCATTGTTGCGCCATGCGCGGCGGGTAATGACCGAAGTTCGTTCGGCGGCACCCGACGGCGGCATTAACGTTATCCGTTTCACGCGTTTCTAAGGTCATTGTTGCTCGATGCGCGGCGGGTAATGACCGAAGTTCGTTCGGCGGCTCCCGACGGCGGCATTAACGTTATCCGTTTCACGCGTTTCTAAGATCATTGTTGCGCGATGCGCGGCGGGTAATGACCGAAGTTCGTTCGGCGGCACCCGACGGCGGCATTAACGTTGTTCGTTTCAAGCGTTTCTAGCATCATTGTTGCGCGATGCGCGGCGGGTAATGACCGAAGTTCGTTCGGCGGCACGCGACGGCGGCATTAACGTTGTTCGTTTCAGGCGTTTCTAGCATCATTGTTGTGCGATGCGCGGCGGGTAATGACCGAAGTTCGTTCGGGGGCACCCGCCGGCGGCATTAACGTTATCCGTTTCACGCGTTTCTAAGATCATTGTTGCGCGATGCGCGGCGGGTAATGACCGAAGTTCGTTCGGTGGCACCCGACGGCGGCATTAACGTTATCCGTTTCACGCGTTTCTAGGATCATTGTTGCGCGATGCGCGGCGGGTAATGACCGAAGTTCGTTCGGCGGCACCCGACGGCGGCATTAACGTTATCCGTTTCACGCGTTTCTAAGATCATTGTTGCGCGATGCGCTGTTGGTAATGACCGAAGTTCGTTCGGCGGCACCCGACGGCGGCATTAACGTTCTCCGTTTCACGCGTTTCTAAGATCATTGTTGCGCGCTGCGCGGCGGTTAGTGACCGAAGTTCGTTCGGCGGCACCCGACGGCGGCATTAACGTTGTTCGTTTGCAGCATATCTATGATCATTGTGGCGCGATGCGCGGCGGGTAATGACCGAAGTTCGTTCGGCGGCACCCGACGGCGGCATTAACGTTGTTCGTTTCAAGCGTTTCTAGCATCATTGTTGCGCGATGCGCGGCGGGTAATGACCGAAGTTCGTTCGGCGGCACCCGCCGGCGGCATTAACGTTGTTCGTTTCAAGCGTTTCTAGCATCATTGTTGCGCGATGCGCGGCGGGTAATGACCGAAGTTCGTTCGGCGGCACCCGGCGGCGGCATTAACGTTATCCGTTTCACGCGTTTCTAAGATCATTGTTGCGCGATGCGCGGCGGGTAATGACCGAAGTTCGTTCGGCGGCACCCGACGGCGGCATTAACGTTATCCGTTTCACGCGTTTCTAAGATCATTGTTGCGCGATGCGCGGCGGGTAATGACCGAAGTTCGTTCGGCGACACCCGACGGCGGCATTAACGTTGTTCGTTTCACGCGTTTCTAAGATCATTGTTGCGCGATGCGCGGCGGGTAATGACCGAAGTTCGTTCGGTGGCACCCGACGGCGGCATTAACTTTATCCGTTTCACGCGTTTCTAAGGTCATTGTTGCGCGATGCGCGGCGGGTAATGACCGAAGTTCGTTCGGCGGCACCCGACGGCGGCATTAACGTTATCCGTTTCACGCGTTTCTAAGATCATTGTTGCGCGATGCGCTGTTGGTAATGACCGAAGTTCGTACGGCGGCACCCGACGGCGGCATTAAGGTTGTTCGTTTGCAGCATATCTATGATCATTGTGGCGCGATGCGCGGCGGGTAATGACCGAAGTTCGTTCGGCGGCACGCGACGCCGGCATTAGCGTTGTTCGTTTCAGGCGTTTCTAGCATCATTGTTGCGCGATGCGCGGCGGGTAATGACCGAAGTTCGTTCGGGGGCACCCGCCGGCGGCATTAACGTTATCCGTTTCACGCGTTTCTAAGATCATTGTTGCGCGATGCGCTGTTGGTAATGACCGAAGTTCGTTCGGCGGCACCCGACGGCGGCATTAACGTTCTCCGTTTCACGCGTTTCTAAGATCATTGTTGCGCGCTGCGCGGCGGGTAGTGACCGAAGTTCGTTCGGCGGCACCCGACGGCGGCATTAACGTTGTTCGTTTGCAGCATATCTATGATCATTGTGGCGCGATGCGCGGCGGGTAATGACCGAAGTTCGTTCGGCGGCACCCGACGGCGGCATTAACGTTGTTCGTTTCAAGCGTTTCTAGCATCATTGTTGCGCGATGCGCTGTTGGTAATGCCCGAAGTTCGTTCGGCGGCATCCGACGGCGGCATTAACGTTGTTCGTCTCAGGCGTTTCTAGCATCATTGTTGCGCGATGCGCTGTTGGTAATGACCGAAGTTCGTTCGGAGGCATCCGACGGCGGCATTAACGTTATCCGTTTGCTGCGTTTCTAAGATCATTGTTGCGCGATGCGCGGCGGGTAATGAACGAAGTTGGTTCGGCGGCACGCGACGGCGGCATTAACGTTGTTCGTTTGCAGCATATCTATGATCATTGTGGCGCGATGCGCGGCGGGTAATGACCGAAGTTCGTTCGGCGGCACCCGACGGCGGCATTAACGTTATCCGTTTCACGCGTTTCTAAGATCATTGTTGCGCGATGCGCGGCGGGTAGTGACCGAAGTTCGTTCGGCGGCACCCGACGGCGGCATTAACGTTGTTCGTTTCAAGCGTTTCTAAGATCATTGTTGCGCGATTCGCGGCGGGTAATGACCGAAGTTCGTTCGGCGGCACCCGCCGGCGGCATTAACGTTATCCGTTTCACGCGTTTCTAAGATCATTGTTGCGCGCTGCGCGGCGGGTAATGACAGAAGTTCGTTCGGCGGCACCCGCCGGCGGCTTTAACGTTATCCGTTTCTCGCGTTTCTAAGATCTTTGTTGCGCGGTGCGCGGCAGGTAATGACCGAAGTTCGTTCGGCGGCACCCGACGGCGGCATTAACGTTATCCCTATCACGCGTTTCTAAGATAATTGTTGCGCGATGCGCGGCGGGTAATGACCGAAGTTCGTTCGGCGGCACCCGACGGCGGCATTAACGTTATCCGTTTCACGCGTTTTTAAGATCATTGTTGCGCGATGCGCGGCGGGTAATGACCGAAGTTCGTTCGGCGGCACGCGACGGCGGCATTAACGTTGTTCGTTTCAGGCGTTTCTAGCATCATTGTTGTGCGATGCGCGGCGGGTAATGACCGAAGTTCGTTCGGGGGCACCCGCCGGCGGCATTAACGTTATCCGTTTCACGCGTTTCTAAGATCATTGTTGCGCGATGCGCGGCGGGTAATGACCGAAGTTCGTTCGGTGGCACCCGACGGCGGCATTAACGTTATCCGTTTCACGCGTTTCTAGGATCATTGTTGCGCGATGCGCGGCGGGTAATGACCGAAGTTCGTTCGGCGGCACCCGACGGCGGCATTAACGTTATCCGTTTCACGCGTTTCTAAGATCATTGTTGCGCGATGCGCTGTTGGTAATGACCGAAGTTCGTTCGGCGGCACCCGACGGCGGCATTAACGTTCTCCGTTTCACGCGTTTCTAAGATCATTGTTGCGCGCTGCGCGGCGGGTAGTGACCGAAGTTCGTTCGGCGGCACCCGACGGCGGCATTAACGTTATCCGTTTCACGCGTTTCTAAGGTCATTGTTGCTCGATGCGCGGCGGGTAATGACCGAAGTTCGTTCGGCGGCACCCGACGGCGGCATTAACGTTGTTCGTTTGCAGCATATCTATGATCATTGTGGCGCGATGCGCGGCGGGTAATGACCGAAGTTCGTTCGGCGGCACCCGACGGCGGCATTAACGTTGTTCGTTTCAAGCGTTTCCAGCATCATTGTTGCGCGATGCGCGGCGGGTAATGACCGAAGTTCGTTCGGCGGCACCCGCCGGCGGCATTAACGTTGTTCGTTTCAAGCGTTTCTAGCATCATTGTTGCGCGATGCGCGGCGGGTAATGACCGAAGTTCGTACGGCGGCACCCGGCGGCGGCATTAACGTTATCCGTTTCACGCGTTTCTAAGATCATTGTTGCGCGATGCGCGGCGGGTAATGACCGAAGTTCGTTCGGCGGCACCCGACGGCGGCATTAACGTTATCCGTTTCACGCGTTTCTAAGATCATTGTTGCGCGATGCGCGGCGGGTAATGACCGAAGTTCGTTCGGCGACACCCGACGGCGGCATTAACGTTGTTCGTTTCACGCGTTTCTAAGATCATTGTTGCGCGATGCGCGGCGGGTAATGACCGAAGTTCGTTCGGTGGCACCCGACGGCGGCATTAACTTTATCCGTTTCACGCGTTTCTAAGGTCATTGTTGCGCGATGCGCGGCGGGTAATGACCGAAGTTCGTTCGGCGGCACCCGACGGCGGCATTAACGTTATCCGTTTCACGCGTTTCTAAGATCATTGTTGCGCGCTGCGCGGCGGGTAATGACAGAAGTTCGTTCGGCGGCACCCGCCGGCGGCATTAACGTTGTTCGTTTGCAGCATATCTATGATCATTGTGGCGCGATGCGCGGCGGGTAATGACCGAAGTTCGTTCGGCGGCACCCGACGGCGGCATTAACGTTATCCGTTTCACGCGTTTCTAAGATCATTGTTGCGCGATGCGCGGCGGGTAATGACCGAAGTTCGTTCGGCGGCACCCGACGGCGGCATTAACGTTGTTCGTTTCAAGCGTTTCTAGCATTATTGTTGCGCGATGCGCGGCGGGTAATGACCGAAGTTCGTTCGGCGGCACCCGCCGGCGGCATTAACGTTATCCGTTTCACGCGTTTCTAAGATCATTGTTGCGCGATGCGCGGCGGGTAATGACCGAAGTTCGTTCGGCGGCACCCGACGGCGGCATTAACGCTGTTCGTTTCAAGCGTTTCTAGCATCATTGTTGCGCGATGCGCGGCGGGTAATGACCGAAGTTCGTTCGGCGGCACCCGCCGGCGGCATTAACGTTGTTCGTTTCAAGCGTTTCTAGCATCATTGTTGCGCGATGCGCGGCGGGTAATGACCGAAGTTCGTTCGGCGGCACCCGGCGGCGGCATTAACGTTATCCGTTTCACGCGTTTCTAAGATCATTGTTGCGCGATGCGCGGCGGGTAATGACCGAAGTTCGTTCGGCGGCACCCGACGGCGGCATTAACGTTATCCGTTTCACGCGTTTCTAAGATCATTGTTGCGCGATGCGCGGCGGGTAATGACCGAAGTTCGTTCGGCGACACCCGACGGCGGCATTAACGTTGTTCGTTTCACGCGTTTCTAAGATCATTGTTGCGCGATGCGCGGCGGGTAATGACCGAAGTTCGTTCGGCGGCACCCGACGGCGGCATTAACGTTCTCCGTTTCACGCGTTTCTAAGATCATTGTTGCGCGATGCGCGGCGGGTAATGACCGAAGTTCGTTCGGCGGCACGCGACGGCGGCATTAACGTTGTTCGTTTCAGGCGTTTCTAGCATCATTGTTGCGCGATGCGCGGCGGGTAATGACCGAAGTTCGTTCGGCGGCACCCGCCGGCGGCATTAACGTTATCCGTTTCACGCGTTTCTAAGATCATTGTTGCGCGATGCGCGGCGGGTAATGTCCGAAGTTCGTTCGGCGGCACCCGACGGCGGCATTAACGTTGTTCGTTTCAAGCGTTTCTAGCATCATTGTTGCGCGATGCGCGGCTGGTAATGACCGAAGTTCTTTCGGCGGCACCCGCCGGCGGCATTAACGTTATCCGTTTCACGCGTTTCTAAGATCATTGTTGCGCGATGCGCGGCGGGTAATGACTGAAGTTCGTTCGGCGGCACCCGACGGCGGCATTAACGTTATCCGTTTCACGCGTTTCTAATATCATTGTTGCTCGATGCGCGGCGGGTAATGACCAACGTTCGTTCGGCGGCACCCGACGGCGGCATTAACGTTATCCGTTTCACGCGTTTCTAAGATCATTGTTGCGCGATGCGCGGCGGGTAATGACCGAAGTTCGTTAAGCGGCACCCGACGGCGGCATTAACGTTGTTCGTTTCAAGCGTTTCTAGCATCATTGTTGCGCGATTCGCGGCGGGTAATGACCGAAGTTCGTTCGGCGGCACCCGCCGGCGGCATTAACGTTATCGGTTTCACGCGTTTCTAAGATCATTGTTGCGCGATGCGCGGCGGGTAATGACCGAAGTTCGTTCGGCGGCACGCGACGGCGGCATTAACGTTGTTCGTTTCAGGCGTTTCTAGCATCATTGTTGCGCGATGCGCGGCGGGTAATGACCGAAGTTCGTTCGGGGGCACCCGCCGGCGGCATTTACGTTATCCGTTTCACGCGTTTCTAAGATCATTGTTGCGCGATGCGCGGCGGGTAATGACCGAAGTTCGTTCGGCGGCACCCGACGGCGTCATTAACGTTGTTCGTTTCAAGCGTTTCTAGCATCATTGTTGCGCGATGCGCGGCTGGTAATGACCGAAGTTCTTTCGGCGGCACCCGCCGGCGGCATTAACATTATCCGTTTCACGCGTTTCTAAGATCATTGTTGCGCGATGCGCGGCGGGTAATGACCGAAGTTCGTTCGGCGGCACCCGACGGCGGCATTAACGTTATCCGTTTCACGCGTTTCTAAGGTCATTGTTGCTCGATGCGCGGCGGGTAATGACCGTAGTTCGTTCGGCGGCACCCGACGGCGGCATTAACGTTATCCGTTTCACGCGTTTCTAAGATCATTGTTGCGCGATGCGCGGCGGGTAATGACCGAAGTTCGTTCGGCGGCACGCGACGGCGGCATTAACGTTGTTCGTTTCAGGCGTTTCTAGCATCATTGTTGCGCGATGCGCGGCGGGTAATGACCGAAGTTCGTTCGGCGGCACGCGACGGCGGCATTAACGTTGTTCGTTTCAGGCGTTTCTAGCATCATTGTTGCGCGATGCGCGGCGGGTAATGACCGAAGTTCGTTCGGCGGCACCCGCCGGCGGCATTAACGTTATCCGTTTCAGGCGTTTCTAGCATCATTGTTGCGCGATGCGCGGCGGGTAATGACCGAAGTTCGTTCGGCGGCACCCGCCGGCGGCATTAACGTTATCCGTTTCAAGCGTTTCTAGCATCATTGTTGCGCGATGCGCGGCGGGTAATGACCGAAGTTCGTTCGGCGGCACCCGACGGCGGCATTAACGTTGTTCGTTTCAAGCGTTTCTAGCATCATTGTTGCGCGATGCGCGGCGGGTAATGACCGAAGTTCGTTCGGCGGCACCCGACGGCGGCATTAACGTTGTTCGTTTCACGCGTTTCTAAGATCATTGTTGCGCGATACACGGCGGGTAATGACCGAAGTTCGTTCGGCGGCACCCGACGGCGGCATTAACGTTGTTCGTTTCACGCGTTTCTAAGATCATTGTTGCGCGATGCGCGGCGGGTAATAACCGAAGTTCGTTCGGCGGCACCCGCCGGCGGCATTAACGTTGTTCGTTTCAAGCGTTTCTAAGATCATTGTTGCGCGCTGCGCGGAGGGTAATGACCGAAGTTCGTTCGGCGGCACCCGACGGCGGCATTAACGTTCTCCGTTTCACGCGTTTCTAAGATCATTGTTGCGCGATGCGCGGCGGGTAATGACCGAAGTTCGTTCGGCGGCACGCGACGGCGGCATTAACGTTGTTCGTTTCAGGCGTTTCTAGCATCATTGTTGCGCGATGCGCGGCGGGTAATGACCGAAGTTCGTTCGGGGGCACCCGCCGGCGGCATTAACGTTATCCGTTTCACGCGTTTCTAAGATCATTGTTGCGCGATGCGCGGCGGGTAATGTCCGAAGTTCGTTCGGCGGCACCCGACGGCGTCATTAACGTTGTTCGTTTCAAGCGTTTCTAGCATCATTGTTGCGCGATGCGCGGCTGGTAATGACCGAAGTTCTTTCGGCGGCACCCGCCGGCGGCATTAACATTATCCGTTTCACGCGTTTCTAAGATCATTGTTGCGCGATGCGCGGCGGGTAATGACCGAAGTTCGTTCGGCGGCACCCGACGGCGGCATTAACGTTATCCGTTTCACGCGTTTCTAATATCATTGTTGCTCGATGCGCGGCGGGTAATGACCAAAGTTCGTTCGGCGGCACCCGACGGCGGCATTAACGTTATCCGTTTCACGCGTTTCTAAGATCATTGTTGCGCGATGCGCGGCGGGTAATGACCGAAGTTCGTTCGGCGGCACCCGACGGCGGCATTAACGTTGTTCGTTTCAAGCGTTTCTAGCATCATTGTTGCGCGATGCGCGGCGGGTAATGACCGACGTTCGTTCGGCGGCACCCGCCGGCGGCATTAACGTTGTTCGTTTCAAGCGTTTCTAGCATCATTGTTGCGCGATTCCCGGCGGGTAATGACCGAAGTTCGTTCGGCGGCACCCGCCGGCGGCATTAACGTTATCCGTTTCACGCGTTTCTAAGATCATTGTTGCGCGATGCGCGGCGGGTAATGACCGAAGTTCGTTCGGCGGCACGCGACGGCGGCATTAACGTTGTTCGTTTCAGGCGTTTCTAGCATCATTGTTGCGCGATGCGCGGCGGGTAATGACCGAAGTTCGTTCGGGGGCACCCGCCGGCGGCATTTACGTTATCCGTTTCACGCGTTTCTAAGATCATTGTTGCGCGATGCGCGGCGGGTAATGACCGAAGTTCGTTCGGCGGCACCCGACGGCGTCATTAACGTTGTTCGTTTCAAGCGTTTCTAGCATCATTGTTGCGCGATGCGCGGCTGGTAATGACCGAAGTTCTTTCGGCGGCACCCTTCGGCGGCATTAACATTATCCGTTTCTCGCGTTTCTAAGATCATTGTTGCGCGATGCGCGGCGGGTAATGACCGAAGTTCGTTCGGCGGCACCCGACGGCGGCATTAACGTTATCCGTTTCACGCGTTTCTAAGGTCATTGTTGCTCGATGCGCGGCGGGTAATGACCGAAGTTCGTTCGGCGGCACCCGACGGCGGCATTAACGTTATCCGTTTCACGCGTTTCTAAGATCATTGTTGCGCGATGCGCGGCGGGTAATGTCCGAAGTTCGTTCGGCGGCACCCGACGGCGGCATTAACGTTGTTCGTTTCAAGCGTTTCTAGCATCATTGTTGCGCGATGCGCGGCGGGTAATGACCGAAGTTCGTTCGGCGGCACCCGACGGCGGCATTAACGTTGTTCGTTTCAAGCGTTTCTAGCATCATTGTTGCGCGATGCGCGGCGGGTAATGACCGAAGTTCGTTCGGCGGCACCCGACGGCGGCATTAACGTTGTTCGTTTCACGCGTTTCTAAGATCATTGTTGCGCGATACACGGCGGGTAATGACCGAAGTTCGTTCGGCGGCACCCGACGGCGGCATTAACGTTGTTCGTTTCACGCGTTTCTAAGATCATTGTTGCGCGATGCGCGGCGGGTAATAACCGAAGTTCGTTCGGCGGCACCCGCCGGCGGCATTAACGTTGTTCGTTTCAAGCGTTTCTAAGATCATTGTTGCGCGCTGCGCGGAGGGTAATGACCGAAGTTCGTTCGGCGGCAGCCGACGGCGGCATTAACGTTCTCCGTTTCACGCGTTTCTAAGATCATTGTTGCGCGATGCGCGGCGGGTAATGACCGAAGTTCGTTCGGCGGCACGCGACGGCGGCATTAACGTTGTTCGTTTCAGGCGTTTCTAGCATCATTGTTGCGCGATGCGCGGCGGGTAATGACCGAAGTTCGTTCGGGGGCACCCGCCGGCGGCATTAACGTTATCCGTTTCACGCGTTTCTAAGATCATTGTTGCGCGATGCGCGGCGGGTAATGTCCGAAGTTCGTTCGGCGGCACCCGACGGCGTCATTAACGTTGTTCGTTTCAAGCGTTTCTAGCATCATTGTTGCGCGATGCGCGGCTGGTAATGACCGAAGTTCTTTCGGCGGCACCCGCCGGCGGCATTAACATTATCCGTTTCACGCGTTTCTAAGATCATTGTTGCGCGATGCGCGGCGGGTAATGACCGAAGTTCGTTCGGCGGCACCCGACGGCGGCATTAACGTTATCCGTTTCACGCGTTTCTAATATCATTGTTGCTCGATGCGCGGCGGGTAATGACCAAAGTTCGTTCGGCGGCACCCGACGGCGGCATTAACGTTATCCGTTTCACGCGTTTCTAAGATCATTGTTGCGCGATGCGCGGCGGGTAATGACCGAAGTTCGTTCGGCGGCACCCGACGGCGGCATTAACGTTGTTCGTTTCAAGCGTTTCTAGCATCATTGTTGCGCGATGCGCGGCGGGTAATGACCGACGTTCGTTCGGCGGCACCCGCCGGCGGCATTAACGTTGTTCGTTTCAAGCGTTTCTAGCATCATTGTTGCGCGATTCCCGGCGGGTAATGACCGAAGTTCGTTCGGCGGCACCCGCCGGCGGCATTAACGTTATCCGTTTCACGCGTTTCTAAGATCATTGTTGCGCGATGCGCGGCGGGTAATGACCGAAGTTCGTTCGGCGGCACGCGACGGCGGCATTAACGTTGTTCGTTTCAGGCGTTTCTAGCATCATTGTTGCGCGATGCGCGGCGGGTAATGACCGAAGTTCGTTCGGGGGCACCCGCCGGCGGCATTTACGTTATCCGTTTCACGCGTTTCTAAGATCATTGTTGCGCGATGCGCGGCGGGTAATGACCGAAGTTCGTTCGGCGGCACCCGACGGCGTCATTAACGTTGTTCGTTTCAAGCGTTTCTAGCATCATTGTTGCGCGATGCGCGGCTGGTAATGACCGAAGTTCTTTCGGCGGCACCCTTCGGCGGCATTAACATTATCCGTTTCTCGCGTTTCTAAGATCATTGTTGCGCGATGCGCGGCGGGTAATGACCGAAGTTCGTTCGGCGGCACCCGACGGCGGCATTAACGTTATCCGTTTCACGCGTTTCTAAGGTCATTGTTGCTCGATGCGCGGCGGGTAATGACCGAAGTTCGTTCGGCGGCACCCGACGGCGGCATTAACGTTATCCGTTTCACGCGTTTCTAAGATCATTGTTGCGCGATGCGCGGCGGGTAATGACCGAAGTTCGTTCGGCGGCACCCGACGGCGGCATTAACGTTGTTCGTTTCAAGCGTTTCTAGCATTATTGTTGCGCGATGCGCGGCGGGTAATGACCGAAGTTCGTTCGGCGGCACCCGCCGGCGGCATTAACGTTATCCGTTTCACGCGTTTCTAAGATCATTGTTGCGCGATGCGCGGCGGGTAATGACCGAAGTTCGTTCGGCGGCACCCGACGGCGGCATTAACGTTGTTCGTTTCACGCGTTTCTAAGATCATTGTTGCGCGATGCGCGGCGGGTAATAACCGAAGTTCGTTCGGCGGCACCCGCCGGCGGCATTAACGTTGTTCGTTTCAAGCGTTTCTAAGATCATTGTTGCGCGCTGCGCGGAGGGTAATGACCGAAGTTCGTTCGGCGGCACCCGACGGCGGCATTAACGTTCTCCGTTTCACGCGTTTCTAAGATCATTGTTGCGCGATGCGCGGCGGGTAATGACCGAAGTTCGTTCGGCGGCACGCGACGGCGGCATTAACGTTGTTCGTTTCAGGCGTTTCTAGCATCATTGTTGCGCGATGCGCGGCGGGTAATGACCGAAGTTCGTTCGGGGGCACCCGCCGGCGGCATTAACGTTATCCGTTTCACGCGTTTCTAAGATCATTGTTGCGCGATGCGCGGCGGGTAATGTCCGAAGTTCGTTCGGCGGCACCCGACGGCGTCATTAACGTTGTTCGTTTCAGGCGTTTCTAGCATCATTGTTGCGCGATGCGCGGCTGGTAATGACCGAAGTTCTTTCGGCGGCACCCGCCGGCGGCATTAACATTATCCGTTTCACGCGTTTCTAAGATCATTGTTGCGCGATGCGCGGCGGGTAATGACCGAAGTTCGTTCGGCGGCACCCGACGGCGGCATTAACGTTATCCGTTTCACGCGTTTCTAATATCATTGTTGCTCGATGCGCGGCGGGTAATGACCAAAGTTCGTTCGGCGGCACCCGACGGCGGCATTAACGTTATCCGTTTCACGCGTTTCTAAGATCATTGTTGCGCGATGCGCGGCGGGTAATGACCGAAGTTCGTTCGGCGGCACCCGACGGCGGCATTAACGTTGTTCGTTTCAAGCGTTTCTAGCATCATTGTTGCGCGATGCGCGGCGGGTAATGACCGACGTTCGTTCGGCGGCACCCGCCGGCGGCATTAACGTTGTTCGTTTCAAGCGTTTCTAGCATCATTGTTGCGCGATTCGCGGCGGGTAATGACCGAAGTTCGTTCGGCGGCACCCGCCGGCGGCATTAACGTTATCCGTTTCACGCGTTTCTAAGATCATTGTTGCGCGATGCGCGGCGGGGAATGACCGAAGTTCGTTCGGCGGCACGCGACGGCGGCATTAACGTTGTTCGT
This sequence comes from Xylocopa violacea, assembly GCA_963969225.1. Classification (NCBI taxonomy): domain Eukaryota; kingdom Metazoa; phylum Arthropoda; class Insecta; order Hymenoptera; family Apidae; genus Xylocopa; species Xylocopa violacea. The sequence goes on from CAXAJV010000004.1 coordinate 26,294,584, forward strand.
TTCAGGCGTTTCTAGCATCATTGTTGCGCGATGCGCGGCGGGTAATGACCGAAGTTCGTTCGGGGGCACCCGCCGGCGGCATTTACGTTATCCGTTTCACGCGTTTCTAAGATCATTGTTGCGCGATGCGCGGCGGGTAATGACCGAAGTTCGTTCGGCGGCACCCGACGGCGTCATTAACGTTGTTCGTTTCAAGCGTTTCTAGCATCATTGTTGCGCGATGCGCGGCTGGTAATGACCGAAGTTCTTTCGGCGGCACCCGCCGGCGGCATTAACATTATCCGTTTCACGCGTTTCTAAGATCATTGTTGCGCGATGCGCGGCGGGTAATGACCGAAGTTCGTTCGGCGGCACCCGACGGCGGCATTAACGTTATCCGTTTCACGCGTTTCTAAGGTCATTGTTGCTCGATGCGCGGCGGGTAATGACCGAAGTTCGTTCGGCGGCACCCGACGGCGGCATTAACGTTATCCGTTTCACGCGTTTCTAAGATCATTGTTGCGCGATGCGCGGCGGGTAATGACCGAAGTTCGTTCGGCGGCACCCGACGGCGGCATTAACGTTGTTCGTTTCAAGCGTTTCTAGCATTATTGTTGCGCGATGCGCGGCGGGTAATGACCGAAGTTCGTTCGGCGGCACCCGCCGGCGGCATTAACGTTATCCGTTTCACGCGTTTCTAAGATCATTGTTGCGCGATGCGCGGCGGGTAATGACCGAAGTTCGTTCGGCGGCACCCGACGGCGGCATTAACGTTGTTCGTTTCAAGCGTTTCTAGCATCATTGTTGCTCGATGCGCTGCGGGTAATGACCGAAGTTCGTTCGGCGGCACCCGACGGCGGCATTAACGTTATCCGTTTCACGCGTTTCTAAGATCATTGTTGCGCGATGCGCGGCGGGTAATGACCGAAGTTCGTTCGGCGGCACCCGACGGCGGCATTAACGTTGTTCGTTTCACGCGTTTCTAAGATCATTGTTGCGCGATGCGCGGCGGGTAATAACCGAAGTTCGTTCGGCGGCACCCGCCGGCGGCATTAACGTTGTTCGTTTCAAGCGTTTCTAAGATCATTGTTGCGCGCTGCGCGGCGGGTAATGACCGAAGTTCGTTCGGCGGCACCCGACGGCGGCATTAACGTTCTCCGTTTCACGCGTTTCTAAGATCATTGTTGCGCGATGCGCGGCGGGTAATGACCGAAGTTCGTTCGGCGGCACGCGACGGCGGCATTAACGTTGTTCGTTTCAGGCGTTTCTAGCATCATTGTTGCGCGATGCGCGGCGGGTAATGACTGAAGTTCGTTCGGCGGCACCCGACGGCGGCATTAACGTTATCCGTTTCACGCGTTTCTAAGATCATTGTTGCTCGATGCGCGGCGGGTAATGACCGAAGTTCGTTCGGCGGCACCCGACGGCGGCATTAACGTTATCCGTTTCACGCGTTTCTAAGATCATTGTTGCGCGATGCGCGGCGGGTAATGACCGAAGTTCGTTCGGCGGCACCCGACGGCGGCATTAACGTTGTTCGTTTCAAGCGTTTCTAGCATCATTGTTGCGCGATGCGCGGCTGGTAATGACCGACGTTCGTTCGGCGGCACCCGCCGGCGGCATTAACGTTGTTCGTTTCAAGCGTTTCTAGCATCATTGTTGCGCGATTCGCGGCGGGTAATGACCGAAGTTCGTTCGGCGGCACCCGCCGGCGGCATTAACGTTATCCGTTTCACGCGTTTCTAAGATCATTGTTGCGCGATGCGCGGCGGGTAATGACCGAAGTTCGTTCGGCGGCACGCGACGGCGGCATTAACGTTGTTCGTTTCAGGCGTTTCTAGCATCATTGTTGCGCGATGCGCGGCGGGTAATGACCGAAGTTCGTTCGGGGGCACCCGCCGGCGGCATTAACGTTATCCGTTTCACGCGTTTCTAAGATCATTGTTGCGCGATGCGCGGCGGGTAATGACCGATGTTCGTTCGGCGGCACCCGACGGCGTCATTAACGTTGTTCGTTTCAAGCGTTTCTAGCATCATTGTTGCGCGATGCGCGGCTGGTAATGACCGAAGTTCGTTCGGCGGCACCCGCCGGCGGCATTAACATTATCCGTTTCACGCGTTTGTAAGATCATTGTTGCGCGATGCGCGGCGGGTAATGACCGAAGTTCGTTCGGCGGCACCCGACGGCGGCATTAACGTTATCCGTTTCACGCGTTTCTAAGGTCATTGTTGCTCGATGCGCGGCGGGTAATGACCGAAGTTCGTTCGGCGGCACCCGACGGCGGCATTAACGTTATCCGTTTCACGCGTTTCTAAGATCATTGTTGCGCGATGCGCGGCGGGTAATGACCGAAGTTCGTTCGGCGGCACCCGACGGCGGCATTAACGTTCTTCGTTTCAAGCGTTTCTAGCATTATTGTTGCGCGATGCGCGGCGGGTAATGACCGAAGTTCGTTCGGCGGCACCCGCCGGCGGCATTAACGTTATCCGTTTCACGCGTTTCTAAGATCATTGTTGCGCGATGCGCGGCGGGTAATGACCGAAGTTCGTTCGGCGGCACCCGACGGCGGCATTAACGTTGTTCGTTTCAAGCGTTTCTAGCATCATTGTTGCGCGATGCGCGGCGGGTAATGACCGAAGTTCGTTCGGCGGCACCCGACGGCGGCATTAACGTTGTTCGTTTCAAGCGTTTCTAGCATTATTGTTGCGCGATGCGCGGCGGGTAATGACCGAAGTTCGTTCGGCGGCACCCGACGGCGGCATTAACGTTGTTCGTTTCACGCGTTTCTAAGATCATTGTTGCGCGATACGCGGCGGGTAATGACCGAAGTTCGTTCGGCGGCACCCGACGGCGGCATTAACGTTGTTCGTTTCAAGCGTTTCTAGCATCATTGTTGCGCGATGCGCGGCGGGTAATGACCGAAGTTCGTTCGGCGGCACCCGACGGCGGCATTAACGTTGTTCGTTTCACGCGTTTCTAAGATCATTGTTGCGCGATACACAGCGGGTAATGACCGAAGTTCGTTCGGCGGCACCCGACGGTGGCATTAACGTTGTTCGTTTCACGCGTTTCTAAGATCATTGTTGCGCGATGCGCGGCGGGTAATAACCGAAGTTCGTTCGGCGGCACCCGCCGGCGGCATTAACGTTGTTCGTTTCAAGCGTTTCTAAGATCATTGTTGCGCGCTGCGCGGCGGGTAATGACCGAAGTTCGTTCGGCGGCACCCGCCGGCGGCATTAACGTTATCCGTTTCACGCGTTTCTAAGATCATTGTTGCGCGATGCGCGGCGGGTAATGACCGAAGTTCGTTCGGCGGCACCCGACGGCGTCATTAACGTTGTTCGTTTCAAGCGTTTCTAGCATCATTGTTGCGCGATGCGCGGCTGGTAATGACCGAAGTTCTTTCGGCGGCACCCGCCGGCGGCATTAACATTATCCGTTTCACGCGTTTCTAAGATCATTGTTGCGCGATGCGCGGCGGGTAATGACCGAAGTTCGTTCGGCGGCACCCGCCGGCGGCATTAACGTTATCCGTTTCACGCGTTTCTAAGATCATTGTTGCGCGATGCGCGGCGGGTAATGACTGAAGTTCGTTCGGCGGCACCCGACAGCGGCATTAACGTTATCCGTTTCACGCGTTTCTAAGGTCATTGTTGCTCGATGCGCTGCGGGTAATGACCGAAGTTCGTTCGGCGGCACCCGACGGCGGCATTAACGTTATCCGTTTCACGCGTTTCTAAGATCATTGTTGCGCGATGCGCGGCGGGTAATGACCGAAGTTCGTTCGGCGGCACCCGACGGCGGCAATAACGTTGTTCGTTTCAGGCGTTTCTAGCATCATTGTTGCGCGATGCGCGGCGGGTTATGACCGAAGTTCGTTCGGCGGCACCCGACGGCGGCATTAACGTTGTTCGTTTCAAGCGTTTCTAGCATCATTGTTGCGCGATGCGCGGCGGGTAATGACCGAAGTTCGTTCGGCGGCACCCGACGGCGGCATTAACGTTGTTCGTTTCACGCGTTTCTAAGATCATTGTTGCGCGATACACAGCGGGTAATGACCGAAGTTCGTTCGGCGGCACCCGACGGTGGCATTAACGTTGTTCGTTTCACGCGTTTCTAAGATCATTGTTGCGCGATGCGCGGCGGGTAATAACCGAAGTTCGTTCGGCGGCACCCGCCGGCGGCATTAACGTTGTTCGTTTCAAGCGTTTCTAAGATCATTGTTGCGCGCTGCGCGGCGGGTAATGACCGAAGTTCGTTCGGCGGCACCCGCCGGCGGCATTAACGTTATCCGTTTCACGCGTTTCTAAGATCATTGTTGCGCGATGCGCGGCGGGTAATGACCGAAGTTCGTTCGGCGGCACCCGACGGCGTCATTAACGTTGTTCGTTTCAAGCGTTTCTAGCATCATTGTTGCGCGATGCGCGGCTGGTAATGACCGAAGTTCTTTCGGCGGCACCCGCCGGCGGCATTAACATTATCCGTTTCACGCGTTTCTAAGATCATTGTTGCGCGATGCGCGGCGGGTAATGACCGAAGTTCGTTCGGCGGCACCCGACGGCGGCATTAACGTTATCCGTTTCACGCGTTTCTAAGATCATTGTTGCGCGATGCGCGGCGGGTAATGACCGAAGTTCGTTCGGCGGCACCCGACGGCGGCATTAACGTTGTTCGTTTCAAGCGTTTCTAGCATCATTGTTGCGCGATGCGCGGCTGGTAATGACCGACGTTCGTTCGGCGGCACCCGCCGGCGGCATTAACGTTGTTCGTTTCAAGCGTTTCTAGCATCATTGTTGCGCGATTCGCGGCGGGTAATGACCGAAGTTCGTTCGGCGGCACCCGCCGGCGGCATTAACGTTATCCGTTTCACGCGTTTCTAAGATCATTGTTGCGCGATGCGCGGCGGGTAATGACCGAAGTTCGTTCGGCGGCACGCGACGGCGGCATTAACGTTGTTCGTTTCAGGCGTTTCTAGCATCATTGTTGCGCGATGCGCGGCGGGTAATGACCGAAGTTCGTTCGGGGGCACCCGCCGGCGGCATTAACGTTATCCGTTTCACGCGTTTCTAAGATCATTGTTGCGCGATGCGCGGCGGGTAATGACCGAAGTTCGTTCGGCGGCACCCGACGGCGTCATTAACGTTGTTCGTTTCAAGCGTTTCTAGCATCATTGTTGCGCGATGCGCGGCTGGTAATGACCGAAGTTCGTTCGGCGGCACCCGCCGGCGGCATTAACATTATCCGTTTCACGCGTTTGTAAGATCATTGTTGCGCGATGCGCGGCGGGTAATGACCGAAGTTCGTTCGGCGGCACCCGACGGCGGCATTAACGTTATCCGTTTCACGCGTTTCTAAGGTCATTGTTGCTCGATGCGCGGCGGGTAATGACCGAAGTTCGTTCGGCGGCACCCCCCGGCGGCTTTAACGTTATCCGTTTCACGCGTTTCTAAGATCATTGTTGCGCGCTGCGCGGCGGGTAATGACCGAAGTTCGTTCGGCGGCACCCGCCGGCGGCATTAACGTTATCCGTTTCACGCGTTTCTAAGATCATTGTTGCGCGATGCGCGGCGGGTAATGACCGAAGTTCGTTCGGCGGCACCCGCCGGCGGCATTATCGTTGTTCGTTTCAAGCGTTTCTAGCATCATTGTTGCGCGATGCGCGGCCGGTAATGACCGAAGTTCGTTCGGCGGCACCCGCCGGCGGCATTAACGTTATCCGTTTCACGCGTTTCTAAGATCATTGTTGCGCGATGCGCGGCGGGTAATGACCGAAGTTCGTTCGGCGGCTTCCGACGGCGGCATTAACGTTGTTCGTTTCAAGCGTTTCTAGCATCATTGTTGCGCGATGCGCGGCGGGTAATGACCGAAGTTCGTTCGGCGGCACCCGACGGCGGCATTAACGTTGTTCGTTTCAAGCGTTTCTAGCATCATTGTTGCGCGATGCGCGGCGGGTAATGACCGAAGTTCGTTCGGCGGCACCCGACGGCGGCATTAACGTTATCCGTTTCACGCGTTTCTAAGATCATTGTTGTGCGATGCGCGGCGGGTAATGACCGAAGTTCGTTCGGCGGCACCCGACGGCGGCTTTAACGTTATCCGTTTCACGCGTTTCTAAGATCATTGTTGCGCGGTGCGCGGCGGGTAATGACCGAAGTTCGTTCGGCGGCACCCGACGGCGGCATTAACGTTGTTCGTTTCAGGCGTTTCTAGCATCATTGTTGCGCGATGCGCGGCGGGTAATGACCGAAGTTCGTTCGGCGGCACCCGACGGCGGCATTAACGTTATCCGTTTCACGCGTTTCTAAGATCATTGTTGCGCGATGCGCGGCGGGTAATGACCGAAGTTCGTTCGGCGGCACCCGACGGCGGCTTTAACGTTATCCGTTTCACGCGTTTCTAAGATCATTGTTGCGCGGTGCGCGGCGGGTAATGACCGAAGTTCGTTCGGCGGCACCCGACGGCGGCATTAACGTTGTTCGTTTGCAGCATATCTATGATCATTGTGGCGCGATGCGCGGCGGGTAATGACCGAAGTTCGTTCGGCGGCACCCGACGGCGGCATTAACGTTATCCGTTTCACGCGTTTCTAAGATCATTGTTGCGCGATGCGCGGCGGGTAATGTCCGAAGTTCGTTCGGCGGCACCCGACGGCGGCATTAACGTTGTTCGTTTCAAGCGTTTCTAGCATCATTGTTGCGCGATGCGCGGCTGGTAATGACCGAAGTTCTTTCGGCGGCACCCGCCGGCGGCATTAACGTTGTTCGTTTCAAGCGTTTCTAGCATCATTGTTGCGCGATGCGCGGCGGGTAATGACCGACGTCGTTCGGCGGCACCCGCCGGCGGCATTAACGTTGTTCGTTTCAAGCGTTTCTAGCATCATTGTTGCGCGATTCGCGGCGGGTAATGACCGAAGTTCGTTCGGCGGCACCCGCCGGCGGCATTAACGTTATCCGTTTCACGCGTTTCTAAGATCATTGTTGCGCGATGCGCGGCGGGTAATGACCGAAGTTCGTTCGGCGGCACGCGACGGCGGCATTAACGTTGTTCGTTTCAGGCGTTTCTAGCATCATTGTTGCGCGATGCGCGGCGGGTAATGACCGAAGTTCGTTCGGGGGCACCCGCCGGCGGCATTTACGTTATCCGTTTCACGCGTTTCTAAGATCATTGTTGCGCGATGCGCGGCGGGTAATGACCGAAGTTCGTTCGGCGGCACCCGACGGCGTCATTAACGTTGTTCGTTTCAAGCGTTTCTAGCATCATTGTTGCGCGATGCGCGGCTGGTAATGACCGAAGTTCGTTCGGCGGCACCCGACGGCGGCATTAACGTTATCCGTTTCACGCGTTTCTAAGGTCATTGTTGCTCGATGCGCGGCGGGTAATGACCGAAGTTCGTTCGGCGGCACCCGACGGCGGCATTAACGTTATCCGTTTCACGCGTTTCTAAGATCATTGTTGCGCGATGCGCGGCGGGTAATGACCGAAGTTCGTTCGGCGGCACCCGACGGCGGCAATAACGTTGTTCGTTTCAGGCGTTTCTAGCATCATTGTTGCGCGATGCGCGGCGGGTAATGACCGAAGTTCGTTCGGCGGCACCCGACGGCGGCATTAACGTTGTTCGTTTCAAGCGTTTCTAGCATCATTGTTGCGCGATGCGCGGCGGGTAATGACCGAAGTTCGTTCGGCGGCACCCGACGGCGGCATTAACGTTGTTCGTCTCACGCGTTTCTAAGATCATTGTTGCGCGATACACAGCGGGTAATGACCGAAGTTCGTTCGGCGGCACCCGACGGTGGCATTAACGTTGTTCGTTTCACGCGTTTCTAAGATCATTGTTGCGCGCTGCGCGGTGGGTAATGACCGAAGTTCGTTCGGCGGCACCCGCCGGCGGCATTAACGTTATCCGTTTCACGCGTTTCTAAGATCATTGTTGCGCGATGCGCGGCGGGTAATGACCGAAGTTCGTTCGGCGGCACCCGACGGCGTCATTAACGTTGTTCGTTTCAAGCGTTTCTAGCATCATTGTTGCGCGATGCGCGGCTGGTAATGACCGAAGTTCTTTCGGCGGCACCCGCCGGCGGCATTAACATTATCCGTTTCACGCGTTTCTAAGATCATTGTTGCGCGATGCGCGGCGGGTAATGACCGAAGTTCGTTCGGCGGCACCCGACGGCGGCATTAACGTTATCCGTTTCACGCGTTTCTAAGGTCATTGTTGCTCGATGCGCGGCGGGTAATGACCGAAGTTCGTTCGGCGGCACCCGACGGCGGCATTAACGTTGTTCGTTTGCAGCATATCTATGATCACTGTTGCGCGATGCGCGGCGGGTAATGACCGAAGTTCGTTCGGCGGAACGCGACGGCGGCATTAACGTTGTTCGTTTCAGGCGTTTCTAGCATCATTGTTGCGCGATGCGCGGCGTGTAATGACCGAAGTTCGTTCGGCGGCACCCGCCGGCGGCATTAACGTTATCCGTTTCACGCGTTTCTAAGATCATTGTTGCGCGATGCGCGGCGGGTAATGTCCGAAGTTCGTTCGGCGGCACCCGACGGCGGCATTAACGTTGTTCGTTTCAAGCGTTTCTAGCATCATTGTTGCGCGATGCGCGGCTGGTAATGACCGAAGTTCTTTCAGCGGCACCCGCCGGCGGCATTAACGTTATCCGTTTCACGCGTTTCTAAGATCATTGTTGCGCGATGCGCGGCGGGTAATGACTGAAGTTCGTTCGGCGGCACCCGACGGCGGCATTAACGTTATCCGTTTCACGCGTTTCTAAGGTCATTGTTGCTCGATGCGCTGCGGGTAATGACCGAAGTTCGTTCGGCGGCACCCGACGGCGGCATTAACGTTATCCGTTTCACGCGTTTCTAAGATCATTGTTGCGCGATGCGCGGCGGGTAATGACCGAAGTTCGTTCGGCGGCACCCGACGGCGGCAATAACGTTGTTCGTTTCAGGCGTTTCTAGCATCATTGTTGCGCGATGCGCGGCGGGTAATGACCGAAGTTCGTTCGGCGGCACCCGACGGCGGCATTAACGTTGTTCGTTTCAAGCGTTTCTAGCATCATTGTTGCGCGATGCGCGGCGGGTAATGACCGAAGTTCGTTCGGCGGCACCCGACGGCGGCATTAACGTTGTTCGTTTCACGCGTTTCTAAGATCATTGTTGCGCGATACACAGCGGGTAATGACCGAAGTTCGTTCGGCGGCACCCGACGGTGGCATTAACGTTGTTCGTTTCACGCGTTTCTAAGATCATTGTTGCGCGATGCGCGGCGGGTAATAACCGAAGTTCGTTCGGCGGCACCCGCCGGCGGCATTAACGTTATCCGTTTCACGCGTATCTAAGATCATTGTTGCGCGATGCGCGGCGGGTAATGTCCGAAGTTCGTTCGGCGGCACCCGACGGCGGCATTAACGTTGTTCGTTTCAAGCGTTTCTAGCATCATTGTTGCGCGATGCGCGGCTGGTAATGACCGAAGTTCTTTCGGCGGCACCCGCCGGCGGCATTAACGTTATCCGTTTCACGCGTTTCTAAGATCATTGTTGCGCGATGCGCGGCGGGTAATGACTGAAGTTCGTTCGGCGGCACCCGACGGCGGCATTAACGTTATCCGTTTCACGCGTTTCTAAGATCATTGTTGCTCGATGCGCGGCGGGTAATGACCGAAGTTCGTTCGGCGGCACCCGACGGCGGCATTAACGTTATCCGTTTCACGCGTTTCTAAGATCATTGTTGCGCGATGCGCGGCGGGTAATGACCGAAGTTCGTTCGGCGGCACCCGACGGCGGCATTAACGTTGTTCGTTTCAAGCGTTTCTAGCATCATTGTTGCGCGATGCGCGGCTGGTAATGACCGACGTTCGTTCGGCGGCACCCGCCGGCGGCATTAACGTTGTTCGTTTCAAGCGTTTCTAGCATCATTGTTGCGCGATTCGCGGCGGGTAATGACCGAAGTTCGTTCGGCGGCACCCGCCGGCGGCATTAACGTTGTTCGTTTCAAGCGTTTCTAGCATCATTGTTGCGCGATGCGCGGCGGGTAATGACCGAAGTTCGTTCGGCGGCAACCGACGGCGGCATTAACGTTGTTCGTTTGCAGCATATCTATGATCATTGTGGCGCGATGCGCGGCGGGTAATGACCGAAGTTCGTTCGGCGGCACCCGACGGCGGCATTAACGTTATCCGTTTCACGCGTTTCTAATATCATTGTTGCGCGATGCGCGGCGGGTAATGACCGAAGTTCGTTCGGCGGCACCCGACGGCGGCATTAACGTTGTCCGTTTCAAGCGTTTCTAGCATCATTGTTGCGCGATGCGCGGCGGGTAATGACCGACGTTCGTTCGGCGGCACCCGCCGGCGGCATTAACGTTGTTCGTTTCAAGCGTTTCTAGCATCATTGTTGCGCGATGCGCGGCGGGTAATGACCGAAGTCCGTTCGGCGGCACCCGCCGGCGGCATTAACGTTATCCGTTTCACGCGTTTCTAAGATCATTGTTGCGCGATGCGCGGCGGGTAATGACCGAAGTTCGTTCGGCGGCTTCCGACGGCGGCATTAACGTTGTTCGTTTCAAGCGTTTCTAGCATCATTGTTGCGCGATGCGCGGCGGGTAATGACCGAAGTTCGTTCGGCGGCACCCGACGGCGGCATTAACGTTATCCGTTTCACGCGTTTCTAAGATCATTGTTGCGCGATGCGCGGCGGGTAATGACCGAAGTTCGTTCGGCGGCACCCGACGGCGGCTTTAACGTTATCCGTTTCACGCGTTTCTAAGATCATTGTTGCGCGGTGCGCGGCGGGTAATGACCGAAGTTCGTTCGGCGGCACCCGACGGCGGCATTAACGTTGTTCGTTTCAGGCGTTTCTAGCATCATTGTTGCGCGATGCGCGGCGGGTAATGACCGAAGTTCGTTCGGCGGCACCCGCCGGCGGCATTAACGTTATCCGTTTCACGCGTTTCTAAGATCATTGTTGCGCGATGCGCGGCGGGTAATGTCCGAAGTTCGTTCGGCGGCACCCGACGGCGGCATTAACGTTATCCGTTTCACGCGTTTCTAAGATCATTGTTGCGCGATGCGCGGCGGGTAATGACCGAAGTTCGTTCGGCGGCACCCGACGGCGGCATTAACGTTGTTCGTTTGCAGCATATCTATGATCATTGTGGCGCGATGCGCGGCGGGTAATGACCGAAGTTCGTTCGGCGGCACCCGACGGCGGCATTAACGTTATCCGTTTCACGCGTTTCTAAGATCATTGTTGCGCGATGCGCGGCGGGTAATGTCCGAAGTTCGTTCGGCGGCACCCGACGGCGGCATTAACGTTGTTCGTTTCAAGCGTTTCTAGCATCATTGTTGCGCGATGCGCGGCTGGTAATGACCGAAGTTCTTTCGGCGGCACCCGCCGGCGGCATTAACGTTATCCGTTTCACGCGTTTCTAAGATCATTGTTGCGCGATGCGCGGCGGGTAATGACCGAAGTTCGTTCGGCGGCACCCGACGGCGGCTTTAACGTTATCCGTTTCACGCGTTTCTAAGATCATTGTTGCGCGGTGCGCGGCGGGTAATGACCGAAGTTCGTTCGGCGGCACCCGACGGCGGCATTAACGTTGTTCGTTTCAGGCGTTTCTAGCATCATTGTTGCGCGATGCGCGGCGGGTAATGACCGAAGTTCGTTCGGCGGCACCCGCCGGCGGCATTAACGTTATCCGTTTCACGCGTTTCTAAGATCATTGTTGCGCGATGCGCGGCGGGTAATGTCCGAAGTTCGTTCGGCGGCACCCGACGGCGGCATTAACGTTATCCGTTTCACGCGTTTCTAAGATCATTGTTGCGCGATGCGCGGCGGGTAATGACCGAAGTTCGTTCGGCGGCACCCGACGGCGGCATTAACGTTGTTCGTTTGCAGCATATCTATGATCATTGTGGCGCGATGCGCGGCGGGTAATGACCGAAGTTCGTTCGGCGGCACCCGACGGCGGCATTAACGTTATCCGTTTCACGCGTTTCTAAGATCATTGTTGCGCGATGCGCGGCGGGTAATGTCCGAAGTTCGTTCGGCGGCACCCGACGGCGGCATTAACGTTGTTCGTTTCAAGCGTTTCTAGCATCATTGTTGCGCGATGCGCGGCTGGTAATGACCGAAGTTCTTTCGGCGGCACCCGCCGGCGGCATTAACGTTATCCGTTTCACGCGTTTCTAAGATCATTGTTGCGCGATGCGCGGCGGGTAATGACTGAAGTTCGTTCGGCGGCACCCGACGGCGGCATTAACGTTATCCGTTTCACGCGTTTCTAAGATCATTGTTGCTCGATGCGCGGCGGGTAATGACCGAAGTTCGTTCGGCGGCACCCGACGGCGGCATTAACGTTATCCGTTTCACGCGTTTCTAAGATCATTGTTGCGCGATGCGCGGCGGGTAATGACCGAAGTTCGTTCGGCGGCACCCGACGGCGGCATTAACGTTGTTCGTTTCAAGCGTTTCTAGCATCATTGTTGCGCGATGCGCGGCGGATAATGACCGACGTTCGTTCGGCGGCACCCGACGGCGTCATTAACGTTGTTCGTTTCAAGCGTTTCTAGCATCATTGTTGCGCGATGCGCGGCTGGTAATGACCGAAGTTCTTTCGGCGGCACCCGCCGGCGGCATTAACATTATCCGTTTCACGCGTTTCTAAGATCATTGTTGCGCGATGCGCGGCGGGTAATGACCGAAGTTCGTTCGGCGGCACCCGACGGCGGCATTAACGTTATCCGTTTCACGCGTTTCTAAGGTCATTGTTGCTCGATGCGCGGCGGGTAATGACCGAAGTTCGTTCGGCGGCACCCGACGGCGGCATTAACGTTGTTCGTTTGCAACATATCTATGATCATTGTGGCGCGATGCGCGGCGGGTAATGACCGAAGTTCGTTCGGCGGCACCCGACGGCGGCATTAACGTTGTTCGTTTCAGGCGTTTCTAGCATCATTGTTGCGCGATGCGCGGCGGGTAATGACCGAAGTTCGTTCGGCGGCACCCGCCGGCGGCATTAACGTTATCCGTTTCACGCGTTTCTAAGATCATTGTTGCGCGATGCGCGGCGGGTAATGTCCGAAGTTCGTTCGGCGGCACCCGACGGCGGCATTAACGTTATCCGTTTCACGCGTTTCTAAGATCATTGTTGCGCGATGCGCGGCGGGTAATGACAGAAGTTCGTTCGGCGGCACCCGACGGCGGCATTAACGTTGTTCGTTTGCAGCATATCTATGATCATTGTGGCGCGATGCGCGGCGGGTAATGACCGAAGTTCGTTCGGCGGCACCCGACGGCGGCATTAACGTTATCCGTTTCACGCGTGTCTAAGATCATTGTTGCGCGGTGCGCGGCGGGTAATGACCGAAGTTCGTTCGGCGGCACCCGACGGCGGCATTAACGTTGTTCGTTTCAAGCGTTTCTAACATCATTGTTGCGCGATGCGCGGCGGGTAATGACCGAAGTTCGTTCGGCGGCACCCGACGGCGGCATTAACGTTATCCGTTTCACGCGTTTCTAAGATCATTGTTGCGCGATGCGCGGCGGGTAATGACCGAAGTTCGTTCGGCGGCACCCGACGGCGGCATTAACGTTATCCGTTTCACGCGTTTCTAAGATCATTGTTGCGCGATGCGCGGCGGGTAATGACCGAAGTTCGTTCGGCGGCACCCGACGGCGGCATTAACGTTGTTCTTTTCAAGCGTTTCTAGCATCATTGTTGCGCAATGCGCGGCGGGTAATGACCGAAGTTCGTTCGGCGGCACCCGACGGCGGCATTAACGTTATCCGTTTCACGCGTTTCTAAGATCATTGTTGCGCGATGCGCGGCGGGTAATGACCGAAGTTCGTTCGGCGGCACCCGACGGCGGCTTTAACGTTATCCGTTTCACGCGTTTCTAAGATCATTGTTGCGCGGTGCGCGGCGGGTAATGACCGAAGTTCGTTCGGCGGCACCCGACGGCGGCATTAACGTTATCCGTTTCTCGCGTTTCTAAGATCTTTGTTGCGCGGTGCGCGGCGGGTAATGACCGAAGTTCGTTCGGCGGCACCCGACGGCGGCATTAACGTTGTTCGTTTGCAACATATCTATGATCATTGTGGCGCGATGCGCGGCGGGTAATGACCGAAGTTCGTTCGGCGGCACCCGACGGCGGCATTAACGTTGTTCGTTTCAGGCGTTTCTAGCATCATTGTTGCGCGATGCGCGGCGGGTAATGACCGAAGTTCGTTCGGCGGCACCCGCCGGCGGCATTAACGTTATCCGTTTCACGCGTTTCTAAGATCATTGTTGCGCGATGCGCGGCGGGTAATGTCCGAAGTTCGTTCGGCGGCACCCGACGGCGGCATTAACGTTATCCGTTTCACGCGTTTCTAAGATCATTGTTGCGCGATGCGCGGCGGGTAATGACCGAAGTTCGTTCGGCGGCACCCGACGGCGGCATTAACGTTGTTCGTTTGCAGCATATCTATGATTATTGTGGCGCGATGCGCGGCGGGTAATGACCGAAGTTCGTTCGGCGGCACCCGACGGCGGCATTAACGTTATCCGTTTCACGCGTTTCTAAGATCATTGTTGCTCGATGCGCGGCGGGTAATGACCGAAGTTCGTTCGGCGGCACCCGACGGCGGCATTAACGTTATCCGTTTCACGCGTTTCTAAGATCATTGTTGCGCGATGCGCGGCGGGTAATGACCGAAGTTCGTTCGGCGGCACCCGACGGCGGCATTAACGTTGTTCGTTTCAAGCGTTTCTAGCATCATTGTTGCGCGATGCGCGGCGGATAATGACCGACGTTCGTTCGGCGGCACACGACGGCGTCATTAACGTTGTTCGTTTCAAGCGTTTCTAGCATCATTGTTGCGCGATGCGCGGCTGGTAATGACCGAAGTTCTTTCGGCGGCACCCGCCGGCGGCATTAACATTATCCGTTTCACGCGTTTCTAAGATCATTGTTGCGCGATGCGCGGCGGGTAATGACCGAAGTTCGTTCGGCGGCACCCGACGGCGGCATTAACGTTATCCGTTTCACGCGTTTCTAAGGTCATTGTTGCTCGATGCGCGGCGGGTAATGACCGAAGTTCGTTCGGCGGCACCCGACGGCGGCATTAACGTTGTTCGTTTGCAACATATCTATGATCATTGTGGCGCGATGCGCGGCGGGTAATGACCGAAGTTCGTTCGGCGGCACCCGACGGCGGCATTAACGTTGTTCGTTTCAGGCGTTTCTAGCATCATTGTTGCGCGATGCGCGGCGGGTAATGACCGAAGTTCGTTCGGCGGCACCCGCCGGCGGCATTAACGTTATCCGTTTCACGCGTTTCTAAGATCATTGTTGCGCGATGCGCGGCGGGTAATGTCCGAAGTTCGTTCGGCGGCACCCGACGGCGGCATTAACGTTATCCGTTTCACGCGTTTCTAAGATCATTGTTGCGCGATGCGCGGCGGGTAATGACAGAAGTTCGTTCGGCGGCACCCGACGGCGGCATTAACGTTGTTCGTTTGCAGCATATCTATGATCATTGTGGCGCGATGCGCGGCGGGTAATGACCGAAGTTCGTTCGGCGGCACCCGACGGCGGCATTAACGTTATCCGTTTCACGCGTGTCTAAGATCATTGTTGCGCGGTGCGCGGCGGGTAATGACCGAAGTTCGTTCGGCGGCACCCGACGGCGGCATTAACGTTGTTCGTTTCAAGCGTTTCTAGCATCATTGTTGCGCGATGCGCGGCGGGTAATGACCGACGTTCGTTCGGCGGCACCCGCCGGCGGCATTAACGTTGTTCGTTTCAAGCGTTTCTAGCATCATTGTTGCGCGATGCGCGGCGGGTAATGACCGAAGTTCGTTCGGCGGCACCCGCCGGCGGCATTAACGTTATCCGTTTCACGCGTTTCTAAGATCATTGTTGCGCGATGCGCGGCGGGTAATGACCGAAGTTCGTTCGGCGGCTTCCGACGGCGGCATTAACGTTGTTCGTTTCAAGCGTTTCTAGCATCATTGTTGCGCGATGCGCGGCGGGTAATGACCGAAGTTCGTTCGGCGGCACCCGACGGCGGCATTAACGTTATCCGTTTCACGCGTTTCTAAGATCATTGTTGCGCGATGCGCGGCGGGTAATGACCGAAGTTCGTTCGGCGGCACCCGACGGCGGCATTAACGTTGTTCTTTTCAAGCGTTTCTAGCATCATTGTTGCGCAATGCGCGGCGGGTAATGACCGAAGTTCGTTCGGCGGCACCCGACGGCGGCATTAACGTTATCCGTTTCACGCGTTTCTAAGATCATTGTTGCGCGATGCGCGGCGGGTAATGACCGAAGTTCGTTCGGCGGCACCCGACGGCGGCTTTAACGTTATCCGTTTCACGCGTTTCTAAGATCATTGTTGCGCGGTGCGCGGCGGGTAATGACCGAAGTTCGTTCGGCGGCACCCGACGGCGGCATTAACGTTGTTCGTTTCAGGCGTTTCTAGCATCATTGTTGCGCGATGCGCGGCGGGTAATGACCGAAGTTCGTTCGGCGGCACCCGCCGGCGGCATTAACGTTATCCGTTTCACGCGTTTCTAAGATCATTGTTGCGCGATGCGCGGCGGGTAATGTCCGAAGTTCGTTCGGCGGCACCCGACGGCGGCATTAACGTTATCCGTTTCACGCGTTTCTAAGATCATTGTTGCGCGATGCGCGGCGGGTAATGAACGAAGTTGGTTCGGTGGCAACCGACGGCGGCATTATCGTTATCCGTTTCACGCGTTTCTAAGATCATTGTTGCGCGATGCGCGGCGGGTAATGACCGATGTTCGTTCGGCGGCACCCGACGGCGGCATTAACGTTATCCGTTTCTCGCGTTTCTAAGATCTTTGTTGCGCGGTGCGCGGCGGGTAATGACCGAAGTTTGTTCGGCGGCACCCGACGGCGGCATTAACGTTATCCGTTTCACGCGTTTCTAAGATCATTGTTGCGCGATGCGCGGCGGGTAATGACCGAAGTTCGTTCGGCGGCACCCGACGGCGGCTTTAACGTTATCCGTTTCACGCGTTTCTAAGATCATTGTTGCGCGGTGCGCGGCGGGTAATGACCGAAGTTCGTTCGGCGGCACCCGACGGCGGCTTTAACGTTATCCGTTTCACGCGTTTCTAAGATCATTGTTGCGCGGTGCGCGGCGGGTAATGACCGAAGTTCGTTCGGCGGCACCCGACGGCGGCATTAACGTTGTTCGTTTCAGGCGTTTCTAGCATCATTGTTGCGCGATGCGCGGCGGGTAATGACCGAAGTTCGTTCGGCGGCACCCGCCGGCGGCATTAACGTTATCCGTTTCACGCGTTTCTAAGATCATTGTTGCGCGATGCGCGGCGGGTAATGTCCGAAGTTCGTTCGGCGGCACCCGACGGCGGCATTAACGTTATCCGTTTCACGCGTTTCTAAGATCATTGTTGCGCGATGCGCGGCGGGTAATGAACGAAGTTGGTTCGGTGGCAACCGACGGCGGCATTATCGTTATCCGTTTCACGCGTTTCTAAGATCATTGTTGCGCGATGCGCGGCGGGTAATGACCGATGTTCGTTCGGCGGCACCCGACGGCGGCATTAACGTTATCCGTTTCTCGCGTTTCTAAGATCTTTGTTGCGCGGTGCGCGGCGGGTAATGACCGAAGTTCGTTCGGCGGCACCCGACGGCGGCATTAACGTTATCCGTTTCACGCGTTTCTAAGATCATTGTTGCGCGACGCGCGGCGGGTAATGACCGAAGTTCGTTCGGCGGCACCCGACGGCGGCATTAACGTTGTTCGTTTGCAGCATATCTATGATCATTGTGGCGCGATGCGCGGCGGGTAATGACCGAAGTTCGTTCGGCGGCACCCGCCGGCGGCATTAGCGTTATCCGTTTCACGCGTTTCTAAGATCATTGTTGCACGATGCGCGGCGGATAATGTCCGAAGTTCGTTCGGCGGCATCCGACGGCGGCATTAACGTTGTTCGTTTCAGGCGTTCTTAGCAACATTGTTGCGCGATGCGCTGTTGGTAATGACTGAAGTTCGTTCGGCGGCACCCGACGGCGGCATTAACGTTGTTCGTTTCAGGCGCTCCTAGCATCATTGTTGCGCGATGCGCGGCGGGTAATGACCGAAGTTCGTTCGGCAGCACCCGCCGGCGGCTTTAACGTTATCCGTTTCACGCGTTTCTAAGATCATTGTTGCGCGATGCGCTGTTGGTAATGGCCGAAGTTCGTTCGGCGGTACCCGACGGCGGCATTAACGTTGTTCGTTTGCAGCATATCTATGATCATTGTGGCGCGATGCGCGGCGGGTAATGACCGAAGTTCGTTCGGCGGCACCCGACGGCGGCATTAACGTTATCCGTTTCACGCGTTTCTAAGATCATTGTTGCGCGATGCGCTGTTGGTAATGACCGAAGTTCGTTCGGAGGCATCCGACGGCGGCATTAACGTTATCCGTTTGCTGCGTTTCTAAGATCATTGTTGCGCGATGCGCGGCGGGTAATGACCGAAGTTCGTTCGGCGGTACCCGACGGCGGCATTAACGTTATCCGTTTCACGCGTTTCTAAGATAATTGTTGCGCGATGCGCGGCGGGTAATGACCGAAGTTCGTTCGGCGGCACCCGACGGCGGCATTAACGTTGTTCGTTTCAGGCGTTTCTAGCATCATTGTTGCGCGATGCGCGGCCGGTAATGACCGAAGTTCGTTCGGCGGCACCCGACGGCGGCATTAACGTTATCCGTTTGCTGTGATTCTAAGATCATTGTTGCGCGATGCGCTGTTGGTAATGCCCGAAGTTCGTTCGGCGGCATCCGACGGCGGCATTAACGTTGTTCGTCTCAGGCGTTTCTAGCATCATTGTTGCGCGATGCGCTGTTGGTAATGACCGAAGTTCGTTCGGAGGCACCCGACGGCGGCATTAACGTTATCCGTTTGCTGCGTTTCTAAGATCATTGTTGCGCGATGCGCGGCGGGTAATGAACGAAGTTGGTTCGGTGGCAACCGACGGCGGCATTAACGTTATCCGTTTGCTGTGGATCTAAGATCATTGTTGCGCGATGCGCTGTTGGTAATGCCCGAAGTTCGTTCGGCGGCATCCGACGGCGGCATTAACGTTGTTCGTCTCAGACGTTTCTAGCATCATTGTTGCGCGATGCGCTGTTGGTAATGACCGAAGTTCGTTCGGCGGCACCCGCCGGCGGCTTTAACGTTATCCGTTTCACGCGTTTCTAAGATCTTTGTTGCGCGGTGCGCGGCGGGTAATGACCGAAGTTCGTTCGGCGGCACCCGACGGCGGCATTAACGTTGTTCGTTTCAGGCGTTTCTAGCATCATTGTTGCGCGATGCGCGGCGGGTAATGACCGAAGTTCGTTCGGCGGCACCCGACGGCGGCATTAACGTTATCCGTTTCACGCGTTTCTAAGATCATTGTTGCGCGATGCGCGGCGGGTAATGACCGAAGTTCGTTCGGCGGCACCCGACGGCGGCATTAACGTTATCCGTTTCACGCGTTTCTAAGATCATTGTTGCGCGATGCGCGGCGGGTAATGACCGAAGTTCGTTCGGCGGCACGCGACGGCGGCATTAACGTTGTTCGTTTCAGGCGTTTCTAGCATCATTGTTGCGCGATGCGCGGCGGGTAATGACCGAAGTTCGTTCGGGGGCACCCGCCTGCGGCATTAACGTTATCCGTTTCACGCGTTTCTAAGATCATTGTTGCGCGATGCGCGGCGGGTAATGTCCGAAGTTCGTTCGGCGGCACCCGACGGCGGCATTAACGTTGTTCGTTTCAAGCGTTTCTAGCATCATTGTTGCGCGATGCGCGGCTGGTAATGACCGAAGTTCTTTCGGCGTTTATTACAATGCCGAAGTTCGTTCGGCGGCACCCGCCGGCGGCATTAACGTTATCCGTTTCACGCGTTTCTAAGATCATTGTTGCGCGATGCGCGGCGGGTAATGACCGAAGTTCGTTCGGCGGTACCCGACGGCGGCATTAACGTTGTTCGTTTCAGGCGCTCCTAGCATCATTGTTGCGCGATGCGCAGCGGGTAATGACCGAAGTTCGTTCGGCGGCACCCGCCGGCGGCATTAGCGTTATCCGTTTCACGCGTTTCTAAGATCATTGTTGCACGATGCGCGGCGGATAATGTCCGAAGTTCGTTCGGCGGCATCCGACGGCGGCATTAACGTTGTTCGTTTCAGGCGTTCTTAGCATCATTGTTGCGCGATGCGCTGTTGGTAATGACTGAAGTTCGTTCGGCGGCACCCGACGGCGGCATTAACGTTGTTCGTTTCAGGCGCTCCTAGCATCATTGTTGCGCGATGCGCGGCGGGTAATGACCGAAGTTCGTTCGGCAGCACCCGCCGGCGGCTTTAACGTTATCCGTTTCACGCGTTTCTAAGATCATTGTTGCGCGATGCTCGGCGGATAATGACCGAAGTTCGTTCGGCGGCACCCGACGGCGGCATTAACGTTGTTCGTTTCAACCGTTTCTAGCATCATTGTTGCGCGATGCGCGGCGGGTAATGACCGAAGTTCGTTCGGCGGCACCCGACGGCGGCATTAACGTTGTTCGTTTCAAGCGTTTCTAAGATCTTTGTTGCGCGGTGCGCGGCGGGTAATGACCGAAGTTCGTTCGGCGGCACCCGACGGCGGCATTAACGTTGTTCGTTTCAAGCGTTTCTAGCATCATTGTTGCGCGATGCGCGGCGGGTAATGACCGAAGATCGTTCGGCGGCACCCGCCGGCGGCTTTAACGTTATCCGTTTCACGCGTTTCTAAGATCATTGTTGCGCGATGCGCGGCGGGTAATGACCGAAGTTCGTTCGGCGGCACTCGACGGCGGCATTAACATTGTTCGTTTCAAGCGTTTCTAGCATTATTGTTGCGCGATGCGCAGTGGGTAATGACCGAAGGTCGTTCGGCGGCACACGCCGGCGGCATTAACGTTGTTCGTTTCACGCGTTTCTAAGATCATTGTTGCGCAATACGCGGCGGGTAATGACCGATGTTCGTTCGGCGGCACCCGACGGCGGTATTAACGTTGTTCGTTTCACGCGTTTCTAAGATCATTGTTGCGCGATGCGCGGCGGGTAATGACCGATGTTCGTTCGGCGGCACCCGACGGCGGCATTAACGTTATCCGTTTCACGCGTTTATAAGGTCATTGTTGCGCGATACGCGGCGGGTAATGACCGAAGTTCGTTCGGCGGCACCCGTCGGCGGCATTAACGTTGTTCGTTTCAAGCGTTTCTAGCATCATTGTTGCGCGATGCGCGGCGGGTAATGACCGAAGTTCGTTCGGCGGCACCCGACGGCGGCATTAACGTTGTTCGTTTCAGGCGTTCTTAGCATCATTGTTGCGCGATGCGCGGCGGGTAATGACCGAAATTCGTTCGGCGACACCCGACGGCGTCATTAACTTTATCGGTTTCACGCGTTTCTAAGATCATTGTTGCGCGATGCGCGGCGGGTAATGAGCAAAGCTCGTTCGGCGGCACCCGACGGCGGCATTAACGTTATCCGTTTCACGCGTTTCTAAGATCATTGGTGCGCGATGCGCGGCGGGTAATGACCGAAGTTCGTTCGGCGGCACCCGACGGCGGCATTAACGTTATCCGTTTCACGCGTTTATAAGGTCATTGTTGCGCGATGCGCAACGGGTAATGACCGAAGTTCGTTCGGCTGCACCCGACGGCGGCATTAACGGTATCCGTTTCACGCGTTTCTAAGATCATTGTTGCGCGATGCACGGCGGGTAATGACCGAAGTTCGTTCGGCGGCACCCGCCGGCGGCTTTAACGTTATCCGTTTCACGCGTTTCTAAGATCTTTGTTGCGCGGTGCGCGGCGGGTAATGACTGAAGTTCGATCGGCGGCACCCGCCGGCGGCATTAACGTTATCCGTTTCACGCGTTTCTAAGATCATTGTTGCGCGATGCGCGGCGGGTAATGACCGAAGCTCGTTCGGCGGCATCCGACGGCGGCATTAACGTTGTTAGTTTCAGGCGTCCTTAGCATCATTGTTGCGCGATGCGCGGCGGGTAATGACCGAAGTTCGTTCGGCGACACCCGACGGCGGCATTAACTTTATCGGTTTCACGCGTTTCTAAGATCATTGTTGCGCGATGCGCGGCGGGTAATGACCGAAGTTCGTTCGGCGGCACCCGACGGCGGCATTAACGTTATCCGTTTCACGCGTTTCTAAGATCATTGTTGCGCGACGCGCGGCGGGTAATGACCGAAGTTCGTTCGGCGGCACCCGACGGCGGCATTAACGTTATCCGTTTCACGCGTTTCTAAGATCATTGTTGCGCGACGCGCGGCGGGTAATGACCGAAGTTCGTTCGGCGGCACCCGACGGCGGCATTAACGTTGTTCGTTTGCAGCATATCTATGATCATTGTGGCGCGATGCGCGGCGGGTAATGACCGAAGTTCGTTCGGCGGCACCCGCCGGCGGCATTAACGTTATCCGTTTCACGCGTTTCTAAGATCATTGTTGCGCGATGCGCGGCGGGTAATGACCGAAGTTCGTTCGGCGGTACCCGACGGCGGCATTAACGTTGTTCGTTTCAGGCGCTCCTAGCATCATTGTTGCGCGATGCGCAGCGGGTAATGACCGAAGTTCGTTCGGCGGCACCCGCCGGCGGCATTAGCGTTATCCGTTTCACGCGTTTCTAAGATCATTGTTGCACGATGCGCGGCGGATAATGTCCGAAGTTCGTTCGGCGGCATCCGACGGCGGCATTAACGTTGTTCGTTTCAGGCGTTCTTAGCATCATTGTTGCGCGATGCGCTGTTGGTAATGACTGAAGTTCGTTCGGCGGCACCCGACGGCGGCATTAACGTTGTTCGTTTCAGGCGCTCCTAGCATCATTGTTGCGCGATGCGCGGCGGGTAATGACCGAAGTTCGTTCGGCAGCACCCGCCGGCGGCTTTAACGTTATCCGTTTCACGCGTTTCTAAGATCATTGTTGCGCGATGCTCGGCGGATAATGACCGAAGTTCGTTCGGCGGCACCCGACGGCGGCATTAACGTTGTTCGTTTCAACCGTTTCTAGCATCATTGTTGCGCGATGCGCGGCGGGTAATGACCGAAGTTCGTTCGGCGGCACCCGACGGCGGCATTAACGTTGTTCGTTTCAAGCGTTTCTAAGATCTTTGTTGCGCGGTGCGCGGCGGGTAATGACCGAAGTTCGTTCGGCGGCACCCGACGGCGGCATTAACGTTGTTCGTTTCAAGCGTTTCTAGCATCATTGTTGCGCGATGCGCGGCGGGTAATGACCGATGTTCGTTCGGCGGCACCCGACGGCGGTATTAACGTTGTTCGTTTCACGCGTTTCTAAGATCATTGTTGCGCGATGCGCGGCGGGTAATGACCGATGTTCGTTCGGCGGCACCCGACGGCGGCATTAACGTTATCCGTTTCACGCGTTTCTAAGATCATTGTTGCGCGATGCGCGGCGGGTAATGAGCAAAGCTCGTTCGGCGGCACCCGACGGCGGCATTAACGTTATCCGTTTCACGCGTTTCTAAGATCATTGGTGCGCGATGCGCGGCGGGTAATGACCGAAGTTCGTTCGGCGGCACCCGACGGCGGCATTAACGTTATCCGTTTCACGCGTTTATAAGGTCATTGTTGCGCGATGCGCAACGGGTAATGACCGAAGTTCGTTCGGCTGCACCCGACGGCGGCATTAACGGTATCCGTTTCACGCGTTTCTAAGATCATTGTTGCGCGATGCACGGCGGGTAATGACCGAAGTTCGTTCGGCGGCACCCGCCGGCGGCTTTAACGTTATCCGTTTCACGCGTTTCTAAGATCTTTGTTGCGCGGTGCGCGGCGGGTAATGACTGAAGTTCGATCGGCGGCACCCGCCGGCGGCATTAACGTTATCCGTTTCACGCGTTTCTAAGATCATTGTTGCGCGATGCGCGGCGGGTAATGACCGAAGCTCGTTCGGCGGCATCCGACGGCGGCATTAACGTTGTTAGTTTCAGGCGTCCTTAGCATCATTGTTGCGCGATGCGCGGCGGGTAATGACCGAAGTTCGTTCGGCGACACCCGACGGCGGCATTAACTTTATCGGTTTCACGCGTTTCTAAGATCATTGTTGCGCGATGCGCGGCGGGTAATGAGCAAAGCTCGTTCGGCGGCACCCGACGGCGGCATTAACGTTATCCGTTTCACGCGTTTCTAAGATCATTGGTGCGCCATGCGCGGCGGGTAATGACCGTAGTTCGTTCGGCGGCACCCGACGGCGACATTAACGTTGTTCGTTTCAGGCGCTCCTAGCATCATTGTTGCGCGATGCGCGGCGGGTAATGACCGAAGTTCGTTCGGCGGCACCCGACGGCGGCATTAACGTTATCCGTTTCACACGTTTCTAAGATCATTGTTGCGCGATGCGCGGCGGGTAATGACCGAAGTTCGTTCGGCGGTACGCGACGGCGGCAATAACGTTATCCGCTTCACGCATTTCTAAGATCATTGTTGCGCGATGCGCGGCGGGTAATGACCGAAGTTCGTTCGGCGGTACCCGACGGCGGCATTAACGTTATCCGTTTCACGCGTTTCTAAGATAATTGTTGCGCGATGCGCGGCGGGTAATGACCGAAGTTCGTTCGGCGGCACCCGACGGCGGCATTAACGTTGTTCGTTTCAGGCGTTTCTAGCATCATTGTTGCGCGATGCGCGGCGGGTAATGACCGAAGTTCGTTCGGCGGCACCCGACGGCGGCATTAACGTTGTTCGTTTCAGGCGTTTCTAGCATCATTGTTGCGCGATGCGCGGCGGGTAATGGCCGAAGTTCGTTCGGCGGCACCCGACGGCGGCATTAACGTTGTTCGTTTCAGGCGTTTCTAGCATCATTGTTGCGCGATGTGCGGCGGGTACTGACCGAAGTTCGTTCGGCGGCACCCGACGGCGGCATTAACGTTATCCGTTTGCTGTGATTCTAAGATCATTGTTGCGCGATGCGCTGTTGGTAATGCCCGAAGTTCGTTCGGCGGCATCCGACGGCGGCATTAACGTTGTTCGTCTCAGGCGTTTCTAGCATCATTGTTGCGCGATGCGCTGTTGGTGATGACCGAAGTTCGTTCGGAGGCACCCGACGGCGGCATTAACGTTATCCGTTTGCTGCGTTTCTAAGATCATTGTTGCGCGATGCGCGGCGGGTAATGAACGAAGTTGGTTCGGTGGCAACCGACGGCGGCATTAACGTTATCCGTTTGCTGTGATTCTAAGATCATTGTTGCGCGATGCGCTGTTGGTAATGCCCGAAGTTCGTTCGGCGGCATCCGACGGCGGCATTAACGTTGTTCGTCTCAGGCGTTTCTAGCATCATTGTTGCGCGATGCGCTGTTGGTAATGACCGAAGTTCGTTCGGCGGCACCCGCCGGCGGCTTTAACGTTATCCGTTTCACGCGTTTCTAAGATCTTTGTTGCGCGGTGCGCGGCGGGTAATGACCGAAGTTCGTTCGGCGGCACCCGACGGCGGCATTAACGTTGTTCGTTTCACGCGTTTCTAAGATCATTGTTGCGCGATGCGCGGCGGGTAATGACCGAAGTTCGTTCGGTGGCACCCGACGGCGGCATTAACGTTATCCGTTTCACGCGTTTCTAAGATCATTGTTGCGCGATGCGCGGCGGGTAATGACCGAAGTTCGTTCGGCGGCACCCGACGGTGGCATTAACGTTATCCGTTTCACGCGTTTCTAAGCTCATTGTTGCGCGATGCGCTGTTGGTAATGGCCGAAGTTCGTTTGGCGGTACCCGACGGCGGCATTAACGTTGTTCGTTTGCAGCATATCTATGATAATTGTGGCGCGATGCGCGGCGGGTAATGACCGAAGTTCGTTCGGCGGCACCCGACGGCGGCATTAACGTTATCCGTTTCACGCGTTTCTAAGATCATTGTTGCGCGATGCGCGGCGGGTAATGACCGAAGTTTGTTCGGCGGTACCCGACAGCGGCATTAACGTTGTTCGTTTGCAGCATATCTATGATCATTGTTGCGCGATGCGCGGCGGGTAATGACCGAAGTTCGTTCGGCGGTACCCGACGGCGGCATTAACATTATCCGTTTCACGCGTTTCTAAGATCATTGTTGCGCGATGCGCGGCGGGTAATGACCGAAGTTCGTTCGGCGGTACCCGACGGCGGCATTAACGTTATCCGTTTCACGCGTTTCTAAGATCATTGTTGCGCGATGCGCGGCGGGTAATGACCGAAGTTCGTTCGGCGGCACCCGACGGCGGCATTAACGTTGTTCGTTTCAGGCGTTTCTAGCATCATTGTTGCGCGATGCGCGGCGGGTAATGACCGAAGTTCGTTCGGCGGCACCCGACGGCGGCATTAACGTTGTTCGTTTCAGGCGTTTCTAGCATCATTGTTGCGCGATGCGCGGCGGGTAATGACCGAAGTTCGTTCGGCGGCACCCGACGGCGGCATTAACGTTATCCGTTTCACGCGTTTCTAAGATCATTGTTGCGCGATGCGCGGCGGGTAATGACCGAAGTTCGTTCGGCGGCACGCGACGGCGGCATTAACGTTGTTCGTTTCAGGCGTTTCTAGCATCATTGTTGCGCGATGCGCGGCGGGTAATGACCGAAGTTCGTTCGGGGGCACCCGCCTGCGGCATTAACGTTATCCGTTTCACGCGTTTCTAAGATCATTGTTGCGCGATGCGCGGCGGGTAATGTCCGAAGTTCGTTCGGCGGCACCCGACGGCGGCATTAACGTTGTTCGTTTCAAGCGTTTCTAGCATCATTGTTGCGCGATGCGCGGCTGGTAATGACCGAAGTTCGTTCGGTGGCACCCGACGGCGGCATTAACGTTATCCGTTTCACGCGTTTCTAAGATCATTGTTGCGCGATGCGCGGCGGGTAATGACCGAAGTTCGTTCGGCGGCACCCGACGGTGGCATTAACGTTATCCGTTTCACGCGTTTCTAAGCTCATTGTTGCGCGATGCGCTGTTGGTAATGGCCGAAGTTCGTTTGGCGGTACCCGACGGCGGCATTAACGTTGTTCGTTTGCAGCATATCTATGATAATTGTGGCGCGATGCGCGGCGGGTAATGACCGAAGTTCGTTCGGCGGCACCCGACGGCGGCATTAACGTTATCCGTTTCACGCGTTTCTAAGATCATTGTTGCGCGATGCGCGGCGGGTAATGACCGAAGTTTGTTCGGCGGTACCCGACAGCGGCATTAACGTTGTTCGTTTGCAGCATATCTATGATCATTGTTGCGCGATGCGCGGCGGGTAATGACCGAAGTTCGTTCGGCGGTACCCGACGGCGGCATTAACATTATCCGTTTCACGCGTTTCTAAGATCATTGTTGCGCGATGCGCGGCGGGTAATGACCGAAGTTCGTTCGGCGGTACCCGACGGCGGCATTAACGTTATCCGTTTCACGCGTTTCTAAGATCATTGTTGCGCGATGCGCGGCGGGTAATGACCGAAGTTCGTTCGGCGGCACCCGACGGCGGCATTAACGTTGTTCGTTTCAGGCGTTTCTAGCATCATTGTTGCGCGATGCGCGGCGGGTAATGACCGAAGTTCGTTCGGCGGCACCCGACGGCGGCATTAACGTTGTTCGTTTCAGGCGTTTCTAGCATCATTGTTGCGCGATGCGCGGCGGGTAATGACCGAAGTTCGTTCGGCGGCACCCGACGGCGGCATTAACGTTATCCGTTTCACGCGTTTCTAAGATCATTGTTGCGCGATGCGCGGCGGGTAATGACCGAAGTTCGTTCGGCGGCACGCGACGGCGGCATTAACGTTGTTCGTTTCAGGCGTTTCTAGCATCATTGTTGCGCGATGCGCGGCGGGTAATGACCGAAGTTCGTTCG
The DNA here is from genome assembly GCA_963969225.1 of Xylocopa violacea. NCBI lineage: Eukaryota > Metazoa > Arthropoda > Insecta > Hymenoptera > Apidae > Xylocopa > Xylocopa violacea. The sequence goes on from CAXAJV010000004.1 coordinate 26,322,414, forward strand.
GGGGCACCCGCCTGCGGCATTAACGTTATCCGTTTCACGCGTTTCTAAGATCATTGTTGCGCGATGCGCGGCGGGTAATGTCCGAAGTTCGTTCGGCGGCACCCGACGGCGGCATTAACGTTGTTCGTTTCAAGCGTTTCTAGCATCATTGTTGCGCGATGCGCGGCTGGTAATGACCGAAGTTCTTTCGGCGGCACCCGCCGGCGGCATTAACGTTATCCGTTTCACGCGTTTCTAAGATCATTGTTGCGCGATGCGCGGCGGGTAATGACCGAAGTTCGTTCGGCGGCACCCGACGGCGGCATTAACGTTATCCGTTTCACGCGTTTCTAAGATCATTGTTGCGCGACGCGCGGCGGGTAATGACCGAAGTTCGTTCGGCGGCACCCGACGGCGGCATTAACGTTATCCGTTTCACGCGTTTCTAAGATCATTGTTGCGCGATGCGCGGCGGGTAATGAGCAAAGCTCGTTCGGCGGCACCCGACGGCGGCATTAACGTTATCCGTTTCACGCGTTTCTAAGATCATTGGTGCGCGATGCGCGGCGGGTAATGACCGAAGTTCGTTCGGCGGCACCCGACGGCGGCATTAACGTTATCCGTTTCACGCGTTTATAAGGTCATTGTTGCGCGATGCGCAACGGGTAATGACCGAAGTTCGTTCGGCTGCACCCGACGGCGGCATTAACGGTATCCGTTTCACGCGTTTCTAAGATCATTGTTGCGCGATGCACGGCGGGTAATGACCGAAGTTCGTTCGGCGGCACCCGCCGGCGGCTTTAACGTTATCCGTTTCACGCGTTTCTAAGATCTTTGTTGCGCGGTGCGCGGCGGGTAATGACCGAAGTTCGATCGGCGGCACCCGCCGGCGGCATTAACGTTATCCGTTTCACGCGTTTCTAAGATCATTGTTGCGCGATGCGCGGCGGGTAATGACCGAAGCTCGTTCGGCGGCATCCGACGGCGGCATTAACGTTGTTAGTTTCAGGCGTCCTTAGCATCATTGTTGCGCGATGCGCGGCGGGTAATGACCGAAGTTCGTTCGGCGACACCCGACGGCGGCATTAACTTTATCGGTTTCACGCGTTTCTAAGATCATTGTTGCGCGATGCGCGGCGGGTAATGAGCAAAGCTCGTTCGGCGGCACCCGACGGCGGCATTAACGTTATCCGTTTCACGCGTTTCTAAGATCATTGGTGCGCGATGCGCGGCGGGTAATGACCGTAGTTCGTTCGGCGGCACCCGACGGCGACATTAACGTTGTTCGTTTCAGGCGCTCCTAGCATCATTGTTGCGCGATGCGCGGCGGGTAATGACCGAAGTTCGTTCGGCGGCACTCGACGGCGGCATTAACATTGTTCGTTTCAAGCGTTTCTAGCATTATTGTTGCGCGATGCGCGGTGGGTAATGACCGAAGGTCGTTCGGCGGCACCCGCCGGCGGCATTAACGTTGTTCGTTTCACGCGTTTCTAAGATCATTGTTGCGCAATACGCGGCGGGTAATGACCGATGTTCGTTCGGCGGCACCCGACGGCGGTATTAACGTTGTTCGTTTCACGCGTTTCTAAGATCATTGTTGCGCGATGCGCGGCGGGTAATGACCGATGTTCGTTCGGCGGCACCCGACGGCGGCATTAACGTTATCCGTTTCACGCGTTTCTAAGATCATTGTTGCGCGATGCGCGGCGGGTAATGAGCAAAGCTCGTTCGGCGGCACCCGACGGCGGCATTAACGTTATCCGTTTCACGCGTTTCTAAGATCATTGGTGCGCGATGCGCGGCGGGTAATGACCGAAGTTCGTTCGGCGGCCTCCGACGGCGGCATTAACGTTATCCGTTTCACGCGTTTCTAAGATCATTGGTGCGCGATGCGCGGCGGGTAATGACCGAAGTTCGTTCGGCGGCACCCGACGGCGGCATTAACGTTATCCGTTTCACGCGTTTATAAGGTCATTGTTGCGCGATGCGCAACGGGTAATGACCGAAGTTCGTTCGGCTGCACCCGACGGCGGCATTAACGGTATCCGTTTCACGCGTTTCTAAGATCATTGTTGCGCGATGCACGGCGGGTAATGACCGAAGTTCATTCGGCGGCACCCGCCGGCGGCTTTAACGTTATCCGTTTCACGCGTTTCTAAGATCTTTGTTGCGCGGTGCGCGGCGGGTAATGACCGAAGTTCGATCGGCGGCACCCGCCGGCGGCATTAACGTTATCCGTTTCACGCGTTTCTAAGATCATTGTTGCGCGATGCGCGGCGGGTAATGACCGAAGCTCGTTCGGCGGCATCCGACGGCGGCATTAACGTTGTTAGTTTCAGGCGTCCTTAGCATCATTGTTGCGCGATGCGCGGCGGGTAATGACCGAAGTTCGTTCGGCGACACCCGACGGCGGCATTAACTTTATCGGTTTCACGCGTTTCTAAGATCATTGTTGCGCGATGCGCGGCGGGTAATGAGCAAAGCTCGTTCGGCGGCACCCGACGGCGGCATTAACGTTATCCGTTTCACGCGTTTCTAAGATCATTGGTGCGCGATGCGCGGCGGGTAATGACCGTAGTTCGTTCGGCGGCACCCGACGGCGACATTAACGTTGTTCGTTTCAGGCGCTCCTAGCATCATTGTTGCGCGATGCGCGGCGGGTAATGACCGAAGTTCGTTCGGCGGCACTCGACGGCGGCATTAACATTGTTCGTTTCAAGCGTTTCTAGCATTATTGTTGCGCGATGCGCGGTGGGTAATGACCGAAGGTCGTTCGGCGGCACCCGCCGGCGGCATTAACGTTGTTCGTTTCACGCGTTTCTAAGATCATTGTTGCGCAATACGCGGCGGGTAATGACCGATGTTCGTTCGGCGGCACCCGACGGCGGTATTAACGTTGTTCGTTTCACGCGTTTCTAAGATCATTGTTGCGCGATGCGCGGCGGGTAATGACCGATGTTCGTTCGGCGGCACCCGACGGCGGCATTAACGTTATCCGTTTCACGCGTTTCTAAGATCATTGTTGCGCGATGCGCGGCGGGTAATGAGCAAAGCTCGTTCGGCGGCACCCGACGGCGGCATTAACGTTATCCGTTTCACGCGTTTCTAAGATCATTGGTGCGCGATGCGCGGCGGGTAATGACCGAAGTTCGTTCGGCGGCACCCGACGGCGGCATTAACGTTATCCGTTTCACGCGTTTCTAAGATCATTGTTGCGCGATGCGCGGCGGGTAATGACCGAAGTTCGTTCGGCGGCACCCGACGGCGGCATTACCGTTATCCGTTTCACGCGTTTCTAAGATCATTGTTGCGCGACGCGCGGCGGGTAATGACCGAAGTTCGTTCGGCGGCACCCGACGGCGGCATTAACGTTATCCGTTTCACGCGTTTCTAAGATCATTGTTGCGCGATGCGCGGCGGGTAATGAGCAAAGCTCGTTCGGCGGCACCCGACGGCGGCATTAACGTTATCCGTTTCACGCGTTTCTAAGATCATTGGTGCGCGATGCGCGGCGGGTAATGACCGAAGTTCGTTCGGCGGCACCCGACGGCGGCATTAACGTTATCCGTTTCACGCGTTTATAAGGTCATTGTTGCGCGATGCGCAACGGGTAATGACCGAAGTTCGTTCGGCTGCACCCGACGGCGGCATTAACGGTATCCGTTTCACGCGTTTCTAAGATCATTGTTGCGCGATGCACGGCGGGTAATGACCGAAGTTCGTTCGGCGGCACCCGCCGGCGGCTTTAACGTTATCCGTTTCACGCGTTTCTAAGATCTTTGTTGCGCGGTGCGCGGCGGGTAATGACCGAAGTTCGATCGGCGGCACCCGCCGGCGGCATTAACGTTATCCGTTTCACGCGTTTCTAAGATCATTGTTGCGCGATGCGCGGCGGGTAATGACCGAAGCTCGTTCGGCGGCATCCGACGGCGGCATTAACGTTGTTAGTTTCAGGCGTCCTTAGCATCATTGTTGCGCGATGCGCGGCGGGTAATGACCGAAGTTCGTTCGGCGACACCCGACGGCGGCATTAACTTTATCGGTTTCACGCGTTTCTAAGATCATTGTTGCGCGATGCGCGGCGGGTAATGAGCAAAGCTCGTTCGGCGGCACCCGACGGCGGCATTAACGTTATCCGTTTCACGCGTTTCTAAGATCATTGGTGCGCGATGCGCGGCGGGTAATGACCGTAGTTCGTTCGGCGGCACCCGACGGCGACATTAACGTTGTTCGTTTCAGGCGCTCCTAGCATCATTGTTGCGCGATGCGCGGCGGGTAATGACCGAAGTTCGTTCGGCGGCACTCGACGGCGGCATTAACATTGTTCGTTTCAAGCGTTTCTAGCATTATTGTTGCGCGATGCGCGGTGGGTAATGACCGAAGGTCGTTCGGCGGCACCCGCCGGCGGCATTAACGTTGTTCGTTTCACGCGTTTCTAAGATCATTGTTGCGCAATACGCGGCGGGTAATGACCGATGTTCGTTCGGCGGCACCCGACGGCGGTATTAACGTTGTTCGTTTCACGCGTTTCTAAGATCATTGTTGCGCGATGCGCGGCGGGTAATGACCGATGTTCGTTCGGCGGCACCCGACGGCGGCATTAACGTTATCCGTTTCACGCGTTTCTAAGATCATTGTTGCGCGATGCGCGGCGGGTAATGAGCAAAGCTCGTTCGGCGGCACCCGACGGCGGCATTAACGTTATCCGTTTCACGCGTTTCTAAGATCATTGGTGCGCGATGCGCGGCGGGTAATGACCGAAGTTCGTTCGGCGGCACCCGACGGCGGCATTAACGTTATCCGTTTCACGCGTTTATAAGGTCATTGTTGCGCGATGCGCAACGGGTAATGACCGAAGTTCGTTCGGCTGCACCCGACGGCGGCATTAACGGTATCCGTTTCACGCGTTTCTAAGATCATTGTTGCGCGATGCACGGCGGGTAATGACCGAAGTTCGTTCGGCGGCACCCGCCGGCGGCTTTAACGTTATCCGTTTCACGCGTTTCTAAGATCTTTGTTGCGCGGTGCGCGGCGGGTAATGACTGAAGTTCGATCGGCGGCACCCGCCGGCGGCATTAACGTTATCCGTTTCACGCGTTTCTAAGATCATTGTTGCGCGATGCGCGGCGGGTAATGACCGAAGCTCGTTCGGCGGCATTAACGTTGTTAGTTTCAGGCGTCCTTAGCATCATTGTTGCGCGATGCGCGGCGGGTAATGACCGAAGTTCGTTCGGCGACACCCGACGGCGGCATTAACTTTATCGGTTTCACGCGTTTCTAAGATCATTGTTGCGCGATGCGCGGCGGGTAATGAGCAAAGCTCGTTCGGCGGCACCCGACGGCGGCATTAACGTTATCCGTTTCACGCGTTTCTAAGATCATTGGTGCGCCATGCGCGGCGGGTAATGACCGTAGTTCGTTCGGCGGCACCCGACGGCGACATTAACGTTGTTCGTTTCAGGCGCTCCTAGCATCATTGTTGCGCGATGCGCGGCGGGTAATGACCGAAGTTCGTTCGGCGGCACCCGACGGCGGCATTAACGTTATCCGTTTCACACGTTTCTAAGATCATTGTTGCGCGATGCGCGGCGGGTAATGACCGAAGTTCGTTCGGCGGTACGCGACGGCGGCAATGACGTTATCCGCTTCACGCATTTCTAAGATCATTGTTGCGCGATGCGCGGCGGGTAATGACCGAAGTTCGTTCGGCGGTACCCGACGGCGGCATTAACGTTATCCGTTTCACGCGTTTCTAAGATAATTGTTGCGCGATGCGCGGCGGGTAATGACCGAAGTTCGTTCGGCGGCACCAGACGGCGGCATTAACGTTGTTCGTTTCAGGCGTTTCTAGCATCATTGTTGCGCGATGCGCGGCGGGTAATGACCGAAGTTCGTTCGGCGGCACCCGACGGCGGCATTAACGTTGTTCGTTTCAGGCGTTTCTAGCATCATTGTTGCGCGATGCGCGGCGGGTAATGACCGAAGTTCGTTCGGCGGCACCCGACGGCGGCATTAACGTTGTTCGTTTCAGGCGTTTCTAGCATCATTGTTGCGCGATGTGCGGCGGGTACTGACCGAAGTTCGTTCGGCGGCACCCGACGGCGGCATTAACGTTATCCGTTTGCTGTGATTCTAAGATCATTGTTGCGCGATGCGCTGTTGGTAATGCCCGAAGTTCGTTCGGCGGCATCCGACGGCGGCATTAACGTTGTTCGTCTCAGGCGTTTCTAGCATCATTGTTGCGCGATGCGCTGTTGGTGATGACCGAAGTTCGTTCGGAGGCACCCGACGGCGGCATTAACGTTATCCGTTTGCTGCGTTTCTAAGATCATTGTTGCGCGATGCGCGGCGGGTAATGAACGAAGTTGGATCGGTGGCAACCGACGGCGGCATTAACGTTATCCGTTTGCTGTGATTCCAAGATCATTGTTGCGCGATGCGCTGTTGGTAATGCCCGAAGTTCGTTCGGCGGCATCCGACGGCGGCATTAACGTTGTTCGTCTCAGGCGTTTCTAGCATCATTGTTGCGCGATGCGCTGTTGGTAATGACCGAAGTTCGTTCGGCGGCACCCGCCGGCGGCTTTAACGTTATCCGTTTCACGCGTTTCTAAGATCTTTGTTGCGCGGTGCGCGGCGGGTAATGACCGAAGTTCGTTCGGCGGCACCCGACGGCGGCATTAACGTTGTTCGTTTCACGCGTTTCTAAGATCATTGTTGCGCGATGCGCGGCGGGTAATGACCGAAGTTCGTTCGGCGGCACTCGACGGCGGCATTAACATTGTTCGTTTCAAGCGTTTCTAGCATTATTGTTGCGCGATGCGCGGTGGGTAATGACCGAAGGTCGTTCGGCGGCACCCGCCGGCGGCATTAACGTTGTTCGTTTCACGCGTTTCTAAGATCATTGTTGCGCAATACGCGGCGGGTAATGACCGATGTTCGTTCGGCGGCACCCGACGGCGGTATTAACGTTGTTCGTTTCACGCGTTTCTAAGATCATTGTTGCGCGATGCGCGGCGGGTAATGAGCAAAGCTCGTTCGGCGGCACCCGACGGCGGCATTAACGTTATCCGTTTCACGCGTTTCTAAGATCATTGGTGCGCGATGCGCGGCGGGTAATGACCGAAGTTCGTTCGGCGGCACCCGACGGCGGCATTAACGTTATCCGTTTCACGCGTTTCTAAGATCATTGTTGCGCGATGCGCGGCGGGTAATGACCGAAGTTCGTTCGGCGGCACCCGACGGCGGCATTAACGTTATCCGTTTCACGCGTTTCTAAGATCATTGTTGCGCGACGCGCGGCGGGTAATGACCGAAGTTCGTTCGGCGGCACCCGACGGCGGCATTAACGTTATCCGTTTCACGCGTTTCTAAGATCATTGTTGCGCGATGCGCGGCGGGTAATGAGCAAAGCTCGTTCGGCGGCACCCGACGGCGGCATTAACGTTATCCGTTTCACGCGTTTCTAAGATCATTGGTGCGCGATGCGCGGCGGGTAATGACCGAAGTTCGTTCGGCGGCACCCGACGGCGGCATTAACGTTATCCGTTTCACGCGTTTATAAGGTCATTGTTGCGCGATGCGCAACGGGTAATGACCGAAGTTCGTTCGGCTGCACCCGACGGCGGCATTAACGGTATCCGTTTCACGCGTTTCTAAGATCATTGTTGCGCGATGCACGGCGGGTAATGACCGAAGTTCGTTCGGCGGCACCCGCCGGCGGCTTTAACGTTATCCGTTTCACGCGTTTCTAAGATCTTTGTTGCGCGGTGCGCGGCGGGTAATGACCGAAGTTCGATCGGCGGCACCCGCCGGCGGCATTAACGTTATCCGTTTCACGCGTTTCTAAGATCATTGTTGCGCGATGCGCGGCGGGTAATGACCGAAGCTCGTTCGGCGGCATCCGACGGCGGCATTAACGTTGTTAGTTTCAGGCGTCCTTAGCATCATTGTTGCGCGATGCGCGGCGGGTAATGACCGAAGTTCGTTCGGCGACACCCGACGGCGGCATTAACTTTATCGGTTTCACGCGTTTCTAAGATCATTGTTGCGCGATGCGCGGCGGGTAATGAGCAAAGCTCGTTCGGCGGCACCCGACGGCGGCATTAACGTTATCCGTTTCACGCGTTTCTAAGATCATTGGTGCGCGATGCGCGGCGGGTAATGACCGTAGTTCGTTCGGCGGCACCCGACGGCGACATTAACGTTGTTCGTTTCAGGCGCTCCTAGCATCATTGTTGCGCGATGCGCGGCGGGTAATGACCGAAGTTCGTTCGGCGGCACTCGACGGCGGCATTAACATTGTTCGTTTCAAGCGTTTCTAGCATTATTGTTGCGCGATGCGCGGTGGGTAATGACCGAAGGTCGTTCGGCGGCACCCGCCGGCGGCATTAACGTTGTTCGTTTCACGCGTTTCTAAGATCATTGTTGCGCAATACGCGGCGGGTAATGACCGATGTTCGTTCGGCGGCACCCGACGGCGGTATTAACGTTGTTCGTTTCACGCGTTTCTAAGATCATTGTTGCGCGATGCGCGGCGGGTAATGACCGATGTTCGTTCGGCGGCACCCGACGGCGGCATTAACGTTATCCGTTTCACGCGTTTCTAAGATCATTGTTGCGCGATGCGCGGCGGGTAATGAGCAAAGCTCGTTCGGCGGCACCCGACGGCGGCATTAACGTTATCCGTTTCACGCGTTTCTAAGATCATTGGTGCGCGATGCGCGGCGGGTAATGACCGAAGTTCGTTCGGCGGCACCCGACGGCGGCATTAACGTTATCCGTTTCACGCGTTTATAAGGTCATTGTTGCGCGATGCGCAACGGGTAATGACCGAAGTTCGTTCGGCTGCACCCGACGGCGGCATTAACGGTATCCGTTTCACGCGTTTCTAAGATCATTGTTGCGCGATGCACGGCGGGTAATGACCGAAGTTCGTTCGGCGGCACCCGCCGGCGGCTTTAACGTTATCCGTTTCACGCGTTTCTAAGATCTTTTTTGCCCGGTGCGCGGCGGGTAATGACTGAAGTTCGATCGGCGGCACCCGCCGGCGGCATTAACGTTATCCGTTTCACGCGTTTCTAAGATCATTGTTGCGCGATGCGCGGCGGGTAATGACCGAAGCTCGTTCGGCGGCATCCGACGGCGGCATTAACGTTGTTAGTTTCAGGCGTCCTTAGCATCATTGTTGCGCGATGCGCGGCGGGTAATGACCGAAGTTCGTTCGGCGACACCCGACGGCGGCATTAACTTTATCGGTTTCACGCGTTTCTAAGATCATTGTTGCGCGATGCGCGGCGGGTAATGAGCAAAGCTCGTTCGGCGGCACCCGACGGCGGCATTAACGTTATCCGTTTCACGCGTTTCTAAGATCATTGGTGCGCCATGCGCGGCGGGTAATGACCGTAGTTCGTTCGGCGGCACCCGACGGCGACATTAACGTTGTTCGTTTCAGGCGCTCCTAGCATCATTGTTGCGCGATGCGCGGCGGGTAATGACCGAAGTTCGTTCGGCGGCACCCGACGGCGGCATTAACGTTATCCGTTTCACACGTTTCTAAGATCATTGTTGCGCGATGCGCGGCGGGTAATGACCGAAGTTCGTTCGGCGGTACGCGACGGCGGCAATAACGTTATCCGCTTCACGCATTTCTAAGATCATTGTTGCGCGATGCGCGGCGGGTAATGACCGAAGTTCGTTCGGCGGTACCCGACGGCGGCATTAACGTTATCCGTTTCACGCGTTTCTAAGATAATTGTTGCGCGATGCGCGGCGGGTAATGACCGAAGTTCGTTCGGCGGCACCAGACGGCGGCATTAACGTTGTTCGTTTCAGGCGTTTCTAGCATCATTGTTGCGCGATGCGCGGCGGGTAATGACCGAAGTTCGTTCGGCGGCACCCGACGGCGGCATTAACGTTGTTCGTTTCAGGCGTTTCTAGCATCATTGTTGCGCGATGCGCGGCGGGTAATGACCGAAGTTCGTTCGGCGGCACCCGACGGCGGCATTAACGTTGTTCGTTTCAGGCGTTTCTAGCATCATTGTTGCGCGATGTGCGGCGGGTACTGACCGAAGTTCGTTCGGCGGCACCCGACGGCGGCATTAACGTTATCCGTTTGCTGTGATTCTAAGATCATTGTTGCGCGATGCGCTGTTGGTAATGCCCGAAGTTCGTTCGGCGGCATCCGACGGCGGCATTAACGTTGTTCGTCTCAGGCGTTTCTAGCATCATTGTTGCGCGATGCGCTGTTGGTAATGACCGAAGTTCGTTCGGCGGCACCCGCCGGCGGCTTTAACGTTATCCGTTTCACGCGTTTCTAAGATCTTTGTTGCGCGGTGCGCGGCGGGTAATGACCGAAGTTCGTTCGGCGGCACCCGACGGCGGCATTAACGTTGTTCGTTTCACGCGTTTCTAAGATCATTGTTGCGCGATGCGCGGCGGGTAATGACCGAAGTTCGTTCGGTGGCACCCGACGGCGGCATTAACGTTATCCGTTTCACGCGTTTCTAAGATCATTGTTGCGCGATGCGCGGCGGGTAATGACCGAAGTTCGTTCGGCGGCACCCGACGGTGGCATTAACGTTATCCGTTTCACGCGTTTCTAAGCTCATTGTTGCGCGATGCGCTGTTGGTAATGGCCGAAGTTCGTTTGGCGGTACCCGACGGCGGCATTAACGTTGTTCGTTTGCAGCATATCTATGATAATTGTGGCGCGATGCGCGGCGGGTAATGACCGAAGTTCGTTCGGCGGCACCCGACGGCGGCATTAACGTTATCCGTTTCACGCGTTTCTAAGATCATTGTTGCGCGATGCGCGGCGGGTAATGACCGAAGTTTGTTCGGCGGTACCCGACAGCGGCATTAACGTTGTTCGTTTGCAGCATATCTATGATCATTGTTGCGCGATGCGCGGCGGGTAATGACCGAAGTTCGTTCGGCGGTACCCGACGGCGGCATTAACATTATCCGTTTCACGCGTTTCTAAGATCATTGTTGCGCGATGCGCGGCGGGTAATGACCGAAGTTCGTTCGGCGGTACCCGACGGCGGCATTAACGTTATCCGTTTCACGCGTTTCTAAGATCATTGTTGCGCGATGCGCGGCGGGTAATGACCGAAGTTCGTTCGGCGGCACCCGACGGCGGCATTAACGTTGTTCGTTTCAGGCGTTTCTAGCATCATTGTTGCGCGATGCGCGGCGGGTAATGACCGAAGTTCGTTCGGCGGCACCCGACGGCGGCATTAACGTTGTTCGTTTCAGGCGTTTCTAGCATCATTGTTGCGCGATGCGCGGCGGGTAATGACCGAAGTTCGTTCGGCGGCACCCGACGGCGGCATTAACGTTATCCGTTTCACGCGTTTCTAAGATCATTGTTGCGCGATGCGCGGCGGGTAATGACCGAAGTTCGTTCGGCGGCACGCGACGGCGGCATTAACGTTGTTCGTTTCAGGCGTCTCTAGCATCATTGTTGCGCGATGCGCGGCGGGTAATGACCGAAGTTCGTTCGGGGGCACCCGCCTGCGGCATTAACGTTATCCGTTTCACGCGTTTCTAAGATCATTGTTGCGCGATGCGCGGCGGGTAATGTCCGAAGTTCGTTCGGCGGCACCCGACGGCGGCATTAACGTTGTTCGTTTCAAGCGTTTCTAGCATCATTGTTGCGCGATGCGCGGCTGGTAATGACCGAAGTTCTTTCGGCGGCACCCGCCGGCGGCATTAACGTTATCCGTTTCACGCGTTTCTAAGATCATTGTTGCGCGATGCGCGGCGGGTAATGACCGAAGTTCGTTCGGCGGCACCCGACGGCGGCATTAACGTTATCCGTTTCACGCGTTTCTAAGATCATTGTTGCGCGACGCGCGGCGGGTAATGACCGAAGTTCGTTCGGCGGCACCCGACGGCGGCATTAACGTTATCCGTTTCACGCGTTTCTAAGATCATTGTTGCGCGATTCGCGGCGGGTAATGAGCAAAGCTCGTTCGGCGGCACCCGACGGCGGCATTAACGTTATCCGTTTCACGCGTTTCTAAGATCATTGGTGCGCGATGCGCGGCGGGTAATGACCGAAGTTCGTTCGGCGGCACCCGACGGCGGCATTAACGTTATCCGTTTCACGCGTTTATAAGGTCATTGTTGCGCGATGCGCAACGGGTAATGACCGAAGTTCGTTCGGCTGCACCCGACGGCGGCATTAACGGTATCCGTTTCACGCGTTTCTAAGATCATTGTTGCGCGATGCACGGCGGGTAATGACCGAAGTTCGTTCGGCGGCACCCGCCGGCGGCTTTAACGTCATCCGTTTCACGCGTTTCTAAGATCTTTGTTGCGCGGTGCGCGGCGGGTAATGACCGAAGTTCGATCGGCGGCACCCGCCGGCGGCATTAACGTTATCCGTTTCACGCGTTTCTAAGATCATTGTTGCGCGATGCGCGGCGGGTAATGACCGAAGCTCGTTCGGCGGCATCCGACGGCGGCATTAACGTTGTTAGTTTCAGGCGTCCTTAGCATCATTGTTGCGCGATGCGCGGCGGGTAATGACCGAAGTTCGTTCGGCGACACCCGACGGCGGCATTAACTTTATCGGTTTCACGCGTTTCTAAGATCATTGTTGCGCGATGCGCGGCGGGTAATGAGCAAAGCTCGTTCGGCGGCACCCGACGGCGGCATTAACGTTATCCGTTTCACGCGTTTCTAAGATCATTGGTGCGCGATGCGCGGCGGGTAATGACCGTAGTTCGTTCGGCGGCACCCGACGGCGACATTAACGTTGTTCGTTTCAGGCGCTCCTAGCATCATTGTTGCGCGATGCGCGGCGGGTAATGACCGAAGTTCGTTCGGCGGCACCCGACGGCGGCATTAACGTTATCCGTTTCACACGTTTCTAAGATCAATGTTGCGCGATGCGCGGCGGGTAATGACCGAAGTTCGATCGGCGGCACCCGCCGGCGGCTTTAACGTTATCCGTTTCACGCGTTTCTAAGATCATTGTTGCGCGAAGCGCGGCGGGTAATGACCGAAGTTCGCTCGGCTGCACCCGACGGCGGCATTAACGGTATCCGTTTCACGCGTTTCTAAGATCATTGTTGCGCGATGCCCGGCGGGTAATGACCGAAGTTCGATCGGCGGCAACCGCCGGCGGCTTTAACGTTATCCGTTTCACGCGTTTCTAAGATCATTGTTGCGCGATGCGCGGCGGGTAATGACCGAAGTTCGTTCGGCGGCACCCGACGGCGGCATTAACGTTGTTCGTTTCACGCATTTCTAAGATCATTGTTGCGCGATACGCGGCGGGTAATGACCGAAGTTCGTTCGGCGGCACCCGACGGCGGCATTAACGGTATCCGTTTCACGCGTTTCTAAGATCATTGTTGCGCGATGCGCGGCGGGTAATGACCGAAGTTCGTTCGGCGGCATCCGACGGCGGCATTAACGTTGTTCGTTTCAGGCGTTCTTAGCATCATTGTTGCGCGATGCGCGGCGGGTAATGACCGAAGTTCGTTCGGCGGCACCCGCCGGCGGCATTAACGTTATCCGTTTCACGGGTTTCTAAGATCATTGTTGCGCGATGCGCGGCGGGTAATGACCGAAGTTCGATCGGCGGCACCCGCCGGCGGCCTTAACGTTATCCGTTTCACGCGTTTCTAAGATCGTTGCTGCTCGATGCGCGGCGGGTAATGACCGAAGTTCGTTCGGCGGCACCCGCCGGCGACATTAACGTTGTTCGTTTCAGGCGCTCCTAGCATCATTGTTGCGCGATGCGCGGCGGGTAATGACCGAAGTTCGTTCGGCGGCACCCGCCGGCGGCATTAACGTTATCCGTTTCACGCGTTTCTAAGATCATTGTTGCGCGATGCCCGGCGGGTAATGACCGAAGTTCGATCGGCGGCAACCGCCGGCGGCTTTAACGTTATCCGTTTCACGCGTTTCTAACATCATTGTTGCGCGATGCGCGGCGGGTAATGACCGAAGTTCGTTCGGCGGCACCCGACGGCGGCATTAACCTTGTTCGTTTCAAGCGTTTCTAGCATCATTGTTGCGCGATGCGCGGCGGGTTATGACCGAAGTTCGTTCGGCGGCACCCGCTGGCGGCATTAACGTTATCCGTTTCACGCGTTTCTAAGATCATTGTTGCGCGATGCGCGGCGGGTAATGACCGAAGTTCGATCGGCGGCACCCGCCGGCGGCCTTAACGTTATCCGTTTCACACGTTTCTAAGATCATTGTTGCGCGATGCGCGGCGGGTAATGACCGAAGTTCGTTCGGCGGCACCCGACGGCGGCATTAACGTTGTTCGTTTCAAGCGTTTCTAGCATCATTGTTGCGCGATGCGCAGCGGGTAATGACCGAAGTTCGTTCGGCGGCACCCGCCGGCGGCTTTAACGTTATCCGTTTCACGCGTTTCTAAGATCATTGTTGCGCGATGCGCGGCGAGTAATGACCGAAGTTCGTTCGGCGACACCCGACGGCGGCATTTGCTTTATCGGTTTCACGCGTTTCTAAGATCATTGTTGCGCGATGCGCGGCGGGTAATGAGCAAAGCTCGTTCGGCGGCACCGGACGGCGGCATTAACGTTATCCGTTTCACGCGTTTCTAAGATCATTGTTGCGCGATGCGCGGCGGGTAATGACCGAAGTTCGTTCGGCGGCACCCGACGGCGACATTAACGTTGTTCGTTTCAGGCGCTCCTAGCATCATTGTTGCGCGATGCGCGGCGGGTAATGACCGAAGTTCGTTCGGCGGCACCCGCCGGCGGCATTAACGTTATCCGTTTCACGCGTTTCTAAGATCATTGTTGCGCGATGCCCGGCGGGTAATGACCGAAGTTCGATCGGCGGCAACCGCCGGCGGCTTTAACGTTATCCGTTTCACGCGTTTCTAACATCATTGTTGCGCGATGCGCGGCGGGTAATGACCGAAGTTCGTTCGGCGGCACCCGACGGCGGCATTAACCTTGTTCGTTTCACGCGTTTCTAAGATCTTTGTTGCGCGGTGCGCGGCCGGTAATGACCGAAGTTCGTTCGGCGGCACCCGCCGGCGGCATTAACGTTATCCGTTTCACGCGTTTCTAAGATCATTGTTGCGCAATGCGCGGCGGGTAATGACCGAAGTTCGTTCGGCGGCATCCGACGGCGGCATTAACGTTGTTCGTTTCAGGCGTTCTTAGCATCATTGTTGCGCGTAGAGCGGCGGGTAATGACCGAAGTTCGTTCGGCGGCACCCGCCGGCGACATTAACTTTATCGGTTTCACGCGTTTCTAAGATCATTGTGGCGCGATGCGCGGCGGGTAATGACCGAAGTTCGTTCGGCGGCACCCGACGGCGGCATTAACGTTGTTCGTTTCAACCGTTTCTAGCATCATTGTTGCGCGATGCGCGGCGGGTAATGACCGAAGTTCGTTCGGCGGCACCCGCCGGCGGCATTAGCGTTATCCGTTTCAAGCGTTTCTAGCATCATTGTTGCGCGATGCGCGGCGGGTAATGACCGAAGTTCGTTCGGCGGCACCCACCGGCGGCATTAACGTTATCCGTTTCACGCGTTTTTAAGATCATTGTTGCGCGATGCGCGGCGGGTAATGACCGAAGTTCGTTCGGCGGCACCCGACGGCGGCATTAACGTTGTTCGTTTGCAGCATATCTATGATCATTGTGGCGCGATGCGCGGCGGGTAATGACCGAAGTTCGTTCGGCGGCACCCGACGGCGGCATTAACGTTGTTCGTTTCACGCGTTTCTAAGATCATTGTTGCGCGATGCGCGGCGGGTAATGACCGAAGTTCGATCGGCGGCACCCGCCGGCGGCCTTAACGTTATCCGTTTCACACGTTTCTAAGATCATTGTTGCGCGATGCGCGGCGGGTAATGACCGAAGTTCGTTCGGCGGCATCCGACGGCGGCATTAACGTTGTTCGTTTCAGGCGTTCTTAGCATCATTGTTGCGCGTAGAGCGGCGGGTAATGACCGAAGTTCGTTCGGCGGCACCCGCCGGCGACATTAACTTTATCGGTTTCACGCGTTTCTAAGATCATTGTTGCGCGATGCGCGGCGGGTAATGACCGAAGTTCGTTCGGCGGCACCCGACGGCGGCATTAAGGTTGTTCGTTTCAACCGTTTCTAGCATCATTGTTGCGCGATGCGCGGCGGGTAATGACCGAAGTTCGTTCGGCGGCACCCGCCGGCGGCATTAGCGTTATCCGTTTCAAGCGTTTCTAGCATCATTGTTGCGCGATGCGCGGCGGGTAATGACCGAAGTTCGTTCGGCGGCACCCACCGGCGGCATTAACGTTATCCGTTTCACGCGTTTTTAAGATCATTGTTGCGCGATGCGCGGCGGGTAATGATCGAAGTTCGTTCGGCGGCACCCGACGGCGGCATTAACGTTGTTCGTTTGCAGCATATCTATGATCATTGTGGCGCGATGCGCGGCGGGTAATGACCGAAGTTCGTTCGGCGGCACCCGACGGCGGCATTAACGTTGTTCGTTTCACGCGTTTCTAAGATCATTGTTGCGCGATGCGCGGCGGGTAATGACCGAAGTTCGATCGGCGGCACCCGCCGGCGGCCTTAACGTTATCCGTTTCACGCGTTTCTAAGATCGTTGTTGCTCGATGCGCGGCGGGTAATGACCGAAGTTCGTTCGGCGGCACCCGCCGGCGGCATTAACTTTATCAGTTTCACGCGTTTCTAAGATCATTGTTGCGCGATGCGCGGCGGGTAATGACCGAAGTTCGTTCGGCGGCATCCGACGGCGGCATTAACGTTGTTCGTTTCAGGCGTTCTTAGCATCATTGTTGCGCGTAGAGCGGCGGGTAATGACCGAAGTTCGTTCGGCGGCACCCGCCGGCGACATTAACGTTGTTCGCTTCACGCGTTTCTAAGATCATTGTTGCGCGATGCGCGGCGGGTAATGACCGAAGTTCGTTCGGCGGCACCCGACGGCGGCATTAACGTTGTTCGTTTCAAGCGTTTCTAGCATCATTGTTGCGCGATGCGCAGCGGGTAATGACCGAAGTTCGTTCGGCGGCACCCGCCGGCGGCTTTAACGTTATCCGTTTCACGCGTTTCTAAGATCATTGTTGCGCGATGCGCGGCGAGTAATGACCGAAGTTCGTTCGGCGACACCCGACGGCGGCATTAGCTTTATCTGTTTCACGCGTTTCTAAGATCATTGTTGCGCGATGCGCGGCGGGTAATGAGCAAAGCTCGTTCGGCGGCACCGGACGGCGGCATTAACGTTATCCGTTTCACGCGTTTCTAAGATCATTGTTGCGCGATGCGCGGCGGGTAATGACCGAAGTTCGTTCGGCCGCACCCGACGGCGACATTAACGTTGTTCGTTTCAGGCGCTCCTAGCATCATTGTTGCGCGATGCGCGGCGGGTAATGACCGAATTTCGTTCGGCGGCACCCGCCGGCGGCATTAACGTTATCCGTTTCACGCGTTTCTAAGATCATTGTTGCGCGATGCCCGGCGGGTAATGACCGAAGTTCGATCGGCGGCAACCGCCGGCGGCTTTAACGTTATCCGTTTCACGCGTTTCTAACATCATTGTTGCGCGATGCGCGGCGGGTAATGACCGAAGTTCGTTCGGCGGCACCCGACGGCGGCATTAACCTTGTTCGTTTCACGCGTTTCTAAGATCTTTGTTGCGCGGTGCGCGGCCGGTAATGACCGAAGTTCGTTCGGCGGCACCCGCCGGCGGCATTAACGTTATCCGTTTCACGCGTTTCTAAGATCATTGTTGCGCGATGCGCGGCGGGTAATGACCGAAGTTCGTTCGGCGGCATCCGACGGCGGCATTAACGTTGTTCGTTTCAGGCGTTCTTAGCATCATTGTTGCGCGTAGAGCGGCGGGTAATGACCGAAGTTCGTTCGGCGGCACCCGCCGGCGACATTAACTTTATCGGTTTCACGCGTTTCTAAGATCATTGTGGCGCGATGCGCGGCGGGTAATGACCGAAGTTCGTTCGGCGGCACCCGACGGCGGCATTAACGTTGTTCGTTTCAACCGTTTCTAGCATCATTGTTGCGCGATGCGCGGCGGGTAATGACCGAAGTTCGTTCGGCGGCACCCGCCGGCGGCATTAGCGTTATCCGTTTCAAGCGTTTCTAGCATCATTGTTGCGCGATGCGCGGCGGGTAATGACCGAAGTTCGTTCGGCGGCACCCACCGGCGGCATTAACGTTATCCGTTTCACGCGTTTTTAAGATCATTGTTGCGCGATGCGCGGCGGGTAATGACCGAAGTTCGTTCGGCGGCACCCGACGGCGGCATTAACGTTGTTCGTTTGCAGCATATCTATGATCATTGTGGCGCGATGCGCGGCGGGTAATGACCGAAGTTCGTTCGGCGGCACCCGACGGCGGCATTAACGTTGTTCGTTTCACGCGTTTCTAAGATCATTGTTGCGCGATGCGCGGCGGGTAATGACCGAAGTTCGATCGGCAGCACCCGCCGGCGGCCTTAACGTTATCCGTTTCACACGTTTCTAAGATCATTGTTGCGCGATGCGCGGCGGGTAATGACCGAAGTTCGATCGGCGGCAACCTCCGGCGGCTTTAACGTTGTCCGTTTCACGCGTTTCTAAGATCATTGGTGCGCGATGCGCGGCGGGTAATGACCGAAGTTCGTTCGGCGGCACCCGACGGCGACATTAACGTTGTTCGTTTCAGGCGCTCCTAGCATCATTGTTGCGCGATGCGCGGCGGGTAATGACCGAAGTTCGATCGGCGGCACCCGCCGGCGGCCTTAACGTTATCCGTTTCAAACGTTTCTAAGATCATTGTTGCGCGATGCGCGGCGGGTAATGACCGAAGTTCGATCGGCGGCACCCGACGGCGACATTAACGTTGTTCGTTTCAGGCGCTCCTAGCATCATTGTTGCGCGATGCGCGGCGGGTAATGACCGAAGTTCGTTCGGCGGCACCCGCCGGCGGCATTAACGTTGTTCGTTTCAAGCGTTTCTAGCATCATTGTTGCGCGATGCGCGGCGGGTAATGACCGAAGTTCGTTCGCCGGCACCCGCCGGCGGCATTAACGTTGTTCGTTTCAAGCGTTTCTAGCATCATTGTTGCGCGATGCGCGGCGGGTAATGACCGAAGTTCGTTCGGCGGCACCCGCCGGCGGCATTAACGTTATCCGTTTCACGCGTTTCTAAGATCATTGTTGCGCGATGCGCGGCGGGTAATGACCGAAGTTCGATCGGCGGCACCCGCCGGCGGCCTTAACGTTATCCGTTTCACACGTTTCTAAGATCATTGTTGCGCGATGCGCGGCGGGTAATGACCGAAGTTCGATCGGCGGCAACCTCCGGCGGCTTTAACGTTGTCCGTTTCACGCGTTTCTAAGATCATTGGTGCGCGATGCGCGGCGGGTGATGACCGAAGTTCGTTCGGCGGCACCCGACGGCGACATTAACGTTGTTCGTTTCAGGCGCTCCTAGCATCATTGTTGCGCGATGCGCGGCGGGTAATGACCGAAGTTCGTTCGGCGGCACCCGCCGGCGGCATTAACGTTATCCGTTTCACGCGTTTCTAAGATCATTGGTGCGCGATGCGCGGCGGGTAATGACCGAAGTTCGTTCGGCGGCACCCGCCGGCGGCATTAACGTTGTTCGTTTCACGCGTTTCTAGCATCATTGTTGCGCGATGCGCGGCGGGTAATGACCGAAGTTCGTTCGGCGGCACCCGCCGGCGGCATTAACGTTATCCGTTTCACGCGTTTCTAAGATCATTGTTGCGCGATGCGCGGCGGGTAATGACCGAAGTTCGATCGGCGGCACCCGCCGGCGGCCTTAACGTTATCCGTTTCACACGTTTCTAAGATCATTGTTGCGCGATGCGCGGCGGGTAATGACCGAAGTTCGATCGGCGGCAACCGCCGCTGGCTTTAACGTTATCCGTTTCACGCGTTTCTAAGATCATTGTTCCGCGATGCGCGGTGGGTAATGACCGAAGTTCGTTCGGCGGCACCCGACGGCGGCATTAACGTTGTTCGTTTCACACGTTTCTAAGATCATTGTTGCGCGATAAGCGGCGGGTAATGACCGAAGTTCGATCGGCGGCACCCGCCGGCGGCCTTAACGTTATCCGTTTCACACGTTTCTAAGATCATTGTTGCGCGATGCGCGGCGGGTAATGACCGAAGTTCGATCGGCGGCAACCGCCGCTGGCTTTAACGTTATCCGTTTCACGCGTTTCTAGGATCATTGTTGCGCGATGCGCGGCGGGTAATGACCGAAGTTCGTTCGGCGGCACCCGACGGCGACATTAACGTTGTTCGTTTCAGGCGCTCCTAGCATCATTGTTGCGCGATGCGCGGCGGGTAATGGGCAAAGCTCGTTCGGCGGCACCCGACGGCGGCATTAACGTTATCCGTTTCACGCGTTTCTAAGATCATTGGTGCGCGATGCGCGGCGGGTAATGACCGAAGTTCGTTCGGCGGCACCCGACGGCGACATTAACGTTGTTCGTTTCAGGCGCTCCTAGCATCATTGTTGCGCGATGCGCGGCGGGTAATGACCGAAGTTCGTTCGGCGGCACCCGCCGGCGGCATTAACGTAATCCGCTTCACGCGTTTCTAAGATCATTGTTGCGCGATGCGCGGCGGGTAATGACCGAAGTTCGTCCGGCGGCACCCGACGGCGACATTAACGTTGTTCGTTTCAGGCGCTCCTAGCATCATTGTTGCGCGATGCGCGGCGGGTAATGGGCAAAGCTCGTTCGGCGGCACCCGACGGCGTCATTAACGTTATCCGTTTCACGCGTTTCTAAGATCATTGGTGCGCGATGCGCGGCGGGTAATGACCGAAGTTCGTTCGGCGGCACCCGCCGGCGGCATTAACGTTGTTCGTTTCACGCGTTTCTATCATCATTGTTGCGCGATGCGCGGCGGGTAATGACCGAAGTTCGTTCGGCGGCACTCGCCGGCGGCATTAACGTTATCCGTTTCACGCGTTTCTAAGATCATTGTTGCGCGATGCGCGGCGGGTAATGACCGAAGTTCGATCGGCGGCACCCGCCGGCGTCCTTAACGTTATCCGTTTCACACGTTTCTAAGATCATTGTTGCGCGATGCGCGGCGGGTAATGACCGAAGTTCGTTCGGCGGCACCCGCCGGCGGCATTAACGTTATCCGTTTCACGCGTTTCTAAGATCATTGTTGCGCGATGCGCGGCGGGTAATGACCGAAGTTCGATCGGCGGCACCCGCCGGCGGCCTTAACGTTATCCGTTTCACACGTTTCTAAGATCATTGTTGCGCGATGCGCGGCGGGTAATGACCGAAGTTCGTTCGGCGGCACCCGACGGCGACATTAACGTTGTTCGTTTCAGGCGCTCCCAGCATCATTGTTGCGCGATAAGCGGCGGGTAATGACCGAAGTTCGATCGGCGGCACCCGCCGGCGGCCTTAACGTTATCCGTTTCACACGTTTCTAAGATCATTGTTGCGCGATGCGCGGCGGGTAATGACCGAAGTTCGATCGGCGGCAACCGCCGCTGGCTTTAACGTTATCCGTTTCACGCGTTTCTAAGATCATTGTTGCGCGATGCGAGGTGGGTAATGACCGAAGTTCGTTCGGCGGCACCCGACGGCGGCATTAACGTTGTTCGTTTCACACGTTTCTAAGATCATTGTTGCGCGATAAGCGGCGGGTAATGACCGAAGTTCGTTCGGCGGCACCCGCCGGCGGCATTAACGTTATCCGTTTGCTGTGATTCTAAGATCATTGTTGCGCGATGCGCTGTTGGTAATGCCCGAAGTTCGTTCGGCGGCATCCGACGGCGGCATTAACGTTGTTCGTCTCAGGCGTTTCTAGCATCATTGTTGCGCGATGCGCTGTTGGTGATGACCGAAGTTCGTTCGGAGGCACCCGACGGCGGCAGTAACGTTGTTCGTTTCAAGCGTTTCTAGCATCATTGTTGCGCGATGCGCGGCGGGTAATGACCGAAGTTCGTTCGGCGGCACCCGCCGGCGGCTTTAACGTTATCCGTTTCACGCCTTTCTAAGATCATTGTTGCGCGATGCGCGGCGGGTAATGAGCGAAGCTCGTTCGGCGGCACCCGACGGCGGCATTAACGTTGTTCGTTTCAAGCGTTTCTAGCATCATTGTTGCGCGATGCGCGGCGGGTAATGACCGAAGTTCGTTCGGCGGCACCCGACGGCGACATTAACGTTGTTCGTTTCAGGCGCTCCCAGCATAATTGTTGCGCGATAAGCGGCGGGTAATGACCGAAGTTCGATCGGCGGCACCCGCCGGCGGCCTTAACGTTATCCGTTTCACACGTTTCTAAGATCATTGTTGCGCGATGCGCGGCGGGTAATGACCGAAGTTCGATCGGCGGCAACCGCCGCTGGCTTTAACGTTATCCGTTTCACGCGTTTCTAAGATCATTGTTGCGCGATGCGAGGTGGGTAATGACCGAAGTTCGTTCGGCGGCACCCGACGGCGGCATTAACGTTGTTCGTTTCACACGTTTCTAAGATCATTGTTGCGCGATAAGCGGCGGGTAATGACCGAAGTTCGTTCGGCGGCACCCGCCGGCGGCATTAACGTTATCCGTTTCACGCGTTTCTAAGATCATTGGTGGGCGATGCGCGGCGGGTAATGACCGAAGTTCGTTCGGCGGCACCCGCCGGCGGCATTAACGTTGTTCGTTTCACGCGTTTCTAGCATCATTGTTGCGCGATGCGCGGCGGGTAATGACCGAAGTTCGTTCGGCGGCACCCGCCGGCGGCATTAACGTTATCCGTTTCACGCGTTTCTAAGATCATTGTTGCGCGATGCGCGGCGGGTAATGACCGAAGTTCGATCGGCGGCACCCGCCGGCGGCCTTAACGTTATCCGTTTCACACGTTTCTAAGATCATTGTTGCGCGATGCGCGGCGGGTAATGACCGAAGTTCGTTCGGCGGCACCCGACGGCGACATTAACGTTGTTCGTTTCAGGCGCTCCTAGCATCATTGTTGCGCGATAAGCGGCGGGTAATGACCGAAGTTCGATCGGCGTCACCCGCCGGCGGCCTTAACGTTATCCGTTTCACACGTTTCTAAGATCATTGTTGCGCGATGCGCGGCGGGTAATGACCGAAGTTCGATCGGCGGCAACCGCCGCTGGCTTTAACGTTATCCGTTTCACGCGTTTCTAAGATCATTGTTCCGCGATGCGCGGTGGGTAATGACCGAAGTTCGTTCGGCGGCACCCGACGGCGGCATTAACGTTGTTCGTTTCACACGTTTCTAAGATCATTGTTGCGCGATAAGCGGCGGGTAATGACCGAAGTTCGATCGGCGGCACCCGCCGGCGGCCTTAACGTTATCCGTTTCACACGTTTCTAAGATCATTGTTGCGCGATGCGCGGCGGGTAATGACCGAAGTTCGATCGGCGGCAACCGCCGCTGGCTTTAACGTTATCCGTTTCACGCGTTTCTAGGATCATTGTTGCGCGATGCGCGGCGGGTAATGACCGAAGTTCGTTCGGCGGCACCCGACGGCGACATTAACGTTGTTCGTTTCAGGCGCTCCTAGCATCATTGTTGCGCGATGCGCGGCGGGTAATGGGCAAAGCTCGTTCGGCGGCACCCGACGGCGGCATTAACGTTATCCGTTTCACGCGTTTCTAAGATCATTGGTGCGCGATGCGCGGCGGGTAATGACCGAAGTTCGTTCGGCGGCACCCGACGGCGACATTAACGTTGTTCGTTTCAGGCGCTCCTAGCATCATTGTTGCGCGATGCGCGGCGGGTAATGACCGAAGTTCGTTCGGCGGCACCCGCCGGCGGCATTAACGTTATCCGTTTCACGCGTTTCTAAGATCATTGTTGCGCGATGCGCGGCGGGTAATGACCGAAGTTCGATCGGCGGCACCCGCCGGCGGCCTTAACGTTATCCGTTTCACACGTTTCTAAGATCATTGTTGCGCGATGCGCGGCGGGTAATGACCGAAGTTCGTTCGGCGGCACCCGACGGCGATATTAACGTTGTTCGTTTCAGGCGCTCCCAGCATCATTGTTGCGCGATAAGCGGCGGGTAATGACCGAAGTTCGATCGGCGGCACCCGCCGGCGGCCTTAACGTTATCCGTTTCACACGTTTCTAAGATCATTGTTGCGCGATGCGCGGCGGGTAATGACCGAAGTTCGATCGGCGGCAACCGCCGCTGGCTTTAACGTTATCCGTTTCACGCGTTTCTAAGATCATTGTTGCGCGATGCGAGGTGGGTAATGACCGAAGTTCGTTCGGCGGCACCCGACGGCGGCATTAACGTTGTTCGTTTCACACGTTTCTAAGATCATTGTTGCGCGATAAGCGGCGGGTAATGACCGAAGTTCGATCGGCGGCACCCGCCGGCGGCCTTAACGTTATCCGTTTCACACGTTTCTAAGATCATTGTTGCGCGATGCGCGGCGGGTAATGACCGAAGTTCGATCGGCGGCAACCGCCGCTGGCTTTAACGTTATCCGTTTCACGCGTTTCTAAGATCATTGTTGCGCGATGCGCGGCGGGTAATGACCGAAGTTCGTTCGGCGGCACCCGACGGCGACATTAACGTTGTTCGTTTCAGGCGCTCCTAGCATCATTGTTGCGCGATGCGCGGCGGGTAATGGGCAAAGCTCGTTCGGCGGCACCCGACGGCGGCACTAACGTTATCCGTTTCACGCGTTTCTAAGATCATTGGTGCGCGATGCGCGGCGGGTAATGACCGAAGTTCGTTCGGCGGCACCCGACGGCGACATTAACGTTGTTCGTTTCAGGCGCTCCTAGCATCATTGTTGCGCGATGCGCGGCGGGTAATGACCGAAGTTCGTTCGGCGGCACCCGCCGGCGGCATTAACGTTATCCGTTTGCTGTGATTCTAAGATCATTGTTGCGCGATGCGCTGTTGGTAATGCCCGAAGTTCGTTCGGCGGCATCCGACGGCGGCATTAACGTTGTTCGTCTCAGGCGTTTCTAGCATCATTGTTGCGCGATGCGCTGTTGGTGATGACCGAAGTTCGTTCAGAGGCACCCGACGGCGGCAGTAACGTTGTTCGTTTCAAGCGTTTCTAGCATCATTGTTGCGCGATGCGCGGCGGGTAATGACCGAAGTTCGTTCGGCGGCACCCGCCGGCGGCTTTAACGTTATCCGTTTCACGCCTTTCTAAGATCATTGTTGCGCGATGCGCGGCGGGTAATGAGCGAAGCTCGTTCGGCGGCACCCGACGGCGGCATTAACGTTGTTCGTTTCAAGCGTTTCTAGCATCATTGTTGCGCGATGCGCGGCGGGTAATGACCGAAGTTCGATCGGCGGCAACCGCCGCTGGCTTTAACGTTATCCGTTTCACGCGTTTCTAAGATCATTGTTGCGCGATGCGCGGCGGGTAATGACCGAAGTTCGTTCGGCGGCACCCGACGGCGACATTAACGTTGTTCGTTTCAGGCGCTCCTAGCATCATTGTTGCGCGATGCGCGGCGGGTAATGGGCAAAGCTCGTTCGGCGGCACCCGACGGCGGCACTAACGTTATCCGTTTCACGCGTTTCTAAGATCATTGGTGCGCGATGCGCGGCGGGTAATGACCGAAGTTCGTTCGGCGGCACCCGACGGCGACATTAACGTTGTTCGTTTCAGGCGCTCCTAGCATCATTGTTGCGCGATGCGCGGCGGGTAATGACCGAAGTTCGTTCGGCGGCACCCGCCGGCGGCATTAACGTTATCCGCTTCACGCGTTTCTAAGAGGATTGTTGCGCGATGCGCGGCGGGTAATGACCGAAGTTCGTTCGGCGGTACCCGCCGGCGGCATTAACGTTATCCGTTTCACGCGTTTCTAAGATCATTGTTGCGCGATGCGCGGCGGGTAATGAGCGAAGCTCGTTCGGCGGCACCCGACGGCGGCATTAACGTTGTTCGTTTCAAGCGTTTCTAAGATCATTGGTGCGCGATGCGCGGCGGGTAATGACCGAAGTTCGTTCGGCGGCACCCGCCGGCGGCATTAACGTTGTTCGTTTCAAGCGTTTCTAGCATCATTGTTGCGCGATGCGCGGCGGGTAATGACCGAAGTTCGTTCGGCGGCACCCGCCGGCGTCATTAACGTTATCCGTTTCACGCGTTTCTAAGATCATTGTTGCGCGATGCGCGGCGGGTAATGACCGAAGTTCGTTCGGCGGCATCCGACGGCGGCATTAACGTTGTTCGTTTCAGGCGTTCTTAGCATCATTGTTGCGCGATGCGCGGCGGGTAATGAGCAAAGCTCGTTCGGCGGCACCCGACGGCGGCATTAACGTTATCCGTTTCACGCGTTTCTAAGATCATTGTTGCGCGATGCGCGGCGGGTAATGACCGAAGTTCGATCGGCGGCACCCGCCGGCGGCCTTAACGTTATCCGTTTCACACGTTTCTAAGATCATTGTTGCGCGATGCGCGGCGGGTAATGACCGAAGTTCGATCGGCGGCAACCTCCGGCGGCTTTAACGTTGTCCGTTTCACGCGTTTCTAAGATCATTGGTGCGCGATGCGCGGCGGGTAATGACCGAAGTTCGTTCGGCGGCACCCGACGGCGACATTAACGTTGTTCGTTTCAGGCGCTCCTAGCATCATTGTTGCGCGATGCGCGGCGGGTAATGGGCAAAGCTCGTTCGGCGGCACCCGACGGCGGCATTAACGTTATCCGTTTCACGCGTTTCTAAGATCATTGGTGCGCGATGCGCGGCGGGTAATGACCGAAGTGCGTTCGGCGGCACCCGACGGCGACATTAACGTTGTTCGTTTCAGGCGCTCCTAGCATCATTGTTGCGCGATGCGCGGCGCGTAATGACCGAAGTTCGTTCGGCGGCACCCGCCGGCGGCATTAACGTTATCCGCTTCACGCGTTTCTAAGATCATTGTTGCGCGATGCGCGGCGGGTAATGACCGAAGTTCGTTCGGCGGTACCCGCCGGCGGCATTAACGTTATCCGTTTCACGCGTTTCTAAGATCATTGTTGCGCGATGCGCGGCGGGTAATGACCGAAGTTCGTTCGGCGGCACCCGACGGCGGCATTAACGGTATCCGTTTCACGCGTTTCTAAGATCATTGTTGTGCGATGCGCGGCGGGTAATGACCGAAGTTCGTTCGGCGGCACCCGCCGGCGGCTTTAACGTTATCCGTTTCACGCGTTTCTAAGATCATTGTTGCGCGATACGCAGCGGGTAATGACCGAAGTTCGTTCAGCGGCACCCGCCGGCGGCATTAACGTTGTTCGTTTCACACGTTTCTAAGATTATTGTTGCGCGATAAGCGGCGGGTAATGACCGAAGTTCGATCGGCGGCACCCGCCGGCGGCCTTAACGTTATCCGTTTCACGCGTTTCTAAGATCATTGTTGCGCGATGCGCGGCGGGTAATGACCGAAGTTCGTCCGGCGGCACCCGACGGCGACATTATCGTTGTTCGTTTCTGGCGCTCCTAGCATCATTGTTGCGCGATGCGCGGCGGGTAATGGGCAAAGCTCGTTCGGCGGCACCCGACGGCGGCATTAACGTTATCCGTTTCACGCGTTTCTAAGATCATTGGTGCGCGATGCGCGGCGGGTAATGACCGAAGTTCGTTCGGCGGCACCCGCCGGCGGCATTAACGTTGTTCGTTTCACGCGTTTCTAGCATCATTGTTGCGCGATGCGCGGCGGGTAATGACCGAAGTTCGTTCGGCGGCACCCGCCGGCGGCATTAACGTTATCCGTTTCACGCGTTTCTAAGATCATTGTTGCGCGATGCGCGGCGGGTAATGACCGAAGTTCGATCGGCGGCACCCGCCGGCGGCCTTAACGTTATCCGTTTCACACGTTTCTAAGATCATTGTTGCGCGATGCGCGGCGGGTAATGACCGAAGTTCGTTCGGCGGCACCCGACGGCGACATTAACGTTGTTCGTTTCAGGCGCTCCCAGCATCATTGTTGCGCGATAAGCGGCGGGTAATGACCGAAGTTCGATCGGCGGCACCCGCCGGCGGCCTTAACGTTATCCGTTTCACACGTTTCTAAGATCATTGATGCGCGATGCGCGGCGGGTAATGACCGAAGTTCGATCGGCGGCAACCGCCGCTGGCTTTAACGTTATCCGTTTCACGCGTTTCTAAGATCATTGTTGCGCGATGCGTGGTGGGTAATGACCGAAGTTCGTTCGGCGGCACCCGACGGCGGCATTAACGTTGTTCGTTTCACACGTTTCTAAGATCATTGTTGCGCGATAAGCGGCGGGTAATGACCGAAGTTCGATCGGCGGCACCCGCCGGCGGCCTTAACGTTATCCGTTTCACACGTTTCTAAGATCATTGTTGCGCGATGCGCGGCGGGTAATGACCGAAGTTCGATCGGCGGCAACCGCCGCTGGCTTTAACGTTATCCGTTTCACGCGATTCTAAGATCATTGTTGCGCGATGCGCGGCGGGTAATGACCGAAGTTCGTTCGGCGGCACCCGACGGCGACATTAACGTTGTTCGTTTCAGGCGCTCCTAGCATCATTGTTGCGCGATGCGCGGCGGGTAATGGGCAAAGCTCGTTCGGCGGCACCCGACGGCGGCACTAACGTTATCCGTTTCACGCGTTTCTAAGATCATTGGTGCGCGATGCGCGGCGGGTAATGACCGAAGTTCGTTCGGCGGCACCCGACGGCGACATTAACGTTGTTCGTTTCAGGCGCTCCTAGCATCATTGTTGCGCGATGCGCGGCGGGTAATGGGCAAAGCTCGTTCGGCGGCACCCGACGGCGGCACTAACGTTATCCGTTTCACGCGTTTCTAAGATCATTGGTGCGCGATGCGCGGCGGGTAATGACCGAAGTTCGTTCGGCGGCACCCGACGGCGACATTAACGTTGTTCGTTTCAGGCGCTCCTAGCATCATTGTTGCGCGATGCGCGGCGGGTAATGACCGAAGTTCGTTCGGCGGCATCCGACGGCGGCATTAACGTTGTTCGTTTCAGGCGTTCTTAGCATCATTGTTGCGCGATGCGCGGCGGGTAATGACCGAAGTTCGTTCGGCGACACCCGACGGCGGCATTAACTTTATCGGTTTCACGCCTTTCTAAGATCATTGTTGCGCGATGCGCGGCGGGTAATGACCGAAGTTCGATCGGCGGCAACCGCCGGCGGCTTTAACGTTATCCGTTTCACGCGTTTCTAAGATCATTGATGCGCGATGCGCGGCGGGTAATGACCGAAGTTCGTTCGGCTGCACCCGACGGCGGCATTAACGTTATCGGTTTCACGCCTTTCTAAGATCATTGTTGCGCGATGCGCGGCGGGTAATGAGCGAAGCTCGTTCGGCGGCACCCGACGGCGGCATTAACGTTATCCGTTTCACGCGTTTCTAAGATCATTGGTGCGCGATGCGCGGCGGGTAATGACCGAAGTTCGTTCGGCGGCACCCGCCGGCGGCATTAACGTTGTTCGTTTCAAGCGTTTCTAGCATCATTGTTGCGCGATGCGCGGCGGGTAATGACCGAAGTTCGTTCGGCGGCACCCGCCGGCGTCATTAACGTTATCCGTTTCACGCGTTTCTAAGATCATTGTTGCGCGATGCGCGGCGGGTAATGACCGAAGTTCGTTCAGCGGCATCCGACGGCGGCATTAACGTTGTTCGTTTCAGGCGTTCTTAGCATCATTGTTGCGCGATGCGCGGCGGGTAATGAGCAAAGCTCGTTCGGCGGCACCCGACGGCGGCATTAACGTTATCCGTTTCACGCGTTTCTAAGATCATTGGTGCGCGATGCGCGGCGGGTAATGACCGAAGTTCGTTCGGCGGTACCCGCCGGCGGCATTAACGTTATCCGTTTCACGCGTTTCTAAGATCATTGTTGCGCGATGCGCGGCGGGTAATGACCGAAGTTCGTTCGGCGGCACCCGACGGCGGCATTAACGGTATCCGTTTCACGCGTTTCTAAGATCATTGTTGTGCGATGCGCGGCGGGTAATGACCGAAGTTCGTTCGGCGGCACCCGCCGGCGGCTTTAACGTTATCCGTTTCACGCGTTTCTAAGATCATTGTTGCGCGATACGCAGCGGGTAATGACCGAAGTTCGTTCGGCGGCACCCGCCGGCGGCATTAACGTTATCCGTTTCACGCGTTTCTAAGATCATTGTTGCGCGATGCGCGGCGGGTAATGACCGAAGTTCGATCGGCGGCAACCGCCGCTGGCTTTAACGTTATCCGTTTCACGCGTTTCTAAGATCATTGTTGCGCGATGCGCGGTGGGTAATGACCGAAGTTCGTTCGGCGGCACCCGACGGCGGCATTAACGTTGTTCGTTTCACACGTTTCTAAGATCATTGTTGCGCGATAAGCGGCGGGTAATGACCGAAGTTCGATCGGCGGCACCCGCCGGCGGCCTTAACGTTATCCGTTTCACACGTTTCTAAGATCATTGTTGCGCGATGCGCGGCGGGTAATGACCGAAGTTCGATCGGCGGCAACCGCCGCTGGCTTTAACGTTATCCGTTTCACGCGTTTCTGAGATCATTGTTGCGCGATGCGCGGCGGGTAATGACCGAAGTTCGTTCGGCGGCACCCGACGGCGACATTAACGTTGTTCGTTTCAGGCGCTCCTAGCATCATTGTTGCGCGATGAGCGGCGGGTAATGGGCAAAGCTCGTTCGGCGGTACCCGACGGCGGCACTAACGTTATCCGTTTCACGCGTTTCTAAGATCATTGGTGCGCGATGCGCGGCGGGTAATGACCGAAGTTCGTTCGGCGGCACCCGACGGCGACATTAACGTTGTTCGTTTCAGGCGCTCCTAGCATCATTGTTGCGCGATGCGCGGCGGGTAATGGGCAAAGCTCGTTCGGCGGCACCCGACGGCGGCACTAACGTTATCCGTTTCACGCGTTTCTAAGATCATTGGTGCGCGATGCGCGGCGGGTAATGACCGAAGTTCGTTCGGCGGCACCCGACGGCGACATTAACGTTGTTCGTTTCAGGCGCTCCTAGCATCATTGTTGCGCGATGCGCGGCGGGTAATGACCGGAGTTCGTTCGGCGGCATCCGACGGCGGCATTAACGTTGTTCGTTTCAGGCGTTCTTAGCATCATTGTTGCGCGATGCGCGGCGGGTAATGACCGAAGTTCGTTCGGCGACACCCGACGGCGGCATTAACTTTATCGGTTTCACGCCTTTCTAAGATCATTGTTGCGCGATGCGCGGCGGGTAATGAGCGAAGCTCGTTCGGCGGCACCCGACGGCGGCATTAACGTTGTTCGTTTCACACGTTTCTAAGATCATTGTTGCGCGATAAGCGGCGGGTAATGACCGAAGTTCGATCGGCGGCACCCGCCGGCGGCCTTAACGTTATCCGTTTCACACGTTTCTAAGATCATTGTTGCGCGATGCACGGCGGGTAATGACCGAAGTTCGATCGGCGGCAACCGCCGCTGGCTTTAACGTTATCCGTTTCACGCGTTTCTAGGATCATTGTTGCGCGATGCGCGGCGGGTAATGACCGAAGTGCGTTCGGCGGCACCCGACGGCGACATTAACGTTGTTCGTTTCAGGCGCTCCTAGCATCATTGTTGCGCGATGCGCGGCGCGTAATGACCGAAGTTCGTTCGGCGGCACCCGCCGGCGGCATTAACGTTATCCGCTTCACGCGTTTCTAAGATCATTGTTGCGCGATGCGCGGCGGGTAATGACCGAAGTTCGTTCGGCGGTACCCGCCGGCGGCATTAACGTTATCCGTTTCACGCGTTTCTAAGATCATTGTTGCGCGATGCGCGGCGGGTAATGACCGAAGTTCGTTCGGCGGCACCCGACGGCGGCATTAACGGTATCCGTTTCACGCGTTTCTAAGATCATTGTTGTGCGATGCGCGGCGGGTAATGACCGAAGTTCGTTCGGCGGCACCCGCCGGCGGCTTTAACGTTATCCGTTTCACGCGTTTCTAAGATCATTGTTGCGCGATACGCAGCGGGTAATGACCGAAGTTCGTTCAGCGGCACCCGCCGGCGGCATTAACGTTGTTCGTTTCACACGTTTCTAAGATTATTGTTGCGCGATAAGCGGCGGGTAATGACCGAAGTTCGATCGGCGGCACCCGCCGGCGGCCTTAACGTTATCCGTTTCACGCGTTTCTAAGATCATTGTTGCGCGATGCGCGGCGGGTAATGACCGAAGTTCGTCCGGCGGCACCCGACGGCGACATTATCGTTGTTCGTTTCTGGCGCTCCTAGCATCATTGTTGCGCGATGCGCGGCGGGTAATGGGCAAAGCTCGTTCGGCGGCACCCGACGGCGGCATTAACGTTATCCGTTTCACGCGTTTCTAAGATCATTGGTGCGCGATGCGCGGCGGGTAATGACCGAAGTTCGTTCGGCGGCACCCGCCGGCGGCATTAACGTTGTTCGTTTCACGCGTTTCTAGCATCATTGTTGCGCGATGCGCGGCGGGTAATGACCGAAGTTCGTTCGGCGGCACCCGCCGGCGGCATTAACGTTATCCGTTTCACGCGTTTCTAAGATCATTGTTGCGCGATGCGCGGCGGGTAATGACCGAAGTTCGATCGGCGGCACCCGCCGGCGGCCTTAACGTTATCCGTTTCACACGTTTCTAAGATCATTGTTGCGCGATGCGCGGCGGGTAATGACCGAAGTTCGTTCGGCGGCACCCGACGGCGACATTAACGTTGTTCGTTTCAGGCGCTCCCAGCATCATTGTTGCGCGATAAGCGGCGGGTAATGACCGAAGTTCGATCGGCGGCACCCGCCGGCGGCCTTAACGTTATCCGTTTCACACGTTTCTAAGATCATTGTTGCGCGATGCGCGGCGGGTAATGACCGAAGTTCGATCGGCGGCAACCGCCGCTGGCTTTAACGTTATCCGTTTCACGCGTTTCTAAGATCATTGTTGCGCGATGCGCGGTGGGTAATGACCGAAGTTCGTTCGGCGGCACCCGACGGCGGCATTAACGTTGTTCGTTTCACACGTTTCTAAGATCATTGTTGCGCGATAAGCGGCGGGTAATGACCGAAGTTCGATCGGCGGCACCCGCCGGCGGCCTTAACGTTATCCGTTTCACACGTTTCTAAGATCATTGTTGCGCGATGCGCGGCGGGTAATGACCGAAGTTCGATCGGCGGCAACCGCCGCTGGCTTTAACGTTATCCGTTTCACGCGATTCTAAGATCATTGTTGCGCGATGCGCGGCGGGTAATGACCGAAGTTCGTTCGGCGGCACCCGACGGCGACATTAACGTTGTTCGTTTCAGGCGCTCCTAGCATCATTGTTGCGCGATGCGCGGCGGGTAATGGGCAAAGCTCGTTCGGCGGCACCCGACGGCGGCACTAACGTTATCCGTTTCACGCGTTTCTAAGATCATTGGTGCGCGATGCGCGGCGGGTAATGACCGAAGTTCGTTCGGCGGCACCCGACGGCGACATTAACGTTGTTCGTTTCAGGCGCTCCTAGCATCATTGTTGCGCGATGCGCGGCGGGTAATGGGCAAAGCTCGTTCGGCGGCACCCGACGGCGGCACTAACGTTATCCGTTTCACGCGTTTCTAAGATCATTGGTGCGCGATGCGCGGCGGGTAATGACCGAAGTTCGTTCGGCGGCACCCGACGGCGACATTAACGTTGTTCGTTTCAGGCGCTCCTAGCATCATTGTTGCGCGATGCGCGGCGGGTAATGACCGAAGTTCGTTCGGCGGCATCCGACGGCGGCATTAACGTTGTTCGTTTCAGGCGTTCTTAGCATCATTGTTGCGCGATGCGCGGCGGGTAATGACCGAAGTTCGTTCGGCGACACCCGACGGCGGCATTAACTTTATCGGTTTCACGCCTTTCTAAGATCATTGTTGCGCGATGCGCGGCGGGTAATGACCGAAGTTCGATCGGCGGCAACCGCCGGCGGCTTTAACGTTATCCGTTTCACGCGTTTCTAAGATCATTGATGCGCGATGCGCGGCGGGTAATGACCGAAGTTCGTTCGGCTGCACCCGACGGCGGCATTAACGTTATCGGTTTCACGCCTTTCTAAGATCATTGTTGCGCGATGCGCGGCGGGTAATGAGCGAAGCTCGTTCGGCGGCACCCGACGGCGGCATTAACGTTATCCGTTTCACGCGTTTCTAAGATCATTGGTGCGCGATGCGCGGCGGGTAATGACCGAAGTTCGTTCGGCGGCACCCGCCGGCGGCATTAACGTTGTTCGTTTCAAGCGTTTCTAGCATCATTGTTGCGCGATGCGCGGCGGGTAATGACCGAAGTTCGTTCGGCGGCACCCGCCGGCGTCATTAACGTTATCCGTTTCACGCGTTTCTAAGATCATTGTTGCGCGATGCGCGGCGGGTAATGACCGAAGTTCGTTCAGCGGCATCCGACGGCGGCATTAACGTTGTTCGTTTCAGGCGTTCTTAGCATCATTGTTGCGCGATGCGCGGCGGGTAATGAGCAAAGCTCGTTCGGCGGCACCCGACGGCGGCATTAACGTTATCCGTTTCACGCGTTTCTAAGATCATTGGTGCGCGATGCGCGGCGGGTAATGACCGAAGTTCGTTCGGCGGTACCCGCCGGCGGCATTAACGTTATCCGTTTCACGCGTTTCTAAGATCATTGTTGCGCGATGCGCGGCGGGTAATGACCGAAGTTCGTTCGGCGGCACCCGACGGCGGCATTAACGGTATCCGTTTCACGCGTTTCTAAGATCATTGTTGTGCGATGCGCGGCGGGTAATGACCGAAGTTCGTTCGGCGGCACCCGCCGGCGGCTTTAACGTTATCCGTTTCACGCGTTTCTAAGATCATTGTTGCGCGATACGCAGCGGGTAATGACCGAAGTTCGTTCGGCGGCACCCGCCGGCGGCATTAACGTTGTTCGTTTCACACGTTTCTAAGATCATTGTTGCGCGATAAGCGGCGGGTAATGACCGAAGTTCGATCGGCGGCACCCGCCGGCGGCCTTAACGTTATCCGTTTCACGCGTTTCTAAGATCATTGTTGCGCGATGCGCGGCGGGTAATGACCGAAGTTCGTCCGGCGGCACCCGACGGCGACATTAACGTTGTTCGTTTCTGGCGCTCCTAGCATCATTGTTGCGCGATGCGCGGCGGGTAATGGGCAAAGCTCGTTCGGCGGCACCCGATGGCGGCATTAACGTTATCCGTTTCACGCGTTTCTAAGATCATTGGTGCGCGATGCGCGGCGGGTAATGACCGAAGTTCGTTCGGCGGCACCCGCCGGCGGCATTAACGTTGTTCGTTTCACGCGTTTCTAGCATCATTGTTGCGCGATGCGCGGCGGGTAATGACCGAAGTTCGTTCGGCGGCACCCGCCGGCGGCATTAACGTTATCCGTTTCACGCGTTTCTAAGATCATTGTTGCGCGATGCGCGGCGGGTAATGACCGAAGTTCGATCGGCGGCAACCGCCGCTGGCTTTAACGTTATCCGTTTCACGCGTTTCTAAGATCATTGTTGCGCGATGCGCGGTGGGTAATGACCGAAGTTCGTTCGGCGGCACCCGACGGCGGCATTAACGTTGTTCGTTTCACACGTTTCTAAGATCATTGTTGCGCGATAAGCGGCGGGTAATGACCGAAGTTCGATCGGCGGCACCCGCCGGCGGCCTTAACGTTATCCGTTTCACACGTTTCTAAGATCATTGTTGCGCGATGCGCGGCGGGTAATGACCGAAGTTCGATCGGCGGCAACCGCCGCTGGCTTTAACGTTATCCGTTTCACGCGTTTCTGAGATCATTGTTGCGCGATGCGCGGCGGGTAATGACCGAAGTTCGTTCGGCGGCACCCGACGGCGACATTAACGTTGTTCGTTTCAGGCGCTCCTAGCATCATTGTTGCGCGATGAGCGGCGGGTAATGGGCAAAGCTCGTTCGGCGGTACCCGACGGCGGCACTAACGTTATCCGTTTCACGCGTTTCTAAGATCATTGGTGCGCGATGCGCGGCGGGTAATGACCGAAGTTCGTTCGGCGGCACCCGACGGCGACATTAACGTTGTTCGTTTCAGGCGCTCCTAGCATCATTGTTGCGCGATGCGCGGCGGGTAATGGGCAAAGCTCGTTCGGCGGCACCCGACGGCGGCACTAACGTTATCCGTTTCACGCGTTTCTAAGATCATTGGTGCGCGATGCGCGGCGGGTAATGACCGAAGTTCGTTCGGCGGCACCCGACGGCGACATTAACGTTGTTCGTTTCAGGCGCTCCTAGCATCATTGTTGCGCGATGCGCGGCGGGTAATGACCGGAGTTCGTTCGGCGGCATCCGACGGCGGCATTAACGTTGTTCGTTTCAGGCGTTCTTAGCATCATTGTTGCGCGATGCGCGGCGGGTAATGACCGAAGTTCGTTCGGCGACACCCGACGGCGGCATTAACTTTATCGGTTTCACGCCTTTCTAAGATCATTGTTGCGCGATGCGCGGCGGGTAATGAGCGAAGCTCGTTCGGCGGCACCCGACGGCGGCATTAACGTTGTTCGTTTCACACGTTTCTAAGATCATTGTTGCGCGATAAGCGGCGGGTAATGACCGAAGTTCGATCGGCGGCACCCGCCGGCGGCCTTAACGTTATCCGTTTCACACGTTTCTAAGATCATTGTTGCGCGATGCACGGCGGGTAATGACCGAAGTTCGATCGGCGGCAACCGCCGCTGGCTTTAACGTTATCCGTTTCACGCGTTTCTAGGATCATTGTTGCGCGATGCGCGGCGGGTAATGACCGAAGTTCGTTCGGCGGCACCCGACGGCGACATTAACGTTGTTCGTTTCAGGCGCTCCTAGCATCATTGTTGCGCGATGCGCGGCGGGTAATGGGCAAAGCTCGTTCGGCGGCACCCGACGGCGGCATTAACGTTATCCGTTTCACGCGTTTCTAAGATCATTGGTGCGCGATGCGCGGCGGGTAATGACCGAAGTGCGTTCGGCGGCACCCGACGGCGACATTAACGTTGTTCGTTTCAGGCGCTCCTAGCATCATTGTTGCGCGATGCGCGGCGGGTAATGACCGAAGTTCGTTCGGCGGCACCCGCCGGCGGCATTAACGTTATCCGCTTCACGCGTTTCTAAGATCATTGTTGCGCGATGCGCGGCGGGTAATGACCGAAGTTCGTTCGGCGGTACCCGCCGGCGGCATTAACGTTATCCGTTTCACGCGTTTCTAAGATCATTGTTGCGCGATGCGCGGCGGGTAATGACCGAAGTTCGTTCGGCGGCACCCGACGGCGGCATTAACGGTATCCGTTTCACGCGTTTCTAAGATCATTGTTGTGCGATGCGCGGCGGGTAATGACCGAAGTTCGTTCGGCGGCACCCGCCGGCGGCTTTAACGTTATCCGTTTCACGCGTTTCTAAGATCATTGTTGCGCGATACGCAGCGGGTAATGACCGAAGTTCGTTCGGCGGCACCCGCCGGCGGCATTAACGTTGTTCGTTTCACACGTTTCTAAGATCATTGTTGCGCGATAAGCGGCGGGTAATGACCGAAGTTCGATCGGCGGCAACCGCCGCTGGCTTTAACGTTATCCGTTTCACGCGTTTCTAAGATCATTGTTGCGCGATGCGCGGTGGGTAATGACCGAAGTTCGTTCGGCGGCACCAGACGGCGGCATTAACGTTGTTCGTTTCACACGTTTCTAAGATCATTGTTGCGCGATAAGCGGCGGGTAATGACCGAAGTTCGATCGGCGGCACACGCCGGCGGCCTTAACGTTATCCGTTTCACACGTTTCTAAGATCATTGTTGCGCGATGCGCGGCGGGTAATGACCGAAGTTCGTTCGGCGGTACCCGCCGGCGGCATTAACGTTATCCGTTTCACGCGTTTCTAAGATCATTGTTGCGCGATGCGCGGCGGGTAATGAGCGAAGCTCGTTCGGCGGCACCCGACGGCGGCATTAACGTTGTTCGTTTCAAGCGTTTCTAGCATCATTGTTGCGCGATGCGCGGCGGGTAATGACCGAAGTTCGTTCGGCGGCACCCGCCGGCGGCAGTAACGTTATCCGTTTCACGCGTTTCTAAGATCATTGTTGCGCGATGCGCGGCGGGTAATGACCGAAGTTCGATCGGCGGCAACCGCCGGCGGCTTTAACGTTATCCGTTTCACGCGTTTCTAAGATCATTGATGCGCGATGCGCGGCGGGTAATGACCGAAGTTCGTTCGGCTGCACCCGACGGCGGCATTAACTTTATCGGTTTCACGCCTTTCTAAGATCATTGTTGCGCGATGCGCGGCGGGTAATGAGCGAAGCTCGTTCGGCGGCACCCGACGGCGGCATTAACGTTATCCGTTTCACGCGTTTCTAAGATCATTGGTGCGCGATGCGCGGCGGGTAATGACCGAAGTTCGTTCGGCGGCACCCGCCGGCGGCATTAACGTTGTTCGTTTCAAGCGTTTCTAGCATCATTGTTGCGCGATGCGCGGCGGGTAATGACCGAAGTTCGTTCGGCGGCACCCGCCGGCGTCATTAACGTTATCCGTTTCACGCGTTTCTAAGATCATTGTTGCGCGATGCGCGGCGGGTAATGACCGAAGTTCGTTCGGCGGCATCCGACGGCGGCATTAACGTTGTTCGTTTCAGGCGTTCTTAGCATCATTGTTGCGCGATGCGCGGCGGGTAATGAGCAAAGCTCGTTCGGCGGCACCCGACGGCGGCATTAACGTTATCCGTTTCACGCGTTTCTAAGATCATTGGTGCGCGATGCGCGGCGGGTAATGACCCAAGTTCGTTCGGCGGCACCCGACGGCGACATTAACGTTATCCGTTTCACGCGTTTCTAAGATCATTGATGCGCGATGCGCGGCGGGTAATGACCGAAGTTCGATCGGCGGCACCCGCCGGCGGCCTTAACGTTATCCGTTTCACACGTTTCTAAGATCATTGTTGCGCGATGCGCGGCGGGTAATGACCGAAGTTCGATCGGCGGCAACCTCCTGCGGCTTTAACGTTATCCGTTTCACGCGTTGCTAAGATCATTGATGCGCGATGCGCGGCGGGTAATGACCGAAGTTCGTTCGGCTGCACCCGACGGCGGCATTAACTTTATCGGTTTCTCGCCTTTCTAAGATCATTGTTGCGCGATGCGCGGCGGGTAATGAGCAAAGCTCGTTCGGCGGCACCCGACGGCGGCATTAACGTTATCCGTTTCACGCGTTTCTAAGATCATTGGTGCGCGATGCGCGGCGGGTAATGACCGCAGTTCGTTCGGCGGCACCCGACGGCGACATTAACGTTGTTCGTTTCAGGCGCTCCTAGCATCATTGTTGCGCGATGCGCGGCGGGTAATGACCGAAGTTCGTTCGGCGGCACCCACCGGCGGCATTAACGTTATCCGTTTCACGCGTTTTTAAGATCATTGTTGCGCGTAGAGCGGCGGGTAATGACCGAAGTTCGTTCGGCGGCACCCGCCGGCGGCATTAACGTTGTTCGTTTCAAGCGTTTCTAAGATCATTGTTGCGCGATGCGCTGTTGGTAATGACCGAAGTTCGTTCGGCGGCACCCGCCGGCGGCATTAACGTTATCCGTTTAACGCTTTTCTAAGATCATTGTTGCGCGATGCGCGGCGGCTAATAACCGAAGTTCGTTCGGCGGCAGCCGACGGCGGTATTAACGTTGTTCGTTTCAGGCGTTTCTAAGATCATTGTTGCGCGATGCGCTGTTGGTAATGACCGAAGTTCGTTCGGCGGCACCCGACGGCGGCATTAACGTTATCCGTTTCACGCGTTCCTAAGACCATTGTTGCGCGATGCGCGGCGGGTAATGACCAAAGTTCGTTCGGCGGCACCCGCCGGCGGCAATAACGTTGTTCGTTTCAACCGTTTCTAGCATCATTGTTGCGCGATGCGCGGCGGGTAATGACCGAAGTTCGATCGGCGGCACCCGCCGGCGGCCTTAACGTTATCCGTTTCACACGTTTCTAAGATCATTGTTGCGCGATGCGCGGCGGGTAATGACCGAAGTTCGTTCGGCGGCACCCGACGGCGGCATTAACGTTGTTCGTTTCAACCGTTTCTAGCATCATTGTTGCGCGATGCGCGGCGGGTAATGACCGAAGTTCGTTCGGCGGCACCCGCCGGCGTCATTAACGTTATCCGTTTCACGCGTTTCTAAGATCATTGATGCGCGATGCGCGGCGGGTAATGACCGAAGTTCGATCGGCGGCACCCGTCGGCGGCCTTAACGTTATCCGTTTCACACGTTTCTAAGATCATTGTTGCGCGATGCGCGGCGGGTAATGACCGAAGTTCGATCGGCTGCACCCGACGGCGGCATTAACTTTATCGGTTTCACGCCTTTCTAAGATCATTGTTGCGCGATGCGCGGCGGGTAATGAGCAAAGCTCGATCGGCGGCACCCGACGGCGGCATTAACGTTATCCGTTTCACGCGTTTCTAAGATCATTGTTGCGCGATGCGCGGCGGGTAATGACCGAAGTTCGTTCGGCGGCACCCGACGGCGACATTAACGTTGTTCGTTTCAGGCGCTCCTAGCATCATTGTTGCGGGATGCGCGGCGGGTAATGACCGAAGTTCGTTCGGCGGCACCCGCCGGCAGCTTTAACGTTATCCGTTTCACGCGTTTCTAAGATCTTTGTTGCGCGGTGCGCGGCGGGTAATGACCGAAGTTCGTTCGGCGGCACCCGACGGCGGCATTAACGTTGTTCGTTTCACGCGTTTCTAGCATCATTGTTGCGCGATGCGCGGCGGGTAATGACCGAAGTTCGTTCGGCGGCACCCGCCGGCGGCATTAACGTTGTTCGTTTCAAGCGTTTCTAGCATCATTGTTGCGCGATGCGCGGCGGGTAATGACCGAAGTTCGTTCGGCGGCACCCGCCGGCGGCATTAACGTTATCCGTTTCACGAGTTTATAAGATCATTGTTGCGCGATGCGCGGCGGGTAATGACCGAAGTTCGTTCGGCGGCACCCGACGGCGGCATTAACGTTGTTCGTTTCAACCGTTTCTAGCATCATTGTTGCGCGATGCGCGGCGGGTAATGACCGAAGTTCGTTCGGCGGCACCCGCCGGCGGCATTAACGTTGTTCGTTTCAAGCGTTTCTAGCATCATTGTTGCGCGATGCGCGGCGGGTAATGACCGAAGTTCGTTCGGCGGCACCCGCCGGCGTCATTAACGTTATCCGTTTCACGCGTTTCTAAGATCATTGTTGCGCGATGCGCGGCGGGTAATGACCGAAGTTCGTTCGGCGGCATCCGACGGCGGCATTAACGTTGTTCGTTTCAGGCGTTCTTAGCATCATTGTTGCGCGATGCGCGGCGGGTAATGAGCAAAGCTCGTTCGGCGGCACCCGACGGCGGCATTAACGTTATCCGTTTCACGCGTTTCTAAGATCATTGGTGCGCGATGCGCGGCGGGTAATGACCGAAGTTCGTTCGGCGGCACCCGACGGCGACATTAACGTTATCCGTTTCACGCGTTTCTAAGA
Organism: Xylocopa violacea; assembly: GCA_963969225.1. Lineage (NCBI taxonomy): Eukaryota > Metazoa > Arthropoda > Insecta > Hymenoptera > Apidae > Xylocopa > Xylocopa violacea. The sequence continues at coordinate 26,363,776 of CAXAJV010000004.1, forward strand.
TCAATGATGCGCGATGCGCGGCGGGTAATGACCGAAGTTCGATCGGCGGCACCCGCCGGCGGCCTTAACGTTATCCGTTTCACACGTTTCTAAGATCATTGTTGCGCGATGCGCGGCGGGAAATGACCGAAGTTCGATCGGCGGCAACCTCCTGCGGCTTTAACGTTATCCGTTTCACGCGTTTCTAAGATCATTGATGAGCGATGCGCGGCGGGTAATGAGCAAAGCTCGTTCGGCGGCACCCGACGGCGGCATTAACGTTATCCGTTTCACGCGTTTCTAAGATCATTGGTGCGCGATGCGCGGCGGGTAATGACCGAAGTTCGTTCGGCGGCACCCGACGGCGACATTAACGTTGTTCGTTTCAGGCGCTCCTAGCATCATTGTTGCGCGATGCGCGGCGGGTAATGACCGAAGTTCGTTCGGCGGCACCCGACGGCGGCATTAACGTTGTTCGTTTCAAGCGTTTCTAGCATCATTGTTGCGCGATGCGCGGTGGGTAATGACCGAAGTTCGTTCGGCGGCACCCCCCGGCGGCTTTAACGTTATCCGTTTCACGCGTTTCTAAGATCATTGTTGCGCGATGCGCGGCGGGTAATGACCGAAGTTCGATCGGCGGCAACCGCCGGCGGCTTTAACGTTATCCGTTTCACGCGTTTCTAAGATCATTGATGCGCGATGCGCGGCGGGTAATGACCGAAGTTCGTTCGGCTGCACCCGACGGCGGCATTAACTTTATCGGTTTCACGCCTTTCTAAGATCATTGTTGCGCGATGCGCGGCGGGTAATGACCGAAGTTCGTTCGGCTGCACCCGACGGCGGCATTAACTTTATCGGTTTCTCGCCTTTCTAAGATCATTGTTGCGCGATGCGCGGCGGGTAATGAGCAAAGCTCGTTCGGCGGCACCCGACGGCGGCATTAACGTTATCCGTTTCACGCGTTTCTAAGATCATTGGTGCGCGATGCGCGGCGGGTAATGACCGAAGTTCGTTCGGCGGCACCCGACGGCGACATTAACGTTGTTCGTTTCAGGCGCTCCTAGCATCATTGTTGCGCGATGCGCGGCGGGTAATGACCGAAGTTCGTTCGGCGGCACCCGCCGGCGGCATTAACGTTATCCGCTTCACGCGTTTCTAAGATGATTGTTGCGCGATGCGCGGCGGGTAATGACCGAAGTTCGTTCGGCGGTACCCGCCGGCGGCATTAACGTTATCCGTTTCACGCGTTTCTAAGATCATTGTTGCGCGATGCGCGGCGGGTAATGACCGAAGTTCGTTCGGCGGCATCCGACGGCGGCATTAACGTTGTTCGTTTCAGGCGTTCTTAGCATCATTGTTGCGCGATGCGCGGCGGGTAATGACCGAAGTTCGTTCGGCGACACCCGACGGCGGCATTAACTTTATCGGTTTCACGCCTTTCTAAGATCATTGTTGCGCGATGCGCGGCGGGTAATGAGCGAAGCTCGTTCGGCGGCACCCGACGGCGGCATTAACGTTGTTCGTTTCAAGCGCTTCTAGCATCATTGTTGCGCGATGCGCGGCGGGTAATGACCGAAGTTCGTCCGGCGGCACCCGACGGCGACATTAACGTTGTTCGTTTCAGGCGCTCCTAGCATCATTGTTGCGCGATGCGCGGCGGGTAATGGGCAAAGCTCGTTCGGCGGCACCCGACGGCGGCATTAACGTTATCCGTTTCACGCGTTTCTAAGATCATTGGTGCGCGATGCGCGGCGGGTAATGACCGAAGTTCGTTCGGCGGCACCCGCCGGCGGCATTACCGTTGTTCGTTTCACGCGTTTCTAGCATCATTGTTGCGCGATGCGCGGCGGGTAATGACCGAAGTTCGTTCGGCGGCACCCGCCGGCGGCATTAACGTTATCCGTTTCACGCGTTTCTAAGATCATTGTTGCGCGATGCGCGGCGGGTAATGACCGAAGTTCGATCGGCGGCACCCGCCGGCGGCCTTAACGTTACCCGTTTCACACGTTTCTAAGATCATTGTTGCGCGATGCGCGGCGGGTAATGACCGAAGTTCGTTCGGCGGCACCCGACGGCGACATTAACGTTGATCGTTTCAGGCGCTCCCAGCATCATTGTTGCGCGATAAGCGGCGGGTAATGACCGAAGTTCGATCGGCGGCACCCGCCGGCGGCCTTAACGTTATCCGTTTCACACGTTTCTAAGATCATTGTTGCGCGATGCGCGGCGGGTAATGACCGAAGTTCGATCGGCGGCAACCGCCGCTGGCTTTAACGTTATCCGTTTCACGCGTTTCTAAGATCATTGTTGCGCGATGCGCGGCGGGTAATGACCGAAGTTCGTTCGGCGGCATCCGACGGCGGCATTAACGTTGTTCGTTTCAGGCGTTCTTAGCATCATTGTTGCGCGATGCGCGGAGGGTAATGACCGAAGTTCGTTCGGCTGCACCCGACGGCGGCATTAACTTTATCGGTTTCTCGCCTTTCTAAGATCATTGTTGCGCGATGCGCGGCGGGTAATGAGCAAAGCTCGTTCGGCGGCACCCGACGGCGGCATTAACGTTATCCGTTTCACGCGTTTCTAAGATCATTGGTGCGCGATGCGCGGCGGGTAATGACCGAAGTTCGTTCGGCGGCACCCGACGGCGACATTAACGTTGTTCGTTTCAGGCGCTCCTAGCATCATTGTTGCGCGATGCGCGGCGGGTAATGACCGAAGTTCGTTCGGCGGCACCCGCCGGCGGCATTAACGTTATCCGCTTCACGCGTTTCTAAGATGATTGTTGCGCGATGCGCGGCGGGTAATGACCGAAGTTCGTTCGGCGGTACCCGCCGGCGGCATTAACGTTATCCGTTTCACGCGTTTCTAAGATCATTGTTGCGCGATGCGCGGCGGGTAATGACCGAAGTTCGTTCGGCGGCATCCGACGGCGGCATTAACGTTGTTCGTTTCAGGCGTTCTTAGCATCATTGTTGCGCGATGCGCGGCGGGTAATGACCGAAGTTCGTTCGGCGACACCCGACGGCGGCATTAACTTTATCGGTTTCACGCCTTTCTAAGATCATTGTTGCGCGATGCGCGGCGGGTAATGAGCGAAGCTCGTTCGGCGGCACCCGACGGCGGCATTAACGTTGTTCGTTTCAAGCGTTTCTAGCATCATTGTTGCGCGATGCGCGGCGGGTAATGACCGAAGTTCGTCCGGCGGCACCCGACGGCGACATTAACGTTGTTCGTTTCAGGCGCTCCTAGCATCATTGTTGCGCGATGCGCGGCGGGTAATGGGCAAAGCTCGTTCGGCGGCACCCGACGGCGGCATTAACGTTATCCGTTTCACGCGTTTCTAAGATCATTGGTGCGCGATGCGCGGCGGGTAATGACCGAAGTTCGTTCGGCGGCACCCGCCGGCGGCATTACCGTTGTTCGTTTCACGCGTTTCTAGCATCATTGTTGCGCGATGCGCGGCGGGTAATGACCGAAGTTCGTTCGGCGGCACCCGCCGGCGGCATTAACGTTATCCGTTTCACGCGTTTCTAAGATCATTGTTGCGCGATGCGCGGCGGGTAATGACCGAAGTTCGATCGGCGGCACCCGCCGGCGGCCTTAACGTTACCCGTTTCACACGTTTCTAAGATCATTGTTGCGCGATGCGCGGCGGGTAATGACCGAAGTTCGTTCGGCGGCACCCGACGGCGACATTAACGTTGATCGTTTCAGGCGCTCCCAGCATCATTGTTGCGCGATAAGCGGCGGGTAATGACCGAAGTTCGATCGGCGGCACCCGCCGGCGGCCTTAACGTTATCCGTTTCACACGTTTCTAAGATCATTGTTGCGCGATGCGCGGCGGGTAATGACCGAAGTTCGATCGGCGGCAACCGCCGCTGGCTTTAACGTTATCCGTTTCACGCGTTTCTAAGATCATTGTTGCGCGATGCGCGGCGGGTAATGACCGAAGTTCGTTCGGCGGCATCCGACGGCGGCATTAACGTTGTTCGTTTCAGGCGTTCTTAGCATCATTGTTGCGCGATGCGCGGAGGGTAATGACCGAAGTTCGTTCGGCTGCACCCGACGGCGGCATTAACTTTATCGGTTTCTCGCCTTTCTAAGATCATTGTTGCGCGATGCGCGGCGGGTAATGAGCAAAGCTCGTTCGGCGGCACCCGACGGCGGCATTAACGTTATCCGTTTCACGCGTTTCTAAGATCATTGGTGCGCGATGCGCGGCGGGTAATGACCGAAGTTCGTTCGGCGGCACCCGACGGCGACATTAACGTTGTTCGTTTCAGGCGCTCCTAGCATCATTGTTGCGCGATGCGCGGCGGGTAATGACCGAAGTTCGTTCGGCGGCACCCGCCGGCGGCATTAACGTTATCCGCTTCACGCGTTTCTAAGATGATTGTTGCGCGATGCGCGGCGGGTAATGACCGAAGTTCGTTCGGCGGTACCCGCCGGCGGCATTAACGTTATCCGTTTCACGCGTTTCTAAGATCATTGTTGCGCGATGCGCGGCGGGTAATGACCGAAGTTCGTTCGGCGGCATCCGACGGCGGCATTAACGTTGTTCGTTTCAGGCGTTCTTAGCATCATTGTTGCGCGATGCGCGGCGGGTAATGACCGAAGTTCGTTCGGCGACACCCGACGGCGGCATTAACTTTATCGGTTTCACGCCTTTCTAAGATCATTGTTGCGCGATGCGCGGCGGGTAATGAGCGAAGCTCGTTCGGCGGCACCCGACGGCGGCATTAACGTTGTTCGTTTCAAGCGTTTCTAGCATCATTGTTGCGCGATGCGCGGCGGGTAATGACCGAAGTTCGTCCGGCGGCACCCGACGGCGACATTAACGTTGTTCGTTTCAGGCGCTCCTAGCATCATTGTTGCGCGATGCGCGGCGGGTAATGGGCAAAGCTCGTTCGGCGGCACCCGACGGCGGCATTAACGTTATCCGTTTCACGCGTTTCTAAGATCATTGGTGCGCGATGCGCGGCGGGTAATGACCGAAGTTCGTTCGGCGGCACCCGCCGGCGGCATTACCGTTGTTCGTTTCACGCGTTTCTAGCATCATTGTTGCGCGATGCGCGGCGGGTAATGACCGAAGTTCGTTCGGCGGCACCCGCCGGCGGCATTAACGTTATCCGTTTCACGCGTTTCTAAGATCATTGTTGCGCGATGCGCGGCGGGTAATGACCGAAGTTCGATCGGCGGCACCCGCCGGCGGCCTTAACGTTACCCGTTTCACACGTTTCTAAGATCATTGTTGCGCGATGCGCGGCGGGTAATGACCGAAGTTCGTTCGGCGGCACCCGACGGCGACATTAACGTTGATCGTTTCAGGCGCTCCCAGCATCACTGTTGCGCGATAAGCGGCGGGTAATGACCGAAGTTCGATCGGCGGCACCCGCCGGCGGCCTTAACGTTATCCGTTTCACACGTTTCTAAGATCATTGTTGCGCGATGCGCGGCGGGTAATGACCGAAGTTCGATCGGCGGCAACCGCCGCTGGCTTTAACGTTATCCGTTTCACGCGTTTCTAAGATCATTGTTGCGCGATGCGCGGCGGGTAATGACCGAAGTTCGTTCGGCGGCATCCGACGGCGGCATTAACGTTGTTCGTTTCAGGCGTTCTTAGCATCATTGTTGCGCGATGCGCGGAGGGTAATGACCGAAGTTCGTTCGGCTGCACCCGACGGCGGCATTAACTTTATCGGTTTCTCGCCTTTCTAAGATCATTGTTGCGCGATGCGCGGCGGGTAATGAGCAAAGCTCGTTCGGCGGCACCCGACGGCGGCATTAACGTTATCCGTTTCACGCGTTTCTAAGATCATTGGTGCGCGATGCGCGGCGGGTAATGACCGAAGTTCGTTCGGCGGCACCCGACGGCGACATTAACGTTGTTCGTTTCAGGCGCTCCTAGCATCATTGTTGCGCGATGCGCGGCGGATAATGACCGAAGTTCGTTCGGCGGCACCCGCCGGCGGCATTAACGTTATCCGCTTCACGCGTTTCTAAGATGATTGTTGCGCGATGCGCGGCGGGTAATGACCGAAGTTCGTTCGGCGGTACCCGCCGGCGGCATTAACGTTATCCGTTTCACGCGTTTCTAAGATCATTGTTGCGCGATGCGCGGCGGGTAATGACCGAAGTTCGTTCGGCGGCATCCGACGGCGGCATTAACGTTGTTCGTTTCAGGCGTTCTTAGCATCATTGTTGCGCGATGCGCGGCGGGTAATGACCGAAGTTCGTTCGGCGACACCCGACGGCGGCATTAACTTTATCGGTTTCACGCCTTTCTAAGATCATTGTTGCGCGATGCGCGGCGGGTAATGAGCGAAGCTCGTTCGGCGGCACCCGACGGCGGCATTAACGTTGTTCGTTTCAAGCGTTTCTAGCATCATTGTTGCGCGATGCGCGGCGGGTAATGACCGAAGTTCGTCCGGCGGCACCCGACGGCGACATTAACGTTGTTCGTTTCAGGCGCTCCTAGCATCATTGTTGCGCGATGCGCGGCGGGTAATGGGCAAAGCTCGTTCGGCGGCACCCGACGGCGGCATTAACGTTATCCGTTTCACGCGTTTCTAAGATCATTGGTGCGCGATGCGCGGCGGGTAATGACCGAAGTTCGTTCGGCGGCACCCGCCGGCGGCATTACCGTTGTTCGTTTCACGCGTTTCTAGCATCATTGTTGCGCGATGCGCGGCGGGTAATGACCGAAGTTCGTTCGGCGGCACCCGCCGGCGGCATTAACGTTATCCGTTTCACGCGTTTCTAAGATCATTGTTGCGCGATGCGCGGCGGGTAATGACCGAAGTTCGATCGGCGGCACCCGCCGGCGGCCTTAACGTTACCCGTTTCACACGTTTCTAAGATCATTGTTGCGCGATGCGCGGCGGGTAATGACCGAAGTTCGTTCGGCGGCACCCGACGGCGACATTAACGTTGATCGTTTCAGGCGCTCCCAGCATCATTGTTGCGCGATAAGCGGCGGGTAATGACCGAAGTTCGATCGGCGGCACCCGCCGGCGGCCTTAACGTTATCCGTTTCACACGTTTCTAAGATCATTGTTGCGCGATGCGCGGCGGGTAATGACCGAAGTTCGATCGGCGGCAACCGCCGCTGGCTTTAACGTTATCCGTTTCACGCGTTTCTAAGATCATTGTTGCGCGATGCGCGGTGGGTAATGACCGAAGTTCGTTCGGCGGCACCCGACGGCGGCATTAACGTTGTTCGTTTCACACGTTTCTAAGATCATTGTTGCGCGATAAGCGGCGGGTAATGACCGAAGTTCGATCGGCGGCACCCGCCGGCGGCCTTAACGTTATACGTTTCACACGTTTCTAAGATCATTGTTGCGCGATGCGCGGCGGGTAATGACCGAAGTTCGATCGGCGGCAACCGCCGCTGGCTTTAACGTTATCCGTTTCACGCGTTTCTAAGATCATTGTTGCGCGATGCGCGGCGGGTAATGACCGAAGTTCGTTCGGCGGCACCCGACGGCGACATTAACGTTGTTCGTTTCAGGCGCTCCTAGCATCATTGTTGCGCGATGCGCGGCGGGTAATGACCGAAGTTCGTTCGGCGGCACCCGCCGGCGGCATTAACGTTATCCGCTTCACGCGTTTCTAAGATGATTGTTGCGCGATGCGCGGCGGGTAATGACCGAAGTTCGTTCGGCGGTACCCGCCGGCGGCATTAACGTTATCCGTTTCACGCGTTTCTAAGATCATTGTTGCGCGATGCGCGGCGGGTAATGACCGAAGTTCGTTCGGCGGCATCCGACGGCGGCATTAACGTTGTTCGTTTCAGGCGTTCTTAGCATCATTGTTGCGCGATGCGCGGCGGGTAATGACCGAAGTTCGTTCGGCGACACCCGACGGCGGCATTAACTTTATCGGTTTCACGCCTTTCTAAGATCATTGTTGCGCGATGCGCGGCGGGTAATGAGCGAAGCTCGTTCGGCGGCACCCGACGGCGGCATTAACGTTGTTCGTTTCAAGCGTTTCTAGCATCATTGTTGCGCGATGCGCGGCGGGTAATGACCGAAGTTCGTTCGGCGGCACCCGCCGGCGGCAGTAACGTTATCCGTTTCACGCGTTTCTAAGATCATTGTTGCGCGATGCGCGGCGGGTAATGACCGAAGTTCGTTCGGCGGTACCCGCCGGCGGCATTAACGTTATCCGTTTCACGCGTTTCTAAGATCATTGGTGCGCGATGCGCGGCGGGTAATGACCGAAGTTCGTTCGGCGGCACCCGACGGCGACATTAACGTTGTTCGTTTCAGGCGCTCCTAGCATCATTGTTGCGCGATGCGCGGCGGGTAATGACCGAAGTTCGTTCGGCGGCACCCGCCGGCGGCTTTAACGTTATCCGTTTCACGTGTTTCTAAGATCATTGTTGCGCGTAAAGCGGCGGGTAATGACCGAAGTTCGTTCGGCGGCACCCACCGGCGGCATTAACGTTATCCGTTTCACGAGTTTATAAGATCATTGTTGCGCGATGCGCGGCGTGTAATGACCGAAGTTCGTTCGGCGGCACCCACCGGCGGCATTAACGTTATCCGTTTCACGAGTTTATAAGATCATTGTTGCGCGATGCGCGGCGGGTAATGACCGAAGTTCGTTCGGCGGCACCCGACGGCGGCATTAACGTTGTTCGTTTCAACCGTTTCTAGCATCATTGTTGCGCGATGCGCGGCGGGTAATGACCGAAGTTCGTTCGGCGGCACCCGACGGCGGCATTAACGTTGTTCGTTTCAAGCGTTTCTAGCATCATTGTTGCGCGATGCGCGGTGGGTAATGACCGAAGTTCGTTCGGCGGCACCCCCCGGCGGCTTTAACGTTATCCGTTTCACGCGTTTCTAAGATCATTGTTGCGCGATGCGCGGCGGGTAATGACCGAAGTTCGTTCGGCGGCACCCGCCGGCGGCAGTAACCTTATCCGTTTCACGCGTTTCTAAGATCATTGTTGCGCGATGCGCGGCGGGTAATGACCGAAGTTCGATCGGCGGCAACCGCCGGCGGCTTTAACGTTATCCGTTTCACGCGTTTCTAAGATCATTGATGCGCGATGCGCGGCGGGTAATGACCGAAGTTCGTTCGGCTGCACCCGACGGCGGCATTAACTTTATCGGTTTCACGCCTTTCTAAGATCATTGTTGCGCGATGCGCGGCGGGTAATGACCGAAGTTCGTTCGGCTGCACCCGACGGCGGCATTAACTTTATCGGTTTCTCGCCTTTCTAAGATCATTGTTGCGCGATGCGCGGCGGGTAATGAGCAAAGCTCGTTCGGCGGCACCCGACGGCGGCATTAACGTTATCCGTTTCACGCGTTTCTAAGATCATTGGTGCGCGATGCGCGGCGGGTAATGACCGAAGTTCGTTCGGCGGCACCCGACGGCGACATTAACGTTGTTCGTTTCAGGCGCTCCTAGCATCATTGTTGCGCGATGCGCGGCGGGTAATGACCGAAGTTCGTTCGGCGGCACCCCCCGGCGGCTTTAACGTTATCCGTTTCACGCGTTTCTAAGATCATTGTTGAGCGATGCGCGGCGGGTAATGACCGAAGTTCGTTCGGCGGCACCCCCCGGCGGCTTTAACGTTATCCGTTTCACGCGTTTCTAAGATCATTGTTGAGCGATGCGCGGCGGGTAATGACCGAAGTTCGTTCGGCGGCACCCGACGGCGGCATTAACGTTGTTCGTTTCACGCGTTTCTAAGATCATTGTTGCGCGATGCGCGGCGGGTAATGACCGAAGTTCGTTCGGCGGCACCCGCCGGCGGCTTTAACGTTATCCGTTTCACGCGTTTCTAAGATCATTGTTGCGCGATGAGCGGCGGGTAATGGGCAAAGCTCGTTCGGCGGCACCCGACGGCGGCATTAACGTTATCCGTTTCACGCGTTTCTAAGATCATTGTTGCGCGATGCGCGGCGGGTAATGACCGAAGTTCGTTCGGCGGCACTCGACGGCGGCATTAACGTTGTTCGTTTCAAGCGCTTCTAGCATTATTGTTGCGCCATGCGCGGTGGGTAATGACCGAAGTTCGTTCGGCGGCACCCCCCGGCGGCTTTAACGTTATCCGTTTCACGCGTTTCTAAGACCATTGTTGAGCGATGCGCGGCGGGTAATGACCGAAGTTCGTTCGGCGGCACCCCCCGGCGGCTTTAACGTTATCCGTTTCACGCGTTTCTAAGATCATTGTTGAGCGATGCGCGGCGGGTAATGACCGAAGTTCGTTCGGCGGCACCCGACGGCGGCATTAACGTTGTTCGTTTCACGCGTTTCTAAGATCATTGTTGCGCGATGCGCGGCGGGTAATGACCGAAGTTCGTTCGGCGGCACCCGCCGGCGGCTTTAACGTTATCCGTTTCACGCGTTTCTAAGATCATTGTTGCGCGATGCGCGGCTGGTAATGACCGAAGTTCGTTCAGCGGCACTCGACGGCGGCATTAACGTTGTTCGCTTCAAGCGCTTCTAGCATTATTGTTGCGCCATGCGCGGTGGGTAATGACCGAAGTTCGTTCGGCGGCACCCCCCGGCGGCTTTAACGTTATCCGTTTCACGCGTTTCTAAGATCATTGTTGAGCGATGCGCGGCGGGTAATGACCGAAGTTCGTTCGGCGGCACCCGACTTCGGCATTAACGTTGTTCGTTTCACGCGTTTCTAAGATCATTGTTGCGCGATGCGCGGCGGGTAATGACCGAAGTTCGATCGGCGGCACCCGCCGGCGGCCTTAACGTTATCCGTTTCACGCGTTTCTAGCATCATTGTTGCGCCATGCGCGGCGGGTAATGACCGAAGTTCGTTCGGCGGCACCCGCCGGCGGCTTTAACGTTATCCGTTTCACGCGTTTCTAAGATCATTGTTGCGCGATGAGCGGCGGGTAATGGGCAAAGCTCGTTCGGCGGCACCCGACGGCGGCATTAACGTTATCCGTTTCACGCGTTTCTAAGATCATTGTTGCGCGATGCGCGGCGGGTAATGACCGAAGTTCGTTCGGCGGCACTCGACGGCGGCATTAACGTTGTTCGTTTCAAGCGCTTCTAGCATTATTGTTGCGCCATGCGCGGTGGGTAATGACCGAAGTTCGTTCGGCGGCACCCCCCGGCGGCTTTAACGTTATCCGTTTCACGCGTTTCTAAGACCATTGTTGAGCGATGCGCGGCGGGTAATGACCGAAGTTCGTTCGGCGGCACCCCCCGGCGGCTTTAACGTTATCCGTTTCACGCGTTTCTAAGATCATTGTTGAGCGATGCGCGGCGGGTAATGACCGAAGTTCGTTCGGCGGCACCCGACGGCGGCATTAACGTTGTTCGTTTCACGCGTTTCTAAGATCATTGTTGCGCGATGCGCGGCGGGTAATGACCGAAGTTCGTTCGGCGGCACCCGCCGGCGGCTTTAACGTTATCCGTTTCACGCGTTTCTAAGATCATTGTTGCGCGATGCGCGGCTGGTAATGACCGAAGTTCGTTCGGCGGCACTCGACGGCGGCATTAACGTTGTTCGCTTCAAGCGCTTCTAGCATTATTGTTGCGCCATGCGCGGTGGGTAATGACCGAAGTTCGTTCGGCGGCACCCCCCGGCGGCTTTAACGTTATCCGTTTCACGCGTTTCTAAGATCATTGTTGAGCGATGCGCGGCGGGTAATGACCGAAGTTCGTTCGGCGGCACCCGACTTCGGCATTAACGTTGTTCGTTTCACGCGTTTCTAAGATCATTGTTGCGCGATGCGCGGCGGGTAATGACCGAAGTTCGATCGGCGGCACCCGCCGGCGGCCTTAACGTTATCCGTTTCACGCGTTTCTAGCATTATTGTTGCGCGATGCGCAGCGGGTAATGACCGAAGTTCGTTCGGCGGCACCCACCGGCGGCATTAACGTTATCCGTTTCACGCGTTTTTAAGATCATTGTTGCGCGATGCGCGGCGGGTAATGACCGAAGTTCGTTCGGCGGCACCCCCCGGCGGCTTTAACGTTATCCGTTTCACGCGTTTCTAAGATCATTGTTGAGCGATGCGCGGCGGGTAATGACCGAAGTTCGTTCGGCGGCACCCGACGGCGGCACTAACGTTGTTCGTTTCACGCGTTTCTAAGATCATTGTTGCGCGATGCGCGGCGGGTAATGACCGAAGTTCGTTCGGCGGCACCCGCCGGCGGCTTTAACGTTATCCGTTTCACGCGTTTCTAAGATCATTGTTGCGCGATGCGCGGCGGGTAATGACCGAAGTTCGTTCGGCGGCACCCGACGGCGGCATTAACGTTGTCCGTTTCACGCGTTTCTAAGATCATTGTTGCGCGATACGCGGCGGGTAATGACCGAAGTTTGTTCGGCGGCACCCGACGGCGGCATTAACGGTATCCGTTTCACGCGTTTCTAGCATCATTGTTGCGCGATGCGCGGCGGGTAAAGACCGAAGTTCGTTCGGCGGCACCCGACGGCGGCATTAACGTTGTTCGTTTCAGGCGTTTCTAGCATCATTGTTGCGCGATGTACGGCGGGTACTGACCGTAGTTCGTTCGGCGGCACCCGACGGCGGCATTAACGTTATCCGTTTGCTGTGATTCTAAGATCATTGTTGCGCGATGCGCTGTTGGTAATGCCCGAAGTTCGTTCGGCGGCATCCGACGGCGGCATTAACGTTGTTCGTCTCAGGCGTTTCTAGCATCATTGTTGTGCGATGCGCTGTTGGTAATGACCGAAGTTCGTTCGGAGGCACCCGACGGCGGCATTAACGTTATCCGTTTGCTGCGTTTCTAAGATCATTGTTGCGCGATGCGCGGCGGGTAATGAACGAAGTTGGTTCGGCGGCACCCGACGGCGGCATTAACGTTGTTCGTTTCAAGCGTTTCTAGCATCATTGTTGCGCGATGCGCGGCGGGTAATGACCGAAGTTCGTTCGGCGGCACCCGCCGGCGGCATTAACGTTGTTCGTTTCAAGCGTTTCTAGCATCATTGTCGCGCGATGCGCGGCGGGTAATGACCGAAGTTCGTTCGGCGGCACCCACCGGCGGCTTTAACGTTATCCGTTTCACGCGTTTCTAAGATCATTGTTGCGCGATGCGCGGCGGGTAATGACCGAAGTTCGTTCGGCGGCACACGACGGCGGCATTAACATTGTTCGTTTCAAGCGTTTCTAGCATTATTGTTGCGCCATGCGCGGCGGGTAATGACCGAAGTTCGTTCGGCGGCACCCGCCGGCGGCTTTAACGTTATCCGTTTCACGCGTTTCTAAGATCATTGTTGCGCGATGAGCGGCGGGTAATGGGCAAAGCTCGTTCGGCGGCACCCGACGGCGGCATTAACGTTATCCGTTTCACGCGTTTCTAAGATCATTGTTGCGCGATGCGCGGCGGGTAATGACCGAAGTTCGTTCGGCGGCACTCGACGGCGGCATTAACGTTGTTCGTTTCAAGCGCTTCTAGCATTATTGTTGCGCCATGCGCGGTGGGTAATGACCGAAGTTCGTTCGGCGGCACCCCCCGGCGGCTTTAACGTTATCCGTTTCACGCGTTTCTAAGACCATTGTTGAGCGATGCGCGGCGGGTAATGACCGAAGTTCGTTCGGCGGCACCCCCCGGCGGCTTTAACGTTATCCGTTTCACGCGTTTCTAAGATCATTGTTGAGCGATGCGCGGCGGGTAATGACCGAAGTTCGTTCGGCGGCACCCGACGGCGGCATTAACGTTGTTCGTTTCACGCGTTTCTAAGATCATTGTTGCGCGATGCGCGGCGGGTAATGACCGAAGTTCGTTCGGCGGCACCCGCCGGCGGCTTTAACGTTATCCGTTTCACGCGTTTCTAAGATCATTGTTGCGCGATGCGCGGCTGGTAATGACCGAAGTTCGTTCGGCGGCACTCGACGGCGGCATTAACGTTGTTCGCTTCAAGCGCTTCTAGCATTATTGTTGCGCCATGCGCGGTGGGTAATGACCGAAGTTCGTTCGGCGGCACCCCCCGGCGGCTTTAACGTTATCCGTTTCACGCGTTTCTAAGATCATTGTTGAGCGATGCGCGGCGGGTAATGACCGAAGTTCGTTCGGCGGCACCCGACTTCGGCATTAACGTTGTTCGTTTCACGCGTTTCTAAGATCATTGTTGCGCGATGCGCGGCGGGTAATGACCGAAGTTCGATCGGCGGCACCCGCCGGCGGCCTTAACGTTATCCGTTTCACGCGTTTCTAGCATCATTGTTGCGCGATGCGCGGCGGGTAATGACCGAAGTTCGTTCGGCGGCACCCCCCGGCGGCTTTAACGTTATCCGTTTCACGCGTTTCTAAGATCATTGTTGAGCGATGCGCGGCGGGTAATGACCGAAGTTCGTTCGGCGGCACCCGACGGCGGCATTAACGTTGTTCGTTTCACGCGTTTCTAAGATCATTGTTGCGCGATGCGCGGCGGGTAATGACCGAAGTTCGTTCGGCGGCACCCGCCGGCGGCTTTAACGTTATCCGTTTCACGCGTTTCTAAGATCATTGTTGCGCGATGCGCGGCGGGTAATGAACGAAGTTGGTTCGGCGGCACCCGACGGCGGCATTAACGTTGTTCGTTTCAAGCGTTTCTAGCATCATTGTTGCGCGATGCGCGGCGGGTAATGACCGAAGTTCGTTCGGCGGCACCCGCCGGCGGCATTAACGTTGTTCGTTTCAAGCGTTTCTAGCATCATTGTCGCGCGATGCGCGGCGGGTAATGACCGAAGTTCGTTCGGCGGCACCCACCGGCGGCTTTAACGTTATCCGTTTCACGCGTTTCTAAGATCATTGTTGCGCGATGCGCGGCGGGTAATGACCGAAGTTCGTTCGGCGGCACACGACGGCGGCATTAACATTGTTCGTTTCAAGCGTTTCTAGCATTATTGTTGCGCCATGCGCGGCGGGTAATGACCGAAGTTCGTTCGGCGGCACCCGCCGGCGGCTTTAACGTTATCCGTTTCACGCGTTTCTAAGATCATTGTTGCGCGATGAGCGGCGGGTAATGGGCAAAGCTCGTTCGGCGGCACCCGACGGCGGCATTAACGTTATCCGTTTCACGCGTTTCTAAGATCATTGTTGCGCGATGCGCGGCGGGTAATGACCGAAGTTCGTTCGGCGGCACACGACGGCGGCATTAACATTGTTCGTTTCAAGCGTTTCTAGCATTATTGTTGCGCCATGCGCGGCGGGTAATGACCGAAGTTCGTTCGGCGGCACCCGCCGGCGGCTTTAACGTTATCCGTTTCACGCGTTTCTAAGATCATTGTTGCGCGATGAGCGGCGGGTAATGGGCAAAGCTCGTTCGGCGGCACCCGACGGCGGCATTAACGTTATCCGTTTCACGCGTTTCTAAGATCATTGTTGCGCGATGCGCGGCGGGTAATGACCGAAGTTCGTTCGGCGGCACTCGACGGCGGCATTAACGTTGTTCGTTTCAAGCGCTTCTAGCATTATTGTTGCGCCATGCGCGGTGGGTAATGACCGAAGTTCGTTCGGCGGCACCCCCCGGCGGCTTTAACGTTATCCGTTTCACGCGTTTCTAAGACCATTGTTGAGCGATGCGCGGCGGGTAATGACCGAAGTTCGTTCGGCGGCACCCCCCGGCGGCTTTAACGTTATCCGTTTCACGCGTTTCTAAGATCATTGTTGAGCGATGCGCGGCGGGTAATGACCGAAGTTCGTTCGGCGGCACCCGACGGCGGCATTAACGTTGTTCGTTTCACGCGTTTCTAAGATCATTGTTGCGCGATGCGCGGCGGGTAATGACCGAAGTTCGTTCGGCGGCACCCGCCGGCGGCTTTAACGTTATCCGTTTCACGCGTTTCTAAGATCATTGTTGCGCGATGCGCGGCTGGTAATGACCGAAGTTCGTTCGGCGGCACTCGACGGCGGCATTAACGTTGTTCGCTTCAAGCGCTTCTAGCATTATTGTTGCGCCATGCGCGGTGGGTAATGACCGAAGTTCGTTCGGCGGCACCCCCCGGCGGCTTTAACGTTATCCGTTTCACGCGTTTCTAAGATCATTGTTGAGCGATGCGCGGCGGGTAATGACCGAAGTTCGTTCGGCGGCACCCGACTTCGGCATTAACGTTGTTCGTTTCACGCGTTTCTAAGATCATTGTTGCGCGATGCGCGGCGGGTAATGACCGAAGTTCGTTCGGCGGCACCCGCCGGCGGCTTTAACGTTATCCGTTTCACGCGTTTCTAAGATCATTGTTGCGCGATGCGCGGCTGGTAATGACCGAAGTTCGTTCGGCGGCACTCGACGGCGGCATTAACGTTGTTCGCTTCAAGCGCTTCTAGCATTATTGTTGCGCCATGCGCGGTGGGTAATGACCGAAGTTCGTTCGGCGGCACCCCCCGGCGGCTTTAACGTTATCCGTTTCACGCGTTTCTAAGATCATTGTTGAGCGATGCGCGGCGGGTAATGACCGAAGTTCGTTCGGCGGCACCCGACTTCGGCATTAACGTTGTTCGTTTCACGCGTTTCTAAGATCATTGTTGCGCGATGCGCGGCGGGTAATGACCGAAGTTCGATCGGCGGCACCCGCCGGCGGCCTTAACGTTATCCGTTTCACGCGTTTCTAGCATTATTGTTGCGCGATGCGCAGCGGGTAATGACCGAAGTTCGTTCGGCGGCACCCACCGGCGGCATTAACGTTATCCGTTTCACGCGTTTTTAAGATCATTGTTGCGCGATGCGCGGCGGGTAATGACCGAAGTTCGTTCGGCGGCACCCCCCGGCGGCTTTAACGTTATCCGTTTCACGCGTTTCTAAGATCATTGTTGAGCGATGCGCGGCGGGTAATGACCGAAGTTCGTTCGGCGGCACCCGACGGCGGCACTAACGTTGTTCGTTTCACGCGTTTCTAAGATCATTGTTGCGCGATGCGCGGCGGGTAATGACCGAAGTTCGTTCGGCGGCACCCGCCGGCGGCTTTAACGTTATCCGTTTCACGCGTTTCTAAGATCATTGTTGCGCGATGCGCGGCGGGTAATGACCGAAGTTCGTTCGGCGGCACCCGACGGCGGCATTAACGTTGTCCGTTTCACGCGTTTCTAAGATCATTGTTGCGCGATACGCGGCGGGTAATGACCGAAGTTTGTTCGGCGGCACCCGACGGCGGCATTAACGGTATCCGTTTCACGCGTTTCTAGCATCATTGTTGCGCGATGCGCGGCGGGTAAAGACCGAAGTTCGTTCGGCGGCACCCGACGGCGGCATTAACGTTGTTCGTTTCAGGCGTTTCTAGCATCATTGTTGCGCGATGTACGGCGGGTACTGACCGTAGTTCGTTCGGCGGCACCCGACGGCGGCATTAACGTTATCCGTTTGCTGTGATTCTAAGATCATTGTTGCGCGATGCGCTGTTGGTAATGCCCGAAGTTCGTTCGGCGGCATCCGACGGCGGCATTAACGTTGTTCGTCTCAGGCGTTTCTAGCATCATTGTTGTGCGATGCGCTGTTGGTAATGACCGAAGTTCGTTCGGAGGCACCCGACGGCGGCATTAACGTTATCCGTTTGCTGCGTTTCTAAGATCATTGTTGCGCGATGCGCGGCGGGTAATGAACGAAGTTGGTTCGGCGGCACCCGACGGCGGCATTAACGTTGTTCGTTTCAAGCGTTTCTAGCATCATTGTTGCGCGATGCGCGGCGGGTAATGACCGAAGTTCGTTCGGCGGCACCCGCCGGCGGCATTAACGTTGTTCGTTTCAAGCGTTTCTAGCATCATTGTCGCGCGATGCGCGGCGGGTAATGACCGAAGTTCGTTCGGCGGCACCCACCGGCGGCTTTAACGTTATCCGTTTCACGCGTTTCTAAGATCATTGTTGCGCGATGCGCGGCGGGTAATGACCGAAGTTCGTTCGGCGGCACACGACGGCGGCATTAACATTGTTCGTTTCAAGCGTTTCTAGCATTATTGTTGCGCCATGCGCGGCGGGTAATGACCGAAGTTCGTTCGGCGGCACCCGCCGGCGGCTTTAACGTTATCCGTTTCACGCGTTTCTAAGATCATTGTTGCGCGATGAGCGGCGGGTAATGGGCAAAGCTCGTTCGGCGGCACCCGACGGCGGCATTAACGTTATCCGTTTCACGCGTTTCTAAGATCATTGTTGCGCGATGCGCGGCGGGTAATGACCGAAGTTCGTTCGGCGGCACTCGACGGCGGCATTAACGTTGTTCGTTTCAAGCGCTTCTAGCATTATTGTTGCGCCATGCGCGGTGGGTAATGACCGAAGTTCGTTCGGCGGCACCCCCCGGCGGCTTTAACGTTATCCGTTTCACGCGTTTCTAAGACCATTGTTGAGCGATGCGCGGCGGGTAATGACCGAAGTTCGTTCGGCGGCACCCCCCGGCGGCTTTAACGTTATCCGTTTCACGCGTTTCTAAGATCATTGTTGAGCGATGCGCGGCGGGTAATGACCGAAGTTCGTTCGGCGGCACCCGACGGCGGCATTAACGTTGTTCGTTTCACGCGTTTCTAAGATCATTGTTGCGCGATGCGCGGCGGGTAATGACCGAAGTTCGTTCGGCGGCACCCGCCGGCGGCTTTAACGTTATCCGTTTCACGCGTTTCTAAGATCATTGTTGCGCGATGCGCGGCTGGTAATGACCGAAGTTCGTTCGGCGGCACTCGACGGCGGCATTAACGTTGTTCGCTTCAAGCGCTTCTAGCATTATTGTTGCGCCATGCGCGGTGGGTAATGACCGAAGTTCGTTCGGCGGCACCCCCCGGCGGCTTTAACGTTATCCGTTTCACGCGTTTCTAAGATCATTGTTGAGCGATGCGCGGCGGGTAATGACCGAAGTTCGTTCGGCGGCACCCGACTTCGGCATTAACGTTGTTCGTTTCACGCGTTTCTAAGATCATTGTTGCGCGATGCGCGGCGGGTAATGACCGAAGTTCGATCGGCGGCACCCGCCGGCGGCCTTAACGTTATCCGTTTCACGCGTTTCTAGCATCATTGTTGCGCGATGCGCGGCGGGTAATGACCGAAGTTCGTTCGGCGGCACCCCCCGGCGGCTTTAACGTTATCCGTTTCACGCGTTTCTAAGATCATTGTTGAGCGATGCGCGGCGGGTAATGACCGAAGTTCGTTCGGCGGCACCCGACGGCGGCATTAACGTTGTTCGTTTCACGCGTTTCTAAGATCATTGTTGCGCGATGCGCGGCGGGTAATGACCGAAGTTCGTTCGGCGGCACCCGCCGGCGGCTTTAACGTTATCCGTTTCACGCGTTTCTAAGATCATTGTTGCGCGATGCGCGGCGGGTAATGACCGAAGTTCGTTCGGCGGCACCCGACGGCGGCATTAACGTTGTCCGTTTCACGCGTTTCTAAGATAATTGTTGCGCGATACGCGGCGGGTAATGACCGAAGTTTGTTCGGCGGCACCCGACGGCGGCATTAACGGTATCCGTTTCACGCGTTTCTAGCATCATTGTTGCGCGATGCGCGGCGGGTAAAGACCGAAGTTCGTTCGGCGGCACCCGACGGCGGCATTAACGTTGTTCGTTTCAGGCGTTTCTAGCATCATTGTTGCGCGATGTACGGCGGGTACTGACCGTAGTTCGTTCGGCGGCACCCGACGGCGGCATTAACGTTATCCGTTTGCTGTGATTCTAAGATCATTGTTGCGCGATGCGCTGTTGGTAATGCCCGAAGTTCGTTCGGCGGCATCCGACGGCGGCATTAACGTTGTTCGTCTCAGGCGTTTCTAGCATCATTGTTGTGCGATGCGCTGTTGGTAATGACCGAAGTTCGTTCGGAGGCACCCGACGGCGGCATTAACGTTATCCGTTTGCTGCGTTTCTAAGATCATTGTTGCGCGATGCGCGGCGGGTAATGAACGAAGTTGGTTCGGCGGCACCCGACGGCGGCATTAACGTTGTTCGTTTCAAGCGTTTCTAGCATCATTGTTGCGCGATGCGCGGCGGGTAATGACCGAAGTTCGTTCGGCGGCACCCGCCGGCGGCATTAACGTTGTTCGTTTCAAGCGTTTCTAGCATCATTGTCGCGCGATGCGCGGCGGGTAATGACCGAAGTTCGTTCGGCGGCACCCACCGGCGGCTTTAACGTTATCCGTTTCACGCGTTTCTAAGATCATTGTTGCGCGATACGCGGTGGGTAATGACCGAAGTTCGTTCGGCGGCACACGACGGCGGCATTAACATTGTTCGTTTCAAGCGTTTCTAGCATTATTGTTGCGCGATGCGCGGTGGGTAATGACCGAAGTTCGTTCGGCGGCACCCCCCGGCGGCTTTAACGTTATCCGTTTCACGCGTTTCTAAGATCATTGTTGCGCGCTGCGCGGCGGGTAATGACCGAAGTTCGTTCGGCGGCACCCGCCGGCGGCATTAACGTTATCCGTTTCACGCGTTTCTAAGATCATTGTTGCGCGATGCGCGGCGGGTAATGACCGAAGTTCGTTCGGCGGCACCCGCCGGCGACATTAACGTTGTTCGTTTCAGGCGCTCCTAGCATCATTGTTGCGCGATGCGCGGCGGGTAATGGGCAAAGCTCGTTCGGCGGCACCCGACGGCGGCATTAACGTTATCCGTTTCACGCGTTTCTAAGATCATTGGTGCGCGATGCGCGGCGGGTAATGACCGAAGTTCGTTCGGCGGCACCCGCCGGCGGCATTAACGTTATCCGTTTCACGGGTTTCTAAGATCATTGTTGCGCGATGCGCGGCGGGTAATGACCGAAGTTCGATCGGCGGCACCCGCCGGCGGCCTTAACGTTATCCGTTTCACGCGTTTCTAAGATCTTTGTTGCTCGATGCGCGGCGGGTAATGACCGAAGTTCGTTCGGCGGCACCCGCCGGCGGCTTTAACGTTATCCGTGTCACGCGTTTCTATGATCATTGTTGCGCGATACGCGGCGGGTAATGACCGAAGTTCGTTCGGCGGCACCCGCCGGCGGCATTAACGTTGTTCGTTTCAAGCGTTTCTAGCATCATTGTCGCGCGATGCGCGGCGGGTAATGACCGAAGTTCGTTCGGCGGCACCCACCGGCGGCTTTAACGTTATCCGTTTCACGCGTTTCTAAGATCATTGTTGCGCGATACGCGGCGGGTAATGACCGAAGTTCGTTCGGCGGCACACGACGGCGGCATTAACATTGTTCGTTTCAAGCGTTTCTAGCATTATTGTTGCGCGATGCGCGGTGGGTAATGACCGAAGTTCGTTCGGCGGCACCCCCCGGCGGCTTTAACGTTATCCGTTTCACGCGTTTCTAAGATCATTGTTGAGCGATGCGCGGCGGGTAATGACCGAAGTTCGTTCGGCGGCACTCGACGGCGGCATTAACATTGTTCGTTTCAAGCGTTTCTAGCATTATTGTTGCGCGATGCGCGGTGGGTAATGACCGAAGTTCGTTCGGCGGCACCCCCCGGCGGCTTTAACGTTATCCGTTTCACGCGTTTCTAAGATCATTGTTGAGCGATGCGCGGTGGGTAATGACCGAAGTTCGTTCGGCGGCACCCGACGGCGGCATTAACGTTGTTCGTTTCAAGCGTTTCTAGCATCATTGTTGCGCGATGCGCGGCGGGTAATGACCGAAGTTCGTTCGGCGGCACCCCCCGGCGGCTTTAACGTTATCCGTTTCACGCGTTTCTAAGATCATTGTTGAGCGATGCGCGGCGGGTAATGACCGAAGTTCGTTCGGCGGCACCCGACGGCGGCATTAACGTTGTTCGTTTCAAGCGTTTCTAGCATCATTGTTGCGCGATGCGCGGCGGGTAATGACCGAAGTTCGTTCGGCGGCACCCGACGGCGGCATTAACGTTATCCGTTTCACGCGTTTCTAAGATCATTGTTGAGCGATGCGCGGCGGGTAATGACCGAAGTTCGTTCGGCGGCACTCGACGGCGGCATTAACATTGTTCGTTTCAAGCGTTTCTAGCATTATTGTTGCGCGATGCGCGGTGGGTAATGACCGAAGTTCGTTCGGCGGCACCCCCCGGCGGCTTTAACGTTATCCGTTTCACGCGTTTCTAAGATCATTGTTGCGCGCTGCGCGGCGGGTAATGACCGAAGTTCGTTCGGCGGCACCCGCCGGCGGCATTAACGTTATCCGTTTCACGCGTTTCTAAGATCATTGTTGCGCGATGCGCGGCGGGTAATGACCGAAGTTCGTTCGGCGGCACCCGCCGGCGGCATTAACGTTATCCGTTTCACGCGTTTCTAAGATCATTGTTGCGCGATGCGCGGCGGGTAATGACCGAAGTTCGTTCGGCGGCACCCGACGGCGGCATTAACGTTGTTCGTTTCACGCGTTTCTAAGATCATTGGTGCGCGATGCGCGGCGGGTAATGAGCAAAGCTCGTTCGACGGCACCCGACGGCGACATTAACGTTGTTCGTTTCAGGCGCTCCTAGCATCATTGTTGCGCGATGCGCGGCGGGTAATGGGCAAAGCTCGTTCGGCGGCACCCGACGGCGGCATTAACGTTATCCGTTTCACGCGTTTCTAAGATCATTGGTGCGCGATGCGCGGCGGGTAATGACCGAAGTTCGTTCGGCGGCACCCGCCGGCGGCATTAACGTTATCCGTTTGCTGTGATTCTAAGATCATTGTTGCGCGATGCGCTGTTGGTAATGCCCGAAGTTCGTTCGGCGGCATCCGACGGCGGCATTAACGTTGTTCGTCTCAGGCGTTTCTAGCATCATTGTTGTGCGATGCGCTGTTGGTAATGACCGAAGTTCGTTCGGAGGCACCCGACGGCGGCATTAACGTTATCCGTTTGCTGCGTTTCTAAGATCATTGTTGCGCGATGCGCGGCGGGTAATGAACGAAGTTGGTTCGGCGGCACCCGACGGCGGCATTAACGTTGTTCGTTTCAAGCGTTTCTAGCATCATTGTTGCGCGATGCGCGGCGGGTAATGACCGAAGTTCGTTCGGCGGCACCCGACGGCGGCATTAACGTTGTTCGTTTCAAGCGTTTCTAGCATCATTGTCGCGCGATGCGCGGCGGGTAATGACCGAAGTTCGTTCGGCGGCACCCACCGGCGGCTTTAACGTTATCCGTTTCACGCGTTTCTAAGATCATTGTTGCGCGATGCGCGGCGGGTAATGACCGAAGTTCGTTCGGCGGCACCCGACGGCGACATTAACGTTGTTCGTTTCAGGCGCTCCTAGCATCATTGTTGGGCGATGCGCGGCGGGTAATGACCGAAGTTCGTTCGGCGGCACCCGCCGGCGGCATTAACGTTATCCGCTTCACGCGTTTCTAAGATCATTGTTGCGCGATGCGCGGCGGGTAATGACCGAAGTTCGTTCGGCGGTACCCGCCGGCGGCATTAACGTTATCCGTTTCACGCGTTTCTAAGATCATTGTTGCGCGATGCGCGGCGGGTAATGACCGAAGTTCGTTCGGCGGCACCCGACGGCGGCATTAACGGTATCCGTTTCACGCGTTTCTAAGATCATTGGTGCGCGATGCGCGGCGGGTAATGACCGAAGTTCGTTCGGCGGCACCCGACGGCGACATTAACGTTGTTCGTTTCAGGCGCTCCTAGCATCATTGTTGCGCGATGCGCGGCGGGTAATGGGCAAAGCTCGTTCGGCGGCACCCGACGGCGGCATTAACGTTATCCGTTTCACGCGTTTCTAAGATCATTGGTGCGCGATGCGCGGCGGGTAATGACCGAAGTTCGTTCGGCGGCACCCGACGGCGACATTAACGTTGTTCGTTTCAGGCGCTCCTAGCATCATTGTTGCGCGATGCGCGGCGGGTAATGACCGAAGTTCGTTCGGCGGCACCCGCCGGCGGCATTAACGTTATCCGTTTCACACGTTTCTAAGATCATTGTTGCGCGATGCGCGGCGGGTAATGACCGAAGTTCGTTCGGCGGCACCCGACGGCGGCATTAACGGTATCCGTTTCACGCGTTCTTAGCATCATTGTTGCGCGATGCGCGGCGGGTAATGACCGAAGTTCGTTCGGCGGCACCCGCCGGCGGCATTAACGTTATCCGTTTCACGGGTTTCTAAGATCATTGTTGCGCGATGCGCGGCGGGTAATGACCGAAGTTCGTTCGGCGGCACCCACCGGCGGCTTTAACGTTATCCGTTTCACGCGTTTCTAAGATCATTGTTGCGCGATACGCGGTGGGTAATGACCGAAGTTCGTTCGGCGGCACACGACGGCGGCATTAACATTGTTCGTTTCAAGCGTTTCTAGCATTATTGTTGCGCGATGCGCGGTGGGTAATGACCGAAGTTCGTTCGGCGGCACCCCCCGGCGGCATTAACGTTATCCGTTTCACGCGTTTCTAAGATCATTGTTGAGCGATGCGCGGCGGGTAATGACCGAAGTTCGTTCGGCGGCACCCGACTTCGGCATTAACGTTGTTCGTTTCACGCGTTTCTAAGATCATTGTTGCGCGATGCGCGGCGGGTAATGACCGAAGTTCGATCGGCGGCACCCGACGGCGGCATTAACGTTATCCGTTTGCTGCGTTTCTAAGATCATTGTTGTGCGATGCGCTGTTGGTAATGACCGAAGTTCGTTCGGAGGCACCCGACGGCGGCATTAACGTTATCCGTTTGCTGCGTTTCTAAGATCATTGTTGCGCGATGCGCGGCGGGTAATGAACGAAGTTGGTTCGGCGGCACCCGACGGCGGCATTAACGTTGTTCGTTTCAAGCGTTTCTAGCATCATTGTTGCGCGATGCGCGGCGGGTAATGACCGAAGTTCGTTCGGCGGCACCCGCCGGCGGCATTAACGTTGTTCGTTTCAAGCGTTTCTAGCATCATTGTCGCGCGATGCGCGGCGGGTAATGACCGAAGTTCGTTCGGCGGCACCCACCGGCGGCTTTAACGTTATCCGTTTCACGCGTTTCTAAGATCATTGTTGCGCGATACGCGGTGGGTAATGACCGAAGTTCGTTCGGCGGCACACGACGGCGGCATTAACATTGTTCGTTTCAAGCGTTTCTAGCATTATTGTTGCGCGATGCGCGGTGGGTAATGACCGAAGTTCGTTCGGCGGCACCCCCCGGCGGCTTTAACGTTATCCGTTTCACGCGTTTCTAAGATCATTGTTGCGCGCTGCGCGGCGGGTAATGACCGAAGTTCGTTCGGCGGCACCCGCCGGCGGCATTAACGTTATCCGTTTCACGCGTTTCTAAGATCATTGTTGCGCGATGCGCGGCGGGTAATGACCGAAGTTCGTTCGGCGGCACCCGCCGGCGGCATTAACGTTATCCGTTTCACGCGTTTCTAAGATCATTGTTGCGCGATGCGCGGCGGGTAATGACCGAAGTTCGTTCGGCGGCACCCGACGGCGGCATTAACGTTGTTCGTTTCACGCGTTTCTAACATCATTGTTGCGCGATGCGCGGCGGGTAATGAGCAAAGCTCGTTCGACGGCACCCGCCGGCGGCATTAACGTTATCCGCTTCACGCGTTTCTAAGATCATTGTTGCGCGATGCGCGGCGGGTAATGACCGAAGTTCATTCGGCGGCACCCGACGGCGGCATTAACGGTATCCGTTTCACGCGTTCTTAGCATCATTGTTGCGCGATGCGCGGCGGGTAATGACCGAAGTTCGTTCGGCGGCACCCGCCGGCGGCATTAACGTTATCCGTTTCACGGGTTTCTAAGATCATTGTTGCGCGATGCGCGGCGGGTAATGACCGAAGTTCGATCGGCGGCACCCGCCGGCGGCCTTAACGTTATCCGTTTCACGCGTTTCTAAGATGTTTGTTGCTCGATGCGCGGCGGGTAATGACCGAAATTCGTTCGGCGGCACCCGCCGGCGGCTTTAACGTTATCCGTTTCACGCGTTTCTATGATCATTGTTGCGCGATACGCGGCGGGTAATGACCGAAGTTCGTTCGGCGGCACCCGCCGGCGGCATTAACGTTGTTCGTTTCAAGCGTTTCTAGCATCATTGTCGCGCGATGCGCGGCGGGTAATGACCGAAGTTCGTTCGGCGGCACCCACCGGCGGCTTTAACGTTATCCGTTTCACGCGTTTCTAAGATCATTGTTGCGCGATACGCGGCGGGTAATGACCGAAGTTCGTTCGGCGGCACCCGCCGGCGGCATTAACGTTGTTCGTTTCAAGCGTTTCTAGCATCATTGTCGCGCGATGCGCGGCGGGTAATGACCGAAGTTCGTTCGGCGGCACCCACCGGCGGCTTTAACGTTATCCGTTTCACGCGTTTCTAAGATCATTGTTGCGCGATACGCGGCGGGTAATGACCGAAGTTCGTTCGGCGGCACACGACGGCGGCATTAACATTGTTCGTTTCAAGCGTTTCTAGCATTATTGTTGCGCGATGCGCGGTGGGTAATGACCGAAGTTCGTTCGGCGGCACCCCCCGGCGGCTTTAACGTTATCCGTTTCACGTGTTTCTAAGATCATTGTTGAGCGATGCGCGGCGGGTAATGACCGAAGTTCGTTCGGCGGCACTCGACGGCGGCATTAACATTGTTCGTTTCAAGCGTTTCTAGCATTATTGTTGCGCGATGCGCGGTGGGTAATGACCGAAGTTCGTTCGGCGGCACCCCCCGGCGGCTTTAACGTTATCCGTTTCACGCGTTTCTAAGATCATTGTTGAGCGATGCGCGGTGGGTAATGACCGAAGTTCGTTCGGCGGCACCCGACGGCGGCATTAACGTTGTTCGTTTCAAGCGTTTCTAGCATCATTGTTGCGCGATGCGCGGCGGGTAATGACCGAAGTTCGTTCGGCGGCACCCCCCGGCGGCTTTAACGTTATCCGTTTCACGCGTTTCTAAGATCATTGTTGAGCGATGCGCGGCGGGTAATGACCGAAGTTCGTTCGGCGGCACCCGACGGCGGCATTAACGTTGTTCGTTTCACGCGTTTCTAAGATCATTGTTGCGCGATGCGCGGCGGGTAATGACCGAAGTTCGTTCGGCGGCACCCGCCGGCGGCTTTAACGTTATCCGTTTCACGCGTTTCTAAGATCATTGTTGCGCGATGCGCGGCGGGTAATGACCGAAGTTCGTTCGGCGGCACCCGACGGCGGCATTAACGTTGTCCGTTTCACGCGTTTCTAAGATCATTGTTGCGCGATACGCGGCGGGTAATGACCGAAGTTTGTTCGGCGGCATTAACGGTATCCGTTTCACGCGTTTCTACCATCATTGTTGCGCGATGCGCGGCGGGTAATGACCGAAGTTCGTTCGGCGGCACCCGACGGCGGCATTAACGTTGTTCGTTTCAGGCGTTTCTAGCATCATTGTTGCGCGATGTACGGCGGGTACTGACCGAAGTTCGTTCGGCGGCACCCGACGGCGGCATTAACGTTATCCGTTTGCTGTGATTCTAAGATCATTGTTGCGCGATGCGCTGTTGGTAATGCCCGAAGTTCGTTCGGCGGCATCCGACGGCGGCATTAACGTTGTTCGTCTCAGGCGTTTCTAGCATCATTGTTGTGCGATGCGCTGTTGGTAATGACCGAAGTTCGTTCGGAGGCACCCGACGGCGGCATTAACGTTATCCGTTTGCTGCGTTTCTAAGATCATTGTTGCGCGATGCGCGGCGGGTAATGAACGAAGTTGGTTCGGCGGCACCCGACGGCGGCATTAACGTTGTTCGTTTCAAGCGTTTCTAGCATCATTGTTGCGCGATGCGCGGCGGGTAATGACCGAAGTTCGTTCGGCGGCACCCGCCGGCGGCATTAACGTTGTTCGTTTCAAGCGTTTCTAGCATCATTGTCGCGCGATGCGCGGCGGGTAATGACCGAAGTTCGTTCGGCGGCACCCACCGGCGGCTTTAACGTTATCCGTTTCACGCGTTTCTAAGATCATTGTTGCGCGATACGCGGTGGGTAATGACCGAAGTTCGTTCGGCGGCACACGACGGCGGCATTAACATTGTTCGTTTCAAGCGTTTCTAGCATTATTGTTGCGCGATGCGCGGTGGGTAATGACCGAAGTTCGTTCGGCGGCACCCCCCGGCGGCTTTAACGTTATCTGTTTCACGAGTTTAGAAGATCATTGTTGCGCGATGCGCGGCGGGTAATGACCGAAGTTCGTTCGGCGGCACCCGACGGCGGCATTAACGTTGTTCGTTTCACGCGTTTCTAAGATCATTGTTGCGCGATACGCGGCGGGTAATGACCGAAGTTCGTTCGGCGGCACCCGCCGGCGGCTTTAACGTTATCCGTTTCACGCGTTTCTAAGATCATTGTTGCGCGATGCGCGGCGGGTAATGACCGAAGTTCGTTCGGCGGCACTCGACGGCGGCATTAACGTTGTTCGTTTCAAGCGTTTCTAGCATTATTGTTGCGCGATGCGCGGTGGGTAATGACCGAAGTTCGTTCGGCGGCACCCCCCGGCGGCTTTAACGTTATCCGTTTCACGCGTTTCTAAGATCATTGTTGCGCGATGCGCGGCGGGTAATGACCGAAGTTCGTTCGGCGGCACTCGAAGGCGGCATTAACGTTGTTCGTTTCAAGCGTTTCTAGCATCATTGTCGCGCGATGCGCGGCGGGTAATGACCGAAGTTCGTTCGGCGGCACCCACCGGCGGCTTTAACGTTATCCGTTTCACGCGTTTCTAAGATCATTGTTGCGCGATACGCGGTGGGTAATGACCGAAGTTCGTTCGGCGGCACACGACGGGGGCATTAACATTGTTCGTTTCAAGCGTTTCTAGCATTATTGTTGCGCGATGCGCGGTGGGTAATGACCGAAGTTCGTTCGGCGGCACCCCCCGGCGGCTTTAACGTTATCCGTTTCACGCGTTTCTAAGATCATTGTTGCGCGCTGCGCGGCGGGTAATGACCGAAGTTCGTTCGGCGGCACCCGCCGGCGGCATTAACGTTATCCGTTTCACGCGTTTCTAAGATCATTGTTGCGCGATGCGCGGCGGGTAATGACCGAAGTTCGTTCGGCGGCACCCGCCGGCGGCATTAACGTTATCCGTTTCACGCGTTTCTAAGATCATTGTTGCGCGATGCGCGGCGGGTAATGACCGAAGTTCGTTCGGCGGCACCCGACGGCGGCATTAACGTTGTTCGTTTCACGCGTTTCTAACATCATTGTTGCGCGATGCGCGGCGGGTAATGAGCAAAGCTCGTTCGACGGCACCCGACGGCGGCATTAACGTTATCCGTTTCACGCGTTTCTAAGATCATTGGTGCGCGATGCGCGGCGGGTAATGACCGAAGTTCGTTCGGCGGCACCCGACGGCGACATTAACGTTGTTCGTTTCAGGCGCTCCTAGCATCATTGTTGCGCGATGCGCGGCGGGTAATGACCGAAGTTCGTTCGGCGGCACCCGCCGGCGGCATTAACGTTATCCGCTTCACGCGTTTCTAAGATCATTGTTGCGCGATGCGCGGCGGGTAATGACCGAAGTTCATTCGGCGGCACCCGACGGCGGCATTAACGGTATGCGTTTCACGCGTTCTTAGCATCATTGTTGCGCGATGCGCGGCGGGTAATGACCGAAGTTCGTTCGGCGGCACCCGCCGGCGGCATTAACGTTATCCGTTTCACGGGTTTCTAAGATCATTGTTGCGCGATGCGCGGCGGGTAATGACCGAAGTTCGATCGGCGGCACCCGCCGGCGGCCTTAACGTTATCCGTTTCACGCGTTTCTAAGATCTTTGTTGCTCGATGCGCGGCGGGTAATGACCGAAGTTCGTTCGGCGGCACCCGCCGGCGGCTTTAACGTTATCCGTTTCACGCGTTTCTAAGATCATTGTTGAGCGATGCGCGGTGGGTAATGACCGAAGTTCGTTCGGCGGCACCCGACGGCGGCATTAACGTTGTTCGTTTCAAGCGTTTCTAGCATCATTGTTGCGCGATGCGCGGCGGGTAATGACCGAAGTTCGTTCGGCGGCACCCCCCGGCGGCTTTAACGTTATCCGTTTCACGCGTTTCTAAGATCATTGTTGAGCGATGCGCGGCGGGTAATGACCGAAGTTCGTTCGGGGGCACCCGACGGCGGCATTAATGTTGTTCGTTTCACGCGTTTCTAAGATCATTGTTGCGCGATGCGCGGCGGGTAATGACCGAAGTTCGTTCGGCGGCACCCGCCGGCGGCTTTAACGTTATCCGTTTCACGCGTTTCTAAGATCATTGTTGCGCGATGCGCGGCGGGTAATGACCGAAGTTCGTTCGGCGGCACCCGACGGCGGCATTAACGTTGTCCGTTTCACGCGTTTCTAAGATCATTGTTGCGCGATACGCGGCGGGTAATGACAGAAGTTTGTTCGGCGGCATTAACGGTATCCGTTTCACGCGTTTCTAGCATCATTGTTGCGCGATGCGCGGCGGGTAATGACCGAAGTTCGTTCGGCGGCACCCGACGGCGGCATTAACGTTGTTCGTTTCAGGCGTTTCTAGCATCATTGTTGCGCGATGTACGGCGGGTACTGACCGAAGTTCGTTCGGCGGCACCCGACGGCGGCATTAACGTTATCCGTTTGCTGT
This sequence comes from Xylocopa violacea, assembly GCA_963969225.1. Lineage (NCBI taxonomy): Eukaryota > Metazoa > Arthropoda > Insecta > Hymenoptera > Apidae > Xylocopa > Xylocopa violacea. The sequence continues at coordinate 26,394,140 of CAXAJV010000004.1, forward strand.
GATTCTAAGATCATTGTTGCGCGATGCGCTGTTGGTAATGCCCGAAGTTCGTTCGGCGGCATCCGACGGCGGCATTAACGTTGTTCGTCTCAGGCGTTTCTAGCATCATTGTTGTGCGATGCGCTGTTGGTAATGACCGAAGTTCGTTCGGAGGCACCCGACGGCGGCATTAACGTTATCCGTTTGCTGCGTTTCTAAGATCATTGTTGCGCGATGCGCGGCGGGTAATGAACGAAGTTGGTTCGGCGGCACCCGACGGCGGCATTAACGTTGTTCGTTTCAAGCGTTTCTAGCATCATTGTTGCGCGATGCGCGGCGGGTAATGACCGAAGTTCGTTCGGCGGCACCCGACGGCGGCATTAACGTTGTTCGTTTCAAGCGTTTCTAGCATCATTGTCGCGCGATGCGCGGCGGGTAATGACCGAAGTTCGTTCGGCGGCACCCACCGGCGGCTTTAACGTTATCCGTTTCACGCGTTTCTAAGATAATTGTTGCGCGATGCGCGGCGGGTAATGACCGAAGTTCGTTCGGCGGCACCCGACGGCGACATTAACGTTGTTCGTTTCAGGCGCTCCTAGCATCATTGTTGGGCGATGCGCGGCGGGTAATGACCGAAGTTCGTTCGGCGGCACCCGCCGGCGGCATTAACGTTATCCGCTTCACGCGTTTCTAAGATCATTGTTGCGCGATGCGCGGCGGGTAATGACCGAAGTTCGTTCGGCGGTACCCGCCGGCGGCATTAACGTTATCCGTTTCACGCGTTTCTAAGATCATTGTTGCGCGATGCGCGGCGGGTAATGACCGAAGTTCGTTCGGCGGCACCCGACGGCGGCATTAACGGTATCCGTTTCACGCGTTTCTAAGATCATTGGTGCGCGATGCGCGGCGGGTAATGACCGAAGTTCGTTCGGCGGCACCCGACGGCGACATTAACGTTGTTCGTTTCAGGCGCTCCTAGCATCATTGTTGCGCGATGCGCGGCGGGTAATGGGCAAAGCTCGTTCGGCGGCACCCGACGGCGGCATTAACGTTATCCGTTTCACGCGTTTCTAAGATCATTGGTGCGCGATGCGCGGCGGGTAATGACCGAAGTTCGTTCGGCGGCACCCGACGGCGACATTAACGTTGTTCGTTTCAGGCGCTCCTAGCATCATTGTTGCGCGATGCGCGGCGGGTAATGACCGAAGTTCGTTCGGCGGCACCCGCCGGCGGCATTAACGTTATCCGTTTCACACGTTTCTAAGATCATTGTTGCGCGATGCGCGGCGGGTAATGACCGAAGTTCGTTCGGCGGCACCCGACGGCGGCATTAACGGTATCCGTTTCACGCGTTTCTAAGATCATTGTTGCGCGATGCGCGACGGGTAATGACCGAAGTTCGTTCGGCGGCACCCGCCGGCGGCATTAACGTTGTTCGTTTCAAGCGTTTCTAGCATCATTGTCGCGCGATGCGCGGCGGGTAATGACCGAAGTTCGTTCGGCTGCACCCACCGGCGGCTTTAACGTTATCCGTTTCACGCGTTTCTAAGATCATTGTTGCGCGATACGCGGTGGGTAATGACCGAAGTTCGTTCGGCGGCACACGACGGCGGCATTAACATTGTTCGTTTCAAGCGTTTCTAGCATTATTGTTGCGCGATGCGCGGTGGGTAATGACCGAAGTTCGTTCGGCGGCACCCCCCGGCGGCTTTAACGTTATCCGTTTCACGCGTTTCTAAGATCATTGTTGCGCGCTGCGCGGCGGGTAATGACCGAAGTTCGTTCGGCGGCACCCGCCGGCGGCATTAACGTTATCCGTTTCACGCGTTTCTAAGATCATTGTTGCGCGATGCGCGGCGGGTAATGACCGAAGTTCGTTCGGCGGCACCCGCCGGCGGCATTAACGTTATCCGTTTCACGCGTTTCTAAGATCATTGTTGCGCGATGCGCGGCGGGTAATGACCGAAGTTCGTTCGGCGGCACCCGACGGCGGCATTAACGTTGTTCGTTTCACGCGTTTCTAACATCATTGTTGCGCGATGCGCGGCGGGTAATGAGCAAAGCTCGTTCGACGGCACCCGACGGCGGCATTAACGTTATCCGTTTCACGCGTTTCTAAGATCATTGGTGCGCGATGCGCGGCGGGTAATGACCGAAGTTCGTTCGGCGGCACCCGCCGGCGGCATTAACGTTGTTCGTTTCACGCGTTTCTAGCATCATTGTTGCGCGATGCGCGGCGGGTAATGACCGAAGTTCGTTCGGCGGCACCCGCCGGCGGCATTAACGTTATCCGTTTCACGCGTTTCTAAGATCATTGGTTCGCGATGCGCGGCGGGTAATGACCGAAGTTCGTTCGGCGGCACCCACCGGCGGCATTAACGTTATCCGTTTCACGCGTTTTTAAGATCATTGTTGCGCGTAGAGCGGCGGGTAATGACCGAAGTTCGTTCGGCGGCACCCACCGGCGGCATTAACGTTATCTGTTTCACGAGTTTAGAAGATCATTGTTGCGCGATGCGCGGCGGGTAATGACCGAAGTTCGTTCGGCGGCACCCGACGGCGGCATTAACGTTGTTCGTTTCAAGCGTTTCTAGCATCATTGTTGCGCGATGCGCGGCGAGTAATGACCGATGTTCGTTCCGCGGCACCCGACGGCGGCATTAACGTTTTTCGTTTCAAGCGTTTCTAGCACCATTGTTGCGCGATGCGCGGCGGGTAATGACCGAAGTTCGTTCGGCGGCACCCGCCGGCGGCATTAATGTTATCCGTTTCACGCGTTTCTAAGATCATTGTTGCGCGATACGCGGCGGGTAATGACCGAAGTTCGTTCGGCGGCACACGACGGCGGCATTAACGTTTTTCGTTTCAAGCGTTTCTAGCACCATTGTTGCGCGATGCGCGGCGGGTAATGACCGAAGTTCGTTCGGCGGCACCCGACGGCGACATTAACGTTGTTCGTTTCAGGCGCTCCTAGCATCATTGTTGCGCGATGCGCGGCGGGTAATGACCGAAGTTCGTTCGGCGGCACCCGCCGGCGGCATTAACGTTATCCGTTTCACACGTTTCTAAGATCATTGTTGCGCGATGCGCGGCGGGTAATGACCGAAGTTCGTTCGGCGGCACCCGCCGGCGGCTTTAACGTTATCCGTTTCACGCGTTTCTAAGATCATTGTTGCGCGATGCGCGGCGGGTAATGACCGAAGTTCGTTCGGCGGCACTCGACGGCGGCATTAACGTTGTTCGTTTCAAGCGTTTCTAGCATTATTGTTGCGCGATGCGCGGTGGGTAATGACCGAAGTTCGTTCGGCGGCACCCCCCGGCGGCTTTAACGTTATCCGTTTCACGCGTTTCTAAGATCATTGTTGCGCGATGCGCGGCGGGTAATGACCGAAGTTCGTTCGGCGGCACTCGAAGGCGGCATTAACGTTGTTCGTTTCAAGCGTTTCTAGCATTATTGTTGCGCGATGCGCGGTGGGTAATGACCGAAGTTCGTTCGGCGGCACCCCCCGGCGGCTTTAACGTTGTTCGTTTCAAGCGTTTCTAGCATCATTGTTTCGCGATGCGCGGCGGGTAATGACCGAAGTTCGTTCGGCGGCACCCACCGGCGGCATTAACGTTATCCGTTTCACGCGTTTTTAAGATCATTGTTGCGCGTAGAGCGGCGGGTAATGACCGAAGTTCGTTCGGCGGCACCCACCGGCGGCATTAACGTTATCTGTTTCACGAGTTTAGAAGATCATTGTTGCGCGATGCGCGGCGGGTAATGACCGAAGTTCGTTCGGCGGCACCCGACGGCGGCATTAACGTTGTTCGTTTCAAGCGTTTCTAGCATCATTGTTGCGCGATGCGCGGCGAGTAATGACCGATGTTCGTTCCGCGGCACCCGACGGCGGCATTAACGTTTTTCGTTTCAAGCGTTTCTAGCACCATTGTTGCGCGATGCGCGGCGGGTAATGACCGAAGTTCGTTCGGCGGCACCCGCCGGCGGCATTAATGTTATCCGTTTCACGCGTTTCTAAGATCATTGTTGCGCGATACGCGGCGGGTAATGACCGAAGTTCGTTCGGCGGCACACGACGGCGGCATTAACGTTTTTCGTTTCAAGCGTTTCTAGCACCATTGTTGGGCGATGCGCGGCGGGTAATGACCGAAGTTCGTTCGGCGGCACCCGACGGCGACATTAACGTTGTTCGTTTCAGGCGCTCCTAGCATCATTGTTGCGCGATGCGCGGCGGGTAATGACCGAAGTTCGTTCGGCGGCACCCGCCGGCGGCATTAACGTTATCCGTTTCACACGTTTCTAAGATCATTGTTGCGCGATGCGCGGCGGGTAATGACCGAAGTTCGTTCGGCGGCACCCGCCGGCGGCTTTAACGTTATCCGTTTCACGCGTTTCTAAGATCATTGTTGCGCGATGCGCGGCGGGTAATGACCGAAGTTCGTTCGGCGGCACTCGACGGCGGCATTAACGTTGTTCGTTTCAAGCGTTTCTAGCATTATTGTTGCGCGATGCGCGGTGGGTAATGACCGAAGTTCGTTCGGCGGCACCCCCCGGCGGCTTTAACGTTATCCGTTTCACGCGTTTCTAAGATCATTGTTGCGCGATGCGCGGCGGGTAATGACCGAAGTTCGTTCGGCGGCACTCGAAGGCGGCATTAACGTTGTTCGTTTCAAGCGTTTCTAGCATTATTGTTGCGCGATGCGCGGTGGGTAATGACCGAAGTTCGTTCGGCGGCACCCCCCGGCGGCTTTAACGTTGTTCGTTTCAAGCGTTTCTAGCATCATTGTTTCGCGATGCGCGGCGGGTAATGACCGAAGTTCGTTCGGCGGCACCCACCGGCGGCATTAACGTTATCCGTTTCACGCGTTTTTAAGATCATTGTTGCGCGTAGAGCGGCGGGTAATGACCGAAGTTCGTTCGGCGGCACCCACCGGCGGCATTAACGTTATCTGTTTCACGAGTTTAGAAGATCATTGTTGCGCGATGCGCGGCGGGTAATGACCGAAGTTCGTTCGGCGGCACCCGACGGCGGCATTAACGTTGTTCGTTTCAAGCGTTTCTAGCATCATTGTTGCGCGATGCGCGGCGAGTAATGACCGATGTTCGTTCCGCGGCACCCGACGGCGGCATTAACGTTTTTCGTTTCAAGCGTTTCTAAGATCATTGTTGCGCGATGCGCGGCGGGTAATGACCGAAGTTCGTTCGGCGGCACTCGACGGCGGCATTAACGTTGTTCGTTTCAAGCGTTTCTAGCATTATTGTTGCGCGATGCGCGGTGGGTAATGACCGAAGTTCGTTCGGCGGCACCCCCCGGCGGCTTTAACGTTATCCGTTTCACGCGTTTCTAAGATCATTGTTGCGCGATGCGCGGCGGGTAATGACCGAAGTTCGTTCGGCGGCACTCGAAGGCGGCATTAACGTTGTTCGTTTCAAGCGTTTCTAGCATTATTGTTGCGCGATGCGCGGTGGGTAATGACCGAAGTTCGTTCGGCGGCACCCCCCGGCGGCTTTAACGTTATCCGTTTCACGCGTTTCTAAGATCATTGTTGCGCGATGCGCGGCGGGTAATGACCGAAGTTCGTTCGGCGGCACCCCCCGGCGGCTTTAACGTTATCCGTTTCACGCGTTTCTAAGATCATTGTTGCGCGATGCGCGGCGGGTAATGACCGAAGTTCGTTCGGCGGCACTCGAAGGCGGCATTAACGTTGTTCGTTTCAAGCGTTTCTAGCATTATTGTTGCGCGATGCGCGGTGGGTAATGACCGAAGTTCGTTCGGCGGCACCCCCCGGCGGCTTTAACGTTGTTCGTTTCAAGCGTTTCTAGCATCATTGTTTCGCGATGCGCGGCGGGTAATGACCGAAGTTCGTTCGGCGGCACCCACCGGCGGCATTAACGTTATCCGTTTCACGCGTTTTTAAGATCATTGTTGCGCGTAGAGCGGCGGGTAATGACCGAAGTTCGTTCGGCGGCACCCACCGGCGGCATTAACGTTATCTGTTTCACGAGTTTAGAAGATCATTGTTGCGCGATGCGCGGCGGGTAATGACCGAAGTTCGTTCGGCGGCACCCGACGGCGGCATTAACGTTGTTCGTTTCAAGCGTTTCTAGCATCATTGTTGCGCGATGCGCGGCGAGTAATGACCGATGTTCGTTCCGCGGCACCCGACGGCGGCATTAACGTTTTTCGTTTCAAGCGTTTCTAGCACCATTGTTGCGCGATGCGCGGCGGGTAATGACCGAAGTTCGTTCGGCGGCACCCGCCGGCGGCATTAATGTTATCCGTTTCACACGTTTCTAAGATCATTGTTGCGCGATGCGCGGCGGGTAATGACCGAAGTTCGTTCGGCGGCACCCGACGGCGGCATTAACGGTATCCGTTTCACGCGTTTCTAAGATCATTGTTGCGCGATGCGCGACGGGTAATGACCGAAGTTCGTTCGGCGGCACCCGCCGGCGGCATTAACGTTGTTCGTTTCAAGCGTTTCTAGCATCATTGTCGCGCGATGCGCGGCGGGTAATGACCGAAGTTCGTTCGGCGGCACCCACCGGCGGCTTTAACGTTATCCGTTTCACGCGTTTCTAAGATCATTGTTGCGCGATACGCGGTGGGTAATGACCGAAGTTCGTTCGGCGGCACACGACGGCGGCATTAACATTGTTCGTTTCAAGCGTTTCTAGCATTATTGTTGCGCGATGCGCGGTGGGTAATGACCGAAGTTCGTTCGGCGGCACACGACGGCGGCATTAACATTGTTCGTTTCAAGCGTTTCTAGCATTATTGTTGCGCGATGCGCGGTGGGTAATGACCGAAGTTCGTTCGGCGGCACCCCCCGGCGGCATTAACGTTATCCGTTTCACGCGTTTCTAAGATCATTGTTGCGCGATGCGCGGCGGGTAATGACCGAAGTTCGTTCGGCGGCACCCGCCGGCGGCATTAACGTTATCCGTTTCACGCGTTTCTAAGATCATTGTTGCGCGATGCGCGGCGGGTAATGACCGAAGTTCGTTCGGCGGCACCCCCCGGCGCCTTTAACGTTATCCGTTTCACGCGTTTCTAAGATCATTGTTGAGCGATGCGCGGCGGGTAATGACCGAAGTTCGTTCGGCGGCACTCGACGGCGGCATTAACATTGTTCGTTTCAAGCGTTTCTAGCATTATTGTTGCGCGATGCGCGGTGGGTAATGACCGAAGTTCGTTCGGCGGCACCCCCCGGCGGCTTTAACGTTATCCGTTTCACGCGTTTCTAAGATCATTGTTGAGCGATGCGCGGTGGGTAATGACCGAAGTTCGTTCGGCGGCACCCGACGGCGGCATTAACGTTGTTCGTTTCAAGCGTTTCTAGCATCATTGTTGCGCGATGCGCGGCGGGTAATGACCGAAGTTCGTTCGGCGGCACCCCCCGGCGGCTTTAACGTTATCCGTTTCACGCGTTTCTAAGATCATTGTTGAGCGATGCGCGGCGGGTAATGACCGAAGTTCGTTCGGCGGCACCCGACGGCGGCATTAACGTTGTTCGTTTCACGCGTTTCTAAGATCATTGTTGCGCGATGCGCGGCGGGTAATGACCGAAGTTCGATCGGCGGCACCCGCCGGCGGCCTTAACGTTATCCGTTTCACGCGTTTCTAGCATCATTGTTGCGCGATGCGCAGCGGGTAATGACCGAAGTTCGTTCGGCGGCACCCACCGGCGGCATTAACGTTATCCGTTTCACGCGTTTTTAAGATCATTGTTGCGCGTAGAGCGGCGGGTAATGACCGAAGTTCGTTCGGCGGCACCCACCGGCGGCATTAACGTTATCTGTTTCACGAGTTTAGAAGATCATTGTTGCGCGATGCGCGGCGGGTAATGACCGAAGTTCGTTCGGCGGCACCCGACGGCGGCATTAACGTTGTTCGTTTCACGCGTTTCTAAGATCATTGTTTCGCGATACGCGGCGGGTAATGACCGAAGTTCGTTCGGCGGCACCCCCCGGCGGCTTTAACGTTATCCGTTTCACGCGTTTCTAAGATCATTGTTGCGCGATGCGCGGCGGGTAATGACCGAAGTTCGTTCGGCGGCACTCGAAGGCGGCATTAACGTTGTTCGTTTTAAGCGTTTCTAGCATTATTGTTGCGCGATGCGCGGTGGGTAATGACCGAAGTTCGTTCGGCGGCACCCCCCGGCGGCTTTAACGTTGTTCGTTTCAAGCGTTTCTAGCATCATTGTTTCGCGATGCGCGGCGGGTAATGACCGAAGTTCGTTCGGCGGCACCCACCGGCGGCATTAACGTTATCCGTTTCACGCGTTTTTAAGATCATTGTTGCGCGTAGAGCGGCGGGTAATGACCGAAGTTCGTTCGGCGGCACCCACCGGCGGCATTAACGTTATCTGTTTCACGAGTTTAGAAGATCATTGTTGCGCGATGCGCGGCGGGTAATGACCGAAGTTCGTTCGGCGGCACCCGACGGCGGCATTAACGTTGTTCGTTTCAAGCGTTTCTAGCATCATTGTTGCGCGATGCGCGGCGAGTAATGACCGATGTTCGTTCCGCGGCACCCGACGGCGGCATTAACGTTTTTCGTTTCAAGCGTTTCTAGCACCATTGTTGCGCGATGCGCGGCGGGTAATGACCGAAGTTCGTTCGGCGGCACCCGCCGGCGGCATTAATGTTATCCGTTTCACGCGTTTCTAAGATCATTGTTGCGCGATACGCGGCGGGTAATGACCGAAGTTCGTTCGGCGGCACACGACGGCGGCATTAACATTGTTCGTTTCAAGCGTTTCTAGCATTATTGTTGCGCGATGCGCGGTGGGTAATGACCGAAGTTCGTTCGGCGGCACCCCCCGGCGGCTTTAACGTTATCCGTTTCACGCGTTTATAAGATCATTGTTGAGCGATGCGCGGCGGGTAATGACCGAAGTTCGTTCGGCGGCACTCGACGGCGGCATTAACGTTTTTCGTTTCAAGCGTTTCTAGCACCATTGTTGCGCGATGCGCGGCGGGTAATGACCGAAGTTCGTTCGGCGGCACCCGCCGGCGGCATTAATGTTATCCGTTTCACGCGTTTCTAAGATCATTGTTGCGCGATACGCGGCGGGTAATGACCGAAGTTCGTTCGGCGGCACACGACGGCGGCATTAACATTGTTCGTTTCAAGTGTTTCTAGCATTATTGTTGCGCGATGCGCGGTGGGTAATGACCGAAGTTCGTTCGGCGGCACCCCCCGGCGGCTTTAACGTTATCCGTTTCACGCGTCTCTAAGATCATTGTTGAGCGATGCGCGGCGGGTAATGACCGAAGTTCGTTCGGCGGCACTCGACGGCGGCATTAACATTGTTCGTTTCAAGCGTTTCTAGCATTATTGTTGCGCGATGCGCGGTGGGTAATGACCGAAGTTCGTTCGGCGGCACCCCCCGGCGGCTTTAACGTTATCCGTTTCACGCGTTTCTAAGATCATTGTTGAGCGATGCGCGGTGGGTAATGACCGAAGTTCGTTCGGCGGCACCCGACGGCGGCATTAACGTTGTTCGTTTCAAGCGTTTCTAGCATCATTGTTGCGCGATGCGCGGCGGGTAATGACCGAAGTTCGTTCGGCGGCACCCCCCGGCGGCTTTAACGTTATCCGTTTCACGCGTTTCTAAGATCATTGTTGAGCGATGCGCGGCGGGTAATGACCGAAGTTCGTTCGGCGGCACCCGACGGCGGCATTAACGTTGTTCGTTTCACGCGTTTCTAAGATCATTGTTGCGCGATGCGCGGTGGGTAATGACCGAAGTTCGTTCGGCGGCACCCGCCGGCGGCTTTAACGTTATCCGTTTCACGCGTTTCTAAGATCATTGTTGCGCGATGCGCGGCGGGTAATGACCGAAGTTCGTTCGGCGGCACTCGACGGCGGCATTAACGTTGTTCGTTTCAAGCGCTTCTAGCATTATTGTTGCGCCATGCGCGGTGGGTAATGACCGAAGTTCGTTCGGCGGCACCCCCCGGCGGCTTTAACGTTATCCGTTTCACGCGTTTCTAAGATCATTGTTGAGCGATGCGCGGCGGGTAATGACCGAAGTTCGTTCGGCGGCACCCGACGGCGGCATTAACGTTGTTCGTTTCACGCGTTTCTAAGATCATTGTTGCGCGATGCGCGGCGGGTAATGACCGAAGTTCGATCGGCGGCACCCGCCGGCGGCCATAACGTTATCCGTTTCACGCGTTTCTAGCATCATTGTTGCGCGATGCGCAGCGGGTAATGACCGAAGTTCGTTCGGCGGCACCCACCGGCGGCATTAACGTTATCCGTTTCACGCGTTCTTAAGATCATTGTTGCGCGTAGAGCGGCGGGTAATGACCGAAGTTCGTTCGGCGGCACCCACCGGCGGCATTAACGTTATCTGTTTCACGAGTTTAGAAGATCATTGTTGCGCGATGCGCGGCGGGTAATGACCGAAGTTCGTTCGGCGGCACCCGACGGCGGCATTAACATTGTTCGTTTCATGCGTTTCTAAGATCATTGTTGCGCGATACGCGGCGGGTAATGACCGAAGTTCGTTCGGCGGCACCCGCCGGCGGCTTTAACGTTATCCGTTTCACGCGTTTCTAAGATCATTGTTGCGCGATGCGCGGCGGGTAATGACCGAAGTTCGTTCGGCGGCACTCGAAGGCGGCATTAACGTTGTTCGTTTCAAGCGTTTCTAGCATTATTGTTGCGCGATGCGCGGTGGGTAATGACCGAAGTTCGTTCGGCGGCACCCCCCGGCGGCTTTAACGTTATCCGTTTCACGCGTTTCTAAGATCATTGTTGCGCGATGCGCGGCGGGTAATGACCGAAGTTCGTTCGGCGGCACTCGAAGGCGGCATTAACGTTGTTCGTTTCAAGCGTTTCTAGCATTATTGTTGCGCGATGCGCGGTGGGTAATGACCGAAGTTCGTTCGGCGGCACCCCCCGGCGGCTTTAACGTTGTTCGTTTCAAGCGTTTCTAGCATCATTGTTTCGCGATGCGCGGCGGGTAATGACCGAAATTCGTTCGGCGGCACCCGACGGCGGCATTAACGTTGTTCGTTTCTAGCGTTTCTAGCATCATTGTTGCGCGATGCGCGGCGGGTAATGACCGAAGTTCGTTCGGCGGCACTCGACGGCGGCATTAACGTTGTTCGTTACAAGCGCTTCTAGCATTATTGTTGCGCCATGCGCAGTGGGTAATGACCGAAGTTCGTTCGGCGGCACCCCCCGGCGGCTTTAACGTTATCCGTTTCACGCGTTTCTAAGATCATTGTTGAGCGATGCGCGGCGGGTAATGACCGAAGTTCGTTCGGCGGCACCCGACGGCGGCATTAACGTTGTTCGTTTCACGCGTTTCTAAGATCATTGTTGCGCGATGCGCGGCGGGTAATGACCGAAGTTCGTTCGGCGGCACCCGCCGGCGGCTTTAACGTTATCCGTTTCATGCGTTTCTAAGATCATTGTTGCGCGATGCGCGGCGGGTAATGACCGAAGTTCGTTCGGCGGCACTCGACGGCGGCATTAACGTTGTTCGTTTCAAGCGCTTCTAGCATTATTGTTGCGCCATGCGCGGTGGGTAATGACCGAAGTTCGTTCGGCGGCACCCCCCGGCGGCTTTAACGTTATCCGTTTCACGCGTTTCTAAGATCATTGTTGAGCGATGCGCGGCGGGTAATGACCGAAGTTCGTTCGGCGGCACCCGACGGCGGCATTAACGTTGTTCGTTTCACGCGTTTTTAAGATCATTGTTGCGCGTAAAGCGGCGGGTAATGACCGAAGTTCGTTCGGCGGCACCCACCGGCGGCATTAACGTTATCCGTTTCACGCGTTTTTAAGATCATTGTTGCGCGTAGAGCGGCGGGTAATGACCGAAGTTCGTTCGGCGGCACCCGCCGGCGGCATTAACGTTGTTCGTTTCAACCGTTTCTAGCATCATTGTTGCGCGATGCGCGGCGGGTAATGACCGAAGTTCGTTCGGCGGCACCCGCCGGCGGCATTAACGTTATCCGTTTCACGCGTTTCTAAGATCATTGTTGCGCGATGCGCGGCGGGTAATAACCGAAGTTCGTTCGGCGGCACCCGACGGCGGTATTAACGTTGTTCATTTCAGGCGTTTCTAAGATCATTGTTGCGCGATGCGCTGTTGGTAATGACCGAAGTTCGTTCGGCGGCACCCGACGGCGGCATTAACGTTATCCGTTTCACGCGTTCCTAAGACCATTGTTGCGCGATGCGCGGCGGGTAATGACCGAAGTTCGTTCGGCGGCACCCGCCGGCGGCAATAACGTTATCCGTTTCACGCGTTTCTAGCATCATTGTTGCGCGATGCGCGGCGGGTAATGACCGAAGTTCGTTCGGCGACACCCGACGGCGGCATTAACTTTATCGGTTTCACGTCTTTCTAAGATCATTGTTGCGCCATGCGCGGCGGGTAATGAGCAAAGCTCGTTCGGCGGCACCCGACGGCGGCATTAACGTTATCCGTTTCACGCGTTTCTAAGATCATTGGTGCGCGATGCGCGGCGGGTAATGGCCGAAGTTCGTTCGGCGGCACCCGACGGCGACATTAACGTTATCCGTTTCACGCGTTTCTAAGATCTTTGTTGCGCGGTGCGCGGCGGGTAATGACCGAAGTTCGTTCGTCGGCACCCGCCGGCGGCATTAACGTTGTTCGTTTCAACCGTTTCTAGCATCATTGTTGCGCGATGCGCGGCGGGTAATGACCGAAGTTCGATCGGCGGCACCCGCCGGCGGCCTTAACGTTATCCGTTTCACACGTTTCTAAGATCATTGTTGCGCGATGCGCGGCGGGTAATGACCGAAGTTCGATCGGCTGCACCCGACGGCGGCATTAACTTTATCGGTTTCACGCCTTTCTAAGATCATTGTTGCGCGATGCGCGGCGGGTAATGAGCAAAGCTCGTTCGGCTGCACCCGACGGCGGCATTAACGTTATCCGTTTCACGCGTTTCTAAGATCATTGGTGCGCGATGCGCGGCGGGTAATGACCGAAGTTCGTTCGGCGGCACCCGACGGCGACATTAACGTTGTTCGTTTCAGGCGCTCCTAGCATCATTGTTGCGCGATGCGCGGCGGGTAATGACCGAAGTTCGTTCGGCGGCACCCGCCGGCGGCTTTAACGTTATCCGTTTCACGCGTTTCTAAGATCTTTGTTGCGCGGTGCGCGGCGGGTAATGACCGAAGTTCGTTCGGCGGCACCCGACGGCGGCATTAACGTTGTTCGTTTCACGCGTTTCTAGCATCATTGTTGCGCGATGCGCGGCGGGTAATGACCGAAGTTCGTTCGGCGGCACCCGACAGCGGCATTAACGTTGTTCGTTTCGCGCGTTTCTAGCATCATTGTTGCGCGATGCGCGGCGGGTAATGACCGAAGTTCGTTCGGCGGCACCCGACGGCGGCATTAACGTTGTTCGTTTCAAGCGTTTCTAGCATCATTGTTGCGCGATGCGCGGCGGGTAATGACCGAAGTTCGTTCGGCGGCACCCACCGGCGGCATTAACGTTATCCGTTTCACGCGTTTTTAAGATCATTGTTGCGCGATGCGCGGCGGGTAATGACCGAAGTTCGTTCGGCGGCACCCGACGGCGGCATTAACGTTATCCGTTTCACGCGTTTCTAAGATCATTGGTGCGCGATGCGCGGCGGGTAATGACCGAAGTTCGTTCGGCGGCACCCGCCGGCGGCATTAACGTTGTTCGTTTCACGCGTTTCTAGCATCATTGTTGCGCGATGCGCGGCGGGTAATGACCGAAGTTCGTTCGGCGGCACCCGCCGGCGGCATTAACGTTGTTCGTTTCAAGCGTTTCTAGCATCATTGCTGCGCGATGCGCGGCGGGTAATGACCGAAGTTCGTTCGGCGGCACCCGCCGGCGGCATTAACGTTATCCGTTTCACGCGTTTCTAAGATCATTGTTGCGCGATGCGCGGCGGGTAATGACCGAAGTTCGATCGGCGGCACCCGCCGGCGGCCTTAACGTTATCCGTTTCACACGTTTCTAAGATCATTGTTGCGCGATGCGCGGCGGGTAATGACCGAAGTTCGATCGGCGGCACCCGACGGCGACATTAACGTTGTTCGTTTCAGGCGCTCCTAGCATCATTGTTGCGCGATGCGCGGCGGGTAATGACCGAAGTTCGTTCGGCGGCACCCGCCGGCGGCATTAACGTTATCCGTTTCACGCGTTTCTAAGATCATTGTTGCGCGATGCCCGGCGGGTAATGACCGAAGTTCGATCGGCGGCAACCGCCGGCGGCTTTAACGTTATGCGTTTCACGCGTTTCTAAGATCATTGGTGCGCGATGCGCGGCGGGTAATGACCGAAGTTCGTTCGGCGGCACCCGCCGGCGGCATTAACGTTGTTCGTTTCACGCGTTTCTAGCATCATTGTTGCGCGATGCGCGGCGGGTAATGACCGAAGTTCGTTCGGCGGCACCCGCCGGCGGCATTAGCGTTGTTCGTTTCAAGCGTTTCTAGCATCATTGTTGCGCGATGCGCGGCGGGTAATGACCGAAGTTCGTTCGGCGGCACCCGCCGGCGGCATTAACGTTATCCGTTTCACGCGTTTCTAAGATCATTGTTGCGCGATGCGCGGCGGGTAATGACCGAAGTTCGATCGGCGGCACCCGCCGGCGGCCTTAACGTTATCCGCTTCACACGTTTCTAAGATCATTGTTGCGCGATGCGCGGCGGGTAATGACCGAAGTTCGTTCGGCGGCACCCGACGGCGACATTAACGTTGTTCGTTTCAGGCGCTCCTAGCATCATTGTTGCGCGATGCGCGGCGGGTAATGGGCAAAGCTCGTTCGGCGGCACCCGACGGCGGCATTAACGTTATCCGTTTCACGCGTTTCTAAGATCATTGGTGCGCGATGCGCGGCGGGTAATGACCGAAGTTCGTTCGGCGGCACCCGACGGCGACATTAACGTTGTTCGTTTCAGGCGCTCCTAGCATCATTGTTGCGCGATGCGCGGCGGGTAATGACCGAAGTTCGTTCGGCGGCACCCGCCGGCGGCATTAACGTTATCCGCTTCACGCGTTTCTAAGATCATTGTTGCGCGATGCGCGGCGGGTAATGACCGAAGTTCGTTCGGCGGTACCCGCCGGCGGCATTAACGTTATCCGTTTCACACGTTTCTAAGATCATTGTTGCGCGATGCGCGGCGGGTAATGTCCGAAGTTCGTTCGGCGGCACCCGACGGCGACATTAACGTTGTTCGTTTCAGGCGCTCCTAGCATCATTGTTGGGCGATGCGCGGCGGGTAATGACCGTAGTTCGTTCGGCGGCACCCGCCGGCGGCATTAACGTTATCCGCTTCACGCGTTTCTAAGATCATTGTTGCGCGATGCGCGGCGGGTAATGACCGAAGTTCGTTCGGCGGTACCCGCCGGCGGCATTAACGTTATCCGTTTCACGCATTTCTAAGATCATTGTTGCGCGATGCGCGGCGGGTAATGACCGAAGTTCGTTCGGCGGCACCCGACGGCGGCTTTAACGTTATCCGTTTCACGCGTTTCTAAGATCATTGTTGAGCGATGCGCGGCGGGTAATGACCGAAGTTCGTTCGGCGGCACTCGACGGCGGCATTAACATTGTTCGTTTCAAGCGTTTCTAGCATTATTGTTGCGCGATGCGCGGTGGGTAATGACCGAAGTTCGTTCGGCGGCACCCCCCGGCGGCTTTAACGTTATCCGTTTCACGCGTTTCTAAGATCATTGTTGAGCGATGCGCGGTGGGTAATGACCGAAGTTCGTTCGGCGGCACCCGACGGCGGCATTAACGTTGTTCGTTTCAAGCGTTTCTAGCATCATTGTTGCGCGATGCGCGGCGGGTAATGACCGAAGTTCGTTCGGCGGCACCCCCCGGCGGCTTTAACGTTATCCGTTTCACGCGTTTCTAAGATCATTGTTGAGCGATGCGCGGCGGGTAATGACCGAAGTTCGTTCGGCGGCACCCGACGGCGGCAATAACGTTGTTCGTTTCACGCGTTTCTAAGATCATTGTTGCCTCGATGCGCGGCGGGTAATGACCGAAGTTCGTTCGGCGGCACCCGCCGCCGGCTTTAACGTTATCCGTTTCGCGCGTTTCTAAGATCATTGTTGCGCGATGCGCGGCGGGTAATGACCGAAGTTCGTTCGGCGGCACTCGACGGCGGCATTAACGTTGTTCGTTTCAAGCGCTTCTAGCATTATTGTTGCGCCATGCGCGGTGGGTAATGACCGAAGTTCGTTCGGCGGCACCCCCCGGCGGCTTTAACGTTATCCGTTTCACGCGTTTCTAAGATCATTGTTGAGCGATGCGCGGCGGGTAATGACCGAAGTTCGTTCGGCGGCACTCGAAGGCGGCATTAACGTTGTTCGTTTCAAGCGTTTCTAGCATTATTGTTGCGCGATGCGCGGTGGGTAATGACCGAAGTTCCTTCGGCGGCACCCCCCGGCGGCTTTAACGTTGTTCGTTTCAAGCGTTTCTAGCATCATTGTTTCGCGATGCGCGGCGGGTAATGACCGAAGTTCGTTCGGCGGCACCCACCGGCGGCATTAACGTTATCCGTTTCACGCGTTTTTAAGATCATTGTTGCGCGTAGAGCGGCGGGTAATGACCGAAGTTCGTTCGGCGGCACCCACCGGCGGCATTAACGTTATCTGTTTCACGAGTTTAGAAGATCATTGTTGCGCGATGCGCGGCGGGTAATGACCGAAGTTCGTTCGGCGGCACCCGACGGCGGCATTAACGTTGTTCGTTTCAAGCGTTTCTAGCATCATTGTTGCGCGATGCGCGGCGGGTAATGACCGAAGTTCGTTCGGCGGCACCCGACGGCGGCATTAACGTTATCCGTTTCACGCGTTCCTAAGACCATTGTTGCGCGATGCGCGGCGGGTAATGACCAAAGTTCGTTCGGCGGCACCCGCCGACTGCATTAACGTTATCCGTTTCACGCGTTTCTAAGATCATTGTTACGCGATGCGCGGCGGGTAATGACCGATGTTCGTTCGGCGGCACCCGACGGCGGCATTAACGTTTTTCGTTTCAAGCGTTTCTAGCACCATTGTTGCGCGA
Source organism: Xylocopa violacea (assembly GCA_963969225.1). Classification (NCBI taxonomy): domain Eukaryota; kingdom Metazoa; phylum Arthropoda; class Insecta; order Hymenoptera; family Apidae; genus Xylocopa; species Xylocopa violacea. Next base: position 26,411,170 of record CAXAJV010000004.1, read on the forward strand.
TGCGCGGCGGGTAATGACCGAAGTTCGTTCGGCGGCACCCGACGGCGGCATTAACGTTGTTCGTTTCAAGCGTTTCTAGCATCATTGTTGCGCGATGCGCGGCGAGTAATGACCGATGTTCGTTCCGCGGCACCCGACGGCGACATTAACGTTGTTCGTTTCAGGCGCTCCTAGCATCATTGTTGCGCGATGCGCGGCGGGTAATGGGCAAAGCTCGTTCGGCGGCACCCGACGGCGGCATTAACGTTATCCGTTTCACGCGTTTCTAAGATCATTGGTGCGCGATGCGCGGCGGGTAATGACCGAAGTTCGTTCGGCGGCACCCGACGGCGACATTAACGTTGTTCGTTTCAGGCGCTCCTAGCATCATTGTTGCGCGATGCGCGGCGGGTAATGACCGAAGTTCGTTCGGCGGCACCCGCCGGCGGCATTAACGTTATCCGCTTCACGCGTTTCTAAGATCATTGTTGCGCGATGCGCGGCGGGTAATGACCGAAGTTCGTTCGGCGGCACCCGCCGGCGGCATTAACGTCATCCGCTTCACGCGTTTCTAAGATCATTGTTGCGCGATGCGCGGCGGGTAATGACCGAAGTTCGTTCGGCGGTACCCGCCGGCGGCATTAACGTTATCCGTTTCACGCGTTTCTAAGATCATTGTTGCGCGATGCGCGGCGGGTAATGACCGAAGTTCGTTCGGCGGCACCCGACGGCGGCATTAACGGTATCCGTTTCACGCGTTTCTAAGATCATTGTTGCGCGATGCGCGGCGGGTAATGACCGAAGTTCGTTCGGCGGCACCCGCCGGCGGCTTTAACGTTATCCGTTTCACGCGTTTCTAAGATCATTGTTGCGCGATACGCGGCGGGTAATGACCGAAGTTCGTTCGGCGGCACCCGCCGGCGGCATTAACGTTGTTCGTTTCAAGCGTTTCTAGCATCATTGTCGCGCGATGCGCGGCGGGTAATGACCGAAGTTCGTTCGGCGGCACCCACCGGCGGCTTTAACGTTATCCGTTTCACGCGTTTCTAAGATCATTGTTGCGCGATGCGCGGCGGGTAATGACCGAAGTTCGTTCGGCGGCACCCGACGGCGACATTAACGTTGTTCGTTTCAGGCGCTCCTAGCATCATTGTTGGGCGATGCGCGGCGGGTAATGACCGAAGTTCGTTCGGCGGCACCCGCCGGCGGCATTAACGTTATCCGCTTCACGCGTTTCTAAGATCATTGTTGCGCGATGCGCGGCGGGTAATGACCGAAGTTCGTTCGGCGGTACCCGCCGGCGGCATTAACGTTATCCGTTTCTCGCGTTTCTAAGATCATTGTTGCGCGATGCGCGGCGGGTAATGACCGAAGTTCGTTCGGCGGCACCCGACGGCGGCTTTAACGTTATCCGTTTCACGCGTTTCTAAGATCATTGTTGAGCGATGCGCGGCGGGTAATGACCGAAGTTCGTTCGGCGGCACCCGACGGCGGCTTTAACGTTATCCGTTTCACGCGTTTCTAAGATCATTGTTGAGCGATGCGCGGCGGGTAATGACCGAAGTTCGTTCGGCGGCACTCGACGGCGGCATTAACATTGTTCGTTTCAAGCGTTTCTAGCATTATTGTTGCGCGATGCGCGGTGGGTAATGACCGAAGTTCGTTCGGCGGCACCCGACGGCGGCATTAACGTTGTTCGTTTCAAGCGTTTCTAGCATCATTGTTGCGCGATGCGCGGCGGGTAATGACCGAAGTTCGTTCGGCGGCACCCCCCGGCGGCTTTAACGTTATCCGTTTCACGCGTTTCTAAGATCATTGTTGAGCGATGCGCGGCGGGTAATGACCGAAGTTCGTTCGGCGGCACCCGACGGCGGCATTAACGTTGTTCGTTTCACGCGTTTCTAAGATCATTGTTGCCTCGATGCGCGGCGGGTAATGACCGAAGTTCGTTCGGCGGCACCCGCCGCCGGCTTTAACGTTATCCGTTTCGCGCGTTTCTAAGATCATTGTTGCGCGATGCGCGGCGGGTAATGACCGAAGTTCGTTCGGCGGCACTCGACGGCGGCATTAACGTTGTTCGTTTCAAGCGCTTCTAGCATTATTGTTGCGCCATGCGCGGTGGGTAATGACCGAAGTTCGTTCGGCGGCACCACCCGGCGGCTTTAACGTTATCCGTTTCACGCGTTTCTAAGATCATTGTTGAGCGATGCGCGGCGGGTAATGACCGAAGTTCGTTCGGCGGCACTCGAAGGCGGCATTAACGTTGTTCGTTTCAAGCGTTTCTAGCATTATTGTTGCGCGATGCGCGGTGGGTAATGACCGAAGTTCCTTCGGCGGCACCCCCCGGCGGCTTTAACGTTGTTCGTTTCAAGCGTTTCTAGCATCATTGTTTCGCGATGCGCGGCGGGTAATGACCGAAGTTCGTTCGGCGGCACCCACCGGCGGCATTAACGTTATCCGTTTCACGCGTTTTTAAGATCATTGTTGCGCGTAGAGCGGCGGGTAATGACCGAAGTTCGTTCGGCGGCACCCACCGGCGGCATTAACGTTATCTGTTTCACGAGTTTAGAAGATCATTGTTGCGCGATGCGCGGCGGGTAATGACCGAAGTTCGTTCGGCGGCACCCGACGGCGGCATTAACGTTGTTCGTTTCAAGCGTTTCTAGCATCATTGTTGCGCGATGCGCGGCGGGTAATGACCGAAGTTCGTTCGGCGGCACCCGACGGCGGCATTAACGTTATCCGTTTCACGCGTTCCTAAGACCATTGTTGCGCGATGCGCGGCGGGTAATGACCAAAGTTCGTTCGGCGGCACCCGCCGACTGCATTAACGTTATCCGTTTCACGCGTTTCTAAGATCATTGTTACGCGATGCGCGGCGGGTAATGACCGATGTTCGTTCGGCGGCACCCGACGGCGGCATTAACGTTTTTCGTTTCAAGCGTTTCTAGCACCATTGTTGCGCGATGCGCGGCGGGTAATGACCGAAGTTCGTTCGGCGGCACCCGACGGCGGCATTAACGTTGTTCGTTTCAAGCGTTTCTAGCATCATTGTTGCGCGATGCGCGGCGAGTAATGACCGATGTTCGTTCCGCGGCACCCGACGGCGACATTAACGTTGTTCGTTTCAGGCGCTCCTAGCATCATTGTTGCGCGATGCGCGGCGGGTAATGGGCAAAGCTCGTTCGGCGGCACCCGACGGCGGCATTAACGTTATCCGTTTCACGCGTTTCTAAGATCATTGGTGCGCGATGCGCGGCGGGTAATGACCGAAGTTCGTTCGGCGGCACCCGACGGCGACATTAACGTTGTTCGTTTCAGGCGCTCCTAGCATCATTGTTGCGCGATGCGCGGCGGGTAATGACCGAAGTTCGTTCGGCGGCACCCGCCGGCGGCATTAACGTTATCCGCTTCACGCGTTTCTAAGATCATTGTTGCGCGATGCGCGGCGGGTAATGACCGAAGTTCGTTCGGCGGCACCCGCCGGCGGCATTAACGTCATCCGCTTCACGCGTTTCTAAGATCATTGTTGCGCGATGCGCGGCGGGTAATGACCGAAGTTCGTTCGGCGGTACCCGCCGGCGGCATTAACGTTATCCGTTTCACGCGTTTCTAAGATCATTGTTGCGCGATGCGCGGCGGGTAATGACCGAAGTTCGTTCGGCGGCACCCGACGGCGGCATTAACGGTATCCGTTTCACGCGTTTCTAAGATCATTGTTGCGCGATGCGCGGCGGGTAATGACCGAAGTTCGTTCGGCGGCACCCGCCGGCGGCTTTAACGTTATCCGTTTCACGCGTTCCTAAGATCATTGTTGCGCGATACGCGGCGGGTAATGACCGAAGTTCGTTCGGCGGCACCCGCCGGCGGCATTAACGTTGTTCGTTTCAAGCGTTTCTAGCATCATTGTCGCGCGATGCGCGGCGGGTAATGACCGAAGTTCGTTCGGCGGCACCCACCGGCGGCTTTAACGTTATCCGTTTCACGCGTTTCTAAGATCATTGTTGCGCGATGCGCGGCGGGTAATGACCGAAGTTCGTTCGGCGGCACCCGACGGCGACATTAACGTTGTTCGTTTCAGGCGCTCCTAGCATCATTGTTGGGCGATGCGCGGCGGGTAATGACCGAAGTTCGTTCGGCGGCACCCGCCGGCGGCATTAACGTTATCCGCTTCACGCGTTTCTAAGATCATTGTTGCGCGATGCGCGGCGGGTAATGACCGAAGTTCGTTCGGCGGTACCCGCCGGCGGCATTAACGTTATCCGTTTCACGCGTTTCTAAGATCATTGTTGCGCGATGCGCGGCGGGTAATGACCGAAGTTCGTTCGGCGGCACCCGACGGCGGCTTTAACGTTATCCGTTTCACGCGTTTCTAAGATCATTGTTGAGCGATGCGCGGCGGGTAATGACCGAAGTTCGTTCGGCGGCACCCACCGGCGGCATTAACGTTATCCGTTTCACGTGTTTTTAAGATCATTGTTGCGCGTAGAGCGGCGGGTAATGACCGAAGTTCGTTCGGCGGCACCCACCGGCGGCATTAACGTTATCTGTTTCACGAGTTTAGAAGATCATTGTTGCGCGGTGCGCGGCGGGTAATGACCGAAGTTCGTTCGGCGGCACCCGACGGCGGCATTAACGTTGTTCGTTTCAAGCGTTTCTAGCATCATTGTTGCGCGATGCGCGGCGGGTAATGACCGAAGTTCGTTCGGCGGCACCCGACGGCGGCATTAACGTTATCCGTTTCACGCGTTCCTAAGACCATTGTTGCGCGATGCGCGGCGGGTAATGACCAAAGTTCGTTCGGCGGCACCCGCCGACTGCATTAACGTTATCCGTTTCACGCGTTTCTAAGATCATTGTTGCGCGATGCGCGGCGGGTAATGACCGAAGTTCGTTCGGCGGCACCCGACGGCGGCATTAACGTTGTTCGTTTCAAGCGTTTCTAGCATCATTGTTGCGCGATGCGCGGCGGGTAATGACCGAAGTTCGTTCGGCGGCACCCGACGGCGGCATTAACGTTGTTCGTTTCAAGCGTTTCTAGCATCATTGTTACGCGATGCGCGGCGGGTAATGACCGATGTTCGTTCGGCGGCACCCGACGGCGGCATTAACGTTTTTCGTTTCAAGCGTTTCTAGCACCATTGTTGCGCGATGCGCGGCGGGTAATGACCGAAGTTCGTTCGGCGGCACCCGACGGCGGCATTAACGTTGTTCGTTTCAAGCGTTTCTAGCATCATTGTTGCGCGATGCGCGGCGAGTAATGACCGATGTTCGTTCCGCGGCACCCGACGGCGGCATTAACGTTTTTCGTTTCAAGCGTTTCTAGCACCATTGTTGCGCGATGCGCGGCGGGTAATGACCGAAGTTCGTTCGGCGGCACCCGCCGGCGGCATTAATGTTATCCGTTTCACGCGTTTCTAAGATCTTTGTTGCGCGATCCGCGGCGGGTAATGACCGAAGTTCGTTCGGCGGCACCCGACGGCGGCATAAACGTTGTTCGTTTCAAACGTTTCTAGCATCATTGTTGCGCGATGCGCGGCGTATAATGACCGAAGTTCGTTCGGCGGCACCCGACGGCGGCATTAACGTTGTTCGTTTCAAGCGTTTCTAGCATCATTGTTGCGCGATGCGCGGCGAGTAATGACCGATGTTCGTTCCGCGGCACCCGACGGCGGCATAAACGTGTCTCGTTTCAAGCGTTTCTAGCACCATTGTTGCGCGATGCGCGGCGGGTAATGACCGAAGTTCGTTCGGCGGCACCCGCCGGCGGCATTAATGTTATCCGTTTCACGCGTTTCTAAGATCTTTGTTGCGCGATGCGCGGCGGGTAATGACCGAAATTCGTTCGGCGGCACCCGACGGCGGCATTAACGTTGTTCGTTTCAAGCGTTTCTAGCATCATTGTTGCGCGTAGAGCGGCGGGTAATGACCGAAGTTCGTTCGGCGGCACCCACCGGCGGCATTAACGTTATCCGTTTCACGCGTTTTTAAGATCATTGTTGCGCGTAGAGCGGCGGGTAATGACCGAAGTTCGTTCGGCGGCACCCACCGGCGGCATTAACGTTATCCGTTTCACGAGTTTATAAGATCATTGTTGCGCGATGGGCGGCGGGTAATGACCGAAGTTCGTTCGGCGGCACCCACCGGCGGCATTAACGTTATCCGTTTCACGCGTTTTTAAGATCATTGTTGCGCGTAGAGCGGCGGGTAATGACCGAAGTTCGTTCGGCGGCACCCACCGGCGGCATTAACGTTATCCGTTTCACGAGTTTATAAGATCATTGTTGCGCGATGCGCTGTTGGTAATGACCGAAGTTGGTTCGGCGGCACCCGACGGCGGCATTAACGTTATCCGTTTCACGCGTTCCTAAGACCATTGTTGCGCGATGCGCGGCGGGTAATGACCGAAGTTCGTTCGGCGGCACCCGCCGACTGCATTAACGTTATCCGTTTCACGCGTTTCTAAGATCATTGTTGCGCGTAGAGCGGCGGGTAATGACCGAAGTTCGTTCGGCGGCACCCACCGGCGGCATTAACGTTATCCGTTTCACGAGTTTATAAGATCATTGTTGCGCGATGCGCTGTTGGTAATGACCGAAGTTGGTTCGGCGGCACCCGACGGCGGCATTAACGTTATCCGTTTCACGCGTTCCTAAGACCATTGTTGCGCGATGCGCGGCGGGTAATGACCGAAGTTCGTTCGGCGGCACCCGCCGACTGCATTAACGTTATCCGTTTCACGCGTTTCTAAGATCATTGGTGCGCGATGCGCGGCGGGTAATGACCGAAGTTCGTTCGGCGGCACCCGACGGCGACATTAACGTTGTTCGTTTCAGGCGCTCCTAGCATCATTGTTGCGCGATGCGCGGCGGGTAATGACCGAAGTTCGTTCGGCGGCACCCGACGGCGGTATTAACGTTATCCGTTTCACGCGTTTCTAAGATCATTGTTGCGCGATGGGCGCTGGGTAATGACCGAAGTTCGTTCGGCGGAACCCGCCGGCGGCATTAACGTTGTTCGTTTCAAGCGTTTCTAGCATCATTGTTGCGCGATGCGCGTCGGGTAATAACCGAAGTTCGTTCGGCGGCACCCGCCGGCGGCATTAACGTTATCCATTTCACGCGTTTCTAAGATCATTGTTGCGCGATGCGCTGTTGGTAATGACCGACGTTCGTTCGGCGGCACCCGACGGCGGCATTAACGTTATCCGTTTCACGCGTTTCTAAGACCATTGTTGCGCGATGCACGGCGGTTAATGACCGAAGTTCGTTCGGCGGCACCCGACGGCGGTATTAACGTTGTTCGTTTCAGGCGTTTCTAAGATCATTGTTGCGCGATGCGCTGTTGGTAATGACCGAAGTTCGTTCGGCGGCACCCGCCGGCGGCATTAACGTTATCCGTTTCACGCGTTTCTAAGATCATTGTTGCGCGATGCGCTGTTGGTAATGACCGAAGTTCGTTCGGCGGCATCCGACGGCGGCATTAACGTTGTTCGTTTCACGCGTTTCTAAGATCATTGTTGCGCGATACGCGGCGGGTAATGACCGAAGTTCGTTCGGCGGCACCCGCCGGCGGCTTTAACGTTATCCGTTTCACGCGTTTCTAAGATCATTGTTGCGCGATGCGCGGCGGGTAATGACCGAAGTTCGTTCGGCGGCACTCGACGGCGGCATTAACGTTGTTCGTTTCAAGCGTTTCTAGCATTATTGTTGCGCGATGCGCGGTGGGTAATGACCGAAGTTCGTTCGGCGGCACCCGACGGCGGCATTAACGTTGTTCGTTTCAAGCGTTTCTAGCATTATTGTTGCGCGATGCGCGGTGGGTAATGACCGAAGTTCGTTCGGCGGCACCCGACGGCGGCATTAACGTTGTTCGTTTCAAGCGTTTCTAGCATCATTGTTGCGCGATGCGCGGCGGGTAATAACCGAAGTTCGTTCGGCGGCACCCGCCGGCGGCACTAACGTTATCCATTTCACGCGTTTCTAAGATCATTGTTGCGCGATGCGCTGTTGGTAATGACCGAAGTTCGTTCGGCGGCACCCGACGGCGGCATTAACGTTATCCGTTTCACGCGTTCCTAAGACCATTGTTGCGCGATGCGCGGCGGGTAATGACCAAAGTTCGTTCGGCGGCACCCGCCGACTGCATTAACGTTATCCGTTTCACGCGTTTCTAAGATCATTGTTGCGCGATGCGCGGCGGGTAATGACCGAAGTTCGTTCGGCGGCACCCGACGGCGGCATTAACGTTGTTCGTTTCAAGCGTTTCTAGCATCATTGTTGCGCGATCCGCGGCGGGTAATGACCGAAGTTCGTTCGGCGGCACCCGACGGCGGCATTAACGTTGTTCGTTTCCAGCGTTTCTAGCATCATTGTTACGCGATGCGCGGCGGGTAATGACCGAAGTTCGTTCGGCGGCACCCGCCGGCGGCATAAACGTTGTTCGTTTCAAACGTTTCTAGCATCATTGTTGCGCGATGCGCGGCGTATAATGACCGATGTTCGTTCGGCGGCACCCGACGGCGGCATTAACGTTGTTCGTTTAAAGCGTTTCTAGCATCATTGTTGCGCGATGCGCGGCGAGTAATGACCGATGTTCGTTCCGCGGCACCCGACGGCGGCATTAACGTTTTTCGTTTCAAGCGTTTCTAGCACCATTGTTGCGCGATGCGCGGCGGGTAATGACCGAAGTTCGTTCGGCGGCACCCGCCGGCGGCATTAATGTTATCCGTTTCACGCGTTTCTAAGATCTTTGTTGCGCGATCCGCGGCGGGTAATGACCGAAGTTCGTTCGGCGGCACCCGCCGGCGGCATAAACGTTGTTCGTTTCAAACGTTTCTAGCATCATTGTTGCGCGATGCGCGGCGTATAATGACCGAAGTTCGTTCGGCGGCACCTGACGGCGGCATTAACGTTGTTCGTTTCAAGCGTTTCTAGCATCATTGTTGCGCGATGCGCGGCGAGTAATGACCGGTGTTCGTTCCGCGGCACCCGACGGCGGCATTAACGTTTTTCGTTTCAAGCGTTTCTAGCACCATTGTTGCGCGATGCGCGGCGGGTAATGACCGAAGTTCGTTCGGCGGCACCCGCCGGCGGCATTAACGTTATCCGTTTCACGCGTTTCTAAGATCTTTGTTGCGCGATGCGCGGCGGGTAATGACCGAAATTCGTTCGGCGGCACCCGACGGCGGCATTAACGTTGTTCGTTTCAAGCGTTTCTAGCATCATTGTTGCGCGATGCGCGGCGGGTAATGACCGAAGTTCGTTCGGCGGCACCCGCCGGCGGCAATAACGTCATCCGTTTCACGCGTTTCTAAGATCATTGTTGCGCGATGGGCGGCGGGTAATGACCGAAGTTCGTTCGGCGGCACCCACCGGCGGCATTAACGTTATCCGTTTCACGCGTTTTTAAGATCATTGTTGCGCGTAGAGCGGCGGGTAATGACCGAAGTTCGTTCGGCGGCACCCACCGGCGGCATTAACGTTATCCGTTTCACGAGTTTATAAGATCATTGTTGCGCGAAGCGCGGCGGGTAATGACCGAAGTTCGTTCGGCGGCACCCGACGGCGGCATTAACGTTATCCATTTCAGGCGTTTCTAAGATCATTGTTGCGCGATGCACGGCGGTTAATGACCGAAGTTCGTTCGGCGGCACCCGACGGCGGTATTAACGTTGTTCGTTTCAGGCGTTTCTAAGATCATTGTTGCGCGATGCGCTGTTGGTAATGACCGAAGTTCGTTCGGCGGCACCCGCCGGCGGCATTAACGTTATCCGTTTCACGAGTTTATAAGATCAGTGTTGCGCGATGCGCGGCGGGTAATGACCGAAGTTCGTTCGGCGGCACACGACGGCGGCATTAACGTTATCCATTTCACGCGTTTCTAAGATCATTGTTGCGCGATGCACGGCGGTTAATGACCGAAGTTCGTTCGGCGGCACCCGACGGCGGTATTAACGTTGTTCGTTTCAGGCGTTTCTAAGATCATTGTTGCGCGATGCGCTGTTGGTAATGACCGAAGTTCGTTCGGCGGCACCCGCCGGCGGCATTAACGTTATCCGTTTCACGCGTTTCTAAGATCATTGTTGCGCGATGCGCGGCGGGTAATGACCGAAGTTCGTTCGGCGGCACCCGCCGGCGGCATTAACGTTATCCGTTTCACGCGTTTCTAAGATCTTTGTTGCGCGATGCGCGGCGGGTAATGACCGAAATTCGTTCGGCGGCAACCGACGGCGGCATTAACGTTGTTCGTTTCAAGCGTTTCTAGCATCATTGTTGCGCGATACGCGGCGGGTAATGACCGAAGTTCGTTCGGCGGCACCCGCCGGCGGCAATAACGTCATCCGTTTCACGCGTTTCTAAGATCATTGTTGCGCGATGCGCGGCGGGTAATGACCGAAGTTCGTTCGGCGGCACCCGCCGGCGGCAATAACGTTATCCGTTTCACGCGTTTCTAAGATCATTGTTGCGCGATGCGCGGCGGGTAATGACCGAAGTTCGTTCGGCGGCACCCGACGGCGGCATTAACGTTATCCATTTCACGCGTTTCTAAGATCATTGTTGCGCGATGCACGGCGGTTAATGACCGAAGTTCGTTCGGCGGCACCTGACGGCGGTATTAACGTTGTTCGTTTCAGGCGTTTCTAAGATCATTGTTGCGCGATGCGCTGTTGGTAATGACCGAAGTTCGTTCGGCGGCACCCGCCGGCGGCATTAACGTTATCCGTTTCACGCGTTTCTAAGATCATTGTTGCGCGATGGGCGGCGGGTAATGACCGAAGTTCGTTCGGCGGCACCCACCGGCGGCATTAACGTTATCCGTTTCACGAGTTTATAAGATCAGTGTTGCGCGATGCGCGGCGGGTAATGACCGAAGTTCGTTCGGCGGCACACGACGGCGGCATTAACGTTATCCATTTCACGCGTTTCTAAGATCATTGTTGCGCGATGCACGGCGGTTAATGACCGAAGTTCGTTCGGCGGCACCCGACGGCGGTATTAACGTTGTTCGTTTCAGGCGTTTCTAAGATCATTGTTGCGCGATGCGCTGTTGGTAATGACCGAAGTTCGTTCGGCGGCACCCGCCGGCGGCATTAACGTTATCCGTTTCACGCGTTTCTAAGATCATTGTTGCGCGATGCGCGGCGGGTAATGACCGAAGTTCGTTCGGCGGCACCCGCCGGCGGCATTAACGTTATCCGTTTCACGCGTTTCTAAGATCTTTGTTGCGCGATGCGCGGCGGGTAATGACCGAAATTCGTTCGGCGGCAACCGACGGCGGCATTAACGTTGTTCGTTTCAAGCGTTTCTAGCATCATTGTTGCGCGATACGCGGCGGGTAATGACCGAAGTTCGTTCGGCGGCACCCGCCGGCGGCAATAACGTCATCCGTTTCACGCGTTTCTAAGATCATTGTTGCGCGATGGGCGGCGGGTAATGACCGAAGTTCGTTCGGCGGCACCCACCGGCGGCATTAACGTTATCCGTGTCACGCGTTTTTAAGATCATTGTTGCACGTAGAGCGGCGGGTAGTGACCGAAGTTCGTTCGGCGGCACCCACCGGCGGCATTAACGTTATCCGTTTCACGAGTTTATAAGATCATTGTTGCGCGATGCGCGGCGGGTAATGACCGAAGTTCGTTCGGCGGCACCCGACGGCGGCATTAACGTTATCCATTTCACGCGTTTCTAAGATCATTGTTGCGCGATGCACGGCGGTTAATGACCGAAGTTCGTTCGGCGGCACCCGACGGCGGTATTAACGTTGTTCGTTTCAGGCGTTTCTAGCATCATTGTTGCGCGATGCGCGGCGGGTAATGACCGAAGTTCGTTCGGCGGCACCCGCCGGCGGCAATAACGTCATCCGTTTCACGCGTTTCTAAGATCATTGTTGCGCGATGGGCGGCGGGTAATGACCGAAGTTCGTTCGGCGGCACCCACCGGCGGCATTAACGTTATCCGTTTCACGAGTTTATAAGATCATTGTTGCGCGATGCGCGGCGGGTAATGACCGAAGTTCGTTCGGCGGCACCCGACGGCGGCATTAACGTTATCCGTTTCACGCGTTTCTAAGATCATTGTTGCGCGATGCGCGGCGGGTAATGACCGAAGTTCGTTCGGCGGCACCCGCCGGCGGCATTAACGTTATCCATTTCACGCGTTTCTAAGATCATTGTTGCGCGATGCACGGCGGTTAATGACCGAAGTTCGTTCGGCGGCACCCGACGGCGGTATTAACGTTGTTCGTTTCAGGCGTTTCTAAGATCATTGTTGCGCGATGCGCTGTTGGTAATGACCGAAGTTCGTTCGGCGGCAACCGCCGGCGGCATTAACGTTATCCGTTTCACGCGTTTCTAAGATCATTGTTGCGCGATGCGCGGCGGGTAATGACCGAAGTTCGTTCGGCGGCACCCGCCGGCGGCATTAACGTTATCCGTTTCACGCGTTTCTAAGATCTTTGTTGCGCGATGCGCGGCGGGTAATGACCGAAATTCGTTCGGCGGCAACCGACGGCGGCATTAACGTTGTTCGTTTCAAGCGTTTCTAGCATCATTGTTGCGCGATACGCGGCGGGTAATGACCGAAGTTCGTTCGGCGGCACCCGCCGGCGGCAATAACGTCATCCGTTTCACGCGTTTCTAAGATCATTGTTGCGCGATGGGCGGCGGGTAATGACCGAAGTTCGTTCGGCGGCACCCACCGGCGGCATTAACGTTATCCGTTTCACGCGTTTTTAAGATCATTGTTGCACGTAGAGCGGCGGGTAATGACCGAAGTTCGTTCGGCGGCACCCACCGGCGGCATTAACGTTATCCGTTTCACGAGTTTATAAGATCAGTGTTGCGCGATGCGCGGCGGGTAATGACCGAAGTTCGTTCGGCGGCACACGACGGCGGCATTAACGTTATCCATTTCACGCGTTTCTAAGATCATTGTTGCGCGATGCACGGCGGTTAATGACCGAAGTTCGTTCGGCGGCACCCGACGGCGGTATTAACGTTGTTCGTTTCAGGCGTTTCTAAGATCATTGTTGCGCGATGCGCTGTTGGTAATGACCGAAGTTCGTTCGGCGGCACCCGCCGGCGGCATTAACGTTATCCGTTTCACGCGTTTCTAAGATCATTGTTGCGCGATGCGCGGCGGGTAATGACCGAAGTTCGTTCGGCGGCACCCGCCGGCGGCATTAACGTTATCCGTTTCACGCGTTTCTAAGATCTTTGTTGCGCGATGCGCGGCGGGTAATGACCGAAATTCGTTCGGCGGCAACCGACGGCGGCATTAACGTTGTTCGTTTCAAGCGTTTCTAGCATCATTGTTGCGCGATACGCGGCGGGTAATGACCGAAGTTCGTTCGGCGGCACCCGCCGGCGGCAATAACGTCATCCGTTTCACGCGTTTCTAAGATCATTGTTGCGCGATGGGCGGCGGGAAATGACCGAAGTTCGTTCGGCGGCACCCACCGGCGGCATTAACGTTATCCGTTTCACGCGTTTTTAAGATCATTGTTGCACGTAGAGCGGCGGGTAATGACCGAAGTTCGTTCGGCGGCACCCGACGGCGGCATTAACGTTATCCGTTTCACGCGTTTCTAAGATCATTGTTGCGCGATGCGCGGCGGGTAATGACCGAAGTTCGTTCGGCGGCACCCGACGGCGGCATAAACGTTGTTCGTTTCAAGCGTTTCTAGCATCATTGTTGCGCGATGCGCGGCGTATAATGACCGAAGTTCGTTCGGCGGCACCCGCCGGCGGCATTAACGTTATCCATTTCACGCGTTTCTAAGATCATTGTTGCGCGATGCGCTGTTGGTAATGACCGAAGTTCGTTCGGCGGCACCCGACGGCGGCATTAACGTTATCCGTTTCACGCGTTCCTAAGACCATTGTTGCGCGATGCGCGGCGGGTAATGACCGAAGTTCGTTCGGCGGCACCCGCCGGCGGCAATAACGTTATCCGTTTCACGCGTTTCTAAGATCATTGTTGCGCGATGCGCGGCGGGTAATGACCGAAGTTCGTTCGGCGGCACCCGACGGCGGCATTAACGTTATCCATTTCACGCGTTTCTAAGATCATTGTTGCGCGATGCACGGCGGTTAATGACCGAAGTTCGTTCGGCGGCACCTGACGGCGGTATTAACGTTGTTCGTTTCAGGCGTTTCTAAGATCATTGTTGCGCGATGCGCTGTTGGTAATGACCGAAGTTCGTTCGGCGGCACCCGCCGGCGGCATTAACGTTATCCGTTTCACGCGTTTCTAAGATCATTGTTGCGCGATGCGCGGCGGGTAATAACCGAAGTTCGTTCGGCGGCACCCGACGGCGGCATTAACGTTATCCGTTTCACGCGTTTCTAAGATCATTGTTGCGCGATGGGCGGCGGGTAATGACCGAAGTTCGTTCGGCGGCACCCACCGGCGGCATTAACGTTATCCGTTTCACGAGTTTATAAGATCAGTGTTGCGCGATGCGCGGCGGGTAATGACCGAAGTTCGTTCGGCGGCACACGACGGCGGCATTAACGTTATCCATTTCACGCGTTTCTAAGATCATTGTTGCGCGATGCACGGCGGTTAATGACCGAAGTTCGTTCGGCGGCACCGGACGGCGGCATTAACGTTGTTCGTTTCAAGCGTTTCTAGCATCATTGTTGCGCGATGCGCGGCGGGTAATGACCGAAGTTCGTTCGGCGTTACCCGCCGGCGGCAATAACGTCATCCGTTTCACGCGTTTCTAAGATCATTGTTGCGCGATGGGCGGCGGGTAATGACCGAAGTTCGTTCGGCGGCACCCACCGGCGGCAGTAACGTTATCCGTTTCACGGGTTTTTAAGATCATTGTTGCGCGTAGAGCGGCGGGTAATGACCGAAGTTCGTTCGGCGGCACCCACCGGCGGCATTAACGTTATCCGTTTCACGAGTTTATAAGATCATTGTTGCGCGATGCGCGGCGGGTAATGACCGAAGTTCGTTCGGCGGCACCCACCGGCGGCATCAACGTTATCCGTTTCACGGGTTTTTAAGATCATTGTTGCGCGTAGAGCGGCGGGTAATGACCGAAGTTCGTTCGGCGGCACCCACCGGCGGCATTAACGTTATCCGTTTCACGAGTTTATAAGATCATTGTTGCGCGATGCGCGGCGGGTAATGACCGAAGTTCGTTCGGCGGCACCCGACGGCGGCATTAACGTTGTTCGTTTCAAGCGTTTCTAACATCATTGTTGCGCGATGCGCGGCGGGTAATGACCGAAGTTCGTTCGGCGGCACCCGCCGGCGGCAATAACGTCATCCGTTTCACGCGTTTCTAAGATCCTTGTTGCGCGATGGGCGGCGGGTAATGACCGAAGTTCGTTCGGCGGCACCCACCGGCGGCATTAACGTTATCCGTTTCACGCGTTTTTAAGATCATTGTTGCGCGTAGAGCGGCGGGTAATGACCGAAGTTCGTTCGGCGGCACCCACCGGCGGCATTAACGTTATCCGTTTCACGAGTTTATAAGATCAGTGTTGCGCGATGCTATGCGGGTAATGACCGGAGTTCGTTCGGCGGCACCCGACGGCGGCATTAACGTTGTTCGTTTCAAGCGTTTCTAACATCATTGTTGCGCGATGCGCGGCGGGTAATGACCGAAGTTCGTTCGGCGGCACCCGCCGGCGGCATAAACGTTGTTCGTTTCAAACGTTTCTAGCATCATTGTTGCGCGATGCGCGGCGTATAATGACCGATGTTCGTTCGGCGGCACCCGACGGCGGCATTAACGTTGTTCGTTTAAAGCGTTTCTAGCATCATTGTTGCGCGATGCGCGGCGTATAATGACCGAAGTTCGTTCGGCGGCACCCGACGGCGGCATTAACGTTGTTCGTTTCAAGCGTTTCTAGCATCATTGTTACGCGATGCGCGGCGGGTAATGACCGATGTTCGTTCGGCGGCACCCGACGGCGGCATTAACGTTTTTCGTTTCAAGCGTTTCTAGCACCATTGTTGCGCGATGCGCGGCGGGTAATGACCGAAGTTCGTTCGGCGGCACCCGCCGGCGGCAATAACGTCATCCGTTTCACGCGTTTCTAAGATCATTGTTGCGCGATGGGCGGCGGGTAATGACCGAAGTTCGTTCGGCGGCACCCACCGGCGGCATTAACGTTATCCGTTTCACGGGTTTTTAAGATCATTGTTGCGCGTAGAGCGGCGGGTAATGACCGAAGTTCGTTCGGCGGCACCCACCGGCGGCATTAACGTTATCCGTTTCACGAGTTTATAAGATCATTGTTGCGCGATGCGCGGCGGGTAATGACCGAAGTTCGTTCGGCGGCACCCACCGGCGGCATTAACGTTATCCGTTTCACGAGTTTATAAGATCAGTGTTGCGCGATGCTATGCGGGTAATGACCGAAGTTCGTTCGGCGGCACCCGACGGCGGCATTAACGTTATCCATTTCACGCGTTTCTAAGATCATTGTTGCGCGATGCACGGCGGTTAATGACCGAAGTTCGTTCGGCGGCACCCGACGGCGGTATTAACGTTGTTCGTTTCAGGCGTTTCTAAGATCATTGTTGCGCGATGCGCTGTTGGTAATGACCGAAGTTCGTTCGGCGGCACCCGCCGGCGGCATTAACGTTATCCGTTTCACGCGTTTCTAAGATCATTGTTGCGCGATGCGCGGCGGGTAATAACCGAAGTTCGTTCGGCGGCACCCGACGGCGGCATTAACGTTATCCGTTTCACGCGTTTCTAAGATCATTGATGCGCGATGCGCGGCGGGTAATGACCGGAGTTCGTTCGGCGGCACCCGCCGGCGGCAATAACGTTATCCGTTTCACGCGTTTCTAAGATCATTGTTGCGCGATCCGCGGCGGGTAATGACCGAAGTTCGTTCGGCGGCACCCGACAGCGGCATAAACGTTGTTCGTTTCAAGCGTTTCTAGCATCATTGTTGCGCGATGCGCGGCGTATAATGACCGAAGTTCGTTCGGCGGCACCCGACGGCGGCATTAACGTTGTTCGTTTCAAGCGTTTCTAGCATCATTGTTACGCGATGCGCGGCGGGTAATGACCGATGTTCGTTCGGCGGCACCCGACGGCGGCATTAACGTTTTTCGTTTCAAGCGTTTCTAGCACCATTGTTGCGCGATGCGCGGCGGGTAATGACCGAAGTTCGTTCGGCGGCACCCGACGGCGGCATTAACGTTGTTCGTTTCAAGCGTTTCTAGCATCATTGTTACGCGATGCGCGGCGGGTAATGACCGATGTTCGTTCGGCGGCACCCGACGGCGGCATTAACGTTTTTCGTTTCAAGCGTTTCTAGCACCATTGTTGCGCGATGCGCGGCGGGTAATGACCGAAGTTCGTTCGGCGGCACCCGCCGGCGGCAATAACGTTATCCGTTTCACGCGTTTCTAAGATCATTGTTGCGCGATGCGCGGCGGGTAATGACCGAAGTTCGTTCGGCGGCACCCGCCGGCGGCATAAACGTTGTTCGTTTCAAACGTTTCTAGCATCATTGTTGCGCGATGCGCGGCGTATAATGACCGATGTTCGTTCGGCGGCACCCGACGGCGGCATTAACGTTGTTCGTTTAAAGCGTTTCTAGCATCATTGTTGCGCGATGCGCGGCGTATAATGACCGAAGTTCGTTCGGCGGCACCCGACGGCGGCATTAACGTTGTTCGTTTCAAGCGTTTCTAGCATCATTGTTACGCGATGCGCGGAGGGTAATGACCGATGTTCGTTCGGCGGCACCCGACGGCGGCATTAACGTTTTTCGTTTCAAGCGTTTCTAGCACCATTGTTGCGCGATGCGCGGCGGGTAATGACGGAAGTTCGTTCGGCGGCACCCGCCGGCGGCAATAACGTCATCCGTTTCACGCGTTTCTAAGATCATTGTTGCGCGATGGGCGGCGGGTAATGACCGAAGTTCGTTCGGCGGCACCCACCGGCGGCATTAACGTTATCCGTTTCACGGGTTTTTAAGATCATTGTTGCGCGTAGAGCGGCGGGTAATGACCGAAGTTCGTTCGGCGGCACCCACCGGCGGCATTAACGTTATCCGTTTCACGAGTTTATAAGATCATTGTTGCGCGATGCGCGGCGGGTAATGACCGAAGTTCGTTCGGCGGCACCCACCGGCGGCATTAACGTTATCCGTTTCACGAGTTTATAAGATCAGTGTTGCGCGATGCTATGCGGGTAATGACCGAAGTTCGTTCGGCGGCACCCGACGGCGGCATTAACGTTATCCATTTCACGCGTTTCTAAGATCATTGTTGCGCGATGCACGGCGGTTAATGACCGAAGTTCGTTCGGCGGCACCCGACGGCGGTATTAACGTTGTTCGTTTCAGGCGTTTCTAAGATCATTGTTGCGCGATGCGCTGTTGGTAATGACCGAAGTTCGTTCGGCGGCACCCGCCGGCGGCATTAACGTTATCCGTTTCACGCGTTTCTAAGATCATTGTTGCGCGATGCGCGGCGGGTAATAACCGAAGTTCGTTCGGCGGCACCCGACGGCGGCATTAACGTTATCCGTTTCACGCGTTTCTAAGATCATTGATGCGCGATGCGCGGCGGGTAATGACCGGAGTTCGTTCGGCGGCACCCGCCGGCGGCAATAACGTTATCCGTTTCACGCGTTTCTAAGATCATTGTTGCGCGATCCGCGGCGGGTAATGACCGAAGTTCGTTCGGCGGCACCCGACAGCGGCATAAACGTTGTTCGTTTCAAGCGTTTCTAGCATCATTGTTGCGCGATGCGCGGCGTATAATGACCGAAGTTCGTTCGGCGGCACCCGACGGCGGCATTAACGTTGTTCGTTTCAAGCGTTTCTAGCATCATTGTTACGCGATGCGCGGCGGGTAATGACCGATGTTCGTTCGGCGGCACCCGACGGCGGCATTAACGTTTTTCGTTTCAAGCGTTTCTAGCACCATTGTTGCGCGATGCGCGGCGGGTAATGACCGAAGTTCGTTCGGCGGCACCCGCCGGCGGCAATAACGTTATCCGTTTCACGCGTTTCTAAGATCATTGTTGCGCGATGCGCGGCTGGTAATGACCGAAGTTCGTTCGGCGGCACCCGCCGGCGGCAATAACGTTATCCGTTTCACGCGTTTCTAAGATCATTGTTGCGCGATGGGCGCTGGGTAATGACCGAAGTTCGTTCGGCGGCACCCGCCGGCGGCATTAACGTTGTTCGTTTCAAGCGTTTCTAGCATCATTGTTGCGCGATGCGCGGCGGGTAATGACCGAAGTTCGTTCGGCGGCACCCACCGGCGGCATTAACGTTATCCGTTTCACGGGTTTTTAAGATCATTGTTGCGCGTAGAGCGGCGGGTAATGGCCGAAGTTCGTTCGGCGGCACCCACCGGCGGCATTAACGTTATCCGTTTCACGAGTTTATAAGATCATTGTTGCACGATGCGCGGCGGGTAATGACCGAAGTTCGTTCGGCGGCACCCGCCGGCGGCAATAACGTTATCCGTTTCACGCGTTTCTAAGATCATTGTTGCGCGATGGGCGCTGGGTAATGACCGAAGTTCGTTCGGCGGCACCCGCCGGCGGCATTAACGTTGTTCGTTTCAAGCGTTTCTAGCATCATTGTTGCGCGATGCGCGGCGGGTAATAACCGAAGTTCGTTCGGCGGCACCCGCCGGCGGCATTAACGTTATCCGTTTCACGCGTTTCTAAGATCATTGTTGCGCGATGCGCTGTTGGTAATGACCGAAGTTCGTTCGGCGGCACCCGACGGCGGCATTAACGTTATCCGTTTCACGCGTTTTTAAGATCATTGTTGCGCGTAGAGCGGCGGGTAATGACCGAAGTTCGTTCGGCGGCACCCACCGGCGGCATTAACGTTATCCGTTTCACGGGTTTTTAAGATCATTGTTGCGCGTAGAGCGGTGGGTAATGACCGAAGTTCGTTCGGCGGCACCCACCGGCGGCATTAACGTTATCCGTTTCACGCGTTTCTAAGATCATTGTTGCGCGATGCGCTGTTGGTAATGACCGAAGTTCGTTCGGCGGCACCCGACGGCGGCATTAACGTTATCCGTTTCACGCGTTTTTAAGATCATTGTTGCGCGTAGAGCGGCGGGTAATGACCGAAGTTCGTTCGGCGGCACCCACCGGCGGCATTAACGTTATCCGTTTCACGGGTTTTTAAGATCATTGTTGCGCGTAGAGCGGCGGGTAATGACCGAAGTTCGTTCGGCGGCACCCACCGGCGGCATTAACGTTATCCGTTTCACGAGTTTATAAGATCATTGTTGCGCGATGCGCGGCGGGTAATGACCGAAGTTCGTTCGGCGGCACCCGACGGCGGCATTAACGTTGTTCGTTTCAAGCGTTTCTAACATCATTGTTGCGCGATGCGCGGCGGGTAATGACCGAAGTTCGTTCGGCGGCACCCGCCGGCGGCATAAACGTTGTTCGTTTCAAACGTTTCTAGCATCATTGTTGCGCGATGCGCGGCGTATAATGACCGATGTTCGTTCGGCGGCACCCGACGGCGGCATTAACGTTGTTCGTTTAAAGCGTTTCTAGCATCATTGTTGCGCGATGCGCGGCGTATAATGACCGAAGTTCGTTCGGCGGCACCCGACGGCGGCATTAACGTTGTTCGTTTCAAGCGTTTCTAGCATCATTGTTACGCGATGCGCGGCGGGTAATGACCGATGTTCGTTCGGCGGCACCCGACGGCGGCATTAACGTTTTTCGTTTCAAGCGTTTCTAGCACCATTGTTGCGCGATGCGCGGCGGGTAATGACCGAAGTTCGTTCGGCGGCACCCGCCGACGGCAATAACGTCATCCGTTTCACGCGTTTCTAAGATCATTGTTGCGCGATGGGCGGCGGGTAATGACCGAAGTTCGTTCGGCGGCACCCACCGGCGGCATTAACGTTATCCGTTTCACGAGTTTATAAGATCAGTGTTGCGCGATGCTATGCGGGTAATGACCGAAGTTCGTTCGGCGGCACCCGACGGCGGCATTAACGTTATCCATTTCACGCGTTTCTAAGATCATTGTTGCGCGATGCACGGCGGTTAATGACCGAAGTTCGTTCGGCGGCACCCGACGGCGGTATTAACGTTGTTCGTTTCAGGCGTTTCTAAGATCATTGTTGCGCGATGCGCTGTTGGTAATGACCGAAGTTCGTTCGGCGGCACCCGCCGGCGGCATTAACGTTATCCGTTTCACGCGTTTCTAAGATCATTGTTGCGCGATGCGCGGCGGGTAATAACCGAAGTTCGTTCGGCGGCACCCGACGGCGGCATTAACGTTATCCGTTTCACGCGTTTCTAAGATCATTGATGCGCGATGCGCGGCGGGTAATGACCGGAGTTCGTTCGGCGGCACCCGCCGGCGGCAATAACGTTATCCGTTTCACGCGTTTCTAAGATCATTGTTGCGCGATGGGCGCTGGGTAATGACCGAAGTTCGTTCGGCGGCACCCGCCGGCGGCATTAACGTTGTTCGTTTCAAGCGTTTCTAGCATCATTGTTGCGCGATGCGCGGCGGGTAATAACCGAAGTTCGTTCGGCGGCACCCGCCGGCGGCATTAACGTTATCCGTTTCACGCGTTTCTAAGATCATTGTTGCGCGATGCGCTGTTGGTAATGACCGAAGTTCGTTCGGCGGCACCCGACGGCGGCATTAACGTTATCCGTTTCACGCGTTTTTAAGATCATTGTTGCGCGTAGAGCGGCGGGTAATGACCGAAGTTCGTTCGGCGGCACCCACCGGCGGCATTAACGTTATCCGTTTCACGGGTTTTTAAGATCATTGTTGCGCGTAGAGCGGCGGGTAATGACCGAAGTTCGTTCGGCGGCACCCACCGGCGGCATTAACGTTATCCGTTTCACGAGTTTATAAGATCATTGTTGCGCGATGCGCGGCGGGTAATGACCGAAGTTCGTTCGGCGGCACCCGACGGCGGCATTAACGTTGTTCGTTTCAAGCGTTTCTAACATCATTGTTGCGCGATGCGCGGCGGGTAATGACCGAAGTTCGTTCGGCGGCACCCGCCGGCGGCATTAACGTTATCCGTTTCACGCGTTTCTAAGATCATTGTTGCGCGATGCGCTGTTGGTAATGACCGAAGTTCGTTCGGCGGCACCCGACGGCGGCATTAACGTTATCCGTTTCACGCGTTTTTAAGATCATTGTTGCGCGTAGAGCGGCGGGTAATGACCGAAGTTCGTTCGGCGGCACCCACCGGCGGCATTAACGTTATCCGTTTCACGGGTTTTTAAGATCATTGTTGCGCGTAGAGCGGCGGGTAATGACCGAAGTTCGTTCGGCGGCACCCACCGGCGGCATTAACGTTATCCGTTTCACGAGTTTATAAGATCATTGTTGCGCGATGCGCGGCGGGTAATGACCGAAGTTCGTTCGGCGGCACCCGACGGCGGCATTAACGTTGTTCGTTTCAAGCGTTTCTAACATCATTGTTGCGCGATGCGCGGCGGGTAATGACCGAAGTTCGTTCGGCGGCACCCGCCGGCGGCATAAACGTTGTTCGTTTCAAACGTTTCTAGCATCATTGTTGCGCGATGCGCGGCGTATAATGACCGATGTTCGTTCGGCGGCACCCGACGGCGGCATTAACGTTGTTCGTTTAAAGCGTTTCTAGCATCATTGTTGCGCGATGCGCGGCGTATAATGACCGAAGTTCGTTCGGCGGCACCCGACGGCGGCATTAACGTTGTTCGTTTCAAGCGTTTCTAGCATCATTGTTACGCGATGCGCGGCGGGTAATGACCGATGTTCGTTCGGCGGCACCCGACGGCGGCATTAACGTTTTTCGTTTCAAGCGTTTCTAGCACCATTGTTGCGCGATGCGCGGCGGGTAATGACCGAAGTTCGTTCGGCGGCACCCGCCGGCGGCAATAACGTCATCCGTTTCACGCGTTTCTAAGATCATTGTTGCGCGATGGGCGGCGGGTAATGACCGAAGTTCGTTCGGCGGCACCCACCGGCGGCATTAACGTTATCCGTTTCACGAGTTTATAAGATCAGTGTTGCGCGATGCTATGCGGGTAATGACCGAAGTTCGTTCGGCGGCACCCGACGGCGGCATTAACGTTATCCATTTCACGCGTTTCTAAGATCATTGTTGCGCGATGCACGGCGGTTAATGACCGAAGTTCGTTCGGCGGCACCCGACGGCGGTATTAACGTTGTTCGTTTCAGGCGTTTCTAAGATCATTGTTGCGCGATGCGCTGTTGGTAATGACCGAAGTTCGTTCGGCGGCACCCGCCGGCGGCATTAACGTTATCCGTTTCACGCGTTTCTAAGATCATTGTTGCGCGATGCGCGGCGGGTAATAACCGAAGTTCGTTCGGCGGCACCCGACGGCGGCATTAACGTTATCCGTTTCACGCGTTTCTAAGATCATTGATGCGCGATGCGCGGCGGGTAATGACCGGAGTTCGTTCGGCGGCACCCGCCGGCGGCAATAACGTTATCCGTTTCACGCGTTTCTAAGATCATTGTTGCGCGATGGGCGCTGGGTAATGACCGAAGTTCGTTCGGCGGCACCCGCCGGCGGCATTAACGTTGTTCGTTTCAAGCGTTTCTAGCATCATTGTTGCGCGATGCGCGGCGGGTAATAACCGAAGTTCGTTCGGCGGCACCCGCCGGCGGCATTAACGTTATCCGTTTCACGCGTTTCTAAGATCATTGTTGCGCGATGCGCTGTTGGTAATGACCGAAGTTCGTTCGGCGGCACCCGACGGCGGCATTAACGTTATCCGTTTCACGCGTTTTTAAGATCATTGTTGCGCGTAGAGCGGCGGGTAATGACCGAAGTTCGTTCGGCGGCACCCACCGGCGGCATTAACGTTATCCGTTTCACGGGTTTTTAAGATCATTGTTGCGCGTAGAGCGGCGGGTAATGACCGAAGTTCGTTCGGCGGCACCCACCGGCGGCATTAACGTTATCCGTTTCACGAGTTTATAAGATCATTGTTGCGCGATGCGCGGCGGGTAATGACCGAAGTTCGTTCGGCGGCACCCGACGGCGGCATTAACGTTGTTCGTTTCAAGCGTTTCTAACATCATTGTTGCGCGATGCGCGGCGGGTAATGACCGAAGTTCGTTCGGCGGCACCCGCCGGCGGCATTAACGTTATCCGTTTCACGCGTTTCTAAGATCATTGTTGCGCGATGCGCTGTTGGTAATGACCGAAGTTCGTTCGGCGGCACCCGACGGCGGCATTAACGTTATCCGTTTCACGCGTTTTTAAGATCATTGTTGCGCGTAGAGCGGCGGGTAATGACCGAAGTTCGTTCGGCGGCACCCACCGGCGGCATTAACGTTATCCGTTTCACGGGTTTTTAAGATCATTGTTGCGCGTAGAGCGGCGGGTAATGACCGAAGTTCGTTCGGCGGCACCCACCGGCGGCATTAACGTTATCCGTTTCACGAGTTTATAAGATCATTGTTGCGCGATGCGCGGCGGGTAATGACCGAAGTTCGTTCGGCGGCACCCGCCGGCGGCATAAACGTTGTTCGTTTCAAACGTTTCTAGCATCATTGTTGCGCGATGCGCGGCGTATAATGACCGATGTTCGTTCGGCGGCACCCGACGGCGGCATTAACGTTCTTCGTTTAAAGCGTTTCTAGCATCATTGTTGCGCGATGCGCGGCGTATAATGACCGAAGTTCGTTCGGCGGCACCCGACGGCGGCATTAACGTTGTTCGTTTCAAGCGTTTCTAGCATCATTGTTACGCGATGCGCGGCGGGTAATGACCGATGTTCGTTCGGCGGCACCCGACGGCGGCATTAACGTTTTTCGTTTCAAGCGTTTCTAGCACCATTGTTGCGCGATGCGCGGCGGGTAATGACCGAAGTTCGTTCGGCGGCACCCGCCGGCGGCAATAACGTCATCCGTTTCACGCGTTTCTAAGATCATTGTTGCGCGATGGGCGGCGGGTAATGACCGAAGTTCGTTCGGCGGCACCCGACGGCGGCATAAACGTTGTTCGTTTCAAGCGTTTCTAGCACCATTGTTGCGCGATGCGCGGCGGGTAATGACCGAAGTTCGTTCGGCGGCACCCGCCGGCGGCAATAACGTTATCCGTTTCACGCGTTTCTAAGATCATTGTTGCGCGATGGGCGCTGGGTAATGACCGAAGTTCGTTCGGCGGCACCCGCCGGCGGCATTAACGTTGTTCGTTTCAAGCGTTTCTAGCATCATTGTTGCGCGATGCGCGGCGGGTAATAACCGAAGTTCGTTCGGCGGCACCCGCCGGCGGCATTAACGTTATCCGTTTCACGCGTTTCTAAGATCATTGTTGCGCGATGCGCTGTTGGTAATGACCGAAGTTCGTTCGGCGGCACCCGCCGGCGGCAATAACGTTATCCGTTTCACGCGTTTCTAAGATCATTGTTGCGCGATGCGCGGCGGGTAATGACCGAAGTTCGTTCGGCGGCACCCGCCGGCGGCATTAACGTTATCCGTTTCACGCGTTTCTAAGATCATTGTTGCGCGATGCGCTGTTGGTAATGACCGAAGTTCGTTCGGCGGCACCCGCCGGCGGCAATAACGTTATCCGTTTCACGCGTTTCTAAGATCATTGTTGCGCGATGGGCGCTGGGTAATGACCGAAGTTCGTTCGGCGGAACCCGCCGGCGGCATTAACGTTATCCGTTTCACGCGTTCCTAAGACCATTGTTGCGCGATGCGCGGCGGGTAATGACCGAAGTTCGTTCGGCGGCACCCGACGGCGGCATTAACGTTATCCATTTCACGCGTTTCTAAGATCATTGTTGCGCGATGCACGGCGGTTAATGACCGAAGTTCGTTCGGCGGCACCCGACGGCGGTATTAACGTTGTTCGTTTCAGGCGTTTCTAAGATCATTGTTGCGCGATGCGCTGTTGGTAATGACCGAAGTTCGTTCTGCGGCACCCGCCGGCGGCAATAACGTTATCCGTTTCACGCGTTTCTAAGATCATTGTTGCGCGATGCGCGGCGGGTAATGACCGATGTTCGTTCGGCGGCACCCGACGGCGGCATTAACGTTGTTCGTTTCAAGCGTTTCTAGCATCATTGTTACGCGATGCGCGGCGGGTAATGACCGATGTTCGTTCGGCGGCACCCGACGGCGGCATTAACGTTTTTCGTTTCAAGCGTTTCTAGCACCATTGTTGCGCGATGCGCGGCTGGTAATGACCGAAGTTCGTTCGGCGGCACCCGCCGGCGGCAATAACGTTATCCGTTTCACGCGTTTCTAAGATCATTGTTGCGCGATGCGCGGCGGGTAATGACCAAAGTTCGTTCGGCGGCACCCGCCGACTGCATTAACGTTATCCGTTTCACGCGTTTCTAAGATCATTGTTGCGCGATGCGCGGCGGGTAATGACCGAAGTTCGTTCGGCGGCACCCGACGGCGGTATTAACGTTGTTCGTTTCAGGCGTTTCTAAGATCATTGTTGCGCGATGCGCTGTTGGTAATGACCGAAGTTCGTTCGGCGGCACCCGCCGGCGGCATTAACGTTATCCGTTTCACGCGTTTCTAAGATCATTGATGCGCGATGCGCGGCGGGTAATGACCGAAGTTCGTTCTGCGGCACCCGCCGGCGGCAATAACGTTATCCGTTTCACGCGTTTCTAAGATCATTGTTGCGCGATCCGCGGCGGGTAATGACCGAAGTTCGTTCGGCGGCACCCGCCGACTGCATTAACGTTATCCGTTTCACGTGTTTCTAAGATCATTGTTGCGCGATGCGCGGCGGGTAATGACCGAAGTTCGTTCGGCGGCACCCGACGGCGGCATTAACGTTATCCATTTCACGCGTTTCTAAGATCATTGTTGCGCGATGCGCGGCGGGTAATGACCGAAGTTCGTTCGGCGGCACCCGACGGCGGCATTAACGTTATCCATTTCACGCGTTTCTAAGATCATTGTTGCGCGATGCACGGCGGTTAATGACCGAAGTTCGTTCGGCGGCACCCGACGGCGGTATTAACTTTGTTCGTTTTAGGCGTTTCTAAGATCATTGTTGCGCGATGCGCTGTTGGTAATGACCGAAGTTCGTTCGGCGGCACCCGCCGGCGGCATTAACGTTATCCGTTTCACGCGTTTCTAAGATCATTGATGCGCGATGCGCGGCGGGTAATGACCGAAGTTCGTTCTGCGGCACCCGCCGGCGGCAATAACGTTATCCGTTTCACGCGTTTCTAAGATCATTGTTGCGCGATCCGCGGCGGGTAATGACCGAAGTTCGTTCGGCGGCACCCGACGGCGGCATAAACGTTGTTCGTTTCAAGCGTTTCTAGCACCATTGTTGCGCGATGCGCGGCGGGTAATGACCGAAGTTCGTTCGGCGGCACCCGCCGGCGGCAATAACGTTATCCGTTTCACGCGTTTCTAAGATCATTGTTGCGCGATGGGCGCTGGGTAATGACCGAAGTTCGTTCGGCGGCACCCGCCGGCGGCATTAACGTTGTTCGTTTCAAGCGTTTCTAGCATCATTGTTGCGCGATGCGCGGCGGGTAATAACCGAAGTTCGTTCGGCGGCACCCGCCGGCGGCATTAACGTTATCCGTTTCACGCGTTTCTAAGATCATTGTTGCGCGATGCGCTGTTGGTAATGACCGAAGTTCGTTCGGCGGCACCCGCCGGCGGCAATAACGTTATCCGTTTCACGCGTTTCTAAGATCATTGTTGCGCGATGCGCGGCGGGTAATGACCGAAGTTCGTTCGGCGGCACCCGCCGGCGGCATTAACGTTATCCGTTTCACGCGTTTCTAAGATCATTGTTGCGCGATGCGCTGTTGGTAATGACCGAAGTTCGTTCGGCGGCACCCGCCGGCGGCAATAACGTTATCCGTTTCACGCGTTTCTAAGATCATTGTTGCGCGATGGGCGCTGGGTAATGACCGAAGTTCGTTCGGCGGAACCCGCCGGCGGCATTAACGTTATCCGTTTCACGCGTTCCTAAGACCATTGTTGCGCGATGCGCGGCGGGTAATGACCGAAGTTCGTTCGGCGGCACCCGACGGCGGCATTAACGTTATCCATTTCACGCGTTTCTAAGATCATTGTTGCGCGATGCACGGCGGTTAATGACCGAAGTTCGTTCGGCGGCACCCGACGGCGGTATTAACGTTGTTCGTTTCAGGCGTTTCTAAGATCATTGTTGCGCGATGCGCTGTTGGTAATGACCGAAGTTCGTTCTGCGGCACCCGCCGGCGGCAATAACGTTATCCGTTTCACGCGTTTCTAAGATCATTGTTGCGCGATGCGCGGCGGGTAATGACCGATGTTCGTTCGGCGGCACCCGACGGCGGCATTAACGTTGTTCGTTTCAAGCGTTTCTAGCATCATTGTTACGCGATGCGCGGCGGGTAATGACCGATGTTCGTTCGGCGGCACCCGACGGCGGCATTAACGTTTTTCGTTTCAAGCGTTTCTAGCACCATTGTTGCGCGATGCGCGGCTGGTAATGACCGAAGTTCGTTCGGCGGCACCCGCCGGCGGCAATAACGTTATCCGTTTCACGCGTTTCTAAGATCATTGTTGCGCGATGCGCGGCGGGTAATGACCAAAGTTCGTTCGGCGGCACCCGCCGACTGCATTAACGTTATCCGTTTCACGCGTTTCTAAGATCATTGTTGCGCGATGCGCGGCGGGTAATGACCGAAGTTCGTTCGGCGGCACCCGACGGCGGTATTAACGTTGTTCGTTTCAGGCGTTTCTAAGATCATTGTTGCGCGATGCGCTGTTGGTAATGACCGAAGTTCGTTCGGCGGCACCCGCCGGCGGCATTAACGTTATCCGTTTCACGCGTTTCTAAGATCATTGATGCGCGATGCGCGGCGGGTAATGACCGAAGTTCGTTCTGCGGCACCCGCCGGCGGCAATAACGTTATCCGTTTCACGCGTTTCTAAGATCATTGTTGCGCGATCCGCGGCGGGTAATGACCGAAGTTCGTTCGGCGGCACCCGACGGCGGCATAAACGTTGTTCGTTTCAAGCGTTTCTAGCATCATTGTTGCGCGATGCGCGGCGTATAATGACCGAAGTTCGTTCGGCGGCACCCGACGGCGGCATTAACGTTGTTCGTTTCAAGCGTTTCTAGCATCATTGTTACGCGATGCGCGGCGGGTAATGACCGATGTTCGTTCGGCGGCACCCGACGGCGGCATTAACGTTTTTCGTTTCAAGCGTTTCTAGCACCATTGTTGCGCGATGCGCGGCGTATAATGACCGAAGTTCGTTCGGCGGCACCCGACGGCGGCATTAACGTTGTTCGTTTCAAGCGTTTCTAGCATCATTGTTACGCGATGCGCGGCGGGTAATGACCGATGTTCGTTCGGCGGCACCCGACGGCGGCATTAACGTTTTTCGTTTCAAGCGTTTCTAGCACCATTGTTGCGCGATGCGCGGCTGGTAATGACCGAAGTTCGTTCGGCGGCACCCGCCGGCGGCAATAACGTTATCCATTTCACGCGTTTCTAAGATCATTGTTGCGCGATGCACGGCGGTTAATGACCGAAGTTCGTTCGGCGGCACCCGACGGCGGTATTAACGTTGTTCGTTTCAGGCGTTTCTAAGATCATTGTTGCGCGATGCGCTGTTGGTAATGACCGAAGTTCGTTCGGCGGCACCCGCCGGCGGCATTAACGTTATCCGTTTCACGCGTTTCTAAGATCATTGTTGCGCGATGCGCGGCGGGTAATAACCGAAGTTCGTTCGGCGGCACCCGACGGCGGCATTAACGTTATCCGTTTCACGCGTTTCTAAGATCATTGATGCGCGATGCGCGGCGGGTAATGACCGAAGTTCGTTCGGCGGCACCCGACGGCGGCATAAACGTTGTT
This sequence comes from Xylocopa violacea, assembly GCA_963969225.1. Classification (NCBI taxonomy): domain Eukaryota; kingdom Metazoa; phylum Arthropoda; class Insecta; order Hymenoptera; family Apidae; genus Xylocopa; species Xylocopa violacea. The sequence continues at coordinate 26,440,967 of CAXAJV010000004.1, forward strand.
CGTTTCAAGCGCTTCTAGCATCATTGTTGCGCGATGCGCGGCGTATAATGACCGATGTTTGTTCGGCGGCACCCGACGGCGGCATTAACGTTTTTCGTTTCAAGCGTTTCTAGCACCATTGTTGCGCGATGCGCGGCGGGTAATGACCGAAGTTCGTTCGGCGGCACCCGCCGGCGGCAATAACGTTATCCGTTTCACGCGTTTCTAAGATCATTGTTGCGCGATGGGCGCTGGGTAATGACCGAAGTTCGTTCGGCGGCACCCGCCGGCGGCATTAACGTTATCCGTTTCACGCGTTCCTAAGACCATTGTTGCGCGATGCGCGGCGGGTAATGACCGAAGTTCGTTCGGCGGCACCCGACGGCGGTATTAACGTTGTTCGTTTCAGGCGTTTCTAAGATCATTGTTGCGCGATGCGCTGTTGGTAATGACCGAAGTTCGTTCGGCGGCACCCGCCGGCGGCAATAACGTTATCCGTTTCACGCGTTTCTAAGATCATTGTTGCGCGATGCGCGGAGGGTAATGACCGAAGTTCGTTCGGCGGCACCCGACGGCGGCATTAACGTTATCCATTTCACGCGTTTCTAAGATCATTGTTGCGCGATGCACGGCGGTTAATGACCGAAGTTCGTTCGGCGGCACCCGACGGCGGTATTAACGTTGTTCGTTTCAGGCGTTTCTAAGATCATTGTTGCGCGATGCGCTGTTGGTAATGACCGAAGTTCGTTCGGCGGCACCCGCCGGCGGCATTAACGTTATCCGTTTCACGCGTTTCTAAGATCATTGTTGCGCGATGCGCGGCGGGTAATAACCGAAGTTCGTTCGGCGGCACCCGACGGCGGTATTAACGTTGTTCGTTTCAGGCGTTTCTAAGATCATTGTTGCGCGATGCGCTGTTGGTAATGACCGAAGTTCGTTCGGCGGCACCCGACGGCGGCATTAACGTTATCCGTTTCACGCGTTCCTAAGACCATTGTTGCGCGATGCGCGGCGGGTAATGACCGAAGTTCGTTCGGCGGCACCCGACGGCGGCATTAACGTTATCCATTTCACGCGTTTCTAAGATCATTGTTGCGCGATGCTCGGCGGTTAATGACCGAAGTTCGTTCGGCGGCACCCGACGGCGGTATTAACGTTGTTCGTTTCAGGCGCTTCTAGCATCATTGTTGCGCGATGCGCGGCGTATAATGACCGATGTTTGTTCGGCGGCACCCGACGGCGGCATTAACGTTTTTCGTTTCAAGCGTTTCTAGCACCATTGTTGCGCGATGCGCGGCGGGTAATGACCGAAGTTCGTTCGGCGGCACCCGCCGGCGGCAATAACGTTATCCGTTTCACGCGTTTCTAAGATCATTGTTGCGCGATGCGCTGTTGGTAATGACCGAAGTTCGTTCGGCGGCACCCGACGGCGGCATTAACGTTATCCGTTTCACGCGTTCCTAAGACCATTGTTGCGCGATGCGCGGCGGGTAATGACCAAAGTTCGTTCGGCGGCACCCGCCGACTGCATTAACGTTATCCGTTTCACGCGTTTCTAAGATCATTGTTGCGCGATGCGCTGTTGGTAATGACCGAAGTTCGTTCGGCGGCACCCGCCGGCGGCATTAACGTTATCCGTTTCACGCGTTTCTAAGATCATTGATGCGCGATGCGCGGCGGGTAATGACCGAAGTTCGTTCTGCGGCACCCGCCGGCGGCAATAACGTTGTTCGTTTCAGGCGTTTCTAAGATCATTGTTGCGCGATGCGCTGTTGGTAATGACCGAAGTTCGTTCGGCGGCACCCGCCGGCGGCATTAACGTTATCCGTTTCACGCGTTTCTAAGATCATTGTTGCGCGATGCGCGGCGGGTAATAACCGAAGTTCGTTCGGCGGCACCCGACGGCGGTATTAACGTTGTTCGTTTCAGGCGTTTCTAAGATCATTGTTGCGCGATGCGCTGTTGGTAATGACCGAAGTTCGTTCGGCGGCACCCGACGGCGGCATTAACGTTATCCGTTTCACGCGTTCCTAAGACCATTGTTGCGCGATGCGCGGCGGGTAATGACCGAAGTTCGTTCGGCGGCACCCGACGGCGGCATTAACGTTATCCATTTCACGCGTTTCTAAGATCATTGTTGCGCGATGCACGGCGGTTAATGACCGAAGTTCGTTCGGCGGCACCCGACGGCGGTATTAACGTTGTTCGTTTCAGGCGCTTCTAGCATCATTGTTGCGCGATGCGCGGCGTATAATGACCGATGTTTGTTCGGCGGCACCCGACGGCGGCATTAACGTTTTTCGTTTCAAGCGTTTCTAGCACCATTGTTGCGCGATGCGCGGCGGGTAATGACCGAAGTTCGTTCGGCGGCACCCGCCGGCGGCAATAACGTTATCCGTTTCACGCGTTTCTAAGATCATTGTTGCGCGATGCGCTGTTGGTAATGACCGAAGTTCGTTCGGCGGCACCCGACGGCGGCATTAACGTTATCCGTTTCACGCGTTCCTAAGACCATTGTTGCGCGATGCGCGGCGGGTAATGACCAAAGTTCGTTCGGCGGCACCCGCCGACTGCATTAACGTTATCCGTTTCACGCGTTTCTAAGATCATTGTTGCGCGATGCGCTGTTGGTAATGACCGAAGTTCGTTCGGCGGCACCCGCCGGCGGCATTAACGTTATCCGTTTCACGCGTTTCTAAGATCATTGATGCGCGATGCGCGGCGGGTAATGACCGAAGTTCGTTCTGCGGCACCCGCCGGCGGCAATAACGTTATCCGTTTCACGCGTTTCTAAGATCATTGTTGCGCGATCCGCGGCGGGTAATGACCGAAGTTCGTTCGGCGGCACCCGACGGCGGCATTAACGTTTTTCGTTTCAAGCGTTTCTAGCACCATTGTTGCGCGATGCGCGGCTGGTAATGACCGAAGTTCGTTCGGCGGCACCCGCCGGCGGCAATAACGTTATCCATTTCACGCGCTTCTAAGATCATTGTTGCGCGATGCACGGCGGTTAATGACCGAAGTTCGTTCGGCGGCACCCGACGGCGGTATTAACGTTGTTCGTTTCAGGCGTTTCTAAGATCATTGTTGCGCGATGCGCTGTTGGTAATGACCGAAGTTCGTTCGGCGGCACCCGCCGGCGGCATTAACGTTATCCGTTTCACGCGTTTCTAAGATCATTGTTGCGCGATGCGCTGTTGGTAATGACCGAAGTTCGTTCGGCGGCACCCGCCGGCGGCATTAACGTTATCCGTTTCACGCGTTTCTAAGATCATTGTTGCGCGATGCGCGGCGGGTAATGACCGAAGTTCGTTCGGCGGCACCCGCCGGCGGCATTAACGTTATCCGTTTCACGCGTTTCTAAGATCTTTGTTGCGCGATGCGCGGCGGCTAATGACCGAAATTCGTTCGGCGGCAACCGACGGCGGCATTAACGTTGTTCGTTTCAAGCGTTTCTAGCATCATTGTTGCGCGATGCGCGGCGGGTAATGACCGAAGTTCGTTCGGCGGCACCCGCCGGCGGCAATAACGTCATCCGTTTCACGCGTTTCTAAGATCATTGTTGCGCGATGGGCGGCGGGTAATGACCGAAGTTCGTTCGGCGGCACCCACCGGCGGCATTAACGTTATCCGTTTCACGCGTTTTTAAGATCATTGTTGCACGTAGAGCGGCGGGTAATGACCGAAGTTCGTTCGGCGGCACCCACCGGCGGCATTAACGTTATCCGTTTCACGAGTTTATAAGATCATTGTTGCGCGATGCGCGGCGGGTAATGACCGAAGTTCGTTCGGCGGCACCCGACGGCGGCATTAACGTTATCCATTTCACGCGTTTCTAAGATCATTGTTGCGCGATGCACGGCGGTTAATGACCGAAGTTCGTTCGGCGGCACCCGACGGCGGTATTAACGTTGTTCGTTTCAGGCGTTTCTAGCATCATTGTTGCGCGATGCGCGGCGGGTAATGACCGAAGTTCGTTCGGCGGCACCCGCCGGCGGCAATAACGTCATCCGTTTCACGCGTTTCTAAGATCATTGTTGCGCGATGGGCGGCGGGTAATGACCGAAGTTCGTTCGGCGGCACCCACCGGCGGCATTAACGTTATCCGTTTCACGAGTTTATAAGATCATTGTTGCGCGATGCGCGGCGGGTAATGACCGAAGTTCGTTCGGCGGCACCCGACGGCGGCATTAACGTTATCCGTTTCACGCGTTTCTAAGATCATTGTTGCGCGATGCGCGGCGGGTAATGACCGAAGTTCGTTCGGCGGCACCCGACGGCGGCATAAACGTTGTTCGTTTCAAGCGTTTCTAGCATCATTGTTGCGCGATGCGCGGCGTATAATGACCGAAGTTCGTTCGGCGGCACCCGCCGGCGGCATTAACGTTATCCATTTCACGCGTTTCTAAGATCATTGTTGCGCGATGCGCTGTTGGTAATGACCGAAGTTCGTTCGGCGGCACCCGACGGCGGCATTAACGTTATCCGTTTCACGCGTTCCTAAGACCATTGTTGCGCGATGCGCGGCGGGTAATGACCGAAGTTCGTTCGGCGGCACCCGCCGGCGGCAATAACGTTATCCGTTTCACGCGTTTCTAAGATCATTGTTGCGCGATGCGCGGCGGGTAATGACCGAAGTTCGTTCGGCGGCACCCGACGGCGGCATTAACGTTATCCATTTCACGCGTTTCTAAGATCATTGTTGCGCGATGCACGGCGGTTTATGACCGAAGTTCGTTCGGCGGCACCTGACGGCGGTATTAACGTTGTTCGTTTCAGGCGTTTCTAAGATCATTGTTGCGCGATGCGCTGTTGGTAATGACCGAAGTTCGTTCGGCGGCACCCGCCGGCGGCATTAACGTTATCCGTTTCACGCGTTTCTAAGATCATTGTTGCGCGATGCGCGGCGGGTAATAACCGAAGTTCGTTCGGCGGCACCCGACGGCGGCACTAACGTTATCCGTTTCACGCGTTTCTAAGATCATTGATGCGCGATGCGCGGCGGGTAATGACCGAAGTTCGTTCGGCGGCACCCGACGGCGGCATAAACGTTGTTCGTTTCAAACGTTTCTAGCATCATTGTTGCGCGATGCGCGGCGTATAATGACCGGTGTTCGTTCGGCGGCACCCGACGGCGGCATTAACGTTGTTCGTTTAAAGCGTTTCTAGCATCATTGTTGCGCGATGCGCGGCGAGTAATGACCGATGTTCGTTCCGCGGCACCCGACGGCGGCATTAACGTTTTTCGTTTCAAGCGTTTCTAGCACCATTGTTGCGCGATGCGCGGCGGGTAATGACCGAAGTTCGTTCGGCGGCACCCGACGGCGGCATTAACGTTATCCGTTTCACGCATTTCTAGCATCGTTGTTGCGCGATGCGCGGCGGGTAATAACCGAAGTTCGTTCGGCGGCACCCGACGGCGGCATAAACGTTGTTCGTTTCAAACGTTTCTAGCATCATTGTTGCGCGATGCGCGGCGTATAATGACCGATGTTCGTTCGGCGGCACCCGACGGCGGCATTAACGTTGTTCGTTTAAAGCGTTTCTAGCATCATTGTTGCGCGATGCGCGGCGAGTAATGACCGATGTTCGTTCCGCGGCACCCGACGGCGGCATTAACGTTTTTCGTTTCAAGCGTTTCTAGCACCATTGTTGCGCGATGCGCGGCGGGTAATGACCGAAGTTCGTTCGGCGGCACCCGACGGCGGCATTAACGTTATCCGTTTCACGCATTTCTAGCATCGTTGTTGCGCGATGCGCGGCGGGTAATAACCGAAGTTCGTTCGGCGGCACCGGACGGCGGCATTAACGTTGTTCGTTTCAAGCGTTTCTAGCATCATTGTTGCGCGATGCGCGGCGGGTAATGACCGAAGTTCGTTCGGCGTTACCCGCCGGCGGCAATAACGTCATCCGTTTCACGCGTTTCTAAGATCATTGTTGCGCGATGGGCGGCGGGTAATGACCGAAGTTCGTTCGGCGGCACCCACCGGCGGCAGTAACGTTATCCGTTTCACGGGTTTTTAAGATCATTGTTGCGCGTAGAGCGGCGGGTAATGACCGAAGTTCGTTCGGCGGCACTCACCGGCGGCATTAACGTTATCCGTTTCACGAGTTTATAAGATCATTGTTGCGCGATGCGCGGCGGGTAATGACCGAAGTTCGTTCGGCGGCACCCGCCGGCGGCAATAACGTCATCCGTTTCACGCGTTTCTAAGATCATTGTTGCGCGATGGGCGGCGGGTAATGACCGAAGTTCGTTCGGCGGCACCCACCGGCGGCATCAACGTTATCCGTTTCACGGGTTTTTAAGATCATTGTTGCGCGTAGAGCGGCGGGTAATGACCGAAGTTCGTTCGGCGGCACCCACCGGCGGCATTAACGTTATCCGTTTCACGAGTTTATAAGATCATTGTTGCGCGATGCGCGGCGGGTAATGACCGAAGTTCGTTCGGCGGCACCCGCCGGCGGCATTAACGTTGTTCGTTTCAAGCGTTTCTAACATCATTGTTGCGCGATGCGCGGCGGGTAATGACCGAAGTTCGTTCGGCGGCACCCGCCGGCGGCAATAACGTCATCCGTTTCACGCGTTTTTAAGATCATTGTTGCGCGTAGAGCGGCGGGTAATGACCGAAGTTCGTTCGGCGGCACCCACCGGCGGCATTAACGTTATCCGTTTCACGAGTTTATAAGATCAGTGTTGCGCGATGCTATGCGGGTAATGACCGGAGTTCGTTCGGCGGCACCCGCCGGCGGCAATAACGTTATCCGTTTCACGCGTTTCTAAGATCATTGTTGCGCGATCCGCGGCGGGTAATGACCGAAGTTCGTTCGGCGGCACCCGACGGCGGCATAAACGTTGTTCGTTTCAAGCGTTTCTAGCATCATTGTTGCGCGATGCGCGGCGTATAATGACCGAAGTTCGTTCGGCGGCACCCGACGGCGGCATTAACGTTGTTCGTTTCAAGCGTTTCTAGCATCATTGTTACGCGATGCGCGGCGCGTAATGACCGATGTTCGTTCGGCGGCACCCGACGGCGGCATTAACGTTTTTCGTTTCAAGCGTTTCTAGCACCATTGTTGCGCGATGCGCGGCGGGTAATGACCGAAGTTCGTTCGGCGGCACCCGCCGGCGGCAATAACGTCATCCGTTTCACGCGTTTCTAAGATCATTGTTGCGCGAAGGGCGGCGGGTAATGACCGAAGTTCGTTCGGCGGCACCCGCCGGCGGCATTAACGTTATCCGTTTCACGCGTTTCTAAGATCATTGTTGCGCGATGCGCGGCGGGTAATGACCGAAGTTCGTTCGGCGGCACCCGCCGGCGGCATTAACGTTATCCGTTTCACGCGTTTCTAAGATCTTTGTTGCGCGATGCGCGGCGGCTAATGACCGAAATTCGTTCGGCGGCAACCGACGGCGGCATTAACGTTGTTCGTTTCAAGCGTTTCCTAGCATCATTGTTGCGCGATGCGCGGCGGGTAATGACCGAAGTTCGTTCGGCGGCACCCGCCGGCGGCAATAACGTCATCCGTTTCACGCGTTTCTAAGATCATTGTTGCGCGATGGGCGGCGGGTAATGACCGAAGTTCGTTCGGCGGCACCCACCGGCGGCATTAACGTTATCCGTTTCACGCGTTTTTAAGATCATTGTTGCACGTAGAGCGGCGGGTAATGACCGAAGTTCGTTCGGCGGCACCCACCGGCGGCATTAACGTTATCCGTTTCACGAGTTTATAAGATCATTGTTGCGCGAAGGGCGGCGGGTAATGACCGAAGTTCGTTCGGCGGCACCCGCCGGCGGCAATAACGTCATCCGTTTCACGCGTTTCTAAGATCATTGTTGCGCGAAGGGCGGCGGGTAATGACCGAAGTTCGTTCGGCGGCACCCACCGGCGGCATTAACGTTATCCGTTTCACGCATTTCTAGCATCGTTGTTGCGCGATGCGCGGCGGGTAATAACCGAAGTTCGTTCGGCGGCACCCGCCGGCGGCATTAACGTTATCCGTTTCACGCGTTTCTAAGATCATTGTTGCGCGATGCACGGCGGTTAATGACCGAAGTTCGTTCGGCGGCACCCGACGGCGGTATTAACGTTGTTCGTTTCAGGCGTTTCTAAGATCATTGTTGCGCGATGCGCTGTTGGTAATGACCGAAGTTCGTTCGGCGGCACCCGCCGGCGGCATTAACGTTATCCGTTTCACGCGTTTCTAAGATCATTGTTGCGCGATGCGCGGCGGGTAATGACCGAAGTTCGTTCGGCGGCACCCGCCGGCGGCATTAACGTTATCCGTTTCACGCGTTTCTAAGATCTTTGTTGCGCGATGCGCGGCGGCTAATGACCGAAATTCGTTCGGCGGCAACCGACGGCGGCATTAACGTTGTTCGTTTCAAGCGTTTCCTAGCATCATTGTTGCGCGATGCGCGGCGGGTAATGACCGAAGTTCGTTCGGCGGCACCCGCCGGCGGCAATAACGTCATCCGTTTCACGCGTTTCTAAGATCATTGTTGCGCGATGGGCGGCGGGTAATGACCGAAGTTCGTTCGGCGGCACCCACCGGCGGCATTAACGTTATCCGTTTCACGCGTTTTTAAGATCATTGTTGCACGTAGAGCGGCGGGTAATGACCGAAGTTCGTTCGGCGGCACCCACCGGCGGCATTAACGTTATCCGTTTCACGAGTTTATAAGATCATTGTTGCGCGATGCGCGGCGGGTAATGACCGAAGTTCGTTCGGCGGCACCCGACGGCGGCATTAACGTTATCCATTTCACGCGTTTCTAAGATCATTGTTGCGCGATGCACGGCGGTTAATGACCGAAGTTCGTTCGGCGGCACCCGACGGCGGTATTAACGTTGTTCGTTTCAGGCGTTTCTAGCATCATTGTTGCGCGATGCGCGGCGGGTAATGACCGAAGTTCGTTCGGCGGCACCCGCCGGCGGCAATAACGTCATCCGTTTCACGCGTTTCTAAGATCATTGTTGCGCGATGGGCGGCGGGTAATGACCGAAGTTCGTTCGGCGGCACCCACCGGCGGCATTAACGTTATCCGTTTCACGAGTTTATAAGATCATTGTTGCGCGATGCGCGGCGGGTAATGACCGAAGTTCGTTCGGCGGCACCCGACGGCGGCATTAACGTTATCCGTTTCACGCGTTTCTAAGATCATTGTTGCGCGATGCGCGGCGGGTAATGACCGAAGTTCGTTCGGCGGCACCCGACGGCGGCATAAACGTTGTTCGTTTCAAGCGTTTCTAGCATCATTGTTGCGCGATGCGCGGCGTATAATGACCGAAGTTCGTTCGGCGGCACCCGCCGGCGGCATTAACGTTATCCATTTCACGCGTTTCTAAGATCATTGTTGCGCGATGCGCTGTTGGTAATGACCGAAGTTCGTTCGGCGGCACCCGACGGCGGCATTAACGTTATCCGTTTCACGCGTTCCTAAGACCATTGTTGCGCGATGCGCGGCGGGTAATGACCGAAGTTCGTTCGGCGGCACCCGCCGGCGGCAATAACGTTATCCGTTTCACGCGTTTCTAAGATCATTGTTGCGCGATGCGCGGCGGGTAATGACCGAAGTTCGTTCGGCGGCACCCGACGGCGGCATTAACGTTATCCATTTCACGCGTTTCTAAGATCATTGTTGCGCGATGCACGGCGGTTTATGACCGAAGTTCGTTCGGCGGCACCTGACGGCGGTATTAACGTTGTTCGTTTCAGGCGTTTCTAAGATCATTGTTGCGCGATGCGCTGTTGGTAATGACCGAAGTTCGTTCGGCGGCACCCGCCGGCGGCATTAACGTTATCCGTTTCACGCGTTTCTAAGATCATTGTTGCGCGATGCGCGGCGGGTAATAACCGAAGTTCGTTCGGCGGCACCCGACGGCGGCATTAACGTTATCCGTTTCACGCGTTTCTAAGATCATTGATGCGCGATGCGCGGCGGGTAATGACCGAAGTTCGTTCGGCGGCACCCGACGGCGGCATAAACGTTGTTCGTTTCAAACGTTTCTAGCATCATTGTTGCGCGATGCGCGGCGTATAATGACCGATGTTCGTTCGGCGGCACCCGACGGCGGCATTAACGTTGTTCGTTTAAAGCGTTTCTAGCATCATTGTTGCGCGATGCGCGGCGAGTAATGACCGATGTTCGTTCCGCGGCACCCGACGGCGGCATTAACGTTTTTCGTTTCAAGCGTTTCTAGCACCATTGTTGCGCGATGCGCGGCGGGTAATGACCGAAGTTCGTTCGGCGGCACCCCCCGGCGGCTTTAACGTTATCCGTTTCACGCGTTTCTAAGATCATTGTTGAGCGATGCGCGGCGGGTAATGACCGAAGTTCGTTCGGCGGCACTCGAAGGCGGCATTAACGTTGTTCGTTTCAAGCGTTTCTAGCATTATTGTTGCGCGATGCGCGGTGGGTAATGACCGAAGTTCCTTCGGCGGCACCCCCCGGCGGCTTTAACGTTGTTCGTTTCAAGCGTTTCTAGCATCATTGTTTCGCGATGCGCGGCGGGTAATGACCGAAGTTCGTTCGGCGGCACCCACCGGCGGCATTAACGTTATCCGTTTCACGCGTTTTTAAGATCATTGTTGCGCGTAGAGCGGCGGGTAATGACCGAAGTTCGTTCGGCGGCACCCACCGGCGGCATTAACGTTATCTGTTTCACGAGTTTAGAAGATCATTGTTGCGCGATGCGCGGCGGGTAATGACCGAAGTTCGTTCGGCGGCACCCGACGGCGGCATTAACGTTGTTCGTTTCAAGCGTTTCTAACATCATTGTTGCGCGATGCGCGGCGGGTAATGACCGAAGTTCGTTCGGCGGCACCCGCCGGCGGCATTAATGTTATCCGTTTCACGCGTTTCTAAGATCTTTGTTGCGCGATGCGCGGCGGGTAATGACCGAAATTCGTTCGGCGGCACCCGACGGCGGCATTAACGTTGTTCGTTTCAAGCGTTTCTAGCATCATTGTTGCGCGTAGAGCGGCGGGTAATGACCGAAGTTCGTTCGGCGGCACCCACCGGCGGCATTAACGTTATCCGTTTCACGCGTTTTTAAGATCATTGTTGCGCGTAGAGCGGCGGGTAATGACCGAAGTTCGTTCGGCGGCACCCACCGGCGGCATTAACGTTATCCGTTTCACGAGTTTATAAGATCATTGTTGCGCGATGGGCGGCGGGTAATGACCGAAGTTCGTTCGGCGGCACCCACCGGCGGCATTAACGTTATCCGTTTCACGCGTTTTTAAGATCATTGTTGCGCGTAGAGCGGCGGGTAATGACCGAAGTTCGTTCGGCGGCACCCACCGGCGGCATTAACGTTATCCGTTTCACGAGTTTATAAGATCATTGTTGCGCGATGCGCTGTTGGTAATGACCGAAGTTGGTTCGGCGGCACCCGCCGGCGGCATTAACGTTATCCGTTTCACGCGTTTCTAAGATCATTGTTGCGCGATGCGCTGTTGGTAATGACCGAAGTTCGTTCGGCGGCACCCGACGGCGGCATTAACGTTATCCGTTTCACGCGTTCCTAAGACCATTGTTGCGCGATGCGCGGCGGGTAATGACCGAAGTTCGTTCGGCGGCACCCGCCGGCGGCAATAACGTTATCCGTTTCACGCGTTTCTAAGATCATTGTTGCGCGATGCGCGGCGGGTAATGACCGAAGTTCGTTCGGCGGCACCCGCCGGCGGCAATAACGTTATCCGTTTCACGCGTTTCTAAGATCATTGTTGCGCGATGCACGGCGGTTAATGACCGAAGTTCGTTCGGCGGCACCCGACGGCGGTATTAACGTTGTTCGTTTCAGGCGTTTCTAAGATCATTGTTGCGCGATGCGCTGTTGGTAATGACCGAAGTTCGTTCGGCGGCACCCGCCGGCGGCATTAACGTTACCCATTTCACGCGTTTCTAAGATCATTGTTGCGCGATCCGCGGCGGGTAATGACCGAAGTTCGTTCGGCGGCACCCGACGGCGGCATAAACGTTGTTCGTTTCAAGCGTTTCTAGCATCATTGTTGCGCGATGCGCGGCGTATAATGACCGAAGTTCGTTCGGCGGCACCCGACGGCGGCATTAACGTTGTTCGTTTCAAGCGTTTCTAGCACCATTGTTGCGCGATGCGCGGCGGGTAATGACCGAAGTTCGTTCGGCGGCACCCGCCGGCGGCATTAACGTTATCCGTTTCACGCGTTTCTAAGATCATTGATGCGCGATGCGCGGCGGGTAATGACCGAAGTTCGTTCTGCGGCACCCGCCGGCGGCAATAACGTTATCCGTTTCACGCGTTTCTAAGATCATTGTTGCGCGATCCGCGGCGGGTAATGACCGAAGTTCGTTCGGCGGCACCCGACGGCGGCATAAACGTTGTTCGTTTCAAGCGTTTCTAGCATCATTGTTGCGCGATGCGCGGCGTATAATGACCGAAGTTCGTTCGGCGGCACCCGACGGCGGCATTAACGTTGTTCGTTTCAAGCGTTTCTAGCATCATTGTTACGCGATGCGCGGCGGGTAATGACCGATGTTCGTTCGGCGGCACCCGACGGCGGCATTAACGTTTTTCGTTTCAAGCGTTTCTAGCACCATTGTTGCGCGATGCGCGGCTGGTAATGACCGAAGTTCGTTCGGCGGCACCCGCCGGCGGCAATAACGTTATCCATTTCACGCGTTTCTAAGATCATTGTTGCGCGATGCACGGCGGTTAATGACCGAAGTTCGTTCGGCGGCACCCGACGACGGTATTAACGTTGTTCGTTTCAGGCGTTTCTAAGATCATTGTTGCGCGATGCGCTGTTGGTAATGACCGAAGTTCGTTCGGCGGCACCCGCCGGCGGCATTAACGTTATCCGTTTCACGCGTTTCTAAGATCATTGTTGCGCGATGCGCGGCGGGTAATGACCGAAGTTCGTTCGGCGGCACCCGACGGCGGCATTAACGTTGTTCGTTTCAAGCGTTTCTAGCATCATTGTTGCGCGATGCGCGGCGGGTAATGACCGAAGTTCGTTCGGCGGGACCCGACGACGGCATTAACGTTGTTCGTTTCAAGCGTTTCTAGCATCATTGTTACGCGATGCGCGGCGGGTAATGACCGATGTTCGTTCGGCGGCACCCGACGGCGGCATTAACGTTTTTCGTTTCAAGCGTTTCTAGCACCATTGTTGCGCGATGCGCGGCGGGTAATGACCGAAGTTCGTTCGGCGGCACCCCCCGGCGGCTTTAACGTTATCCGTTTCACGCGTTTCTAAGATCATTGTTGAGCGATGCGCGGCGGGTAATGACCGAAGTTCGTTCGGCGGCACTCGAAGGCGGCATTAACGTTGTTCGTTTCAAGCGTTTCTAGCATTATTGTTGCGCGATGCGCGGTGGGTAATGACCGAAGTTCCTTCGGCGGCACCCCCCGGCGGCTTTAACGTTGTTCGTTTCAAGCGTTTCTAGCATCATTGTTTCGCGATGCGCGGCGGGTAATGACCGAAGTTCGTTCGGCGGCACCCACCGGCGGCATTAACGTTATCCGTTTCACGCGTTTTTAAGATCATTGTTGCGCGTAGAGCGGCGGGTAATGACCGAAGTTCGTTCGGCGGCACCCACCGGCGGCATTAACGTTATCTGTTTCACGAGTTTAGAAGATCATTGTTGCGCGATGCGCGGCGGGTAATGACCGAAGTTCGTTCGGCGGCACCCGACGGCGGCATTAACGTTGTTCGTTTCAAGCGTTTCTAACATCATTGTTGCGCGATGCGCGGCGGGTAATGACCGAAGTTCGTTCGGCGGCACCCACCGGCGGCATTAACGTTATCCGTTTCACGCGTTTTTAAGATCATTGTTGCGCGTAGAGCGGCGGGTAATGACCGAAGTTCGTTCGGCGGCACCCACCGGCGGCATTAACGTTATCCGTTTCACGAGTTTATAAGATCATTGTTGCGCGATGGGCGGCGGGTAATGACCGAAGTTCGTTCGGCGGCACCCACCGGCGGCATTAACGTTATCCGTTTCACGCGTTTTTAAGATCATTGTTGCGCGTAGAGCGGCGGGTAATGACCGAAGTTCGTTCGGCGGCACCCACCGGCGGCATTAACGTTATCCGTTTCACGAGTTTATAAGATCATTGTTGCGCGATGCGCTGTTGGTAATGACCGAAGTTGGTTCGGCGGCACCCGCCGGCGGCATTAACGTTATCCGTTTCACGCGTTTCTAAGATCATTGTTGCGCGATGCGCTGTTGGTAATGACCGAAGTTCGTTCGGCGGCACCCGACGGCGGCATTAACGTTATCCGTTTCACGCGTTCCTAAGACCATTGTTGCGCGATGCGCGGCGGGTAATGACCGAAGTTCGTTCGGCGGCACCCGCCGGCGGCAATAACGTTATCCGTTTCACGCGTTTCTAAGATCATTGTTGCGCGATGCGCGGCGGGTAATGACCGAAGTTCGTTCGGCGGCACCCGCCGGCGGCAATAACGTTATCCGTTTCACGCGTTTCTAAGATCATTGTTGCGCGATGCACGGCGGTTAATGACCGAAGTTCGTTCGGCGGCACCCGACGGCGGTATTAACGTTGTTCGTTTCAGGCGTTTCTAAGATCATTGTTGCGCGATGCGCTGTTGGTAATGACCGAAGTTCGTTCGGCGGCACCCGCCGGCGGCATTAACGTTACCCATTTCACGCGTTTCTAAGATCATTGTTGCGCGATCCGCGGCGGGTAATGACCGAAGTTCGTTCGGCGGCACCCGACGGCGGCATAAACGTTGTTCGTTTCAAGCGTTTCTAGCATCATTGTTGCGCGATGCGCGGCGTATAATGACCGAAGTTCGTTCGGCGGCACCCGACGGCGGCATTAACGTTGTTCGTTTCAAGCGTTTCTAGCACCATTGTTGCGCGATGCGCGGCGGGTAATGACCGAAGTTCGTTCGGCGGCACCCGCCGGCGGCATTAACGTTATCCGTTTCACGCGTTTCTAAGATCATTGATGCGCGATGCGCGGCGGGTAATGACCGAAGTTCGTTCTGCGGCACCCGCCGGCGGCAATAACGTTATCCGTTTCACGCGTTTCTAAGATCATTGTTGCGCGATCCGCGGCGGGTAATGACCGAAGTTCGTTCGGCGGCACCCGACGGCGGCATAAACGTTGTTCGTTTCAAGCGTTTCTAGCATCATTGTTGCGCGATGCGCGGCGTATAATGACCGAAGTTCGTTCGGCGGCACCCGACGGCGGCATTAACGTTGTTCGTTTCAAGCGTTTCTAGCATCATTGTTACGCGATGCGCGGCGGGTAATGACCGATGTTCGTTCGGCGGCACCCGACGGCGGCATTAACGTTTTTCGTTTCAAGCGTTTCTAGCACCATTGTTGCGCGATGCGCGGCTGGTAATGACCGAAGTTCGTTCGGCGGCACCCGCCGGCGGCAATAACGTTATCCATTTCACGCGTTTCTAAGATCATTGTTGCGCGATGCACGGCGGTTAATGACCGAAGTTCGTTCGGAGGCACCCGACGACGGTATTAACGTTGTTCGTTTCAGGCGTTTCTAAGATCATTGTTGCGCGATGCGCTGTTGGTAATGACCGAAGTTCGTTCGGCGGCACCCGCCGGCGGCATTAACGTTATCCGTTTCACGCGTTTCTAAGATCATTGTTGCGCGATGCGCGGCGGGTAATAACCGAAGTTCGTTCGGCGGCACCCGACGGCGGCATTAACGTTATCCGTTTCACGCGTTTCTAAGATCATTGATGCGCGATGCGCGGCGGGTAATGACCGAAGTTCGTTCGGCGGCACCCGACGGCGGCATAAACGTTGTTCGTTTCAAGCGCTTCTAAGATCATTGTTGCGCGATGCGCGGCGGGTAATGACCGAAGTTCGTTCGGCGGCACCCGACGGCGGCTTTAACGTTATCCGTTTCACGCGTTTCTAAGATCATTGTTGAGCGATGCGCGGCGGGTAATGACCGAAGTTCGTTCGGCGGCACTCGACGGCGGCATTAACATTGTTCGTTTCAAGCGTTTCTAGCATTATTGTTGCGCGATGCGCGGTGGGTAATGACCGAAGTTCGTTCGGCGGCACCCCCCGGCGGCTTTAACGTTATCCGTTTCACGCGTTTCTAAGATCATTGTTGAGCGATGCGCGGTGGGTAATGACCGAAGTTCGTTCGGCGGCACCCGACGGCGGCATTAACGTTGTTCGTTTCAAGCGTTTCTAGCATCATTGTTGCGCGATGCGCGGCGGGTAATGACCGAA
This sequence comes from Xylocopa violacea, assembly GCA_963969225.1. Classification (NCBI taxonomy): domain Eukaryota; kingdom Metazoa; phylum Arthropoda; class Insecta; order Hymenoptera; family Apidae; genus Xylocopa; species Xylocopa violacea. The sequence goes on from CAXAJV010000004.1 coordinate 26,457,175, forward strand.
GTTCGTTCGGCGGCACCCCCCGGCGGCTTTAACGTTATCCGTTTCACGCGTTTCTAAGATCATTGTTGAGCGATGCGCGGCGGGTAATGACCGAAGTTCGTTCGGCGGCACCCGACGGCGGCATTAACGTTGTTCGTTTCACGCGTTTCTAAGATCATTGTTGCGCGATGCGCGGCGGGTAATGACCGAAGTTCGTTCGGCGGCACCCGCCGCCGGCTTTAACGTTATCCGTTTCGCGCGTTTCTAAGATCATTGTTGCGCGATGCGCGGCGGGTAATGACCGAAGTTCGTTCGGCGGCACTCGACGGCGGCATAAACGTTGTTCGTTTCAAGCGCTTCTAAGATCATTGTTGCGCGATGCGCGGCGGGTAATGACCGAAGTTCGTTCGGCGGCACCCGACGGCGGCTTTAACGTTATCCGTTTCACGCGTTTCTAAGATCATTGTTGAGCGATGCGCGGCGGGTAATGACCGAAGTTCGTTCGGCGGCACTCGACGGCGGCATTAACATTGTTCGTTTCAAGCGTTTCTAGCATTATTGTTGCGCGATGCGCGGTGGGTAATGACCGAAGTTCGTTCGGCGGCACCCCCCGGCGGCTTTAACGTTATCCGTTTCACGCGTTTCTAAGATCATTGTTGAGCGATGCGCGGTGGGTAATGACCGAAGTTCGTTCGGCGGCACCCGACGGCGGCATTAACGTTGTTCGTTTCAAGCGTTTCTAGCATCATTGTTGCGCGATGCGCGGCGGGTAATGACCGAAGTTCGTTCGGCGGCACCCCCCGGCGGCTTTAACGTTATCCGTTTCACGCGTTTCTAAGATCATTGTTGAGCGATGCGCGGCGGGTAATGACCGAAGTTCGTTCGGCGGCACCCGACGGCGGCATTAACGTTATCCGTTTCACGCGTTTTTAAGATCATTGTTGCGCGTAGAGCGGCGGGTAATGACCGAAGTTCGTTCGGCGGCACCCACCGGCGGCATTAACGTTATCTGTTTCACGAGTTTAGAAGATCATTGTTGCGCGATGCGCGGCGGGTAATGACCGAAGTTCGTTCGGCGGCACCCGACGGCGGCATTAACGTTGTTCGTTTCAAGCGTTTCTAGCATCATTGTTGCGCGATGCGCGGCGGGTAATGACCGAAGTTCGTTCGGCGGCACCCGACGGCGGCATTAACGTTATCCGTTTCACGCGTTCCTAAGACCATTGTTGCGCGATGCGCGGCGGGTAATGACCGAAGTTCGTTCGGCGGCACCCGACGGCGGCATTAACGTTGTTCGTTTCAAGCGTTTCTAGCATCATTGTTGCGCGATGCGCGGCGGGTAATGACCGAAGTTCGTTCGGCGGCACCCGACGGCGGCATTAACGTTGTTCGTTTCAAGCGTTTCTAGCATCATTGTTACGCGATGCGCGGCGGGTAATGACCGAAGTTCGTTCGGCGGCACTCGAAGGCGGCATTAACGTTGTTCGTTTCAAGCGTTTCTAGCATTATTGTTGCGCGATGCGCGGTGGGTAATGACCGAAGTTCCTTCGGCGGCACCCCCCGGCGGCTTTAACGTTGTTCGTTTCAAGCGTTTCTAGCATCATTGTTTCGCGATGCGCGGCGGGTAATGACCGAAGTTCGTTCGGCGGCACCCACCGGCGGCATTAACGTTATCCGTTTCACGCGTTTTTAAGATCATTGTTGCGCGTAGAGCGGCGGGTAATGACCGAAGTTCGTTCGGCGGCACCCACCGGCGGCATTAACGTTATCTGTTTCACGAGTTTAGAAGATCATTGTTGCGCGATGCGCGGCGGGTAATGACCGAAGTTCGTTCGGCGGCACCCGACGGCGGCATTAACGTTGTTCGTTTCAAGCGTTTCTAGCATCATTGTTGCGCGATGCGCGGCGGGTAATGACCGAAGTTCGTTCGGCGGCACCCGACGGCGGCATTAACGTTATCCGTTTCACGCGTTCCTAAGACCATTGTTGCGCGATGCGCGGCGGGTAATGACCGAAGTTCGTTCGGCGGCACCCGACGGCGGCATTAACGTTGTTCGTTTCAAGCGTTTCTAGCATCATTGTTGCGCGATGCGCGGCGGGTAATGACCGAAGTTCGTTCGGCGGCACCCGACGGCGGCATTAACGTTGTTCGTTTCAAGCGTTTCTAGCATCATTGTTACGCGATGCGCGGCGGGTAATGACCGATGTTCGTTCGGCGGCACCCGACGGCGGCATTAACGTTTTTCGTTTCAAGCGTTTCTAGCACCATTGTTGCGCGATGCGCGGCGGGTAGTGACCGAAGTTCGTTCGGCGGCACCCGACGGCGGCATTAACGTTGTTCGTTTCAAGCGTTTCTAGCATCATTGTTGCGCGATGCGCGGCGAGTAATGACCGATGTTCGTTCCGCGGCACCCGACGGCGGCATTAACGTTTTTCGTTTCAAGCGTTTCTAGCACCATTGTTGCGCGATGCGCGGCGGGTAATGACCGAAGTTCGTTCGGCGGCACCCGCCGGCGGCATTAATGTTATCCGTTTCACGCGTTTCTAAGATCTTTGTTGCGCGATCCGCGGCGGGTAATGACCGAAGTTCGTTCGGCGGCACCCGACGGCGGCATAAACGTTGTTCGTTTCAAACGTTTCTAGCATCATTGTTGCGCGATGCGCGGCGTATAATGACCGAAGTTCGTTCGGCGGCACCCGACGGCGGCATTAACGTTGTTCGTTTCAAGCGTTTCTAGCATCATTGTTGCGCGATGCGCGGCGAGTAATGACCGATGTTCGTTCCGCGGCACCCGACGACGGTATTAACGTTGTTCGTTTCAGGCGTTTCTAAGATCATTGTTGCGCGATGCGCTGTTGGTAATGACCGAAGTTCGTTCGGCGGCACCCGCCGGCGGCATTAACGTTATCCGTTTCACGCGTTTCTAAGATCATTTTTGCGCGATGCGCGGCGGGTAATAACCGAAGTTCGTTCGGCGGCACCCGACGGCGGCATTAACGTTGTTCGTTTCAAGCGTTTCTAGCATCATTGTTGCGCGATGCGCGGCGGGTAATGACCGAAGTTCGTTCGGCGGCACCCCGCGGCGGCTTTAACGTTATCCGTTTCACGCGTTTCTAAGATCATTGTTGAGCGATGCGCGGCGGGTAATGACCGAAGTTCGTTCGGCGGCACCCGACGGCGGCATTAACGTTGTTCGTTTCACGCGTTTCTAAGATCATTGTTGCGCGATGCGCGGCGGGTAATGACCGAAGTTCGTTCGGCGGCACCCGCCGCCGGCTTTACCGTTATCCGTTTCGCGCGTTTCTAAGATCATTGTTGCGCGATGCGCGGCGGGTAATGACCGAAGTTCGTTCGGCGGCACTCGACGGCGGCATTAACGTTGTTCGTTTCAAGCGCTTCTAGCATTATTGTTGCGCCATGCGCGGTGGGTAATGACCGAAGTTCGTTCGGCGGCACCCCCCGGCGGCTTTAACGTTATCCGTTTCACGCGTTTCTAAGATCATTGTTGAGCGATGCGCGGCGGGTAATGACCGAAGTTCGTTCGGCGGCACTCGAAGGCGGCATTAACGTTGTTCGTTTCAAGCGTTTCTAGCATTATTGTTGCGCGATGCGCGGTGGGTAATGACCGAAGTTCGTTCGGCGGCACTCGAAGGCGGCATTAACGTTGTTCGTTTCAAGCGTTTCTAGCATTATTGTTGCGCGATGCGCGGTGGGTAATGACCGAAGTTCCTTCGGCGGCACCCCCCGGCGGCTTTAACGTTGTTCGTTTCAAGCGTTTCTAGCATCATTGTTTCGCGATGCGCGGCGGGTAATGACCGAAGTTCGTTCGGCGGCACCCACCGGCGGCATTAACGTTATCCGTTTCACGCGTTTTTAAGATCATTGTTGCGCGTAGAGCGGCGGGTAATGACCGAAGTTCGTTCGGCGGCACCCACCGGCGGCATTAACGTTATCTGTTTCACGAGTTTAGAAGATCATTGTTGCGCGATGCGCGGCGGGTAATGACCGAAGTTCGTTCGGCGGCACCCGACGGCGGCATTAACGTTGTTCGTTTCAAGCGTTTCTAGCATCATTGTTGCGCGATGCGCGGCGGGTAATGACCGAAGTTCGTTCGGCGGCACCCGACGGCGGCATTAACGTTATCCGTTTCACGCGTTCCTAAGACCATTGTTGCGCGATGCGCGGCGGGTAATGACCGAAGTTCGTTCGGCGGCACCCGACGGCGGCATTAACGTTGTTCGTTTCAAGCGTTTCTAGCATCATTGTTGCGCGATGCGCGGCGGGTAATGACCGAAGTTCGTTCGGCGGCACCCGACGGCGGCATTAACGTTGTTCGTTTCAAGCGTTTCTAGCATCATTGTTACGCGATGCGCGGCGGGTAATGACCGATGTTCGTTCGGCGGCACCCGACGGCGGCATTAACGTTTTTCGTTTCAAGCGTTTCTAGCACCATTGTTGCGCGATGCGCGGCGGGTAGTGACCGAAGTTCGTTCGGCGGCACCCGACGGCGGCATTAACGTTGTTCGTTTCAAGCGTTTCTAGCATCATTGTTGCGCGATGCGCGGCGAGTAATGACCGATGTTCGTTCCGCGGCACCCGACGGCGGCATTAACGTTTTTCGTTTCAAGCGTTTCTAGCACCATTGTTGCGCGATGCGCGGCGGGTAATGACCGAAGTTCGTTCGGCGGCACCCGCCGGCGGCATTAATGTTATCCGTTTCACGCGTTTCTAAGATCTTTGTTGCGCGATCCGCGGCGGGTAATGACCGAAGTTCGTTCGGCGGCACCCGACGGCGGCATAAACGTTGTTCGTTTCAAACGTTTCTAGCATCATTGTTGCGCGATGCGCGGCGTATAATGACCGAAGTTCGTTCGGCGGCACCCGCCGCCGGCTTTACCGTTATCCGTTTCGCGCGTTTCTAAGATCATTGTTGCGCGATGCGCGGCGGGTAATGACCGAAGTTCGTTCGGCGGCACTCGACGGCGGCATTAACGTTGTTCGTTTCAAGCGCTTCTAGCATCATTGTTGCGCGATGCGCGGCGGGTAATGACCGAAGTTCGTTCGGCGGCACCCCGCGGCGGCTTTAACGTTATCCGTTTCACGCGTTTCTAAGATCATTGTTGAGCGATGCGCGGCGGGTAATGACCGAAGTTCGTTCGGCGGCACCCGACGGCGGCATTAACGTTGTTCGTTTCACGCGTTTCTAAGATCATTTTTGCGCGATGCGCGGCGGGTAATAACCGAAGTTCGTTCGGCGGCACCCGACGGCGGCATTAACGTTGTTCGTTTCAAGCGTTTCTAGCATCATTGTTGCGCGATGCGCGGCGGGTAATGACCGAAGTTCGTTCGGCGGCACCCCGCGGCGGCTTTAACGTTATCCGTTTCACGCGTTTCTAAGATCATTGTTGAGCGATGCGCGGCGGGTAATGACCGAAGTTCGTTCGGCGGCACCCGACGGCGGCATTAACGTTGTTCGTTTCACGCGTTTCTAAGATCATTGTTGCGCGATGCGCGGCGGGTAATGACCGAAGTTCGTTCGGCGGCACCCGCCGCCGGCTTTACCGTTATCCGTTTCGCGCGTTTCTAAGATCATTGTTGCGCGATGCGCGGCGGGTAATGACCGAAGTTCGTTCGGCGGCACTCGACGGCGGCATTAACGTTGTTCGTTTCAAGCGCTTCTAGCATTATTGTTGCGCCATGCGCGGTGGGTAATGACCGAAGTTCGTTCGGCGGCACCCCCCGGCGGCTTTAACGTTATCCGTTTCACGCGTTTCTAAGATCATTGTTGAGCGATGCGCGGCGGGTAATGACCGAAGTTCGTTCGGCGGCACTCGAAGGCGGCATTAACGTTGTTCGTTTCAAGCGTTTCTAGCATTATTGTTGCGCGATGCGCGGTGGGTAATGACCGAAGTTCCTTCGGCGGCACCCCCCGGCGGCTTTAACGTTGTTCGTTTCAAGCGTTTCTAGCATCATTGTTTCGCGATGCGCGGCGGGTAATGACCGAAGTTCGTTCGGCGGCACCCACCGGCGGCATTAACGTTATCCGTTTCACGCGTTTTTAAGATCATTGTTGCGCGTAGAGCGGCGGGTAATGACCGAAGTTCGTTCGGCGGCACCCACCGGCGGCATTAACGTTATCTGTTTCACGAGTTTAGAAGATCATTGTTGCGCGATGCGCGGCGGGTAATGACCGAAGTTCGTTCGGCGGCACCCGACGGCGGCATTAACGTTGTTCGTTTCAAGCGTTTCTAGCATCATTGTTGCGCGATGCGCGGCGGGTAATGACCGAAGTTCGTTCGGCGGCACCCGACGGCGGCATTAACGTTATCCGTTTCACGCGTTCCTAAGACCATTGTTGCGCGATGCGCGGCGGGTAATGACCGAAGTTCGTTCGGCGGCACCCGACGGCGGCATTAACGTTGTTCGTTTCAAGCGTTTCTAGCATCATTGTTGCGCGATGCGCGGCGGGTAATGACCGAAGTTCGTTCGGCGGCACCCGACGGCGGCATTAACGTTGTTCGTTTCAAGCGTTTCTAGCATCATTGTTACGCGATGCGCGGCGGGTAATGACCGATGTTCGTTCGGCGGCACCCGACGGCGGCATTAACGTTTTTCGTTTCAAGCGTTTCTAGCACCATTGTTGCGCGATGCGCGGCGGGTAATGACCGATGTTCGTTCGGCGGCACCCGACGGCGGCATTAACGTTTTTCGTTTCAAGCGTTTCTAGCACCATTGTTGCGCGATGCGCGGCGGGTAATGACCGAAGTTCGTTCGGCGGCACCCGACGGCGGCATTAACGTTGTTCGTTTCAAGCGTTTCTAGCATCATTGTTGCGCGATGCGCGGCGAGTAATGACCGATGTTCGTTCCGCGGCACCCGACGGCGGCATTAACGTTTTTCGTTTCAAGCGTTTCTAGCACCATTGTTGCGCGATGCGCGGCGGGTAATGACCGAAGTTCGTTCGGCGGCACCCGCCGGCGGCATTAATGTTATCCGTTTCACGCGTTTCTAAGATTTTTGTTGCGCGATGCGCGGCGGGTAATGACCGAAATTCGTTCGGCGGCACCCGACGGCGGCATTAACGTTGTTCGTTTCAAGCGTTTCTAGCATCATTGTTGCGCGTAGAGCGGCGGGTAATGACCGAAGTTCGTTCGGCGGCACCCACCGGCGGCATTAACGTTATCCGTTTCACGCGTTTTTAAGATCATTGTTGCGCGTAGAGCGGCGGGTAATGACCGAAGTTCGTTCGGCGGCACCCACCGGCGGCATTAACGTTATCCGTTTCACGAGTTTATAAGATCATTGTTGCGCGATGGGCGGCGGGTAATGACCGAAGTTCGTTCGGCGGCACCCACCGGCGGCATTAACGTTATCCGTTTCACGCGTTTTTAAGATCATTGTTGCGCGTAGAGCGGCGGGTAATGACCGAAGTTCGTTCGGCGGCACCCACCGGCGGCATTAACGTTATCCGTTTCACGAGTTTATAAGATCATTGTTGCGCGATGCGCTGTTGGTAATGACCGAAGTTGGTTCGGCGGCACCCGACGGCGGCATTAACGTTATCCGTTTCACGCGTTCCTAAGACCATTGTTGCGCGATGCGCGGCGGGTAATGACCGAAGTTCGTTCGGCGGCACCCGCCGACTGCATTAACGTTATCCGTTTCACGCGTTTCTAAGATCATTGGTGCGCGATGCGCGGCGGGTAATGACCGAAGTTCGTTCGGCGGCACCCGACGGCGACATTAACGTTGTTCGTTTCAGGCGCTCCTAGCATCATTGTTGCGCGATGCGCGGCGGGTAATGACCGAAGTTCGTTCGGCGGCACCCGACGGCGGTATTAACGTTATCCGTTTCACGCGTTTCTAAGATCATTGTTGCGCGATGCGCGGCGGGTAATAACCGAAGTTCGTTCGGCGGCACCCGACGGCGGCATTAACGTTATCCGTTTCACGCGTTTCTAAGATCATTGATGCGCGATGCGCGGCGGGTAATGACCGAAGTTCGTTCGGCGGCACCCGCCGGCGGCAATAACGTTATCCGTTTCACGCGTTTCTAAGATCATTGTTGCGCGATGCGCGGCGGGTAATGACCGAAGTTCGTTCGGCGGCACCCGACGGCGGCATTAACGTTGTTCGTTTCAAGCGTTTCTAGCACCATTTTTGCCCGATGCGCGGCGGGTAATGACCGAAGTTCGTTCGGCGGCACCCGACGGCGGCATTAACGTTGTTCGTTTCAAGCGTTTCTAGCATCATTGTTACGCGATGCGCGGCGGGTAATGACCGATGTTCGTTCGGCGGCACCCGACGGCGGCATTAACGTTTTTCGTTTCAAGCGTTTCTAGCACCATTGTTGCGCGATGCGCGGCGGGTAATGACCGAAGTTCGTTCGGCGGCACCCGACGGCGGCATTAACGTTGTTCGTTTCAAGCGTTTCTAGCATCATTGTTGCGCGATGCGCGGCGAGTAATGACCGATGTTCGTTCCGGGGCACCCGACGGCGGCATTAACGTTTCTCGTTTCAAGCGTTTCTAGCACCATTGTTGCGCGATGCGCGGCGGGTAATGACCGAAGTTCGTTCGGCGGCACCCGCCGGCGGCATTAACGTTATCCGTTTCACGCGTTTCTAAGATCTTTGTTGCGCGATGCGCGGCGGGTAATGACCGAAATTCGTTCGGCGGCACCCGACGGCGGCATTAACGTTGTTCGTTTCAAGCGTTTCTAGCATCATTGTTGCGCGATGCGCGGCGGGTAATGACCGAAGTTCGTTCGGCGGCACCCGCCGGCGGCAATAACGTCATCCGTTTCACGCGTTTCTAAGATCATTGTTGCGCGATGGGCGGCGGGTAATGACCGAAGTTCGTTCGGCGGCACCCACCGGCGGCATTAACGTTATCCGTTTCACGCGTTTTTAAGATCATTGTTGCGCGTAGAGCGGCGGGTAATGACCGAAGTTCGTTCGGCGGCACCCACCGGCGGCATTAACGTTATCCGTTTCACGAGTTTATAAGATCATTGTTGCGCGATGCGCTGTTGGTAATGACCGAAGTTCGTTCGGCGGCACCCGACGGCGGCATTAACGTTATCCGTTTCACGCGTTTCTAAGATCATTGATGCGCGATGCGCGGCGGGTAATGACCGGAGTTCGTTCGGCGGCACCCGCCGGCGGCAATAACGTTATCCGTTTCACGCGTTTCTAAGATCATTGTTGCGCGATCCGCGGCGGGTAATGACCGAAATTCGTTCGGCGGCACCCGACGGCGGCATTATCGTTTTTCGTTTCAAGCGTTTCTAGCACCATTGTTGCGCGATGCGCGGCGGGTAATGACCGAAGTTCGTTCGGCGGCACCCGCCGGCGGCAATACCGTTATCCGTTTCACGCGTTTCTAAGATCATTGTTGCGCGATGGGCGCTGGGTAATGACCGAAGTTCGTTCGGCGGAACCCGCCGGCGGCATTAACGTTGTTCGTTTCAAGCGTTTCTAGCATCATTGTTGCGCGATGCGCGTCGGGTAATAACCGAAGTTCGTTCGGCGGCACCCGCCGGCGGCATTAACGTTATCCATTTCACGCGTTTCTAAGATCATTGTTGCGCGATGCGCTGTTGGTAATGACCGACGTTCGTTCGGCGGCACCCGACGGCGGCATTAACGTTATCCGTTTCACGCGTTTCTAAGATCATTGTTGCGCGATGGGCGGCGGGTAATGACCGAAGTTCGTTCGGCGGCACCCGCCGGCGGCATTAACGTTATCCGTTTCACGCGTTTCTAAGATCTTTGTTGCGCGATGCGCGGCGGGTAATGACCGAAATTCGTTCGGCGGCACCCGACGGCGGCATTAACGTTGTTCGTTTCAAGCGTTTCTAGCATCATTGTTGCGCGATGCGCGGCGGGTAATGACCGAAGTTCGTTCGGCGGCACCCGCCGGCGGCAATAACGTCATCCGTTTCACGCGTTTCTAAGATCATTGTTGCGCGATGGGCGGCGGGTAATGACCGAAGTTCGTTCGGCGGCACCCACCGGCGGCATTAACGTTATCCGTTTCACGCGTTTTTAAGATCATTGTTGCGCGTAGAGCGGCGGGTAATGACCGAAGTTCGTTCGGCGGCACCCACCGGCGGCATTAACGTTATCCGTTTCACGAGTTTATAAGATCATTGTTGCGCGATGCGCTGTTGGTAATGACCGAAGTTCGTTCGGCGGCACCCGACGGCGGCATTAACGTTATCCGTTTCACGCGTTTCTAAGATCATTGATGCGCGATGCGCGGCGGGTAATGACCGGAGTTCGTTCGGCGGCACCCGCCGGCGGCAATAACGTTATCCGTTTCACGCGTTTCTAAGATCATTGTTGCGCGATCCGCGGCGGGTAATGACCGAAATTCGTTCGGCGGCACCCGACGGCGGCATTAACGTTTTTCGTTTCAAGCGTTTCTAGCACCATTGTTGCGCGATGCGCGGCGGGTAATGACCGAAGTTCGTTCGGCGGCACCCGCCGGCGGCAATACCGTTATCCGTTTCACGCGTTTCTAAGATCATTGTTGCGCGATGGGCGCTGGGTAATGACCGAAGTTCGTTCGGCGGAACCCGCCGGCGGCATTAACGTTGTTCGTTTCAAGCGTTTCTAGCATCATTGTTGCGCGATGCGCGTCGGGTAATAACCGAAGTTCGTTCGGCGGCACCCGCCGGCGGCATTAACGTTATCCATTTCACGCGTTTCTAAGATCATTGTTGCGCGATGCGCTGTTGGTAATGACCGACGTTCGTTCGGCGGCACCCGACGGCGGCATTAACGTTATCCGTTTCACGCGTTTCTAAGATCATTGTTGCGCGATGGGCGGCGGGTAATGACCGAAGTTCGTTCGGCGGCACCCACCGGCGGCATTAACGTTATCCGTTTCACGCGTTTTTAAGATCATTGTTGCGCGTAGAGCGGCGGGTAATGACCGAAGTTCGTTCGGCGGCACCCACCGGCGGCATTAACGTTATCCGTTTCACGAGTTTATAAGATCATTGTTGCGCGTAGAGCGGCGGGTAATGACCGAAGTTCGTTCGGCGGCACCCGCCGACTGCATTAACGTTATCCGTTTCACGCGTTTCTAAGATCATTGGTGCGCGATGCGCGGCGGGTAATGACCGAAGTTCGTTCGGCGGCACCCGACGGCGACATTAACGTTGTTCGTTTCAGGCGCTCCTAGCATCATTGTTGCGCGATGCGCGGCGGGTAATGACCGAAGTTCGTTCGGCGGCACCCGACGGCGGTATTAACGTTATCCGTTTCACGCGTTTCTAAGATCATTGTTGCGCGATGCGCGGCGGGTAATAACCGAAGTTCGTTCGGCGGCACCCGACGGCGGCATTAACGTTATCCGTTTCACGCGTTTCTAAGATCATTGATGCGCGATGCGCGGCGGGTAATGACCGAAGTTCGTTCGGCGGCACCCGCCGGCGGCAATAACGTTATCCGTTTCACGCGTTTCTAAGATCATTGTTGCGCGATCCGCGGCGGGTAATGACCGAAGTTCGTTCGGCGGCACCCGACGGCGGCATAAACGTTGTTCGTTTCAAGCGTTTCTAGCATCATTGTTGCGCGATGCGCGGCGGGTAATGACCAAAGTTCGTTCGGCGGCACCCGCCGACTGCATTAACGTTATCCGTTTCACGCGTTTCTAAGATCATTGTTGCGCGATGCGCGGCGGGTAATGACCAAAGTTCGTTCGGCGGCACCCGCCGACTGCATTAACGTTATCCGTTTCACGCGTTTCTAAGATCATTGTTGCGCGATGCGCGGCGGCTAATGACCGAAGTTCGTTCGGCGGCACCCGACGGCGGCATTAACGTTGTTCGATTCAAGCGTTTCTAGCATCATTGTTGCGCGATGCGCGGCGGGTAATGACCGAAGTTCGTTCGGCGGCACCCGACGGCGGCATTAACGTTGTTCGTTTCAAGCGTTTCTAGCACCATTTTTGCCCGATGCGCGGCGGGTAATGACCGAAGTTCGTTCGGCGGCACCCGACGGCGGCATTAACGTTGTTCGTTTCAAGCGTTTCTAGCATCATTGTTACGCGATGCGCGGCGGGTAATGACCGATGTTCGTTCGGCGGCACCCGACGGCGGCATTAACGTTTTTCGTTTCAAGCGTTTCTAGCACCATTGTTGCGCGATGCGCGGCGGGTAATGACCGAAGTTCGTTCGGCGGCACCCGACGGCGGCATTAACGTTGTTCGTTTCAAGCGTTTCTAGCATCATTGTTGCGCGATGCGCGGCGAGTAATGACCGATGTTCGTTCCGGGGCACCCGACGGCGGCATTAACGTTTCTCGTTTCAAGCGTTTCTAGCACCATTGTTGCGCGATGCGCGGCGGGTAATGACCGAAGTTCGTTCGGCGGCACCCGCCGGCGGCATTAACGTTATCCGTTTCACGCGTTTCTAAGATCTTTGTTGCGCGATGCGCGGCGGGTAATGACCGAAATTCGTTCGGCGGCACCCGACGGCGGCATTAACGTTGTTCGTTTCAAGCGTTTCTGGCATCATTGTTGCGCGATGCGCGGCGGGTAATGACCGAAGTTCGTTCGGCGGCACCCGCCGGCGGCAATAACGTCATCCGTTTCACGCGTTTCTAAGATCATTGTTGCGCGATGGGCGGCGGGTAATGACCGAAGTTCGTTCGGCGGCACCCACCGGCGGCATTAACGTTATCCGTTTCACGCGTTTTTAAGATCATTGTTGCGCGATGCGCGGCGGGTAATGACCGAAGTTCGTTCGGCGGCACCCGACGGCGGCATTAACGTTATCCATTTCAGGCGTTTCTAAGATCATTGTTGCGCGATGCACGGCGGTTAATGACCGAAGTTCGTTCGGCGGCACCCGACGGCGGTATTAACGTTGTTCGTTTCAGGCGTTTCTAAGATCATTGTTGCGCGATGCGCTGTTGGTAATGACCGAAGTTCGTTCGGCGGCACCCGCCGGCGGCATTAACGTTATCCGTTTCACGCGTTTCTAAGATCATTGTTGCGCGATGCGCGGCGGGTAATAACCGAAGTTCGTTCGGCGGCACCCGCCGGCGGCATTAACGTTATCCGTTTCACGCGTTTCTAAGATCATTGTTGCGCGATGCGCGGCGGGTAATAACCGAAGTTCGTTCGGCGGCACCCGACGGCGGCATTAACGTTATCCGTTTCACGCGTTTCTAAGATCATTGATGCGCGATGCGCGGCGGGTAATGACCGAAGTTCGTTCGGCGGCACCCGACGGCGGCATAAACGTTGTTCGTTTCAAGCGCTTCTAAGATCATTGTTGCGCGATGCGCGGCGGGTAATGACCGAAGTTCGTTCGGCGGCACCCGACGGCGGCTTTAACGTTATCCGTTTCACGCGTTTCTAAGATCATTGTTGAGCGATGCGCGGCGGGTAATGACCGAAGTTCGTTCGGCGGCACTCGACGGCGGCATTAACATTGTTCGTTTCAAGCGTTTCTAGCATTATTGTTGCGCGATGCGCGGTGGGTAATGACCGAAGTTCGTTCGGCGGCACCCCCCGGCGATTTAACGTTATCCGTTTCACGCGTTTCTAAGATCATTGTTGAGCGATGCGCGGTGGGTAATGACCGAAGTTCGTTCGGCGGCACCCGACGGCGGCATTAACGTTGTTCGTTTCAAGCGTTTCTAGCATCATTGTTGCGCGATGCGCGGCGGGTAATGACCGAAGTTCGTTCGGCGGCACCCCCCGGCGGCTTTAACGTTATCCGTTTCACGCGTTTCTAAGATCATTGTTGAGCGATGCGCGGCGGGTAATGACCGAAGTTCGTTCGGCGGCACCCGACGGCGGCATTAACGTTGTTCGTTTCACGCGTTTCTAAGATCATTGTTGCGCGATGCGCGGCGGGTAATGACCGAAGTTCGTTCGGCGGCACCCGCCGCCGGCTTTAACGTTATCCGTTTCGCGCGTTTCTAAGATCATTGTTGCGCGATGCGCGGCGGGTAATGACCGAAGTTCGTTCGGCGGCACTCGACGGCGGCATTAACGTTGTTCGTTTCAAGCGCTTCTAGCATTATTGTTGCGCCATGCGCGGTGGGTAATGACCGAAGTTCGTTCGGCGGCACCCCCCGGCGGCTTTAACGTTATCCGTTTCACGCGTTTCTAAGATCATTGTTGAGCGATGCGCGGCGGGTAATGACCGAAGTTCGTTCGGCGGCACTCGAAGGCGGCATTAACGTTGTTCGTTTCAAGCGTTTCTAGCATTATTGTTGCGCGATGCGCGGTGGGTAATGACCGAAGTTCCTTCGGCGGCACCCCCCGGCGGCTTTAACGTTGTTCGTTTCAAGCGTTTCTAGCATCATTGTTTCGCGATGCGCGGCGGGTAATGACCGAAGTTCGTTCGGCGGCACCCACCGGCGGCATTAACGTTATCCGTTTCACGCGTTTTTAAGATCATTGTTGCGCGTAGAGCGGCGGGTAATGACCGAAGTTCGTTCGGCGGCACCCACCGGCGGCATTAACGTTATCTGTTTCACGAGTTTAGAAGATCATTGTTGCGCGATGCGCGGCGGGTAATGACCGAAGTTCGTTCGGCGGCACCCGACGGCGGCATTAACGTTGTTCGTTTCAAGCGTTTCTAGCATCATTGTTGCGCGATGCGCGGCGGGTAATGACCGAAGTTCGTTCGGCGGCACCCGACGGCGGCATTAACGTTATCCGTTTCACGCGTTCCTAAGACCATTGTTGCGCGATGCGCGGCGGGTAATGACCGAAGTTCGTTCGGCGGCACCCGACGGCGGCATTAACGTTGTTCGTTTCAAGCGTTTCTAGCATCATTGTTGCGCGATGCGCGGCGGGTAATGACCGAAGTTCGTTCGGCGGCACCCGACGGCGGCATTAACGTTGTTCGTTTCAAGCGTTTCTAGCATCATTGTTACGCGATGCGCGGCGGGTAATGACCGATGTTCGTTCGGCGGCACCCGACGGCAGCATTAACGTTTTTCGTTTCAAGCGTTTCTAGCACCATTGTTGCGCGATGCGCGGCGGGTAATGACCGAAGTTCGTTCGGCGGCACCCGACGGCGGCATTAACGTTGTTCGTTTCAAGCGTTTCTAGCATCATTGTTGCGCGATGCGCGGCGAGTAATGACCGATGTTCGTTCCGCGGCACCCGACGGCGGCATTAACGTTTTTCGTTTCAAGCGTTTCTAGCACCATTGTTGCGCGATGCGCGGCGGGTAATGACCGAAGTTCGTTCGGCGGCACCCGCCGGCGGCATTAATGTTATCCGTTTCACGCGTTTCTAAGATCTTTGTTGCGCGATCCGCGGCGGGTAATGACCGAAGTTCGTTCGGCGGCACCCGACGGCGGCATAAACGTTGTTCGTTTCAAACGTTTCTAGCATCATTGTTGCGCGATGCGCGGCGTATAATGACCGAAGTTCGTTCGGCGGTACCCGACGGCGGCATTAACGTTATCCATTTCAGGCGTTTCTAAGATCATTGTTGCGCGATGCACGGCGGTTAATGACCGAAGTTCGTTCGGCGGCACCCGACGGCGGTATTAACGTTGTTCGTTTCAGGCGTTTCTAAGATCATTGTTGCGCGATGCGCTGTTGGTAATGACCGAAGTTCGTTCGGCGGCACCCGCCGGCGGCATTAACGTTATCCGTTTCACGCGTTTCTAAGATCATTAATGCGCGATGCGCGGCGGGTAATAACCGAAGTTCGTTCGGCGGCACCCGCCGGCGGCATTAACGTTATCCGTTTCACGCGTTTCTAAGATCATTGTTGCGCGATGCGCGGCGGGTAATAACCGAAGTTCGTTCGGCGGCACCCGACGGCGGCATTAACGTTATCCGTTTCACGCGTTTCTAAGATCATTGATGCGCGATGCGCGGCGGGTAATGACCGAAGTTCGTTCGGCGGCACCCGACGGCGGCATAAACGTTGTTCGTTTCAAGCGCTTCTAAGATCATTGTTGCGCGATGCGCGGCGGGTAATGACCGAAGTTCGTTCGGCGGCACCCGACGGCGGCTTTAACGTTATCCGTTTCACGCGTTTCTAAGATCATTGTTGAGCGATGCGCGGCGGGTAATGACCGAAGTTCGTTCGGCGGCACTCGACGGCGGCATTAACATTGTTCGTTTCAAGCGTTTCTAGCATTATTGTTGCGCGATGCGCGGTGGGTAATGACCGAAGTTCGTTCGGCGGCACCCCCCGGCGATTTAACGTTATCCGTTTCACGCGTTTCTAATATCATTGTTGAGCGATGCGCGGTGGGTAATGACCGAAGTTCGTTCGGCGGCACCCGACGGCGGCATTAACGTTGTTCGTTTCAAGCGTTTCTAGCATCATTGTTGCGCGATGCGCGGCGGGTAATGACCGAAGTTCGTTCGGCGGCACCCCCCGGCGGCTTTAACGTTATCCGTTTCACGCGTTTCTAAGATCATTGTTGAGCGATGCGCGGCGGGTAATGACCGAAGTTCGTTCGGCGGCACCCGACGGCGGCATTAACGTTATCCGTTTCACGCGTTTCTAAGATCATTGATGCGCGATGCGCGGCGGGTAATGACCGAAGTTCGTTCGGCGGCACCCGACGGCGGCATAAACGTTGTTCGTTTCAAGCGCTTCTAAGATCATTGTTGCGCGATGCGCGGCGGGTAATGACCGAAGTTCGTTCGGCGGCACCCGACGGCGGCATTAACGTTATCCGTTTCACGCGTTTCTAAGATCATTGATGCGCGATGCGCGGCGGGTAATGACCGAAGTTCGTTCGGCGGCACCCGCCGGCGGCAATAACGTTATCCGTTTCACGCGTTTCTAAGATCATTGTTGCGCGATCCGCGGCGGGTAATGACCGAAGTTCGTTCGGCGGCACCCGACGGCGGCATAAACGTTGTTCGTTTCAAGCGTTTCTAGCATCATTGTTGCGCGATGCGCGGCGGGTTATGACCAAAGTTCGTTCGGCGGCACCCGCCGACTGCATTAACGTTATCCGTTTCACGCGTTTCTAAGATCATTGTTGCGCGATGCGCGGCGGGTAATGACCAAAGTTCGTTCGGCGGCACCCGCCGACTGCATTAACGTTATCCGTTTCACGCGTTTCTAAGATCATTGTTGCGCGATGCGCGGCGGGTAATGACCGAAGTTCGTTCGGCGGCACCCGACGGCGGCATTAACGTTGTTCGATTCAAGCGTTTCTAGCATCATTGTTGCGCGATGCGCGGCGGGTAATGACCGAAGTTCGTTCGGCGGCACCCGACGGCGGCATTAACGTTGTTCGTTTCAAGCGTTTCTAGCACCATTTTTGCCCGATGCGCGGCGGGTAATGACCGAAGTTCGTTCGGCGGCACCCGACGGCGGCATTAACGTTGTTCGTTTCAAGCGTTTCTAGCATCATTGTTACGCGATGCGCGGCGGGTAATGACCGATGTTCGTTCGGCGGCACCCGACGGCGGCATTAACGTTTTTCGTTTCAAGCGTTTCTAGCACCATTGTTGCGCGATGCGCGGCGGGTAATGACCGAAGTTCGTTCGGCGGCACCCGACGGCGGCATTAACGTTGTTCGTTTCAAGCGTTTCTAGCATCATTGTTGCGCGATGCGCGGCGGGTAATGACCGAAGTTCGTTCGGCGGCACTCGACGGCGGCATTAACATTGTTCGTTTCAAGCGTTTCTAGCATTATTGTTGCGCGATGCGCGGTGGGTAATGACCGAAGTTCGTTCGGCGGCACCCCCCGGCGATTTAACGTTATCCGTTTCACGCGTTTCTAATATCATTGTTGAGCGATGCGCGGTGGGTAATGACCGAAGTTCGTTCGGCGGCACCCGACGGCGGCATTAACGTTGTTCGTTTCAAGCGTTTCTAGCATCATTGTTGCGCGATGCGCGGCGGGTAATGACCGAAGTTCGTTCGGCGGCACCCCCCGGCGGCTTTAACGTTATCCGTTTCACGCGTTTCTAAGATCATTGTTGAGCGATGCGCGGCGGGTAATGACCGAAGTTCGTTCGGCGGCACCCGACGGCGGCATTAACGTTGTTCGTTTCACGCGTTTCTAAGATCATTGTTGCGCGATGCGCGGCGGGTAATGACCGAAGTTCGTTCGGCGGCACCCGCCGCCGGCTTTAACGTTATCCGTTTCGCGCGTTTCTAAGATCATTGTTGCGCGATGCGCGGCGGGTAATGACCGAAGTTCGTTCGGCGGCACTCGACGGCGGCATTAACGTTGTTCGTTTCAAGCGCTTCTAGCATTATTGTTGCGCCATGCGCGGTGGGTAATGACCGAAGTTCGTTCGGCGGCACCCCCCGGCGGCTTTAACGTTATCCGTTTCACGAGTTTATAAGATCATTGTTGCGCGATGGGCGGCGGGTAATGACCGAAGTTCGTTCGGCGGCACCCACCGGCGGCATTAACGTTATCCGTTTCACGCGTTTTTAAGATCATTGTTGCGCGTAGAGCGGCGGGTAATGACCGAAGTTCGTTCGGCGGCACCCACCGGCGGCATTAACGTTATCCGTTTCACGAGTTTATAAGATCATTGTTGCGCGATGCGCTGTTGGTAATGACCGAAGTTGGTTCGGCGGCACCCGACGGCGGCATTAACGTTATCCGTTTCACGCGTTCCTAAGACCATTGTTGCGCGATGCGCGGCGGGTAATGACCGAAGTTCGTTCGGCGGCACCCGCCGACTGCATTAACGTTATCCGTTTCACGCGTTTCTAAGATCATTGGTGCGCGATGCGCGGCGGGTAATGACCGAAGTTCGTTCGGCGGCACCCGACGGCGACATTAACGTTGTTCGTTTCAGGCGCTCCTAGCATCATTGTTGCGCGATGCGCGGCGGGTAATGACCGAAGTTCGTTCGGCGGCACCCGACGGCGGTATTAACGTTATCCGTTTCACGCGTTTCTAAGATCATTGTTGCGCGATGCGCGGCGGGTAATGACCGAAGTTCGTTCGGCGGCACCCGACGGCGGCATTAACGTTATCCGTTTCACGCGTTTCTAAGATCATTGATGCGCGATGCGCGGCGGGTAATGACCGAAGTTCGTTCGGCGGCACCCGCCGGCGGCAATAACGTTATCCGTTTCACGCGTTTCTAAGATCATTGTTGCGCGATCCGCGGCGGGTAATGACCGAAGTTCGTTCGGCGGCACCCGACGGCGGCATAAACGTTGTTCGTTTCAAGCGTTTCTAGCATCATTGTTGCGCGATGCGCGGCGGGTTATGACCAAAGTTCGTTCGGCGGCACCCGCCGACTGCATTAACGTTATCCGTTTCACGCGTTTCTAAGATCATTGTTGCGCGATGCGCGGCGGGTAATGACCAAAGTTCGTTCGGCGGCACCCGCCGACTGCATTAACGTTATCCGTTTCACGCGTTTCTAAGATCATTGTTGCGCGATGCGCGGCGGGTAATGACCGAAGTTCGTTCGGCGGCACCCGACGGCGGCATTAACGTTGTTCGATTCAAGCGTTTCTAGCATCATTGTTGCGCGATGCGCGGCGGGTAATGACCGAAGTTCGTTCGGCGGCACCCGACGGCGGCATTAACGTTGTTCGTTTCAAGCGTTTCTAGCACCATTTTTGCCCGATGCGCGGCGGGTAATGACCGAAGTTCGTTCGGCGGCACCCGACGGCGGCATTAACGTTGTTCGTTTCAAGCGTTTCTAGCATCATTGTTACGCGATGCGCGGCGGGTAATGACCGATGTTCGTTCGGCGGCACCCGACGGCGGCATTAACGTTTTTCGTTTCAAGCGTTTCTAGCACCATTGTTGCGCGATGCGCGGCGGGTAATGACCGAAGTTCGTTCGGCGGCACCCGACGGCGGCATTAACGTTGTTCGTTTCAAGCGTTTCTAGCATCATTGTTGCGCGATGCGCGGCGAGTAATGACCGATGTTCGTTCCGGGGCACCCGACGGCGGCATTAACGTTTCTCGTTTCAAGCGTTTCTAGCACCATTGTTGCGCGATGCGCGGCGGGTAATGACCGAAGTTCGTTCGGCGGCACCCGCCGGCGGCATTAACGTTATCCGTTTCACGCGTTTCTAAGATCTTTGTTGCGCGATGCGCGGCGGGTAATGACCGAAATTCGTTCGGCGGCACCCGACGGCGGCATTAACGTTGTTCGTTTCAAGCGTTTCTAGCATCATTGTTGCGCGATGCGCGGCGGGTAATGACCGAAGTTCGTTCGGCGGCACCCGCCGGCGGCAATAACGTCATCCGTTTCACGCGTTTCTAAGATCATTGTTGCGCGATGGGCGGCGGGTAATGACCGAAGTTCGTTCGGCGGCACCCGACGGCGGCTTTAACGTTATCCGTTTCACGCGTTTCTAAGATCATTGTTGAGCGATGCGCGGCGGGTAATGACCGAAGTTCGTTCGGCGGCACCCGCCGGCGGCAATACCGTTATCCGTTTCACGCGTTTCTAAGATCATTGTTGCGGGATGGGCGCTGGGTAATGACCGAAGTTCGTTCGGCGGAACCCGCCGGCGGCATTAACGTTGTTCGTTTCAAGCGTTTCTAGCATCATTGTTGCGCGATGCGCGTCGGGTAATAACCGAAGTTCGTTCGGCGGCACCCGCCGGCGGCATTAACGTTATCCATTTCACGCGTTTCTAAGATCATTGTTGCGCGATGCGCGGCGGGTAATAACCGAAGTTCGTTCGGCGGCACCCGACGGCGGCATTAACGTTATCCGTTTCACGCGTTTCTAAGATCATTGATGCGCGATGCGCGGCGGGTAATGACCGAAGTTCGTTCGGCGGCACCCGCCGGCGGCAATAACGTTATCCGTTTCACGCGTTTCTAAGATCATTGTTGCGCGATCCGCGGCGGGTAATGACCGAAGTTCGTTCGGCGGCACCCGACGGCGGCATAAACGTTGTTCGTTTCAAGCGTTTCTAGCATCATTGTTGCGCGATGCGCGGCGGGTAATGACCAAAGTTCGTTCGGCGGCACCCGCCGACTGCATTAACGTTATCCGTTTCACGCGTTTCTAGCACCATTGTTGCGCGATGCGCGGCGGGTAATGACCGAAGTTCGTTCGGCGGCACCCGACGGCGGCATTAACGTTGTTCGTTTCAAGCGTTTCTAGCATCATTGTTGCGCGATGCGCGGCGAGTAATGACCGATGTTCGTTCCGGGGCACCCGACGGCGGCATTAACGTTTCTCGTTTCAAGCGTTTCTAGCACCATTGTTGCGCGATGCGCGGCGGGTAATGACCGAAGTTCGTTCGGCGGCACCCGCCGGCGGCATTAACGTTATCCGTTTCACGCGTTTCTAAGATCTTTGTTGCGCGATGCGCGGCGGGTAATGACCGAAATTCGTTCGGCGGCACCCGACGGCGGCATTAACGTTGTTCGTTTCAAGCGTTTCTAGCATCATTGTTGCGCGATGCGCGGCGGGTAATGACCGAAGTTCGTTCGGCGGCACCCGCCGGCGGCAATAACGTCATCCGTTTCACGCGTTTCTAAGATCATTGTTGCGCGATGGGCGGCGGGTAATGACCGAAGTTCGTTCGGCGGCACCCGACGGCGGCTTTAACGTTATCCGTTTCACGCGTTTCTAAGATCATTGTTGAGCGATGCGCGGCGGGTAATGACCGAAGTTCGTTCGGCGGCACCCGCCGGCGGCAATACCGTTATCCGTTTCACGCGTTTCTAAGATCATTGTTGCGCGATGGGCGGTGGGTAATGACCGAAGTTCGTTCGGCGGAACCCGCCGGCGGCATTAACGTTGTTCGTTTCAAGCGTTTCTAGCATCATTGTTGCGCGATGCGCGTCGGGTAATAACCGAAGTTCGTTCGGCGGCACCCGCCGGCGGCATTAACGTTATCCATTTCACGCGTTTCTAAGATCATTGTTGCGCGATGCGCTGTTGGTAATGACCGACGTTCGTTCGGCGGCACCCGACGGCGGCATTAACGTTATCCGTTTCACGCGTTTCTAAGATCATTGTTGCGCGATGGGCGGCGGGTAATGACCGAAGTTCGTTCGGCGGCACCCACCGGCGGCATTAACGTTATCCGTTTCACGCGTTTTTAAGATCATTGTTGCGCGTAGAGCGGCGGGTAATGACCGAAGTTCGTTCGGCGGCACCCACCGGCGGCATTAACGTTATCCGTTTCACGAGTTTATAAGATCATTGTTGCGCGATGCGCGGCGGGTAATGACCGAAGTTCGTTCGGCGGCACCCGACGGCGGCATTAACGTTATCCATTTCAGGCGTTTCTAAGATCATTGTTGCGCGATGCACGGCGGTTAATGACCGAAGTTCGTTCGGCGGCACCCGACGGCGGTATTAACGTTGTTCGTTTCAGGCGTTTCTAAGATCATTGTTGCGCGATGCGCTGTTGGTAATGACCGAAGTTCGTTCGGCGGCACCCGCCGGCGGCATTAACGTTATCCGTTTCACGCGTTTCTAAGATCATTGTTGCGCGATGCGCGGCGGGTAATAACCGAAGTTCGTTCGGCGGCACCCGCCGGCGGCATTAACGTTATCCGTTTCACGCGTTTCTAAGATCATTGTTGCGCGATGCGCGGCGGGTAATAACCGAAGTTCGTTCGGCGGCACCCGACGGCGGCATTAACGTTATCCGTTTCACGCGTTTCTAAGATCATTGATGCGCGATGCGCGGCGGGTAATGACCGAAGTTCGTTCGGCGGCACCCGACGGCGGCATAAACGTTGTTCGTTTCAAGCGCTTCTAAGATCATTGTTGCGCGATGCGCGGCGGGTAATGACCGAAGTTCGTTCGGCGGCACCCGACGGCGGCTTTAACGTTATCCGTTTCACGCGTTTCTAAGATCATTGTTGAGCGATGCGCGGCGGGTAATGACCGAAGTTCGTTCGGCGGCACTCGACGGCGGCATTAACATTGTTCGTTTCAAGCGTTTCTAGCATTATTGTTGCGCGATGCGCGGTGGGTAATGACCGAAGTTCGTTCGGCGGCACCCCCCGGCGATTTAACGTTATCCGTTTCACGCGTTTCTAAGATCATTGTTGAGCGATGCGCGGTGGGTAATGACCGAAGTTCGTTCGGCGGCACCCGACGGCGGCATTAACGTTGTTCGTTTCAAGCGTTTCTAGCATCATTGTTGCGCGATGCGCGGCGGGTAATGACCGAAGTTCGTTCGGCGGCACCCCCCGGCGGCTTTAACGTTATCCGTTTCACGCGTTTCTAAGATCATTGTTGAGCGATGCGCGGCGGGTAATGACCGAAGTTCGTTCGGCGGCACCCGACGGCGGCATTAACGTTGTTCGTTTCACGCGTTTCTAAGATCATTGTTGCGCGATGCGCGGCGGGTAATGACCGAAGTTCGTTCGGCGGCACCCGCCGCCGGCTTTAACGTTATCCGTTTCGCGCGTTTCTAAGATCATTGTTGCGCGATGCGCGGCGGGTAATGACCGAAGTTCGTTCGGCGGCACTCGACGGCGGCATTAACGTTGTTCGTTTCAAGCGCTTCTAGCATTATTGTTGCGCCATGCGCGGTGGGTAATGACCGAAGTTCGTTCGGCGGCACCCCCCGGCGGCTTTAACGTTATCCGTTTCACGCGTTTCTAAGATCATTGTTGAGCGATGCGCGGCGGGTAATGACCGAAGTTCGTTCGGCGGCACTCGAAGGCGGCATTAACGTTGTTCGTTTCAAGCGTTTCTAGCATTATTGTTGCGCGATGCGCGGTGGGTAATGACCGAAGTTCCTTCGGCGGCACCCCCCGGCGGCTTTAACGTTGTTCGTTTCAAGCGTTTCTAGCATCATTGTTTCGCGATGCGCGGCGGGTAATGACCGAAGTTCGTTCGGCGGCACCTACCGGCGGCATTAACGTTATCCGTTTCACGCGTTTTTAAGATCATTGTTGCGCGTAGAGCGGCGGGTAATGACCGAAGTTCGTTCGGCGGCACCCACCGGCGGCATTAACGTTATCTGTTTCACGAGTTTAGAAGATCATTGTTGCGCGATGCGCGGCGGGTAATGACCGAAGTTCGTTCGGCGGCACCCGACGGCGGCATTAACGTTGTTCGTTTCAAGCGTTTCTAGCATCATTGTTGCGCGATGCGCGGCGGGTAATGACCGAAGTTCGTTCGGCGGCACCCGACGGCGGCATTAACGTTATCCGTTTCACGCGTTCCTAAGACCATTGTTGCGCGATGCGCGGCGGGTAATGACCGAAGTTCGTTCGGCGGCACCCGACGGCGGCATTAACGTTGTTCGTTTCAAGCGTTTCTAGCATCATTGTTGCGCGATGCGCGGCGGGTAATGACCGAAGTTCGTTCGGCGGCACCCGACGGCGGCATTAACGTTGTTCGTTTCAAGCGTTTCTAGCATCATTGTTACGCGATGCGCGGCGGGTAATGACCGATGTTCGTTCGGCGGCACCCGACGGCAGCATTAACGTTTTTCGTTTCAAGCGTTTCTAGCACCATTGTTGCGCGATGCGCGGCGGGTAATGACCGAAGTTCGTTCGGCGGCACCCGACGGCGGCATTAACGTTGTTCGTTTCAAGCGTTTCTAGCATCATTGTTGCGCGATGCGCGGCGAGTAATGACCGATGTTCGTTCCGCGGCACCCGACGGCGGCATTAACGTTTTTCGTTTCAAGCGTTTCTAGCACCATTGTTGCGCGATGCGCGGCGGGTAATGACCGAAGTTCGTTCGGCGGCACCCGCCGGCGGCATTAATGTTATCCGTTTCACGCGTTTCTAAGATCTTTGTTGCGCGATCCGCGGCGGGTAATGACCGAAGTTCGTTCGGCGGCACCCGACGGCGGCATAAACGTTGTTCGTTTCAAACGTTTCTAGCATCATTGTTGCGCGATGCGCGGCGTATAATGACCGAAGTTCGTTCGGCGGTACCCGACGGCGGCATTAACGTTATCCATTTCAGGCGTTTCTAAGATCATTGTTGCGCGATGCACGGCGGTTAATGACCGAAGTTCGTTCGGCGGCACCCGACGGCGGTATTAACGTTGTTCGTTTCAGGCGTTTCTAAGATCATTGT
This sequence comes from Xylocopa violacea, assembly GCA_963969225.1. Classification (NCBI taxonomy): domain Eukaryota; kingdom Metazoa; phylum Arthropoda; class Insecta; order Hymenoptera; family Apidae; genus Xylocopa; species Xylocopa violacea. Next base: position 26,482,127 of record CAXAJV010000004.1, read on the forward strand.
TGCGCGATGCGCTGTTGGTAATGACCGAAGTTCGTTCGGCGGCACCCGCCGGCGGCATTAACGTTATCCGTTTCACGCGTTTCTAAGATCATTGTTGCGCGATGCGCGGCGGGTAATAACCGAAGTTCGTTCGGCGGCACCCGCCGGCGGCATTAACGTTATCCGTTTCACGCGTTTCTAAGATCATTGTTGCGCGATGCGCGGCGGGTAATAACCGAAGTTCGTTCGGCGGCACCCGACGGCGGCATTAACGTTATCCGTTTCACGCGTTTCTAAGATCATTGATGCGCGATGCGCGGCGGGTAATGACCGAAGTTCGTTCGGCGGCACCCGACGGCGGCATAAACGTTGTTCGTTTCAAGCGCTTCTAAGATCATTGTTGCGCGATGCGCGGCGGGTAATGACCGAAGTTCGTTCGGCGGCACCCGCCGGCGGCATTAACGTTATCCGTTTCACGCGTTTCTAAGATCTTTGTTGCGCGATGCGCGGCGGGTAATGACCGAAATTCGTTCGGCGGCACCCGACGGCGGCATTAACGTTGTTCGTTTCAAGCGTTTCTAGCATCATTGTTGCGCGATGCGCGGCGGGTAATGACCGAAGTTCGTTCGGCGGCACCCGCCGGCGGCATTAACGTTATCCGTTTCACGCGTTTCTAAGATCTTTGTTGCGCGATGCGCGGCGGGTAATGACCGAAATTCGTTCGGCGGCACCCGACGGCGGCATTAACGTTGTTCGTTTCAAGCGTTTCTAGCATCATTGTTGCGCGATGCGCGGCGGGTAATGACCGAAGTTCGTTCGGCGGCACCCGCCGGCGGCAATAACGTCATCCGTTTCACGCGTTTCTAAGATCATTGTTGCGCGATGGGCGGCGGGTAATGACCGAAGTTCGTTCGGCGGCACCCGACGGCGGCTTTAACGTTATCCGTTTCACGCGTTTCTAAGATCATTGTTGAGCGATGCGCGGCGGGTAATGACCGAAGTTCGTTCGGCGGCACCCGCCGGCGGCAATACCGTTATCCGTTTCACGCGTTTCTAAGATCATTGTTGCGCGATGGGCGCTGGGTAATGACCGAAGTTCGTTCGGCGGAACCCGCCGGCGGCATTAACGTTGTTCGTTTCAAGCGTTTCTAGCATCATTGTTGCGCGATGCGCGTCGGGTAATAACCGAAGTTCGTTCGGCGGCACCCGCCGGCGGCATTAACGTTATCCATTTCACGCGTTTCTAAGATCATTGTTGCGCGATGCGCTGTTGGTAATGACCGACGTTCGTTCGGCGGCACCCGACGGCGGCATTAACGTTATCCGTTTCACGCGTTTCTAAGATCATTGTTGCGCGATGGGCGGCGGGTAATGACCGAAGTTCGTTCGGCGGCACCCACCGGCGGCATTAACGTTATCCGTTTCACGCGTTTTTAAGATCATTGTTGCGCGTAGAGCGGCGGGTAATGACCGAAGTTCGTTCGGCGGCACCCACCGGCGGCATTAACGTTATCCGTTTCACGAGTTTATAAGATCATTGTTGCGCGATGCGCGGCGGGTAATGACCGAAGTTCGTTCGGCGGCACCCGACGGCGGCATTAACGTTATCCATTTCAGGCGTTTCTAAGATCATTGTTGCGCGATGCACGGCGGTTAATGACCGAAGTTCGTTCGGCGGCACCCGACGGCGGTATTAACGTTGTTCGTTTCAGGCGTTTCTAAGATCATTGTTGCGCGATGCGCTGTTGGTAATGACCGAAGTTCGTTCGGCGGCACCCGACGGCGGCTTTAACGTTATCCGTTTCACGCGTTTCTAAGATCATTGTTGAGCGATGCGCGGCGGGTAATGACCGAAGTTCGTTCGGCGGCACTCGACGGCGGCATTAACATTGTTCGTTTCAAGCGTTTCTAGCATTATTGTTGCGCGATGCGCGGTGGGTAATGACCGAAGTTCGTTCGGCGGCACCCCCCGGCGATTTAACGTTATCCGTTTCACGCGTTTCTAAGATCATTGTTGAGCGATGCGCGGTGGGTAATGACCGAAGTTCGTTCGGCGGCACCCGACGGCGGCATTAACGTTGTTCGTTTCAAGCGTTTCTAGCATCATTGTTGCGCGATGCGCGGCGAGTAATGACCGATGTTCGTTCCGCGGCACCCGACGGCGGCATTAACGTTTTTCGTTTCAAGCGTTTCTAGCACCATTGTTGCGCGATGCGCGGCGGGTAATGACCGAAGTTCGTTCGGCGGCACCCGCCGGCGGCATTAATGTTATCCGTTTCACGCGTTTCTAAGATCTTTGTTGCGCGATCCGCGGCGGGTAATGACCGAAGTTCGTTCGGCGGCACCCGACGGCGGCATAAACGTTGTTCGTTTCAAGCGCTTCTAAGATCATTGTTGCGCGATGCGCGGCGGGTAATGACCGAAGTTCGTTCGGCGGCACCCGCCGGCGGCATTAACGTTATCCGTTTCACGCGTTTCTAAGATCTTTGTTGCGCGATGCGCGGCGGGTAATGACCGAAATTCGTTCGGCGGCACCCGACGGCGGCATTAACGTTGTTCGTTTCAAGCGTTTCTAGCATCATTGTTGCGCGATGCGCGGCGGGTAATGACCGAAGTTCGTTCGGCGGCACCCGCCGGCGGCATTAACGTTATCCGTTTCACGCGTTTCTAAGATCTTTGTTGCGCGATGCGCGGCGGGTAATGACCGAAATTCGTTCGGCGGCACCCGACGGCGGCATTAACGTTGTTCGTTTCAAGCGTTTCTAGCATCATTGTTGCGCGATGCGCGGCGGGTAATGACCGAAGTTCGTTCGGCGGCACCCGCCGGCGGCAATAACGTCATCCGTTTCACGCGTTTCTAAGATCATTGTTGCGCGATGGGCGGCGGGTAATGACCGAAGTTCGTTCGGCGGCACCCGACGGCGGCTTTAACGTTATCCGTTTCACGCGTTTCTAAGATCATTGTTGAGCGATGCGCGGCGGGTAATGACCGAAGTTCGTTCGGCGGCACCCGCCGGCGGCAATACCGTTATCCGTTTCACGCGTTTCTAAGATCATTGTTGCGCGATGGGCGCTGGGTAATGACCGAAGTTCGTTCGGCGGAACCCGCCGGCGGCATTAACGTTGTTCGTTTCAAGCGTTTCTAGCATCATTGTTGCGCGATGCGCGTCGGGTAATAACCGAAGTTCGTTCGGCGGCACCCGCCGGCGGCATTAACGTTATCCATTTCACGCGTTTCTAAGATCATTGTTGCGCGATGCGCTGTTGGTAATGACCGACGTTCGTTCGGCGGCACCCGCCGACTGCATTAACGTTATCCGTTTCACGCGTTTCTAAGATCATTGTTGCGCGATGGGCGGCGGGTAATGACCGAAGTTCGTTCGGCGGCACCCACCGGCGGCATTAACGTTGTTCGATTCAAGCGTTTCTAGCATCATTGTTGCGCGATGCGCGGCGGGTAATGACCGATGTTCGTTCGGCGGCACCCGACGGCGGCATTAACGTTTTTCGTTTCAAGCGTTTCTAGCACCATTGTTGCGCGATGCGCGGCGGGTAATGACCGAAGTTCGTTCGGCGGCACCCGACGGCGGCATTAACGTTGTTCGTTTCAAGCGTTTCTAGCATCATTGTTGCGCGATGCGTGGCGAGTAATGACCGATGTTCGTTCCGGGGCACCCGACGGCGGCATTAACGTTTCTCGTTTCAAGCGTTTCTAGCACCATTGTTGCGCGATGCGCGGCGGGTAATGACCGAAGTTCGTTCGGCGGCACCCGCCGGCGGCATTAACGTTATCCGTTTCACGCGTTTCTAAGATCTTTGTTGCGCGATGCGCGGCGGGTAATGACCGAAATTCGTTCGGCGGCACCCGACGGCGGCATTAACGTTGTTCGTTTCAAGCGTTTCTAGCATCATTGTTGCGCGATGCGCGGCGGGTAATGACCGAAGTTCGTTCGGCGGCACCCGCCGGCGGCAATAACGTCATCCGTTTCACGCGTTTCTAAGATCATTGTTGCGCGATGCCCGGCGGGTAATGACCGAAGTTCGTTCGGCGGCACCCGCCGGCGGCAATAACGTCATCCGTTTCACGCGTTTCTAAGATCATTGTTGCGCGATGGGCGGCGGGTAATGACCGAAGTTCGTTCGGCGGCACCCACCGGCGGCATTAACGTTATCCGTTTCACGCGTTTTTAAGATCATTGTTGCGCGTAGAGCGGCGGGTAATGACCGAAGTTCGTTCGGCGGCACCCGCCGGCGGCATTAATGTTATCCGTTTCACGCGTTTCTAAGATCTTTGTTGCGCGATCCGCGGCGGGTAATGACCGAAGTTCGTTCGGCGGCACCCGGCGGCGGCATAAACGTTGTTCGTTTCAAACGTTTCTAGCATCATTGTTGCGCGATGCGCGGCGTATAATGACCGAAGTTCGTTCGGCGGCACCCGACGGCGGCATTAACGTTGTTCGTTTCAAGCGTTTCTAGCATCATTGTTGCGCGATGCGCGGCGAGTAATGACCGATGTTCGTTCCGCGGCACCCGACGGCGGCATTAACGTGTCTCGTTTCAAGCGTTTCTAGCACCATTGTTGCGCGATGCGCGGCGGGTAATGACCGAAGTTCGTTCGGCGGCACCCGCCGGCGGCATTAATGTTATCCGTTTCACGCGTTTCTAAGATCTTTGTTGCGCGATGCGCGGCGGGTAATGACCGAAGTTCGTTCGGCGGCACCCGCCGGCGGCAATAACGTTATCCGTTTCACGCGTTTCTGAGATCATTGTTGCGCGATGGGCGCTGGGTAATGACCGAAGTTCGTTCGGCGGCACCCGCCGGCGGCATTAACGTTATCCGTTTCACGCGTTTCTAAGATCATTGTTGCGCGATGCGCGGCGGGTAATAACCGAAGTTCGTTCGGCGGCACCCGACGGCGGCATTAACGTTATCCGTTTCACGCGTTTCTAAGATCATTGATGCGCGATGCGCGGCGGGTAATGACCGAAGTTCGTTCGGCGGCACCCGACGGCGGCATTAACGTTGTTCGTTTCACGCGTTTCTAAGATCATTGTTGCGCGATACGCGGCGGGTAATGACCGAAGTTCGTTCGGCGGCACCCGACGGCGGCATTAACGTTGTTCGTTTCAAACGTTTCCAGCACCATTGTTGCGCGATGCGCGGCGGGTAATGACCGAAGTTCGTTCGGCGGCACCCACCGGCGGCAATAACGTCATCCGTTTCACGCGTTTCTAAGATCATTGTTGCGCGATGGGCGGCGGGTAATGACCGAAGTTCGTTCGGCGGCACCCACCGGCGGCATTAACGTTATCCGTTTCACGCGTTTTTAAGATCATTGTTGCGCGTAGAGCGGCGGGTAATGACCGAAGTTCGTTCGGCGGCACCCACCGGCGGCATTAACGTTGTTCGTTTCAAACGTTTCTAGCATCATTGTTGCGCGATGCGCGGCGGATAATGTCCGAAGTTCGGTCGGCGGCACCCGACGGCGGCATTAACGTTATCCGTTTCACGCGTTTCTAAAATCATTGCTGCGCGATGCGCGGCGGGTAATGACCGAAGTTCGTTCGGCGGCACCCGACGGCGGCATTAACGTTGTTCGTTTCACGCGTTTCTAAGATCATTGTTGCGCGATACGCGGCGGGTAATGACCGAAGTTCGTTCGGCGGCACCCGCCGGCGGCTTTAACGTTATCCGTTTCACGCGTTTCTAAGATCATTGTTGCGCGATGCGCGGCGGGTAATGACCGAAGTTCGTTCGGCGGCACCCGACGGCGGCATTAACGTTGTTCGTTTCAAACGTTTCTGGCAACATTGTTGCGCGATGCGCGGCGGGTAATGACCGAAGTTCGTTCGGCGGCACCCGCCGGCGGCAATAACGTTATCCGTTTCACGCGTTCCTAAGATCATTGTTGCGCGATCCGCGGCGGGTAATGACCGAAGTTCGTTCGGCGGCACCCGACGGCGGCATAAACGTTTTTCGTTTCAAGCGTTTCTAGCACCATTGTTGCGCGATGCGCGGCGGGTAATGACCGAATTTCGTTCGGCGGCACCCGCCGGCGGCAATAACGTTATCCGTTTCACGCGTTTCTATGATCATTGTTGCGCGATCCGCGGCGGGTAATGACCGAAGTTCGTTCGGCGGCACCCGACGGCGGCATTAACGTTGTCCATTTCACGCGTTTCTAAGATCATTGTTGCGCGATGCACGGCGGTTAATGACCGAAGTTCGTTCGGCGGCACCCGACGGCGGTATTAACGTTGTTCGTTTCAGGCGTTTCTAAGATCATTGTTGCGCGATGCGCTGTTGGTAATGACCGAAGTTCGTTCGGCGGCACCCGCCGGCGGCATAAACGTTGTTCGTTTCAAACGTTTCTAGCATCATTGTTGCGCGATGCGCGGCGGGTAATGACCGAAGTTCGTTCGGCGGCACCCGACGGCGGCATTAATGTTATCCGTTTCACGCGTTCCTAAGACCATTGTTGCGCGATCCGCGGCGGGTAATGACCGAAGTTCGTTCGGCGGCACCCGACGGCGGCATAAACGTTGTTCGTTTCAAACGTTTCTAGCATCATTGTTGCGAGATGCGCGGCGGGTAATGACCGAAGTTCGTTCGGCGGCACCCGCCGGCGGCATTAATGTTATCCGTTTCACGCGTTTCTAAGATCTTTGTTGCGCGATGCCCGGCGGGTAATGACCGAAGTTCGTTCGGCGGCACCCGCCGGCGGCATTAACGTTATCCGTTTCACGCGTTTCTAAGATCATTGTTGCACGATGCGCGGCGGGTAATGACCGAAGTTCGTTCGGCGGCACCCGACGGCGGCATTAACGTTGTTCGTTTCAAACGTTTCTAGCATCATTGTTGCGCGATGCGCGGCGGATAATGTCCGAAGTTCGGTCGGCGGCACCCGACGGCGGCATTAACGTTATCCGTTTCACGCGTTTCTAAAATCATTGCTGCGCGATGCGCGGCGGGTAATGACCGAAGTTCGTTCGGCGGCACCCGCCGGCGGCATTAACGTTATCCGTTTCACGCGTTTCTAAGATCATTGTTGCACGATGCGCGGCGGGTAATGACCGAAGTTCGTTCGGCGGCACCCGACGGCGGCATTAACGTTGTTCGTTTCAAACGTTTCTAGCATCATTGTTGCGCGATGCGCGGCGGATAATGTCCGAAGTTCGGTCGGCGGCACCCGACGGCGGCATTAACGTTATCCGTTTCACGCGTTTCTAAAATCATTGCTGCGCGATGCGCGGCGGGTAATGACCGATGTTCGTTCGGCGGCACCCGACGGCGGCATTAACGTTTTTCGTTTCAAGCGTTTCTAGCACCATTGTTGCGCGATGCGCGGCGGGTAATGACCGAAGTTCGTTCGGCGGCACCCGCCGGCGGCAATAACGTTATCCGTTTCACGCGTTTCTAAGATCATTGTTGCGCGATGGGCGGCGGGTAATGACCGAAGTTCGTTCGGCGGCACCCACCGGCGGCATTAACGTTATCCGTTTCAGGCGTTTCTAAGATCATTGTTGCGCGATGCGCTGTTGGTAATGACCGAAGTTCGTTCGGCGGCACCCGCCGGCGGCATAAACGTTGTTCGTTTCAAACGTTTCTAGCATCATTGTTGCGCGATGCGCGGCGGGTAATGACCGAAGTTCGTTCGGCGGCACCCGACGGCGGCATTAATGTTATCCGTTTCACGCGTTTCTAAGATCTTTGTTGCGCGATCCGCGGCGGGTAATGACCGAAGTTCCTTCGGCGGCACCCGACGGCGGCATAAACGTTGTTCGTTTCAAACGTTTCTAGCATCATTGTTGCGCGATGCCCGGCGGGTAATGACCGAAGTTCGTTCGGCGGCACCCGCCGGCGGCAATAACGTCATCCGTTTCACGCGTTTCTAAGATCATTGTTGCGCGATGGGCGGCGGGTAATGACCGAAGTTCGTTCGGCGGCACCCACCGGCGGCATTAACGTTATCCGTTTCACGCGTTTTTAAGATCATTGTTGCGCGTAGAGCGGCGGGTAATGACCGAAGTTCGTTCGGCGGCACCCACCGGCGGCATTAACGTTATCCGTTTCACGAGTTTATAAGATCATTGTTGCGCGATGCGCGGCGGGTAATGACCGAAGTTCGTTCGGCGGCACCCGACGGCGGCATTAACGTTATCCGTTTCACGCGTTCCTAAGACCATTGTTGCGCGATCCGCGGCGGGTAATGACCGAAGTTCGTTCGGCGGCACCCGACGGCGGCATAAACGTTGTTCGTTTCAAACGTTTCTAGCATCATTGTTGCGAGATGCGCGGCGGGTAATGACCGAAGTTCGTTCGGCGGCACCCGCCGGCGGCATTAATGTTATCCGTTTCACGCGTTTCTAAGATCTTTGTTGCGCGATGCCCGGCGGGTAATGACCGAAGTTCGTTCGGCGGCACCCGCCGGCGGCATTAACGTTATCCGTTTCACGCGTTTCTAAGATCATTGTTGCACGATGCGCGGCGGGTAATGACCGAAGTTCGTTCGGCGGCACCCGACGGCGGCATTAACGTTGTTCGTTTCAAACGTTTCTAGCATCATTGTTGCGCGATGCGCGGCGGATAATGTCCGAAGTTCGGTCGGCGGCACCCGACGGCGGCATTAACGTTATCCGTTTCACGCGTTTCTAAAATCATTGCTGCGCGATGCGCGGCGGGTAATGACCGAAGTTCGTTCGGCGGCACCCGCCGGCGGCATTAACGTTATCCGTTTCACGCGTTTCTAAGATCATTGTTGCACGATGCGCGGCGGGTAATGACCGAAGTTCGTTCGGCGGCACCCGACGGCGGCATTAACGTTGTTCGTTTCAAACGTTTCTAGCATCATTGTTGCGCGATGCGCGGCGGATAATGTCCGAAGTTCGGTCGGCGGCACCCGACGGCGGCATTAACGTTATCCGTTTCACGCGTTTCTAAAATCATTGCTGCGCGATGCGCGGCGGGTAATGACCGAAGTTCGTTCGGCGGCACCCGACGGCGGCATTAACGTTGTTCGTTTCACGCGTTTCTAAGATCATTGTTGCGCGATACGCGGCGGGTAATGACCGAAGTTCGTTCGGCGGCACCCGACGGCGGCATAAACGTTGTTCGTTTCAAACGTTTCTAGCATCATTGTTGCGAGATGCGCGGCGGGTAATGACCGAAGTTCGTTCGGCGGCACCCGCCGGCGGCATTAATGTTATCCGTTTCACGCGTTTCTAAGATCTTTGTTGCGCGATGCCCGGCGGGTAATGACCGAAGTTCGTTCGGCGGCACCCGCCGGCGGCATTAACGTTATCCGTTTCACGCGTTTCTAAGATCATTGTTGCACGATGCGCGGCGGGTAATGACCGAAGTTCGTTCGGCGGCACCCGACGGCGGCATTAACGTTGTTCGTTTCAAACGTTTCTAGCATCATTGTTGCGCGATGCGCGGCGGATAATGTCCGAAGTTCGGTCGGCGGCACCCGACGGCGGCATTAACGTTATCCGTTTCACGCGTTTCTAAAATCATTGCTGCGCGATGCGCGGCGGGTAATGACCGAAGTTCGTTCGGCGGCACCCGCCGGCGGCATTAACGTTATCCGTTTCACGCGTTTCTAAGATCATTGTTGCACGATGCGCGGCGGGTAATGACCGAAGTTCGTTCGGCGGCACCCGACGGCGGCATTAACGTTGTTCGTTTCAAACGTTTCTAGCATCATTGTTGCGCGATGCGCGGCGGATAATGTCCGAAGTTCGGTCGGCGGCACCCGACGGCGGCATTAACGTTATCCGTTTCACGCGTTTCTAAAATCATTGCTGCGCGATGCGCGGCGGGTAATGACCGAAGTTCGTTCGGCGGCACCCACCGGCGGCATTAACGTTATCCGTTTCACGAGTTTATAAGATCATTGTTGCGCGATGCGCGGCGGGTAATGACCGAATTTCGTTCGGCGGCACCCGCCGGCGGCAATAACGTTATCCGTTTCACGCGTTTCTAAGATCATTGTTGCGCGATCCGCGGCGGGTAATGACCGAAGTTCGTTCGGCGGCACCCGACGGCGGCATTAACGTTGTTCGTTTCAAACGTTTCTAGCACCATTGTTGCGCGATGCGCGGCGGGTAATGACCGAAGTTCGTTCGGCGGCACCCGCCGGCGGCAATAACGTCATCCGTTTCACGCGTTTCTAAGATCATTGTTGCGCGATGGGCGGCGGGTAATGACCGAAGTTCGTTCGGCGGCACCCACCGGCGGCATTAACGTTATCCGTTTCACGCGTTTTTAAGATCATTGTTGCGCGTAGAGCGGCGGGTAATGACCGAAGTTCGTTCGGCGGCACCCACCGGCGGCATTAACGTTATCCGTTTCACGAGTTTATAATATCATTGTTGCGCGATGCGCGGCGGGTAATGACCGAAGTTCGTTCGGCGGCACCCGACGGCGGCATTAACGTTATCCGTTTCACGCGTTCCTAAGACCATTGTTGCGCGATCCGCGGCGGGTAATGACCGAAGTTCGTTCGGCGGCACCCGACGGCGGCATTAACGTTGTTCGTTTCAAACGTTTCTAGCATCATTGTTGCGCGATGCGCGGCGGATAATGTCCGAAGTTCGGTCGGCGGCACCCGACGGCGGCATTAACGTTATCCGTTTCACGCGTTTCTAAAATCATTGCTGCGCGATGCGCGGCGGGTAATGACCGAAGTTCGTTCGGCGGCACCCGACGGCGGCATTAACGTTGTTCGTTTCACGCGTTTCTAAGATCATTGTTGCGCGATACGCGGCGGGTAATGACCGAAGTTCGTTCGGCGGCACCCGACGGCGGCATTAACGTTGTTCGTTTCAAACGTTTCTAGCACCATTGTTGCGCGATGCGCGGCGGGTAATGACCGAAGTTCGTTCGGCGGCACCCGCCGGCGGCAATAACGTCATCCGTTTCACGCGTTTCTAAGATCATTGTTGCGCGATGGGCGGCGGGTAATGACCGAAGTTCGTTCGGCGGCACCCACCGGCGGCATTAACGTTATCCGTTTCACGCGTTTTTAAGATCATTGTTGCGCGTAGAGCGGCGGGTAATGACCGAAGTTCGTTCGGCGGCACCCACCGGCGGCATTAACGTTATCCGTTTCACGAGTTTATAATATCATTGTTGCGCGATGCGCGGCGGGTAATGACCGAAGTTCGTTCGGCGGCACCCGACGGCGGCATTAACGTTATCCGTTTCACGCGTTCCTAAGACCATTGTTGCGCGATCCGCGGCGGGTAATGACCGAAGTTCGTTCGGCGGCACCCGACGGCGGCATAAACGTTGTTCGTTTCAAACGTTTCTAGCATCATTGTTGCGAGATGCGCGGCGGGTAATGACCGAACTTCGTTCGGCGGCACCCGCCGGCGGCATTAATGTTATCCGTTTCACGCGTTTCTAAGATCTTTGTTGCGCGATGCCCGGCGGGTAATGACCGAAGTTCGTTCGGCGGCACCCGCCGGCGGCATTAACGTTATCCGTTTCACGCGTTTCTAAGATCATTGTTGCACGATGCGCGGCGGGTAATGACCGAAGTTCGTTCGGCGGCACCCGACGGCGGCATTAACGTTGTTCGTTTCAAACGTTTCTAGCATCATTGTTGCGCGATGCGCGGCGGATAATGTCCGAAGTTCGGTCGGCGGCACCCGACGGCGGCATTAACGTTATCCGTTTCACGCGTTTCTAAAATCATTGCTGCGCGATGCGCGGCGGGTAATGACCGAAGTTCGTTCGGCGGCACCCGACGGCGGCATTAACGTTGTTCGTTTCACGCGTTTCTAAGATCATTGTTGCGCGATACGCGGCGGGTAATGACCGAAGTTCGTTCGGCGGCACCCGACGGCGGCATAAACGTTGTTCGTTTCAAACGTTTCTAGCATCATTGTTGCGCGATGCGCGGCGGGTAATGACCGAAGTTCGTTCGGCGGCACCCGACGGCGGCATTAATGTTATCCGTTTCACGCGTTTCTAAGATCTTTGTTGCGCGATCCGCGGCGGGTAATGACCGAAGTTCCTTCGGCGGCACACGACGGCGGCATAAACGTTGTTCGTTTCAAACGTTTCTAGCATCATTGTTGCGCGATGCCCGGCGGGTAATGACCGAAGTTCGTTCGGCGGCACCCGCCGGCGGCAATAACGTCATCCGTTTCACGCGTTTCTAAGATCATTGTTGCGCGATGGGCGGCGGGTAATGACCGAAGTTCGTTCGGCGGCACCCACCGGCGGCATTAACGTTATCCGTTTCACGCGTTTTTAAGATCATTGTTGCGCGTAGAGCGGCGGGTAATGACCGAAGTTCGTTCGGCGGCACCCACCGGCGGCATTAACGTTATCCGTTTCACGAGTTTATAAGGTCATTGTTGCGCGATGCGCGGCGGGTAATGACCGAAGTTCGTTCGGCGGCACCCGACGGCGGCATTAACGTTATCCGTTTCACGCGTTTCTAAGATCATTGTTGCGCGATGCGCGGCGGGTAATGACCGAAGTTCGTTCGGCGGCACCCGACGGCGGCATTAACGTTGTTCGTTTCAAACGTTTCTAGCATCATTGTTGCGCGATGCGCGGCAGATAATGTCCGAAGTTCGTTCGGCGGCACCCGACGGCGGCATTAACGTTATCCGTTTCACGCGTTTCTAAAATCATTGCTGCGCGATGCGCGGCGGGTAATGACCGATGTTCGTTCGGCGGCACCCGACGGCGGCATTAACGTTTTTCGTTTCAAGCGTTTCTAGCACCATTGTTGCGCGATGCGCGGCGGGTAATGACCGAAGTTCGTTCTGCGGCACCCGCCGGCGGCAATAACGTTATCCGTTTCACGCGTTTCTAAGATCATTGTTGGGCGATGGGCGCTGGGTAATGACCGAAGTTCGTTCGGCGGCACCCGCTGGCGGCATTAACGTTATCCGTTTCACGCGTTTCTAAGATCATTGTTGCGCGATGCGCGGCGGGTAATAACCGAAGTTCGTTCGGCGGCACCCGACGGCGGCATTAACGTTATCCGTTTCACGCGTTTCTAAGATCATTGATGCGCGATGCGCGGCGGGTAATGACCGAAGTTCGTTCTGCGGCACCCGCCGGCGGCAATAACGTTATCCGTTTCACGCGTTCCTAAGACCATTGTTGCGCGATGCGCTGTTGGTAATGACCGAAGTTCGTTCGGCGGCACCCGCCGGCGGCATTAACGTTATCCGTTTCACGCGTTTCTAAGATCATTGTAGCGCGATCCGCGGCGGGTAATGACCGAAGTTCGTTCGGCGGCACCCGCCGGCGGCAATAACGTTATCCGTTTCACGCGTTCCTAAGACCATTGTTGCGCGATCCGCGGCGGGTAATGACCGAAGTTCGTTCGGCGGCACCCGACGGCGGCATAAACGTTGTTCGTTTCAAACGTTTCTAGCATCATTGTTGCGCGATGCGCGGCGGGTAATGACCGAAGTTCGTTCGGCGGCACCCGCCGGCGGCAATAACGTCATCCGTTTCACGCGTTTCTAAGATCATTGTTGCGCGATGGGCGGCGGGTAATGACCGAAGTTCGTTCGGCGGCACCCACCGGCGGCATTAACGTTATCCGTTTCACGCGTTTTTAAGATCATTGTTGCGCGTAGAGCGGCGGGTAATGACCGAAGTTCGTTCGGCGGCACCCACCGGCGGCATTAACGTTATCCGTTTCACGAGTTTATAAGATCATTGTTGCGCGATGCGCGGCGGGTAATGACCGAAGTTCGTTCGGCGGCACCCGACGGCGGCATTAACGTTATCCGTTTCACGCGTTCCTAAGACCATTGTTGCGCGATCCGCGGCGGGTAATGACCGAAGTTCGTTCGGCGGCACCCGACGGCGGCATAAACGTTGTTCGTTTCAAACGTTTCTAGCATCATTGTTGCGAGATGCGCGGCGGGTAACGACCGAACTTCGTTCGGCGGCACCCGCCGGCGGCATTAATGTTATCCGTTTCACGCGTTTCTAAGATCTTTGTTGCGCGATGCCCGGCGGGTAATGACCGAAGTTCGTTCGGCGGCACCCGCCGGCGGCATTAACGTTATCCGTTTCACGCGTTTCTAAGATCATTGTTGCACGATGCGCGGCGGGTAATGACCGAAGTTCGTTCGGCGGCACCCACCGGCGGCATTAACGTTATCCGTTTCACGCGTTTTTAAGATCATTGTTGCGCGTAGAGCGGCGGGTAATGACCGAAGTTCGTTCGGCGGCACCCACCGGCGGCATTAACGTTGTTCGTTTCAAACGTTTCTAGCATCATTGTTGCGCGATGCGCGGCGGATAATGTCCGAAGTTCGGTCGGCGGCACCCGACGGCGGCATTAACGTTATCCGTTTCACGCGTTTCTAAAATCATTGCTGCGCGATGCGCGGCGGGTAATGACCGAAGTTCGTTCTGCGGCACCCGCCGGCGGCAATAACGTTATCCGTTTCACGCGTTCCTAAGACCATTGTTGCGCGATGCGCGGCGGGTAATGACCGAAGTTCGTTCGGCGGCACCCACCGGCGGCATTAACGTTATCCGTTTCACGCGTTCCTAAGACCATTGTTGCGCGATGCGCGGCGGGTAATGACCGAAGTTCGTTCGGCGGCACCCGACGGCGGCATAAACGTTGTTCGTTTCAAACGTTTCTAGCATCATTGTTGCGAGATGCGCGGCGGGTAATGACCGAAGTTCGTTCGGCGGCACCCGCCGGCGGCATTAATGTTATCCGTTTCACGCGTTTCTAAGATCTTTGTTGCGCGATGCCCGGCGGGTAATGACCGAAGTTCGTTCGGCGGCACCCGCCGGCGGCATTAACGTTATCCGTTTCACGCGTTTCTAAGATCATTGTTGCACGATGCGCGGCGGGTAATGACCGAAGTTCGTTCGGCGGCACCCGACGGCGGCATTAACGTTGTTCGTTTCAAACGTTTCTAGCATCATTGTTGCGCGATGCGCGGCGGATAATGTCCGAAGTTCGGTCGGCGGCACCCGACGGCGGCATTAACGTTATCCGTTTCACGCGTTTCTAAAATCATTGCTGCGCGATGCGCGGCGGGTAATGACCGAAGTTCGTTCGGCGGCACCCGACGGCGGCATTAACGTTGTTCGTTTCACGCGTTTCTAAGATCATTGTTGCGCGATACGCGGCGGGTAATGACCGAAGTTCGTTCGGCGGCACCCGACGGCGGCATTAACGTTGTTCGTTTCAAACGTTTCTAGCACCATTGTTGCGCGATGCGCGGGGGGTAATGACCGAAGTTCGTTCGGCGGCACCCACCGGCGGCAATAACGTCATCCGTTTCACGCGTTTCTAAGATCATTGTTGCGCGATGGGCGGCGGGTAATGACCGAAGTTCGTTCGGCGGCACCCACCGGCGGCATTAACGTTATCCGTTTCATGCGTTTTTAAGATCATTGTTGCGCGTAGAGCGGCGGGTAATGACCGAAGTTCGTTCGGCGGCACCCACCGGCGGCATTAACGTTATCCGTTTCACGAGTTTATAAGGTCATTGTTGCGCGATGCGCGGCGGGTAATGACCGAAGTTCGTTCGGCGGCACCCGACGGCGGCATTAACGTTATCCGTTTCACGCGTTTCTAAGATCATTGTTGCGCGATGCGCGGCGGGTAATGACCGAAGTTCGTTCGGCGGCACCCGACGGCGGCATTAACGTTGTTCGTTTCAAACGTTTCTAGCATCATTGTTGCGCGATGCGCGGCAGATAATGTCCGAAGTTCGGTCGGCGGCACCCGACGGCGGCATTAACGTTATCCGTTTCACGCGTTTCTAAAATCATTGCTGCGCGATGCGCGGCGGGTAATGACCGATGTTCGTTCGGCGGCACCCGACGGCGGCATTAACGTTTTTCGTTTCAAGCGTTTCTAGCACCATTGTTGCGCGATGCGCGGCGGGTAATGACCGAAGTTCGTTCGGCGGCACCCGCCGGCGGCATTAACGTTATCCGTTTCACGCGTTCCTAAGACCATTGTTGCGCGATGCGCGGCGGGTAATGACCGAAGTTCGTTCGGCGGTACCCGCCGGCGGCAATAACGTTATCCGTTTCACGCGTTTCTAAGATCATTGTTGCGTGATGCGCGGCGGGTAATGACCGAAGTTCGTTCGGCGGCACCCGACGGCGGCATTAACGTTATCCATTTCACGCGTTTCTAAGATCATTGTTGCGCGATGCACGGCGGTTAATGACCGAAGTTCGTTCGGCGGCACCCGACGGCGGTATTAACGTTGTTCGTTTCAGGCGTTTCTAAGATCATTGTTGCGCGATGCGCTGTTGGTAATGACCGAAGTTCGTTCGGCGGCACCCGCCGGCGGCATTAACGTTATCCGTTTCACGCGTTTCTAAGATCATTGTAGCGCGATCCGCGGCGGGTAATGACCGAAGTTCGTTCGGCGGCACCCGCCGGCGGCAATAACGTTATCCGTTTCACGCGTTCCTAAGACCATTGTTGCGCGATCCGCGGCGGGTAATGACCGAAGTTCGTTCGGCGGCACCCGACGGCGGCATAAACGTTGTTCGTTTCAAACGTTTCTAGCATCATTGTTGCGCGATGCGCGGCGGGTAATGACCGAAGTTCGTTCGGCGGCACCCACCGGCGGCACCCGCCGGCGGCAATAACGTTATCCGTTTCACGCGTTTCTAAGATCATTGTTGCGCGATCCGCGGCGGGTAATGACCGAAGTTCGTTCGGCGGCACCCGACGG
Source organism: Xylocopa violacea (assembly GCA_963969225.1). Lineage (NCBI taxonomy): Eukaryota > Metazoa > Arthropoda > Insecta > Hymenoptera > Apidae > Xylocopa > Xylocopa violacea. Next base: position 26,498,816 of record CAXAJV010000004.1, read on the forward strand.
CGGCATTAACGTTGTTCGTTTCAAACGTTTCTAGCACCATTGTTGCGCGATGCGCGGCGGGTAATGACCGAAGTTCGTTCGGCGGCACCCGCCGGCGGCAATAACGTCATCCGTTTCACGCGTTTCTAAGATCATTGTTGCGCGATGGGCGGCGGGTAATGACCGAAGTTCGTTCGGCGGCACCCACCGGCGGCATTAACGTTATCCGTTTCACGCGTTTTTAAGATCATTGTTGCGCGTAGAGCGGCGGGTAATGACCGAAGTTCGTTCGGCGGCACCCACCGGCGGCATTAACGTTATCCGTTTCACGAGTTTATAAGGTCATTGTTGCGCGATGCGCGGCGGGTAATGACCGAAGTTCGTTCGGCGGCACCCGACGGCGGCATTAACGTTATCCGTTTCACGCGTTTCTAAGATCATTGTTGCGCGATGCGCGGCGGGTAATGACCGAAGTTCGTTCGGCGGCACCCGACGGCGGCATTAACGTTGTTCGTTTCAAACGTTTCTAGCATCATTGTTGCGCGATGCGCGGCAGATAATGTCCGAAGTTCGTTCGGCGGCACCCGCCGGCGGCATTAACGTTATCCGTTTCACGCGTTTCTAAGATCATTGTTGCGCGATGCGCGGCGGGTAATAACCGAAGTTCGTTCGGCGGCACCCGACGGCGGCATTAACGTTATCCGTTTCACGCGTTTCTAAGATCATTGATGCGCGATGCGCGGCGGGTAATGACCGAAGTTCGTTCTGCGGCACCCGCCGGCGGCAATAACGTTATCCGTTTCACGCGTTCCTAAGACCATTGTTGCGCGATGCGCGGCGGGTAATGACCGAAGTTCGTTCGGCGGTACCCGCCGGCGGCAATAACGTTATCCGTTTCACGCGTTTCTAAGATCATTGTTGCGTGATGCGCGGCGGGTAATGACCGAAGTTCGTTCGGCGGCACCCGACGGCGGCATTAACGTTATCCATTTCACGCGTTTCTAAGATCATTGTTGCGCGATGCACGGCGGTTAATGACCGAAGTTCGTTCGGCGGCACCCGACGGCGGTATTAACGTTGTTCGTTTCAGGCGTTTCTAAGATCATTGTTGCGCGATGCGCTGTTGGTAATGACCGAAGTTCGTTCGGCGGCACCCGCCGGCGGCATTAACGTTATCCGTTTCACGCGTTTCTAAGATCATTGTAGCGCGATCCGCGGCGGGTAATGACCGAAGTTCGTTCGGCGGCACCCGCCGGCGGCAATAACGTTATCCGTTTCACGCGTTCCTAAGACCATTGTTGCGCGATCCGCGGCGGGTAATGACCGAAGTTCGTTCGGCGGCACCCGACGGCGGCATAAACGTTGTTCGTTTCAAACGTTTCTAGCATCATTGTTGCGCGATGCGCGGCGGGTAATGACCGAAGTTCGTTCGGCGGCACCCGCCGGCGGCAATAACGTCATCCGTTTCACGCGTTTCTAAGATCATTGTTGCGCGATGGGCGGCGGGTAATGACCGAAGTTCGTTCGGCGGCACCCACCGGCGGCATTAACGTTATCCGTTTCACGCGTTTTTAAGATCATTGTTGCGCGTAGAGCGGCGGGTAATGACCGAAGTTCGTTCGGCGGCACCCACCGGCGGCATTAACGTTATCCGTTTCACGAGTTTATAAGATCATTGTTGCGCGATGCGCGGCGGGTAATGACCGAAGTTCGTTCGGCGGCACCCGACGGCGGCATTAACGTTATCCGTTTCACGCGTTCCTAAGACCATTGTTGCGCGATCCGCGGCGGGTAATGACCGAAGTTCGTTCGGCGGCACCCGACGGCGGCATAAACGTTGTTCGTTTCAAACGTTTCTAGCATCATTGTTGCGAGGTGCGCGGCGGGTAACGACCGAACTTCGTTCGGCGGCACCCGCCGGCGGCATTAATGTTATCCGTTTCACGCGTTTCTAAGATCTTTGTTGCGCGATGCCCGGCGGGTAATGACCGAAGTTCGTTCGGCGGCACCCGCCGGCGGCATTAACGTTATCCGTTTCACGCGTTTCTAAGATCATTGTTGCACGATGCGCGGCGGGTAATGACCGAAGTTCGTTCGGCGGCACCCACCGGCGGCATTAACGTTATCCGTTTCACGCGTTTTTAAGATCATTGTTGCGCGTAGAGCGGCGGGTAATGACCGAAGTTCGTTCGGCGGCACCCACCGGCGGCATTAACGTTGTTCGTTTCAAACGTTTCTAGCATCATTGTTGCGCGATGCGCGGCGGATAATGTCCGAAGTTCGGTCGGCGGCACCCGACGGCGGCATTAACGTTATCCGTTTCACGCGTTTCTAAAATCATTGCTGCGCGATGCGCGGCGGGTAATGACCGAAGTTCGTTCTGCGGCACCCGCCGGCGGCAATAACGTTATCCGTTTCACGCGTTCCTAAGACCATTGTTGCGCGATGCGCGGCGGGTAATGACCGAAGTTCGTTCGGCGGCACCCACCGGCGGCATTAACGTTATCCGTTTCACGCGTTCCTAAGACCATTGTTGCGCGATCCGCGGCGGGTAATGACCGAAGTTCGTTCGGCGGCACCCGACGGCGGCATAAACGTTGTTCGTTTCAAACGTTTCTAGCATCATTGTTGCGAGATGCGCGGCGGGTAATGACCGAAGTTCGTTCGGCGGCACCCGCCGGCGGCATTAATGTTATCCGTTTCACGCGTTTCTAAGATCTTTGTTGCGCGATGCCCGGCGGGTAATGACCGAAGTTCGTTCGGCGGCACCCGCCGGCGGCATTAACGTTATCCGTTTCACGCGTTTCTAAGATCATTGTTGCACGATGCGCGGCGGGTAATGACCGAAGTTCGTTCGGCGGCACCCGACGGCGGCATTAACGTTGTTCGTTTCAAACGTTTCTAGCATCATTGTTGCGCGATGCGCGGCGGATAATGTCCTAAGTTCGGTCGGCGGCACCCGACGGCGGCATTAACGTTATCCGTTTCACGCGTTTCTAAAATCATTGCTGCGCGATGCGCGGCGGGTAATGACCGAAGTTCGTTCGGCGGCACCCGACGGCGGCATTAACGTTGTTCGTTTCACGCGTTTCTAAGATCATTGTTGCGCGATACGCGGCGGGTAATGACCGAAGTTCGTTCGGCGGCACCCGACGGCGGCATTAACGTTGTTCGTTTCAAACGTTTCTTGCACCATTGTTGCGCGATGCGCGGGGGGTAATGACCGAAGTTCGTTCGGCGGCACCCACCGGCGGCAATAACGTCATCCGTTTCACGCGTTTCTAAGATCATTGTTGCGCGATGGGCGGCGGGTAATGACCGAAGTTCGTTCGGCGGCACCCACCGGCGGCATTAACGTTATCCGTTTCATGCGTTTTTAAGATCATTGTTGCGCGTAGAGCGGCGGGTAATGACCGAAGTTCGTTCGGCGGCACCCACCGGCGGCATTAACGTTATCCGTTTCACGAGTTTATAAGGTCATTGTTGCGCGATGCGCGGCGGGTAATGACCGAAGTTCGTTCGGCGGCACCCGACGGCGGCATTAACGTTATCCGTTTCACGCGTTTCTAAGATCATTGTTGCGCGATGCGCGGCGGGTAATGACCGAAGTTCGTTCGGCGGCACCCGACGGCGGCATTAACGTTGTTCGTTTCAAACGTTTCTAGCATCATTGTTGCGCGATGCGCGGCAGATAATGTCCGAAGTTCGGTCGGCGGCACCCGACGGCGGCATTAACGTTATCCGTTTCACGCGTTTCTAAAATCATTGCTGCGCGATGCGCGGCGGGTAATGACCGATGTTCGTTCGGCGGCACCCGACGGCGGCATTAACGTTTTTCGTTTCAAGCGTTTCTAGCACCATTGTTGCGCGATGCGCGGCGGGTAATGACCGAAGTTCGTTCGGCGGCACCCGCCGGCGGCATTAACGTTATCCGTTTCACGCGTTCCTAAGACCATTGTTGCGCGATGCGCGGCGGGTAATGACCGAAGTTCGTTCGGCGGTACCCGCCGGCGGCAATAACGTTATCCGTTTCACGCGTTTCTAAGATCATTGTTGCGTGATGCGCGGCGGGTAATGACCGAAGTTCGTTCGGCGGCACCCGACGGCGGCATTAACGTTATCCATTTCACGCGTTTCTAAGATCATTGTTGCGCGATGCACGGCGGTTAATGACCGAAGTTCGTTCGGCGGCACCCGACGGCGGTATTAGCGTTGTTCGTTTCAGGCGTTTCTAAGATCATTGTTGCGCGATGCGCTGTTGGTAATGACCGAAGTTCGTTCGGCGGCACCCGCCGGCGGCATTAACGTTATCCGTTTCACGCGTTTCTAAGATCATTGTAGCGCGATCCGCGGCGGGTAATGACCGAAGTTCGTTCGGCGGCACCCGCCGGCGGCAATAACGTTATCCGTTTCACGCGTTCCTAAGACCATTGTTGCGCGATCCGCGGCGGGTAATGACCGAAGTTCGTTCGGCGGCACCCGACGGCGGCATAAACGTTGTTCGTTTCAAACGTTTCTAGCATCATTGTTGCGCGATGCGCGGCGGGTAATGACCGAAGTTCGTTCGGCGGCACCCACCGGCGGCATTAACGTTATCCGTTTCACGAGTTTATAAGATCATTGTTGCGCGATGCGCGGCGGGTAATGACCGAAGTTCGTTCGGCGGCACCCGACGGCGGCATTAACGTTATCCGTTTCACGCGTTCCTAAGACCATTGTTGCGCGATCCGCGGCGGGTAATGACCGAAGTTCGTTCGGCGGCACCCGACGGCGGCATAAACGTTGTTCGTTTCAAACGTTTCTAGCATCATTGTTGCGAGATGCGCGGCGGGTAACGACCGAACTTCGTTCGGCGGCACCCGCCGGCGGCATTAATGTTATCCGTTTCACGCGTTTCTAAGATCTTTGTTGCGCGATGACCGGCGGGTAATGACCGAAGTTCGTTCGGCGGCACCCGCCGGCGGCATTAACGTTATCCGTTTCACGCGTTTCTAAGATCATTGTTGCACGATGCGCGGCGGGTAATGACCGAAGTTCGTTCGGCGGCACCCACCGGCGGCATTAACGTTATCCGTTTCACGCGTTTTTAAGATCATTGTTGCGCGTAGAGCGGCGGGTAATGACCGAAGTTCGTTCGGCGGCACCCACCGGCGGCATTAACGTTGTTCGTTTCAAACGTTTCTAGCATCATTGTTGCGCGATGCGCGGCGGATAATGTCCGAAGTTCGGTCGGCGGCACCCGACGGCGGCATTAACGTTATCCGTTTCACGCGTTTCTAAAATCATTGCTGCGCGATGCGCGGCGGGTAATGACCGAAGTTCGTTCTGCGGCACCCGCCGGCGGCAATAACGTTATCCGTTTCACGCGTTCCTAAGACCATTGTTGCGCGATGCGCGGCGGGTAATGACCGAAGTTCGTTCGGCGGCACCCGCCGGCGGCATTAATGTTATCCGTTTCACGCGTTTCTAAGATCTTTGTTGCGCGATCCGCGGCGGGTAATGACCGAAGTTCGTTCGGCGGCACCCGACGGCGGCATAAACGTTGTTCGTTTCAAACGTTTCTAGCATCATTGTTGCGCGATGCGCGGCGGGTAATGACCGAAGTTCGTTCGGCGGCACCCGACGGCGGCATTAATGTTATCCGTTTCACGCGTTTCTAAGATCTTTGTTGCGCGATGCCCGGCGGGTAATGACCGAAGTTCGTTCGGCGGCACCCGACGGCGGCATTAACGTTATCCGTTTCACGCGTTTCTAAGATCATTGTTGCGCGATGCGCGGCGGGTAATGACCGAAGTTCGTTCGGCGGCACCCGACGGCGGCATTAACGTTGTTCGTTTCAAACGTTTCTAGCATCATTGTTGCGCGATGCGCGGCGGATAATGTCCGAAGTTCGGTCGGCGGCACCCGACAGCGGCATTAACGTTATCCGTTTCACGCGTTTCTAAAATCATTGCTGCGCGATGCGCGGCGGGTAATGACCGAAGTTCGTTCGGCGGCACCCGACGGCGGCATTAACGTTGTTCGTTTCACGCGTTTCTAAGATCATTGTTGCGCGATACGCGGCGGGTAATGACCGAAGTTCGTTCGGCGGCACCCGCCGGCGGCTTTAACGTTATCCGTTTCACGCGTTTCTAAGATCATTGTTGCGCGATGCGCGGCGGGTAATGACCGAAGTTCGTTCGGCGGCACTCGACGGCGGCATTAACGTTGTTCGTTTCAAGCGTTTCTAGCATTATTGTTGCGCGATGCGCGGTGGGTAATGACCGAAGTTCGTTCGGCGGCATCCCCCGGCGGCTTTAACGTTATCCGTTTCACGCGTTTCTAAGATCATTGTTGCGCGATGCGCGGCGGGTAATGACCGAAGTTCGTTCGGCGGCACTCGACGGCGGCATTAACGTTGTTCGTTTCAAGCGTTTCTAGCATTATTGTTGCGCGATGCGCGGCCGGTAATGACCGAAGTTCGTTCGGCGGCACCCGACGGCGGCATTAACGTTATCCATTTCACGCGTTTCTAAGATCATTGTTGCGCGATGCGCGGCGGGTAATAACCGAAGTTCGTTCGGCGGCACCCGACGGCGGTATTAACGTTGTTCGTTTCAGGCGTTTCTAAGATCATTGTTGCGCGATGCGCTGTTGGTAATGACCGAAGTTCGTTCGGCGGCACCCGCCGGCGGCATTAACGTTATCCGTTTCACGCGTTTCTAAGATCATTGTTGCGCGATGGGCGGCGGGTAATGACCGAAGTTCGTTCGGCGGCACCCGCCGGCGGCATTAACGTTATCCGTTTCACGCGTTTCTAAGATCATTGTTGCGCGATGGGCGGCGCGTAATGACCGAAGTTCGTTCGGCGGCACCCACCGGCGGCATTAACGTTATTCGTTTCAAGCGTTTCTAGCATCATTGTTGCGCGATGCGCGGCGAGTAATGACCGATGTTCGTTCCGCGGCACCCGACGGCGGCATTAACGTTTTTCGTTTCAGGCGTTTCTAGCACCATTGTTGCGCGATGCGCGGCGGTTAATGACCGAAGTTCGTTCGGCGGCACCCGACGGCGGCATTAACGTTATTCGTTTCAAGCGTTTCTAGCATCATTGTTGCGCGATGCGCGGCGAGTAATGACCGATGTTCGTTCCGCGGCACCCGACGGCGGCATTAACGTTTTTCGTTTCAAGCGTTTCTAGCACCATTGTTGCGCGATGCGCGGCGGGTAATGACCGAAGTTCGTTCGGCGGCACCCGCCGGCGGCATTAACGTTTTTCGTTTCAAGCGTTTCTAGCACCATTGTTGCGCGATGCGCGGCGGGTAATGACCGAAGTTCGTTCGGCGGCACCCGCCGGCGGCAATAACGTTATCCGTTTCACGCGTTCCTAAGATCATTGTTGCGCGATCCGCGGCGGGTAATGACCGAAGTTCGTTCGGCGGCACCCGACGGCGGCATAAACGTTGTTCGTTTCAAGCGTTTCTAGCATCATTGTTGCGCGATGCGCGGCGTATGATGACAGAAGTTCGTTCGGCGGCACCCCGACGGCGGCATAAACGTTTTTCGTTTCAAGCGTTTCTAGCACCATTGTTGCGCGATGCGCGGCGGTTAATGACCGAAGTTCGTTCGGCGGCACCCGACGGCGGCATTAATGTTATTCGTTTCAAGCGTTTCTAGCATCATTGTTGCGCGATGCGCGGCGAGTAATGACCGATGTTCGTTCCGCGGCACCCGACGGCGGCATTAACGTTTTTCGTTTCAAGCGTTTCTAGCACCATTGTTGGGCGATGCGCGGCGGGTAATGACCGAAGTTCGTTCGGCGGCACCCGCCGGCGGCATTAATGTTATCCGTTTCACGCGTTTCTAAGATCTTTGTTGCGCGATCCGCGGCGGTTAATGACCGAAGTTCGTTCGGCGGCACCCGACGGCGGTATTAGCGTTGTTCGTTTCAGGCGTTTCTAAGATCATTGTTGCGCGATGCGCTGTTGGTAATGACCGAAGTTCGTTCGGCGGCACCCGCCGGCGGCATTAACGTTATCCGTTTCACGCGTTTCTAAGATCATTGTAGCGCGATCCGCGGCGGGTAATGACCGAAGTTCGTTCGGCGGCACCCGCCGGCGGCAATAACGTTATCCGTTTCACGCGTTCCTAAGACCATTGTTGCGCGATCCGCGGCGGGTAATGACCGAAGTTCGTTCGGCGGCACCCGACGGCGGCATAAACGTTGTTCGTTTCAAACGTTTCTAGCATCATTGTTGCGCGATGCGCGGCGGGTAATGACCGAAGTTCGTTCGGCGGCACCCACCGGCGGCATTAACGTTATCCGTTTCACGAGTTTATAAGATCATTGTTGCGCGATGCGCGGCGGGTAATGACCGAAGTTCGTTCGGCGGCACCCGACGGCGGCATTAACGTTATCCGTTTCACGCGTTCCTAAGACCATTGTTGCGCGATCCGCGGCGGGTAATGACCGAAGTTCGTTCGGCGGCACCCGACGGCGGCATAAACGTTGTTCGTTTCAAACGTTTCTAGCATCATTGTTGCGAGATGCGCGGCGGGTAACGACCGAACTTCGTTCGGCGGCACCCGCCGGCGGCATTAATGTTATCCGTTTCACGCGTTTCTAAGATCTTTGTTGCGCGATGCCCGGCGGGTAATGACCGAAGTTCGTTCGGCGGCACCCGCCGGCGGCATTAACGTTATCCGTTTCACGCGTTTCTAAGATCATTGTTGCACGATGCGCGGCGGGTAATGACCGAAGTTCGTTCGGCGGCACCCACCGGCGGCATTAACGTTATCCGTTTCACGCGTTTTTAAGATCATTGTTGCGCGTAGAGCGGCGGGTAATGACCGAAGTTCGTTCGGCGGCACCCACCGGCGGCATTAACGTTGTTCGTTTCAAACGTTTCTAGCATCATTGTTGCGCGATGCGCGGCGGATAATGTCCGAAGTTCGGTCGGCGGCACCCGACGGCGGCATTAACGTTATCCGTTTCACGCGTTTCTAAAATCATTGCTGCGCGATGCGCGGCGGGTAATGACCGAAGTTCGTTCTGCGGCACCCGCCGGCGGCAATAACGTTATCCGTTTCACGCGTTCCTAAGACCATTGTTGCGCGATGCGCGGCGGGTAATGACCGAAGTTCGTTCGGCGGCACCCACCGGCGGCATTAACGTTATCCGTTTCACGCGTTCCTAAGACCATTGTTGCGCGATCCGCGGCGGGTAATGACCGAAGTTCGTTCGGCGGCACCCGACGGCGGCATAAACGTTGTTCGTTTCAAACGTTTCTAGCATCATTGTTGCGAGATGCGCGGCGGGTAATGACCGAAGTTCGTTCGGCGGCACCCGCCGGCGGCATTAATGTTATCCGTTTCACGCGTTTCTAAGATCTTTGTTGCGCGATGCCCGGCGGGTAATGACCGAAGTTCGTTCGGCGGCACCCGCCGGCGGCATTAACGTTATCCGTTTCACGCGTTTCTAAGATCATTGTTGCACGATGCGCGGCGGGTAATGACCGAAGTTCGTTCGGCGGCACCCGACGGCGGCATTAACGTTGTTCGTTTCAAACGTTTCTAGCATCATTGTTGCGCGATGCGCGGCGGATAATGTCCGAAGTTCGGTCGGCGGCACCCGACGGCGGCATTAACGTTATCCGTTTCACGCGTTTCTAAAATCATTGCTGCGCGATGCGCGGCGTGTAATGACCGAAGTTCGTTCGGCGGCACCCGACGGCGGCATTAACGTTGTTCGTTTCACGCGTTTCTAAGATCATTGTTGCGCGATACGCGGCGGGTAATGACCGAAGTTCGTTCGGCGGCACCCGACGGCGGCATAAACGTTGTTCGTTTCAAGCGTTTCTAGCATCATTGTTGCGCGATGCGCGGCGTATGATGACAGAAGTTCGTTCGGCGGCACCCCGACGGCGGCATTAACGTTTTTCGTTTCAAGCGTTTCTAGCACCATTGTTGCGCGATGCGCGGCGGTTAATGACCGAAGTTCGTTCGGCGGCACCCGACGGCGGCATTAATGTTATTCGTTTCAAGCGTTTCTAGCATCATTGTTGCGCGATGCGCGGCGAGTAATGACCGATGTTCGTTCCGCGGCACCCGACGGCGGCATTAACGTTTTTCGTTTCAAGCGTTTCTAGCACCATTGTTGCGCGATGCGCGGCGGGTAATGACCGAAGTTCGTTCGGCGGCACCCGCCGGCGGCATTAATGTTATCCGTTTCACGCGTTTCTAAGATCTTTGTTGCGCGATCCGCGGCGGGTAATGACCGAAGTTCGTTCGGCGGCACCCGACGGCGGCATAAACGTTGTTCGTTTCAAACGTTTCTAGCATCATTGTTGCGCGATGCGCGGCGGGTAATGACCGAAGTTCGTTCGGCGGAACCCGACGGCGGCATTAATGTTATCCGTTTCACGCGTTTCTAAGATCTTTGTTGCGCGATGCCCGGCGGGTAATGACCGAAGTTCGTTCGGCGGCACCCGACGGCGGCATTAACGTTATCCGTTTCACGCGTTTCTAAGATCATTGTTGCGCGATGCGCGGCGGGTAATGACCGAAGTTCGTTCGGCGGCACCCGACGGCGGCATTAACGTTGTTCGTTTCAAACGTTTCTAGCATCATTGTTGCGCGATGCGCGGCGGATAATGTCCGAAGTTCGGTCGGCGGCACCCGACGGCGGCATTAACGTTATCCGTTTCACGCGTTTCTAAAATCATTGCTGCGCGATGCGCGGCGGGTAATGACCGAAGTTCGTTCGGCGGCACCCGACGGCGGCATTAACGTTGTTCGTTTCACGCGTTTCTAAGATCATTGTTGCGCGATACGCGGCGGGTAATGACCGAAGTTCGTTCGGCGGCACCCGACGGCGGCATTAATGTTATTCGTTTCAAGCGTTTCTAGCATCATTGTTGCGCGATGCGCGGCGAGTAATGACCGATGTTCGTTCCGCGGCACCCGACGGCGGCATTAACGTTTTTCGTTTCAAGCGTTTCTAGCACCATTGTTGCGCGATGCGCGGCGGGTAATGACCGAAGTTCGTTCGGCGGCACCCGCCGGCGGCATTAATGTTATCCGTTTCACGCGTTTCTAAGATCTTTGTTGCGCGATCCGCGGCGGGTAATGACCGAAGTTCGTTCGGCGGCACCCGACGGCGGCATAAACGTTGTTCGTTTCAAACGTTTCTAGCATCATTGTTGCGCGATGCGCGGCGGGTAATGACCGAAGTTCGTTCGGCGGCACCCGACGGCGGCATTAATGTTATCCGTTTCACGCGTTTCTAAGATCTTTGTTGCGCGATGCCCGGCGGGTAATGACCGAAGTTCGTTCGGCGGCACCCGACGGCGGCATTAACGTTATCCGTTTCACGCGTTTCTAAGATCATTGTTGCGCGATGCGCGGCGGGTAATGACCGAAGTTCGTTCGGCGGCACCCGACGGCGGCATTAACGTTGTTCGTTTCAAACGTTTCTAGCATCATTGTTGCGCGATGCGCGGCGGATAATGTCCGAAGTTCGGTCGGCGGCACCCGACGGCGGCATTAACGTTATCCGTTTCACGCGTTTCTAAAATCATTGCTGCGCGATGCGCGGCGGGTAATGACCGAAGTTCGTTCGGCGGCACCCGACGGCGGCATTAACGTTGTTCGTTTCACGCGTTTCTAAGATCATTGTTGCGCGATACGCGGCGGGTAATGACCGAAGTTCGTTCGGCGGCACCCGACGGCGGCATTAATGTTATTCGTTTCAAGCGTTTCTAGCATCATTGTTGCGCGATGCGCGGCGAGTAATGACCGATGTTCGTTCCGCGGCACCCGACGGCGGCATTAACGTTTTTCGTTTCAAGCGTTTCTAGCACCATTGTTGCGCGATGCGCGGCGGGTAATGACCGAAGTTCGTTCGGCGGCACCCGCCGGCGGCATTAATGTTATCCGTTTCACGCGTTTCTAAGATCTTTGTTGCGCGATCCGCGGCGGGTAATGACCGAAGTTCGTTCGGCGGCACCCGACGGCGGCATAAACGTTGTTCGTTTCAAACGTTTCTAGCATCATTGTTGCGCGATGCGCGGCGGGTAATGACCGAAGTTCGTTCGGCGGCACCCGACGGCGGCATTAATGTTATCCGTTTCACGCGTTTCTAAGATCTTTGTTGCGCGATGCCCGGCGGGTAATGACCGAAGTTCGTTCGGCGGCACCCGACGGCGGCATTAACGTTATCCGTTTCACGCGTTTCTAAGATCATTGTTGCGCGATGCGCGGCGGGTAATGACCGAAGTTCGTTCGGCGGCACCCGACGGCGGCATTAACGTTGTTCGTTTCAAACGTTTCTAGCATCATTGTTGCGCGATGCGCGGCGGATAATGTCCGAAATTCGGTCGGCGGCACCCGACAGCGGCATTAACGTTATCCGTTTCACGCGTTTCTAAAATCATTGCTGCGCGATGCGCGGCGGGTAATGACCGAAGTTCGTTCGGCGGCACCCGACGGCGGCATTAACGTTGTTCGTTTCACGCGTTTCTAAGATCATTGTTGCGCGATACGCGGCGGGTAATGACCGAAGTTCGTTCGGCGGCACCCGCCGGCGGCTTTAACGTTATCCGTTTCACGCGTTTCTAAGATCATTGTTGCGCGATGCGCGGCGGGTAATGACCGAAGTTCGTTCGGCGGCACTCGACGGCGGCATTAACGTTGTTCGTTTCAAGCGTTTCTAGCATTATTGTTGCGCGATGCGCGGTGGGTAATGACCGAAGTTCGTTCGGCGGCATCCCCCGGCGGCTTTAACGTTATCCGTTTCACGCGTTTCTAAGATCATTGTTGCGCGATGCGCGGCGGGTAATGACCGAAGTTCGTTCGGCGGCACCCGACGGCGGCATTAACGTTGTTCGTTTCAAACGTTTCTAGCATCATTGTTGCGCGATGCGCGGCGGATAATGTCCGAAATTCGGTCGGCGGCACCCGACAGCGGCATTAACGTTATCCGTTTCACGCGTTTCTAAAATCATTGCTGCGCGATGCGCGGCGGGTAATGACCGAAGTTCGTTCGGCGGCACCCGACGGCGGCATTAACGTTGTTCGTTTCAAACGTTTCTAGCATCATTGTTGCGCGATGCGCGGCGGATAATGTCCGAAGTTCGGTCGGCGGCACCCGACGGCGGCATTAACGTTATCCGTTTCACGCGTTTCTAAAATCATTGCTGCGCGATGCGCGGCGGGTAATGACCGAAGTTCGTTCGGCGGCACCCGACGGCGGCATTAACGTTGTTCGTTTCACGCGTTTCTAAGATCATTGTTGCGCGATACGCGGCGGGTAATGACCGAAGTTCGTTCGGCGGCACCCGACGGCGGCATTAATGTTATTCGTTTCAAGCGTTTCTAGCATCATTGTTGCGCGATGCGCGGCGAGTAATGACCGATGTTCGTTCCGCGGCACCCGACGGCGGCATTAACGTTTTTCGTTTCAAGCGTTTCTAGCACCATTGTTGCGCGATGCGCGGCGGGTAATGACCGAAGTTCGTTCGGCGGCACCCGCCGGCGGCATTAATGTTATCCGTTTCACGCGTTTCTAAGATCTTTGTTGCGCGATCCGCGGCGGGTAATGACCGAAGTTCGTTCGGCGGCACCCGACGGCGGCATAAACGTTGTTCGTTTCAAACGTTTCTAGCATCATTGTTGCGCGATGCGCGGCGGGTAATGACCGAAGTTCGTTCGGCGGCACCCGACGGCGGCATTAATGTTATCCGTTTCACGCGTTTCTAAGATCTTTGTTGCGCGATGCCCGGCGGGTAATGACCGAAGTTCGTTCGGCGGCACCCGACGGCGGCATTAACGTTATCCGTTTCACGCGTTTCTAAGATCATTGTTGCGCGATGCGCGGCGGGTAATGACCGAAGTTCGTTCGGCGGCACCCGACGGCGGCATTAACGTTGTTCGTTTCAAACGTTTCTAGCATCATTGTTGCGCGATGCGCGGCGGATAATGTCCGAAATTCGGTCGGCGGCACCCGACAGCGGCATTAACGTTATCCGTTTCACGCGTTTCTAAAATCATTGCTGCGCGATGCGCGGCGGGTAATGACCGAAGTTCGTTCGGCGGCACCCGACGGCGGCATTAACGTTGTTCGTTTCACGCGTTTCTAAGATCATTGTTGCGCGATACGCGGCGGGTAATGACCGAAGTTCGTTCGGCGGCACCCGCCGGCGGCTTTAACGTTATCCGTTTCACGCGTTTCTAAGATCATTGTTGCGCGATGCGCGGCGGGTAATGACCGAAGTTCGTTCGGCGGCACTCGACGGCGGCATTAACGTTGTTCGTTTCAAGCGTTTCTAGCATTATTGTTGCGCGATGCGCGGTGGGTAATGACCGAAGTTCGTTCGGCGGCATCCCCCGGCGGCTTTAACGTTATCCGTTTCACGCGTTTCTAAGATCATTGTTGCGCGATGCGCGGCGGGTAATGACCGAAGTTCGTTCGGCGGCACCCGACGGCGGCATTAACGTTGTTCGTTTCAAACGTTTCTAGCATCATTGTTGCGCGATGCGCGGCGGATAATGTCCGAAATTCGGTCGGCGGCACCCGACAGCGGCATTAACGTTATCCGTTTCACGCGTTTCTAAAATCATTGCTGCGCGATGCGCGGCGGGTAATGACCGAAGTTCGTTCGGCGGCACCCGACGGCGGCATTAACGTTGTTCGTTTCACGCGTTTCTAAGATCATTGTTGCGCGATACGCGGCGGGTAATGACCGAAGTTCGTTCGGCGGCACCCGCCGGCGGCTTTAACGTTATCCGTTTCACGCGTTTCTAAGATCATTGTTGCGCGATGCGCGGCGGGTAATGACCGAAGTTCGTTCGGCGGCACTCGACGGCGGCATTAACGTTGTTCGTTTCAAGCGTTTCTAGCATTATTGTTGCGCGATGCGCGGTGGGTAATGACCGAAGTTCGTTCGGCGGCATCCCCCGGCGGCTTTAACGTTATCCGTTTCACGCGTTTCTAAGATCATTGTTGCGCGATGCGCGGCGGGTAATGACCGAAGTTCGTTCGGCGGCACTCGACGGCGGCATTAACGTTGTTCGTTTCAAGCGTTTCTAGCATTATTGTTGCGCGATGCGCGGCCGGTAATGACCGAAGTTCGTTCGGCGGCACCCGACGGCGGCATTAACGTTATCCATTTCACGCGTTTCTAAGATCATTGTTGCGCGATGCACGGCGGTTAATGACCGAAGTTCGTTCGGCGGCACCCGACGGCGGTATTAACGTTGTTCGTTTCAGGCGTTTCTAAGATCAATGTTGCGCGATGCGCTGTTGGTAATGACCGAAGTTCGTTCGGCGGCACCCGCCGGCGGCATTAACGTTATCCGTTTCACGCGTTTCTAAGATCATTGTTGCGCGATGGGCGGCGGGTAATGACCGAAGTTCGTTCGGCGGCACCCGCCGGCGGCATTAACGTTATCCGTTTCACGCGTTTCTAAGATCATTGTTGCGCGATGGGCGGCGGGTAATGACCGAAGTTCGTTCGGCGGCACCCACCGGCGGCATTAACGTTATTCGTTTCAAGCGTTTCTAGCATCATTGTTGCGCGATGCGCGGCGAGTAATGACCGATGTTCGTTCCGCGGCACCCGACGGCGGCATTAACGTTTTTCGTTTCAAGCGTTTCTAGCACCATTGTTGCGCGATGCGCGGCGGGTAATGACCGAAGTTCGTTCGGCGGCACCCGCCGGCGGCATTAACGTTTTTCGTTTCAAGCGTTTCTAGCACCATTGTTGCGCGATGCGCGGCGGGTAATGACCGAAGTTCGTTCGGCGGCACCCGCCGGCGGCAATAACGTTATCCGTTTCACGCGTTCCTAAGATCATTGTTGCGCGATCCGCGGCGGGTAATGACCGAAGTTCGTTCGGCGGCACCCGACGGCGGCATAAACGTTGTTCGTTTCAAGCGTTTCTAGCATCATTGTTGCGCGATGCGCGGCGTATGATGACAGAAGTTCGTTCGGCGGCACCCCGACGGCGGCATAAACGTTTTTCGTTTCAAGCGTTTCTAGCACCATTGTTGCGCGATGCGCGGCGGTTAATGACCGAAGTTCGTTCGGCGGCACCCGACGGCGGCATTAATGTTATTCGTTTCAAGCGTTTCTAGCATCATTGTTGCGCGATGCGCGGCGAGTAATGACCGATGTTCGTTCCGCGGCACCCGACGGCGGCATTAACGTTTTTCGTTTCAAGCGTTTCTAGCACCATTGTTGGGCGATGCGCGGCGGGTAATGACCGAAGTTCGTTCGGCGGCACCCGCCGGCGGCATTAATGTTATCCGTTTCACGCGTTTCTAAGATCTTTGTTGCGCGATCCGCGGCGGGTAATGACCGAAGTTCGTTCGGCGGCACCCGACGGCGGCATAAACGTTGTTCGTTTCAAACGTTTCTAGCATCATTGCTGCGCGATGCGCGGCGGGTAATGACCGAAGTTCGTTCGGCGGCACCCGCCGGCGGCATTAATGTTATCCGTTTCACGCGTTTCTAAGATCTTTGTTGCGCGATCCGCGGCGGGTAATGACCGAAGTTCGTTCGGCGGCACCCGACGGCGGCATTAACGTTGTTCGTTTCAAACGTTTCTAGCATCATTGTTGCGCGATGCGCGGCGGATAATGTCCGAAGTTCGGTCGGCGGCACCCGACGGCGGCATTAACGTTATCCGTTTCACGCGTTTCTAAAATCATTGCTGCGCGATGCGCGGCGGGTAATGACCGAAGT
The DNA here is from genome assembly GCA_963969225.1 of Xylocopa violacea. NCBI lineage: Eukaryota > Metazoa > Arthropoda > Insecta > Hymenoptera > Apidae > Xylocopa > Xylocopa violacea. Next base: position 26,515,518 of record CAXAJV010000004.1, read on the forward strand.
TCGTTCGGCGGCACCCGACGGCGGCATTAACGTTGTTCGTTTCACGCGTTTCTAAGATCATTGTTGCGCGATACGCGGCGGGTAATGACCGAAGTTCGTTCGGCGGCACCCGCCGGCGGCTTTAACGTTATCCGTTTCACGCGTTTCTAAGATCATTGTTGCGCGATGCGCGGCGGGTAATGACCGAAGTTCGTTCGGCGGCACCCGACGGCGGCATTAACGTTGTTCGTTTCAAACGTTTCTAGCATCATTGTTGCGCGATGCGCGGCGGATAATGTCCGAAGTTCGGTCGGCGGCACCCGACGGCGGCATTAACGTTATCCGTTTCACGCGTTTCTAAAATCATTGCTGCGCGATGCGCGGCGGGTAATGAACGAAGTTCGTTCGGCGGCACCCGACGGCGGCATTAACGTTGTTCGTTTCAAGCGTTTCTAGCATTATTGTTGCGCGATGCGCGGCCGGTAATGACCGAAGTTCGTTCGGCGGCACCCGACGGCGGCATTAACGTTATCCATTTCACGCGTTTCTAAGATCATTGTTGCGCGATGCACGGCGGTTAATGACCGAAGTTCGTTCGGCGGCACCCGACGGCGGTATTAACGTTGTTCGTTTCAGGCGTTTCTAAGATCAATGTTGCGCGATGCGCTGTTGGTAATGACCGAAGTTCGTTCGGCGGCACCCGCCGGCGGCATTAACGTTATCCGTTTCACGCGTTTCTAAGATCATTGTTGCGCGATGGGCGGCGGGTAATGACCGAAGTTCGTTCGGCGGCACCCGCCGGCGGCATTAACGTTATCCGTTTCACGCGTTTCTAAGATCATTGTTGCGCGATGGGCGGCGGGTAATGACCGAAGTTCGTTCGGCGGCACCCACCGGCGGCATTAACGTTATTCGTTTCAAGCGTTTCTAGCATCATTGTTGCGCGATGCGCGGCGAGTAATGACCGATGTTCGTTCCGCGGCACCCGACGGCGGCATTAACGTTTTTCGTTTCAGGCGTTTCTAGCACCATTGTTGCGCGATGCGCGGCGGTTAATGACCGAAGTTCGTTCGGCGGCACCCGACGGCGGCATTAACGTTATTCGTTTCAAGCGTTTCTAGCATCATTGTTGCGCGATGCGCGGCGAGTAATGACCGATGTTCGTTCCGCGGCACCCGACGGCGGCATTAACGTTTTTCGTTTCAAGCGTTTCTAGCACCATTGTTGCGCGATGCGCGGCGGGTAATGACCGAAGTTCGTTCGGCGGCACCCGCCGGCGGCATTAACGTTTTTCGTTTCAAGCGTTTCTAGCACCATTGTTGCGCGATGCGCGGCGGGTAATGACCGAAGTTCGTTCGGCGGCACCCGCCGGCGGCAATAACGTTATCCGTTTCACGCGTTCCTAAGATCATTGTTGCGCGATCCGCGGCGGGTAATGACCGAAGTTCGTTCGGCGGCACCCGACGGCGGCATAAACGTTGTTCGTTTCAAGCGTTTCTAGCATCATTGTTGCGCGATGCGCGGCGTATGATGACAGAAGTTCGTTCGGCGGCACCCCGACGGCGGCATAAACGTTTTTCGTTTCAAGCGTTTCTAGCACCATTGTTGCGCGATGCGCGGCGGTTAATGACCGAAGTTCGTTCGGCGGCACCCGACGGCGGCATTAATGTTATTCGTTTCAAGCGTTTCTAGCATCATTGTTGCGCGATGCGCGGCGAGTAATGACCGATGTTCGTTCCGCGGCACCCGACGGCGGCATTAACGTTTTTCGTTTCAAGCGTTTCTAGCACCATTGTTGGGCGATGCGCGGCGGGTAATGACCGAAGTTCGTTCGGCGGCACCCGCCGGCGGCATTAATGTTATCCGTTTCACGCGTTTCTAAGATCTTTGTTGCGCGATCCGCGGCGGGTAATGACCGAAGTTCGTTCGGCGGCACCCGACGGCGGCATAAACGTTGTTCGTTTCAAACGTTTCTAGCATCATTGCTGCGCGATGCGCGGCGGGTAATGACCGAAGTTCGTTCGGCGGCACCCGCCGGCGGCATTAATGTTATCCGTTTCACGCGTTTCTAAGATCTTTGTTGCGCGATCCGCGGCGGGTAATGACCGAAGTTCGTTCGGCGGCACCCGACGGCGGCATTAACGTTGTTCGTTTCAAACGTTTCTAGCATCATTGTTGCGCGATGCGCGGCGGATAATGTCCGAAGTTCGGTCGGCGGCACCCGACGGCGGCATTAACGTTATCCGTTTCACGCGTTTCTAAAATCATTGCTGCGCGATGCGCGGCGGGTAATGACCGAAGTTCGTTCGGCGGCACCCGACGGCGGCATTAACGTTGTTCGTTTCACGCGTTTCTAAGATCATTGTTGCGCGATACGCGGCGGGTAATGACCGAAGTTCGTTCGGCGGCACCCGCCGGCGGCTTTAACGTTATCCGTTTCACGCGTTTCTAAGATCATTGTTGCGCGATGCGCGGCGGGTAATGACCGAAGTTCGTTCGGCGGCACTCGACGGCGGCATTAACGTTGTTCGTTTCAAGCGTTTCTAGCATTATTGTTGCGCGATGCGCGGTGGGTAATGACCGAAGTTCGTTCGGCGGCATCCCCCGGCGGCTTTAACGTTATCCGTTTCACGCGTTTCTAAGATCATTGTTGCGCGATGGGCGGCGGGTAATGACCGAAGTTCGTTCGGCGGCACCCACCGGCGGCATTAACGTTATTCGTTTCAAGCGTTTCTAGCATCATTGTTGCGCGATGCGCGGCGGGTAATGACCGAAGTTCGTTCGGCGGCACCCGCCGGCGGCAATAACGTTATCCGTTTCACGCGTTCCTAAGATCATTGTTGCGCGATCCGCGGCGGGTAATGACCGAAGTTCGTTCGGCGGCACCCGACGGCGGCATAAACGTTGTTCGTTTCAAGCGTTTCTAGCATCATTGTTGCGCGATGCGCGGCGTATGATGACAGAAGTTCGTTCGGCGGCACCCCGACGGCGGCATAAACGTTTTTCGTTTCAAGCGTTTCTAGCACCATTGTTGCGCGATGCGCGGCGGTTAATGACCGAAGTTCGTTCGGCGGCACCCGACGGCGGCATTAATGTTATTCGTTTCAAGCGTTTCTAGCATCATTGTTGCGCGATGCGCGGCGAGTAATGACCGATGTTCGTTCCGCGGCACCCGACGGCGGCATTAACGTTTTTCGTTTCAAGCGTTTCTAGCACCATTGTTGGGCGATGCGCGGCGGGTAATGACCGAAGTTCGTTCGGCGGCACCCGCCGGCGGCATTAATGTTATCCGTTTCACGCGTTTCTAAGATCTTTGTTGCGCGATCCGCGGCGGGTAATGACCGAAGTTCGTTCGGCGGCACCCGACGGCGGCATAAACGTTGTTCGTTTCAAACGTTTCTAGCATCATTGCTGCGCGATGCGCGGCGGGTAATGACCGAAGTTCGTTCGGCGGCACCCGACGGCGGCATTAATGTTATCCGTTTCACGCGTTTCTAAGATCTTTGTTGCGCGATGCCCGGCGGGTAATGACCGAAGTTCGTTCGGCGGCACCCGACGGCGGCATTAACGTTATCCGTTTCACGCGTTTCGAAGATCATTGTTGCGCGATGCGCGGCGGGTAATGACCGAAGTTCGTTCGGCGGCACCCGACGGCGGCATTAACGTTGTTCGTTTCAAACGTTTCTAGCATCATTGTTGCGCGATGCGCGGCGGATAATGTCCGAAGTTCGGTCGGCGGCACCCGACGGCGGCATTAACGTTATCCGTTTCACGCGTTTCTAAAATCATTGCTGCGCGATGCGCGGCGGGTAATGACCGAAGTTCGTTCGGCGGCACCCGACGGCGGCATTAATGTTATCCGTTTCACGCGTTTCTAAGATCTTTGTTGCGCGATGCCCGGCGGGTAATGACCGAAGTTCGTTCGGCGGCACCCGACGGCGGCATTAACGTTATCCGTTTCACGCGTTTCTAAGATCATTGTTGCGCGATGCGCGGCGGGTAATGACCGAAGTTCGTTCGGCGGCACCCGACGGCGGCATTAACGTTGTTCGTTTCAAACGTTTCTAGCATCATTGTTGCGCGATGCGCGGCGGATAATGTCCGAAGTTCGGTCGGCGGCACCCGACGGCGGCATTAACGTTATCCGTTTCACGCGTTTCTAAAATCATTGCTGCGCGATGCGCGGCGGGTAATGACCGAAGTTCGTTCGGCGGCACCCGCCGGCGGCATTAATGTTATCCGTTTCACGCGTTTCTAAGATCTTTGTTGCGCGATCCGCGGCGGGTAATGACCGAAGTTCGTTCGGCGGCACCCGACGGCGGCATAAACGTTGTTCGTTTCAAACGTTTCTAGCATCATTGTTGCGCGATGCGCGGCGGGTAATGACCGAAGTTCGTTCGGCGGCACCCGACGGCGGCATTAACGTTGTTCGTTTCAAACGTTTCTAGCATCATTGTTGCGCGATGCGCGGCGGATAATGTCCGAAGTTCGGTCGGCGGCACCCGACGGCGGCATTAACGTTATCCGTTTCACGCGTTTCTAAAATCATTGCTGCGCGATGCGCGGCGGGTAATGACCGAAGTTCGTTCGGCGGCACCCGACGGCGGCATTAACGTTGTTCGTTTCAAGCGTTTCTAGCATCATTGTTGCGCGATGCGCGGCGAGTAATGACCGATGTTCGTTCCGCGGCACCCGACGGCGGCATTAACGTTTTTCGTTTCAAGCGTTTCTAGCACCATTGTTGCGCGATGCGCGGCGGGTAATGACCGAAGTTCGTTCGGCGGCACCCGACGGCGGCATTAACGTTATCCGTTTCACGCGTTTCTAAGATCATTGTTGCGCGATGCGCGGCGGGTAATGACCGAAGTTCGTTCGGCGGCACCCGACGGCGGCATTAACGTTGTTCGTTTCAAACGTTTCTAGCATCATTGTTGCGCGATGCGCGGCGGATAATGTCCGAAGTTCGGTCGGCGGCACCCGACGGCGGCATTAACGTTATCCGTTTCACGCGTTTCTAAAATCATTGCTGCGCGATGCGCGGCGGGTAATGACCGAAGTTCGTTCGGCGGCACCCACCGGCGGCATTAACGTTATTCGTTTCAAGCGTTTCTAGCATCATTGTTGCGCGATGCGCGGCGGGTAATGACCGAAGTTCGTTCGGCGGCACCCGCCGGCGGCAATAACGTTATCCGTTTCACGCGTTCCTAAGATCATTGTTGCGCGATCCGCGGCGGGTAATGACCGAAGTTCGTTCGGCGGCACCCGACGGCGGCATAAACGTTGTTCGTTTCAAGCGTTTCTAGCATCATTGTTGCGCGATGCGCGGCGTATGATGACAGAAGTTCGTTCGGCGGCACCCCGACGGCGGCATAAACGTTTTTCGTTTCAAGCGTTTCTAGCACCATTGTTGCGCGATGCGCGGCGGTTAATGACCGAAGTTCGTTCGGCGGCACCCGACGGCGGCATTAATGTTATTCGTTTCAAGCGTTTCTAGCATCATTGTTGCGCGATGCGCGGCGAGTAATGACCGATGTTCGTTCCGCGGCACCCGACGGCGGCATTAACGTTTTTCGTTTCAAGCGTTTCTAGCACCATTGTTGGGCGATGCGCGGCGGGTAATGACCGAAGTTCGTTCGGCGGCACCCGCCGGCGGCATTAATGTTATCCGTTTCACGCGTTTCTAAGATCTTTGTTGCGCGATCCGCGGCGGGTAATGACCGAAGTTCGTTCGGCGGCACCCGACGGCGGCATAAACGTTGTTCGTTTCAAACGTTTCTAGCATCATTGCTGCGCGATGCGCGGCGGGTAATGACCGAAGTTCGTTCGGCGGCACCCGACGGCGGCATTAATGTTATCCGTTTCACGCGTTTCTAAGATCTTTGTTGCGCGATGCCCGGCGGGTAATGACCGAAGTTCGTTCGGCGGCACCCGACGGCGGCATTAACGTTATCCGTTTCACGCGTTTCGAAGATCATTGTTGCGCGATGCGCGGCGGGTAATGACCGAAGTTCGTTCGGCGGCACCCGACGGCGGCATTAACGTTGTTCGTTTCAAACGTTTCTAGCATCATTGTTGCGCGATGCGCGGCGGATAATGTCCGAAGTTCGGTCGGCGGCACCCGACGGCGGCATTAACGTTATCCGTTTCACGCGTTTCTAAAATCATTGCTGCGCGATGCGCGGCGGGTAATGACCGAAGTTCGTTCGGCGGCACCCGACGGCGGCATTAATGTTATCCGTTTCACGCGTTTCTAAGATCTTTGTTGCGCGATGCCCGGCGGGTAATGACCGAAGTTCGTTCGGCGGCACCCGACGGCGGCATTAACGTTATCCGTTTCACGCGTTTCTAAGATCATTGTTGCGCGATGCGCGGCGGGTAATGACCGAAGTTCGTTCGGCGGCACCCGACGGCGGCATTAACGTTGTTCGTTTCAAACGTTTCTAGCATCATTGTTGCGCGATGCGCGGCGGATAATGTCCGAAGTTCGGTCGGCGGCACCCGACGGCGGCATTAACGTTATCCGTTTCACGCGTTTCTAAAATCATTGCTGCGCGATGCGCGGCGGGTAATGACCGAAGTTCGTTCGGCGGCACCCGCCGGCGGCATTAATGTTATCCGTTTCACGCGTTTCTAAGATCTTTGTTGCGCGATCCGCGGCGGGTAATGACCGAAGTTCGTTCGGCGGCACCCGACGGCGGCATAAACGTTGTTCGTTTCAAACGTTTCTAGCATCATTGTTGCGCGATGCGCGGCGGGTAATGACCGAAGTTCGTTCGGCGGCACCCGACGGCGGCATTAACGTTGTTCGTTTCAAACGTTTCTAGCATCATTGTTGCGCGATGCGCGGCGGATAATGTCCGAAGTTCGGTCGGCGGCACCCGACGGCGGCATTAACGTTATCCGTTTCACGCGTTTCTAAAATCATTGCTGCGCGATGCGCGGCGGGTAATGACCGAAGTTCGTTCGGCGGCACCCGACGGCGGCATTAACGTTGTTCGTTTCAAGCGTTTCTAGCATCATTGTTGCGCGATGCGCGGCGAGTAATGACCGATGTTCGTTCCGCGGCACCCGACGGCGGCATTAACGTTTTTCGTTTCAAGCGTTTCTAGCACCATTGTTGCGCGATGCGCGGCGGGTAATGACCGAAGTTCGTTCGGCGGCACCCGACGGCGGCATTAACGTTATCCGTTTCACGCGTTTCTAAGATCATTGTTGCGCGATGCGCGGCGGGTAATGACCGAAGTTCGTTCGGCGGCACCCGACGGCGGCATTAACGTTGTTCGTTTCAAACGTTTCTAGCATCATTGTTGCGCGATGCGCGGCGGATAATGTCCGAAGTTCGGTCGGCGGCACCCGACGGCGGCATTAACGTTATCCGTTTCACGCGTTTCTAAAATCATTGCTGCGCGATGCGCGGCGGGTAATGACCGAAGTTCGTTCGGCGGCACCCGACGGCGGCATTAACGTTGTTCGTTTCACGCGTTTCTAAGATCATTGTTGCGCGATACGCGGCGGGTAATGACCGAAGTTCGTTCGGCGGCACCCGCCGGCGGCTTTAACGTTATCCGTTTCACGCGTTTCTAAGATCATTGTTGCGCGATGCGCGGCGGGTAATGACCGAAGTTCGTTCGGCGGCACTCGACGGCGGCATTAACGTTGTTCGTTTCAAGCGTTTCTAGCATTATTGTTGCGCGATGCGCGGTGGGTAATGACCGAAGTTCGTTCGGCGGCATCCCCCGGCGGCTTTAACGTTATCCGTTTCACGTGTTTCTAAGATCATTGTTGCGCGATGCGCGGCGGGTAATGACCGAAGTTCGTTCGGCGGCACTCGACGGCGGCATTAACGTTATCCGTTTCAGGCGTTTCTAGCATCATTGTTGCGCGATGCGCGGCGGGTAATAACCGAATTTCGTTCGGCGGCACCCGCCGGCGGCATTAACGTTATCCGTTTCACGCGTTTCTAAGATCATTGTTGCGCGATGCGCGGCGAGTAATGACCGAAGTTCGTTCGGCGGCACCCAACGGCGGCATTAACGTTATCCGTTTCACGCGTTTCTAAGATCATTGATGCGCGATGCGCGGCGGGCAATGACCGAAGTTCGTTCGGCGGCACCCGCCGGTGCCATTAACGTTATCCGTTTCACGCGTTTCTAAGACCATTGTTGCGCGATGCGCGGCGGGTAATAACGGAAGTTCGTTCGGCGCCACCTGACGGCGGCATTAACGTTATCCGTTTCACGCGCTTCTAGCATCATTGTTGCGCGATGCGCGGCGGGTAATGACCGAAGTTCGTTCGGCGGCATTAACGTTATCCGTTTCACGCGTTTCTAAGACCATTGTTGCGCGATGCGAAGCGGGTAATAACCGAAGTTCGTTCGGCGGCACCCGACGGCGGCATTAACGTTGTTCGTTTCAAACGTTTCTAGCATCATTGTTGCGCGATGCGCGGCGGATAATGTCCGAAGTTCGGTCGGCGGCACCCGACGGCGGCATTAACGTTATCCGTTTCACGCGTTTCTAAAATCATTGCTGCGCGATGCGCGGCGGGTAATGACCGAAGTTCGTTCGGCGGCACCCGACGGCGGCATTAACGTTGTTCGTTTCAAGCGTTTCTAGCATCATTGTTGCGCGATGCGCGGCGAGTAATGACCGATGTTCGTTCCGCGGCACCCGACGGCGGCATTAACGTTTTTCGTTTCAAGCGTTTCTAGCACCATTGTTGCGCGATGCGAAGCGGGTAATAACCGAAGTTCGTTCGGCGGCACCCGACGGCGGCATTAACGTTGTTCGTTTCAAGCGTTTCTAGCATCATTGTTGCGCGATGCGCGGCGAGTAATGACCGATGTTCGTTCCGCGGCACCCGACGGCGGCATTAACGTTTTTCGTTTCAAGCGTTTCTAGCACCATTGTTGCGCGATGCGCGGCGGGTAATGACCGAAGTTCGTTCGGCGGCACCCGACGGCGGCATTAACGTTATCCGTTTCACGCGTTTCTAAGATCATTGTTGCGCGATGCGCGGCGGGTAATGACCGAAGTTCGTTCGGCGGCACCCGACGGCGGCATTAACGTTGTTCGTTTCAAACGTTTCTAGCATCATTGTTGCGCGATGCGCGGCGGATAATGTCCGAAGTTCGGTCGGCGGCACCCGACGGCGGCATTAACGTTATCCGTTTCACGCGTTTCTAAAATCATTGCTGCGCGATGCGCGGCGGGTAATGACCGAAGTTCGTTCGGCGGCACCCGACGGCGGCATTAACGTTGTTCGTTTCACGCGTTTCTAAGATCATTGTTGCGCGATACGCGGCGGGTAATGACCGAAGTTCGTTCGGCGGCACCCGCCGGCGGCTTTAACGTTATCCGTTTCACGCGTTTCTAAGATCATTGTTGCGCGATGCGCGGCGGGTAATGACCGAAGTTCGTTCGGCGGCACTCGACGGCGGCATTAACGTTGTTCGTTTCAAGCGTTTCTAGCATTATTGTTGCGCGATGCGCGGTGGGTAATGACCGAAGTTCGTTCGGCGGCATCCCCCGGCGGCTTTAACGTTATCCATTTCACGCGTTTCTAAGATCATTGTTGCGCGATGCGCGGCGGGTAATGACCGAAGTTCGTTCGGCGGCACTCGACGGCGGCATTAACGTTGTTCGTTTCAAGCGTTTCTAGCATTATTGTTGCGCGATGCGCGGTGGGTAATGACCGAAGTTCGTTCGGCGGCATCCCCCGGCGGCTTTAACGTTATCCGTTTCACGCGTTTCTAAGATCATTGTTGCGCGATGCGCGGCGGGTAATGACCGAAGTTCGTTCGGCGGCACTCGACGGCGGCATTAACGTTGTTCGTTTCAAGCGTTTCTAGCATTATTGTTGCGCGATGCGCGGCCGGTAATGACCGAAGTACGTTCGGCGGCACCCGACGGCGGCATTAACGTTATCCATTTCACGCGTTACTAAGATCATTGTTGCGCGATGCACGGCGGTTAATGACCGAAGTTCGTTCGGCGGCACCCGACGGCGGTATTAACGTTGTTCGTTTCAGGCGTTTCTAAGATCATTGTTGCGCGATGCGCTGTTGGTAATGACCGAAGTTCGTTCGGCGGCACCCGCCGGCGGCATTAACGTTATCCGTTTCACGCGTTTCTAAGATCATTGTTGCGCGATGGGCGGCGGGTAATGACCGAAGTTCGTTCGGCGGCACCCACCGGCGGCATTAACGTTATTCGTTTCAAGCGTTTCTAGCATCATTGTTGCGCGATGCGCGGCGGGTAATGACCGAAGTTCGTTCGGCGGCACCCGCCGGCGGCAATAACGTTATCCGTTTCACGCGTTCCTAAGATCATTGTTGCGCGATCCGCGGCGGGTAATGACCGAAGTTCGTTCGGCGGCACCCGACGGCGGCATAAACGTTGTTCGTTTCAAGCGTTTCTAGCATCATTGTTGCGCGATGCGCGGCGTATGATGACAGAAGTTCGTTCGGCGGCACCCCGACGGCGGCATAAACGTTTTTCGTTTCAAGCGTTTCTAGCACCATTGTTGCGCGATGCGCGGCGGTTAATGACCGAAGTTCGTTCGGCGGCACCCGACGGCGGCATTAATGTTATTCGTTTCAAGCGTTTCTAGCATCATTGTTGCGCGATGCGCGGCGGATAATGTCCGAAGTTCGGTCGGCGGCACCCGACGGCGGCATTAACGTTATCCGTTTCACGCGTTTCTAGCATCATTGCTGCGCGATGCGCGGCGGGTAATGACCGAAGTTCGTTCGGCGGCACCCGACGGCGGCATTAATGTTATCCGTTTCACGCGTTTCTAAGATCTTTGTTGCGCGATGCCCGGCGGGTAATGACCGAAGTTCGTTCGGCGGCACCCGACGGCGGCATTAACGTTATCCGTTTCACGCGTTTCGAAGATCATTGTTGCGCGATGCGCGGCGGGTAATGACCGAAGTTCGTTCGGCGGCACCCGACGGCGGCATTAACGTTGTTCGTTTCAAACGTTTCTAGCATCATTGTTGCGCGATGCGCGGCGGATAATGTCCGAAGTTCGGTCGGCGGCACCCGACGGCGGCATTAACGTTATCCGTTTCACGCGTTTCTAAAATCATTGCTGCGCGATGCGCGGCGGGTAATGACCGAAGTTCGTTCGGCGGCACCCGACGGCGGCATTAATGTTATCCGTTTCACGCGTTTCTAAGATCTTTGTTGCGCGATGCCCGGCGGGTAATGACCGAAGTTCGTTCGGCGGCACCCGACGGCGGCATTAACGTTATCCGTTTCACGCGTTTCTAAGATCATTGTTGCGCGATGCGCGGCGGGTAATGACCGAAGTTCGTTCGGCGGCACCCGACGGCGGCATTAACGTTGTTCGTTTCAAACGTTTCTAGCATCATTGTTGCGCGATGCGCGGCGGATAATGTCCGAAGTTCGGTCGGCGGCACCCGACGGCGGCATTAACGTTATCCGTTTCACGCGTTTCTAAAATCATTGCTGCGCGATGCGCGGCGGGTAATGACCGAAGTTCGTTCGGCGGCACCCGCCGGCGGCATTAATGTTATCCGTTTCACGCGTTTCTAAGATCTTTGTTGCGCGATCCGCGGCGGGTAATGACCGAAGTTCGTTCGGCGGCACCCGACGGCGGCATAAACGTTGTTCGTTTCAAACGTTTCTAGCATCATTGTTGCGCGATGCGCGGCGGGTAATGACCGAAGTTCGTTCGGCGGCACCCGACGGCGGCATTAATGTTATCCGTTTCACGCGTTTCTAAGATCTTTGTTGCGCGATGCCCGGCGGGTAATGACCGAAGTTCGTTCGGCGGCACCCGACGGCGGCATTAACGTTATCCGTTTCACGCGTTTCTAAGATCATTGTTGCGCGATGCGCCGCGGGTAATGACCGAAGTTCGTTCGGCGGCACCCGACGGCGGTATTAACGTTGTTCGTTTCAGGCGTTTCTAAGATCATTGTTGCGCGATGCGCTGTTGGTAATGACCGAAGTTCGTTCGGCGGCACCCGCCGGCGGCATTAACGTTATCCGTTTCACGCGTTTCTAAGATCATTGTTGCGCGATGGGCGGCGGGTAATGACCGAAGTTCGTTCGGCGGCACCCGCCGGCGGCATTAACGTTATCCGTTTCACGCGTTTCTAAGATCATTGTTGCGCGATGCGCGGCGGGTAATGACCGAAGTTCGTTCGGCGGCACCCACCGGCGGCATTAACGTTATTCGTTTCAAGCGTTTCTAGCATCATTGTTGCGCGATGCGCGGCGGGTAATGACCGAAGTTCGTTCGGCGGCACCCGCCGGCGGCAATAACGTTATCCGTTTCACGCGTTCCTAAGATCATTGTTGCGCGATCCGCGGCGGGTAATGACCGAAGTTCGTTCGGCGGCACCCGACGGCGGCATAAACGTTGTTCGTTTCAAGCGTTTCTAGCATCATTGTTGCGCGATGCGCGGCGTATGATGACAGAAGTTCGTTCGGCGGCACCCCGACGGCGGCATAAACGTTTTTCGTTTCAAGCGTTTCTAGCACCATTGTTGCGCGATGCGCGGCGGTTAATGACCGAAGTTCGTTCGGCGGCACCCGACGGCGGCATTAATGTTATTCGTTTCAAGCGTTTCTAGCACCATTGTTGCGCGATGCGCGGCGGGTAATGACCGAAGTTCGTTCGGCGGCACCCGACGGCGGCATTAACGTTGTTCGTTTCAAACGTTTCTAGCATCATTGTTGCGCGATGCGCGGCGGATAATGTCCGAAGTTCGGTCGGCGGCACCCGACGGCGGCATTAACGTTATCCGTTTCACGCGTTTCTAAAATCATTGCTGCGCGATGCGCGGCGGGTAATGACCGAAGTTCGTTCGGCGGCACCCGACGGCGGCATTAACGTTGTTCGTTTCACGCGTTTCTAAGATCATTGTTGCGCGATACGCGGCGGGTAATGACCGAAGTTCGTTCGGCGGCACCCGCCGGCGGCTTTAACGTTATCCGTTTCACGCGTTTCTAAGATCATTGTTGCGCGATGCGCGGCGGGTAATGACCGAAGTTCGTTCGGCGGCACCCGACGGCGGCATTAACGTTGTTCGTTTCAAACGTTTCTAGCATCATTGTTGCGCGATGCGCGGCGGATAATGTCCGAAGTCCGGTCGGCGGCACCCGACGGCGGCATTAACGTTATCCGTTTCACGCGTTTCTAAAATCATTGCTGCGCGATGCGCGGCGGGTAATGACCGAAGTTCGTTCGGCGGCACCCGACGGCGGCATTAACGTTGTTCGTTTCAAGCGTTTCTAGCATCATTGTTGCGCGATGCGCGGCGAGTAATGACCGATGTTCGTTCCGCGGCACCCGACGGCGGCATTAACGTTGTTCGTTTCACGCGTTTCTAAGATCATTGTTGCGCGATACGCGGCGGGTAATGACCGAAGTTCGTTCGGCGGCACCCGCCGGCGGCTTTAACGTTATCCGTTTCACGCGTTTCTAAGATCATTGTTGCGCGATGCGCGGCGGGTAATGACCGAAGTTCGTTCGGCGGCACTCGACGGCGGCATTAACGTTGTTCGTTTCAAGCGTTTCTAGCATTATTGTTGCGCGATGCGCGGTGGGTAATGACCGAAGTTCGTTCGGCGGCATCCCCCGGCGGCTTTAACGTTATCCGTTTCACGTGTTTCTAAGATCATTGTTGCGCGATGCGCGGCGGGTAATGACCGAAGTTCGTTCGGCGGCACTCGACGGCGGCATTAACGTTATCCGTTTCAGGCGTTTCTAGCATCATTGTTGCGCGATGCGCGGCGGGTAATAACCGAATTTCGTTCGGCGGCACCCGCCGGCGGCATTAACGTTATCCGTTTCACGCGTTTCTAAGATCATTGTTGCGCGATGCGCGGCGAGTAATGACCGAAGTTCGTTCGGCGGCACCCAACGGCGGCATTAACGTTATCCGTTTCACGCGTTTCTAAGATCATTGATGCGCGATGCGCGGCGGGCAATGACCGAAGTTCGTTCGGCGGCACCCGCCGGTGCCATTAACGTTATCCGTTTCACGCGTTTCTAAGACCATTGTTGCGCGATGCGCGGCGGGTAATAACGGAAGCTCGTTCGGCGCCACCTGACGGCGGCATTAACGTTATCCGTTTCACGCGCTTCTAGCATCATTGTTGCGCGATGCGCGGCGGGTAATGACCGAAGTTCGTTCGGCGGCATTAACGTTATCCGTTTCACGCGTTTCTAAGACCATTGTTGCGCGATGCGAAGCGGGTAATAACCGAAGTTCGTTCGGCGGCACCCGACGGCGGCATTAACGTTGTTCGTTTCAAACGTTTCTAGCATCATTGTTGCGCGATGCGCGGCGGATAATGTCCGAAGTTCGGTCGGCGGCACCCGACGGCGGCATTAACGTTATCCGTTTCACGCGTTTCTAAAATCATTGCTGCGCGATGCGCGGCGGGTAATGACCGAAGTTCGTTCGGCGGCACCCGACGGCGGCATTAACGTTGTTCGTTTCAAGCGTTTCTAGCATCATTGTTGCGCGATGCGCGGCGAGTAATGACCGATGTTCGTTCCGCGGCACCCGACGGCGGCATTAACGTTTTTCGTTTCAAGCGTTTCTAGCACCATTGTTGCGCGATGCGCGGCGGGTAATGACCGAAGTTCGTTCGGCGGCACCCGACGGCGGCATTAACGTTATCCGTTTCACGCGTTTCTAAGATCATTGTTGCGCGATGCGCGGCGGGTAATGACCGAAGTTCGTTCGGCGGCACCCGACGGCGGCATTAACGTTGTTCGTTTCAAACGTTTCTAGCATCATTGTTGCGCGATGCGCGGCGGATAATGTCCGAAGTTCGGTCGGCGGCACCCGACGGCGGCATTAACGTTATCCGTTTCACGCGTTTCTAAAATCATTGCTGCGCGATGCGCGGCGGGTAATGACCGAAGTTCGTTCGGCGGCACCCGACGGCGGCATTAACGTTGTTCGTTTCAAGCGTTTCTAGCATTATTGTTGCGCGATGCGCGGTGGGTAATGACCGAAGTTCGTTCGGCAGCATCCCCCGGCGGCTTTAACGTTATCCGTTTCACGTGTTTCTAAGATCATTGTTGCGCGATGCGCGGCGGGTAATGACCGAAGTTCGTTCGGCGGCACTCGACGGCGGCATTAACGTTGTTCGTTTCAAGCGTTTCTAGCATTATTGTTGCGCGATGCGCGGCCGGTAATGACCGAAGTTCGTTCGGCGGCACCCGACGGCGGCATTAACGTTATCCATTTCACGCGTTTCTAAGATCATTGTTGCGCGATGCACGGCGGTTAATGACCGAAGTTCGTTCGGCGGCACCCGACGGCGGTATTAACGTTGTTCGTTTCAGGCGTTTCTAAGATCATTGTTGCGCGATGCGCTGTTGGTAATGACCGAAGTTCGTTCGGCGGCACCCGCCGGCGGCATTAACGTTATCCGTTTCACGCGTTTCTAAGATCATTGTTGCGCGATGGGCGGCGGGTAATGACCGAAGTTCGTTCGGCGGCACCCGCCGGCGGCATTAACGTTATCCGTTTCACGCGTTTCTAAGATCATTGTTGCGCGATGGGCGGCGGGTAATGACCGAAGTTCGTTCGGCGGCACCCACTGGCGGCATTAACGTTATTCGTTTCAAGCGTTTCTAGCATCATTGTTGCGCGATGCGCGGCGAGTAATGACCGATGTTCGTTCCGCGGCACCCGACGGCGGCATTAACGTTTTTCGTTTCAAGCGTTTCTAGCACCATTGTTGCGCGATGCGCGGCGGTTAATGACCGAAGTTCGTTCGGCGGCACCCGACGGCGGCATTAACGTTATTCGTTTCAAGCGTTTCTAGCATCATTGTTGCGCGATGCGCGGCGAGTAATGACCGATGTTCGTTCCGCGGCACCCGACGGCGGCATTAACGTTTTTCGTTTCAAGCGTTTCTAGCACCATTGTTGCGCGATGCGCGGCGGGTAATGACCGAAGTTCGTTCGGCGGCACCCGACGGCGGCATAAACGTTGTTCGTTTCAAACGTTTCTAGCATCATTGTTGCGCGATGCGCGGCGGGTAATGACCGAAGTTCGTTCGGCGGCACCCGACGGCGGCATTAATGTTATCCGTTTCACGCGTTTCTAAGATCTTTGTTGCGCGATCCGCGGCGGGTAATGACCGAAGTTCGTTCGGCGGCACCCGACGGCGGCATAAACGTTGTTCGTTTCAAACGTTTCTAGCATCATTGTTGCGCGATGCGCGGCGGGTAATAACCGAAGTTCGTTCGGCGGCACCCGACGGCGGCATTAACGTTATCCGTTTCACGCGTTTCTAAGATCATTGTTGCGCGATGCGCGGCGAGTAATGACCGAAGTTCGTTCGGCGGCACCCAACGGCGGCATTAACGTTATCCGTTTCACGCGTTTCTAAGATCATTGATGCGCGATGCGCGGCGGGCAATGACCGAAGTTCGTTCGGCGGCACCCGCCGGTGCCATTAACGTAATCCGTTTCACGCGTTTCTAAGACCATTGTTGCGCGATGCGCGGCGGGTAATAACGGAAGTTCGTTCGGCGCCACCTGACGGCGGCATTAACGTTATCCGTTTCACGCGCTTCTAGCATCATTGTTGCGCGATGCGCGGCGGGTAATGACCGAAGTTCGTTCGGCGGCATTAACGTTATCCGTTTCACGCGTTTCTAAGACCATTGTTGCGCGATGCGAAGCGGGTAATAACCGAAGTTCGTTCGGCGGCACCCGACGGCGGCATTAACGTTATCCGTTTCACGCGCTTCTAGCATCATTGTTGCGCGATGCGCGGCGGGTAATAACCGAAGTTCGTTCGGCGGCACCCGCCGGCGCCATTAACGTTATCCGTTTCACGCGTTTCTAAGATCATTGTTGCGCGATGCGCGGCGGGTAATGACCGAAGTTCGTTCGGCGGCACCCGACGGCGGCATTAACGTTGTTCGTTTCAAACGTTTCTAGCATCATTGTTGCGCGATGCGCGGCGGATAATGTCCGAAGTTCGGTCGGCGGCACCCGACGGCGGCATTAACGTTATCCGTTTCACGCGTTTCTAAAATCATTGCTGCGCGATGCGCGGCGGGTAATGACCGAAGTTCGTTCGGCGGCACCCGACGGCGGCATTAACGTTGTTCGTTTCACGCGTTTCTAAGATCATTGTTGCGCGATACGCGGCGGGTAATGACCGAAGTTCGTTCGGCGGCACCCGCCGGCGGCTTTAACGTTATCCGTTTCACGCGTTTCTAAGATCATTGTTGCGCGATGCGCGGCGGGTAATGACCGAAGTTCGTTCGGCGGCACTCGACGGCGGCATTAACGTTGTTCGTTTCAAGCGTTTCTAGCATTATTGTTGCGCGATGCGCGGTGGGTAATGACCGAAGTTCGTTCGGCGGCACCCGACGGCGGCATTAACGTTGTTCGTTTCAAGCGTTTCTAGCATCATTGTTGCGCGATGCGCGGCGAGTAATGACCGATGTTCGTTCCGCGGCACCCGACGGCGGCATTAACGTTTTTCGTTTCAAGCGTTTCTAGCACCATTGTTGCGCGATGCGCGGCGGGTAATGACCGAAGTTCGTTCGGCGGCACCCGACGGCGGCATTAACGTTATCCGTTTCACGCGTTTCTAAGATCATTGTTGCGCGATGCGCGGCGGGTAATGACCGAAGTTCGTTCGGCGGCACCCTACGGCGGCATTAACGTTGTTCGTTTCAAACGTTTCTAGCATCATTGTTGCGCGATGCGCGGCGGATAATGTCCGAAGTTCGGTCGGCGGCACCCGACGGCGGCATTAACGTTATCCGTTTCACGCGTTTCTAAAATCATTGCTGCGCGATGCGCGGCGGGTAATGACCGAAGTTCGTTCGGCGGCACCCGACGGCGGCATTAACGTTGTTCGTTTCAAGCGTTTCTAGCATTATTGTTGCGCGATGCGCGGTGGGTAATGACCGAAGTTCGTTCGGCAGCATCCCCCGGCGGCTTTAACGTTATCCGTTTCACGTGTTTCTAAGATCATTGTTGCGCGATGCGCGGCGGGTAATGACCGAAGTTCGTTCGGCGGCACTCGACGGCGGCATTAACGTTGTTCGTTTCAAGCGTTTCTAGCATTATTGTTGCGCGATGCGCGGCCGGTAATGACCGAAGTTCGTTCGGCGGCACCCGACGGCGGCATTAACGTTATCCATTTCACGCGTTTCTAAGATCATTGTTGCGCGATGCACGGCGGTTAATGACCGAAGTTCGTTCGGCGGCACCCGACGGCGGTATTAACGTTGTTCGTTTCAGGCGTTTCTAAGATCATTGTTGCGCGATGCGCTGTTGGTAATGACCGAAGTTCGTTCGGCGGCACCCGCCGGCGGCATTAACGTTATCCGTTTCACGCGTTTCTAAGATCATTGTTGCGCGATGGGCGGCGGGTAATGACCGAAGTTCGTTCGGCGGCACCCGCCGGCGGCATTAACGTTATCCGTTTCACGCGTTTCTAAGATCATTGTTGCGCGATGGGCGGCGGGTAATGACCGAAGTTCGTTCGGCGGCACCCACTGGCGGCATTAACGTTATTCGTTTCAAGCGTTTCTAGCATCATTGTTGCGCGATGCGCGGCGAGTAATGACCGATGTTCGTTCCGCGGCACCCGACGGCGGCATTAACGTTTTTCGTTTCAAGCGTTTCTAGCACCATTGTTGCGCGATGCGCGGCGGTTAATGACCGAAGTTCGTTCGGCGGCACCCGACGGCGGCATTAACGTTATTCGTTTCAAGCGTTTCTAGCATCATTGTTGCGCGATGCGCGGCGAGTAATGACCGATGTTCGTTCCGCGGCACCCGACGGCGGCATTAACGTTTTTCGTTTCAAGCGTTTCTAGCACCATTGTTGCGCGATGCGCGGCGGGTAATGACCGAAGTTCGTTCGGCGGCACCCGACGGCGGCATAAACGTTGTTCGTTTCAAACGTTTCTAGCATCATTGTTGCGCGATGCGCGGCGGGTAATGACCGAAGTTCGTTCGGCGGCACCCGACGGCGGCATTAATGTTATCCGTTTCACGCGTTTCTAAGATCTTTGTTGCGCGATCCGCGGCGGGTAATGACCGAAGTTCGTTCGGCGGCACCCGACGGCGGCATAAACGTTGTTCGTTTCAAACGTTTCTAGCATCATTGTTGCGCGATGCGCGGCGGGTAATAACCGAAGTTCGTTCGGCGGCACCCGACGGCGGCATTAACGTTATCCGTTTCACGCGTTTCTAAGATCATTGTTGCGCGATGCGCGGCGAGTAATGACCGAAGTTCGTTCGGCGGCACCCGCCGGTGCCATTAACGTAATCCGTTTCACGCGTTTCTAAGACCATTGTTGCGCGATGCGCGGCGGGTAATAACGGAAGTTCGTTCGGCGCCACCTGACGGCGGCATTAACGTTATCCGTTTCACGCGCTTCTAGCATCATTGTTGCGCGATGCGCGGCGGGTAATGACCGAAGTTCGTTCGGCGGCATTAACGTTATCCGTTTCACGCGTTTCTAAGACCATTGTTGCGCGATGCGAAGCGGGTAATAACCGAAGTTCGTTCGGCGGCACCCGACGGCGGCATTAACGTTATCCGTTTCACGCGCTTCTAGCATCATTGTTGCGCGATGCGCGGCGGGTAATAACCGAAGTTCGTTCGGCGGCACCCGCCGGCGCCATTAACGTTATCCGTTTCACGCGTTTCTAAGATCATTGTTGCGCGATGCGCGGCGGGTAATGACCGAAGTTCGTTCGGCGGCACCCGCCGGCTGCATTAACGTTATCCGTTTCAGGCGTATCTAACATCATTGTTGCGCGATGCGCGGCGGGTAATAACCGAATTTCGTTCGGCGGCACCCGCCGGCGGCATTAACGTTATCCGTTTCACGCGTTTCTAAGATCATTGTTGCGCGATGCGCGGCGAGTAATGACCGAAGTTCGTTCGGCGGCACCCAACGGCGGCATTAACGTTATCCGTTTCACGCGTTTCTAAGATCATTGATGCGCGATGCGCGGCGGGCAATGACCGAAGTTCGTTCGGCGGCACCCGCCGGCGGCATTAACGTTATCCGTTTCACGCGTTTCTAAGATCATTGTTGCGCGATGCGCGGCGAGTAATGACCGAAGTTCGTTCGGCGGCACCCAACGGCGGCATTAACGTTATCCGTTTCACGCGTTTCTAAGATCATTGATGCGCGATGCGCGGCGGGCAATGACCGAAGTTCGTTCGGCGGCACCCGCCGGTGCCATTAACGTTATCCGTTTCACGCGTTTCTAAGACCATTGTTGCGCGATGAGCGGCGGGTAATAACGGAAGTTCGTTCGGCGCCACCTGACGGCGGCATTAACGTTATCCGTTTCACGCGCTTCTAGCATCATTGTTGCGCGATGCGCGGCGGGTAATGACCGAAGTTCGTTCGGCGGCATTAACGTTATCCGTTTCACGCGTTTCTAAGACCATTGTTGCGCGATGCGAAGCGGGTAATAACCGAAGTTCGTTCGGCGGCACCCGACGGCGGCATTAACGTTATCCGTTTCACGCGCTTCTAGCATCATTGTTGCGCGATGCGCGGCAGGTAATAACCGAAGTTCGTTCGGCGGCACCCGCCGGCGCCATTAACGTTATCCGTTTCACGCGTTTCTAAGATCATTGTTGCGCGATGCGCGGCGGGTAATGACCGAAGTTCGTTCGGCGGCACCCGCCGGCTGCATTAACGTTATCCGTTTCAGGCGTATCTAACATCATTGTTGCGCGATGCGCGGCGGGTAATAACCGAAGTTCGTTCGGCGGCACCCGACGACGGCATTAACGTTATCCGTTTCACGCGCTTCTAGCATCATTGTTGCGCGATGCGCGGCGGGTAATGACCGAAGTTCGTTCGGCGGCATTAACGTTATCCGTTTCACGCGTTTCTAAGATCATTGTTGCGCGATGCGCGGCGAGTAATGACCGAAGTTCGTTCGGCGGCACCCAACGGCGGCATTAACGTTATCCGTTTCACGCGTTTCTAAGATCATTGATGCGCGATGCGCGGCGGGCAATGACCGAAGTTCGTTCGGCGGCACCCGCCGGTGCCATTAACGTTATCCGTTTCACGCGTTTCTAAGACCATTGTTGCGCGATGCGCGGCGGGTAATAACGGAAGCTCGTTCGGCGCCACCTGACGGCGGCATTAACGTTATCCGTTTCACGCGCTTCTAGCATCATTGTTGCGCGATGCGCGGCGGGTAATGACCGAAGTTCGTTCGGCGGCATTAACGTTATCCGTTTCACGCGTTTCTAAGACCATTGTTGCGCGATGCGAAGCGGGTAATAACCGAAGTTCGTTCGGCGGCACCCGACGGCGGCATTAACGTTGTTCGTTTCAAACGTTTCTAGCATCATTGTTGCGCGATGCGCGGCGGATAATGTCCGAAGTTCGGTCGGCGGCACCCGACGGCGGCATTAACGTTATCCGTTTCACGCGTTTCTAAAATCATTGCTGCGCGATGCGCGGCGGGTAATGACCGAAGTTCGTTCGGCGGCACCCGACGGCGGCATTAACGTTGTTCGTTTCAAGCGTTTCTAGCATCATTGTTGCGCGATGCGCGGCGAGTAATGACCGATGTTCGTTCCGCGGCACCCGACGGCGGCATTAACGTTTTTCGTTTCAAGCGTTTCTAGCACCATTGTTGCGCGATGCGCGGCGGGTAATGACCGAAGTTCGTTCGGCGGCACCCGACGGCGGCATTAACGTTATCCGTTTCACGCGTTTCTAAGATCATTGTTGCGCGATGCGCGGCGGGTAATGACCGAAGTTCGTTCGGCGGCACCCGACGGCGGCATTAACGTTGTTCGTTTCAAACGTTTCTAGCATCATTGTTGCGCGATGCGCGGCGGATAATGTCCGAAGTTCGGTCGGCGGCACCCGACGGCGGCATTAACGTTATCCGTTTCACGCGTTTCTAAAATCATTGCTGCGCGATGCGCGGCGGGTAATGACCGAAGTTCGTTCGGCGGCACCCGACGGCGGCATTAACGTTATCCATTTCACGCGTTTCTAAGATCATTGTTGCGCGATGCACGGCGGTTAATGACCGAAGTTCGTTCGGCGGCACCCGACGGCGGTATTAACGTTGTTCGTTTCAGGCGTTTCTAAGATCATTGTTGCGCGATGCGCTGTTGGTAATGACCGAAGTTCGTTCGGCGGCACCCGCCGGCGGCATTAACGTTATCCGTTTCACGCGTTTCTAAGATCATTGTTGCGCGATGGGCGGCGGGTAATGACCGAAGTTCGTTCGGCGGCACCCGCCGGCGGCATTAACGTTATCCGTTTCACGCGTTTCTAAGATCATTGTTGCGCGATGGGCGGCGGGTAATGACCGAAGTTCGTTCGGCGGCACCCACTGGCGGCATTAACGTTATTCGTTTCAAGCGTTTCTAGCATCATTGTTGCGCGATGCGCGGCGAGTAATGACCGATGTTCGTTCCGCGGCACCCGACGGCGGCATTAACGTTTTTCGTTTCAAGCGTTTCTAGCACCATTGTTGCGCGATGCGCGGCGGTTAATGACCGAAGTTCGTTCGGCGGCACCCGACGGCGGCATTAACGTTATTCGTTTCAAGCGTTTCTAGCATCATTGTTGCGCGATGCGCGGCGAGTAATGACCGATGTTCGTTCCGCGGCACCCGACGGCGGCATTAACGTTTTTCGTTTCAAGCGTTTCTAGCACCATTGTTGCGCGATGCGCGGCGGGTAATGACCGAAGTTCGTTCGGCGGCACCCGACGGCGGCATAAACGTTGTTCGTTTCAAACGTTTCTAGCATCATTGTTGCGCGATGCGCGGCGGGTAATGACCGAAGTTCGTTCGGCGGCACCCGACGGCGGCATTAATGTTATCCGTTTCACGCGTTTCTAAGATCTTTGTTGCGCGATCCGCGGCGGGTAATGACCGAAGTTCGTTCGGCGGCACCCGACGGCGGCATAAACGTTGTTCGTTTCAAACGTTTCTAGCATCATTGTTGCGCGATGCCCGGCGGGTAATGACCGAAGTTCGTTCGGCGGCACCCGCCGGCGGCAATAACGTCATCCGTTTCACGCGTTTCTAAGATCATTGTTGCGCGATGGGCGGCGGGTAATGACCGAAGTTCGTTCGGCGGCACCCACCGGCGGCATTAACGTTATCCGTTTCACGCGCTTCTAGCATCATTGTTGCGCGATGCGCGGCGGGTAATAACCGAAGTTCGTTCGGCGGCACCCGACGGCGGCATTAACGTTATCCGTTTCACGCGTTTCTAAGATCATTGTTGCGCGATGCGCGGCGAGTAATGACCGAAGTTCGTTCGGCGGCACCCAACGGCGGCATTAACGTTATCCGTTTCACGCGTTTCTAAGATCATTGATGCGCGATGCGCGGCGGGCAATGACCGAAGTTCGTTCGGCGGCACCCGCCGGTGCCATTAACGTTATCCGTTTCACGCGTTTCTAAGACCATTGTTGCGCGATGCGCGGCGGGTAATAACGGATGTTCGTTCGGCGCCACCTGACGGCGGCATTAACGTTATCCGTTTCACGCGCTTCTAGCATCATTGTTGCGCGATGCGCGGCGGGTAATGACCGAAGTTCGTTCGGCGGCATTAACGTTATCCGTTTCACGCGTTTCTAAGACCATTGTTGCGCGATGCGAAGCGGGTAATAACCGAAGTTCGTTCGGCGGCACCCGACGGCGGCATTAACGTTATCCGTTTCACGCGCTTCTAGCATCATTGTTGCGCGATGCGCGGCGGGTAATAACCGAAGTTCGTTCGGCGGCACCCGCCGGCGCCATTAACGTTATCCGTTTCACGCGTTTCTAAGATCATTGTTGCGCGATGCGCGGCGGGTAATGACCGAAGTTCGTTCGGCGGCACCCGCCGGCTGCATTAACGTTATCCGTTTCAGGCGTATCTAACATCATTGTTGCGCGATGCGCGGCGGGTAATAACCGAATTTCGTTCGGCGGCACCCGCCGGCGGCATTAACGTTATCCGTTTCACGCGTTTCTAAGATCATTGTTGCGCGATGCGCGGCGAGTAATGACCGAAGTTCGTTCGGCGGCACCCAACGGCGGCATTAACGTTATCCGTTTCACGCGTTTCTAAGATCATTGTTGCGCGATGCGCGGCGAGTAATGACCGAAGTTCGTTCGGCGGCACCCAACGGCGGCATTAACGTTATCCGTTTCACGCGTTTCTAAGATCATTGATGCGCGATGCGCGGCGGGCAATGACCGAAGTTCGTTCGGCGGCACCCGCCGGTGCCATTAACGTTATCCGTTTCACGCGTTTCTAAGACCATTGTTGCGCGATGAGCGGCGGGTAATAACGGAAGTTCGTTCGGCGCCACCTGACGGCGGCATTAACGTTATCCGTTTCACGCGCTTCTAGCATCATTGTTGCGCGATGCGCGGCGGGTAATGACCGAAGTTCGTTCGGCGGCATTAACGTTATCCGTTTCACGCGTTTCTAAGACCATTGTTGCGCGATGCGAAGCGGGTAATAACCGAAGTTCGTTCGGCGGCACCCGACGGCGGCATTAACGTTATCCGTTTCACGCGCTTCTAGCATCATTGTTGCGCGATGCGCGGCGGGTAATAACCGAAGTTCGTTCGGCGGCACCCGCCGGCGCCATTAACGTTATCCGTTTCACGCGTTTCTAAGATCATTGTTGCGCGATGCGCGGCGGGTAATGACCGAAGTTCGTTCGGCGGCACCCGCCGGCTGCATTAACGTTATCCGTTTCAGGCGTATCTAACATCATTGTTGCGCGATGCGCGGCGGGTAATAACCGAAGTTCGTTCGGCGGCACCCGACGACGGCATTAACGTTATCCGTTTCACGCGCTTCTAGCATCATTGTTGCGCGATGCGCGGCGGGTAATGACCGAAGTTCGTTCGGCGGCATTAACGTTATCCGTTTCACGCGTTTCTAAGACCATTGTTGCGCGATGCGAAGCGGGTAATAACCGAAGTTCGTTCGGCGGCACCCGACGGCGGCATTAACGTTATCCGTTTCACGCGCTTCTAGCATCATTGTTGCGCGATGCGCGGCGGGTAATAACCGAAGTTCGTTCGGCGGCACCCGCCGGCGCCATTAACGTTATCCGTTTCACGCGTTTCTAAGATCATTGTTGCGCGATGCGCGGCGGGTAATGACCGAAGTTCGTTCGGCGGCACCCGCCGGCTGCATTAACGTTATCCGTTTCAGGCGTATCTAACATCATTGTTGCGCGATGCGCGGCGGGTAATAACCGAATTTCGTTCGGCGGCACCCGCCGGCGGCATTAACGTTATCCGTTTCACGCGTTTCTAAGATCATTGTTGCGCGATGCGCGGCGAGTAATGACCGAAGTTCGTTCGGCGGCACCCAACGGCGGCATTAACGTTATCCGTTTCACGCGTTTCTAAGATCATTGATGCGCGATGCGCGGCGGGCAATGACCGAAGTTCGTTCGGCGGCACCCGCCGGTGCCATTAACGTTATCCGTTTCACGCGTTTCTAAGACCATTGTTGCGCGATGAGCGGCGGGTAATAACAGAAGTTATTTACCGTTCGGCGGCATTAACGTTATCCGTTTCACGCGTTTCTAAGACCATTGTTGCGCGATGCGAAGCGGGTAATAACCGAAGTTCGTTCGGCGGCACCCGACGGCGGCATTAACGTTATCCGTTTCACGCGCTTCTAGCATCATTGTTGCGCGATGCGCGGCGGGTAATAACCGAAGTTCGTTCGGCGGCACCCGCCGGCGCCATTAACGTTATCCGTTTCACGCGTTTCTAAGATCATTGTTGCGCGATGCGCGGCGGGTAATGACCGAAGTTCGTTCGGCGGCACCCGCCGGCTGCATTAACGTTATCCGTTTCAGGCGTATCTAACATCATTGTTGCGCGATGCGCGGCGGGTAATAACCGAAGTTCGTTCGGCGGCACCCGACGACGGCATTAACGTTATCCGTTTCACGCGCTTCTAGCATCATTGTTGCGCGATGCGCGGCGGGTAATGACCGAAGTTCGTTCGGCGGCATTAACGTTATCCGTTTCACGCGTTTCTAAGACCATTGTTGCGCGATGCGAAGCGGGTAATAACCGAAGTTCGTTCGGCGGCACCCGACGGCGGCATTAACGTTATCCGTTTCACGCGCTTCTAGCATCATTGTTGCGCGATGCGCGGCGGGTAATAACCGAAGTTCGTTCGGCGGCACCCGCCGGCGCCATTAACGTTATCCGTTTCACGCGTTTCTAAGATCATTGTTGCGCGATGCGCGGCGGGTAATGACCGAAGTTCGTTCGGCGGCACCCGCCGGCTGCATTAACGTTATCCGTTTCAGGCGTATCTAACATCATTGTTGCGCGATGCGCGGCGGGTAATAACCGAATTTCGTTCGGCGGCACCCGCCGGCGGCATTAACGTTATCCGTTTCACGCGTTTCTAAGATCATTGTTGCGCGATGCGCGGCGAGTAATGACCGAAGTTCGTTCGGCGGCACCCAACGGCGGCATTAACGTTATCCGTTTCACGCGTTTCTAAGATCATTGATGCGCGATGCGCGGCGGGCAATGACCGAAGTTCGTTCGGCGGCACCCGCCGGTGCCATTAACGTTATCCGTTTCACGCGTTTCTAAGACCATTGTTGCGCGATGAGCGGCGGGTAATAACGGAAGTTCGTTCGGCGCCACCTGACGGCGGCATTAACGTTATCCGTTTCACGCGCTTCTAGCATCATTGTTGCGCGATGCGCGGCGGGTAATGACCGAAGTTCGTTCGGCGGCATTAACGTTATCCGTTTCACGCGTTTCTAAGACCATTGTTGCGCGATGCGAAGCGGGTAATAACCGAAGTTCGTTCGGCGGCACCCGACGGCGGCATTAACGTTATCCGTTTCACGCGCTTCTAGCATCATTGTTGCGCGATGCGCGGCGGGTAATAACCGAAGTTCGTTCGGCGGCACCCGCCGGCGCCATTAACGTTATCCGTTTCACGCGTTTCTAAGATCATTGTTGCGCGATGCGCGGCGGGTAATGACCGAAGTTCGTTCGGCGGCACCCGCCGGCTGCATTAACGTTATCCGTTTCAGGCGTATCTAACATCATTGTTGCGTGATGCGCGGCGGGTAATAACCGAAGTTCGTTCGGCGGCACCCGCCGGCGCCATTAACGTTATCCGTTTCACGCGTTTCTAAGATCATTGTTGCGCGATGCGCGGCGGGTAATGACCGAAGTTCGTTCGGCGGCACCCGCCGGCTGCATTAACGTTATCCGTTTCAGGCGTATCTAACATCATTGTTGCGCGATGCGCGGCGGGTAATAACCGAAGTTCGTTCGGCGGCACCCGACGACGGCATTAACGTTATCCGTTTCACGCGTTTCTAAGACCATTGTTGCGCGATGAGCGGCGGGTAATAACGGAAGTTCGTTCGGCGCCACCTGACGGCGGCATTAACGTTATCCGTTTCACGCGCTTCTAGCATCATTGTTGCGCGATGCGCGGCGGGTAATGACCGAAGTTCGTTCGGCGGCATTAACGTTATCCGTTTCACGCGTTTCTAAGACCATTGTTGCGCGATGCGAAGCGGGTAATAACCGAAGTTCGTTCGGCGGCACCCGACGGCGGCATTAACGTTATCCGTTTCACGCGCTTCTAGCATCATTGTTGCGCGATGCGCGGCGGGTAATAACCGAAGTTCGTTCGGCGGCACCCGCCGGCGCCATTAACGTTATCCGTTTCACGCGTTTCTAAGATCATTGTTGCGCGATGCGCGGCGGGTAATGACCGAAGTTCGTTCGGCGGCACCCGCCGGCTGCATTAACGTTATCCGTTTCAGGCGTATCTAACATCATTGTTGCGCGATGCGCGGCGGGTAATAACCGAAGTTCGTTCGGCGGCACCCGACGACGGCATAAACGTTGTTCGTTTCAAACGTTTCTAGCATCATTGTTGCGCGATGCCCGGCGGGTAATGACCGAAGTTCGTTCGGCGGCACCCGCCGGCGGCAATAACGTCATCCGTTTCACGCGTTTCTAAGATCTTTGTTGCGCGATCCGCGGCGGGTAATGACCGAAGTTCGTTCGGCGGCACCCGACGGCGGCATAAACGTTGTTCGTTTCAAACGTTTCTAGCATCATTGTTGCGCGATGCCCGGCGGGTAATGACCGAAGTTCGTTCGGCGGCACCCGCCGGCGGCAATAACGTCATCCGTTTCACGCGTTTCTAAGATCATTGTTGCGCGATGGGCGGCGGGTAATGACCGAAGTTCGTTCGGCGGCACCCACCGGCGGCATTAACGTTATCCGTTTCACGCGCTTCTAGCATCATTGTTGCGCGATGCGCGGCGGGTAATAACCGAAGTTCGTTCGGCGGCACCCGACGGCGGCATTAACGTTATTCGATTCAGGCGTTTCTAGCATCATTGTTGCGCGATGCGCGGAGGGTAATAACCGAAGTTCGTTCGGCGGCACCCAACGGCGGCATTAACGTTATCCGTTTCACGCGTTTCTAAGATCATTGATGCGCGATGCGCGGCGGGCAATGACCGAAGTTCGTTCGGCGGCACCCGACGGCGGCATTAACGTTATCCGTTTCAGGCGTTTCTAGCATCATTGTTGCGCGATGCGCGGCGGGTAATAACCGAATTTCGTTCGGCGGCACCCGCCGGCGGCATTAACGTTATCCGTTTCACGCGTTTCTAAGATCATTGTTGCGCGATGCGCGGCGAGTAATGACCGAAGTTCGTTCGGCGGCACCCGACGGCGGTATTAACGTTGTTCGTTTCAGGCGTTTCTAAGATCATTGTTGCGCGATGCGCTGTTGGTAATGACCGAAGTTCGTTCGGCGGCACCCGCCGGCGGCATTAACGTTATCCGTTTCACGCGTTTCTAAGATCATTGTTGCGCGATGGGCGGCGGGTAATGACCGAAGTTCGTTCGGCGGCACCCGCCGGCGGCATTAACGTTATCCGTTTCACGCGTTTCTAAGATCATTGTTGCGCGATGGGCGGCGGGTAATGACCGAAGTTCGTTCGGCGGCACCCACTGGCGGCATTAACGTTATTCGTTTCAAGCGTTTCTAGCATCATTGTTGCGCGATGCGCGGCGAGTAATGACCGATGTTCGTTCCGCGGCACCCGACGGCGGCATTAACGTTTTTCGTTTCAAGCGTTTCTAGCACCATTGTTGCGCGATGCGCGGCGGTTAATGACCGAAGTTCGTTCGGCGGCACCCGACGGCGGCATTAACGTTATTCGTTTCAAGCGTTTCTAGCATCATTGTTGCGCGATGCGCGGCGAGTAATGACCGATGTTCGTTCCGCGGCACCCGACGGCGGCATTAACGTTTTTCGTTTCAAGCGTTTCTAGCACCATTGTTGCGCGATGCGCGGCGGGTAATGACCGAAGTTCGTTCGGCGGCACCCGACGGCGGCATAAACGTTGTTCGTTTCAAACGTTTCTAGCATCATTGTTGCGCGATGCCCGGCGGGTAATGACCGAAGTTCGTTCGGCGGCACCCGCCGGCGGCAATAACGTCATCCGTTTCACGCGTTTCTAAGATCATTGTTGCGCGATGGGCGGCGGGTAATGACCGAAGTTCGTTCGGCGGCACCCACCGGCGGCATTAACGTTATCCGTTTCACGCGCTTCTAGCATCATTGTTGCGCGATGCGCGGCGGGTAATAACCGAAGTTCGTTCGGCGGCACCCGACGGCGGCATTAACGTTATCCGTTTCACGCGTTTCTAAGATCATTGTTGCGCGATGCGCGGCGAGTAATGACCGAAGTTCGTTCGGCGGCACCCAACGGCGGCATTAACGTTATCCGTTTCACGCGTTTCTAAGATCATTGATGCGCGATGCGCGGCGGGCAATGACCGAAGTTCGTTCGGCGGCACCCGCCGGTGCCATTAACGTTATCCGTTTCACGCGTTTCTAAGACCATTGTTGCGCGATGAGCGGCGGGTAATAACGGAAGTTCGTTCGGCGCCACCTCACGGCGGCATTAACGTTATCCGTTTCACGCGCTTCTAGCATCATTGTTGCGCGATGCGCGGCGGGTAATGACCGAAGTTCGTTCGGCGGCATTAACGTTATCCGTTTCACGCGTTTCTAAGACCATTGTTGCTCGATGCGAAGCGGGTAATAACCGAAGTTCGTTCGGCGGCACCCGACGGCGGCATTAACGTTATCCGTTTCACGCGCTTCTAGCATCATTGTTGCGCGATGCGCGGCGGGTAATAACCGAAGTTCGTTCGGCGGCACCCGCCGGCGCCATTAACGTTATCCGTTTCACGCGTTTCTAAGATCATTGTTGCGCGATGCGCGGCGGGTAATAACGGAAGTTCGTTCGGCGGCACCCGACGGCGGTATTAACGTTGTTCGTTTCAGGCGTTTCTAAGATCATTGTTGCGCGATGCGCTGTTGGTAATGACCGAAGTTCGTTCGGCGGCACCCGCCGGCGGCATTAACGTTATCCGTTTCACGCGTTTCTAAGATCATTGTTGCGCGATGGGCGGCGGGTAATGACCGAAGTTCGTTCGGCGGCACCCGCCGGCGGCATTAACGTTATCCGTTTCACGCGTTTCTAAGATCATTGTTGCGCGATGGGCGGCGGGTAATGACCGAAGTTCGTTCGGCGGCACCCACTGGCGGCATTAACGTTATTCGTTTCAAGCGTTTCTAGCATCATTGTTGCGCGATGCGCGGCGAGTAATGACCGATGTTCGTTCCGCGGCACCCGACGGCGGCATTAACGTTTTTCGTTTCAAGCGTTTCTAGCACCATTGTTGCGCGATGCGCGGCGGTTAATGACCGAAGTTCGTTCGGCGGCACCCGACGGCGGCATTAACGTTATTCGTTTCAAGCGTTTCTAGCATCATTGTTGCGCGATGCGCGGCGAGTAATGACCGATGTTCGTTCCGCGGCACCCGACGGCGGCATTAACGTTTTTCGTTTCAAGCGTTTCTAGCACCATTGTTGCGCGATGCGCGGCGGGTAATGACCGAAGTTCGTTCGGCGGCACCCGACGGCGGCATAAACGTTGTTCGTTTCAAACGTTTCTAGCATCATTGTTGCGCGATGCCCGGCGGGTAATGACCGAAGTTCGTTCGGCGGCACCCGCCGGCGGCAATAACGTCATCCGTTTCACGCGTTTCTAAGATCATTGTTGCGCGATGGGCGGCGGGTAATGACCGAAGTTCGTTCGGCGGCACCCACCGGCGGCATTAACGTTATCCGTTTCACGCGCTTCTAGCATCATTGTTGCGCGATGCGCGGCGGGTAATAACCGAAGTTCGTTCGGCGGCACCCGACGGCGGCATTAACGTTATCCGTTTCACGCGTTTCTAAGATCATTGTTGCGCGATGCGCGGCGAGTAATGACCGAAGTTCGTTCGGCGGCACCCAACGGCGGCATTAACGTTATCCGTTTCACGCGTTTCTAAGATCATTGATGCGCGATGCGCGGCGGGCAATGACCGAAGTTCGTTCGGCGGCACCCGCCGGTGCCATTAACGTTATCCGTTTCACGCGTTTCTAAGACCATTGTTGCGCGATGAGCGGCGGGTAATAACGGAAGTTCGTTCGGCGCCACCTCACGGCGGCATTAACGTTATCCGTTTCACGCGCTTCTAGCATCATTGTTGCGCGATGCGCGGCGGGTAATGACCGAAGTTCGTTCGGCGGCATTAACGTTATCCGTTTCACGCGTTTCTAAGACCATTGTTGCTCGATGCGAAGCGGGTAATAACCGAAGTTCGTTCGGCGGCACCCGACGGCGGCATTAACGTTATCCGTTTCACGCGCTTCTAGCATCATTGTTGCGCGATGCGCGGCGGGTAATAACCGAAGTTCGTTCGGCGGCACCCGCCGGCGCCATTAACGTTATCCGTTTCACGCGTTTCTAAGATCATTGTTGCGCGATGCGCGGCGGGTAATGACCGAAGTTCGTTCGGCGGCACCCGCCGGCTGCATTAACGTTATCCGTTTCAGGCGTATCTAACATCATTGTTGCGCGATGCGCGGCGGGTAATAACCGAAGTTCGTTCGGCGGCACCCGACGACGGCATTAACGTTATCCGTTTCACGCGCTTCTAGCATCATTGTTGCGCGATGCGCGGCGGGTAATGACCGAAGTTCGTTCGGCGACATTAACGTTATCCGTTTCACGCGTTTCTAAGACCATTGTTGCGCGATGCGAAGCGGGTAATAACCGAAGTTCGTTCGGCGGCACCCGACGGCGGCATTAACGTTATCCGTTTCACGCGCTTCTAGCATCATTGTTGCGCGATGCGCGGCGGGTAATAACCGAAGTTCGTTCGGCGGCACCCGCCGGCGCCATTAACGTTATCCGTTTCACGCGTTTCTAAGATCATTGTTGCGCGATGCGCGGCGGGTAATGACCGAAGTTCGTTCGGCGGCACCCGCCGGCTGCATTAACGTTATCCGTTTCAGGCGTATCTAACATCATTGTTGCGCGATGCGCGGCGGGTAATAACCGAATTTCGTTCGGCGGCACCCGCCGGCGGCATTAACGTTATCCGTTTCACGCGTTTCTAAGATCATTGTTGCGCGATGCGCGGCGAGTAATGACCGAAGTTCGTTCGGCGGCACCCAACGGCGGCATTAACGTTATCCGTTTCACGCGTTTCTAAGATCATTGATGCGCGATGCGCGGCGGGCAATGACCGAAGTTCGTTCGGCGGCACCCGCCGGTGCCATTAACGTTATCCGTTTCACGCGTTTCTAAGACCATTGTTGCGCGATGAGCGGCGGGTAATAACGGAAGTTCGTTCGGCGCCACCTGACGGCGGCATTAACGTTATCCGTTTCACGCGCTTCTAGCATCATTGTTGCGCGATGCGCGGCGGGTAATGACCGAAGTTCGTTCGGCGGCATTAACGTTATCCGTTTCACGCGTTTCTAAGACCATTGTTGCGCGATGCGAAGCGGGTAATAACCGAAGTTCGTTCGGCGGCACCCGACGGCGGCATTAACGTTATCCGTTTCACGCGCTTCTAGCATCATTGTTGCGCGATGCGCGGCGGGTAATAACCGAAGTTCGTTCGGCGGCACCCGCCGGCGCCATTAACGTTATCCGTTTCACGCGTTTCTAAGATCATTGTTGCGCGATGGGCGGCGGGTAATGACCGAAGTTCGTTCGGCGGCACCCGCCGGCGGCATTAACGTTATCCGTTTCACGCGTTTCTAAGATCATTGTTGCGCGATGGGCGGCGGGTAATGACCGAAGTTCGTTCGGCGGCACCCACTGGCGGCATTAACGTTATTCGTTTCAAGCGTTTCTAGCATCATTGTTGCGCGATGCGCGGCGAGTAATGACCGATGTTCGTTCCGCGGCACCCGACGGCGGCATTAACGTTTTTCGTTTCAAGCGTTTCTAGCACCATTGTTGCGCGATGCGCGGCGGTTAATGACCGAAGTTCGTTCGGCGGCACCCGACGGCGGCATTAACGTTATTCGTTTCAAGCGTTTCTAGCATCATTGTTGCGCGATGCGCGGCGAGTAATGACCGATGTTCGTTCCGCGGCACCCGACGGCGGCATTAACGTTTTTCGTTTCAAGCGTTTCTAGCACCATTGTTGCGCGATGCGCGGCGGGTAATGACCGAAGTTCGTTCGGCGGCACCCGACGGCGGCATAAACGTTGTTCGTTTCAAACGTTTCTAGCATCATTGTTGCGCGATGCCCGGCGGGTAATGACCGAAGTTCGTTCGGCGGCACCCGCCGGCGGCAATAACGTCATCCGTTTCACGCGTTTCTAAGATCATTGTTGCGCGATGGGCGGCGGGTAATGACCGAAGTTCGTTCGGCGGCACCCACCGGCGGCATTAACGTTATCCGTTTCACGCGCTTCTAGCATCATTGTTGCGCGATGCGCGGCGGGTAATAACCGAAGTTCGTTCGGCGGCACCCGACGGCGGCATTAACGTTATCCGTTTCACGCGTTTCTAAGATCATTGTTGCGCGATGCGCGGCGAGTAATGACCGAAGTTCGTTCGGCGGCACCCAACGGCGGCATTAACGTTATCCGTTTCACGCGTTTCTAAGATCATTGATGCGCGATGCGCGGCGGGCAATGACCGAAGTTCGTTCGGCGGCACCCGCCGGTGCCATTAACGTTATCCGTTTCACGCGTTTCTAAGACCATTGTTGCGCGATGAGCGGCGGGTAATAACGGAAGTTCGTTCGGCGCCACCTCACGGCGGCATTAACGTTATCCGTTTCACGCGCTTCTAGCATCATTGTTGCGCGATGCGCGGCGGGTAATGACCGAAGTTCGTTCGGCGGCATTAACGTTATCCGTTTCACGCGTTTCTAAGACCATTGTTGCTCGATGCGAAGCGGGTAATAACCGAAGTTCGTTCGGCGGCACCCGACGGCGGCATTAACGTTATCCGTTTCACGCGCTTCTAGCATCATTGTTGCGCGATGCGCGGCGGGTAATAACCGAAGTTCGTTCGGCGGCACCCGCCGGCGCCATTAACGTTATCCGTTTCACGCGTTTCTAAGATCATTGTTGCGCGATGCGCGGCGGGTAATGACCGAAGTTCGTTCGGCGGCACCCGCCGGCTGCATTAACGTTATCCGTTTCAGGCGTATCTAACATCATTGTTGCGCGATGCGCGGCGGGTAATAACCGAAGTTCGTTCGGCGGCACCCGACGACGGCATTAACGTTATCCGTTTCACGCGCTTCTAGCATCATTGTTGCGCGATGCGCGGCGGGTAATGACCGAAGTTCGTTCGGCGACATTAACGTTATCCGTTTCACGCGTTTCTAAGACCATTGTTGCGCGATGCGAAGCGGGTAATAACCGAAGTTCGTTCGGCGGCACCCGACGGCGGCATTAACGTTATCCGTTTCACGCGCTTCTAGCATCATTGTTGCGCGATGCGCGGCGGGTAATAACCGAAGTTCGTTCGGCGGCACCCGCCGGCGCCATTAACGTTATCCGTTTCACGCGTTTCTAAGATCATTGTTGCGCGATGCGCGGCGGGTAATGACCGAAGTTCGTTCGGCGGCACCCGCCGGCTGCATTAACGTTATCCGTTTCAGGCGTATCTAACATCATTGTTGCGCGATGCGCGGCGGGTAATAACCGAATTTCGTTCGGCGGCACCCGCCGGCGGCATTAACGTTATCCGTTTCACGCGTTTCTAAGATCATTGTTGCGCGATGCGCGGCGAGTAATGACCGAAGTTCGTTCGGCGGCACCCAACGGCGGCATTAACGTTATCCGTTTCACGCGTTTCTAAGATCATTGATGCGCGATGCGCGGCGGGCAATGACCGAAGTTCGTTCGGCGGCACCCGCCGGTGCCATTAACGTTATCCGTTTCACGCGTTTCTAAGACCATTGTTGCGCGATGAGCGGCGGGTAATAACGGAAGTTCGTTCGGCGCCACCTGACGGCGGCATTAACGTTATCCGTTTCACGCGCTTCTAGCATCATTGTTGCGCGATGCGCGGCGGGTAATGACCGAAGTTCGTTCGGCGGCATTAACGTTATCCGTTTCACGCGTTTCTAAGACCATTGTTGCGCGATGCGAAGCGGGTAATAACCGAAGTTCGTTCGGCGGCACCCGACGGCGGCATTAACGTTATCCGTTTCACGCGCTTCTAGCATCATTGTTGCGCGATGCGCGGCGGGTAATAACCGAAGTTCGTTCGGCGGCACCCGCCGGCGCCATTAACGTTATCCGTTTCACGCGTTTCTAAGATCATTGTTGCGCGATGCGCGGCGGGTAATGACCGAAGTTCGTTCGGCGGCACCCGCCGGCTGCATTAACGTTATCCGTTTCAGGCGTATCTAACATCATTGTTGCGCGATGCGCGGCGGGTAATAACCGAAGTTCGTTCGGCGGCACCCGACGACGGCATTAACGTTATCCGTTTCACGCGCTTCTAGCATCATTGTTGCGCGATGCGCGGCGGGTAATGACCGAAGTTCGTTCGGCGGCATTAACGTTATCCGTTTCACGCGTTTCTAAGACCATTGTTGCGCGATGCGAAGCGGGTAATAACCGAAGTTCGTTCGGCGGCACCCGACGGCGGCATTAACGTTATCCGTTTCACGCGTTTCTAAGATCATTGTTGCGCGATGCGCGGCGGGTAATGACCGAAGTTCGTTCGGCGGCATTAACGTTATCCGTTTCACGCGTTTCTAAGACCATTGTTGCGCGATGCGAAGCGGGTAATAACCGAAGTTCGTTCGGCGGCACCCGACGGCGGCATTAACGTTATCCGTTTCACGCGTTTCTAAGATCATTGATGCGCGATGCGCGGCGGGCAATGACCGAAGTTCGTTCGGCGGCACCCGCCGGTGCCATTAACGTTATCCGTTTCACGCGTTTCTAAGACCATTGTTGCGCGATGCGCGGCGGGTAATAACCGAAGTTCGTTCGGCGGCACATGACGACGGCATTAACGTTATCCGTTTCACGCGCTTCTAGCATCATTGTTGCGCGATGCGCGGCGGGTAATGACCGAAGTTCGTTCGGCGGCATTAACGTTATCCGTTTCACGCGTTTCTAAGACCATTGTTGCGCGATGCGAAGCGGGTAATAACCGAAGTTCGTTCGGCGGCACCCGACGGCGGCATTAACGTTATCCGTTTCACGCGCTTCTAGCATCATTGTTGCGCGATGCGCGGCGGGTAATAACCGAAGTTCGTTCGGCGGCACCCGCCGGCGCCATTAACGTTATCCGTTTCACGCGTTTCTAAGATCATTGTTGCGCGATGCGCGGCGGGTAATGACCGAAGTTCGTTCGGCGGCACCCGCCGGCTGCATTAACGTTATCCGTTTCAGGCGTATCTAACATCATTGTTGCGCGATGCGCGGCGGGTAATAACCGAATTTCGTTCGGCGGCACCCGCCGGCGGCATTAACGTTATCCGTTTCACGCGTTTCTAAGATCATTGTTGCGCGATGCGCGGCGAGTAATGACCGAAGTTCGTTCGGCGGCACCCAACGGCGGCATTAACGTTATCCGTTTCACGCGTTTCTAAGATCATTGATGCGCGATGCGCGGCGGGCAATGACCGAAGTTCGTTCGGCGGCACCCGCCGGTGCCATTAACGTTATCCGTTTCACGCGTTTCTAAGACCATTGTTGCGCGATGAGCGGCGGGTAATAACGGAAGTTCGTTCGGCGCCACCTGACGGCGGCATTAACGTTATCCGTTTCACGCGCTTCTAGCATCATTGTTGCGCGATGCGCGGCGGGTAATGACCGAAGTTCGTTCGGCGGCATTAACGTTATCCGTTTCACGCGTTTCTAAGACCATTGTTGCGCGATGCGAAGCGGGTAATAACCGAAGTTCGTTCGGCGGCACCCGACGGCGGCATTAACGTTATCCGTTTCACGCGCTTCTAGCATCATTGTTGCGCGATGCGCGGCGGGTAATAACCGAAGTTCGTTCGGCGGCACCCGCCGGCGCCATTAACGTTATCCGTTTCACGCGTTTCTAAGATCATTGTTGCGCGATGCGCGGCGGGTAATGACCGAAGTTCGTTCGGCGGCACCCGCCGGCTGCATTAACGTTATCCGTTTCAGGCGTATCTAACATCATTGTTGCGCGATGCGCGGCGGGTAATAACCGAAGTTCGTTCGGCGGCACCCGACGACGGCATTAACGTTATCCGTTTCACGCGCTTCTAGCATCATTGTTGCGCGATGCGCGGCGGGTAATGACCGAAGTTCGTTCGGCGGCATTAACGTTATCCGTTTCACGCGTTTCTAAGACCATTGTTGCGCGATGCGAAGCGGGTAATAACCGAAGTTCGTTCGGCGGCACCCGACGGCGGCATTAACGTTATCCGTTTCACGCGTTTCTAAGATCATTGTTGCGCGATGCGCGGCGGGTAATGACCGAAGTTCGTTCGGCGGCATTAACGTTATCCGTTTCACGCGTTTCTAAGACCATTGTTGCGCGATGCGAAGCGGGTAATAACCGAAGTTCGTTCGGCGGCACCCGACGGCGGCATTAACGTTATCCGTTTCACGCGTTTCTAAGATCATTGATGCGCGATGCGCGGCGGGCAATGACCGAAGTTCGTTCGGCGGCACCCGCCGGTGCCATTAACGTTATCCGTTTCACGCGTTTCTAAGACCATTGTTGCGCGATGCGCGGCGGGTAATAACGGAAGTTCGTTCGGCGCCACCTGACGGCGGCATTAACGTTATCCGTTTCACGCGCTTCTAGCATCATTGTTGCGCGATGCGCGGCGGGTAATGACCGAAGTTCGTTCGGCGGCATTAACGTTATCCGTTTCACGCGTTTCTAAGACCATTGTTGCGCGATGCGAAGCGGGTAATAACCGAAGTTCGTTCGGCGGCACCCGACGGCGGCATTAACGTTATCCGTTTCACGCGCTTCTAGCATCATTGTTGCGCGATGCGCGGCGGGTAATAACCGAAGTTCGTTCGGCGGCACCCGCCGGCGCCATTAACGTTATCCGTTTCACGCGTTTCTAAGATCATTGTTGCGCGATGCGCGGCGGGTAATGACCGAAGTTCGTTCGGCGGCACCCGCCGGCTGCATTAACGTTATCCGTTTCAGGCGTATCTAACATCATTGTTGCGCGATGCGCGGCGGGTAATAACCGAAGTTCGTTCGGCGGCACCCGCCGGCGCCATTAACGTTATCCGTTTCACGCGTTTCTAAGATCATTGTTGCGCGATGCGCGGCGGGTAATGACCGAAGTTCGTTCGGCGGCACCCGCCGGCTGCATTAACGTTATCCGTTTCAGGCGTATCTAACATCATTGTTGCGCGATGCGCGGCGGGTAATAACCGAATTTCGTTCGGCGGCACCCGCCGGCGGCATTAACGTTATCCGTTTCACGCGTTTCTAAGATCATTGTTGCGCGATGCGCGGCGAGTAATGACCGAAGTTCGTTCGGCGGCACCCAACGGCGGCATTAACGTTATCCGTTTCACGCGTTTCTAAGATCATTGATGCGCGATGCGCGGCGGGCAATGACCGAAGTTCGTTCGGCGGCACCCGCCGGTGCCATTAACGTTATCCGTTTCACGCGTTTCTAAGACCATTGTTGCGCGATGAGCGGCGGGTAATAACGGAAGTTCGTTCGGCGCCACCTGACGGCGGCATTAACGTTATCCGTTTCACGCGCTTCTAGCATCATTGTTGCGCGATGCGCGGCGGGTAATGACCGAAGTTCGTTCGGCGGCATTAACGTTATCCGTTTCACGCGTTTCTAAGACCATTGTTGCGCGATGCGAAGCGGGTAATAACCGAAGTTCGTTCGGCGGCACCCGACGGCGGCATTAACGTTATCCGTTTCACGCGCTTCTAGCATCATTGTTGCGCGATGCGCGGCGGGTAATAACCGAAGTTCGTTCGGCGGCACCCGCCGGCGCCATTAACGTTATCCGTTTCACGCGTTTCTAAGATCATTGTTGCGCGATGCGCGGCGGGTAATGACCGAAGTTCGTTCGGCGGCACCCGCCGGCTGCATTAACGTTATCCGTTTCAGGCGTATCTAACATCATTGTTGCGCGATGCGCGGCGGGTAATAACCGAAGTTCGTTCGGCGGCACCCGCCGGCGCCATTAACGTTATCCGTTTCACGCGTTTCTAAGATCATTGTTGCGCGATGCGCGGCGGGTAATGACCGAAGTTCGTTCGGCGGCACCCGCCGGCTGCATTAACGTTATCCGTTTCAGGCGTATCTAACATCATTGTTGCGCGATGCGCGGCGGGTAATAACCGAAGTTCGTTCGGCGGCACCCGACGACGGCATTAACGTTATCCGTTTCACGCGCTTCTAGCATCATTGTTGCGCGATGCGCGGCGGGTAATGACCGAAGTTCGTTCGGCGGCATTAACGTTATCCGTTTCACGCGTTTCTAAGACCATTGTTGCGCGATGCGAAGCGGGTAATAACCGAAGTTCGTTCGGCGGCACCCGACGGCGGCATTAACGTTATCCGTTTCACGCGTTTCTAAGATCATTGTTGCGCGATGCGCGGCGGGTAATGACCGAAGTTCGTTCGGCGGCATTAACGTTATCCGTTTCACGCGTTTCTAAGACCATTGTTGCGCGATGCGAAGCGGGTAATAA
Source organism: Xylocopa violacea (assembly GCA_963969225.1). Classification (NCBI taxonomy): domain Eukaryota; kingdom Metazoa; phylum Arthropoda; class Insecta; order Hymenoptera; family Apidae; genus Xylocopa; species Xylocopa violacea. The sequence goes on from CAXAJV010000004.1 coordinate 26,555,589, forward strand.
CCGAAGTTCGTTCGGCGGCACCCGACGGCGGCATTAACGTTATCCGTTTCACGCGTTTCTAAGATCATTGATGCGCGATGCGCGGCGGGCAATGACCGAAGTTCGTTCGGCGGCACCCGCCGGTGCCATTAACGTTATCCGTTTCACGCGTTTCTAAGACCATTGTTGCGCGATGCGCGGCGGGTAATAACGGAAGTTCGTTCGGCGCCACCTGACGGCGGCATTAACGTTATCCGTTTCACGCGCTTCTAGCATCATTGTTGCGCGATGCGCGGCGGGTAATGACCGAAGTTCGTTCGGCGGCATTAACGTTATCCGTTTCACGCGTTTCTAAGACCATTGTTGCGCGATGCGAAGCGGGTAATAACCGAAGTTCGTTCGGCGGCACCCGACGGCGGCATTAACGTTATCCGTTTCACGCGCTTCTAGCATCATTGTTGCGCGATGCGCGGCGGGTAATAACCGAAGTTCGTTCGGCGGCACCCGCCGGCGCCATTAACGTTATCCGTTTCACGCGTTTCTAAGACCATTGTTGCGCGATGCGAAGCGGGTAATAACCGAAGTTCGTTCGGCGGCACCCGACGGCGGCATTAACGTTATCCGTTTCACGCGCTTCTAGCATCATTGTTGCGCGATGCGCGGCGGGTAATAACCGAAGTTCGTTCGGCGGCACCCGCCGGCGCCATTAACGTTATCCGTTTCACGCGTTTCTAAGATCATTGTTGCGCGATGCGCGGCGGGTAATGACCGAAGTTCGTTCGGCGGCACCCGCCGGCTGCATTAACGTTATCCGTTTCAGGCGTATCTAACATCATTGTTGCGCGATGCGCGGCGGGTAATAACCGAAGTTCGTTCGGCGGCACCCGCCGGCGCCATTAACGTTATCCGTTTCACGCGTTTCTAAGATCATTGTTGCGCGATGCGCGGCGGGTAATGACCGAAGTTCGTTCGGCGGCACCCGCCGGCTGCATTAACGTTATCCGTTTCAGGCGTATCTAACATCATTGTTGCGCGATGCGCGGCGGGTAATAACCGAATTTCGTTCGGCGGCACCCGCCGGCGGCATTAACGTTATCCGTTTCACGCGTTTCTAAGATCATTGTTGCGCGATGCGCGGCGAGTAATGACCGAAGTTCGTTCGGCGGCACCCAACGGCGGCATTAACGTTATCCGTTTCACGCGTTTCTAAGATCATTGATGCGCGATGCGCGGCGGGCAATGACCGAAGTTCGTTCGGCGGCACCCGCCGGTGCCATTAACGTTATCCGTTTCACGCGTTTCTAAGACCATTGTTGCGCGATGAGCGGCGGGTAATAACGGAAGTTCGTTCGGCGCCACCTGACGACGGCATTAACGTTATCCGTTTCACGCGCTTCTAGCATCATTGTTGCGCGATGCGCGGCGGGTAATGACCGAAGTTCGTTCGGCGGCATTAACGTTATCCGTTTCACGCGTTTCTAAGACCATTGTTGCGCGATGCGAAGCGGGTAATAACCGAAGTTCGTTCGGCGGCACCCGACGGCGGCATTAACGTTATCCGTTTCACGCGCTTCTAGCATCATTGTTGCGCGATGCGCGGCGGGTAATAACCGAAGTTCGTTCGGCGGCACCCGCCGGCGCCATTAACGTTATCCGTTTCACGCGTTTCTAAGATCATTGTTGCGCGATGCGCGGCGGGTAATGACCGAAGTTCGTTCGGCGGCACCCGCCGGCTGCATTAACGTTATCCGTTTCAGGCGTATCTAACATCATTGTTGCGCGATGCGCGGCGGGTAATAACCGAATTTCGTTCGGCGGCACCCGCCGGCGGCATTAACGTTATCCGTTTCACGCGTTTCTAAGATCATTGTTGCGCGATGCGCGGCGAGTAATGACCGAAGTTCGTTCGGCGGCACCCAACGGCGGCATTAACGTTATCCGTTTCACGCGTTTCTAAGATCATTGATGCGCGATGCGCGGCGGGCAATGACCGAAGTTCGTTCGGCGGCACCCGCCGGTGCCATTAACGTTATCCGTTTCACGCGTTTCTAAGACCATTGTTGCGCGATGAGCGGCGGGTAATAACGGAAGTTCGTTCGGCGCCACCTGACGGCGGCATTAACGTTATCCGTTTCACGCGCTTCTAGCATCATTGTTGCGCGATGCGCGGCGGGTAATGACCGAAGTTCGTTCGGCGGCATTAACGTTATCCGTTTCACGCGTTTCTAAGACCATTGTTGCGCGATGCGAAGCGGGTAATAACCGAAGTTCGTTCGGCGGCACCCGACGGCGGCATTAACGTTATCCGTTTCACGCGCTTCTAGCATCATTGTTGCGCGATGCGCGGCGGGTAATAACCGAAGTTCGTTCGGCGGCACCCGCCGGCGCCATTAACGTTATCCGTTTCACGCGTTTCTAAGATCATTGTTGCGCGATGCGCGGCGGGTAATGACCGAAGTTCGTTCGGCGGCACCCGCCGGCTGCATTAACGTTATCCGTTTCAGGCGTATCTAACATCATTGTTGCGCGATGCGCGGCGGGTAATAACCGAAGTTCGTTCGGCGGCACCCGACGACGGCATTAACGTTATCCGTTTCACGCGCTTCTAGCATCATTGTTGCGCGATGCGCGGCGGGTAATGACCGAAGTTCGTTCGGCGGCATTAACGTTATCCGTTTCACGCGTTTCTAAGACCATTGTTGCGCGATGCGAAGCGGGTAATAACCGAAGTTCGTTCGGCGGCACCCGACGGCGGCATTAACGTTATCCGTTTCACGCGTTTCTAAGATCATTGTTGCGCGATGCGCGGCGGGTAATGACCGAAGTTCGTTCGGCGGCATTAACGTTATCCGTTTCACGCGTTTCTAAGACCATTGTTGCGCGATGCGAAGCGGGTAATAACCGAAGTTCGTTCGGCGGCACCCGACGGCGGCATTAACGTTATCCGTTTCACGCGTTTCTAAGATCATTGATGCGCGATGCGCGGCGGGCAATGACCGAAGTTCGTTCGGCGGCACGCGCCGGTGCCATTAACGTTATCCGTTTCACGCGTTTCTAAGACCATTGTTGCGCGATGCGCGGCGGGTAATAACGGAAGTTCGTTCGGCGCCACCTGACGGCGGCATTAACGTTATCCGTTTCACGCGCTTCTAGCATCATTGTTGCGCGATGCGCGGCGGGTAATGACCGAAGTTCGTTCGGCGGCATTAACGTTATCCGTTTCACGCGTTTCTAAGACCATTGTTGCGCGATGCGAAGCGGGTAATAACCGAAGTTCGTTCGGCGGCACCCGACGGCGGCATTAACGTTATCCGTTTCACGCGCTTCTAGCATCATTGTTGCGCGATGCGCGGCGGGTAATAACCGAAGTTCGTTCGGCGGCACCCGCCGGCGCCATTAACGTTATCCGTTTCACGCGTTTCTAAGATCATTGTTGCGCGATGCGCGGCGGGTAATGACCGAAGTTCGTTCGGCGGCACCCGCCGGCTGCATTAACGTTATCCGTTTCAGGCGTATCTAACATCATTGTTGCGCGATGCGCGGCGGGTAATAACCGAAGTTCGTTCGGCGGCACCCGCCGGCGCCATTAACGTTATCCGTTTCACGCGTTTCTAAGATCATTGTTGCGCGATGCGCGGCGGGTAATGACCGAAGTTCGTTCGGCGGCACCCGCCGGCTGCATTAACGTTATCCGTTTCAGGCGTATCTAACATCATTGTTGCGCGATGCGCGGCGGGTAATAACCGAATTTCGTTCGGCGGCACCCGCCGGCGGCATTAACGTTATCCGTTTCACGCGTTTCTAAGATCATTGTTGCGCGATGCGCGGCGAGTAATGACCGAAGTTCGTTCGGCGGCACCCAACGGCGGCATTAACGTTATCCGTTTCACGCGTTTCTAAGATCATTGATGCGCGATGCGCGGCGGGCAATGACCGAAGTTCGTTCGGCGGCACCCGCCGGTGCCATTAACGTTATCCGTTTCACGCGTTTCTAAGACCATTGTTGCGCGATGAGCGGCGGGTAATAACGGAAGTTCGTTCGGCGCCACCTGACGGCGGCATTAACGTTATCCGTTTCACGCGCTTCTAGCATCATTGTTGCGCGATGTGCGGCGGGTAATGACCGAAGTTCGTTCGGCGGCATTAACGTTATCCGTTTCACGCGTTTCTAAGACCATTGTTGCGCGATGCGAAGCGGGTAATAACCGAAGTTCGTTCGGCGGCACCCGACGGCGGCATTAACGTTATCCGTTTCACGCGCTTCTAGCATCATTGTTGCGCGATGCGCGGCGGGTAATAACCGAAGTTCGTTCGGCGGCACCCGCCGGCGCCATTAACGTTATCCGTTTCACGCGTTTCTAAGATCATTGTTGCGCGATGCGCGGCGGGTAATGACCGAAGTTCGTTCGGCGGCACCCGCCGGCTGCATTAACGTTATCCGTTTCAGGCGTATCTAACATCATTGTTGCGCGATGCGCGGCGGGTAATAACCGAAGTTCGTTCGGCGGCACCCGCCGGCGCCATTAACGTTATCCGTTTCACGCGTTTCTAAGATCATTGTTGCGCGATGCGCGGCGGGTAATGACCGAAGTTCGTTCGGCGGCACCCGCCGGCTGCATTAACGTTATCCGTTTCAGGCGTATCTAACATCATTGTTGCGCGATGCGCGGCGGGTAATAACCGAAGTTCGTTCGGCGGCACCCGACGACGGCATTAACGTTATCCGTTTCACGCGCTTCTAGCATCATTGTTGCGCGATGCGCGGCGGGTAATGACCGAAGTTCGTTCGGCGGCATTAACGTTATCCGTTTCACGCGTTTCTAAGACCATTGTTGCGCGATGCGAAGCGGGTAATAACCGAAGTTCGTTCGGCGGCACCCGACGGCGGCATTAACGTTATCCGTTTCACGCGTTTCTAAGATCATTGTTGCGCGATGCGCGGCGGGTAATGACCGAAGTTCGTTCGGCGGCATTAACGTTATCCGTTTCACGCGTTTCTAAGACCATTGTTGCGCGATGCGAAGCGGGTAATAACCGAAGTTCGTTCGGCGGCACCCGACGGCGGCATTAACGTTATCCGTTTCACGCGTTTCTAAGATCATTGATGCGCGATGCGCGGCGGGCAATGACCGAAGTTCGTTCGGCGGCACCCGCCGGTGCCATTAACGTTATCCGTTTCACGCGTTTCTAAGACCATTGTTGCGCGATGCGCGGCGGGTAATAACGGAAGTTCGTTCGGCGCCACCTGACGGCGGCATTAACGTTATCCGTTTCACGCGCTTCTAGCATCATTGTTGCGCGATGCGCGGCGGGTAATGACCGAAGTTCGTTCGGCGGCATTAACGTTATCCGTTTCACGCGTTTCTAAGACCATTGTTGCGCGATGCGAAGCGGGTAATAACCGAAGTTCGTTCGGCGGCACCCGACGGCGGCATTAACGTTATCCGTTTCACGCGCTTCTAGCATCATTGTTGCGCGATGCGCGGCGGGTAATAACCGAAGTTCGTTCGGCGGCACCCGCCGGCGCCATTAACGTTATCCGTTTCACGCGTTTCTAAGATCATTGTTGCGCGATGCGCGGCGGGTAATGACCGAAGTTCGTTCGGCGGCACCCGCCGGCTGCATTAACGTTATCCGTTTCAGGCGTATCTAACATCATTGTTGCGCGATGCGCGGCGGGTAATAACCGAAGTTCGTTCGGCGGCACCCGCCGGCGCCATTAACGTTATCCGTTTCACGCGTTTCTAAGATGATTGTTGCGCGATGCGCGGCGGGTAATGACCGAAGTTCGTTCGGCGGCACCCGCCGGCTGCATTAACGTTATCCGTTTCAGGCGTATCTAACATCATTGTTGCGCGATGCGCGGCGGGTAATAACCGAATTTCGTTCGGCGGCACCCGCCGGCGGCATTAACGTTATCCGTTTCACGCGTTTCTAAGATCATTGTTGCGCGATGCGCGGCGAGTAATGACCGAAGTTCGTTCGGCGGCACCCAACGGCGGCATTAACGTTATCCGTTTCACGCGTTTCTAAGATCATTGATGCGCGATGCGCGGCGGGCAATGACCGAAGTTCGTTCGGCGGCACCCGCCGGTGCCATTAACGTTATCCGTTTCACGCGTTTCTAAGACCATTGTTGCGCGATGAGCGGCGGGTAATAACGGAAGTTCGTTCGGCGCCACCTGACGGCGGCATTAACGTTATCCGTTTCACGCGCTTCTAGCATCATTGTTGCGCGATGCGCGGCGGGTAATGACCGAAGTTCGTTCGGCGGCATTAACGTTATCCGTTTCACGCGTTTCTAAGACCATTGTTGCGCGATGCGAAGCGGGTAATAACCGAAGTTCGTTCGGCGGCACCCGACGGCGGCATTAACGTTATCCGTTTCACGCGCTTCTAGCATCATTGTTGCGCGATGCGCGGCGGGTAATAACCGAAGTTCGTTCGGCGGCACCCGCCGGCGCCATTAACGTTATCCGTTTCACGCGTTTCTAAGATCATTGTTGCGCGATGCGCGGCGGGTAATGACCGAAGTTCGTTCGGCGGCACCCGCCGGCTGCATTAACGTTATCCGTTTCAGGCGTATCTAACATCATTGTTGCGCGATGCGCGGCGGGTAATAACCGAAGTTCGTTCGGCGGCACCCGACGACGGCATTAACGTTATCCGTTTCACGCGCTTCTAGCATCATTGTTGCGCGATGCGCGGCGGGTAATGACCGAAGTTCGTTCGGCGGCATTAACGTTATCCGTTTCACGCGTTTCTAAGACCATTGTTGCGCGATGAGCGGCGGGTAATAACGGAAGTTCGTTCGGCGCCACCTGACGGCGGCATTAACGTTATCCGTTTCACGCGCTTCTAGCATCATTGTTGCGCGATGCGCGGCGGGTAATGACCGAAGTTCGTTCGGCGGCATTAACGTTATCCGTTTCACGCGTTTCTAAGACCATTGTTGCGCGATGCGCGGCGGGTAATGACCGAAGTTCGTTCGGCGGCACCCGCCGGCTGCATTAACGTTATCCGTTTCAGGCGTATCTAACATCATTGTTGCGCGATGCGCGGCGGGTAATAACCGAAGTTCGTTCGGCGGCACCCGACGACGGCATAAACGTTGTTCGTTTCAAACGTTTCTAGCATCATTGTTGCGCGATGCCCGGCGGGTAATGACCGAAGTTCGTTCGGCGGCACCCGCCGGCGGCAATAACGTCATCCGTTTCACGCGTTTCTAAGATCTTTGTTGCGCGATCCGCGGCGGGTAATGACCGAAGTTCGTTCGGCGGCACCCGACGGCGGCATAAACGTTGTTCGTTTCAAACGTTTCTAGCATCATTGTTGCGCGATGCCCGGCGGGTAATGACCGAAGTTCGTTCGGCGGCACCCGCCGGCGGCAATAACGTCATCCGTTTCACGCGTTTCTAAGATCATTGTTGCGCGATGGGCGGCGGGTAATGACCGAAGTTCGTTCGGCGGCACCCACCGGCGGCATTAACGTTATCCGTTTCACGCGCTTCTAGCATCATTGTTGCGCGATGCGCGGCGGGTAATAACCGAAGTTCGTTCGGCGGCACCCGACGGCGGCATTAACGTTATTCGATTCAGGCGTTTCTAGCATCATTGTTGCGCGATGCGCGGAGGGTAATAACCGAAGTTCGTTCGGCGGCACCCAACGGCGGCATTAACGTTATCCGTTTCACGCGTTTCTAAGATCATTGATGCGCGATGCGCGGCGGGCAATGACCGAAGTTCGTTCGGCGGCACCCGACGGCGGCATTAACGTTATCCGTTTCAGGCGTTTCTAGCATCATTGTTGCGCGATGCGCGGCGGGTAATAACCGAATTTCGTTCGGCGGCACCCGCCGGCGGCATTAACGTTATCCGTTTCACGCGTTTCTAAGATCATTGTTGCGCGATGCGCGGCGAGTAATGACCGAAGTTCGTTCGGCGGCACCCAACGGCGGCATTAACGTTATCCGTTTCACGCGTTTCTAAGATCATTGATGCGCGATGCGCGGCGGGCAATGACCGAAGTTCGTTCGGCGGCACCCGCCGGTGCCATTAACGTTATCCGTTTCACGCGTTTCTAAGACCATTGTTGCGCGATGCGCGGCGGGTAATAACGGAAGTTCGTTCGGCGCCACCTGACGGCGGCATTAACGTTATCCGTTTCACGCGCTTCTAGCATCATTGTTGCGCGATGCGCGGCGGGTAATGACCGAAGTTCGTTCGGCGGCATTAACGTTATCCGTTTCACGCGTTTCTAAGACCATTGTTGCGCGATGCGAAGCGGGTAATAACCGAAGTTCGTTCGGCGGCACCCGACGGCGGCATTAACGTTATCCGTTTCACGCGCTTCTAGCATCATTGTTGCGCGATGCGCGGCGGGTAATAACCGAAGTTCGTTCGGCGGCACCCGCCGGCGCCATTAACGTTATCCGTTTCACGCGTTTCTAAGATCATTGTTGCGCGATGCGCGGCGGGTAATGACCGAAGTTCGTTCGGCGGCACCCGCCGGCTGCATTAACGTTATCCGTTTCAGGCGTATCTAACATCATTGTTGCGCGATGCGCGGCGGGTAATAACCGAAGTTCGTTCGGCGGCACCCGACGACGGCATTAACGTTATCCGTTTCACGCGCTTCTAGCATCATTGTTGCGCGATGCGCGGCGGGTAATGACCGAAGTTCGTTCGGCGGCATTAACGTTATCCGTTTCACGCGTTTCTAAGACCATTGTTGCGCGATGCGAAGCGGGTAATAACCGAAGTTCGTTCGGCGGCACCCGACGGCGGCATTAACGTTATCCGTTTCACGCGTTTCTAAGATCATTGTTGCGCGATGCGCGGCGGGTAATGACCGAAGTTCGTTCGGCGGCATTAACGTTATCCGTTTCACGCGTTTCTAAGACCATTGTTGCGCGATGCGAAGCGGGTAATAACCGAAGTTCGTTCGGCGGCACCCGACGGCGGCATTAACGTTATCCGTTTCACGCGTTTCTAAGATCATTGATGCGCGATGTGCGGCGGGCAATGACCGAAGTTCGTTCGGCGGCACCCGCCGGTGCCATTAACGTTATCCGTTTCACGCGTTTCTAAGACCATTGTTGCGCGATGCGCGGCGGGTAATAACGGAAGTTCGTTCGGCGCCACCTGACGGCGGCATTAACGTTATCCGTTTCACGCGCTTCTAGCATCATTGTTGCGCGATGCGCGGCGGGTAATGACCGAAGTTCGTTCGGCGGCATTAACGTTATCCGTTTCACGCGTTTCTAAGACCATTGTTGCGCGATGCGAAGCGGGTAATAACCGAAGTTCGTTCGGCGGCACCCGACGGCGGCATTAACGTTATCCGTTTCACGCGCTTCTAGCATCATTGTTGCGCGATGCGCGGCGGGTAATAACCGAAGTTCGTTCGGCGGCACCCGCCGGCGCCATTAACGTTATCCGTTTCACGCGTTTCTAAGATCATTGTTGCGCGATGCGCGGCGGGTAATGACCGAAGTTCGTTCGGCGGCACCCGCCGGCTGCATTAACGTTATCCGTTTCAGGCGTATCTAACATCATTGTTGCGCGATGCGCGGCGGGTAATAACCGAAGTTCGTTCGGCGGCACCCGACGACGGCATTAACGTTATCCGTTTCACGCGCTTCTAGCATCATTGTTGCGCGATGCGCGGCGGGTAATGACCGAAGTTCGTTCGGCGGCATTAACGTTATCCGTTTCACGCGTTTCTAAGACCATTGTTGCGCGATGCGAAGCGGGTAATAACCGAAGTTCGTTCGGCGGCACCCGACGGCGGCATTAACGTTATCCGTTTCACGCGCTTCTAGCATCATTGTTGCGCGATGCGCGGCGGGTAATAACCGAAGTTCGTTCGGCGGCACCCGCCGGTGCCATTAACGTTATCCGTTTCACGCGTTTCTAAGACCATTGTTGCGCGATGCGCGGCGGGTAATAACGGAAGTTCGTTCGGCGCCACCTGACGGCGGCATTAACGTTATCCGTTTCACGCGCTTCTAGCATCATTGTTGCGCGATGCGCGGCGGGTAATGACCGAAGTTCGTTCGGCGGCATTAACGTTATCCGTTTCACGCGTTTCTAAGACCATTGTTGCGCGATGCGAAGCGGGTAATAACCGAAGTTCGTTCGGCGGCACCCGACGGCGGCATTAACGTTATCCGTTTCACGCGCTTCTAGCATCATTGTTGCGCGATGCGCGGCGGGTAATAACCGAAGTTCGTTCGGCGGCACCCGCCGGCGCCATTAACGTTATCCGTTTCACGCGTTTCTAAGATCATTGTTGCGCGATGCGCGGCGGGTAATGACCGAAGTTCGTTCGGCGGCACCCGCCGGCTGCATTAACGTTATCCGTTTCAGGCGTATCTAACATCATTGTTGCGCGATGCGCGGCGGGTAATAACCGAAGTTCGTTCGGCGGCACCCGACGACGGCATTAACGTTATCCGTTTCACGCGCTTCTAGCATCATTGTTGCGCGATGCGCGGCGGGTAATGACCGAAGTTCGTTCGGCGGCATTAACGTTATCCGTTTCACGCGTTTCTAAGACCATTGTTGCGCGATGCGAAGCGGGTAATAACCGAAGTTCGTTCGGCGGCACCCGACGGCGGCATTAACGTTATCCGTTTCACGCACTTCTAGCATCATTGTTGCGCGATGCGCGGCGGGTAATAACCGAAGTTCGTTCGGCGGCACCCGCCGGCGCCATTAACGTTATCCGTTTCACGCACTTCTAGCATCATTGTTGCGCGATGCGCGGCGGGTAATAACCGAAGTTCGTTCGGCGGCACCCGCCGGCGCCATTAACGTTATCCGTTTCACGCGTTTCTAAGACCATTGTTGCGCGATGCGCGGCGGGTAATAACGGAAGTTCGTTCGGCGCCACCTGACGGCGGCATTAACGTTATCCGTTTCACGCGCTTCTAGCATCATTGTTGCGCGATGCGCTGTTGGTAATGACCGAAGTTCGTTCGGCGGCACCCGACGGCGGCATTAACGTTATCCGTTTCACGCGTTTCTAAGATCATTGTTGCGCGATGCGCAGCGGGTAATGACCGAAGTTCGTTCGGCGGCACCCGACGGCGGCATTAACGTTGTTCGTTTCAGGCGTTTCTAGCATCATTGTTGCGCGATGCGCGGCGGGTAATGACCGAAGTTCGTTCGGCGGCACCCGACGGCGGCATTAACGTTGTTCGTTTCAGGCGTTTCTAAGATCATTGTTGCGCGATGCGCTGTTGGTAATGACCGAAGTTCGTTCGGCGGCACCCGACGGCGGCATTAACGTTGTTCGTTTCAGGCGTTTCTAGCATCATTGTTGCGCGATGCGCGGCGGGTAATGACCGAAGTTCGTTCGGCGGCACCCGACGGCGGCATTAACGTTGTTCGTTTCAGGCGTTTCTAAGATAATTGTTGCGCGATGCGCTGTTGGTAATGACCGAAGTTCGTTCGGCGGCACCCGACGGCGGCATTAACGTTGTTCGTTTCAGGCGTTTCTAAGATCATTGTTGCGCGATGCGCAGCGGGTAATGACCGAAGTTCGTTCGGCGGCACCCGACGGCGGCATTAACGTTGTTCGTTTCAGGCGTTTCTAGCATCATTGTTGCGCGATGCGCGGCGGGTAATGACCGAAGTTCGTTCGGCGGCACCCGACGGCGGCATTAACGTTGTTCGTTTCAGGCGTTTCTAAGATCATTGTTGCGCGATGCGCGGCCTGTAATGACCGAAGTTCGTTCGGCGGCACCCGCCGGCGGCATTAACGTTATCCGTTTCAGGCGTTTCTAAGATCATTGTTGCGCGATGCGCTGTTGGTAATGACCGAAGTTCGTTCGGCGGCACCCGCCGGCGGCATTAACGTTATCCGTTTCAGGCGTTTCTAAGATCATTGTTGCGCGATGCGCTGTTGGTAATGACCGAAGTTCGTTCGGCGGCACCCGCCGGCGGCATTAACGTTATCCGTTTCACGCGTTTCTAAGATCATTGTTGCGCGATGCGCAGCGGGTAATGACCGAAGTTCGTTCGGCGGCACCCGACGGCGGCATTAACGTTGTTCGTTTCAGGCGTTTCTAAGATCATTGTTGCGCGATGCGCTGTTGGTAATGACCGAAGTTCGTTCGGCGGCACCCGACGGCGGCATTAACGTTGTTCGTTTCAGGCGTTTCTAGCATCATTGTTGCGCGATGCGCGGCGGGTAATGACCGAAGTTCGTTCGGCGGCACCCGACGGCGGCATTAACGTTGTTCGTTTCAGGCGTTTCTAAGATAATTGTTGCGCGATGCGCTGTTGGTAATGACCGAAGTTCGTTCGGCGGCACCCGACGGCGGCATTAACGTTGTTCGTTTCAGGCGTTTCTAAGATCATTGTTGCGCGATGCGCAGCGGGTAATGACCGAAGTTCGTTCGGCGGCACCCGACGGCGGCATTAACGTTGTTCGTTTCAGGCGTTTCTAGCATCATTGTTGCGCGATGCGCGGCGGGTAATGACCGAAGTTCGTTCGGCGGCACCCGACGGCGGCATTAACGTTGTTCGTTTCAGGCGTTTCTAAGATCATTGTTGCGCGATGCGCGGCCTGTAATGACCGAAGTTCGTTCGGCGGCACCCGCCGGCGGCATTAACGTTATCCGTTTCAGGCGTTTCTAAGATCATTGTTGCGCGATGCGCTGTTGGTAATGACCGAAGTTCGTTCGGCGGCACCCGCCGGCGGCATTAACGTTATCCGTTTCACGCGTTTCTAAGATCATTGTTGCGCGATGCGCAGCGGGTAATGACCGAAGTTCGTTCGGCGGCACCCGACGGCGGCATTAACGTTGTTCGTTTCAGGCGTTTCTAAGATCATTGTTGCGCGATGCGCTGTTGGTAATGACCGAAGTTCGTTCGGCGGCACCCGACGGCGGCATTAACGTTGTTCGTTTCAGGCGTATCTAGCATCATTGTTGCGCGATGCGCGGCGGGTAATGACCGAAGTTCGTTCGGCGGCACCCGACGGCGGCATTAACGTTGTTCGTTTCAGGCGTTTCTAAGATCATTGTTGCGCGATGCGCGGCCTGTAATGACCGAAGTTCGTTCGGCGGCACCCGCCGGCGGCATTAACGTTATCCGTTTCAGGCGTTTCTAAGATCATTGTTGCGCGATGCGCTGTTGGTAATGACCGAAGTTCGTTCGGCGGCACCCGACGGCGGCATTAACGTTGTTCGTTTCAGGCGTTTCTAGCATCATTGTTGCGCGATGCGCGGCCTGTAATGACCGAAGTTCGTTCGGCGGCACCCGCCGGCGGCATTAACGTTATCCGTTTCACGCGTTTCTAAGATCATTGTTGCGCGATGCGCAGCGGGTAATGACCGAAGTTCGTTCGGCGGCACCCGACGGCGGCATTAACGTTGTTCGTTTCAGGCGTTTCTAGCATCATTGTTGCGCGATGCGCTGTTGGTAATGACCGAAGTTCGTTCGGCGGCACCCGACGGCGGCATTAACGTTGTTCGTTTCAGGCGTTTCTAGCATCATTGTTGCGCGATGCGCGGCGGGTAATGACCGAAGTTCGTTCGGCGGCACCCGACGGCGGCATTAACGTTGTTCGTTTCAGGCGTTTCTAACATCATTGTTGCGCGATGCGCTGTTGGTAATGACCGAAGTTCGTTCGGCGGCACCCGACAGCGGCATTAACGTTATCCGTTTCAGGCGTTTCGAGCATCATTGTTGCGGGATGCGCTGTTGGTAATGACCGAAGTTCGTTCGGCGGCACCCGACGGCGGCATTAACGTTGTTCGTTTCAGGCGTTTCTAAGATCATTGCTGCGCGATGCGCTGTTGGTAATGACCGAAGTTCGTTCGGCGGCACCCGACGGTGGCATTAACGTTATCCGTTTCACGCGTTTCTAAGATCATTGTTGCGCGATGCGCGGCGGGTAATAACCGAAGTTCGTTCGGCGGCACCCGACGGCGGCATTAACGTTATCCGTTTCAGGCATTTCTAGCATCATTGTTGCGCGATGCGCTGTTGGTAATGACCGAAGTTCGTTCGGCGGCACCCGACGGCGGCATTAACGTTGTTCGTTTCAGGCGTTTCTAGCATCATTGTTGCGCGATGCGCGGCGGGTAATGACCGAAGTTCGTTCGGCGGCACCCGACGGCGGCATTAACGTTATCCGTTTCAGGCGTTTCGAGCATCATTGTTGCGCGATGCGCAGCGGGTAATGACCGAAGTTCGTTCGGCGGCACCCGACGGCGGCATTAACGTTGTTCGTTTCAGCCGTTTCTAGCATCATTGTTGCGCGATGCGCTGTTGGTAATAACCGAAGTTCGTTCGGCGGCACCCGACGGCGGCATTAACGTTATCCGTTTCACGCGTTTCTAAGATCATTGTTGCGCGATGCGCTGTTGGTAATGACCGAAGTTCGTTCGGCGGCACCCGACGGCGGCATTAACGTTGTTCGTTTCAGGCGTTTCTAGCATCATTGTTGCGCGATGCGCGGAGGGTAATGACCGAAGTTCGTTCGGCGGCACCCGACGGCGGCATTAACGTTGTTCGTTTCAGGCGTTTCTAAGATCATTGTTGCGCGATGCGCTGTTGGTAATGACCGAAGTTCGTTCGGCGGCACCCGACGGCGGCATTAACGTTGTTCGTTTCAGGCGTTTCGAGCATCATTGTTGCGCGATGCGCTGTTGGTAATGACCGAAGTTCGTTCGGCGGCACCCGACGGCGGCATTAACGTTGTTCGTTTCAGGCGTTTCTAAGATCATTGCTGCGCGATGCGCTGTTGGTAATGACCGAAGTTCGTTCGGCGGCACCCGACGGTGGCATTAACGTTATCCGTTTCACGCGTTTCTAAGATCATTGTTGCGCGATGCGCGGCGGGTAATAACCGAAGTTCGTTCGGCGGCACCCGACGGCGGCATTAACGTTATCCGTTTCAGGCATTTCTAGCATCATTGTTGCGCGATGCGCTGTTGGTAATGACCGAAGTTCGTTCGGCGGCACCCGACGGCGGCATTAACGTTGTTCGTTTCAGGCGTTTCTAGCATCATTGTTGCGCGATGCGCGGCGGGTAATGACCGAAGTTCGTTCGGCGGCACCCGACGGCGGCATTAACGTTATCCGTTTCAGGCGTTTCGAGCATCATTGTTGCGCGATGCGCAGCGGGTAATGACCGAAGTTCGTTCGGCGGCACCCGACGGCGGCATTAACGTTGTTCGTTTCAGCCGTTTCTAGCATCATTGTTGCGCGATGCGCTGTTGGTAATAACCGAAGTTCGTTCGGCGGCACCCGACGGCGGCATTAACGTTATCCGTTTCACGCGTTTCTAAGATCATTGTTGCGCGATGCGCTGTTGGTAATGACCGAAGTTCGTTCGGCGGCACCCGACGGCGGCATTAACGTTGTTCGTTTCAGGCGTTTCTAGCATCATTGTTGCGCGATGCGCGGAGGGTAATGACCGAAGTTCGTTCGGCGGCACCCGACGGCGGCATTAACGTTGTTCGTTTCAGGCGTTTCTAAGATCATTGTTGCGCGATGCGCTGTTGGTAATGACCGAAGTTCGTTCGGCGGCACCCGACGGCGGCATTAACGTTGTTCGTTTCAGGCGTTTCTAGCATCATTGTTGCGCGATGCGCTGTTGGTAATAACCGAAGTTCGTTCGGCGGCACCCGACGGCGGCATTAACGTTATCCGTTTCACGCGTTTCTAAGATCATTGTTGCGCGATGCGCTGTTGGTAATGACCGAAGTTCGTTCGGCGGCACCCGACGGCGGCATTAACGTTGTTCGTTTCAGGCGTTTCTAGCATCATTGTTGCGCGATGCGCGGAGGGTAATGACCGAAGTTCGTTCGGCGGCACCCGACGGCGGCATTAACGTTGTTCGTTTCAGGCGTTTCTAAGATCATTGTTGCGCGATGCGCTGTTGGTAATGACCGAAGTTCGTTCGGCGGCACCCGACGGCGGCATTAACGTTGTTCGTTTCAGGCGTTTCTAGCATCATTGTTGCGCGATGCGCGGCGGGTAATGACCGAAGTTCGTTCGGCGGCACCCGACGGCGGCATTAACGTTGTTCGTTTCAGGCGTTTCTAAGATCATTGTTGCGCGATGCGCGGCGGGTAATAACCGAAGTTCGTTCGGCGGCACCCGCCGGCGGCATTAACGTTATCCGTTTCAGGCATTTCTAGCATCATTGTTGCGCGATGCGCTGTTGGTAATGACCGAAGTTCGTTCGGCGGCACCCGACGGCGGCATTAACGTTGTTCGTTTCAGGCGTTTCTAGCATCATTGTTGCGCGATGCGCGGCGGGTAATGACCGAAGTTCGTTCGGCGGCACCCGACGGCGGCATTAACGTTGTTCGTTTCAGGCGTTTCTAAGATCATTGTTGCGCGATGCGCGGCCTGTAATGACCGAAGTTCGTTCGGCGGCACCCGCCGGCGGCATTAACGTTATCCGTTTCAGGCGTTTCTAAGATCATTGTTGCGCGATGCGCTGTTGGTAATGACCGAAGTTCGTTCGGCGGCACCCGACGGCGGCATTAACGTTGTTCGTTTCAGGCGTTTCTAACATCATTGTTGCGAGATGCGCTGTTGGTAATGACCGAAGTTCGTTCGGCGGCACCCGACGGCGGCATTAACGTTATCCGTTTCAGGCGTTTCGAGCATCATTGTTGCGCGATGCACTGTTGGTAATGACCGAAGTTCGTTCGGCGGCACCCGCCGGCGGCATTAACGTTATCCGTTTCAGGCGTTTCGAGCATCATTGTTGTGCGATGCGCTGTTGGTAATGACCGAAGTTCGTTCGGCGGCACCCGACGGCGGCATTAACGTTGTTCGTTTCAGGCGTTTCTAGCATCATTGTTGCGCGATGCGCGGCGGGTAATGACCGAAGTTCGTTCGGCGGCCTCCGACGGCGGCATTAACGTTGTTCGTTTCAGGCGTTTCTAAGATCATTGTTGCGCGATGCGCTGTTGGTAATGACCGAAGTTCGTTCGGCGGCACCCGACGGCGGCATTAACGTTGTTCGTTTCAGGCGTTTCTAGCATCATTGTTGCGCGATGCGCGGCGGGTAATGACCGAAGTTCGTTCGGCGGCACCCGACGGCGGCATTAACGTTGTTCGTTTCAGGCGTTTCTAAGATCATTGTTGCGCGATGCGCGGCCTGTAATGACCGAAGTTCGTTCGGCGGCACCCGCCGGCGGCATTAACGTTATCCGTTTCAGGCGTTTCTAAGATCATTGTTGCGCGATGCGCTGTTGGTAATGACCGAAGTTCGTTCGGCGGCACCCGCCGGCGGCATTAACGTTGTTCGTTTCAGGCGTTTCTAAGATCATTGTTGCGCGATGCGCGGCCTGTAATGACCGAAGTTCGTTCGGCGGCACCCGCCGGCGGCATTAACGTTATCCGTTTCAGGCGTTTCTAAGATCATTGTTGCGCGATGCGCTGTTGGTAATGACCGAAGTTCGTTCGGCGGCACCCGCCGGCGGCATTAACGTTATCCGTTTCACGCGTTTCTAAGATCATTGTTGCGCGATGCGCAGCGGGTAATGACCGAAGTTCGTTCGGCGGCACCCGACGGCGGCATTAACGTTGTTCGTTTCAGGCGTTTCTAAGATCATTGTTGCGCGATGCGCTGTTGGTAATGACCGAAGTTCGTTCGGCGGCACCCGACGGCGGCATTAACGTTGTTCGTTTCAGGCGTTTCTAGCATCATTGTTGCGCGATGCGCGGCGGGTAATGACCGAAGTTCGTTCGGCGGCACCCGACGGCGGCATTAACGTTGTTCGTTTCAGGCGTTTCTAAGATCATTGTTGCGCGATGCGCGGCCTGTAATGACCGAAGTTCGTTCGGCGGCACCCGCCGGCGGCATTAACGTTATCCGTTTCAGGCGTTTCTAAGATCATTGTTGCGCGATGCGCTGTTGGTAATGACCGAAGTTCGTTCGGCGGCACCCGACGGCGGCATTAACGTTGTTCGTTTCAGGCGTTTCTAGCATCATTGTTGCGCGATGCGCGGCCTGTAATGACCGAAGTTCGTTCGGCGGCACCCGCCGGCGGCATTAACGTTATCCGTTTCACGCGTTTCTAAGGTCATTGTTGCGCGATGCGCAGCGGGTAATGACCGAAGTTCGTTCGGCGGCACCCGACGGCGGCATTAACGTTGTTCGTTTCAGGCGTTTCTAGCATCATTGTTGCGCGATGCGCTGTTGGTAATGACCGAAGTTCGTTCGGCGGCACCCGACGGCGGCATTAACGTTGTTCGTTTCAGGCGTTTCTAGCATCATTGTTGCGCGATGCGCGGCGGGTAATGACCGAAGTTCGTTCGGCGGCACCCGACGGCGGCATTAACGTTGTTCGTTTCAGGCGTTTCTAAGATCATTGTTGCGCGATGCGCTGTTGGTAATGACCGAAGTTCGTTCGGCGGCACCCGACGGCGGCATTAACGTTATCCTTTTCAGGCGTTTCTAGCATCATTGTTGCGCGATGCGCTGTTGGTAATGACCGAAGTTCGTTCGGCGGCCCCCGACGGCGGCATTAACGTTATCCGTTTCAGGCGTTTCTAGCATCATTGTTGCGCGATGCGCTGTTGGTAATGACCGAAGTTCGTTCGGCGGCACCCGACGGCGGCATTAACGTTGTTCGTTTCAGGCGTTTCTAAGATCATTGTTGCGCGATGCGCGGCCTGTAATGACCGAAGTTCGTTCGGCGGCACCCGCAGGCGGCATTAACGTTATCCGTTTCACGCGTTTCTAAGATCATTGTTGCGCGATGCGCTGTTGGTAATGACCGAAGTTCGTTCGGCGGCACCCGACGGCGGCATTAACGTTGTTCGTTACAGGCGTTTCTAGCATCATTGTTGCGCGATGCGCGGCGGGTAATAACGGAAGTTCGATCGGCGGCACCCGCCAGCGACATTAACGTTATCCGTTTCACGCGTTTCTAAGATCATTGTTGCGCGATGCGCGGCGGCTAATGACCGAAGTTCGTTCGGCGGCACCCGACGGCGGCATTAACGTTATCCGTTTCACGCGTTTCTAAGATCATTGTTGCGCGATGCGCTGTTGGTAATGACCGAAGTTCGTTCGGCGGCACCCGACGGCGGCATTAACGTTGTTCGTTTCAGGCGTTTCTAGCATCATTGTTGCGCGATGCGCGGCGGGTAATGACCGAAGTTCGTTCGGCGGCACCCGCCGGCGGCATTAACGTTATCCGTTTCAGGCGTTTCTAAGATCATTGCTGCGCGATGCGCTGTTGGTAATGACCGAAGTTCGTTCGGCGGCACCCGACGGTGGCATTAACGTTATCCGTTTCACGCGTTTCTAAGATCATTGTTGCGCGATGCGCGGCGGGTAATAACCGAAGTTCGTTCGGCGGCACCCGACGGCGGCATTAACGTTATCCGTTTCAGGCATTTCTAGCATCATTGTTGCGCGATGCGCTGTTGGTAATGACCGAAGTTCGTTCGGCGGCACCCGACGGCGGCATTAACGTTGTTCGTTTCAGGCGTTTCTAGCATCATTGTTGCGCGATGCGCGGCGGGTAATGACCGAAGTTCGTTCGGCGGCACCCGACGGCGGCATTAACGTTATCCGTTTCAGGCGTTTCGAGCATCATTGTTGCGCGATGCGCAGCGGGTAATGACCGAAGTTCGTTCGGCGGCACCCGACGGCGGCATTAACGTTGTTCGTTTCAGCCGTTTCTAGCATCATTGTTGCGCGATGCGCTGTTGGTAATAACCGAAGTTCGTTCGGCGGCACCCGACGGCGGCATTAACGTTATCCGTTTCACGCGTTTCTAAGATCATTGTTGCGCGATGCGCGGCCTGTAATGACCGAAGTTCGTTCGGCGGCACCCGCCGGCGGCATTAACGTTATCCGTTTCACGCGTTTCTAAGATCATTGTTGCGCGATGCGCAGCGGGTAATGACCGAAGTTCGTTCGGCGGCACCCGACGGCGGCATTAACGTTGTTCGTTTCAGGCGTTTCTAAGATCATTGTTGCGCGATGCGCTGTTGGTAATGACCGAAGTTCGTTCGGCGGCACCCGACGGCGGCATTAACGTTATCCGTTTCAGGCGTTTCGAGCATCATTGTTGCGCGATGCGCGGCGGGTAATGACCGAAGTTGGTTCGGCGGCACCCGACGGCGGCATTAACGTTATCCGTTTCAGGCGTTTCGAGCATCATTGTTGCGCGATGCGCAGCGGGTAATGACCGAAGTTCGTTCGGCGGCACCCGACGGCGGCATTAACGTTGTTCGTTTCAGCCGTTTCTAGCATCATTGTTGCGCGATGCGCTGTTGGTAATAACCGAAGTTCGTTCGGCGGCACCCGACGGCGGCATTAACGTTATCCGTTTCACGCGTTTCTAAGATCATTGTTGCGCGATGCGCTGTTGGTAATGACCGAAGTTCGTTCGGCGGCACCCGACGGCGGCATTAACGTTGTTCGTTTCAGGCGTTTCTAGCATCATTGTTGCGCGATGCGCGGAGGGTAATGACCGAAGTTCGTTCGGCGGCACCCGACGGCGGCATTAACGTTGTTCGTTTCAGGCGTTTCTAAGATCATTGTTGCGCGATGCGCTGTTGGTAATGACCGAAGTTCGTTCGGCGGCACCCGACGGCGGCATTAACGTTGTTCGTTTCAGGCGTTTCTAGCATCATTGTTGCGCGATGCGCGGCGGGTAATGACCGAAGTTCGTTCGGCGGCACCCGACGGCGGCATTAACGTTGTTCGTTTCAGGCGTTTCTAAGATCATTGTTGCGCGATGCGCGGCGGGTAATAACCGAAGTTCGTTCGGCGGCACCCGACGGCGGCATTAACGTTATCCGTTTCAGGCATTTCTAGCATCATTGTTGCGCGATGCGCTGTTGGTAATGACCGAAGTTCGTTCGGCGGCACCCGACGGCGGCATTAACGTTGTTCGTTTCAGGCGTTTCTAGCATCATTGTTGCGCGATGCGCGGCGGGTAATGACCGAAGTTCGTTCGGCGGCACCCGACGGCGGCATTAACGTTGTTCGTTTCAGGCGTTTCTAAGATCATTGTTGCGCGATGCGCGGCCTGTAATGACCGAAGTTCGTTCGGCGGCACCCGCCGGCGGCATTAACGTTATCCGTTTCAGGCGTTTCTAAGATCATTGTTGCGCGATGCGCTGTTGGTAATGACCGAAGTTCGTTCGGCGGCACCCGACGGCGGCATTAACGTTGTTCGTTTCAGGCGTTTCTAACATCATTGTTGCGAGATGCGCTGTTGGTAATGACCGAAGTTCGTTCGGCGGCACCCGACGGCGGCATTAACGTTATCCGTTTCAGGCGTTTCGAGCATCATTGTTGCGCGATGCACTGTTGGTAATGACCGAAGTTCGTTCGGCGGCACCCGCCGGCGGCATTAACGTTATCCGTTTCACGCGTTTCTAAGATCATTGTTGCGCGATGCGCTGTTGGTAATGACCGAAGTTCGTTCGGCGGCACTCGACGGCGGCATTAACGTTGTTCGTTTCAGGCGTTTCTAAGATCATTGTTGCGCGATGCGCTGTTGGTAATGACCGAAGTTCGTTCGGCGGCACCCGCCGGCGGCATTAACGTTATCCGTTTCACGCGTTTCTAAGATCATTGTTGCGCGATGCGCTGTTGGTAATGACCGAAGTTCGTTCGGCGGCACCCGACGGCGGCATTAACGTTATCCGTTTCACGCGTTTCTAAGATCATTGTTGCGCGATGCGCAGCGGGTAATGACCGAAGTTCGTTCGGCGGCACCCGACGGCGGCATTAACGTTGTTCGTTTCAGGCGTTTCTAGCATCATTGTTGCGCGATGCGCGGCGGGTAATGACCGAAGTTCGTTCGGCGGCACCCGACGGCGGCATTAACGTTGTTCGTTTCAGGCGTTTCTAGCATCATTGTTGCGCGATGCGCGGCGGGTAATGACCGAAGTTCGTTCGGCGGCACCCGACGGCGGCATTAACGTTATCCGTTTCACGCGTTTCTAGCATCATTGTTGCGCGATGCGCGGCGGGTAATGACCGAAGTTCGTTCGGCGGCACCCGACGGCGGCATTAACGTTGTTCGTTTCAGACGTTTCTAAGATCATTGTTGCGCGATGCGCTGTTGGTAATGACCGAAGTTCGTTCGGCGGCACCCGACGGCGGCATTAACGTTATCCGTTTCACGCGTTTCTAGCATCATTGTTGCGCGATGCGCGGCCTGTAATGACCGAAGTTCGTTCGGCGGCACCCGCCGGCGGCATTAACGTTATCCGTTTCACGCGTTTCTAAGATCATTGTTGCGCGATGCGCTGTTGGTAATGACCGAAGTTCGTTCGGCGGCACCCGACGGCGGCATTAACGTTGTTCGTTTCAGGCGTTTCTAGCATCATTGTTGCGCGATGCGCGGCGGGTAATGACCGAAGTTCGTTCGGCGGCACCCGACGGCGGCATTAACGTTGTTCGTTTCAGGCGTTTCTAAGATCATTGTTGCGCGATGCGCGGCCTGTACTGACCGAAGTTCGTTCGGCGGCACCCGCCGGCGGCATTAACGTTATCCGTTTCAGGCGTTTCTAAGATCATTGTTGCGCGATGCGCTGTTGGTAATGACCGAAGTTCGTTCGGCGGCACCCGACGGCGGCATTAACGTTATCCGTTTCAGGCGTTTCTAGCATCATTGTTGCGCGATGCGCTGTTGGTAATGACCGAAGTTCGTTCGGCGGCACCCGACGGCGGCATTAACGTTATCCGTTTCACGCGTTTCTAAGATCATTGTTGCGCGATGCGCGGCGGGTAATGACCGAAGTTCGTTCGGCGGCACCCGACGGCGGCATTAACGTTGTTCGTTTCAGGCGTTTCTAGCATCATTGTTGCGCGATGCGCTGTTGGTAATGACCGAAGTTCGTTCGGCGGCACCCGACGGCGGCATTAACGTTGTTCGTTTCAGGCGTTTCTAGCATCATTGTTGCGCGATGCGCGGCGGGTAATGACCGAAGTTCGTTCGGCGGCACCCGACGGCGGCATTAACGTTGTTCGTTTCAGGCGTTTCTAAGATCATTGTTGCGCGATGCGCGGCCTGTAATGACCGAAGTTCGTTCGGCGGCACCCGCCGGCGGCATTAACGTTATCCGTTTCAGGCGTTTCTAGCATCATTGTTGCGCGATGCGCTGTTGGTAATGACCGAAGTTCGTTCGGCGGCACCCGACGGCGGCATTAACGTTATCCGTTTCACGCGTTTCTAGCATCATTGTTGCGCGATGCGCGGCCTGTAATGACCGAAGTTCGTTCGGCGGCACCCGCCGGCGGCATTAACGTTATCCGTTTCAGGCGTTTCTAGCATCATAGTTGCGCGATGCGCTGTTGGTAATGACCGAAGTTCGTTCGGCGGCACCCGACGGCGGCATTAACGTTGTTCGTTTCAGGCGTTTCTAGCATCATTGTTGCGCGATGCGCGGCGGGTAATGACCGAAGTTCGTTCGGCGGCACCCGACGGCGGCATTAACGTTGTTCGTTTCAGGCGTTTCTAAGATCATTGTTGCGCGATGCGCGGCCTGTACTGACCGAAGTTCGTTCGGCGGCACCCGCCGGCGGCATTAACGTTATCCGTTTCAGGCGTTTCTAAGATCATTGTTGCGCGATGCGCTGTTGGTAATGACCGAAGTTCGTTCGGCGGCACCCGACGGCGGCATTAACGTTATCCGTTTCAGGCGTTTCTAGCATCATTGTTGCGCGATGCGCTGTTGGTAATGACCGAAGTTCGTTCGGCGGCACCCGACGGCGGCATTAACGTTATCCGTTTCACGCGTTTCTAAGATCATTGTTGCGCGATGCGCAGCGGGTAATGACCGAAGTTCGTTCGGCGGCACCCGACGGCGGCATTAACGTTGTTCGTTTCAGGCGTTTCTAGCATCATTGTTGCGCGATGCGCTGTTGGTAATGACCGAAGTTCGTTCGGCGGCACCCGACGGCGGCATTAACGTTGTTCGTTTCAGGCGTTTCTAGCATCATTGTTGCGCGATGCGCGGCGGGTAATGACCGAAGTTCGTTCGGCGGCACCCGACGGCGGCATTAACGTTGTTCGTTTCAGGCGTTTCTAAGATCATTGTTGCGCGATGCGCTGTTGGTAATGACCGAAGTTCGTTCGGCGGCACCCGACGGCGGCATTAACGTTGTTCGTTTCAGGCGTTTCTAGCATCATTGTTGCGCGATGCGCGGCGGCTAATGACCGAAGTTCGTTCGGCGGCACCCGACGGCGGCATTAACGTTGTTCGTTTGAGGCGTTTCTAGCATCATTGTTGCGCGATGCGAAGCGGGTAATGACCGAAGTTCGTTCGGCGGCACCCGACGGCGGCATTAACGTTGTTCGTTTCAGGCGTTTCTAGCATCATTGTTGCGCGATGCGCTGTTGGTAATGACCGAAGTTCGTTCGGCGGCACCCGACGGCGGCATTAACGTTGTTCGTTTCAGGCGTTTCTAAGATCTTTGTTGCGCGATGCGCTGTTGGTAATGACCGAAGTTCGTTCGGCGGCACCCGACGGCAGCATTAACGTTGTTCGTTTGAGGCGTTTCTAGCATCATTGTTGCGCGATGCGCGGCGGGTAATGACCGAAGTTCGTTCGGCGGCACCCGCCGGCGGCATTAACGTTATCCGTTTCAGGCGTTTCTAAGATCATTGTTGCGCGATGCGCTGTTGGTAATGACCGAAGTTCGTTCGGCGGCACCCGACGGCGGCATTAACGTTGTTCGTTTCAGGCGTTTCTAAGATCATTGTTGCGCGATGCGCAGCGGGTAATGACCGAAGTTCGTTCGGCGGCACCCGACGGCGGCATTAACGTTATCCGTTTCAGGCGTTTCTAGCATCATTGTTGCGCGATGCGCTGTTGGTAATGACCGAAGTTCGTTCGGCGGCACCCGACAGCGGCATTAACGTTATCCGTTTCACGCGTTTCTAAGATCATTGTTGCGCGATGCGCTATTGGTAATGACCGAAGTTCGTTCGGCGGCACCCGACAGCGGCATTAACGTTATCCGTTTCACGCGTTTCTAAGATCATTGTTGCGCGATGCGCAGCGGGTAATGACCGAAGTTCGTTCGGCGGCACCCGACGGCGGCATTAACGTTGTTCGTTTCAGGCGTTTCTAGCATCATTGTTGCGCGATGCGCTGTTGGTAATGACCGAAGTTCGTTCGGCGGCACCCGACGGCGGCATTAACGTTGTTCGTTTCAGGCGTTTCTAGCATCATTGTTGCGCGATGCGCTGTTGGTAATGACCGAAGTTCGTTCGGCGGCACCCGACGGCGGCATTAACGTTGTTCGTTTCAGGCGTTTCTAGCATCATTGTTGCGCGATGCGCGGCGGGTAATGACCGAAGTTCGTTCGGCGGCACCCGACGGCGGCATTAACGTTGTTCGTTTCAGGCGTTTCTAAGATCATTGTTGCGCGATGCGCTGTTGGTAATGACCGAAGTTCGTTCGGCGGCACCCGACGGCGGCATTAACGTTATCCGTTTCAGGCGTTTCTAGCATCATTGTTGCGCGATGCGCTGTTGGTAATGACCGAAGTTCGTTCGGCGGCACCCGACGGCGGCATTAACGTTATCCGTTTCAGGCGTTTCGAGCATCATTGTTGCGCGATGCGCTGTTGGTAATGACCGAAGTTCGTTCGGCGGCACCCGACGGCGGCATTAACGTTGTTCGTTTCAGCCGTTTCTAGCATCATTGTTGCGCGATGCGCGGCGGGTAATAACCGAAGTTCGTTCGGCGGCACCCGCCGGCGGCATTAACGTTATCCGTTTCAGGCATTTCTAGCATCATTGTTGCGCGATGCGCTGTTGGTAATGACCGAAGTTCGTTCGGCGGCACCCGCCGGCGGCATTAACGTTATCCGTTTCACGCGTTTCTAAGATCATTGTTGCGCGATGCGCGGCGGGTAATGACCGAAGTTCGTTCGGCGGCACCCGACGGCGGCATTAACGTTGTTCGTTTGAGGCGTTTCTAGCATCATTGTTGCGCGATGCGAAGCGGGTAATGACCGAAGTTCGTTCGGCGGCACCCGACGGCGGCATTAACGTTGTTCGTTTCAGGCGTTTCTAAGATCATTGTTGCGCGATGCGCGGCCTGTAATGACCGAAGTTCGTTCGGCGGCACCCGCCGGCGGCATTAACGTTATCCGTTTCAGGCGTTTCTAAGATCATTGTTGCGCGATGCGCTGTTGGTAATGACCGAAGTTCGTTCGGCGGCACCCGACGGCGGCATTAACGTTATCCGTTTCAGGCGTTTCTAGCATCATTGTTGCGCGATGCGCTGTTGGTAATGACCGAAGTTCGTTCGGCGGCACCCGACGGCGGCATTAACGTTATCCGTTTCACGCGTTTCTAAGATCATTGTTGCGCGATGCGCAGCGGGTAATGACCGAAGTTCGTTCGGCGGCACCCGACGGCGGCATTAACGTTGTTCGTTTCAGGCGTTTCTAGCATCATTGTTGCGCGATGCGCTGTTGGTAATGACCGAAGCTCGTTCGGCGGCACCCGACGGCGGCATTAACGTTGTTCGTTTCAGGCGTTTCTAAGATCTTTGTTGCGCGATGCGCTGTTGGTAATGACCGAAGTTCGTTCGGCGGCACCCGACGGCGGCATTAACGTTGTTCGTTTCAGGCGTTTCTAGCATCATTGTTGCGCGATGCGCGGCGGGTAATGACCGAAGTTCGTTCGGCGGCACCCGACGGCGGCATTAACGTTGTTCGTTTGAGGCGTTTCTAGCATCATTGTTGCGCGATGCGCGGCGGGTAATGACCGAAGTTCGTTCGGCGGCACCCGACGGCGGCATTAACGTTGTTCGTTTGAGGCGTTTCTAGCATCATTGTTGCGCGATGCGAAGCGGGTAATGACCGAAGTTCGTTCGGCGGCACCCGACGGCGGCATTAACGTTGTTCGTTTCAGGCGTTTCTAAGATCATTGTTGCGCGATGCGCGGCCTGTAATGACCGAAGTTCGTTCGGCGGCACCCGCCGGCGGCATTAACGTTATCCGTTTCAGGCGTTTCTAAGATCATTGTTGCGCGATGCGCTGTTGGTAATGACCGAAGTTCGTTCGGCGGCACCCGACGGCGGCATTAACGTTGTTCGTTTCAGGCGTTTCTAAGATCATTGTTGCGCGATGCGCGGCCTGTAATGACCGAAGTTCGTTCGGCGGCACCCGCCGGCGGCATTAACGTTATCCGTTTCAGGCGTTTCTAGCATCATTGTTGCGCGATGCGCGGCGGGTAATGACCGTAGTTCGTTCGGCGGCACCCGACGGCGGCCTTAACGTTATCCGTTTCAGGCGTTTCTAGCATCATTGTTGCGCGATGCGCTGTTGGTAATGACCGAAGTTCGTTCGGCGGCACCCGACGGCGGCATTAACGTTATCCGTTTCACGCGTTTCTAAGATCATTGTTGCGCGATGCGCAGCGGGTAATGACCGAAGTTCGTTCGGCGGCACCCGACGGCGGCATTAACGTTGTTCGTTTCAGGCGTTTCTAGCATCATTGTTGCGCGATGCGCTGTTGGTAATGACCGAAGCTCGTTCGGCGGCACCCGACGGCGGCATTAACGTTGTTCGTTTCAGGCGTTTCTAAGATCTTTGTTGCGCGATGCGCTGTTGGTAATGACCGAAGTTCGTTCGGCGGCACCCGACGGCGGCATTAACGTTGTTCGTTTCAGGCGTTTCTAGCATCATTGTTGCGCGATGCGCGGCGGGTAATGACCGAAGTTCGTTCGGCGGCACCCGACGGCGGCATTAACGTTGTTCGTTTCAGGCGTTTCTAGCATCATTGTTGCGCGATGCGCGGCGGGTAATGACCGAAGTTCGTTCGGCGGCACCCGACGGCGGCATTAACGTTGTTCGTTTGAGGCGTTTCTAGCATCATTGTTGCGCGATGCGCGGCGGGTAATGACCGAAGTTCGTTCGGCGGCACCCGACGGCGGCATTAACGTTGTTCGTTTGAGGCGTTTCTAGCATCATTGTTGCGCGATGCGAAGCGGGTAATGACCGAAGTTCGTTCGGCGGCACCCGACGGCGGCATTAACGTTGTTCGTTTCAGGCGTTTCTAAGATCATTGTTGCGCGATGCGCGGCCTGTAATGACCGAAGTTCGTTCGGCGGCACCCGCCGGCGGCATTAACGTTATCCGTTTCAGGCGTTTCTAAGATCATTGTTGCGCGATGCGCTGTTGGTAATGACCGAAGTTCGTTCGGCGGCACCCGACGGCGGCATTAACGTTGTTCGTTTCAGGCGTTTCTAAGATCATTGTTGCGCGATGCGCGGCCTGTAATGACCGAAGTTCGTTCGGCGGCACCCGCCGGCGGCATTAACGTTATCCGTTTCAGGCGTTTCTAGCATCATTGTTGCGCGATGCGCGGCGGGTAATGACCGTAGTTCGTTCGGCGGCACCCGACGGCGGCATTAACGTTATCCGTTTCACGCGTTTCTAAGATCATTGTTGCGCGATGCGCAGCGGGTAATGACCGAAGTTCGTTCGGCGGCACCCGA
Organism: Xylocopa violacea; assembly: GCA_963969225.1. NCBI lineage: Eukaryota > Metazoa > Arthropoda > Insecta > Hymenoptera > Apidae > Xylocopa > Xylocopa violacea. Next base: position 26,584,044 of record CAXAJV010000004.1, read on the forward strand.
CGGCGGCATTAACGTTGTTCGTTTCAGGCGTTTCTAAGATCATTGTTGCGCGATGCGCGGCCTGTAATGACCGAAGTTCGTTCGGCGGCACCCGCCGGCGGCATTAGCGTTATCCGTTTCAGGCGTTTCTAAGATCATTGTTGCGCGATGCGCTGTTGGTAATGACCGAAGTTCGTTCGGCGGCACCCGACGGCGGCATTAACGTTGTTCGTTTCAGGCGTTTCTAAGATCATTGTTGCGCGATGCGCAGCGGGTAATGACCGAAGTTCGTTCGGCGGCACCCGACGGCGGCATTAACGTTATCCGTTTCAGGCGTTTCTAGCATCATTGTTGCGCGATGCGCTGTTGGTAATGACCGAAGTTCGTTCGGCGGCACCCGACAGCGGCATTAACGTTATCCGTTTCACGCGTTTCTAAGATCATTGTTGCGCGATGCGCTGTTGGTAATGACCGAAGTTCGTTCGGCGGCACCCGACAGCGGCATTAACGTTATCCGTTTCACGCGTTTCTAAGATCATTGTTGCGCGATGCGCAGCGGGTAATGACCGAAGTTCGTTCGGCGGCACCCGACGGCGGCATTAACGTTGTTCGTTTCAGGCGTTTCTAGCATCATTGTTGCGCGATGCGCTGTTGGTAATGACCGAAGTTCGTTCGGCGGCACCCGACGGCGGCATTAACGTTGTTCGTTTCAGGCGTTTCTAGCATCATTGTTGCGCGATGCGCGGCGGGTAATGACCGAAGTTCGTTCGGCGGCACCCGACGGCGGCATTAACGTTGTTCGTTTGAGGCGTTTCTAGCATCATTGTTGCGCGATGCGCGGCGGGTAATGACCGAAGTTCGTTCGGCGGCACCCGACGGCGGCATTAACGTTGTTCGTTTGAGGCGTTTCTAGCATCATTGTTGCGCGATGCGAAGCGGGTAATGACCGAAGTTCGTTCGGCGGCACCCGACGGCGGCATTAACGTTGTTCGTTTCAGGCGTTTCTAAGATCATTGTTGCGCGATGCGCGGCCTGTAATGACCGAAGTTCGTTCGGCGGCACCCGCCGGCGGCATTAACGTTATCCGTTTCAGGCGTTTCTAAGATCATTGTTGCGCGATGCGCTGTTGGTAATGACCGAAGTTCGTTCGGCGGCACCCGACGGCGGCATTAACGTTGTTCGTTTCAGGCGTTTCTAAGATCATTGTTGCGCGATGCGCGGCCTGTAATGACCGAAGTTCGTTCGGCGGCACCCGCCGGCGGCATTAACGTTATCCGTTTCAGGCGTTTCTAGCATCATTGTTGCGCGATGCGCGGCGGGTAATGACCGAAGTTCGTTCGGCGGCACCCGACGGCGGCATTAACGTTATCCGTTTCACGCGTTTCTAAGATCATTGTTGCGCGATGCGCAGCGGGTAATGACCGAAGTTCGTTCGGCGGCACCCGACGGCGGCATTAACGTTGTTCGTTTCAGGCGTTTCTAAGATCATTGTTGCGCGATGCGCGGCCTGTAATGACCGAAGTTCGTTCGGCGGCACCCGCCGGCGGCATTAGCGTTATCCGTTTCAGGCGTTTCTAAGATCATTGTTGCGCGATGCGCTGTTGGTAATGACCGAAGTTCGTTCGGCGGCACCCGACGGCGGCATTAACGTTGTTCGTTTCAGGCGTTTCTAAGATCATTGTTGCGCGATGCGCAGCGGGTAATGACCGAAGTTCGTTCGGCGGCACCCGACGGCGGCATTAACGTTATCCGTTTCAGGCGTTTCTAGCATCATTGTTGCGCGATGCGCTGTTGGTAATGACCGAAGTTCGTTCGGCGGCACCCGACAGCGGCATTAACGTTATCCGTTTCACGCGTTTCTAAGATCATTGTTGCGCGATGCGCTGTTGGTAATGACCGAAGTTCGTTCGGCGGCACCCGACAGCGGCATTAACGTTATCCGTTTCACGCGTTTCTAAGATCATTGTTGCGCGATGCGCAGCGGGTAATGACCGAAGTTCGTTCGGCGGCACCCGACGGCGGCATTAACGTTGTTCGTTTCAGGCGTTTCTAGCATCATTGTTGCGCGATGCGCTGTTGGTAATGACCGAAGTTCGTTCGGCGGCACCCGACGGCGGCATTAACGTTGTTCGTTTCAGGCGTTTCTAGCATCATTGTTGCGCGATGCGCTGTTGGTAATGACCGAAGTTCGTTCGGCGGCACCCGACGGCGGCATTAACGTTGTTCGTTTCAGGCGTTTCTAGCATCATTGTTGCGCGATGCGCGGCGGGTAATGACCGAAGTTCGTTCGGCGGCACCCGACGGCGGCATTAACGTTGTTCGTTTCAGGCGTTTCTAAGATCATTGTTGCGCGATGCGCTGTTGGTAATGACCGAAGTTCGTTCGGCGGCACCCGACGGCGGCATTAACGTTGTTCGTTTCAGCCGTTTCTAGCATCATTGTTGCGCGATGCGCGGCGGGTAATAACCGAAGTTCGTTCGGCGGCACCCGCCGGCGGCATTAACGTTATCCGTTTCAGGCATTTCTAGCATCATTGTTGCGCGATGCGCTGTTGGTAATGACCGAAGTTCGTTCGGCGGCACCCGCCGGCGGCATTAACGTTATCCGTTTCACGCGTTTCTAAGATCATTGTTGCGCGATGCGCGGCGGGTAATGACCGAAGTTCGTTCGGCGGCACCCGACGGCGGCATTAACGTTGTTCGTTTCAGGCGTTTCTAAGATCATTGTTGCGCGATGCGCGGCCTGTAATGACCGAAGTTCGTTCGGCGGCACCCGCCGGCGGCATTAACGTTATCCGTTTCAGGCGTATCTAAGATCATTGTTGCGCGATGCGCTGTTGGTAATGACCGAAGTTCGTTCGGCGGCACCCGACGGCGGCATTAACGTTATCCGTTTCAGGCGTTTCTAGCATCATTGTTGCGCGATGCGCTGTTGGTAATGACCGAAGTTCGTTCGGCGGCACCCGACGGCGGCATTAACGTTATCCGTTTCAGGCGTTTCGAGCATCATTGTTGCGCGATGCGCTTTTGGTAATGACCGAAGTTCGTTCGGCGGCACCCGACGGCGGCATTAACGTTGTTCGTTTCAGCCGTTTCTAGCATCATTGTTGCGCGATGCGCGGCGGGTAATAACCGAAGTTCGTTCGGCGGCACCCGCCGGCGGCATTAACGTTATCCGTTTCAGGCATTTCTAGCATCATTGTTGCGCGATGCGCTGTTGGTAATGACCGAAGTTCGTTCGGCGGCACCCGACAGCGGCATTAACGTTATCCGTTTCACGCGTTTCTAAGATCATTGTTGCGCGATGCGCTGTTGGTAATGACCGAAGTTCGTTCGGCGGCACCCGACAGCGGCATTAACGTTATCCGTTTCACGCGTTTCTAAGATCATTGTTGCGCGATGCGCAGCGGGTAATGACCGAAGTTCGTTCGGCGGCACCCGACGGCGGCATTAACGTTGTTCGTTTCAGGCGTTTCTAGCATCATTGTTGCGCGATGCGCGGCGGGTAATGACCGAAGTTCGTTCGGCGGCACCCGACGGCGGCATTAACGTTGTTCGTTTCAGGCGTTTCTAAGATCATTGTTGCGCGATGCGCTGTTGGTAATGACCGAAGTTCGTTCGGCGGCACCCGACGGCGGCATTAACGTTGTTCGTTTCAGCCGTTTCTAGCATCATTGTTGCGCGATGCGCGGCGGGTAATAACCGAAGTTCGTTCGGCGGCACCCGCCGGCGGCATTAACGTTATCCGTTTCAGGCATTTCTAGCATCATTGTTGCGCGATGCGCTGTTGGTAATGACCGAAGTTCGTTCGGCGGCACCCGCCGGCGGCATTAACGTTATCCGTTTCACGCGTTTCTAAGATCATTGTTGCGCGATGCGCGGCGGGTAATGACCGAAGTTCGTTCGGCGGCACCCGACGGCGGCATTAACGTTGTTCGTTTGAGGCGTTTCTAGCATCATTGTTGCGCGATGCGAAGCGGGTAATGACCGAAGTTCGTTCGGCGGCACCCGACGGCGGCATTAACGTTGTTCGTTTCAGGCGTTTCTAAGATCATTGTTGCGCGATGCGCGGCCTGTAATGACCGAAGTTCGTTCGGCGGCACCCGCCGGCGGCATTAACGTTATCCGTTTCAGGCGTTTCTAAGATCATTGTTGCGCGATGCGCTGTTGGTAATGACCGAAGTTCGTTCGGCGGCACCCGACGGCGGCATTAACGTTATCCGTTTCAGGCGTTTCTAGCATCATTGTTGCGCGATGCGCTGTTGGTAATGACCGAAGTTCGTTCGGCGGCACCCGACGGCGGCATTAACGTTATCCGTTTCAGGCGTTTCGAGCATCATTGTTGCGCGATGCGCTGTTGGTAATGACCGAAGTTCGTTCGGCGGCACCCGACGGCGGCATTAACGTTGTTCGTTTCAGCCGTTTCTAGCATCATTGTTGCGCGATGCGCGGCGGGTAATAACCGAAGTTCGTTCGGCGGCACCCGCCGGCGGCATTAACGTTATCCGTTTCAGGCATTTCTAGCATCATTGTTGCGCGATGCGCTGTTGGTAATGACCGAAGTTCGTTCGGCGGCACCCGCCGGCGGCATTAACGTTATCCGTTTCACGCGTTTCTAAGATCATTGTTGCGCGATGCGCGGCGGGTAATGACCGAAGTTCGTTCGGCGGCACCCGACGGCGGCATTAACGTTGTTCGTTTGAGGCGTTTCTAGCATCATTGTTGCGCGATGCGAAGCGGGTAATGACCGAAGTTCGTTCGGCGGCACCCGCCGGCGGCATTAACGTTATCCGTTTCAGGCGTTTCTAAGATCATTGTTGCGCGATGCGCTGTTGGTAATGACCGAAGTTCGTTCGGCGGCACCCGACGGCGGCATTAACGTTATCCGTTTCAGGCGTTTCTAGCATCATTGTTGCGCGATGCGCTGTTGGTAATGACCGAAGTTCGTTCGGCGGCACCCGACGGCGGCATTAACGTTATCCGTTTCACGCGTTTCTAAGATCATTGTTGCGCGATGCGCAGCGGGTAATGACCGAAGTTCGTTCGGCGGCACCCGACGGCGGCATTAACGTTGTTCGTTTCAGGCGTTTCTAGCATCATTGTTGCGCGATGCGCTGTTGGTAATGACCGAAGTTCGTTCGGCGGCACCCGACGGCGGCATTAACGTTGTTCGTTTCGGGCGTTTCTAAGATCTTTGTTGCGCGATGCGCTGTTGGTAATGACCGAAGTTCGTTCGGCGGCACCCGACGGCGGCATTAACGTTGTTCGTTTCAGGCGTTTCTAGCATCATTGTTGCGCGATGCGCGGCGGGTAATGACCGAAGTTCGTTCGGCGGCACCCGACGGCGGCATTAACGTTGTTCGTTTGAGGCGTTTCTAGCATCATTGTTGCGCGATGCGAAGCGGGTAATGACCGAAGTTCGTTCGGCGGCACCCGACGGCGGCATTAACGTTGTTCGTTTCAGGCGTTTCTAAGATCATTGTTGCGCGATGCGCGGCCTGTAATGACCGAAGTTCGTTCGGCGGCACCCGCCGGCGGCATTAACGTTATCCGTTTCACGCGTTTCTAAGATCATTGTTGCGCGATGCGCTGTTGGTAATGACCGAAGTTCGTTCGGCGGCACCCGACGGCGGCATTAACGTTATCCGTTTCACGCGTTTCTAGCATCATTGTTGCGCGATGCGCGGCCTGTAATGACCGAAGTTCGTTCGGCGGCACCCGACGGCGGCATTAACGTTATCCGTTTCAGGCGTTTCGAGCATCATTGTTGCGCGATGCGCTGTTGGTAATGACCGAAGTTCGTTCGGCGGCACCCGACGGCGGCATTAACGTTGTTCGTTTCAGCCGTTTCTAGCATCATTGTTGCGCGATGCGCGGCGGGTAATAACCGAAGTTCGTTCGGCGGCACCCGCCGGCGGCATTAACGTTATCCGTTTCAGGCATTTCTAGCATCATTGTTGCGCGATGCGCTGTTGGTAATGACCGAAGTTCGTTCGGCGGCACCCGCCGGCGGCATTAACGTTATCCGTTTCACGCGTTTCTAAGATCATTGTTGCGCGATGCGCGGCGGGTAATGACCGAAGTTCGTTCGGCGGCACCCGACGGCGGCATTAACGTTGTTCGTTTGAGGCGTTTCTAGCATCATTGTTGCGCGATGCGAAGCGGGTAATGACCGAAGTTCGTTCGGCGGCACCCGACGGCGGCATTAACGTTGTTCGTTTCAGGCGTTTCTAAGATCATTGTTGCGCGATGCGCGGCCTGTAATGACCGAAGTTCGTTCGGCGGCACCCGCCGGCGGCATTAACGTTATCCGTTTCAGGCGTTTCTAAGATCATTGTTGCGCGATGCGCTGTTGGTAATGACCGAAGTTCGTTCGGCGGCACCCGACGGCGGCATTAACGTTGTTCGTTTCAGGCGTTTCTAGCATCATTGTTGCGCGATACGCTGTTGGTAATGACCGAAGTTCGTTCGGCGGCACCCGACGGCGGCATTAACGTTATCCGTTTCACGCGTTTCTAAGATCATTGTTGCGCGATGCGCTGTTGGTAATGACTGAAGTTCGTTCGGCGGCACCCGCCGGCGGCATTAACGTTATCCGTTTCAGGCGTTTCTAAGATCATTGTTGCGCGATGCGCTGTTGGTAATGACCGAAGTTCGTTCGGCGGCACCCGACGGCGGCATTAACGTTGTTCGTTTCAGGCGTTTCTAGCATCATTGTTGCGCGATACGCTGTTGGTAATGACCGAAGTTCGTTCGGCGGCACCCGCCGGCGGCATTAACGTTATCCGTTTCACGCGTTTCTAAGATCATTGTTGCGCGATGCGCGGCGGGTAATGACCGAAGTTCGTTCGGCGGCACCCGACGGCGGCATTAACGTTGTTCGTTTGAGGCGTTTCTAGCATCATTGTTGCGCGATGCGAAGCGGGTAATGACCGAAGTTCGTTCGGCGGCACCCGACGGCGGCATTAACGTTGTTCGTTTCAGGCGTTTCTAAGATCATTGTTGCGCGATGCGCGGCCTGTAATGACCGAAGTTCGTTCGGCGGCACCCGCCGGCGGCATTAACGTTATCCGTTTCAGGCGTTTCTAAGATCATTGTTGCGCGATGCGCTGTTGGTAATGACCGAAGTTCGTTCGGCGGCACCCGACGGCGGCATTAACGTTATCCGTTTCAGGCGTTTCTAGCATCATTGTTGCGCGATGCGCTGTTGGTAATGACCGAAGTTCGTTCGGCGGCACCCGACGGCGGCATTAACGTTATCCGTTTCAGGCGTTTCGAGCATCATTGTTGCGCGATGCGCTGTTGGTAATGACCGAAGTTCGTTCGGCGGCACCCGACGGCGGCATTAACGTTGTTCGTTTCAGCCGTTTCTAGCATCATTGTTGCGCAATGCGCGGCGGGTAATAACCGAAGTTCGTTCGGCGGCACCCGCCGGCGGCATTAACGTTATCCGTTTCAGGCATTTCTAGCATCATTGTTGCGCGATGCGCTGTTGGTAATGACCGAAGTTCGTTCGGCGGCACCCGACAGCGGCATTAACGTTATCCGTTTCACGCGTTTCTAAGATCATTGTTGCGCGATGCGCTGTTGGTAATGACCGAAGTTCGTTCGGCGGCACCCGACGGCGGCATTAACGTTGTTCGTTTCAGGCGTTTCTAGCATCATTGTTGCGCGATGCGCTGTTGGTAATGACCGAAGTTCGTTCGGCGGCACCCGACGGCGGCATTAACGTTGTTCGTTTCAGGCGTTTCTAGCATCATTGTTGCGCGATGCGCGGCGGGTAATGACCGAAGTTCGTTCGGCGGCACCCGCCGGCGGCATTAACGTTATCCGTTTCAGGCGTTTCTAAGATCATTGTTGCGCGATGCGCTGTTGGTAATGACCGAAGTTCGTTCGGCGGCACCCGACGGCGGCATTAACGTTATCCGTTTCACGCGTTTCTAAGATCATTGTTGCGCGATGCGCAGCGGGTAATGACCGAAGTTCGTTCGGCGGCACCCGACGGCGGCATTAACGTTGTTCGTTTCAGGCGTTTCTAGCATCATTGTTGCGCGATGCGCTGTTGGTAATGACCGAAGTTCGTTCGGCGGCACCCGACGGCGGCATTAACGTTGTTCGTTTCGGGCGTTTCTAAGATCTTTGTTGCGCGATGCGCTGTTGGTAATGACCGAAGTTCGTTCGGCGGCACCCGACGGCGGCATTAACGTTGTTCGTTTCAGGCGTTTCTAGCATCATTGTTGCGCGATGCGCGGCGGGTAATGACCGAAGTTCGTTCGGCGGCACCCGACGGCGGCATTAACGTTGTTCGTTTGAGGCGTTTCTAGCATCATTGTTGCGCGATGCGAAGCGGGTAATGACCGAAGTTCGTTCGGCGGCACCCGACGGCGGCATTAACGTTGTTCGTTTCAGGCGTTTCTAAGATCATTGTTGCGCGATGCGCGGCCTGTAATGACCGAAGTTCGTTCGGCGGCACCCGCCGGCGGCATTAACGTTATCCGTTTCACGCGTTTCTAAGATCATTGTTGCGCGATGCGCTGTTGGTAATGACCGAAGTTCGTTCGGCGGCACCCGACGGCGGCATTAACGTTATCCGTTTCACGCGTTTCTAGCATCATTGTTGCGCGATGCGCGGCCTGTAATGACCGAAGTTCGTTCGGCGGCACCCGACGGCGGCATTAACGTTATCCGTTTCAGGCGTTTCGAGCATCATTGTTGCGCGATGCGCTGTTGGTAATGACCGAAGTTCGTTCGGCGGCACCCGACGGCGGCATTAACGTTGTTCGTTTCAGCCGTTTCTAGCATCATTGTTGCGCGATGCGCGGCGGGTAATAACCGAAGTTCGTTCGGCGGCACCCGCCGGCGGCATTAACGTTATCCGTTTCAGGCATTTCTAGCATCATTGTTGCGCGATGCGCTGTTGGTAATGACCGAAGTTCGTTCGGCGGCACCCGCCGGCGGCATTAACGTTATCCGTTTCACGCGTTTCTAAGATCATTGTTGCGCGATGCGCGGCGGGTAATGACCGAAGTTCGTTCGGCGGCACCCGACGGCGGCATTAACGTTGTTCGTTTGAGGCGTTTCTAGCATCATTGTTGCGCGATGCGAAGCGGGTAATGACCGAAGTTCGTTCGGCGGCACCCGACGGCGGCATTAACGTTGTTCGTTTCAGGCGTTTCTAAGATCATTGTTGCGCGATGCGCGGCCTGTAATGACCGAAGTTCGTTCGGCGGCACCCGCCGGCGGCATTAACGTTATCCGTTTCAGGCGTTTCTAAGATCATTGTTGCGCGATGCGCTGTTGGTAATGACCGAAGTTCGTTCGGCGGCACCCGACGGCGGCATTAACGTTGTTCGTTTCAGGCGTTTCTAGCATCATTGTTGCGCGATACGCTGTTGGTAATGACCGAAGTTCGTTCGGCGGCACCCGACGGCGGCATTAACGTTATCCGTTTCACGCGTTTCTAAGATCATTGTTGCGCGATGCGCTGTTGGTAATGACTGAAGTTCGTTCGGCGGCACCCGCCGGCGGCATTAACGTTATCCGTTTCAGGCGTTTCTAAGATCATTGTTGCGCGATGCGCTGTTGGTAATGACCGAAGTTCGTTCGGCGGCACCCGACGGCGGCATTAACGTTGTTCGTTTCAGGCGTTTCTAGCATCATTGTTGCGCGATACGCTGTTGGTAATGACCGAAGTTCGTTCGGCGGCACCCGCCGGCGGCATTAACGTTATCCGTTTCACGCGTTTCTAAGATCATTGTTGCGCGATGCGCGGCGGGTAATGACCGAAGTTCGTTCGGCGGCACCCGCCGGCGGCATTAACGTTATCCGTTTCAGGCGTTTCTAAGATCATTGTTGCGCGATGCGCTGTTGGTAATGACCGAAGTTCGTTCGGCGGCACCCGACGGCGGCATTAACGTTATCCGTTTCAGGCGTTTCTAGCATCATTGTTGCGCGATGCGCTGTTGGTAATGACCGAAGTTCGTTCGGCGGCACCCGACGGCGACATTAACGTTATCCGTTTCAGGCGTTTCGAGCATCATTGTTGCGCGATGCGCTGTTGGTAATGACCGAAGTTCGTTCGGCGGCACCCGACGGCGGCATTAACGTTGTTCGTTTCAGCCGTTTCTAGCATCATTGTTGCGCGATGCGCGGCGGGTAATAACCGAAGTTCGTTCGGCGGCACCCGCCGGCGGCATTAACGTTATCCGTTTCAGGCGTTTCTAAGATCATTGTTGCGCGATGCGCTGTTGGTAATGACCGAAGTTCGTTCGGCGGCACCCGACGGCGGCATTAACGTTGTTCGTTTCAGGCGTTTCTAGCATCATTGTTGCGCGATGCGCGGCGGGTAATGACCGAAGTTCGTTCGGCGGCACCCTCCGGCAGCATTAACGTTGTTCGTTTCAGGCGTTTCTAACATCATTGTTGCGCGATGCGCGGCGGGTATTGACCGAAGTTCGTTCGGCGGCACCCGCCGGCGGCATTAACGTTATCCGTTTCAGGCGTTTCTAAGATCATTGTTGCGCGATGCGCTGTTGGTAATGACCGAAGTTCGTTCGGCGGCACCCGCCGGCGGCATTAACGTTATCCGTTTCAGGCGTTTCTAAGATCATTGTTGCGCGATGCGCTGTTGGTAATGACCGAAGTTCGTTCGGCGGCACCCGACGGCGGCATTAACGTTATCCGTTTCAGGCGTTTCTAGCATCATTGTTGCGCGATGCGCTGTTGGTAATGACCGAAGTTCGTTCGGCGGCACCCGACGGCGGCATTAACGTTATCCGTTTCACGCGTTTCTAAGATCATTGTTGCGCGATGCGCGGCGGGTATTGACCGAAGTTCGTTCGGCGGCACCCGACGGCGGCATTAACGTTATCCGTTTCAGGCGTTTCTAAGATCATTGTTGCGCGATGCGCGGCCTGTAATGACCGAAGTTCGTTCGGCGGCACCCGCCGGCGGCATTAACGTTATCCGTTTCAGGCGTTTCTAAGATCATTGTTGCGCGATGCGCTGTTGGTAATGACCGAAGTTCGTTCGGCGGCACCCGACGGCGGCATTAACGTTGTTCGTTTCAGGCGTTTCTAACATCATTGTTGCGCGATGCGCTGTTGGTAATGACCGAAGTTCGTTCGGCGGCACCCGACGGCGGCATTAACGTTATCCGTTTCAGGCGTTTCGAGCATCATTGTTGCGCGATGCGCTGTTGGTAATGACCGAAGTTCGTTCGGCGGCACCCGCCGGCGGCATTAACGTTATCCGTTTCAGGCGTTTCTAAGATCATTGTTGCGCGATGCGCTGTTGGTAATGACCGAAGTTCGTTCGGCGGCACCCGACGGCGGCATTAACGTTGTTCGTTTCAGGCGTTTCTAGCATCATTGTTGCGCGATGCGCTGTTGGTAATGACCGAAGTTCGTTCGGCGGCACCCGACGGCGGCATTAACGTTGTTCGTTTCAGGCGTTTCTAAGATCATTGTTGCGCGATGCGCGGCCTGTAATGACCGAAGTTCGTTCGGCGGCACCCGCCGGCGGCATTAACGTTATCCGTTTCAGGCGTTTCTAAGATCATTGTTGCGCGATGCGCTGTTGGTAATGACCGAAGTTCGTTCGGCGGCACCCGCCGGCGGCATTAACGTTATCCGTTTCAGGCGTTTCTAAGATCATTGTTGCGCGATGCGCGGCCTGTAATGACCGAAGTTCGTTCGGCGGGACCCGCCGGCGGCATTAACGTTATCCGTTTCAGGCGTTTCTAAGATCATTGTTGCGCGATGCGCTGTTGGTAATGACCGAAGTTCGTTCGGCGGCACCCGACGGCGGCATTAACCTTGTTCGTTTCAGGCGTTTCTAGCATCATTGTTGCGCGATGCGCTGTTGGTAATGACCGAAGTTCGTTCGGCGGCACCCGACGGCGGCATTAACGTTATCCGTTTCACGCGTTTCTAAGATCATTGTTGCGCGATGCGCAGCGGGTAATGACCGAAGTTCGTTCGGCGGCACCCGACGGCGGCATTAACGTTGTTCGTTTCAGGCGTTTCTAGCATCATTGTTGCGCGATGCGCGGCGGGTAATGACCGAAGTTCGTTCGGCGGCACCCGCCGGCGGCATTAACGTTATCCGTTTCAGGCGTTTCTAAGATTATTGTTGCGCGATGCGCTGTTGGTAATGACCGAAGTTCGTTCGGCGGCACCCGACGGCGGCATTAACGTTATCCGTTTCAGGCGTTTCTAGCATCATTGTTGCGCGATGCGCTGTTGGTAATGACCGAAGTTCGTTCGGCGGCACCCGACGGCGGCATTAACGTTATCCGTTTCAGGCGTTTCTAAGATCATTGTTGCGCGATGCGCTGTTGGTAATGACAGAAGTTCGTTCGGCGGCACCCGACGGCGGCATTAACCTTGTTCGTTTCAGGCGTTTCTAGCATCATTGTTGCGCGATGCGCTGTTGGTAATGACCGAAGTTCGTTCGGCGGCACCCGACGGCGGCATTAACGTTATCCGTTTCACGCGTTTCTAAGATCATTGTTGCGCGATGCGCTGTTGGTAATGACCGAAGTTCGTTCGGCGGCACCCGACGGCGGCATTAACGTTGTTCGTTTCAGGCGTTTCTAGCATCATTGTTGCGCGATGCGCTGTTGGTAATGACCGAAGTTCGTTCGGCGGCACCCGACGGCGGCATTAACGTTATCCGTTTCACGCGTTTCTAAGATCATTGTTGCGCGATGCGCTGTTGGTAATGACCGAAGTTCGTTCGGCGGCACCCGACGGCGGCATTAACGTTATCCGTTTCACGCGTTTCTAAGATCATTGTTGCGCGATGCGCGGCGGGTATTGACCGAAGTTCGTTCGGCGGCACCCGACGGCGGCATTAACGTTATCCGTTTCAGGCGTTTCTAAGATCATTGTTGCGCGATGCGCGGCCTGTAATGACCGAAGTTCGTTCGGCGGCACCCGCCGGCGGCATTAACGTTATCCGTTTCAGGCGTTTCTAAGATCATTGTTGCGCGATGCGCTGTTGGTAATGACCGAAGTTCGTTCGGCGGCACCCGACGGCGGCATTAACGTTGTTCGTTTCAGGCGTTTCTAACATCATTGTTGCGCGATGCGCTGTTGGTAATGACCGAAGTTCGTTCGGCGGCACCCGACGGCGGCATTAACGTTATCCGTTTCAGGCGTTTCGAGCATCATTGTTGCGCGATGCGCTGTTGGTAATGACCGAAGTTCGTTCGGCGGCACCCGCCGGCGGCATTAACGTTATCCGTTTCAGGCGTTTCTAAGATCATTGTTGCGCGATGCGCTGTTGGTAATGACCGAAGTTCGTTCGGCGGCACCCGACGGCGGCATTAACGTTGTTCGTTTCAGGCGTTTCTAAGATCATTGTTGCGCGATGCGCGGCCTGTAATGACCGAAGTTCGTTCGGCGGCACCCGCCGGCGGCATTAACGTTATCCGTTTCAGGCGTTTCTAAGATCATTGTTGCGCGATGCGCTGTTGGTAATGACCGAAGTTCGTTCGGCGGCACCCGACGGCGGCATTAACGTTATCCGTTTCAGGCGTTTCTAGCATCATTGTTGCGCGATGCGCTGTTGGTAATGACCGAAGTTCGTTCGGCGGCACCCGACGGCGGCATTAACGTTATCCGTTTCACGCGTTTCTAAGATCATTGTTGCGCGATGCGCTGTTGGTAATGACCGAAGTTCGTTCGACGGCACCCGACGGCGGCATTAACGTTATCCGTTTCAGGCGTTTCTAAGATCATTGTTGCGCGATGCGCTGTTGGTAATGACAGAAGTTCGTTAGGCGGCACCCGACGGCGGCATTAACGTTGTTCGTTTCAGGCGTTTCTAACATCATTGTTGCGCGATGCGCTGTTGGTAATGACCGAAGTTCGTTCGGCGGCACCCGACGGCGGCATTAACGTTATCCGTTTCAGGCGTTTCGAGCATCATTGTTGCGCGATGCGCTGTTGGTAATGACCGAAGTTCGTTCGGCGGCACCCGCCGGCGGCATTAACGTTATCCGTTTCAGGCGTTTCTAAGATCATTGTTGCGCGATGCGCTGTTGGTAATGACCGAAGTTCGTTCGGCGGCACCCGACGGCGGCATTAACGTTATCCGTTTCACGCGTTTCTAAGATCATTGTTGCGCGATGCGCGGCGGGTATTGACCGAAGTTCGTTCGGCGGCACCCGACGGCGGCATTAACGTTATCCGTTTCAGGCGTTTCTAAGATCATTGTTGCGCGATGCGCGGCCTGTAATGACCGAAGTTCGTTCGGCGGCACCCGCCGGCGGCATTAACGTTATCCGTTTCAGGCGTTTCTAAGATCATTGTTGCGCGATGCGCTGTTGGTAATGACCGAAGTTCGTTCGGCGGCACCCGACGGCGGCATTAACGTTGTTCGTTTCAGGCGTTTCTAACATCATTGTTGCGCGATGCGCTGTTGGTAATGACCGAAGTTCGTTCGGCGGCACCCGACGGCGGCATTAACGTTATCCGTTTCAGGCGTTTCTAGCATCATTGTTGCGCGATGCTCTGTTGGTAATGACCGAAGTTCGTTCGGCGGCACCCGACGGCGGCATTAACGTTATCCGTTTCAGGCGTTTCTAAGATCATTGTTGCGCGATGCGCTGTTGGTAATGACCGAAGTTCGTTCGGCGGCACCCGACGGCGGCATTAACGTTATCCGTTTCAGGCGTTTCTAGCATCATTGTTGCGCGATGCGCTGTTGGTAATGACCGAAGTTCGTTCGGCGGCACCCGACGGCGGCATTAACGTTATCCGTTTCAGGCGTTTCGAGCATCATTGTTGCGCGATGCGCTGTTGGTAATGACCGAAGTTCGTTCGGCGGCACCCGCCGGCGGCATTAACGTTATCCGTTTCAGGCGTTTCTAAGATCATTGTTGCGCGATGCGCTGTTGGTAATGACCGAAGTTCGTTCGGCGGCACCCGACGGCGGCATTAACGTTGTTCGTTTCAGGCGTTTCTAGCATCATTGTTGCGCGATGCGCTGTTGGTAATGACCGAAGTTCGTTCGGCGGCACCCGACGGCGGCATTAACGTTGTTCGTTTCAGGCGTTTCTAAGATCATTGTTGCGCGATGCGCGGCCTGTAATGACCGAAGTTCGTTCGGCGGCACCCGCCGGCGGCATTAACGTTATCCGTTTCAGGCGTTTCTAAGATCATTGTTGCGCGATGCGCTGTTGGTAATGACCGAAGTTCGTTCGGCGGCACCCGCCGGCGGCATTAACGTTATCCGTTTCAGGCGTTTCTAAGATCATTGTTGCGCGATGCGCGGCCTGTAATGACCGAAGTTCGTTCGGCGGGACCCGCCGGCGGCATTAACGTTATCCGTTTCAGGCGTTTCTAAGATCATTGTTGCGCGATGCGCTGTTGGTAATGACCGAAGTTCGTTCGGCGGCACCCGACGGCGGCATTAACCTTGTTCGTTTCAGGCGTTTCTAGCATCATTGTTGCGCGATGCGCTGTTGGTAATGACCGAAGTTCGTTCGGCGGCACCCGACGGCGGCATTAACGTTATCCGTTTCAGGCGTTTCTAAGATCATTGTTGCGCGATGCGCTGTTGGTAATGACAGAAGTTCGTTCGGCGGCACCCGACGGCGGCATTAACCTTGTTCGTTTCAGGCGTTTCTAGCATCATTGTTGCGCGATGCGCTGTTGGTAATGACCGAAGTTCGTTCGGCGGCACCCGACGGCGGCATTAACGTTATCCGTTTCAGGCGTTTCTAAGATCATTGTTGCGCGATGCGCTGTTGGTAATGACAGAAGTTCGTTCGGCGGCACCCGACGGCGGCATTAACCTTGTTCGTTTCAGGCGTTTCTAGCATCATTGTTGCGCGATGCGCTGTTGGTAATGACCGAAGTTCGTTCGGCGGCACCCGACGGCGGCATTAACGTTATCCGTTTCACGCGTTTCTAAGATCATTGTTGCGCGATGCGCTGTTGGTAATGACCGAAGTTCGTTCGGCGGCACCCGACGGCGGCATTAACGTTGTTCGTTTCAGGCGTTTCTAGCATCATTGTTGCGCGATGCGCTGTTGGTAATGACCGAAGTTCGTTCGGCGGCACCCGACGGCGGCATTAACGTTATCCGTTTCACGCGTTTCTAAGATCATTGTTGCGCGATGCGCTGTTGGTAATGACCGAAGTTCGTTCGGCGGCACCCGACGGCGGCATTAACGTTATCCGTTTCACGCGTTTCTAAGATCATTGTTGCGCGATGCGCGGCGGGTATTGACCGAAGTTCGTTCGGCGGCACCCGACGGCGGCATTAACGTTATCCGTTTCAGGCGTTTCTAAGATCATTGTTGCGCGATGCGCGGCCTGTAATGACCGAAGTTCGTTCGGCGGCACCCGCCGGCGGCATTAACGTTATCCGTTTCAGGCGTTTCTAAGATCATTGTTGCGCGATGCGCTGTTGGTAATGACCGAAGTTCGTTCGGCGGCACCCGACGGCGGCATTAACGTTGTTCGTTTCAGGCGTTTCTAACATCATTGTTGCGCGATGCGCTGTTGGTAATGACCGAAGTTCGTTCGGCGGCACCCGACGGCGGCATTAACGTTATCCGTTTCAGGCGTTTCGAGCATCATTGTTGCGCGATGCGCTGTTGGTAATGACCGAAGTTCGTTCGGCGGCACCCGCCGGCGGCATTAACGTTATCCGTTTCAGGCGTTTCTAAGATCATTGTTGCGCGATGCGCTGTTGGTAATGACCGAAGTTCGTTCGGCGGCACCCGACGGCGGCATTAACGTTGTTCGTTTCAGGCGTTTCTAACATCATTGTTGCGCGATGCGCTGTTGGTAATGACCGAAGTTCGTTCGGCGGCACCCGACGGCGGCATTAACGTTATCCGTTTCAGGCGTTTCTAGCATCATTGTTGCGCGATGCGCTGTTGGTAATGACCGAAGTTCGTTCGGCGGCACCCGACGGCGGCATTAACGTTATCCGTTTCACGCGTTTCTAAGATCATTGTTGCGCGATGCGCTGTTGGTAATGACCGAAGTTCGTTCGACGGCACCCGACGGCGGCATTAACGTTATCCGTTTCAGGCGTTTCTAAGATCATTGTTGCGCGATGCGCTGTTGGTAATGACAGAAGTTCGTTAGGCGGCACCCGACGGCGGCATTAACGTTGTTCGTTTCAGGCGTTTCTAACATCATTGTTGCGCGATGCGCTGTTGGTAATGACCGAAGTTCGTTCGGCGGCACCCGACGGCGGCATTAACGTTATCCGTTTCAGGCGTTTCGAGCATCATTGTTGCGCGATGCGCTGTTGGTAATGACCGAAGTTCGTTCGGCGGCACCCGCCGGCGGCATTAACGTTATCCGTTTCAGGCGTTTCTAAGATCATTGTTGCGCGATGCGCTGTTGGTAATGACCGAAGTTCGTTCGGCGGCACCCGACGGCGGCATTAACGTTATCCGTTTCACGCGTTTCTAAGATCATTGTTGCGCGATGCGCGGCGGGTATTGACCGAAGTTCGTTCGGCGGCACCCGACGGCGGCATTAACGTTATCCGTTTCAGGCGTTTCTAAGATCATTGTTGCGCGATGCGCGGCCTGTAATGACCGAAGTTCGTTCGGCGGCACCCGCCGGCGGCATTAACGTTATCCGTTTCAGGCGTTTCTAAGATCATTGTTGCGCGATGCGCTGTTGGTAATGACCGAAGTTCGTTCGGCGGCACCCGACGGCGGCATTAACGTTGTTCGTTTCAGGCGTTTCTAACATCATTGTTGCGCGATGCGCTGTTGGTAATGACCGAAGTTCGTTCGGCGGCACCCGACGGCGGCATTAACGTTATCCGTTTCAGGCGTTTCTAGCATCATTGTTGCGCGATGCTCTGTTGGTAATGACCGAAGTTCGTTCGGCGGCACCCGACGGCGGCATTAACGTTATCCGTTTCAGGCGTTTCTAAGATCATTGTTGCGCGATGCGCTGTTGGTAATGACCGAAGTTCGTTCGGCGGCACCCGACGGCGGCATTAACGTTATCCGTTTCAGGCGTTTCTAGCATCATTGTTGCGCGATGCGCTGTTGGTAATGACCGAAGTTCGTTCGGCGGCACCCGACGGCGGCATTAACGTTATCCGTTTCAGGCGTTTCGAGCATCATTGTTGCGCGATGCGCTGTTGGTAATGACCGAAGTTCGTTCGGCGGCACCCGCCGGCGGCATTAACGTTATCCGTTTCAGGCGTTTCTAAGATCATTGTTGCGCGATGCGCTGTTGGTAATGACCGAAGTTCGTTCGGCGGCACCCGACGGCGGCATTAACGTTGTTCGTTTCAGGCGTTTCTAGCATCATTGTTGCGCGATGCGCTGTTGGTAATGACCGAAGTTCGTTCGGCGGCACCCGACGGCGGCATTAACGTTGTTCGTTTCAGGCGTTTCTAAGATCATTGTTGCGCGATGCGCGGCCTGTAATGACCGAAGTTCGTTCGGCGGCACCCGCCGGCGGCATTAACGTTATCCGTTTCAGGCGTTTCTAAGATCATTGTTGCGCGATGCGCTGTTGGTAATGACCGAAGTTCGTTCGGCGGCACCCGCCGGCGGCATTAACGTTATCCGTTTCAGGCGTTTCTAAGATCATTGTTGCGCGATGCGCGGCCTGTAATGACCGAAGTTCGTTCGGCGGGACCCGCCGGCGGCATTAACGTTATCCGTTTCAGGCGTTTCTAAGATCATTGTTGCGCGATGCGCTGTTGGTAATGACCGAAGTTCGTTCGGCGGCACCCGACGGCGGCATTAACCTTGTTCGTTTCAGGCGTTTCTAGCATCATTGTTGCGCGATGCGCTGTTGGTAATGACCGAAGTTCGTTCGGCGGCACCCGACGGCGGCATTAACGTTATCCGTTTCAGGCGTTTCTAAGATCATTGTTGCGCGATGCGCTGTTGGTAATGACAGAAGTTCGTTCGGCGGCACCCGACGGCGGCATTAACCTTGTTCGTTTCAGGCGTTTCTAGCATCATTGTTGCGCGATGCGCTGTTGGTAATGACCGAAGTTCGTTCGGCGGCACCCGACGGCGGCATTAACGTTATCCGTTTCAGGCGTTTCTAAGATCATTGTTGCGCGATGCGCTGTTGGTAATGACAGAAGTTCGTTCGGCGGCACCCGACGGCGGCATTAACCTTGTTCGTTTCAGGCGTTTCTAGCATCATTGTTGCGCGATGCGCTGTTGGTAATGACCGAAGTTCGTTCGGCGGCACCCGACGGCGGCATTAACGTTATCCGTTTCACGCGTTTCTAAGATCATTGTTGCGCGATGCGCTGTTGGTAATGACCGAAGTTCGTTCGGCGGCACCCGACGGCGGCATTAACGTTGTTCGTTTCAGGCGTTTCTAGCATCATTGTTGCGCGATGCGCTGTTGGTAATGACCGAAGTTCGTTCGGCGGCACCCGACGGCGGCATTAACGTTATCCGTTTCACGCGTTTCTAAGATCATTGTTGCGCGATGCGCTGTTGGTAATGACCGAAGTTCGTTCGGCGGCACCCGACGGCGGCATTAACGTTATCCGTTTCACGCGTTTCTAAGATCATTGTTGCGCGATGCGCGGCGGGTATTGACCGAAGTTCGTTCGGCGGCACCCGACGGCGGCATTAACGTTATCCGTTTCAGGCGTTTCTAAGATCATTGTTGCGCGATGCGCGGCCTGTAATGACCGAAGTTCGTTCGGCGGCACCCGCCGGCGGCATTAACGTTATCCGTTTCAGGCGTTTCTAAGATCATTGTTGCGCGATGCGCTGTTGGTAATGACCGAAGTTCGTTCGGCGGCACCCGACGGCGGCATTAACGTTGTTCGTTTCAGGCGTTTCTAACATCATTGTTGCGCGATGCGCTGTTGGTAATGACCGAAGTTCGTTCGGCGGCACCCGACGGCGGCATTAACGTTATCCGTTTCAGGCGTTTCGAGCATCATTGTTGCGCGATGCGCTGTTGGTAATGACCGAAGTTCGTTCGGCGGCACCCGCCGGCGGCATTAACGTTATCCGTTTCAGGCGTTTCTAAGATCATTGTTGCGCGATGCGCTGTTGGTAATGACCGAAGTTCGTTCGGCGGCACCCGACGGCGGCATTAACGTTGTTCGTTTCAGGCGTTTCTAAGATCATTGTTGCGCGATGCGCGGCCTGTAATGACCGAAGTTCGTTCGGCGGCACCCGCCGGCGGCATTAACGTTATCCGTTTCAGGCGTTTCTAAGATCATTGTTGCGCGATGCGCTGTTGGTAATGACCGAAGTTCGTTCGGCGGCACCCGACGGCGGCATTAACGTTATCCGTTTCAGGCGTTTCTAGCATCATTGTTGCGCGATGCGCTGTTGGTAATGACCGAAGTTCGTTCGGCGGCACCCGACGGCGGCATTAACGTTATCCGTTTCACGCGTTTCTAAGATCATTGTTGCGCGATGCGCTGTTGGTAATGACCGAAGTTCGTTCGACGGCACCCGACGGCGGCATTAACCTTGTTCGTTTCAGGCGTTTCTAGCATCATTGTTGCGCGATGCGCTGTTGGTAATGACCGAAGTTCGTTCGGCGGCACCCGACGGCGGCATTAACGTTATCCGTTTCACGCGTTTCTAAGATCATTGTTGCGCGATGCGCAGCGGGTAATGACCGAAGTTCGTTCGGCGGCACCCGACGGCGGCATTAACGTTGTTCGTTTCAGGCGTTTCAAGCATCATTGTTGCGCGATGCGCGGCGGGTAATGACCGAAGTTCGTTCGGCGGCACCCGCCGGCGGCATTAACGTTATCCGTTTCAGGCGTTTCTAAGATCATTGTTGCGCGATGCGCTGTTGGTAATGACCGAAGTTCGTTCGGCGGCACCCGCCGGCAGCATTAACGTTGTTCGTTTCAGGCGTTTCTAAGATCATTGTTGCGCGATGCGCAGCGGGTAATGACCGAAGTTCGTTCGGCGGCACCCGACGGCGGCATTAACGTTATCCGTTTCAGGCGTTTCTAGCATCATTGTTGCGCGATGCGCTGTTGGTAATGACCGAAGTTCGTTCGGCGGCACCCGCCGGCGGCATTAACGTTATCCGTTTCAGGCATTTCTAAGATCATTGTTGCGCGATGCGCTGTTGGTAATGACCGAAGTTCGTTCGGCGGCACCCGACGGCGGCATTAACGTTATTCGTTTCAGGCGTTTCTAGCATCATTGTTGCGCGATGCGCTGTTGGTAATGACCGAATTTCGTTCGGCGGCACCCGACGGCGGCATTAACGTTATCCGTTTCACGCGTTTCTAAGATCATTGTTGCGCGATGCGCAGCGGGTAATGACCGAAGTTCGTTCGGCGGCACCCGACGGCGGCATTAACGTTGTTCGTTTCAGGCGTTTCTAGCATCATTGTTGCGCGATGCGCGGCGGGTAATGACCGAAGTTCGTTCGGCGGCACCCGACGGCGGCATTAACGTTGTTCGTTTCAGGCGTTTCTAAGATCATTGTTGCGCGATGCGCTGTTGGTAATGACCGAAGTACGTTCGGCGGCACCCGACGGCGGCATTAACGTTATCCGTTTCAGGCGTTTCTAGCATCATTGTTGCGCGATGCGCTGTTGGTAATGACCGAAGTTCGTTCGGCGGCACCCGACGGCGGCATTAACGTTGTTCGTTTCAGGCGTTTCTAGCATCATTGTTGCGCGATGCGCGGCGGGTAATGACCGAAGTTCGTTCGGCGGCACCCTCCGGCAGCATTAACGTTGTTCGTTTCAGGCGTTTCTAACATCATTGTTGCGCGATGCGCGGCGGGTATTGACCGAAGTTCGTTCGGCGGCACCCGCCGGCGGCATTAACGTTATCCGTTTCAGGCGTTTCTAAGATCATTGTTGCGCGATGCGCTGTTGGTAATGACCGAAGTTCGTTCGGCGGCACCCGACGGCGGCATTAACGTTATCCGTTTCAGGCGTTTCTAGCATCATTGTTGCGCGATGCGCTGTTGGTAATGACCGAAGTTCGTTCGGCGGCACCCGACGGCGGCATTAACGTTATCCGTTTCAGGCGTTTCGAGCATCATTGTTGCGCGATGCGCTGTTGGTAATGACCGAAGTTCGTTCGGCGGCACCCGCCGGCGGCATTAACGTTATCCGTTTCAGGCGTTTCTAAGATCATTGTTGCGCGATGCGCTGTTGGTAATGACCGAAGTTCGTTCGGCGGCACCCGACGGCGGCATTAACGTTGTTCGTTTCAGGCGTTTCTAGCATCATTGTTGCGCGATGCGCTGTTGGTAATGACCGAAGTTCGTTCGGCGGCACCCGACGGCGGCATTAACGTTGTTCGTTTCAGGCGTTTCTAAGATCATTGTTGCGCGATGCGCGGCCTGTAATGACCGAAGTTCGTTCGGCGGCACCCGCCGGCGGCATTAACGTTATCCGTTTCAGGCGTTTCTAAGATCATTGTTGCGCGATGCGCAGCGGGTAATGACCGAAGTTCGTTCGGCGGCACCCGACGGCGGCATTAACGTTGTTCGTTTCAGGCGTTTCTAGCATCATTGTTGCGCGATGCGCGGCGGGTAATGACCGAAGTTCGTTCGGCGGCACCCGCCGGCGGCATTAACGTTATCCGTTTCAGGCGTTTCTAAGATCATTGTTGCGCGATGCGCTGTTGGTA
The DNA here is from genome assembly GCA_963969225.1 of Xylocopa violacea. Lineage (NCBI taxonomy): Eukaryota > Metazoa > Arthropoda > Insecta > Hymenoptera > Apidae > Xylocopa > Xylocopa violacea. The sequence continues at coordinate 26,606,625 of CAXAJV010000004.1, forward strand.
ATGACCGAAGTTCGTTCGGCGGCACCCGCCGGCAGCATTAACGTTGTTCGTTTCAGGCGTTTCTAACATCATTGTTGCGCGATGCGCGGCGGGTATTGACCGAAGTTCGTTCGGCGGCACCCGCCGGCGGCATTAACGTTATCCGTTTCAGGCGTTTCTAAGATCATTGTTGCGCGATGCGCGGCCTGTAATGACCGAAGTTCGTTCGGCGGCACCCGCCGGCGGCATTAACGTTGTTCGTTTCAGGCGTTTCTAGCATCATTGTTGCGCGATGCGCGGCGGGTAATGACCGAAGTTCGTTCGGCGGCACCCGACGGCGGCATTAACGTTGTTCGTTTCAGGCGTTTCTAAGATCATTGTTGCGCGATGCGCTGTTGGTAATGACCGAAGTACGTTCGGCGGCACCCGACGGCGGCATTAACGTTATCCGTTTCAGGCGTTTCTAGCATCATTGTTGCGCGATGCGCTGTTGGTAATGACCGAAGTTCGTTCGGCGGCACCCGACGGCGGCATTAACGTTATCCGTTTCACGCGTTTCTAAGATCATTGTTGCGCGATGCGCAGCGGGTAATGACCGAAGTTCGTTCGGCGGCACCCGACGGCGGCATTAACGTTGTTCGTTTCAGGCGTTTCTAGCATCATTGTTGCGCGATGCGCGGCGGGTAATGACCGAAGTTCGTTCGGCGGCACCCGCCGGCGGCATTAACGTTATCCGTTTCAGGCGTTTCTAAGATCATTGTTGCGCGATGCGCTGTTGGTAATGACCGAAGTTCGTTCGGCGGCACCCGCCGGCAGCATTAACGTTGTTCGTTTCAGGCGTTTCTAAGATCATTGTTGCGCGATGCGCAGCGGGTAATGACCGAAGTTCGTTCGGCGGCACCCGACGGCGGCATTAACGTTATCCGTTTCAGGCGTTTCTAGCATCATTGTTGCGCGATGCGCAGCGGGTAATGACCGAAGTTCGTTCGGCGGCACCCGACGGCGGCATTAACGTTGTTCGTTTCAGGCGTTTCTAGCATCATTGTTGCGCGATGCGCGGCCTGTAATGACCGAAGTTCGTTCGGCGGCACCCGACGGCGGCATTAACGTTATCCGTTTCACGCGTTTCTAAGATCATTGTTGCGCGATGCGCTGTTGGTAATGACCGAAGTACGTTCGGCGGCACCCGACGGCGGCATTAACGTTATCCGTTTCAGGCGTTTCTAGCATCATTGTTGCGCGATGCGCTGTTGGTAATGACCGAAGTTCGTTCGGCGGCACCCGACGGCGGCATTAACGTTATCCGTTTCAGGCGTTTCTAGCATCATTGTTGCGCGATGCGCTGTTGGTAATGACCGAAGTTCGTTCGGCGGCACCCGACGGCGGCATTAACGTTGTTCGTTTCAGGCGTTTCTAGCATCATTGTTGCGCGATGCGCGGCGGGTAATGACCGAAGTTCGTTCGGCGGCACCCGACGGCGGCATTAACGTTATCCGTTTCAGGCGTTTCTAGCATCATTGTTGCGCGATGCGCTGTTGGTAATGACCGAAGTTCGTTCGGCGGCACCCGACGGCGGCATTAACGTTATCCGTTTCACGCGTTTCTAAGATCATTGTTGCGCGATGCGCAGCGGCTAATGACCGAAGTTCGTTCGGCGGCACCCGACGGCGGCATTAACGTTGTTCGTTTCAGGCGTTTCTAAGATCATTGTTGCGCGATGCGCTGTTGGTAATGACCGAAGTACGTTCGGCGGCACCCGACGGCGGCATTAACGTTATCCGTTTCACGCGTTTCTAAGATCATTGTTGCGCGATGCGCAGCGGGTAATGACCGAAGTTCGTTCGGCGGCACCCGCCGGCGGCATTAACGTTATCCGTTTCAGGCGTTTCTAAGATCATTGTTGCGCGATGCGCTGTTGGTAATGACCGAAGTTCGTTCGGCGGCACCCGACGGCGGCATTAACGTTATCCGTTTCACGCGTTTCTAAGATCATTGTTGCGCGATGCGCTGTTGGTAATGACCGAAGTTCGTTCGACGGCACCCGACGGCGGCATTAACGATATCCGTTTCAGGCGTTTCTAAGATCATTGTTGCGCGATGCGCTGTTGGTAATGACAGAAGTTCGTTCGGCGACACCCGACGGCGGCATTAACCTTGTTCGTTTCAGGCGTTTCTAGCATCATTGTTGCGCGATGCGCTGTTGGTAATGACCGAAGTTCGTTCGGCGGCACCCGACGGCGGCATTAACGTTATCCGTTTCACGCGTTTCTAAGATCATTGTTGCGCGATGCGCTGTTGGTAATGACCGAAGTTCGTTCGGCGGCACCCGACGGCGGCATTAACGTTGTTCGTTTCAGGCGTTTCTAGCATCATTGTTGCGCGATGCGCTGTTGGTAATGACCGAAGTTCGTTCGGCGGCACCCGACGGCGGCATTAACGTTATCCGTTTCACGCGTTTCTAAGATCATTGTTGCGCGATGCGCAGCGGGTAATGACCGAAGTTCGTTCGGGGGCACCCGACGGCGGCATTAACGTTGTTCGTTTCAGGCGTTTCTAGCATCATTGTTGCGCGATGCGCGGCGGGTAATGACCGAAGTTCGTTCGGCGGCACCCGCCAGCGGCATTAACGTTATCCGTTTCAGGCGTTTCTAAGATTATTGTTGCGCGATGCGCTGTTGGTAATGACCGAAGTTCGTTCGGCGGCACCCGACGGCGGCATTAACGTTGTTCGTTTCAGGCGTTTCTAGCATCATTGTTGCGCGATGCGCTGTTGGTAATGACCGAAGTTCGTTCGGCGGCACCCGACGGCGGCATTAACGTTATCCGTTTCACGCGTTTCTAAGATCATTGTTGCGCGATGCGCAGCGGGTAATGACCGAAGTTCGTTCGGCGGCACCCGACGGCGGCATTAACGTTGTTCGTTTCAAGCGTTTCTAGCATCATTGTTGCGCGATGCGCGGCGGGTAATGACCGAAGTTCGTTCGGCGGCACCCGCCGGCGGCATTAACGTTATCCGTTTCAGGCGTTTCTAAGATCATTGTTGCGCGATGCGCTGTTGGTAATGACCGAAGTTCGTTCGGCGGCACCCTCCGGCAGCATTAACGTTGTTCGTTTCAGGCGTTTCTAACATCATTGTTGCGCGATGCGCGGCGGGTATTGACCGAAGTTCGTTCGGCGGCACCCGCCGGCGGCATTAACGTTATCCGTTTCAGGCGTTTCTAAGATCATTGTTGCGCGATGCGCTGTTGGTAATGACCGAAGTTCGTTCGGCGGCACCCGCCGGCGGCATTAACGTTGTTCGTTTCAGGCGTTTCTAGCATCATTGTTGCGCGATGCGCTGTTGGTAATGACCGAAGTTCGTTCGGCGGCACCCGACGGCGGCATTAACGTTATCCGTTTCACGCGTTTCTAAGATCATTGTTGCGCGATGCGCTGTTGGTAATGACCGAAGTTCGTTCGGCGGCACCCGACGGCGGCATTAACGTTATCCGTTTCACGCGTTTCTAAGATCATTGTTGCGCGATGCGCGGCGGGTATTGACCGAAGTTCGTTCGGCGGCACCCGACGGCGGCATTAACGTTATCCGTTTCAGGCGTTTCTAAGATCATTGTTGCGCGATGCGCGGCCTGTAATGACCGAAGTTCGTTCGGCGGCACCCGCCGGCGGCATTAACGTTATCCGTTTCAGGCGTTTCTAAGATCATTGTTGCGCGATGCGCTGTTGGTAATGACCGAAGTTCGTTCGGCGGCACCCGACGGCGGCATTAACGTTGTTCGTTTCAGGCGTTTCTAACATCATTGTTGCGCGATGCGCTGTTGGTAATGACCGAAGTACGTTCGGCGGCACCCGACGGCGGCATTAACGTTATCCGTTTCAGGCGTTTCTAGCATCATTGTTGCGCGATGCGCTGTTGGTAATGACCGAAGTTCGTTCGGCGGCACCCGACGGCGGCATTAACGTTATCCGTTTCACGCGTTTCTAAGATCATTGTTGCGCGATGCGCAGCGGGTAATGACCGAAGTTCGTTCGGCGGCACCCGACGGCGGCATTAACGTTGTTCGTTTCAGGCGTTTCTAGCATCATTGTTGCGCGATGCGCGGCGGGTAATGACCGAAGTTCGTTCGGCGGCACCCGCCGGCGGCATTAACGTTATCCGTTTCAGGCGTTTCTAAGATCATTGTTGCGCGATGCGCTGTTGGTAATGACCGAAGTTCGTTCGGCGGCACCCGCCGGCAGCATTAACATTGTTCGTTTCAGGCGTTTCTAAGATCATTGTTGCGCGATGCGCGGCCTGTAATGACCGAAGTTCGTTCGGCGGCACCCGCCGGCGGCATTAACGTTATCCGTTTCAGGCGTTTCTAAGATCATTGTTGCGCGATGCGCTGTTGGTAATGACCGAAGTTCGTTCGGCGGCACCCGACGGCGGCATTAACGTTGTTCGTTTCAGGCGTTTCTAACATCATTGTTGCGCGATGCGCTGTTGGTAATGACCGAAGTACGTTCGGCGGCACCCGACGGCGGCATTAACGTTATCCGTTTCAGGCGTTTCTAGCATCATTGTTGCGCGATGCGCTGTTGGTAATGACCGAAGTTCGTTCGGCGGCACCCGACGGCGGCATTAACGTTATCCGTTTCACGCGTTTCTAAGATCATTGTTGCGCGATGCGCAGCGGGTAATGACCGAAGTTCGTTCGGCGGCACCCGACGGCGGCATTAACGTTGTTCGTTTCAGGCGTTTCTAGCATCATTGTTGCGCGATGCGCGGCGGGTAATGACCGAAGTTCGTTCGGCGGCACCCGCCGGCGGCATTAACGTTATCCGTTTCAGGCGTTTCTAAGATCATTGTTGCGCGATGCGCTGTTGGTAATGACCGAAGTTCGTTCGGCGGCACCCGCCGGCAGCATTAACATTGTTCGTTTCAGGCGTTTCTAAGATCATTGTTGCGCGATGCGCAGCGGGTAATGACCGAAGTTCGTTCGGCGGCACCCGACGGCGGCATTAACGTTATCCGTTTCAGGCGTTTCTAGCATCATTGTTGCGCGATGCGCAGCGGGTAATGACCGAAGTTCGTTCGGCGGCACCCGACGGCGGCATTAAGGTTATCCGTTTCAGGCGTTTCTAAGATCATTGTTGCGCGATGCGCTGTTGGTAATGACCGAAGTTCGTTCGGCGGCACCCGACGGCGGCATTAACGTTATCCGTTTCACGCGTTTCTAAGATCATTGTTGCGCGATGCGCAGCGGGTAATGACCGAAGTTCGTTCGGCGGCACCCGACGGCGGCATTAACGTTGTTCGTTTCAGGCGTTTCTAGCATCATTGTTGCGCGATGCGCGGCGGGTAATGACCGAAGTTCGTTCGGCGGCACCCGCCGGCGGCATTAACGTTATCCGTTTCAGGCGTTTCTAAGATCATTGTTGCGCGATGCGCTGTTGGTAATGACCGAAGTTCGTTCGGCGGCACCCTCCGGCAGCATTAACGTTGTTCGTTTCAGGCGTTTCTAACATCATTGTTGCGCGATGCGCGGCGGGTATTGACCGAAGTTCGTTCGGCGGCACCCGCCGGCGGCATTAACGTTATCCGTTTCAGGCGTTTCTAAGATCATTGTTGCGCGATGCGCTGTTGGTAATGACCGAAGTTCGTTCGGCGGCACCCGACGGCGGCATTAACGTTGTTCGTTTCATGCGTTTCTAACATCATTGTTGCGCGATGCGCTGTTGGTAATGACCGAAGTTCGTTCGGCGGCACCCGACGGCGGCATTAACGTTATCCGTTTCAGGCGTTTCGAGCATCATTGTTGCGCGATGCGCTGTTGGTAATGACCGAAGTTCGTTCGGCGGCACCCGCCGGCGGCATTAACGTTATCCGTTTCAGGCGTTTCTAAGATCATTGTTGCGCGATGCGCTGTTGGTAATGACCGAAGTTCGTTCGGCGGCACCCGCCGGCGGCATTAACGTTATCCGTTTCAGGCGTTTCTAAGATCATTGTTGCGCGATGCGCTGTTGGTAATGACCGAAGTTCGTTCGGCGGCACCCGACGGCGGCATTAACGTTGTTCGTTTCAGGCGTTTCTAGCATCATTGTTGCGCGATGCGCTGTTGGTAATGACCGAAGTTCGTTCGGCGGCACCCGACGGCGGCATTAACGTTGTTCGTTTCAGGCGTTTCTAAGATCATTGTTGCGCGATGCGCGGCCTGTAATGACCGAAGTTCGTTCGGCGGCACCCGCCGGCGGCATTAACGTTATCCGTTTCAGGCGTTTCTAAGATCATTGTTGCGCGATGCGCTGTTGGTAATGACCGAAGTTCGTTCGGCGGCACCCGACGGCGGCATTAACCTTGTTCGTTTCAGGCGTTTCTAGCATCATTGTTGCGCGATGCGCTGTTGGTAATGACCGAAGTTCGTTCGGCGGCACCCGACGGCGGCATTAACGTTATCCGTTTCACGCGTTTCTAAGATCATTGTTGCGCGATGCGCTGTTGGTAATGACCGAAGTTCGTTCGGCGGCACCCGACGGCGGCATTAACGTTATCCGTTTCACGCGTTTCTAAGATCATTGTTGCGCGATGCGCAGCGGGTAATGACCGAAGTTCGTTCGGCGGCACCCGACGGCGGCATTAACGTTGTTCGTTTCAGGCGTTTCTAGCATCATTGTTGCGCGATGCGCGGCGGGTAATGACCGAAGTTCGTTCGGCGGCACCCGCCGGCGGCATTAACGTTATCCGTTTCAGGCGTTTCTAAGATCATTGTTGCGCGATGCGCTGTTGGTAATGACCGAAGTTCGTTCGGCGGCACCCGACGGCGGCATTAACCTTGTTCGTTTCAGGCGTTTCTAGCATCATTGTTGCGCGATGCGCTGTTGGTAATGACCGAAGTTCGTTCGGCGGCACCCGACGGCGGCATTAACGTTATCCGTTTCACGCGTTTCTAAGATCATTGTTGCGCGATGCGCTGTTGGTAATGACCGAAGTTCGTTCGGCGGCACCCGACGGCGGCATTAACGTTGTTCGTTTCAGGCGTTTCTAGCATCATTGTTGCGCGATGCGCTGTTGGTAATGACCGAAGTTCGTTCGGCGGCACCCGACGGCGGCATTAACGTTATCCGTTTCACGCGTTTCTAAGATCATTGTTGCGCGATGCGCAGCGGGTAATGACCGAAGTTCGTTCGGCGGCACCCGACGGCGGCATTAACGTTGTTCGTTTCAGGCGTTTCTAGCATCATTGTTGCGCGATGCGCGGCGGGTAATGACCGAAGTTCGTTCGGCGGCACCCGCCGGCGGCATTAACGTTATCCGTTTCAGGCGTTTCTAAGATCATTGTTGCGCGATGCGCTGTTGGTAATGACCGAAGTTCGTTCGGCGGCACCCGCCGGCAGCATTAACGTTGTTCGTTTCAGGCGTTTCTAACATCATTGTTGCGCGATGCGCGGCGGGTATTGACCGAAGTTCGTTCGGCGGCACCCGCCGGCGGCATTAACGTTATCCGTTTCAGGCGTTTCTAAGATCATTGTTGCGCGATGCGCGGCCTGTAATGACCGAAGTTCGTTCGGCGGCACCCGCCGGCGGCATTAACGTTATCCGTTTCAGGCGTTTCTAAGATCATTGTTGCGCGATGCGCTGTTGGTAATGACCGAAGTTCGTTCGGCGGCACCCGACGGCGGCATTAACGTTGTTCGTTTCAGGCGTTTCTAGCATCATTGTTGCGCGATGCGCTGTTGGTAATGACCGAAGTTCGTTCGGCGGCACCCGACGGCGGCATTAACGTTGTTCGTTTCAGGCGTTTCTAAGATCATTGTTGCGCGATGCGCTGTTGGTAATGACCGAAGTTCGTTCGGCGGCACCCGACGGCGGCATTAACGTTATCCGTTTCAGGCGTTTCTAGCATCATTGTTGCGCGATGCGCTGTTGGTAATGACCGAAGTTCGTTCGGCGGCACCCGACGGCGGCATTAACGTTATCCGTTTCACGCGTTTCTAAGATCATTGTTGCGCGATGCGCTGTTGGTAATGACCGAAGTTCGTTCGACGGCACCCGACGGCGGCATTAACGTTATCCGTTTCAGGCGTTTCTAAGATCATTGTTGCGCGATGCGCTGTTGGTAATGACCGAAGTTCGTTCGGCGGCACCCGACGGCGGCATTAACGTTATCCGTTTCACGCGTTTCTAAGATCATTGTTGCGCGATGCGCAGCGGGTAATGACCGAAGTTCGTTCGGCGGCACCCGACGGCAGCATTAACGTTGTTCGTTTCAGGCGTTTCTAGCATCATTGTTGCGCGATGCGCGGCGGGTAATGACCGAAGTTCGTTCGGCGGCACCCGACGGCGGCATTAACGTTGTTCTTTTCAGGCGTTTCTAGCATCATTGTTGCGCGATGCGCGGCGGCTAATGACCGAAGTTCGTTCGGCGGCACCCGCCGGCGTCATTAACGTTATCCGTTTCAGGCGTTTCTAAGATCATTGTTGCGCGATGCGCTGTTGGTAATGACCGAAGTTCGTTCGGCGGCACCCGCCGGCAGCATTAACGTTGTTCGTTTCAGGCGTTTCTAACATCATTGTTGCGCGATGCGCGGCGGGTATTGACCGAAGTTCGTTCGGCGGCACCCGCCGGCGGCATTAACGTTATCCGTTTCAGGCGTTTCTAAGATCATTGTTGCGCGATGCGCGGCCTGTAATGACCGAAGTTCGTTCGGCGGCACCCGCCGGCGGCATTAACGTTATCCGTTTCAGGCGTTTCTAAGATCATTGTTGCGCGATGCGCTGTTGGTAATGACCGAAGTTCGTTCGGCGGCACCCGACGGCGGCATTAACGTTGTTCGTTTCAGGCGTTTCTAACATCATTGTTGCGCGATGCGCTGTTGGTAATGACCGAAGTTCGTTCGGCGGCACCCGACGGCGGCATTAACGTTATCCGTTTCAGGCGTTTCGAGCATCATTGTTGCGCGATGCGCTGTTGGTAATGACCGAAGTTCGTTCGGCGGCACCCGCCGGCGGCATTAACGTTATCCGTTTCAGGCGTTTCTAAGATCATTGTTGCGCGATGCGCTGTTGGTAATGACCGAAGTTCGTTCGGCGGCACCCGACGGCGGCATTAACGTTGTTCGTTTCAGGCGTTTCTAGCATCATTGTTGCGCGATGCGCTGTTGGTAATGACCGAAGTTCGTTCGGCGGCACCCGACGGCGGCATTAACGTTGTTCGTTTCAGGCGTTTCTAAGATCATTGTTGCGCGATGCGCTGTTGGTAATGACCGAAGTTCGTTCGGCGGCACCCGCCGGCGGCATTAACGTTATCCGTTTCAGGCGTTTCTAAGATCATTGTTGCGCGATGCGCTGTTGGTAATGACCGAAGTTCGTTCGGCGGCACCCGACGGCGGCATTAACGTTATCCGTTTCAGGCGTTTCTAGCATCATTGTTGCGCGATGCGCTGTTGGTAATGACCGAAGTTCGTTCGGCGGCACCCGACGGCGGCATTAACGTTATCCGTTTCACGCGTTTCTAAGATCATTGTTGCGCGATGCGCTGTTGGTAATGACCGAAGTTCGTTCGGCGGCACCCGACGGCGGCATTAACGTTGTTCGTTTCAGGCGTTTCTAGCATCATTGTTGCGCGATGCGCTGTTGGTAATGACCGAAGTTCGTTCGGCGGCACCCGACGGCGGCATTAACGTTATCCGTTTCACGCGTTTCTAAGATCATTGTTGCGCGATGCGCAGCGGGTAATGACCGAAGTTCGTTCGGCGGCACCCGACGGCGGCATTAACGTTGTTCGTTTCAGGCGTTTCTAGCATCATTGTTGCGCGATGCGCGGCGGGTAATGACCGAAGTTCGTTCGGCGGCACCCGCCGGCGGCATTAACGTTATCCGTTTCAGGCGTTTCTAAGATCATTGTTGCGCGATGCGCTGTTGGTAATGACCGAAGTTCGTTCGGCGGCACCCGACGGCGGCATTAACGTTGTTCGTTTCAGGCGTTTCTAGCATCATTGTTGCGCGATGCGCTGTTGGTAATGACCGAAGTTCGTTCGGCGGCACCCGACGGCGGCATTAACGTTATCCGTTTCACGCGTTTCTAAGATCATTGTTGCGCGATGCGCTGTTGGTAATGACCGAAGTTCGTTCGGCGGCACCCGACGGCGGCATTAACGTTATCCGTTTCACGCGTTTCTAAGATCATTGTTGCGCGATGCGCGGCGGGTATTGACCGAAGTTCGTTCGGCGGCACCCGACGGCGGCATTAACGTTATCCGTTTCAGGCGTTTCTAAGATCATTGTTGCGCGATGCGCGGCCTGTAATGACCGAAGTTCGTTCGGCGGCACCCGCCGGCGGCATTAACGTTATCCGTTTCAGGCGTTTCTAAGATCATTGTTGCGCGATGCGCTGTTGGTAATGACCGAAGTTCGTTCGGCGGCACCCGACGGCGGCATTAACGTTATCCGTTTCACGCGTTTCTAAGATCATTGTTGCGCGATGCGCAGCGGGTAATGACCGAAGTTCGTTCGGCGGCACCCGACGGCGGCATTAACGTTGTTCGTTTCAGGCGTTTCTAGCATCATTGTTGCGCGATGCGCGGCGGGTAATGACCGAAGTTCGTTCGGCGGCACCCGCCGGCGGCATTAACGTTATCCGTTTCAGGCGTTTCTAAGATCATTGTTGCGCGATGCGCTGTTGGTAATGACCGAAGTTCGTTCGGCGGCACCCGACGGCGGCATTAACGTTGTTCGTTTCAGGCGTTTCTAGCATCATTGTTGCGCGATGCGCTGTTGGTAATGACCGAAGTTCGTTCGGCGGCACCCGACGGCGGCATTAACGTTATCCGTTTCACGCGTTTCTAAGATCATTGTTGCGCGATGCGCTGTTGGTAATGACCGAAGTTCGTTCGGCGGCACCCGACGGCGGCATTAACGTTATCCGTTTCACGCGTTTCTAAGATCATTGTTGCGCGATGCGCGGCGGGTATTGACCGAAGTTCGTTCGGCGGCACCCGACGGCGGCATTAACGTTATCCGTTTCAGGCGTTTCTAAGATCATTGTTGCGCGATGCGCGGCCTGTAATGACCGAAGTTCGTTCGGCGGCACCCGCCGGCGGCATTAACGTTATCCGTTTCAGGCGTTTCTAAGATCATTGTTGCGCGATGCGCTGTTGGTAATGACCGAAGTTCGTTCGGCGGCACCCGACGGCGGCATTAACGTTGTTCGTTTCAGGCGTTTCTAACATCATTGTTGCGCGATGCGCTGTTGGTAATGACCGAAGTTCGTTCGGCGGCACCCGACGGCGGCATTAACGTTATCCGTTTCAGGCGTTTCGAGCATCATTGTTGCGCGATGCGCTGTTGGTAATGACCGAAGTTCGTTCGGCGGCACCCGCCGGCGGCATTAACGTTATCCGTTTCAGGCGTTTCTAAGATCATTGTTGCGCGATGCGCTGTTGGTAATGACCGAAGTTCGTTCGGCGGCACCCGACGGCGGCATTAACGTTGTTCGTTTCAGGCGTTTCTAGCATCATTGTTGCGCGATGCGCTGTTGGTAATGACCGAAGTTCGTTCGGCGGCACCCGACGGCGGCATTAACGTTGTTCGTTTCAGGCGTTTCTAAGATCATTGTTGCGCGATGCGCGGCCTGTAATGACCGAAGTTCGTTCGGCGGCACCCGCCGGCGGCATTAACGTTATCCGTTTCAGGCGTTTCTAAGATCATTGTTGCGCGATGCGCTGTTGGTAATGACCGAAGTTCGTTCGGCGGCACCCGACGGCGGCATTAACGTTGTTCGTTTCAGGCGTTTCTAGCATCATTGTTGCGCGATGCGCTGTTGGTAATGACCGAAGTTCGTTCGGCGGCACCCGACGGCGGCATTAACGTTGTTCGTTTCAGGCGTTTCTAAGATCATTGTTGCGCGATGCGCGGCCTGTAATGACCGAAGTTCGTTCGGCGGCACCCGCCGGCGGCACCCGCCGGCGGCATTAACGTTATCCGTTTCAGGCGTTTCTAAGATCATTGTTGCGCGATGCGCTGTTGGTAATGACCGAAGTTCGTTCGGCGGCACCCGACGGCGGCATTAACCTTGTTCGTTTCAGGCGTTTCTAGCATCATTGTTGCGCGATGCGCTGTTGGTAATGACCGAAGTTCGTTCGGCGGCACCCGACGGCGGCATTAACGTTATCCGTTTCACGCGTTTCTAAGATCATTGTTGCGCGATGCGCTGTTGGTAATGACCGAAGTTCGTTCGGCGGCACCCGACGGCGGCATTAACGTTGTTCGTTTCAGGCGTTTCTAGCATCATTGTTGCGCGATGCGCTGTTGGTAATGACCGAAGTTCGTTCGGCGGCACCCGACGGCGGCATTAACGTTATCCGTTTCACGCGTTTCTAAGATCATTGTTGCGCGATGCGCAGCGGGTAATGACCGAAGTTCGTTCGGCGGCACCCGACGGCGGCATTAACGTTGTTCGTTTCAGGCGTTTCTAGCATCATTGTTGCGCGATGCGCGGCGGGTAATGACCGAAGTTCGTTCGGCGGCACCCGCCGGCGGCATTAACGTTATCCGTTTCAGGCGTTTCTAAGATCATTGTTGCGCGATGCGCTGTTGGTAATGACCGAAGTTCGTTCGGCGGCACCCGCCGGCAGCATTAACGTTGTTCGTTTCAGGCGTTTCTAACATCATTGTTGCGCGATGCGCGGCGGGTATTGACCGAAGTTCGTTCGGCGGCACCCGCCGGCGGCATTAACGTTATCCGTTTCAGGCGTTTCTAAGATCATTGTTGCGCGATGCGCGGCCTGTAATGACCGAAGTTCGTTCGGCGGCACCCGCCGGCGGCATTAACGTTATCCGTTTCAGGCGTTTCTAAGATCATTGTTGCGCGATGCGCTGTTGGTAATGACCGAAGTTCGTTCGGCGGCACCCGACGGCGGCATTAACGTTGTTCGTTTCAGGCGTTTCTAGCATCATTGTTGCGCGATGCGCTGTTGGTAATGACCGAAGTTCGTTCGGCGGCACCCGACGGCGGCATTAACGTTGTTCGTTTCAGGCGTTTCTAAGATCATTGTTGCGCGATGCGCTGTTGGTAATGACCGAAGTTCGTTCGGCGGCACCCGCCGGCGGCATTAACGTTATCCGTTTCAGGCGTTTCTAAGATCATTGTTGCGCGATGCGCTGTTGGTAATGACCGAAGTTCGTTCGGCGGCACCCGACGGCGGCATTAACGTTATCCGTTTCACGCGTTTCTAAGATCATTGTTGCGCGATGCGCAGCGGGTAATGACCGAAGTTCGTTCGGCGGCACCCGACGGCAGCATTAACGTTGTTCGTTTCAGGCGTTTCTAGCATCATTGTTGCGCGATGCGCGGCGGGTAATGACCGAAGTTCGTTCGGCGGCACCCGACGGCGGCATTAACGTTGTTCTTTTCAGGCGTTTCTAGCATCATTGTTGCGCGATGCGCGGCGGCTAATGACCGAAGTTCGTTCGGCGGCACCCGCCGGCGGCATTAACGTTATCCGTTTCAGGCGTTTCTAAGATCATTGTTGCGCGATGCGCTGTTGGTAATGACCGAAGTTCGTTCGGCGGCACCCGCCGGCAGCATTAACGTTGTTCGTTTCAGGCGTTTCTAACATCATTGTTGCGCGATGCGCGGCGGGTATTGACCGAAGTTCGTTCGGCGGCACCCGCCGGCGGCATTAACGTTATCCGTTTCAGGCGTTTCTAAGATCATTGTTGCGCGATGCGCGGCCTGTAATGACCGAAGTTCGTTCGGCGGCACCCGCCGGCGGCATTAACGTTATCCGTTTCAGGCGTTTCTAAGATCATTGTTGCGCGATGCGCTGTTGGTAATGACCGAAGTTCGTTCGGCGGCACCCGACGGCGGCATTAACGTTGTTCGTTTCAGGCGTTTCTAACATCATTGTTGCGCGATGCGCTGTTGGTAATGACCGAAGTTCGTTCGGCGGCACCCGACGGCGGCATTAACGTTATCCGTTTCAGGCGTTTCGAGCATCATTGTTGCGCGATGCGCTGTTGGTAATGACCGAAGTTCGTTCGGCGGCACCCGCCGGCGGCATTAACGTTATCCGTTTCAGGCGTTTCTAAGATCATTGTTGCGCGATGCGCTGTTGGTAATGACCGAAGTTCGTTCGGCGGCACCCGACGGCGGCATTAACGTTGTTCGTTTCAGGCGTTTCTAGCATCATTGTTGCGCGATGCGCTGTTGGTAATGACCGAAGTTCGTTCGGCGGCACCCGACGGCGGCATTAACGTTGTTCGTTTCAGGCGTTTCTAAGATCATTGTTGCGCGATGCGCTGTTGGTAATGACCGAAGTTCGTTCGGCGGCACCCGACGGCGGCATTAACGTTATCCGTTTCAGGCGTTTCTAGCATCATTGTTGCGCGATGCGCTGTTGGTAATGACCGAAGTTCGTTCGGCGGCACCCGACGGCGGCATTAACGTTATCCGTTTCACGCGTTTCTAAGATCATTGTTGCGCGATGCGCTGTTGGTAATGACCGAAGTTCGTTCGGCGGCACCCGACGGCGGCATTAACGTTATCCGTTTCACGCGTTTCTAAGATCATTGTTGCGCGATGCGCTGTTGGTAATGACCGAAGTTCGTTCGACGGCACCCGACGGCGGCATTAACGTTATCCGTTTCAGGCGTTTCTAAGATCATTGTTGCGCGATGCGCTGTTGGTAATGACCGAAGTTCGTTCGGCGGCACCCGACGGCGGCATTAACGTTATCCGTTTCACGCGTTTCTAAGATCATTGTTGCGCGATGCGCAGCGGGTAATGACCGAAGTTCGTTCGGCGGCACCCGACGGCAGCATTAACGTTGTTCGTTTCAGGCGTTTCTAGCATCATTGTTGCGCGATGCGCGGCGGGTAATGACCGAAGTTCGTTCGGCGGCACCCGACGGCGGCATTAACGTTGTTCTTTTCAGGCGTTTCTAGCATCATTGTTGCGCGATGCGCGGCGGCTAATGACCGAAGTTCGTTCGGCGGCACCCGCCGGCGGCATTAACGTTATCCGTTTCAGGCGTTTCTAAGATCATTGTTGCGCGATGCGCTGTTGGTAATGACCGAAGTTCGTTCGGCGGCACCCGCCGGCAGCATTAACGTTGTTCGTTTCAGGCGTTTCTAACATCATTGTTGCGCGATGCGCGGCGGGTATTGACCGAAGTTCGTTCGGCGGCACCCGCCGGCGGCATTAACGTTATCCGTTTCAGGCGTTTCTAAGATCATTGTTGCGCGATGCGCGGCCTGTAATGACCGAAGTTCGTTCGGCGGCACCCGCCGGCGGCATTAACGTTATCCGTTTCAGGCGTTTCTAAGATCATTGTTGCGCGATGCGCTGTTGGTAATGACCGAAGTTCGTTCGGCGGCACCCGACGGCGGCATTAACGTTGTTCGTTTCAGGCGTTTCTAGCATCATTGTTGCGCGATGCGCGGCGGGTAATGACCGAAGTTCGTTCGGCGGCACCCGCCGGCGGCATTAACGTTATCCGTTTCAGGCGTTTCTAAGATCATTGTTGCGCGATGCGCTGTTGGTAATGACCGAAGTTCGTTCGGCGGCACCCGCCGGCAGCATTAACGTTGTTCGTTTCAGGCGTTTCTAACATCATTGTTGCGCGATGCGCGGCGGGTATTGACCGAAGTTCGTTCGGCGGCACCCGCCGGCGGCATTAACGTTATCCGTTTCAGGCGTTTCTAAGATCATTGTTGCGCGATGCGCGGCCTGTAATGACCGAAGTTCGTTCGGCGGCACCCGCCGGCGGCATTAACGTTATCCGTTTCAGGCGTTTCTAAGATCATTGTTGCGCGATGCGCTGTTGGTAATGACCGAAGTTCGTTCGGCGGCACCCGACGGCGGCATTAACGTTGTTCGTTTCAGGCGTTTCTAACATCATTGTTGCGCGATGCGCTGTTGGTAATGACCGAAGTTCGTTCGGCGGCACCCGACGGCGGCATTAACGTTATCCGTTTCAGGCGTTTCTAGCATCATTGTTGCGCGATGCGCTGTTGGTAATGACCGAAGTTCGTTCGGCGGCACCCGACGGCGGCATTAACGTTATCCGTTTCACGCGTTTCTAAGATCATTGTTGCGCGATGCGCTGTTGGTAATGACCGAAGTTCGTTCGACGGCACCCGACGGCGGCATTAACGTTATCCGTTTCAGGCGTTTCTAAGATCATTGTTGCGCGATGCGCTGTTGGTAATGACCGAAGTTCGTTCGGCGGCACCCGACGGCGGCATTAACGTTATCCGTTTCACGCGTTTCTAAGATCATTGTTGCGCGATGCGCAGCGGGTAATGACCGAAGTTCGTTCGGCGGCACCCGACGGCAGCATTAACGTTGTTCGTTTCAGGCGTTTCTAGCATCATTGTTGCGCGATGCGCGGCGGGTAATGACCGAAGTTCGTTCGGCGGCACCCGACGGCGGCATTAACGTTGTTCTTTTCAGGCGTTTCTAGCATCATTGTTGCGCGATGCGCGGCGGCTAATGACCGAAGTTCGTTCGGCGGCACCCGCCGGCAGCATTAACGTTGTTCGTTTCAGGCGTTTCTAACATCATTGTTGCGCGATGCGCGGCGGGTATTGACCGAAGTTCGTTCGGCGGCACCCGCCGGCGGCATTAACGTTATCCGTTTCAGGCGTTTCTAAGATCATTGTTGCGCGATGCGCGGCCTGTAATGACCGAAGTTCGTTCGGCGGCACCCGCCGGCGGCATTAACGTTATCCGTTTCAGGCGTTTCTAAGATCATTGTTGCGCGATGCGCTGTTGGTAATGACCGAAGTTCGTTCGGCGGCACCCGACGGCGGCATTAACGTTGTTCGTTTCAGGCGTTTCTAACATCATTGTTGCGCGATGCGCTGTTGGTAATGACCGAAGTTCGTTCGGCGGCACCCGACGGCGGCATTAACGTTATCCGTTTCAGGCGTTTCTAGCATCATTGTTGCGCGATGCGCTGTTGGTAATGACCGAAGTTCGTTCGGCGGCACCCGACGGCGGCATTAACGTTATCCGTTTCACGCGTTTCTAAGATCATTGTTGCGCGATGCGCTGTTGGTAATGACCGAAGTTCGTTCGACGGCACCCGACGGCGGCATTAACGTTATCCGTTTCAGGCGTTTCTAAGATCATTGTTGCGCGATGCGCTGTTGGTAATGACCGAAGTTCGTTCGGCGGCACCCGACGGCGGCATTAACGTTATCCGTTTCACGCGTTTCTAAGATCATTGTTGCGCGATGCGCAGCGGGTAATGACCGAAGTTCGTTCGGCGGCACCCGACGGCAGCATTAACGTTGTTCGTTTCAGGCGTTTCTAGCATCATTGTTGCGCGATGCGCGGCGGGTAATGACCGAAGTTCGTTCGGCGGCACCCGACGGCGGCATTAACGTTGTTCTTTTCAGGCGTTTCTAGCATCATTGTTGCGCGATGCGCGGCGGCTAATGACCGAAGTTCGTTCGGCGGCACCCGCCGGCGGCATTAACGTTATCCGTTTCAGGCGTTTCTAAGATCATTGTTGCGCGATGCGCTGTTGGTAATGACCGAAGTTCGTTCGGCGGCACCCGCCGGCAGCATTAACGTTGTTCGTTTCAGGCGTTTCTAACATCATTGTTGCGCGATGCGCGGCGGGTATTGACCGAAGTTCGTTCGGCGGCACCCGCCGGCGGCATTAACGTTATCCGTTTCAGGCGTTTCTAAGATCATTGTTGCGCGATGCGCGGCCTGTAATGACCGAAGTTCGTTCGGCGGCACCCGCCGGCGGCATTAACGTTATCCGTTTCAGGCGTTTCTAAGATCATTGTTGCGCGATGCGCTGTTGGTAATGACCGAAGTTCGTTCGGCGGCACCCGACGGCGGCATTAACGTTGTTCGTTTCAGGCGTTTCTAGCATCATTGTTGCGCGATGCGCGGCGGGTAATGACCGAAGTTCGTTCGGCGGCACCCGCCGGCGGCATTAACGTTATCCGTTTCAGGCGTTTCTAAGATCATTGTTGCGCGATGCGCTGTTGGTAATGACCGAAGTTCGTTCGGCGGCACCCGCCGGCAGCATTAACGTTGTTCGTTTCAGGCGTTTCTAACATCATTGTTGCGCGATGCGCGGCGGGTATTGACCGAAGTTCGTTCGGCGGCACCCGCCGGCGGCATTAACGTTATCCGTTTCAGGCGTTTCTAAGATCATTGTTGCGCGATGCGCGGCCTGTAATGACCGAAGTTCGTTCGGCGGCACCCGCCGGCGGCATTAACGTTATCCGTTTCAGGCGTTTCTAAGATCATTGTTGCGCGATGCGCTGTTGGTAATGACCGAAGTTCGTTCGGCGGCACCCGACGGCGGCATTAACGTTGTTCGTTTCAGGCGTTTCTAACATCATTGTTGCGCGATGCGCTGTTGGTAATGACCGAAGTTCGTTCGGCGGCACCCGACGGCGGCATTAACGTTATCCGTTTCAGGCGTTTCTAGCATCATTGTTGCGCGATGCGCTGTTGGTAATGACCGAAGTTCGTTCGGCGGCACCCGACGGCGGCATTAACGTTATCCGTTTCACGCGTTTCTAAGATCATTGTTGCGCGATGCGCTGTTGGTAATGACCGAAGTTCGTTCGACGGCACCCGACGGCGGCATTAACGTTATCCGTTTCAGGCGTTTCTAAGATCATTGTTGCGCGATGCGCTGTTGGTAATGACCGAAGTTCGTTCGGCGGCACCCGACGGCGGCATTAACGTTATCCGTTTCACGCGTTTCTAAGATCA
Source organism: Xylocopa violacea (assembly GCA_963969225.1). Taxonomy (NCBI): domain Eukaryota; kingdom Metazoa; phylum Arthropoda; class Insecta; order Hymenoptera; family Apidae; genus Xylocopa; species Xylocopa violacea. The sequence goes on from CAXAJV010000004.1 coordinate 26,625,329, forward strand.
TTGTTGCGCGATGCGCAGCGGGTAATGACCGAAGTTCGTTCGGCGGCACCCGACGGCAGCATTAACGTTGTTCGTTTCAGGCGTTTCTAGCATCATTGTTGCGCGATGCGCGGCGGGTAATGACCGAAGTTCGTTCGGCGGCACCCGACGGCGGCATTAACGTTGTTCTTTTCAGGCGTTTCTAGCATCATTGTTGCGCGATGCGCGGCGGCTAATGACCGAAGTTCGTTCGGCGGCACCCGCCGGCGGCATTAACGTTATCCGTTTCAGGCGTTTCTAAGATCATTGTTGCGCGATGCGCTGTTGGTAATGACCGAAGTTCGTTCGGCGGCACCCGCCGGCAGCATTAACGTTGTTCGTTTCAGGCGTTTCTAACATCATTGTTGCGCGATGCGCGGCGGGTATTGACCGAAGTTCGTTCGGCGGCACCCGCCGGCGGCATTAACGTTATCCGTTTCAGGCGTTTCTAAGATCATTGTTGCGCGATGCGCGGCCTGTAATGACCGAAGTTCGTTCGGCGGCACCCGCCGGCGGCATTAACGTTATCCGTTTCAGGCGTTTCTAAGATCATTGTTGCGCGATGCGCTGTTGGTAATGACCGAAGTTCGTTCGGCGGCACCCGACGGCGGCATTAACGTTGTTCGTTTCAGGCGTTTCTAGCATCATTGTTGCGCGATGCGCGGCGGGTAATGACCGAAGTTCGTTCGGCGGCACCCGCCGGCGGCATTAACGTTATCCGTTTCAGGCGTTTCTAAGATCATTGTTGCGCGATGCGCTGTTGGTAATGACCGAAGTTCGTTCGGCGGCACCCGCCGGCAGCATTAACGTTGTTCGTTTCAGGCGTTTCTAACATCATTGTTGCGCGATGCGCGGCGGGTATTGACCGAAGTTCGTTCGGCGGCACCCGCCGGCGGCATTAACGTTATCCGTTTCAGGCGTTTCTAAGATCATTGTTGCGCGATGCGCGGCCTGTAATGACCGAAGTTCGTTCGGCGGCACCCGCCGGCGGCATTAACGTTATCCGTTTCAGGCGTTTCTAAGATCATTGTTGCGCGATGCGCTGTTGGTAATGACCGAAGTTCGTTCGGCGGCACCCGACGGCGGCATTAACGTTGTTCGTTTCAGGCGTTTCTAACATCATTGTTGCGCGATGCGCTGTTGGTAATGACCGAAGTTCGTTCGGCGGCACCCGACGGCGGCATTAACGTTATCCGTTTCAGGCGTTTCTAGCATCATTGTTGCGCGATGCGCTGTTGGTAATGACCGAAGTTCGTTCGGCGGCACCCGACGGCGGCATTAACGTTATCCGTTTCACGCGTTTCTAAGATCATTGTTGCGCGATGCGCTGTTGGTAATGACCGAAGTTCGTTCGACGGCACCCGACGGCGGCATTAACGTTATCCGTTTCAGGCGTTTCTAAGATCATTGTTGCGCGATGCGCTGTTGGTAATGACCGAAGTTCGTTCGGCGGCACCCGACGGCGGCATTAACGTTATCCGTTTCACGCGTTTCTAAGATCATTGTTGCGCGATGCGCAGCGGGTAATGACCGAAGTTCGTTCGGCGGCACCCGACGGCAGCATTAACGTTGTTCGTTTCAGGCGTTTCTAGCATCATTGTTGCGCGATGCGCGGCGGGTAATGACCGAAGTTCGTTCGGCGGCACCCGCCGGCGGCATTAACGTTGTTCGTTTCAGGCGTTTCTAGCATCATTGTTGCGCGATGCGCGGCGGGTAATGACCGAAGTTCGTTCGGCGGCACCCGCCGGCGGCATTAACGTTATCCGTTTCAGGCGTTTCTAAGATCATTGTTGCGCGATGCGCTGTTGGTAATGACCGAAGTTCGTTCGGCGGCACCCGCCGGCAGCATTAACGTTGTTCGTTTCAGGCGTTTCTAACATCATTGTTGCGCGATGCGCGGCGGGTATTGACCGAAGTTCGTTCGGCGGCACCCGCCGGCGGCATTAACGTTATCCGTTTCAGGCGTTTCTAAGATCATTGTTGCGCGATGCGCGGCCTGTAATGACCGAAGTTCGTTCGGCGGCACCCGCCGGCGGCATTAACGTTATCCGTTTCAGGCGTTTCTAAGATCATTGTTGCGCGATGCGCTGTTGGTAATGACCGAAGTTCGTTCGGCGGCACCCGACGGCGGCATTAACGTTGTTCGTTTCAGGCGTTTCTAACATCATTGTTGCGCGATGCGCTGTTGGTAATGACCGAAGTTCGTTCGGCGGCACCCGACGGCGGCATTAACGTTATCCGTTTCAGGCGTTTCTAGCATCATTGTTGCGCGATGCGCTGTTGGTAATGACCGAAGTTCGTTCGGCGGCACCCGCCGGCAGCATTAACGTTGTTCGTTTCAGGCGTTTCTAACATCATTGTTGCGCGATGCGCGGCGGGTATTGACCGAAGTTCGTTCGGCGGCACCCGCCGGCGGCATTAACGTTATCCGTTTCAGGCGTTTCTAAGATCATTGTTGCGCGATGCGCGGCCTGTAATGACCGAAGTTCGTTCGGCGGCACCCGACGGCGGCATTAACGTTATCCGTTTCAGGCGTTTCTAAGATCATTGTTGCGCGATGCGCTGTTGGTAATGACCGAAGTTCGTTCGGCGGCACCCGACGGCGGCATTAACGTTGTTCGTTTCAGGCGTTTCTAACATCATTGTTGCGCGATGCGCTGTTGGTAATGACCGAAGTTCGTTCGGCGGCACCCGACGGCGGCATTAACGTTATCCGTTTCAGGCGTTTCGAGCATCATTGTTGCGCGATGCGCTGTTGGTAATGACCGAAGTTCGTTCGGCGGCACCCGCCGGCGGCATTAACGTTATCCGTTTCAGGCGTTTCTAAGATCATTGTTGCGCGATGCGCTGTTGGTAATGACCGAAGTTCGTTCGGCGGCACCCGACGGCGGCATTAACGTTGTTCGTTTCAGGCGTTTCTAGCATCATTGTTGCGCGATGCGCTGTTGGTAATGACCGAAGTTCGTTCGGCGGCACCCGACGGCGGCATTAACGTTGTTCGTTTCAGGCGTTTCTAAGATCATTGTTGCGCGATGCGCTGTTGGTAATGACCGAAGTTCGTTCGGCGGCACCCGCCGGCGGCATTAACGTTATCCGTTTCAGGCGTTTCTAAGATCATTGTTGCGCGATGCGCTGTTGGTAATGACCGAAGTTCGTTCGGCGGCACCCGACGGCGGCATTAACGTTATCCGTTTCAGGCGTTTCTAGCATCATTGTTGCGCGATGCGCTGTTGGTAATGACCGAAGTTCGTTCGGCGGCACCCGACGGCGGCATTAACGTTATCCGTTTCACGCGTTTCTAAGATCATTGTTGCGCGATGCGCTGTTGGTAATGACCGAAGTTCGTTCGGCGGCACCCGACGGCGGCATTAACGTTGTTCGTTTCAGGCGTTTCTAGCATCATTGTTGCGCGATGCGCTGTTGGTAATGACCGAAGTTCGTTCGGCGGCACCCGACGGCGGCATTAACGTTATCCGTTTCACGCGTTTCTAAGATCATTGTTGCGCGATGCGCAGCGGGTAATGACCGAAGTTCGTTCGGCGGCACCCGACGGCGGCATTAACGTTGTTCGTTTCAGGCGTTTCTAGCATCATTGTTGCGCGATGCGCGGCGGGTAATGACCGAAGTTCGTTCGGCGGCACCCGCCGGCGGCATTAACGTTATCCGTTTCAGGCGTTTCTAAGATCATTGTTGCGCGATGCGCTGTTGGTAATGACCGAAGTTCGTTCGGCGGCACCCGCCGGCAGCATTAACGTTGTTCGTTTCAGGCGTTTCTAACATCATTGTTGCGCGATGCGCGGCGGGTATTGACCGAAGTTCGTTCGGCGGCACCCGCCGGCGGCATTAACGTTATCCGTTTCAGGCGTTTCTAAGATCATTGTTGCGCGATGCGCGGCCTGTAATGACCGAAGTTCGTTCGGCGGCACCCGCCGGCGGCATTAACGTTATCCGTTTCAGGCGTTTCTAAGATCATTGTTGCGCGATGCGCTGTTGGTAATGACCGAAGTTCGTTCGGCGGCACCCGACGGCGGCATTAACGTTGTTCGTTTCAGGCGTTTCTAACATCATTGTTGCGCGATGCGCTGTTGGTAATGACCGAAGTTCGTTCGGCGGCACCCGACGGCGGCATTAACGTTATCCGTTTCAGGCGTTTCGAGCATCATTGTTGCGCGATGCGCTGTTGGTAATGACCGAAGTTCGTTCGGCGGCACCCGCCGGCGGCATTAACGTTATCCGTTTCAGGCGTTTCTAAGATCATTGTTGCGCGATGCGCTGTTGGTAATGACCGAAGTTCGTTCGGCGGCACCCGACGGCGGCATTAACGTTGTTCGTTTCAGGCGTTTCTAGCATCATTGTTGCGCGATGCGCTGTTGGTAATGACCGAAGTTCGTTCGGCGGCACCCGACGGCGGCATTAACGTTGTTCGTTTCAGGCGTTTCTAAGATCATTGTTGCGCGATGCGCGGCCTGTAATGACCGAAGTTCGTTCGGCGGCACCCGCCGGCGGCATTAACGTTATCCGTTTCAGGCGTTTCTAAGATCATTGTTGCGCGATGCGCTGTTGGTAATGACCGAAGTTCGTTCGGCGGCACCCGACGGCGGCATTAACGTTATCCGTTTCAGGCGTTTCTAGCATCATTGTTGCGCGATGCGCTGTTGGTAATGACCGAAGTTCGTTCGGCGGCACCCGCCGGCGGCATTAACGTTATCCGTTTCAGGCATTTCTAAGATCATTGTTGCGCGATGCGCTGTTGGTAATGACCGAAGTTCGTTCGGCGGCACCCGACGGCGGCATTAACGTTATCCGTTTCAGGCGTTTCTAGCATCATTGTTGCGCGATGCGCTGTTGGTAATGACCGAAGTTCGTTCGGCGGCACCCGCCGGCGGCATTAACGTTATCCGTTTCAGGCGTTTCTAAGATCATTGTTGCGCGATGCGCAGCGGGTAATGACCGAAGTTCGTTCGGCGGCACCCGACGGCGGCATTAACGTTGTTCGTTTCAGGCGTTTCTAGCATCATTGTTGCGCGATGCGCGGCGGCTAATGACCGAAGTTCGTTCGGCGGCACCCGACGGCGGCATTAACGTTGTTCGTTTCAGGCGTTTCTAAGATCATTGTTGCGCGATGCGCGGCCTGTAATGACCGAAGTTCGTTCGGCGGCACCCGCCGGCGGCATTAACGTTATCCGTTTCAGGCGTTTCTAAGATCATTGTTGCGCGATGCGCGGCGGGTAATGACCGAAGTTCGTTCGGCGGCAACCGACGGCGGCATTAACGTTATCCGTTTCAGGCGTTTCTAGCATCATTGTTGCGCGATGCGCTGTTGGTAATGACCGAAGTTCGTTCGGCGGCACCCGACGGCGGCATTAACGTTATCCGTTTCACGCGTTTCTAAGATCATTGTTGCGCGATGCGCAGCGGGTAATGACCGAAGTTCGTTCGGCGGCACCCGACGGCGGCATTAACGTTGTTCGTTTCAGGCGTTTCTAGCATCATTGTTGCGCGATGCGCGGCTGGTATTGACCGAAGTTCGTTCGGCGGCACCCGACGGCGGCATTAACGTTGTTCGTTTCAGGCGTTTCTAAGATCATTGTTGCGCGATGCGCGGCCTGTAATGACCGAAGTTCGTTCGGCGGCACCCGCCGGCGGCATTAACGTTATCCGTTTCAGGCGTTTCTAAGATCATTGTTGCGCGATGCGCTGTTGGTAATGACCGAAGTTCGTTAGGCGGCACCCGACGGCGGCATTAACGTTGTTCGTTTCAGGCGTTTCTAGCATCATTGTTGCGCGATGCGCTGTTGGTAATGACCGAAGTTCGTTCGGCGGCACCCGACGGCGGCATTAACGTTATCCGTTTCACGCGTTTCTAAGATCATTGTTGCGCGATGCGCTGTTGGTAATGACCGAAGTTCGTTCGGCGGCACCCGACGGCGGCATTAACGTTATCCGTTTCACGCGTTTCTAAGATCATTGTTGCGCGATGCGCAGCGGGTAATGACCGAAGTTCGTTCGGCGGCACCCGACGGCGGCATTAACGTTGTTCTTTTCAGGCGTTTCTAGCATCATTGTTGCGCGATGCGCGGCGGCTAATGACCGAAGTTCGTTCGGCGGCACCCGACGGCGGCATTAACGTTGTTCGTTTCAGGCGTTTCTAAGATCATTGTTGCGCGATGCGCGGCCTGTAATGACCGAAGTTCGTTCGGCGGCACCCGCCGGCGGCATTAACGTTATCCGTTTCAGGCGTTTCTAAGATCATTGTTGCGCGATGCGCTGTTGGTAATGACCGAAGTTCGTTCGGCGGCACCCGACGGCGGCATTAACGTTGTTCGTTTCAGGCGTTTCTAACATCATTGTTGCGCGATGCGCTGTTGGTAATGACCGAAGTTCGTTCGGCGGCACCCGACGGCGGCATTAACGTTATCCGTTTCAGGCGTTTCTAGCATCATTGTTGCGCGATGCGCTGTTGGTAATGACCGAAGTTCGTTCGGCGGCACCCGACGGCGGCATTAACGTTATCCGTTTCACGCGTTTCTAAGATCATTGTTGCGCGATGCGCAGCGGGTAATGACCGAAGTTCGTTCGGCGGCACCCGACGGCGGCATTAACGTTGTTCGTTTCAGGCGTTTCTAGCATCATTGTTGCGCGATGCGCGGCGGGTAATGACCGAAGTTCGTTCGGCGGCACCCGACGGCGGCATTAACGTTATCCGTTTCAGGCGTTTCTAGCATCATTGTTGCGCGATGCGCGGCGGGTAATGACCGAAGTTCGTTCGGCGGCACCCGACGGCGGCATTAACGTTATCCGTTTCACGCGTTTCTAAGATCATTGTTGCGCGATGCGCTGTTGGTAATGACTGAAGTTCGTTCGGCGGCACCCGACGGCGGCATTAACGTTATCCGTTTCAGGCGTTTCTAGCATCATTGTTGCGCGATGCGCTGTTGGTAATGACCGAAGTTCGTTCGGCGGCACCCGACGGCGGCATTAACGTTGTTCGTTTCAGGCGTTTCTAACATCATTGTTGCGCGATGCGCTGTTGGTAATGACCGAAGTTCGTTCGGCGGCACCCGACGGCGGCATTAACGTTGTTCGTTTCAGGCGTTTCTAACATCATTGTTGCGCGATGCGCTGTTGGTAATGACCGAAGTTCGTTCGGCGGCACCCGACGGCGGCATTAACGTTATCCGTTTCAGGCGTTTCGAGAATCATTGTTGCGCGATGCGCTGTTGGTAATGACCGAAGTTCGTTCGGCGGCACCCGCCGGCGGCATTAACGTTATCCGTTTCACGCGTTTCTAAGATCATTGTTGCGCGATGCGCTGTTGGTAATGACCGAAGTTCGTTCGACGGCACCCGACGGCGGCATTAACGTTATCCGTTTCAGGCGTTTCTAAGATCATTGTTGCGCGATGCGCTGTTGGTAATGACAGAAGTTCGTTCGGCGGCACCCGACGGCGGCATTAACGTTATCCGTTTCAGGCGTTTCTAAGATCATTGTTGCGCGATGCGCTGTTGGTAATGACCGAAGTTCGTTCGGCGGCACCCGACGGCGGCATTAACGTTGTTCGTTTCAGGCGTTTCTAGCATCATTGTTGCGCGATGCGCTGTTGGTAATGACCGAAGTTCGTTCGGCGGCACCCGACGGCGGCATTAACGTTGTTCGTTTCAGGCGTTTCTAAGATCATTGTTGCGCGATGCGCTGTTGGTAATGACCGAAGTTCGTTCGGCGGCACCCGCCGGCGGCATTAACGTTATCCGTTTCAGGCGTTTCTAAGATCATTGTTGCGCGATGCGCTGTTGGTAATGACCGAAGTTCGTTCGGCGGCACCCGCCGGCAGCATTAACGTTGTTCGTTTCAGGCGTTTCTAACATCATTGTTGCGCGATGCGCGGCGGGTATTGACCGAAGTTCGTTCGGCGGCACCCGCCGGCGGCATTAACGTTATCCGTTTCAGGCGTTTCTAAGATCATTGTTGCGCGATGCGCGGCCTGTAATGACCGAAGTTCGTTCGACGGCACCCGACGGCGGCATTAACGTTATCCGTTTCAGGCATTTCTAAGATCATTGTTGCGCGATGCGCTGTTGGTAATGACCGAAGTTCGTTCGGCGGCACCCGACGGCGGCATTAACGTTATCCGTTTCAGGCGTTTCTAGCATCATTGTTGCGCGATGCGCTGTTGGTAATGACCGAAGTTCGTTCGGCGGCACCCGACGGCGGCATTAACGTTATCCGTTTCACGCGTTTCTAAGATCATTGTTGCGCGATGCGCTGTTGGTAATGACTGAAGTTCGTTCGGCGGCACCCGACGGCGGCATTAACGTTATCCGTTTCAGGCGTTTCTAGCATCATTGTTGCGCGATGCGCTGTTGGTAATGACCGAAGTTCGTTCGGCGGCACCCGACGGCGGCATTAACGTTGTTCGTTTCAGGCGTTTCTAACATCATTGTTGCGCGATGCGCTGTTGGTAATGACCGAAGTTCGTTCGGCGGCACCCGACGGCGGCATTAACGTTGTTCGTTTCAGGCGTTTCTAACATCATTGTTGCGCGATGCGCTGTTGGTAATGACCGAAGTTCGTTCGGCGGCACCCGACGGCGGCATTAACGTTATCCGTTTCAGGCGTTTCGAGAATCATTGTTGCGCGATGCGCTGTTGGTAATGACCGAAGTTCGTTCGGCGGCACCCGCCGGCGGCATTAACGTTATCCGTTTCACGCGTTTCTAAGATCATTGTTGCGCGATGCGCTGTTGGTAATGACCGAAGTTCGTTCGACGGCACCCGACGGCGGCATTAACGTTATCCGTTTCAGGCGTTTCTAAGATCATTGTTGCGCGATGCGCTGTTGGTAATGACAGAAGTTCGTTCGGCGGCACCCGACGGCGGCATTAACGTTATCCGTTTCAGGCGTTTCTAAGATCATTGTTGCGCGATGCGCTGTTGGTAATGACCGAAGTTCGTTCGGCGGCACCCGACGGCGGCATTAACGTTGTTCGTTTCAGGCGTTTCTAGCATCATTGTTGCGCGATGCGCTGTTGGTAATGACCGAAGTTCGTTCGGCGGCACCCGACGGCGGCATTAACGTTGTTCGTTTCAGGCGTTTCTAAGATCATTGTTGCGCGATGCGCTGTTGGTAATGACCGAAGTTCGTTCGGCGGCACCCGCCGGCGGCATTAACGTTATCCGTTTCAGGCGTTTCTAAGATCATTGTTGCGCGATGCGCTGTTGGTAATGACCGAAGTTCGTTCGGCGGCACCCGCCGGCAGCATTAACGTTGTTCGTTTCAGGCGTTTCTAACATCATTGTTGCGCGATGCGCGGCGGGTATTGACCGAAGTTCGTTCGGCGGCACCCGCCGGCGGCATTAACGTTATCCGTTTCAGGCGTTTCTAAGATCATTGTTGCGCGATGCGCGGCCTGTAATGACCGAAGTTCGTTCGACGGCACCCGACGGCGGCATTAACGTTATCCGTTTCAGGCATTTCTAAGATCATTGTTGCGCGATGCGCTGTTGGTAATGACCGAAGTTCGTTCGGCGGCACCCGACGGCGGCATTAACGTTATCCGTTTCAGGCGTTTCTAGCATCATTGTTGCGCGATGCGCTGTTGGTAATGACCGAAGTTCGTTCGGCGGCACCCGACGGCGGCATTAACGTTATCCGTTTCACGCGTTTCTAAGATCATTGTTGCGCGATGCGCTGTTGGTAATGACCGAAGTTCGTTCGGCGGCACCCGACGGCGGCATTAACGTTATCCGTTTCACGCGTTTCTAAGATCATTGTTGCGCGATGCGCAGCGGGTAATGACCGAAGTTCGTTCGGCGGCACCCGACGGCGGCATTAACGTTGTTCTTTTCAGGCGTTTCTAGCATCATTGTTGCGCGATGCGCGGCGGCTAATGACCGAAGTTCGTTCGGCGGCACCCGACGGCGGCATTAACGTTGTTCGTTTCAGGCGTTTCTAAGATCATTGTTGCGCGATGCGCGGCCTGTAATGACCGAAGTTCGTTCGGCGGCACCCGCCGGCGGCATTAACGTTATCCGTTTCAGGCGTTTCTAAGATCATTGTTGCGCGATGCGCTGTTGGTAATGACCGAAGTTCGTTCGGCGGCACCCGACGGCGGCATTAACGTTGTTCGTTTCAGGCGTTTCTAACATCATTGTTGCGCGATGCGCTGTTGGTAATGACCGAAGTTCGTTCGGCGGCACCCGACGGCGGCATTAACGTTATCCGTTTCAGGCGTTTCTAGCATCATTGTTGCGCGATGCGCTGTTGGTAATGACCGAAGTTCGTTCGGCGGCACCCGACGGCGGCATTAACGTTATCCGTTTCACGCGTTTCTAAGATCATTGTTGCGCGATGCGCGGCGGGTAATGACCGAAGTTCGTTCGGCGGCACCCGACGGCGGCATTAACGTTATCCGTTTCAGGCGTTTCTAGCATCATTGTTGCGCGATGCGCGGCGGGTAATGACCGAAGTTCGTTCGGCGGCACCCGACGGCGGCATTAACGTTATCCGTTTCACGCGTTTCTAAGATCATTGTTGCGCGATGCGCTGTTGGTAATGACTGAAGTTCGTTCGGCGGCACCCGACGGCGGCATTAACGTTATCCGTTTCAGGCGTTTCTAGCATCATTGTTGCGCGATGCGCTGTTGGTAATGACCGAAGTTCGTTCGGCGGCACCCGACGGCGGCATTAACGTTGTTCGTTTCAGGCGTTTCTAACATCATTGTTGCGCGATGCGCTGTTGGTAATGACCGAAGTTCGTTCGGCGGCACCCGACGGCGGCATTAACGTTGTTCGTTTCAGGCGTTTCTAACATCATTGTTGCGCGATGCGCTGTTGGTAATGACCGAAGTTCGTTCGGCGGCACCCGACGGCGGCATTAACGTTATCCGTTTCAGGCGTTTCGAGCATCATTGTTGCGCGATGCGCTGTTGGTAATGACCGAAGTTCGTTCGGCGGCACCCGACGGCGGCATTAACGTTATCCGTTTCAGGCGTTTCGAGCATCATTGTTGCGCGATGCGCTGTTGGTAATGACCGAAGTTCGTTCGGCGGCACCCGCCGGCGGCATTAACGTTATCCGTTTCACGCGTTTCTAAGATCATTGTTGCGCGATGCGCTGTTGGTAATGACCGAAGTTCGTTCGACGGCACCCGACGGCGGCATTAACGTTATCCGTTTCAGGCGTTTCTAAGATCATTGTTGCGCGATGCGCTGTTGGTAATGACAGAAGTTCGTTCGGCGGCACCCGACGGCGGCATTAACGTTATCCGTTTCAGGCGTTTCTAAGATCATTGTTGCGCGATGCGCTGTTGGTAATGACCGAAGTTCGTTCGGCGGCACCCGACGGCGGCATTAACGTTGTTCGTTTCAGGCGTTTCTAGCATCATTGTTGCGCGATGCGCTGTTGGTAATGACCGAAGTTCGTTCGGCGGCACCCGCCGGCGGCATTAACGTTATCCGTTTCACGCGTTTCTAAGATCATTGTTGCGCGATGCGCTGTTGGTAATGACTGAAGTTCGTTCGGCGGCACCCGACGGCGGCATTAACGTTATCCGTTTCAGGCGTTTCTAGCATCATTGTTGCGCGATGCGCTGTTGGTAATGACCGAAGTTCGTTCGGCGGCACCCGACGGCGGCATTAACGTTGTTCGTTTCAGGCGTTTCTAACATCATTGTTGCGCGATGCGCTGTTGGTAATGACCGAAGTTCGTTCGGCGGCACCCGACGGCGGCATTAACGTTGTTCGTTTCAGGCGTTTCTAACATCATTGTTGCGCGATGCGCTGTTGGTAATGACCGAAGTTCGTTCGGCGGCACCCGACGGCGGCATTAACGTTATCCGTTTCAGGCGTTTCGAGAATCATTGTTGCGCGATGCGCTGTTGGTAATGACCGAAGTTCGTTCGGCGGCACCCGCCGGCGGCATTAACGTTATCCGTTTCACGCGTTTCTAAGATCATTGTTGCGCGATGCGCTGTTGGTAATGACCGAAGTTCGTTCGACGGCACCCGACGGCGGCATTAACGTTATCCGTTTCAGGCGTTTCTAAGATCATTGTTGCGCGATGCGCTGTTGGTAATGACAGAAGTTCGTTCGGCGGCACCCGACGGCGGCATTAACGTTATCCGTTTCAGGCGTTTCTAAGATCATTGTTGCGCGATGCGCTGTTGGTAATGACCGAAGTTCGTTCGGCGGCACCCGACGGCGGCATTAACGTTGTTCGTTTCAGGCGTTTCTAGCATCATTGTTGCGCGATGCGCTGTTGGTAATGACCGAAGTTCGTTCGGCGGCACCCGACGGCGGCATTAACGTTGTTCGTTTCACGCGTTTCTAAGATCATTGTTGCGCGATGCGCGGCCTGTAATGACCGAAGTTCGTTCGGCGGCACCCGCCGGCGGCATTAACGTTATCCGTTTCAGGCGTTTCTAAGATCATTGTTGCGCGATGCGCTGTTGGTAATGACCGAAGTTCGTTCGGCGGCACCCGACGGCGGCATTAACGTTGTTCGTTTCAGGCGTTTCTAACATCATTGTTGCGCGATGCGCTGTTGGTAATGACCGAAGTTCGTTCGGCGGCACCCGACGGCGGCATTAACGTTATCCGTTTCAGGCGTTTCGAGCATCATTGTTGCGCGATGCGCTGTTGGTAATGACCGAAGTTCGTTCGGCGGCACCCGACGGCGGCATTAACGTTATCCGTTTCAGGCGTTTCGAGCATCATTGTTGCGCGATGCGCTGTTGGTAATGACCGAAGTTCGTTCGGCGGCACCCGCCGGCGGCATTAACGTTATCCGTTTCACGCGTTTCTAAGATCATTGTTGCGCGATGCGCTGTTGGTAATGACCGAAGTTCGTTCGACGGCACCCGACGGCGGCATTAACGTTATCCGTTTCAGGCGTTTCTAAGATCATTGTTGCGCGATGCGCTGTTGGTAATGACAGAAGTTCGTTCGGCGGCACCCGACGGCGGCATTAACGTTATCCGTTTCAGGCGTTTCTAAGATCATTGTTGCGCGATGCGCTGTTGGTAATGACCGAAGTTCGTTCGGCGGCACCCGACGGCGGCATTAACGTTGTTCGTTTCAGGCGTTTCTAGCATCATTGTTGCGCGATGCGCTGTTGGTAATGACCGAAGTTCGTTCGGCGGCACCCGACGGCGGCATTAACGTTGTTCGTTTCAGGCGTTTCTAAGATCATTGTTGCGCGATGCGCTGTTGGTAATGACCGAAGTTCGTTCGGCGGCACCCGCCGGCGGCATTAACGTTATCCGTTTCAGGCGTTTCTAAGATCATTGTTGCGCGATGCGCTGTTGGTAATGACCGAAGTTCGTTCGGCGGCACCCGCCGGCAGCATTAACGTTGTTCGTTTCAGGCGTTTCTAACATCATTGTTGCGCGATGCGCGGCGGGTATTGACCGAAGTTCGTTCGGCGGCACCCGCCGGCGGCATTAACGTTATCCGTTTCAGGCGTTTCTAAGATCATTGTTGCGCGATGCGCGGCCTGTAATGACCGAAGTTCGTTCGACGGCACCCGACGGCGGCATTAACGTTATCCGTTTCAGGCATTTCTAAGATCATTGTTGCGCGATGCGCTGTTGGTAATGACCGAAGTTCGTTCGGCGGCACCCGACGGCGGCATTAACGTTATCCGTTTCAGGCGTTTCTAGCATCATTGTTGCGCGATGCGCTGTTGGTAATGACCGAAGTTCGTTCGGCGGCACCCGCCGGCGGCATTAACGTTATCCGTTTCAGGCGTTTCTAAGATCATTGTTGCGCGATGCGCAGCGGGTAATGACCGAAGTTCGTTCGGCGGCACCCGACGGCGGCATTAACGTTGTTCGTTTCAGGCGTTTCTAGCATCATTGTTGCGCGATGCGCGGCGGCTAATGACCGAAGTTCGTTCGGCGGCACCCGACGGCGGCATTAACGTTGTTCGTTTCAGGCGTTTCTAAGATCATTGTTGCGCGATGCGCGGCCTGTAATGACCGAAGTTCGTTCGGCGGCACCCGCCGGCGGCATTAACGTTATCCGTTTCAGGCGTTTCTAAGATCATTGTTGCGCGATGCGCGGCGGGTAATGACCGAAGTTCGTTCGGCGGCAACCGACGGCGGCATTAACGTTATCCGTTTCAGGCGTTTCTAGCATCATTGTTGCGCGATGCGCTGTTGGTAATGACCGAAGTTCGTTCGGCGGCACCCGACGGCGGCATTAACGTTATCCGTTTCACGCGTTTCTAAGATCATTGTTGCGCGATGCGCAGCGGGTAATGACCGAAGTTCGTTCGGCGGCACCCGACGGCGGCATTAACGTTGTTCGTTTCAGGCGTTTCTAGCATCATTGTTGCGCGATGCGCGGCTGGTATTGACCGAAGTTCGTTCGGCGGCACCCGACGGCGGCATTAACGTTGTTCGTTTCAGGCGTTTCTAAGATCATTGTTGCGCGATGCGCGGCCTGTAATGACCGAAGTTCGTTCGGCGGCACCCGCCGGCGGCATTAACGTTATCCGTTTCAGGCGTTTCTAAGATCATTGTTGCGCGATGCGCTGTTGGTAATGACCGAAGTTCGTTAGGCGGCACCCGACGGCGGCATTAACGTTGTTCGTTTCAGGCGTTTCTAGCATCATTGTTGCGCGATGCGCTGTTGGTAATGACCGAAGTTCGTTCGGCGGCACCCGACGGCGGCATTAACGTTATCCGTTTCACGCGTTTCTAAGATCATTGTTGCGCGATGCGCTGTTGGTAATGACCGAAGTTCGTTCGGCGGCACCCGACGGCGGCATTAACGTTATCCGTTTCACGCGTTTCTAAGATCATTGTTGCGCGATGCGCAGCGGGTAATGACCGAAGTTCGTTCGGCGGCACCCGACGGCGGCATTAACGTTGTTCTTTTCAGGCGTTTCTAGCATCATTGTTGCGCGATGCGCGGCGGCTAATGACCGAAGTTCGTTCGGCGGCACCCGACGGCGGCATTAACGTTGTTCGTTTCAGGCGTTTCTAAGATCATTGTTGCGCGATGCGCGGCCTGTAATGACCGAAGTTCGTTCGGCGGCACCCGCCGGCGGCATTAACGTTATCCGTTTCAGGCGTTTCTAAGATCATTGTTGCGCGATGCGCGGCGGGTAATGACCGAAGTTCGTTCGGCGGCAACCGACGGCGGCATTAACGTTATCCGTTTCAGGCGTTTCTAGCATCATTGTTGCGCGATGCGCTGTTGGTAATGACCGAAGTTCGTTCGGCGGCACCCGACGGCGGCATTAACGTTATCCGTTTCACGCGTTTCTAAGATCATTGTTGCGCGATGCGCAGCGGGTAATGACCGAAGTTCGTTCGGCGGCACCCGACGGCGGCATTAACGTTGTTCGTTTCAGGCGTTTCTAGCATCATTGTTGCGCGATGCGCGGCTGGTATTGACCGAAGTTCGTTCGGCGGCACCCGACGGCGGCATTAACGTTGTTCGTTTCAGGCGTTTCTAAGATCATTGTTGCGCGATGCGCGGCCTGTAATGACCGAAGTTCGTTCGGCGGCACCCGCCGGCGGCATTAACGTTATCCGTTTCAGGCGTTTCTAAGATCATTGTTGCGCGATGCGCTGTTGGTAATGACCGAAGTTCGTTAGGCGGCACCCGACGGCGGCATTAACGTTGTTCGTTTCAGGCGTTTCTAGCATCATTGTTGCGCGATGCGCTGTTGGTAATGACCGAAGTTCGTTCGGCGGCACCCGACGGCGGCATTAACGTTATCCGTTTCACGCGTTTCTAAGATCATTGTTGCGCGATGCGCTGTTGGTAATGACCGAAGTTCGTTCGGCGGCACCCGACGGCGGCATTAACGTTATCCGTTTCACGCGTTTCTAAGATCATTGTTGCGCGATGCGCAGCGGGTAATGACCGAAGTTCGTTCGGCGGCACCCGACGGCGGCATTAACGTTGTTCTTTTCAGGCGTTTCTAGCATCATTGTTGCGCGATGCGCGGCGGCTAATGACCGAAGTTCGTTCGGCGGCACCCGACGGCGGCATTAACGTTGTTCGTTTCAGGCGTTTCTAAGATCATTGTTGCGCGATGCGCTGTTGGTAATGACAGAAGTTCGTTCGGCGGCACCCGACGGCGGCATTAACGTTATCCGTTTCAGGCGTTTCTAAGATCATTGTTGCGCGATGCGCTGTTGGTAATGACCGAAGTTCGTTCGGCGGCACCCGACGGCGGCATTAACGTTGTTCGTTTCAGGCGTTTCTAGCATCATTGTTGCGCGATGCGCTGTTGGTAATGACCGAAGTTCGTTCGGCGGCACCCGACGGCGGCATTAACGTTGTTCGTTTCAGGCGTTTCTAAGATCATTGTTGCGCGATGCGCTGTTGGTAATGACCGAAGTTCGTTCGGCGGCACCCGCCGGCGGCATTAACGTTATCCGTTTCAGGCGTTTCTAAGATCATTGTTGCGCGATGCGCTGTTGGTAATGACCGAAGTTCGTTCGGCGGCACCCGCCGGCAGCATTAACGTTGTTCGTTTCAGGCGTTTCTAACATCATTGTTGCGCGATGCGCGGCGGGTATTGACCGAAGTTCGTTCGGCGGCACCCGCCGGCGGCATTAACGTTATCCGTTTCAGGCGTTTCTAAGATCATTGTTGCGCGATGCGCGGCCTGTAATGACCGAAGTTCGTTCGACGGCACCCGACGGCGGCATTAACGTTATCCGTTTCAGGCATTTCTAAGATCATTGTTGCGCGATGCGCTGTTGGTAATGACCGAAGTTCGTTCGGCGGCACCCGACGGCGGCATTAACGTTATCCGTTTCAGGCGTTTCTAGCATCATTGTTGCGCGATGCGCTGTTGGTAATGACCGAAGTTCGTTCGGCGGCACCCGCCGGCGGCATTAACGTTATCCGTTTCAGGCGTTTCTAAGATCATTGTTGCGCGATGCGCAGCGGGTAATGACCGAAGTTCGTTCGGCGGCACCCGACGGCGGCATTAACGTTGTTCGTTTCAGGCGTTTCTAGCATCATTGTTGCGCGATGCGCGGCGGCTAATGACCGAAGTTCGTTCGGCGGCACCCGACGGCGGCATTAACGTTGTTCGTTTCAGGCGTTTCTAAGATCATTGTTGCGCGATGCGCGGCCTGTAATGACCGAAGTTCGTTCGGCGGCACCCGCCGGCGGCATTAACGTTATCCGTTTCAGGCGTTTCTAAGATCATTGTTGCGCGATGCGCGGCGGGTAATGACCGAAGTTCGTTCGGCGGCAACCGACGGCGGCATTAACGTTATCCGTTTCAGGCGTTTCTAGCATCATTGTTGCGCGATGCGCTGTTGGTAATGACCGAAGTTCGTTCGGCGGCACCCGACGGCGGCATTAACGTTATCCGTTTCACGCGTTTCTAAGATCATTGTTGCGCGATGCGCAGCGGGTAATGACCGAAGTTCGTTCGGCGGCACCCGACGGCGGCATTAACGTTGTTCGTTTCAGGCGTTTCTAGCATCATTGTTGCGCGATGCGCGGCTGGTATTGACCGAAGTTCGTTCGGCGGCACCCGACGGCGGCATTAACGTTGTTCGTTTCAGGCGTTTCTAAGATCATTGTTGCGCGATGCGCGGCCTGTAATGACCGAAGTTCGTTCGGCGGCACCCGCCGGCGGCATTAACGTTATCCGTTTCAGGCGTTTCTAAGATCATTGTTGCGCGATGCGCTGTTGGTAATGACCGAAGTTCGTTAGGCGGCACCCGACGGCGGCATTAACGTTGTTCGTTTCAGGCGTTTCTAGCATCATTGTTGCGCGATGCGCTGTTGGTAATGACCGAAGTTCGTTCGGCGGCACCCGACGGCGGCATTAACGTTATCCGTTTCACGCGTTTCTAAGATCATTGTTGCGCGATGCGCTGTTGGTAATGACCGAAGTTCGTTCGGCGGCACCCGACGGCGGCATTAACGTTATCCGTTTCACGCGTTTCTAAGATCATTGTTGCGCGATGCGCAGCGGGTAATGACCGAAGTTCGTTCGGCGGCACCCGACGGCGGCATTAACGTTGTTCTTTTCAGGCGTTTCTAGCATCATTGTTGCGCGATGCGCGGCGGCTAATGACCGAAGTTCGTTCGGCGGCACCCGACGGCGGCATTAACGTTGTTCGTTTCAGGCGTTTCTAAGATCATTGTTGCGCGATGCGCGGCCTGTAATGACCGAAGTTCGTTCGGCGGCACCCGCCGGCGGCATTAACGTTATCCGTTTCAGGCGTTTCTAAGATCATTGTTGCGCGATGCGCTGTTGGTAATGACCGAAGTTCGTTCGGCGGCACCCGACGGCGGCATTAACGTTGTTCGTTTCAGGCGTTTCTAACATCATTGTTGCGCGATGCGCTGTTGGTAATGACCGAAGTTCGTTCGGCGGCACCCGACGGCGGCATTAACGTTATCCGTTTCAGGCGTTTCTAGCATCATTGTTGCGCGATGCGCTGTTGGTAATGACCGAAGTTCGTTCGGCGGCACCCGACGGCGGCATTAACGTTATCCGTTTCACGCGTTTCTAAGATCATTGTTGCGCGATGCGCAGCGGGTAATGACCGAAGTTCGTTCGGCGGCACCCGACGGCGGCATTAACGTTGTTCGTTTCAGGCGTTTCTAGCATCATTGTTGCGCGATGCGCGGCGGGTAATGACCGAAGTTCGTTCGGCGGCACCCGACGGCGGCATTAACGTTATCCGTTTCAGGCGTTTCTAGCATCATTGTTGCGCGATGCGCGGCGGGTAATGACCGAAGTTCGTTCGGCGGCACCCGACGGCGGCATTAACGTTATCCGTTTCACGCGTTTCTAAGATCATTGTTGCGCGATGCGCTGTTGGTAATGACTGAAGTTCGTTCGGCGGCACCCGACGGCGGCATTAACGTTATCCGTTTCAGGCGTTTCTAGCATCATTGTTGCGCGATGCGCTGTTGGTAATGACCGAAGTTCGTTCGGCGGCACCCGACGGCGGCATTAACGTTGTTTGTTTCAGGCGTTTCTAACATCATTGTTGCGCGATGCGCTGTTGGTAATGACCGAAGTTCGTTCGGCGGCACCCGACGGCGGCATTAACGTTGTTCGTTTCAGGCGTTTCTAACATCATTGTTGCGCGATGCGCTGTTGGTAATGACCGAAGTTCGTTCGGCGGCACCCGACGGCGGCATTAACGTTATCCGTTTCAGGCGTTTCGAGCATCATTGTTGCGCGATGCGCTGTTGGTAATGACCGAAGTTCGTTCGGCGGCACCCGCCGGCGGCATTAACGTTATCCGTTTCACGCGTTTCTAAGATCATTGTTGCGCGATGCGCTGTTGGTAATGACCGAAGTTCGTTCGGCGGCACCCGACGGCGGCATTAACGTTCTTCGTTTCAGGCGTTTCTAGCATCATTGTTGCGCGATGCGCTGTTGGTAATGACCGAAGTTCGTTCGGCGGCACCCGACGGCGGCATTAACGTTATCCGTTTCAGGCGTTTCTAGCATCATTGTTGCGCGATGCGCTGTTGGTAATGACCGAATTTCGTTCGGCGGCACCCGACGGCGGCATTAACGTTATCCGTTTCACGCGTTTCTAAGATCATTGTTGCACGATGCGCAGCGGGTAATGACCGAAGTTCGTTCGGCGGCACCCGACGGCGGCATTAACTTTGTTCGTTTCAGGCGTTTCTAGCATCATTGTTGCGCGATGCGCGGCGGGTAATGACCGAAGTTCGTTCGGCGGCACCCGACGGCGGCATTAACGTTATCCGTTTCAGGCGTTTCTAGCATCATTGTTGCGCGATGCGCTGTTGGTAATGACCGAATTTCGTTCGGCGGCACCCGACGGCGGCATTAACGTTATCCGTTTCACGCGTTTCTAAGATCATTGTTGCGCGATGCGCAGCGGGTAATGACCGAAGTTCGTTCGGCGGCACCCGACGGCGGCATTAACGTTGTTCGTTTCAGGCGTTTCTAGCATCATTGTTGCGCGACGCGCGGCGGGTAATGACCGAAGTTCGTTCGGCGGCACCCGACGGCGGCATTAACGTTGTTCTTTTCAGGCGTTTCTAGCATCATTGTTGCGCGATGCGCGGCGGCTAATGACCGAAGTTCGTTCGGCGGCACCCGACGGCGGCATTAACGTTGTTCGTTTCAGGCGTTTCTAACATCATTGTTGCGCGATGCGCTGTTGGTAATGACCGAAGTTCGTTCGGCGGCACCCGACGGCGGCATTAACGTTATCCGTTTCAGGCGTTTCGAGCATCATTGTTGCGCGATGCGCTGTTGGTAATGACCGAAGTTCGTTCGGCGGCACCCGCCGGCGGCATTAACGTTATCCGTTTCACGCGTTTCTAAGATCATTGTTGCGCGACGCGCGGCGGGTAATGACCGAAGTTCGTTCGGCGGCACCCGCCGGCGGCATTAACGTTATCCGTTTCAGGCGTTTCTAAGATCATTGTTGCGCGATGCGCTGTTGGTAATGACCGAAGTTCGTTCGGCGGCACCCGACGGCGGCATTAACGTTATCCGTTTCACGCGTTTCTAAGATCATTGTTGCGCGATGCGCAGCGGGTAATGACCGAAGTTCGTTCGGCGGCACCCGACGGCGGCATTAACGTTGTTCGTTTCAGGCGTTTCTAGCATCATTGTTGCGCGATGCGCGGCGGGTATTGACCGAAGTTCGTTCGGCGGCACCCGACGGCGGCATTAACGTTGTTCGTTTCAGGCGTTTCTAAGATCATTGTTGCGCGATGCGCGGCCTGTAATGACCGAAGTTCGTTCGGCGGCACCCGCCGGCGGCATTAACGTTATCCGTTTCAGGCGTTTCTAGCATCATTGTTGCGCGATGCGCTGTTGGTAATGACCGAAGTTCGTTCGGCGGCACCCGACGGCGGCATTAACGTTGTTCGTTTCAGGCGTTTCTAGCATCATTGTTGCGCGATGCGCTGTTGGTAATGACCGAAGTTCGTTCGGCGGCACCCGACGGCGGCATTAACGTTGTTCGTTTCAGGCGTTTCTAAGATCATTGTTGCGCGATGCGCTGTTGGTAATGACCGAAGTTCGTTCGGCGGCACCCGCCGGCGGCATTAACGTTATCCGTTTCAGGCGTTTCTAAGATCATTGTTGCGCGATGCGCTGTTGGTAATGACCGAAGTTCGTTCGGCGGCACCCGCCGGCAGCATTAACGTTGTTCGTTTCAGGCGTTTCTAACATCATTGTTGCGCGATGCGCGGCGGGTATTGACCGAAGTTCGTTCGGCGGCACCCGCCGGCGGCATTAACGTTATCCGTTTCAGGCGTTTCTAAGATCATTGTTGCGCGATGCGCGGCCTGTAATGACCGAAGTTCGTTCGACGGCACCCGACGGCGGCATTAACGTTATCCGTTTCAGGCATTTCTAAGATCATTGTTGCGCGATGCGCTGTTGGTAATGACCGAAGTTCGTTCGGCGGCACCCGACGGCGGCATTAACGTTATCCGTTTCAGGCGTTTCTAGCATCATTGTTGCGCGATGCGCTGTTGGTAATGACCGAAGTTCGTTCGGCGGCACCCGCCGGCGGCATTAACGTTATCCGTTTCAGGCGTTTCTAAGATCATTGTTGCGCGATGCGCGGCGGGTAATGACCGAAGTTCGTTCGGCGGCAACCGACGGCGGCATTAACGTTATCCGTTTCAGGCGTTTCTAGCATCATTGTTGCGCGATGCGCTGTTGGTAATGACCGAAGTTCGTTCGGCGGCACCCGACGGCGGCATTAACGTTATCCGTTTCACGCGTTTCTAAGATCATTGTTGCGCGATGCGCTGTTGGTAATGACCGAAGTTCGTTCGGCGGCACCCGACGGCGGCATTAACGTTATCCGTTTCACGCGTTTCTAAGATCATTGTTGCGCGATGCGCAGCGGGTAATGACCGAAGTTCGTTCGGCGGCACCCGACGGCGGCATTAACGTTGTTCTTTTCAGGCGTTTCTAGCATCATTGTTGCGCGATGCGCGGCGGCTAATGACCGAAGTTCGTTCGGCGGCACCCGACGGCGGCATTAACGTTGTTCGTTTCAGGCGTTTCTAAGATCATTGTTGCGCGATGCGCGGCCTGTAATGACCGAAGTTCGTTCGGCGGCACCCGCCGGCGGCATTAACGTTATCCGTTTCAGGCGTTTCTAAGATCATTGTTGCGCGATGCGCTGTTGGTAATGACCGAAGTTCGTTCGGCGGCACCCGACGGCGGCATTAACGTTGTTCGTTTCAGGCGTTTCTAACATCATTGTTGCGCGATGCGCTGTTGGTAATGACCGAAGTTCGTTCGGCGGCACCCGACGGCGGCATTAACGTTATCCGTTTCAGGCGTTTCTAGCATCATTGTTGCGCGATGCGCTGTTGGTAATGACCGAAGTTCGTTCGGCGGCACCCGACGGCGGCATTAACGTTATCCGTTTCACGCGTTTCTAAGATCATTGTTGCGCGATGCGCGGCGGGTAATGACCGAAGTTCGTTCGGCGGCACCCGACGGCGGCATTAACGTTATCCGTTTCAGGCGTTTCTAGCATCATTGTTGCGCGATGCGCGGCGGGTAATGACCGAAGTTCGTTCGGCGGCACCCGACGGCGGCATTAACGTTATCCGTTTCACGCGTTTCTAAGATCATTGTTGCGCGATGCGCTGTTGGTAATGACTGAAGTTCGTTCGGCGGCACCCGACGGCGGCATTAACGTTATCCGTTTCAGGCGTTTCTAGCATCATTGTTGCGCGATGCGCTGTTGGTAATGACCGAAGTTCGTTCGGCGGCACCCGACGGCGGCATTAACGTTGTTCGTTTCAGGCGTTTCTAACATCATTGTTGCGCGATGCGCTGTTGGTAATGACCGAAGTTCGTTCGGCGGCACCCGACGGCGGCATTAACGTTGTTCGTTTCAGGCGTTTCTAACATCATTGTTGCGCGATGCGCTGTTGGTAATGACCGAAGTTCGTTCGGCGGCACCCGACGGCGGCATTAACGTTATCCGTTTCAGGCGTTTCGAGCATCATTGTTGCGCGATGCGCTGTTGGTAATGACAGAAGTTCGTTCGGCGGCACCCGACGGCGGCATTAACGTTATCCGTTTCAGGCGTTTCTAAGATCATTGTTGCGCGATGCGCTGTTGGTAATGACCGAAGTTCGTTCGGCGGCACCCGACGGCGGCATTAACGTTGTTCGTTTCAGGCGTTTCTAGCATCATTGTTGCGCGATGCGCTGTTGGTAATGACCGAAGTTCGTTCGGCGGCACCCGACGGCGGCATTAACGTTGTTCGTTTCAGGCGTTTCTAAGATCATTGTTGCGCGATGCGCTGTTGGTAATGACCGAAGTTCGTTCGGCGGCACCCGCCGGCGGCATTAACGTTATCCGTTTCAGGCGTTTCTAAGATCATTGTTGCGCGATGCGCTGTTGGTAATGACCGAAGTTCGTTCGGCGGCACCCGCCGGCAGCATTAACGTTGTTCGTTTCAGGCGTTTCTAACATCATTGTTGCGCGATGCGCGGCGGGTATTGACCGAAGTTCGTTCGGCGGCACCCGCCGGCGGCATTAACGTTATCCGTTTCAGGCGTTTCTAAGATCATTGTTGCGCGATGCGCGGCCTGTAATGACCGAAGTTCGTTCGACGGCACCCGACGGCGGCATTAACGTTATCCGTTTCAGGCATTTCTAAGATCATTGTTGCGCGATGCGCTGTTGGTAATGACCGAAGTTCGTTCGGCGGCACCCGACGGCGGCATTAACGTTATCCGTTTCAGGCGTTTCTAGCATCATTGTTGCGCGATGCGCTGTTGGTAATGACCGAAGTTCGTTCGGCGGCACCCGCCGGCGGCATTAACGTTATCCGTTTCAGGCGTTTCTAAGATCATTGTTGCGCGATGCGCGGCGGGTAATGACCGAAGTTCGTTCGGCGGCAACCGACGGCGGCATTAACGTTATCCGTTTCAGGCGTTTCTAGCATCATTGTTGCGCGATGCGCTGTTGGTAATGACCGAAGTTCGTTCGGCGGCACCCGACGGCGGCATTAACGTTATCCGTTTCACGCGTTTCTAAGATCATTGTTGCGCGATGCGCTGTTGGTAATGACCGAAGTTCGTTCGGCGGCACCCGACGGCGGCATTAACGTTATCCGTTTCACGCGTTTCTAAGATCATTGTTGCGCGATGCGCAGCGGGTAATGACCGAAGTTCGTTCGGCGGCACCCGACGGCGGCATTAACGTTGTTCTTTTCAGGCGTTTCTAGCATCATTGTTGCGCGATGCGCGGCGGCTAATGACCGAAGTTCGTTCGGCGGCACCCGACGGCGGCATTAACGTTGTTCGTTTCAGGCGTTTCTAAGATCATTGTTGCGCGATGCGCGGCCTGTAATGACCGAAGTTCGTTCGGCGGCACCCGCCGGCGGCATTAACGTTATCCGTTTCAGGCGTTTCTAAGATCATTGTTGCGCGATGCGCTGTTGGTAATGACCGAAGTTCGTTCGGCGGCACCCGACGGCGGCATTAACGTTGTTCGTTTCAGGCGTTTCTAACATCATTGTTGCGCGATGCGCTGTTGGTAATGACCGAAGTTCGTTCGGCGGCACCCGACGGCGGCATTAACGTTATCCGTTTCAGGCGTTTCTAGCATCATTGTTGCGCGATGCGCTGTTGGTAATGACCGAAGTTCGTTCGGCGGCACCCGACGGCGGCATTAACGTTATCCGTTTCAGGCGTTTCGAGCATCATTGTTGCGCGATGCGCTGTTGGTAATGACCGAAGTTCGTTCGGCGGCACCCGACGGCGGCATTAACGTTATCCGTTTCAGGCGTTTCGAGCATCATTGTTGCGCGATGCGCTGTTGGTAATGACCGAAGTTCGTTCGGCGGCACCCGCCGGCGGCATTAACGTTATCCGTTTCACGCGTTTCTAAGATCATTGTTGCGCGATGCGCTGTTGGTAATGACCGAAGTTCGTTCGACGGCACCCGACGGCGGCATTAACGTTATCCGTTTCAGGCGTTTCTAAGATCATTGTTGCGCGATGCGCTGTTGGTAATGACAGAAGTTCGTTCGGCGGCACCCGACGGCGGCATTAACGTTATCCGTTTCAGGCGTTTCTAAGATCATTGTTGCGCGATGCGCTGTTGGTAATGACCGAAGTTCGTTCGGCGGCACCCGACGGCGGCATTAACGTTGTTCGTTTCAGGCGTTTCTAGCATCATTGTTGCGCGATGCGCTGTTGGTAATGACCGAAGTTCGTTCGGCGGCACCCGACGGCGGCATTAACGTTGTTCGTTTCAGGCGTTTCTAAGATCATTGTTGCGCGATGCGCTGTTGGTAATGACCGAAGTTCGTTCGGCGGCACCCGCCGGCGGCATTAACGTTATCCGTTTCAGGCGTTTCTAAGATCATTGTTGCGCGATGCGCTGTTGGTAATGACCGAAGTTCGTTCGGCGGCACCCGCCGGCAGCATTAACGTTGTTCGTTTCAGGCGTTTCTAACATCATTGTTGCGCGATGCGCGGCGGGTATTGACCGAAGTTCGTTCGGCGGCACCCGCCGGCGGCATTAACGTTATCCGTTTCAGGCGTTTCTAAGATCATTGTTGCGCGATGCGCGGCCTGTAATGACCGAAGTTCGTTCGACGGCACCCGACGGCGGCATTAACGTTATCCGTTTCAGGCATTTCTAAGATCATTGTTGCGCGATGCGCTGTTGGTAATGACCGAAGTTCGTTCGGCGGCACCCGACGGCGGCATTAACGTTATCCGTTTCAGGCGTTTCTAGCATCATTGTTGCGCGATGCGCTGTTGGTAATGACCGAAGTTCGTTCGGCGGCACCCGCCGGCGGCATTAACGTTATCCGTTTCAGGCGTTTCTAAGATCATTGTTGCGCGATGCGCAGCGGGTAATGACCGAAGTTCGTTCGGCGGCACCCGACGGCGGCATTAACGTTGTTCGTTTCAGGCGTTTCTAGCATCATTGTTGCGCGATGCGCGGCGGCTAATGACCGAAGTTCGTTCGGCGGCACCCGACGGCGGCATTAACGTTGTTCGTTTCAGGCGTTTCTAAGATCATTGTTGCGCGATGCGCGGCCTGTAATGACCGAAGTTCGTTCGGCGGCACCCGCCGGCGGCATTAACGTTATCCGTTTCAGGCGTTTCTAAGATCATTGTTGCGCGATGCGCGGCGGGTAATGACCGAAGTTCGTTCGGCGGCAACCGACGGCGGCATTAACGTTATCCGTTTCAGGCGTTTCTAGCATCATTGTTGCGCGATGCGCTGTTGGTAATGACCGAAGTTCGTTCGGCGGCACCCGACGGCGGCATTAACGTTATCCGTTTCACGCGTTTCTAAGATCATTGTTGCGCGATGCGCAGCGGGTAATGACCGAAGTTCGTTCGGCGGCACCCGACGGCGGCATTAACGTTGTTCGTTTCAGGCGTTTCTAGCATCATTGTTGCGCGATGCGCGGCTGGTATTGACCGAAGTTCGTTCGGCGGCACCCGACGGCGGCATTAACGTTGTTCGTTTCAGGCGTTTCTAAGATCATTGTTGCGCGATGCGCGGCCTGTAATGACCGAAGTTCGTTCGGCGGCACCCGCCGGCGGCATTAACGTTATCCGTTTCAGGCGTTTCTAAGATCATTGTTGCGCGATGCGCTGTTGGTAATGACCGAAGTTCGTTAGGCGGCACCCGACGGCGGCATTAACGTTGTTCGTTTCAGGCGTTTCTAGCATCATTGTTGCGCGATGCGCTGTTGGTAATGACCGAAGTTCGTTCGGCGGCACCCGACGGCGGCATTAACGTTATCCGTTTCACGCGTTTCTAAGATCATTGTTGCGCGATGCGCTGTTGGTAATGACCGAAGTTCGTTCGGCGGCACCCGACGGCGGCATTAACGTTATCCGTTTCACGCGTTTCTAAGATCATTGTTGCGCGATGCGCAGCGGGTAATGACCGAAGTTCGTTCGGCGGCACCCGACGGCGGCATTAACGTTGTTCTTTTCAGGCGTTTCTAGCATCATTGTTGCGCGATGCGCGGCGGCTAATGACCGAAGTTCGTTCGGCGGCACCCGACGGCGGCATTAACGTTGTTCGTTTCAGGCGTTTCTAAGATCATTGTTGCGCGATGCGCGGCCTGTAATGACCGAAGTTCGTTCGGCGGCACCCGCCGGCGGCATTAACGTTATCCGTTTCAGGCGTTTCTAAGATCATTGTTGCGCGATGCGCGGCGGGTAATGACCGAAGTTCGTTCGGCGGCAACCGACGGCGGCATTAACGTTATCCGTTTCAGGCGTTTCTAGCATCATTGTTGCGCGATGCGCTGTTGGTAATGACCGAAGTTCGTTCGGCGGCACCCGACGGCGGCATTAACGTTATCCGTTTCACGCGTTTCTAAGATCATTGTTGCGCGATGCGCAGCGGGTAATGACCGAAGTTCGTTCGGCGGCACCCGACGGCGGCATTAACGTTGTTCGTTTCAGGCGTTTCTAGCATCATTGTTGCGCGATGCGCGGCTGGTATTGACCGAAGTTCGTTCGGCGGCACCCGACGGCGGCACCCGACGGCGGCATTAACGTTGTTCGTTTCAGGCGTTTCTAAGATCATTGTTGCGCGATGCGCGGCCTGTAATGACCGAAGTTCGTTCGGCGGCACCCGCCGGCGGCATTAACGTTATCCGTTTCAGGCGTTTCTAAGATCATTGTTGCGCGATGCGCTGTTGGTAATGACCGAAGTTCGTTAGGCGGCACCCGACGGCGGCATTAACGTTGTTCGTTTCAGGCGTTTCTAGCATCATTGTTGCGCGATGCGCTGTTGGTAATGACCGAAGTTCGTTCGGCGGCACCCGACGGCGGCATTAACGTTATCCGTTTCACGCGTTTCTAAGATCATTGTTGCGCGATGCGCTGTTGGTAATGACCGAAGTTCGTTCGGCGGCACCCGACGGCGGCATTAACGTTATCCGTTTCACGCGTTTCTAAGATCATTGTTGCGCGATGCGCAGCGGGTAATGACCGAAGTTCGTTCGGCGGCACCCGACGGCGGCATTAACGTTGTTCTTTTCAGGCGTTTCTAGCATCATTGTTGCGCGATGCGCGGCGGCTAATGACCGAAGTTCGTTCGGCGGCACCCGACGGCGGCATTAACGTTGTTCGTTTCAGGCGTTTCTAAGATCATTGTTGCGCGATGCGCTGTTGGTAATGACAGAAGTTCGTTCGGCGGCACCCGACGGCGGCATTAACGTTATCCGTTTCAGGCGTTTCTAAGATCATTGTTGCGCGATGCGCTGTTGGTAATGACCGAAGTTCGTTCGGCGGCACCCGACGGCGGCATTAACGTTGTTCGTTTCAGGCGTTTCTAGCATCATTGTTGCGCGATGCGCTGTTGGTAATGACCGAAGTTCGTTCGGCGGCACCCGACGGCGGCATTAACGTTGTTCGTTTCAGGCGTTTCTAAGATCATTGTTGCGCGATGCGCTGTTGGTAATGACCGAAGTTCGTTCGGCGGCACCCGCCGGCGGCATTAACGTTGTTCGTTTCAGGCGTTTCTAACATCATTGTTGCGCGATGCGCGGCTGGTATTGACCGAAGTTCGTTCGGCGGCACCCGACGGCGGCATTAACGTTGTTCGTTTCAGGCGTTTCTAAGATCATTGTTGCGCGATGCGCGGCCTGTAATGACCGAAGTTCGTTCGGCGGCACCCGCCGGCGGCATTAACGTTATCCGTTTCAGGCGTTTCTAAGATCATTGTTGCGCGATGCGCTGTTGGTAATGACCGAAGTTCGTTAGGCGGCACCCGACGGCGGCATTAACGTTGTTCGTTTCAGGCGTTTCTAGCATCATTGTTGCGCGATGCGCTGTTGGTAATGACCGAAGTTCGTTCGGCGGCACCCGACGGCGGCATTAACGTTATCCGTTTCACGCGTTTCTAAGATCATTGTTGCGCGATGCGCTGTTGGTAATGACCGAAGTTCGTTCGGCAGCACCCGACGGCGGCATTAACGTTATCCGTTTCACGCGTTTCTAAGATCATTGTTGCGCGATGCGCAGCGGGTAATGACCGAAGTTCGTTCGGCGGCACCCGACGGCGGCATTAACGTTGTTCTTTTCAGGCGTTTCTAGCATCATTGTTGCGCGATGCGCGGCGGCTAATGACCGAAGTTCGTTCGGCGGCACCCGACGGCGGCATTAACGTTGTTCGTTTCAGGCGTTTCTAAGATCATTGTTGCGCGATGCGCGGCCTGTAATGACCGAAGTTCGTTCGGCGGCACCCGCCGGCGGCATTAACGTTATCCGTTTCAGGCGTTTCTAAGATCATTGTTGCGCGATGCGCTGTTGGTAATGACCGAAGTTCGTTCGGCGGCACCCGACGGCGGCATTAACGTTGTTCGTTTCAGGCGTTTCTAACATCATTGTTGCGCGATGCGCTGTTGGTAATGACCGAAGTTCGTTCGGCGGCACCCGACGGCGGCATTAACGTTATCCGTTTCAGGCGTTTCTAGCATCATTGTTGCGCGATGCGCTGTTGGTAATGACCGAAGTTCGTTCGGCGGCACCCGACGGCGGCATTAACGTTATCCGTTTCACGCGTTTCTAAGATCATTGTTGCGCGATGCGCAGCGGGTAATGACCGAAGTTCGTTCGGCGGCACCCGACGGCGGCATTAACGTTGTTCGTTTCAGGCGTTTCTAGCATCATTGTTGCGCGATGCGCGGCGGGTAATGACCGAAGTTCGTTCGGCGGCACCCGACGGCGGCATTAACGTTATCCGTTTCAGGCGTTTCTAGCATCATTGTTGCGCGATGCGCGGCGGGTAATGACCGAAGTTCGTTCGGCGGCACCCGACGGCGGCATTAACGTTATCCGTTTCACGCGTTTCTAAGATCATTGTTGCGCGATGCGCTGTTGGTAATGACTGAAGTTCGTTCGGCGGCACCCGACGGCGGCATTAACGTTATCCGTTTCAGGCGTTTCTAGCATCATTGTTGCGCGATGCGCTGTTGGTAATGACCGAATTTCGTTCGGCGGCACCCGACGGCGGCATTAACGTTATCCGTTTCACGCGTTTCTAAGATCATTGTTGCGCGATGCGCAGCGGGTAATGACCGAAGTTCGTTCGGCGGCACCCGACGGCGGCATTAACGTTGTTCGTTTCAGGCGTTTCTAGCATCATTGTTGCGCGACGCGCGGCGGGTAATGACCGAAGTTCGTTCGGCGGCACCCGACGGCGGCATTAACGTTGTTCTTTTCAGGCGTTTCTAGCATCATTGTTGCGCGATGCGCGGCGGCTAATGACCGAAGTTCGTTCGGCGGCACCCGACGGCGGCATTAACGTTGTTCGTTTCAGGCGTTTCTAACATCATTGTTGCGCGATGCGCTGTTGGTAATGACCGAAGTTCGTTCGGCGGCACCCGACGGCGGCATTAACGTTATCCGTTTCAGGCGTTTCTAGCATCATTGTTGCGCGATGCGCTGTTGGTAATGACCGAAGTTCGTTCGGCGGCACCCGACGGCGGCATTAACGTTATCCGTTTCACGCGTTTCTAAGATCATTGTTGCGCGATGCGCAGCGGGTAATGACCGAAGTTCGTTCGGCGGCACCCGACGGCGGCATTAACGTTGTTCGTTTCAGGCGTTTCTAGCATCATTGTTGCGCGATGCGCGGCGGGTAATGACCGAAGTTCGTTCGGCGGCACCCGACGGCGGCATTAACGTTATCCGTTTCAGGCGTTTCTAGCATCATTGTTGCGCGATGCGCGGCGGGTAATGACCGAAGTTCGTTCGGCGGCACCCGACGGCGGCATTAACGTTATCCGTTTCACGCGTTTCTAAGATCATTGTTGCGCGATGCGCTGTTGGTAATGACTGAAGTTCGTTCGGCGGCACCCGACGGCGGCATTAACGTTATCCGTTTCAGGCGTTTCTAGCATCATTGTTGCGCGATGCGCTGTTGGTAATGACCGAAGTTCGTTCGGCGGCACCCGACGGCGGCATTAACGTTGTTCGTTTCAGGCGTTTCTAACATCATTGTTGCGCGATGCGCTGTTGGTAATGACCGAAGTTCGTTCGGCGGCACCCGACGGCGGCATTAACGTTGTTCGTTTCAGGCGTTTCTAACATCATTGTTGCGCGATGCGCTGTTGGTAATGACCGAAGTTCGTTCGGCGGCACCCGACGGCGGCATTAACGTTATCCGTTTCAGGCGTTTCGAGCATCATTGTTGCGCGATGCGCTGTTGGTAATGACCGAAGTTCGTTCGGCGGCACCCGCCGGCGGCATTAACGTTATCCGTTTCACGCGTTTCTAAGATCATTGTTGCGCGATGCGCTGTTGGTAATGACCGAAGTTCGTTCGGCGGCACCCGACGGCGGCATTAACGTTCTTCGTTTCAGGCGTTTCTAGCATCATTGTTGCGCGATGCGCTGTTGGTAATGACCGAAGTTCGTTCGGCGGCACCCGACGGCGGCATTAACGTTATCCGTTTCAGGCGTTTCTAGCATCATTGTTGCGCGATGCGCTGTTGGTAATGACCGAATTTCGTTCGGCGGCACCCGACGGCGGCATTAACGTTATCCGTTTCACGCGTTTCTAAGATCATTGTTGCACGATGCGCAGCGGGTAATGACCGAAGTTCGTTCGGCGGCACCCGACGGCGGCATTAACTTTGTTCGTTTCAGGCGTTTCTAGCATCATTGTTGCGCGATGCGCGGCGGGTAATGACCGAAGTTCGTTCGGCGGCACCCGACGGCGGCATTAACGTTATCCGTTTCACGCGTTTCTAAGATCATTGTTGCGCGATGCGCAGCGGGTAATGACCGAAGTTCGTTCGGCGGCACCCGACGGCGGCATTAACGTTGTTCGTTTCAGGCGTTTCTAGCATCATTGTTGCGCGACGCGCGGCGGGTAATGACCGAAGTTCGTTCGGCGGCACCCGACGGCGGCATTAACGTTGTTCTTTTCAGGCGTTTCTAGCATCATTGTTGCGCGATGCGCGGCGGCTAATGACCGAAGTTCGTTCGGCGGCACCCGACGGCGGCATTAACGTTGTTCGTTTCAGGCGTTTCTAACATCATTGTTGCGCGATGCGCTGTTGGTAATGACCGAAGTTCGTTCGGCGGCACCCGACGGCGGCATTAACGTTATCCGTTTCAGGCGTTTCGAGCATCATTGTTGCGCGATGCGCTGTTGGTAATGACCGAAGTTCGTTCGGCGGCACCCGCCGGCGGCATTAACGTTATCCGTTTCACGCGTTTCTAAGATCATTGTTGCGCGACGCGCGGCGGGTAATGACCGAAGTTCGTTCGGCGGCACCCGACGGCGGCATTAACGTTCTTCGTTTCAGGCGTTTCTAGCATCATTGTTGCGCGATGCGCTGTTGGTAATGACCGAAGTTCGTTCGGCGGCACCCGACGGCGGCATTAACGTTGTTCGTTTCAGGCGTTTCTAAGATCATTGTTGCGCGATGCGCGGCCTGTAATGACCGAAGTTCGTTCGGCGGCACCCGCCGGCGGCATTAACGTTGTTCGTTTCAGGCGTTTCTAAGATCATTGTTGCGCGATGCGCAGCGGGTAATGACCGAAGTTCGTTCGGCGGCACCCGACGGCGGCATTAACGTTGTTCGTTTCAGGCGTTTCTAAGATCATTGTTGCGCGATGCGCAGCGGGTAATGACCGAAGTTCGTTCGGCGGCACCCGACGGCGGCATTAACGTTGTTCTTTTCAGGCGTTTCTAGCATCATTGTTGCGCGATGCGCGGCGGCTAATGACCGAAGTTCGTTCGGCGGCACCCGACGGCGGCATTAACGTTGTTCGTTTCAGGCGTTTCTAAGATCATTGTTGCGCGATGCGCGGCCTGTAATGACCGAAGTTCGTTCGGCGGCACCCGCCGGCGGCATTAACGTTGTTCGTTTCAGGCGTTTCTAAGATCATTGTTGCGCGATGCGCAGCGGGTAATGACCGAAGTTCGTTCGGCGGCACCCGACGGCGGCATTAACGTTGTTCGTTTCAGGCGTTTCTAAGATCATTGTTGCGCGATGCGCAGCGGGTAATGACCGAAGTTCGTTCGGCGGCACCCGACGGCGGCATTAACGTTGTTCTTTTCAGGCGTTTCTAGCATCATTGTTGCGCGATGCGCGGCGGCTAATGACCGAAGTTCGTTCGGCGGCACCCGACGGCGGCATTAACGTTGTTCGTTTCAGGCGTTTCTAAGATCATTGTTGCGCGATGCGCGGCCTGTAATGACCGAAGTTCGTTCGGCGGCACCCGCCGGCGGCATTAACGTTATCCGTTTCAGGCGTTTCGAGCATCATTGTTGCGCGATGCGCTGTTGGTAATGACCGAAGTTCGTTCGGCGGCACCCGCCGGCGGCATTAACGTTATCCGTTTCACGCGTTTCTAAGATCATTGTTGCACGACGCGCGGCGGGTAATGACCGAAGTTCGTTCGGCGGCACCCGACGGCGGCATTAACGTTATCCGTTTCAGGCGTTTCGAGCATCATTGTTGCGCGATGCGCTGTTGGTAATGACCGAAGTTCGTTCGGCGGCACCCGCCGGCGGCATTAACGTTATCCGTTTCACGCGTTTCTAAGATCATTGTTGCGCGATGCGCTGTTGGTAATGACCGAAGTTCGTTCGGCGGCACCCGACGGCGGCATTAACGTTCTTCGTTTCAGGCGTTTCTAGCATCATTGTTGCGCGATGCGCTGTTGGTAATGACCGAAGTTCGTTCGGCGGCACCCGACGGCGGCATTAACGTTATCCGTTTCAGGCGTTTCTAGCATCATTGTTGCGCGATGCGCTGTTGGTAATGACCGAATTTCGTTCGGCGGCACCCGACGGCGGCATTAACGTTATCCGTTTCACGCGTTTCTAAGATCATTGTTGCACGATGCGCAGCGGGTAATGACCGAAGTTCGTTCGGCGGCACCCGACGGCGGCATTAACGTTGTTCGTTTCAGGCGTTTCTAGCATCATTGTTGCGCGATGCGCGGCGGGTAATGACCGAAGTTCGTTCGGCGGCACCCGACGGCGGCATTAACGTTATCCGTTTCAGGCGTTTCTAGCATCATTGTTGCGCGATGCGCGGCGGGTAATGACCGAAGTTCGTTCGGCGGCACCCGACGGCGGCATTAACGTTATCCGTTTCACGCGTTTCTAAGATCATTGTTGCGCGATGCGCTGTTGGTAATGACTGAAGTTCGTTCGGCGGCACCCGACGGCGGCATTAACGTTATCCGTTTCAGGCGTTTCTAGCATCATTGTTGCGCGATGCGCTGTTGGTAATGACCGAAGTTCGTTCGGCGGCACCCGACGGCGGCATTAACGTTGTTCGTTTCAGGCGTTTCTAACATCATTGTTGCGCGATGCGCTGTTGGTAATGACCGAAGTTCGTTCGGCGGCACCCGACGGCGGCATTAACGTTGTTCGTTTCAGGCGTTTCTAACATCATTGTTGCGCGATGCGCTGTTGGTAATGACCGAAGTTCGTTCGGCGGCACCCGACGGCGGCATTAACGTTATCCGTTTCAGGCGTTTCGAGCATCATTGTTGCGCGATGCGCTGTTGGTAATGACCGAAGTTCGTTCGGCGGCACCCGCCGGCGGCATTAACGTTATCCGTTTCACGCGTTTCTAAGATCATTGTTGCGCGATGCGCTGTTGGTAATGACCGAAGTTCGTTCGGCGGCACCCGACGGCGGCATTAACGTTCTTCGTTTCAGGCGTTTCTAGCATCATTGTTGCGCGATGCGCTGTTGGTAATGACCGAAGTTCGTTCGGCGGCACCCGACGGCGGCATTAACGTTATCCGTTTCAGGCGTTTCTAGCATCATTGTTGCGCGATGCGCTGTTGGTAATGACCGAATTTCGTTCGGCGGCACCCGACGGCGGCATTAACGTTATCCGTTTCACGCGTTTCTAAGATCATTGTTGCACGATGCGCAGCGGGTAATGACCGAAGTTCGTTCGGCGGCACCCGACGGCGGCATTAACGTTGTTCGTTTCAGGCGTTTCTAGCATCATTGTTGCGCGATGCGCGGCGGGTAATGACCGAAGTTCGTTCGGCGGCACCCGACGGCGGCATTAACGTTATCCGTTTCAGGCGTTTCTAGCATCATTGTTGCGCGATGCGCTGTTGGTA
Source organism: Xylocopa violacea (assembly GCA_963969225.1). Taxonomy (NCBI): domain Eukaryota; kingdom Metazoa; phylum Arthropoda; class Insecta; order Hymenoptera; family Apidae; genus Xylocopa; species Xylocopa violacea. The sequence continues at coordinate 26,660,421 of CAXAJV010000004.1, forward strand.
ATGACCGAATTTCGTTCGGCGGCACCCGACGGCGGCATTAACGTTATCCGTTTCACGCGTTTCTAAGATCATTGTTGCGCGATGCGCAGCGGGTAATGACCGAAGTTCGTTCGGCGGCACCCGACGGCGGCATTAACGTTGTTCGTTTCAGGCGTTTCTAGCATCATTGTTGCGCGACGCGCGGCGGGTAATGACCGAAGTTCGTTCGGCGGCACCCGACGGCGGCATTAACGTTGTTCTTTTCAGGCGTTTCTAGCATCATTGTTGCGCGATGCGCGGCGGCTAATGACCGAAGTTCGTTCGGCGGCACCCGACGGCGGCATTAACGTTGTTCGTTTCAGGCGTTTCTAACATCATTGTTGCGCGATGCGCTGTTGGTAATGACCGAAGTTCGTTCGGCGGCACCCGACGGCGGCATTAACGTTATCCGTTTCAGGCGTTTCGAGCATCATTGTTGCGCGATGCGCTGTTGGTAATGACCGAAGTTCGTTCGGCGGCACCCGCCGGCGGCATTAACGTTATCCGTTTCACGCGTTTCTAAGATCATTGTTGCGCGACGCGCGGCGGGTAATGACCGAAGTTCGTTCGGCGGCACCCGACGGCGGCATTAACGTTCTTCGTTTCAGGCGTTTCTAGCATCATTGTTGCGCGATGCGCTGTTGGTAATGACCGAAGTTCGTTCGGCGGCACCCGACGGCGGCATTAACGTTGTTCGTTTCAGGCGTTTCTAAGATCATTGTTGCGCGATGCGCGGCCTGTAATGACCGAAGTTCGTTCGGCGGCACCCGCCGGCGGCATTAACGTTGTTCGTTTCAGGCGTTTCTAAGATCATTGTTGCGCGATGCGCAGCGGGTAATGACCGAAGTTCGTTCGGCGGCACCCGACGGCGGCATTAACGTTGTTCGTTTCAGGCGTTTCTAAGATCATTGTTGCGCGATGCGCAGCGGGTAATGACCGAAGTTCGTTCGGCGGCACCCGACGGCGGCATTAACGTTGTTCTTTTCAGGCGTTTCTAGCATCATTGTTGCGCGATGCGCGGCGGCTAATGACCGAAGTTCGTTCGGCGGCACCCGACGGCGGCATTAACGTTGTTCGTTTCAGGCGTTTCTAAGATCATTGTTGCGCGATGCGCGGCCTGTAATGACCGAAGTTCGTTCGGCGGCACCCGCCGGCGGCATTAACGTTATCCGTTTCAGGCGTTTCGAGCATCATTGTTGCGCGATGCGCTGTTGGTAATGACCGAAGTTCGTTCGGCGGCACCCGCCGGCGGCATTAACGTTATCCGTTTCACGCGTTTCTAAGATCATTGTTGCACGACGCGCGGCGGGTAATGACCGAAGTTCGTTCGGCGGCACCCGACGGCGGCATTAACGTTATCCGTTTCAGGCGTTTCGAGCATCATTGTTGCGCGATGCGCTGTTGGTAATGACCGAAGTTCGTTCGGCGGCACCCGCCGGCGGCATTAACGTTATCCGTTTCACGCGTTTCTAAGATCATTGTTGCGCGATGCGCTGTTGGTAATGACCGAAGTTCGTTCGGCGGCACCCGACGGCGGCATTAACGTTCTTCGTTTCAGGCGTTTCTAGCATCATTGTTGCGCGATGCGCTGTTGGTAATGACCGAAGTTCGTTCGGCGGCACCCGACGGCGGCATTAACGTTATCCGTTTCAGGCGTTTCTAGCATCATTGTTGCGCGATGCGCTGTTGGTAATGACCGAATTTCGTTCGGCGGCACCCGACGGCGGCATTAACGTTATCCGTTTCACGCGTTTCTAAGATCATTGTTGCGCGATGCGCAGCGGGTAATGACCGAAGTTCGTTCGGCGGCACCCGACGGCGGCATTAACGTTGTTCGTTTCAGGCGTTTCTAGCATCATTGTTGCGCGACGCGCGGCGGGTAATGACCGAAGTTCGTTCGGCGGCACCCGACGGCGGCATTAACGTTGTTCTTTTCAGGCGTTTCTAGCATCATTGTTGCGCGATGCGCGGCGGCTAATGACCGAAGTTCGTTCGGCGGCACCCGACGGCGGCATTAACGTTGTTCGTTTCAGGCGTTTCTAACATCATTGTTGCGCGATGCGCTGTTGGTAATGACCGAAGTTCGTTCGGCGGCACCCGACGGCGGCATTAACGTTCTTCGTTTCAGGCGTTTCTAGCATCATTGTTGCGCGATGCGCTGTTGGTAATGACCGAAGTTCGTTCGGCGGCACCCGACGGCGGCATTAACGTTGTTCGTTTCAGGCGTTTCTAAGATCATTGTTGCGCGATGCGCGGCCTGTAATGACCGAAGTTCGTTCGGCGGCACCCGCCGGCGGCATTAACGTTGTTCGTTTCAGGCGTTTCTAAGATCATTGTTGCGCGATGCGCAGCGGGTAATGACCGAAGTTCGTTCGGCGGCACCCGACGGCGGCATTAACGTTGTTCGTTTCAGGCGTTTCTAAGATCATTGTTGCGCGATGCGCAGCGGGTAATGACCGAAGTTCGTTCGGCGGCACCCGACGGCGGCATTAACGTTGTTCTTTTCAGGCGTTTCTAGCATCATTGTTGCGCGATGCGCGGCGGCTAATGACCGAAGTTCGTTCGGCGGCACCCGACGGCGGCATTAACGTTGTTCGTTTCAGGCGTTTCTAAGATCATTGTTGCGCGATGCGCGGCCTGTAATGACCGAAGTTCGTTCGGCGGCACCCGCCGGCGGCATTAACGTTATCCGTTTCAGGCGTTTCTAAGATCATTGTTGCGCGATGCGCTGTTGGTAATGACCGAAGTTCGTTCGGCGGCACCCGACGGCGGCATTAACGTTGTTCGTTTCAGGCGTTTCTAAGATCATTGTTGCGCGATGCGCTGTTGGTAATGACCGAAGTTCGTTCGGCGGCACCCGACGGCGGCATTAACGTTATCCGTTTCAGGCGTTTCTAGCATCATTGTTGCGGGATGCGCTGTTGGTAATGACCGAAGTTCGTTCGGCGGCACCCGCCGGCGGCATTAACGTTATCCGTTTCAGGCGTTTCTAAGATCATTGTTGCGCGATGCGCAGCGGGTAATGACCGAAGTTCGTTCGGCGGCACCCGACGGCGGCATTAACGTTGTTCGTTTCAAGCGTTTCTAGCATCATTGTTGCGCGATGCGCGGCGGGTAATGACCGAAGTTCGTTCGGCGGCACCCGACGGCGGCATTAACGTTATCCGTTTCACGCGTTTCTAAGATCATTGTTGCGCGATGCGCAGCGGGTAATGACCGAAGTTCGTTCGGCGGCACCCGACGGCGGCATTAACGTTGTTCGTTTCAGGCGTTTCTAGCATGATTGTTGTGCGATGCGCGGCGGGTATTGACCGAAGTTCGTTCGGCGGCACCCGACGGCGGCATTAACGTTGTTCGTTTCAGGCGTTTCTAAGATCATTGTTGCGCGATGCGCGGCCTGTAATGACCGAAGTTCGTTCGGCGGCACCCGCCGGCGGCATTAACGTTATCCGTTTCAGGCGTTTCTAGCATCATTGTTGCGCGATGCGCTGTTGGTAATGACCGAATTTCGTTCGGCGGCACCCGACGGCGGCATTAACGTTATCCGTTTCACGCGTTTCTAAGATCATTGTTGCGCGATGCGCAGCGGGTAATGACCGAAGTTCGTTCGGCGGCACCCGACGGCGGCATTAACGTTGTTCGTTTCAGGCGTTTCTAGCATCATTGTTGCGCGATGCGCGGCGGGTAATGACCGAAGTTCGTTCGGCGGCACCCGACGGCGGCATTAACGTTATCCGTTTCAGGCGTTTCTAGCATCATTGTTGCGCGATGCGCAGCGGGTAATGACCGAAGTTCGTTCGGCGGCACCCGACGGCGGCATTAACGTTGTTCTTTTCAGGCGTTTCTAGCATCATTGTTGCGCGATGCGCGGCGGCTAATGACCGAAGTTCGTTCGGCGGCACCCGACGGCGGCATTAACGTTGTTCGTTTCAGGCGTTTCTAAGATCATTGTTGCGCGATGCGCGGCCTGTAATGACCGAAGTTCGTTCGGCGGCACCCGCCGGCGGCATTAACGTTATCCGTTTCAGGCGTTTCTAAGATCATTGTTGCGCGATGCGCTGTTGGTAATGACCGAAGTTCGTTCGGCGGCACCCGACGGCGGCATTAACGTTGTTCGTTTCAGGCGTTTCTAAGATCATTGTTGCGCGATGCGCTGTTGGTAATGACCGAAGTTCGTTCGGCGGCACCCGACGGCGGCATTAACGTTATCCGTTTCAGGCGTTTCTAGCATCATTGTTGCGGGATGCGCTGTTGGTAATGACCGAAGTTCGTTCGGCGGCACCCGCCGGCGGCATTAACGTTATCCGTTTCAGGCGTTTCTAAGATCATTGTTGCGCGATGCGCAGCGGGTAATGACCGAAGTTCGTTCGGCGGCACCCGACGGCGGCATTAACGTTGTTCGTTTCAAGCGTTTCTAGCATCATTGTTGCGCGATGCGCGGCGGGTAATGACCGAAGTTCGTTCGGCGGCACCCGACGGCGGCATTAACGTTATCCGTTTCACGCGTTTCTAAGATCATTGTTGCGCGATGCGCAGCGGGTAATGACCGAAGTTCGTTCGGCGGCACCCGACGGCGGCATTAACGTTGTTCGTTTCAGGCGTTTCTAGCATGATTGTTGTGCGATGCGCGGCGGGTATTGACCGAAGTTCGTTCGGCGGCACCCGACGGCGGCATTAACGTTGTTCGTTTCAGGCGTTTCTAAGATCATTGTTGCGCGATGCGCGGCCTGTAATGACCGAAGTTCGTTCGGCGGCACCCGCCGGCGGCATTAACGTTATCCGTTTCAGGCGTTTCTAGCATCATTGTTGCGCGATGCGCTGTTGGTAATGACCGAATTTCGTTCGGCGGCACCCGACGGCGGCATTAACGTTATCCGTTTCACGCGTTTCTAAGATCATTGTTGCGCGATGCGCAGCGGGTAATGACCGAAGTTCGTTCGGCGGCACCCGACGGCGGCATTAACGTTGTTCGTTTCAGGCGTTTCTAGCATCATTGTTGCGCGATGCGCGGCGGGTAATGACCGAAGTTCGTTCGGCGGCACCCGACGGCGGCATTAACGTTGTTCGTTTCAGGCGTTTCTAGCATCATTGTTGCGCGATGCGCAGCGGGTAATGACCGAAGTTCGTTCGGCGGCACCCGACGGCGGCATTAACGTTGTTCGTTTCAGGCGTTTCTAAGATCATTGTTGCGCGATGCGCAGCGGGTAATGACCGAAGTTCGTTCGGCGGCACCCGACGGCGGCATTAACGTTGTTCTTTTCAGGCGTTTCTAGCATCATTGTTGCGCGATGCGCGGCGGCTAATGACCGAAGTTCGTTCGGCGGCACCCGACGGCGGCATTAACGTTGTTCGTTTCAGGCGTTTCTAAGATCATTGTTGCGCGATGCGCGGCCTGTAATGACCGAAGTTCGTTCGGCGGCACCCGCCGGCGGCATTAACGTTATCCGTTTCAGGCGTTTCTAAGATCATTGTTGCGCGATGCGCTGTTGGTAATGACCGAAGTTCGTTCGGCGGCACCCGACGGCGGCATTAACGTTGTTCGTTTCAGGCGTTTCTAAGATCATTGTTGCGCGATGCGCTGTTGGTAATGACCGAAGTTCGTTCGGCGGCACCCGACGGCGGCATTAACGTTATCCGTTTCAGGCGTTTCTAGCATCATTGTTGCGGGATGCGCTGTTGGTAATGACCGAAGTTCGTTCGGCGGCACCCGCCGGCGGCATTAACGTTATCCGTTTCAGGCGTTTCTAAGATCATTGTTGCGCGATGCGCAGCGGGTAATGACCGAAGTTCGTTCGGCGGCACCCGACGGCGGCATTAACGTTGTTCGTTTCAAGCGTTTCTAGCATCATTGTTGCGCGATGCGCGGCGGGTAATGACCGAAGTTCGTTCGGCGGCACCCGACGGCGGCATTAACGTTATCCGTTTCACGCGTTTCTAAGATCATTGTTGCGCGATGCGCAGCGGGTAATGACCGAAGTTCGTTCGGCGGCACCCGACGGCGGCATTAACGTTGTTCGTTTCAGGCGTTTCTAGCATGATTGTTGTGCGATGCGCGGCGGGTATTGACCGAAGTTCGTTCGGCGGCACCCGACGGCGGCATTAACGTTGTTCGTTTCAGGCGTTTCTAAGATCATTGTTGCGCGATGCGCGGCCTGTAATGACCGAAGTTCGTTCGGCGGCACCCGCCGGCGGCATTAACGTTATCCGTTTCAGGCGTTTCTAGCATCATTGTTGCGCGATGCGCTGTTGGTAATGACCGAATTTCGTTCGGCGGCACCCGACGGCGGCATTAACGTTATCCGTTTCACGCGTTTCTAAGATCATTGTTGCGCGATGCGCAGCGGGTAATGACCGAAGTTCGTTCGGCGGCACCCGACGGCGGCATTAACGTTGTTCGTTTCAGGCGTTTCTAGCATCATTGTTGCGCGATGCGCGGCGGGTAATGACCGAAGTTCGTTCGGCGGCACCCGACGGCGGCATTAACGTTATCCGTTTCAGGCGTTTCTAGCATCATTGTTGCGCGATGCGCAGCGGGTAATGACCGAAGTTCGTTCGGCGGCACCCGACGGCGGCATTAACGTTGTTCTTTTCAGGCGTTTCTAGCATCATTGTTGCGCGATGCGCGGCGGCTAATGACCGAAGTTCGTTCGGCGGCACCCGACGGCGGCATTAACGTTGTTCGTTTCAGGCGTTTCTAAGATCATTGTTGCGCGATGCGCGGCCTGTAATGACCGAAGTTCGTTCGGCGGCACCCGCCGGCGGCATTAACGTTATCCGTTTCAGGCGTTTCTAAGATCATTGTTGCGCGATGCGCTGTTGGTAATGACCGAAGTTCGTTCGGCGGCACCCGACGGCGGCATTAACGTTGTTCGTTTCAGGCGTTTCTAAGATCATTGTTGCGCGATGCGCTGTTGGTAATGACCGAAGTTCGTTCGGCGGCACCCGACGGCGGCATTAACGTTATCCGTTTCAGGCGTTTCTAGCATCATTGTTGCGGGATGCGCTGTTGGTAATGACCGAAGTTCGTTCGGCGGCACCCGCCGGCGGCATTAACGTTATCCGTTTCAGGCGTTTCTAAGATCATTGTTGCGCGATGCGCAGCGGGTAATGACCGAAGTTCGTTCGGCGGCACCCGACGGCGGCATTAACGTTGTTCGTTTCAAGCGTTTCTAGCATCATTGTTGCGCGATGCGCGGCGGGTAATGACCGAAGTTCGTTCGGCGGCACCCGACGGCGGCATTAACGTTATCCGTTTCACGCGTTTCTAAGATCATTGTTGCGCGATGCGCAGCGGGTAATGACCGAAGTTCGTTCGGCGGCACCCGACGGCGGCATTAACGTTGTTCGTTTCAGGCGTTTCTAGCATGATTGTTGTGCGATGCGCGGCGGGTATTGACCGAAGTTCGTTCGGCGGCACCCGACGGCGGCATTAACGTTGTTCGTTTCAGGCGTTTCTAAGATCATTGTTGCGCGATGCGCGGCCTGTAATGACCGAAGTTCGTTCGGCGGCACCCGCCGGCGGCATTAACGTTATCCGTTTCAGGCGTTTCTAGCATCATTGTTGCGCGATGCGCTGTTGGTAATGACCGAATTTCGTTCGGCGGCACCCGACGGCGGCATTAACGTTATCCGTTTCACGCGTTTCTAAGATCATTGTTGCGCGATGCGCAGCGGGTAATGACCGAAGTTCGTTCGGCGGCACCCGACGGCGGCATTAACGTTGTTCGTTTCAGGCGTTTCTAGCATCATTGTTGCGCGATGCGCGGCGGGTAATGACCGAAGTTCGTTCGGCGGCACCCGACGGCGGCATTAACGTTGTTCGTTTCAGGCGTTTCTAGCATCATTGTTGCGCGATGCGCGGCGGGTAATGACCGAAGTTCGTTCGGCGGCACCCGACGGCGGCATTAACGTTATCCGTTTCAGGCGTTTCTAGCATCATTGTTGCGCGATGCGCAGCGGGTAATGACCGAAGTTCGTTCGGCGGCACCCGACGGCGGCATTAACGTTGTTCTTTTCAGGCGTTTCTAGCATCATTGTTGCGCGATGCGCGGCGGCTAATGACCGAAGTTCGTTCGGCGGCACCCGACGGCGGCATTAACGTTGTTCGTTTCAGGCGTTTCTAAGATCATTGTTGCGCGATGCGCAGCGGGTAATGACCGAAGTTCGTTCGGCGGCACCCGACGGCGGCATTAACGTTGTTCTTTTCAGGCGTTTCTAGCATCATTGTTGCGCGATGCGCGGCGGCTAATGACCGAAGTTCGTTCGGCGGCACCCGACGGCGGCATTAACGTTGTTCGTTTCAGGCGTTTCTAAGATCATTGTTGCGCGATGCGCGGCCTGTAATGACCGAAGTTCGTTCGGCGGCACCCGCCGGCGGCATTAACGTTATCCGTTTCAGGCGTTTCTAAGATCATTGTTGCGCGATGCGCTGTTGGTAATGACCGAAGTTCGTTCGGCGGCACCCGACGGCGGCATTAACGTTGTTCGTTTCAGGCGTTTCTAAGATCATTGTTGCGCGATGCGCTGTTGGTAATGACCGAAGTTCGTTCGGCGGCACCCGACGGCGGCATTAACGTTATCCGTTTCAGGCGTTTCTAGCATCATTGTTGCGGGATGCGCTGTTGGTAATGACCGAAGTTCGTTCGGCGGCACCCGCCGGCGGCATTAACGTTATCCGTTTCAGGCGTTTCTAAGATCATTGTTGCGCGATGCGCAGCGGGTAATGACCGAAGTTCGTTCGGCGGCACCCGACGGCGGCATTAACGTTGTTCGTTTCAAGCGTTTCTAGCATCATTGTTGCGCGATGCGCGGCGGGTAATGACCGAAGTTCGTTCGGCGGCACCCGACGGCGGCATTAACGTTATCCGTTTCACGCGTTTCTAAGATCATTGTTGCGCGATGCGCAGCGGGTAATGACCGAAGTTCGTTCGGCGGCACCCGACGGCGGCATTAACGTTGTTCGTTTCAGGCGTTTCTAGCATGATTGTTGTGCGATGCGCGGCGGGTATTGACCGAAGTTCGTTCGGCGGCACCCGACGGCGGCATTAACGTTGTTCGTTTCAGGCGTTTCTAAGATCATTGTTGCGCGATGCGCGGCCTGTAATGACCGAAGTTCGTTCGGCGGCACCCGCCGGCGGCATTAACGTTATCCGTTTCAGGCGTTTCTAGCATCATTGTTGCGCGATGCGCTGTTGGTAATGACCGAATTTCGTTCGGCGGCACCCGACGGCGGCATTAACGTTATCCGTTTCACGCGTTTCTAAGATCATTGTTGCGCGATGCGCAGCGGGTAATGACCGAAGTTCGTTCGGCGGCACCCGACGGCGGCATTAACGTTGTTCGTTTCAGGCGTTTCTAGCATCATTGTTGCGCGATGCGCGGCGGGTAATGACCGAAGTTCGTTCGGCGGCACCCGACGGCGGCATTAACGTTATCCGTTTCAGGCGTTTCTAGCATCATTGTTGCGCGATGCGCAGCGGGTAATGACCGAAGTTCGTTCGGCGGCACCCGACGGCGGCATTAACGTTATCCGTTTCAGGCGTTTCTAGCATCATTGTTGCGCGATGCGCTGTTGGTAATGACCGAATTTCGTTCGGCGGCACCCGACGGCGGCATTAACGTTCTTCGTTTCAGGCGTTTCTAGCGTCATTGTTGCGCGATGCGCTGTTGGTAATGACCGAAGTTCGTTCGGCGGCACCCGACGGCGGCATTAACGTTATCCGTTTCAGGCGTTTCTAGCATCATTGTTGCGCGATGCGCTGTTGGTAATGACCGAATTTCGTTCGGCGGCACCCGACGGCGGCATTAACGTTATCCGTTTCACGCGTTTCTAAGATCATTGTTGCGCGATGCGCAGCGGGTAATGACCGAAGTTCGTTCGGCGGCACCCGACGGCGGCATTAACGTTATCCGTTTCAGGCGTTTCTAGCATCATTGTTGCGCGATGCGCGGCGGGTAATGACCGAAGTTCGTTCGGCGGCACCCGACGGCGGCATTAACGTTATCCGTTTCAGGCGTTTCTAGCATCATTGTTGCGCGATGCGCAGCGGGTAATGACCGAAGTTCGTTCGGCGGCACCCGACGGCGGCATTAACGTTGTTCTTTTCAGGCGTTTCTAGCATCATTGTTGCGCGATGCGCGGCGGCTAATGACCGAAGTTCGTTCGGCGGCACCCGACGGCGGCATTAACGTTATCCGTTTCACGCGTTTCTAAGATCATTGTTGCGCGATGCGCAGCGGGTAATGACCGAAGTTCGTTCGGCGGCACCCGACGGCGGCATTAACGTTGTTCGTTTCAGGCGTTTCTAGCATCATTGTTGTGCGATGCGCGGCGGGTATTGACCGAAGTTCGTTCGGCGGCACCCGACGGCGGCATTAACGTTGTTCGTTTCAGGCGTTTCTAAGATCATTGTTGCGCGATGCGCGGCCTGTAATGACCGAAGTTCGTTCGGCGGCACCCGCCGGCGGCATTAACGTTATCCGTTTCAGGCGTTTCTAAGATCATTGTTGCGCGATGCGCTGTTGGTAATGACCGAAGTTCGTTCGGCGGCACCCGCCGGCGGCATTAACGTTATCCGTTTCACGCGTTTCTAAGATCATTGTTGCGCGATGCGCTGTTGGTAATGACCGAAGTTCGTTCGGCGGCACCCGACGGCGGCATTAACGTTATCCGTTTCAGGCGTTTCTAGCATCATTGTTGCGCGATGCGCTGTTGGTAATGACCGAAGTTTGTTCGGCGGCACCCGCCGGCGGCATTAACGTTATCCGTTTCAGGCGTTTCTAGCATCATTGTTGCGCGATGCGCTGTTGGTAATGACCGAATTTCGTTCGGCGGCACCCGACGGCGGCATTAACGTTCTTCGTTTCAGGCGTTTCTAGCATCATTGTTGCGCGATGCGCTGTTGGTAATGACCGAAGTTCGTTCGGCGGCACCCGACGGCGGCATTAACGTTATCCGTTTCAGGCGTTTCTAGCATCATTGTTGCGCGATGCGCTGTTGGTAATGACCGAATTTCGTTCGGCGGCACCCGACGGCGGCATTAACGTTATCCGTTTCACGCGTTTCTAAGATCATTGTTGCGCGATGCGCAGCGGGTAATGACCGAAGTTCGTTCGGCGGCACCCGACGGCGGCATTAACGTTGTTCGTTTCAGGCGTTTCTAGCATCATTGTTGCGCGATGCGCGGCGGGTAATGACCGAAGTTCGTTCGGCGGCACCCGACGGCGGCATTAACGTTATCCGTTTCAGGCGTTTCTAGCATCATTGTTGCGCGATGCGCTGTTGGTAATGACCGAAGTTCGTTCGGCGGCACCCGACGGCGGCATTAACGTTATCCGTTTCAGGCGTTTCTAGCATCATTGTTGCGCGATGCGCTGTTGGTAATGACCGAATTTCGTTCGGCGGCACCCGACGGCGGCATTAACGTTATCCGTTTCACGCGTTTCTAAGATCATTGTTGCGCGATGCGCAGCGGGTAATGACCGAAGTTCGTTCGGCGGCACCCGACGGCGGCATTAACGTTGTTCGTTTCAGGCGTTTCTAAGATCATTGTTGCGCGATGCGCGGCCTGTAATGACCGAAGTTCGTTCGGCGGCACCCGCCGGCGGCATTAACGTTATCCGTTTCAGGCGTTTCTAAGATCATTGTTGCGCGATGCGCTGTTGGTAATGACCGAAGTTCGTTCGGCGGCACCCGCCGGCGGCATTAACGTTATCCGTTTCACGCGTTTCTAAGATCATTGTTGCGCGATGCGCTGTTGGTAATGACCGAAGTTCGTTCGGCGGCACCCGACGGCGGCATTAACGTTCTTCGTTTCAGGCGTTTCTAGCATCATTGTTGCGCGATGCGCTGTTGGTAATGACCGAAGTTCGTTCGGCGGCACCCGACGGCGGCATTGACGTTATCCGTTTCAGGCGTTTCTAGCATCATTGTTGCGCGATGCGCTGTTGGTAATGACCGAATTTCGTTCGGCGGCACCCGACGGCGGCATTAACGTTATCCGTTTCACGCGTTTCTAAGATCATTGTTGCGCGATGCGCAGCGGGTAATGACCGAAGTTCGTTCGGCGGCACCCGACGGCGGCATTAACGTTCTTCGTTTCAGGCGTTTCTAGCATCATTGTTGCGCGACGCGCGGCGGGTAATGACCGAAGTTCGTTCGGCGGCACCCGACGGCGGCATTAACGTTGTTCTTTTCAGGCGTTTCTAGCATCATTGTTGCGCGATGCGCGGCGGCTAATGACCGAAGTTCGTTCGGCGGCACCCGACGGCGGCATTAACGTTGTTCGTTTCAGGCGTTTCTAACATCATTGTTGCGCGATGCGCTGTTGGTAATGACCGAAGTTCGTTCGGCGGCACCCGACGGCGGCATTAACGTTATCCGTTTCAGGCGTTTCGAGCATCATTGTTGCGCGATGCGCTGTTGGTAATGACCGAAGTTCGTTCGGCGGCACCCGACGGCGGCATTAACGTTCTTCGTTTCAGGCGTTTCTAGCATCATTGTTGCGCGATGCGCTGTTGGTAATGACCGAAGTTCGTTCGGCGGCACCCGACGGCGGCATTAACGTTATCCGTTTCAGGCGTTTCTAGCATCATTGTTGCGCGATGCGCTGTTGGTAATGACCGAAGTTCGTTCGGCGGCACCCGACGGCGGCATTAACGTTATCCGTTTCAGGCGTTTCTAGCATCATTGTTGCGCGATGCGCTGTTGGTAATGACCGAATTTCGTTCGGCGGCACCCGACGGCGGCATTAACGTTATCCGTTTCACGCGTTTCTAAGATCATTGTTGCGCGATGCGCAGCGGGTAATGACCGAAGTTCGTTCGGCGGCACCCGACGGCGGCATTAACGTTGTTCGTTTCAGGCGTTTCTAGCATCATTGTTGCGCGACGCGCGGCGGGTAATGACCGAAGTTCGTTCGGCGGCACCCGACGGCGGCATTAACGTTGTTCTTTTCAGGCGTTTCTAGCATCATTGTTGCGCGATGCGCGGCGGCTAATGACCGAAGTTCGTTCGGCGGCACCCGACGGCGGCATTAACGTTCTTCGTTTCAGGCGTTTCTAGCATCATTGTTGCGCGATGCGCTGTTGGTAATGACCGAAGTTCGTTCGGCGGCACCCGACGGCGGCATTAACGTTATCCGTTTCAGGCGTTTCTAGCATCATTGTTGCGCGATGCGCTGTTGGTAATGACCGAATTTCGTTCGGCGGCACCCGACGGCGGCATTAACGTTATCCGTTTCACGCGTTTCTAAGATCATTGTTGCGCGATGCGCAGCGGGTAATGACCGAAGTTCGTTCGGCGGCACCCGACGGCGGCATTAACGTTGTTCGTTTCAGGCGTTTCTAGCATCATTGTTGCGCGATGCGCGGCGGGTAATGACCGAAGTTCGTTCGGCGGCACCCGCCGGCGGCATTAACGTTATCCGTTTTAGGCGTTTCTAAGATCATTGTTGCGCGATGCGCTGTTGGTAATGACCGAAGTTCGTTCGGCGGCACCCGACGGCGGCATTAACGTTGTTCGTTTCAGGCGTTTCTAGCATCATTGTTGCGCGATACGCTGTTGGTAATGACCGAAGTTCGTTCGGCGGCACCCGACGGCGGCATTAACGTTATCCGTTTCACGCGTTTCTAAGATCATTGTTGCGCGATGCGCTGTTGGTAATGACTGAAGTTCGTTCGGCGGCACCCGACGGCAGCATTAACGTTATCCGTTTCAGGCGTTTCGAGCATCATTGTTGCGCGATGCGCTGTTGGTAATGACCGAAGTTCGTTCGGCGGCACCCGCCGGCGGCATTAACGTTATCCGTTTCACGCGTTTCTAAGATCATTGTTGCGCGATGCGCTGTTGGTAATGACCGAAGTTCGTTCGGCGGCACCCGACGGCGGCATTAACGTTCTTCGTTTCAGGCGTTTCTAGCATCATTGTTGCGCGATGCGCTGTTGGTAATGACCGAAGTTCGTTCGGCGGCACCCGACGGCGGCATTAACGTTATCCGTTTCAGGCGTTTCTAAGATCATTGTTGCGCGATGCGCGGCGGGTAATGACCGAAGTTCGTTCGGCGGCACCCGACGGCGGCACCCGACGGCGGCATTAACGTTATCCGTTTCAGGCGTTTCTAGCATCATTGTTGCGCGATGCGCTGTTGGTAATGACCGAAGTTCGTTCGGCGGCACCCGACGGCGGCATTAACGTTATCCGTTTCACGCGTTTCTAAGATCATTGTTGCGCGATGCGCAGCGGGTAATGACCGAAGTTCGTTCGGCGGCACCCGACGGCGGCATTAACGTTGTTCTTTTCAGGCGTTTCTAGCATCATTGTTGCGCGATGCGCGGCGGCTAATGACCGAAGTTCGTTCGGCGGCACCCGACGGCGGCATTAACGTTGTTCGTTTCAGGCGTTTCTAACATCATTGTTGCGCGATGCGCTGTTGGTAATGACCGAAGTTCGTTCGGCGGCACCCGACGGCGGCATTAACGTTGTTCGTTTCAAGCGTTTCTAGCATCATTGTTGCGCGATGCGCGGCGGCTAATGACCGAAGTTCGTTCGGCGGCACCCGACGGCGGCATTAACGTTGTTCGTTTCAGGCGTTTCTAAGATCATTGTTGCGCGATGCGCGGCCTGTAATGACCGAAGTTCGTTCGGCGGCACCCGCCGGCGGCATTAACGTTATCCGTTTCAGGCGTTTCTAAGATCATTGTTGCGCGATGCGCGGCGGGTAATGACCGAAGTTCGTTCGGCGGCACCCGACGGCGGCATTAACGTTCTTCGTTTCAGGCGTTTCTAGCATCATTGTTGCGCGACGCGCGGCGGGTAATGACCGAAGTTCGTTCGGCGGCACCCGACGGCGGCATTAACGTTGTTCTTTTCAGGCGTTTCTAGCATCATTGTTGCGCGATGCGCGGCGGCTAATGACCGAAGTTCGTTCGGCGGCACCCGACGGCGGCATTAACGTTATCCGTTTCACGCGTTTCTAAGATCATTGTTGCGCGATGCGCAGCGGGTAATGACCGAAGTTCGTTCGGCGGCACCCGACGGCGGCATTAACGTTGTTCGTTTCAGGCGTTTCTAGCATCATTGTTGTGCGATGCGCGGCGGGTATTGACCGAAGTTCGTTCGGCGGCACCCGACGGCGGCATTAACGTTGTTCGTTTCAGGAGTTTCTAAGATCATTGTTGCGCGATGCGCGGCCTGTAATGACCGAAGTTCGTTCGGCGGCACCCGCCGGCGGCATTAACGTTATCCGTTTCAGGCGTTTCTAAGATCATTGTTGCGCGATGCGCTGTTGGTAATGACCGAAGTTCGTTCGGCGGCACCCGACGGCGGCATTAACGTTATCCGTTTCAGGCGTTTCTAGCATCATTGTTGCGCGATGCGCTGTTGGTAATGACCGAAGTTTGTTCGGCGGCACCCGCCGGCGGCATTAACGTTATCCGTTTCAGGCGTTTCTAGCATCATTGTTGCGCGATGCGCTGTTGGTAATGACCGAATTTCGTTCGGCGGCACCCGACGGCGGCATTAACGTTCTTCGTTTCAGGCGTTTCTAGCATCATTGTTGCGCGATGCGCTGTTGGTAATGACCGAAGTTCGTTCGGCGGCACCCGACGGCGGCATTAACGTTATCCGTTTCAGGCGTTTCTAGCATCATTGTTGCGCGATGCGCTGTTGGTAATGACCGAATTTCGTTCGGCGGCACCCGACGGCGGCATTAACGTTATCCGTTTCACGCGTTTCTCAGATCATTGTTGCGCGATGCGCAGCGGGTAATGACCGAAGTTCGTTCGGCGGCACCCGACGGCGGCATTAACGTTGTTCGTTTCAGGCGTTTCTAGCATCATTGTTGCGCGATGCGCGGCGGGTAATGACCGAAGTTCGTTCGGCGGCACCCGACGGCGGCATTAACGTTATCCGTTTCAGGCGTTTCTAGCATCATTGTTGCGCGATGCGCGGCCTGTAATGACCGAAGTTCGTTCGGCGGCACCCGCCGGCGGCATTAACGTTATCCGTTTCAGGCGTTTCTAAGATCATTGTTGCGCGATGCGCTGTTGGTAATGACCGAAGTTCGTTCGGCGGCACCCGACGGCGGCATTAACGTTGTTCGTTTCAGGCGTTTCTAGCATCATTGTTGCGCGATACGCTGTTGGTAATGACCGAAGTTCGTTCGGCGGCACCCGACGGCGGCATTAACGTTATCCGTTTCACGCGTTTCTAAGATCATTGTTGCGCGATGCGCTGTTGGTAATGACTGAAGTTCGTTCGGCGGCACCCGACGGCGGCATTAACGTTATCCGTTTCAGGCGTTTCTAGCATCATTGTTGCGGGATGCGCTGTTGGTAATGACCGAAGTTCGTTCGGCGGCACCCGACGGCGGCATTAACGTTGTTCGTTTCAGGCGTTTCTAACATCATTGTTGCGCGATGCGCTGTTGGTAATGACCGAAGTTCGTTCGGCGGCACCCAACGGCGGCATTAACGTTGTTCGTTTCAGGCGTTTCTAACATCATTGTTGCGCGATGCGCTGTTGGTAATGACCGAAGTTCGTTCGGCGGCACCCGACGGCAGCATTAACGTTATCCGTTTCAGGCGTTTCGAGCATCATTGTTGCGCGATGCGCTGTTGGTAATGACCGAAGTTCGTTCGGCGGCACCCGCCGGCGGCATTAACGTTATCCGTTTCACGCGTTTCTAAGATCATTGTTGCGCGATGCGCTGTTGGTAATGACCGAAGTTCGTTCGGCGGCACCCGACGGCGGCATTAACGTTCTTCGTTTCAGGCGTTTCTAGCATCATTGTTGCGCGATGCGCTGTTGGTAATGACCGAAGTTCGTTCGGCGGCACCCGACGGCGGCATTAACGTTATCCGTTTCAGGCGTTTCTAGCATCATTGTTGCGCGATGCGCTGTTGGTAATGACCGAATTTCGTTCGGCGGCACCCGACGGCGGCATTAACGTTATCCGTTTCACGCGTTTCTAAGATCATTGTTGCGCGATGCGCAGCGGGTAATGACCGAAGTTCGTTCGGCGGCACCCGACGGCGGCATTAACGTTCTTCGTTTCAGGCGTTTCTAGCATCATTGTTGCGCGACGCGCGGCGGGTAATGACCGAAGTTCGTTCGGCGGCACCCGACGGCGGCATTAACGTTGTTCTTTTCAGGCGTTTCTAGCATCATTGTTGCGCGATGCGCGGCGGCTAATGACCGAAGTTCGTTCGGCGGCACCCGACGGCGGCATTAACGTTGTTCGTTTCAGGCGTTTCTAACATCATTGTTGCGCGATGCGCTGTTGGTAATGACCGAAGTTCGTTCGGCGGCACCCGACGGCGGCATTAACGTTATCCGTTTCAGGCGTTTCGAGCATCATTGTTGCGCGATGCGCTGTTGGTAATGACCGAAGTTCGTTCGGCGGCACCCGACGGCGGCATTAACGTTATCCGTTTCAGGCGTTTCTAGCATCATTGTTGCGCGATGCGCTGTTGGTAATGACCGAATTTCGTTCGGCGGCACCCGACGGCGGCATTAACGTTATCCGTTTCACGCGTTTCTAAGATCATTGTTGCGCGATGCGCAGCGGGTAATGACCGAAGTTCGTTCGGCGGCACCCGACGGCGGCATTAACGTTGTTCGTTTCAGGCGTTTCTAGCATCATTGTTGCGCGACGCGCGGCGGGTAATGACCGAAGTTCGTTCGGCGGCACCCGACGGCGGCATTAACGTTGTTCTTTTCAGGCGTTTCTAGCATCATTGTTGCGCGATGCGCGGCGGCTAATGACCGAAGTTCGTTCGGCGGCACCCGACGGCGGCATTAACGTTCTTCGTTTCAGGCGTTTCTAGCATCATTGTTGCGCGATGCGCTGTTGGTAATGACCGAAGTTCGTTCGGCGGCACCCGACGGCGGCATTAACGTTATCCGTTTCAGGCGTTTCTAGCATCATTGTTGCGCGATGCGCTGTTGGTAATGACCGAATTTCGTTCGGCGGCACCCGACGGCGGCATTAACGTTATCCGTTTCACGCGTTTCTAAGATCATTGTTGCGCGATGCGCAGCGGGTAATGACCGAAGTTCGTTCGGCGGCACCCGACGGCGGCATTAACGTTGTTCGTTTCAGGCGTTTCTAGCATCATTGTTGCGCGATGCGCGGCGGGTAATGACCGAAGTTCGTTCGGCGGCACCCGCCGGCGGCATTAACGTTATCCGTTTCAGGCGTTTCTAAGATCATTGTTGCGCGATGCGCTGTTGGTAATGACCGAAGTTCGTTCGGCGGCACCCGACGGCGGCATTAACGTTGTTCGTTTCAGGCGTTTCTAGCATCATTGTTGCGCGATACGCTGTTGGTAATGACCGAAGTTCGTTCGGCGGCACCCGACGGCGGCATTAACGTTATCCGTTTCACGCGTTTCTAAGATCATTGTTGCGCGATGCGCTGTTGGTAATGACTGAAGTTCGTTCGGCGGCACCCGACGGCAGCATTAACGTTATCCGTTTCAGGCGTTTCGAGCATCATTGTTGCGCGATGCGCTGTTGGTAATGACCGAAGTTCGTTCGGCGGCACCCGCCGGCGGCATTAACGTTATCCGTTTCACGCGTTTCTAAGATCATTGTTGCGCGATGCGCTGTTGGTAATGACCGAAGTTCGTTCGGCGGCACCCGACGGCGGCATTAACGTTCTTCGTTTCAGGCGTTTCTAGCATCATTGTTGCGCGACGCGCGGCGGGTAATGACCGAAGTTCGTTCGGCGGCATCCGACGGCGGCATTAACGTTGTTCTTTTCAGGCGTTTCTAGCATCATTGTTGCGCGATGCGCGGCGGCTAATGACCGAAGTTCGTTCGGCGGCACCCGACGGCGGCATTAACGTTGTTCGTTTCAGGCGTTTCTAACATCATTGTTGCGCGATGCGCTGTTGGTAATGACCGAAGTTCGTTCGGCGGCACCCGACGGCGGCATTAACGTTATCCGTTTCAGGCGTTTCGAGCATCATTGTTGCGCGATGCGCTGTTGGTAATGACCGAAGTTCGTTCGGCGGCACCCGACGGCGGCATTAACGTTCTTCGTTTCAGGCGTTTCTAGCATCATTGTTGCGCGATGCGCTGTTGGTAATGACCGAAGTTCGTTCGGCGGCACCCGACGGCGGCATTAACGTTATCCGTTTCAGGCGTTTCTAGCATCATTGTTGCGCGATGCGCTGTTGGTAATGACCGAAGTTCGTTCGGCGGCACCCGACGGCGGCATTAACGTTATCCGTTTCAGGCGTTTCTAGCATCATTGTTGCGCGATGCGCTGTTGGTAATGACCGAATTTCGTTCGGCGGCACCCGACGGCGGCATTAACGTTATCCGTTTCACGCGTTTCTAAGATCATTGTTGCGCGATGCGCAGCGGGTAATGACCGAAGTTCGTTCGGCGGCACCCGACGGCGGCATTAACGTTGTTCGTTTCAGGCGTTTCTAGCATCATTGTTGCGCGACGCGCGGCGGGTAATGACCGAAGTTCGTTCGGCGGCACCCGACGGCGGCATTAACGTTGTTCTTTTCAGGCGTTTCTAGCATCATTGTTGCGCGATGCGCGGCGGCTAATGACCGAAGTTCGTTCGGCGGCACCCGACGGCGGCATTAACGTTCTTCGTTTCAGGCGTTTCTAGCATCATTGTTGCGCGATGCGCTGTTGGTAATGACCGAAGTTCGTTCGGCGGCACCCGACGGCGGCATTAACGTTATCCGTTTCAGGCGTTTCTAGCATCATTGTTGCGCGATGCGCTGTTGGTAATGACCGAATTTCGTTCGGCGGCACCCGACGGCGGCATTAACGTTATCCGTTTCACGCGTTTCTAAGATCATTGTTGCGCGATGCGCAGCGGGTAATGACCGAAGTTCGTTCGGCGGCACCCGACGGCGGCATTAACGTTGTTCGTTTCAGGCGTTTCTAGCATCATTGTTGCGCGATGCGCGGCGGGTAATGACCGAAGTTCGTTCGGCGGCACCCGCCGGCGGCATTAACGTTATCCGTTTTAGGCGTTTCTAAGATCATTGTTGCGCGATGCGCTGTTGGTAATGACCGAAGTTCGTTCGGCGGCACCCGACGGCGGCATTAACGTTGTTCGTTTCAGGCGTTTCTAGCATCATTGTTGCGCGATACGCTGTTGGTAATGACCGAAGTTCGTTCGGCGGCACCCGACGGCGGCATTAACGTTATCCGTTTCACGCGTTTCTAAGATCATTGTTGCGCGATGCGCTGTTGGTAATGACTGAAGTTCGTTCGGCGGCACCCGACGGCAGCATTAACGTTATCCGTTTCAGGCGTTTCGAGCATCATTGTTGCGCGATGCGCTGTTGGTAATGACCGAAGTTCGTTCGGCGGCACCCGCCGGCGGCATTAACGTTATCCGTTTCACGCGTTTCTAAGATCATTGTTGCGCGATGCGCTGTTGGTAATGACCGAAGTTCGTTCGGCGGCACCCGACGGCGGCATTAACGTTCTTCGTTTCAGGCGTTTCTAGCATCATTGTTGCGCGATGCGCTGTTGGTAATGACCGAAGTTCGTTCGGCGGCACCCGACGGCGGCATTAACGTTATCCGTTTCAGGCGTTTCTAAGATCATTGTTGCGCGATGCGCGGCGGGTAATGACCGAAGTTCGTTCGGCGGCACCCGACGGCGGCACCCGACGGCGGCATTAACGTTATCCGTTTCAGGCGTTTCTAGCATCATTGTTGCGCGATGCGCTGTTGGTAATGACCGAAGTTCGTTCGGCGGCACCCGACGGCGGCATTAACGTTATCCGTTTCACGCGTTTCTAAGATCATTGTTGCGCGATGCGCAGCGGGTAATGACCGAAGTTCGTTCGGCGGCACCCGACGGCGGCATTAACGTTGTTCTTTTCAGGCGTTTCTAGCATCATTGTTGCGCGATGCGCGGCGGCTAATGACCGAAGTTCGTTCGGCGGCACCCGACGGCGGCATTAACGTTGTTCGTTTCAGGCGTTTCTAACATCATTGTTGCGCGATGCGCTGTTGGTAATGACCGAAGTTCGTTCGGCGGCACCCGACGGCGGCATTAACGTTGTTCGTTTCAAGCGTTTCTAGCATCATTGTTGCGCGATGCGCGGCGGCTAATGACCGAAGTTCGTTCGGCGGCACCCGACGGCGGCATTAACGTTGTTCGTTTCAGGCGTTTCTAAGATCATTGTTGCGCGATGCGCGGCCTGTAATGACCGAAGTTCGTTCGGCGGCACCCGCCGGCGGCATTAACGTTATCCGTTTCAGGCGTTTCTAAGATCATTGTTGCGCGATGCGCGGCGGGTAATGACCGAAGTTCGTTCGGCGGCACCCGACGGCGGCATTAACGTTCTTCGTTTCAGGCGTTTCTAGCATCATTGTTGCGCGACGCGCGGCGGGTAATGACCGAAGTTCGTTCGGCGGCACCCGACGGCGGCATTAACGTTGTTCTTTTCAGGCGTTTCTAGCATCATTGTTGCGCGATGCGCGGCGGCTAATGACCGAAGTTCGTTCGGCGGCACCCGACGGCGGCATTAACGTTATCCGTTTCACGCGTTTCTAAGATCATTGTTGCGCGATGCGCAGCGGGTAATGACCGAAGTTCGTTCGGCGGCACCCGACGGCGGCATTAACGTTGTTCGTTTCAGGCGTTTCTAGCATCATTGTTGTGCGATGCGCGGCGGGTATTGACCGAAGTTCGTTCGGCGGCACCCGACGGCGGCATTAACGTTGTTCGTTTCAGGAGTTTCTAAGATCATTGTTGCGCGATGCGCGGCCTGTAATGACCGAAGTTCGTTCGGCGGCACCCGCCGGCGGCATTAACGTTATCCGTTTCAGGCGTTTCTAAGATCATTGTTGCGCGATGCGCTGTTGGTAATGACCGAAGTTCGTTCGGCGGCACCCGCCGGCGGCATTAACGTTATCCGTTTCACGCGTTTCTAAGATCATTGTTGCGCGATGCGCTGTTGGTAATGACCGAAGTTCGTTCGGCGGCACCCGACGGCGGCATTAACGTTATCCGTTTCAGGCGTTTCTAGCATCATTGTTGCGCGATGCGCTGTTGGTAATGACCGAAGTTTGTTCGGCGGCACCCGCCGGCGGCATTAACGTTATCCGTTTCAGGCGTTTCTAGCATCATTGTTGCGCGATGCGCTGTTGGTAATGACCGAATTTCGTTCGGCGGCACCCGACGGCGGCATTAACGTTCTTCGTTTCAGGCGTTTCTAGCATCATTGTTGCGCGATGCGCTGTTGGTAATGACCGAAGTTCGTTCGGCGGCACCCGACGGCGGCATTAACGTTATCCGTTTCAGGCGTTTCTAGCATCATTGTTGCGCGATGCGCTGTTGGTAATGACCGAATTTCGTTCGGCGGCACCCGACGGCGGCATTAACGTTATCCGTTTCACGCGTTTCTCAGATCATTGTTGCGCGATGCGCAGCGGGTAATGACCGAAGTTCGTTCGGCGGCACCCGACGGCGGCATTAACGTTGTTCGTTTCAGGCGTTTCTAGCATCATTGTTGCGCGATGCGCGGCGGGTAATGACCGAAGTTCGTTCGGCGGCACCCGACGGCGGCATTAACGTTATCCGTTTCAGGCGTTTCTAGCATCATTGTTGCGCGATGCGCGGCCTGTAATGACCGAAGTTCGTTCGGCGGCACCCGCCGGCGGCATTAACGTTATCCGTTTCAGGCGTTTCTAAGATCATTGTTGCGCGATGCGCTGTTGGTAATGACCGAAGTTCGTTCGGCGGCACCCGACGGCGGCATTAACGTTGTTCGTTTCAGGCGTTTCTAGCATCATTGTTGCGCGATACGCTGTTGGTAATGACCGAAGTTCGTTCGGCGGCACCCGACGGCGGCATTAACGTTATCCGTTTCACGCGTTTCTAAGATCATTGTTGCGCGATGCGCTGTTGGTAATGACTGAAGTTCGTTCGGCGGCACCCGACGGCGGCATTAACGTTATCCGTTTCAGGCGTTTCTAGCATCATTGTTGCGGGATGCGCTGTTGGTAATGACCGAAGTTCGTTCGGCGGCACCCGACGGCGGCATTAACGTTGTTCGTTTCAGGCGTTTCTAACATCATTGTTGCGCGATGCGCTGTTGGTAATGACCGAAGTTCGTTCGGCGGCACCCAACGGCGGCATTAACGTTGTTCGTTTCAGGCGTTTCTAACATCATTGTTGCGCGATGCGCTGTTGGTAATGACCGAAGTTCGTTCGGCGGCACCCGACGGCAGCATTAACGTTATCCGTTTCAGGCGTTTCGAGCATCATTGTTGCGCGATGCGCTGTTGGTAATGACCGAAGTTCGTTCGGCGGCACCCGCCGGCGGCATTAACGTTATCCGTTTCACGCGTTTCTAAGATCATTGTTGCGCGATGCGCTGTTGGTAATGACCGAAGTTCGTTCGGCGGCACCCGACGGCGGCATTAACGTTCTTCGTTTCAGGCGTTTCTAGCATCATTGTTGCGCGATGCGCTGTTGGTAATGACCGAAGTTCGTTCGGCGGCACCCGACGGCGGCATTAACGTTATCCGTTTCAGGCGTTTCTAGCATCATTGTTGCGCGATGCGCTGTTGGTAATGACCGAATTTCGTTCGGCGGCACCCGACGGCGGCATTAACGTTATCCGTTTCACGCGTTTCTAAGATCATTGTTGCGCGATGCGCAGCGGGTAATGACCGAAGTTCGTTCGGCGGCACCCGACGGCGGCATTAACGTTCTTCGTTTCAGGCGTTTCTAGCATCATTGTTGCGCGACGCGCGGCGGGTAATGACCGAAGTTCGTTCGGCGGCACCCGACGGCGGCATTAACGTTGTTCTTTTCAGGCGTTTCTAGCATCATTGTTGCGCGATGCGCGGCGGCTAATGACCGAAGTTCGTTCGGCGGCACCCGACGGCGGCATTAACGTTGTTCGTTTCAGGCGTTTCTAACATCATTGTTGCGCGATGCGCTGTTGGTAATGACCGAAGTTCGTTCGGCGGCACCCGACGGCGGCATTAACGTTATCCGTTTCAGGCGTTTCGAGCATCATTGTTGCGCGATGCGCTGTTGGTAATGACCGAAGTTCGTTCGGCGGCACCCGACGGCGGCATTAACGTTATCCGTTTCAGGCGTTTCTAGCATCATTGTTGCGCGATGCGCTGTTGGTAATGACCGAATTTCGTTCGGCGGCACCCGACGGCGGCATTAACGTTATCCGTTTCACGCGTTTCTAAGATCATTGTTGCGCGATGCGCAGCGGGTAATGACCGAAGTTCGTTCGGCGGCACCCGACGGCGGCATTAACGTTGTTCGTTTCAGGCGTTTCTAGCATCATTGTTGCGCGACGCGCGGCGGGTAATGACCGAAGTTCGTTCGGCGGCACCCGACGGCGGCATTAACGTTGTTCTTTTCAGGCGTTTCTAGCATCATTGTTGCGCGATGCGCGGCGGCTAATGACCGAAGTTCGTTCGGCGGCACCCGACGGCGGCATTAACGTTCTTCGTTTCAGGCGTTTCTAGCATCATTGTTGCGCGATGCGCTGTTGGTAATGACCGAAGTTCGTTCGGCGGCACCCGACGGCGGCATTAACGTTATCCGTTTCAGGCGTTTCTAGCATCATTGTTGCGCGATGCGCTGTTGGTAATGACCGAATTTCGTTCGGCGGCACCCGACGGCGGCATTAACGTTATCCGTTTCACGCGTTTCTAAGATCATTGTTGCGCGATGCGCAGCGGGTAATGACCGAAGTTCGTTCGGCGGCACCCGACGGCGGCATTAACGTTGTTCGTTTCAGGCGTTTCTAGCATCATTGTTGCGCGATGCGCGGCGGGTAATGACCGAAGTTCGTTCGGCGGCACCCGCCGGCGGCATTAACGTTATCCGTTTCAGGCGTTTCTAAGATCATTGTTGCGCGATGCGCTGTTGGTAATGACCGAAGTTCGTTCGGCGGCACCCGACGGCGGCATTAACGTTGTTCGTTTCAGGCGTTTCTAGCATCATTGTTGCGCGATACGCTGTTGGTAATGACCGAAGTTCGTTCGGCGGCACCCGACGGCGGCATTAACGTTATCCGTTTCACGCGTTTCTAAGATCATTGTTGCGCGATGCGCTGTTGGTAATGACTGAAGTTCGTTCGGCGGCACCCGACGGCAGCATTAACGTTATCCGTTTCAGGCGTTTCGAGCATCATTGTTGCGCGATGCGCTGTTGGTAATGACCGAAGTTCGTTCGGCGGCACCCGCCGGCGGCATTAACGTTATCCGTTTCACGCGTTTCTAAGATCATTGTTGCGCGATGCGCTGTTGGTAATGACCGAAGTTCGTTCGGCGGCACCCGACGGCGGCATTAACGTTCTTCGTTTCAGGCGTTTCTAGCATCATTGTTGCGCGATGCGCTGTTGGTAATGACCGAAGTTCGTTCGGCGGCACCCGACGGCGGCATTAACGTTATCCGTTTCAGGCGTTTCTAAGATCATTGTTGCGCGATGCGCGGCGGGTAATGACCGAAGTTCGTTCGGCGGCACCCGACGGCGGCACCCGACGGCGGCATTAACGTTATCCGTTTCAGGCGTTTCTAGCATCATTGTTGCGCGATGCGCTGTTGGTAATGACCGAAGTTCGTTCGGCGGCACCCGACGGCGGCATTAACGTTATCCGTTTCACGCGTTTCTAAGATCATTGTTGCGCGATGCGCAGCGGGTAATGACCGAAGTTCGTTCGGCGGCACCCGACGGCGGCATTAACGTTGTTCGTTTCAGGCGTTTCTAAGATCATTGTTGCGCGATGCGCGGCCTGTAATGACCGAAGTTCGTTCGGCGGCACCCGACGGCGGCATTAACGTTGTTCGTTTCAGGCGTTTCTAACATCATTGTTGCGCGATGCGCTGTTGGTAATGACCGAAGTTCGTTCGGCGGCACCCGACGGCGGCATTAACGTTATCCGTTTCAGGCGTTTCTAGCATCATTGTGGCGCGATGCGCGGCGGGTATTGACCGAAGTTCGTTCGGCGGCACCCGACGGCGGCATTAACGTTGTTCGTTTCAGGCGTTTCTAAGATCATTGTTGCGCGATGCGCAGCGGGTAATGACCGAAGTTCGTTCGGCGGCACCCGACGGCGGCATTAACGTTGTTCTTTTCAGGCGTTTCTAGCATCATTGTTGCGCGATGCGCAGCGGGTAATGACCGAAGTTCGTTCGGCGGCACCCGACGGCGGCATTAACGTTGTTCTTTTCAGGCGTTTCTAGCATCATTGTTGCGCGATGCGCGGCGGCTAATGACCGAAGTTCGTTCGGCGGCACCCGACGGCGGCATTAACGTTGTTCGTTTCAGGCGTTTCTAACATCATTGTTGCGCGATGCGCTGTTGGTAATGACCGAAGTTCGTTCGGCGGCACCCGACGGCGGCATTAACGTTGTTCGTTTCAAGCGTTTCTAGCATCATTGTTGCGCGATGCGCGGCGGCTAATGACCGAAGTTCGTTCGGCGGCACCCGACGGCGGCATTAACGTTGTTCGTTTCAGGCGTTTCTAAGATCATTGTTGCGCGATGCGCGGCCTGTAATGACCGAATTTCGTTCGGCGGCACCCGCCGGCGGCATTAACGTTATCCGTTTCAGGCGTTTCTAAGATCATTGTTGCGCGATGCGCGGCGGGTAATGACCGAAGTTCGTTCGGCGGCACCCGACGGCGGCACCCGACGGCGGCATTAACGTTATCCGTTTCAGGCGTTTCTAGCATCATTGTTGCGCGATGCGCTGTTGGTAATGACCGAAGTTCGTTCGGCGGCACCCGACGGCGGCATTAACGTTATCCGTTTCACGCGTTTCTAAGATCATTGTTGCGCGATGCGCAGCGGGTAATGACCGAAGTTCGTTCGGCGGCACCCGACGGCGGCATTAACGTTGTTCTTTTCAGGCGTTTCTAGCATCATTGTTGCGCGATGCGCGGCGGCTAATGACCGAAGTTCGTTCGGCGGCACCCGACGGCGGCATTAACGTTATCCGTTTCAGGCGTTTCTAGCATCATTGTTGCGCGATGCGCTGTTGGTAATGACCGAAGTTCGTTCGGCGGCACCCGACGGCGGCATTAACGTTATCCGTTTCAGGCGTTTCTAGCATCATTGTTGCGCGATGCGCTGTTGGTAATGACCGAATTTCGTTCGGCGGCACCCGACGGCGGCATTAACGTTATCCGTTTCAGGCGTTTCGAGCATCATTGTTGCGCGATGCGCTGTTGGTAATGACCGAAGTTCGTTCGGCGGCACCCGACGGCGGCATTAACGTTCTTCGTTTCAGGCGTTTCTAGCATCATTGTTGCGCGATGCGCTGTTGGTAATGACCGAAGTTCGTTCGGCGGCACCCGACGGCGGCATTAACGTTATCCGTTTCAGGCGTTTCTAGCATCATTGTTGCGCGATGCGCTGTTGGTAATGACCGAAGTTCGTTCGGCGGCACCCGACGGCGGCATTAACGTTATCCGTTTCAGGCGTTTCTAGCATCATTGTTGCGCGATGCGCTGTTGGTAATGACCGAATTTCGTTCGGCGGCACCCGACGGCGGCATTAACGTTATCCGTTTCACGCGTTTCTAAGATCATTGTTGCGCGATGCGCAGCGGGTAATGACCGAAGTTCGTTCGGCGGCACCCGACGGCGGCATTAACGTTGTTCGTTTCAGGCGTTTCTAGCATCATTGTTGCGCGACGCGCGGCGGGTAATGACCGAAGTTCGTTCGGCGGCACCCGACGGCGGCATTAACGTTGTTCTTTTCAGGCGTTTCTAGCATCATTGTTGCGCGATGCGCGGCGGCTAATGACCGAAGTTCGTTCGGCGGCACCCGACGGCGGCATTAACGTTCTTCGTTTCAGGCGTTTCTAGCATCATTGTTGCGCGATGCGCTGTTGGTAATGACCGAAGTTCGTTCGGCGGCACCCGACGGCGGCATTAACGTTATCCGTTTCAGGCGTTTCTAGCATCATTGTTGCGCGATGCGCTGTTGGTAATGACCGAATTTCGTTCGGCGGCACCCGACGGCGGCATTAACGTTATCCGTTTCACGCGTTTCTAAGATCATTGTTGCGCGATGCGCAGCGGGTAATGACCGAAGTTCGTTCGGCGGCACCCGACGGCGGCATTAACGTTGTTCGTTTCAGGCGTTTCTAGCATCATTGTTGCGCGATGCGCGGCGGGTAATGACCGAAGTTCGTTCGGCGGCACCCGCCGGCGGCATTAACGTTATCCGTTTCAGGCGTTTCTAAGATCATTGTTGCGCGATGCGCTGTTGGTAATGACCGAAGTTCGTTCGGCGGCACCCGACGGCGGCATTAACGTTGTTCGTTTCAGGCGTTTCTAGCATCATTGTTGCGCGATACGCTGTTGGTAATGACCGAAGTTCGTTCGGCGGCACCCGACGGCGGCATTAACGTTATCCGTTTCACGCGTTTCTAAGATCATTGTTGCGCGATGCGCTGTTGGTAATGACTGAAGTTCGTTCGGCGGCACCCGACGGCGGCATTAACGTTATCCGTTTCAGGCGTTTCTAGCATCATTGTTGCGCGATGCGCTGTTGGTAATGACCGAAGTTCGTTCGGCGGCACCCGACGGCGGCATTAACGTTGTTCGTTTCAGGCGTTTCTAACATCATTGTTGCGCGATGCGCTGTTGGTAATGACCGAAGTTCGTTCGGCGGCACCCGACGGCGGCATTAACGTTGTTCGTTTCAGGCGTTTCGAGCATCATTGTTGCGCGATGCGCTGTTGGTAATGACCGAAGTTCGTTCGGCGGCACCCGCCGGTGGCATTAACGTTATCCGTTTCACGCGTTTCTAAGATCATTGTTGCGCGATGCGCTGTTGGTAATGACCGAAGTTCGTTCGGCGGCACCCGACGGCGGCATTAACGTTCTTCGTTTCAGGCGTTTCTAGCATCATTGTTGCGCGATGCGCTGTTGGTAATGACCGAAGTTCGTTCGGCGGCACCCGACGGCGGCATTAACGTTATCCGTTTCAGGCGTTTCTAAGATCATTGTTGCGCGATGCGCGGCGGGTAATGACCGAAGTTCGTTCGGCGGCACCCGACGGCGGCACCCGACGGCGGCATTAACGTTATCCGTTTCAGGCCTTTCTAGCATCATTGTTGCGCGATGCGCTGTTGGTAATGACCGAAGTTCGTTCGGCGGCACCCGACGGCGGCATTAACGTTATCCGTTTCACGCGTTTCTAAGATCATTGTTGCGCGATGCGCAGCGGGTAATGACCGAAGTTCGTTCGGCGGCACCCGACGGCGGCATTAACGTTGTTCGTTTCAGGCGTTTCTAAGATCATTGTTGCGCGATGCGCGGCCTGTAATGACCGAAGTTCGTTCGGCGGCACCCGACGGCGGCATTAACGTTGTTCGTTTCAGGCGTTTCTAACATCATTGTTGCGCGATGCGCTGTTGGTAATGACCGAAGTTCGTTCGGCGGCACCCGACGGCGGCATTAACGTTATCCGTTTCAGGCGTTTCTAGCATCATTGTTGCGCGATGCGCTGTTGGTAATGACCGAAGTTCGTTCGGCGGCACCCGACGGCGGCATTAACGTTATCCGTTTCACGCGTTTCTAAGATCATTGTTGCGCGATGCGCAGCGGGTAATGACCGAAGTTCGTTCGGCGGCACCCGACGGCGGCATTAACGTTGTTCTTTTCAGGCGTTTCTAGCATCATTGTTGCGCGATGCGCGGCGGCTAATGACCGAAGTTCGTTCGGCGGCACCCGACGGCGGCATTAACGTTGTTCGTTTCAGGCGTTTCTAAGATCATTGTTGCGCGATGCGCGGCCTGTAATGACCGAAGTTCGTTCGGCGGCACCCGCCGGCGGCATTAACGTTATCCGTTTCAGGCGTTTCTAAGATCATTGTTGCGCGATGCGCTGTTGGTAATGACCGAAGTTCGTTCGGCGGCACCCGACGGCGGCATTAACGTTGTTCGTTTCAGGCGTTTCTAACATCATTGTTGCGCGATGCGCTGTTGGTAATGACCGAAGTTCGTTCGGCGGCACCCGACGGCGGCATTAACGTTATCCGTTTCAGGCGTTTCTAGCATCATTGTTGCGCAATGCGCTGTAGGTAATGACCGAAGTTCGTTCGGCGGCACCCGACGGCGGCATTAACGTTATCCGTTTCACGCGTTTCTAAGATCATTGTTGCGCGATGCGCAGCGGGTAATGACCGAAGTTCGTTCGGCGGCACCCGACGGCGGCATTAACCTTGTTCGTTTCAGGCGTTTCTAGCATCATTGTTGCGCGATGCGCGGCGGGTAATGACCGAAGTTCGTTCGGCGGCACCCGACGGCGGCATTAACGTTATCCGTTTCAGGCGTTTCTAGCATCATTGTTGCGCGATGCGCGGCGGGTAATGACCGAAGTTCGTTCGGCGGCACCCGACGGCGGCATTAACGTTATCCGTTTCACGCGTTTCTAAGATCATTGTTGCGCGATGCGCAGCGGGTAATGACCGAAGTTCGTTCGGCGGCACCCGACGGCGGCATTAACGTTGTTCGTTTCAGGCGTTTCTAGCATCATTGTTGCGCGATGCGCGGCGGGTATTGACCGAAGTTCGTTCGGCGGCACCCGACGGCGGCATTAACGTTGTTCGTTTCAGGCGTTTCTAAGATCATTGTTGCGCGATGCGCGGCCTGTAATGACCGAAGTTCGTTCGGCGGCACCCGCCGGCGGCATTAACGTTATCCGTTTCAGGCGTTTCTAAGATCATTGTTGCGCGATGCGCTGTTGGTAATGACCGAAGTTCGTTCGGCGGCACCCGACGGCGGCATTAACGTTGTTCGTTTCAGGCGTTTCTAGCATCATTGTTGCGCGATACGCTGTTGGTAATGACCGAAGTTCGTTCGGCGGCACCCGACGGCGGCATTAACGTTATCCGTTTCACGCGTTTCTAAGATCATTGTTGCGCGATGCGCGGCCTGTAATGACCGAAGTTCGTTCGGCGGCACCCGACGGCGGCATTAACGTTGTTCGTTTCAGGCGTTTCTAACATCATTGTTGCGCGATGCGCTGTTGGTAATGACCGAAGTTCGTTCGGCGGCACCCGACGGCGGCATTAACGTTATCCGTTTCAGGCGTTTCTAGCATCATTGTTGCGCGATGCGCGGCGGGTAATGACCGAAGTTCGTTCGGCGGCACCCGACGGCGGCATTAACGTTATCCGTTTCACGCGTTTCTAAGATCATTGTTGCGCGATGCGCAGCGGGTAATGACCGAAGTTCGTTCGGCGGCACCCGCCGGCGGCATTAACGTTATCCGTTTCACGCGTTTCTAAGATCATTGTTGCGCGATGCGCAGCGGGTAATGACCGAAGTTCGTTCGGCGGCACCCGCCGGCGGCATTAACGTTATCCGTTTCAGGCGTTTCTAAGATCATTGTTGCGCGATGCGCGGCGGGTAATGACCGAAGTTCGTTTGGCGGCACCCGACGGCGGCACCCGACGGCGGCATTAACGTTATCCGTTTCAGGCGTTTCTAGCATCATTGTTGCGCGATGCGCTGTTGGTAATGACCGAATTTCGTTCGGCGGCACCCGACGGCGGCATTAACGTTATCCGTTTCACGCGTTTCTAACATCATTGTTGCGCGATGCGCTGTTGGTAATGACCGAAGTTCGTTCGGCGGCACCCGACGGCGGCATTAACGTTATCCGTTTCAGGCGTTTCTAGCATCATTGTTGCGCGATGCGCGGCGGGTAATGACCGAAGTTCGTTCGGCGGCACCCGACGGCGGCATTAACGTTATCCGTTTCACGCGTTTCTAAGATCATTGTTGCGCGATGCGCAGCGGGTAATGACCGAAGTTCGTTCGGCGGCACCCGCCGGCGGCATTAACGTTATCCGTTTCACGCGTTTCTAAGATCATTGTTGCGCGATGCGCAGCGGGTAATGACCGAAGTTCGTTCGGCGGCACCCGCCGGTGGCATTAACGTTATCCGTTTCAGGCGTTTCTAAGATCATTGTTGCGCGATGCGCGGCGGGTAATGACCGAAGTTCGTTTGGCGGCACCCGACGGCGGCACCCGACGGCGGCATTAACGTTATCCGTTTCAGGCGTTTCTAGCATCATTGTTGTGCGATGCGCTGTTGGTAATGACCGAAGTTCGTTCGGCGGCACCCGACGGCGGCATTAACGTTATCCGTTTCACGCGTTTCTAAGATCATTGTTGCGCGATGCGCAGCGGGTAATGACCGAAGTTCGTTCGGCGGCACCCGACTTCGGCATTAACGTTGTTCGTTTCAGGCGTTTCTAGCATCATTGTTGCGCGATGCGCGGCGGGTATTGACCGAAGTTCGTTCGGCGGCACCCGACGGCGGCATTAACGTTGTTCGTTTCAGGCGTTTCTAAGATCATTGTTGCGCGATGCGCTGTTGGTAATGACCGAAGTTCGTTAGGCGGCACCCGACGGCGGCATTAACGTTGTTCGTTTCAGGCGTTTCTAGCATCATTGTTGCGCGATGCGCTGTTGGTAATGACCGAAGTTCGTTCGGCGGCACCCGACGGCGGCATTAACGTTATCCGTTTCACGCGTTTCTAAGATCATTGTTGCGCGATGCGCTGTTGGTAATGACCGAAGTTCGTTCGGCGGCACCCGACGGCGGCATTAACGTTATCCGTTTCACGCGTTTCTAAGATCATTGTTGCGCGATGCGCAGCGGGTAATGACCGAAGTTCGTTCGGCGGCACCCGACGGCGGCATTAACGTTGTTCTTTTCAGGCGTTTCTAGCATCATTGTTGCGCGATGCGCGGCGGCTAATGACCGAAGTTCGTTCGGCGGCACCCGACGGCGGCATTAACGTTGTTCGTTTCAGGCGTTTCTAAGATCATTGTTGCGCGATGCGCAGCGGGTAATGACCGAAGTTCGTTCGGCGGCACCCGACGGCGGCATTAACCTTGTTCGTTTCAGGCGTTTCTAGCATCATTGTTGCGCGATGCGCGGCGGGTAATGACCGAAGTTCGTTCGGCGGCACCCGACGGCGGCATTAACGTTATCCGTTTCAGGCGTTTCTAGCATCATTGTTGCGCGATGCGCGGCGGGTAATGACCGAAGTTCGTTCGGCGGCACCCGACGGCGGCATTAACGTTATCCGTTTCACGCGTTTCTAAGATCATTGTTGCGCGATGCGCAGCGGGTAATGACCGAAGTTCGTTCGGCGGCACCCGACGGCGGCATTAACGTTGTTCGTTTCAGGCGTTTCTAGCATCATTGTTGCGCGATGCGCGGCGGGTATTGACCGAAGTTCGTTCGGCGGCACCCGACGGCGGCATTAACGTTGTTCGTTTCAGGCGTTTCTAAGATCATTGTTGCGCGATGCGCGGCCTGTAATGACCGAAGTTCGTTCGGCGGCACCCGCCGGCGGCATTAACGTTATCCGTTTCAGGCGTTTCTAAGATCATTGTTGCGCGATGCGCTGTTGGTAATGACCGAAGTTCGTTCGGCGGCACCCGACGGCGGCATTAACGTTGTTCGTTTCAGGCGTTTCTAGCATCATTGTTGCGCGATACGCTGTTGGTAATGACCGAAGTTCGTTCGGCGGCACCCGACGGCGGCATTAACGTTATCCGTTTCACGCGTTTCTAAGATCATTGTTGCGCGATGCGCGGCGGGTATTGACCGAAGTTCGTTCGGCGGCACCCGACGGCGGCATTAACGTTGTTCGTTTCAGGCGTTTCTAAGATCATTGTTGCGCGATGCGCGGCCTGTAATGACCGAAGTTCGTTCGGCGGCACCCGCCGGCGGCATTAACGTTATCCGTTTCAGGCGTTTCTAAGATCATTGTTGCGCGATGCGCTGTTGGTAATGACCGAAGTTCGTTCGGCGGCACCCGACGGCGGCATTAACGTTGTTCGTTTCAGGCGTTTCTAGCATCATTGTTGCGCGATACGCTGTTGGTAATGACCGAAGTTCGTTCGGCGGCACCCGACGGCGGCATTAACGTTATCCGTTTCACGCGTTTCTAAGATCATTGTTGCGCGATGCGCGGCCTGTAATGACCGAAGTTCGTTCGGCGGCACCCGACGGCGGCATTAACGTTGTTCGTTTCAGGCGTTTCTAACATCATTGTTGCGCGATGCGCTGTTGGTAATGACCGAAGTTCGTTCGGCGGCACCCGACGGCGGCATTAACGTTATCCGTTTCAGGCGTTTCTAGCATCATTGTTGCGCGATGCGCGGCGGGTAATGACCGAAGTTCGTTCGGCGGCACCCGACGGCGGCATTAACGTTATCCGTTTCACGCGTTTCTAAGATCATTGTTGCGCGATGCGCAGCGGGTAATGACCGAAGTTCGTTCGGCGGCACCCGCCGGCGGCATTAACGTTATCCGTTTCACGCGTTTCTAAGATCATTGTTGCGCGATGCGCAGCGGGTAATGACCGAAGTTCGTTCGGCGGCACCCGCCGGCGGCATTAACGTTATCCGTTTCAGGCGTTTCTAAGATCATTGTTGCGCGATGCGCGGCGGGTAATGACCGAAGTTCGTTTGGCGGCACCCGACGGCGGCACCCGACGGCGGCATTAACGTTATCCGTTTCAGGCGTTTCTAGCATCATTGTTGCGCGATGCGCTGTTGGTAATGACCGAATTTCGTTCGGCGGCACCCGACGGCGGCATTAACGTTATCCGTTTCACGCGTTTCTAACATCATTGTTGCGCGATGCGCTGTTGGTAATGACCGAAGTTCGTTCGGCGGCACCCGACGGCGGCATTAACGTTATCCGTTTCAGGCGTTTCTAGCATCATTGTTGCGCGATGCGCGGCGGGTAATGACCGAAGTTCGTTCGGCGGCACCCGACGGCGGCATTAACGTTATCCGTTTCACGCGTTTCTAAGATCATTGTTGCGCGATGCGCAGCGGGTAATGACCGAAGTTCGTTCGGCGGCACCCGCCGGCGGCATTAACGTTATCCGTTTCACGCGTTTCTAAGATCATTGTTGCGCGATGCGCAGCGGGTAATGACCGAAGTTCGTTCGGCGGCACCCGCCGGTGGCATTAACGTTATCCGTTTCAGGCGTTTCTAAGATCATTGTTGCGCGATGCGCGGCGGGTAATGACCGAAGTTCGTTTGGCGGCACCCGACGGCGGCACCCGACGGCGGCATTAACGTTATCCGTTTCAGGCGTTTCTAGCATCATTGTTGCGCGATGCGCTGTTGGTAATGACCGAAGTTCGTTCGGCGGCACCCGACGGCGGCATTAACGTTATCCGTTTCACGCGTTTCTAAGATCATTGTTGCGCGATGCGCAGCGGGTAATGACCGAAGTTCGTTCGGCGGCACCCGACTTCGGCATTAACGTTGTTCGTTTCAGGCGTTTCTAGCATCATTGTTGCGCGATGCGCGGCGGGTATTGACCGAAGTTCGTTCGGCGGCACCCGACGGCGGCATTAACGTTGTTCTTTTCAGGCGTTTCTAGCATCATTGTTGCGCGATGCGCGGCGGCTAATGACCGAAGTTCGTTCGGCGGCACCCGACGGCGGCATTAACGTTGTTCGTTTCAGGCGTTTCTAAGATCATTGTTGCGCGATGCGCGGCCTGTAATGACCGAAGTTCGTTCGGCGGCACCCGCCGGCGGCATTAACGTTATCCGTTTCAGGCGTTTCTAAGATCATTGTTGCGCGATGCGCTGTTGGTAATGACCGAAGTTCGTTCGGCGGCACCCGACGGCGGCATTAACGTTGTTCGTTTCAGGCGTTTCTAACATCATTGTTGCGCGATGCGCTGTTGGTAATGACCGAAGTTCGTTCGGCGGCACCCGACGGCGGCATTAACGTTATCCGTTTCAGGCGTTTCTAGCATCATTGTTGCGCGATGCGCTGTTGGTAATGACCGAAGTTCGTTCGGCGGCACCCGACGGCGGCATTAACGTTATCCGTTTCACGCGTTTCTAAGATCATTGTTGCGCGATGCGCAGCGGGTAATGACCGAAGTTCGTTCGGCGGCACCCGACGGCGGCATTAACGTTGTTCGTTTCAGGCGTTTCTAGCATCATTGTTGCGCGATGCGCGGCGGGTATTGACCGAAGTTCGTTCGGCGGCACCCGACGGCGGCATTAACGTTGTTCGTTTCAGGCGTTTCTAAGATCATTGTTGCGCGATGCGCGGCCTGTAATGACCGAAGTTCGTTCGGCGGCACCCGCCGGCGGCATTAACGTTATCCGTTTCAGGCGTTTCTAAGATCATTGTTGCGCGATGCGCTGTTGGTAATGACCGAAGTTCGTTAGGCGGCACCCGACGGCGGCATTAACGTTGTTCGTTTCAGGCGTTTCTAGCATCATTGTTGCGCGATGCGCTGTTGGTAATGACCGAAGTTCGTTCGGCGGCACCCGACGGCGGCATTAACGTTATCCGTTTCACGCGTTTCCAAGATCATTGTTGCGCGATGCGCTGTTGGTAATGACCGAAGTTCGTTCGGCGGCACCCGACGGCGGCATTAACGTTATCCGTTTCACGCGTTTCTAAGATCATTGTTGCGCGATGCGCAGCGGGTAATGACCGAAGTTCGTTCGGCGGCACCCGACGGCGGCATTAACGTTGTTCTTTTCAGGCGTTTCTAGCATCATTGTTGCGCGATGCGCGGCGGCTAATGACCGAAGTTCGTTCGGCGGCACCCGACGGCGGCATTAACGTTGTTCGTTTCAGGCGTTTCTAAGATCATTGTTGCGCGATGCGCGGCCTGTAATGACCGAAGTTCGTTCGGCGGCACCCGCCGGCGGCATTAACGTTATCCGTTTCAGGCGTTTCTAAGATCATTGTTGCGCGATGCGCTGTTGGTAATGACCGAAGTTCGTTCGGCGGCACCCGACGGCGGCATTAACGTTGTTCGTTTCAGGCGTTTCTAACATCATTGTTGCGCGATGCGCTGTTGGTAATGACCGAAGTTCGTTCGGCGGCACCCGACGGCGGCATTAACGTTATCCGTTTCAGGCGTTTCTAGCATCATTGTTGCGCGATGCGCGGCGGGTAATGACCGAAGTTCGTTCGGCGGCACCCGACGGCGGCATTAACGTTATCCGTTTCACGCGTTTCTAAGATCATTGTTGCGCGATGCGCAGCGGGTAATGACCGAAGTTCGTTCGGCGGCACCCGACGGCGGCATTAACCTTGTTCGTTTCAGGCGTTTCTAGCATCATTGTTGCGCGATGCGCGGCGGGTAATGACCGAAGTTCGTTCGGCGGCACCCGACGGCGGCATTAACGTTATCCGTTTCAGGCGTTTCTAGCATCATTGTTGCGCGATGCGCGGCGGGTAATGACCGAAGTTCGTTCGGCGGCACCCGACGGCGGCATTAACGTTATCCGTTTCACGCGTTTCTAAGATCATTGTTGCGCGATGCGCAGCGGGTAATGACCGAAGTTCGTTCGGCGGCACCCGACGGCGGCATTAACGTTGTTCTTTTCAGGCGTTTCTAGCATCATTGTTGCGCGATGCGCGGCGGCTAATGACCGAAGTTCGTTCGGCGGCACCCGACGGCGGCATTAACGTTGTTCGTTTCAGGCGTTTCTAAGATCATTGTTGCGCGATGCGCGGCCTGTAATGACCGAAGTTCGTTCGGCGGCACCCGCCGGCGGCATTAACGTTATCCGTTTCAGGCGTTTCTAAGATCATTGTTGCGCGATGCGCTGTTGGTAATGACCGAAGTTCGTTCGGCGGCACCCGA
The DNA here is from genome assembly GCA_963969225.1 of Xylocopa violacea. Classification (NCBI taxonomy): domain Eukaryota; kingdom Metazoa; phylum Arthropoda; class Insecta; order Hymenoptera; family Apidae; genus Xylocopa; species Xylocopa violacea. Next base: position 26,698,092 of record CAXAJV010000004.1, read on the forward strand.
CGGCGGCATTAACGTTGTTCGTTTCAGGCGTTTCTAACATCATTGTTGCGCGATGCGCTGTTGGTAATGACCGAAGTTCGTTCGGCGGCACCCGACGGCGGCATTAACGTTATCTGTTTCAGGCGTTTCTAGCATCATTGTTGCGCGATGCGCGGCGGGTAATGACCGAAGTTCGTTCGGCGGCACCCGACGGCGGCACCCGACGGCGGCATTAACGTTATCCGTTTCAGGCGTTTCTAGCATCATTGTTGCGCGATGCGCTGTTGGTAATGACCGAATTTCGTTCGGCGGCACCCGACGGCGGCATTAACGTTATCCGTTTCACGCGTTTCTAACATCATTGTTGCGCGATGCGCTGTTGGTAATGACCGAAGTTCGTTCGGCGGCACCCGACGGCGGCATTAACGTTATCCGTTTCAGGCGTTTCTAGCATCATTGTTGCGCGATGCGCGGCGGGTAATGACCGAAGTTCGTTCGGCGGCACCCGACGGCGGCATTAACGTTATCCGTTTCACGCGTTTCTAAGATCATTGTTGCGCGATGCGCAGCGGGTAATGACCGAAGTTCGTTCGGCGGCACCCGCCGGCGGCATTAACGTTATCCGTTTCACGCGTTTCTAAGATCATTGTTGCGCGATGCGCAGCGGGTAATGACCGAAGTTCGTTCGGCGGCACCCGCCGGTGGCATTAACGTTATCCGTTTCAGGCGTTTCTAAGATCATTGTTGCGCGATGCGCGGCGGGTAATGACCGAAGTTCGTTTGGCGGCACCCGACGGCGGCACCCGACGGCGGCATTAACGTTATCCGTTTCAGGCGTTTCTAGCATCATTGTTGTGCGATGCGCTGTTGGTAATGACCGAAGTTCGTTCGGCGGCACCCGACGGCGGCATTAACGTTATCCGTTTCACGCGTTTCTAAGATCATTGTTGCGCGATGCGCAGCGGGTAATGACCGAAGTTCGTTCGGCGGCACCCGACTTCGGCATTAACGTTGTTCGTTTCAGGCGTTTCTAGCATCATTGTTGCGCGATGCGCGGCGGGTATTGACCGAAGTTCGTTCGGCGGCACCCGACGGCGGCATTAACGTTGTTCGTTTCAGGCGTTTCTAAGATCATTGTTGCGCGATGCGCTGTTGGTAATGACCGAAGTTCGTTAGGCGGCACCCGACGGCGGCATTAACGTTGTTCGTTTCAGGCGTTTCTAGCATCATTGTTGCGCGATGCGCTGTTGGTAATGACCGAAGTTCGTTCGGCGGCACCCGACGGCGGCATTAACGTTATCCGTTTCACGCGTTTCTAAGATCATTGTTGCGCGATGCGCTGTTGGTAATGACCGAAGTTCGTTCGGCGGCACCCGACGGCGGCATTAACGTTATCCGTTTCACGCGTTTCTAAGATCATTGTTGCGCGATGCGCAGCGGGTAATGACCGAAGTTCGTTCGGCGGCACCCGACGGCGGCATTAACGTTGTTCTTTTCAGGCGTTTCTAGCATCATTGTTGCGCGATGCGCGGCGGCTAATGACCGAAGTTCGTTCGGCGGCACCCGACGGCGGCATTAACGTTGTTCGTTTCAGGCGTTTCTAAGATCATTGTTGCGCGATGCGCAGCGGGTAATGACCGAAGTTCGTTCGGCGGCACCCGACGGCGGCATTAACCTTGTTCGTTTCAGGCGTTTCTAGCATCATTGTTGCGCGATGCGCGGCGGGTAATGACCGAAGTTCGTTCGGCGGCACCCGACGGCGGCATTAACGTTATCCGTTTCAGGCGTTTCTAGCATCATTGTTGCGCGATGCGCGGCGGGTAATGACCGAAGTTCGTTCGGCGGCACCCGCCGGCGGCATTAACGTTATCCGTTTCACGCGTTTCTAAGATCATTGTTGCGCGATGCGCAGCGGGTAATGACCGAAGTTCGTTCGGCGGCACCCGCCGGCGGCATTAACGTTATCCGTTTCAGGCGTTTCTAAGATCATTGTTGCGCGATGCGCGGCGGGTAATGACCGAAGTTCGTTTGGCGGCACCCGACGGCGGCACCCGACGGCGGCATTAACGTTATCCGTTTCAGGCGTTTCTAGCATCATTGTTGCGCGATGCGCTGTTGGTAATGACCGAATTTCGTTCGGCGGCACCCGACGGCGGCATTAACGTTATCCGTTTCACGCGTTTCTAACATCATTGTTGCGCGATGCGCTGTTGGTAATGACCGAAGTTCGTTCGGCGGCACCCGACGGCGGCATTAACGTTATCCGTTTCAGGCGTTTCTAGCATCATTGTTGCGCGATGCGCGGCGGGTAATGACCGAAGTTCGTTCGGCGGCACCCGACGGCGGCATTAACGTTATCCGTTTCACGCGTTTCTAAGATCATTGTTGCGCGATGCGCAGCGGGTAATGACCGAAGTTCGTTCGGCGGCACCCGCCGGCGGCATTAACGTTATCCGTTTCACGCGTTTCTAAGATCATTGTTGCGCGATGCGCAGCGGGTAATGACCGAAGTTCGTTCGGCGGCACCCGCCGGTGGCATTAACGTTATCCGTTTCAGGCGTTTCTAAGATCATTGTTGCGCGATGCGCGGCGGGTAATGACCGAAGTTCGTTTGGCGGCACCCGACGGCGGCACCCGACGGCGGCATTAACGTTATCCGTTTCAGGCGTTTCTAGCATCATTGTTGCGCGATGCGCTGTTGGTAATGACCGAAGTTCGTTCGGCGGCACCCGACGGCGGCATTAACGTTATCCGTTTCACGCGTTTCTAAGATCATTGTTGCGCGATGCGCAGCGGGTAATGACCGAAGTTCGTTCGGCGGCACCCGACTTCGGCATTAACGTTGTTCGTTTCAGGCGTTTCTAGCATCATTGTTGCGCGATGCGCGGCGGGTATTGACCGAAGTTCGTTCGGCGGCACCCGACGGCGGCATTAACGTTGTTCTTTTCAGGCGTTTCTAGCATCATTGTTGCGCGATGCGCGGCGGCTAATGACCGAAGTTCGTTCGGCGGCACCCGACGGCGGCATTAACGTTGTTCGTTTCAGGCGTTTCTAAGATCATTGTTGCGCGATGCGCGGCCTGTAATGACCGAAGTTCGTTCGGCGGCACCCGCCGGCGGCATTAACGTTATCCGTTTCAGGCGTTTCTAAGATCATTGTTGCGCGATGCGCTGTTGGTAATGACCGAAGTTCGTTCGGCGGCACCCGACGGCGGCATTAACGTTGTTCGTTTCAGGCGTTTCTAACATCATTGTTGCGCGATGCGCTGTTGGTAATGACCGAAGTTCGTTCGGCGGCACCCGACGGCGGCATTAACGTTATCCGTTTCAGGCGTTTCTAGCATCATTGTTGCGCGATGCGCTGTTGGTAATGACCGAAGTTCGTTCGGCGGCACCCGACGGCGGCATTAACGTTATCCGTTTCACGCGTTTCTAAGATCATTGTTGCGCGATGCGCAGCGGGTAATGACCGAAGTTCGTTCGGCGGCACCCGACGGCGGCATTAACGTTGTTCGTTTCAGGCGTTTCTAGCATCATTGTTGCGCGATGCGCGGCGGGTATTGACCGAAGTTCGTTCGGCGGCACCCGACGGCGGCATTAACGTTGTTCGTTTCAGGCGTTTCTAAGATCATTGTTGCGCGATGCGCGGCCTGTAATGACCGAAGTTCGTTCGGCGGCACCCGCCGGCGGCATTAACGTTATCCGTTTCAGGCGTTTCTAAGATCATTGTTGCGCGATGCGCTGTTGGTAATGACCGAAGTTCGTTAGGCGGCACCCGACGGCGGCATTAACGTTGTTCGTTTCAGGCGTTTCTAGCATCATTGTTGCGCGATGCGCTGTTGGTAATGACCGAAGTTCGTTCGGCGGCACCCGACGGCGGCATTAACGTTATCCGTTTCACGCGTTTCCAAGATCATTGTTGCGCGATGCGCTGTTGGTAATGACCGAAGTTCGTTCGGCGGCACCCGACGGCGGCATTAACGTTATCCGTTTCACGCGTTTCTAAGATCATTGTTGCGCGATGCGCAGCGGGTAATGACCGAAGTTCGTTCGGCGGCACCCGACGGCGGCATTAACGTTGTTCTTTTCAGGCGTTTCTAGCATCATTGTTGCGCGATGCGCGGCGGCTAATGACCGAAGTTCGTTCGGCGGCACCCGACGGCGGCATTAACGTTGTTCGTTTCAGGCGTTTCTAAGATCATTGTTGCGCGATGCGCGGCCTGTAATGACCGAAGTTCGTTCGGCGGCACCCGCCGGCGGCATTAACGTTATCCGTTTCAGGCGTTTCTAAGATCATTGTTGCGCGATGCGCTGTTGGTAATGACCGAAGTTCGTTCGGCGGCACCCGACGGCGGCATTAACGTTGTTCGTTTCAGGCGTTTCTAACATCATTGTTGCGCGATGCGCTGTTGGTAATGACCGAAGTTCGTTCGGCGGCACCCGACGGCGGCATTAACGTTATCCGTTTCAGGCGTTTCTAGCATCATTGTTGCGCGATGCGCGGCGGGTAATGACCGAAGTTCGTTCGGCGGCACCCGACGGCGGCATTAACGTTATCCGTTTCACGCGTTTCTAAGATCATTGTTGCGCGATGCGCAGCGGGTAATGACCGAAGTTCGTTCGGCGGCACCCGACGGCGGCATTAACCTTGTTCGTTTCAGGCGTTTCTAGCATCATTGTTGCGCGATGCGCGGCGGGTAATGACCGAAGTTCGTTCGGCGGCACCCGACGGCGGCATTAACGTTATCCGTTTCAGGCGTTTCTAGCATCATTGTTGCGCGATGCGCGGCGGGTAATGACCGAAGTTCGTTCGGCGGCACCCGACGGCGGCATTAACGTTATCCGTTTCACGCGTTTCTAAGATCATTGTTGCGCGATGCGCAGCGGGTAATGACCGAAGTTCGTTCGGCGGCACCCGACGGCGGCATTAACGTTGTTCTTTTCAGGCGTTTCTAGCATCATTGTTGCGCGATGCGCGGCGGCTAATGACCGAAGTTCGTTCGGCGGCACCCGACGGCGGCATTAACGTTGTTCGTTTCAGGCGTTTCTAAGATCATTGTTGCGCGATGCGCGGCCTGTAATGACCGAAGTTCGTTCGGCGGCACCCGCCGGCGGCATTAACGTTATCCGTTTCAGGCGTTTCTAAGATCATTGTTGCGCGATGCGCTGTTGGTAATGACCGAAGTTCGTTCGGCGGCACCCGACGGCGGCATTAACGTTGTTCGTTTCAGGCGTTTCTAACATCATTGTTGCGCGATGCGCTGTTGGTAATGACCGAAGTTCGTTCGGCGGCACCCGACGGCGGCATTAACGTTATCTGTTTCAGGCGTTTCTAGCATCATTGTTGCGCGATGCGCGGCGGGTAATGACCGAAGTTCGTTCGGCGGCACCCGACGGCGGCATTAACGTTATCCGTTTCACGCGTTTCTAACATCATTGTTGCGCGATGCGCTGTTGGTAATGACCGAAGTTCGTTCGGCGGCACCCGACGGCGGCATTAACGTTATCCGTTTCAGGCGTTTCTAGCATCATTGTTGCGCGATGCGCGGCGGGTAATGACCGAAGTTCGTTCGGCGGCACCCGACGGCGGCATTAACGTTATCCGTTTCACGCGTTTCTAAGATCATTGTTGCGCGATGCGCAGCGGGTAATGACCGAAGTTCGTTCGGCGGCACCCGCCGGCGGCATTAACGTTATCCGTTTCACGCGTTTCTAAGATCATTGTTGCGCGATGCGCAGCGGGTAATGACCGAAGTTCGTTCGGCGGCACCCGCCGGTGGCATTAACGTTATCCGTTTCAGGCGTTTCTAAGATCATTGTTGCGCGATGCGCGGCGGGTAATGACCGAAGTTCGTTTGGCGGCACCCGACGGCGGCACCCGACGGCGGCATTAACGTTATCCGTTTCAGGCGTTTCTAGCATCATTGTTGCGCGATGCGCTGTTGGTAATGACCGAAGTTCGTTCGGCGGCACCCGACGGCGGCATTAACGTTATCCGTTTCACGCGTTTCTAAGATCATTGTTGCGCGATGCGCAGCGGGTAATGACCGAAGTTCGTTCGGCGGCACCCGACTTCGGCATTAACGTTGTTCGTTTCAGGCGTTTCTAGCATCATTGTTGCGCGATGCGCGGCGGGTATTGACCGAAGTTCGTTCGGCGGCACCCGACGGCGGCATTAACGTTGTTCTTTTCAGGCGTTTCTAGCATCATTGTTGCGCGATGCGCGGCGGCTAATGACCGAAGTTCGTTCGGCGGCACCCGACGGCGGCATTAACGTTGTTCGTTTCAGGCGTTTCTAAGATCATTGTTGCGCGATGCGCGGCCTGTAATGACCGAAGTTCGTTCGGCGGCACCCGCCGGCGGCATTAACGTTATCCGTTTCAGGCGTTTCTAAGATCATTGTTGCGCGATGCGCTGTTGGTAATGACCGAAGTTCGTTCGGCGGCACCCGACGGCGGCATTAACGTTGTTCGTTTCAGGCGTTTCTAACATCATTGTTGCGCGATGCGCTGTTGGTAATGACCGAAGTTCGTTCGGCGGCACCCGACGGCGGCATTAACGTTATCCGTTTCAGGCGTTTCTAGCATCATTGTTGCGCGATGCGCTGTTGGTAATGACCGAAGTTCGTTCGGCGGCACCCGACGGCGGCATTAACGTTATCCGTTTCACGCGTTTCTAAGATCATTGTTGCGCGATGCGCAGCGGGTAATGACCGAAGTTCGTTTGGCGGCACCCGACGGCGGCATTAACGTTGTTCGTTTCAGGCGTTTCTAGCATCATTGTTGCGCGATGCGCGGCGGGTATTGACCGAAGTTCGTTCGGCGGCACCCGACGGCGGCATTAACGTTGTTCGTTTCAGGCGTTTCTAAGATCATTGTTGCGCGATGCGCGGCCTGTAATGACCGAAGTTCGTTCGGCGGCACCCGCCGGCGGCATTAACGTTATCCGTTTCAGGCGTTTCTAAGATCATTGTTGCGCGATGCGCTGTTGGTAATGACCGAAGTTCGTTAGGCGGCACCCGACGGCGGCATTAACGTTGTTCGTTTCAGGCGTTTCTAGCATCATTGTTGCGCGATGCGCTGTTGGTAATGACCGAAGTTCGTTCGGCGGCACCCGACGGCGGCATTAACGTTATCCGTTTCACGCGTTTCCAAGATCATTGTTGCGCGATGCGCTGTTGGTAATGACCGAAGTTCGTTCGGCGGCACCCGACGGCGGCATTAACGTTATCCGTTTCACGCGTTTCTAAGATCATTGTTGCGCGATGCGCAGCGGGTAATGACCGAAGTTCGTTCGGCGGCACCCGACGGCGGCATTAACGTTGTTCTTTTCAGGCGTTTCTAGCATCATTGTTGCGCGATGCGCGGCGGCTAATGACCGAAGTTCGTTCGGCGGCACCCGACGGCGGCATTAACGTTGTTCGTTTCAGGCGTTTCTAAGATCATTGTTGCGCGATGCGCGGCCTGTAATGACCGAAGTTCGTTCGGCGGCACCCGCCGGCGGCATTAACGTTATCCGTTTCAGGCGTTTCTAAGATCATTGTTGCGCAATGCGCTGTTGGTAATGACCGAAGTTCGTTCGGCGGCACCCGACGGCGGCATTAACGTTGTTCGTTTCAGGCGTTTCTAACATCATTGTTGCGCGATGCGCTGTTGGTAATGACCGAAGTTCGTTCGGCGGCACCCGACGGCGGCATTAACGTTATCCGTTTCAGGCGTTTCTAGCATCATTGTTGCGCGATGCGCGGCGGGTAATGACCGAAGTTCGTTCGGCGGCACCCGACGGCGGCATTAACGTTATCCGTTTCACGCGTTTCTAAGATCATTGTTGCGCGATGCGCAGCGGGTAATGACCGAAGTTCGTTCGGCGGCACCCGACGGCGGCATTAACCTTGTTCGTTTCAGGCGTTTCTAGCATCATTGTTGCGCGATGCGCGGCGGGTAATGACCGAAGTTCGTTCGGCGGCACCCGACGGCGGCATTAACGTTATCCGTTTCAGGCGTTTCTAGCATCATTGTTGCGCGATGCGCGGCGGGTAATGACCGAAGTTCGTTCGGCGGCACCCGACGGCGGCATTAACGTTATCCGTTTCACGCGTTTCTAAGATCATTGTTGCGCGATGCGCAGCGGGTAATGACCGAAGTTCGTTCGGCGGCACCCGACGGCGGCATTAACGTTGTTCTTTTCAGGCGTTTCTAGCATCATTGTTGCGCGATGCGCGGCGGCTAATGACCGAAGTTCGTTCGGCGGCACCCGACGGCGGCATTAACGTTGTTCGTTTCAGGCGTTTCTAAGATCATTGTTGCGCGATGCGCGGCCTGTAATGACCGAAGTTCGTTCGGCGGCACCCGCCGGCGGCATTAACGTTATCCGTTTCAGGCGTTTCTAAGATCATTGTTGCGCGATGCGCTGTTGGTAATGACCGAAGTTCGTTCGGCGGCACCCGACGGCGGCATTAACGTTGTTCGTTTCAGGCGTTTCTAACATCATTGTTGCGCGATGCGCTGTTGGTAATGACCGAAGTTCGTTCGGCGGCACCCGACGGCGGCATTAACGTTATCTGTTTCAGGCGTTTCTAGCATCATTGTTGCGCGATGCGCGGCGGGTAATGACCGAAGTTCGTTCGGCGGCACCCGACGGCGGCATTAACGTTATCCGTTTCACGCGTTTCTAAGATCATTGTTGCGCGATGCGCAGCGGGTAATGACCGAAGTTCGTTCGGCGGCACCCGACGGCGGCATTAACGTTGTTCGTTTCAGGCGTTTCTAGCATCATTGTGGCGCGATGCGCGGCGGGTATTGACCGAAGTTCGTTCGGCGGCACCCGACGGCGGCATTAACGTTGTTCGTTTCAGGCGTTTCTAAGATCATTGTTGCGCGATGCGCAGCGGGTAATGACCGAAGTTCGTTCGGCGGCACCCGACGGCGGCATTAACGTTGTTCTTTTCAGGCGTTTCTAGCATCATTGTTGCGCGATGCGCAGCGGGTAATGACCGAAGTTCGTTCGGCGGCACCCGACGGCGGCATTAACGTTGTTCTTTTCAGGCGTTTCTAGCATCATTGTTGCGCGATGCGCGGCGGCTAATGACCGAAGTTCGTTCGGCGGCACCCGACGGCGGCATTAACGTTGTTCGTTTCAGGCGTTTCTAAGATCATTGTTGCGCGATGCGCGGCCTGTAATGACCGAAGTTCGTTCGGCGGCACCCGCCGGCGGCATTAACGTTATCCGTTTCAGGCGTTTCTAAGATCATTGTTGCGCGATGCGCTGTTGGTAATGACCGAAGTTCGTTCGGCGGCACCCGACGGCGGCATTAACGTTGTTCGTTTCAGGCGTTTCTAGCATCATTGTTGCGCGATACGCTGTTGGTAATGACCGAAGTTCGTTCGGCGGCACCCGACGGCGGCATTAACGTTATCCGTTTCACGCGTTTCTAAGATCATTGTTGCGCGATGCGCTGTTGGTAATGACCGAAGTTCGTTCGGCGGCACCCGACGGCGGCATTAACGTTATCCGTTTCACGCGTTTCTAAGATCATTGTTGCGCGATGCGCTGTTGGTAATGACCGAAGTTCGTTCGGCGGCACCCGACGGCGGCATTAACGTTATCCGTTTCAGGCGTTTCTAGCATCATTGTTGCGCGATGCGCTGTTGGTAATGACCGAAGTTCGTTCGGCGGCACCCGCCGGCGGCATTAACGTTATCCGTTTCAGGCGTTTCTAAGATCTTTGTTGCGCGATGCGCAGCGGGTAATGACCGAAGTTCGTTCGGCGGCACCCGACGGCGGCATTAACGTTGTTCGTTTCAGGCGTTTCTAGCATCATTGTTGCGCGATGCGCGGCGGCTAATGACCGAAGTTCGTTCGGCGGCACCCGACGGCGGCATTAACGTTGTTCGTTTCAGGCGTTTCTAAGATCATTGTTGCGCGATGCGCGGCCTGTAATGACCGAAGTTCGTTCGGCGGCACCCGCCGGCGGCATTAACGTTATCCGTTTCAGGCGTTTCTAAGATCATTGTTGCGCGATGCGCGGCGGGTAATGACCGAAGTTCGTTCGGCGGCACCCGACGGCGGCATTAACGTTATCCGTTTCACGCGTTTCTAAGATCATTGTTGCGCGATGCGCAGCGGGTAATGACCGAAGTTCGTTCGGCGGCACCCGACGGCGGCATTAACGTTGTTCGTCTCAGGCGTTTCTAAGATCATTGTTGCGCGATGCGCGGCCTGTAATGACCGAAGTTCGTTCGGCGGCACCCGCCGGCGGCATTAACGTTATCCGTTTCAGGCGTTTCTAAGATCATTGTTGCGCGATGCGCTGTTGGTAATGACCGATGTTCGTTAGGCGGCACCCGACGGCGGCATTAACGTTGTTCGTTTCAGGCGTTTCTAAGATCATTGTTGCGCGATGCGCTGTTGGTAATGACCGAAGTTCGTTAGGCGGCACCCGACGGCGGCATTAACGTTGTTCGTTTCAGGCGTTTCTAGCATCATTGTTGCGCGATGCGCTGTTGGTAATGACCGAAGTTCGTTCGGCGGCACCCGACGGCGGCATTAACGTTATCCGTTTCACGCGTTTCTAAGATCATTGTTGCGCGATGCGCTGTTGGTAATGACCGAAGTTCGTTCGGCGGCACCCGACGGCGGCATTAACGTTATCCGTTTCACGCGTTTCTAAGATCATTGTTGCGCGATGCGCAGCGGGTAATGACCGAAGTTCGTTCGGCGGCACCCGACGGCGGCATTAACGTTGTTCTTTTCAGGCGTTTCTAGCATCATTGTTGCGCGATGCGCGGCGGCTAATGACCGAAGTTCGTTCGGCGGCACCCGACGGCGGCATTAACGTTGTTCGTTTCAGGCGTTTCTAAGATCATTGTTGCGCGATGCGCGGCCTGTAATGACCGAAGTTCGTTCGGCGGCACCCGCCGGCGGCATTAACGTTATCCGTTTCAGGCGTTTCTAAGATCATTGTTGCGCGATGCGCTGTTGGTAATGACCGAAGTTCGTTCGGCGGCACCCGACGGCGGCATTAACGTTGTTCGTTTCAGGCGTTTCTAACATCATTGTTGCGCGATGCGCTGTTGGTAATGACCGAAGTTCGTTCGGCGGCACCCGACGGCGGCATTAACGTTATCCGTTTCAGGCGTTTCTAGCATCATTGTTGCGCGATGCGCTGTTGGTAATGACCGAAGTTCGTTCGGCGGCACCCGACGGCGGCATTAACGTTATCCGTTTCACGCGTTTCTAAGATCATTGTTGCGCGATGCGCAGCGGGTAATGACCGAAGTTCGTTCGGCGGCACCCGACGGCGGCATTAACGTTGTTCGTTTCAGGCGTTTCTAGCATCATTGTTGCGCGATGCGCGGCGGGTATTGACCGAAGTTCGTTCGGCGGCACCCGACGGCGGCATTAACGTTGTTCGTTTCAGGCGTTTCTAAGATCATTGTTGCGCGATGCGCGGCCTGTAATGACCGAAGTTCGTTCGGCGGCACCCGCCGGCGGCATTAACGTTATCCGTTTCAGGCGTTTCTAAGATCATTGTTGCGCGATGCGCTGTTGGTAATGACCGAAGTTCGTTAGGCGGCACCCGACGGCGGCATTAACGTTGTTCGTTTCAGGCGTTTCTAGCATCATTGTTGCGCGATGCGCTGTTGGTAATGACCGAAGTTCGTTCGGCGGCACCCGACGGCGGCATTAACGTTATCCGTTTCACGCGTTTCCAAGATCATTGTTGCGCGATGCGCTGTTGGTAATGACCGAAGTTCGTTCGGCGGCACCCGACGGCGGCATTAACGTTATCCGTTTCACGCGTTTCTAAGATCATTGTTGCGCGATGCGCAGCGGGTAATGACCGAAGTTCGTTCGGCGGCACCCGACGGCGGCATTAACGTTGTTCTTTTCAGGCGTTTCTAGCATCATTGTTGCGCGATGCGCGGCGGCTAATGACCGAAGTTCGTTCGGCGGCACCCGACGGCGGCATTAACGTTGTTCGTTTCAGGCGTTTCTAAGATCATTGTTGCGCGATGCGCGGCCTGTAATGACCGAAGTTCGTTCGGCGGCACCCGCCGGCGGCATTAACGTTATCCGTTTCAGGCGTTTCTAAGATCATTGTTGCGCGATGCGCTGTTGGTAATGACCGAAGTTCGTTCGGCGGCACCCGACGGCGGCATTAACGTTGTTCGTTTCAGGCGTTTCTAACATCATTGTTGCGCGATGCGCTGTTGGTAATGACCGAAGTTCGTTCGGCGGCACCCGACGGCGGCATTAACGTTATCCGTTTCAGGCGTTTCTAGCATCATTGTTGCGCGATGCGCGGCGGGTAATGACCGAAGTTCGTTCGGCGGCACCCGACGGCGGCATTAACGTTATCCGTTTCACGCGTTTCTAAGATCATTGTTGCGCGATGCGCAGCGGGTAATGACCGAAGTTCGTTCGGCGGCACCCGACGGCGGCATTAACCTTGTTCGTTTCAGGCGTTTCTAGCATCATTGTTGCGCGATGCGCGGCGGGTAATGACCGAAGTTCGTTCGGCGGCACCCGACGGCGGCATTAACGTTATCCGTTTCAGGCGTTTCTAGCATCATTGTTGCGCGATGCGCGGCGGGTAATGACCGAAGTTCGTTCGGCGGCACCCGACGGCGGCATTAACGTTATCCGTTTCACGCGTTTCTAAGATCATTGTTGCGCGATGCGCAGCGGGTAATGACCGAAGTTCGTTCGGCGGCACCCGACGGCGGCATTAACGTTGTTCTTTTCAGGCGTTTCTAGCATCATTGTTGCGCGATGCGCGGCGGCTAATGACCGAAGTTCGTTCGGCGGCACCCGACGGCGGCATTAACGTTGTTCGTTTCAGGCGTTTCTAAGATCATTGTTGCGCGATGCGCGGCCTGTAATGACCGAAGTTCGTTCGGCGGCACCCGCCGGCGGCATTAACGTTATCCGTTTCAGGCGTTTCTAAGATCATTGTTGCGCGATGCGCTGTTGGTAATGACCGAAGTTCGTTCGGCGGCACCCGACGGCGGCATTAACGTTGTTCGTTTCAGGCGTTTCTAACATCATTGTTGCGCGATGCGCTGTTGGTAATGACCGAAGTTCGTTCGGCGGCACCCGACGGCGGCATTAACGTTATCCGTTTCAGGCGTTTCTAGCATCATTGTTGCGCGATGCGCGGCGGGTAATGACCGAAGTTCGTTCGGCGGCACCCGACGGCGGCATTAACGTTATCCGTTTCACGCGTTTCTAAGATCATTGTTGCGCGATGCGCAGCGGGTAATGACCGAAGTTCGTTCGGCGGCACCCGACGGCGGCATTAACGTTGTTCGTTTCAGGCGTTTCTGGCATCATTGTGGCGCGATGCGCGGCGGGTATTGACCGAAGTTCGTTCGGCGGCACCCGACGGCGGCATTAACGTTGTTCGTTTCAGGCGTTTCTAAGATCATTGTTGCGCGATGCGCAGCGGGTAATGACCGAAGTTCGTTCGGCGGCACCCGACGGCGGCATTAACGTTGTTCTTTTCAGGCGTTTCTAGCATCATTGTTGCGCGATGCGCAGCGGGTAATGACCGAAGTTCGTTCGGCGGCACCCGACGGCGGCATTAACGTTGTTCTTTTCAGGCGTTTCTAGCATCATTGTTGCGCGATGCGCGGCGGCTAATGACCGAAGTTCGTTCGGCGGCACCCGACGGCGGCATTAACGTTGTTCGTTTCAGGCGTTTCTAAGATCATTGTTGCGCGATGCGCGGCCTGTAATGACCGAAGTTCGTTCGGCGGCACCCGCCGGCGGCATTAACGTTATCCGTTTCAGGCGTTTCTAAGATCATTGTTGCGCGATGCGCTGTTGGTAATGACCGAAGTTCGTTCGGCGGCACCCGACGGCGGCATTAACGTTGTTCGTTTCAGGCGTTTCTAACATCATTGTTGCGCGATGCGCTGTTGGTAATGACCGAAGTTCGTTCGGCGGCACCCGACGGCGGCATTAACGTTGTTCGTTTCAGGCGTTTCTAGCATCATTGTTGCGCGATGCGCGGCGGGTATTGACCGAAGTTCGTTCGGCGGCACCCGACGGCGGCATTAACGTTGTTCGTTTCAGGCGTTTCTAAGATCATTGTTGCGCGATGCGCGGCCTGTAATGACCGAAGTTCGTTCGGCGGCACCCGCCGGCGGCATTAACGTTATCCGTTTCAGGCGTTTCTAAGATCATTGTTGCGCGATGCGCTGTTGGTAATGACCGAAGTTCGTTCGGCGGCACCCGACGGCGGCATTAACGTTGTTCGTTTCAGGCGTTTCTAGCATCATTGTTGCGCGATACGCTGTTGGTAATGACCGAAGTTCGTTCGGCGGCACCCGACGGCGGCATTAACGTTATCCGTTTCACGCGTTTCTAAGATCATTGTTGCGCGATGCGCTGTTGGTAATGACCGAAGTTCGTTCGGCGGCACCCGACGGCGGCATTAACGTTATCCGTTTCAGGCGTTTCTAGCATCATTGTTGCGCGATGCGCTGTTGGTAATGACCGAAGTTCGTTCGGCGGCACCCGCCGGCGGCATTAACGTTATCCGTTTCAGGCATTTCTAAGATCATTGTTGCGCGATGCGCTGTTGGTAATGACCGAAGTTCGTTCGGCGGCACCCGACGGCGGCATTAACGTTATCCGTTTCAGGCGTTTCTAGCATCATTGTTGCGCGATGCGCTGTTGGTAATGACCGAAGTTCGTTCGGCGGCACCCGCCGGCGGCATTAACGTTATCCGTTTCAGGCGTTTCTAAGATCTTTGTTGCGCGATGCGCAGCGGGTAATGACCGAAGTTCGTTCGGCGGCACCCGACGGCGGCATTAACGTTGTTCGTTTCAGGCGTTTCTAGCATCATTGTTGCGCGATGCGCGGCGGCTAATGACCGAAGTTCGTTCGGCGGCACCCGACGGCGGCATTAACGTTGTTCGTTTCAGGCGTTTCTAAGATCATTGTTGCGCGATGCGCGGCCTGTAATGACCGAAGTTCGTTCGGCGGCACCCGCCGGCGGCATTAACGTTATCCGTTTCAGGCGTTTCTAAGATCATTGTTGCGCGATGCGCGGCGGGTAATGACCGAAGTTCGTTCGGCGGCACCCGACGGCGGCATTAACGTTATCCGTTTCACGCGTTTCTAAGATCATTGTTGCGCGATGCGCAGCGGGTAATGACCGAAGTTCGTTCGGCGGCACCCGACGGCGGCATTAACGTTGTTCGTCTCAGGCGTTTCTAAGATCATTGTTGCGCGATGCGCGGCCTGTAATGACCGAAGTTCGTTCGGCGGCACCCGCCGGCGGCATTAACGTTATCCGTTTCAGGCGTTTCTAAGATCATTGTTGCGCGATGCGCTGTTGGTAATGACCGATGTTCGTTAGGCGGCACCCGACGGCGGCATTAACGTTGTTCGTTTCAGGCGTTTCTAGCATCATTGTTGCGCGATGCGCTGTTGGTAATGACCGAAGTTCGTTCGGCGGCACCCGACGGCGGCATTAACGTTATCCGTTTCAGGCGTTTCTAGCATCATTGTTGCGCGATGCGCTGTTGGTAATGACCGAAGTTCGTTCGGCGGCACCCGCCGGCGGCATTAACGTTATCCGTTTCAGGCGTTTCTAAGATCATTGTTGCGCGATGCGCAGCGGGTAATGACCGAAGTTCGTTCGGCGGCACCCGACGGCGGCATTAACGTTGTTCGTTTCAAGCGTTTCTAGCATCATTGTTGCGCGATGCGCGGCGGCTAATGACCGAAGTTCGTTCGGCGGCACCCGACGGCGGCATTAACGTTGTTCGTTTCAGGCGTTTCTAAGATCATTGTTGCGCGATGCGCGGCCTGTAATGACCGAAGTTCGTTCGGCGGCACCCGCCGGCGGCATTAACGTTATCCGTTTCAGGCGTTTCTAAGATCATTGTTGCGCGATGCGCGGCGGGTAATGACCGAAGTTCGTTCGGCGGCACCCGACGGCGGCACCCGACGGCGGCATTAACGTTATCCGTTTCAGGCGTTTCTAGCATCATTGTTGCGCGATGCGCTGTTGGTAATGACCGAAGTTCGTTCGGCGGCACCCGACGGCGGCATTAACGTTATCCGTTTCACGCGTTTCTAAGATCATTGTTGCGCGATGCGCAGCGGGTAATGACCGAAGTTCGTTCGGCGGCACCCGACGGCGGCATTAACGTTGTTCGTTTCAGGCGTTTCTAAGATCATTGTTGCGCGATGCGCGGCCTGTAATGACCGAAGTTCGTTCGGCGGCACCCGACGGCGGCATTAACGTTGTTCGTTTCAGGCGTTTCTAACATCATTGTTGCGCGATGCGCTGTTGGTAATGACCGAAGTTCGTTCGGCGGCACCCGACGGCGGCATTAACGTTATCCGTTTCAGGCGTTTCTAGCATCATTGTGGCGCGATGCGCGGCGGGTATTGACCGAAGTTCGTTCGGCGGCACCCGACGGCGGCATTAACGTTGTTCGTTTCAGGCGTTTCTAAGATCATTGTTGCGCGATGCGCAGCGGGTAATGACCGAAGTTCGTTCGGCGGCACCCGACGGCGGCATTAACGTTGTTCTTTTCAGGCGTTTCTAGCATCATTGTTGCGCGATGCGCAGCGGGTAATGACCGAAGTTCGTTCGGCGGCACCCGACGGCGGCATTAACGTTGTTCTTTTCAGGCGTTTCTAGCATCATTGTTGCGCGATGCGCGGCGGCTAATGACCGAAGTTCGTTCGGCGGCACCCGACGGCGGCATTAACGTTGTTCGTTTCAGGCGTTTCTAACATCATTGTTGCGCGATGCGCTGTTGGTAATGACCGAAGTTCGTTCGGCGGCACCCGACGGCGGCATTAGCGTTGTTCGTTTCAAGCGTTTCTAGCATCATTGTTGCGCGATGCGCGGCGGCTAATGACCGAAGTTCGTTCGGCGGCACCCGACGGCGGCACCCGACGGCGGCATTAACGTTATCCGTTTCAGGCGTTTCTAGCATCATTGTTGCGCGATGCGCTGTTGGTAATGACCGAAGTTCGTTCGGCGGCACCCGACGGCGGCATTAACGTTATCCGTTTCACGCGTTTCTAAGATCATTGTTGCGCAATGCGCTGTAGGTAATGACCGAAGTTCGTTCGGCGGCACCCGACGGCGGCATTAACGTTATCCGTTTCACGCGTTTCTAAGATCATTGTTGCGCGATGCGCAGCGGGTAATGACCGAAGTTCGTTCGGCGGCACCCGACGGCGGCATTAACCTTGTTCGTTTCAGGCGTTTCTAGCATCATTGTTGCGCGATGCGCGGCGGGTAATGACCGAAGTTCGTTCGGCGGCACCCGACGGCGGCATTAACGTTATCCGTTTCAGGCGTTTCTAGCATCATTGTTGCGCGATGCGCGGCGGGTAATGACCGAAGTTCGTTCGGCGGCACCCGACGGCGGCATTAACGTTATCCGTTTCACGCGTTTCTAAGATCATTGTTGCGCGATGCGCAGCGGGTAATGACCGAAGTTCGTTCGGCGGCACCCGACGGCGGCATTAACGTTGTTCGTTTCAGGCGTTTCTAGCATCATTGTTGCGCGATGCGCGGCGGGTATTGACCGAAGTTCGTTCGGCGGCACCCGACGGCGGCATTAACGTTGTTCGTTTCAGGCGTTTCTAAGATCATTGTTGCGCGATGCGCGGCCTGTAATGACCGAAGTTCGTTCGGCGGCACCCGCCGGCGGCATTAACGTTATCCGTTTCAGGCGTTTCTAAGATCATTGTTGCGCGATGCGCTGTTGGTAATGACCGAAGTTCGTTCGGCGGCACCCGACGGCGGCATTAACGTTGTTCGTTTCAGGCGTTTCTAGCATCATTGTTGCGCGATACGCTGTTGGTAATGACCGAAGTTCGTTCGGCGGCACCCGACGGCGGCATTAACGTTATCCGTTTCACGCGTTTCTAAGATCATTGTTGCGCGATGCGCTGTTGGTAATGACCGAAGTTCGTTCGGCGGCACCCGACGGCGGCATTAACGTTATCCGTTTCACGCGTTTCTAAGATCATTGTTGCGCGATGCGCAGCGGGTAATGACCGAAGTTCGTTCGGCGGCACCCGACGGCGGCATTAACGTTGTTCTTTTCAGGCGTTTCTAGCATCATTGTTGCGCGATGCGCGGCGGCTAATGACCGAAGTTCGTTCGGCGGCACCCGACGGCGGCATTAACGTTGTTCGTTTCAGGCGTTTCTAAGATCATTGTTGCGCGATGCGCGGCCTGTAATGACCGAAGTTCGTTCGGCGGCACCCGACGGCGGCATTAACGTTGTTCGTTTCAGGCGTTTCTAAGATCATTGTTGCGCGATGCGCGGCCTGTAATGACCGAAGTTCGTTCGGCGGCACCCGCCGGCGGCATTAACGTTATCCGTTTCAGGCGTTTCTAAGATCATTGTTGCGCGATGCGCTGTTGGTAATGACCGAAGTTCGTTCGGCGGCACCCGACGGCGGCATTAACGTTGTTCGTTTCAGGCGTTTCTAACATCATTGTTGCGCGATGCGCTGTTGGTAATGACCGAAGTTCGTTCGGCGGCACCCGACGGCGGCATTAACGTTATCCGTTTCAGGCGTTTCTAGCATCATTGTTGCGCGATGCGCGGCGGGTAATGACCGAAGTTCGTTCGGCGGCACCCGACGGCGGCATTAACGTTATCCGTTTCACGCGTTTCTAAGATCATTGTTGCGCGATGCGCAGCGGGTAATGACCGAAGTTCGTTCGGCGGCACCCGCCGGCGGCATTAACGTTATCCGTTTCAGGCGTTTCTAAGATCATTGTTGCGCGATGCGCGGCGGGTAATGACCGAAGTTCGTTTGGCGGCACCCGACGGCGGCACCCGACGGCGGCATTAACGTTATCCGTTTCAGGCGTTTCTAGCATCATTGTTGCGCGATGCGCTGTTGGTAATGACCGAAGTTCGTTCGGCGGCACCCGACGGCGGCATTAACGTTATCCGTTTCACGCGTTTCTAAGATCATTGTTGCGCGATGCGCAGCGGGTAATGACCGAAGTTCGTTCGGCGGCACCCGACGGCGGCATTAACGTTGTTCGTTTCAGGCGTTTCTAGCATCATTGTTGCGCGATGCGCGGCGGGTATTGACCGAAGTTCGTTCGGCGGCACCCGACGGCGGCATTAACGTTGTTCGTTTCAGGCGTTTCTAAGATCATTGTTGCGCGATGCGCGGCCTGTAATGACCGAAGTTCGTTCGGCGGCACCCGCCGGCGGCATTAACGTTATCCGTTTCAGGCGTTTCTAAGATCATTGTTGCGCGATGCGCTGTTGGTAATGACCGAAGTTCGTTAGGCGGCACCCGACGGCGGCATTAACGTTGTTCGTTTCAGGCGTTTCTAGCATCATTGTTGCGCGATGCGCTGTTGGTAATGACCGAAGTTCGTTCGGCGGCACCCGACGGCGGCATTAACGTTATCCGTTTCACGCGTTTCTAAGATCATTGTTGCGCGATGCGCAGCGGGTAATGACCGAAGTTCGTTCGGCGGCACCCGACGGCGGCATTAACGTTGTTCTTTTCAGGCGTTTCTAGCATCATTGTTGCGCGGTGCGCGGCGGGTATTGACCGAAGTTCGTTCGGCGGCACCCGACGGCGGCATTAAGGTTGTTCGTTTCAGGCGTTTCTAAGATCATTGTTGCGCGATGCGCGGCCTGTAATGACCGAAGTTCGTTCGGCGGCACCCGCCGGCGGCATTAACGTTATCCGTTTCAGGCGTTTCTAAGATCATTGTTGCGCGATGCGCTGTTGGTAATGACCGAAGTTCGTTAGGCGGCACCCGACGGCGGCACTAACGTTGTTCTTTTCAGGCGTTTCTAGCATCATTGTTGCGCGATGCGCGGCGGCTAATGACCGAAGTTCGTTCGGCGGCACCCGACGGCGGCATTAACGTTGTTCGTTTCAGGCGTTTCTAAGATCATTGTTGCGCGATGCGCGGCCTGTAATGACCGAAGTTCGTTCGGCGGCACCCGCCGGCGGCATTAACGTTATCCGTTTCACGCGTTTCTAAGATCATTGTTGCGCGATGCGCAGCGGGTAATGACCGAAGTTCGTTCGGCGGCACCCGACGGCGGCATTAACGTTGTTCTTTTCAGGCGTTTCTAGCATCATTGTTGCGCGATGCGCGGCGGGTATTGACCGAAGTTCGTTCGGCGGCACCCGACGGCGGCATTAAGGTTGTTCGTTTCAGGCGTTTCTAAGATCATTGTTGCGCGATGCGCGGCCTGTAATGACCGAAGTTCGTTCGGCGGCACCCGCCGGCGGCATTAACGTTATCCGTTTCAGGCGTTTCTAAGATCATTGTTGCGCGATGCGCTGTTGGTAATGACCGAAGTTCGTTAGGCGGCACCCGACGGCGGCATTAACGTTGTTCTTTTCAGGCGTTTCTAGCATCATTGTTGCGCGATGCGCGGCGGCTAATGACCGAAGTTCGTTCGGCGGCACCCGACGGCGGCATTAACGTTGTTCGTTTCACGCGTTTCTAAGATCATTGTTGCGCGATGCGCTGTTGGTAATGACCGAAGTTCGTTCGGCGGCACCCGACGGCGGCATTAACGTTATCCGTTTCAGGCGTTTCTAGCATCATTGTTGCGCGATGCGCTGTTGGTAATGACCGAAGTTCGTTCGGCGGCACCCGACGGCGGCATTAACGTTATCCGTTTCACGCGTTTCTAAGATCATTGTTGCGCGATGCGCAGCGGGTAATGACCGAAGTTCGTTCGGCGGCACCCGACGGCGGCATTAACGTTGTTCTTTTCAGGCGTTTCTAGCATCATTGTTGCGCGATGCGCGGCGGCTAATGACCGAAGTTCGTTCGGCGGCACCCGACGGCGGCATTAACGTTGTTCGTTTCAGGCGTTTCTAAGATCATTGTTGCGCGATGCGCGGCCTGTAATGACCGAAGTTCGTTCGGCGGCACCCGCCGGCGGCATTAACGTTATCCGTTTCAGGCGTTTCTAAGATCATTGTTGCGCGATGCGCTGTTGGTAATGACCGAAGTTCGTTCGGCGGCACCCGACGGCGGCATTAACGTTATCCGTTTCAGGCGTTTCTAGCATCATTGTTGCGCGATGCGCTGTTGGTAATGACCGAAGTTCGTTCGGCGGCACCCGCCGGCGGCATTAACGTTATCCGTTTCAGGCGTTTCTAAGATCATTGTTGCGCGATGCGCAGCGGGTAATGACCGAAGTTCGTTCGGCGGCACCCGACGGCGGCATTAACGTTGTTCGTTTCAAGCGTTTCTAGCATCATTGTGGCGCGATGCGCGGCGGGTATTGACCGAAGTTCGTTCGGCGGCACCCGACGGCGGCATTAACGTTGTTCGTTTCAGGCGTTTCTAAGATCATTGTTGCGCGATGCGCAGCGGGTAATGACCGAAGTTCGTTCGGCGGCACCCGACGGCGGC
The DNA here is from genome assembly GCA_963969225.1 of Xylocopa violacea. Taxonomy (NCBI): domain Eukaryota; kingdom Metazoa; phylum Arthropoda; class Insecta; order Hymenoptera; family Apidae; genus Xylocopa; species Xylocopa violacea. Next base: position 26,719,483 of record CAXAJV010000004.1, read on the forward strand.
ATTAACGTTGTTCTTTTCAGGCGTTTCTAGCATCATTGTTGCGCGATGCGCAGCGGGTAATGACCGAAGTTCGTTCGGCGGCACCCGACGGCGGCATTAACGTTGTTCTTTTCAGGCGTTTCTAGCATCATTGTTGCGCGATGCGCGGCGGCTAATGACCGAAGTTCGTTCGGCGGCACCCGACGGCGGCATTACCGTTGTTCGTTTCAGGCGTTTCTAAGATCATTGTTGCGCGATGCGCGGCCTGTAATGACCGAAGTTCGTTCGGCGGCACCCGCCGGCGGCATTAACGTTATCCGTTTCAGGCGTTTCTAAGATCATTGTTGCGCGATGCGCTGTTGGTAATGACCGAAGTTCGTTCGGCGGCACCCGACGGCGGCATTAACGTTGTTCGTTTCAGGCGTTTCTAACATCATTGTTGCGCGATGCGCTGTTGGTAATGACCGAAGTTCGTTCGGCGGCACCCGACGGCGGCATTAACGTTATCCGTTTCAGGCGTTTCTAGCATCATTGTTGCGCGATGCGCTGTTGGTAATGACCGAAGTTCGTTCGGCGGCACCCGACGGCGGCATTAACGTTATCCGTTTCACGCGTTTCTAAGATCATTGTTGCGCGATGCGCAGCGGGTAATGACCGAAGTTCGTTCGGCGGCACCCGACGGCGGCATTAACGTTGTTCGTTTCAGGCGTTTCTAGCATCATTGTTGCGCGATGCGCGGCGGGTAATGACCGAAGTTCGTTCGGCGGCACCCGACGGCGGCATTAACGTTATCCGTTTCAGGCGTTTCTAGCATCATTGTTGCGCGATGCGCGGCGGGTAATGACCGAAGTTCGTTCGGCGGCACCCGACGGCGGCATTAACGTTATCCGTTTCACGCGTTTCTAAGATCATTGTTGCGCGATGCGCAGCGGGTAATGACCGAAGTTCGTTCGGCGGCACCCGACGGCGGCATTAACGTTGTTCGTTTCAGGCGTTTCTAGCATCATTGTTGCGCGATGCGCGGCCTGTAATGACCGAAGTTCGTTCGGCGGCACCCGCCGGCGGCATTAACGTTATCCGTTTCAGGCGTTTCTAAGGTCATTGTTGCGCGATGCGCTGTTGGTAATGACCGAAGTTCGTTCGGCGGCACCCGACGGCGGCATTAACGTTGTTCGTTTCAGGCGTTTCTAGCATCATTGTTGCGCGATACGCTGTTGGTAATGACCGAAGTTCGTTCGGCGGCACCCGACGGCGGCATTAACGTTATCCGTTTCACGCGTTTCTAAGATCATTGTTGCGCGATGCGCTGTTGGTAATGACCGAAGTTCGTTCGGCGGCACCCGACGGCGGCATTAACGTTATCCGTTTCAGGCGTTTCTAGCATCATTGTTGCGCGATGCGCTGTTGGTAATGACCGAAGTTCGTTCGGCGGCACCCGCCGGCGGCATTAACGTTATCCGTTTCAGGCATTTCTAAGATCATTGTTGCGCGATGCGCTGTTGGTAATGACCGAAGTTCGTTCGGCGGCACCCGACGGCGGCATTAACGTTATCCGTTTCAGGCGTTTCTAGCATCATTGTTGCGCGATGCGCTGTTGGTAATGACCGAAGTTCGTTCGGCGGCACCCGCCGGCGGCATTAACGTTATCCGTTTCAGGCGTTTCTAAGATCTTTGTTGCGCGATGCGCAGCGGGTAATGACCGAAGTTCGTTCGGCGGCACCCGACGGCGGCATTAACGTTGTTCGTTTCAGGCGTTTCTAGCATCATTGTTGCGCGATGCGCGGCGGCTAATGACCGAAGTTCGTTCGGCGGCACCCGACGGCGGCATTAACGTTGTTCGTTTCAGGCGTTTCTAAGATCATTGTTGCGCGATGCGCGGCCTGTAATGACCGAAGTTCGTTCGGCGGCACCCGCCGGCGGCATTAACGTTATCCGTTTCAGGCGTTTCTAAGATCATTGTTGCGCGATGCGCGGCGGGTAATGACCGAAGTTCGTTCGGCGGCACCCGACGGCGGCATTAACGTTATCCGTTTCAGGCGTTTCTAGCATCATTGTTGCGCGATGCGCTGTTGGTAATGACCGAAGTTCGTTCGGCGGCACCCGACGGCGGCATTAACGTTGTTCGTTTCAGGCGTTTCTAACATCATTGTTGCGCGATGCGCTGTTGGTAATGACCGAAGTACGTTCGGCGGCACCCGACGGCGGCATTAACGTTATCCGTTTCAGGCGTTTCTAGCATCATTGTTGCGCGATGCGCTGTTGGTAATGACCGAAGTTCGTTCGGCGGCACCCGACGGCGGCATTAACGTTATCCGTTTCACGCGTTTCTAAGATCATTGTTGCGCGATGCGCGGCGGGTATTGACCGAAGTTCGTTCGGCGGCACCCGACGGCGGCATTAACGTTATCCGTTTCAGGCGTTTCTAAGATCATTGTTGCGCGATGCGCGGCCTGTAATGACCGAAGTTCGTTCGGCGGCACCCGCCGGCGGCATTAACGTTATCCGTTTCAGGCGTTTCTAAGATCATTGTTGCGCGATGCGCTGTTGGTAATGACCGAAGTTCGTTCGGCGGCACCCGACGGCGGCATTAACGTTGTTCGTTTCAGGCGTTTCTAGCATCATTGTTGCGCGATGCGCGGCGGGTAATGACCGAAGTTCGTTCGGCGGCACCCGCCGGCGGCATTAACGTTATCCGTTTCAGGCGTTTCTAAGATCATTGTTGCGCGATGCGCTGTTGGTAATGACCGAAGTTCGTTCGGCGGCACCCGCCGGCAGCATTAACATTGTTCGTTTCAGGCGTTTCTAAGATCATTGTTGCGCGATGCGCGGCCTGTAATGACCGAAGTTCGTTCGGCGGCACCCGCCGGCGGCATTAACGTTATCCGTTTCAGGCGTTTCTAAGATCATTGTTGCGCGATGCGCTGTTGGTAATGACCGAAGTTCGTTCGGCGGCACCCGACGGCGGCATTAACGTTGTTCGTTTCAGGCGTTTCTAACATCATTGTTGCGCGATGCGCTGTTGGTAATGACCGAAGTACGTTCGGCGGCACCCGACGGCGGCATTAACGTTATCCGTTTCAGGCGTTTCTAGCATCATTGTTGCGCGATGCGCTGTTGGTAATGACCGAAGTTCGTTCGGCGGCACCCGACGGCGGCATTAACGTTATCCGTTTCACGCGTTTCTAAGATCATTGTTGCGCGATGCGCAGCGGGTAATGACCGAAGTTCGTTCGGCGGCACCCGACGGCGGCATTAACGTTGTTCGTTTCAGGCGTTTCTAGCATCATTGTTGCGCGATGCGCGGCGGGTAATGACCGAAGTTCGTTCGGCGGCACCCGCCGGCGGCATTAACGTTATCCGTTTCAGGCGTTTCTAAGATCATTGTTGCGCGATGCGCTGTTGGTAATGACCGAAGTTCGTTCGGCGGCACCCGCCGGCAGCATTAACATTGTTCGTTTCAGGCGTTTCTAAGATCATTGTTGCGCGATGCGCAGCGGGTAATGACCGAAGTTCGTTCGGCGGCACCCGACGGCGGCATTAACGTTATCCGTTTCAGGCGTTTCTAGCATCATTGTTGCGCGATGCGCAGCGGGTAATGACCGAAGTTCGTTCGGCGGCACCCGACGGCGGCATTAAGGTTATCCGTTTCAGGCGTTTCTAAGATCATTGTTGCGCGATGCGCTGTTGGTAATGACCGAAGTTCGTTCGGCGGCACCCGACGGCGGCATTAACGTTATCCGTTTCACGCGTTTCTAAGATCATTGTTGCGCGATGCGCTGTTGGTAATGACCGAAGTTCGTTCGGCGGCACCCGACGGCGGCATTAACGTTATCCGTTTCAGGCGTTTCTAGCATCATTGTTGCGCGATGCGCTGTTGGTAATGACCGAAGTTCGTTCGGCGGCACCCGACGGCGGCATTAACGTTATCCGTTTCACGCGTTTCTAAGATCATTGTTGCGCGATGCGCAGCGGGTAATGACCGAAGTTCGTTCGGCGGCACCCGACGGCGGCATTAACGTTGTTCGTTTCAAGCGTTTCTAGCATCATTGTTGCGCGATGCGCGGCGGGTAATGACCGAAGTTCGTTCGGCGGCACCCGCCGGCGGCATTAACGTTATCCGTTTCAGGCGTTTCTAAGATCATTGTTGCGCGATGCGCTGTTGGTAATGACCGAAGTTCGTTCGGCGGCACCCTCCGGCAGCATTAACGTTGTTCGTTTCAGGCGTTTCTAACATCATTGTTGCGCGATGCGCGGCGGGTATTGACCGAAGTTCGTTCGGCGGCACCCGCCGGCGGCATTAACGTTATCCGTTTCAGGCGTTTCTAAGATCATTGTTGCGCGATGCGCTGTTGGTAATGACCGAAGTTCGTTCGGCGGCACCCGCCGGCGGCATTAACGTTATCCGTTTCAGGCGTTTCTAAGATCATTGTTGCGCGATGCGCTGTTGGTAATGACCGAAGTTCGTTCGGCGGCACCCGACGGCGGCATTAACCTTGTTCGTTTCAGGCGTTTCTAGCATCATTGTTGCGCGATGCGCTGTTGGTAATGACCGAAGTTCGTTCGGCGGCACCCGACGGCGGCATTAACGTTATCCGTTTCAGGCGTTTCGAGCATCATTGTTGCGCGATGCGCTGTTGGTAATGACCGAAGTTCGTTCGGCGGCACCCGCCGGCGGCATTAACGTTATCCGTTTCAGGCGTTTCTAAGATCATTGTTGCGCGATGCGCTGTTGGTAATGACCGAAGTTCGTTCGGCGGCACCCGACGGCGGCATTAACGTTGTTCGTTTCAGGCGTTTCTAGCATCATTGTTGCGCGATGCGCTGTTGGTAATGACCGAAGTTCGTTCGGCGGCACCCGACGGCGGCATTAACGTTGTTCGTTTCAGGCGTTTCTAAGATCATTGTTGCGCGATGCGCGGCCTGTAATGACCGAAGTTCGTTCGGCGGCACCCGACGGCGGCATTAACGTTATCCGTTTCACGCGTTTCTAAGATTATTGTTGCGCGATGCGCAGCGGGTAATGACCGAAGTTCGTTCGGCGGCACCCGACGGCGGCATTAACGTTGTTCGTTTCAGGCGTTTCTAGCATCATTGTTGCGCGATGCGCGGCGGGTAATGACCGAAGTTCGTTCGGCGGCACCCGCCGGCGGCATTAACGTTATCCGTTTCAGGCGTTTCTAAGATCATTGTTGCGCGATGCGCTGTTGGTAATGACCGAAGTTCGTTCGGCGGCACCCGACGGCGGCATTAACGTTGTTCGTTTCAGGCGTTTCTAGCATCATTGTTGCGCGATGCGCTGTTGGTAATGACCGAAGTTCGTTCGGCGGCACCCGACGGCGGCATTAACGTTATCCGTTTCACGCGTTTCTAAGATCATTGTTGCGCGATGCGCTGTTGGTAATGACCGAAGTTCGTTCGGCGGCACCCGACGGCGGCATTAACGTTGTTCGTTTCAGGCGTTTCTAAGATCATTGTTGCGCGATGCGCGGCCTGTAATGACCGAAGTTCGTTCGGCGGCACCCGACGGCGGCATTAACGTTATCCGTTTCACGCGTTTCTAAGATTATTGTTGCGCGATGCGCAGCGGGTAATGACCGAAGTTCGTTCGGCGGCACCCGACGGCGGCATTAACGTTGTTCGTTTCAGGCGTTTCTAGCATCATTGTTGCGCGATGCGCGGCGGGTAATGACCGAAGTTCGTTCGGCGGCACCCGCCGGCGGCATTAACGTTATCCGTTTCAGGCGTTTCTAAGATCATTGTTGCGCGATGCGCTGTTGGTAATGACCGAAGTTCGTTCGGCGGCACCCGACGGCGGCATTAACGTTGTTCGTTTCAGGCGTTTCTAGCATCATTGTTGCGCGATGCGCTGTTGGTAATGACCGAAGTTCGTTCGGCGGCACCCGACGGCGGCATTAACGTTATCCGTTTCACGCGTTTCTAAGATCATTGTTGCGCGATGCGCTGTTGGTAATGACCGAAGTTCGTTCGGCGGCACCCGACGGCGGCATTAACGTTATCCGTTTCACGCGTTTCTAAGATCATTGTTGCGCGATGCGCGGCGGGTATTGACCGAAGTTCGTTCGGCGGCACCCGACGGCGGCATTAACGTTATCCGTTTCAGGCGTTTCTAAGATCATTGTTGCGCGATGCGCGGCCTGTAATGACCGAAGTTCGTTCGGCGGCACCCGCCGGCGGCATTAACGTTATCCGTTTCAGGCGTTTCTAAGATCATTGTTGCGCGATGCGCTGTTGGTAATGACCGAAGTTCGTTCGGCGGCACCCGACGGCGGCATTAACGTTATCCGTTTCACGCGTTTCTAAGATCATTGTTGCGCGATGCGCAGCGGGTAATGACCGAAGTTCGTTCGGCGGCACCCGACGGCGGCATTAACGTTGTTCGTTTCAGGCGTTTCTAGCATCATTGTTGCGCGATGCGCGGCGGGTAATGACCGAAGTTCGTTCGGCGGCACCCGCCGGCGGCATTAACGTTATCCGTTTCAGGCGTTTCTAAGATCATTGTTGCGCGATGCGCTGTTGGTAATGACCGAAGTTCGTTCGGCGGCACCCTCCGGCAGCATTAACGTTGTTCGTTTCAGGCGTTTCTAACATCATTGTTGCGCGATGCGCGGCGGGTATTGACCGAAGTTCGTTCGGCGGCACCCGCCGGCGGCATTAACGTTATCCGTTTCAGGCGTTTCTAAGATCATTGTTGCGCGATGCGCTGTTGGTAATGACCGAAGTTCGTTCGGCGGCACCCGACGGCGGCATTAACGTTATCCGTTTCAGGCGTTTCGAGCATCATTGTTGCGCGATGCGCTGTTGGTAATGACCGAAGTTCGTTCGGCGGCACCCGCCGGCGGCATTAACGTTATCCGTTTCAGGCGTTTCTAAGATCATTGTTGCGCGATGCGCTGTTGGTAATGACCGAAGTTCGTTCGGCGGCACCCGCCGGCGGCATTAACGTTATCCGTTTCAGGCGTTTCTAAGATCATTGTTGCGCGATGCGCTGTTGGTAATGACCGAAGTTCGTTCGGCGGCACCCGACGGCGGCATTAACGTTGTTCGTTTCAGGCGTTTCTAGCATCATTGTTGCGCGATGCGCTGTTGGTAATGACCGAAGTTCGTTCGGCGGCACCCGACGGCGGCATTAACGTTGTTCGTTTCAGGCGTTTCTAAGATCATTGTTGCGCGATGCGCGGCCTGTAATGACCGAAGTTCGTTCGGCGGCACCCGCCGGCGGCATTAACGTTATCCGTTTCAGGCGTTTCTAAGATCATTGTTGCGCGATGCGCTGTTGGTAATGACCGAAGTTCGTTCGGCGGCACCCGACGGCGGCATTAACCTTGTTCGTTTCAGGCGTTTCTAGCATCATTGTTGCGCGATGCGCTGTTGGTAATGACCGAAGTTCGTTCGGCGGCACCCGACGGCGGCATTAACGTTATCCGTTTCACGCGTTTCTAAGATCATTGTTGCGCGATGCGCTGTTGGTAATGACCGAAGTTCGTTCGGCGGCACCCGACGGCGGCATTAACGTTATCCGTTTCACGCGTTTCTAAGATCATTGTTGCGCGATGCGCAGCGGGTAATGACCGAAGTTCGTTCGGCGGCACCCGACGGCGGCATTAACGTTGTTCGTTTCAGGCGTTTCTAGCATCATTGTTGCGCGATGCGCGGCGGGTAATGACCGAAGTTCGTTCGGCGGCACCCGCCGGCGGCATTAACGTTATCCGTTTCAGGCGTTTCTAAGATCATTGTTGCGCGATGCGCTGTTGGTAATGACCGAAGTTCGTTCGGCGGCACCCGACGGCGGCATTAACGTTGTTCGTTTCAGGCGTTTCTAGCATCATTGTTGCGCGATGCGCTGTTGGTAATGACCGAAGTTCGTTCGGCGGCACCCGACGGCGGCATTAACGTTATCCGTTTCACGCGTTTCTAAGATCATTGTTGCGCGATGCGCTGTTGGTAATGACCGAAGTTCGTTCGGCGGCACCCGACGGCGGCATTAACGTTATCCGTTTCACGCGTTTCTAAGATCATTGTTGCGCGATGCGCGGCGGGTATTGACCGAAGTTCGTTCGGCGGCACCCGACGGCGGCATTAACGTTATCCGTTTCAGGCGTTTCTAAGATCATTGTTGCGCGATGCGCGGCCTGTAATGACCGAAGTTCGTTCGGCGGCACCCGCCGGCGGCATTAACCTTATCCGTTTCAGGCGTTTCTAAGATCATTGTTGCGCGATGCGCTGTTGGTAATGACCGAAGTTCGTTCGGCGGCACCCGACGGCGGCATTAACGTTGTTCGTTTCAGGCGTTTCTAACATCATTGTTGCGCGATGCGCTGTTGGTAATGACCGAAGTTCGTTCGGCGGCACCCGACGGCGGCATTAACGTTATCCGTTTCAGGCGTTTCGAGCATCATTGTTGCGCGATGCGCTGTTGGTAATGACCGAAGTTCGTTCGGCGGCACCCGACGGCGGCATTAACGTTATCCGTTTCACGCGTTTCTAAGATCATTGTTGCGCGATGCGCAGCGGGTAATGACCGAAGTTCGTTCGGCGGCACCCGACGGCGGCATTAACGTTGTTCGTTTCAGGCGTTTCTAGCATCATTGTTGCGCGATGCGCGGCGGGTAATGACCGAAGTTCGTTCGGCGGCACCCGCCGGCGGCATTAACGTTATCCGTTTCAGGCGTTTCTAAGATCATTGTTGCGCGATGCGCTGTTGGTAATGACCGAAGTTCGTTCGGCGGCACCCGCCGGCAGCATTAACGTTGTTCGTTTCAGGCGTTTCTAACATCATTGTTGCGCGATGCGCGGCGGGTATTGACCGAAGTTCGTTCGGCGGCACCCGCCGGCGGCATTAACGTTATCCGTTTCAGGCGTTTCTAAGATCATTGTTGCGCGATGCGCGGCCTGTAATGACCGAAGTTCGTTCGGCGGCACCCGCCGGCGGCATTAACGTTATCCGTTTCAGGCGTTTCTAAGATCATTGTTGCGCGATGCGCTGTTGGTAATGACCGAAGTTCGTTCGGCGGCACCCGACGGCGGCATTAACGTTGTTCGTTTCAGGCGTTTCTAGCATCATTGTTGCGCGATGCGCTGTTGGTAATGACCGAAGTTCGTTCGGCGGCACCCGACGGCGGCATTAACGTTGTTCGTTTCAGGCGTTTCTAGCATCATTGTTGCGCGATGCGCTGTTGGTAATGACCGAAGTTCGTTCGGCGGCACCCGACGGCGGCATTAACGTTATCCGTTTCACGCGTTTCTAAGATCATTGTTGCGCGATGCGCTGTTGGTAATGACCGAAGTTCGTTCGACGGCACCCGACGGCGGCATTAACGTTATCCGTTTCAGGCGTTTCTAAGATCATTGTTGCGCGATGCGCTGTTGGTAATGACCGAAGTTCGTTCGGCGGCACCCGACGGCGGCATTAACGTTATCCGTTTCACGCGTTTCTAAGATCATTGTTGCGCGATGCGCAGCGGGTAATGACCGAAGTTCGTTCGGCGGCACCCGACGGCAGCATTAACGTTGTTCGTTTCAGGCGTTTCTAGCATCATTGTTGCGCGATGCGCGGCGGGTAATGACCGAAGTTCGTTCGGCGGCACCCGACGGCGGCATTAACGTTGTTCTTTTCAGGCGTTTCTAGCATCATTGTTGCGCGATGCGCGGCGGCTAATGACCGAAGTTCGTTCGGCGGCACCCGCCGGCGGCATTAACGTTATCCGTTTCAGGCGTTTCTAAGATCATTGTTGCGCGATGCGCTGTTGGTAATGACCGAAGTTCGTTCGGCGGCACCCGCCGGCAGCATTAACGTTGTTCGTTTCAGGCGTTTCTAACATCATTGTTGCGCGATGCGCGGCGGGTATTGACCGAAGTTCGTTCGGCGGCACCCGCCGGCGGCATTAACGTTATCCGTTTCAGGCGTTTCTAAGATCATTGTTGCGCGATGCGCGGCCTGTAATGACCGAAGTTCGTTCGGCGGCACCCGCCGGCGGCATTAACGTTATCCGTTTCAGGCGTTTCTAAGATCATTGTTGCGCGATGCGCTGTTGGTAATGACCGAAGTTCGTTCGGCGGCACCCGACGGCGGCATTAACGTTGTTCGTTTCAGGCGTTTCTAACATCATTGTTGCGCGATGCGCTGTTGGTAATGACCGAAGTTCGTTCGGCGGCACCCGACGGCGGCATTAACGTTATCCGTTTCAGGCGTTTCGAGCATCATTGTTGCGCGATGCGCTGTTGGTAATGACCGAAGTTCGTTCGGCGGCACCCGCCGGCGGCATTAACGTTATCCGTTTCAGGCGTTTCTAAGATCATTGTTGCGCGATGCGCTGTTGGTAATGACCGAAGTTCGTTCGGCGGCACCCGACGGCGGCATTAACGTTGTTCGTTTCAGGCGTTTCTAGCATCATTGTTGCGCGATGCGCTGTTGGTAATGACCGAAGTTCGTTCGGCGGCACCCGACGGCGGCATTAACGTTGTTCGTTTCAGGCGTTTCTAAGATCATTGTTGCGCGATGCGCTGTTGGTAATGACCGAAGTTCGTTCGGCGGCACCCGCCGGCGGCATTAACGTTATCTGTTTCAGGCGTTTCTAAGATCATTGTTGCGCGATGCGCTGTTGGTAATGACCGAAGTTCGTTCGGCGGCACCCGACGGCGGCATTAACGTTATCCGTTTCAGGCGTTTCTAGCATCATTGTTGCGCGATGCGCTGTTGGTAATGACCGAAGTTCGTTCGGCGGCACCCGACGGCGGCATTAACGTTATCCGTTTCACGCGTTTCTAAGATCATTGTTGCGCGATGCGCTGTTGGTAATGACCGAAGTTCGTTCGGCGGCACCCGACGGCGGCATTAACGTTGTTCGTTTCAGGCGTTTCTAGCATCATTGTTGCGCGATGCGCTGTTGGTAATGACCGAAGTTCGTTCGGCGGCACCCGACGGCGGCATTAACGTTATCCGTTTCACGCGTTTCTAAGATCATTGTTGCGCGATGCGCAGCGGGTAATGACCGAAGTTCGTTCGGCGGCACCCGACGGCGGCATTAACGTTGTTCGTTTCAGGCGTTTCTAGCATCATTGTTGCGCGATGCGCGGCGGGTAATGACCGAAGTTCGTTCGGCGGCACCCGCCGGCGGCATTAACGTTATCCGTTTCAGGCGTTTCTAAGATCATTGTTGCGCGATGCGCTGTTGGTAATGACCGAAGTTCGTTCGGCGGCACCCGACGGCGGCATTAACGTTGTTCGTTTCAGGCGTTTCTAGCATCATTGTTGCGCGATGCGCTGTTGGTAATGACCGAAGTTCGTTCGGCGGCACCCGACGGCGGCATTAACGTTATCCGTTTCACGCGTTTCTAAGATCATTGTTGCGCGATGCGCTGTTGGTAACGACCGAAGTTCGTTCGGCGGCACCCGACGGCGGCATTAACGTTATCCGTTTCACGCGTTTCTAAGATCATTGTTGCGCGATGCGCGGCGGGTATTGACCGAAGTTCGTTCGGCGGCACCCGACGGCGGCATTAACGTTATCCGTTTCAGGCGTTTCTAAGATCATTGTTGCGCGATGCGCGGCCTGTAATGACCGAAGTTCGTTCGGCGGCACCCGCCGGCGGCATTAACGTTATCCGTTTCAGGCGTTTCTAAGATCATTGTTGCGCGATGCGCTGTTGGTAATGACCGAAGTTCGTTCGGCGGCACCCGACGGCGGCATTAACGTTGTTCGTTTCAGGCGTTCCTAACATCATTGTTGCGCGATGCGCTGTTGGTAATGACCGAAGTTCGTTCGGCGGCACCCGACGGCGGCATTAACGTTATCCGTTTCAGGCGTTTCGAGCATCATTGTTGCGCGATGCGCTGTTGGTAATGACCGAAGTTCGTTCGGCGGCACCCGCCGGCGGCATTAACGTTATCCGTTTCAGGCGTTTCTAAGATCATTGTTGCGCGATGCGCTGTTGGTAATGACCGAAGTTCGTTCGGCGGCACCCGACGGCGGCATTAACGTTGTTCGTTTCAGGCGTTTCTAGCATCATTGTTGCGCGATGCGCTGTTGGTAATGACCGAAGTTCGTTCGGCGGCACCCGACGGCGGCATTAACGTTGTTCGTTTCAGGCGTTTCTAAGATCATTGTTGCGCGATGCGCGGCCTGTAATGACCGAAGTTCGTTCGGCGGCACCCGACGGCGGCATTAACGTTGTTCTTTTCAGGCGTTTCTAGCATCATTGTTGCGCGATGCGCGGCGGCTAATGACCGAAGTTCGTTCGGCGGCACCCGACGGCGGCATTAACGTTATCCGTTTCAGGCGTTTCTAGCATCATTGTTGCGCGATGCGCTGTTGGTAATGACCGAAGTTCGTTCGGCGGCACCCGACGGCGGCATTAACGTTATCCGTTTCAGGCGTTTCTAGCATCATTGTTGCGCGATGCGCTGTTGGTAATGACCGAATTTCGTTCGGCGGCACCCGACGGCGGCATTAACGTTATCCGTTTCAGGCGTTTCGAGCATCATTGTTGCGCGATGCGCTGTTGGTAATGACCGAAGTTCGTTCGGCGGCACCCGACGGCGGCATTAACGTTCTTCGTTTCAGGCGTTTCTAGCATCATTGTTGCGCGATGCGCTGTTGGTAATGACCGAAGTTCGTTCGGCGGCACCCGACGGCGGCATTAACGTTATCCGTTTCAGGCGTTTCTAGCATCATTGTTGCGCGATGCGCTGTTGGTAATGACCGAAGTTCGTTCGGCGGCACCCGACGGCGGCATTAACGTTATCCGTTTCAGGCGTTTCTAGCATCATTGTTGCGCGATGCGCTGTTGGTAATGACCGAATTTCGTTCGGCGGCACCCGACGGCGGCATTAACGTTATCCGTTTCACGCGTTTCTAAGATCATTGTTGCGCGATGCGCAGCGGGTAATGACCGAAGTTCGTTCGGCGGCACCCGACGGCGGCATTAACGTTGTTCGTTTCAGGCGTTTCTAGCATCATTGTTGCGCGACGCGCGGCGGGTAATGACCGAAGTTCGTTCGGCGGCACCCGACGGCGGCATTAACGTTGTTCTTTTCAGGCGTTTCTAGCATCATTGTTGCGCGATGCGCGGCGGCTAATGACCGAAGTTCGTTCGGCGGCACCCGACGGCGGCATTAACGTTCTTCGTTTCAGGCGTTTCTAGCATCATTGTTGCGCGATGCGCTGTTGGTAATGACCGAAGTTCGTTCGGCGGCACCCGACGGCGGCATTAACGTTATCCGTTTCAGGCGTTTCTAGCATCATTGTTGCGCGATGCGCTGTTGGTAATGACCGAATTTCGTTCGGCGGCACCCGACGGCGGCATTAACGTTATCCGTTTCACGCGTTTCTAAGATCATTGTTGCGCGATGCGCAGCGGGTAATGACCGAAGTTCGTTCGGCGGCACCCGACGGCGGCATTAACGTTGTTCGTTTCAGGCGTTTCTAGCATCATTGTTGCGCGATGCGCGGCGGGTAATGACCGAAGTTCGTTCGGCGGCACCCGCCGGCGGCATTAACGTTATCCGTTTCAGGCGTTTCTAAGATCATTGTTGCGCGATGCGCTGTTGGTAATGACCGAAGTTCGTTCGGCGGCACCCGACGGCGGCATTAACGTTGTTCGTTTCAGGCGTTTCTAGCATCATTGTTGCGCGATACGCTGTTGGTAATGACCGAAGTTCGTTCGGCGGCACCCGACGGCGGCATTAACGTTATCCGTTTCACGCGTTTCTAAGATCATTGTTGCGCGATGCGCTGTTGGTAATGACTGAAGTTCGTTCGGCGGCACCCGACGGCGGCATTAACGTTATCCGTTTCAGGCGTTTCTAGCATCATTGTTGCGCGATGCGCTGTTGGTAATGACCGAAGTTCGTTCGGCGGCACCCGACGGCGGCATTAACGTTGTTCGTTTCAGGCGTTTCTAACATCATTGTTGCGCGATGCGCTGTTGGTAATGACCGAAGTTCGTTCGGCGGCACCCGACGGCGGCATTAACGTTGTTCGTTTCAGGCGTTTCTTACATCATTGTTGCGCGATGCGCTGTTGGTAATGACCGAAGTTCGTTCGGCGGCACCCGACGGCAGCATTAACGTTATCCGTTTCAGGCGTTTCGAGCATCATTGTTGCGCGATGCGCTGTTGGTAATGACCGAAGTTCGTTCGGCGGCACCCGCCGGCGGCATTAACGTTATCCGTTTCACGCGTTTCTAAGATCATTGTTGCGCGATGCGCTGTTGGTAATGACCGAAGTTCGTTCGGCGGCACCCGACGGCGGCATTAACGTTCTTCGTTTCAGGCGTTTCTAGCATCATTGTTGCGCGATGCGCTGTTGGTAATGACCGAAGTTCGTTCGGCGGCACCCGACGGCGGCATTAACGTTATCCGTTTCAGGCGTTTCTAAGATCATTGTTGCGCGATGCGCGGCGGGTAATGACCGAAGTTCGTTCGGCGGCACCCGACGGCGGCACCCGACGGCGGCATTAACGTTATCCGTTTCAGGCCTTTCTAGCATCATTGTTGCGCGATGCGCTGTTGGTAATGACCGAAGTTCGTTCGGCGGCACCCGACGGCGGCATTAACGTTATCCGTTTCACGCGTTTCTAAGATCATTGTTGCGCGATGCGCAGCGGGTAATGACCGAAGTTCGTTCGGCGGCACCCGACGGCGGCATTAACGTTGTTCGTTTCAGGCGTTTCTAAGATCATTGTTGCGCGATGCGCGGCCTGTAATGACCGAAGTTCGTTCGGCGGCACCCGACGGCGGCATTAACGTTGTTCGTTTCAGGCGTTTCTAACATCATTGTTGCGCGATGCGCTGTTGGTAATGACCGAAGTTCGTTCGGCGGCACCCGACGGCGGCATTAACGTTATCCGTTTCAGGCGTTTCTAGCATCATTGTTGCGCGATGCGCTGTTGGTAATGACCGAAGTTCGTTCGGCGGCACCCGACGGCGGCATTAACGTTATCCGTTTCACGCGTTTCTAAGATCATTGTTGCGCGATGCGCAGCGGGTAATGATCGAAGTTCGTTCGGCGGCACCCGACGGCGGCATTAACGTTGTTCTTTTCAGGCGTTTCTAGCATCATTGTTGCGCGATGCGCCGCGGCTAATGACCGAAGTTCGTTCGGCGGCACCCGACGGCGGCATTAACGTTGTTCGTTTCAGGCGTTTCTAAGATCATTGTTGCGCGATGCGCGGCGGCTAATGACCGAAGTTCGTTCGGCGGCACCCGCCGGCGGCATTAACGTTATCCGTTTCAGGCGTTTCTAAGATCATTGTTGCGCGATGCGCTGTTGGTAATGACCGAAGTTCGTTCGGCGGCACCCGCCGGCAGCATTAACGTTGTTCGTTTCAGGCGTTTCTAACATCATTGTTGCGCGATGCGCGGCGGGTATTGACCGAAGTTCGTTCGGCGGCACCCGCCGGCGGCATTAACGTTATCCGTTTCAGGCGTTTCTAAGATCATTGTTGCGCGATGCGCGGCCTGTAATGACCGAAGTTCGTTCGGCGGCACCCGCCGGCGGCATTAACGTTATCCGTTTCAGGCGTTTCTAAGATCATTGTTGCGCGATGCGCTGTTGGTAATGACCGAAGTTCGTTCGGCGGCACCCGACGGCGGCATTAACGTTGTTCGTTTCAGGCGTTTCTAACATCATTGTTGCGCGATGCGCTGTTGGTAATGACCGAAGTTCGTTCGGCGGCACCCGACGGCGGCATTAACGTTATCCGTTTCAGGCGTTTCGAGCATCATTGTTGCGCGATGCGCTGTTGGTAATGACCGAAGTTCGTTCGGCGGCACCCGCCGGCGGCATTAACGTTATCCGTTTCAGGCGTTTCTAAGATCATTGTTGCGCGATGCGCTGTTGGTAATGACCGAAGTTCGTTCGGCGGCACCCGACGGCGGCATTAACGTTGTTCGTTTCAGGCGTTTCTAGCATCATTGTTGCGCGATGCGCTGTTGGTAATGACCGAAGTTCGTTCGGCGGCACCCGACGGCGGCATTAACGTTGTTCGTTTCAGGCGTTTCTAAGATCATTGTTGCGCGATGCGCTGTTGGTAATGACCGAAGTTCGTTCGGCGGCACCCGCCGGCGGCATTAACGTTATCCGTTTCAGGCGTTTCTAAGATCATTGTTGCGCGATGCGCTGTTGGTAATGACCGAAGTTCGTTCGGCGGCACCCGACGGCGGCATTAACGTTATCCGTTTCAGGCGTTTCTAGCATCATTGTTGCGCGATGCGCTGTTGGTAATGACCGAAGTTCGTTCGGCGGCACCCGACGGCGGCATTAACGTTATCCGTTTCACGCGTTTCTAAGATCATTGTTGCGCGATGCGCTGTTGGTAATGACCGAAGTTCGTTCGGCGGCACCCGACGGCGGCATTAACGTTGTTCGTTTCAGGCGTTTCTAGCATCATTGTTGCGCGATGCGCTGTTGGTAATGACCGAAGTTCGTTCGGCGGCACCCGACGGCGGCATTAACGTTATCCGTTTCACGCGTTTCTAAGATCATTGTTGCGCGATGCGCAGCGGGTAATGACCGAAGTTCGTTCGGCGGCACCCGACGGCGGCATTAACGTTGTTCGTTTCAGGCGTTTCTAGCATCATTGTTGCGCGATGCGCGGCGGGTAATGACCGAAGTTCGTTCGGCGGCACCCGCCGGCGGCATTAACGTTATCCGTTTCAGGCGTTTCTAAGATCATTGTTGCGCGATGCGCTGTTGGTAATGACCGAAGTTCGTTCGGCGGCACCCGACGGCGGCATTAACGTTGTTCGTTTCAGGCGTTTCTAGCATCATTGTTGCGCGATGCGCTGTTGGTAATGACCGAAGTTCGTTCGGCGGCACCCGACGGCGGCATTAACGTTATCCGTTTCACGCGTTTCTAAGATCATTGTTGCGCGATGCGCTGTTGGTAATGACCGAAGTTCGTTCGGCGGCACCCGACGGCGGCATTAACGTTATCCGTTTCACGCGTTTCTAAGATCATTGTTGCGCGATGCGCGGCGGGTATTGACCGAAGTTCGTTCGGCGGCACCCGACGGCGGCATTAACGTTATCCGTTTCAGGCGTTTCTAAGATCATTGTTGCGCGATGCGCGGCCTGTAATGACCGAAGTTCGTTCGGCGGCACCCGCCGGCGGCATTAACGTTATCCGTTTCAGGCGTTTCTAAGATCATTGTTGCGCGATGCGCTGTTGGTAATGACCGAAGTTCGTTCGGCGGCACCCGACGGCGGCATTAACGTTGTTCGTTTCAGGCGTTCCTAACATCATTGTTGCGCGATGCGCTGTTGGTAATGACCGAAGTTCGTTCGGCGGCACCCGACGGCGGCATTAACGTTATCCGTTTCAGGCGTTTCGAGCATCATTGTTGCGCGATGCGCTGTTGGTAATGACCGAAGTTCGTTCGGCGGCACCCGCCGGCGGCATTAACGTTATCCGTTTCAGGCGTTTCTAAGATCATTGTTGCGCGATGCGCTGTTGGTAATGACCGAAGTTCGTTCGGCGGCACCCGACGGCGGCATTAACGTTGTTCGTTTCAGGCGTTTCTAGCATCATTGTTGCGCGATGCGCTGTTGGTAATGACCGAAGTTCGTTCGGCGGCACCCGACGGCGGCATTAACGTTGTTCGTTTCAGGCGTTTCTAAGATCATTGTTGCGCGATGCGCGGCCTGTAATGACCGAAGTTCGTTCGGCGGCACCCGCCGGCGGCATTAACGTTATCCGTTTCAGGCGTTTCTAAGATCATTGTTGCGCGATGCGCTGTTGGTAATGACCGAAGTTCGTTCGGCGGCACCCGACGGCGGCATTAACGTTGTTCGTTTCAGGCGTTTCTAGCATCATTGTTGCGCGATGCGCTGTTGGTAATGACCGAAGTTCGTTCGGCGGCACCCGACGGCGGCATTAACGTTGTTCGTTTCAGGCGTTTCTAAGATCATTGTTGCGCGATGCGCGGCCTGTAATGACCGAAGTTCGTTCGGCGGCACCCGCCGGCGGCACCCGCCGGCGGCATTAACGTTATCCGTTTCAGGCGTTTCTAAGATCATTGTTGCGCGATGCGCTGTTGGTAATGACCGAAGTTCGTTCGGCGGCACCCGACGGCGGCATTAACCTTGTTCGTTTCAGGCGTTTCTAGCATCATTGTTGCGCGATGCGCTGTTGGTAATGACCGAAGTTCGTTCGGCGGCACCCGACGGCGGCATTAACGTTATCCGTTTCACGCGTTTCTAAGATCATTGTTGCGCGATGCGCTGTTGGTAATGACCGAAGTTCGTTCGGCGGCACCCGACGGCGGCATTAACGTTGTTCGTTTCAGGCGTTTCTAGCATCATTGTTGCGCGATGCGCTGTTGGTAATGACCGAAGTTCGTTCGGCGGCACCCGACGGCGGCATTAACGTTATCCGTTTCACGCGTTTCTAAGATCATTGTTGCGCGATGCGCAGCGGGTAATGACCGAAGTTCGTTCGGCGGCACCCGACGGCGGCATTAACGTTGTTCGTTTCAGGCGTTTCTAGCATCATTGTTGCGCGATGCGCGGCGGGTAATGACCGAAGTTCGTTCGGCGGCACCCGCCGGCGGCATTAACGTTATCCGTTTCAGGCGTTTCTAAGATCATTGTTGCGCGATGCGCTGTTGGTAATGACCGAAGTTCGTTCGGCGGCACCCGCCGGCAGCATTAACGTTGTTCGTTTCAGGCGTTTCTAACATCATTGTTGCGCGATGCGCGGCGGGTATTGACCGAAGTTCGTTCGGCGGCACCCGCCGGCGGCATTAACGTTATCCGTTTCAGGCGTTTCTAAGATCATTGTTGCGCGATGCGCGGCCTGTAATGACCGAAGTTCGTTCGGCGGCACCCGCCGGCGGCATTAACGTTATCCGTTTCAGGCGTTTCTAAGATCATTGTTGCGCGATGCGCTGTTGGTAATGACCGAAGTTCGTTCGGCGGCACCCGACGGCGGCATTAACGTTGTTCGTTTCAGGCGTTTCTAGCATCATTGTTGCGCGATGCGCTGTTGGTAATGACCGAAGTTCGTTCGGCGGCACCCGACGGCGGCATTAACGTTGTTCGTTTCAGGCGTTTCTAAGATCATTGTTGCGCGATGCGCTGTTGGTAATGACCGAAGTTCGTTCGGCGGCACCCGCCGGCGGCATTAACGTTATCCGTTTCAGGCGTTTCTAAGATCATTGTTGCGCGATGCGCTGTTGGTAATGACCGAAGTTCGTTCGGCGGCACCCGACGGCGGCATTAACGTTATCCGTTTCAGGCGTTTCTAGCATCATTGTTGCGCGATGCGCTGTTGGTAATGACCGAAGTTCGTTCGGCGGCACCCGACGGCGGCATTAACGTTATCCGTTTCACGCGTTTCTAAGATCATTGTTGCGCGATGCGCTGTTGGTAATGACCGAAGTTCGTTCGACGGCACCCGACGGCGGCATTAACGTTATCCGTTTCAGGCGTTTCTAAGATCATTGTTGCGCGATGCGCTGTTGGTAATGACCGAAGTTCGTTCGGCGGCACCCGACGGCGGCATTAACGTTATCCGTTTCACGCGTTTCTAAGATCATTGTTGCGCGATGCGCAGCGGGTAATGACCGAAGTTCGTTCGGCGGCACCCGACGGCAGCATTAACGTTGTTCGTTTCAGGCGTTTCTAGCATCATTGTTGCGCGATGCGCGGCGGGTAATGACCGAAGTTCGTTCGGCGGCACCCGACGGCGGCATTAACGTTGTTCTTTTCAGGCGTTTCTAGCATCATTGTTGCGCGATGCGCGGCGGCTAATGACCGAAGTTCGTTCGGCGGCACCCGCCGGCGGCATTAACGTTATCCGTTTCAGGCGTTTCTAAGATCATTGTTGCGCGATGCGCTGTTGGTAATGACCGAAGTTCGTTCGGCGGCACCCGCCGGCAGCATTAACGTTGTTCGTTTCAGGCGTTTCTAACATCATTGTTGCGCGATGCGCGGCGGGTATTGACCGAAGTTCGTTCGGCGGCACCCGCCGGCGGCATTAACGTTATCCGTTTCAGGCGTTTCTAAGATCATTGTTGCGCGATGCGCGGCCTGTAATGACCGAAGTTCGTTCGGCGGCACCCGCCGGCGGCATTAACGTTATCCGTTTCAGGCGTTTCTAAGATCATTGTTGCGCGATGCGCTGTTGGTAATGACCGAAGTTCGTTCGGCGGCACCCGACGGCGGCATTAACGTTGTTCGTTTCAGGCGTTTCTAACATCATTGTTGCGCGATGCGCTGTTGGTAATGACCGAAGTTCGTTCGGCGGCACCCGACGGCGGCATTAACGTTATCCGTTTCAGGCGTTTCGAGCATCATTGTTGCGCGATGCGCTGTTGGTAATGACCGAAGTTCGTTCGGCGGCACCCGCCGGCGGCATTAACGTTATCCGTTTCAGGCGTTTCTAAGATCATTGTTGCGCGATGCGCTGTTGGTAATGACCGAAGTTCGTTCGGCGGCACCCGACGGCGGCATTAACGTTGTTCGTTTCAGGCGTTTCTAGCATCATTGTTGCGCGATGCGCTGTTGGTAATGACCGAAGTTCGTTCGGCGGCACCCGACGGCGGCATTAACGTTGTTCGTTTCAGGCGTTTCTAAGATCATTGTTGCGCGATGCGCTGTTGGTAATGACCGAAGTTCGTTCGGCGGCACCCGCCGGCGGCATTAACGTTATCCGTTTCAGGCGTTTCTAAGATCATTGTTGCGCGATGCGCTGTTGGTAATGACCGAAGTTCGTTCGGCGGCACCCGACGGCGGCATTAACGTTATCCGTTTCAGGCGTTTCTAGCATCATTGTTGCGCGATGCGCTGTTGGTAATGACCGAAGTTCGTTCGGCGGCACCCGACGGCGGCATTAACGTTATCCGTTTCACGCGTTTCTAAGATCATTGTTGCGCGATGCGCTGTTGGTAATGACCGAAGTTCGTTCGGCGGCACCCGACGGCGGCATTAACGTTGTTCGTTTCAGGCGTTTCTAGCATCATTGTTGCGCGATGCGCTGTTGGTAATGACCGAAGTTCGTTCGGCGGCACCCGACGGCGGCATTAACGTTATCCGTTTCACGCGTTTCTAAGATCATTGTTGCGCGATGCGCAGCGGGTAATGACCGAAGTTCGTTCGGCGGCACCCGACGGCGGCATTAACGTTGTTCGTTTCAGGCGTTTCTAGCATCATTGTTGCGCGATGCGCGGCGGGTAATGACCGAAGTTCGTTCGGCGGCACCCGCCGGCGGCATTAACGTTATCCGTTTCAGGCGTTTCTAAGATCATTGTTGCGCGATGCGCTGTTGGTAATGACCGAAGTTCGTTCGGCGGCACCCGCCGGCAGCATTAACGTTGTTCGTTTCAGGCGTTTCTAACATCATTGTTGCGCGATGCGCGGCGGGTATTGACCGAAGTTCGTTCGGCGGCACCCGCCGGCGGCATTAACGTTATCCGTTTCAGGCGTTTCTAAGATCATTGTTGCGCGATGCGCGGCCTGTAATGACCGAAGTTCGTTCGGCGGCACCCGCCGGCGGCATTAACGTTATCCGTTTCAGGCGTTTCTAAGATCATTGTTGCGCGATGCGCTGTTGGTAATGACCGAAGTTCGTTCGGCGGCACCCGACGGCGGCATTAACGTTGTTCGTTTCAGGCGTTTCTAACATCATTGTTGCGCGATGCGCTGTTGGTAATGACCGAAGTTCGTTCGGCGGCACCCGACGGCGGCATTAACGTTATCCGTTTCAGGCGTTTCGAGCATCATTGTTGCGCGATGCGCTGTTGGTAATGACCGAAGTTCGTTCGGCGGCACCCGCCGGCGGCATTAACGTTATCCGTTTCAGGCGTTTCTAAGATCATTGTTGCGCGATGCGCTGTTGGTAATGACCGAAGTTCGTTCGGCGGCACCCGACGGCGGCATTAACGTTGTTCGTTTCAGGCGTTTCTAGCATCATTGTTGCGCGATGCGCTGTTGGTAATGACCGAAGTTCGTTCGGCGGCACCCGACGGCGGCATTAACGTTGTTCGTTTCAGGCGTTTCTAAGATCATTGTTGCGCGATGCGCTGTTGGTAATGACCGAAGTTCGTTCGGCGGCACCCGCCGGCGGCATTAACGTTATCCGTTTCAGGCGTTTCTAAGATCATTGTTGCGCGATGCGCTGTTGGTAATGACCGAAGTTCGTTCGGCGGCACCCGACGGCGGCATTAACGTTATCCGTTTCAGGCGTTTCTAGCATCATTGTTGCGCGATGCGCTGTTGGTAATGACCGAAGTTCGTTCGGCGGCACCCGACGGCGGCATTAACGTTATCCGTTTCACGCGTTTCTAAGATCATTGTTGCGCGATGCGCTGTTGGTAATGACCGAAGTTCGTTCGGCGGCACCCGACGGCGGCATTAACGTTGTTCGTTTCAGGCGTTTCTAGCATCATTGTTGCGCGATGCGCTGTTGGTAATGACCGAAGTTCGTTCGGCGGCACCCGACGGCGGCATTAACGTTATCCGTTTCACGCGTTTCTAAGATCATTGTTGCGCGATGCGCAGCGGGTAATGACCGAAGTTCGTTCGGCGGCACCCGACGGCGGCATTAACGTTGTTCGTTTCAGGCGTTTCTAGCATCATTGTTGCGCGATGCGCGGCGGGTAATGACCGAAGTTCGTTCGGCGGCACCCGCCGGCGGCATTAACGTTATCCGTTTCAGGCGTTTCTAAGATCATTGTTGCGCGATGCGCTGTTGGTAATGACCGAAGTTCGTTCGGCGGCACCCGCCGGCAGCATTAACGTTGTTCGTTTCAGGCGTTTCTAACATCATTGTTGCGCGATGCGCGGCGGGTATTGACCGAAGTTCGTTCGGCGGCACCCGCCGGCGGCATTAACGTTATCCGTTTCAGGCGTTTCTAAGATCATTGTTGCGCGATGCGCGGCCTGTAATGACCGAAGTTCGTTCGGCGGCACCCGCCGGCGGCATTAACGTTGTTCGTTTCAGGCGTTTCTAGCATCATTGTTGCGCGATGCGCGGCGGGTAATGACCGAAGTTCGTTCGGCGGCACCCGACGGCGGCATTAACGTTATCCGTTTCAGGCGTTTCTAGCATCATTGTTGCGCGATGCGCAGCGGGTAATGACCGAAGTTCGTTCGGCGGCACCCGACGGCGGCATTAACGTTGTTCTTTTCAGGCGTTTCTAGCATCATTGTTGCGCGATGCGCGGCGGCTAATGACCGAAGTTCGTTCGGCGGCACCCGACGGCGGCATTAACGTTGTTCGTTTCAGGCGTTTCTAAGATCATTGTTGCGCGATGCGCGGCCTGTAATGACCGAAGTTCGTTCGGCGGCACCCGCCGGCGGCATTAACGTTATCCGTTTCAGGCGTTTCTAAGATCATTGTTGCGCGATGCGCTGTTGGTAATGACCGAAGTTCGTTCGGCGGCACCCGACGGCGGCATTAACGTTGTTCGTTTCAGGCGTTTCTAAGATCATTGTTGCGCGATGCGCTGTTGGTAATGACCGAAGTTCGTTCGGCGGCACCCGACGGCGGCATTAACGTTATCCGTTTCAGGCGTTTCTAGCATCATTGTTGCGGGATGCGCTGTTGGTAATGACCGAAGTTCGTTCGGCGGCACCCGCCGGCGGCATTAACGTTATCCGTTTCAGGCGTTTCTAAGATCATTGTTGCGCGATGCGCAGCGGGTAATGACCGAAGTTCGTTCGGCGGCACCCGACGGCGGCATTAACGTTGTTCGTTTCAAGCGTTTCTAGCATCATTGTTGCGCGATGCGCGGCGGGTAATGACCGAAGTTCGTTCGGCGGCACCCGACGGCGGCATTAACGTTATCCGTTTCACGCGTTTCTAAGATCATTGTTGCGCGATGCGCAGCGGGTAATGACCGAAGTTCGTTCGGCGGCACCCGACGGCGGCATTAACGTTGTTCGTTTCAGGCGTTTCTAGCATGATTGTTGTGCGATGCGCGGCGGGTATTGACCGAAGTTCGTTCGGCGGCACCCGACGGCGGCATTAACGTTGTTCGTTTCAGGCGTTTCTAAGATCATTGTTGCGCGATGCGCTGTTGGTAATGACCGAAGTTCGTTCGGCGGCACCCGACGGCGGCATTAACGTTGTTCGTTTCAGGCGTTTCTAGCATCATTGTTGCGCGATGCGCTGTTGGTAATGACCGAAGTTCGTTCGGCGGCACCCGACGGCGGCATTAACGTTATCCGTTTCACGCGTTTCTAAGATCATTGTTGCGCGATGCGCAGCGGGTAATGACCGAAGTTCGTTCGGCGGCACCCGACGGCGGCATTAACGTTGTTCGTTTCAGGCGTTTCTAGCATCATTGTTGCGCGATGCGCGGCGGGTAATGACCGAAGTTCGTTCGGCGGCACCCGCCGGCGGCATTAACGTTATCCGTTTCAGGCGTTTCTAAGATCATTGTTGCGCGATGCGCTGTTGGTAATGACCGAAGTTCGTTCGGCGGCACCCGCCGGCAGCATTAACGTTGTTCGTTTCAGGCGTTTCTAACATCATTGTTGCGCGATGCGCGGCGGGTATTGACCGAAGTTCGTTCGGCGGCACCCGCCGGCGGCATTAACGTTATCCGTTTCAGGCGTTTCTAAGATCATTGTTGCGCGATGCGCGGCCTGTAATGACCGAAGTTCGTTCGGCGGCACCCGCCGGCGGCATTAACGTTATCCGTTTCAGGCGTTTCTAAGATCATTGTTGCGCGATGCGCTGTTGGTAATGACCGAAGTTCGTTCGGCGGCACCCGACGGCGGCATTAACGTTGTTCGTTTCAGGCGTTTCTAACATCATTGTTGCGCGATGCGCTGTTGGTAATGACCGAAGTTCGTTCGGCGGCACCCGCCGGCAGCATTAACGTTGTTCGTTTCAGGCGTTTCTAACATCATTGTTGCGCGATGCGCGGCGGGTATTGACCGAAGTTCGTTCGGCGGCACCCGCCGGCGGCATTAACGTTATCCGTTTCAGGCGTTTCTAAGATCATTGTTGCGCGATGCGCGGCCTGTAATGACCGAAGTTCGTTCGGCGGCACCCGCCGGCGGCATTAACGTTATCCGTTTCAGGCGTTTCTAAGATCATTGTTGCGCGATGCGCTGTTGGTAATGACCGAAGTTCGTTCGGCGGCACCCGACGGCGGCATTAACGTTGTTCGTTTCAGGCGTTTCTAACATCATTGTTGCGCGATGCGCTGTTGGTAATGACCGAAGTTCGTTCGGCGGCACCCGACGGCGGCATTAACGTTATCCGTTTCAGGCGTTTCGAGCATCATTGTTGCGCGATGCGCTGTTGGTAATGACCGAAGTTCGTTCGGCGGCACCCGCCGGCGGCATTAACGTTATCCGTTTCAGGCGTTTCTAAGATCATTGTTGCGCGATGCGCTGTTGGTAATGACCGAAGTTCGTTCGGCGGCACCCGACGGCGGCATTAACGTTGTTCGTTTCAGGCGTTTCTAGCATCATTGTTGCGCGATGCGCTGTTGGTAATGACCGAAGTTCGTTCGGCGGCACCCGACGGCGGCATTAACGTTGTTCGTTTCAGGCGTTTCTAAGATCATTGTTGCGCGATGCGCTGTTGGTAATGACCGAAGTTCGTTCGGCGGCACCCGCCGGCGGCATTAACGTTATCCGTTTCAGGCGTTTCTAAGATCATTGTTGCGCGATGCGCTGTTGGTAATGACCGAAGTTCGTTCGGCGGCACCCGACGGCGGCATTAACGTTGTTCGTTTCAGGCGTTTCTAGCATCATTGTTGCGCGATGCGCTGTTGGTAATGACCGAAGTTCGTTCGGCGGCACCCGACGGCGGCATTAACGTTGTTCGTTTCAGGCGTTTCTAGCATCATTGTTGCGCGATGCGCTGTTGGTAATGACCGAAGTTCGTTCGGCGGCACCCGACGGCGGCATTAACGTTGTTCGTTTCAGGCGTTTCTAAGATCATTGTTGCGCGATGCGCTGTTGGTAATGACCGAAGTTCGTTCGGCGGCACCCGACGGCGGCATTAACGTTATCCGTTTCACGCGTTTCTAAGATCATTGTTGCGCGATGCGCTGTTGGTAATGACCGAAGTTCGTTCGACGGCACCCGACGGCGGCATTAACGTTATCCGTTTCACGCGTTTCTAAGATCATTGTTGCGCGATGCGCTGTTGGTAATGACCGAAGTTCGTTCGGCGGCACCCGACGGCGGCATTAACGTTGTTCGTTTCAGGCGTTTCTAGCATCATTGTTGCGCGATGCGCTGTTGGTAATGACCGAAGTTCGTTCGGCGGCACCCGACGGCGGCATTAACGTTATCCGTTTCACGCGTTTCTAAGATCATTGTTGCGCGATGCGCAGCGGGTAATGACCGAAGTTCGTTCGGCGGCACCCGACGGCGGCATTAACGTTGTTCGTTTCAGGCGTTTCTAGCATCATTGTTGCGCGATGCGCGGCGGGTAATGACCGAAGTTCGTTCGGCGGCACCCGCCGGCGGCATTAACGTTATCCGTTTCAGGCGTTTCTAAGATCATTGTTGCGCGATGCGCTGTTGGTAATGACCGAAGTTCGTTCGGCGGCACCCGACGGCGGCATTAACGTTGTTCGTTTCAGGCGTTTCTAGCATCATTGTTGCGCGATGCGCTGTTGGTAATGACCGAAGTTCGTTCGGCGGCACCCGACGGCGGCATTAACGTTGTTCGTTTCAGGCGTTTCTAAGATCATTGTTGCGCGATGCGCTGTTGGTAATGACCGAAGTTCGTTCGGCGGCACCCGCCGGCGGCATTAACGTTATCCGTTTCAGGCGTTTCTAAGATCATTGTTGCGCGATGCGCTGTTGGTAATGACCGAAGTTCGTTCGGCGGCACCCGACGGCGGCATTAACGTTGTTCGTTTCAGGCGTTTCTAGCATCATTGTTGCGCGATGCGCTGTTGGTAATGACCGAAGTTCGTTCGGCGGCACCCGACGGCGGCATTAACGTTGTTCGTTTCAGGCGTTTCTAGCATCATTGTTGCGCGATGCGCTGTTGGTAATGACCGAAGTTCGTTCGGCGGCACCCGACGGCGGCATTAACGTTGTTCGTTTCAGGCGTTTCTAAGATCATTGTTGCGCGATGCGCTGTTGGTAATGACCGAAGTTCGTTCGGCGGCACCCGACGGCGGCATTAACGTTATCCGTTTCACGCGTTTCTAAGATCATTGTTGCGCGATGCGCTGTTGGTAATGACCGAAGTTCGTTCGACGGCACCCGACGGCGGCATTAACGTTATCCGTTTCACGCGTTTCTAAGATCATTGTTGCGCGATGCGCTGTTGGTAATGACCGAAGTTCGTTCGGCGGCACCCGACGGCGGCATTAACGTTGTTCGTTTCAGGCGTTTCTAGCATCATTGTTGCGCGATGCGCTGTTGGTAATGACCGAAGTTCGTTCGGCGGCACCCGACGGCGGCATTAACGTTATCCGTTTCACGCGTTTCTAAGATCATTGTTGCGCGATGCGCAGCGGGTAATGACCGAAGTTCGTTCGGCGGCACCCGACGGCGGCATTAACGTTGTTCGTTTCAGGCGTTTCTAGCATCATTGTTGCGCGATGCGCGGCGGGTAATGACCGAAGTTCGTTCGGCGGCACCCGCCGGCGGCATTAACGTTATCCGTTTCAGGCGTTTCTAAGATCATTGTTGCGCGATGCGCTGTTGGTAATGACCGAAGTTCGTTCGGCGGCACCCGCCGGCAGCATTAACGTTGTTCGTTTCAGGCGTTTCTAACATCATTGTTGCGCGATGCGCGGCGGGTATTGACCGAAGTTCGTTCGGCGGCACCCGCCGGCGGCATTAACGTTATCCGTTTCAGGCGTTTCTAAGATCATTGTTGCGCGATGCGCGGCCTGTAATGACCGAAGTTCGTTCGGCGGCACCCGCCGGCGGCATTAACGTTATCCGTTTCAGGCGTTTCTAAGATCATTGTTGCGCGATGCGCTGTTGGTAATGACCGAAGTTCGTTCGGCGGCACCCGACGGCGGCATTAACGTTGTTCGTTTCAGGCGTTTCTAACATCATTGTTGCGCGATGCGCTGTTGGTAATGACCGAAGTTCGTTCGGCGGCACCCGACGGCGGCATTAACGTTATCCGTTTCAGGCGTTTCGAGCATCATTGTTGCGCGATGCGCTGTTGGTAATGACCGAAGTTCGTTCGGCGGCACCCGCCGGCGGCATTAACGTTATCCGTTTCAGGCGTTTCTAAGATCATTGTTGCGCGATGCGCTGTTGGTAATGACCGAAGTTCGTTCGGCGGCACCCGACGGCGGCATTAACGTTGTTCGTTTCAGGCGTTTCTAGCATCATTGTTGCGCGATGCGCTGTTGGTAATGACCGAAGTTCGTTCGGCGGCACCCGACGGCGGCATTAACGTTGTTCGTTTCAGGCGTTTCTAAGATCATTGTTGCGCGATGCGCTGTTGGTAATGACCGAAGTTCGTTCGGCGGCACCCGCCGGCGGCATTAACGTTATCCGTTTCAGGCGTTTCTAAGATCATTGTTGCGCGATGCGCTGTTGGTAATGACCGAAGTTCGTTCGGCGGCACCCGACGGCGGCATTAACGTTATCCGTTTCAGGCGTTTCTAGCATCATTGTTGCGCGATGCGCTGTTGGTAATGACCGAAGTTCGTTCGGCGGCACCCGACGGCGGCATTAACGTTATCCGTTTCACGCGTTTCTAAGATCATTGTTGCGCGATGCGCTGTTGGTAATGACCGAAGTTCGTTCGACGGCACCCGACGGCGGCATTAACGTTATCCGTTTCAGGCGTTTCTAAGATCATTGTTGCGCGATGCGCTGTTGGTAATGACAGAAGTTCGTTCGGCGGCACCCGACGGCGGCATTAACGTTATCCGTTTCAGGCGTTTCTAAGATCATTGTTGCGCGATGCGCTGTTGGTAATGACCGAAGTTCGTTCGGCGGCACCCGACGGCGGCATTAACGTTGTTCGTTTCAGGCGTTTCTAGCATCATTGTTGCGCGATGCGCTGTTGGTAATGACCGAAGTTCGTTCGGCGGCACCCGACGGCGGCATTAACGTTGTTCGTTTCAGGCGTTTCTAAGATCATTGTTGCGCGATGCGCTGTTGGTAATGACCGAAGTTCGTTCGGCGGCACCCGACGGCGGCATTAACGTTATCCGTTTCACGCGTTTCTAAGATCATTGTTGCGCGATGCGCTGTTGGTAATGACCGAAGTTCGTTCGACGGCACCCGACGGCGGCATTAACGTTATCCGTTTCAGGCGTTTCTAAGATCATTGTTGCGCGATGCGCTGTTGGTAATGACAGAAGTTCGTTCGGCGGCACCCGACGGCGGCATTAACGTTGTTCGTTTCAGGCGTTTCTAGCATCATTGTTGCGCGATGCGCTGTTGGTAATGACCGAAGTTCGTTCGGCGGCACCCGACGGCGGCATTAACGTTATCCGTTTCACGCGTTTCTAAGATCATTGTTGCGCGATGCGCAGCGGGTAATGACCGAAGTTCGTTCGGCGGCACCCGACGGCGGCATTAACGTTGTTCTTTTCAGGCGTTTCTAGCATCATTGTTGCGCGATGCGCGGCGGCTAATGACCGAAGTTCGTTCGGCGGCACCCGACGGCGGCATTAACGTTGTTCGTTTCAGGCGTTTCTAAGATCATTGTTGCGCGATGCGCGGCCTGTAATGACCGAAGTTCGTTCGGCGGCACCCGCCGGCGGCATTAACGTTATCCGTTTCAGGCGTTTCTAAGATCATTGTTGCGCGATGCGCTGTTGGTAATGACCGAAGTTCGTTCGGCGGCACCCGACGGCGGCATTAACGTTATCCGTTTCAGGCGTTTCTAGCATCATTGTTGCGCGATGCGCTGTTGGTAATGACCGAAGTTCGTTCGGCGGCACCCGCCGGCGGCATTAACGTTATCCGTTTCAGGCATTTCTAAGATCATTGTTGCGCGATGCGCTGTTGGTAATGACCGAAGTTCGTTCGGCGGCACCCGACGGCGGCATTAACGTTATCCGTTTCAGGCGTTTCTAGCATCATTGTTGCGCGATGCGCTGTTGGTAATGACCGAAGTTCGTTCGGCGGCACCCGCCGGCGGCATTAACGTTATCCGTTTCAGGCGTTTCTAAGATCATTGTTGCATGATGCGCAGCGGGTAATGACCGAAGTTCGTTCGGCGGCACCCGACGGCGGCATTAACGTTGTTCGTTTCAGGCGTTTCTAGCATCATTGTTGCGCGATGCGCGGCGGCTAATGACCGAAGTTCGTTCGGCGGCACCCGACGGCGGCATTAACGTTGTTCGTTTCAGGCGTTTCTAAGATCATTGTTGCGCGATGCGCGGCCTGTAATGACCGAAGTTCGTTCGGCGGCACCCGCCGGCGGCATTAACGTTATCCGTTTCAGGCGTTTCTAAGATCATTGTTGCGCGATGCGCGGCGGGTAATGACCGAAGTTCGTTCGGCGGCAACCGACGGCGGCATTAACGTTATCCGTTTCAGGCGTTTCTAGCATCATTGTTGCGCGATGCGCTGTTGGTAATGACCGAAGTTCGTTCGGCGGCACCCGACGGCGGCATTAACGTTATCCGTTTCACGCGTTTCTAAGATCATTGTTGCGCGATGCGCAGCGGGTAATGACCGAAGTTCGTTCGGCGGCACCCGACGGCGGCATTAACGTTGTTCGTTTCAGGCGTTTCTAGCATCATTGTTGCGCGATGCGCGGCTGGTATTGACCGAAGTTCGTTCGGCGGCACCCGACGGCGGCATTAACGTTGTTCGTTTCAGGCGTTTCTAAGATCATTGTTGCGCGATGCGCGGCCTGTAATGACCGAAGTTCGTTCGGCGGCACCCGCCGGCGGCATTAACGTTATCCGTTTCAGGCGTTTCTAAGATCATTGTTGCGCGATGCGCTGTTGGTAATGACCGAAGTTCGTTAGGCGGCACCCGACGGCGGCATTAACGTTGTTCGTTTCAGGCGTTTCTAGCATCATTGTTGCGCGATGCGCTGTTGGTAATGACCGAAGTTCGTTCGGCGGCACCCGACGGCGGCATTAACGTTATCCGTTTCACGCGTTTCTAAGATCATTGTTGCGCGATGCGCTGTTGGTAATGACCGAAGTTCGTTCGGCGGCACCCGACGGCGGCATTAACGTTATCCGTTTCACGCGTTTCTAAGATCATTGTTGCGCGATGCGCAGCGGGTAATGACCGAAGTTCGTTCGGCGGCACCCGACGGCGGCATTAACGTTGTTCTTTTCAGGCGTTTCTAGCATCATTGTTGCGCGATGCGCGGCGGCTAATGACCGAAGTTCGTTCGGCGGCACCCGACGGCGGCATTAACGTTGTTCGTTTCAGGCGTTTCTAAGATCATTGTTGCGCGATGCGCGGCCTGTAATGACCGAAGTTCGTTCGGCGGCACCCGCCGGCGGCATTAACGTTATCCGTTTCAGGCGTTTCTAAGATCATTGTTGCGCGATGCGCTGTTGGTAATGACCGAAGTTCGTTCGGCGGCACCCGACGGCGGCATTAACGTTGTTCGTTTCAGGCGTTTCTAACATCATTGTTGCGCGATGCGCTGTTGGTAATGACCGAAGTTCGTTCGGCGGCACCCGACGGCGGCATTAACGTTATCCGTTTCAGGCGTTTCTAGCATCATTGTTGCGCGATGCGCTGTTGGTAATGACCGAAGTTCGTTCGGCGGCACCCGACGGCGGCATTAACGTTATCCGTTTCACGCGTTTCTAAGATCATTGTTGCGCGATGCGCAGCGGGTAATGACCGAAGTTCGTTCGGCGGCACCCGACGGCGGCATTAACGTTGTTCGTTTCAGGCGTTTCTAGCATCATTGTTGCGCGATGCGCGGCGGGTAATGACCGAAGTTCGTTCGGCGGCACCCGACGGCGGCATTAACGTTATCCGTTTCAGGCGTTTCTAGCATCATTGTTGCGCGATGCGCGGCGGGTAATGACCGAAGTTCGTTCGGCGGCACCCGACGGCGGCATTAACGTTATCCGTTTCACGCGTTTCTAAGATCATTGTTGCGCGATGCGCTGTTGGTAATGACTGAAGTTCGTTCGGCGGCACCCGACGGCGGCATTAACGTTATCCGTTTCAGGCGTTTCTAGCATCATTGTTGCGCGATGCGCTGTTGGTAATGACCGAAGTTCGTTCGGCGGCACCCGACGGCGGCATTAACGTTGTTCGTTTCAGGCGTTTCTAACATCATTGTTGCGCGATGCGCTGTTGGTAATGACCGAAGTTCGTTCGGCGGCACCCGACGGCGGCATTAACGTTGTTCGTTTCAGGCGTTTCTAACATCATTGTTGCGCGATGCGCTGTTGGTAATGACCGAAGTTCGTTCGGCGGCACCCGACGGCGGCATTAACGTTATCCGTTTCAGGCGTTTCGAGCATCATTGTTGCGCGATGCGCTGTTGGTAATGACCGAAGTTCGTTCGGCGGCACCCGCCGGCGGCATTAACGTTATCCGTTTCACGCGTTTCTAAGATCATTGTTGCGCGATGCGCTGTTGGTAATGACCGAAGTTCGTTCGACGGCACCCGACGGCGGCATTAACGTTATCCGTTTCAGGCGTTTCTAAGATCATTGTTGCGCGATGCGCTGTTGGTAATGACAGAAGTTCGTTCGGCGGCACCCGACGGCGGCATTAACGTTATCCGTTTCAGGCGTTTCTAAGATCATTGTTGCGCGATGCGCTGTTGGTAATGACCGAAGTTCGTTCGGCGGCACCCGACGGCGGCATTAACGTTGTTCGTTTCAGGCGTTTCTAGCATCATTGTTGCGCGATGCGCTGTTGGTAATGACCGAAGTTCGTTCGGCGGCACCCGACGGCGGCATTAACGTTGTTCGTTTCAGGCGTTTCTAAGATCATTGTTGCGCGATGCGCTGTTGGTAATGACCGAAGTTCGTTCGGCGGCACCCGCCGGCGGCATTAACGTTATCCGTTTCAGGCGTTTCTAAGATCATTGTTGCGCGATGCGCTGTTGGTAATGACCGAAGTTCGTTCGGCGGCACCCGCCGGCAGCATTAACGTTGTTCGTTTCAGGCGTTTCTAACATCATTGTTGCGCGATGCGCGGCGGGTATTGACCGAAGTTCGTTCGGCGGCACCCGCCGGCGGCATTAACGTTATCCGTTTCAGGCGTTTCTAAGATCATTGTTGCGCGATGCGCGGCCTGTAATGACCGAAGTTCGTTCGACGGCACCCGACGGCGGCATTAACGTTATCCGTTTCAGGCGTTTCTAAGATCATTGTTGCGCGATGCGCTGTTGGTAATGACAGAAGTTCGTTCGGCGGCACCCGACGGCGGCATTAACGTTGTTCGTTTCAGGCGTTTCTAGCATCATTGTTGCGCGATGCGCTGTTGGTAATGACCGAAGTTCGTTCGGCGGCACCCGACGGCGGCATTAACGTTATCCGTTTCACGCGTTTCTAAGATCATTGTTGCGCGATGCGCAGCGGGTAATGACCGAAGTTCGTTCGGCGGCACCCGACGGCGGCATTAACGTTGTTCTTTTCAGGCGTTTCTAGCATCATTGTTGCGCGATGCGCGGCGGCTAATGACCGAAGTTCGTTCGGCGGCACCCGACGGCGGCATTAACGTTGTTCGTTTCAGGCGTTTCTAAGATCATTGTTGCGCGATGCGCGGCCTGTAATGACCGAAGTTCGTTCGGCGGCACCCGCCGGCGGCATTAACGTTATCCGTTTCAGGCGTTTCTAAGATCATTGTTGCGCGATGCGCTGTTGGTAATGACCGAAGTTCGTTCGGCGGCACCCGACGGCGGCATTAACGTTATCCGTTTCAGGCGTTTCTAGCATCATTGTTGCGCGATGCGCTGTTGGTAATGACCGAAGTTCGTTCGGCGGCACCCGCCGGCGGCATTAACGTTATCCGTTTCAGGCATTTCTAAGATCATTGTTGCGCGATGCGCTGTTGGTAATGACCGAAGTTCGTTCGGCGGCACCCGACGGCGGCATTAACGTTATCCGTTTCAGGCGTTTCTAGCATCATTGTTGCGCGATGCGCTGTTGGTAATGACCGAAGTTCGTTCGGCGGCACCCGCCGGCGGCATTAACGTTATCCGTTTCAGGCGTTTCTAAGATCATTGTTGCGCGATGCGCAGCGGGTAATGACCGAAGTTCGTTCGGCGGCACCCGACGGCGGCATTAACGTTGTTCGTTTCAGGCGTTTCTAGCATCATTGTTGCGCGATGCGCGGCGGCTAATGACCGAAGTTCGTTCGGCGGCACCCGACGGCGGCATTAACGTTGTTCGTTTCAGGCGTTTCTAAGATCATTGTTGCGCGATGCGCGGCCTGTAATGACCGAAGTTCGTTCGGCGGCACCCGCCGGCGGCATTAACGTTATCCGTTTCAGGCGTTTCTAAGATCATTGTTGCGCGATGCGCGGCGGGTAATGACCGAAGTTCGTTCGGCGGCAACCGACGGCGGCATTAACGTTATCCGTTTCAGGCGTTTCTAGCATCATTGTTGCGCGATGCGCTGTTGGTAATGACCGAAGTTCGTTCGGCGGCACCCGACGGCGGCATTAACGTTATCCGTTTCACGCGTTTCTAAGATCATTGTTGCGCGATGCGCAGCGGGTAATGACCGAAGTTCGTTCGGCGGCACCCGACGGCGGCATTAACGTTGTTCGTTTCAGGCGTTTCTAGCATCATTGTTGCGCGATGCGCGGCTGGTATTGACCGAAGTTCGTTCGGCGGCACCCGACGGCGGCATTAACGTTGTTCGTTTCAGGCGTTTCTAAGATCATTGTTGCGCGATGCGCGGCCTGTAATGACCGAAGTTCGTTCGGCGGCACCCGCCGGCGGCATTAACGTTATCCGTTTCAGGCGTTTCTAAGATCATTGTTGCGCGATGCGCTGTTGGTAATGACCGAAGTTCGTTAGGCGGCACCCGACGGCGGCATTAACGTTGTTCGTTTCAGGCGTTTCTAGCATCATTGTTGCGCGATGCGCTGTTGGTAATGACCGAAGTTCGTTCGGCGGCACCCGACGGCGGCATTAACGTTATCCGTTTCACGCGTTTCTAAGATCATTGTTGCGCGATGCGCTGTTGGTAATGACCGAAGTTCGTTCGGCGGCACCCGACGGCGGCATTAACGTTATCCGTTTCACGCGTTTCTAAGATCATTGTTGCGCGATGCGCAGCGGGTAATGACCGAAGTTCGTTCGGCGGCACCCGACGGCGGCATTAACGTTGTTCTTTTCAGGCGTTTCTAGCATCATTGTTGCGCGATGCGCGGCGGCTAATGACCGAAGTTCGTTCGGCGGCACCCGACGGCGGCATTAACGTTGTTCGTTTCAGGCGTTTCTAAGATCATTGTTGCGCGATGCGCGGCCTGTAATGACCGAAGTTCGTTCGGCGGCACCCGCCGGCGGCATTAACGTTATCCGTTTCAGGCGTTTCTAAGATCATTGTTGCGCGATGCGCTGTTGGTAATGACCGAAGTTCGTTCGGCGGCACCCGACGGCGGCATTAACGTTGTTCGTTTCAGGCGTTTCTAACATCATTGTTGCGCGATGCGCTGTTGGTAATGACCGAAGTTCGTTCGGCGGCACCCGACGGCGGCATTAACGTTATCCGTTTCAGGCGTTTCTAGCATCATTGTTGCGCGATGCGCTGTTGGTAATGACCGAAGTTCGTTCGGCGGCACCCGACGGCGGCATTAACGTTATCCGTTTCACGCGTTTCTAAGATCATTGTTGCGCGATGCGCAGCGGGTAATGACCGAAGTTCGTTCGGCGGCACCCGACGGCGGCATTAACGTTGTTCGTTTCAGGCGTTTCTAGCATCATTGTTGCGCGATGCGCGGCGGGTAATGACCGAAGTTCGTTCGGCGGCACCCGACGGCGGCATTAACGTTATCCGTTTCAGGCGTTTCTAGCATCATTGTTGCGCGATGCGCGGCGGGTAATGACCGAAGTTCGTTCGGCGGCACCCGACGGCGGCATTAACGTTATCCGTTTCACGCGTTTCTAAGATCATTGTTGCGCGATGCGCTGTTGGTAATGACTGAAGTTCGTTCGGCGGCACCCGACGGCGGCATTAACGTTATCCGTTTCAGGCGTTTCTAGCATCATTGTTGCGCGATGCGCTGTTGGTAATGACCGAAGTTCGTTCGGCGGCACCCGACGGCGGCATTAACGTTGTTCGTTTCAGGCGTTTCTAACATCATTGTTGCGCGATGCGCTGTTGGTAATGACCGAAGTTCGTTCGGCGGCACCCGACGGCGGCATTAACGTTGTTCGTTTCAGGCGTTTCTAACATCATTGTTGCGCGATGCGCTGTTGGTAATGACCGAAGTTCGTTCTGCGGCACCCGACGGCGGCATTAACGTTATCCGTTTCAGGCGTTTCGAGCATCATTGTTGCGCGATGCGCTGTTGGTAATGACCGAAGTTCGTTCGGCGGCACCCGCCGGCGGCATTAACGTTATCCGTTTCACGCGTTTCTAAGATCATTGTTGCGCGATGCGCTGTTGGTAATGACCGAAGTTCGTTCGGCGGCACCCGACGGCGGCATTAACGTTCTTCGTTTCAGGCGTTTCTAGCATCATTGTTGCGCGATGCGCTGTTGGTAATGACCGAAGTTCGTTCGGCGGCACCCGACGGCGGCATTAACGTTATCCGTTTCAGGCGTTTCTAGCATCATTGTTGCGCGATGCGCTGTTGGTAATGACCGAATTTCGTTCGGCGGCACCCGACGGCGGCATTAACGTTATCCGTTTCACGCGTTTCTAAGATCATTGTTGCACGATGCGCAGCGGGTAATGACCGAAGTTCGTTCGGCGGCACCCGACGGCGGCATTAACGTTGTTCGTTTCAGGCGTTTCTAGCATCATTGTTGCGCGATGCGCGGCGGGTAATGACCGAAGTTCGTTCGGCGGCACCCGACGGCGGCATTAACGTTATCCGTTTCAGGCGTTTCTAGCATCATTGTTGCGCGATGCGCTGTTGGTAATGACCGAATTTCGTTCGGCGGCACCCGACGGCGGCATTAACGTTATCCGTTTCACGCGTTTCTAAGATCATTGTTGCGCGACGCGCGGCGGGTAATGACCGAAGTTCGTTCGGCGGCACCCGACGGCGGCATTAACGTTATCCGTTTCACGCGTTTCTAAGATCATTGTTGCGCGATGCGCTGTTGGTAATGACTGAAGTTCGTTCGGCGGCACCCGACGGCGGCATTAACGTTATCCGTTTCAGGCGTTTCTAGCATCATTGTTGCGCGATGCGCTGTTGGTAATGACCGAAGTTCGTTCGGCGGCACCCGACGGCGGCATTAACGTTGTTCGTTTCAGGCGTTTCTAACATCATTGTTGCGCGATGCGCTGTTGGTAATGACCGAAGTTCGTTCGGCGGCACCCGACGGCGGCATTAACGTTGTTCGTTTCAGGCGTTTCTAACATCATTGTTGCGCGATGCGCTGTTGGTAATGACCGAAGTTCGTTCTGCGGCACCCGACGGCGGCATTAACGTTATCCGTTTCAGGCGTTTCGAGCATCATTGTTGCGCGATGCGCTGTTGGTAATGACCGAAGTTCGTTCGGCGGCACCCGCCGGCGGCATTAACGTTATCCGTTTCACGCGTTTCTAAGATCATTGTTGCGCGATGCGCTGTTGGTAATGACCGAAGTTCGTTCGGCGGCACCCGACGGCGGCATTAACGTTCTTCGTTTCAGGCGTTTCTAGCATCATTGTTGCGCGATGCGCTGTTGGTAATGACCGAAGTTCGTTCGGCGGCACCCGACGGCGGCATTAACGTTATCCGTTTCAGGCGTTTCTAGCATCATTGTTGCGCGATGCGCTGTTGGTAATGACCGAATTTCGTTCGGCGGCACCCGACGGCGGCATTAACGTTATCCGTTTCACGCGTTTCTAAGATCATTGTTGCACGATGCGCAGCGGGTAATGACCGAAGTTCGTTCGGCGGCACCCGACGGCGGCATTAACGTTGTTCGTTTCAGGCGTTTCTAGCATCATTGTTGCGCGATGCGCGGCGGGTAATGACCGAAGTTCGTTCGGCGGCACCCGACGGCGGCATTAACGTTATCCGTTTCAGGCGTTTCTAGCATCATTGTTGCGCGATGCGCTGTTGGTAATGACCGAATTTCGTTCGGCGGCACCCGACGGCGGCATTAACGTTATCCGTTTCACGCGTTTCTAAGATCATTGTTGCGCGATGCGCAGCGGGTAATGACCGAAGTTCGTTCGGCGGCACCCGACGGCGGCATTAACGTTGTTCGTTTCAGGCGTTTCTAGCATCATTGTTGCGCGACGCGCGGCGGGTAATGACCGAAGTTCGTTCGGCGGCACCCGACGGCGGCATTAACGTTGTTCTTTTCAGGCGTTTCTAGCATCATTGTTGCGCGATGCGCGGCGGCTAATGACCGAAGTTCGTTCGGCGGCACCCGACGGCGGCATTAACGTTGTTCGTTTCAGGCGTTTCTAACATCATTGTTGCGCGATGCGCTGTTGGTAATGACCGAAGTTCGTTCGGCGGCACCCGACGGCGGCATTAACGTTATCCGTTTCAGGCGTTTCGAGCATCATTGTTGCGCGATGCGCTGTTGGTAATGACCGAAGTTCGTTCGGCGGCACCCGCCGGCGGCATTAACGTTATCCGTTTCACGCGTTTCTAAGATCATTGTTGCGCGACGCGCGGCGGGTAATGACCGAAGTTCGTTCGGCGGCACCCGACGGCGGCATTAACGTTCTTCGTTTCAGGCGTTTCTAGCATCATTGTTGCGCGATGCGCTGTTGGTAATGACCGAAGTTCGTTCGGCGGCACCCGACGGCGGCATTAACGTTGTTCGTTTCAGGCGTTTCTAAGATCATTGTTGCGCGATGCGCGGCCTGTAATGACCGAAGTTCGTTCGGCGGCACCCGCCGGCGGCATTAACGTTGTTCGTTTCAGGCGTTTCTAAGATCATTGTTGCGCGATGCGCAGCGGGTAATGACCGAAGTTCGTTCGGCGGCACCCGACGGCGGCATTAACGTTGTTCGTTTCAGGCGTTTCTAAGATCATTGTTGCGCGATGCGCAGCGGGTAATGACCGAAGTTCGTTCGGCGGCACCCGACGGCGGCATTAACGTTGTTCTTTTCAGGCGTTTCTAGCATCATTGTTGCGCGATGCGCGGCGGCTAATGACCGAAGTTCGTTCGGCGGCACCCGACGGCGGCATTAACGTTGTTCGTTTCAGGCGTTTCTAAGATCATTGTTGCGCGATGCGCGGCCTGTAATGACCGAAGTTCGTTCGGCGGCACCCGCCGGCGGCATTAACGTTATCCGTTTCAGGCGTTTCGAGCATCATTGTTGCGCGATGCGCTGTTGGTAATGACCGAAGTTCGTTCGGCGGCACCCGCCGGCGGCATTAACGTTATCCGTTTCACGCGTTTCTAAGATCATTGTTGCACGACGCGCGGCGGGTAATGACCGAAGTTCGTTCGGCGGCACCCGACGGCGGCATTAACGTTATCCGTTTCACGCGTTTCTAAGATCATTGTTGCGCGATGCGCAGCGGGTAATGACCGAAGTTCGTTCGGCGGCACCCGACGGCGGCATTAACGTTGTTCGTTTCAGGCGTTTCTAGCATGATTGTTGTGCGATGCGCGGCGGGTATTGCCGAAGTTCGTTCGGCGGCACCCGACGGCGGCATTAACGTTGTTCGTTTCAGGCGTTTCTAAGATCATTGTTGCGCGATGCGCGGCCTGTAATGACCGAAGTTCGTTCGGCGGCACCCGCCGGCGGCATTAACGTTATCCGTTTCAGGCGTTTCTAGCATCATTGTTGCGCGATGCGCTGTTGGTAATGACCGAATTTCGTTCGGCGGCACCCGACGGCGGCATTAACGTTATCCGTTTCACGCGTTTCTAAGATCATTGTTGCGCGATGCGCAGCGGGTAATGACCGAAGTTCGTTCGGCGGCACCCGACGGCGGCATTAACGTTGTTCGTTTCAGGCGTTTCTAGCATCATTGTTGCGCGATGCGCGGCGGGTAATGACCGAAGTTCGTTCGGCGGCACCCGACGGCGGCATTAACGTTATCCGTTTCAGGCGTTTCTAGCATCATTGTTGCGCGATGCGCAGCGGGTAATGACCGAAGTTCGTTCGGCGGCACCCGACGGCGGCATTAACGTTGTTCTTTTCAGGCGTTTCTAGCATCATTGTTGCGCGATGCGCGGCGGCTAATGACCGAAGTTCGTTCGGCGGCACCCGACGGCGGCATTAACGTTGTTCGTTTCAGGCGTTTCTAAGATCATTGTTGCGCGATGCGCGGCCTGTAATGACCGAAGTTCGTTCGGCGGCACCCGCCGGCGGCATTAACGTTATCCGTTTCAGGCGTTTCTAAGATCATTGTTGCGCGATGCGCTGTTGGTAATGACCGAAGTTCGTTCGGCGGCACCCGACGGCGGCATTAACGTTATCCGTTTCACGCGTTTCTAAGATCATTGTTGCGCGATGCGCAGCGGGTAATGACCGAAGTTCGTTCGGCGGCACCCGACGGCGGCATTAACGTTGTTCTTTTCAGGCGTTTCTAGCATCATTGTTGCGCGATGCGCGGCGGCTAATGACCGAAGTTCGTTCGGCGGCACCCGACGGCGGCATTAACGTTGTTCGTTTCAGGCGTTTCTAAGATCATTGTTGCGCGATGCGCGGCCTGTAATGACCGAAGTTCGTTCGGCGGCACCCGCCGGCGGCATTAACGTTATCCGTTTCAGGCGTTTCTAAGATCATTGTTGCGCGATGCGCTGTTGGTAATGACCGAAGTTCGTTCGGCGGCACCCGACGGCGGCATTAACGTTGTTCGTTTCAGGCGTTTCTAACATCATTGTTGCGCGATGCGCTGTTGGTAATGACCGAAGTTCGTTCGGCGGCACCCGACGGCGGCATTAACGTTATCCGTTTCAGGCGTTTCTAGCATCATTGTTGCGCGATGCGCTGTTGGTAATGACCGAAGTTCGTTCGGCGGCACCCGACGGCGGCATTAACGTTATCCGTTTCACGCGTTTCTAAGATCATTGTTGCGCGATGCGCAGCGGGTAATGACCGAAGTTCGTTCGGCGGCACCCGACGGCGGCATTAACGTTGTTCGTTTCAGGCGTTTCTAGCATCATTGTTGCGCGATGCGCGGCGGGTAATGACCGAAGTTCGTTCGGCGGCACCCGACGGCGGCATTAACGTTATCCGTTTCAGGCGTTTCTAGCATCATTGTTGCGCGATGCGCGGCGGGTAATGACCGAAGTTCGTTCGGCGGCACCCGACGGCGGCATTAACGTTATCCGTTTCACGCGTTTCTAAGATCATTGTTGCGCGATGCGCTGTTGGTAATGACTGAAGTTCGTTCGGCGGCACCCGACGGCGGCATTAACGTTATCCGTTTCAGGCGTTTCTAGCATCATTGTTGCGCGATGCGCTGTTGGTAATGACCGAAGTTCGTTCGGCGGCACCCGACGGCGGCATTAACGTTGTTCGTTTCAGGCGTTTCTAACATCATTGTTGCGCGATGCGCTGTTGGTAATGACCGAAGTTCGTTCGGCGGCACCCGACGGCGGCATTAACGTTATCCGTTTCAGGCGTTTCGAGCATCATTGTTGCGCGATGCGCTGTTGGTAATGACCGAAGTTCGTTCGGCGGCACCCGCCGGCGGCATTAACGTTATCCGTTTCACGCGTTTCTAAGATCATTGTTGCGCGATGCGCTGTTGGTAATGACCGAAGTTCGTTCGACGGCACCCGACGCCGGCATTAACGTTATCCGTTTCAGGCGTTTCTAAGATCATTGTTGCGCGATGCGCTGTTGGTAATGACAGAAGTTCGTTCGGCGGCACCCGACGGCGGCATTAACGTTATCCGTTTCAGGCGTTTCTAAGATCATTGTTGCGCGATGCGCTGTTGGTAATGACCGAAGTTCGTTCGGCGGCACCCGACGGCGGCATTAACGTTGTTCGTTTCAGGCGTTTCTAGCATCATTGTTGCGCGATGCGCTGTTGGTAATGACCGAAGTTCGTTCGGCGGCACCCGACGGCGGCATTAACGTTGTTCGTTTCAGGCGTTTCTAAGATCATTGTTGCGCGATGCGCTGTTGGTAATGACCGAAGTTCGTTCGGCGGCACCCGCCGGCGGCATTAACGTTATCCGTTTCAGGCGTTTCTAAGATCATTGTTGCGCGATGCGCTGTTGGTAATGACCGAAGTTCGTTCGGCGGCACCCGCCGGCAGCATTAACGTTGTTCGTTTCAGGCGTTTCTAACATCATTGTTGCGCGATGCGCGGCGGGTATTGACCGAAGTTCGTTCGGCGGCACCCGCCGGCGGCATTAACGTTATCCGTTTCAGGCGTTTCTAAGATCATTGTTGCGCGATGCGCGGCCTGTAATGACCGAAGTTCGTTCGACGGCACCCGACGGCGGCATTAACGTTATCCGTTTCAGGCGTTTCTAAGATCATTGTTGCGCGATGCGCTGTTGGTAATGACAGAAGTTCGTTCGGCGGCACCCGACGGCGGCATTAACGTTGTTCGTTTCAGGCGTTTCTAGCATCATTGTTGCGCGATGCGCTGTTGGTAATGACCGAAGTTCGTTCGGCGGCACCCGACGGCGGCATTAACGTTATCCGTTTCACGCGTTTCTAAGATCATTGTTGCGCGATGCGCAGCGGGTAATGACCGAAGTTCGTTCGGCGGCACCCGACGGCGGCATTAACGTTGTTCTTTTCAGGCGTTTCTAGCATCATTGTTGCGCGATGCGCGGCGGCTAATGACCGAAGTTCGTTCGGCGGCACCCGACGGCGGCATTAACGTTGTTCGTTTCAGGCGTTTCTAAGATCATTGTTGCGCGATGCGCGGCCTGTAATGACCGAAGTTCGTTCGGCGGCACCCGCCGGCGGCATTAACGTTATCCGTTTCAGGCGTTTCTAAGATCATTGTTGCGCGATGCGCTGTTGGTAATGACCGAAGTTCGTTCGGCGGCACCCGACGGCGGCATTAACGTTATCCGTTTCAGGCGTTTCTAGCATCATTGTTGCGCGATGCGCTGTTGGTAATGACCGAAGTTCGTTCGGCGGCACCCGCCGGCGGCATTAACGTTATCCGTTTCAGGCATTTCTAAGATCATTGTTGCGCGATGCGCTGTTGGTAATGACCGAAGTTCGTTCGGCGGCACCCGACGGCGGCATTAACGTTATCCGTTTCAGGCGTTTCTAGCATCATTGTTGCGCGATGCGCTGTTGGTAATGACCGAAGTTCGTTCGGCGGCACCCGCCGGCGGCATTAACGTTATCCGTTTCAGGCGTTTCTAAGATCATTGTTGCGCGATGCGCAGCGGGTAATGACCGAAGTTCGTTCGGCGGCACCCGACGGCGGCATTAACGTTGTTCGTTTCAGGCGTTTCTAGCATCATTGTTGCGCGATGCGCGGCGGCTAATGACCGAAGTTCGTTCGGCGGCACCCGCCGGCGGCATTAACGTTATCCGTTTCAGGCGTTTCTAAGATCATTGTTGCGCGATGCGCGGCGGGTAATGACCGAAGTTCGTTCGGCGGCAACCGACGGCGGCATTAACGTTATCCGTTTCAGGCGTTTCTAGCATCATTGTTGCGCGATGCGCTGTTGGTAATGACCGAAGTTCGTTCGGCGGCACCCGACGGCGGCATTAACGTTATCCGTTTCACGCGTTTCTAAGATCATTGTTGCGCGATGCGCAGCGGGTAATGACCGAAGTTCGTTTGCCGGCACCCGACGGCGGCATTAACGTTGTTCGTTTCAGGCGTTTCTAGCATCATTGTTGCGCGATGCGCGGCTGGTATTGACCGAAGTTCGTTCGGCGGCACCCGACGGCGGCATTAACGTTGTTCGTTTCAGGCGTTTCTAAGATCATTGTTGCGCGATGCGCGGCCTGTAATGACCGAAGTTCGTTCGGCGGCACCCGCCGGCGGCATTAACGTTATCCGTTTCAGGCGTTTCTAAGATCATTGTTGCGCGATGCGCTGTTGGTAATGACCGAAGTTCGTTAGGCGGCACCCGACGGCGGCATTAACGTTGTTCGTTTCAGGCGTTTCTAGCATCATTGTTGCGCGATGCGCTGTTGGTAATGACCGAAGTTCGTTCGGCGGCACCCGACGGCGGCATTAACGTTATCCGTTTCACGCGTTTCTAAGATCATTGTTGCGCGATGCGCTGTTGGTAATGACCGAAGTTCGTTCGGCGGCACCCGACGGCGGCATTAACGTTATCCGTTTCACGCGTTTCTAAGATCATTGTTGCGCGATGCGCAGCGGGTAATGACCGAAGTTCGTTCGGCGGCACCCGACGGCGGCATTAACGTTGTTCTTTTCAGGCGTTTCTAGCATCATTGTTGCGCGATGCGCGGCGGCTAATGACCGAAGTTCGTTCGGCGGCACCCGACGGCGGCATTAACGTTGTTCGTTTCAGGCGTTTCTAAGATCATTGTTGCGCGATGCGCGGCCTGTAATGACCGAAGTTCGTTCGGCGGCACCCGCCGGCGGCATTAACGTTATCCGTTTCAGGCGTTTCTAAGATCATTGTTGCGCGATGCGCTGTTGGTAATGACCGAAGTTCGTTCGGCGGCACCCGACGGCGGC
Organism: Xylocopa violacea; assembly: GCA_963969225.1. Taxonomy (NCBI): domain Eukaryota; kingdom Metazoa; phylum Arthropoda; class Insecta; order Hymenoptera; family Apidae; genus Xylocopa; species Xylocopa violacea. The sequence continues at coordinate 26,764,063 of CAXAJV010000004.1, forward strand.
ATTAACGTTGTTCGTTTCAGGCGTTTCTAACATCATTGTTGCGCGATGCGCTGTTGGTAATGACCGAAGTTCGTTCGGCGGCACCCGACGGCGGCATTAACGTTATCCGTTTCACGCGTTTCTAAGATCATTGTTGCGCGATGCGCTGTTGGTAATGACCGAAGTTCGTTCGGCGGCACCCGACGGCGGCATTAACGTTATCCGTTTCACGCGTTTCTAAGATCATTGTTGCGCGATGCGCGGCGGGTATTGACCGAAGTTCGTTCGGCGGCACCCGACGGCGGCATTAACGTTATCCGTTTCAGGCGTTTCTAAGATCATTGTTGCGCGATGCGCGGCCTGTAATGACCGAAGTTCGTTCGGCGGCACCCGCCGGCGGCATTAACGTTATCCGTTTCAGGCGTTTCTAAGATCATTGTTGCGCGATGCGCTGTTGGTAATGACCGAAGTTCGTTCGGCGGCACCCGACGGCGGCATTAACGTTGTTCGTTTCAGGCGTTCCTAACATCATTGTTGCGCGATGCGCTGTTGGTAATGACCGAAGTTCGTTCGGCGGCACCCGACGGCGGCATTAACGTTATCCGTTTCAGGCGTTTCGAGCATCATTGTTGCGCGATGCGCTGTTGGTAATGACCGAAGTTCGTTCGGCGGCACCCGCCGGCGGCATTAACGTTATCCGTTTCAGGCGTTTCTAAGATCATTGTTGCGCGATGCGCTGTTGGTAATGACCGAAGTTCGTTCGGCGGCACCCGACGGCGGCATTAACGTTGTTCGTTTCAGGCGTTTCTAGCATCATTGTTGCGCGATGCGCTGTTGGTAATGACCGAAGTTCGTTCGGCGGCACCCGACGGCGGCATTAACGTTGTTCGTTTCAGGCGTTTCTAAGATCATTGTTGCGCGATGCGCGGCCTGTAATGACCGAAGTTCGTTCGGCGGCACCCGCCGGCGGCATTAACGTTATCCGTTTCAGGCGTTTCTAAGATCATTGTTGCGCGATGCGCTGTTGGTAATGACCGAAGTTCGTTCGGCGGCACCCGACGGCGGCATTAACGTTGTTCGTTTCAGGCGTTTCTAGCATCATTGTTGCGCGATGCGCTGTTGGTAATGACCGAAGTTCGTTCGGCGGCACCCGACGGCGGCATTAACGTTGTTCGTTTCAGGCGTTTCTAAGATCATTGTTGCGCGATGCGCGGCCTGTAATGACCGAAGTTCGTTCGGCGGCACCCGCCGGCGGCACCCGCCGGCGGCATTAACGTTATCCGTTTCAGGCGTTTCTAAGATCATTGTTGCGCGATGCGCTGTTGGTAATGACCGAAGTTCGTTCGGCGGCACCCGACGGCGGCATTAACCTTGTTCGTTTCAGGCGTTTCTAGCATCATTGTTGCGCGATGCGCTGTTGGTAATGACCGAAGTTCGTTCGGCGGCACCCGACGGCGGCATTAACGTTATCCGTTTCACGCGTTTCTAAGATCATTGTTGCGCGATGCGCTGTTGGTAATGACCGAAGTTCGTTCGGCGGCACCCGACGGCGGCATTAACGTTGTTCGTTTCAGGCGTTTCTAGCATCATTGTTGCGCGATGCGCTGTTGGTAATGACCGAAGTTCGTTCGGCGGCACCCGACGGCGGCATTAACGTTATCCGTTTCACGCGTTTCTAAGATCATTGTTGCGCGATGCGCAGCGGGTAATGACCGAAGTTCGTTCGGCGGCACCCGACGGCGGCATTAACGTTGTTCGTTTCAGGCGTTTCTAGCATCATTGTTGCGCGATGCGCGGCGGGTAATGACCGAAGTTCGTTCGGCGGCACCCGCCGGCGGCATTAACGTTATCCGTTTCAGGCGTTTCTAAGATCATTGTTGCGCGATGCGCTGTTGGTAATGACCGAAGTTCGTTCGGCGGCACCCGCCGGCAGCATTAACGTTGTTCGTTTCAGGCGTTTCTAACATCATTGTTGCGCGATGCGCGGCGGGTATTGACCGAAGTTCGTTCGGCGGCACCCGCCGGCGGCATTAACGTTATCCGTTTCAGGCGTTTCTAAGATCATTGTTGCGCGATGCGCGGCCTGTAATGACCGAAGTTCGTTCGGCGGCACCCGCCGGCGGCATTAACGTTATCCGTTTCAGGCGTTTCTAAGATCATTGTTGCGCGATGCGCTGTTGGTAATGACCGAAGTTCGTTCGGCGGCACCCGACGGCGGCATTAACGTTGTTCGTTTCAGGCGTTTCTAGCATCATTGTTGCGCGATGCGCTGTTGGTAATGACCGAAGTTCGTTCGGCGGCACCCGACGGCGGCATTAACGTTGTTCGTTTCAGGCGTTTCTAAGATCATTGTTGCGCGATGCGCTGTTGGTAATGACCGAAGTTCGTTCGGCGGCACCCGCCGGCGGCATTAACGTTATCCGTTTCAGGCGTTTCTAAGATCATTGTTGCGCGATGCGCTGTTGGTAATGACCGAAGTTCGTTCGGCGGCACCCGACGGCGGCATTAACGTTATCCGTTTCAGGCGTTTCTAGCATCATTGTTGCGCGATGCGCTGTTGGTAATGACCGAAGTTCGTTCGGCGGCACCCGACGGCGGCATTAACGTTATCCGTTTCACGCGTTTCTAAGATCATTGTTGCGCGATGCGCTGTTGGTAATGACCGAAGTTCGTTCGACGGCACCCGACGGCGGCATTAACGTTATCCGTTTCAGGCGTTTCTAAGATCATTGTTGCGCGATGCGCTGTTGGTAATGACCGAAGTTCGTTCGGCGGCACCCGACGGCGGCATTAACGTTATCCGTTTCACGCGTTTCTAAGATCATTGTTGCGCGATGCGCAGCGGGTAATGACCGAAGTTCGTTCGGCGGCACCCGACGGCAGCATTAACGTTGTTCGTTTCAGGCGTTTCTAGCATCATTGTTGCGCGATGCGCGGCGGGTAATGACCGAAGTTCGTTCGGCGGCACCCGACGGCGGCATTAACGTTGTTCTTTTCAGGCGTTTCTAGCATCATTGTTGCGCGATGCGCGGCGGCTAATGACCGAAGTTCGTTCGGCGGCACCCGCCGGCGGCATTAACGTTATCCGTTTCAGGCGTTTCTAAGATCATTGTTGCGCGATGCGCTGTTGGTAATGACCGAAGTTCGTTCGGCGGCACCCGCCGGCAGCATTAACGTTGTTCGTTTCAGGCGTTTCTAACATCATTGTTGCGCGATGCGCGGCGGGTATTGACCGAAGTTCGTTCGGCGGCACCCGCCGGCGGCATTAACGTTATCCGTTTCAGGCGTTTCTAAGATCATTGTTGCGCGATGCGCGGCCTGTAATGACCGAAGTTCGTTCGGCGGCACCCGCCGGCGGCATTAACGTTATCCGTTTCAGGCGTTTCTAAGATCATTGTTGCGCGATGCGCTGTTGGTAATGACCGAAGTTCGTTCGGCGGCACCCGACGGCGGCATTAACGTTGTTCGTTTCAGGCGTTTCTAACATCATTGTTGCGCGATGCGCTGTTGGTAATGACCGAAGTTCGTTCGGCGGCACCCGACGGCGGCATTAACGTTATCCGTTTCAGGCGTTTCGAGCATCATTGTTGCGCGATGCGCTGTTGGTAATGACCGAAGTTCGTTCGGCGGCACCCGCCGGCGGCATTAACGTTATCCGTTTCAGGCGTTTCTAAGATCATTGTTGCGCGATGCGCTGTTGGTAATGACCGAAGTTCGTTCGGCGGCACCCGACGGCGGCATTAACGTTGTTCGTTTCAGGCGTTTCTAGCATCATTGTTGCGCGATGCGCTGTTGGTAATGACCGAAGTTCGTTCGGCGGCACCCGACGGCGGCATTAACGTTGTTCGTTTCAGGCGTTTCTAAGATCATTGTTGCGCGATGCGCTGTTGGTAATGACCGAAGTTCGTTCGGCGGCACCCGCCGGCGGCATTAACGTTATCCGTTTCAGGCGTTTCTAAGATCATTGTTGCGCGATGCGCTGTTGGTAATGACCGAAGTTCGTTCGGCGGCACCCGACGGCGGCATTAACGTTATCCGTTTCAGGCGTTTCTAGCATCATTGTTGCGCGATGCGCTGTTGGTAATGACCGAAGTTCGTTCGGCGGCACCCGACGGCGGCATTAACGTTATCCGTTTCACGCGTTTCTAAGATCATTGTTGCGCGATGCGCTGTTGGTAATGACCGAAGTTCGTTCGGCGGCACCCGACGGCGGCATTAACGTTGTTCGTTTCAGGCGTTTGTAGCATCATTGTTGCGCGATGCGCTGTTGGTAATGACCGAAGTTCGTTCGGCGGCACCCGACGGCGGCATTAACGTTATCCGTTTCACGCGTTTCTAAGATCATTGTTGCGCGATGCGCAGCGGGTAATGACCGAAGTTCGTTCGGCGGCACCCGACGGCGGCATTAACGTTGTTCGTTTCAGGCGTTTCTAGCATCATTGTTGCGCGATGCGCGGCGGGTAATGACCGAAGTTCGTTCGGCGGCACCCGCCGGCGGCATTAACGTTATCCGTTTCAGGCGTTTCTAAGATCATTGTTGCGCGATGCGCTGTTGGTAATGACCGAAGTTCGTTCGGCGGCACCCGCCGGCAGCATTAACGTTGTTCGTTTCAGGCGTTTCTAACATCATTGTTGCGCGATGCGCGGCGGGTATTGACCGAAGTTCGTTCGGCGGCACCCGCCGGCGGCATTAACGTTATCCGTTTCAGGCGTTTCTAAGATCATTGTTGCGCGATGCGCGGCCTGTAATGACCGAAGTTCGTTCGGCGGCACCCGCCGGCGGCATTAACGTTATCCGTTTCAGGCGTTTCTAAGATCATTGTTGCGCGATGCGCTGTTGGTAATGACCGAAGTTCGTTCGGCGGCACCCGACGGCGGCATTAACGTTGTTCGTTTCAGGCGTTTCTAACATCATTGTTGCGCGATGCGCTGTTGGTAATGACCGAAGTTCGTTCGGCGGCACCCGACGGCGGCATTAACGTTATCCGTTTCAGGCGTTTCGAGCATCATTGTTGCGCGATGCGCTGTTGGTAATGACCGAAGTTCGTTCGGCGGCACCCGCCGGCGGCATTAACGTTATCCGTTTCAGGCGTTTCTAAGATCATTGTTGCGCGATGCGCTGTTGGTAATGACCGAAGTTCGTTCGGCGGCACCCGACGGCGGCATTAACGTTGTTCGTTTCAGGCGTTTCTAGCATCATTGTTGCGCGATGCGCTGTTGGTAATGACCGAAGTTCGTTCGGCGGCACCCGACGGCGGCATTAACGTTGTTCGTTTCAGGCGTTTCTAAGATCATTGTTGCGCGATGCGCTGTTGGTAATGACCGAAGTTCGTTCGGCGGCACCCGCCGGCGGCATTAACGTTATCCGTTTCAGGCGTTTCTAAGATCATTGTTGCGCGATGCGCTGTTGGTAATGACCGAAGTTCGTTCGGCGGCACCCGACGGCGGCATTAACGTTATCCGTTTCAGGCGTTTCTAGCATCATTGTTGCGCGATGCGCTGTTGGTAATGACCGAAGTTCGTTCGGCGGCACCCGACGGCGGCATTAACGTTATCCGTTTCACGCGTTTCTAAGATCATTGTTGCGCGATGCGCTGTTGGTAATGACCGAAGTTCGTTCGGCGGCACCCGACGGCGGCATTAACGTTGTTCGTTTCAGGCGTTTCTAGCATCATTGTTGCGCGATGCGCTGTTGGTAATGACCGAAGTTCGTTCGGCGGCACCCGACGGCGGCATTAACGTTATCCGTTTCACGCGTTTCTAAGATCATTGTTGCGCGATGCGCAGCGGGTAATGACCGAAGTTCGTTCGGCGGCACCCGACGGCGGCATTAACGTTGTTCGTTTCAGGCGTTTCTAGCATCATTGTTGCGCGATGCGCGGCGGGTAATGACCGAAGTTCGTTCGGCGGCACCCGCCGGCGGCATTAACGTTATCCGTTTCAGGCGTTTCTAAGATCATTGTTGCGCGATGCGCTGTTGGTAATGACCGAAGTTCGTTCGGCGGCACCCGCCGGCAGCATTAACGTTGTTCGTTTCAGGCGTTTCTAACATCATTGTTGCGCGATGCGCGGCGGGTATTGACCGAATTTCGTTCGGCGGCACCCGCCGGCGGCATTAACGTTATCCGTTTCAGGCGTTTCTAAGATCATTGTTGCGCGATGCGCGGCCTGTAATGACCGAAGTTCGTTCGGCGGCACCCGCCGGCGGCATTAACGTTGTTCGTTTCAGGCGTTTCTAGCATCATTGTTGCGCGATGCGCGGCGGGTAATGACCGAAGTTCGTTCGGCGGCACCCGACGGCGGCATTAACGTTATCCGTTTCAGGCGTTTCTAGCATCATTGTTGCGCGATGCGCAGCGGGTAATGACCGAAGTTCGTTCGGCGGCACCCGACGGCGGCATTAACGTTGTTCTTTTCAGGCGTTTCTAGCATCATTGTTGCGCGATGCGCGGCGGCTAATGACCGAAGTTCGTTCGGCGGCACCCGACGGCGGCATTAACGTTGTTCGTTTCAGGCGTTTCTAAGATCATTGTTGCGCGATGCGCGGCCTGTAATGACCGAAGTTCGTTCGGCGGCACCCGCCGGCGGCATTAACGTTATCCGTTTCAGGCGTTTCTAAGATCATTGTTGCGCGATGCGCTGTTGGTAATGACCGAAGTTCGTTCGGCGGCACCCGACGGCGGCATTAACGTTGTTCGTTTCAGGCGTTTCTAAGATCATTGTTGCGCGATGCGCTGTTGGTAATGACCGAAGTTCGTTCGGCGGCACCCGACGGCGGCATTAACGTTATCCGTTTCAGGCGTTTCTAGCATCATTGTTGCGGGATGCGCTGTTGGTAATGACCGAAGTTCGTTCGGCGGCACCCGCCGGCGGCATTAACGTTATCCGTTTCAGGCGTTTCTAAGATCATTGTTGCGCGATGCGCAGCGGGTAATGACCGAAGTTCGTTCGGCGGCACCCGACGGCGGCATTAACGTTGTTCGTTTCAAGCGTTTCTAGCATCATTGTTGCGCGATGCGCGGCGGGTAATGACCGAAGTTCGTTCGGCGGCACCCGACGGCGGCATTAACGTTATCCGTTTCACGCGTTTCTAAGATCATTGTTGCGCGATGCGCAGCGGGTAATGACCGAAGTTCGTTCGGCGGCACCCGACGGCGGCATTAACGTTGTTCGTTTCAGGCGTTTCTAGCATGATTGTTGTGCGATGCGCGGCGGGTATTGACCGAAGTTCGTTCGGCGGCACCCGACGGCGGCATTAACGTTGTTCGTTTCAGGCGTTTCTAAGATCATTGTTGCGCGATGCGCTGTTGGTAATGACCGAAGTTCGTTCGGCGGCACCCGACGGCGGCATTAACGTTGTTCGTTTCAGGCGTTTCTAGCATCATTGTTGCGCGATGCGCTGTTGGTAATGACCGAAGTTCGTTCGGCGGCACCCGACGGCGGCATTAACGTTATCCGTTTCACGCGTTTCTAAGATCATTGTTGCGCGATGCGCAGCGGGTAATGACCGAAGTTCGTTCGGCGGCACCCGACGGCGGCATTAACGTTGTTCGTTTCAGGCGTTTCTAGCATCATTGTTGCGCGATGCGCGGCGGGTAATGACCGAAGTTCGTTCGGCGGCACCCGCCGGCGGCATTAACGTTATCCGTTTCAGGCGTTTCTAAGATCATTGTTGCGCGATGCGCTGTTGGTAATGACCGAAGTTCGTTCGGCGGCACCCGCCGGCAGCATTAACGTTGTTCGTTTCAGGCGTTTCTAACATCATTGTTGCGCGATGCGCGGCGGGTATTGACCGAAGTTCGTTCGGCGGCACCCGCCGGCGGCATTAACGTTATCCGTTTCAGGCGTTTCTAAGATCATTGTTGCGCGATGCGCGGCCTGTAATGACCGAAGTTCGTTCGGCGGCACCCGCCGGCGGCATTAACGTTATCCGTTTCAGGCGTTTCTAAGATCATTGTTGCGCGATGCGCTGTTGGTAATGACCGAAGTTCGTTCGGCGGCACCCGACGGCGGCATTAACGTTGTTCGTTTCAGGCGTTTCTAACATCATTGTTGCGCGATGCGCTGTTGGTAATGACCGAAGTTCGTTCGGCGGCACCCGCCGGCAGCATTAACGTTGTTCGTTTCAGGCGTTTCTAACATCATTGTTGCGCGATGCGCGGCGGGTATTGACCGAAGTTCGTTCGGCGGCACCCGCCGGCGGCATTAACGTTATCCGTTTCAGGCGTTTCTAAGATCATTGTTGCGCGATGCGCGGCCTGTAATGACCGAAGTTCGTTCGGCGGCACCCGCCGGCGGCATTAACGTTATCCGTTTCAGGCGTTTCTAAGATCATTGTTGCGCGATGCGCTGTTGGTAATGACCGAAGTTCGTTCGGCGGCACCCGACGGCGGCATTAACGTTGTTCGTTTCAGGCGTTTCTAACATCATTGTTGCGCGATGCGCTGTTGGTAATGACCGAAGTTCGTTCGGCGGCACCCGACGGCGGCATTAACGTTATCCGTTTCAGGCGTTTCGAGCATCATTGTTGCGCGATGCGCTGTTGGTAATGACCGAAGTTCGTTCGGCGGCACCCGCCGGCGGCATTAACGTTATCCGTTTCAGGCGTTTCTAAGATCATTGTTGCGCGATGCGCTGTTGGTAATGACCGAAGTTCGTTCGGCGGCACCCGACGGCGGCATTAACGTTGTTCGTTTCAGGCGTTTCTAGCATCATTGTTGCGCGATGCGCTGTTGGTAATGACCGAAGTTCGTTCGGCGGCACCCGACGGCGGCATTAACGTTGTTCGTTTCAGGCGTTTCTAAGATCATTGTTGCGCGATGCGCTGTTGGTAATGACCGAAGTTCGTTCGGCGGCACCCGCCGGCGGCATTAACGTTATCCGTTTCAGGCGTTTCTAAGATCATTGTTGCGCGATGCGCTGTTGGTAATGACCGAAGTTCGTTCGGCGGCACCCGACGGCGGCATTAACGTTGTTCGTTTCAGGCGTTTCTAGCATCATTGTTGCGCGATGCGCTGTTGGTAATGACCGAAGTTCGTTCGGCGGCACCCGACGGCGGCATTAACGTTGTTCGTTTCAGGCGTTTCTAGCATCATTGTTGCGCGATGCGCTGTTGGTAATGACCGAAGTTCGTTCGGCGGCACCCGACGGCGGCATTAACGTTGTTCGTTTCAGGCGTTTCTAAGATCATTGTTGCGCGATGCGCTGTTGGTAATGACCGAAGTTCGTTCGGCGGCACCCGACGGCGGCATTAACGTTATCCGTTTCACGCGTTTCTAAGATCATTGTTGCGCGATGCGCTGTTGGTAATGACCGAAGTTCGTTCGACGGCACCCGACGGCGGCATTAACGTTATCCGTTTCACGCGTTTCTAAGATCATTGTTGCGCGATGCGCTGTTGGTAATGACCGAAGTTCGTTCGGCGGCACCCGACGGCGGCATTAACGTTGTTCGTTTCAGGCGTTTCTAGCATCATTGTTGCGCGATGCGCTGTTGGTAATGACCGAAGTTCGTTCGGCGGCACCCGACGGCGGCATTAACGTTATCCGTTTCACGCGTTTCTAAGATCATTGTTGCGCGATGCGCAGCGGGTAATGACCGAAGTTCGTTCGGCGGCACCCGACGGCGGCAATAACGTTGTTCGTTTCAGGCGTTTCTAGCATCATTGTTGCGCGATGCGCGGCGGGTAATGACCGAAGTTCGTTCGGCGGCACCCGCCGGCGGCATTAACGTTATCCGTTTCAGGCGTTTCTAAGATCATTGTTGCGCGATGCGCTGTTGGTAATGACCGAAGTTCGTTCGGCGGCACCCGACGGCGGCATTAACGTTGTTCGTTTCAGGCGTTTCTAGCATCATTGTTGCGCGATGCGCTGTTGGTAATGACCGAAGTTCGTTCGGCGGCACCCGACGGCGGCATTAACGTTGTTCGTTTCAGGCGTTTCTAAGATCATTGTTGCGCGATGCGCTGTTGGTAATGACCGAAGTTCGTTCGGCGGCACCCGCCGGCGGCATTAACGTTATCCGTTTCAGGCGTTTCTAAGATCATTGTTGCGCGATGCGCTGTTGGTAATGACCGAAGTTCGTTCGGCGGCACCCGACGGCGGCATTAACGTTGTTCGTTTCAGGCGTTTCTAGCATCATTGTTGCGCGATGCGCTGTTGGTAATGACCGAAGTTCGTTCGGCGGCACCCGACGGCGGCATTAACGTTGTTCGTTTCAGGCGTTTCTAGCATCATTGTTGCGCGATGCGCTGTTGGTAATGACCGAAGTTCGTTCGGCGGCACCCGACGGCGGCATTAACGTTGTTCGTTTCAGGCGTTTCTAAGATCATTGTTGCGCGATGCGCTGTTGGTAATGACCGAAGTTCGTTCGGCGGCACCCGACGGCGGCATTAACGTTATCCGTTTCACGCGTTTCTAAGATCATTGTTGCGCGATGCGCTGTTGGTAATGACCGAAGTTCGTTCGACGGCACCCGACGGCGGCATTAACGTTATCCGTTTCACGCGTTTCTAAGATCATTGTTGCGCGATGCGCTGTTGGTAATGACCGAAGTTCGTTCGGCGGCACCCGACGGCGGCATTAACGTTGTTCGTTTCAGGCGTTTCTAGCATCATTGTTGCGCGATGCGCTGTTGGTAATGACCGAAGTTCGTTCGGCGGCACCCGACGGCGGCATTAACGTTATCCGTTTCACGCGTTTCTAAGATCATTGTTGCGCGATGCGCAGCGGGTAATGACCGAAGTTCGTTCGGCGGCACCCGACGGCGGCATTAACGTTGTTCGTTTCAGGCGTTTCTAGCATCATTGTTGCGCGATGCGCGGCGGGTAATGACCGAAGTTCGTTCGGCGGCACCCGCCGGCGGCATTAACGTTATCCGTTTCAGGCGTTTCTAAGATCATTGTTGCGCGATGCGCTGTTGGTAATGACCGAAGTTCGTTCGGCGGCACCCGCCGGCAGCATTAACGTTGTTCGTTTCAGGCGTTTCTAACATCATTGTTGCGCGATGCGCGGCGGGTATTGACCGAAGTTCGTTCGGCGGCACCCGCCGGCGGCATTAACGTTATCCGTTTCAGGCGTTTCTAAGATCATTGTTGCGCGATGCGCGGCCTGTAATGACCGAAGTTCGTTCGGCGGCACCCGCCGGCGGCATTAACGTTATCCGTTTCAGGCGTTTCTAAGATCATTGTTGCGCGATGCGCTGTTGGTAATGACCGAAGTTCGTTCGGCGGCACCCGACGGCGGCATTAACGTTGTTCGTTTCAGGCGTTTCTAACATCATTGTTGCGCGATGCGCTGTTGGTAATGACCGAAGTTCGTTCGGCGGCACCCGACGGCGGCATTAACGTTATCCGTTTCAGGCGTTTCGAGCATCATTGTTGCGCGATGCGCTGTTGGTAATGACCGAAGTTCGTTCGGCGGCACCCGCCGGCGGCATTAACGTTATCCGTTTCAGGCGTTTCTAAGATCATTGTTGCGCGATGCGCTGTTGGTAATGACCGAAGTTCGTTCGGCGGCACCCGACGGCGGCATTAACGTTGTTCGTTTCAGGCGTTTCTAGCATCATTGTTGCGCGATGCGCTGTTGGTAATGACCGAAGTTCGTTCGGCGGCACCCGACGGCGGCATTAACGTTGTTCGTTTCAGGCGTTTCTAAGATCATTGTTGCGCGATGCGCTGTTGGTAATGACCGAAGTTCGTTCGGCGGCACCCGCCGGCGGCATTAACGTTATCCGTTTCAGGCGTTTCTAAGATCATTGTTGCGCGATGCGCTGTTGGTAATGACCGAAGTTCGTTCGGCGGCACCCGACGGCGGCATTAACGTTATCCGTTTCAGGCGTTTCTAGCATCATTGTTGCGCGATGCGCTGTTGGTAATGACCGAAGTTCGTTCGGCGGCACCCGACGGCGGCATTAACGTTATCCGTTTCACGCGTTTCTAAGATCATTGTTGCGCGATGCGCTGTTGGTAATGACCGAAGTTCGTTCGACGGCACCCGACGGCGGCATTAACGTTATCCGTTTCAGGCGTTTCTAAGATCATTGTTGCGCGATGCGCTGTTGGTAATGACAGAAGTTCGTTCGGCGGCACCCGACGGCGGCATTAACGTTATCCGTTTCAGGCGTTTCTAAGATCATTGTTGCGCGATGCGCTGTTGGTAATGACCGAAGTTCGTTCGGCGGCACCCGACGGCGGCATTAACGTTGTTCGTTTCAGGCGTTTCTAGCATCATTGTTGCGCGATGCGCTGTTGGTAATGACCGAAGTTCGTTCGGCGGCACCCGACGGCGGCATTAACGTTGTTCGTTTCAGGCGTTTCTAAGATCATTGTTGCGCGATGCGCTGTTGGTAATGACCGAAGTTCGTTCGGCGGCACCCGACGGCGGCATTAACGTTATCCGTTTCACGCGTTTCTAAGATCATTGTTGCGCGATGCGCTGTTGGTAATGACCGAAGTTCGTTCGACGGCACCCGACGGCGGCATTAACGTTATCCGTTTCAGGCGTTTCTAAGATCATTGTTGCGCGATGCGCTGTTGGTAATGACAGAAGTTCGTTCGGCGGCACCCGACGGCGGCATTAACGTTGTTCGTTTCAGGCGTTTCTAGCATCATTGTTGCGCGATGCGCTGTTGGTAATGACCGAAGTTCGTTCGGCGGCACCCGACGGCGGCATTAACGTTATCCGTTTCACGCGTTTCTAAGATCATTGTTGCGCGATGCGCAGCGGGTAATGACCGAAGTTCGTTCGGCGGCACCCGACGGCGGCATTAACGTTGTTCTTTTCAGGCGTTTCTAGCATCATTGTTGCGCGATGCGCGGCGGCTAATGACCGAAGTTCGTTCGGCGGCACCCGACGGCGGCATTAACGTTGTTCGTTTCAGGCGTTTCTAAGATCATTGTTGCGCGATGCGCGGCCTGTAATGACCGAAGTTCGTTCGGCGGCACCCGCCGGCGGCATTAACGTTATCCGTTTCAGGCGTTTCTAAGATCATTGTTGCGCGATGCGCTGTTGGTAATGACCGAAGTTCGTTCGGCGGCACCCGACGGCGGCATTAACGTTATCCGTTTCAGGCGTTTCTAGCATCATTGTTGCGCGATGCGCTGTTGGTAATGACCGAAGTTCGTTCGGCGGCACCCGCCGGCGGCATTAACGTTATCCGTTTCAGGCATTTCTAAGATCATTGTTGCGCGATGCGCTGTTGGTAATGACCGAAGTTCGTTCGGCGGCACCCGACGGCGGCATTAACGTTATCCGTTTCAGGCGTTTCTAGCATCATTGTTGCGCGATGCGCTGTTGGTAATGACCGAAGTTCGTTCGGCGGCACCCGCCGGCGGCATTAACGTTATCCGTTTCAGGCGTTTCTAAGATCATTGTTGCATGATGCGCAGCGGGTAATGACCGAAGTTCGTTCGGCGGCACCCGACGGCGGCATTAACGTTGTTCGTTTCAGGCGTTTCTAGCATCATTGTTGCGCGATGCGCGGCGGCTAATGACCGAAGTTCGTTCGGCGGCACCCGACGGCGGCATTAACGTTGTTCGTTTCAGGCGTTTCTAAGATCATTGTTGCGCGATGCGCGGCCTGTAATGACCGAAGTTCGTTCGGCGGCACCCGCCGGCGGCATTAACGTTATCCGTTTCAGGCGTTTCTAAGATCATTGTTGCGCGATGCGCGGCGGGTAATGACCGAAGTTCGTTCGGCGGCAACCGACGGCGGCATTAACGTTATCCGTTTCAGGCGTTTCTAGCATCATTGTTGCGCGATGCGCTGTTGGTAATGACCGAAGTTCGTTCGGCGGCACCCGACGGCGGCATTAACGTTATCCGTTTCACGCGTTTCTAAGATCATTGTTGCGCGATGCGCAGCGGGTAATGACCGAAGTTCGTTCGGCGGCACCCGACGGCGGCATTAACGTTGTTCGTTTCAGGCGTTTCTAGCATCATTGTTGCGCGATGCGCGGCTGGTATTGACCGAAGTTCGTTCGGCGGCACCCGACGGCGGCATTAACGTTGTTCGTTTCAGGCGTTTCTAAGATCATTGTTGCGCGATGCGCGGCCTGTAATGACCGAAGTTCGTTCGGCGGCACCCGCCGGCGGCATTAACGTTATCCGTTTCAGGCGTTTCTAAGATCATTGTTGCGCGATGCGCTGTTGGTAATGACCGAAGTTCGTTAGGCGGCACCCGACGGCGGCATTAACGTTGTTCGTTTCAGGCGTTTCTAGCATCATTGTTGCGCGATGCGCTGTTGGTAATGACCGAAGTTCGTTCGGCGGCACCCGACGGCGGCATTAACGTTATCCGTTTCACGCGTTTCTAAGATCATTGTTGCGCGATGCGCTGTTGGTAATGACCGAAGTTCGTTCGGCGGCACCCGACGGCGGCATTAACGTTATCCGTTTCACGCGTTTCTAAGATCATTGTTGCGCGATGCGCAGCGGGTAATGACCGAAGTTCGTTCGGCGGCACCCGACGGCGGCATTAACGTTGTTCTTTTCAGGCGTTTCTAGCATCATTGTTGCGCGATGCGCGGCGGCTAATGACCGAAGTTCGTTCGGCGGCACCCGACGGCGGCATTAACGTTGTTCGTTTCAGGCGTTTCTAAGATCATTGTTGCGCGATGCGCGGCCTGTAATGACCGAAGTTCGTTCGGCGGCACCCGCCGGCGGCATTAACGTTATCCGTTTCAGGCGTTTCTAAGATCATTGTTGCGCGATGCGCTGTTGGTAATGACCGAAGTTCGTTCGGCGGCACCCGACGGCGGCATTAACGTTGTTCGTTTCAGGCGTTTCTAACATCATTGTTGCGCGATGCGCTGTTGGTAATGACCGAAGTTCGTTCGGCGGCACCCGACGGCGGCATTAACGTTATCCGTTTCAGGCGTTTCTAGCATCATTGTTGCGCGATGCGCTGTTGGTAATGACCGAAGTTCGTTCGGCGGCACCCGACGGCGGCATTAACGTTATCCGTTTCACGCGTTTCTAAGATCATTGTTGCGCGATGCGCAGCGGGTAATGACCGAAGTTCGTTCGGCGGCACCCGACGGCGGCATTAACGTTGTTCGTTTCAGGCGTTTCTAGCATCATTGTTGCGCGATGCGCGGCGGGTAATGACCGAAGTTCGTTCGGCGGCACCCGACGGCGGCATTAACGTTATCCGTTTCAGGCGTTTCTAGCATCATTGTTGCGCGATGCGCGGCGGGTAATGACCGAAGTTCGTTCGGCGGCACCCGACGGCGGCATTAACGTTATCCGTTTCACGCGTTTCTAAGATCATTGTTGCGCGATGCGCTGTTGGTAATGACTGAAGTTCGTTCGGCGGCACCCGACGGCGGCATTAACGTTATCCGTTTCAGGCGTTTCTAGCATCATTGTTGCGCGATGCGCTGTTGGTAATGACCGAAGTTCGTTCGGCGGCACCCGACGGCGGCATTAACGTTGTTCGTTTCAGGCGTTTCTAACATCATTGTTGCGCGATGCGCTGTTGGTAATGACCGAAGTTCGTTCGGCGGCACCCGACGGCGGCATTAACGTTGTTCGTTTCAGGCGTTTCTAACATCATTGTTGCGCGATGCGCTGTTGGTAATGACCGAAGTTCGTTCGGCGGCACCCGACGGCGGCATTAACGTTATCCGTTTCAGGCGTTTCGAGCATCATTGTTGCGCGATGCGCTGTTGGTAATGACCGAAGTTCGTTCGGCGGCACCCGCCGGCGGCATTAACGTTATCCGTTTCACGCGTTTCTAAGATCATTGTTGCGCGATGCGCTGTTGGTAATGACCGAAGTTCGTTCGACGGCACCCGACGGCGGCATTAACGTTATCCGTTTCAGGCGTTTCTAAGATCATTGTTGCGCGATGCGCTGTTGGTAATGACAGAAGTTCGTTCGGCGGCACCCGACGGCGGCATTAACGTTATCCGTTTCAGGCGTTTCTAAGATCATTGTTGCGCGATGCGCTGTTGGTAATGACCGAAGTTCGTTCGGCGGCACCCGACGGCGGCATTAACGTTGTTCGTTTCAGGCGTTTCTAGCATCATTGTTGCGCGATGCGCTGTTGGTAATGACCGAAGTTCGTTCGGCGGCACCCGACGGCGGCATTAACGTTGTTCGTTTCAGGCGTTTCTAAGATCATTGTTGCGCGATGCGCTGTTGGTAATGACCGAAGTTCGTTCGGCGGCACCCGCCGGCGGCATTAACGTTATCCGTTTCAGGCGTTTCTAAGATCATTGTTGCGCGATGCGCTGTTGGTAATGACCGAAGTTCGTTCGGCGGCACCCGCCGGCAGCATTAACGTTGTTCGTTTCAGGCGTTTCTAACATCATTGTTGCGCGATGCGCGGCGGGTATTGACCGAAGTTCGTTCGGCGGCACCCGCCGGCGGCATTAACGTTATCCGTTTCAGGCGTTTCTAAGATCATTGTTGCGCGATGCGCGGCCTGTAATGACCGAAGTTCGTTCGACGGCACCCGACGGCGGCATTAACGTTATCCGTTTCAGGCGTTTCTAAGATCATTGTTGCGCGATGCGCTGTTGGTAATGACAGAAGTTCGTTCGGCGGCACCCGACGGCGGCATTAACGTTGTTCGTTTCAGGCGTTTCTAGCATCATTGTTGCGCGATGCGCTGTTGGTAATGACCGAAGTTCGTTCGGCGGCACCCGACGGCGGCATTAACGTTATCCGTTTCACGCGTTTCTAAGATCATTGTTGCGCGATGCGCAGCGGGTAATGACCGAAGTTCGTTCGGCGGCACCCGACGGCGGCATTAACGTTGTTCTTTTCAGGCGTTTCTAGCATCATTGTTGCGCGATGCGCGGCGGCTAATGACCGAAGTTCGTTCGGCGGCACCCGACGGCGGCATTAACGTTGTTCGTTTCAGGCGTTTCTAAGATCATTGTTGCGCGATGCGCGGCCTGTAATGACCGAAGTTCGTTCGGCGGCACCCGCCGGCGGCATTAACGTTATCCGTTTCAGGCGTTTCTAAGATCATTGTTGCGCGATGCGCTGTTGGTAATGACCGAAGTTCGTTCGGCGGCACCCGACGGCGGCATTAACGTTATCCGTTTCAGGCGTTTCTAGCATCATTGTTGCGCGATGCGCTGTTGGTAATGACCGAAGTTCGTTCGGCGGCACCCGCCGGCGGCATTAACGTTATCCGTTTCAGGCATTTCTAAGATCATTGTTGCGCGATGCGCTGTTGGTAATGACAGAAGTTCGTTCGGCGGCACCCGACGGCGGCATTAACGTTATCCGTTTCAGGCGTTTCTAAGATCATTGTTGCGCGATGCGCTGTTGGTAATGACCGAAGTTCGTTCGGCGGCACCCGACGGCGGCATTAACGTTGTTCGTTTCAGGCGTTTCTAGCATCATTGTTGCGCGATGCGCTGTTGGTAATGACCGAAGTTCGTTCGGCGGCACCCGACGGCGGCATTAACGTTGTTCGTTTCAGGCGTTTCTAAGATCATTGTTGCGCGATGCGCTGTTGGTAATGACCGAAGTTCGTTCGGCGGCACCCGACGGCGGCATTAACGTTATCCGTTTCACGCGTTTCTAAGATCATTGTTGCGCGATGCGCTGTTGGTAATGACCGAAGTTCGTTCGACGGCACCCGACGGCGGCATTAACGTTATCCGTTTCAGGCGTTTCTAAGATCATTGTTGCGCGATGCGCTGTTGGTAATGACAGAAGTTCGTTCGGCGGCACCCGACGGCGGCATTAACGTTGTTCGTTTCAGGCGTTTCTAGCATCATTGTTGCGCGATGCGCTGTTGGTAATGACCGAAGTTCGTTCGGCGGCACCCGACGGCGGCATTAACGTTATCCGTTTCACGCGTTTCTAAGATCATTGTTGCGCGATGCGCAGCGGGTAATGACCGAAGTTCGTTCGGCGGCACCCGACGGCGGCATTAACGTTGTTCTTTTCAGGCGTTTCTAGCATCATTGTTGCGCGATGCGCGGCGGCTAATGACCGAAGTTCGTTCGGCGGCACCCGACGGCGGCATTAACGTTGTTCGTTTCAGGCGTTTCTAAGATCATTGTTGCGCGATGCGCGGCCTGTAATGACCGAAGTTCGTTCGGCGGCACCCGCCGGCGGCATTAACGTTATCCGTTTCAGGCGTTTCTAAGATCATTGTTGCGCGATGCGCTGTTGGTAATGACCGAAGTTCGTTCGGCGGCACCCGACGGCGGCATTAACGTTATCCGTTTCAGGCGTTTCTAGCATCATTGTTGCGCGATGCGCTGTTGGTAATGACCGAAGTTCGTTCGGCGGCACCCGCCGGCGGCATTAACGTTATCCGTTTCAGGCATTTCTAAGATCATTGTTGCGCGATGCGCTGTTGGTAATGACCGAAGTTCGTTCGGCGGCACCCGACGGCGGCATTAACGTTATCCGTTTCAGGCGTTTCTAGCATCATTGTTGCGCGATGCGCTGTTGGTAATGACCGAAGTTCGTTCGGCGGCACCCGCCGGCGGCATTAACGTTATCCGTTTCAGGCGTTTCTAAGATCATTGTTGCATGATGCGCAGCGGGTAATGACCGAAGTTCGTTCGGCGGCACCCGACGGCGGCATTAACGTTGTTCGTTTCAGGCGTTTCTAGCATCATTGTTGCGCGATGCGCGGCGGCTAATGACCGAAGTTCGTTCGGCGGCACCCGACGGCGGCATTAACGTTGTTCGTTTCAGGCGTTTCTAAGATCATTGTTGCGCGATGCGCGGCCTGTAATGACCGAAGTTCGTTCGGCGGCACCCGCCGGCGGCATTAACGTTATCCGTTTCAGGCGTTTCTAAGATCATTGTTGCGCGATGCGCGGCGGGTAATGACCGAAGTTCGTTCGGCGGCAACCGACGGCGGCATTAACGTTATCCGTTTCAGGCGTTTCTAGCATCATTGTTGCGCGATGCGCTGTTGGTAATGACCGAAGTTCGTTCGGCGGCACCCGACGGCGGCATTAACGTTATCCGTTTCACGCGTTTCTAAGATCATTGTTGCGCGATGCGCAGCGGGTAATGACCGAAGTTCGTTCGGCGGCACCCGACGGCGGCATTAACGTTGTTCGTTTCAGGCGTTTCTAGCATCATTGTTGCGCGATGCGCGGCTGGTATTGACCGAAGTTCGTTCGGCGGCACCCGACGGCGGCATTAACGTTGTTCGTTTCAGGCGTTTCTAAGATCATTGTTGCGCGATGCGCGGCCTGTAATGACCGAAGTTCGTTCGGCGGCACCCGCCGGCGGCATTAACGTTATCCGTTTCAGGCGTTTCTAAGATCATTGTTGCGCGATGCGCTGTTGGTAATGACCGAAGTTCGTTAGGCGGCACCCGACGGCGGCATTAACGTTGTTCGTTTCAGGCGTTTCTAGCATCATTGTTGCGCGATGCGCTGTTGGTAATGACCGAAGTTCGTTCGGCGGCACCCGACGGCGGCATTAACGTTATCCGTTTCACGCGTTTCTAAGATCATTGTTGCGCGATGCGCTGTTGGTAATGACCGAAGTTCGTTCGGCGGCACCCGACGGCGGCATTAACGTTATCCGTTTCACGCGTTTCTAAGATCATTGTTGCGCGATGCGCAGCGGGTAATGACCGAAGTTCGTTCGGCGGCACCCGACGGCGGCATTAACGTTGTTCTTTTCAGGCGTTTCTAGCATCATTGTTGCGCGATGCGCGGCGGCTAATGACCGAAGTTCGTTCGGCGGCACCCGACGGCGGCATTAACGTTGTTCGTTTCAGGCGTTTCTAAGATCATTGTTGCGCGATGCGCGGCCTGTAATGACCGAAGTTCGTTCGGCGGCACCCGCCGGCGGCATTAACGTTATCCGTTTCAGGCGTTTCTAAGATCATTGTTGCGCGATGCGCTGTTGGTAATGACCGAAGTTCGTTCGGCGGCACCCGACGGCGGCATTAACGTTGTTCGTTTCAGGCGTTTCTAACATCATTGTTGCGCGATGCGCTGTTGGTAATGACCGAAGTTCGTTCGGCGGCACCCGACGGCGGCATTAACGTTATCCGTTTCAGGCGTTTCTAGCATCATTGTTGCGCGATGCGCTGTTGGTAATGACCGAAGTTCGTTCGGCGGCACCCGACGGCGGCATTAACGTTATCCGTTTCACGCGTTTCTAAGATCATTGTTGCGCGATGCGCAGCGGGTAATGACCGAAGTTCGTTCGGCGGCACCCGACGGCGGCATTAACGTTGTTCGTTTCAGGCGTTTCTAGCATCATTGTTGCGCGATGCGCGGCGGGTAATGACCGAAGTTCGTTCGGCGGCACCCGACGGCGGCATTAACGTTATCCGTTTCAGGCGTTTCTAGCATCATTGTTGCGCGATGCGCGGCGGGTAATGACCGAAGTTCGTTCGGCGGCACCCGACGGCGGCATTAACGTTATCCGTTTCACGCGTTTCTAAGATCATTGTTGCGCGATGCGCTGTTGGTAATGACTGAAGTTCGTTCGGCGGCACCCGACGGCGGCATTAACGTTATCCGTTTCAGGCGTTTCTAGCATCATTGTTGCGCGATGCGCTGTTGGTAATGACCGAAGTTCGTTCGGCGGCACCCGACGGCGGCATTAACGTTGTTCGTTTCAGGCGTTTCTAACATCATTGTTGCGCGATGCGCTGTTGGTAATGACCGAAGTTCGTTCGGCGGCACCCGACGGCGGCATTAACGTTGTTCGTTTCAGGCGTTTCTAACATCATTGTTGCGCGATGCGCTGTTGGTAATGACCGAAGTTCGTTCGGCGGCACCCGACGGCGGCATTAACGTTATCCGTTTCAGGCGTTTCGAGCATCATTGTTGCGCGATGCGCTGTTGGTAATGACCGAAGTTCGTTCGGCGGCACCCGCCGGCGGCATTAACGTTATCCGTTTCACGCGTTTCTAAGATCATTGTTGCGCGATGCGCTGTTGGTAATGACCGAAGTTCGTTCGACGGCACCCGACGGCGGCATTAACGTTATCCGTTTCAGGCGTTTCTAAGATCATTGTTGCGCGATGCGCTGTTGGTAATGACAGAAGTTCGTTCGGCGGCACCCGACGGCGGCATTAACGTTATCCGTTTCAGGCGTTTCTAAGATCATTGTTGCGCGATGCGCTGTTGGTAATGACCGAAGTTCGTTCGGCGGCACCCGACGGCGGCATTAACGTTGTTCGTTTCAGGCGTTTCTAGCATCATTGTTGCGCGATGCGCTGTTGGTAATGACCGAAGTTCGTTCGGCGGCACCCGACGGCGGCATTAACGTTGTTCGTTTCAGGCGTTTCTAAGATCATTGTTGCGCGATGCGCTGTTGGTAATGACCGAAGTTCGTTCGGCGGCACCCGCCGGCGGCATTAACGTTATCCGTTTCAGGCGTTTCTAAGATCATTGTTGCGCGATGCGCTGTTGGTAATGACCGAAGTTCGTTCGGCGGCACCCGCCGGCAGCATTAACGTTGTTCGTTTCAGGCGTTTCTAACATCATTGTTGCGCGATGCGCGGCGGGTATTGACCGAAGTTCGTTCGGCGGCACCCGCCGGCGGCATTAACGTTATCCGTTTCAGGCGTTTCTAAGATCATTGTTGCGCGATGCGCGGCCTGTAATGACCGAAGTTCGTTCGACGGCACCCGACGGCGGCATTAACGTTATCCGTTTCAGGCGTTTCTAAGATCATTGTTGCGCGATGCGCTGTTGGTAATGACAGAAGTTCGTTCGGCGGCACCCGACGGCGGCATTAACGTTGTTCGTTTCAGGCGTTTCTAGCATCATTGTTGCGCGATGCGCTGTTGGTAATGACCGAAGTTCGTTCGGCGGCACCCGACGGCGGCATTAACGTTATCCGTTTCACGCGTTTCTAAGATCATTGTTGCGCGATGCGCAGCGGGTAATGACCGAAGTTCGTTCGGCGGCACCCGACGGCGGCATTAACGTTGTTCTTTTCAGGCGTTTCTAGCATCATTGTTGCGCGATGCGCGGCGGCTAATGACCGAAGTTCGTTCGGCGGCACCCGACGGCGGCATTAACGTTGTTCGTTTCAGGCGTTTCTAAGATCATTGTTGCGCGATGCGCGGCCTGTAATGACCGAAGTTCGTTCGGCGGCACCCGCCGGCGGCATTAACGTTATCCGTTTCAGGCGTTTCTAAGATCATTGTTGCGCGATGCGCTGTTGGTAATGACCGAAGTTCGTTCGGCGGCACCCGACGGCGGCATTAACGTTATCCGTTTCAGGCGTTTCTAGCATCATTGTTGCGCGATGCGCTGTTGGTAATGACCGAAGTTCGTTCGGCGGCACCCGCCGGCGGCATTAACGTTATCCGTTTCAGGCATTTCTAAGATCATTGTTGCGCGATGCGCTGTTGGTAATGACCGAAGTTCGTTCGGCGGCACCCGACGGCGGCATTAACGTTATCCGTTTCAGGCGTTTCTAGCATCATTGTTGCGCGATGCGCTGTTGGTAATGACCGAAGTTCGTTCGGCGGCACCCGCCGGCGGCATTAACGTTATCCGTTTCAGGCGTTTCTAAGATCATTGTTGCGCGATGCGCAGCGGGTAATGACCGAAGTTCGTTCGGCGGCACCCGACGGCGGCATTAACGTTGTTCGTTTCAGGCGTTTCTAGCATCATTGTTGCGCGATGCGCGGCGGCTAATGACCGAAGTTCGTTCGGCGGCACCCGACGGCGGCATTAACGTTGTTCGTTTCAGGCGTTTCTAAGATCATTGTTGCGCGATGCGCGGCCTGTAATGACCGAAGTTCGTTCGGCGGCACCCGCCGGCGGCATTAACGTTATCCGTTTCAGGCGTTTCTAAGATCATTGTTGCGCGATGCGCGGCGGGTAATGACCGAAGTTCGTTCGGCGGCAACCGACGGCGGCATTAACGTTATCCGTTTCAGGCGTTTCTAGCATCATTGTTGCGCGATGCGCTGTTGGTAATGACCGAAGTTCGTTCGGCGGCACCCGACGGCGGCATTAACGTTATCCGTTTCACGCGTTTCTAAGATCATTGTTGCGCGATGCGCAGCGGGTAATGACCGAAGTTCGTTCGGCGGCACCCGACGGCGGCATTAACGTTGTTCGTTTCAGGCGTTTCTAGCATCATTGTTGCGCGATGCGCGGCTGGTATTGACCGAAGTTCGTTCGGCGGCACCCGACGGCGGCATTAACGTTGTTCGTTTCAGGCGTTTCTAAGATCATTGTTGCGCGATGCGCGGCCTGTAATGACCGAAGTTCGTTCGGCGGCACCCGCCGGCGGCATTAACGTTATCCGTTTCAGGCGTTTCTAAGATCATTGTTGCGCGATGCGCTGTTGGTAATGACCGAAGTTCGTTAGGCGGCACCCGACGGCGGCATTAACGTTGTTCGTTTCAGGCGTTTCTAGCATCATTGTTGCGCGATGCGCTGTTGGTAATGACCGAAGTTCGTTCGGCGGCACCCGACGGCGGCATTAACGTTATCCGTTTCACGCGTTTCTAAGATCATTGTTGCGCGATGCGCTGTTGGTAATGACCGAAGTTCGTTCGGCGGCACCCGACGGCGGCATTAACGTTATCCGTTTCACGCGTTTCTAAGATCATTGTTGCGCGATGCGCAGCGGGTAATGACCGAAGTTCGTTCGGCGGCACCCGACGGCGGCATTAACGTTGTTCTTTTCAGGCGTTTCTAGCATCATTGTTGCGCGATGCGCGGCGGCTAATGACCGAAGTTCGTTCGGCGGCACCCGACGGCGGCATTAACGTTGTTCGTTTCAGGCGTTTCTAAGATCATTGTTGCGCGATGCGCGGCCTGTAATGACCGAAGTTCGTTCGGCGGCACCCGCCGGCGGCATTAACGTTATCCGTTTCAGGCGTTTCTAAGATCATTGTTGCGCGATGCGCTGTTGGTAATGACCGAAGTTCGTTCGGCGGCACCCGACGGCGGCATTAACGTTGTTCGTTTCAGGCGTTTCTAACATCATTGTTGCGCGATGCGCTGTTGGTAATGACCGAAGTTCGTTCGGCGGCACCCGACGGCGGCATTAACGTTATCCGTTTCAGGCGTTTCTAGCATCATTGTTGCGCGATGCGCTGTTGGTAATGACCGAAGTTCGTTCGGCGGCACCCGACGGCGGCATTAACGTTATCCGTTTCACGCGTTTCTAAGATCATTGTTGCGCGATGCGCAGCGGGTAATGACCGAAGTTCGTTCGGCGGCACCCGACGGCGGCATTAACGTTGTTCGTTTCAGGCGTTTCTAGCATCATTGTTGCGCGATGCGCGGCGGGTAATGACCGAAGTTCGTTCGGCGGCACCCGACGGCGGCATTAACGTTATCCGTTTCAGGCGTTTCTAGCATCATTGTTGCGCGATGCGCGGCGGGTAATGACCGAAGTTCGTTCGGCGGCACCCGACGGCGGCATTAACGTTATCCGTTTCACGCGTTTCTAAGATCATTGTTGCGCGATGCGCTGTTGGTAATGACTGAAGTTCGTTCGGCGGCACCCGACGGCGGCATTAACGTTATCCGTTTCAGGCGTTTCTAGCATCATTGTTGCGCGATGCGCTGTTGGTAATGACCGAAGTTCGTTCGGCGGCACCCGACGGCGGCATTAACGTTGTTCGTTTCAGGCGTTTCTAACATCATTGTTGCGCGATGCGCTGTTGGTAATGACCGAAGTTCGTTCGGCGGCACCCGACGGCGGCATTAACGTTGTTCGTTTCAGGCGTTTCTAACATCATTGTTGCGCGATGCGCTGTTGGTAATGACCGAAGTTCGTTCTGCGGCACCCGACGGCGGCATTAACGTTATCCGTTTCAGGCGTTTCGAGCATCATTGTTGCGCGATGCGCTGTTGGTAATGACCGAAGTTCGTTCGGCGGCACCCGCCGGCGGCATTAACGTTATCCGTTTCACGCGTTTCTAAGATCATTGTTGCGCGATGCGCTGTTGGTAATGACCGAAGTTCGTTCGGCGGCACCCGACGGCGGCATTAACGTTCTTCGTTTCAGGCGTTTCTAGCATCATTGTTGCGCGATGCGCTGTTGGTAATGACCGAAGTTCGTTCGGCGGCACCCGACGGCGGCATTAACGTTATCCGTTTCAGGCGTTTCTAGCATCATTGTTGCGCGATGCGCTGTTGGTAATGACCGAATTTCGTTCGGCGGCACCCGACGGCGGCATTAACGTTATCCGTTTCACGCGTTTCTAAGATCATTGTTGCACGATGCGCAGCGGGTAATGACCGAAGTTCGTTCGGCGGCACCCGACGGCGGCATTAACGTTGTTCGTTTCAGGCGTTTCTAGCATCATTGTTGCGCGATGCGCGGCGGGTAATGACCGAAGTTCGTTCGGCGGCACCCGACGGCGGCATTAACGTTATCCGTTTCAGGCGTTTCTAGCATCATTGTTGCGCGATGCGCTGTTGGTAATGACCGAATTTCGTTCGGCGGCACCCGACGGCGGCATTAACGTTATCCGTTTCACGCGTTTCTAAGATCATTGTTGCGCGATGCGCAGCGGGTAATGACCGAAGTTCGTTCGGCGGCACCCGACGGCGGCATTAACGTTGTTCGTTTCAGGCGTTTCTAGCATCATTGTTGCGCGACGCGCGGCGGGTAATGACCGAAGTTCGTTCGGCGGCACCCGACGGCGGCATTAACGTTGTTCTTTTCAGGCGTTTCTAGCATCATTGTTGCGCGATGCGCGGCGGCTAATGACCGAAGTTCGTTCGGCGGCACCCGACGGCGGCATTAACGTTGTTCGTTTCAGGCGTTTCTAACATCATTGTTGCGCGATGCGCTGTTGGTAATGACCGAAGTTCGTTCGGCGGCACCCGACGGCGGCATTAACGTTATCCGTTTCAGGCGTTTCGAGCATCATTGTTGCGCGATGCGCTGTTGGTAATGACCGAAGTTCGTTCGGCGGCACCCGCCGGCGGCATTAACGTTATCCGTTTCACGCGTTTCTAAGATCATTGTTGCGCGACGCGCGGCGGGTAATGACCGAAGTTCGTTCGGCGGCACCCGACGGCGGCATTAACGTTCTTCGTTTCAGGCGTTTCTAGCATCATTGTTGCGCGATGCGCTGTTGGTAATGACCGAAGTTCGTTCGGCGGCACCCGACGGCGGCATTAACGTTGTTCGTTTCAGGCGTTTCTAAGATCATTGTTGCGCGATGCGCGGCCTGTAATGACCGAAGTTCGTTCGGCGGCACCCGCCGGCGGCATTAACGTTGTTCGTTTCAGGCGTTTCTAAGATCATTGTTGCGCGATGCGCAGCGGGTAATGACCGAAGTTCGTTCGGCGGCACCCGACGGCGGCATTAACGTTGTTCGTTTCAGGCGTTTCTAAGATCATTGTTGCGCGATGCGCAGCGGGTAATGACCGAAGTTCGTTCGGCGGCACCCGACGGCGGCATTAACGTTGTTCTTTTCAGGCGTTTCTAGCATCATTGTTGCGCGATGCGCGGCGGCTAATGACCGAAGTTCGTTCGGCGGCACCCGACGGCGGCATTAACGTTGTTCGTTTCAGGCGTTTCTAAGATCATTGTTGCGCGATGCGCGGCCTGTAATGACCGAAGTTCGTTCGGCGGCACCCGCCGGCGGCATTAACGTTATCCGTTTCAGGCGTTTCGAGCATCATTGTTGCGCGATGCGCTGTTGGTAATGACCGAAGTTCGTTCGGCGGCACCCGCCGGCGGCATTAACGTTATCCGTTTCACGCGTTTCTAAGATCATTGTTGCACGACGCGCGGCGGGTAATGACCGAAGTTCGTTCGGCGGCACCCGACGGCGGCATTAACGTTATCCGTTTCACGCGTTTCTAAGATCATTGTTGCGCGATGCGCAGCGGGTAATGACCGAAGTTCGTTCGGCGGCACCCGACGGCGGCATTAACGTTGTTCGTTTCAGGCGTTTCTAGCATGATTGTTGTGCGATGCGCGGCGGGTATTGCCGAAGTTCGTTCGGCGGCACCCGACGGCGGCATTAACGTTGTTCGTTTCAGGCGTTTCTAAGATCATTGTTGCGCGATGCGCGGCCTGTAATGACCGAAGTTCGTTCGGCGGCACCCGCCGGCGGCATTAACGTTATCCGTTTCAGGCGTTTCTAGCATCATTGTTGCGCGATGCGCTGTTGGTAATGACCGAATTTCGTTCGGCGGCACCCGACGGCGGCATTAACGTTATCCGTTTCACGCGTTTCTAAGATCATTGTTGCGCGATGCGCAGCGGGTAATGACCGAAGTTCGTTCGGCGGCACCCGACGGCGGCATTAACGTTGTTCGTTTCAGGCGTTTCTAGCATCATTGTTGCGCGATGCGCGGCGGGTAATGACCGAAGTTCGTTCGGCGGCACCCGACGGCGGCATTAACGTTATCCGTTTCAGGCGTTTCTAGCATCATTGTTGCGCGATGCGCAGCGGGTAATGACCGAAGTTCGTTCGGCGGCACCCGACGGCGGCATTAACGTTGTTCTTTTCAGGCGTTTCTAGCATCATTGTTGCGCGATGCGCGGCGGCTAATGACCGAAGTTCGTTCGGCGGCACCCGACGGCGGCATTAACGTTGTTCGTTTCAGGCGTTTCTAAGATCATTGTTGCGCGATGCGCGGCCTGTAATGACCGAAGTTCGTTCGGCGGCACCCGCCGGCGGCATTAACGTTATCCGTTTCAGGCGTTTCTAAGATCATTGTTGCGCGATGCGCTGTTGGTAATGACCGAAGTTCGTTCGGCGGCACCCGACGGCGGCATTAACGTTATCCGTTTCACGCGTTTCTAAGATCATTGTTGCGCGATGCGCAGCGGGTAATGACCGAAGTTCGTTCGGCGGCACCCGACGGCGGCATTAACGTTGTTCTTTTCAGGCGTTTCTAGCATCATTGTTGCGCGATGCGCGGCGGCTAATGACCGAAGTTCGTTCGGCGGCACCCGACGGCGGCATTAACGTTGTTCGTTTCAGGCGTTTCTAAGATCATTGTTGCGCGATGCGCGGCCTGTAATGACCGAAGTTCGTTCGGCGGCACCCGCCGGCGGCATTAACGTTATCCGTTTCAGGCGTTTCTAAGATCATTGTTGCGCGATGCGCTGTTGGTAATGACCGAAGTTCGTTCGGCGGCACCCGACGGCGGCATTAACGTTGTTCGTTTCAGGCGTTTCTAACATCATTGTTGCGCGATGCGCTGTTGGTAATGACCGAAGTTCGTTCGGCGGCACCCGACGGCGGCATTAACGTTATCCGTTTCAGGCGTTTCTAGCATCATTGTTGCGCGATGCGCTGTTGGTAATGACCGAAGTTCGTTCGGCGGCACCCGACGGCGGCATTAACGTTATCCGTTTCACGCGTTTCTAAGATCATTGTTGCGCGATGCGCAGCGGGTAATGACCGAAGTTCGTTCGGCGGCACCCGACGGCGGCATTAACGTTGTTCGTTTCAGGCGTTTCTAGCATCATTGTTGCGCGATGCGCGGCGGGTAATGACCGAAGTTCGTTCGGCGGCACCCGACGGCGGCATTAACGTTATCCGTTTCAGGCGTTTCTAGCATCATTGTTGCGCGATGCGCGGCGGGTAATGACCGAAGTTCGTTCGGCGGCACCCGACGGCGGCATTAACGTTATCCGTTTCACGCGTTTCTAAGATCATTGTTGCGCGATGCGCTGTTGGTAATGACTGAAGTTCGTTCGGCGGCACCCGACGGCGGCATTAACGTTATCCGTTTCAGGCGTTTCTAGCATCATTGTTGCGCGATGCGCTGTTGGTAATGACCGAAGTTCGTTCGGCGGCACCCGACGGCGGCATTAACGTTGTTCGTTTCAGGCGTTTCTAACATCATTGTTGCGCGATGCGCTGTTGGTAATGACCGAAGTTCGTTCGGCGGCACCCGACGGCGGCATTAACGTTATCCGTTTCAGGCGTTTCGAGCATCATTGTTGCGCGATGCGCTGTTGGTAATGACCGAAGTTCGTTCGGCGGCACCCGCCGGCGGCATTAACGTTATCCGTTTCACGCGTTTCTAAGATCATTGTTGCGCGATGCGCTGTTGGTAATGACCGAAGTTCGTTCGACGGCACCCGACGGCGGCATTAACGTTATCCGTTTCAGGCGTTTCTAAGATCATTGTTGCGCGATGCGCTGTTGGTAATGACAGAAGTTCGTTCGGCGGCACCCGACGGCGGCATTAACGTTATCCGTTTCAGGCGTTTCTAAGATCATTGTTGCGCGATGCGCTGTTGGTAATGACCGAAGTTCGTTCGGCGGCACCCGACGGCGGCATTAACGTTGTTCGTTTCAGGCGTTTCTAGCATCATTGTTGCGCGATGCGCTGTTGGTAATGACCGAAGTTCGTTCGGCGGCACCCGACGGCGGCATTAACGTTGTTCGTTTCAGGCGTTTCTAAGATCATTGTTGCGCGATGCGCTGTTGGTAATGACCGAAGTTCGTTCGGCGGCACCCGCCGGCGGCATTAACGTTATCCGTTTCAGGCGTTTCTAAGATCATTGTTGCGCGATGCGCTGTTGGTAATGACCGAAGTTCGTTCGGCGGCACCCGCCGGCAGCATTAACGTTGTTCGTTTCAGGCGTTTCTAACATCATTGTTGCGCGATGCGCGGCGGGTATTGACCGAAGTTCGTTCGGCGGCACCCGCCGGCGGCATTAACGTTATCCGTTTCAGGCGTTTCTAAGATCATTGTTGCGCGATGCGCGGCCTGTAATGACCGAAGTTCGTTCGACGGCACCCGACGGCGGCATTAACGTTATCCGTTTCAGGCGTTTCTAAGATCATTGTTGCGCGATGCGCTGTTGGTAATGACAGAAGTTCGTTCGGCGGCACCCGACGGCGGCATTAACGTTGTTCGTTTCAGGCGTTTCTAGCATCATTGTTGCGCGATGCGCTGTTGGTAATGACCGAAGTTCGTTCGGCGGCACCCGACGGCGGCATTAACGTTATCCGTTTCACGCGTTTCTAAGATCATTGTTGCGCGATGCGCAGCGGGTAATGACCGAAGTTCGTTCGGCGGCACCCGACGGCGGCATTAACGTTGTTCTTTTCAGGCGTTTCTAGCATCATTGTTGCGCGATGCGCGGCGGCTAATGACCGAAGTTCGTTCGGCGGCACCCGACGGCGGCATTAACGTTGTTCGTTTCAGGCGTTTCTAAGATCATTGTTGCGCGATGCGCGGCCTGTAATGACCGAAGTTCGTTCGGCGGCACCCGCCGGCGGCATTAACGTTATCCGTTTCAGGCGTTTCTAAGATCATTGTTGCGCGATGCGCTGTTGGTAATGACCGAAGTTCGTTCGGCGGCACCCGACGGCGGCATTAACGTTATCCGTTTCAGGCGTTTCTAGCATCATTGTTGCGCGATGCGCTGTTGGTAATGACCGAAGTTCGTTCGGCGGCACCCGCCGGCGGCATTAACGTTATCCGTTTCAGGCATTTCTAAGATCATTGTTGCGCGATGCGCTGTTGGTAATGACCGAAGTTCGTTCGGCGGCACCCGACGGCGGCATTAACGTTATCCGTTTCAGGCGTTTCTAGCATCATTGTTGCGCGATGCGCTGTTGGTAATGACCGAAGTTCGTTCGGCGGCACCCGCCGGCGGCATTAACGTTATCCGTTTCAGGCGTTTCTAAGATCATTGTTGCGCGATGCGCAGCGGGTAATGACCGAAGTTCGTTCGGCGGCACCCGACGGCGGCATTAACGTTGTTCGTTTCAGGCGTTTCTAGCATCATTGTTGCGCGATGCGCGGCGGCTAATGACCGAAGTTCGTTCGGCGGCACCCGCCGGCGGCATTAACGTTATCCGTTTCAGGCGTTTCTAAGATCATTGTTGCGCGATGCGCGGCGGGTAATGACCGAAGTTCGTTCGGCGGCAACCGACGGCGGCATTAACGTTATCCGTTTCAGGCGTTTCTAGCATCATTGTTGCGCGATGCGCTGTTGGTAATGACCGAAGTTCGTTCGGCGGCACCCGACGGCGGCATTAACGTTATCCGTTTCACGCGTTTCTAAGATCATTGTTGCGCGATGCGCAGCGGGTAATGACCGAAGTTCGTTTGCCGGCACCCGACGGCGGCATTAACGTTGTTCGTTTCAGGCGTTTCTAGCATCATTGTTGCGCGATGCGCGGCTGGTATTGACCGAAGTTCGTTCGGCGGCACCCGACGGCGGCATTAACGTTGTTCGTTTCAGGCGTTTCTAAGATCATTGTTGCGCGATGCGCGGCCTGTAATGACCGAAGTTCGTTCGGCGGCACCCGCCGGCGGCATTAACGTTATCCGTTTCAGGCGTTTCTAAGATCATTGTTGCGCGATGCGCTGTTGGTAATGACCGAAGTTCGTTAGGCGGCACCCGACGGCGGCATTAACGTTGTTCGTTTCAGGCGTTTCTAGCATCATTGTTGCGCGATGCGCTGTTGGTAATGACCGAAGTTCGTTCGGCGGCACCCGACGGCGGCATTAACGTTATCCGTTTCACGCGTTTCTAAGATCATTGTTGCGCGATGCGCTGTTGGTAATGACCGAAGTTCGTTCGGCGGCACCCGACGGCGGCATTAACGTTATCCGTTTCACGCGTTTCTAAGATCATTGTTGCGCGATGCGCAGCGGGTAATGACCGAAGTTCGTTCGGCGGCACCCGACGGCGGCATTAACGTTGTTCTTTTCAGGCGTTTCTAGCATCATTGTTGCGCGATGCGCGGCGGCTAATGACCGAAGTTCGTTCGGCGGCACCCGACGGCGGCATTAACGTTGTTCGTTTCAGGCGTTTCTAAGATCATTGTTGCGCGATGCGCGGCCTGTAATGACCGAAGTTCGTTCGGCGGCACCCGCCGGCGGCATTAACGTTATCCGTTTCAGGCGTTTCTAAGATCATTGTTGCGCGATGCGCTGTTGGTAATGACCGAAGTTCGTTCGGCGGCACCCGACGGCGGCATTAACGTTGTTCGTTTCAGGCGTTTCTAACATCATTGTTGCGCGATGCGCTGTTGGTAATGACCGAAGTTCGTTCGGCGGCACCCGACGGCGGCATTAACGTTATCCGTTTCAGGCGTTTCTAGCATCATTGTTGCGCGATGCGCTGTTGGTAATGACCGAAGTTCGTTCGGCGGCACCCGACGGCGGCATTAACGTTATCCGTTTCACGCGTTTCTAAGATCATTGTTGCGCGATGCGCAGCGGGTAATGACCGAAGTTCGTTCGGCGGCACCCGACGGCGGCATTAACGTTGTTCGTTTCAGGCGTTTCTAGCATCATTGTTGCGCGATGCGCGGCGGGTAATGACCGAAGTTCGTTCGGCGGCACCCGACGGCGGCATTAACGTTATCCGTTTCAGGCGTTTCTAGCATCATTGTTGCGCGATGCGCGGCGGGTAATGACCGAAGTTCGTTCGGCGGCACCCGACGGCGGCATTAACGTTATCCGTTTCACGCGTTTCTAAGATCATTGTTGCGCGATGCGCTGTTGGTAATGACTGAAGTTCGTTCGGCGGCACCCGACGGCGGCATTAACGTTATCCGTTTCAGGCGTTTCTAGCATCATTGTTGCGCGATGCGCTGTTGGTAATGACCGAAGTTCGTTCGGCGGCACCCGACGGCGGCATTAACGTTGTTCGTTTCAGGCGTTTCTAACATCATTGTTGCGCGATGCGCTGTTGGTAATGACCGAAGTTCGTTCGGCGGCACCCGACGGCGGCATTAACGTTGTTCGTTTCAGGCGTTTCTAACATCATTGTTGCGCGATGCGCTGTTGGTAATGACCGAAGTTCGTTCTGCGGCACCCGACGGCGGCATTAACGTTATCCGTTTCAGGCGTTTCGAGCATCATTGTTGCGCGATGCGCTGTTGGTAATGACCGAAGTTCGTTCGGCGGCACCCGCCGGCGGCATTAACGTTATCCGTTTCACGCGTTTCTAAGATCATTGTTGCGCGATGCGCTGTTGGTAATGACCGAAGTTCGTTCGGCGGCACCCGACGGCGGCATTAACGTTCTTCGTTTCAGGCGTTTCTAGCATCATTGTTGCGCGATGCGCTGTTGGTAATGACCGAAGTTCGTTCGGCGGCACCCGACGGCGGCATTAACGTTATCCGTTTCAGGCGTTTCTAGCATCATTGTTGCGCGATGCGCTGTTGGTAATGACCGAATTTCGTTCGGCGGCACCCGACGGCGGCATTAACGTTATCCGTTTCACGCGTTTCTAAGATCATTGTTGCACGATGCGCAGCGGGTAATGACCGAAGTTCGTTCGGCGGCACCCGACGGCGGCATTAACGTTGTTCGTTTCAGGCGTTTCTAGCATCATTGTTGCGCGATGCGCGGCGGGTAATGACCGAAGTTCGTTCGGCGGCACCCGACGGCGGCATTAACGTTATCCGTTTCAGGCGTTTCTAGCATCATTGTTGCGCGATGCGCTGTTGGTAATGACCGAATTTCGTTCGGCGGCACCCGACGGCGGCATTAACGTTATCCGTTTCACGCGTTTCTAAGATCATTGTTGCGCGATGCGCAGCGGGTAATGACCGAAGTTCGTTCGGCGGCACCCGACGGCGGCATTAACGTTGTTCGTTTCAGGCGTTTCTAGCATCATTGTTGCGCGACGCGCGGCGGGTAATGACCGAAGTTCGTTCGGCGGCACCCGACGGCGGCATTAACGTTGTTCTTTTCAGGCGTTTCTAGCATCATTGTTGCGCGATGCGCGGCGGCTAATGACCGAAGTTCGTTCGGCGGCACCCGACGGCGGCATTAACGTTGTTCGTTTCAGGCGTTTCTAACATCATTGTTGCGCGATGCGCTGTTGGTAATGACCGAAGTTCGTTCGGCGGCACCCGACGGCGGCATTAACGTTATCCGTTTCAGGCGTTTCGAGCATCATTGTTGCGCGATGCGCTGTTGGTAATGACCGAAGTTCGTTCGGCGGCACCCGCCGGCGGCATTAACGTTATCCGTTTCACGCGTTTCTAAGATCATTGTTGCGCGACGCGCGGCGGGTAATGACCGAAGTTCGTTCGGCGGCACCCGACGGCGGCATTAACGTTCTTCGTTTCAGGCGTTTCTAGCATCATTGTTGCGCGATGCGCTGTTGGTAATGACCGAAGTTCGTTCGGCGGCACCCGACGGCGGCATTAACGTTGTTCGTTTCAGGCGTTTCTAAGATCATTGTTGCGCGATGCGCGGCCTGTAATGACCGAAGTTCGTTCGGCGGCACCCGCCGGCGGCATTAACGTTGTTCGTTTCAGGCGTTTCTAAGATCATTGTTGCGCGATGCGCAGCGGGTAATGACCGAAGTTCGTTCGGCGGCACCCGACGGCGGCATTAACGTTGTTCGTTTCAGGCGTTTCTAAGATCATTGTTGCGCGATGCGCAGCGGGTAATGACCGAAGTTCGTTCGGCGGCACCCGACGGCGGCATTAACGTTGTTCTTTTCAGGCGTTTCTAGCATCATTGTTGCGCGATGCGCGGCGGCTAATGACCGAAGTTCGTTCGGCGGCACCCGACGGCGGCATTAACGTTGTTCGTTTCAGGCGTTTCTAAGATCATTGTTGCGCGATGCGCGGCCTGTAATGACCGAAGTTCGTTCGGCGGCACCCGCCGGCGGCATTAACGTTATCCGTTTCAGGCGTTTCGAGCATCATTGTTGCGCGATGCGCTGTTGGTAATGACCGAAGTTCGTTCGGCGGCACCCGCCGGCGGCATTAACGTTATCCGTTTCACGCGTTTCTAAGATCATTGTTGCACGACGCGCGGCGGGTAATGACCGAAGTTCGTTCGGCGGCACCCGACGGCGGCATTAACGTTATCCGTTTCACGCGTTTCTAAGATCATTGTTGCGCGATGCGCAGCGGGTAATGACCGAAGTTCGTTCGGCGGCACCCGACGGCGGCATTAACGTTGTTCGTTTCAGGCGTTTCTAGCATGATTGTTGTGCGATGCGCGGCGGGTATTGACCGAAGTTCGTTCGGCGGCACCCGACGGCGGCATTAACGTTGTTCGTTTCAGGCGTTTCTAAGATCATTGTTGCGCGATGCGCGGCCTGTAATGACCGAAGTTCGTTCGGCGGCACCCGCCGGCGGCATTAACGTTATCCGTTTCAGGCGTTTCTAGCATCATTGTTGCGCGATGCGCTGTTGGTAATGACCGAATTTCGTTCGGCGGCACCCGACGGCGGCATTAACGTTATCCGTTTCACGCGTTTCTAAGATCATTGTTGCGCGATGCGCAGCGGGTAATGACCGAAGTTCGTTCGGCGGCACCCGACGGCGGCATTAACGTTGTTCGTTTCAGGCGTTTCTAGCATCATTGTTGCGCGATGCGCGGCGGGTAATGACCGAAGTTCGTTCGGCGGCACCCGACGGCGGCATTAACGTTATCCGTTTCAGGCGTTTCTAGCATCATTGTTGCGCGATGCGCAGCGGGTAATGACCGAAGTTCGTTCGGCGGCACCCGACGGCGGCATTAACGTTGTTCTTTTCAGGCGTTTCTAGCATCATTGTTGCGCGATGCGCGGCGGCTAATGACCGAAGTTCGTTCGGCGGCACCCGACGGCGGCATTAACGTTGTTCGTTTCAGGCGTTTCTAAGATCATTGTTGCGCGATGCGCGGCCTGTAATGACCGAAGTTCGTTCGGCGGCACCCGCCGGCGGCATTAACGTTATCCGTTTCAGGCGTTTCTAAGATCATTGTTGCGCGATGCGCTGTTGGTAATGACCGAAGTTCGTTCGGCGGCACCCGACGGCGGCATTAACGTTATCCGTTTCAGGCGTTTCTAGCATCATTGTTGCGCGATGCGCTGTTGGTAATGACCGAAGTTCGTTCGGCGGCACCCGCCGGCGGCATTAACGTTATCCGTTTCAGGCATTTCTAAGATCATTGTTGCGCGATGCGCTGTTGGTAATGACCGAAGTTCGTTCGGCGGCACCCGACGGCGGCATTAACGTTATCCGTTTCAGGCGTTTCTAGCATCATTGTTGCGCGATGCGCTGTTGGTAATGACCGAAGTTCGTTCGGCGGCACCCGCCGGCGGCATTAACGTTATCCGTTTCAGGCGTTTCTAAGATCATTGTTGCGCGATGCGCAGCGGGTAATGACCGAAGTTCGTTCGGCGGCACCCGACGGCGGCATTAACGTTGTTCGTTTCAGGCGTTTCTAGCATCATTGTTGCGCGATGCGCGGCGGCTAATGACCGAAGTTCGTTCGGCGGCACCCGACGGCGGCATTAACGTTGTTCGTTTCAGGCGTTTCTAAGATCATTGTTGCGCGATGCGCGGCCTGTAATGACCGAAGTTCGTTCGGCGGCACCCGCCGGCGGCATTAACGTTATCCGTTTCAGGCGTTTCTAAGATCATTGTTGCGCGATGCGCGGCGGGTAATGACCGAAGTTCGTTCGGCGGCAACCGACGGCGGCATTAACGTTATCCGTTTCAGGCGTTTCTAGCATCATTGTTGCGCGATGCGCTGTTGGTAATGACCGAAGTTCGTTCGGCGGCACCCGACGGCGGCATTAACGTTATCCGTTTCACGCGTTTCTAAGATCATTGTTGCGCGATGCGCAGCGGGTAATGACCGAAGTTCGTTCGGCGGCACCCGACGGCGGCATTAACGTTGTTCGTTTCAGGCGTTTCTAGCATCATTGTTGCGCGATGCGCGGCTGGTATTGACCGAAGTTCGTTCGGCGGCACCCGACGGCGGCATTAACGTTGTTCGTTTCAGGCGTTTCTAAGATCATTGTTGCGCGATGCGCGGCCTGTAATGACCGAAGTTCGTTCGGCGGCACCCGCCGGCGGCATTAACGTTATCCGTTTCAGGCGTTTCTAAGATCATTGTTGCGCGATGCGCTGTTGGTAATGACCGAAGTTCGTTAGGCGGCACCCGACGGCGGCATTAACGTTGTTCGTTTCAGGCGTTTCTAGCATCATTGTTGCGCGATGCGCTGTTGGTAATGACCGAAGTTCGTTCGGCGGCACCCGACGGCGGCATTAACGTTATCCGTTTCACGCGTTTCTAAGATCATTGTTGCGCGATGCGCTGTTGGTAATGACCGAAGTTCGTTCGGCGGCACCCGACGGCGGCATTAACGTTATCCGTTTCACGCGCTTCTAAGATCATTGTTGCGCGATGCGCAGCGGGTAATGACCGAAGTTCGTTCGGCGGCACCCGACGGCGGCATTAACGTTGTTCTTTTCAGGCGTTTCTAGCATCATTGTTGCGCGATGCGCGGCGGCTAATGACCGAAGTTCGTTCGGCGGCACCCGACGGCGGCATTAACGTTGTTCGTTTCAGGCGTTTCTAAGATCATTGTTGCGCGATGCGCGGCCTGTAATGACCGAAGTTCGTTCGGCGGCACCCGCCGGCGGCATTAACGTTATCCGTTTCAGGCGTTTCTAAGATCATTGTTGCGCGATGCGCTGTTGGTAATGACCGAAGTTCGTTCGGCGGCACCCGACGGCGGCATTAACGTTGTTCGTTTCAGGCGTTTCTAACATCATTGTTGCGCGATGCGCTGTTGGTAATGACCGAAGTTCGTTCGGCGGCACCCGACGGCGGCATTAACGTTATCCGTTTCAGGCGTTTCTAGCATCATTGTTGCGCGATGCGCTGTTGGTAATGACCGAAGTTCGTTCGGCGGCACCCGACGGCGGCATTAACGTTATCCGTTTCACGCGTTTCTAAGATCATTGTTGCGCGATGCGCAGCGGGTAATGACCGAAGTTCGTTCGGCGGCACCCGACGGCGGCATTAACGTTGTTCGTTTCAGGCGTTTCTAGCATCATTGTTGCGCGATGCGCGGCGGGTAATGACCGAAGTTCGTTCGGCGGCACCCGACGGCGGCATTAACGTTATCCGTTTCAGGCGTTTCTAGCATCATTGTTGCGCGATGCGCGGCGGGTAATGACCGAAGTTCGTTCGGCGGCACCCGACGGCGGCATTAACGTTATCCGTTTCACGCGTTTCTAAGATCATTGTTGCGCGATGCGCTGTTGGTAATGACTGAAGTTCGTTCGGCGGCACCCGACGGCGGCATTAACGTTATCCGTTTCAGGCGTTTCTAGCATCATTGTTGCGCGATGCGCTGTTGGTAATGACCGAAGTTCGTTCGGCGGCACCCGACGGCGGCATTAACGTTGTTCGTTTCAGGCGTTTCTAACATCATTGTTGCGCGATGCGCTGTTGGTAATGACCGAAGTTCGTTCGGCGGCACCCGACGGCGGCATTAACGTTGTTCGTTTCAGGCGTTTCTAACATCATTGTTGCGCGATGCGCTGTTGGTAATGACCGAAGTTCGTTCTGCGGCACCCGACGGCGGCATTAACGTTATCCGTTTCAGGCGTTTCGAGCATCATTGTTGCGCGATGCGCTGTTGGTAATGACCGAAGTTCGTTCGGCGGCACCCGCCGGCGGCATTAACGTTATCCGTTTCACGCGTTTCTAAGATCATTGTTGCGCGATGCGCTGTTGGTAATGACCGAAGTTCGTTCGGCGGCACCCGACGGCGGCATTAACGTTCTTCGTTTCAGGCGTTTCTAGCATCATTGTTGCGCGATGCGCTGTTGGTAATGACCGAAGTTCGTTCGGCGGCACCCGACGGCGGCATTAACGTTATCCGTTTCAGGCGTTTCTAGCATCATTGTTGCGCGATGCGCTGTTGGTAATGACCGAATTTCGTTCGGCGGCACCCGACGGCGGCATTAACGTTATCCGTTTCACGCGTTTCTAAGATCATTGTTGCACGATGCGCAGCGGGTAATGACCGAAGTTCGTTCGGCGGCACCCGACGGCGGCATTAACGTTGTTCGTTTCAGGCGTTTCTAGCATCATTGTTGCGCGATGCGCGGCGGGTAATGACCGAAGTTCGTTCGGCGGCACCCGACGGCGGCATTAACGTTATCCGTTTCAGGCGTTTCTAGCATCATTGTTGCGCGATGCGCTGTTGGTAATGACCGAATTTCGTTCGGCGGCACCCGACGGCGGCATTAACGTTATCCGTTTCACGCGTTTCTAAGATCATTGTTGCGCGATGCGCAGCGGGTAATGACCGAAGTTCGTTCGGCGGCACCCGACGGCGGCATTAACGTTGTTCGTTTCAGGCGTTTCTAGCATCATTGTTGCGCGACGCGCGGCGGGTAATGACCGAAGTTCGTTCGGCGGCACCCGACGGCGGCATTAACGTTGTTCTTTTCAGGCGTTTCTAGCATCATTGTTGCGCGATGCGCGGCGGCTAATGACCGAAGTTCGTTCGGCGGCACCCGACGGCGGCATTAACGTT
Organism: Xylocopa violacea; assembly: GCA_963969225.1. NCBI lineage: Eukaryota > Metazoa > Arthropoda > Insecta > Hymenoptera > Apidae > Xylocopa > Xylocopa violacea. Next base: position 26,803,224 of record CAXAJV010000004.1, read on the forward strand.
GTTCGTTTCAGGCGTTTCTAACATCATTGTTGCGCGATGCGCTGTTGGTAATGACCGAAGTTCGTTCGGCGGCACCCGACGGCGGCATTAACGTTATCCGTTTCAGGCGTTTCGAGCATCATTGTTGCGCGATGCGCTGTTGGTAATGACCGAAGTTCGTTCGGCGGCACCCGCCGGCGGCATTAACGTTATCCGTTTCACGCGTTTCTAAGATCATTGTTGCACGACGCGCGGCGGGTAATGACCGAAGTTCGTTCGGCGGCACCCGACGGCGGCATTAACGTTATCCGTTTCACGCGTTTCTAAGATCATTGTTGCGCGATGCGCAGCGGGTAATGACCGAAGTTCGTTCGGCGGCACCCGACGGCGGCATTAACGTTGTTCGTTTCAGGCGTTTCTAGCATGATTGTTGTGCGATGCGCGGCGGGTATTGACCGAAGTTCGTTCGGCGGCACCCGACGGCGGCATTAACGTTGTTCGTTTCAGGCGTTTCTAAGATCATTGTTGCGCGATGCGCGGCCTGTAATGACCGAAGTTCGTTCGGCGGCACCCGCCGGCGGCATTAACGTTATCCGTTTCAGGCGTTTCTAGCATCATTGTTGCGCGATGCGCTGTTGGTAATGACCGAATTTCGTTCGGCGGCACCCGACGGCGGCATTAACGTTATCCGTTTCACGCGTTTCTAAGATCATTGTTGCGCGATGCGCAGCGGGTAATGACCGAAGTTCGTTCGGCGGCACCCGACGGCGGCATTAACGTTGTTCGTTTCAGGCGTTTCTAGCATCATTGTTGCGCGATGCGCGGCGGGTAATGACCGAAGTTCGTTCGGCGGCACCCGACGGCGGCATTAACGTTATCCGTTTCAGGCGTTTCTAGCATCATTGTTGCGCGATGCGCAGCGGGTAATGACCGAAGTTCGTTCGGCGGCACCCGACGGCGGCATTAACGTTGTTCGTTTCAGGCGTTTCTAGCATCATTGTTGCGCGATGCGCGGCGGGTAATGACCGAAGTTCGTTCGGCGGCACCCGCCGGCGGCATTAACGTTATCCGTTTCAGGCGTTTCTAAGATCATTGTTGCGCGATGCGCTGTTGGTAATGACCGAAGTTCGTTCGGCGGCACCCGCCGGCAGCATTAACGTTGTTCGTTTCAGGCGTTTCTAACATCATTGTTGCGCGATGCGCGGCGGGTATTGACCGAAGTTCGTTCGGCGGCACCCGCCGGCGGCATTAACGTTATCCGTTTCAGGCGTTTCTAAGATCATTGTTGCGCGATGCGCGGCCTGTAATGACCGAAGTTCGTTCGGCGGCACCCGCCGGCGGCATTAACGTTATCCGTTTCAGGCGTTTCTAAGATCATTGTTGCGCGATGCGCTGTTGGTAATGACCGAAGTTCGTTCGGCGGCACCCGACGGCGGCATTAACGTTGTTCGTTTCAGGCGTTTCTAGCATCATTGTTGCGCGATGCGCTGTTGGTAATGACCGAAGTTCGTTCGGCGGCACCCGACGGCGGCATTAACGTTGTTCGTTTCAGGCGTTTCTAAGATCATTGTTGCGCGATGCGCTGTTGGTAATGACCGAAGTTCGTTCGGCGGCACCCGCCGGCGGCATTAACGTTATCCGTTTCAGGCGTTTCTAAGATCATTGTTGCGCGATGCGCTGTTGGTAATGACCGAAGTTCGTTCGGCGGCACCCGACGGCGGCATTAACGTTATCCGTTTCAGGCGTTTCTAGCATCATTGTTGCGCGATGCGCTGTTGGTAATGACCGAAGTTCGTTCGGCGGCACCCGACGGCGGCATTAACGTTATCCGTTTCACGCGTTTCTAAGATCATTGTTGCGCGATGCGCTGTTGGTAATGACCGAAGTTCGTTCGACGGCACCCGACGGCGGCATTAACGTTATCCGTTTCAGGCGTTTCTAAGATCATTGTTGCGCGATGCGCTGTTGGTAATGACCGAAGTTCGTTCGGCGGCACCCGACGGCGGCATTAACGTTATCCGTTTCACGCGTTTCTAAGATCATTGTTGCGCGATGCGCAGCGGGTAATGACCGAAGTTCGTTCGGCGGCACCCGACGGCAGCATTAACGTTGTTCGTTTCAGGCGTTTCTAGCATCATTGTTGCGCGATGCGCGGCGGGTAATGACCGAAGTTCGTTCGGCGGCACCCGACGGCGGCATTAACGTTGTTCTTTTCAGGCGTTTCTAGCATCATTGTTGCGCGATGCGCGGCGGCTAATGACCGAAGTTCGTTCGGCGGCACCCGCCGGCGGCATTAACGTTATCCGTTTCAGGCGTTTCTAAGATCATTGTTGCGCGATGCGCTGTTGGTAATGACCGAAGTTCGTTCGGCGGCACCCGCCGGCAGCATTAACGTTGTTCGTTTCAGGCGTTTCTAACATCATTGTTGCGCGATGCGCGGCGGGTATTGACCGAAGTTCGTTCGGCGGCACCCGCCGGCGGCATTAACGTTATCCGTTTCAGGCGTTTCTAAGATCATTGTTGCGCGATGCGCGGCCTGTAATGACCGAAGTTCGTTCGGCGGCACCCGCCGGCGGCATTAACGTTATCCGTTTCAGGCGTTTCTAAGATCATTGTTGCGCGATGCGCTGTTGGTAATGACCGAAGTTCGTTCGGCGGCACCCGACGGCGGCATTAACGTTGTTCGTTTCAGGCGTTTCTAACATCATTGTTGCGCGATGCGCTGTTGGTAATGACCGAAGTTCGTTCGGCGGCACCCGACGGCGGCATTAACGTTATCCGTTTCAGGCGTTTCGAGCATCATTGTTGCGCGATGCGCTGTTGGTAATGACCGAAGTTCGTTCGGCGGCACCCGCCGGCGGCATTAACGTTATCCGTTTCAGGCGTTTCTAAGATCATTGTTGCGCGATGCGCTGTTGGTAATGACCGAAGTTCGTTCGGCGGCACCCGACGGCGGCATTAACGTTGTTCGTTTCAGGCGTTTCTAGCATCATTGTTGCGCGATGCGCTGTTGGTAATGACCGAAGTTCGTTCGGCGGCACCCGACGGCGGCATTAACGTTGTTCGTTTCAGGCGTTTCTAAGATCATTGTTGCGCGATGCGCGGCCTGTAATGACCGAAGTTCGTTCGGCGGCACCCGCCGGCGGCATTAACGTTGTTCGTTTCAGGCGTTTCTAAGATCATTGTTGCGCGATGCGCAGCGGGTAATGACCGAAGTTCGTTCGGCGGCACCCGACGGCGGCATTAACGTTGTTCGTTTCAGGCGTTTCTAAGATCATTGTTGCGCGATGCGCAGCGGGTAATGACCGAAGTTCGTTCGGCGGCACCCGACGGTGGCATTAACGTTGTTCTTTTCAGGCGTTTCTAGCATCATTGTTGCGCGATGCGCGGCGGCTAATGACCGAAGTTCGTTCGGCGGCACCCGACGGCGGCATTAACGTTGTTCGTTTCAGGCGTTTCTAAGATCATTGTTGCGCGATGCGCGGCCTGTAATGACCGAAGTTCGTTCGGCGGCACCCGCCGGCGGCATTAACGTTATCCGTTTCAGGCGTTTCGAGCATCATTGTTGCGCGATGCGCTGTTGGTAATGACCGAAGTTCGTTCGGCGGCACCCGCCGGCGGCATTAACGTTATCCGTTTCACGCGTTTCTAAGATCATTGTTGCACGACGCGCGGCGGGTAATGACCGAAGTTCGTTCGGCGGCACCCGACGGCGGCATTAACGTTATCCGTTTCACGCGTTTCTAAGATCATTGTTGCGCGATGCGCAGCGGGTAATGACCGAAGTTCGTTCGGCGGCACCCGACGGCGGCATTAACGTTGTTCGTTTCAGGCGTTTCTAGCATGATTGTTGTGCGATGCGCGGCGGGTATTGACCGAAGTTCGTTCGGCGGCACCCGACGGCGGCATTAACGTTGTTCGTTTCAGGCGTTTCTAAGATCATTGTTGCGCGATGCGCGGCCTGTAATGACCGAAGTTCGTTCGGCGGCACCCGCCGGCGGCATTAACGTTATCCGTTTCAGGCGTTTCTAGCATCATTGTTGCGCGATGCGCTGTTGGTAATGACCGAATTTCGTTCGGCGGCACCCGACGGCGGCATTAACGTTATCCGTTTCACGCGTTTCTAAGATCATTGTTGCGCGATGCGCAGCGGGTAATGACCGAAGTTCGTTCGGCGGCACCCGACGGCGGCATTAACGTTGTTCGTTTCAGGCGTTTCTAGCATCATTGTTGCGCGATGCGCGGCGGGTAATGACCGAAGTTCGTTCGGCGGCACCCGACGGCGGCATTAACGTTATCCGTTTCAGGCGTTTCTAGCATCATTGTTGCGCGATGCGCAGCGGGTAATGACCGAAGTTCGTTCGGCGGCACCCGACGGCGGCATTAACGTTGTTCTTTTCAGGCGTTTCTAGCATCATTGTTGCGCGATGCGCGGCGGCTAATGACCGAAGTTCGTTCGGCGGCACCCGACGGCGGCATTAACGTTGTTCGTTTCAGGCGTTTCTAAGATCATTGTTGCGCGATGCGCGGCCTGTAATGACCGAAGTTCGTTCGGCGGCACCCGCCGGCGGCATTAACGTTATCCGTTTCAGGCGTTTCTAAGATCATTGTTGCGCGATGCGCTGTTGGTAATGACCGAAGTTCGTTCGGCGGCACCCGACGGCGGCATTAACGTTATCCGTTTCAGGCGTTTCTAGCATCATTGTTGCGCGATGCGCTGTTGGTAATGACCGAATTTCGTTCGGCGGCACCCGACGGCGGCATTAACGTTATCCGTTTCACGCGTTTCTAAGATCATTGTTGCGCGATGCGCAGCGGGTAATGACCGAAGTTCGTTCGGCGGCACCCGACGGCGGCATTAACGTTCTTCGTTTCAGGCGTTTCTAGCATCATTGTTGCGCGACGCGCGGCGGGTAATGACCGAAGTTCGTTCGGCGGCACCCGACGGCGGCATTAACGTTGTTCTTTTCAGGCGTTTCTAGCATCATTGTTGCGCGATGCGCGGCGGCTAATGACCGAAGTTCGTTCGGCGGCACCCGACGGCGGCATTAACGTTATCCGTTTCACGCGTTTCTAAGATCATTGTTGCGCGATGCGCAGCGGGTAATGACCGAAGTTCGTTCGGCGGCACCCGACGGCGGCATTAACGTTGTTCGTTTCAGGCGTTTCTAGCATCATTGTTGTGCGATGCGCGGCGGGTATTGACCGAAGTTCGTTCGGCGGCACCCGACGGCGGCATTAACGTTATCCGTTTCACGCGTTTCTAAGATCATTGTTGCGCGATGCGCTGTTGGTAATGACCGAAGTTCGTTCGGCGGCACCCGACGGCGGCATTAACGTTCTTCGTTTCAGGCGTTTCTAGCATCACTGTTGCGCGATGCGCTGTTGGTAATGACCGAAGTTCGTTCGGCGGCACCCGACGGCGGCATTAACGTTATCCGTTTCAGGCGTTTCTAGCATCATTGTTGCGCGATGCGCTGTTGGTAATGACCGAATTTCGTTCGGCGGCACCCGACGGCGGCATTAACGTTATCCGTTTCACGCGTTTCTAAGATCATTGTTGCGCGATGCGCAGCGGGTAATGACCGAAGTTCGTTCGGCGGCACCCGACGGCGGCATTAACGTTGTTCGTTTCAGGCGTTTCTAGCATCATTGTTGCGCGATGCGCGGCGGGTAATGACCGAAGTTCGTTCGGCGGCACCCGACGGCGGCATTAACGTTATCCGTTTCAGGCGTTTCTAGCATCATTGTTGCGCGATGCGCAGCGGGTAATGACCGAAGTTCGTTCGGCGGCACCCGACGGCGGCATTAACGTTGTTCTTTTCAGGCGTTTCTAGCATCATTGTTGCGCGATGCGCGGCGGCTAATGACCGAAGTTCGTTCGGCGGCACCCGACGGCGGCATTAACGTTATCCGTTTCAGGCGTTTCTAGCATCATTGTTGCGCGATGCGCTGTTGGTAATGACCGAAGTTCGTTCGGCGGCACCCGACGGCGGCATTAACGTTATCCGTTTCAGGCGTTTCTAGCATCATTGTTGCGCGATGCGCTGTTGGTAATGACCGAATTTCGTTCGGCGGCACCCGACGGCGGCATTAACGTTATCCGTTTCACGCGTTTCTAAGATCATTGTTGCGCGATGCGCAGCGGGTAATGACCGAAGTTCGTTCGGCGGCACCCGACGGCGGCATTAACGTTCTTCGTTTCAGGCGTTTCTAGCATCATTGTTGCGCGACGCGCGGCGGGTAATGACCGAAGTTCGTTCGGCGGCACCCGACGGCGGCATTAACGTTGTTCTTTTCAGGCGTTTCTAGCATCATTGTTGCGCGATGCGCGGCGGCTAATGACCGAAGTTCGTTCGGCGGCACCCGACGGCGGCATTAACGTTATCCGTTTCACGCGTTTCTAAGATCATTGTTGCGCGATGCGCAGCGGGTAATGACCGAAGTTCGTTCGGCGGCACCCGACGGCGGCATTAACGTTGTTCGTTTCAGGCGTTTCTAGCATCATTGTTGTGCGATGCGCGGCGGGTATTGACCGAAGTTCGTTCGGCGGCACCCGACGGCGGCATTAACGTTGTTCGTTTCAGGCGTTTCTAAGATCATTGTTGCGCGATGCGCGGCCTGTAATGACCGAAGTTCGTTCGGCGGCACCCGCCGGCGGCATTAACGTTATCCGTTTCAGGCGTTTCTAAGATCATTGTTGCGCGATGCGCTGTTGGTAATGACCGAAGTTCGTTCGGCGGCACCCGCCGGCGGCATTAACGTTATCCGTTTCACGCGTTTCTAAGATCATTGTTGCGCGATGCGCTGTTGGTAATGACCGAAGTTCGTTCGGCGGCACCCGACGGCGGCATTAACGTTATCCGTTTCAGGCGTTTCTAGCATCATTGTTGCGCGATGCGCTGTTGGTAATGACCGAAGTTTGTTCGGCGGCACCCGCCGGCGGCATTAACGTTATCCGTTTCAGGCGTTTCTAGCATCATTGTTGCGCGATGCGCTGTTGGTAATGACCGAATTTCGTTCGGCGGCACCCGACGGCGGCATTAACGTTCTTCGTTTCAGGCGTTTCTAGCATCATTGTTGCGCGATGCGCTGTTGGTAATGACCGAAGTTCGTTCGGCGGCACCCGACGGCGGCATTAACGTTATCCGTTTCAGGCGTTTCTAGCATCATTGTTGCGCGATGCGCTGTTGGTAATGACCGAATTTCGTTCGGCGGCACCCGACGGCGGCATTAACGTTATCCGTTTCACGCGTTTCTAAGATCATTGTTGCGCGATGCGCAGCGGGTAATGACCGAAGTTCGTTCGGCGGCACCCGACGGCGGCATTAACGTTCTTCGTTTCAGGCGTTTCTAGCATCATTGTTGCGCGACGCGCGGCGGGTAATGACCGAAGTTCGTTCGGCGGCACCCGACGGCGGCATTAACGTTGTTCTTTTCAGGCGTTTCTAGCATCATTGTTGCGCGATGCGCGGCGGCTAATGACCGAAGTTCGTTCGGCGGCACCCGACGGCGGCATTAACGTTGTTCGTTTCAGGCGTTTCTAACATCATTGTTGCGCGATGCGCTGTTGGTAATGACCGAAGTTCGTTCGGCGGCACCCGACGGCGGCATTAACGTTATCCGTTTCAGGCGTTTCGAGCATCGTTGTTGCGCGATGCGCTGTTGGTAATGACCGAAGTTCGTTCGGCGGCACCCGACGGCGGCATTAACGTTCTTCGTTTCAGGCGTTTCTAGCATCATTGTTGCGCGATGCGCTGTTGGTAATGACCGAAGTTCGTTCGGCGGCACCCGACGGCGGCATTAACGTTATCCGTTTCAGGCGTTTCTAGCATCATTGTTGCGCGATGCGCTGTTGGTAATGACCGAAGTTCGTTCGGCGGCACCCGACGGCGGCATTAACGTTATCCGTTTCAGGCGTTTCTAACATCATTGTTGCGCGATGCGCTGTTGGTAATGACCGAATTTCGTTCGGCGGCACCCGACGGCGGCATTAACGTTATCCGTTTCACGCGTTTCTAAGATCATTGTTGCGCGATGCGCAGCGGGTAATGACCGAAGTTCGTTCGGCGGCACCCGACGGCGGCATTAACGTTGTTCGTTTCAGGCGTTTCTAGCATCATTGTTGCGCGACGCGCGGCGGGTAATGACCGAAGTTCGTTCGGCGGCACCCGACGGCGGCATTAACGTTGTTCTTTTCAGGCGTTTCTAGCATCATTGTTGCGCGATGCGCGGCGGCTAATGACCGAAGTTCGTTCGGCGGCACCCGACGGCGGCATTAACGTTCTTCGTTTCAGGCGTTTCTAGCATCATTGTTGCGCGATGCGCTGTTGGTAATGACCGAAGTTCGTTCGGCGGCACCCGACGGCGGCATTAACGTTATCCGTTTCACGCGTTTCTAGCATCATTGTTGCGCGATGCGCTGTTGGTAATGACCGAATTTCGTTCGGCGGCACCCGACGGCGGCATTAACGTTATCCGTTTCACGCGTTTCTAGCATCATTGTTGCGCGATGCGCTGTTGGTAATGACCGAAGTTCGTTCGGCGGCACCCGACGGCGGCATTAACGTTATCCGTTTCAGGCGTTTCTAAGATCATTGTTGCGCGATGCGCTGTTGGTAATGACCGAAGTTCGTTCGGCGGCACCCGACGGCGGCATTAACGTTGTTCGTTTCAGGCGTTTCTAGCATCATTGTTGCGCGATACGCTGTTGGTAATGACCGAAGTTCGTTCGGCGGCACCCGACGGCGGCATTAACGTTGTTCGTTTCAAGCGTTTCTAGCATCATTGTTGCGCGATGCGCGGCGGCTAATGACCGAAGTTCGTTCGGCGGCACCCGACGGCGGCATTAACGTTATCCGTTTCACGCGTTTCTAAGATCATTGTTGCGCGATGCGCAGCGGGTAATGACCGAAGTTCGTTCGGCGGCACCCGACGGCGGCATTAACGTTGTTCTTTTCAGGCGTTTCTAGCATCATTGTTGCGCGATGCGCGGCGGCTAATGACCGAAGTTCGTTCGGCGGCACCCGACGGCGGCATTAACGTTATCCGTTTCAGGCGTTTCTAGCATCATTGTTGCGCGATGCGCTGTTGGTAATGACCGAAGTTCGTTCGGCGGCACCCGACGGCGGCATTAACGTTATCCGTTTCAGGCGTTTCTAGCATCATTGTTGCGCGATGCGCTGTTGGTAATGACCGAATTTCGTTCGGCGGCACCCGACGGCGGCATTAACGTTATCCGTTTCAGGCGTTTCGAGCATCATTGTTGCGCGATGCGCTGTTGGTAATGACCGAAGTTCGTTCGGCGGCACCCGACGGCGGCATTAACGTTCTTCGTTTCAGGCGTTTCTAGCATCATTGTTGCGCGATGCGCTGTTGGTAATGACCGAAGTTCGTTCGGCGGCACCCGACGGCGGCATTAACGTTATCCGTTTCAGGCGTTTCTAGCATCATTGTTGCGCGATGCGCTGTTGGTAATGACCGAAGTTCGTTCGGCGGCACCCGACGGCGGCATTAACGTTATCCGTTTCAGGCGTTTCTAGCATCATTGTTGCGCGATGCGCTGTTGGTAATGACCGAATTTCGTTCGGCGGCACCCGACGGCGGCATTAACGTTATCCGTTTCACGCGTTTCTAAGATCATTGTTGCGCGATGCGCAGCGGGTAATGACCGAAGTTCGTTCGGCGGCACCCGACGGCGGCATTAACGTTGTTCGTTTCAGGCGTTTCTAGCATCATTGTTGCGCGACGCGCGGCGGGTAATGACCGAAGTTCGTTCGGCGGCACCCGACGGCGGCATTAACGTTGTTCTTTTCAGGCGTTTCTAGCATCATTGTTGCGCGATGCGCGGCGGCTAATGACCGAAGTTCGTTCGGCGGCACCCGACGGCGGCATTAACGTTCTTCGTTTCAGGCGTTTCTAGCATCATTGTTGCGCGATGCGCTGTTGGTAATGACCGAAGTTCGTTCGGCGGCACCCGACGGCGGCATTAACGTTATCCGTTTCAGGCGTTTCTAGCATCATTGTTGCGCGATGCGCTGTTGGTAATGACCGAATTTCGTTCGGCGGCACCCGACGGCGGCATTAACGTTATCCGTTTCACGCGTTTCTAAGATCATTGTTGCGCGATGCGCAGCGGGTAATGACCGAAGTTCGTTCGGCGGCACCCGACGGCGGCATTAACGTTGTTCGTTTCAGGCGTTTCTAGCATCATTGTTGCGCGATGCGCGGCGGGTAATGACCGAAGTTCGTTCGGCGGCACCCGCCGGCGGCATTAACGTTATCCGTTTCAGGCGTTTCTAAGATCATTGTTGCGCGATGCGCTGTTGGTAATGACCGAAGTTCGTTCGGCGGCACCCGACGGCGGCATTAACGTTGTTCGTTTCAGGCGTTTCTAGCATCATTGTTGCGCGATACGCTGTTGGTAATGACCGAAGTTCGTTCGGCGGCACCCGACGGCGGCATTAACGTTATCCGTTTCACGCGTTTCTAAGATCATTGTTGCGCGATGCGCTGTTGGTAATGACTGAAGTTCGTTCGGCGGCACCCGACGGCGGCATTAACGTTATCCGTTTCAGGCGTTTCTAGCATCATTGTTGCGCGATGCGCTGTTGGTAATGACCGAAGTTCGTTCGGCGGCACCCGACGGCGGCATTAACGTTGTTCGTTTCAGGCGTTTCTAACATCATTGTTGCGCGATGCGCTGTTGGTAATGACCGAAGTTCGTTCGGCGGCACCCGACGGCGGCATTAACGTTGTTCGTTTCAGGCGTTTCTAACATCATTGTTGCGCGATGCGCTGTTGGTAATGACCGAAGTTCGTTCGGCGGCACCCGACGGCAGCATTAACGTTATCCGTTTCAGGCGTTTCGAGCATCATTGTTGCGCGATGCGCTGTTGGTAATGACCGAAGTTTGTTCGGCGGCACCCGCCGGCGGCATTAACGTTATCCGTTTCACGCGTTTCTAAGATCATTGTTGCGCGATGCGCTGTTGGTAATGACCGAAGTTCGTTCGGCGGCACCCGACGGCGGCATTAACGTTCTTCGTTTCAGGCGTTTCTAGCATCATTGTTGCGCGATGCGCTGTTGGTAATGACCGAAGTTCGTTCGGCGGCACCCGACGGCGGCATTAACGTTATCCGTTTCAGGCGTTTCTAAGATCATTGTTGCGCGATGCGCGGCGGGTAATGACCGAAGTTCGTTCGGCGGCACCCGACGGCGGCACCCGACGGCGGCATTAACGTTATCCGTTTCAGGCCTTTCTAGCATCATTGTTGCGCGATGCGCTGTTGGTAATGACCGAAGTTCGTTCGGCGGCACCCGACGGCGGCATTAACGTTATCCGTTTCACGCGTTTCTAAGATCATTGTTGCGCGATGCGCAGCGGGTAATGACCGAAGTTCGTTCGGCGGCACCCGACGGCGGCATTAACGTTGTTCGTTTCAGGCGTTTCTAAGATCATTGTTGCGCGATGCGCGGCCTGTAATGACCGAAGTTCGTTCGGCGGCACCCGACGGCGGCATTAACGTTGTTCGTTTCAGGCGTTTCTAACATCATTGTTGCGCGATGCGCTGTTGGTAATGACCGAAGTTCGTTCGGCGGCACCCGACGGCGGCATTAACGTTATCCGTTTCAGGCGTTTCTAGCATCATTGTTGCGCGATGCGCTGTTGGTAATGACCGAAGTTCGTTCGGCGGCACCCGACGGCGGCATTAACGTTATCCGTTTCACGCGTTTCTAAGATCATTGTTGCGCGATGCGCAGCGGGTAATGACCGAAGTTCGTTCGGCGGCACCCGACGGCGGCATTAACGTTGTTCTTTTCAGGCGTTTCTAGCATCATTGTTGCGCGATGCGCGGCGGCTAATGACCGAAGTTCGTTCGGCGGCACCCGACGGCGGCATTAACGTTGTTCGTTTCAGGCGTTTCTAAGATCATTGTTGCGCGATGCGCGGCCTGTAATGACCGAAGTTCGTTCGGCGGCACCCGCCGGCGGCATTAACGTTATCCGTTTCAGGCGTTTCTAAGATCATTGTTGCGCGATGCGCTGTTGGTAATGACCGAAGTTCGTTCGGCGGCACCCGACGGCGGCATTAACGTTGTTCGTTTCAGGCGTTTCTAACATCATTGTTGCGCGATGCGCTGTTGGTAATGACCGAAGTTCGTTCGGCGGCACCCGACGGCGGCATTAACGTTATCCGTTTCAGGCGTTTCTAGCATCATTGTTGCGCAATGCGCTGTAGGTAATGACCGAAGTTCGTTCGGCGGCACCCGACGGCGGCATTAACGTTATCCGTTTCACGCGTTTCTAAGATCATTGTTGCGCGATGCGCAGCGGGTAATGACCGAAGTTCGTTCGGCGGCACCCGACGGCGGCATTAACCTTGTTCGTTTCAGGCGTTTCTAGCATCATTGTTGCGCGATGCGCGGCGGGTAATGACCGAAGTTCGTTCGGCGGCACCCGACGGCGGCATTAACGTTATCCGTTTCAGGCGTTTCTAGCATCATTGTTGCGCGATGCGCGGCGGGTAATGACCGAAGTTCGTTCGGCGGCACCCGACGGCGGCATTAACGTTATCCGTTTCACGCGTTTCTAAGATCATTGTTGCGCGATGCGCAGCGGGTAATGACCGAAGTTCGTTCGGCGGCACCCGACGGCGGCATTAACGTTGTTCGTTTCAGGCGTTTCTAGCATCATTGTTGCGCGATGCGCGGCGGGTATTGACCGAAGTTCGTTCGGCGGCACCCGACGGCGGCATTAACGTTGTTCGTTTCAGGCGTTTCTAAGATCATTGTTGCGCGATGCGCGGCCTGTAATGACCGAAGTTCGTTCGGCGGCACCCGCCGGCGGCATTAACGTTATCCGTTTCAGGCGTTTCTAAGATCATTGTTGCGCGATGCGCTGTTGGTAATGACCGAAGTTCGTTCGGCGGCACCCGACGGCGGCATTAACGTTGTTCGTTTCAGGCGTTTCTAGCATCATTGTTGCGCGATACGCTGTTGGTAATGACCGAAGTTCGTTCGGCGGCACCCGACGGCGGCATTAACGTTATCCGTTTCACGCGTTTCTAAGATCATTGTTGCGCGATGCGCGGCCTGTAATGACCGAAGTTCGTTCGGCGGCACCCGACGGCGGCATTAACGTTGTTCGTTTCAGGCGTTTCTAACATCATTGTTGCGCGATGCGCTGTTGGTAATGACCGAAGTTCGTTCGGCGGCACCCGACGGCGGCATTAACGTTATCCGTTTCAGGCGTTTCTAGCATCATTGTTGCGCGATGCGCGGCGGGTAATGACCGAAGTTCGTTCGGCGGCACCCGACGGCGGCATTAACGTTATCCGTTTCACGCGTTTCTAAGATCATTGTTGCGCGATGCGCAGCGGGTAATGACCGAAGTTCGTTCGGCGGCACCCGCCGGCGGCATTAACGTTATCCGTTTCACGCGTTTCTAAGATCATTGTTGCGCGATGCGCAGCGGGTAATGACCGAAGTTCGTTCGGCGGCACCCGCCGGCGGCATTAACGTTATCCGTTTCAGGCGTTTCTAAGATCATTGTTGCGCGATGCGCGGCGGGTAATGACCGAATTTCGTTCGGCGGCACCCGACGGCGGCATTAACGTTATCCGTTTCACGCGTTTCTAAGATCATTGTTGCGCGATGCGCAGCGGGTAATGACCGAAGTTCGTTCGGCGGCACCCGACGGCGGCATTAACGTTGTTCGTTTCAGGCGTTTCTAGCATCATTGTTGCGCGATGCGCGGCGGGTAATGACCGAAGTTCGTTCGGCGGCACCCGCCGGCGGCATTAACGTTATCCGTTTCAGGCGTTTCTAAGATCATTGTTGCGCGATGCGCTGTTGGTAATGACCGAAGTTCGTTCGGCGGCACCCGACGGCGGCATTAACGTTGTTCGTTTCAGGCGTTTCTAGCATCATTGTTGCGCGATACGCTGTTGGTAATGACCGAAGTTCGTTCGGCGGCACCCGACGGCGGCATTAACGTTATCCGTTTCACGCGTTTCTAAGATCATTGTTGCGCGATGCGCTGTTGGTAATGACTGAAGTTCGTTCGGCGGCACCCGACGGCGGCATTAACGTTATCCGTTTCAGGCGTTTCTAGCATCATTGTTGCGCGATGCGCTGTTGGTAATGACCGAAGTTCGTTCGGCGGCACCCGACGGCGGCATTAACGTTATCCGTTTCACGCGTTTCTAACATCATTGTTGCGCGATGCGCTGTTGGTAATGACCGAAGTTCGTTCGGCGGCACCCGACGGCGGCATTAACGTTATCCGTTTCAGGCGTTTCTAGCATCATTGTTGCGCGATGCGCGGCGGGTAATGACCGAAGTTCGTTCGGCGGCACCCGACGGCGGCATTAACGTTATCCGTTTCACGCGTTTCTAAGATCATTGTTGCGCGATGCGCAGCGGGTAATGACCGAAGTTCGTTCGGCGGCACCCGCCGGCGGCATTAACGTTATCCGTTTCACGCGTTTCTAAGATCATTGTTGCGCGATGCGCAGCGGGTAATGACCGAAGTTCGTTCGGCGGCACCCGCCGGTGGCATTAACGTTATCCGTTTCAGGCGTTTCTAAGATCATTGTTGCGCGATGCGCGGCGGGTAATGACCGAAGTTCGTTTGGCGGCACCCGACGGCGGCACCCGACGGCGGCATTAACGTTATCCGTTTCAGGCGTTTCTAGCATCATTGTTGCGCGATGCGCTGTTGGTAATGACCGAAGTTCGTTCGGCGGCACCCGACGGCGGCATTAACGTTATCCGTTTCACGCGTTTCTAAGATCATTGTTGCGCGATGCGCAGCGGGTAATGACCGAAGTTCGTTCGGCGGCACCCGACGGCGGCATTAACGTTGTTCGTTTCAGGCGTTTCTAGCATCATTGTTGCGCGATGCGCGGCGGGTATTGACCGAAGTTCGTTCGGCGGCACCCGACGGCGGCATTAACGTTGTTCGTTTCAGGCGTTTCTAAGATCATTGTTGCGCGATGCGCTGTTGGTAATGACCGAAGTTCGTTAGGCGGCACCCGACGGCGGCATTAACGTTGTTCGTTTCAGGCGTTTCTAGCATCATTGTTGCGCGATGCGCTGTTGGTAATGACCGAAGTTCGTTCGGCGGCACCCGACGGCGGCATTAACGTTATCCGTTTCACGCGTTTCTAAGATCATTGTTGCGCGATGCGCTGTTGGTAATGACCGAAGTTCGTTCGGCGGCACCCGACGGCGGCATTAACGTTATCCGTTTCACGCGTTTCTAAGATCATTGTTGCGCGATGCGCAGCGGGTAATGACCGAAGTTCGTTCGGCGGCACCCGACGGCGGCATTAACGTTGTTCTTTTCAGGCGTTTCTAGCATCATTGTTGCGCGATGCGCGGCGGCTAATGACCGAAGTTCGTTCGGCGGCACCCGACGGCGGCATTAACGTTGTTCGTTTCAGGCGTTTCTAAGATCATTGTTGCGCGATGCGCGGCCTGTAATGACCGAAGTTCGTTCGGCGGCACCCGCCGGCGGCATTAACGTTATCCGTTTCAGGCGTTTCTAAGATCATTGTTGCGCGATGCGCTGTTGGTAATGACCGAAGTTCGTTCGGCGGCACCCGACGGCGGCATTAACGTTGTTCGTTTCAGGCGTTTCTAACATCATTGTTGCGCGATGCGCTGTTGGTAATGACCGAAGTTCGTTCGGCGGCACCCGACGGCGGCATTAACGTTATCCGTTTCAGGCGTTTCTAGCATCATTGTTGCGCGATGCGCTGTTGGTAATGACCGAAGTTCGTTCGGCGGCACCCGACGGCGGCATTAACGTTATCCGTTTCACGCGTTTCTAAGATCATTGTTGCGCGATGCGCAGCGGGTAATGACCGAAGTTCGTTCGGCGGCACCCGACGGCGGCATTAACGTTGTTCGTTTCAGGCGTTTCTAGCATCATTGTTGCGCGATGCGCGGCGGGTATTGACCGAAGTTCGTTCGGCGGCACCCGACGGCGGCATTAACGTTGTTCGTTTCAGGCGTTTCTAAGATCATTGTTGCGCGATGCGCGGCCTGTAATGACCGAAGTTCGTTCGGCGGCACCCGCCGGCGGCATTAACGTTATCCGTTTCAGGCGTTTCTAAGATCATTGTTGCGCGATGCGCTGTTGGTAATGACCGAAGTTCGTTAGGCGGCACCCGACGGCGGCATTAACGTTGTTCGTTTCAGGCGTTTCTAGCATCATTGTTGCGCGATGCGCTGTTGGTAATGACCGAAGTTCGTTCGGCGGCACCCGACGGCGGCATTAACGTTATCCGTTTCACGCGTTTCCAAGATCATTGTTGCGCGATGCGCTGTTGGTAATGACCGAAGTTCGTTCGGCGGCACCCGACGGCGGCATTAACGTTATCCGTTTCACGCGTTTCTAAGATCATTGTTGCGCGATGCGCAGCGGGTAATGACCGAAGTTCGTTCGGCGGCACCCGACGGCGGCATTAACGTTGTTCTTTTCAGGCGTTTCTAGCATCATTGTTGCGCGATGCGCGGCGGCTAATGACCGAAGTTCGTTCGGCGGCACCCGACGGCGGCATTAACGTTGTTCGTTTCAGGCGTTTCTAAGATCATTGTTGCGCGATGCGCGGCCTGTAATGACCGAAGTTCGTTCGGCGGCACCCGCCGGCGGCATTAACGTTATCCGTTTCAGGCGTTTCTAAGATCATTGTTGCGCGATGCGCTGTTGGTAATGACCGAAGTTCGTTCGGCGGCACCCGACGGCGGCATTAACGTTGTTCGTTTCAGGCGTTTCTAACATCATTGTTGCGCGATGCGCTGTTGGTAATGACCGAAGTTCGTTCGGCGGCACCCGACGGCGGCATTAACGTTATCCGTTTCAGGCGTTTCTAGCATCATTGTTGCGCGATGCGCGGCGGGTAATGACCGAAGTTCGTTCGGCGGCACCCGACGGCGGCATTAACGTTATCCGTTTCACGCGTTTCTAAGATCATTGTTGCGCGATGCGCAGCGGGTAATGACCGAAGTTCGTTCGGCGGCACCCGACGGCGGCATTAACGTTGTTCGTTTCAGGCGTTTCTAGCATCATTGTGGCGCGATGCGCGGCGGGTATTGACCGAAGTTCGTTCGGCGGCACCCGACGGCGGCATTAACGTTGTTCGTTTCAGGCGTTTCTAAGATCATTGTTGCGCGATGCGCAGCGGGTAATGACCGAAGTTCGTTCGGCGGCACCCGACGGCGGCATTAACGTTGTTCTTTTCAGGCGTTTCTAGCATCATTGTTGCGCGATGCGCAGCGGGTAATGACCGAAGTTCGTTCGGCGGCACCCGACGGCGGCATTAACGTTGTTCTTTTCAGGCGTTTCTAGCATCATTGTTGCGCGATGCGCGGCGGCTAATGACCGAAGTTCGTTCGGCGGCACCCGACGGCGGCATTAACGTTGTTCGTTTCAGGCGTTTCTAAGATCATTGTTGCGCGATGCGCGGCCTGTAATGACCGAAGTTCGTTCGGCGGCACCCGCCGGCGGCATTAACGTTATCCGTTTCAGGCGTTTCTAAGATCATTGTTGCGCGATGCGCTGTTGGTAATGACCGAAGTTCGTTCGGCGGCACCCGACGGCGGCATTAACGTTGTTCGTTTCAGGCGTTTCTAACATCATTGTTGCGCGATGCGCTGTTGGTAATGACCGAAGTTCGTTCGGCGGCACCCGACGGCGGCATTAACGTTGTTCGTTTCAGGCGTTTCTAGCATCATTGTTGCGCGATGCGCGGCGGGTATTGACCGAAGTTCGTTCGGCGGCACCCGACGGCGGCATTAACGTTGTTCGTTTCAGGCGTTTCTAAGATCATTGTTGCGCGATGCGCGGCCTGTAATGACCGAAGTTCGTTCGGCGGCACCCGCCGGCGGCATTAACGTTATCCGTTTCAGGCGTTTCTAAGATCATTGTTGCGCGATGCGCTGTTGGTAATGACCGAAGTTCGTTCGGCGGCACCCGACGGCGGCATTAACGTTGTTCGTTTCAGGCGTTTCTAGCATCATTGTTGCGCGATACGCTGTTGGTAATGACCGAAGTTCGTTCGGCGGCACCCGACGGCGGCATTAACGTTATCCGTTTCACGCGTTTCTAAGATCATTGTTGCGCGATGCGCTGTTGGTAATGACCGAAGTTCGTTCGGCGGCACCCGACGGCGGCATTAACGTTATCCGTTTCAGGCGTTTCTAGCATCATTGTTGCGCGATGCGCTGTTGGTAATGACCGAAGTTCGTTCGGCGGCACCCGCCGGCGGCATTAACGTTATCCGTTTCAGGCATTTCTAAGATCATTGTTGCGCGATGCGCTGTTGGTAATGACCGAAGTTCGTTCGGCGGCACCCGACGGCGGCATTAACGTTATCCGTTTCAGGCGTTTCTAGCATCATTGTTGCGCGATGCGCGGCGGGTAATGACCGAAGTTCGTTCGGCGGCACCCGACGGCGGCATTAACGTTATCCGTTTCACGCGTTTCTAAGATCATTGTTGCGCGATGCGCAGCGGGTAATGACCGAAGTTCGTTCGGCGGCACCCGCCGGCGGCATTAACGTTATCCGTTTCACGCGTTTCTAAGATCATTGTTGCGCGATGCGCAGCGGGTAATGACCGAAGTTCGTTCGGCGGCACCCGCCGGCGGCATTAACGTTATCCGTTTCAGGCGTTTCTAAGATCATTGTTGCGCGATGCGCGGCGGGTAATGACCGAATTTCGTTCGGCGGCACCCGACGGCGGCATTAACGTTATCCGTTTCACGCGTTTCTAAGATCATTGTTGCGCGATGCGCAGCGGGTAATGACCGAAGTTCGTTCGGCGGCACCCGACGGCGGCATTAACGTTGTTCGTTTCAGGCGTTTCTAGCATCATTGTTGCGCGATGCGCGGCGGGTAATGACCGAAGTTCGTTCGGCGGCACCCGCCGGCGGCATTAACGTTATCCGTTTCAGGCGTTTCTAAGATCATTGTTGCGCGATGCGCTGTTGGTAATGACCGAAGTTCGTTCGGCGGCACCCGACGGCGGCATTAACGTTGTTCGTTTCAGGCGTTTCTAGCATCATTGTTGCGCGATACGCTGTTGGTAATGACCAAAGTTCGTTCGGCGGCACCCGACGGCGGCATTAACGTTATCCGTTTCACGCGTTTCTAAGATCATTGTTGCGCGATGCGCTGTTGGTAATGACTGAAGTTCGTTCGGCGGCACCCGACGGCGGCATTAACGTTATCCGTTTCAGGCGTTTCTAGCATCATTGTTGCGCGATGCGCTGTTGGTAATGACCGAAGTTCGTTCGGCGGCACCCGACGGCGGCATTAACGTTATCCGTTTCACGCGTTTCTAACATCATTGTTGCGCGATGCGCTGTTGGTAATGACCGAAGTTCGTTCGGCGGCACCCGACGGCGGCATTAACGTTATCCGTTTCAGGCGTTTCTAGCATCATTGTTGCGCGATGCGCGGCGGGTAATGACCGAAGTTCGTTCGGCGGCACCCGACGGCGGCATTAACGTTATCCGTTTCACGCGTTTCTAAGATCATTGTTGCGCGATGCGCAGCGGGTAATGACCGAAGTTCGTTCGGCGGCACCCGCCGGCGGCATTAACGTTATCCGTTTCACGCGTTTCTAAGATCATTGTTGCGCGATGCGCAGCGGGTAATGACCGAAGTTCGTTCGGCGGCACCCGCCGGTGGCATTAACGTTATCCGTTTCAGGCGTTTCTAAGATCATTGTTGCGCGATGCGCGGCGGGTAATGACCGAAGTTCGTTTGGCGGCACCCGACGGCGGCACCCGACGGCGGCATTAACGTTATCCGTTTCAGGCGTTTCTAGCATCATTGTTGCGCGATGCGCTGTTGGTAATGACCGAAGTTCGTTCGGCGGCACCCGACGGCGGCATTAACGTTATCCGTTTCACGCGTTTCTAAGATCATTGTTGCGCGATGCGCAGCGGGTAATGACCGAAGTTCGTTCGGCGGCACCCGACGGCGGCATTAACGTTGTTCGTTTCAGGCGTTTCTAGCATCATTGTTGCGCGATGCGCGGCGGGTATTGACCGAAGTTCGTTCGGCGGCACCCGACGGCGGCATTAACGTTGTTCGTTTCAGGCGTTTCTAAGATCATTGTTGCGCGATGCGCTGTTGGTAATGACCGAAGTTCGTTAGGCGGCACCCGACGGCGGCATTAACGTTGTTCGTTTCAGGCGTTTCTAGCATCATTGTTGCGCGATGCGCTGTTGGTAATGACCGAAGTTCGTTCGGCGGCACCCGACGGCGGCATTAACGTTATCCGTTTCACGCGTTTCTAAGATCATTGTTGCGCGATGCGCTGTTGGTAATGACCGAAGTTCGTTCGGCGGCACCCGACGGCGGCATTAACGTTATCCGTTTCACGCGTTTCTAAGATCATTGTTGCGCGATGCGCAGCGGGTAATGACCGAAGTTCGTTCGGCGGCACCCGACGGCGGCATTAACGTTGTTCTTTTCAGGCGTTTCTAGCATCATTGTTGCGCGATGCGCGGCGGCTAATGACCGAAGTTCGTTCGGCGGCACCCGACGGCGGCATTAACGTTGTTCGTTTCAGGCGTTTCTAAGATCATTGTTGCGCGATGCGCGGCCTGTAATGACCGAAGTTCGTTCGGCGGCACCCGCCGGCGGCATTAACGTTATCCGTTTCAGGCGTTTCTAAGATCATTGTTGCGCGATGCGCTGTTGGTAATGACCGAAGTTCGTTCGGCGGCACCCGACGGCGGCATTAACGTTGTTCGTTTCAGGCGTTTCTAACATCATTGTTGCGCGATGCGCTGTTGGTAATGACCGAAGTTCGTTCGGCGGCACCCGACGGCGGCATTAACGTTATCCGTTTCAGGCGTTTCTAGCATCATTGTTGCGCGATGCGCTGTTGGTAATGACCGAAGTTCGTTCGGCGGCACCCGACGGCGGCATTAACGTTATCCGTTTCACGCGTTTCTAAGATCATTGTTGCGCGATGCGCAGCGGGTAATGACCGAAGTTCGTTCGGCGGCACCCGACGGCGGCATTAACGTTGTTCGTTTCAGGCGTTTCTAGCATCATTGTTGCGCGATGCGCGGCGGGTATTGACCGAAGTTCGTTCGGCGGCACCCGACGGCGGCATTAACGTTGTTCGTTTCAGGCGTTTCTAAGATCATTGTTGCGCGATGCGCGGCCTGTAATGACCGAAGTTCGTTCGGCGGCACCCGCCGGCGGCATTAACGTTATCCGTTTCAGGCGTTTCTAAGATCATTGTTGCGCGATGCGCTGTTGGTAATGACCGAAGTTCGTTAGGCGGCACCCGACGGCGGCATTAACGTTGTTCGTTTCAGGCGTTTCTAGCATCATTGTTGCGCGATGCGCTGTTGGTAATGACCGAAGTTCGTTCGGCGGCACCCGACGGCGGCATTAACGTTATCCGTTTCACGCGTTTCCAAGATCATTGTTGCGCGATGCGCTGTTGGTAATGACCGAAGTTCGTTCGGCGGCACCCGACGGCGGCATTAACGTTATCCGTTTCACGCGTTTCTAAGATCATTGTTGCGCGATGCGCAGCGGGTAATGACCGAAGTTCGTTCGGCGGCACCCGACGGCGGCATTAACGTTGTTCTTTTCAGGCGTTTCTAGCATCATTGTTGCGCGATGCGCGGCGGCTAATGACCGAAGTTCGTTCGGCGGCACCCGACGGCGGCATTAACGTTGTTCGTTTCAGGCGTTTCTAAGATCATTGTTGCGCGATGCGCGGCCTGTAATGACCGAAGTTCGTTCGGCGGCACCCGCCGGCGGCATTAACGTTATCCGTTTCAGGCGTTTCTAAGATCATTGTTGCGCGATGCGCTGTTGGTAATGACCGAAGTTCGTTCGGCGGCACCCGACGGCGGCATTAACGTTGTTCGTTTCAGGCGTTTCTAACATCATTGTTGCGCGATGCGCTGTTGGTAATGACCGAAGTTCGTTCGGCGGCACCCGACGGCGGCATTAACGTTATCCGTTTCAGGCGTTTCTAGCATCATTGTTGCGCGATGCGCGGCGGGTAATGACCGAAGTTCGTTCGGCGGCACCCGACGGCGGCATTAACGTTATCCGTTTCACGCGTTTCTAAGATCATTGTTGCGCGATGCGCAGCGGGTAATGACCGAAGTTCGTTCGGCGGCACCCGACGGCGGCATTAACGTTGTTCGTTTCAGGCGTTTCTAGCATCATTGTGGCGCGATGCGCGGCGGGTATTGACCGAAGTTCGTTCGGCGGCACCCGACGGCGGCATTAACGTTGTTCGTTTCAGGCGTTTCTAAGATCATTGTTGCGCGATGCGCAGCGGGTAATGACCGAAGTTCGTTCGGCGGCACCCGACGGCGGCATTAACGTTGTTCTTTTCAGGCGTTTCTAGCATCATTGTTGCGCGATGCGCAGCGGGTAATGACCGAAGTTCGTTCGGCGGCACCCGACGGCGGCATTAACGTTGTTCTTTTCAGGCGTTTCTAGCATCATTGTTGCGCGATGCGCGGCGGCTAATGACCGAAGTTCGTTCGGCGGCACCCGACGGCGGCATTAACGTTGTTCGTTTCAGGCGTTTCTAAGATCATTGTTGCGCGATGCGCGGCCTGTAATGACCGAAGTTCGTTCGGCGGCACCCGACGGCGGCATTAACGTTGTTCTTTTCAGGCGTTTCTAGCATCATTGTTGCGCGATGCGCGGCGGCTAATGACCGAAGTTCGTTCGGCGGCACCCGACGGCGGCATTAACGTTGTTCGTTTCAGGCGTTTCTAAGATCATTGTTGCGCGATGCGCGGCCTGTAATGACCGAAGTTCGTTCGGCGGCACCCGCCGGCGGCATTAACGTTATCCGTTTCAGGCGTTTCTAAGATCATTGTTGCGCGATGCGCTGTTGGTAATGACCGAAGTTCGTTCGGCGGCACCCGACGGCGGCATTAACGTTGTTCGTTTCAGGCGTTTCTAACATCATTGTTGCGCGATGCGCTGTTGGTAATGACCGAAGTTCGTTCGGCGGCACCCGACGGCGGCATTAACGTTATCCGTTTCAGGCGTTTCTAGCATCATTGTTGCGCGATGCGCGGCGGGTAATGACCGAAGTTCGTTCGGCGGCACCCGACGGCGGCATTAACGTTATCCGTTTCACGCGTTTCTAAGATCATTGTTGCGCGATGCGCAGCGGGTAATGACCGAAGTTCGTTCGGCGGCACCCGACGGCGGCATTAACGTTGTTCGTTTCAGGCGTTTCTAGCATCATTGTGGCGCGATGCGCGGCGGGTATTGACCGAAGTTCGTTCGGCGGCACCCGACGGCGGCATTAACGTTGTTCGTTTCAGGCGTTTCTAAGATCATTGTTGCGCGATGCGCAGCGGGTAATGACCGAAGTTCGTTCGGCGGCACCCGACGGCGGCATTAACGTTGTTCTTTTCAGGCGTTTCTAGCATCATTGTTGCGCGATGCGCAGCGGGTAATGACCGAAGTTCGTTCGGCGGCACCCGACGGCGGCATTAACGTTGTTCTTTTCAGGCGTTTCTAGCATCATTGTTGCGCGATGCGCGGCGGCTAATGACCGAAGTTCGTTCGGCGGCACCCGACGGCGGCATTAACGTTGTTCGTTTCAGGCGTTTCTAAGATCATTGTTGCGCGATGCGCGGCCTGTAATGACCGAAGTTCGTTCGGCGGCACCCGCCGGCGGCATTAACGTTATCCGTTTCAGGCGTTTCTAAGATCATTGTTGCGCGATGCGCTGTTGGTAATGACCGAAGTTCGTTCGGCGGCACCCGACGGCGGCATTAACGTTGTTCGTTTCAGGCGTTTCTAACATCATTGTTGCGCGATGCGCTGTTGGTAATGACCGAAGTTCGTTCGGCGGCACCCGACGGCGGCATTAACGTTGTTCGTTTCAGGCGTTTCTAGCATCATTGTTGCGCGATGCGCGGCGGGTATTGACCGAAGTTCGTTCGGCGGCACCCGACGGCGGCATTAACGTTGTTCGTTTCAGGCGTTTCTAAGATCATTGTTGCGCGATGCGCGGCCTGTAATGACCGAAGTTCGTTCGGCGGCACCCGCCGGCGGCATTAACGTTATCCGTTTCAGGCGTTTCTAAGATCATTGTTGCGCGATGCGCTGTTGGTAATGACCGAAGTTCGTTCGGCGGCACCCGACGGCGGCATTAACGTTGTTCGTTTCAGGCGTTTCTAGCATCATTGTTGCGCGATACGCTGTTGGTAATGACCGAAGTTCGTTCGGCGGCACCCGACGGCGGCATTAACGTTATCCGTTTCACGCGTTTCTAAGATCATTGTTGCGCGATGCGCTGTTGGTAATGACCGAAGTTCGTTCGGCGGCACCCGACGGCGGCATTAACGTTATCCGTTTCAGGCGTTTCTAGCATCATTGTTGCGCGATGCGCTGTTGGTAATGACCGAAGTTCGTTCGGCGGCACCCGCCGGCGGCATTAACGTTATCCGTTTCAGGCATTTCTAAGATCATTGTTGCGCGATGCGCTGTTGGTAATGACCGAAGTTCGTTCGGCGGCACCCGACGGCGGCATTAACGTTATCCGTTTCAGGCGTTTCTAGCATCATTGTTGCGCGATGCGCTGTTGGTAATGACCGAAGTTCGTTCGGCGGCACCCGCCGGCGGCATTAACGTTATCCGTTTCAGGCGTTTCTAAGATCTTTGTTGCGCGATGCGCAGCGGGTAATGACCGAAGTTCGTTCGGCGGCACCCGACGGCGGCATTAACGTTGTTCGTTTCAGGCGTTTCTAGCATCATTGTTGCGCGATGCGCGGCGGCTAATGACCGAAGTTCGTTCGGCGGCACCCGACGGCGGCATTAACGTTGTTCGTTTCAGGCGTTTCTAAGATCATTGTTGCGCGATGCGCGGCCTGTAATGACCGAAGTTCGTTCGGCGGCACCCGCCGGCGGCATTAACGTTATCCGTTTCAGGCGTTTCTAAGATCATTGTTGCGCGATGCGCGGCGGGTAATGACCGAAGTTCGTTCGGCGGCACCCGACGGCGGCATTAACGTTATCCGTTTCACGCGTTTCTAAGATCATTGTTGCGCGATGCGCAGCGGGTAATGACCGAAGTTCGTTCGGCGGCACCCGACGGCGGCATTAACGTTGTTCGTCTCAGGCGTTTCTAAGATCATTGTTGCGCGATGCGCGGCCTGTAATGACCGAAGTTCGTTCGGCGGCACCCGCCGGCGGCATTAACGTTATCCGTTTCAGGCGTTTCTAAGATCATTGTTGCGCGATGCGCTGTTGGTAATGACCGATGTTCGTTAGGCGGCACCCGACGGCGGCATTAACGTTGTTCGTTTCAGGCGTTTCTAGCATCATTGTTGCGCGATGCGCTGTTGGTAATGACCGAAGTTCGTTCGGCGGCACCCGACGGCGGCATTAACGTTATCCGTTTCAGGCGTTTCTAGCATCATTGTTGCGCGATGCGCTGTTGGTAATGACCGAAGTTCGTTCGGCGGCACCCGCCGGCGGCATTAACGTTATCCGTTTCAGGCGTTTCTAAGATCATTGTTGCGCGATGCGCAGCGGGTAATGACCGAAGTTCGTTCGGCGGCACCCGACGGCGGCATTAACGTTGTTCGTTTCAAGCGTTTCTAGCATCATTGTTGCGCGATGCGCGGCGGCTAATGACCGAAGTTCGTTCGGCGGCACCCGACGGCGGCATTAACGTTGTTCGTTTCAGGCGTTTCTAAGATCATTGTTGCGCGATGCGCGGCCTGTAATGACCGAAGTTCGTTCGGCGGCACCCGCCGGCGGCATTAACGTTATCCGTTTCAGGCGTTTCTAAGATCATTGTTGCGCGATGCGCGGCGGGTAATGACCGAAGTTCGTTCGGCGGCACCCGACGGCGGCACCCGACGGCGGCATTAACGTTATCCGTTTCAGGCGTTTCTAGCATCATTGTTGCGCGATGCGCTGTTGGTAATGACCGAAGTTCGTTCGGCGGCACCCGACGGCGGCATTAACGTTATCCGTTTCACGCGTTTCTAAGATCATTGTTGCGCGATGCGCAGCGGGTAATGACCGAAGTTCGTTCGGCGGCACCCGACGGCGGCATTAACGTTGTTCGTTTCAGGCGTTTCTAAGATCATTGTTGCGCGATGCGCGGCCTGTAATGACCGAAGTTCGTTCGGCGGCACCCGACGGCGGCATTAACGTTGTTCGTTTCAGGCGTTTCTAACATCATTGTTGCGCGATGCGCTGTTGGTAATGACCGAAGTTCGTTCGGCGGCACCCGACGGCGGCATTAACGTTATCCGTTTCAGGCGTTTCTAGCATCATTGTGGCGCGATGCGCGGCGGGTATTGACCGAAGTTCGTTCGGCGGCACCCGACGGCGGCATTAACGTTGTTCGTTTCAGGCGTTTCTAAGATCATTGTTGCGCGATGCGCAGCGGGTAATGACCGAAGTTCGTTCGGCGGCACCCGACGGCGGCATTAACGTTGTTCTTTTCAGGCGTTTCTAGCATCATTGTTGCGCGATGCGCAGCGGGTAATGACCGAAGTTCGTTCGGCGGCACCCGACGGCGGCATTAACGTTGTTCTTTTCAGGCGTTTCTAGCATCATTGTTGCGCGATGCGCGGCGGCTAATGACCGAAGTTCGTTCGGCGGCACCCGACGGCGGCATTAACGTTATCCGTTTCAGGCGTTTCTAGCATCATTGTTGCGCGATGCGCGGCGGGTAATGACCGAAGTTCGTTCGGCGGCACCCGACGGCGGCATTAACGTTATCCGTTTCACGCGTTTCTAAGATCATTGTTGCGCGATGCGCAGCGGGTAATGACCGAAGTTCGTTCGGCGGCACCCGACGGCGGCATTAACGTTGTTCGTTTCAGGCGTTTCTAGCATCATTGTTGCGCGATGCGCGGCGGGTATTGACCGAAGTTCGTTCGGCGGCACCCGACGGCGGCATTAACGTTGTTCGTTTCAGGCGTTTCTAAGATCATTGTTGCGCGATGCGCGGCCTGTAATGACCGAAGTTCGTTCGGCGGCACCCGCCGGCGGCATTAACGTTATCCGTTTCAGGCGTTTCTAAGATCATTGTTGCGCGATGCGCTGTTGGTAATGACCGAAGTTCGTTCGGCGGCACCCGACGGCGGCATTAACGTTGTTCGTTTCAGGCGTTTCTAGCATCATTGTTGCGCGATACGCTGTTGGTAATGACCGAAGTTCGTTCGGCGGCACCCGACGGCGGCATTAACGTTATCCGTTTCACGCGTTTCTAAGATCATTGTTGCGCGATGCGCTGTTGGTAATGACCGAAGTTCGTTCGGCGGCACCCGACGGCGGCATTAACGTTATCCGTTTCACGCGTTTCTAAGATCATTGTTGCGCGATGCGCAGCGGGTAATGACCGAAGTTCGTTCGGCGGCACCCGACGGCGGCATTAACGTTGTTCTTTTCAGGCGTTTCTAGCATCATTGTTGCGCGATGCGCGGCGGCTAATGACCGAAGTTCGTTCGGCGGCACCCGACGGCGGCATTAACGTTGTTCGTTTCAGGCGTTTCTAAGATCATTGTTGCGCGATGCGCGGCCTGTAATGACCGAAGTTCGTTCGGCGGCACCCGACGGCGGCATTAACGTTGTTCGTTTCAGGCGTTTCTAAGATCATTGTTGCGCGATGCGCGGCCTGTAATGACCGAAGTTCGTTCGGCGGTACCCGCCGGCGGCATTAACGTTATCCGTTTCAGGCGTTTCTAAGATCATTGTTGCGCGATGCGCTGTTGGTAATGACCGAAGTTCGTTCGGCGGCACCCGACGGCGGCATTAACGTTGTTCGTTTCAGGCGTTTCTAACATCATTGTTGCGCGATGCGCTGTTGGTAATGACCGAAGTTCGTTCGGCGGCACCCGACGGCGGCATTAACGTTATCCGTTTCAGGCGTTTCTAGCATCATTGTTGCGCGATGCGCGGCGGGTAATGACCGAAGTTCGTTCGGCGGCACCCGACGGCGGCATTAACGTTATCCGTTTCACGCGTTTCTAAGATCATTGTTGCGCGATGCGCAGCGGGTAATGACCGAAGTTCGTTCGGCGGCACCCGCCGGCGGCATTAACGTTATCCGTTTCAGGCGTTTCTAAGATCATTGTTGCGCGATGCGCGGCGGGTAATGACCGAAGTTCGTTTGGCGGCACCCGACGGCGGCACCCGACGGCGGCATTAACGTTATCCGTTTCAGGCGTTTCTAGCATCATTGTTGCGCGATGCGCTGTTGGTAATGACCGAAGTTCGTTCGGCGGCACCCGACGGCGGCATTAACGTTATCCGTTTCACGCGTTTCTAAGATCATTGTTGCGCGATGCGCAGCGGGTAATGACCGAAGTTCGTTCGGCGGCACCCGACGGCGGCATTAACGTTGTTCGTTTCAGGCGTTTCTAGCATCATTGTTGCGCGATGCGCGGCGGGTATTGACCGAAGTTCGTTCGGCGGCACCCGACGGCGGCATTAACGTTGTTCGTTTCAGGCGTTTCTAAGATCATTGTTGCGCGATGCGCGGCCTGTAATGACCGAAGTTCGTTCGGCGGCACCCGCCGGCGGCATTAACGTTATCCGTTTCAGGCGTTTCTAAGATCATTGTTGCGCGATGCGCTGTTGGTAATGACCGAAGTTCGTTAGGCGGCACCCGACGGCGGCATTAACGTTGTTCGTTTCAGGCGTTTCTAGCATCATTGTTGCGCGATGCGCTGTTGGTAATGACCGAAGTTCGTTCGGCGGCACCCGACGGCGGCATTAACGTTATCCGTTTCACGCGTTTCTAAGATCATTGTTGCGCGATGCGCTGTTGGTAATGACCGAAGTTCGTTCGGCGGCACCCGACGGCGGCACTAACGTTATCCGTTTCACGCGTTTCTAAGATCATTGTTGCGCGATGCGCAGCGGGTAATGACCGAAGTTCGTTCGGCGGCACCCGACGGCGGCATTAACGTTGTTCTTTTCAGGCGTTTCTAGCATCATTGTTGCGCGATGCGCGGCGGCTAATGACCGAAGTTCGTTCGGCGGCACCCGACGGCGGCATTAACGTTGTTCGTTTCAGGCGTTTCTAAGATCATTGTTGCGCGATGCGCGGCCTGTAATGACCGAAGTTCGTTCGGCGGCACCCGCCGGCGGCATTAACGTTATCCGTTTCAGGCGTTTCTAAGATCATTGTTGCGCGATGCGCTGTTGGTAATGACCGAAGTTCGTTCGGCGGCACCCGACGGCGGCATTAACGTTGTTCGTTTCAGGCGTTTCTAACATCATTGTTGCGCGATGCGCTGTTGGTAATGACCGAAGTTCGTTCGGCGGCACCCGACGGCGGCATTAACGTTATCCGTTTCAGGCGTTTCTAGCATCATTGTTGCGCGATGCGCGGCGGGTAATGACCGAAGTTCGTTCGGCGGCACCCGACGG
Organism: Xylocopa violacea; assembly: GCA_963969225.1. NCBI lineage: Eukaryota > Metazoa > Arthropoda > Insecta > Hymenoptera > Apidae > Xylocopa > Xylocopa violacea. The sequence goes on from CAXAJV010000004.1 coordinate 26,832,631, forward strand.
CGGCATTAACGTTATCCGTTTCACGCGTTTCTAAGATCATTGTTGCGCGATGCGCAGCGGGTAATGACCGAAGTTCGTTCGGCGGCACCCGACGGCGGCATTAACGTTGTTCTTTTCAGGCGTTTCTAGCATCATTGTTGCGCGATGCGCGGCGGCTAATGACCGAAGTTCGTTCGGCGGCACCCGACGGCGGCATTAACGTTGTTCGTTTCAGGCGTTTCTAAGATCATTGTTGCGCGATGCGCGGCCTGTAATGACCGAAGTTCGTTCGGCGGCACCCGCCGGCGGCATTAACGTTATCCGTTTCAGGCGTTTCTAAGATCATTGTTGCGCGATGCGCTGTTGGTAATGACCGAAGTTCGTTCGGCGGCACCCGACGGCGGCATTAACGTTGTTCGTTTCAGGCGTTTCTAACATCATTGTTGCGCGATGCGCTGTTGGTAATGACCGAAGTTCGTTCGGCGGCACCCGACGGCGGCATTAACGTTATCCGTTTCAGGCGTTTCTAGCATCATTGTTGCGCGATGCGCGGCGGGTAATGACCGAAGTTCGTTCGGCGGCACCCGACGGCGGCATTAACGTTATCCGTTTCACGCGTTTCTAAGATCATTGTTGCGCGATGCGCAGCGGGTAATGACCGAAGTTCGTTCGGCGGCACCCGACGGCGGCATTAACGTTGTTCGTTTCAGGCGTTTCTAGCATCATTGTGGCGCGATGCGCGGCGGGTATTGACCGAAGTTCGTTCGGCGGCACCCGACGGCGGCATTAACGTTGTTCGTTTCAGGCGTTTCTAAGATCATTGTTGCGCGATGCGCAGCGGGTAATGACCGAAGTTCGTTCGGCGGCACCCGACGGCGGCATTAACGTTGTTCTTTTCAGGCGTTTCTAGCATCATTGTTGCGCGATGCGCAGCGGGTAATGACCGAAGTTCGTTCGGCGGCACCCGACGGCGGCATTAACGTTGTTCTTTTCAGGCGTTTCTAGCATCATTGTTGCGCGATGCGCGGCGGCTAATGACCGAAGTTCGTTCGGCGGCACCCGACGGCGGCATTAACGTTGTTCGTTTTAGGCGTTTCTAAGATCATTGTTGCGCGATGCGCGGCCTGTAATGACCGAAGTTCGTTCGGCGGCACCCGCCGGCGGCATTAACGTTATCCGTTTCAGGCGTTTCTAAGATCATTGTTGCGCGATGCGCTGTTGGTAATGACCGAAGTTCGTTCGGCGGCACCCGACGGCGGCATTAACGTTGTTCGTTTCAGGCGTTTCTAACATCATTGTTGCGCGATGCGCTGTTGGTAATGACCGAAGTTCGTTCGGCGGCACCCGACGGCGGCATTAACGTTGTTCGTTTCAGGCGTTTCTAGCATCATTGTTGCGCGATGCGCGGCGGGTATTGACCGAAGTTCGTTCGGCGGCACCCGACGGCGGCATTAACGTTGTTCGTTTCAGGCGTTTCTAAGATCATTGTTGCGCGATGCGCGGCCTGTAATGACCGAAGTTCGTTCGGCGGCACCCGCCGGCGGCATTAACGTTATCCGTTTCAGGCGTTTCTAAGATCATTGTTGCGCGATGCGCTGTTGGTAATGACCGAAGTTCGTTCGGCGGCACCCGACGGCGGCATTAACGTTGTTCGTTTCAGGCGTTTCTAGCATCATTGTTGCGCGATACGCTGTTGGTAATGACAGAAGTTCGTTCGGCGGCACCCGACGGCGGCATTAACGTTATCCGTTTCACGCGTTTCTAAGATCATTGTTGCGCGATGCGCTGTTGGTAATGACCGAAGTTCGTTCGGCGGCACCCGACGGCGGCATTAACGTTATCCGTTTCAGGCGTTTCTAGCATCATTGTTGCGCGATGCGCTGTTGGTAATGACCGAAGTTCGTTCGGCGGCACCCGCCGGCGGCATTAACGTTATCCGTTTCAGGCATTTCTAAGATCATTGTTGCGCGATGCGCTGTTGGTAATGACCGAAGTTCGTTCGGCGGCACCCGACGGCGGCATTAACGTTATCCGTTTCAGGCGTTTCTAGCATCATTGTTGCGCGATGCGCTGTTGGTAATGACCGAAGTTCGTTCGGCGGCACCCGCCGGCGGCATTAACGTTATCCGTTTCAGGCGTTTCTAAGATCTTTGTTGCGCGATGCGCAGCGGGTAATGACCGAAGTTCGTTCGGCGGCACCCGACGGCGGCATTAACGTTGTTCGTTTCAGGCGTTTCTAGCATCATTGTTGCGCGATGCGCGGCGGCTAATGACCGAAGTTCGTTCGGCGGCACCCGACGGCGGCATTAACGTTGTTCGTTTCAGGCGTTTCTAAGATCATTGTTGCGCGATGCGCGGCCTGTAATGACCGAAGTTCGTTCGGCGGCACCCGCCGGCGGCATTAACGTTATCCGTTTCAGGCGTTTCTAAGATCATTGTTGCGCGATGCGCTGTTGGTAATGACCGAAGTTCGTTCGGCGGCACCCGACGGCGGCATTAACGTTATCCGTTTCAGGCGTTTCTAGCATCATTGTTGCGCGATGCGCTGTTGGTAATGACCGAAGTTCGTTCGGCGGCACCCGCCGGCGGCATTAACGTTATCCGTTTCAGGCATTTCTAAGATCATTGTTGCGCGATGCGCTGTTGGTAATGACCGAAGTTCGTTCGGCGGCACCCGACGGCGGCATTAACGTTATCCGTTTCAGGCGTTTCTAGCATCATTGTTGCGCGATGCGCTGTTGGTAATGACCGAAGTTCGTTCGGCGGCACCCGCCGGCGGCATTAACGTTATCCGTTTCAGGCGTTTCTAAGATCTTTGTTGCGCGATGCGCAGCGGGTAATGACCGAAGTTCGTTCGGCGGCACCCGACGGCGGCATTAACGTTGTTCGTTTCAGGCGTTTCTAGCATCATTGTTGCGCGATGCGCGGCGGCTAATGACCGAAGTTCGTTCGGCGGCACCCGACGGCGGCATTAACGTTGTTCGTTTCAGGCGTTTCTAAGATCATTGTTGCGCGATGCGCGGCCTGTAATGACCGAAGTTCGTTCGGCGGCACCCGCCGGCGGCATTAACGTTATCCGTTTCAGGCGTTTCTAAGATCATTGTTGCGCGATGCGCGGCGGGTAATGACCGAAGTTCGTTCGGCGGCACCCGACGGCGGCATTAACGTTATCCGTTTCACGCGTTTCTAAGATCATTGTTGCGCGATGCGCAGCGGGTAATGACCGAAGTTCGTTCGGCGGCACCCGACGGCGGCATTAACGTTGTTCGTTTCAGGCGTTTCTAAGATCATTGTTGCGCGATGCGCGGCCTGTAATGACCGAAGTTCGTTCGGCGGCACCCGCCGGCGGCATTAACGTTATCCGTTTCAGGCGTTTCTAAGATCATTGTTGCGCGATGCGCGGCCTGTAATGACCGAAGTTCGTTCGGCGGCACCCGCCGGCGGCATTAACGTTATCCGTTTCAGGCGTTTCTAAGATCATTGTTGCGCGATGCGCTGTTGGTAATGACCGAAGTTCGTTCGGCGGCACCCGACGGCGGCATTAACGTTGTTCGTTTCAGGCGTTTCTAGCATCATTGTTGCGCGATACGCTGTTGGTAATGACCGAAGTTCGTTCGGCGGCACCCGACGGCGGCATTAACGTTATCCGTTTCACGCGTTTCTAAGATCATTGTTGCGCGATGCGCTGTTGGTAATGACCGAAGTTCGTTCGGCGGCACCCGACGGCGGCATTAACGTTATCCGTTTCAGGCGTTTCTAGCATCATTGTTGCGCGATGCGCTGTTGGTAATGACCGAAGTTCGTTCGGCGGCACCCGCCGGCGGCATTAACGTTATCCGTTTCAGGCATTTCTAAGATCATTGTTGCGCGATGCGCTGTTGGTAATGACCGAAGTTCGTTCGGCGGCACCCGACGGCGGCATTAACGTTATCCGTTTCAGGCGTTTCTAGCATCATTGTTGCGCGATGCGCTGTTGGTAATGACCGAAGTTCGTTCGGCGGCACCCGCCGGCGGCATTAACGTTATCCGTTTCAGGCGTTTCTAAGATCTTTGTTGCGCGATGCGCAGCGGGTAATGACCGAAGTTCGTTCGGCGGCACCCGACGGCGGCATTAACGTTGTTCGTTTCAGGCGTTTCTAGCATCATTGTTGCGCGATGCGCGGCGGCTAATGACCGAAGTTCGTTCGGCGGCACCCGACGGCGGCATTAACGTTGTTCGTTTCAGGCGTTTCTAAGATCATTGTTGCGCGATGCGCGGCCTGTAATGACCGAAGTTCGTTCGGCGGCACCCGCCGGCGGCATTAACGTTATCCGTTTCAGGCGTTTCTAAGATCATTGTTGCGCGATGCGCGGCGGGTAATGACCGAAGTTCGTTCGGCGGCACCCGACGGCGGCAATAACGTTATCCGTTTCACGCGTTTCTAAGATCATTGTTGCGCGATGCGCAGCGGGTAATGACCGAAGTTCGTTCGGCGGCACCCGACGGCGGCATTAACGTTGTTCGTTTCAGGCGTTTCTAGCATCATTGTTGCGCGATGCGCGGCGGGTATTGACCGAAGTTCGTTCGGCGGCACCCGACGGCGGCATTAACGTTGTTCGTTTCAGGCGTTTCTAAGATCATTGTTGCGCGATGCGCGGCCTGTAATGACCGAAGTTCGTTCGGCGGCACCCGCCGGCGGCATTAACGTTATCCGTTTCAGGCGTTTCTAAGATCATTGTTGCGCGATGCGCTGTTGGTAATGACCGAAGTTCGTTAGGCGGCACCCGACGGCGGCATTAACGTTGTTCGTTTCAGGCGTTTCTAGCATCATTGTTGCGCGATGCGCTGTTGGTAATGACCGAAGTTCGTTAGGCGGCACCCGACGGCGGCATTAACGTTGTTCGTTTCAGGCGTTTCTAGCATCATTGTTGCGCGATGCGCGGCGGGTAATGACCGAAGTTCGTTCGGCGGCACCCGACGGCGGCATTAACGTTATCCGTTTCAGGCGTTTCTAGCATCATTGTTGCGCGATGCGCGGCGGGTAATGACCGAAGTTCGTTCGGCGGCACCCGACGGCGGCATTAACGTTATCCGTTTCAGGCGTTTCTAAGATCTTTGTTGCGCGATGCGCAGCGGGTAATGACCGAAGTTCGTTCGGCGGCACCCGACGGCGGCATTAACGTTGTTCGTTTCAGGCGTTTCTAGCATCATTGTTGCGCGATGCGCGGCGGCTAATGACCGAAGTTCGTTCGGCGGCACCCGACGGCGGCATTAACGTTGTTCGTTTCAGGCGTTTCTAAGATCATTGTTGCGCGATGCGCGGCCTGTAATGACCGAAGTTCGTTCGGCGGCACCCGCCGGCGGCATTAACGTTATCCGTTTCAGGCGTTTCTAAGATCATTGTTGCGCGATGCGCGGCGGGTAATGACCGAAGTTCGTTCGGCGGCACCCGACGGCGGCATTAACGTTATCCGTTTCACGCGTTTCTAAGATCATTGTTGCGCGATGCGCAGCGGGTAATGACCGAAGTTCGTTCGGCGGCACCCGACGGCGGCATTAACGTTGTTCGTTTCAGGCGTTTCTAGCATCATTGTTGCGCGATGCGCGGCGGGTATTGACCGAAGTTCGTTCGGCGGCACCCGACGGCGGCATTAACGTTGTTCGTTTCAGGCGTTTCTAAGATCATTGTTGCGCGATGCGCGGCCTGTAATGACCGAAGTTCGTTCGGCGGCACCCGCCGGCGGCATTAACGTTATCCGTTTCAGGCGTTTCTAAGATCATTGTTGCGCGATGCGCTGTTGGTAATGACCGAAGTTCGTTAGGCGGCACCCGACGGCGGCATTAACGTTGTTCGTTTCAGGCGTTTCTAGCATCATTGTTGCGCGATGCGCTGTTGGTAATGACCGAAGTTCGTTCGGCGGCACCCGACGGCGGCATTAACGTTATCCGTTTCACGCGTTTCTAAGATCATTGTTGCGCGATGCGCTGTTGGTAATGACCGAAGTTCGTTCGGCGGCACCCGACGGCGGCATTAACGTTATCCGTTTCACGCGTTTCTAAGATCATTGTTGCGCGATGCGCAGCGGGTAATGACCGAAGTTCGTTCGGCGGCACCCGACGGCGGCATTAACGTTGTTCTTTTCAGGCGTTTCTAGCATCATTGTTGCGCGATGCGCGGCGGCTAATGACCGAAGTTCGTTCGGCGGCACCCGACGGCGGCATTAACGTTGTTCGTTTCAGGCGTTTCTAAGATCATTGTTGCGCGATGCGCGGCCTGTAATGACCGAAGTTCGTTCGGCGGCACCCGCCGGCGGCATTAACGTTATCCGTTTCAGGCGTTTCTAAGATCATTGTTGCGCGATGCGCTGTTGGTAATGACCGAAGTTCGTTCGGCGGCACCCGACGGCGGCATTAACGTTGTTCGTTTCAGGCGTTTCTAACATCATTGTTGCGCGATGCGCTGTTGGTAATGACCGAAGTTCGTTCGGCGGCACCCGACGGCGGCATTAACGTTATCCGTTTCAGGCGTTTCTAGCATCATTGTTGCGCGATGCGCGGCGGGTAATGACCGAAGTTCGTTCGGCGGCACCCGACGGCGGCATTAACGTTATCCGTTTCACGCGTTTCTAAGATCATTGTTGCGCGATGCGCAGCGGGTAATGACCGAAGTTCGTTCGGCGGCACCCGACGGCGGCATTAACGTTGTTCGTTTCAGGCGTTTCTAGCATCATTGTTGCGCGATGCGCGGCGGGTAATGACCGAAGTTCGTTCGGCGGCACCCGACGGCGGCATTAACGTTATCCGTTTCAGGCGTTTCTAGCATCATTGTTGCGCGATGCGCGGCGGGTAATGACCGAAGTTCGTTCGGCGGCACCCGACGGCGGCATTAACGTTATCCGTTTCACGCGTTTCTAAGATCATTGTTGCGCGATGCGCAGCGGGTAATGACCGAAGTTCGTTCGGCGGCACCCGACGGCGGCATTAACGTTGTTCGTTTCAGGCGTTTCTAGCATCATTGTTGCGCGATGCGCGGCGGGTATTGACCGAAGTTCGTTCGGCGGCACCCGACGGCGGCATTAACGTTGTTCGTTTCAGGCGTTTCTAAGATCATTGTTGCGCGATGCGCGGCCTGTAATGACCGAAGTTCGTTCGGCGGCACCCGCCGGCGGCATTAACGTTATCCGTTTCAGGCGTTTCTAAGATCATTGTTGCGCGATGCGCTGTTGGTAATGACCGAAGTTCGTTCGGCGGCACCCGACGGCGGCATTAACGTTGTTCGTTTCAGGCGTTTCTAGCATCATTGTTGCGCGATACGCTGTTGGTAATGACCGAAGTTCGTTCGGCGGCACCCAACGGCGGCATTAACGTTATCCGTTTCACGCGTTTCTAAGATCTTTGTTGCGCGATGCGCTGTTGGTAATGACCGAAGTTCGTTCGGCGGCACCCGACGGCGGCATTAACGTTATCCGTTTCAGGCGTTTCTAGCATCATTGTTGCGCGATGCGCTGTTGGTAATGACCGAAGTTCGTTCGGCGGCACCCGCCGGCGGCATTAACGTTATCCGTTTCAGGCGTTTCTAAGATCTTTGTTGCGCGATGCGCAGCGGGTAATGACCGAAGTTCGTTCGGCGGCACCCGACGGCGGCATTAACGTTGTTCGTTTCAGGCGTTTCTAGCATCATTGTTGCGCGATGCGCGGCGGCTAATGACCGAAGTTCGTTCGGCGGCACCCGACGGCGGCATTAACGTTGTTCGTTTCAGGCGTTTCTAAGATCATTGTTGCGCGATGCGCGGCCTGTAATGACCGAAGTTCGTTCGGCGGCACCCGCCGGCGGCACCCGCCGGCGGCATTAACGTTATCCGTTTCAGGCGTTTCTAAGATCATTGTTGCGCGATGCGCGGCGGGTAATGACCGAAGTTCGTTCGGCGGCACCCGACGGCGGCATTAACGTTATCCGTTTCAGGCGTTTCTAGCATCATTGTTGCGCGATGCGCTGTTGGTAATGACCGAAGTTCGTTCGGCGGCACCCGACGGCGGCATTAACGTTATCCGTTTCACGCGTTTCTAAGATCATTGTTGCGCGATGCGCAGCGGGTAATGACCGAAGTTCGTTCGGCGGCACCCGACGGCGGCATTAACGTTGTTCGTTTCAGGCGTTTCTAGCATCATTGTTGCGCGATGCGCGGCGGGTATTGACCGAAGTTCGTTCGGCGGCACCCGACGGCGGCATTAACGTTATCCGTTTCAGGCGTTTCTAGCATCATTGTTGCGCGATGCGCGGCGGGTAATGACCGAAGTTCGTTCGGCGGCACCCGACGGCGGCATTAACGTTATCCGTTTCACGCGTTTCTAAGATCATTGTTGCGCGATGCGCAGCGGGTAATGACCGAAGTTCGTTCGGCGGCACCCGACGGCGGCATTAACGTTGTTCGTTTCAGGCGTTTCTAGCATCATTGTTGCGCGATGCGCGGCGGGTATTGACCGTAGTTCGTTCGGCGGCACCCGACGGCGGCATTAACGTTGTTCGTTTCAGGCGTTTCTAAGATCATTGTTGCGCGATGCGCGGCCTGTAATGACCGAAGTTCGTTCGGCGGCACCCGCCGGCGGCATTAACGTTATCCGTTTCAGGCGTTTCTAAGATCATTGTTGCGCGATGCGCTGTTGGTAATGACCGAAGTTCGTTAGGCGGCACCCGACGGCGGCATTAACGTTGTTCGTTTCAGGCGTTTCTAGCATCATTGTTGCGCGATGCGCTGTTGGTAATGACCGAAGTTCGTTCGGCGGCACCCGACGGCGGCATTAACGTTATCCGTTTCACGCGTTTCTAAGATCATTGTTGCGCGATGCGCTGTTGGTAATGACCGAAGTTCGTTCGGCGGCACCCGACGGCGGCATTAACGTTATCCGTTTCAGGCGTTTCTAGCATCATTGTTGCGCGATGCGCTGTTGGTAATGACCGAAGTTCGTTCGGCGGCACCCGCCGGCGGCATTAACGTTATCCGTTTCAGGCATTTCTAAGATCATTGTTGCGCGATGCGCTGTTGGTAATGACCGAAGTTCGTTCGGCGGCACCCGACGGCGGCATTAACGTTATCCGTTTCAGGCGTTTCTAGCATCATTGTTGCGCGATGCGCTGTTGGTAATGACCGAAGTTCGTTCGGCGGCACCCGCCGGCGGCATTAACGTTATCCGTTTCAGGCGTTTCTAAGATCTTTGTTGCGCGATGCGCAGCGGGTAATGACCGAAGTTCGTTCGGCGGCACCCGACGGCGGCATTAACGTTGTTCGTTTCAGGCGTTTCTAGCATCATTGTTGCGCGATGCGCGGCGGCTAATGACCGAAGTTCGTTCGGCGGCACCCGACGGCGGCATTAACGTTGTTCGTTTCAGGCGTTTCTAAGATCATTGTTGCGCGATGCGCGGCCTGTAATGACCGAAGTTCGTTCGGCGGCACCCGCCGGCGGCATTAACGTTATCCGTTTCAGGCGTTTCTAAGATCATTGTTGCGCGATGCGCGGCGGGTAATGACCGAAGTTCGTTCGGCGGCACCCGACGGCGGCATTAACGTTATCCGTTTCAGGCGTTTCTAGCATCATTGTTGCGCGATGCGCTGTTGGTAATGACCGAAGTTCGTTCGGCGGCACCCGACGGCGGCATTAACGTTATCCGTTTCACGCGTTTCTAAGATCATTGTTGCGCGATGCGCAGCGGGTAATGACCGAAGTTCGTTCGGCGGCACCCGACGGCGGCATTAACGTTGTTCGTTTCAGGCGTTTCTAAGATCATTGTTGCGCGAGGCGCGGCCTGTAATGACCGAAGTTCGTTCGGCGGCACCCGCCGGCGGCATTAACGTTATCCGTTTCAGGCGTTTCTAAGATCATTGTTGCGCGATGCGCTGTTGGTAATGACCGAAGTTCGTTAGGCGGCACCCGACGGCGGCATTAACGTTGTTCGTTTCAGGCGTTTCTAGCATCATTGTTGCGCGATGCGCTGTTGGTAATGACCGAAGTTCGTTCGGCGGCACCCGACGGCGGCATTAACGTTATCCGTTTCACGCGTTTCTAAGATCATTGTTGCGCGATGCGCTGTTGGTAATGACCGAAGTTCGTTCGGCGGCACCCGCCGGCGGCATTAACGTTATCCGTTTCAGGCGTTTCTAAGATCATTGTTGCGCGATGCGCTGTTGGTAATGACCGAAGTTCGTTCGGCGGCACCCGACGGCGGCATTAACGTTGTTCGTTTCAGGCGTTTCTAACATCATTGTTGCGCGATGCGCTGTTGGTAATGACCGAAGTTCGTTCGGCGGCACCCGACGGCGGCATTAACGTTATCCGTTTCAGGCGTTTCTAGCATCATTGTTGCGCGATGCGCGGCGGGTAATGACCGAAGTTCGTTCGGCGGCACCCGCCGGCGGCATTAACGTTATCCGTTTCAGGCGTTTCTAAGATCATTGTTGCGCGATGCGCTGTTGGTAATGACCGAAGTTCGTTAGGCGGCACCCGACGGCGGCATTAACGTTGTTCGTTTCAGGCATTTCTAGCATCATTGTTGCGCGATGCGCTGTTGGTAATGACCGAAGTTCGTTCGGCGGCACCCGACGGCGGCATTAACGTTATCCGTTTCACGCGTTTCTAAGATCATTGTTGCGCGATGCGCTGTTGGTAATGACCGAAGTTCGTTCGGCGGCACCCGACGGCGGCATTAACGTTATCCGTTTCAGGCGTTTCTAGCATCATTGTTGCGCGATGCGCTGTTGGTAATGACCGAAGTTCGTTCGGCGGCACCCGACGGCGGCATTAACGTTATCCGTTTCACGCGTTTCTAAGATCATTGTTGCGCGATGCGCAGCGGGTAATGACCGAAGTTCGTTCGGCGGCACCCGACGGCGGCATTAACGTTGTTCTTTTCAGGCGTTTCTAGCATCATTGTTGCGCGATGCGCGGCGGCTAATGACCGAAGTTCGTTCGGCGGCACCCGACGGCGGCATTAACGTTGTTCGTTTCAGGCGTTTCTAAGATCATTGTTGCGCGATGCGCGGCCTGTAATGACCGAAGTTCGTTCGGCGGCACCCGCCGGCGGCATTAACGTTATCCGTTTCAGGCGTTTCTAAGATCATTGTTGCGCGATGCGCTGTTGGTAATGACCGAAGCTCGTTCGGCGGCACCCGACGGCGGCATTAACGTTGTTCGTTTCAGGCGTTTCTAACATCATTGTTGCGCGATGCGCTGTTGGTAATGACCGAAGTTCGTTCGGCGGCACCCGACGGCGGCATTAACGTTATCCGTTTCAGGCGTTTCTAGCATCATTGTTGCGCGATGCGCGGCGGGTAATGACCGAAGTTCGTTCGGCGGCACCCGACGGCGGCATTAACGTTATCCGTTTCACGCGTTTCTAAGATCATTGTTGCGCGATGCGCAGCGGGTAATGACCGAAGTTCGTTCGGCGGCACCCGACGGCGGCATTAACGTTGTTCGTTTCAGGCGTTTCTAGCATCATTGTTGCGCGATGCGCGGCGGGTAATAACCGAAGTTCGTTCGGCGGCACCCGCCGGCGGCATTAACGTTATCCGTTTCACGCGTTTCTAAGATCACTGTTGCGCGATACGCGGCGGGTAATGACCGAAGTTCGTTCGGCGGCACCCGACGGCGGCATTAACGTTATCCGTTTCACGCGTTTCTAGCATCATTGTCGCGCGATGCGCGGCGGGTAATAACCGAAGTTCGATCGGCGGCACCCGCCAGCGACATTAACGTTGTTCGTTTCAGGCGTTTCTAAGATCATTGATGCGCGATGCGCGGCGGGTAATGACCGAAGTTCGTTCGGCGGCACCCGACGGCGGCATTAACGTTGTTCGTTTCAGGCGTTTCTAGCATCATTGTTGCGCGATGCGCGGCGGGTAATGACCGAAGTTCGTTCGGCGGCACCCGACGGCGGCATTAACGTTATCCGTTTCAGGCATTTCTAAGATCACTGTTGCGCGATGCGCGGCGGGTAATGACCGAAGTTCGTTCGGCGGCACCCGACGGCGGCATTAACGTTATCCGTTTCACGCGTTTCTAGCATCATTGTCGCGCGATGCGCGGCGGGTAATAACCGAAGTTCGATCGGCGGCACCCGCCAGCGACATTAACGTTGTTCGTTTCAGGCGTTTCTAAGATCATTGATGCGCGATGCGCGGCGGGTAATGACCGAAGTTCGTTCGGCGGCACCCGACGGCGGCATTAACGTTGTTCTTTTCAGGCGTTTCTAGCATCATTGTTGCGCGATGCGCAGCGGGTAATGACCGAAGTTCGTTCGGCGGCACCCGACGGCGGCATTAACGTTGTTCTTTTCAGGCGTTTCTAGCATCATTGTTGCGCGATGCGCGGCGGGTATTGACCGAAGTTCGTTCGGCGGCACCCGACGGCGGCATTAACGTTGTTCGTTTCAGGCGTTTCTAAGATCATTGTTGCGCGATGCGCTGTTGGTAATGACCGAAGTTCGTTCGGCGGCACCCGACGGCGGCATTAACGTTGTTCGTTTCAGGCGTTTCTAGCATCATTGTTGCGCGATACGCTGTTGGTAATGACCGAAGTTCGTTCGGCGGCACCCGACGGCGGCATTAACGTTATCCGTTTCACGCGTTTCTAAGATCATTGTTGCGCGATGCGCTGTTGGTAATGACCGAAGTTCGTTCGGCGGCACCCGCCGGCGGCATTAACGTTATCCGTTTCAGGCGTTTCTAAGATCATTGTTGCGCGATGCGCTGTTGGTAATGACCGAAGTTCGTTAGGCGGCACCCGACGGCGGCATTAACGTTGTTCGTTTCAGGCGTTTCTAGCATCATTGTTGCGCGATGCGCTGTTGGTAATGACCGAAGTTCGTTCGGCGGCACCCGACGGCGGCATTAACGTTATCCGTTTCACGCGTTTCTAAGATCATTGTTGCGCGATGCGCAGCGGGTAATGACCGAAGTTCGTTCGGCGGCACCCGACGGCGGCATTAACGTTGTTCTTTTCAGGCGTTTCTAGCATCATTGTTGCGCGATGCGCGGCGGCTAATGACCGAAGTTCGTTCGGCGGCACCCGACGGCGGCATTAACGTTGTTCGTTTCAGGCGTTTCTAAGATCATTGTTGCGCGATGCGCGGCCTGTAATGACCGAAGTTCGTTCGGCGGCACCCGCCGGCGGCATTAACGTTATCCGTTTCAGGCGTTTCTAAGATCATTGTTGCGCGATGCGCTGTGGGTAATGACCGAAGTTCGTTCGGCGGCACCCGACGGCGGCATTAACGTTGTTCGTTTCAGGCGTTTCTAACATCATTGTTGCGCGATGCGCTGTTGGTAATGACCGAAGTTCGTTCGGCGGCACCCGACGGCGGCATTAACGTTATCCGTTTCAGGCGTTTCTAGCATCATTGTTGCGCGATGCGCGGCGGGTAATGACCGAAGTTCGTTCGGCGGCACCCGACGGCGGCATTAACGTTATCCGTTTCACGCGTTTCTAAGATCATTCTTGCGCGATGCGCAGCGGGTAATGACCGAAGTTCGTTCGGCGGCACCCGACGGCGGCATTAACGTTGTTCGTTTCAGGCGTTTCTAGCATCATTGTTGCGCGATGCGCGGCGGGTAATAACCGAAGTTCGTTCGGCGGCACCCGCCGGCGGCATTAACGTTATCCGTTTCACGCGTTTCTAAGATCACTGTTGCGCGATACGCGGCGGGTAATGACCGAAGTTCGTTCGGCGGCACCCGACGGCGGCATTAACGTTATCCGTTTCACGCGTTTCTAGCATCATTGTCGCGCGATGCGCGGCGGGTAATAACCGAAGTTCGATCGGCGGCACCCGCCAGCGACATTAACGTTGTTCGTTTCAGGCGTTTCTAAGATCATTGATGCGCGATGCGCGGCGGGTAATGACCGAAGTTCGTTCGGCGGCACCCGACGGCGGCATTAACGTTGTTCGTTTCAGGCGTTTCTAGCATCATTGTTGCGCGATGCGCGGCGGGTAATGACCGAAGTTCGTTCGGCGGCACCCGACGGCGGCATTAACGTTATCCGTTTCAGGCATTTCTAAGATCACTGTTGCGCGATGCGCGGCGGGTAATGACCGAAGTTCGTTCGGCGGCACCCGACGGCGGCATTAACGTTATCCGTTTCACGCGTTTCTAGCATCATTGTCGCTCGATGCGCGGCGGGTAATAACCGAAGTTCGATCGGCGGCACCCGCCAGCGACATTAACGTTGTTCGTTTCAGGCGTTTCTAAGATCATTGATGCGCGATGCGCGGCGGGTAATGACCGAAGTTCGTTCGGCGGCACCCGACGGCGGCATTAACGTTGTTCGTTTCAGGCGTTTCTAGCATCATTGTTGCGCGATGCGCGGCCTGTAATGACCGAAGTTCGTTCGGCGGCACCCGCCGGCGGCATTAACGTTATCCGTTTCAGGCGTTTCTAAGATCATTGTTGCGCGATGCGCTGTTGGTAATGACCGAAGTTCGTTCGGCGGCACCCGACGGCGGCATTAACGTTGTTCGTTTCAGGCGTTTCTAGCATCATTGTTGCGCGATGCGCGGCGGCTAATGACCGAAGTTCGTTCGGCTGCACCCGACGTCGGCATTAACGTTGTTCGTTTCAGGCGTTTCTAGCATCATTGTTGCGCGATGCGCGGCGGGTAATAACCGAAGTTCGTTCGGCGGCACCCGCCGGCGGCATTAACGTTATACGTTTCACGCGTTTCTAAGATCACTGTTGCGCGATACGCGGCGGGTAATGACCGAAGTTCGTTCGGCGGCAGCCGACGGCGGCATTAACGTTATCCGTTTCACGCGTTTCTAGCATCATTGTCGCGCGATGCGCGGCGGGTAATAACCGAAGTTCGATCGGCGGCACCCGCCAGCGACATTAACGTTGTTCGTTTCAGGCGTTTCTAAGATCATTGATGCGCGATGCGCGGCGGGTAATGACCGAAGTTCGTTCGGCGGCACCCGACGGCGGCATTAACGTTGTTCGTTTCAGGCGTTTCTAGCATCATTGTTGCGCGATGCGCTGTTGGTAATGACCGAAGTTTGTTCGGCGGCACCCGACGGCGGCATTAACGTTGTTCGTTTCAGGCGTTTCTAGCATCATTGTTGCGCGATGCGCTGTTGGTAATGACCGAAGTTCGTTCGGCGGCACCCGACGGCGGCATTAACGTTGTTCGTTTCAGCCGTTTCTAGCATCATTGTTGCGCGATGCGCGGCGGGTAATGACCGAAGTTCGTTCGGCGGCACCCGCCGGCGGCATTAACGTTATCCGTTTCAGCCGTTTCTAGCATCATTGTTGCGCGATGCGCGGCGGGTAATAACCGAAGTTCGTTCGGCGGCACCTGCCGGCGGCATTAACGTTATCCGTTTCAGGCATTTCTAAGATCATTGTTGCGCGATGCGCTGTTGGTAATGACCGAAGTTCGTTCGGCGGAACACGACGGCGGCATTAACGTTGTTCGTTTCAGCCGTTTCTAGCATCATTGTTGCGCGATGCGCGGCGGGTAATAACCGAAGTTCGTTCGGCGGCACCCGCCGGCGGCATTAACGTTATCCGTTTCACGCGTTTCTAAGATCACTGTTGCGCGATGCGCGGCGGGTAATGACCGAAGTTCGTTCGGCGGCACCCGACGGCGGCATTAACGTTATCCGTTTCACGCGTTTCTAGCATCATTGTTGCGCGATGCGCTGTTGGTAATGACTGAAGTTCGTTCGGCGGCACCCGACGGCGGCATTAACGTTGTTCGTTTCAGGCGTTTCTAGCATCATTGTTGCGCGATGCGCTGTTGGTAATGACCGAAGTTCGTTCGGCGGCACCCGCCGGCGGCATTAACGTTATCCGTTTCAGCCGTTTCTAGCATCATTGTTGCGCGATGCGCGGCGGGTAATAACCGAAGTTCGTTCGGCGGCACCCGCCGGCGGCATTAACGTTATCCGTTTCAGGCATTTCTAAGATCATTGTTGCGCGATGCGCGGCGGGTAATAACCGAAGTTCGTTCGGCGGCACCCGCCGGCGGCATTAACGTTATCCGTTTCAGGCATTTCTAAGATCATTGTTGCGCGATGCGCTGTTGGTAATGACCGAAGTTCGTTCGGCGGCACCCGCCGGCGGCATTAACGTTATCCGTTTCAGGCGTTTCTAAGATCATTGCTGCGCGATGCGCTGTTGGTAATGACCGAAGTTCGTTCGGCGGCACCCGACGGCGGCATTAACGTTATCCGTTTCAGGCGTTTCTAGCATCATTGTTGCGCGATGCGCTGTTGGTAATGACCGAAGTTCGTTCGGCGGCACCCGCCGGCGGCATTAACGTTATCAGTTTCACGCGTTTCTAAGATCATTGTTGCGCGATGCGCTGTTGGTAATGACCGAAGTTCGTTCGGCCGCACCCGACGGCGGCATTAACGTTGTTCGTTTCAGGCGTTTCTAGCATCACTGTTGCGCGATGCGCTGTTGGTAATGACCGAAGTTCGTTCGGCGGCACCCGACGGCGGCATTAAAGTTGTTCGTTTCAGGCGTTTCTAGCATCATTGTTGCGCGATGCGCGGCGGGTAATAACCGAAGTTCGATCGGCGGCACCCGCCGGCGGCATTAACGTTATTCGTTTCACGCGTTTCTAAGATCATTGTTGCGCGATGCGCTGTTGGTAATGACTGAAGTTCGTTCGGCGGCACCCGACGGCGGCATTAACGTTGTTCGTTTCAGGCGTTTCTAGCATCATTGTTGCGCGATGCGCGGCGGGTAATGACCGAAGTTCGTTCGGCGGCACCCGCCGGCGGCATTAACGTTATCCGTTTCAGGCGTTTCTAAGATCATTGCTGCGCGATGCGCTGTTGGTAATGACCGAAGTTCGTTCGGCGGCACCCGACGGCGGCATTAACGTTGTTCGTTTCAGGCGTTTCTAGCATCATTGTTGCGCGATGCGCTGTTGGTAATGACCGAAGTTCGTTCGGCGGCACCCGACGGCGGCATTAACGTTGTTCGTTTCAGGCGTTTCTAGCATCATTGTTGCGCGATGCGCTGTTGGTAATGACCGAAGTTCGTTCGGCGGCACCCGACGGCGGCATTAACGGTATCCGTTTCACGCGTTTCTAGCATCATTGTCGCGCGATGCGCGGCGGGTAATAACCGAAGTTCGATCGGCGGCACCCGCCAGCGACATTAACGTTATCCGTTTCACGCGTTTCTAGCATCATTGTTGCGCGATGCGCGGCGGGTAATGACCTAAGTTCGTTCGGCGGCACCCGCCGGCGGCATTAACGTTATTCGTTTCAGGCGTTTCTAAGATCATTGTTGCGCGATGCGCGGCGGGTAATGACCGAAGTTCGTTCGGCGGCACCCGCCGGCGGCATTAACGTTCTCCGCTTCAGGCGTTTCTAAGATCATTGCTGCGCGATGCGCTGTTGGTAATGACCGAAGTTCGTTCGGCGGCACCCGACGGCGGCATTAACGTTGTTCGTTTCAGGCGTTTCTAGCATCATTGTTGCGCGATGCGCTGTTGGTAATGACCGAAGTTCGTTCGGCGGCACCCGACGGCGGCATTAACGTTGTTCGTTTCAGGCGTTTCTAGCATCATTGTTGCGCGATGCGCTGTTGGTAATGACCGAAGTTCGTTCGGCGGCACCCGACGGCGGCATTAACGTTATCCGTTTCACGCGTTTCTAGCATCATTGTCGCGCGATGCGCGGCGGGTAATAACCGAAGTTCGATCGGCGGCACCCGCCAGCGACATTAACGTTATCCGTTTCACGCGTTTCTAGCATCATTGTTGCGCGATGCGCGGCGGGTAATGACCTAAGTTCGTTCGGCGGCACCCGCCGGCGGCATTAACGTTATTCGTTTCATGCGTTTCTAAGATCATTGTTGCGCGATGCGCGGCGGGTAATGACCGAAGTTCGTTCGGCGGCACCCGCCGGCGGCATTAACGTTATCCGTTTCAGGCGTTTCTAAGATCATTGTTGCGCGATGCGCTGTTGGTAATGACCGAAGTTCGTTCGGCGGCACCCGCCGGCGGCATTAACGTTATACGTTTCAGGCGTTTCTAAGATCATTGTTCCGCGATGCGCTGTTGGTAATGACCGAAGTTCGTTCGGCGGCACCCGACGGCGGCATTAACGTTGTTCGTTTCAGGCGTTTCTAGCATCATTGTTGCGCGATGCGCGGCGGCTAATGACCGAAGTTCGTTCGGCTGCACCCGACGGCGGCATTAACGTTGTTCGTTTCAGGCGTTTCTAGCATCATTGTTGCGCGATGCGCGGCGGGTAATAACCGAAGTTCGTTCGGCGGCACCCGCCGGCGGCATTAACGTTATCCGTTTCACGCGTTTCTAAGATCACTGTTGCGCGATACGCGGCGGGTAATGACCGAAGTTCGTTCGGCGGCACCCGACGGCGGCATTAACGTTATCCGCTTCACGCGTTTCTAGCATCATTGTCGCGCGATGCGCGGCGGGTAATAACCGAAGTTCGATCGGCGGCACCCGCCAGCGACATTAACGTTGTTCGTTTCAGGCGTTTCTAAGATCATTGATGCGCGATGCGCGGCGGGTAATGACCGAAGTTCGTTCGGCGGCACCCGACGGCGGCATTAACGTTGTTCGTTTCAGGCGTTTCTAGCATCATTGTTGCGCGATGCGCTGTTGGTAATGACCGAAGTTTGTTCGGCGGCACCCGACGGCGGCATTAACGTTGTTCGTTTCAGGCGTTTCTAGCATCATTGTTGCGCGATGCGCTGTTGGTAATGACCGAAGTTCGTTCGGCGGCACCCGACGGCGGCATTAACGTTATCCGTTTCACGCGTTTCTAAGATCATTGTTGCGCGATGCGCTGTTGGTAATGACCGAAGTTCGTTCGGCGGCACCCGACGGCGGCATTAACGTTGTTCGTTTCAGGCGTTTCTAGCATCATTGTTGCGCGATGCGCGGCGGGTAATGACCGAAGTTCGTTCGGCGGCACCCGACGGCGGCATTAACGTTGTTCGTTTCAGGCGTTTCTAGCATCATTGTTGCGCGATGCGCTGTTGGTAATGACCGAAGTTTGTTCGGCGGCACCCGACGGCGGCATTAACGTTGTTCGTTTCAGCCGTTTCTAGCATCATTGTTGCGCGATGCGCGGCGGGTAATAACCGAAGTTCGTTCGGCGGCACCCGCCGGCGGCATTAACGTTATCCGTTTCACGCGTTTCTAAGATCACTGTTGCGCGATGCGCGGCGGGTAATGACCGAAGTTCGTTCGGCGGCACCCGACGGCGGCATTAACGTTATCCGTTTCACGCGTTTCTAGCATCATTGTCGCGCGATGCGCGGCGGGTAATAACCGAAGTTCGATCGGCGGCACCCGCCAGCGGCATTAACGTTATCCGTTTCACGCGTTTCTAGCATCATTGTCGCGCGATGCGCGGCGGGTAATAACCGAAGTTCGATCGGCGGCACCCGCCGGCGGCATTAACGTTATTCGTTTCACGCGTTTCTAAGATCATTGTTGCGCGATGCGCTGTTGGTAATGACTGAAGTTCGTTCGGCGGCACCCGACGGCGGCATTAACGTTGTTCGTTTCAGGCGTTTCTAGCATCATTGTTGCGCGATGCGCGGCGGGTAATGACCGAAGTTCGTTCGGCGGCACCCGCCGGCGGCATTAACGTTATCCGTTTCAGGCGTTTCTAAGATCATTGCTGCGCGATGCGCTGTTGGTAATGACCGAAGTTCGTTCGGCGGCACCCGACGGCGGCATTAACGTTGTTCGTTTCAGGCGTTTCTAGCATCATTGTTGCGCGATGCGCTGTTGGTAATGACCGAAGTTCGTTCGGCGGCACCCGACGGCGGCATTAACGTTGTTCGTTTCAGGCGTTTCTAGCATCATTGTTGCGCGATGCGCTGTTGGTAATGACCGAAGTTCGTTCGGCGGCACCCGACGGCGGCATTAACGGTATCCGTTTCACGCGTTTCTAGCATCATTGTCGCGCGATGCGCGGCGGGTAATAACCGAAGTTCGATCGGCGGCACCCGCCAGCGACATTAACGTTATCCGTTTCACGCGTTTCTAGCATCATTGTTGCGCGATGCGCGGCGGGTAATGACCTAAGTTCGTTCGGCGGCACCCGCCGGCGGCATTAACGTTATTCGTTTCAGGCGTTTCTAAGATCATTGTTGCGCGATGCGCGGCGGGTAATGACCGAAGTTCGTTCGGCGGCACCCGCCGGCGGCATTAACGTTCTCCGCTTCAGGCGTTTCTAAGATCATTGCTGCGCGATGCGCTGTTGGTAATGACCGAAGTTCGTTCGGCGGCACCCGACGGCGGCATTAACGTTGTTCGTTTCAGGCGTTTCTAGCATCATTGTTGCGCGATGCGCTGTTGGTAATGACCGAAGTTCGTTCGGCGGCACCCGACGGCGGCATTAACGTTGTTCGTTTCAGGCGTTTCTAGCATCATTGTTGCGCGATGCGCTGTTGGTAATGACCGAAGTTCGATCGGCGGCACCCGCCAGCGACATTAACGTTATCCGTTTCACGCGTTTCTAGCATCATTGTTGCGCGATGCGCGGCGGGTAATGACCTAAGTTCGTTCGGCGGCACCCGCCGGCGGCATTAACGTTATTCGTTTCATGCGTTTCTAAGATCATTGTTGCGCGATGCGCGGCGGGTAATGACCGAAGTTCGTTCGGCGGCACCCGCCGGCGGCATTAACGTTATCCGTTTCAGGCGTTTCTAAGATCATTGTTGCGCGATGCGCTGTTGGTAATGACCGAAGTTCGTTCGGCGGCACCCGCCGGCGGCATTAACGTTATACGTTTCAGGCGTTTCTAAGATCATTGTTCCGCGATGCGCTGTTGGTAATGACCGAAGTTCGTTCGGCGGCACCCGACGGCGGCATTAACGTTGTTCGTTTCAGGCGTTTCTAGCATCATTGTTGCGCGATGCGCTGTTGGTAATGACCGAAGTTTGTTCGGCGGCACCCGACGGCGGCATTAACGTTGTTCGTTTCAGGCGTTTCTAGCATCATTGTTGCGCGATGCGCTGTTGGTAATGACCGAAGTTCGTTCGGCGGCACCCGACGGCGGCATTAACGTTATCCGTTTCACGCGTTTCTAAGATCATTGTTGCGCGATGCGCTGTTGGTAATGACCGAAGTTCGTTCGGCGGCACCCGACGGCGGCATTAACGTTGTTCGTTTCAGGCGTTTCTAGCATCATTGTTGCGCGATGCGCGGCGGGTAATGACCGAAGTTCGTTCGGCGGCACCCGACGGCGGCATTAACGTTGTTCGTTTCAGGCGTTTCTAGCATCATTGTTGCGCGATGCGCTGTTGGTAATGACCGAAGTTTGTTCGGCGGCACCCGACGGCGGCATTAACGTTGTTCGTTTCAGCCGTTTCTAGCATCATTGTTGCGCGATGCGCGGCGGGTAATAACCGAAGTTCGTTCGGCGGCACCCGCCGGCGGCATTAACGTTATCCGTTTCACGCGTTTCTAAGATCACTGTTGCGCGATGCGCGGCGGGTAATGACCGAAGTTCGTTCGGCGGCACCCGACGGCGGCATTAACGTTATCCGTTTCACGCGTTTCTAGCATCATTGTCGCGCGATGCGCGGCGGGTAATAACCGAAGTTCGATCGGCGGCACCCGCCAGCGACATTAACGTTATCCGTTTCACGCGTTTCTAAGATCATTGTTGCGCGATGCGCGGCGGCTAATGACCGAAGTTCGTTCGGCGGCACCCGACGGCGGCATTAACGTTGTTCGTTTCAGGCGTTTCTAGCATCATTGTTGCGCGATGCGCGGCGGGTAATAACCGAAGTTCGTTCGGCGGCACCCGCCGGCGGCATTAACGTTATCCGTTTCACGCGTTTCTAAGATCACTGTTGCGCGATACGCGGCGGGTAATGACCGAAGTTCGTTCGGCGGCACCCGACGGCGGCATTAACGTTATTCGTTTCACGCGTTTCTAGCATCATTGTCGCGCGATGCGCGGCGGGTAATAACCGAAGTTCGATCGGCGGCACCCGCCAGCGACATTAACGTTATCCGTTTCACGCGTTTCTAAGATCATTGTTGCGCGATGCGCGGCGGCTAATGACCGAAGTTCGTTCGGCGGCACCCGACGGCGGCATTAACGTTGTTCGTTTCTGGCGTTTCTAGCATCATTGTTGCGCGATGCGCTGTTGGTAATGACCGAAGTTCGTTCGGCGGCACCCGACGGCGGCATTAACGTTGTTCGTTTCAGGCGTTTCTAGCATCATTGTTGCGCGATGCGCTGTTGGTAATGACCGAAGTTCGTTCGGCGGCACCCCTATGGCGGCATTAACGTTATCCGTTTCAGCCGTTTCTAGCATCATTGTTGCGCGATGCGCGGCGGGTAATAACCGAAGTTCGTTCGGCGGCACCCGCCGGCGGCATTAAAGTTATCCGTTTCAGGCGTTTCTAGCATCATTGTTGCGCGATGCGCTGTTGGTAATGACTGAAGTTCGTTCGGCGGCACCCGACGGCGGCATTAACGTTGTTCGTTTCAGGCGTTTCTAGCATCATTGTTGCGCGATGCGCTGTTGGTAATGACCGAAGTTCGTTCGGCGGCACCCGCCGGCGGCATTAACGTTATCCGTTTCAGCCGTTTCTAGCATCATTGTTGCGCGATGCGCGGCGGGTAATAACCGAAGTTCGTTCGGCGGCACCCGCCGGCGGCATTAACGTTATCCGTTTCAGGCATTTCTAAGATCATTGTTGCGCGATGCGCTGTTGGTAATGACCGAAGTTCGTTCGGCGGCACCCGCCGGCGGCATTAACGTTATCCGTTTCAGGCGTTTCTAAGATCATTGCTGCGCGATGCGCTGTTGGTAATGACCGAAGTTCGTTCGGCGGCACCCGACGGCGGCATTAACGTTATCCGTTTCAGGCGTTTCTAGCATCATTGTTGCGCGATGCGCTGTTGGTAATGACCGAAGTTCGTTCGGCGGCACCCGCCGGCGGCATTAACGTTATCAGTTTCACGCGTTTCTAAGATCATTGTTGCGCGATGCGCTGTTGGTAATGACCGAAGTTCGTTCGGCGGCACCCGACGGCGGCATTAACGTTATCCGTTTCACGCGTTTCTAAGATCATTGTTGCGCGATGCGCTGTTGCTAATGACCGAAGTTCGTTCGGCGGCACCCGACGGCGGCATTAACGTTGTTCGTTTCAGGCGTTTCTAGCATCATTGTTGCGCGATGCGCTGTTGGTAATGACCGAAGTTCGTTCGGCGGCACCCGACGGCGGCATTAACGTTATCCGTTTCACGCGTTTCTAGCATCATTGTCGCGCGATGCGCGGCGGGTAATAACCGAAGTTCGATCGGCGGCACCCGCCAGCGACATTAACGTTATCCGTTTTACGCGTTTCTAGCATCATTGTTGCGCGATGCGCGGCGGGTAATGACCTAAGTTCGTTCGGCGGCACCCGCCGGCGGCATTAACGTTATACGTTTCAGGCGTTTCTAAGATCATTGTTCCGCGATGCGCTGTTGGTAATGACCGAAGTTCGTTCGGCGGCACCCGACGGCGGCATTAACGTTGTTCGTTTCAGGCGTTTCTAGCATCATTGTTGCGCGATGCGCTGTTGGTAATGACCGAAGTTCGTTCGGCGGCACCCGACGGCGGCATTAACGTTATCCGTTTCAGGCGTTTCTAAGATCATTGCTGCGCGATGCGCTGTTGGTAATGACCGAAGTTCGTTCGGCGGCACCCGACGGCGGCATTAACGTTGTTCGTTTCACGCGTTCCTAAGATCATTGTTGCGCGATGCGCTGTTGGTAATGACCGAAGTTCGTTCGGCGGCACCCGACGGCGGCATTAACGTTATCCGTTACAGGCGTTTCTAGCATCATTGTTGCGCGATGCGCTGTTGGTAATGACCGAAGTTCGTTCGGCGGCACCCGCCGGCGGCATTAACGTTATCCGTTTCAGGCGTTTCTAAGATCATTGTTCCGCGATGCGCTGTTGGTAATGACCGAAGTTCGTTCGGCGGCACCCGACGGCGGCATTAACGTTGTTCGTTTCAAGCGGTTCTAGTATCATTGTTGCGCGATGCGCTGTTGGTAATGACCGAAGTTCGTTCGGCGGCACCCGACGGCGGCATTAACGTTGTTCGTTTCACGCGTTTCTAAGATCATTGTTGCGCGCTGCGCTGCGGGTAATGACCGAAGTTCCTTCGGCGGCACCCGACGGCGGCATTAACGTTGTTCGTTTCACGCGTTTCTAAGATCATTGTTGCGCGATGCGCGGCGGGTAATGACCGAAGTTCGTTCGGCGGCACCCGACGGCGGCATTATCGTTATCCGTTACAGGCGTTTCTAAGATCATTGTTGCGCGATGCGCTGTTGGTAATGACCGAAGTTCGTTCGGCGGCACCCGACGGCGGCATTAACGTTATCCGTTTCACGCGATTCTAAGATCATTGTTGCGCGATGCGCTGTTGGTAATGACCGAAGTTCGTTGGGCGGCACCCGACGGCGGCATTATCGTTATCCGTTACAGGCGTTTCTAAGATCATTGTTGCGCGATGCGCTGTTGGTAATGACCGAAGTTCGTTCGGCGGCACCCGACGGCGGCATTAACGTTATCCGTTTCACGCGTTTCTAAGATCATTGTTGCGCGATGCGCGGCGGGTAATGACCGAAGTTCGTTCGGCGGCACCCGCCGGCGGCATTAACGTTGTTCGTTTCAAGCGGTTCTAGTATCATTGTTGCGCGATGCGCTGTTGGTAATGGCCGAAGTTCGTTCGGCGGCACCCGACGGCGGCATTAACGTTATCCGTTTCACGCGTTTCTAAGATCATTGTTGCGCGCTGCGCTGCGGGTAATGACCGAAGTTCCTTCGGCGGCACCCGACGGCGGCATTAACGTTATCCGTTTCACGCGTTTCTAGCATCATTGTTGCGCGATGCGCTGTTGGTAATGACCGAAGTTCGATCGGCGGCACCCGCCAGCGACATTAACGTTATCCGTTTCACGCGTTTCTAAGATCATTGTTGCGCGATGCGCGGCGGCTAATGACCGAAGTTCGTTCGGCGGCACCCGACGGCGGCATTAACGTTGTTCGTTTCAGGCGTTTCTAGCATCATTGTTGCGCGATGCGCGGCGGGTAATGACCGAAGTTCGTTCGGCGGCACCCGCCGGCGGCATTAACGTTATCCGTTTCAGGCGTTTCTAAGATCATTGCTGCGCGATGCGCTGTTGGTAATGACCGAAGTTCGTTCGGCGGCACCCGACGGCGGCATTAACGTTGTTCGTTTCAGGCGTTTCTAGCATCATTGTTGCGCGATGCGCTGTTGGTAATGACCGAAGTTCGTTCGGCGGCACCCGCCGGCGGCATTAACGTTATCCGTTTCAGGCGTTTCTAAGATCATTGCTGCGCGATGCGCTGTTGGTAATGACCGAAGTTCGTTCGGCGGCACCCGACGGCGGCATTAATGTTATCCGTTTCACGCGTTTCTAAGATCATTGTTGCGCGATGCGCGGCGGCTAATGACCGAAGTTCCTTCGGCGGCACCCGACGGCGGCATTAACGTTATCCGTTTCACGCGTTTCTACAATCATTGTTGCGCGATGCGCGGCGGGTAATGACCGAAGTCCGTTCGGCGGCACCCGACGGCGGCATTAACGTTATCCGTTTCACGCGTTTCTAGCATCATTGTTGCGCGATGCGCTGTTGGTAATGACCGAAGTTCGTTCGGCGGCACCCGCCGGCGGCATTAACGTTATCCGTTTCAGGCGTTTCTAAGATCATTGCTGCGCGATGCGCTGTTGGTAATGACCGAAGTTCGTTCGGCGGCACCCGACGGCGGCATTAACGTTGTTCGTTTCAGGCGTTTCTAGCATCATTGTTGCGCGATGCGCGGCGGGTAATGACCGAAGTTCGTTCGGCGGCACCCGCCGGCGGCATTAACGTTATCCGTTTCAGGCGTTTCTAAGATCATTGTTGCGCGATGCGCTGTTGGTAATGACCGAAATTCGTTCGGCGGCACCCGACGGCGGCATTAACGTTGTTCGTTTCAGGCGTTTCTAGCATCATTGTTGCGCGATGCTCTGTTGGTAATGACCGAAGTTCGTTCGGCGGCACCCGACGGCGCCATTAAAGTTGTTCGTTTCAGGCGTTTCTAGCATCATTGTTGCGCGCTGCGCTGCGGGTAATGACCGAAGTTCGTTCGGCGGCACCCGCCGGCAGCATAAACGTTGCTCGTTTCACGCGTTTCTAAGATCATTGTTGCGCGCTGCGCGGCGGGTAATGACCGAAGTTCCTTCGGCGGTACCCGACGGCGGCATTAACGTTGTTCGTTTCACGCGTTTCTAAGATCATTGTTGAGCGCTGCGCTGCGGGTAATGACCAAAGTTCCTTCGGCGGCACCCGACGGCGGCATTAACGTTGTTCGTTTCACGCGTTCCTAAGATCATTGTTGCGCGATGCGCTGTTGGTAATGACCGAAGTTCGTTGGGCGGCACCCGACGGCGGCATTAACGTTATCCGTTACAGGCGTTTCTAAGATCATTGTTGCGCGATGCGCTGTTGGTAATGACCGAAGTTCGTTCGGTGGCACCCGACGGCGGCATTAACGTTATCCGTTTCACGCGTTTCTAAGATCATTGTTGCGCGATGCGCGGCGGGTAATGACCGAAGTTCGTTCGGCGGCACCCGCCGGCGGCATTAACGTTGTTCGTTTCAAGCGGTTCTAGTATCATTGTTGCGCGATGCGCTGTTGGTAATGACCGAAGTTCGTTCGGCGGCACCCGACGGCGGCATTAACGTTGTTCGTTTCACGCGTTTCTAAGATCATTGTTGCGCGCTGCGCTGCGGGTAATGACCGAAGTTCCTTCGGCGGCACCCGACGGCGGCATTAACGTTGTTCGTTTCACGCGTTTCTAAGATCATTGTTGCGCGATGCGCGGCGGGTAATGACCGAAGTTCGTTCGGCGGCACCCGACGGCGGCATTAACGTTATCCGTTTCACGCGTTTCTAAGATCATTGATGCGCGATGCGCGGCGGGTAATGACCGAAGTTCCTTCGGCGGTACCCGACGGCGGCATTAACGTTGTTCGTTTCACGCGTTTCTAAGATCATTGTTGAGCGATGCGCTGTTGGTAATGACCGAAGTTCGTTCGGCGGCACCCGACGGCGGCATTAACGTTATCCGTTTCACGCGTTTCTAGCATCATTGTTGCGCGATGCGCTGTTGGTAATGACCGAAGTTCGTTCGGCGGCACCCGACGGCGGCATTAACGTTGTTCGTTTCAGGCGTTTCTAGCATCATTGTTGCGCGATGCTCTGTTGGTAATGACCGAAGTTCGTTCGGCGGCACCCGACGGCGGCATTAACGTTATCCGTTTCACGCGTTTCTAAGATCATTGTTGCGCGCTGCGCTGCGGGTAATGACCGAAGTTCCTTCGGCGGCACCCGACGGCGGCATTAACGTTATCCGTTTCACGCGTTTCTACAATCATTGTTGCGCGATGCGCGGCGGGTAATGACCGAAGTCCGTTCGGCGGCACCCGCCGGCGGCATTAACGTTATCCGTTTCACGCGTTCCTAAGATCATTGTTGCGCGATGCGCGGCGGCTAATGAGCGAAGTTCGTTCGGCGGCACCCGACGGCGGCATTAACGTTGTTCGTTTCAGGCGTTTCTAGCATCATTGTTGCGCGATGCGCGGCGGGTAATGACCGAAGTTCGTTCGGCGGCACCCGCCGGCGGCATTAACGTTATCCGTTTCAGGCGTTTCTAAGATCATTGTTGCGCGATGCGCTGTTGGTAATGACTGAAGTTCGTTCGGCGGCACCCGACGGCGGCATTAACGTTATCCGTTTCAGGCGTTTCTAAGATCATTGTTGCGCGATGCGCTGTTGGTAATGACCGAAGTTCGTTCGGCGGCACCCGACGGCGGCATAAACGTTGTTCGTTTCACGCACTTCTAAGATCATTGTTGCGCGCTGCGCGGCGGGTAATGACCGAAGTTCCTTCGGCGGTACCCGACGGCGGCATTAACGTTGTTCGTTTCACGCGTTTCTAAGATCATTGTTGCGCGATGCGCTGTTGGTAATGACCGAAGTTCGCTGGGCGGCACCCGACGGCGGCATTAACGTTATCCGTTACAGGCGTTTCTAAGATCATTGTTGCGCGATGCGCTGTTGGTAATGACCGAAGTTCGTTCGGCGGAACCCGACGGCGGCATTAACGTTATCCGTTTCACGCGTTTCTAAGATCATTGTTGCGCGATGCGCGGCGGGTAATGACCGAAGTTCGTTCGGCGGCACCCGCCGGCGGCATTAACGTTGTTCGTTTCAAGCGGTTCTAGTATCATTGTTGCGCGATGCGCTGTTGGTAATGACCGAAGTTCGTTCGGCGGCACCCGACGGCGGCATTAACGTTGTTCGTTTCACGCGTTTCTAAGATCATTGTTGCGCGCTGCGCTGCGGGTAATGACCGAAGTTCCTTCGGCGGCACCCGACGGCGGCATTAACGTTGTTCGTTTCACGCGCTTCTAAGATCATTGTTGCGCGATGCGCGGCGGGTAATGACCGAAGTTCGTTCGGCGGCACCCGACGGCGGCATTAACGTTATCCGTTTCACGCGTTTCTAAGATCATTGATGCGCGATGCGCGGCGGGTAATGACCGAAGTTCCTTCGGCGGTACCCGACGGCGGCACTAACGTTGTTCGTTTCACGCGTTTCTAAGATCATTGTTGAGCGACGCGCTGTTGGTAATGACCGAAGTTCGTTCGGCGGCACCCGACGGCGGCATTAACGTTATCCGTTTCACGCGTTTCTAGCATCATTGTTGCGCGATGCGCTGTTGGTAATGACCGAAGTTCGTTCGGCGGCACCCGACGGCGGCATTAACGTTGTTCGTTTCAGGCGTTTCTAGCATCATTGTTGCGCGATGCTCTGTTGGTAATGACCGAAGTTCGTTCGGCGGCACCCGACGGCGGCATTAACGTTATCCGTTTCACGCGTTTCTAAGATCATTGTTGCGCGCTGCGCTGCGGGTAATGACCGAAGTTCCTTCGGCGGCACCCGACGGCGGCATTAACGTTATCCGTTTCACGCGTTTCTACAATCATTGTTGCGCGATGCGCGGCGGGTAATGACCGAAGTCCGTTCGGCGGCACCCGCCGGCGGCATTAACGTTATCCGTTTCACGCGTTCCTAAGATCATTGTTGCGCGATGCGCGGCGGCTAATGAGCGAAGTTCGTTCGGCGGCACCCGACGGCGGCATTAACGTTGTTCGTTTCAGGCGTTTCTAGCATCATTGTTGCGCGATGCGCGGCGGGTAATGACCGAAGTTCGTTCGGCGGCACCCGCCGGCGGCATTAACGTTATCCGTTTCAGGCGTTTCTAAGATCATTGTTGCGCGATGCGCTGTTGGTAATGACTGAAGTTCGTTCGGCGGCACCCGACGGCGGCATTAACGTTGTTCGTTTCAGGCGTTTCTAGCATCATTGTTGCGCGATGCTCTGTTGGTAATGACCGAAGTTCGTTCGGCGGCACCCGACGGCGCCATTAAAGTTGTTCGTTTCAGGCGTTTCTAGCATCATTGTTGCGCGATGCGCGGCGGGTAATAACCGAAGTTCGATCGGCGGCACCCGCCAGCGACATTAACGTTATCCGTTTCACGCGTTTCTAAGATCATTGTTGCGCGATGCGCTGTTGGTAATGACCGAAGTTCGTTCGGCGGCACCCGACGGCGGCATAAACGTTGTTCGTTTCACGCACTTCTAAGATCATTGTTGCGCGCTGCGCGGCGGGTAATGACCGAAGTTCCTTCGGCGGTACCCGACGGCGGCATTAACGTTGTTCGTTTCACGCGTTTCTAAGATCATTGTTGCGCGATGCGCTGTTGGTAATGACCGAAGTTCGTTGGGCGGCACCCGACGGCGGCATTAACGTTATCCGTTACAGGCGTTTCTAAGATCATTGTTGCGCGATGCGCTGTTGGTAATGACCGAAGTTCGTTCGGCGGAACCCGACGGCGGCATTAACGTTATCCGTTTCACGCGTTTCTAAGATCATTGTTGCGCGATGCGCGGCGGGTAATGACCGAAGTTCGTTCGGCGGCACCCGCCGGCGGCATTAACGTTGTTCGTTTCAAGCGGTTCTAGTATCATTGTTGCGCGATGCGCTGTTGGTAATGACCGAAGTTCGTTCGGCGGCACCCGCCGGCGGCATTAACGTTATCCGTTTCAGGCGTTTCTACAATCATTGTTGCGCGATGCGCGGCGTGTAATGACCGATGTTCGTTCGGCGGCACCCGCCGGCGGCATAAACGTTGTTCGTTTCACGCGTTTCTAAGATCATTGTTGAGCGCTGCGATGCGGGTAATGACCGAAGTTCCTTCGGCGGCACCCGACGGCGGCATTAACGTTGTTCGTTTCACGCGTTTCTAAGATCATTGTTGCGCGATGCGCGGCGGGTAATGACCGAAGTTCGTTCGGCGGCACCCGACGGCGGCATTAACGTTATCCGTTTCACGCGTTTCTAAGATCATTGTTGCGCGATGCGCGGCGGGTAATGACCGAAGTTCGTTCGGCGGCACCCGACGGCGGCATTAACGTTGTTCGTTTCAGCCGTTTCTAAGATCATTGTTGCGCGATGCGCTGTTGGTAATGACCGATGTTCGTTGGGCGGCACCCGACGGCGGCATTAACGTTGTTCGTTTCAGCCGTTTCTAGCATCATTGTTGCGCGATGCGCGGCGGGTAATAACCGAAGTTCGTTCGGCGGCACCCGCCGGCGGCATTAACGTTATCCGTTTCAGGCGTTTCTAAGATCATTGTTGCGCGATGCGCTGTTGGTAATGACCGAAGTTCGTTCGGCGGCACCCGACGGCGGCATTAACGTTATCCGTTTCACGCGTTTCTAAGATCATTGTTGCGTGATGCGCTGTTGGTAATGACCTAAGTTCGTTCGGCGGCACCCGACGGCGGCATTAACGTTGTTCGTTTCAGGCGTTTCTAAGGTCAATGTTGCGCGATGCGCTGTTGGTAATGACCGAAGTTCATTCGGCGGCACCCGACGGCGGAATTAACATTATCCGTTTCACGCGTTTCTAAGATCATTGTTGCGCGATGCGCGGCGGGTAATGACCGAAGTTCGTTCGGCGGCACCCGACGGCGGCATTAACGTTATCCGATTCACGCGTTTCTAAGATCATTGTTGCGCGATGCGCGGCGCGTAATGACCGAAGTTCGTTCGGCGGCACCCGCCGGCGGCATTAACGTTATCCGTTTCAGGCGTTTCTAAGATCATTGTTACGCGATGCGCTGTTGGTAATGACCGAAGTTCGTTGGGCGGCACCCGACGGCGGCATTAACGTTATCCGTTACAGGCGTTTCTAAGATCATTGTTGCGCGATGCGCTGTTGGTAATGACCGAAGTTCGTTCGGCGGCACCCGACGGCGGCATTAACGTTATCCGTTTCACGCGTTTCTAAGATCATTGTTGCGCGATGCGCGGCGGGTAATGACCGAAGTTCGTTCGGCGGCACCCGCCGGCGGCATAAACGTTGTTCGTTTCACGCGTTTCTAAGATCATTGTTGCGCGCTGCGCGGCGGGTAATGACCGAAGTTCCTTCGGCGGTACCCGACGGCGGCATTAACGTTGTTCGTTTCACGCGTTTCTACGATCATTGTTGCGCGATGCGCTGTTGGTAATGACCGAAGTTCGTTCGGCGGCACCCGACGGCGGCATTAACGTTATCCGTTTCACGCGTTTCTATAATCATTGATGCGCGATGCGCGGCGGGTAATGACCGAAGTTCGTTCGGCGGCACCCGCCGGCGGCATTAACGTTATCCGTTTCAGGCGTTTCTAAGATGATTGTTGCGCGATGCGCTGTTGGTAATGACCGAAGTTCGTTCGGCGGCACCCGACGGCGGCATTAACGTTATCCGTTTCACGCGTTTCTAAGACCATTGATGCGCG
Source organism: Xylocopa violacea (assembly GCA_963969225.1). Lineage (NCBI taxonomy): Eukaryota > Metazoa > Arthropoda > Insecta > Hymenoptera > Apidae > Xylocopa > Xylocopa violacea. Next base: position 26,864,519 of record CAXAJV010000004.1, read on the forward strand.
ATTCGCGGCGGGTAATGACCGAAGTTCGTTCGGCGGCACCCGCCGGCGGCATAAACGTTGTTCGTTTCACGCGTTTCTAAGATCATTGTTGCGCGCTGCGCGGCGGGTAATGACCGAAGTTCCTTTGGCGGTACCCGACGGCGGCATTAACGTTGTTCGTTTCACGCGTTTCTACGATCATTGTTGCGCGATGCGCTGTTGGTAATGACCGAAGTACGTTCGGCGGCACCCGACGGCGGCATTAACGTTATCCGTTTCACGCGTTTCTAAGATCATTGTTGCGCGATGCGCGGCGCGTAATGACCGAAGTTCGTTCGGCGGCACCCGCCGGCGGCATTAATGTTATCCGTTTCAGGCGTTTCTAAGATCATTGTTACGCGATGCGCTGTTGGTAATGACCGAAGTTCGTTGGGCGGCACCCGACGGCGGCATTAACGTTATCTGTTACAGGCGTTTCTAAGATCATTGTTGCGCGATGCGCTGTTGGTAATGACCGAAGTTCGTTCGGCGGCACCCGACGGCGGCATTAACGTTATCCGTTTCACGCGTTTCTAAGATCATTGTTGCGCGATGCGCGGCGGGTAATGACCGAAGTTCGTTCGGCGGCACCCGCCGGCGGCATAAACGTTGTTCGTTTCACGCGTTTCTAAGATCATTGTTGCGCGCTGCGCGGCGGGTAATGACCGAAGTTCCTTCGGCGGTACCCGACGGCGGCATTAACGTTGTTCGTATCACGCGTTTCTACGATCATTGTTGCGCGATGCGCTGTTGGTAATGACCGAAGTTCGTTCGGCGGCACCCGACGGCGGCATTAACGTTATCCGTTTCACGCGTTCCTATAATCATTGATGCGCGATGCGCGGCGGGTAATGACCGAAGTTCGTTCGGCGGCACCCGCCGGCGGCATTAACGTTATCCGTTTCAGGCGTTTCTAAGATGATTGTTGCGCGATGCGCTGTTGGTAATGACCGAAGTTCGTTCGGCGGCACCCGACGGCGGCATTAACGTTATCCGTTTCACGCGTTTCTAAGACCATTGATGCGCGATTCGCGGCGGGTAATGACCGAAGTTCGTTCGGCGGCACCCGCCGGCGGCATAAACGTTGTTCGTTTCACGCGTTTCTAAGATCATTGTTGCGCGCTGCGCGGCGGGTAATGACCGAAGTTCCTTCGGCGGTACCCGACGGCGGCATTAACGTTGTTCGTTTCACGCGTTTCTACGATCATTGATGCGCGATGCGCGGCGGGTAATGACCGAAGTTCGTTCGGCGGCACCCGACGGCGGCATTAACGTTATCCGTTTCACGCGTTTCTAAGATCATTGTTGCGCGATGCGCGGCGGGTAATGACCGAAGTTCGTTCGGCGGCACCCGCCGGCGGCATTAACGTTATCCGTTTCACGCGTTTCTAAGATCATTGATGCGCGATGCGCGGCGGGTAATGACCGAAGTTCGTTCGGCGGCACCCGCCGGCGGCATAAACGTTGTTCGTTTCACGCGTTTCTAAGATCATTGTTGCGCGCTGCGCGGCGGGTAATGACCGAAGTTCCTTCGGCGGTACCCGACGGCGGCATTAACGTTGTTCGTTTCACGCGTTTCTACGATCATTATTGCGCGATGCGCTGTTGGTAATGACCGAAGTTCGTTCGGCGGCACCCGACGGCGGCATTAACGTTATCCGTTTCACGCGTTTCTAAGACCATTGATGCGCGATTCGCGGCGGGTAATGACCGAAGTTCGTTCGGCGGCACCCGCCGGCGGCATAAACGTTGTTCGTTTCACGCGTTTCTAAGATCATTGTTGCGCGCTGCGCGGCGGGTAATGACCGAAGTTCCTTCGGCGGTACCCGACGGCGGCATTAACGTTGTTCGTTTCACGCGTTTCTACGATCATTGTTGCGCGATGCGCTGTTGGTAATGACCGAAGTTCGTTCGGCGGCACCCGACGGTGGCATTAACGTTATCCGTTTCACGCCTTTCTATGATCATTGATGCGCGATGCGCGGCGGGTAACGACCGAAGTTCGTTCGGCGGCACCCGCCGGCGGCATTAACGTTATCCGTTTCAGGCGTTTCTAAGATCATTGTTGCGCGATGCGCGGCGGGTAATGACCGAAGTTCGTTCGGCGGCACCCGACGGCGGCATTAACGTTATCCGTTTCACGCGTTTCTAAGATCATTGATGCGCGATGCGCGGCGGGTAATGACCGAAGTTCGTTCGGCGGCACCCGACGGCGGCATTAACGTTATCCGTTTCACGCGATTCTAAGATCATTTATGCGCGATGCGCGGCGGGTAATGACCGAAGTTCGTTCGGCGGCACCCGCCGGTGGCATAAACGTTGTTCGTTTCACGCGTTTCTAAGATCATTGTTGCGCGCTGCGCTGCGGGTAATGACCGAAGTTCCTTCGGCGGCACCCGACGGCGGCATTAACGTTATCCGTTTCACGCGTTTCTAAGATCATTGATGCGCGATGCGCGGCGGGTAATGACCGAAGTTCGTTCGGCGGCACCCGACGGCGGCATTAACGTTATCCGTTTCACGCGTTTCTAAGATCATTGTTGCGCGATGCGCTGTTGGTAATGACCGAAGTTCGTTCGGCGGCACCCGACGGCGGCATTAACGTTATCCGTTTCACGCGTTTCTGTAATCATTGATGCGCGATGCGCGGCGGGTAATGACCGAAGTTCGTTCGGCGGCACCCGCCGGCGGCATTAACGTTATCCGTTTCAGGCGTTTCTAAGATGATTGTTGCGCGATGCGCTGTTGGTAATGACCGAAGTTCGTTCGGCGGCACCCGACGGCGGCATTAACGTTATCCGTTTCACGCGTTTCTAAGACCATTGATGCGCGATTCGCGGCGGGTAATGACCGAAGTTCGTTCGGCGGCACCCGCCGGCGGCATAAACGTTGTTCGTTTCACGCGTTTCTAAGATCATTGTTGCGCGCTGCGCGGCGGGTAATGACCGAAGTTCCTTCGGCGGTACCCGACGGCGGCATTAACGTTGTTCGTTTCACGCGTTTCTACGATCATTGTTGCGCGATGCGCTGTTGGTAATGACCGAAGTTCGTTCGGCGGCACCCGCCGGCGGCATTAACGTTATCAGTTTCAGGCGTTTCTACGATCATTGTTGCGCGATGCGCGGCGGGTAATGACCGAAGTTCGTTCGGCGGCACCCGCCGGCGGCATTAACGTTATCCGTTTCACGCGTTTCTAAGATCATTGATGAGCGATGCGCGGCGGGTAATGACCGAAGTTCGTTCGGCGGCACCCGACGGCGGCATTAACGTTATCCGTTTCACGTGTTTCTAAGATCATTGTTGCGCGATGCGCGGCGGGTAATGACCGAAGTTCGTTCGGCGGCACCCGACGGCGGCCTTAACGTTATCCGTTTCACGCGTTTCTACGATCATTGTTGCGCGATGCGCGGCGGGTAATGACCGAAGTTCGTTCGGCGGCACCCGCCGGCGGCATTATCGTTATCCGTTTCAGGCGTTTCTAAGATCATTGTTGCGCGATGCGCTGTTGGTAATGACCGAAGTTCGTTCGGCGGCACCCGACGGCGGCATTAACGTTATCCGTTTCACGCGTTTCTAAGATCATTGTTGCGCGATGCGCGGCGGGTAATGACCGAAGTTCGTTCGGCGGCACCCGACGGCGGCATTAACGTTATCCGTTTCACGCGTTTCTACGATCATTGTTGCGCGATGCGCGGCGGTTAATGACCGAAGTTCGTTCGGCGGTACCCGCCGGCGGCATTAACGTTATCCGTTTCACGCGTTTCTACGATCATTGTTGCGCGATGCGCGGCGGGTAATGACCGAAGTCCATTCGACGGCACCCGCCGGCGGCATTAACGTTATCCGTTTTACGCGTTCCTAAGATCATTGTTGCGCGATGCGCTGTTGGTAATGACCGAAGTTCGTTCGGCGGCACCCGACGGCGGCATTAACGTTATCCGTTTCACGCGTTTCTAAGATCATTGATGCGCGATGCGCGGCGGGTAATGACCGAAGTTCGTTCGGCGGCACCCGACGGCGGCATTAACGTTATCCGTTTCACGCGATTCTAAGATCATTTATGCGCGATGCGCGGCGGGTAATGACCGAAGTTCGTTCGGCGGCACCCGCCGGTGGCATAAACGTTGTTCGTTTCACGCGTTTCTAAGATCATTGTTGCGCGCTGCGCTGCGGGTAATGACCGAAGTTCCTTCGGCGGCACCCGACGGCGGCATTAACGTTATCCGTTTCACGCGTTTCTAAGATCATTGATGCGCGATGCGCGGCGGGTAATGACCGAAGTTCGTTCGGCGGCACCCGACGGCGGCATTAACGTTATCCGTTTCACGCGTTTCTAAGATCATTGTTGCGCGATGCGCGGCGGGTAATGACCGAAGTTCGTTCGGCGGCACCCGCCGGCGGCATTAACGTTATCCGTTTCACGCGTTTCTAAGATCATTGATGCGCGATGCGCGGCGGGTAATGACCGAAGTTCGTTCGGCGGCACCCGCCGGCGGCATAAACGTTGTTCGTTTCACGCGTTTCTAAGATCATTGATGAGCGATGCGCGGCGGGTAATGACCGAAGTTCCTTCGGCGGTACCCGACGGCGGCATTAACGTTGTTCGTTTCACGCGTTTCTACGATCATTGTTGCGCGATGCGCTGTTGGTAATGACCGAAGTTCGTTCGGCGGCACCCGACGGCGGCATTAACGTTATCCGTTTCACGCGTTTCTAAGACCATTGATGCGCGATTCGCGGCGGGTAATGACCGAAGTTCGTTCGGCGGCACCCGCCGGCGGCATAAACGTTGTTCGTTTCACGCGTTTCTAAGATCATTGTTGCGCGCTGCGCGGCGGGTAATGACCGAAGTTCCTTCGGCGGTACCCGACGGCGGCATTAACGTTGTTCGTTTCACGCGTTTCTACGATCATTGTTGCGCGATGCGCTGTTGGTAATGACCGAAGTTCGTTCGGCGGCACCCGCCGGCGGCATTAACGTTATCAGTTTCAGGCGTTTCTACGATCATTGTTGCGCGATGCGCGGCGGGTAATGACCGAAGTTCGTTCGGCGGCACCCGCCGGCGGCATTAACGTTATCCGTTTCACGCGTTTCTAAGATCATTGATGAGCGATGCGCGGCGGGTAATGACCGAAGTTCGTTCGGCGGCACCCGACGGCGGCATTAACGTTATCCGTTTCACGTGTTTCTAAGATCATTGTTGCGCGATGCGCGGCGGGTAATGACCGAAGTTCGTTCGGCGGCACCCGACGGCGGCCTTAACGTTATCCGTTTCACGCGTTTCTACGATCATTGTTGCGCGATGCGCGGCGGGTAATGACCGAAGTTCGTTCGGCGGCACCCGCCGGCGGCATTATCGTTATCCGTTTCAGGCGTTTCTAAGATCATTGTTGCGCGATGCGCTGTTGGTAATGACCGAAGTTCGTTCGGCGGCACCCGACGGCGGCATTAACGTTATCCGTTTCACGCGTTTCTAAGATCATTGTTGCGCGATGCGCGGCGGGTAATGACCGAAGTTCGTTCGGCGGCACCCGACGGCGGCATTAACGTTATCCGTTTCACGCGTTTCTACGATCATTGTTGCGCGATGCGCGGCGGTTAATGACCGAAGTTCGTTCGGCGGCACCCGCCGGCGGCATTAACGTTATCCGTTTCACGCGTTTCTAAGATCACTGTAGCGCGATGCGCGGCGGGTAATGACCGAAGTTCGTTCGCCGGCACCCGACGGCGGCATTAACGTTATCCGTTTCACGTGTTTCTAAGATCATTGTTGCGCGATGCGCGGCGGGTAATGACCGAAGTTCGTTCGGCGGCACCCGACGGCGGCATTAACGTTATCCGTTTCACGCGTTTCTAAGATCATTGATGAGCGATGCGCGGCGGGTAATGACCGAAGTTCCTTCGGCCGTACCCGACGGCGGCATTAACGTTATCCGTTTCACGCGTTTCTAAGATCATTGTTGCGCGATGCGCGGCGGGTAATGACCGAAGTTCGTTCGGCGGCACCCGACGGCGGCATTAACGTTATCCGTTTCACGCGTTTCTACGATCATTGTTGCGCGATGCGCGGCGGGTAATGACCGAAGTTCGTTCGGCGGTACCCGCCGGCGGCATTAACGTTATCCGTTTCACGCGTTTCTACGATCATTGTTGCGCGATGCGCGGCGGGTAATGACCGAAGTCCATTCGACGGCACCCGCCGGCGGCATTAACGTTATCCGTTTTACGCGTTCCTAAGATCATTGTTGCGCGATGCGCTGTTGGTAATGACCGAAGTTCGTTCGGCGGCACCCGACGGCGGCATTAACGTTATCCGTTTCACGCGTTTCTAAGATCATTGATGCGCGATGCGCGGCGGGTAATGACCGAAGTTCGTTCGGCGGCACCCGACGGCGGCATTAACGTTATCCGTTTCACGCGATTCTAAGATCATTTATGCGCGATGCGCGGCGGGTAATGACCGAAGTTCGTTCGGCGGCACCCGCCGGTGGCATAAACGTTGTTCGTTTCACGCGTTTCTAAGATCATTGTTGCGCGCTGCGCTGCGGGTAATGACCGAAGTTCCTTCGGCGGCACCCGACGGCGGCATTAACGTTATCCGTTTCACGCGTTTCTAAGATCATTGATGCGCGATGCGCGGCGGGTAATGACCGAAGTTCGTTCGGCGGCACCCGACGGCGGCATTAACGTTATCCGTTTCACGCGTTTCTAAGATCATTGTTGCGCGATGCGCGGCGGGTAATGACCGAAGTTCGTTCGGCGGCACCCGCCGGCGGCATTAACGTTATCCGTTTCACGCGTTTCTAAGATCATTGATGCGCGATGCGCGGCGGGTAATGACCGAAGTTCGTTCGGCGGCACCCGCCGGCGGCATAAACGTTGTTCGTTTCACGCGTTTCTAAGATCATTGATGAGCGATGCGCGGCGGGTAATGACCGAAGTTCCTTCGGCGGTACCCGACGGCGGCATTAACGTTGTTCGTTTCACGCGTTTCTACGATCATTGTTGCGCGATGCGCTGTTGGTAATGACCGAAGTTCGTTCGGCGGCACCCGACGGCGGCATTAACGTTATCCGTTTCACGCGTTTCTAAGACCATTGATGCGCGATTCGCGGCGGGTAATGACCGAAGTTCGTTCGGCGGCACCCGCAGGCGGCATAAACGTTGTTCGTTTCACGCGTTTCTAAGATCATTGTTGCGCGCTGCGCGGCGGGTAATGACCGAAGTTCCTTCGGCGGTACCCGACGGCGGCATTAACGTTGTTCGTTTCACGCGTTTCTACGATCATTGTTGCGCGATGCGCTGTTGGTAATGACCGAAGTTCGTTCGGCGGCACCCGACGGCGGCATTAACGTTATCCGTTTCACGCGTTTCTAAGACCATTGATGCGCGATTCGCGGCGGGTAATGACCGAAGTTCGTTCGGCGGCACCCGCCGGCGGCATAAACGTTGTTCGTTTCACGCGTTTCTAAGATCATTGTTGCGCGCTGCGCGGCGGGTAATGACCGAAGTTCCTTCGGCCGTACCCGACGGCGGCATTAACGTTGTTCGTTTCACGCGTTTCTACGATCATTGTTGCGCGATGCGCTGTTGGTAATGACCGAAGTTCGTTCGGCGGCACCCGCCGGCGGCACCCGCCGGCGGCATTAACGTTATCAGTTTCAGGCGTTTCTACGATCATTGTTGCGCGATGCGCGGCGGGTAATGACCGAAGTTCGTTCGGCGGCACCCGCCGGCGGCATTAACGTTATCCGTTTCACGCGTTTCTAAGATCATTGATGAGCGATGCGCGGCGGGTAATGACCGAAGTTCGTTCGGCGGCACCCGACGGCGGCATTAACGTTATCCGTTTCACGTGTTTCTAAGATCATTGTTGCGCGATGCGCGGCGGGTAATGACCGAAGTTCGTTCGGCGGCACCCGACGGCGGCCTTAACGTTATCCGTTTCACGCGTTTCTACGATCATTGTTGCGCGATGCGCGGCGGGTAATGACCGAAGTTCGTTCGGCGGCACCCGCCGGCGGCATTATCGTTATCCGTTTCAGGCGTTTCTAAGATCATTGTTGCGCGATGCGCTGTTGGTAATGACCGAAGTTCGTTCGGCGGCACCCGACGGCGGCATTAACGTTATCCGTTTCACGCGTTTCTAAGATCATTGTTGCGCGATGCGCGGCGGGTAATGACCGAAGTTCGTTCGGCGGCACCCGACGGCGGCATTAACGTTATCCGTTTCACGCGTTTCTACGATCATTGTTGCGCGATGCGCGGCGGGTAATGACCGAAGTTCGTTCGGCGGCACCCGCCGGCGGCATTAACGTTATCCGTTTCACGCGTTTCTAAGATCACTGTAGCGCGATGCGCGGCGGGTAATGACCGAAGTTCGTTCGCCGGCACCCGACGGCGGCATTAACGTTATCCGTTTCACGTGTTTCTAAGATCATTGTTGCGCGATGCGCGGCGGGTAATGACCGAAGTTCGTTCGGCGGCACCCGACGGCGGCATTAACGTTATCCGTTTCACGCGTTTCTAAGATCATTGATGAGCGATGCGCGGCGGGTAATGACCGAAGTTCCTTCGGCCGTACCCGACGGCGGCATTAACGTTATCCGTTTCACGCGTTTCTAAGATCATTGTTGCGCGATGCGCGGCGGGTAATGACCGAAGTTCGTTCGGCGGCACCCGACGGCGGCATTAACGTTATCCGTTTCACGCGTTTCTACGATCATTGTTGCGCGATGCGCGGCGGGTAATGACCGAAGTTCGTTCGGCGGTACCCGCCGGCGGCATTAACGTTATCCGTTTCACGCGTTTCTACGATCATTGTTGCGCGATGCGCGGCGGGTAATGACCGAAGTCCATTCGGCGGCACCCGCCGGCGGCATTAACGTTATCCGTTTTACGCGTTCCTAAGATCATTGTTGCGCGATGCGCTGTTGGTAATGACCGAAGTTCGTTCGGCGGCACCCGACGGCGGCATTAACGTTATCCGTTTCACGCGTTTCTAAGATCATTGATGCGCGATGCGCGGCGGGTAATGACCGAAGTTCGTTCGGCGGCACCCGACGGCGGCATTAACGTTATCCGTTTCACGCGATTCTAAGATCATTTATGCGCGATGCGCGGCGGGTAATGACCGAAGTTCGTTCGGCGGCACCCGCCGGTGGCATAAACGTTGTTCGTTTCACGCGTTTCTAAGATCATTGTTGCGCGCTGCGCTGCGGGTAATGACCGAAGTTCCTTCGGCGGCACCCGACGGCGGCATTAACGTTATCCGTTTCACGCGTTTCTAAGATCATTGATGCGCGATGCGCGGCGGGTAATGACCGAAGTTCGTTCGGCGGCACCCGACGGCGGCATTAACGTTATCCGTTTCACGCGTTTCTACGATCATTGTTGCGCGATGCGCGGCGGGTAATGACCGAAGTTCGTTCGGCGGAACCCGACGGCGGCATTAACGTTGTTCGTTTCAGGCGTTTCTAGCATCATTGTTGCGCGATGCGCGACGGGTAATAACCGAAGTTCGTTCGGCGGCACCCGCCGGCAGCATAAACGTTGTTCGTTTCAAGCGTTTCTAGCGTCATTGTTGCGCGATGCGCGGCGGGTAATGACCGAAGTTCGTTCGGCGGCACCCGACGGCGGCATTAACGTTATCCGTTTCACGCGTTTCTAAGATCATTGATGAGCGATGCGCGGCGGGTAATGACCGAAGTTCGTTCGGGGGCACCTGACGGCGGCCTTAACGTTATCTGTTTCACGCGTTTCTACGATCATTGTTGCGCGATGCGCGGCGGGTAATGACCGAAGTCCGTTCGACGGCACCCGACGGCGGCAGTAACGTTATCCGTTTCACGCGTTTCTAAGGTCATTGATGCGCGATGCGCGGCGGGTAATGACCGAAGTTCGTTCGGCGGCACCCGACGGATGCATTAACGTTATCCGTTTCACGCGTTTCTAAGTTCATTGTTGCGCGATGCGCTGTTGGTAATGACCGAAGTTCGTTCGGCGGCATCCGCCGGCGGCATTAACGTTATCCGTTTCACGCGTTTCTAAGATCATTGTTGCGCGATGCGCGGCGGGTAATGACCGAAGTTCCTTCGGCGGCACCCGACAGCGGCATTAACGTTATCCGTTTCACGCGTTTCTACGTTCATTGTTGCGCGATGCGCGGCGGGTAATGACCGAAGTTCGTTCGGCGGCACCCGCCGGCGGCATTAACGTTATCCGTTTCACGCGTTTCTACGATCATTGTTGCGCGATGCGCGGCGGGTAATGACCGAAGTTCGTTCGGCGGCACCCGCCGGCGGCATTAACGTTATCCGTTTCACGCGTTTCTAAGATCACTGTTGCGCGATGCGCGGCGGGTAATGACCGAAGTTCGTTCGGCGGCACCCGACGGCGGCATTAACGTTATCCGTTTCACGTGTTTCTAAGATCATTGTTGCGCGATGCGCGGCGGGTAATGACCGAAGTTCGTTCGGCGGCACCCGACGGCGGCATTAACGTTATCCGTTTCACGCGTTTCTAAGATCATTGATGAGCGATGCGCGGCGGGTAATGACCGAAGTACCTTCGGCCGTACCCGACGGCGGCATTAACGTTATCCGTTTCACGCGTTTCTAAGATCATTGTTGCGCGATGCGCGGCGGGTAATGACCGAAGTTCGTTCGGCGGCACCCGACGGCGGCATTAACGTTATCCGTTTCACGCGTTTCTACGATCATTGTTGCGCGATGCGCGGCGGGTAATGACCGAAGTTCGTTCGGCGGCACCCGCCGGCGGCATTAACGTTATCCGTTTCACGCGTTTCTACGATCATTGTTGCGCGATGCGCGGCGGGTAATGACCGAAGTTCGTTCGGCGGCACCCGCCGGCGGCATTAACGTTATCCGTTTCACGCGTTTCTAAGATCACTGTTGCGCGATGCGCGGCGGGTAATGACCGAAGTTCGTTCGCCGGCACCCGACGGCGGCATTAACGTTATCCGTTTCACGTGTTTCTAAGATCATTGTTGCGCGATGCGCGGCGGGTAATGACCGAAGTTCGTTCGGCGGCACCCGACGGCGGCATTAACGTTATCCGTTTCACGCGTTTCTAAGATCATTGATGAGCGATGCGCGGCGGGTAATGACCGAAGTTCCTTCGGCCGTACCCGACGGCGGCATTAACGTTATCCGTTTCACGCGTTTCTAAGATCATTGTTGCGCGATGCGCGGCGGGTAATGACCGAAGTTCGTTCGGCGGCACCCGACGGCGGCATTAACGTTATCCGTTTCACGCGTTTCTAAGATCACTGTTGCGCGATGCGCGGCGGGTAATGACCGAAGTTCGTTCGCCGGCACCCGACGGCGGCATTAACGTTATCCGTTTCACGTGTTTCTAAGATCATTGTTGCGCGATGCGCGGCGGGTAATGACCGAAGTTCGTTCGGCGGCACCCGACGGCGGCATTAACGTTATCCGTTTCACGCGTTTCTAAGATCATTGATGAGCGATGCGCGGCGGGTAATGACCGAAGTTCGTTCGGCGGAACCCGACGGCGGCATTAACGTTGTTCGTTTCAGGCGTTTCTAGCATCATTGTTGCGCGATGCGCGACGGGTAATAACCGAAGTTCGTTCGGCGGCACCCGCCGGCAGCATAAACGTTGTTCGTTTCAAGCGTTTCTAGCGTCATTGTTGCGCGATGCGCGGCGGGTAATGACCGAAGTTCGTTCGGCGGCACCCGACGGCGGCATTAACGTTATCCGTTTCACGCGTTTCTAAGATCATTGATGAGCGATGCGCGGCGGGTAATGACCGAAGTTCGTTCGGCGGCACCTGACGGCGGCCTTAACGTTATCTGTTTCACGCGTTTCTACGATCATTATTGCGCGATGCGCGGCGGGTAATGACCGAAGTCCGTTCGGCGGCACCCGACGGCGGCAGTAACGTTATCCGTTTCACGCGTTTCTAAGATCATTGATGCGCGATGCGCGGCGGGTAATGACCGAAGTTCGTTCGGCGGCACCCGACGGATGCATTAACGTTATCCGTTTCACGCGTTTCTAAGTTCATTGTTGCGCGATGCGCTGTTGGTAATGACCGAAGTTCGTTCGGCGGCATCCGCCGGCGGCATTAACGTTATCCGTTTCACGCGTTTCTAAGATCATTGTTGCGCGATGCGCGGCGGGTAATGACCGAAGTTCCTTCGGCGGCACCCGACAGCGGCATTAACGTTATCCGTTTCACGCGTTTCTACGTTCATTGTTGCGCGATGCGCGGCGGGTAATGACCGAAGTTCGTTCGGCGGCACCCGCCGGCGGCATTAACGTTATCCGTTTCACGCGTTTCTACGATCATTGTTGCGCGATGCGCGGCGGGTAATGACCGAAGTTCGTTCGGCGGCACCCGCCGGCGGCATTAACGTTATCCGTTTCACGCGTTTCTAAGATCACTGTTGCGCGATGCGCGGCGGGTAATGACCGAAGTTCGTTCGCCGGCACCCGACGGCGGCATTAACGTTATCCGTTTCACGTGTTTCTAAGATCATTGTTGCGCGATGCGCGGCGGGTAATGACCGAAGTTCGTTCGGCGGCACCCGACGGCGGCATTAACGTTATCCGTTTCACGCGTTTCTAAGATCATTGATGAGCGATGCGCGGCGGGTAATGACCGAAGTTCCTTCGGCCGTACCCGACGGCGGCATTAACGTTATCCGTTTCACGCGTTTCTAAGATCATTGTTGCGCGATGCGCGGCGGGTAATGACCGAAGTTCGTTCGGCGGCACCCGACGGCGGCATTAACGTTATCCGTTTCACGCGTTTCTACGATCATTGTTGCGCGATGCGCGGCGGGTAATGACCGAAGTTCGTTCGGCGGTACCCGCCGGCGGCATTAACGTTATCCGTTTCACGCGTTTCTACGATCATTGTTGCGCGATGCGCGGCGGGCAATGACCGAAGTCCATTCGGCGGCACCCGCCGGCGGCATTAACGTTATCCGTTTCACGCGTTCCTAAGATCATTGTTGCGCGATGCGCTGTTGGTAATGACCGAAGTTCGTTCGGCGGCACCCGACGGCGGCATTAACGTTATCCGTTTCACGCGTTTCTAAGATCATTGATGCGCGATGCGCGGCGGGTAATGACCGAAGTTCGTTCGGCGGCACCCGACGGCGGCATTAACGTTATCCGTTTCACGCGATTCTAAGATCATTTATGCGCGATGCGCGGCGGGTAATGACCGAAGTTCGTTCGGCGGCACCCGCCGGTGGCATAAACGTTGTTCGTTTCACGCGTTTCTAAGATCATTGTTGCGCGCTGCGCTGCGGGTAATGACCGAAGTTCCTTCGGCGGCACCCGACGGCGGCATTAACGTTATCCGTTTCACGCGTTTCTAAGATCATTGATGCGCGATGCGCGGCGGGTAATGACCGAAGTTCGTTCGGCGGCACCCGACGGCGGCATTAACGTTATCCGTTTCACGCGTTTCTAAGATCATTGTTGCGCGATGCGCGGCGGGTAATGACCGAAGTTCGTTCGGCGGAACCCGACGGCGGCATTAACGTTGTTCGTTTCAGGCGTTTCTAGCATCATTGTTGCGCGATGCGCGACGGGTAATAACCGAAGTTCGTTCGGCGGCACCCGCCGGCAGCATAAACGTTGTTCGTTTCAAGCGTTTCTAGCGTCATTGTTGCGCGATGCGCGGCGGGTAATGACCGAAGTTCGTTCGGCGGCACCCGACGGCGGCATTAACGTTATCCGTTTCACGCGTTTCTAAGATCATTGATGAGCGATGCGCGGCGGGTAATGACCGAAGTTCGTTCGGCGGCACCTGACGGCGGCCTTAACGTTATCTGTTTCACGCGTTTCTACGATCATTGTTGCGCGATGCGCGGCGGGTAATGACCGAAGTCCGTTCGGCGGCACCCGACGGCGGCAGTAACGTTATCCGTTTCACGCGTTTCTAAGATCATTGATGCGCGATGCGCGGCGGGTAATGACCGAAGTCCATTCGGCGGCACCCGCCGGCGGCATTAACGTTATCCGTTTCACGCGTTCCTAAGATCATTGTTGCGCGATGCGCTGTTGGTAATGACCGAAGTTCGTTCGGCGGCACCCGACGGCGGCATTAACGTTATCCGTTTCACGCGTTTCTAAGATCATTGATGCGCGATGCGCGGCGGGTAATGACCGAAGTTCGTTCGGCGGCACCCGACGGCGGCATTAACGTTATCCGTTTCACGCGATTCTAAGATCATTTATGCGCGATGCGCGGCGGGTAATGACCGAAGTTCGTTCGGCGGCACCCGCCGGTGGCATAAACGTTGTTCGTTTCACGCGTTTCTAAGATCATTGTTGCGCGCTGCGCTGCGGGTAATGACCGAAGTTCCTTCGGCGGCACCCGACGGCGGCATTAACGTTATCCGTTTCACGCGTTTCTAAGATCATTGATGCGCGATGCGCGGCGGGTAATGACCGAAGTTCGTTCGGCGGCACCCGACGGCGGCATTAACGTTATCCGTTTCACGCGTTTCTAAGATCATTGTTGCGCGATGCGCGGCGGGTAATGACCGAAGTTCGTTCGGCGGAACCCGACGGCGGCATTAACGTTGTTCGTTTCAGGCGTTTCTAGCATCATTGTTGCGCGATGCGCGACGGGTAATAACCGAAGTTCGTTCGGCGGCACCCGCCGGCAGCATAAACGTTGTTCGTTTCAAGCGTTTCTAGCGTCATTGTTGCGCGATGCGCGGCGGGTAATGACCGAAGTTCGTTCGGCGGCACCCGACGGCGGCATTAACGTTATCCGTTTCACGCGTTTCTAAGATCATTGATGAGCGATGCGCGGCGGGTAATGACCGAAGTTCGTTCGGCGGCACCTGACGGCGGCCTTAACGTTATCTGTTTCACGCGTTTCTACGATCATTGTTGCGCGATGCGCGGCGGGTAATGACCGAAGTCCGTTCGGCGGCACCCGACGGCGGCAGTAACGTTATCCGTTTCACGCGTTTCTAAGATCATTGATGCGCGATGCGCGGCGGGTAATGACCGAAGTTCGTTCGGCGGCACCCGACGGATGCATTAACGTTATCCGTTTCACGCGTTTCTAAGTTCATTGTTGCGCGATGCGCTGTTGGTAATGACCGAAGTTCGTTCGGCGGCATCCGCCGGCGGCATTAACGTTATCCGTTTCACGCGTTTCTAAGATCATTGTTGCGCGATGCGCGGCGGGTAATGACCGAAGTTCCTTCGGCGGCACCCGACAGCGGCATTAACGTTATCCGTTTCACGCGTTTCTACGTTCATTGTTGCGCGATGCGCTGTTGGTAATGACCGAAGTTCGTGCGGCGGCACGCGACGGCGGCATTAACGTTATCCGTTTCACGCGTTTCTAAGGTCATTGTTGCGCGATGCGCGGCGGGTAATGACCGAAGTTCGTTCGGCGGCACCCGACGGCGGCATCAACGTTATCCGTTTCACGCGTTTCTAAGATCATTGTTGCGCGATGCGCTGTTGGTAATGACCGAAGTGCGTTCGCCGGCATCCGTCGGCGGCCTTAACTTTGGCCGTTTGCAGCGTTTCTGAGACCATGATAGCGCTATGTCCGAAGAGCCGGGCGGCTGAATGTCAGTGGTGGATGGTTTCCGTGCAACAATGTTTGGCGCTGTGTGCGACTAGCGACACTGTTTCTCTAGAGTCGCACAAGCGCGGTTTAAGTGAATGTAACCGGCCGATGTCTCCGTGCAACAATGTTGCCAGCAGCATGCGTCCCGCGATACTATGTCTCCAGTGTCACCGAAGCTCGGACAGGCTGAAGGCCAGCGGCCAGCGGCTCGCGTCTATAAATGTCGCCGGCGGATTGTAACTTTTAACAATGTTGCGGCTAAACACCGCACGCCATACTGTACCTCCAGAATCTCCAAACGGCGTACAGGCGGAAGGTAACCAGAGCATGTCCACGAGCATCAATGTTCATGGCTGCACGCGTCTCGCGATATTATGTCTCCAGATTATCCGAGGCGCAGACATGCTGAATTTCACGGCCAGATTTCCCCGTGCAACAATGTTCGCGGCAGCCCTCCGCTCGCGATATTATGTCTCCATATTAGACGAAACGGGGACAGGCTGGAGGTCAGCGGCAGATTTCCCCGTGCAACAATGTTGGCGGCAGCGCGCGGCACGCGGTATTATGTCCCCAGATTATTCGAGGCGCGGACATACTGAAAGACAGCGGCATATTTCCCCGTGCAACAATGTTGGTGGCCGCCCGCGACACGCGATATTATGTCTCCAGACAAGCCGAGGCTCGGACATACTGAAGCTCAGCTGCAGATTTACCCGTGCAACAATGTTCACGGCAGCCCGCGACACGCTATATTATGTTTCCAGACTAGCCGAGATTCGGACATGCTGAATTTTATCGGCATATTTCCCAGTGCAACAATGTTGGCGGCCGCCGCGACACGCGATATTATGTTTCCAGACTAGCCGAGATTCGGACATGCTGAATTTCCCCGGCAGATTTCGCCGTGCAGCAATGATCGCGGCAGCCTGCGACACGCGATATTATGTCTCCAGACTAGCCGAGGCGCGGACTTACTGAAGGTCAGCGGCAGATTTACCGGTGCAACAATGTTCGCGGCAGCCCGCGACGCGCGATATTATGTCTCCCGACTAGCAGAGGCGCGGACATGCTGAATTTCACCGGCAGAATTCCCCGTGCAACAATGATCGCGGCAGCCCTCGACACGCTGTATTATGTCTGCAGACTAGCCGAGGCGCGGACATGCTGAAGGTCAGCGTCAGATTTCCCCATGTAACAATATTCGCGGCAGCACGCCACTCGCGATATTACGTCTCCATATTAGCCGAGACGCGGACATGCTGAATTTCACCGGCAGAATTCCCCGTGCAACAATAATCGCGCCAGCCCGCGACACGCTATGTTATGTCTCCAAATTATCTGAGGCGCAGACATGCTGAGGGTCAGCGGCAGATTTCCCCGTGCAACATTGTTGGCGGCAGCCCGCGACACACGATATTATGTCCCCGGACAAGCCGAGGCGCGGACATGCTGAAGGTCAGCGGCAGATTTCCCCGTGCAACAATGTCGGCGGCTGCCCGCCACTCGCGGTATTATGTCACCATATTAGCCGAGGCGCGGACAGGCTGAATTTCACGGCCAGAATTCCCCGTGCAACAATGTTCGCGGCAGCCCTCCGCTCGCGATATTATGTCTCCATATTAGACGAAACGGGGACTGGCTGGAGGTCAGCGGCAGATTTCCCCGTGCAACAATGTTGGCGGCCGCCGGCGACACGCGATATTATGTCTCCAGACTAGCCGAGGCGCGGACACACTGAATTTCACCGGCAGATACCACCGTGCAACAATGTAATAGTAATCCAGCGATAAGTAATTAAATAAATACGAATGTTAGGAGCCCGATATGCAGTATATCCGACCCTATGCGTCGAATTAGGCGGTTGTCGAACTCCAGGAGCGATTACTAATGGCCCAGCGTCAAAATATAATTAGATAAAGCCAATTCTAGAGGCCGCAAGTACGACATGTCCGGCCCTAGCAGTCGAATTAGGTGCCTAGGTAACAACTAGAGCAGTTACTCATGGCCCAGCGTCAATAGGTAATAAACTGAAATCAATCCTAGGTATCCCAGGTACGGTATGTCCAGCCATAGTTGTCGAATTAGACGGCTGCCGAACATCATGATCGATTATTAATGGCCCAGGGTCAGGTTGTAGTTAGATAAATGCAATGCCTAGGTGCCTAAGGAACAACTGGATCCGTTACCAATGGGCTGCGTATGCCCTTAAGGCGAGGTAGCAGACTCGTGCCCCCTCCCGGGGCCGGGTTCAGAATATTCCGTTACCAATGGCCCAGCGTCAATAAGTAATTAAATGAAACCAATTCTAGAGGCCCCAGGTACGGAATTTCTGGCCCTAGGTGTCGAATTAAACGGCTGGAGAACTCATTCATCGGTTACTGGTGGTCCAGCGTCAAGGAGTAATTAGATAAAACCAATTCTAGAGGCCCTAGGTACGGTATGTTCGGCCCTGAGATTTGAATTAGGCGGCAAGGGAAAGCCTGAGCCAGTTACCCGGGTAATTTGACTGCTAGGGCCGGACGT
Source organism: Xylocopa violacea (assembly GCA_963969225.1). Taxonomy (NCBI): domain Eukaryota; kingdom Metazoa; phylum Arthropoda; class Insecta; order Hymenoptera; family Apidae; genus Xylocopa; species Xylocopa violacea. The sequence goes on from CAXAJV010000004.1 coordinate 26,882,660, forward strand.
ACCCAACGTAGTATCCCTAAAATATATTTGATTTCATTACCTATTGACGCTGGGCCATTAGTAATCGCACCAGATGTTCCTTAGCCGCCTAATTCTACTCCCAGCGCCGGAAATATCGTACATATGCCGCATACAATTCGTTTAATTTAATGACGTATTAATGCTGAGCCTTCAATAACCAATGCAGGCGTTCCCTGCTGCCTCACTCGACACTTACGGCCGTATATACAGTAACTAGTGCCCCTAGAATTGGTGCCATCTAACTTCCTATTAACGTTATGTCTAGCGACAAACAAACTACCCTGATTCACACCGCCATAATTCAAAACGTCAATCATATTTCAAACATCTATCATAATTCAAACCATAAAAACATCTAGCTCCCAAATCCCTAATTTCACAAATCCGGAAAAAATTCCAACCAACGCGTAACAGCAATAAACCCATAAAGCAATAGGATGTCACTTCATCATAAATCTCAAAACTTAGTTTACAGTAATAACCCTTCAAATTGCATATACCATATATTCTGCCGTTTTATTGTTTTATTGCCTGCTCCACTCGCCACTCGTCACTGATCTGCAATCCTTAATCTCTTCTTGGTTCCCTCCTAATTCCCGAAAACCAAATTCGCAGATTTCCCACCAATAGCATCCTATCTACTTGCCACACCCTTGACCACTACTTCACAGAAACTCATTATAAAACATTCCATCTATACCGCTCGCGTCATTATTAAGAGAACTACCATCAGACATACTTCCGAAAAACATCGCTATATTCAGTATTTTGTAACTCATTGAAATATATTTGTTATTTGTTAAAAGTTCGGGTAAAATTTATCTGCATATTCCCCTACTACCTTAACCAGTATTAGGCCGCACGCAGTTACAGCGACGAAAAGAATCGTGACGAAGATTTACGTCCTTCGTTGACTTGGCCGAACCGGGGATCAGCCGCATCGTGACGCGTGCAAAAACACATTAGGACGTTAGTAACCGCTCCAGTAGTCTCCAAGGTCCGGCCATTCCGTATTTCATTGACGCTCGGTCATTACTATCTGCTCCAGGGCATCACTAGCTGCATATTTCGACTCCGAAGAACGGCCATAGTGTAAACAGGGCCCATTCAATTGGTTTCCTCTAATTATTCTTGACACTAGGCCACTGGTAACCGCTCCAGGAGTTCACCTGTGAGGCCCCTATAATTGGTTTCATTTAAATTACTTCTGGGCGGTTGGCCATTACTAACCACTCCAGGAGTTTGCCAGCCGCCCCATTCGACCACTAGGAGTGGACACACCGTACCTGGGGCCCCTAGAATTAGTTTCATTTTATTACTTATTGACGCTGGGCCATTAGTCACTTCCCCATGTGTTCCCTAGCCAGATAAGTCAATTCCTAGCACCAGACATTAGATGGAACCAATTCTAGAGGGCCCAGATACAGTACGCCCGGCCCTGCGAGTCGAACTAGGTGGATAGGGAATACCTGGGACAGTTATTAATGGCCCAGAGCCAATAAGTAATTAAATGATACGTGTTCCCTATAATTGGTTTCATTTAATGACTTATTGACATTAGATCATTAGTGACCGCTCCAGGGGTTCCCTAGCCGCCTAATTAGACACCCAGAGCCGGTCATTTCGCACCTGAGGTTACTGGAATTGGTTTCACTTAATTCCTTGTTGGCGCTTGGGCAATTAGTAACTGCTCCACGTGTTCCCTAGCCACCTAATTCAACTCCCGATATGCCGTACCTGCAACGTCTAGAACTGGATTCATTTAATTACTTATTGACGCTAGGTTATTATTAGCTGGTCCAGGTGTCCCTTAGCCGCCTATTTCGACTCCCAGGGCCGCACATGCCGTACCATTGGCCCCTAGAATTGGTTCCATTTAATTACCCATTGACCCTGGGCCACAACTAACCGTTCCAGGAGTTGAACAGCCGCTAATGTCGACACTCAGGGTCGGACATTCCGTACATACGGCCCCTAGAATTGACTCCATTTAATATCTTATTGACGTTAGTTCATTAGTAGCCGCTCCAGGAGTTCCATAGCCGAATAATTCGACACACAGTGCCAGAAAAAAGGTACCTAGGCCCACTAGAATTGGTTCCGATTAATTACTTACTGAGGCTGATCCATTAGTAACAGCTCCAGCAGTTTGCTAGCTGTCCTAGATTTGAAATTATTTAATTACTCGTAGGCGCTAGACCATTTGTAAGCAAACTAGCGTTCGCCAACCGCCTAATTCGAAACCCATGGCCGCACATACCGTAAAGCGGCCGCCTATAACTTGTTTCATTTAATTACATAATGACGTCGGGCAATTATTATCCGCTCCAGGATTTCACCAGCCGCCTAATTCGGCTCTCATGGCAGAAAATACCCGACCATGTGCACTTGCCAATGGTTTTATTAGGCATCAAGAAGTAGTTAGGTGAAACGAATTCTAGGGACCCCAGATACGGTACTCCCAACACTAGTAGTCGAATTAGATGGTTAGCGATCTCCAGAAGCAGTCATTAATGTCCCAGAGCCAAGAAATTGTTAGATGAAACCAGCTCTAGAGGACACATTTAGGGTATGTACGGACTTAGGGGTTGAATTAGGTGGCTGGCAAACTCCAAGAGCTGTTACTAGTGGCACAGCGTCAAGACGTAGTTAGGGGAAACTAATTCTGGTGACCCCAGGTACGGTACGTCTGGTCTCAGAAAACGAATTACGTGGCTATTATGTCTCCCCAGAGTTGCCAGAGCGTGGACAGGCTGAAAGTCATCGGCGGATATCACCGTGCAACAAAGTTCGCGGCTGCCCGCTGCTTGCGATATGGTGTCCTCACATTCGCCGACGGCCTGAAGGTCACCGCCGGATGTCCCCGTGCAACAATGTTGGCGATTGCTCGCGGTTAGCGTTATTGTGTCTCCAGGGTCGCCGAAGCGCGGACAGACTGAAGATCACCAGTGGAAGCCTCAGTGCTACAATTTTGGAGGCTTCCCGCCATTGCCCGCGTGACCTTGTCCCCAGAGACGCCGAAGCTCGTACTGGCTGAAGGTCACAGGCGGGATGTCCATGTGCAACAACGTTGGAGACTGTCCGCGGCTCACGTTATTGTGTCCCCTGAGGCGCCGAAGCTCGTACCGGCTGAAGGTCACCGGCGGATGTATCCGATGAATACTGTCGGAGCCTGGCCGCCGCGGCCCGCGATAGGGTCCCCCCCCCCCCCAGAATCGCTGAAGAAGGTCTAATCCACAGCCAGCGTCATATGTCTCCGTGAAACAATGTTGAAGTTTACAAGCCGCGGCCCTGGTTAGGGTGTCGCCAGAGTCGCTGAAGCTCGAAACCGTCGAAAGGTCACCGGCTACAATCGCACCGGTTGTCCCCGAGCTACAATGTTGGAGGTTGTCCGTTGCAGCTCGCGTTAGAGCGTCCTCTGTCGTCCTGATTACCTCCTGCCCCCGGCGGGAGAAGCTATGGCCCCATTGGGATTTAAGATGGCGTAGGGAAGCACCCCCCTCGTTGCATACGTCATGATGCAAACCCCTAGGATAGCAGGTCGGAAGGATCACCACCTGTGAACTCCTACGGGCCATAGTTAGCAAGCAGCCACCTTCTCGAGGTTCCCGGCGTCAGTAGCCCCACAGACACGGCTGTGTGGGTGAAGCAAAGGGCTGCCACTGCGAATTCGAACATACATACAATCGAACGTAATTTGTCGGGTTTGGTAAATCAACAAAGTTAACCCTGACCTCTAAGTGCATTAGTAGATCAAATATCCTTACAGCCGACGATGAGTCAGGACTGGGTCTTCTCCCTACGCAAGAAGTGTTGAAAGATAACACAATGTACAAAGAGTACAGATAAGTTCGCAGCAGGGACTTAAATGACGAAAAATGAGTGGTGCATGGCGGTGCTGGTTTCTCCCTGCCCGCTCCCTCGGTAGTGGCTCGCCGGGGGAGTAGGGTATGGGCTATATTTTGTTGCGTTTGCCTTAGTGGCGTGGAAGTACACTCGAGCCCCCTCCCGGGGCCGGGTTCACATACCTTCACAACATACCTTCAGCAGCCTCCTGCACCATACTCGTCCCTAACGTATTGCAACGCGTCGCACAGCCCTGCACAGCTGATAGCCAGCAAACGATGCGAGCGTACAGCACCTCTTGCCCGCCTCATGCCTTGTCTACCTTAGCGCGTCTAGCTGCCCCGCTTGCGGATGTTCCCTCCTGCATATACCTACGGCCGAGCATCATTGCCACCACGCAGCTACGGTAGCCGACTCTCTTCGTCGCACTACCCATGCGAATTGGTACCCTGCACCAGAATACCAGGACAACCAAGATCTACTCCCGGAACGTCGACCAGAGCCTATATCTACTCTATGATCATTCTACAATATTAATCATATCCATAAGCGTTAGAATGCTAAAATCTATATATATACTTTTACATTCATGTATTTACTTCTATATCCATATATCTGCATATGTACATATACATATATATTGTACCAGCTCTAGATACTATGAAATCCCCATGTACATCGACATCGTCATCCAGTGTTCCCTCAGTTCCGTTGTCTATTTCCGAGTATTATGTATGCGCTATATCCTAGTTAGTAAAAAACCTAGACTACACACAATGTACGACACAACAATACACACTATTATTTCTAAGACTATATATCTGCTCCGTTTTCGTATTAATCTCTGTATTCGCATAATGATAAGGAACCTCCGTGAAGCGCGCCCAACGCGCCCGGGCCAACGGCACACGTCGCCGCCCCCGCGACGCAGAGACAGGCTTCACGCAACGCAGAGAACCCTGTCACCGCCGTGCAGTACCCCACTCTGGAACCAATACGACTCGAGCGCCTCGCGAATCAAGAGAGTCGCGGGCGCGCCACCGGAGAGTCAGTTCAACTCCGACCGTCGTTTAATTCGGACATAGCCTTATGATCTTTGTATTTTCTTATTTTTAACTTAGTACAAGTCATTTGTAACCCAGTTTAACTTACAATATATTCCCTTTATTCCAAACATTAATACAAGTGTCGAGTTATTTCAAATTCTTAATCGTTAGTTCTTAAGTAGTAAATTCGGTCTATTCAAATTCTTCCTCGAGTTCTCCTATTAACCGCCTAGTTGCGATTCACCTCTTGGGTTTTAGCATCGAAACCAGCTTCGAAAGGTTGTGATAGAGCGGCCCTCCTTTTACCCAGCCAATCCTTGCTACAAGCAGAGAACGTTCCCTCGAATGAGTCGCACTCCTGGTTCTCGGAAGACTCGACGCGCGGGTAGGAAGAATTTCCGGCGTAAATTAATGCGTGAATACATCGGCGAGACACCGATCATCACAAGATCCAGCAGCCATCCTCATCGGTTCCTGCGGCGGTTCCAGAATCGAGATCCGAACATTCAGCCCGCCTGGCCGTAAAGGAACGCTCGATCCCCTGAAAACTCTCCCCAATCACGCTGGTCTAGAGGCCTTTTGACTACGTTCAACATTCCTGAGGCTGATCCAAGGAGGCAGCGCTACCTATCCAAGATTCAAACCACCAGTAAAGATGGGAAATGACCTCTCTTTATTCGCGTTAGTGTCGTGTGCACCAGTGAAGCGCAAATGTTGAAAGTCGGACCCGGTCTTACGCATCTCCACAGACCGAATTTTATCCGTCCCGGCTACGTGTCCCGATCCGTTCAGCCCTTGAAAAATTGTTCCTTCTCAGACGTGGCATACGTTTTTAACCTAATTTTGGCCAATTTGGACGTTTTTAAGCTAATTTTGGTCAGTTTTGGACGTTTTTAAGCTAATTTTGGCCAGATTTACGACCCTGGAAATGGAATTAGTTGGTCAAATAGCCTTTTTAAGTTATTGCCAATGGTCTGTCATTGATAAATCAATCAAATCGTCACTCCCCCCCCCCTCCCGAACACGTGAAACAGCCCTGGGAATCGAAATAGTGAGGTTAGATAATTCCTGAGGCGGTTGCTAATGGTCTACCATAAATAAATAATCAAATAAAGAATTCCGTCCGGGAAGTCGGAACCGACACGCGCGGTAGCTTGAAAAATATTCCCGCCGAAAGGTAGAAGCCTACTCTTCCAAGCGTTCGCTATCCAGGCCATGCTGTAATTTAAGTAGAAGGTCAGCGCCCAAAAAGTGCTACCACTCATTTCTTCTCGGACATAAATACTCCATTCTTGAAAAGGTTGATTGGATTGGTTGATGGATTTACCACGACGAAATGGAAATTGCCTGCTGCTATACTGTAACATGGTGGCGCTACTATTACGCGTAGCATCCTGCTCCTGCGGCTGCCTTGGCGGCCCCGGGCCGATTTTGGCCGAAAGTGCCCGATTTTGGGATCGGACAACCGCCTGCGGAACCAGGCCGGCCGCCGATCTAGTAGTCATCAGTAGGAAGCAGACAGAGTTACGGAGGATATTCAGCGAGAGTTACCAAAGATTTAGCGAAGAGAATATTGAGAACTATTGAGAATATTTGGTCCCCAAGATCGAGAAGAAGATTCACCCGTCGAGGAGGAAACCAATAGCCGATAAGAAGATTTGAGGCCAGCCGCCGAGCGAGTAGCGGGTGTATTGCGATCCAGCGACTATGTCTTTTCGATTGTTCCAGAGAGTGTGTGTGGTAGACCCAAGCGTATCGACTAAGTGCGTGCCAGTGAGAGACCCCCAAGCCAACGCCGTGTGAGTGCCACTTACTATTTAACACTCTGTACATTATCGTAATAGCATGCTTTGTCTTGTTCTGCAGTTTTGCGTCCGTTTATCGTTCACCGTTGTTGTTTTGTGACCTAGGTCATAGACCAAGAAGCCGTCGCGTTTAGGAACTTCCAATCTGAGGTTTGCGATAGCCTTCCGGAAAGTACAAATTACGTTATGGAGCTACCCTTTAAGGTAACTGGCGCCCAATCTCCCTGTTATAGTACTCCCTGTTATTATTAGAAATATACAATTCCTCTATTCAAAATGAATGCAGTAGGTCTGTAGGAATTAATTTCACTTTATTTTTAATTTTGTTTTTGATAATAACTTTCAACATAGCACTTTTTCAGCAGCTTGGAAAACAAGAATTTCTTAAACAATTATCGTATAGGTTGTAGAAAATATTTCCGTCTGCATACCAAAGAGATTTAATGATTTCAGAATTATATCCATCCATACCAGGTGCTTTATTGTTCTTTAATCCTTTAATGGCTAAATATATTTCCGTCATAGTAATTTCGCTTTCAAAATTACAATTCATATATTTATTATGTCGATCTCTGATATATTTGTGATCTTGAACTTGGATTTGTAAATCATCATTTGGAATACATTTATCTAATAATATTTCAACTGCTTCATTTAAATAAGTAGTAAAAGTACCGTCCGGAAGTTCTAACAAGCACATAACATTCGATTTCTCAATTTTATCCCTTGTGATTTTATATACTGTGCCCCAAGAATCTTTATTGCCCTCTATTATAACAAACTTGTTCCAAGAGTCCGATTTACTTATTCTTAACCTTTCTCAACATCGTATATTATAAGTGACGGACATAACCTTCAGAGTTTCTCTCTACTTTCAAACTCAGTTCTTCCAATTTAGCATGTTTAACTATTTCAACGTCATCTTTATCATTAAATTCAATAACAATAGTTTTTTCCTCATTTGCCTAATGCCATGTTGCCTTTAATTTGTTACGTACATTATTCAATTTTTTGACAACTTCACTTTTAATTTCATCATTATTTCTTTTGTCTTTATCTTTTTCAGCTTTTATATTTAATACTTCATATTTTTCTGTTTTATTCGTACTTCTTTCTTTTTCAGGTGGACTGAGAGATGCATAGAAGCAGCCTACGCATAACGACGAATCATAGGATAGGTATCTTTTGTCTTTCCTCTTTCTCTTTCTAAAATGCTATCATGTAATTTATTTTCTAATACATTCCATCTTTCAAGAATAAACTTAATTTTAATTATTATTAATTTCTTCGAATGTCGCATTTTGCAAAATCTTAATCATTGCTTCCCTTTCAGCAATAGAAGAAATGGAATTGGCTCGACCAGTTCTACCAGACAATGGTTCGTAAAGTTTCATAGAATTTTCTCCTTCAGTAATATCACACATATATTTATTTGGGTTTGTGAAAAACGTCATATTGAATCCCAACAAGAGCCACTATTTGTTGGGTAAGGCTTATACAACAGGAGGTGCCAGGTATTCTGAGGTTGGCCGTTAATGACTGATGCACTCACCAGCCACGTGTCGATACAAGACCGTTTCGGCGAGACGTGACCACCAGTTTACAGTATCCCGACCGAGAAGTCGAAACCAACAAGCCCGGAATGGTACAACTTACCAGCTGAGAACTCGGTTTCGAACCGATGACCTGGGACTTGGAAGAATTCCGAGCCGGAGCGCCCGAACCGACACAGCTGGAGACTGGCAGTTTTTCGCTATTTTTTCATAAATTAAATCGTTGACCTATCAATTTTTTGGAAAAACCTTAATTAAACCTATTGATTGAATTTACTGTCACATTATTTATTCTAATTAATAATTTTCCACAACCCGGAACCGACACGATTGACGGTTTTTGTCAATTTGCCGATTATTTTTGTATATAATCTAACGGTTTTTTTCATAATATTGTTTAATTTAATCGTGGAATGCGTTTGTACTTGTTAGAATCTCGATTTTTCGTTTCTTTCGTCGTCTTTGAATTTTTAAAATCGATTGAAATTCGTTATATTCTAGAAATATGTTTCTCCGTTAATGTATATTTGGTCTAAACAATTTTCGTAGACAAAAATTAAATGTTAGCAGCACCTTTATACTTGTACCTCTGCGCGACTAAGTTACAACTATGACTAAGTTTCCGGACGATCCATTGCTAGTCCGTGCGGCGACGACCATCTATAAGGAAACAGTTTGGTTAGAGCAGGTCGGGCGAAGTAGCGTCGGGCACATGGCTATTTTGACTTCGGTTGAGAAACAGTCCACCGCTCCTCGAGAATACGTTCTCGACGGCTCTAATCCCGTATCGGTTATCGAATTTTCTCCACACTGCATCACCACGAGTCGGTGTCTTTGACCGAATGGCCCATATGTGGCAAGCGTCCAATGATGACGTTGGTGGCCTTTTATGCGAGTTTTACTCGTGTTACGACGGATTGGAGAGAGCTCATCGCTAAAGATGATCTTAAATAACAAAATATTGACTTGTACATGAAAGAAAGGTTATAAAAAAAGGTTTATACAAAAGATATACCAAACCAAATCCATGTATATGTAATTATTTCGCCCGTTCATTCATAAATGATATATGTCATTTCGACACGATCTGTTACGAACAGAGAAGACTCCCTATGAACTTCCAAAAGATGTACCGTGTTGAATGCCCAGCACGCACTTGGTACGCGCCAGCTTGCCTAAAGCGGCGAGATACAGACATATACTTCAGCATGATACAATTGTACGCGTTTATGCCGAACAACACGTTTCCCTATACGCATTATCATAACGCCTAGCATGAGAGAGCGTGTGCTATACCTCAATTAGTTTTATGGGGAATGTATTGGAGGTGCTACGCGTTCGTGCATTAGACGATAAAAGGTATTCGTTATACATATTACATATATATTAAAAATACAACGTGACACGATTATACGCGCTTGCCATTGTGACACCAGCCACCTCAAGATAACCTCAAGATAACTGATTCTACCATACGAGACGACATGCTGTTATTCCAAGGGCCTTCACAGGATCCCCTACCATCATCTCAGGACCGGAATCCTCTGATTGTAAAAACATATACAGTCAACCCTCCTATAACGCGGTTTCCATATAACGCGGAGCTGAAATTGCGACAGCCCTCCTATAACGCGGTACTCTTACAGCGCGGTTTCCGATCAACAACGTCCCATCAGTTCTTTCCGTGCACCCAATGAATGGTTTTAACTGGATATGTTTATATAAACATTCAAGCTTATCTCTTAGCCGTTTGCGGCATCGGTTTCAGATTTACAAGATGTGAAAAAAGGGCCAAATTTGGCTAAAGAATTAGAACTTCATTTCATTCAAACTGATCATTCAACGGTGCGCAGCGCAAAGTTTAAAAGAGAGTTAAGAAATTGCTTAGCTCCCTATAGAGAGAGGTTTTAGTGGAGTTAGCAAAAAAAGCTACAATCGGAAACTAATGTGAAGAAGAACCAAGTGAGGAAGACATTTTGTCCATTAAAAGAAGGCGAGTTAGGCGACTCATATCTAACAGCGAGGATGAGTGTTGAAAAATTACATAATTTTACAAAAGTCTTTCTTGTTTTTGTTGGAAAACAGTTTTTTAGTTTAGTTTTTGTTTCATTTTTTTTTTATCATTTCCTTATATGAACTCTTCAATTCAACAAAAATAATTTATAATTTATCTTGTCTTTTGTATTTATTGGTCTCCATATAACGCGGTACGAATGATGCGATTTGTACTAATTCTGAGTTTCTTATAGCGCGGTTTCCATACAACGCGGTAGACGGTTTCCATAGAACGCGCTACGAATTAGCCTGGTTTGTACGGTTAAATCCGAGTTTCTTATAGCGCGGTTTCCATATAACGCGGTACGCACTCACCGCGTTATAGGAAGATTGACTGTACAAGTTATATATGTCTTGACTTACCATCAGCATTGTACGGTTATTGTACGCGAGAATTACTTACTCTGTATTCTATTAAAGCTTCGAATCAATAAAGTTTATTATACTTTAAACTGTATCGTGTTAAATAAAGAACCAGTTCTACGTGACACCATCGTCGTTGCTCAGCATGTTCTCTATTCGCCCTATCTTAATGCCCAGCATGAAAGAGATGTCCCTGCTATAGACGATCAAAAGTATCGTATCAATAAATTAAAAAAATAACCAAAAATATAACCAGCGTGAAGTGTATACGCTCTTACTCAACACGATTCAATTGGAAGGAATTTATCTGTTGGAACTGTGCGATTTAGGAGTTTCAAGGATTTAGGAGTATCAGAACACTCTTCTCAAAAGAAAGGAGGAGGAGTGTGTTAAATAAATAATGTGCTCGAGCGAGGACCGAAAGACCCGCCGGACCGTGACCACGCCTAACTGATGGTCGTACACGTAACCAAAATACTGTTTGCGCTGCGTTTCGTCGAATCTTTTCTCTTCGGTGCTCAAATCTGCCCGCCGTCGTTCATTCGAATTCGATGTATTAAAGTGAATTTAATTTGGCCATTGTTAATGATTTTTGGGATATTACAAAATAAATTTAATTGGGCCATTTGTAATTATTTTGCGATTATTTTAAAGTGGATTTAATTGGACCATTTTTCATGATTTTTGGGATATTCCACTATCGTAAAACCAGGTGGGACGGCTTTTAATATAATGAAATAACTCGAAGAAGCGTTAAAATTACCTGATAATTGAAACATGGGAAAGTGGTTGTATTGTAAAGTGCAAAATCTTGATGTCATAAAGATTTTTCCTCATTGATATACATAAAGCTGTCACAATCAAACGTGCATTCATTCTTGGTACGATATTGTGCGATTGAAAGTATTTGCCGAAAACAAGCATAATTGTAATTGAGTGAAATTGATAAGTTAATTTTATGATACGTACTACACTGATGCTTTTCTTCAACTCTCTTTCACGCTACGCACACACATCCTTATATACATTCACTGAGCGAACATTCTCGATTCTATCGCCCGGATTTCCATGCATATTGTTGTTTTCCAGACACTCACATACATGCACACAGTTTGGAATATTCTCGAATATTGATTATTCGACAATATTCTCAATTACTTCTTATGTTTCCACGCACATAAAGCCATACCTTTCGCGGTCGAAAGAAATGTCCTTAAAAAAATTAATAATTGTAACATTTGTTTCTTATAAAATCCATTACTAATCGCAGTACTCGTTTGAAACCAATAACTATTATTCAAAAGTAGACGCGTACCGTGCACCCCCCCTCCCCCCTCCCCCCTCCCCCTCCCCCCAGCATTGATGGACAGTCTTTTCTTTGTGAGAAATATTAGATATAAAAAAATTAAAGTTAAATAATAATAATTAGTTTGAGAATTTATATTAATGGATATACATGTTATCCATATATACTAACATATTGTAAGAGCCACCCGTACCCGCGACGGGACGGCCGCGGTATGTTTGGACCTTTTGAGTGGTTGCGTGTTAGAAGTGCGAACGGATTGATTGTTGCGAGCGAGCGGCCGGTGTCATCTTACGCCGAGACGGCACCGGATATGTTTGAGAAGAATGCTAGGAAAGAGTATTTAGATTATGTCTGGTGCATACGTGACTGCGTGATTGGAAAGAATGGATGCTAGGATTTTGGATGCGAGTGAAAAGGGATAGGTGTGAGAAAAAGATAGAGTGACTGAGGGTGGATATTTAAGTGCGTGGATGTTCGGGGCGCGAGCAGTTAGTTCTTACAGTCGTAGCAAGTTGAAGAGCATATAGATCATTGTTTTATTTCTTATTATATCTTTTTTTAATAAACCAAGTATCACCACGCCAGTCTTTTGACCGCACTCTGACACCCCTGACACCCCCCTTACGAGAACTTCCTTTCCCTCGCTATTACAATATTCAAAATAGCACTTAAATTCACAAAACGCTCCTTAATATACAATTTTATCAAAGCTTTCATTACCGTTAATATCTAATTAATTCTTTCCATATCTAATTTTAAACATTTTTTGGTTTTTAGATATTGTATTACATATACAGTGGCGTGCAGTGACATTTTCTGATAGGGAAGCTGTATTTCCATGAAAATTGTAAACAAATACTAAAAATGAAAAAAATAAGCAATTTATTTATCTTGATTCTAAAATAGATGCAACATAAGTATTTTGACAAAAATAATCGCACAATATATATATATATATATATATATATATATATATATATATATATACACATTATTTATATTTTAAAAAATGCAAGAGAAACAGCACTTCAACAGCTTCCATGGACTGCATGCCACTGTGTATACAATATACGATGTTTGCTGAGAAAATCATTAAGTAATGTAATGACCCATTGATGGATCACACTGTCTATTTATTAAGCTTTCTTACTACCGATGCTGGAATGACCCCGTATTTATATTTGTGCTGCTTCTACGTTTAGCTTCTTTTGTTAAACTCTATATTGTCTGTTTCCATGGGATTTATCAGTTTGTTCAGTCTTTTTTAACATTATTATAACACTAAGGCGGAAAGTACTAAAAAAGTACTTCCTTCTAGGAGTATCGTATCTTTATAATAATAAAATTTTTCGATTCATTCGAAACAAATTTTTCATATCAAATTACATTTCAACCACCAAAAATTAAATCTGAAATAATTTAACTATTCAAATCTCAATAAGGTTTCCCCATATTTGTAATTAAAAGTTTCTTTTGTTATTTCAAATGTTACATGGATAACAATTTTTGTACAATCAGACAGTAGTTAGTTGATTACTGTTTTAAAGAAAAATTGAAGAAAAATACTCTGTTCAGTAATGAATGTGTCCATGCAACAAGTTAAAACTCTATAGAATAGATTTGTACGATCAGCCATAGACTGCACGTGGTAGTACTGCACGTGGTCACATTCCAATGACCAAAATTTTGCGACTAACCCTGACCACATCTAGTCAGACAGTTGTGGCTAGGAATGTTGATCAAATTCTAATCAGTGACTAGTTTTGTGCAAATTTTATAATGTGAAAGAATCTACACTATGAAATAAAAATAACATTCATTAATGTCTTACTGTAATATAGAAAATATGTAAATCGAACTATGTTGAATGTTATACCAAAAATATTTTATATTTCTACAATGAAGGATGAATTATGTAACCTATTCAAATAACATTTAACTCTTTGGGGTCAGATGAGTTAAAAACTGTCCCACCTTTTGCTCAGCTTTTTATGCACGGTATAGATATCTTTTAACCCACTTCGAAAAATTAAAGTTACTCATAGTCGTACAATTTAATACTTTATTTAAAGTTTTTCATTCATTTGCCAACACTATGAACCAACGGTAAATGCGTACATAAGTAAAAACAAGAATTTATTTTAGTTGGAACGCATCAGTAAGTTTATTCCACAAAAAAATTGTTTGACTAAAATCACTAAACCATAGATTGCACGTGATCTATGAAATTTTTTTTTAGACGCATGGCTGAATCCCTTTTTAACATCCCAGCTGAAAAATCCTTCTTGAAACATGTGCCAGAATTCTTTAACCTGTGGTAGCTTTGTAACACTCGATATTCACCGACCTGAATCAGAAATCCCCAGGCGTCCCCATATTTTCTTTCGCATTCTAAACCTGCTGTTTCGTATATTAAATCTTCTATATTATGCGGACGAAATCTCGGTTTTCTCATGCGTGAAAATGTAGATACAATAAATGCTCCACACGTTAAATCATTTTTTTACTCGATGGTTTCATTAAAATATAATGTTTCTCAAAATATTATATATCAGTGACTAAAGTTATCAATGAGGGCTTCATTTAAGTTTGCTGATCGTTTCATTACGTCTTGAATTTCCTTTTAATATAATTTAATGCTGGCCAGTTTTGGAAGATACTACGGTTAATTGTGTGATATTAATATTACATTGATTACATCGGATTTGTAAAATTGGACTGTTAAATTATTTTTATAGATGTTAGTTCTAACAGTGAGAATATTTAAAAATACGCAAATTTTCCAATAATTGGTTTCATTCTTTATTATTTACTATTTTAATATCCATGTAATATGGACTATCCATGTTATTCTAATTTCCTAAGTAGTTGTACTTCATCACTGAAGATATTTTAGTTAGGATATTGTAGGAATTATTTAAGAAACACTTTTATTTCATTCAGACACAAATTGATTGACTGCTTGACTGATTAACTGACTGGCTGTGAACTTCGCACACACACGCCTTTATACCTTTCGTTCACCGAACATTCCAGGTTCTTTTCCCTTGTTTTCAAAGCACTCTCATACTCGCTCATTCGCACACACATTCTGCCTTTTATACAAAGTTTCGAATGTTCTCGAATAATCAATATTCGAGAATATTCCTGATTACTTTTCGTTTTTCACACATTCTAAGGATATACGCAATAAAATCATTCACACACTAATTCTTACACTTCTCGTTCCCCACAATATTTCGTATTATTGGTTCGTTAATTTCTTAATGTTTTAGACTTTCACTTATATTTCTGGAAACGTACGTTTCATTAATTAGAGTAAATGAATATAATAAGGACGGTACAATCAACAGGAGATTGTTCTACATTAAAGAACGAATCAGAAATGTAGAATGACATTCTTTCCTACGAAACTTTATTTCAGAATAAATCAATGTGTTAAACATTCAATTTATTTATTTAATCGATTTTTTCGAAAATCGGAACGGATTTCTTTGCGGAAATGAAAATTTATCTCATTTTACATAATCCATTTTATTTTTGGAACGAATTCTCTTACGAATTTAAATATTAACAGTGACCAATCTGTCAACGCGTAGAGTCCGCACACAAGGTAGTAGCGTTCGTTATGAACGGACAATAAACAAACAAGTTAATTGTTACGCGTATGCAACAAATAAATCGAATTTATTCGTCATTCAAAATGAATAGTGCAGAATTTTAATTGAAAAGAACGAAAGCACAATTTTTTCCAAAAAATGTTAACGTTAAATAGTACATCTACTGAGTTATCGAATTCCAAATATTAATCGTATCGGAACACAGATCAATGGTACATATGTATATCACTCGAAAATAGTGTAGCAGTTTATGTCATGTATTTTTCAATAGTTGTATATTGTCTGTGCATAATTTTGTCAGAAATTACTTTGGCCATCGATAACAAGGATTTGTACAAGAAGCTAACTAGGCATTATGGGCCTAAGATTTTGTAGCAACTAAGTTATTTTTTTTTTCTTTGGTTTAATTGGTAAACTTAATTTACATTATAAATTGATTCTTACTTAATTTAACACATGCGTGCCAGGGCAGTTTTCACGATATGTCACAAGCCCTTCACGACGTGGTTCGGAAGCCGGCGCTCACCGACGGAGGAATACCGACCGATAGATTCCCCCCAGATTGATGCCACTGACCAATGTCGGAGCGCACAACCCTTTACGTCTAGAAGACCCAAAAAGAAGGAATTAATCGTTACGTTACGAGACCAGAGAATCACGTCCGTACTAAGTAGAGCGAAAGAGAAAAAGAAAGATTTTGGAAGACGATCTGGCGCATTTTTGTAAAGCCGAACGTGTGGAAAGTCAGGGTGTGTCGTTATCCGCTGAAGCGTACCCTTATTTAATTTTCATCTGTTTGTTTCATCTCATTGTTAAGCATGATCTGACGATACGTTATTGTAACGTGTGAATGATTTTATTGCGTGGCTTTGTATGCGTGGAAACATAAGAAGTAATTGAGAATATTCTCGACAATTGATTATATAACATAAGAGCATATAGCATAAGAGTCTGCGTGAGCATGTATGCGAGTGCCTGGAAAACAACAGAATGCATGGAAATCCGGGCGAAAGAATCGAGAATGTTCGACGAGCGTATGTATATAAGGATGTGTGTGCGTAGCGTGAAAGAGAGTTGAAGAAAAGTATCGTTGCCCACCTCTATCCAACTCGCGAGATCTTTGTCTTCCTCTTCTCCTTACCTTTCATCGTCTTCTTCCTCGATTTCATTTCCAGTAAGCATTAAATAATAAGCAATAAAATTAAAAGGTTTCTAAGTTTACTAAATGTTCAGAGATTCTGTGCGCCACAGTTTCTTTGTCATCATTATTATCTAATTTTAATATATTACAAATCGTCGTTAAATCCCCAGCGGTTAATGCACTCTTCGCCTATGCAACTTTCCCTTCATATTCCTTTGAATCCTCCGCGAATTTCTGTGCGAGAAAATTCTCTGAGCCGTTGTTATTTCCTCGATCACCTTCATTACCGAAAACGAGGTTAAGGAAAGGCTTTACTGTAACGTGCACTTTGTAAAACGTTAATGTTCTAATAATTGTCAAAACGCGTACCACGTGTACAAACAGCACTTGAAACCGATACGAAGCACGTGCGAACCTTCGCGATTATTACGTAATAAGCTATTCACGCCACTTGAACATCTGAATCGGAATTTCCAGTAACTTACAAATTCCTCCTACGAATCACTAATTCATACGGACTCGCTAATCCCATTTCTGAAAAATGTAGTAAACTCCTATATGGGATAAGTATACTTGAAATTACAAAGTGTAAGAATAGAAAAAATGTTCAACATGCTCGCGTCACTCTCGCCACGACGCCAGGCTCAGCCATATTATTGTTTCGACCAAAGCCGAGGAACAATAAACGTGAGTTCTGCGATAACTGGCTATTTTTGAAATTAGACGTTATTAGCTTCAATAGTTAACGCTCGTGGACCTTGACGTGTCGCAAACGAAATATTTCTTTAGATGCAGTTGTTCACGTATACGGTCCACGTGTTTTGTCACGGTTACATAACCGTTTTTTTTTTTTTTTTTTTTGTCACGGTTACATAACGGTACGTGCACCGATAATTGATTTTTGGAAAGGTCTCAGATAATGATCTATGTATGTGTGCTGCTGTTTACAGGACAAAAACGTCGACATTTCCGTTCAAATTGTCGTCGTCCTTGATACTTGTATTGATAATAACAGAGGTCATAGGAGGATAGAGAAAGAAAGAGAAAATAAAGTATCGTATATAAGAAATTTTATCTTAATGATATTGCAGACATTCGTCCGTCATTTAAGATAAATTACGATTATTACGATTTAGAACACTTTAATCAACTACAATATTAATACACAACTATTGTAGCAATTGGTAAGACGTCTGCTTCCTGACAGTTCTCACTATCATCCGTCAGCTTCTCGTTATCGATCGCCCGGTAAACCACGACCAATAACTGTTTCTTTACCAATACCAATCGGTGGCTATGCTTCTATTGTACACACTCGGTGCTCGCAACAATATTAACGTATTAAAGGAGTATGTGTAATTACGTCTAGTCTGTCTATAATTTTTGTTGACAGCATTTTCTATTTCGTTCTTTCTTTTCTTCTTGTTATACGCATTTTTAGGTGGTACAATTGCATTAACTCAAATTACATAATTACAATCGAAATAATAGTGTGTTTAGTTAAGATTTAAATTCGTAGTTAACAATTTTATTAATTCCCCGTGATGTTTCTCATGTTGTATTCTTTTAAATCCTTTAGATCCATTAGCGTTTATTTGAATGCCTTGCAATTGATGGTTGTTCGTTTCGTAAGTTATACTTGTCCATTGGTTTGAATACCGAAACAGCTGAATAAATTTTTGGTGCAACTCGTCAGAGTTGCTCTCCTTCTCACCGATTAGCTTGGGAGGAGGAGATTGTACTCCTCTCCTGCATTCTTTCTCTTTCCTTTGTTCTACTTAGTACCGTTCTTGCGGATTTTTGGAATTCTACCCACACACAGGAATGTTATCGACCCCATTAAATTACAAATTAAGTTAATTTGTAAAATAATATCTTTCATTCCGTTCTTAGTCAGAATGTCATTTATGTCCACTTTGCATTCACCAAATATCAAATAGCAAGCTGATTGGTGCGCCGCTATTACATTATTTCAATGTTTAAAAAAATTAAGGTCGCACTGGATTTCATATCCTCCTTATCCTTGCTTACGCATGTCTCACCTTTTTGACTTCCGATCTGGGGTCTTTTTGTTGGTTGCGTTGTTCCTTTGCAGTGGTTCTTTTTAATTTTTCTCGTTACAAGTCTCCGTTCGTCTTAATCCGGGGCTTCGATCTTTATTATAAGTTCATTCAGGTTTCGTATGTCGTGACCATGTTTTTGGCATGCTGGACGCTACGGACCCTTGCGTTATTTTGTTCGCCATGTTGCGTTTTATTCTTAAACGCGTTGCATTGGGCCGGCTGCTCTATACTCGTCTTTACAGACATTTACTAACAATACTTAGTATTTTTACGCCATAAATTTTTTTCCATTCATTGAATGTCCTGCATAGTACATTAGTTACGGAACCTGTAAGTCCTTCATGGGCGTATTCGATGAAATGTACGGTGTTATTTTTTGCGATCTTCATAGTAAGATTTCGGATTTCGCAATTTATATTGTAAATTTCGAGCGGGCCGGGGATAACCAATCAGCGGGGGAAGATATTTCCTTCGTTGTTTGCTTTCCTATCCAATGGTTTGTTTGCACTGCGAATTTTATTACTCCTATTACTATTAAAACTTGAGTCAGTTTTACCTCCTTTTTCCATTATGTCATCTTCTATTTCATCTTTCATTTCCATCTGCCTTTGTTGTGACGTGCTAATGTTTTTGAAGAGTGCGGGTCACCACACATTGGACTCGGTGGACTCCGACCCCTCCCATACGTTTAATTGAAGAAGAACGAAACACGTGGCTAAATTTTATGAAAGAATTTGAAAAAGAAAAAGATCGACGAACATAATCTTCTTTAGACAGCTACGAAATAATAATGTGGACAAATTTACTTTTATCCTTGTAGGGAATTAAAAAAAACTTAGATTAGTAAAAAATATGCTGAAAATCTTGGCTAGAATAATCGCAGATAAAAAATTAAACATTTCCCAATTAAAAGGCAAGATTACTCAACTCAACAATAGGTGTGGCGTTTATTTTTTTATCTTGGACACGTGGTCATTTTTTTATATTGGATGTTGTACTTTTTAACGACAGTATTGTGGTATTAGTAACATTATTAACATTCGTTCATGTATTATTTAATGAAATTGATATTTAATGTTTCGTTCATACGCATTGCATGTTAATAATATGTACGTGTCACTAATTCTATTTCCTCCTACGGTATATTACGGTACATTACTGTAGGATATTTATTGTTTTAAAATCAAATATAAGGAAATTAAAAGGTCTTTATAACAATGAACAATTGACTCGATACGTTTAAAAACATTCGCTCACATTCTAGAATATTCCATAGCATAATAGTTGAAAATTGAATTATTGATTAGTAAACAAGGATAGTTTTACTATCCTTCATTACGGTATATTCAACAAACATCAAACATTTATTATTGACAATTTGCCCAATTATTAACATTGTTTCTTGTACTTTTAAGTGTCAATGATGCATGATGTTCGCCGATTATAAAATAGTTATAATAAAATGTAATATCTTCTTTTAGGATTCACAAGGAAAATAGGTAACGATATCACAGCAGGAGAAAATGATTCAAAAATTAAGAGCAGAAGGAAAGCGCGCGCGTAACAAAGAAAAATAGAACACCTTCTCTTCCGTATAAAACATGAAAAATATTGTTTATTATTGTTTATTTATTTTATTTATGAATTTTACATTAATAATAATAATAATTATACTATTAAGTGGAAATGATGAGTGTCGCCTATATACATTTTCTGTGCCGAATTTAACATTGACGAGGCTACGACCGCCGCATATTTAAATGCTTTAAAGACATATAAATTTCTTATAATTTAAACGAAAATTGTTATGATATTTACATATTCTCCAAACTCTCTCTCTGTAGATAACGCTGCTAGGCGTTTTGTGAAAGAAAACAGTTGTTGTAATTTTTCCTTAGTCAGTTGTTTTGCGAGTTTAGAGTAGTGAAGTTCTATAGAAATGTAGCTGTTAGAGATTGCGGCAGCCAAATTTATGACAGAGTCGCAGGTGAGAAGTTCAGCCGCACCATCTGCGTAACAGTCCTAGATGGTACGTGACCAGGAAACGGTCGCTGCGCAACGGTTGACCGGATAGTTGCTACCACCTTTAGAAGTGTTATCCCTTCTCTACAAATGTACCAGGAGTACTCTGGAAAGGATGACGAAGTGACTTCTAGATGAGTATTAGAATTTGGAAGACAGAAAGCGAAAAACCTTAGTAAGAGTCAGTTCGAGCAGCAGACAGGCGAAATAGAGTGTTAGTTGAAGATGAATAACTTTTTCTAAGGGAAGAATATTGTAGACGTGCGCATTAGAGTTAAGGTACCAGGAGGTGATGCCCGAATAAGGCAATGAGTGTGGTGCATCGATAAGAGCTGAGATGATGCGATCGTTGCGACCTGCGAAGGCAATTTCCGTCAACGTATAAAGGGCAAGCTGACGTACGGAGCGGCCAGTAAAAAATTGCGATCGGTTCCCTGTGTGTAATTTATCTCTTTTTTTTTCATAATATACTCATTCCTTTTTATATTTATATATAGAGACTGTATTTTATTATTATTATTTTTTCCTACAAATATTCCGACGAGTTCAACATTTTGGGCACGAGATCTCAAGAGTCCAGTGAAAAAATATTATAACAAAAAAGTTTAATAAAATAAGATTTTTTTTTAATAGTACAGCGTCACCAATGCTTTGAACTCTTGAGAAACTCGTTTAGTACGTTCAAAACTGCACGAGAAATATTTTGCTACGATTAGAACTCTCGAATGTCGACCAGTATCTCACTACTTTTGACAGATAAAATTAAAATAATGATCAATATTCGAGAGTTCTAGTCATAATGTGTGCCGACCAGTCGCGTTCGAAGGGCCGCCTTAAATGTGGGAAACTAGTGCCCAGGATAACTGAAGTAGTTTTAAGTTTATCGCATAAGTTTATTTCTGCACGATGAAAAAATTTGTTATTCTATGTATAAACGTGAAGCGTAGCCTATCTACGCAATTAAGTTTAAGGGTAATAATAACTAAAACCTAGTGGGTACATCACCCAAAATAAATTATTCTAAGATTAGGTGGTCATCAAATTGGCGAATGAGGAATGTTTTACCCCAAGGATGAAAACGCCCATAAGGTAAGCCCTCGTAAGGTAAATTGAAAGGGTAATTCTGCATTCGCTCATTGCCGTGTCACCGATGTTTCAGGTTTATAACACGTCAATTACAACTGAGTGCTTACAACTCATGTTAGTGCTATTGAAATGACGAAAATCCGCGCTATTAATCAAGGCCTGAGGCCTAACAGCAGTTCTTATCATATCAAAAAAATGTTATAATAGCTTTTTTGATCGTTATTACGTTTTTCTTCTTAAAAAATGACTTCCGCTCCCCGCACACATCGTTTATATAAATTACCTTTCCTTATCATTTTTCCTTATTTTCAGGCATTCACGTACACGCACAGACAATTACATCTTAAACTTAAAGTATGTTTTCTTTGTTGAAATAATTATTGCATTATCTCATTTTCCCGTACTCGTAAAAAAAACTGAAAAAAATATTCTAGCTTGACAAGGTGACACAGGTTTTTTGCCGGCACGGTCAATTAAGAGCGCTCGCGATATAGCGGCGAGCTCGTAAACGGCTGGCTCGAAGATTCGTCGTTGAAAAAGTCTCGATAAGTCCGTCGGCAAGGTGCAAAGCATGTCATGAGATATTTACCAGATGGTCTAATCGCGAGTTATATACCAGTCCCCGTGGTATAACGATGCCCTAAATTATAAAGCGTCCAAGAATACCAATCGATATACTATATTTTCAAGAACACCAAAAAATGAAAACATTTAAAGAGATTTGTAGACCAAATGTTATATAGCATGGGAATCGGCGACGCATCGACTTTTGGACAGGATTCTCAACTAAAAATGTATATGTACATGTATTCGCGCTTGTACATTGTTCCGTCACGAGGGAACAGGAGTGCGACGTTCGAACAGTTGAGCGACGCAAAAGGACGAAGGGACGAGCATTAGGTTTTAGTTAGTTGGTTGTTAATAGGCGTTCGAAGACGAAGCTATCGAGTCCGTCCACTGTTTCCGAGCGTTACAACCTCGGAAAGGAATCGAATCACCGAGTTCGACAGCGTTCCGCGTGATTGTTCGCGACATACATTCTTACATATACTTTTGCATACCCAATATATTCAATTCTTTACCGTCACAATTTTCGGGACTGAATCAAGTGTACGATAAAGATCTTTCTTCCTGGCTGTATACCTGTGACCGTTATCTATTACTTGTTGCATTAAACTAAAACCATGGCAAAGTAACAAGTTAACATCGATGCTGAACGTAACGTTCTGAAGCTCTGGTCGACATCGTGTTGGTGGGGCTGAATGCCTGGCTTCAATTATATTGTTGTAAAGAAGAACGTTAGAGGGTAGGAAGGAAAAAGAGAGGGAAGAACGTTTCGTCCTGGGCCTGCTAGTGGACTCATCAGTAAGGCTACCTAGCAGACCCTGCCTTAGACGCTGGGATGGTAGGGATAGGTCCGAATTTCTATTATATAGAAACGGAGTAGGACATGGAGTGCTCGCGGGAAACTGACGAGCGTGCTGTCCCCCTAGTGACGAAGACCGCCACAGTTCTGTGTGTTAAAGCTCCATCCGCATGGGCAGAGAACTTTTGTTTTGTGAGTTGGTGTGTCAGAAAAAACATATCGTTTTATCGCTCTCGTGAACGTTTCAATTTTGAATAATCCAAATCTAGAAAGTATATCGGCTCTTTGCTTATAACCAGCCACCGTAAGTTCTTTTTTGTCTTTCAAACACTTACTTTTAGAACCAATAGTACACAGTCTTATTAGTCGATTTCACGAAAATCTCGTAATATCTCGAAGTTATTCGAAGCCATAGCACTCATGATAATTTTTTTTTAAATAACGAATCAAATCCACTGTTCTCATCTTGATTATCTTTTTCAACACGCTCATCTTCCAAGGTAACACCTTGAATGATATTATTGAGGACCTGCATACATGTTTCAGCTGGCACAACTATCCCGTCGTGTGTACATCCGATAAATTCGCTATAAACAGGCAGCGAGCATTGATTCAATAAAATACGTGAACGTCTTAAAATCATGCATTTGATATGCTTGCGAAATACAAACATTTCCATCGTATAATATTGTATAATATTTATCGACTGAACTCTCGAGAACTCGTGCCGAAAATGTTGAACTTACGCTAGAAAATTCGAAATTACGAGAAGTTCGCATCTCGTTTCTTTAAACTGCGATTTTATGTGCAAATCAATTCAACTATTGTTGAAACTTATTAGATCTCTTAGAACTATGCTGGATGCAAGTAAATTTTTACTTAATTCCTGAGACGCTAACATTTGAGATGCTAGCTTCACACGGCCCAATTGTGGGTGGTCCTTCGAGTATAGGCACATTTAGGTGCAATATAAAAGAATTTGAGTTGGAGGTCGAAGAATTTTGTGGCCGAGTTCTTGAACTATAGCTATTGTTTTAGGAGATTGTTTTACCGAGTTTATTTAAATAATTAAATAAAACCAATAAATTTAATAATACATGATATTAATCTTAGCCATCTTTTTATGTTCATCTGCAAAATAATTCTAAAAATGCTTAAACAAATTTTTGAAGAATTTTTGAAGAATTTGAATTTGAAAGCGACAATTCATGGGAAACTGAAAATGATAGTGATGTAGATAGCGAAGATAGCATTATAGTTTCCCAGAAATAGAAATAAACATATTCTACTTCTAATACTTAAAGTAATTTTAATGCAACTCTGTGTGCGAGTTGATTACAAAATAAAACTAAAATATTTCAATTTTCAAAAAAGAAATGAGTTTGCTGGTCCTGCTCAACAGCAATTGACGGATCGGACTAGGACTGACGAACACGTGCACGACAATCGACGACATCATTAATATATGTTTGGACATCACGCTGACCTGGACATACGGATACTATACGGAGGCGTGAACGATGGACGATCTTTCCATTTTCTTTTTTGGACAGGACATTAGGACACGAACTTTTAAATTCAATACTTCGGACTTGGTCACTTTTAGAACTCCAATTAACGATTAAGTAGTATAAGTTATTTTACACTCGCTAAATAAACAATCGATAATTAATTATTCGCCCTAGACAAATTTTCTATAATGTCGAAACGACTGATGCTTTCTTTCTTTCTTCTTTGCAATCGTGGACGTCGGATTGTCTACTCAAGTCGCATAAACAAAAAACTGATTAAAGCCTAGGGACCCGGAGCAGTTCCTGTTGGGCAAGTCTCTTTTAGCCAAAAGGCTAAAGGGCAAAAACTCCATCTAGCTGCACAACCGGTATTTATACTTTTCCGACAGTTGCTCGCGCATACGCACTGCCATTATAACACTACTACGCATGTACATTAGATGGACGCTCGCTAATTATTGTATTACATTTACTATTGTTTATAATTTACTACTATTATATGCAATTATAATTATTAATTGACAATTTGGTTGTTTTTATTCATTATATCATTATTCATTATATCGAATTTATTATTTTTTTGGGGCGTTACATTATTCCCGAAGACGCGTCTTTTTACAACTACGTCGAACATTCTGGAGGTTTACCCGGAGGATTTTCCTATATAATTCGTTATGACCGGCACGCGTTTCTATGTACAGGACACGGAAGTTTCTGGAAGAGTACGCAATTCCTCTCAAGAACATTCACATTTATTTAACTTCGGCTGTCAAGTCGGATGT
The DNA here is from genome assembly GCA_963969225.1 of Xylocopa violacea. Taxonomy (NCBI): domain Eukaryota; kingdom Metazoa; phylum Arthropoda; class Insecta; order Hymenoptera; family Apidae; genus Xylocopa; species Xylocopa violacea. The sequence continues at coordinate 26,908,249 of CAXAJV010000004.1, forward strand.
GTCTTACTCTGCTAGGACAAGCGGATTCATCTACGTATTGCAATATTGCGAATTTTGGTGAGAAAAACAGGTATAGAAAATGATTGGGTGTGAGAAACTCGGTCATCCCTAGGTATCAAGTGCAACTTCGGATGACGCACACGGAAATTCCGCATGTCCTAACTTTGACCGTAGTGAGCAATAAACCCAAGAAGCGCCTCGACTCGAGCAATGAAGCAGTGATACAAAAGATTCCAAAATAAAAATTTCTAATAGATCTACTAATAGATCTACTAATAGATAACTAATAGATCCACGTTGTAAATCTTGGCCCGAAAGTAATGCCTCTTTTGGATATTATTGCTGTTCCCTGTGAACATACGGTCACCATGTGCTTAATTAAATGAAAAACTTAGTTAAATAAGTAGTAGTTAGTATTAAGATAATAAAGGGCTAACTGTAAAAAAGCTAACAAAATTAAATGCAATAAATGTGATCATGGGAAAAATGTAGCTGTTAGTTGCTTTACTCACTCCGTACCCTTGCTGCAGTTTTCCTCATTTCATGCAAAACTTTTTTGTTTCCGTGCGTCAGAATAAAAAACTGATCATATCATCGGAAAGTTTAGTGAATAAAGAAGTTTTCGTAAAAGTTTTGAAAAAGTTTTCGTAATCTACAAATTTTGTCTCCTGAGATAAGAGAGATTTATTACTTTTATTACTCCACTTGTTTTCCAGTTTCAGGGTAAAATGGGGACTATTATAAAATGCAAATTTACAGCTCTTGACAATTTTCTTTGTCTTTTTCTTGTAGGGCTAACGGCCTGGAAGATACAGTCAATATTATGAGTGAAACAAATTTTCTCTATTATTTTTGCAAATCGGACCCAAGTCCGAAAAAGTTACACGAACTTTTTTGTTGCATTTGAGGTGTAGTATCAGCTGTAAAAATTTGTCACACAAATAGTGAATCACCCTGTATATTAGCCCGATTATTTTATTATATTGCCATTGAACTTGAGTTTTTCTCAACTATTTTCTTTTCACCATGTCAGTTGTTATATTTAAGTATCACAACCTCGCTCTGTTATTCCTTGTAGGAAAATTTTCTTTTCTTCTCTTTCCGATACCTCCAGCTATTATTCGAATCTCAAGCCGGTTCTGGTGCCGACTTTGTTTCGAAATTTCTTTATATTTTATATTTATTTAATTACATACATTTATTACAAATGCTATATTTTAGTTTCATTTATTATATCTGAATGTTTGAAAAGTTACAATTATTTATTATAATGTAAAAGTGAGATATTGTTTTGGGTTTGGTCTTGAGAAACAAAAGACCGATTATTACGTTTAGTTAAAAACATGTTGTTGGTAGTACTGAAAAAGGCTCTTTTAGAAGAAATTCGGCAGAAAATGTGAGATTTTCAACGCGATTTGCGCGTTTATTACACTAAACGCCTATTATATAATAGACTAAACGGCTATTTAACGGAGGTTAAGACGTTTTAAGCAATTTCGTTAACTACCGCGACTTTCAATACAATGCTCCTTAGAAGTTTCATTTCAATGTCCTCGATAGTCACAGCGCGTTATAGCTGGGGTATTTCCTAAAGGTTAAAGCTCCTCACCGAGGGAGTTGAAAGGTCCCACGTTCGTGCAGGTATCTTCCCACACTCTTGAAGTGAACGCGCGTTTCGAGTGCGAAACAAGAAGGGTGTGTGCGATACTCGAAGGGGCACACTGTTTGGTAATTTGTGTCGTTTCGGCAAACACCAACAGTGCCCACTCCAGTGGACGGAAAAATGATCGCTCGTAAAAGTACTCTGTCATCGACTAATAAACGAACGAGTAATAACGAAATCGAACCGAGCTCTCTTATAAAAAGAGCCTGCAAGATCTTGCAAAAGCCAACGAACGAACGAACAGTCGGTCGCTAGTGTACGGCCTTGAAAGAACGATTCAAGTAAAGAACAAGCTGTCCAAAATTATTTTGGCGGACAATCGAACAAGCTGGATCTGAGTTTTCCGTGCGGCGAGACAATTTTTAAGCGACAATAATCGCTATTTTCATTCGTTATCGGTACGTTGCGCTTCACCAATTCTCTCACCTATTCTTCACACTTTCCCCACTTTCATGTCCACAAGCATGCATGTCGGTAACGAATTCCGACTGTTCTATCTCGTATTGAAATTCCTCTAGTAACAAAGCCCACCGAGCGACAGCTACGATTCGCAGCATTGTTTAACGATTCTTAGAACTTTCAAAATCCTAACTCTAACCTAATCCGTCCAGTTAGTGTTTTCCTTCCTACGAATCCTTCGAATCAATCTTTCAATTGTTTTCCAAGTTCCCGTTGAAGACTTATTTCCGTTCCCTTGCGTTTTTCCTGGAAACGTTCGTTTTCCTCGTTCGCGCATCCATCTCTTTCCTTCTGACCTTTTCGTACTCTTTTCATGCGCGTTTTTAAGGAGCGACATTTTTGCCCTCGCAAGCTCAGTTAGACGGTGAACCAGTTAAGCGAGTTACACGTAACTAGCCACAGAGTTCACATGTTCACTCGTTTGCCCGAGTTCAATTATTACAAACATTGAATTGACATCGCTACTGTTGTTTTTGTTATCATTCTTCAATCACGATTAAAAACTGATCTTTCGTTTCTCGTTCGAAAAGTCCTGTCGAACCGATTAATTATCTTATTATCTCTCTCTATTTATAGTACAGCTAGCTGGTTTCTGTTCTCTAACTCTGATATTGTAAATCTTCGCTAGAGAGAGACCAAAGCGTGATATTTTTCGAAAATGTTCGCGAACTCGCGAAAAATTCTCTTCCTTTCAAGCCACGCGTATATCGAGCACAGGGCGATTGGCAACGCGTTTGCCCAATTCGTGTCAGCACGACACATAATTGCTGATTTACCCGGGGTCGTATGTAGGTGTTGTGTACGTTCGAAGAGTATGGACTTGAATTGTCGTCCATGCTTATTCCTGTTATTCTTAGTGGCGCTTTCGAATGTATTGCCGAATGTATTCGCATTACCGACACATCACTCTCTCGATCATTGACAGCGAGCCGAAAGCTTTTGAATGGAGTAGATCCGCGTCTTGCTCTTTTCAGTTCGTATACTAATCGGTGCTCTATCTCTTTCGCGCAGGAATGCCGCATTTCACAATATAATTCGGTTCTAAGAACACTTGAGGCGACCCGACTTTCTCTTTGCCGGACACACGTCCAATGTCCGTGCTAAATTATTCGTTCAGATCAAACGGTTTATGATCGATGAAAATCATGTGCCGGAAGTACTTGTTGGCTTTGCAAATTGCCAAGAGTTTCCGGTTAGCTTTTTCGTAAAGAATGCTGGCGGTTAACGCGCCTCTCCTTGCAGCAGTCGTACGCTATTGCTCTGTCCAGCGTCCATCACTCGATGGATGATCGGTGCCTGATGTTTCCATCCAGAGTCCCATTCACCGGAGCTCATCCCCGAACGAGCTTCCAAAATTTAGGCTTGTCTCATCGGAAGATGATGATTAGTACGTCTTTAGGATACTCGGATGTTTGGATATTAATTGACATAGTTCTTTAGATACTGGGTTACTTGCATACTTGGATATTAGTTGGTACTTATTTCTAGAATGACTATTGGTAACCAGGCTACTTGGTTACTCGGATATTAGATATTTTCATGTTTTTAACTAAAGGCTGAAGCAACCGCGAGTCAATACGTTTGCTGCTTCTCTTTCGGTACGAAAGTGGTCGCTCTACCCCGTAGTAAGGTAGAACCCCGAAAAAACACGTCGGGGTAACCGCCTTGGGATTACGCTACTGAGCGGAACTGTAAGTAGGTGTGTTAAATTTATGGTACGTTATTAGCTTATTGAGTTAAGACATTAAAGGTGCGAATCTTTACAAATTCCAAAATAATCTTTAAATCTCTTCCTAATCCCTGTATTTAGAAAAATTCAAGTAACAATTGGTAGTCCTTAAAAATATTTAGTCGTACACGTCGATACTATAAACTTAAATTCTACTGATAGTAGTATATACTAGTATATAGTATAATTCCAAGTTAGAAAAAAGTTAGAAAAAAGGACCGTTGTCGCGACGCGACATATATGATGTCTAACGATAACTGTGATTACGAATATTTATATTAATGGGGTTAGGTTAGGTTAACCGTTTTAGTGCCACGCAGCGCGGTCGCGCTGTTCGCGTACTGTGGTGAACCGTGTCGCTATTTTTGATCACGATCGTCAATTCGCAACGCGCTCGATTCAGGATGTATCTTGTCGCGATTCTGTCGAGAGTTTCTTCTCGTAATTACAAATTTTCTTTTAAATAATCGTAAACAACATGCGTATTTAGCTGTCTTTCTTTAACACATTGAGTCCCAAGGTTTATTTTTAACAATATTTGAAAAAAACCATAATGTAACATTTTATTTATTTAAAAAAAACATAATGTAATATTTTATTTATAATAGATATAAAACAAAATTTCTAATGATTATTATTTTTAAAACAGACATGTTTATGAAAACATAATGAATGAAGCCCTTTTTTACATTGTACACAAATTAAATTCGATCGTTTTATACCAGTACATTTATTACTACAAACTACGCACTGTCTTAAATTTCGGCTTGGTAGTTTCTCTAAGCCAAATATTCTCTCATTATAACTTATCATTTGTGATTGTTTGACTTGCATCCATTTATGCTCTATTTCAGAAATAATGCTTGACGTAAATTCTAATCGAGTCATTAGCTTCTTTTTGCTAACTTCCTTATAAAGTAAATATGCATTTATTACCATACGTGCAATGACGTTAAACGTAACTTTTTTCCAATATTTTAATGTGCGACGTTCATCCAAATAGGCGTACAACATTTTGTCTGATTCGTCAACTCCCCCCATATAACGATTATAACAATCAACGATGCCCGGTTTTACTTTACTTCGTTCATTTCTATTTCGTTTTTTGATTACAATGGTATTGTCATCAGAAGCATGCGTCGAAATTAACAAAACAGGTTTTTTTACAGACTTATTTTCGCGGTAGCCACACAAAAGTACTTCACCATCTCGAGCATATTTTGCTTCATTAGGCTTAGTTGTTTTTATATCGTTAGGTACGCCTTTTCTATTAGTTCTAATTGTTCCCGTTAAGTATATATTTTTGCAATATAAATATTTGGCCAAAGCGATACTACTAAAATAATTATCGACAAATACATGATGCCCTTTATTTAAATCAGTCAGTATTGTTTCTGTATTTCAGCCCCTCATTTACTTATTGTACGCCCATATAATTGAGACGCTGGTTGTTCGACAACTTAATCTGTCCAACCAATTTGGTAATTGAATAAACGAATCTTATATCTTATAAACTTTAAGTTTATTCGTTCGTGCTTTTTACGGTCTCCGTGATGTTCGTGTTATAATCTGTTTTGAATCGGATATCGTAGCGTCGTGTAAGACGTTTTAAAGACTATGACGTTTTTGTGATTGATTGGGTGTTATGTAGGAGGTGTATGTCGTGTTTTTTGGTTGGTGGTTGAGATGTCGGGGTTGGCTGGAGTAAGAGATCATTTAAACTATTGAGGTCTAATGTCTGTGTTTTTCGAGTTTAAAGTATTTTTGAGGGTCGCGGCTGATTCGCATGCGAGACATATGACACGCAAGGTCGCGCAATATTGTTTGATCCTTAAGGACCGGACAAATCCGGACTTGTTGTAGACTTGAATTTCTATTTATGATTGGCCAAGAAAAAAGTAAAGCTTCCAATCTTTATACTCAAGGATAAGATAAACGCTAGATGAAGAAAAACACTTGGTAACTCAGTTCTCATATAGAATTATCGATTACGGCGTCTTTGTGACGTGTTGAGCAACCCGACGTTAAACCTACCATAGGATATAGAAATCTGGAGGAGGATCTAGGATAAGATAATAAGATAGAATGCAATAAGTGAAATAAATAACACAAAGCGTTATATCACCAAACGCCGGATGCGATAAGCGCTACCAAAGACAGTCCGCCATCAACTCCCCTTTTTTCTTTTAACGTGGGGAAATCTACATGGACGCCCTGGAGCCGGGAGGGGAGGGGAGATTCAGAAAAGAATGTGCGCTGGTGATACGGACACCGTGCACAAGAACGTAAATTGTAACGTTTTTATTCAATGAAAGGAATAAAGTAATTAAACAAGTGGTTAAGGTTACTCTTACCTTAAGTGGGCAAACTTGGAATCGCGGCTTCAAGATGCGATTTTCGAAAAAGAAACACTGCTTAGCTGTGCACAGTGTATGCGCAATTAAAGCTAGAGAGACTTTATGTTTAGGTAGCAGGTACACCACAAATAGACACAACCGAAAAAGGTACAGGCACGCCCGAACGGATAAATAAACACAATGTCTGCATAAACACAATCCACTGTAGATGGATACTCATATCCGATTTGCGTACAGGTAGTCTCTGATACTATGCTTCAATATAAATTCTTAATAGGAACAAATTTCTTGAGTGTAACAGATGTTAGTCTTAAAGGTAGCAAAGTGAGCATTCGTCCATTATCAGAAAAAATGAGCAAAACTGCGGAAGACGAAAATATTGTACCGGAAATATTTAAAATAGATATAATAGATGATAAAGTATTAGACGCAAATCATATTGACGTGTCTCATGTATTAGATCCTAATCAGCGGGAGACGATTAAAAACCTTGTTAGTAATTATAAGCCGAACAAAACCTATGAATCTGAAATTACAATGAAATTAGTATTAAAAGACGAAGAGCCAGTTTATCAATCTGCAAGACGTTTATCACCGTCACAGAAAGAAATTGTTAATGCACAAATCGAACAATGGATTGCGGATGGAGTCGCTCAAGTATCAACTTCTGATTATGCGAGTCCAGTTGTTCTTGTCCGAAAGAAAGATGATTCATTTAGACTATGTGTAGATTATCGTCAAATAAATAAGAAAATTATCAAAGATAGGTATCCGTTACCATTAATCGAAGATCAATTAGATTCGTTACAAGGCGCGCGTGTTTTTATTACTCTCGATTTGAAAAATGGTTTCTTTCACGTACGAATGGATGAATCAAGTCGAAAGTATACAGCATTTATTGTACCAGATGGTCATTACGAATTCTTACGAGTTCCTTTTGGTCTTTGTAACTCACCGGCAGTCTTTCAAAGATTTATAAATACTGTATTTAGAGAGCTTATTCGAAAGAGAATAGTTTTAACTTATATGGATGATTTAATTATTCCATCGGATGATATTGAGAGTGGAATCAAAAATCTTGAAAAGGTTTTAATAACAGCAAGCGAAGCTAATTTAATAATTAATTGGAAAAAATGTTGTTTTCTGCAAACTACAGTTGAATTTCTCGGGCATGTAATCAATAATGGTCGTGTTCGTCCTTCGGATCGTAAAACTGATGCAGTCCGACGATTTCCAGAACCGACAAATGTTAAACAAGTACAAAGTTTTCTTGGATTGACTGGGTACTTTCGTAAATTTATTCATAGATACTCTGTAATTGCGCGACCGTTGTCAAATCTTTTGCGAGCGAATGTTAAATTCTGTTTTGGACCGATTGAAAAAGAAGCGTTTATGCAATTAAAAGTTATACTAAGTGGAAAACCAATATTAAACCTGTATCGAGTCGGAGCGGAAACAGAGTTGCATATAGATGCTTCTGCTTTAGGTTATGGAGCAATTTTATTTCAAAGAAATAACGAAGATCGATATTTTCATCCCATATATTATTCTAGCGGTAAGACAACTCCTGCTGAAGCAAAATATAGTAGTTACGAGTTAGAGGTTTTAGCAGTAGTTAAAGCGTTAAAGAAATTTCGTGTTTATTTGTTAGGAATTTCGTTTGTTATTGTCACTGATTGTCGCGCTTTCACTCTTACAATGAATAAGAAAGATCTTTGTGTGCGAGTTGCGCGATGGGCATTATTGTTAGAAGAATTCGACTATCGGATAGAGCATCGACCAGGAAAGAATATGTTACATGTTGACGCGTTAAGTCGAAATCCCCTACCTATGAATTTCTTAATCGACGAATCTGTTACAAGTCTTACAGCGCGTTTGCGGAAGGCACAGGAAGAAGATGAAAGTATAAAGAAACTTCAAGATTTAGTACTTCAAAACAAGACGAAAGATTATATCATTCGAGGAAATCTTTTGTACAAAGAGTCTGAAGGAGACATTCGACTTGTGGTGCCGCGTCAAATGCAAATGCAAATAATAAAGCGAGCTCATGAACGAGGACATTTTTCTGTGGTCAAGACTGAAGCTATTGTACGTAAAGATTATTGGATCCCAAATCTTCGACAACGAGTTGAAAAAGTAGTAAGAAATTGCGTTGCGTGCATCTTAGCCGAAAAGAAGCAAGGGAAACAAGAGTGCCATTTGAATCCAATCGAGAAGGGAAGTGTTCCTTTTGATACATTTCATATTGATCATCTTGGACCACTACCTTCAACGAAGAAAACGTATAAGTATATATTTGCAGTAATAGATGCTTTTACAAAATTTACATGGCTTTACGCTACGAAATCTACGACAACAGCTGAAGTTTTATCACGTCTGAAAAAACAGTCAACTATTTTCTGTAATCCGCGTCGAATAATTTCTGATAGAGGGACGGCTTTCACTGCAAACGATTTTAAACAGTATTGTCAAGAAGAAAATATAGAGCATATTTTAATTACAACAGGAATTCCTAGAGCTAATGGTCAAGTCGAGCGTCTTAATAGAACGTTAATTGCATTGTTAACAAAGTTAGCTGCACCCAAACCCTGCGAATGGTATAAATATTTAGAAGTAGCTCAACAATGTTTAAATACAACAATACATCGAAGCATTGGCACATCACCATTTCATCTTCTATTCGGGACGCATCCACGACTCAAAGATTATCCAGACATTCGAGATTTACTTGAAAAAGAAAGGGTCGCATCTTTTCAAGATGAAAGAGACGAATTACGATTTCAAGCAAACAAAAATATATTTAAGATACAACAAGAAAATAGACGAACTTTTGACAAAAGTAGACGGAAAGCTAAAATTTATCGAGAAGGAGACCTAGTAGCTATTAAACGTATGCAACAGGGTCCTGGTTTAAAAGTAGCTCACAAATATCTTGGACCATATGAAATAATTCGAGTTCTTCGTAACCAACGATATTTAGTTCAGAAGGTGGGCGAAGGAGAAGGACCTCAACAAACATCTACATCAGCCGAATTTATTAAACTATGGATTGACGAAGCCGATGATGATTTATCTGAAGATGACGTTAATGAAGACATTCGAGACGAATGTCCATGCAGGACGGCCGAATGAAGGATAATAATCTTAGATATCCTTGTTTAATAATTTATTATCCTTGTTTGTTAATCAATAATTTATATTAATCAATAATTTAAGAGTTTCAATTTTTATGTTATGGAATATTCTAGAATGTGAGCGAGAGCGAATGTGCATGTGAATGAGTCTTTCAAGTGAATGTTTTTAAACAAATCGAGTCAGTTGTTCATCGTGCGTTATTGAGGAAACATATAGTTATAAAGACGTTCTTAATCTCCTTGTACCTAATTTTAAAATAATAAATATCCTACAATACACACTTATTCTTCTTTATAATATACATAAACTGAAATTTATTATTATCCCTTCCTACAATGATGACAACAAATTAGAGTAACTGATTTTAAAATATGATTTGGTTATCCTCAACAAGCAACAAAAGAAAGTGTGTCAAATATTCACGTAATACTGTGCACACAAAGTATGGAGAACTATATAAGAAACTGGTCAATAACGGACATGATCACCATTTCAGATCATAATTTAATAAAGTTAAATCTGAAGGTACAAAAAGTCCGAACTACAAACACGATAAGGCAAAAAATGTACAATACACAGCGTGCAAATTGAAAAAAATTTAACCAGACCCTAGAAAAACACTTCAAGCCACAAGACCTTGAGGAATGGTAAAGACTGGAAAAAACCTGCAACTCATCTATCCCGATTATTAAGAAAAGAAAAGACTCGTTGAATAATTAATGCAAAGAAGTGCGAAAGCTTAAGAAACAACTTAGAAGAGCGAGAAAGCTAATAAATAATAACCAATCGATAAATAACCTGACAAAGAAGTATGAGGCAGTCGGGAATAAGTACGTTTTGAAGAATACGAGGTGTAAAACAGAATCCTGGAAATAAAGATCCCTGGGGTATGGGTACACAAAATAATTAGGGACAAATTGCATAAAACACAAAGTGTTGAGAAATGAGAAAATACGTGGCAAGGATCAATTCTTAGCTTGTGTAAAAAATTCTTCCCGCAGGATCACGTACATAATTCTGAAACGGACTATCGCAAGCGTATTCAGAAGCAAAACAAGAAACACAGTGACTTCAATACAGAACCAAATACCAAAGGTTTTGGAGTTTACGAAGCTTTAAATAAGACATACAACCGTAAGGCTCCGGGCAGGGAAAATGTAAATTTAATCATTATACAAAAAAGGAAAGTAATAGAGCCAACTGAAATGGGAGCGTATAGATCCGTCTTCCTACTAATAGACTAATAGTACTAATACTAATAGACCGCATAGAAAAAATATAGAATGAAAAGAATTTGGCCAGCGAGCGACAGTATGGCTGCAAATCAAGGGTCTACAAACGGAGGACGTGTTCCTTGTGTTTATCGACATTAAGAAATACTCATGCAACAATTACGTAGTTGCAATAGTCATGAAAATGTAGACTCGTCAAGGCTGAATCAACAGGCAGCTCAACAATAATTAAAATAGTTCACAGCTATTTTTTTGAAAACAAAATATACGTAGGAAATCAATATAAAAAAATTATTCATAGGGCAGAACGTGGATGTTCTGCAAAGCTCCATTTTCGGTCCAGCAGCACGGAACTACTGGTGCTTAGATCAGCTCCTAAATCTATACTAACAACAATCTATATACTAACAATGGACGAACATAATGGACAGCCGGATTGCCTATGCGGATGATGTGATATTCCTAATCCAAGGAAAATTACGAGTTAAAGTAGAAACAAATGGAAACCAAGCAGTGAATTTATTTCAAAGCTGGTGCCAAAATAACAAGATAAAAATTTCAAAGGAAAAAACAAAGGCAATGATAATAAAAGGCAAACAAGACAAAGAAAGACCTCCAAGAAAACAAGTCTATAACAAACTTATAAAGTTCGTAACGACTTATAAGTACTTGGCCACATTTTTTTGCCACATACTAAAAGAATAAAAGAAAAAAAATCGTTAAATATGTTATGTCACTGTATTTTCTACAAAGCTGTTTGCGTACCAATCTTTACATGTGGAGCGATCTTTTGGTATGGCAGAGCAGACATGAACACTGTTAAAAGACAGCTTATACCAATGCAAAGAGTAATGCTAATATCACTTGCCAAAGCATGCAGAACTACATCAACTGCGGCGATAATAAGACTAGAAGACAAAAGGAACCTAAAAAATATATAATATATGGCAACAAAGATGACAAACTGAAGAACGTGGAAGAAATACACACAAATTCATAAAAGATGTAAAAGTCAGTACAACAAACCTATGGTTTAAACCATCAAGAAGTACTGTATTTTTAATTACGGGATATGGCTCCATAAGTGACACTCTCTATGAAAGAGATCTTTTTGAACATATTATCTCTGAATCGATACAAGGTATCGGCAATTCAGATACATTCAATTCATTAAATAATTTGGCACAGGCAGCGGTACTGAATTGATTACGCTTATAGACTCGGAAGCAGTATTTAAAAAATTCGTTGAATTTGCTGCGAAAATCTTTGAACATAGAAAAGAGTATAACACATGACATGAACAGTCAATATAAAAGTTAACAGGAAAACCTATTATCAAACCTGAAAAGAGCGGAGCAGAAGAAAAAGACCCAGCAGAAATAAAGAAGCTGGGAATACTGAGAAATCTGAAAAATATAATTGGATTGCACACCTAGGAAAAAAAATAATACTTACCAGTTTATGGCACGGTACGGCTAGACGCGGGGGACCTAATCCTTCGCGACAGATCATGCAGCAAAGAATGTCAGTTAAACCTTGACTCGAAAGTAATGGTCTTCTTGGATGCTATTTCTGCTATGGACAGTTGTCCGACAGATGTGTATAGGAAATTAATTATTATGTGTATAGAGGAAAGAAAAAATTTTACCCCGTCGCTTGTTATTTTACCGCTCTAACTGTTTTTACTCGCATCACGATAATTTCTTGCTTAATTCTCTCCCCTCTTTTCCTTATTCAACTTCTCACTCCCTACTCTCACACGCTTCTCCTTTCTATCACACCATAAGTGAAAGTATACAATAGAGTTAAAATATAGTGTATATAAAATGTGTTAATTTCGCTGCTCCGTAATATTCGAATCACGTAAGTATCAAATTGATTTATACAAATTTACCGGGCTCTTTTTCACAATACGGATACACAATAACATCTGTTTGTTGCTATCTCTGCCACTTGTTGAACCCTTAAAGAAATCTGTAAACAAAACCTCACGGAACGGTGTTCACAAAGGATCAAGGTATTGTATAGTAGGTGTAGAAATTGCAGAGCAAGGCTTCGTCTGAAATCATGTTTTAAGATATACATATAATACAAAAACGTAAATATCTGCATTTCATTTTATATTATATTCATAATCGTCCGAAAATTCATTTCTTCTTATACATAAAGTTACTTAAAAGAAGAAGAAAAAACTACGACACTAGTTTATGAGAGATTAAGAAACATAAATGTCTTGTATGATACATATATGACAAGAGCAGTAGTATAATGGATACAGGTTTGTAACAAAATTCATTTTTTTAATGTTATTTCTAATAACATGTAGAAATTTCTCGAGTAACGTGATTAACATACGTTTGCATGAACTTTTTCCTTTATGAAAATATTCGTTTAGACTTCGTGAACGAGTGATGATGATTATGAAAACTAGTGCCCGATCAGGGAGCACATAGAGCTCGTACTTGTTAATACTTTTATCATCGTACTATACTAGTAATAGCTCTGCTCCCTATTCGCCGCAATTTTTTAACCTTGAAGGTTAATTCTATGAAAGCTAATTCATTTTTAAGGAATGCGCTGTATTCAAATTGAAATTGATTATTGATTAAATGTCAACTGGGAATGTGCCAGGAAAAAATGAAATAAATTACAAAATTACCTCTCAAGTGTTATCCGTCAAGGCCTGGTACAGTAATAACAGAAAATTTGTGCCACTGTGGAGTACACTTTCGGTGAAGAATTATAACTAAAATATTAGACGCTAAGAAATCAGCAAACAAATTGATAGATTAAATTTTCAACTTATTATATAATGCATAAGACATTATATTTTTCTTGAACCCCGTAACGCGTGTACTTTTTGAAAAAGACTCGTAATAAAAAAAAAAAAAAACAAATCAGCCTTTCTATCCGTGAACATCTTTATTTGAACATATTTTTGTGTACAATATTTCAAAGTATCGAAAATTAGGTTAATTTATAGAGATATAAATAATAATTCTTTTATACATTTAATTGAGATTATTTGTGTATAGACTGGGCCTCGCCAATTCTGGTGTTGCATGACACTGACACATGCTCAGTCCGGGGCCCGAACGGCGAGGAGGACACGGTGGAAGGGCTATATATGTTCGTAAATAGAACATTTTACACAGCAACTCATACGATGATACGTTAGCAGCCTAAGCATGCGTTAGTAACACGTGCAGCGCCAGAATCGCAGAAGCTCGTTATAAATTACGAGTTAAGTCGAGTGTGCACGTTTCAGTCAATATCGCCGACCCGAATTAATCGAAATGTACTCGTTAACAGATTAATATTCGCCTGTTGTGCTATATTGTATGCGATCGTATCGAAAACCTCATGGTTTATGGGCAAATTTTCAGAATTTCATACGTTTTCCATGAAAGCACGGTGAATTAAATAAATGAAATTTACATTGTTTTTGTAGTTATTGTTAGTTGTTGTTAGTGTAATTCCAGAACAATCTTCATTGATTACAATAAATAACACAACAAGTGGAATTTTTAATCGAATGTTTCGAAATTGTCAATAGTACAAAAGTATTACCGCAACTTTCGAAAACGTGCGCCAACTGATTACTGTCTTAATCTCATCTGTTCGAAACAACTAGAAATTCTTTTGAAATACATAATTAGAAATGCAATCAACAACATCGATAGTTTTTATTTAAAATATTCTCTCTCTCTCTCTCTCTCTCTCTCTCTCTAAAAAATCTATTTTTGATTTATAACGACTTGGTATCAAGAATATCGCATTATACATTTATTACGCTATATCTTTGAGTGCGATATACGGACACTAATGCGCGAGTTGTTGAAATAAATTTTTCTATCGTGATTATTTCATTATTCGTATGATATTTCGAAACCATGGGTTTCGAAATTTTTTATATCCAAAGCCATCGTAAGTAGAAAAAGAAGTAGATCGATTGAAAACGATGTATCACGTGTGCAACTTTTCCCTCAACGAAAAGAACGATGATTCTAATTAATTTAGTTAATCTTGTGTTAGATCGCTTTCTGACTGTGTATTCTCTTTTTCCCTTCTCGTGACGTATTCGACGAAACAAAATGCGATGGTACCGATAACGATTGCTATTGTTAAAACAATCAGTTGTACATGAAGGTTGAAAACATTACTGTAAGCAAAACATACCGCGGCTGCGACCGATTGGCAGAATTTAAATAGTGCAAAAGCCGATGCACTCTTCTGTGCGAATAGTATACCTAATAATGAATAGACTTGAGTGTTAAAACAAGCATCGCCAAAACCGAGAGCGAGACTCCCGAGCATCGCTAAAATTGGCGAGGGGTTAATATACCCTATTTTATCGGTATCCCCGAAAGGTGAATCAGTGGGCAGATTTAAAAAGATAGTAACGAAGGCGAACAAGTGCACGCCAAATCCGGTAATCGTGATTGACCATACGCCGCAGATACGAGACACCTTCGAAGTAAAAATGCCGAAAAGAGCTCCACCGACCACTTCTCCTATTCCGATAAAAATCCCAGAAAGGCCAACTAAACTTTTACGTGAATCGCCGATCGCTTTAGTAAATCCAATGCTCGACGAGTATACGCCGGAATAAAATGTCAATACCAGGCCGGTATATACAAATGTCAACGATAACAAGAGCATTCTTGGCGTAACGAAGAGAAAGAATGCATCTTTGAAAGCGTGCCAAGCTGCTAACAATGGTTTCTCTCTTGCAGGTTCTGGTATTCGAAGTTCTTTGTCCGCGCTCGAAACACCCTCGGCTTCGCCTAAAACTAGCCTTTGCGATACTCTTCTTAAAGTAGCCAATATACATGTACCAAGGATTGCTAATGCAGTGAGTACACCGAAGACGAGTTTCCTTTTCGGCGCGTCTATCTTTTCATCGGTGAACATAAAGTAGACAAAGAGGTTACCAGCGAACATCGAAGTTTGAAAAATTGCCCAGAATATTCCAGCATTTCTGGACATCGTATCTGTGTCGCTACACTCCGTTAAATATTGTCCGTGTCCTGTCCATATTAAAGCAGCTCCAAGACCTAGAAGGCACGAGGCAGCATAAAGTAGAGCGTTTTGCGGCCAGAGGAAAGATCCTATGAAAAGGACGTAGCAGCAAGCGCCGGTAAATATAGCGATCGTTGGCCCTGTTAAGGAGATGTACGACGGTGCTAACCAGTTGCAAGTGGCAAAAACGGCATAGATCAGCGCTAAACTAGTGTAGGCCTCGCCGGTGAAATTTGGATTTTCGTCTCTAATGCTTTTCAGCACGGTTTTCTGCACAGAAAATAAACCTTATACAATACAAATGCATTCATTTTTTTTTCTTTTTTTTTTAACATATCGCTTGTTTCGCATGATTTCTAATTCTAATTTATGTTTTCCACGAAACCTTTTTATTTTTAGTTAGCTATACTACGCGATATCGTGTAGACCGTCGGTGTTATTTCGAAGTAGCATTAAGAAAATACGTACCATTTAAAAAAATCTAATTCGGTATTGAAAGAACTATCGAAAAACAAATTAAAAGTATTCAATTTTTGACCGAAACATTTCTCGGTATCATAAAAAAAACAGGCGACACATATATCAGGCGATACAGTCAAGTAACATCTCTCCGCACACAGATATCTTATCCGCACATGTTCCATTTTATATTTTGCATTTTGTTACTATTGTACTTTAACGGGTCTTTCTGATTTGAACACGCTACGTTATGCACTCGTTCCGTGAAGTATTGAATTGAAAATTTCAAAGATTTGAAATAGTCCATTATTATTTGCGAAGTATACACTTTATTACTTCGTACATTTCCACTTCTGGTATACAACTTTCAACCAAAATTTCTATCCTTCCTCTCTTGAAACGACGATACTCCAAGATAACATTTGTGGCACGTGAGAGGCAGGCTTACTTGAATATGCCCGAATTATATGTATAAACTTGGACCGTTGATACGCCTGCGTCACAGACTTCTTTGTCATATACTTACTCTTACTCTGTCAATTAGTTGTAACAAAAATACTATCACGA
Source organism: Xylocopa violacea (assembly GCA_963969225.1). Taxonomy (NCBI): domain Eukaryota; kingdom Metazoa; phylum Arthropoda; class Insecta; order Hymenoptera; family Apidae; genus Xylocopa; species Xylocopa violacea. The sequence goes on from CAXAJV010000004.1 coordinate 26,924,872, forward strand.
TGTTTTTATAGAAAAATAGACAGTTCTTAATTCAAATTATACTTCGCAATCTTTACTTCTTCCGCTGCGTATGTTTTTATGATAAGGGCTATTTTTAAAAACAGTGGTGCCATAAATTTTGCATCGTGCACATACCATACAAACTCGTATACTATTATCCAATAGTTTGAAACCAGAAATAGAACAATTGAAAAGTGTAAAACGCCCAACAACAAAAACAGAAATGACAATTCTTAATCGAGTTCTCAAAAACGCTTGAACTAAATTTCTTGAGTTCGAATCTTACGACACTCGGAAGCTTTTTGGACAATGTATTTTAAAAAGTTTTATTAGTATTTTTACTAGTATTCCCTCGGGGTCAGTTGTTCACGTACGCGCAAAAGGACTTGGGTCGCAACCAAGACTTTGGTCAAATTCCGCGTCGTTTCGGCAAAAACCCCTTTCGGTATCCCCCCTCTGTTCAGTGGACGGAGTCGAACTTCTCATCGACGCGGAGAAGAATTAAGTAAGGTTGAAGGTAGTAGACCAGGAGTTGACCAGTTTTTAAAAAACATAAAAAAATGAAGTTTTTACAAGTAGTGCACTTTTGGTGGAAGTGAACTTCCGGTTCCACGTCTGTCAGTTAAATTTGAAAACAATTATGTATGAAGCGAAGTATACTTACTAGCAACGAACGTCCCTGCAGGTTAAGAATAGTTGTACGGTTCGCGAATGAATTGTTTAAATTCTAACTGTTTAAATTCTAACAACGTTTTATAAGCGATAAATGAATTGTTTTTGTTATTCTTACCACAAAAATCAATAGTTTATTTAGGGATCAAATTCTGAATATTGTTATTTTAACAATTTTCGGAAGTTTACAGATGTGGTCAATTACCGACGTGACTTGTTTAAACTTGTTAACTTTGTTAAATATATAAAATATAATTCTAAATTTTGTAGCATACCGCGTTCTAGTTCTAGTAGAGGTGTTCTCACAGTCAATTATTGAACAGTGAATGTCGGGAATATTTCTTATATTTGGTAGTACCATGATAGGAGCATGCTTTGTTGATGAAATTCTCACATCTCTCCCTCGAATCTCTCCAGTTGAGTACAACAGTATATTGAGAACGAAGATAATAATAACACGTTATAAATTTTTTATTATTTTCCATAAACTTTAGATACCATTTCTCCCTTTTTTAATTTGCAATGAAGAATATTTGTTGGGATCGGAATTTTTTGTTACTTTTAAGTGTTCCAACTACACAAGTTCTTCACGGTTCAGACCGATAATATAGCTAACTGATAGCTTGTATAAAAATTATCAATATACAATGTTCGTGGTGGCTCCTTTGTGGAAAAGTTTATCTGCAAGTTGTAAACATACATTGTGTGCCAATTCCGTATCTCTAATACCGTCAGCCAACTTACCAGAGTAAATTTCATTGACCACGTATATCCTTCGCTTAAGCGTGATTTAAATAATTTATTCGGTATATACTGTTCGAAAGTCTTCCGCTCCATAGAATCAACGTTTCATCGATGACAATGTTTTCCTCAGAGATTGTCGAAAAGTGGAAGTATTTTTCTAAGTCGTTTCTTACGGGCAGCAGACATATTATCGGCAAAGGAAAACGTATTTCGTGACATAATAATACATGGTAAATGAAAATTATTCAATAATTCAGAATTAATTTGCGTCCATTTATGCACGCATCTTCTTCTTCCGTGACGAAGATGGAGGTAATTCAGATTTATTTAATTTTTGTTCGGCATATTTATTTGTTTCTAATACAAGCAAGTCTATTATTTCATCATCAACGAACGAAGTAAAGACATCGTATGGATTGACATCGCTAGTTAATTCTCTAATAAGACCGCCTGTCTCAGCCATCAGGAAAATGATTGTTGCCGACAACTAAATTCGTCCCATTCACTGAACTGAATTATTCATTCTTCGGTCTTCTCTTTCTTCCTCAACAACCAATTCTTGTAAAATATCACCAATAGCGTTCTTCATACTTCACATTGACTATCGCTGCATTGTAACTTTCGTGGAACGTGTTATTAGAGAAGTGAAACGTTAAAATCCATTTAAAAATGATCGACCTGATAAGAGCTGGGTAACGGCTTTTTTTAACTAGAAATCCTACTTAATATATAAAAAATCAGGATTGCAGAGAATCTAACAGCTTCACGAGTGGCAGTCATAAATGCTAACATACTCAACTAGTTTTCTTAAGTATATAACTACATCGCAGATTTTCAATTATGACGAAACAGCATTCTTTGCAAAAACAGCAAAAAAGCGGTGTAAAAATGTTCACTAATGTTGAAATATAAATTTAACATATGAAAACCATGCAGAGACATCTAGCGAGTAGCACATGAGGGTAAACGAATTTGTGTGTGAAAGAAAGAAAGAGCGCTTGAACCGAAACAGTACGTTAAATCAGGGATATACAGCTTATAGCTTGTATCTTAATTATATAGTTATACTAAAAACCATAAACCTCGTGTTATGTTAAGTTAACACTTCGAACATCTTAATAACCAACAAGTTAATCCAGATGAAAAGAAGCGTGTAACGGTATCGTTGACAGCTAGCGCTAGTACTATACCGCAAGAAATTGCTAAGAATTTTCGCAAAAAATGAGTAAAAGTGGATAAAATTGACTCAGGTTGAATGACACGTGAAGCGTTCTTTCAGTTTGTTGCCGATATATTTCACCCATTATTGTCATTCTTTTTATTTTTACTATAACCCATGGATGTTGCTATTTTCAGAACACTCAAATAAAAGCTGGTGGATAAAATCTTGATGCCCCAGTTTTAATAAGAAAAGATTTTGCGAAGTTGCTCGAAGAAGTGATTGCGACTATTACTACTAACTACTTGCTAACCGAAACTATTCTATCTAATAAACTTCAAACATGTGGATTATATTCGTGAAATCCGTCAACAGTGAACATACCAAGGCAAGAACCAGTTGAAACCGGAAGTACGGAAACAACACATTTCGATGCTCATCGAAATAGTGAACTCGGAATTCGCAAAACACATCTTGATTCGTGCTATGGAAAAGAACCGAAATTGAATTGGAGAAATAATCCACTTCAACTGAGGAACCTGTAAACGACAACAACACAAATCCAATTTCCACAAATCCGTTTCTTGATAATACCGCCCCAGCTGAAGAATCCTTGAATCAATTATGAAAATGGTCAGAGAAGTCTGATGAGCTGGACTACGATTAGAAGGCTGTACTTTCTCATATCAATGAGCGCGAAATCAAGAAGCATTCGCAACGTCTACGCTGTTCTCGGATTGAACTTCTTATGGAATTAATTTGTTTTACTTCTTGTTTTATTCTTTAATTCAAATTTGTGCTGGCAATTGTTAAAACTGAACGATACTAAAATGATTAACAATATTAATCCTAATTCTCGTCCTAGTATAAATAGTGAACTACTAAAGAACAGTGGGTCAATTGCAATTTCTTTAATTTTTAAGAGTGGCCAACTGCTGAATCATTTACCGAATTTTTAAATACATTTTTCAAATTTGTATAATTTAACTTTTTTTAAAAGCTGGTCTTGTTACATAATCTAGAAGGCTTAAACTCTTTGGACGACGCGAAGAGCGTATCAGGAAGCATTCTGATATTCGACAATACCAGTTGTCCAATCTTAACGTTGGCGGACAGCGTCGCGACTGACTGGTGTAACTCGGAGATTTCAACAAGCTCAAAGAGGAAAGTTCGGAACCGAAGGACAGTTCGAGCCGAAAGTATTCCGCGTGACAGGACGTAACAGTATGACCTATTATTTGAAGTCTAAGACACATTCCACCGCGAACATATGGTCGTAATGTGTTGTTATGATTTCGTAATGCGAGCTGCGTAGAAGCAGTAGCCATGGATAGCGTACAACACCATATATTGTAAAATGATTAAAAACAAACAAAACTATATAAAAATAATCAATTTACTAATAACTGCGTAAAATAATTAAATTATTTTTTTTAATTATTATTTCGTAATGCGTGGGCGACTCCCCGCGATGGTATAAATAGCTGTACAGAAATGCCTTCAGATCAGATCTAAGCAAATCTCACCCGACTGGTGCTCGAAAAACAAAATAAGAGCCTGAAAAAGCGGCAAAAAGGAAAAGCCGAGTTCAAGCGCCGCCATGCGTTCTCCTTGGGGGAACAGTGCAACGAGACGAATCTTCGTGGATCTTCAGAATTCTTCGCAACCATAACTGATCTCAATTCGAAGTGCGGAAACACAATTGCACTAAAGATTACCGATTGTCGGGAAGAAGACAACAAGCACTTCCGTGAGCAAGCGTTCGAGAGAAAGGGAAGAGAGGGAGGGAATAGGGAATTAATCGCCTATTGCACGCTGATTGTTGCACACGAGGTCACCAAACATCGTGTTCAGAGGATTGGTGACAGTCGGCTTCACCGCGTCGGTCGCCGATAAAACCTGATGGGATGGGGTCGCGACAGAACCTGCCAAATTGAACTCGTTCTAACGAGCAGGCAACGACAGCCAGCACAACCGCGCTCAAACGTGAGCGCGTGTGAACCGAGTGTTGTTGATAAGTGCAGTTACACTCACGTGTGAACATAAATGAGTAACACGTGCGTGCATGCTTGGATAACCAAACACGTCGAAGCATATTCTCACTAAAGGAGTAAGTAAAGTTCCTAAAAACGGAGGATTCTCACTTCGAAGAAAGATTGAGAGCTCTCTCTCGAGAGAGGGGACTCGCTGGGAATTATCATGGAGAAGCTGAGAGCGTTGATCAACGCCAAGTTCGAGATGTTATGGCGCACCATAGATGCCCATCTTCTTCCTACGAAAGATTTGCTGGCACAGCTACCACCAGCCGCAATTTAAAGCGAAAGCGACCGCAGGAAGAAAGACGCAAAAGAATAGAAGAGAGGTAAGAATGCCTCCTCCGATCACAATTCCATCCCCTCGAAAGAAGACATCGGAAAGGAGGTAATCGCAAAGGAAAAGGCGAAAAAGTCAACGATGCCAGGAAACAAGGACACCGTGGCGAAGAAGGAAGAGACTTGAGCAACGTAAATGGGGGGAGGAAGGCAGAAGGAAAAACCGAAATCGTCGCCCCTAAAATCTCAACACAGTCGCTGAAAAAAGAGGACAAAAGCAAATCCTCGCAGATGGCAAGGATTTCCTGTAGAGCGCGAGTCACGTATAACGAGTAAAACTCGACAACGTGGGAGTCGACGATGTGCGGCAGGTGCAGCTCCCACGCGCGATACAAGGAGACGAAGAAAGAACTGCAGCTCGTCATCAGGAGGGTAAGGGATCGTTCTTCCGACGGGAAGCAGCTAACGCACGATCAACAAGAGCATCGTATCGCTGGACGAAGGAGCTGGAGGTAACGGACGAAAAACTGGGCAAACCGGCGAAAAGAATTCCTCAGAGAAGAAAAACACGAATCGTTCAAGAGCGTCTCGAACAGCATTTGTTGTAGGATGGACCGAATCTACCAAATGGGCAATTCGAATAAGAAGAGTGGAACACTTATCAAATTCGAGAACGTCAATATAAAGGCAGCCTTCAACTTCTTGTCGCGGATGGCGATCCGCACCGCGCTGGAATATCACCGACTTCCAGCGTACCTGAGAAAAGCAGTGGAAAACTACTTGAGCGATTGGACCATTACTATGAGATACAACTCGATTTTGAAAGGAACTAAGCCAATCGACGTACGGCCTGACTTGAACAGAGACAGATATCGGAACTTCGATAGCCTCGAGAATCCGAATCCTGAAGAGCTGGCTCCTGAAAAAACGGAGACTGTTCTCTTCGAACGACGAAACAGACGTCAGAGCAGAGAAACGGTTGACCGAGAAGAAAGCCTAAAGATCGGAACAGTCAACGTCCAGGTAAGAAAGGAGATGGGATATCTTGACCTCCGCCTGTACAAATACTGGACAAATACTGGAGTTTTTTTGCATAAGCTGCAAACGTGTGAAGAACGATTTGGCCACCGCACTGAAAGGGCAATATCGATCGAATACTTGTCGGAGGAGGACGCTCGCGTATATCAGAACTTACACCGAAGCGACGAAAATGCAATGAACCTCAGCAAAGACAAGCTATAGAGAGAAGCGGGGAAGTGGGAACGGAACTCTCTCCAACGAACATTCCCTCTCCACGTCTCAATCCACTCATGAATACGGAAGGGTGGACGACTCTTCAACTTGAAGAAGAAGAAAATCCGGGAGAAGCGCGATTTTCTCGCGTACAAAATAGCTAGAATGCGGTGAAAACCAAGTCGGTCGACTAAACTAGGGTTAAGTAAAGGCTTGCCCGGATCATAATGCAATCGACCACGCCGAGGGTAGCAGGCGCGATGACCGTGCCGGCTATCCATTGTACAACCGCATTGCAATCGAAACAAATACTTTGTTTGTTCGGGAAAGTTCCCAGGCTCCTTCCACGTTTTAGTCGGTAAGAGTCCGACCTACACGCCTCTTCAATCTCCATAAGGTTAAAAAAGAAAAGAGAAAAAAGGTTATTTGCGTTCAAAAGCTATTACGATCGGATCAAACGAATTTCATCGTCGTGTATTATTTGTCCCCAAAAAAATGTATAAAACCATTCCTTTCTCTATCTCCACCTTATCGAGACGGGCAAAGGGAAACAAAGGAACGATGCACTAGGACTGCTCGAAATTAGGGTGCTAGAGGTAGTAGATCCTAAGACTGCAAAACCTGAGGCTGTGAATCCGCGGGTTATAGAGCTATCGATGTTGCTTTATCTATGTTTCCTGTGCCTCAGTTGACGTCACGATGGCCATCGTCTTGTGATATTGACTGAAACAACGTGGACCGAAATGGCAGTATCAGGTGAAGACAGTTTTCATAAATTGACTGAGAACCGCGGTCGCGTTGAAAGCATTAACAGAGTTCAATAGTTTCTGTGAGACACTTATAGGCAAGCCGTAGACATTGATTCCCTTCAGGAATTTAAATTGTAACATATAAAATGTTCAATTTTTAGGAATAACTTTCTAATATTAATAAATTCTTTAATGGTGTCTTCAACGTTTGCTTGATTCCTGAAGGTTTTTTCTTTACGGAAGTGACTTAAATGTTTAAAAAAGTGAAAATTCATCGATGATAAATGATAAAGTTTCATAATTTACTATATTCGAACATTGTCATAGAGCAAAATTGGCCCCTTTCGATTGACCACTGCCGATTGTTATTCCTGCAATTTCTGATGCATTACCTCTTCAACTATTTTAGTTTCTCAAAAAATGTATGAATGTAGTGAATCACACCGGCCATTGACCACCAAATTGTAAATGTCGTCTTTTTCGGATATAATACTGGCTTCGGCATCTGTTACGGTGATTCATCTGCGTCTAATCATCGAGCAGTAGATCTTCTATTATCGTATAGAACCCATTTTTCATCGCATGTGACATTGCGATCCAAAAACCGATTGCATATTTCCTGACGGTGAAACTTTTGGTCGATTGTTCGATTCGTGCAGAATCCATTTATTAAACTTCTTTAGGCGCGTTATGAACGATGCGCGCGCACAGTATAACAGAAAGTCTACATTACGAAACTGCTTGCTTGTCGCTTGCTTTTGATAAGTGTATTCAACTGTTCTATACTATATGTATACATGTTTATGAATGCATAACAACACAGTGTTTTATTTGAATACTAAAAAAAATTATATATATATATATATACGGTAGTGATTGAGATTGAATATTGGTAAATATTATTTAAATCATTCAATAGTTACGAGTATTAGTGGTAGCAAACGATAATTGTTTTAAATAATAAAATAAAATTTTTATTTTACTTTGTATAAAAGTAATCACATTTTAGTGATATGAGATTTTCCTCCCGAGTAAATTCTCATACCGTTTTTCGTGGATTTTCTTCAACTAAAAGCTTCAACTGCTCGTTAATAATGCTCCGCTCTGGCTTTCTACGAAGAATTTTACCTTTTCAGTGATCGGTACGCCGAACGAAAAAAACTACTAAAATTTTTCTGGTCGAACATTACAGAAATCACCGGTAACTATTTCTAACACTTTAATCGACAAATATTAGTACACAACTATTATCGCAATTGATAAGGTATCTGATTCGTGACAGTTCTCACTACCAACTGACCACGACCGATAACTGTTTCTTCGCTAATACTAATTGGCCACGGTTCTACATATACTCGGTGGTGCTCGTGACAATATTAAGCCACAGAAATCGGTTGCTGAAAACAATGCAGTTTATTAATGAGAGGAGAGTTAAAGACAAACAGTTTGACTCGTTCCCGTCCAGTTCTGGAGGAGTAGGAGTTACGTATGTGTGGAATAGCTTAAAAAGTTTCTTTACGTTTGTCTGGAAATTCATGCGAGACGTCGATAAGCCAAGGAATAATTGGTAAGTTAGTAGTATAGTATAATATGTTACTCGAGAGAAATAAAAAATTCCCACGTCTAATATATTTTGGTACTGATTCATGCTATTCTACTCATCCACGGGTCGTTACGTAGTAACCATTTCCCTTACTGATCGCGTTCACAATCGAGAGTAGATTTCGCAGCAATGCGTTTTCGACGGATCTGTGAAAAGTTTCACAGGAACCAATATAATTGAATGATTCAGCATGTCGGTTCAGTGTGTGAACAGAATGATCTGTACCGTTTTAAGCGCTGATATAACCAAGATGTGCAACGAACACTTTTCATATTGAAAATCCACAAACCGAAATCCCAGCAGCGAGTCTCGCTTTTTATGTAAATAGTCAGTGCTTTTTATGTAGATATGGATTATGTTGACCGGTGCAGGCGCGGTTGAAGACTCGTGGTCGATAATGGAACAGATAAGAAATCCTGTTACACGCAGCAGATTTCGAACTCGAAGAAGTGGACTTCGAATAAACCCAGGATCATTCAGGATCATACGGCAAAGTCGATAGAAGTGATCTCGCAGGCTGAAAAAGATCCAAAGACGGATCGGATCAATAATCAAGTCACAAGAAAATTATCTTGTCCTAATTAGTGAGAATTTTTAATCCTTTTCGGTCGGTAACTCCAATAGTAACAAACTTTTCAATCCGAACTCGAGTCATTGACGCTTAGGATTCTTACATTTTTAATTTCATGTTTTGCATAAATAATATGTAATTTAAGATCGTTATCGGCGAATGTAATTGCCCATTTAAGTAATTTCTGGATGTTTTAGATGTTTTTCAAGTAGCAAATACTAGTCCTTGCGTTACTTGCGAAAAATGCGCGGTGGATTAAGCGTTAAGAAAAAACTCCAGATTTACTAGACTTTACATTTATTAAGAGATTAGACAAACATCGGTTTAGGTTTAGGCAGCACAGTACAGCTTAAATCTTACTTCGGATAACCTCCCAATTTATATTACTTATTCATCTAAACCAATGTACAGAAACGAAACAAATCATCTGTACAACAATAGCACTTAACTGAGCTCGGTCTAAAGATATCTGAACATTTCGAATCAGCGGTAATAAATTTCACCGATGTAATACAAGAAGCAAGTTGGATCACCATCAAACAAATGGAAAACGATAGAGAATTAAGTGGTGTACGTTATCTGTAAAATGAAAAGTATTTTTCTAACAAAAAGTGAACGAACTACACGAACTATTCTCTCTAGAAAGCTACCAAAAGATTGAGGAGATCAACAACCATCGGTCTATTCGCTATTAAGAGAAAAGACTCTGCGGCAGCTACGCTTTTATTTATCAGATTCCAAGCTTTTAAAATATTCAATTCAAAACACGCAATTCAAATCTTTACCCCTTTCCTTTGCTCCTTTTCTGGTCCTTTGAATTTCCTATCGTTTCCAATTATTCACAAGGTTTCAAACGTAACAATTCGTAGGTCGACTGAATTTTAAAAGTGTAGGTAAATACCGTGAACGAATAAAATTCAGGAGATGGTCCAGATTCAAGTTTGTTGTTACTCAAAAGAATATTCTATTTCCACTCTATCAAATCTATGCTTATTCCACTCTTTACCAACTCTATGTGTCAAATCTCTATCTTTCCGTTCTATCGGCTGCGCTACTTTACTACTATACTTAACTTAAGTATAAAAGTCAGTAGGCGTTCCTTACTTCGCCAATTAGGCGGTTCCGAAAAATATCGAACTCCTACTCCCTCACCCCTTACGGGAATTTCCCTGTCCTTCTGACGGTGACCAGGTTTTACGGTACCCGCTTCACTCGGACCCCGTTTTGGCCCGTACCAATACCAACCATAAAACCCATCACCGTCCCAATCGACGCGGCTTTGTCGAACTGTAGGCCCTAAAACCCTTCGATTATCTTTATTTTTGCCTACAAAAGAAAAATAAAGAGAGGTTAGAAAAACCGCGCAAACCAAGGAATCAACAACTATTTCAGTTATACTGTACCATTTGAGTTATTAAAGATAGATAGAAAGATTGATATGCTGTATAAAAAAGTTCAAAATTTGCTAAAGTCCGTTGGAAAGTCCTTTCTAGTTCGTAATAAAAATTCGTAATACTAATTCATCCGTATTTGTAATACGTATACATATATATATATATATATATGTGTGGGGGGGGGGGGGGGCGAGAAATATAAGAATGAGTGTGTGAATGATTTTATGGCGTATATCTTAGTATGTGTGAAAAATAACAAGTAATCGGGAATATTCTCGAATATTAATTACTCCTAGTGACGTGACACTAGCTGAGATGAAAGAGAAATTAAGGAAGTTAGGATGTAGTACCACAGGAAATAAAGCAGAGCTCATTCAACGATTAATGGAAGTAGATCCATCAGGTGCATAGGTGAGTGACATCATAGAAGAGCGTGGTACCAACAACGCATTCGTTTCGGACGCAACGATTGCTGAAGCGGCAACTCAAGGTGGGGACCATCTGAACAAAGCGACAGACGAGACGAAGAATTGGCCAAGCAAGAATTGGAACTAGTCCGACGGGAGTTAGAATTGGTGCGAAGACTTCGTGGGTTAAGCATAAATAATCGACGGCAGCAAATGGAAAGTGAAACAAAATCATCAATTTATACCGAAGTAGGACAAAGAAGTAATCTTACAACAGTCGCAGAGTTACTTAACAATTACAAAGGTGATATGGGTGAATACGAGAATTGTTAGTGGAGCTGATCTGTTAGTGGAGCTTAGAGGAATGTATCACCGTCGACAGAATAAGATTGTGGTACGAAAAGCGTTTGAAGAACGAATATGGAGAAAAAATGAAACTTTTCACGAGTATGTAAACGACAAAGTAATTATGGGTAACAAGGTGCCAATACCCGAAGATGAAATGTTAGATTACCTTATGGATGGCATACCAGATATGAATTTAAGAGACCAGGCGTGAATTCACCGATTCTCTGCAAAGGCGGACCTTCTTGAAGCATTTGAGAAGATAAATCTACGTGACAGGAGCGAAACCAACACAATGAGGGGCACGAGACAAGGAAGCGAGAGATATCACCGACCAGCAACGATTGGAAAAACCGAGAGGATCGGGAAGCGTTCCTATTGCTACGCTTGTGGATCACCGGAACACATGAGTGACAGATGTCCAACAAAGAACGAAGGTGTAAAGTGTTTTAAATGCAACGAGCGAGGACATATTGCGTCAAAGTGCCCTAGAGGACAAATTACTTCATCGGTGAGTTGCTTCGTATCACAAGAATCACGGGAAAAATGTATAAAGAGTTGAAAGATAAACGGTCATCAAATGGAGGCACTAATTGAAACCGGGAGCGATCTTTGTTTAATGCGTGCTGATAAATATATAGAGTTAGGATCCCCCCCCGATTACTGCCCAAAGAAATGAAATTTACTGAAGTGGGTTCCATGAATACGACATTGGGTGAATTTTATGCAAGTTTAGTTTCAGATACACTTATGAATCAGAAATTAATTATCGGAATTGATTTTCTTAGTACAGTTGAGCTTAATGTTAGAAACGGTAACATCGCTATTCTTCCATTTAAAGTTAGTCGAGCATCTAGTAATGATTCCAATCTCCCTGAAATTTATAAAATAAACATAGCTGAAGAAATCGAGAAAGTAGATATTTCGCATATACAGAAAGTCGAACATCGAGAAGTAGTTAAAGGTCTGATCGAGAATTATAAACCTGCGAAAACCAAGGAGGTCGATGTTAAAATGTCAATTGTGCTGAAAGATGACGAAATTATTTACCAAAGAGCGAGGCGACTATCGCCCTCGGAGCGAGAAACTGTAAATACGCAAATACAGGAATGGATTGATGAAGGCATTGTACAACCGTCATTATCCGAGTACGCGAGTCCGGTGGTATTAGTTAAAAAAAAAAAGATGGTTCTACTAGATTATGCGTTGATTATAGACAGATAAATAAAAAAATTATTAAAGATTGCTATCCCCTTCCGCTTAGAAGGAGATCAAATAGATTCGTTGCAAGGTGCCAATTATTATAGTACTCTTGATTTAAGAAACGGTTTCTTCCACGTTCCAATAGAAGAAAATAGCAAAAAATATACCGCGTTCACAGTTCCTGACGGACATTATGAGTTTCTTAGAGTGCCCTTTGGTCTTTGTAATTCTCCCTCGGTATTCCAAAAATATATAAATGCAGTTTTTAAAGATTTAATCCGTGAGAAAGTAGTATTGACATACTTGGATGATCTAATCATACCATCAGTTGATTATGAGACAGGTTTAAAAAATCTCGAAATAGTTTTAAATACAGCCAGAAAAAATGTAGTTTATTACAAAGTAGTGTTGAATTTCTAGGACACATTATAGAAAACGGACAACTACGTTCATCCATATATAAGACGGAAGCGGTCAAACGATTTCCAGAACCAAAAAATACGCGGCAGCTACAAAGTTTCCTCGGACTAAGTGGATACTTTAGAAAACTCATTCCGCATTATTCACTTATAGCGAGATCATTGTCAAAATTCGAGTTCGATGAAGAACAGAAAAATGCCTTCATCTGTACTAGATTTATATCGAGTGGCTGCCGAAACCCAATTACATACGGATGCGTGCATGTACGGGTATGGGGCGATTTTATTACAAAAAAGCAGTAAAGATAACGCGTTACACCCTATTTATTATGCTAGTGGCACAACTACGCCCGCTGAGACAAATTATACTTAAAAAGTTTCGAGTATATCTTTTAGGAATAGCGTTCAAAATTGTAACCGATTGTCGCGCTTTTATGCTGGCAATGAGAAAAAGGGACTTGTGCGTACGCGTGGCCAGATGGGCTCTCCTTTTAGAAGAATTTGACTACACCATTGAGTATAGACCAAGAAAAAGTATGATGCATGTGGATGCCCTGAGTCGTTAGCCATTACCTTCGTGTGTGCTTATCGAGGAATTAAAAGACGGATTAACAATGCGGTTGAAACAGGCACAGCAGCACGATACTAATTTGTTGAAAATTGTGAAACTTGTGGAACAGAATAAAATTAACGGTTACGAAATTCGAGGCGGCTTACTTTTCAAAGAGGTCGATAACGATTTAAAGTTAGTAGTTCCGAAACAAATGTCATCACAGATAATTAGACATACGCATGAAAAGGGTCATTTTTCCGTAGGTAAAACCGAAGCACTTGTTAAAAAACACTATTGGATACCAAACATAAAGTCGAAAATAGAAAATGTTGTTAGAAATTGCGTCGCACGTATATTAGGAGATAAGAAGCAAGGTAGACAGGAAGGATACTTGAATCCCATAGATAAAGGTGAAATACCACTTGATGCATAATTTCATATAGATCATTTAGGGCCGCTACCGCCAACTAAAAAGAGTTGTAAACATATACTTGTAATTGTTGATGCGTTTTCAAAGTTTGTGTGGTTGTATGCGACCAAGAGCACGAATACTGCAGAAGTAGTAGCAAAACTTCGGAAGCAAGCTGCGATTTTTGGAAACCCGCGACGTATTATCTCTGATCGAGGTACTGCGTTTACTTCTAAAGAATTTTCAGATTATTGTATAGAGAAAAATATTCACCATTCACACACTTTTAACAAAATTATCCAATCCGGAAAAAGGAGAATGGTACCGTTATTGAAGCACAACAATTTTCGGTACTACACCTTTTGAATTACAAAGATGATCCACAAATTAGAGAAATGTTAGAGCGAGAATGGGCTGAGATGTTTAAATGTAACCGAGACGAATTAAGAGATCGTGCAAAAGAAAGTATCGCTAAGATACAAGAATGAAGATTAGGACATTCGAGGACGAATGCCTGTACAGGATGACCGAATGTGGGGAACGAGAAATGTAAGAATGAGTGTGTGAATGATTTTATTGCGTATATCTTATTAGTATGTGTGAAAAATAAAAAGTAATCGGGAATATTCTCGAATATTGATTATTCGAGAATATTCGAAACTTTGTATAAAAGGCAGAATGTGTGTGCGAATGAGCGAGTATGAGAGTGCTTTGAAAACAAGAGAAAAGAATGTAGAATGTTCGGTGAATGAAAGATATAAAAGCGTGTGTCAACACGACACAATCTTATGTCCTAAACATACAGATCCTTAGTTAGCACAAAGATACCGCGAGATTAAAAAGTCTGGAAGTCCGCATAAAATCGCAGTTCTAGTACTTCCGAAGTACTTATATGAATAACCGATGTGCAGGAAACTTAGTATAATAACGTAGAAATCAAGAGGAGAAAATTGAGAAATAGCAGTTTGCAGTAATGAAACTTGTATTATCTCTAAATCTTGAAAAATTAGGCTAGGCTAGGCTACACTATGTATTATCATTTTATCAGTAAAATTTATGTATATAGTTATAAGAGAATACAGAGAATTATTCATAGCACATAGCTGTACATGTATTTTTCTTTAAATTAATTATAGTTTCTCAGCAGTTTAGAAAGGCAAATTGATTTTGTATTTCAATGATTTTAGTATAATTCGATATTTCTTTAGATAAACATAAAAATAATTGTAAAATTAACAACTATTCCAAGATTGCGAGACAATAAGCTTATCGAGTAGCTCTTATTCGTTCAGTTTCAGCTCAATTCTTCACAGATTACAGATAAAAACTCGAGATAAAAGAACAACAAACAAAGAACAAAGTTACGAGCTAATTTGATGTTTAAATCATTACTTCGCTAAACACACGTACTAATCGTTTCTATGTCTAAAGGAAAAGACAAAAGGGAACTAAAACGCAGGTAGTGAGAAACTAATATATCTATATCAATATACGAATGATATCATTGGAAAAGTTATTACCTAGACAAGTAAGAATTTTCTTCATACGCTATTATAGGCTATATGAAACAATTTCTGAGAACAAAGTTTCACTCTTTATAAAGGGGCACTTACACCGATGGATAGTCGTTTCTGGGCGTCTATTTCTTTTCATGAATTCCTATATTTACTTTTCGACTCAGATGTAGAGCGCGCACGAAACAAATTCAAAAAACTTCAATAATCATATCGTTATACAAATAAAATTTCCTTAATACGCTCTCGGTACATATCTGCTATCTCCCGATTCGCCTGATACGTTTCATTATCGCACGATTATCTTTCGATTCGCATTTACTTTTCGATGTAAACCTTACTGTTAATTCAGGGGATAAAGATTATCTATCTTCCGTCATTTATCTTTTATTGTTATTGTCATTGCCATCGCTATTATTATTCTTGTCGTTGTCGTCGTTGTTTTATAACGTATGCTCTGTAACACTTCGATAAGAACTGAAGAATCATTAGCGGTCATCCGTAAAACAATTCATTGACATAACAGCAATTTATGTAACAAAAAAATTTCATTTATGCAAATCTCGAAATCAGTGGTCGATAACAGTATGGTTATCGAGGTTATCAAATTTATCTTTTCACACTCTACATGCTTATCAAAAAATAAATATGTAATTCCATTTGAGAAAATGTCTGTTATTTTCACTTTTTTGTTTTTTTTACATCTTTTATTATTGTTAGAATATTGATAAAAAAAAAAAATAATCTACCGATGACATATCAATCCCTACAGACTGAAATTTTCAATTTGAGTCGACAATTAGTTTTTTGGGTACAAGATGAGAAAAAAGTTAAAATTCATTAACGCAGTAGCTCATAATAAAATAGCTCATAAAAATGCTATTCGATTTTGCTTTGGTTTCGGTAATTATACAGAGCAAGTCATATGACTAGAGCGCACTTTAAATAACTTTTACACTATGCATCTACTAAGAAATTGTTAAATAGAAAAGTTGTGTCGTTTCAACGGAAAAATATGATGATCTATTAACTTTTGTTGTACGTGTACGATTTCGATGACTTTTGAATATGTCGCAGTATGACTTGAGTATGTCGGAAAATAAAACGTCGGGTTTTACTAACTTAACGGTAAACAGGAAAGAGTATTATTATCTTCGTATCCCAATGCTCTTTTCTAAGGGGCGGGAGTGCCGGCAGGTAAGGGCCCAGACTCGGTTCCATCGCTTTTTTATGTATTTCATTATAACCACCGCTTGGTCTTAATCGCTGTTTCTGTAATGAATTTTTTCTATAACATGTAAACGAACCCTCCCCCGATCCGTTTCGGAACAGAGTGACACTGTCCTGTTGGCGTCTTTCTTAAAGTTACGAAACAACTCCTATTTGAAATATACCTGTTTCTAATATATAATATATAATATATAATATATAATATATCGTTGCTCTAGCCATTTCAAGCCGTCTTCCCTTACAGAAAGGTAAACAACAATCTGTACAACTGGTTTATCCTTAGTCTTTTGAACGCGCGACTCTCATATCTGATACTTGATGCTTGATGTGAGCGCCCGCTATAAAAGAACTACGCAAATCTCTTATCATCTCTTATCAAATCTTTATTCCAATCTCCTAGAATAAGGTGTGGTGAGGTGAGGCTGTAAGGATGGTTGTGCGGTTTTAAAAAAAAGCGCATTTGATACTTGTGTATTAGAAAGGTTCGCCCGTTATGGAGAATGTTTATAGAAACATGTATTGTATAACATGAATGGTATAGAAACATTGTATTGTACAAGAAGTTTCTAGCCGTCCCGTTGTACCTAACCGTCCACTTACATGTAACCGTATCAAAATAAACTGCTAACTGTGTGTTGTTAAAAAAAAGAAAGAAAAAAAACATGCGGGATGGTAATCGGAATATTAACCGAATTGTGCAAATGGTTGAAGAAAATACTTTGATCGTTTTTACGAAAATTCGTGGAAAAAATAAGCGGTCAAGAAGTCCTAGGTCTGCTCGTGGACCGGTAATCATCGGTCAGACTATATAGCAGGCTCTGCCTTAGACCCGTGGACATTGGAGGCGAATCAGAAATTTTATTATGTGGGAACGGAGGCGGAAAGCAACGCGCTTTAAAATCGAAACCCAGTTATTCAGAAAGGAAACAGATAAAATAGATAAAAGACCTAAAAATTGCCAACAGCAAAAACTTAAGTCACGATGAAATAGAGTAAAGGATTAGAAATATTAAAAACGGCAATAACCAAAACAATAGCTTTCACCATACCGAAAATAAGGTCCGTTAACTCTTCCGAACGATATATCAACAAAAAATGATCGCATTCTCGTTACGCGTTACACCGAACTCTTGCGAGGAGTAAAGCAACAAATACGCACAGAATTCCGAAAATCTAACAGCAATTACTGGGAAACTAAAGTAAAGACAATTGTACCAAACAATTCCACTTGAACATTCCCACAAATAAATAGAATATTCGCGGAATCTGAAATTGAAAACCTAGTTGTGTAAACCCCCCATAAACAAGAATTACTAAAACACTAGTTTAGGTTACGAACAAATAGAAAGAATAGCGAAAGAGAAAATAACAATCTTTAAACAAAAAGTAGAGGCAGTCACAATAACACATATTATACACACACTGTCACACAACCGAAAAAAGCCAAACAAGCCTTCGAAAGCCTATCTAAACTATATACTATTTGAAGTATCTAAATAACAAGTGCAAAATACTCTAACCTGTTGCAAACCTGTGTCAGGATTAAGCTAGAGAGTATAAAGTTAAAAGGATTACACAGGATCAAGTGAATTTTTTAGTGACTTCGAAAAATTGATAATAGAATTGAAAAATGCCGGTGCGCGAGTCACTGAAAAGGAAAATATAAGAGATGTGGTGACCACCGTAACCCTCGAGGCAAAGAAGAGACAAGAGACGCTAAACAGAAGCTCCGAACTCTGAACTTTCTCTTCGCCTTCGAGGTCTAAGAAGGACACTTTTAGGGAGGAATCTCCCCCTCCTTCTGTTGTGGACATTAAAAAACTATAGCCTCCTCCTCGGAGTCTCCTCGGGATTGTAGTCGGTAAGTCTTGATGCGTCTTACGAACAGTTATCGTTAATGTTCTCATTTTTAAATTTTGGTTATTGAAATAAATTATTCATTTCGTCATCGGTGGAACACGATCGCACATTTAATTCACCACGTCCTCATTCCCAGAGAGACCTTATTGATGAATAAAAAGAGGAAGACCAGACTGCCGAATTTGTGAAAAATAAGATCAAAGAAGACATAACATCGAAGGATAGTAAAACTATCCTTACTTATTAATCAATAATTCAAATTTCAACTATTATGTTATGGAATATTCTAGAATTCTTCTCCGAGTGAATGTTTTTAAAAATATTGAGTCAGTTGTTCATTGTGGGTCATTGAGAGAATTTGAATTTCTTGCATTTAACTTTAAATGTTACTTTTCGTAGATGATACTATTCTGTGTTGCAAAAATCAAAAGGGGTTAAACCGTGTAAAAACGTTATTGAAAGAAAGATTTTAAATGAAAGACATGGAGAGAAATGAACACTTATCTAGGAATAAAAATAGAGTATAAAAGAAACAAAAGTGTTACAACTTCAATAGAAAAAACCGATAAGTATTTGTGAAGATAATTTAGGCGCAATTAGTATTGCCAAATTTGGTAATTACACGAGAAATTCTAAATACATAGAAACACATTTTCACTTTGTAAGGAAGATTAATTCAGCAGATAATATTTCCGATACTAAGTTCGTAACATTTAACATGTCAGAGCCAGGTAAGAACATTTGGCGCGCGCGCGCGCACGTGTGTGTGCGTGTCTGAAAAATAAGGTAGGAGCGTTTGAACGATATTAGTACGTGGCAATCAGAATTATACAGTTTACATATTCTTTGTATCTTACAGTTTAATCACTGTTTGTCTCTTATAGTTTGTATCTTAGTGTTATAGTGAAAATAAATCATAAACCTCGAATATCTTAACAATATCATATAAACCGTGAAACAAACACGAAAGAAATAGTCTACAACAAAACAGAAAACACCGCAAACAACACGTGTAAATACTGCACTCGAATACCGAACGGAGACAAAAACCAAGTTTCCTTATTGCTCTATTCATATTCGTCACAATAGTTTATAACTTCACTCGTCGGATCTTTAATTTTTCCATTAAATTATTAAAGTCATGGTGCACCTTCGATTTATTACACGCTAAGATCAGTTTGGAACACACGACATATCCAACGTGCGTCACACGATGGTGGAACTATTACCTGTGAGGCAATTCCGTGTATCTTATTTTGCTTGGTACACGTCCTACCGATATATATATAATGTCGAGCACAAAACCATCAATTTGGAATGTATCAAATTTACAAAAAGAACAAACACAATTATTAAAATCTGAAGGAAGTATTAGAAGCATCTTAGAAGTTCCTTATTTTAAGGGTAAGTAGCATGTCTGTGTGTACGGCATGGAAACAAACTGCGCGGGTATACTCGCAACATAAATATGCAGAGTGAAATGCATGCAATAGTATTAGAAATGTGTAACGTAGTTAGGTTAACGGTCGATATGAGGAAAAACAGTTAAAGAGCGACTGAGCGGACTGAACAAGGAAGGTGGAGGAATCGGGCAATAAGCGTCCAGCCTTGTAACAGAGTAGAGCGATATTGTTTAAATATCAAATATATTGTTAATGTTTATTCATTCGATTGTCCTTATTCCATCCAACATTTGGGGGCTCAACCGGGATAAATAGCGAGAATCGATAAAGTCTAACGAGTAGAATATAAAGTCGTAATGTCGATTAAAGATACCGTGCGAGGAAAGTTGACCACACGTGAGTACGTAAGAAGTGTAAAAGTAAGACAGTGAAAGTTAACGAAACAGTGTAGATGTCAGAAGAAGCTGCGACGGGACAAGTAAAATCAGAAGGGCCAGGATAGTAGTCGCGAGAAGCTGGACGAAACTGTCGTCGAAAACACACCAGAAGGAAGACGGGGGGTCAGGAAAGAAAAGCCAAAGGAAAAGGTATAACGGTCGCTGAAGCCATAAGCTACACGCATGAACAGACCGACGCTATGAAAGTGACAGAATTAAGACAAGCAGCAACGAAGTTTAGGTTACCCAACAACGGGGTTTACAAGCAAACATTGAAAAATCGTTTAAAAGGTACGATGGAAGATGAAGAAGAGGAAGAATCCAATCACGGGAGATACGAGAAGGCAAGAGAAGTTGTCAACAGATGGCGAGCCCCACATTAATTAAATGTCCTGAATTCAGAAACAGGAAGAATGAGATTGTGGTGCAGAGTAATGTCTCCCCTATACCCTTGAATTTAAGTGAGGTGATGAATCATTATTGGTTTGGCGCTTCCATTAGACCATCCAATAGAGTTTTCAACAGGTGCCTGGACTTATATAAGGAAGGACTACCATGGCTGAGAGGCACCGTCACTCAGACGTTACTAGATTTACCTTTTGACACTTATCGGGAGCTAATCAAGTTTATTAGTTCAGGTAGAATAAAAGCTAGAACTTTTAGGCGCAATGGTCCTGGAGTGTACTCAAGAAGGAAATCTGTACGACCTAGATGTGTACTCAAAGAAGATGCGATTATTGCTCCCAGAAACTTGGCTGATGTCGACCTAGTGATACAAATCAATTTGGCATTAGAGATTCGGCTTTAGATAGGGTGAAAAAGGATCTTAAGGATGTTGAGGGTAAAACCAAAAGAAATGGTGTACTAGTTTTTATGCAGGGGATCGTGCACGGAAGATTTTCTATGGAAGAGGTGTGGTCTCTTCACCTAAGAGATGTGGGAATGGTTAGGAAAAGGCGATTATGGAAGGAGTGCAATGTAGACTCAAAATATTTGATGATACAATTAAAGAAATAAGAACTGACAATTAGAAGAGACTTGAGCTGTCTATTGATGCATTCAATCAAATAGTCAAAGAACTTAAGCCGTGACCAGGAAAGAGTTCTGTAAGGGTTTTTGGTTGTGTAGCAAAATACAATGGTGTGGGGGTCACGGCTCCTGATTGTCTTGTCCTTAAAGATTACCACAAGATTAAATTTGACACCAGGGACTTAGAAGTCACCATTAGTCTGAACGAAATTAAGATGATCCAATATGCTATAATATGATGTGTCTCAAAGAGATGTCATACTTACTGAAAGAAGATCAGAAAAACAGGATCCCTGGGATGCGTGGACTAGGCAAAGCCCTTGCTCCATGGATAAACTATTTGAGTTGGTCAAATGTGGCTTTATCACTTTGGCAAAATAAGAGCCTTCGCTATTGGCTAAAAGAGACTCTTCAGGCTAGACTTCCATTTAGATGCTTCGGGGACTTTAACCTCATTTGTTATGGCACGGATCAATCATTACCAATTCTTGACACTACCACAGACGAAAATCTGTCTGACGAGGACTTTTCCATGACATTAGGGACAAATAATATAAAGGGTCTGAGGTCATGGAAAGAGAAATTGACCCTATTTATGTGGTTGAATGGGAAGAAGAGGAAGAGGCCGCATTGAAAGAACTTATGGAATACGACATGAAAAATCTGATTCCCCTGTGGGTGAATTGTGTTAAAAACTGGGAAATTGTGTTAAAAGCTGATGCTGCCCACTAGAGTCAGCTTCATGAGTGTCCACCCTTTTTGGGATTCAGTGATAGATGACATTATTACAAATTAGCCCAACTTTTGAGGAGGCTCTGAAGGTACTGTGTTGTCTAGCTTGTCAGTAACTCAGCAAAAGTCATTCGTAGAGCTATTGGAAATACATGCAGTGGAAACAAAAAGGCTCATGAGTGAGAGGTTTACTCGTGCAAAGAAAGTAGCTGACATATACAACACAGATTTGGCAAAGTGAAAGAAATAAGAGTTGAAGAGGTTGAGGCAGCTGTTCAGAAGGACGTTGAATATCAGGAAGAAGCATCCGTACAACATGATACTGATCCAGGCAGCAATATAGAAGAGAAGCAATTGACGCAATCACACAGCGTCATTGGTAAATCACAGTGTCATTAGTAAATGCTATAAAGAATGTGAAACATTGTTAGGCTGAAACGAGGTGCAAAAGTTTATTTATGAGAAGCGTATGCCGAAAGAGATGATTCATTCGCAGTGTTTTTATGTGTATTCGCAAACAACAACCGAACGACAGTAGCCATAAATACATTTCTAGTATGTAAAAAATTGCGAATCAAGGTAACATCGAGAAAGTAGCTTTTATTCAATATACCGCAGATAGTGTACAAGGAGAGCGCCGCGATAAGGCTATATTGTATGATTCGCGAACGCTTTTAGTTAGAGGGGACGAAGAAAAAAGAGTAGCGTAGTCCGGGTGCTGTTACATCTACCAAAGCAAGGAAACATTGTTACGGGTGCTCTTCCGAATATGTCGCGATTATCGAATATAGCAGCTTATTGTAAGTCAGATCGGCCGGATAAGAAGGTCAATCAAATGTTAATTATATTCATACTTCCACCGATAAAGTCGCGCTTAAGATTAACGGCTTGCATACGTATGCGTTATTAGATAAGCAGCCGGACAGCGAGGTGAACGTGACAAAAACGTTGTCTCGGCGATTTACAGTACAAGTTTTTGACGAAAATTGACTGATTGGAAACAATCAGTTCCGAACGAATGTATTTATAATGAATCGATCAGAGATGCGTGACGAGGTTCTTTTCAGGAAGAGAGTTGATCAAAAAGCTAGACGCTCGTATAAACAAAGGGTTGGTAGAGATACGACGAGCGAGAAAGAAGTGATAATAAATCGGGCAACAATAAATCGGAGTGATTCATTTAGAGACACTTTTTTTGACGCGTGTTAGCGTTCTACGAGAAAAGTGTTTCGTGCGCTTAGAACAACTTATGATCTACATAATCGACCTATTATAACCGAACGCACAATTCGTTATACCATCGAAAAACTTGAAACACAATATTCATTATTGGATAATACCCGACCAAATAGATCACATCCAGCACGTAGTGAAGAAAATATAGCGGCGGTGATGTTTCGATTCGACGCCATTCTCAACAGCTTGGCTTGTCGCATGTAATAACTTGGCGTATTACACGTAAGGATCTTGGTTTAAAAGCGTATAAAATCCAACACTCGTGCACACTCAAAATTGAAGAGCAACCAAAAGAGGTTCGAGAGCTGCTATTACATCCAGACAAAACAACGGTTTGATAATGGACTATTTGTTACCTGCAATTGAAACCCATGATCTGGTCGACATTTGATTCCAATAAGACGGCGCTACTTACCACACAGCCCGTGAAACCATCTCGCTTTATTGCGAGAACAATTCGGTGAACAATTAATTTCAGGCTTCGATCGATGAATTGGCCGCCTAGATCATATGATATCACACCTCTAGACTTTTTCCTTTAATGCTACGTAAAGTCCCAAGTGTACTTGGATAAGCTGGTTACAATTGAGGAATTTTAAGCCAACGTTACCACTCGAAATGCTAATATTAAACGCGTCATCGAAAATTGGAGCTTTAGAATGTAATAGAATCGTATTAGGCGCAGTTACGACCAACATTTGAAACAAATAATCTTTAAAAAATAAATGTAAAGAATGGTTTTTTTGTATGATAATAAAAATATCCGATAAAATTGACTTTTTTATCATTTCTTTATTTTTGAAAAAAGTACCTCTAAATTAATCACCCATTCAGGAGAAAATTCGGCAACAGAAGCATGGCTTATGAGAAAGAGACCTCACATGCACGCACAAATATACGGAGCTTCGTTGATAAATTTTTCATTCACGAGTGTAAAGATAATCAGAGAACAAATACAAAAATATATCTGTGGCCGCGTTCGTTTGTGAAAGTGCAACACGCATTTCATATGTTCCATACACAAATTAAAACCGTCCGATGTCACCAGGTGTTCAACATACGAGTACTGACAATTATTTTGGTAGTTGTTTGCCAACATTTATAGTTACTGAAAGCCATATATATATATATGGCTTGTCTTAACTCTTTTCTTATTGAAATCGCATCAAGTGTTGAAGAGATAACACGATGAAAACAAAGACGGATAAATTTAAATGACGAAAAAAGTGGTGCATGGTGGTGCTTTGTTTTTGGGTATTATTTTTTTGCGTATGCCCTAATGGCGTGGTAGCATAACAATAGTAAGTAACCACCTGGGCGGGAGAAGCTATGACTCTTATAAAGCAGCCACCTGCTCGTGGTTCCCGCTGTGTAGTAACCTCACAGAACACGGCTGCGAAACCTGTCGAATGCAGTGGAACAGGTTTGGGTAATCCATCAATTTTACTCGAACAGTTAATCCACTCAAGTGTTGAACCGAGTAGGGCTGGGTTCACAATATAAGTACCACCTGCTTGGTTTCTTTTGAAATTGGTGAATGTTCCGTCTTGTATCGGACCCGCTTGGAGTTTCCTCGCGTGAATGCTGTGTGAGCGCATCTGCCAATTGTTTCCGGAATGATGTGATGGATATTTTTTTTCCCGTTACATTTTGAAATCTATGTAATGCGTTCGCAACCGCAGTATTCAAAATAAGTTCAAATGCTAATTTCCTGTACCATTTTATTGTCCTCCTCAATGGACTGCTGTCGCTGACGCACTCATTTGATCAGAGAGATCAATCGTCGTTTTTCCTTTATTGCAATCAATAATTATTTTTGTTTGAATGTTTGTTAGAAAGGACCAAGAACATCTCTTTTGTCCTTCCATTTCAGAACCGTAATACCATTATTGTTTTCCCGTGCAATGACTTCTCCGCGTTTTAATTTAGCTGTCACAAGTTCATTCGGATTGATTGTTTTTACGATTTAGCCGAAGCGTACCAACCAATCTACACTGCATGAAGTATGGCCTTTATCAAACAAACCTTCGCACAGATTCGTTACAACATTTGTAGGAGTTGTATTTTTTTTTTTGTCTAATGATTTGTATAATTATTATCGCAGCACAATTTAAATATTTTTATTCCGTATCTATGCCTCTTTTGCTTCATATATTGTCTGAATATGATGCGTAATATTTGTTCAACTCCTCTATAATAAATTCAACCTTTGAGAGACGATTAGAAGCATCAATTCTCGTATTGTCTGCGAAATGGAGCATTCTCAAAAGAATTTCAAATCGGTCTCTGCTCATTATTTTCCGTGGGAATGTTTGACTAAACAATGGATCCTGGGACCAATATAAATGCATAGATGGGAGTTTCACCAATCCCATCCACAAAACTAGTCCAAACATTCGCTTTATTTTTTCCTTATTTGTT
Source organism: Xylocopa violacea (assembly GCA_963969225.1). Lineage (NCBI taxonomy): Eukaryota > Metazoa > Arthropoda > Insecta > Hymenoptera > Apidae > Xylocopa > Xylocopa violacea. Next base: position 26,950,507 of record CAXAJV010000004.1, read on the forward strand.
GGCACCCATTTTCTATGCGTCTGGAAGCAATACTTGTTTGTGCATATGTTGTAAATATTTGTTTGTTGGCTTGTATGTTCAAAGATTTCATCCGTGACAAAGAGTCCATAAAAATCTTCGACTTTGCGACAATTTTGCACATTCTCGTTAGTCAGTTTGACACCATGGACACTCGAGAAAGATACAATATTACTTGGTGAACTTTCGAACGAACTGTCACTATCTCTGAACATTTTTTCGTTGGCGACGAACTGTGTGCCTAGTGCGAGAGATGTTTTAAAACTGTTTTGAAACGAACTTGAGTTGATAACGAAGGGTCTGTTGGGTGTCTCTTATTTTCGTTAGGACAAGCGGATTCGTCTATTGCAAATTTACGAAACACGGTGAGGGAAGACGATATTGATACCGAGGGTACTCTCGTTATTCCTGCTATGGACAGCTGGTTGCCAAATGTAAATGAATAAACGGAAATAACGTACGAAGGAAGGGTCTCGGTCGATGTCTACTTGCTAAAACATTGGCATATTTCGTATATTTTGAGTATGTAGGACGATTGAGAAAAACACAGCATGTCATTTGACAAGTTTGTAAGGAAAATAATCGAAAGCAGTTACGCACGCCTCGTTAAGTTCATTATGAATACATATTATGTGCGAAAGTCGAGGGCTGCCTGTATTGTATAGACTCTTGCATTGACTGCATTGCGCGTCGAGTGTTAACAGCAGGCCGCCATGTCGTCTGAACGGAAAGCCCAGCAAAGTGTTAAAGTTTCCGTCGCGATTGAGCGTCGCCCGGTCGTGTTCGACGCGTCCTAACTTTCACTTGTTTATGACCCATTTCCACACCTTGCGTTCTCCTGGAAACGTTCCCTTTTCGTGCGCGTTTTTAAAGAGCGACATTTTCGTCCTCGCGTCAATTCGTCGCGTCAGTTCAGTTCAAGTCAGTTATAACTCAAGTCAGTTAGCGGTTAGCTAATCAGAGCGGTACAGCCGACTAGCGCAGCGAAAGAGTTCGTAGCCGTGGCAGCACAGTTTCCCCGAATTTGATTATTACAAACATTGTAATTGTCATCGCTACAAAAAATTGAGTGCAAAAACTCAAAAAAACTCGGCGCTCCTACAAAGTGTTGAAATTAATAAAATATCCATTAAATATAAAGATTGTATCTATAGGATTAGTAAAATGTATAATAACTACTGTCTATCTCGTTTCATTTCGTTACCAATGTATAATATTCTTAATGCAGTGTAGCAGGTAAACTACAGTTTATTTTTTGGTAATTTCTTCTCTTAGAGTAATACCAAGTTAAGAAATCAACGTTTTTAACGGTTGTGCGACGACCACGGGCATAGCGCAATTCAAACGGCCTACACGGTCAAATACACCGATAACACGGTTCACCGAGATCAAGAACTATTTTGATCAACACATTTGATCATCGTTGTAAGCGTAAACAAGTATTTTGTAGTTCTCAAAATTCAATAAAGACAATCTTTAACCAATTTAACTATTCTTGTTCGTGTCTATGTTCAAAAGATAAAATCCTGGCAACTCAACGATTCAATGACGCAATTGACACAGTCCTACCAAATAGTAAAGTCTGTCAGATTTGTTAGAAAACGACTAAAATACTACACACATCGACACTTCGTTCTGATCCCAATGTACCCGATTTATCTAATTATCGAAAGTAAAAATTGAGAATTTGATTTCAATTACGTAGGCATCATCACTGGCTCTTGGCTATTTGTCAAGCATTGCATGTACGCGTAAATTCAATTATCAAGAACTGAAAAGTATTTTATATTAATTATATTTGAATTATATTATTATATTAAACTTGCATTTAAATTATACATGAAAGAAAATAAATATATACTTCTGTTGAAAGCTATAAGTCAGAGTATGTTGCTGTTTTTTTACACAGGTTACATACCGCTCCCCCTTCTCCCTCTCAACAACTTGCTTTTCTATTTGAAGTTTCTGACCAAATGCTCTGCCAGTTATATGAACTTGGGAAGAAGAAATTTTTTTACGAATTTTACTCCGAAATCCACTCGTAATTATGATCGCTCTATATTCATAACGAAGGCGACACTGTTTTACTCGATAAATGTTTCCTCGTATTAAACAAGAAATAGCAAATACTTTAGAGTTTGTAACTGAATGTAGCAAAGTAGTAAATTTATGGTCGACTTACGATATCTTTGATATCTGATATCATCTATAGCCTCCGAGATACTATTTGGCTTCGATCAATAGAACCGTTAATACAAAGAATTATTTTATTTTTATCATATTACATGTTCCAAATAAAATTAAAACTGTAAAACTACTAATAAGATTATTAAGCGAATAAAGTTATTAAAGAATAACATTGTTTTATAGATACTCTGTTGTGTATAAGTCATCGCACTAATAATCTAGTGCGATAGAAACTAGTTGCTCAGAAAAATAACATAGTAACATGACAAATCTAATCTTATCGGAAATTAACTTTAAACGGAACGCATTTTCAAACTCGATTTTCTTAAATGTTAAATTTTTTCTCTTATTTATTTTATAAGGGATCACTTTGCGCCTGTATGAACATATTAATCAACCAGGCTCTGCATATCACAAATATAGTCGCATGCCTTTATTTTTAAAAATTATCTTTTAAAAATTATCTTTTCATTGTTTTTCTGCCCTTATTGTATTCTTATGTATCATGTTTTCATCTACTTCAAAAATGTTTCAAACACCTATTCGTTAACAAAAAATCGTTATCATTACGATAAATTTGATCTATAATTGCGCGTCCGCGATATCGCGTACGCCCAAGGATCCTTCAGATAAAAGTCCCATGCCTAGCTCGTGCATATGCGAGACTGGTGTATGTTACTATATAGCGTAATCAACCACTTCAAGATGGCTGGAATTCATAGGATACATATAGCCTAATCTTAATTCAATATGGATAAAATGAATACATTAATTAAATTAATTTGCGAATATGGAATCAAAGTTAAAATATCGCTCCTTTTTCAACTGACAAGAATTTTATTACTGTTCCTCCTTGACTGGTTTCTTCTTTTAATCAGAAAATAAAGAAGTCGCTTTAAAAAAAAACGAAAATTAAATACATACTTGGAATTGAGAAAAGTCTAAAATACATGTTTATAAATGATGAAATTTGGAATTTTTAACAGTTAGATTCGACGCTCGACTCTTTGCGTTATTCTCATCCGTCAATGGATATTATGCGTCAAAACCTATAATACCAAGGAAGGTGAGGTAAGTTTGCTTGATTTTAACTCTTCTGTAGCCATTGGAATATTTGTTTATATCTCACTTATGTTTTTCAGGTTGTATTTTGAGAAACTCTCTTCTACATATATTCTATTTCAGTTTTCAATTTGTATGTGACACACTAAATTGCATTATTCAACGGTAAACTATTTTGAGAAAATTTGCTGCGCGGCAATACATATTCGTTTTGAAAAAATTTGATTCAGATATCTGGTTTTTTCATGTCCCCTGTACTATAATTTCAGCTATATTCACGTTCTTATATCAAAACCTTGATCATTTTTATACGTTAATATAATTTATACTTTATTTGTTATATAATATATTGCATATTATATATTAGTATTTTTGTATTAATACCAGTCTATGCCATACCGCCGGAAGGATAAACGAACGCTGTCCCGAAATTATACTAATAAGAATAATAGGAATAAAGAACTTTATCAGTTTTACAAGATTAATCATTAGTTTATTTAATTTTCCACATTTACGTACAGTTCACATAAAATTGTTCAGAAAATACAAAAAGTTGACCAGAAATAAATAAATAAAGCAATAAATTCCGCAAGAAAAGGATTCTAGTCACAAAAGGATTAAAACAATTAGTAACAATTTTTCTACAGTTTGCAAAGTATTCGTTTTATTTCATAAAATATTAAATTTAATTGTATGGATGTTACTCTGTAGGAATATGTGGCAACATTTAAAATAATAGTTTCATTTATGTAATCATTGAATATTCCTTTTAACACACAAGTATTACCGGTATATTAGAATCTCAGTTAGCCAAGACTACTAGAGGAGCATTCCTGAATATCAGCTAGAAACTTTATCAACAAAATGGTTTTACATCAAATATAGGATGTTACATTCGGTTATGTTAGGTTAGAAAACATGTTAGCAGTATACCGTTTTATTGAGAAAATTTGTTAGATCTCCGATAGCAATCTGCTTTCAGATAGTATAGACAAACTTCGATTCCAGAACATGTGTCTAATGCGGATGCAAACGGATATAAATTCGCTTCGGGTTCTACAAAAATCTAGAGTCAAACTAGCATCAAACTATGATCGATTTGTTTACTGGATTTCTACATTACATATATTATATATATTAATCGATACATTTTTTAAGTGAAACTTCTTATGTCACAATAATGTAATTTCGCATGGTAAGAGCGTTACGAAAAATGAAACACCAGTCCCCACCATGTAGCGCATAAGTGAGAGGCAGAAAGAGAGAAAAAAAAATAAGACTCATCTTATCCTATAGTTTCTCTTTCCGCCTCCTTTGTTTTAACTTAGAAATTTTACTTTCAATGCGCGTAAGGATCACGCACGATCTTTTTTTTTTATTAATAACAATACATACGTAGGTACAGCATATGCCCCATATAAATAATTACATGCTGTTTTCTTCAAAAGCACTTTAGATAACAACTTAAAAACTTCTTTTTAAGTTAAATTAAATGAGACGGTAAGGAATTAATCATTTAATATGTGACATATTGTTTGAATACGCTTATTAAAAAGACAAAGGATACTTTTATTTTCTTTTAGATGCAACAACATTAGTTTTTTGTTATTCAAATAGCTTTTATCTAATTGGATAATACTTACTGGATCTATTAATTCCTGCTATGCACAGTAAATGATTTATTAAAGTATACAATAGAGATGAAAAAATAAACATTTTTCAGTTTGGAAATCACATTTTAAGCTCAAAAATTAGGTAAAGATCAAATAACTTGTAAATGCATGTAACATAATTACAATGTCGTTGGTTGTAAAATAACTAGAATAAGATATAAAATAAAACATAGAATAAAGAAATAAAAAATGTAAACAAATGCGTACCATTTTAAATAGCTAATAAAATCATATCTAATAGGGTGTAAGCTTTTTTTAATATAAATCAGCTTCTTTACCCCCTTCGTACATTCCTGAAATTTCTTCAATAAAAAGTATTCTTTGTAATAACTCTGAAACTGAACAAATTAGCGAAAATATTCATTCCAGATAAATATTATTTAATTTGACGCATAGACGTTGTATGAATAACAAATAATTAATGTTTTGTTCTTGTTAAAAAAAACTAAGCGGACTATCCTTTATTCTAATATCGACTTTCATGAAAAATTATATAAATATCACACATCAACTGATTAGTGTACGCGTATCCATACATCTGTTCGTCTGTTCCATTTAATTTAAAAAAAGTTCAAGTTGATATCTAAAGTGATATTGGAAAAAACAGTTTACATAGAGCTGTATATGGTCCACTCTTATTTAATTAACTTGTAAACCAAATAAATCCAATATGTTGATACAAAGATATAATTACTTAGAAACATTATACTTAAACTGAATACAATGTACTAAGAAACAAGAAAGAAATATTTGAAGAAACTTTAAATATTAAGTTTTAACAATTACAAAGTTGCATAAAGTGTACCTAGTATTAAACTATTTTCAGTACATAATTAGTTATATGATTCTACGATATAAACTATACATATAATAATATATAAATAAATTTCAAAGATGGACAAAATATATCAACTACTTTTAACACATGATTATAACATTTAATACCATTTTATTAAGTTATTAGTATATTATTTCATATTAATAATTTCATAACACATAATGAACACGTAACAAATACATGGTTGAGTTGAATATCTATAATTCACATAAACTGTACTTTAAGAAGTTAAAACAGAGCGAAAGGTTCTTTAAGTTGTGCATTTTCTTGTACACATTTATTTAATTGATTTTGTTTAATGTTATTTCAGCGTTAATCTCAAATACATGCATGAATTTGAATAAAAGATGTCCTTCAAATATTAAATTTAAAATTCTATTAATATAAAATAATTTCCAATATTATTATAATTGGCTATTAATGATAATATTTTTTCTAATCTATAAATTCTTCAATCTCTTTAAATTCCTTTCATGTGGAAAAATATATTTAATTTTTGTGGTATTGAAAATATTACTCGTATAAATCATATCAAATGTTGCATCGTGCAATGTATATCAAAAGCGAATAAATGAATTTCAAAACAGAATAAAAAAAATGTTGTTACTTTGTTTTCACGCTTACCTCGATATTTCCCATGGTTTGAAATGCTGTAAACACCAGCATAAAGCCCAAACTTAATATTATCACATTTAAAAAACTTCTATCTATCGTCATGATGAACGCACTTAATAAAATATATCAACTAAAAAGAAAATATGTGAGCAAATTTCATAAATTTTCTAGCTGTACACTTAAAATACGTTATTTTGAAATTGAGCAGCACAACAAACAGATGGTCACAACGTCAATAGATACAAATAAGAAACAAAATCAAATGTGCGATTGCCAACAGTGTATATGTAATTCCCTTCTTCCTCAATTTGACATGATTTCTACTTAGCTATCATCGATATATGGCGAGTAGTGATCAGTCACATGACACATTGCGATAACACAAATATGGATACATTGTACCTACTGGTCGACATTCATAGTTGAAACTTATATTTATTTAAGATCATCTTAAACATGCTTACAGTTTTGTAATCGTAATTTCAAATAACCTTAAAGATCGCATCTTAAAAGCTTTTGCTTTATAAAGATTTTAATTTAGTAAGAAAACTTATATGATGCCAAACTTAACAAATTTTTTAATGAAAAGAAGCATAAAGTTACTAGTAACTATATATACTAGCCACCTTGTCCATTAAAAATCGTCCAATCGTAAGGTTAAGAGAAATTTAAAAAGGTTTGTATTTACCGGTTAGTATTTTAATTCCTTATTTCAAAAACAATTGGTCAAAAACGTAATTATTTGTCAACTTGGAACAGAATGGGTTTAATACCGTATTTTTTCTGCTTTATATTGTCCGTTTAACTTAAATAACTAACCTAATCTAAACTGACATTTTAGTATTTTTATACTAACCTTTTTGGTAATAAAATACCGATCGAAAGTTGATTTAAACACTGACCATTTAATTTGTTGTCAATAGTAAATGGTCAGTATTACACTTTTGGTTGCATGCATGAAGTCAAGGTTGGTACTCATTATTTATGGTTTTATACCAGTGCAAAACCGCCTCTGGCGTGGTCATAGGTTAAGTTGTTTAAGAAACTTAATACACTCAATACTCAGAGTAATACTAACACTTACACCACATATAACACAAACAATGAAAAATGTAATGCAAAGATGGAGGAAAATGTACACAAAGATACGAAGTAAAACATTATACAGTATTAAAAGCACCAAAATGCGAAAGAAAAGAATGTAAAAACAAAAATGTATAGATATGTATGAAAAACCGGTAAACTCCGTGCGTGAGAGTGTAAACAAAAAAAAAATGGATGAAAAGTATGCGAAAGGATGTATAATGGTATGAAGGGTACGAGAAAATGAAGACAAATTGTTTATTAGAAAAAATAAGGACCGTTTTCGTTGGACAAAATGAAGGCGCAGAGCTCTCGAAAACGCCATTTACAGATATATACTTTTTAAGTAAACTGTAGAAAACAAAATACCTAACCACCTAAACCTATACCAGTGCAAATTTTCAAGTTAGAGAGTTTACACTATTTATTTTACGTATTGTTGTATTTATATGTAAAATAATTTAATGTACGTCAAATGGCAGATGAAGATTGGAGATACGATGCCACTGTGTCAAGAATAATTTTCAAAAATAATTAAAATGAAGTCGTTAACATAATTTATTGCCAAATTAAATATAGAAGAGCAATGTAGAGATTTTCTTTCACAATAAAGTCTTAGAACTACCATGCAGTGTCTTCGATGAAAGGTAACATTGAATCTTAAAAACATTCTTCGATTGTTCCAATGCACTATAAAGTGGTGAAAAAAAGAGACGAAAAAGGTCAAAATTAACTTAGATCTTAGTTCAAACACATTAGTCAATCAAAAGAACATCGTATGTTTGTCAAAAAATTGTACCATATATATATGATATAAAAGAATTAACGTCTTGTTTAAAAACATAATCAAATTTCATGCAACATAATGCAACGATATTAATAATGATATGAGTACATCATAATATATACATATATGTGGAAGTAATAAGAAATGTGTAATTTTTTATTATTTTAGGTTAGCATTTATATATTTGCATATGCAAGGTTAAGCAAGCAGCAAATGTAGAAGTATGAATACAGAAGTATCTATATGTAAATATTTACAGGGATATTTCCATGGACATGTGCATTCTATAGTAATAGTGACTCTTTTTTGAAACTAAAATTAGCTACCACTTGTACGCACAGGAGAAAATTGTTCAAAATCATGCCTCTTACCATATACAATCGGTAACAAAAATATTTGAACATCAATTTGTTATATTACAAGTATTATGCTTTACATTTTAAACAAACATATAATAGACTACAGACAAATGTTGTTGTCAAAGTGCAGTCTGTAGTTAACAAAAATAAAAAAAAGTTTTCATTTTACTCATAAGATTTAAATTATTATAGAAATACGAAATATTATTAGAAATACGAAATTATAGCTTTTTAGAAATTTTGAAACTCGCTAAAGTATTTGGACACTAAAAGTATCCCAAGAAATTTCTAATTCCAAAAGGAGAGACGAATAATGTAAGCATAGCGATGAAAAACTGTTTAATGCATGTACAGAGAATATCGGTGCTGAATGTTAAGTCAGCGTTATTAGAATTTTGTACAAAATGGATCATAAAAGTAAAAATACATTTTTTGATATGCAACAATTAATAACTTATAACTAGAAAAAGGACAAATCATATCCCAAAAGATTATAATGAGCAAATTGCCAAGAGAAAACCACACATAAATACTATAACCAGATGAAAAAGGCGAGTTTGCGAATAAGTATGGACTAAAGGAATTTGAATAGTGAGCAAATATTATTTTTATCGATGAAAATAAATTTAACGTTTGTGGCAATGATAGGAGAGTAGAATTGATTTCGAAACATTTACAACTTACCATAAAACACGATAAGGAGTTGGTAATGGTATGATATAAAGGTGTATAGTAGTAAAAAATCATTAAAATCAGAACGTGTGTAGTTTAATCTACAGATTTACTTTTATATGAATTATATAAAAGTACAATTTACGCTGAACTCTAGAAAATAATGTTTTTTAGAGCAAGTTATGAAGTTCTCTAGTTGGAAAAGCATTGGGAAAGTAGAAACATGCACACGAAAGTTTAGTAAAACAGCATAGATACTCGAGAGATTTTCTATCATTTCTCTCCTAAATTTTCCTCTACATCTTACAAGTAGACTAACCATGTTCATAAACTTTATATGATAAAAATCGCTATTTTAATATCTAGTTACTAAGCTAAGTGGCATGAAAATCGTTTAGAAATATATGGCTACAAGCCTTTAACTATAGCGTTACGTTATCGTTCGAACGTAGTGTCGATCGCAATATGATATAGGTATATTTAGTAAATTTCGAATAACAAAATACAATAACTTTATTATGCGTTTTGTTAGGACATACTATCTGGATAAAATAGCGAAGAGAATTTTAAAGGAAAATGTTATACTTGAGAACTGTTCGAGTTTATCTTCGGGACTAAGATAAAAGCGTAGCTAATCGATTGTTTTCGTTAAGTCGCGTTAAGGTCATTAGAATGTTTGGGCCGTCGCACGATTCTCGAATTCGCGTTCTATTTTCCTTTCTTCTCGCAATGATGCAACGGCTGTGGTATCGTGAATCACGGATGGCGGAGCGGATCAGCGAATCCAGGACAATGTCTGGGCCTCAACGGCCGTATAAAGAAAAAGTAAAGCAGGGAAAGGATTTGCGGGAATTTCGTTGCAGAAAAAGTCACGATTGTTCATTGGATTTCGGCACTCCAAGCAGACGAAAATATAACTTAGATTATATTCCATTCGAATTCTTTATTATTTATCCATTCCCAGTGTACAACACGAAGCAGAAACTCCTTTTGTTGAAACCACCGATCAGGTGCGAGCGAACGTGTGCGCGCGCGCGCGCGCGTGTGTATGTGTGCGTGAAGACAAATGAATAAGGGAACGAAAAATAGCGATCGAGCGAATAGGTCGAGTTCAGTCGCAAATAAGAAGCGGACTAGTTAAGAGCGTATATGTATTTTTAACAAAACATTGTTATAATTTTATTTATTTCAATCGATTCAAAATATTTAGTTATCGTATTGGTTTATTCAAGATAGAAGCTTTACCCTTATTTGAATTCATATTTTATATTCAACGCGTACGTGTCTGCTAGCATGCGCGCAACATCCTTTGTCATTAAAATTTCCCATCAAAACGTAACAAAACAATAAAAGAAAAACATGCTTCTATTGAAGCAATATTATGAATTGAACTAAGCTAAAATAACAAAGTTAATAAAAGCTTGAAATTTCGGCGAAGTAAAGCTAGGTATTGCGTAAAACCGCATTGAAGGACAGCAAAATGGAATCGCATACTGTCGACAAAGGTCCTTCCTTTTCATTTTCTGGAACGGGTGCAGTATTCTCGACGGATCATTGTTGAATAAATTGAGTAACTTGATCAAATTCAGTGAGGCGGCATCAGTCAACCACAAGGTGGGTCCGACGAAGGATTTCATCTAGGATATCAGGTTTCTATGGATCATGAAAGATGTCGTTGGATTTCGCAAAATAGCAAAAGAAAAACTTTCACTGCAACGCGGAGCGTTTGAACCAAGAGAAACCACTGGTTTAATTTTATTTTCAGTAACACAAGACATTTGAGGAATCAGGTAAGTTAGAAAATTTCTGAATAATATCTCGAGTTGTTGCCCGGGACGCAGACATTCTCAAGCGTATTTATGCGAGAAACAGTTAGCGCGCAGTTTCACAGAAGCAACTTATATATTATTCGCTTTCTCATAGGGTTATGACAGAAAAAAGATAGGAGTCAACTGCTCCAGCAAATAACTAATGCATCGCGAAATAATCAAGATCCGATCACGGATCTATGTACAACGCGTCTCGAATTTATTAATCGACGTAATTCGTTGCATCGAAGAGGGAAAATCAGGGTGAAAAATGAGGAAAGCTGTAATCGAAGAAACAAGAAAGATGGCTATCCAGCACTTTATTCGTGGATTAAACAGAAACACTCTGTTGTTCATAAAAACCGAATCCACGACTTTTATTGAGGCCATTGATTTGGCGGCATCCGCTAATATGGAAGTACGGTATTGGATAGAAATTTACGGAAAACCTTCGACAAATGCTTCCTCCGATTTTCCCAATTTTTCTGATATTAGCAGCTGAAAGGATCGTGTCAGGGAAACAGGTCGTACGTATACATTCAGACACAGATAATCGAGACAATTGTTCCAATTGTAAAAAGATCAGTTAGCGAAAATATAAATGCTCCAAACCCCTAAAACAAAATAAAGAAAAGTTATCAGAGAGAATCCAATGTAACTATTGTACTCTGACTAATCGTACCGAACAGGATTGCTCCGTTAAGAAAAGATACGCGAAATAGATAAAGACCTCAGCAGAAAAGAAAACGGATCGAAACAACGATTTAAATTCCTCTGGACGAGGATTTTTGGTCAAAAACTATCTTCTCAACGTCCTTTGCACATATGAAATTTAAGAGAATAGCCTTCGGGCTACGAAATGCGTCTGCTACGTTCAGGGCATCAGAGCATTTTTAGGTTTAGTAGCATATTATCGTCGTTTCGTCTTGGACTTGGCAAAGTCCGCAAACCACTCGCGATACTCGTGAAAAAAGATGCTTATTTCTTATGAACTGAGACACAACAAACAGCTTTCGAAATATTACGCGATAATGTTTGTCCAGAACCTTTTCTACAGAATTATTGTAAATCCGGCCCCGGTACGGGCTCGAGTCTGCTTCCACGCTATCACGAATATATTACGCCAATACGTATAATAACTCTGCCCTATTCCATCAGCCAGCCATGCAACTACGTTTCATCAATTAATCAGTTCATTTGTATGTTATCCTTCGACATTGGGCGAGACCCGTTCGAGATTATCCCGCTTGACTCTAGTGGCTACAAGGAATTTTTATCTACGAGATTATTGCACTGTGTGGGCATATATATGTACCCAAAGCAGACCATTTTTTCGATTGGAGATCTGCCCGATCTGCGTCAATCTAACACGTTCCAGTGAGACCACGAGGTTTGATGCAAGACAAAGACGAGAGGGACTATGTTAGTCGCGTCACCGCCCTGTAAGCTTATCACCGATGCTCTGCGCTAGTCAGAGAATATTAGTACCGGCAGATCGATCCGACGCCTACGAGTACGTCGAGTGGTTTACAGTTCACCCCCACCGAACCTTTTCTACAGTTTATTGTTAACCCGGTTCCGGGAGGGAGCGCGAGTCTGCTTCCACGCCATAAGGGCATACGCAAACAACTTTTCTATCCACCCGTGAACGAAGGCCAGATCTCTGGAATGGACAAGGAAAAATTCAGCAGCGTCACGGCGGTGGTTTTCTCGCGGTGTGAGCCTTTCAGTTACCCCGACGCCCGACCGAGATTAAATTCTCGATCGGCCGTCGGGGCATTCGTGGGACCTCGGAGAGGCGGGCCCACTGTATGCTCGCGTGCATACACGCTCTGACCCTTCAGAAAATAAAGGGAAGGTCAATTTTCGAATACGCAAGAGGTATAGTGCTGCTCCACCGTGCACTGACGCTCTAAAAATGCCAGACTGGCTGTCCCCAGAAGAGAGGGAAGGATATATACGGCCTCGACAATGGAGTGAGCCTACTTCAAGAACCCCTTCAGCCAGAGTGACTCTTGGCAGTAGTCGGCGAGCATCGAGAAGGCCTCTAGTGACGGCACTAATTACGGGGCCGCCTCCGGCCATCCACCAGACCTCCATGAGACTTCGCAGACCTTCTCTCTGCGGGTCGGAGATAGAACATTCCAGGAGGAAATGGCCTACCCATGTCCACTGCACCATCGCAGACGCATATCGCATCATCGGCAACGGCATATGTCAAGAGACGAGCCATAAAGTTGCCGTGACTCGACAACACCTGTGTGGTGTAATGACTTAGCTTTGAAGCTCTCGGTTGTGTTTGTGGGCTAGACGCCTTGCTTCAATATACTGTACTGTAAAGGAGAACGTGAGAGAGGGTAGGAAGGAAAAAGAGAGGGAAGAACGTTTCGACCGGGACCTGCTAGAGGACTCATCGGTAAGGCTACCTAGCAGACCCTGTCTTAGACGCTGGGACGGTAGGGATAGGTCAGAATTTCTATTATATAGAAACGGAGTAGGACATGTAGTACTCGCGGGAAACTGACGAGTGTGCTGTCCCCCTAGTGGCGAGGACCGCCACAGCTTCATCCAACTGGCGATCAGCCTCTCCCGGACGTCCTTAAAGAAGGCGAATGTTATGCGGCCCTTGCGGGAAGATGTCCACAAGGCTTGCCACATGTTCGTCGCCTCGTCCTTTACGCGTTCTTTGCCATCATCTGCTTCGCTTGGGATGCTATCTTGGCGTCTTTTCCTCTACGAAGATTATAGGGGGTCCTATACTGCTGGGGATCCTATATCGATGGGAGCCGCGCCGGCCACTACGCACGTACTTTCCCACGATATTCGACGATACGACAGGCAAATGTATTGTTTCTTTATTTTTTGTTATTGTTTCCTATATTCTTTTTTTTGTGTTAAATAAGATGGTAACCTAAGAAACATCTGAGGAACAGCACCTGTTTTTCATGCCATTTACTTTTTAATCATTTTCTGCGATTTCCATCACCATCATTCACTATTCCTCGTTTAAAATCATATTTTTAGGAAAATGTTTTGCTGAAACAGCGGACCATTTACTGGATTGCCAATCTTTGTGTGGTATATTTTCTACCATATATATATATATATAAAGTTGTCTAATATGAAACGGAGATTATGGTAATTTTTATCATATTATCTATCTTTCCAACACACTAATATATTATTTATATTACTTAAACAATTACACTTATACATATAAGGTATATTTCTCCACACAACACAATGATACCGCATAACGCGAACGTCTTCTCGTAAGACTGATGACAGCGTTGCCAAGTTTACTATGTTCCGGCCTGTACTAGAGACTGTACTTTTCCTTCAGAACACTAGATCATGGAACTGAAAAACATTAGTCAATTCCTAAGAAAGCACAACATATCAATGTAGACTACCATTCCCTCGAGAAGACATAAAGCAAAGCAATATAATATAGCATTTTGTAATTTGGTAATTTTATATTTCTGTAAATGTGTAAGATTGTAATTTGTAAATTGAGATGTACACAGCCTTTAAGTTTAAGCCAATCGATTTGCGGAATTGCATTGATTTGCGAGAAATACCGAGAATTACCGATAGCGAAAAATAATAGATATGCAGTGAAATAAACAATAAATTACTTTTACTTTTGATGATTACATCTTTAATATTTTTCTCGTATCATTCTCGTATCATCGTGATATTTTTTATCAAACTTAGATTTTATTAAAACGATCGAAATTAATCTAATTTGTAAAGATGGTTAATGGTTTGGACATCTATAACATTAAATTATTTACCATAAATTTCCTTAAACAGTATGGTACCATTGTATTTAGTATAAGCTCTGATAAAAGTTCATGAATGGAACGTACGACATACCGTATCACGATGGTGATACCGTCGCGATAGTATTGTTGCGAATCAGACGTTCCTCGGTCATATTAAAATAAAAGAAATCACTAGTTACTGTTCAGAACACATTGTTAAACAATTAATATACAACTATCGTAGTAATTGGTAAGACCGATAACTGGTTCTACTCATACTTGGTGCTCATAACATTACCCCCTTTTTCAAGTCATCTGTCTGAGAGGAAGTTTTCATCTAAACTTGACTTGCGTGGCCCTGCTCAGACAATACACACCTCGACCAAAAACTCTGAACGAGGCGGTAAAATCTTCAAGAAAATTTTCGAGTCTTCATCTCGGGAGGTACACTGATCCCTCCTTCTCTTCTTGACTCTTGAATTTTGAGCACTTCTTTTTTGCATCCTTTCGACGAAACGTCCTCTTCTTGGACGAGAGAAATCAAGTTAATTCTCAAAATCATTTTGACTCGAACTTGATTTCTCTTCTTGCTTAAACTGGATCCGTCCGTCATACTTCACCAGGCGTTGGACATGTACATTCTTACACTTATATTTTAGCGAACGTTGTACATGGTACACTAAATTATTTATTTACTTTTCAACTACTCTCTTTGATTGGAAGAGCCAAACAAGATCTCCTGGTACAAATTCGATAGCTTGAACGTGATCATCATACCAAGATTTTATTTTAGTACTGCTAACTTCGAAACGCTGACGTACGAACTCATGAATTTTTCGTAATCGTTTTCTGAAGAGTAATTACCTTCAACATCCTCTACAGTTGCAAAGGCAGACGAATTTCCTGTCCAAAGGAAGTCATGGACGAGTCGTCTCATGTCGTGAAAAGCGATTAGCTAAGAGGAAGAGTGGGATCCATTCGTTTCAATTCCTTTGGTGATCTGAAACAAACATCGCTAAATACTGTAATAGCGTTCTGTTTAACCTTTCGACCAAATCATTGAACTGAGGATTCAACTGGATAAAAAAGTGTTCCAAAGTAATGCCTTCGCATCTGCCACAACCAGCATATACTTGTTCCCGGATCGGGACTTATATAGTGGATCTATAACCTCGAGAGCGAATCTTTCAAATGGTGCTCCGACATTATATATCTTCATAGTTTCAAATGCCTTTTATCGCGGTCCTTTCTTCGTCACACACCTATCACAACACCGACACCATTCTTTCACATCTTATCGATATATGACCTAATAAAATTGTTGTCTAATTTTCGCAAGAATTTTCTTTATTCCAAAATGTCTCGCTGTTGGTCAATCATGGAATTTTAATAGAATTTCTGAAACTTTCTTTCGCGGTAGTACCAAAAGCCAGAAAATCTTTTTTGATCTTCAAGGGATTCCAAATCGTATACAAATTTTTAAGCTGTAGAGAAAAACATGACACTTCTGACCAAGTTCGCTTTTGGTTCTCTTTCAATTTCTCAATAACAAAATCAAGCTCTGGATCTTCAACTTGACTTTTTCTCCACTCTGGTACGTCGATCAGTTCACAAGACGTATCGTGAACGTTAACGACATTAACATTAAGCTCTTTCTTTTCATTATGATAGCAACGCTTGCACTCTTCGGCACATGATCTTCTCGAAAGTCCATCTGCATTACCATGTGTTTTCCCTTCTCGATGGTGTATCTCAAAATCGTACTTCCGTAGTCTTTGAATCCAGTGAGTTACCTGTCCCTCTGGATTTTCAAAGGACAACAGTCATCGAAGTGCAGCATGCTTGATTTAACTACTGCAAGTAATTCTTTTCTAGTCGCACAGCAATTTCGTTCTGTTTTCTTTCCATAGAAAATCTTTTTCTTGTAGTAAGGACACAATCCCAGAAAATCCTTAATTTCTGCTGGGTCAATCTTTATTCCAGTTTCTCCAACAAATATCTCAGAAATTGAACTTCTCGGCAGAAAAATGAACATTTCTTTGGTTTCAAAACTAGATTTGCTTGACGAAGACGAAAGAACACCAAACGAAGGTTCTCTAACTTTTTATGGAAATTATTACCACAAATAATTATGTCGTCGAGATAGTTTAAATAAATTTTCCAAATTAACCCATCGGACACGTTTTCCATTAAACGTTCAAACGTCGCAGAGGTATTACAAAGTCCTGTACCTATGCAAAAAGCAGTCTTCTTCCGATCGTTTTCCACTTTGGGAATCTCTTACATTTTGCTTACAAATTTATCGATGAATTTTTTTTAACTTGCAATAGAAGTTGCAATTTTTTCTTAATTGTTTATTCCAAACATGTGTTGTTTATCATCAATTTTTTAGAAAAATTGTACATTCGTCGTTTTGCACTACAATTTTGTGCTATTCATTTCGAATAATGAATAATCTCGATTTGTACATTACAAGCGATTAATAATTAGTTAGTTGGTTCATTGTGCATAGTTAAAAAACGAAGCCAACTAGCAAATGATGGTAAATGAAAAAGTTATTTGGAATGACATCAGGAATCACCCCGTAAATGTTGTCTGCTGAATGGGCACTCTATACAAAAGCGAATAACCTCCCAGGAGAGAGTGTAAAATGCATTCATGAAATATCATCTGACAGAGCCAAAACCAACCACAAAAGGGAACGGATTAGGTGGATAATCGACTGTAAACGAAGTGGACCTTTATAGTCGTCCCATCACGAGGCATGAAAGATAGGTGTGGTCCTACAACTATCTTCCTATTGCAGACTACACGTACAACGGTCGAGTGACAATCCCAATCGTTCAAGCTTGTGTTATATTTGAATGCATACACACACTTATGTGTACACGTCTTCCCTTCTCGAGATCTTCTATCTTTTTCTTTTTTCTGTCGAAAATTTTTTAAAGATATAATCTTGATCCCTCTTTGCTACTCTCTTCAACGGCTTTGTCCACTACCCGAAAGGTATTTAGGACCTCCATGCAGCGAAACGAGGCGTCTACGATGCCGACTTCGTAGGACTCATCGAACAGGAACCATGCCTTGTCAATTGCTCTGACTCTCCAATATCTTTCTCAAGATACTGGAAACAGAGAGACTTGGTCCTAGCATTGCCGCTAAGGAATGGCGTTACCGTTCCCACTGTGCAGCTACATATCGAAGAAGCACCGCACGAGACGGTTCTATATCCTCATATTATTTTTATGGTCACTTTTCTTCAAACAGATCTTAGTTTATTTAAACTTTTGTGTATGACCATCACGCGTTATGGCTCTTCCACTCGGACAACTTACTGTTACCTCCTTAGATGCCTTGGGATACGGTGGTAGACGAGTGCTCTGAGAATGGTCACCCAGTACGCCTATGTTCGATTCCTAGAAGGAGCCGTCTGTTGCCCGCCGGAGCGTGAAGCACGAGTACCAGTTTACGTAACTGATAGTACTTCCAGCGCGTCGTCTTCGATTCATTTATGATAAAAACGGGTGAATCAAACAGTTCGGTGCTCGTGCAACTGTGTCTGCACGTCTAGCATGAAGTGGACGTTACATAGTTCCGAGACACTTGTCGAATCCCGTGCTGTGTCTGCACCTCTGAAATCGCAGATCCGTGAAACACGTATGATAATCGTTGGTATCAAAGGAATAAGTTGAATATATGTAAGAAAAACGGCAAGAATCACTAAGAAAAAAAAAATTCAACGAATCGTTTTGCAAGCTTTATTGTCTCACCTATCGTTCAAGATGTTAAGAAAAGGACTGTCCCTTTTTTCAGTCCCAGCACATCGTCGTTCGGGCCTGTTTTTGTTTTTTGTTCTCGCCGGCACCCCGACCAACCGTAGTGGGAATGACGACTAACGAAAACCCGGTTCGATCCTTATCGCCCCATTGGCGACTCCCACGAAGCTTCTCCAAAGTTCCTCATATTGAGGTAGTCCTTCGTGCATCGCAATTAGTCGGCACACACATGCAAACGTTCATAAACCCGAGCGATCGTCGGATCAACCACGATACATAACAGTCTAATACAGCGGTTCTTAAACTGTGATTTAAGAACCCCTGGAGGTCCGCATAGCCACTACCGGAAGTCTGCAAAACAATTTTGTGGGATCGAAAGGTTTTGCCAAAAACAAGCGTAATTGTAATAAGCGAATTTATTAGGTGAAATTTACGATAAGTACACATCGAACATTCTGGATTTTTTCGCCCGGATTTTTCATACATGCACACGCATGCACTCTTATGCAAACATGAGAATATTCTCGAAAGATCAAATAACTCATTTAATAAAAATTCTACATGGTCAAGACTTTTTATATCTGTTGCTACTTAACTAGTTATTGGGTTTGGGGTTGGGATATGGTCTGCAAAGAGATGTTTAAAATGGGGTCCTCAGACTGCATAAGTTTAAGAACTCCTGGTCTAATATATGAACTTATAGATGTCTGATTGTCTTTAGTGTTATTTTATGTTTTTTCGGTACTTCGTAATATTGCCACATATCTTCTAACTTGTTGTATTCGTCTTTAAATAGTAGTCGTACACTATATCGGCTAGTTGAATCGTGTGTAGTGTGTGCTTTGTAGTATGTTTCACATGCCTGTTCCTCTGGTGAAAGAACTCTCGTTGAGAGGCATTCCTTAATGTTCCAAAATTGTTAAACATCTTCGTGGAGTACTTTGGTGTTGTGTGACAAATCGTTTTGTGCGGTTAATTATTTCTTACAATTTCGCCCGTAACGATTCAACCTAATTCTATTTTGCGCTATTGAATTTTCTCGTCTGTTAAGTTCATTTTTCCTACGCGTAAGAAGAGATTGCTTGATACGCTGATCCTACAGATCTGTAATACTTTACAGCGATCCAACTATTGAGAAAGGTGTGACTTGTGTATGTTCTTTCTATTTCAATACGGTATCGCGATCTAATTTGAACGCGAAGAAATAGAGTAACAGTGTATTCGCAATCGGCTGTTTAAAAGTTTATAACGCTCGTAATACGTTGTATTTGAGTGATGTCAAATAGTGCTTTTAAATGGTTGGCTAACTGATCGCTCAACGCTTTGATTATTTTAGCAACCTCATCTTTAACGAGGGCAGAGATACATTAATCTTTTACAACCATCGATTTGTAAATTGTCGTGTACTGTGGACTAAAATTGATTCGCGAAACCTGACCAATCTTCGTTAAGGTCCAGAAAAGACACGTAAATGAATTTTTAGCAGTGCTATGTCATTGTTACTTATATTAACTTTCAATTATATCTAGAGGGCGTACTCTACATGTACTAAATGTTCTTTTTTAATTAATACGGCCACGCATTGACTGACCGCCAATAAAGCCTGTGTTGACTAATTCCAACTGAACCCGAATGACTGTTGCCGACTACATGTTCACCGTAGATACCTAGTAAAACTTGAAACGATTCTATTTCCAGCTAGAACGCGAGGTGTTTTAGTTTGAAATTTCTAATGTGTCCTTGTACATCCCAGTCCATGGTATATTCTCTTGATTTATGGCAGCAAGTCAAAGTAAGAATTTAAGAGTGTTTCTAGTGTCACTCAAAGAAGAAGCGTGGGACTTGCGTTTCGATGCGATGTAAGTGCTTTGGTTGCTGACTGCTGCTTGCCACGTTGATGATTGTACAGATGCTGCAAGAATGCACTTCTCGGTCATCAGATTACGCTCACCTAACGTCACTTTTTTCCAAGGTGTCAGTCCCGATGACGGGGCCTCTTGTCGTTAGGTGCGAGCGCATCCCGTGTAGAATTCCCGGAGGATAAAGAGCGTTCACCACCCTGCCCAGGGTAGTCTACGAGCGAGGGTACCCCCGTGGTGGACGCGATCCACACTCTTGTATACGATGCATTAGACAATTAATTATAATGAACACCTCAAGAATTAAAACGTTAAAAAAAAGAATTGTTAATATAGGAATAGAAAAAAAAGAATCGGTCAATTGGATTTTTTGCACCGAGATTTTAATCCGGACTTCGTTTACTTGCCGAGCGACTACTTTAACTCTTCAGGATTAGGTGAGTTAAAAATTGTCCAACCTTTTTACTCAGTTTTTTATGCACGGTGGGATATATATTATAACCCACCCGGAAAAGTTGAAGTTATTCATAGTTGTACAGTTTAATATTTTTATTTAAAGTTTTTCATTCATTTGGCAATACTTTGAACTGACGGTAAATGCATACATAAGAGAAAACAAAAATGTGCGTTCTGCAGTACGAAAGAAAAAAGAAGTTCGCATTTCTTGATGTTGTACTATCTGCAAAATGTCACTTTATTTTGGGAAAAAGATGTTTCAATTACTTTCGTTTAAAACATTAGTCGCATGGTGGAATTATGTATGTCCCACTCTGTAATAAAGAATATATTAACATGTTATAATTCTTTTTTCATTTTGAGTAACATTTTATGTTAAATAAATGAAATGTACGTTTCTTTTTTATTTCATTATATTAAAAAAAAATTCTGCACAATCTTGGATTTTTATTTTCTTTAAAATCGTGTGCCTTAAAGAGTTAACCAATCCAAACTATCTAGGGCCGACTGTCGAGTCTCTTCTCCTTATGGAAATATTAGGGTATCCCATAAGTTTTTTTTTTATACAAAATGATTACCTTCCACCTCTCAGGAAGTCTCATTATTTCCTATCCTTCCAAATATTTCTCATTGCAGTGCATTTTTATTTTGCTTATGGATTGGAACTGTTTATCACGGAGAAAATTTTTTAATAACAGGAACAAGTAATAATGGGATGGAGCAAGATCTGGGGCAAGATTGGCTGCAACAGCTTTTCTCTTATAGCCAATGCAACATGCTATTTTAAATTGTCGCAATAAAAAATGACGTCTCATCGATTCGCCAATTCTGGCTGTTTTTCTTCTACGGCGACTTTCGATTTATCAAACTGATAGCAGTATTTGGTACAATTAATGGTTTCACCTTGAGGAAGGGGCTCGTAGTAAGCTAAGCCTTTTCAGTTCCACCAAATAGATAAAAGAACTTTCTTCGAGTAAAGTCCAGGCTTCGCGAAAGTTGAACGTCTATTGTTTTTAGACCAAGTGCGTTTTTGATGCCCATTTTGGTACAAAATCCAAGTTTGTCTCCAGTTACAAGTTTCTTTAAGAAGGGATCTCTTTCATGGCGCTGGAGAAGCAAATCGCACGTAGAGACGCGGTTATGGTATGCGCATCAATACAGCTATTTGTGAGGAAACGTGTTTAGCCAGCTTTCTCCAAATATGTTAGTAATAAATGTTAGTCGACGGTCTCAGTAGCACATGCGGACTCCATAAATCGAGGGTTTCCAAAGGGGTCTCGCAGCCTTAATATAATGCGCCACCAAATGCGCTGCCGCCCTTCCAAAGTAACGCGCTAAGAGCGCAAGAAGAGACGGCAGCCAAAAAATAAACAAAGAGAAGCGCACTGTTTCGGCCGGACGACGGACGTCTCCGAGAAAAATCAGTTGATCAGAGAAGCCCCTCGTGGCAAGACATAAGAAATAAACAGTTTCCGGACAATTCACGTATACTCGTTTTCGCGAATATACGATGATCATCCTTAACCGAACCTCCACAAGTCGTTACTTGGGGGCGTTTAAGGATGAGAGTATATTCTGGAACGTTAGGGGCAACAGGAGCAGGAAAATTAGTTTTCCTACGGGCCTTAAGTCTAAAGCGAAGTACCGTTTTCGTTTGTTATTCTGTAGAGAATGTGTGAGAATGTAGGAAGGAAAAGAGAGGGAAGTGCTAGTGGACTCATCAGTAAGACTACCTAGCAGGCCCTGCCTTGGACGCTGGAATGGTAGACATAGGTCGGAATTTCTATTATATAGAAATTGTGTAGGAAACGAGTGATAACAACGTGTTACAAGTGTTAGAGCTTCGGACACATATCTAAGCATTGTCAAGCAAAAGTGGACACCTGTAGCCATTGATCTACAAGCACGCCATCCAAGTCTACCCGGCCAAAGTCGACTACGGTAAGTAGACAATTCACTAATATATCTCAGCTATTAAAAATGACTTTAGGTCAGTTGAACAGGCATAATTCAAAAACAGTATTAAACGAAATTTGATGTTTAGTAAGCGATAAAAATATTGATATCCTCCCCATTCAAGAACCCTATTCATTCAGAAATAAGATTCCAAACCTCAACAACCACATAGTCCTCTTCGACACGAAACGTTTCTCAAACATAATCTCTCAAACACTCATTTCATTTGCGTAGAAATCACAACAGGAAATGATAAATTCTACGTAATAAACAGTGATTTTCAGTACAGTGACAATATCGAACCCTACTTACAGCTCCTCGATAAAATACTCTCAACGCTAAAAGGTAAAAACATAATAATATGTCTAGACGCAAATGCACAATCACCATTTTGGCAGAGCTTTTGCTCGGGCAAAAGAGGAAAACAACTAGAATTTCTTACATCTCAACGAGATTTGCTTATCCTAAACGCACCAACCGACATACATACATTCGACTTATTTCAAGGCCGAACAAACATAGATCTAACGCTCATTACTTCATCACTCTATAAATTCCCAACAAATTGAAAGTCCATGACGCAGCGACAATCAATGACCACAATCTCATCACCTTTCAAGTAAATGTAAACATACCGAACAAGACCGGATCACAAATTCTACTCAGATACAACCTCAAACGCACAAACTGGAATAAATTCGAACAGAAAATAGAATAAGAAAGAATCAAAATGTCGACTGCAACCAACTCCACAAACCCAAATACGCAAGCCATAGATACAACAAAAATGATACAACAGCATGCAACGCGGCCATTCCAAGAAAGAAACAATTCCCAAAATCCGTCCCATGGTGGAATGCTACACTTTCGAAACTTAAAACTCAGACAAGAAAAGCAAGGCACATAGGAGAAAAAGAAATACATTTCCATCAGAAACAAATACGTAGCTACAATAAGAAACGCCAAATCAGACAGCTGGTAAAACTTTGTATCGATAGAAGGAAACGCAAATCCCTGGGGCTACATTTATAAACTCGGCACAAACAAAATAGCGGTGGAAACCGTACACGAAAACATTAACACAACAAGCATTGTCATGAGAAGAATCAACGACAGCATTACTGAACAAACTACTTCCAGACGACGATACATCCAACCAGGCAACAAGAAGATATATTCAAAAGCTCCCAGATACCGAAAATTCTGATCTAATACCTTATACGTATTAAGAGATACAGGACATTATCCGCAAACTGAAAAACAAGAAAAAATCGGGATCACACGACCTTATAGACAACGAAATCGTCAAAACAGCATGAAACCAAATTGGAAATCAAACAACAAAGCTTATGAACAACTGCTTATTGAAAGAAACATTTCCACAAATATGGAAGAGAGGCATCATCCGAATACTTACTAAAGGAAAAAACAAAGATAAAACCAACCCCAAATCCTATCGGCCAATCTGCTTATTACCAACACTAAGCAAAATTCTGAAGAAACTAATATCGCAGAGGACCCAAAATATCACCGACAACCATCCAATTTGGCTTTAGAAAGGGTAAATCCATCGGAGATGCAATAGTGGAAATGCGAAAAACAACGGAATCACTCAACCATAAATACAATAGTACTTCTCTTTAATATCGAAGAGGCTTTCGACGACGTATAGTGGCCAAGCATCCTATCCAACCTGAAAAAACCGCAACTGCCCGAAAAATCTGTATCGACTCATTTAAAACTGACCGTACAGTCTACTAAGACCATACAGTCTCTTGGATTAGAACCAGTAGCCAACGCCGACGACATATTAGTCACGATCGCTGGTAACTCCTGAAAAGAAATAGAAGAGAAGGCAATTAAACTACAGACACTTTCACAAAATGGTGCGAGAAACATAAACTCAAACTCTCACAAAGAAAAACCGAAATGATTTTATTAAAAGGATTCTTAGACATAAAAAGACCACCAGTCGTAAAAATAAACCAAACCTCGATCAAAATGGTACAGCAAGCAAAATACCTAGGAATACATTTTAGCACCAGATTGAATATCACATCACACGTGAAACATATCGCAGACAAATGCAAAATTATATTCAACAAATTCGCACACGCAGCGAGAGCGTACATGATATATACAAAGGAGTATACATACCAATCGTGACGCCGCGATGGGATGGGGAGATAAAATGAATGCTTAGCACAAAAAACATCTATGAAAATCACAAAGAAATGCACTCCTTTGCGTAACAAAAGCGTACAAAACCGCGTCGACCGAAGCACTTCTAGTTCTGGCAACAATACTTCCAATTAAACTTGAAATAGCCAAAAGGATAGAGATTTATCACTAGAAGAAAAATCTAGCGCAAACAACAGAAACGTACACAAATAACAGAACTCAGAAAAACATCCATAGAAACATGACAGTCTCAATGAGAACATCTAGTTAAACGAAACGTAGAAACACGCATCAGCTATAAATGGATCCAACCCAGCTTTTATACATCACAATTACTGACAGAATATGGCACGATCATAAACAAACAAAAGGAATGCTGCATATTCCTCACGGATGAATGCTTCTGCAGCGCGATAGACTCAGTGAAACACATAATATATGACTGCAAGCACTTCATAAATAATCGTAAAACTCTGTCCGACAATACGAAACAAGAAACAAACGTGACCATGCAACCTAAAGGAACTAGTCACCGAAGAAAACTATCAATACTTTGCCGAGTTTGCCAAACAGGTTATGCACGCCAGAGAACTAGAATACAGGAACGAAACAGTGCACCATATGAAAATAGAACAGACGAACAGCACAGCCGCAAAGACAACGCGAGCCTTGACACTCGTCACAGAGTGCATCGTGACCCAGTGATCGATAGTTAAATAACATCCAGAACTATCGAACAGTCAGGTAGTACATACTACCCGAACTCGCATGAGACCGAGTGCAAGCACTGGCGACCCCTTCTCCACGTGGCCAAGGAACTTGGGTTCTTTAGACGGTGAAATGGTGAGAGGGGTTTTTCCTAGCATCACCGCACTGAACACCGACATGACTCTTCGCAGTGCGTTTGACGCCCTTAACACCTACTAGTATAAGCGAAAACCTAGGTACAGTAGAGCAAGCAATGTACTCGGAAAGCTCAAATTAGGCATTTGTTCTATTATGATTGACCCGGAATTACGTAGACGTTGTGAGAAAGACACGAAGGACCCAGTGCGCGTATAACTGCCCTGCATACAACAAGTTTTTAACGGAGCAAAATGGCGCGATGTAATGGAAAAGAATTTTACGAATTAAGTTAAACAGATGTGGAATAGCACAGGATGTTCTACATCAAATTGTTGTAACGCACAGGATAGATATAGTTTGAATGAGTGAACCGAATAGAATCGAAAGCCGTTGGATCCAAGACGAGGCTGGTGATACGGCAATTTAAAACAGCAAAAAAAGAATATAAAGGAAGACACCTGAATAACTATTGGTAGAACGATGATATAAAAATGACTGTAGTAGCAAAGACATTATGTAAGAAGCCGCAGAAATAACGACAATAAAACAACGATGGCACTCCACCAGGATGTAAAAGCAGCAAAAAAAAAGGATTAAAAACAAAAAGCAAAAACAAAAAGAAATGCTTCGAAGAGCGTTTCAATACATTAGATGTGGACCCCTGGGAAAAACTGTACTACGAAAAACAAACAATTATAAAGAAGATCAAAGGGAAACAAATTGGAGGTATAATCGACGAACAATTGGCGGAAAGTATGGTTAGATTGATCAGCCATTTATAACCCGATCAGTGGATCTAGAGGCAGAAGATAATTAACGTCCCGTTAGTGACATCGTCCTATGGATTATTATCGAGTTCTCTAAAGTTTACGACATATATCTCTTTTTTCTCCTCTTTCTTGATCACTTCATTTTCTCTTTCTTTTATAGGCGCTATAGTTTTATTCCCTTTTTCGATTTTCTTTATTCTTATCTCCATTTAGCTGCTTTCTCTCATTTTTCATCGTATACTACTTAACTTTACAATTCTCCGTCCAAATGAACTCTGGCTCGCTCAGGACTTTGGATTCGTGACGCCCGTGCTATAACTAACGGATAGTCGGAAAACGGAAAATGAAAAAAGACTAACAAAAAATAAATAACAAATGGCAATTAAAATGAAACACGAGCAAACATAAACAGTACACGTACATGTTCATAAAAGACGTTAAATTCTGTAGCAACAGTCCATTTTTTAGATCACCAAGAGGTCTATCTTTTTTTCTCCTCTCCCTTGATAGTTGGCAGTATGTTCTGCATGTAAAAAGGAGGAAGTATATTATATTTGATCACACAAAATATCAATACCGTTATGACGTTCTTACCGATCAAGACACAGAATGACTCAAACTAATAGAAACAGAAGTACAAACTGTTCATTGCGGTTTCAAGAAAAGAATATAAATTTTAGAAATTAAAGAAATCGAAGATAACTGAAAGAAAAGAAATTAAATTAGATGCTGTATTAGATGCTGGAAACCTGAAAAAGGAAGAAAAGAATTTATAGAAAGTAGAGGATTCACCTCTTCGTGGCAGGAACACATTTTTTAAAAATGTAACAGAACAAATTATTAACCGATTTTAATGAAACAAAAGCCAAAATGAATAGCATAAAAAAGTGAAATTTACAGGTTTTTACTTTTTTCTAATAAACCAAAGCAAAGAGGTGGATGAATCACCCCTCAAAACTAATTTACTTCCTTTCTATTAAATAATATAACTTTTTAAACTTTTCAATTATAAATTACTTAATAGACTTTTCATGCACTCTTTGTTGCAAAATGTGAACCACCCTTCGATATGCAATTTAAATATCTCTTGCAATTATACGATTAATTCAATCGTTACATTTATTAGCATTGTAGTTAAACTGAGAAAATGATAAAAGGAGTGCAGCTTTATTTTTTTCGTACTTTTCGTTTTTTATTATTTTTATATTATATTTTTACTTTTTATATATATTTTTAATTTTTTTAATAATTTTGTAATTACATCACTTTTCTCGCGTAGCTCTTATATCTGCTTTTCATTTATTGTATTTATTACAAATATTCCTTAATACCCCCAATTTTGAGAGTCGATTTCACCCCTTAAATGTTGACCATTGCCAATAAAAGAAATACACGTTTAATATTTTCAACTACTCTGAATGTGTATCAAGTTTCAGTAAAGTCAGTAAGTAACACAAAGGTAAGTTTACATTGTTAGAGAAATCTGTTAAGATACTCCACTTGGATAATAGAAAAAAATATTACTCAGAAGTTTTCAATGAGTACCTGAAAGAAAATGGAATTATCAAGCAACTGTCTATTTCCTATCGTCTGGAACAAAATAGAGTAGCAGAGAGGATAAATAACACTCTCTTAGAAAAAACCAAAGCACTCTTGAAGGATTCTAGTTTGGGAAATAAATTCTGGGCATAAGCTCTCCAAACTGCTGTTTATCTGAAAAATTTATATCCAACTGTGGCTGCAGAAATATGGTACCATTGAAGTATGGACTAGCACTAAATCAAGTGCAGAACACCTACAAATTTTCGGATGTCTAGCATATGTTCATATAAGGTAAGACAGTAAAAAATTAAAAGACGGGAGTGAAGAATTTGTGTTTGTAGAGTATGATGAAGAATGAAGAGAAAAAAGGTTACATTTTAATGAATCCAGAGTCCAAAAACTAACATCAGAGATGAGAGAAGTGTATTTTGTAATGACAAATGTTTTTCTTGTTAAAATATGAGGTGTGGTACCTACCTTGACTACAGAGGTGGAGATCAAGGTTGAGGTGAGGTAGTATGTCACCTTGAAAAGCAATGAGAATTTAAACGGAGACTTGCGCATCGACTAAGATAAAACACTAACCAGATAATGAAATAAATTAAAGTGACACAGATCTTGAGTATCTAGAAAGTCAGAAGTCAGAGAATGATGATAACCAAAGGGGAATGAATTTAAGGAGAAACCCCGAAAAAAAGAATTTCAATTTTAGTGTGCTTCCTGTGCTTTCAATTTTAGAAAAAAATTATGTTTGAACACTAGTGAAAAGACCTGTTCACAAAAGTATTATTAGAAGTAAGTGGGATTTCAAAATTAAAAGAGGCACAGATGGAAATTTAGACATGTACAAGACACGCCTTGCTGCAAAAGGATATACGCAGCAGTGGCGGTTCGTGGCTATAATTAGTAGGGGTACTGCTTCAGAAAATTTTTAGCAAGAAATTACCTTCTTCCAGCATGCCAGGATTGGCACTGTGGGAGCGACACTGCTCTCTCTCCCTCACAGCCTTGCGTGCAGCTTCCTATGTACTTATACACACAATAACCAAACACCATGCCGCTGGAACTGTGAAGCGCACAGTTCTATACAAAGATTTTTGTATCTTTTTCATAAACTAGGAGATGGCTACTGACATTAAACTTAAGTATTATATATTGTACAAGTATAAAGAATGAATTAAAGAAAAAAAGACTTATATTAAATGTTATCAATAATATCAAGTGGAAATAGGAGGTATTGCAATTCTACAGTGCCTACTGATACTCAGAGATATAGTTTTGATTGTTATCAGACTTTCTCTCCAGCAGTGAGAGCAGAAAGTTTAAGAGTTCTGTTATCGGTTACTAATCATTTGAATCTAAATGTGTTGTATACAGATCTCTATACTGTTTTCCTGAATGGTGATCTGGAAGAAGAAATATTCATAGAACAGCCTGAGAGTTTCCAAAGGAGAGGCAAAGCATGCAAGCTTTCCAAAGCAATCTATGGACAATTTCCTAATGGAGTTAAGGTACGCTAAAACAAAAAATGATCTGTATATTTATGTTAAAAATAAGGCTAATTGTTCGTACAATTTTTCTTGTATCTATGTTGATAAAATTTTTATGATGTCGAATGACGAAGAAAAAGAACAGGAGTTAAAAAACAAGTTGGTCGTTTATTTTCAATGTAGAGATTTAGGTGAGCTTAGACAGTTTCTTGGTGTAAATCCTCAACAAAACAGAGATACATTTACAATTAAATTAAGTCAAGAGCTTTATATTAACAAATTAGTGTTTAAACTTTATGTGAAAAATTTATGTAATTTTAAGATCCATATGGAGAGTGGTTTATATCTCTCAAAAAAGAAAGGTGATAAATGCAACGTGCCATATCAAAATTTAATTGATTAGTTAATGTACTCAGTGGTTGGACCGAACCTAACATTACTCAGGCACTGAACTATTTAAGCCAATTTAATAACTGTCAAGAGCACTTAGTCTGTGATGTTAGAGTATTGCATTGTGTAAAAAGAACCAAAGCCAAAGGGATTACTTTCTCAAAAACTGATGAGAATATTCTAAGTTCTCTTGTGGGCTATTGTGATACTGATTGGGCAAGCAAGATAGACAAAAAGTCTTATTCAGGCTACATTTTTATGTTGAATGATGGAGCTGTTTTGTGGAGATAAAAAGATATATATGGTTAGCTCAAATCTCGAATGAGGTAGTTTATTTAAAAAATTTAATTACACAGCTTTTATCAATTAAATATCTTTGTGTTCAAATTAATTGTGACAATCGAGTTGCCATTTTTCTAGCAAAACATAATGCATTTCAGGCTCGGATTAAGCAAATTGACATATGGTGCCATGTTGCAAGAAATGTAATTCATAAAAAATGTATAAATGTTAAACATTTAAGATCAGAACTAACGGCTCTTCTCACTAAGCCTTTGGCAGACCCTAAGTTTTTATAGAAAGGTGACTTCTTGATTTCTATGAATATTTAATTGCTGTAATATCAAGGGGGTGTGTTAGAATTATAATATTCTACTATTTAGATTCATTTAAATCAAGGGTGAGCAATTGTTTTGGCTCAGGGACCACTTTTTGGAAGCAATTCAGGAGGGTCGCACCTTTTAAAATCATTGCATTCATTAGTAAACTTTGCATTTTAGAAAAGGTATAAATTGTACCATAAAAGTTGATAAATATAAATAAAATAAAATAGAGGTAATTCTATTTAGTTTATTTGCTGTGTTAATTTCATATCACCTATCCAGAAAACACAGCCTCAACATGGTGTCGGCTCTATGACATACCATTGACACTGTGCCGACACTGCGGACAAGTGTCAGCACTTCCATGACCATCTGCCACCAGATTTGTCACTGTGTTGTCCGGGTATAGCTATAAGCATATTTAATTTTAGAATCAGTTTAATGAGACAAATGTACCCTATAACACTTTTCTACAATTGCTTTTAAATCGGGGATGAGATTTTAGGTTCAAGGTGGTTTTTCTGACTGTTTTGGCAAGCCACAAAAGCTCTTAGCAGGTTGCATGTGACTTGCGAATCGCTACTTGCCCACCCTTAATTCAAATAATAAATTCAGTGTAAAGCCTAGTTTTTTAATAACTTCAAATATCCCTGTCATTACAACATCCAATACATATATCAGAAGACTGTACTTCTTTTTCAATATTGTACTGTAACAAACCTGAAAAGAAACAAATAAATATGCTCTGTGCATCTGTTTTAACGGCACTCTAATCTTACAAATTAGACAAAATCACAATATTACAACAGTTGCAAATATAAATTTTATAAAATTCAAGTTAAAGTATCTTCTAAACTAATAATCTTTCGCCATTTATAGGTTAATAATTTCCTGTAGAAAATGGCAAACTGTATTGATTAACATATTACAAAATATATGATTCCATTAAAAAACACATCGAAGACCTTTATTTATCCTCTATGCACTGACCTATGGAAAAACTAATTATATTAAATTATGTTTCCTTTAAAATTGTACAATTTTTGTTTGAAACATTTCTGTCGTATTATTTCTATATTTCCAGGTATTTAAGTATTTTTAAACAGAATACATCAAATAAGCTAAATGCCTCCTTTTATTGGAAATGACTGTCCGGTGCAGCACTTCGCATGGAACAAGAAAAAGCCGGACATGAGTACTTTCTATTCCTTTAATATAATGCTTTATCACAGTATACATACAATAGCGAAACTCTCTGTCGGCACTTTTGATGTCAGTGAAGCCCAAGGTAGAGTGCGCATGTGCGAAAATAGGTATCCATCTCGTAACGTCATATAAACTCTCTCTCGCTTGCTCTTTATTTCTTGCTCTCTTTCTATGTCTCCCAGACTTATTTTCACATTCAGTTAATTTAAATTTAATAAAAATAATAGATATATTATTTTTAATACGCTGAAAAATAAGCAATAAAAGCAAAAGTCGAAAAAAATATAAAATATATATGTTATAATATAACATATAATATAAATCTGTCATAAAAATATGAGAATATAAATGTTATATAGGATAAACAACAAAAAAAGCAAAATCTCTGATCTCTCAAAACCTTCGAAAGCGCTTAAACAGCTTTCAAACAGACCTCAATAGATACTGAATTCCCTCCAATTTCAGCTTCAGGTTTGGTTAGGTATTTGATCGTCTTTTTGAAAGAGAACAAGAAGTAAGGAGCAAGTGAGAGAGAATTCATAGACGTTGCGAGACAGATGCCTATTTTCGCGCATGCGCACTCCATCTTGGGCTTCGTGAAATCAGAAGAGTTTCGCTACTGTATACTGTGGCTTTATTACACGTATATGAAAGACAATATGGGGTGTCATACAAATTTGTAAAGATGTCGCTTCGACTTATACCTGTACAAAACATGGTAGCTAAAAAATTTCTAGTTTGTGTTGTTTATGTATATAAATTAAAAAAAAAAACTAATTTAAGCGCATTGTAAAGAAAAAATTCTAGTAATGATTTGTTTTTAATAGTACCAGTGTCTTATTTATTCGTCTTGCTTATTCAATGCTTCTTGTTTAATTTCCAATTATGCTGCGCTACAATTACCATTTTTACGCTTTTTTCCTTACTTTATATTATTCTATGTATTTAAAATAATGCAGCAGAAATTACAACCTCGTTAGTAAACTGGATTTGACTTTTTATCGATTCAGGCAATTTTGAAATGCTAACCAAACGTTGACCGACAGCCGTCCAATGGGAATTACTTCAATTTAGTGCTCTGTTTTCTCATTAGATGCGAGAAAATTGGCCAGTTTTAAACTAATATACAGACAGTCTTGATTCTTCTGGATTCAGATACCTCACACGACATTAAACCTGCACAAACCCGCGGTCATCCAATAGGTTCTACCTATTTTTGGTATTATTTGTCATTGGTCGGCTGCGTTTATTTAGGGTCATAGGAAGTACCAAAATCTAAGAAATTGTACATATGTGATAATAAATACACTACAACTTCTATTTTATTATTACAGTAATTATACTTGAAACAAATATAATTTAATTAGATAAATAATAATAACGTTTTAAAATTGTTTTGAGTTTTACTAAGATAACATCGTTTACGGAAGGAGTTTACGAAGGAAGCATTCTTAAAACAATTTCTTGCTTTAAACGAAATCCCACTGAGAAACAAACATGGCCGCGTGTGACCAGTAAAAAGTAGTTCGTTCTCAGAATTAAATATTGCAATAGATATCTAAAAGTCATTGAAATAGAAACTGAGAAAAGCATAGAATTGATAAATGGTTAAAGATGTATAAAACATGAACAATGCAAAAATCTCTATCCGGTTTGTTATATGCGTTAATCAGTAAACGAGGAAATAAAATGCCGCGATTAAAATTTGCAAGATTTTGACACGTTTACAAATTCGGAAAACCAAATGGTGAATTTTGAAACATTCTTAAAGAATAGAAACTTATCGATATCACGGAAGAATGTACTAATCAGAGTGTGCTATTCGTTCATAGAGGGTGTGAGATCATTGTACAAACACTATGACGAATTGCTGGAGTGATACGAAGGACTCTCTTTATTTTTTTGTGTTGCCTAAATTTCTTTAATGCCGTGTGTGTATATGTGTATATGTGTGTAATTAAGTATGTATTAAACATGTATACTTGTGAACATTATTACAATTAACCAATTGACAAGTGATTGTAAATTAGTAAATTAAAATATAATTTTATTTAAACACGTAATAAACGTTAGGTGCTTATCAAACATGAAGAAACAGTTCTTTAGAGTGAAGCAGCTTGCCGATCAAACATTTTCTAGGTAATCATTTTGCAATTTGAATCACATTTTTAGGGGATTATAAATATTCTTTGTTATTTGTATTAATTTTTGTATCAGTTAGTGTTTAAATAAAACATTAAGCATTTTTAAATAAAGTATGAAAGGAGCTGTAATAATTTTTGTATATGATAATTTTAGGGTGGATTAAATTTATGCGCGTAAACCATTATCATTTTATACTAATTAAAATTCAAAATTTATAGAGCTGGCAAAACAGAAGTGCTCACCGATGATTTACAAGCTGCAGACAAACATGTAGAACAAATCAGAATGACTCTCATTGGATTGAACAAAAGACTTGGTAGTCCACCGAATCAAGCTATGACGCAAGATCTTGCTCTTAAGGAAAAGCGATTGGTAATATAACAAGATTAAAAACTATTCCTTATTTGATACAAATATAAGAACTTTATTTTTAGACTTTTATTAAAAATGTTGAATACATTAATGTGTGCACAATTATAAATACAAATGTTGTATTAGATGTAATGCTTTAAATATAGAAAGATTATGGAAAATTTGTATTTTTCTTTTATTCCTTTAATACATATTTTATGTACTTACTTTTCAGAAAAAGTGTCCAGAACATATATTAGGGCAAACAATGTTGGAAAATGCTTCTGAAGATGGTCTGATGGGTTTTACTTTATTGGAATGTGGTCGTGCTCAGATGTATTTAGCAAATGAAGCAATTGAACATGAATCAAAAGTTGAACAATATGTTGCAATTCCTCTTCAACATATTTTAGATACAGACGTACCAAATATATTGAAACATAAAAGAAATTTAGCTCGTTTAATCTTAGATATGGACAGTGTGAGGGCAAGATACCAACAAGCCATCAAGCACAGTGCTAGTACGAACAGATTTTAATCTGATTTACAAATTATGTATTGCATGATTTGTATTTAAGTTCTTAAATAATAATTATATTGTTATTCAAAAGGTACAGGTGCAACAAAAGTAGATAACCTAAGGGAGGAACTGGAAGAAGCAGAGGCTAAAGTTGAACAATGTAGAGATCAACTAGCTGCAGAAATGTTTCAACTTATGTCACGCGAAACTGAATTGGCACACACTATTATCCAATATGTAAAACTTCAGAGAGCTTATCACGAAAGTGCGCTGCATTGTCTTGAAGAACTTATTCCTGGATTAGAAAGTTACATTAGTAAGTATTTTAATTAAATTTTTAACAAGCTACTATTATTATTTTATATAAAAATTTAATTAGATTTATTGAAACATGAAAAATAAAAAGTAAACAATTTATTAAATTACACATTTCACTTCCACTTTGTTGTTAATGCATATTTTATTTTAGCTTAACTTTAATGACTAATGTGGATTTTAACTACTTAAAAAAAAGTAAAATTCATCACTGTATAGTTAATAGTGAATAATGCATTTCTAAGGATATTTTACAATTAATTGAAAGTTCAATAAATATTTCTTAACTTTTTGTATACTTTTATATATTTTTTTATAAATTTAGTTTAAAAATTTGTTTAATTAACTGATTACATGATATGAAATTAGTTATGTAAAGAAAATATCTAAAGTATATATTCCCTATATTTTGCTTAAATTTTGCAAGTCTACAAAAAATTAAAAGATATACCATAAAAATAATTAATAACGTATTCAATTTTAGGAGTGTTATATAGAGACACTCAATATTTTTTCGAGATATTTAACAATGAGTATTGAATTTATCTGCTTGTATGATAAACTCCTTTAAAATAAGCAATCAAATTAAGCAAGCCATTAGCTATATCTATATCTTTGCAAAGATAAAAAAGTCCATGGTTCATATTCGTGTTGAAATTTTGATTTTTATTTATGTTTTTCAATACAACTTCCATATTAGTCTTTTTTTGCAATAGGTGATATTTATTATTACAGTAGATGAAACAAAAGAAATTAATATAACTCATAATAGTTTTACAATAAATTAATAAAAAAAGAATCTTTACCTTATCTTTACTTTACTTAAAAAATTTGTTGAATGCTTAATTTTTAAAAGTATCCTTATTGAAAGATTTTATATAACTTTATTTTATAATTATAGATGATAACGGAATGAAACCAGTTTATGGTTATCCTCTGGAAGAACATCTTAGAGTAACTAATAGAAAAATTGCATTACCTATTCAATTGTGCGTATCCGCATTATTACGATTAGGTATGGAAGAAGAAGGTCTTTTTAGAATAGCTGGCGCTGCATCGAAATCACGACGAATTAAATTAAGTTTAGATGCTTGTTGCCTTACATTACCTACTGCTCTAGAGTATAAAGACCCACATGTAATTGCTGGTGCATTAAAATCTTATTTACGAGAGCTTCCCGAACCTCTACTAACTTACAAGTAAATATAAAAATAATATTGGCCACCTTTAGTAATGAAAAAACATATAAAATCATACACATTGTTTTCATTTTATTTTGAAGATTGTATCCTGAATGGATGGCAGCTGCAAAAATAAGCCAGAATGACGTAAGATTAAGGGCACTTTGGGAAGTGTTACATAAATTACCACCAGCAAATTTAGAAAATTTACGGTTCCTAATAAAATTTTTAGCTGTACTCACTAAAAATCAAGATATAAATAAAATGTCACCGCAAAATATTGCAATTGTGATTGCACCTAATTTAATATGGAATCCACAAGAGGATGCAAATACAATGGTGTAAGAATCTATCTTTCTAAACAACAATTAGAAATGATTTATAAATAATTAATTTATCTAAACAAATCAAATTTTATAAATAATTGTTAAGTAAAGTAAGTTATATAATAATAATGTTCTGTTAATGTTATGTATTTATTTCAGAATGAATATGAGTACTGCTAATAATTCTAGTCTTATAGTAGATCAATTGATTACGTACGCAGATTGGTTTTTCCCTGGTGAAATAGATTTTGATCGTGATTTAGAAGTTGATACTATAAATGGTTCAGAAAATCAGAGTACAAGTATGCGTCGTTGTATTTCCAATAGCAGTCTTAGTGATCACGGTGAAAGTCCCCCACAAGGCAGTCCAAAGCCTGCAGCCCGTCGGAAAAATAAACCAGCTCCAACTCCACCGAATAGCACTACCCCAGACAAACATGATAAAAAATCTGATGACAAACCACCACCTACACCTGACAAACCGCCTAGACCTTTAGGCTCAACGACTCTTAATCGTATGACATGCAAAATTCAAAAACATGATACAGTCAGTACTGAATCAATCATTAAACATGACAATAATACAGAAAAACAAGATGGACATACAGATACAGAAACTAAGCAACAAAACATTGAGATAAATGTAATTACGGATTCTCCGTTCGTTAACAGTTCAGAATGTATTAGTGAAGTACAAGAAGACCTGTATAATGTAAACTCAGAAATGGAAACAATTAATCAAGAATTCCAAAAACATGAACGAAAACTAAATGCTCCTATTGCTTTTGAAAGACACACTATTGAGAATGCATCAATCAGCAAGTCTGTTACAGAACTCGAAAATGTAGAAACTGCTACATCTAGAGTAAAAGTAGTGCCAACAGAAAGACCACATGCCTCTACATTGGAAAGACGTAGACCAGTGGCTGCGCCAAGAAGTATAACCCAAATAGTACATAATACAGGTAAACAGTTCTTATAATTTCTTATTTACTAAACAAAAGGTAATGCTTGCGAAATATTTAATATGTACAATATATATGTATATTGACGTTTTATACATTTCTTTCAAAGAAGAAAACGTTGAATTACGCAAGAAGCCAGATAATAATAATTTGACATGTACAAGCACCCTTGATAGAAGTAGTAAACCAGCCATACCAGAACGACCAGCTGGATTAGTCCGACCTTCGAGTCTCGTCAAACAACAACCACGCCAATGTAATGAAAACGTAGACACTGAACCAGGGGTGAGTATTAAGAGTTTTTAAATATTATATTCATTTTCAGTATTATATGTAAGATAATTCTTTAAAATAAATGTAGTTACTGCCAGTGGACTCAACAAATATCACTGCCTGGATATTGCATTTTGAAATACAATAACGTAAGCTATAAACGAAGTGAAGCATAAACGTGTTTAATAATTATTTTCATTTGAAATGTCAAATTGCGCAATGATTTTTCAGAGCTATTAATATCTTTTTCCTTTTTAATAACCTATAGCCTTTAACTTTGGAAAGAGCTCATGTATATTCAGTGGACAAACAACAGGTCAGTATAATACAAGTGCGTGGAAATGGCAATGTGTTCTGCACGTCGGGCAACAACAATGGCAACGCGGCTTCGAACTTACAGAGAAGCCCCAGTGTAGGTAGTCGTCCTTCGTCTATGTCCTTGGCATACGGTGAACGACCAGAAAAGCCAGCCAAGTTAAATGCTCCACAACAAACAAAAGCTCACGTGCGAACCAGATCAGAAGGGAATATTATTGATGTACAAACTCAGACTGAGACCGTAGTAGTTGTTAAATCACCGCAACAACCTGTTCCGGCGTCTCCAAGATTCCATCAGAGGCCTCCACGGCCACAACCGCCACCACCACCACCACCCACTGTGCGAATTAAATCGGAACAAGAGAGTACTAATCTCTAGAATCCACTGTATAAAATTAGATTTATATAAGAGAACTTTATAAAAATCATTAATATTTTTAAAAATGAAGTTATATTTCTTACAAGACGATACGTGGAACTGTGTAGGGAGAAACTTTCGACGAATAAAATCGCGTTTGTTTGGAAGAATGGGGGGGAGGGGGGCGGGAGGATTTTTTGTGTAATTAGGAATTTCAATTTTTAAAATTGTATTCAAGTATTAATAGTACATGTAATGAAGAAAATTTCATTTGAATTTTTTAAAGTTTTGAAAAAAAATATGTTTTCCTTTGAAAGAATGGCTTTTGGAATTACTATTAGTGAAAATAATGAAAGCAAAAAACAAATTTAAAATTTTAACATTAAAAATTTTTAAGTCTTTATGGTTATATTATATATTATGAATAATTCAACAAAATATATATCTAGTTGTCATATTTAATTCTACTATATTTTGGAAAATGAATGTTTATAATTGTTACGAAATTTAACGTTTGATCTCTCTAAACTGACATATTTTGAAGCACACAAGTAGATAAACAATTTCAACATAGTTATCAGCACCTAATACACAGTGAATCATAATTGGCATTGTTTATAAGATATTTGTTATCTGTAGAGTGTGTGCTAGATTGTGATGCATTTAATGAAGTGATTACTTATACTACAAAACATACACAACAATAAGAAGATAAAAGATGAACTTTTTAAATTAGCTTTAAGTCGTTGAAAAGAATGATTTTGGATAAAACAAGATTAATTAACTTTAATGTAAATAAATAAGTAACTTTTGTGTTTGCTTTTCGAAAATACAATAAATACTTGTTACAGGCCCGTCGACATACTCGAGACCTGCATACGGGCTTGTGCATTATCCTCACTACCAGAGAAGCTCTCTCTTAGATCCAATCGATATTTTTGGATTTTGTCAATCAAAATTTTATTTACATACTGGTGATATACTTTTCTGATTAAAGTAGAACCAAACATGATATTATGTGTTGTATCATAAGATAATTGTACAAAATGTCCCATATAATATGTTACAAGCTGTTTTCTTCGAAACTACCGAAAGCTCACAAAATTGTTGCCATTAACCATTTAGGGAGAGTCTTTTAGAGGAGGGGAGGACACTCGATCCTTTCTTAACGCGTTAAGTGTCATGTTAGTCGCTGGTGACTGACAGTATAAAATACGATATAAAACTAAAAACATTACATTCTATTAATAAATTTTAAGTCACTTCAGGATCGTAAACATAAAAACCGTTGTCCCTAGCAGGTAACACAAAATGTAGCAACTAAAGAAAGATTTTTGTCCGTAGTGGACCAAGGCAGAGTGCTTGTATTACTTCGTCGTGTCTTAAACAGATCGCCTGGCCGCTAGCCGATTTCGACGAAGTTTGATCTAGCGACCCAAACGAGAAGCCAGACAAAACAGGTGTGACGCTTAATGTGTTAAATGGATTGCTACCTTATTTCTATTTAAATAGTTCTTGAACATTATAACATTTAGAATTGAGTGAGTCTTTCGGGTGTAAACCGTATCCTGAAGGATGTTTCGCCAACATTGCTAATACAGTATCAGCGAGTCTATGGATCTTTGATGAAGCTAACTGCAACGTTGGTGAAACGCAGAGACTCACTTTCTTCAGAACATGACTTACACCAGGAAAGCTCACCCAATTCTACAAACTCAGACCATGAAAGCTTTAAACAAATTATTATAATATTTGTTTAAAATATTTGTTAATATCCTACATAGTTAAAGAGAATACTTTACTCAAGATAAACCTCAAAAAAGCTTCAAAAGATGATCAGAAACTAATAATAGACTTTCCTTATATATTTAATTTTTTCTATCCATGTTGGCCTTTCGTGCGGATGTTTCTCTTTTCTGAAGTTTTTTGAAAGTGTCTCAAAATCTAAAGCCAAATGATAGTTATTTGTATAGGTACAAAAAATTGTAATATATAGAAATAATGACTGTAACAACATGTGTAAAAAACAAGGTAAACGGAAATGCTTCCCCTATTGTGAACATTTACATTATTACAGATGTACAATATTTAATAACAATTATCCAAACTGTTATACTTCGAAAAATGTTATACTTCGTTTTGTTTAAAAGAAAGGGGTATTTCTTCTTTTAAAAGAATTCATTACAAAAAAATTAATGGCAAAAATTTGTATTATATACTACTCTTATATTGTTCAATTGAAGAAAAAAATTAACTTTGATATCTGCAGTAGTTTTAGGAAAAACAGCTTGTAGTATGATACTGTTGCTGTTAATTATTATATGAGATACCTTGTACAATTTGAATTATATGTATGTATTTACATTATAACTAATGAATTACAAATGATACAATTCATGTCATGTATGGTAGTATTTTAGTAAGATCAATATTACTAATATAATAATAAAATTTCCATTAACAAAAAACCGAAAATAAAAGGAATACGAGGTCTTTATGTAGTCATTTTTTTCGCTCACTGTTCTATGCGGCAATTGCTAAGCCTAAAATTGTTAAGAAGTGCAAACATGTATATACATATTTCGTTTCCAGATAGTAGCTTGTGATTGGTCCTGAATTGCGAGCCTATAACGAGTATTTAATGAATAAATAATACTGTGATAATATAGAATTTATTGTTACCAAAAATTCTAAAATCTTCAGTTATTTAGCTTGTCAAATAAAAATAAATAATAATTGTTTATTACAATTAGTTTATTGTATTTGATGCAATACTTTTATTATGATTTTCAAAATTTAATAAATATAATTTTAATTATTGGAACTCCCTTCAAACTGGAGATGAACGAAATATTCTTTCTATAAATATATACATGCATTGATAAATATTTATATATAATACATTGTATTACTCCACATAATAATACATAATTTCATACAAA
Source organism: Xylocopa violacea (assembly GCA_963969225.1). Taxonomy (NCBI): domain Eukaryota; kingdom Metazoa; phylum Arthropoda; class Insecta; order Hymenoptera; family Apidae; genus Xylocopa; species Xylocopa violacea. The sequence goes on from CAXAJV010000004.1 coordinate 26,992,144, forward strand.
AGAAGTTCTTGTTTGTACAAGTATATACTAATAGAAAACAAAATTAATCTTATATTGTTTTTTAAACGGAATCCCCGGCATATTGGAATTACGATTTAGCATATTCTCCTTAAATTGGTAGCATTATCAAAGCAAGGTATAATAAATGTTAATGTAACACGTTGTTTAACAAAAATTACTTTATGAGTAATATTTAAAAAAGATAGCTTAACTATCAGTATGTAAATTTATTGTTTTGTAACTAAATAACTTGTAATTAGGTAACATCTTTATTCCTTTTATTTCTGTTTAAATAATTGTCAGTATTCAAATATATTTAACTTGTAAAAATAATAAACCAAGTGACAGTATAACACACTATTTACCATCTACTAATTTTTCAATCTGTTTTAACATCAAAAATTTAATAATTACAAATCTGTCTTTTTTCTTTAATTTACAAAAATAATGTGTACAATTGTTCGTTTATATGTTTATTGTTAAAAAAGTTAAGTTTTATCGAGTACAGTTAAAAGTTAGATGGTAAATAATGGATTAAATAATAATGCTAGATTTGCACAGTGAAAATTAAGTACAAAAAATGAAAGATTTGTATCCTTCTACTTTCTTTTTTTTTTTTTTAAGATTTTTACATATTGCATAAACGAATAATTCGAATAAATTGTATTTCTTGAGGAAAATAGTAAAAAATTGTTACTTGAATGAACATTTGCAACTATAATTATTTGATATAGATAGAAAGAAAATTTGAATGTGCATTTATTGTACAAGTTTAGTATCTCTCTGATAAAAAATAATGGTTTTCATTGTATTCCAATTACATTTGAATCCAATGTTATATTGTATTGTTCAAGATCATACAGTAATAACATTAATATTTTTTTTTTAAGTATGTTATGTATTTTTACTCATTATATATTTCGATAAACAAGTATTTTATGAAAAAGGTATTTCACAAACATTTTACTTTTTAAAAACACAGACAGAATTTATATACATAAAAATTATATAAATATATAATTAAAAAAAAATTTATTAAATAATTTTTTTCTCATAGTTTTACATTTTCTTATATCTCTCTATTCTAACATAGATATGATGTTGGAAAATAATTAAATATTAATTATATTTTGTTATCGAATTTATTAGATAAATAAAGATGATCCATTGGATTTCAATGTGCAAAATGCGTTGAATAAAATTTATACTATTAGAATATTGTTACCTCAACCAAGTAAAATAATATAATAATGACGAATAATAAAAAGAACAGAATATCTTGTAAATTTTTGTTGAGATACACTACAAATCATTTATAGTTTTTCTGACGTATATATTTAATTTTTATAAGAATTTATGTCTAAACTTATGTGTGACGAGAAAGAGAGAGAGAGAGAGAGAGAGAGAGAGAGAGAGAGAGAGAGAGAAAGAGAGAGAGTATATAAATTACCATAAAAAATAGGTAATGAAAAATCATTTTCTACTTAGAGAATAGCGATTTTAAATGCTTTAAATATTTCTTTTGTCAATAAAAAAGGTTACAAATCTTTTGCATAATTTATAACTCAATTTAAAAATACTTTTGTAAATTAAATATACAAATGTACAAGTATTTCATTAATATTGTAGTATTATTGCTATTTATATTCCATGATTAATACTTCTGTTATAAAAAAACTAAAAAGTTGACTGTGTGACAAATCATGCATTTACCTAAAGAATGCTTAGGCTGTGAATGTAATAAAACTAATACAGGATTTATTTGTATATAATAAATAAAGACAATATTTGTACAATAAAATAATGGAACTTTGATACAAAATGCCATTAAAAATTCAATAATTCAATTTATTAACATTTAAGTTAGCTAGTATGTTTACATGATAATTGAATGTATAATACTATAACATACAATTAATCATAGTATATCTTTTAAATGTTCATCAGCAATGTCTTTGGGTATCATACCATTATTATCTTTTATAGATTGTGCTCCAATAGAAAGTAAATATTTTACAACATCAATGTGTCCACATGATGCTGCATAATGCAATGGTGTTTGTCCATCATCATCCTGTGAATTTACATTTGTTCCTTTTTCAATTAATTGTTCTATAATCTTTAAGTGACCTCGATCTGCAGCCCAGTGTATAGGTAATAGACCTTCCCTATCTGTAACATTTACAAGTTTCGGTTCTTTGCTTAATAGCTCTTGTACTTTCTCTTCGTGTCCATCTTTTATCCAATCCAAAAAAGTTTTATCTGTATCATGTATTTCTTCTTCCATATTTATTAACCGACTAATAGCAACCCAACTACCAGACTCAGATTGTGTATCTTCTTCCCAATTTGGATTAAGTTTAGTTAATTCTTGTATATAATTGTTCATGGCATCGTTACAGCTCATATCATTGAGACTTTTCCATGCCTCCCACTTCTGTCTTGCTTGCAATTGATACCAATTGGGTTTAGAAATGTTACAAGGTCCAATTGTAGCCTGTTTATATAAAGCATAGAATTTCAAAAGTTGTGTAGAACTTAATTCAGCTGCCAATAACTGTAAATGATGCGCAGCTTTGTTGAATGTCTTTTCAAGACTCATTTTGGTCAATGTTATTTTAGTAGATATGTTTATTTCTCAAAAGTTGTTCAATAGCAGCTGTTAAATTGTGATGATCATTCATCTGATGTGAAGCTAGATTGTTCAATTTAAAGTTTCTATGTTGGCTTGAAATATATTTGTCTTCTGTATAATTTGTACCAATATGATTATCCTTTATATTGCTTTTAAAATTTTTAATGTATTCATTTATAACACCTTTGATATTGCAATTCAAATTTGCTTCTTCTAAATATTGAAGACCTTGTACAACAAGTAATTTCTCTTCCTCCAAAATATGGTTCGCATAAACCGCTTTGCTCATTGCAAATTTATCATAAAATTCTACAAATCCATAACCACTGTTTAAACCACACTTATCAAATATAACTTTTGCATATTTTACCATACCAAACGAGGAAAAGTAGTTTTCAAACTCCAAGTGAGACACAGTCCATGGGATATTGCGTACAGAAATAAAATATCGAACAGTCATGACAAAAGATTGTTCACTGCACACGCTGTATACTTAATAAATGAATTGTATGATCTTGCATTAACTCGTGTATGTTTATATCAGAATCTGTACCAAGTCCAGCCAATGATATATGGGTACAGGTAAGATTCCACTTATTTAACAGATGTTCTATAGACCAATCTGCGCTTCTTTCTTGATACGTACATAAGAATTTTGCATTTGGATTTCTTTCTAATAAGAATGCTACTGTAACAACTATATCTTCAAATAATGTTGGTTCATAAAAACAATCAGACCCAAGAATTAAATCTAATGGACCAATCGAAAATAAACTAGACAAAAATAATCCCCATGTAATACCAACAATTTGAACTTGAGATGAAATACCATTTAATTCACAACTTCTTCTTATGTGTTGCAAACTTCTAGGAAAACTAGCAGAGTCACTTAATGTTACAATAGCTCCACATTTACTAGCTAAGATTCCAGGAAGAGCGGTACCTGAACCTAATTCTAAAACTCTCTTTCCGATAAGTTCCTCTTTATGTTCCCAAAGAAACCAAGCCAATACAGGTGCAGAAGGCCATGTATAAAAACTATAATTAGCTTGAAGTAGCTGTAACAACAAATATATTATCGATAAAACATTACATTAAGCAAAAAGTATTTAATCAATGTTATAAATAATTGTATCCAAATGATTATATACTTTCGTTTTTAATTAAATAATATGCTAGAGAATTATTGATGATTATTGTGAGTAATAAATTTTAGGATGGTATTGTTTCAATTTAATTATTAATTGTTTCAATCATATTTAATATTTTCTGATTAATTAAAGTATGAATGTTCAACTAGAAAATTATATAAATTATAATAGTTACACATGTACATCTACTATAGGAATACATAACCAAAGGTCATATAATGTGTACTATATATGTAGATATACTGGTGCTCTGAGGACTGTACAATAAAAATTAATCAATAACGTATTGTTTAATAAAAAATTTCATTACCTCTGGAATATAAATTTCTAAACTCTCGTTGCACTGTACGTTATCTTGAGTTTTACAAGAGGTAAACAAGAATTTTTTTACTTGCTCAGAGCCGATTCCATCGGACATTAGGCTGTGGGTAGGCGGACTGGTATCGCGTGAAATACTTTCTTCTAAACCTGGCATGACAATAGTAATTATCAAACCCACTGCGCTAGTATTTATTCATTCTGACTTTAATTGTTAAGTTTCAAATATATATAGAAATATTATAAACTTGAAATTGTCATTGTCTACAAATAAAATTAAAGTCGGAAATATAATCACTATTTTGTCCAGAGTTGTCGATTGACACTACGGTAGAAAAAAAATACAAACATACACATGTATATGTATTATATAGATAATATTTAAATTTCGAAACGGCGGGAAGAAATATGCTAAAATTATAATTAAGTAGACATGTTCCAAAACTGTTCCTATTGTAATTAAAACAAATTATCCTTTTATTATTCGCGTTTTGGTCGCGTTTCTTTTTTCTTCTTAACAAGAAGAGCTTCTAATTAATACCATACAATATCACGTATGATATACACTTATTACGTGTAAATAATATACGTATTCACTATATATGTAAATTATAAATATTTTTTATTGTCCTCGCGAATAATTATACAGTTAAATATAAAAGTTATCTGGTGATCAAAACGATTGCAATTTGACAGCATATTGGCAGCAGATTTGTGCAAAATCCCGATACAAATTCATATGCATTTGTATCCGCAGTGAGCTCATGTTCTGAAATTGGAACGTATCCGTTTGATCCCAAAGCGGATCAACATTGGAAGCGGGACAAATTTTGTCAATAAAATCATATTTTTGCTAGCAGTTTGCTAACATAACAGAATATGACAGATATTGTATTAAACTTGTATTCATTTAGTCAACAAACTTTGTACCAGGCATTTAGAAAATTTATTGAAATAAACTTAACTGATTGAGTATATTTACCATTACTTTAATATATATATATATCACATATTAAATGATATATATATATATATATCCTTTTCATTTTTATGCTGTTATATTTTTATATAAACAATATAAGATAATATAATACAAAGATATTTTTTTTCACGCATTGATTGCATTACAATTGACAATATACTCTGCATATTTCACTTATTATGTAACTATACTTAATATTTAATATAAAAGGAAAATTTACAGGGTGACAAGGAAATAGAAGCGAAACCTTTTCCTTCCCAAAATATAAACACCTTTTGCTTCTATCTAAAATTTACTAGAATAACTGTTAGGCATAGAAACGTATTATTGATAGTATGAAAATATCAAAAACTGAATTATTATCGAATATGAACAAGTTTGGAATATATCAGGACTTTTTAAATGTATTTGACAATTGCTGAAACATTGATACGAAACATGTATTATCGTAGAAAGAAATCATTTGCAGCAATTTCTTTAAGTAAGATTTAAATATTCCTATATAAAACTCTATCATAAAACAAAAAAATATCTATATCTCGAAAAAAAAGAATTTTTATATTTATGTTTATAACATTTTTTTATCCGTATAGAAAGAGTAAAAATTTGTTCATCTATTTCCTTGGTACCTTGTATATAATAGTTATTAAATGGACAAAAAAAATGTAGTATGTCACCATTTAATTAATATTAATTGACGAAGTATTTTATATTTGGATTTTAAGCATTTAATATTAGAGATTTTACTTGAAATACTCTGCTTTGTTTTATTATTATGCAGTTAGTCAAATTTGTTCAAGCAAATTTCTGGAAAATCTACTGTAAATTTAATCGACGTCATGTTAATTATATGATTAGTAAACTATTAGTTGAATATAATTACAATGACAGGGTCTGCTTGACACATGACATTAATCTGCTCTCAAATTATGTTGTCTAATTCTTCTTTCAGAACATAAATTTAATGCAGAGATTAATGGATATAGATTTATTTTCAAGTCTACCATATTTGTAGACATGTCCCTGGACATGTTCATTTAATTATTATACTATTGTAACAAAATTAGTATCCGGACAACACAGCTTTGGGGCAGTGTTGGCACTCATTTGCAGCAATTTGTCACTGCCGATGAGTATCAGCACATTCTGGACACCAGCGCAACACACAGTGTCAGCATTATAGTAACACCAGTGTGACACAAGTGTCATACATTCGTTTATGAATTTTTGTCAACAGTGGCGTAGGGTGACATTTGCTAACGGGGAAACTGTGTTTCCATATAAATTAAAACCGTCAAATATCACCAGTGTTTAACACACGAGTACTTGGAGACATTTTGGTAGTTTGCCACATTTATGGTTACTGAGAGTCATATATATTTTTTTCAATTAGTCATATAAAATCATGCAATAGAGGATTGAAAACACTTTTCCTATTGAAATCGCAGAATATGTATTTATTTTTATATTTTATATAATACAAGGGAAGTTCATATTAAATACGATGGTAGTATGTCGCTTAAGGAAATTTAATGCCTGATACATTTATTTATAAAATAATGAACTGAGTTATGGAAACAGTCAATGTATAATAAATTATAAATGTATAATATAAATGTATAATAAATTAATATGTAGTAAACTATAATTGTGTCACAGCTTTTAGATGAAAGTATTGAATATAATATATAATATTTTCATTACTCTGTTAACAATTTTTTATTTTTTTCGTTTGGTATACATATTCCAACGATAAATGATTTTACCATTTGCAGGAATTCTAAAAGATAATTTATGATACCGATTGCCACAATCGTATCTTTTGACACATTTCATCTATTTTAAAATCAAAATAAATAAACTATTTACTTTTGTCATTTTTAGTATTCGTTTATAATTTTTATTGAAACATAGCTTTCCCATTAGCAAATGTCACCCTACGCCACTACTGACAAAAATTCATGAATGATATCCAAAACGTACAGAGGAGTGTGGCGGCGGATTGCTATGGAAGTGTTGGCACGCGTCGCAACTGACAGCACAGTGCCGTAACTATTAGCCACAGCTGTGTTGTCTGGGTACAAAGTGCATATACTTACAATTTTTGGGCAAAGTTATCCAGAGAAGTTGCTGAACTGACTTGTTTACTGCCAAATGTGGTCATTATACCCTTAGAGTCTAATCGCAATATTACATTGGCTGAAATTAAAGAGCTAGGTATGTAAAGAAAAAATTGTTATCTTTCTTTTTTGTGTGTACAATATACAAGGTCGGATACACGGTCACCTGAATAACTCATTTACTTTTGATGATAACAAAAAATGAACTGGTTCAACTTGTTAGATTTTGATGTTGATGTCACTAGTTTTTCGATAAGTAGAGACATAGAGTACATATAAAGGTGAATTCTGTTTTTTGTTTTAAATGGAGATATGATTTTTTATTTACATTCTGGTATTGCTTTAAAATAAATATATATACAATAATTTAAATGAAGATTAACTATAATGAAAAGTAAATAATTTAAATAAGAAACCGTATATTCATTTAAAAAAGCAGAATTGATCTTTATATCTTCTCTATGATGCCAGTTATTAAAAAATGAGTAACATCAGATTGTGTATCCTTTGAAATCAAGCAAGTTTGAATTAATACACTTTTTTATTATAAAACACAAGCAATTTAGATGGTATAGATTAAATGTCCCATCCTGTGTATGTATTATGGTTTATAATAAATAGATTATTTAAATTACATAGAATCCATGGGATGAAGGTAGCAAAAACATTCTTTGTGGTACATTGAAAGATGAAAGATGCTATGTATTTTCGTGTATTAACTCTAATGTAGAAGTTGAAGAATTAAGAGATGAAACCAGGCGTTTATGAAGTATAAAATTGAGCATCATTTTGTTTTGTGTTTAAAGTTATAGAACATGAAGATGTAAAAAGTGATAGACATTTTGATTCTCAAATCAGTTTTCTCGTTAGGAACGGACAACATAAATTAATGGCATCAAGAAATTTTGAAGTAAATGACTTTAGATGAAAAAGAGAAAAAGAGAGTGTAGGGAGTTGAAGTTGCAATGACAAAATAAAAAAACTTTTGGATGGAAAAACATGTAACCAGTTTTTTATGATTAATGCAAATTATCACTATATCAAGAAACAGATTAAAAGATGGAAATATCATCCTTGTCACTAGATTTGAAAATACAGAGGTAACATATCAGGTATTTTATTACATCTACTTGTACAAAAATATTAAACTTTTATTTACATATTTACATAAAACATTCCATAATTTGGTAAATAGCAAAATAAAATATAAAAAGATCTTCATTTATGTTTGAAATTAGTTGATATCTATTTGTTGGAAGAAAAGAAGTAAGCTTCAGAAGAAAAATGTATTAAAAATATATTAATAGAAGATTCAATAAACGAGCAGAAGAATGGAGAATATACCGAAGATTGTAAAGGACTTAGCAATCGTTCTTATAATCGACTAAAAATTGAATACGAAAGATGTCGGCAAGAAAATTGTGACTTCAAACGAAATCTTAAAATAAATGAAACAATGTACTGTGGTGGTCCTCCGACACCCGCCACTAGAGGGACAGCACACTTATCACGTTCTCATAAGCACTCGTTTCCAACCGGATTTCTATATAATAGAATTTCCGACGTTGTCGGACTTTGTGAACATCCATCCCATTATCCGAGGCACGGTCTGTTTGGTGAGGTAGCCTTACTGATGAGTCCACTAGCTAGCAGGCCCAGGACGGGGGAGAAACGTTTTTCTTCTCTCTCTCTTTTCCTTTATTTCCACTCAACGACTTGAAGCAACGCGCTTTCCTTCAGTACTATGAAATTCAAGAAGCAAATAAAATCTGCTTGAATGTTTTTTCTTGATCAACGTATCACAGAAAAAAGAAAGTTGAAGAAAGATAAACTTACGAAACATTTCACAAAAAAGGAACCAATTGTTGAACTTTATTTATTATTTTAATTTTATTCTTTTTTTTCAGATATCAAATTCTTGCAAAAAATCGAGAAAATATTGTTGAATTGCAGAAACAAATTGATCAAAGTGTTGAATGTCCGGCAATTATAAATCTACTTGCAAATCTCTCCTTAGAAGAGGATAATTTATTTCTAACTTTCATCTATAGTAAAAGAAGAGAGAAGCAAAGTAGAACATGCGAATTAATCGATTAAGGAATTAAAGAAACGATGCAATAAACTAGAATAATATTCTCAGCTCAGGAGTAACTGTTCGTGTATGTCGTGTGCTGAATGAAATTAAATTTCATATAGAATGAAATAAAATATGTATGGTGGATACTGTTGGCATTTGCCGAAACGGTGTAAATTACCAATCAGTGGGCCCCTTCGAGTATCGTCCACGCCCTCTTGTGCGCCCAAAGCGTGCATTCGTTCCAAGTCCGTCGGTGACGTTTTGGGAATTTCCCAAAAGTCAAGATTTCGGCCTGGTCCGTTAGGTGCATGGTTCGAAGTCCCGCTGCATATTGGACCGATCCATGAGAAATACCTCGTTTACAACATGCTATGGCTAGTGAGGTCGTCGAAATTAATTTTTCTAAAGACCATTGTGTCGAAGTCGCGGTAGGAAGCGAAATTACTTAAAACGTCTTAATCTCAAAAATAGCCTGTTAGTCTCGAACGTGCAATAAACGAGGCTTTCGATGACCCCACGTTATTGTTCTGCCGTGTTGTCGGTCGGAACAATGGGGAATGTAAGCGAAACTGGCATCGAAGCGCTCGAGGGTGCCGCCTGGCTTTCGTCCTAGTGACAACGCGAAGACGACTCAGCGATTTTATATTGTATTCTAGCAACATTTTTCTGTTAAAGGAAAATAAAGTAAAGCGTTTACTCTTACAGGAAAGTCTAAAGAAGAAGTAAATTCAAAACGTGGGTCGTAATTTAGTGAAAAGTAAGACCAATATGGGACTTGCAAAGCATAAATCACGAATTGTGCAAGAATTCTTGTTGTATATTTAGCGTCGATCCTTGTGACATACGTGTCAGGGTCCTCGGCAACGACTTGTTTATCAAGAGTCCGTCATCGGGCCAAAGATCGGTGATAACGGATAATAGCATGACGCAACGAGTTCTAAAAGTCGCAGATGTTATGTTTAGAGAATCGGATAGATTTCTATTACCACGTGTAGATCGATGAGGGTGTTCTCGAAGGTTCTCGGAACCTTCTGGTAAGAGGACCATGGTGAACTCTTTTGGCACTCACCCCAGAAACGTAGAATGGGGAATACGTAGGAACATTTCTGACATATAAATGCAAATGTGTATCACAACCACTACCGCAATCATCAGATTTAAATCCCATAGAAAATTTATGTGAATTTATGTTATGAAACTAAATCGTCGAATTCGGGCCACTCCCATACGTACAAATGAAAGAATTTGTAGAGAAAAAGATATTGTAGGGAGTTTGCCGAAAGGAGCGGGGCCTTTGTCGGTTGCCGCGTCTTACGTCGCGACCTACCGGGCTAGAATATAAGACGAAATCGTGTAGTTGAAAGACGATTCTCGACCGCGCCTTGACCGAGTAAAGATCAGGACGTTACAAATTAAAAGAACGTTTCAAAGAGAGATGGCAATGTATCGAAGATTATTTAAAAAAAAAAAAAAAAAAATAGTTTACAACATTATGAACTCTCTGATAATATTGACAACGCAATATGAACTCTTTAAGACTCTACCTGTACCGTATAAATACAAGGCAATTTTCGTTACAGTTCTTAGATTGCTCTTAGTATGTATTGCATTTGATTCCTTCGAGTTTGTTGAATCTGGAATGCAACATAAAATTTGGTGGCAGAAGTGGAATGTGTCTGACGGCCTTTCGTCACTATCTCACTATCTCACTGAGAAAAACGCGCCGATTTTACATCGATTACATCGGAGCATGAAGAAAAGAGGAGATTCGTTCTGCAGCTCAACGCATACAACGCTGGTCGAGTTTCCCGGATTCCTCGTGTGTCCGGCAGTACTGTGAGTTGCAGTATTCCTTCGGAAAAGGATGAAGAACAGTTGGACAATCGCATCGTAAGTACTGAACTTCAGTTATTCTCGTCGCATTATATGTAATGTAATAAACTATTTTCATACACAAAAATGTTCCTGAATAACGATATTAACACGAAACTAGATTCCTCGATGGGAATATTCCTGAATCATCTAATAAAACTGCTGCCGAGAAACAAGTAGATGGTGCCTTTGAATTAGCTAGTCCTTCGCAAAAATCAGTACTTTTATTATTTGTAAAGGATAAATTAAAACGTAAAGCTCGAGATCAAATTGACGTACACTGTAATGTTCCTACTTTGGAAGAAATCTTCGAAAGATAGAAAGTCTTTAGGAATTCCAGTCGCGAATTTTGGAAGCTATTCACGCAACGAACTCTGAGCCTAATACATTATCAGGGCGAGTATCGATGATTAATGAAATGACACTCAATCGTTTCGTAATATCTCAGATGTTAAGATGTCGTGACTTCCCAAATATCAACTGCGTTCTTACGGTCGTTACGATAGAGGAGAAATCTTTGCGTTTGAGATATGATAATGTTCAACACTGTAGAATCTGTAATAAATCGAATCACGCGAAGTACCGCTTCGTATTGTTGCTCTGTAGAGCATGTGAGTAAGACACTAGGAAAAACTGGTGTGTACGCTGTCCCTCTAGTGGCAAGTATCGGAGGACCGCCGCAACTCTATCCAAGTGAGTAGCTTTGTGTCAGCTTCAAAAACACATTTAATGATAAATATGAAAAATCAATATTAGGGAAGGAGGGAGTCTACTCATAACAGAAAGGGTCGATATGTTAGTTACGGGAAAAAATGTTTGGGCACTTATGCTCTAAACCTTTGATAAAAGTGCGAGACATTTTCGTATTGATTTTGGTGAATCCGAACTTTCTATCTTGATATAGGTTTAATAATAACAATTCAAAGATTTCTTTCCAAGTAGTGAGGTTACAGTCTACGTCGAACTGATCTCGGGCTTTATTTTCTAGTTTTCTCTAGTTCAGTTATAAATAATAAAAGAACTGGTTTTTGCGAAGGGCTACCTAATTCAAAGACAGCATCTACCTATTTAGAACTTTGGAACTATTTAACAATATTTAACTTAGAATATCAAAGTTGCGACTACAACTATATGTACGCCCTAGCTTTAAACATATTTTTTATAAAAAGTAGTATAATATTTTCATCTATTTGATTTTATTCAAAACACGTGACGTGATTGGTTTTATAAGCAAAATCTTTTTATTTTTGGAAAAAAATTAGATCTGACGGGGTTAATGAACGGGGGTAGCTTTGTTTTGTCACCCTCGAATTCTTTTGGCAACAGTTTTATTAGGTGATTCAGGAATCATTCCTATTGAGGGATCGAGATTCGTGTAAATATCGTTATTCAGGAACATCTTTGTGTGAAATTGAAAAATAATACGATGAGAATAACTGAAGTCCTCCCTTTCCGAAGAAAGACTGCAACTCACAGAGGTGTCCGTAAAACTCGACCAGTTGTGTGTGTGTGTGTGTGTGTTGAGCTTCAAAAAGAGTCTCTTCTTTTCTTCGTGTTCAGAACAATCCAACTTCTGACACAAAAATTTTTATGTTGCATTCCGGGTTCAACAGAGTCGAAGGAATTAAATGCAACACGTATTAGGAGACTTTAAAGGTTTATATAGACACAAGTTCCGCACGCAAGTAGTGACTATAGTAATCTGAGGGCTATGGCGAAAACTACCTAGTATTTTTACGGTTGAGATTGAGTAAGTTAAGGTACAAAGGTTAGCGGGCAGGCAAAAGGTAGAGGACAGGATGAGTAAGCGAGTACAGGAGTTAAGGAGTTTATGTTAGTAGATAGCTGGTCATACAACATTATTTTCGGTTCATTGATATAGGATCCTAAAAGAAGTGTCTTTATGCACCGTGGAGATTGCCAACTTTCGCGACTTAGTTCGTCGATGAGTTGGCGTCTGTGTTGCTACAGTAAGGGGCATTGCCAGAGAATATGGTTTAGATTATGTGCTATCCTTGCACACGGGCATAGTGGGCTACTTGCTTGCTGTATTTTATATAGCCACTCGTTTAGGCTGTAATAGTTCGAGCGCGCTCGACAGATCTAAGATATTATGTTCCTGGGTAGCTGCAGTTTCGCGAATCATGGTCTTGTTCTATCAACGTAATATCTGGTGAAGTACAGTACATCCTGTCCACTTCGAATGGGATGATGGTGATTTTTCTTGCCAGGATTCTTTAGCGTCTCTCTATAGCTTCCAATGTAGGTTTTGTGGTGAATGGGTAGCTTCATTTGCTAATTTGTCTGCTTCTTCGTTGCCTATTAGCCCTGTGTGCATAGGAATCCAATAGGAATTTTGGTTTGTTTGGGGTGTGTTCGTCGCTATCGAGGTGCCTGGTTTTGGTTGCGATATCCGTAGTGTGTATATTGTCAGGTTGCTCTGCAGGGTGTTGGATTCAATTGATGTCAAAAGTTAAAAAAATCCTCTCGTGTTAAAACCCACAGGGTCTCCGGAAATAGCAGAAAAATTGGTTCTGCACATTAAATTTCCCACCTGACATGACATGTTTTTCTCAATAGTAATTTAATAAGGAACGTGCCTGTGTCTTACAACAACAAGATTGAAGAATATACTTGTTACCACAGCTCTTAGCATTAGTCACAGAAAGAAAACAACTCACTAAACAATCTCTCATTAAGATGAAGCGAAAAATAAAAGCGAATCTCTGGGAAATTTTTCCACCTAGATATGGGATTCGATTGTGCGGCGTCTCGTACGTTTCATTCATGAATTTCATTCAACCCATATCAATCCAATTTAACACGCTGGTTATAGTGCTAACAGCGCGTGCCGGCACTTCCACAGACGACTATGGAACTGTTGACACTCATCGCCAAAGCTGTGCCATCTGGGTAGATTTACTTTTGCTATACATTAAATTACTTAATACTGAATTTTGGGAGTAAATAATTTTTCTCTTCTAACATACGTATACATAAAAAAGCATACATTGGTGATAATTTCTTTAGAATTAGTATTACATTATAATTAAAACGAACGATAAATTACAACTTTTACAATTCATTTAAAAAAAAAAAACTAAAAATCTATTAGTCGTAATCAAAAAGCTTTGTAGAAATAGGTTTATTTATGTTTTCACGCAATCACTTTTTAATGTTCGATGGAAAATATTTTTCTTTGGAAAGAGAAGTAAAACTATCGGTAATACTCTTTGCGTTGTGGTCGTACGTAAAGTAACCAAATCTAATAAATTGATCCATGTGATCATATGGTTATTTAGTTGTGTCGACCTTTGGTTGGCCGCTTGTTCTTTCCAGCTCCTATCGTGATTTTATATCTATTCGGTCGCATCCTCTAACAGACTGCGTTTAACTTTGCAAGAGGACAGAAAGTTAGTTATTATATGATACGATATAAGAAGTGATCGTAAACTTCACTTCAAATTGTATATAACATGTACGCAACTTCCCTTTTATTTGAATTGTTGGAAATTATATTATTAGTTTATAGTTTATAGATCTAAGCAAACTTATTGTAACAGTTACGTTATTATATGGAAACTTCGTAATTCCTATACTCTTATGTTACAGAATTTTAGAAATATTATTAACAAGCAAGCATACATAATGTGTGAATTAGAAACACTCACATGCATATCTTAATACGACATTCAATATTTTTTGCATTTTGCAAATAAACCGTCGATTTTTAAATTATGTAATGTTTGCATCAAAATTAATTTAGTATAAATAAGGGCGACTGAAGCGTGGATGAACGAAGATTCGGGCGTAAGCCTGGTGCCCAGTACGAATTCACCAAGACCACCAACACCAACCTCATCAACCGAGGCGATTGATGTTAGAAACATGGACATGCTGCGGAAGGAACGTGAGTTACACTTAACTAAACATCGGAGTACAATCCGCGTTACAGAATTCAGCAGAATACTCTAAATTATTTCGATGAAAGTAACCAAACTTAAAAAGACCAAACTCTTGATGCGTGGAAAAGCCAACTAGCATTGCTACGAGCGACATATTAGCTGGACGACAATGCAGCGAAATTATTAGCGGTGTCGCGTTTGAAAAATCAGGCTCTCGAATGGTTTCATTCGAAACCAGAGCACGTCGGAATAAGAATGCTTTAATCGATACCGGGAGCGATTTATGTTTGATGCGACACGACCAGTATATAATGAACTTAAACCGAAGGTACTCGCGTTGCAGGATAGCGATATTTACTTTAGCGGCGTCGGTTCGAACACGAACAAAGCGATCGGAGAATTTAAAACCGACGCTCGAATAGACGGAGATTCTTTCTCTATAATAATTCGGGTGGTACCGGACGGATTAATGACTCACGGGTTTCTGATAGGAACGGATTTTTTAGATGCGACAGAATTAATTGTTAAGCAGAGATTCCTTATATCTCCGAAATTAATTTCGAGTACATAATAAATGAAGTAGATATGTCATATGTCAGAAAGGGATACGGTCAATACGCAAATAAGGAGTGGTTACGCGATGGGATTGTCCAACGTTCTCTTTCGGAATATGCTAGCCCACTAGTATTGTAGTAAAAAAAAAAAAAGGTGGATCAGCGAGACTGCGTGGATTATCGGCTGTTAAATAGGAAAATTGTTACTTGTTGCAAGGCGCAAAAGTGTATAGCACGCTTAATCTCAGAAATGGGTTCTTTCCTCGTCGAGATAGATAGGGATAGCCGAAAATATACCTCTTTTATTGTCCCTGATGGGCAATATAAATTTTTAAGAGTCCCATTCGGCCTATATAATTCACCATCAGTGTTCCAGAGTTTCATTAATGTAGTATTTAAAGAATTGATAGCAAAAACAATAGTTTTAGTCTATAAAGATGATATAATTATTCCAACGATAGATTATAAAAGTGGAATAAACAATTTAAAAATTGTGTTAAAAGTTGCGAGCGAAGCAGGGCTAGTAATCAGCTGGAATATTACAATTTATATTTACTGTATTATTAATTGCATGACTTAAAAGATAAGGAATTGTATTATATTTATATTAGTACCAATATTATAGAAATTAGTAATAAATATAATACAATTCCTTATCTTTTAAATATATATATGTATGAAAACAATGCATAAAATGAAAATGTTATTACGAATCAAGCAATATAACTTCAATTAAACAACAAAATAACATAATAATATTCACCATGTTAGCACGGTGCTTTTTCGAAGTGCCGTGCGATTCGCTGTGTTTCCTGGGAATAAAATATATGTATGTAATCATATATAAATTATTAATGTATACATGTGTGCAATACATTTTAATTAATCAAATTTACAATTAAATTCAACATTCAGGTTTGTAAGAATATCGGGTCAGGGTGCACGAGCGGCTGAAAAGGGTCATGTGCATTCTCCCTTTGGGTGAGCCATGGCGTCGAAACAAGTCAGAATGAACGCTCTTACAATTGCCATACTCTTAGTATATTTCTTACGCTCATTTTCTTACATTAAAGAAGAACCAGTGAATAAATTTTGTTAATAAATTAATTTTATTGATAATGTAACATATGGTGAAACGTGATAAATCTTAGCAACTAGCTTTTCGTAGAAAAGTATTTTTGATTTGGTTATAAGTATAATAATACATAGCTAACGAGAAGAGTATTTATATCTCAAATATCTTATAAATTTATATATAAAGGATATGTACCTACATATTTTTAATCTACATTACCACGCACGTAAAATTTGACGGATGATAAATGCTTTTATCTCTGACATTGAAAATATTGAAACCATAAATATATACAATACAGGATGTCTCTAATGTCAGGATATTCTACCGATTTATTTTATAAAATGAGAGGAAAATGTCACCACATATTTGACTTGTTTGCAAACGAGAACATTTATTTTATATTTCAGATAAACTTTGTTAAGAAATTATTAAAGAAAACCCATTTAAGACACCAATTCTTTCTAGACGAAAAAATTTATCAGAAATTTTTATAACTGCAATTGCTCATTAGATTACTCATCGTTAGATTGAAAAATATTTAATTTTTACTAGACGGTAATCAGACATTTTCCTGTGTTTGGAACAACGTAGGGACGAGTTTATGGTACGGTCAGTTATACATATATAGAGTTTCGCTTTTTGTCAGTTTTTGCAGATCGGCTGTTTAGTTTCGCTTCAGCGATTTCATCAAGGTTACCATAAAGTCACGTTCCAAAGGGTCTTTAGAATTTCGAATATTTTTAAGTAAGCGGACCTGTATCGTTACGTGACGTGCTCAGAGTAAGCTGGAAGGAGATGACCTGGGGTTGGTCCATCAGGGATACTTCGCATCTCCCTCATGGGCTTGCCACTTGGGAGAAAGGCCCGAAGTGGGGGCTGCGAAGTATTAAATTAACAAGCTTGATAGAATTAGGACAGAATTTAGTTAGAAGTCAACATCAGAATTAGTAAAGAATTAATCAGAAGTTTAGCAGAATTCATCAGAATTCATTAGAAGTTCGTATCAGAGTTTAGAAAAAATTTAGCTAGAAATGAACAAGAGTTCATTAGTAGTCGGTACACCGATTGAATTTCTAGTCAAATAAACTAAGTTCAGACTAAGTGTAATATTCAATCAACCGGAGCTCATTGCTGGAATCAGCCAGCTACCTAAATCCATTCTGTCAATCCCATATCATTTGGGTGGTCCTTCGAAGTGCGCGTATTCAGCGAACGTGTACTTAACATCCTGTATATACCAATATACAATTTTACCGTACCTAATTGTATACATACATGGCAAAGACATTAATAAATTTATGTACACCATATAACAATAATATATCTCTTTTTTGCATTTGCATATACACAAAAGCAGCAAGCATTCATTCATCGCTTTATTGCAATTTCATCGTATTTTAGAAGAATTATTTTGCAGTAACGAGTTTCGCATTCACAAATCGCTAACATTCACCAAAAATTATTAAAATATTTACAAAACAACTCGTACGATGTGTAGCTATCGCGTTACAGAAGCCATAGGTACATTTGGACGCAATTACGAAATTTTCATTTGTCGTCAGTTATAATTCTTCAGGCTAGTATGTATTCGCACGTTTAGTCGGCTCTCGAAGTCATAATCCTTGTACTGATTTTGGGCCCTCAAAAGGAGCGTTCTTCCTTCCTCGATGTTCTGAAATCAGATATATAAGTCGAGTATCAACCACGCAAAATATAAAAAAAGAATATTTTTAAGATTGTACAATGTGTACAGTAAAAACTGTTGAGAATTTAGGATATAACGCATATTTCTTTGAAATAATTTGTTTGAGTTTTACAGTTACACACACACACACACAAACACACACACGCACGCACGCACGCACGCACGCACGCACGCACACACACACACACACACACACACACACACACGAGACAATTAGAAGGAAATCACGGGACAGTTGTCTACAAAGAATGTTTATATTCTTCATCACACTCAAGAATATTCCTGGACATAACATTTGAAATATGAAATAAGGATAAAAAAGATATGAAGATGCTGAAGCTACCTATAACACTTGTTGAACATTTAAATAATTCCTGTAAAAAGGCACTGAGAATCTTAGCAATCAACATTGTACAATGACAGTCTCATGAAAGCTTAAAATTTAAAATCATCTCACATAGTGTTGAAGTAACGGTTAAATAAAAAATAATACACTCTCCTTGAAGATGTAATAAATAAAAAGTTAAATTAAAACTACTTACGTTAACGATGCAAAGTGCAGTGCCAAGTTCGTACAGCGCAAATGCGCTAACATGTTGGTCGTATGCATCATTGGACGAATTGCGACGTCTCAAACAATTCTGGTAACTTCCAATCGATGCTTGGGTATCACCGAGACAGGCGTGTGCTGCTCCTTCAATTAAGTCGGCTAATCCGATCATTGGTTCGTCTGAACGATTGCCTTTGCATTCTAACAATACAATCGCAAAAATCACAATTATAAAATTATTATTCACATTAATACGATTATGCTGCGTGCATAAGTGTACGCAAAAAAACAATTGTTCATAAATACCTAAAAGTATCCCTCGTAAAGACTCCGCAGAACAGGATGGCATCGCGTTCCATAAATATAATAGTTCATACACTAGCAATCTGTAGTACAAAACAGCGTAAGGTTGTCCAGTCTCCGGATCTAAGAGTTTGGGTATTCGACGCAAAACGAACAGACCCAATTGCGTTTCTTTACTAATTTGATTGTCGTAATGTAAAATTTTCCGATGAGATGAGATGACAACGTCGAATTTGCCAATCGCCCCACAGCAGACTGGAGAGAACGAAATATTTTCAAAAATGATCGAAACGAAAGCTACGAAAAGAAGAAAAGTGAGGAAGGACTGTCTTACCGGTTGTTAAATAAGCGTAAAAGCTCACGGACCACCTAGATTGTTGTCGTAATTGCGTCAATGATCGGTAAGCTTCTTCGTAACTTAGACGAATCAGATGACACCAGGCCACTTCGTGCAGACACAATAATTTGATCTCCCTTTGACTCGAGGCCATCACAGCCTTTGCATATGCTTGCAGAGCGTTGTGTACGTTGGACTGCAAGCCATAGAATCACATTTTCTTATGAAAATTTACGAATGTGTTCGATTGAACCGTTTGAAACGATATTTACATTAGCAAAACGCATTTACGATAGTTACAGTACTTTTACTAGATACAATCATGAAAGTATTATATATTCTTGAATTATTTCTTAATTTTACTGGTATTCTTGAGATTTCCCAGTTGTAATAAGAACTGCAAATTTAAGAATTTGAATGCTTTAACGAGTAACTGCGTTCTATAAGTCATATAACTCGCAATCTATGTTTGTAAGAACGGAAAATCAATCTTTTTAATAATTGTTGTAAAGTAACAAAAAAATATATATTTCGTGAAATTAAATATTTTCATATTTCTTCTGTTCGTTTTTACTAAAGTATCTTCTATATTTGTCGTGGCGTGTTAAGACTTTTTTCTAGCCACTTTCGCTGAAGAGTTATCGTCTTGTATAAAAGACATTATGTAGGTCTCCTTAACACAGTTATTTCAATATGCTTTAAATCGATTAAGTCCTACAGCTTCGTTGTATATAGAGTAACTGTCTCTTATTCTTATTTAATATAGCTAAAGTGTATTAGTTGCTTCATTTATTCTTTTAAGACAAATAATGCGCTAACATGTTGGTTGTATAATAATATTTCATTTTCGTATCATCCTGAATTAAAAAAAGAAGAAATCAGTTTTACAAACGTTTCAACGATTAGTTATTAAAATGGCATTTTCTATTAAATAAACATAAATTAAAATAGTCCTTTTTGTAAAAAATAATTGTTCACTAAAATTTAAATAAATAAAAACTCTAGAAAACAATTTGCAATTACTTAGCCAAGTGGCAAATAGGAAGACACATATAACGTGTTTTTACCTCGAGTCTCTCTATTCGACCAGCGAAGAAAAGGAAAAGCGCAGAATTGTTAAACTCTGGTTGACACTCTGCCATTAATTGCTTAGCAGCGTCTACGCCAGCACGGAGATTGCTTCCGTCAAGAGCGAAAAATGGACGTGCAATTGTATGGTACCAAAGTAAGGACAAGCTAAAACAAAAGAAGGATTGATTAAATAACGGTAGATCAGTATGAAACGAAATGTTTTTTTGACTATAAAAATATTTAAAAGACTTACGTGGCGAGAGGGGCACGCATATCCTTGCTGAGCCGTGCGTACATAAGCGCAGCGAGCCCCGTTTCTCTGTCACCCTCGAATCCCAAAAAGTGAATCACTTTTAGAAGTGAGGGTGGCAATAAACTGACGCACAGTTGGTAAATTCCATAGCCGAAGCTAACCGCCGACATCAGTCGGGAGACCTCGGTTGGTTCAACGAAACTGCAAAATACCTCACTTTTCCATTTTTCTGTTTACTTTCAACAAAAAACTATTAATTAATTACTTCATACCGTCGGACGCACATTGTTCTATTTTTATTCAGTGTATCGATAATCGTACTCTAAATGGCAGTTCACGTAGATAAATAGTAGGCAAGCGTAATGATTATTTATAGACTTTTGTTACCCTAGGAAACTAAAATCATAAAATAGAGTAGCGAGAAACGACAAGAAAACTCGTATCATTTTGCTATGTGTAAATGTGAACAAAAGTGGCGAGGATTGAAGAAATGTTTGTAAGAAGAAACAACAATTACGGTGTCTGTTGTTCGGACGTGATGCCAGTGAGCGAGAAGAACATTGATAGAGAGCTTCGCAGACCTGAGGGGGACGAGATCGGTGTAGGGTTGTTTGTTGAACCGTTGCAAGACGGTATCGACCATTCTGAGGAACCTGGACTGGCGATCAACGGACTTTGCAGCGAATAAGAGGAGCCATTGCACGAAGAACCACTGCATCTTGTATTGAATCCAACTGAAAATGGACATTACGAAGAATAAGCTTCAGTTTGAAACATAAATAAATATATGCGTGAAAGATTTAGAATAAGTGAAATAAATATGAATTTTAGCAAATAGTAATGTAAATTTTATAAATTGAAGTCGTTAAACTGAAATGATGATATTTTATAATAATAGAGCCATTTTTGTAAGATGAAATCAGTCGAAAAACAATAAGAAACATTAAAGACCGGACACGAAAACCTTACGATTAGCGTAACTTTTAATGTTCTAATGCTCAAAAAAATGACTTAAATATCGAATGAAATATTAAGAATTTCACCTACTTTATCGATACATATTTAATTTCACATGTGTTTAAGTTTATTCGAGTTAGAATCTTACGTCCAATGGAAGACAGTAAAATTTATTGTCAGTATAGCATGCATGAATTGTTAGCTAATGGTTCGACACGATTATACATGTGCATACCCGATGGATCGGAACCAAAGGTACGCTGGTATAGTTGCAAGATTTGCGAGTATGCATGTTGATAAACTCGCCAGGCTTTACGTAACATCCAACCACCGCGTACGTAACCAGTTAGTTCTTGTTGCAGTAACGTTAATATCGCCGAGCAGACCTGCGAGTCCGCTAGAACTATTTGTCGCTCCAATTTATTCACGTAGTCCTTCTATAATATTTACATCTCGATCAATATTCCTTCCTTCACTGATTCTCTTTTGCTTTTTAATAAGAAGAAATCTCTGATAATTACGCCTGTTTCCTCCGCCCTGAAAACTTTACTCTTCATAGATTTCAACCATCCTATATCACTCGCGCATTCCCTCTCCATATCCTTCAGCAGTAGCATGGCCTGTTGAAGTTTGTCATTCTCAAAGGTCATCAGCGCGTTCTAAAATTTTATTCGACGATTATTCCTTCTTTTTTTCTACTTTGAAAGAATATATACCGTTCATCGCTCTACTAGCATAGTTTTAAATAGATTTACGATCAATAAAGAACATGTGCAAAGCGACACGCGATGTCCAGGTATTTTTAAATAATCGCTGGTACGTCTCCTTAATAAAAATAACGTGGCGTATTTTTCAAAGGATAGCCTGTCCTTGAAATGAATATCTTAAGAGTATTCTTTGATTCTTTATTTTCGAACAAGTTACTCTATTAATTTTAACAATGATTTTACCCAGTTATTTATTTACTGTAGGAAATAGTAATTATTTGCGTACCATGAATAGAACGAAACAGCGACCTGCCTTTATATGGAAGCTATGCAGGTGTCCGGTAAATAGCGCTTCCGCTTCTCCAGTTTTGTTATTTAATAGAAGAGAGATACCCATTCTAGCGATACTCCATTCTTTAGTTTCCTCGTGGTTTTCAGCCATGGTTATTCCGAGACGATCCAATTTCTTTTCATTTGACTTCTCCACTTTGAAAGATCCTTCCGATAAAAATATTGTTACATCCACGACGTGAAAGTCACGTGCATATCGAATCCCGAAACATTCGCGTGGTCGTTAAAAGGTTACGAATATGTAGTCGTTTTCGTCAGCCACACAGATGGACCGCAATATTTCTTTCGCGTTCCCGTTATTAACGAAATCTAGTGATTAGAAGCAGTTCGGATGCATATAGTTACCTGTGAATTTGCGTCACGACACTGTCAGGCGCGGTACGGTTAGCACATCACTGTGGAGAGTTATGCAAAACATTCTTTCACCAACTATACCTGCTTCTGTCCATTAAGGGGAATTGATGGCACAAGGAAACTGTTAAACTCGAAATTTATCATCATAAGAAAGTCAATAGAAGTCACCTAAATAATTTCTTGACCGGCAAACTTTTTCTTGCTACTACACTCCTTCTGCGGTTGTTATCAGGTTTTGATCATCTTGCGATACGTTAATTACATCGTAAATATTTCGTGTACTTCAAAGAATTACATTTTGATTGTAGGTATTATGTAATGTAAATTCTCCGAGTATTTTTCCATGCGAGAAACAGAGAATAAAATTTGTGCATTTTACTAGTTTCAAATATTTTGATTATTCATTTGTGGTCATGGTCACAATCAAAACGCGATGAATTTCTGTAATGCTTTTTTTTAATTTATTGATCTTTCACAAATTTTTAATTTTGCTCTTTTCCTTATTTTTCATGAATACATTTACGATGACTTTGGTTTAGGAATAACGGGAATGAAAATTCGATGTGTGCAATATTTCTCCACGACTCAACAAGGGTTGAGGAATGTTAAAAACAGCACAAAATCGTTATTATCTCAAGTAAAACTAGATACATTTGTGTTTAATTAAACAAACATTTAAACCTGACGCTTATTCAACGAACCTTCCTATCTAAGGTACCGCGAGTTGACTAAAGTATTTCGATGTAACGCAATGCTGCTGCCGCCACCTCACGTTTTCATATATACAAATTATTGATTTTAGACTGTACGCATTTTATGTCCCTCAACCCGCATTAGGATATTGAATACAAGTATTTTCTTTAAATAACTTCGAGAGGAAAGATATGTAACATAAAAGTAGGCATAAAATAAAACAAACCGAAACACTGTATTAATATAAATATAATGGTCAATATTTTACAATTTCTGTACGACATTGAAATCAGTTAACATTCTCTTTTATTTTTTATAATAAATGTCAAATTTCATGAAACATTTATATGTACATTATATTTACAGCGAACATATTAATGATATATCTATAAATGTGCGCAAGTATATTATTTTGAAAAAGGACAATACTGTCAACTATATTGTAATACTGTAAATAAACTAATGTTCAGAGAAAACTGAGTAAAACAATGTACACAGTGTCTCTACATGATGGTACAATATAACAATATTTAGATGGAACTATACAATCTGTACATTTATTTACATGTTTCAAAATTTACTAGGAATATTTCCGTGAATGGAATGTTATATAAATTCTAGGCCCTCAAATTTTTTGTCCACCACTTTAGTTTCAGGCATTAATATATTTCCCTCAATTGTAAATGCCATAATATACGTAGCAGTCTGTCCTTGATATTCTTCAGTTTTAAGGGCAACGATAATCGAATCCCGAGAGTCTGGTAAAAATTTAAAACTTGAAAAACCTCTAATCGGAACTAAATTACCAACTTTGGTAACCTGAAAATGGAATTTTATCATTACTTTCATATTTCATAATTAAATATTGTAGAAAATTGACCAAGTAGTTTATATTAATTATAATTTGATCGAAACCTTAATATCTACAAAATTTTCATCTGCTGTCAATAATATATTGCAGCTCATTGTTTCATCTTTAGTTTCATTGTAGCGTTCATGGGAACATCGTCTTGGCAAAAAGAACCAAGTTTTGTGTATATCACTCCAAACTCCAGATTCATGAATCATATAACCTGTGGAATGATATGTATATATAATTAAAATGTAATAACTAATAATACGATAATTTGGTAATATTACAAATAATTATGTACCTGGATATTCAATATTAATTGCTTGTCTTAATCGTTTATAATTTGAAATCCAATTTAAAGATTGAATTTCACCATGTGGCGATACTATTTTTATCCAAAGAGGATTATTGTGTATAAATTCTCCCGAAGGTGTAGTCCATTCTTTGCCCACACTGCCAACATATAGATTTTCATCTTTAACGGTTGCCCATTCAGTTTTAAACCCTAAAATTAATTCCATAAATTTTACATAAATATAAAATTTCATAAGTATAAATGATCACTTAAAAGTTACTAATAATAAGACAATGTACCTTTAGTGTTCTTGCCATTGCCATCCATTAAAATAACCCAAGGATAAACTTCTTCTCCTTCAATAATGTAGATAACACCTGTACGATCGTCGAATGTCAATAAATGTCCATCAAAGGTGACTAGTTCGGACAATTCCATGCCACGTCCTTTCATAGTTAAGGATGATGTTAACATCTGGTTTCGATCATCCCAAATGATAGAAAGGAAATTTGTGCTGGGATTCCAAAAGAGACTTCCAGTTTTCATGATACTATGCCACACATTTTTTTTATCTAAACTTCTAGAATCGTGATCAAGGTCACTTACTATGGCTATTCGATATGTAATACCTTTGGAAGTCCTAATTGGAGCCGATGAAGGGTATGTTTTGTTATACTTGTAATATTTGCACTGTGTTAAAAAATGATTTGTTGGCGAGGTGTGTATAATTCCGCGTAACAAAGGAAATCCAAGAAAAAATAGAGAAGCAGATAATATTAAGAAAATTAAAGTCAAATATTGACTTTGGATGCGGAAAGTACTGTTGGCAACTCTATAGACGTGAGGAGCACGTAATGCTTGCCTCCAATCACGAAAATATGACATGGTTTCTATGTTTCTGCTCTGCATTCGCATACGTTTCATACCTTATTACATGGAAAAATTAACATTGGGCTTATGTATATGTTTCAAGTGGATAATTAAAAACTAACCTAATATAACCTAACTTCTTTCTCCATCGCAATTGACAACGGTGAAAGAGAAATGCATTTAGTTAGCCACATGCATACCCATCTGCGCCATCTGAACACTATATATGTGATGTATTTATATATATATATATATACATATATATAGGTACATATGGATATCAAAAGATTTAAATATAGAGAGTTAAAAATAAAGTTCTGTATATTCGTTATTCCTTAGAATTTCCTGTTTGTTTAATATGAATAAAAGAAAAAAATAATTTATACTGTATTAAATAAAAGATTTCTTATGCTACAATAACATCTTGTTTTTGTCACGTTCTATTATGTTCTATTTTATAGATAAGAATCACGTAACGTAAAAGAACATAAAATCTCATTATACGAAACGATTTACATTGTATAGAAATTTATTACATAAACATTTGTGCCATATGAATATTTATTTTAGCACCTTTTCATTACAATTCACGTGCATCTAACGCGTAAGGTTCCATTTATTAGATCCATCGTAATCCGTCAAAAGGATTAGCTTGCAAGTAAAATACTATTGGACAAAGTATTTTCTTCTCTATTATCGCAATCTTCTCTTACAGATAGGTGCTTCTGTTATTTTAAATACATACTTGATTTTCATAGACAATTTGTTTCAAATTTATATTTGTATAATAAATAATTCCTGTTTTAAATATCTAGCACCATGTATATTGTTTTATTTTTTATTGATCTTTTTTATTTTCTAATTTAATTTAATAAATTTTAATTTAACAAGCGATCACATTATGTGATATTAAAAAATACTTCGTATTTAACACATATATATATATATATATATATATATATATATATATATATTTTTTTTTTTTAATAATAACATTCTGAAATATCAATGTGTTTAAAGGTGGTTAATATATAGAGCATTACGTCGATAGTACGTATTATGTAATACAATTTTAAAGCATATATGCATAGTTCAAACTGCACAGTTGATCATAAAATGTGTAGGTTCGTCCTGGATGTAGAAAACAAGAATGCTCAGAAGTTTCTTGGACTGAAAAGGTACCAATAACGATGCAAATATCCGCTGCATATTCTTGAATGTTGGGGTTGAACGAACTAGTCTGGGGTGAAACGAATCGTGGGGTGGGAAAAGGGGGTGGTGAAAAGGGGAGCCTATGAGGGTGGCAAAGTACTCGTCAGTCGTGTGACGCGTTTCCCGCCGACAACATCGGTCATATTGCCAATACATTAAATTGTGAACTCATTTTCAGTTTCCACGTGTTCTTCGCATGTGTCTTGTGTGATCTGGTGCTATTGGCTATTGCAGTTCCGCGGCAATCTGTATTATCGATCGAACGTGTTTTGCGCACGTTGCCGCAGTTACTCGTGGCACCGCCACTACCATCATACGTACTGCACTTTCGCCTTCATGTTGACGTAACATCGTGTGCCGATTCGCGGCCCGATTTCCGATTTCTTTTGTGTATCGCAGTCGCGTCCGCGTTTCACAAGTTATCACGGTACTCTATTAACGGTTGCTCATTTTTATAACTTTCTTGTCAACATTGCCGTCCAACCGCCATGTTCTGTTTCAAATTGTACATCTCGCGCATTAGTAAAAATGTTAACTATTTGTTTATATCGATTTGTTGACATAGTCAAGCAAACACGTGCTGTATAATGTTCATAGTGCAATTTTTTTGTGTCTCTGTCCCGATAGGATTGTAACCTAAATATGGCCCAAAATCGTTTCATGTTCTTAGTGATCTTCAATCGATTTTGAAACTGTTTTATCGATATTACATATTTTCGATTAACCACTCAGGTGGCGCCAAAACGGTGAAGAGGGACTTACGTTTGCTATCGCACCACAAAAGTTAAAATGTTGCAAAGTATCTATTGCGATTAAACATAGTATGTGAAATATAATAATTGATACTGTACTCTTTTGTGTGTGCGCGTGTGTTGGTGTATATGTGTGTGAGTGTGCGTGTGTGTAAAAATATTACAAGAGCGGTTTTGTTAAAACGTAAATATTGTGAATTTAAGTTTTTGTGATTCGAGATTATGGTGTTATGGTGTTGTTTAACCTCTTCATCTTCTCGCTTGTGGATACACATTTACGGAATACTACTTTAGTATCATTGCATTCGCGCTACAAAAGGTAATTGTTATCCCGTTGTGTATAATGAAATAACTATTTATTATATAAAATATTAAGATAGAAATACCAATCTCTATGCTGTAAATATTATTACGAATAAGCCACATGAAGGGTAGTGCAATGTTAGTTAACATATATCATTAACATTCATGCGTGTTGCAAATCCTTCTGTGAACCAAACGGTGAAAGCAGAATTATATGAGAAAATCGGAATAGCTGTAAAAGCCATGTCAAAGGTTAACAGCTAAAGAAACAGTATACACCTTTACCTTCTGTAACAAACTACATATTCGTTCATACTTGTACCAATCTGTTTTTCTGGATAAAAACCTTTCGAAACTTTCCGCGATAAACACGTTACAATATTACCAACCGTGTGCGAACTTTTATAAAGGAACGATAATAAAATAACCAACGCGTATTATTGTGAAACAAGCTCGTATCGTTAGCGTAAGATGATTTCATTGAAGCTGTACAAAATAAACGAACGAAAGTAGATCCACCGTTTCGCGTATCACGAAAGGGTTCGAAGTAATCTAACGCCATGGTAGGGCTGGTAAGAAGATCCGAGGAATACGTATGTATGCATGTAAGAAGCATCGTCCATGACGATGCGTCGTCGAACATTCTTCAAAGTCGTCGACCTTAACAGTGTCTCGTGCAAGCGCGTCTGCTTGGATAAGACGTAATTGCGCTTAGAAGATGGCGCAAGAGGACAGGTAAATAGGATCGGAAAGCGATGGAGCAAGTGTGCGTCAGTGTTAGGGGGATGACTTTGTGGGGTTGGTACGACGACAGTACAAGGTGGAAGGGGGCGCGGAGGTCAGTGACGTACCAAAACGGAGGGTAACGAATGAACATGGTTATAAAGGGGTCGGGGGAAGGCGTAGGGAAAGTGACTATAGGAGGGTGGCACCGGCGGACGCGTGGACGCGTTGGTTGCATCGTGGTTATAAGTTTGGCTATCGCATTAGATCTTAGATTGAAAACGCATCGAGTAAATCGAATCTTATTAGGCAATTATTGGCCTTGAATTTCTCTCATTTAACGAAAACTTGATAATTTTAGCACTTATTTCTTCCTAGCGATACGTTCAATTTAATTCAACAATTGTTGAAATTATATATGCAATTGTAATTAAATGATACTATTTTACATTTAGAAACAGAAATAATTTTATGATACTTTTAAAATTCATTTTATGCAGAAATAACAAATTTTTTTATATAGCAGTCAACTTGTAATTCTAATATAACAAAAACAACTTTCATGTTTCATTATGCAGAGAATATTTTTCCATTTATTACTGCTCGACATGTTTCAGTAAAGTCAATTACATCCATAGGTAGGCTGTTCAGCAGAAATATGAAAGCTTTATAGCTTGACCTACTTCTATAGTAAAATTTAATAATGCATATAACTCTCCATTTTTATCCTTTTATTTATCAAATCATTAATCTCGCAATGTAGAGAAGCCTGTGTTAATTCGAATAGTGCTTTATTTTGTATTGCCGTGATACGTGCGCGTGCGATTTTCGATATTATTGTAAATCCAGTAACGTTGGACTATGATTTGCATGCTTGTTTAATGATTATCGTAATATTTATAAGTCGTTTCAAATTTTGATCAAACAAAATATATGTTTGAAAATATATAAATATGAAAATTAAAAATATGTGTTAAAGGGTAAAACTTTTATAGATATTAATTTACTACGTGGTATAATATTTAACATTTGATTGGTAATTCTGTTCTATGATATTAAAAAATGATATATATATATATATATATAAAATTTATAGATGTTAAATATTCTTATTTTTTAATGGCAGCACGAAAGAGAAAAAATATTATTTTTAAGGCTTTTTCAATTGCAAAATTTTCCATTTGTGTTAAATTTTATATTTTCGTATCAATGTTGTGGTAGATTGCATCTGTTTCGACTTGAAATTTTCAAGATTAATGCAATTTTTAATAAGATTATAGTATTTCTTGTTTCTCTTTCATAGAAATATAATATTTAGTATAAAAGCTTGTTTACATCATATAAAGAAAGATATAAAAAATAGTATAGTTACAGCAAGCTTTTGATACAATTCGAATGGATAGTACCGATAGTAGCAAGTAGTAGTAGTAGTAGATAGTGGTGTGTGCAGTCAGACGTATCGACGACGTATTGCCATGGAAACGGTACCATCCAGTAAGCGGTATTATGCCGCAAAGTTCTTTACGTATATCTGCACAAGTATATCAAAGGACATCGGTTATCCATGTCTTAAACTGTATAAGAATAATCGATATGTTACTCTGGTTCCACAATCACACGTAAATGTGTTCTATAATTATACGTATATGTCGAAAATCCGATAGCAATATTTCATTTTATTTAGATAACAAGTATGAAAGTAGGCTATTACATAACCTATATCTGGCAAAATGTTGCACGGTGTTTACGTAAATATATTTCAGTCAATTAAATAAGGTTACACAGTTTTGTGATGTGCATCGGTAAGAATGATGCGGTTGTGCTTCAGGAAACAGGCGAAAGAGGGTGGAATGAGGAGATTTATCCGGTGACCTCGTGCCACGCGTGGTAATGCTACTGGCAAGCGGTGCTTCGATACCGACCATCGCCGGTACCGTCGAGGAGGAGGAAGAATATGCACGTAGCGAAGCGAACAGCGCACACTACGATGGCTATGTTACAGATCATACCGATCTTGCTTCTGAAATCGATATTGACGAATCTGAATACAGACGGGAGCTTCTCAACGATGTATGTATATAATGTTTACGTATTTACCAAACACGTGAACATACAAATATTCTAAAGGGTATTGTCTCTTGGACGATCATTCATATTATCAATAAAATTAGAAAAATTATTGGCATTTTAAAGTGTCATCATTCCTGTTTAACTACATTCTTAGCGCTACTCTAAATGCTACTCATTCTTTGCTGCTACTCTAAAAACTGAAAAATGTATAACCTACAAAATTTTTACTATTATATTATAATTCAAGATGAAATTATAGTTTTATTGTTTAATGGACTTGAATTAATTATGGTCTCAACCTCTGATCACAAATATTAACTTCAGTATCATAATGGGTTTATTCTTTAGCGAATACTGAAGGTTTTGTCAAAAAATGTGTTTCATTGTTTACTTATCAGTTTCATGCAAAGGTAGTGGGGCATAGGATTCAAGAAGATTCGTAAAAGTCATTTAATCATTTCATAAAAAAAAATTAATAAATGTAGTCGCCTGATTGGATCACAAATACCGCGTTGTTACAAAGAAATTAGTAGCTTTAAAAATCGTACGCTTTACAAATGCAACCAGTTTCAACTGGTTGAACGCAAAATTGATAAAGAGGAGCACTGTCGCATTCTCCGCATTTTTAGTACAAGAATACAAGAATACAAGTGATGTTTTTTTTGTTAATAGAAAATAATAATATGTATTTCTAAAAATATTTTTAATATTCTTAATATGACAATCATTTTAGTAGACGGCAATCATTAATTTCGTTATCTAAAATTATACATTTAGACTTTCGTCTTTATTATACCTTACAATTATTAAGATGTTGCAAATGTAAAGACATTTATAAAACTGAATTTTTAACTATTGCAACAAATGTTTCTAAACAATTCAAATTATATTCTATTTAATAACAAAAAAATTAATAAAAATAATATTTATTTTTAAAAAGCATTTAAAGATGACACCGTGACTTATATCTCTTCTTTCTATTTGTTTACAGAAATGGCGAATGCTGTTTGATAAGGTACGTTTATGTGCGGTTTGGAGTATGTATCAACAGGAAATTAGTTTACATTCGTCGTCACGATTAATTATTCTCCCTCAGTTTGATCCTGAGGGATTTGGCGAGATACCGGTGGAGGATTTTTTGGCAGCTTTGAAGAGTTCCGAATGGAAAGCCGAGATACCACCGAACAAACGAGATATTCTACTCACCAGAGCAAAGGAATCGCGGGTTCAAGCGGTGACCTTCCAGGATTTCGTCAATGTGGTAAGTGGAGTTGCATGAAATTTTTATTGTAAACACATTCGAATAATTACTATGAATTTCCACGTTAACACACAGTTAGGTGATTCTGCTTTATCTTTATAAGCTATGGTTGGCAATTAAGTAATTGCAGATTTTATTATTGAAATCATATCTTAATCTGCTCTAATACTTTTTACTTTGCAAATATTTTAATCAATGAGATTGTTATAAACATCGAGAACCTATAGAGAATTTGTTTATATCTATTCTTTTGTTAGGGATACAATACTGATTGAGGCAGAATTTGTAATTTTCACATATTATGCTTATAGTATTTGTAGTTTGGAACGTATATTAGGAAAACGGCTGCCTCAGTTCTTAAAAGATCTAAATATAAAAAGACATAATGAGGCAATGATAACGTTAAGATTTATCTTGTTGAACACATATATTGGTGTTTCGAAGGTAGAAACAAAGAAACATTCGGGGATTGTAGTTCTCACTTAATCTTTTTTTGCAATTAAGTATATGCTTGAAAATAATTCTTTCATATGTTTACTAATTGAAACAAATGAAAAGTATAATTGACTATATTCAGTGATAGCAGATGACAATGTCACGACTTTCTAAAACTGTCATATTACATATGTTTTATTTAAAGATGAACATCTTTAATAAGACAAGTATACACATTATTATTGATAAGTTCTTCATACTTCATTAGTTCATTATAAAACCGTAAAACCAGAAATCTGCTTGATTCTCGTTTAATATATTACTAAATCGAATGAATTAAAAGTTTTCATTCGACATAAACGTGTAATTATATAAACTATGTTAATATATTTTATGGGGCTAAAAAAAGAAGAAAATATTATATAAATATTGGTCAGTAGATATAGCGCTATAAAGTTGCAATAAAAATATGGAGATTTATTTTTCAAATTATTGTAATTGATCTATGATAATAATGCATAAATAATAATTACGTTGTATACTAATACAAACCGAGTTTATTGGAGAAATTAATGGAGACAAAAGGAAGAGATCAAATCTTGAAATGAGAAAAGATTAGTTATTAACTAAACATAAAAGATTAGTTATTTTACTCAAACTACAAGAATATGTTTAGAAAAAGCATAAACCTTTTTAGTTGAGCTTCGTTTCACGGAAAATTGAATTTGAAAATTCTACATCAAGCGCATTTTATTAACTGGTAAACGAATATAAAACAGGTGGTATAATTGATAGTAGATAATTCTGTATTAAAAAGGAAGTCGGAAATATAGAGTTACATTTTTTCGTACGAGACTTCATTTCACGAAAAGTCAATCTATTTATCTACTTGATTCAATGGATTTTTTAGTAATGAAGTTTGGTATAAAAGAATGTCTTACTACATTTTCAATTTCCTTTTTAATATAATAATATAACTTCCGATCGATTATATTACTTGTGTTCTGTTCATTTACCTGTTAATTAAGCAAATTCTTTCAATTTTTAAACTCGATTTTCTTGAAAAGAAAGTCTCGTACGTAAAAAATGTTATTCAGCACGCAGAATCATCTCCTAATTTATAGCCAATTCTCAATAATTCTCTTACAACGTTTTAAGAACAGATTTATAGGTCTCACAGTAACATGGTTCACATAAAAAACGTATAAAGGATATTTAATGTATTAATGCAACAAACAAATACAAAAATGAAAATTATTTAGTTTAATAACAACAAGTTATTCTTAGTTCACTGCAATAAAAGGATAAAGAAGAAAAGATTTCTTTGTGTTTTCTTTAATTGTAGGGACGCGCTCAACAAATGTTCACGCTCATTTTTACCTGTACATTAAAGTACACTCCTTAAAGGAAAGAGACAATTACCGTGCAATTCTTTCTACAATTCTACAATTATGCAAATAGCTGCAGAAAACAAATTCGTCGAAGCAGTAATGCTTCCATAGAACATGCTATACAGGGTGAGACACATAAAGCGTTACCGTCTATGTAAAGAAATTTCGGAAGAGAATATTTTGTTTTCTTCTCATTTGGATAGCTGTTATAAAAAATTTGTTTGGAATATTTATTAATATTTTACATACGTAATTGAAGATTTATAGTTTTGTAAAAGCTATTAGTGTAACTTGTAAGTCATTAATAGTTGAAAATAGTCTTTAGATATCTATACATTGATGAAAATAATTTAATTTACTAATAAAGATTCAAAATAATTCTAAAAATGAACTTCTTTCCACACCTTTTACAATATTTGATTCTCGCCAATGTCTAGATATTTAAAGATAATTTCCAACTTTTAATTACTCTTAGATATCTCTTCGACTATAACACTTTAATTTAAAAAAGTTTAAGAAATGTTCTCCAAAAATTTTATAAAATTTGACAACTATCCAAATGAAAAGAAAAGATTATCTTGAATATATCCCATTAAAAAAAAATAGGGGTTGGTCCATCCCTCTCTCTAAAAGACTATCCGCAAGTATTTTGTTCATCACAAGATTGCACCATTTAATTTACAAAAAATGTCCACTTCAATATCCACAGTGGTTTCCAAGAGAATACTTAATCAAGCCTTATATGTCTCACCATGTACATTAACTATATAGCAGACTAGAATCCACTTAACAAAGCGTGTCAGTCGCGGTGGACGCGATAGTGATCTTCAGATTTTCATCTAGAACCCTGAAGAGATTTCGAATCGCGTGGTCGAAGGGGAGTAAAACGAGACTGAGGGCGGAAAAGGTTTGCGACGGTTAAATAGACTTATTCTGCTCGACGAGCAAACCTCAGAACTGGTCACTGTCCGCTTATTTGTCAATCCGGAGAATGCGGCTGCGACTTGGAATTTCGTTTTTCACGGAGGGATGAGAAGAAGGGGGTGGCAGCGCGGGGAGCAGAATGCTAGCAGAAACGGCTAGATAAATATCGGGACAATGATAATCGCGGCGTTTAAAGACATCGGTGCAGAATGACAGCTTTTTGTTCGCGTTCAAGCTCGCTGACAAGTTTTCGGTGGTTCCGTTTCTGCTCTCCTTGCCATCGCAACGCCCGCCGGAGATAAGCAGATCTGACATTGAGTGGCAGAAAATTGTCCCGCGTACAAACCGCGAACTGATTCAAATCGTAAGTTAAACGACGCGTAAAAAGACTACCGACTGAACTGCGCTCACGACGCTGGTATTGACATTTCATGCAGTTCGCAGGTGCCTATCACGCTCCGTTCCGAAGTGATCTGCTATCTGTCAATGCATTCTTTTTTTTTCTTTTTTTTGGTACGATCAGAAATTGGTCAGAGTACCTTGTAAAGTGTATATTGTTTTTTAAGTGGAAAGTTATTTTTCTTAATAATTTACATATTTAGAAAAATTTTGAAATCATTTCTTTGTGATTAACGAGTAATTTGATATAACTTTTGCCTAACACAGTTGCATTCATGCATAGATCAGCCGTGCTCTGTGATTGGTCAGTAGTTTTCTTTAATAATTCTAAGGAATTTGTTTAAAATCACTCTAAAAACCACCACTTAACCATTTCAAGGACGCTGATAAATATGCGTACGTTTAATTTTTTTAAATTAAAATTGTTCTAAATGGAAAAAAATTCAAATCTATTGAAAAACTATTTACTATAAAATCTTTCAACGATAAAAGTAAAAAACATTGTTTTTGATAAATAAAATGTAAAATTAATTAATTTTAGAAGAAATTATAAATGTACACATATGCATCAGTGCTCCTAAAGAAGTTGAAACATTGTACCAATACAAAATGTGTTTGTTTAAAAACTTTCTATACCATATCAGTCGTGCCTCAGCATTTATCTTGAAAAGTTTCTTCCAAAGAAAATAATACGCTTTTCAACAATGTTCAATAGTTGCTCACAAGTTGTTCAGCGAAACAGAATAATATTCGTACCGTAATCTCCATCTCCGCGTTTTATGCCACGATCATATACCAAAGAGCGAGTGGTACGCCTTTTCGGTCCCTCCGCGTTTGTTATTCGTAGTCGAATAATACCTGGAATTCGGCTATTTTGCCGCGCGAGGCGACACAGGATTATGGGGATTAAATCCGCAGGTGGTTAAAGGTAGACGCAATTATTCAAGAGCATGGAATCGCAGGCACCCCCCGCGCGGTGGTATGATTTACGGCCGACGGGATCGAACGACGGTAACCGGGATTTCCGTGCGTGCACCGCTACCATTGCACCATATAACGCTCGCGTACTTACTATTTCACACGACCGCGAACGAACGTGATAATCTTGTTTGTCGTGCGGCTGATGGTGCACATATTTTATGCACCCAGCCTCTAACAATCGGAATGGAAGGACAAGTAGGTATAGCGTTTCCTGAAATTTCCCTGGTACCTTCAATTACCCAGTAATCCGTTATTGTTCCCCATTGTTCGCTTTGCTTTTCGCTGGAATTCATTATTTCTGTCCATTATGCTTAACATATAAAATAAAGTTACAAAAACATTTGAAATTCAAATCAAATACACAATACTATGAAATAGGATCTACCTGCTTTATTTTTAATTAATTGCAATCAATTCATTGCATTCAATGCATAGTTTAATTACATTTTGTGATTAGTCAGCGTTTTAAGTTTAGTTAATAATTTGTTAACAGTAGCGGAACTTGATTGAAATCAACTAGATCTAGTCTACAAACAGTGTTAGACGAGTAGTTTTTCTTTCCTCGAGACATTCCTTTCCTAATGTCTATTTGTGGTTTGCTGGTAAAAGGGAAATAGGTAATTTTTTGAATTAATTAAATTTTAAGGTTTCAACAACTGCAATAGCAAGTCCAGAAATACTATGTAGCTTCACAATTTGAAAATAATTCTGTGTATATATGTATTTGTGTACACATGTCTATCATTAAACTATAATTAAACTTTTTTAAAATTTGTTCAAATTGAGAAAATTATATTGTATAATTTCCTGCATAAATGTAAAATTAAGCATAAATTCGTAATTTTGGATGGCGGTGGCTGTTCTGATGAAAAATTACGTTCAAACCAAGTCTCTACTGCTTTTTTCAATTTTATGCAGTTTTCGTTTTCTGAAATCATTGACTTCTTACTTATAAGTATATTAAGTAGCCTTTGAATTCTTCATTTTATTTGGGATGTCATTTTAACAACTGTATAAGATATATTGCAAATATGAAAAATATCAGATAATATAAACACATGTGATCATCGATTTCATGAGGAACAAAATTATTTTTTTTTCTCATAACTGTCTTATACAGTGACCTCATTTAGTATCTACTTATTTATATTTTCAACAATTTAAACAAAATTTTTGTCAATCGCTATTTAATTTTCGAAAAGAAGAATTAAGCATATCATTTTTAACTTTCCATTTAATTTTTAAACAAGTACGCCTCGTTGTTTTATTTTGGAAGTACAGTTATTACGAAAAACGTTCACTTTATTTTAAGGTAATTGCTAATGATAAAAACCAATGGATTCTACAGTTATATGGTCTTAAGTGTTGTAGTCTTAAAAAAAAGTTACTGTTCTATTAACTGGTTTTATTTTCCATGCTGAACGCAGTATTACAGTCATTCCAACGCCATGTTACTTTCAACCCTAGGGGTAGGGATGAAGGTAACAAATGGCTCATTTAAGGGAGAAGGCCCATTTAAGAAAACTAGTGCAGGCAATATATCTTTACCCTTTTGTTTTTATTACATTTGAAGATAACCAACATTTGCCATGGTAAATGTCTATATATTATTTAAAAATTCTGAGAAACTTAATGTGCTACATTGACTTCTCCTCTCTTTCTCCCTCACTTTCTTTTAGAACATTCAAATGTTTCGTCTCGTTAACAACACACAATTTGATTTTATAAACGAATTTAAGAATAGCTATTATTTCCATTCTTTTTACTAAATTTTACAAAGTGTTTATAGTTTTTCAGAATATTATTAATTACTCTAACAAATTTTTTCTAATTTTCTTTGGTTTTTTCAATAACAATTTTGTCTGCTTTTGCTATCTTATAATTTTCTTTGATTTCCCTGCCTTTTCTGACTCTTTATAACACTATATATGCTTTATTATATTTGAAATAGTATTAAATAAAATTATGTATAACCAACAGAACAAATTTCAGGATTGAGTTCATACATAGCATTATAAATTCAATAATATAACCTATGAAAGGTTCCTCTGCTGCACTGTATCCTAATTAACATTCCAGATGTTACAATATCATTATTTCTTTCATCAAATTTCATATCTCACTCAAAACGTTCCACACACGATCCAAACATGCAACATGCCGTCTTTATTTGAGGACAGTTGAAAATATAAATATGGAATGGTTTTTATCGCTTCGTCCATATATGAAAGCGAAGCGATGCGTTGCTCTAATTTGTCTTAGTTGAAATATTTTAGTGTTTTACATAAGTATTTTATGTTCACGTGTGAACCGGTAACAAAATTCGTATCATTAACTCGTATGTGAGCGTATCATGAGACTACTACCCAAACAACGTAGAGACGGCCGTGAACGAAAGACGTAAAGAAAGACGTAAGTACGCGCGAGGCGAGAGGACCCGGGGGTGGATTCCGTGCTGACCTATGATTAGCAATTAGCTCGGACGAAGGTGGTCACTGGATGTTTGCGCAGTGCTGAACCGGCCATTAAAGAAAAGGACCAGGGAGATGGCGGGCGTAGAGTCGGCGCTTAGGTGGCCTTTGCCAGAGTTTCGGCAAGTCGGCGATTCTGGACACGATCTCGGTGGTCCTCCGTCTTTCTTCGTTTCGCTCTCGACCGTTCTTGGCGGGCTAATTTTTTCCTCTCGCTCCCCGCTACGTTCGTGGCGTCCTCAGGTTCGTTCCTCTCTCCTTCGCTCTTCCTGGATATCAATTATGTCCCGCGCGCGCTGCCACGGAAGACCTACCGGTGTGTGTCTCACCTCCGTGAGGAGGACCCCGAGCTCGCCTCGTTATCCCTCGCCGTGGGCGTCGAAATCCCTGTGTAAGGTCTCTCAGGAGCTACAAAGTGCAATTTAAGAAAACTCTCTCCTCTCCTCGCCGCTTCTGCCTTCTTTCGTCTCGTTACAGCTTTCACTTTTCTTTGCAACCCTCTTGTTCCTGAATCTCGACGATAAATCGCGCCATTGCTGACGTTCCTTCGCGCGGGAAACTTATTTAGGGAAGCTACTCGAGTTCTTTCATTTTGTTTTTTACTTGTTCGCGTTAGGATAGTTTCGGCTTCTTAGAAGTAGAACGATAATTATTCGATGTAGTACCTCTTCGTTAGCCATGAAAAATGGGTTCGTTTAGATTTTCTTTGCACGATGCTGGGTCTGTATTGCTACTCGCAGTTCAGGTGGTCAATAAAATTGTACTACTTGAAAGTACAGTTGGTTGAATATTCGTAGATACATTACAAACTTTATAGTTACAGGACTTTTTTTATGTGTTATATTTTTTAATGCCCGAAATGTAAATAATTTAATCAGACAAATTGATGTTTTTTGGGTGTTACAATTTCTACTGCTACTGCTGCATTTTTCATTGTAAATTGCACAATGCTCGTTTATGCTAAAAGCTGTTCAATTTTAATAAGTTAAAAATTATATTTAACTTGTTTGTCAAAATTAGCTAATTATTTATGTTTTAGAGTATTAATAAGTTTAATTATTTAAGAGTATTAATGTCCTTTTTTTCTTTTTGGTAGAGTCAAAGTTTCGAATTTGAATCGAATTGAATAATGTAGACGAAGCATTTTCTTTATTGTACAAGAATTTTTAAGTAACCATTTTAATTTCCAAAAAAATTTTCCAATCGTACAGCAGTTTACATGCTTTATCTGTTGTATATTTATGAGAGCTTTGATATTCCACATAGCATCCTGTCAGTGTTGTACAGAATTGATCTACTCTTGTTTTTTTAATGTAGAATAATTATTATTACCATTTAACAATTTAATTCGTATTACAGAATTTATTGAAATTTTTCTTCTATTTGCTTTTATCAAAAACTTTAAATATTTATTTTAGAAACTTTAAAAAAGTGTAGATGTTTGCAAATATTGATTCTTCTTTAGTTAATCACAAGACCACAAAATTGAAATAAAATAAGTGCAAATCATTTTTTGATATTTTGATTGATTTATTTACCTTTTAATTGTATTATGTGTATATACTCTCATTAAAGATTTTGAAGCTTCTGCTTTTTTATAAAATAACAGTATTATAATTATAAATTTTATTTTTTATTGTAATTATCTAAGGTCTTAGTAGTGTAAAAAAGTTATGCTGTTTTATATGCACTTATTTATTTAAGAATGTTATTATTTACTTTAAAAGTTTAATATGTTTCAAACTTTTGAGTAGCCTTGTATATAGTACAAATAATTTACAATAAGCATCAACTATTACATCGCAAATTATTTTTATGTCACAAATTTTCTAATAAAAAAAAGTGTTATTAATTGTAAAATCGATAAAAAGAATAATAAAAAAAAATATATATATATATATGTAATCAAACCAAGTATACATCGAGAAATCATAGATATTAAAGTCTACGGTATACTAACTTTTCCTTAGGAATTATTCCGTAAGATGCTTCTCAGTGGGGTGCCGCTTCCATTGTATTTTCTAAAATATAAATAATAAATTTTTATGGAAACACAGCTTCCCTATCAGCAAATGCCACCGTACGTCACTGATGCTTTTAAAAAATTTCAAGTTCTATGATCTCAGTGAATAGTGGAAAACAATAAACGAAGCCATTTCCATTCGTGTAGTATAATTGTCATTACCCTTTAACAATTTAATTGGTACTAAAAAATATGACTACCACTATTTTTGTTATACGTTTGTATAGGGATCGAAGTTCCTAAATCTAAACTATCAAAGAATGTAGATATTTGTAGTCAATCTCCCAAGTTCAGGCACACAATCCACACCATTGATTGTGCCTCGAAGCAGCCATCCCTCCACGCTATTAGGCGCAACTAAGTAACAGCGTTATTATATTGACGATGAAAATTCATTGACTCTAAAAGGGGTCTGAAATCCTTTGTTCCATTCCTGTTCCTACGAAGGAACAGCGAGGAAGAATTCCGCGCGAGGCGGTGCCGACCTAAGACCCCATTATGCACGGCCCGGACAGGGCGCGTGATTCATAATATTAGATTCGAGTCGAGGCCGAATAATGTAAATGCCACGTAGAAGGGCCGTATATACGCGAGGGGGCCCCGTTCGAACAAGCGCAGGGGCGTCACGCTGGCGGCGAATGTAACGATGCGGCGACAACGACCAGGACGACGCGACGCCATCGGCTGGAACCCTGCACCCACCCACACCCACGTCGGACCCTTAAATCTCCATTCTCCGCCGCGCCCCGATCCCTTCGCCCCTTCTTTCCTTTCGTTAACCTCGTACACCTCGATCTCTCCTCTACACGTGCCGTCCACGCATCGTCATTCATTCGAACCGCGAATAGTTTCACTGTTTCACTTCGTTTATGAACCCCTCTCCGTCTTCTTTGTCGGACAGCGACGGACATACTCTGCTCGAGAGATTTCAATGCCGCGATGTTCCCCCGCGGCTTAGTCGAGTTTTGTTCGTTTAACGCATCGCTGATCAAACTATGCTGCTGGAGGGGTTGAAAGAGGGTTAAGATTACATATTTTTTTGCAATTCTTTTGTTCTTTAATTAATCTTTTCAGGGACACGTATGCAAGTGTGTAAAATATAGTCAGTTTTCAACTTAATGTCCCGCAAGGGGTTAAGTTCATTGCAATTTTAGAGTTATGTTTATGTATGTCGTTTATAATTAATAGTATTCTACAGAGAAGCAGTAGAAGAATTGTAAATATGATATATGTTGTAACTGTTTTGGTAATATCGGTTTTGACCTATAACGGTCATAAATGTTATTCTTCTGATTTAAATTGGTTGCAAGGCAACTGTTCTGGAATCGACACTCGTATCGAGTTTGTGGTTACTGAAAATCTGGAATATCACAGTTTTACTAGGTTTCCAAGCTTACGTTTTATAATACTTGTAACGTTTATTCCGAGATTAAACAAGATAATTAATACATGCAACGTGGTACTCTTAACAGAAATTTTTGGACAAATACTTTTTAATACGCAATAAGAGTAGCATACTAAGTAGCGTAGATTCACATTTAAAACGAAAAAGTCAAGAACAGAGATAAAGAAATTTGCAAGCGAAAACCCGAATTGTACGCGATTTCCGGTTTCCGCGTACGAATATCAAAGCGGGCCGCAAAGTTCCAGCGATATTTCCCCGGCGAGAGTCCTGGAACTTTACGACTTCCAGGTCGTTGATTTGTCACGATCGGCTAACTAATTGTCCGGTTAGTTTGATGTAGTTGGACCGGGGGAGCGTGGCCCAGAGTCGCCGAGGCAAGGACAAGGTTCCCCTATTAGGGAGAGTCGATTAACGGGGTTCTGTTAAAAGCATTTTTAAATACACGATGCTCTATCTATGTAGATCGAAAATTTCATGGCCGTTGACTCTCGCCCCGTCTGCGTTTCTTCGTGAGGACGGTGGTCCCGCCGCCACCCAGACGTTTGGGAGACGCAGCAAGTATAAACAAAGCGGGGCGCTCTGCTCGCGCCTGCATTTCCATCGGTCGAATGGACCGTGAAATTAAGGGATAGTATGCTCTCGGCCGTCGTTACGTTTCCTACGTTTTCCATCCTATCACGTTTTCCATCAGCTTCGGTCCGTACGACTTCTAATTAGGGGACAGCTGAAATAATATATCTCCGAACTTAGAAGCGTTTAAGATAGGGAACATCGATCCGTTGATTCCGTCCGTTCACAAACCAGTTCTCTAAGATTACCGAGGGATATTAATTAAATTAAGACTTCTTCGAGAAAATCTTTTTTTTCTTCTTCTCTTAGTTTCTAGAATGATAATTCCTATTTTTAGCGGTTTTTTATAGATATAGTTATAATTAATATTAAATTCAAGTAATTGAAAAATCTTTTATTTAACTTGAAGTGTCTTCGAATTTGTACATTCCTCGTTAATTGAATTATCTTATTTGAAATCGTTTAAATAAAAAATATTGTTCAAATAATCAATTAAATTTCAAATCATTTTTTCAAACTTTAAGCGAATTTAAGATTCATTCAACTTTCCTTTTTGCCTCAAAATACATTCTAGGCAATGCGAACTATAAATTGTAGCGTGCAGTGTAAATTTGGAGCACATTGTCATAAATAAACATATTGTTTTCACGAATGAATGACATTGTAATGATATTTTGAAAACAAGGTATTCGAATTCGATTGGTTTGACTGATCTGAACAAGTTTTAGCGCTACATGAAAAGACGTCACAATTAATTGTAATAATTGGGTGCATCGCTCAGTTTTTGTTCTTCTATCTTTCCGAAGATCGATACCTGTCGGTCACACGGACCTTCTCTCGTTTATTTTGTTCCTGGAATTCGCTGTCAGGCGGTAGACACATTGTATCGAATA
This sequence comes from Xylocopa violacea, assembly GCA_963969225.1. NCBI lineage: Eukaryota > Metazoa > Arthropoda > Insecta > Hymenoptera > Apidae > Xylocopa > Xylocopa violacea. The sequence goes on from CAXAJV010000004.1 coordinate 27,035,948, forward strand.
ACACAGTGAAGTATTTGAAGCTATCAAACATTCTTTTACGTAGCATTGGATATTTTCCAATGGATCCATAGGATTTTCCTGTTGTTGTTTAATAATATGTTGGTTTTTTAGGATCGATATTATGTAAGTATTTTTAATAGAATTATTATCCAATAATTCTAGCTAATCGACTAATTAAAATATAATAGAGATTCGTTTGGTGAATTTATTTAATTAATTTTTGAAGGTATATAAAAGTGTATAATGTATATATTTTTGTTTTTGCTTGGTAAGTGCTGTCATCTGACGGGTGGTTGATCTACACTTTGACGGCTGTACGGTGTCGCCCACTGGCGAAGCTTTCGGGAAGTTTTTTCTGGTTTTTCTTTCTATCCTTTGCTTATACGTACACTTGACCCTGGAGTTTCATTCCTTTCCGTAATTCCACAGGTGTTTGTTAAATGTTATATACGTATGTATGCAATTTGCATTTCTCTGAATTCTATATTAATTTAAATGCAGGACAAATGCAGACTACATTATATATGTTTAGAATACATCGCGTACTATCGTTGGTAATAATTACATGAAATAATACACACATGTACATATATTGTGTTCACGTTGCAGATAAACATACATTTTATTAAGATAGTTCTTTTTTACTGACATTTTGAAAATTATTTTCATAATATTGCAGGAGTTGTAAACGGTAATACGCTAAATTATATGTATTCAATTCTAAATAGTAATCAAAATTTTCATTTGTGGTAACGATTTACAGAGCGTACTAATACAGTTAAAATTAAATATTTTAGAAAAAAATGATTCTCTTTAGATCTTTTTTATTTACAAATTGGCTATATCATTCATAAACCCAGAGAGACGTTTTAAACAACTTGCTGCATTCTACTCGGTAAAAGATAGTGAATCTTCTATATCTTGACACGCTTATCGTATCAGATTATTCGGTTTGCCGGCATTTCCTTGAAATTGAAGAGAGGAGGGCGCGATGCGTCCCGACGTGTAATGCTGCTCCCTGGCTCGCAATTTGTTCGAGCACCGCGATCGAATCGATTTTAGCCAGCCGTCCGGTAATAGGAAATCGTAATAAGGCTGTGAAGCAAGACCGGGCAGGGCCATCTGTTGTCGGCGCGGTCTGCGACAAAACAAACAGCTTGCCAATTACGGGGTGATTTTGGGCCCGCTCGACATAATTTCGACCGGCGAGGAGGACAAAGGCGGCTTGTTTCTACCACGCCTACCGTCGTTAAACTTCACGACGAGGAGGGCACGGCTCATAGCTACCACTTTCCTATTCTACCCTCGTTTGGTGTCTCTATTTACGCCCTCTCACCGACTACTCGTTGGCCTCTTTTATAACCTCCAGATGGAAGCCCAGCGTTTCTCGACGGGTGGTCGATAATTCTTCGATTCGATTCTAGTAGCTCCGCTTGAGGTCTTTTCGTTTCTTTTATTTTTTCCTCTCATACGATGATGCTATTCGATTTACAACAACATTTTCGATTTACAACAATTTTTGATGCAGAAAATTTCAATGACATTGATGTTGATAACAAAATTATAGCAGTTGTACTTCTTTATACGATAAACTGTATTTATCCTCTACATGGATATTTATATCTACAGTTTGTCCCCCAAATATCGAGCCACTTTAAAAGTAAATGAAAGTTTAAGTAAAAATTTATTTTTAACGAACATTTCCTAGTTCATTTTCTAACAATGTTTGGCAGTTTTTTAATGAAATATAAAGAATAAAAATGATGTATCAAACAAGTAACATAAAACGAGGGTCACAAAAGTATTCAGTCGCTTCGTAAAACTATCGAATAAAGAATTACATTTTTGTCGAAGGTACTGCGTTCGTTGGTAGTATTGTATGTTGTATTGTATATAGAAAGTTTAGTTTAAGAACTGATTTCCTATTCCAATCTACAAAAAACAACTCCTTAATGCAATCGAACATTTTTGGCAAGATTTAAAGAGATCTTTAACAAAACATTATATTTGTAATAGGACAAAACTTAAGATTCATCTTCGATACGAATGAGACAATATAAACGTTGAAATTACTAAAAACATTGTTAAATCCATGCTAGAAGCTATTATAGAATGGGTATCCAACAAAATGTTAAAATTTATATTTATACACTAATTTTGAGACTTTTTATTTTGCATCTCTGAAATACAATATTATTTTAGTTGTTCTGCTTTATTTGGAAGCTGCTAGTATAGTAAAATAAGTTAATAAATGTTCTTTACTTGTAAATCCATATTTTTATACAAAATTTGTTCAATATTTAAAATGACAAGTTATTGTTAGAACCGACTATATATGTGTTAAAATTCTTTGATTATTTGAAAAATATTTCTTTAATATTTGATAAATCATCATATTAATTTAAAAAACTATTTGTAGTACTACTTCCTTTTTACAAGTAATTACACATATGTATCAGTATTCTTGAAAATGTTATGTAAAGAATTTATAGATTAATTATAAACTCAACATTTCTAGTTAGAGAAAAATTTGAAATAGAACAATGTACAATATGGAAAACTGTATTCTGGTATAAAATTAACTTTTACAATTAATTTAGCAAGAGTGAATTGAAATATATTTTTTTAAGTCCTTGTTTACTAATTTGTTTTAAATCGAACACGTTTAATTTCATAGAATTATAAGTGTATTTTACTATTAAGCATCAAGGGTCGTTATACGTTCGCTCTAAGTAGAACACATTTTACATGACGCTGGTACAAATAATTTTCATTTCAAACACAATTTCTTCGTAACTATATTCAATAAATTAATGGATGAAAAATTTTTGCAGAAACTAATATTTTTTTGCGTTAATTAAATTATTTGAGTCGAAAATGTATGTTTAGTACTGAAAAGTCATCATTATATTAACTTTCAGCTTTTTATATTGGTTAGGTAGAGCAATTGGAAAATAAAACCGTTTTTCACGTAACACAGATAAAATGAAGCGTATGCAATAAAAATAATTCCATGTTAATATTTTCTTGCTTGGTAGATAAATTCTTCGATCATTTAAACTATAATTTTCCTTGACGTTAAGAGCAAATATATTTATAGAAACATTTAGTACTAATTTACAATAAAAATGTAATAATGCTTAGTAAATATGTTTAATCTAATTATAATTGTAGTAACAGAATTGAAAATATTTATTTTCAAACTAATTTAGCAATAATTAAATAATTTTGAAGATACGAGCACTATAACGGACTTTCCGCACAGAATATCATAATCATCACGTTAATATCATCTTCGTACGTAATTTGTGATCCTGTCTCTCTTATAGTGCTAATTAAGCGGAAGCAATGTTCTCATTTCGCGTAACCATTTTTAAATTCAGTGGAGGGTGATTCGTGTTTCAATTTCTGGGTATTGTCGCGGGAAAATGCTGGATGTTGGCACATTGTACCGGACAATGCGCGATTTGTAGCAAAAGTGATATAACGAAACCTATTTATGCAAACAAACATGGAATATAGGTTTTTCGTAATGTACGTTTATTCGTCGCTAATGAGAGAATCAAGTCTCAAATGGAGATTTTGTTTATGAATTGATATGTAATAAGGTTAATTTGTTCACTACCGGCGAAAAGATTTTCTGCCTTCCTTGTTTCATTCATTTTACACGTCTCATCTGTTTAAATTAAAGATACATAAATATACAATAATTAAATATGACTTTCTTGGTAGACTAATGATTACTTATGATCAAGATGACAAATATTGTTTGGAAATATAGAAAAACTTATGCAAAGACTTAATATACAGTATCGAAATAATGAAAAGAACGTGTAAAATCGATAGCGTTTTTACGACAATCACAGAAAATTGGGTGTAACACAGTCGCTTTGAAATATTAGCGCGTCGTGTACCTGCGGTGACTGTGATCGAGGAATTCGAACGTGCGAAGGGAAGATTTAGGGCCTGTAATAGGGACAGTAGAGGCACCGGTAGCCGCCATTGTACTTTTCCGAGGTAGCTGGTTCCGCGTTACTAAACTACTCCATGCGCCATGACAGTCCTCTGGTTTGGGGCGAGGAAATAAGTCCAACTTATTCCGAATCACGTATCGGCCATTATGGGTTTATAGGAGATACGACTGGCCGCCCAACGACGGAACAATCGTGTCTGTACGAGTTCGTTTGTAAATTTATGTTTTTAACGGATCGCTGAATAGCCACGAGGTGCAACGGAGGTGAGATAGAAAGAGGCGAGGCCAGAAGTTGTTCGACCATTCGGTGGGTTCGTGAGGGGACCCGGAGGACCCGGAGGTCGGGGTCCTTGCGACCGACCCAAAGCGCAGAAACGTGAGGAAAGACCGTGGCGCACCTGAGCGTGGATACGATTGGGAAAGGAACGGATTCGGGTGACAAGGAAATCGTGAGAATCGTCAGAATGCTGTGCGTGCTCGTCGCCAGCTCCGGGGGATTACCTGGGATTCGTCGCTGCAGGGAATCTGTAATCTGTATACGCGCACCCCTCTGTACAACCCTCTTTCTTCCGCTTTCGTCCGCGATATCTTCTTCTTTCTGTCGGCGTGCGTCGAGATGTACGGAGGTGCGAGAATGTACCTGTCGCAGGTACTTTTCTGGACTTATGGCTATTTGATCTGTATATTTCACACCTCTGCAATGGAGTTTTCCTTGGTTCTTTATTGGCTTAGTCAATGCAGCAGGTGTATATCGCTAGTGTTGGTTAGCTCGATGTAAGTTTTCTTCTGTGGGACAAGGCGATTGATGTAAAGCGTAGGTGGAAAAGAGAGTAGGTTTATTTATTTGTTAAGTTGTTTGCTAATTGGGAGATTGTGTTGGGCAAGATGCATTTCATTTCACGTGACTATATATACATGTAGATTTAATAGGAAAAGGATTTGTTAAAACTGGAAGATATTTGGATAAATAATATACTCCCTCTGTCCCGTGATAATAAAAAGCTAGATTAAATTAAACAATAAATTAAAAATATTACTCTGAATTTTTATTTTCAATGTTCACATAGTTTCTGAATTTTCAATAATTTCGTTACTGTATTTTAAACTTTTAGGTAGGATTCCTATATGCGCGATCATTCTTGTCCTTTTCTTCAAGTAATGGCTTGATGGTACTTGAAAATCGTTATATTTACATCCACAATCTTGTTTTTCCAATGAATTAATATTTTCAACTTTTTGTTTTTCCTTTGTTGCATCAAAAACTGCACAATAGCAACTCGATCTTTGTTTGAAAACTCTTTTTCTTTTTATCTTACTTTTACAGTAGATTAATATTCAACTAAAATAAAACAGTTGATTTTGATCAGCGGATGAAATTAAAAAAATTGAAGGTTTCGAAATTTTGCACTATAATTCCCGTTTAAATGTTCACTTGCTACTATTATTATAGGACAGAGGGAGTATTAAAATAATGCCAATTTTGTAATTATTAATATGTTGTTTCCTTAATCGAGATCAAAATTCCTTAATCGAGGTCATTGTTTATTTACATGAATGAGAAAACTTATGTAAAATTTAAAATTTGAATGAAATTTGTTTATAAGAACCGAATTGAACGAGCTTTGCAAAGATTGTCTACTGTGGATCGAAGAAGTTTAGAAGTTGAAGTTTTGCATATTATTATTAATTGAAAATTACTAAACTTTCAAAGGAGCAGGTATTAAGAATTCAAAGTTTTTAATAGGATAACCAGATAGCCGCAAAACGTGGATAATGTACCATTATACTTTAATAATGACTGTTAACAGTGTTAAAAGAAATGTAATGGTATTAATACTCCGACAAATTGCTACTTTAAAAATTAATAATAGGGTGAATTATTTAATTGTGTTCATAAATATCTGGTGTATCAAATGAAAGTTATTTGGTGTCAGACAAGGTATGCAACGTGACAGTACACGTTATGTACAATTTTTGTGATACAATATACAGTTTAAAAACAAATTTTGACGTAGTTAAGTGACTCATTTTATAGATGCTTATGTATATTGACAAAAAATGTTACCGCTTTGCAATTATTTTGCTATATTCAAATTCTCCAGAAAAAAAAAAAAAATGGGACGATTTCCGTCGATTGTTTATATGTGTAGAATAATTTTTGTTTTTCACTCGTATACACACGTTGGTTTGCGCCATACGTGACTCAGCGGCAGCTTTTTGCATTCGCTATCGAACTGGCTGCGGGTTATTTTGTGGCTCGAATCGATCAGCGACCAATTATCGTTCAAACGAGAGAGTACTTACTGCCGCCTCGTTAACCCGTAATTATCGACGGAACGGTAAAAGTTTCATTGCCTTCAAAACTCTCATCTCTCTCTCTTTCTCTGTCTTTCTTTTTTTTTCTGCATTCTATTCCGTCGTTCCTTCGTTGAGATCACTCGGTTCCCGTTTTTCTCTCCGGCATATCGATGCGTTTAATCGGTTGCGTGACAGAGCATCTTTGAACGTACATTGCAAAAGAAATTCTGCATAGTTTGGTACAAAAATGGTGGAAATTGGTGTCAAGGTTTTTTCACGTTTTCACACTTTTCAATAATTTGTATTTTTTTTTTCATTAAACATTTTGCTACGTTGGCTAAATTATCAAATATAAGTTATTTCGAAATAATTTTATTTTATTTCGTTTGATTTATAACTTTCAATTAACTTTCTCCTAAACTCGTAATAATTAATTTCAATCAAGCTTTGCAGGGAAAAGAATTTCCACATCCCGTTTTAATTACAGTAACGAAGAATCAAATTTGAATATTCGATCAAAATTTATTTCTACAAAAGAGACGAAAAATAGTGGAAATTTGCATTTATCGATCGATGCCAATTTTTGTTTGCATATTTTAATTTTGAAAAATATGAATCAGGAAATGAGATGTTCAAATTCCTGACGTTGAAATATAATAATTTGCAGTTTTCTGACTTGCTAAAAGTTAACAGTGTAACCCTTTCGCTCGTCGTCCGTTTAAACCTTCGTTCAAGACGCATTCAGGGTCTCCTACACTTTTGCACGGGCTCCTCGTTCCGAGGCAATTGTCAGCGAGTACCCTTTTGTCGACGAGGCGCTGCATACACGGGGGAGTAAACAACCGCGTTTGCCACTTCAATAACAACTAGGTGGCCAGATAGCGTTTTGGCGTTGACCAGCTTCGCTTTCCGGCCCTCGTTTCCTTTGATCGACCCCTCAGAATCGCTCGAAGAATAAATTTTCCACCGGTCCTTCACTCTTTCACGTTTTTCCCCTTTTTCTCTTTTACCGTTTTGCGCAGCTGTTTAGTCAATCTGTATCAGCGTTTCTCTCTTTAAGTTTTCACTGCGCGTGCGCGAGGTTAATCCGTACGTTTCGTTGTCGCTTTTTCGTTCAAATGTTAATATTCCATTGTTATTACTATACTTCCATTGTTATTGTTCATTACAATTGAATTTTGTACAAAATACTTCAATATAGTAAAAGATGTTTTTAATTACGCTATACTATTCTACATATAACTTAAATGTACATTATCTTGTTTTCTATTTTATATATCAGTACTTTAAAGAGTAAAATGTATCAATTATTACTTTCGATGGAAAATCACAATATTCATGTAACTAGTATGTAACTGGTATTCTTATTTTTTGATGTTGTTAGTGTAAAGTATATGTAAGTACACAATGAATATAAGTGTATTCTTCATCAATCAGAAGCAATACAAAAATCGAAAAATCGAAAATTGAAAAGAAAATGAGCTACACTATATCACTCGTAACTTATAAGTAGCAATTCACGTCATCTTGAATTAAAATATTGTTCCCAATTTTTTTTATTAATATCAAACGTGACATACAAATACATAATTTGTCCATATAAAATCCAATACTCTCTAAATGTCTTAAATAACGACAATATGTGAGATAAAGTCAAATGTTACAAAAAAAAATAATAAAATGTTGAATAATAGAATAACGTGTTTAGTACTATAATATATAAATAGACAAATTTAAAAATGTTTTCTTAACATTTTTCTCGTATGATCGACTGCACGGGACAATCTGAAATTTGAAATATCACTTCTGTAGGAATATGTTATTTAGGAGAAATAATTCCCACGTCCACTAATGTATATATATGAATACTTTATTAAATTGACAGTCGCTATTATCCACCTATCTGTCGCTAGTCGCTAGTTCGTTCTCAACTCTCTCGCTACTCGCTGTCAACTGAACTCATTCGCTGTTAAAAACCTTTCTTTAAAATTATTTTGTTTTTTGAATTTCAGTTCTCCATTATATGTTTTGAAAATTGACATACCTAATTAAACCTCTACAAAACCTATTCAACTTTTTTCAGTGAACAATTCTTTTAAAAAATTGTAAAAAATTGAGACTCTTTATTTTTATATGCCATTTTTATATTTACTAATATAGAGTCCCATTTTAATTTAACAGTGTTATTCGACACTAAAAATCAATGTTAGGGATTGAAATCAAAGTTTTACTACCCACTGCAAAAAATCAAAACTTTATTACTTACATAATTACTTAAATTGATCATTTTTTTCAATCGATGAGATGCGTTTCAAATTATTTTCCTCTTTTAAACGATCATGTGAAGTTGATTTGGGAACTATAATTGCACAGGCGAGACTTGTAATTATTCCTCTACGATTACATGGAACTTTCTTGATAGCTTGTCAATTCTGAGAAATTTACTTTTTATTTTACTTTTCTTTTTTGATAGAATTTTAATTACTGATTTCTCCGTATTTAGTTATTCTTTTGCAGCTTTTCAAATTCTTGAAACTGATTTTCTGTTTACTTTATATGCTTTGCCAACTGAATTGCTGTAGTAAACAATTCCATCTTTTTTGTTGAAGCTCATATTTATTGTACGTATAGTACAGTTATTAACTTCTGTACCTTGATTTACACTTTCTATTTCAAACGATTTGTTAGAAATTTCACATTTCTGACATTTATTTGATGATTCAAACAACAATAAATGTATGTTTATAAAAGAAGACTTGATCCGTTTTTTCCATTTTCTTACTCCTGAAAATAAGAAGCCAAATTTTTCAAATGGGACTCTTATTTACGGATAGAGGGCAGTTTAAAATATATTATTTATACTATGGATAATGAGAGAGAGAGAGAGAGAGAGAGGCGGAGGGAAATGGAAAAGCTTTATTTAATTGAAATAAAGAAACAAATACAAATTTTACTTTTTAATTCTCTATCGACGATTGAGAAGCGTGCACCTTAGTCAACGGAAAACCAGCGGAAAACGATGAAAGAGAACGTTGTGGGTGGTTCCGTAGAAGTCTCATATGTGCTCGAGAAGATCGAGGGTTAGGGATGGGCATAGATAAAAAAAAAAAACAGAAAGAGAGTAGAATCCCATCTGTCAGCACTTTCGCGTCGATATTCTACCCTGTTTATATCTTAAGAGGAAGAAAGAAAGCTTTATTGCCATATTGATAGGTATATTGCCGCAAACCAGCCGTCGCATTTTTTATCACCCCGTCTTTACGAAATCAATTCCGTCGAATTTTTTGTACGTATTTAACGTGTACATCTTTTTGCTTTAAAAAATATTTGTATCGGTCATCTATTTTTTTGAATTACCGAGGTCTCGCGTTTCTGTGTCTTGATTTCCATTGAAATTACTTTAAATCAAATTTTCTTATCGCATAAATTGAATACTTTTTGTTTTGTTTAATTTAAAATTTTGGATAGTACTTTAATTTCGGGAAAAAGGTTATATTAAATTTTAAGATTGTATATTTTGATTTTAAATATTTTATTGTATTTTAAACTGAAAAGCAAATGGTGAAACATATGAGAGAATTTAATAACATAATAATGTAAAATAATTAAATTTGGTGATATTAATATGTTATTATTTTATCAATTTTTACGAGTTTATAATTTCTATTGTTCGTCAAAAGTTATTTATTTTTTAATAACGTGTCCCAATTATCGATGAAAGTTGTTGATAACTTTCGATAACTGTTACGTGTAACATCACGTTCAATATTTGCGCTTCACCTTGTTAAAAACTATTTTCAATAACAGTAGAAATCATAAAACAATTGTTATTTGTATTTTCATGGTCTTAACAATTTCTCATTGTTTTCAATTATTTACCGTTTGCTATTCTTTCTGAATTCAAACTTAATTAACAAATTAAACAAAAACTATTTTTAAATAGAACTCATTAATAAGATTAATTGAAAAAGTTTTCTAAAAGTTAAAAACAAATATTTACTAACAATAATCAAGCTCTCTTCAGGAAAAATTGAAGTTGCACTTTTCTTTCAAAATCTTATTAATTCAAAGGACTCTAGAGATATTAAAAAATTTTGTCGACGAAATGAAATTAACATAAATTTGAAGATTAAAGTCTTGTCTTTGCAACGACTTCTGACAACTCAATATATAACTTTTTACGATTATTTTATCGAACTCTATATGAGAGTGTGTCACCGACATTAGAATAATTCAAGATACACCACCAAGATTCACCACAATCTTATTACTTCTTTAGCATTCCTTTTCTACTTCATGCTACATAACATGTTTTCTACATATAACATAGGCTTTCATAATTCCATTTCCCTACATGGTTATTATAAAACCCTTAAAGCCTCAGCTTTCCCATTCCTCCCGCCCCCAAAACACCCGCAGCATTCAAAGCATTCAACCTTTGGTCCCATCGCGTCTTCAAAATCCTTTGCCTCGTGAGAACATCGCGTCGCATATTTCATATTCGTCGTTGTTCCCATCATCTCACGCGAGAGCGTCGATCGCGAAACAGCTCGCTTATGAGCGGGAATGCAGGAATTCTTTAATACTGGCTGAGAATTCTCTGTAAGCCGCCACCGTTGGCCACGTCCTAACCCTTTGCGGTCCAGGTGGTACCGCCACCGCTGCTGGTAACTGGACACCAGGGTGGGTCCCGTGGCAGGGCGAAAACGGCGAAGAAGACAGGGTAGGAGGGAGGCGAATGGGTGCACGCAACCTGCCTGCCGTTTGGCACCCGTGCCAGATGTTTCTCTCGTCTCGGCTACGGGAGGCAAGGACGAATCGGCCTATACTCACCTTAATATCCTCCCTCCACCGTGGAATGCTGGCGAACGTTTTCCGAATGGATAAACGAGAGATACTTTAGAGGCGATTAATAACTTTCGTTTTTTAATTAGTTTACGATCTGCTTGCGAAGACACGAGTACCGTGGATAAGGATGGGCAGATTAAATGGACTGCCTGAGTAGCTGCACGGTGTTCGTGCGAAGGTTAGCGTTGAGTCGATCGTTTACTCTAGTGCAGAGTTTCGTAAGTCTTTAATTGGCTTCTTTATTCTAACTTTTGTTCATTTTCATACGAATTATTCTTTGAGGTTATTATCTGTTTCGAGTTTTTAGGTTAGTTGTGATCTTTTTAGGTCAACTCGTGTGTATCGATAAGAGATCGGCTGAGGAATAAATTAGTAAGGAGCATTTCATAGTTATTACGCTGACAGTTGATGAAATATAAATAATTTCTGTAAATGATAATTATGAGACTTCAACAGTGAGATCATATAATTATATACATATATATATATATATATATATATATATATATATATATATATATATATATATATATATTGCAGATATTGCAAAAAGGAATAGGAAAAGAGCAGTATCATCTGAAAAATCGATTTAATAACAAATAAAATGAATAAAGCCGTAATTGAAGCCATATACGAGATATATACATACTGGAATTAAATCTCGTGATTATTATTAATAATCATCAATATTATTAAATCCAGCAGTCAAACAAATCGATATGAAAAATGAATGCTTTTTATAATGTCATACGCAAACGTAACCGAGTCTCATTAATCGGATGCAGCTATTGACATTTATCATGCGGTCCTATGTAAAGTGTCAACAATATATGGCAAAACTAGATAAATTAGTTTTCTATTTACTTCCAATTAATTCCTCTGATAAAAATATCATCAAATACGTCAGTTGCAGAAGTGGCCAGCAAATTTTCGGAATAGAATTATCAGGGTGCTCTTCTTCGGAGCCGCGAATATTCTACCTGTTAACGGGGGAAGCAATCGAGGTAATGAACGCTGGACAAAGGGAAGGCTTCGCAGCTTTGTTTCGAGGGCAACCGGGTCCGCGTTCCGTGGGTGGATGTTCGCGTCGCGGAGACGCGGCTCTCGTTTTGCTCGACTCACCCCGTAGACGGGCGAAACTTGGAATACTGCGGGGCGGCATGGCCGAATACAGCACTCGAACAAACAATACGGCTTCCCCCAGATGCTTCCGGTCTCTTATTTCACCGGATAGCCACGCGAACACGTGTCCCGTTTCCTCCTCTTCCTTTTTCGTCCGTCTACAGAGGCAGTATGTACTTTTCCTATTTCCTTGCTGCCCCTCCAATGGATTCGACAATTTAATGGCCGAACGACTGCGTCGACGATCGCTCCCGATCGATTCGCCGAGTCAGATAGCAATTCATTTTTTAATATCGTTGTAAATTTGCTTGCGTTTTAGTTATTTATCTGGATTCGTTTTGTCTTCTGAGTTAGAGCTACGTATGAATGTAATTTACTTATATAATGGGTGAGTTATGTAATTTTGCATACCTCGAATCACTTTTAAATTATACGTCTGATAAAAAATTGTTACATATTAAAGTTGTTTTGCTTTGAAGGACAAACATTTGTTGTACGTGGAGAAATTAGAGTTATTTTAAAATATTTTTGTAATCCCTAGGTAAAAGCTTAATATATTTATGTTGAGAAAAATACCTGTTTCTTTTCATTTAAGAAAATTAAATTAATTTTGAAATTTCGAAAATTCTCTTTTAAAACTATACAACTTCTTTATTTAACAATTTTTTAGTAGATGCATAATTTAAAAATTATTTCAAATGTACAAGTCATGTACCTTATTTTCCTCCTTCTCGTAAGTATAAAAGATTTGAAGAAAGAATTGAAGTTAATTAACCCTTTGCACTCGGATGTCGCCTCTGAGGGAACTAATTGCGAAAGTTACAAATTTATTTCATTACAATTTTTTGAAGAACGCATATTTCTTCAAAGTTTCATTGAAATGGTAATTTTCTATTGCTGGTTAATTGCTTGGTAATAATTTCTATTGTTAACTTTTACCAGCAATAGAAAATTGCTGGGAAAGCGTCGAGTACAAAGGGTTAAAACTTGTTAAAAGACGTATCATCTTTGATTCTTAAGTTTCAGACGAAATTTTTATGTTTATTGCAAAGAAATTTAATTCATTTGACTAAAGTATCACTTGCATAGTAAATTGGGAACTACAATGAGCAGTTTAGAATTTTTTCTGATTTTTTAAAAGTTTAAAATAATAAGAAATCAAACCAAGGAATGAAAGTCCTATAATACCAACTGTAGTTGGAATTATAGGCATGATTACTGAAAAATCATATTTTTTCTCTAATTTTGGTTCAGAAATAATTATATATTAACATTATTAAACATATGTAGCGATTGGAAGCGGGTAGAATTCGCAATAACGTATAAATATGATTTATTTTTTCCTTCGAATTATCGTGTATAATGCGTACAACACAATATACATATACAGCACTGCATTCTACTTAATAGATAAATTAACATCTAAAACTTTATTTTATTCATTTAGCTTAACTCCACATTTAATTTTAAGAATGTTGTAAAATTTTTAATGAAAGTATGTCTATTATTAGTCTATTATCTATATGAATATTACGTGAAACATATTTCAAAAATGGAGGAATATTATTTGTCCATTGAATAGTTTAAATTAATAGACGGATTCAACATTTTATAAAAAAAGGAACTATCACAAATATTCAGAACTTGAATTTCTAGCGCACCTTGAACTAGTCTGTAGGAATGCATACTCCGGAAGTTTTGTTACCGTCGTGGCGGATGGCGACACAATCTCCAGAATTCGAATTGGACAGGCAGGTGACACGGCTATTTGCCACTCACATGTTGACTGACCACCAACGAGTATTCTTATTTCTTAGCGGGGTGGTTTAAATCACTCTGTGATTTTTTTGTCAGTGATTATTTTATAAGACATAAATCAAAAACAACATCTGTATTTTTCTTCCTCGCACAAGTTTAAAAAGTTTGAATAATGAACTGCAATTAATGAAAACTTGTTCAAAGAAGTGTTTAACTAAAACAGAATCTTAATGAAATAAAACAAAAAAGTTAAATGCTGTATTTAATTGTTGAAAATATTGATGAAATTATATTATATAGTCTAATATTGTTAGAGTGTACGTATACATAATAAAATTAAAAGACGAAGATGCATTTAGATACACCAGCATTTAAATAGACACGAAACATGTACATGTCTCTTTGTAATACACGTAAATACCATATTGACATCTACAACAACTGTTCGAATACTTCTCCATTACAGTTCGAAAATCTTTTCATTCTTTACCTTCGCGTTACTTAATTTTTGATACTTCTAATAGAATCATCGGACACCATTTAATTCTAATTTTCAATATTTTTATACATCTTTAACCATTTGGAGAGCACATCTTATCTTAATTCCGTGGGTCACTCTTTTGTAGGTTAGGATTCATTAAAACTCTCTTTTAAATCTTGTAATATTCACGAATAGAAATCTATATACAGATAGAAACTCTGATAATCATGTATACGTCCTTTGTAGAAACGAGCCGTTTCGCTATATATTACCGCTATGTACACGGACAAGACGTTGCACCACCTGGAGGATGTTGTCGCGTGGCATTACGAGTCCCGTTGGCAAACGTTTAACGAAGGTATCCACGGAGCACGTGTCAGGACGTAGTTCTATGTAGCAATAAAAGCCCCTTTAGACCTCAGCCTCTCCGGAGCCACTCGATCCTCCCCCGCCACGGTGCTTATGCTCGAGGGTAAAGCAACGATATACTACATTTCCTCCTCGTAGGCTCGTACCCTGCAAGGCACGCGACTCGGCGTCCAGCTGCTTCCTGTCTGCCGTTCCTCCTCCTTCCCCTTCCTGTTCCGTCAACCCACGCGACACCGTCCTCCTCTCTTAACCGACTGTTCTCCTCATATTTCACAGAACTCGTATCGCTTCGTTCCTCTTTTTCTCTTTTCAATTCAAATTAACTCGTCCAAACGAATATCGGATCCCACTCTTTCCTCCCTTTTCCTTAGAAACGATCACGTTTTTATCGCTAATTATATCAAACAATAAACTTTCGTTAATCGCGCAGTTAACGACGTAACAAAACTTAAGTCCCGTTTTGATTTTGAATAAAAGAAAAGCGTGTAACTTGCTGTTTCCTGATTCGTAGCACGAGTTGTAAAAGGTTTTTACAGTTTAGCATGATTTACGAAGAAACCGTATAAACGAGAAGGAAAACAATTTGTGACTTAAATGTAAATGGTCACGAAATTGCTGAACTTGTGTGATCGTTGTGCAAATTGTACAACGTTAAGGTTGACGATGTTTCTCGTTGAAACAGTCGTGTTGCTGTTGTCCTATTGGTAGGGAATAATGTAACAACTGCCGTGGTTTGCCACCGTCAGGTGGCGACACAGATACGCTTGGCACGCGCCGCCACGTTTGATTATACGCTCGTTTAAAAGACTCAACAATGGCGTAGCTACGGCTCTCGAAATATAGTCATTACATGCGATATTTTGTGACAACATTCCATCTACACACCTACTACATCTACATTCGTGATAAAAAGTCATCTTACGAAATTATTGCCCATATTTTTACAGTAAAATACTCGCATTATTTATTGTTAGACGTTTATAGAATTGACGTTAAACCGAAATTTTCTATTAAGTTGTATAACAGTAATATTTTGTATAAATATTTTACACGTGCTTGTAATTATTTAGCAACAATTATTTATTTCTAAATTTCTACTATAATTTAGATATTCTGTCCACCTTATACCAAAGCAGTACGTGTGCAATTTGACAAACTATGCAGGTTACCACATTAAATGTAAAATCTTATATATTCAGGTACTTTACGGGAATTAATTCATTTTTCACAGAAAATGTTCATTTGAAAGTACAATTTAATTATAAAGCATCGTTTCATCGTTGTAACAGTTCAATTCACTAGTTTCTATCATACTTGAAGTTCAATGTTAGTTGTTCTCAATGATAAATATACGCCCAATTGCATTATTTCTAAATTTTATATTCGAACTAAAAATGATAGAAAATAGAAAGGAAGAAAAAACGCAGGTGTAATAAATTAAAGAGCTATCATTATGCGAATGATCTACAGCAGCGATTCTTAAACTGAGGATCCCTCAACTTTTCGCTTTTATTCAAATAACGCGCAATTAATGAAAATCTTACATGGTCAAGACTCTTTGCATTTGTCGTTACTTAACTGGTTATTGGGCTCAGTGTTGGGACGAGGTCTGCAAAAAAACTGTTGTTCAAGAGTGGGGTACTCGGACTACATAAGTTTAAGAAATTTGAAACGAACGGACGTACGCCACTGGCTCACGGGTTCACATCACGTAGCGAGCGTGTCATACAGACGACTGAATGCCGGCGTGTCCTTTCTTTGCCTCTTTTCCTTCCGTTCCGTACCGATCGTTCTCTTCTATCGGCCCCGCGAAACGGCACGCAGGCGCAACCCGCAATTTAAACGATATCGATTGTTGTAATTAACCGGGCAGCACGACAGGCACCGTACGACATCGCGTGCACGGATGCGTGCATGCTCGTTCGTCGCGTGCTCCCGTGACCCGCGACGCGCGACGATCGTTTTCCAAACTTTCCAGCGTCATCCGTTTCCTGCGGCGCGCGCACGAATTAGCGCGCGCTGATTACAGCTACGACGCAATTCGAAATAGCACGAAATGGACGAACGTCACTGCGCGTCAACTGGGAAATTCTATTGCGGCGAAGCTCGCCTGGAGACTCGAGTGCCACACGGGAGAACGATTTCTACGTGATGCGAACTTTAATCAGAACAAACATTGAAATAATTCCGTGCAGCTGTTCGCTCAACTATTCATTTCAAGGTTAGTTATAATTTCGATTAACTCCGAAGGGTTTTTATTCGAGATTTATCGACAGATTGAATATTTTATAGTAGAGATTGGAATTTGTATTGCATAGGCGTGCAATTGTGCAATTCAGGGGAAAAATGGGAGGGTGAGATATCTGTTATTTACTGATAAATATATGATAAGTATAATTTACGGATAATTAGATTGATGATATTCGGAATTTTCTATATAATGTTTGAAATACTTTTATTTTTATAATTATTATATCTGTTATTTTTATTACGGTAGTTAGTACAATATCGGGCAATTATTATTAAATAAAAAATACTTTGGTATATCAGGCGATATATATAAAAAGATTGCCAAAAGAGTATAGAATTAAAATTGAATGGCACGAGTTCGCATTTGTGTCACCAGAGGGTCGAAAGATTTTATGTATTTCTTTAGCAATAAAAAGGAGAATGTGATTGAACCGAAACGACGAATCTCACTAAACTATCTCGATATCTCTTTTTATTTTTTTGGGGAAAAATGCAGAAATATTTTATTGGCCCCACGGACTAACAATAAGAAAGAGAAACGAAGAATGATCTGGTGAAGAAAAATCTTTCGATTTTACATCTGTACGATATTTTCCAGATGTTGGCTTCGAGGTCTCTAAGAAAAGGGAGATACAATATTTTTACGACACGTTCGAGCAGAACTAGAAATATCGAGTCGCGGAAATTCGGGTGTAACAAAAATGAAGATATCCTCTTCGCTTTTTATAGGAAATGAAACGAAACTTACTTTTCTTATGCACCCTCAAAATTTTTATCGGTAATATTTTAAACCAACTTGCATATTATACGAAATTTTACTCAATTAAAAAGATGGTTTAACGAAACAAAATTAGCAAAATTTGTTAAAATTGTATATTTAGCAACTACAATTTATTTTTATTTCACGCGAGTCACTGTCGCGCGTTAATATTCGAATCGTTCGATTATTACATGCAAAACTCGGTCCGTTTTAATCGTAAAAACTCAAAGAGCGTATCGTCTCGCGGTCGATGACCGTTTCTCAAGAAATCCGCAAGTTAACGCACTCTTTCTTTTCTGGAACGTGCAAGTCCGAGGTGTGTTCTTCTCGAGCGTTTTAAACGAGATCGCTGAGGTATTCGACGCGTTTGCGGTTAGAAAGTTCGAATAAAAGACGGAGTAATTTAATACACATTCAGAACGAAAAAGCTGGTCTAGCATTAATATCAAATATTTCACAAATCATATGTACTTTGTGAAATAATTATATTTACGTATAATGACATAACTATTGCACAATGTTTTGAGAATTCCACGTACATTAAGATACAATTATTCAATTATACAAGAACACAAGCGAAACAAAAAATAGCTATGAACGAGAAAGTACTTAAATCCTAAAACAATTTTTAGTTACAATAGCAGCAAAAATTATAGAATAATTCCGTTAGCTAAAACAAGTTACAACGGAAATTTGAAGCAGAAAAGTTACACCGGACCAGATTCGGAACAGTCGAAACGGTCCGTATGTAAAAGAAAACTCGTCTTCCGAGGCGAGATCTCGTGACGAATCGCCGGGAGAGCCGGTCTGCTTTGAGGGTGCGCAGGGATCAATCAGCAGAGAACAGGAGGGACGAGGGAAAAACAATTTGTCGGGCACGGTTCCACCCTGGTAAGATCAAGCGTCCAGCAAACGATGGGTCGTTGGGTGTGGATATACGGTGTTTTTTCACGTGTCCCGGGGGTGGCACGAAGGCAAAGCGCGGAGGCAAAGCGCGGAGGCAAAGCGCGTGCCAGCGGGGTGCGGGAAAGCGATTAGTTTTTAATTTGCTCCGGCCCGATTCGATCACGTGAAATTGCGCTCGAGAGTCTCGTTCGTTCTCGCCGGATTCGCTTTGGATTTTTGGCAGCCGGTCGCCTCTCTTTTATTATTATTATTATTTCTTTTTTTTTTCTCTCTCTGTTTCTTTTCGCGAACGTTCGCGTCTGACTTATTTAGTTGGCGATGCCAAGATTGAAATTGCTTTCGACTTCTCGGTTTTACCTCGGTCTTGCCCGCCTTTTTACTACGCCGCCCCGAGTCAAGTGGCCGCGTCTCTCGCTCACCGCATTATCCTCAGCCGCTCACCTGAAAGGATTGATTAGTCGCGAGGTTTTGTTACGGCTACATTGTACCTGGCAATTAAAATGCCCGCGCCGCGATTATTTACAGGTATTTTTGCCCCGTTTAATTCAATGAATCCGCCCGCCCGAGTCTTTCGCGCATGCGCGCCTCGCAGGGATCTGCGCTTTGAATCAGGGCTGTGCCGTAGATTTCAAAATTACATCTACACGAGCCGTTCACGCGTTGTCTGCATGATCTTTACGTGGGCTTTTGTCAGAGCAATGTAAACTGCACAAATTATTATATAGTGGATATTAGAATACACAACAAGTTCATATTTTTTATTTATGGTACATTACTTTGGTTTAAATAAAAGTAACGTTAATTTTTTAATTTTTATAATGTGTACGCAAAACCAAACTTAAATTGCTATCCATACCATCCATACGAAACAAAAGAGAAAACACGTTATTATATATTTTACATATTATAAAATACATTCGTGTGTCCATATTTTTAATACATCGCATAACAGGCTTAAATAAGAGTAACATTAATTGTTATATTAAATTTATATTCCTTTTTTACAGTACCGTACACATTGTGCACTGTACACAAAATTCGAATTATAATGCAATATTATTTACAATTGAATTATAATTCTCTTGTAAAATTATATAAATTTGTTAAGAGAAGAGGAAAGAGAGAGAGAGAGAGAGGGTCTTCCACCCATCTTTCTATGTATTACATTGTAGACATAAGTAGATGATACGTGATATACATAGTTGACATTGTTTACGCGTAGCCATAGATTATGATAGTCTACGGATAAATGCCCAACTCTGCTTTGAATTAAGCGTAGATGAATTCTTTTCGGATTTGCAGGCCGTTGATGAGATCATTCTTGTTCGTATAATTTAATATATCTTCGAACCAATGATACACAATATAAAGATACAATAAGAATCTTTTTTCAGTATTCAAATATTAAGGGTCAGTATTACACTTTAAAATTGAACATTATGTATTAAGTGTAGGAAATGAAAAATAACCTAACTCAACCATTATTAGCCATAATTTGATTTAATATGAATAAAAAATAAAGCTACATACGATTGTTTTACATATAAAGGTATTGTTAAATGTAATTTTTTTCTGCCTTATATTGTCCATTTATTAATTTTATATTAACCGTAATAGTACTATAACCAGTAATTAATTCCATACTGACCGTTTTTTATTTATACTGATCATTCGCTATTTATCTACTGACCGTTTAGCATTTTTATGCTGACCTTTTTGGTAACAAAATACTAACCAAAAGTTAATTTACGTACTGACCATTTAATTTGTTGCCATAAGGTCACAACAGGTCAGCAACTTATAGATTGAGAACGTCTTATAATTATCGCTGATTGAAGATGTCGCTCCATAACAATTCTTTCTTCTTTTCTGTTTATTTCGTACAGTTACTTTATCTACAGGTAGCTCTTCTATAACACGGTGGATATGAAACCCAGAGCCAATACGGTTAGAAACAAATATTTTTTTTTTTATTTCCATATAAGTAACACTTAATATTTATTATATAATAGTTATGACATCGCAATAGAGAGTTTGTAAATGAATAAATTATAATTTACTTATACATTTTCATGTAAAGCCAGTACAGTTCATTACTCCTTTCTGTTATTATTTTAAGGTAATTTAGTTTTTAAATGTGTTAAACAAAAGTCATGTTATCTAAAGCGAAACCGTGCTGAAAAAAAAAGATATTAATGGAATTTTAATCTTTAAGCGTTTTGGGTTTTGAATAAATTGTGTAATCGGAAATGAAAACGTAAATGTAATAACTTCTGCTAATAAATTCTATGGGGAAGTTGAATATAGTTAAAAATACAAGCACGTTATGGTAATAAGCGCATTTTTTTAAATTTGATATTGCAAACATTTTAGCGCGATATTATTGCAAACGAATGTGTTGAGTCGCAAAGTATAAATGTAAAAATAGAAATATTCTGCTTCATTGGGTACCATTGTTATAATTTTCAAAAAAGTACCGAACAAAAGTGTATTTTGATATCAGAAATTTAAAACATAAAATTAAAATAGTCTAATTATTTTTGTGATCTTAAGTGTGTTTAATGCGCACGATAGATTGGAGTCTATTTTGCGCTTCAAGCGGTTACTTAGCAACGCTTGATATGCACAGTTAACCTTTGATAGAAACTTAAATAAATGAATTCAGTGTATATGCAGTTGTGAACTATACCGTTTGTTAATGTTTAGAAAGTTAAAGTGTACAAAAGGAATGTATAGGACCGAAGTGTATAAGTGTATTTTCCATCAAATATAAAACATCAAGACAAACGAATTCGTGATGTGATGTAACGTCAAAACTGATTGGATAACATGGATTTGTTAGAAAATGGTTCGAAAAATGACCGTCCCCAAACCAAGTGCACTCTCAAGTGACGCGCACGGAAACCCTTACCTCTTAACCCTCGACCGTAACAGGTAATAACTTTATCACGCACCTTGACCTTTTTTTTTTAAACATCCAGGATGAAATTAAAATTAACTGAAAACTGTAATGACGAGCGATGATCTTGTAAGCTTATTGCTGTTACGGGTCAGATTAGAGTTTCTTTAGAATATTAGATACTATTTACAATTTTCAAACTCTAATCTGTTTTATATTGAGATGGACATGTTGTTACGTATGTACCAAAGTGTCGCTTCTCTTCGGTTTACGTTTAAATAACGATACTCTCGTAATTTTTCTGTCGCTTGTCGTATGTCTGTGCAAAAAACAAGTCAAAACTATATTGGTTGATTGAAATATTTATATTTGAATCGATTCGAATTTTTAAATTGAAACGTCGAATGTTAATCTTTCAATTTATTGTCAGATTGTGCAACCTTAAGTTACACGCACGCAAATGTAAGGGGTCTAAATCGAGTATCGATTTCGTGGCTGGCAAACATGCAATAATGATTGATCGACACACTGTCGACATGGTATCGACGCTTGGCACACGTAGTAACAAATCACGCGTTGACAATATTACCGACGCTTGCATGAATTAAGATTAGAAAAATTGAATTTTTAATGGGATACTTTCTTACGTTATTAATAAGAAAAGGAATATTTCACATAATAAATAGAAGTAGGTACGTTTGTATAATTAAAAAAAAGAAATTCATTGTTGTTCTGTGTTATTCTTTTTTAAAATATATTCAAATAATTGGTAATGTGTAATCGATTATTCTTTCTTATATTATTAATAAGAATATATATTTAATATATATTTAAAAGAGGGAAAAGACAATTGTCAGAAGGTTCGAAGTTTCAAAAATCATTATTTAATTTTTTGTATTAGCCTCCAAAGAACACATTCTGTTCTGGATTATAATTCGTTTCTATTCGCCTTGTAATTGTTAAAAATCTGACACCATCGAACATGTTTCTCAAAGTACGTAGGAGAAAAATCGTTCCTTCGAAGGAAAACCCAGAAGCACCGGACTCGTCGTCATAAAATCCAATTCTTTCGCAATGCAAAGATCGGAGAAATTGAATTACGGATTGGGATCGACAGGCACGTCGTTAATTGGGTTTCATAGCGGGCAAAGATCCAATCAGAGCCGAATAATTACATTCCACCGTTTCGTGCCGACTTTCCGCGTAGAAATTCTCTCCCCTCTTCCTCATCTCGTACGACTTAACCATATTGATTCGTGTCGTACACAAGGATTATGAGGCTGAACGCAACGGCTCGACGCGGAGGCGCTAAACGCAATCGTGTAGGGTGGTTTAGACGAGTCGCAAAGATGATATATCGTTCTTTTATATCGTATACAAGAACGTCTAAATTGTAATTGTATAATATATTAATTCGATCGAGTATGTTGGTCACTTTCCCTTTAAAATAAAGAAAAGAATACTTTTTATCGAGACACTTTTACACGTCATTAGTAGAAAAAGAAATATTTTATATAATTTTAAACGGTGCAAATATATCGTTACTTAATAATTTGAGTACTTTAAAGGGGATAAGGTTATTTTCGCGTTGATAACTTAGGGATGTCCGGTTTCGGTGGTCAGCCAAGGTCGACTGTCGAAAGTCACGTTGACTCTAGCGCCCAAGGATCCGGCGGCAATTTCGCTGCTTAATTCCGGTCGATCTGGTTCACGGCGTAGCGTGGAGCGTGTCGCGTGCAGGCACGTGCTCCGTAATGTATAATCTGTGCCGTGGCTCAAGGCAGTCTGAGGGTTGTACGAACCGTCGGACAGCTGAAAGCAGGAAAAGTTATCGCGAAGAAGAAAAGCTGAGATACGATTTATAAGTCGTTCGACGCGTGGCCAAGATGGCTCTTTATGGACGTTTTAAACATACTTGAGTTTTATAAAGCGACGTCAGATTTAGGTTACTAGTAATAGGGTAATTAGGTACTAGGAATAAAGTATATGGTTTCTTTACTTTTGAGTGATTATATTCTGACTTAGGTTACGTTGGTTATTCGAAGTGAAGATTTATCACTTTCAGAATTGTCATATGCCTCGTAGCGTTATTTTTGTAGTTCTATTAACAAAAGTAATAGAAACTCGTTATCAATAATATTTTCGCTCCTTTATAGAGTGTTACTGATCATATTAACAGATATATTTAAGACTATTCTATTTCTTTCACATTTCTTTGTTGCTAGAGTGTTCTCAATATGGATTTCTTTCTTTGTTTTACGAGTCAGTATATAGAGGAAATTTTTTCTATATTTTTTCGTAGATTGTTTTACGTTAAGATAGGCTTGTTTCAAACAAATTAATTAATTATTAAAATTAAAACTATTTTGTCAAAGGAAATGCATTATCATATTGGGAAACCGACATTTTTCTTTCATTTATATAAGCCTTTAAACATATTAAAATATTATTTGGTTTCGTTTACACAATCTCCGCACTCTCCTTTATAACTAAGTTTCACAGAAGCACGGACTTGAATCAGTCTTTACATCTTTATACATAAATCCGATAAGAAATAAAAACCTTCAATTCTTTTCCACGTGTTAATAAATTCAATAGATATTGTCTATTAATAATTTAGAAGATTGCAACACGGTTAGCCTGACCTCTCATGTTCAATTAGAATCCCGATACCACAGTTGCCTCTTCGTCCAGATAACAGTTCACCACGTTTGATATCGCCCCGACTTCTTAAGGAATCAACGAGCGTGCACCATTTCCAATCTATCGAGCTAATAATCATCACTCCGTTGTAAGTCGGTAGTAATCGGGGCAAAAAGCCGTCAGAAATGAAGGGAGTTGGAAGATAGTCGAAGGCAGGCAGAGACGCGAAAAGGGGTGCGACTCGTAGAGCAGGCGCTGGCTCTCTCGCCTTTATAAAAATGCAAACGGCCGATCATTTGAATACGTATAGTCGGTAATTCAGAGGAGGCGAGTGCCCGCCCGCGTCCACGCTCCCAGTGTGCGCGCGTGAACGATGAGAAAGGAGAAAAAAAAGGCGAGCCCTGGCCACGGTCCCGAAGAGAAACCGACGCGGAGAGGGTGTGTCGCGTACAAAGACGCGAGGACCATAATACCCCTTTCCCTTTCTGTCTTCCTCTTTCTGCGCGCTCGCGCCGAGGAATTCCTTCCCGTTGCCGGTTATACCGGTCCTCTTACCTTTTTTGCCAACCTATCCTTGCGTTTCACCAACGTGATTCAGTTTCGGGACGAGGAGAGTATCGCGCGTGGCTCCGAGCGAATATTTTCATACGGTTATGGCCATTGCGATTAGGTACGGTTGCCTCGTCAGTTGGGCTGTGATCCGTTGCGCCGCAACGAGTAATTCAGAAGTTTCGGAGCTTCGTAATGAGCTTCTGTTATGGGGACTGGTTTCGTTAAGGGATAATCGATTGTTAGGGTGCTATTTAAATAACTTTTTTCAGTCGAAATATCAATCGTGAGCGTGAAGAAATCTTTAGTTTCAAGTATTTTTTTAATATAACTGGCTATTATGAAATGTTTATTTATTTATTAATAAGAGTTTCTATTTTCTGATAAATAGAATGTATATTGATTCTGATATTCTGATTAGCAAAAAAGAATTCCTCTAATGTTCAAGATGATGATTGCAAGGTCATTATACTTTTCAGTCTGCTACAATATGCAATAGAAAGAAACAAAAATAATTTCTCAAAATATTGAAAACAATGGTATATATATAGTTGAAGGTATAAGGTGATGTTGAAGGTAATCTGTGGATCTTGAAAGCAAAACGATATAGAAGAAATCGAATAACGGCAGTTTCGTTATAATATTTATTTCTGCTAAAATTATGCATACATACATAGTGAAAAATGTACATGTATACTTTTGCGTCAATATGGATCGCTAAATACCACGCGAAAGTTACTCAAAATTCTTTTATTCATCTGTGAAATTTTAATTTTTTGCACAATGAATTAGAAACCGTAACAAGCACCTGAGAATTTTCTTGGACATTTTCTCAAGCGATAAAAATATCGACATATTTTTGCGGAGGGTAGAAAGCGAAGAGCAACACGTTCGCATGAGAACAGCGCGATTCCTATGCGCGTCATAGCGAACAGATTCTCTCGGAAGATTAAAAGAAAGCAGCAGAACAACGTGCAGTTCCGGCGGACGTGCGATTTTTCGGCCTCTCGGGCAGAGTTACGCGACCGTCGATGCATCTCTGACACCTGCGTCGTTGCGCAATGATCAGTACAAACAGCGATAGGATCAAGGGCCACGCGGATAGGGATCTAGAAATGGAAGGCGCGTGAATAGTTACCGGATACCGGTACGGACTGCTGCGCTCTTTCGAGGAGGAAGCAGGAACGCCTCTGAATATCGCGCGGTGAAAGAGCACGTTGATGGCTTCTTCCTCGAGCGGAATCTCGGGGTGGCACGTGACAACGCGGCTCCTTTTTCTTCTGTGTTTTCTCGTCCCTTCCTTTCCTTCTTTTTTTTTTTTTTTAAATTCCGCGCAAACCTTGTCGCTACGTGACCCCGGTAGCCGAGCCAGGCTGACCCATAAAGCAAGCATTAGCGCCGATCCGTATCTTCAGCCAGCAGCCGGCGACGACGGCGTCGACGATAGGGACGAGGGCGTCGGGCGTCGTTAGTTCGACCCGTCCCGTGAATCTCGTTTCGTCTCGTTGCTCTCGGAGCTTGGCATCTTTCATGAATAATTTCTTCCATGCATTTACATGTCGCACCCGCCCTCTTTTTTTCCTCCCCGTTCTTTCTCCTCGCGTTGCCACCATTTCACCCCCCTCGCTCTTTTTCACCGACTGCGAGGAACGTGTCCTCGAAGCTGCATTCGAATCGAAGGGAAACGAGATGCTTTGGCGATAAGAAAGTACTCGAGCCTCCGCTCGCCTCCCACCCCCTGATCGTTTAATTCGATCTTCCACGAGGTCGCCTGCCTACGCGCCCCTCCGAGATCCATTTATTCGAATCCCGTACCTACCCGCGATCCGATTCCATTTTCTTTCGCCACGATCATCCCGAATATAAGTGGCCTGGTCTGGAATTACTTCTTCCTTTTTATCGATGGAATCTTGTATATACGTTGACTGTTTGGATAGCGATTGTTAAAGCTGCGACTTGGAAGCTGCAGTTGAAAGAGGCACGAATGGTAACGAGGGGGTTCGTCGTTAATACTTACTCTCTGTGAGGTGGCGTAGACTTTTTTTTTATTTTCGAATTACCTCGAGTTTAGGTGGTGTCGGGTTTCGAATTAAATTTTTATTTGACCATCTTGAACAGAGAACAGTATATATTCTATATATAACTTTGTTTGTGCACGAAAGTTTATACATAATTACGACGAATTCTTCTCCAAATTAACGAGCCAGAAAGCATTGCGCGAGAACATTTGCAGAAAATCTCAACGCCTTCCGCAACTTCTCCCCGGTCGCATCTCTCGCAGCTACCGTTGATGAAGACGCGGGACAATTTCCGAAGGGCGCAAGTTGGAAGCAAGCGTGCGGATAATAGTGGACCACCATATGGGCGCGATGCACCGCGTCGAGCTGTAATTTGCATGCGCACAGCTGATGGTGTTTGCCTTCCGGTGGCCCTCCGTTTCTCCTCCTCGTAGGAGCCTGCTCTCCGCTCGACGCCGATTTTTCGAGGCGATCGACACGGGCTGCGAGGTCATGACGTTTTCGGCGAGGCGGCCGGAGAAAAAAGGAAGAAGCGCCGGTTGTTTGAATCGGCAGCTCGTTGGAACATGTGCAAGATGGGCGCACGCGAGCATCCCTCGATTCTCTGATTACTGGCATTAATGCCGGCCAGCCTCGGGCTACGAGTTGCGAGCCACGCATCGGTCTGTTTAAAATCGGCCGGTTCGAAGGCCGCGGCATCTCTGAACGTGTCCATCTTGCGCGTCCTCCGCGTCCCTATTTGCGCCTTTCGCACTGTTTTTCTTTTTCTTCGTTGGAGGAATACTTTTTTTTTTTTTTATTAGAATATGGCAACAAATTAAATGGTCAGTATTTTTTTATTAAAAATGTCAGTATAAAAATACTAAACGGTCGATACATAAATAGCGAATGGTCAGTATAAGTAAAGAAACGATCAGTATGGAATTAATTACTGATTAGTATCATTACGGTCAGTATAAAATTAATAAACGGACGATATAAAACAGAAAAACGCAAGTATTAAACGCAATCCACTAGAAACTCATTGTTTTTGATCAATTGATGTTCGTTTAGCTGCCAGCGGGGGCTTCACATATTTTCAAAGAATTGAAATACTGGCCAGTAAAATAGAAACCTTAGAATATTATTATTTTGATTAAATTTAACCTGTATTGTTCTTGGCACGTTTTGACGTGGATGTATATAGTCGTACATTATTTGAAATGTTTAGGCAAAGTGAATTAATTATAACAGATTGGTTTATTGGTAATTAATGTGATTAAAATGAAATTGTATACTGTATATTAAACAATAATAATTAATGGTTATAATAATGCAGTGATAAAGATTGAAACTTTTATTAAATAAATATTTCAAAGTCAAATGAAATGTAAATGATAATGATCAATTATCTTTCGCTAATTAAGTAAATAAATATGATCCAAGTTATATCGCGGTTGTCTCATTTTAATTATAAAAATCATATTTATTTATATTTTAATTTAAAAAATCCATCTTATCGATATATTCATATTTTATTCTTGTATTAATAATTTTCTGTTGGCCATTAGATTTTATATACTCCCATATACAAATAGCATATTTATGCTGGGTCCATGCAGAAATAAGCAACCAAATTATCAGTACGGTACATCTATATTTGCTTTGGCTCAAGTTGTTTGATTATGCACAAATAAACGTCTACTTGTGCCTGAATTTACAAACATGTTTGTACTTTATCTGCATATTCCATCTCATCGTGCAACTATTAAATTGAATCAAAATATGGCAACAGAAAGAAATAGAGACATATCGATACGGTTTTCGCGTACACGGCAACGGTAGTACGATTTACTTGCATATATTTATTTCTTCTGCCAGCCCACTTTTCTGTTATGTTTTTTTGGTTCCTCTATATTCATACATTTTTGTTCCATTGTCTTGCATAGATATTTTCCATTTTCTGCTCTCGCCTTTTTTATCACTTTTTCATAACTATTATAAGAGCTACATAGAATTGTTCCTTTTAGATGAGATTTTGAAAATAAGTAGTAAATAAGTAAGTGTAAATGAAGAAAAACTTGCAAATGCTTAAAGTACTAAATACTAATCCGGTTGACTGTATTTGAACATCTGTTACATCTGATTTGATTAAACATTTTCGAATTGCGTCATTTCCCATAAAAAATAATGTTTGCAACAATTTATTAACCATTTTAAAGTAAATATTGAAAACTTTCATGTTTCAATACGATTGACATTCTGGAAATAAGTTCTTTTTATATAAATTGTATCGTAGGTTCTTTTCATACAAAAACAACGTTTGTTAATTTAAAAATCATTTGTACGCAAAATGAGGCTGTCACCAAAGACGCAGGAAATTTACGCCATTTTAATTTCAAGCACTCTCAATGAAACCTTTATATACTTTTATTTCCAGAAGTCTCCAATAGATATTAATTCGGCAAAAAAATGTTGAATCATCGTCCTAGATACGAACATATGAACATCTCGCGACCATCCAATTCCAATGAGCC
This sequence comes from Xylocopa violacea, assembly GCA_963969225.1. Lineage (NCBI taxonomy): Eukaryota > Metazoa > Arthropoda > Insecta > Hymenoptera > Apidae > Xylocopa > Xylocopa violacea. Next base: position 27,065,338 of record CAXAJV010000004.1, read on the forward strand.
AGAAAAAAGTGATCAATCTCCGATTTTGACTCGCAAGCCGCCATAATGTAAACAAGAAGCGAACAGAGCCGGTGGTCGTACGGCTCCGTTCTAATCCAAATAAGGCAGACGGCATTCCGTCTAGGTTAGAGGGAACCACTTAGCTGTGACAACGCGTCGAATAAAGACGGTGGCACACCCACGCGGGTCCTAATACCAGCGGGTTCCATCAACGAGGATTTCCAAAAGGACGCGATCGAGAGGCGACGTTCTGATGTCGGATTCGACGATTCTCATGCACCGCGGGGTGCAACTGCTCGATCCGGAATAATAGGAGCCACTGGAGATAACTATCGTACCTCACGTAAAGGTGGCGTGGGTATCGTGGCTTTCGATAGAAATCGATGAATTTCGCCGGACCGTGTCTCGCGTGACTCACATCCAAATCTGTCGATCCTCGATGAGGAACGTTCTTCATCGCGCAATTCTTTGTTTCGTTTCGCTCATGAATAGAGCAGACAGTTTGCATGAAAATACAAATGGAATTTGTAATTTTTGTAATTAGTCAGGATATTGGTCTATTTAGCGAAGATAGCAGCTTTCTTGTTGTTAGTAGGGTGACGCACGAATCGAAATTAGGTTAGATTTTTTGATTATTGATATAAAGTAGTTATACGATACAAAGGAGATTTTAAGAAGACTATAGTATATCTCGAGCTTTTAATTAGTTGTATTCTTTTTTATCTTCCTTTTGACAGTTGGCGTACATTGAAAACTTCGAACTATGTTATAGTACATACACAGAATTTTAGATTGGTCCATTAATAGTAGAATAATTTAATCATCGTTCCGTATATTAAGTAATTTCCTTCTAATTTCTGATAATTAATGAGGTTTCCATATTGCTAGCCATAGAGCCGTTTATGATGCGTACGCAATTCAAATTGTTCTAAAATTTCAATATTGAAATTCGAAACGGGTTTATATAATTTCATTGTACATTATACGTATTCGTATTCACATTAGCTTCATTCTGCGTTTGTTTATACAATAATATTACTCTGCAGTTGATTAATAATTCGCAGTTGCATCCTATTGTTCGATACGTCTGCCTGAAATTCGGGTTTAATGACTTTCTGTTTCGTCGTGTTTCAGATATTCTGAATGAAATTTGCTGTTTTTATTGGGTTCCAATTCTATTTTGTTGTAAAACATTATTCGATATTATTTTGTAATAAATAATTACTATTTTTACGATTTAGATAATTTCCACGTTTATACGATAACTGAAATTTAAATAACAACTAACTATTCAGTGGTTCTGTGCAAGAAATACCTCCGCTAGAAAATTACAAACACAAAGCAACGTGTGCCCAACCAGCACACGGGAAAGCACGGAAGCTATTCATTTGCTTAAAACTTCGAAAACTATCCTTTAATCTTTCCAGGGCAGTAGTCAACTTTGAAACCACGGTGGATTCAGAAAATTCCGTGGGAGAGCCGGCGCGCTTTGAGTCAGGTTCACCGCAATCGCGAAACTTTCATTACATTGTATAGCCATCCGTTTAATCGACGAACCAGCAAGCGTTACACGTACGACCGCTGCAGAGGGTAGTTTTGGAGAGGCGAGGACAGAAGCTGCACCTTTGGGAAGATAATCCTCGGCAGGAGGGTCCGGTTGTAGCTCGTGCCTAGCCTTGCGCGAGAGCGGCCATCGAAATTGCCACCGCGGCTCATTATACTCGCGTCAGCGCCGCGTCACGTACGTACGCTCGCGAGAACAACCCTAGGTATACGGCTAGGCCTTCCTTTCTTTGCCCTCGTTTCTTTTTTCTTCTCTTCCTTTCGTTTCCTCTGCTCTGCTCGCCGGGTTCGTTTTCACCGACTGGTCCCTTCTACCGCGGAGTAAATTGATTTCGACATTCCTCCCAGCGTTTCATGGATTACTTCATTTAATATGAGGTTTCAGAGTAATTTGTTCGTGGAATTAAGGATTATTTGAATGAACCTCGGACCCGATGTCTGGTTATACATTTTTTGACGAATGTTTGCGTGCAATGGAAAAATCTTTTTCCCGATGTAGCGAGGTCAAGGATCTGGTTCGAGGCGAATTAAGAAGTTTAGGTTAGGTCAGGTTTAATATGAAACTTTAAAAACACGAATCATGACATTTCAGTATTTATACAAATATCATACGCATATTTAATGGTGGTTACAAAATCAGGCAAATTAACTTGTATAAACGTTTTTAAATTAAATTATGTTATACAGAGTAAAGTTAATTGTCAGGAAAAGAAAGACTCCCTTAATCATACAGTTTCTATATTACATATAATAACTATTTCACGTGACTCTACCATCTCTTGCTCATCTTGTTTACGAGTTCACCAGCAGGTCCAAAACGAAACGTCCTTCCGACCTTTCTCGTTGTCTCTCACTTTTCTGCCTCCTCAAATTTCCATTATACAATATTCAGTTTCACATGGCTAGGAATGCTTGCATCAAAAGAAACCGCTGAAGGACGATGAAGAAATGAAATGTATTTATATGAATAGAAATGTATTTTAATTTGTGAATCCTTTCATTAAACATTTTAAATCATGTACATTTAAGCAAATCAAACTGAATCTAGAATATTTATTCTTTATATACGATGTGTGCAGTGTAAAAATTTGCAGCGATTGGTTGCAAAATCTATTTACAGAAATGGTATAGATGTAAATGCAAATGCAATATTATATGGCTTGTATTTTAATCCCTTTTTGCTAGTATTTAAATATAAAACGTCAGTATCCTTTCAAAACATGCGAAGCTCTCACTGACAGCTAAATAAATACTAATTGGTCAAAAACGTAATTATTTTTCGACTTACAATGAGTCTATAATGGAGTGGATTTAAAACTATTTTTTCTGCTCTGCATATATTGTCTGTTTATTAATTTTATGCTAACGAATAAAGATAGTATATTTTATTTATACTGACCATTCGCTATTTATGTGCTGACTGTTTAGTATTTTTATATGAACCATTTTGGTAATAAAATACTGATCATTTAATTTGTTGCCATATTATATCCTTTTCGTGTACAATATAACTCGATTACGTGTTACCAGCAAATGTACTCACTTTCCGTACATCCTGGCACAGTTGTGTATACCGCGTACAGCAATTTCGCCGGTTGCAACCTTTCGTAAAAATTGTACGTTACATCCTAAACGTTAACAATGTGAAATTGCGCAGCCATCTAAAGCAAACTGGCAATTTTAATGGAAAACGTTTTTTCTCTCAAATGTTATTTCGTCATTCTCCAAAATTGATTCGAGTTACGAATCGAGTAACATTATAAAAATGTATAATGCGAAAGAATTTATTGAAAAAAAAAAAATAATAATAAAGTTGATCGCAAAATCTGTTTTACTCGATTCGACTGGAATTTCGAAGGCAACCTTACTTATATCGCGAAACATCATTCTTTCAGTAACCTCGTTTATGTCGCGTGTAAAAACCATCTTGCAATCGCTGTCTTTATCCAAAATAAAGGTATTTGCAAAACTTCAGTCTAGTTAAGCCCTGACAGTTTACCAAAAACATAATCCATCGAAAAGAAAAGAAAAAGCAATCAACTACAACCGTAACCTTAAACTCAAGCAAACCAGCGTTCGTTATCAACGATATTTCTGTCTAATTAATTAAGACATTACCTTGCAACGTGACTCTGGTGTAATTAAAAAGCATTCGGTTCGTTGGACGAAGAAAGAATCGCGCGATGAGAAAAGAGACGGGATAAAGTAGAGACGCGATCCAGCCGCAAAGCAGATTTGGTCGTTTGTCGCGACGGTGGTCTTCCGTTGACTCCTAGCGGCATAGGTGTGGTCGAGCGGCGGTCCTCGGCCACCCTCGCTCCGGACACCCTCGTTCTCGTCGCAGAGCTCATTTATAACGCTCGCCTGGGAAACACAAAGGGACTTCTTTCATCCTCGCGCTTTAATGTTTTCTCTCCCGGAGACGAGTCGCGGGCTACTTGTCCTTTTTTCTCGTTATTTCGTCGTCATTCACCCATCTCCCCCTTGTCCGCCGTACCTTTTTCCACAGCGCCACACACTCCTGTCCCCTCTCGATACGCGAGTCCTTTTCGACTGTTCCTTTTTATTTCTCAAAACTGTTCCTCGTTTTCTCCTCTTTTCGAACCTCTTCCCGTTGCGTCGAAGGTGCGTTTCTAGCGCGGGCACACGCGTCCGGCATAAATCCGTGCAACTCCTCCGAGCTACGACGCAATCAAACCTGGAATTTCTCACGGGGAACTTTTTTCCTCTCCTTTCTTTTTTTTTTTTTTTTTTTTTTTTTACTCCCGCGTTTCTTCGTTCCTCCGTTGCTCCTTGTCCCGAGCGTTCGCTGTTTCTCGTCTGGTTCGCGCATCTACTGACTTGACTTTCAAGGGAGCCGTGAAATTAAGAGGAACATAGGGGGCGAGGGGGATAGAGATTTACTTTTGCTCACGGGGTAAGCCGTGCATGATAAATAATGAGAGGGCCCGGCTGGAAAAATAAATACCCGACCGAGGAAAATGGCTGTAGTTAAGAGATATTCTGCCGGGGATTTATTACACGGGCCTGGGCTCTCATTAAAACTCATTTTCTAAAGCCCCGCTCCATCACTCCACGGTAATCGAGCTTCTCGTGCCGCGTTTCTAGGACAGCTGATCGCGTGCTAATAATGTCGTAATACTGCGGTACTAGTGCGTATTGAAAATGCGAGATATCACTGGTGGTAGCAGGTATTATTGTTAACCATTTACGGTGGAGAGGCTGTTGGATTCCGGGTTGAAAAGAATCGAAGAGATCGAGTACAGCGCGTTTTAAATTCCAAAGAAAGGTTTTATTCACAAGGTACGTGGTTTATTGTCTAGCGTGAAGTGTTGCATTCTGAATTATGAATTTGGAAGTTGTTCTGGTGTTTTGGGCCTGGTATTTAAGGAATTTTGTAAGGAACTTGGGAAGGGACAGATTCGTAGGTTGGAGGGAGTAACCAAGGGTCAAGAATGAGACACGGATTAAAAGTGACACAAGGGATGAGTAATGTTTGGGGTGAGAGACTGAGATGAATCGGTATTTACAAAAGATAGCGATGACAACCATTTGATATATTTATAGATATTTTAAAACTAATAATTAAGTGAGTGTATTCTAGTATAGTGTTCTAACATATTAGTTAGCTATAACAATAATACTGTAAATTAATTTATAAAAATACTCAGAAAATCTTTTCGATATCAAATGACTTCTGTTGCAAATAAGATGAACTATTATTTTACAAAATTAACAAATTTACTTCTCAAGTATTTAATATAAAAATCAATTTTGCAATGCAAATAACAATAATTCTATCAAAACCCTTACCTTTGATTAACACGCAATATTAAATAATCCAAACAATCCTCCGTTACCTTTGATGTACAACCTGCAATTGACTAATCATAAATTAAATAAATAAACTCTCAGCTACCATAATTCCATCAAGCTATGACTTCTCTACTAGCTGGACCGTTAGTTTCTTCTATAAATATGGACCCTCGAATGCGTCACGCTGACGGTCCTCCGATTAAGATGGATCCCTCGTGCTTGTATGCAAAGTGACGCAACGTCTTCTTCACGCGCAGTGTCGTTTTCCCCATGAAAATTACGTAAATCGTTCCAGTCACGTGCTTCTTCGTATTTCGATGTTGACTAGATAGGGCGGACCCCGCTGACCGAGCGGCGAACTCGCGGAGATCCTAGATCGTATCCGTACTCGAGAATGGCTCGAAGGTGGTACGCAGTTACTTGTGCCTGAAGATTTTTCGCCTTCCGTTTACACGATCCGCATATTTACTCTTTGGGAACCGCACGGCATAACGAATGGAGCCGTCTAGAACGGTTAAACGTTTCGAACGCTTCGTGCATCTCTACGTGAAAACGAGTAAAAGTGTTTTTTTTCTTTTTGAACAAATATTGAAAGTTCGAGTATCGTCTGAAATCGTATAATTGGTCATCTTTCAATGAGAAGTTACCAACCATGATCACTGAGAAATGCAAGCTTTTTGTAAATGATTTTGTAAATTGATTAATAAAACTATTTTTTTCAATTTATACTTAATAATTTACATGTAAAACTTAATCTTTCCAAAACTCGGGACTCTCGTAAACCGTCGCGGAACGCGACAACCACGATTTGTTAAAAATGTGATAGCCTTACTTATCGACAACAAATTAAGCGGTCAGTATTTAAATCAATTTTCGGCCAATTTTATTATCAAAATGGTTAGCATAAAAATACTAAACGGTTAGTTTAGGTTAGATTAGTTAGTTAAATTAATAAAGGAACAGTACAAAGCAGAAAAAACACGGTGTTAAACCCATTCCTTTCCAAGTCGAAAAATAGTTACGACTAATTGATATTTGTTTAGCTGCCAGTGGGGGCCTCGCGTACTTTTAAAGAATACTGACCCATCGTGTATGTAAACACTGACCAAAAGAGGTTAAAATTCTTTGGGATCAGAAGATTTAGCCGAAGAACAAGCGTAATTGTAGAAAGTAAATTTAATAGGTTTAATAGATGACGTGTACCACGCTGATGTCTTCTTTAATTCTGCCTATCGCTGCGCGCACACATCCTTATATATATTCAATCATCGAACATTCTACATTCTTTTCCATTCATTCCCTTGTTTTTCCAGGCACAATCATACTCTTTTGCACAAAGTTTCGAATATTCTCGAATAATTAATGTTCGAGAATATTCTCAATTTCGTCTTATGTTTTCACGCACACAAAGTCACACGTAATATTTACACATTCTTTTGGAAAATTCTCGAATATTCTAAATTACATTTTATTCCTTCATGCACAAAGCCACGCATTGCAAAATCATTCACACTCTACAATACTGACCAATAAAATACAAGTCTTACTATGGTCTTACTACTTACTATGTGGGAGATTATGTTACATAAATATTGTGTATTGGCGACGAACATTCGGACGTAATGCGATAACCTTCCGCTACGGTTACGACCTTTGTATTTTGAGGGTCGATCGTCAATTGTCGTCAGATAACGGCGATGCGTGGTGTAGGCGAGAAGACTAAGAAAAACAGACATCTAGTCGCGAAAGAACCGTTATGGAATTTGTACTACAATTTCTTCTTTTGTTTTTATTTATATTAAAATCTATTTAAGAAAAGAGAAAAGGAAACGCCTTCCAAGTGTTTTCAAATTACCTGCATGTTTATTATCGGACATGTGAAGCTATCGAATGTTATCGCGTTGACGTAAATGCCGTTTATAGACGTCCAATGTTTGGGATTGTAGATGCAAATGATGGCTATAGACGTCCACCAATTTTTAGGAAAATTTGTTAGAAAGTATAATAATTTTATTCTGTAAGTTTGAAACTTTCATCGAAATCCCCGAGATTCAACTAATTAAAAAAATTTGCCTTTGTCGTCCATAATTAAATTCAGAGTAAGCGTCAACGTGTTAATTGATATTTTTGCGTGAGATCTAAGGTGTAGGTGAAGAAGAATTCATCGAGTAATCCGGATTCTGCGATTTTTCACGATTTTACATTCTTACACAAAACGAAATGATTTCGTGTGATGCTTACTGAATTCAACACAATAAATAAAAACATTACAAATTGTGATATATGTACATATAACTAAAAAACGTAGTGTTTCGTTTATAAAAAGTTAATTGGCCTTTGAAATCTTTCTTATAATAGAAAAATTATTTATATTTCATAATATTCTTTTTACTGAGATATTTTACTCTGCCTCAGAGGCATGCGCTGACATTCGCTGATAGAGGGGCTGTGTTTCCATTAAAATTATAAACAAATACTAAAAATTGACGAAAATGAACAGTTTATTTAGTTCGATTCTAAATTAGATAGAACATAAATATTTTGACAAAAATAATCGCACAATATGTATTTATTATTTATATTTTCGAAAATGCAAGGGAAGCGGCGCAGTGTGCCGGATGGCCAATCTAGGTGAAAAAAAGTCAAGTCTAGATTTTGATCGAAAATAGTGTTACATCCGTAACAACGTATCCAGCGATATTCACCGCAATATTTCAATACACATAATATAATAATAAAACAGATTAGAGTTTCAAATTTGTAAATAGTATTTAATATTTGAAGAAACTCTAATCTGACCCGTAACAGCGATAAACTTACGAGGCCATCGATCATCGTATACTTTCTATCACCATTTTATTTTCGACTTAAGCAGTTCATTTCATTTTTATCCTGGATGTTTTAAAAAAAAGGTCAAGGTGCGTCATAAAGTGAAGTTGAGGATGCACTTGCTTTGGAGGCGGTCATTTTTTAAAGTTTCCTAACAAATCTATGCAACCAATTAGTTTTGACGTCCGCTTCCCTCACTAAAATTCATTGCAATCAGCACTTCCATCAGATGGGAATTACTCAGAACACCAGAATTCTAATCAGACATTCCATTTTCTATCATAAATAAAATAAACTATTGCTAAAATAGCAATACTTTAGCAATAGTTTCTATTGCTAGCGTCTCCCAACAACAGAAAATTTCCATTTTAATAGAAAACTTGAGGGAAACATGCATTTCTCAAAAATTTCTCAATGCTGATGTCCGCTCAGAGGAGACACCCGAGCGCAAAGGGTTAAACCCCTGCTGCTTACTACAATAATAACCGATTAAATAGTTTATCAATGTTTTCTTCAAAGCAACCATAACTCTTTTTCACTTCTTCATTTTTTTTAAATATAGAAGAACATTTGTCCTCCTTAATTTCATTTTTATCCTGGATGTTTGAAAAAAAAAGGTCAAGATGCGACATAAAGTGAACTTGAGGGTGCACTTGGTTTGGAGGTGGTCATTTTTAACCATTTTCTAACAAATCTATGTACGTTTCCCTCAGCAAAATTCGTGACATTGCGATCAACGAATCCGTTTGTCTTGGCTGAATAAGCCACTCCCATCAGATGGTTTATATTTGATGGTAATTAGACAGAACAGCAGAATTCTAATCAGACATTCCACCCTGACTCTACAGGCTTAAACATTCTTTAAACACATTCAAAACAGTATAGTTCATAACTAGTCATACATTCGAATCACACATATTAAAATGAACAAACAACGATTACCTGTGTGTATTATTATATCAACCCCTAACTGAAAAATCGCTTGAAGCGCAAAATAGACAAACTATCTATTCGTGCGCACTGAACAAATAGTCTAATTTGGTAGTAAACAAACCAAAAGTCAAAGACTCGTTCTTATTTTTCGTCTTATGTTGTATGGGGCGAAGTGTGACGGAGCTAAAGTCGTCCACTTCGTTGTTTCGAATCATTTGACGCAAATTATCAGAGAAAGATAAATGCAGATATTAAGGGTGTTATCGAGTAGTTTTCTTTGTGAGATTAATTAAAGTTGTAGTAGGAATTATATTCTTTAATCTTATTGCATGGCAGGCACTTTCCCCATTAAATTACTATTAAAAATAGGGTATAAAAAGAAGCCGTTCCAAAAGAATAGGTGTTTGTAGACTTTGGCGGAGAAGAAGTCTATGAGTATTCCTTAGTAAATTCTTACTATGAACGTCATTAGATGGGAAATTTAATGTAGATTCTTTGCGAACAAATCCAATGTGCAAATCTAATTTTTCCGACGGAACAACAAAACGTAGGGTTTTCGAAGGCCACGTTTATTACTCGTTCGTGACTAAAAGGCTGTTTTGAGATTAAGTATCAAGCGATTTAGTCAATCGCACCTTTTGACGCAATAGTTATTAAACATTTAATTTCTTCAAAGCAAGAAAATCAAAGCGTTAATCATTACAATGCTGTGGACTATAGATGAATTGGATATTGATTAAACAAAGGTTTTTTTTTTTTTTAATTTGTAAACACAAACAAATAAGAACAAGAGGTTGTTTCTGTTAAATAGTTGTTCACTATGTATCTATAGTTTACTACTTCTATTTTACGACTCCCCTGCCTCCTCCTCTTCCTAATTTCACTCCCTTAGTACGCACAACGCAGACGATTTCAGATTTGGATTCAGCGATCTCGAAAACGGTTTAACACAAATTTTGAATGGAATAGTGCCTTTAGTATAGAAGTTATTAATTTTTTTCACCTAGATTTTCCATCTGGCACACTGTGCGATGCATTCACAGTTTCCATTGACCTGGATTTATTCCCTGCATATAGTTTGAGCTTCTAAATAATTGTAGTTATATTTATATTTTATATAGTTATAGGTTATATTAATATTGGTTTTTAAGGGTTATAATTTATATATTTATACACGTTCTGGCACAGAGAAGAGTATCTTTAAGTTTCAGAATATTAATGAGAATGAAATTTCGTCTTTATGTCTTTTTGTAAACCATCAAACCATTTTTTGTAATACTCATTATACTGATTTTTATGTTACAGGTAAGTCTAGCTGAAAATCTACATTTTTTTAACTTGCTGCTCGTCGATTGTAAGTACTTAAAATATATTTAATCCTCCTGCTTAGATATTACAGATATTAGCAATTCAATGATCGGTAAATTTTGGGAATAACTTTCATTAACGATTTGATTTGATAGCAACTTTTATCAGTGGCAGGTATTTTGCATTAAGGATGTGCAAAATATAATTTTTGTTGCTTACAAATAAGCGAGAATCGCGTGACACCATAATGGCGTCAGCGATCGTTGTAGTACACCTAACCCTCGATTTACTTTGTGTTTCACTTTAACACGATTAGGTCAGATAAATGCAAGAATTATGTACATTTTTTGCAATATTACAACCACCAAATGGATATTAAGAAGAGAAGACACTTTTGACGAAGCTTTCGTAAAAGGAAGCTAAAAACGAATTGGAACTGAAAATTTTCATTGTTGAAAATGATCTGGACATGGAAAGAGGTTTAAAATTCGCAAGAGAATTGCGTAATTGCTTGGCTTCATATCAGGAAATTTATAAGGATCTGTGTAAAGATTTGAGACAATCTTTGATTTTATTAAAACAGATCCTACCATACTTCTGAAACATGAATTAGAGAAAAACCCTGAAACTGAGCAAATTAGCAGCAGTCACAGTAGTGTATAGTCAACCCTCCTATAACGCGATTAATTCGCACGTTATATGGAAACCGCGCTATAAGAAAGTCAGAAGTAAGTAAATAAAATATAAATCAGTTTGATTCGTTTTGCGTTATATGAAAATTGCATTTTCAGAGTAACAAGTTATGATCTATGTTGCGTCGTTAGCTTCGCCTTGCGTAATCGCTCGGTTGGAATGGCAAAGACGATCTTTCGTGTTGATTGAGAGAAAAAGAGTTTTCAAAAAATCCAACTCTATTTTTGTATAATAATGTTATGTTTAGTTGAAACTGGGTTTTATACTTGGATACTTGGCTTTTTACTTAGTGAATTAATACTTAGTTTTGGATACTTGGCTTTTTTCTTAGTGGCATACTATTTTACATTTATACAAGCTTATATACTAAATTCTGAGGCAGCCACGAGGCAATCCGCTTGCTGCTTCTTTTTCGATGTAGGGGTGGTCGCTATCCGGTCGTAGGGGTAGGAGAGTCCTGAAAAATAGTTGGTTAATTGCGTCCGTACCATAAACTTGGTTCTATAATCAAGAGGGTAATTGTCGCGACGCGACACGATTATGACGTAAAATTTTATAAATACAAAAGACAAGATATAGGTTAGTATGTATGTAAATAAAATTAGGAGAGTTGACGCAATTTTTGCTCAGTGTTATATGGAAACAGTGTTGTAAGAGTACCACGTTAGAAGTTGATTGTAGATATACCACAAATTAACAAAAGAAAAGCTAGCATGTTGTTAACAAGTAAAGATAAGACGGAATAAAAATATTTTTAACTTTCTTTATGTGAATTATACTATGTACACAATTTGTTGAATCAATGAATTTTTGTTTAAAAGTATGTACCTACTTTTTGTACATATTTTACTACATTTCATATGGGTCTGTTAAATTTCTTACACGCGTACAAATATATTTCTTTTGAATGTAAATAGTGGAGCCCATAGATACAAGAACTATATGAATAAAAATTAGGAACTAGTCAACTTAAGTACTTTGATGTTATAGCTAACAGACGGAGATCTATTGCACGGAGATCTTAGTTTATCACAACGAAATCGACGAAAGCTTATGTCTATTTACCATGTCAGGCACGTGTTAGGCGTCTTGTAGTTTGTAGCGTCTCGTACACCGTAGTTCGTCTCTTCGAACTTCGTGAAGGCGTAACTCCTCACTACGCGTCGTACGTGTTGGGACGCTGGTTGATTGGAACTTAATCCGCACCAATTTGTAAAAATGTTGAATAAATGAATCCTTGGCTTTGCTGATTCTAACTTTATTCTACTATGCTAAGCGTTAATAGCTTGGCGTGTCGTAACGTGTTATAATGCGGTTAGTCGTGTTCTCTTCGTGTTAGTTTATTTTGATCTGATCTGAATTGTGTTGTGCAAATTATTTTAAAGTCTATAGATTTTTTGCGACTGGCTGGATGTTGCGTGGGAGGTGAATGTCGTGTTTTTTGGTTGATGGTTAGTATGACGGGGGTAGGACTATATTGGCTGGGGTAGGAGATTGTTTAAAGTTTTGAGGATCGTCCAAATTTATTAATGTTGCCCCTTGAACGCGTGCGAAATACTTGACGCGGTAGGTCGCGCCTTCGAAGCGTCGACCGTCGATGGTTTTATTGTGCGGTCCTTAAAGACCGGACAGAGATAGCATTTCCCTTCTTAAAGCGTGATTTTGCAGGCTTTGTGGAATGCGTCGATGATTTTTAGGGCTTTGAGGTTTGGATCTTTGAGAAACGAGGTGGTCAGGTGGGGTGTGGAAGTTTTGCTCCCTTTAACTTGCGAAATAGGTTTACACGATGAGTTGAGTGTATGGAACATTACCATATCAGGTGATTGGCGTCCTGGTGGGGAAAGTCGCATTCGCATCTAGGGTCTAGGGGAGTCCAGTTTAAGGAATTATGCTTTTTCCCCCGATTCATAATATATTTGAAAATAATGAGTGCCTGTTTTGAGGTAGTTCAGGGAGAATTCACCAGATATAGCATCTTTTGCTAGTTGGTCGGCTCTTTCATTTTCTACTGTTCCTTGGTGAACTGGAATCGAGAGCAGTGCAATTGAGTGAGCCCCTTCGCTTACATTTTTGAAGTGTTGGATTTGCTCTCTGAAGTGGACAATGTAGTTATTGGTTTTCATAGAGATGTCTATTTTCTTGATGTCCATTATGATACTCAGGGAATCCGAACAGATGAGGTAAGACTCTTTTGGATTTTTGATGACTTTGACTACTGCTTCTGAGATTGCAATGCATTCTGCTGTAAAGATGGAGGCAAGTGGATCGATGCTGAAGTTTATCTGGACATTGAGGTTGCCGAGGTCGCTGTTTGTTTTGGGTCATTCATGAAGATGCAGGTGTAGGTGTTGTATTTCTATAGAATCTGTAGACCGGACGTTGCGTCGCATGAGATTTCTGACATGATGGATAGGAATGCTGAGCTGTTGCATTGGAAGTTGTCGGTTTGGCAAAGCAGGTGTTCCATGTTCAGGGTTACGTTTATGCAGGAGAAAATCAGTTTTTTAGATTGGACATTGGATTTGTCTTCAAGGGACATCATGGTAGTTGCATAATCATTTGTGAATTTGTAGGTGGGATGAGATGTGTTTGAGAGGATTTTACTTATATATCTCTTGCCTAGATACTTGGTTCTAACTCGTAAGTTTGTTAGCCCTGATTCAGCTGGCGCAACACTGTTAGGGGTGTTCAGACGGAGACCCAAGGCTATTTTTATGGATTCTATTTTATTTCCGAGATGTCTACCATTTGGGAAGAAGTTAAAGCAAGCATAGATTCTCGATCCAATGAGCGTGGTGTATAGACTGATTTGTGTTTCCGACATGACTTGTCCTTAACATCCCCGCTATTAATGAGTCCACTAGCAGACCCACAGCTCTCGAGACGGAGCAACGCGTTTCAGATGTATTAGCGTGTATGCCTGCGCAATTCTGACATTAGACTACCGATCGATGAATCAGAATGAAATGAACTCGTATCAGAAAAAATAATATTATGCAATTCGTCGCTTTCTTACTCAAAATGTGTGCACATGTATGCGCATGCACATTAACGAAATTTTTAAAGCGAAAACACCGTTATTACATTCATATTTTTCACAAAATATTACCAAAATAATACGCAACACGATCTACAAATTTAATGAATTTTCTAACTGAAATTTTAACCATTCCGATAACTTACACGTTAACATTTTGTATTCACGAGTATTTCCATAACCAACATTTTGATACTCGATGCCAATAGACTTGCAGGCAAATTACCTTGTTGCGCGAATTACGTTCGTCGAGCATGGCGCGAATCAGGCTTCATTCAGTGACACCGTGTTCGTCCATTAGCGCTTCGGTTTCCAGCGTTGCAGAAAATATGCGTGCGCCGATACGCGCGTTAATTGTTGGCTACGGTAATATCGCTGAATTCCACCAGTCGAATATATCATGCGCGTGTATGTGTACCAACCGTGGCTCGAAAACGCGCGCATGGATAAATTGGTCGGGCATCCGGATCTCATTGGACATCCGCCGGAACGACAAATCCAAACAATCGCGTCCGCGGACGAAAAATATATGCCCCTCTAAAGATCTTTGTTGTCGCGGCTGATTGAATTATGGAATTTATTGGAAATTAGGATCAGCCTGGATTATACGTCCTGCTATATAGCAGTAATTAATTATCCTGACGGGAATTCATTTTGTCGCGTAAACGATTAATTAATAATTTCGTATTGGTTTCGATTTGACGTCCACGTCGAATCACTGATTTTCTAGTGTCTGCTACTTTCCCGATGCTCACAGAAATTGAAATTGAATGTAATCGATATAAATATTGATTGTAATTATTGTGATCCCCATGTTCTTATCTGATTGCACAAGGTTACAAACATAAAGGCATTATTTGTAGGAAAATAATCCGAAATTAAATTGTCTTTTCGACGGTTTTTGCAAATTTTCTATGCAATTTTTCTTATATTTGAACAGGTTCGAACGAAGAAGATTTAAATTTTCGAAAAATTTGTTCAAGCCTTGAAAAATAGGGTGTTACGATATTCGTTTCATCATACTTACGAAATTACCGAAAAATTAGATACGAATGATCACATTTGTAATACAGTAAAATATTATTAACTTTGGTACACAGATATTTAAATAAGTTCAAACGTTGTACCATTGATGAAAAACTAATATCGTGTAGCTCTAGTCTTTTACTCAAAGTATACACATATGTACACGTAAATATCTACAAAAATGCAACTTGATGTTAATAATATAAGAATTCTACAATTCATTCACTATACAAATAAGGTTATTCAATATTCGTGAAGTGACGTCGAGCGCATTTCATAAAGCAGTCAGTGTATAACCTAAATCTATTAAACGGCGGCGTAGTTCAATGTAGGGCTTTTAAATTAACGGCCAGTGCCATAATAAAGCTCTGTGTACATACAAACGGCTGTTTCATATTCGACTCGATGCTTCCGCAAGGTTTCTCGTTATCTCTATCATTGATTTCGAACATGTTCTGGCTTGCGCGATCTACTATGTTGTTTCAAGAATTATAGCAGCTGTAAATAACGACGCACGTTCGCCGATGAAATTTAGCTACCCTGTTTACGACTATTAATATAGAACGGTTATCCGGTTGGTTGTTAATCTCCGGTGATATTGTTAAATAGTGGGAATGCAGTGGTAAATGGGAAACATTAGCAAAAGTTTATTATAGATATAAATGGTACTTTGAAACCTAGTATATAATTGATAAATGACCATATTAATAATTATGCCGTATATAAACTGTTATAATAGTGATGGATATGTTGCAATTTGTATTAATAGATTAAACTCGATATATTAAACGGGAAGTTATATAGGCGTAATAAAAAAATAATAATGGAAGAGACAACCATTCCCGATTTTCATGATTTTTTAATATATTCTCAAGGTCATCTTTCGTGAAGCTTTTAATAGTCGATTGCAGTTTATTAAGAAGTTTAAACAAAGATACATAATTTTAGAAACTTGTAATGTTTACACTTGTGGGTTACATATTTCATTACTGAAGAAAACGTAAATTAAATAAACACGTGAACTTATTTTCTGTTCGATAAAATAACCCAAACTTAATAAAAATAATTAGTGTTTTAATTCTTCTTTGACAAGGTCAGAATTTCTATAAATTTAACGCACACGAAATTTGTGCATCCAGAAATATAATTTTTGAACAAGTTAGCGTTTTTTATTTAAAAAACAAAAACTTTTGCAAGTATAAGAAAAATTTGTACACAATAATGATAATATATTATTACTTGATATTATACTACAAAGTGATCAAATTACGAGATAAACATTAATCAATGAAAATTCTTAGAAAATATTTATTTAAGACAACAAATCAAATGGTCAGTTTTTTATTACCGAAAATTCCAAACAATGAGTACATAAATAGCGAATGGTCAGTATAAATAAAAAAAAGATCAGTATGGAATTAATTACTGGTTACAGTATCATTACGATCAGTAACGACAGTAAACGGACAATATAAAGCAGAAAAAACATATTATTAAACTCATTGCAAGTCATATATTTATAATCATATTTTTGACCAATTAATACTTGTTTAACTACCTGTGCGGGCTTCACATATTTTGTCACGTCCATATTTAAATACTGACAAAAGGGAATAAAAACAGTTCACTGACCAGTGAAATGCAATCCTTTATTTAAATATATTTCGTACTTAGTTCAAATAGTATCTATAAAAATAACGAAGAAAGAATGAATAATGACGGCAGCCAGGGGAGCTATAGACGAGCAAGCAATCGTATAATTGATCGGTTCTATTTAGGTAAGGAGTTAATGGTTGTTTTCTAAGAAACGGTCACGTACTGTTAAGAAACCGCGTGTGCCGGATGCAGGTTAAGGAAGAGACAGTGTAGGAGAAGCGATTATGCTATATGGAATAATTCGTTCGCCTCATTGGATAATGCCTGTCGTGGCGCCAGTCTTTGACCCGCTTACACGCTTCGCCGCTTCTCTATGAACGTCGAACACAATTTACTCAAAATGCTCGTATCACAATTTTGAGGGATCCTTTATAACAACAATAATACAATTTTGTACAAAAAATATTCCTGTGAAAATGTCTGACAAATACTTAATTTTGGAATATCGAAATTCGATTTTATTCGTTTGCAAAATAATGTCATATTGCAAGCTTATAATTTATCGAAATTAAGCAAATTGTTTGTCTATAGTATTTGTTAAATTATAGAAGTATTTATTTAGATTTTATTCTTATCAAGAAGAATGTTAATATTTGTGTTTTATTCTGTTTCATGAAATGATATCGCTAAAATCTTACTTTTGTAGCGTATACATTTGTAAATATTGCAAGATTGTAGTATCTAAGCGTCACCATGTACGTTGTTGTATTGATTGGTCAAGGCCTGCTTCGAAAATAAGTATAAATACGGAAGAAAAAAGAAGGCAAGTCAGTCGAAGTTGAGGAGGCAATCGAGTAACCTAAACCACCCCCTATTCCTACCCTTTCACTAGCTCGGTAACCTTCGACTGCTTCGAGACACAGAACCACGATCGCGACGTACGTGGCAATTTTAATTTATATATTTACTCAATTTTATATACTTAAAAAGTTATTAATTATTTTATAAACTAAATTATATTACTACACATGATTTATAATAGTAGTACTTGTGGTCGTCCACACTGCCTTCCTTATATTTCATCAATGCACTTGTATGTTTCAGAATTACTCCATTTTGGAGGGCAAAGTTCTTAGAAAATAATCATTATTCAGTAATCAAAATGTAAATAGAAAAATTTAGAAAATCAATGCACACGTATACATAGTTACAAGTAAATCCTAATTTAACAATTTAATAAATTTGTTTCTAATAACAATGGTACTAATGAAGTAATAATTTGATTCTACTGATATTCTGCAAGTTCATTAGTTAAACGATCTAGAAGAGTTGGGAATGTAAAGAGGCTTGGATAAATGTTATATGCTGCAAAAACATTAAACAATCCAACAATAAGTACCGACAGAACTCCCTAAAATAGTCTAACAACACGGTTCCTGGTTTCCAATGATATATTTTCAAGTATTAAGCCATTATATTATATTAGAAAAAGCATTTATTTTGTTCGAACATTGCGTCCACAGCTTGCGCATCGCAATGAATTTTATGTTCTAACTCTGAAACGAGAAGTTTTCCCAAGGTAAAATTTATATCACTTTAAAGAGCACAAAAAGAGATTCCTATACTGAGTTCTTTGTTAAAATTTGACGAAACTTTTTTGGGCATTGCAATATACATAACCTCCTCCTACTTTCATAACCTCCAAAATTGGAAATATGCGTAAAAACTGATTTCAAAATTTTGAAAAATTATAAAGTGACACATCATTCGAAAGCTTGAATTTTTTGTGTTTTTTTGGCATAAAATTCAAGTCGATATTTTTTTTCAGTCAAAAGTTACAGCCTCCGAAAAATTTCGCTAATATAGCTCAATACTTAAAAAATTAATCCAACATATTTTTAATCAATTAATTTTTACTCTCAGAAGCTTTCTTCATTTTTTAAAAACTACGTTTCCAAGATCCTTATTTTCCACTAAATATTCTAATATTAGGTTCTTTAAAAAAAAGAATGCGATGACTAGATACTCATTTATGTCGTTTTATATAATTTATCTAAACATTTTATCGAATGACAAATTATCAAAAAATTTTACCAAATTAATATTTGTTTTTTTGTAGTAAATGGGAGGACTTCAGTTTCACTGATGAAGATGAATTTTATTTTGATATATCACGTTGAAACTTAATAACACCTTTTACGTGTAATTCATGCATAATCTTGAGTTTATTTTTTAAACGACTTATAACATTAACAAAATAAATGGTTATGTATAATAAATAATGAATGTTACACAATAATTTTTGAATTTTTTTTATATCCAAATCTACTAGTTTAAATTATATTTCTGGCAATTTGAATATTGTACTGTGGTGCCGGTTCTCCTTCAGTTTTTTGAAATCGAAAGATAGACTTTAGGATACTTTAGGATTGCACGTAAATCCGAGCAATTAATCGACGTTGCGTGAAAAACAGAGCTTTATTATATTATAACATAATTAATATTATATATTTAAAATAATATAATTTAGCAGAGCTTTATCATATTTCGTATGCGTAACGAAATGAAAAGTGCTTGAAAAGTAAGAAAATAGGGTTATTTAGGGGTTTAGGAGACATAAACTTTGAGTTATGAGAGAAGTGTTGGAAGGTGAAGACCGAAAGCTGATGACTTGTGAGTAATAACGATAAAACTAAAATTAAGTAAAGAAAATATTTGAGAATAATTTAAAGCTACAAAAATTTTTTAGTTTTAACGTATAATATTGTACAAAGTTATATGGAATTTTGTTTTTTCGTATAACATGACTAAATTTTTCATATTATAATGTAATTTTTTTGGAGAGACCTTAAATTATAATTAAATGTGACTTAAATCACACTATTGAAGGTTTCATAATTTTTATATTACTATAAGTTCATTTGTGGTCTCCAAAGTTCCAATTTTTTCCAAACAGTAATTAACATAATTTATACACCTCTAAACTAATTTATCGTCAGAAGAAAACATAAAGCGTTTTACATACAAAACTCACTTGCATTTCATTTCCTTTTATTATGCAACTGATACTTTCTCTTTGATTTTAAATAGTTTGAATCGTCAGCTCTTACAATTTTCCACTGCATTAATCAGTTATCCACTTGTCGTAACGAAATCGAGCAACGTCCCGTCAGATGGTAGAATTTGCGGGGAAAGTTTCTTCTTCGTTTCGAGGCGGCGAAAATTAATCTAACATGAAATAACGAGGGAAGTTCGAACTTCACGGTTGACGAGGTCGCTTGATAACCGGCACGTGAAACTCCTCACGTCTTTGGACTCGGACGGTGATCTTGGTCAATCTTCTGCGGATTGGCTCGATTATAGCGATATCCCCTTTTCGTCTTTCGCCACGTCCCAGTTCTGGGCTGACTCATCCACTCGGAGAAAATATAATTATGATAATCAGACGCTTTGACGTGGATCGCCGTGGCTGAGCGAACCGTAACAGGCGCGATTAAGGCCGAATTACGGTTGATGTCAAACCGTTTTGTTGATGCTGGGAAAATTGGCGATTGCCGGTGTTGGGACTTGTGTTTCAAGTTGTAGATGAACGACGCGTGCATGAGGATTTTGAAAACGAATGAAGTGTGAACGAACCATTCAGGAATAGAAGAAAATGTGAATGAGGATTTGAAAACAAATGAAATGTGAACCGAGGATTTTGAAAATGAATGGAATGTGAATGAAGACTTTAGAAATGGATGAAATGGGGATTTCGAAAATTAATGAAATATGGCAACGTTCCCAGAATTACTTAGAAATGCTAATTTGTTTAATGCTATTTTCATGAAACAACGAACAAAAAATTCGCGTAGCACGATTATTAAAAGATTGAATGGCATTTAAATCGAGATGCGACAGCTGTGCGCAAAAAAGCCGAGGAGCGATGTCTGGTGCATCGCCTACACGATACTTACGCAGGGTGCAAAGACGTTCCAGCTGTTGGCACGTGCGGCTCTCCATCGACAGGTGGCGAACGAACCCACGTGAACTCAGCCCCATCTCGCACAAGCTCTCGCAACGATCCGATTTAACTTGACCTTAACTCTAGGAAAGCGACTCTATTCCCCTCATACGTTACGAGACCACTATCGCGTGTAATAGATTGATCAACGTCCGAAGACATTCGACATACGTATGCACAATCGAGATACGTTAACTATGACACGATTAATTCGTACCGTGTTAGATGGAAACCGCGCTATAAGAAACTCAGAAGCAACTAAAATATAAATCAGTTCGATTCGTTTCGCGTTATGTGAATGTAAAATTTGATAAATACAAAAGGCAAAATACAGAGTTTAGTGCATATATAAAATTAGGAGGGCTGTCGCAATTTTAGCTCCGCGTTATGTAGAGATCGTGTTATAAGACTACCGTGTTACAGAAGGGTTGACTGTACGTATTACTGTACTAACTTTTAGCCAACCGCGAAATTGTACGCTGTCCACCGCCCATTTTAAAAAGTAACACGGACTAGTATTCACTATTTGAAAAACAAAGAACATTTAAAACTTTATTTAAATGGACGATTACATTAAATTACATATGTTTATATAAAGCATGAAATTAAATATACATAACAATTATTTCTTTTAGTTTCTGCAGAAAGTATAAATAATAGATATTGAACATTGATAACATTAAAGATAACTAGTGATAAATAATCTAATCAAATCTTCGAATTTTATATTTCATTGTAGTTATAATCGAAGTGATTCTTAGGTTTATTACCCGTTAAGGTTAATTCGGATCACACGACGGTGAATTTAGTACTTGTGAGCTATCACTAGTCAAAAAAAGGGCATTCTACCTTAAAACTTTGCTCGACAAATAAAATTGAAGAAAACCCTTCTGCACTTCCTACTAAAATGTGCCAATGAATCCGCGCGTATTATTTTCTAGTATACACCCTATAGAAACTATTATAAGCGTATGCTCGACGAAATAAACAGATTCAGATTCTCATCATTATTCTAAAGCAACGCATCTATCTAACCATCTCGAATATCGTTTAATATTAAATAAATTTCGTTTTTCGTTTTCAACTATTGCGTTATGTTTTCCGTTATCCACACTTAACTATTCTCACGTGCGAAATGAGCATATCTGAAAGACCTTATCCTTCCATATTGAACATTTGATTCGCTCACGTTCGAACAGAGAAATTTCCCTGATCGGTCGTTCAACGAACTGTCTTTAAAGTGGGGAGGGATATCTTCCTGATCGGTTTGCTAAGTGTTAATAGTATTTTAATATTTCCTTTTTTTAAACGAAATATAATTTAATCAGAGTATCGTGAATAGTAAAATTTATGCCAATGTGAACGATCGATGTCAACTTAGAACTAACTGTCTCTGGGAGTCTCTCCCAGGAATTCAGTGGATCTTCTTGCTCGAGCAGCGCTAATTGTCCTGATCGGTTTGCTAAGTGTTAACAGTCCTTAGTTTGAACGAAATATAATTTAATCAGAGTATCGTGAATAATAAAATTGATGACAATGTGGACGATCGATGTCAACTTAGAACTAACTTTCTCTGAGAGCTAATTGTTTCACCTCGCTTGAGCAGAATCCGCGCGGGAATTCGCGCGACAAATCGTGAGAAAGTGGAAACCCCGCGAATCGAAGGCAATCACCCGTCGACTTACGTAAATCGTCGCCAGCGGTGCGCAGGAGCAGCGAGGATCCTGACCTTGGCTCTCTTTGTTCTTGGCGGCGATCGAAAATCGGAACGGGCGTCTTCTCGGCAGGTGGCATTAAAAGTTGCGCCGGCAGCGGTGGTTAAACGCCGTCCCTCGGGTCGAGATATAAGGTGGTCTCGTTAAAAACATCTGCCGCAGACCGCTACCCCAGCCGCAGCCGATCCTTCGCCCGGGATTAGTTTGTCTCCGGATGATCGACCGCCCCAACACTCCCGCCGCAATTCGTCTCGGTTTGACGCGTTAACACTTTTGTCCGTGCCGCCTCGTAATGCTCCTGTTGCCCGTTTCGCTTCCTCTCCGCTTTTCAACGAGACGATTTCGTGCATTAGTCCGAACGATTCTTCTTCGCCGATCGGTTTCACGCGGCGTTTGAGGTTATGCTCCAAGATGGAGGGTCTCTAATTTCTCTAAGATCGAAATGTACAGATTACGAAATTGCTTGGTTTTCCTTTCTGGCTGGATGGTGGAAAATTGGAAACTCGATTTGCTAAAATTTAGTTTAGAAGTCGAAGCGATCGCGCAATCTCGATTTTTGAATTTTTCGTTTCAGTTTACAGTTTTCTGCTTTATGGTGTGTGGAGTCAAATGTGTTGGTAAATGGATGATTCAATTTTTGATACTACACTTTCTAATAATAATAAAATATTGATATTTTTAGATGTATACATATACATGTGCATGTGTTTCTGTTTTCTACAAATAATTATAGTGATCTGGTGTTAGAAACAATTATAAAAAAGGAACAAGTTGCTTGCTCTCCATCTTTTTATGTTATGCGTTATTACAATTTTTATTGATATTTAAAAAAATATTATAAATATAAAGAAAGTATGTATATTTAAATTGTTAAAAGTTTTAAAAGATGCATTAATTCGAAAGTATTTGTTTAAAGTTAACATATATTCTGACACGAGTAATACAATTGATATAAAGGTTATTTACGGAAGGTAAAGTGACCAATGATCGGTTCAGTTTTGAATTTGAATTTCAATTTGATTTTGATTATTCGTACATTTTGTGGTGTCACAAATTGTTAAATATTTCAAGTAATTCTCACAATATGTATAAATACACTCGTAAGATTTATTTTCCCAGTCAAAAAATATTGATATTTTAACAAAACTATGCTGCGTATCAGACTTCTATTTTATATTTGTTTCAATAGATCCAGTCAAACTTTAGAGAAACCATTTATTATTGACCTATAATTTGAAATTCAAACTAGATTTTCCGCAAATTCGAGCTAAGGTATTATTATTATCTTAAATTTAGTATGCAATATCTCAGGAACGAAAGCCAGTACCGTAGGAACTGCCCGGTATGCGTTCCTCTACAACATACCTACAATTTTTCATACTATTCCATTATTTATTTTATTTAAATATGCCTGAAAAATGTTGAAAAGTAAAAAAGACTATCAAAAAATATGGCGGAATTTTTCAAACCCAATTCAAATATTCCAAGCAAATAACACTTACTTCAATTATTATAAGCGAAAAGCTAATTATCCATTTAGCTAACATTTATTAGGACTTTATCTGAAACATTCCTCTCTCTCTCTCTCTCTCTCTCTCTCTCTCTCTCTCTCTCTCTCTCGTATCCACCTACAAATTATCAGGCACTCCTGACTCATCCGCGTTTCCGATTTGCCGTAATTTCAGCGTCCCTTGCGCGCTTCTTTCCCGGATTCCAGGATCGACGAGGGGTGGAAAAAGCGTGGCGATTAGCGCTTCGTGCCGGTCGCCGTCGCGCATAACGAATAGCTCGCGATTATGCATTCCGGAACGCGAGGAATAGAGAGCGAACGGTCCCATATCGGCACGCTCCGAGTGTACATCATCCTCGGGACGGTGCCTGCTCGCGGAGTTATGCGCTCGACTGAACCGTAGGAATTCGACGTGATTATTCTTCTTCCGTGGCGAGTTCTCCTCGAGGACGAACGACGGGGACCATCGTGCTACGTCCGTCTGTCTATCGACCGCCCACGCCGCAGCGCCTCGATCCGCAGGTGCTCATCTCGGTTACGTCGCGTAATATCCGCAAAACGCACCCTCGTTCGCCTCCCTTCTGCTCTCGAATGCTTTTCTTCAACGATCCTTCTCGCTTTGGAGACGATCGAGGCTCTGACACGCGGCGAACGGCTGCTTGGCGCGGTATAGGTCAGACGTGGGGAACATTTTTGCCATTAGAGGCCTCATTTACGTTAGGCAGTAATAAAGGACTGTTGGTATTTTTATTTGATATAAATGTATCGTAATTTATACAATTAAATATTAATTAATAGGAGAACTACCTTAAACTCACGGAGGCTGCACATTCCCCACTTATGGTATAGATGGTTGCGATATATTTGTGGATTTTTTTATTGTTTGAGTGTAGATTATGTTAAATGTGTTATAGAGGCATTGAGTAAAATGGTGGAGTTAAGGATTTTTATTTGAGGTATTTTTGGGGATTTACAGATGAGTGGAGAAGATGATTGCTGTTATAGAGTACTTTAGTTGTTAAGTTCAATATTTTTGTTGTCCTATATTAAATTATATGTAAATATTAAATTATATGTATATAAAATTATATGTAATTGGGAAGATAGATATTTGATTAATGTAATTTATTGTATATTCGTTACTTCGACAGAATTTTTGTTTTATATTTTTAGGTTTTTGCAAACGAGTTTTAATAAATTTTATCATTGTAGTTAATTTATCGTTTAAAATGGTATTTTTCAAAATTTGCTTGCACTACAAACTTTTTATAATTAAATATTTTTAGCAATTTTGTGAAACATTCACATTTTAATACATTTTGAACTTGTTATATTTAAAGCACAAGCATGACTTAATATACTTAATGCATTGTCTAATTTAGAAACATTGAATACATACTTGTATATTTATAATATACAGAGTGTTCATTAATTTCTAAATTAAGTTTTTATAAGATTTAATTCTAGAAATTAAAATTGTAGAAATAATTGCAAATATATTTCTATAACAAATTATATTAGTACTGTCATATAAACGAAACAATATTATTATTATAGAAGAACATAAAATGGAACATGTGTTTCTTCTTTTATTTTATTTTTAATATAAATATATAAATGTGCTTAAAAATTTCAAGAATAATGAAATTAATTATTATTATTATTTTCCGTTAAATCTCTATTTTTCTTCACTTCAGAACTTTTTCAAATTCTTTTAAAATCCACATATATATTACTGGTGGAGGGTTGATGATCCATTAAATGCTCGTAAACCTTACAGTAAACATGTAATAAAGTTCAAAATCATGACAAATGACAAAATCGCTAATTCTATGCTCATCCAGCAATAAGTAATATTTATCGAATATATTTATTTATTTCAGTTTTAAAATGATTAGAAAAAAATTGTTACTCGTTCAGAAATCCTTTCTAACATTACTCAAATTAATTATGTAATTATTTAATTTTATCTAACCAATGATTTCTACTATATTTTGCATATTTGTAACTAGCTTGTGAAATAAATTCACTAGATCAAACATTTATTACAATAAAACAAAGAGCGCAAAGAATGTTTAAAGTCAACTCTCACAACATTAATTCCTCAAACTCAAATATAATTCTGTTAATCTTGATTTCCATTTTATTTCAAATTTAAGAATCATCTGTATACGCACATATTCATTGAACATATTGCACATAACAGAACACTGTTAATTGTCTTTTAGCCCTTTTCTTTTCTTTATAAATTCAAGTGTAGCATGCAATATCATTATTCACTTTTTTAACTTTTGTAGACCGTTCAGGATCAGGATCTTGAGTTTTGAGACCAACTAATCCATCTCGAATCACATAAAATTTAACTTTTTTTTTTAAATCGCATAAGTCGAAGACTGACTGTACATATATAAAATAAAATGTAAGATGGCGACTATATGGCGACATACGAGTTCAATGATAACGGCGACATACGAATGAAAAGGGTTTACTCATTTCCACGTACATATATATCTTTTTCTCAATCGAACGTTCGTTGTTTCTTAAATCGAACCGCCATTAGCCGAGGACACGACTGTTACGTCACGATCCGGTTCAGCGAGAGGACAGAAAGAGGGGAGGACGGTTTCCGGGTTTTCTACCTTTTCATCTTCATCTCGTTCCCCCGACGGTTCGCTGGCAATGCGCGTACGTTCGCTGCGAGATAAGTAGCTAATACAGTTTCTTGTTCGCTCATCGCAGCCTCTGCCCTTCAAAATTCTATCCCCGACTCGCTGCGAGGAATTCGATTTCCTCGGCGACGGGGAAGAAACGGGAAATACAATGCGGAAAGTTTACTTTGCGGTGGCTCGAAACAGAGCCGGAGGAAAGATCGACCGCGGAGAGGTTAGGAAAAAAGAGAGTGCCAACGTAGAGAGCCGTGTAATCCAACGCTACTACGGTTAATGAGCGTCTCTGTGTCGTTGCTCTTTTGTTTCACGGAAATTCGTTTCGAATTCGAGCTTTCCACGCCCATTCGTGCCATTATCCCGTCGTACGAGAGGTTATATTGGTGTGGTTTGCTTTTGGGTGTTTGTGGATCATTCATGCGCCTTGGGGTAAATGAAACGGTACAATTTTAATTATCTATGAATTTTTATGCTTGACTCTTGTATCGTTTGAATTGTTTCGAGGTTTGTTTGGACAAGTGATGTCTGTTCGGTAGGTTTTCAGATCAAATCTTTGGGGAATTGTGAAATGTATTTAGGTTAATTCATTTTTAATGCGCACCGCTATTTGTAGGGTACGTTAGTTTATCAATGTTTTAGATCAAGGACGGACTAAAACGTGGCGCGTTGAATGATTACAAATGGCGCATTGCATTCTTTCGCCTAGCTCTTCTTTTGAAATAAGCGTCATAACGGAATCCCCATGTTCATATTTTCAATACCTGAGTATTCTCAGTTCAATTCACACAGTCTTTTCACTCATCAGTTCGTCCCATTTTTTTAACAGTTTACAATTATAGAATACGAATAGTGTGTGTGTGTGTGTATGAGAGAAAGAGAGAGAGAAAGCGTGAGTGAGACTAGCGTAAATTAAATAATTTATTTGTGTAATTGAGTTCTTCTTTTTCCTCCTCTAAGCGAAACAGATCCTTCCTTTAGAAGAAGGTAAGAAAGATGCTTGAGAAGTATGGCGCATCGGAACTCGTTTATGAAAAAAATTGGTGTATGGTATGCAAAAGGTTTGTCATCTTTGCTTCAGATTGACAGATGTCTTGGATTAACAAATTTAATAACATTTTTATAGATAATTTATGTAGATATATACATACATCTGTAATTCTTATTTAGTGTCATAAATTCTGGAAGAAGAAAAGGATATGAATTTTTACATTGCAAGAAAAGTAGTGTGCATGCATTTAGAAAGGTTTAAAGCAAGGAAGCATTCATTTATACAGCGTGAGTCATTTAGCAAATAAATTTACTGGTAAACTACTTTTTGCATAGAGAAATATGTCAAATTATTCTTGAAACGACAAAAACAAATAATATTACATATGAATATAACATCTTATAAAATTTCATTCACACCTAACCTAAACCGGGTAAAGGCTAAATACATTGAAAGATCACTTTTTGCGAACTTTTCATAATCATGACTGTCTTTTATGCTCTGGTATTATAATTAAATGCCATTTTTTTATTAATAGGTTACTGTATATACATTTATAGCTAAACACTATACGTATGCAAACTATGTGTACAATTAATTATTATTATTATATGGGGTGTATCAATTTAATACATTATTACAAATGTACATAATGTTTGCATAAGTGTTTCACTATAAATGAAACTATTTACTCTAATATACTATTAATTTAGTCGAATAATACAGTAGAGAATGTACATCTACAATACCTACACCTTATTTTTCCCAATATTTATTTATAACCGTTTTCATCGACTAGAACATTCAAACAATTTCATTTAATAACTTCACGAATTTCATCTTGCCTGCATCTCACGATTTTTCCTCGACCTCTTCTGACTGTCCAAAGACAATTACCTTCAAATGGAACACCCGTTCTATCCCGTAGCGCAAGTATAAAATTTGTACGTTCACAGTAATATTGCAATACGTACATGGGAATATTTGATAAGCTACCGGCGTGGTATAATGCCGATCGTCGAAAGAATGCGATCCGATCGGTGTTCACGAGGAATCGAAAGCTGGCAGTAGCCTTAGAACGTGATCAGTCGCGGGAGTCACTCAGGCGTTCAGTTTCGAAACGGACCGCGGAGTAGGAATCGGAAAAAAGCGACATTGTCCTGCTCGGTTCCCACGTTGCCGGTTCTTCAGCTTCCGTTTCTTAACTCAGCCGCGTATCAATCAGAGTTCGCGCTTGATCAGCTTCCGTCTTTGGATCGCGTCGGCGCGTGAAAATTAAACAACATAATTAGCCGGTTTCGCTCGAGATCGTCGAACGTGCACGAATACGAACGATTCGACTCGCACGCTCTATAGAAATGGTGGTTTTCTTTTTATCGTTGTTCTAAGATTTTTCCAAATCTCGAAATTCTTTTATTTTATTCAGACGTCAGTTTTGAATCGTTTACGTGATTCATATTTAAACGACTGGGAGAAAATCAAATTGGAAGTGGAAGGAGGTGTAAATGTTGTGTATGGAGAATCATGGACCTTATTTTTGAAATTTTATTAATGGTGGACACATTTATTAGATATAAATATTTTTACTTTTTAAATATTTATTGTCTGTTTTGTCTAGTATTATAAAATTAATGAGTATCGCAGAGAAAAAGGTCTATGAGAAAGATATTTCAATATTGTTTATTACACTAATTTAAGTTATGTACATGTATATGTATGCGACATATATAAAAGTATATGTCTGTTATTGACTGTTTATATGATTTACGTACTTAACACGTTATATATATGTAATGTAAATATATAATATATACAATAATAAAATATACAAAATGTATTGTACAAATTATGGAAAGAAGTCTTCTCAAACTATATATTTAATAAATATTTTTAACATCAAACAACTAATGCTAAATATACTCTAGTATGTTTAATAAAATATGTAAATTAAATAATCAGTGTCCCATTAAATTAGTTCTAAAATGTATCTGAATTTAAACACATGCAATAATGATCGCCATCCGCGTTATGATTTTACCAAAGACCATGAAATTGTTAAATAATTGAATATAATAAATCCTGTATTCAATTTAAATCTCTTTTGTTGTCAAAATGTATAGCAGGTATTCGATAAATCTTTTTCAATAGCCTCGTCTAACAGGTTCTAATTTCGTATTAAAAAATTCGCCATTATACTAGATTTCTTTATCCAAGATTCTATTATTTCGAGTAAATATGGTTGTCATCTTCGTGATCAGCATCCAATAACAATTTATTAATTAAATTAATGTGTCTCAGGAAAATTAACCAAGAATTCCATTCCACACACGTTGATGCAGAAACGATTTTGGGGATGGTACGTGCCGCATCGAATTTACCCCGATTTTCGTCTGCTTGTTATTCCTATGATCTCTCTCTCTCTCTCTCTCTCTCTCTTCATTAACGATACAGCGTTACACGGAAGCATCGAATGTCGAACATTTATTTTTCCACGTTCTGGGCCAGTGGCTGATATTCGATTTGAAAATTCGCGGGCGATTTCGAACGGCCTGTACATTTCCCGCGCATTTAACTTACAAATTTCCCCAATTTTTTTGTTGCGCATTCACTGAAAGTCATTGTTTCAGCGTACAATTTGCAGGAAGATGGCTCCATTTCGAGTTCGTTTGCGTAATGATATTTTTTACGTCTTTGTGATTATGATTTATAGCATTGTTTGGGAGTGGATGGAGTTTGGAATGGAGTTGAATAACGTGTTAAATTTGTGCGGTAGAACGAGTGATGGTAAATGGAGAATTTTTTGTTTGTTTTGGTAATAAAGTTGAAATAAGTTAACAATTGCACGTTTAGTTGCAATTATTGACAACAGACAAAGTATTGACTTTTGCGAGATTTCACGCACTGTTTTTAAAATAATATATTTTTCAGTGAATTCATGTTATATGCGAATTTATATACGTGTACTAAATTAATTGATTAATTATGTATTGAAACGATCGTTAGATAAAATGTTGAAATCTGTTTAAGTATCATTTTATCATTTCAATACGTTATGACAGGGCGAATACTATTTCCAATGGTTAGTGTGGGAAAAATATTGATTTTATCTTATAAATTTAAGTTGTTAAATTAAAATAGCGATTTTTTTTCTAATCTGACTTTGTAAGATAAAATAAAAATAAAAATAGACACTAAAGAATAATCGAAGATTCTCTCGCTGAAAAATGATTATTTATAAGAAATAATTTCTAATTTTATATGCATAAAATATACTATATGCATAAATTTATAATGTGATCAAATACTGTTGTAGCTTCAGAGTTCATGTTTTTAATATAACTAAATGAGAATAGTTTCTTCATTTTTAGTTCTACTGTACTATAAATTTATAACTCACAGTTTTATTAATTCTTGCACAGTTATGTTCAAAATATCAAGCTTAATATTAATATTAATGGACATAATTTCTATTGATCTAGTTATACAAATAAACTATACGAGGATAATTATTATCTGATTTACAATTGCTGCAAATACTTGTGCTTAGAACATACAGTAATTAAAATGACCTTTCAACCAACAAAAAGAATTCGTACACAATAATTAAAATTAATAAATCGGTAAGAAACAGCAAAACTCTGCATATTACGTAAAATGATATTATTTATAAAAGAGTAAAAAATTTCAATAAAATTGCATATTAACCCTTTGACTAGCGTGTTTGTAGGCGTCTAAAGACGCTAAGAAAATTTCCAATGCAACAATGCAGAAACAATTCAATGCAGAGTACGAAGAAATAAATGATATTGTTTTAACGTAATGGAATTAAGTGTTTTGATTATTTGAATATACTTTCTCAGAAACGACTAACGAAAAGTTGCAGTGTACATCGCGAATGAATTTCTATCGTATGGTACGAGTGGTGCGTCTCAAAGTTTGCCGTAGTCAAAGGGTTAATACTGGCTGCAGCAACAAATACTCACGTGGCAATACATATGTATATAGCTTAAAAGTATAACTTTACTTTGAACATGATTCGAATTAAAAATTTTCCACTATTTCAAAATAGAGTGACGAGTTCAAATCCATTAATTGTCTCTCATAAGAAAGTGAAAAACAACGGAGATATTTATTTTAAGCGCCTTAATGTGAAAGCATTCTTGGGTGATTCGTGTTTGGGCGGCGTTAATTGGCAATTTGTAGGTGCGGTCGCCACGCTTTGCTGGCGTCAACTCCACCTCCGATCGTTACCGCGACGTTTCAAAGCGATCGGAAGAATTTATATGTTTATTTGAAGGCACCGTCGATATTTGAAAATTTTCGATATTCGATATTACTTTTTACAGCATTTATCATTTGCAATTTGTTTGTCGTTACTGATACGCTCTAGATGAAGATTCACGCGTGCTGAATTGTTATTGAATTAGTAAAACTAAGTTATTGGATGGTTTGGAAACATTAATTTTAAAACACTGCCGTTGAAATTCCAATTTCTGTGATATGGGCTGAGTTTTTACTTGCTATATGTTAAGTTATTATGTTTAAGTGTTTGCAATTACATATATGTTCCCATGTGAGTGGTTGCTGCAGCTATTAATAATCAATATGGAATTTTATTAAAATTCTACATTGAAAATATTTTATATTGCAATTTTATTCTTATTACAAATATTCCTAATATTATATTTTATGCATTTACATAATTATATAGAAAAGCACGTATGATCTCCATTTATTTATATACATATATTAATTATAATTTTCTGTGTAAGAAAAATAATTTAAAATTAAAATACATTTCAATCGAGTAACTCTGCTAAAAAATACAAAAAATCATGCATCTCTCGAATAATCGACGTTCTAGTGTACTCTGAAAATATTGAGAAAGTGCCACTTTAACTCGCATGTAAATCAGAAATCGGAAGATCGCGAAGGAAACGCTCTCGCCGAATTCAGGTGTATATAAAAAGAGGAGCAAACTACTAGCGTTCGAGCAGAGTCCCCTTCGCGTTGGAAATCGCGAAATATTCTATCGTGAGTCGAACAGGATACAAGCAGAGGCTGGTGGGATGGGGAGGCGCGAAACGGAGGGTAATCGTGCAATTTCATTTCGAGAATGGAAAGAACGGTCGAGCTGGTTCGATCTTTCGGCGACGGGGTGACTCGTTCCACCCTGAAGAGGATTCGTGACTGGAATCTCGCTTCTTTCAATCGCGGATGTGTTTCTGGGACCGGTGACAGAGTGACCCGGGACCTTCTACCTCGCTGACAATATGCTTGACTCTGCGAGCTCGCACAAAAGGAGTTCCGCGTGTGTGCAGAGGTGTGCAGCCCTTTGACGGAGTATCGAATCGGATGAATTTTTCTATTAAGATCGAGAGAGTTCCTCGTGTCTGTAAAGTACTTCGTCGTTCAAAGATCGAAGGAGAAATGTTTGCTTTGAACGTGTATTGCTAATACGTGAAATATTATTTTTTTTTTACTATTACCATTACACTCTGAAAATATTGAGAAAGTACCATTCCAATGCGAATGGAAATCAGGAAGCGAATACGTTCCTGAATAATTATAGTTCTAGCATTAGTAGAGCAGACTTCGGAGGGTTCATACGTTTTTTATTAAATAATGTTTTTATGATGTTTTTGTACATTTATATTTAATATTTTATTTTTTAATAAGGATAAAAATATTTTTCTTACGTTAAAAACAACGAGAATTGGCAAGTGTGTGTATAGTATTAAATGTATCTTCACACAAAATTAATTATATTTCGTGAAAAACAATATCGAGCGACATCACAGCACGATAATGCATTTCGTTGAATAAAATAATTTTCCTTAATATCATAACTTGATGTGATCTATAAAAAGTCTGCGATGCTTACGTATGCGTTTTTCTATTGTTTTTTGAAATGAGAAATATAAAAAAAATGTATCAAACTTTCCCAGTCTTCGTATTATATTTATTTTAATAATTATTAGATAGTAGTACAATAATTGCGGCATTTTGAGTTTTATCTCTAATGCTAAAATAAGATCTGTAATAATTCCTGATGAGATCTAATAATTGGAACATTTTAATCGTCGTTAGTTTTTAAAGTGAACATTGAAAAGAAAATTACATTTTGTCGATGAACGGCAACCCTACAGTTGAAATACAGTTGTTAGTCAGACGCGACGTGTTTCATAAAAGTTCCGCTAATTCGCTGAACAGGAAACGGCAGACAGTACTCACGAGGCTAAGAATAGGATATATAAATTTCACTTGCATGTGTTTAATTACCAACGATGGACTGAAGAATCGCGATACGTGCAGTACATGTGGAACCAGTACGGAACGCGTACTAATTGATCGTTAAAAATATAATCAGTTATATAATTACATCCGAATAAGTTCAAAAAGGCTTTTCATAAATCTTCTGTAGAAGTAATTTTATATTTCAATTACGAATTAACTTGTATCTGAGTTATACATTTTAAATAGCATTTAGTCGGGTATAATTTATAATACGTAAATATGATTTAGTACCGTATAATAGTTGCTAATTGACGTGCGTTACAAAAGGTAGCATTATTTGCTTTATGAAATTTATGTAGCTTTCACGGTTTTGTACAGTGGCGTATTGTGTGGTTAAAAAGTCGCGTTAAATAAGCTGTTTAGCATTTTATTACAAAAATAAAAGGTAAACGTTTGTTTTAATCTAAAAGTTGTTACAGCTGCAACGATAGTTTGCATACGTTATTTCAAGAAAATCTTAAAATCTTAAAAAGAAAATCTTCTCCAGCATTCTTACGATTATCATTGTAGATTACGAAATTAGATATTACTGAGATATTAAAATACTCGAGATGATTGAAAATATTAAAGAAACTGGCAAGACACGGATTAACAGATCTCTGCAGAGAATTTCCCGACGTATTCGTTCAATAACCACAGCTTCCGACATTAGTTTCGAGCTAATAACCTAGTTTGGAAAGAAAGTTACATACAATGATATAGAAATATTACAAGTTTGAATAATTAGATAGATTTACCGTCGCTATTTGCAACAGTGTTTCGCTCCACCTCCGTATCAGTTTCCACCGTTACGCTGAATCGAGAGGCGCAGCGTGCACGCAACTGTCGTTTATTATTCAGAACGTTTGCCCGTTCATTGCAACGAAAACTCGGCGAACTCTCCATACAACGCGTCACCGAACCGCGAATAGGAACCCCGGGTCTCTATTTGCAATAACCGACCGACGGTAGAAACGATATCGGTATTATAACGCGTAATTCCGCCGTCGTCCCGGCGAAGAATACAAATATCGTGGCCAATGTCGCGGTTCGTTTACTTTTGCTTTCGAGCGCGTGGAGCGTGTAGTCGGAAAGCACGTAGGCAGAGTACACGCACGCGTAACACGAATCCTACGGGCGTACGATAATAGCTCTTGTACGGCAGTTTGTTAACGCGATACGTGAGCGAGGAAGGGTCGGACGGGGTACGCTGAGGTACTCGATCGACGCCCGTGGCCTATTTAAGCCTGCTGCTCTCTGAATTCGCAGATTCGACCCGGAAATCAGTCAGCCTGTTTCGACGTTCGTCCGGGCCTATTGTTTTCGCGTTAACTGCTAAATCGATGCCGATAAATCGTTACCATTTGTCTGCCTCGGCACCGCTTTTTTTTTTTTATCCCCCTTCGTTCCCTACGCTGCGAATTTTTCCAAGCTATTTATCGTACGTCGCTGCATTAGAAACGGTGAACAGGTTTTGGGAATGCGATGCTTTCTGTGTAAGTATTACATTGATTTTGCGTTTTAATTAATTGTATCTCATTGTGTTTCACAAAAATCAGTCCATAATAGGGAAGATAATGTATCGAGTGACTTATTGTTAAGATATTGAAATCGCAATTTACGGTACACGGTGATGAATTACAAATGACGAATGGATTTTGGGAATACGATGCTTCGTTGAAATACGTTGAATATAGGTTATGTGTAGATTGGATTTACAGAAAGAGGGAAAGGTGTTAAGATTGTACCTCGTTACGTCTCATAAAAAGTATTTCCTAATATGAAGGACAATATATCGGGTGACTTAACACTAGTATTTCTAAATTAGTTAAAAATATACATAATTCTGTTACACGAAGAGTTATTTGATTATCCTATTCATGGGATTATTTGAACGACGTGTGTTACAATTGGTTCGAATCATCAGTGTTCTACTAAATAGAATTGTATATAAAAATAATAAATAATAATAACTCGATATTAAATCCTAATAAATATCCTATAAAACCTAAATAGATTTCTACATTTAATTGAATGGTTATTTTAAGTAATAATAATAATTTTGTATAGCATATATATTTTAATAATTTTTTACGTAGCAACGATCCGTTTTGCGATAAAGATGACTGCAAAAGGCTTCGATGTCAGCTACAGGCATTTGCAATGAAAAATATAGGTCCTTACTTAAAAATTGAAACGTAATCTTCACGTGAACTTTCAAGATCATTCCGTTTGCATAAATGTCACTATGATCTGTGTCCCTTGATGGCCTACAACTTTTATCGCATCTTTCATACTTTTCGAGACATTTAACTGTTCTGACGTGAACCGTGCATATACGTACACTGTATACTGTATATACAGTCAGTCGTATAAGTTTGTTCATACATATTTAAAATCTTTTAGAGAAATGCGTAAGAACAAATTTTAACATTTTGTGGATTTTTATTTATTTGCTAATTAGATACATCTTGAAACAATGATGATGCTGTATATAAAGTTGTACTATTTTATTTTAATTCGTGATATTACAGATATCCGATATCTCAGGAAATACGATATAGTGATAGTAATTATACATACACTTTCAAAAAATTATACTTTTAATTTATTTACACTTTTTTGTAAAAATATTTACAAACTTTTGAGAAATAATATTTTCAATTTATTCGTATTAAAAAAAAATATCAGATATCTATAATATCACGAATTGAAATGAAACAGTACAACTTCGATTATTCGCATTAATAATAACACATTCTGTTCGAACAATAAAATATTTCGGGTAATCGAATAGTTTTTGTTTTGAAATGTTTCGTTAATATTAAACGAAAACAGTAAATTTAATATTTTTCTTCAGTCGAGTGTTCGAGTGTTCGATAATCCGTTAATTTTGTACTCTAAATAAACAATGCCCGTATTGGTAAACGTGAATGACTGACTGCATATAGGTTAAATTTAAAAAATGATTGCACGAGATCTGAAAGAAGTACACGACTCTTCAAGAATTTTGTACGAAATGTTCAGATTAGAAGGAAAATCACGTTTTTTTTTTAAATTTTATGTCATTTTGATACAGATGGAAATAATGTAGGAGATTTGTACGAATTTCATTATCGTATAGATGTTCCATCTTAAAAAAGAGACAGAAAAGGCGAGAATAATTAACAAAACACATTTAGAAAACTGAGAATCCATTTTGAAACCTGGACAATGTATACAAAGATACACGAGCCTTTAAAATAGAAATTGTATTTGTCACACAAATTGAAAAAGGAATTAACCGGTCAGATGCTATAAATTTTCCAAAAAAATATACTATTTTTATAATCAAAATTATGATAATAGAAATTACTATTGTCAGTTTGTTATTCGCGGCTCTCAGAATCATAAACAATTTTTCAATATTCAGTATACGATACTACTTAGCTGTACCTGTATATTGTAACTTGAAAAATTAGGGAATCAAATTTATTTATACCAAATTTTCGCGAATGCTATTTCGATAGATTGACAGAAAATTGGAAATGGCATTCATCGCAATTAGCGAAGAAAAAAGAAGACGTCTCGCGTCGTTGTTGGCGAAGTATAACGAAAATGAAGCATGCACAGCAAAAAGAAAAAAAAGAATGAGTCAGCACCGTGTACAAGGTAGCTGTACAGTCGCTCGAGACGCGTTAACACGGGTGATTAATCGGCGAGCAAAGATAACCCTTAATTAAGCGAGTGTGTTCCACGGAGCGTGCCCCGCTGGCCGTTTTCCGGTGGCGGACTCTCGAGGAGGCGTCTGCATTCTACGAGAGTACCAAGGGAAAGGAGAACGTGGGAGGCGCGAGAATTTCTTCGATGATTCACGCCGCGGACGGAGGAAGCGCGTGGCGTGTAGGCGAACAGCGAAAGAGTTGTGAATGAACGCGAAGCGGAAGCGAACGGACACGATCGTTCCTCGCCAGGTACGCCCGGCACATACCTGCTCGCGCACGCATATCTGCCTCCACCCGTGAAAGCCTGCACGGTGCACTGGCTGGCTGCCTTTCCTGATCGACGAGACGCGTTTTCCTGCGCCGACACCGGACATCCGGCGCGTTCACCGGCATAGTAATACGCGCCGGCCATCGCTAGGTTTATTCGCGGCCCTCCTCCATTCATGCCCCTCGTTCCTCACCGTTTACGACATCGCTCGGGGAATTCGGATGAAAATTCGTCGAAATTTTCCGACCTCTCAGAATCAGCCACGTACAAGGTGACAGACATTGTTCGACACTCGAGTCTCGAGGATGTTCCGAGCTACTTTTTTCGTTTGTTTTTGTTTTCGAATTATTCGCGAAAAACAGTAGCCCATCTGGGAGCGTGTAACAAACTGTTCACCCGTTTAGTCGAAAATTGATTTACTATTTAAATTGGTTCAGTTGTTCGCAAGTAATACACCATCGAAAGATGCAAAATACGAGTATAAACACAGCCTGCCATTTTCTAACTTTTAGTAGCAGGGGTAAATTACTTTAGTATTCAACCTTTCATACTATAATTTTGCGCTATTCATTTCGAATAACGAATAAACTGGATTTATTATTATTGATTGCACGCGTCTAACAACTAATTGGTTTTTTACTCTTCGTCAATATCGCGAATGAACTGATGTAACTTTGCTCAATATTAATTCATTGAGCCGACTTGTTTATTCGAGTAATTATGTCAGCACGTCCTACTTCGTAAATAATTAAGAAACGAAGCCTAATCGGTAATTTTGTCAAAGGAAAAAGTTGTTTGGAATATCCTCAAGAATCACTCTTTAAACGTTGTCCGTTAAAGACACCCTGTAGAAGGGGGTGGAGCGTCGTTGGGGATGTAGAATTGTCGTTTAATTTCGCTTACGATGGCGGAGGTATCTCATCTGCGATGGAAGTTTGAGCGGCGAATGAATTAGGAAGAACGGGTTCCTGCAGATGAGCGAACGTGTAAA
Source organism: Xylocopa violacea (assembly GCA_963969225.1). NCBI lineage: Eukaryota > Metazoa > Arthropoda > Insecta > Hymenoptera > Apidae > Xylocopa > Xylocopa violacea. Next base: position 27,104,260 of record CAXAJV010000004.1, read on the forward strand.
GAGTAGAGGATAGAGTGTTTGGATGCTCTGTTAAGATTAATTAAATCTGTAAACAGTAATTTTTGAATAACCTAATTTGAATGTTTACAGTGAATAAGTGTAAATTTTATAAATTCATTTTTGTATCGTGCTTGGTTCAATATTTTTTTTTGTTTGCAATTTCTACTTGAAGTTGTTGCTTATCGTTAGTGTTATCTTTTATAGTTTGTTATATCTGTGTATAGTGATGTTTTTACGTAAACTCGAATTGCTTGACCGATTCGATTGCCATTTAATTCCCAAAAGACCTTTCAAGTGCGAGCATTTACATTTTTACAGCCATTATGAATTTTGAATTTAACGAATTCTGCGTGGTTTGCAGACAGGTTCGTTACGTATGCGTAACAATTTTTCTCCCTTCGTGAAGCGAAATAATTTTTTGCATTTAACAAAATGTTGCGAATTCAAATAACAAAAATTAATAAACTGTCCAGGACAACCTCCATTTTACGTTGCATCGTTTCGATTAAAAATAAAAAAAAAATATATCTCCGCCCTCGCGCATGATTTTCTATCTCACAACACGATTTAACGCGAAGCAAATTTCGAAATTTCAAACTTTCGTTCGACACTGTTTCGATACGGTACAAAAGAAATGAATCGCGTTGCGAAAGGATCGATCGCATCATCCGCCATGTCGGCGAGAAAGCGGAAGAAGTAGCTTGTAAAAGAAGCGTGCGCGAAATTTCGAAACGCAGGTGAAACGTCCGGCGTGCGGACGCGTAACGGCGACCGCGCGCCGGTGGATGCAACAAAATTGTTTAATAACGGATGAAACTTCCGGGCCAGCGGCGCGCAGGATGGCTCGCAGCGGGGTTTCCGCGCGCGGGTGCCGCGAACGCGGCCGATCCGCTCAGCCGGCGACATTGTGTAAAATATCATTGTTTGACAGCGCCAACGGCGGAGAGACGCTGATGACCGTGTCGCTTCCGGTACCGCTGCGAAACGTCGATAATCGGCCCGGTGAGCGGGAAAAGCGGAAATTCAAATTTCGAACCAGTTTTAATAGTGCCCTCGTCTGTGCTTCAACTGGCGATGGTTCTGGAGAGCGGAATGGTTTTAGAATTTTACGCGAGAATGGTAATAAAATCAGGCACTTGTGCGAACGATGGAATAGTACAGGGATGGGCAATTGTTTTGGCTCGGCAGCCACTTTGTGGAAGCAAAGGTTAGCGGAGGGCCGCACCTTTTAAGACGATTGAATTCATTAGTTAACTTCGCATTTCAGAAAAGCATTTTTTAAATTTTCTTAAATTTATTTATCGTGCTAATTTCGTATCATTTATAGCTGCGAGTACATTTAATTTTAGAATCAGTTTAATGTCACACATTTCTACAATTTTTTTGAAATCGAGAGTGAGACGGTTCTCGGTTCAAGACGGAATTTTCTGACTGTCTTGGCGGGCCACAAAAGACTCTTCACTTTTCGAATGGTAGGTTTAACAGAATTCTATTAATTGTTTTGGGATTTTCATCAAGTACTTTGGATTTTATATGTGTAGTTTCGATTATTTAATCACATTATTTAATTCATCGATTATTTATTTATTCGATTCTTAATCAGTGATACTTCTTCGTTAATTACATTTTTATTATTTTAAGCTATTATTAACCCTTTGCACTGGACTACTATCCGATTGTTAGCAACAGAAATTGTTACTAAAATATTGCTATGTTAGACAATAGTTTCTATAAGTAACATTCCTCAGCAATAGAAAATTTCCATTTCAGTGAAAAAGTTCAGGGAAACGTGTATTTCTCAAACAGCTGCAATGGAATAAAAATCTCCGTAATCACCAATCGATGCTGATACATCCTGTGCATACTTTGAATTTTTCCCGTTCTCGCGTAGCGAAAGGAAGAACGGCGAAACCGAATGAAAACGAAAGAAAATGTGGAACTCTGTGCGAAACTGCGATCTAAAAATGGCTATCGACGGTTAACTAGTCGCACCATAGAGCAGAGAGTGGCCTAATTGTTCTCCCCTGTCGGAAGTTCCGAGGAGATTTCCCCAGAGCGATCGACTCCTTCATCTCGGGCATAAAAGTTCCGCCGATAATTTCCGGAACTTGTCCAGGCGGAAATGGCGGGCAAAGAGGGCTCGATGGCAGAACTGGAAAAAAAAAATAAATAAAAAAACTTCGATTCGAGGCGGCCGTGACGTATTTATGGGAGCTGAAACCTTTCTTCTTCCCCGAGTGTTATGAATAATCATGCGCGCGCTGGCGAACGAACCACTTGTCCGCCTTTTCGAGCTACATTTTTTAGATGTGAATATTTCATAATTCGAGGATAACCGAATGAGAGCAAAACTTTGCAGGGGAACCCCGTTTACGAGCTTTATCGTGCAGTTCAAAGTGTGCGGCGATGTAAAATTTATTTAGTGGGAGGGTAATATAGAGTATTTGCAAGATATGAAGAAGAAATTGAGAGATTGTATTTGTTATGAGAAGAATTTGGAAAATTTAGGAATAGTTTTGGTGATTTTGGAATTGAACGGTTGAAAATGTGTAATTTGTGTAGATGAAATTTTTTTATTTTATATTCGAGTTTTAATATATATAATTGTAAGTGAATATTTCTTAAACTATACATATAAAATATAGTTTTATATATTTTCTTTTGGATAATGCTAATTAATTTGTTTAAATTTTTTGTTAGCGCAACTTTTTGAATAGTTTTAAAATTGTAAAATAGCACAAATAAACGTAAATATCTTCGATAAGAATAACACAGATACTTAGTGACTGCTTTAATTAATTTGTTTTTTATCTGATCTTTAATGCTCCATTTTAATTCAAAATCATGTTCCGTTGATCGTTATTTTAACTTTGAAATAAATTTTATTTTATATGTTAAAATAACAGATAATTGCAATTGCAAAAGTAATCCGATTTTAATATTCATTTTGCGCGAAGATTACCATTAACCTGTTTCGCAGAATATAAACTGAACCAGTGGATGTTAACAGTTATTCGATACATGAGTGAAAACAAACCATTTGAAAAAGATTATTCCGATAATGAATGAGAATAAATATTCCCTGGCTCTATATCCAGCAATTAATTGCATTAAACGAAGATTACCATAAATAATGAATAGCTTTAGAAGGTGAATCTTGCGAAGACATTAATCTTAAGCTGGCACGTAGAAATAACTTTATATTAAACTGTAATAAATAATTTTCAAAAGTTGAATATGACGCTTGAATATCATAAAATACGTATTTATGTGTTTGACACAACGATCCAGTCAATGTATTCTTTTTATAATACATTAATGAAATAAATATTTATAACGACTTAATTTATTAACGACTATTCTAAAACTATATATAAAATTGATAAATTAATAATTAACTCATAAATAAAGTGAAAGTCGTTGCAAAGTAATTAAAATGTTTTTTTTTACATAATATGTATGTACTTTTCATAGATTTGAAAATCATATCAATGTAAAAAGAAAATGTTGAAAAACATTGCTAAATTTTTGTCATGATATTGACAAATCATATTCAGCTTTTAATGAATTAATTAACCATATGTCGTATTTATTTTTGTAATTTTTGTCAATATTTATAAATACCAGCTGTGTTTTCTTGAAACATCCGTGTATCTACGCATTGCTAACAAACAGTATCGCTTATTCTCCTAGCAATAAATTCTATTGCATCAGTGTATAGGTTTCGCAAAATTCGCGCTTGCGCGAAACAGGAAGCGAGCAGGGCAACAACGGAGCTGATAAAAATACATCCAACTTTAATTCCTTACTATGTCGGAATAATCATATTTCCCTAGACCGTGGCGAGGAATTAACGTCCTTCAACTTATCTCGAACAGTGCACGCTTTAAATACGCGTTTCCCTTTACGCAACCCTAACGAGCCGACTTGGTACACGCCGCTGGCCACGTCGCGATCAAATTATCCCGGTCAGTCGTTGGAAGGGCGCTGACATTGAAGCTCCGCGATAAATTCTACCTTTACTGAAAAAAACAGAGTAACAAGACACAAGTCGAGTTAACAAACACTAAATTCTGAAGAAGAACTAGTTCAAACCGAAGTGGAATGCAAGGATCGGTTCACAGTTAATTAACAAGCTGTATTTACTGCAGGAATCATGGTTTAAATTGAGATTTTCATTTTGAGAGGCAAATTTTTTAAACTTAAACTATATAGGTAGGTAAATTTTTTTTAACATAATAAACTTTACGTTTCAAGTCTTAATCGAATTATAGGTGGAACCGAATAAAACTTTGTATCATACTTAATAATGATTACGACGATTACCATTAATAATTAATAATGATCATAATTCGTGGCAGAGCCGCATTCAAGAGGCCAAAGAGGCGCGTGTTGTTCGCGAGCCGTCGTTTGTCGATCCGTGGTTTAGGCACAGTAGACAGTAGCGAAACTCTCTGTCGGCACCTTTGATGTCAGTGAAGCCCAAGATCAAGTGCGCATGCGCGAAAATAGGCATCCGTCTCGCAACGTCATACGAATTTTCTCTCACTTGCTCTTTATTTCTGGCTCTCTTTCAAAAAGAGAAAAAATCAAATATTCAACCAAACCTGAAGCTGAGATTGGAGGGAATTCAGTATCTATTGAGAGCTGCTTGAAAGCTGTTCAAGCGTTTTCAAAGGTTTTGAGAGATCAGAGAAAAAGAGTGAAGAAAAAAAGATTTTAAGAGAATTGTTGACTTATATAAATATTATAAGTTATATATTCTCTTGAAAGCACTTTGATCTTAGGTTTTCTTTTAATCTAATTTTTTATTTTATTTTTTCAATTTTTTTAAATTTAATTTAATTAATCTTTTCTCTCGAAAAACATATTTTTAGAATAACATTTCGACTTTCAACGCTTGCTGTTAACAACTCTCTCGTTTTTCTTTTCATACAGTTGTTACGCTCGTTTACCGAACCACTCGTATAATCGTTCGCATCTCACGCATTCGTTCATCCATTCCCACATCAGAATCAGAACGCGTGGACTGTTCGCGACGACGTTCATCTGCCAATCGGAGAAGGGATGTCGCAGAGAGCGCCACTGAGCGCGTCGCGTTTCGTCGTTCGGCTGCTTGAAATTGGATTTCAAATGAAACGAACGGACGCAGAATGCACGCCGCACTTTGTATTTCGGTCTGCTCAACCGTACGCCCGTTTACTTTTCCCCCTTTTTGATCACAGATGTCGCTATGCGTTCCATTATTTTACGCGGCTCAAATGTTTCCTGTAATTTGCCTTTCCCGCCGCGTGACGAGTACCCACAAGCCCCCGCGCCACCGATATGGTCATTGTTTCCAAGTTCGCCGCTGCTGGGCACTTTGTTTCCCGTCGTTGCGTCACGATACCTGCTTGTTTGTTCTTTTCTTCTCCTTCTTTCTGCTTTTTATGTTTCTCTCTCCCTCCCTCTATCTTTTTTCTTCACTTTTCGCTGGTTTCGCTTTGAACGCAACCCCTTTTTCTCGTAATCAATTTCGCCTATTCCATTAACACGTTATTATAAAGGCGTGTTGTTACAAAGGGTGGCAGGAAATTCGTTTTTTCTTCCGATTTTGTGCGGTCGGTATGCACGTTTTTTTTTTTTTTTAATGCATACCAACTTTGCATGTTTCTTGTTCAACGCGGTGTTAATTTAGTAACGAGATTTTTTTTTCTTTTTACTGGTGCTCTTTGCCGTGGTTGGATTTCATTTTTTAATTGAAGTTCTGTTTCTATGACGGGTCTTTCATACGTAATGGAGATTGTATCAGGAAAGTATGGTTTTTTTGATAAGGCTTTTTTTTTACAGTGAATTTTATGCGCGTGGAAATATTTTCTTAGTATTAATGGTTAGTAATAATTAAATTATTTGAATTTATTAAAAAATTTGTATATTGTTGTGCATATAACGCGAATAATTAAAAATTATTAATGGAACATTCTTTTTGCTATAAATATAAATATAATTTCTTCAAATTAATCAGATGTGAAAATCTTTTGCATAATTAGTTAAGTGATACGTAAGATACTTTTATTTTAACAAGAAATTTGTGTAAAGCGAAAATATAGTAAATTTTGTTTCGTTTTGCGAATATCAACAAGTTATTGTCTAATATGATTTAGCATTACGTGTTTTACATTTTATCGTTTGGTCCTGAAGTATAAATTTTCTTCGATATCCTTTTAATACAAACATTCGTATTTATCACTGCCGTTAAAACTTTTTTACGACACGATATTGCAAATTTTGTTCGTGCTTTCGTCACTAAAATTTGATTAACAAGACATTTTTATTATAATCTATTTCTCAATCGTAAAAGTGAGGGATGTTTGTTTTGTAAATTTAAAGAAAATAGAAGTAAATTCTTACCTTTGGAATATCTTATTTTTTGCAAAAGTGTCTAGCTTTTAGATAAAAAGCTAAAAAGACTATTTTAAAATAGTTATTATTTTATATAAACATTAAATATTTACGTGATTTCATTCATCATTATACAAAGTAAAGATTTATTTAAAGTAAATATATTTTTGTTTAAATCTAATTTGCTTAAAATTACATTTATTGTGAGTTATTTATTGAAATCAGATTTATATAAATTTAAATCATGTTTTTTTTCATCTAAATTTTTAAAATTTATTTAAATTAAGAAATATTACACTTTGTCGAATACAGTAGCTAATAAAAGTAAAGTTTTTGCACAAATTTAGCTTTGTTAGTTCTGTTGAATTAATCAATATTTCTAATTGCAAAAAAAGTACAATAATTTACAAATAAATTAAAAATAAAATTACGCTACATTGCCTTGAACTGTAACAAATTACGATAGAAGTTTTTGTCGGAGAGAAGTTAGGTTAATCAAATTTTTCGAAGGAAAAGCATTTAGTAAGTGAAAGTTTAGATAACAGAGTTTCTGTATTTTATTTTCAACGGTTTAATATTTTCCACTTCGTGTTCACTTTAAAGACTCCATTTTACGTTATTTTTGTTAATACCTAACATGGCTCAAAATTAACAAGTCAATCGCGAAGTTTTAATTGACTTTCATTTGGAAGCGTTTGGACGATAATCAAAGACAAAAAAGTCTGCTATCTTCACTTATTTCGATGATTTATTATATCATTTTACAAGTAATGTCAATTTTTTGCTTTGGACAAATGCAAATGTAGTATAAAATTAATGAATATAAATGCAGAGGAAATTCATCTCGTACTTCAGTATAATTTTCACATCAAAAACCTTTCAGACTAATTAAAATTATTTTACATGTACAATATGGTAAACTGTATTACAGAACTTCAAGTTAGTAGTCTATAAAGCTTATTTGTTACAGTAAAATGATACAGGATATTGCCAACTGTGTTAAATAATATTTTATTATTCATGACTGTTTCTATAAGCGCGTAGTATGAAATCTACTGCTTAGATCAGGCATGTCAAACTCGTTAACTACCGAGTACTATATTAAATATTATATATTAAATTGTGAGTTACAAAACAAAAAAAACAAAAAAGAAACAAATGGAAATAAAGATGAAGCATAGCTTTTATTATAAACAAATCAATACATACAAAATAATAATACCCATTACGTTAATATACATATTAAAAAATATTGTACGTAGGAAATTTCCTTTTTCCCAATTTAACATTATTTAAATGAAATAATACTCTTTCTGTCCGAATATAAGAGTCCCAATTCACACAAAAATTTGTCCGAAAATAAGAGTCCAATTTGAATTTAACAGCGTTATTCGAGATTAAGGATCAATGTTAGGGATTGAAGGACATTAACACTTAACGGATGGTCGACGTAAATTTACATTTTTCCATTGTGACTTCTTAGAACGGGGCACGTAGAATTACGTTTCTGTCTGAATTTTTATTACGCTGTGTCAATTTTTCATTTTTATGCGTATTGGGTTTATTTCTTGCTTTATTAGTTGTAGTACTATCTGCCTGAGTTTAATTGCACAAGCGTGATTTTGAATTGTTTCTCTACGATTGTACGGAACTTTTACTTTTTGAAGTGAAAAATAGTTGTTAAAGTGAACAATTGTTGTTAAATACCGAACATAGATAAAATACGTTTAATTGCTAATAATAATTGGAAAATCGGTTCGCTGATAAATAATTATAGAAATTTGGAATCCCAATATTTATGTATATTTTTGTTTCAATACGGAATGGCATTGAAACAATGAATTTCGATCAGTTCCAATTGTAAATTTTCATCCACAGTTTCAACATCAATGGACAAAGGAGAAGTAAATAATTGATATTATTCTTCACATTTCTTGAAGTCCAAAAATCTTCATTCGAATTCATTTTCTATCAATTTAATTTGGTTCGCTTATTGTCAAAAACCTCAATTGTGACGATTTGTGTAACAATAACTGGCAAGATTCAAAGTGAGATAAATTTCCTTTTTGAATTTATTTTTGCCAGAGTAATAATTTCTGTTTAAAACCGTTGATATTGTCAAATAAGGCAGTAACCACATGCTGTTTGCCTTGTAGTTTGAGATTAAGTTGACTAAGGTAATTTGCAACGTCAATGGCAAAAGCCAGATCTTTCATCCATTGATCGTCTTCATAATTTTCAATTCTAAAAAAATGATAATTTCGTTTTAGACGTTTTTATTTTGGCACAGGTTCTAATCTAATCTAGGTAATCTAAGAACTGTAACGAAAGCTACTTAATATTTATACGGTTGTGGGTGAGCAAGCTGAGGTATAAAGATTAGCGAACAGACGAAGGGCAGAGGACAGAATGAGTATTGACTGGGTACAGGAGACTAGAAGAGTTGGCATTTGGGAGCTATGATTAAGATGTTTGTGATAGGATAAGTCTTAATCCTTTGACTACGACAGACTTTGGACACACCTGTCGTATCATGCGGTAAGAATTCATTCTCGTTCTACACCGTGAACGATAAGCGTTCATTTCTTCACTGAAACGATATTATCAATTTCTTTGTATTTGCATTGTTGCATTGCAATTTTTCCAAGCGCCTTTAGGCGCCAACAATAGTCAAAGGGTTAAGGAGTTTACATTGCATTGTCAATGATAGCAGAGAGTTGGTCGTTTATTTATCTCGTGTCAATGTGAATGATTTTAGAAACAACTACTTTCAAACATTCTTTTTATTGGAATTAAAGGTATTAGATATTTTTTATCAGAATTAGAGCACAAGTATTTACTTACAGTCCCTGTAAGGGTAGTTGCAGGGATTAAATAGTCGCAGTTAACCCTTTGCACTCGGATGTCACCTCTGAGGGAATCAATTGCGAGAGCTATAAATTTATTTCATTGCAATTTTTTGAAGAATGCATATCTCTGTAAAGTTTCATTGAAATGGAAATGTTCTATTGCTGGTTAATTGCTTGGTAATAGTTTCTATTGTTAACTTTTACCAGCAATAGAAAATAGTTGGGAAAGCGTCGAGTGCAGAGGGTTAATTACAGTTTAGTCATTTCAGTATTTTACGTTTATCCAAACGCAAAATTACACGTTTATTAGCTCGTTCATATTTTAACTCGCGACGTTTTGCAACATTAATAGTACCGTGTGTTTACGTACATTTCCACGAGCGAACATACGAGTGTACATGCAAATATAGGTGGAAAATGGGGACCTGCATTCGCCTACTTGATTAGAACGTCAAATGAATGAATTTTAAACAGATGTACACGGAAATCAAAAGCGTAATTACCGCATATTAAAAATACAGATTTTTTGATAAAATAATTAGGAACGAGAGACTGTAATATAATTTTAGAATAATCGTATAAAAATACAAAAAAAGAAAAAATATTCGCGCGATGCGACGCGTTCTCTTCGATGTCTCTTTTTTGACGACCTCCTATCTCTTGTCTTTTCTTGTTTTTTCTCGACTCAAATTACGCCTTATAAGTTCCTTTTCTTTCGTATAAACTCTGTTCGGTCTTAACAACCGAACGAGCTAATTCAGCCAAAGAAATTTAGAAAATTAAAAAAGGGACAGTTTACAATACAATACCGTACTCTCACACGGAGCAGCAATAATATCCAAGAAGCCATTACTTTGGGACAAACTATAGTATTACTTCTTTGTTACATGGGCCTACTAGACGGTCACAGTTTTGCTTTCGAATCCTTTGTATTAATCATTGCTTAAGTCGAGGCGCTTCTTGGGTTTATTACTTGCTACGGTCGAAGGTTAGGACACGCGGAATTCACGTGTATGGCATCCGAGGGTACACTTAGTACCCGCCGATGACCGACGGTTCGGGGGCGGACAATTTTCCATTTCTCCTAAGTTTTCATCATCCAATCAGTTTTGATGTCCGTTTCCCTCACCAACATGCGTAACATTGCAATAGACGAATCCGCTTGTCCTACCAAGACGCGACACACCCATCAAACATTTCATGTTTGATGGAAAACAGGCAGAAACCAGATTACAACAAGATTCCATAGCATACACACTCAGTTAAAGCAAGACACATCACAAGTATTGGAGTTCGCACTTATTTGGAAGAGCGAACACAACACATTTTTTATTATATATATATTGTAATACAGCCCACTTCAAACCAACTCCGGTCTCTTTTTATTAAATTAACGAGAGACCTAGCGATCACGACCATCGCCATCACGGGTTGCGATACGTGACGCTACAAACTCATTCATCCCTCATGTATTTATATTTATATTTCAGTTACATAAATTTTTATTAAAAAATTTTTAATAGACCATCAGATCATATTCTGATGACTTTTATTAGAATATATCATGTTCCAATTTAATTAATTAACGTTTTTAGTTATATTCAATAACAATAAACAGTTGTAACAGCTCAACAAATGATATTAAATGATTGTTTATGAAAGAAACTTATTGGATTAAATATTGTAAAATATTTTGAAATGTGCAGAACTGTGAGTAATGGATAAGAAATATTAAAGTCGACGCAATTATTCTTATATAAATAATTTGTAGATATTATTTTGCCAGTAAAATTTGTAGGAGAAATATTTTGATATAGATTACAAATATAAAAAAAGAATAAAATAAAATAAAATACAACAGGCGTCTTGTTTGAAGTAAATACACAGGGTATTCTTAATTTTTTTCTCTGATGAGTCTTGATTCATTAAAAAGATACTCAAGTGCACAATACAAAAATAAAGAATTAAATAATTTCCTTTTAATTAATAAAACAAATAATTTTTTATTGCTCTGTGAATGTTGCACGAATACCTTTTACACTTTTTAAATTACTAATCGTACATTACCCACTGCTAATTAATATTCTCCACTCTTTCATCAAATTACACGAACGTATTTAATTACCAATAACTACGGTTGGTATTCTTCCAAGATCCCTGCTGGCAAAAGTAACAATTTATTCTGGAACCACTTAGAGTAGATCCGAATCGAATCCACGTTGAGCCTTCGATTATTGTTTTACGAGTGTTAAGGATTTCCGCGTGCTCAGCGTACGGATAAAGGTTGCACGTTTCAACGCTCTTCCTCTTCCACCGAGGAGGATAGAAGGTATATATACCTTCTTTTCAACAGCGTTCTCACCCCACGCTTATTTCGTTGGATTTCTGATTTATATCCTCTCGCGAGGCTCCCCTCGAGGATCGCCGCTGGGTATTTACTTTTTTTGACCTCGAAATGCTTCCGCCATTATTGCTGCAAGCGGTGGTCCTGCTGTAGAACGTAATTTTCGCGGTGGATTTGCTCTCAGGTACTCGCGTTCCTAAGAGAAAATCTACTGTTTTAAAGATTAATTCGGTTTAATTGCAATTCTGTTTGCGTTTCATTGCAACGCGCGCCAAAGGAGATCTGGCTTTTTAATTATGTGCCGTTAAAAGATTTGGAATCGACCAACATATTATAATTCAGGTTCTCGTGTTAGTTACAAAAATGTGTTTATTGAGTGTTACTAGAGAATTTGTAGTTTTTTTTTTTAAGTAAATAAATATTGTAATCGGAGAAAGGCAGTTATAATTAATTTTGTTCTGGAAATTGAGGATGTTACAAATAGTTTTGTTTTTTATATACAATTAATTGATTTATTACTCCCTGTTATTAAAAATCACAAATTTCTTGCTCTTGTAGACTTTGATATTTACATCTTATTTAATTTAAATGAAATAATTTTATAATAAGATATTTGATATTACAATAATAATAATGAACAATAATGTAATAACACATAATGGACACGTAATGTGTCTTATTTAGTTTTACACCCGTATAAAATAGTAAACTTCAAATAAATAATTAATAAATATATATAAATGCATATCATATGAAATATACTGAAAAAAGCTTCAATTGAGCAAAGTAAATATATTCTCAATCATGTACACTCGCTCAATTTACTTAAATTGAATTAATTATTTTTTAAATTCCAGTATATTATGTTTGGAGTTGAACAAAATATAATATTTACTTTATTTTGAACATTCCATTTACTTAGTAAATATTAAATTAAGAAATTGCATTTTTTATCAGTGAAATAGTCAACATCCGATCAAACTAAAATTTTAAAAAATGTTAGAATTAAATAAACATTTATTACTTAACCAAATTATACAGAAGATCAGAATAAATATTCCCAAAACAGTCAAATAAAATATTTTTTTTTTTCACTCTTCACTTCAAAATAAACAGTTATAAGTAATTAAAATAAAACACTCGATATTAAATACACCTTAATTTGAAATACAAATAAAAACATTCTTGTTTACAAGAAAAAAAATAAAACTATTTAAAAAGTAAGTGATCGTTATTAAAACAGTCCTGTGAAGAACCAATACATCGATGGCCACTTTTTCCCACTCTTTAAAGCAATAGCAAAAGTCATTATCCTTTGGAACGCTTGGTTAACTGACCACGACTATTTGAATGGTATAATCGTAGCAGAGAAACGACCTTTCGGATCACTTTTTTCGAGCTCGAGGAATGAGAACAAATCGCAGACAATAGGATCCAGGGAATAAGGAAGTCGCGAGCGTGGGAGATGCGTCCTCCTAGTTTCGTCTCACGCCATTATTCCTCGGGTAATTATTTGGTATTGTGGCGATCCTACGCTCACCACCAGAGGATTCACGCTATAAACAGTTTCCCAAGTCCGCGCTTAATATCGTCCACGTAATTATTTGACGCGACTTTGCGTCTACATGGTGAGTCGATTATATAAATTTAATTCTTGGAATTACTTTTATTAAAATAAAATTTATATATAAAGAGAGAGATCTTAGATTATTTAAATTAAATAAAATTTAAATATAAAAGTCTTGGATTTATTTATAATTACAATTAAAATAATTAACACAAGTTTTATATATTCCTTTACTATCAATTTAAAAATTAAATATATCACGTTCAATTTTTCTCCGTTAACTCATTCACTCGTCACGTCAAACTTTTCAATCAACTTTTTCGTTATCGGTACGCATGTCTCCAATAAAAAGCACTCTTTTTAACAGAAAAGGCTTCCCGAATATTTCATACTAAACTTTCGTTCGAAGAAACTAGTCTCTCAACAAACCAATCGTTTAATTTCACTATTCTTAAATATGTTCTATTAAACGCACCTCAAACCTCAACCCTATACTTAAATCTATTAACTTTTCAATTAGTTCGAAGTTATTCATAAACCAGTTACCCGACGAATATGCTCGTCAGATACAGAGTATGTGCGGTTATTATAATGTAGAATTAAAGTGTAACGAAATGACTGTTTTATATTTTAATTTGATCACTGATAAAGCATTTTGAAAACAGATCTCTTTTTCGTACATTACCTCACCTCGGAACAGTTTCAAATGAACGTTGTTTATTCTCGAATTTTTGAAAATAAAAATATAAACTTTAATTAAGAGGAGTCGTATTGTACGACAATTATTAAGATTTATTTGTTTGCATAACTTAATCGTGTATAGTTCGCATATAAGAGAAAAAATTCATGAGAGACCAATTATTTACATTTCGTTTTGATCTCTAAATAATCAAAACATCTTACAATTTACAGATATATTTTAGTTTACACTAATATTGCAATTTTACTGTGTACACGTGACGAGTATACTTGTCATAACAAAACTACCGTTTTTTGGTGACGAGTATACTCGTCCTAACACAAAATATCGCTATTTCGTCGTGACGTATATACTCTTCATGACGAGTATACTCGTCATAACAAAATTTCCATTTCTTCTTGACGAGTATACTCATCAAAATAAAAAACATCGCCATTTCGTTCTGACGAGTATATTCGTCATAACACAAAACATCGCCATTTCTTCTTGACGAGCATACTTATCAAAATAAAAAACATCGTCACGTCATCGTGACGAATATATTCGTTACAACACAAAACATTGCCATTTCTTCGTGACGAGTATACTCGTCATAACAAAACTTCCATTTCTTCTTGACGAGCATACTCGTGAAAACAAAAAACATCGCCATTTCCTCTTGACGAGCATACTCATCAAAATAAAAAACATCGCCATTTCATCCTGACGAGCATATTCATCAAAATAAAAAACATCGCCATTTCGTCCTGACGAGTATATTCGTCACAACACAAAATATCGCCATTTCTTTGCGACGAGTATACTCGTCATAACGAAACTACCATTTCTTCGTGACGAGTATACCCATCGTAGCACGAAACATCGCCATTTCGTCATGACGTGTATACTCGTTGTAATACAAAACATTGTCATTCCTTCGCGACGAGTATACTGGTAAAAAACAGTAACAAAACTAGTTAACTGCCTCCTATCAGCAATAAACGTTACTACGTATGCATGAAATACCTTACACGGTATCGCAAATCAATGACCCGTAAAGGACAGAAGCACTGAAAGCGCGGGGTCGAAAATACGCGTGCGCGTAAAGCGAAAGGGTTGGGGTTGAATACGCAGGGTTACTCGAAGCCTCGTCGAATTTCTATTTGCCGTAGGTATCCACCGATCCCGATTTAGCGTTAATATCCGGCTCAACGTGACGGTCAATTCCCACTCGATGTCTCCTGGTGGATGCCGATGCAGCCCGTTCCGCTATCAACTGGGATGACTGGCCATCGGCCAGCCCGCTCCATTTCAACGTATTCCTCCGGCCTATTGCGGCCGTGCGTCTAGTAAAACTCTTAAAGCGCGACTCCCTCCACCCGGTAAATTTCGCGTTCCGCGCGATATCACCGGCATGTCGTAATTAGCGAATCGGCCGCTCGCCAAATCGCCGATAAAATATCGATCGACAGCGGGACGCGGCGCTGGTAATCACGATTACGATAACGCTGGCTCCGCGCGTTCACCACCACCACCCCCGAGTGGTTAACGATCGTCATCGACGTCTCGTTTCCGCGTTTATCCCCGCGATCGACTGTTTTTACCGAGTTCTGAATATTGTGAAAAGAGCGCCTGGGGAGGCGTAACTCGTTGCCAGGTATTGGCGAATCGCAAGTCACCCGAGGGGGGTGGCGACGACCTCTTCTAATGTATTCGTCATTGTTTGTTGTCGATTATTCACTATAGTTGCGTTGTAAATGTACATTAATCAGGGGGAGGGGGTTCGATACGTCGAAATCTGGATATTTTTTGAAACATCAAAAAATTTCGAACTTTAAAAATTTTGTAACTCGAGTCTCTGGAAATGTTCTGCAATTGATGAAAAATGAAGTCAATTAAATCCAGAAGGAATCTTGTAAATATTTTGTAAACAACGTACACAAAAATGTTGATTTCCGTTAATAAAATACGTTTCTTCTAAGACAAGGTCAATTTCGCTTCAATTTCGCTAGTTTTGAGAATTTGAAAATTAGGTTGGAAACCACCCCTAACTTCGAATCAAAATATTGGTGAAATAAATGTAAAGAGAAAATAATTTAAACACAGTTTCATATACTGCACGATTATCTGCAAAATTAACTACAAGATATTTAAGAGATTGATTAATCAAGATTATTAATTATATAATATTATATTAATACTAATAATGGTTATGTTAAACCACATTGAAGTTGTTAATACTATTTAAAATTACATAAACTACATAATAAAGAACAGCTAAGACGACTATAAAACAAAGTCAGATTGAATTTAATAGAATTTGGATGCAATTAGGAACGCTGCATTATTTTACAACAGAAAACTTGACAGAAAATTCGCAAGCACTTGTTAAATTAAAATCCATATGCTCAAAGAAACATGCAAAATTAAAGAGATTCTAATTATTTTACATAAAAAATATATTTGCAGTTTCATTATCTCGAAATTTTTCGATCATTTATTTATGTGACGCGTATAATTAATATGTGCAAATAAAATAAATTCTCATAACTCATTCACAAAAAATTGACGAACAATTTCAATGTACCATTTCATTTTTATTCGACAAAACTTGGGCGAGTTGCTATCGCAGGTACAAAAGGCTCCAAGAGAAAGACTTCAATAGCCATTTGAATTTATGCAAGACCGTTTTTCTTTTTCTTTTTATCATAACTGTCCTCGTTGCCATTAATTTGGTTCTTTCGGAATGTGTCAAAAATGGCAACGAGCAGTCAGTGGACGAAACGAATAAAATTCTCCGCGTTCCTCGCCATTCTTTGTTCCCTCCACGAGAATCCTTTTATCTGGCGCACGGAAAAAAAAAGGTTAAACGTTAATCCTGGATTAAAAACTGAACAGAGGGTTAGAGTTAATTTTTTGGAAACTGTTGTCTTTGATGACATCGCGATGAAAAAATATTCTTATTTCGATGAAATTTATTTCTTATTAATTTGTTTAATGCGTTATTATTTGCCATATTTTGGCATACTATATCAATATATTTGACATTTGTAGACAATTTTTACCTAAATATACTAGTTTCCATATAATATTTCTCTACTTGAAGTATGTTATACGAAAAATAGTTGCAATATTTATATTATTTTTTAGATTACAATTTTTATATCATTTTTTCCTTTCATGCAATTTATTTCCTGTTAATTTGTTTAATGCGTCACTGCACTTGGCATTTATAGACATTGTATATCTAAATATATTAGTTTTTATACATATATGTTCACATTTGTATGTTCGTACACTGTTTTATTAAACTTAGAAAGAAATGCGTTTACAAAACGCATATATATATTAATAACCATGCAAATTATATTATACAAAGCGAGTCATTTGATTTTGTTCGCATTCTAAAAATAAAAGAAGACTACTTCTCATCAGTACAACACAATTGAGTGTCATTGACGATCATTTTTCACAATATAATATTTCTTATTCCAAATATATTTAGATGAGAAGTACTTATATTATTTACATTATTTTTATAACATTATAGTAATTTGTTTAATGTGTTATTACGACATCACTATATTTGACATTTTGAGGCATTCTACATTTAAATATAGTAATTTCCATATAAATATATTTGAAGCAAGAAGTATTATATAGAAACTAGTATATTTGGGTATGCAATGCTTAAAAATGTCAAATACAGTGATGTGGAATGCCAAAATATGCCAAATAGTAACATACTAAATAAATTGAACGAAAACAGAAAAATAATATAAATATATTATGTAAAACATAACATAAATAATATAACTATTTTCCATGTAATGCATTTGGAGTAAAGAATATTATATAGAAACTAGAATATCTAACTATAGAATGTTAAAACATGCCAAATAATATATTAAACAAATTAATAAAAAATAAATCGTATAAAAAGAGAAAAGTATTTCTTACTCCAGATACATTTTTATGGAAACTACTCTATTCAGATGCAGAATGCCTAAAAATGTTAGATATAGTTATGCAGAATACCTAAATGTACCAAATAGTAATATATTAAACAAATTACTCCACCTAAGGAATATTAATTTTGCATTTGCTGCAAAACTTAATTTTGCAACTCTGTACAGTTTTTTTAAATATACGTGTGTGTCTGTGCGTTACGATAAGTCACAATTCTGATTTACTCGTATTATGGATGTGCACTCTCTGTTCACATGAATTTACGAGAGATATTTTGCAGATAAGACGATAGTTGAATCATAAAAAGATTGTATGCAGTATTGTTATCCAGATGATCGCCGATCTAAATCAAATTCATAGGCTGTTGATAGCTTGGGGTCGTCTTATAGGACAGATACATGCTAAAATTATAAAACTTTGATGAAGATTTACATCTCGTTTGAAGGTCGTCTTATCTGTGGACATATATGGTATGTAGAAATATTTTACAAGAAAAATTGACAAAGTAATAATTCTTTTGTATATACTAGTATATTTTATATACCAATTCTGACACATTAATTCAAACCTGTCAACTATCTTTAATTTTAATGATGATTTTTATCTTTAAATAAAAATACGCATCAGATATATTCTTAATAATTTTCATAAAAATCGTTAATTTTCAACTCGCAATGTTCTCTTGCCAGATTAATTAATTATGCATTCATACTACGAAGCTAACGTGCAATTTACATCCTAATAAATCGAGGATATTGCACGCCCAGTTAGAAGTTTTCGACACGTCGCGTTTCCAAAAAGTTTTATACTCTCCATGTTCACCATTTTGTAATAGTTTCAGTGTTAAAGGATATTTTAATTGCACATATTACCACGTTTTCATTAAATTTTTTCGATGTTGCATTCAAATTGATTTAAATAATACAGCGTGGGACAAAAAGATAACAGATACAACATATCTACGATTCCCAGTTACACGTAAACTGGTGAATGACAAACATTGAATGTGAAGTGCAGTAGAGCAGAAAATGGGTCCTTATCGTTGCAGCAAACACTCGAAAACTAACGCAAATAATGAAACAATCGAACAAGCAATTTCTGGTATGTATATACACTGTGTAACTTAGCAAATGGTTGTTTTTGGTACAGTTTGATATACATATATGTAGCATTGAACACTGAATATTACTAAGTTATGATATAATTAAATGTGATCATTTGTACCATTATACAATAAGTATGAACCGTTTACTTTGAAAGTGGCCCAAGTTCGTTCGTGTTAAACTCGAGATATTTAAGGATTTAAGGTTTGAATAAATTTAAAAATATTGGTAACCAATAAAAATGTTTCTATGTTTCCTTAAGGATGTATAATTTATCAACCCAATTAACATTATTAATATTGTTGAAAAAATAATATGTTTTTGATGGCTGTAAATGGACTTAAGCTATTTTTAAAAGGGCATAAGTCCATGATAGGTGATGTGAAGGTGATATATAGTTAATAAATCCATTCAATCGTTGCGATTGGCCTTGTTTTTTCGTATATTGATGTCAACTCAATATTATTAAAGTTTCTCGGTTTCAATAATCAAGTTGTCAGGAAACTGAAAAAAGTAGATTGTGAGTGCATAGTACGGTTACCATTATCAGTTTGCATCGCATTGGTAATCTTTCTTACTTGCTTCTTTGTGTAATCATTATTTAAAAAACCATTATCTGAACTAATTAAACAACACTACATTAATAATAAAACATAAACCTCTTATCTCATAAAATTTTACTGTTTAATATTGTTGGATTCCGGGTTGAACAAACTCGAAGGAATCGAGTACAACCCTTTTTAAATTCCAATTAAAGGTTTTTTGACTTTTTGAAAAAGTCAACTTCGAAATTAAAAACTATTATTATTCCTTTTTTTCTTATTAAATTTTTGTATACTCTTTCGTGTACACTATGTGCACCATTTTGTGTCTAAATTGTTTTATTTTAATTAAACTAAATTTAGTTCGATGAAGTATAATTTAACATAATTTATTAATAAATAATGTAGAATAGCTGCAATGTTTTAATAGAAATTAGATCAGTTTGAAAATATGCCATCTTTTCGTCTCACAGTGTATATTTTCATGTTATTTCTTTTTTTATATATTTTTTATGTATTTACAAACGAGACATGCAGACAACTAATACAGACAACTAATATTAACGTTATTAATGGGACGTTCACATTGACGATGCAAATCCCATTAAAAAATCACTGAAACGCCTGTTCCATTTGTTTCCGAATCAGTCGAAGCGTTTCGCAGTTGCGTTAATTTAATTTCCAACTGGACTAATTAATTTAATTTTCAAGTGAAATTAAATTTACCCTCTTTAATTTTCTTTCTCCGGGTGATTCGTTCATCGGTTAAAACTTCCCCCAGAATTTTCAATCTGTTTTGCGATATCGCCACACACGCTGAACAAAAACTTGTTTTCCTATCTAATTGAAAGTTGATTGAATTTTTGATGGAGCTTCCGTCGAGGCTTAAATTAAACTAGTCGTTTAATTCCGCTCATTTCGAAGTTCTCCCCATCGCGTGGAATATTTAATGGACGTTCGAAACTCGAATGCTATTTTTAATCTCGTTTTCTTCGTTTTTCTTTTATCCGACAGAAGACAACGACGAATCATTCGACGAAAATACGATCGTTTTTTTCTTAACGAATTAGGCGTCGTGCGAAAGAGGTTATTTGCATGGAATTCTCCCTCCATTGTTATTCAAATTTCAAATAACTGAACGGAGGTATTAAACGAAAAATTGTTTTCGTAAATTAGTTAAATTATTTTCATGTTTGATGGTTGATATTTCTAGATATTTAGTTAATAAACGAGTCGCTACTGAGAAAATAAATGATATATTAATAAAAATTTATATATGATTAATTAATATATAAATAAAAATTAATTGTATCAGAAAACAGTTTTTGTTCATTGTATTGTATACTGAATGGTGATGAGATGAATGGATTTTAGATTATGTTGATTGTCGAATTCCTGAACAGAGTCGAAGGAATCGACTACAACGCGTTTTAAATTTCGAGAAAAGGTGTTATTCAGAAGGTACGTGGTTTGTAGTCTAGCGTGAAGTGCTAAATTCAGTATTATGAATATGAAAAGCTCCTCTGGTTCTTTGGGTCTGGTATTTAAAGAAATCAGAGAATTTCAAAGATTGGAGGAAATAGCCAAGAGTCAGGGATGAGACATAGGTTAGAGGTGATGCAAGGGATAAGTAATATTTAGGGTATATCACTGTTTGGGATGAATGGGTGTTTACAAAAGATAGCGATGATGGCGTGATATTAAAATATGTAATTATGATTATTAGTGAATATATTGAATGCAAAGTGAGTGTGCTGATAAACAGGGGTGAAAATGAGCTATGCGTTTTACGTTAATGTAAGAAATATCAAATAGCAAGGTGCATGAGCGGTCGAAGAGGGCCATGTATATGTGGGGCCTTGCCTAAAATATTTGGATGAGCCATGGCATTGGGGCTGTCCTCGAGGCTAATAAGAATGACCTAAAAAAAAACCCCTCGGGTTGAAAACAAATCGAATAAAGAATTCTAGCACGCCTGCGTATATTGCTTAGCTATCGATTCTACTGTACTCTTTTTGCCAATTTCATAGATTAACTTCTTGGTTGATTTATTCTTTTTATTGTAGTCAAGGCGATTATCATACTCGATGTGGCATTATTACTGTAATTACACTATATATGTATTTAATACACGAGAAAATTAGTATAATCTTGAATTTATCGCGAATTACATTTGCGGGGAGGTGATGGGACGCTATAGAAACTCGACTCCTTGTAACGTAACAACTATCTTTACTCGAAATTCTTTTTTCTGGCGTTCTCTAAGGTCGCGACTGAATGTCCTTTTTCGTTTTTGCTCGCGTCTTATGGGCAATTCCCTGCCTCTTATTTTCGTGTTATTTTCTAACTTTCCTTTCCACGGAACATGAAGACATCAAGTCCGGAAAATAATTATTTGTTGATTTTCCAACTGGATTTGGCGTCTAGGCTCGAAATTTACGAGCTGCGAGGAAAGCTCTCCGCACGGCTTCGCTCGAAACCTTTGAACAGGTTTGGATCCTCGCACGCTACATATTCAGTTATCATTATTTTAACAATTTCATTCGTGTTAACGAGTCAATTTGATCTCATTTTGTATTTCTATCAAAGACAGAATAGACAACGGGACTTTCAATCCCCAAAACCCAAAATTGAAATAAATTTCCGAGCGATTGGCGCAAGCGACATTAAAAAATGGCGCGCGCAGGAGGAAGCTCGGAGAGCCACGTCGCTCGCGCGATATTCATAAATTCCGCGGATTAAACCTCTAAAGTATGAAAAATAGCGTAATAAGCGTGGAGGTATGCGCGAGCGAATATAAAGAAGGCTGGAAGTCTGAATATTAATTCACAGAGGAAAGATCGTCGCACGTCCTCCATACCGGATTCAATTTCCGCGTCACCATAATGGCTACCGTCCCTGGAACTTTTCCTTATCCAAATATCGACGGAAATCGGTCGAAACTTGCTCGCGGAAACACTTGTCCACCTCTTGGTCGTTCGTATTAAGTGGCCATCAAAGTTTCAGGATTGCTGCCCATTTTAACGGGAGAACGCCATTGCATGTCCATCGAAATGCCGTTCAGATGAGACGACGCGCCGTTTTTTCGTCGACTTTCGAGGAACCTCGAGCGATGCTGGTTGCAGAATTTTCGGAGTCACGCCAGAGTACCACCAATCGTAATATACAATTCCGCGATGCACTTCGGAAGTTGGTCCATCTGGAAAATCGCGAGCGTCCACTGCGAGTGGCCACTTCGGTTCATCGTTCTTAAACTACTTTCACAATTTCGCGATACTTGGGCCACTCGCGACGGGGGATGGTTCCGTTCAAGGGCGCGCTAAGAAGATGGCGACGTTTTATACGGGGGATTAAGTGTTTGCCGAAACTTTAGATTGCTCGCCATCTGTTGACCCCCGAAGCGAGATCTTGTATGGTAATTTTGGTGGATCTAGGGCAGGGGTTCTCAACCTCTCAGCCATTTGCGTGTGTCCGCTGCAAAGTATCGAAATAATGAAAAAAATTAAATTTTTAAATTAAACAAAATAAATGAAAAGTTACTTTGGTTTTTAAATTATTTATTTATTTATTTTTTAATCCGATTGCGTCCGCACCACAGAAAGGGTGATAACCCCTGATCTTGGAAAATGTTTAAATTGTCGTTTTCAAGTTCTCTTCGTTTCTTAATGCCATTTGTACCAATTGTTTGGAAATTTGTTTCAATTTTGCGTTTGGAAGATCGAAAGTTTTGTTGTTCTCTTATTCTTCGATACAAATACAAAATGATATGATAAATCATTGTGAAAATGTGCAGTTATAATATGCAATAGAATTCACCATAATATAAAACGTAACATCATTAAGATATATGAAAGTATTAGATTATATAGTTTCAAATTTATAGAAAATTGTTTCTATCTGTATTTTAAATGTAGGATGTTAAAGCTGTTGGAAAATACTTAAAAATTTTTAATCACGATTGGAACAATGGAAAAATTTGCGATTTTCAAAATATCACAGAAAATATTAGTTTATTCATGTACTTAGAATAATTGGAAATTTATGTTTTAATTAATTATGTGGATAAGAAGGTGAAAAAGTAGCTGCAATTCCGAGCGCATTAATGTTAAAGTTGTTGATTTATAAATTATAAGACGTATTAAGCGTTGCGACGTTTCTCAATTTTTTATAAATAAAAAACAGGAACAAAAGTGAAATACTTTTCTATGCAATTTTCAACAGTCATAATCTTTTATTTAATTATTCGAATAGTACTTAATAAGAACCACTGCTTTGTCACTTTCAAACTTTGAAACTTTCAACCCTGATAAGAAATTTTGTAATTATTTACAAAATTTTGGTAAATAAAATGGAAGGTATTTCTATTTTTTCTGCCTTTACATGTGTTTTCAGATACATTGTTGATTTGGTTTATGGTTAAAATTATAAATTATAAACAGAAAATTATAATAATCTGCACAATATTATAAAAATTATAATTTAATTTATAATTCATATTTAGAATTTAATTTAATATAATTTAATTAACTTAAATATTAAAAAGAAATGAGGTAGCATACTAATATTTGACAGTGACGATGAATGTTAATAGAGTGTCTGATTTCAAGCTCAAGTTTTTGTTGCAAAGTAGGTTTTTAATTCAAAAATTATAATTAAAAATGTATAAACATATATTCATTCATTGAAAAATTCTATTTCATAACACGATGCTTTAAAAATGCATTTTCATGTAAGTTTTCATGTAAAAAGGAGTGAACTTAATTTATGTGTAATTATTTCTGAGTTTTACTGAACACAATACGAATTGATGTACCAATTTCGAGTTCCTTAAATAAGAAGTACAAAGTAATCGCGTTAGAAAAGGGTTGGCGGTTAAGGATGTTAAGGGTTGATTCGTAATAAAATTTTAATCTGGACAACAATCATCATCTTGAAAATAATAAAAACTCTAAAGACTAAAATCCGTCCAATAACTTACTTATCCTTGAACTTTTTCAAAAACACTGACACATCTGTGTACCTTTAATTTTTTTAAATTAAGGAATGAAAAGAAATTTTTAGAATCTGTTGGAGAACTATTTGTTATAAAGTCTTTGAACAATAATAATAAGAAATTCGTCACATGGTGGCCCTGATAATATTTGATTCTATTTCATAATCATTGCTTTTTAAGTTAATATCAATTTGATAACGCAGTTTATAGCATTAATTTTATTTTGGAACGAATTATAAATGTACATATCTGTCATTGAAAAGATTAATTAACAAATCGAAACAACTATTCGACGTACTTAACTCCACTACAACGAACAACTGGTTACGTCGAGTTCATCAATTGAGAACCACCAATTGAGACAAAATGCACACTCGCCTCATTTCGTACGCTACTTTTCTAATTGAGAGTTAAAAAAGCAGCTAAGAGACCTAGAAGCGGGAATTTGAAAAAACACCTGTCGAACCGCCTCGCGTCTGGATGCACTTTCGAACTCCGTCCAGCTGGAAAATGCTCTCGTCCTCCAGAGGAATCGTCTTCCAGCTGGCTGAGGAGGGGACTTTATGACTTCCACGAGAGTTACCTTCTCTCTCCCTTGCTCGAGCGATATCTGCAGCTTCGCGAGGGTGAAACTTTTTACAAAGAGTTTCGTGCGACGCACGGACAGACCGATAGCGCTCATACTTTCTGCCCTTTTACGCCGTTTCACGAAGAGAGATGTTCGTTTCTGCACCGGGGCGACATCAGCCACGCGACATCCCTTATCGGAGGGTCGCGCGAGCGTTAAGCACCCCACCGAAAGCGCATTTAGTCGGCCCAAACTTGCTGGAATTCGCTCGCGACGACGAGTGATGCCTCAAGTTTTGCTATCTCGCTTAATACACGGTGTGACTGTTTTGCGCCTAAGTAGAACCGACTGTCCATGTTACTGTAGGATGTGAATGATTTTACAACGCGTGGCTTTGTGTATGAAGAAACAAAATATAATTTAGAATATTCGAGAATATTCCAAAAGAATGTGTAAATATTACGTGTGACTTTGTGTGCGTGAAAACAAGACGAAATTGGGAATATTCTCGAACCTTAATTATTCGAGAATATTCCAAACTTTGTGCAAAAGAGTATGAATGTGCATGTATGCGAGTGCCTGGAAAAGCAAGGGAATGAATGGAAATGTGGGGAAAAGAATCTAGAATGTATATAAGGATGTGTGTGCGCAGCGTGAACCAGAGTTGAAGAAATTTAACCTAATAAATCCGCTCTTTACAATTACGCTTGTTTTTTCGGCAAAATCTTCTGATCCCACATTACCATGAGGACAAATATCTTTTTGAGGAGCTACAGTTATCACTAATTTATTATCAGCTTTCCCATTAATTGTTGGAATAATTGTTGAATGAATTTGTGGGGAATTTTTAATTAATAATGCAACACTTAATTGATTTTGTTCATTATACTTTTTTATTTATTTTTTCTACATTTATCAGGATCATCAAATTTTTTATGTGCAAATAGTGGTTATTATAAAATTTTGTTTCATCCTTAGTTTTTAATTAAAGATTTGCTAGCGATAATTTTAATTTTATTAATGTAGGGAATGAGACGATTGAGTGCGCGAGTGTCTGTGTGGAGGGATGAGTGTGTGGATGGGAGAGGCAAATAAATGAAGAGCGAGGCTTTTTGGAAAAAAGGTGCGAGAAATCAGTTCGCGTTCAGCCTCGAGCCATAAGCAGATCCCACATTAATATTTTTTATTATTATTATACAAAATCCTTGTTATTTAGGAGATGCTGATGATTTTAAAATTGTTGGGCTTACATGCCATACATGTTCATTCAATTACATATGGAACGTTAGAAAAAAACCATTGTGTATCAAATGTTTAAATTTCTTCGAAAAGATTTAAATTTCTCGAATATTGATTATTCGAGAATATTCCAAACTTTGTGTAAAAGGCAGAATTTGAGAACAAGGGAAAAGAATCTAGAATGTTCGGTGAACGAAAGGTACAAAAGCGTGTGTGTGCGAAGTTCACGGTCAAGTCAATCAATTTGTGTCTGAGTGAAATAATAAAAGTGTTTCTTAAATAATTCCTACAATATCTTGCAAATAATGATATAAAGTATTGGTGTTCCAGTAATACGTTTCATTTACAATAAGATTAATCTGATTATTATCTGCACGTATTATTACACCACTCCTAAATATTCATGCGTAACTAAAAAACTGCTTGAAGCGCAAAATAGACAATCTATTTGTGCGCATCGAACATAAGTTTCCCAGAATCGAACCAACATACATATATGAAATCGAGTTAATACGAATTTACGAGGGCGCCCGCGCCGTGGGATCAATCCGGGACGCCTCTCAAATTCATACGACCAAATTGGTGGTGGTACCGGGTGTACGCGAGAGACAACGTCTCCCAGCGGACACGAAATCGCAGCTGTAATATTTCTTCGACGCGGCCTCTTTTACGGTTCTTGCGGGACACTGTAAGAAACGAACGGGGTAACAGTACGGGTATAATAAAGCGGCGCTCACCCTCCGTAACGGTTTCCGCCATTTCTTGCCGTCCATCCAGCTCCGCGGTGCTCCCTTGAAAGATCGCCCTTAGCTGCCTCCCGATGCAGCCCAACAATCGACGAGTCCTATAATTTATCAGAAATCGCGATTCTTTTTTACTTTATCCTTTATTTTCATCCATCCGTCCGCGCTGGTTGTCCAAGCGCACCTTTCTTTGGGCTCCATCGCGGTATTGGGAGAAAAAATGATACGGTCGTGGAGATGGAGGAATAAGGTAGCCGTAAATTTGGATTAGGTTGTAGGAGTGAATTTCGTGGGACGACATCCGCCTGCGATTGTATGAGGGGTTCGAGGAGAAGGTTTGTAGATTAGGAAATGGAGTATAATTAATTGTACATTATAGTTTTCTGGCAAAATTACTAACTTTGATTTTGTGTTGAATGCTGCTTTCGTTTCTGATATTCGAATATATGAATGGGGAGTTGATTAGTTGTACTTGCTTTTAATTATTTTTAGTTTGTAATACAACAGTTGGGGAGATCCAATTAAGTATGTAATTTCATTGGTCAGCTATAATAGATGAAATAAGAGAGTACAAGTATATAAATAAAATGTTACAAATGTTAATAATAGAGAAGTTTGATTTATTATTCCACGATTTAGTATTATATATTTTATAGAAAAAAATTAGAGGTTTTTTAAACAATAGTACAAATACAAACAGAAAGGAGGATTTGTTGACCTCAAACATACATTTAATGTAGAACTTTGTAAAATTCTTAAACTCAAAAACGAAACTTCGAGCAAAGAAATTTTATTTTGCAATTTTGTTTATTTTTGTAGCCAGCCTTTATTCAGTTATTGCCTACATTTTTCAAACAATTGAGGTTTGTTATACGTACAATTTGATATAGAAATTTATTAACATATAATTTCAATTCAGTATCATTACACACACGGTGTGTAATCTGTCTCCAATGGGTTAAAAATGACTTCCATGAACCTAATCTTATTATACGAATAATTGTATATATATTTGTATGTTTTTTGAGCTCGAAAACGACTCTAAGGATTTTTTTCAAATTCACGTATTAGGGGGGTTTTTCGATGTTTCATCTTTGGGAAAGCTCATTTGGATAGATTTTTCTTAATTAAAGTAAACGATCACCAAGTGTGTTAATAAATATTTATAAATATCGAAACCATAATCTAATATTATTATAGGATTAAAAAATTAAATTATGTTTGTATATATTTTATCATTTTAGAACGAGGTGGAGCTATTTTAATGATTGTATATCATCTGCGAGAACGAGAATTTAATCTGGCAAAATCACTATTTTTGGAAAACTTTGAAGAAAATTGTTATATTTTTTTGCTATTAAGTATTTTATTAGATAAACAAATGGCAATTCTCCGCCCAAAGAGTAATACGAAAAAGTCTAAAAAGGAACATTATTATTTATGTCAATATTTTTTAAAGGATCAAGCGAAGGCATTACTAACCTAACCCTACGACGCACATACTTCAATCTAATCAGAATTTAGAAATAAACAAGAAATATTACACGATAACTCCATATTCTCGCTTATAATTCTTAAAACGCTTTCCATAAATATCCTCATCAAATCAGTTCTGTTGCTTATGTGGATTGTGCGAATGAATTCCAAATTCAAATAACACAAACAGTTAATTCATTATACGCTCACAGTGCAGTGTTCGTATTGAAAATAAGCAGAGAAATGCATACAAAATGATAACGAGACAAACAGCAATCACGCTATGGCAGCAATTTCACGTGTTACCAATTTGACAAAAGCTAAAAAAATTAATTATGTATAACATGTCAAGTGATCACCACTAAATATTCAACAAACTCCACTGTCATTGCAAGTGCTTTCGTTCTGTTAACACATTTGTAACGGGCCATTTTTCACAAACTTTTCATATAAATTAGAGTATTTTAGTAATCTAAAGGTATTTTAACATATGTGTATTACAGCTGCAGTAACTATTTTTGTAATTAATATATTGTGGGATCAGAAGATTTTGCCGAAAAACAAGCGTAATTGAAAAGAGTGAATTTATTAGGTTAAATCGATGATGCGTACTACGCTGATGTTCTTCTTCAACTCTCTCTCTCGTTGAGCACACACCCTTATATATATTCAATGATCGAACATTCTACATTCTTTTCCATTCATTCCCTTGTTTTTCCAGGCACACTCATACTTTCTTGCGCAAAGTTTCGAATATTCTCGAATAAATGTTCGAGAATATTCTCAATTACATTTTATTCCTTCATACACAAAGCCACGCATTGTAAAATCATTCACACCCTACAATATTTTATTAAAATTTTTAGGAATTATACATAAGTAGTATTAGTATTGCTTTTTCATAGAATTTGCATATATATCGTGGTTCGTTTTCACATTCGTCCATTACGGTGAGAAACAAAACATAAATCAAGCTTACAAATTCGATGTTACCTATTGTTCGACAGATTCGACTTTATCTAAAAATTTACAAAAAGCAAGAATTCTCTTTTCCGGACGACAACGTTCACATTTGAAAAACGAGAATTCTCTTTCCCCTACAAAATATCTGTTTGTGTTTTATTTAATATAGATACGTGTATATTTTGTGCCTCAATAATTATGGTACACAGGGTAGAGTGTGGTAGGGAGAAAGTGGATCTATCCCTCTCTGTACAAAACAAATTTAAATTGCAAAATAAGATTTTTTGAACTGAAAGTTTCGTTTCTGAGTTTAAGAATTTTATAAAGTTCCCCAGTGCGAATCTGTTAACAAAGACTCGACAAGGTTACCCGCGCCATGATGTTAACGGCGGGGAAGGATGCGAGCCGATCAAATTCCGCGCGCGATTACGACGTTTGAAACAATTACGATTTACCCGATTCGGTCGAAAGGCAGGATTAGGAGGCGTCGCAAAGCGGGTACGCGTCGAGCCGTTAAAGAGGCCCCGTCTCCGTTTCCTCGAGTCATCTTCCGCGCCCCGTAATCGCTTCTTCCGTAATTGTCGCTAATTAAAGGAGTCACCGGAGATTGCGTCCCGCTGCCATTTAATTACGGGAAGGATTCATTAACGAAAAGGCAGGCGTCTAACGAGAACAAAACAGCGGAGAGCTGCGGGCTGCGACCCAGCTCCAGCCGGAAGACTCGTTTTGATCGCGGTTATCGCTGGATAACGCCGTGAGGGGTTGGGATCGCGCTTTGATATACCGACCTTCGTCCCGTGGTTCAAGGAAATTACGATACCTTCGTCGAGTCGTTCCTCTTTTGTTCCTTCATCTCTCCGTTTTACTGCTTTTTCCACGGCTCCCTTTGGTAATTCTCCCCGCGCCTTTTAGGGGGTAAAGAAACACTTCCCTTGGTCGTTAACGCTGTTTTCCGGAGCGTCGTTAGTGTCGCTTCGTTGGCCTTGTTTACCATCGAGGATTCTTGATAGAATGACTGCCACGTGAGAATTGACGCTCGGAATTTTTAGTCGGTCTTTATTAGGATTTGGGCCAAAAAAAAGAAAGAAACTCGTATTTGAGTGGGAATTTGAAATAAGTTTATTGGGTCTTTGCTCTACGAAAGACTATGAAACACTGACAGACATTCGAAGAGTCCAGTTTTGGTCTTTCTTTCGTGGAATTCTTTGTCTCAAACCCCGAAACGCATTCTATTTTTGTTTATACTAACGATCTGGAGTGAGCTCTTATATTCTTGGACCAATTCTACGTTTTAATCTATTTTATAATAATAGTACATAAATAGATTAATTTTACTTATTCTAGTAGTCTTGATTAGTCGAAGATTGTGTAATAAATTGTATACTTGCTAATTATGAAATATTTCAAGACATGCATGGGTATATTTATATTTGGAAATCGTATTATATTTTTGTTAAAAACAATTACCAAACATCATGTGTCAATAATATATTGTACATATATAATTTTCTATTTTAATAATTTGACGAAGAATACTTTTGAATATTAAAAAAAATTGTTGAAAAAATTCTAATCTCTCAGATATATATGAGTTAAGTTAGGCTATGTTGAATATATATGTATCTGTCGAGTTACAATTTTTTTTAACAAATTCTTTTAGTATTCGAGAGCATTATGCGTCAAATTACTAAAATACAGAATACTAACTAATTTTTGTAATAATTTCAGAAGAAATTTTGTAATATTATAAAATACAGTTTTTAATCTACCATTTAGTACAATTGAATGTTTTTCCTTTATATATAAAAATGAAAATTACTTTTGCATGGTTTATAACTAATACATTTAAACGTTGCTTGTAAATTTTGATTAATTATCATGTTTTAAACAAATGATTAATTATATTATCACTAGCTTTATGAATATTTCATTTGAGATAAATTCAAATATTATTTATTAAGAAAAAAGGTGTAATTAACAAGCGTCTTCTGCATGTACAGCGGACACCTACATCAGAATTTTTATCCTTTGAAATTCTACAATTTTTGAAATGACATTATTTTTCAAAGTAATTTCATTTCATCTTATTTTTATGCATTGAACATTTTGCATACAAACGATAGTTTTTGAGTCTACACAGAGTGTAATAAAAAAAAATTTACAACTTTAGAGGATTACATTTCTCAATCACAAATCTCGGAAACAATCCTTTCGATATAAAACCTATTTTTGCATCTATGTAGGAGTAATCAATATTTAAGCGATGCTGTTCGTAATATATAATGATTGCAAATCTTCGGTGAGAGGTGGATAAGATGGGAATATCTATATAGTCGTCTCCATCAACTGATTTGAATTTCTTGAATCTCTTTTTGCGAAGGCACGTTAAGGTTTTAGTCTGCTCGCCTACGACAAGCGATGCAGTGGATTTATGATAATGAATAAAGAATGCCTATCTTTCTTACGATATTAGCGATGGGAGAAATACATGTGGGCGTACCTTACTAATACGTGTATGAAAATTCGCAGTGAATATTAAATTTCTATTGAAACGCAAGATAAAAGTATCAAATTTCTTGCAAATTAGAAAAAACAATTTTATCTACAATATTAAATTATTTTTTATTCCACTTTTGTTGGCACTTTAATTATAACTTTACAAACATTTCTTAATCTGTCGTAGAAACTAAAAACATTGCGCAAGCATATATAATAGAAGGATGAATTAAGCATAAGTATTCCTCGCATAATGCGATAGTTACGTTTTTTTAAAAATGTAGAACAAAAAGTGAGTTTCACAAATTAGAAACCACGTACTATTACATTTCTATAATTAACAGAAATGTCATTAGCAAATTAGTTTTCATCAATAGTATTATCGCTGCTAAATGAGTACCATTAACCTCTTCGACCATTGTTCTATAAATACTCTTCGACATTGTTTCCATGCTGTAATTAAAAGAAAAAAAAATTTTGCATAAGCAAAGTTGATACAACTTAAGATTTATTTTAGTACACCCGTTACATCCGTAACAACAGGTCCGTCGATATTTCAGCGTACCATCTCAATAGACATAATATAATAATAAAACAGATTTGAGTTTGAAATTTGTAAATAGTATTTAATATTTGAAGAAATTATTATCCTGGATATTTGAAAAAAAAGGTCAAGGTGCGTCATAAAGTGAACTTGAGGGTGCACTTGGTTTGGGGGCGGTTATTTTTAACCATTTCTCTAACAATTCTATGCAACCAATTCGCTTCCCTCAGCAAAATTCGTGACATTGCAATCAGCACTTCCATCAGATGGTTTATATTTGATGGGAATTAAACAGAACACCAGATTTCTAATCAGACATTCCACCCTGACTCTTCAGACTTTCTTTAAACACATTAACAACAGTGTAGTTCATAACTAGTCATACATTCGAATCGCACATATTAAAATTAACAAACGATTACCTGTACATATTATTATACCAACCCCTAACTGAGAAACCGCTTGAAGCGCAAAATAGACTATCTATTCGTGTGCAACCCCACTGAACAACCCCATATTATCCCCATTTCTCGAAACCTGTAATTAACCTAACTCGTGACTCCATCAAGCACCCTCGAAGCACCCTTCTTCTTTCCAGTGCATTTAGACCGCGATATCCTATTTCGTGACATAACGCGGACGCAATCAGTGGAGCACGTTCGAAATTGGGGTGCTGGCGCAGCCCAGTTTCATTATTCAGACCCTTCTCCCCGATTTTCCCTTGTTAAGCGGGTGCACCCGGAATTTTCCTGCGGCCCGTACAAGCGTCACAAATAATTCTGTCTGTGCATAAATCGTCGGGGTGGCATTTCACGCCGGGGTCGAATTTCGGGTTAGGCCGGTTCCGCTCTAAATACGTCCACGCCACGCCGAGCCTTTTGTGCCACGAAAATCTCCACCCCGTTCCATCCGCCTCGTCCCGTCTCTCCGCGCTTTTCGATATTCAATTCCAATTGTGTTTATCGCCACCCTCTCTCGCTGTTCCGCTCTTTCTCTCCCCCTCCGTCCATCGTCCAGTTGTCCCTTTTTCCGTTTTTCTTTTTTCTTTTCTCTCTCTCTCTCTCTCTCTCTCTCTGCATTCTTTTTCTTTTTTGTTCGGATACAGGATACAACGTGGCTGTTCGTCAATACGAGTTCGAGGCCGCGCCGCGTCGTTTTTCTCGACGATGTTGCCCGTCCGGACGGTCGAAGGTTTATTGCCCGCGCGAGCTAAAATCCCCGTGCGAAAATTCCGCTTGGCCGTCGCTTCCGCATCCGCCACGAAATTGAACATAAATTTACAGCGCTCCACGCCCCGCTCTCCCTCCCTATCTCTCTATTTCAACCCTCTTTTTTTCCGGTTCCCCCCGCTGGTTCCCAAACTCGTCAGTAACTCTTCTCTACTCGGTTTGATTCGTCTGCTAATTACGAGCGCGCCAAGTGCGCTGTGTTCATCATTGGCGTCCACGCGGATGCACCCCGCAACGAGGGTGTAATGCTCGTCCTTCGATGTTTCCTCTGTTAGAGCTTGTTTTTCCAAGGTGATTGTATTTTTGTCTGTTTTTTGGGGCATTTTTCAGTAGAAACAGGTGTTGATAAAATTAGACATTTGACAAAATTTCTATGGTCAGATAATTCTTTTCTGATGACTCACCCTGTATATATTTGTACAGCTCTTGCTTTCTGTGTTCGGTTAATCGCTGTTGTCGTTAAATTCTAGATGCACAGAAAATGATATGGATATAGAACTTTATTTAATCTCACGGCTTGGTACGTAATTAAAGTTAACTTAACTCATGCACTCTACACATCCGTCCTTCCATTCTCCACTCGCGTTCTATCTCCAACTGCCTTGTTTATCATATCTACTCTATACACTGCGCATATTTTTATTCCTCGACTTCTCTCACCTTTCATTCTTCCCTTTTTTTCCCATTCTCTCTTTGGAACCATTCTATAATCTTTATATCCTGCTTTTCATTAACTACCTTCATTTATTTTCTTCAATGTTCCTTATTAGATGTTCTAATAAAATCAAATCTTCCACAGCTTAAACCACAACCCTTTTTTTCACCACTTGTTTCAGTTTTCCAAATTTTGGCAATGCACTTGTGCTATTAAATTACGCATAGCAAAAATAAAAGAGAAATGTTATGACGTGGAGGTGGAAATAATGTTAGTCGAACTACTGGGAACCACAATTTATTAATATAACTGTAATCATTTTGTGGAATTTATGGGGTTATGTTTGACAAGATGGTGACCAGGTTTACGATGCGAACGTGACTTTTGGCTATTTTTGAGAACGGTTGTTAAGCCGCTTACGATGAAGCATTTCTAAGTTCGAGTAACTGCAGTTCTCGAGTATCCTTCAATAGCCTCGATCGCAGAGGGCGTCCAATTGGTCGAGGAGAGAAGCGTATAAGATGTGACTAATTATAAAATTTAAATAAAATGAAGTAAAAATAAAAATTATTATTAAAAAGCAAAACGCAAGCTGTTAGCGTTAGATTATTGATTGATTTTGTGAGATTTTTAGAGCAGTCAGATTTAGAGAGATAGAAAGACGCGAGAAAAAGACGCCACTTTTTTTTTCAGCGAAACGCGAGTTTAGTATTTTAGCGATTTAGAGTTTTTGAGAATGTTTAAAAATAATCATCTCAGTTCTTCCTATGAACGCCTATATTTGTAAACTTTTGTTAATAAAGAATGACGTCAAAGCCACTGTATTTTCACTTCGACTACTATCTTTTCGAAGAAGGCTGAAAATAAGGAAAGAAAAGGTAAACACAAATTGAAGAGGAGAAAATGGAGGAAAATTTTCGACACGTGCAAGTCCAGTCACCAAATTTAACTTCGAGTAAAAACGAGCCAGGAGAACTTTCGAAAAATACAAATTAAAAAACAAACTAAGGATATACGATTATAATAATTAAAGTTTCAAAATTGCCACAAATTCCTCTCGTAACCAAAAGACACTCGATTAAAAAAATGTCTTAATTATTTAGAAAAGCGTAGAATTAAGCGGAAATAAAGGAAAAAGTTGGTCGACGGAACGGTTTCGCTGGTATCTGCGATCTGTTCGACGCTGTGCTCGGTGTAATTCCAGCGAGAGGTGCAACGAGAGAGCCACCACCCGTTGCGGCGATCTATCTGCCGTTCTTAATCATAATTACGCGAGTTCGCGGGCGCAGGTGCGTGACAGGAGCAACGAGCCAGCAGCGTTATCGCGACTTCACGGTCTATCGCATTGTCGGTTGTTCGCGGCTGTTCGTCTTCATCAGCGGTTTTTCGTGGAAAAAGAGCGCAGGCGATAGCGGCCGTACAAACGTGAAAAATGGCCGCCGCTACGCGGCTCGAAGGTCGCCGATGGCCACGCGGACCCCTCTGTCGCGATCGAGAAACGATAGCTTGTAATTTCTCAAAGAATTAATGAAACTTTCAACAGACGGTGTAATATATGCTGCTTTGGTTTTTATTAATATAAATGGCGGCCTATGCGAATCGTTTTATTAACTGATTTTAAATTTTCCCTTTTGAAGAAAGGAGTAGAATCTTTGTCGCGAGAGTTTGCTGTTTTGAATATTATTACGAAGCAAAGTTTTGGGAAAAGTTGAAGTTTCTGTTGTGAATTTTTGTGCTAAAAACGAAATAAATATTGAGTTAAACGAGCAGTTAGATACGTTAGCGCAGTGTTTCCTAAACTGTGTCCCACGAACAATCGCTAAGCGTTCTACGAAAAATTATGAAACACAGTTTGAAACAATTCTTAAAATAAATTATAACTAAAAACCAAAATTTACTTTAGAGTTGTTTAAAACAATCAACTGTAGAGCTTAAAAAGTATTCCGTGATGAGAAAAGTTTGTACATGTTAGCGATTTTACGATGCATTGTTCTAATCCTTTGCATTTCAATCTTATAATTTCAATTTTATAGTTTGGCTCTCTATCGCAAAGATTGCATTATGTTTGCAATGTTAGATGAATTATGCTGAAGATGAGATATCAAGTTCACGTGAAAGTGCATCATTTTAACCCTTTGCACTCGAACCTTTTGTTCATTCTTATTTTTAGCTACTTGAAGCAATTTTAGCCTGCATAAAAAGAAGAATCTTGATTGTGTTTTACTATTTTTTTTATCTTTATTAAGGATATAAGTAATTACAGTATAATTTTGCAAAATTCTTTAGTATTTAGTTATGATTTTTCTGAACAATGCATCACAAAATTTATGGATTCTTCGTTTTTCATCGGAATATTTTCTTTTTGAATAAGTTACACATCTTTAGGCCTTATATTGCATATATATATAAAATAACAAAACACTTGTATTCCTTCTTATATGCCTCTTTCTCTACTCTACACAAAATATTCTATTTGGACCCGTAAAATCATTCAATTTACAATTTCCTAAAAAAACACTTACAGTTATTACGATTTCTTTTCGCTATACTTCTGCGAATTAAAAGGACGGGTTAAAATGCAAGCGTTCGAAATCCCCGCTGCAACGTCCTTTCGACAGCCTATCGATTGCTGATAATCAATAAAACGGGAATCTTTTCGTTTAGCTTCTGGAACCAACCGTTTCGTTTCGATTTCACTCGTTATCGAATATCCGGCAGCTTAATCCAAATCCGTCAAATTAAACCGCGAATGTCCGCCCTTAAACGATTTTTAGGTTATATGTCGGACATATATTCAACTATTTATTTCATTATTTAATAGGACAGCGATTGCATAGAAATTTGCGGTATAAACTTCAATTTTTAGAGATACTTTGCTTGTTAGTAGCGTTAAAAACAGTGAATACTAAACACGGTTACTAATAATTGTAAGTGCAACGCACATTTTGGGGTTAAAAGAAAGCATGGCGGACAATATCTCGTTTAGACCTCTCAGAGATCTATCCGTAGAAATCGGACACCTAAACCTTCTGTCGAACAGCGAGAGCATAACTTCCAACGATTTGCGTGGCGATTACCTTCAAGCACGACTGGCTGTACCATTATCAGAGGACAATCACGCGATAGCCTATGCTTCGCCGTGATTATTTAACGCCTGGTGTATTAAAACTAACATCTCGATCTCATCTAGTCACGTGAGCTGCTATTAAACGACATTCGCGAGTTATGGACGACGCCAGTACCGGTAATTGGACGATTCGTGATGTCCACTACCTCAAATATTTTCATTTGTTTCATTCTTTTCTTTAGCTTTATCTTTATCTGTTACTATCTTCGATTTCCAACTCTTCTACACAATCATAACCTCAAATTTATTTCTTCCAAGCTCTTACATAACCTCAATTCTCCATGTTTTATTTAGTCTCCATTTAGCCACGTGCTTAGCACACTCAATAATTTTCCGTTTTCTATGCAGTATTTTATTAACATTTAATGCTACATCGATCTTCAATTACTCCAAAATCAACCCCTAATTTCGAGAATCGATATATCATACCCTTCAAATATTGTTTTCCATTCATTAATCATCGTGCTTTCACCATTATTCATACTGAACTCTCTCACCTTTTCATCCTTCTTTCCTCATTTCTCCCAAACCCTTAACCCTTTGACTGCGGCAAGAATTCATTCGCGATGTACGCCGTGAACGATGGAACTTTTCGTTAGGCGTGCACTTCTGAGAAAGTATATTCAATTAATCAAAACGCTGAAACAATATTATCCATTTCTTTGTATTATGCATTGTTGCGTTGCAAGTTTTCCGAGCGCCTTTAGGGGCCAACAGTAGCCAAAGGATTAACACAGCCCTGCTTTCCTTTCTTTTCAAGCAGTCCTCGTCTTATCACGCGCACGTTCATTTAGTATATTTAGCAATGAAGCTTTGTTTCCTGCGGTCCTTAATAGCTGAAACCTACGTGCTACCCAAAACCTGACTTCAATACCTCAAAAACCGAGCATCGCAGTACCATTCTTCTCTGTTATCGCGTGGCGGATTACGAGCGGGGATTAACCCGTTTCTCCGCTCGTCCTCTTTGTGCTATAATAAAGGAAGGGCAGTTTCATGAACTCGATGTGTACACTGCAGTGAGAAACAAAGAGGAGCTTCCTTTCTTCTCGAACACGCGACCTCGTTCTCGGATGATCCATTAGAGGAAGATACGAGGGAAGAGTTCGTCGTTACCGATCGTGCGCGTTTCACACGCGTCCACGGTGGACCTCGGACTTGAACTTGAAGGGCCGCTTGGTAATTTCACGGCGCGCAGGGGGTGGCGCGGTGGAAATGGCCGTAAAGGAGGATTTCATAAATTCAAGCGTAATCGAGACGAGTCGAGACGGGAGGGATGCGTCGAGACGAGGCTGGGACCGAAGCGCGGGTGTTTCAGGGACACGTACGCGTGGGTCGGACCGGAACTGGCATGATTCACGTCGCGGAGAACTCGTGAGACACGCGGAATACCACCGTGGCTCGTATAGGAACGTTCCCGTCGCGCGTTCTCCAACGGTCTTTCCACGCTTCGACACGGCCGCCATATTGGTCGAGCCTGGAACACCTCCGCCGGTAGTTTCGCCATTTTCCATCAAACGATCGGTTTAATGTTTTCCACTATTGTTTTCCAACATTATTTAACCAGTTAACCCTTTGCGCTCGAAAGGCGACTCTCAGTCGCCATTGCGTTTCGTGCAGCAACTCGAGTTTTTCATGATTTTAAGTTTTGAAGCCCCACAAAAATGAATTTCGAAGGTGAAACTAACTCGAGTGAAGATGAAATTGATTATCGACTGTTGAAAAATGAGATTAGTAATAGATTAAGTGATAAGGGATAATTAGTGATAGAAAAAATAATCTGCGACCGAAAAAGTCATCGAGTGCAAAGGGTTAACTGCGGAATTTAGTATTAAAAAACCTGTACAGAACGCGTAATTGGATGAAACAGTGACGAGTATGCGCATCGAACGCAGGACAGATGCTTCTATCATAAATTTTACGAAACAAGTAAAGCAAAACAAGGAAGAATTGCATTTTTGTTTGATAAAAAGAGAAGAGCATTATTTTTGCTTGCTTTTCCAATGCATATTTTTTCTTTCCTCCCTTATACTTTTCTCATTTCATATTCACTCCACGCCTTCTCTCTCCACACTTTTTGCATTTAATATTTTTGTTAACTGAAATTCGTTACTCTTTTCTACATCTTCGTTAGCCCTTTCTTCCCCTTTTTAGTCATCTCTTACGACAAGCAGGGGATACTGTGAATGTATTCTGATCCCCACTGCACAGGGATACCAAATGATCGGACAAGAGAGATTAGAAACGGTCACTGTTGTGCTGGAAGATTGTTTTGAAGAGGGTATCGTATGGAGACAATCGAATATTGGAGGTTCTGGTTTGATATTGAAGTTGTGACTTGATTTTCAAGGATTTCTGGGTACCAAAGGTTTAGGTTAGAATATATAATCGAAAATTTAGTTATTCAAACTTTATTGTGAGAAGTGGTATACGATTTTGAAAATGTCTTCCTTTATGAGAACTGAAAATATTCAAGTCTGACGATTTAATTTCTGAAAAAGTTGATATCGAATTTCGTTAACAGAAGTATTATTTATACAAGATTATTATATTGTCAAAAATAAGAATTAAAATGAGAAATATATTTTATATCGTTCAGAATTTTACTATAAGTTAATATTCATTTCTAATTGAACAAACAAAATATTAGCTTTTTAAAAAAATGCATCACACAAACCAAACTCACTATACATATGTATTTCTCGCTTGATTTTAATTTTAGTAAAAAAATTTTAATAAATCGACTTTATAAAAAATGACAAATTAATAGTCTTTCAGGATTCAAAATGTACAAAGTCCTTGGAAAATTGAAAAAGATACCTCGAATTTTTTAAAAACTCAGGAACACGCAGATCAAACTTTATTTACACATATATTTTTCATGCAAATTTAATATACGTTTCAGTAATTTTTCTGAATACAAAAATGACAAAGATCTTGGAAAATGCCAAGTTTTCGACTCCAACTTTTTAGAAATTTGGGATCACGAAACACTGAATGGGAACAATCCTTACAGAAATCGATTTGTTTGAAAACTTAGAAGCAATTAGCGTCGTATGCCCATCGCTAGTTAAAAACACCCTAAACTTGTATCAAATTTATTTATATTAATAAGTACAGTCATTGTTCAAATTACATTTATACAGCTATATGATGATTCTATTTCCGTTGTTTTTAAAATATTATTAAGTTCTTTCGTATTCGAAAATTGTAAGTCTGACAAAATGGTGCGCGATACGATAATGTTTACTCGATTGCTGATCTTGAAGGCCAAAGAATGATTTTTTTTACTCCAAAACCACTGCAGATAAAAATATTAATTCTTAACATTTTTTCAAAAAATTATATCATTACTGATTTAAAAGAAAGTTTTAGGTTAGCAAAAAACCTTGCTTCTTTTGGTGCATTCTTAAATTTTGGAAAAACAAGTAAACATTTATAAAATTAATTATTTATACATTAAAATGAAATGTTTAACCAGCTTCTCTTGAGTCACTGAGAGATCTACCCGTAATTTTATCTCTTAAAATTATTAGTTTCGCATTACCAAAAACTTTTTAGTACGATTTTAGGATACAATTTTATTCGATATTCGATCGTCCATTTAATAATTTCTTCGAACCTTTCCCAGCAACGTTATGGCACCACTGTTTTAACCAGTTAACCGTGCAATTTAATTTAAAAAATCCCTTACGAGGCAGGGAATTAAAATCGAGCAATGACGATAATACATGTCGTATACGAAGCAAATGTTCCGATTGTAAATTTTACAAGGGAGAATTGCGTTTTTGTTCGATAAAAAATTAGCAATTGTAGCCGTCGTTCGCAGTGAAATAAAGTTTTGGATGGACGTGTATACACGTCGAACGCAGTTAACTGGTTAAAGTATTCAGCATTAACAATCGAAACAACAGCGTGCGCTTCGTTAATTACAAACCTCTCGCACGCGGAGAAAAATCGGTTCCACCCGAGCCCAGGCATCGGATCTCGATATCCCGACATCGTCCTACGTATCTGCCTATAATTCCAGCGAAACTTTTTATCTCGCTGAAACGTATCCGCGAATACGTATCTCGTTCTCTCCTACATCAGGCAACGTCGTCCGAAAGAGAAGACAATGGCGCGTGGGTCGAGGCAATGTGTCGAGGCGTAGCCGAGTACGTAGGTAGTCTTAGGGTGGTCGTAACTAGCGATGGGCACACGACTGTTATATCCGGTGTTTCGTGATTCCAAATTTCGAAAAAATTCGATACGAGAACCTGCCACTCTCTACGATTTTTGTGATTCCAAATTTCGAAAAAATTCGATACGAGAACCTGCCACTTTCTAAGAATTTTGTGATTCCAAATTTCGAAAAAATTCGATACGAGAACCTGCCACTTTCTAAGATTTTTGTGATTCCAAATTTCGAAAAAATTCGATACGAGAACCTGCCACCTTCTAAGATTTTTGTGACTTTTTTTAATTCGAAAACACTACTGATTTTTTAACTAGACTTTTTAAAATTGCACGGGAAATATACACGTAAACAGAGTTTGGTCTGCGTGATAGCGAATTTTTAGAAAACTCGGGGTGAGTACCTTTTTTTCAATTTTTCAAGGTCTGGAATTTTTGAATTCAGAAAAATTACTGATTTGCAATTTTTTATAAAGCGAATTTGTTAAAATTTGCGTATATGTATTAAAATTGCATGAGAAATATGTATGTAAATAGAGTTTGGTTTACGTTATATTTTTTTTTTAAAAAGCTAGTATTTTACTTCTATTCATATCTTCATTAAACGGTAATAATGAGTTGTGGAATAATTCTAAACAAAGTAAAAAATATTTTTTATTTTAATTATTATTCCTGATAAAATTTCTGATTAATTTAGAAAAATATAATTCTTGTTATAATACTGTAGTCTTATATAAATAGTACTTTTATTAATAATAAAAGAAAAATAATATTTAATGTTAATTTTTTATTTGTCGATACAACAATTTTATTTTATTATTATGGTAATAATAATGTAAGCAAATTTTGAAATTTTTACACAGGAAGGAGAAGAAAAATATATTCTACCTGTTTTGGTAGATTAATAATAAGTTGGTCATGATTTCGCTATGCAGTGTTCTGAATTTTTGAATAATTAATATTTATTAAAATTCTGCTCTATGTATTCAAATTTTCGAAGAATAAATTCAATTTAAAAATTCAATATACTTGTAGAACACTGTGATAGCATAAAAAGTACTATTTTAGCAATTATCATTGTACGATTATATTCTTTTACATTTTATATTTTTACGATC
Source organism: Xylocopa violacea (assembly GCA_963969225.1). Classification (NCBI taxonomy): domain Eukaryota; kingdom Metazoa; phylum Arthropoda; class Insecta; order Hymenoptera; family Apidae; genus Xylocopa; species Xylocopa violacea. The sequence goes on from CAXAJV010000004.1 coordinate 27,147,018, forward strand.
ATTGTTTTAAACAAATTTTTGTTCCTTATTTAAAATTCCTTCCAATTCATGTGGGAGTTCCACAACTCTGTAAATTACAAAGTCCATACGTATAGAACTGAGTAATTATTAAACAAAAAAAGAAATTAAATAAATCAAAATATCTAATTTACTGAAAAACTGGGAATATTTACTATATGTACAAAATTTTTAATTATACATCTGATGTAAAACTGCAGTTCTCTTTCTTACTTTGAAAACATCATTAACAAAAAATCTACAAATACGTAATCAACAAATAGAAAACAAATTTCCTTTGCCAATCAATATTATAAAGTAATTTAGTTCGCTAGAAATTTAAAAATTGTCTACATAAAAAAATGCTATTACTGCAACAAAAACATTGCTATATTTCTATCACATAAACAAGAAACAAATTTCATTTCAAGTCTCACTTACTTTTCAATATTATTAATTATTTAATTCACTAAAGATTTAAAAATTGTCTACATAAAAAAACGCTATTACTACAACAAAAACATTACTTATATTTTTATCACATAAACAAGAAACAAATTTCATTTCAAGTCTCATTTGTTTTCCAATATTATTAAATAATTTAATTTACTAAAACTTTAAAAATTGCTGCATAAAAAAATGCTATTACTGCAACAAAAATATTGCTATATTTCTATCACATAAACAAGAAACATAAATTTTATTTCATCTCTCATTTGCTTTCCAATATTAGTAAATAATTTAAGAATTGCCTGCATAAAAAAATGCTATTACTGCAACACAAATATTGCTATATTTCTATCACATACAACAAGCTTCGAAACAACAAGTGGAGAACTACAGAACTCGAGTCGCGTCGTTCCCATCGCTAGCAGTCGTGACGTAAGACGTGGCCCGCGGTACTTAACGATCGCTGCCATTGCACGTTAAAACGATTACTTCCGGCGCGCGTGGAGGTGGAGGAGATACATCGTGAACCGTAGAACGCAACGCTCCGGCCTGCTGATCTTTGTCCGGTCTACGTGCTTACGAGCCGTCCGCGAAACTCCGCCATGTTCACCAGTGTTCCTCCGTGTCCCCGCATGACGGATACATTTCGGAAGCTCCGCTCGTAATGGGAGAAAATGGCCGTCCTCGAGACCGATCTACTCTCGTCACTGCAAACTAGACTCATTCACGCGACCCACTTTGTATTTCTCCTGCTATTTACTCGCGCGATCCTTAAACTTGCCCCACGCCTCGACAACCTCTCGACTTACTCGATCTTGCTGCAGGGTTGGGTGAAACGCGATGCTGTAGACGTACTCGAGCATTGTAACTTGGTTACTTTTTTTTTTGCAATTTTGAGGAACCAAATTGGGTGTAAATCAGAATTTATATAGTTGGTCCCAAAAGTAATGGTCCACTTAAGTTTTGTTTAATGTTATAGGTTTGCGAGTAGAAATTTATTTTTAATGAACATTTCCTAGTTCATTTTATCAGAACGTGTGACAGTTTTTTAAATAAAGAATCACAATTATTGTCAGAGATTGCAATAGACAAATTTATTGTCCGGTCTTAATAATCGAACATGCCAATTCTCGAGTATAGGAAATAGGAATATAAAATAGTGACACTCTTATACAGCACGGTTTGGGCAAAGACCCAATCGAGTCTTTATTATAACCTTGGTGTTATGTTCATACGTAACACCAATAATATCCAAGAAGCCATTACGGGTCAAGATGACCCATTTCGGATCAAGGTTATTTTTTTACTACATGGATCTACTAGACGTCCACAGTTTCACTTTCGAATCTTTTGTGTCATTGCTTCACTGTTTAACCCATTGCCGCGAACGACGGCTCTAACTGTCCAGTTTGGGCGATATGTAGACGAATTACGATTACAGTTACAACTGTTGTACCCCTCTTTTGTTTATAGGAACAATTTTTGAACTCGTAAAACAACTGTCGATTATAGCCTTCGCAACGATCAGAGATCACTTGTTCTGAGTACAAAAAGAAAAAAAAATGTGCGGCAATGGGATAAGTCAAGACGCTTTTGGGTTTATTACTTGCTATGGTCGAACGTTAGGACACGGGGAAACAATCGTGTGCGTTATTCGAGGGCGCGCTTGGTATTTGCAGATGAGCAACGATTTCGAGGCGGCCAATTTTCCATTTCTTCAGTGTTTTTTCACATCCAATCAGTTTTGATGTCCGTTTCCCTCACCAAAATTAGAATCCGTTTGTCCTAGCCGAGTAAGACACACCCGTTCAGACATCTCCTGTTTGATGAGAAGCACACAGTAGAACAGAATTTAACATACAACGCAAGTATACACATCGAGCAGCCAGTAGACATTATACGAATTGGCAACACTGATATTGCTAGGTGACATCTGACATAAACATTATAAAATTTGATATTTCATATGATATCGAACGAATTTGATGTTTCATAACATTTTATCATACGGACGCTATTGTGGGATTGAAAGTTTTTGCCAAAAACAAGCGTAATTGTAACGAGCGAATTTATTAGGTTAATTTTACGATACGTACTACGCTAATGTTTTTCTCCTACTCTCCCTCACGCTACGCAAACACATCCTTATATACATTCACTCATCGAACATTCTAGATTCTTCCGCCCTGATTTCCATGCATTCTGTTGTTTACCAGACACTCACATACATGCACACGCATACTCTTATGCAAACAGTTTAGAATATTCTCGAATATTGATTATTCGAGGGTATTCTCAATTACTTCTTGTGTTTCCACGCACACAAAGCCACGCAATAAAATCATTCGCAGCCTACACTATTTTAGATTGTTATCGCAACTTCAAAATTTCATCTCAGTCCAAGAATGGAATTAACTCGTGAAAATTTTCGTGCGATGACTTAATACGATAATCGTCGTGGATTAAACTCAAGAACGGTGCAACGATCAACTCACTTTGACTTTTGGCGATGGAGCATCAGCTAAAACTACCGTTGCGTCGATAGCTTCGCCTTGCGTATTCGCTCGGTTAGAATGCCAAAGACGACTTTTAGAGGAGTTTTCAATAAATCCAACTCTATATTTCTCTAATTATAATATTCTGTTTAGTTCAGACTGGGTTTGGTTTCTTGCTTACTAGTTAAATACTTGGTTTCGGATACTTGGTTTATTTTTTAATGCTGATACTTCCTTTATTTCTTAATACTGTTCTTAATACTCTTGTACAAACTTGTATACTAAATTTTGAAGCAGCTACGAGCCAATTCGCTTGCTGCTTCTTTCTCAATGTAGGCGTGGTCGCTAGTAGGAGTAGGACCCCAATAAGTTCCTTTGGGGGTAACGCTTAGGAATACCAAGTGGAATATTAATTAAGCGTTTTGGGATTATGGTACGTCATTAGCCATTGAGTTAAGGCATTAAAGGCGCGAATCTTCAAAAATTCCAAAACACCCCTGTATTCAGAAAAATTCAAGTAATAAGAAAGAAGGTAAATAATAATTGGAAATCCTCAAAAATAGCTGGTTAATTGCATCCGCATCATAAACTTGTTCTATATACAGGAGAGCGACTATTGTCGCGACGCGACAACTACTGTATATCACTGCTTTAGTACAATTCAATCATGGTCGTCGCTCTTTTATGGACGAATTTAAAAAAGATCGTTCAAAATCCAATTGTTGTGCCAAAAAACATCAGTGCTGTGCGCGAACTGATAACGCAAGATCATCGTATAATATACTGTGAGATTGAAGTATCCCTGGACATTAGTATGACAAGCATACATAAGATATTACATGAACGTTTAGCCATGAAAAAGATTTCGCGTTGAAAATAACTATATATGAACACCGTAAATACTTTCTTGTCTTACATTACTTGAGGTACAAATATTAAACATCTCCAGTAACATTCAAAGAGATTTCTAGCAAAATACATTTTCAACACGAATAAGACAATATAATAGACTTGTGGCGGTCTTCGCCACTAGGGGGACAGCACACTCGTCAGTTTCCCGCGAGCACTCCATGTCCTACTCCGTTTCTATATAATAGAAATTCGGACCTATCCCTACCATCCCAGCGTCTAAGGCAGGGTCTGCTAGGTAGCCTTACTGATGAGTCCACTAGCAGGCTCAGGACGAAACGTTCTTTCCTCTCTTTTTCCTTCCTACCCTCTCACGTTCTCTTTACAACAGTATAATTGAAGCCAGGCGTTCAGCCCCCACCAGCACGGTGTCGATGAAGCGCTTCAGACTTCCGTATGACGCAATTAACATGTTACGAGTTTTATATGTTTGTTACGTTATAATATTTGCGACTCATGAAAATGTCTAAGAAACTGTTATGCGTCAGACCAGTAAAAAAGAACTTTGAGAAGACAATCAGCGATGTGCATCATTAATCGTTTAGAGTTTCTGAACTGACCAGTGACAAGAATAAGTTTATAAGGCCATCGACCATCGGATACCTTCTACGACTTCTTTGCAACAAGTTGTTTATTTTCGACTTAAACAATTTCCAGTTTCAATTTCATTTCGTTCCGCATGTTTTAGGAAGGTCAAGGCGCTTCAGAAAGTTATTACCTGTTCCAGTCGAGGGTTAGTTCCGTGCGCGTCACCCCAGGGTGCACTTGGTGTCTGCGGGTGATCGTTGATTTGGAAGCGGTCTGGAAAATTCGTGAAACTGCGATAGACGAATCCATTCGTCCTAACCGAGAAAGACACACCCGTCAAACATTTCATGTTTAATGGGAATTACACCGTCGAGCAGAATTCAACAAACATTCCTAGTAGACAAATTATAAAGCAAAACAACATTCAGTCACAAAGTGTAGTTCGTTACTGCACCTAAAGTGACTTAATTTATTAAAGTTGTTATCAAACAGTTAACTGCGTCATCTCGTTGCAGCAACCTAAATATTCAGACGCTATTAAGTTAGCGCTTGAAGCACATCAGAAAATTATTTTGCTAACAACGCAAGACTATACGTTTCAGGCGCGCTGAACGATATGATATATATCGCATCACGAAAAGGTCGTTTTTCTTATTTGTAAAACCAAGTTTGTGGTACAGACACGTATAACTATTGCAAATATTACTTATCTTTTTCTTTATTTGTTTAATTTTTCTAGACACAAGGATTAGGGTCTTAACTCTTTCGATACCAGGGTCTCAAAGGAAAAACGTCCAACACAACCCATGATTTTTTTTGGGATTATATGACAGCAATTGGAATAGACTTTACGTATTTACATTTAGAACATCCTAAAAAAGTAAAATAAACATTCTTTTAAACTGGCACACATGTGTGTGCCACATGCGTCACATATGTGACACGTGAAATTAGAAGAAACTGAATAGGATTGGAATACAAAAATTAAATAAATACAATTTTTCAAAGTGAAATACATTTATATATTATATATTATATCATTTTAATAATTTGGCTTCATAAATTGTTGTACTTTTTAATTCATTTGCCCTGCTGAACTAACCTATTCAACTGCTGTACAAATTTTAAATAATCTAATATTATCGCAGACCAAGCATATTCTTCATATATTTTACCGTTTTAGAACTTAACATTTCTGTTCAGAACACAACGCGTTTCAAAAATGTATGTCACTAATAATATATGTGACAATAGGCTCTAATAAAAAACCGATGTGTCACACATATGTGACGGCTGGTAATAAAAGGGTTAATGATTACCTTGGAATTTGTTATCTTTGAAGCCTTAAGTCAGTATCAAATCAACCAAAAAATCAAACAAACTTGAGTGCCATAGAGAATATCGAATAAACAGCTAGGAAACATACTCTGTATGCAAGCACTCACAACCAACAACAATACAAAACAGTCTCTTGTGCTCTAACCGAGCTATCCACGAAGCGACACATTGAACGCAACAATATAATTTTAAAAATATAATTCCATAATCCATAAAATTTAAGAAGTCAACAGAAATGTTATTACACAAGGAAAAATTGTATATATATTTGTATGTTTTTTGAGCTTGTTAATGACTCCAAGGATATCTTTAAAATTCACGTATTAGGGGTGGTTTTTGGGCTGGCAAATCAATCTTTCTTAATTAAAGTAATTGATCAAGAAGTGTGTAAATAAATATTTATAGGTATCAAAACCATAACATCGTAAGAGGGTATTTTTCAAAACAAAACAAATAGTTTAAGTGTCTTTTTAATTATTGTAATTTTCATATTAAAATATTATAATTTCTAAATATAAATTATTCTAAAAAATAGTAGTAGAGACGCCGACTAAGTTGAACTCTCTTTTAAATATAAAATAGAAGCCACTATAGTATAACAACATCTAACATTATTGCAGAATTAAAAAATTTATATTAAGTATATTTGCATATTTTGTTTATCTTAAAACGAAGTCGAGCTATTTTGATGACTTTGTACCATTTTTGAGGACGAGAATTTGACCTGGCAAGACCTCTATTTTTGGAAAACTTCGAAGAAAATTGTTATATTTTGTTGCTATTAAGTGTTTGATTAGAAAAACAATTTGTAGTACTCCGCCTAAAAAGTAATATGAAGGAGTCTAAAAGAGAATATTATTATTTATATTAATATTTTTTAAAGAACCGAGCGAACAGTTGGTGTCCCAGATACTGTACCATTAACGCCACCGAGTTCTCCGCCATTTTGGTGACTACGTTCTCGTTAATCCATTCGATCGCTCGCTCTCGTCCTCGACTTCGTTTCTTTACCTTCGTTTGTTTCCATTTCTTCTCCTTGTATATCTTGTCAGAGTTTCGAGCCAGCTCATCGCCGTTGTATTTTATCTGTCGTTGAGATTTTCTTACCAGAGGTCCACCCTTGCTTCCCATCGTTCCTCTGTGTATTACAGTTCAGCTTCGTTTATCCGATTCGCCTTTGATCCTCTGTATTTTAGTCTCGCGACCTTCCTTTGGGCCTTCCATCGTTCATTTGCTCTAATTTCCTATTTGTAATTTACGCTCCTCCAGTTGATGGTTGCGGCGCTCTTTGGCTCGCCATTTCACGGTGTCTTTCTTCTTTCAATTTGGTGGGTTGTTTAGCTGAGATTCTGGTTTGCAGGTGGAAGATGCCATTATTTAACGTTCCTTCAGATCGTATTCTCGTGTAGTCAATGCGAGCAGAAGATCTGTGGCATTTAATTTGTTTCATGAGATAAAATTTAATTATTGTATTTTGTTTATTCGAACTTTGTTCATTGGTACAAAATTTGGATGAATGTTCTGTTAGGGAAATTTTTAAATCACAAAAATGAAGCTTTATTATCGTCTTTAACATGTTATAATAGATGTATGAATTTATCATTTTCTCTTCGCGAATTAAGTTGATTCATCTAATTTTATAATTTCCAGTATTATTCTTCAATGAGAGATAAAGTTATTTGAGAATGGAGCGAACACAAATTATAATTTTATAAAAAAAGTATTTTATCATTGCGCTTTTCAAATATCATTCCATTTAAATGGGAGGAAAATGCTTGAGAAGTTACAAATTCCATACAGTGTAGAGTGGGATAGAGAATGAGAGAGAGATAAAAGAGGATTTAAAAAAATGACGTTCAAACACATTTTTGTTAAAATGAATATTAAAAAATTTTAATTAAATTTTTATATTTGTTGGATTAATCGACAGTAGTTCAACATATGTGTCTTTCTCAATAATTACGGAAATTGACTAATGTTTTTTGTAGACATTTAAATATCAAAACAATGGATTATTATAACCAAAGCTTTTGTTATAAAAAACTGTACATTCTATCCATATTTATTAGCTTACACGACACACATTTTAAAAAGTAAAAGTAGTAAAGAAAAAGAAAAAGAAAATTCAATAATTTAATTTCAGTTATAATAAAAATTTCCAAAATCTCTATTGCTCTGATACTAAGAAAGAAGACAATTTTTTTCGAATAGTTAATTTAAGCAATTGGTTTCCTATTTTTTCTACTACCTTGTAGCATTGTATTTAGCAAAAGAAATGATTCTTCATAAAAAAATCAAAACAACGAAAATTAGTGAAAAGAATTTCTACAACGATAATAATAATTATATTCATATTAAACGGCATTCTCCCTGAACTTCATCGGCAGCTTACACATCACCGAAAAGCGCAATCTCCGATATTGAACCTGTTCGCCACATCCGATCTTCCTCCCCTTTTCACCGTAGGAGAGAAATCGAGCGATCGTCGCGAAGAAGAGGCGATTTGTTCCGTGGCGACAAAGGGGCGGGCAATTACTTATCCAGGTAAAAAGAGCCCTGGCGCTCGTGTACGTTTGCAGTATCTAATCCCCTTTGAAATTATCGAACGACCCTCTCGCAGTTCCTTTTTTCCACTGGCGTCGGTGAGTTACCGGAGTCTCATAACGCGAACGCCCGACGACTCCTCTTTGTCGCGGTCTCTTTTTATCAGCCACGTCGGTTTCACGGCCTCGTGCGGATCGTTCGCCCCGGAATCTTTATTAAAATGCGCCACCCCCTTTGCGCGGCCCTCTCAAATCTCCCGCCAATTCCGTTGCCGCCGTTGCTTCTTGCAACTGAAACTCATTATGCGATCTTTGACGTGCCGACGGGGTGGCGCGATCGTAATTGCGAGCCGTGGACACGCGAACGCCTCCTTGGTTCCGCGAAACACCCTTGTGCGTTGGATTCCAGGGGTGGGAAGTTAAGCTTCGGACGGTTCGAGTTTTCGATCATTTTATTCTCTTGTGTACGATAATATTGTGGGATCAGAAGATTTTGCAGAAGAACAAGCGTAATTGTAGAAAGTAAATTTATTAGGTTAAATAGATGATGCGTACCACGCTGATGTCTTTTTCAACTCTCTCTCTCTCTCTCTCTCTCTCTCTCGCTGCGCACACACATCCTTATATATATTCAATCATCGAACATGCTACATTCTTTTCCATTCGTTCCTTTGTTTTTCCAGGCACTCACATACATGCACAATCATACTCTTTTGCACAAAGTTTCGAATATTCTCGAATAATTAATGTTCGAGAATATTCTCAGTTTCGTCTTATGTTTTCACGCACACAAAGTCACACGTAATATTTACACATTCTTTTCTTCTAAATTACATTTTATTTCTTCATACACAAAGCTACGCATTGCAAAATCATTCACACCCTACAATATAATCTTGAAATTATGTACGTGTTTTAATGTTAAGCATGCATTGGTATTTTGTGATAAATAGAATGCAAAGTGGGGATGTTAACGATACAATGTAGTTGGTAGTCTTATTAATTTTTAAAATTAGTTAGTCATGTTTTAATGATAATAATCTAGTTTAATATTGTATTATTATTTTTAGTTTGTGTTTTTGATATTTATTATGCAAATTTTCAATGGTATGCAAACTATGGAAGCTGTGGAAACGTCGCTACCATTGTATTTTCTAAAATATAAGTAATAACTATATGTTGGGCGATTATTTTTGTTAAAATATTTATGTTCTATCTATTTTACAATCAGAATAAATAAACTGTTTATTCTTTTTTTAGTATCTGTTTATAATTTCTGTGGAAACACGGCTTCTCTATCAGCAAATGTCACCGCACGCTACTGCAAATTTTATTCTATATAACTTTCTGTGATCTGTCGATATTTTCCATACGAGTGATAATATAGACTGTCATAATCATAATTATTTGCATATTATCGATTATTATATTGTAGAAATTAGTCAATAACATGTTACTTTTAATAAATATTTTTTAATAAAGAATACTATTTATTATACAGTATTATCTCTTCCTATTTTCTCTAATTTTTGTAAATAATACCATAAATGGGTTAACATGATTGCCATCACACAATGATAGTTATAATTTGCTTTTATATTCGGTTGTTATTTTATTTACAACTGAAGCTTTTCAAAAAATAAAATTTTTTTTAATTTAGGAATATTTTTATAAATATTCCCAAAGTATAATATACACTATCTGATTATGACAATAATGAAGCTATAGTGTACGATTATAGAACATTAAAGTACAAAATAGAGTTTTATATAGATTGATACATAACAGATTAAGAAAGTTACGATAATTGATGTTATTAGACTATTCGATAAAAATGATTAGGATAATGATTAAAGTAAGTAAAAAATAAATACATTAAACACAACAAAAATAGTCTTAACAATAGTTTTAATAATTAAAATTTCGATGATGCAATAATTTTAATACACATAATTCAAATAAACATGAATATTTAAAATATCATGTTTCCTAATAAAATGTTATAAAACCTTCCAATGTTCTTTTTATTTAGTATCCTTTTTACATATAAAACAGCAATAAATCAAATCCCAAAAGAACCAGAAAAGTAACCTCAGTGAAATCAAATATTAAACTCGAAAATTTCCAAAATTACTTTAACGATAGAATGTGTCAAACAAAAAGTGTTTATTGCTTTATCAAACCAGCCGCAAAAACAACTTTTTTCCCTAAACATTTGTCCGTCTCGTCCAAACTCACTTTGTTACAGTGTAAAATTAATAATTATAATCTAGGCTGTATTAGAATTCATTAACACGGTCAGTAGACTAGATTCAAGGATGTTTCCCTTATTATAACTAACATAAAATAATTTGAAATACCAATTTAGCCTTGGCAATAATAATAATTAATGAACCGTTACTTTGCTAGAATCCTCGTTATTCCTTATTGCTATATTTATGTTTGTAACAATAGTTAATAACCTCTCTAAATATTCGAATATTATATTTCATCGTTAGAGTCGACGTGCTCCTTAAGTTCATTATGCGCTGCGATGAGTTCGGATAGAGGGTATTCCTGCGTGCGTCACACGAGGCTGAATTTATATCTGCAAGCTATCACTAACCAAAAAAGGACATTGCGTCTCAAAACTTTGCTTCAGGAAGTAAAAAATTTCAGAAAATCCTTCCACTGTTCTTACTAAACTTTAAGTCGACGAATCAACGCGTATTATTTTTTAATATACGCCCTAGGAAAACTATTACAAGCGTATGCGCGATGCAAACCCAGCAGATTTTCATAATTTTTCTAAAGCAACATATCTACGCTACTTCAAATATCGTTTAATTATTGTGCTATACCTCCCATTATCCAAATTTAACTATTCGCTCGTTATTGGGGTTAACGTGCGAAGCGAGCATACCAGAAAGACTTCTTTCATATTGAATATTAATTTGCTCGGGTCTAAACACACTTCGTTCACTTTATTGGTGTTAGATAGTCTTGATAACAAACGTCTCGTTGTGATGGAGGCGAACAAAGAACCAAACTCGAAACAAAAGAAGATCTGATCACGGCGATGCCACACATCGATGCGTTTACAGTTTTAATATTAGAAAAATATATATTTAGCGTAATGGATATTGTGCGTCTTACAACGGCGTTGGCAAACAAAGGACTGGACTGGGTCGTAGAGTGAAAACCCAAACCAAATGACGATCAGTCCACATCACACACACACACACACATACACCTTGCATATCGATACGTTTACAGTTTTAATATTAGAAAAATATATATTTAGCGTAATTGATTTTGTGCGTCTTACAACGACGATGGCGAACAAAGTACTGAACTCCCAAAACAAATGACGATCAGTCCACATCACATACACATACGCGCATACACCTTGCGCATCGATACGTTTACAATTGGAATTAAAATCATCCGATATGCGACGTTTGCAACAAGAGGCTCGCAAATTCTAACATCTGGTTTGAAATTACCTCGCGGCGACGAAACGTGCGAGCGCGCCGCCAGTGGCTGGCCGTGCAATTAAGCGGTCGCCGTCAACGAAACGTTTCCATTCGGTGCCTTCGATCTGTCCATGGATCGTGTACCAAAATTGCAGGCCATAAAATCGCCCCACTAACTACAATGTAGCGTACAAATTGCGCTTAGCCCTTCTTGCCCGGCTAGTTTTAATATCGGTCCGTGGGAATGCCAGGGCGAACGTTCGCCGAGCGTGCAACCCGTTTCCATCGCTCTTTTTCTCGACGCGTTTCGGCCGCAAGGTCGGATGGATAATTGAGTCGAGTGAAAAAAAATGGACGCCGTCGGGTAATTGATTCGTCGCGTAATCGCGCCGCGTTCGCTTCTACAACCTCGACGAGTGGGGAGAGCTTCGTCTCTCCCGGCTGACTTCCGGTATGCGACTTCAAGAAAGAAAAGATGGCTTCCACGCTGATTTTTTAACCTCCCCAGGAACGCTGGTACGTTCAATTTTTGTTTAACTAGCACTTATTTTAACTCTTCTCGGTTCAAAGGTTTTTTTTAAAGCGTTCTAGCTAGTTCAATAATTTAATTGTAAGGTAATGTTGGGAAATGGGTTTTGATCAAACTGCTTTAGTTTTATGGTTTAATAATTTTTATTATACACGCACTGGAAGTGACTTCTCGTTTCTAACGTTTCGAAGAGACTAAACAACCTCATCTAATAGGGGTGCGTTATCACCTAACTCACATAAACAGTGTGAGAAACGGCATCTCCGTTTATCAAAAGTATAAGATTCAATTTTTGACATTGACTTGTGAAAGAAAAACTAACAGGTAATTTAAGCACTTTTTTCACATTAAGTTTTGAACTCACATTCAGGTAAAAATTAAATCCTAAACACGTTGCTTCACCAGAAATCCACAAATATGCTTTGCATATTTCAGTTACTTAACCATTCAGTGTACAATTTACGCGTGTCATTATCCCTAAAATTAAGCAAAAATTTTATAAAAAATGTTTTAATAAATTGAAAAAAATGATTAATTAACGAGAACTTTTTATTGTGCATATTAAACAATTTATCCATCTCGATATAGGATTGCAAAGGATTAAATGGAAAAGAAGTTAAAATCTGTTAAAGACAATGCATTACAGGATCTTTGAAGAATGAAAGTAAAAAATTTGTTATGTGGTAGCATTGATAATATTTTATTCAACTTCATCTGCTTCATCTCTTTTATGGCTTTGTAAATATTGTAGCATTGTCTTTGACATATGGGAGTTCTTTTAATTATGTGAAAAATATCGTTAATGTTTGGTAAATCATCATATTCATTTAAAAATGTAATTTGTGGTATTAGTTCCTTTTTAATAGAAATTATAGATGGACACGTATGTGTCTGTGTCGTTGAAGAGGTTAAATGTGAAGTCTTTGAAATGAAATTCCATAATACACCTTTAAAATAATAAATAGCGTAATAAAATACAATAATAACAATAATAATTATAGTAATGGTAACAACAACAACATCATCAATAATAGTAATAATAATACCATAAATATATTAATAATAATAACAATATCACATACAAGTACTCCAGCAGTTTATTCACATTGAGCTTTGGACTCGCATTCAAATAAACATTAAATCTCAGGATTACGAATTATACCCAGTATACCTCTTTTTCCAGAAATTCCAAACACGTTTCCTCACCTGATGTCCAATGCTTTGCATATTTCAATTACTCAATCATTCAATGTGCAATTTACGCGTTCCATTAGTTCCGAAATTAAGCAAGCACACGAAACAATCCTCCTCACGCTTTTCTTTTCGTATCATTAGAAATTTCAAAGGAAGATCCAGGAACAGCAAACTCATACCGAGCAAATCTAATTCAGACGTGCTTAGAATTCCTTCGATCGATGGCCACGCGAGCACCGTCAATGGTGCGTCGATCAAAACTTCCGGTCCAGCGTTTTCCTTCCAATTCGAAGGTCAATACGATCGCGATTCAAAAAGGTTCCTTTATTCTTCCACTCGTTTGGTTCCTTGAAAAATTCGGGGACACTTTGCCCGCTTTTCTTCGTTGCTGGATAACTCGAACATTTCTCGTTTCTTCCAAGCTGGGTCTGTTTGGAAATTCAGAACGGTTCGTTTTTGTCAGAGTTCTTAAGAGGAGGACGGATGGTTGGAATCTTCAAGCGATGAGAATCGAATTATTTTTCTACGAATGGTGTTTTTTTGGACTTTTTATTTCTTCTTAAAGCGATCACGATATTTCATAAAGAGCAGTGGAAAGGAAGTATTAATTGGTTTGATCGCCGCGTAAAGTGTTACGGTCTATTGTTCGTGCGAATGGGTTCTGAACATCCGAGCGAGTATATTTCGATGTGAGAAATTGACGCTTGAGAAGAAGTTTACTGTTATACACGTAAAATACACGTAAAAGTGTACTTTTCTACGAAAATATTAGCTACTGTATATTATAAACGTAACTGCATGCTATTCATTTACCGTGAGAATGACATAACCTCAAATTTATCGCTTCTTCTCCATTTCCTTTGCTATTTGTGTATAGAAAAATTAGTTTTAAGGCATTTGTGGCACTGACTAATGTTTATTGAAGAATTATCTATTTTAGTTGCACGTTAATGTTAAAATAAACGATATGTACCCTGTATTATTATGTGATATACGAGTAAAACAGAAACAAGATGGCAGCAACTACTTAATCTTAATTATGATTCTATTAGAAATAAGCTTAAATTTTTATTTATGAAATCAGAAGAATGACACTGATCTGCAATTTATTTTTAAAGTTATAAACGGTTCCATTTGTAGTCAGCAACTCTTACAATCAATTTTATTTGCAACGAGACTTCTTAGGTCCTTGCCGCCATTACTCCCTATATGTACCATTGTAGATTCTTTTTGGATTTCTTCTAAACGTCTTCCTTCGAGCTAAAGTTTATAAGTTAATAGGTTCTTGTCGTTTCTAATTAATGTAACTTTTCCTACCAATTTTTTTTTTAATTTCTATATTGCTTATTACACTTCTTTTATCTTGTTATACACGCACAGTAATAGAGACATAATAAATAATAAAGCGTCAAATGTTTAACACGTGGATAGATTAAAATAAAATAAAATTTTAAAAATTATTAAATTAAAATAAAAATATTAATAAACTATCAGGTGTTTAACATTTGAATTTTTATATAGTTTCATTATTATATCATTTTATTTATTAAATATTCTAATATGTAATTTCGTGTAGTCTTTAAAAATATTAAAAATAATATTATATTAATATGTAACAATTTAATTATACATATAAAATAAACATTCAATAAAAATGTACGATTATCAAACACAGTATGCGTCAATTAAAAGAGCCCAAACCAATATGCAAAGCAACCTGTAAATCATTCGATCGTAATTATCGACAACGATATTAAATTCTCACGGACCCGAAATTGCAGAACGTTTCGAACGTCGCGTTATTTCAGATTGCAATTTTTCCTGTTCCCTTTATGAAACGATCGTAGGTAGCAAAAACTGCAAATAGTATCAGCTTCGCAAGAAAAAGCAATGGCTCAATAAGCAAGATAACAGAGGCGAACTAAAAGTGTCAAGAAACGGTCAATAACGCGTTTTGTTCGTTCGCCTGTGTCGCTTTAAATTGGAAAGTAAGCTAACCGTGAACTGCAAATTGTTACCTTCACTATTCTTCTTTTTTATTTTAACTTAATACATTTTTCCTCCTATTTTTTGCATTGTTTGTTCAACAAAATCGTGAAATATCTATTATTTCATTGACAGAATTTTATTGTTCTTAAAAATGAATTTTATTATTATTAATGAAAGTGAAACGAAATGCACTTGTTTTTTACTGATTACACGCAATGAAATTGCAATTTACAATTGCTGCCGTGATTGGTTGAACAAAATTCGAACGCTAACACAACGAATTAACGAATTAAGCAGGAACTATTTTAGGGATCGAAGTAATGAATTAACGATCGAATGGCAATGAATATTAATGAATATTTCGTTACAGCTACTGAAAATCAAATTACCATTTAACTCTGATAACGATGCACGTTTAAACTCTGCTTTTTCAGAAATTAAACAATACAAATTTACATTTTATCGTTTGCAACGATTTGCTATAAAATTGGAGATTATTTTCCTACCCCTTAAATTTGCATTTTAGTGTGTGATTTTACGCTGCAAAGTGTTCCATCAAAATTAGAGCTTTTTGTTTGTTACCGATTAATAATTTTGTAACTCCAGCTATTTGGAAATTATGCGTTTTTAAAGTTGAGCGTTTTTAAGCGTATTTGATAGGCTTTTGATAGGCTTTTGATAGGCTATTTGTAAATTAATAAAATTAGTATTTATAAAAATTAACAAAATTATTCAATTCTTCGATCAATTATTTAAATAAATTGTTTTTTGACAGAGCTGTTTACACATACCTCAACATAGTGACATACGAAACATTTCATAAATTAGTATCGATACAAAGGTCGATCAGAAAATTCCCAAAACTTCATTTATTTAAGCAAATATTTATTTACAGTGATATTTACTAGCAATGACACTTCTGACAGTCTCAAAACACTTGTAAAACGTACTTCTTCGCATGATTATACTTGCAAAGTGGTGCCTTTCCACATTTCATTCATGCTCAAAATTTTAGCAGTTAATTATACATTAATTTATGAAAGACGAAAAACAAGTCAAAAGCAGCTGAGATTTTTCCACATTGGCATATATGTACATCTAAGACACGTGTATCAAAATCAGAAAAAAGAATGAATCTGTTAGGTTTTTATGGAACAATATCCACTTATACGCTTGATAAGAAACATCTCGTTGTGACGGAGGCGAACGAAGAACTAAACTACTCGCAAGAACCAAATTCGAAACAAAAGAAGATCTGACCATAAAATATAATAAAATCTCGATAATATTTCCATCGTACCTTGTATCAAACATTAATTCCAATTACAATGGACAAGAACCTAAGTAATTGTCAGTTCTCAGAGAAGAAGTTCTCAGGGGACCACCTAAACGGTGACCAAACGGAGCAACCGGAAGTCTTGTGTCCTTGAGACGTTTTCTTGAGGAATGTTCATGAAGTAATTCAGATGTTCGCGGGACGGCTCGCTCGTTGCGTGAAGTTGGATCGCGACGGGGTGGCTGGCTGAAAGTGGAACAGCCAGTTATGCAAATTGCGACGGTACGTGTAGGAAAAAAGTGTGGAGCGTCCAGCGGCGAGCGGGTCCTCCGGGAAATTGGCGAGATTCGAGGGAAGCGAGCCCCAAGGGCGCGTCGAGGGTCTAACGCGCTACCCTTACGCGAAATGGACCGAGTTCGAACTATCTTCTTATGTACAGGTACACGCGCGTTCTCTTTCGACTACCGTTAATCTCTTAGGCACGATGCGCCACTATTTTAGCGTCATGTATCGTGATCCTGATGGCTATGGTCGTGAACACTGAGTCTTTCGTTAATTTAATAAAAAGAGATCTGAATTGGAACGAAGTGGACTGTATTTTATTTGAAGTGTGTCCAAAATGCGTATGTTCGTTCTTCTAATAATCGCGAACTCCAATACTTGTGAATGTCGTGTAGATGATAGCTTGTCGTGATGCTTTTACTTTAATGGATGTGTAAGCTTGTGTGTCTTTTTGACTTCTGCTATTCTGGATGTTTGCCGCGAAACACGAAATGTTTGATGAGTGTGTCTTATTTTTGAAGGACAAATGGATTCGTCTATTGCAATGTTACGCATGTAGGTGAGGCAAATGGACATCAAAAGTGATTGGACGCTAAAAACTCTGTAGAAATAAGTGCACCCTCGGATTTCGTGTGTCCTAACCTTTGACCATAGCAAGTAATAAACTTATACTTGAACAATGAAGCAGTGACACAAAAGATTTGAAAGTAAAAATATGAATGTCTAATGAACCCATGCAGTAAAGAAATAACTCGAAAATCTTAGCCCAAAGTAATGGCTTCTTAGATATTATTGCTGCTCAGTGTGAGTGTATGGCTGCCATGTGTTTAATTAAAAGAAATTGACAATAGGTTTGGTGCAATTGTCCCTTCTTTAACTTTCTATTTTCTCTTGTGTTCTGGGGACCAGAAAAAAGGTTGTAAAGACCGAACAACTATAGTGGCCTTCACAGATGTCGTTTAGTGTTCAGTGTTCAGTGTTCAGTGCGTAGTGTTAGCTACGCTTGAATATTTCGTGGTTGGTGTAATAATATGCACAGTTAACCATTGATGTCAATTCTAATAAATGTGATTCAGTGTATATTTAATTATGAACTCTACTGTTGGTAATGTTTAAGAATGTATAAGTGCAAAGAGTCAGGGTGGAATGCTTGATTAAAATTCTGATCTTCTGTGTAATTCCCATCAAATATAAACCATCTGATGGGAGTGGTTTATTTTTGGATTCGTTGATTGCAATGTCACGAATTTTGCTGAGGGAAGCGAATTGATTGCATAGAATTGTTAGAGAAATGGTTAAAAATGACCACCCCCAAACCAAGTGCACCCTCAAGTTCACTTTACGACGCACTTTGACCTTTTTTTTAAAACATCCAGGATAAAAATGAAATGAACTGCTTAAGTCGAAAATAAAATGGTCATAGAAAGAAAATGAAATGGTCAAATTAGAGTTTCTTAAAATATTAAATACTATTTACAAATTTAAAACTCTAATCTGTTTTATTATTATATTATATGTATTGAAATGGTATGCTGAATAGCGATGGACATGTTGTTACGGATGTAACATTTGGTTATCAAAAACTTCATTCCAATGTGCTCGCTTCAACGTAATTCGCTTCAAACTTTGTCGTACAGAGAAACAACCCTTGTAAAATTCAGGCGTGCCCTAAAAAATGAAGTAGGATCAGATCGAGTGATGTCCGCGTAACCTGCTCGTCCTAGCGATTTGTCATTGAAATCTGACCGACCATTTGTATTTTTTTCGTTTGCGGTTTTGAAACTCACGTTGGTTTGACAGGAACTAGTTTTTTTTATGGGATTTTCATGGTTTTTTATTTGTTTGTTGATCGTTGTTAATTATTATCGGCCATTTTGATGATTGATAATTGTGAGACAGTTAATACATGGCGTAAAAAAAAGAAGAGCTTCAAATACATATGAATAAAAATTATTGTAATCTTATAAGAAAATATGAAATTTAATTTGAATGTTTCGAATCGGCCGTTTTGGTTAGTAGCTTTGATCGTTAAGATTCATTTGTTGCATTTAACTTTTATCTTTATATTTAAGAACTTTGTCAAATCTAGTATTTCATCTTAGTTACTATTAATGATTCTTTTTGCGATATTAGTTGTTGTCCGTCACGTTGAAGTTTGCTTCAGGAATGACTGTAATTCATAAACAATAAACTCAGAATTACATGACTTTAACAATGATATTACCTACAAAATTAATTTTATACAAAAAAAATGTATAAAACTAGTTCAACAAAAACTAATATTTATTTTTAAAATACAAATTTCATACCTCATTCTAAGTAGGCCTTTCGATAGGTTACACATTGAGAAGACGTTGCACCATTCTTCATAACAGTGTTCACACTTGGAACAACTCGAATGTTAGCAAAGAACCAATGTTTACATTTCTAATTTCTAATGTCTGTAATTTCCCAAAAGTGTGTAATAAAAAATTCTCGGCAATAGGCGTCCTTGAAATTCTAAGTATCCTCATAAAAGAAATCTTGATCTAATTTTAAAGTTTCAAACGCAGGAAAATTACATTGCTGTGTATTTTAGAAATATCTGAACTCATTGGTCGATTGGCACAATTATTTTGCAATTCCACTCTTGCAGCCAATAGCGACGTGTTACCAGGTTCCTCCACGCGATGACCTCTGTTCGTGTTGGAGGACGAACGTGCGAGTACGCGTATTCGTTCAACGTTTCGCGTTTAAATGTTTTCCGTATCTATTTCGACCTACTCGAGACTAAACGTGTAATTCACGTGGAAAGAGAACAGATTCCTTTGTATCAGAATGGATGCTAGTTCGGAAAACCTATGGAAATTCCCTCCGAGTTCGACTCTGCTCGTCCGATTGATGAAAATAGTTAGACTACGAAGTGGAGTTCTACCATTTGGAAATTTTGTGGCTCGTGACACAGCAAAATGCATTTATTGAGAGTGTAAAAGTAAGAAAAAATTTGGAATATCGGCGAACGTGCATGAGAAATTAATTTGTCATGTTCCATTGAATCCTCGTCGCGAAGTTTATCTAAAATTACTAAAGTTATTTTTGTTTATTTAGATGTTTAATGTCGCATCAATATCGAATGGTTATTAGCGACTTACAAAAATTTTTCACGGCCCTCATATTTTGTCGAAAAAATCGATAATCATACAAAATTAAACACTAACGTCTTGATATGCAGCTGAACTGCATATCACTGTTATGGTTAAAATCGAAACGATTTCTAGTGTAACATTAGTAATTTTTGACTTGCCCAATAGTGTTGAACTTAAAATTAGTTTCCTGAATATACATAATAATAGGTTAATACTTTTTAATTAGTAATCGTATTCTTTCTAGTCTAGCATAAATTCATAGTGGTAGTGTAAGTTGCTTGTTCAATTATAATATTATAGAATACGATAGTTTATTTAACTGGTGTTGGAATCAATTTCCAATAACCAATTACTTGAACAATGCGTGTCTGGATCTTTCAACTTCTTGCATAATCTAATTATTGTACTTTTCATACTGCTTCTTTAGTAACAGATATATTGTGTTTAGTATTTCTGTCAAACTTGTATATCCTCTGTGTAATTTGTAGCAACTTCAACGGGGTTTTTCGCACCAGAACTATTTCCAAAACAACTTACTATTTGCTGATAGTTAAGGGCATGTTTTTCTGAAAAATTTTCAATTGTGTTTTGAACTGGTTCGAGAATATCTGTTAAATTTGGGTGTAGGACTTGAAGACCGTGATTGAGACTGTTTTAATCTTTTTTTTTAGATTGGTATATTCTTAAATTTAGTGATTATGGACTTTCTCGGTGTTTTAAATGACACACCGTTCGTATCTATTTGGTCTGACGCAGTTTTCGATGTTTGCGTGGTTTTTTGCTACCATTTGTATTTTTTGTTATGTGTTGATTGAAAATCTGTGTTGACAACTTGGTTTGTTGATATTTCCATAGTTGAAGATGGTGTACGAGACGGTAAAGTTGGATCTATCACTCTAGTCGTAATATCTGTTGGCTTTTTTTCATTAGTTTCGACGTTGTATGCACTCTGTTTTGCAGTATGTCCTTCTTGTTTAGACATGAAGCAGTTTAATTTATTTGTACTGGTAAAGATACGATATTCTACCTCGCATACTGTCTCTTTCGATCACAGAGTTTGGTATTGTTAGAGAAACATTGGAAAGAATTGTAACGTCACGTATCGTGCTGCTTGTTGACGATGTGTTAACTTAATAAAGAGAGAGCTGAGTTTGTATTAAGTAGACTGCATATTTTATGTCTTTTTCCAGATGTGATATGTTTACTCTTCTAATAATTGCGAATTTTATCTTCTGAGTGTTGTGTAAATACTAGTAGCTTGTAATGTTCTACTGTGTGTTTTCCATCAAACACGAAATTTCCGATGGCTGTGTCTTACTCTGCTAGAACAAGCGGATTCGTCTATTGCAATATTACGAATTTTGGTGCGTGAAACGGACATCAAAACTGATTGGACGTGAAAAAACACTGAAGAAATGGAAAACTGAGCGCCCCTAAACGTTGGTCATCCGCAGGTACCAAGTGCACCATCGCCTCGACTTGAATAATGAAGCAGTGACAAAAGATTCGAAAGTAAGAACGTGAACGTCTAATAGAAAAATAAATGATCTGCACCATCTTTAGCTTACCAGAAAACTTTTTTACAAGTTCCACTTACTCATACTTTCTTTCATTTTCTTTCATGAAAGATTTGGTTCTATTAAAAATACTAAATATTAATTAATTATATTTTCATATAACAAAATTCCTTTAATAATTCATTTTTCATATCACAGTTAACTGGAAACGAACAGTGTCAGACATCTTGGTATACTATATACAACAATGTACATTGAATTCACGTTTAATCATTTGAAGACGCATTATTTTTGCTAATATATTTTATTTAATAACAGTTTTTTCCTTACTTTGCTAATTTGTTCTTTATTTTCCATAAAAGAAGCCTTCCGTCTCAGGAAATGAATTTCTTAGATCATTCTGTGCGAGCACTGTTCGCCAGTTTTACGCGTTATTGGTCCTTGGATCTACGCACGATGCACTGCGCAGCCTACCTGCGTCGCGCTTGTATTTAGAAGCCCCGCGAATTTTTAAACGATTCTCCCGTCTCGTTTCGTATCGCTTTACGTTTACGATTAATTTAAGGTTTTTTCGTAGCCACGCTTAATTAAATTATGCAACTACCATTTTCTGTGCGAATTCTGTTGCTCACTCAAGGTTTCTTAGCTTGAAATTCGATGCAATATTCTTCATTTCTACGTATTTCAATATCTTTATAATCTTCTTAAATGATGTGTACGTACTCCAAATTCTATATATATTTTTTCTTAATTTTTGCATGCACGATTTGAAAAGTATTGAAGGATAGTAATCTTAAATATCCTTGTTTAATAATTTACTATCCTTGTTTGTTAATCAATAATTTAAGAGTTTCAATTTTTATGTTATGGAATATTGTAGAATGTAAGCGAGAGCGAATGTGCGTGTGAATGTTTTTAAACAAATTGAGTCAGTTGTTCATCGCGCGTTATTGAGAAAACATATAGTTATAAAAACGTTTTAATCTTCTTGTATTTAATTTTCAAATAATAAATATCCTACAGTATTTTATTTTTGTTATATTATTATTGCAAAAATGTGGATATTGAATTGTAATTCACGTCGAACATGCTGAAATTGTGTATTATTTAAATAATTTTTTTTATTTTATGAGATGTTTGTACAGAAAGAAATGAAATGTTCTTCAAACAGAAATGTAAATTTTCTGCTTTATGTAAGGTCATGCTTACATGACTCTTAATTGAAATAACATTGAACGATATTTCTTAACATATCCAGGATTATTTTATTTTGTAAAATGAAATATTAATTTGTTAATATTTGATAATTCAAGTGTTTAAATACTTTCGTGGGCAACTGTACATCAGATACATTGGGAAAAGCGTAAACAGACGACTCAAGGAACGCGAAACCGCTAAATTAGGCTATTTACAGACAACTGCAACGAAATGCCGTGTATTTATACGGGAGACAGTTTTTAATGAAATTATGAAGGAACAGTCGAGACAAAGGGCCTCAGAAATTGCAAACAATGGGGAAATAATGGAAATAAAATTATTGTCGACCATAAAAACATCCAATAAAATTTTTATTCAATAAGAAATAGAGTCCTCATGACTTTTTTTAATAACATTTTTCTCTATTTAAACGTTTCTTTTCTCTTATAATTGGTACATATTTAACATAGGCAACAAATTAAAAAAAAAACTTACCACTACGCAGCTTACCAATTCTACTTATAACTTATAACTTATAACTTCCAAATATCGATTCGTATTTTCAAAATAAAATACATTGAGAAATGTACATATATGTTACAAAATTATGCTATATTATACTTATAATATATACGAGTGAGTAATTTAATTTGTTGGTGAATAGTTTTTAATTTAACATAACTTAGTATACGACTCTGCGCGCGGTTTTCGTACGCTCTCTGATTGGCTGTACCGTGTTTCGTTAATAATTCAAAAACGAAGCCGAATTGGAAATTTTGTTTACAGAAAAAGTTGCTTGGAATGACCTCAAGAATCACCTCCAAAACTTGTAATACTAAGTAATACTCGAATGTACCAATTGTTTTGCTACACATTTTATAAATTGCATTTATTATTTACCACAGTTAGCACTATGTTTCTTTAATTAAAAGAATTACATAATTACGGGAATCTATTTTAAACAATACAATTATTAAAAATCGTTGAACAATGTTTCTACAAAATGTATCTACAATTCCTGTTTATTTTAACGATATTCCTTCGCGGAAAACACTTGTGTTTCATTTTATACGAGTACCTACCCTTCGCTTCGATCACGTCTCGCTACTATATCATGCTTTTTCGATGCTCGATCGCGTAATACGAAATATCCTTGGTGATTTAAACGTCACAGTAAACAAAGTAAATTTCAGAGTCTGCGAGTGCACAGGTTCCTGCACAATGCGGCCATAATCGACGTCAAAAGCAGTTCGTATGAAAAATGGAGAGTTAGACTGTTTATCGAAATAAATCTCCATTTTGGCGAACGTTTTGATGGGGAATCCCGATAACAAGCTGGCCTGGATACACGCATTGCGAAATTGTTTCGTATCGATTGACGGATAACTGTACGGAAAACGCGGAATACTTCTTTTTCATTCCCTGTGGACCTTTTAATAATCTCGCTAATTGCCGTTTTATTGAAATAAATTGTTAAATCACGTTTGTTTATTTTATCACAAGAGTTGATATATAAAATTCGCGAGGGATTTGCGGTATTTATATTTTATTTAAGCGTGAGCGAATCAAATATGTTCAGTACGAAAGAGTAGTCTTTCAGGTATGCTCACTTCGCATGTTTACATTATTGACGAACGAATAGTTAAGTGTGGATAACGGAAGAATTATAACACAATAGTTGGAAACGGAAAACAAAATTTATTCAATATTAAACGATATTTGAATGCTGCTTTCTTCGAGCATACGCTTATAATAATTTTTGTTGCGTTCTTAGGTTTTCCTTGCGTATTTGCTCAGTTAGAATATTAAAGATGATTTTTTATGATGAAGAAGGAAAGTCTTCAATAAATCCAACTCTAAACTTCTTGTGTAAATAATGTGTTAGCGTTTAGTTGATACTGGCTTTAGGATAGTGTTTAATGCTTACTTTAATACTTAATGCTTAATACTACTCGTTTCTATATTTTTGCACGCTTATATACTAAAAGCTGAAGTAGCTATAAAATTCTCCTTCGATGTGGAGGTGTAGTAATAGGGATAGGACCCCTGAAAAACCCGTCGAGGTAACACAATCGAGTGAAATGCTAATTAGGTGTATTGGGTTTATGATACGTCATTAACCATTAAGTTAAGGTATTCACCCTTTGATTATGGCAAACTTTGAGACGCACCAGTCGTACAATACGGTAGGAATTGATTCTGAAACTTTTCGTTAGGCGTGCATTTCTAAGGAAGTATATTCAAATAGTCAAAACCTTGAAACAATATTATTCGTTTCTTTGTACTTTGCATTACAATTTTTTGAAGCACCTTCGGACACCTGCAGTATCACAAACGCAAGCTTTCCAAACACGTACAGTATCAAAAGCGTTAAAGATGCGAATCTTTACAAATTCCAAAACAACATTTAATATCCTAATTCCTGTATTTGAAAAAATTAAACTAATAAGAGAAAAGGTAAGTAATAATTAGGACTCCTCAAAAATAGCTAGTTATTTGCGTCCGTGCCATAAACTTGGTTCTATAGTTAGGAGTAATATAGTACAGAAATGATCTATTATTAAACAGTATTAGAGACTCCACAATGCGTTCATATTTAAAAAAATGTTCATTACCTTAAATTTAATGTCTATAGTATGTATTAATTATAGTATATATTAATATATATCGTATATTATGGGAGTATAAGAGTATTATAATAATATTGGACGCACAAAAACGACATACGCGAATGGACACCTACTGTGAGGCCACGGTTGCCAATTACTTATTGTAGTCTGCGAAAAGCCCCATACACACGCACGCCAACAAATAACAAAGATTATAGCTTTCGATAAAAGAAATACGGCAAAACTATTACAATATATAAAAAAACTGAAAACAAGAAATGTTATGGCCAAAAATAGGCAACCGTTTAATCAGTGTCACAGAATGATAAGTTTAGAATATTATAAAGTGTAAAAAGAATAAGAGAAGTACTTACAATTTAATATAGGGTGATATGCTCTAATATGCGATAGATATACGTAACGAATGTAAAATACCACGATATTAAGGAATTTTGAATGTTTTGTTATTTGTTTTAATTAGTGAACGTGTGGAGAAATTCTAAAGAAGCATTTGTCTTCTTCTGTGAATTGATATTATAAATAATATTATATACATTAGTTTTATTTAACGTGGTAGAATTCGTACAATTCGAAAATTATTTTAAAACAACAATTTTCCTAAGTATGTATATTTGCGATCATATATGTATATATAATTTTATTAAAACCATGCTAAATGTGCTTTTTGTTATTTAGACGCCATCATTATGAAATTGATTGAAATATTAACCACTTTTCACCGATATCTACTAAATTTCTTATTATTTTGTCTGAAAATAACAATTTTTACTTTTTAAAGCACCGATCACATTCTATTTCCCATGGAAAGAGTAAAAAATCCAACACCATAAATTAATTACAGAAAACGAGACTCATTAAAAATAACAAATACTATCTAAGTAATTGTTACATTTTAATTTTGACTTTTACCAGTAAATAGAACACAAAACTTTCCATAAAAAATATATTTGCACAAAAGAGAGCATTCCATATCAGGGTGATTCTCACCTCACCCTTCCACATTCTAAACTAATTACTTTCAGACGTTAACACGTCGTACCATGATACCTGTACCACATATTTACTACACCATTTCACGATTTCCATCGCCTGCACCGCCAATAATTAAATAAATTCCCTATTCGCGATAAATATACTTATTATGCACTCACTTATGCATTCCGCACAAGACGATCGACCGTGGAACTTCTATTTCGTCTAGAACCACTCATGGATTTAACTACGAAACACCTTTTCTTTGGTAACTTCAACATTTCCAAGAAAGTAAAAGAGAACGACTGTTAGGTCGGTGACTCATCAGTAGGTGACTGTGATTCCAAAAGCGTTTTATCGAGTCACCCTTAGATTGTTCCCTCGTTATCAAGCCGGTCGAACGAAGGCAGACACAGTCCCGTAATTCCCATGCGAACGATCCTATCCTTACAACGTTTCCCTCTCCACCTCCATCGCTAATTCCTCTCCCTATTTTTCCACCCCTTTCCTCCTCGCGATCGATCGCGATAGAACGGTTGTCGAGAAAAGGATGACGCTCGTTTGCCACGCTTATCGAGACAACGAGAGTCTCCATACCACAACCACGCGATTTCGTTCGCCCCTTCTGGCACGTTCGTGGAAAAAATCGAACGCCTCGATCGGCCCTTGGAATTCGTTTCGCTGAGACTGGGGAATAATTTGTCGACAAGCGAAAGGTGAACGAAGGGAAGAGAGGCATGGTTCTTTGGCTGTTTGGAGAATGTGAACGACAGCAACCCTTAGCGATCTCTTGGTGGGTTTGTTCAGAAATTTTTCGAAAATCAAGGCGAATAGCCAGTGTAAGAGGATGGTGTTTTTTCTGCGTTTCTTTTCGAAACGGTTGCAAGCTATTTAATCGTGTGGGATTGAAAGCTTTTGTCGAAAAAAAGTGTAATTTTAATGAGTGAAATTAATAGGTTAATCTTTATACTACGTTCTACTCATCGAACATTCTCTATTCTTTCGCCTGGATTTCCATGCATTTTGTTGTTTTCCAGGCACTCGCATACACACATACTCTTATGCAAACAGTTTGAAATATTTTCGAATAATCAATATTTGAGAATATTCTAAATTCTTCTTATGTTTTCATTCACACTCTACAATTGTATGAATAATTTGTTCGATTGTTGGAGATACTAAGACTTTGCAATGTATAGTTGACTAAATTGTTTGCTTTTTTGCATGTGTAATGTGAGTTTTGTAAATAGGATGGTTTGCAGATTTTGTTTCGTAAAAGTACAGAGATAATTATTGAAATTTGTGAATTAATAATTATAATAGTTAATTATCAAATGTAATAATAATAATTTAAATAATAGAAATTTACTGACTTCATCCCCCATTTTTGACTTTTCATTCAAGCAACCAAAGTCCACGTTTATAAAAATGAATTCAATTATATTCCTCTTAAATCAACTCGTTTAAATAGTTTTGAAATTGTTGACGAAATTCAAATTTGTTTTGGACAAAAGTTAAATGCTGTCAAGCAACGCATTATTCGATGGACAAAGTCAACTGGATTTTTTAAATCGTATTGTATATATTTTTTAATGCACCTATCAATGTTGTTCCATATAATAGTAAATTACTTATCAAGAAAAATCATTAGTTTGCAAAATATTATAATTTTGATGCTACAATTTATAGTATTGTAGAGTTTTACTCGACCTCTAAATACTTTGAACAATAAGTGGATTTTATATAAATGAAATTCTGTTAGATGCATGCGCCCATATTTCACACAAATCAATTGCATAAACAGGAATGCTAATTAATGAATTCCTTTTGATCGTCGTATCAAAAGATAGATAACATTTGCAATATTCGCAACATCCAGCAATATTAAATCTGAAGCTAATCATTCCTCGTATTGCAATAATTTTAGAACACAGAAGTCATAGAACAGACACAGAACATAGCAGTCTACTAACTAATCAACTACAATCTCTTCTCTTTACAGCACCCTTTCTTAAATAATACGATCAGAACACAGTGCAATTTCTGGTTTTAGTTACCTTTATTTCTTACAAAATCTGTTTAACAGCCAAGTTTTTCTATTCTCGATGTGCCTTTGACATTTTGTCTCTTAATTTTTTAATTTTTGGTGTTGTCGCTGGTGGTTTTCTACGAAAATGTGACTTTTCGATTTACGTGCTAATTGGCTGAAGTTTTCTACTTGTATAATAATATCGAAGCACCGCTCTTCTAATGCGCTCTCAGTGTGTTTTGACCTTGGAAGGAATGGAGGAGATTATAGAGAACTTCCGTTGACTGGTCTTCCTGCTGTCGAATCGCTGCTCGATGGTTCCTTTCGGTAATTCTTAAGTTAATGAAAGCGAGAAGCACCGGAAATAGCAATAAAACGAAAATTGTTAAAGTCAAAAATAGCTCTCTGTTACATCCGTAACAACATGTCCATCGATATTTCAGCGTACCATCTCAATAGACATAATATAATAATAAAACAGATTTGAGTTTGAAATTTGTAAATAGTATTTAATATTTTAAGAAACTCTAATCTGACCCGAAACAGGAGTCATCCTATACTTTCTATGACCATTTTATTTTTGACTTAAGCAGTTAATTTCATTTTTATCCTGAATGTTTTAAAGAAAAAGGTCAAGGTGCGTCATAAAGTGAACTTGAGGGTGCACTTGGTTTGGGGGTGGTCATTTTTAACCATTTTCTAACAAATCTATGTATGTTTCCCTCAGCAAAATTCGTGACATTGCGACCAACGAATCTGTTTGTCTTGGCTGAATAAGCCACACCCCCATCAGATGGTTTATATTTGATGGGAATTACTCAGAACACTAGAATTCTAATCAGACATTCCACCCTGACTCTTCAGGCTTCCACGTTCTTTAAACACATTAACAACAGTATAGTTCACAACTAGTCATACATCGAATCACACATATTAAAATTTGACATCAACGATTACCTGTACATATTATTATACCAACCCCTAACTGAAAAACCGCTTGAAGCGCAAAATAGACAATCTATCTATTCGTGCGCACTGAACACTCTCCTTTGTCTGTGAAAGCTTAACGAACCTATTCTCAGCGACAGCTGCGAAGCAGCGCAATTATTGAGAACGTTAAAGAGATAACTGAAAATCCTACAACACCAACAATCTCTCCTTCGTCCAGCATCCGCTTTACAACAATCTGGGCTCTCCCAGCGGAACCGTTCGCGGCGTACACACTGCACGGATCGAAATTCGACGATATCCGGCCGGATGAAAGCGTTCGACGTGTCGCGAGCGCGTCCCAACGAGGAAAAATCAGTGTCGCCACGTATCTCTTGAACGCGGCATTCCGTGCGGACAACGTTGCGACACCGAAAGCACATTACGCGGTACCAGGCGGCATCCCCACGCGAGGATCCAGCCAGGTTAAATATTTGTCGAGCGGTTATTGCCAGCTCGTCGATGACGAGCATCTCTTCGCGTGTTCTCTTCCTCTAGCTTGGAGTGTGCGCTCGTCAGTGGATCCATGGATCCGTACACGTGTACGCCTGGAGGGTCTCGAGGGTAGTTTCCAGCCTTGGATCAGCCATTTTCGTCAGGCGTTTACAGGTTGCCTGCGAGCGGTTTACAGGAAAAGCGCGTTCGAATCGACGGACTTGGATACTGGACAAAACGTTTCCGAGTTTACCATCCTGTTCACGCCGCTTACACTTTCCTCTTCTATGGCCGTTAGTTACAAGAGGGTTTTCACCATTGTTCTTCGTGGACCATCAAGCGATTCCTTTCGCTTTTTTCAAAGTCTCTTTGCTCTTTTTTCTTATGAACTGTTGGGGATCCATCTTTTGCGTTTGATATGGGTCTTCTCGAAAGCCCATCTGCATTGCCATGTGTTTTCTCTTCTCGATGACATATCTCAAAATCGTACTCCTGAGAACTTCCAATCCAATCACAAATCCCTTTGGATTTTTGGAGGACAAGAACCATCTAAGTCCTTAACAGACATCTATATACAAATATTCGTGTACAGAGATAACGATGCAGCAAGTAATTATTTTCTAGTTACGCAGTAGTTTTCACATTTTCTCAATGGTTGGGGTAAGTGAGATGACTCTTTTTTGATCTTCTTGCTCCTGTGATGAAGCTGCTTTCAAACATCGGTGTCCAAAATAAGGCCTTCTTGAGTTCTTCAAATACACTTTGGCAATGAAAATGTTTTCTTCTTTCCAGAAAACGATGCAAGGGTATAGCCAAGTTGGCAGAATGCTTAACAAATTTCCTGTAACACGAGCACCATTCCAGAAAACTCCTTAATTCTATAATATTCTTAAGGATGAACCGCCATTCTATAATAACTTTAATTTTCCCTGGATCAGCTTTAGCTCCAGTTTATCCTCGAAATATACGAGGTCCGTTTAACAATTTTAATGTAATTTTATACATATCAGTGAATATCGTTTATAGTAGATGTATTTTGCGCTCCGTTTTTTTTTCAACAAATGAACAAATTTGAAATTCATCTGTAAAAATTGAACGCAACAAAATTATCATATTTGAAGCATGATATTTTTGGTTTTGTTTTTTATATTATAATTAAATACCGTACATAAATATGTAATTTAAAGGTTATAGTAACTACGTGTTACTCACTGTCTTTTCTTATTAGTTTCTTTTTTCATGCAACATGTTACAAACCCCATTTGAGATTTAAAAAAAATATAAAGTATTTTGATAACAAAACATAATTAGAATATAATTACATTGTTATACAACTTCTTGTACACGCACTTTTCCTGTCAAAAATTTGGCAATTAATGAGTTAAAGGATTTCATGCCTCCTCTAAATGATGAAGATAATTTTCGCAGAGTTGATCCCTGTAAACGTATCGATGTGCAGAGTGTATGTGTGTGCGTGCGTGTGTGCGTGTACGCGCGTGTGTGTGTGTGAGTGACGTCGTCGTGATCAGATCTTCTTTTGTTTCGAGTTTAGTTCTTTGTTCGCCTCCGTCACAGCGAGATATGTATTATCAAGTGTATAAGTGAATATTGTTCCATATTAAAAACCTAACAATCCCTTTACTGTAACTGGCGTTGCTTCGACGCTAATTGCTTACTCGAAAATGCGTCCCTTTTCGATTGCTAGCGCGGACCTGGAAGACTATTCTTTTTATTGCTCCGACGATAGAACAGCTCCGCGCCAATCATGTAGAAAATTGAACCCGATTGATTCCAGTCTACCATGTACTTAAGTTCGCCAGCAGTATCTTTCGATTTCCAATCTGTTAAAAATACGACCGTTTAAAACGCATAGAAATAAACCCCCGAAACATTCAATTTCCCTCGACTCGATGCATCACGCGGCTCGACGAGCGGAAGGAAGTCGACGCCGCGTAGATGCAAACGCAAACGGCACGTCAAATTCGTTGGACCCCCTTCGAATCACGGTGACAGGGAGGACGCGATCGATCGCCACGGTGGACATCGACGAACGCGATCTTCGTTTCGTTAGCGGTGGGTGCTCCTCTCCGCTTTCCCGGCGGCGTTGCGTAAATCTTACGGGTCGGAGCTGTCGGGCCCCGAGTGTAACACCTCCAGCTCGTAGGTCGAAGCGCCGGCCATAAATTGTTTAGCGCTGGAACCGAGCGCACCCACCCTGCCCGCGACCCATACCAGTCTCTCACGCGCCCTCCCTCTCCTCTCTGTCCAGGAGACGCGCTCGCCACGGCTCCTTTCTACCCACGGGGAATGTCCAGACACGCGCCCAGTCTGGACCCGCACCCACGCTCGCATACCGCACGCCCTTTAACTCTTTCCATCCCCGCGCGCCCTTCCTGATCGTCTCGCCTGATCGTTCCGAGTAGTCGATTTCCCCCTGGCTCGTTGCTAAACGCCTTTCTTTGGGAAAGTGATTCGTGGACCTACGTGGACATTACGATGTGTATCGTATACAGGGGATCGCGTAAGTTCTACGCTACGACAGTTTGATAATTAAATATTGTTTGTCGGGAAATGGGTTTTGAGTAAACTGCTGTAGCTTTTATGGTTTCATCATTTTATTGTGACTTCCTTTTGTTACTAATGTTTCGAAAAGACTAACTAATCGAGCACGCCTTCATCTAACAGGGGTGCGTTATCACTTAACTCGCATAAACAGTGTGAGAAAGGTATCTCCATACAAGCAATTAATTTTTACATTGATTAATAAAGAAAAACTGACATTGTTAAATACAAAAGGGGAAATATGGTGGCGTGTTAACTTTCAAGGTCTACTTGTTATTTTTTAATGGACAAGTGTATTTTTGGCATCGTTGATCGAAGGAGTTTGAGCATTAATTTTTGTATACTGGTAACGAATCCTACAACTGCACCTATCTCTCGATTGACACGGAAAGATTGGTTCCTCGAAAATGCCGAGTAAATTGAAATCCTGCAATTCGAATCCACCAATCGCATGGACAGAAAGATACATGTACACGTGTAAGAAATTTGACAAATCCATATGAAACAGTACTACTTATTCTTTGTGGAATAAAAAAATATGTACATATTTTTCAATGAAATTTCAGTAATTCAACAAAATTATATATATAGTATAACTCACGCAAAAAGACGGAAATGTTTTTATTCTGTTCCATCTTCACTTATTAATAAGGCCGTTTTTATAAAAAAATGAGAAATATTTTTATTCTGTTACACGTTACTTGGTGGTATATCTTCATTAGAGGTTCTCAAACTGGGTGTCGCGGCACTCTGGGTTGCTGTGAGCATATGCCAACATTTAAACGACAATTAAACAACAATATTTAAGCAAACAGTTTCATTCATCGCATTAAGACTTAGCTACCAGCAATAGAAAATTTTTATTTCAATAGAAAACTTGAGGGAAACGCATTTCTCAAAAAGTTGCGGTGAAATAAATTTAATCTCTATAATTACTAATCAATTCTGATGTCTTCTAAGAGAGGACATCCGATATGATATGCAAAAGTTGCGATGTCCCCTGAAAGGAGACATCCAAGTACAAAGAGTTAAATTATTAGCATTCAACTGTTTTTCTTTTTTTTCCAAAGTATTCAAACCGCTTTAAGGATAACCGTGCCATGAAATTTTGTTAGACCAACAACGATGCCACGACGAAAAAAGTTTGAGTACCATTGATCTACGCCACTGCTATTGCTGCTAATTTGTTCAGTTTCAGGCTTTTTTTCTAAATCATATTTCAAAGATATGGCAGGACTTGTTTTAATAAAATCCGTAATCAAAGATTGTCTCAAATCTTTACTCAATTCATAAATTTTCTGATACGAAGCCAACCAATTACACAATTTCCTTGCGAATTTTAAACTTCTTTCAATCTCCGGACCATTTATTTTTAGCTTCTTTTTGCAAAAGCTTTGTCAAAAGTATCTTCTCTTTTAATATCCATTTAGTGGTTGTAATATGGTTGCAAAAGTGTACATAATTTTTGCATTTGTCTAACCTGACGATGTTAAAATGAAACGCGAGTTCTGTGTAAATCTAAGTTCTTCTGCTCTTCTTTAATCGTGTTAAACCGAAATCGTGCAATTCGAATGCCGTGTAAATCGAGGGTTTGGTAAACTTCTTTTCGTATGTATGAGTGATGAAGAAGTATGAGTGTGGGTCCTATCTAAACAATTGACAAGCGAAGCGAGATCGAGTGGATAAAAAGGTGGATGTTAGAGCAGTCTGTGTATCGCATTATTGTTATTCAAATATATTATACTTTTTACATGTTTTTTTTACATCTTGATTATTTGCCTGACATCCCTCGTACCGAGATATCCTTTGGGAAAACTCGTGAAAGAAGAAGTATTTACATTGTTTATATTGTTTACTAAAGGAATAAATTACTTGTGGGAAGACATTTATCTTTACATCTTTATTTCATATTTAAATGGTGGTCGTGAAATAATGTCGATGATAAAAAAGTGTCATGAATGAAAAAAGTTTAAAGAATATATAATATAATAATTATACAGTTATGTTGATCATAAATATAATACCCTATAAATGCAACTTTCGTATGAATCGTAAAAAATTTTGGGAATATGTAAATCACAAATTTCATTTAATATAAAAAGTTCGTTCTTGCGAAAAATATCAAAATTAGATTTTTTTGAGACAATTCGTGATTCGTTCTTTATTTCTTTTATAAAATATAATCACCGTGTATATATGTGGATGTTACGTTGATGATAGTTGCGTTAATTTGTGGATTTTTAAGTTTTTTCTTTTAGGAGAATTTTTAAATGAAAGAAACTGATATTTGTTGTTCCGTTTTGTAATAATATATTACGTATAATAATGCACAGAAGAGAAAGAGAGGAAGAGAGAGAGAGAAAATGTAGAAAGTTATAAAAAATTTGTGAAATGCGTGGTTACATACCAAAAGTATATACAGATCCATACTTTCACTAATTTGGCGTTTTTAAATTAAATTTTATTAACTTCTGTTAATTTGGAATAATTTGAAATTGATATTCCTTTATAAAAAAAATGGTATTTATTAAAAAGTAAGTGCTACAAATAATGGTGATTAATTCGATTTACCATTAAATGTCACATTTCCAAAAAAATACATAAATTGTTTATTTTATTTTATCAAGCATTTTTACTAGTTTTATAAACAAATAAACTGGATATCTTTCAAACTAACATTTTTTAAACATAAATTTTGCTAGATATTCTTGTTCAAATTGAAATAACGAAAACATTTATGCATACAATACGATATCTATGTCAATTTGAGGTCAAAATCGGCAAACTTTTGTATTGCAATGTACTACAGATCAACATTTTAATAAGCTGCAAAAGAAATTTAATATTAACAAAGTCTGAGAACAACAGTAAAAGTTGTTGTATATATTTCATTCTTAGGAAAAATAGTAAAACAAATTAATTAGTAATTGGTCACAAAAATCTATATGAACCTTTCAAATTTTAAATATTTAAAAACAAATAAAAGTTTTTTAAAAATTTTATAAACACCACCAATATATGAAAATATAAACAAGAAATTGGTATAAAATATTTTATAAAGAGTTCATAAATCATTACATTTGTAAAACTGTCTCTTAAAATGTAAGAAACATTGTCTTATTTACATCAAAAGTCCCTCATAAAGTCCAACAAAATATTATATAATAAAACAATAAATATAGTTCAATGTACACATAATAACTAAGTAAATTTGTATAAAATTGCATTTTCGATTAAATCATATATATTTTAGCCAAAATTTTCATGCACCATTATTTTTTAAATTCAATTACAACTTTAAAAAACAACGTTCAAGTATTTCCAGTAATGTATATGCATCAACTTTGTGACTAACTGCAAGTACCCCAAAATTCAAAAAACAAAACAAATCAAATCACCTAAACCAAAATGAATCACTATTGAAACCATAACCAACAATTACGAGTTCAAAATAATGTCTCTTTACCTCGTCATTTTACTTTGATCATAACCTCTCAAAAAATAAAAGGTGGATTAAAAATCATGAATCCATAAAGAGCGCGGGAACATTAACCTCGATCGCGAGGGTTTAACTGTACCTCCCCTCCTCCTACGTTGGCGCTCACCCTTTTTCACGATCCCCAGCCTCTTCTTGTTTTCGTTCCGTTGCCTTTCTCTCTATTGTCTCCATTGATTCCCAACTTTCCCGTCGTCTTTTTACCTCGTCCGCGTTCTTCACGGTTCGGACGATCGTTTGCTTTTCTCCCCTTTTCGTTCGTCTCCTTCCCGCCGCCGCGTTTCTGTTCGTCGCCCTTTTGGTTCCTCGAGTGCCGTGCGCTTCTCGTCTGTGCACGAGGCACGTAACGCCTTCATTTGCTTGGTCCCACCAAATATCTTGGCCAGCGATACTGGGACCAGGTAACGGACCGGAGTCGGTCGTGCGCTGAGGGCGCAGGGTGCCATCGCATGGACCCTGGGAAATACGCCCACGCAACGCTCGCTCGCGTGATTTTTCTACACTTTTTTTTGTATACGGATCGTACAACGTCCACGTGTATGCGAGGATCGCTTCATTTGGACGCATGGCTGCTGTTTCTTTTTTTTTTTTTTTTTTTTTTTCTTTCACGTTCTTTGTATATGTTATTTGGGACGAATGTGAATAAGTTGTTGCTGGATGTGATTGGAGTTTTTTGAATACTGTTTAAACCTGTCGGTGCGTATTGGAAAAAGCTATTTTTTTAAGTGATTGGATCTGTATTTTTCTTTTTTTTTAAAGTTTGGCTATCTCTTTTAACTATAACTAATACCACATTTTGGTATTCTTTATGAATGAAATTTCGCACGTGTTGAGGTATTTTACTGCTTTGTCACGGAGAATGATGTATTTTGGATTTTATTGAAGGACCCAACTTCGTCCCATTTGCAGAAGAAAAAGTATTAAAATTTGAATTGCACAAAATATTTCAACTTAAACACAATTTTATAT
This sequence comes from Xylocopa violacea, assembly GCA_963969225.1. Classification (NCBI taxonomy): domain Eukaryota; kingdom Metazoa; phylum Arthropoda; class Insecta; order Hymenoptera; family Apidae; genus Xylocopa; species Xylocopa violacea. The sequence goes on from CAXAJV010000004.1 coordinate 27,183,922, forward strand.
TGATTGAACATGGAACGTTTTAAAAAATTGTTAAAAGCTTTAACGGTATCGTTATTATGTGTTATTGTGCAGCTTCTTATATTATTAAATGTCTTTGAACTATAATTTACAAACAAATCATCAGAAAAAATGTCCGACTTAGTCTAAACAATGTAAACTATAATAAATGTATAAATAGTACGTAATCCAATTGCATTTTTGCATAGCAAGAAACTGTTTAAATTGAAAAAAAGTTAGATATCGGAAAGAAAAATATGATATATGTATGATATAGTAATAAAAAATTAGAAATCCATCAAATTCAATTTGGTTAGGTGAGATTAATGAAATTGAAAATAATTCACAGACAATAAATCGTTAGAATAGTTGTTGAAATAATCCCTTCTTCTTAATCTTTAAAAATCTGTAATTGTGTAATATTTGTTATATTCTAGTATATTGCAGACTGATAAAATAATAAAAATTAATAGAAATTAAAAATTCGTCAATATCAATACTATAAATAAAGAATTTACATATGAAACTTTATTTTGAAGTTAACCTCCTCAAAGGACCAATAAATACAATACCAAGTATATAAAGTATACTCAATTTTAATGATTGCATCAATTTAAAAATGCAATTTGTAGAATTAGTTCCTTTTTATAAATAATTGTAAATATGCACATATGCGCTTATGAGTCAGTGTCCCTGAAGAGATTAAACGATTTTGAAAGTTTATTTATACATAAACATATTAACTACCAATTTAAAAGATGTTTATTTTTACACTTGTTTATATTTATTAACATGAACAACATCCATGCATAACATGCTGCCTATCGTCACTATTATCTGTCTCAATGCTAAATATTTATCAAATTATTTCAATTAAGTACAAAACAATAGAAATAAGAAAATAGTTATCACAAATTGACAGCAAAAAAATAATAACTGCAGTGATATTATCTATATATATAAATACAAATATCAGCAGAAATAAAAATCTTCACGTTTCTCAAATTTAAAATATTTAAAAACAAATAAAGGTATTGTAAATATTTCAATACAAACAAGGAATTGGTATAAAATATTTTTTAACAGAACCATAAATAATGAATAATAATATAAAAAACATTGTTTTATTTACACGAATAAAAAAATAAAACCGCGAAAATCCCTCAGAAAATATAACAAAACAATAAATATAATTCGATAAAACCACGATATCGAAGTAATTTTTTATAAAGCTGCATTTTGCAAGTTGTATATTCTTTAATGAATTATTGAGTTGACGCAAATTTAAAAATACAAAAAAAAATTGTCATGCACTAATCTACCTAAAAAATTTAATCAAAACTTTAAAAAACAGTGTTCAAAATTTATATTTTTTTCAAATATTAATAATCAGAATAAAAAATGGAGAAATAGTATTCAGCACATTCACCCTCTTGTGGGATATTTATTAAAATCAAAGTCGATTACAAGATATTTAAAAAATCGATAGATAGTTCTTTTAAACTGAGATGTTATTCTAAAGACGAATGACGAACAACTGATTCGTTTTTTAAAACCTTCACTCGGAAAACTCATTCGTTCAGCACATTCGCTTCGCTCGCATATAACATACGAATCCCAAATTATTGATTAATTGACAAAAAGATAATTTAATTATTCTTCACTCGAGAAACTCATTCGTTCAGCACATTTGCTTCGCTCGCATATAACATACAAATCCCAAATTATTGATTAATTAACAAAATGATAATTTAATTATCCTTCACTCTCTTAAAACCAAGAATCTCAGCCCACGAGCCAGTTGCACGACTCCAGCGACCCTCTGTATAATTTATCAAAGAACGTCGGAAGCCATTTCCGTTTTTCAGCCAGTCCTCGCATCCCCTCGCAGAACGCATTTATTTATATATATCTATCGGTCGGAAGTATCGTCGTTCCGTAAGACGTAACAGAGGATACGAGGCAGTCATTGCGAGAAATCGATTTTGTGCAAACGACAGAACAAATGCACTTGCCTCTGACACTTCCATTACTTTACGTCCCGTGTATCTCCCATCCGCTTAAGTTGCCCGCGCGACGCCTGTCTTGCGCTCGCTTTGTTCCTATTTCACTCTGATTTCGCGCTAAATTCGCGCGCAGCGAATCGATATTCTATAATTTCATAAGCGACGGAATTAAATCGGTAGCTATTAGCTCGCGTAAACGTATTAAATTTAATAATTTCTGGTTTGAACGCATTGTCTACCCGGGAATTGTGCGTATCGAATGACACAAAGGTTTTTCAGATGATGGTATAATGGATGGTTAAATTAAGAAGAGAGTTAATTGAATTCGACGGGTTGCATTTACCGTTGAGATACGGTTGTTTAATATTTGGTAATAAATTGTTGAAGAATGAAATTTTTTCTTTGATTTAATTCATATTTACTGACATATATACTAAATTTTCTTTATTTATAAATCTTTATTTACATTGTTCATGAATTTTCTACTTTATATTTTTTCTATTTTTGTTATAAAATAACTAATTTAGTTATGAACATATTTTAATTTTAAAATAATGTATTGATTAATTTAATTATACTAATTTGATTTTCTGAATTTATGTTTGTACATGTTTAATATACATGTAAAATATAATATTGATTTAATATTACTGATAATACTTATATAGTTAATTATTAATTAGAGGAATGTTAATTTTAAATACTTATTTAAGGTTCTTAAAACTGTTCGAAATTATTCGCATGTGTACAAAATTAATGATTTACGATATTAAACGTCTCCAAATTCTTAAACATAAAATATAGCATACCTTAGTCAGTATTTAATTAACTGACAATGAAATTAAATGCAATAATGTGAAACGTAGGTTAAAAGCTCTATCGATGCAGATAAAAAAAGCGAAATGTCTCTTGTCGACTTTTTCAATAATGGAAGCGAAGAGCACTACTATATAGTCGCATTCAACTTCCTGTATGTATAAAATATTATTCTTTTTTTTTAATAATTACACAAAATGATCTCAATTAGTATAACTAGTACCAAAAACGATATAATAAATAAGTTTTAAAATCATATTTACAATTTACTTTTTGTCCATTACATACTTAAAAATACAAAAAGCTCAAAACTGTTAATTTACTGTTTTTTAATTTCATGTTAATTATTTTATTATTTTTATTTCAAAATTAAATGTACTATTTATTATTTAGTTTATTCATATTATTTAATTACTTATAGCAAATTACTTTATCATATATTTTAAAAATAATTAAAAAACTACTTGTTATTACGTATTCTGACTTAAGCAATTAATTATACAGTTATTCGAATCTGATGTAACTGAAATACCAACAAAATACAACTAACGATCTTAGAAATCGTCTAAAAGCCATGGCACGCACTTTCTTTCAACGCGAGGGGTAGTCGCAAGCAACCCCTAAAAGAAAGAACTCTCGTAATCACTTTTCGCGATACTTTCAAAGATTTTTTCTTCTTACCCTAAACATAGATACTTTATAATTACATTTTGGAAACACATATAGAAACATATTTCAGAAAGTAAATTACCATAATTTCTAAAATAATCCCTTCTTCTTAATCTTTAAAAAATTTATATTCGTGTTATAATTGTTATATTCTAAAACATCGCAAACTAACGGAATAATAATAATTAATAGAATTAAACAGGTTGTTCCTTTCAACGTATGATTTCTCATTCAGAAATATAAAACTATACCAGTGGTTCTCAAACTTTCTGAAGTCATTTAAAATCCTACAAATAATTGTAGGTGCACTATATACAAATTTCTGCAAAATATATTATAATAATTAAGTCAAATATTCCAAAAATGTATATTATATCACCAGTAAATGGCTGCTTTGTGCAAAAAAAAAGACTGTTAATTAACCCTTTGCATTCGACGACTCTTTCGATCGTACATCATTTTCTCTATCGCTAATTTGTTTATGAATACAATCGAATTTCGTTTTTCAACAGTTAAAAATTAATCTCATCTTCACTCGAGCTAATTTCACTTTTGAAATTATTTTGAAACTTCAAATAAATCGATGAAAAACTGGACTGAGAGTCGCCTCTCGAGCGCAAAGGGTTAATATAATAATTATGCGTTTACAAAAAGAGCGTAACTATATTTATTTTTATATTTCGACACATATTTCTCTGGAATGCTTAGCACCCAGAAATCTTTTTGGGTGCATCAGTGCATCCTGACGCACATTTTGAGAACCACTGCTCCATACAATAAGTATTAGCGTTACTAAACGCTGAGCAGAATTAGTTCTAATTTATGAGGTGATCCTTCGAGTTTTGTCAACGCGCATATTCGAATACGCAATCTCTAGCGATCGAAAGATCAATCGCGGACTAAACAGTACACGGTCCCATAAATACACGCGGAACCAAAAGGTTCGGTAGCCGTGGAAAGTTTTTCACTTTACGCGAGCAGTCAGCCTTGAAATCGTGGCCAATGGAACGGTCCACGAGGACACGGGAACGCGACCCTTCCGTGGCCGTTGGATACGTTTCTTACGTTCATAGGAAAGAAAACAGAAGACGATGCCACCGTCTCTGCACGTCCAACTAACTGCTCCAGCTCGCCCTCGAACTGGCCGCGATATTGGATCCCATCATTTTTCAGGGAACTCGCATCCTCCTCTTCCACCCTCGCTGGTGAGCGCCGCCGATTCCAGATTCCCTCTTCCCCTGCGTTCGCCATTATTTCTATCCGCTCAATGGAACATGAATCCTGCGTTTTTATACGACCAGCACCTGAGAGAACAGCCCTGAGAGAAATGGCATTTACTACCGTTGGATGCCGTTCGTTTCTCTTTTACTATTTTCATCGTCTTCGATCGTCTCGCGGAGGTATTTAGAGGGTTACGACAGAATCGTTGCGCTCGATATGTTTAAATGGGAGATCTGGAAGTGGCGGAATTTTAATTTTTTATCTAAAAATGATACGATGTGAAATAAAATTTTTGTTGTTTGAATTAGGGGAATGTGATGTCGAAATTATTCGTATCGCGTTGTGGGAAACTTAAAGTTAGTAGAAATCAGGTTAATTTTTGTTGTGTTACGTGAAAATTGCATTCTCAAAGCACCACGTTCAAAAATAAACGTTTAGACATTTTGAATTGTATTTACTGAATTTAAGAGTTCATGTAAGAAAATTGAAAAAAATGAAGTTGAATACAAATTAAAAAATCATTTTCTAACAAGAACAAAGAAATTTAAGTTCGAAATTAAATGCTGTGTTGAGGTTCATCATCACTGTCAAATATTAATGGCCTAAACAGCAATGGAGTATCATTTCTGTGTTTAGAGAGAAATTTTCTGTAAATTGATATTGAAAACTGGTGAACAAAGGCATTTCAATTGTAATTAAATTAAATTAAATTAAAGTAATTAATTTAGAAATCACGTTGTAGAAGGGTTTTTTCTTTTATCATTTTTTGGATGTACACTACCATTAAAAGTGTTAATATTATGCTTATTGAGAATTTTCGGAAATAAACGCTTCTAATATGTTGCCATTTTGTTCTACTGATTATAATTTTTATATTTATATTTTTTTTTACATCTTATTAAATATTTTTATGAAAGTAATTTATCGTATAATAGTAACAATATGATAGAATTATAAAACTATCTTTTTTAGTAGAATTTCGTTTTAATTTTTGAATTCAGAACTGATTTTATAGATGATAAACTAAGTGGATCAGTTTTATGTAATATACTTAACACTAGGTTTACCATGAGTTTTTTAGTATATAATTAGAAAAAAATATAAATTGACGTATCAATTATAAAGTTAAAGTAGAAAAACGAACCTCAATAAAATTAGTTCTTATTACTTGTTTTATTTTTGATATTTTAGTGTAAAGTTTAACAAAAAGTTTTCTCAGAGTGGTCAAAATGACCCCTTGGTAAACCTAGTGTTAAGTTTGTAGAGCTATTCTGAATCTTAGTTTAAGAATATATATAAGTACTTTGTATTGGAAATCATTTATGTATTTATGTTATTCCACTAGAATTTAATAAAACGCATTTTGTGTTATTTGAACAGCATTATTATAAAATTAATAGGAATATTAATCATTTTCGATTGACATCTACTAGATTTCCTCTTAGTAAATCTTATTTTAATTTTAAATGAAAATAATTATCAGTCACGTTACTTATTAATAACCTATTTGCAAAAAATAAATTCGACATCTTACACTATCCAATCTTAATACTCCACCTTACAAAAAATAACAAGAACATTATTTAAACCTTTACTACGTATTAATTTTGCCTACTACCAATCATAAACCATAAAACGATAACCTTCAAATACACATCACCACGCTCTACATCTCAGATTCAAACGCAAGATTTAAACTCGCAACAGTTTTAACGCGCAATAATTTTCTACGAAACCGAAACGGTAAAATTGTAGATCGTATAAGGTTCGTAAAATCCAGCGGAAGATATGCGCGTAAGATGGAATTGCACGCAAGTAACCGAAGGTCTTCCGTTTTCGGTGGAACGGAAGTTGGACGCGTGGAGGAGGACTCGTGGACGAGGGGTTAACGGGAAATCGGTGAGCGCGGTCGTTCCCTTGGTTCGCGCGGCGCGGTTCTAACCGGTGTCGTGAGAAGAAGGCGAGAGCGATGGGCTGGCTCGCGGCACACGAGCGCGAGGGTGGAGGGAGAAGATGGCGCACGGCGGGCGCGTGGCTCCCACGGGTCGCCTCGAGCCTCTGCTGGACCTTAAGAGGGAGAGACTGGTACCAGACCGGTGTACGCGCGCCACCATCGCATCTGTCGCGTCGCGACAATGGTCGCTCTCCTGACCGTAGAAACGAGATTATCGTACGGATGCGATTAACCAGCTATTTTCGAGCATTCTCAATTATTACTTACCTTCAAAGTTGTTTTGGAATTTGTAAAGATTCGCGCTTTTAATGTCTTAACTTGGTAGCTAATGACGATACTAAAGAAGAAGCAGCAAGTAAGCTTTAAACGTGCGGTATTAAGTAAAAAACCAAGGATCAGAAACCAAGTAGATATTGCTCGCTCTCCTGATCATAGAAACGAGCTTATCGTACGGATGCGATTAACCAGCTATTTTCGAGGATTCCCAATTATTACTTACCTTTTTTCTAAATACAGGGATTAGGGCCTTCAAAGTTGTTTTGGAATTTGTAAAGATTCGCGCCTTTAATGCCTTAACTCGGTAGCTAATAACGATACTAAAGAAAATGCAGCAAGTAAGCTTTAAACGTGCGGTATTAAGTACAAAACCAAGAATTAGAAACCAAGTAGATATTGGATGCGATTAACCAACTATGTTCGAGGACTCCCAATTATTACTTACCCTTTTCCTTATTACTTGAATTTTTCCAAGTTTACGTTCATAGGAAAGAAAACAGAAGACGAAACAGACGATGCCACTTTAAAGTTGTTTTGGAATTTGTAATGATTCGCGCCTTTAATGCCTTAACTCGATACTAAAGAAGAAACAGCAAGTAAGCTTTAAACCTGCGGTATTAAGTAAAAAACCAAGGATCAGAAACCAAGTAGATATTGAACCATCCAAGTATTACATTATCCTAAACCCAGTCTCAACTAAACACAAATATATTATTTATACAAGAATGCAACATTTTAATCAACACGAAAGGTCCTCTTTAGCATTCTAACCGAACGAATACGCAAGGCGAAGCTACCAACGCAACAGCATCGTCCTGATTCCTAGTCAAAAGCTAGATTTTTCTAGCTCGATTTCTTCGCAGTTGTCCGATTTGGTAAATCGAATGTCGAATTGGAAATCGACCCATCTGCATTTCAATTTAATTTGCTAACTAAACCAAGATTTCCTTCTTTGAAAATTATGTTAAATTGATACGCGCCACGAGCGGGACACCAATACTTAAAATTCTCACCAGCACTCGTTTCCTTTACGATTTCTATTTAAGCGAAATTCTGACGTCTAAGATCGTGTTTTCCAAACTTTTCTCATCGCGTAACATTTTTTAAATTCTACAATTTTTAAGGAACACTAAAGTTAATATCGGTTTTTAGTTATAATTCCTTTTGACAGTTCCTTTGAATTGCATGAAACGTATAAAATGTTTTGTTGTACTTTAAGCTCAATTTATGGAACATCAGTGTTCCGTGAAACAGTTTGGAAAACGACAGTAGGCCCTGGATGAAGCGTTCTTCTCTTTCCTTTCTTCCTCTCCCTTCTCTTACCCATATATTTACAGAAACATTTAAAAACAATCTATTAATTTTTAGTGCAATCAAACATCTTTGGTAGCATTTAAACAAAGATCTTTAACAAAATAAAGTATTTATAATACGACACAACTCAAGAAAAATCTTGTTAAATCACTGCCAAATAGACTTAAAGCTATTTGAGAATCTAAGGCATGACCAATATATTTTATCTAAAATAATTATCTTCTGTTACACCTTTGAAATGTAATTTTTGCTATTAATTATTAAGAAATTAGTTAAGAATTTCGCGCGATCAATTCGTCTACACCAGCAGTCGCCAACTCGTGTAGCGTCATTTTTGGTAGCTCGCGACAATTTTTGGTAAACTCTTTTTTAGTCGATTTTTTAAATAAAATTGTATAAACAAGTCTGTATAATAAGTAAATTTTTTGTAACGAATACCTCACTCGATGATTTTAACTTCGAAAGTAGCTCACGCTAGTATCAAGGTTAGAGACCGCTGGTCCACACTATGCAAACACTCAGTAGCGACTAATTCACAGTGCAACGCTCGCAAGCGCCGGTTATTTTTTGAACGAGTGTTGCGACTGTTTCTGTGAAATGTAAACAAACGGTCCCGTATCGCAATGCCTCGAACGAGGGTTTCCAAGTACGATAAATTATTCTACTTTATTTTTATAACCATTACATGTTACAGTAAAATAAATTTTACAAACGCATCATTTTATATAAAATTTGTTCAATACTTAAGGTGATGAGATTTTTTTGGGACCAATTTTTATATGAAAAATCGGACCATTTTTAGTCATAAATTGCGGAATTGAATATCAAGACGAACTTTAAAGAATCCTATTTCGCCCCCAATCGATTTTGTTCAAACTTCGCATATTTGTTGATCTATATGTGGACCATCGATTGTCAGCGTAACTTTTTGACAGGCCTTGAAATAACGGAGAGAGAGGGATTCAAAGTAAGCATTTAACGAAATCTCTTTTCTGGGTAATAAGTCTGCAGAAATGAACTGTTTATAGAAATCGAACTATGATAAGATAAATTTTGTTGATGCCATTAGTAACAGTCGATAAAGCCCTCGATGATAAGCGTGGTCGCAACGTAGCTGTCAAAATTAATCGCTTTGAGGCATAGTACGTAGAGAAGTGTTAAACGCACACAGTCTAGCCTTCAATTTTTAATAAACAACCACGACAACAACAAATAACAGTCGTGATTTGGTGTGTTATAATAAATATCAGATATAATAACAATAATAAAGTTTGTTGGCAACAATGTTGCGGCTTTGACTCCTTCGTTAGACAGCTGACCGCTCTGACTAGCTAACGAGATTAGCTTGACTAAACGTCTGATCGAGCTCGACTGTTCTAAACGAACTGTCTGACTCGATTCAACTCCTGAACTATACTGCCGCGAGGGCGAAAATGTGGCTCCTTAAAAACGCGTATGAACAAAGAAGGAAACGCTAAGATGAAAAGGGATGGAAACGCGAACGAGGAAAGCAAACGTTCCTGGAAAAACGCAAGGGAACGGAAATAGGTCCTTGACGAGAGAAAGTTAGGGACGCTCACTGGGCGACGCTCAAATTTGGAAAACAATCGAAAGATTCTAAAGGTTCCTAGGAAAATGTAATAACTAAGCGCGCAAATCTGGTCGCCAAATGTGGACATTCAACGACTCGAAGGGATTTCCGGAGTTCTTAGAACCCTTAAACAATTACAAAGCTGCGGACAAAGTATTAGGTTGGAAACTATGAAACGGGCGTTTTTTGTTTAGTCTGTGTTCAGCTGCGACTGAGAGAGATACATTGTAACGCGCGCTCGATATTTTTATTTATAAAGCTTAAAAGTATTCTTACTCATTTTGTAAAATTTGTTCCTCTTTGTATTCCATTTTTATTTTATTTTTATCCTAAACCAGATGGAAACAAAACGCGATTTACATCTACATTTCTTGTACGAGTTTAACCCTTTGCACAACGCTCCGTCTTGAACGTTGGCAATAGAAGCTAGAAATACTGTTAAAATAGCAATATTTTAGCAATATTTAGCAATAGTTTCTATTGCTAACGTCACCCAGCAATAGAAAATTTCAATTTCAATAGAAAACTTGAAAGAAAGTGGAAATTTTCTATTACTGGGAGACGTTGGCGATAGAAGTTAGAATATTGCTATTTTAACAATAGTTTCTATTGCTAATGTCTGGCAACGATAGAAAATTTCCATTTCAATAGAAAACTTGGGGGAAATATGCGTTTCTCAAAAAGTTGTGATGGAATAATTTTAATCACTAATCAATTCTGATGTCCCCTCAGAGAAGACATCCGAGTGCAAAGGGTTAAATTAAATCATACCGCAGCTGAAGCTTGAAGAAATATTAATCAGGCATTCGGAGATGGATCCAGCAATGAAAAAAATGCTCGATATTGGTTCGAGAAATGTCGTTCTGGCAATTTGAGTATCGTCAATGATCCTCGAGGACCTAATTTGGACCTATATTGATAACAAAGAATTAAGGACGACTGTGGAATCCGATCCACACACAACTAGTCGAAAACTTGGGTCTAAACTAGGAACTAGTCGTACAGCTGTGTTAAAACATTTGCGTGCAATAAATAAAGTCAAAAAATTCGCACGAATTGACGCAACGCTCGTTTCATAGTTTCCAACCTAATAGCTGCCACAGCTTTGTACATTCACGCGAGAGTTTGACGATCGTCGATGCGAAGAACGACCGAATCCGTTCGAAAGATCGCTTTGCCGATTCTTTCCCACACTCGAGCACTTATTATTAAACGCTGCGGCTGTTAAATTTCGTTCATCCCCGTTCCCCAGCGAAACAAAAGCCGCGATCCCGAAATCCGATTTCGCCAGCCGCCGAAAGGAGCAGCCGGAGATCGGCTCGCGGGATCTTCTTGAATTTATGAATTTCCACTTCATATTTTATGCATGCCACGTGAACGCGACGGCTTAGAGAAGTTCGCCGTGCGCCCGCGAACTTTTCATAGACTGGCGACCGCGGATTTTCTTCGTCGCCGTGGATTAATGGAGGACGATGCTGGGCTGGGCGTTTGAACGCTTAAAAATTTAACGTTCCTTTCGAGGGACGCTTTGTACGTGGTTTTCCGTACGTTGTTGAATTTGGTTCTTCAGCGATTAAAAGTGAGTCATTTTGTAATGCACAGGGTGAGTCGCATAAGACGAACGTTTTAAATAATTTTTCAATTATACGTCTAATGAGAAATTGTTAAATGCAAAAGTTGCATAGTATTAAGAAGGAAAAACGATGATGTGTTGATTTTGCTTCTAGGTGGTATAGTTTCTGAAATTTCGAAGTCAACTTCCTTTTTTTAAACAGTAACAATTTACTTAATTTGCCTAATCTGTTGTATTATTGTTGTAAATAATTAATTGTACTAAGGTAGCATAATTAATGGTTTTTTAATTAAAGACTCGAATGGAAGAATGAACGAAGTACGTTCTGCCTCAATTATGTACAATAAAATAAAATTTACATTTAAAATGCTAAAATAATGAAACACTGAGTCCCGGTAGAATTTTAAACTTAAATATTTTTTCAAATTTTGTTAAGATTAAAAAAAATAGGAAATCAGGTCATATAATTTCGACGAAGGGTTGAAACTACCGATAACAACTTTTATACACCCTGTACACCTCGAATCTAAAACATAATTGTTAAAAAAACGGGAATGCAATTGAGAACCATAGCAGAATTAAGCAAACACCATTTCACAGATGGAATTTTATTCGAACCAAGGTCGTACGCCTCAATTTTCTAAACGAAAGAGTTTATCGACCGTCTAAACGAAGACCAGTTCCCGTATCCACGTTATTTTCAATGTCGCGCGTTGGTAGCGACGCCTCTGCAAGAAGGAACCAGTCTGGAGATCCCGTGGAATTGGGAAAAATCGCGGCCCTGCGAATGAAATCCAAAACGGGGGCGTTCCTGTGTACATGCGTCCTGAAATCGTACGCCTGTTTGAAATACGAGTTATACCCGGTTATCTACCGCGTGTCCGACATTGATATCAATTTGCGATCTTCCGCATTTTAATACTCTTGCGCGGTCTGCTTTGAAAGCGTCGCTGATATCCGATTGTTTCGCTGAAATTATCGGTCGTTGACGGTTGACGATTCATTTTCCGCGAATGGGTTCGATGCAGAGGGGATTGGGGAGGATTGATGCATTTCCATGTTTCCCATGTAAAACATGTACACACTCTTTATAGATCGTGTTAAATTGTGATTGTATCGAGGACATTTATTAACTGGAAATTAGTTTTATTAAAGGAATTGGATCGTTGTGCCGAGAAACTTAAATTTTGACTTCATTTATGTAGGATTTTAGTCACTCTGTATTGTTTTTCATAAAATATAATTAACATTGTTTAAAAATATAGTAGGTATTATACACATGTGCCAACTTTTGTTGTTTTCAGTGTAAGGTTAACCCTTTGCGCTCGGATGTCCCCTCTGAGGGGACATCAGCATTGATTAGTGATTACAGAAGCTAAACTTATTCCATCGCAACTTTTTTGAGAAATGCGTTTCCCTTAAGTTTTCTATTGAAATGGAACTTTTCTATTGCTAGCAGATGTTAGTAGACAATAGAAACTATTGCTATTTATGCCAGCAGTTACAGCAATTAGCAATAGTTTCTGTTGCTAACGAAAGGTGCCGAGTGCAAAGGGTTAAATGTTGCTAAAACTATTATTATAAAACTCTACGATTAGGTTAAGTCGTGTTTTCTGCGTGAAAACACATTCGATACGATTATAACTAGAATTATTGTTTTAAAGCTCTACATTTACATTACCATATCTCCTTAAAGTAATTTAACCTATTCTAATTTGTAATAGATATTCATCAGCAAACAAATAACATCAGAAATTAATTAAATTAATTAAGATCGCAAACGAAAATGATGATGCGGCTTGCATTTATCATAACTCTTTGGATTCAATGTCAAGTGTGTCTCAAATGATATCACACAGAGGAACAATGTTAACATAAAGATATATTGCAAACTAACAATTTTTTACAGTTACTTAATAGTTATGTAGCATTTACAATATGTAACTATTAAATAAGTATAATATTATAATAAAAATATATTAAGTAACTATGAAAAATACAAATTATGATTCTATTAAAAAAAAAAAGAGGAACTAAGCTAACCTGTATATCTTCTTTACGCCTCCACTCATGAAAAAAAAAACCATGTAAGACTCTCAAATACATTCTCATATATTTTTCGCTATCATAACAAACAGGCGAGTCATTCAGATAGCCTGTTTTAGATACCTCACTCAGTATATCTATACTTGTATGTGTATAATTATGCATGGACCACAACCATCGCTGGATAACTTTCCTCGAAACAAGTTCCACGAACAGTATTGATCGCAGTATTTATTACACAATAATTTTATTAACAGTGACATTCATGCAACAATTTCAGTCAGCTCACAAACTATATCCTTAGCATCCAGCAAACAAGGTATTTACCATGGTTTTCCCACTTATTGTCAGTTGCTTCAAAGCATTTAATTTTTCTATTAAAAATGAATATAAAATTAATTATGGAACAGTAATAATAATATATAATATGTAATAATATTCTTTTAACAATGACTGCAATATTTTTTGTCAGGGTTGTCAAACTTGCTTCACGTCTTACAATCCTTAGGGGTTGCTCTACATGTATATATATGTGATATAAAATATAGAATTATTTACTATAAAGTACACATGCATATATCTAATTCTCATTTGTGAAAATAAAATTTACTATTTATTTATTATTCTGTATATTCTTTTATCGAGTAATGTATACAGGGTGTTTTGTTTAAAAAATGTTCTTAGAAATGTTGTTTGGTACGAAGACAACTTTCTTACAAAGTTAATCATACGGTATTAATATTATTTTCATAAGTAGATATGTGGGGAGATTTCAAGGCCAAGTTATTCTTTTTATGCAGAGGGTTTTGAGATGAATCCAATGATTATAATTAATTGATTCCTCTGTTTATATTATTTCTACAAATTTTTAAAATTTCTTCTACAAAATCAAGAGATGATTCTTCGTAATTAGAATACTTATTAGACAAAGGATGATGAACAACTGATTCAACAATAAAAAAAATTCACTCATAAAACACATCCATTCCCACGTATTCCCCCACTCTCGCATTCTAAAATATTCTCTAACATTTCAATTACAAACATGCTAGATTAATTTCATTATCCTTCAATATGAATTACGACACACGTTGAAAGTCTCCATCACCAAAAGCAGGAAGCAATATAAGGAAGCAAACCTTCGCAAGAAACATTATTACATTTCAGAAACATGCATACATGTACAGGTGTTAAAAAAAATCATTCAATATTTATATGGTATGTAGAGCACAATGCACTGAGTAAAAAAGTCGTCGTAAACACAGGTAGAAAGGTGAATCATTTCTGAGATATACAAATTTTTGTTTGCTAGCATTATGATTAACTTATTGTAACATCGTTGCAGCGAGAAATTACTGCGATCAGCGGAAGAGCGGTTTTCCACCAGAACGAGACATACTGTTAAAAGAAAGGGGATAAATCATTCTCTGTAAAAACTGCATCACAATTTATTCAATGAACTCACAAATAGTGAAAACGAACTATCAATAATTATAATCAATAAACGCTTATTAATTACTCAATTCAATTTATATTCAATACTGTGCGGAACGGGCAAAGTGTGCGGAACAAATACTTAAGAACGTTAATCTTTGTTCGCCTTTATTTAAAATCCGAATCTCCTTATTTATGAATAGGCTACGATCATCTCTTACCATTTCTTCGAATTTGTTTTCGGCTCGTCGGTGTAAGGTGGCGTGGGTCGCCATTATATTCTTTTGTTTTGCCTATGGATGCCAAACTATCTCTCGAGTCGCTCAAACGAGGGACTGGTTAAACCTCAGACCCAAACCAGTATCTATTCCCTACTCCTAGAGTAGCTCAAACGAGGAGTAGATTAAAGCTCAGAGTGGTCTCTGTTCCTTCCTCTTAGAGTAGTTCAAATGAAGAGTTGGTTAAAGCTCAGAGTAGTCTCTGTTCTCTACTCCTAGAATAGCTCCAATGAGGAGTTGGTTGAAGCTCAGAGTGGTCTCTGTTTCCTACTCTTAGAGTAGATCAAATGAGGAGTTGGTTAAAGTTCAGAGTAGTCTCTGTTTCCTACTCTTAGAGTAGCTCCAACGAGGAGTTGGTTAAAGCTCAGAATGGTCTCTGTTCCTTTCTCTTAGAGTAGCTCAAACGAAGAGTTGGTTAAAGCTCAGAGTGGTCTCTGTTCCCTACTCCTGGAGTAGTTCAAATGAAGAGTTGGTTAAAGCTCAGAGTAGTCTCTGTTCTCTACTCCTAGAGTAGCTCAAACGAGGAGTTGGTTAAAGCTCAGAGTGGTCTCTGTTTCCTACTCTTAGAGTAGCTCAAATCAGGAGTTGGTTAAAGTTCAGAGTAGTCTTTGTTTCCTACTTTTAGAGTAGCTCAAACGAGGAGTTGGTTAAAGCTTGGAACAGTCTTTCTTTCTCTACGCAGAATCCCTAACACGCAGATCCCTGACTCAGTGCCTGATCTCGCTCAAGTCGCTCAAACGAGGAACTGGTTAAATCTCAGACTCGAAGCGATCTCTGTTGGGCGACACAGGTGGGCCAAAAAAGGACGTCTCTCGATGTGACACACCGCTATTTGTACTCTCGCGGGGAGTCGTCTGGGCATTCGCATCACCACAGTTACGCTATTGCGCATGTGCACTTGACGCAGCAATTGTATTATTTTATATGTTATTTATAATTGTTAATTAATTAATTGTATATATTTACTTATTTATATTTGTTTATTTGACTTCGTTTGTTACTTGTTTCCATCGCATGCGATGCTTACTTCAATGTTTGAAAACCGCGTTCTGAATGTCCTTACTCAAGTACCGACAGTGGATTTAATTCGAAATCAGTCAGTTGTGCATCGATGTGGTATGTGCATGATAGAGCTCCATTTCATTTTGTGCATAATGTGAGACAGCTTTTAAACACGGTATTCGATCAAAGATGGATTGTGATCCACGTGGTGGAACAGTTGCATTACCTCGATCTCCCGATTTAAACACTTTGTACTTCTTTTTATGGGAATAATTTAGATGAACTACGTAACTGAATCCACCATGCTTGTCAAATAATTCATTAGAGATGTGAAATTTTTAAGAATATTTGCTATTCTGTAAGAAGAAGATGTCAAGCTTGTATAAAAATGAGAGGAGGACACGTGGAAAATCTTCTACAAACATCAAAAATTCAGTAGTAATCAATTATGGTGCTAGCAAATAAAAATGTTTATATCTCACAAACGGTTCACCTTTCGATCTGTGTTTACTAAAGTTTCTTTCGTTCAGTACATTGTAAATATTGAATGGTTTTTTTCGAACACCCTTTAGATTCTAAGGAAACGCGTAACGCTAAATTGATACGAATAGTCAACTGAAAAGTATATACTCGCACGTAACAAACGGTGCGAAAAAGAGCAGAAAGAGCGATCAAGGGGAATAATATCAGCGCGGCTGGCAAAGAGAAATAATAAAATGAGAGGCGTCGAGGGAGTTCGATGGCCACGTGGGTGGTCAATGGGTGATCCAGCACGGTTCCTTGTACGAGGCCCTCGTGGATTTACGGTCGTATCTACCTATATGGCCGCGATACAGTCGTGCATGGTTGCCTACATTCGTACACCCCGACGACAAAGATGGCGGCGAGGGTGGAGACGCGGGAGGTCGAAATCGAGGTGGGCAGAGAGATCTTCCTTGGCTGCGAGCGAGTATTCGAGATCACCTTTGATCCATCTCGCGTCCCTTTCGCCCACCACCCTCTTCGTTCATTTCTTCTATCCCGGTTCGCTTCCTTCGCTAGACGAATACATTTTGTCGACGATCGCGCTGCCGATATCGATAATTACAACCTACGAGGCTCGCGTGCGTCTCTCCCTCTTCTTTTTAACCCTCGCCAGTTTGTTCTGTTGTTTCTCTCCGCTTCGTTCCATCGTGCGTTCTCCAGAGTCGAGCTTTAGGCCAACAGTATCGCTTCAACATTCCTTCGCAACACGGCTGGTGAACGCTTTGCGAAATCCAACGACGAATGTACGGTTTCGGGTTATTTCGCTGCAAATTCGTGGGACACCCGTTTCGGTGCTCCCTCGTTTCTGAACGCGTTCCGTGAGATTATCTACCCGCCCTGGAATTTCCATTGTTTGGGATAAATCGAGCCCGCGACATTCAATTTGTACTCGGTTAGAGAAACCGGGGTTACTCTCGACTGACTGACTTCAGTATAACCGCCATTTTTAATTCTATCGAGGCTGCTGAAATTGTCTGGAAAGATCTTGATTATTGAAATATCGTCGTTAGCATTTCTTTAGACACATAATCAAGACTTTACAAGTCACCAAACAAGACATATTTAGATATATAAACAAAAATTTATTGATTACTTTTCTTTTTTAATGTCGCATCAATTACAAAAATTCTTGACGGAACTGTTAGGCTCCTTATATTTTGTCAAAAGACTCGATGGCCACTTATTGTTAGATTTTAATGAAGAAAAACACGCTTGGATGTATTTTGTATTTATTACGCGCAACGAAATTTCGACATACGTCGTCTTTGAAGACGAATAATGGACTGATAGGGAAGAAAGAAATATTATATAACAAATAAAGTTTCGACCACTGTGACGTTACGCATAACACTACATTGATCCACACAAGAATTATAATAAAATAAATATGTAGGTTAACAATAATAGCATCTACAATAACAGTAAACAATAACTTTAAAATTGAACTGACCTATGATCCTCA
Organism: Xylocopa violacea; assembly: GCA_963969225.1. Taxonomy (NCBI): domain Eukaryota; kingdom Metazoa; phylum Arthropoda; class Insecta; order Hymenoptera; family Apidae; genus Xylocopa; species Xylocopa violacea. Next base: position 27,202,086 of record CAXAJV010000004.1, read on the forward strand.
GTGTCTCTTCATCCTTAGAGCGTCTGAGAGAAAACTGTGGTAAATTATGCGGGGATCCTTGAATTGTTTTTTAACCCTTTGCACTCGACGACTTTTTCTATCGCTAATTTCTTCGTTAATGCAACTAATCTCGTTTTTCAACAGTTGACGATCAATTTCATCTTCACTCGAGCTAATTTCACTTCTCAAATTCATTTTTGTAGGGCTTCAAAACTTAAAATTAGTCGATAGAAACTCCAGTTGCTGTATGAAACATCGTGGCGACTGAGAGTCGCCTCTCGAGCGCAAAGGGTTAATCTTGGTGATTTCAAGAGGACAAAATGAAAATAATTTCTAAAAATAAATAAAAATAAGTGAAATTCATTGTACGCTACGAACGTTCTCGAATCGATTTTTAATCGCCATTGTTGTATGTCCGACATGTGATTATAAATTATTGTTATTCGTTATTGTATTTTACTTATATTAAAATAGTTATTTATTATATTTATTATAATTGTCATTAATAAATGTAGCACTTATTAATTATAAAAGGAAATAGTAGAGAAGTAAAAATAAGTATTTGCAAATGGGAGGATAAATAATACAATAACGAATAATGACAATTTATAATCGGTGTTGGGAGTACAATAATGGCGGTTAAAACACATTTCAACAATTTTCTTTTTAAAAGTTATTTTCATTCTGTCCTCGTGTTCATCAGTTCGTTAAGCTAAAATAATTTTCAAATAACAGAGGATTTGCGTTCGACGAAACGACAGTTACTTTCGATTTCCGTTAATGAAGGTATTTTGACAATTTTTAAGCTTATTTTCACCGGCTCGTCGGTCTGATAGATCTAACCAGTCAGATTTACCTTATTTCCAAATAAAAAAGAGCTCGCAGAGCGTTAAACAAATTAAAGCACCACCGTCGCGGCGCCTGTTTAACGAGGCAGCGAGTGTCAGTCGACGGTGAGCGTAATTATGACGGTCGCGGAGGGATTGTCGTTCATTCCCCTAATTGTGAGCACATTCATGGCCGTACGATCGACAAAGGCTGCCGGTCGCGCGGCGCTGCCTTCGTTAATTGCTTTTCGTTTGTCGCGCGCTTAGGGGACACCTTTCTTCCTACTCTTTTGTTTTTACCAAGCTAATTACGCTTGACGCGATTGGCGGACACTGGCTCGAAAGAGTACGTCGCAATGACTAAACAGGATGAGAGGAGTTGGAAGATGGACTTCCTGTCTGTCCAACGTCGCGATTAAGATTCATCCGGATCGGAAGTGGACGACTTTTAGCGGCAGTTTCAGAGAAATCGGCCCAATATGGTGCTTTGCGAGGTGCTATGAAAATGTAGACGTTTAATTTCCTCTATTATTACGATTCCAATTTTCGTTATTGTATTGTTTATCCTCCCATTTGCAAATACTCGTTTTTACTTCTCTACTATTTACTTTTATAATTAATAAATGCTACATTTATAAATGACAATTATAATAAATATAATAAATAACTAGAAATAATAATTATAATAAAAGTAAAATACAATTTTTATTATGATTCCATTCAAACTGCCCAAATTGTCCGTGAAACTCATGGCTACTGAAATATTTGCTAGTTATAAATGCTTATTATTTGTTATTGTATTATTCACAGTGGCACTTAAAAAGACTTATTTTGCCTTAGTTGCAAATTAAATGATGAATTAATTAAATCTATTTTTGGAGTTATGAAACTGTTAATGGTGTAACAACTTTGATTGTTGAGATGCAGCTGTGTTTTTGGACATTGTGCGATGTTAAATATTGTCATTTACAATAGATAGAATGGATTAAATATCCAAATTTTTCTATTTCAAAGATTGTAGAAATAAACAAATTATAATGTATATTATGGTAACAAATATTTTATTTACAATGAAATTATGTTAAAAAAGTATGATTCCATTCATATGACACATCTATTACATATTTCATATCAATATTAAGGATGGTAAATTACTATTACAATAATATGTATGCTGAAATAGACGGAATTTTTTATTTCAAAAATATCTACTTTTGAGTTTTGGACATCGAAGAATATAATAAATATTCGTCTTTTCAAGTGCATTCTTTAATTTTGAAAGAAGTCAGAAATGAGTAAAAGTAAGCTAAAAAGTTTCACATGTCAGATATTTTTGTATCACAATATAAACGCGTGTTGTCGTTGGTGTTAAATACTTTTTTTAAAGTTCACAAGTCTTTTCAAGAATAAAGAACTGAGAAAACATAATAAATCAAACAATAATTCTTCTCCCTTAAAGTATATATAATAAAAATTATATAAAAACAGTTATATAATAATTAAAAAGGAATGCTATTCTCAGTGCAAGTTAAAATATCAAGCAAAGAAAACGCACACGTTGACATTCGCAACGTATATCCAAACTTCAAAGTCCTACTCATAGCATTTGAAAGATTCGAAAACCGCGTCATCTTGGTGCAGGTCCAACCTAAAACATAAAGCTTCTGTTCAGTGCGCACGGAATAGATAGTTTGTCTATTATGCGCTTCAAGCGGTTTTTTAGTTAGGGGTTGGTATAATAATATGCACAGGTAATCGTTGTTTGTTCATAGATGACCGTCTTAAAGAAATTCTGATCTTTAGAATCAATAAACTCTGATATGGAATTTTTCAGATTGTCTTCAGTTTCATACTGTTTACCCCGTAAAAACTGTTCTAAATGTTTAACTCTAACAATTAACGTGAAAAAAGCTCTACACTTATTTTGTATAACATCATCCAAAGCTTAGATTTCTATCAAATTTTACAAATAATAATCAATAATAATAAATATAATAATATATCAATGATATTCAAATAGAGAGAGATAATATTCAGAATAATCAATCGAACAATAAATTTTCAAGAAAAAAATAAAAAAGTATCTTTAAGGTGGTCGCAACGAGTGCGTTGGGGGTGGAAATGGCCACAAACAAGGATTTAACCTCACGTAAAAAGTGCAATAATATGCACAGGTAATCGTTGTTTATTAATTTTAATATGTTTGATTGGAATGTATGACTAGTTGTGAACTATACTGTTGTGAATGTGTTTAACCCTTTGCGCTCGAGAGGCGACTATTAGTCGCCAGTGCGTTTCATACAACTCGAGTTTCTCATCGACTGATTCGAAGTTTCAAAGCCCCACAAAAATGGATTTCAAAAGTGAAATTAGCTCGAGTAAAGATGAAATTGATTTTTGACTGTTGTAAAACGAAATCGATTGTATTCGCGAAGAAATTAGCGATAGAGAAGACGCTGTACGATCGAAAAAAGTCGTCGAGCGCAAAGGGTTAAAGAATGTGTAAGCCTGAAGAGTCAGGGTGGATGTCTGATTAGAATTCTCTTCTTCTCTCTAATTCCCATCAAATATAAACGATTTGATGGGAGTGACTTATGAGGCCAAGACAAACGGATTTGTTGATTGCAATGTCACGAATTTTGGTGATGGAAACGAATTGGTTGCATAGAATTGTTAGAGAAATGGTTAAAAATGACCGCCCCCAAACCAAGTGCACCCTCAAGTTCACTTTATGACGCACCTTGACCTTTTTTTCTCAAACATCCAGGATAAAAATGAAATTGAGAAGGACAAATGTTCTTCTATATTTAAAAAAAATTAAGAAGTGAAAAAGGGTTATGGTTGCTTTCAAGAAAACATTGATAAACTATTTAATCGGTTATTATTGTAGTAAGTAGCAGGGGTTTAACCCTTTGCGCTCGGGTGTCCCCTCCGTGCAGACATCAGCATTGAGAAATTTTTGAAAAATTCATGTTTCCCTCAAGTTTCCTATTGAAATGGAAATGTTCTGTTGTTGGGAGACGCTAGCAATAGAAACTATTGCTAAAGTATTGCTATTTTAGCAATAGTTTATTTTATTTATGATAGAAAATGGAATGTCTGATTAGAATTCTGGTGTTCTGAGTAATTCCCATCTGATGGAAGTGCTGATTGCAATGTCACGAATTTTGCTGAGGAAAGTGGACTTCAGAACTGATTGGTTACATAGAAATTGGTTACAAACCAAGTGTACCCTCAAGTTCACTTTATGACGCACCTTGACCTTTTTCTTTAAAACATCTAGGATAAAAATGAAATGAACCGCTCAAGTCGAAAATAAAATGGTCATAGAAAGTATACGATGACTCCTGTTACGGGTCAGATTAGAGTTTCTTCAAATATTAAATACTATTTACAAATTTGAAACTCAAATCTGTTTTATTATTATATTATGTGTATTGATATGATACACTGAAATATTAATGGACATGTTACGGATGTAACAGGTTCTCAACAGAATTGATATTACCGTTTCACGCGTTGCCATTTGACTGATGAGAAATGGCGCGGCCGCATAAAAGGTGCGAAATAACCAACCCGCCAGAATTTATTCGAAGCTGCTAGTTCCAATTGCGAGATTGTTATTAACCCCTTAGCTAGCCAGAGGGTGGTGGAGGGGGCGAAGAGCAATGCATTTAGCCGTCCGCGTTTGTTGAAACAGTTATAAGTAATTGATGTCGCGTGCTTTTGTGCTGGCTGCACAGAAACTGCGACTTTCATTATTTAACCACGATATAATAGTTTTATGTACAGAAACGATTATTCGCTGGGGGATTTATGCGGCATTCCTGGCTTTTTTTTTCCCTCCCGTCGCCCTCTCTGAAAACTTCGGTAATATAATGCAACGCCGACAATGAAACAAAACTGGTTTTGTTCACCGATTCCGAACAATTGGGAGTGTTTCGATTAAAAACATTTTTCGGCTGTGGTAAATCATCCGTGGTTTAATTAATGCTTTATTGTTAGGAGAAATATGTCGTCCCGACGGAAGAAATAAAGAAGAGGATGCCAAAATTGGAAACCGTCGGGAATAATTGCATGTTTTAGTTTAGTTTCTTGTTGATCAAAATTTAAGTTCGTTTAACTTAACCTAACTGTAGAAAATATTAAATTAACTTAGAAATATTCAGTTAATCTGGAAAACGTGAAAGTTATATAGTCAATTGATCATTCTTTCAGAGGTTATTCTTAAATTTTTATGTGAACTATACATAACTATAAGTATAATAAAATAAATATAATATAACTTTTGGTCAATATTTTAGTGATCCTTTAGTGATCCTTTGATAATATGTGAAGCCCCTACTGTTGGTTAAACAAAGACCAATTGATCAGAAACGTAATTATTTTTCAACTTACAATGAGTCTATAATGAAATGGGTTTAATATTGTTTTTTCTGCTTTATATTGTTCGTATATTAACTTAATTAACTAACCTAACTCTTTAGTATTTTTATATTAACATTTTGGTATTTAAATTTATTCCATTATAGACTCGTGAGTCGAAAAATAATTACGTTTTTGACGAATTGGTATTTGTTTAGCTGCCAGTGAAGACTTCGCATATTTTTAAAGAATAGTGGTCCTTTATATTTAAATACTGATGAAAAAGCATTAAAATACTGACCATTTAATTTATTATCACAATAAAATAGATTGAATAGTAACTTCAATCTATTTTATTCTAAAACTTAGCTAAACATAACTTAACACAATCATCAAAAAAATGTTAAAATTAGTTAATTATTCATTCTCCTAGATGTAAATTTTTAATTTTCAATTCACTATAGTGCACTTAAAAAAATGTCCTCGTTGTTTCTTAGCCGCAGAATGATTCTGTGTTTATTAATACCCAAGGAGCAACTTCAGCCTATTTTATTGTAACAACTTCTTTTATGGAAATTCGGATTACTTCCAGGAAACTGTTGACAAGGACGTAAATTCAGAGTCTTTTAACCTTTTGAATAAATTATAAAGAAGCGGAAACTAATTTCAAACTTGTATCGCGGTTCTATTTTTATCACTTTTTTCTTTCTTTCAATTTTTATTAAATGTTATCTGTAAGATTCAAACTTGAAATACCATTGTGATATTTAAGAACACGATAAAGTGTGACAAAAAATTTGTTTTAAAGAAATAAAACTATTACTGTTATGGGTTATCCATTTTGTACCATCGAGAATCCATAAAAATATTGGCTAAATGTTTTTTTTCAAATATTGAAAAAATGGTTTTTAATCCACTCTTTTCAATATGAAAACAATATTTCGTCCAAATATTGTATAGATGTATAGAAAGTATAAAATAAATATTCAAAAACTTACAATTTTAAATGTTTTACAAAATTTAAATAAATTTTTAAAACGCGCGTATCATATCACGCATTGAAATCGCTCGTTTGTGATTAATCTGTGGATTATCAAACATGGTACTCTTTTATATCTTTTTATTCATATTCGATATAAATAATTTTTTTATTGTAAGCTGCAATTTTCATTTATACTGTATTTTAGGAAATGTTTTGTACATCTTTATTTAAACTTTCTGAATGGCTGTTATCGTAATCCATTTTCTGAATTATCTTATCGAAATAAGTCTTGTTTTATATTGAGAAAGATTTATTAGCGCTTGAGAAGATAATAGAACGCAGATGGAGGACTCATGAGTTGTAATTTTATCGTCTTTTATGAGTATTAATTAATTTTGTAACAGTTTCTTTTTATATACAATATAAATATCTACTTTTGATTGAAAAACGCAGTTTGAATTTTTACATTCCATGCGTTTTTTGAGAAATAATAACTTTTTGAAGCGAACGAGCTCTATTTGAATTTTCTATTCCATTTAATTTTTTAACAATTTTCCCATCATTTTATGGAAGAATAATGGTGGGTTTAGGCTTTCTTGAAACCCAAAGAATAACGTGCCTGCATGACAAAAAATTTAATTAAAAAGTTTTTAAAAAGTACAAATATGCAAAAATATTCAAAATACAATTACACAGAGAAACAAGTCTCTATTTAGGTGTTATTTTGTTATTTTTAATTGTAAAAATATGGATTTGCATAGAATTGCGATCTACTGATATACAATAATGAAATTTATGCTATTTTAAATTAAATAATTTATGCAAAATCTCAAACTAACTATTTGACAACACTATAGCAAAATCAAAGTAATGAATTATCTAAAAATTAATTTCTACTTAATATTAGTAATATCACGCAAATTTAGATACTATTTTCAGTGAACTTTGTAATTGTTCCAACCATACACATTCCATTTTAATATCACACTGTTTAGTTTAGCAAACAGAGAAGGCGTATGGTTTCATTATGATAACGCCAAGCTCCTAACAACACGCACACACAATGATTACTTAGAAAGTAATGAAGAAATATGAATAAGGGAACTAAGTACCACGTTTGCTTCATTTTCCGAATATCGACATTTCATTTAGCCATTTTAAGTTAGTAAACAATTTAGTTATTGTGAAACTTTCGAAATCAAATATTTATTAGTGAAGAATAATTTAAAAGAAAATAAATAATTTGTGAATGTTGTATTATTGATTAATGAAAAATATATGAATAAGGGAACTAAGTACCACGTTTGCCTTATTTTCCGAATATCGACTTTTCATTTAGCCATTTTAAGTTAGTAAACAATTTAGTTATTGTGAAACTTTCGAAATCAAATATTTATTAGTGAAGAATAATTTAAAAGAAAATAAATAATTTGTGAATGTTGTATTATTGATTAATGAAAAATATATGAATAAGGGAACTAAGTACCACGTTTGCCTTATTTTCCGAATATCGACTTTTCATTTAGCCATTTTAAGTTAGTAAACAATTTAGTTATTGTGAAACTTTCGAAATCAAATATTTATTAGTGAAGAATAATTTAAAAGAAAATAAATAATTTGTGAATGTTGTATTACTGATTAATGAAAAATATATGAAAATGCCAGGAATATTTGTCATGTTCCAATGTGCATATACATTATTAATCAGAGAATCTAAATGCCATGTTAAACCGTAGAATTTTGTTTAAATTATACGCGTTCGTTGCAATTAATGCTCATTAACACTGGTATTAAAGTAGCTCGTATCGTCGAAATCCCATGTACACGAATTAGAATCAAGGGGATTATGCGATTAGAATGAAGATATATAAAATTATTGTACGTCTACATGTGTAAATACGTTTCATTTACACATAATTTAATAGAACAAGAACGTAAATCTCAGATTTATGTGAATTTTAAATATTTAGATTAAAAATTGTAATTGATTTTATTTTTTAATAAATTCATTTCATTATTAAGTTCAGTGTATGTTATTTCAATACTTCATTCATTGTACAGTCATACAATTTTTGGAAAACTGTTTATTTTCCAAAGCAATTAATATTTCTTTCATTATTTTTATTTTCCAATACTCTCAACAATCAATTAGTTTTGAGCATATATAAAATAAATATTAAGATCTTCAACAGAAAAATATGATGTCATCCAGTTCTGTTTATAAATACTTTGCATTTTAAAGAAATACAAAAAGTTTATATTAGTATGTAAAATTGTAAATATGTAAGTATGTAAATTATATAATTATAGTATAAGTAATATGTAAAGTATGTAAATTATATTAGTATGTAAATACTAAAATTTCTCATTTGGAAAATTGTTAAAGTCACTTTTTCCTAAAAATGAAGTCTTATTAATTATTTACTTTCTCTTATAATTATAATTCATAGCAAAGTAGGTATTTTATAACGAATGATTTCATAATAAATACAAAGAACATTTACGATATGTATAATTAATAAAATTTCAATATAATAAATAGAATCTGCAGTACATATGCTTTTATTTCACGTATCTCTTATTAAACTACTCTTAAATGCGTACATGTGTTCCATAACGAGGAACTATATATGCAATCAATCTTAGTTGATTAATTTTACACATATGTAAATTAAAACAAAAGTTTATTTGTAGCAAAAATTCACAATTATATTGTAAAATAGACACTTTATAACGATGGACCATATAATAAACATAGAGAACGCAACAATTAATAAAATCTAAATATATTTGACTGTATGTAAATTTAAATATATTTAAATTATTTGACTGCTTCTCGTTATCAATCGCCTGGTAAACCACAACTGATAACTGTTTCTTCGCCAATACTTATTGGCCATGGTTCTTCGCATACTTGGTGCTCGTAACAATATTATACAAAATAATTTATATATTTACATATTTCCGCAGTTGTCCGTGCAGTATCTTTGCTAGAAATGAAAAAAAATGTCTCTAACGAAAACTTTCGATTTCTATAGCTTTAACACATATCCTCGCAGCGAGGTCTTTCTATCGTTAAAGTTTAATGAATTTTACACATATGTAAATTACTATCGCTCGCAACAACCCCAACGACTGTAGCGTCACGTATCGTGATCCTGATGGCGATGGTCGTGAACACTGAGTCCCTCGTTAATTTAATAAAGAGAGATCTGAATTGGACTGAAGTGGACTGTATTTTATTTGAAGTGTTTCCAAAATGTGTATGTTCGTTATTCTAATAATCGCGAACTCCAATAATTGTGAATGTCGTGTAGAATAGTACTGTAATGGATGTGTAAGCTTGTGTATCCTTTTGATTTCTGATGTTCTGGATGGTTGGTGAGGGAAATGGACGTCAAATGTGATTGGACGCTAAAAACTCTGTAGAAATAAGTGCACCCTCGGATTTCGTGTGTCCTAACCTTCGATCATAGCAAATAATAAACCCAAGAAGCGCCTCGACTTGAACAATGAAGCAATGACACAAAAGATATGAAAGTAAAAATGTGAATGTCTAATGAACCCATGCAGTAAAGAAATAACTCGAAAATCTTGACTCAAAGGTAATGGCTTCTCGTCTATTATTGCTGCTCAGTGTGAGTGTACGGCTGCCATGCGTTTAATTAAAATGAATTGTCAATAGGTTTATAAAGTGTCCCTTCTTTAACTTTCTCTTGTGCTCTGGGGACTAGCGCGTTCGTAAAGACTGAACAACGACAAAACCAACCGCGCAACCTATCTTTTATAAAAACCTAACCCAACCATACAATGACATTGACCATGAAGAAAAAAAGAAAGACACGGGGAGTCGAATACTCAAACGCAAAATCACTCCGCATAATCCAAAAACAACATTTCCCACCGCGAGAAGATCGTTCGAGCCAGCTGGACGCGCATTTCATCGTTTGGTGGGCATCGATCGCTTCGTCGAAACGTATCGCGACATCCGACACCGCGGAGTCTGAATGGAAGCCATCGTACCGCGACATTGTTATAGCTCGATCGAACCAGTATCGTAACGGTCGAGCGAGTTCGCGATGGCTCTGACTACCGCGAGAAATTGTTTCGCAAAGTAGTTCGCACAGGTGCTGCCGGATGATTCGCTCTTGGCCCGAGACGTTTCCATTCTATCCGGTTTCCACGACGCGTCCGCCATTGTTTGGATCCGCTGGTCGAACTTGAATCTTTGATGTCGCGCGTCGAAGGCCCGATGGAATTTTTTACGACGCGAGCCACGACGGTTTCTGGGATCGATCGGGTTTCTAGTCCGGCGAGTCCGCTTTATTCTTACTTCATTCGCCGGCACGATGCTGTTCCTGGGAATTCGGAGAGATTTCAGGTTAGGTATTTCTAGAGTCAGTCCTCGACTTACGCGATTTAAAAAAAAGATTAACCCTTTGCACTCGGATGTCCCCTCTGAAGGGTGATTAGTGATTAAATTTATTCCAACGCAACTTTTTGAGAATTGCATATTTTCCTCAAGTTTTCTATTGAAGTGGAAGTATTCTATTGCTGGGAGATGTTAGCAATAAAAACTATTACTAAATGTTAGTAACTACTACTAAATGTTACTAAAATATTGCTATTTTAGCAATATTTCTAGCTTTTATTGCCAACGTCCAGGAAGGAGCAGAGTGCAAAGGGTTAAATTTTATGTGATTCGAGGTGAGTTAGCTGGTCTCGAAGCTCAAAACCCTGATACCCAGTCGTATCTTGACGAATTTGTACGCAAGTTTAACCCTAGGCCATTTCATTAAATAGTACAGTCAGTTCTCAACTTACGCGCTTTAAAAAAAAATTTTGCGATTTTGGAAAGGGCTAAAAGACATTTAGAGAGATTTGAGATTAAGTATTTCTAGAGTCACTCCTCGATTTACGCGATTTAAAAAAGAAATCAAATTTTATATAATTCGAGATGGATTAGCTGGTTTCGAAGCTCAAAACCCTGATACCCAATTGTATCTTGACGAATCTGTACGCAAGTTTAACCCTACGCCATTTCATTAAATAGTACAGTCAGTTCTCGTCTTATACGATTTAAAAACAAAAGAAATCAAATTTCATATAATTCGAGATGGATTAGCTGATCTCGAAGCTCAAAACCCTGTACCCAATTATAGTATCTTGACGAATTTTTACGCAAGTTTTAGTCTTACGCCATTTCGTTCAATGGTACAGTCAGTCCTCGACTTGTACTTACTTAATCGTACTTTAGTATTACTTAATCATAAATACGCGATTTAAAAAAAAAAAAGAAATCTAATTTTATATAATCCGGGATGGATTAGCTGATCTCAAAGCTCAAAACTGTGATCCTGAACGTTTCTGCGAAAGTCACAAAAGCAGTGAACAATCCATGCTACACTTTAATTTATGAAAAAAAGAAAGAGCTGAAAGACAATTAACACTGAACCAATAGTTGAAGTAGTTCGTCCATAAATATATGTATGTAGATTCTATTGTGTGCAAAATGTTCAATAAATATGTCCAATAAATAATATTTTCTCGAGTATCTATCCTTTGAAACTAAAATATATTTTTTGGCAAAAATGATAAAATTGTTGCTTTCCTCGACTTACGCGAAAACCTTCGAAACCAATTAATCGTGTAATTGGAGGACTTGCTGTATTTGGTTGTTGGATGCGTGGAAAGCGTTGGGAAGATTATATTTCATTTTACTTGTAGCGTAGTGGTATTTATTTTGGTGGTAATTTGTAGGGGAAATTAGTTTGTTTAATATATTTTTAGTATCTTAATGATATCTTAGATGTTTATATGGAATACGTGGAATCTTTGTAATTTATTTTGTAACCTGTTGTGTTACGAATGTTATAATTAATTTTCAATTGCAACACATTGGCTATATTTTGTACTGATTTTATTTCTTACCTTTTTTTATTGTAATCCATCCATTTGACGGGTATATTAAAATGCAATTCTTTTGTAAATCATTTATTTAAAATCTATAGATTTTTAACCTCTTTGGATGTCCGAATTGTAACCTCTATTTTGGATGTCCGAATTGTAACCTCTATTTTGGATGTCCTTTTTTTTGCAAACATACTTGTTATTTTTTTCTTACATAACCCAATTTGGCAAAATTTTTGCATATTTGAATTTCGTACATCAGACAATGAATTAAAGCTAGTATTTTGTTCGTTATGATGGTCACTGCTCAATTCTTCAGCTAATTGAAAGGGAAATTTCTTTCGAGATATGTTTACTTCTGGCATTGATGGATGCCAAATTAAAGATGTTATAAAATACGCGAAGAAGAAAAAAAAAAGAAAAAGAATCCGATCCAGAATGGTCTACATTTATGCTGGTTATTCTTTTCATCAATTTCATATTTTTTGGAGACTTGTTCATAATATCCTTACCTAAATAAGCAAAATATAAATGTAAACAAATATATCTTTATAGATAGGTTTTGAAAATACCTTGAAAAATTCAAATCTTCACTTATTACAAATATTTGTAATATTTTTGCTATATTATTCCAAATAGCACTTATTTTTTTTTACAAAACATTTCAAATTATCTCTCACGTGTTTTATAAAATAATAAGGGGGACTTCACTTGTGATTTTTTTCTTATTCATTATTTCATTTTTCTTATTTTGTAATGATTGATCTATATAAATTAACCTGTCAAATTGACGATTTTCGTAAAAATAGGTATACAACATCTAGAAATAATAAAATATAGGTGTTCCATCGAAAACAAGTAGAAATATATATTTGCTGCATTATATCATTAAAAGTAATATATAATGTCTAAAGTATAATATATGCATATTCAGAATTTTTAAGCATAATATCGAAAACCTGCCAATTTGACGGGTTCAGCAAATTTAGTGTTAAAGAAACTGACATTTTTTTATTTAAATGGATATATTTTTTAATAATATGATATTAAAATTTATATAGATCAAGTATATCGATATGAAATAGAGATGTAAATTAATGTTAATAGAAATAGAAACGACTGAATTAGAACGATATGACTGAGTATGATCTACATTTTACTCAGAAAAATGAAGTACGCGTTAATAATTATATTTTTTAGTTACATACTTAGTGTTTATTAATTAATTAAAAATTAGCTACGGTTAATTTTGATATAAACTTTGTTATTTTACTTTTCGCATTTTAATTATAATTACTAAAGTCAAGATTCTCACAATTTCTTTGAAATGCAATAATACTCTTAAATATAATAAGTAACATATGAATTTAGTTGCTAAAGGAAAAGTGTTACAAAATACAATTTTCAAATGTTTTTTATTTCGTTCATTCGAAACTCTTCATTATTGATATTTACATTTATTTATGTTAATATAGTTTCTTTATTTTACACATTTGAGAAATTATATCAAATTTCATTTATTTAAAGCTCTTCATTATTGATATTTACGTTTACTTATTGTTAATATAGTTTTTCTATTTTGCACTTTTTGAAAGTTATAACGAAGAACAATTTCTTAAAAAAATTGTGACAAACAAAAATCCCTTCTTTGTCTTTTATAAATTTACATAACTTTTGTACGACCCATATGACTACTTATTTTGATTAACATTAATGTCCTGTTATTGAAATAGACATCATTAATTGCATAATATTCAGTTTAACCATTTCTCAAAGCAGTATCAAGATAAATGTATGTGAGAATTAAAAATTGTCCATTCATTTAAGTACTTTTTCAATGACAATATTAAGAACATTTGATAATATTATTGGAGTTATTAATTTGCGAGTGAAATGAACTCTCTTATTTTTTCTTCGATTCTTCGATAAGACGATTTTTAATGTTCAGATATGACGCATTAAAAAAGCTCTTTGAAACGTTCACAAGGTCATTTCACACTGGAGAACCATTCGTTCGTGAAAAATGTTGAATAATACCATCTGCGTTTAATATGGTCCCGCAATGTTGGTACTCGCGATAGACACACTGGACCCTCGAAAAAGAGGGAAGAGTAGAATTGTCGCAAAGTCCAGCATGCATAAAAGCAGAGCGTTTTTGTCACGAGCCCTCATCTCGACAGAGGACCGAGTCATGTGTTTTATGTAGCTGGCGCGCAGATTCGGACGCGAAATTAGAGGGGCGAAAAATTAGGATGGGTTGCCGTAGTGAAATTTACAAAAGCACGGAAAATAACTTCTGCCAACGAAATGGCTTGTAATCAGTCCAGAAATTATCGTTGTAAATTATCGCTGTAAATGAAGATTTTGTTGTCATAATCATACGTTAACATCGACGTGAAAATTGTTTTTATTCGCAGTAGATTGTTTAATTATTTAAAAGCTGATCGTTTCGAAGATTATCAAAATTTTATATAGAAATTAATTTCGCTTCGAATGTCCGTTTTAATTTTTTAATTTAACGAAACGAGATAATCCGTTGTAAAATTTCAGTAATGAAAATTTCCTGCGTAATATGTATTTTTTATTCTAATTAGAACGCCACTGCATTTTTGAGAGTAATATTTCCTTTCTACGCGACGCATTTATTATTAATTAATTATAAGTACTGCATTATAAAACAATGAGCGATAAAGACCACTAGTGGGAACATTAATGAATTTTTTGGGCAAATATAAAGCATGTTTTATAACAACAATTCCATTGTTCACATTAATTAATTAAAGAAATTAAAATATACTGCTTTCCTTCTTTTTTAAATCCATTTAAATATAATCTGATTTTAAAAAGATATTTAAATGGTAAAAGATAACTGCAAATTGGTACTAATATTATATTAATCTATCTTCTAATTAATTGTTAAATATTTAATCGAATTAATTACATTGCAATCGAAAATAAAAACTAATTTTATTCGCCTCGTTATTGTATATTTGTGTTAAAATATTTATAAAAGAAAATACAAGATTGATATATATATTAATGAAATTCGTTTCTTTTAAGTAAATATACATAACATATTATAAATGTTTCATATAAACATCAAAGTCGAATCGGATATTTTGGCAAAGGGAAAAATCACCCTTTAAATTTTTAGGACACTTTGTACGTTATTGACCATGTAAGCAGTGACGTTTCTATGGTGTTTCTCTAATTGGTGTTAATACTTAATCAATTATAACTTCACGAGGGATGTTTTTTATATAATGTTAAAATTAGAAAATTAAAAGCACATAATACCTTTTTTAAGTTACGCAAAATAAGAAATTCACGTAGCACAACTTCATCCAGTTATTATTACACTTATCAATATCATTCTGCACAATCCAAATCAATAAATAAGGAAAGATCATTTTTAAAGGAACTTGCAGTCGTAAAATTGGTTGAAACGTAATTTTTTAACATACGTCTGAAAACATTGAGTGTCACCCTTAGTGACGCCATTGCATACAAATAAGTTCCACCAGCTGTTGCATTGCATTGATAACATGATTATCAAAATAACTTAATTGGTAAAAGCTAACTACAAATTTTTACTAATATTCATCGATTCATGTTCTATCGTATTAAAAATCTCGAACAGAAATGATTAAAGTCTGCACCCTGAACGAAAGTAAAAACTTCCAATCAACAACAATTTTTTCTCTCATTTAAGTAAATTCTAATATTTCACGCTTATTTTCGAATATCTTTTATCTTTATTTCATTCTTTCCACCTATTATTTCTCTATTTCTTCGCGTTTCCTACGAGGGTTCGAAAGAAATCCTTCTGGCTTAGGATACTTATCCATTGGTGGTTTCGCGTGTGGCATTTAGACCGATCAACGGAATAGATGATGGCTGGGCGTGTTTCTGTACCTTCGGGAGCGTATCTTATTCATGTAATGTGATTTGACGCGGCAAAGCCGTAAGAGAAAAGTTAAGGAGAGCACACCGCCGTGGGCAGCCAGGTCTGCTGGCTTATATGGCTAGAGTTGTTGGTCTAACTATATAATGTACACGCAAACGTTAGCAGACGAGTATCCTTGACCCAGCAGGTCTCTTGACCTCTAGTTTGGTACAGTAATTACGCGATTAAGTCGAATTTACGGGATTAATTGGTTTCGAAGGTTTTCCTGTAAGTCGAAAAATTGCATAGTCAAGGAATTTAGCGTTTTTAGAACCTACATACATGTATGTATGGATGAACTACTTCAAGTATAGGTCCAGTGTTAACCCTTTGCACTCGACGACTTTTTCGATCGCACATCATTTTTTTCTGTCGTTAATTTCTCCCTTGATGCAACTAATCTCATTTTTCAACAGTTGAAAATCAATATCATCTTCACTCGAGCTAATTTTACCTCCCAAATTCATTTTCACAGGGCTTCGAAACTTAAAATTGGTCGCTGGAAAACTCCAGTTGCTGTGTGAAACATCATGGCGACTGAGAGTCGCCTGTCGATCGCAAAGGGTTAATTATCTTTTAGCCCTTTTCTTTTCTTTAGAAATTAAAGTGTACCATGCAATATCATTATTCACTGCTTTGTAACTTTCGCAGATCGTTCAGGATCATTTCAAATATATCCCCGATCATATAAAATTTAATTCGTCAAGATACGATTAGGTATCGATGAGTAGACAATCTCTGTTTTGTTAATAATAAATGTTTAATAAAGTAACTAGGAACGAAAGGCTGCAATATAATTTTAGAATAATTGTACAAAAACAGAAGAATGCGATACCTGAAGGAAACATTTCCGTGACGCAACGCGTTCTGTTCAACGTTTCTTTTTCGACTATCCTCATCCAGGGGTGAATTAAGCGATAAGCGACCGTGTAGGACCCTGGATAGCAAAAGGCTTCGAGCTAAAGACCTCGAGATCTTTAAATACGTTAACACGTTCCCTGCCAAGCTGTTTATGAGCAGACGCCATTTCCATGCCATGTGTATCATTTTGGTACACGCTAACAAATTTAATAATTTTGAATAAAAACATTTTTTTGTTTTTCAGAGTGGAAAATTATATTTTTCGTAATTACAAATATTCAAACAACAAAATGCGCCATATAACAATATTGAATAAAAATAGTGTACGCAATGAATATGCTTATATTTTCATATAGCGATGAATTTTGTTTTATGAAACACGGAACGCATAAATATGGTTTATTGGGGCAATCATTATAAAAGGTTGTCACCCTCTTTGTAGTATTTCGCGAGATTTTATTCTTTACCTTTTCTGGTACCTTTTCGCTGGACTGCCGCTGCCTTTTTTTATTTCATGGCGTTTTCTAGAAGGTGGAAAAGCTCAGAATCTTTATTATTTCTATTGTTGCCTGTATTACATAAATATGTAATTCACTGACATGTAATCGCCACACAGCGTGCATCTTTATGTCTTTACGTCTCAAACAGTGTTGTAAACATTATTACTTCGCATAAAGTAGTGATAACAATAATTAATTTTTAGCTTCTAACATCATAATTTAAAAAATTCAGCTTGGCGTACAAATGGCAGAGAACGTGTTAACTTAAAGAATTTGGAAATGACTGAAAAGGTTCAAAAAAGCCTCCATAAAATAATTAAATGTTAAATATATGTCTTCTAAGTTGGCCTTTTTTTGTGAAGAGAGATGAAATTTGTACTGTTTAGTTCCCTCACTTGTCTTGATCCATTCTTGCCTCCATTTTGTTCATTCATGCTCTCAATCATCTTACGTCGTTTCTTAATGTTGGACTATGAACTACACCTAATAAATTCCTTTTTTTTTTTTTCGTATAAACTCATCTTTTCTTTATATATGATTTTTAGTAACTCAGGCAACTATGAAGTTACGTTCAACGTAAGCCAAGGTTATTTGTTCTGACGTTATAGATGGCATCGTTGTGGTTATTATATCACTTTCAACCCCTTGAACTGCAATTTATTTTCAGTCAGCACTGCTCAGGCAGACAACTTAATTTTCATAATTTTAATGGAAACTTACGCTTTTGTTGCTCAAATAAAAATAATATTTGTTTCGCACATTTATATGAATGTTTATTATTATATATACATATAAGAACATAATTAGTGTCTGGAATAACACGTATCAAATCCTTCTTCGTCTGACTATTCATATTCACTCAGTTCAACACTGTCATTATCATTTTCGCATAAAAAATCTTCCATATTTATTATATTCCCTTCAGAAAAAGTATAATAACTTGTATAGACGGATATCACTAATAAAATAACCGCTATTGCACTTCATTGGTGTTGTGCATTTACTTTACGCGATACTGATTGCATAGATTTATACAAATTACATTCTAAAGGCTATTAGAAGCATGCACGCAAGTGTATCAAAACAATAGACTCGTAAAAAGTATAATTTCTGAGCTCTCAATAATTTCTGACAAATGCAGCTCGTCCATTGTCAGTTTGTTCATCACGAGCTCGATTCGTCATTTCAGTTCAAGGGGTTAAGTAGACAGTAGGCGATATATTATGTTTAGTAGTATAATATTATGTATTACGATAGGTTACGTACTTCAAGATTATAACATAATAGAATAACTAACGTTTTATATCATTCGAACTATAGTTCAGTGTAAGCGAAGGGTTCGTATTTTGTAAGTGTGGGTTAGGTTAAATACGAGAAGGGAGAAAAAAGAAAGAAGAAACATACCACAATCACGTTAGACATGACAACACGTGACATTGTCGGTATATACATTGGAAACAATTCAGAGAAATTCTTTCACGTACAGAAATCGAATCGAATCCGAAAGTAAGCTCAATAACAATTTTCTTCGAATTCTTTATTAGAACTGCGTGTTTTCTTTTTCATAGCGATTATACAGATGTCAAATAAAAATATTTTGAACATACTTAAACGCAGGGAAAGTAAATTCTAGAAACTCGACTGTACTAAAATAAGTCTAAACCGTGACTGACAGAAGGAACAGCGTGATTTTTAGCTAACGTTCCACGAAGAACTTAATTTAATCTTCATTTTAGCTTAACGTGTCACTAGTAAGTTTAGTCTCCACTCCAGCTTTCCTTTATGTTCCTTCATCCACCCCCAACGCGCGATTCAACTTTATGCACAGTCACGGCTCTCCCTGTTTCACCATGTTTGTTGTTGTCCCAGCAGCGTTGTTTGGGCCAGAGATGTCCACGTAGGATAAATCTCTTTCGATTTGCAAGTGTGTTCGATCGTTACCTTTACTGTTCGCTGGAGAAACTTCGCTAACTGTCGTACGTGGCTCTTCGTCTGCTGAAAGATACGCTGAAGGAGACCTCGAGGATATTGTACACGTGGATAGAAATAGAAGAGACATGAATTGTATGGAGTGAAATAAGGGATGAATTTATATTTGAAAAAGGTAGTGGAAACTTGATTCTCAAATATGTTTCCTGAAGAAAAGGAAAGTTAGTTTTGAGGCACCCAACTCTGCTTTTGAGTACCCAAGTACGTGTTTAGTGTGCTGTTATGAGGGAGTATAGATGTTTGTGTTTGTTCTTTGGCAAAGTGTGGCAAAGAAATATTTTTGAGTGGAAGTGGAAACAAATTTGATTTGATTTTCTGGTGAGATAAATCCTATATGTTTAACTAATTAATGTACATAGTACATCTATTATATATGCTGTATACTATGTTTTTGTGACTTTAGTAAAATTGCTTATATTTTTTATTTTTCTTTATATGCATTTTGATCGTTACAAAAGTCTAAACCAGGAATCATTTAGCAATGATGAATTACTCCAGTTCCTGTTTTCGAATAGTCTTTCGAAACAAATTATGTTCGTTGACCAAGGCTTCACTGTGCTGTTTTCACACAGAACGACTTCGAAAATTATTTAAGATTCTAATGCTTCTTCCTCGTTCGTTTTAACATACTTGGCAGAAGTCGAACACCTTTTCTAAGCAGTTGCGCGCTTGATATGTTTTACGCTTTGAACTCGAATCATTTCCGAGCGATTTCAGTTGAACGAATTCCTCGTGATCCACTCGTCTTCTTACACCATGTGTAATAGTTGTATGGAATTTATTACCGCCATGGAAAATTCTTCTTCTCGATGGAAATAGTGGATACGATGAAAAAAGCCTTTACACTTAGACGCAGCAAGTAGCAGTTTAACGGAACGTACTTTGAGATTTATGTTCGTTGGCGATTTACCATTTCCACTGATCAAATCTTCATTCTATTCTATTATTTTGCAAAATAATGTGTACGCACAATGAAAATTTGAATATAACAATTAAATACAATAAACTAAATCCTTATACAAATATATAACTAAATAGTTGTATATTTTATTAAATTTAATTAATTATATAAATAATATGTTATAAATAGAAATTCAAGTGAATTCGTTGTTGAAATGAACAAAAATAATATAACTAAAAAGTGAGAAGTAACAATGGATTATAAATTAATGAAAAGTATTTTGTAATAATTTAACTAATTTATTACGTCCAATTTATGTATTTACGTTGTCACAAATTATTTTTACAAAAAAATTGTAATTTTAAAAGATTTTTTAATAGTTTTAATGGTTTTAATAAACATATATATATTTCTTTAGATTACGCGTTGTTGTAAGAATTATAATTAAATAAGTTGAATAGTAATATATTTTATATACATTTATTAAAAAAAAATATTGGCTATTCTATTATTATTATGTTAAAGCGACGAAAAATAGAATAAATTATCTTTCTTTATTACTAATAACGACAAAGGTATTTAAAATTTGTTACGGTGAAAATATGAACGTGAATTATTTCATTTTTAATCATTTTTATCGAATAATAATAATTCCTCCTATATAATTTACAAATTATTTCAAATTGCATTAAAATAAGAATTTTTATTCTTATAGACACAAACGTTACGAAACTTTTATCATTCATCTGAAAATTGTTAAAAAATGTGAAACATTTCATAAAATATTTTTAAAACACTTTAACATGTTAAATTTCAATTTTTTCATGCACGACAATTTCGTTTCCGAATTCCAGACTAAATTTAATAAAGAATATTAAACGTTACAAAAGATTCCACAAAAGTATCCCGTAAATTAAATTAAATTGAGATCCATTTCCAGCAAAGGCTTGCCCATTCATCACGAGTGGGTTAATCTCTGAATGAAAATGATAGAAGTGTTCCTGGAATATGATACAGCAGTAAGCTTATTGAATATTAAGGAGAAAAAGATCAGAGGTAGAAGTGGTTCTTTAATTAACTTGTGAATTCTAGCATTTGCATCTAATTGTGCATAATAATACAAAAACAAAACTGTTTGGAGAAGTCAATGCTTAATCGGATAAACTTATTCTCGTTTACCGTACTAAGGTGCATGAAAAATTGTATTCAACAAATTGTTAAATATATTAATAAAGGAGGCTTGCAGGAGATAAGAAAAATTAGAAATTGATAAAAAAACGTGAATGAAAATGAGGAATTAATTTTAAATAATATAAGTACATAATTTGGAATTATTGTGTTTGAAAATAAATCAAATTGTATAGACAATATTGTTATATACAATTTATTTATTTTTTTTTATTATGATACGATTGATTTATACAATGCAATTTTCATAATAATCATACAAAGTTTCAATATTATTCAAACATATTTTTTATTGATATATGTACGACTCTTAAGTATTCTAATTAGCTTCTAATGAAAAATAATGTGTCTAAGATACATAATATAACTTAGAAAATGAAGTGAAGCAATCTAAATAAAAGTAGTCTTCTGGTTGTTACGACTGCGTTAAAATTTGTTTTACTTACATATAATTACATACCATTTAATTTTTGTTTACTTATAATTGCATATTACATGAGATAAATGATATATAATGGAACCTCGTTTTATATTTCGAGTTCGATTAAAAATAGCGAGAAACTGTAAAATTGAACGAAATAAAAACGAGGTCCTTTGTTATCAAACAATTGCATTTATTCTATGAATAAAATCGAACTGCACATCTTTTAACATAGATATATCAATATTCAACAGAATTTTCTGCAGCAAAAAATATTCGAATCAGAATTTTGAAAAAAATAAATATTTTATAAAATGTTCTACAAACTAGGAACTGAAAACAAATAATTTCTGTGTACAAATTTTAAAAAATAAATTTTGTTAAGAATATTCATTATAAAATTGTTGATAAATCGTGTTTTCTTCTAGTAAGTTTGATATAGTTACTATATATGTTTTTAGTGTATAATGTGGTTCGTTCTTTTGAGTCCTCTACCGAAACCAATGGTGGTGAGGACCCCTACTCTTGAGAGAACCGTGTAAAAAAGTAATACCCGTGTTGGGCTACCTGTAGCAAACCATCCTCCGACACAAATACGTTTGCGGTAATCCATTAAAATATCTGAACACTAAAAATACAAAAAAAAAATATGAAATATCTCAAGAAATATCACAGAAATGCTTTGGAAATAAAAAGTATATTTGTATGTTACACCTTCCCATTTCTATTTCTAATCGAACTCGAAATATAACTGCAATTAATCATAGTTACTTTTTTTTTAAATAATTTTGCATTTAAAGTAAAATTAAGTAAACTGATACAAATTTTTGAAAAAGATTGAGAAACATGTTGTGTTTAAGAATTCTATAAAAAACATCATTAATAAATACACCTCTTCCCAAGTAGTATAAAGGGTGCATTACCCCCAAGTAAACTTCACGAAACAGATAATTTCAAAATATTCTTTTAAAAGCTAATTATCAAGCAAAGTGGTGGAATTCTTGAGGTTAATGTTAAAAACACCAACTCAACCTTGCTATCATCTTTCATTTATTCCTTAAAATTACAAAATGGTAAAGTTATAAAATATTCTTTGCCATCGTGTTTAACAAAACATAGTGTCTGAGATAAGTAAAAATAAAATGTTCTAGGATAAACTTATGCAGTATTAAATATCTTAGAATGTAACATACGATTTTACAATTAAAAACGCTAATCTTAACCCTTTGCAATCCGAATTATTCTTCAATTTAGTAGTTCCATCGTCAACAATTCCCTACTATTTCAAGCGTTTCATTTGAAATTCACTTGAAATTTACTTGAAAATGTTGTCAGTTGCATGACAATTCCTCGACTGTTATTTGCGAACTCTAAAACAACTCTAAAACTTTGTTGCAATTTATATTTGCCTCTTTTTCTTATTTAACAATGTCGAGTCACATTCGACAAAGGAGCGCAAAGAGTTAACCCTTTGCAGACCGAATTATTCTTCAATTTAGTAGCTCAGTCGCCAACAATTCTTTACTATTTCAAGCGTTTCATTTGAAATTCACTTGAAATTTACTTGAAAATGTTGTCAGTTGCATGACAATTCCTCGACTGTTACTTGCAAACTCTAAAACAACACTAAAACTTTGCTCCTTTTTCTTATTTAGCGATGTCGAGTCACGCTCAACAAAAGACCGCAAAGGGTTAAATGCAATCAGCCAAAGGAGCGTCAAATCGACGACGCCATGACGCTTCCTCGTTAATCGCTCGACAAGGTTAACCCCATAGTTAGCTATATAACACAAGTCGCTGAAAGATAAAAGTGTCTGAGATAAATAAAAATAAAAAGTTGTAGCGTAAACTTATGCAGTATTAAATATCTTAGAATGTAATATACGATTTTAAAATTAAAAACGCTAATCTTAAATGCAATCAGCCAAAGGAGCGTGAAATCGACGACGCCATGACGGTTCCTCGTTAATCGCTCGACAAGGTTAACCCCGTCGCGTGGCTATCGCAGCAATTGGCTGGCTGCTGGTCAGGATCGATGATATTTAAAGTAGCTCGCGAAAGGAGGAAGCCAGGCAAAATATATACACGGAGTCCGTTCCCGATTCTTATCGTGGAAGGGTTATGCCCCCGCGCGCGGTCGACACAGTGCGGTCTGGGGCCCGCAGCCGAAGAAGAAAAACGCGATAGGATCTCGTTCCGGCCAGCAGGTCGCTCCGCAGAACCGTTCCTCTCTCGTAATTACGAAATTGCCTCTTTGAAAGATCCGCTCCGCGTTCCGTTCTCTCTATTTTCTTTTCCATCGGCGTCGTTACCCGCCGTTTCTCGCCGTCCCAGGCTTCCTGGCCACCCCTCTCGACCCGTCCGCCTCTTCCTTTTTCCATAGCGTCATCGCGAAATCGGCAACGCATTATATCCCATCCTCCCCCCTCGATTACCTTATCCCCTTCATCCCCCTCCGTCCAGCTTTCGTCGTCCCTTCTCACGCGTTCCTTTTTCTCCTCCGGTAGCCGATCTTACGCAGCGTCTGCCCTTCCCTCCCTTCGTCTGTTACCGCGATCGGTAATTTTAACGCCCGGCCAGTTTCGTCGAACGACTTCATCCAACGGAACCACCGTTCACGGACTGCGTCCGGAGAACCAGAGGATCGTTTATACCCCAGTTTACCGATTAAAGGAGCTGCGTATACCGCTTGATTCTGTTTCTATCTTCGTCTACGAGATTCGAGTCGCATCACCGTTTCGCTCTGTAGTTCGGGTCAGCGAAGGGTGCGAACTCTTTCAGAGCTTCCGATGGGTGGTCGCGTTCGGGGGTGAGTTGTTAGCGACGATATGGTGGCAAGTTGGCAGCAATAGAAATTAATTTCGGTTTTCTTAGAATTATGTAAGTTTGGGTAAGTTATGCAGGGGTGTAAATGAAGTTATACAGGCAGATTTTATTTTTTTTTTTATATTAGGTTGATTTGTTTGTCATGTTTACTCATTGCGATTTAATTGTAGAAATTTTAGATCTGTGTTATTGTCTCATTCTACTTTTTCAAGGTTGTAAAAGAAGTTATACAGGTAGATTTTAGTTTTTTTTAGATTACATTGATCTGTTTGTCGTATTTACTTATTGTGACTTAATGGTAGGAGTTTTAGATCTATGTTATTGTCTCTTTCAACTTTTTCAAGGTTGTAAAAGAAGTTGTACAGGTAGATTTTAGTTTTTTTTAGATTAAATTGATCCGTTTGTCATATTTATTTATTGTGACTTAATTGTAGAAATTTTAGATCTGTGTTATGGTCTCTTTCAACGTGTTATTGTCTCTTGTCAATTTCAAGATTGTAAAAGAAATTATACAAGTAGATTCTAGTTTTTTTTTAGATTAAATTGATCTGTTTGTCATATTTATTTATTGTAACTTAATTGTGCGAGTTTTAGGTCTATGTTAATGTCTCTTTCAACTTTTTCAAGGTTGTAAAAGAAGTTATACAGCTAGATTATACATTTTTTTAGATTAGGTTGATTTATTTGTAATATTTGCTTATTTTGATTTAATTATAGAAATTTTAAGTCTATATTAATGTTTCACTTAACTTCTGTAGTTAGCATTTTTTGTAATAATAAATATATGATACAAATTTATTCATTCATACAACAAGCAGAGTTGATTACTAAATATTCTTATTGCAAGTTATAATTATATATTTTAAACAGGCCTTTGTATCCCATTTGCAAAATAAATTACAAGTAGATTTATCGTAATTTTCTATTAGCATGTTCATTTAAGGCTAAACGTTTTTATTCTTAAACTTTGTAAGGTTTAACGTAGAAAGAAAATAAAAATGAAACATTTTAGAAGAAAATGGCGGTCTGATGCGTCGTAAAAATTTATCTACGCATATCTAGCCTCGCAAAATGGAAACTGAAAATACAAGACGCACACATGCAAAACAAGGAAATTGTACGATACGATCTTTACAAACGAAGTGTAATTACCATATCCGTACTTCAAATTACAGAAGAGAGGAATAACATTAAGCTATAAAAATTACGAAAATGATGAGACTTTGTTCCTACGTGAGTACCTAATTATACGTTGGTAGCGCAGATAAGAAGATATTCTCAAGATATTCTCATAATAATTATGTGTGCAACTAAAACATTATACATGTTCCAATTTTTATTTTCGAAAGGTCTTTTGTTTTTTGAAAAATCCAAGAGACATAATAGAAGCAACAAAAATCATTATCAACTAAATATTGTTTGATGCAACATGTATGTATAAAATGTAAAAAGAAATGGTTTTTGTAAAAAAATATTAACATTGTTTAATAAACAGTACATTAAAGGCGATGATACAAGCGCGAACAGATCGCTCGCCATCTTTAAGGTTTCAAGGCTAGATGTACTTCGATATGCAACGCGCAAATTAATTATCATTTTATTATTTTTGAGAAGAGAAAGTTGTACAACAATTCTGTGATAAAATTAGAGAATTAAAAAGTTAATAGAGATTCCATATAGATTTTTGATAATTTTTATCTTTAATAAATTATATACATATACTTTTGTATACTTATAGATTGATTAAAACTTAATCTAATTTTAACTCAGTAATTTAATCTTATTTGCCTTGTTAATATATATTTGTAATAAAATAGTAATTTCTGTTAATATTTGGAAAAGAATATATGAAACTGCACTGTATAGCCTTAATTATTGTGATTTATGACAAAAAGAAAAGTAATTGCAGTAAAAAACCGATTTTAAAGCGCTAAACATCACTCGCAACATTAATAAACCAAATTACCTACAAACAAATATTTAAATACATACGGAAACTAATAGTTATTCAGCAAAACAGATCGCATTAAATAAAGTGCAGCATTAATATCACCATATTATAATTTCTTCCACATTCCCGCGTGAAAGCTATACAAATTGCAATCATTTCAATCCTTTGCTGAAGATAATCACGATTCGACATATTAAACAATTCAAAAGAATACAAAATTTTACATTTAATTTATTGAATAAATAAATAACTTCATAAAAGTTTTGTATTACGCTTATCTAACGTTCTAAAATGGAAAGTAAAAATTGCATTATCGACTGTTTCTCGAGCGCGTAGATCGCGGACGCCAATTAAAATCCACGATTCCTCGAGATCGATTCGCGAGGAGCACCGAAACGAGCGATCTCGGAGATCTTGTCGGCGATTAACGCCACGCTTGTAATTACTCGTTCCACACTCGAAATCCGGACGAGGTTCCTCCTTATCCACCGCGAAGGGCGGTCGGAATCGGCACTCGTTGACGGCGCGTCCAAAGCGGACGGGTGTCTGTTCCTCGTAAAGGCGAATCATTAACCTCGCTGGGAGGAATTCCCCCCGCGGCGAACGACTCCACACCTGTTTCGATGGTAGCTCTTCCTGCTGCTACGTGGGTCACGCTGGTTGCGCGCCTCCTTCGCCCTCTTCTTTTCCGCCGCGTGCCTCTCGCCTCGCCCTCGCTCGAGTTCGAGGTCGTCCCACGTCCGTGATAATCCGGCTAATTTCGCGGAGGTGGTTCCCAACAGCTGGGGAAGGCCTACTCGTCGCATATCCGACTCCCAGGCAACGTTAATGCGTTTTACGAGGAGCGCTCTCTGTCTTCTCGTGTTGCGACGTGCTCGTTGATGCTTCCAGGGCGGCGGTCTGCGACCATTTCTTTCTCGTTTTTTGCTTTTCGAAGCTCTGCGTTGTATTTCGAAGCATTGTAAAATAATACCAATCTCGTGCTTTGTTAATAGATATTTGTAATTATTAGTTTTGGGGAATATTAACACATTCCATCTCCTAATCCTCCTCTCTCCTATCGCCAACTATTATTTTGTAATAGCATGTGGAAGTGGTCTTTTTAGAATACTAGAATCGTGATAAAAACCTGAATAACAAGAAAAGTATTTTTTTATATATATATATTGCCCTGGGTTTCATAAATTGAAATAGATAATGCAAGTGCAAATACGAGTTAATTCGTGACTGGTCAACAATGCGTTAATTAAGTTAATAATTCGCTTTACTTGCGAATTGGAGAGAGACTTAGAATACTTGGAGGGTGGTTTTGAGGTAAACTATAGTTGGTATTGATGAATATTTATGGTGTTTCTAATTATACTTTTTGCGATATTTAAGTGATGGGTTTAAGTTGATTGAGTGAACGTTTTATTGCAAAGTTAGGTATTGTTGATATTATTTTTAAGGATACAGTGCAACATACTTTTCTTCATTTTAATTTTTTAAATTAATAAAATTTGTATAAATGTTGTTGTTGATGAAGTATATTGTAGGTGTTACGTTAATTTTGTATCCACTGTGCTGTCAATATACTTTTTTGCATAAAGTGTTCTAATTTTGTCTGTATTGTAAAAAGTATAGAACAGGGTCTAGTGTTCAGGTTAAATTAGTCATACAGAGGTTCTTAAGCTTATGTAGTCCGTCTTGAACAACATTTTTTCCCAACCATAAGCCCAATAACCAGATAAGCAGCAACAAATACAAAAAGTCTTAACTCTGTAGGATTTTTTATTAAATGAGGTATTTGAATAAAAGCTAAAAGTTGGGGAATGTAAAGTTAATGTCAAAATTGTTTCACGGATTCCCAGGTCCGCGCACGGTTTAAGAAGCACTGTGTTAGAATACGATTTTTGTGCAAGTAGAATTTATAAAAATAAAGAATAAGAAATTTATAGATTTATAAAAATATAAAAGTGTCTGAGATAAGTAGAAATAAAAAGTTGTAGCATAAACTTATACAATAATAAATATCTTAGAATTTTACATACGATTTTACAATTAAAAACGCTAATCTTAAATGCAATCAGCCAAAAGAACTGAGAGAGAGTAAATTCTACGAATATGTGCAAACTTGTCTAATTTAATAAACATAAATTATTTTAAAGCATATGGAAGCAAGGGAGTTCTGCAGTGTTCGAGATTTTTAAACTTTTGTGTACTATGGTTAAAAAGTCACTTGAATACATTTAAAAATGCATTATTTTAATTAAATATTTATAGTAATTAGAATTTGAAATTGTTTCGTACATAAAATCTGTCTAATATAACTCAAAATATTTTACTTATTTCAAACAAAAGCGAAAATTGAAAACTTAATTTGTTCATTCATTCCTTACGTTACAAATATAACGAAATGATATGTAAATGATATTTTGACACAGGGAGAGAAGGAAAGGATTGCACGTGTAATTAATTAACATTAATCTTGATGCTAATTTTTTCAGTCTATTTAAATTTAAATGACTACGAAAATATTACAAAACTCATACAACATACAAAAACTCAGCCTATTCAAATCGAACTCTTAGGAGGTAAACAAAACAGTCCCCTATTGCATTACTTCAAACGAAGGTTTCAGAGTACAACAATGTACATGATAAGTAAGATTTTATACATATATGTGATACAAAAAAGCATCCATGTAAAAACTGCTTAAAGACTATCTGAAATATTGGCACTTTAAATTCACCCTTTTGCAAATCAACTTCATCCTTTTGCCAATCACATTCACCCTGTTGCAAATCACATTCAACCTATTGCAAATCAAATTTAACCTTCTGCAAATCAAATTCACCACTTTGCAAATCAAATACTTCTACTTAAGTACACTATGCAAAAAAACACCACATATAAACTAGGTAGTAAGAAATGAAAAATTTAATTCAAGAAGATACAGGTATTTATTTAAATGAAATTACCAATTCATTAAAGTCAGTAGATACTAGATAATTCTTAATTACATAATTAATGTATGTACTATGTATATATGAAAATTACTTAAATATAATTTATACATAATCTTATCGTATATATATTTATTTATAATTTATATCTGTACCTTTTTGAATGAAATTTTTTATTTCTTCCTACCCAATTTGCATTTAGTATTTTTTTTTTTAATAAAATATTCAAGTATAAGTACTTGATTCGCAAAACGGAATCTATACTATCACTAAAAGCATAGATTTGATTTGTAAAAAGGTTGCATTCAAAGTGCGAATACAGTGTATCGAAATGGATGTAGATATTATATTAACGCTTTGCTCTCGAGAGGCGACTCAGTCGCCACGTTTCACGTGGCAACACGAATTTCTCGTCGACTGATTTTAAGTTTCAAAGTCCTACAAAAATGGATTTCAGGAGCAAAATTTATTCCAGTTGAAGATGAATTTGATTTTGATCTGTTGAAAAGCGAGATCGATTGTATTCACAATGAAATTAGCGACAGAGAAAATGAAAGCAGCAATGGAGATAGTGGCATAGTATTAGGTGTAAGAAATCAGAAAATTGGAGTAATATACTCTTCGAAAATAACAGTGATGCCCCACAAGACTCTAATAATTCAAAATGGACACCTTGTGATGAATCTAGCAATGTACCGCTAAGAATAAAATTTAAATTCGGTGAAATAAAAACAAAATAAGATTAATGAAATATTAAAATATGTTTTTGTAAGTTAATTTGTATATAAAATCATTTTATGTTTTGTGAGGCACTCGTCACATATGCAAAAGAAGTCGTTGAGCGCAAAGGGTTAACACGTTGAACGCCACGATGGTCATCAATGACCAAAGTGCATCAACTATTTATAATTGTAAAAGTTGAATGAAAATTGACAGTCAATGCATTTTCAACATCATCGTTAATTAGAAGACGCTTTGAAATAAAATGTGCACTATATAACGATTAAAAAGTTTTATTGGACCAAAAATGAAAAGTTCATTTTTATTCGTGGCGCTCTGAGCAAAACATGTGATTTCGACGTGGCAGTCAATGTAACACAAAGGGTTAAAGGGATAAAAGTTAAAACATTTTTTTTATGCCAGAGACAGACTTAACAATTTCAGATTCATTAATTTCGTATCGAATGCCATAGCATTCATTTTTCATTTCATTTTCATTGTAATTCAGAATTACATCAGAATGCTACATCATTTAAATTTTAAAGCCAGTTATTATTCATTTAATTTTTGTAATTATGATGCATTTAAAGTAATAATCAACTGATTTATTAAATATTTTCATATTATTTTATCTTTTCTGTGTGTATTAAAAATTTTTTTTTATCTGTTTTCTGTGTATTTGAAATTGCTTGTCTGTTTCGGCAATTCACTGAAATGTTTAGTGTTCAGGTATTAAGTTGCTAATTTATTTATTATTTTATTTCTTGTTTGTAGCGACGAGACAACAGGCTTTCATTTCACTTTGATTTTGGTAGAAGCTGTACAAACGTCACTAATAAAATTTCATTCATAAATGCTAATAATAATTTGAAGAAAAACAATAATAATCAGAGAAATAGAGGAAGAAACAGAGAGAAAGGCAGTATAGTGGAAACGGAAACATTGAACATAAATTCATATTTCTTTTCCTTAGTCTTCAGACAACATCGGCATAATCGAAGTTCCGATAATCCAATTTTTTCGTTGATCAACGTTCTGGTATTTCATTGTTCCGCTAATCGAGTTTTCGATAATCGAAAGAGAAGAAATAATTTCCATTGACTTCTGGTATTAAATAAATGATCGTGAACCTAATAATAACAAATTTACAAAAAAGTAAATACATAACACAAATCAGCAGTTGTATAACTTCCTAATTTTAAAATACGAAGTAGGTTCTATTAAGAAATCATTTTATACCATATCTGATTCAATTTTCTTCCATTTTATTCTGCAATCTTAATATTTATATCTTGTCGACAATTTCTATACTCGAATCAATATTTGGAGACGAGGCATTTTTTGGAGCGAAAATCTTTTTTTCGTCGCTACTCATAGGTTCCATCCTTGACGATCCTGGGCTACTCATTTTAAGGTCTAACTTAAAATCAATACAAATTTTAAGTTTTACACACCTTTAACCTTTAATTTTAGTAGAAATGATCATATCCTCACAATTACTCTTTGATTAACGACTGATAATTCAAGTTTAGTTTCAAAACACGCACAATTTGTTTTTTGTACCGTCTTGCCTCGAAAACTTACAATATACACGGTGTGTTGCTCGTCTCGAATGAGTTAAACGACAAAGAAATAAGTAAAAATCGATTTTGAGCAATTGAGAATGTTAATCTTTTGCAATTTCCTCAGAGGGGACGTCAGCATTGAATAGTGATCACGCAGATTAAATTTATTCCACAGCAGCTTTTTGAGAAATGTTCGTTTCCCTCTAGTTTTCTATTGAAATGGAAATTTTCTGTTGTTGGGAGACGTTAGCAATAGAAACTATTGCTAAAATATTGCTAAAGTATTGCTATTTTAATAATAGTTTATTTTACTTATGATTGCGATACTTAACCCTTTGCACCCTTTGTCTCCTCTGAGGAGACATCAGCAATGATTAGAAATTGCGGAGGACAAACTTATTCCACCGCAGATTTTTGAGAAATTCATGTTTCCCTCAAGTTTTCTATTGAAATGGAAATTTTCTGTTGCTGAGAGACGTTAACAATAGAAATTACTGCTAAAATATTGCTATTTTAACAATATTTCTAACTTCTATTGTGAACATCCTCGAAGGAGCAAAGTGCAAAGGGTTAACCCAAAATTGATTGCTAATGTTAAAAACTTATTCCACCACAGCTTTTTGAGAAATGCAAGCTTCCCTCAAGTTTTCTATTGAAATGGAAATTTTCTGTTGCTGAGAGACGTTAACAATAGAAATTACTGCTAAAATATTGCTATTTTAACAATATTTCTAACTTCTATCGTGAACATCCTCGAAGGAGCCAAGTGCAAAGGGTTAACCCAAAATTGATTGCTAATGTTAAAAACTTATTCCACCACAGCTTTTTGAGAAATGCAAGCTTCCCCCAAGTTTTCTATTGAAATAGAAATTTTCTGTTGCTGGGAGACGTTAACCATAGAAACCATCGCTTAAAGATTGCCATTTTAGCAACAGTTTCTATTGCTAACCTTCAGAAATAAGCTTAGTACAGAGGGTTAATATCCACAACATTTTTAATTAATTGCTGCAAAGAAGAAGAATCATATGCCTTCCAACAATGATTTTTCACGCAGCCAAAATTTTCACAATGATTTTTCACGAAGCAAAATTCCACGCCAACAACCTTCGTCATAACTGAACAGCTGTCGTACAGCTAGACTGCTTAACTAAGGGCAGATTCTCTGCCCGTGAAAGTTTCCCCTGAAGAAGCAAGCGACAGGGTGAGTCGTGCGAACCCTGTCGAGACATTCGACACTGGAAGCCGTGTTTATACGTGGCTCTCGCCTGTCCGTATCGCTCTTCGTCCGTCCTTCGTCATCGTCAGCTTTAACCGGTCAGTGGAAGTATCGATCGCTGTGTATCAGGTTCCACGACGGCTGCCCACGCGACTGCTTCCTTCCTTTCTTCGTCCTCGTTCTTCCGGAGGAGTCGTTCCGCCATTTTGGTCGCGTTACGACGCAATGTTGGTCCAATTTGCTACGTTCTCAGCGGCGGTGAATCAAACAGATTTTTTAGGGGAATTGTAATGGCAACGAGTGGGTTATTGAACGCGTTCGCGTCAGCGTTACAATTCGTGTTTCTTTCCAAGAGGCAGCAGGTCTAAAAACGTTTTGCTTTATCGGACGACATCGAACTAAAGTGTAAAATGATATTTTATAGCAACGATAGCTATTTCTGGTCCTTCTTTTTTGGAGCTGTTGCTGTCATGTAGTTCAGTTTAGGTGTTCAGACTGATAACATTTTTAGTAATAGTATTTCGTCGCAGAGGGGTGGAAAACGTCGGGTTTTCGAAGGTCAAGTTAATTATTTTTTCAATATTGTATTGAAATACAATAAATCATACTTTTTTCGATAAATATACTATTGGATATGGGTAAAAAAAATGAAAATTGTCTGTTATACTTTTTATACTTTACTTTATTTGAAAACTAGGAAAAATGTTTGTATGCCACGAGAGCTATATCGAAAGTGAGGACACTCGATAGAAAATCTAGGGTCCTTCTGCTTAAAGGAAAAATGATGATACAAAGTCTGCACGTGTTTTTCTCTCAGGGCCCGCTCGAACCAATAGATTTCTTCCATTATTTACTTACAGGATTCTATTTCTTAACAGAGGATTCATTTTTCAATCCAACATGAACTCTAAATTTAATTACTTTAATTTTCAACTCCATAGCAACGAACTACACACTTAGTTATACACGCCATCCAATAGGACCCCTAACCCCTTGAATTGAAATGACGAGTCCACCTGGTCATGAACTTTCTTAAGCAAACTGTCAATAAAAAGCTGCACTCACCAGAAACTATTGGCAGTTGATACTTTTTATGAAGTATATGTAAGTCATAGCGAGTTTATTGGTTTGATACACTTGCGTGCATGCTTCTAGTAGCCATTAATATGTAATTTGTATAAATCTATGGAACTAGTACCGCGGAAAATAAATGCACGACACGACGTACTAATCAAGTGCAATAGCGGTTATTTTACTACTGATATCCGTCTATAGAAGTTATTATACTTTTTCTGAAGGGAATATAATAAATATATAACGTGTGGAGATATTATTCGATATAGCTAAAAGAATGGAAGATTTTTTATGCGAAAGTGATAATGACAGTGTTGAATTAAGTGAATATGAATAGTCAGACGAAGAAGGATTTGATACGTGCTATTCCAGACACTAATTATGTTTTTATATGTATATATAATAATAAACATTCATATAAATGTATGAAACGAATATTATTTTTACTAATAACAAATTGTTTGGGCAACAAAACCGTAAATTTCTATTAAAATTAAGAAAATTAAATAGCCTGCCTGAGCAGTGCTGACTGAAAATAAATTGCAATTCAAAGGGTTAAGCGTGAGCCACCAGAGGTACATGTTGGCGTGAACGTATTAAGTTGTAGTTTCAATTGGAATAATTAATTTTTTACTAAAATTAAAATTTAAGTAAATTGAATTTCTTAAACTGAGGGAAAATGACTGAGTCAAGAGTCACCACCCTTTCGTTGTTGAAGCAATTGCTTCGCAAAGCAAAACTGTACATCTTCTAGATGTCTCATATTTTTAAGTTCGTGTCTTTTTGGATTTTTCTCGATTAACATAGCGTTGAAGCACTGCAAGTGTCAAGAACAGGGAAAGTCTAAATGTCTGCAAGAGTGAAGGCAGTCTTGAGAGTCCTTTAGTGTTTCCGTTTTACTCAGTTGTAATTTGCCAGGCGTAGAAAAACGAGTGCGATCATTCCCCATAGAACACAGTAATTTTGGAATAAAGTTTTGTTGTTACACGTTTATCACTTTCTTACTTTTCCTTTTTCAAGAGAAAATCTCAACATTCGCTACTTTTTTCACTGCCATCATAGACAAGCATTATCCTTTTTATAGAAAATGACGTAAGTAGAAGCACAATCAGTTCTCGTTAAATATTTGCAAGATGAATTTTTTTCTATTTTTAAGTAATTTTTAGTCGAAGATTTTAAAATTTTGTGTATATGTTTTTTGAGATGATACAATGTTATCTTATGGAAACACATCGTATGCAGGGCTTTTTTATATCCTCGACGTATCCAGCGAGTAATGTTTTCATAATAAACAATTAATTGTATAAACCATTAAATTTTCAATGGTTATTATTCCACCTCGAAACGAATTGCGCATAAATGGAAATCGTTATGAAAATGAAGTTTGAAATGCTTTACTAGTTTGCAAAAATCTCTGCAATATCACTTATATTGATAGTTTGATATTCTTCATATTATAAAACAAAAAAGCGATCGATTTATTATAAGAAATTATTCAATTTTCCTCGTTTTTGAGAGCTTAATGAAGTAATGGCGTTAATTATCTTCACTCCTAAAATTCTCCGAGTATAATTCACTGTTATTATTGTTATTAACCTAATCTCGAGAATCCCTACTTGGAGAATCAGAGGGAACATAGAGCTCGGTTTTGTCTGCAGTGCGATGCAAATAACATGTCGCGATTTGATTAATATTGCAATCGTTGTTCGAATAATTCATCGAGGCTAGATATTTAGATAAACGCTTTATTGCGAAGCTGAAATTAAGCTCATTGACAAGAATAAATTATTAGAATTTAGCTAATTTTATGGGAATTGCAAATTTGTTATTCACAAATAGATATTTGTAGCATTTTAATGTTTGTTTAATAAACAAATACTTTAACAAGTAGACAATTGTCTTAACTGTTTAATTTTTGTTTAAGTTCGTAATGAATTTACAAGAAAGTTTTAGTCAAACCTTATACAATAATAAACTATTTAAATTAGTGTTGTATACAAAAATTTTAATTTTGTGGTTTTAAAGCTGATAATTTTTCATATTAGGGTGAGTCAACATTAGGCATAACTAATGTGAAATAACATGATATTAAAGAATTCTGCTTTTGTTTGTAAAATAATATTAAAAAATAAGTAGCATTGTTTGTAAAGTAATATTAAAAAAGTCTGCAACTCGATTTTTCCAAGGAAATCTTTAAACAGATTATATGCATTTCTGTCAAGTTAACACAGTATTTTTGAAAACTCAAACAACCCATGTAACAATAAAATATTTTTGTAACAATTTTTATTATTTATATTATACGTATCATTAATTCTGTTATTTGAAATGCGAAATATTAATTAATTCTGAATGATTCGAAACTATATTTTATCTTGTTTTATATAAAAGGTAACAAAGTTGTTTCTTTTTTATCAAAACAATTATCAGTCGTGTTATTTATTTATTTATATCCTGTTTCCTTTTCACTTGAAAAATTAAATTCATTATTATATTATTAATATAATTCGATAAATTAGATTTGGAAAATGAAGACCTCACTGAAAATAACAAATATTGTCCAAACCTCATTATTATATTTTAAATTTGACTGTTTCTAATAAAAAAAAGTCTGAAATTTCTCATGAAACATATAATATTACAATTTTTATAACAGTTTTATTAAAATATCAATTTCTATTCATTACAATAGTTACTTGGCTTCTGTATCATTTTTTCCCATAGATTTTAAAGAAATATAAAAATAATTGGATTTATGCATTGTCGAGATTCACCTCTTTCGAAAATTTAATATATATTAATGATCCATTCGTTAGTAGTTTTATATTCCGTTTATTGACTGTCTCTCTCGATTGGGAACACGAGTACCGGTTTTGAAAAAAGAACCTCAGCAATATTTTAGATAATGCAAAACTTTCATTTCTTTCATCGCGTTATCGTAACAAAATAAAATAATAAAAACTTATGTGTTTAAATATTACAAATTGTTAAATAGTAATTTCAATGAAATTAATTACTATCTGAAATTAAATTTTCATCGAAAGTATATTTTGTACTCCATGTAAACTTTTCCAAATTTTATTTAAGATCTACTCTCTATGAATACAGATTTATAAATTTGTATATTTTACAAAATTAGTGTTCGAATACAAGTATTAGAAAATGAATTTTTAACTGTATTTTTTTTTAAGCTTGGAGACATATTCGTTTTCTAATGTATAATAAATAAAAAAAGCACATACTTTTTTATCGATTCACGAGAAAAGTTTCTATTTTTTACTATTTTATTACTATTTACTTTTAATAAACCAGCGCATCAACCAGCAGAATTCACTATGATTTATCCCATAAATATTCGATTAAACGAATATATCCATTCTTACAAAAATAATAAAATGATAATTAAAATTTATGTCAAATTAACCCAATTGAATTAAAAAAATTGTATCATTCAAGTGGCTACAATTCGTTTTTAATGTTCAAAAACCTGTTAACTCGACATTTCTCACGTCAAATCGAAAGAACCCAGTCATTGCGATCATTGTACGAGCAAATATCCGGCTCGTGATATCGCGAGCGTAATTGTTATTACCGCGAGCCGTTGCTGTTCGTTACCACTCGAAACGATGACTGCAGCCCAGACGAAAAGAGGAAGTTAAAAGGCAGTGTTCCGCGCGCGTTAAGGAAGTTGAAACGATGGAAAGCCCGAATATCAGGAAATTAATGATAGCGGGTCGACGGTGGCACGCATAGAGGGCAATCGGTGTGAAATCACTTCGAGCAATCATTGTCCTTAATTAAAAAGTAAAGCAGCCCGTGTTCGTGGCTGCATCTGCTGTTGGCGCGCGAAACGGGCTCCCTTTTTTTCTTCTCTCTCCCATCTTTCTGCCGCGTACACCTGCTCGTTACCTTCGCTAATAATTCCGGGGCAATCGATTTTTATGGCTCGTTCGTTCCTTTCGTTATATCCGTCTGCATTTAGGCATGCAAACCGCTTGCTTCGCAATAACGCGGGTTGTTACCGTCGTTTCTGGCTGCACGGTGGAAATTTCGACGCGCAGCCTGCATTGTTACCCCCTTTTTTCTGCGCATTAAAACAGTGTCTGCGAAGAGGAGGTTTCTCGTGCGTGAGTTCGTGAATGGAAACGTTATCGCATTGATAATTTCGAGTGAAATGCGTGCACGCTTTATCGATTGACGTTCATATAAATATGAAGTTTTGTTTATACAAATATTTAAAGTAAAATTTAATTAAATCGTCGAGAAATTGGACATTTATATGAAAATGTAATTTAAAAAATAGGGATAAATAAAAAAGTGATAATCATATATCGTTACTTAGATATAGTGTTAAAAATATGAAATTTACATAATTGGAGTAATTTATTAAATTTTGGGATATAGAAGTATGTTTGAATAATTATATACATTTACATGTGATAATTACCTATGTAAATTGCTTTTTTACGTCAAAGTTTTTTCTCGCAAGAATAATTCGTTGCTTTACTTTGATGAACAATGTACTTCAAAAAAACATGTTTATCAGAACATTTTAGAAAATATTGTAAAATTCAGAGTGTCTTTTTAACAAAAGGAATTAAAAAAAGCATGAACAATAAATATTATACCATCGCAAACCTAACTTAACTAAAAATAAAATGATCAAAGTTGCGCAGTAGCTTACTACTTGCAGTCGCATTTTATAAATCAATTAGAACGATATATAATTAGTCATAAAAATGCACGCATTTACCAATTTTCAAATTTTATTTTCGCTCTGTACGTGTGTATATTAATTTTTTAATTAAAAGTAGACAATTTATAAAAGATTGTAATATTTCGTACATATAATTGATATACTAACACCTTGCTGGCCAAAGACGCATTAGTACGTCTTCTAAATTCAAAATTTAGTAGTCATTAACATACTAGTACGTTTTGTGCGGTGGTGGCTTGCGTGCAGGCATTGTAAAATTGCAGCATCCCCTATTTCCATTTGA
Organism: Xylocopa violacea; assembly: GCA_963969225.1. Taxonomy (NCBI): domain Eukaryota; kingdom Metazoa; phylum Arthropoda; class Insecta; order Hymenoptera; family Apidae; genus Xylocopa; species Xylocopa violacea. The sequence continues at coordinate 27,241,273 of CAXAJV010000004.1, forward strand.
TATCATCGATAAAATTCAATATAACAAGTTTTTTTTTCTTTAAAGTTAAGGATTATATATTGTACAAATATAAAGAAAGAATTAACATCAGTAGCCATCCTTCAGTTTGAGAAAAAGATAGAAAAATCATTGTATGGAACTATGCAGCACCCTCGCTAATTTTGGCCACGGGCCATCATTGGTTTTGTGTATTTTTTTTCGCAAGTTTGACATCCAACGCTTTAAAAAGGAAAAATAGCAAAATAAGCTTATTTACATTTAATTACAATGCATAAAAAAATGCTAACTTAAATAAAATATATTGATGCGGTGTAATGATGTTTGTGTTGAGAATTGGGTTGGGGTAATTGTACGTAATAAACGTAATAAACGTATTGAAATAACGGCCAGCAAGCTGGATGTTAAACTGCATAAAATGTATTATTTTGATTAGGTATATTTAGCTACTTTCTATTTATGTATATTAATTTTTTATTTAAATTAGACAAATTATGGAAAAATCGTAATATTTCGTACATATTTTCGAAAATACGATTTTTCAAACATTGATATTTTAAACTGTATAAAATTTGTAATTTATAGTGGGCTATTTTTGTGCAACAAAAGTGCAACAAAACATTGTACTCTTTTATGCGTTTCACGCAATATAAAATAACTCTCGAAAGGAATTGTAATTAAAAACTGAAATTTACTTCAGTATTCCTTAAAAATTTTAGAACTCCGAAAGTACTCTGATGTATATTGTGAAATGCATTCCATCTTGTACCCAATAGATTTTTAAAATCGCTTAATAAAATACCTTCAAACTATCTAAATTCACCAATCATTTTTTTCAAACACTTAACCAGTCAACTTCAGACGAGTTACACGTCGAACGCAGGACGCATACTCCTATTACAACTATTTTCCAAAACGAGTAAAGCAAAACGAGGAAGAATTAGCAACTGATAAAGAATAACCGATCAACACTTATCGATCGCATCGAAACAAAGTTGTGTACGCACGTCGAGCGCAGTTGACTGTTCGAAATCCCCAAAACTATACACACCTACACTAAAGACGTCCAATTACCCCAGCCCAATTCTCAACACAAACATCATTACACCGCATGAAACGGCGAGCGTGCAAATAATACTTATCAAACAGCCAATCATCCTTACGTACAACATTTCCATCGGGACGGGTCTCTCGTTTCGCACCGTCCACCGCGTTCGACGTTCCTTTCGCACGCGATTCCCGAAACGACGCGTTTAATCCAGAGTGGAACGGAACGCGGCCAGTGTGTCGACGGTTGGTCGCAGAAAAAAACGAGGGGGAAGGGGGGGACGCAGTTGAAACATGAACCGGCCGCCGCCGCGGGAGCAGCAAGAGCAGGGAGACGCGAGAGGGGGCAGCGAACCGGACTCGATGCAAATAATCGTCGCCGGTGTCTCGAGACGCGTTTCTATGGCTCGCAGGTGATTAATCGGCCTCGCACGGCCGGCTGGTTGTATACTGGCGCGAAGAAAACAGGACCGACGGGACGGACGGGTGATTATTTCGCGAGGATCGCTCCGTCATCGCGAGAGGCGGCGTCTCTGATCTGCCTCCGGTTCGGAGGCTCGCGGGCTCTTCCCGTAATCACCTGGGCTCTCGCCACCATGAAAACAGAGAGTGGAAGACCGAACGGGGCAGACGGAGAGCGGTCCACGTTGGAATTCGCGGCCTCCGACGCGTTCCGGCAAGGTCGCAGATTATTCTGCGCGCACCTCCGCGCCGCGTCCTCGAACGCCCGCCGCTGGTTTCCTTCTTCCTCCTCGTCGCGCCGTTCCAAACCCTCCCGGCGACTCTATTAACGCTCCAACTACCGAGAAAAAAACGAGGCTGCGTCTACCGAAACCAGTGAAAATTACTGAGCTCTGAGAAATATGTAGTGATATTTTTCTATTTTACAATTTGTTACTCTTCTTCCAAACGAATTTAACACTAGGTTTACCAAAAGATCATTTTGACCCCCCTGAGAAAACTTTTCGTTAATTTTCTTCAAGAAAATTATTGCCCTTTTTATGAGAATATTTTAATTCCTTTTTACTTTTACCAAAGGGCTCATTTTGACCATTCGAATAAGTTTTATTACATCTGCCAGCACATTTTCATATATTTGTTTACTTTCTTTTATTCCATCATTTTATTGCATTTGGCAACACACTTCTGCGTTTTTTTCCACTTTTTATGCGAATAATGTGTTACAAAACCGTTTTCTTAGACAAACATTCTCTTTCGCTCTGACTAAAAGATTTGGAACGATAAAGGAGATCATATATTTTTCTATTGTCATTCAAAGTGAGCTCTGGGACGTTCAGTGCATTTTACTGAATAAAATATATTGAAAATATAAAAGTGAATTTAGTGTTTTTATAATTATAAAAAATATTGAGAAAATAATGGCAGGACATTCGAAAAAACGTAGATCGTTGAACATTGTAAATGATATAAGAGAGGATTGCTCAAAAGCAGATGAAGGAAGTGATTTAGATACTGAAGCCTTTTCATTGGATTCGTGCGATAGTGAAAGCATAATAAGCAGTGATAGAGAAAAAGAAAATATTTTCAATTTACCTAGACGTGAGAGTGACGAGCAAAATGAAGTCAATTTATATTTTTTCTAATTAAATACCGAAAGGGGACATTTTGGTAGAAATAGGTATATGCCAACTCATGGTAAACCTAGTATTAAAGTTGTGGAGTTCTAATTACTATATAATAAACATAAGAACATAATTATAATGACAATAACTACTAGTCATAATAATAAAAAGAATACCAAAAGTATTAAAATGAAATTTCATTACAATAAATGTAAAAAGTATAATATAACAATATGATAAGAGTGATAGGTGCAATAGTATAATAAATTACTTTATATTTTTATTTCTATTGCAGTTATTATTATCATCATATTATTATACTACATGTTAGTTATTTATATTATATCGTATGTTATTGTTGTTGTTATTATTATTATTGGTATATTATTCAGTTTTTGCAACAGTTCGGAGGCTTTAGGTGTAAAATAATGTTATTTGAAAAAAATTAAGTCCTCTTCCAACGATTACGGTATACAAAATAACGCCATCAATGGCGTTACGTTACACCACAATTAAGTTCAGATGTTTTTATTGTTGTATCGCCAGATAAAACGTGACGTGAATGAAATTTTCTAAACAAAGCGTCAACAAATCTATCCAACTATCTAATCAACGATTTCGTTTTTGAGAAACAGATTATAAAATACTTCTCCACTTTGAGAAGAACCAGTCAAAATGTTTGGTATTGGTATCAGTGGCCGTGCACAAAATTATTTTAAGTTTTCAATACTTTTTATTTTCAAAGAACAAATTGTATTGTATTTTTTAAAAATTCAACATTTGTAACATTTATAAATGTAATTGTTAGATTCGTTTAACGAAAATGATATCCTGCATAGTGGTAATTATAAAAAAAAATGTCAAAAGTAGTTAAGGATGAACTTATCTGGTACCATTAATAAATGAGTTTCTCGACGATATGTTTATGACACATAATTGAAAAAAACTTAATCTTTCCAAAACTTGGGACTCTTTAAATTGCCGCGAGACGCGGGACAAATTGTTAAAAATGGGGACCTTATCGCCAAAAGTGGAACGTCTGGTCATCTTATATTAGATTAAAGTGACCAGACGTCTCACATTAGGTGGGACTGACCCACATTTGGGTTTCTTGTTCCACAAAGTGTTCCGCATTGAACAATCTTTTGTCTTTTGGATTGAAAAATTTTATGTTTATTTTTACGAGATCCATGTTGCAGTTGATATTAGATTTAGGATTTTTCTTGACATTTCAAAACATGAATTTCTTAAGCTGTGTAAACGTTCTTGTAACAAAATATCAGAAAATGATGAACTATTGAAAAAAGGTCGGAAAATTACGAGTGATTATATTTTTATTTGTTATGTTGATATTTTAATTTTATGTATGACTGCGCTTGTTCCATTATGGTTTATAATTTTGTTTATTATTATATTTCTTATATATTTATATATAAATAATATATAATTATATATTATTGAGTGACACAGTATTTTTTACTTTAAATTGTTGTATAATATATATAATATGGTCACTTTATATTAGATACATATTAGGAAAAGAAGAAAGATACTTAATTAGAATTATTTTCAATTCTTTTTAATATTTATAAAAAGATGACGTTTTCAGAAATTTTTCATAAAAAAAAAATAATAGCTTATAGACTAGCAAAAACAAGATTAATTAACATTCACAAACAATAAAACTGATATTAATTTAGAATTAGAAGACAAATTATTCCTTTTTACTTGCTAAATACTAATTCTGTCTGAAAATTTGCACATGTTAATTTGTAGCAAATCTCGCGAAAAGTGCCGGCGGCAACCAATCAGGCAAAGGCAAAGTTTTTTGTGAAAGATGCCACCGTCAAAGTGTTAACTTTTATTTGGATCCTTTTCTTGGACCATCAGACCATCAGAAATTTCAGTAATGCGATACATTCTGTTAATAAATAATAACAAATATTGCGCTCACGTGTTTAATAAATCAATAAATTGTATTCAAATCGTAATGTTGTAATTGTAATGTAGATGTACAGAATTTGAACGTTACGAAGTGCCAATTTCTTGTATTTCACCTAATTCGTCCTTACATCTGATAAAAACCCACTTGCAATTAATTAAGAAGGGTTGTAACAAGTACGCGAGGCATTTAAACGCCAAGAAGATTGGATCTTGCTTCTGTACACGAATGTCCTTCTGCATCTTTTGACCTTGTCCTTCTTTTTCATTTCTTATAGTTCTCCCGAGGCTACTTCGTTAGCAATGACCATTCCTTTAGTATCTTCAATGTCCATTAGCTTGGTTGTCCTTCAAAATCGTATTGCGCTGTTTTATTAAGCAAACACGCTCTTCTTTTTCCTTGTTACTTTATTTTAGCTGGTTTTATATAATGGCAGCGTTCTGAAGAAACCGTGCATTCCAATGAGAATAATAGGGGTGTCGCGTGTGGTTTCTTTTTATTCTGCTGTCTCTTTTCAGAAGTGAAACGATTTTAACCAAACTGTTTCCTAAGTATTCTATTTTGGTCGAACAAAGTTTCGAATGGAATTGCAATTTTAATTAGAAGAATTTGCAATTTGTTTTCGTTAACGAGTCTCTAAAGGAAGAACTGTGTTAAAAGTTTTGTTAAAAAGAAGTTCGTTTTAGTTTTGATTAGGAAAATTTATTACTATTTTTTGTCTTTCATAGTTATTTAATCTGAATAGTCGAATACTTTAGAAAAAGTAAATAGCTACAAATTGAAGATTCAAAGCAAACAATTTCCACGTGCTACAAGTAAAGATTGAGCAATTATAATAAAATAAAAAAAAAAAACTAGTTCTTTTAGAGAAAAAATGAAATGTAGAGTTTTGATCTAAATTTTATTAAAACATTGATAAATTTCATTCTTCGTATTTGGAAGCTATTAGTGCGTAATATTTAATCAAAACTAGCCTTTAAAAAAATATTTATTATAAATTGTTTTTATGTGGTGAATTATACAAATTTATTTGGAAAATATTGAAGTATAAAAATGAAACTTGGTTGACAAGCCATTTTCAAATATATTGCAAATCTGTCCCTAATAAAACACCTTTTCAAGAAATTAGAGTCACCTTAGTGATAATTTCACTTCTGTTCTCTAAAAACGAAAAAACACTCCAGTTTTTAATTTAAAAGTAATAAATCGTAACATTATCAATATAGTATATAATAAATTATCGAAATGAAATTTATATTACTATTTTCACTTTCATCCCCTTTAAAATCCTCATTTTTTCACTCTGAATCTAATATTTTGGTATATCTTAGTTTGTCAAAGCATACTTTACACACAATCGACATGATTTCTCAATTTTTATAATTAATTTTGCGGTCCTTTGTCGAGTGTGACTCGACATCGCTAAATAAGAAAAAGAAGCAAATATAAATTGCAACAAAGATTTAGAGTTGCTTTAGAGTTTGCAAGTAACAGTCGAGGAATTGTCATGCAACTGACAACATTTTCAAGTAAATTTCAAGTGAATTTCAAACGAAACACTTGAAATAGTAGGAAATTGTTGGCGACTGAACTACTAAATTGAAGTATAATTCAGATTGCAAAGAATTAATTTACAAAATTTTTCTGTGGCAAAAATACAGTATCACCGCAGTCTGATCGAGTAATATAAAATAATACGACGCGAAAAAAATAAAAATCAATTTTATAGAATCGTGTAACACGATTTGAAGATTTTATAAAGAACGATCCGTTCGTATGTCGCCGTCGCAAAATAATTAATCCCTCTGGCCCATGGCGCGGCACCGAAAAGAGCATAATTGATGAGGTCCTCCAATGTCTATCGCTTCCCCCCGCTATAAATCCTGCGGTGACGAAAGCTAAATGACCATCCTGCCCGCGCGGAGGTCCGCGTCCTCTTATTAGCTCGGCTCGGTTCCGCTCGCAATGTAAACGTCATGAAAACATTCGCTTAATTGATCAGTTCGGTCCAGTTCGACCTGGCCCTCGATCCGCGTTTCCCAAAAGGAATAATCGTCGAAAACAAATTCTCTGTCGATGGGTTGCAAAGTGTTGCTTCAACAAATAGTGTAAAACAGCGTAGAAATTGAGAAATAATTGTACGCGTTATAGTGGAGGGAGATGGGTTGCAAAGTGTTGCTTCAACAAATAGTGTAAAATAGCGTAGAAATTGAGAAATAATTGTACGAGTTATAGTGGAGGGAGATGGGTTGCAAAGTGTTGCTTCAACAAATAGTGTAAAATAGTGTAAAAATTGAGAAATAATTTTACAAATTACAGTGAAGGATAATGGACGCAAGGGTAGTTGGTTATCAATTTTTTTTAGAGGTTTATACTAAAGCATCGATGGCGGTGATGGATGCAGGAGTAGTTTGTTAACAAATTTTGTCAGAAGGTTTATTTCAAAGCACTGATACGCTGGGTGGCCGAATAATAATGATAATAATCTATTGTTACAATATTTTGAGGGTGTTTGAGCGTTTATATTTAGAGTTCGTAATGTACTAATGCGTTGGGTGACTAAATAATAATTATTATTTATTGTTACAATACTTTTGAAGTGTTTGAGTGTTTACATTAATATAATAATAATAATAATTTATTGCTACAATACTTTTGAGGTGTTCAAGCGTTTACATTAATATAATAATAGTAATAATTTATTGCTACATTACTTTTAGTGTGTTTAAGCGTTTGTATTAAGAATTCACAGAGAATTTGGATTTGTAGAGATTTGTAAATGATACGCCATGATGGTTCATAGCTTACAGAAATTTTGATGACACGGTGTTTACAAAAAATAGATATTTCTGAGACTACTATTTTGCAAAAGTATAGGGTTATATAATATCTGGACTGTAAAATGTTCGTCTAGAATTACGTTCTTTCAGAGATTTTTAAGTTGTTCAAGTCGAAGGGTAGTTTTTTACAGAAATTATAATCTATATTCAATAAATTTTTATTGCTAATAGATACATTTTTCTGTAATTAGTATAACAATGTATGCATAAATCTGTCTGAAAAATAATTATATGTACATATATATTATACCAAAAAACGTTCAATATGCGAGCAAACAGGTATTAATATGAGTTAGATAAATTCCTTGTATAATTACTACTTATCATGTGACCATATATTATTTCCTGATAAAAGTTTCCTTTACAATATTAAATTAAATAAACAATTTTGTAAATAGGTTTTCCAAATTTATTCGAAATCTGCACCCCTAAATTTACTGCAAGCAATAAAATGATTTTCATCCCCAAAAATATCGTCAAACTTGCTCATAAATTCTCAATATAAAATTTACTCTGTGCAAAAAGCTTTAAAAGAAAAAAAAAATAATAATAACCAATAACGCGACGTGATTATTATTCGACGAACTCTATCGAAGGAAAGCAACGAAGTGTAGAAGATGGCAGACATTTTTCTAAAAGAAAGAATGCTAGCGCACAGCCAAGTAATGGAGTCGAACTCCAGGATATTTCTGTGCGAAGACATCGTGACGCAAAAATACGTTCCTTTCCCCAGTTCGTCGAACGAATGATCGAACGTTTCCCGATACAAAAGATCGCTGCCATATTTCTGTATCCTTTCATTCCCGGTAGGAAAAATAATGCGACGGATGGCGGTTGGCGATGGCTTCCGTTCAGGCAAGAAAAGCCTGGAACCGCGTTTTCGGTCGAGGTCTTCCGAGTTTGCGACGTCGAGGAGGTAAAAAGCTGGCCAAGATGAGAGCTCCGTTGAAGTAAGGCGAGTCTACGCTCGGAATCATCGAGCGCGTGCAAAGGGGTTGGATAACGAGTGTCTCCACCTTGGAAATGGGAGCAAATGCGCTTCCGCCCCCACCTCCTGCTACGGCAATACCAACTTTGATTGCCAATCATTTCTCACCGCGGCTAGGTTATTACCTATCCACCTCGTCGCGAGCTCCTCTTTATCTTTCCCTCCACCACCCCTTTCGGCTGCCCGCGCCGCAAAAATATGGCGGCGAGTTCGGAAGTTTGCGAAAATATTAGTTCCGCGTACCTATTTACCCCCTCCAGTTGCTGTTCGATCTTTACAACCGAACGCGCTAGTCCCCAGAACACAAGAGAAAATAGAAAATTAAAGAAAGAACACTTTGTCAATTCATTTTAATTAAACACATGTCAGCCATACACTCGCACTGAGCAGCAATAATATCCAAAAAGCCATTACTTTTGTGGCGGTCCTCGCCATTAGGGGGACAGCACACTCGTCAGTTTCCCGCGAGCATTCCATGTCCTACACTATTTCTATATAATAGAAATTCTGACCTATTCCTACCATCCCAGCGTCTAAGGCGCAACTCCGCCATTTTGGTAGCCTTACTGATGAGTCTGTGGTGGTCCTCGCCATTAGAGGGACAGAACACTCACCAGTTTCTCGCGAGCACTCGTTTCGTACACAATTTCTATATTGAATAATACAAATTCCGACCTATCCCTACCATCCCAGCGTCTAAGGCGCAACTCCGCCATTTTGGTAGCCTTACTGATGAGTAAGGCCACTAGCAGACCCAGGACGAAACGTTCTTCCCTCTCTTTTTCCTTCCTACCCTCTCTCACGTTTTCTTTACAGCGCAATAATTGAAGCAACGTTCAGCCCACTCATCAGCTTCACTATGGGTCAAGATTTTCGAGTTATTTCTTTACTGCATGAGTTCATTAAACATTTACATTTTTACTTCCAAATCTTTTGTGTCATCGCTTCATTGTTCAAGTCGAGGCGCTTCTTGGGTTTATTACTTGCTATGGTCGAAGGTTAGGACACGCGTACGTCATCCGAGGGTGCACTTATTACCTAATTTTCCATTTCTGCAGTGTTTTTAGCGTCCAATCACTTTCCAATGTCCGTTTCTCTCAAAGACGCACCCATCAAACATTTCGTGTTTGATGGCAACCATCCAGAACACCAGAAATCAAAAGGACACACAAGCTTACGCATCCATTAAAGTACTATTCTACACGACATTCACAATTATTGGAGTTCGCGATTTTTAGAAGAACGAACATACACATTTGGGAACACTTCAAATAAAATACAGTCCACTTCAGTCCAATTCAGATCTCTCTTTATTAAATTAACGAGAGATTCAGTGATCACGATACGTGACGCTACAGTTGCTTCAACACCTTATCTCGCTCGTCGTCTTTTCAAACGTTCGTCAGGGTTCGTGGTTCGCACATTGAGCGCTGGTCCCACGATAACGCGGGGTTTTGAGCTTGTGGTGGCTACGACAAGGACCCTAAAAATCCCTTCGAATCTTACAATAGGTTCCCACGGTCCAGCGCGGACCTGGTCGTTGTATGTCCAGATTTTCGCGCTATCCTAACTCTGACATCCGTTCAGTTAGTGCCTTTTCCGGGGAACCCTTAGAATCTTACGATTGTTTTCCAAATTCCCGTCCCGTCCCTAACTTTCACTCGTCAAGGACCTATTTCCGTTCCCTTGCGCTTTTCCAGGAACGTTCGCTTTCCTCGATCGCGTATCTATCCCTTTTCCTTCTCTTTTCATACGCGTTTTTAAGGAACGACATTTTTGCCCTCGTGGCAGTTGAGTTGAGTCAGACAGTTCGGTTAGAACAGTCATGCTTGTTCCGTCGCGAGGAAACAGGAATGCAGATGCGACGTTCGAACAGTTGAGCGACGTGAAAAGAGGAGAGGGCTCGAGCCAGACGAAGGGACGAGCATTAGGTTTTAGTTAGTTGGTTGTTAATAGGCGTTCGAAGACGAATTGATCGAGTCAGTTCATTTTTTATAGACAAAAATCGTTAAGGAGAACGCAGTTTGAAGTCTCTCAACGATGTGAAGAGAGACAACGAATATTAACATAAAAAGAGCATCGTTTTAGCTCTTCTTCCACCGTCTTGGGAAGTATTTAATAATTTACCACGCGCAAAGAAAACTAGCTGTCCAATATTAACGTTGGCGGACAGCGTCGCGATCAATCGCGTGAATCTGAAAGTTACAACCTCGGAAGGAATCAAATCATTTGCGATAGCGTTCCGCGTGATAGTTCGCGACATTATTCAGTTAAACAGTCAGTCGAATTTCGAATAGCTAGTCTATCTTGTCACTTTCTATATTTAAAATAGACATAAAATTGAGCTTGTCTTCGCTCATTGTATTTCTCAAACAAGTTTTTACTCTTTTTAACGAAGAATTCATAAATGATTGAATGTGATGACACTAAATTATTTCCTGGACTTTCCATTGTAAAAAAAAAAGAAAATATGAACAATTTTGAGGCTCCAAAAGCGCACATGGTGCGTCTCCCCTTAAATCCACCACTCATGCAAATTAATTTTGCAAGCTCAGCTAATGAAATACTAAGACTTGTTTCATTTTTCTAACTAATGTAACATGAACTGTAACCTGTACTTTATTATATGCATCCTTTCGTAAATTTAAATTTCTTATAAATGCATAAACATCCACAATATATTTATCATATTGTATATCTTTCATTGTTTTTACCAAGAATTCAAGTTAAATTAAATAATTATGAAGGATAAAAATAGTAATAAATTTTCTTAAAACTAAAACCTAATTTCTTTTTGATGAAGCTTTTAACACTGTTTATCCTTCAGAGATTTGTTCACGATGTTACACGTTGGTAACATTGGAAAACATGGCGCATGAGCCGTTGAAGTAAAGGAAGGGTTGTTAGGAATAAGTATTTACCTCGACTAATAAAAAAAATAAAAATTCTTGGATACATCTGTAAAAGTACAGCACGAACTGGTTGATCGACAAGCATCGTTATGAAATAACTAGATCTAAAATGGAACGAGCGATAATAAGAAAGAAATGATGGAAAATGGTTTCTCCATCTTTAAAATTACTCATTTATCCATAATAATCGAACAAAATTTCAATTAATATTTGTACAATCAAATATTTTGTTATATTCCACGGTGGAAAAATTAATAAAATCCTTTTGCTGTTTCCTTTTGCAGTCAATGAAAGTACAGACCCCATCTTGTTTACGTGCAAAAGAAATTTCAAGACTCTTTGCTCTGAAGACGGTCCTATTAAGCTGCCTTTTCATGCTGAGATAACAACTCTAATTAGGAATTTTGTCGCCTGCTTCGTAGGAATTTACTGAATAGCTGACTTCACTCCAGATGCCTCTGAAAAATGTATATCTTTTAGGCCTTGCATTTGGTTTCTTCTCACTAAGAGGAAGAAGGCATGTCATGGATAATGTAAATTCACGTGTCTATACACATGTGTGCGTGTTCGTCGTTTACTTTTTCCTAAACCACTTTCTGCTTTTGAGTTTTACTGATAACCAAATTTTTAAATCGTAATATATTATTTCTTATTTTACTTTATTTTATAACAATTTCTTATTTTACTTTACTTTAGAACAATTTCTTATTTTACTTTACATTAGAACAATTTCTTATTTTACTTAACTATAGTGTACATTATTATATCGATTTGTAATATTTCCAAATGGTTGAAAAAAACGTTGAGTAGGAAAATTAAATTCCAGAACGTTTCTAAATTTTCGAGAACAATAATTTGATATAATTTTTAGTTATTTACAGTGACGACGTATTAATTAAAATTTAAAGCAACAAGTTTGCAATACATTATTGTTCTATGTATATTTATAATTACGCTATAAACTAATATGATATATTATTCAATGATTAAAGAACACGAATTGAATGTAAAATTTAGGAGCTAATTAAAGCACATATTGTTAAACGCAACGCTCGGTTCCCACATTTCTATGAAAGGTAAATCTAATTAAGAAATTAAATTATTCCCATTTATTTCTTAATGAACAATTAAATACCACTATAAATCTTTGCGATAAATTATTTCCACGTATGCTTCAATAATAACTGATAAATAAATATACACTTCCCTTTTCTATTTCAACAAAATATAAATAAATAATGAATGAGCTCGAGATTAATAATTTTACGATATCCCATCGATACCATCGACCATACAGAATCAAATTTAAAATCTTTCTGTACTGTATGACACTGAATTCTTCAAATTATTAAAACACGGAAGAAAACAAAGAGAATTGTCATCGTTATACATGTATACGACTTAATATCAATAAAATCGTATTACGAATATAATATTTATAAAAGAAGAACTTTACGTTGCTACGTAAGATCATGAATTTTCTCGATGGGAATAATTAACGGTGTCGTTCTATCGGTACGGTTATGCTCAAACAGATTCGAAGATAAAACAGAGGGAGGATCGTTCACGAAATATTTCGAATAACTCAAACACGCGGGACTCCGTGTCCAAACAGAAGATAAACGCGATCGTGAATAGACAAAGCGGTTGGGAAGGTAAAAGCTGAAAGATAGAGGTGCCAGCAGCGCTCGAAACTACTGACGGCGTCTCAACTTTAACCCTTTGCGTTCGACTTTTTTGGTGGTGTGAAAGCCATGAAAATGGCACGTCGAGATGATTTAATCATTTTATATACAAATTAATTCACGAAAACGTAACAATAAATTGAAACGTAAACCTGTACTTTATTGTATGCATCCTTTCGTAGATTTAAATTTCTTATAAATGCATAAACATTCACAATATATTTATCATATTGTATATGTTTCATTGTTTTTACCAAGAATTCAAGTTAAATTAAATAATTATGAAGGATAAAAAATAGTAATAAATTTTCTTAAAACTAAATCCTAATTTCTTTTTGATGAAAAGTGAAGAATCCACGTGAAGAATGTTGTAACGACGTTTTTGAACGTGTAGCGAATAAATCTAGTTAACTTAATAATTTACTAACTTAACTTTAATTTTGTAAATGAAAGATTCACTGTCGTCTGTCAAGTAACTCGAAATATAGTCTCCAGCTTCAACCCTTTTAGTGTCGAGTGAAAATAGCGTGCATGTGCGAAGAATACTGGATCAATTTGACGAATTTGCAAAGGTTTGGGAAAAAGCTCATAAAGACCAAAGTAAGAATGATATTTACAAAATTAAAAAAGCAACATGTTATGAAATAAAGGGTGAATAGAGTAATGTCGATTGTATTTCAATATTTATTGCAAATCATGCGAATAACACGAATGAAGAAAAGAGAAATCAATTCTTTCTTAGAAACGGTATTTGCTTACATGAAAAGTCTTCGTTTAACAAAAAGTTAAATCCATAAACGATTTTATCAATTATTTTGCAACGAAATTAATAATGGATGCTTGATTATTTTATAAATTTATTTTGTGGTAGAGTTCTCTCGAGATACGAATACTAAAGCGTCATCGCAAGTGTTGCGAACAACGATATGTCGATGCCTTGCACTAAAAGGGTTAAACGTTTGTTCTTTTTTGCACTATGATCACAGTTTTTTACTAGTAACGTTACATAATTAAGATTATAGTCTCCCGCTTGCAATTAATTGCATTAATATTTTATCTATTTTATTTTATTTTTGTTTCTTCATCTTTAAAATTACACAATTATCCATAATAATCAAACAAGGCTTTAATTACTATTTGTACAATCGAATATTTTGTTATATTCCAAATTTCCAGTGTTTGTTTTGCTGGGTACGAATTTTATTTTCGATAGTATTCCGCTAGATTCATTCCAAGTGGCCATTTTGAATTACAGTCTTGAGGGGCATTGTCACTTTCAGATTCAGTGTCCATTACTCCAATTTTCTGATTTCTTACACTTAATACTATTGTTACCATCTTTCTTCTTTGTGAATACAATCGATCTCGCTTTTCAACAGATCAAAATCAAATTCATCTTCGCTGGAGTTAATTTTACTCCTGAAATCCATTTTTGTAGGGCTTTGAACTTAAAATCAGTCGACGAAAAATTCATATTGCCACGTGAAACGCTTTCGAGCTCAAAGAGTAGAATTTATGTCTGTTGGATTCTGATTCTTAATGTAAAATTAATGATTTTTATTTATATTAAGCTCTTAAAGGAAATCTTGATGAAACGAGCACTTGAACTATGGTTTTCTGAAATCGTGGACAATTCTTCGAGAGTTTAGCTATCGTTCGAGTTGAAGTTTTCTGTTCTTACTGCTCGTCGAACTAAATAAAATTCCAGTATGCATTTTTTAAAACAACGAGAGTAAAGATATGAGTAATGGAGCCTGAAAACTCTCAAATTGTGGTTTGAGGCTAAATTTGATTAGGTTAGGTTACAAATGTCGTATGCGTAACTGTGTTCAGGAGATAAGAAGACATATCAAGGTTTTTCTGTTTATCTTAAAACGGTATCCAACGTATGACTTTCGTCTCCTTTTTTCGTCTACGCCAAGAGTCTCCAAACTGTTTTGATCATCAACCCCTAAAAATTTGCTAATTCTCTTATCGACTCTTTCTATAAAAAAATAGTAAAGAAAAAAAACTGATGTGTTTCTTAAATGATTAATTTTATTTTGACAAAATCAAATTTGTACACAAATCAATGTGAAGAATGTGCTTGATGACTCTTGACGAAATTAACAATGTTTGGTTCGAAATTCGTTAGTTTCAGTCTTAAATCTTGGAGCTCCACATTTAATTTATTTCTCTGGTTTGTTAAAATAGAATTAAGGTGATTGAAACCAGATTCAACCATATTCGAGCTTGGAAATGCAATCAAAAAAGGAAATGCCGCATTAGAAAGTTTTGGATATTTTTGCGTAATATTTATATTTGTCCAAAATTTGCGATTGAATAGCATTCGACCACTTTGATGATCCTTGGTCTACGTAGTCGATATTGTTTTGATAAAATGTTTTGTAAATTAGTTGAGTTTAAGTTATTCGTCGATCTTGAGAAAAGACACGTGATTCAACAAGCATATGTACATTGCATCGTGTTGGCATCTGGAATTATTTGGAATGGTATTTAGTTTAAATTATTATTACTTGCTAATGGTAATTTATACTTTTGCAACGCGTAATGTAATTAAAATAATTTCAAGTTATTCTCGTGTAAATTAACGCCTGTATAATAAGAGGTGTCTCGCGTGTAGTCAGCGTCTAAATTATTCCCATTGGTATCAAAAGTAATAAAGAATGGCTGTGAGAAGTTTGTGGATCTTGATTTCAACATCTTAAAAATCACCACAAGGTCATTAATATTTTTTTTACATTTTAATAGCTAATTTTTATAATGTGGAAAAATAATATTTTGGTAGTTTTTAACGTTATTCTCGAAACTCTGATAGAAATTAACTAATAGTAGTTATTCTTTATGAGAATCGTTGAAATTTATTGTTTATAGTTAAATTCTTTCGATATCATTTGCTATGAAATAAGGAATTTAAAGGATGGATACAAATATATAATAATAATAATGTGTGATAATAGTTAGAAATAATATAATAATAATAATAGATTATAATGCACATAAACAACATTCTGTTGTTTGTTTAATGCGTACGCAAATCGTACACATTCAGAATTTTGAATTATATTTTATATTATTCCAATTTTCATACATTTTTTCTGTTCAAAGCCAAATTGAATGACTTTCAGGAACATTTGTTTGTTATATCATCACCAGATGTACATTTGGAAGTCTAATGAATATACTGTTTATAATGTTATCTTATTTTCCATATTTTCAAAAATAATTTCAATGTTTGCCATAAATGAGACACGTTATACATTTACTAAACGCTGTATTGCTATTTATAATTCTGCGAAACGGAGAAACTTTTTGAAAAAGAAATTATCTAGAAAATACCATACATGTTGACAAAATTACAATTTACAATTATTATAAATTATATTATATATGCAAACTATCTTATAACAATAGTCAAACTGTTTTTCTAAAATAGTTGATTTTGAATCGAACATTAAAATTAATTATTTTCTACAAGAAAAATCTGTCTTTTTGACAACGCATAAAATATCAAACTTCTATGATAGCATAATCTTATGAATTTTCATATTTGATATTCTCACTAAAGATATTTATTGTGTCCATGCAATATAAAAATCTTTGCATTTCATAACAATAATGATAAATTCTATTTTTTTTTTAGAGTTTTGATTTTTGGAAAATCACCTTTTCATTACAAAATAATATCAAATAGCGATAAATGTCCATGTACAATATATGTACAATATATCATCTTTGTTTGAGTATTCAATTTTTCCATAGCGTTGATTGGATGAAATATAATAACGTAAATAATCATTAATGAACTTGAGATTTTGTAAGCGTGTAATCCAATGTTTAAAAATTTCGTTAACAGATGACACGGTATTAATTGTTGGAAAATCGTTGGTTATCTTTTTCGCGTACCGATTTTACAGTGGAAATCACTTGGACCATTTAATTCGCTAATTGTTTTTCAACGCGAAACCAATTTGACGTCCATACGTGATATCTTGTTTCATGAAGCGATACATTCACGTCAATATATGTATATTGCATTCAGTGCATCGATATAGCTGATCCAAAATATTTTTCCATTCTACGCTCGATGTACACGCATACATTTATAGTATTATGAGACTAAAGCAGACGTAAATGCGATTGTTTATCTTAAAATCTATAGAAAGGTTTGTTACGCGATCTTGTACTCTGTGAAATACAATTATTTTACGAAAATATGATTAATACGGTATAATAAGTAATTAGCTATTGTTCTGTTAAAGTTGTTTAAAAGTACACAGTATTATAATCGTAAAATGGCTTCAAAAGGGCTCTAAATTGTAAATAATCTAAATTGTAATGTAATAAATATTACTAAATAACGTATAATTAAATACTAATAATGATGATTATGAAAATATTATAGAAAATAGTTGAAATAAAATTAATTAAATTAATGTTGTGCAAAATTTTGTGCTCAAATTGTACTTTCATAGTGCTAGTTAAATATTAATAATTTTAGAAGTTATATTTTATAATATGTATTATATATCGCATAATATAGTTAAATGTATTAATGTACTTTAAATTTCATTTATCATGATAAACCACATTAACTTTTGAAATTCTTCTCTTTCATTTTATACGTGAAACCTTGTTTCATATTACGTTTACTAATTGAATTATTTTGGCAATTGAATAACATAATTAAATTACGTTGTACTTTAAATGAGTTGCATTCAAAATTTTCAATCAATTTAATTAGTAATTACTGTAATTGTTAGTGAAATTGAGTTACATTGTAAATTATTGAGAACTCAGAAAAATTTAGATAAATGTTTATGTTTATCTCCCATTTCTATCCTTGTTTAATCAATGTACTGGCTCTTCTTTGTTTTTTATTAATATCCAATTCAGTTTTATGTTCACTTTTTGTTTATTCTGCCTACCAATCAATATTTATTCTTACTCAGTAATGGTACGCTTTTGTCTCTATTAATTTTGTTATCCGTGTCAGCCATTAATTTATTATTCTATACATTATAAGGTAGATAGAAAAGGTACCTATTTTTTTACAAATTTATTTTTGTTCTTTAAAGTGAATATAAAATAAAGAAATTTCTTTTTATCGCTGATATTAATCTTTTCCTGTTTGAGACTTTTGCATGATTTTTTGTACCTCCAATTAGCTTTTAATTTTGCTTCTTCCATTTCTTATTATTTCTCAATTTTATTCCTTCCACATCTCATTAAAAATCTCGCAAAAACGAATGACATTTTAACTTACATCAGTAAAATACTTGAAATTCGAATCAGATTATAAATTAATTTAATATATGAGTAGAATTTTGCATTCCAGTACAATTGAATACAACGAAATTGAATTACTTAAAAAAAATATATAATTGATGAAGTAATTGAATCGTAATTCTGCATAACTCTGCGTGAAACTACTTGTTCTTAAGTTCTTACTTTGTATGAATACAGTGAAAATTTTATTACTTGCAAATGAACAACCATTTATAAGAATTTATAAGTTTTAGTTCTTATTAATGAATTTTGAAATAAATATTTGTACCTTTTTGATTGAAATTGTTGATTTCCTACTATTCAGTTTATATTTGGTGTCTTTAAATAAAATATTTAAGTAGAAGTACTTAATTTGCAAAAGGGTGAATTTAAAGTGTGAATACTGTAATACGTAAACTATAAAATTTACAAAACCTATAATCAAAAAAAATATAATTCGTAGAGAAATAAGAGACAAAATATTCACTTCCGTTTTACAAATAATGGTGATATTGAGCAAAATAATAATTCTTTCGTCTCTTATTACCTCTTAATTATATTCCACTCGTATCTCGTTTTAAGAATGTCATAAAAATGAATTACATTTCAACTTAAATCAACCGTACGAGTAAAAATGGTTTAATTGACCAAGTAAAATCTCGCATTGCAATACAACTGAATATAAAAAATTAAATTAAATTAGTTCGTAATCATAATCAATGATTACATCTTTTATTTACTTTGGATTAATACAAGTGAAAATTTCATTGCCTGCAAATGAACAACGATTTATCAGTTTTGTTATGATACTTAAACTTTACAATTCACAAAACCAATAATTAAACCAAACATAATTCGTAGCAAAAAAAAAAATGTCGCATTACAATACAATTGAATATAAAAATTGAAATTAAATTACTTCATAGTTATAATCAATGATTACATCTTTTATTTACTTTGCATTAATACAAGTGAAAATTTTATTGCCTACAAATGAACAACAATTTATGAGTTTTGTTATGATATTTAAACTTTATAATTCACAAAACCAATAATTAAATCAAACATAATTCATAGCAAATTAAAAAATTTCGCATTAAAATATAATTGAATATAAAAAATGAAATTATATTACTGCGTAATTATAATCAATATTGGTTTGCAGCCCATGGAAGCTGTTAAAACGCTGCTTTCCCTGTATTTTCTAAAATATAAATAATGTAGGGTGTGAATTATTTTATTGCGTGTGACTGTGTGCATGGAAACGTAAGATGTGATTGAGAATATTCTCAAATATTGATTATTCGAGAATATTCCACATTTTATGCACGAGAGTATGTGTATGTGTATATATGGGTGCCTGGAAAACAGGGGAATGCATGGAAACTTGGGTGAAAGAATCGAGAATGTTCGATGAGTGAATGTGTGGAACGCGAGAGACACTTGAAGAGAAGCAACGATGCAGTATATATAATAAAATTAACCTATTAATTCCCACTCGATTACATGTACGTTTGTTTTCGTCAAAACCTTTCAATTCGACAATAATAAATCTATATCGTGCGATTATTTTTGTCAAAAACTTTACGTTGTATCTATTGTAGCGTCACGTATCGTGATCCTGATGGCGATGGTCGTGAACACTGAGTCTCTCGTTAATTTAATAAAGAGAGATCTGAATTGGAACGAAGTGGACTGTATTTTATTTGAAGTGCTTCCAAAATGTGTGTGTTCGTTCTTCTAATAATTGCGAACTCCAATAATTGTGAATGTCGTGTAGAATAGTACTTTAATGGATGCGTAAGCTTGTGTGTCCTTTTGATTTCTGGTGTTCTGGATGTTTGCCGTGAAACACGAAATGTTTGATGGGTGTGTCTTATTTTTAAAGGACAAACGGGAGATTTGGAAGATTTGGGAGAGAAACGGACATTGAAAGTGATTGGACACTAAAAACTCTGCAGAAATGGAAAATTAGGTAATAAGTGCACCCTCGGATGACGTACGCGTGTCCTAACCTTCGACCATAGCAAGCAATAAACCCAAGAAGCGCCTCGACTTGAACAAAAAATTTGAAAGTAAAAATGTAAACCCATGCAGTAAAGAAATAACTCGAAAATCTTGACCCAAAGTAATGGCTTCTTGGATATTATTGCTGCTCAGTGTGAGTGTATGGCTGCCATGTGTTTAATCCTTTGCACTCGAGAAGCGACTCTCAGTCGCCATGATGTTTCATACAGCAACTGGAGTTCACCATTGACCGATTTCAAGTTTCAAAGCCCTACAGAAATGAATTTGGGAGGTAAAATTAGCAAAGAGTAAGAAGATGAAATTGTTTGCAAACTGTTGAAAAACGAGATTAGTTGCATTGACGAAGAAATTAGCGATCGAAAAAGTCGTCGAGTGCAAAGAGTTAATTAAAATGAATTGACAATAGGTTTCGTTCGGTTGTCTCTTCTTTAATTTTCTATTTTCTCTTGTGTTCTGGGGACTAGCGCGTTCGCTTGTAAAGACCAAACATCTATTTTAGAATATCAAAATAAATACACTGTCCATTGCTGTCTTTTTCGATCGCACATCCTTTTTTTCTATCGCTAATTTCTTCGTCAATGCAACTAATCTCGTTTTTTAACAGTTGAAAACCAATTTCATCTTCTTACTCTTTGCTAATTTTACCTCCCAAATTCATTTTTAGCGTTCGTTTATCATTAATATCAGAGGGAAGCAGCTTCGATAATCGACGAAGCAGCGCGATTCGAATTCTGCGCGACTCTCGAAATGAATTCTCCTGACATGGTTCTCGTTGTCGCCGGTGCATCTTCGTCGCTGGTCCCAGCCAGGGGTGGACAGGGTGAGAAAGGTGGTCGAGCCGCGTGTGGGGATGAAAAATCACGCCAGTCAACCGAAGCGTCGCGTCTCGTCTCGTCGAGCGGACAACGACGGCCGCGCCAGGGAAATCTCATTCCTGGCGAGTGTCTGCAAAAAGTCGTGGAATTCGTAGCGGCTACGGCGTCGCCGGAAATGGTGGCGAACGGGACCGTCCAATCCAATTCGAAAGTCGCTGGGGTTCATTTACCATTCGTTCGCCTGCTCGCGTGGAACTTCCGCGTCGGTTCTCATCCCCTTTCACCCTTTTCTGTTTCTCTCCCAGCCGCGCGTCGGTTTGATCGCGCGCGAATCCCCCCTCGACGAAGATATCCTGGCTACGGTTTTTTCCAACCCCTGTCTTAATGGATACTTCCGTATCGATTCTACGGAAATCTGTTCCAAGTTCGAGCTGTTTGCGTCGCTAGTTGGAATTGCTTTGATCTAGTGACGCAACGAATGTGCTTTTTTACTTTCCTACGTTTTACCTTTTTATTCTTTTTGCCATTTGGATGGATTCGTTTTTATTCCTTTTATTCTTTTGGTTATTGCGTTATTTATTGTGTTACTAGTTCTCGATATTTAAGATTGTTTGTACAATATTATATAAATTTGTAGTAGTCATTTTATTATATGTAATATTCTTGTTTGTAAATTATTATTTTGTTTTATACTATCGTTATTTGTAAACAAGAATTTGTTTGATTATTGGTTTTGCAAATTTTAGAGTTTACGTCTTACAGTATTCACACTTTAAATTCACACTATTGCAAATCAGATTCCCCCTCTTGCAAATTAAGTACTTCTATTTAAGTATTTTATTTAAAAAGAGATCAAATATAAAGTGGATAAAAAGAAATAAAAAATTTTAATCAAAAAGGTACAAATATTTATTTAAAAGTAATTCATAACAAAACTTGGTTGTCAATTTGCAAGTAATAAAATTTTCACTGTATTAATACAAAGTAAGAACTTAAGAACAAGTAGTTTCACGCAAAGTTATGCAGAATTACGATTCAATTACTTCATCGATTATATTTCAGAAGTAATTCAATTTCGTTGTATTCAATTGTACCGTAATGCAAAATTCTACTCGTATGTTCAATTTATTTATAATCTGATTTAAATTTCAAGTATTTTACTGATGTAAGTTAAAATGTCATTCGTTTTTGCGAGATTTTTAATCAAATGTGGAAGGAATAAAATTGAAAAATAATAAGAAATGGAAGAAGCAAAATTAAAAGTCATGCAAAAGTCTCAAACAGAAAGAGATTAATATAAATTTCTTTATTTTATATTCACTTTAAAGAACAAAAATAAATTTGAAAAAGAAATAGAAAAGGTACCTTTTTAACTAATTTACAGTATATGCCATAATCAATTAATAGCTGATTCGAATGAAAAAATTAATAGAGACAAAAAATATGACATTACTGAGTGAAAAAAAAGTGGCAAAAGGAATACTTTTAATCTTTCATTGATCATTTATAGGATCGCATTGATTGATAGACAAAATAGTTTAAAAAATAGCATTCGTTAAACAAGAATAGAAATAAAAAATAAATGTAGACATTTACTTAAATTATTTGGATTTCTGAATAATTTCACTAAATTGCACTTCAATTATAATATAATTCAATTGCACTCACGGTTACAGCAATTACTAATTCAATTAATTGAAAAGTTTAATTGCTATTTCTTTAAAATTCAACATAAGTAAATCGCGTTATTCAATTACAAAGTAATGCAATTAGCACTATTCTAATTTCAATTTTTATACGACTCAGTATGCTCATTAAACAAGGACATTCTTCCAAATTTTTTAGAGTTCCATTAAATTGTATTTCAAGAATACTAAATTCCAATTACCATATAGTTCAATTGCATTCATGATTACAATAATTAGCAATTAAAATTAAAAAGTTTCAATAATGTAAAGCGTACGTAACAGAATTCAATTGCAATCTAATTAAAATACAATGTAATTGAAATAAGTTTTTCAATTACAAAGTAATTCAATTAGCATGACTCCGCTTTTTCGTTGATTCGAGATACTCGAAGGTCGGAGTTTCTTGCGAGGAAAGGAATTCCGAAGGTAATTGGCTGATTCCAAGACTGGTAGAGTATCTGCTCCCATTGTTTGGCTTGAGTGATACTTTCGATTAATGAATTAGTTTTTCGAAAATGTTTGGTAGAATTTTTTCAACTGTTTACGAGATTTGTTAAATGTAAAATAGAAATATAAAGAACATTAATACGAACGTTGAACGCGTTCGATAAAGAATTGTATCGTTCGAGTGGGTGAAATATTTATGAAAAACTATGTCGACTCTATTTTTCAATTATAATGTAATTTAATTGCATTTATGATTATGATCGTTAGCAATTGAATTAATTGAACAGTTTAAATTATGTAATTCAAATACAATATAATTTAATTGCAAAAACTATTTAAACTGTGTGATGGTTCGTCTCTTTCCCTTTTTTTGAAGTCATTTTAGACAAACCATTATAAATCAAGGAAAAACAGCGCGCGAAGTCGAATGAACTTACCATAATATTAACTATTTTTGCCAACAAAAACTAATAAAACGAATAAAACAAAAATGAATGCACGTGGCGTCAATATAAATGTTTTATTACGCAATGTGTGTTTACAATGGGTGTATATTTTATGTGTAAATAAAATTACTTTCATGTTTTATACTGCATTCATTTTTTTATATCGTTGTAGTAACAACGGTAGTTTGACAAATTTATAAATATTGACATTTATATTCACACGTTCTCTGCCCAGTTGCTTCTGAGTAGATGCCATTTTCACCACCATTTGTGGTGCACGCTAACAAATTTAATAATTTTGAATAAATACCTTTCTTTTTGTTTATGAGAGGAAATATATATATTTCATAATTATAAATATTCAAACAACAAAATGCACTACATAACAAAAGAAAAATTGAACATGAAGTAGAAAGTGTCCTATATTTTTTTATATTGTCATATAGCGATGATTTTCGTTTTCCATTTTGAATGGGGCAGTAGAAATTACGAATTATATTACTAAATCGCTGAAAAATTCTGGAAGACAACGAGTGAACACGTTGATTACCAACTGCGAGATAACTTGTAATTCACGTTCTTGGCTAGAACTATGAGTTATCTTGTTAATTGTTTACTTGCCATATTAAATTCGTACTATATCAGTGCAAATATGAATAGATAGCTTCTGGGAAGAATAATTACTGAAACAACAAACAAAAAGAAATCAAATTTTCTATGATCCTGAACGTTTCTGCGAAAATTACAAAAGCAGTGAACAATGCATGCTACACTTTAATTTCTGAAGAAAAGGATAGGGCTAAAAGACAATTAACAGTGAACCGATACTTGAAGTAGTTGGTCCATTAATATATGTACGTAGATTCTGTTATGTGCAATATGTTCAATAAAAAAATTTTTTTTTGTGACCTATTTCACTTTCACCTATACTTTGAAACTTAAACATAAATTTTGTTAAAAATGCTAAATTTTGTGCTGTCCTCGACTTACGCGAAAACCTTCGCAATCAATTAATCGCGTAACTTACTATATATGTTTCTCTAATCCAGGATAGCGATAGGGAGAATTTGTGCAACGAAGGTACGCGAGTATTCCTCGTACGATATAGCGAAACCTGATAAGATAATCAAGCAAATAATGCTAATCAAGCATTTAAAACTGGAGAAAGAAATTTTCAAAAACAATTCCTGTTGAAGCGTCGAGTAATAAATCTAAGCGCTCTAATAAATCAATTTCGTAGTTTTGTAATTTACGATCAGTGATTTCCAACTTATTTATTTATTTCTGACAGAAAAATGCTAGGTGGAAGACACCAAACCACTTATTATTGCGGAACTTATACAAACCACCCCAATTTCTTTAAAATGTACCATACTATAAACAATTATAAGAAATAAAGTTTGGAGCTTTCGCAAAAAATATGTTCTTCAATGTCTACCAATTCATACAGATCAAACATCATTCTTATATTACATTACTTGATGAAATGTCCAATTTTAGTTCATCAGTACTTTAAGTTCTGCTTTAACAAAAATCATTACAATTTTTGAAAATATTCTATACGTAACGTTTGGTCTTCGCTTATTTTGTTTACTCGTCTAACTTCACAAATTTACGATTCGTTTTCCTACTCGAATCAGCGTGATTTTCGCGTACTTTTCTTGCACGAATGGAAAAGTGGTAAGAACGCAGCAGCTGTTGCTCGAAACATTAACGCTGCATTTGGTATTGATGCAGTCGATGAGAGTACGGTTCGTCGATGCTATCAAAAATTCGAAACCAGAGATGAAAGCCTTGAAAATAAACTGCTCTGGCTTTTAGCCAGAGCAGAGCATTATTGACGAGCGGTTGAAGCTTTTGGTTGAAGAAAATCCATGAAAAACGGTAAGAGAATTTGCGCGAGAGTTCGATGACAATGTCACGTCACTTGAATTTGTCAATTTCGTGGCAATCAACGTCACTTGAATTCGATTGACAAAAAAAAAGTTGGACAAGTGGGTTTCAAACGAATTGAATAATCGACAGAAGTTTCAGCGTCAAGAAATATGCAATTCGTTACTAATTCGGAGCTCATTAAAAGACTCTAGGGACATGCGTGTATACCACAAAGAAATGCTAAAATTTTAAAAAATAAATGTATAAACATAATTATGTAATCAGAAATAATATTTATGAATTAAGTCCAGCTTTCTCACTTCACTGTAGATTAAAATTAACCCTTTGCACTCGGATGTCGCCTCTGAGGGAATTAATTGCGCAAGTTAAAAACTTATTTCATTACAATTTTTTGAAGAAGGCATATTTCTCCAAAGTTTCCTATTGAAATGGAAATTTTCTATTGCTGGAAAATTGCTTGTTAATAGTTTCTATTGCTAACTTTTACCAGCGTTAGAAAATTGCTGGGAAAGCGTCGAGTGCAAAGGGTTAAGATTAACTAGAATAAGGATTGGTTACACCAAATTCACTCCTACCTCATCAAAAAAAGGAAGCAAACCAAAGTGCAACAGATGCAACACAGTGAACTCAATCGATCGCATCATCATATCATAAATAAAGTACCGAAGAGAAAATAGAGAGCACAAAATAAGTAGTGATTCCAAAGAAATAACCAAAACAGTATATTCGTGCGACAACGTTTTAAAATTTCTAAAAGAAATAAATATACTACATTTAATCTAACTTGTCGTCCATGATTAAACAACAACCAACACAAACATATCTTTAAGTAACCCATTTGTAAAATTTAAAATAGTTGTCAATGATGCAATCGCGTTGATGCAACTTTAAAAATACAAAAACAATTTTTTTGAAACCGAGACAAATCACAACTGGCGAGAGGTACTGCATCGAAATTGAAAGAATGCAGGCAATTGCAGGCAAAACAACCAGCGCTGGTCAATCGAAAGGGGCCAATTTTGCTCTGTGACAATGCTCGAGCATATGTGTCACAAATAAAGATGCAAAGTTGAATACGTTAAATGAAAATGTATTTGTCGCATCTATCACCTACGGATTTTCACTTTTTTAAATACTTAAGTCGCTTTCTTAAAGAAAAAATCTTCAGAAATCGAGCAAATGGCGAGGACATTATTAGAACCAATATTTATTAATACTAGGACACTGGATTTTTATACAAATGGAATTAAGAAACTAGAAACTTGTTGGAAAAAGTGTGTAGAATCCAATACTTATTAATTTAACTAAAAATATTGATTTATGTGTTACAACTTAATACAAATAGTCTTCCTACAGCACGGTTTCGTTTTAACACGATAGGATAAATTGGGGGAACCCTCGTACAACACTGCACTTCTATAGCACTAGATAACATGATTTTTGTTTAACACAGTTAAAAACTAAATTATTTTAAAATAATGACTTACAGTCATTATTTACAGAGGATTTACATGAAAATGTATTGTTAGAGATTTCTTTAAATATGTTAACAGAACATTATTGTTTATAACAAAGAAGATATTCCAGTTAATAAATAGTATATAATAACGTATAGTATAACAACGAAAAGAGGATTTTTCTTAATTGACTCGTGTCTCTTCTCCTTGAGAAAAACTATTGCGAAATTCATGGAAGGTCCCTGAGTGGGATTTTTATCTGCCATCACGTATAATTAAATTATTATTTATTAATTTTTAAAGCGTCGTGGACAGTTTACGCGCCCTCCGCGGTTAGGCTTGCCGTCTCAGAGATACTTTCATATTTTTAATCAAAATTAACTTGCTTATATGGAATTTTAAATAAATATTTGCTTTTAATTAGTTTTTGGAACGTAAAAATCTCCCCTCTCTTTTTGTACTGGCTCTGGGTCTCACATCTGGGTCGCATTTTATAGGAATCCATTTACCGTGTTATAGGAGGGTTACCTGTACAGTAAGACCTCGAATTATGCGTTGGTTGGTTCCAAAGGTTTTCGCGTAAGTCGAAGAAAGCAGAAAATTTAGCATTTTTGACAAGAAATATGTTTTAATTTCAAAGGATAGGTGAAAGTAAAATAGATCTCAAGAAAATATTATTTATTGGACATATTGCACATAACAGAATCTACGTACATATAATTATGGACCAACTACTTAACGTGCACTGATAATTTGTTTTTTAGTCCTTTTTTTTCTTCATAGCATGCAATATCATTATTCACTGCTTTCGTAACTTTTGCAGATCGTTCAAGATCAGGCTCTCGATTTTCGAGACCAAATAATCCATCCCACATTACATAAAATTTAATTTTTTTCTTTTCTTTTAAATTACGTAAGTCTGAAATACATAAGTCGAGGACTGACTGTACTGTACTAAAGTGTTGTCGAATTGCTGGTAGCTAACAAAAGTGCAAAGAAATAAATATGTCCTGACCAAAAAAAATCAACAATACAATCGCAAAACGTATTACAAAATTACCATTAACCTTCTTCGTTCGCGATCCGTTTTTAATAGCTTCCAACCATTTTAATTGAAAGAAGAGATACGACTCGTTCAAACTTCGAAGTAACCCAAAGTCCCAAGTAAATCTAATAAAATTGATGCACCATCTTACGGTTTGATTTCTTAAAGAAAGAAGAAAAGATCGAATCTCTTCGCGGAAAGTCAAACGTCAGAATATCGACTTTCGCTTGGCACTCGATCATCCGTGGACTTTCGCCCCTGAGCGCTCCTTCAAATTGGCTCAGGGGCGGCGTATGCTAAGGGAGTGATCCGATTCGACCGATTTCGTTCCGCCACGATCGAGTTAGCGGCTCGAGGAGGATCGTCGCGCAAAAAAGGCGAACTATTAAGTCTGGGGATCGACTTGGACGCGATCGTGACGAGCTGGGAGGTCCTCTACCTTCGACCTCTCCTCTTTTCGGCTCGAATCATCTTCTTTCGGTTTCGAGGAAGTCATTCGATTAATTCACTTGTTCACGCCAAAGTAGTGAGACCACCCACCCTGACGTTAGTTATTAGAGTTCTTGCTTAGTTTAGTTTGATTTCGAGCAGCGATCACTTTTTGAGACCATGGCACTTGTAGTTTTCCGTTTCTTCTCTACTTGTGCCAACAGTGCCACTGTTGATTTATACTTTTGACGCCACACGCATTTTCGAGCTTAAGTGTCACTTAATCCTTTGCAATCGATGACTTTTTCGATGGCACATCATTTTCTCCGTCACTAATTTTTACATGAATGCAATCAATCTCGTTTTTCAACAGTTGAAAATCAATTTCACCTTCCAAATTCATTTTTGTAGGGCTTCAAAACTTATCCCTTTGCACTCGACGACTTTTTCGATCGCACATTATTGTTTTCTATCGCTAATTCTTTCGTTAATGCAACTAATATTGTTTTTCAACAGTTGAAAATCAATTTCATCTCCACTCGAGCTAATTTCACTTCCCAAATTCATTTTTATAGGGCTTCAAAGCTTAAAGTTAGTCGATGAAAAGCTTGAGTTGTCGTATGGAACGTCATGGCGACTGAAAGTTACCTCTCGAGCGCAAAGGGTTAAGGTTATTGCTGACTATGGTCGTTGTTAGAGACCCACGAAATTTTCCGCGTTACTCAAGGATAAAACTCAGTCTTCACACATTTGTCCAATAGCGTAATTCGACTGTTTCCCTCGCTACTAGTTCGTAGTTTGATTTTTGTTCTATCCGTGTCTCAACCGCCACAACGACTTAATTAAGAGTTGTAGAGCAGAATCGTTTGAACACTAGCATCGATAGCATTGTAGATTAGTTGACTTATTAGCATCTAGAGAGAAAAGACATAGTACTAGAGACAGTAGCATTGTATTTTAGAATAATCCAACATTTGTACTCCAAAACCTGCTTTGGAGTGATCCTTTGGCATAGTTCGAAATATTGACTTCGCAAGTCCATAAATCACGAGGTAAAACGAACACACACACACCGTGTCTGTTTTGAAACTAAACTTGAATTATCAGTCATTAGTAAAAGAGTAGCAGTAGGAGCGAACAACATACACAGTGTTAACCCTTTGCGGTGTGTCTACTCTCAACCACCACAGAGAAGAACCATAACGATTTTATTGTATTATACTAAGTCGACAAGCTTCAGAGATACACAGAATATTTTGCCAATTCTGTTTAAGTGCAATCAGCCATTTTTGCTTCTTTAAATATTTCAAAGTGATAAAAAGAAAAGGTGGAATTGAAAGTAGCGATGGCGAATTTTATTTTGACTCTTTGAACGAACAGAAAAATTAAAAGAGACGACAAATAAATTATTTTCGCGACACAATTCTTGAAAACTTGGAGACTGCTTTGAAAGATACCACACGATGGAGAACTATAAAATACAATTTTTAGATAAAATTGGAATATATTATTATGTTACACATATCTGAAGTTTAAAAAGGAATTAATAATTTTGTTTTTCCTTCATAATCTTGCATGTCATGCGTTATCCTTCGTTCAGAGAAAATTAATTTCGATTCGCACTCTGTATAAACTCGATACGACCACAAAGGGTTAAAAATAATATGAGTGAGAAATTGTTCTGCTAGTTTCTATAGTTTGTTTATTCGTTTACATGGCTTCTGTGGAAATGAGTAATTTAAAATTTGGAAAATAGTGATCTTGATTTTTTAATTAATGAGGAAGATTAGTAAATTTGTTGGTTATTAATAAGCAAATGCTTTTGAATTTATATATACAGGGCATGGATTCTCCACATGGTTTGAAATCTGAAAAAGATTGATTTACTGGCACTAAAATGAGGAAAATTGGTTGTATTGCTCATTGTTGTTAGAAATGCCATCTATAATACACGTTTTCTTTTAAATTACATAACAACTTCTTGCAATGATGCTATTTTCTTTCCTATCGTCTTATTGTTTATTATTAGTAATAATCGATGTGCATAAGAATTAAACTACCTAACAATTGTAAATATATAGTCTGTATTGTAAACACTTTTGAATTTACAGAATATGAATTTCTTATGCGATTTATAATTTGAAAAATAGTGATTTTGGTTTATTTACTGTTTGCTATTAACAAAGAAACTTATGTATATTTGTAGTCAATTTGTTGCTCATTGAAAGTGGTTCGTATTGTAAACGTTTTTGAATTTACAGGGTATGGATTCTTCACGTGATTTAAAATTTGAAAAATAATAATTTTGATTTCTTATTTTTTAATGCAGGAAATTTTTTGGTCACTTTACAATCTAGTCCAATACATTAATGGTTTAAAATTTGTTTAGCATAGGTTTGAAAAATAATAAAAATAAAAATTTTGATTTATTAATTTTCTCATTTTTATAAGGAATATTAGTAAATCTGTTGACTATTGTAAGTAAATAGTTTGTACATAAATGCTTTAAAATTTTCAAAGTATGGATAATTCTTCTATTTTGTTTAATAATAAGAAAATACAAGACGTGATTATTCATTAATTTATTTACTTACTTAATCTCAACAACAAAATTTGCAATTTCTTCTAAAAATGAACTAATACTACAAATTGCATATTAAATTAATATTATTACTAAAATTGACTATATTTTGTGTACTTGTACGATGCATTTACGATAATATTCAAATTTTTAAAATTAAACGTACATGTAAAAAGAACTATATACATATTTAATAAGAAATTGTTTTCCAATTTCAAATTAATGTAAAAGAGCAGACTTAATAACGTTCAATAATGATAACAAATATTTTTATTACGTCACGTTATTTAATTTTACCTAAATTCTACTTTATATTATATAGCTTAATTCCACTTTACATATATATTTCTCTATGCATTTTTAGATTAAATAGATTAGGTTGTTCCCAAACAACTTAAAATTTTTTAACAACTTTTGCGCAGATTTTCTGCTCAAATTTAGTTCCACAGTAACGTGCGCATATTGAAATTTTCATAAAGTAAAGCAAGTTGGAAATGCAGGCATTTACTTAACCTAATTTTTAAAAATTAAAAGCCACGTTTCTGTTCCATAACACAAATAGGACTTATAACGAAACATCCTACGAATCGAAATTTTATATTTTACGCAACGTTGACCGTGTAATAAAATTCCAGTGCTGTATGGTTGGGTTGAACTTTGGTTGAACTGATCGTTTGAATAATTCAAAATAATATAAATCATCAGAAATTTTGCGAGACAAAAGAACCATTACTACGAAATGGCTGTGGGAAATGTTTTCGAAATATGTGTGTGGTCCGCGTAAATTAGCACAGATACAACCGAATATGACTAATTACCGCTTCATGCATCCTTTTGTGAACTATAACTATGTAATATACGTACTCCACGGATCGAGATAAATGAATGCATTTATTTTTAGCGAGCAGTTTGTTCCGTTTGCTTCGTGTGAAAAACTGTGCTCGTATCAGCCTTGTTTTAGACTGAGAAGTCTGATATAAACGTGTATGAAATAATAAAGCATCCATTTATTTGTTCAATGATAATTCTCGAATTTATATAAAAACTTGGAAATGATTCATATATTCGAAAAGTAATCGAACTAAATTTCTAATGGACGATGGTGAGAAGGTTGACATTAAAATAAGAAATATGGTCAAAGTTCTCATTTTAAGATTAGGAAATAGATAGAACTTAAACAGTTTTATATAATACAGTGGAATTTGAAAAAATGGAATTTTATTGAAAAAGAGAAACAGTGCATAAACTTCAAGCCATCGATCGTCAACCTATGACCCACAAATCACTAAGTTACCCATTTGAAAATATCAAGTGACCCATGTGAGTTCTGCAGACAATGTATAAAATAATAAATAAAAAAATTAAAAAACATAAATAAAGGTATTTACTTAAACTGTGAGGTAATATAAATAATAAAATTAACATTTATTCTTGATGTTTTTATCAGCTTCTTTCGTCCACACATCCATTATGCATTTCATTGTTGCTCGATTAAGTGTTTCGACAAAAATATTGAAAAAATTGAAATTTCAAAGATGTGCGAAGTAACGAATTGTGCGAATATCGAGGGCCGTCTGTATTTTGGCCAGCGTCAGTGGGTTCAGGTTGCTTGGTTTCTAAATGGCAATCGTTGACGAAGAGTTAAATGGTATTTTTGTTTCATGACGATAATTGTTTCCTTTAAGAAAGAGTATTTTTGCAAATTTAAGTTATTGAGAAATTTCTTTTAGAATAATTATTTTTGCAAATATAAGTTATTAGGATAATATTTATTTAATCCAAAATATAAGCTATTAGGAAGTTTCTTTAAGAAAAATAATTTTTGCAAATTTGCGAAGAATTAAATGGTATTTTTGTTTCATGACGATAATTGTTTCCTTTAAGAAAAATTATTTTTACAAATTTAAGTTATTGAGAAATTTCTTTTGAACAATTATTTTTGCAAATTTAAAATACTAGGATAATATTTATTAATTTATTTGTTTATTCTAAATATAAGTTATTAGGAAATATTTTTGAGAAAATGTAACGCTTTCTTTTTGTTTTTAGCAAAAACGTTGCATTTCTTCTTCGAAATTGTTATTAATACCAAAATAATTTGATATTAACACTAAAATAGCTTAATCTAACACTTTCTTTTCGTTTTTAGTAAAAAACGTTGCAGATTATGTTACGTTGCACTTATTCTTCGAAATTGTAATTAATATCAAAATAATTTGATATTAACATTAAAATAACTTAATCTAACCTAATCCACCACTTTGTTTTTGCTTTTAGCAAGTTTTGTCAAAGTCTTGACGTTTTTATCAGCTTCCACACATCCACTATATATTTCATTGTAGCTCGATTAAGTGTTTAGCCAAAAATATCGAAAAAGTCGAAATTCCAAAGAAGTGCGAAATAACGAATCGTGCGAACATCGAGGGCCGTCTGTATACAATTTCTCTGTCGTTCGTGGATGCACGAGTCTTCCTGGCACTGTCGTAGGCGGCGCGTCCGGTCTGGCGCGCCCTGTTTCCGCTGTTGCGGAGGAGAGAAAGGCGCGGAGGTGGCTGCTGAGCGGGTCACCTATCGCGAAGGTAGGCCGTGGTAATCGTTACGTATTGCTGCTCTTTTATGCGGTTTGTTATTTTACACGTGGTCGTTAATTTGTGGCCACCGCCGCAAACCAGGAGAGCCTTCCGTTATTCCGACGCAATTTTATTCGGCGATCCTCGTCCGCGTGTTTACTTTGTCCACTGGTCTCGCTCCTCGATGAAGGAAATTAACTCCCCGAGTGGATTCTCCCTCGGCCTCTGTGCTTGCAAATCGACTGATCGATTTTTAGATTACACCGCCATTTCTAATTAAATGTTCCACGTACGTGCCATGTGGTCCATCGTTAGAAATTGTTGGTTTAGATTTAATGTAGAGTGGGGAGCAGATTGGCTTGGTGGAAAATCAGTGTATAATAATATTGTAGAATCATGGTTGTAGTTGTGGTTCAACTTCATTCACGATTATCATCGACATTTTAACTTCAGTCAATTTGTTCACTTTGTGGTTAACATTATTGGTGCTAATTTAATTGTTTTGTTATGTTAGATAGTTAACTCTTTTGCGTATCGATTATAACTAATGACAAAGTAGAAGATATTTGATAAGATAGTAACAAAGGAAAATTAGTTAGGTAGTTTGGAGAGAAACAAAAGAATGTAGAGTCATAGATCTTCGATTCAAAGATTTTTACTCTTTTACGAACGTAAATTGTAGACATCATTCCTAACATGATGGGACATGTGTAATTCGTAGTACATAATCCTTGAATTAATATTTGAATAATTAAATAAGCCGTTTATTTTGAAAGTAGTTGGCGTTTGAATAAATTTAAAAATATTAGTAACTAATAAAATGGTAGTAAAATGTTCTTGTGTTTCTAAGATTATACAATTTATCAACCCAATTAGCATTATTAATATTGTTTAGAAAATAATATGTTTTTGATGGCTATAAATAGAGTGAAGTCACTTTCAAAATTAATGTAATAGCTTTCCTAATTTTTAAAGAGGTATAAGTCTATGGAAAAAATAAATTTCTCTTCAAATAAAAAAAAAATGTATAATTTTATGTTATAAAATTAACAAATATTTAAATTAGAGGACAGAGTTTTGAACGTGTGTTAGAGGCACGCGTGTAATTAATATACAATGTTTTGAAGTATGTACTTTTTAATATATACATGTATACTTAAATGATGTACATAGGTACGTAAGTATTCTTTACAAGTATTTCACTAGTTTTGTATCTGAGTATTAAATTATAGTGCTTAGATGTACGCGAAACAGAGATCAATTATTATTATTTATTTGCATTGCATATATGTACTTGCATCATTTATATTTTAGAATTGTGTGTGTTTAAGTATATTTTATTATTTATTTATTATACAATAATACATATAAAATAGTTGTGTATTTCAATTATAGTTCACTTAAACTTTATTTCTTTTTTTTACCAAAATGTTCGACACAGCAAATTATCTAATCCAAGGAGTTTCCAATACATTATAGAAAACCATTAAAAAATCTATATTATACCGTTGAGGTGCAATTAAGACGCACATATGATTTGAAAAATTAAATTTAAATATGTATAATTTATGTTTTTTAAAAATTACTAATTAGAAAATGCTCAGTTCAAAATTAACACATACAGAAATATTAATTTCAAACTTTTACACAACATTTATTCTGCACTGTAATTATTTTGCAATTGTACAATTTATGTTGAGAACAATTTCTAAAGCAATTTCCAGATTTAGTTCTTTCGAATAAAAAGAAATTCACTTCTTAAATTATTTTGCATACATATTTGACATTTTCTCTGACTATATTATAAAAAAGTTGATTTGTACATGAAAGTAAGTTTCACATTACATTAAATACTAATAAAAGATAGTAAAAAGAGTAGTATTTTCCCTGCTAAAATAATAAGATACTTTATCTTCTCACAAAAATTGAACTTTAACCATTAATAATGTTGCCTGCAAGAATCGAAATGAAAAACAAATTTGTCACATTAGATCATTGTCGATATGCAAATCGAGTTTATCATACTGTCTGGTAGATCCCACGGCGAACACCCAAGAGACAATAATGGCTGCCATATTGGGAACTGGATCACAATCGGAACACCTACCTTAAATCCTTGGAGACACTTATTTATAATCGAAAATAACGATGTTAACGTCCTTTACTATATTCGTACTCTTACCACGGACTTCTTATTCTTATACGGACGTTTACATTTAAAATTTTGAACACTTACTAGGTATTATTAATAACTTCTATTCTAGAACTTTGGTTGCGAGTGCAAATTTATGCTTGCTAAATAAATCATATGTAGCGCAACGTTAGAGATGTGTATTTTAACACTTTCTTGACTGTCTGTTTGTGTTTTCGGTATAAATTTTGCAATTTTAAAGTAACTTCCCGATCAGCTAGCGACTTGAAACTTTAAACATAGATCAGAAATGGAGGATAATGCAATATTAACTCGTTTTCTTGTATGTTTGTTCTAGTAAGCTCACTCTACCTATCTGTTTATCTGTCCTGCCTTTAGAAAGCTGTATCTTCTGTGTTCAGAATTATAAATCTGGATAGAATTAATAAAGAAGTAATGAAATAAATAATAATAAAATATTTGCTCTTGCGTGGAAAAAGTGATGAGGTGGTTCTCGAGGTATCATATTCATATACAGAGAAACAGACGAACAGAAAAAATTCACTCACACAAGACTAAAAAGCAGAAAATAATTATTTAAATAAAAAAAATTTTTTAACGAACCACGTTTTTAATATGAGTTAAAAAGTACAGAAAAATAATTTTTTCTAACCCCATACAAACAGTCCTGAAAATTTGTGGTTAGCTATGAAAATACTTGTAAGATTTAAAATGAAAAACGTGGGGTGCACGCAATAAAATTGTTAGTGACTTAGGTAAACTATTCATGCATTAATTATTTATTGCATGCGCCCCACGTTCTTCGTTTTAAATCTTACAACTATTTTAATAACTATTAAAAATAATAGATTTTCTGCATGGGACTAGGAAAAATTATTTTTTGTACTTTCTAGTTCGTCTTAAAAGCGTGGTTCATTAAATAACTTTTATTTTCCTTTCAATTTGTCGAAACAAACTAGATTAAAATTGTGGAATAAATATAATAAATAATATAATAATAATAATAAATAATAATGAATAAATTCTAAAATTAACGATGTGGATCGACCATTTTTCTGAATTTATACGACTCAAGGACCATTTCTAAATTATATGTAATTCTAACTCATTATTTAAAATAGAATTTATCTGTTGTAATAATAATAACTAAGGAGTAATGAAAAAATAAAATATTATTACAAACGATAGTATTGTTCTCGAAAACCTTCGTTCGAAGCAATTCGATACGGAACTGTTTTGTTTACGTCCTAAGAGGACGGTTGGAACACGTGTTTCAGTAATAACCAACGCTAGCAAGCGTTGTGTTGTGTAAATCGTAACTGTCGCGATTGATCGTGGTTTATACCCACAAAATTTTTAGCAAACAGCTTATAATTCCACTCGTCGAACCTCGAATTTTTGCAGTCCATTATTTAACACTAAATCTACCGCTATTTTGTATATATCTACTTCTACTGGTGGCGGGTAAATGATCGCTTTTCAAATAAACATTTTATTCCTTTTTAGATGATGGATAAACTTTTGAAAAGCTGCCACACTCGATTTTCTTGACCTTGACATATTTTATCACCCTCCTGAGTAACATTTAATAGGTTTAAACCGCTGATTACTGTTCTTAAAAGTTATTAACAAAGAAAGATCGATATATGCGATTTTCTTGGAAATCTGAACATTTCTATGGATAGAACGTTTCTTTCGATTATTTGTTTCGTAATGAAACAATGTGCTCTCCTCCTGCAACCCCAAAATATCACTCACTCACTTAATGTCATTGTCCTTTTTATCTCTCGTCCTTTAATCCGTCCGTTAATCCTTTTAATTCTCTTGTTTACTGTAACGTTGATGCTATATTTTTTAATTTTGTACTCAATAAAAATAAATTCATTCTTTCGCACATTTTCACACTTCTCACCCGTGAATGTTAAACAGTATAGTACGTTATAAACATAACCTGTGGTATTTATATTATTTAACCCTTTGCACTCGATGACTTTTTCGGTCGCAGATCATTTTTTCTATTACTAATTATCCCTCATCATTTAATCTATTACTAATCTCATTTTTCAACAGTCGATAATCAATTTCATCTTCACTCGAGTTAGTTTCACCCTCGAAATTCATTTTTGTGGGGCTTCAAAACTTAAAATCATGAAAAACTCGAGTTGCTGCACGAAACGCAATGGCGACTGAGAGTCGCCTTTCGATCGTAAAGGGTTAAATATGTTTTTATACTGAAATGTGACAAGTACTAGTAAAATATTTCCGTTTCTCGTACCGAAAGGCTCAAATTTATGTGATAATTACAGTATAGTCTCCAATCTTTCTTTGTTAATAACTTTTAAATAAACAATAATCGACGGGTTAAAACTATTTATTTAAATCATTAAAAGTAACTAGTAAATAACATATAATATTAATCTTAGCCATTTTTTTATATTCGCCTGCAAAATAATTTGAATAATGCCTTAGAAAAATAGAAAACTTATTGTATGGAAGTGACGATCGTTGTGATTTGAGTGAATTAAATGATAGATCAGAAGAATTTGAATTTGAAAGTGACAAATTCATGGGAAACTATAGTGATGCAGGTAGCAAAAATAGTATTACAGTTTTCAGAAATGGAAATAGAAATAAAATATGTTTTTTTCCTTAGTTTCATTATTACTTGAAGAGGATAGTTTTCAATTTATTTTTTCATTACTGTCATTATTTTATAAATCTGTTTTATCAAAAATGAAATAGAATCTATATTTTCATAAATAAATCCATTAAAATTGAAATATTTTAGTTTTATTTTGTGGTAACTCCGCGCACAGAGTTGCATTTAAATAAAATAGTCTGCACATACCCGTTTCTTTAAAATTAAATCTTAAAGAAAAGGGTTAAGAGTCCACGTTGCGTCGAAAACAGAGTTTTATTATACCTGACGAGAATCGAGAAACGCAAAAATAAGAATATAGGTCTATTTAAGAGTTTAGGAGAAACGAAAGTTAAATCACGACAACAGAATTGCAAAAAGAAAAAAATAAGCGATAAAGATAGATCGTAAACTAAGAGACAGAAGTTTTTCAAGGATATATCAGTCCCAACCGGAAGTAGAGGGTGCAATCGCATCGCTGTTCGTTTCTACTAAAGAAGAGAAGAAAATCGTGGAAGAAAGCGAATAGCAAGTGGAATCAGGGGATGATAATCGAAATGTCGCAGAGGTCTCGAACAAAAGGGCTGTTTTGTCGGTGGAAGCGTAAGAATGAGAAGAAATAGTGACCAGTCGGAAGATAAAGGAATGGAAGACACAGTATGGCGCGGGTGGAAAAGAAAGGAAGGCGGAGGCAGAGAGACTAATTGCGTTATTTATAAGCGACGTAGGCGCAACAACGCGTTGCTGGTAGCGGATGGAGAACTGTTTCGCGCGGTCGCCATGATTCACGATTATTCTTGGGACAGAGTCGGAGCGCGCATCTTCCTGCTTCTTACCTGCCGTTTGTTACCGCTCTCTTGCACCGTACGCCTAAATGACGCTGGATCGGGTAATTGCGTTTATTAAAATGTTACGCGTTCTAGTTCTTGCGTCTGCCTCTATGGAAAGCGTGGCCACTCTACCATGAGACACCGTTAAGCCGCTATTGCGACTTCCATGTTCCTCGTCCGAATAAATTCTGCTCCTTTTTGTGACACACGCATCCTTGGAAAGACAGAAATTGTATGCAATCGAGTCTCTGTGTGTGATATGCAACAGACGTATGGATTTTAGAAAAATTTCATGAATGCGAAAGAAATGTTAACTTATTCTCTCGTAAAAGTTTGAAACGTTTCATTGCGGAATTTCAAAGTGCAAGTCGAATGCAAATGTTTAAATTATTCAAATTTGAACTGTTAATTTAAATTCACGGAAAATTTTGAGGCGTTCTTTAGCAGAATGTAAACGTTTAAATTATTCAATTTGTGTGATAATAGATTTTAGAAAAATGTGGGTTGATGTGAAAAGTATTAATTTGAACTTTTAAATTCATGCAAAAGTTTGAAACGTCCTTTTACAGAATTTTAAATTATAAATCGAATGCAAATGTTCAAATTATTTAAGGACATTGACACATATGTTTTCGTTTAGTTTAACAAAATTAAAATCTAGTTGAAATCTATTGGAAAATTATTCACTACAAAATCTTTGAACAAAAATAAAAAATTCGTCGTATGGCAGCACAGATATTTTATTCTACTCCTTTACTAATTCTTTTGATTATTTTAAGGAATATCATTAATATTTGATAAATAAAATATAGTTAGCTTCAATGATTGTATTAATTCATAAACTCAGTTTTTAATATTAATTCTATTTAGAAATATAATAAACGTACACATATTATAATATTTTAACAATACTAAATCGTAGAAATATAATACATGCTACTGTTTTTTTTTTCTTAATAAAAAAAGGACTTATTTTTATAAAATGCTATCACATCTTCTTTATGCAAAATATATATGCACATTAAATGCATAAAATCTTTATGTTATTTATATTCTATTCTTATTTATAATCTATATCTTAATTAAATACTTAAATCTCTGTAATTGTTTAGAAAGATACAATTTATGCTTACTATTACTAATTAATTTAAAAGTATTCTATTTGATTTTTCATAAATTTTTGTATATATCTACATATACACAATTTTCTGCTAGTTGTATAAATCTCTTTATGCGAATACATTCTCTGCCATTAGCCATCATTTTATGCAGCGAACGAAGTAAGTAACCATTCTTGAGAATTAATCAAATCAACGGACTTCGCGAACGCTCGTAATTTCGTTTAGTCGCGCAGTTAGAAGAAGGCATTAATGGAGTCCGTAGCGGAGGCATCCGGAAGAGGAACGAGGGTGAAACTCTTTTATCGCGTGCAGTAAAAATAACACGATTGCCGTCTGCTTTTAGTTTCGTTAATTATTAACAACGTCAAATTGCGCCATTTGCAATGCTTCTGCCGAGGAAACGAATGGAGAATAGAAAAATTAGACGAAGTAAATTGGTTTTGGGAAGTTTCACGAAATTTAAAGCTGATGTATTGAAATTAATTGGCAGAGGTGCAGCAAGGTGTATTAAAATTGTAGAAACAGGTACACATTTTTTCATATGTCACAAAATTGCAATATCATTGTACAAAGAAGAATTGTTCTGTGTTTAATGACTATAAAATTCTTTTATATTTCTTCTTTTGAGATATAAATCGGAAGTGACTATTTGGTATAAATTTCAAATGCTCGAAAGAGGAGTCACCAAATAAAATACAATAACAAAAACATACAAGCGTGTAATTTTCAATGAATGCAAATAAAGTAAAAAATAATAAATAGAAACGTTTTCTTCCATAAAATCTATACAATCGAATCTCTATAATAATTTAGAGAGATACAATTTTAATCAATAACTTTAACACCAGTCAATTAATTTTATTTACATATCGTATAACTCCATTTACGTGTCCCAAGTTGTCTTAATTAAAATGATATTAAAAGTCGTCTAATTTAACTTGCGCGAGCACGAGCTCGAATTCAAATAACATCAATAATCGAAACCATTTTCAACCCCGAGAATTTTCCGCCCTTATTATACCTATATACAATATACACTCGCGTCTCTGCGTTATCGAAGAAAAGCCGATTGAAATTCAACTCGCGTTCCAACGACCAAGCAATATTATCTCTATCGTATACGAATCTGGCGCAATAATCCGTGAGAAAGCGGGGGGGGGGGGGGGAGAAAAAAAAGGCCGATCCGGGGGTCTCGAGCTGGCCGATAAAAAGGGTTGGGCGGAACTTTTCAAGCGTCCCTCCTCGACGGGATTATTAAATATCGGATAATTACATAGTTATAGAAGTGGCGGGCTATTTCAACGGATCGACGCATCACCTTCTCGCGATCGCAGCTTCTTTTAATTAAATCTCGCTCGACATTCTCGGTTTAATTAACAGTAGCTCGCGCGTGTCTTAAGTCCTCTCTGTCCTCCGCCTCCATTCCTCTCCTACCTGTTTCGCCTAACCCCTGCTCGCTCTCACCCCTTCCCTCTGGATCTCCCTCGAACCCCCGTTTCAAGGACGAAGATCGCCTCGACGTTAATTAACGGCGTGCAAATTGAAAGCCGCGAGACCTTTAAAGTGTCACTTGACATCGACGTCGTCGTTCGCCGCGGGAATTTACATTTGTATAGCGCTTCCGGTTTCCCAGGCGGCGATCTCGAATCAGGGGGCGAGATTCAGCTGCCGCGGATGGTTCCGTCCAATTACGGGGCAAACAAAAATCGATAGCGCGCGGACAATGGGGTGCGATGGGCGCGGGGTGAAAAACTGGAGCGAAGTGAAAGTATCCGGCGATGGATAGCCTCGCGCAAGCGAATTTTCTGTTTTCGTTTCACGGAGAAGCGGGAATTGATCGAATTCTGATGGCGGTTCGCAATATTTTGGCATTCTTGTGCATAAGATCGTCATTCTATGACGAATTTATTTCATATACGCTGATTTTAAGTGGTAACTACACATTGAAACGAGTAAAAAGTATTGTGGGAAGGTATGATGGATGTATTTTAGTTTTCAAGTTAAGGGTGGTTATAGGAAACATTCAAAATGCCAGCCTTTTGCTTCGACAGACCCTAACGTGCGTAGTATGATCAGTTCTGTGCATTTTTAGAAGTATCAGGTATTTTTCGAATAGTTTCAAATTTATTTTGTTTCGTGTACATTAATCACTCGTGTGGTAGTTTTTAAATGGTCAACTTGCTCTATTCATCGATTTATGGGTTGTCAGTCAACAAAAGGCGGGTATTTCACACGTTTTTTTTAATCATCTAAATTTGAGCAATTAAAATATACGTTTGTATGATATTTTTTATTTGTTTCAGTGTGTAAATTTATCATTTGATGTATTTTTATGTATTTATGCAGGAATTCTTCTCTTCGAAAGTGGGAAATTTTGTAGAATTCATTTTTTGGACGTAGAAATAATCAAGGTTTAACGAAAATAATTGATAATAAATACATTCTTTGATTCAAAATATCGATGTGACGATATATTCAAGTATAGATCCTTAATCTATAAATATCAAAATTTGAGTATAATAACTGCATTTGTTGTAACATAACAGATTGTAAAGAATCAATCATGAATTTTTTATAATTGCAATTGATCGACTTCCTTTCCAATCTATTATGTAGAAAGTGTTTAAATAAGGATTGAGAAAGCAATAACGTTTATTTCGAATTTTATTGCGTTTCATAATTGCGTTTTTAATTTCATATGCGTTTTATATCAATTTTAAATTCTTAGTCATTGCTGAACACTCTTTAAGTTTAAAAATTTTTAAGAAACACTGAAGTAAATTTCTCATACCTCAATTTCATAATTTTTTGCGGAACACTTAGTAATTGTTTGTGGAATACAGTTGGGGAAACTCTGGGTTAGATCAATATATTTCATTCAAATAAATTATTTACTTTCTTTAATTGTAGTTGTAAATATTGACACTTTATCGATATTCTAACTACTGAAGGATATTATCACTAAATCAAAAATTTAGTCAAATAATTTAATCAAATTCATATATTATACATAAAATATTCCAGAATGCGAGCGAGAAGGAATGAGTTTTTTTCCAATCATCAAGTCAGTTGTTTAAAATTCGTCATTGTTATAACGTCTCATATAAAAAAACCATCTGGAGGGGTATTTAGGTCTCTTAATCTGCGTGTTCCAATGGGTTCAATTGACAAAATTAAATAAGACAAACTTCAGGTTACTTCTTCAAGTTCTTCATTTTTTATCTTTACATTACGACTTCACTTCTAAGACTGTTGTTGGTAGTCATTTTTCCTAAGTCGTAGGTTTGCAATAATTTTCTGTATAATACAATTGTCAAATCGGTACGTTGGTATTTTCCAAACGCTGATTTGCTCAACCTTTAGATGCTGCTTTCTCCTGTGCCTTCTTAGAAATGGGCGATGGTATCTGTGATAAGAAGACGTCTGTTGCTATTGCCATATTTGAAGATGTAGCGGAATTTTCAGTGGACCTGATGCATGTACCCTATGGTCTGAGGTCGTTAAGAAAAGTTAATTACGAGGGTT
Source organism: Xylocopa violacea (assembly GCA_963969225.1). Taxonomy (NCBI): domain Eukaryota; kingdom Metazoa; phylum Arthropoda; class Insecta; order Hymenoptera; family Apidae; genus Xylocopa; species Xylocopa violacea. The sequence goes on from CAXAJV010000004.1 coordinate 27,285,203, forward strand.
GCTATTTGTATATCCGGAATAACAAATAAAGACAAATAGTTTCATTGTTTTTCAAAATATTCTATAATGATTGATACATTTTTACATACGTTTCAACCAATTTTCACAGCAATTTTCCAATTTCGATCGAGGTATCTGGAAAACATGCGTTTTGAATACATCAACCACTTTTTCTAGCGTGGGAAATCGTCGACCACATAGTTTATTCTTTACGTACGAGTATAAAAAGAAGTTATTGGGTGTCAAATCAAGACTGTACAGCAGATAATCCATCATTTCGATGTTTTGATTAATCAAATATTGAGTTGTGTTTTTGAGCGATTGCCAAACAAATCTTTTTCACGGCTAAATGTTCATGTAATATCTTACATATGCTCGTCATACTAATGCTTAGGGGTACTTCAATCTCACAGTATGTCACACGACAGTCTTGCCTTACTAATTCGTGTACAGTACCGATGTTTTGTGGTCCAACAACCAATTTTGAACGACCTTCTTTAAATTTGTCCATAAGAGAGCAACGAACACGATTGAATTCACTAAACCAGTGGTATACAATGGTTTTAGATGGTTCTCCATCGCTGAAAGTCAAAGTGAGTTGATCGATGCATCGTTGTTGAGATAATCCACGACGAAAGTCATAGTAAATCATCGCATGAAAACTTTCACGAGTTAATTTCATTCTTGAACTGAGATGAAATTTTGAAGTCATGGTAACAATCTAAAATAGCGTTCGTGTGACACAATGTTACGAGTACGTATACCATCTAAAATGTTCTATAATATTAAGTCATTAATTAAGACAGTGTTAAGTATTAATTAAAAGCTAAAAAATAACTTATTTGATCCAACCAAACATCTTCTATTGCGCCTCGTTGTTAGCCGCCACAGATCCATCGATTTCTCGCTTTTGTAAAAATCTCAAATTAAATATACATCTCGTTGCAGCCATCGTTTCCCCATTTTCGAACATCGCGCCATCGTCGCGGGTTTCCAGGTTCGATTAACCGCGTTCCACGTTCGTGGAGCATCCTGTAGACGAAGAAAGAAGGCGAAGAGGTTCCATCAGCGACCGTATCGTAGCCTCGTTGAGCGTGCCAGCTAAGCGTGCCGCAACTTTTTACATCACGCGACTGCATTCGCGTTATGCCGTTATGCTCCGCTGTTCCGCGAATATATGCATCCGCGTGCTGTCCAGAAGAGAAAACCGCGGCGTTCTCTTTGAAGAATGCCTCGCTAGAGCCATTCGTCGTTTCAGGAACGACTTTTTTAGCGCGTCCACGTACAACTGGATTACTCTTTCGTTGCTCTGACAGTTTTCCCGCGTTTTCGACGAGGAACGCCGTCAAGCATCGTTCTCCATCATGGCGTCGGAGCATCGCGTCCATTTCTGTACCCGTGTCCATTGTATTTGTAATCTATTATGTAGAAAGCGTTTAAATAAGGACTGAGAAAGCAACAATGTTTATTTCGAATTTTATATTCACTCTACGCAAGTCTTGAATTTCATATGCGTTTTATATCGATTTTAAGTTCTTTGTAATAGGTTAATGTTTCCCATTGCTGAACATTTTTTAAGTTTACAAATTTTTAAGGAACACTGGAGTAAATTTCGGTTTTTAGTCATATTTTCTTTCGAAAGTTGTTTTAAATTGCGTGAAACGCATAAAAGCAGACAATGTTTCATTGTATTTTAACCTCAATTACATAATTTTTTGTGGAACACAGTTGGGGAAACTCTGGGTTAGATCAATATATTTCATTCAAATAAATGATTTACTTTCTTTTTTAATTTTAATTGTAAATATTGACACTTTATCGATATTCTAACTACTGAAGGATATTGAAATTATCCTCTTATCACTAAATCAATAATTTAGTCAAATTAATTTAATCAAATTCAAATGTTATACATAAAATATTCCAGAATGCGAGCGAGAAGGAATGAGTTTTTTTTCAATCATCAAGTCAGTTGTTCAACATTCGTCTACAACTGGATTACTCTTTCGTTGCTTTAACAGTTTTCCCGCGTTTTCGACGAGGAACGCCGCCAAGCATCGTTCTCCAACATGGCGTCGGAGCATCGCGTCCATTTACGTACCCGTGTCCATTGTATTTGTACGCTGGGTCAACACGACATCCGGAGCGTTACTGTTTGCAGTGAAAATTCGATTAGCAATTGTCCGCTTGATTTAATTGTGACGCGTGTATTTATGGACCGCAAATGTCCAAGCAATTAGCTAATTGATCTCGGTGTTTGATTTCGCTCGAAGTGGTGCGCGTAATCGTACTTGCCGCGCTTCAGGGTCGTACAAAGCGTTGGTCTTTCGAGTGTAGACGCTGAATTTTTAGAGTTTCTTTTTGTACGAAGTTCAAATCTTTCGTGATGGGCGATGGCTGAATTGGCATATGATTTCCAAAGTACTAACTTGTGAAAGTCATTTCCTGTTGAAGGATTCGTTGCATTCGTGAGTCCATTGCTCTAATCGCGTTCTATTTCTTTCACATTCTCAAATATTAACAAATGAATAGGTCTTCTACGTTGGGGATTTCTTGGCTTCGTCTCGTCTGCGTCTCCATTCTGTAACTGAGTACGCCAAGTTTTGTTATCTGTATATAGTTATATGAATAAGCAGTACAATGCTTACAGTTATTTGTTCTTCAAAGTTTTGAAAAATTTTTTCATCGATCCAATTCGAGTACCATGGATACACATAATACATGCGTTTCTGTTTTATGGGGCCATGGCGCCTCATTTCTAACTCTAATATAAATATTAAAAATGCGTATGGAATAATATTTTTTACGCTGCCAGTGTTTTAGTAAACACTTTAAAATGACGTAGAACAGGGGTGTGGGTAAATGGCGGCTCGTAGGCCACGTATGGTCCGCCAAGACGTTCAGAAAAATTTCAATTTTGTGTTTGCAACAGTAAATATATAAATTTTCAACTTTAACGAAACCATGAACCCGTGAATTTATTTAATCTATATTTACTGATTTTTATGACAATTTATACCTTTTCTGAAATGCAAAGTAAACTAATGAAAGCAATCATTCTAAAAGGTGTGGCCCTCCGCTTCTACAAAGTGGTCCTCGAACTAAAACGTGGAGTTAATGTGGAGACATTCATTTGTTAATATTTGAGAATGTAAAAGAAATAGAATGCTATGAGAATAATCGACTCATGAATATATGTCTCAGAATTTTCTTGACATTCTCCACTAATTTTCTCTTTTTTTTCGTATGGAGTTTGATAATCTTCGTCAAATCTTCTTTGGTCTTCACTTGTACAGGGTGTTAAAAAAAAACCCTTCAACATTTATATGTCGTATCTATTTTAGAATCAAAATAAATAAACTGTTTACTTTTGTCATTTTTAGTATTTGTTTATCATTCTTGAGAAAATACAGCTTGCGTATTAGTAAATGTCATCGCACACCACTGCCTGTTTGAATATGGAACAAGTGCTGAAAAAAGATTATGGCGTCATATGTAGCTCAACGCTTATAATAAAGTTTATATATCAATTATTATCGCTCGCGTATCATTTAATGTGCGTCCATTTACTATCATTTCCATGTGCCAGATCGAATGCACGATCTTTAAGCACACCTTGTACGCTTCATTTTGCACGACGAATAAGAGGAGTCACTCGTAAATGAGTTGTTCAGTGAAAACGGTATTTTAATTCCATAATTTCGACGTTGTTGCACGTTGTTGTACGCGATCCTGTCGCAACTTCCGGATGGCTTTGAGGTTCACCACTTAATTACACTCAGCGTCAGAAATGTCAGTTCTGCGATCCTGTGTGCTGCAGCGTGGTAATATTTTACCTAGCGCCACGTCGCTTCGTACCGTTCAACATTATTTTCCCTCGCCTCGAAACGTGCTCGATATGTTTTAATATTTCATCGTCGCGAAGCATTTTCCATTTAAGATCGATTCACACTCCCTCCCTCTCTCTTTCTCTCTCTCTCTCTGAGTTAGGTTTTAATTATTCAGTGCTCACTGTCTGTAGCCGTTTCGCTATTGATTAATCTACGATTTTTAACTTCGAATTCGTTCATTTTACGTATTTTTTCTTTTTCATAGTTATGTTACACGCAACTAATCGAATTAATTGTATTTTTGTACCTACAAAATAGTACAAAATACTTTTGTACATACGTTGAAGAACGTATACAGTTAAGTTGAGCATATATATTTTATTATACTTACATTCTTGTACAATATACTATTGATAATTATGTAATGTTGTAATGTTCTTTAGTAAATTCTGTGGCCTCCTTTTGCCTTAATTGCAGCGTCAATTCTTCTTATACAGCTTTCGCATAAATTATTAATAATTTCCATTGGAATTTTTCGCCATTCTGTTTGTAACACCTCAAACTGTTTATCTGCATTCTTCAGTTGACTTTTTCTTCTTCCTCTGTTTAAGTAATCATAATATTTAATAAATCAGGACTTGAAGATAGCCAATTGATAACTTTTAACATTTCTATGTCTTCCAACTCTTGCAAGTAACTTTTCACAATTCGTGCTGTGTGTTTGGGGTCATTATTATGTTAGAAGAGCTTACTAATTAGTCGTTATCCTGATGGTACTGCGTGTTGTACAATTTTTATGTATTGCGTGGCTATTAATTTTCCATCTATTCAAATCGAATCTCCTATTCCATTAGAAGAAATACAGCCCCAAACCACCATTCTTTATTATAGAAAGCTTCTCCTTTTCGTCCGCGCACAAGCTGACGCTTTTTATTCCGAAAAATTTCGAACTTTGATTCATCAGTCCATAAAACTGCTTTCCAGTCTTCCATTTTCCAATTACTATGCTCTTTGCGGTCTTTTGCAGTTTTTTTTATTTATTTTCTTTCTGAAACCGCCTCTCAGTCCAGATTTTAAGAAACTTCGACGCACCGTTTAAGAATCAACTGATACTCCTGTAGCTTCTTGCAAATCTTGTGCAAGTTCTGTTGAAGATTTTGTCCGATTTCGTAACGATTATAATTGTAAAAGTTTCAGTTTTTCAGTTTTATTAAACTTTTTTTAATGTTTTGAATCGTCGCCCTTGAAAACTTACACTTTCTTTATTGTTTTATTTCAGTGTCTTTAAAATGGATCAATAATTTTACAGCACACGAGTACACTACGCGTAAACCACTGAACGTTAAAAGTTTTTTATATTGGAATCCTAAGAACGATGATTGCAAGTCGAAAGTCGAAAGAGAAATGAAATAGTAAACATTTTCACCTGAAATGCTCAGAGAATCGATCCTGGCTGCATAAAAAGCAATAATTCCTTTCTTTCGCTACATTTTCCGGTAAAACATGTGCTTTTCAAGCACAGAACAATTATGGCACAGCCAAATATTTGAATCTACACCATGTAATTAATAAACATCATTAACATTGATTTGACTGGTGCACATTATTGCATATTAAAAATTTATCGTAAGAATATTTGATTTGAAAAATAGATGTATTAGATACTCACTACAACATGTATACTCATTCTTAATCATTTGTTGCAATTATACTGCACTATGCTTTCAATTTTTGTTTATAAAACTGCACCATAAACGTTCCATCTTGATGGAGATGGAAAATTAAAATTGCACCATAAACTTTTCTTGTTTAAGATATTAGAGCTTAATTAATTTACGTTACAATACTACGATGTAAACAATTGCATATATAGAAGACTCTCGAATTCTTATAACGCGCCAAATATATTGCAACTTGTCGCGTCTTCGTTGGTTCGCTGTTTGCGAATGATTGCTCGCGAAGCGCGCGCCAAATTAATTTTCGACAGCTTGTTCGTATGGAAATGTTTCATTCGTTCGTTTTCTCTTACAAGCCGTCCGTTTCTATAAGAGAGTACGTTTCGATTTCGTTGTTACTTGTGCGTTTGTTGTCAAAGGCCTGTCTTAACCCTCGACCATAGCAGGTAATAACTTTATAAAGCGCCTTGACCTTTCTCATGCAGCACGAAATAAGATTAAAACTGAAAATTGCTTAAGTCGAAAATAAAGTGGTAGAAGCTATGTCTTACAAACTTATTCCTGTTACGAGTCAATTTAGAGTTTCTTAGAATATTAAACACCATTTACAATGTTTGAAACTCTAAACTGTTTTACGATGTATACCTGGCTGTGTCTACTTTAAAATTTCTTTTGCTGTTTGATGTGCAACGGTTTACTGTATAATGGGACGCGCAAGTAAAATTTCACTTGGTTCTCTTTTCTGCTGATAAAAGCAGAAAGCAAAATCATGATGGTGTCTGAAGAATGGCGAAAGGCTGTAGATAACAGTGGACAATATATACGTGGTTAAAGTTATTTCGTGCATGGATATAAATTGTTTCGTTTCGTTTGAAAAATTCGCAATTATAGTTGCGAACCCAATAGAATCTGGTCCGTTGGAAAAGAGAAACGCCTTAGCTGGGGCGCTTTAGGAGGAGCGTGCATCGTCGAGGCTCGAATGGAGAACGGAAATTCGCGAGTGAAGGTGGCGTTAAGCGTTTCAGACGGAGTCGATCCCGCGGTTGGAAAACGCGGACAGATGCAGGAAAACGAGGGGTTATTATTGCAAGAAAAACCACTGGACTCCGGTTCGCTGGAAGAGAAATCGAAAGAACGGCTGTACATACGCTGGCTCGTTGTTCCTCTTCTGCGGAGTGGTTTTGCGTTGGAAAAAATACACGGTTAACAAGCAGCTGGCTACTGGCCTTTCTTCGACTGCCACTTTAAGTAGCTGCTAATTAGTCGTTTCTTATTATGTCTGTTTACAAATCTCCGCTCATTATTGCCTCAAAGAGAGCGTATCCTCGCCGTGTCCGCCTTTTGTTGTTGGATCGCCGCTATTTTTCTCTTATTCGTGTTCGTTGCAGAGTAGAGTGACTTAGTTTCGTAAAAGTGTATCGAGTTCAATTATTTTCGTGCGCGGGGATTTGGTTTCAAGAAAATTCCATGCAAAATCTTCTAAATATCTTAATAACAATTCCCAATTAAATATGATAAAGCTTCTTAGCTGGTACTGTTGATTTGTTTTATAAAAATGTTTGCAAGATTGTGAATGCAACAGCTAATTATATTTATAACGATTTTTCGTCATAAAAAAGATAGAATAAATCAAAACTGTTACTTTTATAGTTTTCATATTTAAAATTTTTTAAAGAAGCACTTAAAATAAGGAATGTGAGAGCTCAGTTATTCATTCATAACTCGTCATTCATTTGTACACACTTTAGAAAAATATTAGTTTCATAAATATAAAAAAATATAAAATAGTAGGATAACAATGATTTTAAATCACAAAAAGTTCGTGATATGAGAGAAGAGAATAATCTTATTTGCTTGCTTTTTTAATATAATCAGGCACGTAAAAACAGCATAAATAGCTCCATAGTATTCATAGGCCTATTTATAGCACTGAACACTATTCTCCAACATGATTTATCAAACGAGGAACCATTTCGATTAAAAATTTCATCTTAGACAAAAAAAAAAAAAAGAATATTTAGAAATCGAGGTCCTAATTTCTTAATTTTATCTATAATACATTTATTAAAAAAAAAGAACTGGAAAAGTAAAAAGAAATTACGGAAATCTGTTATTTGTACCCATTTTCAGAGTCGCTTATGACGTCGACACCAGGTTTTTACTAGGTCCACCGATATTTCAGCGTACCATCTCAATACACATAATATAAGAATAAAACAGATTAGAGTTTGAAAATTGTAAATAGTATTTAATATTTGAAGAAACTCTAATCTGACCTGTAACAGGGGTCATCATATACTTTCTATCACCATTTTATTTTCGACTTAAGCAGTTCATTTCATTTTTATCCTGGATGTTTAAAAAAAAAGATCAAGTGCGTCACAAAGTGAACTTGAGGGTGCACTTGGTTTGTAATCAATTTCTATGTAACCAATCAGTTCTGAAGTCCGCTTTCCTCACCAAAATTCGTGACATTGCAATCAGCACTTCCATCAAATGGGAATTACTCAGAACACCAGAATTCTAATCAAACATTCCATTTTCTATCATCAATAAAATAAACTAATGCTAAAATAGCAATACTTTAGCAATAGTTTCTATTGCTAGCGTCTCCCAACAACAGAAAATTTCCATTTCAATAGAAAACTTGAGGGAAACATGAATTTCTCAAAGATTTCTCATTACTGATGTCTGCTCAGAGGAGACACTCGAGCGCAAAGGGCTATACCCCTGCTACTTACTACAATAATAACCGATTAAATAGTTTATCAATGTTTTCTTCAAAGCAACCATAACTCTTTTTCACTTGTTGTGTGTCTGAAGGTTGCAGTCCCTCTAATGGCGAGTGTTGGAGAACTGCCACGCAATAAATATTCGATGCTTTAATTTTTGGAAAACTGTAGTTTTACAATTAGGTAGCTGGAATAATCATCGTGGAGAAATTCTTTTCGTATTTTCTTTTTCTTCTTCTGAATCTTCTTTACAGATTTCGCAGGCTAAAGTTAGTGAAGGTAATTAACAATAGTTTCTATTGCTAATTGGAAATTTTCTATTGCTAGGAGACATTAGCAGTAGAAAGTGTCAGTGGAACATGCATTTCTCAAAAAGCTGCGATGGAATAAGTTTGTCCTCCGCAATTTCTAATCTATGCTGATGTCTCCTCAGAGGAGACAAAGGATGAAAAGGGTTAAGTATCGTAATCATAACTAAAATAACAATACTTTAGCAATATTTTAGCAATAGTTTCTATTTCTAACGTCTCCCAACAACAGAAAATTTCCATTTCAATAGGAAACTTGAAGAAAACATGAATTTCTCAAATATCTGCGGTGGAATACGTTTGTCCTCCGCAATTTCTAATCAATGCTGATGTTAAACCTCTGCTGCTTACTACAATAATAACCGATTAAATAGTTTATCAATGTTTTCTTCAAAGCAACCATAACTCTTTTTCACTTCTTCATTTTTTTTTAAATATAGAAAAACATTTGTCCTCCTCAATTTCATTTTTATCCTCGATGTTTGAGAAAAAAAGGTCAAGGTGCGTCATAAAGTGAACTTGAGGGTGCACTTGGTTTGGTGGCGGTCATTTTTAACCATTTCTCTAACAATTCTATGCAACCAGTTCGCTTCCTTCAGCAAAATTCGTGACATTGCAATCAACGAATCCATTTGTCTTGGTCTCATAAGCCACTCCCATAAAATGGTTTATATTTGATGGGAATTAGAGAGAAGAAGGGAATTCTACACATTCTTTAAACACATTCAAAACAGTATAGTTCACAACTAGTCATAGATTCCAATCAAACATATTAAAGTTAACAAACAACGATTACCTGTGCGTATTATTATACCAACCGCTAACTGAAAAACCGCTTGAAGTGCAAAATCGACAAACTATGAACACTACCCATATTTTTAAAAAAACTGCTTGATCATCTGACCAAAAAGAACCGCAAAGACGAAGAGCCATTCGTCGTCGACGTTTGAAAAATCGTAACAAAATTTGCAGCCACCGACAGTGTCGACGCGGAACGAGCGAAAACAGGATCGTTCCGCGTTTCTGGTCCGCTTCGTCTTTTGAAACTCGTTGTAGGTTTGAAACTCGTAAATATTCGCCAGGTTCTTGCATATTCATTTCTGGTCGCCGTACACAGAGCACTGGGCGAAATAATGGCCGCGGATTTCGCCGGGGACGCGCGGCCCAATCTCTTCCCACCCCTTCGTCACCAGCTTTTCCTATCCTTTATCTAAATCCTTCGCCTGGATGTTCGCCTCCGCATTTCGCCGCGATCATTTCCGCGTGCCGCTTAGTTATGCGAAATCGCGGCGTCCACCGAAGAATTGTGCGCGACAAACGGGTGCGCAGAGAAATATGGGAAGAAAAAAACAAAAACGGGGATGTCTGTCGACACGTCTGGGTGCTTAGCAATGGATACGCGGTACGTAAAGTGGAGTGAGCGTGGATCTTACAATTAGAGCTCTTTCGCATGGAAATACGTTCAACGTGATACGCGTGTTTGATGCTGAGTGTACAGGGTGCGCAGGAATTGGACGTCGACGGAAAGGGTGACAATTGGGTGTCGTAAAATTGATTTCAAAATTTTTTATTGCATTATAAGTATTCTACTTGGCGTGTTGATGGAACGTGCGAAAGGAATTATGGTGTTTGTATTAATACTCAACATCTAGTCCTTCTAATGTTGGTAATATTTTGATTAGGTTGGAAAGATTTTTTCAAATTCGTAAAAGATTGTCGATTCTGATGGTTAATAAATCACGGACGAAAAAAACAACATAAAGGAATAAAGGAACCATAACGACGAGATGCGACAGGGAAATCGTAAAAACCTCTGAAAGACCCAAGCGCAGCAACCATTTAGACCTCCCTAGGGACATTTTAATTTCTCACGTATGCTCGTCCAAGAAACAAACCGAGTACCATTGGAGACCTTTGCTTACCGTTTACGACATTCTACCGAGTAAACTCGCGAGTTTCCGTTGAATCGTAAACTTTTACGGAAGCTCTGTTACTGGGCTAGAAGCTTTTTGCTATCCGCATAAACATCTGAAGCGATTCATCATGTAATTCGCGAGGAAAAGCGAATTTTTGCAATAGTTTTGTTCCATTTCTTTCTCACTAGTTTATCGACATTTGTACTTTTTATGAAACTTCTTCTGTGTTAGTAAATTGTTAGTTAATTTTATAAAAACAATTACGTTGTGGTAAACATTGATTCATGGTTAATGCAAAAATAATAGGAAATCTTGGTCACAAAAATTGTTATTTTTTAATTGTCTAGAAAAGATTCCATTTTTCAAGTACAGTAAACTTCCGTACAACGCGTCAAAGATATCACAATTCTTGTTTTCATGTAACACGATAAATAGTCAAAATAAAATCTGTTGTTATTGAACGTTACTTCTTTTTCTTCGTCGTTACTGACTTTCTCTGTTTTGTAGTAGTTTATTTTTTAAATATGCGTGTTATGGAAGAAAAATTCTCGTAGAATACACTTTTCTATTACGTGGATTCATATAACGCGTAATTCATTAACCAAATTATACGGAAGTAGTTTTTCAAAATGTGGTAATATTTAACGATGGAGTTATGTTTGCATCTTCAAATACAATTTTAAGAATCATAAAGAATGTAAATGATATTATTTGGTTTATTTATGTAAAAATATTCAGATGAATAATGAAATTAACCTCATTTGTTTATTTACTTTATTTCATATTTCAAATTTTTAAGTAAAAATATTTTAAGTTCAAGAATATTCGATTGTACGAGCTAATATAATTTGTAGTAAATTTAAGTAAAAATTCAAATATTTATAAAATGGACCACATTTCAGCACGTCAGACTTCCATTAGTTAATTATTCAACATTCACAAGCTTGTATCTGCTATGTTTAAAAGATGTCCAGAAACTGAAAATTTCTAATAAAAACTGTTGTGTTAAATTGTATATACTTTTTTAGTGTTAAGCAAATATTACGAAGTGCAAAAGTCACAGTTTCTGTAAAATTCTGTATTTTATAAAATAAATAACAACACATCCAAAACAAACTCTAACGTATTTTTATGTCCTTTTTCGTGTAGAATAGCAATGTTTGTTGTGGCACAGAAATGTATACAATTTTTACGAAACATCGATGAAGTTGGTGAAACACAAAGTGAGATCACAATTTTCAAAATTGTATTTGAAAATGTATAAAAGTCTATCATTTAACGCTAGAAGTATAGACAATTAAATTATATTAATTTATTTTAAAGGAAAGGAAACAAGATAAGCGTTCGAAAATAGTATTGTAAATTTTAACCAACCATTCGTTACATGTATTTATTTACGAAAAATCCCCATAAATTTTCCAAAAAAGAGTCTTTAATTTATCTAAAATTAAATTAAAATTTATATTATAAAATTAAATAAAAATAATTTAGTGTTTTTCTACACAGTGGTGTATATCTTGCTATACATATCAAATGTCTTATTAACAATCGATAACATTTTCGACAACATTGTCACTTTAAAGTTACAAAATATATTTCTTCTAACAAAACCATAGAAACTATTAAATTCAATATTAATCCGTATTTACAATTTGATATTCGTTAATTTTACATCCACAATTCCCTTTACAGTCATGAACAAAAATTCGACTGACAGATCTCAATTAACATTGATTTTACGTTCACCAATAAGAAATTATAAATGATAATTTGTCAGGAAATTCTCAGCAATGATTAATCGGACAAATCGTTTACCAACAGCATTAGCATTAGCCAGAATATACGACGGGGTGGTCCACGCAAATACGCACACGCATGGGTTGGTAATCCGATCGAATAACATCCTCGAGGTACATCCTGACTAATGCTAATGCCAATGGTAAATGACTTATTCATTTAATCGCTATTAACGATTTCATCGCATAAATATTCCTGGTATTTCTACCATTATCAGGATTTTTTTCCAATTTCTTTTAACGTAAAGTGCCTATAAAAACGATATGCCACAGGTCCATTGGAAAATTATAAAACCTCGCCCTCTGCCGTTCTCGACCCCTAACCTCGCCTATATACTCTCAATCCAATTTATATTACCTGCTTCACCGATCACGAAATCAACGCAAATGTCTCGTGAACAGTGTTTTCGTATTTCTGTGTTGGGACACGAACAAGACTCACACAAGTCCCACACAAATGCAGAGACTTTTTAAATAAATTAAATATCAGTATCTTCATTAAAAGCAATATTCATTTCTTATGGATTGTGATTGGTTTTTTGGGGGGGGAAATTTTTGGATAGATTGTATTAAATTTATGTTCGCGAATAATTTATTCATTTATTTTACTATGATATATAGCAGTTTTCAAATAAAGCAGAACATGTAGCGAGAAAAATTATATTTCGATGATGTGACGTAAGATAAAAGTTAGGAAAGTGTAAATATTTATATAAAATTATTATTAAAAATATATATAATTTTACTATATTTTTAAAAAATTTACTATATGTACTATATATACTTTCTTAATTTTACTATATGTTTTTACTGTGCATATATTTTTTTTGAAACTGCTTTGTTGTAAAACTGTTATATATTATAGTAAAATAAATAAATAAATACTACATATATAGTAATAAATATAAATTTTTATATTTTGTTGGGTATTGCTTGGATTCTACAATAGCTCTAAGTCTATTTGGCATTGATTTAACAAGTGTTTTAGTAATTTTAACGTAAATTGCTTTTTACATTGTAACATTTACGAAATAAGAAGTTTTTACAATTAAATTCTATCCTTTTTAAAGAAATATTTATCTTTTTGAGACATTAACTTCTATGTTTAAAAATTGTTTAAGGATCTTTTTGACTAAAAATTATTCATTTTGTCGTGGAGTTATATATTTATGTACTTACCCTTTTTTTTATAATAAGGAGTTACGAAATGTTTATGCTAATTACATAATGAAACATAATTTTTTAAAAATAACTAATATTCACAAATATACAAATATTTTGCTGAGGCACATTCGTACATATTCATCCAAACACGCAGCATTACTTATCAAATGGCTAATAATTATATAAATATATTTAACAAATATACAAATATATCATCATAATCATAATATATTTGTTAATACACAATTATTAACTAATCAATATAAAGTTATAAACGTGCTAAAAAGTCACAAAAAAACAAAAATATTGATACATGTAAAATTAAACATTCGTCAAATAAACACATCAGTGAGCATAATTATAGTTACACAAATTATTATGTATAGTTATGCAAGAAAATTAAGAATAATTTATTTTAAATGTAATTAAACGAGGAATTGGAATTTATTCGATTATGCACGTAGAAAATCCAAATGAAATTAATTTTAAAGGAGACATACTTCAGAAATTATAGAATCAAATTGTTAACGAAAAATATTTGTGGAATAATTCAACATAGAAAGATTAACGAAAATTAATGTTAAAGTAGAGAATAAATTTATAAAGAAACAAATAACAATTTTGGTTCCAAAACTACCCCTTAAAATCACATATAAGTGACTTGATTATAATCACGTATGTAATTATGTTTTCACATGCTTTAACTAATACAGTAAGTAATATAATTATTATTTATATATAAACTGTAACATAATATGCGAAAAATTTTCCAATCAAAAATCGACTACTTAATAATTAATTAAATTTTGCTTATTCTCTCAATTTAACTCTCCTTAATACTTTAATCTTTTCTAAAACTAAAAGATGTGTACTAAGGGATGAATTTTTTTCATTTTCTAACATTGTTAATATCCAACATAATATAAAAAAAATAATCTTAAACATTAGTCCAAGAAGCAAATTTTTCAGAACTATTTCCTAAAATGGAAGCAACCATTTAGTTTATTGCATAATTCTTCACAAGAGGAAAATTTTTCAGACAACAATAGTCATCACTGTGAAGACTGTGAATGTTTATATATTTATAGGAAATTTAAATGTTTTAAATGTAAAAATTTTCAAAAGATTCCAATCGAAGTGCATATAATACTACTTAGAGAATAAAACAAGTCTCCATTTATATTTTATTTCATTACTTTTGCTTATAAAAATATGAATTTACGAAAAATTTTACTATATTCACTTAGATTTTAAACTGTGCATCTAATAAATAATTGTATGGTTATTAAGAAGAAAAACAATGGCGTCTTAACTTCCATTTTACTTGAAATAATTTTCGAAATTTCAAGCTCAACTTTCTTTTTTCTAAACGAAAAGATACATTTTCTTATCATAGATCGAAGGAATATTAAATTTTAAATATAAAAGTATAAACCTATGTCATTTTATAACGAGATATTTTCAAACAATGTGGCTCACTCCTTTATAGATTAATAAAAATTCATTTCGAACCCATCCTTCTTCTATAACTTCAATAAAATTTACATTAACGCTTGAAAAACTGAAACTTAGTATATACCTATTGCTCAAAAGCAGTCAAAGTGACTGCATTGTGAAAGAATAACTAATGTGTAAAGAAATTTGTTTAAAATTAATTTTTAATATTTTTTATATTATTTACAGTTATATAACAAGTTATTAGTAAATATTAAGAATAAAAAAAATTTACTTCGCTTGGAAAAAAATAATAATTTATGCATTATTATTTGTACATTTTCTGCAAATTAAAGTGGAAATCTTTTTATGTGTACATCTTCCGCAAACATATTTTTGACATTTTGTTTTGTTGTTGTGGCAGTCGTTTTTGACAAATTTTGCGTTTGTTAGAATGGGTTATTGATCTTTGTGGGTCTTCATGTTCTGATCAATTTTTCTGTCTTGCAGCTCTGTATTCGATGGAAAGCTGTTCTGCTAATTTTTCATTTTGATTATTTAAAATTTCCCAAGCAGTCAAAATGAATTCCTTGGGCAATATAAGTATAACACATATATATACTAGAAACGAAGGAGGGGAGAGGTAACTACAATTATTAATAAACGCATTTATATGTTGTACAAAAAGTGACAAAATTTTAAGAAATTTTGTCATTATATACACAATTGTTTTTAGAATTGAAATTAAAAAGCAGTCAAAATGACTTCCTCGGGCAATCTAGTGTTAAATAGTCATTTTCATTTACGTTAATAACTCCTCCTATCGTATCGCACAATTACTCCTCGAGTTTGCTCGAAACAATTGTCCCGCCATTATGCTTGTCTAAATAGCAATATAAAAAACTTGCTCCCTCTCTCTTTATATATATAGAGGTCTCTATTATGAAGGAAAGCAAACGGCGAGATGTAAGAATTTCCTGAAAACCCGCTCGTACATCTCGAGCAAGTTTCTATTTAAAAACGAAGGGTTTCGTCATGCGTCTCAGAAACGGAAAGGGAAAAGGAACGCGCTTGACTGTCGACCGGAAGCGCACTTATTTCTGTTCTTTACGAAACCACTAGCTCGCGTGGAACGAAAAGATACAACTAGACCAAAGTGCGTACACGATTGTTTTGTTTTACCAATCGAGGGACGAGTGCGAGATTCTTAAGTGCTATGTTTATTCTTCAAATGAAATTAATGTATCGATGGCATGTTTACATATGCACTGTGAAGAGAAATAAATTGTTTTATACGTGTAGATGAATGTTTTCTTCTCAGTTTTTGTATTTAAAGATTGATGAAGTATTTGTTTTTTTGTTGATATGTATATAGATGTTGCCATTAAAATGTTTATGGAATTATTCAGTGTACGAATGTTAGTGGAGATTAGTGTTAAAATGAAAGATGATTGTGTATGTTTCACAATTTTGGTTTCTAATGATATTTTACATAGAGGATATGTTTGCATCTATAACTACAATTTTAACAGTAATTAATGATGTAAATGATATTTAATTTGTTTCTTTGAAAACGTTCAGGTGAATAATGAAATTAATTTCATATGTTTATTTACTTTATTTCATACTTTTTATATGAACGAATCCTTTTGATTATAATTTCACAAGGATATATAAAAGTTGTGAAACTTTGGAGATGTAAAGCTTTTATATAAGTATTTTTGCTTGCTGTACAAAATCGCTTTAAAGGATTGAAATTAACCTTTGAAAATTCCATTATTTGTGAAACTTGCATTATAACTCAAAACGTAAAATATTTACTTATTTCTGATACACAGAAACACAGTAATAAACAAAAAAATTCGTTTTTGTCAACTCTTCACCACACTTTGCCAAATAAGCATAGTAGTCTTAACTTATATCCCACATAAATGTGACTAATACTGAACAAAAGTTTGTTCGAATTGATACAAATACTCCACGAAATCCAATCCAAAATATTATAATATTTAATATTTTTCACTACTCGCAAAGAAAGTTCCTACGTATAAAATATATAATTAATTATTAACCAAGGTATTACTTTGATAGTGAAATTTGTTACTAAAAAAAGATGATCACCTTTGATGAGATTCAAGGACATCGA
This sequence comes from Xylocopa violacea, assembly GCA_963969225.1. Taxonomy (NCBI): domain Eukaryota; kingdom Metazoa; phylum Arthropoda; class Insecta; order Hymenoptera; family Apidae; genus Xylocopa; species Xylocopa violacea. The sequence continues at coordinate 27,302,205 of CAXAJV010000004.1, forward strand.
CATATCTTTGCATTAATATCGTCATTTTGATAAAAAATAAAAGGTATTAACCCTTTGCACTCGAGAGGCGACTCTCAGTCGCCCACGACATTCCATACAGCAACTCAAGCTTTTCATCGACTAATTTTAAGCTTTGAAGCCCTACAAAAATGAATTTGGGAAGTGAAATTAGCTCGAGCGAAAGTAAAATTGATTTTCAACTGTTGAAAAACGAGATTAGTTGCAGTAACGAAGAAATTAACGATAGAAAACAATAATGTGCGATCGAAAAGGTCGTCGAGTGCAAAGGGTTAAATTTTGAAGCCCTACAAAAATAAATTTGGAAGGTGAAATTAGCTCGAGTGAGGATGAAAGTGATTTTCAACTGTTGAAAAACGAGATTAGTTGCATTAACGAAGGAATTAGCGATAGAAAACAATAATGTGCGATCGAAAAAGTCGTCGAGTGCAAAGGGTTAAGTTTTGAAGCCCTACAAAAATAAATGTGGAAGGTGAAATTAGCTCGAGTGGAGATGAAAGTGATTTTCAACTGTTGAAAAACGAGATTAGTTGCATTAATGAAGGAATTAGCGATAGAAAATAATAATGTGCGATCGAAAAAGTCGTCGAGTGCAAAGAGTTAACCCATTTCAGACGGATTGCACACTGTGTAATGATATCGAGTCGAAATTACGAGTCAGTATGAAAAAAGTAAGCGTGAAAATAAGACTGGTACAAAATTTCAGCTTCTGAGATTGGTCTCAAAAAAAAAAAAAGATATATGTTACTAGAATAACTTCTGCCTATTAAATAAAAATTTTATTCGATAACTCAAAATTCTAATTCAATCTTTGAACGTTCGCTGACTTCATTACTCAGCTCGCTGCTAAACGATATTCTAAATAATCCGCGCAGTTTATATGCCGCAAACACGTCTCAGTTCCTGGGGAATAGATGCATGGTTACGAATAGAAGCGTATCGTTCAGCATGAAGAGAAGGCGTCGCATCGAGCGAGCGTTACATCCGCGCAGCTTGTAACAATGGACTATCAAGACGGACGTTTTCACAGCTTTCCTGCGAAAAGTAGTCGGCGACAGGTGCGTTGGTGTCTGCGTCACCGACTCGTTGGTACATCGCCACGTGACTTACGTCCCTAAGTGGCGAACAAGTGCATAATTAACGAAACAGCTTGTAAATATCTTTGTTACAGCGTGAAATTAGTAATTATAATTTAGGTTGTATTGGAGGATTTCATTAACAGAGTCAATGTACAATTTCGAGGACCTTTTCCTTATTATAGCTGGCATAAAATAATTTGAAATACCAGTTTAGTCGTTGCTTTAATCATAATTAATGAGCTGTTGCTTTGATAGAATTCTTGTTTTTCTTTATTGCTGTATTCATGCTTGTAACGATGGTTAATAACTTCAATCACCAAATATTCGAATATTATGTTTCATTGTTATAGTCGAGGTGTGAAGTGAAGTCACACGGGGGTGAATTTGTATCTGCGAGTTATCATTAGTCAAAAAAGTGCATTCCATCTCAAAACTTTGCTTCACAACTTCAAACTTTAAGTCGACGAATATTATTTATTACGCGTATTATTTTTTATTACTTTTATTAAAGCAACACATCTATATTACCTCAAATATCGTTTAATACTAAATAAATATTATTTTCCATTTTCAATTATTGCGTTATACCTTTCATTTTCCACGTTTAACTATTCGCTCGTCATTAACGTTAAAGTGCGAAACAAGCATACCTGAAAGACTTGTTTCACATTGAGCATTTAATTTGCTCACGTCTGAACAATCCTCAAAGTCTTTCATCTTTTCAATTCGCGTAACGACTTCGCAAAAGCCTCTACAAAACCCCTAAATGGCTCTATTTCCCCATTTTTCAACCAGTCTTCATCTTGTCTCGCACACCTTACGTCTTGTAATTGTGTACATGTGTTTTACAAAACATTGGTCTCTAATTACTCCGATTTACTAAAGCAACGCATCTGTATTATCTCAAATTAATTTTTTTCTACGTTTTCAATCATTGTGCTATACCTTTATTCTTCCAAACTTCGCTCGCCATTAACTTTGAAGTGAGCATATCTGAAAAACTTTTTTCACATTGGACATTTAATTTGCTCACATCTGAACAATCTTCATACGCGTGGGTGGCGATTTATTCTCTTCTTAAACGCCAATCATCTCTTTTATTCAAATGGATTTTGACGATTCTAAGGGATGTTCAACATTGACGAATTTATTTTTTAATATTAATTCATTGTCACGATTGCTTCATTTTGGCACAGTTCGAATTTGTTCGGTTTGGAAATAAAATGTTTGGATGGGAACATTTAAGAGTCTTTATTATTTGTCGTGCGATGACAAAAATTGTTTAGAACAGCAATTGTTTAGATCAGCGCAATCTTTTGTATTTTAAAAAAAAGAATAATTGGGATATTTATACTAATAAAATACTAATTTAAGAAATATTTCGATTTTTATGTGATAAACTGCAGGAGAACTTGGTATAACTGCTTGTATCTACTTTTTGTTAAATGACAAAGTATATTATTTTTCAAAGAATTTTATATACTAATTTTAATAAAGAGTAATAAATCAAATTTATTCGTACCAGTTTATGTATCGCTATAATCAAATCGATATGTTCGCTTGACTTAAACCTGATCGACTAAGAAATTAATCAATCAAATGGAAACATTAAAAAATGCATAATCATACATTAAATGATGCAGATGGATTTTATTTATTTTTTTATTTCAAAAAAGTATTATAAGTAAATGTCGTGGTGCACCATTAATCTACCCCTAATTACTAATACTAAAATTAAAATATCTATCTAAGCAGCCTTTATGCTTATCTCTCGAGTCCAATTAGCTTTTAATTAAACAATAATTATTTTATTTCTTTCTTAATTCTCTTAGTTATTCTTTCGTAATTTTTTATAATATTGTGTATGTGGGTGTCGACGTTTGCGAAAAGGAATAGACTGATATTAATATATATATTTATAAATTCATATAATATAAATTCCTATACCTGAAATATACTAATTTTATTTGTCACAAGTATGTTAATATAACACTTTTTATATTTTATAAAATTGACGATTTATCGATGAAAGAAGATATCGATGTCCTTGAAATCTTATCAAAGGTGACCTTCTAAAAAAAAAAACGTATTCCACCCCTTCAAATATTCTAATTTCCCTCTGAAATGTTTTTCGTAGGACCATAAATAACAGAAATATTTAGGGGATCCAATTTAAATGGCTTATCCTATACATTGCCCCTGATATATTTACATTTTTTCTTTTATTCTACAATACTTACGACTGTAAGTATATTATGTTAGTAAGCTGTGGTTAGTTTGTGATATGCGATACACGACAATCATGATATATAGTGTTCTGCTGCTCGAATAACTTTGTTTTTGCATGAAAAGGGATTTTACAAATATCCATACTAATACAGTTAGTTGTTTTTTTGTTTTTTCGTTATCTTCGTTACGAAGAAATTGCAATATTTTCCGTTAAAAGGCCCTGTCAGTAATAAAATTGAAACATAAAACTTAATTCTACATTATAACCATTATTCATTAACTATCATATTTTCACTTCTTTTATTCATGCTGGCATCTCCTCACCTTTCAATTTTATTCTCAACCCTTCTATACCGTCATGATTAAAAGTTCATCTCTCTTAAACCTTTAAATACCCCTATTTTTCCATATTTCGCCAGTCTTCGTCTACAACACCTCATAAACTTGTAGTCCTCATTAAAGAAATAAAGTAAAGTCGATCTTTAATTATCTTAATCCACGTGCTACTCCAAAATCCGCTTTAATTGTCGAGGCATTGAAGCAGAATCAGGCATCATAGTACGAATCCGCAATAAAGCATTTGCGTAGCCATCAATTCTATTACAATCATTTTGCAATTTCTTACATAACAGTCACTTTGCATACTCTGTGGTTGACCAGTATACTCGTTATCGTCCATTTTTTTACTATATTTTTTAGGTAATTATTGCTAAAACACGCCTTCGTCACTCACTGGTTTATGCAGTAAACCACTATTTAAACTAAGTAAACCACACATTCACAGACCACTATTGGTGTTGCACTCAACGCAAAAATGGCAAAAATATACTAATTTGCATGACCAACTCCCTGATAATATTGATAACGCAATATAAACTCCTTGAGACTCATCCTACAACAAACATCTTAATCATAGTTCCCAAATTTCAACTCTTCTAGCCTCTTGTACTCGCTTACTCATCCTCAATCGTATAAATGCTAGATAGTTTTCGCCATAGCCCTCAGATTACTGTAGTCAGTACTTGCCTGTGGAACTTGTGTCGAAATAAACCTCTAAAGTTTCTTAATACGATTGCTTCGAGTTTGTTGAATCCTGAATCCAACACTTATCTTGTTTTGTCAACAGAAACAACGCACCTTATTCGTAGCTTTAAATTAGAGATACATATAATCAATTAATTACGAAATACAACTTTAGATAGCCTCGATCAGTGTTTTTAAAAACAAACTGAGCCCTCTTCACGTGAATTTGGATTTCCTTGCTCGTCTACGTTTCATATTGCATTGCTTGAGAAAATCTGAATAGATTTGGATAATTCTTTCGCCATTGGAAAGTATATTTCCTCCAGATGGACATAAGCTATATTTTATTACGCTAACTCCTCGGGGAACCGAGCAGCGAGCATAAATGTGCAACAAGTCGGTGCAGAAAAGCTTCTTTCACGGCGGAAACTGTGATCTCTTGTTTAAAATAAAAGCAGATGCGTTCGAGCGATGTGGGTAAGAGATATTTAACAATAAATGCTGGAGAAAAGTGCACGAGTATATGCACTGAATATATACGCAGTATTCTTTTTAAATAAGCCGAAATGAGCACTTTAAGTATAAAAGAAACAAATTAGTTGCAAAGTTAATTTAAATGTATGGTAGATTCTTGTATAATTCAGTTAATAGGATATTACACGTTCTACACATGAATTCGCCTAATTTAGACAAAATTGAAAATAGTCTAAGTCCATTTATGAAAAAAATCAATTTATTTTATATTATGTAAATAACTTACTATTTACTTTTAAATTATTTTATTAGATTTGCATTCTCATTGGATGCTTAATTTTTATAAAGTGTTAAATGATATAAGAACGTATATTACTAAGTAGTAATAATTTTTAAATATAAGTAATTAAACAACGCCATAATAGACAATAATAGAAAGAAAGGAAGCCAAGTTCCAACAAAAATTAAATGTAAATTTACATATATATTAAAGAATATTTAATTATACAAAAATTATTCATTTTCATTATTTATCACAAGTCCATTTGTGAAAAAAACCAAGCTAAAGCTATTTTAATATTTACATTTCTACGTTATCTTTTTATTTTGAAGCAAATTGCAAATAATATATTTAAAATCAGTAAGATTTTGTAAAATGAAAATTAGCTGATTGATAGAACCATAAAGATTTTTACTTTGAAAATGATCTAAGTCCATTTCTCAGTTGTTTCTTGTTAATTCTAGTAACATGTGCCAGTTGTTACCTGCCATAAACAACGAAATTGACTATTTCAGTAGCATATTATAATATATACGTTCTAAATTTGGACATCCACAATTTTCATGACAATAATATTGACATGAACGTTTAGGATGAAACTATTGCATCAAAAGGTTTCCAAGAAGTAGCTTCATGTAACTTGAAACATCTTAAAAATCTAAGTATGTGTGCAAAACATAATAGAAATATTAAAGTAACTTTAACGTGGCTGAAAATTGTCCAAATTGTTGAAAATAACGTGGAAATCGTAGATCATAAATTCTTAGTATCAGGACGTTCGTTTTTATCGAATGGCAAAGATTTTAGCGTCATGGAAATGTCATTAAGGACAAATAATTGAAATGCTTAAAAATATGCTGGATGTGTTTTTTGAGAACTGAACCGTATAAAATTTTCAATAAGACGAGAACGCAGAGTTTAAAATACTGAATTTATTACAACCTGACAACTCCATTTTTACGTTTCACTAAGTAATAACAACGATAGCGTATTCACGCCAGAACATTAAACTTAGCCACAGAAAAGCACTTTAACGCGACTCCATTGTACGGTTCAAGCAAACTCAAAGTCGCGCCAGAACGTACGCTCAATACACTAATTCAGGAACCAATCTCCGATTTGAGAGAACAGTGATCGAAGGAATTAACGAGTGATTTGGAGCACGATAAAAACTTTCCTCCCGTTGACGCGAGGACGTTCTTCTTCTTCGACAATGGCCGCCTCGCGCGCGAACACGAGCGCGGATCGTTGAAATACTTTCCCGCCGCGCGAAGTGGCGTCGCGTCATAATTTCAATAGCACTTCCGCTCGAGAACTCTTACGAACGAGAGGGACACCCACCCGCAGTTAGGTATCTCATTAATTGCGAGTGCCATTATGTCGGATATTCCGTTTAAAGAGGGCCGTCGTCGCTCATCGCGAATTTTTACGCAGCTTTTAACTCGTTTCGACTGGCGATGAAACGCGCCAACGTAGAATAACGTCCCGTCTTCCCTCTGCGCGCAAACGAAACAGAACACGCTTTTAATTAAGTGAAATTTTACGCGCGCCATGTGTATATACGTATATATGTGTATATATGTATAGCAGTGTTCATCGAATTGCCTCCTCTTCTTGTTGCCCGCGCTACGAAACCTGTTACGCTAAATGCGCGCGCCATTTCTAAGCGCGCGCGTCCGCTGCCCGTGTTCGACGGATAAAAGGCGATCGCTTTTAAACGTTGCATTCCAGTTGTCCCCCTTCCCGACTCGTCCATTTCGTTTGATTAAACTTTCTAGGGAAATGTGTAACGCGCGCTCGATCAAAGTTAATGGAGACGGTGCGCTTTCCGGTTAAATCTGACTCGTCGTATCGCGCGCGAGAGTTTTAAATTGATTTTTAGTCGAATTCTGTGTTATTCCGCGAGTACGATCGGAAGGTTGACTCGAGAAACTGATATTGTTTCAGATCTGTGCAGTGTTTAAAAATGAGACGAGGAAATGATACAAATGATAATATGTGAGATCTGTGTAGTATTTAGAAATGATACAAGGGAACAATACAAAAAAATGATGCGAGGAAATGATACAAATGATATTATTTCAGATCTGTGTAGTATTTAAAAATGATACGAGGGAACGACATGAAGAAATGGTGCGAGGAAATGATACAAGGAAATGATACAAATGATATTATTTCAGATCTGTGTAGTATTTAAAAATGATACGAGGGAACGACATGAAGAAATGGTGCGAGGAAATGATACAAATGATATTATTTCAGATCTGCGTAGTATTTAAAAATGATACAATGGAATGACACGAAGAAATGGTGTGAAGAAATGATACAAATAATATTATTTCAAATCTGTGTAGTACTTAAAAATGATATAATGGAATGACACGAAGAAATGGTGCGAAGAAATGATATGAAAAAATGATACGAGGAAATAATACGGAAAAATGATACAAATGATAATATGTCAGATCTGTGTAGTATTTAAAAATGATACAAGGAAACGACACGAAAAAATGATGCGAAGAAATGATATGAAAAAATGATACGAGGAAATGATACGAAAAAATAATGCGTGGAAGTGATATAAATGATATTATTTCAGATCTGTATAGTATTTAAAAATGATACAAGGAAACAACGCGAAAAAATGGTGCAAAGAAATGATACGAGGAAATGATGCGAGGAATGCATGTTTAAAAAATGATGCGAGGAAATGATACAAATGATATTACTTCAGATCTGTATAGTATTTAAAAATGATACAAGGAAACAACACGAAAAAATGGTGCGATGAAATGATACGAAAAGTTGATGCGAGGAAATGATACAAATGACACTATTTCAGATCTGTGCAGTATTTAAAAATGATACGAGGGAATGACACAAAAAAATAATACAAGGAAATGATATGAAAAAAGTATAAGAAAAAATGATGCGAAAGAAAGATACGAAGGAATGATACGACAGAATGATGCGGAGAAAAGATACGAAGGAATGATACGACAGAATGATGCGAAGAAAAGATACGAAGGAATGATACGGAAGAATAATACGATAACGATATATACATCAGATATAAAATAAGATTCAGCTTTAAAGCTGCAACGAAATTTCAATATTTCCTGCATTTAAAATTGCATTTATAATTTTTTACATTACAGTACCATGTTTAAAAAGTGTTCAATCCTTATGATAGACTATAGACACGAAGCAACCAAACGTTTGATAGATAAAACTTTCTTATTTCTTACGTTACCAAATGTCACAAAGTTTTTTCCAAATGTTCTTTAATTAGTATTGCATTACTAGCCTTGGGCAGCGTGGTAAAGTTTCGTATGAATAATAAAACATTTTCCATTTGGACGCACATAAATTTTCCTTGCCGCGTTAGCTTCCGCTCATATTATTTCGTACTCCAGCTGTATAAACGAGAAAACTGTAATGTATCAAATACGACTTTGCTTATTAAAATTCTGTAACAGTGTACCATGTGCGTTTAGCATATTATTACAGAGTATGCATTAACTATGTGCACAATTTGGGTCGAATTAGCGGCCCGAATATCCTATGCCCTCCTCACAAGGGGGATATGCACATTATTGGTAGTTTAAGCTGTATCTATAATACCTTGCATAATCACGTGCACAGATATGTGTTCTCTGATAAATATTGCTTTTTTAACATCTGCATTTAGAATTAACATCGTGTGCGACTATTAATAGTTTGTAATTGGAGTATATATTAATATAATTACAGAATATGTTGTACCAATGAGAAATAATAATTTGTTGTATACGACATAAATGTTTAAAGATTGGAAAATACAAAATATTGACATTAATATTTATTATTCAATACAAATAATGTTAATTATTAATTATTTTAAGGACGTATATCTTCTTATCATATGATATAATCTACAACACGTCCATATTGGCTAATTGTAAATAGATGTGATATTTTAAAACAGACTTGAACGACAAATTTCTATATTTTGTTAACAGTATATGTGAACTGTAGTTTTTATTAAAAAAATGTCTCAGAACTATGAAGATAACATAACATTTACTCGAAACGTCTATTTAAGTACAAATTGAACAAAAACAATTAACAACATAATGTCGTGACAAAAGTGGCTTTACATAATTGTAAATTAATAAATATAGGGTGATTCTAGTAACTAGATTTATTCTAGTAACCAGAGCTATAGCACTAAAACTCCTTTTTAAGAGGTAAATAAATTTAATTAAACGATTTTAATTGATGAAGCATATCTCTAATGAAGCACGTGTGCAGCTCTAACAATACAATCTTAACTTAACTAATAATCTTAACTAATAAACTTTTGAAAAGTTTAAGATCATTTTCACTTTCTAAAATAACACTATACACTTTTTAGAAGTCACTCTATGCATTCCACTATCCTCTATAAACGACGCATTAACATATTTTTGTTAAAAAATTGTCTAGTTAAGTAATATTAACTAAATATTAATTATTTGGAAGTAATGTTAACAAATACATGTTTTTTTTGTGACATTTTTTGTAGAAAGTTATATACAGGTTACTCAATTTAAAATGATTGAAAATTACATATGGTTGTTGCCAATTTGTACTGCATTCAACGCGTTAATTAATACGCGAAAAAATTTGATTGTCTTACCTGAAAAACTTTTCAATAAAAGTCATATATTAAAATAGTACAAATGAATTCATTCTATCTTCTTGTATCGCACAATTATTGGAAAAAAAATCTCTTTTTTTTCACTTTACAATTTTCAAATCGAAAATCTCTTAAGCTAATAGACTTTTTGATGCATTTAATTAATTTAATTAAAAAATGTACATATAGTCTCATTTAAAAAATTGAAGCTATTCTTGAAAACATTAAAACGCCGCAATTTCCGGAACCAACACAAGCATCACGTGACGCCTCATTAGAGACGCCATTTCACCAAACCTAATAAGCTTCTTGTCCCGTTTTATCGTTTAAATTTATAGCCTAGCTCTGTTACCAGAATCAGCCTATACATATTTATATATTAAGAATTGCAATTGCATGCCACATGAATTTAAATGTGTACATTTAAATAACTCATAATATTCTTTAGTTTTTAATATGAAAAAATATGTACTCGACGACACGCGTCATATTATGGCGATGGCGAACAAAAGACTGATCAGCAAGAGCGAAACTTAAACAAACGAAGATCTGAACCGTGCACATCGATACGCTTACAATATTAACCCTTTGCACTCGACGCTTTTCCAGTAATTTATTCTATTACTGGTAAAAGTTAGCAATAGAAACTATTGCCAAGCAATTTTCTAGCAACAGAAACTATTGCCAAGCAATTTTCTAGCAACAGAAACTATTGCCAAGCAATTTTCTAGCAACAGAAACTATTGCCAAGCAATTTTCTAGCAACAGAAACTATTGCCAAGCAATTTTCTAGCAGTAGAAACTATTGCCAAGCAATTTTCTAGCAATAGAAACTATTGCCAAGCAACTTTCTAGCAATAGAAACTATTGCCAAGTAATTTTCTAGCAATAGAAACTATTGCCAAGCAATTTTTTACCAATAGAAACTATTGCCAAGCAATTTTCTACCAATAGAAACTATTGCCAAGCAATTTTCTAGCAGTAGAAACTATTGCCAAGCAATTTTCTAGCAGTAGAAACTATTGCCAAGCAACTTTCTAGCAATAGAAACTATTGTCAAGTAATTTTCTAGCAATAGAAACTATTGCCAAGCAATTTTTTAGCAATAGAAACTATTGCCAAGCAATTTTCTACCAATAGAAACTATTGCCAAGTAATTTTCTAGCAATAGAAACTATTGCCAAGCAATTTTCTAGCAATAGAATCTATTGCCAAGCAATTTTCTAGCAATAGAAAATTTCCATTTCGATAGGAAACTGGAGAAATATGCGTTCTTTAAAAAATTGCAATGGAATAAGTTTTTAACTTTCGCAATTAGTTCCGTCAGAAGCGACATCCGAGTGTAAAGGGTTAACTCTTTGCACACGGATGTTGCCTCTGAGAGGACATCAGCATTGATTAGTAATTGCGGAGGATGAACTTATTTCACAGGAGATTCTAGAAAAATTCATGTTTCCCTAAAGTTTTCTATTGCTAGCAGACGTTAGTAGACAATAGAAGCTATTGCTATTTATGTCAGCAGTTACAGCAATTAGCAATAGTTTCCATTGCTAACGAAAAGTGTCGAGTGCAAAGGGTTAATACCATTAATGCTACTTATAAATAAAAAATTTGTTATATCTAAAAAAAGTTACTTAAAACAGACAAACACAGTTTTGTTAGTAACGGTGCAGAGACGGAGAACAGTCAGAGGGAAAAAGACAAGACGCAAGACGTAAAACGGTGGTATAGAAACGCGGGAGCAGTGGAGAACGTCAAACAGTAATCAACGGTGGCAAACACGACGCATAAATATGGCGCGTTCGCGGAGACTGAAACGCCTGGCTTATAGTCTCTATCCTTTGGCGTAAAAGGAGTTGGATTGAAGATCGACTCTGTTGGTTGCTGTTTCCCTTTACCCTCCCCCGATTTTGCAGCAGAACGTCGTTCGTTTTGTTTCCTGACGGTGAACTGCAGTTGCCATCTGCTTCTCGTAAGACTCCAAGCAGCAATTTTTTAATAATTTTGTAATAAATATTTTTCATGCGAAACTCCTTTTAAGTTGCACTATTATTGATTAATGGAACCTAATTAAAAATTAAATAAAATTAGTAGTTGCAAATGTAAGTTAATCTCAAAGTTGTACGTGTATTTGAAAATTGTTAATATTTTTAATTTTGGAAAAAGTGGATTTTGATAGAATAATAGCGTTTCGAAATAGAAAGATATGAAACAATTATATTTATACAGTGTCAGATTTTGTGGACCATATGTAACGTTTCGAATTTTATACATTCAAATAGCGATGCCCTCTTTACAAAACATTTCGTTGAAATTCCTTAATTATTATTCTCATATTCATTGACAAAATTCGTGAAATTCCTTTTCCTATAACACGTTGACGCTCACTCTGAATTCCATGATGGACGTAGAAGCAAATGTTTTTAACTAGTTGATTTTTGGGGAGTTTGACGAATATTTGAAATTTACAGAATAAAATTGTTATTTTTTTTAACAAATTTTCCTAAAAATTGGCGGACTATACAATCCCAAGCATTGGGTGTTTATTTACGTTAAATTACGTAATTTACATTATCCTCGTCGTCTAAAATTATATTTAACACTAGGTTTACCATGAGTTGACATACCTATTTTTACCAAAGGGATTAAAATGTCCATCGTTAGGTATATAATTAAAAAAAATATAAATTGACCTATCTATTATGAAGTTAGAGTAGAGAAAACGATCATCAATAAAATTGTATCAGTTATAATACTTAGTTTTTATTATTTTTTATATTTTAACGTAAAGTTTAATGGAAAATTATCTCAGAGGGGTCAAAATGATCTTTTGGTAAACCTAGTGTTAAAATAAAAATTTGCAACTTTTAAAAATTAATTATCTAAATAAAAAATATTAATCTTAACCTACATGAATTTTTCCTTAATGATCTTTTTATGTTCGCAATGAAATGTGTCCACAAAATCAGTACACAGAAACATTTCACGAAAACTGTCGACCTATGAACAATTAATTTAAAAAAATTAATTACTTAAATAAAGAATATTAATCTTAACCTACATTCCCAATTAAAGGGCGACATAATTTTTCCTTAATGATCCTTTTACGTTCATAATTAATTGTGACTGTAAAATCAGTACACAGAAACATTTTACAAAAACCGTCAATCTTCGAACAATTAATTTTCAAAAATTAATTACTTAAATAAAGAATTAATCTTAACCTACGTTCTCAATTAAAGGGCGACATAATTTTTCCTTAATCATTTTTTTACGTTCACAATTAACTGTGTTCGCAAAATTAATACGCAGAAACATTTTACGAAAACCGTCAATCTTCGAACAATTAATTTTCAAAAATTACTTACTTAGATAAAAAATATTAATCTTAATCTAAATTCTCAATTAAAGGGCGACATAATTTTTCCTTAATGCCACAATTAACTGTGTCCACAAAATCAGTAGACAGAAGCATTTCACGAAACCCGTCGACCTTCGAACAATTAACCAGAAATTATGTCTGCGCATTCGGAAGCGGCTGTTGGTGTATAACAGCAGCATACTTCGCGGGAAGCTTAAGCTGCGTCTACCACCAGCGGATGGTGCATCCCCGTATATTTATTCGCATCATAGAACAGCTAAAGGGGTTTTGCGAGAGGGATACGAGGTCAAAAGCGATTCTAGTCGCTAGAAGCTGGGTTTACGAGGGCCTGTGTAAATCGACGATGCGTCTCGTCGCGCAAAAACCAACCCGCCACCGGAAACTACCCCCGAGCCTGCGTCGTGTGCGCGGATTCGTGAATGCGGATAGAATTTTATCGACGCTGAATGCCAACGAAGATGCTTCAGCTGCGATCCGGGAAACACTCGAGCTACTCAGTAGCCTTCTTTAAAAAATGAAATTAGAATGCACGAGCTGGCAGAGGGTGGGAGAGATTGACGTCGCGGGAAAAGGTGCAGTCCATTGAATAAATGAAAATAATGTCGGCTGCATTCGCCGAGAGCTCTTTCGGGTCTTCAACGAGCCTTGAATATTCACGAAATTTTCAGCGTAATGCCTCGTATGAAGTACCACCGTAAATATATAAACAAATGCCGCGCTCGCCTTCCGCTTCCTGTTTCTGAATTATTTTATTTCTGCCGTTTTTTTTGTTCTGTTTTTTTTTTGGGGTCGTTATTCCACTGGCGTCCAATTTATTACGATCTGTATATTTTGGCGACGCGAATAGTTCCACGAGAGGTTCCTTTCTTTCCTTTCTTTCGAGGGTTTTCGAGAATTGTTGAAGCGGTTTCTTTGGAAGTTATTAGTTTCGTTTTAGAGGACGGAAATGTCTTTGTTTTGTTTACTTATTCTTTGTGTGTGACTTCTGCATTAAAATAATGCCAGTTAGGTTAAATACGCGATGGCGAACAGGCTCGACTGTTGAGAAACATAAGTGTCGATGGATCCATTTTGTGGTAAAGATGAAGACATTGAAAATCAAGATAACAACTGTGGAATTACTGTGGTTACTGTGGAATTTTTTATTTTTCTGGTGAGAATTCTGCAATGCGATAAAAAATATTTGACTTCGAAATTTCGGGTCAATGCCAATCTTGCTGCAACTCTTTTCATCATTTCTCACATCGTGGAAGACTGTTGCATCGAATCAAAGGTGTAAAATCAGCTGAAAAAACCATTGAACAACAACTTGTTGCACTTTATATATACAGTGATTAAAAAAAGTGTATTGAAAAAGATTGGTGATTTAAAAAAATAAATCGAAAATGCAGAATTATAATTTTTATATTAGGTTCCACGTGTAAATAAATTAGTATAGAACAGGGGTGGGCAAAGGACAGTCAGAAAAATCCGTCTTGGATCGAGAATCTCACTCATGATTTAAAAAAAATTGTAGGAAAGTGTGACAGGGTACATTTGTCGCATTAAACGGACTAAAATTAAATGTACCTGCAATTTTTTTATTACAGATTATGCTTTTTGTATTTTCTAAATAATTATTGAAATGTTCAAATTTATCTTCTATTTTTATAGTTGGTTTTAAATATTTAAAGTATGACATTATTATTTGTGGATGCCATTTTGATATTTTATTATAAAGATACAATTTTCATCGCAATACTTATCACAATATTTCGATAAAAAATAAATTAGTATTGAATTTGTAGCAAATTGTCAACGATAAAAGTATCTAAAAATTTTTATTCAATAAGAAATAGCGTCCTCATGACTTTTTTTAATAACATTGTGCAAAAATTTTCTATTTAAACGCTTCTTTTTTGTTATAATTGATTCATAAAAGCTTAAGTATTATTTATTTATAGAATACAAAATTAAACAGCAATTCATAAGTCAAAATTATAATATTATATATAAGATATAATATATAATAATTAATATAACTTATAATTCCCAAACATCGATTCGTATTTTCAAAATAAAATATATGTTAAAAAAAAATCATTCAATCATGTATATGGTATATAGAACATACTGTACTCAATAAGAAAGCCTTAATAAACATAGCTGGAAAGATGAACCGTTTGTGAAAAATAAACATTTTTGTTTGCTAGCATTACGATTAACTTTTTTGGTTCCAGAGAGAACTTCGATTAAGAAACTTTTCCATGTAAAGACGAGGTATTTATTTAATTTATATCTACTGATTCTTATGGTACATTTTATACCTTTTCTAAAATGCAAAGTTAACCAATGAATGCAATCATCTTAAAAGGTGCGATCCTCCGCTAAGCTTCGTTTGCACAAAATGGCCTCCAAGCTAAAACAATTGCACACCCATAGTGTAGAAAATTCCTGCTACCACAATTGTACGTTGCACATTGCATTTTTGTACACGCTTTTCAAAATTTGCTCTGTTTCGAAACACACAAATATTTATCTTAATTAATCTCAGATTTTAGAATATTATTCTTCTATTATTTCTTCTCAGATATTAGAATCGCAGAGCTAAATTACTTTACTATAATTCTGATATTAGTTACGTAACAAATCTTTTTTTACGTAATTTTATTTAAGTTTTTAAAGTTTTTTTTATATTATTTCGAAGCGTGGGCTTTTATTCTAAAATTTGTAATTTCTCAATTTTTTGTTTTACAATTCTAACATATTTTTTCATGTCTACTCATTTTCAAATTGTACATGTTTCGTAATATATAGTAAAAATTTCTTCGCATACAGAGACATGTTTTCAAATAATATAATATTCTTTTTTGTTTCCATTTTTAAATCTGGTTAATTGTACACGAAACAAGAATGTTTCCATAGAAAGCGAAACTCTCCATTGTGCTCTTCAGTTAATTAATTATGCGTTGAGGAAATCTTAGACCTAAGCACATCGTTGCGCATAGTTGTTAGGTTGTACACACAAACATGCACGGCAAATTAAGATCGCGTGTTGAAGCTTTTAAAATAAGAAACTCTTGCAATGTCTGACTTTCCAAATTTTAATGTTTAAAGTCGAATGTAATAAAGAAAAGTGTCTTCAGAAGTAACGATTATTCATATTGAATAAAGGAGTCGTATGAAATCTGAGAAATGGTGGACTCGCGTTATTGGACCCTAATATATTTCGCTTCGACAGATATATGCATATTTTGTAATAATGTAAAAACGAGCCAAAAGAGTAATATTGAATATTACAAAAAATAATGTCTTTTATGGATGCAAACTAATTGTAAAGTGAATATTAAAAGTGCAAAAATACGTTATATAATATAGTTTTTCTGTATTACATTATCCTCACGTGCACGTGCACGCATTATTTACACGAAACAAGAAGAAGATTAACATTATATAACTTTTACTTATTATATAACAAATTTTTATAGAATTACATATATATATATTATATATTAATATTTATATTATCAATAGTTTTATGGTTGTTATATCCATGAATTCTTCATTTATTTATAGTGCTGATTTCATCTCATATTATATAAATTATTGATTTCTAATTAAAGTAATTAATTTTTATAGCACAATTATCTTATTTCACTTAATCATATATTAATTAATAGTAATTTTATACATAATAATTTGTAGTTTCTTAATTTTGATTATTATTAATATTTAAAATTTATTTTATATTATGTAAATAACTTACTGTTTATTTTTTAATTATTTTATTAGATTTGTATTCTCATTGGATGCTTAATTTTTATAAAGTGTTAAATAATATAAGAACGTATATTACTAAGTAGTAATAATTTTTAAATATAAGTAATTAAACAACGACATAATAGTCAATAATAGAAAGAAAGGAAGCCAAGTTCCAACAAAAATTAAATGTAAATTTACATATATATTAAAGAATATTTAATTATACAAATATTATTATTATTATGCGAGTCGCTTATTTTGAAAGTGGCATAAGTCCATTTGTGAAAAAAATCAAGCTAAAGCTATTTTAATATTTACATTTCTACGTTATCTTTTTATTTTGAAGCAAATTGCAAATAATATATTTAAAATCAGTCAGATTTTGTAAAACGAAAATTAGCTGGTTGATAGAACTATAAAGATTTTTACTTTGAAAGTGATCGAAGTCCATTTGTCAGTTCTTTTTTGTTAATTGTAGTAACATATACCAGTTGTTACCTGTTATATAAATGTTGGTATTCACAATTTTCATGACAATAATATTGACATGTACGTTTAGGATGAAACTATTGCATCAAGAGGTCCTCAAGATCTAGCTTCATGTATCTTGAAACATCTTAAAAACAAAGTAAAGAAAGGCATATTATATTATAATTTACAATGGCATGTGTGTAGAACAGAATAGAAATATTAAAGTAGCTTTAACATGATGAAAAATTGTTGAACATAATGCAAAAATCATAGACTATAAATTCTTAGTATTAGGACATTCGTTTTTATCGAATGGTAAAGATTTTAGCGTCGTAGAAATGCCATTAAAGAAAAATAATTTACTTTTTATCCCCCAAGATTTTTATAATGCGAATATAAGAAGTGCCGTAAAATTAATAACTTTATCTTAAATGAAATGAAATAAAAAATATAAAATGAACTGAATATTGTTTTTTCCATTTGAAGCATATTAAATTATATGAAATGGACTTGAGCTGTTCCAAATCTTATGATATTTAAAAAAATTTAGTTATTAATTTTGAAAATGGCTCAAGTCCATTCCTGGTAACAAGACACATATTATTAATTTAATAATTGCTTGGAATTGTAAATTTATCTCTCTTAAATACACTTAAGAAGTGCCATACATTCGTATCCTGCACATACATTTTTAATTTCATTGAACCGCAAATTCTCGAATATCTCAAATTAAGGTTACATGGACTTAGGTCACTTTCAAAATAAACGGCTCATATTAACAATATACACACGCTTTTATAGCTGCATCGGACGTTGTACACGTAAACAGACAGTTGCAAAAGTAGTTTCTTCAAACCAGTCATGAACTGTTTGCTTTGGAAGCAGGTCATACATGCGGGTGCACATCTATTTCATCCACATACACATTGCAGTGTACAGTTATCGACGTTAACACAGTTTGGGATACTCGATCCAGCATGAGGGTGATACGGTCTTTCTAACAATAAGGGCGTTCTCCTTTTTATTGGCGAAATGTCATCGCTAGTTTGTAACATTCGTATTCACGTATGCAATGTCCTCTTTCTATTTAAGTTATGCAAGTTATGTATTTACTTTACTTATTTAGTTGAGTTGCAAATAGATTAAAGTGTTATTTTTTCATATCATGTTTCATACATATAAATTATTATGTAATAATATGTAGTACAAATTTCTATTGCCAAATGTTACGAGAATATTCTATTATAAATCGAATAAAAATATATTTTTCTTTACACTTTATTTGAAAACATTATTAAATGCTATTACTAATTTTTATTAAACACTAGTAGATTAAAGTGTTATTTTTTTATATCATGTTTCGTAATATGTAGTACAAATTTCTATTGCCAAATGTTACAAGAATATTCTATTATAAATATAATAAAAATATATTTTTTTTTACACTTTATTTAAAAACATTATTAAACGCTATTATTAATTTTTATTAAACACTAGTAGATTAAAGTGTTATTTTTTTATATCATGTTTCGTTATATGTAGTACAAATTTCTACTGCCAAACGTTACGAGAATATTCTATTATAAATATAATAAAAATATATTTTTCTTTACACTTTATTTAAAAACATTATTAAAGCTATTATTAATTTTTATTAAACAGTATGCGATCTATAGTACGTCTGTATCCAGAAAACGGCCTTATTGTTGAATCTTCTTTTATTAATACAATAATTAAATTAAAATAATTATAAAATATTATTATAGCACTAAAGTATTATAACATTTGAATAATTGCTATGTAATTGTAGCATTTTTCCATACAAAATATGTATAATATGTATTAATTAATATTAATTACTAAAAATCAGATCATAGAATTCACAATATAATTGTAAATAAGATCTGCCAATTCGTGAATTAATGAAACGACCATAGTATTTCTCAACACCTTACATGAACCAGAAATTTGATGTGAATGTGTATGTAGTAGATACACTGATTTTATGATCCTACAATTTTGCTGACTGAAAATATAAATATTGTGCAGTGATTCTTTAATATGATTCACATTTTCTATTTTAAAGTGATATTCATATATTTCCTATTAATACGAGCATTTTATTTCTTTAAACATTATATTTTTGTCAATAGAACTTGAAAAATTTTATATCGAATAGATTGTTTATTACAATTTCAGAATTAAAAAATATTAAAAATATATGATCGAACAGTATACTTTGTTTTAGTAAACAATGATATTAATTTATTTGAATTTTTAAGAAATGTTTACTTTCAAATATTAATATAACAATTATATAGCATTTTCTTATTTGATTAAATATATAGCATATGATAATTATAAATTTTGTATTTTATTTCGCTTTTGTTTTCAAATGCAATACACTTGTAGCACAAAATAAGAAACAGAATACAAATACAAAGCAAATAAGTTTTGAAAAAATGATTGTCTCTTCACACTTCTACTATATAATTGTTATAATTTATATTAAAAATATCAAATGTAAAAACAAACAATTCGATGGAATAGAAAATATTGTATAACGTATCTGGAAGCTCTTTCTTAAACGCACGATCGAACAGGAGCCTCGTATTGGTATTCAGACGTTTCCATACATTTGTCGCGAATTTATCTAAGTTCGCGATACGTCTTGTACAAATCGCATTACCTACAGGCTATGCATTTGGAATTGGTTCGAAAATTCTCGAGAAGTGCAATCGTAAAATTCAGTTCTTGGTGGCGTTAAAAATTCAAGGTCCATTTAAATTTTAAAGCAGTTTATGTTTACGCGAATAGTAAATTACGTGATATTTATTTTTTATTATAACTTATTATAACATAATACAATACATACACGTATATTATATATTTAAAAAGTACCATAATCAATATAAAAAATATAAGTAAAAAGTTTAGATGTATATTAAAATTTCATAAATTACATCTCTTCTTAGAACTTAATTATATAACAAAGTTTACTAAAATCGTATAAAAATTTAAATAATTAAATTTTCTTCATTTTTCTTAAGTTTTTTATTGGATACATTTTCCTAAATATTTTACAATTTTAAATGTATCAATTTAACTATTATTTCTTGCACTATTTTTTTCTATATACACCTGTACATTCAAGATTAGCTTCTTTTTAAATTTAATTATAATGTAAATATTATTTTTTAAGAGTCTGTTATTATAACGTTTTATACGAGATGTGTCAAGATGAATCATGCCTTTAATTAGAAGCTTCCATCATTATTAATTTCATATTCCTTAAAAAAATTAAAGGATCAATTACATATGAATTTTACTTCACAATTTTTTCATATCTAACAAGTAATTATTTTGTTTCGTTTTTAAAAACTTTTAGCAAATATTTAAATGATTTTTACAAGTCCTCAATTTTTGAATTCTATGATTGCAAAACTTTCTGTGCTAGATTTGATTAATAAAATATTTATAAATATTTTCCTGATTTTCACTGTATCTTTACATTTATAATAATAATATAATATAATATCTATATTTAACATTTCTCGTTCGTTTCAAGCTCATAATATCTTCCATTCAAACTACTTTCAGTTTCTGTGTGCAATTCTCGATTTGTTTGCATACCTACCCATTATATCTAATATAAACTTTATGTTACAAATAAAAAAGTATAAAAAACTTTTAATACATGTAATACATGTAATACATTTTATGTAATTTATTATCAAATTTTGGAGGTGCAAATTGAAGCGAATCAACTTTCAAAGCGCAATATGGTACGTGCAAATGGAACTCTAACGTCTGCACTAAACGTGTTTAATCAAGAGCAAACCAAGTACTCGATAAATGCTCAAATTCAATTTTTTCAAAAGTAGTTTTCATATAGAAAACTACTTGCCCAATTCCTGCTTTATTCGAACTCAATTTATAGTTAACTAGGCGTACACGTATCTATCACACAAATTTTCGAGTTCATTTCTCTAAAAGACGATATATCAATTATATCTTCTACTTTTACAACTTAATTCACCTTTTGCGAAGGTGTTTCATCCATAAGCTCAGATATGTTTCACTTTGCACCTAAGAACTTACTTTGCACAGAGCACCTTTGCTCTGTAAAAGAGCAAAAATACGCATCAAGACGTTACGAGAATAAAAGTAACCAGTTAAAAAGGGTTGTCAGAGTCTCCTCTAAGTCGCACTCGGTTCGTGTCAACGATTTGGATCCGTCATCGACGCGAATAGCCAGCAATTAACGCTGCCTGGAGCCTTTGAGGCCGCGACAAGATGGCTGCCAGATCCTTCGCGTTCCCAGCGGCGATTACGTGCCTCGAGAAACGCGAGCTTTTTCACACGCAACGAAGGCGGATAGGCCTTGAAGGGTCACGCAGAAACTGCTGTTTGAGTGCTTGCATACGCTCTTGGTGGCGATGAAAAGCAAAGCGGAAGCGAGCGTATTCCGGGTACTTCTGGCGGATCGACGCACGATTCACGCGTCTCTTGTATACGAACCGAAGAGATGGCAAGAACCGTCAGACGGATCAACCCTTCGCTTTTTTCAACCACTCTTCGCCTTTAACTTCCTCCGTGATCCTTTAGCAGCGGTAATCGCGAACTTCTTTTACTTCCCTCCTTTCAGAATATTGCAAACCTGTCTGCATATCGTATTCGAATCTGTCTGAGCTGGTTGCTTGCACCCTCCAGCTATACGCTTTCTGCGTATCGTTCCTAGCATTCCAGCTTGTCGTCTTCCTCTTCCTGAGACGCCATTGTGACGCGAGTGAAGCAAGAGTAACGTTTTTATTTTGAGAGGCTGATCGATTTTCTCAGAGGGTTTTACTTCCATTTTCGGTTCGAGAAAGATCGACAGCCATTATGTCAATTGTGAGAGGATGGATGTCGTAAAGAGTGGAACAATGGACGTGTTGTGTTAGAGTTCTTTATCGTATTTGTCACTGCTGAATATGAATATGATCGGTTTTAGATCGTTTTTTACTGTCAATGGCGATATTAGTGGAATGTTTTATTGTACAGTTGAACTTTTCATTTGAATATAATTTATTTGTGATGCTATAATTAAGATTTGTGTCTCGTTTCATAATTATATCTGAATTTTTCATTTGAATATAATTTATTTGTGATGCTATAATTAAGATTTGTATCTCGTTTCATAATTATAGATGTATTGCAGCTTTAGAATAATTTTAATAGAATTCATGGGAATTATAAACTTCTGAAAGCTTGGTAAAAACAATTTATCGAAATGCATCGAAAATGCCAGAAACGATTCTAAAGTATAAACAATACTTTTTGCAGAATTTGTACACAAAATATTAAATACAAATTGCAATTCACCAATTTCACTTTTTGAAAATTTTGAATATTTCGCGTTGGTGTTAATCAAAGAATATGCAAATTATCTTATATTAATTTCTTTTCTCAGAATAAAGAATAACTTGACAATTTTGGTAAAAACATCTTTCTAACATCGATACTTTGCGAAATATTCCATCGTGCTCGTTTAAACGAACCACCCTGTATATCGTAAAATAGAAAGTCGATATTATCGAAATTAAAAGACGATCAAAGTCATGCGAGACACGAAACTCTGCGAAGATGGTCAAACAAACTATTTAGTATTTAATTATATATTTATAACTATCTACATACAGGGTGTTCGAAAAAAGCCATTCACTATTTATGTGCTATACAGATCACACTGTACTGAATAAAAAGAGAATAAAAATAGGGAGATATGTGAAAATTTAGCACTGGAATTAACATGGTTATTCATCCGGACTTAAGACTTTTCAACATACGCAGCAGAGTGTAATAAATCGGACGTGAAATCATGATCTGTGCGATATCGGCTTAATAAAAAACAAATCCGTTTCGATAAACGATTTTTCAGACGAAATTTTGAAATATGTCCTAGGACGAGCGGAAATAAAACAACTATAAATTGATGGAATAAAAAAAATATAGAAATGAATTTTTACCTTGCAAATTACATTTTTTTTTTAGCAGTATTCGCTTTTTTTATACTTTAATGTGATATTCAGTATATTTTTAGAGTCACGATATTAGCTGACTAATTAGCTAACTATTAGCTGACTAATTATTAATACAGACCATGTACACATACTCTATATATATAAATTAGATAAATATCTATTCAAATAATCTTTTTCAATGTTTCATAAAAAATCCGTCTGTTATTATTTTTCATATTTTTTAGTAATTCTTTAATAAAGCATTTCTCTATTATTTTTTTTTCGTAAAATATGCTGCCATTATTTTGCAAATAACGTTGTTCCTAACAAAAACATCCACGATATATTCACAAATTAAATTTAATTCGTTTTGTATAAATCTGTATCTTATTTTCTTTATATAATTCACTATTATTTAACTATGTCACTTTTTTCTGTTTCAGGTAAGTCGAAACGAAGTGAATTTCCGGATATACGTATTTCATTGTCCACGCAAGTAAATATACATGCACGTAAAATAGCTGTAAGAAGTTGTAAAGAGGATTGTAGTAGGATTTATAGCTAAGTAATTTGTACATGTAGGCGTGTTTCTGAACGTACGAGCGTGTTTGTACAATAATGTCTTCTTAGGCCGTTTGTATGAGCCTTGAGGACACCGTCAACGCAATGGCTCGTTCGAATGTTTAGGCAGGGCCTCAGAGAGGGTCGATGCAACAAGGAAATCCTCTTTGGTCGTTCATGCACCCTGCTCTCTGATATTTCTTACACTGCAAACTATTAACCCTTTGCACTCGACGACTTTTTCGATCGCGCATCGTGTTCTTTATTACTAATTTCTTTCTGAATACAATTGATCTCGTTTTCCAACAATTAAAATTAGTCGATGGAAAACTTGAATCGCCGTACTGAGTCGCCTCTCGAGCGCAAAGGGTTAAACTTAATTTTTGGGTAACAGACAGTGTTCACTCTTTTTGTATCATTCGATAGTGTTGACTCATCGTCAGAGTGGAATAAAAAGAAATATAGAACCTTTAATCAGCTCAGGATGTAGCGTCGCTAACGTCGTTACGTTTAGTAAATTAAAGTTCTAAATGTAAAGTCCTTATTGGCCTGCGTAAAGGTCCAAGTCCAAAGTATTGAATTTAAAAATCCGTGGTTTACAAATCTCAAATCTGAATGAATGTTTTTTGTTCGTATCCGTGTAAGAATCTGTTAGGTTTTAACCCTTTGCAATTGACGACTTTTTCTATCGCTAATTCCTTCGTTAATGCAATTAATCTCGTTTTTCAACAGTTGAAAATCAATTTCACCTCCACTCGAGCTAATTTCATTTTTGTAGGGCTTCAAAACTTAAAATTAGTCGATGAAAAACTCCAGTTGCTGTATGAAACAGCATGGCGACTGAGAGTCGCCTCTCGAGCGCAAAGGGTTAATATTAGAAAAATATATATTTAACGTAATGGATTTTGTGCGTCTTACAATGGCGATGGCGAACAAAGGACTGGACTGTGTCGTAGAGCGAAAACCCAAAACAAATGACGATCAGCTACGTCACAAACACAGAATTTTATGTACTAATTTATTAGTCTAAGGATGTGTCCTAATGTGCTCTTCAAAAAAGTGAGAAAACTGTTATGTCTAATCGTGGGACCTGAATTTAGTGAAAAGTTTATTTGACCATCGTTCACATCTTCGTAGAGTGTCCATCCGTCCAGGTCAGTGTGAAGTCAAAACATCTTGTGATTTTGAGGATTTTGGGGTAGCACGTGGATTAAGATAATTAAGGATCGATGTTTTATAGGAAACAATACTTTATTCCTTTATTGGGAACATATCGTAGAAATTATAAGGTGCATGACAAGATGAACACTGAAGTAGGGCTATTTAAAGGTTTAGGTGAAATGAAGTTTGAGCTGTAGGAGGGTTGAGAATAGAGTTGAAAGGTGAGTTAAAGAAGTAAAAGTATGATAACTAATGAGTATTAATGGCAAACTAAGATTACAGGCAGCCCTCGACTTTCGCACATAATTGGTTTCTGAAAATATGTACGACTGTTGAATGTTCGAAAGTAAAGCACCAAAAATTGTGTTTTAAAGTGTTTACTTATTAATATGTATTCATAATGAAGTTAACGAGGCGTGTGTAACTGCTTTCGGCTATTTTCCTTGCAAACTTGTCAAGAGTTAGTTGAATACCACCCTTTTCTTTCTTTTCTTGATCAAGATTTCTATAACATGCTGTGTCTTTCTCAATCGCCCTACGTTCTCCATTGGGATCACATTCTTCCGTAATAGCCAAAAATTTGTCAAGATTTATAAATACTTCATTCATATTTTTAATTGTCAAAGTCTTGATGTTTTCATCAGCTTCCATTACGTATTTCATTGTTGCTCGATTAAGTATTTAGATAAAAATATTGAAAAAAGTTGAAATTTCAAAGATGTGCGAATATCGAGGGCTGTCTGTATTTTGGCCAACGTCAGCGAGCTCTGATTGTTTGGTTTCTAAATGGCAATCGTTGGCGAAGAGTTAAATGATATTTTTGTTTCACGACAATAATTGTTTTCTTTAAGAAAGAGTATTTTTGCAAATTTAAGTTATTGAGAAATTTCTTTTAGAACAATTATTTTTGCAAATATAAGTTATTAGGATAATATTTATTTAATCTAAAATATAAGCTATTAGGAAGTTTCTTTAAGAAAAATTATTTTTGCAAATTTAAGGTACTGGGATAATATTTATTAATTTATTTGTTTATTTTAAATATAAGTTATTAGAAAGTACTTTTGAGAAAATGTAACACTTTCTTTTTGTTTTTAGCAAAAACGTTGCATTTCTTCTTCGAAATTGTTATTAATACCAAAATAATTTGATATTAACACTAAAATAGCTTAACCTAACGTTTTCTCTTCGTTTTTAGCAAAAACGTTGCATTTCTTCTTCGAAATTGTTAACATACCAAAATAATTTGATATTAACACTAAATTAACTTAACATAACGCTTTCTTTTTGTTTTTAGCAAAAACGTTGCATTTCTTCTTCGAAATTGTTATTAATACCAAAATAATTTGATATTAACATTAAAATAGCTTAACCTAACGTTTTCTTTTCGTTTTTAGCAAAAACGTTGCATTTCTTCTTCGAAATTGTTAACATACCAAAATAATTTGATATTAACATTAAAATAACTTAACCTAACGCTTTCTTTTCGTTTTTAGCAAAAACGTTGCATTTCTTCTTCGAAATTGTTATCAATACCAAAATAATTTGATATTAACACTAAAATAACTTAATCTACCACTTTGTTTTTGCTTTCAGTAAGTTTTGTCAAAGTCTTGATATTTTTATCAGCTTCTTTCGTCTACACTTCTATTATGTATTTCATTGTTGCTCGATTAAGTGTTTAGCCAAAAATATTGAAATAGTTAAAGTTTCAAAGATGTGCGAAAGTAGAATGTGCGAATGTTGAGGGCCATCTGTACTTAAAATAATATTTACAGGTATGTCAATCGCTTAATAAAGTCATCGATTTTCATCAGTTCTAGTCTGAGAAATAAGTTTACGATACGTCAATCGCTATTGTTCAAACGTCTAAATTGTTCATTAAGATTTGGCGCAACCCCTGATAATAAAACAAGTAACATGCTGTGATAAAAATATTTGATATTCTCAAAAATAGCAGATGTCTTTTCGTGTGTATCATAAATTTTGAGTTCTCAGCCATACACGGAAACCTGCCAAAATTAAAAAATTATGCTTATCTAAAGCAGAGTGTTTTCAGCGTACTTTGTGCATATAAAAGTTATGTTGACTGTCGTGTATCTTATCACACGAGATTATTCTCTTTCTTAAATATGAACCGTTTATACGAGTACTTTTGCGAGAGAGAGATTGTCCGCTGAATTATACATATTTCTCTGTATAACACACTTCTCCCACCCCATTGCGGTTTCTAGCCATCTCCTGGTAACCATTCTTATCTCGTGAATATTTACGTATCAAGCACTCAAGTTGCATTTGCATTTAGAATTTGCGGCGATTTCCAAACGCGACTTATTCGGTGATGACGCTTTCAATGTTGCGTCTAACATCGTCATTGTAAATAAATCTGTTTCTTTCGACTCTCGAGCGCCATTGCAATGGTTGTTGTTGACTTATATTGTTTCAACTTTTATTTACGACATGAATCAAATAAATTAATAATATTGTGGTTTGATCGTTCGTTTAATTTTATTCAACATTATAAATTAATCGAGATAATGTCAAATGTGTCATTAACTTTTTAGTTTTATTCTATCTTTGCGAAAAACTAAACTTATAGTTCCAGATACCTTGCAATGGTTTTCAATTGTGACTAAATTCTAGTACTACAAAATTGCTATCATAAATGAAATTAAAAAATTAATGTCGCTTCATAAATATTAATATTGTAGGATATTTATTATTTGGAAATTAAATACAAGGAGATTAAAACGTCTTGACTCAATTTGTTTAAAAACATTCTTCAACTTGAAAAACTATTTCACACATTCTAGAATATTCCATAACATCAAAATTGAAACTCTTAAATTATTGATTAGCAAACAAGGATAGTAAATTATTAAACAAGGATAGTTTTACTATCCTTCAATATTTATATTAATTAATGCTAATATGAAATATTAATGATATAATGTAATGATATTTTCGAGCTGTCAGTTTTCTTTTTCACGTAGAACATGAAACTTATTCTGTGAATGAAGTCGACAAACTTAAGACTAGATATTTGTTTAAAAACTAATATTCTTAAATTCTACATTAACTATCGCTCAGTAATGTGACTCGATAAGAGAAAATTCCTTACAAACGTCAGAAAGCTTCACTCGTTGCTAAAACCTCGAGTTCAACTTCCTTTCAACCCTCTTTCCATGCAACGAGCGTGCTACCATAGCAGTTACACACTCAATTACCGGCCATTTAAGCCTCGTTCAGATTTACGATTCAGACCAGTTCAATCGAAATCACTTTATCAACGCGAACCCGTCCTTTACTTCGCTCGAATTATCCTTTCAAGTTTCCACGCTCCTCATTAGTCGAGGCACTCCTCTTCGAGTCGTTCAAATTTGAGTACGTAATTCGAATCCACTTTCCGAGCAGCCGCTCTTGGGAGAATGTCTAGCATGTGGAAGCAAGGGTAGAGGGTTGCTCGTAGACAACGAACATCTTGACGGAAGGGTGGAATTGGGGAGGGACAGTTCCTCGGCTAGCTTCGTTCCATGTCAACCTTGGACGCTGCAAGTCCAAACGTAGCTCGAAAACTACTTGAGTAACATGGTCTTGGCGGTCGTTTGCCTCTGTTTGCAAGGTTTGTAGAGATTTCTCGTTTTTTAAACATTGGTAGACAGTTTGCAACTCGAAGAGTGGATTTTTATGGGTTAGAACAGGGGTTGGTAAACTTCAGTACGGCTCTGCCACGAATGACGATTGTCACGATTTCATTTTATGGGTACCTTGATTGCTATTTAATTTATGTCATTAAATATTTACACTTGGATAGACTCAGCACCTTCCCAGGTGCAATGGAAACTATTGCTTAAATATTAATATTTTAGCAATATTTGAGCAATAGTTTCTATTGCTAACGTTTCCCAGCAATAGAAAACTTGAGGAAAAGGTTATTTCTCAACAAGTTGCGATGGAATAAGTTTAACTCCTGTTATCACTAATCAATGTTGATGTCCCCTCAAAGGGGACAGCCGAGTGCAAAAGGTTAAAAGCCAAATTTTTAATCTTAAACTATATACATAGATATGCTTTTTTTAATTTAACAAACTGTAGTGTGAGTCTTAAGACTAAATTAAACTGTAAATGAAACCAAAGTGCTTTTTTTAATTTAACAAACTTTAGTGTGAGTCTTAAGTCTAAATTAAACTATAAATGAAAAGAAATTGCTTTTTTTAATTTAACAAACTTTAGTACGAGTCTTAAGTCTAAATTAAACTGTAAATGGAACCAAATATAGGCACATTGTGACTATAATTACGAGTAGTTTCAAATGATTACAGCACGTATAATATATTTAGAATGGAAAAGAAGTAAAAATTGTTTAACTTGACATTAATTTTGTTTATAATATTTCCGTAGTGATCACATAATTTAACACTAGGTTTACCATGAATTTTTTCGGTATTTAATTAGAAAAAAATATAAATTGACCTATCAATTATGAAGTTAAAGTAGAAGAACGAACCTCAATAAAATTACATCAGTTATAATAATTAGTTCTTATGATATTTTAATGTAAAGTTTAACGAAAAGTTTTCTCAGAAGGGTCAAAATCACCCCTTGGTAAACCTAGTGTTAATCTATAATACTGATCATACAGTTTATCATACCTTGTTAACATTAATTAAACGTTAATTACAATTTTAATAAAAAATTATATCAAATTCGAAAGAACTAAAGACAATTTGCATTTAAATTTTATAAACGACAACTGCACATAGTATAATAATCAATGCTATAAAATAAGTAATTGTACAAACATTCGAAATGGCGTCGCCATATTTCCATGCGAGTGCAGACTATAATAAAAATTTTTCGCCTACAAATGGAACATTTCGCATTTTCCATTCACAAACGATCAAAACAATTCTACCTGGAGAGTCTCGCGTAAAAGAACCAGTTTAAGTTGATATGAAAGGGAAAAGGAGAAGAATAGAAATACAATTTGCGCGATATTCAATTTGCTCTGCGAAGCTGGCTCCACGTTTGTCCAAGCGAAGTCGCGTGGCGAACGCTGTATGCGCTTATTTTCAATTTGCGAAAGAGCTAAACAGTTAAACAGAAACGAACGTAGAGTATTAATTATATCTTCAGCTCTCTCTCTTTAGCTGATTTCCCAGTTTATCTAAGAACGTTCTGGATAATTAAATCGCAATTCATAACTTTTGTAAATAGTTGAAAACAATAATTGAAAAATTAATAGAATTGCGATAGAATTTCATATGTATAAATCTAAACATATTGTAATAAATAACATAGAAACTGATATGACAGTTTTTTTTAATAATAATTCAATAAATTAATTTTACAGCTTGTAAATCTGTCCAATTTCAGTTACAAATTTGTAAAATTTCTTTTACAGTCATATAAAAATTGAAGAATTTGAAATTTGATTTTTATCAACGATAAAAAAGTCCTTTTTTTAATCGTTTTAGTTAGCAAAGGTAAAGAATAAAATGTGTGTAATTAAATATTTGACATAGTAGAATATATAATAGATTTCAGTATAAAAACATCCATTTTTAGCGGATGAGAGGAAATGGAAAATTGAATTCATGGATTCGAAAACAACACAAGTTTGACATTTTATATGAGTAATTGATGTAACTTTTTTTAGTTTACTCAGATCTGTCGAATAATATTTGAAACAATACATAAATTTTTATAAAAATGAAAATATATATCAGTAATCGTCGCAATAAATATTTAAAAAATTGAAAACAAATTAAAGAAGGTATTTATTGGTGGAGCTGTGCTATTTTGAAAATTATGGTTTCATTTAATGTTCCATTTTGATATATTTACGATTAATTCAGGATTAGCAACCTTAATTCTGCAAAAATATTTCTCAAAAGAATCACAGCAGATTTTATTAAATTAGTCAAATTCTGCTATCTAAATTTAATATAGCAGAGAATATAGCAGATTCTGTATTTAATACGAAGTCATTTTGCAAACAAAACCTGTAAGAGGCATTCGAAACATTTAGTATTCTTAGATGACTAAATTAATAAACAAAATGGAGTATTCTTAATATTCTTGAGCAAGCAATAATTCTTGATAATTAAAATATTTAATTGCTAGTTAGTAATTGAAATATTCCATATTGGTTCATACCTAAATTTGCAAATTGAAAATTTATAACACCTCATAAAATTTAAACAAAGTCTAGATTCGTTCAAATTTTTCTTTGCCTTAAAATATATCTCAAACGATATAAAGTATAAGACTTGGAATGCCAAAAGCGACTTTTCGTGTTGATTGAGAAAAGAAGAGTTTTCAAAAAATTCAACTATATTTTTTATATAATAATATTATGTTTGGTTGAGACTGGGTTTTATACTTGTATACTTGGTTTCGAATACTTGGCTTTTTATTTAATGACGACTATTTTACATTTTTACAAGCTTATATACAAAGTTCTGAAGCAACCATGAGCCAATCCGCTTGCTGCTTCTTTTTTACGCAGTCAAGCAGAATATTAATTAAGCATTTTGGGTTTATGGTACGCCATTAGCTATTCAGTTAAGGCATTAAAGCCAAAACACCCCTAAAGCCATAATCCCTGCATTCAAAAAAATTCAAGTAATAAAGAAGAAGATAAATAATAATTAGGAGTTCTCAAAAACAGCTAGTTAATTGCGTCCGTACCATAAATTAGGTTCTATAATCAGGAGAGTGGCCATTGTCACAACGCGAGATGTACTATGCGTCGTGAATTTGAAACAAGCTGTCACAAAAGCGTACTGTTTGTAAAAATTAACTTAACAACCAGAAATGACAAAGCGTTTTTAATATAATAAAAAATTTATTTTGCATACTATTTGAATAACTTAATATCAGATTAAATAAAATAATTAATAATTAAATAAGAAAAAAGTATTAGAATAAATATATTAATGAAAAACAAAAATTTAATATCTTATTATAATTTTACATTACCAAATTGTATTATTATTTAAAATAAGGTAAAATAAAAGGCAAGCAACTGTCTCGAAGTGAAATAACTCGAGTTCAACTCATTAAAATTCAAGTAAATAGACTAAGCAATTCATGAACGAAGCTTCAAATTTAAACGACGCGAATTCAAGTGACAAATTTGAACGAGGCTTTATTCATGATTGATGGCGCGCGTTTCGCCATTGCCACCATCTTTCTTTCTTCCAGCGTGGAAACTTAAAGAAGAATCGCTTGGTGAACAATTTTTGCTAATACGATTTGATCAGTTTCAACAAATTATTTACGAATAGTGTACATGTATAATGTATATAATTTAGAACAACTTCGCAAAAATACGGAGCATTTCAATTTTGTGTTGTATACATAATGTATCAAACGCGATGACTCATTTGAATTGCCAAATTTTCGTGTTGAAATACGCTACTTGATTAATATGCACGGCGTTTTCCGTTCCTCGTTGAGTGGGAAACCAATTTGTTAGAGCGAATGTTACCCAAACCTATCGTTTCTCCAAAGTTTACATTTCCCAGAGTAGAATCGCGGAATCAAATTTTCTAATGTTCTGATTGTTTGCTGAATTCCCCAAAAGCGTGATTTTTAATATAAAATCAATTAATGGTGTATATGTCTCGTATTGTGAATTAAATTATATTGCATAATAGAAATTAGCAATCTTTTTTAATTCTCTCAATTTCTCAGAAACAGTTGTTGTACCTTATTTTTATTTTAATCGTCTATGCAAGCAATTATTGTTAGAATATTTGTTAAATATTTTACTTATCCCCCCTTTTTTTACAATCTGAATTACCAATGATTTTGTAACACTTCTAAGGTATTATTTATTTTAAAAACTCTAAATCTTCACAATTTAACCCTTGCTCAGCTTTCATTCTCCCAACTTAATATCAATTCAACGCAATAGTAAAAAATTGATGGAATTAAAAGATGTATAAGTAATTTCAAAAGCTTTGTTAAATGCTGATAAAAAATTAAGTTATGAAATCTCAAAATTTATGACTGACAAAAGAAAATTGTATCAAATCGACAATTGAGTTGAGATCGCACGTGTATGGAAAAAACTTAATAAAGGCAGTCACCTAATTGAATCACAAATATTGCGTTATTACAAAAAACTTGAAGTTTTATATTATCAAAGTAAGCAGAAATCGTACGCTTCGCAAATGCAATCAGCTTCAACGAACGCAAAATTGATACTAATGTAGGATATATGTGTTAATAAAAGATAAATATAAGAAATTCAAAGTCAGAAAAAATTTTTCACGACTGAGATATTCTCTCAATAACGCACAATAAACAACTGACTTGATATTTTAAAACATTCGCTCTCGCTCGCATTCTATAACAGTTGAAACTTAAATTATTGATTAATGTAGAAGGATAATTTTATTATCTTTCACTAATAAAGAGGCGCATTTTGATTCTTAGCACTGAAACGGATAAAACAATTAAATCACCACTATGTTCGTCGACGAATGACAAATTATTCATAATTATATATAGCCAATATACTTGTTCAATGCGCACGAATAGATAGTTTTTCTATTTTGTGCTTCAAGCGGTTTTTCAGTTAGGGGTTGGTATAATAATATGCACAGGTAATCGTTGTTTATTATTTTTAATATATGTGATTGGAATGTATGATTAGTTGTCAACTATACTGTTGTGAATGTGTAAGCCTGAAGAGTCAGGGTGGATGTCTGATTAGAATTCTCTTCTTCTCTCTAATTCCCATCAAATATATTTGCTAAATTCTAAATTAAAATAAAGATTGCAATGTCACGAATTTTGGTGAGGGAAGCGAATTGGTTGCATAGAATTGTTAGAAAATGGTTAAAAATGACCACCCCCAAACCAAGTGCACCCTCAACTTCACTTTATGACGCACCTTGACCTTTCTTTAAAACATCCAGGATAAAAATGAAATTAACTTCTTAAATCGAAAATAAAATGGTCATAGAAAGTATATGATGACGGGTCAGATTAGAGTTTCTTCAAATATTAAATACTATTTACAAATTTCAAACTCTAATCTATTTTATTATTATATTCTGTCTATTGAGATAGTACACTGAAATATCAATGGACACGTTGTTACGGATGTAACACAACACGTGGTACACTAGTCGCCATTCGAGACGAAAGGGTCGAGCTTTCGACCAGAAACCAGAAAACGTAACAATGCGCGTACCAGTTATAATAACGGACAGCGATTCAGAAAGGGACAACAGGGAATCAGAGATAAAGGGCGAGGGGTGGACGTATTTGCCGGATACCGCAAGCAGGAGCAAAAGGCGAGGCAGTCGCCCGCTTACTTACTCGTGGCTACTTTTCAACTATACAGCAGCCACTTCAGCGAGTTACTCTCCGCCTTGCGGAATCTGGAATACCGTCGACCACCGACCACCAACCACCGACCTTTGCCTCCGCAAAATATTGCCCCCGTTTCACCCGCGGGGCTCAGAAACGTTTAATCAAATTCCGCGTTGCGCGTTCGTTTGCTCGCCCCGCTGTGCTTCTTCCTGACTTGCCGTTTGCGTTCGACCAATTCTCTGATTAAAGACGGACGTTGTTGCTGCATCGTGATTACACGCTTCCACGGCATTGTGAGTGTTACAGAAATTTGAATCGTTCGATGCGAGAAACGGAAATGTTTAACTGGTACTTGTTCAATTTCGGCATATGAACATATTCGAATAAAATAAATACCACAGGCTTGTGTTTATGACGTGATATACTGTCTAACGTTCACGTGCGAGGATTGTAAAAATGTTCGAACGAATAAATTTGTTTTTATTGAGTGCAAAATTAAAAGATAGAGCATCAATGTTACAGTAAGCGAGAATATTTCTCTCTCTCTCTCTCTCTCTCTCTCTCTCTGTTTCGTCATGATTCATCAACAATTGCGCATCAATGTTAGTTACGCTCAAGACAAGAACAGCAATCCCTTTATGCAATTTTTCTCTTTTTATTCCTTTTATTCCTGCTGTCGCTTTCAATACAGCTTCGAGCGTTCTGTTTCTTATTAACACGCTGTCGCGAGGCGTTCGTTTGTATAATATTGTTACGTCCGTAAGAACATGTTCTTCGATATTCAACGTAACATTTCAATACGTATGATGTAATAATAAAACAGATTAGACTTTGAAATTTGTAAATAGTGCACATCCTAGTCTTTGCTTCTGCAGTCATTGGTAATTGACGTGTCATAAATCCAAAACATCACGTCGTGGCACGACAGTGAGCGAATCAGCCCTTAGACT
Source organism: Xylocopa violacea (assembly GCA_963969225.1). NCBI lineage: Eukaryota > Metazoa > Arthropoda > Insecta > Hymenoptera > Apidae > Xylocopa > Xylocopa violacea. The sequence continues at coordinate 27,337,569 of CAXAJV010000004.1, forward strand.
TAACCACCAATCTCACTCCCTTTCTTTACGAGGACTTTGGGTGAGCGTTTCATCTTTGGGTTGGTCAGAGCTACACGAGGGTAAGGCGTTCCCTCATTCGATAACTTGGTCACCGCCTAAAGTTAGAATAATTTATTTAAGGGATGTATCCACTAGTTTTTAGTCACTTAGTTATGTAGATACACATGTGGAATCAGAAGTTTTTGGCGAAAAACAAGCGTAATTGTAAAGAGAGAATTTATTAGCTTAAATTTCTTCAACTCTGGTTCACGCTGCGCACACACATCCTTATATACATCCTAGATTCTTTTCCGCACATTTCCATTCATTCCCTTGTTTTTCCAGGCACTCGCATATATGCACACTCATACTCTTTTGCACAAAGTTTGGAATATTCTCGAATAATTAATGTTTAAGAATATTTTCAATTTCGTCTTATGTTTTCACGCATACAAAGTCACACGTAATATTTACACATTCTTTTGGAATATTCGAGAATATTCTAAATTACATTTTATTCCTTCATACACAAATCCACGCATTGTAAAATCATTCACACCCTACAATAGTATTTAATATTTGAAGAAACTCTAATCTGACCCGTAACAGGGGTCATCATATACTTTCTATCACCATTTTATTTTCGACTTAAGCAGTTCATTTCATTTTTATCCTGGATGTTTAAAAAACAAAGGTCAAGGTACGTCATAAAGTGAACTTGAGGGTGCACTTGGTTTGGGGGTGATCATTTTTAACCATTTTCTAACAATTCTATGCAACCAATTCGCTTCCCTCACCAAAATTCGTGACATTGCAATCTTTATTTTAATTTAGAATTTAGCAAATATATTTGATGGGAATTAGAGAGAAGAAGAGAATTCTAATCAGACATCCACCCTGACTCTTCAGGCTTACACATTCACAAGAGTATAGTTCACAACTAGTCATACATTCCAATCACACATATTAAAATTAACAAACAACGATTACCTGTGCATATTATTGCACTTTTTACGTGAGGTTAAATGCTTGTTTGAGGCCATTTCCACCCCCAACGCACTCGTTGCGACCACCTTAAAGATACTTTTTTATTTTTTTCTTGAAAATTTATTGTTCGATTGATTATCATTCTGAATATTATCTCTCTCTATTTGAATATCATTGATATATTATTATATTTATTATTATTGATTATTATTTGCAAAATTTGATAGAAATCTATGCTTTGGATGATGTTATACAAAATAAGTGTAGAACTTTTTTCACGTTAATTCTTAGGATTAAACATTTAAAACAGTTTTCACGGGCTAAACAGTATGAAACTGAAGACAGTCTGAAAAATTCCATATCAGAGTTTATTGATTCTAAAGATCAGAATTTCTTTAAGACAGTCATTTATGCATTAAAATCTCGTTGGATAAAGTGTATTGAAGCAAATGGAGCATATTCCAAATTCCATATCAGAGTTTATTGATTCTAAAGATCAGAATTTCTTTAAGACAGTCATCTATGAACAAACAACGATTACCTGTGCATATTATTATACCAACCCCTAACTGAAAAACCGCTTGAAGCACAAAATAGACAAACTATCTATTCGTGTGCACTGAATATAAATTTTATTCACAATTTTCAAACTCTAATCTATTTTATTATTATATTATATTGAGATGGACATCTTGTTACGTATGTAACGCACATTTTCATTAATCTTGTTACATCCGTAACAACATGTCCATCGATATTTCAGCGTACCATCTCAATACACATAATATAATAACAAAACAGATTAGAGTTTGAAATTTATATAATAGTATTTAACCATTCGAGTCCCAGGGGATATTGAAAAAACACTGTCAAAGAATCCCAAACAGCGCAACCGCGATTCTCTAAATAAGTACGAGAAATTTATTTCGAATATTATTTTTAAAATTGAGTGTGAGTGGATGAACAGAAAGAAAGTGATGTAATAATTTGTGTGCAATGTAAATAAGGAATTCATCCAATATGTTTTGATAAACACCGATGTTACAAGTTATAAGTGTTACTCTCCATTTAAATTGTTTCTTCATAACACAACAATATTTTTCATTTGTAATTCCTTATTTTATGAAATAGATCTGTATTATTACATATGCGTACTGTAAATTTGTAAATGTTTTAAGTTTTGTTCGATAAAAATTATTGAGAAGATAACAATGAAATACAAAATATTTTATTTTGTAATGCATTATTGCACTATTATTGTAAAATGTATTGTTTACACTAAACGAAAGAGCTGTGTGATTTACTTGCGTCAGTATATCTGAACGCGCGACTTTGACAGTCAATGACACATCGTCGTTAATATTTGAAGAAACTCTAATCTGACCATTTTTTCTATGACCATTTTATTTTCGAGTTAAGCAGTTTTCAGTTAATTTCATTTTCATTCTGGATGTTTTAAAAGAAAAATCAAGGTGGTACCTGCGAGTGACATTTCGTTTTTCATTTTTCTTTGTCATTTTTAACCATTTTCTAACAAATCTGTGTAACCAATCAGTTCTAAAGTCCGCTTTCCTCAGCAAAATTCGTGACATTGCAATCAACAAATCCGAAAATAAGCCACTCCCATCACATGGTTTATATTTGATGGGAATTAGACAGAACACCAGAATTTTAATCAAGTATTTCCACCCTGACTCTTCGAGCTTATACATTCTTAAACATTACCAACAGTATAGTTCATAACTAAATATACACCAAATCACATTTATTAAAGTTAACATCAACAGTTAACTGTGCATATTATTACACCAACCAAGAAATATTCAAGCGTAGCTAAAAAATCGCTCGAAGCGCAAAATAAATAAACAATCTATTCGTCCGCACTGAACATGTAAACACGTTTCCTGCCAAGCTGTTTATGAGTTAATGCAATTCCCACGTGTATCGTTTTTTTTGTGTTTATGAGAGAAAATGTATATTTATGTAATTATGAATATTCGAACATAAAAGAAATTTATTTCGTATCGAATAAAAATAATGTGCGTGATGAATATATATTTTCATGTTGCGATGAATATTGTTGAAACAAGAAACGTGTATAAATATGGTTTCTTGGGGCAATCATTGTAAAAGGTGGTCTCTTTTTTCGTAGTATTTCGCGAGAGTCCACGATTTAAATTTTTCACAACTTTTTCATAGCATGATTTGCACTGGTATCTTTTTGCTGGACTGCCGCTGTCTTTTTTTGTATTTCCTTGCGTTTTTTAGAAGATCGAAAAGGTCAGAATCTTCATTATTTATATTGTTGCTTGTATTGCATAAATATGTAATTCAAAGATAAGTAATCACCACGCCACGTGTTGTAAAACAGTCAAACAGTGTTGTAAATATCATTACTTCGTATAAAATAGTGATAACCATAATTAATTTTTAGATTCTAACATCTTAATTTAAAAAATTCAGCTTGGCGTACAAATGACAGAGAACGTGTTACCTCAAACAGTGTTGTAAACATTATTAGATCACATAAAATAGCCATAACAACAATTAATTTTTAGATTCTAATGTCTTAATTTTTAAAATTTAGCTTGAGACAAATATGTTTGTGTTTTAGTATAAATGTTTTAACGTGTATCGACATTTTTTTTTTTTAAGGTACACTGTTTTGTGATTTAATAGATAAATATTAACAAATATTATTGTACGATTTTGCTTGTACAACTGTGATCTTTTGAAAAATAGAAAAATATCTGTCAGTCCTTGGAAATATATAATTGTTTCGAGATTTTTCGACATTTGTCGACGAATTCTATATAACATGCATTAGAGAAATTTTCGTAATCTTGGGTGACTAATTTAATAAAGAAAATGAAGTATCCTTGGAAACATTGAACTTTTTATAATTATAAATCCTTACAGTTATCTACTTAAAAATTAATAAATTAAATATTTCGTATTAGTTTAGAACTAAATTTATTTATTGAAAATTCGAAATATCTTTTAAAATTTAAACAAAGTCGAAGTAAATTTTTAAGATTTTTCAAGTAAGATATTTATTTTATTAGAAAACAATACACTTCGTATCTCATACTTATTAAAATATGAAAAATGTGGACGATAGAGACATTAAGGCTATGATATATTTATCAATATAAAAACTGACATGGACAACATTTTGAGTCGCTGAACATCGCTCATTTTATTCTTATCGTATTCAGAACTGAATTGAACAAAACGAACAATATTTCAGCAGTCAAAACCTTGCGAATGTAAATTTTTTTAAGTGTGGGAACCAAGAAGTCTGACATCTTTGTTTCAAAGAAATTGAATGCAAAGTACAATGACAATTTCAAAACATGAAACTCTAACGATTTGGAATTCAACGATCCATATTGCCAATTGTAAATTAATACTATTGCAAAATTAACGAGGATTAAGTGTATTTATTTACATTTATGGAAGAAGTTAAAGCGCGATAAAATAAATCTTTACAAAAGAATTTAAAAAGTCATTGCAAAAATAATATACTGAATTTTTGTAATTTGTCTAAGAAACAAATTAATAATTGTAGCAGTATATTGTATAGAAAAACATATCAAATAAGTTAGCTCTGACAATAATTTATAATATCTTAAGAGTTCTATTTATAAATAATACTGGTACACTCCAAGAAATGAAAAAAGAGATTTATAGTACCCAAAAGTAAAGCGAGTTTAATAAATGCAAGTCTGCTGACTTATTATATCGTATAATGGTACCTACGTGTATCTACCATTTTGTTTCGGTTCAACAAATGGCATGCTTGCTCATTCAGGTTCTTTCTTATGATAATGAAGGTTATCTTAGTCTTTTGTGGAAAAAGTTCTACGTATCTTCCTTTCATTATAATGAAAATTAAACATGCTACTTCTGTATAATTGTGTTCTACCATTAATGAATAACATTTAATGATTTTATTAAATGATTTACCTGTAGACAAATATTAAACAAACGTTGTCTAATAATCTTTAATTTTCACTGTTTCCATAATTTCTGATTTTTCTAATTTAGTTTATAGTAAATTGTTGCTAACAATTTATATACTTTTGTAAAAGACAATCAAAATAATGTAAATTGAATAAAAAATTAATATTCTTTTTATTTTCGTTACTGAAGATTGTCTTTTTTAATATATTACACTTTCTATCTTCGCTTTTATTAAAAAAAACATAATATTTCCCATTTATTATAAATTTATGCGGGAATTAAAATCGTAAAGCAGCCTAATATAATATTTATTGCAAATCTAACCACACCACACACGTATTCTATTTTTAAATCGGTAGAATATTTTGTAACACGTAAAATATAGAACAGAGGAACACAGAAATGTAACAAATAACTATTTATTTTGGTGTAATATAAAATGTTAAATAATTTTGTTTTATAATAAAATGTGCCATTTATAAATATTGTATTAATATATATACACTCTAAAAACTTCAAATATTTGAAGAAAATACAAATTTTAAACATTTAACGAATATTAATTCATTTGCCAATCAGAATTATATAGATTCTGAAAAAACGATGATGTTTCGTACATTTATTTACAGAAAACCATAAATAAATTAAAAATGCGATTTTACACAAGTCTATGTAAAGTTATTATAGTTATATTTGTGCTGTAACGATATTTAATTATTTAATTGGTATAAATAAAGTAATAAATGATGGGAGAAATTATTTATTAACACTTCCATATGTAATAGTTTGATATTCTTGTTTGTTTTTTAATATTTAAAGATATATCTGAAAGTAAATTCATTATCAGAAAAGCTCTCACAGCAGATTTTCTTGACCTCGATATATGTTATCAAGGACACCCTCCTGAGTAACATTCAATAGGTTTAACCCTTAACTCTCCAAGTCTGCCTCTCAGGCACCACCGAATTATAATTAACATAAATATTTTAATCAAAATTATATTACTTCTGAGATGAATAATAATAATAAAGAAAATATACGTCACTGTAAAATTTAAAATCTGACACGTAAAAACTTGCAAGTTGAAGTTACTGGTCGATATTCACAATTAAAAGTCGGAGCGTTAAGGATTAAGTCGATTATTGTTTATTCAAAAGTTATTTACAAGGAAAGATCGATATATGCGCCACAATTTTCTCGTAAATCGGAACATTTCTATGGATATAACGTTTGTTTCGATTATTAGTTCCATAAAGAGGCTGTGCTTCTCATCCTGCACCCCTAAAATACCCTAACTTATCCTCGAAACTCATCTAACGTCATTGCTCTTTTACGAATTTTGCAATATCGCGAGTTAAGTATAAGTTCTAATCATAAACATATAAGAATAGACATCGTTAGCAATGGAAGTATCTTATAAATGGATGCGATAGAGGAATAAAAAGGGATTGCTATTCTTGTCTTGAGCATAACTAATTATGCAGCTTTCTTTTTTTATTCCACATCGCTTTTTACGCCTACTCCTGTCGTCTATTCTTATATAGTTCTAATTCTCTCGTTTACTGTAACGTTAATGCTGTATCTTTTAATTTTGCACTCAATAAAAACAAATTCATTTGTTCGCACATTTTTACAATCCTCGCATGTGAACGTTAGACACTATATTATGTCATAAACACAAGCCTGTGATATTTATATTATTCGAATATGTTTATATGCCAAAATTTAACAAGTACCAGTTAAATATTTCCGTTTCTCGCATCGAAAGATTCAAATTTATGTAATAGTTACAGTACAATTTCCAATCTTTTTGTTAATAACTTTTGAATGAACAACAATCGATGATTTAAACCTATCGAGTGTCCTTGATAACATATATCAAGGTCAAGAAAATCGAGTGTGCTTTTCGAAAGTTCAGCTCATATTTTTAAATCTTACGTTCACCTCTTCTAGAAGAAAAAGACAATTTGCTCGAGCTTTAATCAACAACCGATCCAAGTGATTCCACCCTCGCCGCCATAGTTATTGGTTCTTCGCGACTTCCGTTTCGCTTCTCGCGCGTTCTGCTTGTCTTATCCCTCGCGCGACCGCTCACTTTCGCGTTTTGCTTTATTTCGCGGCCGCTTTGCCTCCTTCCACCCTTCTTTCCCGCATCCTTTTCTTTCCGCCGCCTTTATTTCTAGCCGCGCGTCCACGGCCATATATTTCGGTAGAAGTTTCGCCCCTTTTTAAATGCAAATTCCCCACGGTTGTGACGCTTTTCTTCTGCCCCTCGTTTTTATTACCACAACGTCACTTTTATTGTTTCAATGTTATTTATGCCTCACAGCCGAATGTAATCCCCTATCTTGATTTATCCGTCGGACACTTGACGAGCCGCGCGTTCCCTTTTTTTTTTTTTTTAGTTAACAATAAGCATAAATTTATGCGCGTGTCGTAACGATTTATCACTTTATTATCTCGATACGAGCGACCTAGCGAAACGAATGAATCGCAGGAACATGGAAAGGGGATGCGTCCCCCGTTTTTCTTATTTATTTCGTTTTATTGTAATGTTGTCGCGCACTGGAAGATTTAGTGGGGTCGTAATTTGTGGAATTCCATTCGACGATTGAAACTAATCGGTTTAAACTAATTAGTTTGAGACGAACCTTCTTTGTATGAAAATGTTGTAGAGGAACGTTGCATGCTTTTGATCGTTTTCTTCAGGTTGTTTTAAACTGTGTATAGAATTAATAAGAGAAATTCTGTGAGGTGCATGCAACTTAAAATGAATGAAAGAACGTTGGTAGAAATTTGTAATAATATTTTTTTACATTTTTTGAGTAAACAAATATTTTGAAGTACCTACTCAATACTTTCTACCCCTAATGCATCATAAATTATTAATTCTGTATCTCGTTGGAATTTGATATATTTAATAATTGTAACAATGTAATAGTTTGTTTTTTTAACATGACTGATATTAACGATAAACTAACAAAATGCAGCAGCTGATGTCGAAAAAATATACAGTTTCACAGTAAAAAATGGAGGTGAATTTTATTTATTTAAAATTTGTATCCATCCGCTACTGTTTCAAAGCATAAGTTACTCGGCTCTGCGTATCGCAATATCGTAATGCGGTTTTGTGAGAAGCATATACATGTCTACTTGCTGGTCTGCATTGCCATTTTTCACAATTCCCGCTTGAATAACCGCCGCGCATGCATCATCCTCACGCAAGAATATTTCCACGCGTAACTTAATTCAGTTTTCGCAAACGTTCGATCGTTTTTCACTCAGCAGCAATATCGTTCCCCAAAGGTGGTATCGACCTTTAACCTTCGGCAGACGCTATAAATTCTGTTTAGGTTTCTGTGCTGCCGTGGTCTATGAAACGTAATGCGAAAACCGTTCATTAGGGTTGGAAACAGTAGACGAACGAATCGATTTTTAAGCTGTTAAATTGTTTCGAGGATGAAGTTAAAATGGCTGGAGTTTTAGTGGTTGAAGATAAATATCTGAACGAAGTATTTAAATAATTATTTATGATTCTGTTAAAAATTCTACAGGACAAAGTCGCGTTATTTGAAGTGATAAAATAAATTTTGTCATTAATAAATTTTAATTTCATTATTTTATTTACTTACTCGCACCTTTGCTCTTTTTAGTAACGAGATAGTTATTAAACATAACATTTAAAGATCAATATATTATGATAATTTCAATTTCAATGATAAGAATCATGCAATGTTACAAAAATAAATATTTGATTGCAAAGTCTACAGAAATCAACTCAATGAAAATTTAAAGAATGGTTCTACTAGTCAAAGTAAAGCAACGATTAAGAATGACAAATGGCTTCGTTTTCAAGAAGAACACATTTAAAATCCGTCAGGCATTCGTACACTAATGGTAAGAGTCCATTGTCAGTGCGACACAGTGTCCATTTATGATTATTGTCACGCATTCCATTAATAACGAACTTTTACCATTAACGCATACGTCTTAACGGATTTCCAAAGCCTCTTTGCTGAAAAACGAAGCTACAATCGCAACTGTTTCATTATTGATCGAATCATTCCTTACATTTTCAAATTACAGTTATTACACCCTGTATACACAGGATGTTGTATGTAAACATTTTTTACCAAACGTTGCCTACGTGAATTAGGAGTGAAAGTAAGAGCACAATGGTGAGCAAACGTGAACATTAATATCTTTTTACAAATATACGAATTGTTTAACTCTTTGACTCAGAAAATTATTAAATACAGTGATTTTTGTTTGGATAGAAGGGAACGTTTAAACAAATTCCTGGCCAGAAAGAAAATGAAAACAGTTCAGGAATTAATACACGAATACAGTAATGCATTTATTCAAATGAAAGAAATAAAAAATTCAGTTAACACTTTGAAAGGAGGATTGCTCAGTTGATTGCATAAGAAGTGGATCTTGGATCCCTTTGAACTCGTAGTAATTATCTTACGATTTGCATTTCTAACGATACTTTTTCCTTGTCGCAGTTTTTACCAGTTCGAGTTGATACAAATACTCGCAAATATTCTATCAAGTGTACGTTATAATGCAGAACAAGAATTAAACGAAGTTAAAAATAGTAGTTTGAAAGTAATAGGATTATGCTGGTCGTTCGCTTCTGAAGTCACACTGAATACTTATGTATGCTAAATACGTTTTTCACAGGAACATTCGGTTTCTTATTGCATAAAAAAATAATTCTTGTTGCGTACTGACTCTCAAAAGATCCGAGCATTGCAAAGTGTAAGAGTCAAATGATAAAATAAGAAACTCCATTTTTAATATTCTTGAGAGCACTGTGCATTGCGAAATAAAGAACTACGATCTTAAGAATCATATATTATGAAAAGAAACTGTGCCAAATTGGTCTCTCAATTTATATCAAATGAAAAATCAATTTAACATTCCCCATTTTTAATTACAACTTTCAAAGAAAACACTGGCAAACAAATTATAGGTCCGTAAGTAAAAAACTAAGTAGAAATTTATTTTTAATCCAAATTTACTAGCTCGACAGTTCTTAAATAAAAAATCATAAATATATTAAAACATAATAAAAATTGTTTCTTTGGAATATAATAAAAAAATTTCTTTGAGATATAATAAAAATTGTTTCAGTATAAACATAATAAACGTAACAAATGAAAATATAAATGTAAACATAATAAGCATAACAAAAATATAATAAATTCAAACCTAAGCAATAGTTTCAAACATAATAAAAATTATGTTTCAAGGAAGTAATGCGAAACGAGGGTCACAAGTGTAGTAAAGGTAAACATAATAAGCATAACAAAAATATAATAAATTCAAACCTAAGCAATAGTTTCAAACATAATAAAAATTATGTTTCAAAGAAGTAATGCGAAACGAGGGTCACAAGTGCAGTTGATCATCTTGCAAACTATCAAATAAACAATCAATCGTATTCTAAATAACAATAAGAACATAAAAATGTTGAAACAACGAGTACGAATTCTAAAAGAAAACAAAATATTAATAATATTGTAAATATTATTGTTAGAAAAGGGTTATACGCAACGACAAATTGCTCTGAGAAACAAATGTCGAACACTTTTGGCAATATTTAAAGAGATCTTTAGCAAAACATGATATTTGTAATATGACACAACTTAAGAACAGTTTTCAACATGAAAGGGGCAATATAAATGTTGATATTACTAAAAAGCTTGTTAAATCAATACCAAATGGAATTAAAGCTACTATAGAATCCAAGAGATATTCAACAAAACATTAACCCTTTGCGGTCTTTTGTCAAGCGTGACTCGACATCGCTAAATAAGAAAAAGAAGCAAATATAAATTGCAACAAAGTTTTACAGCTGTTTTAGAGTTTACAAGTAACAGTCGAGGAATTGTCATGCAACTGACAACATTTTCAAGTGAATTTCAAATGAAACACTTGAAATAGTAGGGAATTGTTGGCGATTGAACTACGAAATTGAAGAATAATTCGGACTGCAAAGGGTTAAAATTTATTTTTACGACTTTCACCTTATTTTACATCTTTGAAATATAATTTTTCTTGTTATATGTTCTGCTTTATTTAAAAACTGCTATATATTGTAGTAAAATAAATGAACAAAGATTCACTAAAATCAAATTCTGATACAGTTTCTCACTCGCAAATCCATAATTTGATACAAAATTTATTTAATACACGGGAATAGTTTCGGGACCAACATCTTTCCCGCGACATCGCTCGCCCAGTAGAACACCCAGTACCATTCACCAATCACCGATCCATCAACCACGAAGAAACGCGAAATCTCCGCAAATACTGCGCGCAGATAACAAAACCTCCGAAAACCAGTAGAAAGCATCCCGTCTCATTGCTAACCATCTTTCGTCTGGTCAGCCGTGGGGCGCGGTTCCCAGAAGCGGTTCGCAAGCGAATGGCGGATGAAATACGCATCCGCCAACGCGCGAGAGGCACGCACGCGTGTGGGGACGCGTGTGGAGACGCGTGTGCTCCGTCACCTGCACACGGAGCTGGCAGAATGCGGATCGCGCGCGTGCACGGGAATCCGAAAGGGGATGGAAAGGCGGCACGGGACGAAGCCGCATCAATGGGCAGTGAATGGGCGCTGGTCAACAGTTTCGCGGCCGCGCGGGACCAGGCGCGCGCCAACCTACGTTCGTAGGGTAGGCGAAGGTGCGATCGTGTGCATGTAGGTACGTAAGTTCAGCGTAGGATACGACAGGGACAACCGCGGTCAGCCAATGCAGGTTTACACCGAGTTAGACAGAGTGACTCACCGCCGAGAAACGCGTATAATACCGCTTGATCGTTGCTAGGCCCGTGCCACCCTTCTGTTCTGCATTCGCGGCTGCATACACGGTGTTTTCGAAACGAACGCGTTACTGGTTTCGTTGTTTTTCGATAAATTAAGTGGCGCTGGAGCGTCACAAGTTTTTTTTTTTTTTTGCTGTCTATTTCGTTGTGTAATAAATGGGGAAAAAGTGATAGCTCGAAGGTAAAAGAGTGTACAGTGATTTTGGACTTAGGCGTTTAAACAAACAAATTTTGTATGATCTCGAAGCTCAAGAATTCTGATCCTGAACGATTTGTGAAAGTTAGAAAAGCAGTGAATAATTATATCGCATGCTACACTTTAATTTACGAAAGAGAAGAAAAGACGATTAACAGTGGATCGATACTTGAAGTGGTTCGTCCATAAATATATGTATGCAGAATAATAATAATATTTTCTTAAGATCTATGTTTTGAAAGTAAAACATATTTTTTGCCAAAAATGCGAAATTTTCTGCTTTCCTCGATTTACGCGAAACCAATTAGTCGCGTAATTCGAGGGCTTATGTACTCGTAAACTTTGTTTTTGACAAAGAGCGTTTTCAAGATAAACTAGGTGATTTTAGCAGCTAAAACGAGATAAAAATCAGATGTAACAAAGTCGCAGCTTTTAGGGTTTTATAGTTGAAAAATTTACGTTGGATATTCATCAAGTAGAATCATAGAAGTCTGTGAAAGTAGAACGCGTAAGGACATGGTTTCTCATCATTAACGCACATCATTAACGTACTTCAAGCATTTTCAAACTCGTTTTGAAAAATGAAACCTAAAACCCAATTTCGTAATTTTTTATTTTTATTCTATTTCATTTCATAGAATCAACATTTTCATTTCAATTTATCCACAGTCTTTGATTTCTGCCTTTGTTTTAAATTGTGAACTTTTATTTATCAATTTGTACGTTTTTAAAATAATCTATAATGTGCACATTTTTTAAAATTTGTATTCAACAATTATACAACAATTTGAGTAAGTAAATGCACTATGTTGATTCCAAGTTTTTTAATGAAAAATTTAATAATTTTCTCGACAGCGTAAACATTAATTATATAATAAAATCATTAATAATACTTTTATACAATGTGTCGTTAAATACTTTATGATATATTTATAAATTATTTTCTGCTATTGCAATACATACTATTTAACATAAAATTAAAGCTTGTAAATATAAACTAAATTGTTACTACACGTTAAGGACACGTATAGTCCATTGGAACATAAAAAACATGAAAGATTGAAATAATGGTACGTCAAGAAAAAAAATTTGCCGTCCTAATTCATTTTTTAATTAAAGATACACATAATAAACGATGTAAAGTTATTATAAAATCGTTTCCTAATAATTTTCAAAGGACTTTGTAGCTTCTTTCAGTGGTTGCAGAGTTTGAAGAATTGCATGAACGCTGGCTGAAACCAGCGTTCGCCCACAGTGGATAAATACAATCTCTTACCTTTATTTTTACTCGGTTTTGCGAAACAGTCCTCTTTCACCAGGACACTCTGTGTATACGGGCAAGTTCACATTGTTGCACGTACGTGATTGCAATATGGGTGTTGGCGCGGATTGTCGTATTGACATCCGCTAAAATCCCACGTGGCCGTAGATCGATAACATTGTTGGGCAATTAAGTATTCGTCACGAGGCCACTTTACGAGATTTCTGTCACTGCAGTTAAGTTCCATTGAAAAGTACGAATGGCATTTCCGGTCTTGCGATGTCTCTCTCCCGTCCTCAATCTGCATAATTCAGAATGAAGTGTGCACGTTTTACAGAATGGAGGTCGTAAAATAAATGTATATTAATAACAAATATTAGGTATACGTATACAGAATTTTCTTTTTATAATCTAAAGCAAACAAAATTTTGCTATAGTCATAAATTGCTATAGATGTATAAAGTAAAGTATGAAGACAAAAAATATCCTTATAAATATTTTTGTTCAATTTGGATGAGTATAAATTATTTAACTACAGTCTTCAAGAACGGATGCATCTACTTCTTATATCACATATCTCGCATTAAGATCAGCAATAATTAAGATACTACTAACGGAACTCTTCAAAAAAGTAATCTCATTATATATTTATAATATAAATTATATAGCTTTTACAATGCATGTAGCTTTTTACAATGCCTACTGTTATATTCTTATTTCGACATTACGCTGAACATCAAAAATAGCAGAAGTAAACAAAAAGGTCAATTAACAGTAATATAATATAAATTCTAGTGATTATTGTATTGCATGCTCAGATGATTATTATTTAACCGTATCGAGAGTAGATTAGATTTCTTATTTGAATATATTAAAGAGCTCCAATAAAGATAAAAAAAAGATTAGAACAGAAGATACAAATGTAAAAACTAACCACAACTTTTGAAAAAAGTGACTTAATATTACATTCCATTAAAGAAATTAAAATAAATAATTAAATTATCTATACTTTCAATTCTTTTATCTTAAATTTAGTAAACGAAGAACAAAATGGGTATCTCTAAGTATCCCTATTATATCTCAAACCTGCAAAACTCGTTAGAACTCGGTATTAACACAGAATATCAAAGTAAATATTATTATATTTCTTTATAGTTTCAAATTTTTTTACTATAAATTCAATAATGAATCGAGATGACTCCATTAATAAATCCCAAAATGTTGAGTCTACCAGAACTCATAGCATTTAACTTCTTTCGAGTTAGCCACGCAAAGATCGATCGACTGCAACGTCCAGCGTTCGTTCTTAGCTCGTGGTAGAAATCCCAATCGGTCAGCCACGAGCCAGGATGAGCGCGCGACGACATTGTTACTTTCCAGTGGAGGGATCGGATTCTTCCTTCCACGGTTCGGTCGCGTGGGCAAAGTTACGTGGTACACGGTGAGAACGAAGTAGGAGACGAACGGCTTGACGCTACCTTCTCTGGGATCTAAGCCAGCGACTCCCTCCGCCGCGAGTTATGACTTCACGCTCGGTGGCGCGAGCGATTTATGAAGCGAAAGATCGAGCGAGTTGTCCGAGGAAGACGCGGTGCGACGGTCAGATTTGGAAGCCCCAAACTTTCACCGAGTCTCGCTCGACGATCTGCCCGTGGTGGACCAGCTATTTTACGCCCAGTGGAATGAAACGTAAAAACGGAAGGGAACGTTCAATTTCCCGTAGGGTCGTTTCGTCCCGTTTTCGCGCGGTTCTAACCGCGTCCACTCGTAATTCGTAGTGTAGGGTGTGAATGATTTTACAATGCGTGGCTCTGTGTATGAAGGAATAAAATGTAATTTAGGATATTCGAGAAAATGATTTTATTACGCGTGTTACAACATGTCCATCAATATTTCAGCGTACCATATAAATACACATAATATAACAATAAAACAGATTAAAGATTGTAAAGAAAGGTCAAGGTGTGTCATAAAATTATTATCTGTTACGGTCGACACGCTAAACGTGCAATTAAAAACACTTTACTATTATTTATAACACTACTTATAACACTTAAGACACGCGAAAGGGTGCACTTGGTACCTGCGAGTGACACTGTTTTTTATTTTTAACCATTTCTCTAACAATTCTATGCAACCAATCAGTTTTGACGTTCGCTTCCCTCAGCAAAATTCGTGACATTGCAATCAGCACTTTCATCAGATGGTTTATATTTCATGGGAATTACTCAGAACACCAAAATTCTAATCAGACATTCCATTTTCTATCATAAATAAAATAAACTATTGCTAAAATAGCAATACTTTAGCAATAGTTTCTATTGCTAGCGTCTCCCAACAACAGAACATTTCCATTTTAATAGAAAACTTGAGGGAAACATGAATTTCTCAAAAATTTCTCAATGCTGATGTCCGCTCAGAGAAGACACTCGAGCGCAAAGGGTTAAACCCCTGCTGCTTACTACAATATCAACCGATTAAGTAGTTTATCAATGTTTTCTTCAGAGCAACCATAACTCTTTTTCACTTCTTAATTTTTTTTAAATATAGAAGAATATTTGTCCTCCTCAATTTCATTTTTATCCTGGATGTTTGAAAAAAAAAGGTCAAGGTGCGTCCTAAAGTGAACTTGAGGGTGCACTTTGTTTGGGGATGGTCATTTTTAACCATTTTCTAACAAATCTATGTATGTTTCCCTCAGCAAAATTCGTGACATTGCGACCAACGAATCCGTTTGTCTTGGCTGAATAAGCCACCCCCATCAGATGGTTTATATTTCATGGGAATTACACAGAACACCAGAATTTTAATCAAGCATTCCTCCCTGACTTTTTGCGCTTATACATTCTTAAACATTACCAACCGCTCGTATAGTTCATAACTAAATATACACCAAATCACATTTATTAAAATTGACATCAACGGTTAACTGTGCATATTATTACACCAATCAAGAAATATTCAAGCGTAGCTAAAAAATCGCTTGAAGCGCAAAATAGACAAACAATCTATTCCGTGCGCACTGAAAACCGCGTCCACTCGTAATTCGTAGTGTAGGATGTGAATGATTTTACAATATGTGGCTTTGTGCATGAAGGAATAAAATGTAATTTAGAATATTTGAGAATATTCCAAAAGAACGTGTAAATATTACGCGTGACTTTGCGTGCGTGAAAACATAAGACGAAATTGGGAATATTCTCGAACATTAATTATTCGAGAATGTTCCAAACTTTGTGCAAAAGAGTATGAGCGTGCCTGGAAAAACAAGGGAATGAATGAAAAAGAATCTAGAATGTTCGATGATTGAATATATATGTTGAAGAGAGTTGAAGAAGGACATGAGCGTAGTACGCATCAACGATTTAACCTAATAAATTCACTTTTTATAATTACGCTTGTTTTTCGGCAAAATCTTCTGATCCCACAATAGGAACGCGGGAGATTTATGCTTTCTACCCGAGAACTCGCGGTGATTTACACGATTGGGCTGGTAGACTTATTAATTACCAACGGAACGCGGTATCGCGAGGACCAGAGCTGCAGTGGGAATAATCGACACCAAAAATATTGCGACCGCCACGCTCTCGCGGCGCTGTCTCGAATTAAACGCGTACATGGCGCCGCGCAGCGTGTCTCTCCTTACGATCGCTGGAAATTAGCAATGAATCGGGAACGGGGAAAACGAAGAGGTCGACTGATGGTGGTCGCTGCCGCTCGCGTTACGAAACGCCGCGTAGGATCAGCGTGAAAATATGCGAAACGTTTTAAACGCGTTCCACGGTGATCGCGAGTCAACGATAAATCATGTGGTGCGTCGCGTGGCCGATCGTGTGAAAAATGACGCGCGCCAACCTCGAACGAACCCGCGAGAGGTGTATCGACCTGCTCGCAATCTCGCAAGGCTCGTAGATCGATAAGCAAATAGAAGGTGTATCCGCGGCGGGCGCGGAAAGTAGCCACGCTCGTAAATAACGATTAACGTGGCAGCGGGCGACCGAGAAACAACGAAATTGGTCCTTCCACCGACACGTAGGAGCCTGGCTCGATGTGTCTTCGTTTGCTGGTAGATTGGTGCCCGCCTGCCGAAGATGCCGAGTTGTTTGTCTTTTAACGCAGCACGGGAACATTATTCCACGCCTTGTTTCGTAAGCCAAACGAGTTTGTTACCATTCGGTTGGACCCCACGCCCCCATGCAGACCGTTTACTTGGAAACGCGCCATCGTTCGATCCGTTCTTCCGCCAAGCGGGAGTAAACGCGCCGCGATTTTTGGGATTCCCGATTTCTCCGCCATTTTTAAACTAGCGATGCGTATTTTCTGCGCCGCTGCGTATCAATGGTAAGTTGCTCATGAAGATTTTAATTAATTTCGTTCGGTAAAGGGTAGTTTTTTAACGCTAATGCATGGATTATTGGATTTTAAATGGCTGTTACGATGTAGTTGGTTAATTTCTGTTCTGCGAAAATGATTATGATACTTCGATGCTATTTTTGTCTTATTTCTTTTTATTTTTGGACGGTTGTATAAGAGACTAATAGTAGGGGACTAACATATTTTATAATGTCTTATTAGAACTCGCAGTTCGAGCTGCATTGTTGTGAATACTTTATGCAACTTTTTCATTGTTTGTGTAGTTGTCCTTGGCCAGAGATTTGCAAACTTTTTTCACTGTGTGCTAAAAAAAAAAAAGAAATGGGGAATTATTTAAGTTTTAAGTGCGTTTGACCATTGAGCAGTAAATATATATACAGGGACAAAATTGCAATACTTTTTGAAACCTTAAACTTTGTTGTAAAAACAACTACAAAATTAATGAATATTTTCTAATGTTAAACATGAACAAAAAAATTGTAATTCTAATTAAAGCAAAAACCAAAATAATTATCAATAATTATCAATGATTCTCTTTTTAACGTCTATTTAATCAAGTCTGGTAGTCTCATACTCTTATATTTGTTTTTTAATTTTTGTATTCATTATATTATACATTGTTTGCAGAACTCTTTTGTTGTGCATTGTCTGAATAACCTGAAAACTATCGCCAGTACAGTCGATGAGTTGACTCATTTGATTTAATTAAAAACAGATCAGCATTAATGATAATACATTCAATAATGATTAGCCTCGTAGAATATTCGATAAATTTTACTGAACGCGTAATTCCTGATAATATGACGTAATAAATTTAATCGAAAATTGATGTACTGTTCTCGTGTCAATTATATTATCAATCATGTTTAATCTGGTTTCTAGTCGAATATTTTGTCGCAAAAAATTGTAATTTCTTTGTATTTTTATACAGTCATCTATTCTATTCGCAAGTATTTATCTTCGTATATTTTATTCGCATCCGATTAAAAATAGTTGTGCCGTGTAATCACTTCTCATTTTAAACTATTTTAAATGTATCTTAATTTTTGCAAAGTATTTCTACGTGTACTAGTGTACTAGTGTCCTAGTTTAATTGCAAAAAGATCATTTGGCACTTGTCTCTTTGGCAGATTCGTTGCCACACAGTTCCCACTAATGGAATCAAATTGTACTATAAATATTGCACATCTGTAAATTACTAATCGTTGATAACGAATATTATTTAAGATGCAAAGATTACATGTAGACATTATTTATAACATCAAAATTGCAGGCTCCAAAGAAAAGAATATATATTATAAAAGAAAAGAATGTTCACGAGAATAGCATACATGGAAGAAAGTTTGTGGAGTTACTAATTATAATTATATATTCCTTTTGCCTCTCTTTACAATAAACAAATAATTAATGTATTCGGGTATCGCATAAATTTATAACAGTATATGAATTTGACTTTTTTAAATGGTAGAAATACATTATCACTAGACACGTATAATAATTAAATAACACACAATTCTACATTTTCTTTCCAAATTGAAAATTTCTAAAATCATCAGGTATCCTCATATCTTGAATAATTTACAAAATTCTTGTCCTATTCTCCATTTATCTATACAGAATACATGTTTACACGTTGTATATGCAAATAATATATTTGTAACAGTATCAAAATGTTAATTTTTTTAGCCTTGAGTTATAAACAAATATTCGGCAATTTTGAAGCATTTATTTTTCGCAATTTTTGAAATGCACGCATCGAGCTTTAATAAAAATTCCTGTACAGTACGGTACACGCATTCCTACGTTATTTCTCTCATAAAGTCGCAATAAAAATGTATTGAAATTCAGCAAAGAACATACATTTCGTCCATAATTGCAAGAAAAGAGAAAAGTTTACAGACAATATCTATTCTCTGAAAGAATGCATGTGACATTGGCTCGCGCGCCTCCAAATACTTTCGCCATTTTATTTTTCCACTTTACGATTCAGCAACGAAAGGAGAAAACGCAAGGAAGCCAGGCTGAGGGTATGCAAAATCAGATATGTAACTCGAAGGGGACAAAGGAACGATGCAAAAGATTAGAGAAAGCGAGGGAAAAAGATCGGTTTAGTTGAGCGCAACACGCTTTAATTAAACAGATAGGTTAGGTGATGTAGTCGTTGCCACGGTATGTACGTTATTAAGATAAAGCAAGCGATTACCGAGGTCAGAGCTCAATCCCTTCCACTTTTTCTTCTCCTTGCCAATTTTCCACCTTCTTCTCGCACTTCCTACCCGTTTCTCGAATATTTTCATCCCAATTCCCGAACAAAGAGCGAATCTCGATTCCATTAGCAGAAGGAAATTGAAAACTTTTACGATAGCGCCACCTGTTTTCGTACTATCTGTTCGACACTGAGACCCAACCGTTTTACAGCTGCTTCATCTACAAAAATCTATAGCCCCGTCTACCTTCCCTAACGATTTTGACAACAACCGCGTTTAATTTCCTAAACATTCCTGCATCTATCCCATTTCTTCCTGGACCAGCAATCATCCAAAGGAGTCGTACTGTCTTAATGAAAATTAGTTTTATTACCAAAGTCCATTTGCTCGCAATAAAGTTTAGAATTTGCAGTCGAGTTCTTTATTTCCATGATCTTCTTCCTTAAGTCAAAGCACTCTTTGGTTTTATTACTCAGTACTGTTAGATTTTAGGACAGGAGGGACTTTTACGTATCTGAGAGTGATCCTCAGACAGGGGTGGTTAGTTCTCACTTTTTTTTTGCTCAGTTTTTAACCAATTAACAGTGATGATATTTACCCTCGATTGATCACCAAAAGTTTGTAATTAACGAATTGGAATCCCACGCTCTAAACACACCTATCTCAAGTTTTCCTTCTCAATCACTCAATATCGAAAAGATACTTGCATTTTACTCACCACACTAGACACTTCAAACAGTATAGACTCGAGGTATTTATAATAAACTAATAGTTATATTTTAACACTAGGTTTGCTATGAGTTGGCACATATCTATTTCTACCAAAGGGGTGAAAATGATCCCTTTCGGTATTTAATTAGAAAAAATATAGTTAAAGTAGAAAAAACTAACCTCGATAAAACTACATCAGTTGCAATAATTAGTTTTTATTATTTTATGTCCACGAATTGATCCCAGCCAAATCTAGGATATTGAAAAAGACTTGCAGAGGCTATCTTTGAGATGATTATATTTTAATATTATATGATATTATATTTACATTTATATTATACATATTTTATGGTATATTTTCTAGCGATTTGGTCTGTCATGTCAACTCTGTACTTGGTATTATTATAATATGCTATTGATTCGGGTAATTTTTTGTCATTTTTTTCAATATTAATGGAATTGTGCTTGGAACTAAGAAGAAGTACTTTTTTAGTTACTTTTATATTTCACTTTTATATTTTCAATATATTTTATTCAGTAAAATGTAAGTAAACCGTTCAAGAGCTCACTTTAAATGATAATAGGAAAATATATGATCTCCTTTATTGTTCCAAATCTTTTAGTCAGAGCGAAAGAGAATGTTTGTCTAAGAGAACGGTTTTGTAACACATTATTCGCATAAAAAGTGGAAAAAACGCAAAAGTGTGTTGCCAAATGCAAAAAAAAAAAATGGAATAAAAGGAAGTAAATGAATATATTGTAGGATATTTATTATTTGAAAATTAAATACAAGGAGATTAAAACGTTTTTATAACTATATGTTTTCTCAATAACACACGATGAACAACTGACTCAATTTGTTTAAAAACATTCACACGCACATTCGCTCTCGCTCATATAAATTATTGATTAACAAATAAGGATAGTAAATTATTAAACAAGGATATTTAAGATTACTATCCTTCAATATGAAAATGTGCTGGCAGATGTAATAAAATTTATTCGAATGGTCAAAATGACCCCTTCAGAAAAAGTAAAAGAAACTAAAGAAACTAAAAAAAGAAAAAGATAAGATTTGCGATTATATGTCTTATAAATGTAAGTAAAAATTAATTAAAATATTCTCATAAAACGTGGCAATATTTTTCTTAAAGAAAATTAACGAAAAGTTTTCTCAGAGGGGTCAAAATAACCCCTTGGTAAACCTAGTGTTAAAACTAAAAATCCAGTGTCGAATCCATTCCAAATATCGCTAATCTTTTAAACGAAGTAGGGAATCGGCTATCTCACAATGTCGATTCTAATCGAGACTGAAATTTACGACTTTCGTTGACGAGTCACACAGAGAACTCGATTCTTCACGAGTATAATCGAACACTATCTTTTCTCTGTGCGTTTAAATTCATTTTCGTGACGTAAAACAAATTTGAATTGCGTTAAAATTATGTTAGGTTATTGGAAAGATAATTATGGTTTTAAAAGCGACTATAAGCATTCATTGATTAATAAAAATGTGAAATATGGGTATTTACGTATTTTAGTTAATAAGAAACGAGTATATTTATTGTGGCAGCAGGAATTTAGGAATTTTTATGCAATTATAACGCGATTCTATTGGTTTTTAAAGCTTGTAATCTATGATACCAAATTTTTAAAAGTAATATTCGTTATCATTTCGATACCAGTTTGTTAATGGTATCCTGATTAAACACGTGATTAATACTGCAGTATTCGTTGTTGCGTGTCCCATTTTAAACACGTGCAATAAAGTGCACCGAATTTGCCTACTTTTTTATATTCAATATATATTTCACAGTTTGAAATAAACTGGAACAAGCAGAGGAAAAAATATTCTCAACATAAATCGGTGAAGTGCAAACTTCACAATTTTTAAAAAATGGTATGTTTGCGTGAATATATATAAATAACAGTTAAAGTAGAGTTTATTAGGAAATAAACATCAAACTTTAATACATTTTCAGGAAAAAAGTTAAATGCAAAAGTTTCATAGTTCTACAGGGAAAATTTAACCCCTACTATTTACTTTTGACTTGTTGGACATTTCGTAAATTATTTGAGAGATGATTATTTTGTTATTCCAAGTAGGAACTCATTTTTTTCAGATGTTTATGTTATGCTGGAAATAGAACAATAATTTATTACGTTCAGAATTTTTAATCAGAAGTCATCTTAGAAAAAGAGATATTTCATAAAACATACTATTTTCTAGCTTTGTAATTGTTGAAATAGGGGAAAAAATGTATGGCATGCAAATTGCTTAAAATTGTTTAATCCTTTAGTGATTATTATATGTTGAGATAAAATTAATAATGAGTACAATAATAATAGAATGAAAAAGATCTGTAAAAGAAAAGTTGTGAACAAATTGATAAATTGTTTAATGCAAGTTGCAGAGCATTTCAAAAACGTGCTATGAATTTGAAGTAAAAAATTAAAATTGTACTAAATTAACAATAAATTTCATTATTCTTTCTGTTACTTAATACAAGAACTGTTGAAAAATTGTTTTAAAAATAGAATTTTGTTTGAATTTAATTTATTATGGTATATTCACAAAGAAATGAAATAAATTTAGTTTTTTCTACAATATTCTTCATCCTCTGCTTTAGTATTACTTAAATTACTATATTACTCAAAAAATTGCTCATTTCATTAAATACCTTTAAAAGATGTAGTGTCACTAATAAAATGTTAAATACACAAATTTATTTTTTGAATGGTAAGACTGTAATTCTCTCTTGAAATGGCAAAACTTGAGTCTGCATTAACAATGATTTTGAAAAATTGATATGCATGGAAATTTCTCAAATTAACATCCTGCATACAAGTTGATAATATCAACTATAATTATACAATCATCTTTTTTGGCCTTCGCTTTTTTTACTAACTTCCTTACAATCATCATTTTTCAAAGTAAAATTATAAATTTGTTCCAAGCAAACGATATTTAATTTTGACAAGAAATTTTTCATATTTACAGATTTAAAATAATAAAATTCGCATGTTATGAAGCAAATTTGTGTTTACTTCGAAACTAATTTTTTAAATAGGATTATGTTCGATTTAAACATTGATGAAGGAGAAAATATTGACCTTGGCGAATGGGATCTCGGCTCGTTCAAGTCAATCCACTTAGAAACGTTTTACTCGCGGTGAGAATCCGGAAGTGCGTAGGAGCGCTCTAGAAACAACGAAGTCATGTTCGTGGATATTGTCCGCATTAAAACGATCCGCTGACACGTTTCCTGTGTTACTCATAGAACGCATCAACGTTCCTGACAACTTGATTAACTTAATTAGCAAAATTGTGATTAAACGTGGAGGTATTTTTTCAAATAGACTGATGACCTTTCGTACATATTATTTATTCAATTATTTTTTGGAGGATATTTATTTTTGTTACTTGCAAAAGACATTCGACAGCCTCAAAATTCCGATTTTTTTTTTTAACTTTGTACGTTTGTAGGAGACAATTTTTTTGGACCAAATTCGGTTCTTCAAAGTGAAAACAGCTCTTAAAAGTAAATAGGCGGTTTCTCATTTTCCTGTACATTTTTCAGACCATGATAGATAAAATTGTTACAATAAAAATTGAATGGTTACATTTGCTTTAGAAAAATCTGCAACTGATTCAACAAATTTTTTATGTTTAACTAAAAGAAGAACCTCCACCACTGGTATAAAAATATCATTTATTCATAATCAATAAAAAATCAAATCACTATCAACTCTAATTCATAATCAGAATTGACAGTTTTATTAATCACAGTTTTCTCATTCATTTTTTTCTTTTCCACTTTATGTTTTGAAGCGCTCTTTATTATACACGAAATATTAACATTTTGTTCGATTAAATGAAACAAATATTTATTAATTAAAGCAGCGGTGTCAAACCTTTTTATATACGCGTGCCAAATATTTCGATCACTTTTTTGTCCAATATCTAGCGTGCTAGTTAGTATACGGTGCCATTTTCAGCCGATACGAAAGGCGCGTATGCTACTAACAAAGTTTCTTATATATAATTTTAAATTATATTGATAATGTGCTATAAAAATTTTCGTACATGCCACCTGTGGCACGAGTGCCATAGTTAGGGAATTACAGTGTTAACCCATTCGAAAAGGCTCATTTTTTTTTTAATTAACCCCAGAAGCTTTGTTAGCCATTTTTAACCCTTTACACTCGAGAAGTGATTCTCAATCACCAATTTGAACGATTTTTGGAAAGTCTCGAGTGCAAAGGGTTAATAAAAAAACATGTTTGCAGTAGAAATCAGTCATTTGTGCAGGTTATTCCTCAAAATATTTTTATTATGTACAGTGGATTGAATACCATGTGTGCAATACAAAATAAAATGATAAAATAATCTTCACCGAGTTCAGTTTCAAGCTCTTCAATTTCAATTTTACTTTCGTTTTCAGTAGAATCTTCTCAATCAGTTTCCTCAAATATTTCATCAAGTGTATCGTCTATATTCATATTCGAGTCTTCTTCATATTCCACATCACTGTCACTATCCATAATAACAAAATTTTGGTTCTTCTTTCCTCATTTTCTGCATTTCTGATGGCCCTGGCTTTGAGTCATGGCTTTGGAGACTAAGTTGAAACAAACACCAAATTTTTTGTTTACACACTTCTAAGATACCTTTTAATTGAAATAATCTTATTTCGACGCCTGATTTTTTCATACTGATTCATAATTTCAATTCAATATCATTGCATATTTTTTTTTGTTAATTCTCTTGTTTCATTTTATCCCACATATATGTAATTTAAATATAGAATAAATAAAAATATTCATTGTAACAAATTTATATTTAAAAAATACCAGTGTAAATTTTTGAAAAAATGAACATACCCAATTATTAATGATGACTATAAATATCGAAACTCACAAATCCAAATGTTAACAGAGAATTTAAAGTATGATATATGCAGGGTGTTAAAAAAGAACCACTCAGTATTTATATAATAATTAATTTCAATTCAATATCATTACACAGACGGTGTGCGATCCGTCTTTTTGGCTCAGAAATGTATTGCACACACGGTGTGCAATCCGTCTCGAATGGATTAAGGAACGTACAGTTCGAATTACATCGTTTCAAATAGCAAACTACTGTACGTGCTCTGTAAACTGCCTATTAAATTCTTGTTAGGTTCTAGTCGTTCTGTGCAGTAAATTATATAACCTTGTTGTATCCATGTTCTTCAGCTTGTATGTAAGATCTATTATGTTAAGATCTTAATCATATCATTGTTGCAATTAACGTGGAATAAAATAAATAAACGTGTACAGAAATACTAGAATTGTTCAATGTTTAACGAATCTGGAGGAAATTAACTTTATTAATTATGAATAAATTAATGAAACAAACTATTATAGCTAGAAAGTTTAAAACGTGGAAATATAAATAATAAATACAAAATTAATATTGGATTTTCTTATAATAATTCGAAAACTATGGGTACTCTAGAAACAGTTATTTTAATTTATTTATGGTTAATTTATTTATTGGTTTGCTTTCTGTTTATAATTAAATAAATTGTTACTGATGACTCAGATAGTTATTCATTAAACATTATGAATTCGATAATTTTACACAGACTAGTATAACAAAAACATATATATAAACTATCAATGTAGATAATAAAAAACTACATAGCAATTACATTAATTAAAATCATGAAACTGATGGAATTATTAATTACTCGTATGAAAATTATGATCGTATCATTTTGGAAATGTTTAAAGTAAATACGTGATATCAAATTAGTACAATTTTATAGTAAAAAAGGAGAGATATCTAATCTACAGGACATTTAATTGAGCCATCTAGATTTACATGTAAACCATTTGTCGCATTCAAAAAGTTACAGATAAAAGAGTGAACCATCAAAAAACTAGTTATTATATTGTATATCTCGCTTGATACCAAACATCGTTTGTTTAAAACATTTTATCGTGTATCGAATAGTTTGCGAGTAAAAAGTAACACAGTTGAATAACTCACCTTGTATAGTATATTATAGATATCCTTGATAAATGAATGGTTCAGTTTAAACTTACCATTATTAACCCCTTCAACTGAAATGACGAGTCTTTCTCAAGCAAACTGACGATAATTAGCTGCATTCATCAGAAATTAGTTCATGAGAGAAGTATATATAAATCATAGCAAGTTTATTGGTTTGATACACTTGTGTGCATGTTTCTAATAGCCTTTAGAATATAATTTGTACAAATCTATGCAACCATTATCGCGCAAAGTACAATAAATGCACGACACGACGTACTAATGAAGTGCAATAGCAGTTATTTTACTAATGATATCCGTCTATAGAAGTTTTCTGAGGGGAATATAATAAATATATAATATGTGGAGATATTATTCGATATAGCTAAAAGAATGGAAGATTTTTTATGCGAAAGTGATAATGACAGTGTTGAACTGAGTGAATATGAACAGTCAGATAAAAAAGGATTTAATAATGTTATTCCAAATAATAATTATGTTCTTATATGTATATATAACAATAAGTATTCATATAAATATGTGAAACAAATATTATTTTTACTAATAATAAATTATTTGAGCAACAAAACCGTAAGTTTCTATATCAATCCCTTCTCTTAGAACTAAGAAAATTAAATTGTCCACTTGAACAGTGCTGACTGAAAATAAATTGCAGTTCAAGGGGTTCAAATATTTATTTAACGTTTTCATAAACTACTTTCAAGCTAACTTCAATACAATATCCTAAATACTAACAATTTACGTTCTACCTTGTCTCTCTTAATCACACTGATTATCAAACAATTGCAATTGATAATCAAACAATTGCAATAGTTTCCATATTTTTACAAACACAGAGCATTCTTTTATTACGAGAATTCAACAATACGAGATAAATTTTCAAATTTCGCGCTCACGTACAGGGTGATCCATCCGCGTGCAGGAAAACGGATGAGAATGGTAACGGCGGTGTTTTGGGAGTATAACTGATTGCGTTGGTCCCATCGCGGTGGACTGCAGACCGTTTCGTGACGAATGAGATCGCGACAGAACCGTGATGTTATTTCGTGAGAGATCGGTTTATCTCAACGTGTCAAGGGTTTTCCTTCCATGTGGCGGCTACTGAAAAAGTCTGAAGACTGAGAGAAGATTTAAAAAAATAATAAATTATTGGGCTTCTAACAGAGTTTCAGTACTTTGTTTGGTACGCAAGTGTAAAATAAGTTTGGTCAGGTTTTTTTCCGTGTGATAAGATTAAAAGATAATAAATTATTGGATTTTTAAGTCAATATTTTATAAACTCATTGCAGAGACATACTTTAACCTTTTCATAGATAAATGACACATATGTGAACATTTTGATGCGTTAATTTGATTATTTGATTATTTGAAAAATACCGTTAATATTTGATAAATAAAGTTTTAAATGTATCAATTTAAAAACACAATTTTTTAGAAGAAATTATAAACATACACATGTGTGACAATGTCATTGAAGAGGTTAAGACGAGAACTTGTCGTATAAAGCCTACTCAACGTCATTTCACTTGAAAGTCGCGTGAAATATTGCGAATAAGCCTTATGAAACTCAGAGTAGGTGTCATCGCCTCACACGAGGCCTCGTTTTGAATCACTCCTCCTACTTAAATAATGGCAATCTAAATAACTATAGTGAAATAGCTTGTTGGATTCCTGGTAACACGAATGATTACAGGTTTCAGAATATTTACAATATTAATATCAAAGAAATAAGAACCGTTCAATCAAATATAATCTTATTTAAAAAATTAGTTTCGACGTAAACATGCGAATTTTATCATTTTAATTCCGTAAATATTAAAAATTTCCTGTCAAAATTGAATATCGTTTGTTTGAAACAAATCTGTAATTTGAAAAATAATGATTGTAAGGAAGTAAAAGAAATTACTATAGACTATTCTTATTAAAGATATTACTATAGATGTAGACTATTCTTTAGTAAAAAGAGCGAAGGCCAAGAATAGGTGAAAATTCTGGATAACTAGGATGTGATCATCAAGGGTCAAAAGGCGCTTTTGTTATTTATACAATATCTAGAATATGGCGAGCTGACGTATAACAAAACGAAACTGTGTCAACGATTTTACGAAAAGCAGCCCATCGCGACGTCGTGTCGCGAGACGCCATTGCTCGTATCGGTTCCCCGCAACAACAACAAAGTACGGGTCCCAAACCATCGTTTTAAACCTGAATACGCGTGCACCCACGCAATTTCACCATTTCTTTCGCGCCAGGCTTTCGTACAGAGAGAATTGGTACCAAGGGTACACACAAACGCAACGCGTCGTTAAAGCACACACGCGATGTTCATTCATGGGAAAAGCACGCTCGCAATTGCTGGCTCTCATGCCACCGCAGACCGGAAAGAGACGCGCGCGTCTCGAAACTGGTCGCAAATGGCGGCAGAGAATAAAGAGACGCGACGCCTCTGCTCGAACATTCAGTCGCGTCGAACTCAGCGGTTTTGGGGAATTTATTGGGCTATTTGTGAATTTTAATTTTGCGAAAATGCGTTCATTTTCGAATAATCTTTAACATTCAGTCGCGTCGAACTCAGCGATTTTGGGGAATTTATTGGGCTATTTGTGAATTTTAATTTTGCGAAAATGCGTTCATTTTCGAATAATCTTTAACATTCAGTCGCGTCGAACTCAGCGGTTTTGGGGAATTTATTGGGCTATTTGTGAAATAGTGCCATTTTCGAATTTTGATTCTTGTCCAATGCATGCTGATATCGAACATCTTTTTAGCGAAATTAGGAATAGGATGGTATTAAATGAATTGGAAACGTTCAGCTCGTAGACTGCTGTATTGTGGAGAGTTGCGAGGAACAACTTCCGGTACTTTCTTTGTTACCTGACGGAAGGTAGTTTACTGTTACCTAAGAAATCTCATAATAAATAAATAGTAATTTTATGTCTCTTGCAAATAGTACTTTTGTTGTGAGTCACAAAAATTTACGTACACTCTTAAAATTTGCAATATTAAAAAAAACAAAGGCTTCGCGCACATTCAGAAACTATTTTAATTCCTTTGATAATCACAATTAAATGGTTTCTTAATAAATGGTAATATTTTATACAGTTGTTTATAATTTTTTAATTTGACACAAGTTTATCTAATGTTACGACGAATGAATTAGACAACACAAAATTTTCTGTTTTAACTATATTTGCGTTTTTGACGTTTTATTGTTAATGCTTTTCACATTTTTATATTATATATTATTATATATAAAAATGTATATGTAATATAATATAAAAATGTGAAGATTATATATAATAAAATTTCAAATAAAATAGGAAAAATGAAAGCTTTAAACATTTTGTAAATGTCATTATATATAAAAATATGTAAATATAATAATATATAATATGACATTCACAAAATGTTTAAAGCCTTCATTTTTTCTATTTTATTTGAAATTCTTTAAAAATGTATGCAGTCTTTTTTGTGACTGGTTATAGAATTCTACGAAGATAATAATGTAGCACATGTCACACATTTTTACCACTATTATTTTGGATTTTCTAAACTATCAAAGTTTATAATAGAATTATAACAAAAAACATGATATAAAACTCGGATAGTACTGAAAAAATATGAAAACTGTTGCAAGAGAGAGTGAGCGTAAAAATAAAAGCTTAAACTTGGTATGAAATGCTTTTATAGGGACAAACGAAAAGCAAAATGTATAAATAAATATGATATAGGAAATAAAATATAATATTAGTATCAAAAATAAATGTTACAGGTTATACAACAATATTTTTAAAAAATATATTAAAATATATGAAATATATGCATTACAATTTATTTAAATTATATCCACATAAGTTGTCTTCTATATTACTACTTTTAGCGTTTAATTTTTAGTGTTAAAAGTATCGTAAAAATATTCGAAAAAAGTAGATCTGAATTTTTTCAATCCAACAATAGTTTATTTATATATAGGAGAAAGTATGCATATGTTTTTGCATATTCACATTTGACATTCTATAGTTTAACGAAAACAAAACTAAAACAAATAATGTTATTTAATAAATGACGTAAAATGTTTGAAGCTTGATACGCAGCAATGGGAGGTATGAAACGTAGAAACAACAGTCCTTTTTTTACAAATTTCACAATGAAACATCATTTTTTTAATATCTATACTAGTTTATTCTATGTGGCGTTATTTGGAACACATTTAATGTTGCATCCAACGTTCGTTCGATTTCTAATCATGAATATAAAGAGTTATAACGAATGTAAGCCACATCTTCATTTTTGTCTAAATATTTGTATCCTTTTCAACATACAATACATACATAATTTGTTTTCTGCAGATTATTTGTTTATTGGACTATTTATTGCAGATTGGGTAAGGTTAACAACATTTAAGCTTAGACTGAAAACAACGAGAATTAGCAAATTTGTGCAATATTGAATATATTTTCATACAAAATTACTTTCTAATCCAACCTAAATGTAGAATTTTAAAACAATAATTAAGAGAGAGATTCTCTTAGACTGAGAACAACGAAAGTATCCAAAATCTTACACAAATAAAGTGAAAACTTACATTTCTCAGCACGAAAGTGCATTTTCTCAAATAAATCAATTTTCATTTAATACATTTTTTCACTACAATCACAACTTAATACGATCTATGAAGGACTCTTTATACGTTCTTTTATTGTTTTTTACACGGAGAATGGAAAATCGTATCAATTCATCTAATTCTTTACACATAAATAAGCAAACTTTCTCTGTCTCTCGCGCTTCTTTAATTTATCACCATCGATACAGATACGAGTCTGTACTTGTTCAGTGCGCACAGAATAGATAGTTTGTCTATTATGCGCTTCAAGCGGTTTTTTAGTTACGCTTGAATATTTAGGGTTAAGTGTAATAATCGTTGTTTGTTAATTTTAATATGTGTGATTGGAATGGATGACTAGTTGTGAACTATACTGTTTTGAATGTGTTTAAAGAATGTGTAACCTGAAGAGTCAGAATGGATATCTGATTAGAATTCTGATGTTCTGTCTAATTCCTATGAAATATAAACCATCTGATGGGAGTGGCAAGACAAACAGATTCATTGATTGCAATGTCACGAATTTTGCTGAGGGAAGCGAATTGGTTGCATAGAATAGTTAGAGAAATGGTTAAAAATGAAAAACAGTGTCACTCGCAGGTACCAAGTGCACCCTTTCGCGTGTCTTAAGCCTCGAGCAAAAGCTACTGCTAAAACAATATTGTAGCAATTGTTTCTATTGCCAATGTCTCCCAGTAATAGAAAATTTCCATTTTCCCTCAAGTTTTCTATTGAAATGGAAATTTTCTGTTGTTGGGAGACGCTAGCAATAGAAACTATTACTAAAGTATTGCTATTTTAGCAATAATTTATTTTATTTATGATAGAAAATGTCTGATTAGAATTCTGGTGTTCTGAGTAATTCCCATCAAATATAAACCATTTGATGGAAGTGCTGATTGCAATGTCACGAATTTTGCTGAGGGAAGCGAATTGGTTACATAGAATTGTTAGAGAAATGGTTAAAAATGAAAAACAGTATCACTCGCAGGTACCAAGTGCACCCTTTCGCGTGTCTTAAGCCTCGATCGTAACAGGTAATAATTGCATGACGCACCTTAACCTTTCTTTAACCCTTTGCGGTCCTTTGTCGAGTGTAACTCGACATCGCTAAATAAGAAAAAGAAGCAAATATAAATTACAATAAAGTTTTAGAGTTGCTTTGGAGTTTGTAAGTAGCAGTCGAGGAATTGTCCTGCAACTGACAACATTTTGAAGTACATTTCAAGTAAATTTCAAATGAAACACTTGACATAGTAGGGAGTTGTTGGCGACTGAACTAGTAAATTGATAAATAATTCGGACTGCAAAGGGTTAAAACATCCAGAATAGAAATGAAATTAACTGAAAGCTGTTTAAGTCGAAAATAAAATGATGATAGATGCTGTTACGGGTCAGATTAGAGTTTCTTCGAATATTAAATACTATTTATAAATTTGAAACTCTAATCTGTTTTATTGTTATATTACGTGTATTGAAATATTGATGGACATGTTGTTACGAATGTAACAGTACCGAAGGAATTCCCCTCGTTGGTGTATCGAACACGCGCCATAAGAATGGCGCGTGCGGTGACCTCCGACGCGGAGGACGACGCGGAGGAAGAGAATTCGATGCGCAACCTCGGATAAAGGCCTATTGGCTTGTATTCTCTGGCGATCCTAAAACGTTCCTCGATTTTCGGTCGGATACCGCACACCCTGGGGCGATGCGCAACATAAACGAGCTACCTAGCTACCACGATGGCCCCTGCAAAGTGATCCAAAGCAGCGAGGGTAGATTATTTCGCTGCGTTACGGGGAAACACTCGTCCCCAACCGTTAAACACAGCGCGATAACATTTATTCAGCGTTCGGCTCTTTTCAATCTATTCGAGTCAAGGTTTAAATTGAAATCGACTGGTGGAACTGGCGAGATAGTTTGTACATTAATGAAACGAATTGTTAAACGCGAGATTCAGTGTCTGGAGGGCAGCCATGATCGCCATTTCGTAAGTTTTATGGATACGTTACTGATATGTATTGGATATATTTTATTTGGAGACAAATGGATTAATAACTACAGTTATTACAAATAAAGAAAAACAAATAGAGGAAAAAAGTACAAATTGAAATTACACTTTAGAGAAGACAGTAGATACATCTGGCTGCGACACAAATTTGGAATATTCTCGAATAATTAATATATAATAAGTAAAACAAATATAATAATTAATATTCGAGAATATTGACAATTACTCGACAACGATCATAATCACATTTTCACAATTATAAACATTATAAACACAATTTAAAACACCTCATTCAAACATTCATTCTTCCATTTCTCGCGCTCCACAATATGATATGTTGTTATTGGTTGAAATAAGTGCTTTCTGATGCTTTTTGCAATTCTAATAATTATTTTTGTATTGGTAAATAAGTTCTGAGATGTCTGAAATAGGAAGTACTTTTGTTCAAATATCGATGCACGTTTTATTAATTTCATTCAATTGTAATTAAGCAATACAGCTTTGTTTTACAAATGAAATCTTCAAATGTGTAATTTTTTTAAAACACTACGTATATATTTAATCAAAATAATTTTCGTATGATTCAGTAAGTTAATCGCAACGATTAATTAATTTCATATTTTGTAATGTGTAAAAATCACCAGTTCTCGAATTAAAAATTTTAAGTACTACTTTTACTGTTCATTTTTATTTTGGGGAAATTTGTACATTTAAACGTAGTTTAGGAATTTTAAAAAATAAAAATTTGTCATATAACACAGTTGTATATTTTAAATATTAAATAGTTTATTTTTTTTTATTTAACGAAGTGGTTATTTCTATTCGTCCAAGCAACAAATTGTTGCATAACTCGTAACTTTTTTATAATTTCTACGACCTTTTTCGCAATTTTTTCACGGTCCTGAAAATACTCTGACTTTTCGTAATTGCTGAAAATGAAGTTCTAGCGTTCCTAAAGTAAATTTCATTAAACATTTAATTCACGTTTATTACCCAATTTATTCTCATTTAATTTGTAGTAACTAGAAATAAAATATAATTTTTAACAAATATATAAAGTATATATTATACAATTAAAATATCATAACGTTCCGAGTTTCAATTATTTACTATGGCCACATCAATTATTTTTTATCCATAATTGCAAATTAATTTGTTAAATTAACAAGTTAGCACATTATATTATAACATTTTTAAAGATTCTTTTTTTATTCTCATCGAGGTCAAAACCAGATAAGCAAATAAAGATAGACCTCAAAATATCTTAAATTTAAGTGCATGAATATTTCAAAATATATGAAAAAAAATATTCATGCGAAGAAAATGACGGTTTTGTTTTCTTAACACTAGAAAGACTGAAACTTAGTATATATATCTATATTGCCCAAAAGCAGAGAAAATGACTGCATTGTGAAAGAATAACTAATGTGTAAAGAAATTTGG
This sequence comes from Xylocopa violacea, assembly GCA_963969225.1. NCBI lineage: Eukaryota > Metazoa > Arthropoda > Insecta > Hymenoptera > Apidae > Xylocopa > Xylocopa violacea. Next base: position 27,372,229 of record CAXAJV010000004.1, read on the forward strand.
CTAAAATTAATTTTTAATATTTTTTATATTATTTACAGTTATATAACAAGTTATTAGTAAATATTAAAAATAAAAAACGTTTACTTCACTTGGAAAAAAAGAATAATTTATGCATTATTAATTGTACATTTTTTGCAAATGAAAGTGGAAATCTTTTTATGTGTACATCTTATGCAAACATATTTTTGACATTTTGTTTTGTTGTTGTGGCAAAGTCGTACTTGATAAATTTTGCGTTTGTTAGAATGGGTTGTTGATCTTTGTGGGTCTTCATGTTCTGATCAATGTTTCTGTCTTGCAACTCTGTATTCTGCTAATTTTTCATTTTGATTATTTAAAATTTCCCAAGCAGTCAAAATGACTGCTTTTGGGAAATATAAGTATAACACACATATATATATACCAGAAATGAAGGAGAGGGGAGGTAACTACAATTATTAATAAACGCAAAAAGTGACAAAATTCTAAGAAATTGTGTCATTATATACATAATGATAAAAAGCAGTCAAAACGACTTTCTTGGGCAATCTAGTGTTAAATGGCATTCTTTTATTTTTACATATTTATTTCAAAATTATATTCCCTCGTTCTTAATTATATTATTACACATTTATTATCAACAAAAGCAAGGATTGTCCATTTATCGATACCCAATTCGTAACCTATGCATTGTATTGGAACATCTTACAATTCTTCTATCGTATTAAAGTAACCGAAGAATGGACACGCGCGCAATGTCCCTTATGTGGGGCACGAGCGATATTATGACCACAGAAATGAAATGAAATATTCTGTTTTCCACGCATTTCGATCCTATCTTCGATGGAAGCTTCGCGTCGCGAGCAAAGAATTTCTAAGCCAGGATTACTTGGACGATCGACTCGAACCGGATAGGGAGCATAATAACGAAGTCGTAGCGGAAGATTCAGTGACTTCCGTCGACAGTTTTGCGAGATCCTATTTATCGAGCTTCTGACCAGTAGATAGGAGCGTGTTTCGCTCGCTGGGGTGGTTTCATCTACATATCGTGAAATTCACGTGACAAGGGTTATAAATAAATATAGTACGTCCCTGGCACGGCCGTTTGTCGCTCTTCGCGTGGCTCTCTATAAAAATACGCATCTTTCGAGGAAAATATTTCTATATTTTCGCTGTTGAAAAAAAAAGGTCACTGCAAAAAGATTTAACGCCCTCGGAATTATGTGGCATTAAACAACGAGTGGCGCGGAGCCGACAATTCTGAACTTTCTCTGAGTTCCACTGTAAGTTAATCGTTCTTTATAGCGAGCATTTGTTTGTTTCGTCATTATTATGACGTACACTTTATATGGGATTTTATAAAAAATATTTAATCTTTAATCTTTGCTGTTGAACTGCTGAGGCAATTTATTGTAATTTGTTACTATCGAGTGAAACAAAAAATTATGTAATTTGTAGACGAGTTGTAGAAACTGCTTTTTTTAATTATGCCTGATAATGAAATTTATTGTCTTTTAAAAATATGAAAGTTATTTATAAAATGAAGGTTATTTATTTATTTATTTAATGTTGTCTAAACCTATTGGATCATTAGCAACGACGATATTACAATAAATTAATTATTAGCATAAGAATATAACAAACAGATAACAACCATAAACATATACATTTTGTTTAAGTAAAGGGCTTTCATATATTTTAAATATTTGAGTACGTTCATGCACGAGTTAATACTTGAAGTTAATTATTTAAAATTTTCATTTAGTTGATACAATCTTCTTTTGTTCGATTGAAATTTTTATATTACATTTGTTGCACATTGTCTGATCTTCTTTTCTTTAGTATGTACGCAGATATAAAAACGCCCAATTTGTCCAATCCTAATTCTTGTTATTGTGCAATTGTTTGCTCTTTTCTTTTAAATAATAGCGAACGACTTGATTCGTAAATATTTTTTATGGTGGTGTGAATTTTTCTAAGAAATATTGCAGAGTTCTTTGAAAATTTTCTTAAAGAATCCTAAAATTTCTTTTCAGTGAAAGCGAATATTTAGGCTTCGATAATTTAAGTTTGTAGCCCCTTTTCTCGTTCCCTTGCACTAATAAGGCAGTTTTGTAAGTTAAAAGTGTCATTTTAATTATATTTTTATACAAATCAGAAAAGAATTATTTATTAGAATTATTTTTTATAGAAAAATTTATATATCTGTATATAATTGTGTTAATTACTAAACACATACATAGATAAATGCACAAAAATTAAATCTTTAACAAGTCTCAATGATTAAAAATGAAAATCAATGAAAAATAATATAAAATTGGTTTTATCAATATTTTTATCTACAATAAATATGTTCTCTTAAGTAGTTCACCCTTTTTTTATTCGCTTTGTAACAGTAATAAATATCAGAAATCCAACACCTCATATTATTATTGACACGGAAATAAATTAAAATTCTGATATGCAACCCTATTGAAAAATTGAATCTGAAAGTGCCATTTTTTAGGGAGAGACGCCTCACTTTTGAGAACGATGTCCTACTTCACAATATTTTTAATTTTATATTTAAGTTTAATAACATTTACCTCTTTATTCTGTATTAATATTTATAAAGTTTGTGGCAAACCAAACGTGCTACACAATTATTAATATTATATCAGTGTTGTATGTACTATTGTAGAGTTGCGTGGTGCTCGTACGCCATTGTCGAACTATAACGCAATTTTAGAAAAAGAGATCTGAAATATAATTGATCGATTATATTGAAGCAACGAATATTTATTTCTTGAGTTAAAATATTATAATTAATGAGATAGTATGAAATCACTTCGTCTAATATTTAACGAGAACTGATTGTATTCTCTTTTTTATGCCTTTTCTGGGGATATTGTTTCTCTATGATGGTGCTAGAAGAGATCTTTGGCTTGATTACTTCATTTTAAATAATTTTAGAACAGAAATTTTAGAGATTGAGATTTTTTTACTTCTCTGATCGCAAAATGCGTTTCGCATTGATTGCTTTTACCATAAAAGTTCGCGACGCGAGAACTATCGTAATGTCTTCATAAAAAAAAGGAAATAAACATCATATTTACTTATATTTCATATTTAATACACACAGATCTTACTTTAATTTAAACATAGCATTTATTGTTAGAAATAAGAAGTTTCATTACTCGCAACAGTAACCAGAATAATTTAATTCCATTTTTTGCCTAATTTTTCCTCTTACAAGCTTCTCTGTACGTATATAGATAAATGAAATTTAATAATTTTTAGTGTTTAGTTAAAAATTTAAGGAAAAATTGAATACTCGAACTGAACGGAAGCCAATGCTCTCGACAGCTTAAGAAAATGGGTTCTTTCGAAACGTGTATACACGTATCAATCCATTCTCTTAGTTGGAACGACGTGCGTTCATAAAATAAACCATCGGAAGGGCGGCTAAAGGCTGGACGAATTACCCCAGCGGCTTTTCATGATCGACGTTAATGGGAGTTCCGGCATGAGAAAAAATAAACCTATAAAAATGCTCCTCCCTTTGCTCCCTCTGTGTCTCGATGCTTTTGCTTCTATTGTTTTTCAACCTTTCACTCTAACTCCATTTTATTCAATTTATAACGCGATGTGATACACACGTGATTCTTTAATTTATATTAATATTTATAGTGAAAATGAAATTTATTCAATTGGAAGTCTGAGTGAAATAGAATTCTTTTTTTTACTCAACATTACTTTTGTGAATATTATGCTTGCATTCTTTTTTATTAAACATTACTTTTGTGAATATTATGCTTGCATTCTTTTTTATTAAACATTATTTTAGTGAATATTATGCTTGCATTCTTTTTTTATTCAACATTACTTTTGTAAATATTATGCTTGCATTCTTTTTTTATTCAACATTACTTTTGTGAATATTATGCTTGCATTCTTTTTTTATTAAACATTATTTTTGTGAATTTTACACACATTATTACATACGAAGTTATCTTTTTGTTGTTATACAGTGATATCTTGGTATACTGTTTGAATTTTGCGTCATTTTTAACCCTTTGCACTCGGATGTCTCTTTTGAGGATAGTAAAACTATCCTTATTTAATAATTTACTATCCTTATTTGTTAATCAATAATTTATATTAATCAATAATTTAAGAGTTTCAATTTTTATGCTATGGAATATTGTAGAATGTGAACGAGAGACAAATTAAGTCAGTTGTTCATCAGTTGTGCGTTATTGACAAAACATATAGTTATAAAGACGTTTTAACTTCCTTGTATTTAATTTTCAAATAATAAACATCCTACAATTATTTAATCCTTTATACTTGTCTTTTTCCTGGACGATAGCAATAGAAACTGTTGCTAAAATAGCAATATAAGAGACAAATACAAAACTTTGAATAATTATCTCAGAGAAAAAATTAGATTAATAATCAATTGGATTCAGAGTTATCGTATTATTAACTGATTGATCATACAAATAAAGATATCATATAACAAAATATAACCAAAGCAGGAGACAATGAATTTTATTCCATTTGGTTTGTTAATTTAGAATCTATCATTAGATTACATTTATATTTTACAACCTCATTAATGTAAGTATAATATCAATAGTCTTTTTTTTAGATGAGAACGAATTAATCAGTTTTCCATTACTTCTCATGGAAAAGGTTGGTTTGGAATATGTCCTATTCGATATAAATCCAAACATAAAAAACGGATTAAGATCGTATACCAAGGTACCTCTGCATTTCGTACTTGCACTCTCAAATGATGTTGGTAATAATTGGACTCCAGATGTTTGTGTATGATAAATATGTAAGAAATGAAATATATAAATAATGTTATTTGAAGAACCATATGTAACACTGAAGCAAACTTTTATTCTGTATCGTAAGAAATGGCAAAAATGATTATAATAGAATTGATGGCTAAGCAATACTTGAGCATGCTAAAATACTTTATTCGACTTGTTCTCAATTCGAGGGTTCATACAATAACGCGAGGACACCCACAACGCCATGGGCCATTCGAATGCTTAGGCAAGGGTCTAGAAAGGGTCGATGCAGCGAGGAATTGCACATGGCCCTCTTTGGCCACTCATGCACTCTACTATTTGATATTTCCTACATTCTGTAATTGTGTAGGAATATGTTATTCAGGAGAAATAATTCCCACGTCCACTAATATATATGTATATATGGATACTTTATTGAATTAACAGTCGCTATTATCTGCACTCTCTCCTCGCTTTCAACTGAACTCATTCGACCCGAAGATTCACCATTTTCCCTATGCATCCATTCCTCAAATGCTTGCGGTCACATCCACGCCACCTTTATCATTTTCAGTCACACTGTCATACCCACCAATATTAGTTTAAGTAATTTTAGTTTGTCACCATCATTCATTTCTTTTTTACTCATTCTGGAGTCCTCAACTTTTAACTCTCCTATATCGTTGTTGGATGTCAACTCATTATTTGTCACAGCCATAGCCATAGTCACTATCTTTCTAAAAATGGATTTATCCCAAACAGTAACGTACTATTACTCATTCCTTGCGTCACCTCTAACCTTTGTCTCATCCTCGATCCTTTTCTCGATCCTATTCCCTCCAAAACTATCCCTTACCAAGCTGCTTACAAATCCCTTAACCCTTTGCACTCGATAGGCGACTATCAGCCACCACAGGGTCTGACACAGCAACTCCAGTTTTCCATCGACTAATTACAAGATTTGAAGTCCAACAAAAATGAATTTGAAAGGTGAAATTAACTCCAAGTGAAGATGAAATTGATTTTCAACTGTTGAAAAACGAGATTGATTGTATTCGCGTAGAAATTAGTGAAATCAGCGAGAAAATGATGTCGAGTGCAAAGGGTTAAATACCAGACTCGAAAAAGAATCAGTTTCTTACGTATTCAGAATTCTGTATTCGCCACCTCTCGCTAAACCACGTAGCTTGTGAAATCTCTTTGGATATAGAAAAAGTGTTTACTCGATTTCTTCGTTTCTGTCTGACACGGAATCCAACACCGTCGTAGCTCAAAGTTTAGTTCAAATAATCTTTAAATAGCCTTACTGTTCCATATTTCGCCAGTCTTCATCTCATAAGCTTATAGTCCCCAATAAAGTATTGTTTTCTACGAAACGTCGATCCTTAATTACTTTGATTTACGTGTTACCCCAAAACTCGCTACAATTCTCGAGACATTCATCACAACACGAACCTGTCACTCGATTCCAAACACTCTTCTTTTGCATTCATCACATCACACTCTTCTTCGCAAACATCCTAAGTTTCCACGCATAATCGTATTTTACTACAATTGTATTTTTATTTCACATTGTCCATAAAAACTGATCAGTTCAACGACTATACCCGCGAATATCAGCGAAGAAGTGTTCTTGCGCGACCTATTTTATAGCTTGCTTTCCATTTCGCGCAAGAATCCCGCGGTGGAAAAATTTCTGTGGACTATACGTCCCATGGAAATAGGAAAATCGTCTAAAAATGGGGCGTAATAAGGTCTCGAGCATGCAGAAACGCATACAATGAATTCTGGTGCCCAGAAGCACCCTAAGTTTGTCGCACGTGGTATATGGACGCATAAGATACACCATAATGGCGACGCCAGACTGTGTGGGTACCAGTTGCACGGAAAAGAGTCATTTATGGATTGTGTTTCTTACAATTTTATTTTTCTTTCTATTTCTTCTTCTTTATATATTGTATTTCTGTGATTTGTGTTTGTATATTAAACGCTAAATTATTAATAAAGTGATTTTGCTTATGTTATTAGTACCAGTTTGCAAAGAAAATGCTCGAATATTGCATCAGTTATTTCTTCCTTCAACTGTATTTTAATTAAAGTATTGTCACACATATTTAATTAGATAAATCGTTCACAAAGCTCGTTTATACACTTTAGTGGAGGTAAATGATTGTTTAACACCTCGAAGAAATAAAAGAAACAGTACTTGATAAATTTTGCATTAAATTATAGGTTTGCGAGTAAGAAAACTAAATAAAAATTTACTATATGAAGAATGAAAATTATGTTTCAAAGAAGTAACACGAAATGAAGATCACAAATGTATACAAATTTCAAATAAATAATTAGTCAAATTTTATAATATAAAAATGCTGAAACAGTGAGAAAAATTTTAAAAGAAATTAAAACTAATAACATTGTATATAAAGGGTTATACATAATGGCAAATTGCTCGAGATACAAATATTGAACATCTTTAGCAACATTTAAAGAGATTTCTAAAAAAACAATATTTATAATATGACACAACTTAAGAACCATCTTCAAGATAAAGAAGATTCAGTATAACTAATTAATATATCACGCATTCTATGAGAATATAGAAATTTTTCACGCACAACACATACCCAAATTATTACTCTACCCTTTGCACTTCAGAGGCAATTCTTAATCGCCACAACGTTTCATGCGACAACTCGAGCTTATCATTGACTGATTTGAAGTTTTGAAGTTCTATATAAGTGGATTCCAGAAGTAAAATTGGCTCGAATGAAGATGAATTTAATTTTGAACTGTTGAAAAACGAAATCGATTGTATTTATGAAAAAATTAGCCACAGAGAAAATGAAAATTGTGATAGAGATAGTGACACGATGTTAGATGTAAGAAATCGAAAAATTAGAGTAATAGACAGCGTATGCGAAAGTGACAGTGATGCCCCACAAGACTCTAATAATTCAGAATGGAATAAATAGAATTAAATTCATACTGGGTGAAGTAAACATAAAATGAAATAGATAAAATATTAAAATATCTTTGTAAGATTACGTTTTCATTTTTGTATGTTATTTTACGTTATCTGTAAGACACTCGTCTCAGATGAGCAAAATCATCTCGAGTTGCTACTTCACATGACTAAAAAAGTCGTCGAGCGCATAGAATTAAAAATGGCCACAGTGAAAAAACAGAAGAAGTCGGTAATGATGGAGAAACCTTAGTAATGCTAAATTATAGCATACTTAATTCTTAATATTTGACGCGTTGTACGTGAAACAGTAGTTGCAATATTTCCAATGTCTTCTGTATAAACATTGAAATTGCTAAAAAACTTATTAAATCAATGCCAAATATATTTAGTTATTACAGAATCAACAAAATATTAAAATTTATACTAACAAATGGCTAAATACTTTTGTGGCTTTTGTTTTATCTCACAACTTTCAAATATAATTTCTTTTATTACATGTTTAAAACTATTATAGCAAAATAAATGAATAAACGTTCAGTAAAACCAAATTTTGATTCAGTCTTTTTTGTGCAAACTGATAATTTTACATGAAATTTACTTAACACTTAAGGTGGTCGCATATATATACTTCAAACTACAAGCTGTCAGAGCGATGCAGCTCGTTGAAATCTCGCAATTGTGTGCAGATATTAAAACAGTATTACGTAGTCAGACGTAGTGGGATTACGCGCAATAATATTATAGCCTAGAGCTATCGCTACTGTTGCAAAGCAACGCTGGCACTGAGCGGATAGCACCAGGATGGTGGCTTCCATGATACTCGTGTGGCACATATTCAGCGTTCTTCGCAGATATTTGATATATATAATACCCATGCTTCTCGAAATTCCAAGTCTGAATCACGAATTTCCTTATATCGGTTGCAAATACGATCCACGATCTAAAAGTGTCTCATAATGCACGCTTTGGTCGCCATATTCGCCATTTTGGTAGCTGCACGTGTTACTTTGAAAACGCGTTGGTGTTAGTATTGGTACAGACGTTTACAATTTCACTTATTTTAGTAAATAATATGTATTAACATGTATTAATGGTACAAAAAGCGAAGCTATGAAATGAAGACAGCACTGGACAGAAGATGACCTTCCATCTGCAAAAAGTAACGTTGTACGTTTTTTTTTTAATATTTACACAACGAAGTACACAATGTTTCTATTCGTTTGCAAGTGGCATCACAATAAAATTGAAATGGTTAACAAATAAATTCTATTTGGTTTTTAAGGACCAAACAATAGGATCTATCGACGCTTGGCGCCTCGACGACGCGACCTTTCGTCGTCGTACGTCTCGCACGCGGCAACCCATCGAAAAGCAATACCATAAATTTACCACGACTCTTAAAAACACTGTGAAACTCGAAAAACACAGACAATAGATCTCAATATTTTAAACAATATATGTTCATCTTCTACTCCAGTCAAATCACAGTCTAAATCACCTGCTACACAATATTCAACCAATTGCAAAAACGCCATAGTCTTTAAAATACCTTACATGACACCACGACATCAGATTTAATTTAAATATAACATAGAAAAACAATTTGTAATGCGAATATCACAGATACTGTAAAAAGTACGAACGAAAAAATGTGGAGTTAACGAGATACAAGACTCGTTTATTCAATTGTCGAATTGGTTGGACAGATTAATTTCTGAATAACCATCATCTCACGTCACATCGATGTACGATACCTAAGCGAGAAGTTATGGCCTCGAGAAATTCGCGAGATAGTCGAACTACGATGTATGGGACGCCACAAATGCATAAACGTTTCACCCCAAACGCGCGTATAAGAAAAACTGTTGTTTTCACTAGTTAACATAAAGTTTTTGTTAATCCACCAGTGTTCATTTCATAATGCACGATTCAAGGAACACTGTTTGTAGACTTTTTCTAAATTTAATAAGAAACCTTAGACATCTCCCAGCCCAATTACACAACACCTGCACAGCAATCCAAAAAGAAAAATCTTCATTTTCTTCTACAAAACTGTCACAGAAATTTTACGAAACAAAAAAAAAACCACAATTGCACGACATTCAAAATAAAACCTTTCACCAGAGGCTCGTGGAAGTTTACGAGAAAGGGTTCGAAGACGCGATGAAAATGCGCGAGGCAACTTAAATACGATTTTCCGTCTCACGACACGTATCGATTGCGCGGAGGGAAGAGCAAAGAGGGTGGCGAAGTTGGTGAGGAAAGTAAAAGCAACGAGATTCCGTCGCAAGGGTTACGGGTGGGAGCAAAAACTAATGGCTCTCCACGGACGACTGCTTAAAAGCACCACGGATTCCTTTGATTTAATCGACTGACCCGGAGGAAATTTTCTGCCAACGGCAGCGCAAGAAAAAACCGTGGCTTTTAAGACATCGCGGGACAAATTACCTACGTGGCAATATGCCGTCGCGCGCCACTTCTTTTTACGATCGCAGCGGACTGCTGTTGCCTACGCCCCGCCATATTTTCGTGGTACCTCATTGCTCTCTCATTACGCGTGGCCATTATCAGCGTTGCGATGGATGGTTCGTCACAACAGGCTCGAAAGTTGAACGTGTCACTGTTGAACACACTACTTTTCAAGATTTCGTTGTTTGTCGTATTCAGGTTTATGGTACGGACGCGCATAACTAGTTATGTTTAAGGACTCCCAATTATTGCCTACCTTTTTCCTTATTATTTGAATTTTTCTGAATACAGGGATGTTTTGGAATTTGTAAAGATTCGCGCCTTTAATGCCTTAACTTAATAGCTAATGATCCAATAACAAATCAAATACTCTTAATTAATTTTCCCTTTAACGATCACCACCAAAAGGAAACAGCACGCGGATTGGCTCGTGGCTGTATCACAATTTGGTATTTAAGCCAAGAAAGCAAGTATTTATCCATCAGTTGGAAAAAAGCCAAGTCTCAGCTAAACATTATTATACCAAATATATAGAGTTGGATACTTTGAAAACTCTCCTCTAACTTAACACACAAAGTTGTTGGCATTCCAAGGCGAAGCTAGAGACGCAACATTGTTTTTCGATATAAGTTTATTGGATTTGTTTCCATAGTCATTCTTTGTGTTCGTTTATACTACAATAATTATGAAGAATTTATAGTTTTTCGTCATACAACTTTTTCAATAACTTCTCTATGAACTACTTCTATGGCGGAATATATTATTTTCGACGTAGAACGTGGAAATAGAGAAAAGTGCGATGGTTTGTATAGACATTTAGGAAAAATGCCACGTTTTCATCATTATATATGAATTTTTCACTGAATTGAAAGTGATTAAATTGTTTCTTTGGAATCTTGAAAATGGCTTCGTGAAACGTACACCAAGTACGATGTTGTGAGTAACGACCATGAAAAGCAAAAGAAAAGATAATTAAATTCAGAAAACCCAAAACGATTTTATTATATTTTAGAATTTTATAAAATGGAGATATGTTTGTTACTATGTGTTTATTTCTTTAATGCTTCTTACTCTCTGCTATGCATCTTGATCTTATTATATTTCAATTTGCAGACAAATCAAAATATTATGTAGGATATTTTGTTATTTGTCATAATTTTGGCTATCATCATTTCTTTATTCTCATAACATATCCCTAAGTTTCATAATTTTTTTGATTTCTGGGTTCGAAATGATTTCCTTGAAAATGGAGTCTAAGATAAACAAATTTATTCTATATTTCTTTACGTAAAATCGACATTTATTTGATCGTACCATCAGATACACGACACCCTGTATATTCATTTCATTTCGTTCTTTTCTTCTCTAATTAACGAGAAAGCAATAAATCGCGAATCAAATATTTCTGAATTTTTCATCTTCAACGCGAAAAGCAAGCAAGCTGTAAAAGGATAACGCTGGTAAAAACGATTGTTGAAACGAATTCAGCATGGTTCCGAGTTATTATTTGATACAAGCTGTACAATGGAAAGGAACACATCTTCCTCGACTCTTATTTGTCCTTCTATCTCTCGATCTTAAACGAAAAGCACGTCTCCCTTTGTGTTCTGTTTGCCAAGTTCTGATAATTCATTCATCCTGTAATCTACATCAGAAATTAGGTTATGTCAGTCGAGAAAGATGGCGAATTATGTAAACTTCAATGCGGAGACATTTTTGTTTCCAAGATTTTTATATAAAATAATAAAATTAATTGTTTTGTAATGCTTCTTAATGTAGAAAATTTCTACTAATCGATGTCTGTTTGTTGCACATTTTTTAAATTAAAATTAGCTATGGCTACTTCTTGTACGACTATAAAAATTGATCAACATAAGCTTCGATAGATTATCGAAATGCAATAAAGACGCTAATTTTAACACTTGCATACCAAAATTAATTATTATGTTTGAGTAAGTAATATCAACTCTTTGCTCTCGAAAGAAAAAGTAACAGTAAAAGTTTTTTTTTGCAGTTACATAAACAAATAGATTTAAATTGTAATTTGCTAACAGAATAAACTAAGTTATTACGATTTGCTATGTTATGAACTGAAAAATATTTTCATTGTCACCATATCGAGTTTGAAGACGAATTTTAAATGACCGCTCTGGGGCCATCGAGTGCAAAGGGTTAAAACGATCAATTTCCACCTGTTAAAGTAACTTTACGATTATTAGAATGGATGTTGCGTTTCGATTTAGTAGGATCCAGTATCTTTTTCGTTAAATCAACAATAAAAGAACGATGTTGTAGGGTCTTTTGCTCTATGTGACTTTCAAATGATATGAATTCTGTTCTCTGTCTTCAAGTATTGTTATTAGAACACTTCAGTGTGAGCGTGTGTTTTTTCTCGAGACATTTGGATTCGCTGTTTGCAAATTTCATAGGTGTTAGACCCCAGACTAATAACGTGTATAACGAGTATAACGTACTTTTAACAATTTTTGTCGTTACTATAGCACATTCTTCTTTTAGTCTCTTTTTTGTAAGCCAGAAGTCAAAACACACGAGTTGGCCTATGCGTCTGCAGGCCACGTGCACATCCTGACCTTCAGTTCTGCAGTCAGTGGTAATTGACGTGTCATAAATCCAAAACATCACGTCGTGGCACGGCAGTGAGCGAATCAGCCCTTAGATTTGACCACCAATCTCACTCCCTCTCTTTACGAGGACTTTGGGTGAGCGTTTCATCTTTGGGTTGGTCAGAGCTACACGAGGGTAAGGCGTTCCCTCATTCGCCAACTTGGTCATCGCCTAGAGTTAAAATAATCTATTTAAGGGATGTATCCACTAGTTTTTAGTCACTTAGTTATGTAGATACATATCTGGAATCAGAAGTTTTTGCCAAAAAACAAGCGTAATTGTAAAGAGAGAATTGCGAACCAGTGTGATCGAACATTCTAGATTCTTTTCCCCATATTTCCATTCATTCCCTTGTTTTTCACTCTTTTGCATAAAGTTTGGAATATTCTCGAATAATTAATGTTCGAGAATATTCTAAATTTCGTCTTATGTTTTCACGTACGCAAAGTCACACGCAACAAAATCATCTACATTTTTTTTTTTAATATTCTCGAATAATTAATGTTCGAGAATATTTTCAATTTCGTCTTATGTTTTCACGCACACCAAGTCACACGTAATAAAATCATCTACACATTCTAAATTACATTTCGTTTCTTCATACACAAAGCCACGCATTGTAAAATCATTCACACCCTACACACAGATAGATACTAGACACGAAGACACTTAGATAAACTGCACTTCATAGTTGTACATAGAATACAAAATTTTCATCGCGCAGAAATAAACTCTTGTGATAACGTCAAAAAATGAGTTCGTTTGCCCTACGCACTAGTTCAGGGGTGGCCAACGTTTTGCATACGCCAATTTTTTTCACAGACGAGTTCAGACGCGCTATAAAATTCAAGTACCTTTCTACCTTTTTACGTTTATGACTGGGGTTGGAAAATAGAGATATAGGGGTAGAATCTGCTTTGCTTAGGAAAAGGAAAAGGAATAACTTAGTCACACAATTAGATTAATTAATTTATATCAGTTTCAATCGTACTGCATCTCACTCACACTTTTTCTTTCTCATATACACACGTAAACCGTCAAAAAAATGGGAGAAATTGATTGGTAACAAAACTGTACGAAGTAAACTGAGAGCACTCAGGTGTTGAAATTTAAAAATGGATTACTTCATCAGAATAAGTAGACGCAAGGATTATTATCCAATGCGCCACGTTTGGCGCATGTGTCACGGTTTGGCCATCTCTGCAGTGGTTCCTCAGATTTAAGGTGATCCTTTGCGTATCGCAATTAGTCGTTGCACACGTGCAAACATCCATCACTCATGGGACAGAAACGAGAGAACTGAGGAAGCAATGATTGATCTCTAATTGGTTGACAAATACATAGTGGGAAGAGAAAAAGGTGGACCCTGACTAAAGGTCACTCAAAGGTACCGTTGCACCTTCAAGTACCGCGCGTGGAAATTCCACACATCCCAATATGGCCGTAGCAGGCATTAAATCTGAAGAATACCGCGACTTTGGATAATAGCAAGCTAAAAAATGACTCGAATTATACTTGTAAAATGCTTGTTAGAAACTTTGGAACAAAGAAAGGTAAAGTAACGGCTCCTTGGGTATCGTGTTATCAGCATGTGTTTAACACTAGAACTAGCCGTGGAAGAAGCGAGGATGCTTCTACCAAAACTAGTAAAATGATTGGTCTTTAAAAAATACGTAATAATAGAATACTCTTATGTTTATTAATTTGTTACTGTCTTACAGAAGGAATTTAAAGTTAATACATCCTTCTTTTATTTCTTGTCAGCTCATTCTGTCTGGCAATTTCATTTTGATGATCTTGTGTAGGTTCATTTTCACCGTTGAAAACACTCGAGCACGTCTTTTTTTACGTAAATTCGAAATATTCTCTAATTCACTCTTCGAGGACTCTTGAATTTAATCTGTAATCTCATTTTTACTGTTCTTACTATAAAGTTCAATTTCATTTTCTTCTAATTCACTTTCATTATGCTCGTAATCCACCATCATCGATATCACAGTATTCCATATCATGAGAAGTAGTAAAAAGATTTGCATAGGATTAGCAGCTGAGCTTATCAAAACTATGCTATGTTATTCTATTACTTTACAAATATTCATACAGGTTTACAAAAATTCGAGTTGTTTTCACATTTTTCCACCACTTATGGAAAAGGTTGGTTTGGAATACGTCCTATTCGATATAAGTCCAAACGTACCACTACGTTTTATATTTGCACTCTCGAGTGATGTTGGTAATAATTGGTCTCCAGATTACTCAGTTTTTGCTACAGTTCAATCGTTTTGTCATTTTTAGGTCTTATAAAATATCATTATATAAAAAAATTAGTTTGTAGTAGTAAAGTGAGTAGTAAATTAAGTAATCTTACTACTAACTAATTGTAGTAAACTAAGTAATCTTAGTTTGTCACCATTATTCATTAGTCATCATACTTTCACTTCTTTTTTACTCGTTTTGGAGTCCTCAGCTTTCAACTCTATTCTTAACTCTCCTACAGCTCAAACTTCATTTCACCTAAATCTTTCAATAACCCTACTTCAGTGTTCATCTTGTCACGCACCTTATAAGTATTGTTTTCTATGAAACGTCGATGTTTAATTATCTTAATCTACGTGCTACCCCAAAATTCGCTTAAATCGTCGAGACATTGAAGCAGGTTAGAAGTAAAACAAGGGATGAATAATATTTAAGATATATGATTGTTTGAGAAGTGCGAGAGTGTTGAGAGTGTTTACAAAAGATAGAGATGATAACTATGGCTCATAAAATAGTAAATTTGCCTCCAACCAGATAACACGATGTGAAATCAAAATTTCTAAACAAAACACCGATAAAATCTATGTAACTATCTAATCAACGTTCTCAGATTTGGGAAACAGATTATAGGATACTTTGAGAAATATCAGTCAGAATGACTGGTGTTGCTATAAGTGGCTATGATACAAAATTATTTTAATTCTGTACAAATAAAAAAGAAATAAAATTCATTATATTATCTCTACAAAAGTCATCGCATCATTGTGAAAAAAATATATAACACGAAGTAGGAATTTTAAAATGAAATTGTAAAACCAGTCACGTTGACTGGCGTGGTAGTTCTAATGTTAACCACTAAATAATGGCGACAATAGTCTTCATTCCGTCTTGTCCAAATCGCGATGCCTCTAAAATTCGAAAACCCCCAAATTTGTATATCTCCGTCCAAGAATTCGCACGTTTGGTTATTAAGTTAAGTTCTGTTAAATTTCATCATGAATCATAATTGACGCGAATCGCTAACAACCCTCTGGTATCGATACGTAAAAAACGTATCTCGTTTTCAGAACTAGAAATAAATTCCAGCATCGAGCAGAGACTAACGAGACTGACAGTCGATCGTGGCAGATAAGTAATTAGTTGCGTGTAATTACGCGTAACCTTACGCTGATCAGATAAACGGGGTACGACGTCCTCTGATATAAAAGTAGAGAGGCACCAGCACGTAAAGTTCAGGTATCGCGGTCTTCAGATGGTATCTTTCCCTCGGTTCGACGTCTCCGTTTCTTGGCTATCAGGCGTCGCTTGTCTGGAATCGACGCGAAACGCCGTCATCGTGGAAGGGAAGGAAAAAATTAGAGGCTGATTGCATGTCCGTTTATTTAACCGACTGGCTCTTCACCGATCCTTAAAGCGTCTCGCCTTATTCACCGTAATTGCGTGACACCATTCCGTGGAATAATACGTGGCGCCATATACGTCGACGAAGGAGGAGAACGATTAACAATTCCGCGGTCAACCAATCGTTTTCTCACGGAATTCTTTGCATTTTGTTACACTTTTAACTCCTACCAATTAAATCCACGTTATCCTAGTTAAATCCTCGTAATTAAATCCATCGATACGTTTGTTGTTGAATATAGAATAGTTGTTGTTTCGTCTCGAGCCGTCCATTTTGTGTAATTGGTCTCTGTTATTTTATTATGTAAAGTATTCGCGTTTGGAAGATAAATTATTTAGTAACTTTGTTATTTTTTAAATATAGTATGCGATATGTAAATACATAGCCTTCAAATTATTACCAATACAAGTAATTTTTTGCTTTTAGAAAACAAAAATCATAGAAAAAATAATTATTATATTAGAAATGAAATAGTAATAATATATATATATGTATAGTTCAGTTTTGAGGTCTGTAACATCTTAATTTGTAAAATTTTCTTTCTCTCTTTCCATGTTCATGTTAAATACTTTCATATAATTAACATAGAAAATAAAAATATAATTTAAAAATTTTAATTACAATTAAATTAATTAAATTTGTTCGTATGCATTTAAATCAATTTCATTTTATTCATTTCCTGCGATTTTACCTTTTCATAAACTTGAAATTTAATTCAATTTTGCTCCACTATTATTTTACAAATATTTTTTTATATATATAATGCTTCTAACAATATTTTCAATTTGAGAAACTAATTGTTGAAATATTACAGCAATGTTAAATAAAATAATAGCAAAGTAATAGAAAAAATTGTTTCAAATTTTGCTATTAACAATATTTTCAATTTAAGAAACTACTTGTTGAAATATTACAGCAATGTTAAATAAAATAATAGCAAGAAAATACAAAAAATTGTTTTAAATCTTGCTATTAACAATATTTTCAATTTAAGAAACTACTTGTTGAAATATTACAGCAATGTTAAATAAAATAATACAAAAAATTGTTTCAAATTTTGCTACTAACAATATTTTCATTTTGAGAAACTACTTGCTGAAATATTACAGCAATATTAAATAAAATAATACAAAAAATTGTTTCAAATTTTGCTACTAAGATTTCCAATTTGAGAAACTACTTGTTAAATAAAATAATAGCAAAATAATGCAAAAAATTGTTTCAAATTTCACATCTACACATACATACGATACAGAATAAAAAACTGAATAAACTTGCGTGCATTAATTTCTTGCACGCGTTAATATAAATCGTGCAAGTTCGAAACTACCCTCTACGAACAAACCAAACGCTCAACAGCCTCGCATTCCGCGTCATCACCCTCTGGCATGCGCTCTGAAACCTCCACCAATAAAACGTGAAACAAAAGACGCGACGAGCAATGCTTGTTCCCACGCAACGCCGTTTAAACTCGCGACACACATAATTTCCTTACGCAGATATTTCTTCGTATTTATTGCCGTCCTCCGCCTGAACAACGCGCTAGTTTCACGAAAACACGCTTTCCTGCAGTGCAATCGTGAACATGTCCGAGTTGTTCCAACAGCCGTTCGCGTAAAACTCGGCACGCGCATATTTCGTTAACAATTTCGCGAAGAAGAGCACGTAGGGAGGATTAAAAAGTGGGAAAAGCGCGATTAAACCGAGTGAGAGTCCTGGCTGGTCCTACGTTTTGCTCTCGAGCGGGCCAGGACGATGGCCACGACTGGCTGAGAGTCGAGGAAGATCTGCAGAAAGTAATATTAATAGCTCGATATAAAAGGGATAATCCACGCTGCTCTTCTCTGGCTCTCCGCTATTTGTAACGATCAATACGGATCGCTGTCCGATGGCTCGTTTTTCAAGGAACGCTGGGGGCATTTTTCGCCAGCCTAATAATCCGAGGGGTGAAAAACTGACCCGATACCCTCCTTGATTCATTTAAAAGGATATATTCATATTGCGTCGATCGAGCGGCCCGCCATTTTTCATCCTGGCCCGGGTTCCTTCTTTTTCGATCGCGAAAGGGGAAGGGTGTAGTTCTGAAAATGTGTCGACACTTGTGTGCGGACGCCCCTTCCTTTCGTTGGTGAAATATCTGTTGACGTGAGAAGATGCTCGTGCGTTTGATAAAGTTCCTGTGAAGAGTGCGAATTTTCATTTCTCCAATTTCAATTCGTTGTGTATATTTGCAGGTTTGGGTATGGATAAATAGACAATTCCTGGTTTGTTATTAATTATGTTTGGTTAAGTAATTAGAAGTGAGAGACTAATATAATTTTAAAGTAATTGTACAAAAATGATGCAACGCGTTCTCTTCGACGCTTCTTTTTCAACCACCATCTTGTTCTTGGCGACCTCCTGACCCATCATGCCACACAAGCTTTAATAGATCACTGAGATGCGATGGAATTGCTAATTTTTGCACCCATATATCAAAACTAATTACCACATTTAAGTGAAGAATTAAATCAAATAGTAGAAGAATTATTATTATTATTATTCAATTATTCATAATATGAACATTTATTTGCAGATGATTTCTTATACTTGAATTGAAATTGTACAATGGCAGTATGTAGAATTTATTTAATTTATATACTATTTGTCGTAAATGTTATACCAGTATTACCACTGTGTTTCGTTTAACAAATTCTTAATGATCAATGTGTCAAAGTATAATTTATTGTTCAACGATTCACCATTAGTCAAAATTAGCAGCAACAAAAGCAAGGAAATTACTCGAAGACATTTTTATTGGAGGATTAATTGCAGCTTATGAAAACAAAACTCGTAGTCTAAATTATTGTCTTATTACGACTTATTTAGAACGAATTAACGAATACTAAACAAAAGTTCGCTACGGATTCCCCATTTTTAAACACCTTAACACAACTCACGTAATTCCACCCTCTCGAGTACACATTCTAGAAAAAAATTGTTACATCTACAAACTTTCATGATCCAACAATTTCACATAAATAAATAATTAAGCGCACTCGTTAGGCAAAGCCTATGAAACATCCTTCCTATAGTCGAAGACACGCCTGTCTTCGCGAATTGCGTCGAACGCAAAACGATCGTCGGCTGTTCAACGACGTTCTGCTGTTTGCAGAACGGAGAAGAAGAGCAGTTGCATTTTAGTTAGATTCGCGGGAAGTCGCAGTTCCTTAGTTTTGATTGTTATACCTTACGTACCTTCTAAAATATATATCTTCTTTTTATCTTTATTATTTTGTATTCCTCATATTACGCCTTACTACATTCCAAAAGTCATCAAGTATGACGATAACGTGAAATACTAGGAAAACGTTGGCATTTATAAAAGTTCTGACTCGTTCGTTCCATGAAAGGTATTTCGAGGGTGCTGATTAAGTACGGGGCGACTTGTTCAGCGGTGATAATTACGATGAAAAATTGACGGGGTTAGGGATACGCATTCGAAGGGGTCGCGCGTCTCCCGCGAGGGATTTTCGCCAGTTCGCCAGCTGTCACATGGTCACGCCCGCTCCTCTTTATAATTCCATTAAAAGGAAACTTGGAAATTTCCCAGGGGACTCGTCACTCTCGGTAACTTTCTGTTTCGCGGCCTTTCGCGCCGTGGAAACATAGTGTCCGAAGGGAGAGGCACGAAAGCTACGTCCCGCGTTCCGATGCACCCTGCGTTCAAATAGAAATCGAAGCAGAAGTCTTTGGGATTAAGGCTGCTCTGAGGATAAGTGAAATAATCTTATCTTTCGCCTTCCTTCTATTCTTTTGGTATATTTATGTTGTTACATCTGTAACAACATGTCCATCGATATTCAGTCTAACATTTCGATACGCAATATAACAATAAAACAGATTAAAGTTTGAAATTTGTAAATGGTATTTAATATTTGAAGAAACTCTAATTTGACCCGTATACTTTCTATGACCATTTTATTTTCGACTTAAGCAGTTCATTTCATTTTTATCCTGGATGTTTTAAAGAAAAAGGTCAGGGTGCGTCATAAAGTGAACTTCAGGGTGATGGTTTGTAACCAATTTCTATGTAACCAATCAGTTCTGAAGTCCGCTTTCCTCACTAAAATTCGTGACATCGCAATCAACACTTCCATCAGATGGGAATTACTCAGAACACCAGAATTCTAATCAGATATTCCATTTTCTATCATAAATAAAATAAACTAATGTTAAAATAGCAATACTTTAGCAATAGTTTCTATTGCTAGCGTCTGCCAACAACAGAAAATTTCCATTTCAATAGAAAACTTGAGGGAAACATGAATTTCTCAAAAATTTCTCAATGCTGATTTCGCAAATTTTCAGTGATCAAAAGAGGGTAACGGTCATCGTTAATTGGTTGAAAACTGAGAAGAAAGAAGGTGGGAACTAACACGTGTCTCAAAGTCTAACGACATCGAGTAATAAAACCAAAAAGTGGCTTGACTTAAAGAATAGATCATGGAAATAAAGAACTCGACAATCCTAAACCTAAACCTTAGCTAGGTAAAGCCTTAGGCAAATCTTAAACCTTATGGCGAGCAAATGTAATTAGTAAAGTAATAAAACTAATTTTCATTAGGACAGTAACGACTCCTTAGGATTATTGCTGGAAAAACCAAAGAAAGTAAAAACGAAAAGAATGGTAAAAAAATAGAAATAGTAAAGGGGTAGGAATTTTTAGAAAATTAAAAATGATTATTGTCAAAATCGTCAGTGAAGGTAGACGAAGCTTCATCTTTGATGAAGTTTATATTTTTCATTTAAAAATGTTGTTTTTTCCTTGATAAGTGTGGATTAATTTACGTGGATGCTACTGACACGCTGTAATTAAGTCTGAATCGTTTCCTTGTGAAGAATAAGATAGCATACTAGCTGCACCTAGTATCGCATCGATTGGAGTAGTTCCAAATGCTGCAATGATCATTTGTGCATTTGAATTATGGATAGGTTGTAGCATCTACGTAGAATTCGAATTAGCAAGCCTGTAAACGTTATGCATAGATTCGTAATTAATTGTAGAACAGACTAGGGCCTTCTGTGTGTTACAATTAGTATTTGGTATTCAACCCCTCAATTTTCGTTGAGATTTCCAAAATATTTAGTCTTCCATTTCATTCGTTTCTAAATTTTTTTGTATATACAGGATGTAGACGAGTTTTGTCAAATATTAATCAAATGTATCACTAGTAATTTTTGTTATTCAAAATGGAATTCTGGTTGTTCGTTTCCACCCCTTATTTTGGTGAACACAGTCACGATCATTTTGCTGCTTGAGAATTTAAATCTAACCTATTTCTAGAAATATTTGTAACTTGTTTATTGCATTTTGAAACAGTATTTCTAATTTTTGAAGAATTTTACTTAAAATTTAAGTTAGTTGATGGTGAGCAAAAATAGGGTGACACTCAGTATTCAACTTTGTAGCACTCCATTAGACATCCATTACCTAGTGTTAAGAAAGTTAACAAACAAAATCAGTATCAACTGTTAACAAACATCGCAAAACGTTCGCAAGTTAGCAATGTACTCGCCATTGCTAGTCATAAATATTTTTGCAAATAACAATATACATCCTCCATCACATTCTACTCGAACGAAAATTCTTCTCCGTGTACTGAAACGCTTAAACCAATTTAGTATCTAAATATTAAACTTTGGCTGTTACTGCTCGCGGCGAAAATTGACCAGAAAATTAATCGACGCAATCAAAATTAATTATTCGAATAACGCTACCGTCTCGCGAGTAATTGAAAAGTGTTCCACGGGGATAATTACTGATCGCGATCGCGCGCGCCAGGAGAAAAACGTGTAAGACGTAAAGTGGATTTAATGCTCGAACAACTTTGCACTATAAATGCTAATGGCTCGAGCTCGCAGTTAGTTAACCATCTGGCCCCGTAGTTTCCACGCGTCTTTACTCAAGCCTGAATCAAGAGAGGCAGCCTTGGTCTTGCTTAGGCTGAGTAAACTCGCGATTTGAATGCTGTCTGCTGGGGTAAACGCAACTTTCGCGAGTGGAAACAAAATTGGCGGACGTTCAACATTTTTCGAACCACCGAGTAAACGGATGTTTCGATGAATAATTAATGCAATTCTATTAGTACGGAACGCTGTGCAGTTGATAGCAAGCAGATAAGAAGATACGATAGCCATTTTACTTTCTGGTGTAGAAAGTCCTGAAAAAAATAGAAGACTTAAAAATTTGGAAAGTTAAGAATAATGAGTTATAGAAAAATTCCCATAACTAACGTATCGACCCTTTCCTAATATTAATTTCTCAAGTTCATCAACTTTAAATTTGTTTTTCAAGTTGACACAGAGCTATTCATTTTGATAGGGTTTACTGAAGAGTGGAGAATTTTCCAATAAAAAAATATGTTATGTTTATAATTTTACACTTATTAATTAAAACCACAGAAAATGGAAATCTAGTAACATTTCTAATTGGATTTATTCTAATTTGGATTATTAATTAACAAAATAATAGGATTTAGTGATTAATATTGAAATTACATATAAAGATAATTACATATAAAGATAAGTTCATAAATAAAATCCACTCTCTTGGGCCTCCATTTATATCTCATGCACCCTTAATTTTTTTTTTCACTGACAGACTACTTGTAGGTCTGATTCAACCCCCTGGGGTCGTCGATATAGATCATTTTGGTACACCATGGTCTCATATATTTAATCTATCAACTAACAACTAACATTAATATTATTATCCTCATTGTTACTAGCATTATTACGTCGTTAATATTTTAAATTAATCCTCTACATGCAATTACACACATACTAAAGTACAATTCTCCACTTCACAAGTACTTTTAATTAAAAAATGTCTGACTGATGTACACCATGGTCTCATATATTTAATCTATCAACTAACAACATTAATATTATTATCATCGTTGTTACTAGCATTATTACCTCGTTAATATTTTTATTATTCTCTTACATGCAATTGCACACATACTAAAGTACAATTCTCCACTTCACAAGTACTTTTAATTAAAAAATGACTGACTGATGTACACCATGGTCTCATATATTTAATCTATCAACTAACAACTAACATTAATATTATTATCATCGTTGTTACTAGCATTATTACCTCGTTAATATTTTTAATTATTCCTTTACATGCAATTACACACATACTATAAGTAAAGTACAATTCTCTACTCCATAAGTACTTTTAATTAAAAAATTTTCGTTTCACATATTCCTCTGATTATCAAAACCACTTCAGTAAGTACAAAGTCTGATTATATTTCGAGTGACGAAGAAAGTTTGCCAATTTATATAATTCCAAAAATTATAAAACTTTCCATATAATTTTTTATTCGTTCCATAAGGCGATTTTTTTACCATAGTAAACGCAAAGCAAAATATACATTTGTCTGCTAAAAACCCTATAAACATATGAAATAAGATTCCTCCAACATCGTAAGAAATCATCCAACGTCTCGATAGCAGACAGCAAGGAAGCCTCGCGGAGCGCAATAACAATCGGAGAAAGAGTAAAACCATCTCGCACGTAATACGGCAGTATTAGCTGGCTTCTCCCGCGGGAAACTAATATCGTCGCGAGGATTACGTTGGCGCGAGAGAAAAAAAAAAAACGGAGGAAAAGAAAGGAGCGCGAGCAGCCATTGGGCGAGCGCGGCAGAGAAATAGTTTGGATTTCGCTCGGCTCGGTTTTCCGCGGCGGCAATTTCCCGTTGATGCAAACAGACCAAAAATGAGACTGTACATCATCGAGGATCGCGACGGCGTGTAATGGCGTTACGTGGTGGCGTGGCCCGCGAAAGAATCGCGTGCCTTCGCCTTCGCGCGCGGCACCACTGGTAAAGAA
Source organism: Xylocopa violacea (assembly GCA_963969225.1). Classification (NCBI taxonomy): domain Eukaryota; kingdom Metazoa; phylum Arthropoda; class Insecta; order Hymenoptera; family Apidae; genus Xylocopa; species Xylocopa violacea. The sequence goes on from CAXAJV010000004.1 coordinate 27,396,600, forward strand.
GATTGTCTCGAGGATAAGTCGAGGCCATTAAGGAGAGACGCCCCTCTGCTCTTTCATTAAGCCGCCCTTCTGACGGCCAGCCACGGAACCCTTCACCCTAACCCGCGACGACGCTCGACTTCATTCCAACCGCAATGCGGAAACGCGGGACGTCGAGCTGAGTTCGAGCCGGACGTCCCAGAGAAAGGCGTAGCGAAGAGGAAACAGCTGATCGATAACGGAGACGAATGTGCCGCCGGTAGTGAGGTTAATTGAAAATAATATGGGACGGAGTTACCGTTTAGTCCGACTTGCATCGAGGGAAGCTACAGTTCTAGCGGATTTTAGCTCTCTCTTAACCCTTTGCACTCGAATGTCGCCTCTCAGGGAATTGATTGCTGAGGTAATAATCTATGCCAACGCAACTTTTTCAGAAACGCATGTTTCCCCAAAGTTTTCTATTGAAATGGAAATTTTCTAGTGCTGACAAGGTGCTTGGTGATAGTTCCTGTTACGTACCATATCAATACACATTGTAAATAGTATTTAATATTCGAAGAAACTCTAATCTGATCCGTAACAGCATCGATCATCGTATACTTTCTATGACCATTTTATTTTCGACTTAAGCAGTTCATTTCATTTTTATCTTGGATGTTTTAAAGAAAGGTCAAGGTGCATCACTCGAGGATGCATTTGGTACCTGCAAGTGACATTTTGTTTTTCATTTTTCTTTGTCATTTTTAAGCATTTCTCTAACAAATCTACGTAACCAATCAGTTTTGACGACAAAAATCGTGACATTGCAATCAACGAATCCGTTTGTCTTGGCATCAGGCTAGACCAGAACATCAGAATTCTAATCAGACATCCACTCTGACTCTTTAAACATTCTTTAAACACATTCAAAACAGTATGGTTCACAACTAGTCATACATTCCAATCAAACATATTAAAATAAACAAACTACGATTATCTGCACGTATTATTACACCAACCCCTCAAACTACAAAACCGCTTGAAGCGCATAATATACAACCTATTGCTATCTTTTACCAGCAATAGAAAATTGCTGGGAAAGTATCGAGTGCAAAGGGTTAAATAAACGTCACTAAAATAGAAAATAATAAAAAGGTAAAGAAGGAACAGTTTTAGTATGGCACAATCGAACCAACCCCGTTATCAGTTTATTTTAATTAAGCACATGGTAGCCGTACACTCACACTGAGCAGCAATAATAGACGAGAAGCCATTACCTTTGGGTCAAGATTTAGAGTTATTTCTTTACTACATGGGTTCATTAAATATTTACATTCTTGTGTCACTGCTTCATTGTTCAAGTATAAGTTTATTGCTTGCTAGGGTCGAAGGTTAGGATGCTAAAGTTCTTGAAAATTTCATATGAAGTATTCCCATAACTAACGTATCGACCCTTTCCTAATATTGACTTTAAATGTGTTTTTCAAGTTGACACAGAGCTACTCACTTTGATAGAATTTACTGAAGAGTGGAAACACACGAAATCCGAGGATACACTTCCATTTCTACAAAGTTTTTAGCGTCCAATCAGTTTTGATGTCCATTTCCTTCACCAAAACACATTGCAATAGACGAATCCGTTTGTCCTTCAAAAATAAGACACACCCATCAAACATTTCGTGTTTCACGGTAAACATCCAGAAGAGCAGAATTCAAAGAACATCACGACAAGCTACTATCATCTACACGACATTTACAAGTATTGGAGTTCGCGAATATACACATTTTGGAATCACTCAAATAAATACAGTTCACTTCATTCCAATTCAGATCTCTCTTTTTAAGTTAACGAGAGACTCAGCGTTCGCGATCACCGCCATTACGGGTCACGATACGTGACGCTACAACGTGCAAAAGGTTCTATTTAACAGGACAAAAGGTTTGTCAACTTGGAAATTGCGAAGGTTGCTATTGAAGGATAGTAAAACTATCCTTGTTTGTTAATCAATAATTTAAGAGTTTCAATTTTTATGCTATGAAATATTGTAGAATGTGAGCGAGAGACAAATTGAGTCAGTTGTTCATCAGTTGTGCGTTATTGAGAAGACATATAGTTATAAAGACGTTTTAATCTCCTTGTATTTAATTTTCAAATATTATAATAAATATTCTACACTATTTATGTATCCAGAACTGGCAACATTGATGTTGCTAGCTGACATCTGATATAAACGTTACAAAATTTCACATTTTATACGTACATTTTGTCACATGGACGCTGTTTTAGATTGTCAGCGTGACTTAAAAATTTGGAACTGTTTATGTACACCAAAAATTCCTAAACTATCGACCCTTTCCATTATAAGTGGACTCTCTCTTTTCCTAATATTGATTTTTCAAATTCATCAACTTTAATTGTGTTTGGAATGGAATTGACTCGTGAAAATTTTCGTGCGTAAAATTTACTATAATCTTCGTCGTGGATTATCTCTACAACGATGCATCGATCAACTCACTTCGATTTTTGGCAATAAAGAACTATCTAAAACCATTGTATATCACTGGTTTAGTGAATTCAATCGTGTTCGTCGCTCTCTAATGGATAAATTTAAAGAAGATCGTTCAAAATCCAATTGTTGTGCCAGAAAACATCAGTGCTGTGCGCGAACTGATAACGCAAGATCGTCGTGTAATATACTGTGAGATTGAAGTATCTCTGAGCATTAGTATGGCGAACATACGTAAGATATTACATGAACAGTTAGCCATGAAAGAGATTTGTTCAGAAATCGCTCAAAAACACACCACAATATTTGATCAAAATGTCGAAATGATGGGTTATCTGGCGTACAGCCTCGATTCTGCACCCAATAACTTCTTTTTATACTTGTACTCGAAGAGCAAACTACGTGGTCGACGATTTCCGACGCCAGAAAAAGCGATCGATGCGTTCGAAATGCATGTTTTCCAGGTACCTCGATCGAAATGGAAAGTGCTATGAAAATTGGTTGAAGCGCATGTAAAACAGGTGAACAGTTTGAAAAATAATAAAACCATCTTCAATGATAAATATTTGTTTTTGTTTGTTATTTTCTGTTTTCTTGTCGCATTAAATGTAAAGCAAAGATTTTTTAACGCAAGGTAAATAGTTATTAATCGTTCTCTCCGCAATATTCTCGCAATCTTTCGTTTCTCAAATGTATGTTGTATCAACATTCTTCGAGAGCCACGTTGAAGCAAATTTTTTCCATAATTATAAAGTGAAGTACTTCCAAAGTCAGAAAGTTATTAATTCTTTTAATTAGACTTATGATAGACAAGCGTGTAAAGTAGGATACGATTTCGTCGAGTATAATAGAGGATTATATCACTGTACATAATCATACTATAGCAAGGAAGATTTTTGAAAATTTTTATACTATAATAAGGAAAAGAATTTTCAAAAATGCCAGTCAGATGCATCAGCCTTAATCAATGGCGGATTTTTAAATAGGCTAGCTAAGTTATAGTCTACGACAAGTAGTTAATAAACCAACTTCATCGAATTTCTTATCTCTTTTTTCGATTCTCGCATAACTCATAACTTTTGTATTCTTTATTTTATTACCTATTTTTAGTTTTGTGGCCATTATCAGCCTACAGCCACCTCTACTCTTAATTCCATCAACAAAAACTCATCTGGGATCACAAACGTAATTTAACATTAGCATGATTAGCGATAAATTGCATACAAATCTATGGTAGCTCTACACTTAGCGCTAGATGAATCACATCGCGAACAATTTCTCACCAGTTCGTACCTAACCTCCAAACTAGTTCCTTACATAGTAACTTTCTGACCTGAGTCCATTGTTCTTGCGTCTAATGAATTCCAGTAATACTTACTTTTACATAACATTGTAGCACATCGACGAGAGCTTCGTATACCTTTGACATAGTTCTGGAAATCTTGAATAGACTGCAGTAGACTTGAATAGACAAATATTATGTACTGGGTGACACACATAGAATGTTACAAGCTGTTCTGTTCGAAATTGCAGTAGATATCGACTGTAAATGGTTGAAAGAATTTGAAAATTAGGGCACAACAAATATTTAGGGCTTCACTCCTTGAAGCTTAAAAAATTCTACTCAGTTTTTTTAATGGCATGAAAAATCAATTTTTTCTTTAACTCCAAACATTTCTAATATTCATTTTCATTAAAGTATACTTGTGGCGCCTCGATAGCACCCGGAATGCAGCCATTTTTCTATTCTTCGAGGTTTTCCAGAGACTCCAAGTTCATTTTTCCTCGTAACTCTTTCGTTACAGAAAACAGAAAGAAATGTTTGAAGTAAATGTTATTACATTTCGTAACAGCTACTCAAATACACAGAAATGAATGGAACGTTCCATTTCATAAAGAAGGAAGGACTTTTTTTAGATTCTTCCAATTATTTAGTTAAACGTCATTTTTTTAGATTCTTCCAACTATTTAATTATCTACGCCTTTCTGCATATGCAGAATATCACAATTTTAGATTGAAGTTTCATTTTGTGAATAACCCTTTCGCTACCAGCCGTCACATAAGCTTGACACATCGATTTGTTATCAGAGCCCGTCGTCACATATAACATATGTGACAGACATTTATGGTCAATCTATGAAGACACGTTGAAACGCGTCGTGTTTCGAACGGAATTGTTAAGTTTTAAAACGGTGAAATATGTGAAGAATGCGCTTGGTCTGCGATAGTATTCAATTATTTTTTTAGAGTTTGTACAGCAGTTGAATAAATCGGTTCAGTAGGGCAAATGAAGTTTGTGAAGCCAAATTATTAAAATTCTATAATATATAGTATATAAATGCACTTCACATGGAAAAATTGTATTTATTTAGTTTTTGTATTCCAATTCTATTCAGTTCCTGCGATAATATTAGATTATTTAGAGTTTTTGCAGCAGTTGAATAAATTGGTTCAGTAGGCCAAATGAAGTTTGTGAAGCCAAATTATTAAAATTCTATAATATATAATATATAAATGCACTTCACTTTGAAAAATTGTATTTATTTAGTTTCTCTATTCAGATCCTATTCAGTTCCTCCTAATTTGATGTGTCACATATGTATGACGTATAGTTTTCATTTATAACCCAGCAACACATGTATACCAGTTTAAAAGAATGTTTATTTTGCTTTTGTAGAATGTTCTAAACAGAAATACGTAAAGTCTGATCCAATTGGCGTCATATAATTTCGAAAAAAATGATGGGTTGTGCTAAAAGTTCTCCCTACGGTTAAAATTGATATCATTTTTAGCGACTGAAATGCATAGATGCTCGAATTCAGTGCTTGACATTTTGAAAATTCCTAAATCTGTCGTATTATTCATACTTGAGATTAAATATTTACGTTGACATCGATGAAAAGTTAAATCTATCGCGAAGTCGCTCGCATTATAAATGTCTTCGCCAGGTAAACCGGAACACAGACGAATCTTTCGTCGTTTTCTTCCTTTATCCAATTGCTGCGAGTAAGACGCATTGGGGACGTGTCAGAAATAGTTCTAAAGCCGATTTGGTGAAATTGTTCGGCAGTACCAATTAGTGGCGATCGGCGAATGCTGACGCAGCGACGACGCGACTTAAGACGCTTGCTAGACACCTTTACTGACGCATCCAGTAGCAATCTCAGGAGGAAACGGTCCTCCACTTTCTCATTTCTTAACTTGGTTTTCGAAAATTTACCGTTAACAATATTCATTCCTTTCAGAGGTGAAGTTTATATTACACCATTATAAATAATCGAAGACTTTTTCGAATCGAAGACCATAATTAGGTCATTGTCCCATGAGTATTGTAAAAGAAAATGATGATCATCAGTAAAAAACAACAATCGTTCAATCAGAGTGTCCCTTGAATAACGTCAGTATGTGTCATCAGCGTCTTGTTCGGCAATACGTAGGCACTCTAATGCAAATTAACCCTTTGCGTTCGGATGTCGCCTCTGAGGGAGTTAATTGCGAAAGTTAAGAACTTATTTCATTGCAATTTTTTGAAGAACGCATATTTCTCCAAAGTTTCCTATTGAAGTGGGAATTTTCTATTGCTGGAACATTGCTTGGCAATAGTTTCTATCGCTAATTTGTACCAGCAGTAGAAAAGTACTCCGCGAGTACTCCATATCCTACACTGTTTCTCTGTAATAGAAATTCTGACCTATCCCTACCATCCCAGCGTCTAAGGCGCAACTCCGCCATTTTGGTAGCCTTACTGATGAGTAAGGCCACTAGCAGACTCAAGACGAAACGTTCTTCCTTCTCTTTTTCCTTCCTACCCTCTCACACGCACACATTACAGCCCAACTATTGAAGCAGGCGTTTAGCCACCACTCACCACGCTTCAAGGTATTTCACTCATATCTGAAACATCGCATTATCGACGACAACGGAGTGCAAAGCGTTAATAACACGTACGAATAGAAAACATAAATTTCCATTTTCCAGTTTGAGTATTAACCCTGCCTTAACTTTTTTCTTGAGGTTTAAGCCTTTGTACGCCATACACCAACAATTTCAGCACTATATTACTTACAAGTTTATATATATATATATAATGAAAAAAAGTACAGTTTCCGCAATGAAACAAAATATTTATTTCTTAGCTACGTCATATAAAACAAATTTACAAAAATCTTCAACAAGGTATTTCGCTCATGTCTGAAACATCGCATTATCGACGACAACGGAGTGCAAAGCGTTAATAACACGTACAAAAATCAGGCAGGAACTTTCGCAATCACCCAATAAAATAGCGCGTATCGTTGATCCATCCATCTGTCAAACCAGCGGCAGTCTAAGCGCAGACGGCGTTAATAGGGAACGATCCAATGGCCGTGTCGTAGCCCGGATATAATATGCGGAATATATTGAAATTGTCACGTGACAGAATATACACAACAGGCGGCGGAATACGGCACACAGGGAGACACGTGAAACGCGGCAGAGCGTGAGTTTGCGCCAGGAGCGGCACAATAGCAACGGCACTCGACTGACAATGAGCACGAGTAGAGATGTGCTCTCTCCCATTGGGCCAGGAACACCACCGCCGCTACGAGCATTGGGTTAATGCGCCATTGTCCTTCGTGCGTACCTGTCGAGGATTACACGCGCTCGCTCACCTTACCACTCCCGTAAGGTGCTTATATAATGCATATACATGCGGATACCTGCGTTCCACCGGATCCCAGCCCTACCCCGACACGTGACCTGTTACATCCGTAACAACATGTCCATCGATATTCCAGCGTACCATATCAATACACATAATATAACAATAAAACAGATTAGAGTTTCAAATTTTTAAATAGTATTTAATATTTGAAGAAACTCTAATCTGACCCGTAACAGCGATAAGCTTATGAGGCCATCGATCATCATATACTTTCTATGACCACTTTATTTTCGACTTAAGCAGCTTTCAGTTAATTTCATTTTTATCCTGGATGTTTTAAAGAAAGGTCAAGGTGCGTCATAAAGTTATTACCTGTTATGGTCGAGGCTTAAGACACGCGGAATTTCCGTGCGCGTCACTCGAGGGTTCACTTGGTTTGGGAGCGGTTATTTTTAACCATTTCTCTAACAATTCTAAGCAACCAATCAGTTTTGACGTCCGCTTCCCTCAGCAAAATTTGTGACATTGCAATCAGCACTTCCATCAGATGGTTTATATTTGATGGGAATTACTCAGAACACCAGAATTCTAATCAGACATTCCATTTTCTATCATAAATAAAATAAACTAATGCTAAAATAGCAATACTTTAGCAATAGTTTCTGTTGCTAGCGCCTCCCAACAACAGAACATTTCCATTTCAATAGAAAACTTGAGGGAAAATGGAAATTTTCTATTACTGGGAGACATTGGCAATAGAAACAGTTGCTGCAATATTGTTTTAGCAGTAGCTTTTGCTCAAGGCTTAATACACGCGAAAGGGTGCACTTGGTACCTGCGAGTGACATTGTTTTTCATTTTTAACTATTTCTCTAACTATTCTATGCAACCAATTCGCTTCCCTCACCAAAATTCGTAACATTGCGATCAACGAATCCGAAAATAAGCCACCCCCATCAGATGGTTTATATTTGATGGGAATTAAATAGTATAGGAGATTTCTAATCAGACAATCCACCCTGACTCTTCAGGCTTACACATTCACAACAGTATAGTTCACAACTAGTCATAGATTCCAATGAAACATATTAATATCAAGAAACAACGATTATCTGCACGTATTATTACACCTACCCCTAAATATTCAAGCGTAACTAAAACATAGCTTGAAGCGCATAATAGACAACCTATCTATTCCGTGCGCACTGAACATGACCCTAAGCTCAAACGACTATTCCTCTTGTCTACCACCCGCGCTATCAGCCGAATGAATCTAACCCGTTAATTAATTAAACTCGCGCATTTTATCGCGGCACTGCTCGTTATTATCAAAGAAGCACGGTGGACTGCTTCGCGATACGGAGGGCAAAGGGGTTGGTAATTCCTGCGGAAATGGAACTCGATGGTAAAGATGTCGGACGGATTGAAGATCCGAGCTGAGAGATTAACTCGAATCGAGGGAAGTTAACGCGTACGTTGCTTTTCACGCGGGAAGTTGCAAGTTGTTAATTCGAGGCTTGCTTATTTAAGTTTGATCTGAGAGAGTTACCTTTTTTTTTCTTAGTTTTCACTCTTGTATTCGAGCTTTTGGCGCTGATCTTTTTCGAATGTTTAATATTTTTTAAAGATCGTTAGGTATTTGAAACAGTTATTCGAAATACAACCTTGTTATCGAATACTATTCGCACTGTTCTATTCTGTTTAGTCTGAGCTTAAAATAGTAATTTTAAATAAACAAATCGCTTTAAAATGTGTATTTGTATCTTATAAGAATTTACTATTTTTTGTAAATAAGCATAATTACTTATATAGTGTCAAAAATAATTGGAAAATTTCAAGAAACGAACTACAAAGTAATAATTAAAATTAAAATCAGAAACGTAAGTCAAAATTAATGAAAAGCATTATAAAATAAAATTAACAAGGCATAAATTTTGTACGATTTGCAGTCAATTACAAAACGAAGGATACATTAATCGATAGAAATTGATGAAATAATAATTAAAATTAAAATCGGAAACGTAAGTAAATATTAATCAAAAGGATGATAAAATAACATTAACAAGGCATAAATTTAGTACGATTACAGTCAATTCTTTCCAGTAATCTTTGATTATAAAACAGAGGATGCATTAGTCGATAGAAATTAACGAAATAATAATTAAAATTAAAATTAAAATCAGAAACGTAAGTTCAAATTAATGAAAAGCATTATAAAATAAATTTTGTACGATTTGCAGCCAATTCTTCCCAGTAATGTTTGATTGCAAAACGAAGGATGCATTAGTCGATAGAAATTGATGAAGGAAAGGTAGCACATTGGATTGGCGTCTGAATACTTACTTAACTGGCAATAAGTGTCATTCATTTAAAGGGTGGCAGAGTAGCGACGGCCGATGTCCTAATTATCAGTTTCCATCCCCAAGCTCTCCGCTAAGTAAGTTGACTTCGATTATAACTTCGTTCAAAGTTGCGGAAACTTTCTCCTCCGCGAGGTCGTCGAGTTCTGATTACATTTGATTGTTGGAATAATGTACAGTCGGTCGCGATGAACCCATCAATACATTCCATTTTCGTCCTTTTATTACTTCCTCCGGCGAAATTTAATACCTTTTACCTTCAAATCTCATTTATTTCCTCCGCGACATAGTTAACTGCAATTCCCCCTCAATTTCCTCTTAAATGTTCCTGTGGAAAAATATTTTAAAATATAAAAACGCATAATATAAATCGCAATAAGACAATTGTGCATTTTCTACGGTCGCGCAGTAGTTTTGTGCACGATATAGCAGTGAATTAACCCATTCGAAGCGGCTCATCTTTTTGGAGACCAACCCCAGAAGCTGAAATTTGTTTTTGCTTTATAGAAAAAAAAAAAACATGTTTGCACACCGTTCTCAAAATATTTTTATTACGATTGAGCGGATTGAGCAGCATGCGTGCAATGCAAAATAAAATAAAGACACCATTAAAATGGATCAGGTCCATTTTTAATGGTCCAAGTGATGCATCACCGCTGTCTGCCCATTTCTCAGAATCTTCGCTAAGTTCAGTTTTAAGTTCTTCAATTTTACTTTCACTTCTATTTTCAGCAGAATTTTTCCAATTAGTTTCCTCAAATATCTCATCAAGTGTACCGTCTATATTCATATTCGTGTCATCCTCACTGTCAATGTCCTAATAACAAAATTTTTGTTCTCTTTTCCTCGTTTTCTGCATTTCTGATGGCTTTGGGTCACTCATTTTGAGAGCTAAATTAAAACCAATACCAAATTTCATGTTCACACACTTCTAAGATACTTTTTATTTGAAACCAGTCTTATTTCGACGTCTACTTTTTACATATTGACTCATAATTTCAATTCAATATCATTGCATACACGGTGTGCAATCCGTCTCGAATGGGTTAAATATTTAGAGGTATGAACGGTGGTCAGAACTTCGTTCTTGAAAACCAGTCCTTTGTTTGCTCTCGCTGTAATATAACGTGTGTCGTCAAGTGCATTTTTCCATATTAAAAGCTAACAAGAGCAATAACGTTAATCTGTAAAAGAGTATTCGAGATGGAACGGAAATTCAATTTAAAAGAGACGTGCATGTGACAATGCTGTCACGCATAAAATGATATTTAATTTAATCCAGTTCCCCTTCTAATATTTGCTATTTAAATTCAATTATTTTTATTTCTTCTACAATAATCTTCAATAATAAAATAAGTTTTTTGAGACGTAGAAGGATTTAATAATAAATACAGAAGTTAATAATAACAATTTCTAATATAATTCAAATTCTCTTTCGTAAAGATTGCAGTCGATTTCAAGGAACACAGAAATTTGAAAATGATAAGTAATTATGCAAGCCATTTTCTATTGCCATTAATTCTGTATGCTGTAAATTTCATTAGTGGAGAAAAGCTTTTTACTAAGCACTGTTCTATATTTATCATCAATTTATTAAATTTCAAACAATTGTGGAACTGTTCGCTCAATTCAAACAAGAAAGATAAAATTTAAATTAGTAATCTAATAATTATGGTAATAATAATATTTATATTCAATTAATATTATTTTTTAATATTCTTCCAAACTTTTCTCATCGCGAAATACTTTTTCCAAGAACGCCAGAGTAAATTTTGGTTTTTAGTTATAATGGTACATAATATATAATGGTAACAAATAATAATTGTTTTAAAATTATAAAATGAATTAATAGTAATTGTATTAAATAATAAAATGAAATTCTTATTTTAATTTGTATAAAACAAATATTTTTTCTTATGCCACACCAATCCTTTTATTATTTAATTTCAGCAAATATTTTTCGTGCAAATCAAAAATCATTTTAATCACGTCAATGAAGTGTAACTTGCACAATTTTTTTACCTGGATCTACTACTATGCCTAGTGACTCGAAACGTCTTCTTAAAAAGTATATTTCGATTAATTTTCACTGACAACGATAAAAGGTTAAATATACAGATTGCAACAAACAATCCTCAGCAACCAAAAGGAAAACTAAAGCGTGCGACTGAAATCGTCCAGACTCGCTATAGGTATCCACGTTCCAGCTCTAAAAATCTCGTTACTCAGCCAGCCTGGTTGAATCCGGAAGTCGGTAACCGACGACAGTTCTTTGCTTCAATTGCGAGCGCAATTTCTCGAAACGAGCCAGGGTTTTTCTTCGAGTCGGTGTCATTAAGCAGAACAGAGACGAAGGGAAAAAAGTTACGAGCGCGAGGAGACGGCAATAAAGTCGTGCGCCTCCTTTCCGCGGATCCGCGATTCGACCAGCAGCGCCACCACTGTCGCGCACTTCCGGCGACGCGCGTGCTGTTCTAACGCTTTTCTCTATTAAACAGCTGCGATTTGTAATCCGCACGACGTGTAGCTAACCGCGTGGCATCATTCCTCTGTCTCTCGCCGCGGTTTCAACCGCGAGTCGTGTCGGTTTCTATGCACCTTCAGCGTTTCAGCTTCTGTATCAAAGAGCTACCTCCGTTCCTCCCCATTTCCGCTACGCTCGCGCGTCCCTCTTCATTTCTCCTCTGATCCGTTTCATCTTGCCTCGCTGTTTTTTTTCTTTCGCTCGCTGCGTTTCTGTTTCATCTGCTCCCAACGCGGCTTGTTCGCGAAGCTTGTCGACGTTTTTATTGTTTATCTTTGTTGGACGTTGTCTGTTTAATTTCCGTTTAGAGATTTAGATTGCATTTTTCATTCCTTGTATCAAGCTTGATGGTTTGTTTGTTCGCGATGATGGATTTCAGTTTTGATTAAAAATATAAATATGTGATTGCATTTTCTGTTTGGTTTTAATTTTATGTATTACTATTCGAAGAGTAATTAACGTCTTCAATTTTTCTTGTAACACAATTCAAAGACTGGTTCTTTAAATTGCACCTGATCAATTTTTGGACAGAAGTAATTAAAAAGAAGAATTAGTTATTAATATCTATCGTGTCAAAGACAAACGGGGAAAAATTATTTAATATGGTGTAATAATTAAAGAATGACATGTTTAAATTAATATTTATATAATTCCTTGTTATTTAATTCCTTGTTGATTAATATTTATATAATTCTCTTGAAACATAATTGAAAGACTGGTTCTTTAAATTGCACCTGATCAATTTTTGGACAGAAGTAATTAAAAAGAAGAATTAGTTATCAATATCTATCATGTCAAAGGCAAACGGGGAAAAATTATTTAATATGATGTAATAATTGAAGAATGACATGTTTAAATTAATATTTATATAATTCCTGCGTCAATAATTAGTTTAGATTTTTTCTTTCAACAATTTAAAATACCCTTTTTTTATATATATTTATTAATAAAATTGCACTTATGTAGGAATGTACAATATAATATAACAATCTTTGTGGCTTTAAGAAATATATTGGCTTTTGTAAAAATATCTATTTTAAATATATTACATAATATTAGTCACTATATAATCAAAACGTATGCACTCGTTCAATAAATATATTAAAATACTTGTGGAATATTCTTATACACAACCAATTTTTTTGATATAATATGAATCATTATTTTTAAACAAATTTCTGTCTAAATTTTATTATATGTACATATTAGTATACAGGATGAGCCATTTAACTGCAACACCTACATTTATTAATAAACTATTTGTTGCACAAAACAATGCATCAACGACGATTTGCTCGATACTAAACAATTCTTTTCTAAATTTAAATATTATAATTAAGCAACTCATCCTATATACATTATTATTTATGTTGAACAGTAAGTGCAGAGGTAAATAAAATACGTTTTAAATAATTAGCAAGAATTATTTTATTTAAAATTGACTCGACACATTGTCCGCCAATAAATCGAGCAAAGTAATTTACTTCGATCTCAATTTACTTATTCCAGCGTACATCACGGCCAAATTAATTCGTCTCGACTTTCGTGGCAGTACGCAAAGCCAGATAACGACGTTTAAAAAAGCATCCGCGAGCAGAGGGTAACAGAAGCTAAGCCAAGCTTCGTTTAATGTCGGCCAGTGAATATTCTACCGTGGTATTTGTATTGGGGGGTTAACGATGCCGGATGCACGCTGCAGGCGAAGAGAAGTCTCGCTAATGAAGAAGATAATGAATAGTAATGTTGATGAGTTTTAACACTCAGCTGAGTATTGTAATTCATTTCGCGCTGTTTCCTTCGGTTCAGCTTCAGGGATGATCGATGAAAATTTCATACAGGGTGCATCTGGGCTTGGAGAGAATTTCCATTCCATTTTCAATGCAATATTTTCAATTAATTTCACAGCATTTTTATATTAAACTGTCGTTTTGTTGATGCTGGGACGAAAGCATTAATCTTTTTCACTAATTAGCTATTAAATTCCATTTTAGAAATCTCTTTTATTTTTTTGTTACTATATTTGCATTGATGCTTTCCATAGTGAAGAATAATCAAGTTATCCTTGTATATTTCAATTATTGTTTCATATTTCAAGTGCTATGTTCAGGAATATTTTGTACTCTCATTGTAATCTCAGTTGTTCACCATCTTTAACCAAATAAACATTCTTTACTAATATTTTAGTAAGAGGTTTTGGACAATCTCTAAATTTCAATTTTTTTATGCTTTGCAGGTTTATAATGTAGGACAATTTTTTGCAGTTCAAATTCTTCAAGGTGAAAACACTTTTTTAGGTATATCCTCATCTTTCTGTATATTTTTTAAACCATGATACGTATGAAAAAATTGTTAGAATAAAAATAAAATGTTCTTTAACTTTCCAACCGAATAAACGAACTTTTTATACTAAAAAACAAAAATTGTAAAATTTGTAGAACTACTACAGATACTATAAATTGCAAATATTTGTGTTAAACATATTGAAGAGTTATTTTGCGCAATAATAACTGTAATACATCACGAAGTAAATATATTTTTCAAGAAATCATGTTGCTTTAGTTAACAAAAATTCTTACAATCAGACTCTTTAAATCAATTTAAATTTTAAACGAAAACGATTCGATTAACTGTGACAGAAACGCAGTTTCAAAACGGAAAGCAGTTAAATCAGCAGGCAGTTTCCGTATCTGTAGAAACATGTGTCTTAAGTAAAATGGCTCCCGTCACGAAAGGGTTAAGAAGCGATATCTTCAATTCGCGATAATTGTAAGACGTTCTCAATCTATAAATCGCTGACTTGTGGTCGAATGTTCAATTGTTTTTTTCTATTCTGCACACACAGTCTGTTCACACAGTCTGTTATCGATTTATATGTCACGAGAACGTTTCTTTTGTTCCACTATTTTCTTGTTATATCTTTATATTATGCATCATTAGTTATAAGCAATAGTTTCTCAAATGTATTAAAATATATGAACAAATGAGGATCCCTTGTAGACACAAATAATAATAATAATTCGATGCACACATAAATTTCCTTTGCATTGAACGAACATAAAGCTACTAATAATTTCACACTTTTCTGAATTTAACAAATATTGCTCGAGCAAAAAAATGATTTCACATCGAGTAAAACAATTTGTGTAATATATATTTAACAATTCCAGATAGAAATTATATGAACAAACTATTTATTATTCTCTGTAAATTGTATTAGTCTTCTTTCTAAATTTTTTTTTAAACAAGAAGAATAGCGTTCCAGTAGTTATTATTGTACAGTTCGATTTATTCAGTTTTTCCAACGGAAAGTCCTCCAGTTGTCCACACTGGTCGCTCCTCCCTTCTCAACTTGTTCTCTTGGGCGAAACGCGCCCCTTTCTAACCGTACGTGCCATGGGAACCAAATATTTGAACGCTGCGTGGGATCATCGACATTCATCGCGTGGGACCTTAAAATGCTTCTGCGAGGAAGGAAGGAAGGAAGGAAGGAGGGAAAGAAGGAAGGAAGGATGAACAGAAAGGAGCAAGTTTATCCGTTTCAACGATTCCTACCGCTCATGACTTATAATGCGCTCGAATAATGATCGAACGCTTCCCTTCTACCCTGGCTCGAGCAGTAAAAAAGAAAGTAGCTAATAAATTTGCATATTTCTCAAAAGGAATTTTAATACATATATCTATAAGTTAAAATCTTAATTATGTTAATCTTAAAACAAATAAGAAAGCCTTTCAAGTTTTTTTTTATTGTAGTAAAAATGTGTTCGTTTAGATCTTTGAGAAAAAATAGCGAACGTAATAATAAATAGTCTATCATTTGTATATTATTGTTTCTAATTTATTGAATAAGGAAATCGAATCGAAGCAAGTAAAATATTTTGTAATGGTTGACATTATCGTTGGCTGAGTTGTAGACGAAATCTTAATTTTTATTACAAAAGGATTTAAACATTTTGTTTCAGAATTTTTCTGATTTTCTTTCAAGTTTGAAATTATAAGAAATTAAGTTAGGAAATGGAAGATTACCTTAATAAAGAATCATATTGTTAATTGGATGTTAAGTTTAATATGTGTTCTGTACTGAAACTGTCTGAGGCTCTTCTGTTTGTAATTATATTACGAAATTATATTTTATACAAAATTTAAGCAGACAATAATTTATTATAGGAATCGTGATTTAGACGAATTAATGAAAAATAACGAATAATTAATTAGAATGACATTCGGCTTTCAACGCTCGCTGATAACAACCTTCTCTTTTTTCTTTTATTACACAATAATGAAAAGAATAGCAAAGAAAATGAAATATCAATTAAAAGAAACGTTTAAATATTAAAGAGTGCTACATTTCATAGCAGAAAAGCAAAATGTCTTTGTAGATGAAAGTATTCTACTTTCTACTTCTCGAAACACGCGAATTCCATTTTTCAAATTTAAAGTCCAGCAAACCTCCAATTAACATTGTTATTCACAAAAGAGAAATTCCATCACTAAAACTACCAAATCTAATTGACACACCCTAAAACAATCGTCAATAATAATCAATTCATTACGAGACGCCTGATTGTACACTTTTCACAAATCATTTCTGAAAAGTAGCGCGAGAAATAAATTAATCAAAAGAAAAAGAACGAGAGAACAGAAAAGAAAGTCTCGCGTACAGCAAAACACAAGAAGAGAATTTCTCGAATATGAATTAGTCTCAAGCGCAACGAGAGCCAAAGAACAAAAGCTTGCGTAGTGGCGTTTAAATCGAGTCTGAGGAGCGAGTATCAGTGAAACGAGGGTGGCGATCGCGAAAGAGCGGTTTTGTTTTCATAGAAACGGTTTCGAGCCTCGCGCGAGAGGGTGGTGACGAGAACGAAACGCGTAAAGGCGGAGAGCAATGCACTTTCGCCACGTGCCTTCGGCTTCGCGCCGCGGCCAGACGCAATAAATAAATAAATAAATGCCAGGCTAACCCCTTTTGCACTCCGCGAGCTTACGCGCCGCCTATTTATATTCCAAAGCCCATTGATCGACTTCTCTTTCACGACGCCAACCGGAAGGCTCGCGAAAAACAGCTAAATATGACCGTTCTGTCAGTCCACGACGGAACGAGCCTCGTTTCCTTCCAGAAATTCCAAAGGATAACTTCGCGATTAGTTTACAGCGCTGAACTTTGCACCGCGTTACGTTGCGCGAATAGTTGGCAGGAAGAAACTTGGTGAAACTGGATCTGTACAACCCCTTGCTAAGGGGGATGGAAGGCTTATCCGTACGGACCTGAATAAACATTTTAATTGGACGACAAAAATATATTTTGCGCGGAGATTCGAAAGTGAGGTTTTTGGAGAAAATTTTTATTTGATTAACTAATCACTGTGTGAGTCAGGAAATTTATATATATATATATATGAAGGATAGTAATCTTAAATATCCTTGTTTAATAATATACTATCCTTGTTTGTTAATCAATAATTTAAGAGTTTCAATTTTTATGCTATGGAATATTGTAGAATGTGAGCGAGAGACAAATTTAGTCAGTTGTTCATCAGTTGTGCGTTATTGACAAAACATATAGTTTTAATCTCCTTGTATTTAATTTTCAAATAATAAATATCCTACATATATATAATTACTTTCTAGTAAATATATATATATTTAAATAAATATGTAATTTCATACATAAATTTCTTGATTCACACAGTGATTTGTTATATATATATAATAAAAATTTTAAAATAAATATAAATATAAATATATATATTATCTCTTTTTTATTTAATTTAATTTTGAATAGTAAACTGTATATATTTGTTATTGTATATCTTACAAAAGTATAATTTAATTTGAGTAAAAAATCTTTTCTTAATCTTAATTTACATTAATATATTTAAAGAAAAAATTTACCTAATTAAATGTCGGTATAATGAACGTTTTAACAGAGAAAATTAAAAATATGTCTTCTATCACGTATGAATTTGTAAGGTAGAAGTCAGGAAAAATAGAGAATTTTATGTACTCTTCCTTTAATTATTAGTTATGGCATTTTTGGTCTTTCTTATTTTTTATAAACCTAATGCTTATAATAATCAGCATCGAATATGCTCTTCGTAGAAAATTGTTTAATCACGTCATTCTAACTAATAATGTATTTTTAGCATTTGTTTGCGTAAAATTATAGAAGCAATGGCGCACGAAAACAGCAGAAAGGTGGAATCGCGTATACACACTTTGTCTACAACCTTGCAAGTCTTCCTTCCCGCCGGATTACCGTCTGTCTGTGGTTATAATCGATTTACAGCCCTCTGTTACATTCATACCCCTCAACGCCAGTACTTCAGTTATTTCTAGAGATAACTGACACGTATTACAGGGTATAATTTCTAAAAACCATTAATTAACGAAAATATGTGCATCATAAGCTCAACGTTCACTTTTTAAAAATCTTTTAATTACTCCCTTTGCTTGATGAAAAATTACGTACATCGATAAATCCCTTATTTATTTCAATTGTTCAAGAAAGTCTTAGTAAATTACAATATTTAAAATGAAATGAGAAGGCTAAAGGAGACGATGTTACGTAACCACAATAACTGTTATTCGATATTGCAACGGCGTAAAATAAACTAAGGCGAATATTCGATAGATTTCATTTCCCTTCTCGATAACATTTCGCTGCACGCTCCTCTCGTTCCGCGTTTCCTTCGTTGTATTTTTAAAATCGCATCGAAAACGTTCGCTTATACAACGGAAACAGGCGAACGCCCATTACAATTCCCAATTCCGCAGCAGCAGGAACGAATTTCGGAACGTTCGATATCCCCGCGAACGTCTACAGCGTTATCTACTTTAACCGTGCCCAGGGCGCTTTTACATTGTTAAACACGGTAGAAGTTTCATCTTGATAAAAGTGCAACCAGCTCGCTGCGTTTTTACAATTTTGTCTACCGCCTGGCCACCTAATATTGCGCGCGCATCTTTTATTAACCGCGTTTGGAGCTTGTAAACCATTTCTGTAGCGGTCGTGTTCATTTACTTTCTTGTTAATCTGTTTTTTCTTCTTTCTTGACTCTTTTTCTAGACTATTAACGTAATTTAGCGACGAAAATGATGGTGGGAAGTGTAAACGATAGATAAATGATGGTATTGATGACAGTAAGTCCTCCACATTGCACGATTAACCCTTTGCACAACCCTTCATAGAGCAACTGCTATTTTTCATCGACTGATTTTAATCTTTTGCACTCAGATGTCTCCTCTGAGGGGACATAAAGTATTGTTTCTATTGCTAATGTCTCTTGGCAATAAAAAATTTCCCATTGCTAGTGTCTCTGAACAACAGAAAATTTGTTATTGCTATTTTAGCAATTGTTTCTATTGCTAGCGTCTCTTGGCAATAAAAAATTTCCCATTGCTAGTGTCTCTCAACAACAGAAAATTTTTTATTGCTATTTTAGCAATTGTTTCAATTGTTAACGTCTCCAACAAATATTGCAATTTCAGCAATATTCCTAGCTTTTATTGCCAGCGTCCAGGAAGGAACAGAGTGCAAAGGGTTAAGTTTTGAAGCCCTACAAAAATAAATTTGGAAAGTGAAATTAGCTCGAGGGAAGATGAAATTGATTCTCAACTGTCGAAAAACGAGATTAGTTGCAGTAACGAAGAAATTAGCGATAGAAAAAAATGATGTACGATCAAAAAAGTCGTCGAGTGCAAAGGGTTAAGTTTTGAAGCCTTACAAAAATAAATTTGGAAGGTGAAATTAGCTCGAGTGAAGATAAAATTGATTCTCAACTGTTAAAAAACGATATTAGTTATATTCACAGAGATTAGTGATAGAAAAAATGATGTGTGACCGAAGAAGTCGTCGAGTGCAAAGGGTTAATTGGTTCCAAAGGTTATCGCCTAAGTCGAAGGCAGCACAAAATTTAGCATTTTTGGCAAAAGATACGTTTTAGTTTCAAAGTATAGGTGAAAGTAAAATAGAAAGAAAATATTATTTATCGCACATAACAGAATCTACGCACATATATTTATGGACCAACTACTTCAAGTATCAGTCCTCTGTTGCATAACCAACCCTCTGACAATATTGACAACGCAATATAAACTTAAGATTTATTCTACCACAAACATCTTAATCATTGTTGCCAAATTCCAACTCTTCTGGCTTCCTCTACCAGCTTACTCATTCCATTCTCTACTCTTCGCCTGTCCGCCAACCTTTGTACCTTAACTTACTCACCCCCAACCGTATAAATGCTGGGTAGTTCCGCCATAGTCCTCAGATTACTGTAGTCACTACTCGCGTGCGGAACTTGCGTTGCATTTGATTCCTTCAAGTTTGTTGAACCCGGAATTCAACACTGTTAATTGTCTTTTAGCCCTTTTCTTTTCTTCAGAAATTCAAGTGTAGCATGCAATATCATTATTCACTGCTTTTGTAACTTTCGCAGATCAGAGTTTCACACATTGGATCACATAAAATTTATTTTTTTTTAAATCGCGTACGTCGAGGACTGACTGCACTTTTTTGTGCATCTCTTTTCTCTTCTTTCTTTTCTTTTTCTTGACCATTGACCCATTCGAGACGAATTGCATACCGTGTGTGCAATGATATTGAATTAAAATTATGAGTCAGTACGGAAAAAGTAGGCGTTGAAATAATTCTGGTCTAAAATAAAATTTCAGCTTCTGGGGTTGGTCTCAAAAAAATGAGCTGTCTCGAATGGATTATTATTAACGCGTAACGTAATCTAGCGACGAAAAATGATGCTGGAAAGTGTAAACGATAGATAACGAACTGATGGTATCGATTATATAGAATATTTTTTGGATTGTCGCGACGCTCGTCAATTAAGAAACCAACGTCAAGGAAAAGTCGCATTTTTTCTGTTCCCTTTTCTTTTCTTTAGAAGTTCAAGTGTCGCATGCAATTTCATTATTCACTGCTTTTGTAACTTTCACAGATCAGAGTCTCGAGCTTTGAGACCAGTTTATCCATTCTGAATCAAATAAAATTTTTTTTTTTTTTAAATCGCGTAGGACTTCTCTTCTTTCTTTTCTTTTTCTTGACCATTGACCCATTCGAGACGAATTTCATACCGTGTGTGCAATGATATTGAATTAAAATTATGAGTCAGTATGGAAAAAGTAGGCGTTGAAATAATACTGGTCTAAAATAAAATTAAAAATTAAAATTTCAGCTTCTAGGGTTGGTCTCCAAAAAAATGAGCTGTCTCGAATGGGTTAACGCGTAACGTAATCTAGTGAAGAAAAATGATGGTAGAAAGTGTAAACGATAGATAACGAACTGATGGTATCGATTATATAGAATATTTTTTGGATTGTCGCGACGCTCGTCAATTAAGAAACCAATATCAAGGAAAAGTCGCGTTTTTTCTGTTTTGTTTTGTTGTTAAAGGTGAGAACTTTCGATGGTCAGCTATTTATACGTTCTTTAAATGTCAGCACGTGCGTTTGCGCGTAACACCGCGACCGCGCGCTATTTATCGAAGCACTTGGAGTTTTCTGACACGCGTATGAATGGATTAACGTCACTGTCTTTCTACGTAGCCAAGATCGATTCGCGCCGGTGGTTCAATTCTTAAAATACCAGTTCCCTCGATGCGATATCGAAAACGCGCTCACTCGCGTTTATTCTCGTCCTTTAATAAGGTGAAAGTTTATCGATGACGCGTACAATCGAACGTGATCAGCTTGCTTCGTGACTGAACGTTTTGTAACGAACAAATTCTATTTTTTATTATTGAACATGCGAGGTTTGGGATTATACGAAAAAGTATTTTTCTGTTCTTTAAGACAGTGTTTCGCAAACTGCGTTTCGTGGAACACTGGTGTTCCACAAGCAATTGCTAAGTGTTTCGCAAAAAAAATGAAATTGAGGTTGAAATAGAACGAAACTTGTCTGCTTTTATGCGTTTCTTAATTTTAAACAACTCTCAAAAGGAATTATAACTAAATGTAATCTAAAGTTCCTTAAAAATTGTACAAATTAACAAGTGTTTCGTGATGAAGAAAATTTGGGAAACATTGCTTTAAGGAAACGGTTGTTAAAGCGTTTTTTTTTTTTCTAGAACACAATTTTCAACAGTAATGAATTTTAAAATATAATTTTAGTGTAAGAGTATCGATGTGCACGATGTGGTGTGTGTGACGTGGCTGATCGTCATTTGTTTTGGGTTTTCGCTCTACGACCCAGTCCTTTGTTCGCCATCACTGTTGTAAGACGCACAAATTCCATTAGGCTAAATATATATATTTTTCTAATATTTAGAAACATATTATGTCTTGTAGAATGTTATTTTATTTATGGAAAATTTGGAACCTATGCATTTCTTGATATTCATTGATATTCAGTTCTTATTTTTCTTCTTATGATTAGAAAACATAAATTAGTCCTGTTTCTGTAAAATAATGGAGATTGTCCTTTTTATAATTTATACTACTGCGCTTTAAATAATTTAGATAACTCGTAGCAAGTTGACTGTTGTGACCATAATGGCTGCCACTGTGGAGCGTCGATTAACAAAACTTGTTTGAGGTTACTTTCTTTCTTCCTGTAAATATAAGTATATAGAGAATTATATCTAGATTTTTTTATTCGTAGCGTTGTAACGTAAAGATAAAATAATTTAAATATTTTTTCTATTAATTTAGATAATTAATAAAGTTTTTTATTTGCGTATTTTATTTATTAAAAGAGGTTAATAATTAGTAATAATTGTGATTTAATTGGATGCTATAAATTCATATATAATTGATCACCCTAAAAACGAGTATTAAAATATAAAAATACTTATACATACATGTATACTTCAAATCTTTCGTATTATTAAAAAGTAGACGCGATATTAACGTAAACTCTGCATGTTTAATATTGAATATTGAAGATGGACACTGAATAAAATGGCTACTTTAATATAATAGCTACGTAAATATTTATAATTTAATATTTGCCATAGCAGAGTTTAATATATCATTAAAATGTGTTCTTAAAATCCAGAATAAACTTAATTATGATTGAAAAGTGTACCATGTACATTATATATACAAATTTACCTTTTACATTCATAAACATCATTTTAACTAATTATTGCAAGCGATCCCAACAAAATTCACTGCACGAATAATTAAAAAATAAAGGCACACTTCACAAAGCGCGCTACTCTTCAAATTATAACACTTCTATAAACTCTGATCTCGTATCCTAAAACTTTTTCTCTACGCAATCGTAATTAATATCAAATCGCGAGAAGCATTGCAAAGCGACTGAGAATTACAAATTGATACCACGAAACTCAAACTACAGTTTATAAGAGAGACGGCTCATTTCTATTTCTATTTTTATTTTATTTTGCATTGCACCTTCCTCGCAATAAAAATATTTTGCGAAGCGACCTGCGCCTTCTTAGCTCAAAAATACATTGCACAAACGGTGTGTAAAACTTTTTAACAATTAATTCTCTCCGTTCTCTACGCAATCTGGCTGAGAATTACAAATTGATACCACGAAACCCAAACTACAGTTCATAACTTAACCCATTCGAGACTGCTCATTTCTATTTTATTTTGCATTGCACCCTCCTCGCAATAGAAATATTTTGCGAAGCAACTTAACCTTTCTTACCTCGAAAATGCATTGCAATCCCTCTGAAATGAGTTAAAAAGCGATGTTCATTAAAACTCCTCAGTTAAATATAAAAAATATCTATCGTCAACCATTGTCTGCGAATAAATTCGCGACGAATCGACAACGACTGTCAGAGAGGATTCCCATTTCAGGTAAAAATGTATAATCGCCATTATGGGGTTCAGGGAGGCTCGTGACGGCCTCGAAGAGACAAACGAGGAACGGTCACGAAGTTCCGGCTGGAGGGTCCCTACACGGAAATGAGAAAACGTCTGTCTTGGCCGCTATCGGGAATATTGCTCTCACGAGTAGACCCTGTCTTTTTGCCCCCACGCTCGTTCCAGCCGACTGAATTTATTTTCGGTAGGGACTCGCTACGTGAGCCGAAATTTTTCAATGGTGCGTGCCTCGAGGAAAATCGAGGAAATCGTTATGTACACGAGTGCACAGCCTCTCGTCGAACGACGGCGTGCGCGTTCTGGAATTAAGTTTCGTGCAGGGTTCAACGCTGCGACCATAATGGCCGCCGCTGCGGCGCGTCCATTAAACGAAAATTGTTCGCAGTCGTATCGCCTTTTCTTTGCGCGCCACGTCGCGATGTCTACTTTACAGCGAAAACGATGAAAGTTGTAAAACTGTTTTCTTTGTAATGCAGCAAATGTGCACGCACTTGCAAATAATGGAAGTTACAAAACTTTGTTTTTAATGTACACACCTGAAGATAATAGAAGTTTTATTATGCAGTATGCTGCAAAAGTCTACACGCCTGATCAAATTTTAAATATTTTCTAAAGATGTATTATTTGTTGCGGGAAAGTATAAAGGGTTTGTGTTATTTTTGACAACCAAATTGCAGAATGAACAAGTTTTTTGTACAATAAAAATAACTACACGCATAGATTTCCAAAAGTAGGAGTTCAAACCTACTGTTCTTTTTTAAATACTATAAATTTTGGAAATATGTGTGTGTGTTTCTTAGAAACGTGACTCACTGTATGTATAAGTGTTTAATTACACAATTAGCAGTCAGTATTACAATTTCTGAGTTTATAAATTGCAAATATAATATATTTTTGCAACAAATATCTACATTTGTGCCATTTTCAAAATTGCTTACTATATTTGGCAATAATTTACTGTAAAACAGTTACATTATTATTATTTACTTAGTACTATATTAATATATAGAGTGTCTCTTGTAATTGGAACAAACTCTACATATATTTCAAACTGTTAAAGATGGATAAAAGAAGCAACGAATTCAAATTAAATGGTATCTGAGATGTATTTGAGAAATATCTGCAATTGCATTTTTTTCAAGTAGAACTCTATATATACATATTAACTGTACAATCAACGCAATTTTTTAATCTCTAGAAAATCAAATTATTCACGTTCCTTACAAATTATCTAATTGCTTGCTAACTTTTAGTTTACAAATACACGCATACTTAAAAATATACATTTTCTTCTACACACATTAACGTAACACACACCTACATTATAAATTCCAAAAACCAAAACACAAACACATTATAAATTCGAAAACGCATAGACAAAAGTACAGATATCTTAAACCCCACAAAACAGAATTTCTATTCAAAAGTTATAATTATATTAAAATAGTAATAAAGTTATAATTTCTATTCAAAGTTCAAACAGCTGACCAAACGCGGACAAATCAAAATGAACGCGTTCGCTTCTTGAACCCATCGTAACTTGTCTCCACGTTACACGTACGACGAGAGAGAAACAGCAGAAACGAAGTGGTTTCAACGAGCAGTAAACATATTACGATGGACGAAGAACAAGGCGAAGGGCTCGAATAGGGTGGTAGCACTGGTACCGTGGAGCCTGAAGAAAAGCATTGCCAGGGGAGGCTGCCGTTTATCAGAAACGACTTCGGTGCGGCTGACAAGCTATTACTGCACGTGAGATCGCCTTTGCATCGAGATTGAATGGATCGAGACTGGTGGAAAATGGGTAACGGAAGGCCAGCCTTGAAGTCGAGGGGGAAAACGACCGCGGCTGGGACCATGTTAACCTTGTTGTTCGCGGCCTAGCTAACAATCGAAAGCATTGTAATAAGCTTCCTTTCAGAGCTGCTTTGTACTTCGATGCGCGAGACTCTTGTCGGACGATAATCCGATCCGCAAATGGGATTGTTACGGAAGATCCATTATACGTTTGCAAACTCATTTTACGCGATCTGGACCCGCCTTTCTTGGAAAATTACCTTTTTCATGCGGCACGGATTCCTTCAGTTTGATTATCGTGCGATTACACCGTGATATCGCGAGGTTAGCAAGCGTATTCTGCAAACAACTTTTGATCTCTAACAATTTGTCTCACAGAATTTTAAAAAAATCCCGATTTTTGGATATATTCAGTTTTTGTCAACTATGTGTCGTAAACTTATCGTTCAGGAATTTAGTTGTTATTGGTATTAGATAAGTTAATCCTGAACCATTTTTACAATTTTATTTATGATTATCTCTATGCAGGATAATAAATTATTTTTGCTAAACGAATCTAACAATTACATTTGTAAATTTTATATTAGGTGTTTATTTTGACCATGGCATAAGTCACTTTTTCAAAATAATCAAGTTAATGATAACATTAATTACAATTTGACGGTGTCTCTTCATTTTAAACAAATTTGCAATCAATATTTTGAGAACTACCGAGATTTTGTTTAAAAAATCAAGTTAATAATAACATTAATTGCAATTTAACGGTATTTCAAGATTTTATTTAAACACAATGCTTGGAAAATCAATTTCAAAAAGGAATACAGACTTAATTGGCTGAAATGGATAAGATTTTACCATAATATTCCCTATAAAATGTTTTTAATTTCCAACTTCCGATTTGTCACCAAAAAAAAAGAAAATTAAGACGTTATTTACAAATAAAAATGGACTTGCTTCATTGTATACTTCAAATATATTATAGTTATTTTTAAAATTTCGAATAAATTACAATTTTCAAGGACTTAATCACTTTTATTAATGACGACAACGATGATTAAATTAAACTAATCTACTTTTTTCTACTTATATGAAATATGTTATAATTATAAATATCAAATTAAAAAATTCTTAAATAAACCTTTATGTGAAATACGCGATATAATTTATTCATCAATTTTTTGAAATCATTGTCCTTTCAAACATAATTTCAATAAAGTACATCTATTTATTTTACAAGTGGCATAAGTCACTTTATCGTAATGAAAAATGGTGATTTTTCAATGACTATACGAAATTATTTATACTGAGAAAAATATAAGTATTCTGAGATAACAAATACAAGTAAATCTCGTAGAAAGTTGTCATCAGTATTTTTAAACATGTTAGAATGCAAATCTTTAACCCTTTGCGCTCGAGAGACGACTCTCAGTCGCCATGATGTTTCATACAGCAACTGGAGTTTTTCATCGACTAGTTTTAAGTTTTGAAGCCCTACAAAAATGAAATTAGCTCAAGTGGAGGTGAAATTGATTTTCAACTGTTGAAAAACGAGATTAATTGCATTAACGAAAAAATTAGCGATAGAAAAAAATGATGTGCGATCGAAAAAGTCCTCGAATGCAAAGGGTTAACAAACTGCTGACCACGCAAAAGCTATCTCATATCACTGGTTATTATTTTGCAATAGAATGTAGAAGTAGACATTTTGGAATACTAGAATTGTGATAAAAACCTAAATAGCAAGAAAAGTATTTTTTTAATAATATAACAGACACGATTAAATCAATAAATAAAGCTTTTGCAATATTCTATATGGCTCTGGGTTTCATAAATTGATATAAATAATGCAAGTGCAAAGTGCAACAGTGTCTTACATATCTCGATTTAAAAACAAAGTGCCTTATGCCACTTTCAAAATAAACGACTCATATATTGAAATTTTGAAAAATGTAATACAATACAGTTTGTTCTTTGACAATAAAATTTTGCTTTAGAGAATAATTTTTTCAACGAGACAATCACTATCGTTCTTCTCCTCTGTCAATTTTGTCCTGCTTCACAAATGTTAACCCTTTGCTCTCTTTGCAGTCACCAATTTGAACCATTTCTGGAAAGTTTCGAGTCTGCAAAAGGTTAAAATCTGGTCATTGTAATTTTTACTAATGAACATTTGAATCAATACGAAATTGTAAAAAGAAAATTTTCTTACTTTCTACCGAGTTTGTTGTACTTGGAAATCTTCGTTTGAAGTAATGCGATAGGGGACTGTTTTGTTTACATCCTGAGAGGATGGTTGGTACACATGTTTCGAGAATAACCGACGCCAACGAGAGTTGTGCTGGGAGAGTTAGTCGTAGTCGAGCTTTTGTGTGATGAGAACGGATTGATCGCAGTTTATATCCGCAAAATTCTTCTGAAGTTTTATTTCTAAAATTATACGTTTCTTACTCTTTATTACTGTTTTCTTTTCTTAAGGTATTTAGTACATTTTACAGAGTCAAATTAATAATTTTCTGTCTGTAAATCAGTGTTTACTTGAAAGTAATGTTCTGAATTCACCTTTCCTTGCTCTTTTTATACTGCAAAAAATATCTGGCGCGAACGAAGTTTTCTTTTTTGCATTTTTTGTAACAACTATCGTTTTGCAGTTACTCGAAATGTCAAAAATGACGTGGATGCCGAAAATAATATAGAGGAGAGAGTCTAAATATGATTTAGCACTTTCATTTCAGGATTCGTTGTCAAACCTGCTGAAGATTGATATTTTCTGCAACGCAACGCTTAAAAATAACAAATGGCGGCCTCCGTCGCTTCTGCAGAACTCCTTTTGTTCATAAATCAATTTTATTGTCGATAGGGCGATGCACTTAAACACGTGACCCGATACTTCAACTAAACCAAATTTAGATCATCTTTAACGGGGCGTCGTTAGGGGTTGCGGAGGGTGCGACCATTCAACTCGCGTTGAATAACGCCCAATATTGTCAAACACGTGTTCAAAAATTACCTTTCTACCAATTTTACAATTGCAAATCCTTTTTAAAATGATAACTTCCTGTTTGTTGGAAAACTTATATGCGTTTATTTTAATAACATGGTACAGTGTTGTTTTTCTTTTAAAGACTGAATCTCGCTACGCACACACATTGTTTATATATAAATTCATTCGTAGAGCATTCTAGAAATTATGCATTTACTTATTTTCAAACATTCACATTCACACACATACATAATCTTAGAAAAATTCTTGAATACTGATTATTTGAGACACGCAATGTTCTCAAATATTCCTAATTTCACGATTACATCTTAAACTTTCACGCTCAATAAAATCATTCGCTCGTTATGTTATTTTTATTTCAAACTTCGATACTACACTTATGAGGCTTGATATTGTTTAGTAGTTAGTTACAAAAGTGTAGTAACAGATTAACATTGTGCTTCGTGTTTCAACAGAAGCAAAGAAAGTATTATGTGCTTCTAATATTTAAGTTCTAACAAGATATAAATAATATTCTCTGTAAACTTTTTAATTCATGCTTTCCAATGATCAATGTTGTTTTATGCAACATTGAGGAAGAAGAGATGGCATCATGAATTATACTAAGGATGACACCAATGCTAGATACGTCACTGAGTACAAATTAATTAATATTTATAATATTTAATAATATTTTAATACATAATAAAATAATAATTTTGAGAATGCAAAAAAAGGTGAAAAGAAAATAATTGATTCGTTCTCGTTAAACCAGTTTTAATTTACAAATGAAGATTATACGGACAACAAACATGATTTTCGATCTTCATAACATTTTATTTTATTACAATCTCGGTTTCTAAATACTCTTCTATCTGTTTCTGCTCAAATACGTACAAGAAATGTTGAATTTAAGATTCATGTTTCATTAGTTTCATTGGATGTGACATAAATATTTTTAAATGGTTTCAATTTTTTAAAATTTGTACTGTTTTCCTCAAGGACACATCATGACTTTTTTCGTGATTT
Organism: Xylocopa violacea; assembly: GCA_963969225.1. Lineage (NCBI taxonomy): Eukaryota > Metazoa > Arthropoda > Insecta > Hymenoptera > Apidae > Xylocopa > Xylocopa violacea. Next base: position 27,426,215 of record CAXAJV010000004.1, read on the forward strand.
TTTGATAGGTAATTAATTTTACGCGCAACGCGCAATATGTGAAATTCAATTTCAATTTTGTAAATTTCAATCATTCACGATGCAATGATATAAAAAAACCAGAATTTGAAACGAACATTTATTTTTCGTCTTTCAAATAATACTATTCGTTTAAAATTATACTTTTCGTTTATCAACGAAAGAATTTTAAAGTTTAGAATAGAATAAAAAGTTTTTATAAAATAAATAAAAAGTTGAATTACTATATGCTAAATTCATTTAGCGATATTAATCATAAAATATAAATATCAATTTAAAATTTAATCAGAATAATCACTTACTATTACTATAGTATTATTTGTTAAATAATATAATTTGTTAAATAATGTTTTACTTTGATAAATGAAATATATAGGACATATAATTATTATCCACGCATATACAATTTTTTATATCCGCTCTTACAATATTCGAACTTTTTTTAAAAATATACCACATGCAACGTAGCTTATTAAAAAATATAATATGTATTAAACTGCAATTTATTAAATTAAAAATATACAATATAGCTACGTACCAACAAACACCACTCGATCTCGTAAAGACACAGTCACAAAATACACTAACACAGTGTTCTCCAAACTTTTCTCATTGCAGAACACTTTTTAAGGAACGCTAGAGTAAATTTCGATTTTTAATTAGAATTTCTTTCGAGACTTATTTCAAATTGCACGAAACGCACAAAAGCAGCCAATGTTCTGTTGCACTAATGCGAAACGCTGCGCTAATAGCTTGCAAGCGAGAGACTGTGATCACAGTCTGGAAAAAATAAACGCTGAAAGCGGGAGACTGTAATCTCAGTTACGTGACATCGCAAGTGAGAGACTCTGATCACAGACTGGAAAAAAACAGACGTTAAAAGTGGGGAATGGTAATTTCAGTTACGTAATAGACAGTAGTGAATCTTTTATTTACAAAGTTAAGTTCCTTCGTATCAATAACGTTCGTAAATTATCAAGTTACCTGAAGGGTGAAAAAAAGTAGATTTTCACGTTCAAAAGCGTGGAAAACCGCGTTCACGCAATGTATTAATTTATAGAAACTTTTACGAAGATTCTAGAACAGAGGACAGCAACCTTTTTTCACTGTGAATCAAAATTAATCAAAATATGACTTTTAATCCTTTGGATTTTTCCAAATAAAATAATGATAAAAAGGGTTTTAATCCTTTAGTCGAAGCTGTTTGTTCTTAGTATAATCTGACACTGTCTTAAATTTCCAAAATGTACATTTTTATAGTAATTCTAGAAGCAGGAGCTAGCCAATCAGCTGGCTGAGCTCGATGTTGAGGTGGTGGTGGTTGCTGCATGGGGGTTGCAAGGCCCAACGCCATCCTTAATTTAGTATTTTATAGCTATTGAAATGAGGCATAAAAAATGAGAATCTTTGCAAGTTCTGTGGCAACCTTTAAGCCTCTAAATTAGGAAGTTAATTAGAAAAGAGACAGAAATTGGGACCCTTCAAAAATAGCTAAATATAGGCGACCATAGCATAAATTTGGTTTAAATGTTTTTTCTTCCGAATGGGACGGAACAAATTTTATATTTCATTGTTAGAGTCGAGGTACTCCTTAATTTTATTACCCCTTGCGTCACAAGGGGGTGAATTTATATCTACGAGCGATCAAGAGCCAAAAAAGGGCATTAAACTTTGCTTCAACAAATAAAATTGCAGAAAACCCTTCTAAAGTTCCCACTAAACTTCAAGTCGACGAATCAGCGCGTATTATTTTTTAGTATACGTCCTAAGAAAACTATTAGAAGCACATGCTCGAGGCAAACACAATCAGATTCCCACAATTTTACAAAGACAAGACATCTACGATACTTTAAATATCGTTTAAATTCTCTGAATAAATTTTATTTTACGTTTTCAATCAGTGTACTATACATTCCGTTATCCACGCTTAATTATTCGCTCGTCATTAACATTAACGTGTGAAGTGTGATAGATAGATTGTCTATTTTGCGCTTAAAGCGGTTTTTAGTTAAGCTTGAATATTTCGGGGTTGGTATAATAATGAAGGATAATAATCTTAAATATCCTTGTTTAATAATTTACTATCCTTGTTTGTTAATCAATAATTTAAGAGTTTCAATTTTTATGTTGTGGAATATTCTAGAATGTGCGTGTGAATGAGTCTTTCAAGTGAATGTTTTTAAACAAATTGAGTCAATTGTTCATCGTGCGTTATTGAGAACATAGTTATAAAGATTCTAATCTCCTTGTATTTCATTTTAAAATAATAAATATCCTACAATAATATGCACAGGTTGTTTGTTAATTTTAATGTGTGTGATTGGAATGTATGACTAGTTGTGAACTATACTGTTGTTAATGTGTTTGAAGAATGTGTAGAATTCCCTTCTTCTCTCTAATCCCCATCAAATATAAACCATCTGATGGAAGTGCTGATTGCAATGTCACGAATTTTGCTGAGGGAAGCGAATTGGTTGCATAGAATTGTTAGAGAAATGGTTAAAAATGACCGCCTCCAAACCAAGTGCACCCTCAAGTTCACTTTACGACGCACTTTGACCTTTTTTTTTAAAACATCCAGGATAAAAATGAAATTGAGGTGGACAAATGTTTTTCTATATTTAAAAAAAATGAAGAAGTGAAAAAGAGTTATGGTCGCTTTGAAGAAAACATTGATAAACTATTTAATCGGTTATTATTGTAGTAAGCAGCAGGGGTTTAACCCTTTACACTCGGGTGTCTCCTCTGAGCGGACATCAGCATTAAGAAATTTTTGAGAAATTCATGTTTCCCTCAAGTTTTCTGTTGAAATGGAAATTTTTTGTTGTTGGGAGACGCTAGCAATAGAAACTATTGCTAAAGTATTGCTATTTTAGCATTAGTTTATTTTATTTATGGTAGAAAATGGAATGTCTGATTAGAATTCTGGTGTTCTGAGTAATTTCCATCTGATGGAAGTGCTGATTGCAATGTCACGAATTTTGGTACTGAAAGTGGACTTCAGAACTGATTGGTTACAAACCAAGTGCACCCTCAAGTTCACTTTATGACGCCCCTTGATCTTTTTTCTAAAACATCCAGGATAAAAATGAAATGAACTGCTTAAGTCGAAAATAAAATGGTGATAGAAAGTATATGATGACCCCTGTTACGTGTCAGATTAGAGTTTCTTCAAATATTAAATACTATTTACAAATTTGAAACTTTAAACTGTATGCGTATTGAAATGTTACGCTGAAATATCGATGGATATGTTGTTACGGATGCAACAGTGAGCATATCAGAAAGTCTACTTTCACATCGAACATTCAGCTGGCCACGTCTGAACACCCTGTACTTACTTAGTCGCCACGCGAACGAAGTTTGTCATCTCTGTCGTTCAGTGATCGTAAGTTGGGTGGCGAACGCGTGGCCAAAACGGGCAGAACACGTGTCGAAATTTTACGAGCGGGGTGCCTGCGCGTTGTTTCGCGCTGCAACGATGGTTAGTTACTCACGTTTCGTTGCTTAGCTAGTCGACCACGCTCAGAGCAGAACGTGGCGTCGTTTCGCGTGGCGTACGTCATTCGCACTTCGAGGTAACCACTCAAACCACCACCAGCTCTTCGTCACGCTTGCATTAACGTTTTAATCTTTGAGTAGTTCAATGAGAACGATGCGATCCTGCCAGATGTCTGTGCGATGGCACTTTAATTCTTTTTTTCTTTTTGGTTCCTTTCTCTCTCTCTCTGACTCTCTCTCTTCGTTCTATACTTGGCAACAATTTTTTAATTCAATTCTGTTGACAACAAGTTTTAGTGAAATAGAAACCATCGCGTGCGATTTATTTTATTGCTGCTGTTATCATTAATTTGTTAATCGTTTTCGTTATCATTATAAGTTAGTAAAGAAGTTTTATATTGAAAGCAATTTTAAATAGCAAAGAATTTAGTAAATTTGAATTGTATTAATTGTATTAAAATAGATACAGAAATACTTTATACCCCCTGCGAATAAAAGCGTGCGATAGATGCAAATGAGCTCTTGTTAGCTGAGTGAGTGCAGCTTCGATTGAATGACGATGAAACAACTGAATAAGCCGGTTGCTGTTAGGTAATTACGTAGACAATTGCTGACATGTACACGAATGCTTCAATTTGTTGAACTACTGATTGTTCAATTGTTTCGAGTATTTCCACTGCTTTAGAGTCGGTAATAAATGCATTTCGAGTATACTGTCGAAGCTACATAGAAACAGGACAAGATTCTTGCTGAAAGAAGAAATTTTCAATCATATAACTCTGTGAACATTCACAAATTTTCAATTATAATTTCATACAAACTCCTTTTCTCTCTCATATTTCTTGGCACATAGCATAAATTAAACTTTGACCATTTTCTTCGCCCCATAAAGACGGAAGCCCATAAAATTAAACAGAAGCATACACAAATTACAATTCAGTTCATCTTCCCACGCCCAACATTAAAAATTCTGATTGTATTACAAAAAAAAAAAAACAAATCCATCGCACGACTAAGAAGAATACACCATGAGGACGAAAACCCATAATATTAAACAGAACCATACACAAATTACAATTCAGTTCATCTTCTCGCGTCCAACATTAAAAATTCTTTATCGTTTCACGAAAAAAACAAATCTATCGCGCAATCAACAAGAATACACCTCATAATGACGAAAACGCATAAAACTAAACAGAACCATACACAAATTACAATTCAGTGTATCTTCCCACACCCAAAATTAAAAATGACACGATGTTTGAGAATTTAGTGAATGGTATTTAAATTAACGGATGTGTGTGTGCGTCTCAGTTCTACGACTCCACATTTCACAAAAAAAGAACAAATTCATCACGCGACCAGCAAGAATACTTGGAACGATCGTCCAGGAAGCGTGCTAGAAATTCATTGGATATTCTTTGGAGGTGGTTTCCGAGTAACCTATCGATTGCGCGGCTGGAAACGGGGATGTTCCGAGCGACAGGTTCCGGGTAACGGGAAATCACGACGCGGAAAACATCTAAGAGGAATCCACGGCGATTTATCGTGCTCGCTCGTCTCTGAGAAGCATATCGCGGCTTCGTGCCCGAGTTTTGTTCCTCCCAGTATGCATAGCCCGCATTCACGCGTCCCAGGGTGAAACAGCCACGTCGAGGAGGCGCGTGCACACGAGTGCCCACCCTCGAACGCGTCCCCATCCGTGCTTCCACCCCGTACAGTCGACCCTGTGGACGAAAATAATGCACAAATCCCACTTCCCCCGCCATTGTTTCCCGCCATGCATCAATGACTGCTCCAGGAAGCGAATCGATCTCCCTTTTTAGGCTTGCACGCGCAATGCGCGAGTTTTGCTGGCTCTAAATGCACCCGTATGAGGAAACATCATTTTCCAGCTGGCTGATTTGTTGTTCGGTGTTATTTATGCTGTTCATACTTTGCGATGGTGACGTGGTGAGTTGAATAAAGTGCGATCGTGGTTTAACGATAATGACAATAAAGATAATTTATTTTGATAAGGAAAGGTGACAAAGAGAAAATTAGTTATTGATCGAATGTTAGTTAAAGACTCCTTTCTTTTGCTATCGTTTTTAATGTCACTCTTCTAAATTTGGTGACGAGAAGAAGAGGGAATTCCGAAAAAACGCCCTTTTTGGGCCTCGAAAACGAAGAGAAAGCCTCTTGTCTCTTTTTGCTTGGAGGATTAAGTCCACGTTTCCGCTTTGCGCCATGGGGTGGCAACGCGACTACGATGATCGCCACAATACACAGATAATGTTTATTTTGTTTGGTATTTTCATTTATTTTCCTTATCCATTATTTATTAAACTAAGAATATGTATATTTATCAAATCTGAAAATGTGTGTTATCAAAATTTGAAGATTACTTGTGTAGGAGGATCGTATTTACCCCAGATTGGGTGATTTGGATATTTTGACCCCTCTGAGAAAACTGCGTTAAACTTTACATTAAAATATCATCAGAACTAATTATTATAACTGATGTAATTTTATCGTTTTTCTACTTTAACTTCACAATTGATAAATGATAAACTGAAACTGATAAACTCATGGTCTTTCGCTTGCCAGACAGATGCTTTATCAATTAAGTTATTCAGAGTCAACCAATATCTCTTATTCTTCTCGAAAATATAAATATTACACCTGACCTGCATATATAATCATGAATAAACAAGTAGAACGTTGAATAGTATTCTAAAAAATGTATTTACTTATAACAGAAATGAAAAAATACAATTTAAAAAAAAGATATTCTATAATTTTAAAGAGTACAAGTAGGAAGTAAAACCGTGAAAGTAAGGTTAGGAAAAATCTGTTATTGTAGGCCACTGTACGAGCCAGCTTGGCACTCGACAACGTGTCTCCTACAGGTTCCGCACGGTCGAACATTCATTTTTCTCATCGTTTTACACCCACCCTTCCTCGTTTCCGTCCGCGTTCTCTCGAGTCTCCCGAATCTTTTCCATCGATGCAAAATACTATACGCCCGTCTATTCCTGTCCCCTCCTCTCACTGCGGAAATCTGTAAATCGCACGTAAGGTTCTATCGATGCTCCTACGTGTCGATATAAGCGATTCTTTTCACTTCTACTTCTGGCGGAAGAATAATTTTTCTCATTTTTTTTCTCTCTCTGTCTCTCTCCCTGTTACGCGAAGCGAGAATCATTTTGACACCAACTGGTTGAGGTAAGAAGTTAACCCTTTGCACTCGGATGTCGCCTCTGAGGGAATTAATCGCAAAAGTTACAAATTTATTCCATAGCAATTTTTTGAAGAAGGCATATTTCTCCAAAGTTTCCTGTTGAAATTGAAATTTTCTATTGCTGGAAACTTGCTTGGTAATAGTTTCTATTGCTAACTTTTAGCAGCGATAGAAAATTGCTGGGAAAGCGTCGAGTGCAAAGGGTTAATGGTATCAGCTTTGTGTGCTCTGTTCAATGCGATTAATGAACGTTGACAGCGAAAGTTAAAAACTTATTCCATAGCAATTTTTTGAAGAACGCATATTTCTCCAAAGTTTCCTGTTGAAATGGAAATTTTCTATTGCTGGAAACTTGCTTGGTAATAGTTTCTATTGCTAACTTTCACCAGCGATAGAAAATTGCTGGGAAAGCGTCGAGTGCAAAGGGTTAATGGTATCAGCTTTGTGCGCTCTGTTCAATGCGATTAACGAACATTGACAACAACAGAAGCAGTTTTCGTGAACGCGCTGCTTTCGAGTTTATTTTCATTCTGACATATATTTCTTGATGCGTAAGTATTTGTAGTTGATAATTACAATTTTATTATAAAGAGTTATCATTTTATAGTAGAAACTCTTACATTTACTGTTTGCAACAGTACAGATTTTAAATATTGGTTATGAATGATTATTCTGCTGTTTATATCATTCATTTTGAAGTTATCTTTTTCTTGAAATAACGATCGACCATTTTAGTACGAAATTAACGCTTCAATTTATAATAAAACACATATTTCTGCTATCTATGATCTTTTATACTTAATTTTGCAATATGTAGATAACAAAAATTATATCATACAAGAATATTTACGAATATAGAAATTGTATGATACAGAAAAATGCAAATTAAATTATTAAAAAATTGAAAATTCCTGTTTATACGATTGATCGAATATTTATTTACTGAATTTGTTTCTTGTATTTTTCATAGTAACATCGATTTTTAGAACCGCATCATTTCATACGTCAAACCTTCACTATTCTAACTGCACACAAAATTGCGTACAGCTTGGTCTGTCGCAAAAATGTTTGAGCATCGAAATGTTACTCCAGACAATCTGTCGTAACATTTCAAGCAAAAGTTTCAGTCTATGGAACTTACATGTCCCATAGGAACACAATTCCAATTCGTATCTCCACCCTCTTCAAAACTTCCATGTAACTTCAAATTTTGCTTCTGACGTGCACTCGAACTTTGAACGTTCTTTAACAGAGCAGCTATATTTTTTATTACTTGTTCAATATCGTCGATATTTACAAGTTTTATTTTAAATTAATTCGCTGTCTTCAGAAATTTTTAATTCCATTCCTGTTAACCATATTTAAACTATATTCTTCTTTTAACAAAGCAGCTATTTATAATTTTTATTTTACATTAATTCGCTGTCTTCAGAAATTTTTAATTCCATTTTTGTTATCCACATTTAAATTGTATTCTCTTCTTTAACAGAGCAACTATAGGTTTTATTATTTGTTCCATATCGTCGTTATTCACAATTTTTATTTTAAATTAATTCGCTGTCTTCAGAAATTTTTAATTCCATTTTTGTTATCCACATTTAAATTGTATTCTTTTCTTTAACAGAGCAGCTATATTTTTTATTACTTGTTCAATATCGTCGTTATTTACAATTTTTATTTTAAATTAATTCGCTGTCTTCAGAAATTTTAAATTCCATTCTTATTATCCACAGTTAAATTATATTCTTTTTGTCTAAGTAAATTCTTAGTAGATTCTGAAGTAAAGAGGAAAATTATGCTTTGGTTGCTTATTTTTGCTGAGTTATGAGAAATAAAATTATTCACAAAATGAAACATTAATCTAAAAATTGTGATATTCTACACATACAGGGATGCGTAGATAAGGTGTTACAAGTTGTTTTCTCTGACACTACTTTAAATATCAACAAGGTTTTTTTCTTTTTATTAAATAGTTGGAAGGATCTAAAAAAATGACGTGCTATGAGTTGTATAAATTAAAAAGTCCTTTCTCCTTTATGAAATTTATGAAATGGAAGAATTTTTTAATTTCTATTATAAGTAAATACATTTTTCCTAGCTGTTACAAAACATAATAACATTTACTGCAAACATTTCTTTCTGTTTTCCATAACGAAAGAAAATTTTTCCCCGTTACGGAGAAAAATGAACTATGTCCTTGAAGTCTCTAGAAGACTTCGAAGGGTAGAAAAATGGACGCATTCCGGTTGCTATTAAGGCTCTACGAGTATACTTTAACTTCTTGCAACTCTTTAATAAAAGTGAATGTTAAAAAATGTTTGAATTTAAAAGAAAAATTAATTTTCTGTGCCACTAAAAGAATTGAGGAGTAGAATTTTTTAAGACTCAAGGAGTGAAGTCCTAAATATTTGTTGCACCCTGATTTTTAGACTCTTCCATCCATTTACAGTCGTTATCTATTATAATTCTGAACAAAACGACTTGTAACATTTTATATATGCACATAACATTTGGTAATTGCATATTACTACTTGCATTTCATTCATAATGTCGTTAACGTAATTAATATTACTTATATTTACTTTCATTACAAATTTTCCAGTTCTTACAAAGAGATTTGTAAACCATTAATTTATATTTTTAAATACAACTTCTATTTACATTTTTCAACACACTTGCACTATTTTCTACGAGATTAACAAATTTCTAGTTTAACGCAATGCCGTTTTGGAATTGTTCAAAGAAGAGAGAAAATGGTAACATCTTTTAGGGTTTATTTTAAAATTAAGAAATGACTGTCCAGAAAATACAAACTATTTCTCAGATACTTTGTTACTGTTACTATTTATGCGAGTAAATGAATATTTGCAAATTATCCGTTCACTGCACAAATCGATTAATTCCATACAACAAAAAGTGGAGAAGTGCGATGAAATAATGTACATTTTTTCTCAAAATTCCCTTTGTAACATAAATTCAGTAATACGTTCACACTTCGTTCACTTTAAACACTCATTCTTCCATTTCTCGCACCCCACAGATTTACATTAGAGTACGAAGTGAATCAAAGTGGCTTTAGAAATAAATTATTTACTACTCAATGGCCAAAAAAATTGGTCGTTTAATCGAACCTTTATAGTCCATATTAATCTTCATTATTTGAGAAATGTATTATAAATATAAAAAGCTACGACTGAACCAAGTGCTTCGACACTCGAATTAAAGATATTTCAAAAAATTGAGTTAATCAATTCAGTAAAAGTCTTCCAATCAGACTTAAACGACTTCGTCCAAAAGTCCAGTGCATCCCTCGTTGCGCCACTAATTAACTCAAGTCCGTGCGCTAATATCTACAGCCATGGCCGCGAAGTATATCGAAAAATCGAATGCCTCCCAGCGGGGCGAAGTTGAGACGGTAAGCAGGCTGGTTTTAACGCGGTTCAGAGGGAATATCAGGGGCGGTAATTCGCATATTCACCCTCGAAGTCTCTATCCTGGCCGTGACGCATCGGTCCCTCGACGTCTCGAGGCGTTCTCTATAATAACCGTAATTAACGAGCAATCGATAGGAAGAGCGGAACGGAGGCATCGTCGACGGTGGGCGAGAAGATTCTCCGGTTTGCTACGTGCTACGGAATCCTCGAGAGGAAGTCGTCGAACGGGGCAGGGCGCGAGCAAGGGGCGGAAGGACGTGGCAGGGGTTGCGGAGCGCCGCGAAATTGCGGTAATTTCGTTAGCCGCGCAAACGATGTAATGAAATAAAAGTGGCGATGAAGATACACTGCTGTACATTCCCATAATGGCACGGTTTTAATAGTTGCCGTCCGGATAGGAGCGGTTTTTATCTCGCCCGGATACTCCACCAAAGTCCACCCTCGCCACCCCCTCTGCGGCGAGCCTTTTATTTCCTTCTTTCGACCCGTCTGACGGCGCAACTAAGCACTCGTGCTGGACCAATCTCGCTCCTCCTGCGCGTCCTCTTCCACCAACACCCTCCCCCCCCTTCGCGCACCCCTCGAACATCCTTTATAGTCCGCTTTAAACTCTATTCCCGCGATTTGCAACTCGGTAGCCTCGTTTTTCCCACAGTCGTTTGAATTTTATAATGCGGCTTAACGATTATGGTAACGGTACACTATGATGGCGCGTTATTAACGTTTAAACGAGTCTAAAATCCTCTACGCTTTGTTTCTTTTCTCACCGTCCTATTTTCTGGTCTTTCTAGTGTTCGCGTAGAGGAGTGCGCATTTGAAAATGTTTAAACGGTTCGTCCTTGGGTAGGTAAGGGAATTACGTTCCGTTTTTGGACAGACTGCTTGTTGAATGATAGATATTGTAGGGTGTGAATGATTTTGCAATGCGTGGCTTTGTGCATAAAGGAATAAAATGTAATTTAGAATATTCGAGAATATTCCAAAAGAATGTGTAAGTATTACGTGTGACTTTGTGATTGACCAAAACTGATTGGTTACATCGATTTGTTAGAAAATTTTTAAAAAATGACCGCCTCCAAATCAAGTGCACCCTCAAGTTCACCCTTGACCTTTTTTTTAAAACATCCAGGATAAAACTGAAATTAACTGCTTAAGTCGAAAATAAAATGGTGATAGAAAGTATAGGATGATCGATGGCCTCTTAAGCTGTCAGATTAGAGTTTTTTCAAATATTAAATACTATTGCAGGGTGTGAATGATTTTACAATGCGTGGCTTTGTGTATGAAGGAATAAAATGTAATTTAGAATATTCGAGAATATTCCAAAAGAATGTGACTTTGTGTGCGTGAAAACATCAGACGAAGTTGAGAATATTCTCGAACATTAATTATTCGAGAATATTCGAAACTTTGTGTAAAAGAGGATGAGTGAAAAACAAGGAAATGAATGGAAAAGAATCTAGAATGTTCGATAATTGAATATATATAAGGGTGTGTGTGCGCAGCGAGGGGCAGAGTTGAAGAAGAACATCAGCGTGGTACACATCATCTATTAAACCTAATAAATTTACTTTCTACAATTACGCTTGTTCTTCTGCAAAATCTTCTGATCCCACAATATTCTTTGGAAAAGGAAATTCTGGACAGATTTAAATTTTAAGAAGTTTAAATAGTTTGAATTAAATTTGCATCAATTTATTGGTTCTCTGCGTTTTTATGCGAGGACCTAGGAAATCTCGAGTTTCATCCACTTCTTACAGGTGGTATTAATTGCAGTCCAAGTATTTGTATCGCTAACGATAAGTTTGAGTAACCTAAGTTAATTAATTAGTTTTCTGCTTGTTACCAATTTCAAACTTCTCACTTAATCAATGCGAATGTTCGCTGGCGATTGTCTGAAAATTAAATTCTATCCATTGTTTATTACGCTGTTATTAATTCTGCACTTGTAATTGCTACTGTACTCTACTCTCTCTTTATCTTTTGTTATAAATACTTGCAATAGAAAGTTGCAATATCAAGTGTTAAACTTTCAGAAGATATTAAGTTTAAAATTTGTGTAAAATAGGGTAGATCGTAAAATAGTTTTGAAGAAACGATAATAACAAGTAAATTTTCTTCATTATTTATTGTTAAAAACAAGGGTTGTACTGAAGAACATCCACTGTTCTACCAAAATACAAAAAAGTATGGTAAGCAATTTAAAAAAGTAAAAATGACCTTTAAAATTCACCACGTAGAAAAAAAGCTTTTGTTATCGTATTATATAAAATTTTTTATGTCTGAAAATAACGAAGATGTTCCACATAAGGTCAAACTTGTTGTCCACATTTTTTAAATGGTATCGTCAGAAATTTCAACGTGATTAAACAATATTTTTAGTATTTAATTCACAACACTCTTTGCACAACAGTTAGTCTAAACATTTTTTATCTAAAAAGTATTAATGATCAAGACGACAAAGGAAGATCTCAAAAAGGAAGATTGCAAAAATTAATTATGAATATAAAATTGCAAAATGCATATTGTTGGATAAAAAGGAAGCATTATAATCTTTAGTAAAACAAAGTGAATTATTCATATATACCCAAAGTTGATGAACAAATCAGTTAATTCAATGGCTATTTCATATAAAAAAATTATAAACTTTATTCTTGCAAAATTTTAGTAAAAACTCCTCACTCTTCTTTCAGTATTACATCAATGCAAACTAATTAATGATAATCAAAACCAAAGAGCGTCTAATGTGTAATACTTAGAACTGCAGAATGGTTATAAGGACATAAGATGAACAATAAAAGGCATATTAAACTAATAAAGGCAGAATGTAAATATCATTACACATATTAACACAGAAACTAACAATTTTTAGATTATCCCTCAATCAAATCATTTATAAATGCAACCATATTTGCGTAACAAATTATTATTAATTTTACAATTACCTCTAACATCATTATTATAAATCTCGATAAAAAATAAACATTAACAGAACTGATAGAAAGAAATCATCCACGTATCATAAATCCAATTGAAAAATTAATTTCAAGTGCACGTTCAGACGTGAGTAAATTAATGTTCAATATAACAGAAGTCTTTCAGGTAGGCTCAGGATAACGGAAGTTATAGCACAAAGACTGAAAACGTAGAATAAAATTTATTCAACACTAGGTTTACCAAGGAGTCATTTTGACTCCTCTGAGAAAACTTTTTGTTAAACTTTCCATTAAAATATGAAAAATAAAAAAAATAATAAGAACTAATTTTATTGAGGTTCGTTTTTCTACTTTAACCTTCATAATTGATAGGTCAATTTATATTTTTTTCTAATTAAATACCGAAAAAACACATGGTAAACCCAGTGTTAAAATTAAACGATATTTGAAGAAGTGTAGATGTGTTGCTTTAGAAAAATTATGAGAATCTGCTGTGTTTGCATTGGACATACGCTTATAATAGTTTTATAAGTTCATTTTTAATTATAATATTAAGTTTTATAAGTTAATAAGTTAATTTTGAAAATAATACGCGCTGATTCATCGACTTAAAGTTTAGTGGAAATTGTGGAAGCGTTTCCTGCAATTTTATTTATGAAGCAAAGCTTGGAGAATACCCTTTTTTGGCTGTGGTAGCTCGCAAGTACAAATTCACCCCTGTGCAACGCACGTGTGTCCCAAACTGACCGCAGTGGGCAATGAACTTAAGGAGCACCTCGACTCTGACAATAAAGATAATATTTGGTGAGTGAAGCTACTAATTTTTTGACTATTGTTGGCGCTTAAAGCGTTTAGAAAAGTTGCGTTTGTGGCCGCTTAGAAACCTTGTAATGATAATTAAAATGGAATATGATATTCGAATGTTTGGTGAGCGAGGTTATTAACTATTTTTACAAATATAAATATGGCAAAATAAGGAAAAACGGCTCATTAAGTATTATTATTCAATTATTATTCAATTATGGAATTGAAATTATTCAATTTGCTACAACTAAATTATGGTATTTCAAATTATTTTATGTTAACTGCAATAAAGAAAAGGTCCTTAGGGGAGTCATATGGGAGTCATATCAGAGTTTTCTATCGCAATTACTATTCTTTTTCAAATAATCGTAAAGCACCTGCATAAATAAGAAGTTTTTACGAAAAAAAGAACAGCCCAATCGCGTCAATATTACTCGCAGACAAATGAACGAACCGCCATCGCGCTGCATGGCACAATCCAACACGAATTTTTAAGAACCCCTAACATTAAAACGATTAAAATTGTCTATAGACCGTGTTAACAAATTCCAATCCAATCTAAACTATAATTATTAATTTTAAACTGTAACAATGCAATTTTCTTCTAAATCTCCTCCACGTTCGACGCAGTTTTTACGAAAAAAAGAGCAGCCCAATCACGTCAATATTACTCGCAGACAAATGAAAGAAGCGCCATCGCGCTGCATAGCACAATCCAACACGGATTTTTAAGAACCTCTGACATTAAAACGATTAAAATTGTCTACCAACCGCGTTAATGAATTCCAATACAATTTAGACTATTAATTTTAAACTGTAACAATGCAATTTTCTTCCAAATCTCCTCCACGTTCGACGCAAAACAATTCTTCCTAAATTATCATCGACGCCACCGCGTCGCAATTTAAGCTCATTAGTAATTCGTATAGCAACGAAACCTGGTCTGCGCGGGACAGGGTTGGGGTCGACCAAGGGAAGGCTGCGGTTTCCTAACCTCCAAAACTGACGAGGGTGCAGGAGTAAAGAAGGAGCGACAGCGCTGAGAGGGCGGGTGATAAATAAGCCTGCAGATATTGTGTTTCTCGTGCGACCCTCATATCTATGGCAGCGCGCGTAATCCTACTCTGGGTTTCAATAACGCCTGCGGCATAAACTAAGTTTATCGTAAAGTAGCCTGCTTAGCAGAAAAATCGAAACACGCTGCTGCCAACATGGACGCGGTGTTAATATTCTCGTTACAAGTGAGTTCAACGAGCGTACATCAAATAAAATATTAAACTTATATGTAACTTCAACTTTTCGAGGTGAGTTGCATTAAGTTACGCAGATTTATTTCTGTACGTGAAATTGTAATTTATTTTTTTTTAAATTGCTAAAGAGAGTATTTATACTTATAATAAGGGTTGTGATGTACATTTCAAAATTATGTCTGACTGAGTTATCGTGATGTTTTTTTCTGAGTAATGTAAATTGGATAAATGATTATAAATTAGATATTAGGATTCACTTTTTTTTATTTTTGGTACATTGCTTAGGTTTTAATAAAAGTATAGTAAATGCATATCAAACAAAAGAATAAATATTATTATATATTTTATGTAATGTAAAAGGTGTAATTATTTATTATTGCGCCGTTATTAATTCTGCACTTTACTCTCTCTTTATCTTTTGTTATAAATACTTGCAACAGAAAGTTGCAATATTGAGTGTTAAACTTTCAGAAGATATTAAGTTTAAAATTTGTGTAAAATAGGATAAATTGTAAACTAGTTTTTAAGCAACGATAATAACAAGTAAATTTTCTTCACTATTTATTGTTAAAAACAAGGTTTGCATTGAGAAACATCTACTATTCTACTAAAATACGAAAAAAGTATGGCAAGCAATTTAAAAAAAGTAAAAATGACCTTGAAAATTCACCACGTAGGAGAAAGACTATTATCGTATTATTTAATATAAATATACTTGTTATAAATATTTAGGAAAATTGCAATATAAAGTGTTAAACTTTCAGGAGATATTAACATGTTTAACATTTGTGTAAAATAGGATACATCGTGAAATATTTTTAAAGTAATCAGCTCGTGAATTATAACAAGTAAATTTTCTCTATTATTTATTGTCAAACATAAGGTTTGTACTGAAAAACATCCACTATTATACCAACTGTAAATTAGCTTTAAATAAAAGCAACATTAACTTTTTATCTAAATTTGTATCCCTTTTTTATATTGTGTGCACTGTGCACAGAGTTTAAATTATAATTCATACAAAACACACTATATTATTATATATTTAAGTAGAGTTAGAAGTTTAAATTAAATTCATACAAAACAAAACATATTATTATATATTTAACATAATGTAAGGTAAACGGAAAAAATGAAGTTGTTTCTCTCATTTTAACTCTTTGGGATGAGCTAGTTTGAAAACTGCGCCATGTTGGTTCTTCATGCGTGGTGAGAAACATTTTAATCCACCTCGAAAAGTTGAAGTTACTCATAAGTTTAATATTTTATTTAAAATTCTCACTTTTCATTCATTTGGCAATATTATGAAGGAACGCAAAGTGCATACATAAGTAAAAACAAAAATTTATTCAAGTTGAAACGCATTGCTAAGTTGTTGACGTAACTGGTGAATTGCTGTGTAGTGCAGTGAATTTTTATGCAAAAAAATGTACTTCTGCAACATGAAAAAAGAAGAAATTTACACTTCCTGATGCTGTACTATCTGCAAAGTGCAACTTTGTTTTGAAAAAAGATGCGTTTTCTAATTACTTTCGTTTAAAACATTAGTTGCACAGTGGGATTACGTATGTCCCACTTTATATTATAATTTTTTTTCTCATTTTGAGTAATATTTTATGTTAAATAACAGAAATGTACGTTTTTCTCGATTTGTTTATATTAAAAGAAATTCTGTCCGACTTGGGTTTTTATTTTCTTTAAAATCGTGTGCCTCAAAGAGTTAAACGTAACAAAACACATAATTGTAAGAAATTTATTTAGAAAAGACAAATACAAGAAATTGAAAATCAGAAAAAGTTTTTTATGACTGAGACGTTCTCTTAATAACGCACAATGAACAACTGACTTGATTTTTTAAAACATTCACTCTCGCTTGCATTCTAAAATAATCTACACATAACAGTTGAAACATAAATTATTGCTTAATATGCAAGGATAATTTCATTGTCCTACATAATCTTGCTTAAACATAACAGAGCAAACTATAAAGAAAGAATAAACAAGTCTTCCATTCATTTTTCTATAAATTACATTGCCAAACTAATATAGATGATACGTTATACATAGTTGACATTGTTTACACGTAGACGTAAATTACGCTAGCCTACGCATGTTGTGCGTTGTATAACTCTGTAATTTTCCTGTCTGCCTTACAAACTGAGCATCAGAACAAATATATGTAGAATATTTATTATTTTAAAATTAAATACAAGGAGATTAGAACGTCTTTATAACTATATGTTTTCTCAATAACACACGATGAACGACTGACTCAATTTGTTTAAAAACATTCGCTCTCGCTCACATTTTACAATATTCCATAGCATAAAAATTGAAACTCTTAAATTATAAAGGTAGTAAATTATTAAACAAGGATATGTAAGATTAAGATAGTAAATTATTAAACAAGGATATTTAAGATTAAGATAGTAAATTATTAAATAAGGATATTTAAGATTAAAATAGTAAATTATTAAACAAGGATATTTAAGATTACTATCCTTCATATATATAAATTGTTGTTGCTGTAAAGTAACCGTAGCCTTGCTACCAGTGTCTGAAAGAAAAGGAATTATTAAATAAGGATATTTAAGATTAAGATAGTAAATTATTAAACAAGGATATTTAAGATTAAGATAATAAATTATTAAACAAGGATATTTAAAATTAAGATAGTAAATTATTAAATAAGGATATTTAAGATTACTATCCTTCATATATATAAATTGTTGTTGCTGTAAAGTAACCGTAGCCTTGCTACCTGTGTCTGAAAGAAAAGGAATTGTTCGATTTAATCAGCTAACGCCGTTCGAAAGAGGACGAATTGTCCGTATGGGACAAGCGGCTTTGTCGTTTCGAGAAATTGCTGGGAGATTAGGTGGAAGCGACCCAACCGTTTCAAGAACATGGCTGGACTGGTCGAATGAGAAACTGGAGGCACGACGTATTGACAGTGGATGAAAGACCTGCATCGAAACAAATTCGACGATCCTGGTAAATGACATTTCATTTATTTTATTCTTCATTTGTTTTATAGTTCAGATGAATATTTGTTTGCCATTTATAATTATTCTAATCTTTCCTGAAAGTATCTTTGGCCGTAGGAATAAATTGGTCAGGCAGTTCTTCTAATCTTAGTTTTTCAGATTTTTTTTTAGGGTACGTTAAAAAACAAATCGTGTCAGAAAATATGTAGCAACGCAAAAATCAGATTCAGTGTTAAAAAGTGATAAAACAATTGGAAAATGTGTGGATTAATCTTTTTATTGCATTTATAAAAGTTTAGAAATTAATTATTATAGTTCCTACCAAATATATTTTTCAGAATTTGTATAAGAAATGTCGTTTGCAGAAGTCGATGCTCAGTTGGCGACGAGTATAGAAAACTACAAAGTTGACAAATTCGTATCATAAGTATACCATAATCTATAAAATAAAATAAAATTCATAATATTTAAAGATAACACTTTAAATAAATAAAACGAAAGACTTGCAATACTTTATTTGATACAATATAGATTTATGAAAACATGAAAGTGTAATTCGTATTACACAGTTAATTTTTAGACGTAATATGAATCAGAGTAATGCATCGTTTGATTTTTAGTATTGGAAAAATGGAGATTTATAATCTTTTACATAAACGACAAAAATGTATGCGAAGAATTCCTCGTTTCTTTAAGAAAATCAGTTGTCCTGATTTATTAAGTCCTTCTTTATGGAAGCCATGTTTTAAAAGTTCTGTGTTAAAGAAAGATTGGCTGTGTTAAGTTCAAAGCATTCTATTATCATTTTTATTATATTTCCATTAATATTATTAATATTATCAATTATTTGTTTATTGTAGAGTCTGCAGAAGACAATTATTATATACATATAAATAAAAATACTTCGTTAAAAACACCTTTCGATAAATGAAATAACGATTATCGAGAATTTTCATGTAGGAAACAGGAAATGTAGAAACATTAAAAAAATTATTAACCGTTCAAAGAGCACTGTTGCAAATTGTACCACTAAAAGACGTAATCATGGAGGGAAGGAAGATCCAAGTCAATCTAGAAAATTGTCTCCTCCAGATGAGCGAAAAATTACTTCACGAGCGACTTCTGACTGCACGAAGTCAGTCGTTGGTCGAAATTAGGAACATGTTCAAATGAAACGTATCAAAAAGTACCGTTTAAACAAGAATTTTAACGTTATCGCGTATTGTTGAGCAAAAATGATGTGGACTTAAGATGATGTGGAGACTAAAAATCTCAGATAAGACAGTAAGACTCTCACTAGCTGAAGTAAATATGAACAGAGATGAGAAAAAGTGTTAATATTTCCTTTTCAGAACGTGCAATTATGTATAAAGTGTTTAATTTACATTAGCATGACATTAAAAGAAGAAACAACTATATTTCTTCAGATATAATTATGCAGAGTGTCCAAAAATCGTGGTACGAAATATTAAAATGGAAACGTTTTTCACTTATTTCTGTTTGAATATTTTTTCTTTAAAGTTAAATGTGAACGATATCACAAATTGCTTCTTATTATTATTGTTATCTTATTTCCTTCACATTGATTACTATTTAAGTAAAAAAATATTATTCTTCTTTCTTTTTACTTAT
Organism: Xylocopa violacea; assembly: GCA_963969225.1. Lineage (NCBI taxonomy): Eukaryota > Metazoa > Arthropoda > Insecta > Hymenoptera > Apidae > Xylocopa > Xylocopa violacea. Next base: position 27,446,000 of record CAXAJV010000004.1, read on the forward strand.
GTCATCAGATAAAGAATTATCAAAAGATTGTTGCGCAACAATTATAAAAAAACTATCACAATAATTTACAATACCATTTCATCGCTCTCGTAATAACTTTATACAAGAAAGCATTGTTCTTAAATTTACTCAGCAATAATATAAATTCTATCGAACTTTGAATACTCGTTTCCTTTTTTATTTAGTTTAATACACCTCTGAATTTTTTCCATTTATTTTAATAAAGTTTATATGAGTTTCTGGCTACTGTTTTCAATGGTTGCGAGCGGAATTTTCATGAAGAAAAAGCAAACCTAACTATTCGTTACGAAGTTTCTTTTAATTGCACTGGACAATTTTTAATAAAAAAGGAATAAAAGTCCTTTTTGTATATTTTACTTTGATCTACAGCAGAAATTTTTTTTTATTGAAACACGAAAAAAGTGCAATTAACTCGTTTTGTTTTAGATTCTGTAGAGTGTCTTACACATTGACGTTGACGCTTAACCCTTTGCACTCGACGGTTTTCCAGTAATTTTCTATTGCTGGTAAAAGGTAGCGATAGAAACTATCGCCAAGCAATTTTCCAGTAATAGAAAATTTCCATTTCGATAGAAAACTTTGGGGAAATACACGTTCTTCAAAAAGTTGCAATGGACTAAGTTTTTAACCTTCGCAATTAATTCCCTCAGAGGCGACATCCGAGTGCAAAGGGTTAAGAATGACAATATGGCTGGAAACAATTTAAAATTCGAACAAAGATATAATATAACTCTGATTTGATTCGAGTTAATTAATGCACTCTCGCGTGTTCAATTATCTAAAACCAGTGATGTATATCGCTAGAGGAGATTTTGGCGTTGAGATAGAAGTTGTGCAAGTAGTGGCACAAGTCAAATAAGATAACTCCGTGTTCGCTGTGGTGTGCTGCAGAAACTATTTGCTTTTCTGTATTATAAACATTGCATTGTACTCAGTTCTCGCGTTAGTTTATAAACTAAACTGTTCGCAGCTGGCTAAGTGACGAAATTGTTATCAAACGATGAATTTAATGTATATGAAAACGCATTGATTTGCAGGCAGCGCGAAACGTTTATGATAAAACATGAACAATTTGATCAAAAGATGACTCTGACTTTGATAAAAGTACAAGGATTATTATTTAAAAAGTGTAGTCAAGGATTATTCTTCTAAATTAATTATTGATAGCTTTATTAAACATCTTCTTGAAAATAGCATCCAGTATTCTTTTGAAACCTAATTGTGTTATACGAAGAAAACCTAATCTTACCTGTATTTGCTTCAGTGTTGCAGCAACCTGCTCTCAAAATGAAATGTACAAAATAAAAATTTAAAAGACTAATTTCCTCGAAATGCGATAAATATTTATAAATATTTACACTCATTTTAACAAAAATAAGTAAAATTTTGAGAAAATATTAATACAAGTATAAATTTCGAGAAGTCATTAACAGAGAAATATAATTATTTAGCTCTTTTCATACAATCCTCACCATTAGTCCTAAGACTAATTTCCTCGAAATTCGATAAATATTTATAAATATATACACTCATTTTAACAAAAATAGGTAAAATTTCGGAAAAATATTAATACAAGTATAAATTTTGAAAAGTCATTAGCAGAGAAATATAATTATTTAGCTTTCTTCATTGGTCCTTGCAGAACTTTGTCTGACATAAAAAAAAAATATCAAGGATCTCCACGAAACTGATCGAAAATAGAAATCGTAAGCAATCATCTGATGACGTAAGTAAAAAGAAAGAATATTTTTTCACTTAACCGATCATTGTCGCGTTGCGAGACGACGAAAGGAAACAACCCCAACGAAATTTCGAACGAGGCGAAGAGAGGACACCGATCGAATGCCAGTAAATCACGAGGATCCTTCTCGTAAAGATTGTTCCCATTATCAAACTATTCCAGCAACAGGAACATCCTGGATGTTTATAGCCGTAGCGGGCAGCAAGGGTGGCCCGTAAACTCGCAGGGGTGGCTTGAATATGAAAGAATATAAATTACAGGAGGCTGGCCGCCCTCGCGGGGGCGAACGAATCGCCGAAAAGGTTTTGCTGACTCGCGCGTCCGGGAGAGCCACCATTTTCTGCCCGTAGGGCTTTTAATACCGCGTCCTCCCGCACTTACGGCCTCTCCGGGAAATTAGTTTTTCCCTGGCGTTCTCTGATGTATTACCCTTCGACCTTTTGTCGCTCGACCGCTTTTTATTTTCCCGACGGTCGCCTCGACAACGAAATATCAAGAGTGACGTCCCACCCTGGCACGCGACCGCTTTCTCCGCCTCGTTGCTCCTCCATTTTGGTATCTTTCGTTGGTTGCGCTATGCAACGTTTCTTGTTCGTCGTTTCTCACACTTTTACGGATAATTACGGACCCGATAATTTTGTCTTCGACTGCTTATTTCTCGAAAAATGCCTCTCTTACGACTGACTAAAAACATAACGCTCGTCCCTTGGCTCTCCTCTTTTCGCGTCGCTCAACTGTTCTCTCATCACCCCTAAGTCATCCCTACATTTGTAAAGAAATGATGTGCAGACTGTTAGTTTTGTTGCATCGCGACAATGGTCGTCATTCTGATTGTAGAACCAAGTTTATGGCACAGACGCCATTAACTAGTTATATTTGAGGACTTCTAATTATTACTTACCTTTTTCCTTATTACTTGAATTTTTCTAAATACAGAGATTAGGGTCGCAAAGGTTGTTTTGGAATTTGTAAAGATTCGCGACTTTAATGCCTCAACTCAATCGCTAACGACCATAAATTCCACACCAAAAATGGAGCAGCAAGCTGATTGGCTAGTGGCTGCTTCAGCTTTTAGTACACAAGCATGGAAAAGTGTAAAAGCAAGTAGTATTGAATAAAAAACCAAGTATTAAATTATCTGAAACCCAGTCTCAATTAAACACAAATACATTATTTATACAAGAAGTTTAGAGTTGGATTTTTTAAGACTCTTCTTCTTTCGACACTCATTCATTTTAATCAGCACGAAAAGTCGTCTTTAGCATTCTAAACGAGCAAATACGCAAGGCAAAGCTAACGACGCAAGTTTATTAGATTGTTTTATGTTTATTTTTACTAATCGATAATTACTTTTGTCTAAACACGTGGTAATAATGATAATAATACTCCTGAAGACGCTGAAGTGTGGAGGGGAGCAGAAGACTTTTCACCTACATCGTAAATGTGACAAAATGTTGGATAAAAGGCAGTCATCGAACGCATAATCACAGTATTCACGTCAAAGCATTCTATGTGCGACAAATTTTACATTACGTAATGTTTTGAAATAAAGAACATCGATTTTATTCAACAATGGCTAATAAAATTACATTGTTTCTTAAGATCGCAGTTTATCGAACATATAACTATATTGCAAGCTTTGTAAATGCTGGTAACTAAATTATTTTAACGAGCACTACGTCTTGTTCAATGTTAGTCAAATTTTTAATATTCTCAAAAAGCACAGATCATTACGGCTCGTGTAATTATTAAATCAAAGGCATTGATATTTTTGAAGTGGGCGTAATTTCTGTGTCCACTACACAGTCAAAGTAATCAAAGATAAATTAAATTATACGAAAGAGATGTAGACAATAGATGGTGTAATGAAAAATATTGTAATAAAAGTAAATATGTTAAATCTGAGGGAGCAATTATTATTTCAAATTCTATTGTTCAAGCTGCTATGCATACGTCGTTAAAAATTAATTTTGTGTCTCTGCTTCTCGCTTATGTAAATTCAGTATAATACAATTTTAATAGAAATGCAAGGATTATCGGATAAACGAGGAAAAACATCGGTAATTTGGTCAAAAATAGAAAATTGTTAATAAAACTAATCAATAAATAAACTCGTACTAATTAAATTTCTATTTCTTTCCTAATTATATTTCTGTTATTTATGTGTGAACATTTATAATATTTACGCACACGAATTAATTATTAGACATTTTTGTTCACGATAACTAAAGGGTGATCCAAAAGTACTCTTTATTTCGAAAGAATAACCCTGAAAATTAAATGATCCGCTGCTCGCTGCTTGTGTCTTTTTCTATCTTTTAAGAAACTCGATCACTCTCTTGGTTACAAATTTGATTTCTGCAAAACCGTAAGAAATTCGTTTCTGCCTCATTTCAACCAGAAAGAATCGATTTTTTAGACAAAACTTTTATTTGGCTCCAGAAATTCCAACGAATTATTATTTTCAATATTTTTTCTTGAAGATGAAATACGACCATATTCCTTGAAACTGTATTTACAAAATAAGCCTCTTCATAAAATGGAGACTTTAAAATCAACAATTGCATTTTCTTATCAAAGCATCGATGCACGCCATGATCCACTTTGAACTTTGACAATCGCCAAAATTCGATGCGCTATTCCGTCGCTTCGAGAAAAATGTTTATCGTCTTCTTTAACAAAAAAGACAGTGGATCACTCGATTCAACATTTGAATGCGATTAGTAAAGTGCGCAAAACGGGGCTACTCTTTCAAAATATAAACCTTAATCCCAATTTGCGTTATAGTTTATCGCAACGCATTCTTGTCGCGTCTTCGTTCAGCTAGATCATCCACTGTTTTATTCATTATCTTCACACCATCAATAGATCCTCGTTATTCTGTCACTCAGTCCTCACCGCGCCATGCAGATTCGACACCATAGACGTCAATGGCGTCGTTTTAATCGCGTCTCTGCGAGCAACCTTTCTCATCCCCTCGTCGCCCTGACTGCGTCGTTAATCACGAAAGACGCGAACACGAAGTCGTACACAAAGACCAATAGTCGGTGGAAAATAATGAAGGTTTTCGTGATAAATATTAAATGTAGATAGGCAAAATGGCGGCTGGTAAACGTGTCGAACTGATCGAACTGCAGGTTCGCAGGGTTGCTTCGAAATTACATGGCGGAGTTGTAATTGTGCGATAAATTGTTAGGAATTCTGAAATGATTATAATAGAATCGATGGCTAGAATACTTTATTCGATTTGTTTTCAACCTGAAGGTTCGCATAATAATGCCTTTTTAAACTGTTTGTATTAGCCTCGAGGACATCCCAAACATATGAAATTTGCTGGGTTAGAACGCTAAAGATGACTTTATATCAGCGTTTTGTTGCTTATCTGCAGCATTTCACATCTTTTTACGTCAATTTTAAGACAACAAGGTTAACAACTATCAGAAAACTAGCATAAATTTTCACACGTAAATAAACAAAAACACGAGAGCTTCCGAATGATACACAAAATCATCTGAAAGCAAACATAATTTCCTTAAAAAAATAAAACTCTGGAAGAACAGAGAAGGGAGAAAACTGTACTACCTGAGGAATTGTCTGGCTGTAATTATACCACGACTTTAGCTCTGACTTTAAATTGAAAGCAGCCCTGCAGCGAAATGTGTACCAACAGATCTCGCGGGCAAGAGCTGTTTGGACTTTGGATTGAATTGACATTTGGAATGACGAGCAATTTCGTAAAGTGCACTCCGCTACACGCCAATACGGAAAACATGCAAGGACGTCTTGGCGGGATGTAAATCATATACGACGAATCATCAATCATTTATTCGATACCTCGCCACTTTTTCTAATAAACGTTGCGAAAAATCATCGTCAACTCCATAGCTAACTGTTGTTGTGTGATCGATATTATCTGATTAATATAATTTGTTTACATATTTTATCTAATAATGCACTTGTTCCTAATTTCGATTTTTAGAAATATTTTAGAAATACACTTACAATACTTTAAATGATTTGCTTAGAGTAATTAGAATGTTAGCAAATGTTAGTCAAACGCTTTTTCAAAATTCATTTCTCTTTCCAAATAACGTTATCAAAAATATTATTTAGTAAGATTAATAAACACATATACTCTCATTCGAATTAATTAACAATTAACTAGAATAATGCAGTTTCAAAAAACGCTACAAACATCACGAAGCCCTTTCAAGATTAAAATTATTCCACCGCAATTTTTTCAGAAATTCATGTTTGCTTGAGGTTTTCTACTGAAATGGAAATTTTCTGTTGCTGAGAGACAACTGTTGTTAAAATATTGCGAATGCAAGGGTTAACATTCAAAAGAATAGTTATTTCAAGCCCTTTCTAACTCTTTGCACTCGGATGTTCCATGAAGATTAAAATTATTCCACCGCAACTTTTTCAGAAATTCATGTTTGCTTGAGGTTTTGCAAATGCAAAGGGTTAACATTCCAAAAAATAACTATTTCAAAACAAATTCATTTATCGCTAGAAGACAAGTCCTTCTCAACAGTCTGCGCAAGCGTAACCTCTCGAAGACAACGATTTAACGCAAAGTTGTAACGATACAGTCTGAACGAGTGGCGGAGGGATCCGTAAGAGGGTAAATCCTTCTTCCTTCCTCTTCGACGGTCGCGTGCCACGAGATCGCGATCTCGTGGCCAATGAGAGCCGACAGAAGAGGCAACCGAACAGAGTGTTGGCTGTATAAGCATGTTCGCCAATGAAAGCGGCTGACCCCAATTTCGATTCAGTTCGCTCGTAGTTAGGCGGCGCCACATTGTCTCGATATCTCGAGGATCCTTTGTACTCGTCGTCGATTCCCCATCAGCGATATCCTCCTCTATGGTTCTATATAGTCTGCTTGTCGTTTGTTCAGTGCGCACGGGATAGATAGATTGTCTATTATGCGCATCAAGCGGTTTTTTAGTTACGCTTGAATATTTAGGAGTGGTGTAATAATGCGTGCAGGTAATCGTTGTTTGTTAATTTTAATATGTGCGATTGGAATGTATGACTAGTTGTGAAGTATACTGTTTTGAATGTGTTTAAAGAATGTGTAAGACTGAAGAGTCAGGGTGGACTGTCTGATTAGAATTCTGATGTTCTGAGTAATTTCCATCAAATATAAACTATCAGATGGAAGTGCTGATTACAATGTCACGAATTTTGGTGAGGGAAGCGAATTGGTTACATAGAATTGTTAGAGAAATGGTTAAAAATGACCACCTCCAAACCAAGTGCACCCTCAAGTTCACTTTAAGACGCACCTTGACCTTTTTTTTTTCAAACATCCAGGATAAAAATGAAATTGAGGAGCACAAATGTTCTTCTATATTTAAAAAAAATGAAGAAGTGAAAAAGAGTTATGGTTGCTTTGAAGAAAACATTGATAAACTATTCAATCGGTTATTATTGTAGTAAGCAGCAGGGGTTTAACATCAGCATTGATTAGAAATTGCGGAGGACAAACGTATTCCACCGCAGATTTTTGAGAAATTCATGTTTTCTTCAAGTTTCCTATTGAAATGGAAATTTTCTGTTGTTGGGAGACGTTAGCAATAGAAACTATTGCTAAAATATTGCTAAAGTATTGTTATTTTAGTTATGATTACGATACTTAACCCTTTGCATCCTTTGTCTCCTCTGAGGAGACATCAGCATAGATTAGAAATTGCGGAGGACAAACTTATTCCATCGCAGCTTTTTGAGAAATGCATGTTCCACTCAAATTTTCTACTGCTAATGTCTCCTAGCAGTAGAAAATTTCCAATTAGCAATAGAAACTATTGTTAATTACCTTCACTAACTTTAGCCTGCGAAATCTGTAAAGAAGATTCAGAAGAAGAAAAAGAAAATACGAAAAGAATTTCTCCACGATGATTATTCCAGCTACCTAATTGTAAAACTACAGTTTTCCAAAAATTAAAGCACCGAATATTTATTGCGTGGCGGTCCTCCAACACTCGTCATTAGAGGGACTGCAACCTTCAGACACACAACATTACGAATAGCAATAGTTTCTATTGCTAACGTCTCTCAACAACAGAAAATTTCCATTTCAATAGAAAACTTGAGGGAAACATGAATTTCTCAAAAATCTGCGATGGAATAAGTTTATCGTCCGCCGTCACTAATCAATGCTGATGTCTCCTCAGAAGGAACATTCGAGTGCAAAAGGATTAAGTTTTGTATGCATAACTGAAATAGAAAGGAATACCAGCAATGGCGTGCGATGACATTTGTTGATAGGGAAGCTGTGTTCTCATAAAAATGATAAACAAATACTAAAAATGGCCAAAGTAAACAGTTTATTTATTTTCATTCTAAAATAAATACAGCATAAATATACTAATGAAAATAATCGTACAATATGTATTTATTATTTATATTTTCGAAATACAAGGGAAATGACGCTTCCACAGCTTCCATGGACTGCACGCCACTGAATACTAGGGTTTTTTATTTATTAATATACATATATATAATATAATAAATAATAATTGCGTTTAAAAATATTCGTGTTACAATAAATTACAAGCACTTTTTCTAAATTTTCTGTTCTTAGTTGATGGCATTTATTTATCAGAATTAATTTGTATGCAGAGGATGTCTGGCACATTTGTGGATTTGTGTATAACTTCTTTATTCAAAGTACTTGAAGCTTTCGATAATTGAGAAAATTCAATATTTCTTTTCCCAAAAAAATATTTGCACACAATCACGTTAAATAATTTAAGAACAACAATTAATTTTCAGTGTTTAAGTTGATAATTATTTCGAAACAGTTCGTTGCGCCGCAGTTCCTCTTTTTAACTTGTTGTACATGCAGATGTAATAAAGTAAGTATGCAGATTAGGGTGTCCAATGTCGCGTTCCGTTTAATTTACGACGCCTCCACCTATTGTTAATCTGAATAGTTCTCTTTCAAGGGTCTATTTTTTTATAGTAGAGTCTTCTCGTGGCAAAAATAATATCTAATGAACAATCATTTTTGCTAGAAATTCCAAATTTCAAATTGTAACAACAACTTACAACTCCAGTTGTTGAATCTTCAATTTTTACGTACCAACATTCGAGTAAAGGCGCAGATTATGTTTTTTTGTTATTTATTGCGGTCATTTTGAGGGTGAAAGCGTTACCCTCGAAAGAACCCTTGTCGAGGGCAATATTTTATTTCCAAACTTCAGTAGAGAAATTAAAATTAATATTATCCTTAATAAATGGTATTTCCCACACTTCTTCATGGTTCACACTCCACATTTTGGAGACGTAAACTATCGTTTATATTAATTATTTTTATCAGAAAAATTGTTTGCAATAACAATTTCTCATCTTCTTATTATTTTTAATATTAATGCATTGATAACACAGCGATATCTATTTTATCCTCACGAATACTCCTTTACTAATGATTGATAATTCAGTTTCAAAACGCACAGGGTGTGCTGCTCGTCTCGAATGGGTTAAACCACAGTAAAATAAAATATTTTAACGCATTATTGACCAGAGCTTTTTTGTAAAAACCAACGCGTGTGACCAGCAATTTTTTCTAAAGTAGTTACACGAGTCACCTTTGTAAAAATTTCGTAAAATGTTGCTTTCAATCCAGTCTTCTACGAAAAAAGAAGAATTTTCTCCAGCATCACGAATATTGTCTTCATTTCCCCGATCAACAACGCATGGTTCTCAACAGACGTCGTGCGACGTCTCAGATAGTCAAAATACCTTCGTCTCACCCTGTACCAGAAACACTAAATGCCACAGGGACATCAGCATGACTCCCAAAACAATCCTGACGCGGGTGCCCGCACAGCGACCCTGCATGGCGCTTGCCCACGCACCCAGTTGGAACACAGCCCAACACCCATGTGTCGAAGCTAATTCGAGTGGACAATTGGTCATGATTGCCAGCTGAAACCCTCAAACAAATAGACGCTGTATTTACCAAAGGTATTCAAGAACCTCTACTCTGAAACGAAGCTTACTGGTTCGCACCAAACTGAGCGCGTAGGCTACAAGCAGCGTGAGAACGTGGTCACAAAGCAAGAGTTGCAGAAAATTCAACAAGAGCGTGAGGTACGACGATGATGTGTGCACCGATCTTTATCTATCTAGAACATGCAGCTATCTCTGGAAGAACGTTAAACGAGCGTAGTTCCCGGCGCTTTGCTAGCCGCTCCAGGTATGTCCGCCATTAGCAATGAGTTAAGCAGGTCAAGGTGGGCTCTGGCGCTCTAAAAGGGTAAGAATCCGCCAAGTTTCTCTAATAGCTCGCAGTGATTCAACCGCAACGTTCGAAGATAAAGATGCATATAGTTTATGCTTACATAAAGTTCAGAAGTTGATTTTGGAAGTTGGGAAGGTTAGAATAACTGAATGGAAGTGTCAGTGGGGTATAATTGGTATTGTTACGAGTTTCAGCTTGTTTGTGATGTATGATTGGTTTAAATCTTACGTGACAAAGTAATTTATGTTGTTTTGTTGTTTGGTAAGGAGAAACAAATTTTTATTTAATAACTGTAAATGTAGTTAATTATTTGTGAGAATAAATTCAAGATGAGAATCATGATGAGAATATATATCATCTAGTAATATATACATAAATATTAATAAATGATTTATATTTCCAATATGTATTTATAAATCCTTAATATAATCTTTAAAAGATTAATTATTAGCAATTTAATTATATCTAATAATAATAATAATAAAATATTTATAAATATATAATAATAATATATATGTATAATATAAATTAAATTTAGGCCAAAATATAAATATATAATTATTTTATAAATACTAAAAATATTAATAAATTAATATATATACGTTAATCTTGGAATATATATACATTTATTAATATAACTTTAGGAGTATTAATATATATATTATTTATATATTCATAAAGATGAGAAATTCAAAATGAATTCTAGAATTAAAGGAAAATATAATGTTTGTAGTTGTATTGGAGAAATTGAATTTTAATTCTTTTATTTGACTAATTTTATCATAATAAACGTGTGTCTGTAATAGTATATTATAACATATAAAATGTCTGCAGAAGGTTTGAAAGTTACCATCCTTTAATTAAAATAGTGATAACAAAAATTTCACCACCTCGAGAAGACAATAATTTTGGACATAATCACACGAGCAATAATCATCTGCGTTATTAAACACTAAAAGTTTGATTTATATTAAAAAATACTTCAAGAACTATATTAGAATAATTTATTGCAGCTACAAACAATTTATTGTGTTTTTGAGAAGTAGTAACATTTTATTGGCTACTACTGAATATTATTATTATTATACAATTAACCCTTTGCGCTCGAGAGGCGACTTTCAATCGCCATGGCGTTTCATACAGCAACTGCAGTTTTCCATCGACTGATTTCAAATTTCGAAGCCTTCCAAAAATGAATTTGGAAGCTGAAATTGTTGATTTCGACTGTCGAAAAACGAAATTAGCAATAGAAAAAAATGAACGATGAAAAAATCGTCGAGTGCAAAGGGTTAATATATAATTTTATATTATAATTTTTTTCTTCTCGATTTAAAAATTCAAATTTCTTCAATGACCATTTATAAAAAAACAATTAAACAATTAAACAAATAATTTATATTATTATCACACAATGTGCTAAAAACAATTTATATAGATTAAACATGTAGAGCTAATTTTATCCAATAGAATATAATATATTAAAATTATAATTAATCAAACAATAAAAATTTATATATTCTGTATTTATAATTTTATCAGATTTTTATTAAACTTTTTCAATCTTCATGGAAGCTTAAAGATACTTGACGAACAAGTTATAGCAGTTTCATACTATCGATTTCCGGACAATAACATCGCGTCACGGCAGTCGCGTGGCATTTAGGCTCGATGCGGATGAGCAACTTTTCGATACAAGATTGCACGTCACTCATTTAAAAATTTAAATAAAGAACATTTTTAAGACGGACTAAAGAGTATAAAATCATTTTTTCTAGATCCATACAGATTCAAAAATACTTGTAAGATTTAAAACAAAAAACGTGGGGTGCATGCAATAAATAATTGATGCATGAACAGTTAATTGTATAAGTTAACTAACAATTTTTAACAAGTATTTTCATAGCTATTAAAAATTCACAGTCACGAATTTTCAAGACTGTCTGTATGGGCTTTAGTCCGTCTTAAAGACGTGGTTCATTAACAAAATTTATATATAATAATTATTTTCTGTTTTTTAGTCTTGTGTGTGTGAAATTTTTAATTTTTGATACAAACGCTACAGAGAACAATATCGATTACGTATTAAAAATGGCTGGTGCAGAACTGACGTTCAAGGAACATTATACTAACAAAGTTACGTTCTCAAAATGGCACTCGCAAATTAACTTTTAAGTATTTAATATCGAATGGAATATACTTAATGTTATATAATAATTTGATTCATATTACTATTATTAATACACTATTAATGTACCAATAGGATTACAGCTATAGTGATAATTACTATATTGTTAGCTATAGTAATAATTATTAATTATAATTAACGTGGCTTCTGTAAAGTACGAATAGGAAGGGAAAGCAAAAAGAGAAATTATTTAGAAAAAAGGAATTTTTTAATGAACCACGTTTTTAAAACGAAGTAAGAAGTAAAAAATAACCCCATACAAACAGTCCTGAAAATTTGTGATTGTGAATTTTGAATAGCTATGAAAATACTTGTAAAATTTAAATAATAGATAAACTGAGAGCGCATGCAATAGATAATTGATGCACGAATAGTTCACATAAGTCACTAATTGTCTGTACCTCTGTATGTCTGTGAATTCAATATCTCGAGAAACACTTCATCACTTTTTCGCATTGACATTTATTTTGTAATGTATTTTTGTCAGCATCAAGTAGTTGGAATTATTGAAAATGGCAAGTATAATTTTATATTACAGTCGTTTTACAAAGGTTTAACTTTAATATTGACTATTTACTTGAAAAGTAGAGTATAAAGTATTAGCAAATATTTGATTATTATTTCTTTATTATTTCTATCCAGATTTATAATCCTGATCACGGTTCAAAAGATACAGTGTTTTAAACAGATAGCTTAAGCTTAGTAATAGCGTTCCATATGGAACTCTAACGAACAGACAAACAAGAAAGTGAGTTAATATTGCATCGTCATCCATTTCTGAGCTATGTTTCGAGTTTCAAGTCTCCAGCTAATCGGGAAGTTAGTTTAAAATCAATTGCAAAGTTTGTAGCGAGCAGACAAACACAGGCAGACAAGAAAGCGAGTTAATAAAAACGTTCGGAGAAAGAAAATGGAAGGTGCGCGTCGAAAAGACGCCAAGTCTGCACAGAGCTTAAGTACAACGCGACTGTCGTGCAGCTACGCCATCGTCCAGGATCCGTCAGCGTGAAATCGCTCTGAAACTTTCAGAATTCTACCCGACTCGTTCTATTCATGATACACTAGACTGACAGATTTCCATTTGTTACGCTCCTTCAGAAATTTCCTTAATGACGGAACTTCTGTCGATCTCGCGGCAGTAAAAAGTAGTTAAGTCAGCTCTGTCGGTGATTTTGCACGGGATTCAGTGACAGAAACGTCGAAAACTCTCTTAGAGCGCAGTGCAAACATAAAAGTATATATTATTCGACGCAATAAGCCCGTTTTTATCGTTTCAAAGAGGAAAAGGAAGGAGGCGCGCCCGTTTTTGCAGCAATTGAAGCGTCGCGGAAGAGGTGGCGCCTCGATAATATCGCCTGAAACTGCCTGAAGTGTGAAAACGCCTCTACCCAACGAATTTTAATGTCCAGCTAAATTAAAAATGCTTGGCAACGAGTACAACTTCCATTCTAAAATAAATACTATTATTGTCCATACTTTGTTTAATTGTTAAATATTGAAAAGTTTGTGTAAACGAAACTAAACGATATTTTTATGCTCTTTTTGCATATTCATATTTAAGATTCTATTCTGTAAGGAAAACAAAGCTGAAACAAATAATGTTATTTAATAAATTACGTAAAATGTCTGAAGCTTGATGCACAACAGTGAGAGACACAAGATGTAGAAACAAAACAGTTTTTTTTTACAAATTTCGTAAAGAAACATCATTGTTCGAATATTTATAGCAGCACATTCTGTGTGACTGTATTTGAAACACATTTGACGTTGCATTTAATGTTCATTTAGTTTCTAAAGTGAATTTGAAGAGTTTTAATAAATCCAAGTCGCATTTTCATTTTCGTCATATCTCAAAATGCATAATTTCATTAGTTTCTGTCATTATTTGTTTGCTAGAGGATATCTACTACAGATTAGATTATCTAGTTCGCATAATTCGAGGACTTACTGTATTTGTAGGGACGTGTAATGTCTCTACGTATTTCCCAAACCATAACGTCACTTTAGTGTAGCGCCATTTTACTTTTTCTAGTAGTTTTTCACTAGATTTTAACGTAATGTCGACGCGTTCGATTCTACTAATACTTGTGCGTTGTATCGTTACTTTTTTTCATATAAACTATATAAATAATAGGCATTTTGCGTTTACTAGAAAGAACAAACAAAAATAAGTCAAAAATCGCTATCACGTCGCTTGGCTCTTTTCGCACTCATTTCAGACAAGCGCTATTGTCTGAAAATGCTATGGTCTGCTATGGTCTGTTTGGCATTCTTTGACAATGTTTTTTCAATGACTCTTGAGATCCAAATGGTTAGAAAGGAAGTCTTGAGAGACAATTGATTGATTGCGCGAAACTAACGCGAATATTTATTCCCTGAATTAAAATATATAATTAACGTGTAATCATTTGGGGTCGGGTTTATGACTTTGCTTCTTCTTAACACATTCCATGCCATGTGAGGCCTATGCGATCCACGCTAAACTTTCGAGTCATTTGAAATTCTCAAGCAAACTTGTAATGTGAACTCCTCGAAAATGAAAAAAAACAAATTCCACACCCTTTTCTTGATAATTATAGTCTTTATATTATAGTAAAGGTTGCGAAGCATATGCCAGTTGCAAAATTATTTAATTGCAAGCGGAAAGTATCCAAAAATTAGATTATAATAAAAGATTAGACCCAAATGCGTGAAAGAAATGGCTGTCCTCGAAGGCAGTCAACTTTTGGTTAAAAAAAAAGTAACATTGGCGTTTGGAAATAAAAATTTAAACCACCTCCCACAAACGCGTGAAGTTACTTCGTCTAATATTTAGCAAGAACTGACTGTCCATTTTTCTTATATCATTTTTCGAGGGTGTGTTTGCCAGTGATGGCGATGAAAGAAATGGCGAAGAGACGGTATTATGTGACTTTTAGCTTGGTTACATACAATTCAAGTAATTTGCAATTAACAGACATTTTAGGAATTGGGATTTTGTCGAATCTGACGAACGATTGCGACCTGTTGTTTGCAACGCAACACTCGCCAGTGCATTTATCTTTCGCAGATACTTCAAAGTATTTTATTATCACACATTTTAACCCTTTGCGTTCGAGAGGCGACTCGCCACGATGTTTCACACAGCAACTGGAGTTTCCATCGACCGATTTTAAGTTTCGAAGCCCTGCAAAAATGAATTTGGAAGGTGAAATTAGCTCGAGTGAAGATGAAATTAATTTGCAACTGTTGAAAAATGAGATTAGTTGTATTTACGAATAGAAAAAATGATCTGCGACCGAAAAAGTCGCGTGATCGGCTGTGTACACGTTTCCCCTAATTGACGAACCCTGCATCGCCAAGAAATAACGCTCGAGAGGCGACTCTCAGTCGCCATGATATTTCATACAGCAACTGGAGTTTTTCATCGACTAATTTGACGTTTTGAAGCCCAACAAAAATAAATTTGGAAGATGAAATTAGCTCGAGTGAAGACGAAATTAGTTTTCAACTTTTGAAAAACGAGATTAGTTGCATTAACGAAGAAATTAGCGATAGAAAAAGTCGTCGAGTGCAAAGGGTTGTTTTGAAGGAGTACAAAAATGAAATTTGCGAGCTGAAATTAGCTCTAATGAAGATGAAATTGATTCTCAACTGTTGAAAAACGAGATTAATTGCATTAACGAAGAAATCAGCGATAGAAAAAGTCGTCGAGTGCAAAGGGTTGTTTTGAAGGCGTACAAAAATGAAGTTTGCGAGATGAAATTAGCTCTAATAAAGATAAAATTGATTCTCAACTGTTGAAAAACATGATTAGTTGCATTAACGAAGAAATTAGCGACAGAAAAAGTCGTCGAGTGCAAATAATATCCATGATCTAGTTACGATAAAAACTTTCGAGTTTACTATCGCACATACTTTACATATTTAGTGGTGTATGGGTATAGTAACAGTGCGGTACCACGATGAAAAGACTCACTCGCTTACGAATAATAAATCTAATACACAATGCCTGCCTAAAACGTAATAGTCTTCCCCTGACCATTTTAATAATGTCGCTGAATTTAATCTCCATTTTCCCGATAACCGATACGTGTAAACTCTTGCGTCTGAGAACATGGCGACGTGATGCATTAGCATGATAAGAATGTACATTTTAATAACGTCCCGTGTATTAGAATCGAGATTAAATGGAATTTAATAACGCATCTTTGGTAAACGATAAGCAAACCACGACGATATTAAATTTCGATATTTATTTTCGATTTGCTTTCATAGGTTTGGTCGTTCCTGGGAAATTAAACGAGCGTGTGGGTATTCGTGTAATGTTCGAACACTTGTATTATATTTAAAGGGCTTTCTTTGAGAAACAAAAATGGAACCTGGCGAAATATTGTAATATTTTCGAACTCTTTTTTTCGTTACAGCCAATTGATACGAATCGAAACTTCGTTCTATGTAGACTATACATGGGAGAGAAACATAATACCTGTAGTTGTGTGTGTTTCTCGAATTTTTAAAATTGAGTCTGCTGGAAACGAAATTCTAGACGTGGGAATATTGTAGCACAATTTTTGCTTTGTATCGATGAATTGCCATTTTTGTTACCAGTTAAACCCCTGGTGCTTACTACAATAATAACCGATTAAATAGTTTATCAATGTTTTCTTCAAAGCAACCATAACTCTTTTTCACTTCTTCATTTTTTTTAAATATAGAAAAACATTTGTCCTCCTCAATTTCCTTTTTATCCTGGATGTTTGGAAAAAAGAGGTCAAGATGCGTGATAAAGTGAACTTGAGGGTGCACTTGATTTGGGGGCGGTCATTTTTAACCATTTTCTAACAAATCTATGCAACCAATTCGCTTCCCTCACCAAAATTCGTGACATTGCAATCAGCACTTCCATCAGATGGTTTATATTTGATGAGAATTAGAGAGAAGAAGGGAATTCTACACATTCTTTAAACACATTCAAAACAGTATAGTTCACAACTAGTCATACATTCCAATCACACATATTAAAATGAACAAACAACGATTACCTGTGCATATTATTGCACTTTTTACGTGAGGTTAAATCCTTGTTTGAGGCCATTTCCACCCCAACGCACTCGTTGCGACCACCTTAAAGATACTTTTTTATTTTTTTCTTGAAAATTTATTGTTCGATTGATTATCATTCTGAATATTATCTCTCTCTATTTGAATATCATTGATATATTATTATATTTATTATTATTGATTATTATTTGCAAAATTTGATAGAAATCTATGCTTTGGATGATGTTATACAAAATAAGTGTAGAGCCTTTTTCACGTTAATTCTTAGGGTTAAACATTTAGAACAGTTTTCACGAGCTAAACAGTATGAAACTGAAGACAGTCTGAAAAATTCCATATTAGAGTTTATTGATTCTAAAGATCAGAATTTCTTTAAGACAGTCATCAATGCATTAAAATCTCGTTGGAAAAAGTGTATCGAAGCAAATGGAGCATATTCCAAATTCCATATCAGAGTTTATTGATTCTAAAGATCAGAATTTCTTTAAGACAGTCTTCTATGAACAAACAACGATTACCTGTGCTTATTATTATACCAACCCCTAACTAAAAAACCGCTTGAAGCGCAAAATAGACAAACTATCTATTCCTGCGCACTGATCACTAGTAATTTACCAGATTTAAATGAAACGCCGTCGTTCGTCGACCCATTTTCGTCGCATCGACAAACTTCCACCCCGCGCACCAGCTTCTCGATCTAATCGAGGAGCAAAGAAAACGGTGCAATCGGATAACGAAGGGAAATCGGATCGATTAGCGTATGGTAGACGAGCTTCGTTTCGATGGGGTCGAAGGTATCGCTCGAAGAGCGGTGTTCGATTCGAAATAAACGAAACAGCCGGAGGGCTGTCGGGGGATTCGATTGGCAAAATAATCTGGCGATCCGCCGGAACGAGGACGTCCGCCTGGGAAAAATCAAAAAATGAACGATCGTTGAAAGTTCGTTAATCTTTCGAGGGGGCGAAAACGTAGCGGCACTCTGCCGCCTCGTCATTAATCACTCCTCCGCTCTTCTTATCGGGCTCGCAGCTCTAGGATTCAATAACGCGGCTGCCGTAATTTCACGGAGGTTATTAGGGACACACACCAGAACAGAGAGAGAGAGAGGGAAGAAGGTTATCCCTTGAAAATCGTTAATCGAACGAACTGAGGATCCGGAAACGTTTCGCGAACTCCTTTCGACCCAAGATCGCTGTTACGTTCGTAACAACGTGTCCATCGATATTCAGCGTAACATTTTAATACGCGTGATGTAATAATAAAACAGATTAGAGTTTCAAATTTGTAAATAGTGTGGGATCAGAAGATTTTGCATTTATTTTGAATTTATTAGGTTAAATCGATGATTCGTACTACGCTGATGTCCTTCTTCAACTCTCTCTGTCTCGCTGCGCGCACACCCTTATATATATTCAATCATCGAACATTCTACATTCTTTTCCATTCATTCCCTTGTTTTTCCAGCCACTCACATACATGCACACTCATACTCTTTTGCACAAAGTTTGGAATATTCTCGAATAATTAATGTTCGAGAATATTCTCAATTTCGTCTGATGTTTTCACGCACACAAAGTCACATTCTTTTGGAATATTCTCGAATATTCTAAATTACATTTTATTCCTTCATACACAAAGCCACGCATTGTAAAATCATTCACATCCTACAATAGTATTTAATATTTGAAGAAACTCTAATCTGATAGCTTATGAGGCCATCGATTATCCTATACTTTCTATCACCATTTTATTTTCGACTTAAGCAGTTAATTTCATTTTTATCCTGGATGTTTGAAAAAAAAAGGTCAAGGTGCGTCATAAAGTGAACTTGAGGGTGCACTTGGTTTGTAACCAATTTCTATGTAACCAATCAGTTCTGAAGTCCGCTTTCCTCACCAAAATTCGTGACATTGCAATCAGCACTTCCATCAGATGGTTTATATTTCATGAGAATTACTCAGAACACCAGAATTCTAATCAGACATTCCATTTTCTATCATAAATAAAATAAACTAATGCTAAAATAGCAATACTTTAGCAATATTTTAGCAATAGCGTCTCCCAACAACAGAAAATTTCCATTTCAATAGAAAACTTTAGAAAATATGCGTTCCTTGAAAAGTTGCAATGGAATAAATTTTTAACTTTCGTAATTAATTCTCACATCCGAGTGCAAAGGGTTAAATTATGTAATACAGGTAATTCATCAAACATAAATAGGTATTGCGATAATTTTTCGCATTGAAAACTTAAGTAATTCCCCAGATTTCTTTTCTTGAATCCACGTCTGTGCCTAGTCGATCCAAAACGTCTTCTCAAAAGTCATATTTTGCTCAATTTTAGCTCACAACGAAGCAAGGTTAGCGACCTCCGTCTGAATTTGACATTGAAAATAATAAATCCACAGTTTGTTCCTTTGATTCGTATGGATTATTTGGTAAAGTAATACGTTCTTAACGCGGATATTAATAAACGCATTTCTTTTAGTCCGCCAGATAAATACCACGTATCCACAAATCACCGTGTGCTTGACAGTAGCCCACGGTTCCCACTGGCGAAGACCAGCCTTCTCCTTTCGCCATACGACCCCCGAAAACTTACTTTCATCGGGTTTCGCGGACCATATGGTTATTCGGCTACATCGAATCAGTAAACGGAATGTCAGCTTCGTGCTGGAGCAACAATGTAAACGTTCGCTTTCAAGTTTCACACGCTTCGCCTCCTCGAATTCCCGACGAAAGAGAAGAAATAGCTTCGCGCGTGGCATTTGGCGTTGGGTATTTCGAGTCTTTTAATTGTAAACTTGTGGCAGCACTTTGTGACGAATAAAGAACAACTTTTGTCTCTTAACACTGTTTATTTTGAGAAAAAGAAAGAGCTCCAGGCACTGCTGATGGGCAGAAGTCACGAGACAGTGGAGGATATTGTTGTGATTGTTGCGATTCGAACTCGATTCCTCTCCAAGGTTGTAAATCTCGAGGTTACGTAGTTGATTGCGACGCTGTTCGCCAAGGTTAATGGTCACGAGACAGTGGAGGATACGTATTACAAATTGAACGATTCGAACTCGAATCAAGATTGTAAATCTCGAGGTTACGTAGTTAATCGTGACGCTGTTCGCCAAGGTTAATATTGAACAGTTGGCTTATTAAATATGAAATGCTTCTCGAAACGGTGGAAGCGGAGCCAAATCGATGCTCTTTTTCTATCGACATTCGTTGCCTCTCTTCGTGGCGTTGAGGAACTTCAAAACTGCGTTTACACTCGTTGAGAAGTTGTGTTGAAATTAGCACAATCCGTCACGAACGAGCTGTAAACGCGACCTTTGAAAACCTCACGTTTCTGTTCCTTTGCAATGGAACAGGACGAATTAAATATTTCCAACATTTTGTGAAGTTTATTTTCATTTTTATATTTTGTAACAGAGCTTATCTATATTTTTTACAAAATTTGGTGTTCGTACGTAGATAGCGTTGTGATTGTTTTGAAATGAAATTGGTATCAGTCACATTTAGGTTTGTTTACAAGTTGCTCATGATTTTGCTTGTAGCTGTTAGTTTATTAAAAAAATAGGTTTCATTTCACACTGCAAGACTGAAACTACTTTTTGATTAACCCAATAGTTCATTTTGTGTAAATTATGCAAACTTCCTTTAACAAGTAAAATAAATTTCCTCTGTTTTCATCGAGAAGCAAACTTTGAAAGCAATTTCAACGCCATCTTTTTACAATATTCAATGCATGTAAAAACATCTGTCAAATAGTCGCACACAAACAGTTTCTTCCCAACAAAAATCCCATCTCAGCTTTTAAAATAACTGTTTTCGCATGAATGAAAGAAGAACCTCGCGCAGAGATCAAAAACGCGAAGAAAGGTGTCGCGTCGCGATAATGGTCGCCCTTCTGATTAGAAAACCAAGTTTATGGTACGGACGCCATTAACTAGCTATTATTACTTACGTTTTTCCTGATTATTGTAATTTTTTTAAATACAGGAATTAGAATCTTAAAGGTTGTTCTAGAATTTGTAAAGATTCGCGTCTTTAATACCTTAATACAACAACTAATGACGCACCATAAACCCAATAACGCATAATTAATATTCCTTTCGATCTGCGTTACTCCAACCGACCTTTTCTGGATTCTACCCCTTCTCCTGGGTAGCGATCACCTTCGCACCAAAGGAGAAGCAGTAATGGCTCTGATTGGCTAGTGGCTGCTCCAGTTTTTAGTATATAAACATGGAAAAATGTAAAAACGAGCAGTATCAAGTATTAACCCTTTGCGCTCGAAAAGCGACTCTCAGTCGCCATTGCGTTTCATACGGCAACTTTCAAGTTCTTTATCGACTGATTTGAAGCTTCGAAACCCCAGAAAGATGGATTTCAAAAGTGAAATTAGCTCGAATGAAGGTGAAATTGATTTTCAACTGTTACAAAACGAGATCGATTGTATTCGTGAAGAAATTAGGGATGGAAATTAGGGTTAACCCTTTGCACTTGGATGTCGCCTTTGAGGGAATCGATTGCTGAGGTCGAAAACTTATTCCATTGCAACTTTTTGAGGAACGCATGCTGCCCCAAAATTTCCTATTAAAACAGAAATTCTCTGTCGCTGACAAATTGCTTGGTAATAGTTTCTATTGTTAACTTTTACCAGCAATAGAAAATTGCTAGGAAAGCGTCGAGTGCAAAGGATTAAACTATCCAATCATTGAATTATCCTAAACCCAATCTCAATTAAGTTTAAAGTCGGATTATTTGAGAACTCTTCTTCCCTCAAATCGACACGACAAGTCGTCTTTACCATTCCAACCGAGCAAATAAACAAGGCGAAGCTATCGACGCACCAAAAGGTGACAATTGGTCGCGAAAAAAACGCTTGCGATCCTTGGTTTCGAGGGCAGCCCCGTGGGACGTAGCTTAGGATGTTTGGTCTTTACAATTGAACGCGCTGGTCCCCAGAACACAAGAGAAAATAGAAAGTTAAAGAAGTCAATTCATTTTAATTAAACACATGCCAGCCATGACTGAGCATCGCCCAGTCGCGTCCCTAACTTTCTCTTCTCAAGGACCTATTTCATTTCCCTTGTGTTTTTCCAGGAACGTTCGCTTTCCTCGTTCGCGCTTCCATCTCTTTTCATTTTAGCATTTCCTTCTTTGTTCATACGCGTTTTTAAGGAACCACATTTTCGCCCTCGCGGTAGTATAGTTCACGAGTTGACTCGAGTCAGATAGTTTGGTTAGAACAGTTCGCTCGTATAGCTAGTCAGAGCGGTCAGTCGACTAGCACAGCGAAGGAGTCATAGCCGCAACATTGTTGCCAACAAACTTTATTATTGCTATTACTTCTGATATTTATTGTAACACGCCAGACCACGACTGTTATTTGTTGTTGTCGTGATCGTTTATTAACTAAAATCGTTTCCCTCAGCAAAATTCGTGACATTGCGACCAACGAATCCGTTTGTCTTGGCTGAATAAGCCACCCCCATCAGATGGTTTATATTTGATGGGAATTACTCAGAACACCAGAATTCTAATCAGACATTCCATTTTCTATCATAAATAAAATAAACTATTGCTAAAATAGCAATACTTTAGCAATAGTTTCTATTGCTAGCGTCTCCCAACAACAGAAAATTTCCATTTCAATAGAAAACTTGAGGGAAAATGGAAATTTTCTATTACTGGGAGACATTGGCAATAGAAACAATTGCTAGAATATTGTTTTAGCAGTAGCTTTTGCTCGAGGCTTAAGACACGCGAAAGGGTGCACTTGGTACCTGCGAGTAACAGTTTTTCATTTTTAACCATTTCTCTAACAATTCTATGCAACCAATTCGCTTCCCTCACCAAAATTCGTAACATTGCGATCAACGAATCCAAAAATAAGCCACCCCCATCAGATGATTTATATTTGATGGGAATTAGAGAGAAGAAGGGAATTCTACACATTCAAAACAGTATAGTTCACAACTAATCATAGATTCCAATGAAACATATTAAAATCAAGAAACAACGATCATCTGCACGTATTATTACACCAACCCCTAAATATTCAAGCGTAACAAAAAAAAAAAAACGCTTGAAGCGCATAACAGCCAACCTATCTATTCCGTGCGCACTGAACAGTGCGTTTAACATTTCTCCCCGTACCACCGCTCACTTTCTTTCGACGTGCCGCGAGGTGGCGGTCCGCCATCGCGGGGGTGGTTTCCGGAGGCGCGGAGTTTAAAGCGGCCCCACGAGAAATGCGGTCGACGATCGCGCGCGGTGTTCTATTCCCGTGGAAAATGCGACAGGAAATAGCCGAGACGAAACTGGCCTCGGTTAGCTATGCAAATCGACGAAAACGTTCGTCGGGGCGGTGGGCAAAGGGAAGGCGTCGCGGCGCGGACGAGCGACGAGGACGAAGAAGGAACGCACCGAGACGCGACGAGACGAAACGAAACGACCGCACGGCCCAGACGAGGGCCAATGCCAAGTACTCGGGATACATACCCCGAAACGGTTGACAACCCCGTACACTATATCATCCGGGATCGCGACGGGCCCTCGAATCTCTACGCGTCGCTGCTCTTTCGTGGAAAAGTATTTTCGATCGAACCAGCTACGATTACGAAAGTGAATCACGAGGGAAACTGCGAGCACAGACAGTCCTCGATGTTCGCAGGTCTTTAAAGTTTCAAGTTTTTGGAGAAACACTCGATCGAGCAACAATGAAATGCGTAATAAAAATAAGACGCTACTACTGCACTCCTATTGCACTACTATTGCAGTAGAAAAACTTCGAGCTGATGAAAATGTCAAGACTTTGATAATTGAAAATGTGAACGAAGCGTATATAAATTTTGACAAATTTTTGGTTACTACGGAAGAATGTGGTCCCAATGGAGAACGTATATGTCGAATATGTAGGGCGTTTATCAAGAAAAGAAAGAAAAGGGTGGTATTCGACTAACTATTGACAAGTAAATACCTTAAAATACAGTTTTTGTTGCATATTTTTTTTACATTCCTCCACTTTCGAATATTCAACAATCGTACATATTTTCAGGAACCAATTATAAGCGAAAGTCGAAGGCTGCTTATAATTTCAATTTTCAAGTGATCTCAATTATTTAGTCGCGTAGCTTTGGGAATTATTGGTCGACCAACCTTTTAATTTCAATATTCCTAATATTGAAATAATATTGATGAATTCAATTACTTTACATTACTCATTAAAAAGCAAACTCTAAAATATTGAAACATTTATTCCACTGAAGCTGTGTGTGACAAGTCTTTACTTACGCAGCCATTTTTTGTCATAAAATTTAATGATCAAATATATTATTTTATTTATTCTATTAACATATATATTACAACACTTCTAGAGTTAATCATGACATTATACAATACGATACACAAAGTTCTAATTTGCAAGTATGCTGTTTTAATGTTCATTAAGTCAATTGACTTATCAGCGAAAAATTATTCAACACAACTTGGAACAACTTCTCGAAGAAATTATAATTAAAAATCCAAATTTACTCTAGTGCTTCTTAAAAATTGTAGAACTTAAAAAGAAAAGTTTGAGAAACACTAATTTATGAACTATACATCCTGTATAGTCTTTGATAATTCTTGTTGTACATAAAGTACTATAATATTCAAAATTTCAAAGATAACTTCCGCTTTTTAAATAAGCAAGTATATTTTTCTCAATGCTGGTTGAAGAAATATTTGAAACTCTAAGTAGATATAATAAATATTTTAAAACAAATCGACTGCGAAAATAATCAAACAGTGAAACTACTTTTCCAACGATGCTACGCCATCTTTATCCAATGATCGATTTATCCTAAAATATCTCGTAAACAATTAATTTTAAGATTAGCACAGCTATGTACTTTTCTACTTAAAATATAATATTCTCCCAATTTACGATGATAAAAATATATCTTTACATTTAAAGAAAAAAATTTGACCTTGAAATCCCATCTACTCCACTTACAAGAAAAGTTAAGACAACTTTTCTATTCAACAATTCTTTTTATTAGATGCATGGTTTGAGAGTTATTCAAGATTTTAGATTAACATTTTAAGAATTTTAAGATTAGCTACGAAAGTAAATCACGAAGCAAACTGTGGCTGCTGAACGATTATGAAAATGGTCTACAAAAGGCGACAATTTTTATCTTTTACTTTTGCACTTGCAGTAATTACGTACATTACTGTTAATCTGGTGCTAATTAAAATACATAAAACGTTACACGAACTCCTATTTTGCATATAAATAGATTGTTTTTATGTATAATACAATTTTTATCCGATCCTCCATCTTGAAAATGGAGGTCGTCCAAAGCTTGTAATTTAACTGATCGATACGCAATGAAAAATCGCAATTTTATGCGAATAAAGTAGATACCCTGTGGTTATTGAAATATTATTATATAATTTATATTTCAATATAAATAAATATTTATATTCTCGTCCAGGACTACGTAGAATAATTAATTCGATGATACAATCGCACAGGAAGCAATTCTATCTCGAAAAGCAAGAGTTGAATAAAAAGGGCATTTTTCGAGAAAATCGAATTTTCGAAATTGACGAATGCGTTTGATTAGCTGATAAATTGATATTGGAAGGTTAAGTCAGGCTCATTCCACATTGCTAGGGCAATCGAGAATGTTGAGTGACACTTTTTTCTACAAAGTTTCACTCGATGGTTTTCAACCGCTTTTTGAACTTCGAATTTCAGAGATCGCAGTGTTTCGATCACGATAACAGATAATGTACAGTTATTTAAAGAATGGTAGTCGACATCGTTTTATAATGGAGCAGAATCGATGTGTTTGGGAAGCATTTAACTACTTTGTCTTCCAGTGGCATTCGATCGAGAGAGTGCTCGATCCGTTGTTTCGCTGCTTTCGTTTCGTTTTATCGCGAGTTCCGTTCAATTTAATTTCACGCGATCGAGTTTAAATCAATATCATGAATATTACATTTAGAGTGCATGCCATCATTATTCCGCGAGCGTGGTAGCAAATTTTTCTCAATTTCAGAAGGGCTCGATCGAATATCGCGAAATGAGTTCATTTATTATTTCACGGGGCCGTAATTAACGACTTCGCTAATACTTCGCGACGAGCTTACGTTTTCTTTCTGAAAGCAAACAAAAATTCGCCAGCGCAGTATTAAATCTAAAATTCTGCTTCTTCTATTCTTTTTTCGTCGCTCTAATTTATTTCTGAGGAAAGAAGGGGACGTTTTCGGGTAATCGCCAAAGCACGAAAGTCGTAGAGGATTTCCTGGACAGAAACGCTCGAAGATCTCTGAGAATAGAAAAGAAGGGCGGTGGAATAAAAAGTAGAAGAAGGTAGAAAAGCCGCGAGACAAGACGAAACGAGACTGAGCCAGCTGAGGGCCAATGCCAAATCCCCGGCACGGTTGACAACCCCGTTCGAACGAGAAACGAAGACGAAGAAAAGGAGCAGAGAGGCGCACACGCGAGAACTTTTAGGCTACGTTCATCTCGCGAAAGAAGTTCTATGCTCCAGAATAAGACGACGCGATTGAATAACGTTTTCCTCTGCGAGGCTTCGTCTCCCAGAAAAATGGTCTTCGAAGTCGAGAAACGTATCCTACGCAATTACGTTCGCCATTTACTGTTTTCGTGTTCTGATGTTTGTACGATTAACCCATTCGAGACCAACCTCAGAGGCTGAAATTTGTTTTTGCTTTCTATTGACCATTTTTAATAAAGAAATATGTTTGCAATGGAAATCAGTCAGTTCGTACAAATAAGAGGATTGCTCCTCAAAATATTTTTGCGTGCAATGCAAAATAAAGTAAAAAGGCATCATTAAAATGAATCAGATCCATTTTTGATGATCCAAGTGATACATCATCGCTGTCTGCCCATCTTTCACTATCTTCACTAAATTCAGTTTCAAGCTCGTCGATTTCACTTTCAGTTTCTTCAAATATCTCATCAAGTGTATCGTCTACATTCATATTCGTGTCCATCCTCACTGTCAATGTCCATAATAACAAAATTTGGTTCTCTTTTCCCCATTTTCTGCATTTCTGATGGCCCTGGCTTTGGATTACCCATTTCGAGAATTAAATTGAAACCAATACCAAATTTTAGGTTTACGCACTTCTAAAATACTTTTTCTTTACTGATTTATAATTTTAATTCAATAGTATTGTACACACAGTGTGAAATCCGCCTTTTTGGCTGTGCAATCTGTCTTAAATAGATTAAGAAAGTAGGGTGTATTACTATTGAACATGGATATAAGAAAATGAAAGTTCACTAGCGTTCTTTTGTTGAATACTAATTCATTATTTTCCATAGTCTTAGCCATAATCCCTATCTTTCTAAATACGAATTCATCCCAAACAGTGATGCACTATTACTAATTCCTTGTGTCACCTCTAACCTTTGTCTCATCCTCGACCCTTGACTACTTCCTCCAAAACTATCCCTTTCCAAGCTCCTTTGAAAAGACAAATCCCTTAAATAGCGGACCTGAAAAAGAATCAGACAATTTTTTACAGAATTCTGTATTAGAAGAACATTTGTCCTCCTCAATTTCATTTTTATCCTGGAAATTTGAAAAAAAAAAGATCAAGGTGCATCATAAAATGAACTTGAGGGTGCACTTGACTTGGAGGCGGTCATTTTTAACCATTCTCTAACAAATCTATGCAACAAATTCGCTTCCTTCAGCAAAATTCGTGAAATTGCGATCAACGAATCCATTTGTCTTGGCCTTATAAGCCACTTCCATCAAATGGTTTATATTTGAAGGGAATTAGAGAGAAGAAGAGAATTCTAATCAGACATCCACCCTGACACATTCTTTAAACACAATCAAAGCAGTATAGTTCACAACTAGTCCTACATTCCAAACACACATATTAAAATTAACAAACAACGATTACCTGTGCATATTATTGCATTTTTTACGTGAGGTTAAATCCTTGTTTGAGGCCATTTCCACCCCCAACGCACTCGTTGCGACCACCTTAGATACTTTTTTATTTTTTTCTTGAAAATTTATTGTTCGTTTGATTATTATTCTGAATATTATCTCTCTCTATTTGAATATCATTCATATATTATTATATTTATTATTATTGATTATTATTTGTAAAATTTGATAGAAATCTATGCTTTGGATGATGTTACACAAAATAAGTGTAGAGCTTTTTTCATGTTAATTCTTAGGGTTAAACATTTAGAACAGTTTTTACAGACTAAACAGTATGAAACTGAAGACAGTCTGAAAAATTCCATATCAGAGTTTATTGATTCTAAAGATCAGAATTTCTTTAAGACAGTCATCTATGCATTAAAATCTCGTTGGAAAAAGTGTATTGAAGCAAATGGAGCATATTCCAAATTCCATATCAGAGTTTATTGATTCTAAAGATCAGAATTTCTTTAAGACAGTCATCTATGAACAAACAACGATTACCTGTGCATATTATTATAGCAACCCCTAACTAAAAAACCGCTTGAAGCGCAAAATAGACAATCTATCTATTCGTGCGCACTGAACAGAGGCGACGGAGGGTGGAGGGAAGAATAGGGGTGGCGAGACGGCGGCTTCGACCATTTGGGAAATGAAATGCTGCAGAATTGGAAAAGTTTAAACGCGCTGGTGAGGACGCTTACGGAAATCGTCGCCGCCACGCTCGTTCAGGAAGAAACTCGAAGTCGAAGTGTTTCAACGGTGCATCGACGGTGGATTCGATCGTTGCTCGAGGCTCGTTAACTGCTGACGGGGTTAAATGTTCTTTAGTCGAGTGGTGTTTCCGGTCTGCGGAATTTAAGACGCGAATTATTCTGTTGCGTGGGAAGGGGCGATATAATTGATTGCGAGTAAAATCAGGGGGAGTGCTTTCGATTTGCTTTGTTTTGTATTCAAATATTTGATCTGGCGGAAGGAAGTTTTTCTTCTTTTTTTGCTTTAATATGGTTTACAAGTATTTGTAGAGTGAAATGGATGGGTTTATAGCAGAAAGAAAGACGCAGAGTATTCTTATTTAATGCTAGGGTTCAGAAATATTGTTAAATTTATTTCTTTATTTTTATAACAATAATAATAATAACTTAAATGTAATAATGATAATATAAATGGTTATTATTATTATTACACATTATATATTATTATTACTATATATTAATATTTATATTATTATTATTATTGTTAGGAATATTCGAAGTTGATAGTAGCTTCCCTCTAAGAATATAGAATTGTATCAAATTTTTTGCCTAGATCCTCTGAAAGTCACTTTTGACATAAATGTTTCCTTAATATGCATAGAAACAAATAGATTCAGCACATAAAACCTGATCTTTACAAATATAAAATATCAGAATTTCGTAAACTTTGAACGTTAAGGACTCAGCTAATAACAATTACAACCAAAGCATTGCAATAAAAGCATAACACTTGACAGCACAAAATTGAAAATTAAACCGTACAAAAGCAACTGAAATTATGTGTCAACCGTATTTCGATAAAGACCCTGTGTCCATTTATTTTATTTTGTAAAATTCTAGTAGCAACGAGTTCGTTTAATCGAATAAAAAGAATATTCAACGTAATTAGTCGTAAATTTAATGGCAGATTTTATATATTCATTCATTTGTCGCATAAAACGAATGAATAAACGAACGACGCGTAAGATGAATTTCTGATAACGAATGGCAGAAATTGAAACATAAAATATGAAAATTGAAGAGAAAAGGCTGGCGGCCATTTCTGGTGTAATCGTGAACGTAGCTTAATCTGAGGTAGTTTAAAAGCGATGACGAAGGTGGTGGTTGTAGGAAGGTAGAACGAAAGGGAAGAAGAGGTGCGAGTTTCAAGACGGAATCCTCATGGCTGACTCAGAGTCCAAGACTTAAGTCAGCAACTATAAGCACGAATTTCTATTCTTGGCGGTCTCAGTCAGTCGTGGACCCCCATGGACTCGAGCTCGGCTCTCTGGCTGCACATTTCATCGCAGTCTCTTTCTTCTCATAAATTTGTCTCCCTGTACGTGGCGAAAAAATTGCCTCGTCTTTTCCTTGCCCTCGATGCTGCCAGCAAAGTCGTTGCAAGATATGGAACGAACAGTTTTTAATTAATACTATAATAATTGTATGCATAATATAATAATAATAATATATAATATATAATAATAATAATGTCAATAGTAGAATTAATAATAATTCTTATCATTTTTTATTTTTAAAGATTTAATGATTAATTTTTAAAGAATTAATAATAATAATAATAATATAATTAGTGATAATAGTAAATAAAAATAATAATACGTAACGATAATAAAAGTAATAACATTAATAATATACCAATGTATAATACAGATATAGTAATAATATATAATAATAATATTAATCTAAATTTTGACAGTGAAAATAACAGCGAACACTTTGTATTTTTGAAATAAATAAAGAACTAAATTTATATGCACCTTTAACATAAATTAATACTAAAAAATTTGTAATGAAATATGGAAACAGACATTTTGAATATTTATCGACTATAAAAGTAATGTATATAAATGTATCCATTTTATACAAAGTGTGTTATTTTTATCGACGCTCCTAACTACTTTTTTGAAAGAAATTAGTTAAAAATCAATTTTTAGGAACACATAATTGAATACATTCTATTAAAAAATAAAATTTTCATTAGATATTAGAGAGAAATTTATTTCGAGAAGAATTTATAATTGATTAGACTGCTGTCGAACATATAGTGCTTCGTAATTTTGTTATTAATCTAAATTTAGCTGATAGAAAGTTCTATTTATAAGCTCGAATAACGTAACACAGAATTTCAAGGGTCTGAAACTTGTGCGGAAGATAAAAGGTATCCAAAATCGCTCTTTTCGTAACGTTAAAATGGAAAATAAATTTATAGGTCTACAGAGTTGTACCATCGAACGAATTTGAATTCGATTGGCAGCCGCTTAATTCAAGTTTAATCGATGCGGTGGCCACTTCAAGAAAAGTTATACCACCGGGTTCTGCGAATTATACCGATAGGAGCAAATGACTCGAGTGTTTGGCAATCCTGAAAAAAGATACTTGACATTTTTCCGTTCCACCGAAAATCGAACGAATTAAACATTTGCCTTCATATTTATTTGGTTTTATAAAAATATAATTTTGGCGATTAATTTGTTGGAAAATGAAAATATTATTAATTTATAACTGACACAGGGTTTTATATGTACTTCATTGTTGTATAACTTTGACTTACAATATTTATTAATAAATGTAATATAAATAGAAGCAAATGATTCGAGTGTTGGCAATCCTGAAAAAAGATACTTGACATTTTTCCGTTCCATCGAAAATCGAACGAATTAAATATTTGCCTTCATATTTATTTGGTTTTATAAAAATATAATTTTGGCGATTAATTTGTTGGAAAATGAAAATATTATTAATTTATAACTGACACAGGGTTTTATATGTACTTCATTGTTGTATAACTTTGACTTACAATATTTATTAATAAATGTAATATAAATATGTAGGATATTTATTATTTTAAAATTAAATACAAAGAGATTAATTATTGATTAACAAACAAGGATAGTAAATTATTAAACAAGGATAGTTTTACTATCCTTCAAATATATTTTTATTTTTGCAGTGAATCTTGATGTAATAAAAAAAGACACACGCAACGTTGTTGTTTCTTATATAAATAATAAGTAAAACTATTAAATATAAAATTTTCTTTTGAAAGAAAGTAATTTTGAATATAAAAATATCATGTAACGGATTACTGTTTATTGAATGCATCCTGTATCAATCAAATTATTAGTTTAAATTATACTTTGCTTGTTTATTAACATTTTCTTTAATATTGTAAAATAACTACATTAAAGAATGAAGTATTATTGTATATCAATATATAATAAGATACATCTTCTGTTTAACTAATTTGCTAATTTAAATTGCATCATATAATGTTAATGTTTACTAACATTTAATTTAATATTGCAAAAATAAAGTATTATTTGATATCAGTACGTATATTAAAATAAATCAGCTTTCTAACTTTTATGTTCGTTGATATTAAATATTTACTTGTCAACAATTGCATGCAATAAGAATCACAATTGAAAATAAGAAATGGACGATATTAGATACTGCAACGATTAATACAAGATTAATGAATAATTTTATTTCCAAAATATATGTAACTATATATATATTGCGTTTAACGAAATTATAGCTTATATAAAGTGACCAAATGTTCTGCTTTTGACGAGACAATCCTGATTTTTAACAATTTGTCCCGAGTCCCACAGAGTTTCAAAAAAGTCCTGAGTTTTGGAAAGATTAAATTTTTATCGATTCTGTGTCATAAACTAATCATCGAAGAATTTATTTAATAATGGTATTAGATAAATTCATCCTCAACCACTTTAAAAATTTAATTTATAATTACCCCTATGCAAAATAATAAATCATTTTTGTTAAACGAATCTAACAATTATATTTGTAAATTTTACATTTGTTGAAAATTGAAAAAATATGATACAGTATAATTTGTTCTTTGACAATAAAATTTTGTTGCTCTAAATCAATTTTTTCAATAAAACAACTACTCTTCCCCTTTTTTTCAATTTTATCCCGCTTTACCAATGTTAAAATTTTGTTTCTTTAAACTTATGAAAATATTAACACATTGTCGACTCCTCACGAGTTAACTAGTTTTTGCACTTGCATTGTCTATTTTAATTTACAAAACCCAGAACAATATAGAATATTGCAAAAGCTTTATTTATTCACTTAGACGTGTCTGTCTTATTATTAAAAAATACTTTTCTTGTTATTTATGTTTTTATCACAATTCTAGTATTCCAAAATGACCACTTCTACATTCTATTACAAAATAATAGCCAGTGACATAAGATAGCTTTTGCGTGGTCAGCAATTTGTTAACCCTTTGCACTCGACGACTTTTTCTATCGCTAATTCCTTTGTTAATGCAACTATTCTCGTTTTTCAACAGTTGAAAATCAATTTCATCTCCACTCGAGCTAATTTCACTTCCCAAAGACCAAATTTCACCCCCTCCAGTTGCTATATGAAACATCATGGCGACTGAGAGTCACTTCTCGAGCGCAAAGGGTTAAGGGTTTGCGTTCTAACATGTTAAAAAATACTAGTAACAACTTTCTACGAGATTTACTTCTATTTGTTATCTCAAAACACTTATATTTTCCTCAGTATAAATAATTTCGTATGATCATTCGAAAATCACCGCGTCACTGGCATATAATTATGCATAAATAAAGTATCTTAAAGTCTATTTAGGTTGTTTAACTTTTACATTCTGCTACAAAATAATAATCAGTGACACGAGATGATAGTTTTTACGTAAATTTACTGGTCAACAATGTGTTAATAGTTGAAAATTGACTGAAATTTTTTATCTCAGAGTTACATCGATACAGTTTAAGCTTCTTTGCTTTATACCTTAAATTCTGACGCCCATTGATGGCCCAGTTCGGTTTAAGCCCGCATACAGCTTACCCTCTCACTTCTCCCGTTTATTTTTAACAAGACGATTCGCTCCTCGTCGCTCGTAAGAGGCTTTTCCGGTTCCTTCCTCGGGATCACGGTTATCCGGATTTCTTCTTATTCGTATCGAGACTGCGGTAACATTAATTGAAAGCACTGAACAGAAAATAAGGTATAAATGTAGGATTGGGATCGATCGCGGATGACGAGTTTGAGATACTTGTGAGACACTTCTCCTTAAATAAACTTTAAGGCGTAATATAAGGAATGCAAAATAATAAAGATAAAAACGAAGATATATATTTTAGAAGGTACATAAGGGTAGAACAATGAAAACTAAAGAACTGCGACTTCTCGCGAATCTAACGACAGGCGTGTCTTCGACTATAAAATGTAAAATATCCTTAAATAAACTTTAATATAAATTGTACTAAGGCGTAACATAAGGAATGCAAAATAATAAAGATAAAAACGAAGATATATATTTTAGCAGGTACATAAGGGTATAACAATGAAAACTAAAGAACTGCGACTTCTCGCGACTCTAACGACAGGCGTGTCTTCGACTATAAAATAAAATACAAATATAGATTACAGACAGTCCTCAACTTTCGCACAATTCGCTATTTTGTATATTTTTAAAATTTCAACTTTTGCAATATCTTTGTTTAAACACTTAATCGAGCAGCAATGAAATACATAATGGAAGCTGATGAAAACGTCAAGACTTTGATAATTAAAAATATGAACGAAGCGTTTGTAAATGTTGACAAATTTTTGACTATCACTGAAGAATGTGATCTGAATGGAGAACGTATGGCGATTGAGAAAGACACAGCATGTTACAGAAATCTTTATCAAGAAAAGAAAGAAAAGGGTGGTATTCGACTAACTCTTGACAAGTTTGTAAGGAAAATACCAGAAAGCAATAACGCACGCCTTGTTATCTTTGATAAGTAAATACTTTAAAACACAATCTTTGGTGCATTTTTCTTTTTACATCCTTCTATTTTCGAACATTCAACATTCGCACACATTTTCAGGCACAAATTATGTGCGAAAATCGAGGGCCACCTGTATAATGCATAATCAATAGCAGTGTTTTGCGACTAACTCTCTGTTTTTCTTGAGTTTCTTGTCTGCGACGACAATAAAAGGTAATCGACGACGATCGACAGCGATCGACAATCGATCCTCACCAAAATGCAAAGATTGCAATAGTAGTGGCGGTTCATTGCTGTATTAAGTTCACAGCAACACAAATTTATATATTAGGTGATTGCAAAAGTTCGTATCTGATTCGAAACCAAATTAAATATAACTCATTTGCATGAAAAATAGTGTTTATTAATCAATAATGTACTCTCCATCATTTTCTATAACTGTTTCCCAACGTTTTACAAATTTTTGGGTTCCTTTTTTATAGAAACTGCGTGATTTCTCTTCAAAGAAAGTCGAAAGATAGTTTTTGGCTTCTTTTATAGAGAATTATACTATATATAATCAAATTATTATATTAATCAATTATATATAATCAAATTTCTTGCCATTCAAATTATTTTTCTGAGAACGAAACAGATGAAAGTATGAAGGGGCAAGATTGAAGAAATATGGCGGATGATAGAGGATTTAGCATTTGAACTTTCTAAGTTTTTACAGTGTCTGATGAGTGACACATGTGAATGACAAATTTTCGAATTTGGAAACATTCATCTTTAAATTACGTCAACGAAAATGTCTCCATCAGACATTTTGGAACCAAAAGTTCCAAACTAAAATATTCAATGAATTTTCTTCTTTGAAGAACTATGTTTCACAACCTATCTGAGAAAAATAGAATCTCGGGACGATAGTAAACAGAGTCCTTCTATATGTTTATAAAAAAAACAGTATTTTTTGCAAGAAATTTATCATTTTAAACTTTTCCAACTCTTGATTTAAAAAATATTATAAAGCGATGATGGAAATATGTATAAAAATATTCTTGGCACAAAATTAATTTCTCGAAACTTTGTGACACGTGTAACCAGTTTTATATCCAATTCTCGATTATTGAAATTGATACATAAACAAATTCAGTATAATTTCGTCCCGATATCGAAAACGGGCGAGAAACAGTAATTAACTAAATGGATATTTAATATTCAATTCGCCTCGAGTATTTACATTTTACGAACATTAATAATCGAGCATTAATTTTATCGATAATCCAGAAATTAATTCACCGTTCATTAAAGACTTGAAATAATCCGCGAGAACGCCTCGAATCGCTTCCCCAATTTTTTCCCTCGACATTGGCTGGTTGATACGCTATCGTACTTTTTATCCACGCCAATTAATTTCTCATAAGTATGCTAAACTATACTTCGATTACTTTTTTGCTTCTACATGTATCACTTGTGAAAATTCAAAAAAATTAATAGTGCAGTGTGAATGTGCGTAAAAATGTTTTAACAACTCGATAATTTGGCACAGTGATTTAATTCGAACTCTCTTTAATTGTCTTTCAAGATTTCTGATTTCTGAATTTATTAATGCATCGTAGCAGTGCCATTCTATTAATTTTCAATTTTACTCGATTTTAGTGCAATATTGCAGTGCATTTTTAATATTTTCATCTGCTAGGAAAAATACAAATGGAAAATCGTTAGCGTAGTTGATTAATATACTCAAATGCATTGATTTGGCACATGTGCAGTGACGTGTAGTCCATGGAAGCTGTAGAAACGTCACTTGCCTTATATTTTGTAAAATATAAATAATAAATATATATTGTGCGTTCCTTTTTTAAATCAAAATAAATAAACTATTTATTTTCGTCATTTTTAGTATTTGTTTATAATTTATATGGAAACACAGCTTCCTTATCATCAAATATCACCGCAAGCCATTGGCAATATTATGCAAAAATAACAAAGCACTGCAACAGAAAATAAATAAATCTTCTTTTCAAAAAATATAAAGCATAGCCCAATTAATTACAATTAAATAGAAAATATCAGAGAATGTATCGAAAGCAACAAGTGGATATTAACTTACCAGTATGAAAAATCGAAGTTGATAAATAAATAAATATAATTTGCATTCTGCATGTTCGTCTTTATATACGAATCTACTTATAAATCAATTAATCCAAGTGGATCGCTATCTATAATCGTTGCATATCTAATAAGTCCTTGCGTATATCGCGTTCAACAGTTTGATCAGGATCGTAAAAAGGCGAACAGCGCAGAGGAAAGGAAAATAATGGCCACGAAAAGGGGAATCCAACCGATACTGAAAGCAAAACGAGAGACAGCGTAATTTCCGTGTCTGCGTTTATCGAAATCAGCGAAGGTAAAAGAAAAAGCGAATTTCGATGAAATCCTACGAAGGACACATAATGGTGGGGTGTTCTGTGCCGCAGTGCTGTTTGACTAACCCAGTTTCGAATCAAAAATAGCCGTTCCTTCGTATACACTTGCACGCGCGCCGTTTTGCCATTTTCTGCCTTTTCGATATTTCATGGAATTTGATCAAATATTTCAACGACTTTCGAGATGGTCGACGAGGACGCAGCGGGTATCCGCGAGCCATCTGCATCCGAGCAGAGTCCCGTCTCGTGTTTGATTTCCACCTGTGCACGTATTTTCATCTTTCTTTCGAACGAATCGTTACAACAACCGACACCAAACGGAAGATCGATCGATTCTCGAGCACCCGTTGCCCTCTGCTTCTTAACGTCTGTCGCGCGTGATTCTTTCTCGAAATCGTTCGCGATCGTTGGCACAATTTTTCCGAAAACGATGCGGTATTTTTCTTGCCAATGTGTGTTTTACTTGAGAGTAGTTTAAGTGAAGCAAAGGAGAAATGAATAATAATTATAAGCGTGCCTGCTGCAAAGGCTTTAGCTGTATAAGCAATAATTTCAATTTCCATTTTAGAGAAAATGAAGCCATTTTCAGTTATATATACAGTAAAAGTTGTCTTCTTCTTAATAAATGCAATAAATGTGGTGAAACAGCAGTTAGCTGGAATTGCGCGCGAAAGTATTCGAAATTCAAATGTGTACACTTGTTACTTTGGACTTAAAAACCAAATTGATGTAAGTTTATATTTACGTATATTTACAATTTATTATTTTCCACTGGATTTACGTTTTTTAATGTCATTAGATTGCGTTTGGAAAGACACAATGCTCTTATTTTGTCTAATAGAAAATTTCCTTTCAAGTTTATATATGACTCTTTGCACACGGCATTCACAGGCGTTTGCAATAGAAACTATTGCTAAAATATTGCTAAAAAAGTAATATTTTCAATTGCAACTATTATCTGAATTGCATAACGACAACGTGCGTACATACAAAACTAAACAAATGCAATTAAAGTGATGCAGCGTTTCCCAAACTGTGTTTCGCGAAACATTAGTGTTCCACAAACAATTACTAAGTACTTCACAAAAAATGATGAAATTGAAGTACAACAAAACATTGTCTGCTTTTATGCGTTTCACGCGATTTGAAACAACTCTCGAAAATCGAAATTTACTCTAGTGTTCCTTGAAAATTTGATAACTAAAGAAGTATTTCGCGGAACACTGTGTCCTATAAACAATTACTAAATGTTACGCAAAATACATGAAACTGGAGGTAAAGTAGAACAAAACATTGTTTTCTTTTATGCGTTTCACGTAATTTAAAACAACTCTCAAAAGGAATTATAATATAACTTAAAACCAAGATCTAGTGTTCCTTAAAAAGTGTTCTATGAAAGTGTTCTGCAAATAATTATGAAATAGTGTTTAAAGTATAACAAAACATTGTCCATTTTTATGCGTCTCACGTAATTTAAAACAACTCTCAAAAGGAATTATAATATAACTTAAAACCAAGATCTAGTGTTCCTTAAAAATTGTAGAACTTAAAAAGTGTTCTACAAATAATTATGATATGGTGATTAAAGTATAACAAAACATTGTCCATTATTATACATTTCACGCAATTTGAAACAACTCTCGAAAGAAATTGCAACTGAGAACCAAAATTTACTGTTCCTTAAAAATTTTAGAACTTAAAAAGTGTTCTGCAAATAATTATAAAATGGTGTTTAAAGTATAACAAAACATTGTCCATTATTATGCGTTTCACTCAACTTAAAACAACTCTCGAAAGAAATTGCAATTAAGAATCAAAATTTACTGTTCCTTAGAAATTGTAGAACTAAAAAAGTGTTCCGCGATGAGAAAAGTTTGTTTTTGAAACACTGACGCGACGAAGTGATTAGAGAAATATCCAAAACCCGCCAAATTCAAATCGAAACTAACAAGTATAAGACAAAATCGCTTAGTTCCCCAGAAGAAAAACAATTAATCGAGACTGGTAGCGATGGATTTCATATCGATCGGTTTGTTAGCAAATGAAGCGATGGCCAATTCAACGAATCGATTTGACGAGCAATCGCC
The DNA here is from genome assembly GCA_963969225.1 of Xylocopa violacea. Lineage (NCBI taxonomy): Eukaryota > Metazoa > Arthropoda > Insecta > Hymenoptera > Apidae > Xylocopa > Xylocopa violacea. The sequence continues at coordinate 27,485,246 of CAXAJV010000004.1, forward strand.
CGTATCGCCGAGGGCAGTTTGGGCACAATTTAGGCTACCTCGCTATCTCTCCCGCGCCCCTCGCTCTCTCCTTCTCTGCTGCGCCCTCTGTCATGATTGCCTTATATACGTAAACGTTCTCATCAGCCTGCAGGCTGGTTATGCGGCTGCAGTTGCGTCGATGCGCGCTGCACCAGTTGAATACAAGTCGACGTGTCGTCATACTGCCGTTAATTTTCGGCTATGAAACAGCCTGTCTATAGAACATTCGGACCGTTTATCGACATCGAACCGACGAATCGAATTAATGAGACGAAACGAACGAGTTCGCCGTTGCCAGGCTGAAATTCCCGCAATTTTACGTCGAGCTAAGTAATTGATCGTACGAAAATGGCGCGCACTTTGGACAGGCTGGTGAAAATGAGAAATGCGACGTATTTGAAACAATTTGTCTTCTCGCTGGATTCTGATAAACGGCACATACGCGATTTCTTGTTTACACTCGAATTTTTGTTGATTAAAATTACTCAATATGGCTCTTGTTATTTTTTACTCAAGAGTATTAAGGGCGAACCAATTCTGGCGAGAAGTTATTAGTGTGGGGAACGAGAAATGTAAGAATGAGTGTGTGAATGATTTTATTGCGCATATCTGTAGTAAGGCGTAATATGAGGAATACAAAATAATAAAGATAAAAAAGATATATATTTTAGAAAGTACATAAGGTATAACAATCAAAACTAAGGAACTGCAACTTCTCGCGAATCTAACTAAAATGCAACTGCCGTTCTTCTCCGTTCTGCAAACAGCAGAACGTCGTTGAACAGCCGACGATCGTTTTGCGTTCGACGCAATTCGCGAAGGCAGGCGTGTCTTCGACTATATATCTTATATTGATTAATATTGATTATTCGAGAATATTCGAAACTTGTATAAAAGGCAGAATGTGTGTGCGAATGAGCGAGTATGAGAGTGCTTTGAAAACAAGAGAAAAGAATCTAGAATGTTTAGTGAATGAAAGGTATAAAAGCGTGTGTGTGCCAAGTACAGAGTCAGAGTCAATTTGTATCTGAATGAAGTAATAAAAGTGTACTTTCTTAAATAATTCCTACATTAGTATTTTAAGAGAGTAACGTACCATTTTGGTGTCGCGTTCATAAAAGATATTTTATGCAAGAATAATCCAAAAGAAAGGGAAAGAATGTTGTCACTGCAAACACCATGATATTAAAATTAAATATCTACTAAACTAATGATTCTTCGCCATAAGTCTCTGTAAAGAAAAATAACGAATTATTCACTTTAAAAATCGAGGCTGTATAATATCTTCTCAAACTATCGAATTTGTATATAAAACATTGTCCAGTGTCATCAATAATTTCAAAGCTACTCGAGTACATCAACTTAAATAGCACGAAAATTCGAAAACTGCAATCTCCCCCCAAAAAAAACAATCAAAGTGGTAGCCTCTTACGAAAGAAGAAATCTATTTAATAATGCGGACAATAAGTACAGAATGATCTGATAGAAGAATCACGCGGAGGCACCCACGGTGCCATAGTTTGCAAGAAACTATTAATGCGAGGAAATTTAGCAGCAGTCACGCGAGCTGATAGCGACACCGCTATCGCAATCGTCCATTCCGTAAGGATCACGGCTGGATGAGGTAATATCCGACGAACAATCAACGAAGCCCGGATTCTGGTTGTCAGGAACGCATATCTGGGAATTCATCTTACCAAAGTAATCGTCGCCTTGTTTGCAAGCAGAGGCGGCACGGTAAAATCGGCCCCATCTCGCAAAGGCTGCGCGTCGTTTACGCGGAGGAGATTGACGCCCTGTCGTGGAAATACACGAGCAGCCATTATCGCCATTGACAAATTAACTTACAATTGGATCCTGATTGGACGTAAGCCGATGCAGCGCGGTGCAGGGTTTATAGAAAACAAGGGAGAGCTGCGTGTGCATTGCGCAATGTCACGTGACGCTGGCAACCTAGTCGAGAGCGTCCAAATGAGGTTTGCACGTACGAGGTGTGATTGAATAGTTCGTGCAATTTTTGTTTAATTGCAAACTTCTCGAAATTCGAACTCTCTGTGTGTTGGACATGAAACACGTACGCCAAAGCTTCCTTCTAGATTGAAAACGTTTCCCAAATGGCACTTTGTTTTGTAGCGTTCGATTCATTCAGCGACTTCTGTCCTATATTTTCAATAGACAGTTTCAAAATATTGTTCTTTCTTTCAGTTTTGGAAATAGAAGATAGTCATAAAGAATCAAATGAATACGATGCTAGAAATATTAATAATATACCATTTTGAGCTGGAAATTCGCGAATAACCAATGATGTGCAACCTAGTTCATTATGAAATATAGAAAAGTGACTTAATACGTTAAATCGAAAAATTGTACGTATCCGATAAATTTTGCTTAAATTTGACTTTTTAAATTATTTTAACATTGTGTTTCTCGATATAGCTCGATTTCTAAATGGATGATATAAAAATAAAATTTAAATAAGTAACAATATATATAGTTATTTAACCGTTTCTCACTAAAATAACTGTTTCTTTTTAAAATGTATATGTTTGGTTAATTTTTAAATTGCAATGATGGCGAAAAAGAAATGAATTAGGGAAAAGCTGTTAGAATATTTAGAGCCTGTATCGATTATAAGTTATTTTCTCTTATTACTGATAATAATGATAATTCATAGATATATTTAGTAACCTTTATAATGTTTAATTAAGAAATTACTGTATAAATAAATTATCTGTTACAAAATTATTTTAGATTTTATTTAAAAAAATTTTATTCGATAGTTTCGATTGAATATGGAACAATTTCCCGCAATTAATTTAAGGAAATATTATTAATAGAAATCGAAGCGATGTAAATTTGCTTGCAGCAGCTGAAGCCAGCGTTAAACGAAAAGTTTGCTTTGAATTACTTACTTTCCGAACGCAAACTTTGCTTCATAAACTGTTACGATTTTAAAAAATGCCCATAAAACTTTATTTCAGACTTTCCATTCCCATCGTTTTATAGGATTTCTAAGTCGATTTCATAAAACATGTCTCCCTCTCTATTAAAATGCGGTGCTGTAAAAGTTTATCTAATGATTTTATCATTATTTGTAGCTACTTCACCTATTTGCTTACCAGTCAGATTTTTATTCGTTAACAATTCAATTTCAGTGCTTATTTAAATCCATACAACAAACTATATCTGATAAATGAAAAATTATCGATATCGCGTGATACTTGAAAATAGTAAATCTTCTAAATTCAAGTCACAAAAATTAGTTACTTGTTCCATCTGTGGCAAAATTGCAAAAACATTTTCCTTTTCTACGAAGGCTAGAAATAAAAACGAATAGTGTTACATCTGTAACAACATGTCCGTCGATATTTTAGCCTAACATTTCAATACACATAATATAATAATAAAACAGATTAGAGTTTCAAGTTTGTAAATAGTATTTAATATTTGAAGAAACTCTAATCTGACCCGTAACAGCATTGATCATCATGTACTTTCTATGACCATTTTATTTTCGACTTAAACAGTTCATTTCATTTTTATCCTGGATGTTTAAAAAAAAAAAACATCAAGGTGCGTTATAAAGTGAACTTGAGGGTGCACTTGATTTGGAGGCGGTCATTTTTACCATTTTCTAACAAATCTATGCAACCAATCAGTTTTAACGTCCGCTTCCCTCACTAAAATTCGTGACATTGCAATCAGCACTTCCATCAGATGGTTTATATTTGATGGGAATTACTCAGAACACCAGAATTCTAATCAAACATTCCATTTTCTATCATAAATAAAATAAACTATTGCTAAAATAGCAACACTTTAGCTCCCAACAACAGAAAATTTCCATTTCAATAGAAAACTTGAGGGAAAATGGAAATTTTCTATTACTGGGAGACATTGGCAATAGAAACAATTGCTACAATATTGTTTTAGCAGTAGCTTTTGCTCGAAGCTTAAGACACGCGAAAGGGTGCACTTGGTACCTGCGAGTGACACTGTTTTCCAATTTTCTTTGTCGTTTTTAACCATTTCTCTAACAATTCTATGTAACCAATTCGCTTCCCTCAGCAAAATTCGTGACATTGCAATCAGCACTTCCATCAGATGGTTTATATTTGATGGGAATCATACAGAACATCAGAATTCTAATCAGACAGTCTACTCTGACTCTTCAGGCTCACACATTCACAACAGTATAGTTCACAACTAGTCATACATTCCAATCACGCATACTAAAATTAACAAACAACCTGTGCATATTATTATACCAACCCCTAACTGAAAAACCGCCTGAAGCACAAAATATTCGTGCGCACTGAACAAATAGTTTCGATTTCCAATAGAAATAATTCGCGCAGCCACGAATGAAATGATTGCACGGTGTCTTGAACGGTGACGGAAGAGTGACGCGCGGTAACGCGTCAAAACTAATGGCCGCGATCGACGTAGTTGCGTTAAATCGAAGTGAATCAACGCATTCCTGCCGCGAGCTTGATTTACGACTCGCTATTAACCACGTGCTCCCCCTGCTCTGCCCTCCGCACGCCCTGTCGCTGCGAGTGTATCGAAAAAACGAGGACATTTTTCTTCGGGTTTCCGTCCCTTCCGCATTTTGAAGGCTGCTCTCGCGCGCGAACTCGACGAGTCATCGTTTCGCGCGAAAGCCTGTGCCATAGGACTAGAACAAAACGCAGCCAAGTGTCTAGCCTAACCTAACCTAAACGCGATCTCGTTCCGTCGTGTGGCGCGCATGCGCGGGTCGCAGGGTAGTCGCTCGCTGCCACGGGAGCGAATCGACGGCTGGAAAAAATGAACGAACCGATTTACCAGACTCTGGAAGGAGATTTTCACTCATTCTAGTTGTAGAGCGTTATGTAGAACGTCCTCCAATGATTTATGCAGTACGCTTTGACGCGTGATAAATCATTTCACGGCTATTTCCTCGCCTTTTGTTCGTCGCGTTTCGAGCATTAATTCCTGTATCTTTTAAATACGCGCGCAACGCAGAGACTGCAGTCAGTACGCATATGCGTTCGTACGAAAACGTTTTGTACTTGTGTCGTTCATGATGCATGCGAACTTGAAATTGAGATTATGTAAATTGTTTTTGTATTTTGAGAAATTGTTGAAGTGTCTATAACACTGATTCCATCTTTAATTCTTTTGAAAAATATAACTCGTATCTTTCTGATAACTCTGTGATATTTTCATCGGTTAGATAAGAATCTTTCTAAATTTTACAGAAAAATTGTGAAGAATGAAACGCAATTATACCTTTCACAGTTGTAGTTTTTTTAATTTAGTTAACTTTCTCTATACGTATACACACATATTGTAAATTTCATCAATAACATTAGCGAAATACATACTCTACCCTCCATACAGTTGTACTAATATCTTTGTTATTAGCACTGGGTTTACTATGAGTTTTTTCGGTATTTAATTAGAAAAAAATATAAATTGACCTATCAATTATGAAGTTAAAGTAGAAAAACGAACCTTAATAAAATTACATCAGTTATAATTATTATAATTATTATAACTGATGTAACTTTATTGAGGTTCGTTTTTCTACTTTAACTTCATAATTGATAGATCAATTTATATTTATATTTTTGATTTTATATTCAATTTATATTTTTGATATTTTAATGTAAAGTTTAACGAAAAGTTTTCTCAGAGGGGTCAAAATGACCCCTCTCTTGGTAAACCTAGTGTTAAAGCGACGTCAAGAAATTTCATCAAACAGTAAGTGATTGCAAAAGTTCATGTCTGATTTGAAACTAAATTAAATACAAGACATTTTCATGAAAAATTTTATTTATTAATTAATAATGTATTCTCCACCATTTTCTACTACCGTTTCTCAACGTTTTACAAGTTTTTCAATTCCTTCTTTTGGAAACTCCGTGGTTTTTCTTCAAAGAAAGTCGTAAGGGTAGTTTTTGACTTTTTCTATAGAATTAAATCTTTTGCCATTCAAATTAATTTGCAGAGATCGAAATAGATGAAAGTCTGAAGGAGCAAGATTAGACAAATATGGCGGGTGATAGAGGATTTCCCATTTGAACTCTCTAAGTTTTTGCAGTATTTAATAAGTGATATGTGGAAACACAGTTCAGTTTGTTGTGTTCTGTTCCAAGTTGTTTTAAATGGCAAAACGCAGTCGAATAGTCAACATTTAGTCTCTCAGCAATCTCTTTAGTGGTAATCCGTGGATTATTGTTCACTAATTCACGGATAAACCCATTATCAGTACCGGAAGATCGTCCAAAGCGAAGATTTATCATTTAGATTGGAGTCACCATTTTGAAATCGACTAAATGACTTTTTAATTGTCTTAAGAGCAGGAGCAAGATCCAAATAAGCGTCTTGAATACTTTTTGTCGCAGTTCCAACACTCGCTCCTTTATTATTATTAAAAAAAAAAATGTAACTTTCCATTTTCCATTTTGAATATTAACCCTGCACACAAATTAATTTAAATAAACTTTTTCTTAATATTATGTCGACGTACGGCGCATTTAGATAACTGTCAGTTAATAATATGATTACAAAAAAAACACCAGCACAGTTAAAAGTGCATACTTTTACTATCTATGACACAAATTTTTGCAACCACTAATATAATAAAACTCGCGAGTAATGGCGACGCGTGGAATTCGTCGATCATTAAATACAAACACTTTGCACGTTAATTAATGAAGCCAAGGATTACGTTCTCGATCAGGATTTTGGATTAACTCGACGAACGCGAGACACAAATGGCGCAGCGTCATTTTGTAAATTTTACAATAATTCGACGCGCAATTTGCGACACACCAGGCAGAGGAGAGCACAGGTAAAAGGTGAGAGCAATTAGCGGCGATTACATTGGCACGTACCGTTCCTTGGCCCATTAAGAAGATCGTACCCTTATGCACTTAGCGGAAACGTTCCAGGGAATTCAATAAAAAATGGCGTCCCCCGCGCGGAAACAAGTGGTAAAGCTCCAAATTACGGTCAGGTCACGGTTGCCTAGACTGTAAACGACCCCGTTTACCGGCTTCTAAAAACGTAAAAAGCGAAAGTAATTTATTTCGAACGGCAGTGGGAACCTCGACGAGGGTTCACAGCAAATGTTCCTCGATTATATTCTCGCGATGACATCTTTTCACCACTCTAATTGTTCCTCGACGACTGCGTCCTCTGATATTCGTCCTGATATTCGTCTCTGATCGAAAGACAGAATTCGTACCTCATTCGAAACTGAATGCAAGGCACTCTTCTGCTTTTGGACGAATCCTATGTATACATTACTTGTATAAATGTGTTTGGGTCACTTTTTACTGTTAAACGTCAGTCATGAAAGTCTGCATACACTTCGCAAATCTCAAATATTTGTAAAAAAGGCTTCTTTTCTTACTGCATCAAAACGCTTGCAATGTGGAAAATTCAGTTTGATAAATTAAATTTATATTAAAGTACATACAAATAATTATTAAAATACATATACTTGTTTTCTATGTACTATCCTTAAATAGGTACACATCTCTCATAATTGTAGGATATTTATTAGTGAAAGATAAATACAAGAAATTCAAAATCAGAAAAAAACAACTGAACTGATGTTTTAAAGCATTTACTTAAAAGTTTAATAACACTTAAAAGTTTCAAATACTTTGTTAGATATCCTTTAGATTTCTAATAGTTTTAAGTCCATTTGCTAACAACGAATGCAGTAGCTACATCAAAAATATAATTGTTTTTTACTTAGAAGTAAAAAGAATATTTACTTAGAAGTAAAATTAATTAAAAATAAATTTTTGCTTACTTTTCGACCTGCAAATCCGTAATTGCACACAAAACATCACTACATAAGCTGACCAGATGCTTTTGGGATCAGCTATATATGAAAACAACAGTTGAAACTAAGTAATTCAACGATTTTCGATACGACAGCATTCGACGACTAAAAACAACATAAACTGAGTGTACACCTCGAAGACTAGAGAACGTAAAATGTACACAACGCTTTGTAAACAAAATCTACCAAAGCTTTGTTCGCGTCCCAACCTGTATCTCTGTCAAAAGATGGCGCACATTCCCCAACAATAATGCGGGACACATCGCGAACGACGTCCTACATTGTAGATATCCTCGCCCTTACGTCACGAAACATTATTGCGATGGTTGATCGTTCGTGTTACGCCTTGTATATACGCGCCAGCACCGTTATAGCAAAATATTTTTCCTCGAGAACGCTTGTCGGCCCTTAACGTCGACGGTCTGAAACGATGCCGATAAATATAGCATAAAATAACCCTACGACGCTGTAAAGAGAATAGAAGCTACGTGATCGTCGTGGGCCAGCGTGTTTTCAGCCTGTCTGACGAAACGATACAAATTTTTTTACAGGTGCCAACGAGGCACTTGCCAGGATGAAGGATAAGTCAAAGGTGAAATTGTAGCGAAAGCTGTTGTAAAAGCTGAAATTTCTGTTTCTACGGGTCCCACTGTGTCTGCAGAGTAGTCGTCCTAGTTTTATATTCATTAGTGTAGATAATTATGTGTGTACCCAGCTGATAATGATTTTGTTCATTTTTGTTTCATTTCATTTATTTTTTCAACTTTTATTTTTACCTTTTTACATTTTTTGCTTGCTTCAACTTCAGTTGCACAAACGCACGGTAATTATTTCGAAAATCATGCATATTCTGTAGGAATAGTTCAAATTCATTTTTCTTCAGTATGAATGATATACAGTGCAGTTGTTCGTTTCTTTTCATCTATTTTCCTCAATGTTTATCAAATGAAATATTTTGATTCTATATTTTAAATTGTTTTTCGATAAGTTGCAAAAATTCTTCACTTTGCTTTAAATTTAGTTTTAAATTCTTTTTCGTATGGTCCATTTTTGTCCATTGTATCAAAAGAAACTCAGGTATATTACATGTATTCCCCATACAATTATCTTTTTATTGCTGCTTTAAGATTAGTATTTTTCTTTAAGTTTAATAACGATTGTAATCCTTATTTTTGAGTTTTGTGTTCTGGGTTTGACAAGATGCAAATTATACATGCGTTTGATAGCTTTTTCATTTATCTATTGTAATGTAACGTGCCATTAAAAGCTTTTCTATCAACTTTTATAGTAATCAAACTTAATAATTGACAACACTTTTCACCATTTCTTAATAAAATTTTTACTTTATACATATTTAATTAACAATAACCGCTTATGTACCATCACATTTTAAATTAATTTTCCTAAGTAACATAAATTTATAAAATCAGACGCAATTAATACTAATAGTAACATCGAATAACAAAATTACACAATACGAGCTATAAATTGCCATAGTTTTCATTCAAAAAAAGTTGTTCTTGCAATTCTTAAATATATGTGCAAAACTAAAAGCATAATAAACATAAAGTAGCTTCATATTTTTATTATGTTAATGGTTTATAAAAGTTATAAGGACAGATTGAAATTAATCTTCTGCACGATTACATAATTATTGCTAAATAAATACTATTTCGTAGTACACTCTGCAACGAAACAAACCAAACACCAATCGCAACAATATCACATATTTATCACAAATTACAAATAAATTACACTGAATGTTGCTTGTCTTTCAGATTTAACGCGTTCCACTACCGATCCGACGAAATTTAAACACGATTCGATAAAAATCGAGCGACTCTACCCATCCAGCGATTCCTTTTGAAAAACCCCTCGCGAATCTTGGCAGAGCAAATTCGACAACGAACAGAAAACACTCTGTCGCTTTGCAAACAAGCTACAAGGCGAACCGTCGCCCTGTTCGACAAACACAGTTTTCTGCGCTTATTTCACGATCGTTTGATCGTCGTCGGAAATTTTTCCCAGGGATACGTAATTTAATTCCACCCTTTCTTCCGCCCCCGTCTGCGACGAGTTCACCCTCGAATTCCCCGATAACGCTGGAACGTGAGTCCGTACGGTTGATCGGAGGAAAATTTCGAGGTTAGCCTTTAATAACGATCGTTCTAAGGGGCGGCCTCGTTTGATCCGAATAAATCGCATTGGAAAGTCTGTCGAGAGATCAGTTTACTTTACTGGAGGATTGAACGCTGGATGATACCTAAATTTCGCGAAGGACGCCTCCTCGCGAGAAATAATTGCTTAAAAATTAATTACTTTAGTTAACCCTTCACGATCGTAGCGAGTTTGTACATAATTGTCCTGCTAATCAGAATTAATTTTGGCTAGTCGAATGGCAACGCGTATCATGCAAAATTACGAAGGGAAATAAGATTTCTTTATTCTCTTTTAAACTTTAAATACGTGTAACATAATAGTATGCTTTAATTTTTTATAAAAATTATGTTTTATAGTTCTCCATCGTGTGGTATCTTTTAAAGTAATCTCCAGCATGAGGCTCTGGTTTTCGAGACCACATGTTGCAGAAATAATTAGTTCCGCGACTTCTTTAATTTTTTTATTCGCCCAAAGTGTGAAAATAAAATTTGCCATCGTTACTTTCAGTTTCACGCTTCTTTTTACCATTTCAAAATATTTTAATAAGCAAAAATGGCTAGTTACTCTTAAAGAACACAATCTGCAAAATATTATTTCGAATCCTGCGCATCTTCATTCACTTCTTTATATTATGATGTAAAGAAATATATAATTTTTATTTACAAATAGATAAGAGAAATCGAGAATAAGATTAAAATAATATAGTTATTCATGAGTATAAGTATATAGAGTATAAGTAATTCTCAAATTAATAATTCATTATTTAATACTAAATATTTTTACCTTATTTTTCCCATAAAATTAAGCTGCATTCTGTTAGTATAATTCCTATAAAAAGTATTCTAAAATAATAATAAATCAAGATACAAAAATTTCTTCATAGAAAAAAAGTATAAGAAATTAAGTTTGATCCATCAAAAATCCAAATTCTTATTTATAAATATTATTTAAACCTCGAATTGTAATACTTCAAAGAAGCTTGAATGCTTTTCACTCACATTTTCATACATTTCCACTCAAAATACAAAAAAATTACTCCTTGTTCATCAAGGATACAACACTCTCTTACACTATACTACCATTTCCTCCAAAATGGTAGGTCATCGCAATTCGCTCTCGAGAATCAATTTCACCAATATGTACGATACGAGAAACATTCATTGATTATCAGAGTATCAGACCTTTAAATAAATTTTTAATCAATGAAAGCACTCATGTAAGTAACAGTGAAACTAATTCACAGAATGCCACCTTTCTTGCTCTGGTTGGTATAGAATATTTCGATTTTTACTTTAAGTTAACTTAATCCTTTGGGTACCAATTGATTTGAGAAGATTGTTGAGTTTGGAACAGATTCAATTTGCTGATGCACAGTAAATTTTGTGCAAGAATTCACTTATTTCAACGATATACATAGCAATTAAAATTGCAAAACTCTACATAAATTTAAGTAAAAAAAACGAAACGAAGATAAATTTTCATCATATTTCTCGAAGTCACCTGCATCATTACAAATTTCTTTAATAAAATATATTACTTATTTTTTATATCATGGCGTCACAAACAAGGTTCACTGACGCACTGAAAGAAACACTATCGCAACTGATACCAATTTATACTCTTGCATGAACAAGAATGTGCATTGTCTAAATTTAAATAAAGACGAAACAAGTTTATCAATCGCACAGACATAAGAATAGACCACGTTAGCAATGAAAGCATCGTATAAGTAGATACGATAGAGCAATAAAAAGAAAATTGTATAAAAGAATCGCAATTTGATGCGCGATCGTTAATGCTCGTTAACGTGTAATCAAGACTAAACAGAGAGAGAGAAATACTTTTACACAGCTTTCTCTTTTTGTTCCTCTATCGCTTTTCACGCTGATTTCCGTGATCTATTCTTATGTCTATGATCAGCCGTCAAATCCACGCAAGGGGTTAACCTAACCTATAAGTAGGAAACACGTGTAATCGCGATCGAAGGAGAAACGTGTCCGCACTCGTGCAAGACAGATCACCGTAACTAAGCAAGAATGTAGGCTGTTACCCTTTATCGTGTCGTGGCACTCGAGGGTTGTTGGATGACCTTTCCCTCTCGATTTGACGGCCTGTCTGAAGTCATCCACCTTTCAACGCTCCTTGTACGTAGCTCCATCAACGCCATCTCGTTCCAACGAACGACTCGACGACTTTTTTCCTCCCGCCGCGTCGTGCAAATTCTAATTTCCGCTTTAGTCGGAAACGAAATCGATTCTCTTCTTTCTGTCGAGGAAAAACGTATATCGAGGATCTGTTTGTTTTTTCTGTTCTGTTCTATTGTCGAATCAAAACGCAATCTTCGTCGAAAGGTAAGCTTTTTGTTATTTATGGAAGTTTTACGTTGCAGTATTATAAATGGGTGTGAATAAATAAGTTTTTAGTATTATGAGATTATTTTTGGAGATTGTACTCCGTTTTTGCTACCAATAAATGTTGCGTTTCTCTTTCTCTCTTTTTTGGAGCTTGTACCTCGTAATCACTTTTTCCTTTATGTGACGTTCTACTTGTTTCATTCAAAATAAAAATATACAATTTTTATAATTTATTTTATAGTTTTACAAACTTTCTTGAATAAAGTTTCCATTTTAATAATACTCCTTGATGTTTATAAAAAACTAAGTAATTTAAATTTGCCGATTAATCATCTTCTATTTCTGCTAAACTAGTTTTTATTTTTAATAATAATTCTAACAGCTAATTCTACTAAATTTGTTTTTACAATATTAGTATTAAATTTTGATATTGCGATATTTAATTTTGTTTGCCATTAAATTAAATTCATTTTCTTCTCCTATCGATAGAATTTAAGAATGAAACAGCTGACTGATTTTTCAAATTAATTGCGCGATTAGTTTTCGCTTTAAGTATAACAAACGATGTTTCGCTTATGTATGGATTACGCACGTGAACACGAATCTAACTGTTTGAACAAACGTCTATCCACCCTGCTAATAGAAACGAGGAAAGTGCCAAACGACGCAAATTAGGAGAACGTAAGTTGAAGGACTATTATACTATCCAAAGATTCTTCAGTAATTAAATATGTTATAAACATTAGGTTTGAGTAACGAATTATCACAGGCTATTTTATATTTTGCAAAATAATGAGGATTGTAATGAAGTAACAAGATTACTTTTAAATATTTTCAATACCACGTGTGTGGTATTTACATTAATTATAAGGTATAAAATTACATTGAAAGGAATATTCCATGTAGTAATTTATCACATTTTTTAGATAAAAAATGAATATTTGTAAAAAATATTTGTAAAATGTAAATGATATCAAATATCAAATAAATATAAATATTACATAATTAAAAAAAAGAATCAAGTACTCATAATGCAGAAAATTACAAATTAATCCATCAGATTTTATAATAATCTTGTCGTGGTCATAAATACAAAAACTGAAGAAAATAATTTTATTTAAAGTTCAACAAATTTAATAATGAAACAACTGAAATAACTAACTTTATTAGTTTTTACGTAATGTGATGAAAATAATTAATTGAAAATTGTTATTTCCTACAGAATTTCATCCATTAGTACAAGAATTCAGTTTAGATTTCCTAGTAATTAAGAACATCTTTAACAAACGTATTTTAATTGCTATATACTTCTCTGTTTTGTGCATTTAAATCGCAAGTATAATTTCCTTTAACACATTTGATATAAATAAATAAAATTTCATATCGTTTAGAATTAAAATATTACATTTTGTAATAAATTTTTAATCGATGAAAGCTAACAATAAAACTAATTTACAAATTGTCACTCTTTTATTATTAGTAAGTACAAAATATTTCGATTTTTACTTTAAAATTGTTGCAATTTCAAGTAAAAATGATTTAAACCAGAAAGAATTTTAATACAAGAAAATAATGGCATCCAACAGAATACGCACACTATTTATCACACTAAAGAGATTTAATCCATACTCGTAAAGAACGCTGCAAAGAAACGTAGAATTCGTCCACACGTTAAAATTATACAGTTACTGACTATAATTTTAGCGAAATACTCTCGTTTTTCGCAAACACTTTTCAATCAAACGTTGATCTTCAAAGCGTCCTTTAAATTCCACGTAACGCGCTCAACTCAAAGAAAAGTAACCGATAAATGCGTTGTTGTACCGTTCGAGCAACGTAAACGATCTCCGTCGATCTCTCGAAAGCGAAACGAAATAAAAATGGCAGAAATATGGGTGGACGTCGGGAGGATATAAACGCTGAGGCTGGTGCGGTCTTTGATGTCGTATTGAACGGAAACGACATTAAATCGATCCACGAATTAGCTGAAAGGAGAAAAGAAGAACGCCAACGACTTCCGTTTCGTCGAATCGTGTCGCTTCGCTAATTTTAACCCCTTCGCTACCGCGCGTCGTATAGTCGTCTCCCGTTTAGTCACTTTTTGGTACCAAACGCCATTATAGTCTTTCTCTTAATTCTGAGTGATGGTTTTTTTAACGAAATACCATTGCTGCGATTCGCTTATTTTTTTTGGTCCAAGTCGAAAGCTTTATTGCACGGTTAGTTCTAAAATTTTTAATGTCGATGAAAGGAATATGGAAATATGTATGAATTAAAAATTATTATAGAATGTTTTATTAAATGTCTACCATGTTAAGTGAATGCGTTAAAGATATCAGTTTATTTTCGCCAAACGTGCAATATTTAAATATTTTGCAGAGTTTAATAAACTCATACTAAAATGGACTACAAAGTTTTATTTCGATTTATTCAAGTTTTCATCTTTTCTTCAGAATTCGCGTAATTATATCTTGCGAATGAATAAACACTTGTAAAATGTTCCTTGTTTCTTCAAATATTTGAAAGTTTAGAGTTGTATGCATACAAACTTTTATGACTAATTAAATTTAATAACTTGTATCAAATGAATTATACCTCCTTAAAGAGTATTAATTTAATATAAAATATAAGTTTAGGAATTTTATATTACCCTACAAGTTTATTAAAATTATCATACACAATATTAATTTTATAATTAAATTATATAATATATATTTGATAAAAATTATTTAGAAATGTTTTCGTGTGTTCGAATTACATTTGTTTTCCCACTACACGTTTTAGTTATAGCAGTAACACTAGAACTAAAGTAGTCAAGACGACTGGTTCGTAACTTCAAAATGTAGAATTTATTTTTGGCTAGAAAAAAAATAAAGAATACTTCTTATTTTTTGTAATATCTCTTTTCTTCGCTTTGAGTCAAGTGTTGAGCGATATCTCTAAAATTTATACTTAAAATTTCGTCATAATATATTATAACTAACTTAAACATTATTTTATGGTAACGTAAATACAGTTAAATGCACAATGAAAGACATCGAAACACATATCGCGATACTAATTTCACTAGTGCCCACTCCAACCAACAAAATTATCCGTACAATTAGTATACCTTTGTCACACTTAAAAGGTTAACTCATTCGCATCATACGTCGACCATTACTCGCAAGTACCTATTACGACCCACAGTAAGTATGGCGTTATCCTTCGTTTAGAACAACGGTTCTTAATCCTTTGCACTCCAAGTTACTTTTCAATTTTCTTGCCTAATCCCTACTTGAAATTCACTTTCAAGAACACCACTTCGACTGTTACTGCATATTTAACAAATGAGTGCAAAGGGTTAACTGGGGTACGCTGACCCTTTGGAGGTCCCTTGAATAATTTTTACATTAACTTTGCATCCTCCAACTTTTCGCTTTTATTCAAATAATAAACGTATTTAATGCGAATTCTACGTGGCCAAAGTGTTTTGTATTTATTGTTTCTTAACTAGTTATTGTTTAGGGTTGGGATGGGGTCTGTAACAAAATTTTGTTCAAGAGGAGGTCCTCGAACTATATATAAATTTAACACGTTGCAAGCGGGAAAATGTGATCACAGTTCAGAAAAAGTGAAAGACTGTAATCTCAGTTACGTGATTTTACAGACGCGAGATTGTAATGATCACAGTCCAAAAAACAAACGTTGAAAGTAGGAGACTGTAATCTCAGTTACATGATTTTATAGATAAGAGACTGTAATGATCACAATCAAGAAAAAACAAACGTTGAAAACGAGGACTATATTTTCAGTTATGTGACATTGCAGGCGGAGACTGCGATCACAGTCCAAAAAACAAACGTTAAAAGCGGGAAACTGTAATCTCAGTTACATGATTTTATAGATAAGAGACTGTAATGATCGCAGTCCAAAAAACAAACACTGAAAGCAGAGGACTATAATTTCAATAACACGATAGACAGCAGTAAATCTTTTATTTACAAAGTTAAGCTCCTTCTCAGCAATAACATTCTCAAACCACCAAATTAATTAGCACGCGAAAGAACTAGATTTGCTCTCTACACGTTCAAGAACGCAGAAAGCCTAAGTCGCGTGCATTGTGTTAAGAACCCCTGATTTAGAATAGCGTTTCGAGACCTACCGTACTGAACGCGTAAGTATGCATTTAAATAGAATACCTCAGTCGTGTCTCGAGGTAAATGAAATATGACATAAATGGGTTAAGGGTGGTGCCGTGGCGCTGGTCGAACGATCTCGATCGGTATCGCGAGGAGCGTCGAGACGCGTTCGCAGACGAGGAACTCGGGCGTCGTACATTTCACGACATCGCAGACACGTAGTCAGACGGGCTGCACTATTTATAGTGGCGGAGTTTTCTGCGGAGAACGGTGAAGGACGAGGAAAGCGCGAGGTTAGGTGGAAAGAGGGACGAGAGGCCAGCCGCCGCCTGAATTAAGGCTAATTCACTATCGTTGACGGGATCTTTGATCTCCGTTACGTGCTTCTAATTGAACATTAAACGCTAAAACTTCAATAGACGGCAGTTCGTAATACGTGCCGTTTCTTGCGTTTAATTGCCTTCGTTACGTCCGCTTCTGTTGACTTCGCGGAATTCTTTGGTATCGACTGCGTTTGGTAAAGTGACTCGTGATTCCGTATCAAGCATGGCGGATGGGATGGATGAGTGGCCACTGGCGACTTTAATTAACAATCAAACGGTTATCTTCGTTATGGTGTGAATAATTTAAACAACAGGCTAGAAGAAACGTTACTGATACAGATACTTTTTTTTTAACATGAAGGGGAATAAGGAGTACGATGATAAAATATTGTATCAATACTGTTTCGAGGTCAAATAGATTTTTTATGCACGATGGGAAATTTGTTAATTCGTCTTAAATACTCAAAATTATCTGCTGTACAATTTAATATTTAATTGTAAGTTTCTTTTTCAGATCGTGTATTTCAAAATATGGCAGGAAATTTGTTAACTCATCTTAAATACTTAAAATTATCTACACTGTACAATGTAATATTTAATTATGTTTCTTTTTCAGATCGTGTATTTCAAAATATGGCAGGAAATTTGTTAACTCGTCTTAAATATTTAAAATTATCTATACTGTACAATTTAATATTTAATTATAAGTTTCTTTTTAAGATCGTACATTTCAAAATATGGCAGCAAATTTGTTAACTCGTCTTAATTACTTAAAATTATCTATACTGTACAATTTAATATTTAATTATAAGTTTCTTTTTAAGATCGTGTATTTCAAAATATGTAGTTAATTTTCTGTGCAACATGGGTTTTTTTAATTGTATGTCTCAAAGAGTACAGGCATTATCTGATAATAATGTTATTTAAAAAGCAGGAAAAATTCTATTGAGCTTAGAATAGTAAAAATAATACAATCGAGTCTATTGCAAGAAACGTGTCGACTATTTTTCCAACAATTTGGGTCTCGTATAATCAGAACAATGGTCATAATAAAAATTAATCATTAAGTATATCAAATATTATTATAGTATAAACATACTATAGTAAAAGTGCTTTATAACGTTTATTAGAATAAAAAATTGAAGAGACAATTTATTTTCAATGACAATAAGTTTAGTTCAGAGTAGCGTGTGCGTAAAATAGTAGCAACAAGAGGTATAATTAGCCAACAGCAGACGATAAAACAGTATATTCCTACTACATTATTAAAAACAATGAACAAAAACGTGATTCTAATCCCCACATCACGAATCACGAGCATTTATTTATTTACCCTAATGCATATTATAAATCATCCGCAACGCGCAACCATAAATCACTGACACGACAAGAATGCACCTTTCAAACCGTCGAAACGCGTCCCCTGCCCTTCCCCTTCGAGGAACAATAACCCTGAGCCGGAAAGAAGGGAACGGAAAGATTTATCGCTCGACGGACAATTAAGAAATCTGATCGATCGCGCGGGGTTGTTTAAAGCCGAGTGGTGAAAGCCAGGGAGCAGATGTGGATTGTCCTTTACGACGGACCCGGCAGAGATCGCGGCGCCAAGTAACAGACCCTCGACGTCGCGCGAAGACGCCGCCAACGACGCTGGCGCTAACCCAAATCGCGCGTCCACCCCGCCTGATCCTCCTTGTCCCACCTCTCCTCGTTGCTCGTACATTTCTCTACGTTGCCCCGTTTCGCGACGCTTTTTTCCGCGATTACACCCCCTCTCGTCTCCATAGGGATCACGGATTATGGCCAAAATGTACGTCGATATTTCAGCGTACCATATCAATACGCATACAGGTTAAAGTTTCAAATTTGTAAATAGTATTTAATATTTGAAGAAACTCTAATCTGACCCGTAACAGGGGTTATCGTATACTTTCTATGACCATTTTATTTTCGACTTAAACAGCTTTCAGGTAATTTCATTTTTATTCTGGATGTTTTAACACTTTGCAGTCCGAATTATTTATCAATTTACTAGTTCAGTCGACAACAACTCCCTACTATGTCAAGTGTTTCATTTGAAATTTACTTGATATGTACTTGAAAATGTTGTCAGTTGCAGGACAATTCCTCGCTACTTGCAAACTCCAAAGCAACTCTAAAACTTTGTTGTAATTTATGTTTGCTTCTTTTTCTTATTTAGCGATGTCTAGTCACGCTCGACAAAGGACCGCAAAGGGTTAAAGAAAGGTCAAGGTGCGTCATGCAATTATTACCTGTTACGATCGAGGCTTAAGACACGCGAAAGGGTGCACTTGGTACCTGCGAGTGACGTTGTTTTTCATTTTTAACCATTTCTCTAACAATTCTAAGCAACCAATTCGCTTCCCTCACCAAAATTCGTGACATTGCGATCAATGAATCCGTTTGTCTTGGCCAAATAAGCCACCCCCATCAGATGGTTTATATTTCATGGGAATTAGAGAGAAGAAGGGAATTCTACACATTCAAAACAGTATAGTTCACAACTAGTCATACATTCCAATCACATATATTAAAATTAACAAACAACGATTACCTGTGCATATTATTGCACTTTTTACGTGAGGTTAAATCCTTGTTTGAGGCCACTTCCACCCTAAACGCACTCGTTGCGGCCACCTTAAAGATACCTTTTTATTTTTTTCTTGAAAATTTATTGTTCGATTGATTATTATTCTGAATATTATCTCTCTCTATTTGAATATCATTGATATATTATTATATTTATTATTATTGATTATTATTTGCAAAATTTGATAGAAATCTATGCTTTGGATGATGTTATACAAAATAAGTGTAGAGCTTTCTCCACGTTAATTCTTAGGGTTAAACATTTAGAACAGTTTTTACAGACTAAACAGTATGAAACTGAAGACAGTCTGAAAAATTCCATATCAGAGTTTATTGATTCTAAAGATCAGAATTTCTTTAAGACAGTCATCTATGCATTAAAATCTCGTTGGAAAAAGTGTATTGAAGCAAATGGAGCATATTCCAAATTCCATATCAGAGTTTATTGATTCTAAAGATCAGAATTTCTTTAAGACAGTCATCTATGAACAAACAACGATTACCTGTGCATATTATTATACCAACCCCTAACTAAAAAACCGCTTGAAGCGCAAAATAGAAAAAACTATCTATTCGTGCGCACTGAACACCAGGAATTATGGACTATCGCCAAAATGTACATCGAATCGCTAATATTTTTCTCCACCTGTTCGCAGCCACCCCTTCCGCGTATTTGTAGTCGAGCTAACGCGGCGAATCCCAGATTTTGAGGGAGACAGACGTGATAAAGGGGCAGGGAACGTGATTTTAGCAGTTCAAGGGCAGATTTAGATGGATTCAGGTAATTGCACGAGGGAATCGGGAAATATTGGCAGAACTTAATGAAAAGGAAAGCTTTGCGTATATTGGAGGCATGATTGCGACGTATTCGCTTTTTGGGACGAAGGATAGTTCTGCGAGGAAGTGAATTTATAAAATTATTAGGTTTGTATTATATAAAACCTGTAATAAGCATATTAACTCTTTGTACTCGACGACTTTTTCGATGGCGCATCATTTTCTTCGTCACTATGCGCTGTGGGCGCTTCGAAAGCTTGCGCTTGTAATGCTATTGGCGTTTAGAAAGCTTACGCTTAGAAAGCTTGCGCTTGTGATACTGTAGACGCCTAAAAGCGCTTAGAAAAATTGCACTTGTGATACTGTGGGCGCTTAGAAAGCTGGCGCTTAGAAACCTTGCGCTTGTGACACTGTAAGCGCTTAGAAAGCTTGCTTTGTGATACTGTAGGCGTCTAAAATCACATAGAATACTTGCACTTGTGATACTGTGGGCGCTCAGAAAGCTGGCGCTTAGAAAGCTTGCGCTTGTGACACTGTAAGCGCTTAGAAAACTTGCGCTTGTGATACTGTGGGCGCTTAGAAAACTTGCGCTTGTAATGCTATTGGCGCTTAGAAAGCTTGCGCTTAGAAAGTTTGCGCTTGTAATACTGTAGACGCCTAAAAGCACTTAGAATACTTGCACTTGTGATACTGTAAGCGCTTAGAAAGCTAGCACTTCTGATACTCTAAGCGTTTAGAAAACTTGCGCTTGTGATACTGTAGGCGCCCAAAAGCGCTTAGAGAACTTGCAATGCAACAATGCAGAATACAAAGAAATGAATAACACTGTTCCAGTATTTTAATCTTAAAAAAGGTATCTTGTAAAGTAATCTTAAAAGGTTAACTATCATTACAAACATGAATAATAGCAATAAGGAAAATGGATGGCTACAGCTAAATTAGTATTTCAAATTGTTTTATGATAAGGAGAGGGTCCTTGAAATTCTCTATTGACCGTATTAATCAATTCTAACACAGTCTAAATTAAAATTATTAATTTTACGCTGCAACAATTCTAATTCGACGATTAGCAGACTCGTAATTCCTCCTGCGGATCAGGAAGAATCGGTGGCGCCCGTGAGACCGATAATTTACCACGGCACCCAAAAATAACCTCGTTATCTGTTTGCGTTCTTTGCGTTTAAAACAAAGAACGGCTGAAAATTTCGTTCCTCTGAATATAGCGCCAGCGAGAATCTGGGGATGCGATGATTGAACCTCGAATTCCGCCAGAATTCCCCGAATCGCGGCAAATAAAATCGCGTCGCGCTTGTTATGACCTATTCAAACGACGGGAAAATTCGCGTCGAATATTATCATAAGAATGAAATAAAATATACCGCCTGGCGCGGAAATGCGCGGACGCTCGTCGAGAATTCCGATCTGCAAAAATCGAACTGGAAATGGGGAACGTAACGGCGATAAAATACAACGGATTAATGTTTTGCGGTGTAATCGATCGTAATATTGTTCCGCGGTTAAATCCGCAAACGAAACGGGGAATTTAATTCGATGCTTTGTATCGGAATTGAATAAAAACTCGACTCGATTCTTTTTGTACGCCATTTTTTTTTTATATTGCGTCACTTAAATAAGTTTTCAACGTAACAATGCTGAGTAATTTATTTTGGAACTAGAGGATTGTTAAGGATAAACTTGAAAGCATGCTTATTCATTATTGTTTCAAGAAAGTTAGTGAATTACTTTCGTGATTGAATATTCTTTATTTGTTTATAGTAAATGGTATCAAATTTAAATTTTTCATAATATTGTAATTCCTGAGAGGTTTAGTATTGTTATTTTTTATTAAAGTTGGAAATTTATATATAAATTCAATTTAAAATATTTCTAATTCAATAATTAAAATCATAAACAGCTAATCATTTATATTCCAATAACTGAGGCAATAATTAAATATGCAGAAATAAGTAAATATTGTCCTGTTGACCTGCAAACAAAAAGTTTATTAATTAATTAATGTCTGCAAATATTCTAAATATTAAAAATTAAAAAGTTAGAATTATATGTATTTGGTTTAAAAAATTGTGAGAAATATGTATAACATTGAAAATCTTTAGAAATGAGTGAAAATCTCATTATAATAGGAAACTTTGAACGCAAATAATAAAAAAAATTTTTATTTAACACGTTCGCCGACGATTTAAATTCACATTTGAACCCTTCGTAAATGCAATTTCAATGTTTCATAGATGTCTCATGCTCCTTGTTTTTACCATTGAAAGAGACAGCTATTAATAAATAATAAAATTATATATAATGTAAATACGCAGTAGTGACTCACGTGTTAATACTCTTTTGCTAATTTTTAACATTAATACTTATTTTTCAAAGTAAAATCAATATTCCTTCAGATAGAAATAGAGTTATTTATAATATCATGTGTCATATTTAATTCGATCAATTATAAATAAAACCAAAGTATTATGGAAGTCTAGAATGAACAATTAATTTGTAAAGAAATCGTGGAGCGCATATATTTACGTCCATCGTATATACTGATGGACTTCTGAGGGCGTACGTATCCGTCCATCACAGTGAAAGAGTTAAAAGCGCCACTTTTGTAGGTTATGCCAGATGAAGTACCAAAATGGCGACAGAGAGAGACAGGATGGCATGGGAATAGAGGAATCATGGTCCCTGATCGCGGTTGCAAGTAAATTCCGGTAGTAGCGTCGTGAATCGCGATAAATAAAAGCGGCGAGGACCGGTCTGGGACACGGATTGAATGAGAGAGCACAGCCGCTGTAAACCGCGTGCCTCATGATTTTTCAACCCCGTCCTGGCATCGTTTACGGAACAATTCCCAATTGCCTTGTCAAAAAGTTCCGGGCAAACATGGCGGCTGATTCATGCGTCGCTGATTTATCATCCACGGTGCGTGGAAGCGTGGAAAACGAGGGAGAAAAACCGTGGCCGCGAAAACAGAAAGGAATTCGAGGTGTGGAATTGTTCAAACAATTGTTACGCGTTCCATGCTCGAATTCTCATACTCTACTTAACTAATTAGGAAACACTTATCGTATAGACACGTAAGTAGTACACTGAATATCGTTTGTTCTGCTGCGACGTGTGGTATCAAAGTGTGTTGCGCAAACAATTGCTAAGAGTTCTGCAAAAAAAATTATGACATTCAGTTTAAAGTGCAACAAAACATTGTCTGCACCAGGAACATGCGTGTATACCATAAAGAAGTGGTGGAAGTTTTCAATAAAAGTATAAAGGACCACTGGAATCACGTCCCACACTCATACATCAAATCAGAAATAAATCAGCCTTCTCATTTCACAGAAGATCAGAAACAAGATTAATCAGAATAACAATCTCACTCATTCATACCTCATCAGAAAAGAAAAGAAACCAATAGATGTAACACCAAAAGCAAAACTATTTAATCGTAAAACGTGGGACGTGCTGAACAGAAAGTACCAAAAAGTTGGGTAGCACGAAACGCAATGGATCCAAATGTGTTTAAACGAGTTTCATTACAATTCCGTTATCCCAAGCTTGTAATGTTTGTTAGCTGTGGTCTGTTAAACAGTTACCTTGTTGCTCAAAGTATGTGTTTTTTATGGACTGTTTTTGGTTGTTAGGTCGAGGAGAGAGAGAGAGCATGGTGGTAAATTTTGCTAGAAGGGCTGTTTGCATCCAGTTGAGGCACGTCGATAAAGGTGTGTGTTGTGTCCGCAAGAAATTCTGGCTTTTGGCTGACTCAGTCCAGGGCTCGACTAGGTGTTTGCTGGCTGCTAGAAACTTACTGTTCGACTTTGTTTTTCGTTTGGCAGTAAAACGTCTACGAGCCAGACTTTGACGCTTCGAGTTTTGTTCGTGGTTTATGATGGCCTAGCGGTCGCCAACCTGCTGGCTAACCTTCAACGAGATTGGTGAAACAGTATTGTGTACTGTGATAGTGAAATATTCGTATTGGCGATTTTTTGTCGATCAGAATCATTTTGTTGCGTTTGGAATAGAAGACGAATTTTTTTTCTGTTTCTGTAATAACCGTTAATGTCGTAATTTTGTACAGTGTAACTAATTATCTACAGTGAATTTGTTTGATTTTATTTTAATTAATACGAGTTACTAAAATTTTTGTTAACAATAATCCAAGATGAAGAGTTTTGCTGTCATTAATTTTTTTGTCTCTCTTATTTACTGTTCTTTTCCACAATCATCGTTGTCAGAGAAATGAATGAAAGCCATAAATTATTAAGAATTTGTTTTTAGTACAGTAAAAATAGAATTGACATTTTTATAACACAGTTCTTTTGAAATTGTAATAAAAGAACTTCTAAATTTTTATTCTATTTTCCATTAACTGTAAAATAGTATCTATATTAGCAAAAAATAGTATGAATACACTCTCTGCACACACACAAACACACACTTTTCCAACATAAACCCAAGCAGGGTGGCAATAAAATGAAGCAGTAGCTCAGAAGCGTACAAATTTCCACTTTCCACCCATTCCGTTTCCCAGTTCGAAGGTAAAACGGTGATTCCAGTGAGCAGCAAGGGCAGAACGGAAGCTGGGGGTTTCGACAAATTGGTAACGACGCATTTCGATTAGGAGCTTAGGTGTTTCTTCGAAAACGTGTTCGCTGGACCTCCACAAGTGGGCTCTCCTTATAGGTTGGTTCTTGCTGGCCACAAATTCGGCTCCCGAAGTATTCAACGCGCCACCTGAGCCAAACGGCTGGCCGTACCCTCGCTACCTATCAAATTAACTTTTACTACCATCTTCCCAATTAATTTACAGGCTCTCGACGCCGCCTAATTGCGCGCATAAATTATTCGCACCCTCGAGATTGTCCGTTCCGAGCCACTCGAAGCAGAGATGTCCGACTCGCTACTTTTTACTCTTCTATCGCTGCGCCACCCTTTGCTCGTTACGTTCCTCGACTCTGATTCGCTGGACACCGTTCGAGGCTTCCCAACGTGATCTTCAATTTTCAAGCTATTTTTATTGGCCCCACGGTTGCCTTATTTTGGAAATTTGCGTTCTCGTTGAACGTGATTATTGGTAGTGCAGCGTTCGCCAACAGAAGGATCACGCCATTGTAATTTCTCGCAGTACTTGCTTAATCACTCTGTTCCTATGCGTAGATCATTCAATAAGCAACTTGTATTCTTCTTTTGCTTAATTTTTATTTTAATACGTTAGTATACGTATATGGACGACAATCATGTTTGATGATTTAGCTGCAGTGTTCTTTAAAAAGATGATCAAGGGCTGTTAAGAAATGTGTACGTCAGTGCATTAAGTGGTATTTACAAGCAGAATTTCCTATGCGTAGATCATTCAATAAGCAACTTGTATCCTTCTTTTGCTTAATTTTTATTTTAATACGTTATTATACGTATATGGTTGACAATCATGTTTAATGATTTAGCTGCAGTGTTCTTTAAAAGGATGATGAAGGGCTGTTAAGAAATATATACGTCAGTGCATTATTTACAAGCAGAATTAGATGTAGTATGGTACAACGAACGTGGAGTAAACAAATGCGTACGAAATGAAAATTTGTTCGTTGTTATACAATTATTATTAAAATATTTAAATACAAATAGGTGTAAAAAGTATAAGTTTTGGAGTAAGAAGATTTTCACATTCTACAATCCAAATGAAAACAATTGAAGCGTCCATCTTGTGGTCCAGACAACCATCTTGTGGTCTTGTGTGAAAGAATAAGCTTTCGCCAAATATGATAACATATATTTACCAATAAAGAGTGTTTACTCTAGAAAGTATTAGTGGAATAAAAATTGGTATTATTAATAACGCATTGATGACTCGATACTTGTTGATTTACAACTTTCTGACGCGAGTCTGCTGTCCTCGATGCTTCCAGTTTCAGGACCAGAACGGAACATCTATCTCCACCTACTGAACCTTCCCTCGCAGCTCCACAGGTACTTTCATGGTAGACGAGAGGCAGGCACCGTTTAATGTCTTTTGCTGGCTAAACTTTCAGCTTTATTGACTGCATCCGGGCAAGGCTGGCGTCGCACGCGGTATGACGCTGTTTGATACTTAGGCGATCGACGCCTGTTGGAATTCGTTGGCAGCGGGTAGTTGGGAACTTAGTTACCCCTAATGCGCTGCACTTCGTTTGGCGTGGCGCATTTGTCGTGCTTTAACGTTGATTAGTTATTGCATACATTGTTTTCTCACGAATATTGCAAGAAAGTGACGAAATAGGTTTGATTCTTCCATACTTTTTCAATGCTCAGATACATTAAATTGTAAATGTTAAAAAGGAACATCTTTATTCGTTTCGTATGCCTGTGTCGTTATTAACTTGGAATACGTATTTATTATATAACTATGACGAATACTACGTGTGCTTTTATATCTTCCCTATTTGTGATAATACAAGAAATATCTCTTAAGTCGCTTAAATGGTTTCAAAAATTGTATTTGATGGAATGTATCTAAACCAATGCATATATATATGTGTGTGTGGAGGATGCGTTTGCCTTTTGTTTTTTTCTACCCTGCCTTTGGTTAATTTCGATCATCGCAGCCTGATTTGTGTAGTGTCTTCTCTAAATTGTAGTTTTTTCCTTTGTTTATAGTTACTGTAGTTACTGTATCCAATAATATTAGATGGAATGCAAAATGCTCATAGATTCTAGAAATAAATATTTAAAAGTAAACAAAAATGATATGTACTGAATTAAAATTGTTTTACATAGGATTTGCACGCAAGCTTCGCAATACAGTCGATCCTCCAAGTTCTGCGAAAGTTACAAAAGTAAAATACTTCTCGAAGTTCTGCGAAAGTTACAAAAGTAAAATAATGATATTACAAGCAACTTGAAGTAATCTTATACTATTATAATAATTTCTTTCATCTATGGTTTAAAACTAAAACATATTCTTTCCCAAAAGTGCTAAATATTCTCACGCGATGATCTTCGAAACGAATTAACCGCGTAACTCGAGGAACTGTACAGGACTTACTGTGCATAAATATCAAACGCCTCCTAAGGTTTAAACCTCCGAGATTCCACGCTCTGAAATTACCTTCACCCAGAATAAACGAACGATTACTGCGACTGCATAAATCAACCGAGTAGTTAAATCGACGCGGCGAATTCCAGGCAAAAGGTATAGATTTCCATTAGTTTAGGGTGGAGCACATTCCCTCTAACGGCGTGGTATTACGTAGCGACGTTAACGGAACTATAGGAACTCGGCGTGAAACGCATCGCGAATTGTCCCGGTCGAACATTATCTGACACAATGGTACGTGCAAATGTAGCCCCAGCTTCGAGTAAGACGAACAAAATTAACGCCAACTACCCCAGGCGATCGGGAAAGTTTGACTTCGAATCTCGACGCGATTCGCAGAAACTAATTACGCAGCTTCCGGCTTCGTCTGTCTGCCCCAACGCAGCAACTCACGCGATTCTTCTTATCGCTTTCTCTCGATTTTAGCGAAATCGCTTCGTCACGCGCCACCTTCGAGCAATGAGTTACAGCGACACAAACGCGACATCGACGTATGCTCGAGCAACCATGTTGGTAAATATTAGGTTGGAAACTATGAAACGGGCGGTTTTTTGTTTAGTCTGTGTTCAGCTGCGACTGAGAGAGATACATTCTAACGCGCGCTCGATATTTTTATTTAGAAAGCTTAACACGTTGACTGCCACGCGTGTTTCCAGTAAAATCTCCTTCAGGCCACGCGTACCGCTGTGCGCAAGAATAATCTCTCGCTTCTTTCGTTTCCATGGTATCGTGCTCGTCCATATGTTTTCGTTACTTCGCATTTATTTCTCATCTCGCCATTGTTGTACAGGATTAGTTTGACTTGTTGCGACCACCCCGTCGTGGTGCACCCCGTGGTGCAACGCGGAAAGACATACTTGACCCTCGAAGCGAGGAGACCGGAGACAAAATTGCAACAAAAAAGAATGTAAATATTAGAAGATTTAGGGAATTATTAGCTTCAAAATTATTAGGGTTGACTGAAAATATAATAAATCCTGGACGTCGTCAGAGTCAACACAATATCGCCGTTCGGAAAAATGATTCCGGAGAAAGCATTAGACGCGCATGCAAACAATGTTATGCAGATAAAAGTCGTCGAATGGGCCAATCAGACACAAGAAAGAATGTAAAAAAAACAACAACTTATTGTCCAAGTTGTCCCGACCAGCCTCAACTTTGTATAAAATGTTTTAAAGTTTTACATTCTATATAGTTTTTTTAATAAACCATTTTAAATTTAAGTTTATATTAATAAATATAGTTTATATTAATTAATATTCAATAGTTTTGTTACTTCCTCAGCGAAATATCTTTTTAAACACATACGAATATCCTTCGCAAGTAGCCAAATAAGCGTCACCCCAATACGGGTGACGCGGCCCGATCAGAAACTTTACTGTCACCCGAATATGGGTGACGTGGCAGTCAACGTGTTAAAGGTATTCTTCTTACTCATTTTGTAACATTTTTTCGCCTTTGTATCTCATTTTTATTTTATTTTTATCCTAAACCAGATGGAAACAAAACGCGATTTACATCTACTCTTCTTGTACGAGTTTAACCCTTTGCACTCCGCTCCGTCTTGAACGTTGGCAATAGAAGTTAGAAATATTGCTCAAATAGCAATATTTTAGCAATATTTAGCAATAATTTCTGTTGCTAACGTCTCTCAGTAATAGAAAATTTCAATTTCAATAGAAAAATTGAAAGAAAGTGGAAATTTTCTATTACTGGGAGACGTTGGCAATAGAAGTTAGGAATATTGTTAAAATAGCAATATTTTAGCAATATTTAGCAATAGTTTCTATTGCTAACGTCTGCCAGCAATAGAAAAATTTCCATTCCAATAGAAAACTTGCAGGAAAATGGAAATTTTCTATTACTGGGAGACGTTGGCGATAGAAGTTAGAAATATTGTTAAAATAGCAATATTTTAGTAATATTTATCAATAATTTCTATTCCTAACGTCTCTCAGCAATAGAAAAATTTCCATTTCAATAGAAAACTTGCAGGAAAATGGAAATTTTCTATTACTGGGAGACGTTGGCAATAGAAACTATTGCTAAATATTGCTAAAATATTGCTATTTTAACAATAGTTTCTATTGCTAATGTCTGCCAACGATAGAAAATTTCCATTTCAATAGAAAACTTGAGAGAAATATGCGTTTCTCAAAAAGTTGTGGTGGAATAATTTTAATCACTAATCAATTCTGATGTCCCCTCAGAGGAGACATCCGAGTGCAAAGGGTTAAATTAAATCATACCGTAGCTGAAGCTTGAAGAAATATTAATCAGGCATTCGGAGAAGGATCCAGAAATGAAAAAAATGCTCGATAGTGGTTCGAAAAATTTCGTTCTGGCAATTTGAGTATCGTCAATGAGCCTCGAGGACCTAATTTGGACCCATATTGATAACGAGGAATTAAGGACGACTGTGGAATCCGATCCACACACAACTAGTCGAACAC
Organism: Xylocopa violacea; assembly: GCA_963969225.1. Taxonomy (NCBI): domain Eukaryota; kingdom Metazoa; phylum Arthropoda; class Insecta; order Hymenoptera; family Apidae; genus Xylocopa; species Xylocopa violacea. Next base: position 27,514,986 of record CAXAJV010000004.1, read on the forward strand.
TGGGGTCTAAACTAGGAACTAGTCATACAGCTGTGTTAAAACATTTGCGTGCAATAAATAAAATCAAAAAATTCGACTCATATGTGCCGCACGAATTGACGCAACGCCCGTTTCATAGTTTCCAACCTAATAGAAAGCTAATGCACATCATTTTCGTCTCTCAACAGTCAAAAGTCAAATTGAGCTTAAAGTACAAAAAAACATTGCTGTTATGTGTTTCACGCAATTTAAAACAACTCTAAAAAGGAATTATAACTAAAAACTCAAATTTACTTTCTTGTTTGTTAAAAATTGTACAGCTTAAAAGTGTTTCGTGATGAGAAAAGTTTGGAAAACATTGCAATAGATATGTTGTGCAATAGACTGTTGGAAGTTATTGTATTAACATTTGACTGTGACTAGCTATAAGTTAAGTTAGGTTGACTGTGACTGACTATAAGTTAGCTTAAGCTGACTATGACTAGCTATAAGTGAAATTGATTGTGATTGGTATAGTAACAGATACATAAAAATGCCTTTATCTAATTGGGTCCTAGCAGTCACATATATTTACTTCGATTGTGTAACTATCGTACAACAATAGTTAACCACGTCGATGAATACTGAAAGAATTTTCAAACTTGTACGAATTTAGTTATATAAAATGCTTTCAAAGTTTCTGTTTTATTTATTATTTTGCTTCATTTTGAAATAAAAAATGAGTGATATTTGATAACACAAGATGAACTTCTCTCACATTCATTTCCTATGATTTTACTCCAAGAAATATACCCAAACACATTAAATTTTGCTTCCAAGTGAGCATAAAGAAGATATACAATGACCTGTTGCCTGAAAAGGGTATACTGTCTTGAATCTACTCGATTGTCAACTTCAATTGCGAAACAAAGATCTATCTCTTTAACTCCTGAAACATTGTAGTCTTTACCTAAACATTGTACGCTTAATTAGTTTAACAGAGGATCTGCCAGTAGCGAAGATGATTCACGCTCGAGTTATGCGAGACATTTATGAGCGCAGTTATCGAGACAGTATGGACTACTGTTTATCGAAACACCAAGCATAGACAGAGCATAAAATTTGAGGCAAGAGCAACACGGATAACAAATATTAAACAAGAACCATCCAGTCGAAAAACTATTTCTTTCTATTTGAATATATCGATTTAGTAATTAATAATGCGCGATAATGAGTGATTGTGAATAAAGGAAGACACTGACTCGTTGATTAACACTATGCCATTTGTTGGTACCACATTGGTGCCCAGCGAAAATTTGTAGACAAATGCCAGTGACGCCATAGTTGGTGCTGCTTGCAAATCTATTGAACAAATGTTGGTGACACCACGTTGATGTAGCGTACTAAGTTATCTCACAAACGATAGTATCGCTTGTGTTCTATAAAACATCTTACATTTGTTTACATACTTGACTTACGCAATTGTTGCGATCGTCGTATTTTGACGATTGTTGACCATTGTCGTCGATTCTCGTCGATGCCTGTCGCAGACGAGAGAACCAAGAACAGCAGAGAGTTAGTCGCAAAAGTACTATAACCTCTTTTTTGTATTTCATCGTCTTCCAAATTTCTTAAGTTTGTTATCCTCCTTGACTTACGCGATTTAAAAAAAATTAAATTTTATATAATTTGGGATGGTACAGTTGGTCTCGAAGCTTAAGATCTTCAACCTAAACGATTTGTAAAAGTTAGAAAAGCAATGAAAAATGATATTGTGTGCTACACTTGAATTTCTGAAGAAAAGAAAATGGTTAAAAGACAATTAACAGTGGACCAATATTTGAAGTAGTTCGTTGATAAATATATGTATATAGATTCTGTTATGTGCAATAAATAATATTTTCTTGAGATCTATTTTACTTTCACCCATGCTTTGAAACTAAACCATATTTTTTGCCAAAAATGCTAAATTTTCTGCTTTCCTCGACTTACGCGATAACCTTTGGAACTAATTAACCCTTTGCACTTGACTACTATTTCTATCGCACATCATTTTCGTCTCTCAACAGTCGAAACTCAATTTCATCTTCACTCGAGCTAATTTCACCGTTGAAATTCATTTCTGTGGGGCTTAAAAAAATTCAAATCAGTCGATGAGAAGCTCGTGTTGTCGTATGAAACGCAATGGCGACTGAGAGTCGCCTCTCTCTCGAGCAGAAAGGGTTAATCGCATAAATCGACAGGCGAAAAAATTTGAACTTTTTAATGGTAATGCTTACCACAAAATGGCCAATTAACATGGACCCAGCAGTCAATACTTTTGACTTGAAATGAACTTTCATATTTGTGAACATCCAAGGTTGCTAATAAAAACTGATTACTGACATCAGAAAACGAAGTGAAAACTTTTGCTACAATAAATGTTAACGTGGCCTCTGCCATTGTGAATACTGGTGCAGTCCAGCAAACTGCACGTTTGCCATTTCCGCGCTCGAATAACAATCATTGCAAACAACTCGAGCAAATCGCTTTTCAGTAGTAAATAGATACTAAAAATTACTGCATCTGTAAAGTAATTTCTGTTGATATTAGAAATAACTTTGGATCCATTAGTTTGAATCGTATTTCACGTTTCCATTCAACGAAAGTCGCTTCAACGTAATGCAAAATGTTTGTAACGGTTAAAAATCGATTTTAACATTTATGAATCGAAATAATTGATTGTAAAACTCTCTTTTTATTCTCAGAATATGTATAATTAAGTTACTTAACTATAGTTTGTATAGTAGATAACACTTTAGAAGCACATGCAAGCCGTTTAACGCAACGACTAATTTTCTAATCATTTTATTACCTATGATACAGCAATTAGAGAGAACTAGTCAATTAGCTCCAGCTTCCCCATATATAATGAGGTATATCCAGCTAAGAAATTAAGTGAAGAGTAAATTTCTGTTGTTTTTTCTAATTATACTTCTTTTGTTCCACTGTCGTGAAATCCTCTCTGGTTTTACTTGTTTTATCAAGTAGCCATTGAATTGTTAGGTAAACACGAAATTTATTATGATTACGCGTTAGCATTTCCATAGAACTGTTATTTCAGTTACCATCGACGAAAAAGGCGCTGGCTAATCGCACAAAAACTGCTACACGCCAGCGTGCGTCGTACAAGGAAGATTCCTCTCAAGTTCTCGCCCATTTATTAGAAATACTAATAACGCTGCTCAGTAATGACGTTAGAACACCTTCGCAAACTGCCAGTTTTCTAAAGATTCCGCGCCTTTTCGATCCCTCTGTTTGCCAAGCCGAACAATTCACCACGAGTCTAACAGCTTTCGTATCCGCGACTGTCCATTTGCGCTCGAGAGGCGATTCTCAGTCGCCATGATGTTTTATACAGCTACTGGAGTTTTTCATCGAATAATTTAACGTTTTGAAACTGGACAAAAATGAATTTGGAAGGTGAAATTAACTCGAATGAAGATAAAATTGATTTTCAACTCTTGAAAAATCAAATTAGTTGTATTTACAAAGAAATTAGTGGTAGGAAAAATGATCCGCGATCGAAAAAGTCGCGTGATCAGCTGTGTACACGGTTCCTTTAACTGACCAACCCTGCATCGCCATGATGTTTCATACAGCAACTGCAGTTTTTCATCGAATAATTTGACGTTTTGAAGCTGGACAAAAATGAATTTGGAAGGTGAAATTAGCTCAAGTGAAGATAAAATTGATTTGCAACTGTTGAAAAATGAGATTAGTTGTAGTTATAATGCTCGAGAGGTGATTGTAAGTCGGCATGATGTTTCATACAGCTACTGGAGTTTTTCATCGAATAATTTAACGTTTTGAAACTGGACAAAAATGAATTTGGAAGGTGAAATTAACTCGAATGAAGATAAAATTGATTTTCAACTGTTGAAAAATGAGATTAGTTGTATTTACGAATAGAAAAAATGATCTGCGATCGAAAAAGTCGCGTGATCAGCTGTGTACACGTTTCCTCTAATTGACAAATCCTGCATCGCCAAGAAATAACGCTCGAGTGGCGATTGTCAGTCGCCATGTTGTTTCATACAGCAACTGGAGTCTTTCATCGACTGATTTCAAATTTTGAAGTCCTACAAAAATGAAATTTGAAGGTGAAATTAGCTCGAGTGAAGATAAAATTGATTTTCAACTGTTGAAAAATGAGAGATTAGTTGTATTCACGAATAGAAAAAATGATCTGCTACCGAAAAAGTCGCGTGATCAGCTGTGTACACGTTTCCTCTAATTGATAAACCCTGCATCGCCAAGAGATAACAGAAACGGTTCATATCGAAGTTAAGCAAGGTGAATAAAGGCTCGCGCGTTCAACGCACTCGTTACACTCTTTATTCTAATTAAATTCCGCAGTCGCGAGCGGTGGAACAATGGGAAACGAGAAAGAAGTCTGCATAGAACTCGCAGAAAAACCGTGGCATTTATTATATAAGAGCATTGTTTCGCTTTTACAATTGAACGTCGGTCAGTCGGTTATCCTCTAACGAAGTTGAAGGCGAAGGGTGAATTCACCTGTCCCCATCAACGCCATGGCGAATCGCGATGTCCTCGCGTAAAATTCGATTTGCTCGTCGTTCAGACGAGCGAACGATGGCTGCGATAACGAGAAACTACGAGTGATAAGTCGAGAAAGCAATCGCGAAGAAAAACGGAGGAAAAATTGAGGCGTGGCGACGATTACGAATGCCCATTATTACGTGTAAACAAAGGTAATTTGCAACGAGACGATGCTCTGCTTAATTAGCTCCGTCTTTGGAGATGAATGTGTCTTGGTTCGAATCTGCATAATTCAATCTTTTAACTAGAGTAAGAATTAATAAAACAGGAAAGAATGAAAGCGTTCGATGGCGCCTTTCGCGTTTTCTCGAGGGTGGCACTCGAGGAAATGGAGCTTGGAATGGTGCTTGTTCGCGTCGTTGATATTTGCACGAAAGTGGCGAAATTTTGTTTAATCATTGGTACTGTTCGAGCAATGGAATCACCAAAATGATTAGTATAGATTTTAACAGATGTTAACCTTGTTAAAGGGTGTAATTACATCCCCCAGACGTTTCGAGTGCAAAATGTAAAGAAAGAACTTTGCGTAATTGTTTATGAAACATTTAATTTGAAATATAAAAGGTAGAAAGTCTTTGTAAATAAAAAGCGTCATTAATGTTCATCATAAGCATCGATAAACAAATTTCAAAGCCACCAGATTATAAGCTAAAAGCTTGGAAAGAAAATAAATAAAATCACAATTCTCTACGTTATCCTTGCAATAAAAAAAATATTAGGATTTTCCAAGCAATTATGAATAATTCGACAAATGCACATTATATAATTTTGAAATTCAAACGAAGACCAAACTGGAATTACATCGAATAATGTACACGAATAGCTAAACGAAAAACAGCTGCAAACAAAGAAAAAGATGCACGCTCGTACGAGAATCATATATAATTTGCAAGCGAATATGGTAGTAAAGAAAGAAATGTACATTTTAAGCACAACAGGAAACTAAGTACAAGATAAACAATGAAAAAATACTAAACGCAGCTGCTTGCGAAAACCAGTTTTTGTGCAATGAGTTTCGGGGTGGATAAGCACCCCTGCACGCAGTTAAGCGCTCGAGTACCTTCGATCTTTACTACCACATTCAAATTCACCGATTTCATTGAAACTTGCATATTATGCGTGAAACGTGTCATAAATAGTTTCGCTAAAAGGACGTGGAAAATTTTTCATTCGAGTTTCTATCAGCCTGGAGTGTGTTTGCACCCCTGCCAGCTAAGTAAGGGTTAATTACGTACCATTTTTATATTTCTCCAACAAATTGGTATAGTTTAATCGTCCGTGTAATGCTAATTAATGCTTTTGCGGTATCAAACAACTTTTTTTTTGAAATTTTTCTCTTTATTTCCTATAAATAAAAGTTGTATCCATTTTTCAAAGGAAATCGCAGACTAATCCCACAAAAACTTTCATGTTTAATAGTTTAACATGATTTTAGATTATATTTGTTATTTTATGTTACATTAGACTGTTTCAATTGGGATTTGTTTTGTTTAAATCATGACAATTTTAATTAAATAGCAATATACACTTGAGCAACGTGCTTGTTAGGTTTTAACTCTTTTTTTATGGTGGTTCAGTCCAGTGTAACGTCGCCACTGAGATGAACCCAGTGCCAAAAGTATACACATTGCTCATGGACAGTTTTTTTCTTTTGCAACGCGGATGAAACAATGTTAAATGTAAAATCCACAAATTAGTTAATGCGCCGCTTAACTGAAGAAAGAAATATAACAAATGAACTTCTGATCACTGTGATGTCACGCACACATCACATCGAATTGTGCACATCGATTCTTTTAACAGTGTTCATATTGTTAAACCTTATTGCACAAGTTAGGAAATTAGCAGATTATTCTCTGTGGATCTATAAGCACTAGAAAGCTCAAAAATGAAATTCTCCACATCATTGATGAGATTACACAACAATTAGTCCAGAATAGTGAGTAAATATTACAATATTATGTTTCATATATAATTATAATTTATCAAACTACATATTAATATAAAAACATTACAAATTTCCTGTTCTTTCATTTATAGAAAGCATCCAAGGTCCATCCAAAGCATCTAGTTCTTATCAACACATTTTTGACTAGTTCGAGTTAACTCGTGTTTGTACCAACCATCCTCTCAGGACGTAAACAAAACAGTCCCCTATCGCATTACTTCAAACGAAGATTTCCAAGTACAACAAACTCAGTAGAAAGAAAGAAAATTTTCTTTCACAATTTCGTATTGATTCAAATATTCATTAGTAAAAATTAAAGTGACCAGATTTTAACCCTTTGCAGACTCGAGACTTTCCAAAAATGGTTCAAATTGGTGACTGCAAAGAGTGCAAAGGGTTAACATTTGTGAAGCAGGACAAAATTGACAGAGGAGAAGAATGAGAGTGATTGTCTCGTTGAAAAAATTCTCCTCTAAAGCAAAATTTTATTGTCAAAGAACAAACTGTATTGTATTATATTTTTCAAAATTTCAGCATGTGAGTCGTTTATTTCGAAAGTGGCATAAGTCACTTTGTTTTTAAATCGAGATATGTAAGACACTGTTGCACTTTGCACTTGCATTATTTATATCAATTTATGAAACCCAGGGCAATATAGAATATTGCAAAAGCTTTATTTATCGATTCAGTCGTGTCTGCTTTATTATAAAGCAATATTTTTCTTGTTATTTAGGTTTCTATCACGATTCTAGTATTCCAAGAAGGCCACTTCTACATTCTATTAGAAAATAACAGCAATAGAGGTGACGTGAGACAGCTTCTACATAAATTTGCCAGTTAACAATGCGTTGAAACAATCCTCTCTGACAAACTCTATAAAACTAAGTAAAAATTAAAAAAAGAAAAGAAAACTACAAACACGGGGGATGACAAAGCGCGCCACGCATTGCAATACACAAATTCTGGCCGTAAAACTCGCGTTTCCGGTTTCCACTAATTTTCTTCCAGCTCTCGTTACGAGCGTCGGATATCGAATCTCAGCAAGATTTCCAACGCGACGTTATTTCACCGATTTCGCGGTTTTCCAGGCTCGGATTTCAATGGCGTAATCGGCCGCGACCGTAAATTTTTCCGTCCCACCCCTTTTCGCAGCGTTCTCTCCCTTCAGAGGGCAGAAATTCGGGCTGAACTTTCTCCATTCGTTTCCGGTTCACGGCTGCGGAGGAGGAAGTGGTCCGTTTCAGTACCTTCGAAAGCGCGTCACTTCTGCACGAAGAACCAGGCGACGTCCTGCGCGAGCGTCGCATCCGCGTCCTGGCGGCTCCGCGGACGCCCCAGGTGTTCAGCGCGCAAGGAATAGATGGTTTGTCTATTATGCGCTTCAAGCGGTTTTTTAGTTACGCTTCAATATTTAGGAGTGCTGTAATAATACGTGCAGATAATAATAAGATTAATCTTATTGTAAATGAAACGTATAACTGGAACATCAATACTTTATATTATTATTTGCAAGATATTAAACATGTAATTCAATTTTTCGATACCACTGATGTGTTGCTTAGAATTATTAGATTGGTGCGTACGAAATGTCGGATTTTTAAGAGAATATGTGTATAAAACTGCATATCTCTTTTCAAAGGTGTTTTTTTAATCAAAATATGCTCCATTTGCTTCAATACACTTTTTCCAACGAGATTTTAATGCATAGATGACTGTCTTAAAGAAATTCTGATCTTTAGAATCAATAAACTCTGATATGGAATTTGGAATATGCTCCATTTGCTTCAATACACTTTTTCCAACGAGATTTTAATGCATTGATGACTGTCTTAAAGAAATTCTGATCTTTAGAATCAATAAACTCTGATATGGAATTTGAATATGCTCCATTTGCTTCAATACACTTTTTCCAACGAGATTTTAATGCATTGATGACTGTCTTAAAGAAATTCTGATCTTTAGAATCAATAAACTCTGATATTTAGCCTGTAAAAAGTGTTCTAAATGTTTAACCCTAAGAATTAACGTGAAAAAAGCTCTACACTTATTTTGTATAACATCATCCAAAGCATAGATTTCTATCAAATTTTGCAAATAATAATCAATAATAATAAATATAATAATATATGAATGATATTCAAATAGAGAGAGATAATATTCAGAATAATAATCAATCGAACAATAAATTTTCAAGAAAAAAATAAAAAAGTATCTTTAAGGTGGTCGCAACGAGTGCGTTGGGGGTGGAAATGGCCTCAAACAAGGATTTAACCTCACGTAAAAAGTGCAATAAAATGCACAGGTAATCGTTGTTTGTTAATTTTAATATGTTTGTTTGGAATGTATGACTAGTTGTGAACTATACTGTTTTGAATGTGTAGAATTCCCTTCTTCTCTCTAATTCCCATTAAATATAAACCATCTGATGGGGGTGGCTTATTCAGCCAAGACAAACGGATTCGTTGATTGCAATGTCACGAATTGTGCTGAGGGAAGCGAATTGGTTGCAAAGAATTGTTAGAGAAATGGTTAAAAATGAAAAACAATGTCACTCGCAGATACCAAATGCACCCTTTCGCGTGTCTTAAGCCTCGACCGTAACAGGTAATAATTGCATGACGCACCTTGACCTTTCTTTAACCCTTTGCGGTCCTTTGTTGAGCGTGACTCGACATCGCTAAATAAGAAAAAAGAGCAAACATAAATTACAACAAAGTTTTAGAGTTGCTTTGGAGTTTGCAAGTACCAGTCGAGGAATTGCCCTGCAACTGACAACATTTTCAAGTACATTTCAAGTAAATTTCAAATGAAACACTTGAGATAGTAGGGAGTTTTTGGCGACTGAACTAGTAAATTGATAAATAATTCGGACTGAAAAGGGTTAAAACATCCAGAATAGAAATGAAATTAACTGAAAGCTGTTTAAGTCAAAAATGAAATGGTCATAGAAAGTATATGATGATCGATGCTGTTATGTGTCAGATTAGAGTTTCTTCGAATATTAAATACTATTTAGAAATTTGAAACTCTAATCTGTTTTATTATTATATTATGTCTATTGAGATGGTACGCTGAAATATCGATGGACATGTTGTTACGGATGTAACACCAGGAGAAAGTACGCGGGGAAATCGTGTGGTCCCAGAATAGTTGCTCGATCCGAGAAACGAGCATCGACGCTAAATTTGCCAACAGACGGAACCTTAACTACTTTAATTGGCTAACGCGACGCGAAAGTCACCACCGATAACGTTCCAGCTCGCTACGATGGAACTATTTTCATTTCGAGCCGCAGGTACCAGGAAATGTCCATCTGCAATCGATAAATGTCTGTGTAATTAAACAAGAAAGTTGAAATGTTTTAGATTCTGAATACGTGGAAATTGGAATCGACGAGTTTAAGTTTAACAACCACCAGACTTTGGTTCGTTGCACCCTGCGGAAAATTTTGTGGGCTTGTTGCAGTCGTTTTAGAAAGGTCTATTACTTCAATATTGACTATTTACTTGAAAAGTGACTAATTTTATCAGCATAAAGTAGAATTATCTGAAAATGGCGAGTGTAATTTTATGTTACAGTCGTTTTACAAAGGTCTAACTTTAGTTACTTTATTAAAATAAAATGGAAATAGACAGCAGTATTCAAGTTTTCTACCAAGAATATACAAACAACAATTTTTATTTTACTATAGAATTATCCTTTACTGCAACGTATCTTTTAGAACAGTTAATTAACTTTTCTACATCGAGCAGATGATAGAATGATTGTACTTAAAGTAGTTTAAATCCCCAAAGGTAGTTTCTTTGTCATTTGCAATTTTTTTCACGTAAATCTGTGACTATAATTTTATAAAAAGAAAAATGCAAAGGTTGGCCTGTGCGATGATGCAATCTTTGAAAATCACATTATCGAAAGCAATTGTATTTTTATCTGCAACGATAACTGTATTACGAACCGTTCTTTTCTTCTTTTCTTCTTTCGTTCTACTTTATGCTGGCAAAAATAGTCAATTTTCAAGTAAATAGTCAATATTTAAGTTACATATTTGTAAAACGACTGTAACATAAAATTACACTTGCTTTTTTCAACAATTTTAACTACTTTATGCTGACAAAAATAATTGTTTTTCAAGTAAATAGTCAATATTAAAGTTAGACCTTTGTAAAACGACTGCAATATGAAATTACACTCACCATTTTCAACAATTCTACTTTATGCTGACAAAAATAATTGCTTTCCAAGTAAATAGTCAATATTAAAGTTAGACCTTTGTAAAACGACTGCAATATGAAATTACATTCACCATTTTCAACAATTCTACTTTATGCTGACAAAAATAATTGTTTTTCAAGTAGATAGTCAATATTAAAGTTAGACCTTTGTGAAACGATTGCAATATGAAATTATACTCACCATTTTCAACAATTCTCACTACTTTATGCTGACAAAAATAATTGCTTTCCAAGTAAATAGTCAATATTAAACCTAAACCTTCGTAAAACAACCGTAACACAAAATTACGCTTTACAAGTAACTTGAACTACACCCATTCACAATTTTATACATTCCTCGCCGCAAAACTTCTATCTAATCCACCGAGAAAGAGTAAAATTACAGCTAAAATTAACAACCACCTCCAAACTTGGACAGTGTTCAAACTTTCCCGTCAAATTACAGCGAATATATTAGCCAACTTAATATTCGATTACATCAGTCGTGTTTCATTTTACAGCCAATCCCATTACTTGTTGTTAGTATCGCATTCGCCAGCGGGAAATACGTGGAGGGGGCCACTTAAGCGGTTAATTCGAGAATTTCAGTGCAGTTGGTTCTTGGCGGAGGTAAAAGTTGAGCAAACCAGCCTTAGGTGAGCGACGATTCGCCTGTATGCAACGCACACACCCATATACATCCATACAGCGTGCACGAGGGGAATTTATACGTCTATATATAGTATACGTTCGTGTCACGATATCGGTTGGAACTCGTCTAACTCGAGTATAGTCACGGCGACGTAAACTTTCGCGGAGTAGCGATCAAGTTTGTTGAAGGGTTTACTTTGACCCTGGCTGCGCATTTGCCACCTCCCATGTTGCCCAAACGCAGCCTCAAAATGCCGCTAAATGAACTTCGGTTTAACTACTCGAAACAGAAACTCGGTTCGCGTGTGTTACTTCCCGTATAACTGGAATCATTTCGACGGGCAAATTGATTCTTATTCCAGTTTCCGTTCCTCGTTTCTGCCGCTTGCTCGATGCAAGTGTTAACCAAGACGCTTGCTTAACGCGCCATGAGAGGCTTCGGGTATTAATGCCTTTTGTGCAGGACGCTCGTGAATGTTTGTGTCGCGCTTTTTCTTGTTTAATGAATATCTTCATTTGCATACCTCTGTGTAAGTAATAAAAAGAAAAGTTTCACTGTGTCGAGTGTCTCAGAAAGCAATAAAGCATGCACTTTTTACTGTGCTGGTGTTTCTTTTGCGATCACATTAGTAACTATTAAAAATCAAATGAGGGAACTCTATGCTTTCATTTGTAAAGAGAATATATTTTTAATGAGTAACAATTATGCAGATGATCATATTAGTAGATAATTACAAATTTCATGCTTGATTTTTAGAGGCAAAAGCATGTACTTTTGACTGTACTGGTGTTTCTTTTACGATCATATTATTAACTATTAAAAATCAAATGAGGGAACTCCATGCTTCCATTTATAAAGAGAAAATATTTTTAATGAGTAACATTTATGCAGAGGATCATATTATTAGCTGATTATAAGTTTCGTGCCTGATTTTTAGAGACAAAAGCATGCACTATTGACTGTGCTGGTGTTTCTTTTGTAATCACATTATTGACTATTAAAAATCAAATCCATGCTTCCATTTATAAATAGAAAATATTTTTAATAAGTAATATTTATGCAGATGATCATATTATTAGCTGATTATAAGTTTCGTACCTAATTTTTAGAGACAGAAGCATGCACTTTTGACTGTGCTGGTGTTTCTTTTACGATCATATTATTAACTATTAAAAATCAAATAAGGGAACTCCATAATTACAAATTTCGTGTCTGATTTTTATAGATGACAAAAGCATGCACTTTTAACTGCACTGGTGTTCCTTTTGTAATCACATTATTAACTTACAGTTATCTAAATGCGTCATGAGTCAACGTAACATTAAAAAAAAGTATATTCAAATTAATCTGTGCGTAGAGTTAATATTCAAAATGGAAAATGAAAAGTTATGTTATATAAGTTTAAAGAAGGAGAGAGTGTTGGAACTGCGATAAAAAATACTCAAGACTTTTATTTGGATCGTGCTCCTACTCTTAGGACAGTTAAAAAATGATTTAGTCGATTTCAAAATGGTAACTTCGATCTAAACGATAAATCTTCGCTCTGGACGATCTTCTGGCATTGATAATGGCTTTATCCGTGATTTAGTGAACGATATTCTATGGATTGCCACTAAAGAGATTGCTGAGAGACTAAATGTTGACCATTCGATTGCGTTTTGCCATTTAAAACAACTTGGATGCACTTTAAAACTCGATACCTGAATTTTGACAGAATGGAACAAACTGAAACTGTGTATCATTCATCAGACACCGCAAAAATTGGGGGAGTTCAAATGAAAAATCCTCTATCAGTCGCTATATTTCCCTAATCTTACCCCTTCAAATTTTTATTTGTTTCAAAATAATTTGAATGGCAAGAAATTTGATTCTATAAAAGAAGAAAAAAACTACTTTTCAACTGTATTTGAAGAGAAACCGCGCAGTTTCCACAAAGAAGGAATTCAAAAAAATGTAAAACGTTTGTAGAAAATAATGGAGAGTACATTATTGATTAATAAATACTATTTTTCATGAATAATTTGGTCTCGAATCGAGCACGAATTTTTGCAATCACCTAATACTCTATAAAAAATAGAATAATAAAATATTCTTAAATAATATTACTCTTTACTCTTACTAGATGAATTCTTGAAACATTTAAAAATTAATCATTATTTCTTGCTCCATATTATACGTTAAATAAAGTAACAGAAAACTAAATAAGAAATTTCATTTTTCTTAAACTTAATTCATATTTTTTAAATACTACGCACTATCTATTATTCAAATTTTGCGAAGATATTACTTATTTCCTAAAGAGTGCTCGTTTTTCATGTTTCACTAATTTTTGTCCGCCATATTGTCATTTCGTTCGCGAAAACGAAAGATTCTGGGTTCCTTCTTTTTCTATTCCTATTATAAAGTTGATTATTTGCACTGCTTTTTAGAATACGAAGGGAGAAGACGAAAGGAAGTTCAAGAAGACTTTTGTGGTCATACATTTTATGATAAGTTGCACAGGGAATTTCTATTTAAGACTTTCATGTGTGTTCGCGACACGTGCTCCTCGAGGACACGGGTTAAGACACGTGACAGGTGCCCATAATGCTTCATCGATCTGCGCATGACGGAAAGTTTGATATTTTTATTCTATTCAACGATACATTTAATACTTTCTTACTACTGTATAGCAATATTTATGTAATATTCATTTTTAACACTTTGCAATTTTAATTTAGATGGTTTTGTGCAAAAAGAGATTAAAATCGTTGTAGGCAATAATTAGTCACATTATTTTATCTATTTTACATTTTAAAGAAACAAACTGTTTATGTTATTTTACTATTATAAATATAAAATAGCACAAACAAGTACTTTTATTTTCTTATTACCAATCAAAGCAATGATGTTAGATCTTTCAAACTGTAACGTTTCAATGGAATTTTAATTAAAAATTAATATATTTCTGTCTGAAAAATTAAATAATTTTATCTATCAAACTATTTTACCAATCGTATTGGAATTATGTTATCTATTGTACTTTAAAGAATCAAATTGTTTATGCTAATTTACTATTATTGATATAAAATAGCACAAACAAGTACTTTTAAAACAGATGTACCTTAATCCAATCAAAGCAATGATATTGGACCTTTCAAACAGTAACGTTTCAATGGAATTTTAATGAAAATTAATATATTTCTGTTTCAAGACCAAAATAAAACTCTGAAATTCGCCAAAATTATCACAATAAACCAAATACATTATTCTACCGTAAATGAATTAATTTATCGAGCAATCAAAATAACAAAAACAGCAAGAAGAATCAAAAATAAACCTTCTATTTTCCTCTTCGAGCTGACACTGTGCCACAATCGCAAAATAATCGCATAAATGGTTATTGGCGACGATGATAGAACCACGTTTCATATACCCTTACAATCGATAGCAGTATAAATAATTCTGGTTAATTGTAAATGCAATAAAGGATCGTGTTCCTTTCGTTTCACGAAATTTCTCTTTATTATCCTCGCATTAACGGAATCAACTGCACCTGGCGACTATTAGTTTCGCCAATTTCACCCCTTTCAAAATCTCCATTTCATAATTCATTAGTTCGATTATCGGTGTTTGCTCGGTGGCAAGAATATCTACCGTCGGTTGGCTCTCGATTTTTCAATTTCCTGCTATCACACGGTTCACTTCCCATTTTCCTTAATTATGCCCTTGCAATCGTCCTGTTCGACACTCGCCTTCTTCTATTTTCATAATACAACGCGATCCAATTAAGTCGACTGCGAATTTTATCTCTCTCTTCGACGATGGTTCACAGTGTGAGATCCTTTTTATTCAAATTATTAATGCAAATTTTAAATAAACAATTATTACTAATTTATTGGAAGATATTTTGGTGAATATTGTAGGTGAACGAAGAAGTATTTTGGTAAATGGACGTTAATCGAAATACTTTTCAAATGTTTGTTTTATTCTAGAATCTTGAGGGTAGTCTTCAAATGTTGCGTACTAAAGTTTGCGACTAAAAATACAATAAAAGGCACTTACTATATAACGTTATCATCGTTAACCCTAATAACAAACAAAAAAGTGTTTTATAACGTCCTCCACAAAGCAAAACGCAAATAATTATTAAACTCGCACAGAATGGCTAATCAAGTTTAAATTATACAAATTTCCACGAACATAGCATTTGTAACACATGGTTTTACATCCGTAACAACATGTCCATCAATATTTCAATACACATAATATAACAATAAAACAGTTTAGAGTTTCAAATTTGTAAATAGTATTTAATATTTGAAGAAACTCTAATCTGACCTGCAACAAAGGTCATCATATACTTTCTATGACCATTTTATTTTCGACTTAAGCAGTTCATTTCATTTTTATCCTGGATGTTTTAAAGAAAAAGTTCAAGGTGCGTCATAAAGCGAACTTGAGGGTGCACTTGGTTTGGAGGCGGTCATTTTTAACCATTTCTCTAACAATTCAATGCAACCAATTCGCATGCTTCACCAAAATTCGTGACATTGCAGGCTTACACATTCTTTAAACACATTCAAAACAGTATAGTTCACAACTAGTCATACATTCCAATTACACATATGAAAATTAACAAACAACGATTACCTGTGCATTTTATTGCACTTTTTACGTGAGGTTAAATCCTTGTTTGAGGCCATTTCCACCCCCAACGCACTCGTTGCGACCACCTTAAAGATACTTTTTTATTTTTTTCTTGAAAATTTATTGTTCGATTGATTATTATTCTGAATATTATCTCTCTCTATTTGAATATCATCGATATATTATTATATTTATTATTATTGATTATTATTTGCAAAATTTGATAGAAATCTATGCTTTGGATGATGTTATACAAAATAAGTGTAGAGCTTTTTTCACGTTAATTCTTAGGGTTAAACATTTAGAACAGATCAGAATTTCTTTAAGACAGTCATCAATGCATTAAAATTTCGTTGGAAAAAGTGTATTGAAGCAAATGGAGCATATTCCAAATTCCATATCAGAGTTTATTGATTCTAAAGATCAGAATTTCTTTAAGACAGTCATCTATGCATTAAAATCTCGTTGGAAAAAGTGTATTGAAGCAAATGGAGCATATTCCAAATTCCATATCAGAGTTTATTGATTCTAAAGATCAGAATTTCTTTAAGACAGTCATCTATGCATTAAAATCTCGTTGGAAAAAGTGTATCGAAGGAAATGGAGCATATTTTGATTAAAAAAACAGCTTTTGAAAAGAGATATGCAGTTTTATATACATATTCACTTAAAAATCCGACATTTCGTACGCACCAATCTAAGCAATACATCAGTGGTATCGAAAAATTGAATTACATGTTTAATATCTTGCAAATAATGATATAAATTATTGATGTTCCAGTTATACGTTTCATTTACAATAAGATTAGTCTTATTATTATTTGCACGTATTATTACACCAACCCCTAAATATTCAAGCGTAACTAAAAAACCACTTGAAGCGCATAATAGACAACCTATCTATTCGTGCGCGCTGAACAGATGAAAAAAGGAATTTCGTGCGGTTAACTATAAAATAAGAGTACGAAAGGGAGTAGAATCGAAGAAAATGAGCGGTGGCACTTGTGCTCGGTCGAGGAACCGCGAACGTGGGCCTTTTTTTCACTAATTCCCTCACTTTCCCTGCTCGTGGCGGAGCGACAGAGGGTTCTCGCCGCAGGCGCGAAAGAGTTTCTTGCGGATGTGAATTAAGTCGTAATGAAGTGCGGAGTAAAAGGTTGGCGAGCTCTTCTCACAAGCGATTCCACTCGTTCCCTGTGTGCCATGGCGACACTGGAGCCGCGACTGGAGACGAGGGCTTTCCTTGGGTCTTTCTCTTTTCAGATCGAGGGACCAGAGAGTGTCGTCTGAGAGGTGTTTGCCAACAACGCGTTAAATATCCGAATTCAAATTTCAGTGCTTAACTCTGTAATTAACAACAATTACGAGCAGCGCATAAAACGTTTTTCAGAAGGTTTCTCCTGGGTTTTACCATCGTCTGGTATTTTTTAATAAAGACTGTTCTAAATGTTTAACACTAAGAATTAACGTGAGAAAAGGTCTACACTTATTTTGTATAACATCATCCAAAGCATAGATTTCTATCAAATTTTGCAAAAGATAATCAATAATAATAAATATAATAATATATCGATGATATTCAAATAGAGAGAGATAATATTCAGAATAATAATCAATCGAACAATAAATTTTCAAGAAAAAAATAAAAAAGTATCTTTAAGGTGGTCGCAACGAGTGCGTTGGGGGTGGAAATGGCCTCAAGCAAAGATTTAACCTCACGTAAAGAGTGCAACGTTTTAGAACCACGCGTGCAAAAGAGTAAGTAATTAGAAATATGTGTATTTCTAGAAGAGAAAGATTTTCGTAACTACGGATGAATAACATCCAATAAAATGAGGTCAAAAGGTGACGGATGCAGCTTTGTCGTCCTACACGACATTGCAATTTCAATCAGAGTAAAATGAGGATTGGGTGAAGGTGTGGGGTGGATTTGTTCGGATTAGATGAAGGACTTTGGACTATTTTAATCACACGTGACACATAAATTATTAGTCAATTGGTGAATTCATTGCAGAGTCCTATTAATCTCGATTTAATAAATCAATCAATGTTTCAGTAAATGGCACAATCATATGAAGATATGAAATCAGTTTTAAGAGAACAAACTCTGGTGATATTTAAGTCTCGTGATATTTGAAATTTGATAATTGAAATTTTAGAAGTTTTTTTCCTAAATTTTGCTAAATTATTAAAATCGTTTTTGAATATTTGTATTTAGAATATCATAATTTTCAATGCAAGAATAGCGCGAGGGACTTTAATAATATTATAAATTAATAAAACTGAATTAAAATTTCATATATACATTAAAAGTAATTTCGAATATTCTACACGATTATAATGTCTGAAATATTTTAATTTACTATAGAGATTATTAAATATTATATTACTATTAAAAACATTATTATTACAGCAAATTTGTACAAATCTAAAAACTAAACTGTGGCTAACAATTATTTCATTCATTAATCAATACACAATGAACAAAAAATCTAGACAAATATTGTGAAAAACTGAAACTTTATTGACGAAGGTTA
Source organism: Xylocopa violacea (assembly GCA_963969225.1). NCBI lineage: Eukaryota > Metazoa > Arthropoda > Insecta > Hymenoptera > Apidae > Xylocopa > Xylocopa violacea. The sequence goes on from CAXAJV010000004.1 coordinate 27,533,523, forward strand.
ATTAATACAAACAAATTATTAAAATGGTAATTTAAATTATCTAATTTGCGGAAAAAGTAAGAATGAACACAATGAGAAAGTTAAGTTGAATTTTGACAATAAAAGTTTCAGATATATTAATGGATATTAATTAACAATGTTGAAGAGAAGGAAATGGAACAAATGAATAAGATAAAAAGAAAAATAGTAACGAACATAGTAAATTTCCTATGTAATAACAAATTAGACGTGTACCATTTGCAACTTGTATCGTTTTCAGTTGAATTGAATTGATAATGGTATTATAATGTAAGCAGCAGGTTCAGAGAAGCCACTGTAATCATGAATCTCATAACTCATGTTGATTCATAGCGATACCAAGTTGAACCCACTAAATTGTAATTGTTAAACACAAATTTCATTGATCTCTGCCTCTCATTGATATTTTCATTCATCGTGTTAGTTCTCTGATATTTTATTTTATATTTCACCATTAATTAATTACTAACAGACTAATTACATAGACAAATTTATTAATTATTATTGCAGAAGCTTACCATTAATAATTCATGTACTTTTTACAAAATGATGATCATCCAAATAACAATTGTGAAATAGAAACTGAAAAATTATCAAATTAACGAAAGCTTGCGTACTTTTAGTCTGCAAAGAAATGGCGGATGAATTAACTGGAAACCACGAAGAGATTTTTTCAAATATGAGGAAAATTCTACAATCAAAGTCTCTAATATTGAGACTAAAACAAATAGTAATTTAATGATTCATTGGTTGAAGAAAGAAATATACTCATGTCGCCATGTATGTTTTCAGTCGTAGCAATTGAAGTTGTAAACAAAATTCAGAATAAGTCACCATGTGAAGTGAACCTAAATTGCTTCGAAAAACTATAATTTTTTATTGTTTCTTTTTTATATACATATAAAATTTTTCATAACAAAACAAATATCAAATACAAAAATTATATATATAGATTAATAAATAGAATAAAGATAATATATATAATATTTAATATTAATCTTTGCATTTGATATTTGTTTTATTATGAAAAATTTTTTTGTATAAAAGAAAAAGAGAACTGAATAAGCCAAATATATATTTTTACAAATATCAAATGTAAAAATTATATATATATAGATTAAGAAACAGAATAATATTATATATATGTAATATTTAATATTAATCTTTGCATTTGATATTTGTTTTATTATGAAAATTTTTTCTTTGAAAGAAAAAGAAAACTGAATAAGCTAAATATATGTTTTTTATCAAATATACCAAAAATAAGTGATATTATTATGTTCTTACATTACCGTAATTTCACAGACTGTAAAATCACTATAATATCCACGTATAATAACATCCTTTCATTCTCCTTTGTACCTTTCATTCTTTGGTTTCCCGTTTTCTCTCATTTTTCTCATTTTTTCTACCTTTTCACTGTTGAATCAACGAAATTAAATTTTCATTCGACCTCCCCTGTGTTTTCCCTCCCCATGTCCCTTTTTTCTCCACGTTACTTCCTTTATTTTCGTTACCACAGATTCCACCGATAACCGCGACTTGTATTAAATTCTTTCGGTTAACGGTCTCTTTGTTGCTAAAACCTTATTCTGTGTTCAAGTTATCACTCTTCCATGGATAATTTTTTAATAGATAACTAAGTGATTAATTATTTCAAATTATTACATTTATTTGCCATTTAATTTTTTTCTACGATTTTACGCAATCGTATTTATTACTTTTAGTAACAAATATGAATTATTATTATGGTACTCATCGAGACGCGAATACACGTAATTATTATTTTGCAATTTTACGCTATTATTATCGCAAATAAATAAAAAATGGAATGCAGGATAGAAAAATGGCTTCTTACATTTTTCTTGTACGAAATAAGCTTTCAAGACCAGAGTTCTATCAAAGCTGTTCTATACGATGAATCGTTGATTTTTATTTAATAAATATTTGCTGAGCTGACGAAGAACAGAATTGATTTATGATCGCTTTTCTTTAATAGTAAGCTTAAGAAAATATTTAAAAGCTGACGGAGGTCATTTTTGAAGAAAAGTTTTTATTGTGAAATTATTTTAATGTTAATTCTGTTTTATATATTACTTAAATTGGAATTACATTGCAACTACTGTTTTCATATAACGCGACAAATATTAAAAAATAATTAAGCATTACATTGTTTTCTTTATAATTAACGACTGTTTCGTAGATGTTTGTTTTTTAAGTATACGTGTTATATGAAAAAATTCCCTTATAACACGGTTTCCTATAACGCGTGACGCGTTAAGACGATTAAATATGAATTAGACTTTATTACCAGCTTATTCCACCCTCAGATTTTTGAGAAATACATGTTTCCCTGAAGCTTTCAATGGAAATCGAAATTTTCTGATGCTGGAAGACGTTAGCAATAATAACTATTGCTAAAATATTACTAGAATATTGCTATTTTGGCAATAGAAACTATTGTTAAAGATTGCAATTTTAGCTCTCTTTGCTTAAATTTTTGCTTAACTTTAGCTCTCACAAATTTCTTGGAAGAAGTCGAGTGCAAAGGGTTAATATAACGATATGGGTATGCGTTATGCGAAAAAAAATTCCATACACAGATCCATAGAATCCGTAACATTAATCGTGTTATACAGGAATCTACTAAATTGTCGCACTGTGTCGAATTTATTATTAATTTAGTCTTAAACTGTGTCATGTTACAAATATTATATTTTATTAGTTATCTACTTTAAATGTTACCAAAAATGTTCAATATTTGTCTCGAGCAATTTGCCATTGTGTACAACTTTCTTTATACAATTAATTCTTTTTTTTCTAGTTTTGTTTCCCGTTGTTTCACCATTTTCACATTCTGCGTTTTCACAAAAATGCAATTTGATTTATTCGACAGTTTTACAAGATAGTCGAATACTTTTGCGTGTATTACTTCTTTAAAACATAATTTTTATTCTTCACATTCTACTTTATTTAAAAATTGTCACACGTTATGGTAAAATAAACTAGAAAACGTCGATTAAAATGAATTTTTTGCTCGCAAACCTTTAATTTCGCAAAAAATTTACTGAGTATTTAAGATGGCTGGATATTTTCAGGACCAACAGCGCACAGAAAACGCTGCGAACGATAAACATTATTAAGTCCACGCGAATCTGTTTAGTTCTACTTTTGGCTGCACTCGTTCCACGTTTTCACGTACTCATCGCGAAGCAATTATGCAACGCGTGCAAGTACACGTTAACATTATAATGGATATCGTGGAAAGAAAAGAGGTCGTACGTCGAAACGAGTGGAAGAACGAAATGGTACAATGGCGAACAATGGCGGATCTACACCTATTCTAGAACGGGAACGAATGTAATCGCACGTTTTATGACGGATGTGCCGTCACGTTTACCTCTTACTTCCCTGTTTCCCTCCTCTAATTACATCGGCAATTATGCAACTAGCGTGTTATTATCAGCCAAGAGTTTGGCTCGTCAGTTCCGGTACGAACGAGCGTTGCTCTATCACCGAGCCTTTCTCTTCCGTTTTACAGGGCGTACGTGAGATCGATCAAATTATCGAGAAACGATGGAAAACGCACATGTGCGCGCCTCGTTCGTTTTCGTGGCGGAGTAGACAAAAATATTAGTCAACTGGAACAACGGGAGTCCATTAACTAATTTTATACTGATCTTGTGAAATCATTATTCGAGCTTTTTGTTTGAGATTTACCTTTCGACTTTCTTTGAGAAGAAACCATGGAGTTTCTACAAAGAAGGAATTGAAAAACTTGTAAAACGTTGGGAGACAGTGATAGAAAATGATTAATAAATGCTAGTTTTCGAATCGAACACGAACTTTTGCAATCACCTAATATCTTTCTTACAGAATTAAAAATAGGTAATAGAATAAGGAATACGAAAGTTTATTATTTGCTCCTTCAGATTTTCATTTGTTTCGTTCTCTTCAAAATAACTTAAATGGTACAAAATTTGATTCTATGGAAGAAGTCAAAAACTATTTTAATTGATCAAACCATAGAGTTTCTACAAAGAAGGAATTGAAAAACTTGCAAAACGTTGGTAAACGGTTGTAGAAAATCATGGAGAGTACATTATTTATTAATAAATACTGTTTTTCATGTAAATGCGTTGTATTTAATTTGGTTTCGAAACGAACACGAACTTTTGTAATTACCTAATATATTTCTTATAGAATTAAAAACAGGTAATAGAATATTATTTGCTCCTTCAGATTTTCATTTGTCTCGTTCTCTGCAAATTAATTTGAAGGGCAAAAAATTTAATTCCATAGGAAAAGTCAAAAACTACCCTTACGACTTTCTTTGAAGAGAATCCACGGTGTTTCCACAAAGAAGGAATTGAAAAACTTGTAAAACGTTGGGAGACAATTGTAGAAAATCATGGAGAGTACATTATTTATTAATAAATACTGTTTTTCATGTAAACGCGTTGTATTTAATTTGGATTCGAATCGAACACGGACTTTTGCAATCACCTACTGTTTGAACAAATTTCTTGACGTCATTTTAACATTAGGTTTACCAAGAGGTCATTTTGACTTCTCTGAGAAAACTTTTCGTCAAACTTTACATTAAAATATGAAAAATAAAAAAGTAATAATAACTAATTATTATAACTAATTGTTGGCGGAACACTTTTTAAGTTCTAAAATTTTTAAGGAACGCTAGACTAAATTTCGGTTTTTAGTTATAATTTAGTTGTTTTAACACTAGGTTTACAAAGGAGTCATTTTGACTCTTCTGAGAAAACTTTTCATTAAACTTTACATTAAAATATCATAAGAACTAATTATTATAACTGATGTAATTTTATTGAGGTTCGTTTTTCTACTTTAACTTCATAATTAATAGGTCAATTTATATTTTTTTCTAATTAAATATCAAAACAACTCATAGTAAACCTAGTGTTAATGGTAATTTCATTGAAATATAGATCTCCTTTTTTTATATTTATAATTGCACATCGAACGGAGCACGATTTCTTAATAAATTAAGCAAAAGAATTTTAGCTGTAAAATGTTATTGTTGTTAATGGAATAAGTTCATTAGTGATTCAGAATTTGTGGAAAAAGAAACAGACTTCTTTCGTATGCAATGAAACGAGAAGATTTTGTCTCAACCAAAGTTCTAGTAAATATAGAAAGCCAAATTGGAAATTGTTGATTGTAAATGATCATAATTTGAAAACAATTGCAAGAGGTGCAAGAGTCGACATATATATAACATAGAAAATGATTAATTAGTAACCAAACAGCTAAAGTCAGAATGTTAATACGCAACTCTAAGAGAACTGAACATAACTTAAGAAAACTAAGTAAAACCTAGCCTAATTTGAGCAACGCAGCAAACTACACCCTCTATAATATACACCATGTCAGCACCTTCAACTAACTCAACCAAAACACCAGGGTTTTGCAAAATTTTCTCATCGCTGAACTCTTTTTAAGTTCCACAATTTTTAAGGAACAGTAGTATAAATTTCTTTTGAGAGTCGTTTTAAATTATGTTAAACGCAAAAAGCAGACAATGTTTCGTTATTCTCTTTTCGTGCAACACAGTTTGGGAAGCCATGATTTGGAAAATGAAACGCTAAGAACTTTTTCATGGCTCGCCAAGACAGTCTGTTAATTTCAATTTTGCCTTGCAACAGTAAATATATAAATTTCCAACTTCAGTGAAAGCAAAATAAATAAATTAGATGAAACTGCCTCTATTTTATTTTATTTATATTTATTCATTTTTATGGTACAATTTATACCTTTTCTGAAAGGCAAAGTTAACTAATGAATGCAATCATTTTAACCCATTCGAGACGATTTGAAACTATGAGTCTGTACGAAAAAAGTAGACATCGAAATAAGACTGGTTTCAAATAAAAAGTATCTTAGAAGCGTGTAAAAAGAAAAGCAAATTTCAACTTCCAAGGTTGGTCGCCCACACAAAACAATTGCCAACCCTTGCATTACACTTTAGAAGCTATTCGATTGGATGCTGTCTCTCGTTCATGATCGTTCCATCCCTGAACACAGAAGAGAACACCAGAGATCTTTATTTTAAACAGAATGTCTTTTAATTTCCGCAATCATAACGCTCTTCTAGTTTTACATTCCATAATTCGTTGAAAATCGCCCAACTTTGCGATCATCGAAGCTTGCAAAACACATATTTCATTGTTTCGCCATTGCAGCTTCGATACTCTGCCCAATAGTTATTGCCCAATCGTGTCTACTCATTTGATATTGAAACTGCAACGCAACGTCAAATCGAGGACTGCTTTTACATCTGACAATACGTGAAATGTCTTGAACAGCCTTGACGTTACAGTAATTTGCAATTAAACTGTTTAAAGTCGTCGTGATTCTCACGTGACCCAATAGTAGCGTGTCCCTACCTTTGTTTCCAAAATAATCACGCATTAATCCACTAATCGTTTGAAAGTTTGAAACCACTGACCAAGCAGATCCTCAACCATACTTACCTCCCACTTCCAGCTAAATAAGGACACCTCGAGTACCTCTGTAACCTCAGATTACGAAACACCACTCGCGTCAAAGTCAAAAGGCGCTGCTTCACCGTCAAATGCTTCCAGTTCGAGCTACCAACGCTGCCACCTCTGTCAGCGTCATCTGCAACCGGTTGAGTAGTGACCAAGCGACACAAACCGCTGCTCTACCACTGAACAGCAACCCTCGTTAATCACACTGGCTAACGGCCAAAACTCAAACCCAAACCCCAAGCTGTCCTCCCAGGTACGAGCATCGTGTCCTAACCCTACTCAACGATGTCGTTAATAAGTAATAAATTAATAGCTCGCAGACGTGGAGAGTGCTGGTGTAAGAATAATTTGCCATCTGTCGCACTATGTAGACGCTTATTCTACTTAAGAAGCACCAGGTAGCTGGACACTTGAATTAAGACGCGAGGTTAAGGGCAGCAATTGGCTTGGAACACCAAAGCAGTGAGTCTAGTCGAGTGGGCCTAGGTTGGATTAGGTTCTCTTCTATGCACGAGATGAAGGAACTTGAAAGATGGCTAATAATCATTAGGACGTATTGGATTGACGACGAATGACAGCAGGATACTTAATTTGCTAGTTGCGTTTGGGACTGCATTGTCTGATTGGGACTGAATTGGAGTTGGGCGTCAGATTATTCTGAACTGTCAGGATGTTCATCGTCTACGAGTAATTCTCTGTTTATTCTGAATAGACTAAAATCATAAACATTGCTCCAGCATCGTGCGAGTAATTTCTACTAAACAATAACTAGCCATTCGATTTGTAACTCGTTATCTCATTGCACCAAGTTCTGCGCAAAGAAAAGGAAATGGTGAATCAGAAGAAAAGGAAGGACGTTACATCTTGGGCTTGCTACTAGACGTGTGCAAGTAACGTAAACGCGAGAATAGCAGAATTGGGTCAAAATGTAATTACATCGTAATTAGAAGGTGAGGTGATGACTTGCAAGAAACTGTTGTGGTGTGGTCCTTCTAGTGGCGAACGCACTACCACAGAGCGGTTTGGACTGCACTATGAAGCGGAGTAGATCGTGGTTGCATAAGAAACGAACGCGGTTATGGTTAAGGTCAAATGGTCTTTGAAATGCAGGGCTCCTAATGAAAATAAAAGATATCTGTGTCACAAATGGAAAACCCTTGTGAGATGCAGAGCTACTTGGAATTTCCTTACTCGTTTCCTAGGTACATTTGCTCTAATGGATTGGATTAGGCTCTCTTGTGTTCTTTTGTCGACGCTCCTCTTCCACGTTGCAACTTCTGAACCAGGTGGAAGAGTTTGATTTAACGCGTACAAGAAGACCCAGTGTTTTTTGTGCAGCAAGCACTCTCCTAGGTGCAGAATGGCTCTGGTTCCTCTGCAATTATCCTGATTTATTTACTACTACCAGCTCTACTTCCAGTTTTCGTTCAATGGAAACCCTGGATCACCGCGTGGACATAGTGATTGAATGATTCTGAACTTTGCTAAATTGAAAATTTTATTGTCTGGGTGTAAATAGCTTCATTAGAATGAATTCTCCACTACACATTCTCATGAAATACCTAAACAAGACTCAGGCAAGAAGTTGATTGGCACAGAATTTTAGAAAATTAGTAAAGACAGAAGCTGGCTGTTAATTAAATGATAAACCAGCGACTTTTGCTCATTCTGAAGATCAGGAAACTGAAACGACAAAATACGTAAGCACAGTAATCACGAAGTACAATGCAAACTGTTGGCAACAAATGGTGGACGAAAAGGTACGTCAACGGATGAATCTCAAATGTTCAAAACAGATGACAACAAGGACTCGTAAACACAGTGATTATAAACAAAAACAAAGCGCAAACACAGTGCAATCTACTCAAAACTATTCAGACACAAGTATTTAACAACAGAGAAACTGAAAAAGAAACAGACGCACGCGACACGAACCAAATGCATTAAAGACTGTGACGATCTTCCGCGCGTGCAGTTTAAACTGCCCTCAGGAGACTGGAACTTACAGAGCTGTTGTCACGAGTGCGCTAAGAGAGGAGAGATAGAAAACAGAGACGAGCTATCACTCTGTTTGGAACAGCCATTTGAAATCAGGACCTGGTCCACAGAAGAGAGAAACGTTAACACCATCCTGACGACCTTCAAACAGCCACTTCTCGCGCAGAACTTGAAGCGATTAGATCGTGATCTATTTTTGAAACTAAAAATTCACACCCACGTTTCTACTTTCACTAATCCAGCAATTGCTCGAGCAGACACGCGCTGACAATAAACCCATAAAGTCACCAGACGTAATAGAAAGTTTTAACTTCTGCAGAACACGTCTCGAGGTCGAGCATTCGTCCCTTTTCCCTTTTTGAAAGTACGCTCGACAGACTTTATGGCTTTATTGCGCCTAAACGTCCTCGCCAATGCCTAAACCTTCCTCTTTCCCGTTTCTTCTTTTCCAAAATCTTATTTTCCAATCACCAACTCCTGAAGCCATCCTCGAATCTTCCTGGCACGTCTTCGTTCACAAACAGATAAATAAATGTACGCATCCTTTGAGAAGAACTGTCTTTGACAAACTTTTACTTGACTTCGCTACATCTTTATTTGATAAGTTCACTTTAACGTTAACTCTTTGTACTCAGCTTCTTCATGGAGGTTAGCGATAGAAACTATTGCTGAAACAGCAATATTTTAGCAATATTTTGCAATAATTAGCTTATGTCTCAAAATTTCCATTTGAATAGAAAAGTTTAGGGAAACATGCATTTCTCAAAAAGCTGCAATGAACACATTGCAATGCTGATGTCCCCTCGAAGAGAAAGAAACTAAGTTTCTAGTGTGATAACTACGTTGTTCTTGTAATTCAACCCTTTTGCTACCAGCAACAAAATTACATATGTGTGACAGACATTTTTGGTCAATTTATGAAGACACGTTGAAACGCTTTGTGTTTTGAACAGATATGTAAAATATATAAAGAATGTGTTTGGCTTGCGATAATATTAGATTAATAGAGTTTGTACAGCAGTTGAATATCAAAAATTTTATAATATATAAATGTGCTTCACTTTGAAAAATTGTATTTATTTAATTTTTGTATTCCAATCCAATTCAGTTCCTTCTAATTTGATTATCGCATGGACTGCAATGGACTGCAGTTTATTTTACTTTTTTACAATTTTTTAAATATAAATACGTAAAGTCTATTCCAAATGGCGTCATATAATCCCCCCAAAAAATGGTGGTGGACGTCTTTCGCAAGAGATTTTGCTAGCAAAAGGGTTAAAGTTATCTATAATAAATCTAGTTATCAACCCCTTCCAGTAGTTTGAAAAGATTGCATTTGTGTAAAATCTCAATGAACGTCTTTTATACTTTTAAATTGTGATCAGCAATCTATAAATCCGCTTTTAGAGTTCAAACCACCTTCTGAATGAACTTTTGGAGAGAGGAAATAAGGTGCTGCTGGTTCAGACATGGCTCAGAAATTAAGTGGCCTCCTGTCACTGAGCACTCTGATTAAACAGATCTCAGTGTGCGTTTACCTGCGTTTTGTGAGGCCATTTCAAATTAATTCTTCATTTCTTAAATAGCAATCTGCATTCTGCAACCTTGAACAGAGTATTAACCCTTTGCGCTCGAGAAGCGACACTCAGTCACTACTGCGTTTCATACAGCAGATTTTTAGTTTTGAAGCCCTACAAAAATGGATTTCAAAAGTAAAATTAGCTCGAGTGAAGATGAAATTGATCCTCAACTGTTGAAAAACGAGATTAGTTGCATTAACGAAGAAATTAGCGATCGAAAAAGTCGTCGAGTGCAAAGGGTTGTTTTGAAGGCGTACAAAAATGAAGTTTGCGAGGTGAAATTAGCTCGGTGAGATTAGTTGCTTTAACGAAAAAATTAGCGATAGAAAACATGATGTACGATCGAAAAAGTCGTCGAGTGCAAAGGGCTAATGATAATAAAGAGTCACACGAAAGTTTTTCAGAAAAATTTGATTGATAACATAGTCTGCTACTATTCGTAGTGACAATGCATTAACAATGGAAGCAGATATTTCCATTCTGGTATTTAAGTAATGTAGAGTCCTAAATAACATTCCTAAAACTTATTCCAGAGGTGCTTCATCCTTATTTTTAAAAGCTTTTCCACCACATTTGTCGTAAATTGCTTCCATAGCGCTTTAGAACTTCTGCTTTACTCAAACTGACGTTTTACTAAATTAAAAGATTGGAAACGTAGTTATTTTTAACTATCCTTTATCTAGTCGCGAATAAAGTTTGAAGGACTTACATTTTGCGAATTTTCTTTTACGATTCTTCTTTTGTAGTTCCTTCAGAATCGTCGTTATTGCAAATCGAATTGCAAATCTATTCGTCAACCATATTATATACCTATAAAACTAAATTTACGTCCTATTATTATTGTACATCGCGATTTTTATCGATCTGCTTTGTCCACCATCTTAAAAAATCGCAAGTTAAAGCAGAAAGATCGCACATTCTTAACTTCTTAAACTTGTAGTTATATTTGCAAAGTACAAATATATTTGTCGTTCTTACACTGCAATAAAACAAAAAATTAATTTTTAAAAAATAACTCCCTTGTAATCATACGGAAACTTAAACAATTTTAACTATTTTAATTATTTTACCTCAAAGTACAAATTTAACATCGCATTTCTTCTCACGATTTTCTTATTGCATTATTCCAGCCACGAAATTTTCGACAAAGATCGATAAATGCGTCAGCTTTTCGCCATTTTCCGCTGAAACATTTTCAGGCCCGTTCAAAAGTCCACAAGAAATGTTCGATCGCATTTTGTGGTCTCAAACGTAACGATGTTTCCTGACAGCGCGTTACTCCCTCGCCTCTTCCTCGAGTCTCATCCGTGACAAATCTCGATCTCGTTTCTCAACCACCTGTGGAAAGTAACACGTTCAACCCCTTGGACAATGTCGTAGAGACGACCACATCCTCTGGAACCAGCCTTCCACTTCGATCGCCACCCCCAAATATCATTTGTTGCGCTCGTTCGACTCTTTGCACACTGTATCTCATGCACAACAAATAAACATCTTATTGTAACGTCAGTGGAATAAAAAAGAGACAGTGGTTCTGGTTAGACTTAGAAAAATCAGTAATAATGGATAAAAAAAAAATAAATAAGAATAAAGCAGTAATATTAAAGCACGATCATTTATTGTATAACGAAAAAAGTTGAATTACCCCTTTGTAATTGCTATTTAGCCACTTAGATTATAGTGAATGTCGAAAATTCCAGTCTGAGAGGTTTAAATACAGTCTAAATTATTTAATATTAATATTTATATCTATTAAATTGTGATATGAAAAATATTCTAAGCTGTCTAAGGGAAACAGAGAGACAGAAATTCGAAATTAATCCTGAATAGCTCAAAAAATTGAGTAAAATAAATAGCATAAACTGGAGGATCATTAAATATTTGCAAGATTTTGTCTTAATGCTTGTGTTTAATAATTTAACTACTTTGCTACAAGAACGACTATTCATAAAATTTCTGTCTTTCTTTCTTAATGCATATTACTTATCATCCAATGTTGTCCCATAATGTCGATGAATCTCAGTCCACGTTATGTTATTTACTGCATGTATGTATATATATACACACATTTCATACATATTAATAAACGCGTAGGGTCGTAGAGATATACAGCTTCCGTTTATACTAATGGAACGCTTTTCGTACATATTAATGGAAACGTGGGAACGTATACAGGATATCCTTCCTGTGAAAGGCATTTTGAAGAATAGTATAAAAAACTAAATCGAGACTGTTCTTTTTTCGTTTTTTTTTTATGAAAAATTGTATAGTGTAATGGTAAGAATTTAGTAACAAGTACCAGAATTCCATCTGATTGCTCAAAAGCTTCCATTTTCAAAATCGAAGCGCCATCTCGTCAAACAGCGATCTTTAACTCGTTGCACTTTTTATTTGAGACTATCAATCAACATTTAAGCAGAAAATAAAAGAATACGTTGTAACAAGGATCTCTAGAATGTAAGACTAATGTAAATATATATGTGTAAGATGGCGACTATATGTGCAAATGGCTAATTTAATTTAATTTAATTAATTTTTTCAGCGTAGAACACGTTTTAAGTTGTAAAATTTTCAAGGAACACTAGAGTAAATTTCGATTTTCGAGAGTTGTTTCAAATCGCGTGAAACGCATAAAAGCAGACAATGTTTTGTTGTATTTCAATTTCATCATTTTTTGCGGAACATTTGGTAATTATTTGTGAAACACAGGTGAATCAGTTAATTTGACACGATATAAAATAAGAATGTAAAAAATATACGTACATTCGTAACTAATTCTAAACGCAGAACTTAAAAACAAAGACTTAAAAAACAATCGAACTGAATTTCTAATTATTTATTCACATGTAATATAAAATTAAGTATCTCTATGCTGAACTATAGAAATTGCATTCAAAATTGCGTCCAATAGCTTTCGAATACTCTAATAAATACAACAACGTTAAACACGAAACATTAGCAATTTTCAAATTCCCGCGCTTTGAGAAGTTATTAAAATTCTGGCGCAACGCGTTTGCATTCTCGTCTCGCAGCCCCATTCTGATTAAGTCGCACTAAATTTCCCAGTGTGCATACTTTATTGCTGTGTATTTTGGTTTACAAGGCTTCTTAGAGAGCTCGCGACGAACTAGATTGCTAAACTCATCATTTTGTGGCTATTATACAGCAACTTGAACGTCTAATACTCCCCAAAGACCTTCAAATTTCAAATATCTTCCAACTGAACAATCACTCTTCCTAAAATCGATCATTTCCAAATTATAATTTATATTATCTGAATATAATCGAATTAAAATTATTCAATAAAAATGTTTCTTCGTATAAAAATATAATACGTACATTGCAGAAAGATAAAATGAAACTTTGCAACTTAGAGAGGCAATTTATATTATTAATTTATGCTATTCGAATCATAATCGAATTAAAGTCGATAAAACGAAGCTTTATAATTAGTGTCAATGTTAAAATAATTGATAGAGAGGAAATTTATATTATTCGAATATAATTGAATTAAAGTCATTCGATAAAAATGTTTTTCGTATAAAAATATATATGTGTATCGCAGAAAGATAAAACGAAATACAGAAACTAGTGTCAGTGTTGAAATAATTGATGGAGAGGCAATTTATATTATTAATTTATGCTATTCGAATTAAAGTCGATAAAGCGAAACTTTTTAACCTGTATCAATGTTAAAATAATTGATGGAGAGGCAATTTATATTATTAATTTATGCTATTCGAATTAAAATCGATAAAACGAAACTTTATAATTTGTGTCAATGTTAAAATAATTGATAGAGGGCCAATTTATATTATTTGAATATAATTGAATTAAAGTCATTTGATAAAAATCTTTTTCGTATAAAAATATATATGTGTATCGCAGAAAGATAAAAAAAAACTCAGAAACTAGTGTCAGTGTTAAAATAATTGATTGAGAGGCAATTTGTATTATTAATTTATATTATTCGAATATAATTGAATTAAAGTCATTCGAAAAAAAATGTTTTTCGTATAAAAATATATATATGTTAATCGCAGAAAGATAAAACGAAACTTTGTAGCTAGTGTCAGTGTTAAAATAATTGATAGAGAGACAATTTATATTATTAATTTATGCTATTGGAATTAAAATTAATAAAACGAAACTTTATAATTTGTGTCAATGTTAAAATAATTGATAGAGAGGCTTTTTTTATTATTAATTTATATTATTCGAATATAATTGAATTAAAGTCATTCGAAAAAAAAATGTTTTTCGTATAAAAATATATATGTCAATCGCAGAACGATAAAACGAAACTTTGTAGCTAGTGTCAGTGTTAAAATAATTGATAGAGAGGCACGAAAATGATCAATGAGATGACAGGAGGGCAGATGTACAAAGTGCAGAGGTACCGAGCTACCCTAATCCCTCATTAACATGGGTTATGACGGCTGAAACGTCGGCAAGGTTGAAGTAGTTCAACCATCAACTTGCTATCAAGATTTTGTGTAATTGTCTTGGTAAGTACGTCTAATTGGCGCAATATCCCATTCGCCGCAATCCGTTCGATCTCCGATGTGAAATGCAGCTAACGGACCAATCCCAATGCGAACACACGATTTACGATACATGTTGGTTCGTTTATCGTTAGTATTAACAGATTTAACTGTACAAACTTGGCTCGCCAGGTTATTTGGTCCACGGATATTTCTCTATAATACATGAAAATTAAATTTTGTTTGATAAATGTGATATCTGTCGTTATTTAAAAAATGGTAAACGAATTTTATGGAAAATAAGTATTACTCCTACATTTTGTGTTCTTATGTCAATTAATGGTTGGTTTTAATTGCTTATTTACGATAAACAATTAAACAATTTAGTTGAATCCAATTCTTCAGTTTTTTTGCTGAAGCTAAGTTAAATTAGAATTAAATAATTAAGATACTGAAATTATATTTGAATGATTGACTAGCTGCTAATTTCAGATATAAATTATCTAATGTATATTGAGCAATTTATATTGTAAAGGCATATGATTTTTCAAAATTTATATTCCATCTTATTGCATTAATATAACGCATGTATAGCCATTATAGTTTAGAAGTTTTTATTAAAAAAGACAGTACTCTAAAAAATACATTAATTAGCAGTATTATCTTCACCTTATACATTTGTATTACACATATAATTGATCATCTTCTTGATAAAACTGTTTATTTCTAAATACACAATATTTTAGAATACAGGAAATAAATTTAAAAAAAAAAGCTAGCTTATAAATGTTGATATAGTATAGTTATATATTGATAGAATTATTTAATTTTAAATATACAACATTTTGGAATACAGAAAGTAAATTAAAAAAAAATTAAAAGAAATAATAAGAACGAAAAGAATGATAAAGATTTAAAAAATTTCCTTATCTCTTCCACTTGGAAACCTGAATCTCATCAGTAACCCATTTACATCTTGCGTGTACACGTTACTCATTTGTAGACTAAACACAATTTCCATCAAATTTAATAATAATAATAATATTTATATCATAAATTTAATAGTAGTAATAATAATTTCCATCAAATTCAATATTAATGATAATTTTCATCAAATTCAATAATGATAATTTTCATCAAATTTAATCATAATAATTTCCATCAAATTTAACAAGAATAATAATGATTTTTTCATCAGAAATTTAATAATACTAATAATCTCCATCAAATTTAATAATAATGATAATTTCCATCAAGTTTAATAACTATAATAATGATATTTTCATCAGAAACTTAATAATGATAATAATCTCTATCAAATTGAATCATAATAATAATAGTTTCTGTCAAATTTAATCATAATAATAATTTCCATCAAATTTTACAATTATTATAATGATATTTTCATCACAAATTTAATAATAATAATAATCTCCCTCAAATTTAAATCATAATAATAATTTCCATCAAATTTAATAATAGTAATAATAGTAAATTCCATCAAATTTAATAGTAACAATAATTTCCATCACATTTAATCATAATAATAATAGTTTCTGTCAAATTTAATAACAATAATAATTTCCATCAAATTTTACAACTATTATAATGATATTTTCATCACAAATTTAATAATAATAATAATCTCCATCAAATTTAATCATAATAATAATAGTTTCCATCAAATTTAATCATAACAATAATAGTTTCCATCAAATTTAATCATAATAATAATAGTTTCCATCAAATTTAATAATAATAATAATTTCCATCAAATTTAATAATAGTAATAATAGTAAATTCCATCAAATTTCATAATAATATTAATCTCCATCAAATTTAATAATAGTAACAATAATTTCCATCAAATTTAACAATAGTAATGATAGTAATTTCCGTCAAATTTAATAATGATAATAATAGTAATCTCCATCAAATTTAACAACAATAATAATAACATCTTCATCACAAACATAATAATAAATAAAAATAACAATAACAACAATCCCCACGAAATATAAGTACATAAATATTCTTAACCCAGGTTCGACTTGGCGAAGCTAAAATAATGAACGGGTAGCGGTATCGGAAGCATATCCTGCATACCACAACGCCACCCCCAGAACTCGTAACGCCAGACGAAAGGAAGCCCAAGGTCCTCGCCGTCTCTGGGCGCTTATAACCCCGGTGCTTATTTTCGTTACGGTACGTCTTCTATACGAGTGGGTGAACGCACGTAAAAATAGTTTCTAACGATGCCATCCTGAGTCTGGTCACGCATCGGTACGGGAGAACCCAGAGAGAGGAGAAATAGAGAGCGGACGCGAGACGACGAAGAGGGCGGAGGCGTAGTTAGAAGATAGAATCTCTCGCTCGTACCGCGTAAACGTAAACGAGCCTTCACGCAGGTCCTCGCTTCTTTTTAAACGAACTGTGCCACCTAATTACTCTGCGTTCGAGCACCAACCGCTTGCCACGAATTAAGCGGCAACGCGCCTGTTTAACGACGATGGATATCGCAGATGGATGGGAAAATTAAGATAGAGTTCGCTACTGCGATGCTCTCGTATTGCGAATTTTGGAGGATTTAATTTGAGGACTGCCTTGCGAAGCGCGTAATTGGAGCAAGCAATGGTGGTTTTGTACGCGTCGAACGCAGGATTGAAGCTTCTATTAGAAATTTTGGGAAAAAGGAAAGCAACACGAGGAAGAATTTCGTTTTTGTGTTGAATGACACCGAAATAAAGTTTTGGATTGACTATAGTTTGTTGAAGGTGGTCGTATTGTATTTTCGTTTTGGTGTTGAACGTTTGGACGCGATTGTTGACGTCGCGAACGAGAGAACGAAGAAAAACAGAGAATCAGTCGCAAAAGAACTGTCGTGAAGTAATATAATCTCTATTTTGTATTTCATTGTCTTCCAAATTTCTCAAATTTGATCAACCCCCAATTACATTACAATCAGATCTGAGAAAGTTAGAAATGCAGTGATATTGCATGTTACACTTTAACTCTTTGCACTCAAGGACTCTGTAGTGGCTCCACGAAGGCTCCTCGATGGAGAGAATGCAAATAATTGTAATAGCTTCGTTTATTCTGTTAGCAAATTGTTAGAATGAAATCTCTTCAGAGAAGTTTTGTTTATGTAATTGTAGAAAAGACTGTTACTTTTTATTTCGAGTGCAAATGGTTAATCCTTTGCACTCGATGACTTTTTCTGTCACAGATCATTTTTTTCTCTATTACTAATTATCCCTTAACATTTAATCTATTACTAATCTCATTTTTCAACAGTTGATAATCAATTTCATCTTCACGCGAGTTAGTTTCACCCTCCAAATTCATTTTTGTGGGGCTTCAAAACTTAAAATCATGAAAAACTCGAGTTGCTGCATGAAACACCATTGCGACTGAGAGTCGCCTTTCGAGTGCAAAGGATTAAGTATGCGTCATCGATCAAAATTATTAACCCTTTGCACTCGAGGGCTTCACAGCGACGCCATTTAAAATTTCTCTAAAACTACGAAGGCTCCTCACTGGAGAGAATGCAAATAATTGTAAGGGCAAAAAGAAATCGTAATAACTTCATTCATTCTGTTAGAAAATTACAAATGAAATTTTGCAGTTCAGAAAAGTTTTGCTATGTAAAAAAATCTGTTACTTTTTCTTTCGAGTGTAAAGGATTAATTTCTGAAAAAAAGAAAAGGGTTTAAAAATAATTGACAGTGAACTATTTTACTTTCACCTATGCTTTGAAACTAAACCATATTTTTTGCCAAAAATGCGAAATTTTCTTATGCGAGAACCTTTGGAACCAATTAATCGCATAAATCGAGAACTCACTGCATTATACGCGTAGCTTTCTTCAAGAATAAGTTTCTGTGGTTTCATCTCTCGCGTTGCATCGCACGCGACGAACATAACTTATTCTTAAGTATATTTGTCTGTTTTCTAACCTTCTCGATATAATCCTGCTGGACAAATATTTTAATTTCTGAAGTTTCACAGATTAATCAAATGATTTTTCATTTAAAATCAATCATTTGTGGTAATACACGTGCATAAGGTGAAGGTAACCTTTTTAAATGAAATTAGTACTATAATTAAAATATCTCTTTTTAAATAAAAACTATATACCGTATTAATGTAACAATTATAATTCAAATCATATAATATTTACCTGATAATTTAGATCTGAAATTAATATCAATTATTTAAATATTATCTTGCATAGTCAGATTTTGATATACAAATCTATTTAAAATTTGATACCAAATATTAGCATTTAATTTTATCGACAGTTTCTCAGTTAAAATTCATTTATAGATTAGTTAAGATACTTTCAGTAAAGTCAATTAAATTCAATTAACATGACGTGAAATCGTTTCAGTTTGTATAATCTAAATTTATAAATAGTGGATACTTCATATTAAGTTTTTATATACAGAATATTCAGCGAAACGAAGTCCACGAGTTTTCCAATAGACTAACGAAGAAACGTTTCTAACGAATGATTTAAATTAATTAAATAATTTAAATATTTAAAAGTGCTAAAAAGTGCTTCTTATGGTTCCTTAAGTATGATAAAAAAGTTGAAATACTTTGATAAAAAGGCTTTAGTAATTTCTAATATTACCATTTGTTAATGACACATGCGTTTCTATTAAATATATAACTTTTTAATAAACTAAATTCCTAAATCATAGTCATTTGAAGGTGATGGAACCATAAATCAATGAACTTGAAGTCAATGGCAATTTTAAACATGGTAATTCCTAGGTAATTAATTAAAAACTGACTAATTCTTGATAGAAATACTTTGCTCGCATTTTATTGGAAGTACTTGAAGAATTATGCACATCATTTCGTTGATTATTTTGAATTTATATACATAAGTAAATAGTTCTTTAGCAATCAATACTGACGTACAGATTATCACGAATGGATAGTTATAGACATTATTTTATAGTAATGGTGGCGACAATTTTTTGCAAATATCTCGAAAATTAAGACAGTACACAGCAAGAACAAAGTAAAATCAAATTTTATCATTTTCTGCACTTTTTTTTAACATGACTATTTTTTAATTATATTCGCAGAATAATTGTTAGAATTTTAGACAATTACCAATGAAATATTTAGAGATACCTCGTTACACTTGTTATACATGTAAATGTTAGTTTAAGTAATCTTAGTTTGTCACTATTACTCTTTATACTTTCACTTTTTTTGCTCATATTGGACTCGTTAACTTTCAATTCTCTTTTGAACCCAACTACACCGTCATAGATTAAAGTTCTTTTCACCTAAACCTTCAAATAGCCCTACTTTTCCATATTTCTTCAGTCTTCGTCTTGTCACGCGAACCTCATAAACTTGTGGTCCCCATTAAAAGAATAAAGTGTTGTTTTCTACGAAACGTCGATCCTTGATCGGTATTTAATTAGAAAAAAATCTAAATTGACCTATCAATTATGATGTTAAACTAGAAAAGCGAACCTCATAAACTTGTAGTCCCAAAGTTTTGTTTTCTACGAAACGTCGATCCTTGATTGCTTTACCCCCGAGTTTTTTCGGTATTTAATTAGAAAAAAATGTACATTGACCTATCAATTATGATATTAAAGTAGAAAAACGAACCTCGATAAAATTACGTCAGTTATAATAATTAGTTCTTATGATATTTTAATGTAAAGTTTAACGAAAAGTTTTCTCAGAAGGGTCAAAATAACTGGTTAATCTACCCCAAAACCCGCTTCAATCGTCGAGGCATTGAAGCAGAACCAAGCATCGCAGCACGATAACAAAATAATTTATCTCCTCAAACGCTATTATATCCCACATACCCACTTATAATTGAAAAAAAACTGAAAAAAACGATCGAAAGCAATCATTGTGCGCCACATTTCTAGAAGATCGTTCAGAGCAGCAGATTTCGACGCGTAAAACGCTCGCGTGAAGCTAACCATTCGAAATGGAGGACGGTGGCTAGCGATGGAAGGGCGAGAGCAGAAAGTCCAGCTAGCCTTGCACAATACACGATCGTACATACGGTGGCACAGCTAGGGACACGCATATATTACACACGCATATGATTTACGTAACAGAGATGGGGCTGACAATAAACCAGTAGGAGCGTCGCGCACGGCTCCTTTGAAAGGGGCGATTGTCGAGGGGTAACTTGCGCGCATCGGTATGCAAACGAAGGAGAGGACCCGTCTCGTAATAGGAGAACGCAGACGTCCAGGAGAAGGCGGAGCAAAAGGGGCGACGTTTTGGTGACAGATTCGCAGAGGCGTGTATCGCTGTTATCTGATTTCTACGATTCGCTTCAGGGTCCCTGGCGCTGCAGACGCTGGCGAAATAACGACCCACGATGCCCACGTGGGGCGCAGCTTAATGACCCTTTGTAACGACTGGGAAGAGAATGAGCCGTGCACAGGGACACCTAGGACTCTGATTCGCGTTCCACCGTCAGCCTCTTTCTCTTTGTCGTCCTCGAACGTAACGAACTCTGCGCGCCTGTAAGCGGAGCCTACGCTTCGAACTTCCTGCGACGACGCACCTTTGAACAGGACGCCCGTTTCGGGTCTGGTTTCGAGACCAGCCTTATCAGCTTTATCACCACCGATCCGATTGGAATCGCGAGTTCCGTTTACGCCAACGGTGGACAGTTGTTCTGGCGCGGAGTCCATTTTGTGGAAGCGTGGCGCTAGCTTCGCCTTGCGTGTTCGCTTGGTTGTGCGTCGAGAGAAGAGTTCTTAACAAATTTAAGTTTATACGCACGTAATTGGTTCTTGAAAATGTGTGCGATTCTTGGATGCTCGAAAATAGAGGGATGTGAGAAGATATGCGGCAAAAACTGTGTTTTAACCATTTGCAGTCTGTATTATTCTTCAATTTAGTGGTTCAGTCGCCAACAATTCCCTACTATTTCAAGTGTTTCGTTTGAAATTCACTTGAAATTTACTTGGAAATGTTGTCAGTTGCATGACAATTCCTCGACTGTTACTTGTAAACTTTAAAACAGTTCTAAAACTTTGTTGCAATTTATATTTGCTTCTTTTTCTTATTTAGCGATGTCGAGTCACGCTCGACAAAGGACCGCAAGTGGTTAATAAATATAAATTTACTTCAAAAAGTTGTCAGTTGCACGACAATTCCTCGACTGTTACTTGCAAACTCTAAAACAACTCTAAAACATTGTTGCAATTTATATTTGCTTCTTTTTCTTATTTAGCGATGTCGACTCACGCTCGACAAAGGACCGCAAAGGGTTAAAGTAGTTTCCTTACGAACTTGTCAAGAGTTAGTTGAATATCGCCCTTTTCTATAGTCAGGAAGGCTACTTTATTATTATTTTATAAGTCGAGTTTATTGAATAAAATCTATAAGAATCTCGCAGAATCACAGCTAACGCTTTTGTCGATCATTCACCACTGTCGATCCTCGCCATGCAACGTAATCTGACACAACTCCCTCCAACATATTCTTCTGTCATTCGTTAGTTAACTTTGCGTTTCAGAAAAGCTATAAATTGTACCATAAAAATCGATAAATATAAATAAAATAAAATAGTAGCAGTTTTATTCAATTTATTTGTCGTGCTACTTTCATATCATGTATATAGCTGCGAGCATTGATAGTGAAAATGAAAATATTTTCAATTTATCTAAACGACAAAAAATAAGAAGATTGTCTTGGTGTGAGAGTGAGAGTGACGACCAAAATGAAGTCAATTTATATTTTTTCTAATTAAATACGAAGGGGGGTAACGAAATTCTACGCATGACGCAAAAGACTACCATTTCTGTATGACATCTATACACGTCAAACACAGCTGACTGGTTAAATTGCATGAAACGCATAAAAGCAAATAGCGTTTTGTTCTACTTTAACCTGAATTTCATAATTTTTTACTGAACGCTTAGTAATTGCTTGTGGAACAGTGTTCCACGCAACACAGTTTGGAAAACGCCACAAAAACAGCCCTTAGGTTTACCAAGGGGCCATTTTGACCACTCTGAGAAAACTTATCGTTAAACTTTACGTTGAAATATAAAAAATAAAAGAAACATAACTGATGTAATTTTATCGAGGTTCGTTTTTTCTACTTTAATTTCATAATAGATAAATCAATTTATATTTTTTTCAATTATTTTGACGTCTTTGGTAGAAATAGTTAGGAACTTAGTGTTAATACCAAATTTAATTACTACAACTGTTGCTTGCTTTCCGTCTCGTCACCATTATTCATTAATCCCACAAAATTTATAATTATCTGCTTTCCATTACCTTTTTTAATCGACTCGAAGTAATTTCGACCAGCACAAAGTTACTCGTGCATTGATAATCGCGTAGTGCGGATACAGAAACGCGTTGCAGTCGCGTTACCATCGAAAATTAGAGAGTTCCCAATTAATATTCATTCGTAATTGTTAATTGAATAGCGGATAACCAGTTGTGGGCAAACTGTAACCCCAGAACCCTGTGGCGCGGTCGACAAAGCCGCATTTAACATCGTTCGACCACGCCATGGGACGGATCGCTTTAACATTGCGATTAATGCCTCTAAATAAATCAAACTGTAGCCAATTCTACCCTTACACTCATCAGTGTTGATAATTACGTGTTTTAACCAGCTGTTAATTATTTTGTCATTTGATCGAATATTAAATTTTACAGAAGAGAAGGTACGAATACGAGAAAGGGGAGAATTGTCACAATATTGGCAATTTTAGCATCGAGTGCTGAAAACAGTGTTAAAAATTATCGTTATTTCGTTTAATGGACTCTTTGCGTTTTGGTCACTATAGAGTTTCTACGCGTACTTGTTTAAAAAAAAGACAGAAGAGATAATCACATAAAACAGAGCAATTAAAGCTACTCTAAAGTATTCCAAACATCACTGAAAATGGTCCAATTATATTCAGTTTAAAATATCGCGAAAGTCATTACAAGGGACTCAATTAAATACACTTTAAAATATCACAAAAAATACTTAAAATAGACCAATTAAAGCCATTCCAGAATCTTCTAAAAATTATAGAAAAGGGCCCAAAAGTGTTAGTTAGAAAAAGTATCCCAAAAATCATTAAAAATGGTCCAATTAAATCCACTTTAAGATATCCCAAAAATCATTAAAAATAGCACAATTAAATCCACTTTCAAATACCCCAAAAATCATTAAAAATGATCCAATTAAATCCACTTTCAAATACCCCAAAAATCATTAAAAATGACCCAATTGAATCCACATTAAAATAACCAAAAAATTATTAAAAGTGGCTCAGTTTAACTCATTTTAGGGTATTGGAAAAATCATTAAAAATGGCTCAATTGAATCCACATTAAAATAACTAAGAAATTATTAAAAGTGGCTCAGTTTAATCCATTTTAGAGTATTGGAAAAATCATTAAAAATGGCTCAATTGAATCCACATTAAAATAACCAAGAAATTATTAAAAGTGGCTCAGTTTAATTCATTTTAGAGTATTGGAAAAATCATTAAAAGATGCCCAATTAAATCCTCTCACATAAAATGTTTTTGTGTTTTTGTTAATGATAAGAGAAAGAGAAATGGCCAGATTGCACACCGTGTCTGCGTATTGAATTGAAATTATGAGTCGGTCTGAAAAAAGTAGGCGTCGAAATAAGACTGGTTTCAAATAAAAGGTATCTTAAAAGTGTGTGAACATGAAATTTGGTATTGATTTCAATTTAGTTTCCAAAATGAATATACCAGGACCATTAACATAATCCATCTTTCTCATGGGCTGTAGAAACTACCCTCGTTTACAAACGAATGCAGAAAGTTGAGTAATTGTTTTCTATTGAGAAAGAATTTTGAGAAAGAATTGAAGAATTGGTAGTGTTGACATTGGTGAGTTGACATTGGTAGTGTCAATTTTAAATTAAAGAAGCTGAATTTAAAGGGTTGATGACACAAATAAAAATAGGGCCAGGACCATCAGGAATACAGAAAATGAGCAGTGATAATAAAAGTGACGATTTATTGTTTGCAGGAAATAGAAAAAAGAACCAAAATTTTGTTATTGTGCATAGTGACATTGATGTAGAATATGTGGAAGACACAAATATGAATACAGATAATATACTTGACAAGATATTTGAGGAAGCTGATTGGGAAGATTATGTTAAAAATGGAAGTGAAAATAAAATAGAAGAGCTTAAAACTGAACTTAGTGAAGATACTGAGAAATGGGCAAACAGCAGTGATGCATCACTTGGACCATCAAATATCTTTTTATTTTATTTTGCATTGCACGCAAAGATATTCTGAGCAGCAATCCTCTTATTTGTACGAAGTGACTGATTTCTATTGCAAACAAAATGGTGAATACAAAGCAAAAACAAATTTCAGTTTCTGAGGTTGGTCTCCAAAAAAATGAGCCATTTCGAATCGCTTTAAATACGGACACTTAATATTTAAATACTGGCAAAAGGAATTACTATACTGATCAGCAAAATACAAGCCTTATTCTTTTAGTTCGCGTCTTCTTCGTCCACAACAGCGCCCATTGCCACAAACGAGTGGCTTCACACCATCAGTAATTCTCGAATTATCGCGTATTTATGAAACGTTTGCATTCTTCTTTACATTTTTTTAATTTGTATTCAAAGTGACTGGGAGATTCAACTTTTTTTGCGAATCACTAGTTATTCCGCATAAATTTACGGGAAACTCGAACCAGCAGCCACCGCTGAAGAATCTCAGTTCTGTGAAGTTTACTTCGCAACTTCGTATTTGAGAGGTAGAGTAACCCAACTCCAATTTTGTTACTTTTCGAAAGAATGGAAAGAGAACAGCGATAACAGCAGAAATTGCAGTTTACTAAAATATTAAGAATTGAGAACTTCATTTTTGTTCTTTTTACCGTTATGCAAGGGTCTTGAGTGAGTTTATCTATGAAAGTATAAAGCATGAAACCAGTTCAAGTCAATTGCATAATCTATTTTTGTAAAATAAAGAAAAATCAATAAAATGCACGTACAACTTGTGTGCAACTCGTAATTTAATTTTATAGACAGCTTGCTTACTATTTAATTCATATCACTAAATAAAATCAGGACTTAAAACTTAAATTAAAATTTATTAAGTTCAAAAAAGGGTATTATATAATTTAAGTTTTAAAAATTTGGCTCTCAAAATAAATTTCAATCGTTTTACTGTTGGTATTTGGCTCTGTTGACTAATAAGTTTGCTAATCACTGGTATAGATCATTATCACACTCATTACAATGTTTAGTTCGAGTGTCGAATGTTTTGAAAAACTTGAGACCTTACGAAGGTTTCGAATTCAAATTTCGAAAATTAAAAATTAGGTATATAAAAGAAAACTTGCCCAAAATATATTTTTTAATACATAATATAAAATATTTGTCCAAGCATATTTTTTTATTATTGTAAAGTTGATCCAACCACTTTATTACTTTGTAAACTAATCTACTATCTTAAATAATTGCAATTAAATTCAGAAAACAATTTTAACCAACTCTCCAAAGCAAAATCCTACTGTGCCTTATTCTCATTTGTGTCATCAACCCTTTAAATTCAGCTTCTTTAATTTAAAATTCTCCCAATTTAGTTTAAATTAAATTAATTTAAAAACTCACTAATGTCAACGCTACCAATTCTTAAATTCTTTCTCAAAATTCTTTCTCGGTATAAAACAATTACTCAACTTTCTGTATTCGTTTGTAAATTAGGGTAGTTTCTACAGCTTGTGAGAAAGATGGATTATGTTAATTGGCTGATGGTCACTTTGACCATAAGTTTATGAGTCTAATTACAAGTTACTTTCGTACGTACAATAAATTATACTCTACCAGACACGAAACAACACAACGAAACCATATTTTTCACCGTGAAATAACATTCAAATGTAAAAGGAAAAAATTTACCAACCATTCCACAAATTCGACGAATGGCGGATGAATAGTTTCGATGACAAGTCCAAACTAACTGCTATAAAATACAATTTAAACGTTTTATATGCTCTTAAAACAACATTGCTCTTGAAACCATTTTTTTTAATCGTTATTTCCATTTCAATATTTCGTCGACTTCCTTCGTACAGTTTCCAAGGCCTCGAAGAGAAAAAATTGCTTGAAGGACCGTGGTATCTCTGGCAACAATAACTTGTTGAATGCGCTTGCCAATTGAAGTAAGCCAGCAATTATCTGCCCCTTTTATGTCAACACAATTACTCGCAATAATATTCCTCTGTACAGTAATCAAATTCTTGTCTTCTTCTTCTGCTTCTTTCGTGTACGTTAATTTTTCTTCTTTTCATTTTATGCGATACGATTCTGCTGTGTTTGAGCGACAACAGACCAGTCATGTTTCTTATTTTTATTTACGATGCCTGATTTAATGCAAAATTTGTATTTATAAATATAAATAAATATATATATTTTTTTGTTGTTGTCAAGTGGAAACTTTATCAAGTTACACTGTAATATAAATTATATTATGATAGATAACATTGTTGATTTGTTAAACTATGTATATTGTTTGTTAAATTATGTAGAATAAAGTTAAAAGCAGTATTTGTTATCTTGTAGCAAATATTATTCGCGATACAATATCTCCATACTTTAAATGATTATATACGCAACATCTGGCAATAATTTCATTTGGATATTAACATTACATGTTTGTTAAATTTTACAATTTTTTTTAGTCACGTTTATCTAAATTTATATTGCACAACAATGAAGAATAGAATTAGCATAAACATTAGCGTAAGAGCGTGTCATAAGTGCAAAAATATCGGAACATTGCTGTCATAAATAAAAGTATCCGTATAAAATGAGTAAAACGACCAATATGATAAATAAAGAAATTGAAAGGTAACAGTTCATTATACCAGAATGAACGATTCGCGTGTGTTTAAATCACATCCAACTCTTCCAGATCAGCTCGTAAACCTCGTGATTTAGTTTCTTCTATGCCAAATTTCTCGCGAAGTATAACAGTTTTAAAATGAAAATTGTTACGATATTTATGTTACGAGCGGTTTCAAGTTCTCCTCTGTATTCGCAAATATATGATCTTCCTGAACGAAAGGAAATACGTGCGATATATATTCGATTTTTCTTACTAATCCTGTACTTTTGTCAGTTTTCTTCGTCTCAAGGACTTATTCTTCTTTCCTCCGCTTAAATTTCTTCGATTCTACGCAAGTCGCAAGTAATTCTTGCACACAGATCATGCAAGATTATGAAATAAAAATTACTGACATTTTGTAGTTCGAATATTTTTCTAAACTTACCTTTTGACTTTAGAAATATTTTCGAGGTTTCTTCTTCAAGCAAAGTCTTCTTCCCCACGAATTAAATTAGAATTTGTGGTCTTCTTTTAAATAATATTTCCTTTAAAGGTAATGTATTCTAAATATTCGATGTAAATATTTAATTTTTGCAGCGCACATAATAATTATTATTTTACCGTAATAAACAGCGATCCATCAACCGTTGCCAGCGAAATATTTTCGAAATTGCAAAAGTTGGAGAATTTTCTGCGGCAAAACACGAGCAATTTGTGGGAAAAAAGTCAGTTTTTAACGACAATTTCTTTACTGGTTAGGTTCACTTCCGCTTTTTCATTTGACATGCGCTAAACGCTCTTCAGATGAACGTAAGAAATTATGCAGGAATGTAGGTCACTGAAATTTAACGCTTCTTCTACATCCAATTTATTATGTAGCGGACAGCGTGGATCAGGAAACTAAAGCTCAGAAAATCGAATTACAGCAACTTATCGTGGAGCACGTTCGAGCTTTTGGAATATTTTTCAGAACAAACAAGTGGATATACAAATATAATCTTCGTGTCATTTCTACAAATAGAAATTGCTGACATTGCACAACTGTTTTTTACGTACTGACAATTACTGAATGAATTTTTACTTTCAATAAACGTTAATATATGTAAGTAGAAGAAATATAAATAAAATATTGATATTTTTAGTGCTGTTTATAGCTTAGATTAATTCAGTGATAGTATTTTAATCTTTCATTTTAATTTATTTGAATAAATTTGATCGAAGCAAGAAATATCTACGTGTCTGCATTTGAAATTTTTAACAATTAAAATACAAAATGCATTGTTTTAAATAAACTATATAATTGTCCTTCAAATTATTCTAAAATTATATATTTTAAAAATGTTTCGAGGAAAAATTAATTTGTCTCAAAGAGAATATCTTGCGATGGTATCAAATCTTCTTTTTTTACAGTATTGGAACTTTAAAAAAAGCACAGGTAATATTATAATATTATTTCAAGTGTTGGTCCACTGTTAATTGTCTTTTTTTTATAAATTCAAGTGTAGCATGCAATATAATTATTCATTACTTTTGCAACTTTCGCAGATCGTTCAGAATCAGGATCTTGATTTTCAAGACCATCTAAGCCTAATCTAATTTTTTTAATCGCGTAAGTCGAGAATCATCTGTAATAAAGTATTGGTGGTCGATCGAAAATGACAAATTTGAGAAATTTGGAAGACGAAATACAAAAAGAAGGTTATAATATATACTACAAGACAGTTCTTTTGTTTCTTTCTTAATTCTTTCGCCTACGACATGCATTGAAAATGATCGACGACAATCGCCAACAATCGACGATCGCAACAATCGCGTCTAAATGTTCATTACTGAAACGCAAAATATAATATGATCACCTTCAACAAATTTATATTTAAATTTTGCAAAATTTGCAAGACTTTTTGTCAATATTAAATTTTGGGTTTCATTCGTGACACTATACTCCCTCGATAAATTTTCTTTAACAATTCTTTATATATTATTTCATGAAATAATGATTTGATGTGGAAAGTGCAATAGCTATATTTATTTAAACGTTTGTTATCGTCTTAATTGAAATAATTATAGTACTTTTATCTAGAAATATAACAAACTTATATTTAAATTCTGCAGAATTTGCAAGACTTTTGTTAATACTAAATTTTAAGTTTCATTCGTGACATTATACAAGCTAAACTAATCTCGTTTATCAGTGATGAGCGATACAGAATCAGTATATCGGAATATCGACACTTTCTGAACCAAAATTGTGTTAATATTTAGTATGACGAAGTACTTGAACCACGAATATCGAAAACTTGTTTCGTCAATTAAAAAGACGATTGAAATAGATGTCTCAGTAAATGTTGGGACCTGCAAAATTCTTTTTTAAGTAAACCAGCAAGGAAACAATGGCGTGCAGTTCATGGAAGCAATGGAATTTCCTAAAATACAAATAATAAATACATATCGCGCGATTATTTTTGTCAGAATATTTATGTTCTATCTATTTTAGAATCAAAATAAGTAAACTGTTTATTTTTTGCCATTTTTAGTATTTGTTTATAATTTTAATGGAAACACAGCTTCCCTATCAGCAAATGTCAACGCACACCACTGCAAGAAAATATCGTCTGTAATTACTGCCTCTGTTTAGCCAGAACAACTATTTTCTAAAGCAGGCGGAATTACGAACGAAGCAAGAAATAGGTTAATAGAGGAATTCGTGCAGCAATTACTATTTCTAGATTCGAATCATTCAAATGTAATACGTTATTATAAAATTGTAAAATATAATTAGACTTTATAAAATACTAAAATATTATTCCTCAATTCCATATAAAAAATGTTAACATCATTGACTGCTATATTCATTAATTGTGCTCTTTTCGATTATTCAAATCTAATTTCTAAATAATTGCCTTCCTAAATAAGTCAATTCCAAATTAACCAGAGCTGTTTATGACTTATCGCAGTTGCTGGCAATTTCTAAACAAAAAAATGTTAAAAAATGTTAACATCATTGACTGCTATATTCATTAATTGTACTCTTTTCGATTATCCAAATCTAATTTCTAAATAATTGCCTTCCTAAATAAGTCAATTCCAAATTAACCAAAGCTGTTTATGACTTATCGCAGTTGCGTGCAATTTCTAAACAAAAAAAATGTTAAAACTTGTTCAATACTTTCAACGACACTGTAACCTTTTAACATTTTTTTAAGAACAGATGTAAATTTTGTTGCAAAAATTGCAAACAGCGCTGAGAAAATTATTTACAATCAGAATGTTCGAATATATTCGATACTTTTTCAAACATTAGTTACACTTTTTCCACTTAGTTGTTCGATTAATATTACAGATAAAAACGTGTTAAAGAAACATGGTTGTTCGAACGCAAAATAGAGAGTAAGTAAACGATTTTAACGATTCGAAGAGAGGTTGCAGTAAAGTGTGGCGGAAACGCTGACAGAAAAATCAGGAACACGCGAAAAAATGCAATCCACTTCTGTGACATTTGCTGGGAAAGTTCAATATTTAAGGCATAAAACGGTGGAAATGGTTGGTGGATCGTGAAACGTAATTATACGAGGAGGAAGGCTTATTTTTACGAGCCCACGGCGTTTCAGCCAACACGCAGAATTAATTTTGCACAAGCGCGTCCACTCCCTTCTCTCGCTCGCATCGCAAACAGAGGTTAATAAAATTCCACGATGGATGCTTCGATTCACTCGTCGATCCATAATTTATCGGCAACGCACGGCGCAGCGTTCAATTAAATGTAATTCGTAACGTGCTCGCAGTTTTAATGTGCAAAACGAGCGTGTCAACTATCAGGAATTATCGACGCCCGGAAATCGTCCATCCCGCACGATCTCCAGCGGAATATCCCCGTTTAGGCGACGTAAGTGGCAGAAGGGACACTGAAACGGGGCCCAGCAACGAAATTTAATCAAATTTATTAGTCGCGTGAAAGAGAGAAACGTTAATTAAATTTAACCGGCCAAATCTGTCGTGAGTTGTTTACGCCCGCATAAACCAGTCCAATTATCGTAAAAGCTTTAAACGTATCATCCGGTGGATTTACCTTCGCGCATAAGCGCACTCGGAAAGGCGAGGTACTCGCGTCGATACGCTGGAATCTCGCCAAACTTAATTGCAAATCTAAAAATGATGCGCGCCTCCTTTGAGGCGATGCCCATAAAGGCGAGGGTGGGAATAGTCGAGGCGCGCACCCCTTCTCGTCGTTCAAAAGCCTCTCGCGTCCTGTTGCAAGTACGATACGATCTTGGTGCCTTCGATTTCACTCGAGGAGTACTGATTTTTTAGGCCGCGTAATTATTTGTGAATGTTATTGTTAAAATTTTTAACCCTCTGAGGGGACATCAAAATTGATTAGTGATTTTCCTTATTCCACCGCAGCTTTTTGAGAAATGCATGTTTTTCTAAAGTTTTCTGTTGAAATGGAAATTTTCTATTGCTGAGAGACGTTAGCAACAGAAACTATTGCTAAATATTGCTAAAATATTGCTAAAATATTGCTATTTTAGCAATATTTCTAGCTTCTATTGTGAACATCCTCGAAGGAGCAAAGTGCAAAGGGATGTCGCCTCTGAGGGAATTGATTACTGATTGCGAGGGTTACAACCTTATTCCACCGCAAATTTTCGAGAAACGCATGTTTCCCCAAAGTTTTCTATTGCTGGGAGACGTTAGCAACAGAAACTATTGCTAAATATTGCTAAAATATTGCTATTTTAACAATATTTCTATCTTCTATTGCCAACGTCTCCCAGTAATAGAAAATTTCCATTTTCCTTCAAGTTTTCTATTGAAATGGAAATTTTCTATTGCTGAGGGACGTTAGCAATAGATATCGCTATTTTAGCAATATTTTTAGTTTCTATTGCCAACGTCCAGGAAGAAGCAGAGTGCAAAGGGTTAAAACAAGTTGAAAGAAGGGGAAATAAGAAGAAATGGACGCTGTGAAAATTAAATAGATGTCAGTTTCAGTTTAAATGTCCACATATGTGGCTAGCAAAACAAAAATTTAATTTTTATTACTTTGTATTTACTTTTTTATTGCTGTTAATGTTCAGAGGCACAAATGTGGATGTTATGGTTTTCTGTGCATTTTTACGGTTCTCCCCAGTTTTTCTTTTTTTGTTTTTTCAATTTTCTATCGATATGAAATGAATAAATCGTAATAAAACAAAAAGTTATGTTATTTTTTGTCTTATTATAAAAAGATCGTCCCTGAAAAGGTTAAATTTTGTGATTTAATTAATTTTGAATTCTGGTCTTGAAAACATAATAAAGAGGATATTGAGAAATTGTATAAATCTTTTTGAATTTTTAACAATTAAGACTTTTACTTACAGACTTTTACAAGTCGTGTATTTATTAATACACGACTTGTAATTTTATTTAACCTAGACGAAAGGGTGCATTTATGGCGCCAGAAGCAAGGACGAAGATTATAATTTCTTTATTATTATTGTGCTATTCACAAACACCACAAGAACTGAAAAATTAATATAAAAAACTTAGATTTGATTTTATAATATTGTAAATTACGTCTATATCTGTATGTACAGAGTGAACTATATCGATCTAAATTTTGTTTTAATTAAATGAGACATTAAATGTTAATCATTTGATATTTCATATCTCTTTTTGAAACTATAATATTCTCTAATCTCTGTTCAATTTACATTTCTCTAGATTTGAAAAAAAGATTCTTCATTGCAACTGTTAAACTATGGAAAATAGACAAAAGGTTTCGTACAAACTCGTGTCCTTTTTTAAGAAAATAGTTTATAACATTTCGCGTGGATTACTCTGTATAGATTTATTATATATTATACTCATTAATAAAAGACACTTATACGAAATACTACAAATGTGATATATCGTGTGTTTCATTCAAAACGAGGAAGTGATAATAATATTAAAAAATTCAATATCTTGTTACAACAATATTTGTGTTTCACTTACGTATACGTCGTTAGAAAAGAAAATCCTCTATCAAAGAAGTATTATACAAATATTGATATGTCTACAAGGATAAAAAACATATTTTCAAAATCATTCGTTCAATAATGTATTTAAAAAATCGCAACGATAAACCTCGCTTTAGTATTTTCATAAATAATCCTCTATCAAAGAAGTATTATACAAATATCAATCTAACTGCAATAATAAAAAACATATTTTCAAAACCATTCGTTCAATAATGTATTTAAAAAATTGCAACGACAAACCTCACTCTAGTATTTTCATAAATAATCCTCTATCAAAGAAGTATAAATATTGATCTGCCTGCAGAAATAAAAAACAGATATTTTCAAAACCATTCGTCCAATAATGTAATTAAAAAATCGCAAAAACAATCTCCACTCTAGTATTTTCATAAATAATCCTCTATCAAAGAAGTACAAATATTGATCTGTCTACAAGAATAAAAAACATATTTTCAAAACTATTCGTCCAATAATGTATTTAAAAAATCGCGACGACAAACTTTGCTCTAGTATTTTCATACAAAATTTTCTATCAAATACAAATATTGCTCTGAATGCAAGAATAAAAAACACATATTTTCAAAACCATTCGTACAATTGTTGTCCAATAATGTAATAAAAAATCGCATCGACAAACTTTGCTCTAGTATTTTTATAAAAAATCCTCTATCAAAGAAGCACAAACATTGATCTACCTACAAGAATAAAAAAACACATTTTCAAATCCATTCATGTATTTAAAAAATTGCACCGACAAACCTTGCTCTAGTATTCTCATAAATAATCCTCTATCAAAGACGTATAAATATTGATCTGCCTGCAGAAATAAAAAACGCATATTTTCAAAACCATTCGTTCAATAATGTATTTGA
The DNA here is from genome assembly GCA_963969225.1 of Xylocopa violacea. NCBI lineage: Eukaryota > Metazoa > Arthropoda > Insecta > Hymenoptera > Apidae > Xylocopa > Xylocopa violacea. The sequence continues at coordinate 27,567,858 of CAXAJV010000004.1, forward strand.
AAAATCGCAACGACAAACTTCGTTCTAGTATCTTCCTTTATCAAAACATCCTCTAGTAAAGAAGTACAAATATCGATCTACCAACAAGAACAAAAAAACACATTTTCAAACCCATTCATGTATAAACAAACCTCAACAACAAACCTCGTCCAAGTATCCTCACAACCACTGTCCCCATATACCCAACCATAATTATTTAACAAAAAACGATTGCTCGAACCCATACGAGTCGCAAAAAAAATATCAGTTTCTTGAACAACTGCACAAAGGCGGGACTGTTCTTTCCCAGAAGAGGGAAGCGTCGATACGATTAAACCATTCCACGGGCCAATATTCGCTGCAGGCAAATTTGCACAGGCAACAGTTTTGCATTCGAGATCGTCCAGCGAGCAACTCGCCGCGTAATGTAGGCTTGGGCCCGTGCAAACCTGGCATAATGAAATCCGTGCCATTAGGCTGGCCAATGGGGTAAATTCTCAGCCGGGTGCAAATGTCGGTTTGCCGCTCGTCCGTTGCAAACCAACCCCCTCTGCGCTCGTTCGATTCGATTCGATTTCAAATCGAATAGAGCCGTGCTTCTCGACAATGCGAACCTGGAAAATTCACTCGATGCAGTCACGCGTGTACGTGTTGCTGTACTCTTCCAGGTACACGTGACTGGATCGTCGGGAATTGCGCCCTTCCGTACGTGTACAAACGTATCTTACGGAAACGACGGGGATTTGTCGCTTGATTGCGGCTATTCTCTTCTCCGCCACTTCTTTCAACCCTCTTCTTAACGCGAGATCGTAAATGGCGGTTCGTTGCGTCTTCGAGGGCTGTTCGTGGAGTTTGTTGACGTTACGATTCTATGGAGATCACTTGTTATCAATAATTAACGCTTTCGCGTCCACGCGTCTTCTCTGTCGTTGGTATTTTTAAGCTTAAATTGTATTATTTGTTGTTGGAGCTGTTTGCAAACTTGTTCATTAATATTTTGCGTTGTTTGTTGTTTTTAGTTTGCGTGAAGCGCACAATTTGTTTGGATCGTTTAGCTGATTTCTGTGAAATTATGCGAGCAAATAAATGTAATCAGTGGCATCACTGGACGTGAAAGAGTTGAGATTCCAGCCATTTTAGTCATTTTCGTTTTATTTCGATTATTGCATTCTAAAATTCTCATTTCGTTTGTTGACGTTACGATTGTATGGAGATCACTTGTTATTAATAATTAACATTTTCACGTCCACACGTCTTCTCTGTCGTTGGTATTTTTAAGCTTAAATTGTATTATTTGTTGTTGGAGCTGTTTGCAAACTTGTTCATTAATATTTTGCGTTGTTTGTTGTTTTTAGTTTGCGTGAAGCGCACAATTTTTTTGGATCGTTTAGCTGATTTTTGTGAAATTATGCGTGCAAATAAATGTAATCAGTGGCATCACTGGACGTGAAAGGGTTGAGATTCCAGCCATTTTAGTCATTTTCGTTTTATTTCGTTTATTGCATTCTAAAATTCTCATTTCGTGTGCGATAACTTTTGCAGGGATAATTATATATATATTTTTTTTATTAATCCTTTCGCCAAGGCACAAAGTTTCTCGTATAAAACGAAATGCCGTGCCAAAAGTAAGAATATTAAGCGTGTTCATTCGAGGCCAAGTCTGAATATGATTACATTTCAATTCCAGGAGTCAATAAAAAGTCAATATCGAGAAAAATCGAACATTGCTAGCACTTTTAACTGTTGGCGTCGTTTTGTGGCGGATGACTATAGTCACCTATAGTAGCGAAAGGATTAACCCTTTGCACTCGACGACTTTTTCGATGGCACATCATTTTCTCCATCACTAATTTCTACACGAATGCAATCGATCTCGTTTTTCAACAGTTGAGAATCTATTTCATCTTTACTCGAGCTAATTTCACCTTCCAAGCTTCATTTTTGTACGGTTTCAAAACTTAACCCTTTGCACTCGACGACTTTTTCGATCGCACATCACTTTGTTCTATCGCTAATTTCTTCGTTAATGCAACTAATCTCGTTTTTCAACTGTTGAGAATCAATTTCGTCTTCACTCTTTACTAATTTCACCTCCCAAATTTATTTTTGTCGGGCTTCAAAACTGAAAATTAGTCGATGAAAAACTTGAGTTGCCGTAAGAGTCACCTCTCGAGCGCAAAGGGTTAATACAAAATCAAAATAATTTTGCCACTTATACCAATACCAGTTACTCTACTACCTAATCTAACCTAAAATCGTAGATTAGGTAGTTGGAAGAAGAAATAACAAAGACAATCCTCTCGTACGACAATCTCTCAAAATTCCTAAAAGAAATAAACCACCTATCCACAATGGAGAAACAACCAATACGAACATATATGTAAATTTCAAAGTAGTTGCCAATAACGCAACTCTAAAAATACAAGAAAAGAACCAAAATTTTTGTCTGGAAGATCGATTGTTCTCGGTTAAAATGAAGCAGAAACCTTCATACGATTTTGTACAAATTAAATTCATAACCAAGAGAATAATTAAGTTTCTTAAAGGATAGAAATGACACTAATTAAGTTTTTTAAAGGATAAAAATGACACTAATTAAGTTTCTTAAAGAATAGAAAAAGACACTACCAGAGGAACAGAAGATCATTCAATTTTCAAGATTATTCTTTGGAAATACAGCTCTAAAAATTCCAAATAGAAAGACACTAATTAATAGAGAGAAATGACACTAATTAAGTTTCTTAAAGAATAGAAAAAGACACTACCAGAGGAGCAGTAGATCATTCAATTTTCAAGATTACTCTTGAAATACAGCTCTAAAAGTTCCAAAAACATAAGAATACGAATGACTTTTGCAATTTTTCTAATAAAATTCAAAACGCGTCCCGTAAACCTACCATTAATAAAAAAAAAAAGAGAATTCATTTCGATATCTGCGCTAATTTGAAAGAAACCAGCTGGATTGGTTTTCTATTTGCTTGGGCAGAGTTCAGAATTCCTGTATTCAATTCGACTTCAGCAGGCAGTATGTTCATCAGCGCGTTCGAATTGGTTAGCTGCGGGATCGGTTGCGTTTATAGGATTGCTATTAGTTAGTCCGTGAAGTTAGCGCGGGAATTCGCAGCAGGACGATCAGGCAGGCGGATGATCGTGGCCTAATCGAATTAAACTGGCCGTTGGTTGTACATACTTGCGTTTACGACGTGCTGACTCGCTGGTTTGCCCGGGAATGGCCGCGCTCGCATTGACCGCCGTCGACAAAAGGCCTCGGACCACGCATTTCCCATCGATCTCTGTTATCGTTCGATGGAAACCGCAGCGCCACGGCGTTCCACTCGCTCACTCATTTACCTTGAGCAATCTCGAGCCAACATTACCCAGATTTCCCTGAAATATTCAACGGTGACCATTGCGATTAACCCTTTGACCGCGAGCCCCCTTTGTACCTTCGACGCCATTCGCGTGCTCCATCTTTTGTACCCTTCATTTTATCGAAACGAACGTTTATTTTGGATCGAGAGCTTGTGATCCGATTGAATTGTTTACTTTTTACTGTATTGTTTGTATTTTTTGGAACTTTGGAACTTCTAGTTTTTCTTACTACATTTATTCATTAATTTATTGTAATTGCAGTATATCAAATAGTTAGATATTCGCAAGATAGCTTGTGGTACGATTGAGTTGTTTATTTTTTAATTTCACTGTATTGTTATTATATTTTTGAACTTTGAAACTTTCATTTTTTCTTATTACATTTATTCATCAATTTATTGTAATTGCAGTATGTCAAATAGTTAGGTATTCGCAAGATAGCTTGTGGTACAATTGAATTGTTTATTTTTTAATTCAACTGTATTGTTGTTATATTTTGGAACTTTGGAACTTCCATTTTTTCTTATTACATTTATTCATCAATTTATTGTAATTGCAGTATTTCAAATAATTAGGTATTCGCAAGATAGCTTGTGATCCGATTGAATTGTTTATTTTATAATTTCACTGTATTGTTATTATATTTTGGAACTTTAGAACTTCCATTTTTTTTTTATTACATTTATTCATGAATTTATTATAATTGCAATATTACAAATAATTGTGTATTTCGTTGTATTTGAAGCTAAAATAATTTTAAAAATCTTGTCATAATATTTTTTATCTTTTGCATTCTATGAAAGTAAACTACAGCTTTAGAAACAAAAAGGGAAGTTCAAATGAAATTGTATTCTCTTTATATTTCTGCATTGCTGTTAAATATGTCGTAACGAATACAGAAATATGTATTTTGGTAGAAAAATTGAGAAATTTTTAGACAGAGAAACGATTAATTTAAACTAATTCAGATTAATGCAGATTGATGTTGCATAATGTATGAAAAATATTGAATTTCGTGTATTTTCTCCAACTCTCTAAAATTAATCTACATTTCTCTTTTATTATTATAAAAAAGATAGAAAAGAAAAATTTACTGTGTTCGTTCTAATCAATTATTTAAAAATAATGCACAAATATTTAGTAATTTGAAGCGTCTCAATATTAAACAACAAAAGACCTTCGTTTTCATTCTAAATATTAGACGAAATTGAGAAAGTCGATTAATTAATGTTTCCTCTTTCAAAAAAAAAGTCAGAATACAAAAGAAATTATATATAAATTTTAAATGGAGCTTGTACAATCAGGAAATAAGACGTTACTGTCAAAAAAATGTTCAATAATACCAAAGTAGATTTTTTTTATGAATACAGTGCAAAATTTACTGAAATTAGAAAATCTAAGATGTTAAAATAAATAATTTTGAAATAAAATATCACAAACTGGGGCATATTATTATACTTCACCAGCTTCCATAGTGTTCTGTGTTAAAGAAATTTTTGAAATTGTTAAACATACTTATTATTAAATATTTAGATAATTTCTTTCTTAGATAATTAGATATTTCTTATATTTCTTATATTTATTATTTCTTATATTTCTTATATTTCTTATATTTATTATTTCTTATATTTCTTATATTTATTATTTCTTACATTTCTTATATTTATTATTTCTTATATTTCTTATATTTATTATTTCTTATATTTCTCATATGAAACTAGGAATAATCAAAACTCACAATGCAACCACTTCACTCAGTTACTACTTTACGACTATAGCAAGCGCTTAAATGCTTGTTAGTTACAGCTCCCTCAAGAACACAATTCCTATATTCATTACTACAACTTAACTTTACTCCCAGCTTCGAAACTTAGAGTACATTTAAATCACAGATTTTCTACTGCAGAACTGACTTTGGAGTTAAGTCTGAAGGAAGCCAATTAATTTCAGACCTCGTTTCCTTATAGTTGTTAAGAAAAGTGGCTGCCAAATCTCGTGACAGTCTTCTGGCTTGTTACAAACGTTCCTTTGTAACAAAAATCAATGTATACAGTCAGTCCTCGATTTACGCGATTAAAAAAGAAAATTAAATTGTATATAATACAATAATATATTGTATTTTGCATTTCGATGATGAACGTTTGGACGCGATTGTTGGCGATTGTCGAAGAAAGAAACAAAAGAACTGTCATGTAGTGCATACTATAACTACTAATTCGCAGGAAAGAAGACTTTGTTTAAAGAAGAAATCTCGAAAATACTTCTAAAAGAAATTAATTAATTGATTTCTTAAAAGGCAAGTTTACAAAAATATTTATAATAAATTTTTATAAATACTTTTTGTATTTCATTGTCTTCCAAATTTCTCAAATTTGTGAAAGTCATCTTCGATCGACTTCCAATATTACATTACAGATGATTCTCAATTTACGCGATTAAAAAAAAATTGAATTTTATATAATCCAGGATGGATTAGTTGATTTTGAATGATCTGCGAAAGTTAGAAAAGCAGTGACTAATGATACTAAAGAAAAGAAAAGAGTTAAAAGACAATTAACACTGGACCAGTACTTGCACACAAATCATACAAGATTACGAAATACAAAATTACAGTAATTTTGTATTTCGAATATTTTTCTAAACTTATCTCTTAAGAAATCAATTAATTAACTTCCTTTAGAAGTATTTTCGAGATTTCTTCTTCGAACAAAGTCTTCTTCCCTATGAATTAGTAGTTCGACCATAAATACATGTATGTAGATTCTGTTACATTAATGTTTTCTTGAGTATATATATATATAGATTTATTTTACTTTCACCTACGCTTTGAAACTAAAGAAATTTTTTGCCAAAAGTGATAAATTTTCTGCTTTCCTCGACTTTCGCGATAAAATTTGGAACCAATCAACCCTTTGTACATAATTTTCGTCTCTCAACAGTCGAAAGTCAATTTCATCTTCCCTCAAGCTAATTTCACCTCCCAAATTCATTTCTGAGGGGCTTGAAAAAATTCAACTCAGTCGATGAGAGACTCTTTTACCAAAAATGTTAAATTTTCTGCTTCCTTCGATTTACACGAAAATATATAATAATTTCTATTCGTATGACTATTCGTTATTTTATAATTTCACTGTTTTGTTTGTATTTTTTGGAACTTTGGAACTTCCATTTTTTCTTACTACATTTATTCATCAATTTATTGTAATTGCAGTATTAATGGCTATTAATTGCAAGTGAAAGCGTGAGGATAAATAAACGATGCGACGCAGCGATGGAAAATGGAGAAAAGCAGAAAAATACGACGCGCCAAGTATAGTAATATTAATCTAAATTCCTTGGTCGGTTAGACCTTCCACGAAGTTTAGCGGCGTACACCTTTACAGGCATTCTTCCTCCGTGACCGCTTCTTTTTGGCAATCAGACGAGCAAGAAACACTGCGGCTTCCGGCAGCTGGTCCTCCGCGGTCAGCACTCGCCTCGACCTATCAACGCGCTCCTTCGACGCTCGTGAGAGATTCTGCTCGAATTTTACTCAGATTCATCGTCCACAAAAACAGCCTAATTTATACTTTCGTTTAATGGACATTGCTGTTTAATTGTGCCCATAATTATGAAAGTGGTCTAAGTCAAAATTGAAAAAGAAATGAATTTATCACTTATTTCACATGACATGATTTTAAACTAAATTTATTCAATGTAATTTTTACGATATCGTCAAAAATGAACCTTTAGATAGTAGTTGTAATTACAACGTTATACGGAATTCATTTAGTGTTAATTATGAAAGTGGTCTAAGTCAAGAATTTAAAGAAATTAAAAAATTGCCCAGTCATCGATTAATAATATTGAAACGATAGACCACAAATTTTTGGTATCGGGTCATTCCTTTCTACCGAATGACCGTGATTTTGGTTTGATAGAGATGAAAATAAAAAAAGCAAATTACTTATACAATCCTGAACATTATTATGAATTGATCGAAAATTGTAGAAAAAAAAATACATTTTCGATCAAACGAATGTCGCAGCCGGATTTTATTTCAACGAAATCAGTTGAAAAATCAATAACGAGGAGAGTAAAAAATACCGCGGGCGAATCTGTCTCTTGGCTAAAAATTCAATGGATGAGATTCTTGAGAAATGAACCATATAAAATGTTTTATAAGACTTCTTTAGATGATTCTGAATTCCAAGTTTTGGATCTTTCACCTAAAAGAGGAAGACCAAAAATATACGAAAATATTCAATTACTTCCATTATACAACACCACTAGACCAGTAACGGAAGAAAAACATAACGATCTTATGTGTTTACTACCATACATCCCTCCAGTTTTTCAGGAACATTTTAAAAATCTTAAAAACTCGAAATTATGATAAAAATGGATTACTTTTTAAAAATGATTAATAAATGTTTATGAATTATTTCGTTAAAGTTGCTGTTTTAAATAAAAATCACAATTTTTTATTACTTTAAGTCAATTATAGGACATTCAGTTAATTTTGAAAATGGTCTAAGTCAATTCAAGCTTTAAAAACAACATTTTCCTATGAAATTCACACAAAATTTCATATCTATAATAAATTTCCATTAATCAAGACTAATAAAATTATAAATTAAAATGTCGCATAATGTAAAAATATTTTTTAATTTATTCAAATGCGATTCATTAAATATCTCGAAACAAGAAATATATGACTTAGATCACTTTCATAATTATGGGCACAATTAAAAAAACGTCGTCTGCTTTGGGAATTTGTTCGAGGCTTTTTGTTTTGTGTCTGCACGCGTGTGATGTAATTAATGAATGTCGCGGTATTTGTTTGAAAGAAAAATTGGAATTGCTTTTGGGAAGTTGATTGTTATCGTGAATTTGGGAATGTTTGTTTTGACGAGAAAAGTTAAGGAGAAAAAACATTTTTAATTGCTCATCGTTGTGTTAATTTTTTAACTTTGATTAATTCTGTAAAATGTATTGAATAATTTAAGTAATTCTTTATTTTGTATGAAAATTCAATAGAAAGGATAATTAAAAATGAACAGAGCTATGTCGACAAAAGAAATTGTTGTACAGATATATATGAATTACATTTTTCTAATTTTTCCCAAAACATTTGGCACAATGTTGAACGCTTTTTACACACTCTGAATATAAATTTGGTAGTTACAAAAATAGTATAGATTCAAAAAAAGTGTCGCACAATTGATATCTTTATTCATTTTCTGTAACCACCAAATTTATATTTAGAGGGTGTAAAAAGCGTTCAACGTTTTGGGACAAATTTAATACAAAATTAGAAAAATTAAAAAAATGTAATTCATATATAAAATAAAGAAAATAAAAAAAAGAATTGAGTAGCTCTTCAGATCAAAAAAAGTATCGCACAATTGATATCTTTATTCATTTTTTTGCAACTACCAAATTTATATTTAGAGTGCCAAATGTTTTGGCAAAAATTATAATACAAAATTAGAAAAATGTAATTTATATATATCTGTACAACAATTTATTTTGTCGATATAGCTCTGATCATTGAAATTTCATAGAAAATAAAGAAAAGAATTGAGTAGCTCTTCGAATTCAAAAAAAGTGTCGCACAATTCCCATCTTTATCCAATTCTTTTCTCCTCAAAGCCACATCTTTCTCGAAAACAAAAACATAGTTATAGTTGCGATAGCTATAGTTAAGATAGTTTTATAGAACGTAAGACGTAGCATAAATAAAAGTAGTTCGATCAATGGAATATTTCTAAAACAATCCCAAACTGTTCTCTCGATTCCTAATTATGTTGCTGTTTAAACAACTCAGGTCAGCCACGATAAGTTGACCAATTCGTGGTCAGCGTGCAACGAAACTGCTGTCGTAGACAGTGGTAATTACAATAAGGAAGGAGGCTCTCCCCTTGCTCGATAGAAACGCAGGGGGCTCTTATGGCTCTGTGTACAGACTCTTCTCCCTTCTACATATGTACATTGGTACAAACTGCACGCGTAAGACGGTACTCGTGTTCCTAGATGTTTGACCGTGTCTTCGTGGTACAGAGACGCTCTATGTACACAACTTACCTCGAGGAGTTTGCTAGCGTTCTTGCTTGCATTTGCCTAACAGCGTTAACGGATCCTGATCCAAATATCAGACACCGTGGCTCGAACAGCCACCTAGTCGAGGTTCTTCCGTTGAATCGCGCCAAGAACCGCACCCTGCTTCTTGTTCAGTTGATTTTCTCGATTTTTTAATGTTCTTCATGCATGACTAATCATATAGAATGGATACGTATTTTGATGATCGATTTACATATCTCTTTTGTTGGTTAGGCTGGGAAACTTTAACCCTTTGGCTCCACAAAGGCTTCTCGATGGAGAGAATGTAAATAATTGTAATAGCTTCGTTTATTTTGTTAGCAAATTGCTAGAATGAAATCTGTTCAGGGAAGTTTTGTTTATGTAATTATAGAAAAGATTATTACTTTTTCTTTCGAGTGCAAAGGGTTAAGTATGTGTCATCGATCAAAATTATTAACACTTTGCAGTCGACAACTCCGCAGCGACGCCATTTAAAATTTCTCTTCAATCACGAAGGCTCCTCGATGAAGAGAATGCAAATAATTGTAATAGCTTCGTTTATTCTGTTAGCAAATTGCTAGAATGAAATCTGTTCAGGGAAGTTTTGTTTATGTAATTGTAGAAAAGACTGTTACTTTTTCTTTCGAGTACAAAGGGTTAATCCTTTGCACTCGATGACTTTTTCGGTTACAGATCATTTTCTCTATTACTAATTATCCCTTAACATTTAATCTATTACTAATCTCATTTTTCAACAGTTGATAATCAATTTCGCCTTCACGCGTGTTAGTTTCCAAAATATCCTCTGCGTATCTCCAAAGTTTCATTATTTTCTGAATTTTCAAGTGGACATACTTGTCTTGCTAGTAGATATCGCGTGTTGTAATTTATTCTCATAGCATGGACTACATATTATACGTGATAACAAGAAATAAAAATATTTCGTAAATTAAGAGTTGAAATATCATTAAAAAGTAATATTTTTCGTTTCTGTTGCAGATGAGTGGCAAACGAACTCGAAGCTTCAAATGCGCGGTTCACCATCGTGACCGTGAGGTTTGCTCTGAGAACGATTTTCATCTACTCGTGCACGAGCCACCGCTTTTTCGCAGGTATGAATTACGATCAAAACTAGCAAACACACTTTTGATAACGAAATATCTATAACCAAATGCCAATTAAAAGTCATCGATCAATTTTCTCTAACAATTCTTCATATATCATTTCATGAAATAATGATTTAATGTGGAAAGTACAATAGCTATTTTTATTTAAACGTTTGTTATCGTCTTAATTGAAATAATTATAGTACTTTTATCTAAAAATACAAACAAACTTATATTTAAATTCTGCAGAATTTGCAAGACTTTTGTTAATACTAAATTTTAAGTTTTATTCGTGACATTGTACAAGCTAAACTAATCTCGTTTATCAGTGATGTGCGATACAGAATCAGTATATCGGAATATCGACACTTTCTGAACCAAAATTGTGTTAATATTTAGTATGACGAAGTACTTGAACCACGAATATCGAAAACTTGTTTCGTCAATTAAAAAGACGATTGAAATAGATGTCTCAGTAAATGTTGGGACCTGCAAAATTCTTTTTTAAGTAAACCAGCAAGGAAACAATGACGTGCAGTTCATGGAAGCAATGGAATTTCCTAAAATACAAATAATAAATACATATCGCGCGATTATTTTTGTCAGAATATTTATGTTCTATCTATTTTAGAATCAAAATAAGTAAACTGTTTATTTTTTGCCATTTTTAGTATTTGTTTATAATTTTAATGGAAACACAGCTTCTCTATCAGCAAATGTCATCGCACACCACTGCAAGAAAATATCGTCTGTAATTACTGCCTCTGTTTAGCCAGAACAACTATTTTCTAAAGCAGGCGAAATTACGAACGAAGCAAGAAATAGGTTAATCGAGGAATTCGTGCAGCAATTACTATTTCTAGATTCGAATCATTCAAATATAATACGTTATTATAAAATTGTAAAATATAATTAGACGTTATAAAATGCCAAAATATTATTCCTTAATTCCATATAAAAAATGTTTAATTAATCATTAATTGTACTCTTTTCGATTATTCAAATCTAATTTCTAAATAATTGCCTTCCTAAATAAGTCAATTCCAAATTGACCAAAGCTGTTTATGACTTATCGCAGTTGCTTGCAATTTCTAAACAAAAAAATGTTAAGAAATGTTAACATCATTGACTGCTATATTCATTAATTGTACTCTTTTGAATGTTGCAGAAATTTAAATGTAATTGCGCATTATTCAAATCTAATTCCTAAATAATTACACGCAGTTAATTCCAAATTGACCAGTGCTGTTTATGACTTATTACAATCGCGTGCAATTTCTAACCAAATAATGTTAAAAAATGTTAACATCATTGACTACTACATTGATTTAACCAAAAAAAGACTCATTGATGTTAAAAGTATCGATATTAACGATATCGATTCGCTTTTGATATTTTAACCATGAAGATACTTTGACCACTGATACGTATCGATACAATTGACATACGATATCAGCTACTATCGTCTATTATGCTTTGTACGCCTCTCAACGAGAACACAAATTATAGAAATTACAATTATTACTGAAACAATCGCAGAAATTAAAGCAGATACAATTATTACACAAGAACACAAATTATAGAAATCATAATTACTACATATTTTCGCGTAAATCGTCTGATAACAAATAAAAAGGAGAATACAAAGTATTATCTATCGATAAAACGTGGTTATAGAGAACAGTTACGTAAAAAGGATGAGGTTAACAGCAAAGGATAGCACGCGAGGCGAACCTAAAGGGAAAGGGAAGGTCCCGCGTTTTATTATTCCGCAGAAACATCGAACGACACCGTCGAGTACCTTCTTACAGTATTTCTGTTCTCCATTTTCTGCTCCGCGTCGTTACCCATGCGGGGGAACCTTGGGAAGGCAGCAAGGTGCATCGCAGGAGCTGCGAAACATCAATGCCTTTCTGCTTCCTACTATTCGCCAGAACGACGCTTCTTCTTCGTTTGATTCACCTCTCCTCTGCGCATCCCCTTCCGCGCGAGCTGGCATACCGAGCGAATGCGTTCCCAGTTATTGCTTATAGATGCGATTTCCCAGTCGGTCGAAAATTTCTCCACGCTTAGTCGCAGCCGCAATTCTCTCGTTTAACATTCCCCCTTCGATTCGCTTCCGAAATGTTTTCGAGGACTGAAGAAAACGCTGGCTTCAACGGTGATTTGTACGGATTGTCACGGCTCTGGTATGTCAGGTTTCGTTCGCGTTCTCGCGCAGCAGGCCTTCGAGGATCCTGGCCCGTTTTAAGGGCCCCTAATCGAAGCTTTTGACACCGATTTCTTGTTTAAAATAATTGTCAGAAGCGAATATATATGCAGGATATTCGATATAATTAAAAATCTATCAAAGAAATAGTTTTTTAATCAGTTAGAAATTAGTTTAAAAGACCAAAATCGAGGATCTTGGCCTCTAATCGAAGCTTTTCGCACCGATTTCTTGTTTAAAATAATCATTGTAACTGTCAGAAGTGAATATGTATTCAGGATGTTTGATATAATTAAAAATCTATCAAAGAAATAGATTTTTAATCAGTTAGAAATTATTAAAAGACCAAAATCGAGGATGCTGGCCCGTTTTAAGGGCCTCTAATCGAAGCTTTTGACACCGATTTCTTGCTTAAAATAATAATTTTTATTATCAGAAGTGAATATGTATGCAGGATGTTCGATATAATTAAAAATCTATCAAAGAAATAGGTTTTTAATCAGTTATAAATTAGTTTAAAGGACCAAAATCATCTTAAGGGACACAATTTCTTTAGAGACAGTGACATATATGTATATATAATTTTTTTTAAAAAGGAACTGATGCTACAAATTGTGTTTAACACACTGATATTTTATTTATCAAATATTAACGATATTTTTCAAATAATCATAAAAACTTTAATACTACGTATGAGTGTTCATGAATTCACTTCTGAAAATTATACTACATTTAATAGTAAGATATAAGGCACTAACAAATGGTAATAATAAAATCTACCAAAAATATTATTATTTGGCATAAAATTAAACTCGTTTGAATTTTATTTGGTAGTGGAAATGCTGTTAAGCATTGGCTACAAGCACGTAATATCTACGTTCATTCAATTTGTTGATTGGCTAAATAACAGCAGTTGTAAATATAACATAATATAATAAAAAAGAAAAAAATTGAATTTTATTACGTGGAGCTATAAAAAATTATTTAGTCATTGTTGGAAATTACGATGAGACAATACACAGTTGTCTTCTTGAAATAAATTATTTAAGAAAATTGATTTGAAATTTAATAAATTTCTCTAATTCTCTTCTTCTAATCTAATTTCTCTAATTTTCTTCTTTAATGCGTAAAGTAAACAATAGCGCAGTCCATTGATGCTTTCTAGGTGCACGTCAATAATAAACACAGTTAAAAAAATAAACAGTAGATGTTGTCTCTTGTCGATTGTATGCTTCTAAGGTGTTCTACTTTTTTAAACGATGTGAAGACAATCGTTGCAGTGATTAGTTTTTTATTCCAAACTGACATAACTTCAACTTTTCTATATACAATATTTTCTTGTCACTCTCTAATCTGTTGTTTTAGATTTGTAAAGCGTCCCTGAGGGGATTTTTACAGCCCTCTTACCAACCAGTCTTAATGTTTTGAATGTTATTAATTTAACAGAGATTATTACAGTCAATATAATTGGGTAAATTTACAAGAAAAGAGTTTGAACCATGCATAAAGCACTTTTGGTGACAGGACAACATTCTCTAATCCAGGGGCCACCAAACTTTTTCGATCATCAACCCCTAAAAATTTGCTAATTCTATTATCGACTTCTTCTATAAAAAAAAAAAATAGTAAAGAAAAAAACTGATGTGTTTCTTAAACGACTTATTTTATTTTTACATAAATCAATGGAAAGGATGTGTTTGACGACGCTTGGCAAGATTAGCAGTGTTTGGTTATAAAATTTGTTAGTTTCAATCTTAAAACAGAGAAATCAATTTGTTTCTCTGGTTCGTTAAAATACAATTAACACGACTGAAACCAGATTCAACCATATACGAGCTTGGAAATGCAATTAAAAAGGGAAATGCCACATTACAAAGTTTTGGATATTTTTGTGTCATATCTATATTATTTATTATATATTTATTTTAAAATATTTATATACTTCGTCCAAAATTTATTGCGTTGCTGCCACTAAATTTCCGATTGAATAACACTAGTATTCCTCAACCCTCAAACAACCCCTTAGATCAGAGATCAACCCCTAATTATATTATATCGATTCCCAGGAGTCGATATCGACCACTTTGATAATCACTGTTTTAATATTTCGTGAACTAAACTTTCTCTGTATTATTTGCTAACAGAATGGTCGAAATAAGGAAAATATTGCATTAGATATTGTAACATAATTTTTCATTTCAGTCCAAATTAAGTATTCTGAAAATTCCTTTCTGTAGAACTAAATAATTAATTTCTTTTCCTAGTTTTGTTGTGATATCCTACACAAATTAGAAAAAAAAGTTTCTTTTTAATATTATATTAAAGACAGTCCTCGAACTTTTTACAAATTTTAAAAAGAGAGAGAATAAAAAGAGAGAATAAAAAGAAATTGATGAAATGAATTCAACAAATTTAAAATTTGTGCAAATATTTGAAATTATAAATGCATTAACATTTCTGAGAACAAAAGTTTTCAAATAATAGAGATTTTATATTCACTAATAACTATACAAAAAATTAAATTAAACAATATATGCAAAAGAATTGCAGGAAATTGTTATACAAATAAATAAACAGAAATATTAATACCAAGATTATCACACGAACATTTACAAAATATTTTCAACAATTTTTAATTAATCCAAGACATTCGTAATTAACTTATCAAAAGATCTCACGCTGTTTTCATTTCACCTTCAACAATTTCCTAAGAACCTGTTTTTCCTTAAAAGCGCGAATAAAAGGTTTAATCGGAGAAGTGATCGTATTATTTGTCAAAATCGAAGACGCTCTGGTAGCTGTGACAACGAAATGAATCATTTTCCCTTTTGTGAGTAACCAGATCAATAGGCACCGATATGTATTAAAAAAACACCGTGGAGGCGCCAGGTCCCTCGAGCGTGATCGATTCGAGTTGTTTCTGGGTGCCATTCATAAATAATTCATCGCTCCGCTGGCAGCGGAGATCGAAAAGGGAAATAAGAGAGAAATGAGAGAGCACTGCGAGAATGAGTCGAAGAATGGTTGAACGAGCGAGCGAGCTGGTGGATTAAAGCGAAAGGAGGGTGCAAGGATAATGGCGGGGAAAGGGAAACGCGAAAACGAGGGAAACTCGCGCGCGATAAGAAAAGAACAGCGAATGAAAAAGAAAAAGGGCGAATAAAAAAGGAAAACAACCCGCATGCGAGTGCGTACACAGGTTGAGATAATAAAAAATTCTAAAACGAAGCTTTGCATGTTAGCAACGTACGAATGAACACGTGTAAATATGCATACTGTCTCTTTGCGCGTTTAAAAGAGAATCGAGGATGAAATAATTTATTTACAACGAAAATTAATTTTGCAGGAACATTGACACGTATACATTTATAATTCCTTGCGATTATTGGATAAATTTTAACGTTTTCCATTTAGAATAATTTTAATTTTAAAAAATTATACGCACACACGTGTATTAGTGTCTTTGAAAAAGTTAAGCTCTGCGATTTTTCGTTTAAAGAACAGAATCTAATTAAGACTATCGAATTTATCCTGAGATGTCATATAATACTTTTTAATATTTTCTACTGGATTTTTTAATGCCAATAAATGACGTTTGAAAGAGCACGATGCTCTTATTTTGCCCAACGGAAAACAATCTTCTCTAATACTTTTCTCATTGTATACTCACTTTCTACATTCTCTTTGAACATTTTTTGCATTCGATATCTTCGCATAGATTATTCTCTTTCTTAACTAAAATCCGCTACTCTCCCCTACATCTTCGTTAACCCTTACTCCCCCCTGTTAATCGCCTCTGACGACAAGCAGAGTAGCATTTTGACCCCCACCGCAGAGGGACGTCATATAATATAGAGAGCTTGCATCGAGAATTCCATTAAAGACGTTCCAACTTCTATTTTGCCTTTCCCTTTAAAAGGGTGGCCACCCAGTTCGAGGTCCTCGAAGACGAGGAAAAGCGACGCGAAGGATGCGCGGATGGTAGATAAAAACGTCGACGAAGTCGAGAAACGAAAGGCGCGGATCGGGAATAAAAATGGAACAAAGCGTATTTCACTCGACTCGCGCACCACCGCGCGCGGTTCTTTATTTCTCTCCGCGGCGCGTTCTCCGACTGTCCTCGTTCGATACCGTGAAATCGCCAGCCTAGCGAGGAGGCATTCCTGTGCACACAAGATAAGAAGCGGTGGCAACCAGCAGGCGGGCTCTTTGCAAATAAAATATCGTTCAGGCGTCAAGCAGACAGAAGAGATAGGGGGTGAAAGATCAGGCGGCCATGGAGGGTGGCCCCACGGAAATATGACGGGGCTGTATTCCGGGCAGGTAGCGCGAGCACGCTTGGAATTCGACGCGAGTAGAGCCCTTAAGTCTCGCGGCGTTCCCGTTTCGCACCGCGACGAGACGCGACGCTGAGACGTCTCAGCGTCCCTTTCGTCACCGACGCGGGGCAGAGCCATGTAAATTCTCGCCCCAAGTCGGTTCCAGGCGTAAAAGTGGCTGCACGACACCCCTGAGACGCGACCACGACTCTCCGCGAGCATTCGCTTCGACGTTGGAAAAACTGGGAACGCTTTATTGCTGGTGATCGCCCCTGCTGGGAGAGAACGAACGAACCGCGCGCGATTCATCGCGACCAGCACGATGACGCGCGCTGATTTATCATTCGTGCATTGTCGAGCGGTTGGAGGAATCAATCGAGGCGCTGGAGGACGCTGCGTTTCCTCCAACTAAAGAAGTGGTTTAAGTAACTTTTGTTTTATTTTTCTCGTGTTTTCGTGTTGATAATGTTAATGTTTTGTTAAACTACAGAGTTGGTTTTTTTTCCTTTGTTTTCAGGTTAATAATGTTAACATTTTGTTAAACTAAAGAGTTGGTTTAGAAGATTTTTCTTTTCTTTTTCCTATGTTTTCTGGTTAATAATATTAACGTTTCGTCCAACTAAAGAATTGGTTTAAAAAAACTTTCTCTTCTTTTTCCTATGTTTTCATGTTAATAATGTTAACGTTTCATCAAACTAAAGAGTTGCATTAGATGATTTTTCTTTTCTTTTTCCCATGTTTTCCTGTTAATAATGTTAACGTTTTCTTTTCTTTTTCCCATGTTAATAATACTAACGTTTTGTCAAACTAAAGAATTGATTTGGATGATTTTTCTTTTCTTTTTCCTATATTTTCAAGTTAATAATGTTAATGATATTAACGTTTCGTCAAACTAAAGAAGTGGTTTAGGAAAATTTTCTTTTCTTTTTCCTGTGTTTTCATGTTGATAATGTTAACGTTTTGTTAAACTAAAGAGTTGGTTTTTTTCCTATGTTTTCAGGTTAATAATGTTAATCCTTTGCGCTCGAGAGGCGACTCTCAGTCACCACGATATTTCATAAAGCAACTGGAGTTCTCCATCGACTGATTTTTAGTTTTAAAAACCTAGAAAAATGAATTTAGGAGGTGAAATTAGCTCGAATGAAGATCAAATTGATTTTCAACTGTTGGAAAACAAGATTGGTTGCATTAACGAAGAAATTAGCGATAAAAAAGAATAATGCACGATCGAAAAAGTCGTCGAGTGCAAAGGGTTAACGTTTTGTCAAACTATAGAGTTGGTTTAGATAAATTTTTCTTTTCTTTTTCCTATATTTTCAGATTAATAATGTTAACGTTTTGTTAAACTAAAGAATTGGTTTAGATAATTTTTCTTTTCTTTTTCTCATGTTTTCATGTTAATAATGTTAATGATGTTAACGTTTCATCAAACTAAAGAGTTGCTTTAGATGATTTTTCATTTCTTTTTCCCATGTTTTCACGTTAATAATGTTAATGATGTCAACGTTTCGTCAAACTAAAAAGTTGCTTTAGATGGTTTTTGCTTTTCTATTTCCTATATTTCCAAATTAATAATGTTGATGATGTTAACGTTTCGTCAAACTAAAGAATTGGTTTAGATGATTTTTCATTTCTTTTTCCCATGTTTTCACGTTAATAATGTTAATGATGTCAACGTTTCGTCAAACTAAAAAGTTGCTTTAGATGATTTTCCTTTTCTATTTCCTATATTTCCAAATTAATAATGTTGATGATGTTAACGTTTCGTCAAACTAAAGAATTGGTTTAGATGATTTTTCTTTTCTTTTTCCTATATTTTCAGATTAATAATGTTAACGGTTCGTCAAATTAAAGAATTGGTTTAGAAAAACTTTCTCTTCTTTTTCCCGTGTTTCCTTGTTAATAATGTTAACGTTTCATCAAACTAAAGAATTGATTTAGATGATTTTTCTTTCTTTTTTCCAATGTTTTCAGGTTAATAATGGTAATCAATTGAAGAAGCCAAAAACTGTTGATAGTCTTATATATATACAGCGTTGTTCAGATAAGAAAAATTAAATAATGTGGGTTCTATTTTTCTTTCGATATTTTTGCGAGTTTTTTGAGTTCTCAAAAATATTCGACAGTTATGAAATTTATATTTAAGTGGTACTTATAAATAGCAACGCGTTGGTTCGCAACGCATCCAAAGTATTTACACGAAATATCTAAATATACTGTGTATGACAAAACTTGAAGAATAGTGATCGTTTTAGAGGAGAATAACCAAAGAATGATAAAATCGTATACCATAATTAATTTTATAATTAATTGAAGATATTTGATGGTCGTTCAACAATCAGTTTTCGCGATATCCGCAATAAAATATCGAAATTCGTTTTCTTTTTGTTTAATTTCAAAAGTTCACCATTATTCCATAGCAAGTAACGTAAAATGCGCAATACATTATATTAACAGTATTTTTATTTAATATTTTTATATTCCATGATGTACAATTAAAATATTTACGCAATTTTTGCTTTTTGACAAAGTATGTATTTGTTGTTCTAAATTTAAGTTCTTATTCTACAGCATTTTTTATTTTATTTCTCTGATAGCTTCAAACTGTTCTATCATGCATACTTTTCTTCTTTTTCTTTCATTAAAAGATGAAATGTGTAAATATTAATTTTCGCAAAATACTATCAAAATAATTTCAATTTTGGATCGATTTATATAACAATTCGATTAATATTATTGTGACCCACTGTGCAGCTATTGTTATTTGTTAATTACAACGTTTAGAAAATTTTCATTGATATTTAGTATTTAAATTTTATTTATTTCTATATATTAACTATTAATTTCTATATATCATTATTCTCTACATAATTATTTCTATATTTTCCATTTAATTCTGAAGAGAGAATAATTTCTGCGCGATATAAATAAATTTAATATCATTAATTTAGAATTATATGCACATAAATTGCCAAAAATAGAATTGTTAAATATTCTGAAAATTCCTTTCTGTGCAACTGAATAATTAATTTCTCTCGCTATTTTTGTTTTGACATCCTACACGAGTCAGAAAGCAAAATTTTTTCTTAATTACAAAGTAAAGACAATCATAGAATTTAAAAAAATTTTAAAGACAAAGAGAGATACGTGTTTCTTTAAAAATTAAAGAATAAAACTTTAAAGAATAATGAAATGAATACAGCAATTTAGTAACTTTTACAAATATTTAAAACTGTGAATACATAAATATTTCTGAGAATAAAATTTCATACTTTCACGTCTGGACTCACACATACACAAGTTTGCTAACAATAATATTAATATTAACTTTGAACAATTTTATGCAACAATAAGAAATTTACTTGTTTTTTTTTTAATAATTCTGTCTGAATTTGCAACATGTCAACAGCATACCTTCATTTTGTCATTTTAAGTCAATTATTTTGTGAAAGATGCGGCCATCAAAGTGTTAATAATTAGTTTTCAAATTGTACAATTAAAATAACTACAAAAAATGATAGTAAACAATATTAAACGCAGAAGAATTACAGAAAATTATTCTGCATATAAATAAACAGAAGCATAATTTCTCAAATTTACAGATCACTTCCAACAATCTCCAATTTATTAAAAAAATTCGTGACCAATTTGTCACAAAATCTAGCTGGTACATATTTAACAGGCATACTTAAACTGCAGACAGTAAATTTTTCAAGATTATTAGCAATTTCCACGATATTGAGAAAAAGGAGCGACGATTAGGGTAACTGCAATTCCAACTCAATATAGAGTGTGTAGCGACGCGAGGGACGGTTTTAATCGCGTTTTCCCTGCGAGACGCGTAGAGAGCGGAAAATTTCACCGAGAAACACAGCTATTAAACGCGCATTCCTTTCCATTCTTTCAACCCTTGCAGTCGTTGTTCCTCCCTCCCCCATTTTCTCTGCAGACGTCGCGTTGTGCTCGTTTTCTATTAGGTTGGAAACTATGAAACGGGCGTTTTTTGTTTAGTCTGTGTTCAGCTGCGACTGAGAGAGATACATTGTAACGTGCGCTCGATATTTTTATTTAGAAAGCTTAAAAGTATTCTTCTTACTCATTTTGTAACATTTGTTCGCCTTTGTATCCCATTTTTATTTTATTTGTATCCTAAACCAGATGGAAACAAAACGCGATTTACATTTACTCTTCTTGTACGAGTTTAACCCTTTGCACTCCGCTCCGTCTTGAACGTTGGCAATAGAAGTTAGATATATTGCTCAAATAGCAATATTTTAGCAACATTTAGCAATAATTTCTATTGCTAACGTCACCCAATAATAGAAAATTTCCATTTCAATAGAAAACTTGAAAGAAAGTGGAAATTTTCTATTACTGGGAGACGTTGGCAATAGAAGTTAGAAATATTGTTAAAATAGCAATATTTTAGCAATATTTAGCAATAATTTCTGTTGCTAACGTCTCTCAGCAATAGAAAAATTTCCATTTCAATAGAAAACTTGGAGGAAAATGGAAATTTTCTATTACTGGGAGACGTTGGCAACAGAAGTTAGAAATATTGTTAAAATAGCAATATTTTAGCAATATTTAACAATATTTTCTATTGCTAACGACTTTCAGCGATAGAAAAATTTCCATTTCAATAGAAAACTTGCAGGAAAATGGAAATTTTCTATTACTAGGAGACGTTGGCAATAGAAGTTAGAAATATTGTTAAAATAGCAATATTTTAGTAATATTTAGCAATAATTTCTATTGCTAACGTCACCCAGCAATAAAAAATTTCAATTTCAATAGAAAACTTGGAGGAAAATGGAAATTTTCTATTACTGGGAGACGTTGGCAATAGAAACTATTGCTAAATATTGCTAAAATATTGCTATTTTAACAATAGTTTCTATTGCTAATGTCTGCCAACGATAGAAAATTTCCATTTCAATAGAAAACTTGGGGGAAATATGCGTTTCTCAAAAAGTTGTGGTGGAGTAATTTTAATCACTAATCAATTCTGATGTCCCCTCAGAGGAGACATCCGAATGCAAAGGGTTAAATTAAATCATACCGCAGCTCAAGCTTGAAGAAATATTAATCAGGCATTCGGAGATGAATCCAGCAATGAAAAAAATGCTCGATATTGGTTCGAAAAATTTCGTTCTGGCAATTTGAGTATCGTCAATGATCCTCGAGGACCTAATTTGGACCCATATTGGAAACGAGGAATTAAGGACGACTGTGGAATCCGATCCACACACAACTAGTCGAACACTTGGGTTTAAACTAGGAACTAGTCGTACAGCTGTGTTAAAACATTCGCGTGCAATAAATAAAGTAACAAAATTCGACTCATATGTGCCACACGAATTGACGCAACGCTCGTTTCATAGTTTCCAACCTAATACTTACCTACCTTGGAACAGTTCACTCCCAACATGGCTCCCGTATAAAGCGTGATCCACCTCGAAGCAGCGAGACAGAGATCCGTTCAATTTTCGTTAAGCCCTCTACAATTTACACGACTGATTTCACTTCGAGCTGCTGGTGTCGCCACTCTTTTTCCACGCGAAAAAACCGCCTCGCGACCCGTAATAAAGGGCGTTCTTTACCACGGATTTAATACGACCGCAGCGCGATGCTTTACGGCTAAAACGGGACTCTTAAAACTCGCTTTATCGCGGGAAGCCGCGAAAGTGATATTAAATGGTTTCGCATAGAGCGTCGCGTTTATTTCGTCGTTTTATACAGAGGCGGGTATTATTATGACGAGTGGCCGGTTTACGTCGAACGGTTATGCAAAATTCAATCTAGCTGGACTATTATTAACGCCGTGGAAGTTTTGATTCTTGATACTCGCAGTGCTCGAGGTATTAAAATAAATTTAATGGACGATCGCGAGCGACGAGATAAAGTCTCCATCCTTGCGCTGGTTAATAGCATTGCTGTTGATTGGTTACAGTGCGTGAAATCACTTTGATAAAGGTGAATTTTGGTTTCAGGTGAATAAGAATACGTGTTTCCTTGAACTACGCGAGGGTCAGGCTTGTTAACCCTTCGCACTCGAGGGTTACGAAGCGCAGACATTTAAAATGGCAATAATTAAAATGATGGGGATTTCGTTAACTTTCAGTCAGTATTTTCTAAGGAAATTTTAGGTTTGGTTGTTTTAAACGGTAAATTTAGGTTGGATTAGTTAGTTAAATTAATAAACGGACAATATAAAGTAAAAAAGAGACAGTATTAAACCCATTTCGTTATAGAGTCATTGTACTCTTTGAAAATCAATCAGTAATGCCAGCCTCCTACTGGCAGTTAAACAAATATCGATTGATTAAAAATATAGTTATTTTTCGATTTCGAATGAAATTGTTTTTTTTGCTTTATATTGTCCGTCTATTAATTTAACTAACTAACTTAAAGTTGACTTAAATATTTATCATTTGATTTGTTGCTTTTAAAATTTGTCTTCAAACTCGAAGGCTTCTCGACAACGCAAATAATTTTTAGTTCGTAACATAAGGACAAAAACAAATCGCAATAACTTCAAATATTGTACAAATAATAATGCTGTTACAAAATTGGGGGTCTTTCTACTTCTATCTCGTAAGAAACTGAAATATGTTTGTATTCTTCTAATGCATGTGTATTTATATGCACATTTATTGCACTATTCATGCATATATATTGTTACTACACATAAAGTGTGTCAAAAGTCCGAAAGAAGTTGATTTCTCATGCAGAAATAAGTGAAAGATGAACAATGAGAACGAGAAAGAGAAATAATTTTTTATGTGAAGCTATATACGTGGCATTCGTCACTTACATGTGCGCTCGACTGACGACGAAAGTCGACTAAATGGATCTCCTCGTTCATAACAATTGCCTTCGCATTTGTAAACACTGTCGTGACTTGGAGTGGATCGAATGTAGTAGGTTTCATAGTACACAACAGGTATTAGTAATTATTTAAACTACAAATGGTTGAAAATACAGTATTTCCTTTTTTCTCGATCAAACTGTTGACTGGATTGAAGAAGGATGAACTGAAGATAATACAGCCTCGAGTTTTTAACACAATTACAAAGTCAAAAATAAATCCTTCGTTTACTTTTACATAAAATTTTAACCTTTTATGGATTATGCTACGATTAACGATATAATTTGTAGCAGTGTTTGTTAACTATTGGTTTGTGAAAAATTTCAAAATTTTAATGTCCTTTCTAAGGTTTTTTAAACCTCTCAATTACTTTCCATCTGTTACTTTAGACCTGTTTTAAGTAAAACGCTCTCATCAACTAATTTCAACTGTTTTTACTCCAAATAATTTAAATTTTTTCGATCGAATAAATAACTATCATTGGCTCGTATTAATTATTAAAGCTTCGAATAATCGCAAGCTTTATCCTTTGATCAGATAATGAGTTTCACACATGTGATGATCCCTCTTTTCGAGAATTAAGAGAAATTATGAAAGCGATATTAACGATTTTCTAATTGAACAGGTTAAGAGTGAACATTAATGAGATATTATATTGCGTAATTAGTATGCATAGTGCTACCTATATTGTCATACTGAAGTAAAATCAAAGTAACAGATAAAAGCAAATTGTAACGAGAAAACAATTTCTCACGCATATATTTCTTTCATTAAAAATATTTCAAGGAACAGAGAGAACGTGTTTTTTATAATAAATAGTAAATATATATATTTTTTGTTTCTTTTACAACCTTTCATAGTATTTATTACTTATAATAGAAAATACGATGATCTAAACAGGTTAATTCTATTCTATGTTTTCATACATTCAAATTTCAGACATCATAATGCAATTATACATAGCTTTAACTTATAAACGCATACAATATTCTAAGAGAAATCAATTATGTATTTTGTTATTTATACTCACGCTTGTATATTATTTAATAATGTCTCTTTGTATCTACTTCGTTCATATCTCAACTTATACGTTTCAATACAATGTTATTCTCCAACTTCGAATAACGCAGAGATTAGGAAAACTTTGTTGCATATGTTAGAAGCATACTCCTCCCTAAAATAAGGTGACTAGGCATTTCACTTTTCACAGTGTTTTAAAAGTCTCGAGTTTTGAAAACATTAAGTTTTTGTCAATTATGTGCCATAAACTTATCATCGCAGAATTTACTTGCTAATAATATTAGATAAGTTCATCCTCAACCACTTTAAAAATTTTATTTATAATTATCTCTATGCAGGATAGTAAGTCACCTTTGTTAAACGAAACTAACAATTACATTCGTAAAATTAAGAAATATAATACAATACAATTTGTTCTTTCCACAGTCAATTTTGCTCCTCTTCACAAATGTTAAAATCTAAAGTCACTTTATTCTAAAAAAACTGAAGTACAATTTTTCATATGGAATTACTTACACTATTACTGTATATATATACGCATACGTGTACATTTACATTCACTCTTTCTCGATTCACCTATTCGCCATAATAGAAAAAACAAAGATACGCTGAAATGAAAATTTTCTTGAAAAACATTATCGTACGACCGTAAACGCATTGTTTGTGACGACACTGTTCATTGTCGACTACGTAATGAACTCACGCTTCTTCGTTTCGTCCTACTGAAGGAAAACTGAACCGCCATTTTCATATTCGTCCACCGTGCAAATCAAAAGATTCCCGCGAAACTCAGAGAAAAAAGAAAACAGCGGCTGCAGGTTTTTTACTTTGTCGTCGTTGCATACATTCTACACATCTTCTGCTTACTGCTGGTCTTCAAAGAGCCTCTGCACTCATTATAACCTCAAACATCGTCGAGAATCAGAAACCAGAGCGGCAAATTAGAGGTTCAAGATGACAATATGGCTTCTGCTACTTTGTAAACGTACGTCTTTCCTTTTCAAGCACTTCTTACTGCTATTCTACTTTCTCTATCAGTATTTGTTTTGAAAAAATCGAGTGCTTTTCTAATCTCTGTTTTCACAATTTCGTTAATCGTTCCAGTTTCATTTTCACGACTACTTTTGCAAGTTTATATATGTACTTGTGCTACAAATTTTTGCGAACCATCGCGAGCACAGCGTGTGATTACAATTTTTCGGGTATCTATTATTTTTGGAACGTGTTTAATCAAATTTTTGGTCAGAATATTGACTGTAATGGTGTACCAATAAGTATTAATTAATACAAAATAATATTAATATGAGATAACTGTATAATTTTACGAATTGAGCAGTCTACCTATTATTTTACTACGTAACGTGGTAAGTACATATTTAGGTACCTTGAAGTCTAAAAAATAAACTTGTTACAAAGGAAGATACGTCATTCGATACCACACAGTGTGAAATCAATATTTCTACTAAAGATTAACGAAAATTGCAATTATTATATCCCATTAGTAAAAAAAGTTCTCCTTAAATTATTCAAAAACCAACAACTCGCGTTAAAAATTGATCTTTGAATAAAATAGGTAAAACAAGTGTACATTTTACATTTAACTTTCAATGACGCCAGAAAGAAAACGAAATCTCTCGAATACGCGTTACGAATCGCCCCTGGCGACAAAGTAAAATCTGCTAATTGAGTTTTCCCGCTAACACGGCCATAGTTACAAAGGGCGAGAAGTTTGCATTCGGCTGCGGACGCGATTCGCGGACAGTTTTTTTCAGACGTCCGTTTCACACCCTGCCAGTTGCACTTTGTGGGAATAATGAGCCTAAGCCGATGAAAAAGAAGAAAGGGAACTTCAGATGAAATTCCTGAGGCGCTTTGACATCGCGTCAACGGAACTCTGGGATTTCTGTTGAAAGCGCTTCGCGACGCCTTTGAAGCCGGCTTGTTTCATCACCATTTATTATACCGCATATTACTGGCCACCCTAATAACGTCTATTCTATCAAACACGCCAATTTGCCTTCTCACCCACGGACGAAACGGATCTGCAGTCTTTTGTTTTCAAGGGCGCGATATCAGACAATTTTTTAATATTATAGAGTTATAATTGTGATATTATGGAATAGCGATAAATAGAAATATAATAATAGCGATATTATAGAATCTATTTTCATCCTCAATATGTAAGGTCACTGGTGGAAGTGAGTACGCATTGTTTATCCCAATATAACGAGGTGCAAAAGTTGTTTAAAATTGTATGCACATTCACTTTGTGTAAACAAAGGCATTGTTTCACTTTGACGATATTTATTCAAGTATGTAATCATAATATGATTAACCCTTTGCAGTCTGAATTATTCTTCAATTTAGTAGCTCAGTCGCCAACAATTCCCTACTATTTCAGGTGTTTCATTTGAAATTCACTTGAAATTTACTTGAAAATGTTGTCAGATGCATGACAATTCCTCGACTGTTACTTGCAAACTCTAAAACTTTGTTGCAATTTATATTTGCTTCTTTTTCTTATTTAGTGTAACTCGATAAAGGACCGCAAAGGGTTAAACAGTCGAAGTAAGAAAAAATGGACTTACACTAATTTCGAAAATGAGCATTTATGTCTACATATTAGATCATGTATACATATTACAGAAATTTGCACTGCTTTCGATACTATTACTCATAATTTTTTGCTCAGACAGCAGGAAGTGCTGAAAAGTGATCGCTCACCATTAAATGTTTTTAAAACTACGGAATACTTAGTTTTTATAACCATTGGAACATAAAAAAATATGCCATATATATATTATTGATTTTAATAAATACTTTTGCACAGAAAAACGAACGACACTTTCCACGGATCTTATACATTCATCAATTTTTTCCTTGCATAATAAAACTGTTTTGCTACACATTACATCAATGCGTCAAGGCTAGCGTCCATTAAGATCTCGTAACTGTTTTACACGTACAACTAGAATGACATTCGACCGCACTGTGGTACAGAATTCGACGCAGGATTTCAAAGAATAATCCTGTCATTCACTAATCGAAACTAACCTTATCCTTGCACCGCGCACATTCGACAGTCGCGTCGAGCGAAACAAGATGGAAGGACATTCTTACAAACGTCCGTAATCTCGAATCACTATGTATTCGTGCACACTGTCCGACGAGACGAGAGAACGAGGGGCACAGGGGGAGAGCACAGCGTATCGTTAAGAAGCATCGCGGCGGGACACGTTTTCCGCCGCCTCGAATCCGGTTACGATTTCCCCCAACGCATACACCCGATGATCTTGTTAATTCCGTAGCTGTCGAAAAACCGATCGAGCCTTGCCCAGCCCTTGGCCTCCCCAACGCACAAATCCGGCGGAACCCGAGACGGTCACGTAGCGTCGAATCTTCGAGTTAATAAAGGACATAAAGGAGCCGTTGTAAACTGCTGGTTCGTGAAAAACACTTAGGTGTATACGCCAGGCATTCAGAGCTCGCAGCACCTGGTCGCCTTCCGTGGAATCGGCCACACCAAATGGAGCGAGGAAATTTCGAGCGACACGTTTACAGGTACAAGCGCGCGCACGTCGTCCAACGATTCGATTTTCCAGATGCCATGCGACGTGGGTTCGACAAACGACTTTGCGACGGCATTCTTCCGACTGTTTACTTTCACGGATAGAAAGAGTATCTGTCTCGCGTAGATTTCGTATTTTTCTCGATAAATTAGTTATCCATGGATCGATAGATAAGTAATGGTTTAGCGTATGATTTAAATAATGCACATTTAGTAAAGTTTATTGAGTGTTGGTACGTTCAGGTTTGCATTTTTCGGAGTGTTTACTCATTTATATCGCTTTCACGGATAGAAAGAATATTTGTCTCGCGTAGATTTCGTATTTTTCTCGATAAATTAGTTATCCATAAATCGATAGATAAGAAAAAATGGTTTAGCGTATTCTGACTTACATAATGTACATTTAGTAAAATTTATTGAGTGTTGGTACGTTCAGGTTTGCATTTTTCGGAGTGTTTACTCATTTATATCGCTTTCATAGACAGAAAGAATATTTCCGCACGTATTTTGTATTTTTTCGACAAATTAGGTATCCATAGATCGATAGACAAAAAATGGTTTAGCGTATTCTGATTTAAATAATGTACATTTAGCAAAGTTCATTGATTATTGGTACGTTCAGGTTTGCGACGGCATTTTTCGGAGTGTTTACTCATTTATATCGTTTTCACAGACAGAAAAAATATCCCCACGCTTATTTTGTATTTTTTCAAAAAATTAGGTATCCATGGATCCATAGTTAAGGAAAAATCATTAAACGAACTCTAAGATGATTTGTATTCTGAATTAAATAATATACGTAGAGTAGTAAAGTTTATTGATTTTCGCTACGTCCGGTTTTGCGACGATCCGCGTGTTGAACACTCGGTAATTTTCAAATTAATGCGCGATAAAGAATAAATAAGGTTTTACGTGTGTGTTCTTTTCCGTATCTGTTTGAAAAAATTGGTAACGACAGTTTTAAGAGTGACTTTACTATATACAACGATACACAAAGTGACAAAGTCGTTTCGTCTAAACGCGATATATCGTAGAAAAACGTGGTTCGAAAATGCATTTGATGTTTTTACATCTGGAATACCGTTACAGTTAGACATTCCGAATGAGTTTCGGTCGGTTGTTAAATTCCGAACGGTCGAAAAAAATGTTTACACTTCTCGGAGCGCATCACTCTTCCGTAACGACACGGCGTTCCATCACAGATCTCGTAGCACTTGGTTCACTTCGAATCACGCTGTTAGCAACTTCGTCGAAATTCCCGACACTTCCACATTCGACGGATCACGAAACAGACGAAAGGTGGCTCGTTAGAACTTTTGTCGTAAGCTTCGAACGACACGGATACCATTCGCCGAGAGGGGACAATCGAACGCTGAGAATCGAGAGTACGGCGCGAGAAATGCGAGAAAGCGCTTTGTAAGAAATTCGAGAGACAGCAGGGTCGCAGAGACGAGAAGACAGAACGTACCGCGAAACGGTTCGCGATAGAGTGCTGGAAAATCGTCGAGCAGAGTTTGCTTGGTGGTACGGTGGTGACTCGCGCGCG
Organism: Xylocopa violacea; assembly: GCA_963969225.1. Taxonomy (NCBI): domain Eukaryota; kingdom Metazoa; phylum Arthropoda; class Insecta; order Hymenoptera; family Apidae; genus Xylocopa; species Xylocopa violacea. Next base: position 27,597,911 of record CAXAJV010000004.1, read on the forward strand.
ACGATTGGTCGACGCTCGCCCCCCACGAGGACCAGCCTCTGGAGCGAGCCAATGGGCGCGCTCGTTGCCTTTCCACGCAGTGAGACCGCGTGTGCACCCACGCAGGGTGGCTCGTGGCTCGAAGCTTGCGGCAGTCACTCAGTCAGTCAGTCACTCAGTAGGCCCGCGGTGCGCTATGAGGTGGGATCTGTGATAGAACGAAACGCGAGTTTTTATTTACACCCGTTACTACGGGACTTGTTTCGCGGGAACAAACGACTCGTACGCCGCCGCACGGTTTTTCCACACCGCGACAGTTTTCGTCTCGCCAAGGAATTCACGACACGTTCGCCCCCTGTTACGAGTCGGTCCTCGCTATACCTCCTACAAGTGCATACGAACCACCACGCGCTAGGCCTCGGATAAATTCTGTCGAAGATCGTCTCTTCGAAGTTTTCACGTATGCTACGTCGCGTCATCTTTCGCCTAGTTTCGCGACCCCGGTTCTCGCGCGAGCTCGATTCGTTCCTCGGTTCTCATCGCCGATCGTGACCGACGCTTGTTGCTTTATTGCACGCAACGGCGCTTCATCGAAGTGCGTGCTACCAAGGTGATCGTGATACCGTGCGGGACAATGTGCGTGACAGCCACGCCGCTTAGCGCGACTAAAATACTGAAGGATAGTGCAAGACACCCGACAAGGACTAGCATCGCGACCAACGTACAGGTGCAAGGATTCACAGGGGGGACGAATGTCGGCGATACGGATAGGCCGCAGCACACGTCGATCATGTAAATATTCACCTTTTCTTCTTTCGTACTCCTTTTAATTACCATACGAAGGTAAGACAGTTTAAATCCCCGTATTATGCATACGCATACGGGAGCACACGGCGTCGCGTTGTATTTTATTTCGTGCAACCTTCGTCCACGATTTTTATTCCGACCACGTGGTCGTCAAATTTTTTTCCCACCGTGTTTAGACAGCGATATTTCGACGGCGAAGCTTTTGCTTTGTGCTCGCCGCTTCTGACGGAAATATTATCTATGAGATATGGCGTGACTTTTTTTTCGACCAGTGAAAATATTGTTTCGAGCACGAGCGGTTTCGCGTTGGCGATTTTCAAGCGATAGGACTCCGTGCAGTCGAAACGTCTTTTTCACACGCGACTCTGTGTGCCTTTCTTTTTTCCTAGTTGAGAGAATAAAAGAAAGACGTATACTCGCACGTCAAAAAGACGCTCGTCCGCATCGAGCTTAAGTAACACGCGACTGTCGCGCCACAATGCTATCATCTGAAAATCGCTCCAACTCGATACGGGAGCTTTAGTCGTGGAGCCAAACGCGCGTCATTCGATGCAACGATTCGTTATTCCTTTGTCACTCTATCGTTTATAAACGAAGGAGAAAGCGATTATGCGTTACGAATTTATTCGCAGACCCTCGATGCTCCTTTGACATCGTTTCTATCAAAATTACGATTCGTACGAGTTATATTCGAAATATAACCTCGAGGACACGTCTTTAGATACTCGAAAGCGCCGTGGTACGCATCAATGAAACGCATGTTCGAACCTGCTTCCGAATTTCTCCTACCAGGCTACGTTCCGATGTGTTCGATCTGTCGGCACCATCTGTCGAACGAGAAGCGTGCTTTTTTTCCCTCGAAGCATAGAAAAATCGAGATGCCATGAAAAAGGCGTGTGTCGAATCTTTTTTTTTTTCATTCCTGTTCTTCTCGCGGTTGTGAATGTGTGTAGATTATTTTTTAGTATTTCGTTCTGATCATTGGTAGCGCTACGTAAATAAATATACAGTCAGTCCTCGACTTTCGCGATTTAAAAACGAAATTAAATTTTATATGATCCAGGATGAATTGGTTGGTCTCGAAGCTCAAGTCTCTGATCTTGAACTATCTGCAAAAGTTATAAAAGCAGTGAATAATGATATTGCATGTTATATTTGGAGTTATGAAGAAAAGAAAAGGGTTAGTAGACCATAAATATATGTATGCGTGCGATAAATAATATTTTATAGATCTATTTTACTTTCACGTGCGCTTTGAAACTAAAACTTTTGCCAGAAATGTTAAGTTTTCCTTCGAAACCAATTAATCGCGTGATTCGAGGACTTACTGTGTTAAAAATGCGCGATTTCCATTTGAAAAATCAAATTTCACAATAACGATGGATTAAACGACTGGCCAATACTTTTCTTATCACGTTTTTTCAGCGGCCACCAAATTCCACATAATGACATCTCCACCCTTCCGCGCGTCTAGCTTTTAAAACCGAATTATAACCTCAATGTGTATCGCTGGCGTGAAGGGATTATCGTTCTTGCGAAAAACCCTCGAACGAAATTTCCACGAATAAACACCACGCCGGGGCGTATATTCGAACGAATTCCCTTTGAAGGAAACGAAAACAAAAACTGATTTAATATCTTTGTCATCTTCGTGATATATTTCGCTGCACGTATTTACGTTCGACTGAAACCTCGGATTTCATTCGTTTAATACTTTTGTTACGGATGGCGATCCACGTTTCCATTTTGTTCGTATCTCATTATTTAGGCTACATTGGAAACAAAAATGGAATATCTTATTGGTATTTTATTGGGTTCCATGGAACACGCGATCAAGCTGAATTTTCTGCGAGTTTTCTCTCTAGTAGACATTGGTTGTTAGATTCTGTGTTCTAACAAGTCTGATATTCGCAGAAAATGTTACAATCGGGGCAGTAATAATTCATTTAACGTTTGCTGCAGCATTTGTGGTTAAATACTTGCATACAATTAATTGTACACGGTCCTCCATAATCGTTCTCCATGTTTCTTAACTGTACGCGCCTGGTGCCGGAATATACAGTCATCTTACGCGAAACAGAAGAAGTAATTGTGTATTACCACAATTACCTTTTAATTGCTGTCTTTTCAGTGATATATTAGCCACGAACCAGCAGGTTTGTCTGGAGAAAACTTTAATCGGCACTAAAAGCCAGTAATGTGCTTTCGGGATAATTTGTAGCTTTTAATTTTCACTCTTCTTTGAAATACGACAGTATTTATGTATGTATGCATTGATCTCCTTAACAATGTTATATTACTAATATTAGACGTCACGTAGCATCTGTCTGTGTATAGTGAATAATAAGAATATTCGAACGCTAGTATAACGTGGATTTCTATTTTGAATAAACATGCAATTAACTATGAAACTAAATTATATGATATTGTGGAACAATGCGAAATAGTACACGATTTGCATGCATGTATATACCATTGTTTAAATATTAGAATGTATGTGAATTTTGAAACATACAAATACTGCAGAGTAACAATTTCTTTACAAAGATATGATTATCAAGACGAGATGAAATGTACTGTAAAATTAACATTAAAGAAACAATCGTTTAACGAGGAATGGTAATCATTATTAATTATTTGCAAAAGATTATTGGTTATATACCAAAAGGTTTAAAATACGTTATTAAACGTGACAGATATCCAGCTAAGTGTTAAAAAGATTATTTTAATCAACTTGGCGTCTAGCTTTAGTTCTAGATTGCCATATATTGATTATAAAATGAAAAGGAGCTAATTCTTTGTCCAAACATACCTCAGAACTGTGGAATAAATATTTTTCTGCAATATATTGTTCTCCAAGTAATCGATTTTGCACATTTCTACGTATAAACGTTGTACTGTACTTTTACTCAACTCCAAAAATAGAAATATTGAGTGTGAATATCGAATTTTCTCAATGTGATATTTTTTAAACGAAAAATACATTCCAGTGTTTCTGCAGGGGAAGTTAAATTGTATTAAATTGTCTTATTTCATTTAACATTTTCAATGTCTTCGATGAAATTTGATTTGATCAAGTAATGAAGTTCGAAACAGAATTATATATGACTACTTCTCATCAGTGTTTTTATTAGCCAAATGCATTTAGTGAATTTTCAAACTCGATTATCGTATCTTGTATTCTATAGTTGCACGATTGTTTCATTTTTGTACGAAATTCAAATACATTTTAGTATCAAAATTAACATACATTTGCATCATCCATACTGTCACATTTTTATATGTACATACGTGTATATAACTCCAGATCAGTGATTCTCGATATCATTCGATACATATTAATTTTTCTCATAATATCCACTTGTTTTAATAACAATCGTAACAATGTAACATCGTATATATGCAAGAAAATGAAATTTCATTCTCAACTTGCGTTCAATTTTCGAGAACAGAATCGACGGATTATCAAACGCAAATCAGTATCGTATTTTGACATTCTATGTTTGTCACAGCTCTGAAGCTGTAAAGAGCTAACCTTGATAGATACCGCTAGGAACAATGGCCGCTACGAGCATTACGCGTTAGGTCTTTTAAAAAGAGTTATAAGAACATGGCGTGTACAAGTGTTCAGCCCTGAGCGTCGCGAAAATCAAGCTCGATACGCACGCCAAATAGTGTTCGTATCGTGTGGACGATTCGTCGATGATAATGCGAAAATTGTTATGGTCGTAGAGTTCGTATTGGTCTGGTCTGCGGTCGTCCAATGTTAAGGCGTCGCGCGAGAAGATACGAGGGCCGTATAACCAGCGACTTTTTTGCCTAGCTGGTGTGTTTTCGTTTCATTCGAGACAAATAGGCGAGTCCTTCCTGCAACACGGTCGCTCGTCCTGCGACAGGCCCCGACTCTATTTATTTCCTTGTGAAACGACGACGCAGCCGGGGACAATGGGATTGTAACGAACGTCGCTCCGACTTTCTCTCTTTCTGCATCTTACGAAAAGAAAACGAGATTACACCGCGCGAGCATGAGAATTATGCGACGACGATACGTTCGTCCCCGCGTAATTATCCTGCGCGCGTCGAACGAACATTTGTCCGAATTCTGACGCGTAACAAGCTTCTGCATGCGAAAGAACGCTTGCTGGCGATAGAAAATTTGCATTGGAGTTGCAAATTGTTGCGTGGTACGCAGCACTTTGTTTTTGGGTCAGGATGGAATTGTTTAAAATGGAAAGTGTGCGAGATTGTTTACCGTGTTGTAATTGCGTTATCATAAGTCATCGATGTTTATTAATATGAGTGCACTCACGCCATTATATTTGTGTTTGATAGAACAATTTCAGACCAGTTTCTCTTAATTTGATACAAACGTGTGTTTGTTGCGTCAATACAATCACTCAGAGTTTACAATTAGTATTATTTATCGCAGTGTTTAAAATTTTTAAGGAACACTAGAGTAAATTTCGGTTTTTAGTTATAATTTAGTTGTAATTCGAGAGTCGTTTTCAATTGCGTAAAACGCATAAAAGCGGACAATGTTTTGTTGTACTTTAACCTGAATTTCATAATTCTTTGAGGAACACTTTTTAAGTTCTAAAATTTTTAAGAAACACTGAAGTAAATTTCGGTTTTTAGTTATAATTCCTTTTGAGAGTTGTTTTCAATTGCGTGAAACGCATAAAAGCGGACAATGTTTCGTTGTGCTTTAATCTCAATTTCATAATTCTTTGAGGAACACTTAATAATTGTTCGTGGAACACCAGTGTTCCGCGGAACGGAGTTTGGAGAACGCTGATTTAGCGGAAATGAATCATAGAAATATATAGAAATTCCTCAGATTCCTTCAAACTAATGAATATTTTGATGAAAAGGTTACCAAGTTCTGTAATTTTAATTCGTAGGAGGGAAACAGCATAAAATACAAGTTTTAATAGGTATTGATAATCTGATTTTGAAACTGTTGCGTTTCTCCCTTTTCGCTTCTCTTTCTATTAAAATATACGTGTAAAGGGATACATTTAACTTAACCCATTTGCAGTCTGAATTATTCTTCAATTTAGTAGCTCAGTTGCCAACAATTCCCTACTATTTCAAGTGTTTCGTTTGAAATTCACTTGAAATTTACTTGAAAATGTTATCAGTTGCATGACAATTCCTCGACTGTTATTTGCAAACTCTAAAACAGCTCTAAAACTTTGTTGCAATTTATATTTGCTCCTTTTTCTTATTTAACGATGTCGAGTCACACTCGACAAAGGACCGCAAAGGGTTAAACTAAAACAGATAACCCGAATATTTAGGTACACCTCTATACAGGTAATTAAGTGTACGTACATACGTTTATCACGAACCTGGAATCAATTAATCAAATTTGCATGGCGCCTGAGCATTAACTCCGCGATTCTCGGATACAAGAAATGTTAGATTACATTTAGAAGTGCAGGATTGAATCTAATAGTAAAAAATTATTTTTATAATAAAGTTTCTATAAATAATTCGATTATAAACGTACATAAGCATATATTTAAGTATCGATGTATGCATATACGTATATAAGCGTACGTGCAGTCACTTATACCATATAATTGTTGTCACTCGACGTCGTATCATAGGATCGTAAATAACGCAGAAATTGTTTTGTTTCTGAAAGCAGTCAGGCCATGCTCGACGTTAGACTGTTTCTGGAACAGATACACGTATACTCTGATGTCGATGTACTAAAAAGTATACAATTTAAAGTTCAGATTCGTTTGTTACGCGTATACGTGTACATTGAAATACACGTGAAACAGGGACCTCTAGTATTTACGATATTCTGTTGGCGAATGATACTGTTGCTGACAATCGTTACACACTAATCATCTATTACGTTCGTGCGCGTCGATTCGTTGTTTACCAACCGATCCATTCCGCATCGGACAATATGTTATTATCGGTACAACATGCGAGCCATGTCAGAAATTATTACGGTGACCTACATCTACTGGTAAACCATCGACATTTCAGTCGGTATGGAATCGAGCTACCAGAGCGTTTTCGGCACTCGTACATAATTATATCGAATCTGCATAAACCATTTGCTGTTTCGCTGAAAAATTATTATGGTTTTCGCCGTTTCTGGAAAGCTTCATATCATTGTTTAAATGTCCAAATGTCTGTGAAGGTGGTCCATTAAGAAAAAATACTATATAATACTCGTACTATACGTCTGTAGCAATGGTCTTAAAACGAAGATCTAATTGTTTCGTACTCAGTTTTTTCTGTGGTTCATAGTATGGAGGTTTTATGACGAAATTTACAATGTCTTTGTTTGCGTGACCACTAATTTGCGAAAAAACATGTTATATTCTTTTTAATTTGAAAATAGAAATTTGTTTTTAATTCCCAATATTACAGAAACACTTCTCCATCTTTTTAATCAATCTTATCACACGTAATTTCTCGTACATTACATTTTAAATAGAATCCCTAGCATCGACGTCAAATACAATCGGTTCTATGTGCAATGATTTCGACGTGGTCCCAAAATCTCGTATTAAGTTGCTTATTTAAAAAAGTAGGAAGCAGGATCCTTAATATTTAAAAAATTATTAATACCAATGTAGGTATAACTATGTGGTTCTCTTATTTAATGCGAACTTTCGCAGTCGTTAACAATTCATTGTGTCGTCACTTTGAATTAAAATTTACAAAATAATTTTCTAATTTTGAGTAAACGAAGGAATCTGCTTTATCGAACGAACGAGAGAGACGTAGTTACTTTTAAGGGCAGATAGAAATGCTAAGCCATGCAAGGGCCAACGTCGCATGAAATGCGCAACGCACAGTGGATCCCCTCCAACTTACACCTTAGGGGCATTCTTTAGAAATACAGAGTAAAATTTTTAAGAATGGTCTACATAAATTACTAGACTTTTTTTATATTTACCGTGCAAAAATTAACGTTTTTACGATATTCTTTTTCTAGGATAAAATGGAAACTTTGAAATGTATACGCAGAATATTTGCAATGTACTAGAAAAGTTCTTCTTTGTGTAATAATTTTGGCCCCTGGCAGTCATTTGTAAATTTGCAAATTGAATATATTTGGATTCAGTATTTACTTGTTAATAATTTGTCGAGCAATACGTGGCTCTGTATGTGCTCTGATAAGAAAAGAAGAACAGCCAGTGTACTTGCATTTGTGTGTATGAAATAAATTGACGTTATTCATGCTGTATTTGAAAAAATTCTGCACAAGGATTTTTTATTATTAGATGCTTTGCTGTCTGTATTTGCTACATAAAAATGTCGAAGCTCACAGTCAAAGAATTGTGAACAAGAATTTAATTTTGACATATATATATAAATATAAGTGCAGTAAATTTAACTTTTACAAAAACAAGTCTCACTAAACCAAGTATTAGTAGTATATAGAGCGTGTTCAAGTAATCTCGAGTTAGGTAGTGAGAGCGTCGTAAATGTAGGGATCGTCAAATCTGTGCTACCGAAAGTCGGATAAATCATCGAAAATTCTCCAATGGTATGGGAATAAATCTGTCTATGAATAGTTCCTTCTTCTTACGTCTTTCTCATTTGATTACATAAACTTTCCCTTTACTTTCTCTCTTCTTTCTCTCTGTGTGTCTCTTATATTCTTCGAAATGTTTCCATCTTTTGCGCACATACATATTTGCACGCGCAATTCAATTTTCGTACTTATTCATAATCCTATAGTTCAACTTGACTGCCATTAATTTATCCATTTGTCGCGCTATTATTCCTTATTTCGATTTCAACTTTTCATCATTTTTCGAACCTTATCTTTCGAAAAGCCATCGTTTTCTCCAATTGGAACCACATTTCCGTATCCAGTTCGAAATTTGTATGTTATATTGGTGCATGGGCGGCTTGCAGTTCCGCTCTCGATTATCGGTGCAGGTTAATCGGCCTAATAATTTGCCTCGTTAAGCTATGCCCCTCCCCCATGCTTACACCTCCCGTTCGCTGCCCTACGCGAGTGTTAAGCCCCTCATATTTAATTATCTATTCCAACAGGCTACGCGCGAGCGCCGATGATAAAACAGCTAAAGCTGCTCGCACGGTAAACAAGTATCGCTGGTATCGTTCGACGCTTTTCATCCCCCATATCTCGAATCCTCTCGCAATCGTCGTTAACGTAAGAACGGTAGATTCGATGATGTATGTAGCTACGAATCATGATACGTGAAAATATGTTAAAGAGAATTTTCAACGAGGAATAGAAGAATTTCTAACGTTATTGCAACCAAAAGGTTAATATACAATAACGTTAGGTGAAATATAATCTGTATTAACTGTTATTTAAAGTGAAATTAGTATTTAGGTACTGCAATCGATTGATGAAATTTTGCTTTATATTTAAATAATTTCTTTAACTGACTTTTTAAAGGAAGAGTTTGTAGATTGTAGTAATTGCAAGGTGTCTTGCGTAAAGTATTACAAATGTAATATTTTTTAATATTTAATTAATATAATTAATATAATAATTAACGTTTGTGAAACAAACACGATATCGATTTGAAATGTTGAGTCGTTAAACAGTGTAGAGAGATTAATATTTTAGAATATAAGAATGGAGGTTGAATTTTTTAAGAATGGAAAAGGTGCAACCCTAACTTTTTAATTGGGAAAGTATATTAATTTTTGGCTATTATCATAAATAGCTAAATGTATTTTTTTATTTCTTTAAGAGTGATTTTGAAAGATATTAAAATAAACATTAGGGTTGAAATTTATTTGATTAATTGTTCTAAATGTTTGGCTTGTCTAAAAAGTTGTTAATGAAGAACAGAATTTTTTTTAACTACAGTGCATTGTACATATATATTTATAACACCCCAGATTTTAAAAAATAGATCAGAAATCTATAATCCAAATTTTTGATAAAATATCTTCTATTGAATGTTTAATTGCATGTCGAATTTAGTATAAAGGCAATTTTTATGACCTCCATCCGTCTTTTCTTTGCACAAAACCATTCGTCAGCTACCAAGATTAATAGTATTTAATAATTAAAGTTTATAAAACGAGCATCGTTAATTAAAATTAATTCTTCACGCAAATATTCGTGTCCACATAATTTTCTATAGAAAATATAATATCGTTGATCGTCAAAGGTTCTGTAATTGACAATTCACCTCGTCGTGAAAAAAGAGAAAATCAAAAATATCTGCGTCAACAAGAAAGAAACGTAATATCAAACACTTTTTAATTGAAAGGTATCGATAGCATCGATCGTCCGTTTTTTTCTTTGTTACCGTGAAAAGGTCCGGAAACTTTTATTTAGGCAATTGATACTGTTGACACGCCACTGCATATTAGTTCGTTATTTGTTTGGCGCGAAACTTTCGTGAATATCAACCCTCGCGGAGCGAATCATTTCAAATTGTATTTTACGCATCGTTGTGTAAGAATTTCACTTTCCTGCGAAGAATTTTACTTTGAGACTTGACATTTTCACTTTGAAATTGATTCGTATTTTCCAAATCGATGTAAATTCAGTTTTTAGCGCTGTAATGTGAATTATTGACATCACTATTTTACAGATTACTGAAATTCATCTAATAATATTTGAAATAGTGCAAAAATATATATATTATAATCAATCCTAACAAAAAAATTACAGAATTGATAACGAATGAAAAAAGTAAGTGCATTCCAAGTTATTTATTTTTATATTCAATATTATGCTGCACAATTCGAGATAAATATTAATAATAATTTAAATTCTCACAGAGTTTTATTACTTCAATTTCTATTATATAAAATTGGTCGAAGTTTAAATATGTTTTTTCTCATTTTAAATGTTCAAAGCGTACAACTTGTTCAAGTTTTTCTCTAAAATGCCCAAGCAGCGGAAGTACGTTTTATAAAATAGAGAAAACGCGTTGTACTCGTTTCATATTTCTTCTAACAGAATCGAAACGTATGCTTTCTTGCAGTCGGCTCTTAAAAGGAAATACTTTTAGCGTACGTAGGAATCGCGACTGGTTTCACAGAGTGTCTTGAATGAGATATAGATGATAATAAAATTCAGTTACGTCTTTATAACTGAAAGAATACAGGCACGTGCTTTCTTAGCTTTTTCAACGGCGTCAGGTGCATACGAAATTTATTCCGTAGGTAGACTCCTTTGTCGCTATCGATACTGCCTTTAAAAGAATTTCCCGTCTTCAAAGAGCTCGTTACAATTCACTTTTTCGAATCACAGTTTCCACTCGACTGAAAACGCGACAATTTTCGCTAATGATGCAAGCGCGCAATTGTTCGATCCGTCTTTTTTCTACTTTGCAGTAAAGTCCTCGAATTACGCGATTAATTGGTTCCAAAGGTTTTCGCGTAAATCGAGGAAAGCAGAAAATTTCGCATTTTTGGCAAAAAATATGTTTTAGTTTCAAAGCGTTAAGAAAATATTGTTTATTGCACATATTTATGGACGAACTACTTCAAGTATCGATCCACTGTTAATTGCTTTTTAACCCTTTTCTTTTCTTCAGAAATTAAAGCGTACCATGCAATATCAGTATTCACTGCTTTTGTAACTTTGGCAGATCGTTCAAAATCAGGATTTTGAGCTTCGAGACTAGCTAATCCATCATATATCATAAAATTCAATTTTATAATAATTGTACTACAAAGCTTGTGTGCAAATCTTGTGTAAAACAATTTTATTCGAGTACATATTGTTTTATCATTTTTGTTTACTTTTAATTATCTTTATTTACTTTCAAATAGCTAAATAGCTAGTATTATAATTTGTGTGATATATTTTTAATTACATTCGTTGTAACCTAATTAAAGATATTTGCTAAGAGATGTTTTTCTGAACTGTGTGGATGGTTGCTAAATGGAGTCGTTTGGGTTTGTCGTTGAATAGTGATCGACGAATTCGTGGCACATTTTGATATCTGAAATTTCCCGAATCAGGCTCAGGTCGAAATAAATCCAGCGAATCACAGAGAGCAGGAGAGAAAAGCCGTGCATGTCGACGTTTGACGTTTGACGCTCGAAATTGACGAATCGATAGTAATCTGTTTGACTGACTAAAAAAATTCAATTTTTATAATCCTTATTCCTCTTTTTGCCTACCGCGCGTGCTTCCGTCAGACGATAACGGAATCGATATTAACCCTAGAACACTATCGAGTGTCAATTCCTTGTGACGTTCACTTTTAACGCGGATAAAACTAACATTTGTATTTGACAAATTTGTCTCATTAGCGTTGGATAAATACTTTTGCTGAATTCCATCATATTTTTAAATAAAATTATGTGCACCATATAATATAAAGTAAATTATAACTATGCGATGACAAGGGTTGTTTGAAAACTTGTAACGTGAATGCATTTTAACAAATTTAGTAAATACTGAGAACTCGAGAAATATGAAATCACGTTTTGTTTCATTCTTTTAATACATTTTTTCATCAAATATGATTAAAAATGATACAAATTATTCTCCAAAATATTGGTTTCTGTTTTTATTACATATTTACATTCTTCCATGAAATATAACAATGTTGTTGAAATTCATATCCATTAGATTGCTGGGAAAGGGTAAGAAAATAAAGGACTTTTAGGGGAAATTGGTAATAGGAAGTGGAAAACCCTCAAGAGAGACTTTAACCTAGAATTTTCTTTCTTTAATTCTCGGACGGATAATCCCATATTAAGTAGTTCTAGAAAAAAAAACGTGGAATCTGTTTTTACTCTTTTCGCAACGCATAATGAAAAAACTTGCCTAACAAAATATCCAATTATAGAAAATTGAAATTAGTCAAAAACATCGCGTATAATCGATATGATTCAATTTTTCTTCGCAAGAACAATGCACAGTTATTTCATGTAAGAAATTTATTTTTGAATTATTGAAATAAAAGAATTATCTTTAGAAAATTTAATTTAAAAATAAAAAAGTGTTCTTTTAAGTCGTTCATACGTTTGCAGTACCACTAAGATGTTACTTATCGCATAGAGCGTGAACGAAGACATTTGTCCGCCTCGAAGTCGATAAAATGTTTCGGAACGAACGTGAAAGAATTTATGCTCAGTCTATACTGGCTGTCCAGTTCGCAGCACGATGCTCACTCTTCGCAAAATTGGCTATAGTTCGTGTACCATCGGTGAAAATAGTTCGCGAGCTGCTCGCGAGCAGCACTGTGGACCCAGCATTAGGTATTCCGCTCGCGAACTTCAGCCTGGTAATAATCGATCGATGATGCAAGCGTTCGACACCCTTTTGTCGGCAAAAATTGTTCGTTGCGCCATCGCCTTTTCCCCTTTTCTCTTTTCATGGAATCGAATAGAACGACGTCGCGACTGACGCTCTTCAATGCCGTGACGTGATTCTTCTATCCGTGTGAAAACGTGTTGCATTTAATTTGATTTCAAATCGAATACGAACTTTTGCAATAGTATATTTCTTACAGAATTAAAAATAGGTAATAGAAATAAGGAATAAGAAAGTTTATTATTTGCTCCTTCAGATTTTCATCTGTCTCCTTCTCAACAAACTAATTTGAATGCCCAGAAATTTAATTCTATGGAAGAAGTCAGAAACTACCCTTACGACTTTCTTTGAAGAAAAACCACGCAGTTTCTACAAAGAAGGAATTAAAAATGATAGAGAGTTCATATACTATTTTTCATGAAAACGTGTTGCATTTAATTTGATTTAAAATGGGACACGAACTTTTACAATAATATATTGCTTACAAAATTAAAAATAGGTAATAGAATAAGGAATACGAAAGTTTATTATTTGCTCCTTCAGATTTTCATCTGTCTCGTTCTCTGCAAAATAATTTAAGGGTGTTTTGGAATTTTTTAAAATTCGCGCCTTTAATGCCTTAACTCAATAGCTAATGACATGCCATAAACTCAAAACGCTTAATTAACATTCCACTTGGCCGCGTAAGCCTAAACGTTACCCCCAAAGGAACTTATTGGAGTCCTACTCCTACTAGCGACCATCTCTACATTGAAAAAGAAGCAGCAAGCGGGTTGGCTCGTAGTTGCTTCAGAATTTAGCATACAAGTTTGTACAAATATAAAATAGTCAATATTAAGAAATAAAGCAAGTATCAGTATTAAAAAATAAACCAAGTATCCGAAACCAAGTATTTTACTGGTAAACAAGAAACCAAACCCAGTTTCGACTAAACGCAATATTACTATTAGAGAAACATAGAGTTGGATTTATTGAAAACTGCTCTAACAGTCGTCTGTGGCATTCTAACCGAGCAAGACGAAGCTATCGACGCAACATCGATCGAAGAACGATGTCGTTCCCATTAAACAGTGTCTCGTGAACCATCGACCAATCGATTTCGGGGCATTTCGTGCAGTCGCGAGGTAGCTGGTGCTGAAAGCGTGCTCCGCGAGAGAATGGGACTGCAGGTTAGAGGAAAAATGAAGTGAACGGCGCAAGGAGTAGCCAGTGGAAGAGGGTAAATAGAAGAGGTCGGGATTCCCGCGCTGAAGCGTTTTTGGAAAAGCCCTCGACCGCGTTCGAGGCGTCCCGAATGGCGTGTCATCAGAGGGGGTGTTGCTCGAGGAGTAGGCGGTGGTTGACGCAAAACTGGGGGGGTTACCAGGCGGAGGACAAGCTGCCACCTAACAAGTGACAATTACCGGCGCTAACGAGCGCCTGGACGCTCGACACAATCTGCTTCCTGCTTGGTGCGCCGCGACGTTCACGTTCGAAACCCCCGAACGTTAACCAGCCAAGCGTCCCCTCTGGCCTCGCCTTTTTCGATGGATGTACATATTGTGTATATACGTCTGTTCAGTGCGCACGGATAGATAGATTGTCTATTTTGCGCTTCAAGCGGTTTTTTCAGTTAGGGGTTGGTATAATAATATGCACAGGTGTGATTGGAATGTATGACTAGTTGTGAACTATACTGTTGTGAATGTGTAAGCCTGAAGAGGGTGTAGACTGTCTGATTAGAATTCTGCTGTTCTGTCTAATTCCCATCAAATATAAACCATTTCATGGGAGTGGCTTATTCAGCCAAGACAAACGGATTCGTTGATCGCAATATCACGAATTTTGCTGAGGGAAGCGAATTGGTTGCATAGAATAGTTAGAGAAATGGTTAAAAATGACAAACAGTGTCACTCGCAGGTACCAAGTGCACCCTTTCGCGTGTCTTAAGCCTCGAGCAAAAGCTGCTGCTAAAACAATATTGTAGCAATTGTTTCTATTGCCAGTGTCGCCCAGTAATAGAAAATTTCCATTTTTCCTCAAGTTTTCTATTGAAATGGAAATTTTCTGTTGTTGGGAGACGCTAGCAATAGAAACTATTGCTAAAGTATTGCTATTTTAGCAATAGTTTATTTTACTTATGATAGAAAATGGAATGTCTGATTAGAATTCTGGTGTTCTGAGTAATTCCCATCTGATGGAAGTGCTGATTGATTGCAATGTCACGAATTTTAGCGAGGAAAGCGGACTTCAGAACTGATTGGTTACAAACCAAGTGCACCCTCAAGTTCGCTTTATGACGCACCTTGACCTTTTCTTTCCAAACATCCAGGATAAAAATGAAATGAACTGCTTAAGTCGAAAATAAAATGGTCATAGAAAGTATACGATGACCTCTGTTACGGGTCAGATTAGAGTTTCTTCAAATATTAAATACTATTTAGAAATTTGGAACTCTAATCTGTTTTATTATTATATTATGTCTATTAAGATGGTACGCTGAAATATCGACGGACATGTTGTTACGGACGTAACAACGTCTCGAAGAGAGGGTGTTCTGACTGCTGTACTGGCAGATTACGCTGGTCGAAGGTCCGAGCTGTCGACCCATGATGTCGAGTGAACGGGTACTCGACTCTCCGCCCCGTGCCACTCCTTTCTCTTTTTTCGACGCTTCCTTTCCTTCCCTCCGCCATTGCTGCCGATTCTGCTGATCGCGGACGAAAACTGCCGTGTTCCCCTGATTCTTGTCCCTTCAGATTTTCATTTGTTTCGTTCTCTGCAAAATAACTTAAATGGTACAAAATTTGATTCCATGGAAGAAGTCAAAAACTATTTTACGACTTTCTTTGAGAAGAAACCATGGAGTTTCTACAAAGAAGGAATTGGAAAACTTGTAAAACGTTGGGAAACAATGATAGAAAATGATGGAGAGTACATTATTGATTAGTAAATACTAGTTTTCGAATCGAACACGAACTTTTGCAATCACCTAGTATATTTCTTACAGAATTAAAAATAGGTAATAGAATAAGGAATACGAAAGTTTATTATTTGCTCCTTCAGATTTTCATCTGTCTCGTTCTCTGTAAAATAATTTGAATGGCAAAAGAAGTTAGATTCTATGAAAGCAGTCAAAAACTACGACTTTCCTTGAAGAAACTTTACCTTACGACTTTCTTTGAAGAAAAACCACGCAGTTTCCACAAAGAAAGAGTTCATTATCAATTAATAAATACTATTTTTCATGAAAACGTGTTGTATTTAATTTGATTTCAAATCGAACACGAACTTTTGCAATCACCAAATATATTTCTTATAAAATTAAAAATAGGTAATAGAATAAGGGATGCAAAAGTTATGCAAACGTTTATTATTTGTTCTTTCAGAGTTTCATCTGTCTCGTTCTCTGCAAAATAATTTAAATAGCAAAAAATTTGACTCTATGGAAGAAGTCAAAAACTATTTTACAATTTTCTTTGAGAAGAAACCATGGAGTTTCTACAAAGAAGGAATTGAAAAACTTGCAAAACGTTGGGAAACAGTTATAGAAAATGATGGAGAGTACATTATTGATTAATAAATACTAGTTTTCATGTAAACTTTTGCAAGCAGCTAATAAATCATGAAACACAACTTAATTACATATTTCTAAAATATCAATTGGTGGTATATGTAAAAGAATAATATTGCAGAATACCGTAAAACTCTTTTAAATCAAAATTTATATTAAAATGTTCAGTTTACTTTTATTATGTCAAGTATGTCAATCGATCGTGCTCAGTATCGATAACGATCGAATCGTGTCCTCCGTTCGCGCAGCTTGCTCGCGTATCGTTATCATGAAATTTGGAAACAGCCATCGATTTAGCGGCACCAGTTTCGTAAATAACGATGTTTTTAAGCTTAGCTTTGCGGTTCGACTTCGCGAAGCGTTTGTTTTTGTTTCTCTTCGCATTGTTTTTCACTGCGATTCAGTTCGTACAGCGTTGTTATGTTTCTCGTTGGTGCGTTCCATTGTAGCATTCTAAATTTTTTGTTTTTATTTGTAACGAAGTATTATTTTGGAAATTGCAGTCGAATGGATCTCGATTCGATGACGATTACGGTTTATGTTAATTGCAGAACGATAAAAATGTGACGAATCTGTCGTCCATCTGTTTTTCAGATATTTTTTATAGATTTTTTTCACAGTATTGCAGCGGAACTTTTAAAAGCCGATTTTAGCAGCGGCGTTCTGAAAAAGTTTGTTTAGAATACACAGCCAATCTACATGCATCGCACAGTCGCCTAACTAAAACTTTTGAAACGCGATTTAAACGTATCTTTAAATACCATAGGTTATGAGAAAAATATAAAAGCTACGTAAATACTCGCAAAATCGTAATTACGTATATAAATGTGCATATAACTTAAGAAGTATTAAAATAATAAAAGGACCATGTAGAAAGTTGTACAATTAAAAAGTAGAGTTGCACGAACAAGCTTAATTGCAGTTGGACAAACAAACTGTTTTTTTTTTTAATACTTTTTGTAATTAACTGTGAAGGCAATACAGTATTAACAAAGAAATGTTATAAATTATATAAGTCATATTATAACTAAATTTTTTTGTATTCAAATCGTGTTAATTTTTAATTTCATATGCTGTGCAACGTCTAGAAAGTACTTTTTGTAATTAACTATAAGGGTAATACGATATTAACAAAGGGATATTATAAATTATATAGGTCATTTTATAATGTTCGCGTTATATATTTGAAATCAATTATAACAAAATTTTTTTATATTCAAATCGTGTTACTTTTTTACTTTATATGCTGTGCAATGTCTGGAATGTACTTTTTAACTATAAAGCAATGCAGTATTAACAGAGGAATGTTATAAATTATAATGCATCGCGTTATATATTTGAAATCGATTATAACTAAATTTTTTTATATTCAAATCGTGTTACTTTTTTACTTTATATGCTGTGCAATGTCTGGAAAGTACTTTTTAACTATAAAGCAATGCAGTATTAACAGAGGAATGTTATAAATTATAATGCATCGCGTTATATATTTGAAATCGATTATAACTAAATTTTTTTATATTCAAATCGTGGTATATTTTTTCCTTTATATGCTGTGCAATGTTTGGAAAATACTTTTTGTAATTAACTATAAGAGCAATACGATATTAACAGAGTAACGTTATAAATTATATAGGTCATATTATAATCTAGATCGATGATAACAAAATTTGTTTAAATTCAAATCGCGTTATTTTTGTTACTTTTACGCGGTGTGCAATGTCTGGTATGCGCACAGCACAAATGGAATTTTGGTATCCAATTTTAACGCGGTTCAGTATCGCAGGAAAATAATCCAGAGATTCTGTCCCAAAGGTTGATAAAACCGATGGCGATTACAGACTCATCGATATCCTCTGTCTGGTTCACGTGCGTGTGCGCGCGACAGTGATACGAGCCTTCATCGCGTCTCGTTATCGTGATTTATACAAATTCAACCGTTTCGTCGATCGGTTCTCACGCTTTTTACAAGAGTCAATACAGTTTTCCTTCGCTCGTAGCACCGTACGTTGCGAAATAGCGTTACAGTTTGTTTTTTTCTCACGCCAAAGGCTTTCATCGGAAATCGTACGAAAGAAAATGTGTTCCAATAATTTAGTCGGACGTACGAACTTGGAGGAAATCGTAGCATTCTTTTTTTTAAATAGAAATGGACCAGGTTTTGAAACTTTATGAATTTTTGGAATCGAAGAAAACAGTATTAAGAGTCATTTTGGATAAACGTTTATTTAAAAATGAACTGTAATTGAAAAATCGACGCTTGCAAAATATTTGTTTGCTTTATTTCGTCTTGGTCACTGAAGGTTCTAAACACATTAAAATTTACGAACATATTTTAGTTCTTGTTAAAATTCCAATTTAAATAGCAAATGGTAACGTTGGAGGAAATCGTAGCATTCTTTTTTTTTAATAGAAATGGACCAAGTTTTGAAACTTTATGAATTTTTGAAATCGAAGAAAACAGTATTAAGCTTATTTAAGAGTTATTTTGAATAATGAACTGTAATTGAAAAATCGACGCTTGCAAAATAGGAAAAATGGAAAGATTGTTTCAATTTATTTATAATTTCTATTTGTTTGCTTTATTTCGTCTTGATCACTGAAGGTTCTAAACACATTGAAATTTACATATTTTAGTTCTTGCTAAAATTCCAATTTAAATAGCAAATGGTAACGAAATTCTACGCATGACGTAAAAGACGACCATTTCTGTATGACATCTATACACGTCAAACACAGCTGACTGGTTAAATTGCGTGAAACGCATAAAAGCAGATAGCGTTTTGTTCTACTTTAACCTGAATTTCATAATTTTTTGCTGAACGTTTAGTAATTGCTTGTGGAACAGTGTTCCACGCAACACAGTTTGGAAAACGCCACAAAAACAGCCCTTATGTTTACCAAGGGGCCATTTTGACTCCTCTGAGAAAACTTTTCGTTAAACTTTACGTTGAAATATGAAAAATAAAAGAAACATAACTGATGTAATTTTATCGAGGTTCGTTTTTTCTACTTTAATTTCATAATAGATAAATCAGTTTATATTTTTTTCAATTATTTTGACGCCTTTGGTAGAAATAGTTAGGAACCTAGTCTTAATACCAAATTTAATTACTACAACTGTTGCTTGCTTTCCGTCTCGTCACCATTATTCATTAATCCCACAAAATTTATAATTATCTGCTTTCCATTACCTTTTTTAAACGACTCGAAGTAATTTCGACCAGCACAAAGTTACTCGTGCATTGATAATCGCGTAGTGCGGATACAGAAACGCGTTGCAATTAAACTGTACTAAATCTTTCAGAGAACGCACGTTTAGTACGTTAAGAAGTTCTATTAACCCTTTGCGGTCCTTTGTCGAGCGAATATAAATTGCAACAAAGATTTAGAGTTGTTTTAGAGTTTGCAAGTAACAGTCGAGGAATTGTCATGCAATTGACAACATTTTCAAGTAAATTTCAAGTGAATTTCAAACGAAACACTTGAAATAGTAGGGAATTGTTGGCAACTGAGCTACTAAATTGAAGAATAATTCGGACTGCAAAGGGTTAAGTTAAATGTATCCCTTTACACGTGTACTTTAATAGAAAGAGAAGCGAAAAGAGAGAAACGCAACAGTTTCAAAATCAGATTATCAATACCTATTAAAACTTGTATTTTATGCTGTTTCCCTCCTACGAATTAAAATTACAGAACTTGGTAATCTTTTCATCAAAATATTCATTAGTTTGAAGGAATCTGAGGAATTTCTATATATTTCTATGATTCATTTCCGCTAAATCAGCGTTCTCCAAACTCCATTCCGCGGAACACTGGTGTTCCACGAACAATTATTAAGTGTTCCTCAAAGAATTATGAAATTCAGGTTAAAGTACAACAAAACATTGTCCGCTTTTATGCGTTTCACGCAATTTAAAACAACTCCCGAATTACAACTAAATTATAACTAAAAACCGAAATTTACTCTAGTGTTCCTTAAAAATTTTAAACACTGCGATAAATAATACTAATTGTAAACTCTGAGTGATTGTATTGACGCAACAAACACACGTTTGTATCAAATTAAGAGAAACTGGTCTGAAATTGTTCTATCAAACACAAATATAATGGCGTGAGTGCACTCATATTAATAAACATCGATGACTTATGATAACGCAATTACAACACGGTAAACAATCTCGCACACTTTCCATTTTAAACAATTCCATCCTGACCCAAAGACAAAGTGCTGCGTACCACGCAACAATTTGCAACTCCAATGCAAATTTTCTATCGCCAACAAGCGTTCTTTCGCATGCAGAAGCTTGTTACGCATCAGAATTCGGACAAATGTTCGTTCGACGCGGTGACGAACGTAGAAGAACGATTGAAGAATAATTCGAACTGCAAAGGGTTAAACGATCCATCTATCGCCAGCTTGCAAGCTTCCTTTCGCTCGAAAATATTTTCCATCGACGAGTAGCGTTGGTATCAGTAAAATTAATTAGCCAGCCAGCAGCGAGAATATAATTACACGTTCATCCTACTAGAAATTTTCACGCACATACCTATAAGTCCCGCGGTTAGGACCAGCACCTCCATGTAAGAATGATAGCTACGAGCAGGGATTCGAGTAGGGTGTGTGACGAAACGTAAAAGAGGAGAGGATCTGGTGGGTTTCGCGGGACCAGAGGGCGAGAAAGAGAGAGAGGAGAGATATACGGTCGCTGTGTACCAAGGATATTGGACTATACGTCATACATTGCATAGCTACGCGACCCCAAACGAGCTATTGTTCCTCGCGACGAAGTGTTTCTCCTCCTCCGCATCCACGCCTCCTCTGCTCTCCCTCGCTTTGGCTCTCTCAATGCTCCTCTCAACGCGAGCTATTTCGTGGCGCGTCATCCCAATAATTTTGGAAATTTCGACGGTCGACTCGTACCGTGCCTGCCTCGATTAATCGCGCTCTGCGAGCTATCGACGCCGATTTTCCCTCCTTTTCAACGAGGAATTTCTGTCGGCATTCGTTCGTCCACGCTTTCAGGCTGCTCTCGCGTTTTTCTAGTTACTTTTCGCCGTGTTTATAAAACGTTCTCGCTTTTTTATCTCCCTTCTTTATTTCGAGGACGTCTTTTTTCTTCGTTGACAGCTTATTAGCCCTTTTAATGGCGCTTTACTATTCGCATCGCGAGAGAACTCTGTCTTAAAATTAATTTAGAAAATAAGCCAGCAATAATTATCAATTTCGTTGCAAAATAATTGATATAATTGTTTATGGATTTCAGTTTTTGCTATATTCTGTGCTAGTTAGTGAGGAGGATAATAGGACAAAGATAGCTGGAAAAGCAGAGAGCTTTTGTTTAAAAAACAGAGAAAATTTGTTTTCAATAACTTTATATTAGCTACATCAATCACTTGTTTAGATTTTCATGAATTATTCTTTAGTTTTGTGGTCCTATATCAGTTATTTTGTTACAAATGATCGAATATACTTCATAGTACGTAATCTACATAAAGCTATGATCCAACGATGTGCAAATACTAAAAGAGAATTGATTTTCCTTTTTTTCTATTCTGTCTTATGTTTATGTTATTCATATGATTTTCAACAAATACTGAAATACAATTGACACTACTTTCTTCACCCTTTATTTCGTAATATGCTTCTTGAATTTTCTAAATATCATTCTTACTTTGATTTTTACGAGTTTTTTACCAAACCTTTGCAAACTCGTCAAATTATTTCGTACGACACTGAAAGGGTTAAACGAATTCCAAGAATTAGTTGTTAAAGAATCTAATCGTAGCTCGCTTTACACGTAGCGTAACCTATAACTTTGCTCGTCAGACGTCTGACTTATCTTACTCCTTTACTACTTGCGGACACATCGAGCGCTGCATTCGCCAAGTGAAACGATGACAAAATACACTGGAACTAAATTTTTTTCCATATAAATTAACGCACGATAATGCGTTCTACGCCAAAAAATAATTAATATTCAATTTATAATTTTACATGCAACGTTTATTTAAAGAAAATTGTCAAGGAGCGAGATCATCCATTATCTTTTCTTCTATACCAATTTAATTATGTAGTTTATTATTTATGACACATACCTAGTTCTTTTTTACATAGAAAGCTATGTAGCGACATTTGCTTTTGTCAGCGTTTCAGAATTTCGTGAAAATGAGACATCGCATTATCGTTGAATAAAGAAGAACTTCTTTTCGTTATGCGAAATGTCGCTCGTTAAGGGAGGTTTCAGTGTACAAGGATAATGTATGGAAAGCGATGATCATCGAATCAGCTGGTAAAGACTACTAAATTAGGGAACGCGCGAGTTTCTCGTTTCCTCTGTTTCTGATCCAGCTTCTGTTAACCATCAAGACGCACTGTCCAATGGTAATGTATGGTTCTGCACGGAGACTTGCTCGTTTGATTGATTGCGTTTGATTGCGCGTTATCCAATCGGCTGTATCTATCAAAGATCGCTTATCTGCACGGTTATTGGTTGTATCGTGCTCCTGCAGCGTTATCAATTTACGAGCTGCGTAAATGGCATCGTACGCGAGAGGATATCGATGCTTGTTCTTATTATTACGGTTTCTTAGTGTACAGAAAGATTTATGGAGGTTATAGCTGTGTAGCAAACTTTTATTTGGATTTAGTAAAGTAGTATTTACTAAAATTTGAACGGAGATTTTTCATTGATTAGAGAAGTATATTTGATCAATTTTTTTTCTGAATTATGGTAAAAGAAGAAACTGTGATCTTGAGTGCGTAGAATATTTCTAATAATAATAATTAGCTTTGAAAGTAGATATTGGTGATAGTTTATAAAAATTTTTCAAAAAACTATGTATTTTCTTTAGTATTTTGGAATATTAAAGTAAACGTTAAGAATAATGAGTGTCGAGAAGTTGGAAAATTTGAAAGTTAATTTTCATTTGTGCTTGAAGTACCACATGATAATTATTCGTAGATATTATTTATGGTGGTAACTGTTAATAAACAATAAATTAATAATATTTTTGTAATACACTTCGCCTCGGATTTGAAGAAAGAAGAAACAAAAGGAAACAAAAAATAATGATTGTAATTAATAGATAAATTATTCAATAGTTGCTGATATAAAATTAACGCTATACAAGGTGTTTTGCAAAGAATTAATCACTCAAATATTCTTTCTACCCACGAAATATCTTTTTATACAATTTGAGTGGTTTCAAGAGAGACGATTCACATGGAAAAAAATTTTATTTCCTTATGCTACCACTTATCAAACACTTTCTACATTATTTACACAAAATTCTATTAGCGCATTGTTTAAAAAAAATTAATCATATTCTAGAATCGCAGTCTATTACAATAAAACGGAATTTATTATATCAGTCGATAAACAGTTAAAAAAAAGATTGTACAATCATATCAATCTCTATTTTCTTACTTATCATATCATCATTAAAAAGTCACATTTCTTTCTCTACAATAATATGGGACTTAAAGTTTCGATTATTTTTAATGTACTATGGTACTAAATATTTCATAGAACGTGTTCTAACAGTACTGTGCACTGTAAAATTAAAAATCACATTTCTCTCTACAGTAATGGTGGAACTAATAAAAAATGATATGGGACTTAAAATTTCCATTATTTTTAATATACTATGATACTAAATATTTCATAGAACGTGTTCTAACAGTACTGTGCACTGTAGAATTCAAAAATCACATTCCTCTCTACATTAATGGTGGAACTAATAAAAAATGATATGGGACTTGAAATTTCCATTATTTTTAATGTGAGATGCTACTAAATATTTTGTACAACGTGTTCTAACTGTACTGTGCACTGGAAAATTAGAAATCACATTTCTCTCTCTACAATAATGATGGAACTAATAAAAAATGATATGAAAAGGAGTCCTTTGTCCAAAGGCCACGATGCATAAGTGAAAAACGGCAGACTATGGAAGTTAGAAAAGAAGTGGCATTATAGGGGTAGACACAGGTTCAGTTAGTGCATGCGTGGTTTACCATGGGATCGTAAATCATCGGCTGGCCTGCTTAACCACCCTCACCGCCAGTTGCGCGGGTTATCCGAACATGGTGAACAAGTCAGAATGATTCAAACATCGCGGTCAGCTGCCGTACTCGCTCGAGCAAACCTACCCCACTCGAAAGCCGCGGACCAGCCCTTTCTACAAGTGGATCCACCGCCAGCGTACACAACCCCCTGTTTATTCTGTTTCTGTTTCTTCTTCTTTCTTTTCCGCTTGCTCGATTTAACATACACGCGGAGAGGGATAAGTAGCGGCGACTGGTATTGATCAGACAACCCCCAAAGCATCTTGCGTGCGTTGATGTAGAACGTAGGTGGTTGCGAATGTTGCTCGATTTTAAATTAAATTAAATACAGCATTTTTTTGTGGAAAATAATATTTATTAATGAATAACGTACTCTTTATTGTTTTTTATAATTGACTCTTTTCTCTCTCTTTGTAGAGAGAAAAGAGGTAGAAAGAGAGATCTCTCTTCTTTGTAGAAACTGCATTTTCTTCAAAGAAAGTCGTAAGGGTAGGTTTTGATTTCTTCCATAGAGTCAAATTTTTTGCCATTCAAATTATTCTACAAAGAACGAGACAGAAGAAAATTTGAAGGAACAAATAGTAAAGGTTTGCATAACTTTTGTATTCTTTGAATTCAAAATTGAAATCTTTTAAAATTTTCAGCGTTGTTTATTGCTTAAAATAGATTTTTTACTGTCATTTATCTCATTTCACAACGTATTCCTTTAAAATACCAAAATATTTCATAAAAAATCGAATCTTTTCTCGTTTCTGAGGTCATTAAATTAACCCAATGACTCATTACGAATGCATTATATTATAAAAAAAAAGTATTAGTTTGGTGCGCAATGAGTTGAGTTCGAAATCGATCGCAATGAAAGGAATTTTGAATACAAACTACCATATTTATCCATTAAAAAGCCGTTTCCTCCTGTTCAGGCAAGAAAACATTCTTCCAGTTTCCATTGGTCGATACAAGATGGCGTTCATCCTCACAGAAAAAGAAACGTGTCTGAAATCATAAACACACATTCTGTGAAGCAAGAACGTCTGAATCGACCGCCATATTCGCCTGGTCTCAACCCCAGTGATTATTTAAAACACCAGGTTTAAGAAACATCACTGAAAACAATTCTACGACTGCAATTACCCATGGAAAACACAGTGGTAGAGATTAATGCTAATTTATGCCAACGAGTGGTCAGTGGTTTTCATTACAGACTCGTTGCTGTTATTCCAGAAGACGGAAGTCACTTTGAACCACTTGCTACTAACTTTCTCTTTCTCTCTTAGCTTTCCTTTATCAAGTTAAATTTAATTTAGATATTTTTCAAACAAAAAATGACAACATTATCATCCATTTTGCTTATTCTTGAACTTCATCTTGCTTTGTTTTCTCGAACCACTTCTTTAACCCTAAGTAAGACAGCCTAATGAAATCGTACAATGCAGACAATCAGAGGGAGAATTTTTGCGCGTTTTCTTGACACAAGTTTGTTGAAATTTCTTGACTGTTGAAAACGAGAGGACGAAATCAAAGGAAATATTAAGTTACATGTTTTAAGCTAACATTATATCGCTAATATTGTTTAGGGCGATGCGAGAGGTAAACAAGTAAGAAATATTGCAGTGCGAGAAGTGTTGAAAATTATAGTTCATTAAGGATGAAATATAATACTGACTGTGAGAGAGATTGTTAAAATATTCGAGAGGTGTACTGTTATTACTAAACTTCCTCTTCTTACACCGTACGTGTGTACATATACACTCGTAAAATGTATGTGTATCGTCTTCTTTGAACGTAGCATCGTTTGTCTTCTTATATTGTTACAAATATATTTCAGTTTTTGCAATCTTACATTTTATTTTTGTCTTTCTTTCGGTTCTGCTTTGAAATTTTGACCTTGCGGTGAGATTTAAAGAAGCTTAAAAATACACTAACAGTCAAGATTTAAGGGTGTCAAATTTAATTTCATAATTTTACTTTTATAGTAAAAAAATTTATATTAAATTCTCAAGTTTAAGACAGACAATTATTTTCTTACTCTTTTTCGTAAAGAGAATAGAGATAAGAGAGAAACTATTGCTAAGATAGCAATCTTTGAACGATATTTTAGCTATAGTTGCTATTGCTAACGTCTCCCATCAATAGAAAAGTCCAGAGAAACATGCATTTCTCAAAAAGTTGCGATGGAATAAGTTTAACCCTTTGCACTCTGCTCTTTCCTGGACGCTGGCAATAGAAGCTAGAAATATTGTTAAAATAGCAATATTTTTGCAATACTTTAACAGTAGTTTTTATTGTTAATGTTTTCCAGCAATAGAAAATTTCCATTTCAACAGAAGACCTCAAGGACGCATGCATTTCTCAAAAAACTGCGGTGAAATAAGTTTAACCCTTTGCACTCTGCTCCTTCCTGGACGCTGGCAATAGAAGCTAGAAATATTGTTAAAATAACAGTATTTTAGCAACATTTAGCAATAGTTTCTGTTGCTAACATCTTCTAGCAATAGAAATTTTCCATTTCAAAGAAACATGTATTTCCCTGCGAAGCTGCAATGGAATAAGTTTAATCACTAATCACTGCTGATGTCCCCTCAGAGTGCAAAGGGTTAAACAACGCTCGTATGCTAAACCATGCTAAATTAAATTCTGCGCCGCAGAATTCACTTTTGAAGGTTGAAGAATTTTGTGTTATTTCGTCAGTGGCATAGCTTCCTCATTTAGTTCGTTTCTATCCGTCTATGGACTTCCATGCAGCCACGTTTCTCCATTCTCTTCTTTCGCGTTCCATTTCCCTCCTCCTCGTTTCCTGGCGCGATAACAGTAATCGCAAGAGAGAAGGGAATTACTTCTTAGAACAACGTATTTGCCCTGGGCTGCATCCCTTAACCGTACAATTCGTTTCCTTTGGCCAATCAGAAAAATCGTATCGAGCAACCCCTGTGTCCGCCATTGTTCACCGAACCAAACACAGAGCGCAATAATCCGATGGCCCTGCAGATAGCGCAGCTATCGGCACTGATCGAGTCGAGAAAACTAGCTCCCACCAGCCCTCCTTTGAGATTTTCAGCTTCTCGCGTAGACGAAACGTTTGACCAAGAAGCTAAGCTAAGTGATTTGCCATTTTGATACGTGCAGTGACCCTGGGATAAAAGAGAATGCAGTTTGATAAGAGGTTAAGGATATCCTTCGATTAGTTCCACCATTACTGTAGAGAGGAATGTGATTTTTGAATTTTACAGTGCACAGTACTGTTAGAACACGTTGCACAAAATATTTAGTAGTATAGTACATTAAAAATAATGGAAATTTTAAGTCCCACATCATTTTTTATTAGTTCCATCATTATTGTAGAGAGAGAAATGTGATTTTTAATTTTTCAGTGCACAGTACTGTTAGAACACATTATATGAATTATGTAATACCATAGCACATTAAAAATAATGAAATTTCAAGTCCAATATCGTTTTGTCTAAATTGGACAACTTGCATCGTAATTAACTTAAAAATAAATTTGTTAACTTTGTATATGCTGATTTAATTTTAATTTTGTTTTCTTTGGAGAAAATTTGCAATTAATATTCTTATTTTTTATAGATATTTAAAGCCAATGATTTGATTAGAATACAAATTTTTTATAACAGTAGGAAAAGTGTATTTTTAAATCTTACAAATAATGGAAACTACTATGCTGTAACAAACTCATCTTTAATTGTTTCTGAAATTAAAGAATGAATTAATTAGACAAATCTTACGCTATTAAAAAGGATTAATCGTACAAACATTTTTAAACGAATTATTTAATTGCAATAATCTTATATTTTTTAATAAGGTAGAAAGTAAACTTTTTAAAATTGAATTATTAAATTCAGCCATCGTTGCATATTAATTTGCGAATGTGTTATCCTGTAGGGTATTCAGCACTTTTTCAGACAGTCTGTTAATTAGTTTACTATCAGTTAAAGAAAAGAAGATTCAACGCTGATTGAACGGAAAGTAATTAACGACTGAAATGAATTTCTATGATACGTCGTTTTATCTTATACTTTATTGATTTACAGTCGACGAATGCACGAGTAGACAAGTAAAATAAACAGCTTATTACGATGCAAATAATTCCAATGAGAGACATGTCTCGAATGTGCGTATAATGCGATAATTAACAGGAACTTAAGCGGCGGACGTAATTAGTTCTGTATTAAACGATTACTTCTCGCATCAATTTAGTATATCGATGTTAACGATGAATTATAAAATTTTGTAAGATTAAACAAATTTTATAAAAATTCATGAGAAATCTCTTTAAGTTTTATGCGATATTTAAAGACCAATATTGGCAATTTTAATAATTTTCAGCACATATGCTTAGTATAATTATTAAATAAACTCAAAATTAACAAAAGACTAAAAAAACTATTATTTTAATAATTTCGAAAGTATTCTGCAAAGTCAAACGAAAAGATACAACAAATTAAAATAGTTAATTACCAATTTACTCATATTTGTCTGCATAATTATGAAAAATCGACTTCTGCGTTAAATTACTGCTTATTTAACTTAATATCTGCAAAGAATTTTACGCTGCGCCATGTATTTATCGATCATCCCCTATAAACTACCCTCAAGCACCCTTATCCCTTATACCAGCGTTTCCAAACTGTGTTTCGCGAAACACTGGTGTTCCACAAACAATTACTAAGTGTTCCGCTAAAAATTATGAAATTCAGATTAAAGTAGAACAAAATACTATCTGCTTTTATGCGTTTTACGCAATTTAACCAGTCAGCTGTGTTTGGCGTGTATAAATGGTCGTCTTTTGCGTCACGCGTAGAAATTAGTTACCATTTGAAACCAAAGAAAGTTTGCAACCTTTTTTCGTTTCTTACAAATCAAATACGATGTGCATGAATATTCTACAAACGAGTAAAATCAAAATCGAACTGAAGCTGATGGGCTGAACGCTACTTCATTATGTTGCGTTGTAAAGAGAATATGAGAGAAGGTAGGAAGGAAAAATAAAGGGAAGAACGTTTCGTCCTGGGTCTGCTAGTGGCCTTACTCATCAGTGAGGCTACCAAAATGGCGGAGTTGCGCCTTAGACGCTGGGATGGTAGGGATAGGTCAGAATTTCTATTATATAGAAACAGTGTAGAGTGCTCGCGCGAAATTGACAAGTGTGCTGTTCTCCTAGTGGCGAGGACCGCCACAGTTCATTCATTTCGATTCTAAAGTAAGTGAAAGCGATAGTTTATTACCGCAAAATGCAAAGTACAAAGTATATTAAGCGTGAATAAAGCTTCTGAGCTGTCTCAGAGCTTCAACTTTGACGTTATCAGGAAGAATCGCTGTCCCTGCACCGCGATCGCACGATCAGGCCCTTCTTCAACGATGGAGTATCGAGAAGGGCCCAGTTTATGACACCCCCTTAGCGTCTATCGCTTTCCTTTTCCGTTCGCTTGAGGATGACGAAAAGTTGAGATGGCCACCTTGCCAGCTTTTCATTACAAAATATTCTGACGAAAATAATCGGACAATATATGTTTATTATTTATATTTTAGAAAATACAAGGTAAATGACGCTTCTACAGCTTCCATGGACTGCAATCCACTGAAAGTGGGGACTCTCGATAGAAAAACTGAGGTTCTTTGACATAAAGAAAGCCACGACGCTCAAATCGATAGGTCTCTTTACTATTTGCTCGCAGGATCGTGTTTATTAACCCTTTGCGCTCGAGAGGCGACTCTCAATCGCCATTGCGTTTTTAAAGTTTTTTATCGACTGATTTGAAGTTTCGAAACCCCAGAAAAATGGATTTCAAAAGTGAAATTAGCTCGAATGAAGGTGAAATTGATTGCAAACTGTTGCGAAACGAGATTGTTTGTATTCCTGAAGAAATTAGGAATAGAAATTAAGGTTAACCTCGTAACTCGTAATATAGAAACGGTGTAGGACATGGAGTACTCGCGGGAAACTGACAAGTGTGCTGTCTGAGAAGAACCGAAACTAGAAATATGCGTAAAAACTGACTTAAAAATTTCGAAGAGATAAAAAGTAATACATCATTCGAAAGCTTAAATTTTTTCTGATTTTTTGACACAAAATTCAAGACAATATCTTTTTTCAGTCAAAAGTTATAGCCTCCGAAATATTTCGCTAAACTTCGCTACTTTGCACCCCTCTCCCTCCGTTATTTCAAAATCTATCAAAAAGTTACGCTGCCAATTGATGACCCACACATAGATCTACAAATATGCAAAATTTGTACAAAATCGTACAAAATAACCACCACAGAACAATAATTTATTCATGCAACTTTTATAAATGAACTTTAGCTTACGATCGCGAACAAGTGTTGGAAGACGAAAAATCCAATAACGAGTAATACTGAGGAATCTGACGATCAGAACACGACGATACGACGTTTCGACTAAAATCAAAATAGGACAACAGTCTAACCATACAACTTTTACTTCTATAACTCGATTCCAATATTTAAAAGACAGAAAAAAAAAGGTTCACTGTAATCGAAATCGTCGCTCGAGGGATAGTCCCGTATTTACGAGGGGTCGTGCTCGCGTTCTCTCTTAACAGGTCCGTCGAGGCACACCCACAGCTGGTGAGGAACGGTTCTCGCTCGATTCGAGGGTCGAGAAATAGCGCCTCTCGAGATTAGTCACGCAGATATCGCGCGGATTTAGCGGACGTGTGCCGTTGGGTGGAAAAAGGGGGCGAGCGCAGCCCCTGCACCGGAAATATGCGCGAGAACGCACGGGGTAGGTTTATCGAGGGGCGAGAAAAAACGATAGTCGACGCGTGCACGGGACGAATACGAAAGAAAAAGGTGGAGGAGGAGGGAACGCGGTGCTAAGAGGGGACACTAGCTTTTTTTACGATCGACTCTTGGACGGGCAAGTACGTTTACGAGCTTATAGCACGACGTGCACTGGCATCGCTTAACAGCGCAGACAGCCCCACGTAGTCGAGGCACGTGCCCTCACCTGCCAAAAGTCAATTTCCTTCGTCGAGGAACTCCGTTCTCTCCTGTTTTGCGACGCTCTGCTCTTGGTCCTGCGAGCCAGCTCTCGTTCATTGATAAATCCTTTTTTCTGTTGCGTATTACTTCTTCAGTCTCACTGAACAATTCGGTTTTTCTCTATTCCTAGGTGTCGCGTCGCGAAAATGGTCGCTATTCTAGTTATGGAAGTCTAGTTATGGAAGGGACGCAATTAACTAGCTATTTTTGAGGATTCCCAATTATTACTTACCTTGAATTTTTCTGAATACAGAGATTAGGGCCTTAAACGATTGCAGTCCGAGTTATTCTTCAATTTGGAAGCTCAGTCGCCAACAATTCCCTACTATTTCAAGTGTTTCATTTGAAATTCACTTGAAATTTACTTGAAAAAGGTTGTCAGTTGCAGTACAATTCCTCGACTGTTACTTGCAAACTTCAGAGCAACTCTAAAACTTTGTTGTAATTTATATTTGCTTCTTTTTCTTATTTAGCGATGTCGAGTCACGCTCGTGTTTTGGAATTTTTAAAGATTCGCGCTTTTAGTGCCTTAAATCAATGCCTAATGACGTACCATAAACCCAAAACGCTTAATTAATATTCCACTTGGCCGCGTAACCCTAAGCGTTACTCCCAAAGGAACTTATTGGAGTCCTACTCCTACTAGCGACCACCCCTACATTGAAAAAGAAGCAGCAAGCAGATTGGCTCGTGTCTGCTTCAGAAATTAGTATACAAGTTTGTACAAATGTAAAATAGTCAGTATTAAGAAATAAAGCAAGTATCAGTATTAAAAAATAAGCCAAGTATCCGAAACTAAAGTATTTTAGTGGTAAACAAGAAACCAAACCCAGTCTTGATTAAATGCAATATTATTATTAGAGAAATATAGAGTTGGATTTATTGAAAACTCCTCTAAAAGTCGTTTTTGGCATTCTAATCGAGCGAATAGACAAGGCGAAGTTAGCGACGCAACATTGGGTTTATTATTTGCTATAGTTGAAGGTTAGAACACGCGAAAATCACGTGTGCGTCACTTGAGGGTACCCTCGATGGTTTGGGGCGGACACTTTACCATTTCTTTCGCATTCTCTCATCCAATTAGCTTCAATGTCCGTTTCTCTCACCAATTTCGTGAAATTGCAATTCACGAATCCGCTTGTCCTCGCGTAAAAACACACCCACTACATACTTTTCACTTTTCTTAAGAAACACACTTAGCACGTTCTCAGAACAGATAACATCGAGCATCCTACGTGTAAATATTGTATACAGAATAAAGTATTTATTCGTGGAACCAACATACAAGTAACCATTTATTTAACTTAATTAACACTAGGTTTATCATGAGTTGATTGTACCTGTTTCTACCAAAATGGTCAAAATGTCTTCCTTTCAGTGTTTAATTGGAAAAAATATTAATTGACCCATCTATTATGAAGGTTAAAGTAGAAAAAAAGAACCTTGATAAAATTATATCAGTTATAATAATTAGTTTCTTTTTCATTTTTGATATTTTAATATTCTGTCAGTACAATACTTAACCCTTTGCGCTCGAGATGCGACTCTCAGTCGCCATTGCGTTTCGTACGGCAATTCAAGCTTTTCATCGACTAATTTTAAGTTTCGAAGACCAGCAAAAATGAATTTGAAAGGTAAAATTAGCTCGAGTAAAGATGAAATTAATTTTCAACTATTGCAAAACGAGATCAATTGTATTTTCGAAGAAATTAGCGGTAAAGAAGACGTTGTACGTTATAATAAGAATAATTCTTTCATTTCTCGCAGCCCACAGATTTACGTTAGAGTACAGAGTTAACCAAAATGGCTTTTGAAGTAAATTATTTATTATTTAATGGCCAAAATAATATCGTCCTTTAATGGTGTTAGTCTTTACTATTTGGGAAATTTATTATAAATATAAAAAGCTTGAAACCAAGTGCTTTGACATTTGAACTTAAGATATTTCAAAAAGTGGAGTTGATTGATTTATGCAGTGAACTTGTATATGTTTTAGTACCATGTAATATTAGATGGTTGTTGCGAGGTGAGATTTTGAGGAGTCAGAAGTTGGAATAATGTGGGAAGTTTGCGAATTTAACGTTATCGTTGAAGACTCGACGCGATTAATTGCTGTCTGCTTTCATAACTTCACATTCTTACGCTCCTATTCTTTTCTAAATTATTCTATTCTTCTCTTAATTATTTTCTAAATTATTTGAATTATTATTGATAAATATTACATCAGTCTCTTGACCAGAATTCAGTACACTAAAAATAAGAGCCATAATTATAACGAAATTTTAAACCTGCGTTCGACGTGTACACGTGTCAATTAAAAACTTCATTTCGATGCGACTGACGAGCATAATTACTAATTTTTTATCGAACAAAATTGTAATACTTTCTCGTTTTGCTTCACTTTTTTGGTAAAATTTATGAAAACAGCATTTGCTCTGCGTTCGACGCGCATTCTCGTCATTGCTCGATTTTATTTACGCGATTTGCGATTTCTAAAACTAAATTCTGCAGTTAATTGGTTAACATTATTAAACGCTTGTATAAGTATTCTATTAGAACAAACAATTAATTAATTACTACTATAAGACAGATTAAAACGTAGAATTGCGTTTTCTCCTCAGGAAACCTCCTTGCGTTTCAATCCTCAGATCGCTGAGAAATCTCGTGAAGAAAAAGCCAAGCGAACTCTTTGAAAGTCTGTTAGTGTTTCATAGTATTTTGTAGAGCAAAGACTTGATAAACTTATTTCAAATTCCCACTTAACGAGTCTTTCTTTTGCCCCAAATTTTAAAATATTCAAACATAGACTTTCTTTGTCTGCATTATTTTCAATGGTGGATTTAAGGGGGTCCTCGAAATTCTTCATATTTTTTTTTATATAGTAGAAAGTTATGGAAACTTAATTTGGTTTCGTTGCATTCAATTATTTATGTATTCTTCGTTAAAAAGAGTAAAAAGTTATTTAAAAAATGCAATGAGCGAAGATACACTTTATTTTATGTCTCTTCTGAATATCTTCTTCGATCCCTCAATTGTGAGGCAATAATTAATCAATTTGTAAAATAAAAATCTAGAAAGAAGTTTATTTAATATTTGTTTTTAACAGCTTTAGCTTAATAGAGACAGAGTAAAATGTTGCAAGAAAATAAAGAAGAAAAAGCATTATCAACTTCATTATTGCAGTCATTTGATTAAATAAAAATCACAATTCAATATTTAAGTTTCTTTTCCTTTTTTTTTCTTTTTAGATTCAATGTTTAGGAAGCCTCCAATATTTTCTTCTGCCGGAGCCTCAACTAACCTAACAGTTCACTTGAACAACAATATGGAAGCTAAAAATGCAATTTCACTACCCTATTTTACTTGAAATATTCACAATTTGAATTATATAAAATTCTATGCATACAAAATCGACTAAATTTTTTTGCGTTCGAAATCATTTGCAGTTTCTAGCCAGACTTATATACGTACACTATAAACCAGAGGTCAGCAAACTGCGGCTCGTGAGCAGCATGCAGCTGTTTGGCCTCTTGAATGCGGTTTTACGAATGAGGATTGTCATGATTTGATTTTATTCATACCTTGCTTACTATTTAATTTATATCACTAAATAAAATCCTTATTAACGTTAGATAATTAAACAGTTTGCGAATTCTGCTGCCAGTTTTGCGAATTCAAGATGATCTCGTTATGCTCATTTGCAGTACCTTCAAAACTAGTAAAAGGAGTTATCTGAAGGTGATAAGCACAGCTGTACACATGTTACTTTTCGAGATTTCTTGTTATCATCGTCTAACGATTGAATGTTCAATGACAAGAATATTGAAGATATCTTGAATATTGAAGAGCCCACAGAAGACACAACTAAAGTTACGTCTTTTCACTTTCTGTTCATTTAAGAAGAACAAAATGACAGAATACGTATGGAGTTACTGCAACAAGGATATTTGTGGAGAGCAAACTTTTAACCCTTTGCAATCGACGACTTTTTCGCTCGCACATCGTCTTTTCTAACTAATCTCTTCGTGAATACAATTAATCTCCAATTTCCTCCAATTCGAGCTAATTTCACCTTAAAATTCATTTTTGTAGGGTTTTAAAACTTCAAATTAGAAGATGAAAGACTCCAGTTGCTGTATGAAACGCCATGGCGACTGAGAGTCGCTTCTCGAGTACAAAGGGTTAACATCTGCCAAGACTGGAAACGTCGATTTTTATCATTTTTTAAAATTTTAATCACACATATAATAATACTTCTCACAAATGAAGGAAATATAAAAATATACATGTTTTCGACTCGAAGTCTATGAATCGAATGATTACAAAGCAACAGTTACAAAGCAACACTGATTTAACTTTAGTTATCTAGGGTTAAGTATAATACAAGGCTTTATTTGGTTTTATCTATAATTTAGTTCAGGCTTCAAACTTAAATTAAAGTCGATTCAGTTAAAGAAAAGTGTATTTACTTATATAGTTTGGCCCTTTGCAGTTGGCTTCTTCCTGGGCATTAGCAATAGAAACTATTGCTAAAATAGCAATATTTTAGTAATAATTTCGATGATTAGCGTCTCGCAGCAATAAAAAATTGCCATTTCAATCGAAAACTTGAAGGAAACATGTTGCAGTGGAATAAGTTTAACCCTTTGCACTCTGCTTCTTCCCAGGCATTAGCAATAGAAACTATTGCTAAGATAGCAATCTTTGAACGATATTTTAGCTATAGTTTCTATTGCCAATGTCTCCCAGCAATAGAAAATTTCCATTTCAATAGCAGACCTCGAGGAAGCATGAATTTTTTCAAAAGCTGCGGCGAAATAAGTTTAACCCTTTGCACTCGATTCCTTCTCAGACGTTAGCGATAAGATAGCAACTTTTGAGCAATATTTTAGCTATAGTTTCTAGTGCCAATGTCTCCCAGCAATAGAAAATTTCCATTTCAACAGAAGACCTCAAGGAAACATGCATTTCTGAAAAAGCTACGGTGAAATAAATTTAACCCTTTGCACTCTGTTCTTTCCTGGACGCTGGCAATAGAAGCTAGAAATATTGTTAAAAAAGCAATATTTTAGCAACATTTAGCAACAGTTTCTGTTGCTAACGTTTCTCAGCAATAGAAAATTCCCATTTCAATAAAAAATTTGAGAGAAATATGCATTTCTCAAAAGTTGCAGTGGAATAAGTTTAATCACTAATCAGTTCTAATGTCCCCTCAGAGGGTTAAAGGGTTAACCCTTTGCACTCTGCTCCTTTCTGGACGCTGGCAATAGAAGCTAGAAATAAAATAGCAATATTTTTGCAATGTTTAGCAATAGTAATTATTCCTATTTGCTATTTGCTATTTTAGCAATAGTAACTATTGCTATTTGCTATTTTACCTTTGATAACTATTGCAGTTTGCTATTTTAGCAATAGTTTCTATTATTAACGTCTCCTAGCAATAGAAAATTCCCATTTCAATAGAAAATATGAGAGAAATATGCAAGTTGCAGTGAAATAAGTTTAATCACTAATCAGTTCTAATGTCCCCTCAGAGGGTTAAAGGGTTAACCCTTTGGACTCTGCTGCTTCCTGGACGTTGGCAGTAGAAGTGAGAGCATTTCAAAAATCATTCAAAAAATACCTTTGCTCTCATAACAACTCAGTCCATTAAAAAGTTTACCAACCACTGCACTGTACGCCTCTATGAACACTTGATTCGCCTCGTAGGAACAATAGAACACACGCTGCTGGATTAGATACGCGGTCGATCCTCGAAACAGGGGGCATTAAACTACTTTACGGTCGATTCCATGAAAATCTTGTTTCCTCGACGGACATAGTTGCGGACTGGCTACGTTTGATTTATCGCGGAATTCCCCTCGAGCGTCCAAAGGGACTCTGGATGCGCACGCGTGGCGCTCTCATAATCGAAGGGCGCGTGTTCACCTTAGTGATTATCTCGAACGAGAGCCAAACAGCAAGAACCAGACGAGAACAACGTTTCGAAAGCCTAAAAAAGGCTTGGACGCATCGAAACGAGTGCAAGTTTGGTCGCATTTTGTCATCGTTCACACGAAGAGGAGCTATGGCAGCTCGTGCAGCTTGTTTGCGTGAAATGCTCGTGTGAACGCACCTTAACACTAGAAAGACTGAAACTTAATATATACCTATATTGCCTAAAAGCAGTGAAAATGACTGCATTGTGAAAGAATAACTAATGTGTAAAGAAATTTATTTAAAATTTAATTTAAATTTAATTTAATTTTTAATATTTTTTATATTATTTACAGTTATATAACAAGTTATTAGTAAATATTAAGAATAAAAAAAATTTACTTTACTTGGAAAAAAAACATAATTTGTGCATTATTATTTGTACATTTTTTGCAAATGAAAGTGGAAATCTTTTTATGTGTACCTCTTCCGCAAACATACTTTTCACATTTTGTTTTGTTATTGTGGCAAAGTCGTACTTGACAAATTTTACGTTTGTTAGAATGGGTTGTTGATCTTTGTGGGTCTTCATGTTCTGATCAATGTTTCTGTCTTGTAGCTCTGTATTCTGCTAATTTTTTATTTTGATTATTTAAAATTTTCCAAGCAGTCAAAATGACTGCTTTTGAGCAATATAGGTATAACACATATATTATATACCAGAAATGAAGGAGGGGTAACTACAATTATTAATAAACGCATTTATATGTCGTACAAAAAGTGACAAAATTCTAAGAAATTGTGTCATTATATACATAATTGTTTTTAGAATTGAAATTAAAAAGCAGTCAAAATGACTGCTTTTGAGCAATATAGGTATAACACATATATATATACCAGAAATGAAGGAGAGGGGAGGTAACTACAATTATTAATAAACGCATTTATATGTCGTACAAAAAGTGACAAAATTCTAAGAAATTGTGTCATTATATACATAATTGTTTTTAGAATTGAAATTAAAAAGCAGTCAAAATGACTTCTTCGGGAAATCTAACGTTAAGGCCCCTTTCATGATTGAATGGAGCGGAACGGAGCGTAGTGTCGCGCGTAGAACAAATTAGCCAGGCTGAGGAGCATTCTCAGCCCAGCGACGATCCGCAAGAGGGTAAGCCACCCATGGTGTAAACAAACGAGCTGAGACGGCTGTAAAACGTCTGTTGAACTGTGATTGCTCCTATACATAACGCGGATAATTCGCTACGCGCTTAGAAGCCAGCTCAATTTTGAGCCAGGTACACGTGTATTCACTTTTCACGCGATGCTACACGTTGTTTCGTGTATCGCGACGCTTCGAGGAAGACGTGCGCTACGAGGAAGCTGTTTTGGGCGTGATAAGCTCTATTTTGTGAAGTTGGGTTTCGAAACTCGATTAAATAGACTCGAATAGGGGAAAGATATGATTTCTGCGATGCGATACAGTTAAGAACGAGAAATTGAATGTAAAATAAAGCAATAACTAGGTTGGTTTTCCTCTTTTGACGCAATCGAATGCTTGCAAACTGCTTTCTGATTATTTTTGCAACATTGGCGCCTGTTTTCACGCACTGTCAGCGAGAAGGACAGTGATCATCTCTAAATATTATTAAGCTCTGCAGTGTAGCTAACGTCAAAGGAATCAAATGCAACACGTATTAAACTTCACGTTAAAATATCAAAAATAAAAATCTAATTATTACAACTGATGTAATTTTATTGAGGTTTGTTGTTTTCTACTTTAACTTCATAATAGATAAGTCAATTTATATTTTTTTCAATTAAATACCAAAAGGGGGTGATTTTTACCCCTTTTGGTAGAAATAGGTATGTGCCAACTCATGATAAACCAGTGTTGAGAGACTTTAGAGGTTTATTTAGACGCAAGTAGTTTGACTGCAGTAATTTGAGAGCTATGGCGAAAACTATTTAGTATTTATATGGTTGAGGGTGAGCAAATTAAGGTACAAAGATTAGCAGACAGGCAAAGAGCAGAAGAAAGGATGAGAAGAGTTGGAATTTGTGATGAAACTATTGAAGGATAGTAAAACTATCCTTATTTATTAATCAATAATTCAAGTTTCAACTATTATGTTATGAAATATTCTAGAATTTGAGCGAGAGCAAATGTGCGAATGAGTGTTTTTAAATATATTGAGTCAGTTGTTCATTGTGCATTACTGAGAGAACGTCATAGTTTTAAAGACCTTTGAATTTTCTTGTATTTAACTTTAAATAATAAATATTCTGCACTGTGATGAAGATGTATGAGTCTTAAGAAGTTTATATTGCATTGTCAATGTTATTGAAGAGTTGATCATGCAACAGTTTATTTAGTGAGTGTAAAACAACTTGCACTCGCAATCGCAAGTTCTTTTATTAATATTTAACCATTAATTAGAGTTCTAAATGCAAAGTTCTTATTGCACTGTGTAAAACTATCCAACTCCAAAGTATTGAATTTAAAAGTTTGTGTAATCTCAAATCTGAATGAATGTTTCTTTTGTCTGGGTCCAAATAAGAATATTGTGTACCAATTTGTCCGTCTAAGGATGTGTCTTAATGTCCTGTTCAGAAATCTAGGGAAATTATTACGACCAATCGTGGTTCCTGAATTTACTGAGGAGTTATTTCAGGTTCAGGTCACGTTAAAACATCTTGTGACGCTTGGTTCTGCTTCAATTCCTCGACGATTGAAGCGAGTTTTGGGGTAGCACGTGGATTAAGATAATTAAGGAGCGACGTTTCGTAGAAAACAATACTTTAGTCTTTTAATGAGGACTAGAAGAAGTTTATGAGGTACGCGTGACAAGACTGGCGAAATATCGGAAAGTAGGGCTATTTAAAGGTTTAGGTGGAAAGAAGTTGGAGCTATGATGGTGCAGGAGGGTTGAGAAGAGAGTTGAGAAGTGAGGAGTCCAGCATGAGTAAAAGAAGCGAAAGTATAATGAGTAATAGTGACAAACTAAGGTTACTTAAACTAATATTTGTAGATATAACAATCTGTTAATAAAGTCTTCGATTGTCGTCCACGTGTTCGTCAGTCTTAATTCGAGGAATAAGTTTACGATACGTCAATTGTGCAGGAGTGGCCATTAAGATTTGGCGCAACCCCTGATAATAAATCGAGTAACACGCTGTGACGAAAATATTTGACATTCTCAAAATTAGCAGATGTCTTTTCATTTTCATACCATCAATTTGAGATATTCTGATATCCCAACAAGCTTAATTGAAGAAAACAAAAGTGCAGTTTCGACGAAGCCACATTTTGAGAAGAAAGCATATCTTTCAGCTGTTTTAAGATTACACGTTAAATGAAAATGAACATGCTGTGACAAAAATATTTTACATTCTCAGAAATAGCAGATGTCTTTTCATCCGTATCAACTTGAGATACTCTGATATCTCAATTGAAGAAAACGAAAGTGCTGTTTCGACGAAACCACATTTTGAGAATTAAGCATGTCTTTCAGCTGTTTTAAGATTACATGTTAAATGAAAATAAACATGCTGTGACAAAAATATTTTACATTCTCAAAAATAGCAGATGTCTTTTCATCCGTGTCATCAATTTGAGATACTCTGATATCCCAAAAAGCTTAATTGAAGAAAACAAAAGTGCTGTCTCGACGAAGTCACATTTTGAGAAGGAAGCATGTCTTTCAGCCGTGCTTGTTAAGATGACACGTTAAATGAGAATCGTATTAATCGTGAGTTGGTCACACGTCTGCAACAATGCACGAATAAGGCACTCTCATCAGGATTATCGCAGACGTAAGTACGTACGCAGTCTGATCGTGGCTCAAGTTAGAAAACGCGCGTGAAACGCGAGAAAAATCGTCGTTTCCTCTGTAAAACGCATCTCCACGTAGTGTGGCAAGCGTGGAAATAATCTGTGCAGGAATATCTCACGGATCGTTGCTGTTTAGTTTTCTTTGTACGCTGATCGCTGACAAGAGGCGAGGAAACGCGCTGAGAAACGGGGAAAGCCACTTCCCGGTGTCGGAGGTGTGAAAGAACAATTACGTAGAATTAATTATTTACGTCATTCTCCTTCGTAACTACGTACGCATTTAACTAACTACGAATTGCGTGGCACAAGAATTGTTGGAAGTTTTTGTCCAGTTTTGTATATTCCATTCAGAATTTTTGGACCACCAACAAGATTCGAGTAATTTAGTTCTCGCATCTTACGTCTTTTATTCGAATCGAAGAGTTGATTCGTTGATAATCAGCGATTTATCATACATACAGTGTTAAAAACAAACAATTAAAATATTTATATCGTAGGAATTGAAAAGTTAAATTTATTTATGATTGTAGAAAGTACATTTTTCGTACGCTGTCGTACGCTTTTCGTTGCTCTTCTCAAACTGCTCCACACACGCATTACTTTACTTTGTTTTGCACACATCCACCCTTATGCATAAAGTTTGGAATATTCTCGAATAATTGATATTCGAGAATATTCATAATCACACCTTCACAATTATAAACGTTCACACCTCATTCAAACACTCATTCTTCCATTTTACAATTATATATTATCTCATAATATAGTATATAAAACACATTATACCAAGTAAAAAAAGTTTTAGTAAACATTGATCGAAAGATGAACCATTTGTAAGATATAAACATTTTTGTTTGTTATAACTACGATTAATTTCTTCGAAACTCTTCGATTAGGACGTTTTTCCATGTAAAAACGTCGTGCAACTAAAGCACTTCCATACATAAAATGCATATTTGCCTTTTCTTCAGTAAAATAGTACGCTGACATTTTATTCACGATGCTTTGTAAGTGTGTAGTACTAATAAAACCCATAAACTGACCGATTTCAGATAAAATCTACTGTCGACACTTGAATAAGAACATTCAGAACAACGCAGTTCATAAACACTGAAGTAAAAATTGCACGCGATGGGAAAAACTAATATAACGTCGCCATATAATGTTAAATAAATAAAAAAAAATATGTATAGTCAAGAATATCTATTAGTTAACAATTATTTACTAGTTAACAATATCTATTAGTTAACAATTATAAGTTATAAATGAAATAATACAATTATTGCGTCAAGCGCAGATGCACAGTAGCGTTGTGGTAGCGATGCGCATGTGCGGACGATTCGAGAGTATAAATAGCGGTGTGTCGCATCGAGAGAGCATCTTTCGTGCTGCGTCGCTTGAACGAGAAGGTCCACGCTTTAATCCTTTGCACTCGGATGTCTGCTCTAAGGTGACATCAACATTGATTAGTGATTGCGAAGGTTAGACTTATTCCATCGCAGATTTTTGAGAAATGCGTGTTTTCCTAATGTTTTCTATTAAAATGGTAATTTTCTATTGATGGAAGATATTAGCAATATTTTAGCAATATTTTAGCAATATTTTAGCAATATTTTAGCAATATTTTAGCAATAGTTTCTATTACTAACGTCTCCCAGCAATAAAAAGTTTCCATTTCAATAGAAAATTCGAGGGTTCCTTTCCAGACGTTAGTGATGGAAATTTGCTAAAATAGCAATATTTTAGCAATATTCTAGCCATAATTCCTATTGCTAAAATAGTAATATTCTAGCCATGGTTCCTTTTGCTAAAATAACAATATTTTAGCAATATTCTAGCAATAGTTTCTACTGCTAACATCTGAGAAAGAGCCAAGTGGAAAGTGTTAACCAGTTCCTTTTCAAATTTAATTTTAAAGGAACGAGCATGTGAAAACTATTCAATCTGGATGAAACTCTATGCGCGAGGTTATTACAAAATGAGACTAAAATATTTCAATGTTAATTGAAAAAATATCCTCTTCAAGTAACAATGAAACTAAGAAAAAGAATATTCTATATTTATTTCTATTTTTATTTCTGGAAACTATAATGCTACCTTCGTCATCACTATCATTTTCAGTTTCTCATGAATTATCACTTTGAAATTAAAATTCTTTTAACCTATCTTTTAATTCATTCAAATCACAGCTATTGTCACTTTCATAGATTAAGTTTTATAACTTCCAGAATTATTTTGCACCTGAGTATAAACATTCATTGGTTATTTTTAATTACTTAAAGAAACTCGATGAAGCAATCTCTCAAAAATAGTTGAATTGCACTCTAAACTCGCAGGGTAACTTTGCAAAACGCCTACCACCGTCATCCACAG
Source organism: Xylocopa violacea (assembly GCA_963969225.1). Classification (NCBI taxonomy): domain Eukaryota; kingdom Metazoa; phylum Arthropoda; class Insecta; order Hymenoptera; family Apidae; genus Xylocopa; species Xylocopa violacea. The sequence continues at coordinate 27,641,711 of CAXAJV010000004.1, forward strand.
TGAGAAACTTTTGGAGAAAGGAAGAAGCAGGAGAACGTCTAAATATACCAATTTTTGTTCAAATCACGAGAAATTTATATGCTTTTGAAGCATTTAAATATGTCGAATTCGGTACAGAGACTGTCCTCGAGCGACCCTCGCCATTTCCACTCGAAGGGTTAACGCGTCCTCACCATTAACTCAATTCTAACGATTTGTACAGCGATCCCAATCTCGACGCGGCGCTACAATTAACATCGTCACGAAGTAACAGAAAGTTCGCCATCTCGTTAATTCGCACGATTACCTACACCACCCCTGCGCAATTCTAACACCTTCAGCCAATTCGCTCGATCAATTAGTCTCGCCATTGTGACGGTTAATAACGAAGGCTCGATAGACTTAACCGACGCAATTAACCAGTACCCTTGAAGCTGGTATTCCTCGATCCCTGTCTCCCTCCAGCACGTCCGTCTCATCCTTGATCCAGCAGCCGTCTCGAAGGAGCGTGGCAGACATCAAGCGCGCCAGCTGCGCTCGCGCGAGCAGAGCAAGCGAGAGAAACAGAGTAGACGACCCCTTTCCCGTTTCCTTGAACCCAGGTATATCAGTCACATCGCTAATTGGAAATCGCTCGTGCGATCTACGGTGTCTCGAGGCGCGCTAGCAATTAGGTGCGCGTCTACCGCGATCTGGCAACTCTCACGGAGGCACTCTGCATTCGAGATCGCTCTTTTTTCCCCTCTCTCCCTCTCTCTTCCTCTCTTCTTCCTCCAACGCTGTCGCAGAACGACCGTATCTCTCGCGTCTCCATTTCTAACCGCCTCCGTTTTCGTTGCCTCGCTTTTCCATCTCGCGGTCACTCGGAAGCCCCCGTGGGAACACCTGTTTGGACGAGGGTGAACAGTTTAACACGCCAAGCGTTTTATTTCCGCCCCCCTCGCGCGATAGATAAGTCGAGAGACGCGTTAATGTCTGTTGCAGTAACAATCAGCAAGCAGTGATAAAACTGGAAAATATTGTAACCGAAAGAACTTGATTAACAGGACCAACCAAGAGTATTGTCATCATTCTCCATTTGTCGAGCACGTGGTGACGATACGACGCTTACTTGTAGCAACAGCAATGTCCAAAGAGCAGCTACTTTTATCTTTGCTTTAGAATCAAACTTTCAATAGTGTTTTACAATTATAGATTAAGTTATTCGCGAAACATGCCATTGTTCAGAGTAGAGGCGCTTTTTGGGTTATTGCCTCGAGTGACCTTTAGTAAGGGACCACGTTTTTTCTGTTTCTACCATGAATTTGTCAACCAATTAGAGATCAATCACTGTTTCCTCACTTTTTTGTAGAAAATGTAATGAACGAATTCGAATGTCTCGAGAAAAAACACACGCCCATACTGAGACTTTAAAAGTCAATGCTTAACAAGAAGAAGAAGAGGCAGAAGAAATCAAAAAGCGATCAGAAACAAATTTAAAGCAATTATTAGTTTAAGTGTGCAGTCATATCAAATAATATTATTAGCAATAGTTATTATATAGTTACTAATATATATATAGTTAACAATAGTTAAAATAGCAATAGTAACTATTACTATTTGATATTTTAGCTATAGTAACTATTGCTGACAGCAATATTTCAGCAATAGTTACCAGCAATAGAAAAGTTCCATCTGACTATTTGTAGAAATAGTTACTATTGCTAAAATATTAATATTTTAAAATATTGAACAACGAAGGCGCTATTCCAGGACGGGGCAATCCTAATGCAGACGTGCTTAACCCTTTGCACTCGCTCTTTCCTGGATATAGGCAATAGAAGCTAGAAATATTTTTAAAATAGCAATGTTTTAGCAATATTTAGCAATAGTAACTATTGTTATTTGCTATTTTAGTAATAGTAACTATAGCTATTTGCTATTTTAGCTACGGTAACTATTGTTATTTGCTATTTTAGCTATGGTAACTATTGTTATTTGCTATTTTAGCTATGGTAACTATTGTTATGTGCTATTTTAGATATGGTAACTATTGCTATTTGCTATTTTACCTATAATAAGTATTGCTATTTACTATTTTAGCAATGGTAACTATTGCTATTTACTATTTTAGCAATGGTAACTATTGCTATTTACTATTTTACCTATAATAAGTATTGCTATTTACTATTTTAGCAATGGTAACTATTGCTATTTACTATTTTAGCAATGATAACTATTGCTATTTGCTATTTTAGCAATATTTTAGCAATAGTTACCAGATAATAGAAAATTTGCATTTCAATAGAAACTTCAATAAAAAAGTTTAATTACTAATCAATTCTGATGTCCCCTCAGAGGGGGGAGTGCTACCAACGTTGCAAACAAATGCAAAATTTAACGACTGATTAAAGCCCATTTTTTCATAAGTAAATTTTCATCCAGTGAAGCAGAGCATTCGAGAAAGCATTCTTTTAAAAAAATGAGCTTTTGCTCTCGCCATAACAATGTCTTTATTCGATTAACGGAAAAGTAGTGATCTTTGTTCTCATTTCTTTAGTAAACATGAAGAGTGCTTTGGAATTGTATAATTAAGTCGAGGATCGAAGGAAAGTTTGATAGTAGAGAAGAATATAGATCGATTGCATTGACTTTGCTATGTTGCTATTTATTTAGAAAACTTTCTTAATATTTCTGAAAAATGATCGATAATAATCAATTTCTCTCATCTATGTGGCGTTTATTTCACTATTTTCTTAATACGAACTGAAAGGGGAAATAAATATTACTTAATGTCGCTATAAAATTTAAATTGACTCTAAATTATTCAGTTGCAATTTATTATCCATTCTATCGCTTTTTAATTATTTAAGATATTAAATATATACAATTTTAAATATTACTCGCAACTAGTAACATTTATTCACAGACGTCAATAACAATCTCTCTACGAAACCATCTACTTTGTTTGAATTATCATCGTGCGTACATTTTAAACAACAATCGTTTACGATTACGATGCTCAGCGTATTTTGCAGAGCGCGCTGGCAGTTTTACGAAAGGATTCGCGACAACGAGAAAAAGATATCTGTTCTCCTATTACGAGAGTAACTACACATCCGGTAACAGGCCCCACAGTGCGGTTTGCAGCTACTGCGCACACATATAAACGGTATCACGATCCACGTACTCCACTAGCACCTACCGGTTAGGTGTTCATAAAACACTAACGCGTGTCTCACCCACGCAGTTTCGTTTTTCACGAGAGGAACGGTTACCCGCTGGCACACGCGATTAACTCAATTTTAAATTCAGCCCCTGGCAGAGTCGCGTCCTTCCACGCAGAGCTACTGTTCACGGTTTGCCAAACTCGAATTGATACGTTTTTCTGCGAATTAATATCGCGCGAGATGTCTGCAACTTAACGTGACACTGATTTGTTTAGGTTCTGTTTAAATATTTCGCTTTCCTTGGTTAGCGTTGCACCAAGACGAAATACAAATTTGATTGACTTAATTGTGGCGTTGCTAACGTTGTTACGTTTGTAAAACAACTTGCACTCGCAATTACAAGTTTTTGTATTAACGCTGGATTGCCCAAGGAAGTTATATTGACTGTTTCTTAATTTCGTTTAGAAAAAAATACGATTTCGTAGATTTTCTATGATTGCATACATGATTTAAGTGCAATCGACGACTTTTTTCGATCGCACAGCGTCTTCTCCATTGCTAATTTCTTCGCGAATACAATCGATCTCGTTTTGCAATAGTTTGCAATCAATTTCATCTTTACTTGAGCTAATTTCACTTTTGAAATCCATTTTTGTGAGGCTTTGAAACTTGAAATCAGTCGATGAGGAACTCGAGTTGTCGTATGAAACGCAATGGCGACTGAGAGTCGCCTCTTGAGCGCAAAGGGTTAAATGACGAATGTAAAAAATACAAGGAGAAGAAGAAGAAATATTACTAAGAAAATTGTTCGTTTTATAAACTATCGTCGGTTTTGTTGATCCATTAGTTTAATAGCGACATTTACTCTGTGTTTGACGACTATACTCGTCGTTACTTGTTCTAAAAAATGAATTTATGAAATCCAGATTAAAGTACAACAAAACATTGTCTTCTTTTATGTGTTTCACGCGATTTAAAATAATTCTCAAAAGGAATTATAATTAAAAACTGAAATTTGTTTTGATGTTCCTTAACCCTTTGCACTCGACGACTCTTTTCGATCGTACAGCGTCTTTTCCATCGCTAATTTCTTCGCGAATACAATCAATCTCGTTTTGCAACAGTCGAAAATCAATTTCACCTTTACTCGAGCTAATTTCTCTTTTGAAATCCAGTTTAAAGTACAACAAAACATTGTCTTCTTTTATATGTTTCACGCGATTTAAAATAATTTTCAAAAGGAATTATAATTAAAAACTGAAATTTGCTTTGATGTTCCTTAACCCTTTGCATTCGACGACTCTTTTCGATCGTACAGCGTCTTCTCCATTGCTAATTTCTTCGCGAATACAATTGATCTCGTTTTGCAATAGTTTACAATCAATTTCACCTTTACTCGAGCTAATTTCTCTTTTGAAATCCATTTTTATGGAGCTTCGAAAGTTCAAATCAGTCGATGAGAAACGCAATGGCGACTGAGAGTCGCCTCTCGAGCGCCAAGGGTTAATGGCGTAATTCGAGGACTTACAGTATCACTTCGCGACCCATTTCCGGTCTTGTTGCCGCGAGCCATCTCTGGAACGCTTCCCCCTGCTTTCTCGATCTCTCCCCGCATTATTCTCCGATTAGTCTCGGCACTCATTTCTTTAATATCCGCGTCCCGCAGCCTCCACAGTCCACCAGCTGTTTTATTTGTTCTGCTCCACTTTCCTCTTATCGGATTCCTTTCATCTTTCCCGTTAATTCTTACCGCCCCCTATCTACGCTCCATATAACCTCCCCCATTGCAGCGACTCTCTAATTGCTCTTTTCTCGTCTCCACTCTCGCGCGACCTTTTCTTCCTCCACCTCGTCGCGAGTCGATGGAAACGAGAAGCAGATAGGTTTATTTCCGATATTATAAATGTACTGGACGTCACGGATCGATATTTCTCCCTAATTATCTCGTATCGCGAGGGTTAGCAATGTGGGAACGCGGGAGTATCTGTGTACGCCATTTTGGTACCGCGTCGTCTTTCCTTTCGCGCGCGCATTCGAATTCTGCTCTTCGATTTCAGCTTTCTCAGATTTCTTTTTTTATTGTTCGATTAATGTTGAATTTTTTATGCGATGCATGATTTTATTGATGGATTTGAAAGTTTATTTACGAAGATATTTGAACGTAGAATCGATTAGCGCAGCGTTTTTTAAACTGTGGAACATTGGTGGTTGCTAAGTGTTCCGCAAAAGAGTGTGAAGTTAAGGTTAAAGTAGAACGAAACGTTGTCTGTTTTATGCGTTTTACGTAGTTTAGAATAACTCTCAAAAACTGAAATTTATTGTAGTGTTCCTTAAAAATTGTACAACTTAAAAAGTGTTCCTCATAGAAATATAAAATTGAGGTTAAAGTAAAACAAAACGTTTTCTGCTTCTATGCGTTTCACGTAATTTAACACTAGATTTACCATGAGTTTTTTCAGTATTTAATTAGAAAAAAATATAAATAGACCTATCAATTATGAAGTTAAAGTAGAAAAACGAACCTCAATCAAATTACATCAGTTATAATAATTAGTTCTTATGATATTTTAATGTAAAGTTTAACGAAAAGTTTTCTCAGAGGGGTCAAAATGACTCCTTTATAAACCTAGTGTTAAAACAACTAAATTATAACTACAAACCAAAATTTAGTTTAGCGTTTCTTAAAAATTGTGCAACTTAAAAAGTGTTCAACAAACAATTACTAAATGTTCCTCAAAGAATTATGAAATTGAAGTTAAAGTAGAACAAAACATTGTCTGCTCACACAATTTAAAACAATTAAATTATAACTAAAAACTGAAATTTAGTCTAGCGTTTCTTAAAAATTGTGCAACTTAAAAAGTGTTCAACAAACAATTACCAAGTGTTCCTCAAAGAGTTATGAAATTGTGGTTAAAGTACAACAAAACATTGTCTGCTTTTGTGCGTTTCACACAATTTAAAACAATTAAATTATAATTAAAAACTGAAATTTATTCTAGCGATCTTTAAAAATTGAGCAACTTAAAAAGTGTTCCACAGACAATTACTAAGTGTTCATCAAAGAATTATAAAATTGAGGTTAAAGTAGAACAAAACATTGTCTGCTTTTGTGCGTTTCACACAATTTAAAACAATTAAATTATAACTAAAAACTGAAATTTATTCTAGCGATCCTTAAAAATTGAGCAACTTAAAAAGTGTTTCGCGATGAGAAAAATTTGGAGAACACTGGATTAGCGTGATACGTATTTTATAAGTGTTCGCTGCTTTGGGCCTTTAATTAATTACGGATTTTGCCTGACGGTGAAGTAAATCGTTAATCACAGACGGTATTTCGTAATTGTTCTTTATATTTCCCACCTGTTCGTCGGCAGATGAAGTTTTCATGAATTCCCTCGCAATTAGCTTGATTGAATACCCACGGGAGAGGGTGAGGATCCCATTATAGCAAATTTATTAAAAATTACTGTTGTTTATTTCTGGATTAGGAAGAAACGATCGCTTATTATATATTAAAGCATTTATTCGAATGTGATGAAATATAAAATAGTTCTCTCTAATATTTTATAACAACTGTTTGCGATACGTATTCAATAATTAAAATTAAAATAGAAAGATAAGCTTATGTTCTTAAAATTTTTATGCACATAACTATTTACGTTATTCCTTTTTCATTATTTAATTTATATTCTTCGTTTTCATAACTTGTTAACTATAACTAACTTTTCGTTAAACTTTACATCATAACTGTTCATACATTCATAATTGAATGTCAAATTATAAACAAGTTTGTTCGTTAATTTGTATATCATAATTCTACTTGAAACACAGAAACATTTAATCTCATTTTCATAATACTTAATTATAAATATTATGGAAAATATTTGTAACTTTTTAACTATGACTGTCACCAGTAGACAACGATGCGAAATTTTCGTGAGACTTGATGGCGATTTGATGGATTAGGGATCGCTTATTGACTTTTATTTATTTTCTCGAAATTGTGTCGATGAAACAAGTGCATAGAGTGTTTATGTTTCATTCATTGCATAATAAACCGCATTATCGCTTTACAGACACTTCATCTATAACTTCGTCTACTTTTCTTTACGATTTTAGGGTATAATAATGTTCAATATATTTCTAATTGCTTTTTGACTTCGTGTGTTATTTGAAATACTAAATTCTAGTTTTGCATCAGTAGAAATATGATAATTCTAATCGTGCTAATGTATAAAACTTGTTTTTGAAGTATCACACTGTGTTGTCCTTTCTCTAAACCTTTCGACTGCCATGTTGGTCTTCTTCAGGAGATCTGAAACCCAGAAAACACGTTTTTTATACGTATGATTATGTTATTTTTCAATTTATTATCTATAATTCGCTATATAGGTATAGTTTGAATGTTGTACTCAGAATTATGATTTTTTACACTTACCCCTACCAAAAAGACCCTTTTTTACCAAGGTCAGCGAGACAACAAGCTTAGAGGGATTAATTTTCTCAGCAAACGTATTTGTTATATAATATATGACTGTAATTATATTAAAGAGGGATGTAATTACGCCGTTTACACCCCCTAATTTTGCAATTCATTTTGCAAATGAATGTATCAACATTTGTACGACTTCCTTTTTTCTTTTTTTCGCGTTCTAACGGGCAGATTTGTGAACACCTTTCAATAGTTAAAGGGTTAGTCTAAGAAATGGTTGATTAACCCTTTGTTCTCTGCTCTTTTTCAAGCGTTAGCAATAGAAATTATTGCTAAAATAGCAATATTTTAGCAGTAGTTATTATTGTTAATGTCTCTCAGGAATAGAAAATTTGTATTTCAATAGGAGACCTCGAGGAAGCACGCATTTCTGAAAAAGTCGCGGTGAAATAAGTTCAACCCTTTGCACTCTGCTCCTTCCCTAGAAATATTGTTAAAATAGCTATATTTTAGCAGTAGCTTTCATTGTTAATGACTTTCAGGAATAGAAAATTTCCATTTCAATAACAGACCTCGAGGAAGCATGCATTTCTCAAAAAGCTGCGGTAAAATAAGTTTAACTCTTTGCATTTTGCTCTTTCCTGGACGCTGGCAATAGAAGCTAGAAATATTGTTAAAATAGCAATATTTTAGTAATATTTAGCAATAGTTTCTGTTGCTAACGTTTCTCAGCAATAGAAAGTTTCCATTTCAATAAAAAACTTGAAGGAAAATGCCAGAACGCTGGCAATAGAAGCTAGAAATAAAATAGCAATATTTTTGTAATGTCTAGCAATAGTAATATTTGCTATTTGCTATTTTAACTATAGTAATTATTGTTATTTGCTATTTTAACAATAGTAACTATTGCTATTTGCTATTTTAGCAATAGTAACTATTGCTATTTGCTATTTTAGCTATAATAACTACTGTTACTTGCTATTTTAGCAATAGTTTCTATTATTAACGTCTCCCAGCAATAGAAAATTCCCATTTCAATAGAAAATTTGAGAGAAATATGCATTTCTCAAAAAGTTGCAGTGGAATAAGTTTAATCACTAATCAGTTCTAATGTCTAATGTCCCTTGAGAGGGTTAAAGAGTTAACCCTTTGGACTCTGCTTCTTCCGGACGTTGGCAATAGAAGCTAGAAATATTGCTCAAATAGCAATATTTTAGCAATATTTAGCAATAGTAATTATTGTTATTTGCTATTTTAGCAATAATAACTATTGCTATTTGCTATTTTAGCAATAATAACTATAGTTATTTGCTATTTTAGCTATGGCAACTATTGTTACTTGCTATTTTATCAATAGTTTCTATTGCTAACGTCTCCCAACAATAAAAAATTTCAATTTCAAAAGAATATGCACTTCTCAAAAATCTGCGATGGAATAAGTTTAATCACTAATCAATTCTGTCGTCTCCTCAGAGAAGACATCCGAGTGCAAAGGGTTAATTATAAAATTCTGCACAGTCCACGTGTATCGACGATATCCAATTATTTAGCAGCAATGTTTTTGATAATTATAGAAACTTTTAAAACAAAATTAAGGCGTACAAACGTGCAGAGGATTTTGGACGAGCATGAGATATCGACTGATCGAGATAATGAGACATTGTAGACGGCAGCAGCGAGTCGTAATTGCGTGAGAGTATAAGCCCTTTTCTGTGAAACGCCGAGGTCCAAACGGCAAAGTTAATTTCTCATTATTTCGCTACCCCTGGCCACCATTATATAACGAGGAGCTTCAGCTATCCCCTCGCGCGAGAATTGCTGCAGGCTGACTAGTTTTCGAATACCCTCGAGCTAGTAACAGATTAATTCTCGAATAAGTGTCTTGCAGAAAAATGCTCCTCGTGTTCGTGGTTTCGATCATTTTCGTAATTCCGTTTCAATAATTTGTGCACGATGCTTCCTTCTGCAATTTATTTTGTTCTACTTTGTTTCTTTCTTCTTTTTTTAAGATAAATTTGCAGTATCTGTAAAGAGTGAGCTTGAATAAGTGTCTGCAGAAAAATGCTCCTCGTGTTCGTGGTTTCGATCATTTTCGTAATTCTCTTTCAATAATTTGTGCACGATGCTTCCTTCTGCAATTTATTTTGTTCTACTTTGTTTCTTTCTTCTTTTTTTAAGATAAATTTGCAGTATCTGTAAAGAGTGAGCTTGAATAAGTGTCTGCAGAAAAATGCTCCTCGTGTTCGTGGTTTCGATCATTTTCGTAATTCTCTTTCAATAATTTGTGCACGATGCTTCTTTCTGCAATTTATTTTGTTCTACTTAGTTTCTTTCTTCTTTTTTTAAGATAAATTTGCAGTATTTATAAAGAGTGATCTCGAATAAGTGTCTGCAGAAAAATGCTCTTCGCGTTCATAGTTTCAATAATTGTTTCATTAATACAATACGTTTCATTGTCTAATTTATGCATCACGAATGCACAATGCTTCTTTTTGCAATTTATTTTGTTCTACTTTGTTTCTTTCTTTTTCTTTTTACGATAAATTTGCAGTATTTAGAAAGAGTGATCTCGAATAAGTGTCTGCAGAAAAATGCTCTTCGCGTTTATGGTTTCAATCATCTTCGTAATTCCTGTATAAAATTAAATCTAAGTAGGAAGCAAGTCTACTTATTTGACTAAAAAATAATAGAATAAAGAATGTAATAGAGACAGACTTCCATTAAAAAAAAAAAAATGATTTCGAAGATTCGTTAGACTGATTCACGCCATTTTGGTACCACAATCACTTATGATCGCGTTAATTGCCATAACTTGCCCAATCACTGAAGTATACAAAAACAAAAAATGATTTCGAAGATTTATTTTGGTACCACAATCACTTAGGATCGCATTAATGGTCATAAATTGTTCAATCACTGAAATAAAAAAACAAAAAATGATTTTGAAGATTCATTTTGGTACCACAATCACTTAGGATCGCGGTAATTGCCATAAATTGTCCAATCACTGAAATATACAAAACAAAAAATGACTTCGAAGATTCCTTAGACTGATTCACACCATTTTGGTACCACACTCACTTATGATCGCGTTAATGGCCACAACTTCTCCAATTACTGAAGTACACAAGTTAAGTCCCCTCAATTGCGTTTGTCGTCAGTTCATAATTTTAGCTATCGACAGTTTTCGCCAGACTCAACTTTTTGAGTGGCCTCTCGCAACTAATTCGATTGCATGGTTCGACTGTTACTGGTCGCCTCCAATCGAGACTGGGTCTGGACCATCAACGTTTGCTCGCGTGCCAAGGCTGTCACAGACCGACAAGACGGAGTCTTTCCATTTCGTGCATGACTAGTGGCCAATCTGCAATTCGGAGCGGTCGCTGATTGGAGGGCTGAGATACCAGCCCTCGCCTTTGATTCCAGGTTCTGCACGCCTCTTTGCTGTCACTGCCAACTATTGCAAACTGCTTATAAACATTGTTGACAGTGTTAAAAACCTTTTTCTCGTCGAAAGAACGAAGGACCCTATTCGAAAACCATACGTTCTCGCCCTCAACCGTTCTCTCTCTTTCTGTCTCCTCGATAATTAAACACAGTCCATAAAAAACACATACTTTGAGCAAGGTAACTGTTTAACAAACCACAGTTAACAAACGTTACGAGCTTGGGATAATGGAATTGTAATGAAACTCGTTTAAACACATTTGGGTCCATTGCGTTTCGTGCTCGACTTTTGGGTACTTTTCGTTCAGGACGTCCTGTGTTTAACAATTAAATAGTTTTGCTTCTGACGTATACTTTACAATTTTTGCAACAGTATTAATTAATTTAAGTTATTAAGAAAAGGATGCAGAGTTTAAGATGCATAATACGACAAAGCAGTAAAGAACCCTTAAAAAGCCATATGTTTTGCCGATTTTGTTCAAATTTTGCATATTTGTAGATCTATATGTGGATCATCAATTAGCAGCGTAACTTTTTTATAGATCTTGAAATAACGAAGGGGGAGGGGTGCAAAGTAGCGAAGTTTAGCGAAATCTTTCAGAGGCTATAACTTTTGACTGAAAAAAGATATTGACTTGAATTTTGTGTCAAAAAATCAGAAAATATTTAAGCTTTCGAATGATGTATTACTTTTTATCTCTTCGAAATTTTTAAGTAAGGTTTTACGTATATTTCTAGTTTCGGTTCTTCTCAGACAGCACACTCGTCAGTTTCCCACGAGTACTCCATGTCCTACACCGTTTCTATATTACGAGTTACGGGGTTAACATTAATTTCTATCCCTAATTTCTTCAGGAATACAAACAATCTCGTTTCGCAACAGTTTGCAATCAATTTCACCTTCATTCGAGCTAATTTCACTTTTGAAATCCATTTTTCTGGGGTTTCGAAACTTCAAATCAGTCGATGAGAAACTCGAATCGTCGTATGAAACACAATGAGGACTGAGACTCGCCTCTCGAGCGCAAAGGATTAATAAACACGATCCTGCGAGCAAATAGTAAAGAGACCTATCGATTTGAGCGTCGTGACTTTCTTTATGACAAAGGACCTCAGTTTTTCTATCGAGAGTCCCCACTTTCAGTGTGAAGCGTCATTTACCTTGTATTTTCTAAAATATAAATAATAAATACATATTGTCCGATTATTTTCGTCAGAATACTTTGTAATAAAAAGCTGGCAAGGTGGCCATCTCAACTTTTCGTCATCCTCAAGCGAACGAAAAAGGAAAGCGATAGACGCTAAGGGGGTGTCATAAACTGGGCCCTTCTCGATACTCCATCGTTGAAGAAGGGCCTGATCGTGCGATCGCGGTGCAGGGACAGCGATTCTTCCTGATAACGTCAAAGTTGAAGCTCTGAGACAGCTCAGGAGCTTTAGTCACGCTTAATATACTTTGTACTTTGCATTTTGCGGTAATAAACTATCGCTTTCACTTACTTTAGAATCAAAATAAATGAACTGTGGCGGTCCTCGCCATTAGGAGGACAGCACACTCGTCAGTTTCCCGCGAGCACTCCATAGCGCAACTCCGCCATTTTGGTAGCCTTACTGATCTCTAATGAGTGGTCAATTATATTATATCTTAAAAAAAATAATGAACAAAATTCAGCCCACTTCTCAAAAAGGTTTACCATCCCTGGTCTAAGGCTAGCTCTGCTAGGTATCTTTACTAATCTCTAATGAGTGGTCAATTATACTATATCTTAAGAAAAATAATGAAGAAAATTCAGCCCACTTCTCAAAAAGGTTTACCATCCCTGGTCTAAGGCTAGCTCTGCTAGGTAGCCGTACTGATGAGTTCACTAGCAGGCTCAGAACTCTCTTTTTTCTTCCTACCCTCTCTCACGTTCTCTTTACAGCGCAACAATTGAAGCAGGCGTTCAGCCCACCACCACAAGTTTCAAATATAAATTTGAATTAATTACAACTCCATGATTGAATGTAACTGAAGAAAGAGCATACGTAAGTCAATAAAGGTTTCTTTCTTATCCGCAGGATGGTCCGCATGATCGGCGATGAATTCCTCACGGAGGAAAGGGACCGGAAGTACTATGCCGATCATTACACTTGTTGTCCACCGCCTCTCTTCATCATCCTGATCACCCTCGTGGAGGTTAGTAAAAACAATCGTTATTTCTACATAATACAGAGTGTAATGGAACCATACTGTTATTTCTCGACGTTTGGTTTAACCCATTCGAGACGCTGATTTTTTTGGAGACCAACCACAGAAGCTGGAATTTGTTTTTGCTTTGTATTGACTATTTTTAACAAAAAAGAAACATGTTTAATTTGTACTGCTCTTAAACACCTATAACTTAAAATTTCAGCTACACAGCAACGTTGACCCTTCGCTAATCAATATTTAACAAAAAAAAAAAAAGAAAACGCAACGACGAAAGACACGTCACGCGTTAAACACGGTTGGGACGAGGATACCAGCGTGCTTCGTTATTTATTAAAAGTTCCTTTGACACGCGCGTCCTTTTCCGCCATCGCTATCGCTCGATGCCACGATTCGAAATGCCTCGTCGTTACTTTCAGATTGCCGCGCGATTAATATCCACCCTCCATGGCCACGCTGAATGGCGTCGTACCTTTTCGACTCCCGCGTTATTGTCGCGGTCGCGTTATTAAATTTGCCCGCGTGAATTTGTTTTCGCCTGCACGCGAACGGTGGCAGCTCGATGCATAAAGCGGGGCCGTTAATTTTGGTTTGCATTGTGCGGCTGCGCGCGCGCGCGGACGCTCGCGAACGAGCAACTTTTTACGGGGGTGGGTGTAATATCCCGTAAAAGTTGGGGCGAAATTGGAATAACACGCGTTGCACTGAAACATGCTGTCTGAGTTCGTTTTAAATTGCCACGGAATACGTAAGTAGGTGTTTGGTTCTTCTATTTTGCGCTTCAAGCGGTTTTTCAGTTAGGGGTTGGTATAACAATACGCACAGGTAATCGTTGTTGTTCATTTTAATATGTGTGATTGGAATGTATGACTAGTTGTGAATGTGTTTAAAGAATGTTTAAGCTTGAAGAGTCAGGGTGGAATGTCTGATTAGAATTCTAGTGTTCTGAGTAATTTCCATCAAATATAAACCATCTGATGGGGATGGCTTATGAGGCCAAGACAAATGGATTCGTTGATCGCAATGTCACGAATTTTGCTGAGGGAAACGTACATAGATTTGTTAGAAAATGGTTAAAAATGACCACCCCCAAATCAAGTGCACCCTCAAGTTCACTTTATGACGCACCTTGACCTTTTTTTTTCAAACATCCAGGATAAAAATGAAATTGAGGAGGACAAATGTTCTTCTATATTTAAAAAAAATGAAGAAGTGAAAAAGAGTTATGGTTGCTTTGAAGAAAACATTGATAAACTATTTAATCGGTTATTATTGTAGCAAGCAGCAGGGGTTTAACCCTTTGCGCTCGAGTGTCTCCTCTGAGCGCACATCAGCATTGAGAAATTTTTGAGAAATTCATGTTTCCCTCAAGTTTTCTATTGAAATGGAAATTTTCTGTTGTTGGGAGACGCTAGCAATAGAAACTATTGCTAAAGTATTGCTATTTTAGCAATAGTTTATTTTATTTATGATAGAAAATGGAATGTCTGATTAGAATTCTGGTGTTCTGAGTAATTCCCATCAAATATAAACCATCTGATGGAAGTGCTGATTGCAATGTCACGAATTTTGCTGAGGGAAGCGAATTGGTTGCATAGATTTGTTAGAAAATGGTTAAAAATGACCACCCCCAAACCAAATGCACCCTCAAGTTCACTTTATGACGCGCCTTGATCTTTTTTTTAAAACATCCAGCATAAAAATGAAATGAACTGCTTAAGTCGAAAATAAAATGGTCATAGAAAGTATATGGTGATCGATGCTGTTACGGGTCAGATTAGAGTTTCTTCAAATATTAAATACTATTTACAAATTTGAAACTCTAATCTGTTTTATTATTATATTATGTGTATTGAAATGTTAGGCTAAATATCGATGGACATGTTGTTACGGTACATGTAATAGTAGGTATTAGAAGCACAATTTTTACTGAAAAAGTATTGTAAGTTTCACAATAATAATTTTCTTCTATTTTTCATTGTGCAACTTATATCATATACCATGTATATATATATTTACTGGCCAATGGTAAAACATAAATCAGTATTCTGGTAATTTTTTGCATTTAAAACTTAAATAATTTTCCTTTTTTTTTTCTTGGACCTACGTCTGTGCCTAAAGACCCAAAATATCTTCTCAAAAATGATATTTTCATTAATTTTAGTTCACAGCGAAAAAAGGTGCCGATCTCTAGTATAGATAATGAATAAAATACATTGTAATTGCATACGAGTTACAATTTGTATAAAAAATTTAATAGTTTTATCAAATTTCTGTTACGTTAAACAATATATACGAGAAATAATAAATTTCTGCATTAATCACAGGACTAAAAATTGTTCTAAAAATGATCAATTGATCATCGAAAATTTGAAAATCATTTACGAAATATGAATTTTGTTCTCATCGAGCCGTCTTTTATGAAATTGTCGCGTCGACCACGCCGCGTGAAGCTTGTCAACGTCCCCATTATTTTTTACTATTTTAACAAAAGACTGGCGAATATAATGGCTCTTTGTGGCAGGAGTATCTTGTTTGTGGGACAATATGTGGGGTGTAATCGTGTTTCTTTGATAGCAGGCTGCGTGGGCATGATGCGTGATCGATCAATTTTTAACAGGGCCGATTGGTATGGCAAGAATTTCACTCGAACGCAACGTATCGATATACGCGGAAATGAATAATAAATCTCCACCCGCGTCCCTTTTTGCGACCATGTCGATCAATTTCAGATAAACGTCCTTCGATACAGGCGTCCCACTGAATTTTTTAACGGGACTACTTTGAAACGATTTTCAGATAGCGCAGTGGCAAACGTTGCTTAATTGGAAATTAAATAACTGGCTGGAATAATTTTAAATCACGAGCAGCTGGTATTTTCAATATTTTCGATATTTCCTTTCAGTATGTTTAATCGCAGTTTTATAGTACTTTACCTTTTTCGCGTAATTATAGTAAAACGTTATTTTTAATTGTACGAAGTGTTTTTTCTCGCCTTTGCAAAATCAGAGTAGCAAGGCATGAATTACTTCTTTTTTTGTTTTATCATTACATATCATTTCTTATGAGAACCATACACATAAATCTAACGAAAAAATATTGTTTTTATTCGTTTTATTTTTAGTAAAAGTCTAAGAGAATCTTTGTCTTTGAATTGTATTATATATAATTTTATATTTTAACATCGTACACTATTAATTTTACGTCTTTCGAAGATTTGCATGGCAAAAAATTAAAAAAGTAGTTTCACTTAAAATCAGCAAGGAAAACTCCTCCGTTCTTTTAAGACACCTTCGAAAAATTTGTTGCATCATAAAACATTAATTAGCTACCCTAGGGCAGTCTGGAGTCTGCCCCTGTTCGAGCCTAATCTTGCTCAAGTCGCTACTAAAGAGAAGCTTAGTACCCAGAGCAGTTTCGACAAGAAAAGAATGATCAGTTCTTTTTTTAATTCTATAAACTATACTTTGATATTTTACCAGACGATAGTCCTTGCGAAAAGAAACAACTTTTGTCTAAAAACTTTTTCCAAAGCTCTCGTAATTTGCAAGTTAAAACGCGGGATCGAAAAACAGTCGAATTTTCAAGGGTTGATTTTATCTTTTTAAAGTGTTTTTGGGGGCAGCAAAAAGAAATTGCTGAATATATATTTACACGAATACTGCATAGCCTCATAGTTTCATAATTTCTTCAATTTCTGGGCTCAGAATCTTTCCTCGCGAGTGCTCAAAGTGGTTTCTAAACTTCGAACGCTACGACTCGAAGTGGAGGAGCCGAGGTTGACGCGATGGTATTTATATGGGACAGTGACTGCCACGCATGCGCATCGCGACTGCGCGTCTCTGCGCATGTGCACATTACGAAAATATCCTCAGCGTCTTATTCAAAAAGCGCAACTTTATAAATTTGTGCGCATACACGCATTTCGCACATATCTCTCTTTATATATTGAAATAATTAAAATAATTAAAGTAGTTTCATTGCAATTGTGCCTTGTACGATTTTTAATTAAAGTAGTTTAATTTTATTTCGATTTAAGGCTTGTAGGACGTTAGAAAGTATAAAACTAGATAGATAGAAATTGTTGTCGAATGTTGGTAGCGATTTATCGACAAATTAGTGACATTAATTACTGTAACACGAGGTATCAATAGTAGTAACTATTTTGTGGTTCATTTTACGTCCCAGTGTGTTTAGCTATATGAGAATCACTGTATGAATGCCCTCATGCTGCATATGTCGTTTTGAAAACAATCCGCGTACTGACACCTGCCTCTTAAAGTGTGAATAAGTAGTTTTTCATTTGTATTTACACATTCCAATGGTTACATTAGGTTTAACTATGGTTATTAATCGTATACGTGGATTAACAATTTTCTATTTCTATTTCTACACATTCCAATGGTTACGTTAGACTTAACTATGGTTATTAATTGCATATTCATGTACAATTGTATAAGTTTTCTAGAGATGACTAATTATTTGCTATTCTGAGCATCGAGTCTTTAATGTAGTTGCATTATTTATGATAGCTTTGAGCAGCAGTTCTCAACCTATATCTTTAGGGGTGTACGTGCTTTAAAGATAAAAGATGTTTTAAAGATACGCTAAAAAAATTGACTCTGCAATTTTACAATTATACCAAATATTTTAAATAACAGCAACCACGTAAAGAATTGCCATTTATAAAGCCCACAAGAGGTGCAATTTAAGAAAATAGAAAGAAGAGATTAGAAATCATTGGCTGTGTTTGAACAGTCTTTAATTAAGTTGATATGTATAATAATTTAAGATCTTAATTAATATCTGCTTCAACATTGAATGAATGTTAACCCTTTGCGCTCGAGAGGCGACTCTGCAACTGCAGCTGTTCATCCACTGATTTCAAGTCTCAAAGCCCTACAAAAATGAATTTGAAAATTGAAAGAAGATGAAATTGTCGATTTTCAGTTGTCGAAAAACGAGATTAGTTGTATTCGCGAAGAAATTAGCGATAGAAAAAAATGATATCATCGAAAGCAAAGGGTTTCTTCCATTTCAACGATTGCTTAGTTGAATACTTTTACACTTAGGCTATTATTGATAAGAAATAAATTTCGTCGAAGGACTTAACGCAGGAGAACTTTTAACGACAGAGCGTTTCAGTCCAGCCAACAATTTGACGCGGTAAATTACAAATTTAATTGCTTATTACGAACGCTGATGCGATCAAAGCGTGGGCGAGCGTCGTGATTTACAAGTCGCGAGTTGTGGAATCGACGCTTGATTCGTGACGGTTTTATTCCTAATGACTCGAATACGATTATGGGTAACATGTTGCCATTGCGTGCGCCCGCATAGCGTCGCATTAACTGACGGAAATGCATACAAAATTAGAGTTTCGTTTACAATGTCGCTGTATAACGACCCTAAGGCACCATGAAGCCTCGTACTTGCAAAACGGAACAGAGTGAGGGGAAAAAAAATGATGAAACAGAACAGAGCGATTAGATAGATGAATATCTATGAAATCGTTCCACTTATTCGCCTCTCTGCTTTATAAGAACATTGGGGTTAGTTGTCCCAACGTGGGGTAGCTACTCCTTTTATGCACATATTTTAACTATTCGCGGAACTTTTTTAAAGATTATGTCTTGATTTATGGTGCTTCTGTGGAATAGCGTGGAATATCGAATTTACTGTCTCGAAATGGAGAAATAGAAAATAATCAAGTAAGTAATGCAACTGATAAATAGTTTTATTACGAAAAATGGAAATTTATTATTTCGTATATGAAATTATAGAAAATCTAGCATAATAGGTATCTGTCGAAAGTAATCAATATTTCTATGTATTGAATTTACTATCTCAAAATGGAGAAATAGAAAATAATTAAGTAAGTAATGCAACTTGATGAATAGTTTTATTAAGAAGAATGAAAATTTATTATTTTTTGTATGAAATAAAAGAAAATCTAGCATAATAGATATCAGTCGAAAGTAATCAATATTTCTATGTATTCGATTTTAATTATAAGAAATTTCTATGGAATAGCGTGAAATATCGAATTTACTCTCTCGAAATGGAGAAATAGAAAATAAGTAACGCAACTGATAAATAGTTTTATTATGAAAAATGGAAATTTATTATTTCGCAAATGAAATTAAAGAAAATCTAGCACAATAGATATTAGTCGAAAGTAATCAATATTTCTATGTATTCGATTTTAATTATAAGAAATTTTGTGTTAAATTCACTTTATTTTTTATTATATTCTCTGATAAAATGGTCGTTTTGAAACACATTCCGATTAAATACCAATTTTCTTCAATTCATTTACAGCAGTTGCAATTGTTACTGATCTAACGTGTATGCATTTACAAATGAAGAACTTATTTGATAACGAATTAACGACTGTACTGAATTTTTATGATCATTAGTCCAGTTACGTATTTCTTCGTTACAACAATATATCTTTATTAAAGGGTTGCATCTTGCGAGAACAACGGGACAAAAGGCATTGAATTGTCACATTAGATTTACGAGCGTGTAGTATTAAATCCAAGATCCAGGAGTGTGAGAATAGCATTAAAGTCAAGAATTAATAGAATTGGATCGCTCTTGCAAGGCTCTACGTATTTTGCTAACAATAGATGTCGAAATCAGTTCGTAATCCATCTGAGTACAACCAGAGTGACGCGTTTCAAACTTGGTTCTAGAAGAAACGCCATCTTTAAGAAAAAAATCCTTTGCACTTGGCTTTTTCACGAATGTTAGCAATAGAAATAATATTTTAGCAACCATTTCTATTTCTGACGTCTCCCAGCAATAGAAAATTTCCATTTCAATAGAAAATCTCAGAGAAACAAGTTTAACCCTTTGCACTCGATGGCTTTTTCGGTCGCAGATCATTTTTCTGTTACTAATTTCTTCGTGAATACAACTAATCTGATTTTTCAACAGTTGATAATCAATTTCATCTTCACTCGAGTTAGTTTCATCCTCGAAATTCATTTTTGTGGGGTTTCGAAACTTAAAATCATGAAAAACTCGAGTGCATGAAACATAATGGCGACTAAGAGTCGCCTTTCGAGCGCAAAGGGTTAAGAAAGAAACGTTCTAAGTATGTCAAATTAAAACAGAAGTGGAAAATGTACAGTGAAAACGAAATCAATTAAATTAATTAAATGAATAAATTAAATCTTGAACATTGATTTGTTGGGAAATTAAATTTCGTATTCATACAAATCGCTACTCGACATTTTCGACACATTTTTGAATGCAGAACAAGCTCTTATCAATTGTACCACCGTGTTGTATGCATTTATTATTTAATCAAATGCATTTCTCTAATTTTCAACCTTGATTTTCTAAAACAACGAACATTTTCTCGTCTATTTATTCACGTATAATTAAATATCTCCTTTGTGCTAACGACCATATTTATAGTTCATAGTACAATTTGAACGATTTTCTATTATTTGAATGCAGAAGAAAATTAACTTTCTTGTACCATCAATTTTTTCGAGTCCTTTTGAATGAAAAAATACATTTTTCATACCTGAATTACACTCTTCGACACTAAAACTGCGATAGAATGACAAATGAACATACTTTTTACATTATAAATGCTTGAAAGTCATATTAAAAAGGAAATGTATTGAATTACGTTCATCGAATGATACGAATTCTTTTGAAGTTTTTCTTTCGAGTCCTTTTGAATGAAAAAATACATTTTTCATACTTGAATTACACTCTTCGACACTAAAAATGCGATAGAAATTGCGTAGCACTCTCAGAATGACAAATGAACATACTTTTTACATTATAAATGCTTGAAAGTCATATTAAAAAGGAAATGTATTGAATTACGTTCATCGAATGATACGAATAAGATATATTGCCTGGCTAATTGAAAATCTATCAGTGTATCGATAAACGTCTCTCATTATGACTTATTATTCAAAGCACGAAAGAATTTCACTGATTTACACTCGTGGTGATGTTGAACTGTGCATAAAAAAACCATACACGAGCCAACTGTCCATCACAGTGTTCGTACGCTGAAATATTTAAAAAATTCGACGAAACTGATCGCGTTGCGATCACAAACTGGAAAATTTGAAAGTGTTTTACGCGGGGGGAAAATGTTCTCGCTGCTGTTAATCAAAGTCCAGACATTTAGCGTTTGGTAATTGGAGCGAGGATTTGAGATTAATAAATCAAGCACACGTGTATTATATAACGTGTACTGAAAGTATAGAAATATCAGCCGCTTTAATTATTACTTTATTAAGATTTTCGTAGAAGACTTTGAAAATCGCGTCAATTTTCGTCGATGAGTATTGCAATAATTTAAATCATTGCTGAATCATTAAAGAAAAATCTTAGAAACAAATTATATATCAGATCTTGAAAATCGCGTCAGTTTTCGTAGATGAGTATTGCAGTAATTTAAATCATTGCTGAATCGTTAAAGAAAAATCTTGGAAACAAATTATATATCAGATCTTGAAAATCGCGTCAGTTTTCGTCGATGAGTATTGCAATAATTTAAATCATTGCTGAATCATTAAAGAAAAATCTTGGAAACAAATTTTTAAGAAATTTTGTCTTTTCTTTTGTCAAAATTCTAAGGCAGCGATTTGTTTAAAATAAATTTTAGTGAAAAAGGAGCATTTTCTTCAATCGAAACGATAGAAACTCCAAAGTTAATTTCTGAATGTTAAGTTTTTTCTTGTATTTCAAATTGCATTTACTGATGACACATTTTTTACTAATTATGACCAGTCAAATCTTCGAAATATACGCTTAAATAAACAAAATTCACAGATAGTAATAGATATTTTAAATAGCAAAATAATTATATTTTATTTTGTTAATTAAAGTAGGAAGAGAAGAAAAATTACTTTTATTTATTAATAAAAGGTGTATTATTAAGTTTTTTTAAAGTTACGTGGTACCAACATAATAATTATTCACGAATTATTATCACAGACATTCATAAAACCCGATTAAACGTTTTATATATTTTATATATGTATTATACATTACAGAAACGCATAAAAAAGACAATTTATACGCATAACAGTATTTAAAAATTCATAAATTATTATTCAACCACGAATTATGCGGCTCCTTAACAAATAATTAATATTTGCTTGCGAGGCGTAACGATTATCAGCTCGTTAAATTCTTTTGCACTTTCACATACTTGACTCTCTTAAATAACACATTCCCGTTGTTCAGCAGCGTTTATCGACGATGGTGTTCCGGGTCGAACAATTTTAAAGCCATTTAAAACTCGCGCGTGCAGCGTAATTGCGAACGGAGATTGATTAAACCTTTTAAATTTTCAGTCGGAGAAACGCAGCTTCGCGAGATAGAATCGCTGGTAATTAGCATTAACTTCGAATAATTTGCTCGAAGGAATTAATTGAAATCGATAGTTTCTTCAGCGTGGAATGTGGAGAATGTTGTACATTCTTCTTTCAAACGTGGAAATGTGTTTCTTACTTTTTTTTTATTGGAATGTTGAGCCATTTTGTATGCAGAAATTTAACATTCTAAAAAGCAGATTTATGTGAATTCATAACCAGATCGTTTTACGATTCCATCTACTTTCTTTTCGTAATTGTGCAAAATAGAAAGCTTGTTTAAGTATTCCTCGAGCGGAACCATGTTTTATTCTTGCGTGTCGTATTTTGCTCCAGAAAAGCTAAAAGAATGCGCCAGTTCTTCTTTTCTTCCTTTCCATAATTATTGATTTTAATCCTCCTCTTCTTCTTTTTATATTCAATAGAACTCTCTGCACCCCCATTTTTATATATATCCACCTATTTCGAGCAGAAGAGCTGTTTTTTAACAGTCTTTTACTTGGGTAGAAATAATGGTAAATCTAATTTCTTCTTCTCGTCTTCCACGAATTCTTCTTCAAATTTACTTTCTGCACATCTGCTGACATACTTGAATTCTTTTCTTCGACATTTATTCAGTCGTTTGCTAAAAACTGTCACAAAGTAAGTAATCGAAGCAATGTAATTACAATTCAAAACATTTTATAAAATACGTATCACTTTGGAAAAATTCGAAGACGAATTTTCTTCTTTAATATTTCCACTTTTGTTTATTTCGTTTCTTCATGAAACTCGTAAAGTTTCCGCCATTACAGTTTCAGTCAGGGTTAATAACTACATCTCCATAGAACAGATCTCCTCACGTAGAAACGATGTCAAGCTTGATTCAGACCAGAACCACACGAAACTCCGCAATTTGTCTTATTTTTTCCTACGAATCATAGCTACCTCGCTTCGAAACGCAACCACTATGTATTTCCACCCTTTCTTCAACTCTTCCTCTTGAACAGCATCCTTTGAAACCATCTTTAACAATAGATTTACGAACATTTCTTATTTACCCAGCTCTATGGACACGCGTCAATTTGAATCGTGCTTTTCTTCTTCTTCTTCTTGTATTTTTTAAGTTGCGTCAACTCGATTGTGTGGTTGACAACTACTTGACATTTAACCCTTTGCGCTCGAGTAGTCGCCATTGCGTTTCATACAACAACTTTAAAGTCTTTCATCGACTGATTTGAAGTTTCGAAGCCCCACAAAAATGGATTTCAAAAGTGAAATTAGCTCGAGTAAAGGTGAAATTGATTTTCAATTGTTGCAAAATGAGATCAATTGTATTCGCGAAAAAATTAGCGATGGAGAAGACGCTGTACGATCGAAAAGAGTCGTCGAGTGCAAAGGGTTAAGGAACATCAACGCAAATTTCAGTTTTTAATTATAATTCCTTTTTAGAATTATTTTAAATCGCGTGAAACACATAAAAGAAGACAATGTTTTGTTGTACTTTAATCTGGATTTCATAAATTCATTTCTTAGAACAAGCGACGACGAGTATATCCGTCAAACGCAGAGTAAATGTCGCTGTTAAACTAATGGATCAACAAAACCGACGATAGTTTATACAACGAACAATTTTCTTAGTAATATTTCTTCTTCTTCTCCTTGTATTTTTTACATTCGTCATTTAACCCTTTGCGCTCAAGAGGCGACTCTCAGCCGCCATTGCGTTTCATACGACAACTCGAGTTCCTCATTGACTGATTTCAAGTTTCAAAGCCCCACAAAAATGGATTTCAAAAGGGAAATTAGCTCGAGTGAAGATGAAATTGATTGCAAACTGTCGAAAAACGAGATTAATTGTATTCGCAAAGAAATTAGCGATGAAGAAGACGCTGTACGACTGAAAATAGTCGTCGAATGCAAAGGATTAAGTATTTGTTTCTACTGGTTGTTTTCCACTGTAGCCAAGTGGCTAGACAAGGCGCAGTATATTTATTTCTTTTAAAAACCTTGAGACGCTGTTGCAAGAGTGGATTGTTTTGGTTGCTTCCTTCTCTTTCGGTTTCTTCTTCCTCTTTGGTACTTTATGCACGATGTTATGATGTAGTGAATTGTTTTCGTTGTGCTACATCTATTGCACATTGGTTTGTTTTCTTTTTTTTATGAGCTATGAATTCTTATTCTTTAGTTAATCTTGTTTGTGAAATGAGAAGGCTGGGCTTGATTCATAAATGTTATTTCTGATTTGTCGTATCTGTGTGGAACGTGAGTTCCTCCATGTTAGATTCCAATGGTTCATTATACTTTTGTTAAAAAATTCCAACACTTTTTTATGAAGCATGTTTTTATTTCACCTCTAAAGATAGTAGAAATCATTCAGATGCTTAATTTCAAACTAACACTCTGCAAATGTGCAGCAGTGAAAAATAAAGAAGCGCAAACATTTTACCTACGTCAAAGTTTAATAAAATAATTGTTCATCAAAATTCTGTGTACACAAATTATGAAATTTTAATGGGCGATCGTTTTCAATTTTAATATGAATTTATCTCCCCTCTTTGAATGTTTAAAAATTGCGATACCAAAGCGCTTGATCGTTCGACTTCGCAATTTTATCAATTTTCTCTGCTCCTCGTCTCGTGGCGTTAATCAGCCTGGCAAATGAATGCCTCGCACAGTTATATGTTGGATAATGGTAATTGGCCAGGCGGACAGCGGCTGTTTTGAAGCCCTAGTGACTGCGAAACGGTAATTGGCTTCGATTCGCGTTGTTATTGAGACGGTGATTATTGGTGAAAAAGAGGCAAAGGGACAAATAGTGGAAAAAAGGGGGAAGCGAAAAGGCAGTGCTGCGAAAGCAACGGTGGGACCAGCAGACAAAGGTGAATGGTTGAAAGGAAGCAATTAGTAATAAGGAAACTATTCTGATTAAAAGTGACGAAAGGGGGTCACGAAAAAGGGTGGCTCAGATTCTGGAACAAATTAAAGGGATGGAACTTAAAGAAACATTAAGAGATTTAAGTCAATCGTCTTAAGAGATGAGAATTTCTATAGAAAATATTTATATCTACCTAATTATAAACGATGAATGTAAGTACGCAGCGTGAGAAATTGTTGATGCAAATGATGCAAAGTGGACTAAACTGAACCAAATCAAATTTCGAAATTAAATGTTTTGATATAAAAGTGTTTTCTTCTTTTTTTCGTTGGAGCTATAGAAATTAATTATTTAATCTTATCGAATCTTTCCCAGCAATAGAAACTATTGCTAAATTAGCAATAAATGTTTTGATATAAAAGTTTTCTCTTCTTTTTTTCGTTGGAGTTATAGAAATTAATTATTTATGTTTTTTGGTAGAGAATTCAATGATCTATGAGAATACATATTAACCCTTTGCATTCGAATCTTTCTCAGGCATTAGCAATAGAAACTATTGCTAAATTAGCAATAAATGTTTTAATATAAAAGTGTTTTCTTCCTTTTTTTCGTTGGAGTTATAGAAATTAATTATTTATGTTTTTTGGTAGAGAATTCAATGATCTAAGAGAATATATCTTAACCCTTTCATTCGAATCTTTCTCAGGCATTAATAATAGAAACTATTGCTAAATTAGCAATATTTTAGCAATAGTTGGAATGCATGCAACTGCAAGCAATGCAATTCTCAAAAAGCTGCGATGGAATAAGATTAACCTTTATAATCACTAATCAATGTTGATGTCTTCTCAGAGAAACATTCGAGTGCAAATCCATTTTCTTTGCTTACTGGTTAATCCAGTTTCTAGGAAAAATCTTTATTATTTTTAATTTGTGAATATTTAAACAAAATATGGCATGACAAAAGTTTTCGTGCGACTCTAATTGTTATCAAGTTAATTGTGCATAATAAAGTTTCGTGCGAGTATAAATATAAATGTATGTTACACATTTGCTTGAAGAATGCTTGCAGTATTTGCTTACAGAAATAAATATGTAACGTTTATAAATTAATTGCGAATCCGTTGACTCTCAAATTGAATCTTTGGTAAATAAGACTTCGTGAGATAAAATATAACACGCTAATTAGATTAAAAATCCAATCTATGGCAATTATTAAACACGCGTAAGGAAATTAAATGTTCGAAAATAATAACGTTAAGCTTTTTGATGACAAGCACTCGGTTAAAACAGTTAAAACGTAGTTGAAATACGAACAAATTAATGTTTTCGAAATTATGAAAATATACGTGGTGTCGAAAATATTTTAACTCCATTTGCAGGAAAATAATGAATTTCAAAGTTATTTGGAAAAATTAATTAGCAATCAAGCTGTTATTGACAGTAAAGGATATGCTATGAAATATTGCGTTCTCCATTTAAACCACCTTGAAACATTCACTTCGAAACAATTTATTGTCAAAATAGCAATATCATAGCAATAATTTCTATTGCCAAAATAGTAATATTTTAGCAAGAGTTTATACTGCCAAAATAGCAAAATTTTAGCAAGAATTTCTATTGCTATTTTAGCAATATTTTAGGAAGAGTTTCTATTGCTATTTTAGCAATATTTTAGCAAGATCTTCTATTACCAAAATAGCAATATTTTAGCAAAAGTCTATTGCCAAAATAGCAATATTATAGCAAGATCTTCTATTGCTAAAATAGCAATATTTTAGCAAGAGTCTATTGCCAAAATAGCAATATTTTAGCAAGAGTTTCTATTGCAATATTTGAACGGTAATTTCTATTGCCAAATAGCAGTATTTTAGCAAGAGTTTCTATTTCCAAAAGAACAATATTTTAGCAATATCTTCTATAGCCAAAATAGTAATATTTTAGCAAGAGTCTATTGCCAAAATAGCAATATTATAGCAAGAGTTTTTATTGCCAAAATAGCAATATTTTAACAACAGTTTCTATTGCCAAAATAGCAATATTTTAACAAGAGTTTCTATTGCCAAAATATCAATATTTTAGCAAGAGATTCTATTGCCAAAATAGCAATATTTTAGCAATAATTTCTATTGCCAAAATATTCTAGCAATAATTTCTATTGCCAAAATATTCTAGCAATATTTTAGCAAGAATTTCTATTTCTAACATCTCCCAGTAATAGAAAATTTCCATTTCAATAGAAAACTTCAGAAAAGCATCCATTTCTCAAAAAACTGCGATGGAGTAAGTTTATCCTTAGTAATCCCTAATCAATGCTGATGCCTGTTTAGAGGGGACATTCGAGTACAAAGGGTTAATATGGCGATACGAGTATGCGTTAGGAAAAAAAAGTTCTCTACACCACGATTTCCTATAACGCGAATCTACTATGTACAATATTTTTGATAAAAACTGCTTTAAAACTTACACAACTAACCCACAGAATTAACCTATATTTCGTTCAAACATGTAGAAGTTAATTGTCCATCTAAAACAGCATAAACATATTTTTGTAAATATAATCACTTGTTTCGTAACTCGAAAAGAGACGCATAAAATTGAATAAAACACTAAAAGCGCTGTAGCCCAGAAACTTCTTTTCTCAGCTGTATATTCAGAAAGTTTTGACGACACAGAGTATAAGCAGGATTACCCATAATCTCAAGTATGCTATCCGCAACCCATCTCATGCACCATCTTTCAGAGGCTTTAGCGTAGTATCGTTAATATGATCTAAATAATTTTATCGTTCGATACACTTTGAGCGTTAAAGTGTATCCATACGAGCCTTCGCTTCTTACTTGAAAATCTAAACGCTAATTTAATTCTGAATGAAAAATCATAATACGTTAGCTCTGTGGATTCTACAGTTATTAGTTATGATCGAAATAACTTGGAATTCGTAGGAAGTCTAACCTAATTTTATATATCATATTCATTATTTCATTTTGTTTTCATACAGCAACTTTGGAAATTAAATGATTATTCCAAATTATATTCTTTTTCAATTTTAAGTAAAAAAGTATGTAGCCATATTGATCCTAATCTAATTTTATAATTCTACGAATAGAATTATAAAAGTTTATTTATTTAATCTACTTTCATGCATCGATTTGGCTGAAATAAATATGTTCTTAAATAATAAATCTTGGCTAAAATTTGCGTTCGAGATATTTTCTTGAAGGATACAAGCTCTTCAGGGGCACTAACGCAAATGTGTATATTTAATTTATAAAAATTAAAGTTATTCTAAATGAAAAGAAGAACAACAACAATATAGCAGCACTAAAAGTATTTTATTCTACTTGATAATCACTGCTTTGTAAATATCACAGCACTGTCTTTGTTGTCTTAAAATTCTTTTAATTATTTGAAAAGTATAATTAATATTTGATAAGTAAAATAGCAAGTATGTAAAACGCAATCAATTTTAATGCTAGTATCAACTTAAATGCACAATTTCTGGCATTAGTTCCTTTTTAGAAAAGATTCTAAATGTACACACACATTATACACAAACATCCCTGAAGAGATTAAAAGAGAGAAAACTCCAAAGTAATTGATAACAACCTCAAGCATTTTTTTCAATGGTGTTAAACAGAACGAACAGTCTCAACAACTCTGTTGGCAGAAAAGTAGCCTTTAAAATTTGATATGTTCACGTCAGAGGGGTAACTCTGTTGCCAGGGTGCATGTTCTTTTCTAAAAGTTCCTGCAATTTATACTTCACGGGAAATGTATAAAAATGCGGGAAGTTTGTGTAACGCAATACATCCGCCAGCTGTATTTTAGTTTTTTGTATTCCATAAAGGATTTTCCCACCAGCGAGCTAACTTTCTTTACTCCTACTTTTCTTCCATTTTCTACAGTCTGGATATGGGGGAAAGCAGGTATACTTTTCACTCGATGCATGTTTTTTAACCTGTTGCTGTTTTTAAATCATTATTTAATGATTGAAGTGAAAGATATGGGTATGAAGGTTGTTCAAGGTCATATTTGTCCTTTCTGCTTAAAGAGTGTCCACCCTAATCTGTGTTGACGCGTCGTGTAACCGAATGGTCGACCAAAACGCCCATGAATGGCGTACAACTGAGTGATTTTCAATTACAGTCGTTTTTTTCATCTGCAATGAATCGTACAATTGCACGTGTCGCTATAAAATTTTCATCATTGTACAATAATTGTTAAACTTTCAGCTGCTCAAGTAAATGCAATAAACCTCTCTTTCTCTCTACAGATTTAATTTAAATGATATATTTAATCTATATACTATGTTTTGTGCTCATATTTTTGATTTCGTAAGAAGAGAACGATCGAATAGAAATATCTTTGAATTCTCTCGTGCAGTTTATGCGAAAATGAAGATGTAAATGTTTTTTTTCTACAATATGATAATTTTAATTGTAAGGCAAACTTGATGGCTATTATGATTAACAACAAAGTTTTATTTTAATATACATTTCAGAATTTAATGCATTGTAATTTTAATTATATATTTTAAAAGATAAAATTATTTTAAATTGCTATATTCGACGATCAGCAAAGAATGCTTTTTACAAAATTAGCAAACTTCAGATTTAACAAAGATATTTCCATTTGATCGCTCTTTTCTTACAAAATTAAAGCTATGAGAACAAAAATATGGTATGTACAGTCAGTCCTCGATTTACGCGATTTAAAAAAAAGAATTAAATTTTATATGATCCAGGATGGATTAGCTGGTCTCGAAGCTCAAGACCTTATGTTTTTTAACCCTTTGCACTCGATTGTCGCCTCTGAGGGAATTGGTTGCTAAGATAAAAATTTATTCCACCGCAACTTTTTGAGAAACGCATGTTTCCCTAAAGTTTTCTATTGAAATGGAAATTTTCTATCGCTGGCAAGTTGCTTGGTAATAGTTTTCATTGCTAACTTTTACCAGCAATGGCAAAAATTGCTGGTAAAGCGTCGAGAGCAAATGGTTAACTTGTTATTGTTTTTAAATCATTTTCATGAATTATTTCAGATGGTTGAACGATCTGCGAAAGTTATAAAAGCAGTGAATAATGATATTACATGCTACACTTGAATTTATGAAGAAAATAAAAGGGTTTAAAGACAATTAACAGTAAACTGATGCTTGAAGTAACATTATAATATTCTCTTGAGTGTAGATCTATTTTACTTTCACCAATGCTTCGAAACTAAAACATATTTATCACTAAAAATGCTAAATTTCGTGTTTTCCTCGACTTACGCGAAAATCTTCGAAATTAATTAACCAAGAACCAATAATTCGAGGACTTATTGTACATAAATATATAGAAGGGAATGTGGTTGACCGATGCACAGTTCCCAATGCATCGAAATGGCCAACGTGCGCCACGATGGGAGACAATGCGTCGATATGACAGAACTCGAACACAGAGAGCCATTCTGGTTCTATAAACGCGTCATACAGCCACTTGAACAAACATCAATTTGATATCTCTCGGATATTCTGTCATTTCTGTGGCCGCCTCTGCCGTGGCGCCATCGCGCACATAAACGTCTGACTGTTGAACTGTTTACACCTGTCATGGCCTCTCCATTTCTTCTTGGACCTCTCGCACTTGCCCTTCTCGCTACTTGTTCGTCGCCTCCTTTCTCTGTAATCCTTTTCTCGCATTATCATTACCCACTTCGTGTCTTTCAACTGTTTACTCTACGGTGCTCTTCGAGCAGTCACCTCCTCCACCTTTCTTCTTTTCAGTTAGCTTTCTTCACTTGTACTGTCCACGTGCGTTGTACTGGTTTGACAATAGCTACGTTTCTTCTTTTGATCTACGAATTATATAGGATTTTTTAAGTTTATTTCTTTACTACCACTTTTCTTCCATTTTCTACAGTGTGGATGTGGAAGAACAGGTGTACTTTTTTTAACCCTTTGCACTCGAATGTCGCCTCCCTTTTCTGTAATCCTTTTCTCGCATTATCATTACCCACTTCGTGTCTCTCAACTGTTTACTCTGCGATGCTCTTCGAGCAGACACCTCCTCCACCTTTCTTCTTTTCAGTTAGCTTTCTTCACTTGTACTGTCCATGTGCGTTGTACTGGTTTGACAATAGCTACGTTTCTTCTTTTGATCTACGAATTATATAGGATTTTTTAAGTTTATTTCTTTACTACCACTTTTCTTCCATTTTCTACAGTGTGGATGTGGGAGAACAGGTGTACTTTTTACTTGGTGTATGTTTTTTAACCCTTTGCACTCGAATGTCGCCTCTGAGGGAATTGGTTGCTAAGGTAAAGATTTATTCCACCGCAACTTTTTGAGAAACGCATGTTTTCCTAAAGTTTTCTATTGAAATGGAAATTTTCTATCGCTGGCAAGTTGCTTGGTAATAGTTTTCATTGCTAACTTTTATCAGAAATAACAAAAATTGCTGGTAAAGCGTCGAGAGCAAAGGGTTAACTTATTGTCTTTAAATCATTTTCATGATTTATTTCAGATAGTTGAAACTTCCCTTTGATATTTAATACATGTGAATTCAATTTTTCACTGCTTGTTAGCTGACCATTTGTTGCAACTCAAAATTAAGCATACACGTACAGTTGTAAGAATTATAATTGTTTTCAGTTCTTCTAAAAATTCAATCACTTATAAAAAATTATCTTTATAGACAAATAAGCTTTTCAATAAATATTCTAAATTCTTAGAATATTCTGAAGACCAAGTTTATGATACTTGCAATCCTCTACTTTTGAAGGTTTTCGTGTGTGCATACACATTACAAAAATGTCGTTTGGAAATTTTTGTTTCAAAAGATTAAGCTTGAAGATTAGGATTTTAGAAGTTACTTTGTTGTCGTACAATTTGTAAACATACGCGCTCAATACACTTCCTGACTATCCTGCTCGATAACTGTTGTTGCGTTATAAGCTTAAAGACTCGTAAATGGCTCTGCTAGCACCACAGATCACTGAGTCTATTGATTCTGCGTGTCGTACATAGAAAATGTAAATATATTAAATAATTGACAATCCACGCAGCCAGTAATAGTAAATAACTAAACGTAAGTACCGTAGATAACATATTTGTTAACCCTTTGCACTCAATGACTTTTTCGATCGCAGATCATTTTTTCTATTACTAATCTCATTTTTCAACAGTTGATAATCAATTTCGTCTTCACTCGAATTGGTTTCACCTTCGAAATTCATTTTTCTGGGGCTCCAAAAATTAGAATCATGAAAAACTCGAGTTACTGCATGAAACTCCATGAGAGTCGCCTTTCGAGCGCAAAGGGTTAACTTAATAGACACGAGAATTACAATTCGCCAACCAGAACTGGTGGACCTTAACATTTTATAAGGTTAGTTTATGGGAAGCCATTTGCGCGTTGGAGTTGGCAAATCTCATTATGGAAATCTGTTTATCATTAAACATCTATCAGTTTGACGTTAGTGGATGCTAACAGTGGTACGCGACGTGCATGTGTACGCACGTGCATCTGTGTAATTTGTGTTAGCATCTTGGGACACTGTACATTAAACAATGGCGGTGTGTAAATAGATTTTGGTAACTTGCCTTTAGGATTGATTAATGGTATCACGTTCAGTGGGCTTTGTTGACGTCCCCCTTTAGGGGTCTGTTGCAAGCCGCGACAAAGATCTGAGAAACCGACCTATTTGTGGACGATTCGTTAACGTCCATTAGTATTCGACAGATGGAATTTCATTCAACGCTACGAGGCTGCAAGCTGGAGGCTACGAAGATTATGTTCTTTTACATATCTTTGCGATCCTTTGTCGAGCGTGACTCGACATCGCTAAATAAGAAAAAGAAGCAAATATAAATTGCAACAAAGTTTTAGAGTTGTTTTAGAGTTTACAAATAACAATCGAGGAATTGTCATGCAACTGACAACATTTTCAAGTAAATTTCAAGTGAATTTCAAACGAAACACTTGAAATAGTACGAAATTGTTAGCGACTGAGCTACTAAATTGAAGAATAATTCGGATTGCAAAGGGTTAACCCTTTGCGGTCCTTTGTCGAGCGTGATTCGACATCGCTAAATAAGAAAAAGAAGCAAATATAAATTGCAACAAAGTTTTAGAGTTGTTTTAGAGCTTGCAAGTAACAGTCGAGGAATTGTCATGCAACTGACAACTTTTTCAAGTAAATTTATATTTATTAACCCTTTGCGGTCCTTTGTCGAGTGTGACTCGACATCGCTAAATAAGAAACAGAAGCAAATATAAATTGCAACAAAGTTTTGGAGTTATTTTAGAGTTTGCAAGCAACAGTCGAAGAATTGTCGTGCAACTGACAACTTTTTCAAGTAAATTTCAAGTGAATTTCAAATGAAACACTTAAAATAGTAGGAAATTGTTGGCGACTGAGCTACTAAATTGAAGAATAATTCGGACTGCAAAGGGTTAATGTAGCGATAACGATAACAATATTATGATAAACTGTTTTTAAGCACCACTTTTTACTTTCTTTTAGCATTTGTGTAAATTGTAATTTCAATACACTTTAATAAGTTCCGTTTTGTTGAACGTCACCTTTCGAAATATGAAAAGAATTGCGATGGTGACTATGGACAGACAGAATAATACGTAACGATATCGTGACTTAGACAAAATGAAGCTAAAGTAACACGTGTAGGACCACAAATTTTTGAATTTGTGGTACATGTACATTTTAAGGAGAGACGTTTGTACTTGTGACTTTCTACAGTTATTTGTGAACATTGTAATTTCAATACAAACATCTGACTATAGATAACTTTATGGTGGGAATTCTTCTGATAACGTTAGAAACCACCAAGTCCTAATTTACACGAATGAATTCATACGTAAAGAAAGCATTGAATTCATACGTTGAGAAACTTATAAAATTCATCGCAAGCTCATGATGGCTGTCAAAATCACCATGGCTGTGTGCTCTACTACGACTACGTTGTTCTCATTCACAATTCTACGCGAATCCCTCTCCGTTGCCTAGAAAAAACCCACCTTAAAGCCGCTTTCAGTGCGATCCAGTGTGCCTCCACGCAGTATCGAGTGTTTTTCATAGAATTGGAAAAGGATATAATATATACGTACGTCAATATGGACAGCACAGTCGCGTATCAAAATGCATTACATTCTGTCGCTAGAAAATACGCGACCACACTATAGTCGCATGGACACAGAACGAGGGTGCGCAACAAGTGGATGGCCACATTTAGAACGTTACAACGCAGCGTACAATTGTCGCATGATGTACATATATTTGCTAAATTTGATGCTCGTGTCACGACCATCGTGGACGATAAACATTACGATCCAGTAACTGGTCGCAGTTGTATTATTGCATTTTAGGGCACGTCCATGCGTCCGTAACGTAACGTGCAATACAATATGCAGTGCGATTCAATTCGCCCGCGTGAACATGGAGCCTGCACGTCCTTCCAACGTATCGACATACGCGTTCGCGTTGCTCTGCATGTCGAAACAACTTTTCTTAGTTACTTTGGGCGATAAAACGAACACTCACGTATCTGACGCTGCGTCTGTCGTAAACGATGACTCTCGTCGTGGACACTCGTTCAATCATAACTTAAACGAACCGTGAGAAGTTGATACTTACGACTTAACACTTGAATTTTGTTTTACACCAGTCGTCGTGTTTTTATAAAATATAAAAATAAGAGTTGGTTATAAATTATGAAGTCTGTCGTAAACGATGTCCACCATGACGCTCGTTCAATCATAACTTAAACGAACCAAGAGAAGTTTGTTACTTATGACTTAACACTTGAATTTTGTTTTAAACCAGTTGTCGTGTTTTTATAAAATATAAAAACAAGAGTTGATTATAAATTATGGAATTTATACTTTAAACATAGCAAAGGGTGACGAGTTAAGACTGTTTAATCTTTAATGTGACAAGTATGAGACAAGTCACTTTGAACTGAAATTTTCAATTAACTCTAGAATTTCTAGTTGATATAGTTCACTTAAAAGTTTAAGAAAAACTATTAATATCAATAATAAAAGTTGTGACATTAGTACTATTATTATTATATGAAAAGGAACTTTTTAAAAAAGAATATTATTACAAATTAATTTAGCCTATAATATTTGATATTAAGACAAATAGATAAATAGATACTTTTTAGTTATTTTAGACTGTTTATTTTTTACATAGAAATAAAATTGTCTTACGATAAAATAAATGCAACATCCGTAAGATTATTATTTTCATTATTCAGTGGATGGAATAGTTTTATGACAAACAATGCAAATTAATTCTAAAAGTAATATTGTCAGCAGCTAGATACCAACATACGTAAATGTTTAAAAGTTTTCTTTTCCAATTTGCTAGCATCATATCGTTAAATAATGAACGCACAGTTTTGGTTGAAGCTTTCTATGCAGGTGATTTCTCGAAGAACAAAGCTGGATATAAAATGGAAGTATTTATTAAATAGTAACTTCGTTAACAAACGAGACATATATGGCCATAAGCATTGGGATAGTGTCTATAACTTTTTATTAGAGTTCACGAGTAACATACAATATTAATGATACTGATGATATTAGATCCATACGTGTCCATTAAATATAAATTGTCCACTCGACTTCATCAGAATGCAATAAAAGCATATACGCAAGTAGTGGAGTGATATTTAAAGACCTGAGCATTAATTTACCATAAAAATATTTCCACACTCTTATTGGTTTTACTTTAATATTCTGTCTTTTAAATAATTTGAGGGACACAGAATGAATAAAATAATTTTAGGTATTTTAAGTTAATATATAAAATTTATGACACAATTAAATGAAATTAAAATATACTCTTTTACGTAAATAAATTGTGACAAAAATAAATCAAGCAAAAGAAATTTATTAGTGTGTGTAGAGAATGTAGACAAATTTTTTTAAACAAATATGTATAAAACAACTATTTCTTATATATTTGGAAAAAATATAAATAATTATCTTTTTATAATTAAAAATAAGTATTGTACATACTTTTAAATATTAAAAATTATGATATTATGAATTAAATGTCTTTTAAATATTGTATGAATATAATTATGAGTTAAAAATTTTTTATTTTTAACAGAGTTAAGAGATAACTTTAGTAATATTTCATTTTGCATTCATTGAACTTTCAATGAATTTTCAATTGAATTTTCAATTAAGCACATAGAAAATATTAAAACGTAACTATTCATTAACTTCTGAACAATAAAAAAATGTTTTTTAAATATTGTATGAATATGTATACAATATTTTGTGTCACTAAGATACTAATTATGGCTAAAAAATTTGTATTTTTAACAGAATTAAAAGATAAATTTAGTAATATTTCATTTTACATTCATTCAACATTTTCAATTAAGCACATAGAAAATTTTAGAACGTAACTATTCGTTAACTTCTGAACAATCAAAATTTTATATTTACATTAAGTAAAAATATTTTATAGAGACAAAAAAAAATTCCTGAATCTCACGTTTGAATCTTCACACTTCACACTAATTCTCTCCATCTACACCTTTCTAAATCAAATTGTACAAACAACTCGATCCCATTGCAATATTAATCCATCACGTTGGTTAAACGAACATCCAAAGTTTCTAACAGTTAGTATCGTTTAAGAAACTAACATTCCAAAGTTGGCATACTCCTATATAAATTCATGAAAGTGCCCATGCAGGGAAACGTGACGCTGTTTAATAATTAATCGGGAAAAATCTCCAGCAGTCGACTCGAACTCCGGATAACCGAGCGGCATATTACGTGGAAATGCAGACGAGATTTACTCGAGATGAGAGCCTGGCCCGATGCTCGTGAAAAATTCAAGAGAAGCATTTCGTAGCCGTGCCTCCCGATTTTCTTTCCTCAGCGCCCCTTCTTTTTCCCTCCAACACACTTTTCCGCCCCTAAAACGCTCGATCGGCTCCCTTTTATGCGACGAGCAAGGACCTCCGTTTCATGGCGTATTTGCAAATTCGTATTATCAATGAAATAGTAACCCCAACGTCGCCTCGTCGAATAATTTATCGCCGCGGGTACAAATTCCAATATGGCAGCTTTCTGTAAATTTGAATATTGTAATGTCGTAACGCTGTTACATCTGTTCTGCGGTTGGCAGCCTTTAAGTAACCTTTGAGTAAATTTATAATCGTGAATCAATTACTTTGTGATGATAGTGTGAATACAGATTGGTCGCCATTTGAAAAAAATGTGGAAAGAAAAGCAAGGGAGTAGATTTTGAATATCA
The DNA here is from genome assembly GCA_963969225.1 of Xylocopa violacea. Taxonomy (NCBI): domain Eukaryota; kingdom Metazoa; phylum Arthropoda; class Insecta; order Hymenoptera; family Apidae; genus Xylocopa; species Xylocopa violacea. The sequence goes on from CAXAJV010000004.1 coordinate 27,679,411, forward strand.
AAAATTGATGGTGAATACTCCTTATGCTGTGAATCTTTTTTAGAATTTTAGATGTTGGAAATTAAAATTGTTGCATACTTTTACATGGAAACAGTTTTAATTTTCAACATCTAAAATTCTGAAAAAGATTCACATTCATTTACAATTGTTGCATACTTTTACATGAAAATAGTTAATACGTTATGTGAAAATTATACACGCGTATACACACACAGAGCTGTGTAAGAAAAAAAAAAGTGCCTCCATATTAAAAGGAGAAAAGAAACTATAAAACGATGTATGGTACAGTAAAGTGTCAATTATCTGGACCAATTAGGACTAAAGTGTTTTGCAAAATCGAATAGATGGGATAATGAAACATGCATGTACTTACTCAGCTTATAACTATAGAAATGAAGGCTATTACTGTCGTAATTTGGAATGCAGTATAATTAATTTTACTTACTGTCAATTAATTTTTTGTGAATACTTTCGTGATAGCAATATCTATCTGTTATTATTGAAATTTTTAAAACAGGAATTCTTAGTTGAAAAACCGTTAATATGTTTGTAAAAAAAAAATATTGCAAGTAACACAGTCACTCTGCTAGGGTTTTTTGATCGCTTGGCTAAGGCTACAGGATTGGTGAAAGGAACTATAAAAGGATATTGCGCATTTTTGGGGATTGAAGTTCTGCGCAGGTATACAAACGCTTAAGTATGGAAAATCTTATAAAATACAATTTGTTATTTAAAAAAATATATATATTTAGATAGATATATTTTCAACCTCAAATAAAAAAACAAATGTGTACAAGATATTATGTACTGAGAAAGTTTACTAAAAAAAGCTTTACTATAGCGTTTCCCAAACTGTGTTCCACAAGTAATTATGAAATCCTAGTGTTAAAACAACTAAATTATAACTAAAAACCGAAATTTACTCTAGCGTTCCTTAAAAATTGTACGACTTAAAAAGTGTTCCACAAACAATTACTAAGTGTTCCTCAAAGAATTATGAAATTGTAGTTAAAGTAGAACAAAACATTGTCTGCTCACACAATTTAAAACAATTAAATTATAACTAAAAACCGAAATTTAGTCTAGCGTTCCTTAAAAATTGTACAACTTAAAAAGTGTTCCACAAACAATTACTAATTATTCCTTAAAGAATTATCAAATTGTGGTCAAAGTACAACAAAACATTGTCTGCTTTATGTGTATCATATAATTTAAAACAACTCTGAAGATCAAAATTCACTCTAGCGTCCCTTAAAAATAGTGCAACTTGAAAAGTTTGGGAAACGCCACTTCACTATAATACAATTAAAGAATAAAAAGCTGTTAATCTCAGAGTATAGAAGGTATATACGTATAGTTCGATCGCATAGATGGGTTATCAGAGAGTAAAGAACGCCCAAACGGACAGAAATCATCCTTATCAGTCCTGAACGAGTTGGGCGAACAAGATACGCCGGTTCCACCCTTGGCATGAGATTATAGGTGTGAAAGGTACGTGGCGCGTCACGTGCTAACGATAAATTCTACGTCCCTCGTACGCTTCTTCGTTCAGATAAAAAGCTGGCCCCTTCGCTCCTCAAACAAGAATGCTCCCTTTCCTTTCACCGCTTTGTTCCCGGACGCTTCAGTCGTATCCGTTCCTCCCAACGGTCCGACTACCGTGCGCAGAGCTGCGAGGAGGGGCAATAAGGGTATTCACGTGACTCCGCCTGCGACACTCCGGCATTCATTGAAGTTTGTGGGATCGAGGACGTTACATGGTCCGATTCGTGGACGTCGCTCGTAATGAAAATGCGTGCGCCCTCGTCTTTATAGCCGCGCCAGGAGAGGGATCCGTGTATGTGGCTTCCACAACCAATCGGACTCGCATTTCTCTTTCATTACTTAGCAACGTGTCTCTGCACAGTAGGTGCTTGTTTGTAATATCGAGTTCTGCAACAGGCGGGTTCAGCGTGCTCAACCCCTCTCCTCGTACGAGTTTGCGACTTGTTGCGAGTTTTTAGCTTGGTCCTGGTACGCTATGGGTCTTTCAAGGGAGTTGAATGAGGAATTCTCAAAGATTCTCTGTCATCGAGTCCTAGTTTTATCGTTACCGCTCACTGGTTATCAGCTTTCGCTGTTCAAATAACTCTATGTTCTCATTCTTTAAGCAGACTTCGCGAATTACGATAAAACACTTCGTCTTCAATTCCTCCCGTCTGCTTGTTACCCCAAAAGCTGCTTCCAGTTTCTAGGAATTGAAGCAGAACGCGGTGCGATATCGAATTTGTTGTTCTAAACGTGCTTCAACGTCTGCTCCCAAACTAATCCCAACGACGCACCGCGACCAGGCGTGGAAGCTTTCGTTTAAGGCGCGTCTACGCGGTATTCTTAATTCGTAACGCAGTGCTCTACTTTTAGAGACGTAGAATACGGATCCAGATGGCACCCCGCACACCCCACGGAAAAACTGTTCGATCCGTCTTTTTCCTGTCCGTGATTTCCGAGTGGCTGCACGAGTGGCTCGTTAACGAGTCCGCGCACGCAGCACGGTTGCGTGCACGCGTTCGCGCCAGAGGGCTTTTATACGCGCTTCCACGTCTGGAACATGATAGAGCGATATGTTTGCGGTGAGTGACAGAAGCAGACGCTGTTAGCACGTGGACAGGCGTCGAACTGGTTTGCCTTCTCCGCCTTTTCGTTATACGCGTACCTCCCTCTAACCCTCTCAGCGCCTCGTAACACGCGCGCTTATGCGTGTCGCGTGCGCGCGCGAGCGTCTGACTCGCCTCTTATAACCTCCACGACGTGCGTTAGAACATTCCCGCGTTCGATGCTCGCGGATCGTTCTTCGTTAAACTCGTATTTCTTCAAAATCCGATTACCTGCTGCGCGCTTCAAAAGCAGAGAAAACTGCAAGTTGTTTATAGAACGACGCAGGCATTTGTCGCTGAGGCTGATTAATGCACTCTGTCGAGCAGATGTTGAAGCCGCTAAGAGCGCTTCGAAAAGGCGTCGTTTGGTTTCGCGTGCATTTCGCGTGATAAATTAAATTAAAGTTAATCGTATCTTGATAAACTATTGTTTTTAATATTTCTGTGATGAATACAGTTTACATAAGTGGCGTAAATACAGTAAGTCCTCGAGTTACGCGATTAATTGGTTCTGAAGATTTTCGCGTAAGTCGAGGAAAGCAGAAAATTTAGCATTTTTTATGCTAATGAGCTCATGGGTGAAAGTAAAATAGATCTAATATTCTAATATTACTTCAAGTATCGATCCACTGTTAATTGTCTTTAAACCCTTTTCTTTTCTTCAGAAATTGAAAACCTTTCGAGACCAGCTAATTCATCCCTGTAAGTCGAGGACTGACTGTATTCCTATGCTTTTCGTATTTCGTGTTTTTCTCGAAACTTGCCAATAAAATTTGAAACGCGATGTATATTTACATAATACCTTTTCCTTATTTAAACAATCAGAAAATAGCGTCACAGTTTAGTCGTTGAAGCTTGGAATACCTGTGTCATGTGTCTCTTTCGATCTTTTACCGAGGTGAGCATCAATCATGCTCTCAAGAACATTAATAAATTGTTTTCAGCGAGCAGGGCTCAGTTTATGTATGGCATTTACGTTCTGACTTGATTTGTTCAGTTTGACAATGTGCACGGTATGCTTCGCACTTTGTCGATGCAAAGTATGCTTATCCTATTCTTGGTGATATTCGTATACGGTTTCTGGAAAGGGAATATTAGAATCGTTGTACTATTTATGTTGATTGTAAATTTTCTTTATCCCTCTACTGTCCAAAATCGATATTTTTATGACGGTAAAAAGTAGATCGACAAGCATTAGCTGCTAATTCTGTTGAAATTTTCGAGAACTTGTCACAGTGGATTTGACTAAAATTTTGATGGCAGTCTTATTTTGAATAACAACAATGTTTGCAAGATAAATTTTTAGCGATTATACGGTTAAATCCTACAATTGTAAGAGAAATATTTTACCATTTCAGCGCAAAGCTATTATTCGAAATAAATACATATTTATTCTATCATGTTCTGTTTCAATCAGCACTGTAAGTTTATCTCGCGCTATGTCGATAAAGTAGAAAATAACATTGCAGCAGTGAAACATTTTCTAGAAAATTGTGGGTCTTAATTTTTAAAGCCACCAAAATTCTTTTTGCAAATATTGTTTGCCTACAAAAATCTCTTTCCAGAATTTCAGTAAAATCGAAGCAGAAAAAGTTAGCAAAATTAAAAAATGGTAAACATTTTCTAGAAAGTTTTGGGTAGTGATTTTGAAAGCCACCAAAAATTCTTTTTGCAAATATTATTTTTGTAAAGAAATCTGTTTTCAGAATTTCAGTAAAATCGAAGCAGAAAAAGTTAGCAAAATTCTAAAATGGTAAACGTTTTCTAGAAAGTTTTGGGTCTTACTTTTCAAAGCCACCAAAATTTTCGGTTCTAACATTCGCGTCGCTAAAAATCCTTCTCGCAACCATTGTTTTTATATGATATTTATTTCAGTTTAATATAAAATTTGAGGTTGAATAAAGTACGTGCAATCGAGCTATTTTTTTGCAAGCACATGATAAATATATAGCATATACGAGCTTTTATTCTGCACAGCATAATTTTACATACTGAACATGTGTCCCAAGTTTGTTGAACACCTGACGGGACACTCTGTACATGTCAGACTGTCCCAACGATTCTGACGCCTCGGGTGTCGGTGACATTAACGCAGACATTCAACTATTTGCATCGAAACGTCTACTTCCACCTAGCGTCAGCAAACTGATAATTAATGCATTGACACTTTAGATCAGAGGTCAGCAACCTTTTTTTCGCTGTGAGCTAAAATTAATGAAAATATGACTTTTAAGAAAACGTTTGAGGGTCGCAGACGTGGATCCAAGAAAAAAAATTGGGGAATTATTCAAATTTTAATCATTTTTATGTTCTTTATTTGTTTAATATTATATAATTTTTCACATCATCAATTTCTATTCAATATCCATTGCATACACAGTGTGCAATCCGTCTCGAATAAGTTAAAGTACAACCAAACATTGCTTTTATGCGTTTAAAACAACTCTAAAAACCAAAATTTACTCTAGTGTTCCTTAAAAATTTTAGAACAGAAAATGTTTCGCGATGAGAAAAGTTTAGAAAGCACTATCCTAGTCCATAGCATGTTCCATGTGTACTTCACTGTATTTTTTCTGTTGACCTAAGCAGGAGACATCGATGTCGTTTTTATCAAGTCTTCAATGTCCTCAATTCGAGGACGACGAAGCAAAGTGGTGTGGAGCACTTTTAAAAGTCCTTTCGTCTTCCCTTTCTTTCTCTCCTCTTTTTACGCGACGTGGATTTAATTAAGATCCCTGGACAGGGGTTATGAACTGCTCGAACAAGCCTGTCCCTATCCTTGCTGTTCTCTCTCGATGAATTGTTTCTTCCGTTCGTTTTCCCTTCATTTTGTGCGGATTGTTCGTTCCTTTACGCTTTCTCGAAGCGACGAGACAGCATAAACAGAGAAAAGAGGCGAACGAGAAATAGTTGGGGCGGTTAAGGAGTTTGCTACAGTGGAAAAGCAAGGCAATAGTCGGCCATTAACTGGATAATGCGGCGATTAGGTTAGGAAGAGATAGTAAAATTTGTTAATGGAAATTTATTAACCCTTTGCGCTCGAAAGGCGACTCTCAGTCGCCATGTTTCATGCAGCAACACGAGTTTTTCATGATTTTAAGTTTTGAAGCCCCACAAAAATGAATTTGGAGGGTGAAACTAATTCGAGTGAAGATGAAATTGATTATTAACTGTTGAAAAATGAGATTAGTAATAGATTAAATGATAAGGGATAATTTGTAATAGAAAAAATGATCTGCGAGCGAAAAAGTCATCGAGTGCAAAGGGTTAATTGAGATGTTTGATGTATGATTTTATTATTTTGTATAAATGAAATTATGGTCCAGCATTTTTCGTCTACAATCAAAGAAATTTCAAACATGGATTTTTTAATATATTTCTGTTTGTTCAGTTGGTAGATGAGTGTCGCAAAAAGGTGAAACAATATGTTAAATTTAAGTTAATATCTTTTATATTTAATTTTTTCAGCGTACCTACATATTAAAAAATTATATACATATCGATTTGAACGCGTTAAATTTCATTAAAACTTATTTAAAAATTATTTAAAGATTTTACGTATTTTATTGACTGATTTCGCGTGCAATCCCATCAAAATTATCTTGAAAAAGTCTCAAATTAAGTAACTTTATCCGAATGAACTAGCTGTTGCCACAAGAATCGCGTATTTCGTGCTTCAAAAAATAAAACTTTGTTTAATTAATGAGTACCCTTTGTTATATATATCAACAAATAATTTTAAATAATTTTTTAGAATTAAGTAGGATTTGATCTCGACGTAGGACTGCAAAGGGCTAAAAGGAGTTAATACTTTCATTATTATTGCAAGTACTGCAGCAAATTTTCCTCGGTTACTATCTTTTATGTGCTTTTATTTTCCTGGAAAATAGAAAGACAATAGCTAGTCGAAACAAGGTAAACTTGTAATTTTGTTTAATGGCAGAAACGTGTGTGGTACATGCACACTGTGTCGCGTGCTTACGTGCCTTGTCAAGTGGAAGCGAAAATCGTGGAAGGCACGTACGTACAACGTACAATTGCAAAGTATGTCGAAATATTCGCGTTGGTTCAATGTTCAGGTTAGAAAATTTGTTAGATAAAAAATATCGTTGAACGACTGGTCTAGATAATTTTATTTAGTTACGTGTTGTTCACGACTCTGCTCGATTTTAACCCTTTGCAAGTAGTGACAATGTCTCCTCAAATGCTTAAGAATAAAATAATTGCAAATAATGAAGAAACGAACTCATAATTATCCTTAAATCCCCAATTAACCAAACCACGAGACACAAAAAATGTTCAATGCGCGGAATAGATAGGTTGTCTATTATGCGCTTCAAGCGTTTTTTTTTTTTTTTTTGTTACGTTTGAATATTTAGGGGTTGGTGTAATAATAGGTGCAGATAATCGTTGTTTATTAATTTTAATATGTGTGATTGGAATGTATGACTAGTTGTGAACTATACTGTTTTGAATGTGTTTAAAGAATGTGTAGAATTCCCTTCTTCTCTCTAATTCCCATCAAATATAAATCATCTGATAGAAGCGCTGATTGCAATGTCACGAATTTTGCTGAGGGAAGCGAATTGGTTGCATAGAATTGTTAGAAAAATGGTTAAAAATGACCGTCCCCAAACCAAGTGCACCCTCGAGTGACGCGCACGGAAATTCCGCGTGTCTTAAGCCTCGACCATAACAGGTAATAACTTTATGACGCACCTTGACCTTTCTTTAAAACATCCAGGATAAAAATGAAATTAACTGAAAGCTGCTTAAGTCGAAAATAAAATGTTCATAGAAAGTATACGATGATCGATGCTGTTACGGGTCAGATTAGAGTTTCTTCAAATATTAAATACTATTTACAAATTTGAAACTCTAATCTGTTTTATTGTTACATTATGTGTATTGTTGTTACGGATGTAACAAAAAAGAGCCCAACGATGCGTCACTACCGTCCACACGTTTCTGCGATACTGATAATGATAAGAAGATAAATAATATAGCAGCAGGTAGGTATAATATTAGATAAGCATAGGTAGTACGCGTGCAGCTATAATTCAAGAAGAGCCAGCCCGTTATTCGGAGCATCTGTATAGAAGGGAGCTACTCAACGCGCAGCTGAGTTAGGCTCTCCCTCTTCGTATCTCTCCGCCGCCGCTTCCTGCCTCCCGCAGTGTAAACTACGTGGCTCCAATAAGCTTCCGGAAACCGGTGAGCGGCGAACCGTGCCGCGATATACCCTGGTGCACCTCGTTTGATCCTACGATACCCCCGTTCCAAGATCATGGACCAGCCACAGAGAGAATATCGGATAACGTCAGCCACGTTTTGCCACCCCCTCGCCGTGATCGCCGCCACCGCGAGAATACGAACAGAACGGGCTCCCTCGACCCTCCGCGGGCGTAAGAACGAGCACGCATAGATAATGAACTTCTTGCCATTTTCGAGGGGTGTCGTGTCAGCCGTGTTTCGTCGATCATGGCGAATAACAATGATGTTTCTGGTAGCCATGGGTAGGTAAAAATTGAGAACGCTGGCAATGGAAATGTAAGAACGAGCACGCATAGATAATGAACTTCTTGCCATTTTCGAGGGTGTCGTGTCAGCCGTGTTTCGTCGATCATGGCGAATAACAATGATGTTTCTGGTAGCCATGGGTAGGTAAAAATTGAGAACGCTGGCAATGGAAATGTAAGAACGAGCACGCATAGATAATGAACTTCTTGCCATTTTCGAGGGTGTCGTGTCAGCCGTGTTTCGTCGATCATGGCGAATAACAATGATGTTTCTGGTAGCCATGGGTATATAAAAATTGAGAACGCTGGCAATGGAAGTGTAAGAACGAGCACGCATAGATAATGAACTTCTTGCCATTTTCGAGGGTGTCGTGTCAGCCGTGTTTCGTCGATCATGGCGAATAACAATGATATTTCTGGTAGCTATAGGTATATAAAAATTGGGAACACTAGTAATGGAAGTGTTGGGTAAGTGGATGCGATAGAGGAGAATAAAAAGAGAAAGTTGCGCAAAGGAATCAATGTGCGATCGTTAATGTTCGTTAATCTGTAATCATGGGTAAACAGAGAGTGAGAGAAATATATTTATGCAGGTTTCTTTTTATTTTTCTATCGCTTTTCATACCCACTACTGTAATTTATTGTTATATGTCTATGGTCTATGGTAACAGAATAGCATTTCTTTTTGGTTTTTGTTTATGAAGATTTAGGTCGAAACGCTTCTTAGCACGTTGACGACAGGGTATTTAATCTCCATCCATTCACGTAGGATTGTAACAGTTCAGCGTGAGCTGAACTCATACGAGTGTCGAGCGATAATTAATGAAATGTGAAGATCGTGCACCCTTTAGAAAACAAGTAATATCTTCGCAACTAATTGTAGGATTTCAATGAAATTTGGAATATAATACTCAGGACGCTACTAAATTTACCAACTTTTTTACAAAGTTTCAAAGATTCTACTTTTTGTATTAAACAATTTTTCAGTTATCTTGTAATGTTTACTTTTTTCGCGAATTCTACAGTCGTTTCTATTTCATAAAAATGGTCGTATCTACTTTTGTAAAAAGTTATTTTAATTTCTATCATTTAAATTCAGAATGGATCCTAATTAATTTGCAATTCTTTTTAAATTAACATTTCGTATGGAATAAATATAATTGTTCCGTATTCTTGACATCAGTGCGTGGGAATTTTATTTACATTAAAGAGACGATAAGCTTAAAAGGACTTAATTTAAATCTACGCTCTTGAATTAATTTTTCGTCATTTGTAGCGTTTTATCTTTCAAGCACTGCTTCTTCAGTCTTAATTATACAGAATGTAATGAATATTTAATTATTAGGTGTTAGAAATTTAATTATTTCATTATGTTCGGAACTCTGAATGAGCAAAACGGTTTTCTATCTGAAAAAAGAAACGAGACAATAAAATTGATAAAATCATTACATCTTAACCCTTTTGAAAAGATCATAATATACATTTTTTAATGTTCACAAACAGAGACTTCATAATTATATGATTAGTAATTTCTACTTCATAAAAATTATATGTTTTCTATCTATTCTTGTAATTTCGTTTGTTGCAAAAATGAATACTACCAAGCACGATATAAATTATCGTATTTTTTTCGAATTGGTTTCAGCCATCTTGATTCGACTGAAAGTACCCTCGTGCATGTACGTGTGTTAGAAGTCGCATTAAATCGATAGAGATTGGTAAGAATAGAACGTAAACGATTTTCTATTTCGCTCGAAGGAAAATTAGGCGGATATTTCAAGGGGCGAGATAAAGAGGGGCGAGACTTTAGATTGGTCCCTTAGCAGCGTCAGCCAGAAGCATAGTTTCTATACCTATAACAGGGGTCGCAGATAGTGGCACGTTCTTGCCTCGCAGGAAGAACGGATCCTTGAAAGTTTCGCCAATTAAGCACGGTCATTAAGTCGAAGTCTCGCTTCATTAGTGAGAACATCCGGACAATTATTAATACCGAGGGTGAAACGTGGTTTCTCGCTTCTTGTGTCATCCGAAAACTGATGAAACCGCTGTACCTACTCTTGCGACTGTTTGTCGGCCAAACGAGATTAGGCTATTCATTTTTTATCCGCATCTGGTGTTAACATACAGTAATCTTAATTAGAGAACACTTTTGCCATAGTTCTTCACGTTCGTGCGTCCTTTTCTTTACACGACAGTCGTTTCTGTTGAAAACATCAAACTACTGGTCAACTGACTTCTTCTTCTTTTCTCTGTGAATATTTAAAATAATTTTGTAGTTAAACAGACACTGAGTTTTTAAATTATTTATTTCATTTGCTCATCAGAACGTCATTCCAAATTTTAGTATTTTCGATTAATTCTATAACTTATTTATAATATTTCGACTATTATTAATATTAATTATAATAATTCTAATATTAATTTTAATATTAACTTTTTCAAATTTCAGTATTGTTGATTAATTCAGTAATTTATTTATAATATTTCGACTGTCGTTAATAAAAATATATTCCATTACCATACATACACATAATATTTTTCAATATCGTCAAATTTCGATTCCTCGATTCAATTATATAATTCTATTTTAGGAAAAAGCAGAGTTAATATAATTAAGCAGCAATTTACCACAATGTGTCTGTAATTATTATTAAGTGTATAAAGTGATAATCAAATAATCTAACATGATTGCTTATCTACGTACATATTAGGTATTTTTATAATATAAATTTTCAGAAAAGTCGAAACGTATTGAAGAGATCGTTTCGTTATCTGGCGAAAGTTTTAATTACGCGAATGTTTGTTTCGCGTTAACGTAACGTAAAGATAAAAATAAAGATAAAAACCGAAATTGCAGGATACAAGTAAACAAGGGATGAATAAAACCAACACGAACATTGCATGAAACTTTTAGTTGGATACGTGTATTACAGTTTGTTGTAATACCTGGTAAACTGAAAATAATTATAAAATTTTAAATAATCGTTGATTAATTATTTTTGTCACACATTTTAAGGGGTATATTTTAATTTTTCGCTCTCCATTTTGTGCGTCATTACACGCATATTCTGTTATACAAAGTTAATAACGGAAAGAGAACACTTTACGTTAAAAAAAGATAAATTAATGATGAATTATGGTTTACTAAATTGTACTTTTATATATTTGCAGTAAGTGTGCTTAAACAGCACTGATGCAATTATTAGTAATTATTATTTGTGATTAATCTTTTGATTTTAGTATTAATAATTAATTCAGTAACTTATTTTTAATATTTCGACTATTATTAATAAAAATATATTCTACTACAGTTTTTACAATTATAATTGATAATAATAATTTTAATATAATGCTTTTTCACAACTTATTCATAATATTTCCACTATCATTAATAAAAATATTCTACATAATTAATAATAATACTTCTAACATATTAACTCATACAAATTTCAGTATCGTCGATTAATTCAATAACTTATTTACAATATTTCAACTATTATTAATAAAAATATATTCTATAACAGTTTTTACAATTATAATTAATAATAATAATTTTAGTACATTGCTTTTTCATAACTTATTCATAATATTTCCACTATTATTAATAAAAATATATTCTATTACAGTTTTTACAATTATAATTAATAGTAATAACTTTAGTACAATACTTTTTCACAACTTATTCATAATATTTCCACTATTATTAATAAAAATATATTAACTCTTACAAATTTCAGTATCGTCGATTATTCAATAACTTATTTACAATATTTCAACTATAATTAACAAAAATATATTCCATTACCACACATGCACACAATATCAACAAATTTCGATTCCTCTCGTTCATTTTTCCATTTGGTCGCGATCTGAATCACTGCTCGCGCGCTTAAAAATTGCTGAGAGTCCCAAGGGGTTGGGGTTCGAAGCAACGCGAAGTTTTTCAGGATTTAAGGATATAGAGATACACGCTGGTCGTAAGGAAATCAAGAAAACAGATCCCCTAGTGGACGCTGGTAAAAACTCAGCGGGAAGACAAAGGTCCTTCGAAATCTGGCGACCTTTTAGCCTCGATCGGCGACCTCGATGGCCTGGGCCACGTTGCCAGATAAAAAAGCATCGACAGAGAACCGGATCCCTTCGAGAAACTTCGATATCCCGTAGCTTAACGCGGTCCTTGAACGGTATTTCTTGGTTTAGCAGGAATAGCGAATCGGAAAATTTACGAAGCTTCGAGGGGATGAACACTCCAGATAAGGATTTCTTCGAGAGCAGCGGAGGTCAATGTGGAAAACATCGATCTACAGACCGAAATGGAAGCTACCCTTGAATCCTCGTTAACAACGTTCCGTTATTTTCGCCGCTGTCCAGCTCTGTTACTTTTGTTCCTCCTCCTCTGGTATTGCTAAACGAACTACCTTGCTTCGCTCGTTTCACTTGCAATCAGTTTAGAGGGAGTTTAATGCCCCATTTTAGCGATTTTATGTCCTTTCTAGAACGTGTTTCAATATTTAGATGGAGTATCGTACACGGTTTGTGCCATTTTGTGTAATTTTTTATGTATCTTGTAAGTTTTACGATTATTGTTGGGGATTAGTTTGTTGCTGAAGATTGTGAGAGCTACAGTCGCTGTTCGTTTGATGGTTTTGGTTGCAGTGATGGCTACAAGGGTTTACAGGGTTTAGAATACAAATTTACACTCTTCTAGTGGATTTCTATGACTCTGTAAATATTTTGTAAACCAAATCTCAAGTTTTTCGACATCAATTTTTGTTATAAAAATGAAATGAATATAAATTTATTGTTCAGAAATTGAAAGTTGTATTGCACATACAATACTTATTTAATTGTAAGGCAACCCTCTTATAACACGACAGATGGATTCCTACTAAATGCCATGTTGTATGAAATCATGTTAGAAGAGACCCAAAGCCAGTGCAAAAAGGGGGATTCGGTTCCAAAAACTCATTAAAAACCAACATTCTTTTTAATTCCATGCAAGCAACTTAATTTTAATTAAAAACAAAAGTATCTCTGAGATGGAAAGTCATGCTTCCCTCTTTGATATGACAATAGATTTCTAAATGAATAAATTATATAATTTATTTATACACTTTCATGTAAAACCACTATAGTTCAGTGTTTCCTAAGCTTATTGCTGTTACAGGTCAGATTAGAGTTTCTTCAAATATTAAATACTATTTAAAAATTTGAAACACTAATCTGTTTTATTGCTATATTATGTGTATTGATATGGTACGCTGGAATATTGATGGACATGTTACGGATGTAACAATAATTCTCGAAGCAATACTTCGAAGTAGTCCAACAATTTTCTATCGAATGACAAGTATGCTGGATACCAGAGCCTTGATCTGTGCGCGGATAATACACGGTCGAGTGGTCCTAGAAAATGGTTGCGACGCAATAACCGCGTTATCGATTAACCCTTTGAACAGAGAGCAATCGGCCTGGCGAGGATTTACAGTGCACGCCAGTGACGTTTTTGCACTCGATGAGGTCGCGGGTGTAGCGTGAATTGGCGTAAACTCTGATCCGCGCCGCCTCTGTTCGAGTGCCTATAATCGATCGTTGAGGACCGTGTAATCCCGTGTATTCGAAGGCCTCATTCCCGACAGACTGGGCTTTAACTGCGCGTGGTCGAAGAAATATGCGCGGGCTACGACTCTCTCGCGATTGGATAACGCACGAGAATCGAAGAAGAATTGAATTTCGATTGACTCGTCCTCTTTCATTCGGAGAGATTCCATCATGTCTTCTTCGAGGACAAATGAGGTTAGAGTAGAAATTAAGGGATCTAGAACTCTTGTTATTACTGTACAGTGTTTGGGAATTACAATTGCTAGTTACTTGGAATATGAAGAAATGCAGTTCTACGAATATCTTCTTTGCGTTCTTCGAGGAGAAGTGAAGTTAGGGTAGAAATTAACCGATTTTGGTAAAATTCTTGCTATTACTGTACAATATTTGGAAATTAAGATTAGTAGATACGTGAAATATGAAGAAATGTAGTTCTACAGATGTCTTCTTTCTGTTCTTCGAGGGCAAGTGAGGTTAGAATAGAAATTAACCGATCTAGAACTCTTGTTATTACTGTACAATGTTTGGGAATTAAAATTGCTAGTTACTTGGAATATGAAGAAATGTAGTTCTATAGATGTCTTCTTTCTGTTCTTCGAGGGTAAGTGAAGTTAGATTAGAAATTAACCGATTTTGGTAAAATTCTTGCTATTACTGTACAATATTTGGATATTAAGATTAGTAGATACTTGGAATATGAAGAAATGTAGTTCTACAAATATCTTCTTTGCGTTCTTCGAGGACAAGTGAGGTTATAGTAGAAATTGACCGATTATGGCAAAACTCTAGTTATTACCGTACAATATTTGAAAAATGAAATTAGTAAATGCTTTGAATATGAAGAAATGTAGTTCTACAGGATGAGTTATATAATATAGCAATTGTTAAATACAAAAATTGAACGTTGTATAATACTCTTACAACAATATTTTTTGCGTGCATATGTGAACTACTAAGCAAGTAAAGTTTTATGTTCTATTCTTAAATAAATATATTTTTCGGTTTATACAAAATTTTGTTGTGCACAAATACGATATGTCAGTGTCGATGCATTAATCGCAAAAATATAAAAATCTGATAGATTTATCAACAACTTTTAAAAGTAGCTTCGCAAATATCAATCAATTAAGTTCTAATATAACACAAAATGTATTTCAAACGTGTTCTCCACGATTTCTATTGATAAATGCTACTCATTATTGTCACGTTTTTGCACTAATGGCGCTGCCTCGCGTTCTCTCGTTATGGATATGTTTTACAAAGTTTCTTTCTAGCCCTGTTCGGATGCACGTTGATTATGTGCACAAAAAACAGTAGCAAGCGACAATGTCCTAAGCCAATCAGACCCATTCTTGCTTCTAACGTCCTTCGTCTAAATACACGGTCGCCCTCGATTTTGCTGGTGGATTTACAATTTGATCAAGATAGTGTTGCAGGTGGAAAACCGCCAGTGGCCATTGTAGCTCATTGTCAGTTGTTTTATGTATGGCGGATAATTTAAACGACATTGCACGTCAACATATATATTAATGCACTCTTTGTCCATCTTGTTAAAATGATTAATTTGCTAAAACGCTGTTAATGACTGCAAGAAGTGCTAAAATAATAGATGCAACTTTAATTCGTTCATCTGAGAGACTTGGTTATTGGATTATTAACAATTAAACCGAAGGATTTGTGCATGTAAAATATTTATGTAGTCTGTTTTTCACGAATCAAAAAATATTCCATCATAGTTTTCGTGTAAGTCGAGGAAAGCACGAAATTAGCATTTTTGGCAAGAAATATGTTTTAGTTTCAAAGCATAGGTGAAAATAAAATAAATCTACACTCAAAAGAATATTATAATATTATAATATTACGTCTAGTATCGAGTCACTGTTAATTATCTTCAAATCCTTTTCTTTTCTTCAGAAATTCAAGTGTAGCATGCGATATCATTATTCACTTCTTTTATAACTTTCGCAGATCGTTCAGGATCAGGATTTTGAGCTTCGAGACCAGCCAATCCATCCCAGATTATAAAAACTTAATTCTTTTTTGGTAACGAAGGGTTCTAATTGTTTCACGCTTCAAGTTTGAAGCATTTAGGCTGAAATTAGTTGATTCTTTTCGCGAACGCATTCTCCGTTGAGTTAAACGCGCAATTGGGCGTCGAGGTTCTCGCAAGGGGAACTCAAAGACAATTGAAACGACTCGTAAGAGAGAATTTCTAATGCAGTAGACGTTTAATTTTAAGCGGGAACGGAGTTTACCCGGAACATTCTCAGGCGGTGGATGCGACTGTAATGTTTGGAAAATGGGAATTTTAGGTATGCGAGCATACTGGTAACTTGTAGGAGGTTAAACGAGCCACGCGTACATGTCGGTGTGTTCTTTCAGAAGCGAACACTGCGTGGCGAGGCAGCCACGGAAGTAATTTAGAAATGGAATTTACCGAATGTGCTCGTGTCTTATTTTCTAAGAAAAAGAAATTGAAATTGTTATTAATTAGATTTACAATATTAGTATAAGCTATTTTCAAAAATTGTTGATAAACACCAAATTTTCGTAGTCTTAGAATTAACCCTTGACGCTCCTACTTGCAGGTTTTTAAGCAGTCAGATTTTAAATTCTAGTTACGTGTAAATAATAATATTAAAGTTATTCAATACAATCTTTATTCATCTCAGAAGTAATATAATTTCTTTTAAAATATTGCAGGCAGAGAGAGGCATCTTTGTCGAGCGTGATTCGATATCGCTAAATAAGAAAAAGAAGCAAATATAAATTGCAACAAAGTTTTAGAGCTGTTTTAGAGTTTGCAAGTAACAGTCGAGGAATTGTCATGCAACTGACAACATTTTCAAGTAAATTTCAAGTGAATTTCAAACGAAACACTTGAAATAGTAGGGAATCGTTGGCGACTGAACTACTAAATTGAAGAATAATTCGGATTGCAAAGGGTTAAGGGTTAATAATACGTGTCGCTACTAACACGTTAGTAATAAAACACAATACAACAATTTTCACGATACTCTGCACAACTGCATTTCAAAAACTAAATCAATGAGATCACTGCTCTTATTCAAACTAAAAATTTTCGAATTCAATCACGAAAGAATAGCTAAAAAGTAGAAAAAAAATTCTATCACAGTGTTCAATTACAAAAGAATAGTACTCGCGTTAAATCCTGCTAGTATCTCGTTTTACTTTCGCAGTTCGAATAGTGCAACGACGCTCGCCGCGTTTTGTAAAAGTATTAATCTCCGTTAGTGGAGCGGCTCGTCAATAAAGCTGACTGCACACGTTCAGATAAACCTGTCAGGTTGGTCCGCGCAGGCACATCTGTGCAGGTCTACCGGAACGCGTATAGTTGGGCTTAACTCGGGAGTTCTATTATACACGCGCTCTGGGAGACCCGCGAGGACGAACTAGACAGGCTTATCTGAACGTGTGTCGCTGGCTTAAGGCCGCCTACCGGCTCCGTGCTTTACAACTGCCTCGAGCTGAAGCACATTATCCAGGGGAATAAGGTTGTCAGTTTATTATTTGGTGCGCGGACGAACCTGTCGCGAGCCTCCTTGCAGCTGCTACGATTATTGTTTTGCCCGTGATCGATCGTTAGATCGTTACTTTAGGTCGACTAAGTTATCTCAAAACTCGAAGGACCACCTCAAAAGTGTGAGGAACTATGTTGCTGCATCTAATCTTTTTATTGTATAAAACTAGCGTGAGGCTATGATTGTACGGCGTTCTACGTGTTTGGTCTTTACAAGCGAACGCGTTAGTCCCCAGAACACAAGAGAAAATAGAAAATTAAAGAAGGGACACTTTGTCAATTCATTTTAATTAAACACGTGGCAGCAATACACTCACACTGAGCAGCAATTATATCCAAGAAGCCATTACTTTTGTGGCGGTCCTCGCCAACAAGGGGACAGCACACTCGTCAGTTTCCCGTGAGTACTCCATGTCCTACACCGTTTCTATATTACGAGTTACGGGGTTAACCTTAATTTCTATCCCTAATTTCTTCAGGAATACAAACAATCTCGTTTCGCAACAGTTTGCAATCAATTTCACCTCCACACGAGCTAATTTCACTTTTGAAATCCATTTTTCTGCGGTTTCGAAACTTCAAATCAGTCGATAAAAAACTTTAAAAACTCTGAGAGTCGCCTCTCGAGCACAAAGAGTTAATAAACACGATCCTGCGAGCAAATAATAAAGAGACCTATTGATTTGAGCGTCGTGGCTTTCTTTATGTCAAAGGACCTCAGTTTTTCTATCGAGAGTCCCCACTTTCAGTGGATCGCAGTCTATGGAAGCTGTAAAAGCGTCATTTACCTTGTATTTTCTAAAATATAAATAATAAATACATATTGTCCGATTATTGTCGTCAGAATATTTTGTAAGGAAAAGCTGGCAAGGTGGCCACATCAACTTTTCGTCATCCTCAAGCGAACGGAAAAGGAAAGCGATAGACGCTAAGGGGGTGTCATAAACTGGGCCCTTTTCGATACTCCATCGTTGAAGAAGGGCCTGACCGTGCGATCGCGGTGCAAGGTCAAAGTTGAAGCTCTGAGACAGCTCAGGAGCTTTATTCGCACTTAGTATACTTTGTACTTTGCATTTTGCGGTAATAAACTATCGCTTTCACTTACTTTAGAATCAAAATAAATGAACTGTGGCGGTCCTCGCCACTAGGAGGACAGCACACTCGTCAGTTTCCCGCGAGCACTCCATGGCGCAACTCCGCCATTTTGGTAGCCTTACTGATCTCTAATGAGTGGTCAATTATATTATATCTTAAGAAAAATAATGAAGAAAATTCAGCCCACTTCTCAAAAAGGTTTACCATCCCTGGTCTAAGGCTAGCTCTGCTAGGTAGCCTTACTGATGAGTTCACTAGCAGGCTCAGAACTCTCTTTTTCCTTCCTACCCTCTCTCACATTCTCTTTACAGCGCAACAATTGAAACAGCGTTCAACTCACCAATCAGCTTCACTTTGGATCAAGATTTTCGAGTTATTTCTTTACTGCATGGGTTCATTAGACATTCACATTTTTACTTTCAAATCTTTTGTTCAAGTCGAGACGCTTCTTGGGTTTATTACTTGCTATGGTCGAAGATTAGGACACACGAAATCCAAGGGTGCACTTATTTCTAACAGAGTTTACAGCGTCCAATTACTTTTCATGTCATGTAATATTGCAATGGACGAATCCGTTTGTTCTTCCAAAATAAGACACACCCATCAAACACTTCGTGTTTGATGGCAACCATCCAGAGCATCAGAAATCAAAAGGACACACAATCTTACACATCCATTTAAAGTACTAGACTTCTTCATTAAATTATTAAATTATGAATTAACTAATATAGACTTATTGTATTAAAAAGATACAATGAATTTAAGCTATTCTTTCAGTGTGCATCGATTTTCTTAATTTTCCTAATTTAACACTTATAAAGTATTTAATAATAAAATTTGTTAACTAAATGTTAAGCTATAAAATTTAGTTTAACACTTTAATTTAACAATTTTTATTTAATTAGATATTTTATGCTTTTTATTGCAATATTTTACTCGCATGTCTTTTC
Organism: Xylocopa violacea; assembly: GCA_963969225.1. NCBI lineage: Eukaryota > Metazoa > Arthropoda > Insecta > Hymenoptera > Apidae > Xylocopa > Xylocopa violacea. The sequence continues at coordinate 27,698,750 of CAXAJV010000004.1, forward strand.
TAAATTGTTTACAATGTTGCGTTTACTCTTATTATTTCTATAATTTTGCGATTTGCACATTCTTACGTTATTCCTTCTCGAAAACTATCTTTCAGTGGTATTTTACAAGCAGGTGTATTTCATTCACGTGGCGTATTGTCCCAGTTTCCCTGCAACTTGTTGAACGTCATGTCGCATCGATAGCTCTTTTTCTCTTCTTTAAATACAAGCATTCGAAATTCACAGCGGACAAGAAAGTTGTATCTTGTAAAGTTCCAAGGTTACTCGAAAGTGAAACGAAACGGGACAGTTAGACGAGAAGTTTAAGAAAGAATTATGTATGTGTACTTAAAATTACTTGGAGACATTTTTCAAGATCATTCAGAGTTCACAGGGGGTAAAATCATCCCTTTTTCATACTTATTCGAACGTTGCTATAAATTATTCTGTACTTGGCGCGATATAAATACTTTTTGTGTCTATGCATACAATAGTCACAAAAAATATCAGTACATATTTATATTTTTCAATAAAATGCTCTTTTATTACGTTTTATATTCTTTTTTTAATTACATGAATATATTTTAAAATGGTAAAATTTATTAATTAATATATAAATGCTAAAATCATGTTGTAACTTTTGTATTCGCTGTTTGAAAGTAAGAAAAAGCTTAGAAGACTTCTTATAATAAAGTTTCTCTGTTAATTAATATTTAAATTGTAACATTCTACGAAACATTGATAGATACGATTTCTACGTCTACGATTTGCACTTAGAGAGGACATTCGAGTGCAAAGGGTTAACAATATTATTTATTACTTAGATAGTTATTTTATAAAAATAGGATTATTTTTTATTCACATTCATCACTATTTGAATATTCTTTGTCAAATAGTTGGAACATTACGTAGAGTATTTCAGAGGATAAGCATAGTTCAGAGCACTAATGAATACCACTGCAGTTCTATCATTCAAATCGTAAACCAAACGCAAGCGTGTTCTTAATCCTCCTAGCAAACAGCGATAAAATCACGACGATTAGTATACCTGTATTAAATTTATATCAGTTTACATTCACGCTTTTAGTGTGCGTGCGCACAACGTTATCGATGTGCATTTCGAAATCTAAACATTCGAATTATTTCGACAACTTTAGAATGGACATTTGTATTAGAACATATTGATTTTTGGCTGTCGCCATATTTGCTACGCGTTGTAATAAGAAAATATGAACGAGAATGTTGAGAATAATATCTTTATTCTATTTATTGTTTAGGATTCTGTATCTATTTATATTCCTATTATTATTTTATTTCCATTTATTAATTTAATACATTTCCATTTTAATAAATTAAAATAATATCTTTATTCTATTTATTATTTAGTATTTTGTGTCTATTTATATTTCTATTATTATTTTATTTCTATTTATTAAAATGGAGATTTATTAAATTAATAGTTATTTCCATTTATTAATTTCTATTTTAATAAATTAGGATAATTATCTTTATTCTATTTATAATTTATTGTTCTGTTTCTATTTATATTTCTATTATTATTTCATTTCCATTTATTAAAATGGAAATTTATTAAATTAATAAATGGAAATTGGAAATAAAATAATGGAAATAAATAAAATGGAAATAAAATAATAATAGAAATATAAATAGAAACAGAATAATAAATAAAATAAAGATATTATTGAAATGATAATTCATTTCTTATATTCCACTTGGAAGTTGTAACGCGCGAAATTTGAAAGCCACAACGACTCACTCGTCCGTTGTTATGTTAAAACGCAGTAGAACTTCAAAATGCAAACAACGACAAAAGTATCTACTGATATTGAATCGACGAAACTGTATCACGAGATCAAAAATTAAATAGAAAACCGATACAGGGATAACAGCTAACGCGATAGCGGTAAATTCGAATTTCGATTTCGATCTCGCTGACTGACGCACTCTTCTCCCCGCTTTTACTTCTCTCGCACGGCAGATTACCTTTGAAATATCGCCTCCATTTGTCCGATTCCAGCCGTGAAAACGAAGCAGAAACTAGTATAAATTTGATTACGCGTTTAGATAGTATCCGAACGCCCCCTTTTTTCCCCTCTGAATTTTCATGCTTGCATCGAGGGTGCAACTTTTCTTGCAAAAATTCTTCTCACGCATTTTCGCGCTTTCTGTTCAAATTATTCGTTCAGTGATAAGTTTTACATTTTTATTTGAATAAAATATCGGAAAATTGCAGGTGAAACGAATGTTGCAGAAATTTAAAATGGATACGAATTTAATAAGTCCTTTTCTCAACTGCACCGTGTATTTATTTAAACAAACTTGATCAGGTGATAGAATTCGTCTTCTTTTACTTACATAAATTATTAGTGCCCATTTCTTGCATTACTTATGTCTATTTTTCACAAAATTCCACGTAACAATGTGCAAATATGGTAGAGAATAAAAGAGAGAAGCATAAAAAAAATTGCATGGCTGCACTTAAAGAAAGATAAAACAGAAAATAAGAGACTAGAACAGCGAGTCTTGGACTGATGGCACTTGGATTTGACAGTGTTAACTATTTATGTGTGAAAAGTGCTTTATACTTCAGAACATAAAAAGTTTTATATTTCAGATATGGAGGAGAGTAATGTTCTCTCTCAAAACGCTTTTTAAACTCTATCTTTAAAATCTTTGTTAGCTTTTAACACATTGTTGACTAGCAAATTTACGCAGAAGCTATTATTTTGTAACAGAATGTGGAAGTGAAATCTTCAATAAACTTTATTTATGCATAATATATTGCATGCCAGTGACTATTTCTTTTAAAATGTGGTCGTTTTGGAATACTAAAATTGTAATAAAAACCTGAATAACAAGAAAGGTATTTTTTAATAAATAAAGCTTTTGCAATATTCTATATTGCCCTGGGTTTCATAAATTAAAATAAATAATGCAAATGCAAACACGAGTTAACTTGTGACCAGGTCAACAATGTGTTAATTTTACAGTCAGGATTTTGTATAACAGAATAAAAATTTATACTAATGTAGGATATTTATTAAATTATTTAAAATATGTATGCAACTACTGCAACAAGGCTACTTGTGGAGAGCACATTTTTAACAAAAGTGCAAATGATCATTTTTACCACTTTCTGTCTATCTAAAAAACTTAGAATGACAAAATATATATGCAACTATTGCAACAAGGCTTTTTGTGGAAAACACATTTTTAACAAAAGTACAAACGATAATTTTCACCACTTTCTGTCTATCTAAGAAACTTAGAATGACAAAATATATATGCAACTACTGCAACAAGGTTTTTGTGGAGAACACACTTTTAACAAAAGTGCAAACGATAATTTTTACTTTCTGTTCATTTAAGAAACATAGAATGATAAAATATGTATGCAACTACTGCAACAAGGCTACTTGTAGAGAGCACACTTTTAACAAAAATGCAAACGATAATTTTTACCACTTTTCTACTTTCCAATTGAAATATTACAACACTTTTTTTAAGTCACGCAATATGTTTGAAACAAATAAAGGAAATATAAAAATATACTTGTTTTAATTCGTAGTCCATGAGTCGAGTGATTAATTACAGAGAAACACTGATTTAAGTTCAGTTATCTAGGGTTAAATAAAAATTCTAGAAAATTTCGTTTACGTAACACGAAAACCAACAACAATTAAACAGTAAAACGTGGACTCGAAAAGTACGTACCACGCGAAAATGGAGGATCGAACGAGGACGAGGGTGGAGAAAGAATCAGCGAATAGATAAAAAGGGTTAAAAATGAGGGTGCAGCAGGGAACGAGCGTGGAGGAAGGTTAAAAATTAGTGTAACCGGATGTTGATCTACGAGGTGGAGGAAAGGTGTGGAGGGCGAAAGGGGGTGGGTATTCGAAGGAGAACAGAGAGCAGCCACAGAGAGGAGGGGAAGGTAAAAAGTTTCGACGCGAAAACTCAGCGCAGTTTAATTCTTCTCTTTAGAGCAGCCGCCATTTTCACTGGCTGAGATGAAAGGGGTGCAGCAAGGGTGTCAATCGCGTAAAATCTCGACGGAGCCTTCAATTTCGCTCAGGGCCGTTCTGACTTTATTTTCTCAACGAATTAAAACTACGAATCTCTTACCTTCCGCCTATTCCACCCCTCGCCTCCCTTTTTCCCTCGTCCTCCACTTTATTCTTTGATCTCTTCTCGCGCTCTGCCCCTCCCCTCTCTCGTGCCCCGTTTCCGGTTCTCCCTGCGCTCTTTCGCAGGATAGTTTCACCGTGAAATCAGGCAAGTCCGTCACGTAACGCACTAATGTAACTACGACGGGATCGGCTTGCGCAATCGGCAAATTTTTTAGTCGAGACCCCAGTCGATCGATGAGAATCGATCGCGCGCAACGAGCCATCGAATGATGTTTCTTTAAAATTCTTAAGTCAGTTTTTAATTTCATTTCAATCTATTATAGTTTCGACGATCGTGAAAAGTTTGAAAAAATTGGAATAGCCAAAAGGAGAATACTGAAATTTTAACGAAAGAGCAACTAGCTCATTTTATGGTCTTTTGCCACTTTAACAAATGATAGCATGAAAAATTTTGAATTTTTCAGTCAGTTTTTACGCATATTTCTATAATTTCTAAAAATTTGGAGAAATTGCAATAGCCAAAAGAAGAACGCTGAAATTTTAACGAAAGCTTAGAGCAACAAGCTTATTTTATGGTCTTTTGCCACTTTAACAAATGATGCATGAAAAATTCAAAATTTTTCAGTCAGTTTTTACGCATATTTCTATTATAATTTCGACAATCGTGAAAAATTTGGAAAAATTGCAATAGCCAAAAGAAGAACGCTGAAATTTTAACGAAAGTTTAGAGCAACAAGCTCATTTTATGGTCTTTTGCCACTTTAACAAATGATACTACGATAAACTCATCAACTTGTACTTGGTGTTTAGTTCTGATTAAATTCTTGACCCAATCTACGCAATGGCACATCTTGTTTTTAGCGAAATCTGCAGTCGTTACTAATAATTTTCCCTATTGTCTTGATGATATACTTTTTGCATCGTGTTTCAGTCTTAATTGATTCTCATTATTTCCACGCATTTGACTATTAGAACTGCCTGATTAGAATTAAAATCTGTCAGCGTGAAAGGATCCTATTCAAGAACCATATTTTCACCTCCAAAGTACGCATATAGCGAAATCTTTCGAATGCTATAACTTTTGACTGAAAAAAGATATCGACTTGAATTTTGCGTCCAAAAAATCACAAAAGATTCAAGTTTTCAAATAATGTATCACTTTTTATTCTTTCGAAATTTTTAAGTCAGCTTTTAGACATATTTCTAAATTCAGCCATCGTGAAAAATTTTGAAAACTGTAATAGCCAAAAGAAGAATCCTCAAATTTTAACAAAAAGCTCATTTTATCAGTTCAATCAGTATCAATCAATTGTCAGCATAACTTTTTGATAGGCCTTGAAATAACGGAGGAGAAGGGGTGCAAAGTATGCATGCAACGAAATCTTTCGAATGCTATATCTTTTGACTGAAAGAAAATATCGACTTGAATTTTACGTCAAAAAAATCACAAAAGATTCAAGTTTTCAAATAATGTATCACTTTTTAGTCTTTCGAAATTTTTAAGTTAGCTTTTACCCATATTTCCAATTTGGAAGGTTATGAGAAATTGTGAAAAATTGCAATACCCGTAAAAGTTTCGTCAAATTTTAATAAAAAATTCAGTATAAGAAGCTCTTTTTATACTCTTTAAAGTGATGTAAATCTTACCTGGGGAAAACTTTTCGTTTCAGAGTTATAACAAAATTCGTTTCGATGCGCAAGCTGTGGACGCAAATTTCGAGCAAAATAAACGATTTTTTTAATATACAATGACTTAATAGTCGAAAATATATCATTGGGAACCCAGATCGTTATTATACTAAACAAAATTCGTTTTTCAAATGTTCTGAATATCCTGAACAATACTCTTTCTATCGCGATTTCGAATTTTCGCGATTTAAAAAAAAAGAAATTAAATTTTTTAATTCTGAACGATCTGCAAAAATAACAAAAGCAGTGAATAATGATATTGCATGCTATACTTGAATTTATAATGAAAACAAAAGGGTTGAAAGGTAATTAACGATAGACTTGAAGTAATTCGTCCATAAATACAAAACAAATAATATTTTCTAGAGTGTATATATGTAAATCTATTTTACTTTCACCTACTTTTAAAACTGAAACATATTTTCTGCCAGAAATCCTAAATTTCGTGCTTTCCTCGACTCACGCGAAAACCTTCGAAATCAATTAATCGCATAATTGCTCTGAAGCCCTGCCCCTGCATCATTTCAAGGTCTGTGAAAAAGTTACTCTGGAAAATTGATAATTCACATATAGATCCACAAATATGCGAAGTTTGAACAAAATCAAGGCGAATTGCAGGCGAAAACACATGGTCTTTGAATAGAGTCCTTTGGAAGTCCTCCATGCTTTTTCGAGGGCGCGCTTTTTACGACTTGGAACCATTTTGTTATAGTTGTCCTCGTACCTATAATCTTCTATTTATTCTAGCTTTTTTTTCAATATGATACGATGTTATACACATTTGCATCATAAACGAAAATATGCAGATTTCACTGAAGTTTCTTCCAAACAGTAATAAAAGTTCTTTTAGCATATGCATGTGACCAGACAACCCGTTTTTATGTCTTTTGTATTCCTGTTATGCATTTGTATACATTCTGGTGTATGTTCAATGTGTTTCTAAAAGCTTTATTACACTTTTATTCTTACTTCTTTTTTTTTCATTCAAGATTTGGAAATTAATTATAGTGGTTACAATTTCATATCGTAATTGCAAATTCTTTTTTTTACTATGATGATCTACTCGATCTGTTTCCCCAAGTTTACAAATTTTAAACATTGTTCGCGCGTTGTCAGCGCTTGGTGCAAGTTTCTGCTTTGATTCTACTTCGACTAGAGTCTCTATACAAAAGTAATTAGTCACAAAAAAGGGTTAGGGGATGCGTAATGCTTATCTAAATATGTATTCCATAATTTTTTCTTTGCTACCCCAAAATCACTCTGAAAGAGTAAAATCAACCCTTGAAAATCGATCTTCAAGCTATGAGAGATGCATAAAAAGTTTTGCAAAAAACGTGACATATAGTTCACACTTTATCCATCTCAGAGATACATTTATATTTTCAATCAAAATTAAGTTGCTTGCATAAAATTAAAAAAAATGTTTCGAACGAGTTTTCGAAATTGGACTCCACTTTTGTACTGACTCTGAGTTTAACATAACACGTTTTCACGCAACGTGGCATTTTATAGGAACCTATCTACCGTGTTGTAGGAGGGTTAGCTGAAAACTCGAAAGATTTCGATGCGAAATTCGTCAGTTATCAGCGAGATTGCTCGAACAGCCTCTGAGTTCGTCAGAGATCGCTCGATAAGAACCGAAATCTGGTACGCAGCTCGGTCGAGGACTAATAATTCTCCAGAAGAATCGTCCCAGCTTCCCATTCTTGCAGGAAGACAATTTTTCACGCGAGGAGGCTGGGATTGGGCAGACTTTACGGTTTCCCGCGGAAGCCACGCGCAAATCTGATATCACGAGACGAACGGAAGTCTGAGGGCGGGGATAAGATAAGGCTGGAGTAGCAGAAGGTAACCCCAAGGTGTCCTGGCTTGACTCTTGAATTATGCAAAATCAACGACTAAGACCCGTGTCAGCGCGCTCGAAACGCGACGATTCTCTCGTTTCACCAGCTTCGTCGACGGAACATCCGAGCAGCTTCGAGGTTCGCTGTTTAAAGTCGTCCATTGCTCGAATCGACTGACCTTTGGGCGCCTTCGTTGATGATTCTGCGAGACGCTGAGGCGAGAGACGCGTAAGCAAAAGCTTTAGCTTATTTTTGCAAAATGCACTTCAGTTTTTGTCGTTGGCAATTTTTAGATCTTCTATCTGTTTCCTTTTCGAATAACTGGGTTTCGATTTTGCTTGAGTGTGAGAAAAGAGAGGGAAGAACGTTTCGTTTTGGGCCTGCTAGTAGACTCATCAGTGAGGCTACCAAAATGGTGGAGTTGCGCCTCAGGCGCTGGAATGGAATTTTTATTATACAGAAATTGTGTAGGAAATGGAGTGCTCGCAGGAAACTGAGTGTGCTGTCCCTTTAATGGCGAGTGTTGGAGAACCATCACACTATTATAAACGCGAATAGAGTTCTCAAGTTGGCTTAGCATTGTCACTTCGACATTCTCAAGGAAAATAGCTGTTTCTGCATGGCAAACGCGTGACCAGGTCCTCCTTTCACGACAGAGCATAAAGGAAAGGTCTAATTTTCGATATCCCCTTAGTGTTTATCGTTTTCCTTTTTTTAAATACCAGGCAGCACCCTCGAGTGCTTTGATGCCAGTTTTCTCTTACAGATGACTGAAAGGTTTTGTTAGTATTTAATATTGTTGCGTTGTAACAACATGTGCGACACATAAAAAGATTATGAGTCGACCAGGAAAAAAAAAGAGAACTTTAAAGTAGAGGCAATAAATAGTTTAGAGTTTCGAACAATGTAAGTAGAATTTAGTATTCTAAGAAACTCTGAACTGACCCCTAACAAAAATGAGTTTATAGACCTTCTACGACTTCTTTGCAACAAGTTCTTTATTTTCTGCTGAAGCAATTTTCAGTTTCAATTTTATTTCGTTCTGCATGTTTTGGAAAGGTCAGAGCGCTTCGTAAAGTTATAAGTTAGGACATGTGAAATTTCTGTGTGCGTCACCCAAGGATGCACTTGGTACCTGTGGGTGACAGTTGGTTTAGAGACGGTCATTTTAGCTATTGCTTAACCCTTTGCATTAGGCTCCTTCTCAAGCGTTAGCAATAGACACTATTAAATAAAATAAAGTAGCAATATTTTAGCAATGGTTTCTATTGCTAACATCTTTCTAACAATAGAAAATTTCTATTTCAATCGAAAACTTGGAGGAAACATGGAATAAGTTTAACTCTTTGCAATTGGCTTCTTCCCAGACGTTAGCAAAAGAAATTATTGCTAAAGTAGCAATGGTTTCTATTGCTAACATCTTCCCAACAATAGAAAATTTCTATTTGAATCGAAAACTTGAAGGAAACATGGAATAAGTTTATCCTTTTGCATTTGGCTCCTTCCCAGACATTAGCAATAGAAACTATTAAATAAAATAAAGTAGCAATATTTTAGCAATGGTTTCTATTGCTACATCTCCTAACAATAGAAAATTTCTATTTGAATCGAAAACTTGAAGGAAACATGGAATAAGTTTAACTCTTTGCAATTGGCTTCTTTCCAGATGTTAGCAAAAGAAACTATTGCTAAAATAGCAATATTTTAGCAATGGTTTCTATTGCTAACATCTTTCTAACAATAGAAAATTTCTATTTCACTCGAAAACTTGTAAGAAACATGTTGCAGTAGAATAAGTTAACTCTTTGCACTCAGCTTCTTCCCAGACGTTAGTAATATAAACTATTGCTAAAGTAGCAATATTTTAGCAATGGTTCCTATTGCTAACATCTCCCTAACAATAGAAAATTTCTATTTCAATTGAAAACTTAATCCTTTGTACTCTGCTCCTTCCTAGACATCAGCAATAGAAACTATTACTAAGATAGCAATCTTTGAACGATATTTTAGCTATATTTACTATTGCTAACGTCTCCCATCAATAGAAAAGTTTAGAGAAACATGCATTTCTCAAAAATCTGCGATGGAATAAGTTTAATTACTAATCAATGTTGATGTCAACTCAGAGAAGACATCCAAATCCAAATGGTGAAGAATCTTACATATCCAATCAATTTTTATGTCCTCTTTCGTCACCAAAATTCGTCAGCTTGCGTTAGACGAACCCATTTCTCTTAATCGAGAAAGATACACCCATCAAACATTTCATATTCAGCAGAATTCAACAAACACACTTCTCAATTCAAACAAATTTCAAAACACAAAATATAGTTCATTTCTGCAGATAAAGTGACTTCATTTACTAAAATTTATATAAAAAGGATAACTGCGTCCAATCATTGCACAACCCTAAATATTCCCCTCTCGTGCTTTAACGAATCTGATGAAGATTTTGGCCCAAACATGAATATTACAAGTAAGACTTTACATTAAAATATTAAAAATAAACAAAGCAATAACAATTAATTATTATAACTGATGTAATTTTATTGAAGTTCGTTTTTCTACTTTAACTTCATAATTGATAGGTCAATTTATATTTTTTTCTAATTAAAAAATGGTAAACCTAGTATTAAAACCTCTTAACCCCTTCTCGTGCTTTAACGAGTTTGAAGATTCGTGATGAAGATTTTGGCTCCAACATGAATATTACAAGTAACACTCGTGAACAGATAGTCGAGTCAAACATAAACATTGCGAGCCAGGCTCGCGAACAAAGAGTTGGAGCCAAATGTAAACATCGCAATACGACGATTGTAATTGAGCGTTAGTTCCTGGTGGTACGCCGCGAGAGTCAGTCGCCATTCTTATTTTGCTCTCAAATTGCTGTTACAACGCAGTTTAGTTATTAAAATTTAATAAACTCGTGCAAAATGCAAAGTGCAAAAGTTTTGAGTGAAAGCAGTGACAACGAATTCAGTGATAGTGACGTGTTTGTGCCAATCAGAAAGCGTCCAAGGCGTGCGATGAGAGCAGTGAAGAGGAAGGTACGACGCGTCCATCATGGATTTGGCAGAAAGTAGAAAACGCAGCAATAATTTGGAAATATTCTGAAAATCGTGACTGTTTTAAATAATTTAAGCGAGAATCCATAAATATTAGACTTATTTTCTACTAAATTTGATAAGAAACTTTGAGAAATGCTTCGCAGACAATCAAATGGTGCAAAAGGCATCAGACAATGCACGACAAGCGTGAAAGTGGACGACTTTTGCACAATATTGAAAGAAGCAACCAACAAGGATGTTTAAAATTTGTTATAAACTTAAAATACAAAGTGTAAACGAAATGTAAAGTAGCTTTACATCTTCCAGAGTGTTTCAGGAAGCATCACACCATGGTTTTTTAAAGCTGTAAGTATTTTCTTATTAGAACATTTCTTATAATTGAATTTTTTCTTTATAATATGCTATTTATTTTTGTAGTAAGCGTAGTATTATTACATTCGTTAGAACAAAATCACATTTGAAAACGCTTGAATTTCTATTGAAGCATCGTGTATTCGTGAAATATAATTTTCAAACTGTCGTCTATTACAAAATATTATATATTTCTAATATCTGTAAAAGAAAAAGGATTAGAGTTTACTTCCACAACAGTTTCGTTTATAATTGAATTTTTTCTTTATAATATGCTATTTATTTTTGTAGTAAGCGTAGTATTATTACATTCGTTAAAACAAAATCACATTTGAAGACGCTTGAATTTCTATTGAAGCATCGTGTATTCGTGAAATATAATTTTGAAACTGTCGTCTATTACAAAATATTCTATATTTATAATATCTGTAAAAGGAAAAAGGATTAGAGTTTACTTCTAAAACAACAGTATCGCGTAAAACTGACTGCGTCACAGGTATTTACACTTCGATTCGTATTGTGACTATCCTCGAGCATCAGTCTGGTTTGTTTACCACGCTTTGGGTCCAAGTTTCGTCGAGCTAAATGGCACGAGAAGGCGATATTCAGTCGCTGTTAACCCTTTGCCCTCAGATATCCCCTCTAAGAGAAGCATTGATTAGTGATTACGAAGGTTAACGCTTTGAACTCGACGTTTTCCCAGCAATTTTCTATTGTTGGTAAAAGTTAGCAATGGAAACTATTATCAAGCAATTTTCTAGCATCAGAAAATTTTTATTTGAATAGAAAACTTTTGGGAAACACGCGTTCTTCAAAAGGTTGCTGTCGCGTTGCGAAAATGGTCGCCTTTTTAGTTATGGAAGTTCTAATTGTGGAAGGGACTCAATTAACTAGCTATTTTTGAGGATTCCTAATTATTACTTACTTTCTTTCTTATTATTTGAATTTTTCTGAATACTGGGATTATGGCTTTAAGGGTGTTTTGGAATTTGTAAAGATTCGCGCCTTTAATGGCTAATGACGAGCCATAAACTCTTAATTAATATTCAGCAAGCAGATTGACTCGTAGCTGCTTCAGAATTTAGTATATAAGTTTGTGCAAATGTAAAATATGAGTATTAAGAAATAAGCCAAATATTTGAGTATTAAACAGAAAACCAAAGCCAGTCTGAACTAAACACAATATTATTATTAGAGAAATATAGAGTTGGATTTATCGAAAACTCTTCTTCTCTCATTTAATAAATAAAGTAAGCAAGGCGAAGCTATCGACGCAACAGTTGCAATGGAATAAGTTTTTAATATTCGTAATTAATTCCTTCAGAAGCAACATCCAAGTGCAAAGGGTTAAACTTATTCCACTGTAGTTCTTTGAGAAATGCATGTTTCCCTCAAGTTTTCTATTGAAATGGAAATTTTCTATTGCTGCAAGACAAAATAGCAATATTTTCTATAGTTTCTATTGCTAATTTTTTGAGAATAGTGCAAAGGATTAACCCTTTTCCTACCAAGATTTTATGGGAAAAATGTCCACCACAATCCATGTTCTTTTTTGGGGGTTATATAACATTAATTGGAATAGACTTCACATATTTATATTTAGAACATTCTACAAAAGTAAAATAAACATTTATTTTAAACTGGCACATGTGTTTGTTGCTGGGTTATAGATGAAAACCATACGTTACAGGCCATGGGTCACATGTGTGCAACACATTAAATTACAAAGAAGTGAATAGGATTGGAAAAACTAAATAAATACGATTTTTCAAAACGAAGTACATTTATATATTATTTACTATATAATTTGAATAATTTGGCTTCGTAATCTGTTGTACCTTTTAATTCACATTCTCTGCTGAACCAACTCTAAATAATCTAATATTATTGCAGGAACTGAATAGAATTGGAATACAAAAACTAAGTAAATACAATTTTTCAACGTGAAGTGCATTTATATATTATATAATTTGAATAATTTGGCTTCACAAGCTGTTATACCTTTTAATTCACTTTCCCTGCTAAACCAACTCTAAATAATTTAATATTATCGCAGGAACTAAATAGAATTGGAATACAAAAACTAAATAAATACAATTTTTCAATGTGAAGCACGTTTATATATTATATACTATAATATAATTTGAATAATTTGGCTTCACAAGCTGTTGTACCTTTTAATTCACTTTCTCTGCTGAACCAACTCTAAATAATTTAATATTATCGCAAGAACTAAATAGAATTGGAATACAAAAACTAAATAAATACAATTTTTCAAAGTGAAGCACATTTATATGTTATATACTATAATATAATTTGTATAATTTGGCTTCACAAGCTGTTATACCTTTTAATTCACTTTCTCTGCTAAACCAACTCTAAATAACCTAATATTATCGCAGGAACTGAATAGAATTGGAATACAAAAACTAAATAAATACAATTTTTCAAAGTGAAGCACATTTATATGTTATATACTATAATATAATTTGAATAATTTGGCTTCACAATCTTCATTTGCCCTGCTGAACCGATTTATTCAACTGCTATTCAACAAACTCTAAATAATCTAATATTATCGCAGGAACTGAATAGAATTGGAATACAAAAACTAAATAAATACAATTTTTCAAAGCGAATAATAATAATTTTAATAATTTGGCTTCGCAACCATCACTTGCTCACCTTTCAACTACTAAACAAACTCTAAATAATCTGATATAATCGCAGACCAAGCACATTCTTCATATATTTCACAATTTCAACCCTTAACACTCCAAATGTGCCTCTCACTCACCACCAAATTATTATTAACAAATATTTTAATCAAAATTATATTACTTCTGAGATGAATAATAATAATAATAAAGAAAATACACGTCGCTGTAGAATTTAAAATCTGACTACTTAAAAAACTTGCAAGTAGGAATACGATAAGAATAAATTAAACTTACAGCTCGATATTTACAATTAAAAATCGCAGCGTTAAGGTTGAGAACTTAACAATTCTGTTTAACACACAACGAGTTTCCACGTGTCGTCATAAATTGACCAAAAATGTAGCAAAAGAGTTAAGTTACATTAGAAAATTATTTTACCAACAACGAAAGATAACACATTTCCTGCACGCTGAAAATATCGCAAGATTTTAGCTATCTATCTGTGAGTGATTCGAAACGTTGTTCAGTGAGTTGGATAAACTTTTGAAGTTTGTTTAATTTTCGATGGGATTTCCATTTGCCAACTGGGAAAATTGATACGTCGAGTCGATAATGTGGACACGTATGTACGATTTGGTGATTGAAGAGGATTCGGTCACTCGTATTAATATTCGGACACTGGTATTACTTTTTCACTTTTAGCTTGAGTAAATACGTAACAAATAACAAAATTGTATTGCACGGTACTATAAACGTCAAAAATGAAATATTGATTTGTTAAAAGGGGAGGTAAAATTTCAGATCACGCAACTAGTGGGATATTTTGTAAGTTTAAGTTATTAAACCAAAGTTACGATTTTTCAGTCGCGAAATACGTAAAATACGTGAAATACGTAAAAAATAAAAAAGAAACGTGCAGCAACAAAATGCAGCATTAAATGACAAATATATTCATGCAAATGGTAAAAAAAATCATTAATCTGCAGTTATCTGTCAAAATTCACTCTCCTTCCATCCTTTTTCTGATATTGAAACTACAGTTTATAACGAGTCAATAATTTGTTAATTTTTCGTATCTATATATTTATTATACTTAAATGTGCTGTTGCACATATTTTTCTGTGTTCCATAGTTATTTAAAAAATATAAAGTATGGAGATACGAAAAGAATTTACATATTTATTTCTATTATAAAGAAATAATACGTAAACAAATAATAATATATAAATAAATAATACAATATTAAGGGACGCAAAGTTATGATCTTTTGTGAAAACTATTAATTGTCATAAAAAAGGCATCATTTTGCGTCCCTTGAAAAGCACTTCAAACCAATATTTGCGAAAACTTGACAATTTTTTTACGAATATTAATTACATATAAATTACATTAAACTTTACAATTTATTTACAATTTTGCGCGATCCTTTAAATCGTGTCATTTTTATACCCTTCCAAAATTCCCCCAAAAAACCAGAAAAAAATGAGCATAATTTTATCACGATCGCGTTTTAAAGCACATAATGGTTTCGTATTGCATCCAAGTGTTCGCAATTTTATTCAAGTCAGAAAGAAACGAAGGCTGCAGCGGGAATGAAAACAAATGGGATTAGCAGGGATGCAAAAAGTGGATAAAAAATGTTTAAATATCTCACGCCGTCCAGGCGAGTAACAATTTCCTTTAAACAAATCGTCTCGTTGCAGAGACTGTCTTCCGCTTCCTAAAACATTACGAACTTTTTACTTGTAGCACTCTCGAATTTGCATAAACGGCAAAACTTCAGTGTATCGCAGCGAAACGAAAGTTGTGCAATTTCGAGGAGAATTAAGTATTCTACAAACTGCAAGGTAATTCTACGAGCATTAAGAGCCGCTTACACATTTCGATCTGTTTCGAACGGACACGTATACACGCTCTTCCGCCTTTTCACCCCCGTGCAACCCCCTCCTCCATCCCTTCGATTCTTCCCTTTTTTCTCCCTTCGTTTGGCGTGCATTCGCGAAAGAAATGTAGCGAAAGCAATCGTCCTGCTGCTTCCCTTCGTTGCTCCTCTTTTTTTTTTTTCTTTCTCCAACCCCTTGGTATTTCCGCTTTAAACTCGCATAAAACTCTGGCGATTCTGGTCCCCGTGAATACCTCTTAAGGGATGCGATTTCGTAAATTCAGATAAAACTAAGATCCATGTAAACCTAATCTTCTTAAACGGCGGCTGGATCGTAAAGAGCTGGTGGTATTCTGTTTTGTTGGGTTGCTACTAGAGAAAGGGGAATGGGGTAACAAATTGACGTAATTTTCTATTCGATTGACGCGCATAATGCTTTTGTGTTGCTCGTTTATCGATATTATAAAGCATTTAGCTTTTCAAACGATTTTGTTTTTTTTAATTTCTTATTTGTGTGTGCATTTTGCGATATTGTGGGGGGTAAGAGGCGCGAAAGTATACTTTCTTTCGTTTAACTATTGACACAGAGCTTTTATAAAAATTTTAATTTGGTGTTATGGCAAATTTAGACAATATTTGTTTTCACTTTTGAGTAGCGTAAAATTTATAATTTTCTATTATAAAAGGAAAGAAGGAATAGGATATAATTAGGTAAACAGTGAGAGTGGTAATTAGTTTTATTTTAAGAGGAAGTAAAGCTCTTGTATGGAATAAAAGTAGATCTATAGTTCAGCGTTTCCCAAATTGTGTTCTACAAACAATTACTAAGTGTTTCGCACAAAATTATGAAATTAAAATTAAAGCATAAAAGGAATCTCAAAAGGAATTATAACTAAAAACCCAAATTTACTCTAATGTTCCTTAAAAATTTTTAAACTTAATAATAAGTGTTCTGTAACAAAATTATGAAATTGAGATTAAAGCACAACGAAACATTGTCTGTTTTTATACGTTTCACGCAATTGAAAGCAACTCTCAAGAGAAATTATAACTAAACACAGAAATTTACTCTAGTGGTCCTAAAAATTTTTAAATTTAGTAAATGTTCTGCAAAAAATTATGAAATTAAGATTAAAGTACAACAAAGCATTGTTTGCCTTATTTAAAACAATTTTAAGAAGGAATTATAACTAAAAACCAAAATTTACACTAGTATTCCTTAAAAATTTTTTAATTTAATAAATATTCTGCAAAAAATTATAAAATTAAGATTAAAGTACAACAAAACATTGTCTGCCTTATTTAAAACAATTTTCAAGAGGAATTGCAACTAAAAACCAAAATTTACACTAGTGTTCCTTAAAAATTGTTAAACTTAATAAATGTTCTGCAAAAAATAATGAAACTGAGATTAAAGTACAACAAAACATTGTCTGCTTTTATGTGTTTCACACAATTTGGAACAACTCTCAAAAGGAATTATAATACAGCTAAAAACCAAGATCTAGTGTTGCTTAAAAATTTTAGAACTTAAAAAGTGTTCCACGATGAGAAAAATTTGAGAAACCCTGCTGAAACTAATTAATATTTCTTTTAAATATTTATATAAGTATATACATTTAATTTCATAATAATGGCGTCTAGATAATGTAATAGAATAACGCATACATGATTTTCAATGAACGAAACTTCCTTCATCAAGTGATTAAAAGTATTTTATGTTGTTCTCAACGAGATGTTCCATATTAGAAAAACAATTATTTTAAGTTTTCAGAAATAGTGGATTAATGAGCCAGAAATTAATAAATTCTTCGATTAGTTATACAAACTCGATCATAATTGGAAAATAATTATATAGAAATAAAACTCATGCTTCTTTTTTAATATTGCAAACGCACACTCCTTTAAAAATCTTTGCATACGTTTACTAATTAAAACCACTGAAAAAACGTAATTAATAAAGACAGTGGTGGCAAGATTTCTTAATATACCTGTATTTCATATTAGAGTACGTACAATTTTACGTTGTGGCAATTTAACCCTTTGCACTCCAGCCTAATGACTCGCATAGTACATCAACAACTCCAGCACTATAATAGCTAGAATACTCTGTTTTATTGCAGCAACCGTATTTTTTTATAATATATATAACCCTTTGCACTCGATGACTTTTTCAGTCGCTTTTTTAATCATTTTTCTGTTACTAATTCCTTCGTGAATACAACTAATCTCATTTTTCAACAGTTGATAATCAATCTCGCCTTCACTCGAGCTAATTTCAAATTCTAAATTCATTTTTTTAGGGCTTCAAAATTTAAAATCATGAAAAACTCGAGTTGCTGCACGAAACACCATGGCGACTGAGAGTCGCCTTTCGAGCGCAAAGGGATAACAAAATATTTATTCATTAGCTACATTATATGAAACAAGTTCAAATTTATAAATCTTCAACAAAATGAAAGTTCATATTGCACGATTCATATTTGAAATGTCGTATTATAGGCGACAATGGAATGCAAAGGGTTAATCTACTATTTTCACGCCAAAAACAGGGTTTAAAGGTTTTCTATAAAAATATCTCAGCACAGCGATTCGATAGCATTAAATTATGAAAGAAATGAATGATATAATTGTATATCAGACCAAAAAAGATACTGATCGACTTTCTTTCGCAACAAGAGTCCCGTCAAGGTCAATTTCCATTCCTTCCATCCCCTTCTTTTAGCCAACGTCGCGCCCCTATTTTCTTTAAACGCTTTCCAAGATTTTCTTCTCCAGATAACACGAGAACACACTTTTTGACGCTCCAAATCTGCACAGTGTATCCCCTCTTTGTTTTGCTTAGAGTTTTTGAACTTTCGTTTTCGTTTTGCACATCGTTTTTACGATATCGTGTCGTAAACAGAGAATGTATGATAACGTGTTTGTAGTTTCTTTTTTGAGAAAACACAACCGCTGTTTCATATCGATGAGATTGAAGAAAGTGTAATATAGTTTTCTTTTTTTTTTAATTTGTTCTAATTGGATATTAATTAACCCATTCGAGACGAATTGCACACCGTGTGTGCAATGATATCGAATTGAAGTGGTGGTCGAAATAAGACTGGTTTAAAATAAAATTGAAAGAAAAATAAAGAAATAAAGAAAGAGAAATAAAATTTCAGCTTCTGGTGTTGGTCTCCAAAAAATGAGCCATCTCGATTGGGTTAAATTAAAACTACTACGAGAAGTATGGTTTTTTGTGAGTAGGATGACGTTATGGCGTCTGTAGGACTCGTTCAGATCTTTTCGTCTTTCGCCAAGAGTTTCTCGAGGTTTTTTTAATCGTCAATTTTTACTAAACTTAATAATTTTTAATCCTATCTCTTCATTTTCGCGAAATTTTTCGTCTAAATAAATGTAAGATTTTTTAACAGACACTAACGTGGTGTTACTTTCACCCACGCTTTGAAACTAAAACACATTCTTTGCCAAAAATGCTAAATATTGTTTTCCTCGAGTTTCACGATTTTTTGACTTACAAGAAAACCTTTGAGACCAATTAATCGTCTAATTAAAAGGATTTACTGTCTTCTTATCTTATCACTCACGTGATAAAACAAACAAGTATGAAAGAAGATGATAATGATGAAGAAAACAGTGAAATATGGGATTTTGGTGCATAGTGGTTGACGACAGACTCGAATTCTATGTGTGTAATTTACGGCAACGATTTTGCATCAAATTCTTTTGATAAATCAAAGACTCGCGTAACTAATTAAAAATTTTTTATTCTCGTAAATATTAATCAAAATATTAATAAACCTCTGTGATATTACTTGAAAATTTTTTAATCATCGTTACATTGAAAGATTCGCGTAGCTAATTAAAAATTTTTTATTGTTAAAAAGATTAATCAAAATATCAATAAACTTCTGTGATATTATTCGAAAATTTTTTAATCATCGTTGCATTGAATATCTTCTGTATTATTATGCGATAGATTTTGCATGTTACATTCCTCGTTGCGTAAGGAATTTTAATTATTTCCTTTAGAAAATTGTAATTTTCACTCGTCACATAAAAATGCGAATTAACTTCAATTTCATAGACATACTTTACGTAACGTTGCTAACCTTTTTCTTTTTTATAGAGGGGAAAAAAACTTCGAATTCGCATCACGTTTTGCTTTTATAATATGCACGCTCGCATATTTATGCTTGCTGATTTTCATAAAATTAAAATTGAAAAGCTAGTTAAGAATGTATGAAAACAGGAACAGCATTAAAGCGGAATAATTAAATAGCATTTGCTAAATTATAATATAAGCAAGAATTTTTATTTCAATTTTCATTTCTATTCAAGTCTATTTAAGAGATAATATTTCTAATTATAGAAATCGATTCTATTCGAATTGTTTTTTACGAATTTGTAAAATAAAATTTTCGTTTTCAACATTGCATTCGAAATAAATTTTACCATTTTCGACGAAGATTCATTATTTCCAACAATATCAATTTTTTCAGATGGTTTTTCATGTATTCAGATATATTTAATTATATTTTTACATCGCAAGTCCAATTAAAAGACATTTCAATGCAGAAATACTCCTTGATTCGCGTAACTATTATAAAACTAATCATTGCCTTTCCCATCCACGTCCAATTTACATTCGCACGTCGAATATACACAACCAACTGTAAAAATATGTTTAATACATGTCGATAATGATCTGAATAACCAATTTCTTCCGCATACTCTTCTCTGACAACGTGTTCCAATTAACATTAGCATTCAAACACTACTTTCGCCAGTCTTGAATACCAATGAGTAAGGAATAACCAGTGCATTACATGATAAAAGATTAATAAATATTTTGGCACGCATTGCATCAGTGTTTTTTTAAATTTCTTTCAAGGCAGAACACTTTTTAAGTTCGAAAATTATTAAAGAACGCTAGAATAAATTTAATAAATGATAACATAGATGTAAAGTAGAAATAATATAGTATAAAGCAATAGTTTCTATTGCTAGCGACTATCAGTAATAAAAAATTTCCATTTTAATAGAAAACTTCAAAGAGAAATGCATTTCTGAAAAAGTTGCAGTGGAATAACTTTAATCTCCAAAATCACTAATCAATTCTCTTCAGAGGGGACATCCGAGTGCAAAAGATTAAATAAACAAGATAAAAGTTTATTTTGACTATTTTTTTCAGTCAATTTACTTAAAAATATCTCGTTGATCATTGGTTTTAGAATCAACGTAGGTGTACATCTTTTTTTATTTAAAAATTAATATTCTTTCAATCGCAAAGGTTTTTCCATGCGAAAATATGTTGGTTTTTCAATTTTTAATAATAAAGCAGACAGTGTTTTGTGGAACACTTAATAATTTTTAGGAAATTGATTTAGATAATCGCTAACTCTTTGAATGCGATGAACTCAAACTCCAAAAAGAGCTATAAATGTATGCAGCACCTTATATTCTTGCGTTTATGGCATTGAGTGTAGATGACAAGTGTGCACATAATAAATGAATTAAAATAAAAAATTTACTGTTAATTTAATTAAATAAATATTCACGTACCAGACGATATAGGTAATAAGTGTACGAAGTATACTAAAAAATGCTTTGTAATTACAAATTTTATATACATGATGAGTCGAACAATTTGTACCCTTAAATAGCTTGCAAAAAAATTGTTAAATACGAAAGTTGTATGATTTCAAAGCGAAAATGTAACGCAGTCTTAATTTTTATTGAACATGGAGTAGTTTTAGAAATTTGAAGGTCAAGTTTCTTTTATTAAACAGATAAGCATATTCTTTTATATTTTAGGATATTTTTATTTTTAAATTATATTTTATTTTAAGTAGAAAAGTATATAATTATGTTAATCATAAAGCTAATGGTTAACCATAGTCTGTGTAACTACTATTATTTTTTCCAGTTGATTTATCTAAAAATATCTCTTTGATCATTGAGTTCAGAATCAAGGTGTACACTTTTTTTATTTAAAAATTAACCCTTTGCATTCGAAATTATTTTTCAATTTAATAGTTTAGTTGTCAACAGTTCCCTAATATTTCAAGTGTTTCATTTGAAATTTACTTGAAAATTCCTCGACTGCTACTTGCAAACTCTAAAACAACTCCAAAACTTAGTTGCAATTTACATTTGCTTCCTTTTTCTTATTTAGCGATGTCAAATCACCACAAAGGGTTAATATTCTTTCAACCAAAAAGATTTTTCGACGAAAGAAAAAGGAAATTGACTTAAAAATTTCAAAAACATTATAAATGTAAATCAAAAATCAAGATATCATTATTTAAAAGTTGCTTGAGGCAGGCTACGCGACACCCTGTATACCAGCAAATAACAAAGAGTATAATTATTCTATTTCATACACATCGATGACTATAACAGTACAAAGTATGACTATACACATACGCTTCGTTGGTACTGAAAATATCGAAAAAGAAAAGCAAAATCTCGCGCAGCCATCGCGTTGGTGTTACAAAAATACTGGCTCGTGATTTAATCGGTGACCACCACGACGATTTACGAGCGACGAATATTCGACAAATTCGAAATCCACGGTTAACGGCCAGTATCTGACTTCTAAAATAAAGTAGGGAATAAAGTAAGGAGATCTAAGTAGTTTAATCCGCGCAGATCTACGGATCTGGTTTGGACGCCATGATTACGCGAAGCGTCTCGTTTAACCGGAGAGACGATAATAATTTCGTAAGTCCGTAGTGGGTATTAAGGTACTTCCATTCCGTCCGCCTTTTTCCAGATAACACAAATACGGGTTTCCTCCTTTTCTGCCTTCTTCTTCCGCTGCCTCGTCCAACCCTCTCGCGCCCTCCACCACCCTCCTCGAGGTAACACAAATACGGGCTTTTTTTCTCCCTCGAACCTTTCCTGCTCCCGACCTAACCTTTTGCTCTTTTTCGCCTATTTCTTGTTCCCTTCCCAAAACAAATGCCACCAGGTAACCATCCCCTTTCCCTCGCGCCCCTTCGACCGCACTCCCTTCGTTCCGTCGGCTAATTTCATCCTTGAAATCCCACCGAGGTCGATGACCTTTTAGGAGCCTCTGCTCGTCGATTGCGTCTAAGCTTCGTTCAGCAGTTGATCTTCGTTCCACGTTTTCATTTTCCATAGACGCTCCCTCCGCGGCTCTCGCCACTTGTTAATGGCCGAGTTTGTAGTAATGGCGGAATTATGGGTTTCTGGGTGCTTTTTGTACCATTGTCTGCTGCGGATTAGATTCTCGTTGAACTTTCTATTCTCTTGTCTATTCTTTTTTCGTTGTTCTCAGTGAAGTTAATTTGGTATTGGTGAGAGAAATTGAATTTAGTATCACCTTTTTCGCGATAGAAAATCTGTCAAAAATAGAAGGAAAATAATAATAAATAGCATTCCTATAATACATATAATTCCTATAATATAATATAATAAATAAATAGTATTCCTCTGAATACATTGAGAATAGTATGTAGTCTGATGTATGCTTGGTTATACTACTGAAAGTTATGAATATTGTAAATAACATTCCTCTGAATACATTGAGAATAGTACGTAGTCTGATATAGGCTTGGTTATACTACTGAATGTTACGAATATTATAAATAGTATTCTTCAGAACACACTGAGAATAGTACGTAGTCTGACACAAGCTTGATTATACTACTGAAAGCTAGAAATATTGATGAAAAGTATGTAGTCTGACACATGCTTGGTTATACTATTGAAAGTTACAAATATTGTAAATAATATTCCTCTGAACACATTGAGAATAGTATGTAGTCTGACACATGCTTCGTTATACTACTGAAAGCTACAAATATTGATGAAAAATACATGATCTGACATACTTGGTTATAATACTGAAAGTTACAAATATTGTAAATAATATTCCTTTGAACACACTGAGAATAAGTATGTAGTCTGACATATGCTTGGTTCTACTACTGAAAGTTACAAATATTGTAAATAGTATTCCTCTGAACGCATTGAGAATAGTATGTAGTCTGATATATGCTAGTTATACTTCTGAAAGCTACAAATATTGATGAAAAATACATAATCTGACACATGCTTGGTTATAATACTGAAAATTACAAATATAATAAATAGTATTCCTCTGAAAACATTGAAAATAGTAGGTAGTTTGACACATGCTTGGTTATACTACTGAAAGTTACAAATATAATAAATAGTATTCTTCTGAACACCGAGAATAGTACGCAGCCTGACACATGCTTGGTTATACTACTGAAAGCCACAAATATTGATGAAAAGTATGTAGTCTGACACATGCTTGGTTATACTACTGAACATTACAAATATAATGAATAGTATTCCTCTGAACACACTGAGAATAGTACATAGTCTGACGCATGCTTGATTATACTACTAAAAACACAATTGCAAGCTTCTTTACTATGAATACACACACGTATTATATACAAGAAGTGATAAAAAACTAAAAGACGTTTAAAATACCAAAACCTTTATTCATTATTAAAGTCGTTTATAATCAAAACTCATATAAAATACCAATTTTATTGCAAAATAAATTCCAGTGACCCATCCTGAATCACTTATTCACTCGTCGATTAAAATTTGAAGGTCTTCAATCCTTAATGTAGGAATTTAATCTTCAATCGCATTCAGTAATTAAAAAGCGAATGTCTAATCGTTAATTGAAATTAACGACGAATGCAGGAGCCTGATCGTTAACTAACCTAACCCAACCGTGACGCATCTCCGAGATTTCAGCGATAAACATACTAGCATCTGCGCATATGCGAACATAGTGTTCAACAGGACACATTCGCCCACCCGTGACGCGCACAAAGAGATTAGTTAAGGAGTGCCGTTTGTCGCGTCTCGCCACCCAGAATTATCGCTTCGTGTTCACTCTCTGGGGTTCTAAGACCCAGATTCTAACGCGATAATTCGCGACGCTGTCCGACAAACTAATCTTGAACAGCTGTGTTACAACATGTCCATCAATATTTTAGCGTACCATATCAATAGACATAATATAACAATAAAACAGATTAGAGTTTGAAATTTGTAAATAGTATTTAATATTTGAGGAAACTCTAATCTGACCCTATTCTGCCAAGGCAAAGGGATTCGTTGATCGCATTGTCACGAATTTTGCTGAGGGAAGCGGTTGGTTACATAGATTTGTTAAATGATTAAAAATGACCGTCCCCAAACCAAGTGCATTCTCGAGTTCATTTTATTATTCTTTCATTTCGATTCGAGAACGTTCATAATCACAACTTCACAATTATAAACGTTCACATATCGTTCACTCATTCTTTCATTTCTCGTCGTCATTCTTTCATTTCGATTCGAGAATATTCACAATCACAGCTTTACAATTATAAACGTTCACACCTCGTTCACTCATTCTTGCATTTCTCGTCGTCATTCTTTCATTTCGATTCGAGAGTATTCACAATCACAGCTTCACAATTATAAACGTTCACACCTCGTTCACAGCTCGTTCACTCATTCTTGCATTTCTCGTCGTCAATCTTTTATTTCGATTCAAGAACGTTCATAATCACAGCTTCACAATTATAAACAGAAATGGACATGTTGTTGCGTGTGTAACAAATACTGTGCAGAATATGACGTGTTTCAATGGCCTCCTCCTCGAATTCACCAAGATCCTCCACTCCTATCTTTTGGACCGTCGATTCTTCGCTTCCCAAGAGGGGTATAAATCCACCCCATGGCTGATCGAGGGGTTCGGTTCCTGGGGTCCCACAGGACTCCATTCTCGGTCCCACTTTTATTCAATACTTTTATAAACTATGTCCCTAGCGCCAAATACTGCTCCTGCTCGCGTTATATGCTGACTATATTGTAGTTCCCTCGTCCTTTCGACTTTGATCATAAATTCTGGAGCAAGCGTAGCAATTCTCTTCAGTGACGCTTCAGTTTCTTCACTTGTGTCTCCTTTTCTGCTGTGGACTCTGAGGATACGCGTCAGTGAATTATTACAGTGTAACTAAATTGTCAAATTAACCAGATAGGTATTTATTATCTGCTAAAAGTTCTTGTTTCGTCAAGAATTGTGAGTCAACCTCTGTGATGTGTGTGTTTCTCTGTGGCACCCCATTTGGTGGACTCTGCACCCTTGTCTGCTGCGCTACTCTGCGTCCTAAATGTAATTATCCTGTTAACAGCTTTTATGGTGAAATTAACATTTTGTTTATCATTGCTTTGATCGACATGCGCGATATTTGAAAGATTGCAACTGATAACATTGATAACATTGAAAATTTGTTAACGCGAGAGATACTTAATATTATGAACTTTTGAAGCAATGAACTGATACTATCAATTGTTGCTGTCCTTTTTATCTCAGTACTTTCTTTCACATTATCCTTCAGGGTCGCTCACTTACTTAACACTTTTGTTCCATGCTTGCTCATCGCTGCTTCTTCATGTTCAGTGCTGTTTTAAATCCCTGGTTTGCACGAGTCTTAGTTTTCCAAGCAATGGCTTTCAATTTTAATGTACTCGTCATTGTTGGGCAGCAGTTGCGACTATCAACGCTATCATTTGAATAGTAGCAAAAATAACGAGATTCATGATATCTATATATTTGCATTTTTAATAATTACAAAGTCTGTAACCAAATTTTTATTAATTACAGAGTCTGTAACCAGATTTTTATTAATTACAGAGTCTGTAACCGGATTATTATTAATTACTAACCAGATTTTTATTAATTACAAAGTCTGTAACCAGATTTTTAATAATTACAAAGTCTGTAACAAGATTTTTAATAATTACAAAGTCTGTAACAAGATTTTTATTAATTACAGAGTCTGTAACCAGATTTTTATTAATTACAGAGTCTGTAACCAAAGTATGTTGTATATTTTACATTATGTATACAAAAATACCTTAAAATTTCTCATAATTTATATGTATCACAAGTAAGTTGGTGTACAGGCATTCACAACTCCTCTAATTACTCTATAATATAATTCCTGCAGCAGCAATACTCGTGTTGAAAGAAAAACAATTTTTCTCAATTTCTTTTTAAATTTTCAAAATTGTTTCTTAACTTTATAATTTTCTTTTAACACATTACGAAGCACTAAATTTTGTTTCAATCTCCAACCAAATTAGTTCTTAAATGGTCGCATTTTATGGGTTAGTTTCACCCCTTAAACCGAACCTGTCAAAACTAAAAAGAAATCTACTATTCTTGGCCTTTCTTCGAGTTTGCAAAGTTTAAGAGTCGTCTAGCCATTCGCGATCTTTTCTCATCAGTCTGTCTGCTCCTATTTGCAACCAACAGCAAAAATAACCATACCTTGCCTCTGGTCGGTTCATTTTTTACTAAGTTAAGTGTCGCTCGTCGCGTCCTGTGCTAAAACGAGTGGCCACTTAGCTATTGACGTTGCTGTTGGCTAAAACGCGAGTGCTAAATTTTCCAAATTCCAGTTGGATGCTTATATAGTCCTTGCGGATGAGATGGGCTCATGAAAAATTTCCTTGCAGCCAGAAAAGTTGAAGACTGGGTTGATTTGAGGAGGAACTTAATCGAATAATCAAAAAGTGACGATGCTATTCTTTCTTTGGCGACAATCCGTGATAGTAGTTTAATGCCTCCATTTTTAATCCTTCATCGTTAATTGATTTGTTATTCATTCATCTACATACACAACAAATAAGTTTTCATATTGAGTTAATGCATGTTTCTTTCTTTCCAAAATTATTAACACTTTGCAGTCGAATGTCTTCTCTAAGAAGACATCAGCATTGATTAGTGATTATACAAATTAATTTGCTATAATTTTGCGTTAGAGAGGCGATTCTCAGTCGCCATAATGTTTTACACAGCAACTGGAGTTTTCCATCGACTAATTTTAAGTTTTGAAGTTTACAAAAATGATTTTGGAAGTTGAAATTAGCTCGAGTGAAGATGAAATTGATTTTCAACTGTTGAATAATGAGATTAGTTGTATTCACGAAGAAATTAGTGATAGAAAAATGATCTGTGATCGAAAAAGTCATCGAGTGCAGAGGGTTAAACTTATTCTAAGCAGCTTTTTGAGGAATGCATGTTTTCTTGAAGATTTTTATTTGAATGGAAATTTTGTATTGCTGGGAGACTTTAGCAACAGAAACTATTGGATAATATTAATATTTTAGCAAAGGGTTAATTTTTCTATATTAATCATTTTTATTTTTTATTTTTTTCGATATTAATAATTTTTCTGTATTAATCTTTAATTTCTTCTTACCTAAAAGGCTTTTATTTATCATTCCCTTTTATTTTTACACAGTAAACTACATAAACAGTGTGATTAATAAATCCATTTTCAAACAAAATTTTTATAAACTCTGATCTTTCTGATTTTTCAATTAGGAAAACGTTTTCTTCTTCTTGAATTGGATGAATGGATATAGATTATTCTTCGAGGGGTTTCATATGAATTTCATAACTTCTTCTTCCTTCTGTTTAAATGGTTGAGTATAAACATGGTTTGTGGACGAGTGTGAGGATGTATGATAGATAGAAGTACAGACAGTAATAATAAGAGATAATTTCTGAAAAAGCAAGGATTTTTTTGCATTTCTCTGTGGAACGTTTGTTTTAAACAGTTAATGGTCCATGGAACACGATAAAATGTCTGGCAACGAGCTGAAGACGAGTTAAAAAAATGATTTGATAGAAAAGAAATTATTGCTTGGTACATTAATTTCTTTTTTTTTTTAATAAATTAACGATGAAGGTTTCAAGGTCCAATTAATACTTTAGAATTACTATATTTTTTCTCATGTTGTAAACGTGTTCGTTGTCAACGACACTTTATATTAAACAATTTCCTGTATTTTAAAAAAGAGTAGAAAAGTAAGTCTTTAAAGCAAAAATAAATTACTAAATATTTTTCGACAGCATACCAACCAGAACATGGAATTATTTATTTAATTAGTGGCATAACTGTCACAAATTTAAAATATATTTACGACTTTACTGCCAATTTTCTTCTGTTCATTATTGAGTTATGTAAAAACGACTTCTAATTTTATATCAACATTGCATATTCTTATAAAATGGTTCGAATTGAGATACAATTATTTTCTATTTTTTAACACATGATATAATATTGATTAAACATGACTTAAATGCATTTAATTTTAGTATTTTTTATATTAGGGTAAAAATATTCATTTATTCATTTGTTTAAACTTTTGTTTCAGGTAAGTCTGAAGGATGCAGAGCTCTGCAAAGAATTGCAACTTTATTAATGCCTTTACGTAAGTCACAACTGTCTTTTACAAACTATTTCTTCTTAGCAATTATTATTTTCAAATATTTCAACATTCTTAATGCATACGTATATTCTGGTTCAAAAGTTTGGAGCAAAAGTTGAGGATTTTAAAGAAATAATTACTTCCATAGATAAATAAGTGTTTAAAATTATAATTACAATTTTTTTATTTCCAAAGAAAGTATATAAACTTAAAATAATATCCAAAATGCAAAGAGTACTTCTCAAAATTTGTTTAAATCTAAATAATTGTTATTTATTACATAAGGATTGTCCAAAGGAAATATTATTTATAAAAGTTAATGAGAAATAATAATTTTTACTAAAATTAGTTGATAGCATCGACTGATAGCATAAATAATTTTGTAATCTTCATTTTTTAATTATTATAAGTAAATCGCCAATATTTATATTTGAAATATAATTATTGCATTATTGCAAAGTACAAAATGGACCCCTTATGGCTGGTGATACTTTAAAAAAGGGAGATATTTCAGTGATCTATTAAGAGTCAATGAAAAAACTTTCTGTTCCTCAAATTTTATTTAATTTTTAACGAATGCAATTATTAAATAATAATACAAGTTTAGTGTCTATATAAATATATATACACTCTCTTTTTAATCTAAAGACAAACGTCATGTCGCTATAATTATAAGTCAGTAAAGTTGTGAAATAGTTTAAAAGCTGTATTAATATTGTATATAAAGTATGATTAATCTTAAAATTCTCTTAAAAATGAAGAGAACTTTTAAGAGATTTTCCAAAATTATTTCACAAATTCTTATCATGCGAGAAGATGAATTTCTGATACGAAGTAAAAAATCGAATTCTGCAGATATTTCTTTTTAAATGGGCACTGCATTCCCTCCTAAAGTTCTAGAAGTAAGCTTGTCACATAAAGATTCTGTGTATATCCACGCATTGGATACATAATATATACCCTACATAAATTCGCGGCATATGGTGCAGAGATGTACAATGCATGAGCATTATTTACTTGCTCGACTTGGAAAACCAGCATGCAATATCTTACAGTCTGATCTTTCCTGATACAATGCATTGAATTGTTTATTGAAAACCACGTGCGAACCTTGAATCTTGTAGATCTTACTTCGAATTCTTTTCCACGTTCCTTTTTCAAATTTATAACGCAAATTAAGTGGAACATTTACACACACAAAAAGTAGTAATTTTTGCAATCTGAATTGAAATTGTTTCAAAGATTTATGACATTTTCTGCTATTGATATTAATTTTATTGGACAACAAAGTATACATTTGTTAAAAATAGTATGTCTCTTTCTGAGCAAAAGTATTTTAAGCTATGGAATATATATAAATATACATCGTGCGTCAAAAATTTATTGATGTTGTAATATTATTAAAAACAGTTGCAATAAATGCGTCAACGCAACCAAATCGTCTAAATGTTTTAACATAAATGGAATTATTAATTTTATCATTATTATCGAGATAAAATGTGACTTGAAACTGTGTTACAAATGATGTTCAAAGTTTTCTTAATAATTCTTAATAATTTTCTTAATAATTATATTTTCTTAATAATTTTCTTAAGAATTAGTTAATTAAATGCATGTATAATCCTTTATCTTTTATGGCTGCCTCGTCTGTTAATTCTTCTCTACTCTTCACTTGTTATTTTTGTTACCACAAAACTAAGGCTCGTCTCATATTTAAATAACTAACATAATTGGTTCTGAATTGCGTATAGTTATCCACGATTCACTGTATATTTGTAGTTCGTCTCAATTTTACTACGTGAAATAGATTTTTCAAAACACTTGTTACAATATTTGATAGCACTTCATCATCTAAATCAGCGTTCCTCAAACTATGTTCTATGGAACACTGGTGTTTCACAAACAATTACTAAGTATTCCACAAAAAATTATTTGTAATTGAATTTAATCCATTCGAGACAGCTCATTTTTTGGAGACAAATCCCAAAAAATGAAATTTTAATTTTTAATTTTATTTTAAACCAGTCTTATTTCGACGCCTACTGACTCATAATTTCAATTCAATGTCATTGCACACACAATGTGCAATCTGTCTCGAATGGGTTAAAATGCAACAAAACATTGTCTGCTTTTATTCGTCTCACGCAGTTTAAAACAACTCTCAAAAGAAATTATAACTAAAAATCGAAATTCATTCTGGTGTTTCTTAAAAATTTTAGAACTTAAGAAATGTTTTGCGATAAGAAAAGTTAGGTAGACTGATTTATACAATATATGGTATATAGAACACACTATACTGATTAATAAGTATAAGTAAAAAGCTTCTGAAGCAAGCGATTAGAAGTCACTTGTTTTAACTTCAAAAATATTAATTTTCCAACCACATTTATTCGGACTTTCTTTATCGTGGAAGTTGCGAACACTTTTTTTATCATCCTGTACATTAATCTTGTTAAGCTGCGCGAATTTATTATAGTCTCGTAAAACCTTTTCTGCATCAAACTGGCGCTCGTATTAACTAGCGTCAGTCTTTCCTTACTTGCATGAGAAAGTAACTTATAACATGTAAGAATAAAGAGAACAATTTGTTTGCAAGACATTAACTAATATAAATAAGTAGAATCAATCATTAAAGAATCATAATTATGTTGCAAAATCTGCAAATAAAATACTCCCTCAAAAAATGCTAATATCATTACGTCTATATTCAAAATTATAGTGACAAAGCACAATCCTGCATGTATAATTATCACTAATTCTAAAATTAATTTGACTTGCATTCTGTTTGAATGTACATTTGAATCAGGAAGACTTTTTACTGTGCTGCGCTGTGGCGGCCACCGTGGGGCACTGTGGAACTGCAGCACTCCCTATTTCAGATTCATATCATCGATAACATTTAATGAGTCTTTTCCTCTTTAATTTATTATCGATACTTGTACAATATATAATTCTTAAGCTTAACCTTTTGCACTAGGCTGCTTCCTAGGCGTTAATAATAGAAACTATTCCTAAAATAATATTTTAGCAATAGAAACTATTCCTAAAATAATATTTTAGCAATGTTGTAGCAATAGAAACTATTCTTAAAATAATATTTCAACAATGTTTTAGCAATAGAAACTATTCCTAAAATAATATTTTAGCAATGTTTTAGTAATCCTAAATCAAATTATGAAATTGACTGGCGGAATACGTTTTAAATTCTAAAATAACTATATTTTAGCTACAGTTTCTATTGCTAACATCTCCTAGCAATAGAAAATTTCCATTTCAATAGAAAACTTCAAGAAAACACGCATTTCTCAAAAAGCTACGGTGAAATAAACTTAATCTCCTTAATCACTAATCAATACTGATGGAACATCCGAGTGCAAAGGGTTGATGTCACTAGCCATTCCTCAGTTTACAAAAAAAATACAAAACCCTTTGTATGGAGCTATGCGCTTCGCAGTTCCAGCAGCGTGGTGCTTGGCTGCTGTGCGCATGCGCACAAAGGAAGCTGCGCGCGACGCTGCGAGGGAGAAACCGCACTGTCGCTCCCTCAGTGTCTACCCTGGCGTGCTGGTGGCAGGTAGTTAGTTCTTTTTGGAGCAGCGTTCACATTAATTTTAGCTGCAAACCGCCACTAGTATCAAGGTAAGAAGTTGATTGGTGAAGGAAATGTGGGTCTGGTTAATGGTAGCCCTTATATAAATCTAGATCTTCTCAAACGAAGTCGAAAAAGGGTACACAAATTGGATCATGCAATGTTGTCGATGCAATGAATTTCAAAGAATGTCGTAGCGTCCCAGAGCATTGCAGGCGAAGTGACTGTCCCTATTCGTCCCTGTGTTGTCCCTTCTAATTAATTTTTTATCTCTGCATAATATGCGTACTTATTCGTAACCATTTTTGTGTCCTGTTCTATTTAATTATTTGAACAATTTCAAGACTAAACGATGCGTAGTAGACCAGTTTGAAATTAGGTTTAGAGTCGACAAGAACTTTGCCTCTATTTCTGCAAGATTCTATTTAATCCTAAAAAACTTTATGATTGCCACTGTGATTATACGCGAGTCTGTCGAAGCTAAAACCAGCCAATCGAAATCAGCGAGGGAAAGGAAAAGTTGAGTCGTTTAGGTCAGAGTCAACGACGCTGCACGAAAGTTCTGAAGTTTCCCAATTTTTGATAGCAATGGATGACGATCTGAACAATCTGAAAATTGTAAACGTGTTTCTGCGATACTAAATTCGACGATTCGTTCGCCTGAATAAATTCCAAGAAACAGCACAGCAACGAAGCTTGTTATGATCTGCTGTGCGCCTCGAGTAACATAACTACGTAGATATATCATAGCTAGCGACGTAATCCATTAATGCTATTGCCCATTGAGCGGGTCAGTCCGTGAATTATCAAATTACGCTGTATTCGGTGCAATAACGTTATTACTCGAGCTACAGTTGTATAATATTTCGCGCCAGCCATTGTAACCGAGCTTGGATAAATCGAAATCGTGCTGGCAATTAAATGACCGTCGCGCATTAATGGTAACTAACGTAATAATCGGATATAATTGGCGATGCGGCTATAAAGGGAGCGCGTCACATTGAGTTTTATTTTCGAGGATTTGAGGAACATTCGAACTTATTTAAGATAGAAAATTGAAGTAAATTGAATTATTTTTTTTTATTCATAATAACATTTACATTACATTACTATAATATAATATTATATTGCTATACTTTAGAACATTTAGTATCTATTTTAATAGTATCTATAATAATATGCTGCATAAATTTTTTTTATTCATGATAACATATACATTACATTGCTATAATATAATATTATATTGCTACACTTTAGAACATTTAGTATCTATTTTAATAGTTTCTACAATAATATGCTGCATAAATTTTTTAAATTCATGATAACATATATATTACATAACTATAATATAATATTATATTGCTATACTTTAGAACATTTAGTATCTATTTTAATAGTATCTATAATAATATGCTGCATAAATTTTTTTTATTCATGATAACATATACATTACATTACTATAATATAATATTATATTGCTATACTTCAGAACATTTTAGAATCTATAATAATGTGCTGCATAAATCTTTTTGTTACATATAATATAATTTTTTAAGCATCCATATTGCGATTATTACCAAATAAATTAGTTATAGTATGTTATTTATAGTACAAATAACACTTTTTGTAAGAAAGTAGTGTGCTTTAGAAAAAATGTCAATTGAAATCAGTTGAATCGATACAAATTCCTTCATATATTTATTAGTCCATTTATAATACTATTAGTTAATGTTGCTGTAGTTAATATTATCTCACTTTACAGTATACTCCATTAGAATGCACAGAGTGAATTATTTATCGATATCTAAGTAGGTGCTTCAATAGTTATTGAACCAGAATATTAAAAATTTAGAAGTTAAAAATTTCTAAAGTCCTAATTACCCATATATTTTAAATATAAGAAATTATATAATAATTAAAAGGTAACTAATAACTGAATTCCCTTAAAAAAAAGCAGATTGAACCTGGTTTTAAAAATGTAGCACATGTGAATAATAATAAAAACATTAGTTAGTACTCATTTGAATTTAAAAAACATAAATGTATTTTATTTAAAACTAGTTTGTAAAATTTTCTTGCATTATATTTTTGATTTGAATAATACGCAATGCACTGTTACAACAATTTTTGTATTAAATATATTGCAAGATATTTGCTAGCAAAGAATTTAAGTAATTTTCATAACTCGAATCATTCTGTAATTATGTCTGATTTCTATAAAAAAAAACTTCATAATATAAATGGCTTTTGCGGTAAAATTTTCGTTAATGAAACGTGCGATTAATGACTTGCAGAAATTTAGCAATCTATTAACGTTGTTTGATAACGCTATTCGCGTTAAAGCTACTCGATATTTCGATCTATATAATATGTAGTCATTAATAATTTTCAGAGTAATTTGAACCTCTCGAAAATGTGAAGTTGATATTGATAAATTGCTGATTGAAATTTGATATTTTTAATTCCCTGAATTATTTATGATTCGATGGTTTGTATACATTTTCGTGTAACAGAATTTTTATTCACATTTTTATCATATTTTTTACAGTGATTAATTCGATTATATCATTTATACTAAAAGTTTGGAAGAATAATTCGCAACAGAATGCAATAAAACATTGTCCTTCATATTTTGCTTCGTTTTGCATTTATTATTTTGAATTTTTCGACATGTGACATATTTTTATAGAACGTGACAGAGTTTAATTGGTCGAACCTTTCCTTACGTCTGTTGTTGACGTCAATTATCATTCACAATGATTGTAATATTTCACAAATTCTTCAATTAGCACACATTAATACACGATCTAATTATATCTAAAATTTACGTCATTATTTTATCATCTTACAAAAGAAATATCGTGCGTTGATTAAAACTTAACTGCATTTTATAGCACTGAAATAAAAATATCTCTTAAATTTATATAATAGTGTTTTTTGACGTATATAATATATCTAGCATAATATTTCTTTCTAAGAGAAAATTAACAGAATAAATGCATTAGAGAATGCAAATGTGACTCTGTTTGAAAATTCAAATTTATACGTTAAATATTCTATACAGAATAACTAGTTCAGTTAGGTTGCGTCAAGTTACATACACCACTGAGCATAAAACAGTTTTTTTAGTTGAATTGTCGAAATTAGCTCAAATCAAATATTATAGTATCAGTGTTTCCCAAATTTTTCTCATAATAATTTTTAAATCCAAAAATTTTTAAGAAACAGTAGTGTAAATTTTGGTTTTTAGTTATAATTCCTTTTGAAAATTGTTTTAAATAAGGCAGACGATATTTTGTTGTACTTTAATCTTAATTTCATAATTTTTTGCAGAACATTTATTAAATTAAAAAATTTTTAGGGCCACTAGAGTAAATTTCAGTGTTTAGTTATAATTTCTTTTAAGAGTTGTTTTAAATTGCGTGAAAAACATAAAAGCAGACAATGTTTCGTTGTGCTTTAATCTCAGTTTCATAATTTTTTGTGGAATGCTTTGAAGTTGTAAAATTTTTAAGAAACAGTAGTGTAAATTTTAGTTTTTAGTTATAATTCCTTTTGAGAATTGTTTTAAATTGCGTGAAACGCATAAAAATAGACAATATTTTGTACTTTAAATTCAATTTTATAATTTTTTGCGGAATACTTTTTAAGTTGTAAAATTTTTAAGGAACACTACAGTAAATTTAGATTTTTATTTATAATTTCTTTTGAGAGTTGTTTTAAATTGCATGAAACGGATAAAAGCAGACAATGTTTTGCTGTACTTTGCACACCGTGTGTGCAATGCATTTATGAGCCAAAAAGACGGATTGCACATTGTGTATGCAATGATATTGAATTGAAAGTACTCAAAAAGTAGGCCTCGAAGTAAGACTGGTTTAAAATAAAATTAAAAATTAAAATTTCAGCTTCTGGGGTTGGTCTCAAAAAAAATGAGCCGTCTCGAATGGCTTATCCACAACTACAAATAATTTGGAACACCAGTGTTCCACAGAACACAGTTTGCAAAAACTGTTGCTATACATAATTAGCTATTAGCTAACTTATAAAAACACCAAACTTTTTATTAATATATGCATAAGACCCACAATTACTGTGAAAAACATCGCACTTATAAAAATAATAAAAAAAGCATTCGAATCCAACTTAAACTGGATCACTTATAAATCAGTAAACGCTGGATGAAAGATTATTTTACACGATTTTTATCTTTTGAGACACTCTTTTCCTTAAAGTATAGATACATACGTAAGAAGCCAGAGACGCATGGAAAATTAAATATTTTCGAATTTCAAGCCTATGTTAATTTAATGGTAACGAGTCTCGTGTGGACTCATTCGAGATTCAGCTGGGTACGAAGGAATATACGCGAGGAATATTGGTTACGAGATGGGACCAACCCAGGCCCTTAGAGACGGGGAAAGCTATTTCGACGTCCAACGGGGACGACATATGATGCACCTGAGACCAAGTATTCCCTTTCATGCAGATTCACCCCGCCGTTCGAGTACTTTTATCTTTTTATTCGCCAAGGAACGAAGTAATGCCAACCGTAATTCATTATTATATCGACGGTATTTCTTGAGATCGAACTACCCTCTTTTTTATACTCGTTTGCTAGTCCAAATATTCTATATTGCTGACGCGTAATCCTGCTCGAAATATTTTGCAATGTTTTTAATGTAAATAAAAATTAGAAATATGATTACTTATTTTTTAACAACTTCTAACTCTCGTTAGAAATATTATTATTATAACTAAATTCTATTAGCTATAATATAGCTAAAAATTATTATTATAAATAATATTATTGTAGCCGAAAAGGCGGAGTTTAAATTAAATCGTAGTAATAAATATTACCGCAACAATGACAAAATGAATGCAGTAATGCAAGTGTCGTAACACATTTCACTAAATTATTTTCCATTTTTGCTCAAACGTAAAACATCCCCCTTGCTGCACGTATCCATATTGCTTGAAACGTTTCAATTCGTATTGTAAAAATAAAATTAATAAAATACTATTATTTAGCTAAATAATATTATTACTTTAGCTGAAAGCTATTAGCTATAATATAGCTAAAAATTATTATTATAAATAATATTATTGTAGCTGAAAAGGCGGAGTTTAGATTAAATTAAGTTAAATTAAATCATAGTAACAAATATTACTACAATAATGACAAAATTAAATTATTTTCCACTTTTGCTTATGCGTAAAACATCCCCCTTGCTGTATGTATCCATATTGTTTGAAACGTTTCAGTCCATATTGTAAAAATAAAATTAATAAAATACTATTATTTAGCTAAATAATATTATTATTATAGCTATTATAAATGATATTATTGCAGCTGAAAAAGCGGAGTTTAAATTAAATCGTAGTAATAAATATTACCGCAACAATGACAAAATGAATGCAGTAATGCAAGTGTCATAACACATTTCACTAAATTATTTTCCACATTTGCTCATACGTAAAACATCCCTCTTGCTGCACGTATCCATATTGTTTGAAACGTTTAAGTCCATATTGTATAAATAAAATAAATAAAATACTATTATTTAGCTAAATAATATTATTATTGTATCTGTTATAAATAATATTATTGTAGCTGAAAAGGCGGAGTTTAGATTAAATCGTAGTAATAAATATTACTGCAACAATAACAAAATTAATGCAGTAATGCAAGTGTCATAACACATTTCACTAAATTATTTTCCACTTTTGCTCATACGTAAAACATCCCCCTTGCTGCACGCATCCATATTGCTTGAAACGTTTCAGTTCAAAGCACATTCGCTTTGTTAAAAGACGCAAATGTGCGTGCGAATGCGTTCGTCAGCTACTGCAATTCAGAATGCAATTAAACGCAGATGGTTGGGAACGTATATTAGATATAAGCGTGCGTCCATATTTGCACCTGATTATATACACAGACAAATGTTTTCTCAACTGTTTGCGCGTTCGCATCCTACACGCAGAGGAATAGATTTGACATGACGGACGCCATATATGACGAATACTATCGACCAATTAATTTCGCAAAATAAACGTTTCTGAAATATGCAAAATAAGCGCAGTCGTAAAATTATAACGTCGAGACGTTAGATCGTCGAATGCATCAAAGGTTTAACGCGTGTTTCTCCAACAAAATATAAAAAGAAAATAATCGAGAACAAATATACGTTTCAGTTATCATATAGTATTTAATTAAAAGGATCGGTTTCTCGAAATTATTTTGCCAATTTATATTTGTAATTAAAAAAGAGAAATATAATTATATAGATACATATATTATTTAGCTAAATAATAGTATTTTTACAATATTGGAACGTTTCAAACAATATGGATACATACAGCAAGAGGGGTGTGTTGCGTATGAGCAAAAGTGGAAAATAATTTAGTGAAATGTGTTATGACACTTGCATTACTGCATTCATTTTGTCATTATTGCAGTAATATTTATTGCTACGATTTAATTTAACTTAACCTAATCTAAACTCCACGTTTTCAGCTACAATAATATTATTTATAACAGTAATTGTTAGCTATAATAATAGCTATATTATAGCTAATAGAATTTAGTTATAGTAATAATATTATTTAGCTAAATAATAATATTTTATTTATTTTATTTTTACAATATAATAAAATTTCAACTTTCTATTCTGTTTGCTATAAACCATCTTATTTACAGCATTTAAGTCTCATATATACGTTACAAAATTTACTATAAATATTGTCTGGACACATATAAAATTATTTTTTGATTTTCGAGTTTTTATATACGAGTTAAATAAATTTGAATCGAGGTAGTTTCTTTAAATGCATTAACACTTTGCACTCCAAATTATTTTTCAATTTTCTTGCCAACAACCCCCTACTATTTAG
Organism: Xylocopa violacea; assembly: GCA_963969225.1. Taxonomy (NCBI): domain Eukaryota; kingdom Metazoa; phylum Arthropoda; class Insecta; order Hymenoptera; family Apidae; genus Xylocopa; species Xylocopa violacea. The sequence goes on from CAXAJV010000004.1 coordinate 27,738,150, forward strand.
TGTTTTGTTTAAAATTTACTTGTAAACTATTTTGTTTACTAATTATATTAAGTATAACTGTGAAGCTTTGTTGTAATTTATATTTATGGAACTTATATTTGTTTCTTTTTTTTACTTACTGATGTCACACTCGACAAAGGAGTGCAAAGAGTTAATAAAATTGGCTTCAACTAATATTAGTATTATACTAATATATATAATTAATAATATAAATATATATAAATAATATATATAATATATACTAATATTAATATTATACTAATATATTATTATTGCAATTAATTTTATTGATGGAATTTACCAATGAAAAAACTTGGTGTATTTTAAAAACTTTCAAACACTTGTATACTATTTAAATATTGCCATATATTAATATTTATCGTTAGTTGAATAGATTTTAACGAATATTTGAAGTTAATCTTCTATACTAGAAACTTATTTTTGCTTATCTTTTACATATATTATGAAATACACTGTACGTATATAATTAAATCGTTTTCTAATTTTACTTATAGCAAGAGAAAAATTGGTATAGGTTATACATATAGATAACACAGTGTTTGAAACACTTAATGCATATATTTTACTTGTTAAAATATGTAACTATAAATTATGTATAATTACTCTTTGGTTTTTTATTTTCATTAAATTTTAGATTTGAAGAAATATTGATATACACAATAGATATTAATATTCATTACCTAATAATTAAACAAAAGAAAATATTAATATTAATAAAAAACAAAGAAACGAAATTGAAATAATTTAAAAGGATTAAAAGTTGCACTAGATTTCAATTTTTATTAATTAGATTGCAACGTTGATATACATTTATAATTGAATTAACAGTTGAGAGAAATTGTAATCGCGCAGGCTAATCAAATTTAAAATTAAATTAGAAGCGCGAACGAAGTGCTGCGCCGAAATAGAAGTGAAACAAGTCTGTAGAACGTTAAATTGCTCGTGTTTCTACTGATACAGTAGTACGAATCGATGCTGCGATCGTACATAGCACATTGGTTCGCAGTAGTCGTAGTATAGTCGATAGTCAGACATTACAGCTGTACGAGTGCTAACAATTAGAACGGTAGTTGTACGCTGGTGAATCGAAATTGATACAAATATTTCTGAGCTTCCCAATTAATGCTGGCTAATTTAACAAATACCAATTCGTAATTAATTAGGTGATCTACACAATTGAAACTGTTCCCAATCAATTCTTTAATTAGCTAAATAAACTTGGTAAAACGGTCAACCGTCTGATATTCTGTGTACGATTGAATTATTGTTCTGTCATTTGGTTTAGTATATAATTATTATAGTTATATTATTATTATTATTATCATATATTATTGTTATAATTAGGGAAAAGGAAAGTTATATTTTAAAATTGCAAAGTACGTTCGTTGATTATTTATACAAAGTTTCGAATTCAGAAAAAAGAAATTATTGGTTGATAAAAATATTATTATCAGATAAATTTTTAAATTGTATAACAGCAATAATAGCTTTGTCGATTAAATAATTTTAATAACACTAAATTATGTATGAACAATTAATGCAATTGAAATAATTAATATATATTGAAATCGAGTAGATCGCATTTTTTAATGATATAAAATAATATTTTCAAAATAACAAAAGATACATGTTATATCCATTTTGGATTCTACTTATTTAATTTTGTATTGATTCGTTGCTTGATTATTCTACAATTGAAAGATTAGTATATGTTGAAATCGAGTAGACTGCATATTTTAATAATAAAATATAATATGATAATATGATAAATAAAATATTATTTTCAAAATAACAAAAGATACATGTTATATCCATTTTGGATTCTACTTATTTAGTTTCGTATTGATTTGTTGCTTGACTATTCTACAATTTAAATAATTACTACATGTTGAAATCGAGTAGACTGCATTTTTTAATAATAAAATATAATATGATAATATGATAAATAAAATATTATTTTCAAAATAACAAAAGATACATGTTATATCCATTTTGGATTCTACTTATTTAGTTTCGTATTGATTTGTTGCTTGACTATTCTACAATTTAAATAATTACTACATGTTGAAATCGAGTAGACTGCATTTTTTAATAATATAAAATAATATTTTCAAAATAACAAAAGATACACGTTACATCCATTTTGGATTCTACGTATTTAATTTTGTATTGATTTGTAGCTTGATTATTCTACAATTTAAATAATTAGTATATAATTAATAATATAAAATAATGTTTTTAAAATAACAAAAGATACATGTTATATCCATTTTGGATTCTACTTATTTAATTTTGTATTGCTTTCGTGCTCAATTATTCTAAAGTTTCCATATTCAATATTAAATGCTACTGCTACTATAAACACGTCTGACCATCGTTTGAGTCATACTACTGACGAACGCAAGTAGATGTTTCAAGCAAGTAGAATGCATACTGTGCAGTGCTGGAAAATTGGCTGACAGAAGACACGTGGGTTTGATCGTGTAATGTACTGTCATTATCGATAATATCTACGAATTGGGTCGCATATACTGCGTCAGCGATTTTGCAAACAATGCAAGAGCGTCACAAAGCGTCGCAGATGGAGTTACATGGACACCTTGCTTGCTTCTGTGCTGTTTCTCAGTCAACGTTCCTCTACTGATCCACATAATTAGCATATAACCGCAATAAACTCATGCAATGTTAGCGATAACTTTAAAAAAGCATAGAAGGTTTCATTATAGAAGATATAAGAATAAATAATAAACAAAATAAATTCAAATAGAAGAGATCTTGGACTATCGATACAATAATAAAATTAATTACTATATATATATCGTATACAAAACATAGGAGAAGCATTTTAATTATGAAAGACAGTCTTTTATCGAGAAACCTTGTTACTTAATTAACAAAATCGGAAGTACATTTCGTTACTTAAAATAAGTATTTAAATTGTAGAAAATAAACTCGAATAAATTTAAATAAAAGAGATCTTGGAGTATCGTTGCAGTAATAAAATTAATTTATAATTGCACTTATATCGTGTGCAAAACGTATGAGAAGTATTTCAGTTATGAAAGACAGGCTTTTATCAAGAAACCTTGTTACTTAAGTAACAAAATCAGAAATACATTTCTAATTTCATTATTTAAAATAAGTATTTAAATTGTAGAAGATAGACACGAATAAATTTAAATAAAAGAGATCTTGGAGTATCGTTGCAGTAATAAAATTAATTTATAATTGCACTTATATCATGTGCAAAACGTATGAGAAGTATTTCAGTTATGAAAGACAAGTTTTTATCAAGAAACCTTGTTACTTAAATAAATTTCTGATTTCGTTACTTAAAATAAGTATTCACATTGTAGGAAATAAATTCAAATAAATTTAAACAAAAGAGATCTTAGACATATCATGTAATAATGAAATTAATTAACATATATCGTATACAAAACATATGAGAAGTATTTCAGTTATGAAACACAGTCTTTTATCAAGAAACTTTGTCTTTTATCAGAAATACATTTCTGATTTCGTTACTTAAAACTATCGATGCAATAATAAAATTAATTAACACATATCGTACACAAAACATATGAGAAGCATTTCAGTTATGAAACACAGTCTTTTATCAAGAAACCTGGTTACTTAAATAAATTTCTAATTTCGTTACTTAAAATAAGTATTTACATTATAGAAAATAAATTCAAATAAATTTAAATAAAAGAGATCTTGGACTATCGATGCAATAATAAAATTAATTAACATATATCGTATACAAAACATATGAGAAGCATTTCAGTTATGAAACACAGTCTTTTATAAAAAAACCTTGTTACTTAAATAACAAAATCAGAAATAAATTTCTAATTTCGTTACTGAAAATACGTATTCACATTGTAGAAGATAAACTCGAAGGCTCACACAGTGGCACACTCAAAGACGTCCTCTTGAAAAGCCTCTTTCAACTTCGATCGCGGTCTCATAAAATACCCAGAAGTATGAAAATTTAGTGCAACCGCGGCTTTGATCCCGACCAAGACTCCTCTCTATCTATAAAAAACGCGAAGGCATAAAACGTTAACAGCAGCGCTGTAACTGGCGCGAGTGTCAGCGACGTCCTCGAACATTTGTAGATGGATTATCTTAACTGTTGCAATAATTTTTGTCGACGCCAGGGCTTAGCATCGAAATCGTACACCGTCGTTTATCGCGAACGAACGAATTTTCAGCCTTCGCTTTCCCCATCGAGCTTGTGGCCTATGCTAAATTGTATTCGCTCCTGACAGCTCGAAGCTGAACGCCTCTAAAAATACCTCTGTCGCGGCCTAACGGATCGTTTAAAGGCGGGATTTCGTACACGTGTCCGATGTGTGTTTACTCTGGTGAAATGGGATGTTTCGCTCGTCTAGATGATGTTTTCTTTGATTTGAAACAAGCGACAATGACGTGACGTGAAACAGAATCTGGTCTGCGTCTTTATTGCCAGGCAAATCCTTTTTTTTAACCCCTTGCGCTTGTCTACTTCACGTTTAACACTTTGTACTTGGTTCTTTCTCAGCGTTAGCAATAGAAATTATTGCTAAATTAGCAATGTTTTAGCAATGGAAGCTATTGCTTAATTAGCAATATTTTAGCAATAGAAGCTATGGCTAAATTAGCAATATTTTAGCAATAGAAGCTACTTCTAAATAGCAATATTTTAGCAATAGTTGCAATGCATGCAACTGCAAGCAATGCACTTCTGAAAAAGCTACGATGGAATAAGATTAACCTTTGCAATCACTAATCAATGTTGATGTCTCCTCAGAGAAACACAGCTTTTTGAGAAATACATTGCTTGCAGTTGCATGCACTTGAAAAATGAGATCGATAGTATTCATAAACTAGTTAGCGATAGAGAAGACGCTGTACGACTGAAAGAGTCGTCGAATGCAAAGGGTTGATATCTCCTGATAAATCTAGAGCTGTTTCTTTTTTAATGTGTAGTATTTATTTTTGTTGAAAGTAGTGGATTATGTTTTGTTAGGTTTTCTCGTGTTTGCATACCAGCACAGAACTCTAACAAAATTTGAGACGGACTGCAGATCTTGTATTCAATGATATCGAATTAAAATGATGAGCCAGTGCGGAAAAAGTAGGTGATTTGAAATAAAACTAAGAATTAAAGATTAAAATATAATTTCAGCTTCTGGGGTTGGTCTCTAATGGGTTAAGTCGATAATAAAGTGGTCGTAGAAGGTATATGATAGTCGATGGCCTTCTAAACTTGTTGCTAAGAGTTTCTTAGAATATTAACCCTTTGCGCTCGAGGGACAACTCTCATTCGCTAGTTGAGTTTTTCATTGACTAATTTTAAGTTCCAAAGCCCAGCAGAAATGAATTTGAAAGATGAAATTAGGTCGATTGGAGATGAAATTGATTTTCAACAGTCGAAAAACGAGATCACTTCTATCCTCAAAGATATTAGTCATAGAAAAAGTGATACGCGACCAAAAAAGTCGTCAAACGCAAAGGTTTAAATACCATTTACAATACTCGAAACTCTAAACTATTTTATAATATACCTGATGACTCTATAACCAATTTTCTACGTTGAAACCCACATCTTTTTACAAAACTAACCCTCTGCCATCTGCCACGCCTAAGAAGCTAAATTAACGAGGGAAACAGCGTTCACAGGCATCGTCAACTAGAAACGCGACACGCGACGTTACAGTCGATCAAACGACTCGTTAAATGTGACGTGACTATGGCGGGGAAACGATCGCGTCGATTGAAAACGCGAGTCTGTATGTTATTTCCACAGTGGAGTTCAGCAGCATTAATCAGCCGACGAAGGTGGACGCGTACGCTTGGCACTGACGTGACTGGTCATAAATCGTCGGTTCGAGTGCAAATGCGATTACACGGCGACGATTATCGAGAGATCCTGCTCTTGGCCAGCGTCCTGTGTGCGCATAAATCCGGGGCAGCACGTTGCACGCTAACGAAGGGAAAATTTTGGCGAAACAGGTTATGCCAAGCATATCGCGCGAAACGGAACTGGAAACCAGCTTATTAGAAGCGCTGTTGTAACGCATTGGAGAAGAGCAAACTTTTTTCGAGCTAAGATCAATGAATATATGTGTTACATGCGTAATAAGATGTACATCTTAATATAATATAATAATAAAATAGATTAGAGTTTGAAAATTGTTCAGTGCGCACGAATAGATAGTTTGTCTATTTTGCGCTTCAAGCGGTTTTTTAGTTGCGCTTGAATATTTAGGGGTTGGTGTAATAATACGTGCAGATAATAATAAGATTAATCTTATTGTAAATGAAACGTATAACTGGAACATCAATACTTTATATCATTATTTGCAAGATATTAAACATGTAATTCAATTTTTCGATACCACTGATGTGTTGCTTAGAATTATTAGATTGGTGCGTGCAAAATGTCGGATTTTTAAGCGAATAGATGTATAAAACTGCATATCTCTTTTCAAAAGCTGTTTTTTAAATCAAAATATGCTCCATTTGCTTCGATACACTTTTTCTGACGAGATTTTAATGCATAGATGACTGTCTTAAAGAAATTCTGATCTTTAGAATCAATAAACTCTGATATGGAATTTGGAATATGCTCCATTTGCTTCAATACACTTTTTCCAACGAGATTTTAATGCATAGATGACTGTATTAAAGAAATTCTGATCTTTAGAATCAATAAACTCTGATATGGAATTTGGAATATGCTCCATTTGCTTCAATACACTTTTTCCAACGAGATTTTAATGCATAGATGACTGTCTTAAAGAAATTCTGATCTTTAGAATCAATAAACTCTGATATGGAATTTTTTAGACTGTCTTCAGTTTCATACTGTTAGCCCGTGAAAACTGTTCTAAATGTTTAACCCTAAGAATTAACGTGAAAAAAGCTCTACACTTATTTCGTATAACATCATCCAAAGCATAGATTTCTATCAAATTTTACAAATAATAATCAATAAAAATAAATATAATAATATATCAATGATATTCAAATAGAGAGAGATAATATTCAGAATAATAATCAATCGAACAATAAATTTTCAAGAAAAAAATAAAAAAGTATCTTTAAGGTGGTCGTAACAGTGCGTTGGGGGTGGAAATGGCCTCAAACAAGGATTTAATCTCACGTAAAAAGTGCAATAAAATGCACAGGTAATCGTTATTTGTTCATTTTAATATGTTTGATTGGAATGTATGACTAGTTGTGAACTATACTGTTGCGAATATGTTTAACCCTTTGCAATCCGAATTATTCTTCAATTTAGTAGCTCAGTCGCCACAATTCCCTACTATTTCAAGTGTTTCACTTGAAATTCACTTGAAATTTACTTGGAAATGTTGTCAGTTGCATGACAATTCCTCGACTGTTACTTGCAAACTCTAAAACAGCTCTAAAACTTTGTTGCAATTTATATTTGCTTCTTTTTCTTATTTAGCGATGTCGAGTCACGCTCGACAAAGGACCGCAAAGGGTTAAAGAATGTGGAAGCCTGAAGAGTCAGGGAGGAATGTAGTTTTTGTTTATTTCTTTACTGAAACAGAGGTTTTTTAATTGCAACACTGCCTCTCAGTCGAGATTTTAGGAGACCTCGATGCACTGTTCAAAAATCAACTAATACTCCTGTAGTTTCTTGTAAAATTTATGCAATTTCTTATCCTCTATAGATCCAGTTTCATCAAACTTTACAATGTTTTGAATAGCTACCCTTGAAAATTTACATTTTCTTGGAATCTCTCTCTGGCTTAGCCAATCCTGATAAAATAAACAAAGATTCAGTATCTATTTGCAACTAATATTTTTGCCATTACGCTTGTTTTGATCAATAATTTTACAGCACACGTGTACACTTCGCGTAAACCACTGAAAGTTAACAATTTTTTATATTGCAATCCTTAGAACGATGATTGCAAGTCGAAAGTCGAAACAGAAAAGAAACATCGACAATACAAACGTATGCAATAAACATTTTTACCTGAAATGCTCAGAGAAGCGACTTTGTCTGCATTTCTTTCGCTATATTTTCAGTGAAACACGTGTTTTCCACTTGCAGAACAATTATGGCACAGCGAATTATTGAAATCTACAGCATGGTAATTAATAAGCATCATTAACATTGATTGATTTAAGTATAAAACAAATGTCACGCGATGTCCTAAGACTCTTGCACAGTACAGTAAAAATACACGATTCTATCGCGTTGAATGTATAAAATTGATACGCCAGCTGATCGAGATGGATTGTATTTACAAACTGCGTATAAATTACTACACGTCCTTTCATACGTTTTGTTCTTCATCGAGTGAACGATTTATGATTAAAAAGAATGAATTAAGTGAATTCCAATCAAGGAATACTGGCTAGACGAAATTATTTCCCGGTTTTATCGAATAATAAGGAAGAAATTAACGCCACTGAATTAATCAATGTAAATTGTGTTTTAATGTGGAGTCCAGCTAATTAAAATTAATGGTATTATTTCATAATATAATTGAACGTTATTGCACGGCACTTTGGATCTGTCCCAGGCCTGTAATTATCTGTATAACGAGGTGTATGCATATACATATATGTGTAATAAAAGGATTAAAACGTAATCTAATAGATGTTAATATAGAAAGTAACGCGTGCCACGTTATAACCGATGGAGGTTAGTTAATGCACGTTATAAATGTTGCTGGCGAAATATGTTAACCAGCTGGAACATAGGCAGCATCAACGAAAGGCATCGATTAATTTCACGACGGATTTAATCTTCGTATACATGAAATTGGTTGGCTTTATAATGCGATTAGCTTTAAACTGGGTAAAGCAAGTCTTTAGTTAAGGCACAGCTGAAGATTTTCTTAGGCAAATTTACTATTTTAACCCTTTGTGTTGTGCTCCTTCCTGGATGTTGGTAATAGAAGTTTGAAATATTAAAATAGCAATATTTAGCAATAGTTTTTATTGTTAACGTTTCTCAGCAATAGAAAATTTTCATTTCAATAGAAAACTTGAAAGAAAAATGGAAATTTTCTGTTACTGGAAGACGTTGGCAATATAAGTTAGAAATATTGCTGAAATAGCAATGTTTTAGCAATATTTAGCAATTATTTCTGTTGTTAAACTCTCTCAGCTGTAGAAAATTTCCATTTCAATAAAAAACTTGGAGGAAAATGGAAATTTTCTATTATTCGGAGACGTTAGCAATAAAAACTATAGTTGAATATTGCTAAAATATTGCTGGTTTAACAATATTTCTAACTTATATTGCCAACGTCTTCCAGTAATAGAAAATTTCTATTTTTTCAACAGAAAACTTGAAGGAAAATGGAAATTTTCTATTACTGGAAGACGTTGGCAATATAAGTTAGAAATATTGCTGAAATAGCAATATTTTAGCAATATTTAGCAATAGTTTTTATTGCTAACGTCTCTCAGCTGTAGAAAATTTCCATTTCAATAGAAAACTTGAAGGAAAATGGAAATTTTCTATTGCTGGGAGACGTTAGCAATAGAAGTTAGAAATATTGTTAAAATAGCAATATTTTAGCAATATTCGACAATACTTAAAAAATACGAGGAGGAGAATAATTCTGTAAATAAACAGTGAAAGAAATTTATCGATTCGAATGGGCCTCCAACTGTTTATATCTAAAGGGCTGAAAAAAAAATATGTGCAGAGTTTATGTCGCCATTTTTTGTTAAACTGGAAGACCTCAGATTTTCTATTGAGTGTTCTCACTTTTGATATAGCTTCCTAGCCTTCAAATAAAGTAAGTATAAAAAGTGTAATAGTCAAATTTCATTATTCTTTCACCTATATCCAATATTATCAATAGAAACTATTGCTAAAATATTTAAAATATGCTAAAATTTGGGAGCCCAGATTTTCTATCGAGCATTCTCACTTTTGGTATAGTTCTCGTGGCATACAAACGTTCTTCTTAGCCTACAAATAAAATAAAGTATCAAAAGTATAACAATTTTCATTTTCTTTTACTTATATACAATATTATCAATAGAAACTATTGCTAAAATATTTAAAATATGCTAAAATTTGGGAGCCCAGATTTTCTATGAAGCATTCTCACTTTTGGTATAGTTCTCGTGGCATACAGACGTTCTTCTTAGCCTTCAAATAAAGTATAATAGTCAATTTTCAGTTTTTTTTTAACCATATCCAATATTAGCAATAGAAACTATTACTAAAATATTGTTAAAATATTGCTATTGGTTTCTATTATTAACACCTCATTGCTAAAGGGTTAATAAGGGTACTTTCATCATTCTGTGATAGAATTTTTATTTACTTTCCTCGTAATGGTAACATTACAGCAGATTATTCTGTAATTTTTTTGTAGGACAGATTGTATGCAGAAATAGATATTGAATAGTCATTAAAATTAAAGCAACGCTTGCATAAAATATCAAATTTAATAATAGCCTGAAGGATTCAATTAACTTTGAATGCAGATTATATTGGCAATTCAATATTTTAGTGTTATTTTCGTATTCTACTACGTTCGTCTTCTACAGCTGCAGTCAGTATTATTAAACTACATCCTATTCCACGATTTAATTATAATTATTATAATTATATTATAATTATTATAGCAATATTGTGGAAATTATCTGATATTTCGTTGTTATTAAGCAGAATTGTGCATTGATACACGTGATTACAGTTACGGAAAATATAAAATAATAGATCCATTATGTGAACAAATTGGTACATGAAATAAATCTCCTATTAAAACCAGAGAAAGAGCAAAAACATTATTATTTTTCGACGTTCGAAGGTGCTGGTTTAACTAAACAGTTGATAGTTTAACTAAAGAAAATGATAAGATCGTTTCAATCACCAAATTACACCAAATTTTAAATCAACTTATTATGATATCGGAATTTTCTTCATAAAATTTCGATAGACAGTGTTTTTAACCCTTTGAACTCGGATGTCTCCTCTGAGGAGACATTAGAATTGACTAGTAATTAAACTTATTCCACCAAAACTTTTTCAGAAATGCATATTTCCCTTAAGTTCTCTATTGAAATGGAAATTTTCTATTACTGGGAGACTTTGGCAATATAAGTTAGAAATATTGTTAAAGCAGCAATATTTTAGCAATATTCAACTATAGTTTTTATTGCTAACGTCTCCCAGCAATAGAAAATTTCCATTTTCCTTCAAGTTTTCTATTGAAATGGAAATTTTCTATTGCTGAGAGACGTTAGCAATATAAGTTAGAAATATTGTTAAAACAGCAATATTTTAGCAATATTTGGCAACAGTTTTTATTGCTAACGTCTCCCAGCAATAGAAAATTTCCATTTTCCTTCAAGTTTTCTACTGAAATGAAAATTTTCTATTGCTGAGAGACTTTAACAACAGAAATAAGTGCTAAATATTGCTAAAATATTGCTATTTTAACAATATTTCTAGCTTCTATTGCCAACGTCTCCCAGTAATTGAAAATTTCCAATTTCCTTCAAGTTTTCTATTGAAAAAATGGAAATTTTCTATTACTGGGAGACGTTGGCAATAGAAGCTAGAAATATTGTTCAAACAGCAATATTTTAGCAATATTCAACAATAGTTTTTATTGCTAACAAAATAACGTTTCCCAGCAATAGAAAATTTCCATTTTCCTTCAAGTTTTCTATTGAAATGGAAATTTTCTATTGCTGGGAGACGTTAGCAACAAAAACTGTATGCTATCTTCCAAAATGATCTCCAATGCGAAGCCTTGGGCTTCTGCTCGTTCAAAGAGTCAAAATAAAATTTACCATCGCTACTTTCAATTCCCCATTTTCATTTTACCATTTAAAAATATTTCAAGAAGCAAAAATGGCTAGTCACACATAAAAAAGAGAACACTGATGTTCCACAATTAATTGCTGTTAACCGCAAAAAATTATGAAATTCAGATTAAACTAGAACAACTCTCGAAAGGAGTTATAACTAAAAATAAAAATTTACTGTGAAGTTCCTTAAAAATTTTTAAATTTAATAATAAGTGTTCTGCAACAAAATTATGAAATTGAGATTAAAGTACAGCCAAACATTGTCCACTATTATGCGTTTCACACAATTTAAAACAACTCTCATTAGCAATTATAACTAAAACCCAAAATTTACTCTAGCATTCCTTAAAAATTGTACAACTTAAAAAGTGTTTCGCGATGAGAAAAGTTTGAGAAACATCGTGAGACTACATTTGATATAATAATCGTACTGTTAAATAAAACGAGCTATAATATATTTTCTGCAGTACACCTTTACCCGCAAATTTGCACGTATATTGCATGCACCCTCTTACATTATGGTATTATTAAATATTTCGACACCGTGGCACGGATCCAAACATGGCTACTATATCAAAAGTTGATCGCAAAATTTATGTCACGTGTAAGTTAATACCAAAATACAAGTGACAAATGCTCTCGAAAATGCCATTCGAAGATACAACATTCGCGTACGCGCGAGCTATTTAAATTTTTATTGCAACAATAGCATTTTATGATTTATATTGTAGATTTTAAATCATATTTATCATCGAAGTACTTACAAACGTAATTTACACTCGCATTCGACGTCCAAAAATCGGTTCTTTCGCTGCTTACAAATTTATAAAATAAGGGATGATATGAGGGAAGACAAAAGAAAAAATGGGGGAAGATGCAACGCGTATAAATAAAATTAGAGGATTAAAAAACATTTTCTAACTTTATCAACAGTATTATGTTTGAAACTGATTTGTAAACTGAGTAATTTTTAAATCTTGTGCTACTTTCATCCTTCTGATTGATTTGTTTTTTAAAAGAATGCAAGATTTTAGAAAAGAATCAAAGTAGAGTCAGAATTAATAGTCAGCACATTCACAACTCATAACAAATGGATTAACCCTTTGCACTCGAGGCTTTCCCAGCAATTTTCTATTGTTGGTAAAAGTTAGCGATAGAAGTTAGCGATCTTCTCCCATTTTTTCTTTAGAACGAAATATCCAACAAATCACGTAGACAAATAGATATTAAAAAGTGTGGATACAACATTATTGTTTAGAAGAAATTAAGGAGGCAAAGAGCTTGATATATTGGCTTCTTATGAACCGAAAAGACGACAGGAACCGCCGTTATACGAGCTTATTGGTAAACGTCTGATAGCAAGGAAGTATTGCCGACGAATCGAAAAAGAAATAGTCGAAAAGCTATTAAAGTGAAACTACTAAAGAATTCATTTGAGCGAACGGAAGTTTTTAATATTCTTTGAACGACAACTATCCTTTTATACATTCGTTCATCGAATAATATTCTCGATTCTTGCAATCCTTTATTTTCCAGGCACTCGCATGCACTCACACTTTTGCATTAAGTTTCGAATATTCTCAATTTCGTCTTCTGTTTTTACGCACGCAAAGTCACACGAAATAAAATCATTTACACATTCTTTTTGAATATTCTCGAATAATTAATGTTCGAGAATATTCTCAATTTCATTTTATGTTTTCACGTACGCAAAGTAACACGAAATAAAATCATCTACACATTCTAAATTACATTTTGTTTCTTCATACACAAAGCCACGTATTGTAAAATTATTCACACCCTACAATAGTTTTCGCAAATCTTTTAGAAGTGCGTACAGTTCGATAAAAACTTAGACACACACATCGACGAATAGATAGTTTGTCTATTTTGCGCTTCAAGCGGTTTTTCAGTTAGGGGTTGGTATAATAATACGCACAGGTAATCGTTGTTTGTTCATTTTAATATGTTCGATTGGAATGTATGACTAGTTGTGAACTATACTGTTGTGAATGTGTTTAAAGAATGTGTCAGGGTGGATGTCTGATTAGAATTCTAGTGTTCTGAGTAATTTCCATCAAATATAAACCATCTGATGGGGGTGGCTTATTCTGCCAAAACAAACGGATTCGTTGATCGCAATGTCAATTTTGCTGAGGGAAATGTACATAGATTTGTTAGAGAATGGTTAAAAATGACCACCCCCAAACCAAGTGCACCCTCAAGTTCACTTTATGACGCACCTTGCCCTTTTTTGTTTCAAACATCCAGGATAAAAATGAAATTAAGGAGGACAAATGTTCTTCTATATTTAAAAAAATGAAGAAGTGAAAAAAAGTTATGGTTGCTTTGAAGAAAACATTGATAAACTATTTAATCGGTTATTATTGTAGTAAGCAGCAGGGGTTTAACCCTTTGCACTCGAGTGTCTCCTCTGAGCGAACATCAGTATTGAGAAATTTTTGAGAAATTCATGTCTCCCTCAAGTTTTCTATTGAAATGGAAATTTTCTGTTGTTGGGAGACGCTAGCAATAGAAACTATTGCTAAAGTATTACTATTTTAGCAGTAGTTTATTTTATTTATGATAGAAAATGGAATGTCTGATTAGAATTCTGGTGTTCTAAGTAATTCCCATCAAATATAAACTATCTGATGGAAGTGCTGATTGCAATGTCACGAATTTTGATGAGAAAAGCGGACTTCAGAACTGATTGGTTACAAACCAAGTGCACCCTCAAGTTCACTTTATGACGCACCTTGACCTTTTTTTTTTAAACATCCAGGATAAAAATGAAATGAACTGCTTAAGTCGAAAATAAAATGGTCATAGAAAGTATACGATGACCCCTGTTACGGGTCAGATTAGAGTTTCGTCAAATATTAAATACTATTTACAAATTTGAAACTCTAATCTGTTTTATTGTTATATTGTGTATTGATATGGTACGCTGAAATATTGAGATGTAACACATCTTAATAAACTACAGTCTTACGTAAATCGCGTATCATCGTGTCATTTATTCGTCGCAAACAAAATGGTCGACGCTGTGACGCAACAACGAGAAACTAGAGGAGAGAAGACTTTCCACGATTCTTATAAAAGAATTTTGCAGTTTCAAATTCTGCGTTCCTCTAATGTCCTCTCGAAGTACAAAGTATCGACGATAAACGGACGTATAGTTTGCGCTCGTGTAAGTACACTTCCCCAGAAACCACGAACGATCGTGGATCCTTACTCGCAGCTTCTTCCCCTTTGAATATCGAGTCGGCTGCTATCATTTGCATCCCTCTGTGTCTCGAACGAGCTGCTCTTCAAACCCCTCGACTACCGTCAACACACTGCGACAACCTCTTTTTACCTTTACCCCTTTTCCAGTACCGTGTTTCGTTTTCCTCGAGCCTTATTGCGTTTACAAAAGTTCCTCGTTCTTTGCGTCCACACGTGTCTTTTTGGTACATCATTTTCTAGTATATTGAAGGATAATGAAATTATCCTTGTAGATTAACTAATAATTTAAGTTTCGACTGTTACGCGTGGAATATTCGTGTGGAAATTAAATTAAATGGAACACATTTTCGTGTAAAATAGTATTCGTTAATTGATCTTTTTTTTTCCATCATTCTTTGCTCTTGGTACATTAGTTTCCCATATATTGAAGGATAATGAAATTATCCTCGTAGATTGACCAATGATTGTGGAATATTCTATCAGGTGATTGAAAAAGTTCGTGTCTAATTCGAAACTAAATTAAATACAACACGTTTTCGTGATTAGTGTTAAGAAAATACACGCACACGCACGAAATATTCTTGAATATTCAAAATTACTCGAGAACTTTCGCGATCGCATCTTCAGGATTATAAAGATTCCATCTCGTTCATTTATTCTTTCATTTCTCACAACCCATGATGTCTAAAATGTTTGCCACTTTGACGCACGTTTTTGACGCTCGACAGAACTGATAAATTTAGTAGAGAAGTGAATTAGTGTTAGAAAACTAGTATTTATTAATCAATAATGGACTCTCCATCATTTTCTACAACCGTCTTCCAACGTTTTACAAGTTTTTCAATTCCTTCTTTGTGGAAACTGCGTGGTTTTCTTCAAAGAAAGTCGTAAGGGTAGTTTTTTACTTCTTCCATAGAATAGCTAAGAAGGAGAGACATGAAAATCTGAAGGAACAAATAATAAACTTTTGTATTCCTTATTTTATTACCTATTTTTAATTTTGTAAGAAATATATCAGTGCAAAAGTACTTGTACGATTTTAAATCAAATTAAATGCAACAGATTTTCATGAAAAATAGTATTTATTAATTAATAATGGACTCTCTATCATTTTCAATTCCATCTTTGTGGAAATTGCATGGTTTTTTTCAAAGAAAGTCGTAAGGGTAGTTTTTAGTTTCTTCCATAGAATTAAATTTCTGGGCATTCAAATTAGTTTGTTGAGAACAAGACAGATGAAAATCTGAAGGAGAAAATAATAAACTTACGTATTCCTTATTCTATTACCTATTTTTAATTTTGTAAGCAATATATTATTGCAAAAGTTCGTGTTCGATTTTAAATCAAATTAAATACAACAGATTTTCATGAAAAATAGTATATATTAATTAATAATGAACTCTCCATAATTTTTAATTCATTCTTTACGGAAACTGCGTGGTTTCTCTTCAAAGAAAGTCGTAAGGGTAGTTTTTTACTTCTTCCATAGAATTAAATTGTTTGCCACTCAAATTAATTTGCTGAGAACGAAACAGATGAAAATCTGAAGATATAAGATCAGAGAAATATAGCGAATGATGGAGAATTTCCCATTTGAACTATCTAAGCTTGTTCAGAGTCTGATAAGCGACATGTGGAAACACGGTTCAGTTTGTTCTGTTCTGTCGAAACGCGCGAAACCCATATATCGAGTTTCGAAGTGTATCCAAGTTGTTTTAAATGGTAAAATGCTGTCGAATGGTCAACAGTTAGTTTCACCAATCTGTTTAGTGGTATTTCGTGGATTATTGTTCACTAAATCACGGATAAAGCCATTATCAATGGCTGGAAGGTCATTCAGAGCGAAGATTTATCGTTTGAATCGAAGTCACCATTTTGAAATCTTCTAAATCACTTTTTAATTGTCTTGAGAGCAGGAACACGATCTAAATAAACGTCTTGAGTATTTTTTTATGCAGTTCCAGCACTCTATCTTTTTTATTTTAAATATTAAACCAATTACGAAGGTTAAAAACTTATTCCATGGCAACTTTTTGAAGAACGCATATTTCCCCAAAGTTTCCAATTGAAATGGAAATTTTCTATTGCTGGAAAATTGCTTGGTAATAGTTTCCATCGCTAACATTTACCAGCAATAAAAAATCGCTGGGAAAACGTCGAATGCAAAGGGTTAACCCTGCACAGAAATTAATTTAAACAATCATTTTTCTTAAGTTTACGTTGACAGTTAATGATATAATTACAGCACAGTCAAAAGTGCACGTTTTTGCCATCTTTAAAAATTGTTTACGAACTTTTGCAATCACCTAAAAATAAGTTTTTCCAGTTAATATTTTAAAACATCGCGTCAGTTGTTCACTATTCATCATTAAAGTAATATCTCAGTCATAAAGAACCATCTGTCGATTTTTATTAATTAATATTAGTCTTTTATTAATAAATATCATACAATATTATATTTGTTACTTATCTTCTCGACCTCTTTTGTTTATTTTTTTCTACATTGCCGTCTCCCTATTTTCGAACCATCTGTCGATTTTTATTAATTAATATTAGTCTTTTATTAATAAATATCATACAATATTATATTTGTTACCTATTTACTCGACCTCTTTTGTTTATTTTTTTCTACATTGCCGTCTCCCTATTTTCGAACCATCTGTCGATTTTTATTAATTAATATTAGTCTTTTATTAATAAATATCATACAATATTATATTTGTTACCTATTTACTCGACCTCTTTTGTTTATTTTTTTCTACATTGCCGTCTCCCTATTTTCGAACCATCTGTCGATTTTTATTAATTAATATTAGTCTTTTATTAATAAATATCCTACAATATTATATTTGTTACTTATTTTCTCGTCCTCTTTCGTTTATTTTTTTCTACATTGCTGTCTCCCTATTTTCGATTACGTGATTTATTACTTCGCAAGACTTACAACGTTCCTATTGCCTTTTGCACCCTTTTTTAAAGATGGACGGAAGAAGGGAAGGTGACGCTATTCCCAGTTGCGTTCTAAGACTTCTCTAAGTAGTTTCTTGGGGCGTACGGTTTCAATTCTTGGGTGCATTCTCGCGTATTTTCTCCATTTTCGAACGTGGTTGGATGGAGACTGTCTGGTTTGGGTGTATTGGTTATACTCAAAAGAGCTTAATTGAAAGCGAGCAATTTACAGCTATCGCGAAGACGTAACCCAAAGCAGAGGTAGAATTACGTTGATTGAACTGTATACTTTCTCGTACCACGAGGTTGTTATCGAGATACTAGCGTTGCAAATTATTTATAAAACTGATAGATATGAGAAAATTAATTTGTGGAGGGTGGGTCTAATTTTTGTTTTTTCTAAATTGAGTCGATGGATGTGATGTAATTTTATTTTACGAAATTGTCATCAAGTTTATTTCTTATTTGTGTCAATTTAGGGTTAGTGGTTTTAACCCTTTGCACTCTGCTCCTTCCAGAATGTTAGCAATAGAAATTATTGCTAAAATAGCAGTATTTTTCCCTGAAGTTTTCTATTGAAATGGAAATTTTGTATTGCTGGTAACTATTGCTAAAATAATGCTATTAGCAATAGTTATTATATAGTTACTAAAATATATATGTAGACAGCAATAGTTACTAATAGCAATAACTATTGTTGTTTACTATTTTAGCAATGGTTACTATTGCTATTTGTTATTATAGCAATAGTAACTATTGCTATTTGCTATTTTAGATGTGGTAACTATTGTTATTTGCTATTTTAGATGTGGTAACTATTGTTATTTGCTATTTTAGCAATAGTAACTATTGTTATTTGCTATTTTAGATATGGTAACTATTGTTATTTGCTATTTTAGCTATGGTAACTATTGTTATTTGCTATTTTAGCAATAGAAACTATTGTTATTTGCTATTTTAAATATGGTAACTACTGTTATTTGCTATTTTAGCAATAGAAACTATTGTTATTTGCTATTTTAGCTATGGTAACTATTGTTATTTGCTATTTTAGATATGGTAACTATTGTTATTTGCTATTTTAGCTATGGTAACTATTGTTATTTGCTATTTTAGATATGGTAACTATTGTTATTTGCTATTTTAGCTATGGTAACTATTGTTATTTGCTATTTGAGCTATGGTAACTATTGCTATTTGCTATTTTAACTGTAGTAATTATTGCTATTTGCTATTTTAGCTATGGTAACTAATGTTATTTGCTATTTAAGCAATAGTAACTATTACAAACAGCAATATTTTAGCAATAGTTACCAGATATTAGAAAATTTCCATTTCAATAGAAAACTTCAGTGAAACATGCATTTTTTTGGTGTCCCCTCAAAGGGGACATTCGAGTGCAAAGGGTTAATATGAAAGATTAATGTATCTTTATGTTTAATTAATAATATTTTACAATTTACAAAAAACTACTCTTTATTTTATTAAGTTGTGAATTTAATCGACTCGTGCTGTCACTTGTTGCTACCTTCAGTTCTAAATCGTATATGTAGTTCTAGATGGACTTAAGAAGCCCAACAACTGAGCTTTAACACTTTCGCAACAGATTTCTCAGTGATATCTCAGTACTCTACACCCTTCTCTTGATAATTATGGTCTTCATACTATTGTAAAAATTGTGAAGTATACGCCAGAAGTAAAACTATTTAATCGTAGAGACTTGAACGTAAACTGTCCAAAAATTGTTAAAGAAAATATGAAATCGTCTTGCAAAAATGAAATTTTTCTCTCATTTATTTTTGATTTCAAATTAACAGTTTTTATTCGAACGTTTCATTAAATATACAGAATTTAGTTTATAAAATATTTAATTATTCAGCTGATTTTATTATTGACTCTGCGTTATAAATTCGCCCTTTTGTATAAAATTATTTGTTGAAGAATTGATTTCATAATTCATTGCTTCTTTAATAATTCATGTAATTTTTGTATCATTGCATTAGTAATCTATTTATAGTTATAAATACGTACACGTGTACGCGTTTTCACAATAGCGTCTGAATAAATATGCGAATATTATATAAATATGTAATGACGCATTGTTTATCACTAAGTATAACGTAATACCAAATACGATGTGCAGTTTCATTATAATGGGACGGATATTCAATGTAATAGGTCAATGAATATGCATTATGAGAGCAATATTAAATATTCCTACTTTCAATTAATTTCACAATGTATGAAGAATTTATATTAAAAATTAAGTGTTAATATTAATATTCGTGCCTGAAAAAATATATAAATATGTATATTTATGTTACAACTTTAAAAAATTCAATAATTTACCCCTTGGCACTAAGGGGCCATCAGCATTGATTAGTGATTGCGGAGGATTAACTTATTCCACCGCAGCTTTTTGAGAAATGCATGTTTCTCTACAGTTTTCTGTTGAAATGGAAATTTTCTATTGCTAGAAGACGTTAGCAATAGAAACTATTGCTAAAATAGCAAGTAACTATAATTACTATTGTTAAAATAGCAAATAGCAGTAGTTACTATAGCAAATATAGCAAATAGCAATAGCTACTATTGCTAAAATAGCAAATAACTATAGTTACTATTACTAAAATAGCAAATAGAAATAGTTACTATAGCTAAAATAGCAAATAGCAGTAGTTACTATTGCTAAAATAGCAAATAACTGTAGTTACTATTGCTAAAATAACAAATAACTATAGTTACAGTAGTTAAAATAGCAAATAGCAATAGTTAATATAGCAAATATAGCAAATAGCAATAGTTACTATTGCTAAAATAGCAAATAACAATAGTTACCATAGCTAAAATAGCAAATAACAATAGTTACTATTGCTAAAATAGCAAATAACAATAGCTACTATTGCTAAAATAGCAAATAGCAATAATTACTATTGCTAAAATAGCAAATAACAGTAGTTACTATTGCTAAAGTAGCAAGTAGCAATAGTTACTATTGCTAAAATAGCAAATAACAATAGCTACTATTGCTAAAATAGCAAATAGCACTAGTTACTATTGCTAAAATAGAAAATAATAATTACTATAGCTAAAATAGCAAATAGCAATAATTACTATTGCTAAATATTGCTAAAATATTGCTATTTGAGCAATATTTCTAGCTTCTATTGCCAACGTCCAGGAAGGAGCAAAGGGTTAAATTTATATCGCAGCTTTTTGAGAAATGCATGTTTCTCTAAAGGTTTCTGTTGAAATGGAAATTTTCTATTACTGGGAGACGTTTGCTCGTTGCACACTGTAACATTATTTATTTATGAAAAACTGAAGAATTTTAACTTTTCGTATACCTTTTACAAAAACAAAAACAGAAAATTTTAGAAAATAAAAACAAAATAAATGATACTCGAATCGTTGCTGTTGCTAATCTTTGTTTTAATCATTGTCGTTGATTTCTGCTTCCAGCTGGGCTTCTTCACGTATTACACAGTGGCGATGGGAGAGGTGAATCCTTCGGGGCCGGTACCAATCGACAGTGTCTTCATTTACAGACCAGACAAACGTCTCGAGCTCTGGAGGTTCGCTTTTTATATGTTCCTTCATGCTGGGTGAGTACGATGAAAATTTTTAAGTATAATACAATATTCTTTGATCATTTTTAAGCAAACAATACACTTTGTTTCATTCAATTCTCTTTAATATGAAAATAATCATTTATAATAAATTAATATGAAAATGTTCTTTTTAATTGACAAAGAATATTACTTAGCCACGACACGATCGATTTTTGTGAAATTTGCTTAGTTAGAAAATCAGAAAACGTTGGACACTCATTTTTTGTTAGTTTTTCAGTTTTATCTGACATAAATAATTTTTATTCGTATCAAAAGTAACTACGATGTTGTAAAAATTTTGCAGTCGAGTGATGAAACAATATATTTTTCTTTAGTTTTTAAAACTATACAAAATAATTTACAAAATATGCAAATATATATAGTTCATTTGCATATATTATATACTTTTTATTCTGTTTTACAAAATTAAAGAAAATATATATTCAATTTAAAAAAGAAATCAATTTATTTGAAATTAAAATTTGACGTCCAAGCAAATTTATATTTTGCAATAAACATAGTAATTTCAAGCACCTGACAAGCTTATTAATGTATCCATAAATTTTTAATTTCGCGCTAATTGCTGTGAAGAATCACATCACAAATTCCCTTTGCGTTTTTAATATTCATTGCACTGAAATTTCGCGTTTATTTATTTTTTTCTCGCGAGGCAATTAAATTATTATTACAAAATTTGTTGTCACTCGACGATATTAATTCTGTCGATGCTTGATCGAGATCCTTTGTAATATCATTTAAAACGCCATAGGAATATTATACAAACAAGATTATTCGCGAAAGCTAAAATAAAATGATAAAATTATTGACATCGTAATGTACGAGCTTTTTATGTTAACTTCATCACAGCGTTATTGCTTTTTAATACAATATTAGGTGACTGTTCTCGTTATGTTTGAAATGAAATTTCACGATGATTATTGGAAAACGCGAGAATCGAAAATCTGCTTGTATTGCTAAAAAATGGCGGCAGAAATTCACGCGTTAAAAGGATTTATTAAATTTACAACTATACGTTTTTTCCACATATCAAAAATATGAAGTATTTTTCACAGCATTTTTAATGAATTTTTATTATCCGATATACGTAAGTTATTGTTGTTGAATAATATTTATTATTAAACTTTGTTACGTCTTAATATTTTACAATATTTAAGCGAGTTAATAAAATGAAAATTTGTTTAAATGTTCAAAATAATCCATTTTTGTAATGATAATATTCCAGACATCCAGCATTCTTAGAATTATCGATTTACAAGCGTTTGGAATTCTTCTCTTCGAGTCTTTCGATGCAAATAGTTTTTTCATTAGCTATGATTATAAAAATTAAATATTGATACATTATAAATTTAAATGCTGTTATTAATGCTCGTAACTACTTAAAAGTCTAACGACTATCGATTTTATTATCTACTTTTAGAAAAATATTATTGGGAAATAAATAAATGTATTTGTTAAATTTGATAATAATTGCTCAAATAATGAAAAATTACTAGGACGTTTGAAAAAAACATGAGCAATGTCTCCTCAGCCTTGGATTTCTGAATTTTAAATGGTTTCAACCCTTTAAACCAAATACTTCCTGAAAAAAAATTAATTAAATTAATAAATAGCTTGTAACACTACGTGATAATGCGTGTAACTTTAGTCGTTTCAAATTAATACAACTATTTTTAAATACTTTAATGGTTTAATGATTTCTTTTTTCATTATTTTAGTGTAATTTTCCTGTAATTAATATTTAATACGTATTATACGTATAAAATAATTGAGCAATGTTGAAAGAACACAAAAATGTTCATCTGTTTTCTTTTCAATCAAGCTTTAAAAACTGCAATTTTAAAAAACAGAAGAAAATTGGTTAAACATTTTCTTTGCTGACTAAAAACAAGCACATACATTCAGCAACGCTCATTTAATTTCAATTTTCAGACTTTTACGCAGTATTGTACATATAAATCACTTTAATTTCGCACGACCAACTTTAAGTCGAAGTAACTTCGAAATAATGGTAAATAGGTAACCAGTATACCGACGTGGCAGTTCACATGGGTAACTAACATATCGACGTTTTCATTTCTAACATTTTAAGTCACATTACGTCAATCTTTTGCAAAGAAAGCTGTTTTAATTACATTTTTACGTACTATTCAATAATAGTTAGCAATATAAACAAGAATGTCGATATATTAGTTACCTGTTTACCAACACCGCGTACTCGTAGCAATGGAAATAGTTGAGAGTACGATGTCAGAATGATTTGTGCGAGTACAGTTTACAAATTTCCAGTTCAGTCGATTGCCAACCTGTGCTTGCGTTAATATTGCTGTACGTTTACAATAATTCTCGCCAAAGCATGGATAATTAACCTTTAAGACTTTATTTTTAACCCATTCATTTTTTGGAAACCAACTTCAGTCGAGCTTCAATCAGAGTTCCACGATATTCAAAGAAATTGTCTTTTTTCTTTTTTTCTTAGTTTCAAACATTGCTCGTAACATTGTTCATATAAACAGGGTATCCCAAAAAATGTATGCACTGTTTAACGAGTCAAAACTTTTCGATTGTTCTTTCTTTTCAATTGGAAATAATGAGTGGACCAAGATTAACTTTTGAAAAAAGTGTAGGCATTTGGGGTCTGGTTTATGGGTTTGAATGTTCTTATTGAGTAGGTGGCACAGACCAGACCCAAGTGCTTTGATGGGATAAAGCAATTATGGCTGCAAGGTTGTTTTCTAAGAGAAAATTGCAATTATTTTTTTTGCAATTCTGTTACAATAATCCACTAAAATACCAAGTAACAGTGTTATTAATTATAATTATTATTTAAAAGTGTTAAAAAATGAGTCGAAGCATTTTGAAATCATCGCAAGCATTTCAATAACGCAAACCTGTTCATATTCCATCCATTCATATTAAAGATACTTATTTATGTCAGCAAAATTAATACGTAAGTACCTTAATTAAGGTACGAAGCAGTAGCCATTTTGAATAATAAATAAAGAACGTAGAAATGATCGCAAGCAAGAAAATTCTGAACCCAGCTTTCAATAAACGCAAACCTGTTCATACTTCGACAGTAATTCCATCCATTCGCGGTGAAGTTGGAAACAAAACTTCTTTGAAGATCGATAGAATCTTTAAACGCTCAAAAGCTGGTAAAATAATGTCTTGAAATAAGTTAAACATTTCGAGCAGTGAATGAAAACATTTACAAACGAATAGAAACTTCCTCCTCATGTTTTACGCTAAAAAAAGTGATATAAAAACGTTTGGTAACTCTAATGTGACTCATAACAGCAACAAATTAAAGCCATAGACCATCATATAGCTTCTACAACCACTTTATTACCAGCTTAACCCATTCGAGACGACTGATTACTTTGAAAACCAACCCCAGAAGCTGAAATGTGTTTTTGCTTCAGATTCTTCATTTTTAATAAATAAAAGAATATGGAATTTAAAAAAAAATGGTTTAGAGTTTTAAACATTGTAAATAGTAACTAATCTGACCCATAACAGCAACAAATTAAAGCCATAGACCATCATGTAGCTTCTGCAACCATTTTATTACCAGCTTAACCCATTCGAAACGACTAATTTCTTTGAAAACTAACCTCAGAAACTAAAATGTGTTTTTGCTTCAGATTATCCATTTCTAATAAATAAAAGAACATGGAATTTTTGAAAAAAAAATGGTTTAAACTTTACAACGTCAATGTGTATGTCGCCAACCAAATCGCAAACGTTAAACGAAGTTTCTACCCTATCTTTCTCAGAAACCGCCCTCCAGGTTGCCATCCCTCGCTCTGACGCGTTGCATTTCCTCTCCCTTCAACTCGACCATAGTTCTCTCGCGCGGAGGATAACGCGGAAGAAGGGTTGAAAGGGTAAAAGGCCGGCAGGGACGTTTTCAACAGAAGCTCCCTAAATTATTCATGGAAACGCCAGATAAGACGACTATTTTCTCTATGTGCGTATGGAAACGGTGATAAGAGTGACCTGATGGTCTCCTATAGCCATCTCCTCTCTGCTTTGTTACTTTCCTCCGCGCCAGCCACTATGGTTTTATCAAAAAGCGACGTTCTTCTCGCAGACGAGTACAGTGAGTCCTCGAATTACGCGATTAATTGGTTTCGAAGGTTTTTCGCGTAAATCAAGAAATCACGTGAGTCGAGGAAGGCAGATTCATTGGACCAATGGTCGTTGCACCAATCTAAATATTCAAGCATCAGAAGATAACATATTTCGTGCACAGTGTAGAGAAGAGATCATTGTATTTCTCTTCTTTTATTAAAGTTTCTACAAAAAGGCTAAATATGTTCTGTCATTGCACCAATCTAAATATTCAAGCATCAGAAGACAACATATTTCGTACATGCTGAAGAGAAGAGATTATTGTATTTCTCTTCTTTTATTAAAGTTTCTATAAAAAAGCTAAATGTATTCTGTCATTGCACCAATCTAAATATTCAAGCATCAGAAGACAACATATTTCGTGCATGCTGAAGAGAAGAGATTATTGTATTTTTCTTCTTTTATTAAAGTTTCTATAAAAACTATCAAACTTCTTTTAGTAAAGTTTCTATAAAAAGCTAAATGTGTTCTGTCATTGCACCAATCTAAATATTCAAGCATCAGAAGATAAAATATTTCGTACACGCTATAGAGAAGAGATCATTGTATTTCTTACTGAACGCCAGAACTGTCTCCTGTCTTTTGAAAACTGTGTCTCGAGAACGTAACGCTGAGCGTTCGAATTTCGCGAGCTGGCGATAAAAATCGAGAAAAATCGAGACAATCGCTGTAATTGCAGGAAGCGAACACAGTTCGAGCAGACAATGGTATCACATGGTTGGCAAAAATAGGAGGACAGACATTGCTGGGAAGACATTTACGTGCCACGTTTTGCGGCCAGAAACGATTCTGATCTTCCTTAGCCGGAAGATACGTGAAAGTTTTCGAAGATTCTGTAAATGCATTTCAATAACAGAATCGACGTGCACTCGCGTAATTTATTCACGATAGTCCTTCGAGCAACGTTGTTTCGATTGCGCGCGGATGTTTCTCTTGAAAAATTGATTTCTCTCGAATCAATTTGTTCGCTAAGAGGATCAAGAAATAAGAGGATCGAGACGAGGCGAACGTACATTCTTCCGTGTGAATAAATGATGGAAATAATCTACGTTTGTCGTGTATACGTATAGTAATAGTAGGATGTAAACGTTAGTATAAATGTATAGATTTATACGTGATACTTAACATTATTACATGCATAATAGAATTATAGATACATGCATACATATATTTTAGGAAATTATTTAATGAGCCACATTTTTAAGACGATCTGAAGAGTATAAAATTATTTTTTCTAGCTTCACATAGACAGTCCTAAAAATTTGTGAATTTTTAATAATATTTGTAAGATTTAAAACGAAAAATTACTGCTTGAAGCGCATCAGAAGATATATTTCGTGCACGCTGTAGAGAAGAGATTATTGTATTTGTCTTCTTTTATTAAAGTTTCTATAAAAACTATCCAACTTCTTTTATTAAAATTTCTATAAAAACTATCCAACTTCTTTTATTAAAGTTTCTATAAAAACTATCCAACTTCTTTTATTAAAGTTTCTATAAAAACTATCGAACTTCTTTTATTAAAATTTCTACAAAAAGGCTAAATATGTTTTGTCATTGGAGGTGTATGCAATAAATAATCGATGCATGAATAGTTCACCTAAGTTACTAACAATTTTATTGCATGATAAAATTAAACACATGTTCAAAAGAGTACTGTATTAAGAAATTACATGAAATAATAATAGATTCTGTCTTTTTGTATGATTTATGTAAGAAAAAAGTAATAATATTAACTATTTATTAAGATTACTTCGCTTCTAAGCTTTATCCCTGTTCTTTGTCCTTCAAAGTCAACAAACATTGCACCCAGGTCCCTGTCAGATCATCAGAAGCGTCCACAAAATGGTGGCGACACTTATGCGAAACCTTTATGCATTTAATTTCAATTTTGGACGACCAAAAGTCATGGATCTTTATAATCATCGAACAATAAAAACAAACGTTCACAGCTACATTCTGTTTTGTTAAAAGTTGCTCAAAATTAATATAGCCATGCATATCATCGTAATTAATTTCAGATTCATAATCTTTGCTGAGTTATAATCAATTCGTACATTTGGATTGCGATACGTCTTCGAATAAAGATATTCGACGAAAGTTTTGGTCTTTGTGTAACAGGTAAAGTTCTCAGAGCAGAGAATACTAACAAGGGTAGAGTTTTAAAGATGGGTCCCTCTTGCTGCATTTTGCAACACTAGACGAATCTCGCTTAATGCTTCCGCTCGTCTGGCATGCATAATGTCCATGATTTCAGTGTACGATTCGATGGACCAGCAGGACAGACGTCGTTATTTAAATTTCCGACTATTCCCTTCGAAGTGTTTCCCTTTCAAAATTCTGACGAAGAACTGTCGAACGCGAGAGATGTTTCAAATCGCGAAGGCGATCATTTAGCTGTACTTGTAACTTTTGCTTCATTTGTGTTCACATCTTTAATTTATGTTGGAAGTTTCTGTGAGTGTATGAACAAAAACTTTATTGTTTATAATAAGAAAATATCTGACAACTATCAGTGAATTGTTTAATAATGAAAGGTGGGGTTTTGGTTGATGCTTTGTGGGTCTGCTGCTTCTTGACTGTGCTTTTTTTGGTCAGTTTGGGGAAAAACTATTGCGAATAGCTGTGGAAGGTCTTTGAGTGGGGTTTTTACTCGCCATCGTTGTATTCCAACAATTAAGTAAATTGTTAATGGCAGATAACAATAGTTACTGTAGCTAAAATAGCAAATAGTAATAGTTACTATTGCTAAAAAGGTATATAGCAATAGTTACTATTGCTAAAATAGCAAATAGCAATAATTACTATTGCTAAAATAGTAAATAGCAATAATTGCTATTGCAAAAGTAGCAAATAGCAATAGTTACTATTGCTAAAATAGCAAATAACAATAGTTACTATAGCTAAAATAGCAAATAATAATTACTATAGCTAAAATAACAAATAGCAATAATTACTATTGCGAAATATTGCTAAAATATTGCTATTTGAGCAATATTTCTAGCTTCTATTGCCAACGTCCAGGAAGAAGCAGAGTGCAAAGGGTTAAATTTATACCGCAGCTTTTTGGGAAATGCATGTTTCTCTCGAGTTTTCTATTAAAATGGCAATTTTTTATTGCTGGAAGACGTTAGAAATATTGCTATTTTAATAATATTTTCATATTCTATTGCCAATGTCTCCCAATAATAGAAAATTTCCATTTTCCTCCAAGTTTTTTATTGAAATGGAAATTTTCTATTGCTGAGAGAGTTTAACAACAAAAATAATTGCTAAATATTGCTAAAACATTGCTATTTTAACAATATCGCTACCTTCTATTACCAACGTCTCCCAGTAACAAAAAATTTCCATTTTCCTTCAAGTTTTCTATTGAAATGGAAATTTTCTATTGCTGAGAGACGTTAGCAATAGAAACTCTTGCTAATTATTACTATTTTAGCAATATTTCTAGCTTCCATTGTCAACATCCAAGAAGGAGCAGAGTGCAAAGGATTAACACGTTCTGTCTGTTGAACCAAACAACAGAATTTCGTAAATTCCAAACAGTCATGAGCAATTTTTATAAAACAGAAGCAATCTTGCAAATACCAGAGTCGAAACGAAAGGATACGCAGTCATCGATACGTTGAAAGTACGCAATTCACGAAATGGAGCGTGCAAGAAAGGAACTCGGAAGGCTTTCCCCTATCGAGGACAACTGGAGAACCAGAGGGTGGAAGGCGAAACGATAAGACAAGGGAGACGGATACCTTTTCTTTGCGAGGGGTGGAAAGACGGCTATCCGTCATTTGTATTCAAGAGATTGAAATTTCGATCCACCCGGATCATCCTTCGGAAGGGCTGGAAGTCGACGCTCTAATGTAATTCGTCCACCAAGACAATGCCAGGGAATTCGTCTAATTGCTATCCAATTAACTAAAACTGGTACCCTTGTCGGTCTCTAGTTTCCCTTCCACTCTTCAACCTTTCGTTGGCCACCTCTCTCTGCGTGGAAGCTTCTATGTCGAGACTTGAATAATATTGTCGTTAGAGTGCACGCGCGTCGTGCTAATCAGTCATAGACCCCAGCAGGAGAGAGCTATCGGTGACTTTGCTGGCGATGCTCGAACTGGGTTACGTAAGGGTTTAACCCTTTGCGTTAGTGGTCGGCAAATTTATGAGTCAACAGAGCCAAGTATCAACAGTACAACTATTCAGATTCATTTGGAGAAGTATTGCACAGTATAGGTACAGTTTTTTTAAGTTATTAAACTTTAATTTAAGTTGTTTAAAAATTTTGTTTAAGTTAAAGTTCAATTTTCTTTAAGTTATTTAAGAATTTATAGAATTAATCTTGATTGAACTGTAAGTGAAACTGAATAAAAGTTTGTATCATACTCAACCCTTTTTGCACTTGGATGTCCCCTCTGAGAGGACATCAGCATTGATTAGTGATGGAGGAGATTAAACTTATTTTTTTCTAAATTTTCTATTGAAATGGAAATTTTCTATTACTGGCAGACGTTAGCAATAGAAATTATTTCTAAAATATTGCTATTTATACACCTAATGCAAATGGTTAACCCTTTACACTCAGCACTTTTCGTTAGCAATAGAAAATATTGCTAATTGCTGTAACTGCTGGCATAAATAACAATAGTTTCTATTGTCTACTAACGTCTGCTAGTAATAGAAAATTTCCATTTCAATAGAAAATTTAGAAAAAAATAAGTTTAATCTCCTCCATCACTAATCAATGCTGATGTCCTCTCAGAGGGGACATCCGAGTGCAAAGGGTTAATAATAATCCTATTTTATGAGCTAAATTAAATAATAATTAAGATACACATAAAATTAATTGCAGCTCTAGGCTGTTCTCTTCGAAACTATTCCAAATATCGATTTGGATTTTTATTCTCACGCAAAATAGGACAAAAAATTAACCACTTAAGAAAAGATACATTTTTCAGAAGCATCTCTTTACTGAATTACCCATCGCATGTTTTTTAAATGCATGCATATTAAATCTCTGGAATATATTGCGTTCGAAAGTAGATATGAATGAATCAGAAGAAATGTTTCTTGTTATTTACATTGCAAGAAAAAAGGGACACGAGTTTTTTTATACAAAGTAAACGATAAATTATTTAAATAAAAATTCAGAATAAATTGCAGACTCCCTACATTAAATTAAAGAAAAATGCATCGCGATTTTATACTGAATCTTGGTATTGACGGACGAAATAATTTACAGCCAAACCGCGCGTAACAGGTGGTTTTCGCGAGGCAAAAAGTTGCTCGAAATTACCTCGGAAACCACCTCGTAAACGTTGTTCGTGGAGTTGAGACGCCCTGTATATACACTTTTTGCGCTGAGAAATAAATGTACACATTAATAACCAAAATGAAAACGCCTTCTACAAATGGCTAATGACACGAACGATTAACTTCCTAATTTAAGTCGCCTGGTTAGAGGCTTAAAGGTTGGCATAGAACTTGTAAAGATTCTCATTTTTAATGCCTCACTTCAATAGCTATAAAATACTCAATTAAGGATGTCATTAGGACTTGCAATCCTTGCAAAACCTCAACATCGAGCTCAGCCAGCTGATTGGCTATCTCCTGCTTCTAGAATTACTATATAAGTGTACATTTTGGAAATTTAAGACAGTGTCAAAATTATACTAAGAGTTGGATCCTTTGAAAACTCTCCTTCCTTCGACACTTCGAATATTTGGCGAGTGAGATTATTAACTATTGTTACAAACATGAATACAGCAATGAGTATTAACCCTTTGCAATTCCAATTATTCTTCAAATTAGTAGCTCAGTCGCCAACAATTCCCTACTATTTCAAGTGTTTCGTTTAAAATTCACTTGAAATTTACTTGGAAATGTTGTCAGTTGCATGACAATTCCTCGATTGTTACTTGCAAACTCTAAAACAACTCTAAAACTTTGTTGCAATTTATATTTGCTTCTTTTTCTTATTTAGCGATGTCGAGTCACGCTCGACAAAGGACCGCAAAGGGTTAACGAGTATTATTATCGCCACAGGTAAACTGGTATTTCAATTTGCTTTATATGCAATAAGAAAAAGGTCCTCGAAATTATCCAGATTCTAAAATTGATTTCTGCAGTAACACGCAGAAAAAATCCAGACTAAAAGATGGCCAAAATGTTCATTAATGGGGCGACGCGCATCTAACGAGGCTTGAATGGAACTGTTTTCATTCGCGACGCGAGAGGATAGTCCTGGTCTCGAGAAAAAGAAAAGCTACTCCACACAGGAATTCCGGAACGGTGTTCGACTGCCTGACCTGCAAGTCGAGTCGGTTCAGCGAAACGTGAGCCTATTAAGCGCGCCATTTGCATCCTCGACGAGGCTGAGCAGCGTCGCGTCTAGTTGCAATGCGGTCGACGCTACGAAGAATGCGATCAGGCGTCTCGACGTGTTCGATCGTGTTCGCAGACGTCGTTGCCGCTCCCGCTGTCTCCTCTCGCTGCGGAACGAGTGCCACAAAACGAATCGAAAAGTCCGCGATTAGGTCAATGCGAAACCGTCGCCGCGCCGGCTGAAATTCAAACGGTTCTACGCGAACGCACCGTCGTTGAATAGGAAACGAGCGAGTTTCCCACCGCGAAACCGGCAAAACGCGGGAGACATCGACGCTGGCTGCTCGAGGCTTCAATAAAACGCGTATGAAGACGGAATACGTTGCTACGAGAGATGATAAAATGTGGGAGCGTTTCGATGATCGCGAAACTTCGACTTAACTTTGGTATTTCAAGGTTTGATGTATTTGTTAGGTGATTGAGAAAGTCTTAGTTTGATTTGAAATTGAATTAAGTAGAACACATTTTCGTGGAAAATAGTAGTCGTTAATTGATAACTTTTTTTTCCAGCATTCTTTGCTCTTGGTACATTATTTTCTAATATATTGAAGGATAATGAAATTATCCTCGTAGATTGAACAATGATTCTGGAATATTCTATTAGGTGATTGAAAAAGTCCGTGTTTGATTCGAAACTAAATTAAATACAACACGTTTTCGTAACTAGTGTTAAGAAAATACACGCACACGCACGAAATATTCTCGAATAATCAAAATTACTCGAGAACTTTCGCAATCGCATCTTCAGGATTATAAAGGTTCACATCTCGTTCATTCATTCTTTCATTTCTCGCAACCCACGATATCATTACATCGATATCTAAAATATTAGCCACTTTGACAGTAGTTGAAACTTGAATTATCGATTAACATCAGTTATTGATTAATAAACAAGGATAGTTTTATTATTCAATAATGGCTTATTGTAAGAAATGGAAGAAGAAATATAAATCTGCATTTTTAAGGTAAAAAATAATTAAAATGAAGACATCAATCGTAATTTATTCGTCGTTAACAAACCTGTCGACGCTGTGGCGCAATACTCACCCTCTTGGGGGCTCGACTAACCCTTTAACCCTTTGCACTCGATAACTTTTTCGATCGCAGATCACTTTTTCTGTTACAAATTTCTTCATGAATACAACTGATCTCATTTTTCAACAGTTGATTTCAACAGCTAATTTCACCCTCCAAATTCATTTTTGTGGGACTTCAAAACTTAAAATGAAAAACTCGAAGTTGCAGCATGAAACACCATGGCGACTGAGATTTTTAGCCCATTTCGAGCGCAAAGGGTTAAATAATCACCCATTGATATCCTAGAAAAGTGAAGAAGTGTGGTTGCAGGTCAAGGAACAAGGAGTGGTAGTGCATCCACTTACTGATATTTCATCGATGTTTTCAATCTACAAATAACCTATCTGACCTGCTGATGGATAGATCCAATGAACCAATTTCCATGGCTCGACTTCTAATTTGCTAGAAAGGATTAAAAGATAGTACAGAATAAACGTAACAAGAATTTTCAAACATGATACTGTCAAGTATTATATAATCAAGATATGTGGTGATTTTTTATTAATTTTATAATTGTATGAGACCAATTGAACTAGATTTTACGTATTTGTATTTAGGACTTGGACTTTTGGACTTTAGGATGTGTCACATATATGTGAAACATCAGATTAGAAGGAACTGAATACAATTTTTCAAAGTGAAGTACATTTATAAATTATATGTTATATAATTTTAATAATTTGGCTTCGCAAACTGTTGTACCTTTTAATTCACTTCCTCTGCTAAACCAACCTATTCAACTGCTGTACAAACTCTAAATAATCTAATATTATTGCAGAAACTGAATAGAATTGGAATACAAAAACTAAATAAATACAATTTTTCAGAGTGAAGCACATTTATATATTATATACTATAATATAATTTGAATAATTTAGCTTCACAAGCTGTTGTACCTTTTAATTCACTTTCTCTGCTGAACCAACTCTAAATAATCTAATATTATTGCAGGAACTGAATAAAATTGGAATACAAAAACTAAATAAATACAATTTTTCAAAGTGAAGCACATTTATATATTACATATTATAGAATTTTAATAATTTGGCTTCACAAACTACATTTGCCCTGCTAAATAATTTAATATTATCGCAGATCAGGCACATTCTTCACATATTTCACCATTTTAGAACTTAACAGTTCTGTTCAAAACACAAAGCATTTCAAAATTGACCAAAAACGTAATCTCTGATAACAAATCGATTTATCACACATATATAACAGCTGGTAGCGAAAGGGTTGAAATAGATATCGATAAAATCGACTGGATCTAACAAAATGCTTGAAATCTTCTAAACGCACACCTTAAGTGCAGTGCGAAACGATAGAATGACAACAACAGTGCGTTTAAATATTCCAAGTCGATTGGTCGACGTGTCGATTGTCAGCGCTTAATCGTCAACAATATATCAACCATTTTGGAAGTAATTGAACTTCCAGCGCTAGTTTGCTTCAAAATTAATTCCAGTTGTGAAAGCAATCAGACTTCCAATCACCTAGGTATTTTAGTTGACTAGTTGGTCAGCCGATGCCAGTCGAATTAAGCGTTTATTTCACTCCAATTGTAGTCTGCCAGAAAATTGTCTGATCGTCCAATAACGCGATTAAGGAACTTTATCGATTTATTGCCTATTCGTTTATAGGGAACTGAACTATTCTTTAAAATTGCGGAAAAGTTGTGCGAAACTTCTAATTGCGTTTACAAAAATACGATGTACGACGTGTTGAAAATCAAGTGACATCATCGATAGTACATTGATGCAATGATTTCATCATGTAGAAACAATTGCTCCTTTTTAAAGCGATCGATCGAAGAGGTAAATTAATTGACAATATGAAATTGTAATAAAAATTCATAGAAAGTTTGCTGAATAACGCTCTATTTATTCGAACAGAAGTGAGTACCGTCTCAGGAATGCGTATGCTTACGTTTCAGGTGGCTTCACCTGCTATTTAACCTGGGAGTGCAGGTAGTCGTTGGACTTCCTCTTGAAATGGTCCACGGAAGTCTGAGGATCGCTGCGGTTTATATGGCTGGAGTTCTTGCTGGTAAGTGGTCATTACGCGTTTCGAATCTCCAAATTTTATTTGGACCTCCAAATAAAATTTAAACAAATAATCTCTGAATAATCAACGAATAATCTCCAAATAAAATTCAAACAAGTAATCTCCGAATAATCAACGATTAACAAATTTTATTTGGTGATTATTCGTTGATTATTTGGAGATTATTCGTTGATTATTCGGAGATTATTTTTCTGAATTTTATTTGGAGATTATTCGTTGATTATTCGTAGATTAATTGTTTCAATTTTATATAATAACCAAGATTCATGGTAGAATTAGATTAAAAGCTAATAATTGAAACAATTGATCTCTAAATAATCAACGAATAATCTCCAAATAAAATTCGAACAATTAATCTCCGAATAATTAACGAATAATCTCCAAATAAAATTTGTTATTCCTTGATTATTCAGAGATTATTTGTCTGAATTTTATTTGGAGATTAATTGTTTCAATTTTATTTGGAGATTACTGAGAACATTATTTGTTCGAATAATGTAAGAAGCACGCTTTTAAACTAATTCTACCATGAATCTTGTAATGAGCTATGGAAAGAAGAGAAAAGAAAGAGAAAGAAGCAAAATGAAAGTGCACCCTTTGCACTTTGACGACTTTTTCAGTCGCGAATCGTGTTCTTTATCACTAATTTCTTTACGGATGCAATCGATCTCGTTTTCCAACAGTTGAAAATCAATTTCTTCTTCACTCGAGCTAATTTCACCTTCCAAATTCATTTCTGCAGGGCTTTGGAACTTAAATTTAGTCAATGAAGAACACAACTCGCGACTGAGAGTCGCCTCTCGAGCGCAAAGGGTTAAAAGATTACAATTTTCGTATGCATTGGATTTAGTAAATCCAATGAGACAGTAAATTTGAAGCAGTAGATATAAAACACGTGTATTTGTTTATATTTATTGCTTTATCTGACGGTGCAAGCCGTTTCTCTCGACGATTGTCATGATTTAATTTTATGCATACATTATTAACCCTTTGTTATACTAACTGAAAAGCATAAGTGAGAAGTTAAGAGAAACGAGTTTGTGCCTTAATTCATCTAGTAGTGATTGCAAGAAGGTTACTCCTCCACATTAGAAAATGTTAAACAGCTTAAAAAGTATACTAATTTATTATGCAGCATAATTATAATAAATTTCACAGTCGATATCTCTAAAATAGCAAATAGTTTAATAAATGTAGATAATAATCTATATCTCTAAAATAAAAAATAGTTTCTCTATTTTACTTTTATTAACCCTTTGCACTTGAAGACTCCATTTAGGGAGCGTAGCCATTTTAAATTTGTCTTCAAACTCGAGGGTTCCTTGGCGTAGGCAATGCGAATAATTTATAGTTCGTAACATAAGGACAAAAACAAATCGTAACGACTTCATTTATTCATAAATAAGTAAATAGTAATCAATAATTTAATTAATTAATTTAAGATAAAATATTACTTCTTCTTTCGACTGCAAAGGGTTAAACAATTATATCGAACCAGAGATTAAACGTAACTACTATAACTCTGCCACATAATAATCGAGTTCCAATTAAAATATATTTCATTTAAATTGGGAATTTTAAATCGACAAAAAGAATAGTGAATACGATTGAGAAATCCTATGTCTCAGAAGACAAATACAGCAAATAGGTTATGGTGGAACGAAAAAAGTAGAGAGAGAAAATGGCCAAGAGAAAAAGAAAGTGAAAAACAAGAACCCGTTATCAAGAAATTGCGCTTGAACAAAAACAGATTCCAGCGCATTTTACGCGTGCATTCGCGAGCGAGGCTTGTCGATAGTTGCACGCGCGATTACGCAGCGACGTGTAACGCAGCAACGTTACCATTGCTGGCAACAATATTCCTGAATTCAAATCACTCGACTATTCTCACCCGCGTAAATGTGGATGGCGCAGGTGCAGCCTGCCAACCTGCGACTCTATTTCTTCTCTGTAACGCAATTTGTCCCTCTTTCCGTTTACCAGGTTTCGGGATTTCCCAGCGCGGAGCGTGTTTTTACTCTTCCCATTTCCTCATTCCCTCCCTCTTTCTCCTTCTTCGCCATTTACCTCAGTTTCGTTGTCTTTCTTTGCAGCACGCTGTCGCTGTTTCTTCGCCATTTTGCTTGCTCTGCCTCCAGCGCTTTGTTACATACGTAACAACATGTCCATCTCAATATGCAGAGTAGAGTAATAACTATGTCCACCTCGAATATTGTTGTTATTTGTAATAATATGACAAAATGTCGTATATTGTTCAGTTTCAATAAACCAAACGTGCTAATCCTCGGACACTGAAAATGGAGACTCAGATTGGTAACCTTTACATAGCACTGTGGTGGTCCTCGACACTAGAGGGATAGCACACTCGTTAGTTTCTCGTGAGCACTCATTTCCTACACAATTTCTATATAATAGAAATTCCATCCCAGTGTCTAAGGTCTACTGCATTAAGGTCTTCCAGCCAATGAAGATTCAAAACACAATAATACAAATAAATCAAGAGGGAGTAACATTAGACTCTAAACTAACATATAGATCAAACATAAAGAAACTACTTATGAAGAGACACGCAGCAGTAAAGAATATATATCCACTGATAGTTCGAGGCTCAGCACTAAGCAAAAGCAACAGAATCTTGTTATATAAAACAATAACAAGACCTATTATAACATATGCAGCAGCAATTTGAAGATCAATAGCCAGATCCAACATGATACCACTGCAACGATTTCAAAATAAGTATCTACGCCTAATCTTAAATAAGGATAGATACACTAAAATACAAGACTTGCGTGAAGAAGCAAATATCGAATATGTGGAAGACTATGTAAAGACGAATGCAACAAAATTCTACCTAACGCAAATGAATAATAACTGAATATTATCAACTGGAAAATGATCTCAGAAGAAAATGGAAATACCCATATGAAGATTTGGATATAGTCGAAGTTAAACACACAAACAGGGATTAGATAGTTCTGTAAATATTAGAAATAGGTTTTTTGTAAATAACTTTTTCCTATAAACAACCACAAACAAATAAACAACGCATCTGTAAACTAAGGAACACCGCAAGGGAATTAAGCCCTAAAAAATAATCTTGTGATACACATACGCGATATTAGATAGGGACAATGTAAAGACTTTAACAAGTAGATAGATATCGTAAAAATAGGAGCTACAAAAGACTGCAAACGAAGAGTACAAAAGGTGTTTAATGATTTATAGTTTTATATCTTGTTGACTACTATAGATTATAGATCACTCTTACACTTCTGTAATTTACTATTTTTATATGAAATTAAGACTTTTAGAAAGAAAGAAAGAGGTAGCCTTACTGATGAGTTCCTACCCCTTTCACACACATTCTCAGCAACACAACAATACGAAACGGTACTTGGCTTCGACTCTATTGTCAGCTTGCATTTTTAATTAAGCACATGGTAGCCATACCCTCACACTGAGCAGCAATAATATCCAAGAAGCCATTACTTTTGGATCAAGGTTTTAATTATTAAAAAATCACAAAAAATTCAAGCTTTCGAATGATATATCATATTTTAGTTTTGAACTATTTTCATGTCAGTTTTTACGCATATTTCTAGTTTCGATGGTTGCGAAAAATTATGAAAAATTGCGATATCCAAAATAGTATACTCAAATTTTAATAAAAAGCTTATCTTATGCTCTTTAAGTGATATAAATTTAACTTTGGGGAAACTTTTCGTTTCTTTTTTTAATATGCAATGGCTTCACCCTTTGCACTCGATGACTCTTCCGGTCGCAGATCCTTTTTTCTATCACTAATTTCTTCGTGAATACAACTAATCTCATTTTTCAACAGTTGGACATCAATTTCATCTTCACTCGAGCTAATTTCACCTTTCTAACATATTATTTAACAGTATTTGAAATTCAATACCTGGCAACTATTTTAGTAAATTTTCGACGTAAGCAAAAAGAGTCAGTGTCTCAAAAGGATTGTATTTTGAAACATACTATTTCAAATTTTTCTTCATTTAACAATAATCCAGTTTCTAACTTGGCCCGTGTTATAATAGTGCTGTTGTTATAATAATGCTGGTGTTATTATTATTATTTTTACATATATATTTCTTGTTCTAGCATATTATTTAACAGTATTTGAAATTTAACGCCTGGCAACTATTTTAGTAAATTTTCGACGCGAGCAAAAAGAGTCAATGCCTTGAAAGGAAAGAGTTTTCTAGACCTTTTCAAGACCTACACGTGTCTATATGCGCGCCATTTTTCATTCCTAAGAGCCGTGCAGCACGGTAGCAAAGTTTGGCTGCATATTTCCTTGACACGCTGTGCATTACCCTTTCCGATTCCCAACGACCAACGAAACGCGCTGGTAAAGTTGTTCGTTTAACTCCTGGGACACCCTGTGTACAGACAATACATTCTGCTTCTGTTTTTCCCAAGGGCTGTTTACGTGCCGCCAGTTAACCCCTTTCCCTCGCGAACTTCAGAAACTACTTTGTTTCCCGGCCTCTTTTCGATTCGACGCGAATCCAGGAAACGCGATAAGAAGAAAATATGCCCGCGCGATCTCGCTGCAGCGGATCGCGGACGCGGAATGGAACGGGTAAGGCAAAAAAGTTGGAAATAGTTCGGCGTTAATAGTCCCGATGGTAACGAACGTTACGCGAGCCTTTGAACGGCGAAGCGTAAAGTATTTCGAGTAAACAAAGGAATCTGACGCGCGCAACGCCTCGCAACGGGCGAACGTTGCGCGAAAACGCGTTCTACGCACTGCGCCGCCTGGCCAGAAATGCCTCTGGGACATTCTTTCGAAATATAGAATACAATATGCGAGTGCGAGACAATTACCCGCGTACGGGCGCACAGAATTTCCGCTAATCTTGTTGCATATTCAAAATAGTTTTCCTCGGATATTAAGTCTCAAACGTAACGCCGCAATTTGGTGCTCTTATTTTGGGCTAGAGAATTGTCCTGCTACATTTTCCCCTAGCACTGTTGGACGTCCTGTATGCGTGTAAATAAATGAGGTAACGAATGGAAACATTGCTTTGTTCTTAAATTCTGAATTCAGAATGTGGAATGTTGCATGTAGGAAGAGTTGGGCTAATAAAATGTACCATATTTAGCGTTATTGTGTGGATGTTAGTGATGTCTGTCGTGGGGTTGCGTCATTCATTTGGCGAGGACATTATTGAGTTAAATAAGTAATTATATGTTTATTTACTTATTTTATTAATTAAATTTGTAATAGAAATTATTGAATAAAATAAATCTAAATGAATAGAAATTAATTTGGCGTTCCAGTAAAAAAAAAATAAGTGGGCTTCTGTTGCCACTTTAAGTTACTTAGAAAAACTTATGAAACCACTAATTTTCAAATTACACAAAAAAATTAGTCGATATCTGTTATGGTAACGCTTTATTTGGTACACTTATATTTCAAATTGAAAGTTTTTTGCAAGTTTTTGTTTAACCATGAGGGTGACTTTCATGAAATGATCTGTTTTCAAGATAAAATTTGTTTTGTATTGTAACATATATAAATAACTCACCATTTGAACAGACAGAATCAATAACTGCACGTTTATTCTTGTTATATGCAGATTTTCAGTCGAATAAAAAACATATCTTTCTATTTTTCTATTTAAGAATATTTTCAACTAAAACTGCATGCAACTCCCTGTACTTATTGATTATACAGAATGCACGTAAACTGGTCATATAAAGCAATGCTTCGACGTGAAAAAAGTAAGACAAACATGTAAAATCACTGTTTTTCATTCAGAATTGCATTTTGGAAAAGATTCAATATGAAAATACATGTGTTGCCATCGAGACATAAGATTAGTCAGCATTGAAAATGTCTGGTATATAAAATGACAATTTTTTATTTGAATTTTTGGATCAGGTTTACCAAATCGCATGCACTCTGATTAATACAATTTATAATGGCTATTACTTAAATAGTTTTCATCCGTTTACTAAAAATTTGCTCATCTTTTACCAATTTAATTAACATCGAAGAGAAGGTACCTTTGTAACACGAAACAATGTTAACAAGCCAGTTAACAACGAGTAACAAACAAAACAGTTAAC
The DNA here is from genome assembly GCA_963969225.1 of Xylocopa violacea. Taxonomy (NCBI): domain Eukaryota; kingdom Metazoa; phylum Arthropoda; class Insecta; order Hymenoptera; family Apidae; genus Xylocopa; species Xylocopa violacea. The sequence goes on from CAXAJV010000004.1 coordinate 27,779,558, forward strand.
AAGCAACACTTAATATACAAAATTATTGTTTCTATTTTTTAGATTATCCTTGTTACGTTAACTTTCTCGTTTTATCCCCAAATGTATGTAATAATAATTAATATAAATTCATTGATTTAACTTTTATTATTCGCGTCGTATTATTCTTTACGATGGCAATTACTTGTTTCGCAATTTCCCTTGTAATAAATAACGACGTGGAAATTTTGTGAAAATAATCTTGCGATTATTCGTTCTTCGTGCGTACTCGATATAAATATAAATGACATTTACGATGAAAGTACTCATTATTGTCTCTACAAAAAGCTCGTGTATCATGAATGCCATCGCGGTATCAGTTGCGTGATCGACACGCCATGTTATCGACTAAAAGTTAAAAGAGCGTGCGATATTAAATATCGTTACTAAATCATGTCATGTTAAATAATGTTATTCAATCAATCGTACAAAATAATACGCATTCAAGCTGTAATTATTTATATAATTATGTACAATTTTATTTTTAATCTCTACGATACGCAATGAGCATAATTCGTTCCAGAATTTTACTCGTAAAATAATTTATCCCATATAAATTAATAAAATTAAAATACGATGATACGTTCTATGCCAGAAAATATTCAAAATTTTTTATACATAACGTTTATTTAAAGAAAATTACTTGTACTTATACACCAGTACGACGACTCGAGTTCTTCGACTAATTTTAAATTTCGAAATCCTACGAAAATGAATTTGGAAGGTGAAATTAACTCGAGTGAAGATGAAATTGATTGCAAACTGCTGAATAACGAGATTGATTATATTCAGAAAGAAATTAGTCGATTAAGGGATTTGGAGATGGCAGTTTAGAAAGAAAGACACTGGTCCTAATTAAAAGCTAATAAGTAGAAATTAGAAAATGTCGTCGAGTGCAAAGGGTTAATTTTCTAATCGCCACAAGATCTCTCTTTCTCTGAACTCATCTCTAACATCCTTGAGCCCTTCGAAGGCTCCTCGCCATCCCACCTTGGGTGGCTTTCAGACCCATGACGTACTTGGAGAGAAGATGGTGGTTTGTAGGGCTTGAAAACATAAAATTAGTCGATGAAAAACTGGAATTCGACTGGAGTCGTCTCTCGAGCGCAAAGGGTTAATCCTCATTGGTAAAGAATTGGGTGCAGTATTGTTGCAATCCTCAGACAATATTGACAATGCAATATAAACTCCTTAAGACTCATCCTACCACAAACATTGACATACAGATAAAATGGAATCAGATGGGTCCAAAGTACACTATTTAATTAGCTTGTTGGCTCGAGACGGTTGGTATTGGCGAATATGATCTTCGTAACAAACGCGAAGTACGGAGAATTAAACCCTTGACATACAAATAAAATGGAATCTGATGGGTCTGGAAGATACTATTTAATTTGGCTTGATGGAACAGTTACGTCCAATACCACTCAAAGAACATAAGATGGGCTTGTTATACTGAGCATTTTGTTAAAATTTGAGTACACTTTTTTGGATATCGCAAGCTTGGAAACAGGGCATTTTTATAGCTATTGAAGTGAGGCATTAAGGATGAGAATCTTTACAAGTTCTATGGCAACCTTTAAGCTCCTAATCTCAGCGACTTAAATTAGGATTCTTGACGTCTCGAAGACATCAAAGTCTATAATGGCACATCAAATGGATGACTTTCTTCCAGACGTCATTGTATGTCAAGCAATTAATCATAGTTTCCAAATTTCACGTCTTCTAGCCTTCTATACCCGCTTACTCAACCTGTCTTCTACCTTTTGCCTACTCGCTAACCTTTGCACCTTAACTTACTCACTCTCAACCGTATAAATACTACGCAATTTTCGCTATAGTTCTTAGATTACTGTAGTCACTACTTGCGTGCGAAATTTGCATCTAAATAAACGTCTAAAGTCTTCTAATACGTGTTGCATTTGATTCCTTCGACTCTGTTGAACCTGGAATTCAACAACTCTCTGGGGTTGCAAGGCACAGATCTAACGCGATTGCTCACGGACGCTGCCAAACTAATTTTGGACAGCTTGTTCGTTGCTTGACACTTCTCGACCGTGTAGAAGTGTTCAAGCTCGGATACCAGCGGATTCTCGCATTAAAACAATATTCAAAACACCAAATATAGTTTGTTCTTTTATTAAAGTTTCTATAAAAAGGTTAACTGTGTCCTATCATTGCACCAACCTAAATATTCAGTCGCTATTAAGTCATCACTTGAAGCACACGAAAAGATTTCATATTTTGTGTGCGCTGAACAAAACTATGATTCACTCGTTGCTGTTTAAAGACTGTCTTTTCTCGCTAATTTTTGGAAGCTGGTCCACTGCTTCCTCTATCGTGCACAGAATGGACACTGTTGGCATTCGTCGAAGCAATGCAAATTACCAATCAGTGTGCCCCTTTGAGTAGCATCGCTTTAAGAGGGTGAGAAAATACCTGCACAGACGTGGAACCTTTGAAGTCTCTCGATGACGTTTTAGAAATTTCCCAAAGGTCAAGATTTCAATCTGGTCCTGTTATGCGCACGATTCGAAATCCCACTGCGTGCACATATTGGACTAACCCTTAAGAAGTACCTCGTTCACAATACGCTTTTGGAAATTTTCCAATGCAGGCAAAAATAAAGGAAATGAGGGGTTTTAGGGGCTATATGTTTGATAGCCGCATCGATTGGGACAGTGACTAGGTTTATGATGCGAACGTGACGTGAAAACACCCTGACGGAGATGAAAGAGTAGGAGTTTGACATTTTGGAACCGCCTAATTGGCTGAGAAAAGAAAAACCTACCGATTTGCAAAATTTTAATGAGTGAAGGCGCGAGAAAAATCAGTCAGAGTTTAATAGAAAGTTGAATGGATCGATGTAGAGGCTCAAATAGAGATTTGTGAAGGTTCGAGAGTAAAAAGTCGCAAATAGATTAGCTTTTAATTAGGACCAGTGTCTTCTTTCTAAACTGCCATCTCCAAATCCCTTAATGCCCAGATCCTTCAGACATTCCCCACACTAAAGACCATTGTGTCAAAAATCGCGGTGCTTGACGAAATTGCTTAAAGCGTGTTAATCTCGAAAATAGCCTTTCAGTCACGAACGTGAAATAAGAGGGGCCTTAGAAGAACCCACGTTTTGCTGTTGGTCGAAACAGCGAACGACGTCGAGGCTGAATTTTGCGCTAAAAAAAATTAATTCAGCGATTTTCGTGATTAAAGTTTCGTTGACAAAGGTCGAGGATTTTTTTAATGGACGCAGGGTTGGTGGTCCCCTGGTGGTTATTCCGATGTAGTGGTTGGACAAACTCCAGCCACCTCTCGTCTCACGGGAACCAACTATCGTGCTTGTTACGAGAACTTAATTTTAATAGAGTTATCTATATTCAGATGTAGCATGATAACCAGCCGTAAATTAGAAGGAACCGTTGTTGCTGCCACCGTATTTACTATTTTATCATTATTAGCAGTGTTAACTATCTGCTGATTAATGATAACGGTCTACTCTGAATTTTGATACCGTGATAAAGAGAGGGTGATTAATATTCGTCTTTGCCTCTCTCCCCGTCCACCGTTTTAATGCTCGTTAGCATAAGCTGTGTAATTTTTTTTAAGTCGTGAACGAAGTAAAATTACTTAGATAAATAGCGGTTGTAACGTAACGATAATTTAACATTATCGTTGTATGATTGTTTACGAAAAAAATGTCACTGAAATATTTCTAACCACTTAACCCTTTGAGTGATGACTTTTTTGATCGAAGATCATTTTTTCTATCGCTAATTTCTTCGTTAATACGTGGAAAAATAGAAGATTGATACCAGTCCTAAGAAATTAGCAATAATAATACAATAAAACAGAGCCCTTTTCTAAAATTATGAAAAGAACTCCATTTAAAAAATAAATATATGCTTTCGCCCCCAATCGATTTTGCTCGAACTTCGTATGTTTGTAGACCTATACGTGGGTCATCAATTGCCAGCGTAACTTTTTGACAAGCCTTGAAATAAGGGAGAGGGAGGGCGTTGAAAGTACGAAATATTTCGTAGGCTATAACTTTTAACTGAAAAAAGATATCGAATTGAATTTTAGGTTGAAAAATCACAAAAAATTCAAGCTGTCGAATGGTGTATCATATTTTAGTTTTGAACTATTTTTAAGTCAGTTTTTACGCATATTTCTAGTTTTGGTGTTGCGAAAAATTATGAAAAATTGCGATATTTTTTTTATCTAATCGACATTTATCGTGATCACATTGTTACGCTATACTAATTACTATAAGACTACTGTTCCGTTCCATACGAAACAAAAAACATTTGAACCAGGTTTATGCTGCAGTCGCTTATATTTAACTATTTTTTAAGGTTCCAGTTTCTGTTTATCACTTTTTTTAATTTAAGTCGCTCAGATTAGGAGCTTAAAGGTTGCCATAGAACTTGTAAAGATTCTCATCCTTAATGCCTGACTTCAATAGCTATAAAATACTAAATTAAGGATGCTGTTAGGCCTCGCAACCTCCACGGCCATGCAGCGACCATAACCACCTCGACATCGAGCTCAGCCAGCTGATTAGAATTACTATAAAAATGTACGTTTTGGAAATTTAAGACAGTGTCAGATTATACTAAGAACAAACAGCTTCGACTAAACATAGAAGGCTAAGATTTGGATCTTTAAAAACTCTCCCTCTTTCGACACTCAACCATATCTAAATCTACCATTAAAAAAATCGTCCTCTGTATTTCAACCCAGCATTTTCGCGAGGCGAATCTAAGGACGCAACTACTATAAGCAACATCGTATCCTAACTGGAACAAAATCGAAATTAACACTGTGCACTCGATAGTTTGCCAGCAATTTTCTATTGCTGATAAAAGTTAGCAATAGAAACTATCACCAAATAATTTTCCAGCAATAGAAAATTGCCATTTCAATAGAAAACTGGGGAAATTCGCGTTCTTCGAAAAGTTGCAATGGAATAAGTTTTTAACCTTTGCGATTAATTCTCTTAGAGGCGACATTCGAGTGCAAAGGGTTAAAAGCAGGTTCTGTTTGTTGTGTTGACAGGTTCTCTGGGCACCTCAGTGTTCGACACGGACGTATACCTGGTTGGCGCCAGCGGAGGTGTTTACGCTCTTCTCGCAGCTCACCTAGCAAACGTCCTCCTCAACTACAACAACATGGAGTTCGGCATAGTTCGATTAATCGGCATCTTCGTAATCGGTGAGTATCGAATTCACCCCTTGAGCTGCAGTTTATTTCACAGTGGGACACACTGTACATTTGACTTCAAATTGCGAAAGTTCGAAAAGAAAAACGTACGTCATTCGATTGAGGGATTATTCAAAAATTCAAATTCAACGATAGCACTTCGCAATCTGATTCAAATTGCGAAAAACCTACGTGATTCGATCGAATGATCATTCAAAGATTGAAATTCAACGATAGCACTTCGTAATCCAATTGAAATTGCAAAAATTTAAAAAAAAAGACACGTTATTCGATCGAGTGATTATTAAAAAATGGAAATTCAACGATAGCATTTCGTAATCTGATTCAAATTGCGAAAAACCTACGTAATTCGATCGAATGATCATTCAAACATTAAAATTTAACGATAGCACTTCGCAATCCAATTAAAATCGCCAAAATTTAAAATGAAAACGTACGTCATTCGATCGAATGATCATTCAAAGATTAAAATTCAACGATAGCACTTCGCAATCTAACGAAGGAATTACAATTTCCAGCTAGCGCCGACGTGGGGTTTGCGATCTACGATCGATACGCAGCCGAGCAAATGGGTCCTCCAGTTTCGTACGTGGCGCATCTGACTGGCGCTCTGGCAGGCTTGACGATTGGCCTGCTGGTTCTGAAGAACTTCGAGCAACGGCTCCACGAGCAGCTGCTCTGGTGGGTGGCTCTGGGTGTCTACGCCGCCTGCACGATCTTCGCGGTCATGTACAACCTGATGCACCCGGATTATCCATGACGCGAGGTCAGCTTCGCGTACGGCCAACCGCGGAACACGTAACGCGAAGCTGACTAGCATCGAGTGAACAGCAAGAAGCGTAAGAAAAAGGAGAAGACGAAACGGAAGAGGAAATGTAAGCACGCGTACGGAGCTAACCGAGTGATCATCAGCGGTGAATCTCGGTGAAGATGTACGGATTCGACTTTGAACGGATTGATTCAGGTTACGATGAAAGGTGGAGAGACGAGATCGTAGCGAAGGAGCCTCCATTTTCGGTTCCACGACGATTGCAGTGCGACGTAGATACCATAACGAGATATTTTTGTCTAGAGATAATTCCAGTATTGCAATCGCTTTCCAACGCCTCGAGTAGGATGAAACCAACAGATCTGTGCGTCGCGATGAACGCGTGAAACGATGGGAAGGTGACACTGAAGCACGTCTCAGCGAGCAGCGCTGGTATTTCACACGTTCCAAGATGGATCCGAGAAATCGATGAAAGTGATAACGGAGAATTATGTATAGGTAATAATAGAGAACTTATGAGATACAAAGATAGACCGCATACCGAACGAATATTGAAATTAAACAAATTACAATTTTGATCGCGAAAACGTGAACTCGTGCGCGTGTTGCCTGTCTCCAAGCGAGCAAATGAAGCCAGAAGAAAAGTGGAAAGAAAAGGGAGTGTGAGACGAAAGCGGGCGATCAAAGAACGATACGAAATTCCATCGTTTTCTCGTAAAGTGCCTCCTTTCCACTTGGAAGGAACGCGGAGTCGATCCAGAAAAGGACGAGGGAACCGAGATCTCGTCGAGAGGAGGGACACGACAAAGTAGAATTAACGAAAAAGCATCGAGATGAAAGATTATTTTTGGATCCAATACGGTATATGTCGAATCTTCGTATTTTATTCGTGATTTAACGAAACGAGCAGGAGCGTTCGCGAAGGGCGAAGCCAGTCGAGAGGCGAGACGCGGTGCATCTGCATGAGTCCTAACCGAGCAGTCGTAGCCTTCCCTTGAACCGCTAGCATTTTTCTACTTTCCCGGTGAGAAACCAAAGATTCCAAATACCTCGAAGAATCCAATTTCGGGATCCAAATATCGTTCGAAGCGCGAGAATCGCGGCGTAACGAGCGCGGACGGCGGTGGAGAGCAACGAACCCGCTTCCTGGTGCGCTTCCTCGCTTATCCGCCGCTTTCGAGCTACGAAGAAACCAAAGAGTCCTACCGAACTTCCATTGTTCTTTTCAATTTTCACCTCTCGAAGGGGGACGGACGCGAAGCAGAGGGTAGAACGAAGATGGAGCCAAGACGCGTCGGAAACAGCGTGTCCAGAAACACGTGGGGAAGAAAGCGGAAGGAGACCAGGGGAAACGATCGATTCGTTCGAGAGGACGAACGGAGAACGACTTTCGTCGCTGAAGGCGAACGAATCCTGGCGGAGGAGTCATTCAGACGTCTGCGAGAATTGATCCAAACGTCGTGCAAACGAAGGAACGAGGAGATTAAACAATCTCGAGCGTATCCTGGCGGCAATTCTCCGTCGTCGATCGAGCATCGATAGCGACGATTTGCCTCGATCGACGGAGACGCGCGCAATGGCGCTGTTTGATTCGAGGAGAGGCACGATCGCGTCCACCAATTGGTGAAACGATCGACTAATCGAGAGACCAGATAAGCTGGAAAACACGGGTTGGGTAACGGAATCCTGAACGAAGCGGCCGGAAATGGACGACGATGCCGATTCGATGGTGTTCGCGCGAGCTGAATTTGTTTATTTTCAGGGCATTTAACTATTAGACGGGATGCACAGTGTCTTGTCGTGAATCGTAAAATTAATTGTCGCGCGAGCTGCGTTTTCAAACGGGACGAAGCGAACTCGTGGGCAGATCGGAAGTGTCAACTGCTGTTCGCGTGTCTGGCGTGATCGTCGCCGCGGATCTCGTCGCGTTCCAATCTGTATACCATTGTAAATAATTCTGTACATAATCGAGACGACGAACGTGTGTTCGTCGCGCGTATGTGCGTGTGTGCGTGTGTGCGTGTGTGTATACGTACGAGAAACTGAGAAGCGCGCAGAGTCGAAGGGGATCTTTGTTGGTCGCGCTGTCTAGTCTAATAATTGCGAAATTACAACAGTCACTCGTTTAAGAAGCAAAAAAAAGAGGTAACAGAAAAAGAGAAACAAAGGAGAGTATTTTCAATTCAGCGTTTTACGGACTATTCGTAAGATCCGAACGCGGAAGGGCGAAACAAGCGATTTGTAGGAGTTTCAATTCGAGGCAACGTTTCGTTAGAGACGAATATAATAATCCCCCTACACTCTCGAGCGAGGAAACGATCGTTCTCCGTGGAGTGGATTTGTTCGCCTGTAATTAACCCTTTGCACACGGATGTCCCTTCTCTTCCCTTCGAGGAGCATCCAAAATTGATTAGTAAATAATGAAGTTGAACTGTTTGAGAAATGCGTCCCCCTCAAGTTTTCTATGCAAATGGAAATTTTCTGTTGCTGATAGACGTTAGCAGTAACTTTCTATAGCTAACGTTCAAGATGGCGTCGAGAGCAAAGGGTTAAATTGCTTACAATTAATTGTCCACTGATTGTATCGCAGATTTTTTCACATATTCGTTACTTCTACTAAAATCTATCCGAATCCACTCCATTCGTTGATCTCACCTTCGTTTTCTCTACCCTCTTGCCTATCTCGCCTCTCTTTCTTCGCGCATGGGGAACGACTTTCGATCGATTCTGGTTTTCGTTCGCGATTTTCTTCTCTCTTCATTACGGTTCTTGTAATTGAGCCGTCCACTGCAAAAATCGATTACGAAATCGATGAAATAATGTACATTTCTTTTTTAATCCCCTTTATAATACAAATTCAATAATACATTCACACCTCGTTCACTTCAGACACTCATTCTTTCATTTCTGGCTCCCCACAGATTCACATTAGAGTATCGAGTAAATCAAAATAGCTTTTCAAATAAATTATTTATCATTCAATGGCCAAAAAAACTTGGTCGTATAACAGTGTCAATCTTTATTTGGGAAATTTATTAAAAATCCGAAAGCTAGTTTCACTAAAGTGCTTTTAGTGTCAAAGCACTTGGTTGACGCTTGAATTTAATCGATTTTTGCAGTGAACGACTCGATTATTCGCGTTGAAAGCGAACAGCGATTAATCGCGAATTATTTCCCCGCGATGCGATCTTTTTGGTTGCACCGCAAAGCTGATCATCCGCGCAGGTCTCACGAGACGAAGAACGAAAAGGAAGAAAAGTGTTTTACCAAAAATGTCGATGGCGAAGAGGTGAACGAGTTCAATTCTAGAGTGATTAACGATGCTAGTCAATTAGTAGGGGCAGCAGGCAGCAAAGGCATTAAGACACTGCCGGAGGAAAAGTTTTCCGTTTTAAAACGCGAGAAGCGATTTGAAAGTTCGCCCAACAGTCAGGCGGTGGCTCGACTTCTTCGCGCGAGATTTCTGACGCATTCCGTCCAAATACACTCGACAAATCTAGAAATACATTGATCAGCGAGATGGTAACTTTGTCTCAAGAAAAATTACTCTCAACAATTATTTTCTCTACAATTCTGCGATCGATTTTTGCACAGTTTCATATGCATTTCACCTTACCCAAAGATAATAGTTAATTTTAATTAGCAAGCTCGAAAGTAACGAGCGAGATCACTTTTATGTTCACGTATTACTACGAACTAGTACCATTGTAAATAAGTATCGTTGCAAATGTTGAATTATAATATTTACGTTCCATTCACGATTAAACTCTTCATAGTTAGCGAATACGAACAACCAACCCAGTATAACGTTAATTTTGTTTCTCTTGCGTAATATTTATATTAACGAATAAGCTAGTATACTTTCGTTAGGATTTCCATTGCATTACCTTTGTGAATTACCAATTTCGCAGATAATTTGTTACTTGAAAACGAATTAACAAGTTACCAATGATTAACTGCATAGGTCTACAATTAGAACGCGTTGTTTCAGAAATCCTCGACAAGAATCGAGCCATCCGATTTAGCAACGATCGAAAATATTAACTCGACTATCCTCGAGTAATCAGGCCGTCGAGTTTATTTATTTAAAAAACAAAAGAAAAAGAAACCGCGTCCCCTAAACATTTGTTTCCGCGGCGACTAGAAAAATCGCGTTGGCGATAAAGCAGAGTTACTCTAGCACAGCATAATTAAAATACGACGGAAAGAACTGTAGAGGTCGCGTACCGGTTCTGTTCGTTGAATCATCCGTATAAATTAGAAGTAAAAGCGTGTTCACGTCGAAGAAGCTTCAGTGTCGACGATGGTACCGTTAGACTCTTCTCAATTCTTCCTCTCGCGCTTCTGTTCGAAGTGTGGGAAACGAGGTGACAGAGGGCGCGTCGAAACGGGCGCGCGCGATTTCCCTCGACGCCTTTTTATTTATTTATTTATTTATTTATTACACTACACTTATTTATTGCGTTTCATTTTAATTAAGCGGTGCTCGCGCCAAGCGAACGCTCGACAAATTCGTTTTCGAGCGTAGATTCTGAGCGTGGACGCGATGATCCATTGAACGGCAGCTAGCCAATCCCAAAGCCTCCGGTTCGTTTAATTCTCGACACTTGAGCTTGGCTTCGAATCGCGCAGCTCGAAATTCGTTGCAACGTCGAGACTAGTTATTAATTATTATTTATTTCCCATTGCGATGGACATTGCTCGTTTCGAATTCTGCGCTCAGTCGACGCGATTCCGCTTCTTCGAACGCGCGCGCTCGACTGACAAAAATTGCAGCGTGGACTAAATAACGAGCAGAAGTCAAGTTTTTCCGTTCGAGTAAAATTTGTTTCGAGTTGGTCCCGTGCGATAGAGTCAACGTTTCAATGGGCGAACCAAACGATTGTACCTTTCACGAACCACGTCCACTTTTCTGTACTGCCTTTTGTAAGAGGATCAAGATTTAAATGGCGCGCAGCTTGTCGAGATCGTAATCGTCGAACGTAACATCTGTAATACGCGTTGTAATTGGAAATAAGAGAGCGGAATACATGTGTGCGACGCAGTGCAAGATGCGTCGCGAGCAAAGAGATTAATTAAATTTTCGATCAAATCGATTTATTTTCGCGTCCGTGGAAGTTCTCCGTGTTTCGTTTAAAGACTGAACCCGCGATTGTATTATGTAAAAGATATCTTTCAAAGAGTGAACGATAGTCCACCTGTTGTGATTCATTTAAGGCATTTAGTTGATAAGCCGCGATAATACTACGCGATACAGTTTTACCCAAAAATATGCTTCGTTCGCACAAATGAAACGATTGAACGCCCAGTGCTAACAACGTAACTTCTACGTGTTTCAACATATTTCGATAAGGGATATCATTTTTGCGCGGCCATCGCGGTTTATACTTTCCGAATAATTGGTCTAGTCGAAGAAACGATTCGTAAGTGCGCGCGCTGCAGCTCGTAATTGATCGTGTTAGCGAAAACTCGTGGAAAATCGATCGTTCTATCAAACAGTTTCCGATTACCGACACGAGGGAAGGACTTCTCTCTTAGTTCCTTTTTCTACCGATAAATCGATGATGAACTTCGTAGTCGCGGCTGTTTACCTTCGCCTGCTCGGACCAAGGCAGATTCCTTGCGATATCGAGTAGAATTCTGAATGAATAAGATCACATCTCGGATTCAACGGTGAACAAACAGGGAGCTCGTTTTCTCTCCATCGAGTGTTTCGTGATTCTCTTGGATGAACTTGCCGGGACTAATTATTCGTTTGGTATGTTATCGATGAATATCCTTTCTTCGTTATGTTCTTTCCATTTCTACGATTTAATACGTACGGTCAGTCATAAAATGTTCACAAGCCAAAGAGGCGGAGCTAGTAAAAGGATAAAAAAGTACGCCTGAAAGGTCTCTTTCCGCGCGATTAATTGATATTATCGTTGCTGGTAGATGTTAGTCATTATTACAATTATAATTATATTATTATTATTATTATTATTATTATTATTATTATTATTATTATTATTATTATTATTATTATTATCATCGACTTATGTAATAAATTATTCTTATTATTATTATTATCGTTTAATAGACCTCGCCAGTGTCATTCTCGTTGAGCGTGTTCGTTGATCGCCTCGTTTTGTCGCATTCGTTCATTGATTTCCTCGTATTGTAAGATTGCCGCGATCGGATTTGTCAGAATGCATTGGATCCGATGAAAATGAAAGACAAAGAATCTTTTGTAAATTGTATAAAAAAGAAATAGCAAAAGTTGTAAAAGCAACACGAGAAATGTGAGAAAATAAAATTTTTGTGAAGAACGAAAGGTGTAATGTATTTCCCTCGAGAATCGCCTCGTAGTTATTTTAATCTTAGCCCATTAACGGTTACAGTAGTCGTTCGTAAATATGCGTCAATTAATTGACATAACGGAGCATTTATTCATATCTAATGTTTGTTCAGTATGTCTAGAAATTTTGTAAAAAATAGTAATCGAAAAGAAGTGTTCGAAAGAACCCACACGGATTAAACACACTGCCCTCTATGAGCTGTTACCAGAAACATGTACAGGATGTCAACTCAGGGCAAAATGTAGGTTTCCTCATTATCATAAAATATGAAAGCTAGTATACCTATCAGAAATTACGTAGAAACTCTGTATTGAAAAATGTTTCTTATCCATCGCTGTTCACTTGACAAACGACGTTCACAGTCTAATCGTAACATAATATAACTTTAAACATAAGATTTCTTCGGTACGCCGCCCTTAACGCATAGTCATAAAGAACCAAATTAAAAATTACATGAAACAAAGATATAAGAACTTGTTTTTACTATTTTTTTATAAACTAACTCGATTCTTGGTTCCAAGGAGGAACATTGCGCTTCTGAATAAAACTGTCAAATGTCGCCACGTGTTCAACAGATTAGTTCCGCTCCTAAAAGCCAGCGCAAATCAAATCTGCGTAAAATGAACCCATATTTATAGGGATAAAAATGAACCCATGTTCAATAAAAATCTTTTTTTAACGAATGCACAACATCGCGGCTCACTAAATATGTCGACACTGAAGCGAAACTCGGTCTAGCATAGGGAAAATCGAGGACTACCTGTGGTAGTTGTTTGCAAACATTTATAGCTATTGAAAACCACATATGTTTTTTTCAACTCGTCATAAAAATTCATACAATAGAGAGTTAAAAACTCTTCTATTGAAATCGCGTGATATGTATTCATTATTTATATTTTATAAAATACAAGGGAAGCTTATATTAAATACGATGACAGCATGTTGCTTAATGTTGTAAACTATTTTCCTTCAAATAATCTTGCCCAATAAATCGGTATTCCTCTTTTAAACATTCTTTTAATTCTTCTTTTGTACGTATGGTATGGCCTGAATTCGAAGATTTAGTTCATCCCATAAATTCTCTATGGAGTTTAAATCAATGATTGCAGTGGTGGTTGTATTACATGCTTGCATTTATACAACATATCACATTTTTGTACAACAAGAATTCTTGCACAATTCATGATTTATGCTTTGTGTCGTTATCCTAGTAAAACTTAATACCATCTTGAAGTCCCATATTGGTCACACTTTTCGCTAAATTATTTTTTAAAATGTCTAAGTATTTATTTTTATCGAAGATATAGTCGATGAACACTAATTCGTCTACTCCATGGGACAAAATACAGCTCCAGACAATTACAGACCCACTGTGTTTCACAGTCGGTTGCAAATGTTCTGAATTTAGTTCTTCCTTGGACTTTCGCCATACCTTGACTCTTCCATTGCTTCTATAAAGATTAAATTTGGACTCGTTTGCGAAAATTACGTTGCTACACCAGTCACTATCTTTTACAACAAACTGCAATCTCTTTTTCCTGTTCTTCTCGTTAACATATAGTTTCTTTCGAGCTATTCTTCCATTGTATCACTCTGGTCGCAATACTCTCCTCACATTTTCTGGATTCACAGAGATTCCACAGTCTCCATTTAACTTGGTTGCTATCTTTGGGGCACTTATTCGTGGATCATTTTTTACTTTTGTAATAATAGAGTGTTTATCGCAAACACTTAAAATTGGTTTGTATCCGGTTTAAGGGATAGATTCAATTCTGTCTTCGTTTTTATATCTTCGGACAATGTCCTACACTGTGCTCCTGTTTATATTTAACATATTTGCAATTTTTCTATACAAATTTCCTTTTTCGTAATGAAATATTACTAACTGCCGCATGTTAAACATCGTGTTCTTACTTTTGCGACCCATTATGCTGAATATTGCACTAAGAATAACAAATTTTGAATCTTCATCCGTCTGTATACAAAGTCAGTTACTTTGTATACAAACATTATTTCAAGGGCTTTATTGTAATTAGAAATACATTGAATATGTATACATTGTATGTAAGTGTCCGAATATTTTCATGACGTAACAATAGGTGATCTTTTTATTTTTCACTCATTACTTATATAATCATGTATCGTAAATAAATAGAATAAGGTTATAAAATGACAACAAATTTGGAAATATAAATATTGCATATTTACTGTAACTGCATCTTTATATATTTCAAGTGATTAATTACTGCACTGTAAAAATATATTCCTTCAAATTAATCAAATTTATCATATAATATCATTGTCAATACTTATTGCAATATTGTATCGTATATATCGTCACTTATATCTTGCATATTATATTTCTTCACTTCACTCACGTTCTCACATTTTCACTTTTCAAAATCTTTGAAATAAATTTGAATAGCTTTCGAGCTGTTTGGTTAGATATTTAACCGGCTTTGTGAATGCTAAGAAAGAAAGAGAGCAAGTAAGACAGAAGTTCAGGTGACGCTGCGAGACAATTTACTCGTTTCGCGCATGCGCACTCCATTTTTGGCAACACTGACGTCAAAAGCACCGACATAAAATTTTGCTATTGTATACTATAAAAGAGATTCCTACTTAGAACAGAAATATTGATCGTGTGACAGTTTTGTCTATCCTGCGACTTCCCATCGAGCGATTCAATAAACTTAAAATTAGAAGTTTAGAAGAGAAAGAATACTTTCAATTGCAATGCGAAACACACGATACATATCATGTTTTTTTCTTGAATTAACTACGCTACAGCTGTTCTTCTTTGTATGTTGTTGAATTGTTGAACAAATTGTTGATAGAAGGGAGAAAGAAATTTATTTGACACAATAGTACATATACCAAGTGCATATGCTTATAATTTTTGGGCAAAGTCATTGACAGAAGTTGTTGAACTAACTTGTTTAATGCCAAATAGGATTGTTATACCCTTAGAGTCTAATCGCAATATTGCATTGGCTGAAATTAAAGAGATGTATATGTAAAAAAGAAATTGTCTTTCTTGTGCATATGTTTATTTGTATATGTAGAGATATAATGTGGGGCATTTAAAACGTCACCTGAATAACTCGCTTACTTTTGATGATAACAATGAATGAAATCGTTAAACTTGTTAGGTTTCGATGTTGATATCACTAGTTTTTCGATATGTAGAGACATAGAGTACATATAAAGGTCAATCCTGTTTTTTGTTTTAAACAGATTGATATGTTTCTTTATGTGCATTCTGATATTACTTTAAAATAAATATACACGATGATTTAAATGAAGATTAACTACAATGAAAAGTAGATAATTTTTTATCAATAATCCCAGACAACTCAACGACCTTCTGCAGACGAATCTGGTCACAGTTGGCTTTGGAAGTGCTGATACAGAGTCGAGTAGCAGCACAGTACCACTACTGCGTCAATAGTGTCTTATATTACTAATTTTTTAAAATATTTCAAATACTTTTACATTTTTTCTAGTTGTTGATGTATAGTTCTTGTAATTATTAATAGAAATCATAAAATATAAACAAATATATCTACTTTCTGTGCTACCATTTAGCGTATTTCTGAAAATTGAATTCCATAAAAAGATATTTTAGTTGGTAGTCAAACTAATGATAGCACAGATCAATGTACAATGAGATTGAATGTTTGTTTATGTTTTATGACTCTAATTAATGATTACAACAACGATACATTAACAACTGGAAAAGATACTAAAACTATTCGAATTTAAACAAATTATTTTATCAAGTATTTTCCCTTTGCAGTTGAATTTAAGTGTCCTTGAATGATCTCTATATATAAATGATTGTATGTTATGTGTACTTCGAAATCCTTTGATCCCATCAATTTATGTCGTTCTTCCTTAACAAGAAAACTGATTCAAGAATCAAAATCTCCATCACTCCTCACACCTTCATGTTGTATAACTTTAAACATGGAACAAAATGTTGCATAATTTTGAAACGCCTGGTTTCAGTTCTTAATTTTTCTGCTTCTGCGCTAGAATTAATACATGAAAAGAGACACAAACGAACATCTTTCGATTTACCATAAAAATGATATATGCTAGCTTCATCCAATACACCTTATGTAATTTTAATAACAGAAACACAGCTTGCTCATTGACAAATGTCACCCTACGCCAGTTCTGACAAAAATATGGCCACAAATGGCTATGAAAGTGCTGACATTCGTTCGCAATGACAGCACAGTTGCGGCACTGTGCCAAAGCTGTGTCATTTGGCTTTTGTTACATGTCAATCTATCCAAACAGCACAGCGTGTCGTAGATTCGTGGCAGCACAGTGCTAGCACAGTGTCGCCCTTCAGGTTCCACAACGGCACAGTACTAAATCTAGAGCGACACTCGTGTTACCAGAACGCTAATATCTACGCCACTGCTGACAACAATTCATGAATGAACGTATGACACGTGTGTGACGCTGATGCTACTATAATGCTGGCACGCGTGCCACTTTGGTGTTCAAAATGTACTGGCACCCAGTGTCGGTACTTCTGCAGACGAATCCGGTTACAAATGGCTACGAAAATACTGACATTCGTCCGCATGGCCAACACCATATCGAAGTTGTGTTGTCTGACTACTGACGAGCGTCAACAATGGCAGCACAGTGCCGGCATTGCGCCAAAACTGTGTTGTTTGGTTTTTATTTCATGTCAATCTGTTTTAGAATGGAAATAAATAAACTGTTTATAATACTCATTTATAATTTGTATGGAAACAC
This sequence comes from Xylocopa violacea, assembly GCA_963969225.1. Taxonomy (NCBI): domain Eukaryota; kingdom Metazoa; phylum Arthropoda; class Insecta; order Hymenoptera; family Apidae; genus Xylocopa; species Xylocopa violacea. The sequence goes on from CAXAJV010000004.1 coordinate 27,796,682, forward strand.
AACTTCCTCGTTAGCAAATGTCACTACGTCGCTACGACCACCTGGTGCTGTTCTGATTGCGTTACACGCGTGTCGGCCTGATGCTATTGCGCCATTATGAAAGATGGGGGCGACACCGTGCCAGCACGGTGCTTTTTCGAATTGCCGTGCGATTCGCTGTGTGCCTGGGGTCTTTCACACAATTTCTATACCTATACATTGTAAATGTGTTCTTCGTTGATAAATAACTTCGAAGAATTACGTAACTGAACCTAGCGTGCTTTGAAAGAATTTGACAGAAGTCTGTGAAATTTTTTAAATTCCGCGACTCTGTAGAAAGATACCAAGCGTGTATAGAAATGGAGAGTGGACACGTAGAAATACTTTGTTATGGAACACATGAAATATCTGTAAATGTTGAGAGACTAGTTGTAAAACAAACAGGATGTTAGCATATAGAAATCTTAAAAACGGTTGAGTTTCTGACCTCCCGATGACTGTTGTTTAGTAAAGTCTTTTACTCAAAATAATGGTCTGTTCTATGTACCATACAAATATTGATGGTTTACATTGAACACCCTGTATGCAATGTACGTAGGTATACGTAGAAGGTATAGCTAATTGCAAGAATTTATAACAGCCTTCCTATATTTAAAAACTTAGATACATATTTATTTATAGTTTAAATAAAAATGTAAATATCGTGCCGACAAGATGTCAGTTTTAATCAATCATGACATTTCCACCGTTTTAGATAGTCGACATAGAATGCTCTGTGTTAGTCGTTTTGATTAAAGATGGAGGAGGCTGGTAATGAAAAGTTTGTGTCAAGGAGACGTTCTGCAACTCTGAAAGCTCTTAAAGTTAAAGACGAGCGAGTGGCGACTTTTAAGAAAGTACGTACACGATTCTTAATGTGTATTTTATATTTATTTGTAGTTAATAGACAGTAACTTTTAACCGAAACTTTGATGTATTTCCCGGCATTATCTCTACAGTCAATTATGATAGTGTTACACATTTTTGTACCTTTCAGGTAGCGGCGATTCTACAAAAATCTGAAATAGACCGAACCGCAGAAGAGACTGGAATACTTGTATCTTGTAGTGATGTAGTAAAAGAGGTTAATTTAAGGTATAGCCATTTTGAAAAATCATTGATTGTGTATATTTAATAAAGTTGTATTATTCTTTTTCGTTTTTTGTACGCGGTAATATGATTTACGCACTTTTGGGAATTTTGTAATTCATTAAAAATGTAAAAAATTCCATATGAATAAGTAAAAAGATACTATTATTATTGTTATTATTACCATTGCTATATTAATCTGTTAGACAAGAGAAAAGACATAGAGTAAAAGCAAGATTAGAGGAAGTAGAAGATGCACCAGAAATTTTAGAGGAAAAATGTATAAGATTAGCTGCAGCGATTAGCAGAGCAACATCACTCGCTATTTATACTGGTGCTGGTATCAGTACAGCTGCTTCTATCCCTGATTACAGAGGAACGAATGGTGTATGGACTCGTTTACAGCAGGGGAAAGACATCGGGTAATATAACGGTCGACGTAATATTGTAATATAATTAAGCGAAATGCGCACATTTTTTGCGTTATACCAATGTTTATATCAATTTACTATATGTTTGCAGAAATCATGATCTTAGTCAAGCAGAACCAACATTAACACATATGGCGCTTTACGCTTTATATAAGGCAAGAGTTTTAAAGCATATAGTTTCTCAGAATTGTGACGGACTTCATTTACGTAGTGGAATACCTCGTACACTTTTATCCGAAGTTCATGGCAATATGTATCTAGAAGTTTGTAGAACATGTAAACCATACAGGGAATATTGGAGACTATTTGACGTTACTGAGAAAACAGCTCGGTATTCTCATGGTACTGGAAGATTATGTCATAGATGTAATTCTGTTTTACAAGACTCGATTGTTCATTTTGGTGAAAGGGGCAACCTTCCTTGGCCAATTAATTGGAATGGTGCGACAAGGGCAGCTAAGCAAGCAGACGTCATATTATGTTTAGGTTCTAGTTTAAAAGTGTTGAAGAAGTACCCGTGGTTATGGCAAATGGATAGGCCAGTTCATAAGCGTCCATCGTTATATATTGTAAACTTACAGTGGACTCCAAAGGATGAAAATGCAGTTTTAAAAATAAATGGAAAGTGCGACGAAGTTATGAAAAGGGTTATGGCTCACCTTGGATTGGAAATTCCACAGTATAATCGCGCTAAAGATCCTATTTTTTTTCATGCTCTACATCTTAGAAGTAATGAACAACATACAACAAGTCAACCTTGTTTAGAAGAACCGGCTGATGTTGCTCATAATGAATTAAATCAAATCAGTGATAACTTTCACGAAGATATTCTATCACAAATTAAAGAAAAAGATTGTATTTCACCTAAAAAAGTAACTGAACCAATATCTGCTTATTCGGCACCATTTTTTACTGCATTACCATTTTTATCTATGGGCTTACCATTCCCGCCAATGTACATGTGTCCTCAGTTAACACCACTTTTTTATTATCCATTTGTTCAAGTACCAAATATGACTTTGGACATGCCAAAACCTAAGCCAACTTGTATTTTTTGTATGGAAAACGAAGGCTCGCTTGTTTGTCTGTATTACCAACGGGATATAGACAATTCTACCTTAATGGGATCTGAAAGTAAGCAAATAAAAGAAACAAAAACGTTGGTAAGAATTACTCCTAAAAATCCAGGGTGGTTTGGTAAAGGGTATCGTAAAGGCATGAAAAAGAAACGGTAGCATTTACTGTTTTCAGTGCGGTATATAATCTTCCCTTTTTATGTTATACAACATGAACACATAACGTATAGTATATAACATTGTACGTAAATATTTGATGCCTCTACATTATGGGATCCATATGCATAGTTTAGAGATACGAAACAACTTACTTCCAGTCTTCAAAAATTTAAGAATTTTAAATAAGAATATTTAAAATTAATAAATTTTAATCTAATCATTCTATTTTGTCCAATTTGGTAGACACGTGATTATTTAATTTCGAAGTTAAGTTCCAGAATTAATTGAGTAATATGTGTTTGAATATTTATGCAAGATTAATTTAAAAACTATCGATTTGTCAATTTCATTATTAATAGGTTTTTATAAGAACTGCTGGATTCAAAGTTTTTACTATTGTACAGGCCAAATGTATTGTGATTTGTAGTTATAATGTTTTCTTTAAAGTATTGTGCGCGCGAATCATGAAAAGTTGTTAATAACCAAAGTGATAATTTTTGTTTCTCTCTTTTATTATTATTATTATTACTATTAATACTATCATTATTATTATTATTATTATTATTATTATTATTATTATTTTGTACTTTATATTTGTACAGTTAAATGTATTATAATTTTTAAAAAATGGAATGTGTGCATAGTAGTAGTTTACTCAGTATGTGTAATACTTGTTGCATTGTTTTATCACATTGATTTATCATTCCAGTTTTATGAATTAAACAGTACAGCAAAATTAATTCTACTCATATTAAAGGACTGTTTGTAATAAATATTGAATTACATTAGCTTCACTCTTGTATTGACCAGTAATGAAATAAACAAAACAAAATTTTGTATAAAAATCTTCGTTTCTTTGTTTCCAAAAAGTATCAAACGATGTTAAAACAACAAATGTAATTGGGTAAGGAATGGAAATTGGATGAAGTTCTGAAATTTGGAGGATTAACAGAGTCTCCAAAACTAAAATTTTACCTTCAAATATTTAAGTTTTCTAAATTAATGAAAAACTTTCGATATTATACATTGAACGCTGTCTATACAAATATTATTAATCTACCATTATCGTTGGTAGTATGTAGTCAGTTAATTATTTATCGAAGGTGCCACATAAAATCGACTATAAATGATTATTTTTCAAATAGGTTGTGTGCTACAAGTTGCAACGTATCGCTTTATTATCAAGGTGCACATTAATTTTGGCACCGCTTTAGTATTTGAAGTGAATTAAAAAATACATGCTCCATCAATTGAAAGCTTATTTTTCGAGGATTATAGCGTTTATCATAATTGCTGAAAACATAATTTTCGAAATATTCATAAAAGGGTGACTAGCACTATAGTAAATTCTGCATATAAGCATACGCCTGTAACAGCCGATGTGTTAACATTGGTTGGCCTTCGCTTCTTTGCTTATCTTCTGTTTACAATTTATATAAACGGAGTTTGAGTGAGCTTGAGTTCTGATAAAAGTCCTGTGCATACCTGCACATGCACAAATAGCATAGGAAATTAGGAAATAATACCACCGTAATCTAATGTAAATTGAATTAATACATTAATTAATGTTAGGTCGCGCTATATTTTCTTATAATATACGGTTTAATATTTTCTATTGGATTTTTTAATTGTAGATGGCGTTTGGAAGAGTATAATGCTCTTATTTTGCCCAAGGGAAAACTTTCTCTCTTATACTATTTTAAACAATCTTTTTCCTATGTCATCCTCTCATACTTTTCTCATTGCATACTCGCTCCGTGCATTGTTTTTCCAGACATTTTGCACTTAATATCTTTGCATTAATTATTCTTTTTCTTAACTAAAATTCGAAATTCTCCTACATCTTTAACTCTTTCTTCTCCCTTTTAGTTGCCTCTTACAACAAGCAGGGGATACTGTGGGTGCATTCTGATCCCGCACAGGGTTTTTTTACAATATCGTATATGCTATCGTATGCAAGATTTTGTGAACCTTGTTGCAAACAAGGGATAATCCGTAACGTGATCGTTCGAATTCACTGCAGTGGTAGGAACTCTATTTGCGAGTATCTTGGGAATTAAAAAAGATCGAAAGTCGCGTGTATAAGAAAAAGTTGTTTAAACTTTTTAAATTTCTACAACATATCGGAAAATCATGTGCATTACCCCACTGCAGCATCCCTCCTCAGGGACCTTGTTTAAACATAGGGATGGGCCATAATATCGAGAGTGTCTTCGTAACTACGATGAAGGTGTAAGAAAGTAAGAAAGTAGATTAAAAATAGAATAACTAAGTAACTCGTGGTCATACTTGAATGCTTTATCGACTTGTTTTCAACCCAAAGGTTCGTATAATAATGCATCCCTGTGCGGTGGGGATCAGAATACAACCGCAGTATCCTCTGCTTGTTGCAAGAGGTGACTAAAAGGGAGAAGAAAGGGCTAACGAATATGTAGAAAAGAGTAATGAATTTTAGTTAAGAAAAAGAATAATGTACGCAAAGATATTAAATGCAAAACGTGTGCAAAGAGAATGCATAGCGTGAGTATGCAATGAGAAAAGTACAAGAGAGAAAGAAAAAAGGTTGTTTAAAATAGTATAAAAGAGAAAGTTTTCCGTTTATGTTCTTTTAAACGCTATCTACTGGTATTAAAAATCCACTAGAAAACATTAAACCGTACAATAATGCCTTCATGGTCTTTGGTCGCTTATGCACCCTCTGCTATTCGATATTTCTTGCATTACCGTAAGAGAACCTTCGCGGTGAAAGGCAATAAAGTAAAACTCTACATACACGCCCACGCGTGCGGTTATTTTGTCCTTTCACACACGCACACACAATTGTAAGAAAATGCAAAAATAGATGGAAATAGAATGGATGGTTAAGTAACTCGTAGGCGTACTAGAATGTTTTATTCTGACTTGTGTTCAAGCCGGAGATTCGTAAAATAATGCCTTCTTAAGTTGTTCAGTATTAGCCTCGAGGACACCCCCAATGTTAAAGTAAGAGCACCAGTAGATGACCATTTAAGGGTGTAGAATTTCCGTTTTTAATGCTTACCCTTTATTTTTATCTGAATTCAATGTACGAATGTAAACTCTGCTGAAGTGTTTTAATTAGAACAGTTTTTGATTAAAGAAAAAATCAAAAACACTTTCAAGATTTTGAGTTAGTAGTTGACCATCCAACAAATACATACATATATATAGGTACTTGATTATCCAGATAGCTAAGTTTAAATAGGGTTGAGTTATTAAATAACAGGCAAATTACAATAATTTAGCGTTTTATTTGGAATATAAAATATCAGAGCTTGTTAGAAGTCACTTAAGTAAAGGAATGTATCTCTGAAATATCAAATACATTCCTCACTGAGCTAGTCTTTTTTGGCTCTACTATATGAGCAACTATTGCTTCCCACGGGTAGTCTACGATTATATATGGAATGTGGATATATATATAATATGGAATCAATTTAAAAATTTGTCCCAAATTCTTATTTTATCAATTTTAGTGCGCTAGTGGTCAACTACACATACATAGTTAATTATTAGTGCGTTTATCTTATGGCCCATTCGAATGTTTAGGCAAAACCCCACGCACCCTGTTACCCAATATCTGTTACACAATCAGTTTTCTTCTTACGATACATACAGCAAAGGTGGATAATATATTTTATGACATGCTATAAATGTACTATACGTATATAGATTGTATGTATATGTCATTTGTCACAAATGCTGTAAGTGGAAATATTAATTATTGCAATGTTATAACAATGAAAGTGGTGACTTTTCTTCACAAATAAATAACAAATTTTATATTAAACACAAAACATAACCTAAAATTAACTTGCATATGTTTGTATATGTGTAACTAGGTATGGCAAGTTGTAACTGCCAAAAAATGATCGAATTTTTCTTGTAGTAAGCTTAAATTGATCATTGAATATACTAATAAATGCTTTAATATGTTCAGATTCAACTATTTTAAAAGGGATATTACATCTAAGAAATTTGTTAATATATAATTGATCAATCTTCTACTAAAATAAAAATAAGCTTTTTAATAAAATAAAGATTTAAATTGAAACATTATATTTATTAGTCTATACGTATTTCTTTTAATAATCTTTCAATATTCATTTTCCATTGATGTAACTTAATTTAATTTTGAGGATACAACTGGATGGAAAAAATTGTTCAGTATGAAATGTTGAAAACTGCAATTAGTATGTATTAGTATAGGCCAAGAAAGGTAAGGTTTATATATTGTGGGTATTATTGTTTGCATCTATGATGCAAACCACTTTTTATCTTGTTACATAATTATTATTGATATTACATGTATCATTGGCGTGCTAATGTGCTTTGGGTATATTTATTTTTAATTTTCACTCGTGTGGCTCTTATTGGTATGCTACATAAGTAGCAGAGTTCTCTAAAATCTAAACTTATATTAAACAAAGTTTACACAATGATTTCATTCCAAGTACTTTGTAGTCTTACGCTGTCTTTCTATAACACTAAACCTACCAGAGTGGTGAAATGACTGCTTTTAGACTTTAATGAAATTTGTTTTCTAATTTATTTATGTTTTATTGTGCAGGCTAAATTCTACATTATTTATAATTATCTAGAAAAGAATATAATATTTATTTGAAAGGTGGCTATTTTACTGCCACTGGTAAAAGGTATGTACAATGTGTACTTTTGTATAGGTATATACAAAAAGTCAGCAGGTTTAATGTTAAAGCAAATTTTTAGTCATATTCTAAAATAAATAATTATTCATGTTATTAAATATAGAGTGAAATGTTGCAAAACAGTAAAGAAGTAAGACTGAATTATAATTTAATGTTTTAAATAAACTCGAATTATATTCAAAGTAAAGTTCAACAAAGTTCGTCTTTACCAAAGTAGTATGTATGCCTAAATAACATTGGAAACTATGCCAACATTGCAATCATTTCAAAAATGATTCTCTAATTTTTGTATAATCTTGTAATTATAGTAGATAATCCACTCGTGCGTGACGTAGTTCAGAAAGAATTAGATATTTGGAACGATAATACTATAGAAAAACTCAAGAAGTAATATGTGAATCAAAAAAGAAAGAAAAGATGACATAATACTTTTAAATGCTTTGGTTATTGATTGTTATTGGAACATTATCTTCTATATTGAACTAATTTGTTAGCAAAGTAGATACTATTTGAATATATACAAAATTAGTACTTTAGAGCGTCAATATATTTGGAAATTTTCTTCAAATTGTCACTGTTAGAATCAATGCAAGTACAAAATTGTTATTTCTTTTGTACGTGTGCACAGAAAGCATATAAGAAAAATCCATTGGCGTACGAGTTTTTCTTAATTCACACATTGCTGGATTCAAGAAACAAAACACATAACCTATGAAACACTGAAAGCAGAACACTTAAGAAATTTGTCTATTAGTTTTTGTAGAATTCTCTTTGTACCTTCGTAATGCATAATATTAAAGCTATATCATAAAAACAAATCAAATTAGAAAATATAATTATATAAATTCTATATAAACGTATTAAAGAGAAAATAAATGTTAACCAACACCAATAGCTGATTAAGAATATTACATGTATTAGTAATTTATTTATTTTAACTAGAAAAATATGTGAATAATTAAAAAACTCCGTTTAGATCGTTGGAATAATAAAATTTATTCCGTTCTTGCGACCAATCCGATACCACGTCACGCGATACGCATGTCTTGTTAATGACACGGAGATACTATGCCACGCATATAGCTTCTGCACTGCAATTCTGCCGTACCTTCATGTGACACGCGTATTTATAAAGAAGCACGGATGTGCCGGTACGCAATGTCGACACATCTGCAGACATTTGTAACGATAGATTCGCCACGGAAATGTTGTCGATGCTCGCGAGACAGTGCAGACACTGCCAATATTGTGCTGACGCTATGTTTATTTGGTTTAGTTAAAAATTTGTAACTGCCTTCTTACAAGCCTGTGTTATATTTCCTAAGTTTACGAACATTATTGTTATTGACAATGATAATATGTTCGTATACGTAGTAATAATATATTCAATTGTTGAAGATAGTTTAATTGGAGAAAGAATTAAGTTAGGTTTAGATGTAGGTTTTACTTAACAAAAGATATATATCTTGTAGATGGCGTTCGTGAAGAATTAAGTTAATAATTATAGTTGAAAATTTGAATTTTCTAGTACGCAAACTAAATATTGTATTTTACTCGATGTACGGTAAAACTTTGTAACGCAATTTTTATAGTTCGATATTGTTACGCTAGATTCAATAGATGAAACAAGAACTGTCGTAGAGTATGATAAACAATTAGATCAGTGAATTTAAAAAACTCAACACACTATGACTTCGAGACCTAAATCCATACAAGGAGGAGATTCATCATTACCGGTTGGTCGAGCGCTCTAGCGGTGGCATTGGATACTATAGTACGACAGTGCTACGTGAGAAGTCATGATGGAGTAGTTTTATACCCTGTTTGGTCGGTGTTTCTCATTCGCATTCGAATACGATTAAATTCTCACGTTTTCAGTGTACTTGTTGCTTACGTGGAAAGAACCTTTGTGACCGCAGCTAACAATATGTCCCTTCTCGTTAAGACAGCCTTCTACTTTTTTACGTTAACGTAGCAGAGGAAAAGACAGTGTTGTAGGGCCAGGTTATCTTCTTTGTTCGAGAAAATCTTCATCAGTGAGCAATGGCGCGGGAACCTTGCCTTCTAGAATCAGTGTGTACATGGCGTAGGTGATAATCGGTGTTTGTACGTGTGGCATGGTGTTTATAACCGAACAGGGGAAAATTTACATAGTTTCTTGGATTGGCCAGCTCGTCGGTTTCTGGATACGAGCTGTGTCCTGAACCGCCATGAGGCGCATTAGCGGTAAGTTAAATACATTTTTAACCAGCTCAATGATATTTTTTCAAACTGTTTCGACGACCACATTTTTACGAGGATCATTTTTCATGTCCTCCGAGTGAATATTACAAAGAATTCTTTAATGGAAATATGTGTATGTGTGTGTATACTAGAACGTGATTCTCAACTCCTTTACAAGGTTGCGCATGCGTTGGTTTTACGAGTTGTTTGCGAATTGCTGAACATTCCGTTGTAATAAGGTTTAAAGTGTACAAGTTTTCAAAAAATTCCTACGAATTCACTTCACTGTCAAACCCAATTAAGCTTTTATGCATGAACATTGATAAACGTTCGTAAATGTATTCTGTTAAACACATTTTTTAACTCGGAGGTCAAACTGTACTCACTGTCTTATCTTGCATTAAAAAACGTAACTTAATTATTTATATTACATTTAACGCTCCATTTTTCTATGGGCGTACTTCATTGTTGCTTCACTTTACCAAGTATTATGAAATGCAATATGAAACGTGATAAACTTTCTGTTGATAATTTGATTCGATAATGTTCCAATCGAATCGTTAACATTGGCATTTCGGAATTTGTGATTAATAGAAATATGTATTCATATAATTCTCCATTTGTAGCGTCATGTGAAGCATGGTATACAGTGTCTGCTTAAGGCTAGCTTCAAACAAGCTGTGAAACGCAGCATTTTCGTGTGTTTTCCTTTTATCTCAGCTAAAAATGAAAAGGGAAGACATACACACGAAAACATAGTGTAACGCAGCTACAAACCGCTCGTCTAAAGCCGGCTTAGCGTCCGAATTTCTAACCTCCCCCCACCGTTGCAGGAATCACCGCTATTCTCTCCATTTATTACATAGAATCATCGAAAAAATCTCAACATCTATCGCACTTGGTTTGTCTTATCTCCTGTCATAATTAGCATCCTACTTACATAAATTGTTTCAATCGATTTTTAAAATAATTAACGGCAGTTATTTAGAAAAGGGACAGCATCTTCAATCGTAATGATTTTTTAATACGTTAAAGAAATCAGAGTAATCATGCAGAAAATAGATTACACCTTCGATTCGGATGATTTTTTAAAGTTGTAGAAATCATTTTGAACAACCTCTTTCATGTACCACCGCATGGCTTCAGTTTTGAAGATATTCGCAAAACAAGATGACTATCACTACTGTAAATTGTAAATTTGTATACTTATAAGTGTGCGTTTGTAAGACTATGCGACCAGCACTCGTTATCAGCCACATCGTGGCTTATCTCTTGTTTACAACGACATTTGGGCGGAATTAAAATCCGTATACAGCTGCATATACGAGGGTGTAGAAATGTCTGTTACATATAGGGTAACCAGTCGCTTAACGGCGGCTAGAACTTTGATGATAGCCCAACTTTAATCTAATATTCCCCATTTTCGAAAATCTGGCCATTATACAATGGGATTCGACCCCAAAAAGTTGACTAAAAATCGAAATTTTGTCGCGTTCTAAATGAATGATATTTTGTACATATATTTCTAAGTATACATGCAAGTAATCTACAATACTTTCTTTTCTCGAGAGCATCAGTAATAGGTTTCAAGGTGAAGCATCTTTTACGCAGAAAAAAGATTGCGAGAAACTTATATCGTTGAAGTGATTTTTTGCAAGTGCAATTTCTAAGAAATTCAGGAAGCACGCAGACAGGAGATAGGAATGTAAAGTATTTTTCCTTACGTTCTTTTGTGGTATTGAGGAAACAAGGTATTGAAAGGAATATACTTCATACATTTGATTTTTTGAAAGAAAAGTCATGTTACATTCTTTTTCCATTGCAAATCACTCTGAGTTTTTACTCGTTTTAATGTTTGAATATTGTTTTGTTTTAGATGCTTATCTGCATATTCTTTGGTAGTTTTAACATATTGTTGACCGGAAAATTTGCGCAGAAGCTATCTCACGTCATCATTTTGTAATAATGTGGAAATGGTCTTTTTGGAATACTAGAATTGCGATAAAAAAGTAAATAACAAGATAAGTATTTTTTATAATAAAGCAGACACAACTAAGTCGATAAATATAGCTTTTGCAATATTTTATATTGCCCTTTCATAAATAGAAATAGATAATGCAAATGTAAACACGAGTTAACTCGTGACTGGTCAACAATGTGTTAATAAGCATTTTCACAACTTTATTGGTATCATTTTTCTACGAAATTTTAAAAAATATCTTGTAATTACGATATTCTAAATCGTCTAATATTCAGAACGATTCACAAGCAATTTAAAAAACAATTCTGGAAGCAAAACCAATTTGTTAGACGAATAATTAGTTGGACTATTGTTGGGCAATGGTTTCAAAACGATCATTGTCAGAAGTATTCTTGGTGAGGCTTAAAAACCTTTCTTCCCTCCAGTTTTTGGCATATATTTTGTCAGTCTATTCGTTCTGAGTACGAATATCGTATCTATTTTTCATGGAAATTATATATTTTCGAGATATACATAAAAATCTCTTGTTACTTTAAACGTGGTATGCTTATAAGTATAATTCTATGAGAGAGCATGCGTCAGTATTGGTTTCTGTTTTAGTATGCCATGGATTCTTCGAATAAAAATCCAGTGCACATCTGCATATACAAGGCTGAAGAAGTATTATGTGTAACAGTATAGAAACTTGAAAAATAACTCAACCTTAACCCAATATTTACAAGTCAAATTAATTATGTGTATTAATTCGAGTCGTGTTAGATATTTCTTATAATCTCGCATTTGCAGGTGTGCACGATGCTTTCACGCAAGTCCAAGCTTGCTTAACGTTTGTTTATACAGATTGTAAACAGAAGATAAGCTGGGAAGCGACTATCAACCAATACTATCGCAGGTCTTCTCATGAGTGCACACTTCTAGAAATACCAAAATGAAAAGTATCAAAAGATTTTTATGAATATTTGTATAAATATGACATTCGTATTCCGTGCGTTAAAACGAGTAGAGTGACATAAAATATGTAGGAATTAACTTAATCTTTATTTCTTAATTACAATCAGTTTTCACGTTCACTCATCAACTCTCTAATGTTTCTCTTTTGTACGCTTGTTCGTTCATTCATTTCCAAATCACGCAGTTAATAATCACTCATTTCCACCACACAAATTTTAGTATACGTAATTATCTCAATTAACAAATTGTTTATGACAAAAAATATTTTTCTGGTATTTAAATCGTGCAAAAATATCAATGAAATATTAAAACGATATCGATTAGTTACGTAAAGTATTTTTGGCCAGTTTTTTGCAATTGTATGCCATAAGACGGCCAGTTACTATGTTCTATATAGTAAGACACTCGTATCTGCGGTTAATTGATTCAAAGTCCAGCGGATACCGAAATTAGCGAGCAGTAGCGAAACTTATTACGTAACATATTGTACATGCACGCATACGCTATTGAACCGGAATGTTTTAATTAGTTTCCTTAACGATTTCAATATAATATAATTTTATTAGTTTATTATATTAGATACCATGCATATTATATATGCATGTATATTAATTCTTTTTAATAGAAGGAATAAAATTAATTATATACAATATAACGAAAGGGAATTAGGTACCATGCATGATATACATTAGATACCATGCATATTATATATGCATGTATATTCATTCTTTTTAATAGAAGGAATAAAATTAATTATATACGATATAACGAAAGGAAATTAGGTAAATACAAAATACAAATACTTTTTTTCTGAAGCAATATTTGTTATTGCCTTTAATATTTGCACTTAATGCTCTGTAAAATATTTAGACATTGCCCTCAATTCGTAATAATGACGGTGCTGTTACTTATAAGGGAAAAATTACTTACTTGAACGGAACTTTCTCAGTTTGCAATTAATCGTGGCTAACTGGAACCGCAATAAAACCGTTTTTGTTGGGTAATATGAGAGCGAATGGCCCTTGCAAACGCCATTTACAGTGTTATACGTTTGTAACGTATATCGTGGAAAAATAAAAGCTAAACCTAAGTGAAACCGCAAACGTTGAATCTGCGGATAGGGAGTTCCTACTGTGTGTTGTAGCATGTCGTGTATGGGGTTTTCATTCGAACCCAGTTCTTATTCTAAACAAGAGATACGTAGGTCGTGAAGTGGCGGTAATCAATATCGATGCATATCCTCTCATGGATGCACACTTATAGATAGAATGCATTATAGTGGTAATGATCTTTTTATGTAAATACAGTGGAACCTCGCATAACAAGTATAATTCGTTCCAGAATCTTAGTTGCAATGCGATACACTCGTTAAGCGAAACAATGTTTTCCATATAAATTAATGTGAAATACGATAATGCGTTCTTCCATGCGAAGAAATATTCAAAATTTTTATATGTTTACTTATTACTTATACATAAATTGTTAAAGAGGGAAATCATGAGGGGAATGCGATCTCGATTTAACTATTTAATTTATTATTTATGAATTTATGACACATACTTAATTCTTTTTTACTAGAAAACTATCTAGCGACATTTGCTTTTGCCAGTGCTTAAAAATTTCTTGAAAATGTGACATCGCATTATCGTTAAGTAAAGAAAAAGAGGGGACTTCTTTTCGCGTCATTCGTTATGCAAAATGTTGGTCGTTAAAAGAACCATTTTTTTACAATTTACTTTGCTCGCTATGCGAAATACTCGTTACGAGAGGTTCCACTGTATCTTCAAAGCTGAAGTCGAGTTGCGGTTAAGTGTATAGAAATAGTTGTCCAAAACATTGATTTCTGTGACATTAAAAAGTCAGTGAAATCAGAGCCCCTTTCTACATAATTATCCATAAGGGTAAATGAATCGTAAGCTAGTAATTTCGAAGAGAATTGTTTTAACCCTTTGCACTAGGATGTCCTCTCTGAGGGGTCATTAGAATTGATTAGTGATCAAACTTCTTTCACCGCAGCTTTTTGAGAAATGCATATTTCCTTCAAGTTTTCTATTGAAATGGGAATTTTCTATTACTGGGAGACGTTAGCAATAGAAACTACTGCTAAAATATTGCTATTTTATTACTAGCTTCTACTGTCAACGTCTAGGAAGGAATAGAGTGCAAAGGGTTAAGCTTCTTCCACTGCAGCTTTTTGAGAAATGCATATTTCCTTCAAGTTTTTTATTGAAATGGAAATTTTCTATTGCTGGGAGTCGTTAATAATAAAAACTATTGTTAAAATGTTGCTATTTTATTGCTAGCTCCTACGTTTAACGTCTAAGAAGGAGCAGAGTGCAAAGGGTTAACCCTTTGCGCTCGTCGGGCGACTTTCAGTCGCCACGACGTTTCGTACGACGATTCGAGTTCTTCGTCGACTAATTTTAAGTTTCGAAGCCCTGCGAAAATGAATTTGGAAGGTGAAAATAGCTGAAACTGATTTTCAACTGTTGAAAAACGAGATTAGTTGTATTCACGAAGAAATTAGTGATGGAGAACACGATGCGCCATCGAAAGGGTTAATTTTCTAATCGCCACAAGATCTCTCTCTCTCTCTCTCTCTCTCTGAACTGATCTCTAACCTCCTTGAGCCCTTCGAAGGCTCTTCGCCATCCCACCTTGGGTGGCTTTTAGGGCTAGGACTGCGTACTTGGAGAAGGGGTGGTGCCAACGCGTTGAGGGACTGCGTTACCCTGCTCCTTGATCGTTAGTTGGCAGGTTGTTGGCAATTGTCTTCGCAACACGAGAAGGGATGTTCGCTTACATGCCACTGTTTTAGTATTTAGGACAACGAGTAGATAAAGTTACGATACATCACTCGAAAGTTTATTTTTCAGGAATTCGCAATAGTGCTCGTCTTAATCGTCGCAAACTCGTAGTTTTTGAGGTATTATCAAAAACATATTATCAGTACTATTGCATAATACTTTGTCTATACTTAAGTAAAATAACAATTAACACAAGTAGTCGACGTAGTATCGCTTTTATCGTTGCTCGACGATACTGCTTCGTAGCAGCTACGAAAGTTTTGTTTCAAAGGAACACTGCTGAAGTTCTAAATATTTTTCTGATTCTTAAAGCAACGAATGGTTAGATTCATGCAGTTATGTAAGAGAAAGCTGGCGTTGAAGCACGTGAGGGTGCTGCCTGGCTTTTCGTCATCTTTAAAAGGGAAAATGGTGGACACTAAGGGGGTGGTTTTATTAATTAGGCCTTTCTCGATGCTCCGTCGTGGAAGGATAGCAATTCTCTCTGAGAATGTCGAAGTAGAAACACTTAGACAACTTAGGAGCTCTGTTTGTGTTAATCTACTTGTTTCTTTGCATTTTGTAAGTATAAACTAAAGCTTTTGCTTACTTAAGTTACAGTTACTCAAAAAGAATACGTCTTGAGTCCTTTTTAGATGTTCTGAATGGGAGATGCGATGCTACGCCTTTCTACTCTCATATAGCACGCGAATTTGATTATTAAGCCTTTGCACTCCGCTTTTCTCGTAAATTAATAATAGAAACTACCGCTAAGATAGTAATTTTTGAACAATATTTTAACAATAGTTTCTATTGCTAATGTCTCCCAGCAGTAGAAAATTTCCATTTCAATAGAAAACTTGAGAGAAACATGGATTTCTCAAAATTTGCGATGGAATAAGTTTAATCACTAACCAACTCTGATGTCCCCTCAGAGAAGACATCCGAGTGCAAAGGGTTAAAAATATCGTGTCATAATAATTATTAACCAGCTGTCTAGCAATTATACATATTGATAAACTTAATGGTACACATCGTACAAGTATTCGACTATTTAAAATTAAAAAAAGAGAATATATAGTACATTATTTAAACACAATTTGATGTGTTTCAATGCTGATGTCCCCTCAGAGGGGACATCCGAGTGCAAAGGATTAAAGAAATCAATAATTTCATATTATCGCAAGTAATTATTGAAACCGCCACTGATTTTTATATCTATCTACTTAACTTAATTCATCCATCGATGAATTACAGATCGATCTGTGAATAGCTGGACAAAAAAAAAGGTGACTGGACATGTATAAAAATGATATTCGCCACTGTTTCTAATGCAGCATTGGCAACGCGCATGTAAGAATATTCGTGTCATCGAATAACAAAAGTTGAAGAAGAGATTTCGATAAAATAATTAAACTTATGCTTGTCAGTTTAAACCTTAATACATGTAATTTAAATCATAATATACTCAGATGTGCATCTCTTTGAAACTAAGTCTCGAAGATAATAGATCGACAGCTGCTATAAATTAGCATTGTTAAGTAGCGATCGAAGCGATGTCGTGTCAATTTCATCTTCATATGTTGTAGTCCCGTATATATATGTACTTATAGGCAACATCAGTGTTTCCCAAACTTTTCTCATCGCGAAACACTTCTTAAGTTCTAAAACTTTTAAAGAACTGCAAGAAAGTGAGAAGGTAGATTAAAAATAGAACAATTAGGTAACTCGTGGACGTATTCGAATGTTTTATTTAGCCTAAGAATGCCTCCTTAGGCCACTCGTATTAGCCTCGAGGGCATGATGAGGCCCCAACGCCATGCCTGCACAAGAAAGTGCACATTGTTGCGCATAGAGTTGTTTTAAGTTGCGAGAATCGAATAAAAACAAACAATGTTCTGTTTTACTTCAAACTGAATTTCATAATTTTTTGTGGAACACTTAGTAATCGTTTGTGGAATATCAGTGTTTCGCAGAACAGTTTGAAAAACGCTGGGCAAAATGCTATGTAATAGTAGTAATATATTTTTGTTAATGTCTCGAGTACGACATGTTTCTGGCAATTAGGACAAACATCTGATTGTTGTCTTTGAGAAATAAACTTTTGATTGACGCATAGTATCTCTTTGTATTAAGTCTTTGCACTTGGATGTTCCCTCTGAGGGGACATCAGCATTGATTAGTGATGAAGGAGGTTAAACTTATTCCACCATTTGCGAAATGCATGTCTCCTTCAAGTTTTTTATTGAAATGGAAACTTTCTATTGCTGGGAGATTAGAGTAGTAATAATCAGAGTAGTAATAGAAACTATTGATAAAATAGCAAATAACAATAGTTACCATAGCTAAAATAGCAAATAGCAATAGTTACTATTGCTAAAATAGCAAATAACAATAATTACTATAGCTAAAATAGCAAATAGCAATAGAGACTATTGCTAAATATTGCTAAAACATTGCTATTTTAGCAATATTTCTAGCTTCTATTGCCAACGTCTACGAAGAAGCAGAGTGCAAAGGGTTAATTCTTTAACCCTCTGATGGCTCATTAGAACTGATTAGTGATGAAACTTATTCCACTGCAGCTTTTCGAGAAATGCATATTTCTCTCAAATTTTCTATTGCTGGAAGACGTTAATAATAGAAACTATTGATAAAATAGCAAATAGCAATAGTTATTATTGCTAAAATAGCAAATAGCTATAGTTACTATTGCTAAAATACCAAATAGCAATAGTTATTATTGCTAAAATAGCAAATAGCTATAGTTACTATTGCTAAAATACCAAATAGCAATAGCTATTTTACAAGTACATTTACAATAGTACATTTACTATTTTATATTACAATATTGCTATTTTATTTCTAGCTTCTATTGCCAGCGTCCAGAAAGGAGCAGAGTGCAAAGGGTTTTGTACTTCACCAGTCCGTAACGTCTGAATCATTTTGAAGTAGCCAGCAAGCAAACATTATTCCTGCCACGTAGTCACAATTTTATTGATAATGCTTGTACACGGATGTTACACATGGATTCATTGAATTGTCGTGCAATATACGACCATTGATGTTGCATCGAGCATTCAATGATGTCTCATTCTGTCGAGGACTGGTGTTAATCTCGTTCGCGACACTGTTTCGTAATTTAATTCGTCGAGAGAAATGACCACCATTTCGAGAAGCCCTGGTTCAAAACGATACATGTTCCAACAGACTACATGTAACCCTTTGTGTCCGTTCTTTGGTCCAGAATGCGGCTGTTGGGAAAATGTTCCCAATAAGAGCGAATGGCTGCAGAAAAATTACCGTTACTGCCTACCAAGGCCTTGATCATGTCAACGTGCACTCTGTTCGCACAACTTATCGCTTTGATAACTAAATGGGAATTAATCGCTCGCGTAAATAACACGCTGGCAGTAGAAAGTAGAAGTCGCAGAGCATTGTTCGCGATCAGAGCGACTGTTGTACGTCTTGCAGGGAATTTTACTGGAATTGCATTTTAACCCTTTGCACTCTGCTCCTTCCTGGACGTTGGCAATAAAAGCTAGAAATATTGCTAAAATAGCAATATTTTAGCAACGTTTAATAATAGTTTTTATTGCTAACGTCTCCCAGCAATAGAATACTTCCACTTCAATAGAAAACTTGAGGGAAATATGCAATCCTCACAAAGTTGCGATGGAATAAATGTAATCACTAATCAATTCTGATGTCCCCTCAGAGGGGACACCCGAGTGCAAAGGGTTAACCCTTTGCAGTCCGAATTATTCTTCAATTTAGTAGCTCAGTCGCCAACAATTCCCTACTATTTCAACTGTTTCATTTGAAATGAGAGAATCAATTGAGAGTTTGCAAGTAATAGTCGAGGAATTGTCATGCAACTGATAACAATTTTCAAGTAAATTTGAAGTGAATTTCAAATGAAACACTTGAAATTTACTTGAAAATTGTTATCAGTTGCATGACAATTCCTCGACTATTACTTGCAAACTTTAAAACAACTCTAAAACTTTGTTGCAATTTATATTTGCTTCTTTTTCTTATTTAGCGATGTCGACACTCGACAAAGGACCAGAAAGGGTTAAACGAGACGGATATTTAAACTCAGTTTTCTTGAAAATCAGACAGCAAAATATTTGTAGGAATTGAAAAGTTCAGTTTGTTTATAATTGGTGAAAGTACACTTTTCGTTGCACTTCTTGAACTAAACTCGCGTTCTACATGCACATTCTTTTATGCATTCATTCAATCAATATTCGAGAATATTCACAATTACTCGAGAACACTCACTATCACATCTTCACAGTTATAAACGTCCACATTTCATTCATTTTAAACACTCATTCTTTCATTTCTTGCATCCCACATATTATTCTACCTTTTGTTTCTTATTTTTTCATAATGCAATTCATATTTCTTAATTTTTCATCACCTTATGATCGCTTCTCCTTTTTTTTTTACTGGACTCGTTTACTGCACAAATCGATTAACTCCACTTTTTGAAATATCTTTAAATTGAGTGTCGAAGCACTTGGTTCAGTCGTAGCTTTTATATTTATAATAAATTTCTCAAATAATAAAGATTAACACCATTAAACGACCAAATTTTTGGGCCATTGAATAGTAAATAATGTAGAATATTTATTATTTGAAAATTAAATACAAAGAGATTAGAACGTCTTTATAACTATATGTTTTCTCAATAACGCGCGATGAACAACTGACTCAATTTGTTTAAAAACATTCGCTCTCGCTCACATTCTAAAATATTCCATAACATAAAAATTGAAACTCTTAAATTATTGATTAATATAAATTATTGATTATCAAACGAGGATAGTAAATTATTAAACAAGGATAGTTTCACTATCCTTCAATAATTTATTTCAAAAGCCATTTTGATTAACTCGGTATTCTAACTTAAATTTGTGGACTGCGAGAAATGGAAGAATGTCTGAATTTTTAAAAAACGATCTACATTATTTCATCCACTTTTTGTTTTATGTAGTTAATCGACTTGTGGAGTGAACGGCTCATATGTTAATAGATCGTTTACATTATTATCAGGTGAACGGATTCATGCTCACTTTTTCAATTCTCTTATTCGCTACAGCTCGCTACATGAGAAAATAAATTTATGCAGAATAAGTAAATGCTGACAATAAAAAAAGAATCCGCGTATAGTTGAAATTACGTCATTCGATGAAGTACTGTAACATATAGTGAGTCATTGAATTCGTTTTGACGTCAACTAGAATTGCGTGAAGTCCAGGAAGTACCATTCAGAAAAGTCAAGGTAAACTTGAGAAATATGAAAGATATAAAAAAATGTTATAGACAAGAGTTGTCTGGTTTCTGAGGATTGCAAATTGTGCTATCATTTAGTTAACCTTGCGAAAATCCTGGAAAAGTATGCAGAGGTCAATTTTGAATTTATAATCTAAAAGGAGAAGCTTACCAGGAAGCATGTTTAACCCTTTGGACTCTGCTTCTCCCTGGACGTTGGCAGTAGAAGCTAGAAATATTGCTCGAATAGCAATATTTTAGCAATATTTAGCAACAGTTTCTATTACTAACGTCTCCCTGCAATAGAAAATTTCCATTTGAACAAAAAACTTTAGAGAAACATGTATTTCTCAAAAAGCTGCAGTATAAATTTAACCCTTTGCACTCTGCTCCGTCCTGGACGCTGGCAATAGAAGCTAGAAATAAAATAGCAATATTTTTGCAATGTTTAGCAATAGTAATTATTGCTATTTGCTATTTTAGCAATAGTAGCTATTGCTATTTGCTATTTGCTATTTTAGCAATAGTAGCTATTGCTATTTGCTATTTGCTATTTTAGCAATAGTAGCTATTGCTATTTGCTATTTTAGCAATAGTAACTATAGCTATTTGCTATTTTAGCTATGATAACTATTGTTACTTGCTATTTTAGCAATAATTTCTATTATTAACGTCTCCTAGCAATAGAAAATTTGAGAGAAATATGGATTTCTCAAAAAGCTGCAGTGGAATAAGTTTAATCACTAATCAATGGTGATGTCCCCTCAGAGGGGACATTCCAGTGCAAAGGGTTAAAACCTACAGTAAAACATGATAGAGATTCAGTGATGATTTGGGGCTGTGTTTCTGATAATGGAGTAGGAGATTTGATTTGAATAGTGGGAAAATATGCTACGCAGTACCTAAAAATTATACAACAACAGTACCATCAGGACAACAATTAAATTGGTAACAAATTTCTCTTCCAGCATGATAATGATCCCAAACTCACAGCACGAATTGTGAAAAGTTACTTGCAATAGTTGAAAGATATAGAAATATTAAAAGTTACCAACTAGCAACCATTTTTTAACGTTTATACTTCGATTTACAATTTTTCACGTACAAAGTCGAAAAGAATTCTCGACTTCTCTCAATGCTGTTGCCAATAGACTTTAACAGAACTTCAACAATTTTATATTTCAATAGATAATATAATTTTATGTTATATTTCTTAAAAAGATCCACGTGAAATTTTAAACATTAAAAATAACCAAATCTGGACAATTGTACTGAAAATTCGATATTTCTACCTTTGTCAAATAAGTCGCCAAAACAGTTTTGAAATTTGAAGCTTCGCAAACAACGCGCTTAGTTAAAACCACAGGCACTGCCATTATTTGCAAGTTGGTATCTTTTAAAAGTTCTGATAGTCAACTTTGAAGAGATCCATCATAACGTGCAGCAGTCAAACGACCATAACAGAAGTAGGCTCCGATAACGTATCCACTTATCAGTCCACACCAGATATTAAAAGACCATTTATTTTGATACGACTCACAATACCTTCATTATTAAAATTAACATTATCTGAGAACAGTACAGAGGAAAGAAGTTAGTATTCATTCTTATTTTTCGACAAGCTCATTGATGGAAGCGTAACCCACTTTGATAATCATTTTCATTTAATTGTTGATGCAATTCGATGTGATAATGATGACATTTTTCACGTGTAAGATAACGTGCGGCTATTGAACTTGTTATGTTATGAAAATTTTTTGTTTACTTCAGGTCTACGTTAGAATTTGAAATAGCGACTCTTATTAACCCATTCACTGCTGTCATAATTTGCATTACAAGTTTAGATTGGTTGCAATTCGTCACAAAATAAGTATAAACTAAAATTTTTATAATTAGTAACGCAACAAATTTTTTAAATTCAGGAATTGATCACGACGAACTCATTCGATGCAGCTTTTGCTTTTTGTAATTCTTATTTTTTACTGATAGTGTCTGCTACTAAAGACAAAATTTATTTTTGACATACTTAAAACCTCTGATTATTTCCAGTCACATTTTTGATTCATCAATTTATTAATCTTCTTCTGTATTATTAGAAAATATTTATTACCATCGCTACTGTTATTTTTCATATCGCAATCTGAATCACCTCTGATTATTTCAAGTCACATTTTTTATTCATCAATTTATTAATCTTCTTCTGTATTATTAGACAATTTTTATTACCATTGCTACTGTTATTTTTCATATCGCAATCTGAATCAGATGATGTGAAAACAGGAAAACTTTTTTTGCTCTTCTTTGTTGCTGTGTCTCAAAAATTTCAGTGCTCTTCAATAAAATTTAATTTTAAACTCTGACAATAATACTGACAACTGTAATAACCCTTTTCATTGCTTAAAAACTAATTCCACCGTAACTATTTGAAAAACGCATGTTTTCCAAAGTTTTCTGTTAAAATAGACATTTTCTATTGTTAATAAATTACTTGGTAATAGTTTCTATTGCTAACTTTTACCAGCAGTAGAAAATTTCTTCGAAAAGGATTAAATTACAAAATTACAAAATTTGCAAAGGGTTGATATTACATTTGTCAGAAAACTTGGAAGATTTGGCCCGATCGCAATTTATTTTTGCTCATCACACATATATTTTCACATATTCCACACAGTTTCTTTAATAATTAATTGCAATGTTAAAATCAAGTTAATTTCTCAATTTTATGAAAAATGGTCATATTCTTTTTTTAAATTAAAAACCACCCACCTCTTTCAACGAGAAATTAACAAAATAATAGTCTGTTTTTAATTTTCATGTTGCAAAAGAAATTTTTGTAAAATAAGAACTTTGTCTGAGAGATCAACTCTTTCTGATTGAACTAAAACAAAACTAACTTCGTATTCGTCTTTGTTTTTAATATATTTTTGGAAGATGATAGTGCACTGGATATTATGCATTAGATTAATTATAATATAATTATAATATAATATAATTAATTATAATTAATATAGTAAATTATGGATAATTATGGATGATATATGTATAAAATATTAATTATGGACGCTTAGTAATTTGAAAGGTATAAGTAAATACAAATATAAATTACAGTTACGTACCCTGAAGATGTACACTATGAATATAAGTTAAGTTTAACGAAGTCACGTTTGATAAAGTGAGGCTACGTGGTTGGTAAATCGGAAGTCCCATAATCGATTACCGTACTAGGGTGACAGGGTACGTTATGAAAGATGATAAACGAGTGCTTGCCTTGCTTGTTACATTGACAACTTGATTTACATAATAAAAGATTATTATTCATTACTTGTGTGTAGCTTCTGTATGATAATGATTTCGATGAGATGATAATGCAGCAATTATTATGCGTGTAACCGTAATAGAATTGCAAAAAGAATAATTGCGATCAGGAGTATGCGATTTAGCGATCGAGCAACCATTTTAATATTGGAATAATCGCCTCTATCAGTTTTTTTTTTATTTAACTTTTTTAGTAACGCGAGAGATCAAGTTTTTAACACTAACCATACATTATATAGCAAATTTACATATTTGCCAGTTAAAGTTTAATATTTTCTCTGACCTCCTTTTGTCCTAATTACAGCGTCAACTCTTCTTACACAGATTTCGCATAAATTATTAATAATTCCCACTGGAATTTTTCGCCATTCTGTTTGTAACATCTCAAACAGTTCATCTGCATTCTTCAGTTGACTTTTTCTTCTACCTTTGTTTAAATAATCCCAAACATGTTTTTTAGTAAATACTTTAATATTTTCTGTGGCCTCCTTTGGCCTTAATTGCAGCGTCAACTCTTACACAGATTTCGCATAAATTATTAAGTAATCCTAAGTTTATTAATATTAAGTAATCCTGTTTAAGTAATCCTAATATTTAATAAATCAGGACTTGAAGGTAGCCAGTTGATAACTTTCAACATTTCTATGTCTTTCAACTCTTGCAATTAACTTTTCATAATTCTTGCTGTGTATTTGTGGTCATTATCATGTTGCAAGAGATATTTGTTACTAATTAATCATTGTCCTGATGGTACAATTACTGGTAACGTTACTGGTAATCCTGGTGGTTAATTTTGCATCTATTCGCATCAAATCTCCTGCTCCATTAGCGAGAATATAGCTCGAAACCATAATTGAACCCCCACCGTGTTTTACTGTAGGTCTTAACCCTTTTCATTCGAATATTTCCTTTGAGTGGAAAAGAGACGAAGACATTTTTTGGAAATAAAAATTATAGGAATCCTGTTCGCAAAAAAATGCTTTCAGATTCACCTTTCAAATTATCGATACATAATTTCGTAGTACGCTTGTTTAAAAACATCTATTTTTTTTATTCGAGAAATCAACAAGAGTTCTCACTTTAATTGATTAGTGATTAAACTTATTCCACCGTAGCTTTTTGAGAAATGCATATTTTTCTCGAGTTTTCTATTAAAATGATAATTTTCTACTGCTGGAAGACGTTAGCAATATTGCTATTTTAATAATATTTCTGGCTTCTATTGCCAACCACTCCCAGTAATAGAAAATTTCCATTTTCCTTCAAGTTTTCTATTGAAATGGAAATTTTCTATTGCTGGGACACGTTAGCAATAGAAACTATTGCTAAATATTGCTAAAACTGCTATTAGAGCAATATTTCTAGCTTCTATTGCCAGCGTCCACGAAGGAGCAGAGTGCAAACCTTTAACCTTCTGAGGGGACATTAGAACTGATTAGTGATTAAACTTATTCCACTGCAGCTTTTCGAGAAATGCATATTTCTCTCAAATTTTCTATTGAAATGGGAATTTTCTATTGCTGGGAGAGATAGAATATGAGAGAGAGAGAATAGAAAACTTGAAGGAAAATGGAAATTTTCTATTACTGGGAGATGTTGCCAATAGAAGTCAGAAATATTATTAAAATAGCAATATTGCTAACGTCTTCCAGCAATAGAAAATTGTTATTTTAATAGAAAACTCGAGAGAAATATGCATAGAATGCGCATTTGTGATGCGATATATTTTGCTTTCATTTATAAATTGTATATGAATTTTTATACGTCAGCAATGCGTCGAACATTCTATCGAATGTTTATATTGACCACGGCTCCATTATACTATACTTTGCCCTCGTTATGTCACTTACGTGTCATGCACAAACAATCCCTAGGTAGGGTCGACCTGTATCAGATCCAAGCATTCCGCTACTCATTAACAAACTTCCTCACGAGCTTAACCCTTTGCATTCGACGACTTTTTTGACGAGACATCATTTTCTCCATCACTAATTTCTTCGTTAATGCAACTAATTTTGTTTTTCAACAGTTGAGAATCAATTTTATCTTCACTCAAGCCAATTTCACCTTCTAAATTTCATTTTTGTACGGCTTCGAAACAACCCTTTGCACTCGACGACTTTTTCGATCGCACATCATTTTTTTCTATCGCTAATTTCTTCGTTAAAGCAACTAATCTCGTTTTTCAACAGCTGAGAATCAAATTCATCTTCGCTCGAGCTAAATTTCACTTTTGAAATCCATTTTTGTAGGGCTTCAAAACAACCCTTTGCACTCGACGACCTTTTCGATCGCTAATTTCTTCGTTAATGCATCTAATCTCGTTTTTCAACAGTTGAAAACCAATTTTACCTTCGCTCGAGCTAAATTTGACTTTTGAAATCCATTTTTGTAGGGCTTCAAAACAACCCTTTGCATTCCGACGACTTTTTCGATCGCTAATTTCTCCGTGAATGCAACTAATCTCGATTTTCAACAGTTGAGAATCAAATCCAACTTCACTCGAGCTAATTTCACCTTCCAAATTCATTTTTGTACGACTTCGAAACAACCTTTTGCACTCGACGACTTTTTTGATCGCTAATTTCTTCGTTAAAGCAACTAATCTCGTTTTTCAACAGTTGAGAATCAATTTCATCCTCACTCGAGCTAATTTTACTTCTCAAATTTATTTTTATACGCTTTCAAAATTTAAAATCGGTCGATGGAAAACTCCAGTTGCTGTACGAAACATCATGGCGACTAAGAGTCGCCTCTCAAACGCAAAGGGTTAAAATTAGTCGAAGAAAAACTGGAGTCGCCATATGGAACGTCATGGCGACTTAGAGTCGTCTCTCGAACGCAAAGTATTAATTACAAAGTTAACGAACTTTTTGAATTACCTATAAAATGGATCTTATTCCGATTTAGGGCTCAGCCAGGATTATTCGATAGACATGCTGATACGCTGTTGCTCTGTTCGATATTGGGTCGAACTCCTGTCGAGCATTGATACCTTAGTGGTCTTGAAACGTGGTTGCATGTATGGTAGACCATTATTGAACTTCCTTCACGTTCACGAAGCGTTAAAGCCGGAAGAAACGCCCTCGCAGTCAGAGTAGATCCGTTCGATACGCTTTGCATCTTTTATAGCAACCATTACTGCTCATGCTGAGTAACATCGCAGTAAATTAGGGGATAAATCTACGACGATGTGTATGCACCTTTCAGGCTCGATTTTAACCCTCTGCGGTCGAATGTCCGTTCTCAGCCACCACAGGAAAGAACCATACTGATCTTATTGTATTATACTAAATCGATAAGCTTCGCAGATACACAGAATTTGGAGCAATATGTTACAAATTGTGTTTCTTAAGTGTAACTAGCTATTTGCAATATGTTGCAAATTGTGTTTCTTAAGTGTAACTAGCCAATTTTGCTGGTTAAAATATTGTAAAACGATAAAAAGAAAGTGTAAAATTGAAAGTAGCGATGGCGAATTTTATTTTAACCCTCTGAAGGAGCAGAAAAATTGAGGTGGACGCGAAATTGATTATTTTTGCTACGCATGATCTCGAAAATCAGAGCTTCGTATTGGAGACTGCTTCGAAAAATACCAAGGAGAACTATAAAACATAATTTTCATATAAAATTATAATATATATCTGGAGTATAAAAAGGAATGAATAAATTTTGTTTTTCCTTCGTAATCTCGCGTGTTCAATAAAAATTAATTCTGATTAGCATGACATATATGGACTCGATACGACCGTAAAGGATTAATTCAGGTATCGAACGAGTTATTTCCTTTGGCCATCTTGCGGACTTTATGGTCTTTCTTCCTTCTCTCGTTCTCCATCTTCTTTCTTCTCCTCCTTTTTCTCGCAATACACGAGTCCATATAATTTTTAAAGTATTTTTCGTTCAATTTAATGGTCAGCGATAGCTACACGCTGTGAATCAGTTGTCTGCCATTATTATCTGGATTAGAAATAGGTTCGAACAATCATAGGATATGTTGCGTTGAATTAGGTTTTGAATTGTTTGCTGTTTTTTCCAAAATATGGAGTACATTGCATTGCTTACGTAAAATATTAACTGAAATACACATTTAAACGGAATATCTGCATCAGAAATTATCTCCTCCACCCAAAAACAGCAATAATATTTCATTTTTCATTGAAATCATCATTCAAATAACAGAATGTAACATTCAGGCAGTGTCTATATTTTTTATTAGTTTTATGATCATAAAAAATCACTTACGATCACTCTCTCTCTCTCTCTCCTTCTGATAATTATTCTCTGACGATTATTTTACTGATTTTATAACTTTTAGAGTGTTGGTTCTGATTTCATCTCAAAATTCACGTACGAAAGTAGCAAAACTTTTGCAATATCCTAATCAAAGTATTTATTTATTAATTCATCTATCGATGGAAAGAATTAATTTTAATAAAAGCATGAACAAATTTGTTACAGGTAAGAGAGTACTCTATAATAAAACTGGGGTGAAACAGACAAAGATCTAAAGCGGGGTTCAGCTCGCTGTAATACAAAATGACGTAAGTTTTTGAACAAAACGTTAAAGGCAAGTCATTAGACCATTAATTGCCTCGTGTACAGATGGAGCACCAAATATTCTGCTATTCATTAAGATCGTAACGTTAATATTAGGAAGGATTCTCGCTATTCTTGACCGCCAAATGAAGAAATTTAATTAAATTTGTTGTAGAAAGCTAAATATATATTTTGTGGCAATTGTGGATCCATATTCTAGAACTGTACAAGTACAATGATTTAAAAAAGTTATCTATGCTCTAAACTGAACTAAGCTAAGAATTATTTAGATTTGGAGAAGAGTTCTTAGCAAATAGCGCCAGGATGGGTGGCTTACCTATTGTAGTCTACTTTATCCATGTTAATACACAACAATTGTTGCAATTGGTGAGATGTCTGCTTCCTGACAGTTCTCACCATCAACTGACTGCTTCTCGTTATCGATTGCCTGGTAAACCACGACTGATAACTGTTTCTTCGCCAATACCAATTAGCCATGCTTCTACGCCTACTCGATGCACACGATAATATCTTAGCGCATAATGATTCTTGATGTATGATGCAGTGATAACACGTAATGTTCAGAAAGGATGTCTGCAATGGACATCCATTGCAGACATCCTGTAATGGAAAATTTATCTTGCAATGGAAAATGAGTCCACATTATCACCGCGTCTCGCCAAGAGAAATTATTGGTTCGTGTTCACTTTCTGGGGTTGTAATGCTCAGATTCTAATGCGATGATTTGTGACGATGTTCGTCAGACTAATTTTGGACAGCTGGTTCTTTATTTCTCGATGGGATAGAAGTGTTTTTGATTAACCCTTTGCACTTGGATGGCTCTTCTGAGGAGAGTTTAAACTTATTCCACCATAGTTTTTTGAGAAATCCATGTTTCTCTCTAGTTTTCTATTGAAATGGGAATTTTCTATCGCCGAGAGACATTGGCAATAGAAACTATTGCTAGATATTGCTAAAACATTGCTATTTGAGCAATATTTCTAGCTCCTATTGCCAACGTCCAGGAAGGAGCAGAGTGCAAAGAGTTAACCCTTTAACCCTCTGAGAGGACATCAGAATTGATTAGTGATTAAACTTATTCCACTACAGCTTTCCGAGAAATGCATATTTCTCTCAAATTTTCTATTGAAATAGGAATTTTCTATTGCTGGGAGACGTTAATAATAGAAACTATTGCTAAAATAGCAAATAACAATAATTACTATAGCTAAAATAGCAAATAGCAAATAGGAATAATTACTATTGCTAAACATTGCAAAAATATTGCTATTTTATTTCTAGCTTCTATTGCCAACGTCCAGGAAGAAGCAGAGTTCAAAGGGTTAACCCTTTAACCCTCTAAGGGGACATTAGAACTGATTAGTGATTAAACTTATTCCACTGCATCCTTTACCCTTAACCCTTTAACCCTTTGAGGGGACATTAGAACTGATTAGTGATTAAACTTGTTCCACCACAGTTTTTTGAAAAATCCATGTTTCTCTTTAGTTTTCTATTGAAATGGGAATTTGGAAATGTGAATCCAAGACACTAGATAGAATTGTGCTTTCTTTAGCCAGCCTCATTATTAAGCTTCACAGAAATCAACAGGATTTACGTTTTTGTTTAGCTTCTTGTCTAAAAAAAATATCCTAAAGCTTGGAATCGAATTTGGTTGTAACATTCTTCACAAATATGGCGGATATTCGCTGTTGATACATACATAAGTATACATTCGATGGATGTCTTGGAATACTTCGTCGCGTTACGCGCTTCAGAGTTCTTCGATTCAGGTTGCGATATTATGTTTTGCTATTATTATATAATTATTTATTATATAATTAGTAGATTGTGTTCTCTCCATAGGTGGCGACGTCCTTATTGATTGGATCTATTGATTGGTGATTTCCAATTGGTACGTAGGCTTCCTTTATTCTGTTTTTATCAGCTACTTTTGGTAGAACACCGATCTCAGCATTATCTCTCATTCTATAGGGGTTAGACTGCATTATTTTTGTAGTTTACGCTTCCACGGTGAATTAAGCAACTAATTCGTTCTCTGCTATCACAATTTACTGGAAGTTTTCCACCATAACCATAGTTTGCCTAAATTTCCTCTGGCTACTTATCTTGCATCATAGACTGTTAACATAGGAGATGATGAGTTTACCTGTTGGTCAAATGCTTCATGGCTGTATGGCTTTCATTCGTGTAACCAATTCATATAAGAGAACGTGACCTGAAGTAATCAAAAACTTCATTGCCCAAAAGATAACTTAAACGATAAGTTTTTGTCTAATTCTCTTTCTTTTGGTACATAATAACCTAATCTAAGTTATCGCAGAGGCTGCGACTCGTCAGAGACTAAGGCTGAACCAAATAGCAATCTGTACTATTAGGTGATTGCAAAAATTCGTGCTCGATTTTCAAGGATTGCAACAGCATGCACTTTTGACTGTGCTGATGTTTCTTTTATAATGATAATATTATCGCGTCGTGAGTCAATGTGACCTGAAAAAAGAAGGTTTGTTTAAATTAATTTGTGTGCAGAGTTAATGTTCAAAGTGGAAAATGAAAAGTTATATTTTCTTCATATTATGTTGTATGTATTTTGATTGTGCTGATGTTTCTTTTATAATAATAATATTATCGCGTCGAGAGTCAAGGTAACCTGAAAAAAAGGTTTGTTTAAATTAATTTATGTGCAGAGTTAATGTTCAAAGTGGAAAATGAAAGGTTACATATTTTGTAGGATTTTAAAAATGGAGCGAGTGTTGAAACTGCGACCAAAAGTATTCAAAACGTTTATTTGGATTATGCTCCTATTCTTAGAATAGTTAAAAAGTGATTTAGTCGATTTTAAAGTGGTGACTTTGGTTTAAACGATAATCCTTTGCGCTCGAGTGTGACTCGACATCGCTAAATAAGATATAACACCTCAGTTTTTTGAGAAATGCATGCTTCCCTATTGAAATAGGAATTTTCTATTGCTAGAAGACGTTAGCAATAGAAACTATTGATAAAATAGCAAATAATAATAGTTACCATAGCTAAAATAACAAATAGCAATAGTTACTATAGCTAAAATAGCAAATAACAATAGTTACTATTGCTAAAATAGCAAATAAAAATAGTTACAATAGTTAAAACAGCAAACAACAATAGTTACTATAGCTAAAATAGCAAATAACAATAGTTACTATAGCTAAAATAGCAAATAACAATAATTACTATAGCTAAAATAGTAAATAGCAATAGAAACTATTGCTAAATATTGTTAAAATATTGCTATTTTAACAATATTTCTACCTTCTATTGCCAACGTCTTCCAGTAATAGAAAATTTCCATTTTCCTTCAAGTTTTCTATTAAAATGGAAATTTTCTATTGCTGAGACACTTTAACAACAGAAATAATTGTTAAATATTGATAAAATATTGCTATTTTAATAATATTTCTACCTTCTATTGCCAACGTCTTCCGGTAATAGAAAATTTCTATTTTCCTTCAAGTTTTCTATTGAAATGGAAATTTTCTATTGCTGAGAGACCTTAGCAATAGAAACTATTGCTAAAATATTGCTATTCGAGCAATATTTCAAGCTTCTATTGCCAGCGTCCAAGAAGGCGCAGAGTGCAAAGGGTTAAACTTATTTCACCACAGCTTTTTGAGAAATGCAAGTTTCTCTAAAGTTTTCTGTTGAAATGGAAATTTTGTATTGCTAAAAGACATTAGCAATAGAAACTATTACTAAATATTGCTATTCTAGCAATATTTCTAGCTTCTATTACCAACATCCAGGAAAAAGCAGAATCCAAAGTGTTAACTGATGGTTCGTTAACTCTTGCAAGAGTTCAGTTTTCCTTTGCTGTTCGATCGTTCGATTTTTTCTTAAGTCTGACTGTGTCGAACGATGATTTTTCGGGGGCTCATTCATTCCTCCACCGTCTAAGGGGTGGACACTGTTAGCACTTGTCGAAATGATGCAAATTACTAATTAGTGCGCCCCTTCGAGTATCGTCAACACCCTCCTGTGCGCACAAAGCGTGCATTTGCTTCAAGAGGGTGCAAAGATACTGGCTTCTAGCTTCTATTGTTAACGTCCAGGAAGAAGCAGAGTCCAAAGGGTTAAACCTTGTCTTTAAAAGTAACAGGATTTTTTTATATTATTCCTGCTATGGACAGCTGTTTGCCAATTGTGGCTAAATTCAACAATTAGCAAAGGATGTGTCGATGGTTGCTTTTTATAAAATTAGCAGATCCTTATGGACCTTCCTTTGCTTTAAGTAGTTTTTAACCCTTTGCAGTCCGAATTATTTTTCAATTTAGTAGTTTAATTGCTATTTCAAGTATTTTCTTAGAAATTGACTTCAAATTTACTTGAAAATGTTGTCAATTGCAAGACAATTCCTCAATTGCTACTTGCAAACTCTAAAACAACTCTAAAACTTTGCTTTTTTTTCTTATTTAGGGATGTCGAGTCACACTCGACAAAGGATCGCAAAGGGTTAACGAGTCTTAACGTTTTCGAACTTTCTTTTCTCTTTATTTGTAACTTAAAGTTGAGGACATTCCAAGAACCTAAGGCAGGAATGTTGCTGATGCGATTCAGTAACACTGATAACGCGACACGACGCTGATAAAAACTTGATCCTCTTCACGAGAAGCTGAAACGATTACGCTGAATCTCGCGACAGAAGCATTACGCGTTCTATTGCGTTCAAATCCAAATTTCGCTCGCAGTAAAGAAGATAATTCGTGTATAGTTAAGCAGAAAGAGTTTTTGCTGTTGATATTCTCTTTACTTGTAAGAAATTGGCAAAATGACTATACGAAAATTTCCATTTAAATAGAAAACTTTAGAGAAATTTGCGTTTCTCAAAAAGCTGAGGTGGAATAAGTTTAATTTCCATCATCATTAATTAAATCTCATGTCCTTTCAAAGATCACATCCTAGTGCAAAGTGTTAGTTTCTACCAACGTTTCTACAAATAATTTACTTAGTTTTCATCAATCAAAAAGAATCTGTTACTCAACTTGTGTTTGCCGTGTTTGTGTTTGTTGACTTAAAAAGTCAACACAAAGCTTTTTACAGTCACAGCGCAATTCTAATCAATCGAGTTTGTCTTCTTTTTTCATCGAGACTCTTCACTTAGTACCATCATTTAACGAAGTCATTGTTAGTATTAATCATGAATAGGTGAAAGAACAATGTTTTCCACTAATTTCAGGACAATAAGCAGTCATTCGATCTGATCTGATCAGATCTGATCCGTGCTTTGTCAATGTTCTAATCAAGGACGACGTCTGGTTTTGTCTTTGAAACTGGCTTTACTTTACTACGCGACAAAGTAAGTTATGGAAGTTGTGCAGCATGCGAACAGCATCACTCTCACGCGTACTTCCGTTTTAGGCAGCGCAGATAGTTTCTACATGTCAGTGTTTTCAGTTTTTCCACCCTTCTTTCCTTACAATTGCTTGCGAGCTGTTTCATGTCGAGACGCACGAAATTCTGATCATAGTGATCGATTTTCACAGACAAGTCATGTAGAATTAGATCAATTTTCGCAAACAAGTCGTATAGAATTGCAGTTCCTCGTTTTCAATAATTTTCGTGATGTTTATTTGAGAGAGCCTTTTTATTTAAGACACATGCGTTTTGAAATGGCGTTTATGTCAATGTTAATCTATTCATTTGAAATTGAAATTGATTTAAGGAGTTTGCAAAGTCTTTCTTGAAAAATATATTTGCTTCTTGTAAACTTAGATTTCCGCTTTGAAAGGGTTAATTAAAGCTGTTCGAAGCATTTTGATTAAGGTAATAAGTTGTTGGTTAATTTTGTTCACTTTTTAAAAACTATTGAACGTTGAGTATCTTGAAGAAACGAATTGAAATGGAACTGTGTCTTTCGACGTGAAATGATTCTATTATAATATATATATACATATTTGTAGGTACACACACATCACAGTTTTGTTTAAATAGTTATCTGGTTTTTTTCATTTTTTCATGGCACTCTTTCGCTTTAAATGCATAATCATTAGAAAGACAATAATCAGATGAAACATTGAACATCTAATATTTTTGACTCATTTATTTTTCATGGCACTCTTTCACTTGAAATGCATAATCACTAGAAAGACAATAATCAGATGAAACACTGAACATCTAATAGTTTTGACTCATTTATTTTTCATGGCACTCTTTCACTTGAAATGCATAATCACTAGAAAGACAATAATCAGATGAAACACTGAACATCTAATAGTTTTGACTCATTTATTTTTCATGGCACTCTTTCACTTGAAATGCATAATCACTAGAAAGACAATAATCAGATGAAACACTGAACATCTAATAGTTTCAACTCATTTATTTGATTTCCACACATGCCAGTTTTACATGCATGTAAAAGTTTACTTAATTTCATTATTCGACGTGTCTGAAAGAGCACCTTAATGACCTTAAAATGATCACGCCTCGTAATCGATGGAAGTTAGAGTAAAATAGTTAGAGTAAATTTTTAAAAAGAGATTAAAATGATCAACAAATTCTAAAACAGTACTTGCACTGTGTTTAAATTAGTTATTTAGCGATATTTAGTGCAAGATTTTTGCTATACATTATTTCTTTTCTTTTTACATTAACATACACACGTACACTAAACTGCTTAAATAAAAAACAAATAAAAAATAAGTTTATCGACTTGTCTCATATAAATATAAGTGATTTTTTATCTGCTTATCATCAGAACTACTTAATATTACAATCAAACATACATAGATAATAAATAATCAATAAAAAGTAGTTGTTTTTAGAATTATAAAAATACTCGTATTTTATATGTAATTAATTATTACGATCTTCAGGGCATGAATAGTAAGTACTTGGAGTAATAAGATATTTTTTACATCGCAATCTGAATCATTACATTTGTTGCGTTGCAGGACATTGCAATTCTTCTTTGTATTTCTAAATATATAGATATATGTAATGAGGATACGAGTCTCAGGTATTAACCCTTTGCATTCGGTTGTCTCCTCTGAGGGGACATAAGTATTGATTATTAATTACAGAAGTCAAATTTATTCCATCGCAACTTTTTGAGAAATGCGTTTCCCTCGAGTTTTCTATTGAAATGGAAATTTTGTATTGCTGGAAGACGTTAGCAGTAGAAACTATTGCTAAAATATTGCTATTTTCTCGCTAACGTCTGGAAAGGAGCCCTCGAGTTTTCTATTGAAATGGAAACTTTTTATTGCTGGAAGACGTTAGGAATAGAAACTATTGCTAAAAAATTGTTAAAATATTGCTAAAATATTGCTAAAATATTACTAAAATATAGCTATTTTATCAAATTTTCATCTCTAAGGTCTGGAAAGGAGCCCTCGAGTTTTCTATTGAAATGGATACTTTTTATTGCTGGGAGATGTTAGCAGTAGAAACTATTGTTAAAATATTGCTATTTTAACAAATTTCCATCGCTAACGTCTGTGAAGAAGCCTAATGCAAAGGGTTAACAAAAAAGATTTAACAAATATCACCATTCTCCTCCAACAATTAACGCGTACGTATCGCGATTTTTATTGCATTTTGTTAATCCATTTGAGACGACACAACTTTTTGGAGATCAACCCCAGAAGCTAAAATTTCCTTTCAAATTTGCTCTACTAACTCATAACTTCAATTAAATATTATTGCACACACGGTGTGCAAACTGTCTCGAATGGGATAAGTACAATTCTTTTGCACTAAAAGGGTTAAACCACACAACACATTTTGCGTTGACTAGCACACGATGTTCAGCATTTTTCGACAATATTTTTTCAATGATTCGTAGGATCCAAACAATTAAGTATTGTCGATAATATCAAATGAAAATAGGCGACGCTGCAGTGCCTATGCGTGAGCCGCCTCTGGGGGTGCTGCAGTTCCGCAGTGCCTGTGCGCTAGTCGCCTGTTGGTTATACTGTAGATTAGGTTAAAACCATATTCGATGAAGTTATTTACATTAATTGTTTCGTTCCATACGGAATAAAAAACATTTAAACCAGGTTTATGCTACGTTCACTTATATTTAGCTATTTTTAAAGGCTCCCAATTTCTGTTTATCACTTTTTCTAATTAACTTATTCCATTGTAATTTTTTGAAGAAGGCATATTTCTCCAAAGTTTCCTATGGAAATGGAAATTTTCTATTGCTGGAAAATTGCTTGGTAATAGTTTCTATTGCCAACTATTACCAGCGATAGAAAATTGCTGGGGAAGCGTCGAGTGCAAAGGGTTAACTTTTTAACTTGAATCACCAGGATTGAGACCTTAAAGATTGCTACGAAACTTGTAAAGATTCTCATCTTTAACACTAGGCTTACCAAAGGGTCATTTTGATCCCTTTGAGTAAACTTTTCGTTCAATTTCTTTAAGAAAATTATTGCCGTATTTTATGAGAATATTTTCATTAATTTTTACTTACATTTATAAGACATATAATCGCAGATCTTATCTTTTTCTTTTTTTAGTTTCGGAGGAAATATAAATATAAATAAGGAAAAGTGAACATAATTTAAGTCGCTGGGATTAGAGGCTTAAAGGTGCCATAGAACTTGTAAAGATTCTCATCCTTAATGTCTCACTTTAATAGCTATTAACGTATCATAAATCCAAAATATTAAATTAAGGATGGCGTTAGGTCTTGCAAAACTTCAACATCGAGCTCAGCCAGCTGATTGGCTAGCTGTTGCTACTAGAATTACTATATAAGTGTACATTTTGCAAAATTTAAGACAGTGTCAAATTATACTAAAAACAAACAGCTTCGACTAAACATAAAAGGCTAAGAGTTGGATCCTTTGAAAACTCTCTTTCCTTTTCGCATTTTCGCGACGCGAAACTAAGGACGCAACATTAATACAAGTAAAAAGAATGTCTTAGATAGTTAATATTGTGTAATATCAAAGTGATTAATTTTACGCATTGTCTCATTGAAATATTTTAACCCTTTGCACTCGATGCTTTTCCAGCAATTTTCTATTGCTGGTAAAAGTTAGCAATGGAAATGATCATCAAGCAATTTTCTAGCAACAGAAAATTTCCATTTCGCAATTTTCTATTGCTGGTAAAAGTTAGCAATGGAAACGATTATCAAGAAATTTTCTAACAACAGAACATTTCCATTTCGCAATTTTCTATTGCTGGTAAAAGTTAGCAATGGAAACGATTATTAAGCAATTTTCTAGCAACAGAAAATTTCCATTTGAATAGAAAACTTTGGTGAAATACGTGTTCTTCAAAAGGTTGCGGTGGAATAAGTTTTTAACCTTTACAATCGGCAATCAATTTTCTCAGAGGCGACATTCGAGTGCAAAGGATTAATTATTGCGTGCAATTAATATCGCTAATGGTAAAATATATATCTTTCTTTGTAGAATGTTACTAAATTTAACTTACTAGAGTACTATTTCAATATGACTTAAAAATTATTGTACTGGATGTCCACTGTATCCTTCATTCCGTTGCAATCATGTACTATATTTACTCTTGCAACAATACTATTGCGAACACTTGACATTATTGCTGGAGATATGCATTTGCATGTCGCGTAAACTTTGCATTTCATATCTTCTTTCGTAGTTCCGTTCCAATGACTCGTTGCCTCGTGCAGTCGCAACGTAATTCAAGCTACTTGGTGCAATAATTTTCAGAGTAAAAGGTTAAAAGGATCCAAACGGTTTGCTAAAAATTGAAACCATTTTAGACTGATGCTCGAGCAAAGAAAACTTCTATTTATCACAATTATACTGATAAATAAATTTGGTAATTTGTTTAAGAATTTAGTTAGAGTAAAAGGTTAAAAGGATCAAAGCGGTTTGCTAAAAATTGAAACCATTTTAAACTGATGCTCGAGCAAAGAAAACTTCTATTTATCATAATTATACTGATAAATAAATTTGATAATTTGTTTAAGAATTTGGTTCTAGGAATTTTCAAATGTATCACAAAGATATTACTTGTTGTTAACCCTTTGCTCTTGGATGTCGCCTCTGAAGGAATTAATTGCAAAGGTAAAAAACTTATTCCATCGCAACTTTTCGAAAAACGCAAGTTTTCACAAAGTTTTTTATTGAAATAGAAATTTTCTGTCGCTGTTAAATTGCTTGGTAATTATTTCTATTGCTAACTTTTACCAGCGATAGAAAATTGCTGGGAAAGCGTCGAGTGCAAAGGGTTAATACACAAAAAAATGGAAACATCGATTTTTTTCAAAGTTCTGCAGTAGAAGAGTCTCTCCTAATGATATTTATAACAATATTTTACGTTATTCGAGCTTAAAATAAAAAAGAAAGCTTCAGTAACGATTTTGCTCATATTTGTCAGATCAACAGTGACCTTTAAAGGGTTAAAGCGGAGGTCGACAACCTTTTCTCGCTGTAAGTTATAATTTAGGAGAAAATTACAATACTGTTTCAAACTTTAATTAATATTTTTTAAAGTTAAACACGAATAAAAGAATTGTAATTCTAATTAAAACAAAAACCAAAATAATTATCAATATTTATTAAGGACTCCTCTGATGCTGAACTTCTAACGTCAATTTAGTCAAGTCTGGTTCATAATTAATCATCTTAATCTTCATTTCTGAAAATATTTGCTCACATTTATGAGTAGAACCAAACGTTTTTCAATTTTTCATTTCTTACTCACAAAAAAGAAAAGATTTCTCGTTACTGTATGATAAATACCGATTGGCAAACAAATTACAAACAACACAACGTAGAATGTTTTTCACGTATTCATAAATCTTTCAAAAAGCGTTTCTCGTAACTTTTTTACAAAAATAGACAACAAATTCTCTGCTTATTCAACGAATGTACCGCAAAATTGTTTCTCAAAGCAATTTCTCTGCATTCCTCAAACTCTACCAGATTTTCAACAGCAACTGAAACACCAAATTCCTTCTCAGAATTCTCTCTCGACGATTCTATTTCTTTATAAAATCATCTCAGCTCTAAATTTGCGATCGATAATTTAGCTGTTTATTTTGAAAATGGCATAAATCCATTTTCCAAAGAAATCGAGTTAGCTACTTTAATAATTACATTTTTACATGATCTTTTCATTCTGAAGTATATTTAAAATCATTCAGATTTTGTAATATGAAAATTTGCTGGTTAATGAAGCGATGAAAAAGTTTGTTTTGAAAATGGCATAAATCCATTTTCCGAAGAAAACGAGTTAGCCACCTTAATATTTACATTTTTACATGATCTTTTCATTCTGAAGCAAATTGTTACTAATATATTTATTAGTTGCTGGTAAAAGTTAGCAATGGAAACGATTATCAAGCAATTTCCTAGCAACAGAAAATTTCCATTTCAATAGAAAACTTTGGTGAAATTCGTGTTCTTCAAAAGGCAAAATCATTCAGATTATGTAACACGAAAATTTGCTGGTTAATGAAGCGATGAAAAAGTTTGTTTTGAAAGTGACATAAATCCATTTTCCAAAGAAATCGAGTTAGCTACCTTAATATTTACATTTTTACATGATTTTTTCATTCTGAAGCAATACAATTTAAATGTAATATTACTTTAATTATTATTTCCATTTTATTTCCATATCCATTTGAAACTCTCTGGAGTGAACGGCTCATATGTTAATAGGATAGTAAATTATTAAACAAGGATAGTTTTACTATCCTTCAATAATTTATTTTACAAAAGCCATTTTGATTAACTCCGTAATCTAACATAAATTTGTGGACTGCGAGAAATGGAAGAATGAGGTGTGAATTTTTAAAAAACAATCTACATTATTTCATCCAATTTTTGTTTTATGTAGTTAATCGACTTGTGGAGCGAACGGCTCATATGTTAATAGGATAGTAAATTATTAAACAAGGATAGTTTTACTATCCTTCAATAATTTATTTCAAAAGCTATTTTGATTAACTCCGTAATCTAACATAAATTTGTGGACTGCGAGAAATGGAAGAATGAGGTCTGAATTTTTTAAAAATAATCTACATTATTTCATCCAATTTTTGTTTACATAGTTAATCGACTTGTGGAGCGAACAAATGATTAAACAAGGATATTTAAGATTACTATCCTTCGCAAGTTTCAAAATAAACGGCTCAATTCTCCTCGCGGCTGCTCTCGACGCAAAGTACATATTTCCACGTGGAAAGTTGTTCCACGTACCGCGTTTTTGGAAACCTACGCGTGGAAGTACGTATTACTTGGGGCTACCTACGCCGTTCTCCGGAAACTTGTCCACCCACCTTCGACCTCGCCTCCTTGCATTCGCCAACGACCAACGTTGGTGTCGCCAACTTGAACACTGAACCTTTCTGACAGTCTTATCCGGTTATCTTTACGCTTTCCTTCGCAATATTGCGAGCGCATACTTTCTTCGAGAATCGACGAAATTCGCTAATCGTTCGACCATTTCCGGGACGAAGAGTGACTCGTCTGCAAGAACAAGTCTCGAGTTCGTCAAATTGCGCGATAGTAATCGAGTCAACTTAGGACGAAGTGCTGTAGAATTAGTGATTCGTTAATGCTTGGCGCGAGACGTCTCGAAATTGTCGTATTCGAGATATTCGAGCTTAAAATAAAAAGAAGCTTCAGGGTTTAATTGTGGTATAAAGTTATAGGAAGATCGAGTACTTTGTTGAAATGTAAATTTAGTCTTTCTCGCATTGATTACTTTTCGTT
Organism: Xylocopa violacea; assembly: GCA_963969225.1. NCBI lineage: Eukaryota > Metazoa > Arthropoda > Insecta > Hymenoptera > Apidae > Xylocopa > Xylocopa violacea. Next base: position 27,837,934 of record CAXAJV010000004.1, read on the forward strand.
GCAATAAAATAAATATCGTTACAATTGACAATAGAAACGGCACGACAATAGAAAGAAGCGATTTTGCTGAGTCAGGACAAACTTCCCGTTTAAAACTAAGTCACTTCTACCGTAAATGGCGATCAGCGCTGTGACAAGCTGCTTGGGCCCCCCGCCCTTGCCACCTGGCAAGCAGAAGTGCTCGAAAACGTTGTCCTCGACTTACAAAAGCTTCCACGACCCGGCCATCGAAGCCTGGATACCTAGCAGTGTCCTCGAAGTGTCGAAAATGACTCTCCAGCCACGGCAACGTGGCTCAGTGATTCGCGCGATTAGCAATGGGAATTTGATCAGAAGCTGCTCAGAAGGTAACCTAAGCACGCGTAAAACGAGTGCAGTGTTGTCCGCCACTCCCCTCGATAAGTGCATCCAGGCGATTTACGGCAGTTGGAGGAATCTGCTGCATCGTAAGTGTTCTGCGCGTCCCTCGATTATATAGTCGAGCTTAGAAATAGTTTGAATAAGTTGTGTAACAAGTTCGTCGACTGGAATGTTATATGGTGATAGAGTCGAGAACATAGCTGGAGATATTAACGATGTTTTTTAACCCTTTGCGCTCGAGAGGAGATTCTTAGTTGGCACTGTGTTTCATGCAGCAACTGGAGTTTGCATATATAGTTTGAATAAGTTGTGTAACAAGTTCATCGTCTGGAATGTTATAGGATGATACAGTCGAGAACATAGCTGGAGATAATAAGGATGTTTTTTAACCCTTTGCGCTCGAGAGGAGATTCTTAGTTGGCACTGTGTTTCATGCAGCAACTGGAGTTTTTTTTCGATTGATTTTAAGTTTTGAAGTCCTGCAAAAATGAATTTGGGAGGTGGAATTAGGTCGAGTGAAGATGAAATTGATTCTCAATTGTTGAAAAACGAGATTAGTTGAATTAATGAAGAAATTAGCGATCGAAAAAGTCGTCGAGTGCAAAGGGTTGTTTTGAAGCTGTGCAAAAATGAAATTTGGAAGGTGAAATTAGGTCGAGTGAGGATGAAATTGATTCTCAACTGTTGAAAAACGAGATTAGTTGCATTAACGAAGAAATTAGCGATCGAAAAAGTCGTCGAGTGCAAAGGGTTAACACTTGGCATGCGGATATATTTTGCAGCAAAGTTTGGTCATTCAGAAAAATCGCAATAAATCTGAAGCTACTTCGTTTTTTTCAACGAGACTTTTTTTATTTTACACTTAAATAGATACTCTATGATTATTTTAACAAAAACAAACGACATTTTTACGAAAATACAATACAATGCGTCCATCGTATTTATACAATACCTGCTCTTTAGCATAAATCTGCTAAATACGTATTTTTACGTGACCCGTGTAACAGAACTGCGCAAAACGTAAAAGTATGTTGCCTGCATGCCAAGTGTTAACAGCAATCAAATGAAATATAAACAAGAGACGCACTAACAGTATAATTGTTGTAATTTTAAACCTTTGCACTTGGCTCCTTCTTAGACGTTGGCGATGGAAATTTGCTAAAATAACAATATTTTAGCAATAGTTTCTACTGCTAACATCTCCCAGCAATAGAAAATTTCCATCTCAATAGAAAACTTGAGGGAAACGCATTTCTCAAAAAGAGATGATGGAAAAAGTTTCACTTCTGTAATCACTAATCAATGCTGATGTCCCCTCAGAGGAGACATTCAAGTGCAAAGGGTTAAACTACATAGGTAGGCACACTTTTTTTTATAACTTAATCTTTTGCTCTCTGCTTCTTCTTAGTTGTTGGCAATAGAAGCTAGAAATATTGTTAAAATAGCAATATTTTAGCAATATTTTAGCAATATTTAGCAGTAGTTTCTATTGCTAATGTTTCCCAGCAATAGAAAATTTCCATTGCAATAGAAAATTTGAAGAAAAATGGAAAAGTTTCTATTACTGGGAGACGTTTGCAATAGAAGCTAGAAATATTGTTGAAATAGCAATATTTTAGCAATATTCAGCAATAGTTTCTATTGCCAACGTCTCCCAATAATAAAAAATTTCCATTTCAATAGAAAACTTGAAAGAAAATGGAAATTTTCTATTACTGGTAGACGTTGGCAATAGAAGCTAGAAATATTATTAAAATAGCAATATTTTAGCAATATTCAGCAGTAGTTTCTATTGCTAACGTCTCCCAGCAATAGAAAGTTTCCATTTCAATAGAAAACCTAAAGGAAAATGGGAAAGATTCTATTACTGGTAAACGTTGGCAATAGAAGCTAGAAATATTATTAAAATAGCAATATTTTAGCAATATTCAGTAATAGTTTCTATTGCTAATGTCTCCCAGCACTATTAAAATTTTCATTTTAATAGAATACCTAAAGGAAAATGGAAAAGATTCTATTACTGGTAGACGTTGGCAATAGAAGTTAGAAATATTGCTAGTACAACAATATTTTAGCAATATTTAGCAACAGTTTCCATTGCTAATGTCTCCCAGCAATAGAAAATTTCCTTTTCAGTGGACAAACTTGAAAGAAACATGTATTTTTCAAAATATTTCGGTGAGATAAGTTTAAACGCTAATCAATTCTGATGTCCCCCCAGAGGAGACATCCGAGTGCAACTTAAATCTTAACTAAACTATAGATAAAACAGAATAAAATTAAGTAAAACTGAGTAAATAAAAAATAATAAGTAAAGTAGCCATAAAATTAGATCATAATAATCGCCATCCGTGACAGAGCCGCGCTCAAGAGATCAAAGAGTCATGGTTTATCGACCCTTGGAATAAAGAACCTTACATATATCCATACAGGCCTCTAATCAGTCATATAGCCATATATTTCAGACTGCAAATGATGTCACTGTTCTGGCCTACGACTCGAATGTAGAAATCGTTTACCTTAATTGCAAGGTTCCATCTATTTTTACGAACAAAGTGCTTTTATTGGAGAACTAGGTTAAACTCGATTAGTCTTCGAATCGAGCAAAACAACGGAAGTCGCCTCTGTAGGAGGAGACACACCGTTATTACCTGTTCCTTTCTGCCGACAAACGTCGATGCATTACGAGCAGAATAAAACGCAAACGTCAACTGGTAGGAGAATTTGCAACGCCTCGTCGTACATCACGTCCCAAGAGCTTGGTCGTAGTGACGAGCCCTGCGTCGCCCCACCCTTTGATATGCATCATACAGCTAGCTTTCGTTGACTTCCTTGCAATGGGGAAACAACTTGTCCTTCAAAACTAGGGATTGAAGATGTTGAGGACGCGAGACATCGTTAATGTCGCTCCACTTCAAAGTTAGATTTGTGGTTGTGTCCTCTGACACTCGCCACCAGAGGGACAGCACACGTACCACTTTCTCGCAAGCTTCCAAATTCACTTCAAGAAGAGATAGCAAATCTTAGCATCAGACAGTACACGTTGAACCGATTGTTTGCGCTGTTGAGAATGTGTGAGAGAGGGTAGGGAGGAAAAGAGAGGGAAGAACGTTTCGTTCTGGGTCTGCTAGTGGTCTTACCCATCAGTAAGGCTACCAAAATAGCGGAATTGCGCCTTAGACGCTGGGATAGTAGGGATAGGTCGAAATTTCTATTATATAGAAACTATTATATGGAAACTGGTGAGTGTGCTGTTCCCTCTAGTGGCGAGAACCGCCACAGTCTTTTAATAGCTAGTAAAAACTTTTTAGCTGTTACCATTGAAACACGTTGCCTCATGTCGCTCGTGTGAGTGTGTATAAGAGGAAGTGAAGAAAAAGAGAAGGAAGAACGTTTCATCCTGGGTCTGCTAGTGGCCTTACTCATCAGTGAGGCTACTAAAATGGCGGAGTTGCGCCTTAGACCCTGGGATAGTAGGGATAGGTCAGAATTTCTATTATATAGAAATTGTGTAGGACATGAGTGCTCGTGGGAAACTGGTGAGTGTGCTGTCCCTCTAGTGGCGAGGACCGCCACAGTCTTTTAATAGCTAGTAAAAGCTTTTTAGCTGTTACCATTGAATCGCGTTGCTTCATGTCACTCGAGTGAGCGTGTGTAAGAGGGAATGAAGGAAAAGAGAAGGAAGAACGTTTCCTGAGCTTGCTAGTGGACTCATCAGTAAGGCTACCTAGCAGACCCTGTCTTAGACGCTGGGATAGTAGGGAAACTGGTGAGTGTGCTGTCTCTCTAGTGACGAGGACTGCCACAACATCAATCAAACACATAGTTTTCACGAACAATCTTTTAGATGTGCACACAGTTCGATAGAAACTTAGACGTATGCACAAACACACATTCTTAATAAACTACAGTCCACTTAAATCGCATATCATCTTGTCATTCATTCGTCGCCAACCAAACGATCGACACTGTGACACAACATCCTTCATTCCCTCTCACACGCATTTACACAGCGACACGAAGCAACTCGCTTCAGATTTGACCTAAACGCTTGTGGAATACGAATTGGCTTTTGGCCAGATCGGGGTTCGAGAGGCAGGAAACTATAATCTTTTCAAATTGCGTCTGGACACCATTAAAGAAACAAGTGGGTCTCGCTTCATCGAGAAAGAAATGATTAATCGGTTCATCCCTTCTCAGGAGAACCATCTGCCCTCTTGTCTACCGATGCTGCATCCGGCCAGACGCTAAGCAGGCGCTATGCAGATACTCCACTCTGGCTGCCAAAATGCACAGTGCCTAGCTTCTTCGAGGGTGCTCTTGGAGCCTGTTACAGCGTAAAATTAACAATTATAGTCTACTATATATTAAAATTGATTAACATGGTCAATAGCCACTTCCAAGGACCATTTCGTTATTGTACCTAACATAAAGCAGTTTGAAATGCAAATCCAGACGTAGCGATAATAATAATAAATAAAGTTGGAATTCTTATTTTAAATGATTTCTGGGATATTTTGGATTGGCTTAAATTGGTCTGTTTCAAGTGATTTTGGGCAAATTTTCGAGTGACTTTAGTTGGGCTATTTTAAATGATTTTTGGGATATATTGGAGTGGCTTAGTTGGTTCATTTTTAATGATTTTTGGGATATTTTAGAGTGGCTTCAATTGGTCTATTTCAAATGATTTTGGGGATATTTTAGAATGACTTCGATTGGTCTATTTTAAGAGATTTTGGGGATATTTTAGAGTGACTTCAATTGATCTATTTCAAGTGATTTGGGGGATATTTTGGAGAGGCTTGAATTGGTCTATTTCAAGTGATTTTGGGGATATTTTGGAATAACTTCAATTGACCTATTTCAAGTGATTTTGGGGATATTTTGGAGTGGCTTGAATTGGTCTATTTCAATTGATTTTGGGGATATTTTGGAGTGGCTTGAATTGGTCTATTTCAATTGATTTTGAGGATATGTTGTAGTGGCTTCAATTGGTCTATTTCAAATGATTTTGGGGATATTTTAGAGTGACTTCAATTGGTCTATTTCAAGTGATTTTGGGAATATTTTGTAGTGGCTTGATTTGGTCTATTCTTAAGGATTTTTGGGATATTTTGAAGTGGCTTGAATTGGTCTATTTTTAAGGGTTTTTGGGATATTTTGTAGTGACTTCAATTAGTATATTTCAAGTGATTTTGGGGATATTTTGTAAGAACAGTAAATAACCTCACTCACCAAATATTCGAATATCATATTCCATTGTTACAGTCGAGGTGCTCCTTAACCCTCTGCACTCGAGAGCTGCCTCTCAGTCACTACTTGCTTTGTTGCGGCAACTCGAGCTGTGACTCTCGGTCACCATTGGGTTGTCGCGATACCTCGAGCGACGTCCACGTTTATTTACGTTTGATTTCTTAGAAATTCGAAGTGTTGAACGATGTATAATCTTGCGAAGTGTAAAATGATGCACCTTCACATTATAGCGATAAGATTTTCTCATCTGAAACTACTCTTTGATAATAAATCAAGTTGCGTCTCTCCACATCAGTCTGAGCTTGGTTTTTGTGGCAATAAACAATATTATTTTCAAACTTTTCGAGGCCTATAATTATAGAATACAATAAAGAAATTGGTTCAAGGGAAGATGAATACAATTTTTCGATGTTGGACGACGAAATTATGCATAAAACACTTGATAACGGAGAAGAGGAAAACTATGATGAAAATAGTGACGAAGTAAGAGGTGAAAGAGGCGAAAAATTAGAATATTGATATAATATAAATTACAATAATGATTCCACATAAGAATGGATAACTTGCAGAGAATCTGAAGAAATACCGCAAAGAATATCGCGTGTACCCATTGCAAGTATTTTCAGACATGAAAGAACCATTAGATTTTTTGTGAGGCAGCTATGTTTTTTTCAGTGATTTCTAAAAAGTGTTTCAAGCGAACATTATTCAATTTCAAACGATCAGTTCGAACGATTTCAACCCTTCTGCCCTTATTTAATTTAAGAAGAGATTAAGGGGTCTGGGGTGGTTCTCGAGAAACTAGTTAATTAATAATTTGGAAATTATTAGAGAGTCAATATAATAACAAAATGTTATTTCTCGCAACAAAAGTACCAAATTAAAGACCGTGCAAACTTTTAAAATTTCGTTAAAACTTGTTAGAGTGCAAATAAATTAATTTAGGTAATAGCGTATCTCGTAATTTCGTTTAACCTTGCTACTTGCTTCATCGTTTGATTATATACAGGCTCGATACTTATCGCAATCCTTCTAATTTTTGTAAGCTTGATTAATTTTTGAATAACGTTGATGACGACAGTGCGTTGCATTGATTAACACTGTTGCTACAACATAAATACGCTCGTAACTTATCGTAATCTTTCTAATTTTTGTAAGCGTGATTAGTTTTTGAGTAACGTTGATGACGACAGTGCGTTGCATTGATTAACTTTGTTGCTACATCATAAATACGCTCGTAACTTATCGTAATCTTTCTAATTTTTGTAAGCGTGATTAGTTTTTGAATAACGTTGATGACAACAGTGCGTTGCATTGATTAACACTGTTGCTACATCATAAATACGATGATATTTTCGAAAAATATCGTTTTGTTTTTGTTAATATAATCATAGACCACGCATTTAAATGTAAAACAAAAAAAGTTTCGTCAACAAAAACGTAGTACAATTTTAAACTTGCTGCGATTTTACTGAACGACCAAACCCCCGCGAGATTCGCTGAAAAACAATGAAAATGTGTACCCTTCTGGCAAGTATTAACAAACTAACGACGAAACGTGATGTGTGTTTGCAGTTGGCGGCATGAACCGGCCGTCCAAATCCGTGACTCAAGCGAAGAAAGTGGCCCCACCGGCTGTGCCCGATGTGTTTCGACATTCTGGTTCCTCGTTTGGTTCCGCTGGATATGCGAGCAGCGAGGATAGCTGTTTCCTGTCTGGAAGTGGACCAGGCGGAACAATGGACGAGGGCTCGTACGGCGTGCCATCTGGGAAGAGTCCAGGACCTATTTTTACGCATCCTGGCTTCGCTTTCCCATCGATCGTCGGGAAATACGCTCATGCCGAGGATCAAGGTACGACGTGAACGTTGCGACGCGATGTCCATGTCTGCGACAAGCGCTATTTGTTGCGCTATTTGCGCTTATGTTGCTTTGTTGCTCCATTTGTTGCAGCGCCACGCACTGTTGCAGAAGTTCGTCGCGAGTCACATCAGAGTTTCCTCTCGTAATTGCTATTCTTTTTTTCAAATGTTGCGCTATTTGCGCTTATGTTGCTTTTGCTGCGCCATTTGTTGCAGCGCCACGCACTGTTGCAGAAGTTCGTCGCGAGTCACATCAGAGTTTCCTCTCGTAATTGCTATTCTTTTTTTCAAATGTTGCGCTATTTGCGCTTATGTTGCTTTTGCTGCGCCATTTGTTGCAGCGCCACGCACTGTTGCAGAAGTTCGTCGCGAGTCACATCAGAGTTTCTTCTCGTAATTGCTATTTTCTTTTTCAAATAATAGTAAATCACCTGCATAAATAAGCAATTCTTAGGAAAAAGGAGAGCAGTGCAATAGCGTCGATTGGCATTGCTCGCAGACAAATGAACGAAGCACTATCGCGCTGCATGGCACGATCCAACATGGATTTTTAACCCTTTCGCTACTACGGGTGACTATAGTCGCATCTATTACAGAAATGGAGCCAAAAATCAAGCCAAATGCTATCGACTCGCTTTTCTTCAATTCTAAGCGCTGTTGCAATGCTTATTTTATTCGAGACTGTCTTGTCATTGGCCTCTGGCACTCAAGTCGTTTTTCAGATAAAAGTCTTGGCTACGAATGCTGAAAACTGCGCACTTTCGGTGCTCTGTTCCACGCAAGGCACTCCTCGACGAGGACCGCCATAGCGAAAGAGTTAATGACCTAATATTTGTTTCTAAATCACCTGTATGTGGCATCCAGTAGCAGTCTTGCTCGACAATGGCCAATAGCGAATAAATAATTGATCAAGTTTATCGAAAGACGATAAATATCGTTACGCATCCAGTGTTCTTCAGTCCTATTTGAATATAATATAATACATAATAAACTGTTATTAATATTTGCAGCATTAATTCCGAATCGATAAAAGAATTACGAAATTTTTGATAGTGTCTGCATAGAATACTTAGTGTGAAATAATTGTGCAGAACGTAACTTGTATTTATCCATTTCAGGAATCGATATGACTCAAAGCCCAGGGAGAGACAGCCCAGGTAGTTCAGGATCAGGTTCTGGTTCCAGACACTCCACTGCTTCGTTAGATTCTGGAAGAGCTTCCGGGTATCATCTGGGTCCTAGAGGACCTGGTGCTCTAACTTCGTCTCCCAGGTGTTCTATAAGCTCACTTGGCAGCCATCTTGACAGACCAGCGGATCTCGACGTCGTTCATGCTTGGTTGACGGAAATCCAATACGAGGAATACTTTCCATTGTTCGCTTCCGCTGGTTACGACCTCGCTACCATAACGCGTATGACACCGGAAGATTTGACAGCGATAGGTAAGACGATTTCAATTACCTTTTCAAGTTACTCTCTGAAAGTATACCAAGTTATGATATGTGTCTGCAATTTAATCGTATTAATACTTTATCGTATGACGAGTCTGACTCGTGATGAGAATTTCGGGACAGACGTGAATATCAGTTAGACTCGTAGTCGTAATTTCGTGTCAAACGTGAGTATCACAAGTCGTACTCGTGATCTTAATATTGAGCCAAATATAATAATATAATAAGTAATATATATGTAATTAATCTTAGGCTACCAATATTCTCCCAAGTTAAATGGTACAGTAAGGGGTTAAATAACATGCTACGTGGTGTCACCAGCATTTGTTCAATAGCTTTGCAGGCGACATCAACGTGGTGTCATTGGCATTTGTCTGAAAATTTTCGCGGGGCAGCAATATGGTGCCATTGGACAGCATAGCGTTAAATTAGTTAGTCATTTCTATGAGCTAATGGTAAAATTTTAGTGCAACTATCACGGTAAATGGCAATAGAGTTAATTATGTTTTGCTTATAACTTCGCTTAGAGTGCACGTGCTCCACGCAAATTGTCGATAGATGCAACAGAGATAAAACAGTCAAGCACATTTTTTTCCAAGGTACCTGCAATTTATAAAAATAAACGAAAATCGTTATTCAGGTAAACTTTCGAAATTTTTCTTGAAGAAACATTTAATGCTTTGCACTCGGCTAAAATAGCAATATTTTAGCAATATTGTAGCAATAGTTTCTATTGCTAACGTCTTCCAGCAATAGAAAATTTCCATTTCAATAGAAAACATGAAAGAAAGTGGAAATTTTCTATTACTGGAAGACGTTGGCAATAGAAGTTAGAAATATTGTTAAAATAGAAATATTTTAGCAATATTGTAGCGATAGTTTCTATTGCCAACATCTTCCAGCAATAGAAAATTTCCATTTCAATAGAAAACTTCAGGAAAACATGCATTTCTCAAAAAGCTGCGGTGGAATATGTTTGTCCTCTGCAATCACTAATCAATACTCAGTGCGTTAAATACGTATATAGAATTTTCGAATGGTACATTTAGGATATTTTCAGACAAGTTCTATATTAATGAATTATCGTCCATGATCTAATACAATTTGAATAATAGACTCGCACACATCAAGATAATAGAAAAATTCCCTGTTCTCAATCCACACAATTATTCAGCCAAGAATACTGTTTACAATTCAATAAGAAATTCGAGAAAATGGAGCCTGTACAGAATGTAGAGGTCTGTACTTTTACACAAAGGTAGACCACAGAATATTCGACATAAATTTTGTTTTTAGTGACTTATAGTCATGCTAAAACCTATTATATGGAATATTTTGAGAAATATCACTGCTGGCGTATTAATTAGGACCACTTTTATACGTCATCTATACCATAGACCATCAATCGATGAAATAACTCCTTTAACCCTTTGCAGTCCGAATTACTCTTCAATTTAATAGTTCAGTCGCCAACAATTTCCTGCTATTTCAAGTGTTTCATTTGAAATTCTCTTGAAATTTACTTGAAAATGTTGTCAATTGCATGACAATTCCTCGACTGTTACTTGCAAACTCTAAAACAACTCTAAAACTTTGTTGCAATTTATATTTGCTTCTTTTTCTTATTTAGCGATGTCGAGTCACGCTCGACAAAGGACCGCAAAGGGTTAACCCTTTGCACTTAGATGTCCCCTCTGAGGGGACATCGCAAGTCTAGCATATATCACTTGGATGTCCCCTCTGAGGGAATTGATTAGTGATTACAAAGGTTAAACTTATTCTACCACAACTTTTTGAAAATTGCATGTTTGCCTGAAGTTTTCTATTCCTGAGAAAGCGCTGAGTGCAAAGGATTATTGCACTCTACGCCACGTTTCTTCTCTACGACCTCCTATTTACACTGTTTCTCAAATCATTCCCAATCACTTTCATCCTCATCCTCTCTTTCTCTCTCTCTCTCGTTCAGTTTTTTAAAAACTAGCAAGGGTTTTGGATAAAAGCAGGCAAATAAGTCTGCATCGGAACACTCGACGACGCTGAGTAAATCAACCATAAATCACCCTCTTAGCGACCAAGGATACGGGCTTCAAACTCCACACGATTATACCATCATTGAAGTTTACATAGAAAATAATTTGTTTAAATTCTGTGTGTGGAAAACTTTTTACGTCTTCGAAAACTGACTTTTTATCACCAATTTTGATAACTTAGCAATAAGTTGCTGGCGAACCAAGGATAAATCTTGTATTAGCTATTGATTTTCAAATTTAATTCTCATTGCTCATCAAAGACTATTAGAAAAAATTGCTAAACGACAATTTGTTTCAACAAGACACGATTTAACGATTCGCTAATAATCTGAATCTTTGAAACAACCTTCCACCACAGGGACTGTACTGTACATTAAAAATTCGATGTATTTTCAGGGATTAAGAAGCCTAATCATCGGAAACGCTTGAAAGCGGAGATAGACAATTTGAACATAGGAGATGGATTGCCAGAGCATATTCCTGGCTCGTTGGAAGAGTGGCTCAGACTTTTACGGCTAGAGGAATACCTTGGTGCTCTTCATCAGCAGGGTATGCGTTCAGTTGAGGACGTGACGACTCTCACCTGGGAAGACCTTGAGGACATTGGTATCGTGCGTCTCGGTCATCAGAAGAAATTATTATTGGCCATTAAACGAGTGAAGGATATTCGTGCTGGTAAACGTATACAACCGCTTGATCTTGCACGGCTACCTCCGCATCCTGGACAAACACAGGTAAATAAATGAGTATTTTTGTGGTATTCCAACTGTTAACGTGCAAACAGTTATGATTTTTAAGTTTGCTCATGGCATTAAAGTTAAATTTATGCTAGGAGTAGAACATGTTATATTTTTAATTGACGAGATTGTGAAATATGTTGTCGAGTTACATGGAAGCCTTTTATATTACTATAGTAAACGTTCAATATGGTTGTGCCCATAGTCAGTGCAAGTACAAGGATAGTGTGGAATTGCAGGAACAAGTATTCATCGAGTCAAAAGTAAGATGTACGACAAACTTATTCTTGACGTGTTACAGAGTTTTTGTGGCCCTCACAATTGACTGATATAACTAATTTTTCATTGCTCGAGCACGGGCATGCTTGCGATGATGCTCATACGGTTGATATATCTTGTGTGTAGTTTAAACTTCTCAGAAGCACAGACTTCTATTTTAATTTTTTGATGAGAAAACAATAAATAAAAGATATACATTTTTTAGTGCGAGCTACTAATATTGTACAAAGATATGAAAGATATGGAAGTTCTCGTTTTGAGTGTATTTATTATAAAATGAAAATGTTTTACCAACCAAATGTGTAGCATAGCGCGTGAATTATTTGCTTGCAAGTAGAATTCTTCTTTTTCGTTATACAAATATTCAATTCCTTGTAATCTTCTTAGAATGTTGTAGACACAATTTCAAGACAGACCTTGCCTCATTAATAATCTACGTAATTAATATTTCCATCATATATTAGCTATACATAAACTTATCATAATGTTTACCATTTAAAACCATGAGAGGCTTTTCTATCATATTTTTAATCAATCTCTGACTTCATGGTTATTGCTAGTTGTATGTTAGTGTTCAATTTGTTAGTGTTTTGCCAGTTATCTTTTATCAATTTATTAATTTAGCTTCCATTCATAATTGAACCATTTATTTCTTATTTATTTGAGAAAGATTAAAAGCGTTAGTACAAGTAACACAGTATTTGTAACTACAATAAATAATTGTTTGCAACCAAGAGAGTAGAAATTTATATAAAATTTTGTTTAAAAGTTACATTTGCACCTGAGGATTTTCTCTTATGAAATATTATTGCTTAGATGCAATGCGTGATTTTTGAGATATTAATGTTAATTCAATTTTAACATCAGTTTTGTTTTTTGCTTTTTTTTCTTATTAATAGTTCTATTAAAATATTATATTAACTCTAGATTTTTTGAGTTTTGAGCTACCATGTAAAATTCTAAGGGTGAGATTCTTTGAACTGAAATTCTTTCTTACATATTTATCCTAAAATCGTTGTGTCTCACAAAAGTGTTATAAAGTGCTGTAACATAAAATTTTTTGTGAAATTTTTACAGGAAGAAAGCAGCAAAAATAGATCTTTACATACGACTTATAAGTCTGTAGAAACTTCCTCCATTTCATAGAAAATTTGAAGATTGATTTTAGAAGTCGCTGTATGAGTCCAGAATGACTTCAGAATAACTTCATCTTTCTCTATAAAAATAAACGTAGAGTAGGCCAATTCGAAACACAAGAATGTAATCGTTTCTGACACTGTAAAAATAAAAATAGACGTAATTAGTTATCGTCTGTTGGTCGAAACTTGAAAAGCGAGATTTTCCAGTGGAAAGAATAAATACTTCGTTTTGGCACGTACCAATCTCTGTCTATATAAATACTCCATACGTTTGAACGTGACGATTGTCTAAAAAAAGAATACAAAAAACAATTATAATGAAAAGCTTTCATATATGACAAAATTGTTCATTCTTAACGTGCAAACTTGTGGTTGTTTCAACCTTTGGAATTAATTCAACGTTTTGCTAGAATTTTTCTATTCTTAATTCAATATTTTTATTTTTTCATTTCATTTGATCTTTTATAATCCTCCCTTTCTGTCAAAGATTGAAAGAAAGATTTTCTCATTTTCCAAGACTTTTGCTTTGAATTCTGCTTCAGAAATCAGCATCATCTAATCTCGAAATATAGAGCGAGTCTTTTCTATGGATATCTTGCAATCATGTTTTGTGTGTGCGTGTGTATGTTTTGTAGAAATACTTTTACACATAAAAAGAAAAAGAAACAGATAAAAATCGTTACTTTATATAAAATTCTATAATTGGTTTAATAATTTCATTCTTGGTACTTAATATACAGTTTCCTTTCTCAACCCTTTACACTTGGATGTCCCCTCTGAGGGAACATCAGCATTGATTAGTGTTATTAATAAGTTCAACTTATTCCACTGCAGCTTTTTGAGAAATGAATGTTCTCCTCAAGTTTTCTATTGAAATAGAAATTTTCTATTGCTGAGAGACAGCTATTGCTAACAAAATATTGCTAAAACATTGCTACTTTAGCAATAGAAACCATTGCAATATTATAAAATAGCAATATTTTAGTAATATTTTGTTAGCAATAGAAACTATTGCTAAAATATTGCTATTTTATAATGTTGCAATAGTTTCTATTGCTATAATAATATTGTATTTGCAATAATTTTATAATATTGCAATAGTTTCTATTGCTAACAAAATATTACTAAAATATTGCTATTTTATAATACTGCAATAGTTTCTATTGCTAAAATAATATTGTATTAGTAATAATTTTATAATATTGCAATAGTTTCTATTGCTAACAAAATATTGCTAAAATGTTGCTATTTAGCAATAGTTTCTATCACTAATGTCCAGAAAAGAGCCGAGTGCAAAGGATTAACATATCGCAAGAACCTTCGTGACGATATTGCTATTTTTTTACATAAAATTGTAGTTGATATCTTTTTTCTGTCAAAAGTTATAGCCTCCGAAAGATTTCGCTAAACTTCGCTACTTTGTACTCCCCCCCCTCCGTTATTTTAAGGCCTGTCAAAAAGTTACGCCGCCAATTGATGACCCACAGATAGATCTACAAATTGCAAAATTTTTTGGGGACAAAAACATATGGTTTTTGAATAGGGTCCTTTGTTCATACATGTAGGTTTTCCGTTTTCCAAGTATATCTTCAAATTATCGAATTTTGAAAAGCGAATCATCTTATATAATCTTATTCTTATTTCCTTATTCTCGTCTTACCTGAATTTATAGAATCATTCGTATTAAATCCTTAATAATGTTACCAAATATGCTATATAGGTTATACATAACTTACGATACATAAATTATTATTACCACACTCGCCACTGCCAACATGAATTCACATTCTTGCAAATTCCACTTCTGACGTGAATTTACGTCTTGTAATTTCTTTGTCTTAAACATCACATATTTACAAGACGGTTATTTCAAAATAGATGTTATAATTTTTATCCTTGCCTTAACGATATAAGTTTGCAGCAACCAGTTTCAAAATTTCATTATTTTCGCCAATACCCAGTCCTAGAAATGTATAAAATTTGCCAGTCGTGAATACGTTGACTGAATACACAATAAAAACTGAATTGAAAACATAAATCAACTACTAATAAGTAGTTATACTCCTGACCAAGTATCGTGCAGTTTAAAAGCTTGTGATCTTGTCTATTCGACACTTAACCTCTCTTGCCCATTGCAGTAGTCTTCATATTTAGCTTAAGTCGACAATGTGTTTCCAGGATGTAGTCATTCAGCGAGGAGGCCCCGATTTACCATCTCCCGACGAGGATTGTTCCTCGCCTGTTTTGAGATCTTTCCAGAGAGGGGGCAGCGATAGTACATCTGGAAGCGCATGGAGAAGTATGTACGCTGCTTTGCCAACCGATTATAACATCGTCGGTCGAACTGGTTCACGAGGAAAGTCTTTAGAGAGCTTAGAGGATGCACCTCTCGGATATCCTCCGTCGCCAGCACCTTCTGCGCATCCGCAACAAAATGAATGGCGCCCGCGCAGTTTTGAAGATGGCGATTTAACTCCTACAAATGATACTTCCGTGGTAGACGCGGGTGGCGGAACTCTTCCACGACCAAGACACTGTCTTGTTCGCCCACGACCTGTAGCTAAGGTAATACGCAGTTTCGTTGCGAAAGGACTAACCTTTATTTGTATATTAAGAGTTAACTTTTATTGTACACAAACCTTTTCGCTCCACTTGCGCTGGAAAGTCGTGCTGCGCTCGTCGGGATGGTTTTGTCAGAAAATCGCCAACGACTTGCTGTACATGTTGGCAGGTAATTATCACAGAAGTAAAAATGACGCGCGTGGCACGTCGACTGAGATTGTTTACCAGAGTACAGTCTCTGATTGCATTGCATCGCGAACAGTTATGCAACCCATACTCTAAAATGGAAAGCGCATCTGTGAATTTCTTGCCAGCGCAAGTGGTTAATTATTGGTATTTATGAGTATTATATTCGATTTTTATGAAAAAGAACTCTGACCAAGGAACGTATGCTGCCAGTGCGTCAAAAGAAAACGGTTGAATATGCATGATTGGACAGTTGGAGATAACAAATGAACAGCGCCTAAAGATGTTGTTCGCTAGGAGAGAGCGACGCTGACTGAGCGGCTAAAGGCACTGTTCACAGCGAAGGGATTAAATGATTGTCTACATTCGTGCTTTATTCAATAAGCAACATTATCAATTTCAGATATACCATTACCAAATATAATATTACACCTTCACCAATGATCAGAGAAATTTTTTATTACGACAACCAAATGTTAAATATTTTCTAATTTTCATTTATGATTTGTCTCGTACTATAGGTAACCGCGACTCCAGGACAATTCAAGTCATTGCCCAGGGACTTTGATAACAAGTATCAATTAACTTACGGACTTGAAAGTAGTCCACATCTCCCGAAACGTTGTCCTCCGTCTCCTCCAAGACGTCAGAGCTCCAGAGACAACAATGGTTCCAATGTCGGAGTCGGTGGATCAGGAGTTAGCGACGTCGTGATAGATTGCAGCGGACCAGTACCAACTGCTTCCTGCGAGGAACATCACATGCATCATCATCAGCATCATCACCTGATGCATCATCCATCTCCCCCACCGCCCGCACCCGCACCAGTGCCATCTACTTCGCCTCAAATGAATCGGCCACCCTCTTCCATGTCTCGTTCTTGGGGTAGCGTCAGTGTCAATGTTAACGAAGAACACGAGTTGATAGCATCTCTAGCTCTTCAACACCGTAACGGATCTGATGCCAGTTTTAAGGTAACATCATTCAATTCATATTTTATATAATAAATTAATATATTTGAAACTAATATGTTCCTTAAATGAAGCTTCAGTATATATTTTTTATGCTTAAACAAGTTTGCAGCTAGTTTCGCAAGGAATGTTTTATGTTTTCACTAGTATTACACTAGTATTACACGATTACATGATTACAATCCTCATGATAGTCATTATTCGTATAGAACATGGCAAGGGACTTTCTTCACTACTAGAGTCCACCTTATATAGGTTCTGCTAATATTAACCCTTTGCACTTGGATGTCCCCTCTGAGGGGACATCAGCATTGATTAGTGATTATGAAGGTTAAACTTAGTCCACCACAGCTTTTTGAGAAATGCATGTTTCCCTGAAGTTTTCTATTGAAATGGAAATTTTCTATTGCTAACATCTGGGAAAAAGCTAAGTGCAAAGGGTTAGAGATTCGAATAATAGTTCCTATTGCTAAAATATTGTTATTTTAGCAATAGTATTTCTATTGCTAACACCTGGGAAGCAGCCGAGTGCAAAGGATTAAAGATTTGCTGTTGCTGTCCAGCCATGTGACGGCAGTTATGTATTAAAATGCAGATATAATTCCTAGTATTGTTATTTATACGTTATTGTGTTGTTATAGGTTATTCTTTTTTGTAGAATTCAATTCTGGTAACCATTTTCATGTCCATTCCATAATCAATTAATTATAATTCTATGACTATGCTATTATAATAAATGATCAAACATAATGACTGTTATACAAAATAGATGAAATTATATTATTAAATATATGAGATTGTGTATAAATTGTTTTTAGAAAGTATATATAGTTTTAAGTTCATTGTTACTTTTGAGATAGGATCCTGGACTTCTTTTGAATTACTTAAAGGGCATTAAATGGGCAATCTCTATGGTTCTTATTTACCATCAATACATAATTACAATCTTTTAACTCATTCTTTATACACATTTTCGGTAATTATTTATAAAACAATCGTTGTCCTCGATCACTTTCTAATATGTCCTAAAAATCAACATTTTGAACAATTTTTACTTTTAACTATCAAACTGTTAATAATTTGCAAAAAATTACTAATCGCTACTGTGAATTCTGCCTATAAATGTGCATTTGTGAGAGCATATGTGCCGTAAAGCTACTTGTTACGCTATTAGATCGCTTATGTTGATGCGCACCAAGTTTCCATTCGAAGAATTCATTATGCACCTGGCCGATAACTCACGTATACACTCTCTCACAGACTTATACTTACAGAATTTGTATAGTAGTGGCGATCGTTAATTTCTATAAATATCCAAAAATCATTAAAATCACTGAGAATTCTCTTTGTAATAATCGTTCTTTTCTAAAGTGCTTCATTTTTTTTTTTTTTTTTTAGATAATTGTAAATCTGGATACATAACTACATAATAAGGCGGTGTCGGCGAATATCAACATTTCACTATTAATATATTTGAGATATTGGCTGTATATATTATATACAAAACTGGTTTTCACACATTTCATTTGGGAATTTCTGGTTTTATATTCTTAATTTCTGAATGTACTTTTTTAATTTTTACTGTGCTACATATTTTATTGTACAACGAAAGTAAATTGTATATCTGCTTAGGAAAATGAGCCTTAATTGTTGTAACAGTCCTGTATGCCATACCTTATTGAAAGCTTTTTTTATGTCTATAAAAAGTATTGAGCGCAGTAGTGTTTATTTTCTATTGCATGATTTATTTCATTGACCATTATGTGTATTTGTTAAATAGTTCTGTGTGTGTTTCTGAATCCAAATTGGTGCTCTGGTATTAGTTTGTCACCTTCCTCTATAAGCTTCAAACAGTTGTAGATTATTCTTTTCTATGTTAACTATAATTTTTACTGACCCTTGAAGAAGCAAGGTTGGTTTGTAAAACTGGAATTATTAAACATTAAATATATATAATTAAACATTTAAATACTGTATTCTTAGCATCAAGTAATTTGTATATACTTTCAATTTGTGAATCTTATCATTTTTTCCTGCTGCATTTTTCTAACAATTATATATTTTTTAATAGAAACAAGTTCATAATTACACAAATTTTTATTCATTTTATTTGTATATACCAAGAAAAGTAGTTTAATTTATACATATATAAAATTTAATTTGCATTGCTTAACAAATAGAAAGTAAGTTATTTTTAGGGTCTTCTGCTTGTGTCACAAACTCTATGTTCCTTTTGTGTCGTGGTAGTTCTAATGTTATAAGTGTGTTTAATATTTTCTATACATTAAAGAGGTCAGTATACATATATTATTGTTTTTATGTTGCAGTTTGACTAAGCATAGTAGCAATGATTATTTGGTATTAAATTTAGTCATATTACTGTTTTTACTCGATTGTCCAGCTTTTGTAGTTTCTCCACACTGGACATACGTCATATATTAGTTCTCACGTGGGATTCTCTAAAATAATATGTAAATAATATATAACTTATAGAAATTATTCCAAAAAACAAAGTAATTGTTTGTAAATATTTATAATATGTTCATATTTTGTCTCGTGCAAAATAATTATGTGAGTATGTCAGGGTCTAAACTTTTTAGAAATTTTTTAGAAATCCTTTTTTTTTTTTAGAATACTTTTAAGGTACAGATTCATTTATTGTATATTCTTGTATCATATTACCGTTATATGTCAATGTGGACAACAAATGTTGTATTGTTATCTGTCACAATACAATACTTATCCTCCCCATTGACATAAAATGACAATACAATAAAGAAATATGCAAGAAGTTGGATATCCATGTGTTTCATATGCAAGAAGTTGGATTAACATGTGTTTCATATAAATACATAAAATCTTAGAATAGAGTATAAGTATCGTCTTATGTACATAGTATATACGTAAGTATCTGGACAAAATTGTATAATGCTCATAAATATTGAAAATATTTTCACAAATATATGTAACATATTTTTCAACAACTTTGACGCATTTCTGTATTATTTTCAAATTATCGCGTTTAAGAAGATTGTAGAAATTATGGATATAATTGTATAAGTTGTTATTTATGCGTTAATTACATTTTTGGATATAATTTATCGCGTATTTTGTGCACTATGCAATATATTAATAGATTAATTATATTTTTTCAGTCAAGTTCCAGTACGGAATCTGATTCATTACCATTTGCAAATGAAAATGCTGGTACAATAAAACAGAGAGCTGCACGTGCACAAGAATACGCAAGCAATAATACTACCAACAATATGCAGAGTCATGGAATAAGTCATCACAGTGGCGGCAGTGCGCCAGCAGATGTATTGCACGATATCGGAAATATGCTTGCAAATCTTACCGATGAACTCGATGCCATGCTCGAAGAAGAAAAACGTCAAGGCTTAAATTCGTAATCATTGCTACCTTTGTTGAAATGCTTTTTTTTTAATTACTGTCGTTACGATGAATAATACAAACTTAGCAACAAAAATCGACGACAAAAATATAATTTTCTCATTTTATGATGTAGAACATAGTAGATTGTGTGCACATACAATTTGCAACGTTAAATAGGAAGAGTGTTATGTATGAACTCGAATTTTAGCTTGCGACTTTACAAATAGTCATTTTGAAACAAAAAATGTTCGATATTGGTCAAATATCAAACTATGTTTCATTATGTTAACTTACAACAATATTCCGTTATAATCATATAGTTTAATGTAGTGGATTGTATTCTTTATATGGTATAGTATGCATTTTTTGTTTTCTTTATTCTTTCCTTTTCTATTTGCAGGACAAATTTCTTATTTTTCTATCAAAATATTATAAAATTTTTATGAAGTTTCCAGAGATCTGAATATTACACATCTGCAATTTTTATATTCCTTTCGAGTACTTATAACTGTATGTTATTAAATAATATAAAAACTACAAACGTTTATCTGTTTTGTATTGCAGATGTTTTTACAAGAAAATTATATGTTGAATTTGTACGCAAATTATAGTTACGCAAAGAAAAATGTATTAAGATAGAATCATATTTACTAAATACATAAATATATAATAGATACTCCCTTATATGCCTTATAATAAGAAGACTGTATAGTAAAATGTTGGTGTAGCCTAGTTCTTGAAACATACTTCTATTTGTGTATCACAAACAGTGATCCTTTTTCTCTGGAGACTTCATTACATACCAAGATATGTACATTCCAACTAGTGTATTTCCTTTTTCACTTCCGTCCTTTGCTAAAAAGATAGCATGTTAGACTGGGACCTTCATAACAGTTGGAACTGTTAGACATTTTGAGATTAGTGCGATAAAAAGAAATAAATTTTTGCATCCCCTTTTCTAGAATAAAACATAATTCAGCCAGCAATGTTGAGGAATAACATATTATTGAGTCAAGCTGTTTTGATAACGAATTATAATTATATATATGACTATATTGTGGTGCAACTTCTATACGAGTTTACAATAGTTTATATGAAAAAATTTACATCTTCCATTATTTGAACTTGTTGTCACAAGACCTGTGAAGGCGAATGAATATAAACATTTAATTGCCAAGTAAATTTCGAGATTATACAATTTAATACAAAATCATACGCACTGTATGCCAATTAACATTTTATATTTATTATCCGTACTAATACAGTGGTGTACGTAACTCACTATTGTTATATGGTGCACAAGAACATATGGAATGCAGAGTATCCATATGTACTAAATCAAAGTAATCATCATAGTAGGATCTTGTCGATAAAACGTGTTCAGATTTTCTCCAAATTTAAATATTATACTTATCTATACTGATCTGTATTAACATTCGTGCATAAGATTTTATGCATAAATTTTGCTATACAAAAGTTTTTGTACACCTGTGTATGCATATAAATATACATTTATATATGATACCAGATTTTTTCTGGATCATGTGTTTTATATATGATCTATTCTGTTTAAACTCTGTTTAAGTGTTTTGAAATCTATTGCTTTATTAATTCTTTTTTTAAACGTTATGCCACTTGTTTCGTTCCATCATTAACATATACATATATATATAGATATATATATCCTCAATATAATATATTCACATAAATAGTGTGCATTTCTAACTAAAATTGTGAAATTCTAAAGATTTTTAAATTTACACAATTAATATCTGGAATTGTCATATATAAACGTATATAAGATTTCAGGAAAACATTTTAATAATTTAATACTTCGTATCTTTTTACATTTTTTGAGGAGTACGAACTCCCTGCATGAATCAGTTTTACAACTAAAACATAAATTATTTAGAATGAATTCAATTATAATATCTTCATTCTAATGTATTTTTAATCATAAAAATAATGGTTTGTTATACATATTTAAGTCTAGTTACACTCTACCATTATAGAAAGAAAAACTGTGGTAGGACATATGCAAGATTTTGAAATATACATCAAACTTAGGTTAATCAATTAAACATTGGGGCTACATTATTGTGGCCTGCAGACTTGTTAACTACTGTAGGTACATAGTGGGTATACATATATCGGTTTAAGCAGTGTACTTAGGGAAACTGTATTGAGGTGCTGCATATTTATTTTCACCCTTTATTCTTACTATATGTTGTTACGTACAAATATTTCATTAGCATAAACATTAATGTCCCACAGATCGAAGTAATTTCAAATGCTGGTAACAAGCAAAATGTTTTATACTAGTACCACGTAATCGATTAATAATAGTTGTTTTTATAACATACAACTTGACAAATACGATGGAAGGTAACGCACACTGCCAATTTTTATAGCATTTTTTATCGATGCTGCAATAATGAATTGGTATTATAATTACCAAGTAAATTAAAAAATTTAGGTATTATATTAAAATAATCTGTGTGTTTGGAAACACTTAAGCAGTGCATCTGAGCAATTAATATAGATCTGTCTAGTATTCGTTTACTTTTAAATTCCCGATTACAAAATATGTTGAGAAAGTATTATGAATATTTTCATTAAAACCTGAAAAGTACTATTTTAAGTGAAATATCATCAAATATGATGCTAATAATCTGTGGTTCAGTAAAAAATAAAAATACTGTCAACACAGATCACGATGTAAAAATATTATACCCTAATGTATACATGATAAGATTTTTATTGTAATGACATTATTAAAAATGGTTAGAAACGTGAAATTATTATTTTTAAATAAAAAAATGTACACAAAATGAAATAAGTTTGCTTAAAGCATTACTTTAATTTGTAATTCAATATAAGAGAAAAATCATTATAGATCAGATACATAATACAATATATATTAAAACGTTTAGGTGAAATTAATGCATTCAAGTAAATAAAAAACGATGTATTAGATTAAATGTTTGAAAAGAAATTCATGGCATTCATAAAATAGATGAAATGTATATCATTTACTACTTTTAAGCCACTATCTTTGTTATTTCTACAAACAGAAGATAATGACTGATTCTCAGTGATAATATTAAAAGAATTTAATTGTTGATTAAATTTCAAGCAGCTAATCCAGGATTCCTGAAGCACATTGCTTCTATATGGTGTATACACACATATTATACATATATAAATATTATATAAATACAAATAATAAGTATAAATATAAATATGGATATAAATATGTTTATATTTACATTTATATTTGTATTATATTATATATAGTCATAGTTTTTGTACAAACATATGCATCGCTGCAGTTTTGTTCAGCGAACTCAATACCCGCCTAATTGCATTTTACGAGTCCTTGAGACCACCTCCTACTTTCTGTATTTGTTTAAATGCACATTAATTATATTACTTGGTTTATCAAATATGATGAAAGAGATAATTAAATAAAACTAACTGAGAGACATCATTTTTATCGTTTTTTCAGTACATACCCAAAATAAGAGACTAGTAATTCCACTATATAGTGGTAGAAAGCACACATCCCTCTTACAAGAGTAAATCCGCAAAAGAATATTCGTTTGATGTACACGAAATGTCAGTTTTGCAAACAAAACATTATTATGCATATAATTGTTTGAAAACTTATACTTAATATAATTAATCCTTCTTATTAATTTAAATTTGTATAAAACAAGAACTCCAAGAAGTCAGAAATAATTCAAATAATTCAAATACTGCTTTTACAGCTTCTTTACACAGATTTGACTATTAAACTATTGAAAATATGAAAATTTATTTGTATCAGATCTGAAAAACCTAAACTATGTGGCAAAATCATATTATAATATTAAAAAATATACGTACCTATTCTAAGAAAGAGTATAACATTATGCAAATATTTAAATATGTACATGCTTTTACATATCGCTCATGATCATAGTTCAATTGTTTGCATAACTTTGAGTTAACTTGGGTAGTGCCTTTAGTGGTCTTTGACAAATTCTTTTTTAATTAATTTGTTTGATATACATACAAATAACAGGAAAAATAATAAAAACATACGGTTCAGCCATTTCTCCTCTGCATCCATGTAGTCTATATATAAGAAACAAATGAAATTTCAATGTTTATGAAATGACTGTTTACTATCGTTGCGCTACTGTTTTCAACGGTACGTTGAATGTGTTTATCTGTTATTCAGTATTGCACTTGATGGATTGTTTAATTTTATGCTTTTAAATAAAATTAAATCATTCGCAAGGTTTATATGCTTTCTTTTGAGAGAAGGATGTTTTCATAAATACCATAAAGTGTTGTGTGTTTCCAACGTAGTAAATTACTGGTATTTATGCATAAGAGGGGTATTATACATTGGCAGTTTCAGCTAATTTTGTTTAAGTAAGAAAATGATGTTTTTGGTGACACTTGGAGCCCTTCTTTGAAATTTTACAGTTATATTAAACATCTTGTAAGTATATTTAATATTAATGACAGGTAATGTAGTTTGAATATTATTATAAATTCATATACATGTATTAGAGTTAATTTTTTCTTAATTTTCACAGTAGATGACCATTTAAGGGCGCAGAATTTTCATTTTTAATGCTTACTCTTTATTTTTATCTAAATTCAATGAGTGAATGTTTTGTAAACTCTACTGAAGTGTATTAATTAAACAGGAATACTTTTTTTGCTTATACAGTTGTTGATTAAAGAATTAGAATTAAACATTTTCAAGATTTTGAGTTAATAGTTGACCATCCAACAAATAAGAAAATCTAGCAGATGACCTTATTTGGCATCGGTACTTGACCATCTAGATAGTTATATTTAAATAGGGTTGAGTTGTTAAATAACAGGCAAATTGCAACAACTTTGCGTTTTGCTTGAAATATAAAATAGTATAACTCGTTAGAAGTTTTAAGAAAAGGAATGCATCTCTGGAGCATTAAATATATTCCTCATTGAGTTAGTCTTGTTTGACCAAATTCTTATTTTATCAACTTCAATGTGTTAGTGATCAATTACAGGTACATGGTCAATTACTAATGCTTTTTCCTTAAATATCTTTGGTAAGAATTAATAATGAAACAAAATCCAAGCAAAGTATCCATGTGTATTAAATTGAAGTTATTATGGTAGAATCTTGTTGCTAAAATGCAATCAGATTTTCTTCAAATTGAAACATTCTATTGACTTATATAACAGTTCATTTTCATCAAGTATTTAGTACTTAGTCTTTACTACTTTTTAGTCTTAAAAGTTATAAACTCTTGTTTTGTTTTTCTCTTTAAATGTGTTGGAACTATTATATAAAGAGTATTAACATAATTATGAATGTAAGGTTCTATTGATTTTAATGTATAAAATTGTAGTTCTAAAGTAGTTGAGTTCTAGTACTAAAATCTTATTGATACATTATTTCAGACTTATGAACTGTTATTTCATTCCAATTACATGAAAGATTACCTTAACTAAGTATAGATTTTTAAAATATACATATTTAATTAATTAATTGAGATATATATATTTAATTAAAATATGCAGAGTAAAGTAGAATGAGAGCCACAATTTTGTACTTGTTCAATGTATGCAATCCTTGATGAAAACTAATTTTGTAATCATACATTTCTTAGTTTGTTTTGTTTTTTATCCGCTACAATATTTTTAGTTATACAAGGCACTAAAAGTGATGTAAAACTACAAAATTTTATTAATCGATACAATAGAACATCGTATCTATGGTAAAAATTACACCTGTTAGGAAAAGGATCGAGTAAAGTTAGAAGAGCAGTTGTTTCTATTGTGCCGTGCCATTAATCATATTCTCTTTCTCTCGCCCACTCGAATTCATCCTTTTCGCTTTCTTTCTTTACCAAATACATTTATCTCGATCTAATCTGTGATACATGCACCGTACATATTTACAAAAAGTTTATTCGTTTTCAAATGGAACCGAAAGATGATTGGTGCTCTCATTCAGTTGGGTTTTACTCTCAGCTGCATGAGTGCGCTCGCGAAGGTTCTGCGCTTCGTACACGACAAGTTTTACACTTCGTGCACCAGTGGAGCCGCTATCGTGGTCGAGATGTCTCGTTTTTAGAAGTTTTTTCATCGAGATCGCCGTATCCTACCTCGACCTAGTTTTTTCCCGTATACACCAGTGAATATTGTGTGCCAAAGTGCGGAAAATGATAATTGTTAAGCGTGTGAGAGGTGACCCAGTTCGTTTGAAAGGTTAATTTGACTAATGCGAGGTGTGACTCGAGGTACAGGATAGCTTCTGTCTACTCGACAACCTTCCATACTAGTTGCCACTGGTTGCCATGAGATAGTTTCGCGTGGATGCCTCGTTTTGAAGTAGATTGTCCGAGGCTTTCTCAGTAATTCGTAATCTTTTAAGAATCAGGTTAAAGGGTTAACGGTTCCTCTGTTGTCTTCGTCACGAAGATTGTTAAACACACCGCCAAATGTAATGTCGCGTTGCTTTGACAGTATGTGTACGTATCATCCGCATTTCTGTGAATAATTTTCACTTCGTGCATCAAGTACTCGATTGTTGATAATTTAAATAGCTGAACCAAGGATCCAGATCAAAAATGTTACTTTCTATGAATATTCGAAGTGGTTCAGAAAAGATTATTTAAGAAATTGTTGAATAATAATTTATTAAAAATCTATTTTTCTTCAGACCTGTTGCGTATTATTTATATTCTCGATATTCTTTTAAAGAAATTTAAATAATTCAAATTCAATTGTACTATTTTTTTCGATACGTATCGATTTAAATATTTCTAATAGCTGCATACTATTTTTTCGATATGTATCGATTTAAATATATTTAATAGCTGCATATTATTTTTTCGATATGTATCGATTTAAATATTTCTAATAGCTGCATATTATTTTTTCCGATATGTATCGATTTAAATATTTCTAATAGCTGCATACTATTTTTTCGATATGTATCGATTTAAAAATTTCTAATAGCTGTATATTATTTTTTCCGATATGTATCGATTTAAATATTTCTAATAGCTGCATATTATTTTTTCCGATATGTATCGATTTAAATATTTGAAGCAATACAGATTCGATAAGAGTTTTATATCATAAATAAACACGTAACATTTTCTTTCCATTAAAAATGGTGCGTACATACGGATGTCATAAAAAGATGTGAAATTCTCTACCGCAACGAATTTCGATCTAAACTTGTCACACTATCGGATCATGTAAATCATCGCGTGGAGATGTAGAAACACAGAAAGGAGAGAAGTACCGTTTCTCAAAACGGTCGGTCGCCAGGGCGACGATAATTTGCAACGTAAACGTTCCCATACAGTTAGTTTTAGGTCAGTTGCGAGTTACATTGTCAATGTTCTCATCGTCGAGAAAATATCACATTGTTACAACAATTTTCTGTTCCTACTGCGTTAATGACATCGAAATCGATTTATTCCTCGTTCCACTTGCGAGAAACGAATCAGAAATGAGAACGAAGTAATCTCGTTACACGCTATATTCAGACTTTCAAATACAATTCATTTTATTACAATAAAGTCTGCAGCTTTCTATTAAAAATTTGAGTTGCGTTCGTTGCGTTGAAAAATAAACACGCGAGTTACAACATTATACGTACGATGTAAATAAATGTTCGAACGATAATTTACATGTACGCTTGCGATAAAAATGAAATTTCTACTCGGTCGTTTGAATAATTTTTTATTCCGTTTAAGCGTTACGCGTAGACGCATTCAGTATTTATAATTTTAATCGTGCATTTTCTCACGTGAATGAATCTCATGAGGCAATGTTTTTGGAACAAATGTCAGTATACTTTCTAACGTTCACACGCGAGAACGCGCGAGAAAGAAGGCGAAGGAGCGTGCAAGAAAAGTACATACCGCTGTCACGTTGCGTTTTTTTATCTTCGGATTTAAAACAGGTGTTCCTGACACGGCGAAACGGAGAAAATCGGAACTGAACTCGTTGCGGACAAAGTCGAATCGTACGTCGCGAACTCGTGATTTCTTCTGCCGCTAAATGAAGAGGAGAGACGATTGTTCGTGCTCATTCGCTTTCTCTTTGAACTTTTAGCGCGCGGAACTGATTTAATGTGATCCGTTCGAGCGAATCCACCAGTTCCCAAGACTTCGTTGGTGACAAATTCCTGAAGACGGAATAATATGTGTTTGCATACAGTTTCGAGTGATAATGTGAATCAAGACCAGACTTCCGCTTTTATCGACACTGTCCGTTGGCCTAGTATGAGGTTACGAAAAGGAAGATTTCGCCCCGTCGATTACAAGTTCATTTCGTTTTTGCCAATGCGGACAGAACTATTAAAGACATAGACTAAAGTGAAACGAGTGATAATAAAGAATTCTTCGTCAAAGGGAGAACCGTGTGAAACATATTAAAAAAAAAAAGAAAATAAAAGCTGGAGCGATGTCTAAGGAGAAAAGAGACATCGAAGCGCGCGTAAGGCACTAAAAGGGGATAAAAGCGTGCAAGTCGCGCTTTGTTAGTCATTGTCGGCGGACATTACAACGGTGGGAAATATAACGCGAATAGGGAATAAAAGGGAGGATACGCGAAGTTGAAAGCCAAAAGATAGGGAACGCGTCCGCGTCAGAAGTGTAAAATGAAAAGAAGCAAGAGAAAGATTGCAAATTGGTGACGAAAGGGGGGAAAAGCGTATGGAATGAATGGAAAGAGGAGTACTCGATTTGAGACAAAGAAAGGAGAAAGGTTCGTGAAAAACAGGACCGCAAACCTGAGGCGGGAAGAGTCGCGTGGAGAAAAATAAAAGAAAGGACAGGAACGGTGAAGTTTCGAATTAAGCGCGGGAGTAACGGAAGTCAGAAAAGAAGAGAAGTAAGCAGGGTGTATCGCACCCTGAAACTCGATGTTCAGCAGAATTGCACGATGGCTGGGACTCGGTCCGAGAATGCCCTCAGCCCTGTCAGCGTTGTCGCGGTAGGCGGTGCAACAGTGGATAATTTAAGGAACAACCAGCTCAACAGGCCCCAGGTACGTACACACCATTTTCAAAATGATCTTACAATTAAATGTGATCTTACAATTAAATTAAATTATCTTTCTTCTGCATTAGATTCAACGCTTTATAATATTCTATTAGGTCAGAGGTCGGCAAACTGCGGCTCTTTGGCCACTTGAGTGCGGCTCTGCTATGATGAATGAGGATTGTCATGATTTAATTTTATGGATACATGGTTTACTATTTAATTTATATTGTTATAAAAGATCATGATTAACTACTTTGCATTTGGCTTCAGTTCGGGCGTTGGCAATAGAAACTATTGTTAAAATAGTAATATTTTGTTAGTAATAGAAACTATTGTTAAAACAATTCTAAAATATTGCTGTTTTAGCAGTAGTTTCTATTGTTAACAAAACATTGCTAGTTTAGCAATAGTTTCTATCTAAGTTAGCAATATTTTAGCAATAGTTTCTATTGCTAACAAAACATTGCTAGTTTAGCAATAATTTCTATCTAAGTTAGCAATATTTTAGTAATAGTTTCTATTGTTAACAAAACATAGATAGAAACTATTGCTAAACTAGCAAAGTTAGTAATATTTTAGTAATAGTTTTTATTGCTAACAAAACATTGCTAGTTTAGCAGTAATTTCTATCTAAGTTAGCAATATTTTAGTAATAGTTTCTATTGCTAACAAAACATAGATAGAAAATATTGCTAAACTAGCAAAATTAGCAATAATTTAGTAGTAGTTTCTATTGCTAATTAAACATTGCTAGTTCAGCAATAGTTTCTATCGTTAACGTCTTCCAGTAATAGACAATTTTCATTTCAATAGAAACTTTGAGGGAAACGTGCATTTTTCAAAGCTGCAGTGAAATAAGTTTAACCTTCGCAATCACTAATCAATCCTGATGTCCTCTCAGAGGGAACATTTGAGTGTAAAGGCTTAAGTATGATATAAAGTTCTATTTGGTTTCACTTATAGTTTAATTAAGACTTAAAACTTAAATTAAAGTTTATTAAGTTAAACAAAGTGTTCCTATTGTTACCAGGTCCAGCTGTACTGTTGATATTTGGCTCTGTCGACTAATAAATTTGCCGGCCACTGTATTAGGTGATTGCAAAAGTTCGTGTTTGATTCAAAACCAAATTAAGTACAACAATAGTAATTATTAATCAATAATGTACTCCTCATCATTTTCTACAACTATCTCCCAATGTTTTACAAGTTTTTGAATTCCTTCTTTGTAGGAACTGCGTGGTTTTTCTTCAAAGAAAGTCGTAAGCTAGCTTTTTACTTCTTCCATGGAATCAAATTTCTTGCCATTCAAATTTTTGGCTAATAACGAAACAGTTAAATACGGCAGTGATAGAAGATTTCCCAGTGTAACACATTGAATGCAGTTTGGTCAGAAAACCACTTCGTTTCTCTCAGCAAAACTTTTTTACTTTACATTTAAATAATATCTTTTACTATATATTGTCACAAATTTTTTTATTTTTGGTGAATTTTACCTAATTTTTACTGTACAACGCATTTAAGCGTTTTGAGCTCTCTACCAACAGTATGTAAAAGATCTATTTAGGCGTCCCCCACATGCAATGTGTTAACTTCCTCTTGTAACTTCGTTTTTGCAGTGTCTGATGAGTGACAACACGTGGCAACATGATTCAGTTTGTTCCGTTCTGTGAAAACGTGCGGAACCCATATATCGAGTTTCGAAGTGTATCCAAGTTCTTTTAAACGACGAAATGCAGTCCAATGGTCAACATTTAGTCTCTCAACAATCTCTTTAGTGGTAATTCGTGGATTATTGTTCACTAAATCACGGATAAAGCCATTATCAACGCTGGAAAATCGTTCAGAACGAAGATTTATCATTTAAATTGAAGTCACCATTTTGAAATCGACTAAATCACTTTTTAACTATTCTAAGAGTAGGAGCACGATCCAAGTAAATGTCTTGAATATTTTTTTATGCAGTTCCAACACTCGCTCCATTTTTAAATTCATATAACATAATACAAAGAAAATGTAACACAAATGCACACAAATTAATTTATATAAACTTTTTTTTAAGATTATGTTGACTTACGATACATTTAGATAACTGTCGGTTAATAATGTGATTTTAAAAGAAACTCCAGTACAGTCAAAAGTGCATACTTTTGTTATCTATGAAAATTGGGCACAAACTTTTGCAATCACCTAATATAATTTTTGTATGGAATACGTTGGCTGTTTTGTGTCCAAAATGAATTGGTCAGTCACCTCACGGTCGTCTTCTCTTTTCCGACCGTTATAAGTGACACTTTGTTTGATAACGGCTTTAAATGACTGAAACTCTCGCGAGTGAAATGTAGTTTACCTTGAATACAATTTTGTGTGGTAATAGGTTTCGTTGCGTCCTTAGCTTCGCCTTGCGTAGTTGCTCGATTGGAATACTAAAGGCAACTTTTTTGTGATTGTTTAAATGTTGAATGTGCGTTGAAGAAAGAAGAGTCTTCGAGAAATCCAACTCTGACTTTCTTTGTATAAATAATGTATTTTTATTATGTATTGTTCAGTCAATACTAGTCTTAGGGTATTTTGACACTAACTTGGTTTTAGGGTAGTTTAACCCTTTGCATTCAGCTCTTTCTTAGGCGTTAGCAATAGTTTATATTGCTAAAATAGAAACGTTTTGGCAATAGTTTATATTGCTAAAACAACAATATTTTAGCAATAGTTTACATAACTAAAATAGCAATATTTTAGCAATAATTTATATTGCTAAAATATAAATTTTCTTTAAATATTTTGGCCATAGTTTCTATTGTCTTCCAACAATAGAAAATGTCTCTTTCAGTAGAGAACTATTGATCAATAATTAATGCTGATGTCCCCTCAGAGAGAACATCCGAGTGCAAAGGGTTAATACTGGGTTTTAGGATAGTTTAATATTGACTATTTTATCAGGTGTTGTTTTAATCAGGTGTTCGATGGTGTAGGAATCGTAGTTTTAAACGAATTAACTCAATCTTCATTTCTCAATTACTGTCAGTTTCCACGTTCGCTCATCAACTCTCTGATGTGTCTCATTTTACGCTTGTCATTCATTTCCATTCTCATAATAGTTTGATTCATGGGGTATACGTCTGTAGACAATTTGTATAAACTTCTAATTGCTTTGGTAATATACAATTGTTACACTCGACGTGCCACGTATTATATTATTTTTATATTGTAAGATTTTTAGAGTTTTAGGATTTAACTATTGTAAGATTATTAGAGATAGAGTCTGTATGGTTTGTTGTAGGAATTGTTTGTCTCTACTAGTTTAAAAATAAGTGTTTTCTAATCTCATTTGCTTGCAACTAATTCGTTCGACTTATACCTCGCAACGTGTTAAATCTAACGGTTACTTTGCCACGTATTCGTCATCCAAAAACTCTGTTTAACGCACACATAGATACCTATAACACGCAGACTATACGCATTCGTCATGCTTAGTCAAAATCAGTTACTTCGCGACGCGTTCTCCAAATATTATTACCGTCGATTACAGCCAGGTTACAATCAAATCATTCATCAGGTTACAATTACAAATCGTTATTAATTTCACTTAGATTCCAGTAGCCTGTTCTGAAGGGGTATCGTGCAGTCTAGTGTTACGGTGATGTAAGACAACACCTTGGCTATTTGTTAATTCTGGACGATTTCTGGCGCGACCGCTCTCTCGAAGTTGTCTAGTCGAGAACACTACTTCTCGTACTTGATTATCTGCGATACTCTTCCAGTTCTACCAGTGGCAAACAGCAGAACTTTCTTCAGATGAAGACCGGTTTTAACGACGGCTAAGAGTAACTAGATCGGGATCGTTTGCGTTCGACGTCATTACATAAGAACTAACAGCGGTCCTCAGTGATCACTGTTTACAAAGAATTGGATATGTTTTATTATATTGAAAGATATCTCTCTCTCTCTCTCTCTCTCTCTATCTCCCTTGAGGGGATATCAGAATTGATATTAGTGATTAAGAAGATTAAACTTATTCCACCGCAACTCTTTTTGAGAAATGCACATTTTCCTGAAGCTTTCTACTAAAATGGAAATTTTCTATTGGCTAAAATTTCTATTGGTTATATAGAAAGAGAAGATACCTCTTTATCCCTCTGAGAGGACACCAGAATTGATATTAGTGATTAAGAAGGTCAAACTTATTCCAATGCAACTCTTTTTGAGAAATGCACATTTTCCTGAAGCTTTCTACTAAAATGGAAATTTTCTATTGGTTATATTGAAAGAAAAGATATCTCTCTATCCCTCTGAGGGGACACCAGAACTGATATTGGTTATTACGAAGGTTCCACCGCAACTCTTTTTGAGAAATGCCCATTTTCCTGAAGCTTTCAATCAAAATGGAAACTTTCTATTGCCCAAAATTTCTATTGGTTATATTGAAAGAGAAGATATCTCTTTATCCCTCTAAGGGGACACCAGAATTGATATTAGTGATTACGAAGATTCCACCGCAACTCTTTTTGAGAAATGCCCATTTTCCTGAAACTTCCTACCGAAATGGAAATTTTCTATTGGTTATATTGAAAGAGGCGATATCTTATTGAATTCCGTATTGGACAGCGTCGAAGGAGTCAAGTACAGCAGTTAATAATTCTGAAAAAAGGTTTATTCACAAGGTACGTGGTTTAGCGAGAGTGATGATTCCAGAATTCTGAATATGAAAAGCTGGTTTAGTTTTTCAGGTTTGGTATTTAAGGGATTTGTAAGAAGCTTGGGAAGAGATGGTTTCATAGGCTGGAGGGAGTAGTCAAGGGTCAAGGATGAGACATAAGTTAGAGGTGACGCAAGGGATGAGTAATATTTAGGGTACATCACTGTTTGGGGTGAATTCATATTTACAAAAGATAGTAATTATGGCTATGACTCATGAAATAATCAGTTGGCATCCAACAACCTCTCTGTTCCCTCTGACAGAATACCAGAATTGAGATTTGATGTTTCTCAGAAGTTTTCTATTGAAATGGAACCTTTTTATTGCTGGGAGACGTTCGCAATAGAAACTATTGCTAAAATATTGCTAAAACATTGCTATTTTAGCAGTGGAAACTGTTGCTAAAATATTGTTATTTTAGCAAATTTCCATCGCTAACGTATGAGAAAGAGCACTCGAGTTTTCTATTGAAATAGAAACTTTTTATTGCTGGGAAACGTTAGCAATAGAAATTATTACTAAAATATTGCTGTTTTAGCAAATTTCCATCGCTAACGTCTGGAAAGAAGAAATATTTTAAAATAGCAATATTTTAGCAATAGTTACCAGCAATAGAAAATTTCCATTTCAATAGAAAACTTCAGAGAACACTGGTGTTCCACAAACAATTAAGTCTTCCTCGAAAACTGATGAAATCGAGGTTAAGATGCAACAAAATGTCCGCTTTTATGCGTTTCATGCAACTTAAAACATCTCTCAAAAGGAATTCCAAGTAAAAACCGAAATTTACTCCAGTGTTTCTTAAAAATTGTACAACTTAAAAAGTGTTTTACGATGAGAAATGTTTGGGAAAC
Organism: Xylocopa violacea; assembly: GCA_963969225.1. NCBI lineage: Eukaryota > Metazoa > Arthropoda > Insecta > Hymenoptera > Apidae > Xylocopa > Xylocopa violacea. The sequence goes on from CAXAJV010000004.1 coordinate 27,872,763, forward strand.
ACTGTTGTACAACTATTATGTTTCGAAAACGATGGTTTATGAAAATACTTTCGAAAGAGTCTGCTGTTACCAGGTACTTAAAAAATAAATAAATAACAAGTTATTAGTGAAACTAAAGATAGCAATTTCGCTGTAAAAGTACGTGCAAATCGGTTACACTTATGTTTTTAGATTCGTTACGTAAAATCGAAAGTCAAAACATCGGAGATCAACTGAGAAAATATCAAACGAAACCTGAAACAAAAACCAGTCGAGCAGCAGAAGAAATTGAAAGACATGAAACGAGAATATCGTAAGCTTTCTCTCGCCATATTTTGTCAAAATGGATGCAATATTTGGCAGCCATCTTACTTCTGAGAGTAACGATCCAATATTATCGAGGAAGCATATTTATCGATGACCAATTAGAATTTAATCTGTCATCAAAGCACACAATCGTCAGTTCTAATAAAAAAGAATTCGTCCATGCTAATTAAAAAGGTAGTTCGTCCAGAAAAGAAACGACTTCTTCCAAATTAATAGAATATAGTCTGTGATTTTCACTAACGTTTTACGAATGAAAACGGTTTTTAGTAATAAAACTATTCAGATTCCTTCTTGCGAAGCAGCTGAACTAATCTGAAATATACGTCGATTCGTGGTTAAATGGCGAAAGCTACGATTGGTCGCCAACATTTTATTGCTCTTATTGCAACATATCATTTAGAAGAGTAAAAGTGTGGAAACAAATAGGAGAAGAATTAAAACAAACAGGTTAGCACATAATAGCGTACAGAAAAGAATATCGTTTAACAATGAAGAAAAAGCAGGACTCATAAACTTGTATAATCCCCATGCAATGGATGCACTTTAGTCAGCCATAATTGCAACTTAAGAAAGCTTGTCTCTCGACGCTGTAAAGAAGTTGCTGTGACAGAAGTTAGAATATTTGCAGTGGTACGAGAATTGGAACTTCAAGAGAGTCACTGAACAAAAATTTGTCATAAAACTTTGATAATGCTTTGATCTTCGCGATTAACTCCTTCAAGACTATTAATAAACGAATGCTGTATCAAAAATCCTCCAACGCTAGCATGTCCAACATCTACGACGCCAAATTCGAAGTCTTATTCCACGTTTAAACCAAAGAATGGACGTTTGTTCATCATCCACTTCCAGCAGCTCATGCTTATTCAATGCAAACAGCAGTCACGCGATGTTTGCAACGAACGCCATTGTTCGCGTAATTTAAGAGAACAGTGTATGAATTATTCTCACTCGAAACAAGTCTCACAGTGCTTGTTGACAAGGACGATGCCTGGTGAAGAAATTGTGATCATGGTGCGAAGATTCACCGTTCCAGAAGAAATTAATTTCGTTCCATTTGAGAAGAAATGAAAAGGAAAAGAAGGCAGGAAAGACGTTCGTGTTATTACAAATTGGTTGAAAAGCGAAGACGGAAAAAGTGCTTGCATTTGCAAAGAGAAAGCGAAGGGTTTAGAGGTTTTTTCAAGATGGCATCCGTTGATTTTGATTATCATTTTATTCTTAATTGGAGCAAATAGAAATTACGGTGTCTATTTTTCTGTGACTATATTTGTCAATTGAATGTAAATGTAATAATATGCAATGTTGATTCTAGAGATTTTGTTAAGCTAGCATTAAAAATATCGCAGGTAAAATTCTTATTGCACCGATTCTGAACAGATGTTGCCCTCAGATTTAAATAAAAGTCAAATTTTCTTCATTGCATCAATGTTAATGTTGAATGGGAAGCACTGTGTTCGCCACAGCATCGATTAAATGAAAATGGCAGCAACCTTTTAGACTATAAATCTAATTTTAATATCGTTTCGATGGCTGTCGTTGGTGCAAATTATAACTTTACTTTTGTTGATGCTAGTTGCAAGGATAAGGCATCAGATGGTGGAGTATTAACTCTTTGGCTCCTCTCAGAAGTTCAATCCCGAAGTTTATTCGTCTGGAGCTTGTATACGCGATGGGCCCCAAGTTCCTGTGCGACATTACAAATCGCTGCCAGCTTTCAAGCTTCATCCGCTTTATCTTCTTACTATATTCCCGCAAAGAAGAACGGTATTTGTGTAGTTTTCCCTGACGAGCGGATTCATCTCTTTCTTCCTAGAAGGCACGACGTAGACGATACACGGACTTCTTCATTTTCGTCAATTCGTGAGTCCATTACGGCTTGGACACTCTTCCTGAACACTCTTTTTCGTGGCATCGATACGGCACAGGCATCAGTAATGACGTCTGTGAGAGTCTTTGCCATTTTCTCAACAAGTTCCACAGAATCGAGCCTCGATCTGGATTGATCGGCCAGGCGATCAGAGAAAGGCTCCCAATCGGCCTGAATCGAGTGCTTATTCCATTCTGACTCACCGTTTCGGCTCTCGAAACCCTCAGACCAATATCTCTGACATTGTGATCGCCGTTGACCTAGCTACACCTGACTTTCCAGTTGCTGACGAATGAGAACATGGATGGCGACGTTAGGGTAACGTCAATGAAAGACGCACCTCTGGTCGACCAGTAGGTTGGCGGCTGGTCAGCGTCATTCGCAACTTCCATGACGAACAATTGAAAGGTTTTAGGGATTCTAACTTTAGAGGAGTATTGGAGTTAGGATAGTGCTTGAATCTGGTCAGCAAGTGTGGGCACGACCAAACAATTACATACCACACTTTCATTCGTTCGTCAAGGTACTTGACAATCTAATTCTTTCCATAAATGTTCAACAAGCTTTAAGTTTGGACTTAAGCAGGCCAGGACAATTCAATATTGTTACACGTCCGGGTTTCCTCGGTCATATTTGCATACAAGAAAACACTAATAACTAATCACAACACTTTAACGTACAAATAACTATACACAGAATTGTCTCTATCGGTAATGTATGTCTAATTGGTAAGACTTCTCACTGAACCCTTGTCGTTATCAGTCGTCTGGTCTACCGCGACCCATAACTGTTTCTACATCAATACCAGTTGGCCATAGTTCTTGATATACTGGTTTGGTGTTCATAACAGTATAAAAATCATGTATTTCTTATTTAGACACGTTGAAATAATAAATTATTTTGCAATATTTCAATATTCTTTTGTCTAGTTAATACCTTCCATACCATATTAAAGGTAGGAGCAACTGTGCGCACGTTGTACTGTGTTTCGAGTAATTTTAACGCAAAATTTAGCACTATTTTATATTCGCGATCAAATTTTATTTTTTTATTTTCCAGGAATCGCGGGACAATGTGCGGTCCTTCACTTCAACGGAGGCGCAAACGGAACTACCACTGCAAAGTGGTCCGGAAGCACTCGAGGAACTCGATGGCATTCGCGATGCTCGCAGACGAGAGAGGCGAATGCGGAGACATCGTCGACCTTTGAGATCATGCTCTATGCCTCCGTCTTATCCTGGGACACCAGCGGCATGCCAGGCCTCTTCTACCGCTCCAGGGGTACCGCTCGTCGCTCCCGCCACAGGATTTTTGCATCCTCCACCGCCTCATTTGGGTCTTAGGGGTCTAAGTCTCGGTCTACCGTTTCCAGTGCCCACCAGTGTTTCTGCTTTTGGCCGGTAAATATACATAGATATGTCGCGAACTATCACGAATACTGTCTACTTGTACTTGATTCCGCTCCAAGGTTGTAAGTTTCGAAGTTACGCAACTGATGGCGACGATGTCCACCAATGTTAATATTAGACAGTTGGTTTGTAAATATCAATTGTTTCCCGAATGGTAGAAGCACAGTCGAAACAATGCTCCTTTGATAATTATACTATGGTCTCTTTTCGCGTCGTTGAGACTTCAAGACTAAGATCGCGCTCGTGTCTCTTAGCGTCAATCCTTGTAAAAGGGTAGCACACGTGCCATGGTTATTACACCCTTGGGTATCGACCTCTTTATCAAGAGGCTCGAGATACCAATATCGGGGACCTATGTCTGCCATCGAGCCAAGGTTCGATGGTAAACAGGTATAGGGTAAACTATTGTTAACCTGGTCCCACCAGGGGAACATTATACGCAAAATAATAACCCAACCCTACTCCCCCGGCTAGCCAGAGCTTCCAGGACGTGGGCTGAGACAGGCACCACATTTTTGTCATTTAAAATTGTTGCCAAATTTATCCGTCTTTGTACATTGTGTTATCTTTTCAACAATTGAACGTAGGGACAAGACCCAGCCCTGACTCGTCGCGTCAGTTGCAAGGATTTTGATCTACAAAGCTTTGAATTAACTGTTCGAGAAAAAAACTTGTCCCATTGCGTTCGATAAGTCTCGCAGAGGCAGCTCTTTGCTTCGCCCCACAATGCTTTCTCCCGTGCTTTGTGGGGGTACTACACAGCGGGAACCACGAGTAGGTGGCTGCTTGCTAAACTATGACTCGTGTTTGGCACTGCGCTTCTGTCAGACGCCATTTAAAACCTTATAAGAGTCATAGTTACTCCCGCCACAGATATATTGTAGATAGGGACAGAATATTGTGAACCCGGCTCCGAGAGGGAGCACGTTTCCTACCACGCCTTAAAGGCATACGCAGCTCCCAGATATAAGGTAACGTGACGAGTTCTAGGAGTCGCGGATGTTATGTTTAGTGGATCGGATAGATTTCTATTACTGATCGCCAAAACGTTAACCCGTGGTCGATGACTCGACGTCATGGTGCTACGAGGCATGTGTAAAGTGATAAGAGTGGTCTTCTTGAAGGGTCTGGCCACGGAGTGGGAAAGACGAAGAGCCTTCTGGTAAGAGGACTAAGATTAACCCCTTAACACTTACCCCAGAACCGCAGCGAAGTGCGCACGCGAAAAAAAGAGCTTCTAACATGTCTTCTCCACGTCGTTAAGATGAGCTTTTTCGTTCGAACCATAATCTGAGTTTTTCGGTCGAACTTTTTTGGGAGTCCGCTCGTCGATTCTCTTCACCGAGCAGAGGGTGGACACTGATTGGTTTTTGCCGAAACAAGGCAAATTACCAATCAGCATACCCTTAGAGTATCGTCCACACCCTCTTGTACGCCCGTAGTTATCCGCATTGTCAAGGGAATTTCCCCAAGGTCTTGACTGCATCCCAAGTCCCCTAATATGCGCATATTGGTCTCATTATGTGCACATGTTGGGCTGACCCTGGCGAAATACAACGTTTATAGCACAGTACGACTGTTGAGGACGCAAAAAATAAACTTTCTAAAACTCATTGTCTGAAAAATCGCGATTGCTGGTACGAAAATTACTAAAAGCGTCTAATCCTCAAAAATAATCTTCTTATTTTAAGTTCTTATTTTTGCAGAGACGCAGTTCCTAAACAGTGTTGTGGCCTCGGTTCTCCTCCTGTACGTTGGTCCATACTAGGTGTCGGCGTAGTGGGTTTGGTATGCGCGGGTGCTGGTGCTCTCCTAGGAGCTCTCAGGGCTTCGGGTCGCGATCACATTGCTGTGGCACTTCTTATGATCGGTAAGTAATAACGTGTAATAAACGAGTACTTCGAAATGTCCTACATTTCGTTAATCTGTCGGTCGAAACACTTAACTTATGTACCATACCATGCCATTTAGGTATCATAATACCCTTTTAACTTTGCACTCGAATATCCCCTGTGAGGAGACATCAGCATTGATTAGTGACTACAGAGGTTTAAGTTGTTCCACTGCGGGAAGAATGCACGTTTCCCTGAAGTTTTCTAATGCTAGGGGACATTAGCAATAGAAACTATGGCTAAAATATTGCTCAAAGATTGCTATTTTAACCATAGTTTCTATTGCTAACGTCTGGGAAGGAGCCAAGTGCAAAGGGTTAAATTTATTTAATACACTTGACTTTAAACATAGCTCAACTGATAGTATTTATGTGCCAGACATAACAACAGTTATATTAATTATCGAAATTAAAATGCGATAAAATCGCAAAATCTATCTCATTTTAGCCAGAATTTTTTCGCCATGTTATACAAATCCGTGTGATAGCGATGTTCTTCCAATAGCCAATTGGTGAAGTAGTATTCTATTGCGTTGAAACTTTATTTCCCTCTTTAAGTGAGTTTCTTTAATAATTTATGGCAAGATCAATAAATATTGAGAATTTCAAGCAGAGAACAGCAAGAAAATGTACAGAAGCAAATATTACACAAAAGAAACTTTAAAAACATTGAGTATGTGCATATTACATATTATAAAAGACTTATTTACTATTACATTATAAATGAGCCCACTGAATTTTACTAAAGACAAAAAATTTGGCGCCCCGGTTTAGTATTATATTCGATATTATAAGGAATTATTTCAATACTCTCTGGACAAAAGATCAAACTATTTATGTATCTAGAAAAATCGCTTATTAATTTCTTAATTTTATGTTTGGTTAAATCATTAAGAAATTAATTTTGTGTTTAGTTAAATCCTCCAGATACATATGTATATGTCGCCGATTTCTTAAGTTAGAACGTTCTCCCATTGTGAGAGGCATTCTATGCAGGTCACAGGTGACATGCTCACGTTTAGAAAGTAACCGTTGCGAGCATGCTTCCCTTTCTTTCGCAGCGTCACGATCAGCCAATCCAGCAGACCAGCGGACCTCTTGAAGTTTCTCATCATGGCTACATATATTGTTGTTCTATTTCATAATTTGTGTTTTTTTTTTACTTCATACTTCCGTTCTTTTAATACTCTTTACTTCGTGTTTTCTTGTTTTATCTTTGACCATCTATTTTGAGAACCTGATTTTCTTTTAACCTAGCTGATATCTTGCAGTGATAGTTTGTTCATTGTTCATCCAATGAATTTAACCCTTTGCACTCGCCTACTTTTTGAGCATTAGCAATAGAAACTAATAGAATAGCAATATTTTATATTGCTGAAATATTATTGCTAAAATCTCCCAGCTATAGAAAATTTCCATTTCAGTAGAAAACCTTAGGGAAACATGCATTTCTCTGCAAAGCTGCGGTGGAATAAGTTTATCCTCCACAATCACTAATCAGTGCTAATGTCCCCTCAGGGGGAACATTAATATTGAATTACAATGTAACATAACTTTTAATAGTTCAGCTCCTGAGGGATGCTGGCGCACATGTGTACATTTATAATTTCTAATAAAAAGGAACTAATATTACAAATTGCGTTTTAAAACTGAAAATTGGCTATATTGTACGTGCTTAGTATTTTACTTATCTAACTAATACTATAAATTGCATTTCTAAATTGAAAACTGACTATATTGTACACACTTGGTATTTTATTTATCTAACTAATACCACAAATTGCGTTTCTTAATTGAAAACTGACTATATTGTACTCGTTGTAACCCTTTGCACATGGATGTCCACTCTGAGGGAATATCAGCTCTGATTATTGATTGCGGTGGTTAAACTTAGCCCACTGCAGCTTTTTGAAAAATGCATGTTTCCCGGAAGTTTTATTGAAACAGAAATTTTCTATTGCTAAAACGCTAGCAATAGGAACTATGGCTAAAATATTTTTAAAATGTAGCTATTTTAGCAATAGTTTCTATTGCTAATGTCTGTGAAAAAGCCAAGTGCAAAAGATTAAAACCAGTAACACTAAATTGATATAAACAAAAAATAATGTTGCAAACGAAAAAATTTGGCGATATTTTAAAATACACGAAAATGCACCTAAGAATTAAAACTGTACGCTTTGGGAAACTACTTAGAGAAGTCTTAATATGCACGGGAAATAGAGTCACCTTCCCTTCTTTCGTTCATCTTTAAAAAAGGTTGTCAAAAGTTTTTGATGCATTATCCAAGAAATATTTAATACATACATGTGAGAAATGATCGTCACTGGTGCTCAGGCGTGTTGTACTGATGAGTAGTAGTCTTCTTTTGTTTTTAGAGTGTGAACAGAATGAAACGACTCACTCTGTGTAATAATACGCGTTTTGTAAACACATTTATTCCTTCGTTTAACCCTTTGCACTCGAGTGTCCCCTCTGAGGGAACATCAGAATGGACTATTAAACTTATTCCACTGCAGCTTTTTGAAAAATGCATATTTCCCTCAACTGGGAGATGTTAATAATAGAAACTATTGATAATATTGCTAAAATAGGAATATTTTAGCAATATTTCTAGCTTCTAACATTCAGGATGGACCAGAGTGCAAAGGGTTAATAAAACAATGCATGAACGTACAAATGTGAACAATACATATATTATATAGAATAATAGACTGAGAATAATGCATTTGGGTATTCCTTTGCACTGTTCCATATTTGTTTTTAGTATAGTTTATACTGATAAATATTTCATCAGTTAGAAACCTGATAAATGTATGTTGAATGTCAACTCACTGTTTTATGAGCCATAGTTACCATTACTCTTTTTTAAATACTGATTCATCTAAAACAGTCGTGTACGCTAAATATTACATCTTTCCTGCGTCACTTCTAACCTATATCTCATCCTTGACGCTTGGCTACTTCCTGCAAGCTTTGAAGCTAACCCTTTCCAAGATGCTTACAAATTGCTTAAATACAAGACTCGAAAAATCAGAGCAGCTTTCGTATTCATAATTCAGAATTCAGTATTTTAAACTAGACTACAAACGACGTACCTTGTGAATAAAACCATTGTTTGGAATGTAAAACGTGTTGCACTTGATTCCTTCGACTCTGTATAACCCGGAATCCAACATGTAAATATATCTTTCGAGCAGCCTATCTCTGCGATCTTGACTAATAAAATATCTCTATTAACTTTTGCACTCCTGTTTTTCTCCAATATTAGATTCGTAATTAGAAATTACCAGCTAAAAATAGTAGAAATGCTGCTTCAGAAAAAACTGCGTATCACCATCACGCCAGAGTCGACACTGAGGAAACGCTTCCAGCGTCGCGCGCAGCTTCTTTTGTGCGCATGCGCATAATAGCCACACATTACACCGCTGAAATTATGAAATGCGTGGTTTCATACAAAGTCTCGTACAAATTTTTGTATCTTTTTCATAAACTGTGAGATGGATTAAGGTTAAGAATTATATATTGCACAAGTGTAAAGAAAGGATTAAAGAGAAAAGAACTAATTGTATTAAATGTTATCGATGATATCGAATGGAAACAGGGGGTGCTGCAGTTCCACAGTGCCTATACGCGAGGCGCCATTGAAAATTACAATAAATATATTAATAATAATAATTAATATATAATTATAACATATTATATATAATATTAATTATAAATATATAATAATAATTAAATTTTAGTCATAATTGCCTGACTTTCTCTTAAGAAACTTCAGCTATCCCAAGTATTTCTCCTGTCAAGAATTTATGAATTATAAGATGCTAATGGAATTAACCAGTTATACAATTCTATGCATTGTCAGATACCTTACATATGAAATCTATGAAAAATCAACTTTACTATACCTCTAGCAGAATTTCAGTATGGACACCATCAAAAGTTTATAGGTAAAAGCATACAAACCATGAAAAAAATACATATTTTCTTGTAAATGTTTACATTCTCTTTCTTCTTTTGCTCACAACAAAACTGATTAAACTTTTGCTTAAGCCTTTAGTAAAGTATAGTTTCCTTGATAATGATTGAAAGATGATTATATAAGTTTAATGTTCTTATCCCATTTCTACGAAATAATTTGTAGGATATTTTGCTTTTTAAACGGTCCTGTGTACTGGTATTAACGGAACGTTTCCTGTTACAGGTATAGGAGTCGTTCTGGTAACTATGAGCGCTGTAGCGTGGCGAGTAACCAGTCGAGAAAATTGTGGCAGTTTCTTTGGCTTTACGGGAATCTCGAGCAGAATACCGCCTGCAAGGCCAATACATCCGTACGCTGCAATGATTTATCCCGAATTCCAATTTAGAACGCCACCTCCCAGCTATCAGGTAATGCGCTAAAAAGTTCTTTCCACTTCTCACATGATTTATTTGTTTGAAACAGTTATTCCTTACCTCGACAAACACAGTAGTACTGCCATTATAGTTTGGTGATGTATGGCAGGGTTTTACATATTATTCAAACGAGCATAGATAAATGTATGCATTTTTATGTTCTTGAAACCAGTACGAAACAAAATACAGAAGAATTGAGTATTCTGAACACTTGGATGTTCATGTGTTCGTTAGTCCTAGTTCGAGAACTAGGTTTACGAGATATGTCAATTGCTGTTGAGCAGAAGCAGGCAAAACACCTAAATTGCCCATTAAGGTTTGGCGCTACCCATGGTAATAAGTCAAGTAACATGCTGTGACGAAGATATTTTACATTCTGAGAAATAGCAGATGTGTTTTCATCCGTGCCATAAACTTGGAGTACATGGGTATTCCAACAGCAATGCTTGACGTATTTATTGTACATAGTTATACGACCACTTAGCTACATAGACACATAGACATGAAGACACATAAATAGTCTGCACTCGACACTGTGCATCGAATAAAAAATTGTCATCGTGCAGAAAATAAACTTTGCGATAACGTCAAACTAGGCGCTCGACCATCCCGTTAGCTGCTGGATAACACGAGGTGGTCCGTAGTTGTGTCGTTCCTACAAGCTCGTTAAGGACTTTGAATAATTGGGACTCGAACTGCCTATCTTAGTCTGTTGTTACTCGAAGGGACGTGAAGAAACGTGTGATCCACCCCTTATAAAAGGCTTCTGGTACTGTGGTGGCTTCTTGGCCCACCATCGGCATTGCTTCGTGTCACTGTGTGGATGTGCGTGTGAGAGGGAAGGAATAAAGGAAAAGAGAGAGAAGAACGTTTCGTCCTGGGCCTTCTAGTGGACTCATCAGTAAAGCTACCTAGCAAACCCTGCCTTAGACGCTGGGATGGACCAGCTACTTGGAGAAGAGGCCCAAAGTGGGGACTGCAAAGTATAAATTAAGGAGCTTGACCAAATTAGGACAGATTTTTAGTCAGAGCAGAATCTAGTCAGAACAGAATTCAGTCAGAACTCAACATCAGAATCAGTAAAGAATCAATTCATCAGAATTGATTAGAAAGTTCATTGCTGCAATCAGTCAGCTATCATCAACCATATCATTTGGGTGGTTCTTCGAATCTTCAAGCGGCACCTAGTGCAATATTCGAAGTGCGCATATTCAGTGAACGTGTACTTAACAATCTCTTCCCAAATTCCTTACAAAATTCTTTAAATACCAGGCCTGAAAAACCAGAGCAGCTTTCACATTCATAATTCAAAATTAAACATTTCACGCTAGACCACATAGCACGTACCTTGTGAATAAAACCTTTCTTTGGAATATATAATAATAAAACAGAATTTTAACGGAGTTGTTCGCATTGCAGGCGAGTATGCAAGAGTACAGGCTTCGATTGCTACTTCTGGATCGTCTACAGCCAACTTCCTCTCCTCCGCCAACCTACAGATCCAACGCTGGAAGCATCGTGGCTCCTGGCACTGCGAGAGAAAGCAGACCACCGAGTTATTGCGCTCGATCGAACGTTGCAGCGAACACGAATATCGCGCCATCAAAGAAGGATGCGAACCTGGTCAGGATCGTTCAAACCGAGTCGGAACCCGTGATTTTGAGCGGAGACCAAACGCCACCAATCACTGCCGTCGAAGTGCTCGCGCATCTCTGACTTGCTCTTAAATTCTGTAAGCATACATAGTTGCAATTGTTATTGTTACTATCGTGAAAACAGTTGTCGATTGGTTAACACATTGCATGCGGGTATATTTCGCTGCGGACTTACGCGTGCAGCGTGCGTTTTTTCGTGAATTTCATGGAAGTTTGGTCATTCAGTAAAGTCGCGATAAATTGAAAACTACTTCGTTCCTCTCAACGAAACTTTTTCTATTTTATACTTAACACATTGTAAACGTACTTTTACGTTTTTCGCAGTCTCTCACTGGAGCGCGGGTCACGTAAAAATACGTATTTAACAGATTTGTGCCAGAGAACGGGTATCGTATAAATACAATGGGCATTGTATTGTACTTTCGTAAAAATGTCGCTTTTTTTGTTCAAATAATCATAGAGTATATATTTAAGTGCAAAGTAAAAAAAGTTTCGTTGAGAAAAACGAAGTAGCTTTAGATTTATTGACCAAACTCCTGCGAGATTCACGAAAAAACGTGGTAAAGTATACCCGCACGCCAAGTGTTAAATAAAATCTTTTATTATGATATTGTCACTAATTTTTATATTTTTTGTAAGTTCCGTTCCATCGGCTGGCGCCTAATTTTTACCATTTACAACGCATTTAAGTGTCTCCCGCATGCAATGTGTTAAATGAAAGCTGCACTCAATGATTTTGTGGAAGGAATCATGTCTGCTGTGCAATAAAACTATTCATTGAATCATTCCATAAATCCACGACATAATTGGATTTAAAAAGGCGCTGTTTTGGGGGGTTCAACAGTACATATTTATTATTACATTCAATTGTTTGTTCGTATGTGATCATAGAATTCATTAACTTTTAATTTTTTAATAAAACTTGTGCAATTTTCATTCATTTACGTGAAACAGTAAAACACATTACTATATGATGTGTTTTCTCTCATTTTTTAATACTTCGTTACAAATTAAGAAAACAGTTATTTGTTCGTCGGGTGAAACTTTTTATTAAAATTTTGATTATCTTGTTAGCCAAAAACTGTTGATCTATTGTTTTCTTCAGATATTATAAAAAAAAAAAAACAAAAAGGAACCATAAATTTTAATATTGCAAATTTACATGCATCAGAGAATTAAAATATTAGTTTTTTTACAAGAGTAATTTGAGTTTGATACATCTTTTATACAATATTATATTTTAATTGATGGATATATTTTCTATTGTTCAAATAATGGCATATAATAAATCAACAGTAATGTGGTATAATTGATTTTTGGTGCTCATTATAGGTATACTTATTTAAAATAGAAAACGAAATTATACTAGTATAATCCAAATATTTTATGACCGAAAAACGTATTTCTATATTGTGAACTCTGGATTGCTATTAGAAATGCTGTTTTTAAAGCAATGCCATATTAAAATCTACTTTTACCATAATACTCTTTTAAGATTCTAACATTTCTTTCAATCAAAATATATTTGAATTTTAACTTGGCTTTGCATACAAGAAGATACAACATTAGAAGGATTTAGAGAAATCCACGTCTCCTAATGTTGTCATTTTTAATCAATGTAAATTCAGAATTGCACATTCGGAGATATATTGAGAATATTGAATATAAAAATCAACTGGAATAAATAAGTAAAGAATATATTATTGTAATGCCTTGAGAACTGTTGTCGTCTCGAGAATGTTATAAAATGAGTTGTAACTATTCCATAATCTGGTAACAGTTACAGTCACGAAGAAAATGAGTGATCTTCTACTAACACAGAATGGCTAATTAATTTAGCTAAATTAATTAGCTATTCTGTATTTCTCCATGCTTAGATGTTTCCTACCTATTGAGAAAAATTTGTAACTTGTACATATTTTTTAGAGGTCCAGAATGCATCTGATTTTCTGTCCAAACTATTTCCGAATGATTTCAGTAGTTTCACTCAATTTCCTCGGATATTAAAAAATGTTAGTGCAATTAAGCTAAGAAAGGCTACATAGATCTGAAAGCTATTGTATTTTATCTATCTGAAATTATAAAACGCCGTAGATTGTTTTAGAAACGTATTCAATCTATATAACAATATTTCTTCGAATATATCGCTTGTACATATAACGATGTTAACAAATTTATTACCATATCGTATTTTTGATTGCGAAATTTGTAAAACACCCGTGTAAATGGGGGTTGTGCGTGTTGCGAAAGAATGTGCAAGACGAGACGTGTGATAATACATTTCATGTGCCGGTAGAAATTTATGTGCTAGGTCTTCCCCTTGTTATAATTAGCAACGCGAGACTTTATGAAAGAAAAGAGAATTCAAAAATTGGAAAAAGTTATTTCATTATTATACAGGGTATCTCCAAATTAAATGTCAAAGAGAAAGTCCTTTAGAAATTTGCTCGTTGTGGAGAACATCGCGAGAAGAGAAACAAGTTTTAGTTGTTTCACTTATTAGGTACATGTTTTAAAGATACTGTTTGATGAAGGTACTATTCGAAATGCTGGCCTATTGTATTGTATTAGCCTAAACTATTAGCTTGCGTTGTAGCAATGCAAATATTACATCTAGATGAACAGACATCACTGTAGTAATGATTTGATTTATTAATTGCTCTCTTGAGTTGATGGTCAATGAATAAACTTTCTCCTAATAAGTAGAGGAACGAAAACTCTTCGATTTGTTCGTGCTCGACAAATTTGTCTGTGGCTTCCTCAAAAAGGAGCAGAAACGAGCAGATCTCTGAACTACTTTTTTTTAGCTTACTTGTTCCATACGTGTAGTCAGAGTTTTAATATTTAAATTGGGAACACCCAGTATATCATAGGCTTGTAACTCTGTATCTATAGATACCGATGAAAAATATTACCTTTCGTATCGTTTAAAAATCGTACTGTTAAACAATTTTAGGATAATTTTGAATTTTATTAAGATTATCCGATAATAGCATTAGCATATAGCGAAACGATATTTCGTTATTTCTCTCATTTATTAACTTCGACGAGTAATTGTTCATTTTCCATTACATTGTGAGATCATTTTAACGTATGTAGCTTTCGTAAAATACAGCGTGCAAATAATTACGTTAAAAAAACACTGAAAGCTGTGTAAGTTAGCATACGAGTGGAGAAATTCAAGGCACACGACGCAGCTTTAAAAATAACAGTACTGCCCCAAGCTTTAATGCCACAGTAATATTTACTACTTACTTTATTAATGCGACTTGTGTGTATCGGCGGTGTATCGTGAAAGTATGAAAAGGAAACGAGGAACTTGTGAATTGCAGATAACAATATTTTTGTAGTTAAAATTTAACGATCGACAACAAGTATTCCATACATCATGATACTGTCGGTTTTTATGTACAGTAATAATGCCTTCAATTATGTACAATGTTATAACTTGTTAATATAATCTTCGAATTTCTTTCAATATTCAATTTAAATTAAAGGATTAAAATTTTGTTTAATCGATTCAAATATAGATTTAGAATTTCTGTTCGTATTTTACACGATCTGATATAATAAATGCCCAGTTGATAAATCAATGAGGAAAGTCAGCATTCGGTTATTATTATGATACATTTACATTGAATTATTGTATTATTATATTAACATAACTGCTATCGCTGAAAATTATCGAAGTACAATGTGAATTACTAAACGAACAACTCGATGATTGAACAATAATTTCTAAAATACGCAGACAATAACTTAAAGGGTAGTAAATGAACTTGTTATTTTACTATCTCTCTTTAGAGCAGGTATTTTTTCACAAATGACTTTGGTCACTTTCATCGTAACATAAACCTTGCATCTAAATATTTTATTTAAGTAAGTACTAAGTACGTCTATTTCATTAACATTGACAATATTTTTAAAATAGATTATACCACATTTTATACGATTAATGTACATTTAAATATTAAAGAACAGTTGTTATATAACATTCCAACCAATATATGCATAAGATTAAAGCTATTGATTTTTTTTAATAACCATATAAATAGGTAAGTTGTTCTATATTGTATGATTGTCAATTACTGTATGTATAACGCCGACAGAGTTAATAGTAAGTATTTAGGACTATAGAAATAGTAAATAGAAGGGCAGGAATTTTGAAAGGCGGCCTTAACCAAACTCGCAATGATTCGTGATATGAGAATAAATAAATTAAAAACCATTAATGGAATGAGTATATTGTTCCTTTATATTACTGTAGAACAATTTCTGTATATATAAGAACAAATATATTTATCTCGATTCATTTAATCTTCCTCATCTATTCCACATTTTCATATTTTTGTATGCTTCTTCCTCTCTTCTTTCTCTCTTTCTCGCTGTTATGTAATAGGACAAGTAAGTACATGAATTATAACAAAGATGGGGCACTCGTACATGATAAAACAAGTGAAAACAAAATCTGAGATTAGAATTTCAAAATTAACAGTAAAAGTTTCACGAAGAATGAAGAAAACTGTTTCAACAGGAACAAAATATTACCCTACTCCTCTGCTGATAAAAATTCATGAATTAACGTATGACATGTGTCACTTCTACAGATTGTGGCTGAAGATTGCTATGGAAGTGTCGATTCCATGAAGATCTGCCACAAGCAATTAATAGTAAATTACGCACTTGAGGTACAAACATGAATTAAATAGAAAAAATTGTATCATTGTCATATTTTGAATATCGAAATGTTAACCTTGTCATTTGTGTATTAATTTATGTAGAAAATATGAATATAAGTACGAGCGCGAAGAAGTTATTGGTATATGTGATTTTTTGAAAGGAATAGAAATATTAATCGTGTGAAATTGCATATAACATAGTCAAAGAAATCATGCAGTTGATATCAACTAAAAGACTCGACCATTGAAGAGAATTATATTACCATTCCTTGCTGTAATTGTATAAAAGAATGGCCCATTTACTCCAAAATCTTCGCGAAGAATACGATCTCGATTTTTGTCGAAAAAAATTGGAAATTGTTATCAAATGGGAAAGAAACATTTATCTTAAAATATGTTTAATTCTCTATTTTTTCTTTGTTTTCCTCTGCCTCTTTCTATGCTCTTTTCCTTTCTCATTAAATTAATCTTCTCGCATCCTTGATATTACAAAATATACAAAATCTGTATCTTGCAATAATAATTAATTTTATACCAAGTGGACTCTCTTTCGTATTTAATAGTCATTAAAATTATATTTAGTATTTACTTGATTTCTCTCTTTATGATACGTGTGTTTTATAATTTACAATTAACATTTACAGAAAGACACGTAATGACATTAATAGACAACAGAACAAAAATGCATAAAAAAAATATGAAGAATTACTTAATACAGCAACCCAAACATGGAGAAGAGAAAAATATTGACGTTCAATTTCTCAAACTGTTTAACAGCTCAGGAGAATCATAAAGTGGAAACTGAAATCGAGCTGAGTATTTCTTTATGCAATATAATTTTTTAATGTTTCGATTACTGTACGCTACTAATTAAATCCAGATACATAATTTGATACATCTGATGTATTAATTCGATCATATATTTAATTCAATAATGCTATATGCAAGTTTAATTACTATATCTTCAAAATTATTTTATGTTTTTACAGACGAAGACTGTTATTTAAATACATATTGTTTCTAAAAATTCGTGCAGTTTAAATAAAAGAGTTCTAAACGTAGCCTCTTTGTTATAAGATGGGGATATTCCTTTGCAATGGCCTACATAAACAATTTCTATTTATAAAGATTGTTCACTCTAAACAATTTTCAGTTTTAATTAATAACTTACTTTTTTTTAGATGGAACTTGTTGTAATACCATTATTAGATTTTTTACCTGATAGAATGATGAAGAAAACTGACTTGTGCCCTCTGAAACAGCCTGAAGGGCTACAATGTTACTCTCTGCTGTTGCCATTGTTTTTAAGGCAAATATTGCTACCAGAAGAGTTTCTAGAGCTGGAATAATAAGCTAAAATTTGTTTTGTGTTATTAATGTTGGAATATGTTTAACACTAACAACACTTTTGTAAGTTGAAACTAAAATGAAATTCTTCATATACAGTAATACACTGAACCATATCATAATGAAAATTTGCTTATTATTGTTATTATAATTGAAAAATCGTATTTAGACACTATATATAGATATAAAATTAATATTTACCAATGGTTACGAAATTTATAGAAATTAAATGTCGAACTGCAATCTTCTTTCGAGTATTTCTAATTTACACGGTAAATATATTTGATTATTAATAACATTTCTAAAATTCTGTAACTTAGCAGTACAGAAATCACGATATTTCAATATAATAACATAAGTGCTATGATAAGATTGCTTAGATCTTTGAAGAAATCTTCAACAATTAAAATGAAAGGGAAGTTGCATGTATGTTATACATAATTTGAAGAGAAGTTCACAATCACCTGTTACTATATCACATATTATGTGATGGTATGCATTCGTTTAACTTTGTGTCCTCTTGCAAACTTAAGCGCACTGATAGAAGATGTGATCGAGTAGAAGAATATAAAACTACGATAAGGAGTTCCAGGCACGTCATAGAGGTGGAAAGAACGAATCTACCAATCACCGTTACAACTGAATAACCAATCACGAAGCGTGCATTCCAGTGGTTCCCAAAGTGGGCGGTACCACTTCTAATGGGTAAGAAGTTTCAGAAGAGCAGTAGTGGATGTAAAAGAGTTTTGGAGCATTCAGGAAGTCTGGGAGGTAGTGGCTCCACAGAAAAAGTTAGTAATATTTATTTAAGATTCAATTGTTATCGAGTGATTTTGCTTGAAATTTGGCACGCATTTATTATTAAAATTATTCAGCTATTATTAGGTAATAATGAAGGAAAGAAGTTGAGAGACAAAATATTATTCAATGTGAGGGATGATTTGCCACGACTGCAATTATTACCTAATAATAAAAGATAAAAACCTGTTCTTTATTATTAGCTAAGTTAGAAATAAGCAATTATTTTCTACTGCATATTAATAATCGCTGTGATCATTGTTATTACAGTAGATGCACGTTCAAATCTTGAAAGAAGAAAATAGTATAAAAGAAACTGGCAACTTTTGACTAAAAATTTGCCTGTGAAATAAGCACTGATGAGATTGTTACCCATGTAACGTGAACTGTACAAATGGAGGGCGTTATAAAATATCTGTATTCAGGAAAATGGGCGGTGAATCGAAAAAGTTTGAGATCCTACGATCTATGGGATCATATGGATCGAATACACGCTTTGTGATTGGTTATTCACTTGCATCGATCATTGGTAGGCTCGTTCCTTCCACCACTATGACTTGCTTGGGGCTTCCTATCGTGGTTTCGTAACCATTCGGTCACATCCTTCAGCAGTCTGCGTTTAGGTTTGCAAGAGGACAGAAGGTTGGACTACTAAAGGACAAGATGCATATATGTGAGTAAACCTGGGTACATAATATATGATACAGTATCAGATGATTGTAAATTTCACTTCAAATTATATATAACATACACACAACTTCCCTTTCATTTTAATTGTTGAAGATTTCTTCAAAGATCTAAGCAATCTTGTCATAGCACTTGCGTTATTATATTGAAATATCGTGATTTCTGTACTGCTAAGTTACAGAATTTTAGAAATGTTATTAATAATCAAATATATTTACCGTGTAAATTAGAAACACTCGAAAGAATATTTCAGTTTAGCAGATAACCCTTTGCGCTCGAGAGGCGAGTCTCAGTCCTCATTGTGTTTCATACGACGACTCGAGTTTCTCATCGACTGATTTGAAGTTTCGAAGCCCTACAAAAATGGATTTCAAAAGAGAAATTAGCTCGAGTGAAGATGAAATTGATTTTCAACTGCTGCAAAACGAAATTGTATTCGCGAAGAAATTAGCAATAGAGAAGACGCTGTACGACTGAAAAAAGCTATCGAGTGCAAAGGATTAATTTCTTTTTCCGTGAGAGATTCACAGATATCTATAATCCTTTGTTCTACTAAAATTTCTGTAACGCAAATATTTAATTGAAGTACGTGTTTTATAGATTTCGTAACCATTGTTAAATATTAATTTTATATCTATATACAGTGACTGAATACGATTTTTCAATTAGTCTAACTTATTTTTCATTAAACTTCGAACGAATAATGTGATTCCAAATCGCATGGTTGAAACAAAAAAATAGTAACAAAGATTTAAAATATATTCTGTTACCTCCCAGACATTCTTTAATAAATTATATATTTTATTATAAAAATTTTTCATAACACAAACATATTTCAATTTGGGATTTAATTTATTTTAAATTGTGCAAATAATCTATCGATTCTGTGAGAAATGCAAGGATATTTATAATCTTTTGCTGTGCTCAAATTTGTGTAACGCGATTATTTGATTTAAATAATAGATATGGTCACAGAATATTTTCCAGCAAAATGAAATCAAAATTTGTTATTCTAAAACAATATTCCTTTTTTTATAGATTTAGTAACAACTGATAAATATCAGTTTTACTGTACATAGTGATTGAATACGATTCTCTAATTATTCTAACTTATTTTTTATTCAACTTCGCATCTAAACCAATGATGTGACTCGAAATCTAATTTAAAACATTCGAAGATATCACTATTAAATATTTACTGAATTAAACAGTTAAAAAGTGAAATTTGAAAGCTACAAATTTCACATTTTGATTTGGATTTGTTCGATTATTTTATGGAAAGTTTTTTAAACTTTTTCTGTCACTTCCAAAATCTTTAAATGAAGATATTTGATGACCTCGAATCCTCACGCGACCACTTTGACTGCTTTCCGCTTAATTGACTCCTGCGTGACCAGATTTTATTTCTTCTTACATCCATGCGATAATGGGATTTCCACAACGAGATTCGCAAAACATTGAACCTGTTTTCCTCTACGCACGTATGTATTTAAATATATGAATATATATCGCGTGTATGCAAAATGTCCTCCTAACTGGAATTTTAATACCACGTAGTGCTCTTCGTGTTCTTTTTACAAAACAGCCACTGATATGTTTTTTGACTAATTAGATAAATAAATAACGAACGATGGTCTCGTTCCTTTCATTTTTTTTATTAAATACATAGATGTAACGCGATAGTTGCGAGCATTAATAGGATGATATTACTCTATTCTACAAATAATGAAATAATTAAAAAAAAAAATTAAAAAAATAAATAACGAACGATGGTCTCGTTCTTCTCATTTTTTGTATTAAATACATAGATGTAACACGATAGTTATTAGTATTAATAGGATGGCATTACTCTATTCTACAAATGATGAAATAATTGAAAAATAAAATAAAAAAATGAAATAATTGAAAAATAAAATAAAAAAAAATGAAATAAAATATTTCTTTACGAGATAAAGAATTCTTATGCGTGCATACTGATTTTTTTCTATATCTAAATCGCAAATATACATATCTACTTTTTAAATATACTTACTCGTAGATATACTCTTTACTTGATTGTCAAAATTTGCAAAAACACTATCTTATATCGAGATTAATATCTACTCATGGACACCTTGGGCTTTGGGAACTCTCAAAGTCATTGAGAGTTCGTTGAACTTTCACCTCGTAGGATCATTCGATCTTTCTCTTTCTGTCGAACGATGGAAGCGACCATCGCATCCGTGCAGTGGAGGAAGCGAATCCTAATACTCGTTTCTCTCTTGCTTTTTCTTTTGCTATAAAATATATTTCCTTGCATTTTGCAGCGATGAGGAAAACATCTTCATAGCAGAGTCGATGTTGTTTAGTTGCCTCCTCTTATTTCTTCTTTTCCTCGTCACCATTTTATGTTCTTCCGCGTTCTTCCTCGTTAGACCAGAGTCCCTTACCTTGAAGAAGAATCATTTGGATCTTCCTTAATCGTATCGCATAGTTGTTGTCCTTAAGTGGTTTAATCGTTCGTGAGAAACCAATGTTGGACCTTGAACCTTGAAATCGTTGCATCTGCATGCTTTAAAATAAGATACAAGTTTTGCAAGATTGCAAGAACGTTGATGATTCTTTTCTGAGAAACCAATCTTAAATCTTGAATTCTTAAGGTTTGCATGATAAACACTGCAGTATTCGAGTAGTTTACACGTTATCCTTGTACATTTATGTTACATAATACATAAGTAACAACTTCACACACAGTATTTATATTTAATAAGTCTTTAGACTAATATACAAATTTTCTTCACGATATGATACGCTGTACTACTATATAAAAAGAATTTCATCTTAGTTTCAATTTACAAAAGGGACACATTACGTTAAACATTAATTTGTTACACAAAACAAATTTTACAATCAATTGTACAATATATAATAATAAGGAAATTAATTATTCCAGATTTAGAAACTCTTCTGGTAGCAATATTTGCTTTAAAAGCAATGGCAACAACAGAGAGCAATATTGAAGCCCTTCGAGCTGTTTCAGATGGAACAAATCAGTTTTCTTCTTCATTCTATCGGGTAAAAAATTTAATAATGAGATTATAACAAATTCCATCTAAAAAGATGAAAATTGTTCAGAGTGAATAATCTGTATTAATAAAATTCTTTATGTAGACCGTTGCAGAGGAAACTCCAGAAAATCTTATAACGTCTCCACTCAGTGCAGCTGTTGTACTTGCTATGGCTGCTTATGGGGCTCGAGGAGAAACAGAGAATCAATTTAAAAAAGTGCTTCATCTTCCATCTGCAAATGGAGAGTCTGGTTATCAAGCACTTATCGATAATCTCAATGTAAGAACATCAATTTCATTTCTTCACTTGAAAAACATTTCTTTCGACACTTATTTTTAATTTCTGTTATATATTTTTGTGCTTCAATTTAGAGCGTTCAAGAAAATATACTCCTCCTCGCGAATAGAATGTTCACAGCTGAAAATTTGATCGTGAAACCAACTTACAAGGATTTACTGGAAACTTACTTCCGTTCTACCGCACAAGCAGTAGATTTTACTAAACCTCAATATGCTGCAGACACTATTAATGGATGGGTTGAACAAAATACAAATGAACTTATTAAAAACCTTATTAAATCTGGTTTGTACATTTTTCTCTTCTAGGTTTCTTCTTTTTTCTTGCAAAAATAGAAGATAACTGAAAATTTGGTACAAACACAATTAGATAAAAGGATTCATCGATGTTCTTCTTAAACAGATGATCTGCAAAACATGACAACAATGATACTAGTTAATGCAGTGTATTTTAAGGGTCTGTGGAAAGATAAATTCAGTGTTTCTTCTACAAAGGATATGCCATTCTATATTGATAGCAATACAATAGAAAACGTCCCTACAATGCATAGGGAAGGTGCTTACTATTATGGTGAACTCCCCGAATTGAATGCTAAATTCATCGAATTACCTTACAAGGTAAGTTACAAGGAAAATGAATGAATTTTTACTTGTTGCAATTGTTACATTCGTTATTACTTTTTCACTTTTGAATGATAAAATGAAACGAATAAATTTTTGTAGGGCGACGAACTGAGTATGTTTATAATTCTTCCAAATGCAATCGACGGATTGACAGATGTTGAAAAAAAATTGCAAAATGCAAACCTAGGCAATGCTTTAAAACAAAGTTTTAAACATGAAGTAAAATTATATTTGCCAAAGTTTAAGATCGAAAGTAAAATAGAACTTAACTCTGTTTTACTGAAGGTATACAAATATATGATAATATAATATGTAATTTATATAGAAATGAACATTCGTTATGCTTTAATTATTATTGTGCGCAGATGGGGTTGATTGATGCGTTCACTGCACGTGCAAACTTTTCTGGAATTGTTAATGAAAACATAGCTATTAGTAAAGTTGTGCAAAAAGCATTCATCGAAGTTAATGAAGAAGGCAGTAAAGCTGTTGCGGCTAGTGGTAAGTAAACAAAAGTATGAATTTGATTTGTAAAGGGTGAATTTGATTTGAAAAAGGGCGTGAATTTAATTTGCAAAGGAATGAATTTGTTTTTCAAAAGGGTAAACTTGAATTGCAAAAGGTGTGATGAATTTGATTTTCAAAAGTATATTGAAATTAAGCATGGCAACAACTATTAAACTCTTTCATTTAAACTGCACGAATTTTTAGAAATTATATGCATTTAAATAAAAGTATTTGTCTTTAAAAGCATCAAAGTTTAATATGTACATTAAATCTAATTCATAGTGGCCAAAGATATAAAATTTGAAGCTCTTCTAGTGATAATAGATTATTATAAGTATATGTATATATTTAAAAATGATTCTCTCGATGCAAATGATGTATTATGGAAAAATAAATAATTATATTAAACATTTTAATATATATGTAAAGTTAAGTAATTTTTAATAATTGTTTAGTGTACATTTTATCAAATATGTGCTAAAAGATTATGCTTCAAAATGTTAGAATGGACAAAAATATATTATCAAAGGAGAATTCAACCCTTTGCACTCGGCTCTCGGATGTTAGTATAGAAACTATTGCTAAAATAGTAACATTTAACAATATTTTAGCAATAGTTTCTATTGCCAATGTTTCCCAGCGATAGAAGATTTCCATTTCAATAGAAAACTTGAAGGAAAATGGAAATTTTCTATTACTGAGAGACGTTGGCAAATATAAGTTAGAAATATTGTTAAAATAGCAATATTTTAGCAATTATTTCTATTGCTAACGTCTTTCAGCAATAGAAGATTTCCATTTCAATAGAAAACTTGTAGGAAAATGGAAATTTTCTATTACTGGGAGACGTTGGCAATAGAAGTTAGAAATATTATTAAAATAGCAATATTGCTAACGTCTTCCGGCAACAGAAAATTGTCATTTTAATAGAAAACTCGAGGAAAACATGCGTTTCTCAAAAATCTGCGATGGAATAAGTTCAAATCCCTCGCAATAATTAATCAATGCTGATGTCCTCTCAGAGGGGACTCTTATTTTACTATTATTAGGGATAATGAAATATTGTCGTTGTTTCAGGATTAATCTCAATAGACCGCGTTGGTTTAACGCGAGTGGAAATGTTAGTGAATCATCCCTTCATCTACAGTATTCACAAGACAGGCGACATCAATTTAGAGTTGTTTAGAGGACATGTCGTTAAACCTGAAACAGCTAAATTAGAATAGTTTTAAGCGATCTTATAATTCTCATACTCAATTCCTTCCAGACACTATCACAATGATTTCATACACTTTCATATACTAAGCAATGATTGTAACAACAATTTATACCTACCTTTATAATACACTAATGTTTCTGTTGAACTATTTCTTGTTGTCTTTATCAAAACCACAAAAATATATTATTAAGTTACGACACATCGCCATCGCTACGATTCTGTCACGACACGCGTGTCGACTCTCTGTTAGAGCACTGTGCTGCTGGAAATTAAGGACTACATCGTGTTGGATGCCAACTTATCATTTGCCATAGCCAAAACCATAATCACTATCTTTGTAAATACGGATTCATCCAAACAGTGACGTACTATCACTCATTCCTTGCGACACCTTTAACCTTTGTTTCACCCTCGACCCTTGACTTCTTCCTCCAAAATTATCCCTTCCCAAGCCCCTTACAAATCCTGTTCAGCGCGCACGAATAGATTGTTTGTTTATTTTGCGCTTCAAGTGGTTTTTTAGTTTACGCTTGAATATTTCGTGGTTGGTGTAATAATATGCACAGTTAATCGTTGATGGCGATTTTAATATATGTGATTTGGTGTATACCTAGTTATGAATTATACTGTTGGTAATGTTTAAAGAATGTATAAACCTGAAGAGTCAGGGTGGATGTCTGATTAGAATTCTGCTGTTCTGTGTAATTCCCATCAAATATAAACCATCTGATGGTAGTGGCTTATGAGGTCAAGACAAATGGATTCAACTATGGATTCTTTCTGAACTAATCTCTAACGTCATTGAGTCCTTCGAAGGCCCCTCGCCATTCACACTTTGTGTGGCTTTTAGGGCCAGAGCTGCGTACTTGGAGAAAGGGTGGTGCCAACGTGTTGAAGAACTGCGTTACCCTGTTTTTTGGTCGCTAGTTGGCAGATTGTTGGCAATTGGCTTCGCAACACGAGAAGAGATGTTCGCTTACGTGCCACTGTTTTAGTATTTGGGACAACGAGTAGCTTTTGACGATTCATGAACAATAGAGCCGTTCACTGCACAAATCGATTAAGTTCATGAAACAAAAATTGAAGAAACGCGATGAAATAACGTAATTGTTTTTTAAAATTCCTTTTATAATAGATATTTAATCCTTTGTACTTGGATGTCCCCTCTGAGGGGACATCAGCATTGATTATATTCTCTGCTTTTCAGAGAAATGCATGTTTTTTTCAAGTTTTCTATTGAAATGAAAATTTTCTATTGCTGAAAGACGTTGGCAATAGAAACTATCGCTAAATATTGCTAAAATAGCAATATTTCTAGCTTCTATTGCTAACGTTCAGGGAGGAGCAGAGTGCAAAGGGTTTTCTAAAGACCATTGTGTCGGAAATCGCGGTGGTTGGCGAAATTGCTTACTTAAAACGTCTTAATATCAAATATAGTCTTTTAGTCGCGAACGTGCAATAAACGAGGCCTTCGAAGACGCTATATTTTTATTGTTCCATCGGTCAGAACAAGTTTCAAACAACCAGCATCCCAAGTACATTGGTGTACGACGCGTAAGTGAGGAATTATGCCCTCGGTAAGCTACAAAACCTTTCATTGGAATTTAAAGAAGACTCTGTTCAACCTGAAATACAACTATTTTTGTTTAAGATAAATTTGTATTTTATTTTCAGTAAAATACGAATTTAATAAGTCAATTAATTTCTGCGTCATTTTAAAAAAGCACACATTGGTAGCAATTTCTTTAGAATTAGTATAACATTATAACTAAAACAAACGATAAATTAATAGATTGCAATACAATATAACTTTCACAATTAATTTTAAAACAAAATCTATTAATCATAATAAAAAAGCTTTGTGAAAACAGGTTTACTTATGTCTTTGCGAAATCACTTTTCAATGTCCTATGGAAAACATTTTTCTTTGAAGAGAAGTGTGAATTATTGGCAATATTTGTTGCATTATGGTCGTACAATTAATATTTGTAATTTTTATAAGACAAGCAAATGAATTTATCCAAATATTTAATAAATTGATCTATGAGATCCTATGAATAATCGAATATACGCTTCGTGATTGGTTATTTAGTTGTATCGATCATTGGTAGACTCGTTCTTTCCACCTCCATGACTTGTCTGGAGCTCCCTATCGAGGTTTTATATTCTTCCACTCAGTCACATCCTCCAACAGTCAGCGTTTAAGTTTGCAAGAGGACAGAAGGTGGATCACACAAAGGACAAGATGCATATATGTGAGTAAAACTGGGTACATAATATATGATACAGTATTAGCTGATTGTGTACTTCACTTCAAATTATATATAACATACACACAACTTCCCTTTCATTTTAATTGTTGAAGATTTCTTCAAAGATCTAAGCAATCTTGTCATAGCACTTGCGTTATTATATTGAAATATCGTGATTTCTGTACTGCTAAGTTACAGAATTTTAGAAATGTTATTAATAATCAAATATATTTACCGTGTAAATTAGAAACACTCGAAAGAATATTTCAGTTTAGCAGTTAACCCTTTGCGCTCGAGAGGCGAGTCTCAGTCCTCATTGTGTTTCATACGACGACTCGAGTTTCTCATCGATTGATTTGAAGTTTCGAAGCCCTACAAAAATGGATTTCAAAAGAGAAATTAGCTCGAGTGAAGATGAAATTGATTTTCAACTGCTGCAAAACGAAATTGTATTCGCGAAGAAATTAGCAATAGAGAAGACGCTGTACGACTGAAAAAAGCTATCGAGTGCAAAGGGTTAATTTCTTTTTCCGTGAGAGATTCACAGATATCTATAATCCTTTGTTCTACTAAAATTTCTGTAACGCAAATATTTAATTGAAGTACGTGTTTTATAGATTTCGTAACCATTGTTAAATATTAATTTTATATCTATATACAGTGACTGAATACGATTTTTCAATTAGTCTAACTTATTTTTTATTAAACTTCGCGTCTGAACGAATAATGTGATTCCAAATCGCATGGTTGAAACAAAAAAATAGTAACAAAGATTTAAAATATATTCTATTACCTCCTAGACATTCTTTAATAAATTATATATTTTGTTATAAACATATTATGTAAAAAGTATTTTTTATGAAGTGGATCGAGACAAGTCTGAACTCTAAGCTGTAAAAATTTTGTTTTTACCTCTCACCCCAAAAAAAGGTTTCAAGAAACCTCTCATTAAATTATAATCGAAAAAGAAAAGAAATCGAGAATTCTATACCATAAGACATTAAATAATTCATTAAAAAATATACATTTTACATATTTTTTACATCAATTTTCTGTCTTGCTTTATTTTTTGCAAATTCATCCTTTATTTTGGCAGTGTAAGTTCGACTTAATATTTTTTACACACTTTCAAGCAGAAAACAGATAAGGAAATTATTAAAACAAATTTCAATAATATTCTAATATTCCCAAATGTCAATATTAAATATTTACTGAATTAAACTGTTAAAGAATGGAATTTAGAAGCTACAAATTTAACATTTTGTTTTCAGATTTGTTCGATTATTTTATGGAGGCTTTTCTGTATCTTTTCGAACATTTTCAAAGTCTTTAAATTAAATATATTTTAAGATCTTGGGGCTCTTTTGTTATCCGTGGCCTTACGTGGCCGCTTAAGCCATCCCTGCAAGGTCACTCTTATTTCTTTCCATTTTTTTCTTCCTTGCATCCATGCGCATGGGATTTCCACAACGAGATTCGAAAAATATTGAACCTGTTTCCCCCTAGCCACATATGCATATGTATTTATGTGCATGTCTCGTGTGCATACGTACAGATTGTTCTTCTCAATCGGAATTTTAATACAACGTGATGCCTTATTCTCTTTACAAGCTAGCCACAGATATATTTTAAACTAATATGCAAATTTTCTTGATGGTATGATACAGTGTATTACTGTATATGAAGAATTTCATCTTACTTTTAATTTAGAAAAGGGACACATTATATTAAACATTGATTTGTTAAACATATTCCAATATTAATAACACAAAACAAATTTTACAATCAATTGCGCAATATATAATAATAAGTAAATGAATTATTTCAGTTTTAGAAACTCTTCTAGTAGCAATATTTGCTTTAAAAGCAATGGCAACACCAGAGAGTAACATTCCAGCTCTTCAGGCTGTTTCAGACGGAACAAACGAGTTTTCCTCTTTATTCTATCAGGTAAAAAATTTAATAATAAGATTCTAACAAATTCCATCTAAAAAAAAATGAAAATTGTTCAGAGTGAATAATCTGTATTAATAAAATTCTTTATGTAGACCGTTGCAGAGAAAACTCCAGGAAATCTTATAATGTCTCCACTCAGTGCAGCTATTGTACTTGCTATGGCTGCTTATGGATCTCGAGGAGAAACAGAGAATCAATTTAAAAAGCTGCTTCATCTTCCATCTGCAAATGGAGAATCTGGTTATCAAGCACTAATCGATAATCTTAATGTAAGAACACCAATTTCATTTCTTCACTTGAAAAACATTTTTTTTGATACTTATTTATAATTTATATCACGTATGTCTCATATTTTTTTTTTTTGCTTTAATTTAGAAAATTCAAGAAAATAAACTCCAGCTAGCAAATAAAATTTTCACAGCTGAACATTTAGATATGAAACCAACTTACAAGGAATTAACAGAAACTTACTTCCATTCCATTGCGCAAGCAGTAGATTTTGCTAAATCTCAACAAGCTGCAGACACTATTAATGGATGGGTTGAACAAAATACAAATGAACTTATTAAAGACCTTATCAAACCTGGTTTGTACATTTTTCTCTTCTAGATTTTTTCTTTTTTCTTGCAAAAATAGAAGATAACTGAAAATTTGGTACAAACACAATTAGATAAAAGGATTCATCAATGTTTTTTCTCTTTCTGAAACAGGTGATCTGAATAACAGTACAGCACTGGTACTAGTTAATGCAGCATATTTTAAGGGTCTGTGGAATGATCAATTCAATCCTAATAGTACGACTGATATGCCATTCTATATTGATAGCAATACAGTAAAGAATGTGCCTATGATGTCTAGAATAGGTAGTTATCGGTCTGGTGAACTCCCTGAACTCAATGCTAAATTCATCGAATTGCCTTATAAGGTAAGTTTCAATTTTTACTTGTAGCAATCGTTGAATTCGTACCACTTTGTTACTTGTGAATGATAAAATGAAACGAATAAATTTTTGTAGGGCGGTGAACTGAGCATGCTTATAATTCTTCCAAATGTAGTTGACGGATTGGCAGAAGTTGAAAAAAAATTGCTAAATGTAAACTTAGCCAATGTTTTAAACCAAGGATATGTACGTACACAAAATTTATATTTACCAAAGTTCAAGATAGAAAGTAAAATCGAACTTGAGGATGTTTTAAAAAAGGTATACAAATATATACTCCTCATATAATATGTGGTTCGTATAAAAATGAACGTTCGTTAAGGTTTAATTATTATTGTATGCAGATGGGTTTGATTGATGCGTTCGATGGACGTGCAGACTTTTCTGGAATTTCTAATGAAAAGATGGATATTAGTAAAGTTGTACAGAAAGCATTCATCGAAGTTAATGAAGAAGGCACTGAAGCTGCTGCAGCTACTGGTAAGTAAACAAAAGTATGAATTTGATTTGTAAAAGAGTGAATTTGATTTGAAAAAGAGTGAATTTGATTTGTAAAAGAGTGAATTTGATTTGAAAAAGAGTGAATTTGATTTGAAAAAGAGAGAATTTGATTTGAAAAAGAGTGTGAATTTAATTTGCAAAGGAATGAATTTGATTTGCAAAAGGATGAATTTGATTTGCAAAAGGATGTGAATGTAATTTGCAAAGGAATGAATTTGTTTTTCAAAAGAGTGAACTTGAATTGCAATAGAGTGAATTTGATTTGCAAAAGGGTGTGAATTTAATTTGTAAAGCAATGAATTTGATTTTCAAAAGGTATATTAAAATTAAGCAGAGCAACACTTATTAAACTCTTTCATATAAACTGCACAAATTTTTAGAAACTATATGTATTTAAATAAAAGTATTGGTCCTTAAAAGCATCAAAGTTTAACCTGTGCATTAAATCTAGTCCAC
Source organism: Xylocopa violacea (assembly GCA_963969225.1). Taxonomy (NCBI): domain Eukaryota; kingdom Metazoa; phylum Arthropoda; class Insecta; order Hymenoptera; family Apidae; genus Xylocopa; species Xylocopa violacea. The sequence continues at coordinate 27,903,599 of CAXAJV010000004.1, forward strand.
AGTGGACAAAAGCGTAAAATCAAAAGCTCTTTTAGCAATGACAGAATATTATATGTACAATTTAAAAATGGCTCTTTACGAGTATATTAAAAATTTTAGTATATATGTAAAGATAATTAACTTTCAATGATTTTTTAAATAGAGTATCTTATAAAATATGTGCTAAGAGATTATGTTTTAAAATATTAAAGACATAGGTATTTCATATAGGATAAAATAGATAAAAATATATCAGCAAAAACAAATTTAAGTTGTTTTACTATTATTAAAGATAGTGAAATATTATTATGTTTCAGGAATGTCAGTGGCACTCTCCGTTAGTGCAGATCCAATAGAAATAATAGTGAATCACCCATTCCTCTATAGTATTATCAAGACAGGAGATACCAATGTACAGTTATTTAAAGGACGCATTGTTGACCCTCAACAAGTTTAATTTCCACAATTCTGAGTGCATTTATCATTTTCATACTTAATCCTTTCAAAAACTATCGAAATGCTTTCATACACTTTCATATACTGCATTCATGTACTAAGTAATGATTATAATAACAATTTATGTCTACCTTTACAATACACTAATGTTTCTATCGAACTTTTTTTGTTTTCTCTTCCTCAGAACCACAAATATGCATTAAGTTATGGTGCATTATAGTTGTTAAGAATACTTTGATTGAATGTAAGCTATAATTTTTGTTATCACTGAAATTCAATAAATCCTTTGATATGGTTAATACAAAAACAATGAACTGGCTGCAGATTACTATGAAACTGCTGGCACATGGTGCAACTGACAGCATAGTGCCAATTTTTATTGTACCCGTTTGTATTAATTCCCCAACACAATTTAGTTGGGTTTGGCATCAGCTACTTTAAATGGTAGCAACGAAACGCATTGGTACTTGTCGTCCTCTTGATTTTAGAACCAACTTTATGATACGAACGCAATAAACTAGCTACTTTTGAGAATTCTCAATTATTACCTACGTTTTTCCTTATTACTTGAATTTTTCTGAATACAGGGATTAGGGTCTTAAAGATGTTTTGGAATTTGTAAGGATTCGCGTCTTTAATGCCTTAACTCAATGGCTAATGACATACCATAAACCCAAAACGCTTAATTAATATTCTGCTTGGCTGCGTAACCTTAAACGTTACCCTAAAGGAACTTATTGGGGTCCTACCCCTACTAGCGACTACCTCTATATAGAAGAAGAAGCAGCAAGCGGATTGGCTCGTGGCTGCTTCAGAATTTAGTATATAAGCTTGTAGAAATGTAAAATAGTGTGTCATTTTAGAAAAAAAGCAAGTATTCTTAAACTAAAGCCAAGCATCCAAAACTAAGTATTAGATCAGTAAGAAAAAGAGCCAAGTACCCAAAATTAAGTATTTATTCATCGAGCAAAAGCCAAGTATAGAAAACCAAGTATTAGATCAGTAAGAAAAAAAACCAAGTATCCAAAACTAAGTAGTAGATCAGTAAGAAAAAAAGCCAAGTAAACTAAGTAGTTATTCATTAAGTAAAAGCCAAGTATTCAAGTACAAAACACAGTCTCATCTAAACATAATGTTATTAAACAAAAAATATAGAGTTGGATTTTTTGAAAACTCTTCCTCTCTCAAGCATCACGAGAAGTCGTCTTTGGCATTCCAACCAAGCGAATACGTAAGACGAAGCTAACGACGCAACAATACTCTAAAACGCAATTGCCTACGGAAATCTCAGGTGCAGAAGTCCCAAATTCGAAGGCTTCTTATACTATGACCTTGATACTGACACAGAAGCGGAAGATATATGGGCGACACACGCGTATATCGAAAGGATTAGTAAACTTAAGGTGATGTCTCGATCAAGAAGAGGAAGAGATGTTGGAACTACAAGTCGACTTTGCCTTCGATTTGACACTGAGAGATCGAACGCTGAAAGATCGAACAACACACAGTTCTGCACTCGATTTTTAATAACAAATGATGACCCTTTGGAACGTGACTTTGTGGTAACCTTGATGAAATCGCTGAAGCGAGACTAAACCCTAATAAAATTTAATTGTAAAATTTTATTAGATTAAGTGACCACAGCTTAATTTTACATGTAAGAAAATTCATTTCTTGAAGTCAATCGGACCAAAATCAAGCAACTTAGAACAAAATTAGTAAAAATTAGTATTATAGTCCATGATATGATGTCTGCTATACATTTCTAATTCGATTTCTAATGATATAGAGAAATGCAACTTTTTAATCTAAAAAAAAGAGAAATCAATATTTATTATACCATTTTTAAAATATAACTTTTGATAAGAACAAAGTCACATTGTCGAAAGAAATGTTTTTCAAATGAAGAAATGAAATTGGTGTTCTTACATTAAGATTATCGATTAGTGCTTGATAACCAGATTCTCCATTTGCAGATGGAAGATGAAGCAGCTTTTTAAATTGATTCTCTGTTTCTCCTCGAGATCCATAAGCAGCCATAGCAAGTACAATAGCTGCACTGAGTGGAGACATTATAAGATTTCCTGGAGTCTTCTCTGCAACGGTATACATAAAGAATTTTATTAATACAGATTATTCACTCTGAACAATTTTCATTTTTTTTTAGATGGAATTTGTTAGAATCTCATTATTAAATTTTTTACCTGATAGAATAAAGAGGAAAACTCGTTTGTTCCGTCTGAAACAGCCTGAAGAGCTGGAATGTTACTCTCTGGTGTTGCCATTGCTTTTAAAGCAAATATTGCTACCAGAAGAGTTTCTAAAACTGAAATAATTCATTTACTTATTATTATATATTGTACAATTGATTGTAAAATTTGTTTTGTATTATTAATGTTGGAATATGTTTAACAAATCAATGTTTAACGTAATGTGCCCTTTTGTAAGTTGAAACTAAGATGAAATTCTTTATATATAATAGTACACTGTATTACATTGTGAAGAAATATTGTATATTAGTCTTAAGACTTATTAAATATAAATACTGTGTATGAAGTTGTTACTTATGTATTATGCAACATACATACGCACACGTGTACAAGGATAACGTGTAAACTACTCGAATATTGCAGTGTTTATCATGCAAACCCTAAGAATTCAAGATTCAAGATTGGTTTCTCTGAAGAGACTAAACCGTCGAAGGACAACAACTATGCGAAACGATTGACGAAAATCCTAATGCAAGCTTCAGACAGAGTATAAAATCTTTTCTACACATTTGCGAAAAATAAAGCAGTGCTAGTAACGGAACAACAATAACAATGACGATAATTATGTTTAATTGAATTAATAGAATAAGAAAAGAATAATCTGTACGTATGCACACGACACATGTACATAAATACATATGCATATGTGGCTAGGGGGAAACAGGTTCAATATTTTTCGAATCTCGTTGGGGAAATTCCATTAACGCATGGTTGCAAGAAGAAATAAAATCTGGTCACGCAGGGGCGGATTAAGTGATCAGTGCTGTTCTACTCATCCTAGAAACGTGGACAGAACGCAAGAAGGGCCAACTCTCTTTTAGAATCACGCAAATGCTAACCAAGCACGGATGTTTCGTTCACTATTTGAATAAGTTTGGGAAAGAAGCTACGTCCAAATGCTATAATTGCGATAAAAGCGAAGGCACAACGCTGGACACGCTGGAAAACTGTCCAGCATGAGAATGACTGTGCCACGCATTCGCAGCAGAGATGGAACCAGACATTTCGTCAACCAGTATTCTGCTGAAGATGCGCGAAGGAGAGAGATACTGGTAAGCCATGACCTTGCTCTGTGACAAGGTCATGACTGTGGAGGAGGCCATCGACCAGAAAACTCGTCCTGCGAGCGAGTTTCCCAAAGATGGCGTATGTAATGTGTGTAGCAGCAGTAAGAATAGCTAGCACGGTTTATGGTCTGCAGGATAATTAAGCTATCTTCGAGGAAAACTATTACGACGAGAGCAAAGAATTATTTTTTTAAAGGAATACTTTCTGGAATGCTCTGCCTCGCTGGATGAATTAACAGCCAGTTAACTGTGGAATTTAATTTGAAAACTAACTTACGAAGCTCATAACTAGATCAAGCAATGGCGAGTATACACATCGAGATCAGGACAGAAGCTTCTGTTATAAATTTTACGAAAAAAGAGAAGCAAAACGAGGAAGAATTGCATTTTTGTTCGATAAATGGTTAACAATTGTACTCGTCAATAGCACTGAAATGGGATATTGGGAATATTGGGAATATTGGGATTCTTCTCCCCCATTACACGCGTCCAAGATCAAGACTAGACGATGGATGTGGTTGTCGCGACATGGTCGTCCACCTGATTATAGAACCAAGTTTATTGATTCAGGCTCAACGACTCGGGAGATGAAGATGATTAGAGTTTCGACTAGGTTTTGTATGTCTGTACCTTACGATGTTCTTTTTGAACTGGTTAAACGGTTGATAGAAACATTCGACGAGAGGTGGGTTTGTTCTATAGTTAGGACAAGTGGATTCGTTGATTGCCATTTGACGAAATTTGGTGAAGGACGCAGCTGTTGTAGCTAATTGGTTAACGAAAATTCTGATAAAGTAGCCACCCAAAACTATTGGTCACTTGCAGGTACCGAGTTTACACATTAACACAATTGCACATTAACGAGCATCGACGATTGCAGCAACGTTAGTTGTATTCAAGACAAGAATAACAATCCCTTTATGCAAGTTTCTCTTGTTATTCCTCTATCGCATCCACTTGTACAATACTTCCATTGCTAGCGTGGTCTATTCTTATCGCTATGAACTCGAGGCTTTCACAGCAATTTTCTATTGTTGGAAAAAGTTAGCAATAGAAACAATTACCAAGCAATTTTCCAGCAACAGAAAATTTCCATTTCAATAGGAAACTTTGGGGAAATTAATTCCCTCAGAGGCGACATTCGAGTGCAAAGGGTTATATGTCTATGATTTACCCTTGGATGACGCACACGAGAATTCCTCGTGTTTTAACCTTCGACCATAGCAAGCAATAAACTAAAGAAGCGCCTGGACTTGGACAATGCGACAACGAAACAAAGAAAACGAAAGTAAAATGTGAAACCTCTATTAGGCACTGTTGTAAAGAATAAACTAAATCTTGACTCTAAGCGATGGCTTCTTGGCTGTTATTGCTACTATGGACAGCTGGTTGCCAAATGTGATTGAAACTCTACTTGTCTTGGTCGATGTCTACTTGCTATGACATTAGAAGATGCCGATGGACCCTTTTAATGGGTTAATTTAATGTTTTAATGGGTCTTAGCACCCACTGGGGGAGCGATACCGCCCACTTTGAGAACCACTGGAATACACGCTTCGTGACTGGTTACTCAGATACATGAATTTTTGGTAGGCTTGTACTTTCCACCTTTATGACTTGCTTCGAGCTCCCTATCGTAGTTTTATAGCCGTTCGGTCACATCCTCCAACAGTCTGCGTTTAGGTTTGCAAGAGGACAGAAGGTTGGACTACTAAAGGACAAGATGCATATATGTGAGTAAATCTGGCTACATAATATATGATATAGTATTAGGTGATTGTGAACTTCACTTCAAATTATATATAACATACACGCAACTTCCCTTTCATTTTAATTGTTGAAGATTTCTTCAAAGATCTAAGCAATCTTGTCATAGCACTTGCGTTATTATATTGAATTATAATTCTCTGATTTCTGCACTGCTAAGTTAAAGAATTTTAGAAATGTTATTAATAAGCAAATATATTTACTGTGTAAATTAGAAACACTCGAAAGAATATTTCAGTTCAGCAGTTAACCCTTTGCGCTCGAGTTTTTCATCGACTGATTTGAAGTTTCGAAGCCCTACAAAAATGGATTTCAAAAGAGAAATTAGCTCGAGTGAAGAAAATTTCAATAATATTTCAACATTTGATCATCATTAAATATTCACTGAATTAAACGATTAAAAAGTGCAATTTAAAGACCATAAATTAAATATCTCGTTTGTAGATTTGTTTGCTTATTTTATAGAGGATTCTTTGAACCTTTACAGTCATTTCCAAAATCTTTAAATTAAGATATTACAAGATCTCGACACCCTTTTGCTATTTGAAGTCCTACGCGACCGCTTAAGTCCGCTTAACTCAAAACCGGCCTCGAGTGTCCAGGTTTTATTTTTTTCCACTTCGTGTCTTCTTATATTCATGCGTTAATAGGATTTCCACAACGAGATTCGAAAAATATTGAACCTGTTTCCCTTTGCATATATATTTATATACATTTCGCGTGCATACATACAGATTATCCTTGTCTTAATCGGAATTTTAATACAACGTTATGATTTATTCCTTTTACAAGACAACTACTGATATGTTTTTTCACTAATCAGATAAATAAATAATGAATGATGATCTTGTTTCTTCCATTTTTACAAATACATAAATGTAACGCGATAGTTGCGAGTATTAATCGGATGGCATTACTCTATTCTAAAAAAAATGAAATAAAGTATTGATTTACGAGATAAATAATTTGCATACGTACATATAGATTTTTTTCTGTAACTAAATCGTAAATATACATAGTCACTTTTTACTTGATTGTCAAAGTTTGCATAAACACTATGTTAGACGAATGTTATGCATGATAACATTAAAGATAATTGTAATTTATATTTACTGTATGATTAAAATAGATTTAAAAGATGAGAAATTGTTTTATATTTACAATATAAATAGTGTAATATATTAATATATTATATTTCAAGTTAGCTAATAAAGATTTCATCTGTCTAAATTTTTACGAAAAAAAATACATGAACTGATAAATAATACTACGAATCAACCAATATAACTTCAAACTAAAAAATAAAATTGTTAGAAATGTGCGTATTACTATTATCATCATTAATACGTTACTATAGCACTATTTTATATCTCGCAAATTTATAAAAGAAAAAATATGTGCAGAATAACAATATAACAAAGAACAAATATGTGTAGAAAACATTTTGTAATCTATACATCTACTTTGTCTGAAACCTTTATTTCGATTTTCGTTAATCGTTTCACATACCTGTTTTCCTTCGATGGTATAGCGTTTCGCGGTTCCGCGAGGCCAATCTGGAACCTTGAACCTTGATATCGTAGGGTCTGTATAATAAATACCACGGTATGCGAGTAGCTTACACGTCGTCCTTGCACACAAGTGCATATGTATGTTACTTAATGCGAAAGTAACAACTTCACACGCAGTATTTGTATTTAACTAGTCAGGCAATGCTGTATCCGAAATTGCGTATGTTTTCTTCAGTGTACTACTGTATCTGAAGAATTTTATCTTAATTTTAACTTTAAACATTGATGATGTTCTTAATGTTGAACATATTTCAACATTAACAACACAAAACAAATTTTGCAATCAATTGCACAATATATAATAATAAGTAAATTAATTATTCCAGTTCTAGAAACTCTTCTGGTAGCAATATTTGCTTTAAAAGCAATAGCAACAGCAGACAGCAACATTGAAGCCCTTCAGGCTGTTTCAGATGGCACAAGTCAGTTTTCTTCTTTATTCTATCAGGTAAAGAAATCTAATAATGATATTGCAACAAATTCCATCTAAAAAAAAATGAAAATTGTTTAGAGTGAATAATCTATATAAATAGAAATTCTTTATGTAGACCGTTGCAGAGGAAACTCCAGAAAATCTTATAACGTCTCCACTCAGTGCAGCTGTTGTTCTTGCTATGGCTGCTTATGGATCTCGAGGAGAAACAGAGAATCAATTTAAAAAAGTGCTTCATCTTCCATCTGCAAATGGAGAGTCTGGTTATCAAGCACTTATCGATAATCTTAATGTAAGAACATCAATTTCATTTCTTTATTTGAAAAACATTTCTTTCGACTCATACTTTTTTTTGTTTGCTTCAATTTAGAAAATTCAAGAAAATAAACTCCAGCTAGCAAATAAAATTTTCGCAGCTGAGAAATTTGGTCTAAAACCAACTTACAAGGAATTAACAGAAACTTACTTTCGTTCCATTGTGCAAGCAGTAAATTTTGCTAAATCTCAAGAAGCTGCAGCCACTATTAATGAATGGGTTCAACAAAATACAAATGACCTTATTAAAATCATTGTTCAACCCGGTTTGTAAATTTTTCTTTCCCTGGTTTTGCTTTCTAAAAGTAGAAAGCAACTGAAAATTTTGTACAAACACAATTAGACAAAAGAATTCATTAATGTTCTTTCCCTTTCTTAAACAGGAGATCTGGATAGCAAGACAGCATTAGTACTAGTTAATGCAGTATATTTTAAGGGTCTGTGGAAAGATCCATTCAATCCTAATAATACGAAGGATATGCCATTCCATATTGATAGCAATACAGTAAAAAATGTTCCTACAATGTTTAAAACAGGTAGTTACCGGTCTGGTGAACTCCCTGATTTAAACGCTAAATTCATTGTAATACCTTATAAGGTAGGTCTTGAAAAAAACGCTATAATGGCTTAAATAAATTTGTACTCGTTGCAATTGTTACTACTTTTTCACTTTTGAATTATAAAATGAAAGAAATTCATTTCTGTAGGGCAACGAATGCAGTATGGTTATAGTTCTTCCAAATGCAGTTGATGGATTAGCAGATCTTGAAAAGAAATTGCAAAATGTAAACTTAGTCAATGTTTTAACTCAAGGATATGAAAAGAAATTAGTTTTACTTTTACCAAAATTCAAGGTGGAAAGTAAAATAAATCTTGAGGAAGTTTTACAAAAGGTATACAAATATGTACTCATATAATATGTAATTCGTATAAAAATGAATGTTCGTTAAGGTTTAATTATTATTGTACGCAGATGGGTTTGATTGATGCGTTCAGTGGACGTGCGAACTTTTCTGGAATTGCTAATGAACAGATAGCTATTAGTAAAGCTGTGCAAAAAGCATTCATCGAAGTTAATGAGGAAGGCACTGAAGCTGCTGCGGTCACTGGTAAGTAAACAAAAGTATGAATTTGATTGAAAAAGAGAGAATTTGATTTTCAAAAGTATATTGAAATTAAGCATGGCAATACTTATTAAACTCTTTCATATAAACTGCACAAATTTTTAGAAACTATATGTATTTAAATAAAAGTATTCGTCTTTAAAAGCATCAAAGTTTAATCTGTACATTAAATCTAGTCCATAGTGGACAAAAGCGTAAAATCAAAAGCTTTTCTAGCGACTTTTAAATAGAGTATCTTATAAAATATGTGCTAAGAGATTGTGTTTTAAAATATTAAAGACATAGATATTTCATATAGGATAAAACAGACAAAAATATATCACCAAAAACAAATTTAAGTTGTTTTACTATTATTAAAGATAGTGAAATATTGTTATTGTTTCAGGAACAGGAATGACATACTCCTCTAGCATAAATCTAGTGGAATTAAGAGTAAATCGTCCATTCGTCTATAGTATCATCAAAACAGGAGATGTCAATATACAGTTGTTTAGAGGACATGTCATTAAACCTGAAACAGCTTAATTTGCACAGTTTTAAACGATCTTATAATTCTCATACTTAATTCCTTCCAAACACTATCGCAATGATTTCATACACTTTCATATGCTAAGCAATGATTATAACAACAATTTATACCTACCTTTATAATACACTAATGTTTCTATTGAACTATTTCTTGTTGTCTTCATCAAAACCACAAAAATATATTATTAAGTTTCAACACATCCCCATCGCTGTGATTCTGTCACAATGCACATATCGACTCAATGTTAGAGCACTGTGTTGCTGGAAATTAAGGGCTACATCGTGTTGGATGCCAACTCATTATTTGCCATAGCCAAAACCGTAACCACTATCTTTGTAAATACAGATTCATCCCAAACTTTTGTCTCGCACGAATCCAATGAAAATGCTTCAGTATCTAAATCACTTTCTTCATCTGCTTCTGAGCAATCTTTTCTTATATCATTCACAATGTTTAACAATCCACGTTTTTTTGAATGTCCAGCCATTATTTCCTCAATATTTCTTTATAATTATAAAAACACTAAATTCACTATTATATTTTCAATATATTTTGTTCAGTAAAATACACCAACCATCCAAGAGCTCACTTTGAACGACAATAGGAAAATATATGATCTTTTTTATCGTTCGAAATCTTTTAGTCAGAGCGGAAGAGAATGTTTGTCTTTCTCTCTAATTTCTCCTCTAAAAAAACGGTTTTGTAACGCATTATTCATCGAAAATTAACGAAAAGTCTGCTCAGAGGGGTTAAAATGGCCCCTTGGTAAACCTAGTGTTAAATAAATAGAATATGCTACATTCGTGTGGAGTGTGAAAAGTTTGACTCAAGACGACAGAATGTTCGAAAGGAAATAAATAGACTGATTGCGTGCTTGAGAGGTTCAGGTGCGAATGAAGAGCGTTTCGAAGAAAATAAACAGTGACTCTTCGCGTGAGCGTTTGAGGAATGAATGCATGCGAAATGCGTGGAGAACAGGATAAATTTTGAGAGCAGATGAAGTCAGTTGAAAACGAGTTGAGAAAGAGAGTTGAAGAGCGATCAGAGACCTAGCGAATAGTAATAATTAAAATTCAGTCGACTGTAGTTTAATAAATTATTTTTACTTTCTCCATTTTGGGATTTCGTTTGAGACAGCAGACTTAATTCAACATTCTTTTGTCACGGCTAATAAATCTGTGCGACCTCAGCGACACATCGGTCTGAAATTGAATTCGAACTCCACCGAACTGAAATTAGTCAAATCAGACAACTTGATGAACTTTCGACGAAATTACAAGGCGATTAATCGTAGAGGTTGCCTGTCGAGATCCTTCAAAAGGTCAGACCTTTGATTATGAGTACGATCCGATGAGCGTTCGAAACACTTACTGCTGCGCAAATGGAGGAACCTGTCCAGCCGTAATACTAAATTCCTCGCGCCAATCGCCTTGGTACTGTAAATTCATCAAACCATTTGTATTTTGCGTCATTACGTCGTTGTTAGGTACGTCACTTTACGCTTAACCCGCAAATTACGAAACGCGTTGATCGCAACCCGTAACTTCATGACTTTTGCAAAATTACATACTTAAATATTAAACAATTACTTAATTTTAAAATTACACTACTTAACGTTGATGCGCGCGTAGACATTTTTAAATATGTCAAATTGCACACTGAATGCGTTAAACGCGTGCCAAAAATATGACGTTGGAGGCTGTGAATTAGTGAATTTTTTATATTTATTAAAACCTCGTATCTGTTATTATCGCACGTTAAATATTTTCTGTTTTACAACTATTTTAATAGTACTTTGCATTAATTCAAGCCTTAATTATATAATTGCATCGTTAATGCTACAGTTAAAGTATAATAAAACGCATTACAAATGGCGAGAGTAAAATTTGGAGTAACCTTAACTTCCGCTACAACTCAACATCTCAGTCTTTGCAATTCTGTAATTTGTTAACTTTTACACGCAGTTTTAAATTCGTTTAATAATTGTTCGAGATAAGATTAGATGAAATATTAATAATTCGAGATAAAGTGGTCCAGATTAAACGTTTCAGCAATGTCCGTGTCTCATTTGTGCGACAAATACTCAGCAAGTACGACTTTCAAAGCGATCAGATCCGATTTGGTGAACCTACGAACGCATTTGAACACCCTATCGGTAATTATTGCAACTTAATAATGTTTTTAACCCTGAAAAATATTCAAGTATGTCTTTTCGCGACTTAGATGGAAGTAAAGAACGTGATGGAGACCCGAGACGATTTAAAGAGTAAGCTGAAAGAGGTTGGATACGTGATTCCAAAAATGTCCGAAGCTATCCTTTATTTAAGAAATGAAGTATCCGAGGGTAAAATAGAATTGATTTTTATATATATCGATATTTTTATATTAACACTTTCGTCGATGGGAAATGTAGTTATTTAAAAAGCTTTAGTGGAATATGAGCAACGTAGTGCTTCGTGGTTTTAAAATTGGCGCCACTCGTATTGCAATGAAGAAAATATTCGTCATATTTGTTTCATTAAAAGAAATTGTTTTTCTATAGTATTCGCACTTTGTATTCGTCCATTTGAAAATCAAATTCATTCTTTTACAAATTAAATTCACCCTTTTGCAAATCAAATTCATTCTTTTGCAATTCAAGTTCACCCTTTTTCAAACTAAATTTGCCTTGTTACAAATCAAATTCATCTCTTTGCAAATCAGATTTACCCTTTTTCAAATTATATTTACTCTTTTGCAAATCAAATTCATACTTTTACAAATCACATTTTCCCTTTTACAAATCAAATGCATTCTTTTGCAAATCAAATTCATTTCTTTTGCAAATCATTTTCTTCTACTTAAATATTTTATTCAATAAAACATCAAATGCAAACTAGATAGTAATAATAAAAAATTTCATTCAAAAAGGTACTGATATTTATTTAAAACCAATTTATTTATTACCAATTCATTGAAGTTAGTATACATATATTATGTAAGTCATAATTATGTAATTAACAGTACGTATGTATAAAAATTGTGCGTAAATATAATTTATACATGCATACATAATGGTTCCACTGTAACAGTTGCTGGTGATTTAAAGAATTGAGGGATGTATTTACGTTTTCTTGTTGATATGTTCTGACTTGATAATTATGTATTGGTAATTGCTTTTAAATAAATATTATATTGTTTCCTATTACCTTTACATTTGGTGTTTCTTTTCTTCTAAAATAAAATACTTAAGCAGAAGTATTTGATTTGAAAAGAGGTGAATTTGATTTGCAGAGGGATGAATTTGATTTGCAAAAGGATGAATGTGATTGTGAATGTGATTTGAAGAAGAATGAATTTGATTTGCAAAAGGGTGAATGTGATTTGCAAAGGAATGAATTTGATTTGCAAAGTTATGAATTTGATTTGCAAAAGGATTCATTTGAATTACAAAATGGTGAATGTGGTTTAAAGAAGAATGAATCTGATTTACAAAAGGGTGAATTTAAAATGCCAAAACTGTATATGCATTTGTAAAGTTTACTTTTTGAAAACTTTTCACGACAAATGACTATAATTAAATGATATTATACCAAGATATAATATTTCTAACATTCACATAACTTCAATTCTTCTTCAGCCACAGATTTTTGAAAATTGTACGCCTATTCAGCTAAACATTTACCCAACTATCATCCATCGCAAAAGTGTTAACGTTAAAATAAATAGTCTATTCGTTCAAAACAGGAATGGACCAACACACGAAGACTTTAGCGGAAACCGTGCGAGAGTTGGTGAGGAGCGAGTTACAAACGTACGACGCAGACAAGACTGGAAAAACGGACTATGCTCTTGAAAGCTCAGGTCTCTGATCAAACGAAACAAATAATTTTGCCGACTACGCTTTTTTCTGATATCAATTATCGTGTTTCTTTTAATATTACTTAGGAGGCGCGATTCTCTCGACGAGAAACACGGTTACGCACTCGGCTGGCGCACCAGTACTGAAGCTTTTTGGCATACCTATCTGTCAACAACAAAATACACCGCAGACTATAATTCAGGTTACTAGAAAAATTATTTTTTAATATTTGCGAATTTTGTAGGTGCTTAAAATACTAATGGATTCCTCTTAACTGCGCTCGACGTGTATACACATTAATCTAAAACTTTATTTCGCTGCGATTGACGAATTGAAAATGCAATTCTTCCTTGTTTTGCTTTGCTTCTTTCGTAAAATTTGTAACAGGAAAATCTGTCCTGCGTTCGATGCGTATATTCGTCACTGTTTCATCCAATTACGCGTTCTGTAAAGGTTTTTTCAAACTAAATTCCACAGTTAACTGGTTAATGTCTGCCATATTGCAATATGCGATTATGAGTTTAATTTATTATAATCAACGTGTTTTACGTTTAACAGATATCATTGCTTTAGCTTTTTCAGGGACACTGACAAATGTGTACGTTTAATTTATTATAATCAACGTGCTTTACGTTTAACAGATATCATTGCTTTAGCCTCTTCAGGGGCACTGACAAATGTGTACGTTTAATTTTATTTGTTTAATTTATTATAATCAATGTGCTTTAAGTTTAACAGATATAATTGCTTTAGTCTCTTCAGGGACACTGACAAATGTGTACTTTAATTTATTATAATCAACGTGCTTTACGTTTAGCAGATATAATTTGCTTTAGCCTCGTCAGGGACACTGACGAATGTGTACGTTTAATTTCTGTTCAATTCGAGCATTATCGTCAATAAAATAGTAAAATAGTAAAATTAACGTGTTGTAGGAGAGCTGACTGTATTTCATTTGAAGCATTCAAAGTGTTTTCCTTGCGCAGACTGGCGTTCTTCCTGGCGAGTGTTGGGCATTCAAAGGCAGCAGCGGAAGTGTTGTTATACAATTACTTGGTCTTGTCTGCGTGTCTGGAGTAAGTCTCGAACACATTCCACAGTCGATATCTCCTACTGGCGAAACAAGCACTGCTCCAAAGGACTTTTCTATTTTGGTAAACAGAATCTATTTTTTGTAATTTAAGCACATTGTTACAATAATGAATTTTGTTTTTATTTGGATAAATGCAGTTGCGAATTTAAGAGGAGGTGCATTTGGGACCTCAAAGGGGCCTCAAAGAGTGTTCAAAGGGGCTTGGAAAGTTTTCATATTTCTTTTTCGTATAATGGAACATAATTTTGTTTTGTTAGATTCAATTGTTTATGAATTCTTCGTTAAAAAGAGTAAAAACTTATTCAAGAAGTACAATGAGAAGACAGGCTGAATTTTATGGCTATTTTGATTATAGAAAGTGATTCTCTTCAGTCCCTTAATTGTGAGACAATAATTAATCAATTTGCAAAACAAAAGTCTTGTTTAAGAAATATGATAAGCGAAGACAGGCTCAATCTTATGTCTATTTTAATTATAGAAAGTGATCTTCTTCAATCTCTTAATTGTTAGGCAATAATTAATCAATTTTCAAAACAAAAATCTAGAAAGAAGTTTATTTAATATTTATTTGCAACAGCTTTAGCCTAATAGAGACGAGAGTAAAATGTTGCAAGAAAATAAAGAAGAAAAAGCATTATTAACTCCGTCTTTTCCTTTTTTTTTAGATTTAACGTTTAGGAGGGCCCCAATTCTTTTCTGCCGATTAAATCTGCCTTTAGATAAATATTATATACTTCATTTTACTTGATTTCTCCTAAAATTTGTCAAATTTTATTACAGTATTTTAAAGAACTTTTTTTTGAAATTTTTGTACAAAACGTACATAATTTATAATGTCAATTTATTATTTGTGAGTTCATGAAGTGGTAAGTATATGAATGAAGTATACAATTTGAATGGAATCAAATTAATTTAAATTATGTGTGTAGAAAAAAAATTCTCTGTTTTAAATAAAGTACGTGAATCCCTCTAATTCTGATAAATATGTTTCTAGGGCTTAACTAGCGTAGACGACACAAATCCTTTCTTCTTTGGCGAATTTACATACGATAACACTGGTCCTCCTGTACAATATTTCGAAGTCCAAGTAAAACGAGCTTTAGTATTCAGTATGATATGAATTTTATAAAATACGTATATAATCCATATAATTACTTGTAATTTGTAGAACAAACCGAAGAAAGCGTATGAAATAATTGAATTAAAGGTTCACTCTAACAGTGGTAACGACGAGTACACCTGTATCTACAGAATTAGGGTACACGGTACCCTAAGTAAGAAAAGTAGCTAACTCCCTTCGAGATAGTCATTTAGTAATCATTAATCGAACGCAGAAATTCTTGCACGGCTTTATCGAGCAAACGGACGGGCTGAATGAGAATTCAAAGAACTTGTCGACGTAGTGTATAATTAATAATATAATATTGGTCTAAGATTTTCGTATGTAAGGTATTATATGTGTACTTTATTATATAGTAAATAAAGAAATATATAACTTTCATATACTTGGTAGGTTTCTTTTGTTATCATTAGTGAACAGTGGCGATTCGTAGCTAAAATTGGTGAGGATGTTGCTGCAGAAAAAACAACCTACCATCAGCTCGCCATAATCGACACTGTGGGAGAGACAGTGCCACAGTAGTGAAACTCTAGGTTGGTACTTTTAATGTCAGTGTCGCTGAAAATGGAGCAATCGCAAAAGTAAATATAAATAGTGAAATTGTAGCATGGTAAAACAAGGAAGAAAGAGGGTGAAGAAGATAAAGGAGAGTGGAATTGGGCTTCTTAGTGAAGATCTATGCTTTGCAAGGAAATAGAGTAATAATAAAATCAGGTAAAGAAGTTTTTTTTTCTTGGAATTGAGTGCAAATAGCTTGAGGTCCCTAAAAAGCACTTGATCGCATGATTTTTAAAAATATAAGATACCCAGACAAGAGTGGCATCACTGTGCTAGCACGATTGAAGCCATTGCTGACAAAAATTCACGTATGAACGTACGAATTTCTTTTATTTAGCGAGTGCAAAACAATTTTCACTCACAAGCACAGTTCTTATATTAATCCTTAATCGTTAACTAAAGTTCTAAATGTAAGGAACTGATTGTCCTAGTCAAAAATATTGAATTCAAAGTCCGTGGTTCACAAATCTCAAATCTGAATGAATATTTTTAGTGAATGTGCTTAGTGAAAGATTTCTGGCGAATGTCCTTAGTGAATCAATATTCCATCCAGATCCCTGTAACAATTTTATATACTAATTTCTCTGTCTAAAGGCGTGTCCTAATGTCCTGCCTAGAAAAATGGGAAAAACTGCAATGTCTAATCGTAGTTCTTGAATTTAATGGAATGTTCATTTGTCCAGGTCAGTCTGAAGTCAAAACATCTGGTTAATAGGGTCGTCGATTGTCGTCCACGTGTTCGTCAGTCCTAGTCTGAGGATAAGTTTACTATACGTCAATTGCTATTGAGCAGGAGCAGCCAAACGCCTAAATTGCCCATTAGGGTTTGATGCTGCCCATGGTTGTAAATCAAGTAACATGCTGTGACGAAAATATTTTATATAAACTTGGGATAATCCCATATCCAAACACTGGTGCTATTATAGTGCTGGCACGCGTATCACGTTGGTCCTAATACAGTACTGGCACGCGTGTCATGTCAGTGCTACTATAATGTTGGAACCCATGTTACAGTAGTCCTATTATGATGTTGGCACACGTGTTACACTGGTGCTATTATAGTGTTGGCTCATGTGTGCCACTGGTGCTATCATAGTGTTGCCACGTGTGTCACGCTGGTATGCGAAACGTGCTAACATTGCGTACTGGCACTTCCACAGACGAATGGGGCTGCAAATGGTTATGGAAGCGCTGGCACTGTGCCACAGCTGTATCGTCTGGGTATTTGTGCGCCATGGGGTGATTCTACCGTGTCTCTCCCTAATA
Source organism: Xylocopa violacea (assembly GCA_963969225.1). NCBI lineage: Eukaryota > Metazoa > Arthropoda > Insecta > Hymenoptera > Apidae > Xylocopa > Xylocopa violacea. The sequence continues at coordinate 27,920,988 of CAXAJV010000004.1, forward strand.
ACAGCCACCTAGGAATCCGTAAAAAGAAATTAGACGGATTCAACGTAATCGTCATTCAATTTATTACATTTGTACATATTTAGTCTTGTTCTACGCTTCTATCGTCGTGCTCTTGCATTCCAGCACACATCCACACGCACGTAATCACCTTCCCCCCTCTGTCTTCTCTCCCTCACGTACACACACGCACATGCACGCACATACACCCTCTCCTCTCCTTCTCTCGCCACATCATCCACCCCCTTTTCTCTGCGCTTCCTCAAATTTCGAGCAAACGATCAAATGGCTAGACTTTTCGAAAGGAATCCACGCACACGCGGCATCAGACAGACAAAAAGGACGCTTCTTGGCGATCGCACTCTTACTGCTGTAATTAAAATAGCACGTTGCATCTGAGGGCGACTAGACGTCCTTCCTTTTACCCTCTCTTCCTCCTTTCACGTTTTCTTCCGTGTTCCAATATGCTTCCATCATTCGTTTACACCTTCTTCTCAATCTTCATCAAACTTTTCTTCATCCAATGCTTGTGTGCGCAGTGCGCGTGTACGTGTATACGCACACATGTACACACACGCGCGTACAATATATACATATACATATATACACATATATATATATATATATATATATATGTATATGCTTATTTCTCGTAGCTTTTTACGTGTAGTTTCTTCTTTTTTTTGCTTTTTTTTCTTTATAAGTAGACGATTACGCATGGCCGCCTTTAGGGGCGAAGAACAGACTCGAGAGGCACACGGCAACAAGTACACTGAATAACACATTTAATATCTCTGATTACGTGCGCGTACACGATCCACCTATTGTACATATTATTTAATTATGTGTATATATATACGTATATGTGTGCACGTATGTACGTACGCATATATGCATATACCCTTCACACTGTTCATCTTCATCCTCCTTCTGCTGCGTCTCAGCGCAATTCCTCTTCTTCTTCTCTCTCTGCTTCCTCCTGTTTCCGTAATTTGGAGCGCACACACGTAATTATTAATAGATTCGGTTGATTCTTCTTCTAACTCTTTTGTCGTGTCTCTGTTTCGCTAATCGATACACGTGCAGCTGATCATCGTACACGATCGTCCCGTGGCTAGAATAAACTATAATTCGGAGGTCAGTCGTCTAACGCTATCGAGCTATCGAGACTCGGTCGTGGTACCAGAGAGACGCGCGTATTTGTAATCCTGTTCGTCTGTAAATCCATGTGTGTGTGTGTGTCTCTGTGTGTGTGTATGAGCGTGTATCACCGTGTGTGTCGCAGTACGCGTATCCATATGTATAAACACACGCGTACACATATGCATACCATAGGAGTTAAGTAACGATCTAGGTGCTGTGGTTAAAAGGTCCAAGGAAGTCGAATACGCGACGACGGATGGCTGTTCGACGAAACGCTGGCGTTGCGTTGCGCGACGCCTCATCCTCGCCTCGGTTTTTCGCTGTTCACGGTTAACAGACGCCTCTGCGGAAGTTCTGATTGCACGCGACAACTTTTTTATCGAGGATTGCAACGACCAGTCCGATGGAGAGCCTCCATTTCTTCTTTTTTTAAATGCTAAGTAGAATAGGCGTGATTGTGCGTACGAGATTCGCGTTAGACCTTTTAAACGGAGTACAATTTTGCCTAGAAACAGTCGGTGCTGCGCGTAGCTTCGTTTGCTGAGGACTGGGACCGCCTGATCGATCGATCGAACGAAGAATCGGTCTGCGCGTCGTAAACAGATTCAACGAGTTGCGAAAGAAATATTGGAAAGTCGTTGATACGCTCATTTGATACGCAACGGCTAAAAGATACGCGTGTCGTCGTTGCGTATCCTCGTACCGTATCATCGTTGCGTATCGTTTATTAAGATAACGCAACGCATTTTGATACGCAACAGTGCATTCTGATACGCAACAGTGCAACGCGAAATGGCGACACGATTGTACGACACGCAACAAAAGGACGCGTGCCTCGAGTCAACTAATAACCAACTCAATCAGAACGCAGACGATTCTTTCGGTCAATCGAGCGACCAGCTTTCGTCTCTACCCTTATTTTTCGTTTCTGCAAAACAACGTGGCGCGCACAGCGATTGTCAAACACATTTAGCAACCTATAGAGTCTCGAGCGAAGAGGAGTCGATCGTTCGAAGCGCGGGCACCACCACCGCACGAAGTTCTGTCAATGTTCGTCAACGTTAGAAGGCATAGAATTGTGATTATCTTATTTCCCCTCGCGTTTCATTTTTTTTTTTTTATTTAACATTATTATTACTTCATTTCTTTTTTTTTATCTTTTTTACTTCTTATCGTTTCTTTTTCATTTATAATTTGTTGAATTTATCTCCGACAATCGTTAAATATTACCGCACGCGGTAGTATCAAAATAAACCACACCGAGTGTATAGTATAGAATATTCGTAGGTATATGTATGTACACAGTAGAGTTCTTTTTCTATCACATACGAGTCGTTCAGTTACGAACTGAGTCGAAATGGAAGGCGCGCGAAGTAAAATGAGGCGGGAATCGAGTTTCTGGTTTTGTTTTTTAATTAACGCATTGCAAGTGTGGGTTTTGCTTTACGAACATAATTTTGGAATGGATGATTTTGCGATAGAGAGAGCGAAAGTAATGATTACTCGAAGAATAAAAATAAAAGTAATTGTTATCGTCTAACTTAAAAATGTAACTTCTCAAATTTTAACGTTTTGATTAAACGTGACTTCTCAAATTTTAACGTTTTAATTAAACATAGCATAACGTGACTTTTCAAATTTTAATATTTTAATTAAACGTAGCGTAATGCAACTTTCCAAATTTTTGCGTTTTAATTAAACATAGCGTAACGTAAGTTTCCAAATTTTTGCGTTTTAATTAAACATAGCGTAACGCGACTTCTAAAATTTTAGCGTTTTAATTAAACGTAATGCAACGCAATTTTTAAAATTTTGCATGATCCACGCCCTAACAACAGTTCTTGAAAAACCTAATTTTACGTAATTTTACGTGATCCGCAAACAATGTGTTAAAAGTGATTTAGAAATTGACTTTTTCAAAAGAACTGAATTCGCAAATTAATATGGGTACAATTTAAGTTATCATTTGTAAATTAGTTATGCCAGCTGAGCAACCAAGTTTCAAGTTTCAGTAGGATGTAAATTGAAGATACATTTAAAAATGTGAAGACACTTGCTTAATTGTAAAACCAAGTCCTAAATTCATAAAAACCAGCAAAAGTCTTCATGAAGTTGAAAGAAAACGCGCGTTCACATTGTTTAAAGCATTCAAAGCGTTTGTATTACACAATTCAATACCAATGCATAATAGAGTTCGTCAATAAACAGTGTTTAAGAATAATAATTTATTACAAACGTATCGCAAATGTCTTGATGCTTTCGAGAACGGAATTTACCTGGCATTACAAACAAAAATGACTACTTTCAAACGAAGCTTTCGTTATTTCCGTCTCATTTTGCTTCGCAAAGCTGCTCCCTCGAGATCGATCGACTCTTAACTGAACACCCCGTATACTAGAGTTTTATATTTTTCTTATTTCACTCGCAACCTCATAACTTGTCTTCGTTTTATGTATTTTCTTCTTATTTTTATTAAAAAGTCGCACTACCGTTTATATTTTTGTTTCTCTACTTGCTGCCCCTCTTTCTTGTTTGCTCTCTTCTTTTGTCGTCGGCTGTTCCTCTCTTCAGATGTTCACTAATTCTCTCTCTCTCTCTCTCTCTCTCTCTTGTTTATTTAGGAAATACACTACGGTTAAAGTATATCACAGATGTTAACGAGAAGAACGTTTTAGAACGCGGTGAAAGTAAACGAAGGGAAGGAAACGAATAGAAGGAAACGAGGAGGATATTTCACTCATCGTTAGTCGCCGCAGGATTATCCGGAAGTACACACGGCAGCTGGTATCGGCATAGCTGTCCACGAGGAACCCCTCGAGCAATACCAATTGACGTAGAGATTATAGATTGTACGAGTTTCAATTTGTATGAAAGATTATCACAACTTGTCGGAGTTAGTCTTAACCTCCTAATTGTAATTAACACGAGCAACGAGCTATCGTCGAGTTTTACATAGAGTTAGCGCGAAAGAGGTGACAAAAATACGATTATAACCGACTAAACTATGAACTGGCTGTCCTATTACTTTTTAGCCAATCGCTAACGTCGCTAGCCTCGTCCGACCACGCGCGTTGGTTCTGACAATATTTAATTACGAAGCTCTTATCGTCTAGCGTTAATGCACGATTTTTTTTTCTGCTTTTTATTCTTTTTTCTGTTTGTTTCCGCAGCTAAAATCACCGTGTTTTTCTTTTGCGCTCGCGAGATGACTAAGCTACTTTTTATTCACTTTATATTCCGAAATTCATTTTATCTAGATTTTTTCTGGCACTTCGGTAATGACCATTTATTTGTTTCTTTGTATTTTATTATACTTTGTTTCCCTCTCTCTCTCTCTCTTTCTCTCTCTCTCTCTCTCTCTTTCTCTGTTGGGTTTGGCACCTTTCGTCCATCCGCGTCGAGAGCTACCCACGACCCACCGCGGCTCTCGAAACCCTCCTGCGAACGACCCACGCGCTACTTTATTCGACGAGCTGGAGAAAAAGGAAAGGCGAGAAAGTGTGGTCCGATTAATTGCAATTGTCGCGTAGACTCGACAAATTTGTTTCACCTAACGACTACGGTAAGTTCTCTAATTGTCGACGCAGAACTACGCCACTCTTCGTCCTACCAATTCCTACGGATCGACTTCCACGTTTTTTTAACAGAACGTAAGATCAGTTCCGCTGGCAATAATAGATTGTCATAGGTTTTTCATATATTTCTTATTTTTTTTTGCTTTTATCCTTTTGTTTTTTTTTGTTTTTACTTTTGTTTATACGCGCGCTATTATATACGGCGCTCAGCGCGCTCCCCTCGTCCCATCCTGCTATTCACGCGCGCTGAACACGCGGTTCCAGCAGCTGCGCCCACGGTCGAACTGTGCTGTCATACTTTTAATCATACCCCGCTCAACGAAGAGCGTGTCGTTGAACGCGACGTGTCTCTCCCTTTCCCCAGACACCCATCACGGCCCTCCTTTCGGTATCCGTGACCTGCTGCAACGCTCGACGGCCTCTTCCCTACTTTGGCAAGTTCACGGCGGCAAAGTGACTAGAATATAACGACTATATTGTCATGCACTACAGTCTTTCTCAGAGTTCAGCGCAGAACCCTTGCAGCACCCCCCATGGTACTTCGCCGTGGATACCATGGTCGGCTGGCGGTTGTGTAGAAACCTGTACCACTCCCCCATAGAGCTGTCGCTTCCCCTTCGTACTGATTTTACTAAAATACCGCGAAGGTAGGAATCAGGTCGCTGGATGATCGCCGCCCCGCGAATTAAGAGGGATCCGAGGGTCCGTCAGAGGACGGCCTGTCGAACCGTTCGGACCTCTCCTGCGAGCCCTCCAACTCGTCCGTTCCCTCGGAGACCGCGGTCACCGAGAAGACGGCCGTCGAAACGTCCGGGGTCTCCTCGCTCGACTTTCTCCTCTGATTGCTGTTGCTGCTTGTCGAGTCGGTGTCGTCCACGTATATCCGCACGTCTGAGCCGATGGTGGCGCAGACCCCATCTGGTATGTGCACCACGGCGCTTCCTGTTCTGCTGGTGCTGCCGCTACCGGTCCCGCTTCCGTTTTTACTGCCGTTCACGCTGCCGCTCTCCATCGCGCTGTCCGCTGTGCTGTCGACGGGCAAAGGCGACGGCTCCTCGGGTCTCTCCTCTGTCGCGTAGACGTGTCCCTGGCCTGTGGCGCGAATCGACGAGCCGTACTGGTCGCTGAGGCTGCTCGACATCCCCGTGCAGCTTCCGCTCTTCAGTTTGGACGGTCTCCTTTCATTAATGACGGACTGCACGTCGAGATCGTCCGCTGGCCGAGCGGGTGCGCGTCTCTCGTTTCTCGCCTTGGGCTCGTCGGGTCGCGCGACGCTACCCTTCGACGACCCGTTCTCCGCGTGGCCGTTCGCCATGTTGGACGGCCACAAAGTGGTGCCACCAGTCCCCACGCTGACGTTCGTGTCGGACTGCGACTGCGCGTCGCTCGATGCCCTGCGACTCAGCGTTGCCTTGGACGGGTAAACAGTGGCCGTTGGCATGAGGTAACGATCGCTGCTTAATTTAGGACAGGTGAGCGTGGTGACTGAGCCGACCGGCGTCGCCAGGGTTGAACCAGCTGGCTGCTTGCTGACGCTCAGTAGGGACTTGTTCTCTTGTCCGTCGCTGGTTGCCTGTGGATGCAAAGTATATATATGTAGTGATTTCATAGCTTTGAGAGAGGAATATTTTAAGTGGAAGAAGGTGGAGCTGTTTTAAGGATGATGAAGGAGACGAGGACGCGTTGGATGGACTTACTTGGGTACCCAGACTATACAGCTACCTACTGTAGAGGAATCCGGTTACAGATGGCTACTGAAGTGCTGGTACGGTGTTGGTGGTGTCTTATGGTGTGTTGTCTGGGTATACTTTTGGAGGATAGTGTGTGTATGTGTGGTTTTTTGGTCACCTTCTGTTGTTAGTTGTCACTTTTTTGTATAATAATAGTTTGATATCGTTACTCACTGATACTGTTAAATATGTATTATAATAAACTATGTGTAGATTCAGAATTCAACGTACAACATGATACGTACATCAAGATATGCATTTTATATATATGCAAAGCAATTCTGGAAGCAAAATGATTCTGTAGTGCAAGTCAAGTGGCAAAAATATTAGAAAATGTATATTATCAACCTCCACTTATGATACGTTGTATGTTTTATGAATTGAAATATTTTTTCAGTTCATGTGCAACAGATTCCAAATATGAAAAAATAGTAAATATATTCAAACAGCCATTTTATGGTGAAGGTTGGAACTTAACGAGTTCTTCATTATACACAATAATTTGAAATAGCTAAAAAAGGAGGACTAAGATAAATAACATTGGTAACTCTTGAAGCTCAAAAAGCCTGGAACATCCTTTGAGGCTACAGAATGCAATCTAAGTGCAGTTGGCTTCATTGTACAGTATTAATTCTTTGTACTTGGATGTCTTCTCTGAGGGGACAAGCATTGATTGGTGATGCCAGAGGTTAAACTTATTTCACTGTAACTTTTTGAAAAATGTTTGTTTCCCTAATGTTTCTATTCAGAAGGAAATGTTCTATTACTGGGAGATGTTAACAATAGTTTCAAATAGTTTAAAATAGCAATATTTTAGCAATAGCAATATTAGTTTCCGCTGCTATAGCTATAGTTTATTACTATAATTTTTATACTATTGCAATAGTAATAGCTCCTATTGCCATGGTATTGCTACTTTAGCAATATCAATAGCTTCTGTTGTCAAGATATTGCTACTTTAGCAATATTAACAGCTTCTATTGCCAAAATATTGCTACTTTAGCAACGACAATAGCTTCTATTGCCAAAATATTGCTACTTTAGCAACAGCAATAGCTTCTATTGCCAAAATATTGCCATTTTAGCAACAGTTTCTATTATTAACACTCAGGAAAGAGACGAGTGCAATGGATTAAATAAAGTATCTTCGATTCAGCTTCAAACATAATTAAGAAGAAATACTTTTACCTGTAACCTTTGACGCTGCGCATAATTGGCATCGCGGGCTGCCGCGCAGTAGCTGCGTTGAGGGATGATTCGGGGCACGCTTAGATTGCTCGTAGGCTTCTCGAATACCTCGGCGACTTCAAAATGCATCGGCAGTAAGGATCTTCTCTGGTGATGCCCCGAGTGAAACGTTTGTCGACGCTTCGACTTGAACTTGGACGGTCTTGAACTGGAACGATGGTACGAACTGCGCCGCGACAGTGACACGGAAACTGTTCCATCTGTAAAATACAATTTATTGTAATACACGTTGATTGAACAGAACTACAACTACATCTACATTTTGCTATTATAATATTTAGACTATAAATGTGTAAGATGCGCCTACAACAATGTTTGCAAACTGTTTACAAATAGAATGATCAAAATTCCTAAAAACTATTTCTTCATGCTACTCATTTTGAATAGTGATTGCAAAATGTATGATTGAAAACGCTATTGCAAGGAAAATTATTCACAATTTAATAGAAATTTTTTTTTTAGATTTCTTTTCTTGGATCGATACTTTGTTCCTTAATTAATTTAACAAAAAAACTTTAGACTTGTACCATTTTTATTGTAAATGTGTAAGTAGTTTATAACTAAACCAATAGAATTTATATATTTTGAGAATTTAATGTCAGATAATGATATAAAGTATCGCAATTTAAAATGTGATGATTCTAAATAATTTCTATATAATTATTCCTTGTTTCTTCAAAATACTGAATACTTATTTTAATGCTTCTCATGGTGATCTAGATAAGTCTCGACTGGCTATATTTTTCAATCACTGTGTCATGATTTTATATAAATAATAAATCAGAAATACTGAGATAAATTTACAAAATTCTATTATGTGATTTAGAGAAGATAGTTTGCTCTACATTGTTGAATATTTTTCATCCTGAACGCACCGTCAGCGCTCTTCTCCCGTGGTGGGTTATAAATAAAATTCGCAGGCAGGGAACGAACTTTAGCGAGACCAGGCCTGCTTGCGGGAATCTTTTTGTTCACTAAAATAGACTCGCGTTCCCTAACGTCGTCATCCTCCTCCATCCCAATGTCGTCCCCTTTCTCCCGTTTTAGCATTTCTTTGTCTTCCTCTTCTTCTTCTACCTCCAACAGTTCTTCTTGCTCCGCGGCCAATTCCCTCTCCAGCTGCGTTTCCATGTCAAGTTCGTCTTCCATCTAATGAATTAATTACAAACATATGCGTTAATAACAATTATGTAAGAAAGATCTAACTTTAATTATGTATTTACATGACGATTAAGATAAAGGAAGGACAATTTCACTGTTCGCACAGTAATTTGTTAAAATTTAATTTAGTAGTGATTTAGTGACAAGAGCAACAAAGTTCTCCAGAGAAAGAAGTTAAAAATATCTGGTGGACACATGCACTAATTATAAAAGATCATGAGACAACGCAACTAAATGCAACAATGATTTAATGACAAGAGCAATGAAGTTCTAAAGGGATACAATTTCACTGTTCGCACAGTAATATATTAAAATTCAACTTAGTAATGATTTAGTGATAAGAACAACAAAGTTCTCCAGAGAAACAATTTAAAAATACCTCATGTACACATGAACTAACGATAAAAGGCCATGAGACAACGCAACTAAATGCAACAATGATTTAATGACAAGAGCAATGAAGTTCTAAAAGGGATACAATTTCACTCTTCGCACAGTAATTTATTAAAGTTGAATTTAATGATTAATAACAAGAGCAATGAAGTTCTAAAAGGGACAGAATTTCACTGTTTGCACAGTAATGAGTTAAAATTCAATTCAGTAATGATTTAGTGGCAAAAGTAACAAAGTTCTCCAGAGAAATAACTTAAAAATACCGGATGGATACATGCACCAACGATAAAAGACCATGAGACAACGCAACAAAGCGCAACAAACTGGAAATTATATTAATATTGTGACGAGCAAGGTTGTTTACTTGTTTGTGGCTCTCCTCGAGATGCTTCATCAGAACAGCGACGACGACGTTCACCAGGACGAACTGCGCCATAAGAACAAAAATGACGAAGAAAATTGGGGCTATGATGGTGCTGACGCAGCAATTTTTCACGCAGTCCGCTGCCTCGTCGCAGTCGTCCCTCAGGGTGTCCTTCATGATGCCGTTCCAATTGTCGCCAGTGGCCACTCGAAAAAGCGTCAGAAACGCCATCCCAAAGTTACTAAAATGAGCGTGCTCCCCGAGACCCTGGCAAGGCATTTCGTCGCTACACTCTGTAATAATTGGCATTGAAAATTATACCAATAATAAATTTATAAACTTCGAATTTGAAGATTAACATTTCTCAGAAAATTGTACAATTTTGTATCTTCATTATTAATTCATCTCCATTTTTTATAACTGCTGTGTGTGCAATAATGAAGAGCACACACAACTGTTGAACTCAGGATTCATTAAAACTGATGATCTTCTTCTTTTTCGCCATGGACCTTTAACTCTTTGAGGAATTTTTGAAAATACAAAGACCCATATTGCAGAGAAATTTTATTATTTTAACGTTGAACAAAGTTGGTTTCTTTCTATTAATGAAGGAATAAAATAATATAAAATTAAATTAAACCTTTGTACGAGTAGCATTTGTAATATTTCAGTGCATATTTACTTTTAACACCATTATGCCTCAAGGGGTGAATGTGTTTGACTAGAAAAGATAATAGTAATAGAAGATACAACTTGAAAGAAGAAAAGAAGAGATATTATCTAATAATAAAGGAATAAAATAGTATAAAATAAAATTAAACCTTTGTACGAGTAGCATTTGTAATATTTTCACCATGCATATTCACGTATCAAAAAGGTGGAACACTTTTAACACCATTGTGCCTCAAAGAGTTAACGTGTTAGACTAGAGAAGATAATAGTAATAGAAGATACAACTTGAAAGAAGAAAAGAAGAAATGATCGACAGAACGAATGTTCCAAGCAAAAAGAAGAAAAGAAGAGATAGAAATATTATAATATCTGCAGATATATTTGAATACTCGCCTAAGCGACCGAACAGTTCAACGCCAAGAGCTGCAAAGATGAAGAAAAGCAAAAAGAACAGTAGTCCCAAGTTTCCAACCTGCGGCAATGCCTGCATTACCGTGTCCAGCAGGGCTCGTATCCCTTTCGCCATCTTCAACAGCTTCAAAACTGCCAAAACAATTATCCAAAGGACATTAATCACCATCTTAACCATTCATTATAATATTCTTCTCTGTTTCACTCGACTTACCCCGCGCAATTCGTAAAACTCTCATCACCCTAATAATAGTAGGATTGATTGGAATGATCTTCGACTCGACTTCTTCGAGAACAATGCCAACCACCGACAGTATCACGATTCCTACGTCCAACTGGTTCCATCTGCAACGTGAAAAGTGTCCACTGTTCATACTTTACTTCCCAATGTTAACAGAAGAAGGATATCTGAAGAGCATCTCGTACTTGTCTTTCAAATAAAGGTGTAGACCTAAGGCGAGCAACTTCATAAACGATTCGAGGATGAAGACTGCGGTGAAGAAGTAATTGAATATCTTTAGAGCGTAAGTCAGAGCTTTTGGCATCATGTAAAACTCCATTGCCATGGTGACAACATTCAGGCCGATTACCGCAGCGATTGCTAGGTCGAAGTACTTGGATGTCACGACGTTGTGAACGAACAGCCTGGACTTCGAGTAATTCGTGTAGTAGGGTGGTTCGTGCATTTCTAAAACATTTGTATTATATATTTGTCATTTTCTCTTTAAATTGATTGAACAGCGAGCAATAAAGCTGAGATTCAATTCTTCTTTTCCTTACTTCGACGTTTCTTCTCCATTTGCAAGGCTCGTTTAGCAGCTCTCCTCACGCGTTCCTCTTTTTCCTGTTCCTCGCGACACCTGTGGAAATTCTCCACTACAACCCCTACGAACATGTTGAGGACGAAGAAACCCACCAGCAGAATGAACGCTATAAAATACAGCAGCCGCCACTCTGAATAATTCTCTATTGGCTGAAATTGAGAGGAAATGGCATTAGAATTTTTGATTTAGGTAATTTGTTATGACAGAAATGTATAATCTTATGGTAACAAATGAATTGAAGATACAGTTATACATGTTAAAAAAAAATATAATATGTTCACTACAAAATGTGTAATGTGAATATCATAATTAAGTATCAAGTGTTATGCATGTATTAAAAAATATTGAAAAGAACTAATTATTGAAATACTTTGAGGTATACAAAATTTCAAGTACATTTTTCTTACAAATTACTTTTAAAAAATATTTTTGCTATCATAAAGTATTCAAAATGTATATCTATACACTTCTTGAATTGTATTTTGGTGGTCTATTAATATTGTAGCTGCTGTATTTAGCAAACAAATAAGTTACAGATCAATATAATTCTTAAAACAGTTCAAACATCGTTTAACTAAAAGTATTATTAAATTTACAGCTATTTCTATGAAGTTAAACGAATAGCAGATGTTCAAAAAAGCAAAAATGGTAAATACTAAAATGAACTTAAAAAATTAGCCATTATTAATGAAATATTCAACTTTTACAAAATACATACTTCCTCTGTTCGAAAATAAGAGTCCCATTCGAACAATTTAATTTGTTTACTTATAAGAAGTAGAAAAATAGAAAAATTTCCATTTCCATAGAAAACTTCAGGGAAACACGTTTCTAAATAAGTTGTGGAATAAGTTTAATCTGCATAATTACTAACCCTTTGCACTCAGAATTATCTTGGATTGTTTGGAACTAAGTAAGGTATAATAATGATATTTGATTTATATGAATTTGAAAGCATCGAGGAACATATATTTGCAAAAAAATCCAAATTTTACTTTTTAGAATTCTCTACAGTTCTATTACCATTTCAGCAATATTTTAGCAATAGTTTCTATGGCTAAAATAGCAATACTTTAGGAACAGTTTCTATTGCCATTTTAGCAAAATTTTAGCAATAGTTTCTATTGTCATTTTAACAATATTTTAGCAATAGTTTCTATAGCTAAAATAGCAATGCTTTGGCAATAGTTTCTATGGCTAAAATAGCAATGCTTTGGTAATAGTTTCTATGGCTAAAATAGCAATACTTTAACAACAGTTTCTATTGCCATTTTAGCAATATTTTAGCAATAGCTTCTATTGCTATTTTAGCAATATTTTAGCAACATTTTAGCAATAGTTTTTATTGTCATTTTAGCAATAGTTTAGCAACAGTTTCTATTGCTATTTTAGCAATAGTTTCTATCGCTAACATTTACCAGCAATATAAAATTTCCATTATATTAGCATACCTCAGAGAAACATGCATTCTCAAAAAGTTGTGCTGAAATAAGTCGATTCCCTGCAATCACTAATAAACTTTAATGTCCCATCAGAGGGGACATCCGAGTGATATTGTTGGATTCCAGGTCAAACAGAATTGAAGGAATCGAGTAAATACTTTTTCTATTTCCAAAGAGATTTCACAAGCTATGTAGTTTAGCGAGAGGTGGTGAATACAGAATTCTGAATGTAGAGCCAGGTCCAGTATTTAAAGGATTTGTAAGGATTTGTAAGGAACTTGGGGAGGGATAGCTTTGGAGGGAGTAGTCAAGGGTTAAGGATAACACAAAGCTTAGAGGTGACGCAAGGAATTAATATAGCATCACTGTTTGGGATAAATCCCTATTTGCAAAGATAGTTATTATGGTGTGGCATTCCTCTGCCACTAGAGGGACAGCATACTCACCAGTTTCCCACAAGCACTCGTTTCCTATAGAAATTCCAACCTATGCCTACCATCCCAGCATCTAAAGCAGGGTCTGCTAGGTAGCCTTACTGATGAGTCCCCTAGTAGGCTCAGAACGAAACGTTCTTCCCTCTCTTTTCCTTCCTACTCTCACACACATTCTCTACAGAGCAACAACGAAACAAAGCTCTATACTTCGCTTCAATGACTATGACTATGGCAAATAATAAGTAGGCATCCAACAGTATGCTAGTTGCCTACTCCAACGAAGTGCAAAGGGTTAATATGTTGAAGTTCCAGAATATATTATTTCTCTCTTACGCGGTCCCTGTTCGCCGCACAAAAACAGGTTCGAGTGTGAAGGGTGCGCCGCAGTCGAAGTGCTTTTTAAGCGACTGTACGTGCATCAAGTGGCGGTACAATATGCAAATAAAATTGGCGCACTCGAGGACCGCGTTACCTGTTGATCGACACCGACAGCGTCGAGGCCCGTGTACATGATGTTCACCCATCCGTCCCTCGAGGAGAGCACGAACAACGACATCAGCGCTTTCCCAAGGTCGTCGAAGTTGTACTTTCTGTTTAGCCAGACGTTACGTTTGTCAGCCAGGCAGTCCGTCTTATTGCGTACATTTTTAATGTCAGGCCCGTCGCAGTAATAAAAGGCACCCTTGAAGAGCTGCACGCCCAAGATACCGAAGATTACGAAAAAAGTACAGCATATCAAAACGATGTTGCCGATAGGTCGTAAAGAGGATAACAGTGTCTGAACAACTAGCTTCAAACCAGGGGCTCGATTAATAACCCGTAACGGTCTTAGTGACCTTAAAAGTCTAAAAACCTGCAACAACATCAATTAAGAATTAAAGGGAGGTTTAGGTGGCTTCTGGGGGGAGATTCAACCCTTTTGCGGTCGAGATTGATTTGCAAAAGGGTGAATTTGATTTGTAAAAGAGTGGTCGTGATTTGGAGAACGATAAATTTCGTTTTCAAACGTGTGACTTTAATTTGTAAAAGGGTGGACGTGATTTGGAGAACGATGAATTTCGTTTTCAAACGTGTGACTTTAATTTGCAAAAGGGTGAATTTGATTTGTAAAAGAGTGGTCGTGATTTGGAGAACGATAAATTTCGTTTTCAAACGTGTGACTTTAATTTGTAAAAGGGTGGACGTGATTTGGAGAACGATGAATTTCGTTTTCAAACGTGTGACTTTAATTTGCAAAAGGGTGAATTTGATTTGTAAAAGGGTGGTCGTGATTTGGAGAACGATGAATTTCTTCTCAAACGTGTGAATTTAATTTGCAGAACGGTGAATTTAAAGTTCCAATACTGTAAAAATGTTTGAACTTGTAACTTCGCCGTTGCAACGAATGAGCGACGTGTAAACGTTAATTTAAACAAAGCAACGTACCCTCAGTATTCCAAATATTCTTGGACTACTCGACGACAGTAGAGACATCGATAAGTCTATTATGGAAATGATCACAAGAACTCCGTCCATAATGTTCCAACCTGAAGTAAAATAAGCGTCGCTGCCGTACAGCATACCAGATGCAACAACCTTTGATAAATTATAACATCTTGTTGAAAAATCTTTAATATCTCGTCTACTATCAGCAGATTGCTATAGAATATTTGGCGTTGATGTTACTCACCTTGATGAACATCTCAATGGCAAAGACACCAGTGAAGATGTAGTTAGCTGTGGATAAAAAAATCCTTTCTCCACTGTCAGGTGGTATGTTTGGCCGTTCCATTGCCAGTGTGATACAATTGAGACCAATGAAAAAAAGCACCACGTTATCGAACCATCTCTGATCGACCAATTCTCGACAAAAAACGCGAAACCTGAAAATGCAAAGGTGTCTTTTGAAGTCAACTGAAAAGATACTTAAAACCCATTCGAGACTATTCGAGTTTTTGGAGACCAACAGCAGAAGCTGAAATTTTCATTTTAATTCTTAATTTTATTTTAAAGCAGTCTTGTTTCGACTCATAATCTCAATTTAATATCGTTGCATGCAAGGCTTGCGATCCGTTTTTTTTGGCTCCAAAATGTATTATACATAATCACATAAGATGCAATCAGTCTCGAATGGGTTAAATTAATTAATTAACGAGTAATGACAGCTTAACTTTGTACATTTTAGAGATTTTTAAATAATTTTGATTGATTTTAATCAACGATCGCAGTTAAAGAAAGCTTCTCAAGGTGACCATGGGTTATAAAATTAATTATGGTTGTGCAGAGCTTTGTATAATGTCAAAATGTAATACATAAATACTCAACGCTACTCAAAAATGACGGTAGACTTGTCTCATTCATTTTTTCTGCACGTCTATTAACTAATTTTTAAGTTTTCAAATTAAATTTGTTATAATATTTTTTTTTAATTCTGTAATGAGACATTACATATTTGTTTTCTACGAAAGGTACAAAGAAATGTTGTAATTTCAAATTGTAGAGGTAGAAACAAGTATTAAAAATTTTAAATGTAAAGAGGGAGACAAACATTTAAATTGCAAAATGTAAATTTAGCTAATTTCTTTAATCAATGGGAACGATAAGTAAGAGTTGTTTGAAGTTATTTTAAAGGTAATGATTCTGCAGTTTACTCAGACAACTTCGAGAAAACTAGACGCACCATTGATTTAGAGAAAAATACAGGGTGTTTTATGCTCAAAGAACCTTTGTACCAAGCACTGAGTTTCAATGTGTTCGGATTACAAAGCATTACGATCAAAAACTCGCTGCACAGATGAAAATTGTCCTCTATGCCATGTATAAGTGAAGTTTAAATTATACATTTTCTGTTCTTCAACTGAAAATTGTCAGAAAAATATTATAAAAAGAACAGACATCAGCTAAACCTAATTTTAAGATATTAAAAATAACATTCACAACCATTAAAAAAAAATATATATGTATAAAACACTTTAAAATATTAACATATAAATGATAATTGCATTTTTACTATAATATAATATTATATTATACTACAATATATATTATAATATAATAAAACATAATATTTATTACAATATATATTATAATATAGTATAATATGATATGATATTTACTTTCATACAATATTTATAATTTATAATAAAAAAATTTAATCTTATGCAGCCAATTCAAGTAACAAAGCATTAATTAATAAAAGAATAATTACGAGAATGGGTTAAAGTAATTAATTAACGAGTAATGACAGCTTAACTTTGTACATTTTAGAGATTTTTAAATGATTTTAATTGATTTCAATCTTCGCAACGTGGTCCCACAACTAAATATATTTTTAGTTTTATTTTAATAATTAATATTTAATAAAAGTATATTTCTAATAAAAAAAACTTATACAAAATATTCTTTGAACGATTGTATAAGCACTTTTACTAAAAACAACATTCACAACCATTAAAAAAAAAATATATGTATAAAACACTTCAAAATATTAATTTATAAATGATAATTACATTTTTACTATAATATATACTATAATATAATATTATATTATAATATTATAAAACAATATATATTATAATATAGTATAATATGTTATGATACTTACTTTCATACAATATTTACAATTTACAATAAGAAAATCTAATCTTGTACAGCCAATTCAAGTAACAAAGCATTAATTAATAAAAGAATAATTGTAAGAATATAATTTATCGAATTGAGTATAAGAATAGCAGAGTATTAATCGTACCTGTTATTTGGCGGGAAAAGATAGAGCGAATAATCGTCGCGTTCCTTAAGGCAACCTTTAGGTTCGAAGAACATGAAGATTTTCTTCATCCTCTCAATGCTGCTCGCGCTTCCATGGCCATTCAAGGGAGGCGTCTGCTCGTCTGTACGGGGATTGTCATCATCCTGATCGGGAAGTCGTTTTATTCTGGGCAGTGGACCAGTCTCCATTGACAAATTATTGATTGTACGTGCCGTTGAGCATTGCATAGGCACCTCGTCCAGAGGCAAAGTCTTCCTCGTCGGCGATTGAACCGTTTCGTTCCCACGCAACGAGTTCCTCCGCGACAGATCGCTAATCCATCGCATCTGCAAAGTATATTTATTATCATTCTGGGGATATCACTGCAGAAGATATTTGTAAGTTAACCCTTTGCACTAGGAGGTGAAACTTATTCCATCGCAGCTTTGCAGAGAAATGCAAGTTTCTTTGAAGTTTTTTTCTGAAATGGAAATTTTCTATTGTTGGGAGACGTTAGCGATAGAAACTATTGCTAAAATATTGCTATGCTACATAGTATTGCTTTTATTTTATTGTATTTGCTATTTTAGCAGTAGCAATAGCTTCTATTGCCAAAATATTGCTACTTTAGCAATAGTAATAGCTTCTATTGCCAAGATATTGCTACTTTAGTCAATGGTCTAGCATTAATAAATAATTAAATAAAGAATTCTAAGGATCCTAGGTATGGTGCACCCAGCTCTGGGAGTGGAATTAGGCGGTTAGAGAATTCCTGAAGCGGTTATTAATGATCTAGCATCAATAGACAATCAAATAAATAATTCTAGGGGCCCTAGGTATGGTGAATCCTGCTCTGGGAGTGGAATTAGGCGGTTAGAGAATTTTTGGAGCGATTATTAATGGTCAAGCATCAATAAATAATTAAATACATAATTCTAGAGGCCCTAAGGATGATATACCTGGCCCTGGGAGTCTAGCATTAATAAATAATTAAATAAATAATACTGGAGGCCCTGCTGGAAAGGGACCAAAGCGGGGTCCAAACAAAGCAGTCACTATAAAACCTGGTCACCGTCATGAGAGCAAAGAAATTCCCATCAAAAGGAGAGAGCACTTTGGATGAGGGAGTAGGCGTTTAATATTTTTTGGAATGCACTTAATTGGTCAGGAAAAAGCGCCTACTTAAACGTCTAGCGGAAGAATAAAAGCGAAGACGAAAAGGAAATAGAGTAGATTTGGAAGAAACTGGAATAAGCGTAGATTTTGAACAGATTTGATAGAATAAGTGATAAATAGAGTATCCTTTTAATTAGAACTATCTGTGTACCTTTCCATCGTCTAAAATGTTATTACGAAATCCCACAAACACTCAAAGCTTCAGACCAATCCCAATCATATCGTCATTATATTCTCTACAAATGGTTCCTCAAAAATGGCTCGATTGCTAGCTATTTCTAGCGAAAGGTCTGCTAGCAGCTAGATTCTTACATGAGAACGCCATGACCAAAGGGTTAATATAATAACGATGATCATACGATTACAGACAAAACGTACTTTCAGAAATAGTAAAAAAAAAGTAGTTTTTCATACAGAAAAGTGAATAAACGTCGGCTCACTTGGTTGGGCGTCGCTGTGTAACGTCTTATGGAGGAGCTACGGCTCTCGATGGAGTTGTTGGGGCTGAGGCTACGAATATTGCTTGTTAGGACGATCGTTCGATTATTTGGCGTGTCGCTCTGCGTGTCGTTTCTTATCGAACCGTGTAAATAGCCGCCGTTGAAGCTGAAATGGAATTTCGTGGAAGTTACCAAATCGAAGAGGAAACTGGAGCGCAAAACACAATCGCGTATTCGCTTATCGCGAACGATCGTTGCTGTCACGAGTTCAAACAGTCTTTCAGAAACTGTATGTATGAATATAAACACATGATGAAGTATTTTGCAGCATTAAAATTGTAATTAATAATCTGTTCTAATCTACTAACTTTTGCAGCTAGTGTAGGTTTTTACGAGAATTTGCTTAATTGCACAGCTATTTGAATGATTGATATGACCTAATTTCATTAAGGAATGCAGAGAATTGCGAACTGATCCACAATCATGAGTAAAAAAAGAAATATCGCTCTCAAAAATATTAATTAGTACATTTTTGTCAACAGCAGATTTTTACTTAAGATTGATAGGTTTCTACCAGCATTTGTTTAATTGCACAGCTATTAAAATGATTGGACAAGCCTCAATTTCATTAAGGAATGCCGAGAATTGCAAACTGATCCACAATCATGAGTAAAAAAAGAAATATCGCTCTCAAAAATATTAATTAGTACATTTTTTTCAACAGTAGATTTTTACTTAAGATTGATAGGTTTCTACCAGCATTTTTTTAATTGCACAGCTATTTAAATGATTGGATAAGCTCCAATTTCATTAAGGAATGCAGAGAATTGCAAAGTGATCCACAATCATGAGTAAAAAAAGAAACATTCTTCTCAAAAGTATTAATTAATACATTCTTTTTAACAGTAGATTTTTACTTAAGATTGATAGGTTTCTACCAGCATTTGCTTAATTGCACAGCTATTAAAATGATCGATATGACCCAATTTCATTAAGGAATGCAGAGAATTGCAAAGTGATCCACAATCACGAGTAAAAAAAGAAATATCGCTCTCAGAAGTATTAATTAGTGGCCAATTAGTCCTCGAACCTTGTCGTGATTGCTCTGCATTCTTTGGAATTCAAATGAAACTGTTGGAAGATGCGAAATGCTCGTAAATCATCCGCAGTAAGGCTAAATTTGCGACTGTCCATGAACAAATGTCAGAGGACTAGAATTTTCAGGCTGAGAATGGCATCGAGCAGGTTCTAGGTCAATGAAATACGAACAGTGCATCCGTGAACGTGTTCGCGGAACTTGGCGAATCCGGACGCGAAGGAATGTTCCTTGATCTTCGAGGAATTCCGTTTTTACATGCATGATTAGCGTGCACGTGTACAGAACGCGACTCCACGTCCATTCTGAGAAATAAATGGCGAACAGCAACTGTTTATCGACTCTGTTTAAATGTTACTTCCGTTTTACTTAGACTCACGTTGAATTGGAGCCAAGTAAAGTGCTTCGACCGTTATTTAGGACAGTGGCTCTGCCAGCAGGCTCATCTTCCGTTTGTGACCAACGTTTCCTCCTGAGAGATGGACGCGATAACTTCCACGAATAACCCCTTTGTATCCTTGGCGAACTGTAACAAGAAACAATCGCACGTGTCAATGATTTGCGACTGGGATTCGTTGAGTTATTATTTATAGCGCGTAGTCACTTTTATCCCTTTGACTACTGTTGGCGCTTAAAGACAGTTGGAAAACTGGCGCTTGTGATACTGTAGACGTTTGAAAAACTTGCGCTTGTGATACTGTGAGCGTTTAAAGAAGTTTAGGAAACTTGCGCTTGTGGTACTGTGGGTACTTGGAAAATTTGAGCTTGTGATACTGTAAAAGCTTAGAAAACTGCGTTTATGATTCTGAAGGCGCCTAAAAGAGCTTAGAAAACTTATGTTTGGAAAACTTGCCCTTTTGATACTGAAGGCACCTTAAAGGAGCTTAGAAAACTTACGCTTGTGATAGTGTAGACACTTAGAAAACTTATTTGCGTTTGTGATACTGTAGGCACTTAGAAAACTTGCGCTGGTGATACTGTGGGCACTTGGAAAATTTGCGCTTGCGATACTGTGTGCGTTTGAGAAAACTTGCGTTTGCAAAACTTGCGCTTTTGATACTGAAATCGCCTAAAAGAGCTTAGAAAACTTGCGCTTGTGATACTGTAGACGCTTATAAAACTTGCACTTGTGATACTATGAGCACTTAAAAAGCTTACGCTTGTGATAGTGCAGGCTTACAAAAATTGCACTGCAACAATGCAGGATACAAACAAAAAAATAGCATTGTTTCATGAAAAATTCCTACCATATGGTACAACTGCTGCATCTCAAAGAGTTATTCAGAGTATTTCATTCAACACACACAAACTAAATGCTTTTCAAAAAGGTGTACGTACCTCGAACTAGACGATTCTCTTGTCGCAGGATTAACGACAGCAGTGACGAGGCTTATTCGCCGAGAAAATTGACCAGCAATCAGATTTTTAGTTGGTACTTTGTTTGAAACGTCTGGTAACTTCAACAGGCCGGAAGGAATACTACACTGACTCTGCAAAATATATATAATTCATATTTCAAACAAACAATATGAATGGTCTTTGGAAATCTTTAATGGAAAAAGAGATATCAACTTTTCGAGTACAATTTTTAATTAGTTGAGCGCAATTTATTTTCCAAAGATGTCATAGATGATCCCTTTTTTTCAGAAAACATTTCAAACAAACAATATGAACGGTTCTTTGGAAATCTTTGATGAAAAGAGATATCAACTTTTCGAGTACAATTTTTAATTAGTTGAGCGCAATTTATTTTCCAAAGATGTCATAGATGATCCCTTTTTTTCAGAAAACATATTTCAAACAAACAATATGAACGGTTCTTTGGAAATCTTTGATGAAAAGAGATATCAACTTTTCGAGTACAATTTTTAATCAGTTGAGTGCAATTTATTTTCCAAAGATGTCATAGACGATCCCTTTTTTCAGAAAACGTGAAAAAATATAATAGTTTTTAATAATTTAATTAATATCCTTATAAAATCCTTTTGCTAATTATCCCATTTTTTATTATACACAAATAAGATCTTGTTTAAGTAAAAAATTATTATTCTACAACTATTATATTATTGCAAACTGGATTAAATTTAGAGAATTTTTATACATTTCTGGATCAAGTAACATATTGGACGAATAATTACTTTATTCAGAATGATAAATGAATTTGTTTGTATTCTGAACAAAAGTAGCAATTTAAAGCTTTCACTATTTCTATTGACAAGCGTAATACTTTTATTGTTGCAAAAAATGATAAAATTCGCGTGGATTAAATATCGTGAACAATAGCTTTAAATTGCGATTTATATTTCAGTATCCTTTCCTCAAAGAAATAATATTATTAATCCATTTGCAGAAGATATTTTTTTTATTGATTTATATGTATCGATACGTCAAAGACTGCGCTATTTTCATGAGAACAAACGAGAGCAAAAATAATAACATGTATTTACTTTGTATTTTCAGAAAAAATTAGAGAAAATTAAAGGAAGTCAGTTTTAAGTAGTAGTTCGCGTCTGACCAAACTCGTCGTTATCTACTGTCGTGGTCTGAACTATTGCTTGCACAATCACTTATACTAATCTTCAATTAGTAAGAAACGAAATAAAATATTGCAAAAAATAAAAATTGTTGCTACATCTATTATTTTTTTCAATGTCAATATGCTAACGTTTATTTACTTAGTGTTAAATAATTAATTTAACTAATATGAAATAATAATATTTGTATAAATATATATAATTTAATTAATATCCTTCTTTATCCTTTTTTAAATTAAAACCCTTTCGCTAATTATTCGAGTTTTCATTGTATACAAATAAGATTTAGGTAAAAAATTGTTATATTGTAGCAAACTTAATTAAATTTTGAAAACTTTGAACATTTTCATAAATATTGGCATACATTTTTTCAAAATAAATATTTTCATAAATATTTGATGCATCACAAATAAAAATATTTAACCCTTTGCACTCGAGGGCTCTGAAGTGAAGCCATTTAAAGTTCTTTTTCAAGCTCAAAAGCTCCTTAATAAAAAATGCAAATAATTCTCAGTACATCATAACACAAGGACAAAAAACAAATCGTAATAACTTCATTTGTTCTATTATCAAATTACGAATTAAAAATCTGTTCAGGAAAGTTTTGTTTATTATTTGTAATTGCAGAAAAGAAGCTGTTACTTTTATTGCTACTTTTTCTTTTGGGATTAACCCTTTGCACTCGACTTCTTCTGTCGTACATCGTCTTCTCTATCGCTAATTTCTTCGCGAATATAATCAATCTCGTTCTGCAATAGAATTGAAAATCAATTTTTATTGAAAATCACTTTTAAAATCTATTTTCGTGGGGTATTAAGAGAAAACTTATTCGAATTTTCATATTAGTTAAATTTCAAAGCTTCAAATCAGTCGATGAGAAACTCGAGTTGCTATACAAAACGCAATGGCGACTGAGAGTCACCCCTCAAGCGTAAAGGGTTAAATTATCTAAATTCAGCCACGAGTGTTCTCAAGTAAACACATTAAGGACCACTAAGAAAGAGTCCATTTCTAAAACCACAACTTGAAAACGAAACCAGCGACTATTCGAATCACCAAAATGCAATGCAATGTATCGAGTTTCCTCTGAAAATAATCTGTTTTTATTTTGTTTTTGTTATTTTCGTTTTGTTTAAGCTAAACTAGGCTGAAAATTATGAACAGAGCATTACTTCATCTCACTTTTTCGTTTGGACTGTGAGAATAGTGCAGCCAATTCACAAGTACACAAATTATAAACGTAAGATAATGGGGTGGGGAATGCCAGAAAGGCAAAAAAGCGATCACCAAGAGACAATCACTCAGAAAACGCCACTGAAGTCTAAAGATTCACTTCAGCAGAGAGAATTCAGTTTTACAGTGACTATTTTGAAAAAGTTTTAAGTGAGAAGACACAAAATCCACGCAGTCCAAACGAAAAGTCAGTCCCCAGGGACTGACTTAGCACTCAACGCGTTAAAAACGCTTGTCAATAAGAAAATCAGAAATAAAATGGTGTACGTACGCCTGAACGATCGATGGACTCGATCGACAGTGCTGCAGTTGGATAAATGGCGCGACAATTCAGATCTCTGTAGCCAACGTCGAGGGTGGTGTTTGGTGAGTCTTGCGGAGTGGCTGCTGTGTGGGTGATTATTGGTGGCTGTCCAGCTGCACCCATCATTTTATTCTCCTTCTGAATGTTGCATTTGGGCTCGTCCAGCTGATGCTTCCAAATGCTGTTCTGCTTCTCCCTGCTGTTGTTGTCTTTGTACTTCCGCAGCTCCTCCGCGCTCTGCCACGAGTTCTTCCGGTCCTGCGTAAACACATTCGCGTATTTCGTGAATAGATAGTTTGTCTATTATGCGCTAAAATAGCAATATTTTAGCAAAAGTTTCTGCAGCTAACGCTTTTCATTTTTTTTCAAGCGATATATTAACCCTTTCACTCGGATGTCTTCTCTGAGAGGACATCTGAATAGATTAGTGTTTAAACTTATTCCACCACAGCTTTTCGAGAAATGCATATTTCTCTCTAGTTTTCTATTGAAATGGGAATTTTCTATTGCTGTGAGACGTTATACTATGGCTTAAATATTGTTAAAATAGCAAAAAGATTGCGAAAAATTTCACGAGCAAATCTGAAATTCATCTGTACAAGTTGAATACAACAAAATTGCCATATTTGAAGCGTGGTATTTTTGGTTTGGTCTTTATATTATAATTGAATGCCATATAAAAACTGTTACTTACTCAATCTTTTCTTATTAATTTTTTTCATGAAACATGCCACAATCTCCATTTGGAGCTTTTTTTTTAGAAAATATAAAATATTTGAACAACAAAACATAATTCGAATATAATTATATCGTTACACAACTGTTTGTGCATGTATACAACATTTCTCATAATAAATTGCAGAAAAAACAATTTGGCAGCTAATGGGTGAAGCAAGGGCGCTTTTAATGGCAGATTTTAAACAGCCATTTGCTTCATTTATCTTATTATGATTAATAGCAGCACTATATTCGCTGATCGATAAGTAAATCTGGCTTGATAGATGGTTTTGTCCCCTTCTGTTCAAACAAATTGCCCTCCACGCGAAACGTTTCACGAGTGAAGGCACCCATCCAACTCGAAGCAAAAGATAGTCGTCATAAATCTATAAATCTTTAAAGTGTTTCTAAGATGCTCTCAGCTTTTTATTTCGCTCGCAAACCAGAGCCAGGCTCTTGTTTGCATGATTAATGATTCCAAAGAATGCGGAATGATTGATGCCGTAAAACCTTGGCGAGTTTCTCGTGAAGAATAACTTCAAAATATAACGAGCACATTTTGTTACGAAATAATTTGAACGCCATTGAAATTTCAGTTTTAACCCTTTGACTGCGAATAATCGTGTAGTTAGTCGTATAGTAGTGTACAAATACGCTCTCAAGCTTATTAATATGCACAAAAGCGTATGCCACTACAATGTAGTATGTATGTCACTACAAATCCGTAATACACGCCCTCCATATTCTTTTTATTGTGACATCTTTATTGCCTTTTTTGCCTTTATTGCCAATTAAATAATTTCGCAAATGGCATATGCTTCGCAACCTTTACAATAGTATAAAGTATATAATTATCAAGAAAAGGGTGTAGAATTTATTTTTTGGAAGTTCACATTACAAGTTTGCTTGCATTCTTCGTTTTGCAATGAGAATTTCAAATGACTTTCAAATTAATATGGAATTTATCGTTCTATATACCACAGCAAGTGAAGATCACTGAAAATCTGCAATTATTTAGGCTATTTACGTGCCTCTATATTGTTCAATTGTTCCACTGAACAACCAGTAAAAACAAATATTTAACCCATTCGAGACAGCTCACTTTTTTGGAGACCAACTCCAGAAGCTGAAATTTTAATTTTAATTTTTATATAAAGACATCAGCATTAATAATTGTGGAGGATAACACTCATTCCACCGCAGCTTTTTGAGAAATGCATGTTTCTTTCAAGTTTTCTATTGAAATGGAAATTTTCTATTGCTGAGAGATGTCAGCAATAGAAGCTATTGTTAAAATATTGTTATTCTAGCACATTTCTTCTGCTAACGTCTGTGAAGGAGCCGAGTGCAAAGGGTTAAATCGTTATTATCATTATGTTGCAATTGTTCAATTAAATTTGTTCCTGATTATCACTTATGTTGATGTTTTTCTTTATAGTTAATTACCAATTAGAGTTAAAGAAACTTATTGTATATTTTGTTCAGTGGACAACCAATTGTAGCCACTGGCAGCTTCAGTGCCTCAACGATTGAAACGAGTTTTGAGGTAGCACGTGAATTAAGATAATTAAGGATCGACATTTTGCAGAAAACAATACTCTATTCTTTTAATAGAGATTACAAGTTTATGAGATTTGCGTGACAAAATGAAGACTGGCGAAATATGGAAAAGTAGGGCTATTTAAAGGTTTAGGTGAAAAGAACTTCGAGTTATGATGGTATAGGAGGATTGAGAAGAGAATTGAAAGGTGAAGAGTCCAGCTTGAGTAAAAGAAGCGAAGGTGTAATGATTAATGAGTGATGGTGACAAATTAAGATTGCTTAAACTAATATTTATAGAAGATTAGTATCATAAATATTAGTATAATATTATATTATAATCTTCTATAAGGTATAGGAGGGTTGAGAAGAGAACTGAAAGGTGAGGAGTCCTGCATGAGTAAAAGAAACGAAAGTATGACGACTGATGAGTGATGGTGACGAGCTAAGATTACTTAAACTAATATTTATAGAATATTATTTACTTAATATTTGCAGAAAATTATGACAATACGAATATCACGCTGTCTTTTTTTTTTGTGCCACAGTCAAAGGGTTAATCGTGCTTATTGCAGCGGATATTTCTTTTAATTAATTAATTAATGATTGCTTTTAATTTCTTTTAATTGGCGGATAATTCTTTTAGTTCTTTTTACCTGAGTGTAAGTATCACTGTCAGTAATCGAGTGAGACCTCGATATTCTCGACGATCCATCATCGCTGCCGATTCCTGCTTCCTTCGCCGCGAGTCTAGCCATTTCCCTTTGTTCTCGTTCTCTCCTTTCGTTTCTCTGGAATTATTTTCACAAAAGCTTTGGTAATAAATTGAAAGAGTTCATTAAAAATATAAAATTAGTATTAACAGTTATTAACGATCGCAAACTTCGTTAATTCGTTAATTTGTTGTCGAACGATATTGTAATTTAAATCGAAGCGTTTGTGGCAAACAAAAATGGTATTACGATTAATTTATAACATTTTTTTAGAGAATAAACAATTGTTTACACACATAGACTGCACATAAAAAATTATATAAAATATAATGACAGAACAATATGGATTTAGAATTTTAAAAATAATATTTGATGATATATAATTGTAATTAATTATTTTATGGTGCAGATTGCAGAGTTGCAAAATGTTATTAATTTTTTAATCGATTTAAGGTAATTTAATATCTGCTTTTATGCAATTATGTTGACTCACATGAATAGGAGTGGTTCCTGTAGAAAATTTGAACGATCCAAATTTTTTGAAAAAGAAACGAAAGGGGGATGAAACTTTTTACCGCTACATCTTTATAAAATAATTAATTATCTATTTTTATACATATAACGATATAATAATTGGAAAAATTTGTCTTCCAACTCAAAAAAATATCAAAAACTGCTTTTCGATGATTCACATTTTCAAAAACTCGACAATTTCTATTTTCAAACACTAAAAACATAAAACTACCATCAGTTCTTCCAATATAAACTGTTCTAAAAATGACTTCGTCAATTATTTCCTCAACTAAATTATTCCGAAGTTATAAAAAGAAATATGAGTGCATACGATAAATATTGAAAGTCGATTAATTTCGACGCTAATTCGATAATCTTACGGAAGTTTCATGATATCTGTTAACTCGTAAAATCGTAGCAGCAGCCTTTGCAATTCGCTACCGGAATCGTCTAACGTATAAACGAAAACCGATAATTGGCTTACCTCCGAGGAGAACCCCTCGACGAGGATGGCGACCAGCAAATTGAAGAGGACATAATTTCCGAAAGTCATCAACGCGACAAAGTAAAGGGCTGCCCAGTGCGAGGTTTTTTGCATGCCGTTGAACAGCACGACGTTCCAATCTTCCTGCGTCAAGATCTACATAAATAGAAAAAAGGGGAGGTCCCCAATGTACACGGGGGGCGCGAACATCCTCGAACCGCGGCTCGTCGGACGAACGATAGGCAAACAAACTCTCTAATTTTTACCAAACAATAAAAGTTCACACTAGAGACTGAGCCGAATGGAATCTGCTATGTAATTGCTTCGAATCGATCGTTCAAGTGTTATTTACTTAACAAGAACTAGGTTAGATAACTTTGTTCGCTAGCTCTACTCGTTGAAAATTTGAAGGGAACGAAAAGAAAAAAGAGGAAGATAGATGAAAGAGAATGCACCGGCAATTACCGCCTCGTTATTATCCCATCGAGCATCCGCGGACGTTTGTTGCGCGCGTTGAACCGCGATCCTCCGTCCGCGTTCGATTTTCAAAGATGGCTGCGCGCCGCCCGCTCAACTCGCGACTTTAATCCGTTTTTTCTCGCGACTCGTACTCTCCGCGTACAGCGTGTGTAGAGCAACAAGCGCGAGAACGCGGCATGGTTATTTATTCGCTGAAAAAGGGCAAGAAAACGGACACGCGGCGGCGATAATCCGTGTAATCGATTAACCCCGTGTTAACCGCGCGACAAACAAATCGTTACCGCGCTTTTATCGGAAAAGTCGGTGCAAGACGCGCGAAAAGAGATAGAGAGAGAGAGAGAGAGAGAGAGAGAGAGAAAAAAAATATACAAACAAGAGGTAGAAGAGAATGACGGGCTAGAAAGAGAGAAACTCGTCGACGCATTGCTAATTACGTTTACGACGCTTCGTTAAGCCGTGTTGTAGAGCGAAGATTGACGTAGGAAAAGAGAAAGATAGAAAGAAAGAAGAAGAAGAGAGAGAGAGAAAAAGAAAAGAAAGAAAGATGTAAATAGAAGTAGAACGGAAGAAAACAAGGGTGAGAAAGGGGTCGATTACTCGTACAATGATATTAAGAAGATGAGCTGGAACGCGATGGAGCAAGAAAGCGAGAGAAAATCGTACACGATCTTATGTAACACATATAGATATAGATAAATATAGAATGTAGATGTAGTTTTACAGGTACAGATATAGATGCAGATAATATAATAGATACATAGACATGGATATAGATATAGATATAGACATCGACATAGACACGTAGATATAGTTATTAAGCAGAGCAATAGAGACATAGAGAAAGTAAGAACACAGACAGAAGTGAACAGACGGTGTGTATAGAATATAGACGTAGAATAGATAGTAGACAGTAGATATAGACATAGATACAGATATAGATGTAGACAGTAGTTATAGATTACAGTAATAGGTAAAAGTTGTAGATTGTAGAAATATCATGTGCACGTAAAAATACTTAACATATGCAGTAGTGTATTATTCGGTGTAAGAGAAAGGGGAACAGTGGTACCTGAAAGACCGTGACTAGTGCCCAGACGATGTCGTTGAAATGTTTGCGGTCACAGCGACACATTGGGTGCCGCGAGACCACCTCGGCACAGGTGCAGGGCCGACTCCGGTCCGCCCACATGCAAAACTTACCCCCGAACAGATACATCCCTAGGATGCTGCAACCGAGACAATCCGCCGGCCTAAAGTATCACCGTAATGAACGATGAACGAGGAGTTGGGGAACGAGGATACCAATACCACCACTGCCCGTCGAGCGCCTCCGTTCTCTCCCTTTTCTTTCCTTTCCCTCGCCAATTTCTACGCGTTCATCCCGCTCTGCGATCTCCAAACGATCGTTCTACGACGTTTCTCCCGCTCTGCGATCTCCAAACGATCGTTCCACGACGTTCGTCCCGCTCTGCGATCTCCAAACGATCGTTCCACGACGTTCGTCCCGCTCTGCGATCTCCAAACGATCGTTCGACGACGTTTCTCCCGCTCTGTGATCTCCAAACGATCGTTCCAAGACGTTTCTCCCGCTCTGCGATCTCCAAACGACCGTTCCACGACGTTTCTCCAGCTCTGCGATCTCCAAACGATCGTTCCACGACGTTCGTCCCGCTCTGCGATCTCCAAACGACCGTTCCACGACGTTTCTTCAGCTCTGCGATCTCCAAACGATCGTTCTACCACGTTTCTCCCGCTCTGCGATCTCCAAACGATCGTTCCACGACGTTTCTCCCGCTCTGCGATCTCCAAAGGATCGTTCTACGACGTTTCTCCCGCTCTGCGATCTCCAAACGATCGTTCCACGACGTTTCTCCCACTCTGCGATCTCCAAACGATCGTTCTACGACACGTTTTGGCAAACCCTCGCGACTGGTTCCTAGATGCGAGTACAAAGACCGCGAGGGACTCGAACAACGCTGAATTTGTATCGTATCGATCTTCCTCTCGAGCGAGGGTTGCGCTGCGGAGGAAATGCTCGATTCAAATGTGAAGCTATGGTAAAAATACGTATCCAGGTTACGTAATCCCTTAAGCGGTGCTTTGGATGTCGGTCGAATATAGCCGTGAATATTTTAAGCGGCAATTTCCAGCCGGAATTGCGGCCGCCGTTTGCACGTGCGTTAGTTAGCGCATTGTTCATCGACACGAGAATTACCGCGTCCTGAATAGAGATTGAGATTGAAATCGTATTTAAGGAAACGATAAATTATGCTTCAGACACGACGAGGAGTTTTTTTAACGACCCTTCGCTCTGCAACTTTGTACTTGGGATTCAACGCCAGTTTCGTTAAGGGAGACTGGTCTGCAAGTCGCAAATGTGGAATTGAAATTTATTAAACGATCATTGGTTTATTTACTTGTGAAACAAATTGAAAAATTCCATTTTTGTTTCTGTAAAA
The DNA here is from genome assembly GCA_963969225.1 of Xylocopa violacea. Lineage (NCBI taxonomy): Eukaryota > Metazoa > Arthropoda > Insecta > Hymenoptera > Apidae > Xylocopa > Xylocopa violacea. The sequence continues at coordinate 27,951,797 of CAXAJV010000004.1, forward strand.
CATCAAAGTTTGTTTGTCGATGAGGTTGACCCAAGTTTGCGCTCTCGCGAGACTTAGTTACATACGCCATCTTGTAAATTGAAGGAAGAGCAGTGAGATGGTGTCTGTAATTCTATCTAAAATGAAACGAAGAGTTTCTGACATCCTTTCTTTCTCTTTGACAGACTTTTGTATAAATTTTTAAAAGATTTTCTTAAAGTTGTTTTTAAGGTATTTAAGTTAATTAGCTCCGTCCATTTTTAACAGTACTTTGGCTGATTAAAATTTGTAACATTGCTACTGTTTGTTGCAGAACAATTTGTACACAATTTCTAGCCAATTGACCTTTTTTCGTTCACGAATTTCATACAGTACAAAAATCCATTTTCTATTCTTCTAAAAATGATAATTTGCAGAATTTTGTTTACATCCGTAAATCCTTTGTTTGATCCTGTTTGAATCCCTGTTTGAAACATTTTTCTCTTAAATTACTGTGAACAACTGGAACCTCGTGACGACTGATTCATGGATCACGTTTGGAGTTACAGAACGAAAGAAGAAGTATCTATGTTCTAAAAAAACCACGTTTCATAGTAAATATATCACTTCTTTTCAGCATAGTCTATCGTTTAGATATAAATACGCTTAATTCCTGCAAGACGTCGTAAACAGTGCTAGAACATTCGTTTGTCGCTAAAGCAGTGACACTGTTGCTCCGTGAAGCCATTTTAAGTGCTCCTCGACTTCAAAAAGACTGAGAAACACTGCAGTAAAGGGCTCTTCATGCAGATCCGTTCAAAATCTTCGTACACGCCATTAATTTCGACGTTTTATCGCGAGACGTACAAGCGTGCATCTTTTCCAGCGATTAAAAATACCATTGGCCTGAAAATGGCCTCAACGAGAACGGAGACGCTCCTCGGGTGCGGCGTTTAAGCAGGTATATCGGGTGAACAGCGAAAAACAACTGTCAGAAGCTTGTACGGTCACATTCTGCAAGATCGACCGTGTCTGTTCATTTATACAAGTATTATTACCCTGTATTCAGTCGATAGAGACGAACAAACGCAATTACGTGTGTCGTGTTCGTTGTCAAGCGAATATTATACAAGCTGCGTGTAAAAAAAAGGTCGCACGGCGAGATAGTGACGATAAAAATGGCGGCGGAAATGTGTGTTGCCGTTAAATTTCGATTGTAAACTAAAACAGACTCTGTAGAACGCGTATACGTAGCTCAGAATCATCGCACGCGAATGCAGCCTTCGCAACAAGCTATGATTCGTGTGAATACGGGTAATCGTAATTCGTGAAAAATCGCTGCCAACGTTTTTAATGCAGCCGAGAGAGGAACGCGATCCAACGAAACGTGAAACAAGTCACCTGTCGTTGCAGAATGTCACGGTTGGCGTTTATTCGGGGTGAAAAGAAACCGGGAAAAAATAGAAATGGGACCAACGTAAAGGAGGAGAGAGAATGAGAAAAAGAACGGAAAATAAAAATAGGAAATAAAAAGAAAATGAAATAACGAAATGGCGAAGCGTATAAATATGTATATGGATCATTTCTAAGATATAAGTAAGGTTTAAAATGTTGAACGAAAAAGTATCAGCGGCTGGTTGCACGAATACACACTCTAGCTATCGGTATTAGCAGTAAGTATCTGTAATATTGTTGTTACGTATCTCATATATGTTTCTAAAATAATTGTCTACCTGGAGAATTCGAATGGCACGGGTATCTGGGTAACGGGTAATTAAATGTGTCTATCTACAGCGGCTGACGGAGAGATATCGATAGTATATAACGCAGATTACTAATGGGAGACGTTGCCTTTCACGCCCTCCCCCCTCTCCTTACGTTTGTTTCTGTTCAACCCTCGTTGCAAACGATCCCCACAGTTCGGTTCAACGGACGTGTTCACGCGGTGTCCCATTTTGATTCGGCATGCTCAGACCTTTTCCGCGCGTTCACATCTCGTATTCGACGTTCGACCCCCGCCGCGCCCATCGAGTCGTCGGAATGCTCGTTACGCGAATCGAATACAAAGTGGCAGTCGAACAAGAGAGTGACAGAGAGAGAGAGAGACACAGAGGGTGAGTGACAGTGGCAGAGACGGTGTGAGAAAGACTGGATGAGCCAAGGGAGAGTCTGTGGAACCGAAATGTTTCTCAGCGGGTAAACAAACACGCGTGGAACAATCCGTTTATGACACGCGCTGACTGAGACGAATGACGCGGGAGGCTAAAGATGGTTGGCCGCGTTGTTCTCACATTTTTTTAACGCGCGGTTTCCGTGATGCCGTGGACCAGGAATGGCAATTGCGTTGCACGCCAGAACAGTTTTCTGGCACCCCAACAAATTTGGAACATCGATCAAAATAATAAATAATTGGGAGAGTATTGATGGTATGCTGGTTTGGTGGCACAAGTGCCATCTGATGGCGTATAAAATCTGGTGCCACCTAAAAGCATAAGACACTAGGCACTCGAAAAAAATTTGCATTTCAATTCGCTTCAATTTTGGCGCATTGATAAAATCCTATTTGCCATCCCTGGTGTAGTAAATGTTCGTATTATACGCTGGTACGTGACCGGTTCCACATGTACATGTACAGTGCGTACCGCGTAAAACAGGCCATCTAAAACGAAACAGCATGGGCGAGCCTGGAAAGAGATTTCAAAATTACAAGTTTAGAAAAGATCGAGTTGAATTTCTCGCCTCGTCGCGGACAGAGATGATAGTTAGCTGGGACTGTTTCACGCGAGACACTCTGTGGAAGAACTGTATCATCGTTAAAATGATTTTCATCCGCCCGTTATTTATAGACCGCTGTACGTTATATTTTTTAGTAGCGTGGCACAAGGAACTCCAACTGTTCAGCATCGACTTGCAAGCTTTTAATTCATAGTTCCTCTCCGTTGTTCGGAGAAATTTATCCTTGCAAACAGAGGAGGTCAGATTCGCGACGTTGCGGTTGGACGCTAGAAAAATTGATTTCACGAAGAGGGAGGTGTAATAGAATTTTCTCACAGATTACGGCTAAATGTTTCATTGCATTGTGGCGAGAAGCTGATACAATCAACCCTTCTATAACAGGGGTAATTCGTCCCATGTTATATCGAAACTGTGTTAAGTGAAACTTGCTAACGAGGGTTGTCCAAGTTTATTAAGTCCTGCTGCATGGGAACTGTGAGAGCTGTTGGGATTTTAACACCGTGTTGTATCGAGAAATCGAGTTTTCAGACGCCGTGTTGTAAAAGGGTTAGCAGAACGGATAGTTTATATGCTCGAAGCATATAAAAAGTATTATATTACTGATTTTTATTTCCTCGAAATGTAAAATAAGAATTGAAAGAATTATCGTGCAAAGAGTTGTTGAAAAATGGTTATATATGACAACCATATGGTACATCATTGTTTATGTTCTGCCACTATTTATTTTAACTGTCTTTGAACTTATAAAACTAACTTTCAGAAGCTAATAAATTACCTCAACCAATAATTTTAAAAGACCAGGGTATTGGAGCAATATATTCATCATGAAATAAGCTAGACGCCTACCTAAGTGAAAACATATAGTTCCACTAAAAAAACGGAGATCGTTTTATGAAAACATTTGTGGTCATTTAGGAGATGTAATCCTCTTAAAACAAAGTAATTTTTACTTTAAATATTTTTAGTTACCGAATAATTCGGAATATAATTGCTTTTACACCACTTCGACTGCAACACCCTGCATATAGGATACTTAACGGAAGTAGCATAGGTTGTATTTCGAATTTGGTACGAGCTGCAAAGAAACTGTTGATTTTTCTGTGATTTCATTTTCTTTCTAAATAAAACAATGTAATTAAAAAATGTAAATGTACTTCTTTTACTCGATATAACTTTTTGGGATATTTTGTAAAAGTGCCAAAGTATTTTATATTTTTGTGAAATTATTGTTAAACAACTTGCTATACTAATGTACAATAATACACATAATTTCCTTTATACACTGGAAAAGCGATTTTTCCAAATTAACTAAGTGTATACTACCTGCAGAGCACTTTAAATAACCTTAGCTACAACGATATTAACCTTTCAATGCGAAACTCTAAAGTACCATAGCGAAGCACAGACGTAGAAGACTATCTCAGAGGAATATTGCATTTTAAAGAATTTTTTAGAAACATTACAAGCACTTTATCTCCAATTACTTAATTTATTTCCATCGCATACCAACGAGAGCATCGAACTTAAACTGATACGCGATGTACTAATAAAAATGCCCCGCACAAAGGAGAGGAGAAGAAAAAAATGCAACGTGACCTCGTTTCCGCTTCGGATCACTGAAACTGTTTGTCACAGTTCCCAGAGTGCTCTTAGAACATAAATAAATCGTTGTAAAATACCCTCCTTTCCTACAATCCGACGTAATTTATTAGAACGAGCAGCCTATGCAGAATCTAGATACTCACAACAGCAAATATTGCGGTCACGCGAAAGTTAAAGCTCCCTGCGCCACTCCACGGTTACACTCGAGTTTGTGTGTCGCAATTCTGATCGTCGTTTCTTCGTACAGTGTAACGTGATGTCGTATGATCGGATGTATATAAATACTGTAAAGAAACAGCACGTCGAAACGCGGTTAGGGCCAACAGCCGAATGAGAAGCAACAACAAGGATCTCTCGTGGGGACATATCAGCATGCAAGTATATACGTATAGAAACGTGAACGGTTAATTAACATGCACAACACGGGGCGCACGATCAATCGAAGTAAAAGCGATCAAAGCTGAAAAAAGCGCTGATACGATGAAAAAAATGGGGGGAGGTCGGCGTATCCCATCTATGCTGATGCGACAACTCAAACAAGTCCGTTTAACGAAAGGGAGAAAGAAAAAACGTACTGTATAACCTTTCTACCGGGAGGCAAACACAGAGAGAAATTTCGTTCGGTCGCTTTAGCCGCGATGTCACACAGAAGAGAGAGAGAAAGATAGAGAGAGAGAGAGAAAATGCAGGCTTTAAGTGAAAAACAAATGCAGTTGCGACGACCAGAACAAGAACAGACAACACCAAAATGCGAAGCGTCGATGCAGTTGCTGTTTTGCACGCAAGGCGTGTAACGCCTCCGTCGCAAGTTCCTTGCGCAAGCAGTTAGAGGTTATGTCGAAACTTCTGTTGCCGAACGATCGTAACTCATTCGAAGGCAGTCACGGACTATCTGGACGCGATCGAACAGTTTTATGCCACGAACAGTTCGAATGATTCTAGAATGCGTACTGCGAGATGCGACGTGAGATCAAAGTTTCCACGACCAACAGGCACGTTTCTCGAACGATTTCCAACCGTCTCGCACGCGAAAATTGTGTAATTATGAATCCAACGGGGATGACTGTAATTTCTTAACCTATTTCAATTTCATTTAAATTCAATGCGACTTAATTTCATTCAATTTCAGTGTCGATTGCGAGTCAGATTCATAGGCATGTAAGAATAGACCACGCTAGCAATGGAGGCATCGTATAAGTTAGGGGTTGGTGAAATGCGGTTCTTTGTCCACTTGAGTGCGGCTCTGCCATGACTGGCGATTGTGATGATTTAATTTTATGGATGTCTTGCTTGCTATTTAATTTGTAGCACTAAATGAGATCGTTATTAACTCTTTGCACTGGGCTCTTTCCAGGGGGTTAGTAGTAAAAATTATTGATAAAATGGTAGTATTTTAGCAATGTTTTAGCAATAGTTTCTGTTGCTATTTTAGTAATATTTTAGCAATAGTTTTTATTGCTAAAATAGCAATACTTTAGCAATAGTTTCTATGCTAAAATAGCAATATTTTAATAATATTTTAGCAATAGTTTCTATCACTAACGTCTCCCAGTAATATTTTACCAATATTCTAGCAATAGTTTCTATCGCTAACGTTTCCCAGCAATAGAAAATTTCAATTTCCTTAACATACCTCAGGGAAACACATTTCTCAAAACGCTGCGGTAGGATAAATTTAACCACCGTAATCATTAATCATTGCTGATGTCCCCTCAAATGGAACATCCAAGTGCAAAGTGTTAAGCATGATATAAAGTTTTATTCGTTTTCACTCATAGTTTAATTAAAACCTGAATCTCAAATTAAAGTTTATTACATTTAAAAATGTGTACCCATTTATATACTTTAAATTTAAAAAATTGACTCTCAAAATAAATCACAATCGTTGCACCTTTGATACTTGGCCCTCAAAATAAATTTCAATCATTGTACCGTTGATATTTGTCTCCATCGACCAATAAATTTGCCGATCACAGATATAAGTGGATGCGACAGAGGAACAAAAAGAGAAATTTGTACAAAAGGATTGCTATCCTTGTCTCGAGCACAATTAACGTCGATACGCAATCGTTAATGCTCGTTAATCTGCAATCGCAGCTAAACAGAAAAAGAAATACTTTTACTAAGCTCTCTTTTCATTCCTCTATCGCTTTTCACCTCAACTCCAGTGGTCTACTCTTATATGTCCACGATCACGAGTCGAATCTCAAATTTGGATTAGAATTTTGAAAACTAGACGAGGCTCGATCGAGTTCGCGCAGAAGACGCTAGAGACCGTTCGGCTGCAGCGAAAGAGACGCAAAAAAAGACTCGCAGCAGAAGCACGTATCCAAAAGGGCCTTGGTCGACCCTCTGCGTATCGCAGATGTACTCAAAACGCTTGAACTCTCGCTAAGCGGCGACTGTGGATATATATCGGACGAGTAAGAAAAAAAGCGAAGAAAGATCGGTTCTCAGGTACGGTCGTTCGAATGATCCGTGGCCTCCTCCTACCTCGATTAGGCTGGCATGCCGTTAGAGTTTCGTTTTCGTGTATGCATCTCTCATACATTACCTTAGGCCTCGCGAAATCATAAAAGTAGTAGATGACACGATCTGCACTCGTACGTTAAAACGTGATGTCGTAATGTACGTAGAATATAATATATGTAACTTAGCATACGTGGATGCATGTGTATAACGTTAATATATAATATCGAGCGTATATTATATATATTTATATATATGTATATAAATATATTTATGTATAGCGTGTGTGTATATATATATAAAATATAATATACACTATTATAGAGGAAGAAACCCTCGAGAGATACGTGGAAAAGTATCCTTTGTAGGTACCTGAAACACCGTCACAATAGCCCAGAGTAACGAGTCAAAGTTTTTCCTATCACACTCGACGTCAGAGCTGCCTTTCATCGTTTCACAGAATTTGCAACCAAACAGGTTCATCCCGAGAATACTACAACACAACGAAACGTGCAATGTACTTCCTTATTCCGTAAATATATTGATAGGTAGAGATAGGTACGTGATAGAGAGGAGTTGAGAGAGAGAAAGAGAGAAAGAGAGAGAGAAATAGAGAGACAGAAGTGTTAAGAACAAGGGACACAGATCTGGGAGAGAGAGGAATGACGATGGAGGGGGAGATGCGAGAATGAGAGACAAAAAAATACGATTAAATCAAAAGTAAATTGCTCGCGATCGAATCACTTTAGTCACTTAATGGGTAATCGTTTGGCGTTTCGCGTGTTTTACTTCGTCACGTGAATCTTCGTTCAGATTGGCAAATATGGCGGACATTTTGTTTAAAAAAAAATGCATAGAAATTTGATTATTTTCGTTCGACTCTAGCTGATTCTAGTCTAGCCTGATGATCTTCTGTTAAAGAATATCAAACCACCATTTCTTTTCTTTTTTTAACTATTTTTGACTAAGAATTTTAATGTAAAATTTATTTGCTTTCATTTATGACACTATTGGCTCAAAGTATAAAACCTTAGCTAAAAATTTTGATACACGAAACTTGAATAGGATAAATATTAATATCAGAACTACCAGAGTGACCAAAATGGTCAAAAACTTTAGTCCTTTGCACTCCAAATTATTTTTCAATTTAGTAGTCTAGTTGCCAATAACTTCCTACTATTTCAAGTGTTTTATTTGAAATTTACTTCAAAAAGTTATCAGTTGCAGCACAGTTCCTCGACTTCTACTTCTAAACTCTAAAACTTTGTTTCTTTTTCTTATTTAGCGATCTCGAGTCAGACTCGACAAAGGAGCGCAAAGGGTTAGTCTTTGCAAGTTTTGACCTTCTTATTATACTTTCACGTTTAATAACAAAGAGTGTGTTAGGTTCTTAAAACACAATTTTCCCAACTACTTAACGCTACTGTTTGAAATTCCATTTTCGCGAGCCATTTGTCGTCTGTCAATTTAGCAAAAAACTGCAAATTGCTCGAACGTCGAAAGAACAATTAATACTTATTATATGCAGTGAAACGTGATGTACTGACACAAGGTGCAGCAACAGTTATTTGTTATGAGACGAGTATTAACTTGCGACATTAAATACACATATAGCTGAATTACCACAATCTGCCATGAACAGTGAACAGTAAGGGTCATGCTTTTGGCCAATAGTGTACGCGACTATCAGCTGAACGCGTATGCATTTTTTTTCAAAAAATGAGACGAGCAAGGAAAAACAACAGCGAACAACCGAGTATGGCCGAAAAAAAAAGAAGAAGACCCGCGCGTTCCATCGGCAGATGGACTCTCGATGAAAATCAAACATGGCGGGTGGTTACGCGATGGAGAAAATAAGACCAACACGGGGAGCTGACGTCCATCGCATGATCGCGGTGCGTACTATAAACGTACGGGATAGCGAGAGGCCGTGTACGCAGCATGATCCAGTTTCCGAGAGAGGTACATAATTGTTCATTCGCAAGCTGTCTAATATCGATGACCACACCGAGGCGCACGTTCGTAGGCACTTAGAGAGTAGAGTCACATAGCATAAAAAACGGGAGAGACGGGGCAGTAGAGTAAGAAACAAGACGTACGAATACACGAATAATGAGTAGGTAATAGTAGATATACATATGTACATATAGCTCGTCATACTCGTCGCTAGATAAAAGCACCATGCACACATGAAGATATATATGTATATATATACATACACAAGGGGTACGCGAAATCGTAGCGCAGCGGTGACTTGGTATACGTTTGCTTTTTGGAACGCGTCCAATTCGGAATGCCTTCTGTTTGGACGTGACGAATTTTTCTTGGTATACGACGGAGATATTTTGCGGGAATTTTGCGTCATTTTTTTATATCTCAGAGAAAAAATTGGATTAATAATTCATTATATCTGGAGTTAGTGTATTATTAACCCTTTGCATTCGGATGTCTCCTCTGAGGGGACGTCAACATTGATTCGTGATTACAGAAATCAAACTTATTCCATCGCAACTTTTTGAGCAATGCGTTTCCCTCAAGTTTTCTATTAAAATGGAAATTTTCCAGACATTAGCAATAGCACTAGTTTCTATTTCCAATAGAATATAGCTAAAATAATTAAACAATAATTTAGCTAAAATATTGCTAAAATATTGCTATTTTAGCAATAGCAATAGTCTCTATTACCAAAATATTGCCATTAGCAATAGCAATAGTTTCTATTTCTAAGATATTGCTATTTTAGTAATAGCAATAGTTTCTATTTCTAAGATATTGCTATTTTAGCAATAGCAATAGTTTCTATTTCTAACATATTGCTATTTTAGCAATAGCAATAGTTTCTATTTCTAAGATATTGCTATTTTAGCAATAGCAATAGTTTCTATTTCCAATAAATTATAGCTAAAATATAGCTAAAATAATTAAACAATAATTTAGCTAAAATATTGCTAAGATATTGCTCAAAGATTGCTATTTTAGCAATAATTTCTATTGCTAACATCCGAGAAGAGTCGAGTGCAAAGGGTTAACTGACCAATCATACAAGTAAGGATATCGTATAACAAAGTATAACCGAAAAACAGTAAAGTTTATTCCATTTGGTTGGTTAATTTAGAATCTATGATTATTATAAATTAATTATGTTAAATAAACTGGTGAATATTTTTTATAAATTTCTAGGGAATCGTTTAAATGCTGTTCGCGACTGATAATTTGTTACATACTTTGCTTAACAATAGCGGAAGATTTTTAATAAAAGTCAAACCAGCTGAGCCTAGTGAAAAGCAATAGAAAACGGAAAAAGAAGAAAACAGAATGTGAAGTTTTATTGCAAAGGGATAACTCTTCTTCCAAAAAATAGAATATCATTTGTTTCTTTTTGTATTTTGGTATTAAGCAGAATTTCATTTTAAAGATCTATACTAAAGTCTCATTTTTTATTTATAAGTTTAAGCAGTGTTTAAATTATTTTACAACCTCGTTAATGTAGGTATTTTTTTATATGAGAACGGATTAACCCTTTCGCTACCAGGGTTCTCATGATTTTTTTTTCTATTATATGACACCAATTGGAACAGACTTTACGTATTTCTATTTAGAACATTCTAAAAAAGTAAAATAAAAATTATACGTTGTATTCCATGTGTCACATATGTATGACACATCAAATTAGAAGGAATTGAATAGAATTGGAATACAAAAACTAAATGAATAGAATTTTTCAAAGTGAAATTCATTTATATATTATATATTATAGAATTTTAATAATTTGGCTTCACAAACTTCACCTTTCAACTGCTGAACAAACTCTAAATAATATATTATCGCAGACCACCGTTTTAGAACTTAATCCTTTGCACTCGAATGTCAAAATCGATTAGCGATCAAATTTCTTCCATCGCAGCTTTTAGAGAAATGCATATTTCCCTGAAATTTTTCAATGAAATGCAAATTTTCCATTGCTGGGAGACGTTAGCTAAACATTGCTAAAATATTGTTATTTCATCAATATTTCTATCCTTTATTGCCAACATCCAGGAAGAAGTAGAGCGCAAAGGGTTAAAAATTCTGTTCAAAACACAACGCGTTTCAACATATTTTTATAAATCGACCAAAAACATCTGAGGCGATGAGTTCTGATAACAAATCGATGTGTCACACATATGTGACGTCTGGTAGCGAAAGGATTAATCATGTTTACGTTATTTTTTATGGAAATGTTCAATTTGTTGTACATCCTTTTCGATATAAGTCCAAACATCAGAAACGAATTAAGGTCGTATACCAAGGTACCACTGTGTAACCGGAAGCGGATGAATCTTCGTGCAAAAGTGTGAAACGACGATATTAAAATTAAATCTAAAAATTTCTGGAAACTGTTTAAATAACCTGATATAAATACCCACAGCAATTGCTTGATTAGCTTAGAAATTGCTGATAATGTCGCTCAAGTTGTTCGTCAGTAAAAATGAACTTTACTTAAATTTATTTTAATTGCTTTCTGAAAATGAAAATTGAAAATTTCGATTCCGTGATTCGAATTTTCGCATTTTTCATATATTTTAATTCACAGAAATGTTGACTCGAGAGAACTCGTTCGATGGGATCGCGAAGGATTAATCGCCCAACTGCAATACGTTCCACGTATTGTTTTCCAAATTTTTGGATTTACTTTTCCAGGACGACCCATCTGCTTTCCGCGTTTGCACCGTGATTTCGAGAACGCCCTGTATATTCATATACGTATATATATATTCATATCGATGTTCATATGTATAACAGGTGTCCTCTAATAAAATGGTAGGGAAAAAATAAAAGAAAGAAGAGTAATAATAATATACACGTTCGATGCCTCAAGCCATGAGTAAGGGCCAACAAGACACCCCTCGTAGACGTGCCAACAAACACCCATCGTCATTACCATTACAACGTCAGAGAGAACGCTGGCTCGCAAACGCAACAGAGTCGGTGGTGAGACAATAAATGTACAAGAAAACCGCTGCGACTCGGTCATCTATGCGAGATGCATTTTACGCGGGCGATCCATACGGTGTGACAGTAGGTAATATAAAGAAGCGCATAAACAAGAAAAAAAGATACAAAAGGAGTATAAAACGGAAGACATAGTCACCTAATACACTTCGTGTTCGAAGAGCAGTGATATACAAGCTCCAGCTCCTGTGGAAGCTCGGAAGCGGACAAGAAGCTGTTCTCAAAGTACAATAAATGTCAACGAGACCTGTCCAAGCCGGGGGTGTAGGCGACGCGCGAGCGAGGGTGCTCTTCGCGAGCGCGCCCATCGATCGACGCCGATCGCGACCCTTTCAGACGCGCTGGGGCTCGTTGACACTTAACGCCCTGCTTCTCGAATAGTCTCTCCAAAACTCGTAACAGTAGACCATCGACAATCGAAGTGATTTGAATTCGCATTGGCGGTCATGCAGAACGTTATGCTGATGAGGATGATCGTAAATCCGTGGCACGGGTAACGCGCGCGACGTCGACACGCGTCCGTGAAACGCGAAACGCGCTGGGAAAAGCGTCGAGACACGCGGTGATCGCGATAATATGGGCGCCTGCCGCGGACAAAGTGCATCTCCGGTTAATCTAAGGGCCGACGACTGCCGGAGTGACCGCGAGAGACAAATTTTCCGTAGCACCGTTGCAGCAACAGGGTGAGTGGGCGACTTACCTGAATATAAAGATGAAAAGTACTAAAAGGGAAAAGAATACGGCAACGTTATCCATGGTGCGCAGCATCACGAACAGCTGCCGTCGAAGGTTCGGCAGGAAACGGACCAGCTTCAGGATCCTCAGCAACCGGAAGGTCCTCAGCACGCTCAGCCCAGAGCTGCCGCTTCTCTCCTCGACGAACGCTTGGCAGATCTCCACCACGCTGGACGCAGAAAATCAGATTTTCTAGATTAGATTCCCAGTGTGTCGAAGGTCTTTTCGCGCGACGCGAGATGATTGGAATTTACTTTAAATAGAAATATTTTAGCTATATTTTATTGGGAATAGAAACTGTTGCAATTGTTAAAATAGCAATATCTTAGAAATAGAAACTATTGCTATTGCTAATGGCAATATTTTGGTAATAGAGACTATTGCTATTACTAAAATAGCAGTATTTTAGCAATATTTTAGCTAAATTATTGTTTAATTATTTTAGCTATATTGTATTGGAAATAGAAACTGTTGCTATTGTTAAAATAGCAATATTTTAGCAATATTTTAGCTCAATCATTGTTTAATTATTTTAGCTATATTTTATTGGACATAGAAACTATTGTTATTGTTAAAATAGCAATATCTTAGAAATAGAAACTATTGCCATTGCTAATGGCAATATTTTGATAATAGTATTAAAATTATAGTAATAAACTATAGCTATAGCAACAGAAACTAATATTGCTATTGCTAATATAGCAATTTCTAGCTTCTCTGAATCTCTGAGTCCCTTAACTCTTTGAGGCAGAGTGGTGTTAAAACCGTCCCACCTTTTTAATATAATAAAATATATTTATACATAGCTATTTATACATAGTTTTAATTTTATTTTACATTATTTTATTGCTTTATTAATGGAAAGAAACAAACTTTGTTCAATTCTAAAATAGTAAAATTTCTCTGCGACACGAGTCTTTTCATTTTTTAACGTTCCACGTCTCAAAGAGTTAATAAAAACACTTAGTGTTTATTTACATACCTGAGAACGACGACGACTCCGTCGAAAACATTGAATCCATTGCTTATGTATCCGAATGGACCTTCCGCGATTATCTTGAGCAACATTTCCACAGCGAACACGGCCGAAAATACAATATTGCTTATCTCAACCACTATGGTCAACTGCTCTGGCTGTCGACCGACGAACAGAAAAAAATCCACATGTTCGATACACGAAATTTCACTGCCAATAATTAATTAACTCCTCGTCTTATGACATAAACTTGCACTGAAATAGAGCTGGGGTTTTCAAGCTTTGTGCGTGGCTAGGAGCGCATTAGGGGTTGCAAAATCTAGTGGAGATGGCAACTAATACCAGATTATTAACCCTTTGCACTATGAATTATTTTTCAATTTTGTTGTCGACAATTTTTTACTATTTAAAGTGATTTTTATTTGAAATTTGTTTCAATGAAACAGCTCTGCAATTGTATTAAATATAGTTCAGATTTTTTTATTTTTTTTATTTACCGATGTCGAGTCACACTCGACAAAGGAGTGCAAAAGGTTAAGTGATTACAAAAGTTCGTTTCTGGTTTTTGATAGATGGCAAAAGCTTGCACTTTTCATTGCGCTGATATTTTTTTTATAATCGTATTATTAACTGGCAGTTATCGAAATGCATCGTGAGTCAGCGTGATCTTAAAAAAAAAGTTTGCTTAAATTAATTTCTGTGCAGAGTTAATGTTAATTGCTTCCGCTGGTGGACAGATTTAAATAAAAAATTCCTTCTCGAGCAATAGAAACTATTGCAAAAGTAGTAATCTTTGAGCAATATTTTAGCAATAATTTGCCTTGCTAGCTATGCATAGTTGCGACCATACTTGCTATCTATTGCTTATCCTTGCTGCTAATAATTTGTCTTGCTAAACAACCCTTGCTATCTTCAGTCACACGACTGTTTCCTTCCAAACACTCTTCATTCGCACCTCAATCACTCGAACGCAATCACACGCAATTATAATCATACATAACAGGTGTCCTCGTAAAAGTAACGTGAATGTACTTTACTGATTGCTCGATTGCAATTGGCTAATTAACAGCAGCCAGAGAAATGAACTGCGAACCCGTGAAATATTATTTATTCTACCTCTATTTCAAAATGTGTTCCTTTTTGAATTTTTTAAGTATCATTGTTACTTTTTTTTCAAATGATTTCTCTCTCAAATTACATCAAATTGAGTTGATGTTCTTCGCTTAAATACAATTCTTTCTGCTAGCACTAAAAGGGATACAGAGTGCCAGGGTTAGCAAGATTCCAAGACACGTGTTACCCAAAAATCCACCCTCTTAAAAACGCTGTCGAGGTTAACCATCGATCGCAACCTGGCAGCCACCCATCTCGTGGCTCTTCTTTCGAAAATACACCATTTTGCTAGTTCGTAAAATAACTGGCGATGCGTGTAAAACAAGTTTCACGAATAGACAGGAATCGTACGCAAATGTTTAATCGTGTTACTTTTCCTAGAAACGAAATTTCTGCGTTTCGACGAGCAATCTGCGTCAGAAATTTTCGTGAAAATTGACAAATGTCTTGCAAATAATATTGCAACGATTGCAAATTCGTTTAGACGGTCAAATTCATTGTTCGAAAATACAAAACACAGAATTTTTTCTGAGTCTATAATAGCTTTGAAGCTGATTTTCATCCCTTATGGTAGATCCTTTTTTTTTAACTTCAAATGAATAGTAGTGACGTTAATTGGAGTGTAAAAAATTGCTGATAAAAAAGAAACACGTATCCAAACGTTGGAGGAAACGAATCGACAATCGTACGCAAATGTTTAATCGTGTTACTTTTCCTAGAAACGAAATTTCTGCATTTCGAAGAGCGATCTGCGTTTAGAAATTTCTAATGAAAATGTCTTGCAAATAATATTGCAATGATTGCAACAATAAACGATCTCTTTCAAATTCATTGTTCGAAAATACAAAACATAGAATTTTTCTGAGTCTGTAATAGCTTTGAAGCTGATTTTCATCCCTTATGATAGATCCTTTTTCATCAACTTGAAGTGAATAGTGTTGACGTTAATTGCAGCATAAAAAATTACTGATAAAAAAGAAACACGTATCCAAACATTGTAGGAAACGAATCGACTTGTAAGTTGAGAAAGAATAGCAAGAGGATTGGGCACGATTAAGCAAAGGCGAGGAACATGCTGTAACAGAAGACGTGACACTGACCTGATTGTGATACTCTATCCCCATGCTCAAGGTATTGATCAAAATCGCCAGTAAAATACCCTGTTGAAAATATTTGTGCTCGACCAGCTTCTTTATCGATCGTCTTATGCAGCGTAACACGCAAACACAACGGTTCCCGCAGCTTCTCAGGACTCTTCTCGCGCGCGAGGCTTTCACCCATTTGTCACCCTCGTCTGGCCACTGATCAGCGCCCTGGAGCTCGCAGCAGCAAGAGCAATTATCAATGTCAGACGCCAACCACTGAGTGCGATCTTCCAGCGTAATATGTCGATCCGTTATGCCTGAAACAAGCATTTTTTTACTGTGTAAAATTAATAATTGTAGGATAGTCCAGTGTTAACAGTCTAAACTTTACTCGTCGCGGAATATTTTTGAATATTGACTCGTGGCTGCTTCAGAATTTAGTATATAATAAATGTAAAATAGGACGTCATTTTAGAAAAACCCCAAGTATTCGAAACCAAGTATCCAAGTATAAAACCTAGTCTCAACTAAATATAACATTATTGTAGAAAAAATGTAGAGTTGGATTTTTTGAAACTCTTCCTATCTCAATCATCACGAAAAGTTGCCTTTGGCATTGCAACCAAAATGTTGGAGGATTTAAAGTTAATGCTGGTGCAGTGTTTTAATCCTTTTTGTCAGTGTTTAAATATGAGGGGTCAGTATTTTACTAGCCAGTACTTTAATCCCTTTTGTTAGTATTTAAATATGAAGGATCAGTATTTTACTAGTCATTATTTTAATCCTTTTTGTCAATATTTAAATATAAAGGATCAGTATTGTAATCCTTTTGGTCAATATTTAAATGTGAAGAGTCAGTATTTTACTGGTCAGTGTTTTAATCCTTTTTGTCAGTATTTAAATATGGGGGGTCAGTATTTTGTTGGTCAGTGTTTTAATACTTTTTGTCCGTATTAAAATAGAAGGGTCAGTATTTTACTGCTCAGTGTTTTAATCCCTTTTGTCAGCATTTAAATATGAAAGATGAGTATTTTACTGGTCAGTGTTTTAATCCTTTTTGTCAGTATTTAAATATGGGGGGTCAGTATTTTGTTGGTCAATGTTTTAATCCCTTTTGTCAGCATTTAAATATGAAAGATGAGTATTTTGTTGGTCAGTGTTTTAATCCCTTTTGTTAATATTTAAATATGAAAGATCAGTATTTTAATGGTCAATGTTTTAATCCTTTTTGCCAGTATTTAAATATGAGGAGTCTGTATTTTACTGGTCAGTGTTTTAATCCTTTTTGTCAGTATTTAAATATGAAAGATCAGTATTTTACTGGTCAGTGTTTTAATCCTCATTGTCAACTTTGTTTCAGGGACCCCAATAATAGTCTACGCGGATTGAAATTTTCTAAAATTATCTAAACTTCCCACATACACAAAGGAAATAATGAAAAATTCATCCAAACAGTTTCATTCATCGCATTAAAGACAACCAAGCATTAAATTTGCACTGTTTTTCCTTCTTTTCCTACGCATTCAAACCGCTTTAAGGATAACTGTGCCGCGAAATTTTTGTAGCTCGACAATGGTGCCGTGGCAAAAAATGTTTGAAAACCGCTGCCATAATATACGCCCACAGATAAACAGATACACAGAAGGTTGTACGAATGCCAACTATTATTATGTAAATGAGGAAATAACATCGCGAAAGAGACTCAGTGGCCTTGTGTTAACAAACCAGTTAGCTGAGAATCATTTTGTTCTTAATCAGGATTGGGTAAACGCAATCTTCCTTACTAAACGTGGAAACAGGAAAAACGACTTGGATCAAAGAGGTAGTTCCTCTTCTTACGTCCCCTTGTGACTGAAAGCAAATTTACGTTCTTTCACTTTGGATGGCTATTGTGGATAATTTATTCATGGTGAATATGAACGACGAAAACCAGAGTATTTATAACGCTTCTCTGGTTTCAGTCAATAGAACGATTCTTAACAAAAGATCGCCCAAGAATAGTGAAAATCGACCAAATCCATATCCGTTTCGTGCGACACGTGTCATAGAAATGCGAAGTGGTCGTTTGAATACACGTGCGATGCAACTTCACTCGCGATAGCAAAAGCAGAGAGTCGCTTTTACCTGGTTCGCGCTTTGATCACTTGGAATGTTTTTCGATTGCAAGGATGGATAGGCTGTTTCTGGCTTTGATCTCCTGGCGAAACGAATGGATTAGAAAGAAAGAGATGGAACGTGGAAGCTGTATGATTTATTAAACTGTACGGAAAAATGTTTAATGTGCAAGAATGGTCAATCAATAGCGCGTACAGAACTACTTCCGTTTGTCTCGGATCTCTTTAGTATTGTCGCGCCCCTCAGATTGAGAATCGTTGCCTGTTGCTTCGTTAGCACTAATTTTCATATTTAAATATTGACAAAAAGAATTGAAATAATGACTAGTAAAATACTGACCCTTCACATTTAAATATTGACAAAAAGGATTAGAATAATGACTAGTAAAATACTAACCCTTCACACTTAAATATTGACAAAAAGGATTACAATACTGACCCTCAATATTTAAATATTGACAAAAAAGATTAAAACACTGACCAGTAAAAAACTAACCCTTCATATTTAAATATTGACAAAAGGGATTACAATACTGACCCTCAATATTTAAATATTGACAAAAAGGATTACAATATTGACCCTTTATATTTAAATATTGACAAAAAGGAAAAAAGTACTGACCAGCAAAATACTGATCCCTCGTATTCAAATACTGACAAAAAGTATTAAAACACTGACTCTTCATATCTAAATACTAACAAAAGGAATTAAAATGCTGGCCAATAAAACACAAGCCACATAAAAACACAATTCCTATTAAAAGTTCCTGTTTAGACCAAATTATATGGGATAAAAAGACTGACCAACAAAATACAAGCCACACAAAAACACAATTCCTATAACCAGTTCCTTTTCAGGACAAATTACATCATATTAATGTCTCTAAAGGAAATAAAAACGACATACCTTTGGTCAGCGAGTTCAGAAAGGAATCCAAAGCCAGCTGTCCCGTTGGCAGCGCGGCGCTCAGTGCTCCGCTCAGCGCCAGCAATTCCTGGCAGGTCATCGCTTCGTTTCCGCTCAGTTCAGCCTGCATCTGCGATAAATTGGAATGAAGTGGAACTGTAGCGGACTGTATTTATTTGAAGTGTTTCCAAAATGTGTATGTTTGGTCTTCTAATAATCGCCAACTCCAATACTTGTGAATGTCGTGTAGATGATAGCTTGTCGTATATTACTTTAATGGATGTGTAAGCTTGTGTGTCTTTTTGACTTCTGGTTTTCTGGATGTTCGACGTCAAACACGAAATGTTTGATGGGTGTCTCTTATTTTGGAAGAGAAACGGGAGATTTGGGAGATTTGGGAGAGAAACGGACATCAAAAGTGATTGGACGCTAAAAACTCTGTTGGATGACGTACGTGTGTCCTAATCTTCGACCATAGCAAGCAATAAACCCAAGAAGCGCTTCGACCTGACCAATGAAGCAGTGACACAAAAGATTTGAAAGTAAAAATGTGAATGTCTAATGACCCCATGCAGTAAAGAAGTAACTCTAAAATCTTGACCCAAAGTGAAGCTGATGGGTGGGCTGAACGCCGCTTCAATTGTTGTGCTGCAAAGAGAACGTGAGAGAGGGTAGGAAGGAAAAAGAGAGGGAAGAACATTTCGTCCTGGGCCTGCTAGTGGACTCATCAGTAAGGCTACCTAGCAGAGCTAGCCTTAGACCAGGGATGGTAAACCTTTTTGAGAAGTGGGCTGAATTTTCTTCATTATTTTTCTTAAAATATAATATAATTGACCACTCATTAGAGATCAGTAAGACTACCTAGCAGACCCTGCCTTAGACGCTGGGATAGTAGGGATAGGTCAGAATTTCTATTATGTAGAAACAGTGTAAGACATGGAGTGCTCGCGAGAAACTGACGAGTGTGCTGTCCCCCTATTGACGAGGATCGCCACAAAAGTAATGGCTTCTTGGATATTATTGCTGCTCAGCGTGAGTGTGTGGCTGCCATGTGTTTAATTTGAAGCGTGGTTGGTGGGCTGAACGCCTGCTTCAATTGTTGCGCTGCAAAGAGAACGTGAGAGAGGGTAGGAAGGAAAAAGAGAGGGAAGAACGTTTCGTCCTGGGTCTACTGGTGGCCTTACTCATCAGTAAGGCTACCAAAATGGCGGAGTTGCGCTTTAGACGCTGGGATGTTAGGAATAGGTCAGAATTTCTATTATATAGAAACAATGTAGAACATGGAGTGCTCGCGAGAAACTGACGAGTGTGCTGTCCCCCTATTGGCGAGGACCACCACAAAAGTAATGGCTTCTTGGATTTATTGCTGCTCAGCATGAGTGTATGGCTGGCATGTGTTTAATTAAAATGAATTGACAATAGGTTTGATTCGATTGTCCCTTCTTTAACTTTCTATTTTCTCTGGTGTTCTAGGAACCAGCACATTTGGTTGTAAGGACCAAACACGGAGTCGCAAAAAGCAATGCGAATGAGATGAGGCAACGAAACGTCGAAACACTGTCTCGAGTTCTTTTATTTACGTACCTGCACGTGATCTGGCAGTGGACTCGACCAAACGTTCCCGTCACCGGTCTGCGTCATCTTCTCGCTCGAACAGACGTTCCGTTCGCCAGGCGACACCGTCGAGACGGCCTGCAACGCGTTACTGACACTGTTGCTGCCGTGCAGCAATACTACGTCACTGAACATCACGCTGCTCCTTCTGCGATAGTGCGTGCAAGGCGGACTTAGCAGCGCGTTGTTTGTCTGAGGGTCAAGTTCGTTTCGAAGGGGGAAATAAATTCGGAATATTAGACGGTGATTCGACTGCTGATGGATTCTCGACTTTGTTTATGTACATAGGTGCGTAGTAGCAACCTTGAGAATTTATTTTGTAAGATTTTGGAGTACGTGAAACGATAGCCAATTTATGGGATAAGTGTTTTTCAATTGAGAGAGTTTATGGAACTCGTTCTGGTGTTGATTTGGTGGCTTATTGTTAATTTTGAAATGTTAATGTTTTGGAGCAAATATAATAATTATTGTTTCTTATTATATTAATTTTGGTTTCTTATTGTTAATTCCAGAATATAAATATTTTGAACCAAATATAATAAATAGTATCGTTTCTTATTATATTAACTTTGGTTTCTTATTGTTAATATCAAAATGTGAATATTTTGAAGCAAATATAATAATTAGTATCGTTTCTTATTATTTTTAAGACAGAATTTGTATATATATATATATATATATATATATATATATATATATATATATATTAGTTATGCATAAGTAATTTAATTTATTTGTAATTGAAATGGTGAATTGTATTTTAAAGGATTTTATGTAACAAAGTTCTGTCCCACGTTTTTTTTGGAGATTGTTCCTTATTTTTTCGACGTACTCAATGTTTCAATAGTCTAGTGTTAATGCTGATAATTATTCGAATAACAAACAATTTGTTTACCCCTTTTTATGAACGCGTATAAAATTGAAAAAAATTTTTAATAATTCTATTTAAAAATAAATAAATAGTGGATATATATCTGTTACTATATTGTCTGGTAGCATCTGCATAAATCGTAATAATTTTTATGCAAAATTGATTGTCTATGTAACCATGAATTAATTAAAAGTTATACTTGCAATTTATTAAATGCTTGAAATTTCCTTATTAAGTTTAAAAATTGACCTAATTTTAAATTTTCTTATTAAGTTATACATTGTGCAATGATCTTTTTAAATAATGTAACACTGATACTTTTTTACAAATTTCGTAGTACCAGACAATAAAAATTTCTAAATACGAAAGTAAAATCAATCATTATTAAATACTTCAAACTGCAAAGTCAGAATCACAATTCTAAAGTCATCCAAACAATTCTAAACATCGCATAAACTACAAATAATTCGTCTTCTTAATCCTTTGTCTACTGCATTCCTTAAAAGTTTTCAAAATTTGTCCTAACTTTTTAAAATACTTAACACACAGTCATTTGACCCTTGGTGACAGATTTAGTGTCAATTTCCAGTGACAAAAAGTTAAAAAAGAGTCATTTCATCCCTCGTGGTAGGTTTAGTGTCAATTTCCAATGACAAAAAGTTAGAAAAAGTTTCGTTTCACCCCTCGTGGTAGGTTTAGTGTCAATTTCCAATGACAAAAAGTTAAAAAAGTGTCATTTAACTCCTGGTGATAGACTTAATGTCAATTTCCAGTGCAACGAGTTAAGTGTCGTGAGTAGACAAAGAGTTAAATCCGATTAAAACGATTCTCCAGCTGGAAAATCTGTAATCAGCTGGAACCATCTGCGAAGCAAGGTTCTGTCGAAAAATAAGTAACGCATGCAAATGAAAATATACCTGAATGCTTGCTTCAGTCGCGTTGGAGAGGATATTATCGCTCCCGTTGCAGGAGACGGAGGAAGTCCGATGAAGACCCAGACAATGGCAGACGTTTGGAGAGACGTCAGCCTCGGAGATTTCAGGGCTGGCACGCGGTGCAATTGCTAAATTCCCAGTGCTACCAGCGCCGTTATTACCAATGGCGGTGGCGAGGATCGCAGCCTGCGTCGGAGGGCTGTTCGCCGTGAAATCAGCGATCGAACCACCCCCGCTGCCGATTCCCTGCTGCTGCTCAGCGTTCTCGAGAGCTGCTAACAGCCGTGGACATCTGCCGTGGTGGAGTCTCCTATCTGGTGGATGGATAACGCAATCGAAACTGACGATATCGATTTTCTGAATATTTTTGTATCGTGTTTCTGTAAGATGTTTGATAAATTGTTGTCTGTTTCCTAATCCTTTGACTACTGTTCGCACAAAAGAGAACTTAGAGAATTTGAATTTGCTTTGGAGTGGTATGGCAATTGATAAGAATGACGTTATATTAATCGTTTTGTGAATAATTTTGTGTCGTGTTTCTGTAAAATATTTGACTAATTGTTGTCTGTTTTTGTTTTTTGTCAGAATTTATATATGTGAATTGGTTTCTTAATCCTTTGACTACTATTCACATAGAAGAAAACTTAGAGAATTTGCAGTTGTGATACTGTGGGCGCTTGGAAAGCTCCCCTTGTGATAGTGTAGACTTAGAAAAATTGCAATGTAACAATGCAAAATACAAAGAAACGAATAACATTGCACTTGTGATATAAACTGTGATTAATTACTTATAATTGTGATTGTCAGAAAACTTGAGCTTGTGATACTGAAGGCGCCCAAAGGAGCTTGAAAACTTGCGCTTATGATACTGTGGGTGTTTGAGAAAGCTTGAGCTTGAAAATTGGTGATACTTCAAAAAATTGCAATGCAACAAAACAGAGTACAAAAAAATGAATAATAATGTTTCAATGCTTTGATTATTTGAATATACTTTCTCAGAAATGCACGCCTAATGAGAAATTCTGCCGTAGTCAAAGGGTTAAAGGTCTTCAAAGGTAATATAATTATTGTAAAACACAGCAAAAAATGTCTAGTGAGTATAGCGTCAAAAACACATATCGTGGAAGTAAAAAAATATATAAAATGGTAATGTGATTTACAATTAATCTGTTCCTATAAATTAATTATTTTCTATGCAAATATACGTTGAGATAACTGTGCCAATCCTACTAGGATTAACAATATTTAGTCTAGAATGTTATTTAATAGCAAAATTTTTACTCCTTTTTATTCTTCTCAGATTCTGCAGCAAATCATTCATCTTTTCAAAAAATATATTACAAACGTATAAAGAGAAACGTTTTTGAGTTGTTTGTAAAGTTATTTGTAACCGTAAAAGTGCATAGTACTCGAACGCGGAAGGACTAATTGCGAGTTTTCAGAATAAAGAAAATATCTTTGCGTACAACAAACAAATGTTACTGAACAACACGCATACACGGTTCGTTTGGTCGTACAAAGGGGTTGATTCAACCAAATTCAAAGCAACGCTGCGTTACAATCGGACAATGTGTACCACAGTTTGAATACTTTGATTAAATGGTAATTTATATCGCGTACACTTTGCTCTCGAATCTATTTAGCCAATCGCGTTGTACGACTAAAACGAGCCATGTAATCTGCCCTTTATCGCGTTCATTTTGTCTGTCGGTTTCAAAGCGTCCTTGGAGCGTCAATTATTTAATTTTATAGAACAAAATTCCCTTTTTTCTTAATTTAGCAGACCTTTATCGTCTCTTGGAAGTTCCTCCCCCAAATTCTGTACATTTTATATGATCAGCCCTGCTGAGAAGCGATTCAAGTCGACGTCTGCAGTGGCTCCAGAGTAAACAACTTGTATCCGTTTACGATGTACACCTTTTACACCGGAAACGGTACATTTACCAATCTCTGTTTAGTAAACTGTTTTGTTTCCCTTGGTCGATTTTATTGATCTGCTAAATTTCTGGCAATAATTTCTCAAACATGCTATTTTTACCCCTGAAGAAATGTATATATATATGTTTTGCATAGATATTTATAATCTATAATATATAATATGCATAGATATTTTGTAGCAATTATTAATAGCATGCTACGAATAAAATGCTGACAATCATATATATATAACCCTTTACACTGGACGCTTTTCCAGCAATTTTCTATTGCTGGTAAAAGTTAGCAATAGAAACTATTATCAAGCAATTTTCCAACAACAGAAAATTTCCATTTCGATAGGAAACTTTGGGGAAATATGCATTCTTCAAAAAGTTGCGATGGAATAAGTTTTTAACCTTCGTAATTAATTCCCTCAATGACGACACTTGAGTGCAAAGGGTTAATTGTAAACTTCTTTTGAGGGTTGTTTTAAATTGCGTGGAACGCATGAAAGCAGACAATGTTTTGTTGTACTTTAATCTCAATTTCATAATTTTTTGCAAAACACTTTTCAAGTTCTAAAATTTTTCAGGAACACTCGAGTATATTTCGCTTTTAATTATAATTAATTTTAAGAATTATCTTAAATTGCGTGGAACGTATGAAAGTGGACAATGTTTTGTTGTACTTTAATCTCAATTTCATAATTTTTTGTGGAACACTTTTTAAGTTCTACAATTTTTAAGGCATATTGGAATAAATTTCAATTTGTAATTGTAATTTCTTTTGAGAGTTGTTCTAAATTACGTGAGATACATAAAATCGATATATAATTATGTATATAATATAATATTAAATAATATTAAATAATATTAAAATATATATATAATTATATTATATAACTATAATTAATTATAATTACAATTAAAAATCGAAATTTACTCTAATATGCCTTAAAAATTTTAGAACTTAAAATTGTTCGACAACAATGACAATGATGAATAATAATTGTTCTTTTAGAACAATTATTTTTGCAAATATAAGGTACTAGGATAATATTTATTAATTTATTTGTTTATTCTAAATATAAGTTATTAGGAAGTATTTTTGAAAAAATGTAACACTTTCTTTTTATTTTAGCAAAAACGTTGCATTTCTTCTTCGAAATTGTTATTAATACCAAAATAATTTGATATTAACACTAAAATATCTTAATCTAACACTTTGTTTTTGCTTTTAATAAGTTTTCGCAAAAACTTGTCGTTTTTATTAGCCTCTTTCGTTCACACATCCAGTGTGTATTTCATCGTTGCTCGATTAAGTATTTACATAAACAAAATATTAAAAAAGTTGAAATTTTAAAGATACGAGAAAGTAGAATGTACGAATGTCGAGGGCCGTCTGTAATTGTTTCTGTTGCTAACTTTTGCCAGCGATAGAAAATCGCTCTAAAAAAGCTTCCAGTGCAAAGGGTTAATTAAAAGAGGAGAAGAAACTAGAAATCGAGCGCTGTAGGAAATTAATCCCATTTAAGAAGTAGAATGCTCTTACCTCCGGGTAATCTGTTCGGATCAGTGGTTGGTACACCGCCACGGAATGGATGCCCGTGCTGTTGCTGTTCCTTAAGTAAATTCTGCTCGCGTTTCTGCTGCCTTTTGTATAAATACACTCTGTACCTCTTCATTAGCCTCCTCTTCCCTCTTCGCCACAGATGTGCGATGTATCTGAGAACACGTCGTCCGATTACAACAGAACGCAAGAGACAATTTCGTTCCTTCGAGTGATAATGGCGTGGTGTTTAACTTTATTTAACGCAGGCTTGGTGTTACGTACACTTTTAACAGTGTCTTTTATAAAAGTATCATAGAATTATGGAATAGGGTATTGGGAGTTTAAATTCACCCTCTTTGCAAATCAAATTCACCCTTTTTTGTAGCAGATCATGTTTCATGTTTTGTAGATCAAATGGATTCTTTTGCAAATTGAATTCATTCTTTTTCAGATGAATTCAACCTTTTGCAAATTAAATTCATTCTTTTCAAAATTAAGTTTACCCTTTTGCAAATCAGTCTCACCCTTTTTCAAATCAATTTCACTCTTTTCCAAATTAATTT
The DNA here is from genome assembly GCA_963969225.1 of Xylocopa violacea. Taxonomy (NCBI): domain Eukaryota; kingdom Metazoa; phylum Arthropoda; class Insecta; order Hymenoptera; family Apidae; genus Xylocopa; species Xylocopa violacea. The sequence continues at coordinate 27,977,935 of CAXAJV010000004.1, forward strand.
CACTCTTTTTCAAATTAAATCATATTTCATCTTTTTCAAATTAAATCCATCCTTTTTCAAATCATACTCACCCCTTTTCTAATCAATTTCACTCTTTTCCAAATCAATTTCACTCTTTTTCAAATTAAATCATATTTCACCTTTTGAAAATCAAATGGATCCTTTTGCAAATTAAATTCATTCTTTTTCAGATGAATTCACCCTTTTGCAAATTAAATTCATTCCTTTTCAAATGAAATTCACCCTTTTGTAAATTAAACTCACATTTTTTCAAATCAATTTCACTCTTTTTCAAATTAAATCACATTTCACCTTTTGCAAATTAAATTCGGAGATTCATTTGATTTGGAAAAGTGTGAAATCAATTTGGACAAGCGTGAAATTGATTTGAAAAATGGTGAATTTCATTTGCAAAAGGATGAATTTAAATTGCAAAAGAGTGAATTTCATTTGAAAAAGAATGAATTCAATTTACAAAAGGATTGATTTAAAAAAGTGTGAGCTTGATTTGCAAAAGAATGAATTTGATTTACAAAAATGTGACTTGCGAATGCGATTTGCAAATGGATGAACTTTATTCGCAAAATTGTCAATTTTATATGCCAAAACTGTGAAAGCTTTATAAAATTATCGAGTATTTTTTTTATAGATATTATTATAGACAGAATAAAATACGAAGAGAGAAACAATAAAATTATTCCAATATTTTTTAATGACTCTACTTTCCTGTGTAGCTAAAAATTAATGTTCTATATTATCTCGAAAATGATTAGAGGGGCAGAGAAAATTTTGTTTTATACCTTAAAACTTTATACGGCTTTTTCTGTGTCGTACGTGTGTATGTAACGTATATAGCACAGTCACCAGAAGCGAACCTAACCAGGTCACTCCCAGGGGAATGGAAGTAGTGTCCTCATTATTCTTTCAGATATAGCGATATATATAAATTTTTGCGCTTCTAAATGGTTTCATTGAAATACCTTTTACCATTTAATTTTACGTGCATAAAAAAGGCAGCGGAACAAAAAATATAAAGGTAAACGTACAAATCACTCGAGATAGCAGAAAAGAAGAAAAAGATTAGACGAAACTATAAAATAATTAATAATCAAAAATAATTAAATGCAAAATATTATACAAATGTATTAAAAATTATATATGTGTACCATTTAATTTGTGCGGAAAAAGTAAGTTCATAACGATTTAATTGACATGATAAAATAAAAAAATAATAATTGCTTGGCACATAAAAGGATTGCGGAAGAAGTAAACGAAAAAAGGCTTTAATATTTATGTTTCACGTTTAAATGAAATCTTAACAAGGAGATACTCCATGTGTGCCAGTTTCGTGAATCTTTAAAAATGTACACTTTAAACGCAGATATAATTTCCATCACTGAAATAAATAGAAAATTGCTAGAAATTGAGAACGAAAATACGAATATTACAAGCATTACTTTGAAAAAACATAGAAACAAAGAAAAGTTGATATCTTGCAAAGAATGTCGCTTTTACTTTTCTTCTATTTTATAAATCGCATTTTTTAAATCACACAAACTTGTGTGAGTACACATACATAATGTTAAAATTTAATATTAAATTTAACAATCTTTTATCAAAAGTAATTGAACTATTTTTTATTATTTATCATTAATAATAGTCTCAAACTTATATTTTGCTCAAATACCATATTTAATACTAAATGATTACTTAAAATAAAAGTAGCAAAATATATTAAGCATCTCCAATGACCAAAATACCAATTTTTAAAATATTTAGTCTTGAGTTCACTGTTTTGTAAATTATTTGTTACAAAGTTGTCAATAACTGCACTTAGTGTTTCAAAAATTTGCATAATCTTCATTAACGAGGCAACAATCTCTTGAGCAATGAAAATATTAATTAATTAAATTAATTAAATTGCCTCCAGTTGGTATTAAACAAGGATCGTGCAAACAGAGCTTATGCAACAAATTTATCTGGATATTTCAATCAAATCAAAAACGAAAATGTGACTTGTAGCAGTGTTTCAGCTTGAAATTTCGTTTTCTTGAAAATCGCATGAGCGATGGAAACGAAATCAACACGCTGAGTGCCTTGAATACTTACTTAACAATTTCTGCATAACATGTAGTCGGCTCTGAAGTATTCGTCGACGAGGCAAGGGTTGACGTAGAATGGAAACGAGCTCGCTCCAGTCGCATTCTTTCCATTTCACGTTTTTTCGTTTCTGAGAATTGCGTTGCTATTACGACTAAGCAGAGATTAATCATGAAGAAGGAACCAATCTGTAATCGAAATTTGTCGGATTGAACGACTTCTTTTCCCATCCACGACGATCGAACGATTTCTCTTCTCGTTTGAAAATCGTGCAACCTGTATTAGCCGACCAAAACAATTTACCTTCGAACGATCGTTAAATTAACTTCGACGCGTTCACACTTATCTCTATTTACTTGCCCGTAGACGACTGTAAACGCTTGCGAGAAAAGATTTGGAAGTCTCTACGAATTTTAGCGCCATTGGTTTCAAACTTTCAACGAATCTTTGCTTTCTTCCTTTTAAATATCGACGGAATTAAATGAGATATTTACACGCAACATTCTGTAAACGTACCACAATTAAAAGGACGAAGTATATCCAATCCCAAAAGGAGTGAGCGTCTTGCACGTAATACATTATGTCCGTCCATCCCTCCAGACTGATCACCTGCGATTACAACATCATTTTAATTCCATTTTAAACGACGTTTGTTATTTTTAAAGCAGTGTTTCCCAAGCTTTTCTCATCGTGGAACACTTTTTAATTTCTACTTTTAAGTTCTTTTAAGGAACTTTTTAAGTTCTAATTTTTAAGGAACACTAGAGTAAATTTCGATTTCTAAATATAATTTCTTTTGAGAGTTGTTTCTAATTGCGTAAATGCATTAAAGTAGACAATGTTTTGTTATACTTTAATCTCAATTTCATAATTTTTTGCGACACACATTTTAAGTTCTAAAATTTTTAAGAAACGCTAGAGTAAATTTCGCTTTTAATTATAATTAATTTTAAGAATTATCTTAAATTGCGTGGAACGTATAAAAGCGGACGTTTTGTTATACTTTAATCTTAATTTCATAATTTTTTGCGAAACACTTTTTAAGTTCTAAAATTTTCAAGGAACACTAGAGTAAATTTCGCTTTTAATTATAATTAATTTTAAAAATTATCTTAAATTGCGTAAAACGCAGGAAAGCGGACAATGTTTTGTTATACTTTAATTTCAATTTCATAATTATTTGTGGAACACCAGTGTTCCGCAGCACACAGTTTGGGAAACTCTGACAAAAATCTTTACGTCTCGCAATTCTCTCAAACATATGCTACTCAATCGATAAAAAGACTCGTTCGATTGTACGTACACTCAAACCTAATTTTCTGTGTGCAATCTTTTTGGTGCAGTGCATAAAAAAAAGTCCACCAAATGCATACCATAAATAAAAACTGATCAAAAAATGTAACTTAAAAAGAAAACAATAGGTGGCCACAAGAAAATCCACGTACTTGACTACAACAAATAGTTTTAAATCTAGATTTTTGAATGTATATAAGCAAATAAAACACTTTAAAATGTTGCTGTATGAAAATTAAATATTTCATTGTTTGGTAAACCAATTTCTAGCTACATCGTGAAATTTTGATTTATGTAGGATCTTTTTTTAATGCGATAACCCTATTTACTACATACAAAATTTTTTTTCAACGTTTTGCAAACACATAAAAATATAATATATAATATAATAAAACATAAATATAAAAATATAATAAAATATATTTTACAGCTACTTATGAAGCATCAGAATATTTTTTTTTATGCCTTCTCCATCCCCCACACAGAAACAGACTTGAGTATATGCACCAGCAACACATCCACCAATTTCATGGCAACATTTTGGAACTGAATATGCATCTAGGAATTTAACCACTGCGAAACGTTCGATTTCTGAATGCGAGAGAAGTGGGACACTCACGAGAAATATTGCGACCCAGGCAAGACCGATATTATCGAAGGATATCGTTCCTTGGAAAGGATTGTTACCCTGACCCTTGCACTCCGTATAGTAGTAGTTCCAATTAACGCAGGTGTCGTTGGTGATAAACGTTGCGTTATTGTTCGGCAACGCGGTGCTATTGCAAACCACGTTTCCTAAAAGCGAGAGAACAATTCAATAGCTTCAACAGAGACACTGTACGCAGATACGAGTACGAACTTTTGTACATGACATTTGTCTTTTACATTCGTCAAATTGTACATTGTATAATTATATTATAAATTGTTTATAAATTGTAGAAGTATTCAGGTGCAAACTTGACTTCTTTAACCCATTCGAGGCAGCTCGTTTTTATTTTTATTCTTATTTTTTGTTCAGACGTGAACAACTGAATGTTCGATACGAAAGGAGGCTTTCTGGTATGCTCACTTCGCAAATTAATGTTAATGACCAGCGAATAATTAAGCGTGGATAACGGAATATATAGCACACTGATTGAAAACGTAGAATAAAGTTTATTCAGAGAATTTAAACAATATTTAAAGTAGCGTAGATGTCTTGTCTTTGAAAAATTGTGAGAATCTGATTGTGTTTGCCTCGAGCATGCGCTTGTAATAGTTTTCTCAGAACGTATATTAAAAAATAACATGCCCTGATTCGTCGACTTGAAATTTAGTGGGAATTTTGGAAGGGTTTCCTGCAATTTTATTTGTCGAAGCAAAGTTTAAGACGGAATGCCCTTTTTTGACTCGTGGTCGCTCGCAGGTACAAATTCACCCCCGTGTGACGCAAGGGGTAATAAATTTAAGGAGCACCTCGACTCTAACAATTAAATACAAAATTTGTTCCGTCCCATTCGGAACAAAAAACATTTAAACCAGGTTTATGCTATGCTCGCTTATATTTAGCTATTTTTAAAGGGTCCCAATTTCTGTTTATCACTTTTTCTAATTAACTTCCTTATTTAAATTGAATATAGTAACAGTGACAATATTTTATTCTACTTGATGAGCAATATTGCAAAGCTATGTAAATATTGTAACATCATCATGGATGTGTAGTAATTGCTCTGATTATTTGAAGAATGTCGTTAATATTTGATAAATAAAATACCAAGTGTGTAAAATATAATCAGTTTTAATGATCGTATTAATTTTAAAACGCAATTTTTAGTATTAGTTTCTTTTTATAAGAAACTATAAATGTACACATACGTATCAGTGTCCCTAAAAAAGTTATTCTGTGTCTGAATACTAAACTGATTCAACTCCACTTTCGTTGCTTTTTAACATTTACTTTCGATTTAAAAATTACTGTTTGCTAAAAGTTAAAAGCTTTTTCTTGTGTTTTTATAAAATGCTTGAGCCATCTTATTTACGAAAATATGCAGAATCTATCTAACTTAAATTTATTCTTCAGTACTTCAGTCAACTTGTCTAAATAATTGACTAAATCTATTTTTCAGCAAAACCCAGTTGCATACACTATTTTGTAAAATAAAAAAGGGGCAAAAAAATAAAAAATTGAATTCAAATTACACAGAAAGAGAAATATCCTTACAAAAAAAAACAAAATTTGAAGATTTCGATTAAAAATGATCGATCACCATAAGGCACCAATCAGAATGATGCATGGGCATTCAGATTAAAATTCTCGTCGAAGATGAAATTTCAATAATCTATTCACGTATTTATCTACCATCCTTTGTGCGCCAATAACAATATTGATTCTAATCATATACGCTGACAGATGAAAGATATTATACATATCTAGCTTCAATGAAATATTTTAATATTCCACTAGTCGTCAATAAACACCAAAGATACGTTCGACATGTAAAATTATTTACGTTGGTCGATTCTCATCATAAGACTGGCAATGATTCCATAATTTTCCTTAACCCATTTGAGAGGGCTCATGTTTTTTTGGAGTCCAACTCCAGAAGCTCAAATTTTAATTTTAATTTTATTAGGTGATGGCAAAAGTTCGTGTCTGATTTGAAATCAAATTAAATACACCTAATTGTGTTTTTACACGATAGATACGTTCTCGAAGAATTCGTGTGAAAAAATAGTTTGCATCCTTGAAAAAATGGAAGAGAGTTCCAGTTCTAAGAAATCAATAAGAATAATACTATGTTAGGACCTTAAACATCTTATTTCATAAAGATTGCACGCGTATCGTACAAAGTAAATTATCATTTGAAAAGGAAAAAACATGTCACTAATTCATGAACACAGAAATTAGGCAAAATAACACGAGTTACACATAAAAAAAAATTATTTGTTGCCACTTTCTGACAATAAACGCATGCGTTTGCATAAGACTGCAATATTATTGCTTTCTCTTGAATAAAATTATTTTTTCCCTCGTCTCCAATGTCGCGGTTATAAAAATAAAAGTAAAGCAAAATTTCAGTTCTTTTTTCTATTTCCTGTAAGCAATAAATCATCGCTTTCATTATCACCGCTCATTTTCTGATGGTCCTGGCTTTGGCTCACTCATTCCGAGGACTAAATCGAAATCAATACCAAATTTTTTGTTTAAACACTTCTAAGATACCTTTTATTTGAAACCAATCTTATTTCAATGCCTACTTTTTCCGTACTGGCTCATAATTTCAATTCAATATCGTGGCGCACACGATCTACAATCCGTCTCGAATGGGTTAAAGTTTCCTCGCGATATTCTCGAAGGTATGCTCGTTCGTCGCACGAAACCGCGAATATGCTCGAATGAAAAAAGAAAGCGATGGTAACAAGAATATCGAAGGTGCACTTACCGAACTTGAGCGGCGGCAAGTTGCTGCACGAGTGCATTCCGTTGTCGTCGGGACGCGAGCAAATGTAGTCCTGACCTTGATATTCGAAGTACTTTTGAAGGTCACTGGAAAAGCAATGGGCCAAGATTAAAATCGTGTTGCGAGAAAACCGCGTCCTCTCGCGCCTTCTTCCTTACAATTAAGAGGTTGCATGGTTATGTAGATATATATATGTATGTATCGCATTGTTATATTATACATATCTATATCTATATATATATATTATTGCCTTATGCATGGATGCATTTGTTGCATGCTTCGCTTATGCGCGTACACCGTGTATATTCAGCGTGTTTCACATGATATATTATATATATAATGGCTATGTATAATATGTATACAGTACGTGTATAATATACATATACAGCGTGTTTTAAAGTATCGCAGATCAATCGAGTATTTAACGATAGGAGATGTTGAAAGGAACGGTTTCTGATCGATAGTCGTACACATAGTTGAATTCGTTTAATTTGTTATTAAAGAACGTTTGAAAATGAAAGTTTCAGACGTCTGGTAACAAAAAATTAAGTGGAGGATACAGGTTACCCTTCTATAACACGGTAGATAGGTTCCTATAAAATGCTGTGCTATGAGAAATTATGTTATATGAGACCCAGAGCCGATACAAAAAGGGGGATTACGTTCTGAGAAATCATAAAAAATAAAGAGGTTTTTTAATTTTATATAAGCAACTCAATTCTTATTAAAAATAGAGTTAGAAATGATCATTATAATAGAATGGTCATTATTGTAAGGTAATTTAGTTTTTAAATCTGTTAAACAAAAATATCAAAAATATGTTATAATGAAATATGTTAAAATAAAATATTAAAAATATATTAATATATATTTTTAAATTTAATATAAATATGAATAGTCATGATTGTAAAGTAATCTAGTTTTTAAATCTATTAAAGAAAAATATTAAAAATATGTTATAAGTTCTAGTACTGTAGAAGCACAGTGCTGTACAAAGGTTTTCATAATTTTCTAATCGTGTTAAAGCGAAACCGTGTTGTAGGATACCGTGTTGTAGAAGGGCTACCTGTGTATCCAACAATTTCGTACAGCTTTAAATACTTCCTTTAGCGAAAGAAACTGCATGTTGCTTTTTTACAACAATCCTAATTTTTGCGTTACAATATAATATTAGTTAATCAAAACTTCAGTGAAACTTTTCATTATGCATTTGACACGGTTAATTCGTTTCATCGTGTTGAATCGAAACCTTGTTAAATGAAACTTGCTAACGAGGTTGCGACATACAAGGGTTGCTCAAGTTTGTTAAGTCGTGTTACATGGAAACCCTGTTCTAGAACCATTCTCACAATTTTTTCACCGTGTTACAAATTTATATTAACCCTTTGCACTTGGATGTCCCCTTTGAGGTGACATCAGCATTGATTAGTGATTACAATTACATCGCAATTGTTTGAGAAATGCGTTTCCCCCGAGTTTTCTATTGAAATAGAAATTTGCTATTTTAGCAGTAACAATATTGGTTTCTGTTGCTATAGCTATAGTTTATTACTCTAATTTTAATACTATTGCAATGGCAATAGTTTCTATTGCCAAAATATTGCCATTAGCAATAGCAATAATTTCTATTTCCAATAAAATATAGCTAAAATATAGCTAAAATATAGCTAAAATATGGCTAAAATAATTAAACAATAATTTAGCTAAAATATAGCTAAAATATTACTAATATATTGCTAAAATAGCAATAGGAACTATTGCTAAAATATTGCTATTTTTGCAAATTTCCATCGCTAACATGGAAAGGTGCCGAGTGCAAAGGATTAATAATTAAATTTACATTAATAACGAATAACATACAGTGAATCTCGTCGAAAAACACTCCAATTATTTATGTTGAAAATTACAGAAAACGTGAAACTCTGGGTACTCAAATCGATCGTTTAACTTTCGTCGCCATGAGATTCGCTACATAATAAAGGAAGGCGACGAAGGTATTCAAGGACGTCATAAATTAGGTTCTCCCCAGGAATGGTTCATTCTTCATAGAATCGCGGGGGCGAATGTCTGAAAATACGCATCGTCAACTTTCTTTCGTTCGTTCTATGAAAAGTAACCAAGTTCCAAACAAACATTTTGTCATAAATTGAAATTTTAGAAATAAAAAAATTTGCAGGCACATATGTGATACAGCAATGTCGAGCTTACAATTAGTTATTTTTCATAGAATAGACTACGAATTATATACAGGACGTTAATTTTCAATCTAATGTGTCTAAATTATTTTTGCTACTTAAAAAAGTAAGAAAAAATTACCAAATTTAATTGTTGAAATGCTTCCAATTCTATGTAACAATTTTTTCTTAAATGATTGATTTAAAATCATCGTCTAATTTTATTATACTGTACGTTAATATATACTGCTACGTTTTGCACGCAAACCTTTCTTTTGGGCAATCATGATTGCACAATTACGTTAATTCTTACAATTTTCAATTATATGATATTATCACTGCTAAAACTAATATTTAACAATGAAACACTTTTGGAGACGTCGTTCATAAATCACAGTAGAAATGGTACGCGAGTTTGGAATTTGGAGAGGCGAAACGTAGTTCCTTCTACCAAACACTGGCCATGCTTCTCATTTGGCTAACTCTCTTAATGGCCGTGTTATTATCCCTTTACAAAAACCTGCTTCATGTCTGCGGTTTCCATCCACGATGGTCTGCTTTCTGTCCACGACATCTTCGCGTAAACGTTGCAACACACCTCGATAATATATTGCACTTAGCAGCATCGCGCGGTATAAATTCGCGATGCATTAAGCCTTCTAATTGAGAAAAACGATTTTCCGCCCCTTGAAAACGCGCGTTGCAGAATATCATTGTGAATGCAAACGAAGAAACCTGATCAAATGAGATATGGTTAGTTGGCAGGAGATGCGATAAAGTTTGGCCATTTCGAAGATGCGTCAGAAGATGAGAATGCGGACCATCTTTTTTATTTTCGAAAAGTTGAATGAAAAATGTAAAAATTTTTAGAAGGGATGAAACTGGTACTTTCAGTTGCCTTGAAGTTACGCCACTTTATGAAATAGCGTCGAAAATTTAGCTCTAGGAATGGTAATGTGGACCAAAGATGAAAAGATTAGACTAGATACTGACTAGAAAGCAACTGACTCTTTTTATAAATTTCATTTTTTAATATTAAAACGAGGAGATAGGAAAGATACTGACTAGAAAGCAACTGACTCTTTTTATAAATTTCATATTTTAATATTAAAACAAGGAGATAGAAAAGATACTGACTAGAAAGCAACCGATTTTGTTTTTTATTTATATTGTCTGAATTATGGATAATAAAACATTTTCAATTTAGTTAAAGTAAACTAAAGTTTAGACTTTAAAGTTTAAACTTTTTCTTAGTTAAAGTAAACGTACAATTACACCAGCTTTATCTCGTGGTAAAAAAGGAATGATAACTCTTATTTCATCCAATCCCTAACATTGTTATTGCATTTATTATAGATATAAACACCTATATTATCCACATCCCCATACTCTCCCTCACATCATTTCTATTGCGATTTATGAACGACGTCCTCAAACTGTTCGATCGGATCTCATAAAAATTTATTACCAGACTGCAAATGTCCATGCAAATGTATATTTTTATCGGAAAGTTAAACCCAGATAAAAATTTGTCCATTTTTCAGAGAGCTTCACGGAGGCAGCATTTATTTTGCATTTTTTTTTCATATTTCATTTTTTTTACTACACATGCAAAACTTATATTGCATATTACCTCCAAATTTTCCATATGCATTTTTAAAATCCAAGTAACGATGAAATAAAAAGAAATAATGAAAAATAATATTATTTGAATTATCTTATAATACATAAATAATATTATTTACCAAAGTTTCCAATTGATTTGTGCATATACAGTACAGTGGTACTTTGATACACGAACTTATGCCCTTCCTGATGTTTGGACTTATACCAAACCAACCTTTCTCATAAGAAGTAATGTAAAAATGATTAATCTGTTCTTATGTAAAAAAATATATACCCATATTAATGGAGTTGTAAAATAATTTAAACACTGTTTAGACATATAAGTAAAAAATGAGGTTTTAGTATAGATTTTCAAATTTAAAGTCTGCTTAATACTAAAATACAAAAAGAAACAAATGATATTCTATTCTGTGGAAGAAGAGTCTTCTTGCAATAAAATCTGACATTTTGAAGACATTACAAATATTTAGCTATCATTAAGCAAAGCATGTAACAAATTACCAGTCATGAACAGCATTTAAACACTTTCTCAGAATTTTCTACAAAATATTCACCAGTTTCTTTAACATAATTAATTTAGTAAAATATAAATGTAACCTAATGATAGGTCCTGAATTAACAGACCAAATGAAATAAACTTTATTGCCTCCTGTTTTGCGGTTATACTTTGTTACATGATGTCTTTACTTGTATAATCAGTCAGTTGCTAATACAACTCCGAATATAACTGATTATTAATTTAATTTCTCCTCTAAGATAATTATTTAAGAATGACGCAGAATTTACACAAGAAACATGTTGTACACCGAATAAAAGTCGTATATCGAGCAAAATTTGTCACGTCCAAACTGGATGTATTCTAAATTGGACGTATTCCAAAGCAGACGTATACCAAAGTGCCACTGTATATTATTCGACAGTGTTGTAAATCTTAACTTCTAAAACTATCTTAATACAAAACAAAGTGCAAAAGTAACGCGTAAACTTAATAGAAGAAAAAAAAAGTTCCTCTCATCATCCCTTGCAACCCCATTGCTCGATCGACCTGCGATCGACCTGAAACACCGTGTATACGACAGAGAAGACACGCGCGTACGTGATTAGGCCCGTGTACCACGCGGATGTGCAATAATCGGCGACAAGAGGGAGCACTAACGAAAAAGACTAGAGAAACAAGGGCGAAAGCGAGTGTCGCAGTTTGCGTGCACGCAAGTCACCGTTTCGTCGGCAAAACGATAAGAAAAAAAGGGAGAAAAGAAAGAAAAGAAGGGGGAAAAGGGTGAAGAACGGAAATCGATAACGCCCGTGTCGGAACGGCGTTCCCAATATCACCTGGTGGATGGCAAGAAAGTAAACGGTCTCTTCTTAGACTTGGAGGGGTTGCGCTTATCGGGCCGCCATTCATTTTCATCGTGTGAAGTAAGTGCGACCACTAAAACAATGCCGAGCGCCACAACAAAAACCGCTTAACAGAGGCATGCCCGATATTTGTTCATACACAGCTTCTTGCTTCATCTAAGGTGTGTGCAGCTAGCCTCGACCAGTGTGTATCGACTAACATTCTCTGTGTGTCGCAGCATCCCCTAGTTTTTCGTTCGCCACTAGGTAGACCTAGCATCCTCGATTCTTAACCCTTTGCACTCAGTGATTAAACTTATTGCACAGCAGCTTTTTGAAAAATGCATGTTTCCCTCAAGTTTTCTATTGAAATGGAAATTTTCTATTGCTAGGAGACGTTAGCAATAGAAACTACTGTTAAAATAGCAATATTTTAGCAATATTTAGCAATAGTTTCTATTGCCAACGTCTCCCAGTAATAGAAAATTTCCATTTTCCTTGAAGTTTTCTATTGAAATGGAAATTTTCTATTGTTGGAAGACGTTAGCAATAGAAACTATTGCTGAATATTGCTAAATATTGCTATTTGAGCAATATTTCTAGCTTCTACTGCCAGCGTCCAGGAAGGAGCAGAGTGCAAAGGGTTAAATTTATACCGCAGCTTTTTGAGAAATGCATGTTTCTCTAAAGTTTTCTGTTGAAATGGAAATCCTCTGCTGCTGGGAGACGTTAGCAATAGAAACTATTGCTAAATATTGCTAAAATATTGCTATTTTAACAATATTTCTAGCTTCTATTGCCAACGTCTCTCAGTAATAGAAAATTTCCATTTTCCTTCAGGTTTTCTATTGAAATGAAAATTTTCTATTGTTGGAAGACGTTAGCGATAGAAACTATTGCTGAATATTGCTAAAATATTGCTATTTTAACAATATTTCTAGCTTCTATTGCCAATGTCTCCCATTAATAGAAACTTTTCCATTTTTCTTCAAGTTTTCTATTGAAATGGAAATTTTCTATTGTTGGGAGACGTTAACAATAGAAACTATTGCTAAATATTGCCATTCCAGCAATATTTCTAGCTTCTATTATTAATGTCCAGCAAGAAGCAGAGTCCAAAGGGTTAACCAAACCAATTCCCGGAACGGATTAATTCGCGATACGAGACGGATCGTTCTTACAAAATTCGAGTGGACAAAGGAGGGATGAAACAATACCGAGTCCCGGTCTTCGACTTGCTTTAAATAATTATTTATTCGGCCGTTTGAGGGCCTTGATCCAGTTTCACGATGTAAGCGGCTTTTACTCGCCGCCATTCGTAGGTTACTTATTTAAGTCCTATAGAAGGGAATTTAACCTGTCGTGGAAGGAGAACTAAAACAACCTTCGAGTGGTTTTGTTTCGAAGGACTTAAGGATTTCTATTCGTTCGATGCTTTTCGAGAAATTTCATCAAAGTTGCGCTTTTTTTTAACGAGAACAAACTTTTCGTTCTCCATTTATTTCATTGAACTTTTTAATGCGTCTAATAACTCTTGCGCAGTAATCTATAATATTAATTATCCCCTTAATTATATAATGTAGAATTGAATAAAACTTTACTTTTGAGGAAGAATAAATTGCCACAAAAGGTGTACGAAAAATATTAAAAAATACATGTGTGTGTGTGTACGGTACTACGTGTTACAAAATACATAAAAAATAAAAATTCGTATGATTCATAAGTACACGTGTACTTTGAACCAGCGCTATAATAAAACCCTAATTCAGAGTCGCCATAAATCAACTGACACGATTTCGATGCGACTTATGCAAAAGTAATCGACATCGATATATCGAAACGGACCCATCAGCGATAAATTCAAATTGCGTCAATCAATTATGTTAGATCGTGCGGTTCTATTGGCACTGCACGGATCAAAAATATGGCGCGCATTATTCATGACGCGAATGGACGCGCTAAAATATTTCAATACCCAGCGAAAGATGCTAACGGAGCACCCGGTACAGGAAAGTCATCTGAATATATCGCGCACTTAAATAAATCATGGAAACCAGCATGCGGAATCACGCGATAGGTACAATAAACTGGGTATCGTCGAATTTATTCGGTGCCCGCCTAAAGCGGAATTATTAACAACGTTATATTCATGTAAAGCGTGAAATATCGTACACGCGAGTCATTTCCATCGAACGTGACGTTTTCGTTCTTGCGACGAGACACCATGCATTTTGGCGTCGATGCTCGAACGACTGAAATACTTTCAGCGAATGTTTGTAAAGATGTAGTGAAGGAATAATTTTTTAAATAATTATTTGGGATTTTCTAAAAATTATTTGGAAGTTTTGGGGAATTTTTTTAGTATTGATTATTTTGTATTTTGAGGGAATCTTGTTTTTAAGAATTATTTTAAATTTTGGGGGAACTTTCTTTGTGATAATTATTTCGAAATTTTAGAATTCTCTTTCTAACAGTTATTTTGAATTTTTGGGGAATTATTTTGGGGAACAATTTTATTCGTGTATATTTAAAATATATTCTAAATTTTTTTATTTGCTGATGCAGTCTAATAGTTTAAGTGATACTGTTCAATAATTAATTCCATAATTTATACTAAATATCTATTCATTTTATCGTTTATAAACAAATTTAAGAGATTCATCGACTTATTTAGTTGGGAAACCAAAAAGAGTTCTAAATTCCAGGAGCTTCATGATTGCATCACCGAAATTTAGTTGAAAAGTTGCCAAATTTCAAAGTGGTATCATAATTTTGTTGAAATTCATAGAAAACTGTTACGGCAAAAACGGAATTAAGATGTGACCTCTTCATTTTGAACACTTCGGTCTACATTTCGCGTAAATCAGTTTCTGGGAACTGAAATCCACCATTAAAAGGAGGTCGCCGAAATGTAGAAATTCCTCGACGCCCAAGAAGTCTAACCAGCAATTTTTTGCAATTTTAATGCACACGTAGCACTAAAAAGGCGCATCGTTTAACATTTATAATTTTATGTCGCTCGTTTAACATTTTTCACGTGCTATTGGTAATGCGAAAATAATATTATGCTATTTTTCATTAAATCTCAACTTTAATGTCGGACAGAACATATTATATATATGCAATAACAATTAAAATCGCTGAATAACAGCCCAAGCTTAAATCCAATTGAAAGCTATTGGAAAATAATTGGAAAGGCCGTTATAAAATGGAAACGCAAGATTGAAAAACAGAATCGGAAAAGGCTATTATAAAATTTAATATTCCCAATATCTCGAAAGGGAGGGAGCTGAAAATTTGTGATGAAAGTATATAATATTATATTAGTATTTATTGTATGTTATTATGTAGTTCTGATTTTATTTTTATTCCTCTTTTATTCCTACAAATGAATACTGTCGTATTAATTTTTCTGTATATAAAAAACTTCTTTTTTAAAGTGATTCTTATTTTAAAAAAGAATAATCAGGCTTTTCAATAGTGTGCACGAAAATTTCAATAAATTGTTACTTTTACCTCGCAATTTGGTAACCTGCATTTAATAATAATAGTAATAAAATAGACCAAAAAGTGTTCAAAGTAGAAAATTCAGTTTTTGTCGTAACAAGTACAGAATTCGAAATTTGACAATTTTTCAGTAACATCCGAGTGCTGCAATAAATTCTTCCAATATTGCATCTAATTATCAGCTAATTATCAGTCTATGAATTTAATTTAGATCAGCGATCATCATCTGGATAATAATAATGTGCAGCGTATACGGAATGATTCCTTATTATACAAACATGTTTACAAACATTCGTACTGATTGAACGTGAAGATTTTGCAGGATTTTAAATTCACTGATGAGTGATGTGTTTTACTTTATATTTCTATTTATATAAATTTCGATCTAACTTTTTTATATCTGCCCTATAAGGCGACCCTGGAGTTTGGGAGCCCTTTTTATGATTCAACTAGCGTTTTATACAGTGAGCATTAAAGCATTGTACAGATCGGAAAAATATTTTGAATAGTTCGAATTTTAAAGAAATATTAACCCTTTGCACTTGGATGTCCCGTCTGAGGGAACATCAGCATTGATTAGTGAAATAAATCTTTTTGAGGAACGCATTTCCCTCAAGTTTTCTATTGAAATGGAAATTTTCTATCGCTGAGAGATGTTAGCAATAGAAACTATTGCTCAAATATTGCTATCCATAGAATACTTCAGAAAAACATCTCTCAGCAATAGAAAATAGCAATATTTTAGCAACAGCTTCTATTGCTAACGTCCAACAGCAATATTTCAGCAATAATTTCTATTGCTAACATCCGAGAGGAGTTGAGTGCAAAGGGTTAATAGGTCAATTTTGGAAATGCCTCCCCTAAAAGTAACGAATAATTGTCAGCGTGATGACACGTTGACAGAGCACGTGCACCCACCGAACTACCCCTATCGAGCGTGCCCAAAGTCCTCTAGACTCGTTGGTGCTGAACGTGTGTAACAAAAAATAAGCTAATCGAATGCCTGACGAGGCTATCGTTGCATCGAATGCGTAACTGTGCAAGTGCGATCCACTATGTCGTTCCGTGCTGATCGACTGTGAATTGCTACGATGTGACGCAGATTTGAGAATAGTGCTGAATGATCTCGATTCCATGAAATTGATGAGACTGAGAAATCGATCGAATGAAAATTGGTGACTTACGAAATTAAATAAACACGTCAACTACGATGGGTGGAAATTTTTACGTTTGATAGCTAAAGGCTTCACATATTTACGAATTATTTTTTAATTGTAGCAGAAAAAATATATTTTTTAATGGAATAATGTGTGTAAATATCGAAGAACCAGTAATTTATTCTGTTATAATATGTTATTTGGATATATTTACTATTAAACTATAAAAATGAGAATAGACTGTTTAAAAATGGCTTCTTCTCTGCTAGCTAAGAGGAGAAATTTAATAATCATGTTTTTTACTATAAATTATTATAAATTTACAGTTTCCACGTTCCTATTTCATCTCTAACCTTAAGCGGAGCCATTTTGCGTAATAAAAAATAACGTGAAATAATTAACTAACATGAAAATTCATTGGTTTAACTGTAATAAGATAATGTCTTTCATTCCTTATTGTTAAGATTAATTTCAACTAGCACACAAAATGTCCTAAAAATGGCTCTTAAAGTCATTATCAAACCCGTATTTGTAAAATGCTCTGAATGTCTAAAATAGGACGTCTCTATAAGATTGAATTAAGAAAAAAATTCAGTAACAGTATATCTCTTTCACTTATAGCTGATAACAAGAATTGTTAATAATTTCAAATGCTAAACACACGTTTTACTAAAACATTTACACTTCCATCCGTAAAGCATATTAATTCAATTTTGTAACACACTACGCAAATGTATAAAACACGAAAAATCTGAGCACCACGGCTCGCAAATGGAAAAGCTGCAAACAGTATCGATAAACAAAATCGTATCAAATTTACTTCCCACCAGCCAAACGTTACAATATTATTCGATCACACGGAATTGCGTACTTCAGCCTCGAACACCAGCAAATCCCCAGCGTAAATCCCGTTTCTAAAAGCATT
This sequence comes from Xylocopa violacea, assembly GCA_963969225.1. Classification (NCBI taxonomy): domain Eukaryota; kingdom Metazoa; phylum Arthropoda; class Insecta; order Hymenoptera; family Apidae; genus Xylocopa; species Xylocopa violacea. Next base: position 27,995,495 of record CAXAJV010000004.1, read on the forward strand.
CAAATGGGAAGCAAACGGAAATCTCCCCATTTGTATTGCTATTTTATCCCGAGAAGAATCTAAACAGACGCGACGCGCTGTTTACCACGATTAAAAGCGTTCATTGTCGGTTAAATGCGGGCGTAGGAACGCGAGCGATCCCTCCTCGAGCGGTGACGCGCGGCTACGCATCCGATGGAACCGCAACCCTAAGAGACGTGCCGTGGATGGGACACGTTGTACGTGCGCTGGTCGAAGCTACGCGGAAGCACGGCTTTTCGCGGCGGCGGATCGGTGCGACGAGAGGCTGAAAGCACGTGTACGTCGATAAAGGAATGAAAATAGCCGCCGCGTAAACCGCGTGAGTAATTAGCTCTGGGATGGATTTGGAACTCCGGGAAGAGCCGGTTCCTCGAGCCGAGGCGGTGGCCTCAACGGCGGGAAAATTCGAGCTCGTCGCCGGAATTATAATCGAGCCAGCCGTTCGCGCTGGTCTACGCCGCGGAAGTTACGAGGAGGGACTGGATCTTTTCAAATGCGTTTCACCCCCGCGCCTGCGTCCGCCCGTTTGCTATTGTTCCGCGGTTGAATGACCACCGCCGGAACGGAGGGCGACGGGCACGCGAGGTGTTGGCCAAATAAACGACGCTTGGTGCACCGCCGCGGTGAAAAAGTGAGGGCGAAGGAGGCTGGCGAACAACAAGCCCGAGGACGCGGTCGAGTGACTTAACGGTCGGTTAGAAAGTCGAATGGAGACGTCGTCGAGCGTGCTAATTAAGTTCGAGGGGCGGCGGATTGCGGCGAGCGGAGAGATTTTAGGGTGAGACAGAGAAGAATGAGAAAAAGTGTCAGGGGGGAAGTAGGAGAGACGCAGAGGCGCGCGAAGTGGATGACCAGCGAGACCAGAAAGTAAGAGGGCGGGGAACATCGATTCTTCGTGCACTGAGAGGGAGGAGTCAGAAGACAGTTGAAAGATCGTTGAGGCACGAGAGAGTACATACGAGCTCGACACTGTGCGATGTCTATACGTACACACACACAATATGTTTCTAGTAAAAGTTCTGATCGTTCACATTCGTGTCGTACGTTCCAAGCTGCGTACGTTGCAAACGACATACAGTGTGCCCGATCGCCGGAGACTGCAGCGACCGCAGCATCAGCTTATGACATGAGTATACAAAACGACGGTACACGACAGATTAGAGATGCAGAGACGGGTAAAATACCGTTTCGAAATAATGCGTACTATATACGGGGTGTTTCGCGTGAAACAAACCATCTCTATGCATTTCTTTATTTAAATAGTTCCAAATACCAATCAGACGAAAGAAAACTTTTTCAAATGTAATTACCTACTATTTCTTTCATGGTTTTGCACGTGCACGGACAGAATTCCTTCGTAGCTGGCCTGTTTCGCGTGAAACACCCTTTATACACGATATCGGTTGATTGTCACTGGTTGTTAATTACTAATCGCGCGTTCGTTGGCCAATTGAAACGTAGAATCTGTTCTGGTTAGTCCCGTTGAACCGAAACGGTCGTCCAAGCCCGTTTCATTTCCATTTACCCGCCATCGCGGTTCGAAATAGTATTTTATTCACCTCTAAACAAGGTGGCATGCTCTATACTTGGTACACACTATAAATACATCTGTACACTCGTACCGTGATCAAGAACAAACAGAGAGATAAATATATATGTATGTACATATGCACGTGACGTATGCATGTATATACATGTATGCACACATGGATGCACGCCTATGCATATTATGTGATTTATATAAATTTAGATATTTAGATAGATATGTATATATGCATAGCACATTGTTCTCTACTAGAGCTTACTAAATGCGTGATCGAACCGAGTACTCGTCCGAGAGTAACCTGCAACAGCGAAACAATAGCCTGTCACTGCCCCCTAAGGTCATGTACTTACATCTAGTGTCTAGCTTTTTCTTTTATTCGTGAAAAAGAGACAAAAAAAATGACAGATCAGTCGATCGAGATTGTCTCGACTTCCCTTGCTTTCATCGAGAACAGAAGCAAAGGAATTTCGTTCGACGACTGTGTCGAGAAATTGTTTTACAACTTGACCAAGTTTACTTTGGAAGACGATTCGCGTGCCGCGAACAAAAGCTTTCTTTTCTGCTTTTTAATATCTACTATAACAATGTCTCCGTCACCGTAAAGTGTTTTATGAACGCAAAATATTTGATGCAGGGTGATGAAAGAAGGCTGTGCTACACTTTAGTAACATACGAACAAACTATTCGCTGAAATGACTTTATAAAATGTTTTACGTAACGTCAAGCGTGTGATACAAAATGGAAAATAGAATGTCGTTTTTGAGAAACGAGGATAATGGGTTCGCGTATCTGCTGAAAATGTTTCGCGTATCCAGAAAAATTACATTAAAACGGGAGGAAAGTAGTTTTCGACTCTCTGCACGAAGTGCAATACTATTTTTGTATAAGTAAACATTCAACAGTACGCGAATCACGATTTGAAACCCACTACAAATTTCTGCTCCGTTTCAATCATGGACTGACTGTATTTAACTTGGTACTTCTTCATCGAACAAGAATTAATTACTATAATATTACATTTTATACTTGTTAGAAAAAGCGCTTATCGAATGGTGTTTCTCATTTCATTTTACGTACAACGTAAATTTCGTGTAAAAAGAAAAGAGAAACGAAAACTTTCGAACAATTACTTACAGTCTGTACCTAAGAGGTAGACTAAGCCAAGTCAATTTCCGCTAGTATTCAGCAGAGCGGAAATACAACAACGATTACGCTTTTCTTACAAAGATCCAGCTTACAACACTAGCTTACAAAATAAAGGAGTAATAAAACTAAATTTAAAACGAATGGACTACGAATGATTTAGTCTAACTCTCGAATAACTTCAAGACAGTTCGTCGAAAGAAATAATTAAAATAATTTATTACAAGTAAAGATCAATTATTGCGCAAATACATCGTTCGATTATGTAAAATTAATTCCGTCGTACAATTATCCGAAACGAATATTAATTCGACAAAATTGAAGCGACGTTCTACTTCAGCTCGAGTTAAATGGCGGACACTTGCGTGTACCTCGCTTAAATACATATAACCTCGCCCTTTTTCACCACCCTGTATAGAATAGCGGTTCTAGCGCGTAAAATACGTCGACGCAAAAACTGTTCAAACGCGAGGATGAAACGCGCGAAAGCGGTTATAAAACATTTAACCGTAACCTCGGCGAACGCGAAACATCTGAGCATGTGTTGCGGCTCGTTTTAATAGTTGCGTTCATTAACAACTCCCCCTGTTCCTCGTTCAACCGCGGTATATTTTACGAATAAATAAATCCAATTTTATGGCTTGGGAGCACGCAACAAAATACAATACGGGTCGCAATTTCCGGTGCGGCTATTTCGATTAAAAATATTCGCGTACATGGCGACGTATCGGGTATCCTAACCTATACAGGTTCGTATGAACGTCGAGAGATGTCCGTGGTTAGGTATGAAGTGAAGCGAGACGCAACAAAGACGCGAAGAAGGATGACGAAAGTACGCTGCGGAGCGAAGACAGCCAGAGGGAAGAAATTGGACGAGGGAAAACTTCCAATTTACTCGAAGCGATACCCTGCGACGACAACTCGAGTCACTTCGCCATGCATTTCGACGTACTATGTGAACGAACCGTATAACGTTTCTTAAGGGGGCACCGTCACGTACATGTACATTTACTATTTCTTGTACTATCCGAACTGTTTCCTTTTTAATTACTAGCAGAACGTAAAAGAGATCCTCCTCGATCAACAACTGTTGATAAAATCTGTCGAGTTAAACTGATTTACTGATGATTATAGCAGAACTATCAAACGAAGGTGCTGCGGGATAAAAAGTAAAGTTAAAACCGAGAACACGTTACACGGTGTTGTAGAACCGTGTGAATCGTGTTAACCCTCTACTGGTCTGTGTAATTTTCATGTAACAATTAATATATCGACATTTTATCAAAGAGTTTTAGTTTTTTCACGAGATGGCGTATACGTCTTATCGTATAATAATATCTTGGAAATAACCGATAACAATATTGATGATTGTTGGTAGCACTACTAACCGGAAATACTAAAGTTATGCCTTGCAAGCTATCTGAAGATAAACAGAATTCGTCCCATAGAGAGTTAAGGCAAAAATTCAGAACATAAACGTCCATTTAGAATAAAATCGCGGAATCTACTCCTTTAAAACGTTGCGTAGTTAAGTTGTAGTAAGTTAAATGTGACCAGGGATACTCGAATGAAATGAAAATGACCCTTAGTACTGGAAGATTCTTCGCGCGGGTGTTTGGAGAGTACCACGTGAAAATAACCAGTGAATGGATAGCGGTATACATATATGTATATGTATATAAAGCCGAAAATAAATGTACGGGAAGAGGTAGATGTAATATATCTGATAACGGACGCGATCGTTCCTGCGAGTGTAACGCGGAAGCGCTGGGATTCTTCTCTAGAACCTCATGATTTGCTCTAAACTGGGGCATAACGGTGACGAAAAGCCCGTAACTATACGCGACAAGCTCTTTAATCTGGAATAAAACGAGGTCGATGGGAAATATATGTATGTACAAGTGCATGTTCAACGATTGCCTTATTCTCAGCCGAGGAGTTGAAATTTGTACGTCGTCGGAGCCGACAAACGGGAGGAAGAGAAATTAGTATCGAGTCGAAGGTTGTTTACGGGAAAAAGAGTAGACGGAACAATCGAACAGCGTGTGTGTACAGTTCGGCGAGCTGAAAACATTAAAGGTTACATTTAAAAACCAGATCCCGGTGAAAGGCAAGCGAGAGAGGTGAGAGAGAGCCGCGTGAGAAGAGGGGCAAAAAAAAAAAAAGAAAAAAAGGAAAAGAAAGACTCGACAAAGCACGAAAAGGGCGATTCGTGGCGAACAATTTCGTATGCACGTGTGCGCGTTCGATGGCTGAGTTAATACTTATCCAGTCGCGTGTCCGTGTATTGCACCATCTTCTGGAAATAGAGTACGGCCCACGTTTAACTCAACGCAATGCAGCCTCGTGTATGCGTGTTAACGTTGACTCGATGATTGCATAGCGAACAAGAAGTGGATCAAAAAGAGAGACCGGAGAAGAGTAAAAGACAAAGACGAGAGGCAAAGAAAAAGAGATAGAGATAGAGAGAGAGAGAGACGAAAATGCGGAATAGATGCAAGTTAAGCGTAGTAATAATAGTAATAATAAACGAACCAGACGAACTTATCGTCTCAGAGACGTATAACGTAGTAAAATAATAAATGGATAGCTATCGTGGACGTATCGTTGGCTTGACTTACCCGGGATACTTGATGTTCGGTAGAGCCTTCAAGAAGCACCGTTGACGCAGGATGCCCTCCCATAATTGCACGCCGACGATACCGAATATAAAGAAGACGAAGAAGCACAACAGCAGCACGTTACCCAGCATAGGAAGAGTGTCGAGTAGAAGCATCACCAGTATCCGCATACCTGTTAAAAGAAAGACGGAGAGAGAGAAAAACAAGGGGGTAGAAGAAAAAGAATGAACGCGGAATACCGCAACGCTTAAGTCTCGTTAAAAAATCTTTGTTTGCGCAGGTTGCCGCGCGATAGCGTCACCAGAGTTTCAACAGGAATTAGATAAATAAAGGATTTTTCTATTTACGTCGCTAGGGGAGGAATAATGTCATCCGGATACCGAGCCAGAGAGAGAGAGAGAGAGAGAGAGAGAGAGAGAGAGAAGTGTTACCCGTAGCGTAAAAATACAGAACTCGGCGTGGAAAGCGAAGGATGTTATAGACGGAAACGTTTAAACACGGTGTATCGGCTTCTATATCGACCCAGCCATTATTTGTTCATCTGGATCGCTCGGGAATAAATCGTTTCAAGTTCATTTATGATACACGCGCGCGTTTATATTCCGCGCTGGTATAATTCCCGCGAACTGTAGCGGAAAAGTATAAATTCGTCCATTCGATCGACGAGGGAGGATGTGGGATCTTCTTTTAAGCGTCTTTATTTAAAGCTGCAGCCGCAGCGGCGGAACGCCGTTCGGAAAACTTTCATGCAGTTGAGTCATCGAAGCTGGACTTTCGCGATAAATCTTTTTCAGCGAACGTTGAATAGGAAAAAATAATCAGTTTATTGTTTGCTTAATATTGTGATCGCATCGGCTACATGAATTGTAGCGCGATCGCAGTTTTTTTAAACAAAATTCAGCATAACTGGTAGCGAAGGTGAAAATGAAATGAACTTTGGTATTAAAATATGTCATAGTTGGAAATAAATTTCTTTGGTAAGAATATTCACCGCAGAGAAAATTGAATTCCAATATATCGTACCATTTCTATTCCCTTTAATATATGAATGAGGAACTATTACGAGTTACTTAAAATTTATGAATTAATGTATATTAGAAATCACTAAAAATAAATAAAAAATCAATAGAAACGAATGTGTCTCTACACGATACCCACAAATTTTGAAGAAAGGAAAACTTCTCCTTGTTTTTTTGTCTTTCTTTCTTCGAAATTTATGGGTACCATGTAAAAAAGACATTCGTTTTAAATGTATCATAAAAAGAAGAAGGGAAGAAAACTTTGACGATTCGAGTTAAGTTAAGGACTAATTTGAATTCAACTGCGCACGTCTCGAATGAAAATCAATCTTCTCGTAAACACAAAGTTTCATACAATAGAAAACATTATTTATACTTTTCTGACTTATTTTTAAACGGAAAACTACTTCTTCCTCGGTTTACACTATGCATTCCAATCTTTGTACATGAACCTTATAAACTATATATAGATTATATAGGGAACAAGTAATTTTTATATAGAAGCAAAAGGAATGACCATTGGTATACTCACTTGGAATTCTGTTGATGGCACGTAGTGGTCTCAGGACTCTTATTGTCCTTATCGCCGATAAATTCATATTTTCTACGTTCAAACAATACTCCAGTGCACTGCAATAAAATTAAATAGAACTTCTATTAAAGATCTATTGCACCATATCTATTAAATTTTTCGATATTGCTATGAAATCTCTTAATGATCTGCTATAGATCTTATGTATTGTAACCTTTCCTCTACTTATAGGAACTTAAAAAATTTAAAAGAATAAAATATATCTAACATTTCAGATATATTTATTTTCAATTATAAAAATTTCGTAATAAATTATATTAGAGCTAAAATTTTATGTTACAATAAGATATAATATTCAATGTATTTTTAAAGGAAAATATACGCTGCCTTATACGTTCTGCTTGTACGTAAAATGTCTTGTTTAAAGTCATTCGTTTTTTAAACTGTTTTGAAGTATTTGGCGTTCCGCACGTTTCTCAAGTCTTAAACAAAGTTGGTTGCTCTACGTTTGACTTCTACCTTTCTAAAAATATATTAACTTCGTCGTATATAGTCAATTGTAAAAGCTATAGCTATTCTAAAATTTAACCTGATTTTCCAATTTAAATGCCTTATACTAAAAGAACTTCTTTTATCTCTAAAAACAATGTAACGTTGACATCATGACGTTGATATAATTTTTATAATATTGTTCCGATCGATTAAAATGGAATATCACTATTTAACAGCCATCAAAATTATTTATCAACACGAATAAAAGTTTCGAGATGGAATCTATAAAATTTTTATGCCGAAAGTGCTTGCAAATTTTAAAAATAAAATATACTTCATCTTTTTCAGTTAGCGCAAGTAATTCTTCTCTCTCTGAAATCCTCTAAGTGGATAAAAGAGTGCTCCCGTTAAAGCAATAAAGTGTGCATTTTAACTTCCATTTATTTTTCGATTCGCTCCTGTATAATGCATTTAAGAAAGGATGATTCCTAAGCTGATTTCAAGCAACTACCTCCTTTTCAAGAGTACTGATTTTTACTTTATTAACAAGTAATGGGTTTTTTTTTATTAACCCATTTTTCTAATTGAAATATTTAAATACTTTCCAAGCTGACTGAGGAATTATATTCAAATGTAATATAATGTTGTTGCTTTAATGTTAGTACGATTATGATTCTAAATGAAAAGCAACATTACACCCCATAAAATGACTGTTTAATAGAGTATGATATTTCATATTATTATTATTTGAAAATTACAAATTAATGTAATAAAATAGGATTTTATTTTAGTTCCGCGTAATTAAATGCCTGACGTAATTAAAGAGAATTTTTCGTCGTTTTAATTACTTCGCTAAACGCGAAACGAAACTGACGCGACATTGAGTTCTATCAACTCCACGCGACCCCAAGTACGTCCATAGAACTCGTGCGATTAACTTTATCCGTCTGACATCGTTCAATCCGCGAAACTTTATTTCAAGGAGAACTTCCAGCGAAACACATTTCCGGCTCCGTGGCCGTAGAGCATCGTCAGGATTAAGCGAAACTTTCCAGCGACTTTATATCGGCGGCTATGCGAAAATAAAAATTACTTTAGGACGAGTGCATTCTATTTATTCCTCGATCGAACTCGCAGCAAGTTTCGTTCCTTTTCTCTATCCTTCTCTTTCCTTCGCATTCGTTTCGAGGAAAATTTGGATACCAGTTCGCAGAAATTAATCACAACAAATGTTCCTTCATCCTACATACAAAACAATTTGAAATTAATATTTGAAATTATTTCTTACTTACTTATTGTTGTTCAAAATGAAGCGCGAGGTGATCATAAATATTTAACCCAATATTGCGATATTCTCGTCGATTAATTTTTAATTCTTAAATGTAAATAGGATTTAATAACGAGTGTAAAGAATAAAATAGTAAACGAATCTATACCTTACTGTGTCTGTACTATATAACAGCTGCTCGTAATATAATCTAAAAGATAATATAACTTTCTCTTGAAACTAACTGATGTAAGAAAATCGGTAAATAAAATTTTCTAATTTCGTTCACGCAAGACATCACTTTCCAGAACGCTGTGCAATGTTCATTGGTGATATGATTTTAGCGAACCCGCCCTAACACCAACAGAACGCGTAAAAACCATAGACATATAAGAATAGACCACGCTAGCAATGGAAGTATCGTATAAGTGGATGCGATAGAGGAATAAAAAGAAAAAGTTACATAAAGAGATTGCTATCCTTGTCTTGAGCACTACTAACGTCGATGCGCAATTGTTGATGCGCAATCGTTAATGCTCGTTAATGTGCAACCGCTGCTAAAGAGAGAAAGAGAAAGAGAGAGAGAGAGAGAGAGAGAGAGAGAAATACTTTTATGCAGCTTTTTCTTTTTATTCCTCTACCGCTTTTTACGCCCACTGCCGTGGTCTATTCTTATATGTCTATGATAAAAACATACGCGCGTCAGTAGAATTCGTTGCACACGAGGAGGGTTGGAAATCGTATCGTAGCAGAGCAAGCCAGCAGCAAAAAAAAAAAAACAACAACATGTCCCGTGCGCATGACGAACTGCGAAACAAGAGACAATTAACAAGCACTCACCCAGCCGCCACTATAAAGAAGTCCAATCTATTCCAGGAGTCCGCGAGATACGTCCCCTTGCCGTATATGCCCATCGCGACCATTTTGATTGTCATCTCGAGGGAGAAGAAGGCGAAAATGATGTCGTCGAACATCTGAAAAACACGAACGAAACAGGAGCCAATTAGAAAGCACACGCAAGCGGCGAAATGGTTCAGTTTTTCGAATTACCAACTAACGGTTTTTCCTACGACGTGTGAAACTGTACGCGGAGAGTCAGGCAAACAGCGCGATTAATCGATCCCCCCTGGGCCACGACTTTCGAGTTTCGATATTCTTTTTCTTCTCGAGCCCCCGCAACGAACTTCGCGAAGTTCCTCAATTCTACTGTTCCGTTTCATTTTGCTTCCAAAAGAAATCTCGACTCGAATATAGGGCAGTCTATCGTTTTTACTTGAAAAGTATCGTTCTATAACGAGTGTTGCTGCTTACTTTAATGCTCGTTACAAGTAATAACGACAACAATTTGATACTACCGTGTAAAATAGATATATATGTATATACTGTATGGAGAATCGAAAGTAAGTCGAGTTATGGATAACATAACCTACTTTTAAAAATTTGTATACAACTTATTTGATAAGATTGTATGTGTTTTAAAAAATTACTAAATCTTGCTAAAATAAAACTGTAATGATCTTTTGCACCAGAGACAAAGTAGATAACACACGAATATCAAATCTGAGCTATCGTGAGAAAACAAGTAAATAACACGTGAATTCCGTGCATGTACTTTGTACGAGTTGGTAATTAAGTCGTATCGTTAATTAAAATTATCCAATTGAATCGAGCGCGTTCGTAGGTAGAAAGAAAGAAAGAGAAAGAAAAGGCCGCGGCTCCACCGTGCACGCTGCAATTGAAAGCGCAGCAATGCTTAAATCGTGATACATCGAACTCCGATTGCGCCGAGTTCGCCTCGTTAAATCTAAATTCGACAATGTAACGCACGGAATTCTCTTTCTATCCTTTCTCCTTTAACATCCGTAACACGATGTCTGTGTTTCGTATAGAATGTTCGTATAAGTGGATAATACATGAATGATTACGTACTTGTAATATTTTACAACGATTCGTTACGCATTGGTCGTCCACACACGGTTGATACATCCCCAGCGTGATACAGTTTAAAAGAATTACCATCATGCTCACCCTTTCGAACCACGTAATTCTATGTTAAGGAAAATTGTTTCACCACATTTCGATATACTTAATTAGAAATTAGATATACCAATAAAAGTTACTATGTTATAGGTTATGCACGAACGAAATTAGTGTCGCTGCTGAAATCAGTAAGTATCAGAAAAAGTAGAATCATATTTTTAATGAAAAGAATATGCTTATTTGTTGTCAATGTTGCTTAATACTATAAAAATTGTGAAAAGTAATATTTAGTCATAACCTCTATAGCAGGGTTCCCAAACTTGGTGCCTCGAGCGTATGCCAGGAACACGGTGGCGATAACATTTAATTTTCACTAAAATTTAGCAATTCAACTGTGAAATCCGTTTTTATAACATGGCAACAGACGTAAGTATTCAAATCGCTTTAAGGATAACTATGTTCTGCGAAATCTTTTTAGCCTGACAAGGGTATCGCAGCGAAAAAAGCTTGATAACCGCTGCTGTATAGTATTACGTTTATTGTCGCGTGCTGATTTAAAATTCTAGATCCATAATATTGAATAACAACCTTTACGCAGGGTGCATAAATGATGTAAAATGCTACAAACAGTTTTCTTTAAAACCACTTTAGCAAACGGTTTGAATTTTATTTTAATTAATTATAGAAGGCGACGAAGTGTAATGAGGTAACCAAGGGGAAATTTTTTTCCTCCCTTATCTTTGAAATGGGACATCGTATTTATTTCTCCGTCATTTAGATATAGCTATATAATTATGGAACCTGAAAATACTTATTAAACTATAATATTTTTCACTTTTTTTCTATTCTATCTAATTAAAGAGTTATATAAAAAGAATATTGATGAGAAATCGATAGATAATCAGATATTGAAAATAGTCTGTGAAATTTTATGTATTAATTACATCTTTCAAGAGTATGATAAATATTTTTAGTATTTTACAACTTTACTATTTTGCATGGAAATACAAAAATATATAATTTTCGATGCAATTATATATGGATTGAAATGATAAAATAAAAGGGTATTTTCCCTATTTTGACACGTTCTTTAAAAATTTAACCCTTTGCACTATGCTCCTTCTTAGACATTCGCAATAGAAGTTAGAAATATTGTTAAAATAACAATATTTTAGCAATATTCAGCAATAGTTTCTATTGCTCCCAGCAATAGAAAATTCTCATTTCAATAGAGAACTTGAGAAAAACATGGATTTCTTAAAAAGCTGTGATGGAATAAGTTTAATCACTAATCAATTCTGATGTCCACTCAAAGGGCACATCCGAGTGCAAAGGGTTAATAAATTATCAAAGTGATAACTTATAATAATGTAATAAATAATATTATTATTGTTACTTAGAAATAACAGCCATAAATTTGGCAGCAAATCTTTTATAGCAATAAGCATATTCCAAATAACAAAATACCTGGAATTATGTACTTTTACAAAATTTGCGAGTCCTATTAATTATTATATCAATAATTTGAGCACGTTTTTAGTTCTTATAATTGAAATCATAATGAAATTTGCAATAATAAATAACAATTTAATGATCCTTAATATCTTTCATTTGAATAAATGTTATTATATTCTGTCCTTGAGTAGCAATGGAACAGAGGAATACTGATTGCTCTGGTAAGAATTAAATTGTTAACCTAAAGGGACAATTATACAGTTCTCCGTATCAAAATGTTGTGTAGGTGTCGTTCCAATAATTGGAAACGCCAGTAGCAATTGGAAGGCATACCTCTTATTAATTACTTCTATAGATAGTATTAGTTAATTGGATTTTCACTTCTATCGCAAAATTAATTGCGTTAATTGATTCTTTAATAAAAAAAGCTTTCGTTTATATCATACTTTATCTGTTGTAAATAAAATTTTATCCATTTTGCAGTTAAAAGTTTAACACTAAACCAATATTACGAAATGCTACATAAATCATTTTTTATCGCTGTATTTTTCGTATGGTAAAAAATATCTTCCCTTCATGTATTGCCAATCATAAATTACAAGACACTTAAGAAATTAGAAGAATCATAAATATGTTAGCAGAAAATGAGTAATATTTTATTCACTATACTCTTTCGTGTGGATGTGGCAGTTTCGTTTATTTTTAAACACGTTCTTCTTATCCTTTCTTCCACAACTTAATAACTGCTTCCTAAGTTTTTCAAAAATACTTTGTGCTTTACATTTGAAATACCAAATTCCAACACAAGCATAAAATTGCGTTCCATCGACTTTTTTCCAGGCAACCTCGCACGAATTCTTTTTTAAATTCCTATCTCATGTTCAATTATTGTACTAAATTGCCAGTTGCGTAAAAGCAACCCCAAATCATTTCAAACTGACCACCATGTTTTACAATTGGAACAATACAGTTAACACATCAATTTCTCATTTGGTTTACTCCAACGCACGAATCCCATGTTTTGCGAATAAAATTTGGAATTGTCTTCCGTCACTTTGTGACGTATTTCCTCAATTTCTTGCGCATCAATCTTTATATGTCTCTGCCACTGTTCAGCCATCTTTGATGATATTTCGCGCCCAAGGGAGCCAAGTACAAACCGGGAGACACGACTCATAAAAGGCTCTCGGGTTTTATTGACTTCTGCCGCAATTTCTGTCACTGCCAGCCTCCCGTTTCGTTTACTTAACGTCCGCATGTAGCGTGTCTCCGTGTTTTACCCTTCTCTCGTTCTCCGTTGCCGAATTTTATTCTATACACCAAGTAAATCGATAGAATCGACGAATCACGCAGGATATGCTTTGGCATTTTCATTTTCGACGCAATTTCTTTAACAGAATACCTTCTCCTTGTCAGAATAATAATATTCGAACAGATAACTCTCTTCAGGAACCACTGGTTGCGATCTCATGCATTGATCAATTTTAAATAAAGAAGAACGATCGAAGAACTCTTTTTTGTTCAGTCAAAAACACTTCTCGAGCTTGTAAACACAAATGCATATGAATTGCATAGAGATGTACGAAATTTACAATTATGTGTGCGCATCAAGTGCATATGGAATCTTTTATTTAAATCGCACGTGTGTACGCTATTAATTTAATGTTTGGATATTACAGAGAGCTATGTAAGCAGAAAATTGCATCGATGATCTGATAACCATTTTGCTCGAAATGAGCAAGCGTTCGGTGACTTATGGACAAGGGCGTACGTGTCCTAGCTTATGCAAGATCGCATCAGCTACACGTACCTGGTTATTAACCCGCAAGTACACCACAAGCAATTGAATTTAATTGTACAGTTTTCATTCGTTTTGGGACGATAAAGTCTAAGCACTGAGTATTTAGGGCAGTGTAAAAGAGTGCATTGATTATGGGAACAAGTGTTAATTTCCCATAGATGTCATTAACCCATTCGATACGACTCATTTTTTTGGTGACCGACTCCAGAGACTGAAATTTTAATTTTAATTTTAAATCAGTATTATTTCAACGCCTACTTTTTCCGTACTGACTCGTAATTTCAATTCAGTATCATTGCGCACACAATGGGTTAATAGTATCGCTTGCATCTTTTCTAACGTCTCGATAGATGGATTTGAAAAGTGTGCATGTGAGCTGTGAAACGCGATATAAGACTTTTGTTTGAAGTGGAAACGACAAGTATTCACATCGCATCGAAAATGTTAGAATTTGTTCGAAAAAAACAGCATTCGCAGCAAGTTCTTCTCCGCTATTATCTTTTGAAGAAAAGTGCCGCAGAAACGTGCTATTTACTTGTGGATGTTTACGGATGACCGTGTTCCATCAGAGCCAACTCGCGGATATTGGTTCCAACGCTTGAAAAGTGGTGATTTCGATGTCAACGACAAGGAACGCGATGGTGCCCCAAAAAAGTTTGAAAACGAGGAACTTGAGAAATTGTTTGATATTGATCCGTGCCAGACAATTGAAGAATTGTCTGCAACATTGATCCACCCTTGGAAAACGCCTACATGCGCTGAGAATGATTTTCTAGATAAAAAAATGATGTAGAAAATGAATCATGTAATCAATAATATTAAAACTTATTCCTATTATTTAATTATCAATAGATGGACGTTATGGTTCAATTCAGTTTCTATATATTCTCAAATCCATGATGGAAGATGATCGTGAAAATGACGCTTTCTCGTGAACCGTCGATGCAGTAAGGCAACTTAAAGAGACAGGTCTATTCTTCGTTCATGTGCAACAGAGGGAAGTAAGGGACCCAGTTTTACGGCACATTGGAAGAAGAAGAGGACGCAGTAGTTCTCATGTTCACACAAAGGAATTCTGCATCTTAATATCCTGTCTTCTGCGATTAATCGAATGAAGAGATACGCGCGTAATATAAACACGAATATGAACTCGACTTCTTCAGACAATGTTAACGAAAATCGCTTCTCTTCTGTAAATTGTGATATTAATCAGTAAATAGTTCAAGGAATAAGAAATATAGAAAGAATATTCAAATAATCAAAACACTGGAACAATATTATGTATCTCTTTGTATTCTGCATTGTTACATTACAATTTTTCTAAGTGCCTTTCGACACGAACAGTAGTTAAAGGGTTAAATGTGGAAGGTGGATTGAAAATTGTATCACTTCAAGACACCAAACCACCCCAAGAATTATTCATGTAATCACGTTTGGTGTTGTTCCATGGGTTACTATAATTGCACAATTATTAAATCAAGATGTGAATACACAGATAAGCAAGTAGACCCTCGAAAGATCTAATTATTAAAGCTGTCGAAGGAAAAAAGAAACCAATGTTACGGAAGAAAGGTATTCAACTTCGTTCGATATTTACAAAAAGTACGAAGAGTGGATAATTATTGAATGGGAACGGGTTATTCGGTCAGACGAGACTTTGATCCAATGAAATTTCTTGGTGCTGGATTCACAAAGGCGAATCTCTTAGACAACGAAGTGTAAAGCACACAGTGAAACATGGAGGTACCTCCATTCTATTCCGAGTCGCCTTACAGCATTTGGCGTTGATTCGTTGTACGAAATTAATGCCACTGCGAATCAATGCCTTAACAAAGACACAGACATAAAACCATCTTTTAAATGCTGTCGAAGGTACGTCGTTCGCTGAAGAAATGTACGAAACTAAAACTGTACGAAATGCAGGGACTTCCCTCAAAATCGATACAACCTCGATAGAAAATTTATAGAGATTATTAAAAAGGATGATTGCTTGTGTCGCACGATTCATCGCTATCATCGATTGCAGAGAATTACGTAACAGAATTTAAAATCGAATAAAGTTTATGAATGCTGTTTCAGAAATGAAGTTATAGATAAAATTCTAATAACGTATTAAAGCTGAAATGCTGCACAAATGCAAAATGAATGTCTTCTATAACGTTAAACAATTTCTTCTCTGTAACTATAATAATTGTACATATTTTTGTTTTTTGTATTCATCACTGTTCGCAATAAATAATGATTTACACAGAAGCTGTGGTTATATATATGTATTGGTTCAATTTCAATTAAAATTTCGATTGTTTATTAGAATAAGAGAATTGACAAATTTTTGTTTTTTTCTTTATAATATTAATAGTTCTGAAATATCTTTAAATAAAAACAGAATTTTACTGTAGCAACATTATTTTATCAAACGAATTTGTTTAGATATATATTCTACATTGCAACAAAATGAAATAAGAATTTCTTATGACCTAATTTGAAGACACTATGCAAAAGTACTTTGGTTTTGGGTTACCATATTTCAAAGAAAAAAGCGTAAAATTGACGATGTAACAACTTTTCGAATATTTTTTTATGGAAATACCAAAGCGATCTCTGGTATAATGTTTACGTACACTGTACTAACACGATACCACATATTATCGACTGCTCTCCGCGAAACTGTGCAAACGAAGTTTTTTATTGCACACCATAAAAATAAAGCGGAAGGACAAGGAAAACTGGTTGATCACTTTATCGTTTCTCTACGAGCAACATGAAAATTGACAAACTTCTTCCTGTAAACGTAACATTGCACTATCCATTGCACAATTCCATTGTATAAATTTTAAGTAGAATAACTCGAAAATTAAAAAGGGTGAATATATTTAATTCGTGCTGTTTTACAATTCTTCGAATAATTTTAGCTAAGTGCAACGAGCCAAATGTCATCCTGGCACCCTGTCACTAAAAAATGTATGTAGCAAAAAAGCAACCCCCTGGAGTACAGTTCTGAAGCTTAAAAAGTTCCTCCGAATAAAACACGTCAAAAATATTCATCTCCTAAACGTTACGTGAAACATACTGCACGTTGTTCATAATTTCCATCTACAACGAATAAGGAAAAAAATACATTTACAATTATATAGATTCGCTTGATTTTATTTAAATAACAAATATTGTATTATATTATAATTTTTTTGTGATCTAATTGGACTGCTATGGATGATATTTGCAACTTTTGGGAGGTTTGGACTATTTTAAGAGATTTTTATAATTTTTTGTGGTTTAGTTGGACTATTTTACGAGATCTGTGGAATTTTTTGTTAGTCCTAGTTGCGCTATTTTAAAAAATTGTTTGATTTTTGTCATTTTCTTGGGGTTTGATTGAACTATTTTAAGAGATTTTTAGAACTTTTTTTGCTTTTAGTTGAGTTATTTTAGGAAATCTTTGGAATTCTTTAGTTCTAATTGCGCTATTTTCGGAGATCTTTGGAATTCTGTGAGGTTTCAGTTGGGCTATTTACAACTGATTCTTCGAGAGAAATTCAATCATTAAACACGACACGTATCATAAGTAATACTACTTAAGTTCAATTGATGCAACGAATCGACTAACTGATCACCCCTTCTCGCTGCACAGTAATGCATTCCTTAACAGCCAACAAGGTGCTAAATATACGCTGACCTAATCTAGCGGACTCTCTACACCCTTAAGACCGTACCAAACTGCCATTACCACCCTCGCACCAATTTACCCGGTGTCTCGACATTTCGCCAGCGTGTCGTCACAAAACAATCGATCGATAAGACAAGGCATAACTGTAATCTCGCAGATCGATCACGGTTGCCAAGTGACTATTACCTAAACACTATCCTCCTTGGTGCGTGACTTAAGGCTCGCCCCGTGTCAGATAACCCCCGGGACGATATTTTACCGGCAATTGTCGAAAGCCTAACCCCTTTACCACCGCCATTCACGAGAACGTCCACAAACGAGCGCTGTTATGCAAATTACGATATTTCCCTGCAACGTAACGTTGATAACGTGGCATGGCTACATTTTACGAACCGATGACAATATTTCATTTAACATTGTTGTGTCACAGCGTCGACCGTTTAACTGACGACGAATAAATCACAGGATGCTACCATGGTCGCTAGTGGATTGTACTTTATTGGTTGCATGTGTATAAATCTAAGTTCTTATCGAACTGTATACACCTCTCGACGAGGTATTCGTAAAACTATGTGTTTAATGCTAGAGATTGCTAAGAACTGAACTGGAATGACTTTGGGTGTTGTAACGTTGGTGTCTATAGGGTGCGTTTATTTTTTGTTAGAACAAGCGAATTCGTCTATCGCAATTTTACGAAATTGGGTGAGGGAAGTGGATATCGAAGCTAATTGGTTTGAGATTGGAAGTTTTATAGAACAGTGTCGAACTGCAGCTGGAATTAGTTATTTATTATATGAACTGTAACTAAGCTAATCTATGTAGTTCATATTGTATTCAAATCCACGCTATTTTCTACTACGGTTAAACAACTACTCGCTACGACTCTTATTCTACAATCTACGCTACGTCTCCTCACTACGACCACCTATTTTTCACTGCTCGGCGAACCGTTCTCAATCACCCTCGTCCTCATTCTCTCTCTCATTCACGTCTTGAAAACTACCGACAAGGCCCTTTTTTGGACAAAAGCAGGCAAATAAGCCTGCAACGTGTCACTCGACGAAGCTGTGAACCCACCATAAACCGCCCCCTTAGCGACCAAGGACACACGCTTCAAATCCCACAATTGGTCGACAAAAATTGTGTGGAAATGGCAAAAGTCTGCCACCCTAAAAAAGGAACCCTCGATCACCCGCAGCTACCAAGTGCACCCTTGGGTTTTGCACATGTAAATTTCGTGTATCATAACTTTCGACCGTAGCAAACAATAATTCAAAAAAGCACCTCGACTTGGACAATGCAACAACGAAACAAAGGTTAACGGAAATAAAATACAACACCTCTATAGCAGGCACATATTATAAAGAATAAGCTAAGTCTTGACTTAAAGTGATGGCTTTTTGGATGTTATTGCTGTTATGGACAGCTGGTTGCCAAATGCGTATGAATCTATACGAAAATAACACGCAAAGAAAGCGTCTCGGTCGATGTCTGCCTACTGTGACATTCTAAGAGAATTTCATCTCAACTAAGTCTCTGGAGAACGCGATTTTTAGAAGCTTAAAGAATACTAACGGAGAAAGGGTAAATTGATTACAAAAATGTTGGATGCGATTTCTGAGAACCAAACCATATAAAATGTTCTATGAGACATCAATGAAGGATGATGCACTGTTCAAACCTCTGGATTTACAATCACGTTGAGTATAATATTGAGTTACCAATTGCTCCGCTAAAATACAAGGATTTAATGGATTTATTACGCTATATACCACTTGCACATCATAGTTATTTTAACCCTTTGACTACGCCAGACTTTGAGACGCACCAGTCGTACCATATGGTAGGAATTCATTCGCGATGTATGCATTTCTGAGAAAGTATAATCAAGCAATCAAAACACTGAAGCAATATTATTCATTTCTTTGTATTTTGCATTGTTGCATTCCAATTTTTCTAAGCGTTTTTAGATGTCTACAGTATTACAAGCGCAAGTTTTCCAGGAGCCTTTAGACACCAAAAGTAGTCAAAGGGTTAAATCCCTCCCATATACACAAATTAGAGACAAATGAATAATTAATTACAAAATATTATTAAGTTTAATGTAACATTTCTTTAAATAACGAATAAAAGTTGAATATTTTTTCATTTCATCTAACACAAAATTGTACATGTTTCCTTTTATTTCAAGGATAATTTATTTTCCCCGTGGATTTGTGCCTTTTTAGGAATTAGAAACATTATTTCATTAATTTTGAAAGTGGCTCAAGTCCATTTATAGCCATCAAAAACACATTGTTAATAATGTTAACTGGGTTGATGATTTATACACCCTTATATACACCAATATTTTTAAATGTATCCAAACGCAAACCCTTAAATACCTCGATTTTAACATACAAATGGACTTTAAAAATAAACGGCTTATTTGTATGGCTAAGGAGAAACTCTGAATGATTGTGATACAATGATTTCTTTGTTAATGTAGATCATGGGCTGCCTGGAAAATAAGTGATTGGCCAACTCTCAATTGTTACTAGTAAAGAGAACGACACGCGTTTACTTTGTGAACGATGTTATCGTGCGTTTGATAAAAAATGCACGACTTGCGAGAACACGAACGTATAAAGCCACGTTCAGATCGGCCGAGTTATTCGAATTCGCGTCGCTTGAATCGAAGCAATTCGAAAGCAGTTTGGTAACGTCAACTTATTGCCTTAGTTCAAACTTGGAAGAAGGTCGTTCTACCTTTTTTGCTTCAAAGTTTTCAGGTGCAAGTTTTCAGATCCGCGTTAAATCAAATAGATCTTTTTTACAGTGAGTTATGTGCACCTCATCTTTCGATAGCTTATGAACAACACGTGTATAACTGGCTTCGATTGAAGTGACTCGAAAGTTTTCGACTAAATAAATTTAATATTGTTTGTTAACTCTTTGCATTCGAATGTCTCCTCTGAGGAGACATCAGCATTGATTAATGATTGCGGGGGATAAACTTATTCCATCGCAGCTTTTTGAGAAATGTTTTCCTCAAGTTTTCTACTGAAGTGGAAATCTTCTACTGCTGGGAAACGTTAACAATAGAAACTATTGCTAAATTATTGCTATTTTAGCAACAGTTTTTATACTAACATCCGGGAGACGAGTGCAAAGGGTCGCAGATCATTTTTTCTGTCATTAATTTCTTCGTGAATACAACTAATCTCGTTTTTCAACAGTTGAAAATCAGTTTCAGTTAATTTCACGTTCCAAATTCATTTTTACAGGGCTTCAAAACTTAAAATCAGTCGATGGGAAAACTCCAGTTGCTGTATGAAACACCATGGCGACTGAGAGTCACCCCTCGAGCGCAAAGGGTTAACTCTTTGCACTCGGATGTTGCTTCTGAGGGACTTAATTGCAAAGATTAAAAGCTTATTCCATTGCAACTTTTTGAAGATCGCGTATTTCCCCAAAGCTTTCTGTTGAATTGGAAATTTTGTAAATTGCTCGATAATAGTTTTTATTGCTAACTTTTACCAGCAATAGAAAATTGCTGGGAAAACCATCAAAAGCAAAGGGTTAATATTGTAAAGACGCTTCCTCTTCAATGGATGCTCTTGTGCGCATCCCACTTCTAACACCAATGTTACGCGTCCAGGGTTCCTCAGTCATATTTAAATTCAAGAACACACTAATAACTAATTAAAACACTTTAATACACAAATAGCTACGCAAAGAATTGTCTCAATCAGTAATACGTCTAATCAGTAAGACTTCTCACTATCGACTAAACCCTTGTAGTTATAGACCGTCTAGTCTTCCGCGACCTATAACTAATTTACACCAATACTAATTGGTCATGGTTCTTGATAAACTTCGTTGTTGCTCATAACAATATATTTGAATAAACTTTGACTCTTAAATCGAAATAAACCCATCGTAAAATGAATTGAAAGTGCGATGTACGTTTGTTTGCTGAAGTAAAGCAAAATGGAGTCGAATTATAGTTTGCACCTCGGATACAAAATTGTACCAACACGTAGCCATTGAAAAATCAATTCCTCGACGCTACTTCAGTCATCGATTATTCAAAGCCGAGTAGATTTACCCGAAACGACGTCGAAACAAGCAATCCGAGCTCTACGAGCACGCAACTTCGAATCAAGTTGTCCTCAGCTCGACTAATCTGAACGGAGCTTAAGAATGTTAATCGGGGAAACGCATCGCGAGCGTCGCGACGAGAAACAGCGTGTCGCGTCGGCTAAAACTTAATACGGCAATAAAATGGCGAATTTCGAAGTGCGAGGATGGAAATCGCACGAACCGTGTCGGTTCCCGGCGACGTTCGCAACGCTCTTCTGTCACGATACGTTAATAGGTCACTGACATCACGTCGTTGCGACACGTTACGATATAACACGGTACAACAGCAAGGTTGACAACCTCCTCCGCGTGCGAGCGTTTCTGGCATCGCGACAGTGCTACCATTTCTTCGATCTACCACTGACATCTAATCTTCATCGCCAGAAATTATATTTCACTCTCGAGACCCCACCTAGTCGCGTTTCTAACGTGGCTGTAAAATTTATCGCGTGCCGTTTCAACGGCGCTGCACTTTTTACTTATGTACGATGCTTAGATAAGTGGCCGCCATTTGTGGAACAACGTTGATGTAAGCTTATCAAATTAAATTGAAGCGCTTCCCGCGATTGTTTATCTCGTCCATATTTTAGAGAACGACGAAATTTACTTCGCTGTTCTTTTTTGAACGCGACGAAAACAGATTTTATTTATGAAGACTTTTATTACGACGAGGAAGGATTGTTTATGAATCGACAGAAACTATCGTTTTAATTCAGTTTTTTTCTCTCTTATAAAAGTACCTGGAACACCGAGTGGCAACTGGGTTCTTTAAAAAATATTGATAAGTAATAATAATGTAAAATATTATTCGTATATTATTATTTGCGCAGAAGAATTGATTTTTTAATGGTCACAAGTTGGTACAATTTTGTATCTGAGGTCCAGACTATTCTTTAATATTCTTTTCTAGACTTTTTCATATTCTTCTTTAGGCGGAGTTCTACAAACTTTGTTATAATTTATATTTCTTCCTTTTTTTTAGTTACTAATGTCGAGTCACATTCGACAAAGGAGTACAAATGGTTAATACGTTTCAACACGATGAATTTTGATACCTTGCAGCAACATGCAAAATTGTACACAAGTTAGCAGCATGCTGCAAAATGAATACGTGACAGATTAATACAAATGAATTGTCGATCGTACATTTTTCAAAATAATGCAAGGGAATTATATTTTTATTTTTCTTCCTTTGTAAACTGAAATCTGTAGTATATACATTTTATGAAATAGAAAAATCAACGTGTAACTTTCAGGTAACAATTAAGATATCAACATTTTACCAAATAATTTTAGTTTTTCAGGCTGGCAGCACTATTAACCGGAAATATCAAAGTTAATGCCTTGCAAGCTATCAGCAGACTAAAAAAAATTCGGCTCATAGAGGATTAATACATTATTGTTGTTAATAATGCCTCAAATCGAAATTCCATATTATCGTACACACGTTCAAGTTTACAGGTGCTAAATTGATTATGCAGAATTA
This sequence comes from Xylocopa violacea, assembly GCA_963969225.1. NCBI lineage: Eukaryota > Metazoa > Arthropoda > Insecta > Hymenoptera > Apidae > Xylocopa > Xylocopa violacea. The sequence goes on from CAXAJV010000004.1 coordinate 28,018,647, forward strand.
ATTCCTTGCTTAGTCAAATCTCCGAACCTAATACCGCTTAATCGCTGTCTGTAGAATCGTATCGAAGGCTTTGCGAAATTACCTCAACAATTTACAGCACATAAAATAATCCACTAAAATGTCATCCAGCCAGCAACAACTCTAGCTTCCTAAAATCTCTCCTCCATCGACAAAAACTGCAATACATATTTCACGCGATAAAAATTAAGTAATCCTCTGGATCTCGACAAAAAAGAAGAATAACTGCGAACGGCACTCTCAATTTATTAGTTCCTACGTGCAAGGTAAAATCTTTGCCCGCCGTCGTTTCATAAAATCGATCGTTCGAACGCTGCGACAAACGAAATATCTATCTGTTTAACCCATTCGAGGCGGATCGCACATCGTGCAATGATATTGCATTGAAATTACGAGCCAACGCGGAGAAACTTGGCGTCGAAATAAGACTGGCTTAAAATAAAATTAAAAATTGTCGTGTCGAGATGATAGAACCAAGTTTATGGTACTTATGGAATTTTTCTGAATACAGGGATTAGGACCTTAAGGGTGTTTTGGAATTTAAAGGATAGCTAATGACGTACCATAAACCCAAAACTCTTAATTAATTTTCGGTAGCGGCCACTACTACACCAAAAAAGAAGCATCACGCGAATAGGCTCATGGCTGCTTCACAATTTCGTATTTAAGCTTATACAAATGTAAGATAGGATCAGTTAGAAACTTCATACATCAAGAAAAAGCCAGGTCTCGACTAAACATTATTATACCAAATATATAGAGTTGGATGCTCTGAAAACTCTCCTCAACCGAGCGTTCACGCAAGGCGAAGCTAGCGACGCAACAAAAATTAAAATTAAAATTCCAGCTTCTGGGGTTGGTCTCCAAAAAAAGTTGGTCGTCTCGAATTAATAGCGAGCGTTACAATGCACCATTTATGATCGCTGGTAGAAAAAAGATTAATGTAACAAATGGCGCAGAGATCGTTCGAAATGTCGGACGTTCGATGCGAGGAAATATCGCGAGAGGTTGCCCACGGTAGGTGGATCGTTTCATATTTCACGACGGGCATCGATAGACGTTACAATCGGATCCGACATTGATGGGAAAGTGATAGAACAGCGAACATAAATTTTCAATTGGCCCGTGCTATTGTAAGACCAGCGAAGTTTTCCGGTTCTCATTTCCACGGGCATAGATCAAACGAATTAAATCTGACGCGTTATATTGCAACAGCTAGCCGTCGTACCGCCGCTTAGAAAATAAATCCCGCTGGAATCCGGGGCGAAGCTAAATAATTTGTAAGCTGACGCGATTTATGTCCGGTATTTATCATTGCTAGAGCGGATCGCCAATCGAAGGACGCCTCGCGGCCCTCGAGAGCGACGATACGTCACCGGAAGTATCGTTGCGCGACGAATGGCGACGGAGTCACGTGTGACGGATCCGTAAGCGAGTCGTAGCCGTCGTCGGAGCTTTGAACCGACTTGCAACGGCATCCTACGCGGGAATTATATATAGAATCTCGATCAACTGCACTTCGATTCGAACGACAGACCAACGTGCATTCGTTACGACCAACGATCCATTCGTTACGTCCACAGTGACGATGGTCAAGCACGCGCGAGGCGTTGAGTAGATACAGCCAGTGATGCACGTTGGTTCTCGTTGCGACGTTCGCGATGCGTTTCCTCGATTAGAATTTGATACGTGCGTAACAACATGTCCATCTCAATGTAATGAAGCGATTGGCTGAACGCTGCTTCGTTTGTTGCGCTGTAAAGAGAAGGTGAGAGGGTAGGAAGGAAAAAGAGAGGGAGGAACGTTTCGTCCTGGACCTGCTAGTGGACTTATCTGTAAGGCTACCTAGCAGACCCTGCCTTAGACGCTGGGATGGTAGGGATAGGTCCGAATTTCTATTATATAGAAACGGTGTAGGACATGGAGTGCTCGCGAGAAACTGACGAGTGTGCTGTCCCTAGTGGCGAGGACCGCCACAATAGGAATTTAATGTCTGTAAATGAGAACCAACTCGGTAACTTTCTCTTCGACTGTTTATTTCTCGAAAAATGCCTCTCTTACGACTGCCTATTAACTGACTGACTAAAAACATAACGCTTGTCCCTTGGCTCTCCTCTTTTCGCGTTGCTCAACTGTTCCCTCATCACACCTGTATCCTCCTGTACCAAGTCATCTCCACATATATTGTGGCAGCTACGATTCTGCAGCCATGCAATTGTTTAAGGATTCCAAAAACCCTAAAAATCCCTTCGAATCTGACAATAGGTTCCCACGGACCTGGTCGCTGTATGTCCACACTTGGCGACCATATTCAAGCGCTATCCTAACTCGACATCCGTTCAGTTAGTGTCTTTTTCTAGGAACCCTTAGAATCTTTCAATTGTTTCCTAAAATGCCGTTGCGTCAGCTAAACTTTACGGCGTTTCAAACGAAAATTGCACACACTCCGTTGCTGTTGATAAATTTGTGATTGAATAGCATTGATATTCGTCGACCCCTAATCGAACGACCCTAATTATATTATATCAACCCCCAGAGATCAATATCGACCACTTTGATGATTCTTGAATTAAGTGGTCAGCATTTTAATCCCTTTTTGGTCAGTATTTAAATACGAAGGGTCAGTATTCTTTGAAAATATGCGAAATCTCCAATGGCAGCTGAACAAATACCAATTGGTATTACCCTTTACACTCAGATGTCCCCTCTGAGGGGACATTAGCATTGATTAGTGATTAGTGATTACGGAGGTTAAACTTATTCTATCCCAGCTTTTTTAAAAATGCATGCTTTCCTCATGTTTTCTACTGAAATGGAAATTTTCTATTGTTGGGAGACGTTAGCGATAGAAACTATTGCAAAAATATTGTTAAAATATTGCTATTTTAGCAATAATTTCTATACTAACATCCGGAAACCGAGTGCAAAGGGTTAACCCTTTCGATTCGTTCGGTCGCAGATCATTTTTTCTGTCATTAATTTCTTCGTGAATACAACTAATCTCGTTTGTCAACAGTTGACAATCAATTTCATCTTCATCCGAGCTAATTGCACCTTCCAAATTCATTTTTGTAGAGCTCCAAAACTTAAAATCAATCGATGGAAAACTGTATGAAACACCATGGCGACTGAGAGTCGCCTCTCGAGCACAAAGGGTTAATATTGCAAGGACGCTTAATATCGCTACTTTTGCAATAGATTCTATTCTTCTTCCGAGAATGAGCAGAGTGCAAATCGTTAATACTGTGCTTTGTCTGCTTTAGATTGTCCGTTTATTAATTTTATACTGATCGTAACGATACTATAACCACTAATTAATTCCATACCGACCGTTTTTTATTTATACTGACCATTTACTATTTATGTATCGACCGTTTGGTATTTTTATATTGACCTTATTGGTAACAAAACGCTGACCAAAAGTGGATTTAAACACAAACCAAAAATAGATTTAACCCATTCGAGACAACTCATCTTTTTGGAGACCAACCCCAGAAGCTGAAATTTGTTTTTACTTTCTATTGATCATTTTTAATAAAAAAAAAACAAGTTTGCAATAGAAATCAGATAGCATGAAATCGTTATTTTTGATTCAGTAATGAAGAAGAGAACATAATCCACAAAAGAATAAAATAAATTTTCCTGGAACGATGATCCAACGATCCCTCACTGCTCATTTTCTGCATTCCTGATGGTCCTGGCTTTGGGTCATTCATTCTGACGACTAAATCAAAACTAATAGCAAATTTTCTGTTTACACACTTCTAAGATACATTTTACTTGAAACCAGTCTTATTTCGACGCCTATTTTTCCATACCGATTTACAATTTCAATTCAATATCATTGCACACACGATCTACAATCCGTCTCGAATGGGTTAAGCTATCCAGAGCCGATCAAAGACACTTGTTCTCTCTGGAAATATAAACAATAACGCAAACAGCACCATTTCGTAACTCAAATATCATAAATACATCATCTAAAAAATAGTCAGATGAAATTGATTTACAACTGTTAAGACCCGTTAAACGCCTCCAACGACCCAGGACTCCGATCTGGCTCGCGATCGCAATCGCTCGCGAGTCGAGAGCAGAGAACGGAACCGCGGACGAGACGTTTCCGCGGGCAAATCGCGAGAAACCTGCCGCGTTATCTACTTTCCGCAAACATGCGGAGTGTGTCCGATCAATAAACGGCTGGCCTCCGCCAGGCTCCTCTGCTCCAGCGTGGCCGTCGAATCTTGCTCCGCCGCGAGGCCGCTCCGTCGTTGAAAAGAAGGGAACGCTGGCGAAAGCCAGGGTCTCGAGGGTGGCTACGCACCCCGTCCTCGCGGCGCTCGGACAAAAAACGAGCGTGCAACAGTTTGCCTCGAATTCTCCGTGTCTCTTTGCGCGAGGCCGCGGGATAGTCGGCGCTGGCGGAGAATAAACTGGGACAAAAGTCCCTCGAAACGATGGCGGGCGGCAGAGCGCGAGGGGGTGGCGGAGGAGACCACACGCCTAGACCTTCGCCGCGTTCTCGTCCCGAAAAAAGGGGAATAAGTTAGAAACCGACGACGCTATTTACGATTGAACGTGTACACGGCGAGGAACACGGATGGAAGGTAAATTTAGTCGGGCGGCTTCCGCGAACAGCCCTCGGACTCTGCGCTCTTGTGGATCACGCGCGGTGATTATTGAGCGCGACTCTGTCGCTTGGATTCCGACGAAAATTATTAATACGTTTACGGGAGAGCCTTCGCGTTGATTCGTTAGCGTTCTACTGGGAATTGAATTTGTGGATGTGTTACGTCTACCGGAAAATTCTGTCCGATGATATCACTTCAAGTTTCAATACGTGTGCATAAGCTGGTTTGAGACGTGTGTGAGCTGTTTAGTTTGAAATATCTAAGTCCATTTATATTTGAGAGTTAAGAGTCAATTGAATTAGAAATTTAATAGTAATGGAAATATAGGTTTCGAATGTATCACACCCCTTGTGTGTGTCTAAGAGAATTGTTTCAATACGTATGCGCAAGCTCATTTGAGACACATATGAGCTGTTTAATTTGAAAGACCTAGGTCCATTTATATTTAAGAGTTAAGAGTCAATTGAATTAAAAATATAATAATAATGGAAATATAGATTTCGAGTGTATCAGACCCCTTGTGCGTGTCTAAGTCCACTTATGCTCAAATTGAGACATTTAAGAGTTAAGAGTCAATTAAATTATTTTTTTCAAAAATAGACAGGCTACTTTCAAAATAAACGACTGATATGGCTGTCTCTCTTTGTCATTGCGTTTATACACATGTGCTCTTCTAACCCTTTAAGGAGACACCAGAATTGATTAGTAATTAAACTTATCTCACCGCAGCTTTTTGAGAAATGCATATTTTCCTCAAGTTTTCTATTGAAATGGAAATTTTCCATTACTGGGAGACATTAGCAATAGAAACTACTGCTAAATACTGCTAAAATATTGTTAGTTTATAATAATTTTATAATAATATTCTTATTTATAAATATTTTTAGCTTCTACTGCCAACATCCAGAAAGAAGTAGAGTGCAAAGTATTAATTTCTTAGTATTCGCTTGTTTTTGTAATAAATATTGTGTATTTAATATTGCACACGTCGAAAGTATAGTAGTTATGCTTCGATTGGGTAGATTAAGAAACAAGTTGAACGATATTTAATAAAAATAATTTTCAAAAATATTTTTAGTAGTCTGTACTTCGCAATAGTGTGAAGAAATACAGAAAAGGTTCGTCTTACAAACAATATTATTAAATTTATTAACTTTTCACATGAAAAGCTGAATTTCAGACCACCTCTCACTTTCAGAAAAAACTAATCATTGAAATTACAAAGAAAGTTAAACAAATATTAAAAGAGAACGCGGAAAGAGAAATTTGAACGCGTGTGTTAATTCAACTGTTACACGAATTGTAACGAAAATTGGAACAGAACGATCGTGCGAAGGGAATTACTTTTTAAAATCCAGTTCAAAGCATTCGTTTTCGAAAACAGCGACGAACGTTCGCCTCTCGAGTTGAATCGAAAAAGGAAAAAAGGAACGACCATACAAACACGAGATAAGCTAGACTAACTATAGGATTTACCGTTTTGTCTCGTGATTGACACCTCAATTAAAACTTTCCCAGAATCAAGTGCCTTTCGTCCAGCGTAAAGGCGATAATCACCAACTGTGGATATGTGTGATATTTGAAAATCCGACTCACCGCAGCTATAAGTATGTATTAAATTTATCAGAAAGTTTGTAAAATAGCTGCGGTACAATGAGTTTAATTTTCCCTTAGAGAAGGCATCTCAGTGCAAAGGCTTAAATGGACAATTGTATTTGGTGATGACGATCTTGCATTACATATTGAATAATAAAAAAATGAATGATTAGTAATAAAAGAAAGTGCGCATAGCGATGGAAGTGGAAGATCTCAAAAATCGGTCACCCAGCGACTGTCATCAAAGTGATCTCCCCAAAGATCTCCCCATTCGGTTGGCTAAGTGTTAATTACTGCTCTGAAATGTCTGGAGTTGTACAGATTCAGAATTCTGTAGAACATATTCGTATTCACGTTTTTTATGTACGCAGGCGACTTTTACTTGGCGTGAAATTCCTTGTAACGTTCAGATATAAATATTGATCGGTCGATATCAAAAGCTCGAGCTTTAAATAATTTTTGAACATTACTTTCATTCGAGAAGAGAACAATACGTTTTATCTGTGGTGTATCTACGATACGATCGAGGTTGGGATGTGCGATTGTTACTTGGTGATCGCGTGCGTGATAAATAGAAATAGCAAGTTAAAGAGAAAGCTCTTTAGCGATATTTTTAGTTGACTCACGCAACGTTGGAGAATTATATTTGTCATTTGGGATTTAGCTATCTAACGTTTGATTCTTCTGTGGACGAATCAGGTCTTAATATTACTTTTTTTTCAGGTTAATTAACTTTTTCGTTTATACTTTAATTCAGTCATAAATTGTGTTTAAATGATGTAGTATATATTCTCTTTTTTTAATTTTAAATAGTCGAATACTTGTACGATGTGTAACATTAAGTTTATCAATATGTATAATTGCTAGATAGCTGAATAATAATTATTCTCTGAGGGCACATCAGAGTTGATTAGTGATTAAACTTATTCCATCGAAGCTTTTTGAGAACTGCATATTTCCCTCAAATTGTCTATTGAAGTGGAAATTTTCTATTGCTGAGAGACAGCTATTTCTAACAAAATATTGCTAAAATATTGTTATTTTAATTTTATTAGCTTCTTCATTGCTGAGAGACGTTAGCAATGGAAACTATTGCTCAAATATTATTACCCATGGAAAACATTAGGGAAACGTCTCTCAACGATAGAAAATAGCAATATTTTATCAATAGTTTCTATTGCTAACGTCCAACAGTAATATTTTAGCAATAATTTCTATTGCTAACGTCAGAGAAGGAGCCGAGTGCAAAGGGTTAAAAATGCTCAAAAAAAAGCAGAAACAAATTTCAACTTCTGGGGTTAAAAAAATGAGTTGTCTCGAATGGGTTAATTCTGTACAGGTTTTGCCATAAACGCACACAAACGCAACGAAACACGTCACATATCTTTGAACAGAAAACCTAGTATCAAGCTTCAAACACCATGTAAAACATTTAAATTTTACATAACTAGGTTTAAGTCAATAAAGATATTTAATTGCAATGGTAATGAAAGGGTTAATGGTTAAAGCCATGGTTAAGCCATGGTTAAGCCATTTCGTCTGGCAATCGAAAAGACTCGAGTTTTCTCCTATTTCTCTCTTTTTTTTTCTCCTATTTCTACACTACTTTGTAGACGAGAAAAGCTTTGCATTCAGTGGAACAGCTATGGACAGCTACTTTCACAATATCGGAAAATGTCTCGCGTTTCAAATTAACCCCTTCCTTATTACAAATGACTACGTGTACAGCCAGCCAGCGTTGAACGCTTGCCATAAACTGCATAAGGGTGACTATCGAGGCACCCATCGAGCGCTCGTTACGCTCCACAGATAACCATAATTGCCCCGAAAATTCCTCACGCAAAATTGAACTATTAACCCCGTGCACTTTAACAGTAATTTCAGGAGTACTGATACAATATAATCTTTCCAGCAACTTGAAGTATCGATTGCACTGACATTAAACAATTCGAGGCGAGAAAACGCTATGTGTGTCGTGATTTTCCAAGACAAAACGGCACAGAATACACTGTGCGTGTTTTTGCTCCTGAGGATGGTCTTTATAATGTCATTAGTTATTATATACTTGTTTGTGTATACTGATTTTAGTCAGTGTTAATTAAAATTGGACGAAAGTGTTTTTGACCAAACATTTGAATTTATAAACATTTTCTTTCTTAATTTCGATTATTCCATCTTCTTACTTCACATATTTTAAAAATGTGATTTCGATAGAACACGGATAGAATTTATCGTGAATTCTATTTGTTTATACAACTTTTTACATATTGATTTAAGAAAATTTGACTGAAAAATCGACGTAACTTTTTCACTGCTTGATGCATCGCATTCTAGCAGCCATCATTAGAGAAACGAAAGGGTTGAACACGAAACGAGACAAGAGGAATCATAAAAAACGAATATTCGTTTTTCAAAATTGAAAAACGCGTCGAGATTAAAAGTTACATTGAATTATATTACACCAAATCTTAAACTGCAGAATGCAACGCAAATGCAACACAATGTTGCATGAAAATAATAAGAAATTATTCTAAGAAAAATTGTATCACAAAATTTCGTTCTCGCGTTTGTTTTATTCTTCCTCGATTGTTCTTTTTCATTTTTAAATGAAGATAAAGTTCTTTAATTATCTGAACATTTAGACCACTACTGTAAGACTTGAATACCAATTATCTTCATCTAAAAATTAAAAATGACAGTCAAGGAAGAGTAAAACAAACGAGAATATTTTGTGATACAATTTTTAAAAATATTGTGTAAATATAATGTTTGTTATAACTATTGAGCTGCACACGTTGCGTAGGATTAAACAAATTATCTGATTTTTTAAAAGTCCCATCTTCTTCGTATTTCCTGTTATTGTTTCACCGTTCTTTATATAAATAAAAATAGCATAAACAGCGGTTGACTTCCATCGATGTTACTAAAGATAGTCAGCTTTTATGTCGATATCTATAAGACATTTTTTATGTTGTGTTAAACAAATATTCAAACGAGTACGCTCATGTAATCGCTTATAATGGGGTCGAATTTTTTATTGCTGATGAACTGATAAACGTTTTGGCAATAATTTTCTATTATTAACGTCTGAGAAGGCGCCCAGTGCAAAGGGTTAAGTTTTCAAACCCTTCAAAAATGGATTTCAAGGGTGAAGTTAACTCAAGTGGAGATGAATTTGATTTTGAACTATTCGTGAAAGTATTCGTGATGAAATTTCTGATAGAGAAAATGATAGCAGTGATGGAGATAATAATAATATAGAATTAGGTGTAAGAAATTAAAAAATTAGGGTAATAGACAGGGAATAAATGATAATAATGCTCCAGAAGACTCTAATAATTCAAAATAGACAGCTTGCGATGAATTTAGCGAAATAAAATAGATAAAATAACTAACTAAAATAGATAAAATATTCAAATATTCGTAAGTTTACATTTTAACCCTTTGCACTCGGATGTCCCCTCTGAGGGGACATCAACATTGATTAATGATTGCGGAGAATAAATTTATTTGCATAAAAATGATTCGTTTCCAAATTTCAAGAGAAATTCAGTGTCATCTTTTGTTATGATAAATATTTGAAAGATAACCGTAAAATGCCTCCTTTTTAACCTATCCACGCAATTGTATTTAACCCTTTGCTCCTTCTCAGACGTACTTATTAAAGGTGCGATTGTAAATATAAGAAAAGGAGATCTATGGTTCACTAAAATTGCCATTAACTCATTTCTTCTCAAAAAGTTTCTTTTTCCAACAATTCTGTGTTACAAATGAACTTATTTCACTTTCAAAAATAAAATTTTGCGTTAACATTTTGCAGCTAAATTTCTTTAAAAATTTCTTCTCGTTGCTCATTTTACAATGTTTGCAGCTAAAATTCTTATGATTTATGAAGAAATCATGCTATATTTCACTAGAATTGCAATTAACTCATTTCTTTTCAAAAGTGGACTTCTACTACTTTTAAAAAAATGGTTTCTATAAGATACAGGATTGTCAAAAAAAAAAGAAATTGATAAGAGAATTACTACATCTCGAAAGAAATTCTTTTTCACACTCTCGCTAGTAATCCTGACGTTTTATACCCTCCAGAGCTGTTACAAAAGAGGGAAACGTGCTGGATTTGCGGCACTTTCGCTGGCTGCACAGGCGTCGATAACTTTTATCTTTCGCATCTGCAAACATTCAGGCCAGTGTCTTTATCTAGGACGATCCCGTCGATACGCGGCTCGATAAGATGCGTGAGCTGATAAACGAATCGCTGGGCTTTGATTTAACCCGACGATTACGCACCGTCAGAAGTAATTTTAACCGCCCAAGAGCCCCCTCCGCCATTTTATTAACCATTTTACAAGTTACGAAATTTTGCAGGTGTCCTGAGATCCAGATTCTACTATTTCGTTAAGAATGCAATAATGATAATGGTAATTAATAGTGATAACTGCTATTTATTAAAATTTGCATTTATCTTAAAATTTCTCTCATATATGTATGTAATAATATTTTTAATTTGGAAATGACGAGTGCTGTTTATCAAAATTTGCATTTATCTTAAAATTTCTCTCATATATGTATGTAATAATATTTTTAATTTGGAAATAACGAATGCTATTTATTAAAATTTGCATTTATCTTAAAATTTCTTTCATATATGTATGTAGTAATATTTTTAATTTGGAAATGACGAGTGCTGTTTATCAAAATTTCCATTTATCTTAAAATTTCTCTCATATATGTATGTAATATTATTTTTAATTTGGAAATGACAAGTGCTATTTATTAAAATTTGCATTTATCTTAAAATTTCTATCATATATGTATGTAGTAATATTTTTAATTTGAAAATGATGATTGCTATTTATTAAAATTATAATGATAACTAATAATGATAAGTGCTATTTATTAAAAGTTGCATTTATCTTAAAATTTCTCTTATACTCGTATATGTATATAATAATATTTTAAACTTGGAAAAATTTGAAAGAAAGACAAGAATTTTGAACGCTTTAGAAACATCACCAAATATAAGAATATAAATAGAGAATTACTGTAAAATGTTGAATGAAAGAAATATTATTAATTAAATACATAAAATTGCTTTTAAAATCGTGAAAGAAATTCGCTAATATATTTTGTCAATTGAATAATAAAATTCCAACCAGAAATACATATTCAAATCACACAGACCTTTATAAAGTCAAATTTTCAGTTTTATTATCTGTATTTCATTAGAAAGCTTTTAACTTTACGTAACGTAAAACGTAGCTTTTTGAGAAATTTATGTTCCCTGAGGTTCTCTATTGAAATGAAAATTTTCTATTGCTAGGAGACGTTAGCAATAAAAGCTATTGCTAAAATATTTTAATATTTATAATTTTGTGCACGTGTCTGTGTGTGATGTTAATTTAATATGAGCATCGTAAGGATGTGCTATGAAATTGCAATAATAATATAATTTATCAGGAATATCGGTACAAGCGTATACGTGAATTCAGCTACACGGTATTGAATCGACTAACATTACAATATTACCATAAAGGAAAACCACTACGTAATCGTGCATTAATCAATATGTAGCTTTTCAACACTGGCTAGCATACATGAATAATACGCGAGTACAGAGTTAATTGGTTAATTGCAACACCTAAATTCATTGCAAACTGTTTGTCGTATAAAAAAATGTTTCCACAAGTGGTTCTTTGATCTGCATTCTTTGAGACACGAAAATTGTCATTTGTAATATTTAAGTTCAGAATGCTAAGTAAGCAATTATTAAGATATATATAGAATTACATTACAATTTAAGATTATGATCATTCAAAATGGACAGCTTGCGATGAATTTAGCGAAATAAAATAAATGAAATAGCTAACTAAAATAGATAAAATATTCAAATATTTGTAAGTTTACGTTTTAACCCTTTGCACTTGGATGTCCTCTCTGAGGGGACATCAGTATTGATTAATAATTGCGGAAAATAAACTTATTCCACCGCAATTTTTTGAGAACTGCATATTTCCCTCAAGTTCTCTACTAGAGAACTAGTTTTTCTACTGAAATGGAAATTTTCTATTGCTAATAGAAATTATTGCTAAAATATTGCTGAAACATTGCTATTTTAACAGTAGTTTCTATTGCTGACATCCGAAAAGGAGGTGAGTGCAAAGGGTTAATTTTTCGTTACGTTTTTATAAGTTAATTTGTACATAAAATCATTTTATATTATAGATCCGAAAAAGTCATCTAACGCAAAGGGTTAAGGCACAGCATCGATAATTCGACTTTTGACTTTACATATTTATTCAATAATTTATACTTATTTACATGCAGGTATACCACAATTTCTCGAAATTATTAGTATTATTATTTTAATATTTCACGATTTCATTTTATCAATCCTTTATATACTTCTATCAAAATCCTAAATAAGAACTGGTATATAATCTTCTAACTGCACCAAATTACCAACAATACTAGTACTGCCTTTTTACTGTACTTAACATCCTTCCAAATTTTTCAGAGCTTATCTTAATATTTGATTTTATCAATTCTTTATATACCTTCAGCAAAACCCTAAATAAAAAATGGTGTATAATCTTCTAATTGTTCCAAATTACCAACAATACTAGTACTGCCTTTTTACTGTACTTAACATCCTTCCCAATCTTCCAGAGCTTATCTTAATATTTCATTTTATCAATCCTTTATATACTTCTAAATAAAAACTGGTGTATAATCTTCTAACTGCTCAAAATTACCAACAATACTCGTATTGCCTTTTTATTCTAGTTAACATCCTTCCCGATTTTCCAGGGCCAGATTACCACAAGCCAACGCCAAACATGTCCGCGTCGCGCGCACCAGCGGCACTTCCTCTGTTTTTAGGTAAAAACCCTCCAGCGGACTTCCTCCTTTCGCGTACATTTCAGTAAAAATCAAATCAACGGGCAACGCATGCGTGTTATTTTAATTGAAAGACCTGTGCCGAGATCAATAAGCGAAGTTATTGCGATTGATCAAACGTCGTGGTGGAGGGGCCGAGCTGAAGATTCGAGGAATGCGTTAATACGTCGGTGATCGAAGGGAGGCATATGTTAATAATCGCCACGGAGAGGCGAAGTAGAAGCGACGGGAAGGAAAACGTAGAAGGGCAATTGATTGCGAAAAAGGACAAGGAAAAAGGTGAATCGTTATCTCGCATCTGGGGCGGGAGACGAAGCCAAATGGAGACCAGGGACGCCGCCTCCTTTCGAATTCACTGTTCTCGCGATACGACCGATCGATCCAACGAGGCTGTTGAGCTTGAGAACCTAAATTTCGGCGAAAATCCGCTCTTAGACTCGCGCGCTCCCTCGTTCACCCCTTTCGCACCCTCTGTTCTCCCAAGCTCAAGGATTTCCTTTGCTTGTCGATAATTCATCACCTACCGCGCGATCTCAATCCGCGAACGCCGGATCGAGGAATAAATATCAACGGAGAGCGCTGAGAAGCTGGGCTCCCTTCAGACTCTTCGACGTTTTTACGCGAATAAGGAACTTCGAACGGTATTTCAAAAGTCGCCTCGAAATTCGAACCCAAGACGCGTTCTTGATTATGGAACCAAGTTTAGCACGTGGACGCAATTAACTAGCTATTTTTCAAGACTCCCAATTATTACTTTCTTTTTTACTTATTATTTTATTTTTGAGTACTTTAATCAACTTATTAGTTTAATTCTTCTAAATACAGGAATTAGGGCGTTAATTGTTTTGGAGATTGTAAAGATTCGCGCGTTTAATGCCTTAATTCAATAGCTAATGGCTATCGTAAACCCAATACGCCTAATTAGTATTCTACCAGGTAGCGACCAGCTTCACAGCAAAGGGGAAGCAACAAGCTGATTGGCTCGTGGCTGCTTCAGAAATGTAAAATAGGGGATCAGTAGCAAAAAAGCTAAGTATCCGAAATTAAGTATTAATTCATTAAGTAAAAAGCCAAGTATGAAACCCAGTCTCAACTAAACGTAACATTATTATACAAAAAATATAGAATTGGATTTTTTCAAAACTCTTCCTCTCTCAATCATCACGAAAAGTCGTCTTTGGCGTTTCAACCAAACGAAAACGCAAGACGAAGCTAAGGACGCAACAGCCAACGATTGTGGGGTGCGATAATACTGAAGAGATCCAAGACAAATTAGTATATAAGCATGTAAAAATGTAAAATAGCAATATTTTAGCAATAATTTCTATTCCAGAAACAGAAAACTTCTATTTCAATGGAAAACTTCAGAGCAACATGCACTCTTCAAGAAATTGCAGTGAAATAAGTTTAACCTCTGCAATCACTAATCAATGCTGATGACCCCTCAGAGGGAACATCCAAGTGCAAAGGGTTAAATTACCCCAAACCCAGTCTCAACTAAACACAAATACGTTATGTATACATCCATTGATGTATGTAAAGATATGTAAAGAAGTTTAGAGTTGGATTTTTTGAAAACTCTTCTTCCGTCGACGCTCATCCAACATTTTAATCAACAACTTTCTAGCCGAGCAAATACGCAAAGCGAAACTAAGGACGCAACAACGCGTGCTACTTCGCCTCTGCTGAATTCCCTCCTCTTTCGTCGACGTACACCAACGACCAGTGGATTCTCCGCAGAAGAGAAATTCGAGCAGAGGGAAGAAGATGACCAGCAGGGTCCAGCGGGTCCAGCTGAAAGTTATGACAAGACGTCGCGTCGCTCGAGCACGGGACGATCGATTACTTCCGCCTGTATCTAACGATCTATCGGTAACCTCTGTCAGCCTGTTTCTCATCGATGCCCCGAATCTCATTTACAGGACGGTTAATAGACAATCAGCCGGCCGCTTCGGCCGGGCAAATTGTTTCGATCGACTGCCACTTCCGGGGGCGTTCGAGGCTGTCGAAGATTACCTCGTTGACGCCTCGGTCATTCGATTATTTTTCACCCGTTTGTAATGGAGTTCGACCTGGCACGCGGATCGGGACACGCGACAAAACGAGGTCACCTATCCGATCGGACGATATCCTTTTTGGTACGATGCGACACCATAGTGGCTTTCGCGGATGTCAACTTTGCTGAACGAAGCGCCACTGTAGTGGCTTTCGCCAGTGTCATCTTTGCTGAACGATGTACTACTATTATAATTACTTTCGCGGATGTCAACTTTGCTGAACGAAGCGCCACTACAATGGCTTTTGAGGATATCATCTTTGCTGAACGTCGTGCCACTACAGTAGCTTTCATGGATGTCATCTTTGCTGGACGACACGCCACTATAGAAGCTCTTGAGGATGTTATCTTTGCTGAACGACGCGCTACTAGAGAAGCTTTTGAGGATGTTATCTTTGCTAAATAATACGTCACCATAGTGGCTTTTAAGGATGTCATCTTTGCTGAACGACGCGTCACTATTGTAGTTACTTTCGTGAATGTCATATTTGCTGAACGACGCGTCAATATAGTGGCTTTTGAGGATGTCATCTTTCTGAACGACGCAACACTATAGAGGCTTTTGAGAATGTCATCTTTGCTGAACGACGCGCCACTAAAGAAGCTTTTATTTGAGGATGTTATCTTTGCTGAACGATGCTTTACCATAGTGGCCTTTTGAGGATGTCATCTTTGCTGAATGACGCGCCACTATACTGGTCTTCGAGGATGTTATCTTCATTGAACGACGCGCCACTATACTGGTCTTCGAGGATGTTATCTTCACTGAACGACGCGCCACTATAGTGGCCTATCATCTTCCTGAACAACGCGCCACTATAGTGGTTTTCAAGGAAGTTCACCTTTTTGAACAGCATCGTCCGTCACACATCGCACTGCTGTATCATTTACACGTAATTCGCTTGAAACTCTGTCATACAGAGGAACAGCCCCGCACAAAATTCAGCCGTGCCTAAGACGATATCGACGAAACGAAAAGGACAGGCCTGTTGTTGCGGCGCCGACGTCGATCGTTTCGCCTCGCATCGCTTCCGTCGCGGTTACCCACTGCGAGATATTACTTAATCGATTGCTACGCTCCCTCGATTCTGCTTCTCTTCCCTTGGAACCCATGCCGTGCCACTGCTCCATATAAATCGAACGATTCCGCGAAGACAACGAACGGAGCATCGCGTGGACGCTGAGAACAAGGAAGAAACGTTCGCCAGTTGGTCGCATCTCAATCATTCGCAATGGGCAATGAAGTAGTATGACACTGTTTATGCAGTATGACATGGTTTACCATGCGTTGACAGGTACCTATTCCTACCAAATTTAATTTATATATATGTGGCGGTAATAATGAAAAGTGGGGTTTTGGTGGATGCTTTGTGGGCCTGCTGCTTCTTGACTGTGTCTTGTGCGCTTTTTCTTGGTCCGTTTGGGGAAAAACTATTGCGAATAGCTGTGGAAGGTTTTTGAGTGGGGTTTTTACGCGCCATCGTTGTATTCCAACAATTAAGTAAATTGTTAATAGCAAATAGCAATAGTTACTATTGCTAAAATAGCAAATAGCAATAATTACTATAGCTAAAATAGCAAATAACAATAATTACAATAGTTAAAATAGCAAATAACTATAGTTATGTGGCGGTCCTCTCCACTAGGGGGATAGCACACTCACCAGTTTCCCGCCAGCACTCATCTCATGTCTTACACAATTTCTATATAATAGTATTTATTTATTTTAATATTTCAGCGTCTAAGGCAGGGTCTGCTAGGTAGCCTTACTGATGAGTCCACTAGCAGGCCCAGGAAGAAACGTTCTCCCTCTCTTTTCCTTCCTACCCTCTCATAGATTTTCTAGAGCGCAACAAACGAAGCGGCACGATCGCTTCAATTATATCTAAATTTCATTATTATATCTAATTTTAATTATTATTATATCTAAATCAGTATTTAATTAGAAAAACATAAATTGACCTATCTAGTATGAAATTAAAGTAGAAAAGGGAAAGAGCTTCCGACAAATCTTTTAGTCAGAGCCAGAGAGAAGGTTGCCCAGTTGTGTACAAGTGTGATGCATCGCGTGAGACGGAAATGATTTCTGCGCAGAATTTGATGACGGTAAACCACTGTTCCTCTTTACCTTCTCGTACAAAAGACTGGTTTTGCAACACATCATCGACATAGAAAGTGAAAAACACGAAAAAGCGTGTTGTCAAATGCAATAAAAGGAAGCGAATTAATGAAAATGTGCCTGCGGATATAATAAAATTAATTCGAATGGTCGAAATGACAGCTTTGGTAAAAGTAGATACACTGTATACGTTTCTTCTATTAATACATATACAAAGCGCAATAATAGTGGTCTTCGAGGATACCAGAAGACAGAAAAGATTAGATTTATGACTGTATGCCTTACAAATGTAAGCAAAAATTGATTAAAATATTCTCGTAAAATATGGCAAAAATTTTCTTGAAGAAAATTAACGAAAAATGATAATTAACTCCTTGGCCTACCTGTTATCTCTCGATTGCTGGGGCCACAGTAAGCAAGAAGATCGCGCGTCGAGCCATTAGGCTGCTCGTTCGAAACGTGTGAACGCGACAACAGATCACACGTAACTAAAGTAAGGAAATATCGAGAACGATTGTACCAGAAGCCTGACTCGTTTTGCTTTCGTTTGTCCCGAGTGACGTACAACGTCGCAGGTTCGTCTTGTTTACGTTTTGACCGAACGAAGTACCGCGAGTGAGACTCGTGCTTATTGTTTATGGCACAAATTTCTTATCACGAGTCTCAGTCGTGATTGTAGACCAAGGAGTTTAGCTGACCATACGTCTCGTTTTGAATGGGAGTTTGAACTCAGTTTTTAGGCAGCGCGCCCTTTGGTTCCAAGCGCAGCTTGGGGACGCTAAAATGTCCCGTTTTTAGGAAGAGTAAGAGTCCCACAGTAACAATTTTAACCCTTTTCACTAGGATCCTTCACGGACGTTGGTAATAGAAATTATTGCTACAGTATTGCTATTTTATATACATAACAATAGCAATATTTTAGTAGCAGAAGCTATTGCTAAAATATTGCTATTTTAGAAATATTTTAGTAATAGAAGTGAAGCGATTGTGTGCCTCCTCGTTTGCTGCGCTGTAGAGAGTGAATGAGAGAGAGAGAGAGAGAGAGAGAGAGAGAGAGAGTAGCAAGGAAAAAAGAGTAAGGCTACCTAACAGAGCTAGCTTTAGACCAGAGATGGTACACCTTTTTGAAAAGTGGGCTGAATTTTGTTCAGTACTTTTCTTAAGATATAATATAATTGATCACTCATCAGTAAGGCTACCTAGCAGACCCTGCCTTAGACGCTGGGATGGAATTTCTATTATATAGAAATTGTGTAGGACATGAGTGCTCATGGGAAACTGGTGAGTGTGCTGTCTCTCCAGTGGTGAGGACCACCACAGAAGCTAATGCTAAAATAGCAATATACTATTGCTATATTATTATAAAATTGCAATATATTATTGCAACAGCAATAACGAGTAATAAAACCAAAGAGTGCCTCGACTTGAAAAATACATTTGGGAAAGAAAGAACTCGACTGCAAATCCGAAACCTTATGGTGAGCAAATGGATTCTAGTAACAAAACTAATTTTCATGAAGATAGTAACGGCTCCTTGGATTAGTAAAGGTAAACGGAAGGAATAATAAAGAAGTAAAAATGCAAAAGATGCAGGGATCCTTAGAAAATGAAAAACGCTTATTGTGAAAATTGCCAAGAAAGTTGGATTATGGATGATTGTCGATGAAAGGGTGGCTATAAAACGACTGTTTCTCAGTGCGGAACATATTACTAAGTATTACTAAAATATTTGCCATTTTAGCAATAACTTTCATCGCTAACACCTGGATGGAGTCGAGTGCGAAGGGTTAAGCAAACGTCGCGCAGATTACGGAGGATCCGTATCGCGCGTTGCTACCAAAATGGAGGCGCGTATCGCCTCCTGAGGTTGAAATTGTAACGTGGACGAGCCACCTTGGGATTCGTGCAGAAATTAGGGTTTCACGTGCGCTTCTGTGCGAAACGTACGAGAAATACGAGAAGCTTTGTTCCACTCGGGACTGTTACCAACTTTGCCTTCCATTTTATTCCCTTTGTACGCGAATTAATCGTTCCCTCTGGAATCGATCGTTCAGAAAAATGAATAGGCAGGATAGGATTTCGTTCGCTCGCGCGCATCCGGGAGTAAAACACTGGAGAACTAATTTCAGAATTGCACGTGTGAGAATGTGATTCGCATAAGTAGCGCTCGACTATTCTTCGTCGCGATCCGTTAGATTGAACATTGACTAAAGCCTCGGTGAATCAAACGATGTCTCTCCTCGAAATCGTTGGCCAGCAGAGTTCCACGATGAAAAATTCTGCGCGAATTCCTGAACGTGTGACTGCACATCCCAGATGTCCCAAATTTTTTTCTCGATTCCTTCATCCGATCGAACTAGCAAAATGGAGCAAGAACAGAAACTAGACATTTTTCATCCCCCAGTCCTCGAATACGATATTACTCATTTTGGGTCATCGCGACTTCGATTTGATCTGGTAAACGATATTTGCCAACTAGCTTTTCTTCTTTTTGGATTATTTCAGCAAGTCCACGAAACGCAAAAATGAATCCTCTGTTAAGAAATAAGTAAACAGTGAAAGAAACCTATCTGTTCGAGTGGGCCCCCAATTGTTCATATCTAAGGGTCTGACAGAAAAACTCGTGCAGACTTTGCGTTGCCATTTTAGCTTTAAGCGAGAAGACCCCAGATTTTCTATCGGTTATTCTAGCTTTTGGTATAGCTCTCGTGGCATACAGACGTTCTTCCTAGCCTTCAAATAAAGTATAATAGTCAATTTTCAGTTCTTTTACTCATATCCAATATTAGCAATAGAAACTATTGCCAAAATATTTGATATCGCTAAAATATAAGAGCTCAGATTTTCTATCGACTCCTCTAACTTTTGGTGCTCTCATTCCTAGCCATCGAATAAAGTAAAGCACAAATAACGTAATAATAAATTTTAATTCCCTTTTACCCGTATCCAACCCCTCTCTACTCTCGTCTAACACAAAAAGAAAAGCCATCCATACATAAAAAAGCGAAATAAAATCTCGTCGAGCGATATTCATAAATTTCTCATCGCTACACCGCGTGGACCTCAAGCGAACACCTCGCTTCGAAAGTATCGCGGTCGGAAGAAACCCTTGCCGGGCAGATAAGCATTCGTCGAAGGAAAAGGTACAAGGGAGCGGTTGTTCAATTTCCACGGGCAAACGAGGGGCGGGATAAAAGCGGCGCGGAATTGCGAAATGCTTGGCCCGTGTTCGCAGTAGTTCCAGCCCGTCCATTGTCCGCCAGCACAATGGAAATCTTTCTAGCGGCGCTTGTTGCTCCGTAGCTGGCTGGGCTAACTTTGTGCCCAGCGACCACGTGCGTCCTGCCGCAATTTCGCGCACAAACAGACACGTACTGGGCCTCGGTACGTGCAACACGATGGGATGGAAGAAGGAAGCTGAAACACGCGGGCAGCCAGTCGATGGCGGTTGGTATCCGCGCGAGCAGACCAGGATTCGCCTGGGGATAGTTCAATCAATGACCTATTTAAAACTCCTTCGCGTACGACCTCTGCACGCCGACGCCTCAAGTTTGCACACGGGTTACCCTTTTACTTTCTTCTCTGAAGCCTCGCGCGCGTGCAAGGTTAATGAGGAGGAGCCTGTGGCTGGCGAGGATGAGGAAAAAGAAGGATCTATGCTCGAGGCTAACTTTGGTTCCGATTCTTTTCCAGCCCTTTTTGCAGTCAGAATTCTTTTTCAGTTTTGTTGAAAACAACTCTCTACTGTTTGGCGACGAATTAGGTGGTCAGCGTTTAACCCATTCGAGACGGATCGAACACAGTAAGTGCAATGTTCTTAAATTCCGATTCTTTTCCAGCCCTTTTTGCAGTCAGAATTCTTTTTCAGTTTTGTTGAAAACAACTCTCTACTGTTTGGTCACGAATTAAATGGTCAACGTTAAACCCATCCGAATGTTCTTAAGTTCCAATTCTTTTTCAGCCCTTTTTGCAGTCAGAATTTTTTTTCAGTTTTGTTGGAAACAACTCTCTACTGTTTTGTGACGAATTAAATGGTCAGTGTTTAACCCATTCGAGACGAATCGCAGACCACGTGTGCAATGTTCTTAAGTTCCGATTCTTCTTCAGCCCTTTTTGCAGTTAGAATTCTTTTTCAGTTTTGTTGGAAACAACTCTCTACTGTTTTGTGACGAATTAAATGGTCAGTGTTTAACCCATTCGAGACGGATCGCAGACCATGTGTGCAATGTATTTCTGAGCCAAACAGATTGCATACTGTGTCTGCAATGATATTGAATAGAAATTGTGAATCAGCACGGAAAAAGTAGGCGTCGAAATAAGACTTGTTTAAATTAAAATTAAAATTTCAGCTTCTGGGGTTGTTCTCCGAAAAGATGAGCCATCTCGAATGGGTTAAATTTATTTTCGATCAGTGTTTAAATCCACTTTTGGTCAGCGTTTTGCTATCAATAAGGTCAGTATAAAAATACTAAATGGTCTGTACATAAATAGCGAATGTTCAGTATAAATAAAAAAACGGACAATCTAAAGCAGAAGAAACGTAGCATTAAACGCATTCCATTATAGACTCATTGAAAGTCGAAAAATAATTATGTTTTCGACCAATTGGTATTTGTTCAGCTGCCATTGGAGGTTTCGCGTATTTTCAAAGGATACTGACGTTTATATTTAAATACCGATCAAAATAATAAAAAATCGTCGAAGAAAGAAGTAAAACGCAAAAAAGTTGACCAAGAAAATACCTGTAAATTTGGAATTTGAATATTCCTATTCATCTCAATTTTATAGTCGAGCAAAGATTATGATTATACGATTACAATATATATAATATACATATACATAACATAATACAATATTGAATATAATTATATATATTATTTTTGCTCAACTACAAAATTGAGATGTTGAATCAATTAAAAATTTACAGATATTTTTAATGAATCTATGCTGTGCTATATATATATGTAGCATAAAGGGTAGCGTGGATTCATTAAAAATTGTACGAGACGAATTATTTCCGCGTCTGATGCATGAAACGCTTCTTCCATACAGAGAATATTAATTATGATCGAATATAAAGCCAAGGTATCCACAAAATAACAACTGATCGATGCTACTCGCGCATGTACGCTATATTAAAAATGACGTCTAATGATAAAAAATACTTCAAGTTGAAATGAAATCAATATAGCGACAGAGTATGGAAATATCCGAGTAACGAAAAGTGTCTTAACACCAGAGTATATACACGACTAGACCAGAGAAAGGAGTAAGTATTATAACTTAACACTTTGCACTCTGCTCCTTACTGGACGTTGGCAATAGAAGTTGGAAATATTGCTAAAATATTGCTATTTTAACAATATTTTCTATTGCTAACGTCTCCCAACAATAGAAAATTTCTATTTCAATAGAAAACTTGCAGGAAAATGGAAATTTTTTATTACTGGGAGACGTTGGCAATAGAAGTTAGAAATATTGTTAAAATAGCAATATTTTAGTAATATTTAGCAATAATTTCTATTGCTAACGTCACCCAATAATAGAAAATTTCCATTTCAATAGAAAACTTGAAAGAAAGTGGAAATTTTCTATTACTGGGAGACGTTGGTAATAGAAACTATTGCTAAATATTGCTAAAATATTGCTATTTTAACAATAGTTTCTATTGCTAATGTCTGCCAACGATAGAAAATTTCCATTTCAATAGAAAACTTGAGGAAAATATGTATCTCTCAAAAAGTTGCGGTGGAATAAGTTTAATCACTGATCAATTCTGATGTCTCCTCAGAGAAGACATCCGAGTGCAAAGGGTTAATATATCGCTTGAGAAAAATGAAAAGCGTTAGCTATAGAAACTATTGCTAAGATATCGCTATTTTAGCTATATTTTAGAAATTTTTTTGCTATCTTAGCAATAGTTTAGCAATAGTTTAACGTCTCCCAGTAATAAAAAACTTGAGAGAAACATGCATTTCTCAAAAAGGCTACACTGGAATAAGTTTCACCTCCGTAAACGCTAATCAACACTGACGTTCCCTCAGAGAGGACACGCGAAAGGGTTAAAAGCTTCCGAACGATTCGAAACTCAATTCGAGATTAATTACCGATAAATCTGAACGATACGAAGATCGACGAAACGTATACTTGAGATTCACAACGTGGATAGCTGGCGAGCAGAAGATCACGAGCAAAATGGGAAAAAAGGACATCGAAATTCCATGGGAAAAAAGAAAAAAAGATCGACTCATGACACGCGCGGCCTCGTGTTCGCATTGACGGAGAAAATAAATAGCCCGCGGAGCGACGATAACGCGTAGAACGCGTACAATCGTTCGAGGCAATGAGGACCTGTCCACGAGCAAACGAGAGTATAAAAATGACGATATCACCGTTTCCAGACGACGACCAGCGTCGTCACGATCCAAAAGGATATGGATTAGTGATGAGCGCCAGACACCAGTTGCGCGGGCGTGTGTTCTGGTCCAGGTATCGCATCGCAACCGGCACGAAGCCAGGATAGGGTAGTTCGTCGCCGTTCACGTCGTCCACACCGTCGTCCTCGTCGTTCTCGTCCTCCTCGTCCTCCTCATCCTCCTCTTGGTCCTCGTCGTCGTCGTCGTCGTCGTCGTCCTCCTCCTCCTCCTCCTCCTCCTCCTCCTCCTCCTCGTCCTCTTCGTCCGTCCGCTCGTCCCGGTGAACGACGCCTCTATTGTTGATCGGCTGGCCGCCTCCATCTTCGTCCTCATCGTCCTCGAGATCGCTGAGCTCGGCTACGTCGCTATCTGAGCCCTGCTCCCCGTTACCAGCCCCAGCGGACTTGGTCGCCGGACGATACCGATATCCTTGCGGGTAATGCAACGACATGGTTCTCTGGTGTTAGGTCACGTTACAGCAGACACGAGGGTTGACGGGTAGCAACGATTCGACAGTCTCACCCGTGGGTGGTCTGCGCGAGCGAATTCCAAAGAGACTTGCCGGAGGATTTATCGCGGGGAAGGATGTTCCTTGGCGACAACGCGCACGTCGCTGCTCTGAACGACGGGAACAAGCGTCGAAGTTCGAAGAACGACATCGAGTCCGGTTGTTCGGTGACCCTACTCGGTTAGGACACCTCGAGCGACGCGAACACGTTCTCCCCCCGCTTGTACGGTCTACCGATAGAAGCGTGCAGAATGGTTTCGGCTGGTAATGTCTGGTAATGATCGAAGTAGCCGTCGCGGATCCACTGGCTGCATTTTACGTTTAATCGCAGCGAGAACTTGGTGGGTATCCAAGTGCGTGATCGTGCGGCTCGCGATGCGCTTGCCCGGTTTTCCTCGCACCTGCGAGTCTCACCTTCAGGCTAGGGTGCCCTGCCGTGAGCTCGGCTCAACCTGCTACCAAACAAGATCGCTGGGAATCGAGTTGAGGATCGAGCGACCAACCGCACGGGGGGGTTCGGTTACTTTAAGATCCATCGAGGTGCGACGGGAAGCAACGGTGAGGCACTCGTCTGAACTGTACGAGATTCGTCTCGGGGGAGAGACTTCTGGCAGCAAGATGGAAAAGTGAAGCGCGTGAGTGGCGCGTGGTAGGTAGGTCGTGTGGCGCACCGTTGAAAACCAGTCGAGGGCCCTCTTCCTCCGTTGCTCACTTGACAACCGACCGCGTGCAACTAATAACCGCGGATCAGCCTGCTCGAGGGAATTACTGCGAGGACCGTAACCCGTGTCGAACTGTTCGCGAACGTGCGCGTCGACGGTGCCCGGCGCAGCGTCGACCGGTGACTGAAAAAAACGTCGAACATCCTTGTCGACGGAACGGAACGCATGCGCGACCCTTCCGTCTAGGCGTCCCTCGCTCATCCGCCTCGCGACCTTCTGCACCCTCCCTCGAGGAGATCAGCGGATCCTCCTACTCCTCTGCCCTCCTTCTCGCCTCCTTCCGCTCGCTCTGACCTCTCTGGTCGTAGATAATACATGTATTCGAGCCGAGGAAGAAGGGAAGAGATTATCGGAGGCAGTAAAGGGTGGCGGGCATCGAAAGAAGGAAGCTGGCCCTACAGCTCCTCCTCTGATCTTGTCGCTTTCGTTTTCACTGCCAATGAAATGCCACGCGTGCTTTCTTGCATTCCTCTTCAGGCAGCACGTATCAGCTTGCCAGTGTCGTACGTCGGACTCCTCGTCGGGTAATTATTGTTTATTAGCGCCAGTGTCAGTGTTTGGAGTTGAATGGAAATTTGAAAAAATTCCATTACTCTCTTTTTAGGCAATGTATATATGTATATAGTTGTGTATTTATTTAGCTGTTTTAAAACATATTTATGGATGAAAAAATGCATACGCTTCTGTTTATTTGTCGGGGCTAAACTTCTGATATTTTTTATTCAACTTCCTTTACAATTTCTCCTCCCTGCGTCTCTTCCTCTAGTGGTTTATACGCTGCATCTATTTTCGGTTGGAATTCAACACAAAATTTCACGATGTAGACATTGTATTATGTATCGATCTAACAAGAGTAGCAGTATGCGAGAAACGCATACTTTGCTGGCTTAATTTCTAACGGTGATCAAAACTTATTTTAAACAGCGTGTATGCTTTTACGTATTCGGTTTATTCAAACAAACAACATTTGCAAACACATTGAACGGATATTACAATCCGTAAGACGAGGAAGGTCGTTAAATCTTATTGTACATCTGCCTATTTATAGAAGTTCCAGCGTCTACACTTTCAATTTGATAACAACTATTGCTAAATAAAAAATAATTATATTATATTATTAGCCAACGTAAACATTTTCTATTAGCGTTCGTCCAGCAACTTCGCTAATTGTTCAGGACTAGTAACAGGCAACGAGCACGTGCAATGTTTGCATACGTAAGCTGTTGCTTGGTTGTTGACGGGCTTTATGTTATGGAAGTGCTCGTTTTTACGGAACAACGTGCTGCTCGTCTCGTCGTGGTCAATTAACAGAAGAATCCTGCCGGGTATCAAACGTTTATATATAACGGCAAGTAAATCATCGGCGTCCTTGGCTCCCCGCTTTCCAGCCACATAAATCTAGAATACGAACATTTGCGCGCAATCGTTTCAAGAACTTATTAAACATTCTGGGAATACTTAGCACGGCCGATACACGTAAATTGATATGCACCTGCGTTGCGTCATCGTGGTAGCGGACGAGCGCCGATACCAACTGTGGAACTGCAACAGGTCTTTGCATCAGCAAATGCCTGAACGCTCCGAAAAGACGCACGGCTTTGTCCTTGAGCTCGCCACGACCCAAGTAATCTGCCAACCTCAGTAAATTGTCGGCAGCAATCGAGTTCCCGGATGGTTCCGCTCCGTCATGGGCTATATATATGGGATTATAAATCTTAAAATACATATCCGATCTTTCTCTTTCATTCATCTTATAGCCTAATATTAAAAGCGTAAGCACAACTACCACTGCCTGATGAACTTAACAGCTGGATGTAATGAAACACTGAACAGGCCCTGCTATAAATATTTGGATATGCCCGGCTTTACTGCAGAATGTTGGTTTCTTTGATTTCATAGCTGAACGCGACTACAACTATCGCATGTATGGTATGAAATCGTGAAAACTTTAATCATCGAGTTCAAATTATCACGAGCGTAGTTAAACGTACCTTCCTTCAGTCTGACAATTATACTTGGATCGTTCGAAGTTGTCGTAAAATATCCACCGTTTGTTTCGTCCCAAAAGTATTGATCCTGGATGTCTTGCAATTTTTCAGCAAATTCCAGCCATTTCTCGTCTAAACTGGACTCATACAAATCCAGCAATCCTTTTATAACAAACGCGTAATCGTCTAGAAAACCAGATATTGGTGTAGCCCTGAAAGTGCGGTACGAACAATTTATTAAATTACTTGATACAGTGCGGAGCAAACTTCTCCGAAGAACTGTTGCAAATGTCGAAGCGAATTTCTTCGTCGATTAAACGGTGTAAAGAAGTCAATCGTTTGAGATGACACAAAAAATTTGAACGTGGAAGTGAACTCTTTTAGAGAGTTTCATTTTTTGCTCAACCATAGCGGGCTATTTTTTCTTTTAAATATTATATCTGTTTGAAATATTTACGTATCTTTTGCACAACCAAAGAGTTATAACAGAGATTAATTTTCTTGGGAATAATCTTAGGCAGGTATGCGAAAGTGACTAAAACTTGGAAATCGTCTGTAAATACCTATACATTGTGATAAGAATCATTCTAATCGGCGTAACAAAAATCTGTTTTTATGTTTGCCTTGATACATCTTTTATGATACGTAAAACCTTTCGTGCTGTTTAATTTAAAAAATTTACTTCGGTCTTCAACAGTTTCGGAAAAAATTGCTCGCCACGGTTATGATACACCTTACCCTGTACAATTAATATAATTTAATATATTTGTCTACTATACCATTTGATAATAATAATAATAACAATATACTCAATATACTCACATTTGTGTAATTTTATCTTTTTCATCTCGATAACAACTATGAAGTAATATATTTTTAGTTTCATCAAAAAGATATTGCTTAATAAATTTTACTGCGCTTGCAGCATACTCAATATATTCTCTGTTATTCACTGCTGCTCCTCCAAAAGCTAAACCACTTATCATAAGACCTAAATTTGAATTTCTTATTAATTTGGCAATTAAAATAATATTACATTAGAAAATAGTATGTACGTATGTATAAAGAATATAATTTATAATAAACATTTTCAAATTAGTTGCATTGAACGTATTAAAAGTAAATGAATAAAAGAAATCTATATGGTTTCAAAATGTACATTTAGTAGTAATAGAAAAAATTCCACTTGCTCTCTTCTTTTATACTATACCAATACCTACTTACTTAGGTTACTTACTACTACTATACCAAAATTACTTCAAGGCCAAAATGATATATGATAGATCATTGAATCATTTTTATGTCAGCTACCATGTTACATTACAAAATATATAAAATAATATTTTAATATAAAAACAAAATATTGGCGACCTTGGAACGTCTTTCAAGCTGACCCTTGGAAAACTCTATACATGTCGTGAACCATATAAATTTTTTATAAACAAACAATCTATATATTTGTAATAAATGAGACATCTGTCTACCATTCCATGCGGTAATAATTTTATCATCCAAGTGAGGTCTTGGCCTTGCAGATCTAACTTTATATAAAATGGAACACGCTTCTTTCAAATACATTGTTGTTTCTTCAACAGTAAGATTAAAATGTTTTGCAGTTTCTTCAATTTCATTGTACATTATTAACACATTTTTTCCTTGTAGTTCCCCATGAGGATCCTAATAAGTAAAAATATACTTAGTATGCACGAATTTAATGTAAGAATAAATTATGCACATGTAGTCTCTTTATAATTAACAAAAAGGACAAGTCGTGAAAATAGAAGTGAATGCGAGAAAATATATCCATGCATTGCTTGTTTTCCTCTCAGAGTTGAAAACATTACTTAATGAACACATGATCGGCAACACGGCCAGAAAATCCTAAATGTTCAGAAAATATTTCCATTTTTTGACTCATTACATTTTCTATTCAATTTCAAACAAATAAGAAATATAACTCCTTAAAACTTTCTCATTTTATATAATATTACTAAACATAGTACATAACATACTTGATAAAATTTTACATTTCCTGACTCCTTTACATTGAAATGGTGACAAAAAATATCCGAAAGTTTAATATGATTTCTGGTAGAAATCTCTTTATTCAAAACTGACTTTATTTCCATAGCAGTCCACACATAAAAAGCACCTTCCTTTTTCGCACTTGCATCGTGTGTAGGATAAGAGTCTGCATCTTCGGCACTATAAAATCCACCTTCCTAAAATATACTAAAGTAAATAACAAGTATAAACATACAGATAACTTTTAAAGAAAGTTATAACGATACCTTGTGTCGAAGATCTCTTATTACATATGTAGCAATATCATCGACACATTCAGCAAAAAACTGATCTTTAGTTGCAAGATATGCATCTGCGTAAGACTTCATTAACTGGCCTTGATCGTATAACATTTTTTCAAAATGTGGAACATGCCACTCGCCATCTGTAGCATATCTTGAAAAACCCTAATTAAAAATGAACATGTTTCATCATATTACATTATATTGTATTATCATATTACCAACTTACTTTGTAAGCATTATTATAAAACAAACAGCAGTTTGCAATGCTTAAATTTGCTAGAAACATTACAGTAATGTGAAAATCTAACATAATGCGCAGTTAGAAAACAAAAGATATAAAAATATGCATTTTTAATGAACCATTATTATCGCATCAAGGTCATAGTATTCAGATTTAAAATTTTATTTTTTCACAATAACGTGATTTAAAATATCCTCATTCAAATCCATAAAAGTTTAGATTTTTTATAACTATCTTTTCCCCTCTTTCTTTTTTTTTTCGAGGTCATTGGGGACAAACATAATTAATTTTATTACTGTGTCATTATATATAATATATACAAAGCAGATTGCAGTAGGATACATATAAATATAATATCTTCATGCATGTAGAAAAAATTGTAAAGATATTATGCAGTAATAAGAAGTGCATGTAGGTATTACAAAGATTCTAAATAGTTAATGTTTATATATATAACTAATCACTATTTGAAGGTTTTAACACTTACCTGACCTACATGATCGTGAATACCACCATAAGACATTTTTTTTAAAGTGTACACGCACATGTGCAAACACTGTTGAGCAAATTCTCCATTAGGTTGCCGTGCGTACATATGGAATAAGAAATTAAAATTTACTGGCTGTGGAAATTTTGGTGATTGCATGTTATATATAGAACCAAATCCACCAAATTTAGGTTCAAATTTACTTGCAAGTTGTTGAATACATATATTACTACAATCCATTGAAGATATTTCATGTGTCTATATAAAGAAACCATTATGTGACAATAAAGACAGCTCTGTTACCGAAAACCTTGAATAAAAATTTTAAAATTTATTATTTACTAATTTACCTTCGATGTACTTGGAATTTTAGAAATACTTTGTAAAGTTTTAAGATTAATAGAGCCAACCTCTGTAATTTTAGCTTTGGATTGATTCCACTATAGAATATAAAATACAAAAAAATTAATTTTTTCATTTGTGATATGAAAAGTGTACGAAAGAAATGATAAGAATCCAGTAGCCATATTCTACAATATGGAAAAGAAAGTTTAATATTTTCTATGGTTGTTATCACTGATCTCCAATTTCAAACTCAATTTTGTGAAGCTTGTATTATTTAGCATTCTTCATCCACCAAATAATGATAAATGATAATATTAATACTAAGAACATTATTAGTATGAAGTTTACTAAAATTCTCTCATCATTTCTCCCCCTAATCCTTCATATCTTAATTTAATTACAATATTTAACTATAAATTTACTGAAATTAATGAAATATTATCCAAAATTGTTGTTAGTAAAATAAAAAAATGTGTACCTTCTGTGCAACATTAAGTAAAATTGTTTTGAATCCTGTTTGTCTAAATGTGTCTTCTGGAGGAAAATAAGTTCCTCCGACTATAGGTTTTAAGTCAGGAGTAAGAAAGACACTCATTGGCCATCCACCATCACCAGTTGTTACCTATGTCAAATGGTAGTTTTCAATCTATACCACATTTGTTTAAAATACAATGTAATCACAATTACTTGCTTGTATAAAAGTCATGTATATCCTATCGATATCTGGTCTCTCTTCCTTATCTACTTTTATATTTATAAAATTCTTATTCATTATTTCAGCAATTTCCTCATTTTTGAAAGATTCTTTTTCCATAACATGACACCAGTGACACGTAGAATAGCCAACAGATAAAAAAATACATTTGAGTTCCTTTTTCGCTTTTTCCAAAGCTTCATCACACCATGGATACCAATCAACTGGATTAGTAGCATGTTGTAGTAAATACGGTGACTTCTCCAAACTCAGACGGTTTCTTTTCTGTACTTGAGTATTTTTTTGATTACTTGTCGTTGCCATATTTGCAAATAATGAAAAACTCAACAACCTTTGATTTACCCTATAAAATTGTTTATTTGTTTGTCAGTATATTTCATTTCTATACATCATTTCTTTATGAAACATACATGTGTATATAAGTTACAAAACAAAAGATGATACTACTATATGTTAACAATAAACAAAGATATTTATAAACAATAATTATTGAGTAAAATAAAAGAAGTTCTCATATTTAATGAATATTTCCAGGTAAAGTAAAGAATTAACAATCTGCACTCTATAATTATATCCATCATGCTTTATAACTTTCAAATCACTTCAGATTCTATTACATTTAACCATGTTCAATTGCAAATTAATGTTACTTACTCATATACAATAATTTAAATACATACGCGATATTCCAATTATTAGAAACTAAAGAAACTAAAAAGTATCAGAGTACAAAGAGTTAAAATTCAATATTTTCCTTTTAACAAGTAACTACAATTTTTATATGATATTTTTAAACATAATGTAATGGCACTTGGTACAGAAAATTTGCCTATCACACATTAAATTGACAGACTTAGATTAAACAACTTGTGATATAAAGATAAACATTAATGTAAATGAAAGTGAATGCCTTTTTATTAAACAAGGAATTATTACAAATATTACATAAATTTACATTTAAGTGTTCTACCTGTTTAAATGAGGTTCATTTAACGATACAAAAATGGCTGGTATTAAATATGATCTTATTTGATTCTGAATCCACCACTTTTTAGATAATGCAGCTGTATAGTCAACAATTGGTGACAGACGATACCTTCCCAAAGTCATAACAGACTTTTGCATAAAATGTGTACCTAACAAAAGCGTAATGCATGCATAAGTCCAAGTATAAAAATAAATTTCATACATATAAATTTATATGTGCTACATCAAACTTTCATCTCCACAATGAAAATGGGAATTACATTTAAGGAAGTAGAATTTAGAAATATGTTATTTTTAAGTCCAAGAAGAGCAAAATAAATTCACACATTTCTTATATAAATAATTAATAATACTAATAATTTGCATCGATACTCTGCCTTTACAAATTAGAGAATATAAAACGTCTCAACTAGTCAAATTTATAATCGATCAGTGTCATTTTACTAATTGAACTACAAAAGATTTTACCATTTGAAAACTAATTGTTTCTTTACATCCACTTGTACCTTCAAAAGTGACTGGGAATATTCAATTTCTATTTTCATGTACTAGTAAAATCTTATAAGTACTCGCTTGCATCTAATTATTGCGTGTTGTTTTTTAAACAAGAAACGAAATATACAACTTAGATTCATTGTCTAGGTACAATATTGATTCTTGTTATTGTATCATAAAATAATTATATATATGAAACTTTTTTAAATACTTTAATTTTATAGCTATAAACTAGGTGGATACCTAAAGGATACCCATTTCAATTAATTTATATGGAACTTCTTAAATGTTTTAAACACATAAAAATGATGTATGTTAAAGAAGAAAAATTTACCAATTCAGGAGCAATCAAGAATAATAATGATAAAACATCTACTATTTCCAGTCTATGTCTACATACGTATACACGCACCCGCGCGTGTAAATGCATACGACATAAAGTTATTTATAAAAGGAAATTTAAGTCAATTTAAGAAGTTAAATGACAATTTAAAGATAACCTAAGAAATGATTAGTCGAAAAAATTGGTAGACTTCGTGCAGCTTTATAGAAAACTGACTTAGTGTCAATCAGTATAACATAACTGGAATATCTGTAATAAAAATGTAGTAATCGTTCATTTTTCTTTAATTTTCAAATATATCATTGTTGCAAATATATTTTTATTACACATAACCAATTTCACAAAAATTTCAAATTTTTTATCAATAGATTCTCGAAAATGATATAATTAATTCATATCTCTATATATTTTAAAAATTAGTGATTTTTTAAAAATAAAAATATTTACATGAACTGTTAGGTCTTTTTAACATACATTAATTTACATCCTCACTGCCAAATTCGCCACTGCACTGCATACAACCAAAAAAACAATGGCGCGTTTCTACTGAAAATATGCATTCTCTCTCTCTCTCTCTCTCTCACTTACTCACTCACTCACTCTCACTACACTTACACACACGCGCGTGCACGCACACGTACTGTTTACATTCTACAATTGTAAACTGTCAAAAAATGGAACAAACTGGTGAGTAAAAAGGCTGTATGAATTGAACTGAGAGTACTCAGGTGTTGAAAACATGAAAATGGATTCAGTTATGGCGTCTACTTCAAAAGAATAAGTAGGTGCGAGGATGCAATGCGTCATTTGTAATCATTCGATGCGCCACGTTTGACGCATGCGCCATGGTTTAGCCATCCTTATAAATACCAGCGTAGTCCAATGTGAGGTTAAGGGTCTGATATTTCGACAAAATTTTCAACTGTGTGGATACTACTACTACACTATGTAGGACACTTTTGTTTGGACGTGCGAATAATAGTAAGCTAAAAGTTTTTTATTATGTAAGAATTACTATTAAACTACACTACAAGATGTGGAATTGTTGTTATTTAACCTCCCCGTATATCACATGACTGTAGTAGTATAAATTTTATATGTGCCTACAACGCTCTCTGCCGGAATTTGAAAGGGTGTGAGTATCTCACGTCCATAGTGTTGATTATACACTATTCTTGTAGTCTTTTGCATAACATTATTCTTGACTGTATTTCAAAAATGGCTGCCGTACACCGAGAAGCTATTCAAAAGCAAATTCAACAGGACTGGGCAAATCGAGAATATATCGAAGTTATAACTGGTAGCATAAAAAAAATAACTGATTTCCTCAATTCTTTTGGTAATTCTTTAATAAGTTATTAATTACAATATCTGCACATGATAATTCATTACTTGTTTTGAGTAATATGAAAATGTAAACAATATTTCTTATTTTAAGGTTATATATTGCTTAATAGAAGGCAGACAAATTTGATATTCATAAACGTAACTTTTAAGTTAATTTAAATAAAAAGATGGATTGTGATTTTTTAGAGATTTGTCTCAAGGTTTATAAAAATTTTAATGTTATTTAAACTAAAAATGTAGTAAAAATTCTTACTTATTAACATATTTACTGTAGTTAACGCTACTAGCATTAAATTTCAGTCCGCAGATTATACTGTACTGCATAACTGTAATACCACTATGATTTTTAACAATTTTGGACATTGACTATATAATTTGGCAAAGCCAATTATATCATTTGAGATTGCATTGTAAATACTGAATTCCAGAAGAAAAGTATTGAATTTGTCTTAATATATATCAAGATAAAGTTGAAAAACATAATTTACATAAATATATACAATATATTCCATATGTTTAAAGTGTTAGAATATAATCTAAGAAAAATATCTAAACAATCTGACAATGGGAAGATCAATATCGTCATATTCATCTCCTTAAACAATATGACTTCTCTCTTTGATATTTCTTTTCTATCTTCTAAACTAGCAAAGCTATTTAGCTATTCTTTTTTATATGATTCCTTCCTATATATTATAACAATAAATACTAAACAATAGTTGTACTTTGTATTAAATACATGCACTTATATACTTGCATAATGTAATTTTATATGAAAGTCTATATTATTAAGGTATCAAAGTTAAAATATATATATTAGGAAATTTTTATAATTCAAGGCATGTGCTATTTTTATGCTTACGTAATAATTTTTTCAAGCCATTTCTAGATACTTGTCAACAAAATATATATATTATTATATTTCTGTTAATTTTTTCCTTTAATTGTAATAAATTTTTTTTTTAAACAATATTTGTAAGTATATTTTAATCCAATTTTTTTAATTTTTAAACTATTTAAATTAATAGCAATTTTTTAAACAGTTCCATCCAAGTATGGTCATTGCGAACAAAAGCAGTCTTCGTTGCTCAGCCCAAAAAATACCACAGGCAAAAGTCTTAACAGTATAGGGGCAGTGATGTTGCATGAGTAAAGCAGTCTTTCGCTTACATAGTACCCCAACACAAAACTCTCCTTCTGAAGAGTCATTGCTTCACTCTCAGAAAGCCATTTGTACAAATGACAACTTGGACAAGCCTGCTTTTTTTGTATTTTTATGTTTTGATGTTTATTAATCCAGTTTTGATCAGTTTTCTTGTTCATTATAATTTTTTTATAGCAATATTTGTAACTATAGATTTTCTTGTTTAATTTTTTTGTTTTAATTTAACTTAACAAAAAATGTAGGTAGAAATGAAGAAAGAGAGAAAAGGAAAAAAATAGTAGACCTATAAGTTGACTTATTAGTAAACTTAATTGGTCGATGTGTATCTTAGTTACAAAAATAATGAAGTCAGGCTAAAAAATTCTTCTGTAGTAAAAGATTGAATAATTAGATGAACTTGTGAGAAAGTTTTTCCACTTCAGTTCCTTTGATGGAAAATGTAGGAGAACTATCACAACTTTTCGTTCAAATAACATAACAAAGTTACTCGTTAGACACACATAAAATGATATATGTGCGTGTAAAAATAATCAATGTGTTTTCTTTTATTAGATATGTCTTGTAGATCAAGAATAGCTGTGCTTAATGAAAAGCTTACAACACTTGAAAGAAGAATTGAGTATCTTGAAGCATGTGTGAGTTATCATTTATAATTTTTTAATGTACTAAAATATAATTAAGTTAATGCAGTAAATTCTCGATATAAGAAGCAAATAAGCCTAATGCTACGTAAATGTGAGCTACCTTCACTGACACTGTCCTTTCTTTTTTGCTTGCTGTATTTCTCTGTAACTATTACTACTGATAAAATATAAAAATTAACCAACAAAGCCTTCTTATCTTCTACAATTGCTCGCGATCAGTCCAGAATTAATACTAATACTCAGCTAATATTGAGTATAGAAAAGAAGGCAAAGTCATTTGTTTTCAGATGAATTAGTTGAAATATTCCAAATGTTATATAATATGTCTGTAGAATAGTTGTTTTTTTTTTTTACTTATAACTACAATAAACCCTCCAGCACAACGCACAATAGACCAAATATACTTAACTGTAGAGCACCTTCCTCTTATTTTTAATTCAATACTAATACCAACTAAATATAAAAAATATAAATATTCCAATTAATTCCAGAATAATGAATACTAATATTTAAGGAATGCCACTGCTGAAAATAAACTAATATCAGCCTGTCTTCTGACTCCTGATAAAACCAGCTGCAATGCTGGTGAAACATTGGAATAATTATCCTTTTGAACATGATTCACACTCAGAAGCCTCAAAGCCTGTTACAAGATACAATATTAACTATAGTAGCACAGATTCTTCTTTTATTATTTAACATTATTACATAGTTATACACATTTTGCACGAAAATTGGTAAGGCCTTAGGCCTTCAGTTCTAATTTGTTACTAATATGCTCTTTTCCTACATAAATTATTACATTGGTATTTAATGCAACATATTTATTGATGTAGAGAATATTTTCTCATCAGTATAACTTCTTAAATGTTGATTTCTGGATTTTCTTGGATTGTTACCGCAAGCTATCATTTTTTTGGTACAGAAACTTTTGGACTGCATAACTAACGGTGTTATCTACCATCAGTTTTACTACACATTTAATAGAATTCTTTTAAACAATGGAAATAACATTTTTCTATAGCTCTTATTATTGTGTAAAAACAACCACTTCTACCATTGTTGCCCGTTTTCTTTTATTCTACACATGTATTATAATGTGGATATTAACATCAAAATAAAATATGTAGAAAATGTGATACTTAAAGCATGACAAAACACACTGATGTCTCCAAGATTCTTTCTGAAAAAATTATTCTTATATATAACATTTTAGCTAAACAGAACATTAAAAAATGTTTCAAATAAATGTAATATTTGATAACAGTTATCCAAGTAAAAAAAGTAATAGCTTGTTTTATTAAAAAGAGAGGATGCACTCTCTTTGTACTTAGAGACTCCTTCATCAAACTTGTTATGCCTTAAATGTTTAGCCTCCTTGTACCATTTAATTTAAAGAAATCTTTACTTCAATGTTTATAATAATTTTAGAGAAAACAATTTGTCATGATTTAAATGCCTTACCCTATATGTTAATGCAGCAATTTCTCTTGGAGGTAATTTACTGTAGTTATTTGTAACAAGAGAAAATTAAATATTTTTTGTCAGTTCCATACATCTTGTATAAAAATACTGATAAACAAACAAAAAGTGATTCCGCGAAAATTTGTATATTTTATTACATTTAAATATGCACGAATTTTTTAGTTCCATAATTACTTACCATCAAATAATAAGTTTTTATTCGTATGTCATATGAAATGTTTTATATATTATTTTTCAGGTTACAAAAGGGGAGACATTGACATAAATTAATGACTAGTGAAATTTGTAAGACTCTATGTATTTTAAGATTTCTATATATTTATTAAGATGATGTAACAACCAAATGTACAATAAAGATAAGAGTGATAACTATTATGTTCTAATCATAAATTTTATATCCTCTAAGCTGAAATAGACATACCTACATGTATATTTTAAACTTTGCCAAAGAAGAATCCACTATCATTTTTGTACTTCACATAGGGCTCCCCTGGTGGCTTATTTTTCGACCATAAATACCAGTCATAATGACTATTGTTTGACTGATACAATGGTATCGTATGATCCAGAGGTTTTGTGCCAAGTTTGTTCGTACCTCGAGTAATTGTTAACAAGATCATAGTTGCAGATGTTAATGTTATAGAGTAACACATGGGAAAATATGCTCGAATAATCGGATACATGAAAGATGCTGCAATAAAATAATGTCTATCATTAACAATATGGTTTTTTGTATTACATTGATTCAGTCAAAATTGAAAATTATAATGATCTCTAAAATAATTTTATTTATTAATATTACTTTGTAGCAAAATACTTGCCTCCTATTAAATTGTTTATTAAATCATTCTTGTCTCTTATACGTGCTGCTACATATGAAGTAGATATGAAGACAAGACTTGTAGCACATATTGGAACTGTGGCTTTAATTATTTTTCCAAATGTAGCAATGTGGTCTATTGTCTTTTGGTTCGCATAGGCATAAAGCAGACCACCAGAAACGCCGCTAAACAACCCTAATTTTAAGGCAGATATAACCTTATCAAGTGGATCAAATCCATCTGGTGAACTCCACCACCCATTTGCACGATTGGCATAGTAATAATCAGAAGGAATCATATTGTATCATCCTAAAATAACATTATTT
This sequence comes from Xylocopa violacea, assembly GCA_963969225.1. Lineage (NCBI taxonomy): Eukaryota > Metazoa > Arthropoda > Insecta > Hymenoptera > Apidae > Xylocopa > Xylocopa violacea. The sequence goes on from CAXAJV010000004.1 coordinate 28,057,311, forward strand.
TCTGTGTAAAATTCATGCTGGAACAAGATAGTAAAAATATTATAAATTTTAATTAATATTAATTTAATTTAAATTCCATTTTTGATAAATAAATTTATATCAAAGTCAACTTATTCAATTTACTTAAGTACGTTTAGACCTAACCTTTTACAACATAGTAATATGACATCTAAGATTTTACATACTTATATAGATAGTAAACAGACTAGACTAAAGGATAAAAATTCATCAGAACTTTTACAATAGTTTGCTGTATTCATTATAAAGAGTGTGTTAACACACTAATATTATTTACCAATTTATTATTAACTTCACATATTCTACTTTTATTCTAAAATCAAGAGTTCTAGAAATATGCCCTTTTTCTGATTATACTGTAATACTATTATACTACTATAATACAATAAAAAAAGGGCACTTTTTAAAGAAATTTTTACTTTTTAGTAAATATTTCCAAATGAGAACTTTTATGAGTTTGTTTCTCAATATTTATATACACATCTTTTTTCTTAATCTATTTCTTAAATCTGAATATCAATTATTTCACTGTGAAATATGTACATTGCAAATCTGTGTTCAAAATTAATGGCACATTAATTCCTCTGCGTTCACATATATTTTATTTCTCATATTTGTCCTGTTAAAATATTTAATAATTAGTACGTGGCATTATACTTCAAAAAAACAAAACAATATAAGAGAACAGAGGAACACTTCTTGAAAAAGGAAGAATGGAAAAGAAAAAAATATAAAAAGGAAACGTAGATATTCAAAATTATATGAAACATGTAATAATAACATACTGAGAGAAAAATCATTCTGTCAACTAAATTTTTGTACTAAGATAATTTTGAAATACAGAAAATTTTCTGGACTCTGCTCCCTCCCTTATATAATATCGTAAAAAAAAATTCTCATGCAACTCTTTCAGCCAAATTGAAAATTTGTAACGCATAGATTGATATTATTAAATTTACAAATACATTTCCATTGCTGACATAAACCCCCATCAATGAATGAAATCTTTTGTTTATATTTGTCTTATAAATACGTATTTAACAAAACTTTGTTTATTTTTATTGCTTTATGCCTATTTTTGAAGAACATTGCACATAATATTCCTGTATTACTTGAAGTAAATTACCTAGAATGTTAATACGCATCAAACATTATTCGGTTACTGATTCACTAATACATATTACATTAATAGTTATTTTGAAAATTGACAATTCAATTGTTTTTTTTCTGTTCTACTTACAAAATGCTGTTACTAATTTTGACAATTATACAAAATTGTGATCCTATGAATCTATATTACGTAACATGAACTACTTTATGGTAGACCTGCAACTAGCTAGTTCAACTGAAAGAGAAAAAGAAAATTTTACATTCACAGTATGAAAGCAATATGTCTTTCAATGTTATTAATAAAATCAATAGAAAATAAGAAAACCGAAACCGAAAGCAAAGGGAAAATGGGAGAGTTTATGTTCAACATTTTATTACTTTTTAGATTTAAATCTTTCTTTTTGGCGACGACAATAATCTGGTATATCTGGTCTATCTATAATCTGGTACCACTCGAAACAAATGATGTACAATCACAAAAATGACTGACGAATGGCAGACGTAGGATAGAGAAGAAAATAAGCGTGTTGTCATGTTATAAAAATGAATTCTACTACTAAATTGCTAAATCTTAGTGGAAATTAAATATTGCCATGGCACGCCTGGTATATGCTCGCGGCACCCAGTATGGAATCCCCTGCCTTAGATAAGTGCTGCACCGAGGCAGTTAATTATAAGAAAAATAGAGATTTACTTTTCTCCTCAGTGGTTCTACTCCAGCTCTACTTCTACTCTATATTTTCATTAATAATTCGAAATTTTAGTAAAGAAAAAAATTGTTTGAATTGACATCAGAAATTACCTCTTAAACGTTATCCATGAAATTTTAAAATATCTGTATGGGATTCTCTCTATACGGTATATTAAAGAATGGTTCTTTCAATATTCCTTTGTCATACACTTTCACAACGCTTCATGGATACCAATCCATGTAAATCATACCATTAAATAACCGCTAAATACGTAAAATTAGTAAATATATTAGTATTAACATTAAAATGAAGTGCGCATGCGCGAAATAAGTAAATTGTATTTTCACATCCAGTTAAACTAAATTTAATAAAAATAATAGATATATATGATTTCTAATACACTAAGAAATAAGGAAAAAGTAAAAATCGAAAAGATTATAAAATACATATTTTAACACATATAATATAAATGCGTCATAATATAAATATTATACTGTAAATATATTTATAATTTTTTCACTTTTTCGCTTTTCAAAACCATTGAAATATCTTGAATAGCTTTCAAGCAGCGCTCAATATTGGATACCCTATAATTTCAGCTTCAAATTTAGTTAGATATTTATCCGACCTTTTAAATGCTAAGAAAGAACAAGAACAGAAAATAAAGAGCAAGTGAGAGGGTAGTTCAGGCGGCTTACTTATTTTGCACATGTGCACTCCATTTTGATCAACAAGAACTCAAGAGTTGCACTACTGTATACTGTGGTTATACTGTGACAGTATTAAAGTTAGACACATACGGTACCTTTGTGAATTTTAATTGTAAAAGTACATCGTTATATAATTACAAAAGTATTTGTACCTCTAAATATATAAAGAAATAGTTAACATTATTAAAAGAAATGTTACATTCAATTTTAGGCAAGCTTGTAAAACCGGTGCGTATAAAAAGGATTTGTAACCTATTTTTCAAAGAATGTTGTCAGTTACTTTCACTTTTAAGAAATCATAATTGTTCTGAATAAGATTAATTACTTTAGAGGCAAAATTTGATATTATTGCGATTTGCGAGTACAAAAAAGTCAACAAGAGGAGTAAGTAATGCAACGGCTGCAAATCCAAATGTTACAGGACTCAGTAACAAATGTTTGAAAGTTCCAAATACACGTAAGGAGAATATATTTGAGTGTTGTAATTTTTAACTGTTTTTACCAATTCTATTGAAATTGTTTATATATATTTGTATATGGTATTATATTATATAATTTGTATATGTGTTATATAATTACTATATAGTAATTATGTACTTAGTATATAGTTACTAGGATAGATCTGAAGTAAAAAATCTCTCCTTTGAATATTCATATGGAAGATACTGGTCTTAACATATATGTAATATATTTTTAATACTATTATCGCATGCATTCTAGAACAATGTAAGTATGAGCAAGTGTACATAGAAAGAATAATGATCCAGATTAAATTTGAGTTATATTTCAAATTAGACTTTCCTATTATAAAGATCTTACTACTTAGTCAAAGATTAGTCTTTTATAGTAATAAGAAAAAGTATATAATTCTTGTGAATTTTGCTCCATTTCTAATGTAAGATTTAGATGCATTGTGACTTGTATCTTCTGTGAAACCTCTCTTATAAATGAATAAAGTTAATTATTTTGATTTTTGTTCTCTCCGTGAAGGTAGTAAAAGAAGATTATTATATACAGGGATGTACAGATGTACACATGTACAGAGATTGTATGTAAGAAAATATTTTAGATCCTAGGTGCATAATTATTTTTTTAATGCATTTACCAAATATTTACTTAATTATTTGTAAATACTTCATATTAATTAATAATATTTAAATAATTAATAAGTGGAAGATTTTCCTATAACAATTAATTATTTTTTTAAGGAACTTATACACATATATTAAAAATTTAATTACATACTTTATGTTTTTACCAATATCATGCTATTTTAAAATTTTATTTTCCAGCTGTAGGTCCTGGCGCTGCTAAAAATAAGGAATATAAAAATCCAGAATATTTTTGTTATCACATAGATACATTTGGAGAAGCAGAAGTAGAATTAGCAAAATATAGATTACCAGCTCCTTCTAATAAGGTACCTTTTCAGAAATAGTTTTTATGACAATGAATTTTTTACTCTATGGTGAATTATGTAGCAAATAATAAAATGTAATCAATAAATAATATTTGAAATATTAAATTAAAAAATTTTTTATGGAATCTAACAGATATAACAAATTAGAACTACATATCTTGCAAGTTAATAGATATATTGTGTCTACAAGGGTACATATTAACTTTTCTCTACTTAGTTAATGAACGTATAGAAAACAAAAATTTTATGTACATTTTTCTTTAGTATTTCTAGAACATTGGAAATTCTATGCTGTCTTAAATAAACCTAAGGTGTAACTTATTGTTTAATGTAAATCGATCATTTCTAAAAATTTGGTAACAATTGAAAAATTAAAAATATTGCAATTATAAAATGTAAAAATGTTTCAGATTACTTTTACAAGTTAAGTTATTATTATTAACTATATTTTTATAGGGAATTTGATAAGTTACCTTTACACCACATTGTCTGTTATCCATAGTTCATCTAATCGGTGAAATACATTCATTGAAAGAACTAAGGTACTTGTTGGGCTAGTTTTATTTCCACTTGGAGGTAAGATGAAAGATCAATGATATTCTACATACCTTAACTATTCGCAATGGTATCGTGAAACGAAAAGAACTACAGTAAACTCCCGTATAACGCGGTTAGTACATTATATGTGATATGGATTCGCGTTATAAAAATTTGCGTTGCAGAAACTCGTACGTTGTACGGAAGCTACTGTATTTATTTATTCATCATTCATTCTCTCTCTCTCTCTCTCTCTCTCTCTCTCTCTCTCTCACTCATTCATTCAACACCTGCACATTGTATGCACGAATAATCGCATCTTATTTATTCTTTTCTAGCTATTTACGGGTAATTTCATTCATTTTTATCAAGTAAGAATTTGAAAAAACTGTATGGTAGCATTAACTTGCGTTCTAACTGCATTTTGAAATTGAAATGTTCCCGCAGCAAAAAATAAGGATTTCACACTATAGTTTCCGTGCATATTTTTTATTATAGTAAATTAGTTACTACCGTAGTCTAGTACTTCTGTTAATTAGTGTCATATTTTTTATCATTATACCTATTTCGTTAAAAATAAATACTATTAGTAAACTGAAGCGGGGAGTATAAATTCGTATTCCCACGTGTTCTGCCATCATCCAGCTTCGTAGTTCAACGAAACTGTCGATAAATAGGGGAGCGCAGCTGTGGATTTCTAGATATTCTCTACTAATGATGTAACGTACTCACGACAATTTCGGCGCGAACACCAAAACCTGTTGAATGGCGGGTATAGTTTCACGTCGAAAAGTTGAATCGTCCAGTCTTGTGTTAACTCGTATTTTTCACTATTCTTTTATTAAGACTTGTATTTTAATCCTCTTTATCATTATTTAAACGCGAAGAGTCAGAATTTAAATACAAATAGTCAGTATTACACTTTAAAATTAAACGTTATATAGCCATCGTTTGAATTCAAATTTTACGGGTCTTTTTGGAATATCTCTTGTGCCGTTATATTTTCCCGATATAATATTCTGATACGAAGTCCAAAAATTGGGGATTCCTGAATGAAGACTCTGATTTTTAGAATTTGAACTTCCCGCGCTTTTTCAAATACTACCCATGCCAGCGGTGCCGAACCTCTTTATATGTGCGTGTTATAATATTACAATTGTTTTTTAGTCCAACCTCTGGCGTGCCAGACAAATTTTCATACATGCCACCTGTATTTGTGCTTTTAATTTCAATTTTAATTTCTAATTTGTGAAAATAATAAAGAAGTGGAATTAATCATACAATTTTTAAATAACGCTGATTAATTGAAGGGATTCTTCAAATTTCATTGTTTCTTCAAGGATCCTCTATATCTTCTCTCGTGTGACACATATACATAAACAAAAGTTGTTTCTTATAAATCAAAATAGTGACTTGTCCTTTATAGTAATTTATGCATCGAATGTTTATGCACAGTGGATTCCGTTATTTGTCCAGATAGATACGAAAAAATTGTGTATGCTTTACGTAGAATGCTTTGGTTTACATTTTGTGAGTCAGAATTATCGTATGTTGCACACTGATCATTCTGATTATCGTCACTTGATTTCGAATATTCATTAAAAGTTTTATTTTCTATGCAAAATAAAAGTTTCTTACTTTAGTTGTATGTATGTATAAGTTATATTCTTGTTAATTATTTACATTATATCCGTTAAATAACATTAATTCATTTAACAAATGAAATAGTGTAATAAATGTAACCAATTTCTTACTTTCTTTTAGTTCGTATAAAACAAGGTTAGAAAAAGAATATTATATTTTATTACATACGAATGTATGCATAAAAATGTCTTTTATTCTACCAAAACATGCTATTCTGTCGTTGCTTAAACGAAATGTTCCGTTTCAAAATTTGTTAAACTTTACGGGTACCAAAAATAATACTTTACGGCGTTTGCATCAAGATTCAAAGATACACATTCGTTATAATTTAAATACATCTCCCTCACAAATCATTAGGTAAGCACAAAAATAAATTTTGTATATTTTATTTTTATTATAAGCACGCATATAACTTAAAATATAATGGAAATATTATAATAATAACTATTACTAAATGTCATGTATCTTGTTCGTGAATTTTGTTAACGATTTTTTTAATGAAAATCAAGAAACAATGATGAAACAAAAAAATAAGGTCTTAAAATACATACTTACTCTGTATTTATTAGTATTTCTGAAATGTGTTATATCTAAAATCTTCTTTTTTAATATTATTTGGTGCGAATACTTTGTTTATGCAAATATTGTAGTATAAAATTTAAAATTTTACAAAATATTTGCAACTTTCATCGAGGCATATGTTTTATTGAAATGTATGTTCAAATATCGCACTATTATATTAAGTAGTATTCTACGAATCCTTTTTTGTCTTATACATCAATATAATTATTATTTGTAGTAAAGTAGATTATATTAACGTGCAATATAGTTTGCATGTTTTACTTCATTTCAATATTCTAAAATAGTCTATGGCAATTGATAATTTGGGTATAGATTTTAATAAAAATTTTATAATTATAGTATTATTAAATTGTTATGTTTTGAAACCTACATTGTTATACATTTACATACAAAATGTTCATAACAATTGATTTATGTAAAAAAGGAAGCACGTTATATCATACATATCATATATAACTTTCTTATGCATATATTCAAAAGTAAATTATATAATAATATACATAATTATTATTGTGCTTCTAGGTATTATCGAACACCAATATATATAATTTGATCATATTTATTGTATTACAAAAGATATCAAATATTACATTTAGTCAGAAATAATTTTTAGTAAATATTCTTAGTAGTATATTGTAATATAGAATGTTATTTATATAGATCAAATTAATTTTCGTAAGTAAAGACAAACTAAACATATAAGCTCATTGCTATATAAAAGTTGTTTAAAGCAATTGATATATGTTGATTATAGACAAATGGTCGCACATAACACATATTATTTGTTAAATTTTGGTATTAATAATCATTTCAATGAAATTCTCTTTGGCCTCAATAGGGTTACAATGTATTATTGTTTGTGTTCCACAGTGCCTTATTGCTTTTAGAATCACTGTAAGCGATTTACTTATTTCTGATCCTGTTTCTTCTTTGATGTTCTGTGATATTATATGTGCATATATGTATATATTTATCGATTTAACTTATATGTACTTACAGTATTGTTAAATTTTTTCTTACTTTTTTATGAAACTATACCTGCAAATTATGACTTTGTGTGTCTGTTTGCTCAATGTTTCCTTTGAACGATGACATATTATGGAATAGAAATGTATTTTTAGATATGCAAAACTAACACATAAAAATTCATATTTCCATTGGTATGACAAGTGACTGATTGAAAAGGTTATTCCATAGCTTACTATGCTAAAATAAGTTCAATCATAAAGAAAAGTGAGTTTTTCAAAATGATTTATAATTCATTATGTTTTATATATTATTATAGTTTATATTTTAATTCAAAAATACAGAAAAGATCTTTATATTTAGAATAGTAAAAAGTAAAGTAGTAATCATTCATTTGGACTTCTTTCGTTAAGTTTCATTTTCATAGCATTTTACAAATTGGATCCAATAAAGGAAGAATTTTTGCACTTTAATTAATTAATTAACAATAATGAATGATTAAATATTTTTTCTTAACATATACATATCCTCTAATTAGCATACAACTTTTTACCATGCAAAGAAAAAGAAATAAAGTACTTGGCCATTTCTTAGTATGTGCAAAACTAGTATACAAATACAAATTTTTATATTTAGGTGGATAGCCCTTGGATTCTGCAATAGCTTTTAGATTTGTAAGATTAAAAGATTTAAGGTTTGTTACAGAGATTGTTTCCCTACTGTTAAGTTGTGTTCATAGTAAATAGACAATCGCATTATGTTGACACATATGTAGCCTCAAACATGTATTTATGCGAACCTTTTTTGTGCGGTTTTCTTTGTGCAATTTTTTGAGTGCGGTATATACAAATAAGTTGTTAAATGCATATTATGAATAAAAATTAATTAAAAAATGTCTTTTAAAAAAAAACAACAAGCGGCTGTCAGAATAATATGCAAATTGTGATTTAAAAACCAGTTTTCCACAACAAAATTTGCGTACTTGTGAATCAATCAGTGAATGAGATCCAAAAATGGCTTGACGACTTTATCATGTCCAAAGACGTAACGTTTTTCCGAGATGAAATTTGTCAGCTGCCTCAAAGATAGATTAAAGTTATAGAAAGTAACAGTGAATACTTTGATCGAACAATTCAATTTACTTTCTTTTAAAATAAATCTTGAATGTAGCTGAAAAAACTGGATTAGAAAAATAAAACCTGAACCTAGTTTTAAATTAAAAATGTTCCGGTGCGTAAATGCAATTTTTCCTTGTTTGGAAAACCAATTTCTAGCTACATCGTGGGGTTTTGATTCAAATATTTTCTGTGTAGGACTTTTTTTATATTTTAAGCCGTTCCCTATTTACCGTATACAAAATTTTTTCTTTTAAATCCGTTGCAGACAATATATTTTATAGCTACTAATGAAGAAAAACATAACTACTTGTGAAGTTTCAGGATATTTTTATTTATGCGGTCCCTATCCTCAGCACAAAAGAGGTTTCGGTGTACATGTGTATATATAAGCAAGATTCAGTGTAGTAATAGCAGCAGCTTTTTTGTAAATATCATGGAAACTAAGGGGGATTTGAGTGGGGATAGAGGTAAAAGTTCAAAATCTTGATTTCTACATACAGTTATGTCAGGAGTGACCAAACCATAGCGCATTCACCGAGCGTAGGGCTTTGGATGATTACAAATGGCCCATTCTTGCGCCTATCTATTCCCTTAAAGCCATAACTGAATCCATATTCATATTTTCAACACCAGAGTGATCTCAATTCAATTTATACAGCCTTCTTACTCATCATTTCCCACTGTTTTGTCAGTTTACAATTGTAGGATGCAAATTTTGTGTATGCGTGCGTGCACGTGTTGTGTGTATGTGAGAAAGAGAAAGCATGAGTGAAATGCGGTACGATTGAGACTGACGTAAATTAATTTAATTGCGTGATCGAGTTATCCATTTTCCTCCCATAAGCAGATCCTGACCTTATCCCTATTTTTCATCCCCAACCGTGAACGTAAGAAGCTAAACAAAATGCGTATGGTCTGCAAAAGGTTGGTCAATCCTGAGTTACGCGGTACTACCTCCATCTAATTGCCAAACACATATTTAGTTCGCAGATAAAGAAGAAAAATTTATACAGTTTTTTTCAGCAAGTAACTGAAAATGCAACGTTTTCTTTGTGAAACGTACGCATAATAATAAACAGCCGGGAACATAAATCTATAAGAAGCAAAAATCTCGATTTTTTTCCCAATGCTCACCGTGCAACGCACTGAAAGAGAACGATTTAATTTACGTATAGTAGATTATATCTCTTATACTACTTACCTTTTTACTTGACGTAGCTCGGTTTGTTGTTGAATGATGCTGAAGCAGATACATCACAATATTATGTAAAACATTTTGTATATATATATGTTATTCACGCGTGTATATATAGCGAGCATAAAGTAACCGAATTATATATTTTGCACGAGTTTTATAGCGATTCAGACAAACGTTGGTCTTGTGAACAATGAATTCGGGGTATGTATCGCTATATATTGTATAATAGAATTTCGATCATCATTAGATACGTAAAACAACGTAACGAACGATTACTGATATATCCGATTAACGAAACACGAAAATATGAGAACAACGTTGATTAATAAATAAGGAAAAGAAACGTGCGTCTATATGCCATTTTTTTTTAGAATACAGTAAGTCCTCGGTAATTATGCGATTAATTGGTTCTAAAGGTTCTCGCGTAAGTCGAGGAAGGCAGAAAATATAGCATTTTGGGCAAAAAATGTTTTAGTTTCAAAGCAGAGGTGAAAGTAAAATAGATCTATATGTATGTATGTGTATATATATATATATATATACACATACACGAACTACTTCAACTATCGGTCCACTGTTAATTGTTTTTTAGTCTTTTCTTTTCCTCATAAATTAAAGCATAGCATGCAATATCATTATTCACTGTTATTGTAACTTTCGTAGATCGTTCAGGATCAGGGTTTTGAATTTCGAGACCAGCTAATCCATCCCGGATCATATAAAATTTAATACTTTTCTTTTTTCTTTTTTTTTAATCGCGTAAATTCGAAATTATGTAAATCGAGGACTGACTGTATGTTAATGAAATTTGTACCACTTAAAGTGGAATATTAGTGCGAAATAGAAGCGTGTTATACTTCAAAAGAAATGAGATTTAATAAGGAGATTAGATAGAGCTGTAACTATATCAACCGAATCGTATGAAACCGACAATTAATTGCGTTTGTTATAAAAAAGACTAGACTGAGTAAGTTTTGTCTAGAAACGGAATGATCTCTATTTGAATCGATTACTTATGAGAAGAATACGGATATAAGTGGAAAAGAGAAAAAGAGTTGGCAATTTAAAGAAATTAAGAAACTTCGATTAAAATCATTTTTAAAATCACTTAATTTTCACAAGAAGTTTTCATCTGAACCCAATCCTCTTTAGAAACAAGACGTAAACCGTGTCGGTTACGAATGTTGACTTGTCTTTCTACGAATCCAACGAATGTATAGGAAAATGTTGATCAAAATGTTAAAAAATGATCTAAATCGAAGGTACCGCTCGTTTTTTAATGCTTACTTATTATCTTTACTATTATAACGTATTATTGCACACATCTTTCTCATCTCCCAGTCGATCGCTGGTCCGTGTTTACGTTAACGTCGCACGAGGCACTAGAATCCAGAGTACAGTTTGTACTGTTGGGAACTGAAAAAATAGCATTGGGCTGTGATTGCATCTAGCTTAGTAATACTCATTATCAGAGGCACGGTTGCATCTGTTTAAATCAACTAAATGTAATTAAACTGTATTATTTATAATACATAAACTTAATTAAACAGTGTTAGAACGGGAACGAAGTCTCTTAAAATGGCACAGGTGTAATAAGATTCAGGGACATTCAAGGAAACTGAGATAATAAAGTTCCAACTTATCAGCTCCCAAGAGTACATAAATACACGTGTGTAGATATATAACATCTATAAATTAATAGGGCAATAGAATAATTACTGAGCTGGCTCAAATGTTACATTTCGATAAATTCAACAAAGGACACAATAAAATTATAACAAATCTATAAAAGTAATGATTTTTTCTTTTGCTTTTTTACTACTAATTTATTAACTGTATGACGCTACAGGATTGTTGCGTACATCCAGTAAAGAATGATATAAAAGAAAATTACCATTGAAGGGATTAAGCGTTTAAGAAGTTAATTATTAAGTAACGATTTTAAATGAAAAGAAATATCATGGAACTGATAAACATTATTAATTTTGTATCTTCAGATCAAAGAATGCTGGTGTACGAACGGTATATTCCATGTCTCATAAGAGATGCTTGCCAAGCGAAGATGAATTACGAGAACTAATGGCTGTTTGGCCTGACATCGTTCGTGATCTTACGGATGCTGGTCAACATTCTGACATGCCAGATGTCAATAAATGGGTGGCAAAGGTTCTTTCTTTTTCTTTCCCTACTTTTCTTTCATCTTTTTTCACTTTTTTTTAAACATTGAACTTTTTCATTTGTACAAATAATTCCATCGTATCGTGCGACATGAACACAAATACGTGAAGGCAATCATTCAGTGAAATATGATTTTATTGTGTGTCATTTAGAGCCATCTAGCTAGAGTCACTCCCCATTAAATGACCGTCGAGCCGCATTTTTGTTAACGTTGTACGACACGTCGTAATTATGGAAATTTCATACCTTTATACGAGTAAATACGAGTTATTCGAGCACCAGCACTGTTCGATAATGCTCAGCGAATAAGCTACAGCTAGCTGTAAATAAGATGTGAGTATGGGTATAACCGGATTAAACTTGGCGGACTAAAACAGTTGTGGAATGCGTAAAGCTTAAAACTACCCGCTTATCCAGTGTAAGACTCTACTCAGTATTGCAATACATAATATCAAAATGTTTAGGGTTGGAATGCCTGGATGAAAACTGGCATAATCACATACCTAAAACCCAGTGCAGCATTGTCGCTGTAAATACACACCAAAGGACTTTACAAAGGACTTTACAACTACATTATCAATGTAGAACAATTCCTCTTATCTGAAACAACGAATAACATGATACGTTAATTGAAAACTTATTTTTCAAGAATTGCTATGATGTTTGTCCTAATTGCCACAAACTTATAATTTTCAAAACATTGGTAATAAAAGTTACTATCGCTACATGAATTCTAACTATAAGCATGATGAAAGCTGATACATCTTCGGCAATTAATAACAAACACTGTTGTAAGTGTTGAGAAATAAGCTTTAGATTGAAATTTTCTCTACATTACGCTACAGGATTCATGCAACTGTTACAAATAAGAAGTGATTTTCACAATTTATTAACTTTTGGATGAGTCCGACTAGCTTTTATATTCAGAATGGTCACAGAGGACAACAAATAAAAATAGAAAAAGAAATAAAAGCGATATTCTGTACATACATACATAGATTGGCTAATCTGTTGATCGTAGCTTTGACTGTTTGTACAAGTTTAAATAAATAAACAGTCGAGCAATTTGAGTGTTTCATCTTAACTACCCTAACTACCGTAATCATCTTCTATAAAATTCATAAGAGTTAAATCAGCCATTGACTTGTTACATTATTTGGTAATGTAAATTCGTAATACAACACAAATTTGTAATATATACCTATTTGTATGCTTTGATGAAAATTATCTGAATTGCAATTAGTAAAATGTCAATGATGTATTTTTCTTCAACTTCTACATTCTAGGTATTACAATACAATGTTCCTGGAGGAAGTGCAAAACGGGCATTATCAGTTGTGTATACATATAAAACATTATACCCTTATGATGAACTACCAGAAGAAGATCTTTACTTAGCTCGTATTCTAGGCTGGTGCACAGAACTGGTTTGTAATCTTATAGTTTTTCTTTTTTGTAGAGTACTCTATTTACAAGATGTTTAGTGTATGATATTAATTTATAGTTATGGATGTATCTTCTATTAATAATATGTATGTTATACAATATTTTGTTAACTCACATTTTGTATTATTTTATATAATGATGACGTATTGTAGTTGCAAGCGTTCTTCTTGGTGACGGATGATATTCAAGATCAATCGAAAATGCGACGAAATAAACCATGCTGGTATATACAAAACGATCATGGACTAGCAGCTATTACTGATGGCATTATATTGGAAACATCTATATATCAATTGTTTAGAACGTATTTTAAGTCAAAAGATTGTTATGTGGATCTCCTAGAACTATTTTCAGATGTAAGTAGCAATTAATTTTTAATAATTATAAAAAATTAATTAATTTATTATTTTAAGTACTATTTGGTTGACATATATCTGTGTACAAAATATGGTTTACCAATCACAGAAGCTTAGAAATGTAGAAATAATAAAGCTGCTAATTTCATCAAATTATTTACTACTTAAATAATGTTCTTTTTTTTTAGTAATGCAGATTAAGTAATTAAAGTATTCCTTAAATAAGAATTGGTACTCATAATAAAGTTTACTTTTATGATTATTCGTCTGGTTTAAGTCTTTTCTATACAATTTTTCATATATGTTAAATTGTACCTTTTTTATCATCAAATTTATTATGTATTTGTAACTTATGATGTTATTTGCAGATTACGCACAAAACAATGTTGGGTCAATGTCTAGATATGTTTCCAATGTACTCTAGAAAAAAATTAAATTTAGATCTTTTTACCATGGATAGATATAATGCAATTGTGAAATATAAAACATCATATTATATATTTGTGTTACCAATCATTTCTGCTATGCATTTGGTAAGTTTAATTGTATTAATTAATTCCAATAATGTGGATAAGCGTATGCTATACATATTGTTCATAGGTTGGTATAAAAGATCCAGAAGTGTATAGACAAGCAACAACAATTTTATTAGAAATAGGTCACTTTTTTCAAATACGAGATGATTATTTAGACTGTTATTGCAGTCCAGAAGTTACTGGAAAAAGTGCGGATCGAGATATAATAGAAGGGAAATGTTCATGGCTTATTGTTGTAGCCTTACAACGTGCTACACCAAAGCAAAAGAAAATTCTGGAGGTAAAAATATCATTTGTATAGTCTTTTTATTAGTTCCTTTTGTTAAGCAGTAATATGAATGATATATTACACAGGAATGTTATGGAAAACCTGATATAGAAAAAGTAAATCGTGTCAAACAAGTCTATAATGAACTAGGTATAGCAAATACTTATGCTATTTATGAAGAAGAAACGTACAATTTATTAACTACACATATACAACAAGTATCGCGTGGCCTACCGCCTGAATTTTTTTTGAGGTTACTGGAAAGAACGTGTTCAAAAGTGGGACGAAAAAATTAAATATGTAGTTAAAACCGACAGATATAGTTATCATTGAATAACACAAATAACACAATTTAAATATATTTTCTTTTCGTTATGGTAAAGACAAATTAAAGACAATTGACAACTTTTATTCAAGAACAGTCTGTTGGAACAATGTAAAATCATAAATAAAGAGACAATAAGATATATCATCACTATAAATAAATAAATATTTTGTAAACCATAGTAATAACGAACAATGAAGCAATAATGAAATATTTCTACAGGCAATATTTATTAATAAAAATATTTCTTTATATAAAGTTTTATCTTTTGTTATAAAGGATCTATGTAAATTAATATTTTTATTCAAATGTTTAAAAAATGATAGAAATCTTACAAATTTATTAAGATGGTTTTTTTACTTTCCTTTTATATCCCCAAGGTTGTTTCTTTTTCACGTTTCTCCGAATTTTCGAGCGCACAATTTGTTTTAATTCTTGTCTAAGTTCCTTAAATGTATCCTCTGATGCACTTTGATTAGAAAAAAATTTTTCTGCTTCTAAAATTCAGTAAGCGTGAACATTTAGAAAGAAGTAACCATTTGGGATTTGTTATAATATATGCATATTATATATAAAATACATACCATTAAAACGAATATCGTTATCGTAAAAGAAAAGCTTATTTGTATTTTCTCTTACATCGTTTGTAAATTGTTCATTGTTTGTATATTCTTGTTTACCATCGTGTTCATCATCAGAAGAATCATATTTAAAGGGGTTGGTTGATTTAAAATCGAAATTAATCTTTGGTGGTTTCAAAGGTGCCACATATGATACATTACTATCTTCGTGTTCTAAAATTGCATACAAATAAATATAAGTAGCAAATATAAGTTAAATGTAACAATTAAGACATGTTACAAAGACATTAACCCTTATCACTACTTATTTCTTTTCCATATGTTTTTAATAAACTAAATTGTCCTTCTTCTTTCAAGCTTTTTGACAGCATGTCTGACACTGAAAAATATACATCTTTTGATACATTTGCAGATGGATCTTCACTTGTTTCTTGAATGTTCTTTTTCTTCTTAATCTTCTTAATTTCTGGTTTGAGTTTTTCTGTACTAATTTCATATTCTTTATGACTATGTTCTGTCGGATCGTATCTAATCATTCCTTTCCTAAGAATTAAAAGAAACATAATACAAAGATGTATTATTACTTATAACACTAATATTAATATTTGTGTTTATATGTGTGCATGTATATAAATTATTATTTTATTCATACTTTGCAAGTTTTGTATCTTTATTTGCATCTTTATTTTTTGAAACGATGGGAACGCCTAAAATATTTTCTAAAATATCCAATTGCAATTCTTTTTCTTTCCGTAAATCAGTCTCATCATTGTTTCCTATACTAGTATTGTCATCTAATTTTTTATCATCTTCTAGAAAATGCTCATTAAGTTTAAACCTTTCATCATTTCCCAATGTAACATTGCGTTCAGAAAGCTGAAATTATTGTAACCAATTAGCATTGATTATACAAATATTTATATTTACGGAAAATTTGTTACAGCTGTTTCCAATTGAATACATCGAACAACTTTACCTTTCCTGTAATAGTTTTGTCGATTGCAAATGTACTATCATCCCAAACAAGTTCATCGCTGTCATAAAATAGATCGTACGTTTTTCTTTTCTTTGCATTGTTTCCAGGTTTGTCTTTTACTTTGTCAATGTCATTGTCAAATACTATTTTATTTTTATTTGATTTATTATCCTACAAAAAAGTATCGCTTAAAGGAATAGGGTTTTAAACAAGTCTAGTTTAAGCTTAAATGTAATGTATACCAAATTCCTTAGCGCATTTTGCACAGTCAATTCTTTAGCTTTGAAAACTTGTTTTTTATGTTTTAACGATTCCAGTCGCTTTCGTTCAGATATACTAATTTCATTCATTTTTATTTATTTATTTTTCTCGTGCTTTCGAACAACTTTTTATTCCATTGAGAAATTGTAAATCTAAATTCAGCGTTCATAGATCAAGTCGATTCAATTCAGTTGCAACATTTAACAATATATTCAATATCGATAGCCCAAGGGGGACATAACCTATCAACTTTACAGAATATCTACATAGTATTATGTACACTGAGTTTAAGGAAGTGACATTCATATTCCCACGTGTTCTATCGTCATTCAGTATCGTAGTTGAACGAAACTGTCGATAAGTATGGGATTATAGCAGATATCTAGATATCTAGACATCTATATTATAGCGGATTTTTAGATATCATCATCTGCAAATGAGGAGTTCACTGTACAAGTCGATTAACTCCGCTATTTGAAATATCTTAAATTCAAATTCAAAATCACTTGATTCAGTCGTAGCTTTTCATATTTAGAATAAATTTCCCAAATAATAAAATTAACATCGTTAAACGACAGAATTTTGTTGGCCATTGAATAATAAACAATCTATTTCAAAAGCCATTTTGATTAACCCCGTAATCTAATGTAAATCAATCTGTGGAGTGCGAGAAATGAAAGTGCGAGTATTTGAAATGGATGGGGAGTGTCGCATTTCTTCACTTTTCGTTTTATGGAGTTAATCGATTTCTGCAGTGAACGGCTCGAATGCATAGGAGTGTGATTGGAAGACGCTCTCCTTGTCGCTGTAAAATACAAAGAAAGATATCTGTAGTGAAAGAAAAAGCAAAAGAAACGAGTATTGGGACTCTCCTCCTCGATTAAAACACAGTGCATTTAATTCTGTTTTTACACGATAGATACGTTCCCAAAGAATACGTGTAAAAGAATATATTCCATCACTGGAAAAATAGAAGAACCATGAGTTTTCATGTTAGCAACATTCTCATTCTTCCTTCTGCCATCGTGGCCTAGACACGTAAACTTTCCGCGCCATCAACAAGTTTGTATTCGCGAGTATTCGCCTCTAGTAATTACTGTTTACGATTGTTGGGACTATTTAAGTTAGCTCTAAGTGTTGATTATATATAGAATAAAATAGAGTAGAATGTACAATAAAAACTGTTAGCTAAAATAAGTGTGTAATCCTTCTCTCATTAATTACGGACGGTCGACGCGAAAATTCTTGAACGCAACCGATAAAGTAGGGAAATTCCGGACACAACCCCTAGCGACAGACTAGTGGCGCCATCCCTGTAAAGACGCTTGAACTAACACGAACATAACACTAGCGACAGACTAGTGGCGCCATCTCTGTAAAAACGCTTGAACTAACACGAACTTAACACTAGGTTTACCAACAGAGAAAACTTTCGTGAATTTTTTTCAGGAAAATTCTTGCCGTATTTTATGAAAATGTTTTTTATAAGTTATATAATCGCAAATCTAATCATTCCTGCCTTTTGGTTTCAGAGAAATGTACATTGTATATCTACTTTTACCGACGGGGTCACTTTGACCATTTAAAAAATTTTTTTTTATTTTCTTTACTCTAATTTTATAATAGATAGGTCAATTTATATTTTTTATAATTAAATATTGTCAATTCATGATAAACCTAGCGTTAATTTCAGCTTTACTTAGTTTATCGGTAGTTTACTTCGCAGTCGATAATAATGTGCGAACAGTTTCAGCACTTCTCGAAGAGATGTCGCCACAGGTAATAAAACTGTAACGACACCGCCACAGACAATATAGGTTAAAAGTTATATAAATATACATACACAAGCCTTAACGATAACTTTAAATCATAAATGAAAATAATATTTTAATATTGAAATAATATTGTCAATTCCAGGTTAATTATTTAACACATTAATCCAGAGGCTATAAAAAGATCGTGCGTTTTAAATTTCAATAATTTTAATTTAAAAAATAAAATAAGTCGATACCACCGAAAATATATTCAATAAAATTTAGTCACATAATAATTATTGATCAAAGGAAAACATATTATAATTTTCTAGACGTTAAAATATATGAAAGAATATTTAAATAATATTTGTAATGTTATGAGGAAACATTCAAAGTATTTTTGCACTAAAACTATTCATATACATTCGAATTTAACAATAACTTAGATCTTTTCAAAATTGTACGAGAACAAGTGTTTTTATTAAAAATTTATGTCTTAAAAGTAAAAGTTATTTAATAAATTAAAGTACCGCCTTTGAGTTGAAGAAAGAGAAATATTGCGACTTACAAATATCTTTTAAATCTAATTAATCTTTTAAAAGATCTTTTCAAAAGCACGACTGCCCAGTCAGAGATTGATAGTTTTTTATTGTCTTTATGGTATTGCGTTTGTATTATTGTGTTGTTTACACTTGCGTTAGACGTATAGATAGTAAGACTATTTAATAAGGCCAGAATCACTGCTCGTGTCTGTTGAATTTATTGCAAATAATAATAAAATGATTGTATGCTTTACGTATTACATAATTACATTTCGTAATCAAATCACTACAATACTTAGAAATTATTTCTGCATCTATAGGTTATCTCAGTTTACAAGTCGTTCCCATTGAATGTAATTGATACTGTTGATCAGTAGTTTCTCATTATTTTCGCCTCGATCCGCAATTAAAATAATCTATGACGTTCGGTCGAGTTGTATTTATTTATCGTAACCAAGGTCCTACCTGCTGGAATCGAAATATCGTTACTACAATCATGTTTACAGTATTTAGAACCCGAAACCTTTGTTACGTTTTCGTTTTAGAGTATTTAATGATTTGCATTTGCTCTAATGAAGTGAGACGTTAAAACAATCCTATTTGTACGTATGATATGCAGAATGTGAACCGAGTGGAATTGAAGTCGCTTGCGTGGAAATTTGCAAATTCAATGTGGTAATTTCCGTAGGTTAATCTAAATGGCAGGAAAGATTATCTTGCATTTAACTTTTATTATATAATGTTATACCGTATTTCAATTACATAATATTAAGTATTCGATACCCTACTCATCGTATACACGTACACGTACCTGAAAACACGTTTGGTACGTATACGATTATACATGTTTTTGCGTATGCACGAACGTGTGTGCATATTGGTGCGTGTTTTATGTTTACAATCGACTTTATTATCAATATACAAATAATGGAAGACATGGCAGCACCTAGAAGTGCTGTTTAAAAGACAACCTCTTATCTAAAACGTCCGTAAACTTTATTTTTCCACGACATAGCTTTGTTAATTTTTGTTTCTCTTTCGGTAACTTCGCTGTGTATACACGTTATCTGTTGTTGCAAACGAAGCGTTTAATGTATGTGTGTGTGTCTGTCTGTCTGTTGCGTGTGTGTATGTAGTTTAGTAGTAGTAGTAGTATTAGTAGTAGTAGTAGTAGTAGTAGTAGTAGTAGTAGTAGTAGTAGTAGTAGTATTAGTAGTAGTAGTAGTAGTAGTAGTAGTAGTAGTAGTAGTAGTAGTAGTAGTAGCAGTAGTAGTAGTAGTAGTAGTAGTAGTAGTAGTAGTAGTTGTAGATTTACAAACGATGTACTAATTATTGTAGGTAAACAAACTGCGAGATATATATTAATATAATGTTATAATCATTTAATTTAATTTGATTCATTTTTTATAGCTCGCATGTAGCGTTTCATTAATTTATTTAACGTACTTTGACTTATTACAACGCCTGCGACGTTTCACGGTGTACATATGCATATACACATAAATGCATACATATATACACATATACTGTACGCTATACTTGCACGCCGTATGGCCGCCAGGAATACACGTATTTCGTTTTAGAGAAATTATTGCAGAGTTGGAAAGAAATCTCCAGACGTATAGCACACGGGCAGGAGAGGTCGCATCGCTCACTTCACACTCTCACTCCGTCTCAATAAATAGTTACATCTTCTCATTCACTCTCTCAGAAAAAGTGTGCTTCTTCCACTCTGACCAATTGAACCCGCGTCTCTTTCAGGAGAATCCTTTCCGGCTATGCATAATAACGTACACAGCTCTTCCCTTCTTTCCCCGTACCAAATTCCCGCATATGAAATGTAAGATAGCTGAAATGTATCTACATGTGTATATATGCATACAATCTTAACACGTACACCGTTATTAAATTATCGACAACGTGTGTCGTTCGTACATCTTGAAATTGATAATTTTCCATAAAGATTTCGTTTTTTTACGTTCTCTTACTTTTAATAAAAAGAATGTATATACTATAACACTTCGTTTCCTATTCGATATTTCGTTGCTCCAAGCTTCACGCGCAATATTCTATTGCCCTTTGTCTATTCCTTCGCTTCTAGTGATTGTAACATACTAAGTTCCCATACAGTTACATGTAAACAGCAACTTGAAATTCGAATCATAAAATGTTTCATTGCGTCTTTCCCATGGTATATTAAATGTAATAGAAATGTAAGAAGGAAAGCAAAATTAGCAGTTTAGCAAATCACGGAAATCTTAATACAAATATCCGACACTATGTCAACGTACGACACGCTTATCGTGATATATCGTACAGCTGAAGTAAATGTGTACGTTGGTACATGTAATGTGTATTCTCCACTTAATAGACGATTCTTTGGCGCTTAACGGACGCGAATTCTCTATTAGATATTGGAACATTTGGTATTACTATCGATGCACAAGAGCTTATCTGTACCAGTTAAATAGTTGTCTCATGATCAACTATACCTCAGCTGTTAATAAAAGTTATGAAAACTAGATAAATTTGATAAAAATAATACAAGATTTAAGTCAATTATCTGCACCATCTAAATGTACTTGTCATCTATTTGTTGCACGATAAAATGTTTCAAACTACTTGTTACATTGTACGTCCCGCTTGATACTAAACATTTGCTTGAAACGTTCCTTTATACAACAAATAGTTCAACAGTAGATTTAAGCGTTACAGTTAAATGACTTACTCTGTATAATAATTGGATTATCTCACTAACATTGCCGTATCTTGTCACTTTGACTCTTCATACTTAATATAACTGTACTGTAAGAAGTTTCAATTTAATTGAACTTTTCCTTCTCTGTTTTACTTACACTCAATATTCTTTATTCTAATGTTTTCAAAAAGTAAGCGAACCGAAGACAGATAATCGATAGTTCCCAGAAATATTACCTGCTCCATAAATCATGAAGCAGATTAGGCCTGCGTCAATTAAATGGGGAAACTGCGTGCGTGCACGCGCGTTGAGTGTGCGTATGTGTGTACAATCTGAATGGCATTAAATCGATATCATTGGCAATCACCATCACGTTTTGTGATTTTAAATGAAAACGAATTCGTCTACTGAATGTATAATGTGAATGACAGTGAATTCATCTTTTCTCCATAAACGCACTTAATGATATCAAAATATTGCATATATCTTTTCTAGATTAGAAACGCTTTGGTACAACTTCCAACTAATTGCAACGAATTACACGCGTGCTCGGAGCATTAATAAATGAAATTTAGACACACTTGTACATTGTACTTGCGTACGTACAGACAACCTCTTGGTTTCTAATGTGTCGTGCAACACTAAACAAACATAGGCCGGTGGCTGTTTAATAGGAAGTGGCTTTGTCTGGCAATATATTTCATTGGCTGGCTGCGTTTGTATTAGTGTCATATAAGCCGGTAGAATCCAAAAGATTGTCCATACGTGTGCATAATTTATAAATAATTAATAATTGATACACACATTGATCATAAAAAGTATGGATTAGTGCGACGACAGTGTTATATTTGAGTTGAGTTGGACTGCAAATAACTCTCGTCGAGACAATAAAAAATGATCAAATATCTCACACCAACCACAACCGGCTTATTACGAGACACTATATAGACGTCTGTGTGTATTGTCGCTCCCGCTCTGTTCGAACACGTATCGCGAGTACATGTGATTTTTATCACTTTCTTTTACACGTAACGACTTAGTTTTGATGTAGTACGATTAGGAAATATTCACAATTTTTTTCGCAACAGAATTTATAATGGGATATGTAGTCATAGATCAACATTAATATTATGTATTTGGATATGTACATATTTTTTTGTGTGCATGCGTACGCGTGTCTATGACGACGTGAACGTGTATACATGCATGTGATTGTTTCCGTACACAGTGTGCATATGCATGTAAGTACGTGAATGCGTTTAAATTACTGTTCACACGTACATGTATTATACATATGTATGTGCAGTTATGCCCATAAACTTATCTCTCGTTCTGACATGCACGCACGCAAGAACGCACACGCATACGCATGCCCTCGTTTCTTTACTCGTATGCATGTAGTCGTTAAATATATAGGTATTAAACCGATCAACTAGTATACCATTTTCATAACTGTTTCATGGAAACGACAACGCTAAATTCATTTCAAAAACGTTAATCCGTGGGTATGTCTCTGTTTTGATATGTGTGCGTGTGTACGTGTATGTATCCATGTGTGTGTATGTATACAATCAATTGGAATAAAGTCACGCGAGTCGTGTAGCGAAAGTGCTGAAAACAATCGCGATAACCAATGTGGAGAACAAATGACAAGGACGACTTGCGCTACCACAAAATTTAATCTCCATTTCTTCCGGATGGTAGTTTATACATTTCGGAGGTCTACGACGATATAAACGTTCTCTTCTTGCGGTACAAGCACCAGACTCTGTGAGAGCCTCTATGGGATCGATGCTTAATTGTTTACTTCCACATGGACACAATGTGTCTACAACCAGCAAGATCAAATTCGTGTGACGAATCTTTTGTACACTGAACGGCCTGTAAACATGGTACATTCGCGAACGTTGAAGAACAGATATAAACTTGTAGATCAAATTTCTGATCACCTTTCTCAATGATTCATTCTTTGTGATGTACAGTGCTGTCTTGCTAACTGGCCATCTCTATCCCCATCATTTTTTGCAAGTACTTTTATAATTGTGTATTACATTCGACCACAAAATAAAATTCCTGGTATAGGACTTTTCTTTATCTAGCTAAATTCAATTATAATACACGACCAATTAGCAAGATACTACGGCACATATATACGTACCTCTCACAACCGGTATCGTGACAGTTGGTCAATTTTCCTTTCAACGGATTGCTCTGTCCGCTCGTATTTAGCCTTTCAGGCTGTAAAATATAAAGGTCCGTCTTTTTCTCACAAGATCTTAGCTTCCTTTGCGGATAATGGGCGGATGTGGCTCGTGTTGTTCCAGGAAAAGCAGGAGTTGAAGCAGCAATCGCCGGGAGCCTTGGAAACGATTCGCTGTCTTCCTCCCGCGCTGGCTCGTCGGTTGAATCTCTACTTATCGCTAATGATTCGAACTCGTGAGCTTCTCCGATTGAATCGGCTGAAATTGCAATGCACGATACCCGTTTTTATGGAATTCTTACGTTTTCTGTTGGACAACTAGACTTTTATCGCGCTTACCATTTAACGATCTCACAGGTTCGCCAGCAAACGCGAAAGCAACTTGCCACAAGTTTTGAACATTGAAGCCGAATGCCATGTTCCAAAGGAAATTTCCCAGTATAGCGATCGTTGTCGTAATGGACTGCGAGAATGTTCTCGACGCAACCGACTGATGAGATTCTTGTGGGCTACACGTGCCCTGGTAATCGGTAACTGTAACTTTTCTGAAATGTAGAAAATGTTCACTCGGAGGATATTTTTGCTCGCTTTTTGAATGCCTTCCTCAAGTGATAAGCTACGTAGAATTTAAGATTTTTAGATACCTATAAATTTTGTCCTGGACTAGAGAATCCATTATTGTACCATCGATCTCGCCGAAAAACTTTCCTGTGTGTTCGTGACGTTCACTGATTATAATGAACCCGTTATTGTCCAAGATATAGCAATCTAATGCTTCGGAAGCACAATTTTTTTTGCAATTCATGCCGCTGCACTAAAAATTTAAAGAGAATTGTTACCAAAGTGAGTAAAAACAATTGGAACTGGATTCTGAGAAAAGTAGGAAGTTTAAATTAGTAAAAAATAGAAATAGTAATTAGTACGAGTTACCGTGGAAGTGATGTTGACGAAGCGAGAGGCCAAGGAGGAATGTTGAAATTGTAAACCAACGACTGCTGCTGGTGCCTTGTGTCCCTTTGCGAAGAAAACCGCATGGGTGGCCGTTACCAATGGATTGGGGCTGTTAGCTAAATTGCGGTACAAAATCTGTTACTTGTACATAGTTATAAAAGACAAGGAAAAAGGAAACAGACATAGCACGAGATCAATTTGTTGCGTATCATTTGAACATTGAGTTTCTCAATTATTGGAAATATGAACAGTTTGCAACATTTTTATTTTACATACCAGCGTCGAAGGGTACACTGAAAACGAAACTGTCCGGTTCTATTGAATGTTGATCCACAGCGCGTTTATACCATGAAGAATCCATAGCTCTCACATACTTGTCAGCAAATAATCTGAACAAATAATAAAATGTGTGCACATATAACTTTTTTTATGTATAGTTGTATAGTTTAAGATGTATAGTTTAAACAATGTTTTTGATATATTTTTGTGAAAACAAACGATATTGTAAAACATACAAAAATGATTATGTACAGAAATTATATACAAGATGAGACTATATACAAGATGTATGTAAAAGGTGAGTATTTTGAAATTTACGGTTCATCGGTGGTTTCTTCGCTTTGTTGATGCTCGTGCCAACGAAACAGGCCGCTTCTAGTTGCAATGAAACTCCGTGTTACACCAAATGTGCCTTTGCCTTGACTGCAAACGCGGAAGCAATTATATACATATTTATTGCACATTGTGTTGAGAAAACAAGAAACAACATAAAAAAAATATATATATTTTCATAAATTCAATGATATATTATATGTATGAATTAATCTCGCGTGAACATTTTGAATACATAATACTTATGTGCAATTGGGAGCTTTGATCTTGGCAGCTGTGATAAATAACATATATGCTTGATAGTTCAAGTTAATCCATCCAAGTACTATACTGTTAGTACGACAAGATCGAAACTCCCAATCGGATGCTTATGCGTATACTTTTTTGTACACGCGAGAAATTTGATGTTGCGACCAAACGTATACCATGTATTCACTCTCTGACTTTTGTTAATATTCCTCGAACATGGAACATGCGTTGCTTAATGCAATCCCGCGATTTTACATGTTCTTCGAACGAATTGAATCGATGTAATAATTTTTGTAGCTGTTCAGAGATGTATTTTATTCGTCAATTTCCGATCAAGAGATATATGAAAATAATGACAAAAAGAACATTGGACGATAAGGAACGTTTCTGCAGGTATCATGTGATGGACGGTTAAAACGACACTTGGAAAAAGGTCACCGTGCAATATCGACGAGTGTGCTTATACAAATAATTGTGCATAATGGATTACCTGTGCAGTAGAGCCATCAGTATGGCAATAGGGCTAGCGGTGGAGACACACAATATAAAATGTAATAAAAATATGCGATAAAAGATAGCATTGTAAATGAAAGAGATTAACCGTTACGCATAGTACGTGTCACGATTAAACGAAAATATGTATATGCGTGCTCGTGCACGCGTGTGTATTGGATATATATATATGTCTGCAGGTATACACGTACGTGTGTGTTTGTCTGTGCATGTGCATGTATGCATAATATTGTTAAGTACATAAAGATATCACTATTTTGATTAGATTTGTAACAATATAATTTCAAGTACATCTAATAGTTGGGAACGATAAAAAATCCTGAAAATTGCCAAAAATTGTTGCGATTCTCATACTCTTCCTTTCCTTCACCTTCATTTGCTTCACTGCTTCTCTTCTTCGCTTACAAGGATGGCTCTGTTTCTCCGTGCCAATCCTTTGTGATTATTATTTAACGCTGGATTTCGTTCGCAACACGACTATGCGTGTCAACGGCAGGGGGTGGGAGGAAATAGAGGCAGCGGTTTTACAATATCCAATAATATATGTTATTAGATAATCAGTGCGTGAAAAACAAACCGCGTGCTTGGTTGTGCATTGCAGTGCGTTATCAGTGTTATATACCACTAGAAGTGTCCGCGCCTGGAAGTCATGCATTCGCGAATTCCACTCACGCGAGTTATTCACCTTTGATTTTCTTCTTTGTGCATCGCACCTCTTTTGTCGAAACCGTCCGTAACCAGAGCATCCAATACAAGAGACTGCACTAATTTTTTGTCGCCTAGAAACAATGGTGATGTGCTATTAATGATTAATGCTGGCAATGTAGAGGACGTACTACGTGTTTGAAAAGTAATGAAACATTATGTCTTTTAAAAGAATTCCCTTGACAAGCTACAAAGCACTGGAAACATTGTTCCTATTTCTCGAAACGATGCTAAAACTCATCAGCTGGAACTGTCACCAATTGGTTTATATTTCTTTTGAAATTGATTATAATTTTGTAGGAGAACACAGAAAAAGCATACAGATTAACTAAAATTGGAAAGAAAATTACGATACCACATGAATATCTCCATAAATTAGAAACAGAATATTTAGTAAGATATTTTGAAACCAATTTGAACAGATTTCCCACATGTTCAAATTTTGTACTAATTTTGTACTAATTAAAATCTTATGTTTTGTATAAAACTTGATCTTCATTTCCATTGCGTTATCTTAATGTGTTATAAAAAGTTTGTAACAATGTTCTGTTGCTTCATGTTCATGACTGACCACTAACATAGTAAAAACTTGTTTTCATTAATTTTATGTCCAGCTAACAATGCTGTAATAATTCTTGAAAAACGAGTTTAGTTTCATTACTCTTGATTAAATATGTATATCTATATGTATCTGTACATATAATGCATGTGTATACTAACAATAATAAGCATCTTTGTCAGGCTTGCTCGCTTGTTTATGATGCGAGCTTGGACTCCTTGGTCTCAAGGACATCCATTTCCACCCCGGACTTCGCGTTCGTGCTAAAAAATGCAGAACGCGTTCCTCGGGGGAAGAGAACCATTTATCAGAAGCTGAACTATATTCACAGTACACCCAATCAGGATGTACCTTCCAATTGTTTCCTTTAAAATACTCAGTCACTGAAAACAGAAATAACCATTCAAACTTTTATTGCTTGCTTGAAACAATTGAGGTGAACAGATTGCTTTGAACATGACACAACTTACCATTTATTATTGCGTGTTTGATTTCTTGTTCAGCCAATACTTGGAACATGCCATACCCTTCGGGCAATGCTATTCCTAATGACAATGGCGTTCCTTCTATCGGTTTATAAAAATAATTGTGCCGCCTAATGGTGACTCGTCTCTATAATATAAATATAATATATAATAATGTAATATAAATGCGTGCGTGTACCAGAAAAATACAGAAAAACATTTATATTAGGCGATATATAATATTCATATGTATTTATACATATAAATTGTACGCATAAAGTGTTGATATAAACGTCTAATAAAATAATTTGAAAACGAGTCAAGAAAGGAATAAGGGACGATATGTCTCTAATTTAATATTGCAGTCATTTATCTATACTCACCATATTATCATAATGAATTTTGATTGCAAAGTCGGTTTCTCCTTCTTTTTGATCGATCATATCGTTCCTCAAC
This sequence comes from Xylocopa violacea, assembly GCA_963969225.1. Classification (NCBI taxonomy): domain Eukaryota; kingdom Metazoa; phylum Arthropoda; class Insecta; order Hymenoptera; family Apidae; genus Xylocopa; species Xylocopa violacea. The sequence goes on from CAXAJV010000004.1 coordinate 28,085,936, forward strand.
TGTACAATGATCCAGCACGAAAAGAAAAACGAAAATAAAGAGATAAATGCATAGAGTAGTATAGATTAGTGCATGTAAACTTCCAGAGCAAGTGTCACTTACGTCCAAAAGAACGGAATTATTCAATGGATGCAGCGGTCCATCGTATTCGGAGAGTTCAACTTCCGATAAGTCTACGCTAATATACGTGGGTCTTAACGTTTCCTCGTACTAGAACGAAATAAAAACGAAGATAACAGCTTCCACGACTGAATTTATATTAAGCAAAAGATGTCGCATTCGTTACAACCAATGTACATATGTATATACTACATTTACTTACGTCCACGTTCCCAGGCTGCACCAATAAAAACAAATAATGTAAATTACCAACACTGAGACAATGAATTCTGTGGAAATTATTTTGACATTAGTTCTATATAGACTATCTTTTTGAGCATTTCGCGAAAGATACTCACCAATGGTCGTAAATCCGGATGATACAAAACACGACCGTTATTGTCGACGATAAAAGAGTATCCGTTGACACCTAACTGCAAATCAATAAAATTGGAATTTTACATTTAAAATTTGTGATGTATTAGTTTTTTCTATTAATAATATAGATTACACATATGCATATCGATGCGAAGTTATGTACATGTGCCTACCTTATAAGGAGGAACTAATTTCTGTATCTCTTCTACGAGTACATCGGTACCGACAATACCCAACAGGTTAGCCGTTTTAAGCTGTGAATAAAACAAATGTGTAAGACACATAATCATAATTGTATCGTAAATCTTAATGAGAGAGTATGAATATATTACTGTATAATTCCGACGATCTAAAATCGGTGCAGTAACCGAAGTCATCAGTTGCCCAACATTTTCTTTGCCATACCTTGCACTCTGAAGAGAAAGAAGGAAAGAATGCAATTATACGGCGTTTTTGCATATAAAACAAATTGTAAAAGTGTTCAACTTCTATACCTTTCCACCGACATAAACCGGACTCCAGTGAATAGGGTGATCATGTTGATACAAAACCATGGGTCGAGCAAGTACTTTTATATATTCGAAAACTTTGTTCTTAATGTCTTCTAATTTACTGATTCTTGCGTAAAATCCTATAGAATGTAAACAAGAGAATAAAATGTAAATTAATATTACAACAGTAACAATCCTAAATTCAACACATGAATAATCCTTATTAAAAATTGACGGAAATTGTCGTAATATAGAAAATAAAGAAGAATAAATAGATATGCATAAGGAGTGGTAGTAAGCACCTTTGTTTGCGCACGCTGCGCTGCGTAATTCTGGACTTTTATCGCCCCCAATGAGATACGTAAAAATACGTACGGGCATATGAGGCCAATTATAACGCTTTATCACCTCTGTAGGTAAACCAGCATTATTGACGGTAATTAACATAATCGCTTGGTTACACTGACTTCCTTGCCCTGTCCTATTGTATCTGTGAAGGATTTCGAACGCAGTTCCAAGAGCGGCTGATATGTTTGTCGGCATTTCTTCGTACTTTATCGAACTTGTTGTTACTTTCAATTCCTGTACATTTTCGGGGGATGCCTGGACCAAACTATCTTTGAAACACTGTACGATTTCTTCCGCGGTATCTCCATAACGATAAACATTAACATAATCATCGGGACCTAAAGTGTCGAGTATAGTTTTAACAGTAGTTGTGGTCAGATGCTTATTCCTTTCAGAGGCGTAGCATTCGTTGTCAACCAAAATGGCTAAATCTTTCGGACTATTCGCGGCACCAACGAACCAATTGGAAATTCGAAAATCGTACACATCCCGAACAACTCGGTTAGTGGTTTTGCTTGTGCCATACGTTCGGTCTTCGATAGGTGGCCAGGGAATTGCTGCAAGAAGATAGCGATTGTTAAAAGAAATAAAAGAGGTGAAACTAACAGGCGGAGAAAAATCGGAAGGAAGAAAGAGGCAACAAATTAGAAAAAACCGGTAATAGTACTCTCCGTACCGGGAAAACGTCTTAAGAATCCAGAAGTAGCACCGTAGTATTGCCAGGAAAGAGAGGGGTCGCTTTCGTAGTTATTAACAAATAATAAGTCCAAATAGTCGCTCCATTGAATACCAGTAGCTACTTCGCGATCTGAAAGAAAAGCACATTTATGCGATTAACAATCTTACGAAGTAATACAGCTTTAGTTATAACAGTAAACAAAACAACGTGTTCAAATTTTGAACGGATTTTCAATGCAAATACATGTGCAGACAATTGCATTGATCCTATTGAATACAACCTATCTCGTGAGATTAACGCAAACACGTAGCAATTCTATTAAACGATTACCGATTTATATTAATATCACAAAATCGTTGAGAAACAATACAATTGTTTATGTATTATTTACCGTCTTCTTTCACTCCAGCGGGTAGTAGAACCGTTGAAAAATTAACGTTTACAGCTAAATGATCAAAATGCCGATTAGGCAAGAATAAATTTTCTTGTCCGTTTGCCGATGTTTTACCATCCCCAGAGGAAATGTCGGACCGTTGTAAAGCGTAATGTTTAGGTGATACATTCCCGTCTCTAGGCCCCGACACAGCTGCCTGTTCAGCACTTTCTACTAATTTCTGTAATGGTATATGATTGAAAGTATTTACAATGAACACACGACTGTCTACGCTGTAACGTTTTCGTTTTCTCACCATAACAGTATTCATTTTAAATTCCAACATATTTTTTACTTCTGCAGCCATTTCTCGCACTAAGACGAGGCCATCCTTTCTTACAACATCGGCCTCTACGTCATGATATTTCTGAAATCAAAGCACACAGTTTCCTATTTATAGTTTTATTCATAGTTTCCTATTATTTTTGAAAATTTCATTTTGTATTCCGAAACACGACTTTACTGTGTTATACTATACTATTCTATTTATATCCTCATAGAACAATTAATGTACCTAGGTACATACAAAAGTGTACTTATATTAGTTTTCAATTACTTCCTTACCCTTTGTATTTCATTCATTTTCGTAACTTGCTTGCCAAATTCCCATAAGTCTACGCCAAATTTCAAGGCCCAATTTTTTACTCTGTAAGACAAAAAGTACAACAATGTATATTTATAGTTTGATCTAAACTCGGCGGAATAAGTTTCCTTCATCCCTCTTTCGATTCAGTAAATGTTCAAATTGAAGAGAGTCATTGTTACATAATTGTACATTTGATAGATCATTTTAAATTATGCGTTCCAGTAAACGATAGGAAATCAGTGAAACTTGAACAAAATTAATATCTAGCCGTTAGAGAAATTGATTTAATTATTAAAATTTGTAGGCTCTCGCAATGACCATATATCGAATTGTAAATACATCAATAGAGAAATAGACGCAAAGACGACATAACGATATATATATATATATATATATATGTGCATTCCATCTCGTGCAGTTATAAGCAGGCACGATGTGCACAATGTTATCCAAATCGAAACCAACGAATGCTCTGCCTATCAGTTTCTATATACATATGTGTACGGCGTATGCGTAAATGAACGCATGTAGTAGATAGTACGTAGTACATATATGTTATATACCATTGATAAATCCGTATGTATATTTATACATATGTCTATATATAAGTGTATGTTATATGTACGTACTCACGTGCGCACGCACGTAAGTCGGTACGCACATACGCCTATTCTGATCGTCGTTAATCGACTGTGTACGCGTAATTCTACACGCGCCTGCGTTCTTTTCAATTTTCGCTGTTTCCCTCTAAGAATCATTGAAAGCAGATGCTCTATGTTCCTCTTTTAATGTAATCAGATAGATAAATATGAAAAAGCACTTCAGTGTGTATCATCGCGTATATATACATCCGCAGAACGAAATATTATATTAAATACTCCCTTCGCCCCTCCCATTCTCGTACGTATTATGCAAATAGAAAGACAGTTTTTCTCCTAAATCAGAAGTGTTTTACAATTGAATATTTGTCATTTTTCGGTTTGCTTGAAGCTCGAACTATTTTCTTTGTTGTACATAATTAAGGTATGCATAACAATCTTGCATTTTAAGCGAGGCAGAGAATAAAATCGATGGTTTCTCAAATTTCCAATCATAATTTTGAAGAAAAATATCCACGCCCTTTCAATATCGGACATTTGCACTACTTGACATAATCCTTACAAGCGTTTTACAATTCTGCTTCTTAATTAATAAATTATGATTAACATGATATATAATTAAAAAAAAAAAACTAGCCGTAAACCCTTACTCGTTATGAGGTATATCCTCTTCTTGTTGATAACTCGATCTGATGCATAACAGTAACAACACTCCATAGTGCACAAGTTTCTCGGCGGACAGAAACATTATTCCGACGCTATAGATGAACAGCTGAATTCGAATAAACGATGAAACGAACGAACCGATCTTTTAAGGAAAACATATACGTTAATTCGAAGTAACTTCCCGAAAAGAATTAGTCTTACCGCTCCCTCAAAGTAGCGATCGATCGGCCGGAACACACGAGTCAGCGTTACATGCGTGAATTTACCGTTTCGATGAAATCTTGTTTATCCGTGTACATGTACATTCGATACAGAGCACAATTTTGTAACGCTTGTATACGCTAGTACGTAGAAGCTTGTACGACTGATGCTTCACCTTCTTTCATCTTCCCTTTTGTACGTGTTTCTCGCACTTGACGATCCAAATTACGCTAATCTTGTAGCTGCCGAACAAGAGAAAGTCTTTTTATTGTATTACGTACAGTTTAGACAGTTCCTTTTATTAAAAGCTTAAATGTATTCGTAATATTCGCGACTGATAGAAATACGGTTCTCTGTCTTAGAAATTCAAATCGAGCCATTATTTAATTGTGTCGTCGTTGAAGTTGCCAACTATTTCGTTGGCGATAACTAAAATAGTGATGAAAAAATGACGAGGATGATGACGATAACGACGAAGACAATGCTGAAGATGAATGACGACGGCGACGGCGACGACGACGATGACAACAAAGATAAGATTGGTAGGAACAGTAACAAAAATGTATGTTTTATACGTATGTATATGGAAACGCTCATGAAAAGTAACGAACTGGTATTAGTTCGGTAACACGTAATAATTCACCTCCAACGCGGAGTTTTCCGTTGTATACATTTTTCAGAACATGACACGAACTTCTGAAACGACTGAATCATCGCAAAAATAACAGCGTCTTCGACGTACGCGCGTATGTGAATACCCGGATCGACCGATCGCCCGAAGGACCGAACGACTAACCAACCAGGAGACAAATGAAAAAAAAACGATCGTACGGTAGACCACCCCCCCAGATAGTAGAACAGCGTTCCTCTCTATTATCGTGTCCGTTCGAAGTAAACGTATATTTTCCTTTTCACGAATAAATGAGACATCGTTCGATACGCTGTCGACACGGTTCGTTTGTACAATTCACGACTGCACCACCGATTACCGCCTTGTCGCGCGATCTCTTAAGTATGTTCACACCGTAACGCGCAGAGAACCCGAAAGAATGAAGGACGAGAGTGTGGGACAAGGGAGTAGTTGTAGAGGGTAGGAAAGGGGTAAAGTTGGAGAGAGAAGGAGAGACACCGAGAGAGGGAGGGAGAGAGAGAGGGAGAGAGAGAGGGGCTGACGGTCAGACAGACAGATAAGAGCCAGAGAGAGTGGATTCGCGACCAAAAAGAGTGACACGGGAAGAAACGAAAGAAGGGAAAAATGCTAAGAAAATCAAATATTTACACGTCTCGTGTACGTAGTACAGCGCAGATGTCTATTCTTTCCTGGATCAAAATTCTAATTAGACGCGACGGATCCGTTTTAATAACACTTTCTCATGGAAATCGGGCAAAGATGGTATACGAATAGGTTTATGCTCGAACCAAAGGTGGTTGGTTGGTTCTCCGACGCACGCGCGCATTACCCTTACTACGTCTACTACGTTTGACTCAGACGTTCTAGGAGTATAACGCTCTTTTACTGGAGCGACGCCTACTTGCTCGCGTATATATATATATACGATATACATGATATATGTATCAGGTTCGACCGATGAGGAAACGAGAGTGTGACAGTCGGCGAATACTAGCTAATAGTATGGTAGTGGTATTATTGGCGACATCAGCCAACAGCAGACGGTGAGCTTGATTTTTGTGGTGTATATATGGATATATCTATATATAGTATGTAAAGGATGATGATGGTGATGGTAGCAATGGTGTTGACCATAGAATAGCAATGGGCGATGGTGGTGTAGTAGTGGTAGTTGCTGGGGCAACGATGAGAGCGGTGACAATAGCGGCACACTGGGAATAAAACTGAACCGGGGAAAGTGCGGTAACTTAGATCGACACGCGAAGGTGCGAGATAGAAGGTAGGAGGGCGAAGGTTGCGAGATCTGGACACAAACAATGGCGATTCGAGAAAACAGAGGTGGAGGTCGAGCAGCGTCGAGAAGAAAGTTGTATAAAGCTCTTCCTTATGAAAGGGTGAAAACAAACAAATGAGAAAATCGAAGTTCGTAAGGGAAATAGTGATCACAATTTTGTAACAGAGATGATTGTAACAAGATGCGCAAACTCGACATGATTGATTTGAATGTATTTATATTTTCACATGGAAAGTTAACTTCCTAAATTTTAAGGATCCCGGAACCCTGGCAAGATATTTTATAACTTTTAAAAAATAAACTTGTGATTAAAAACTACTAATCTTATCTTTCATAATTAACTTAATTTCTTAAAAAATGATATCTCATATCGTCAGTGTCGTTCCACAAAATATCTTTATACACGTATGATTGTTTACATTTGCATAACACAACTTCTTTTTATATATAAACAACCATATTACAATGAAAATGTCTATTTTCCTAATCTAATTGAAATACTCAAATCATTAAAAAGTATCAGACACTTGGGTCTCCAATAATAATGATATATTTCTCTACCTTTTATTCTCAGTTCTTATTTATTTTTTTAAATATTTATGCTTGCAAAGTATCTTAAGTAACAAATTAACGTAAGTCTTATTTATAGGACTTAAAAAAACTTGATTATTGAATGTTTCATTACCACTATTATTATTATATTACCATTATTATTGTTACCATTAACATTACTGTCATTATTATAATTACTAATACTAAGATTGTTATCACCATTGATATCATTGTCATTATCATGATAACCTGCAATAATTACTATTACAAGATCACCAAAAAATAAAAGTTTACAAATATTCATTTCGACTAAAAGGGAAAGGTTATGCTTTGTGAATTTAATTATTTATGAATTCTTGCAAGAAACAATTATGCTGCCTGGTATATAATTTCGTTTACCCGCATATTAATAATGGGGCGAAGCTCTTGTTGTGCATAATCTTCTGGCAATGGCAATTGAGACACCAGTTGAAGTATCGATGTTGATCTATTTTCATTTGATTGCAACAAACTTCTAGCTAAATGTAACGTTCTTTTTGCAATTTCTGCTTGGCAAAGTCTGCAACAAGGAATTATTTTACGTCGGTACAGTTAATGAATGTAATGAATGACATATTGTATATCGAATGTATTACAAATATACAATATATTTGATGATACAACGCAACTCGTTATACCAAAAAATATTAATTTTTGAGATATTTTACTTTAAGCATTATCAAGTGATATTATGGTTGAGGATACATGTCTTGATCGTTTGACATAACATTTCCTCTTTTCATAAAGCACCGAAATAAAAAAAAAAATCAGAAAATTTTAATGGCCAAGATCGTAATTGGACCATTTCAATTGTACAAGCACATACACGCAGGTACACATAAGGAAAAAGAATAGATTACCTATGCTTAGCAGTTGGACATGGAAACTGATTGATTTTGGATGGAAGACTTGATAATCGCTGCTTTAATGACTCTAATGTAGAACTTATTCCACGGGGGTCAGCTCCGCGTAATAATGATTCAACATCCGTAGTTATTTCCATGTATTCCCAAAGTAATTGTCCTTGGTATGACCAACCGCTTACAGTGCTACTGCATTCTACAGGAGTTAAAGGTCGTAACAGATCACGCAGATAGTCGTAATTCTCTGTAAAAGTGCAAAAGACCATAAGAGAACATCTTGAAAACATCTTAAAAAACAAAAACGTGATGCGCTTGAATATCTATTTCACAAACATACCGTTTATTATAGCATCTGCTGCTAAATGTTCGATAATAATTTCATGTGCTGTATTCCATTGTTCTGCTTGAATGAAATGGAAGGCTGCTTTCCCATATCTACGAACAAAAGACGATTTCTTCATAAAGATCAATAAGTCACCGAAATTGATAACTAATAACAATTATTTCAAAACTGAAACTCTCATTAAAACTAACATGTACGGGTAACTACCTTTTAGCTACATAACTTTTGACGGCCTTAGCCTGGTTAATCCAAGTCGAAGGTATACCTAACTCTTCTCGTAAAAATTTTTCTCGTTCAATCGAATTAAGGGAATCAGTAACATCATCTATTTCAACGTGTCGTTGCAATATATTTATTACTGCTGTTTTTCTTTTTCCAGCATCTTTTAAATGTAACATGACGAATATAGCCCAATGCCAAAGTCCATGTGCTTCTAACTGTGTTGCGAAATTAACATGTGTTAAAGTAGCAACATGTTCTGAAAGATGCGAATAACCCAAAGCTAAGAGTACTTGTTGCATCAGCCAGCTGGAATACAATTAAATTAAAGTGTTTAAAAAGACAGAATAATATGCGATGAAACAGGAAAAGCTATGAAAGCAAATTGAAATCAATGAAAAGTGTGATTTTATACAAAACAAGTCACCTGAGTCTATAATCCAATGGGTCAGCGGTATGTGTCGCTGGGTTTAATAATACTCCCAATGTATGATTTCCAGTACAAAATAACTTTAAGAGGTGAAAACAAAGATCGTAGATAGGTTTTCCATTGTTTACTTCAAATTCGTATTCGTCTTCCCTGTACTCAGGTTTTGGTGTTGTCGTATATGTATTCGCGGTTTTGTTTGCATCAAAAGAGGTTTCGTACAACTCCAACGCATCTCTTATCGAATCAATCGGAGATGAAAAATACCTGCGACATGTATGCGCAATTTTTTTTCATTTATCTTTTAACGTGATTTAATAAAATTACAAGATGAACTGCATTGCTGGTTCTAGAAAATATATTGTTACCACAGATGAACAGCTAGTGCTCTTTTCCAATCGAAACCTTCGCAGACATTGATAAGACCATGTTTACTATGCACAAGAGGTTCACCCGCTACCAATGCGAAAAGCTTTAGTCTATCTAGCGGGATGTTTTCATCAACACCGGCATCCTGCCATAACGCAATTTGTTGCTTTATTAATACCTTTATAGGCATTCCACTACGTAGCTGTGCCATCAGTAAAGCCAAACAATAATCACCCACATCTCGTGCTGTTTTACACGCCTTTTCTAATTCGAAAGCTTTGATTCCACGAGCGATGAGCAGGAAAGAGAGCCGACAGAGAAAAGAAAAAACAAAACAAAAATGAAAATATAATTTTCTTATACGTAGCTATCATTATATCCGACTCAAACAAAAGATAGCACAGCGCATAATAAGGTACGAGAGCTGTTCGATAAGTCCGTTGCAAAATCAAAAAATGTTGTCACTACTATGTTAACGACTTTATTTTTGGCACATAGTAACTCTTGAAGAATTGTATACAAAGTTGTAAACAATTGTATTAGTTTACGTGCGCACGTATAGTTATTTGATGCGATCAATTTTTCTAAATTTTTAAATAATGGAGAAAAATGTCTTCTTTATTTTTGCACGAATTTGTCGAACAATCAACGTATTCTCTTTAGCGAAACACATACCAGATAACAAATACAATATTTTCGTTTCATTACTAATATCCGTATTCTCCCATACTAGTGTTTTTCTTATAACATTTTTTAACCATTCTGTTATAGCTTCTCTCCGCGCTATCACAATATTATGATCTTTTGGATTTTCTAGAACATTTAAACACATAAAGATGTGTATTACGCATTGCAGATATATATGTATAATATATTAGTAGTTATGTAATGGAAAAAAAATAAAGACTATAACTATATAGAAAAAAAGAAGCAAGTGAAACATAATCGCTAAACCATAGGAAAAATCACATTGTGATATAACTTATTTGAATAATTAAATGATAAAATTGTAAATTAATATGCGGGTAAATCTATTGGTAAATCTATACCTGTAGCAATGCTTATATCAGGTAAAATCCCCCAAAGCGCCACGCAGAGTTTCCAAACATTCGCAACGTACAAAGCAAAAGAATCTGTGGTAAATTGTTCCGCAAATTCTTCAGCTAAACTACAATGAGCGTGTAAAGCCATATTCGCTTTATTAATATCTGTATCGACGTGGAAAATAGGACAATCTCCTTCTTGATTCATTATACGATGCGATAATTGAATTTTTAGATGACCCTCTATACTTTCCTTGATGTTGGTAAACAATGTAAAATGAAAAAAAAATGAAAATACTAATAGTTATCCAATTTTGTAAATTCAAAACAATGTAATTAAGTGAAACTTACCTTGAATGTTTTTATACGATCAATATCCGTTCCATTACCACCTAAAATTTGTATACGTTGGACTATCGCAACTGATGTTGCATCTTCTGGAGAACGACCGCACATATAATATCCAATTTGTTCGAATGAACTATTTAACGGTACACAATCAGCCTGAGCTCTTGTGCTCAATGTGAGTAATGTTAAACCGCGTCCCCAACTTGGTTTAAACATTCTCCCCATTTGTATACCTAAGTAAGCATAGTTGATTTATTTATTTACATTATTTATGTAAATTAGAGTGCCATAAGAATTTTTCGAAGCATTTTATAAAAGTAATTTACCAGTATCAGCAACAGAGCGGGATTCTAACTTATGTATAATAGACTTTGATAATGGGACAACTTCAGAAACCCACTTCAAAATTGTAGTCATTGGTGTTATTGGTGGATCCGGTAAACCCTTTCTATGTACTGACGATCTGGTAGTAACGATATTTATCGAACGTTTCAGTTCAGTATCTAGAATAAAATAGATACTTTTGTATTATGTAGTAAAACAAATAAAACGTATGTGTATATACATACATAACATTAGTTGTTATTACCTGTCTTTAAAGGTGATAATTCATCACAAGTGATCGTTGGCATACGATGAATCGTCAAACTTGATCGTAATGCTGGGTTGTAAGTTGGCTCGTAGCTTTGATCCTCGTCCAATTTCTGGACAGTATCAATAAAATATCGTAAAGAATTTTTACGACCACTTAAAAATAACGCGCGATTCGATTCTAAAACAATAACAAGGTAATAAGTGGTTTTATTCTGAATTGAAAGATAAATTATCATTGTGTACGACAGATTTGAATTATATGTATTAATGATGTAATTTAAATTGCAATCATTTCACCTCGATCTTGAAAGGACTCATTAATTTCTTCGTCACTAGCATCAAAGAAACTAGCCTTCATTAATTGCAATTTATGACTGTCAGTACCCAAAATACGAGCATTATCACCAGTTGGACTTATCGGTGACTGTTTTTGGCGACTATATTCATCTGAAAGGTTCACTTCGTGAAATACGTATGAAGTATATATATATTTTATTAACGATAAACAAAAAAATGCTACAGATTTTATCTGTTAACTGCAGAATTGTATACATACGTATAAATAAATATATATATTTACTTTCACGCACCTGTTCTGGAAGGATGTTGTGCAACTGTCGGTTCTAATAGGAGTCCACGCGTATCTCGATCGGAATAACCCATAGTTGTTGTTTTTGAATTATTAGTCATGAATGCATCCTTATCTTGATTACGATTATCCTGAAGGAAAAGTGAGAAATTTTCATTGTAAGAACAAAGAAACACATACATACACTTCTGTAAGTTGAATTAGTCATAAACAAATAAAGTAAAACACGGATCCTACCGGCATTTTTGGTTGCTCCAATTTGGACGCGCATTTCTGTTGAGTTGCTAAGCATAATTTTAATCGTTTTGTGTCATTCGCTGCAGGAATATTATTATCATCTTCATCGGAATCGCTCAGGCCATACTTAGAGAAATGATCTACCTAAAACAGTATATAATCACGGTTGAAGATGAAAGAAAAGGCGAAATGTAATAGGAAATGAAAAATGTGGAAACAGCTGTAAAACAACCTAGAATTACCTTGAAAACCCACGAACCAGTTTCAGGTCGATATTCAAGGAATCTAGTATCATGTTTTGCCGACACTCTTCGTAACTTTTCTTCGTAATCCATCGCAGCTAGACGATGAGGATCGGTAATGGGCTTATGCAGAGACTTATCGTGTGGCCATACACGATCTAATGTAACTTGTGCTTTACGATTTAATCCTTGCCCAACCGGTGGCTTTTTCTCGTCATCCGGATAAATGATTACTTCTTTATGTCGAAAATGTACAATTTCGTCTAAATTAAGACCATATATATCAAACGATTCGGGGAAATAGACATTCCCATAGCCTTCGCGACCAACTGTGAAATTTGGTACAACACACGTTTCGCCAGAAACATAATCGTCTAACTTATCAAGGGACGGAATTGTATAATAACCCGCGCGTTTCAGCGTTACTTTTGCTGCATTCGACTTCCAATTTGAAGTTTGTAATGTTGAAAGAGAATTTTCATCCAGTTCTTGGCTTGAATCAGAAATGTGGTTTATAGTGTCTGTACTAGTTTTATCGGTAGTAGATGAATTCTTCAGAGATATATCCACAGAATTGTTGATTTCGGAGCATATTTGATTTGATAGATTAACATTGTTAGAATAAGGTCGCAATTCAGCAACGGTATTGTTTATCACTTCTTCGGACGACGCATTTATACTAGAGAGTGATGAACGCTGACCCCCGAATGATTCTTCGTCTATATTATTAATCTTATCTCGTGGAAGGCTCATTTTGAGCCATGACGAAGATGATCTTCGATCGTTTACTAATTGTCGATTATTATCTTGACCATAATGGTTATTCTCTTTATCAACAGTATCGATAGTTGTATTTTCAGTGTACGATGAATTTGTTAAGGATGTCTTCTCTTCTCCCTTTCCAGAAGATTGTAAGTTTTTACCAACAGTTTGCGAATTTTCTGTAGGCGATGAAACTATTGAGTTCGATGTCGATTTCGGACGTAACACTAAACGTTTTGCGTTTGGGCGAGGTTGAAACGCTTCGGATAGTGGATCTTCTTCTTCAAGACCTTCGAACATTGACTTCTAGAAAAATTCATTATATCAGCTTGCACATACATAATTGTATATATATAGATACTAATAGTTTCAACAATAAATCTATGTATATATGTAGATTGAAAAAAAAAAAATGTTCAATTCCATTATTATTTTTCTTTCTTCGATTTACATTACCTTTGACAATTGTGCAGGAGTAACCACTTTAGCCTTAATCTTTGGTGACTTATTATCGGCTGTAACTTTGTATTGTTGGCCATTCATTATTTTGGAAGGCGCATTCGCTGATTTCAATAATTCTTCGGTTTTACCGGAAGAATTGGAATTACTTGCTGACAAAAGATTTTTCAACAATGGTGAATCACCAAATGGAGCAGATACCAAGGCTAAAATTTGTTGATGCACTGGTACCGTTCCAGAACTCTTTACTTGATTTGTAGTCCTGTAATTAAAAGAAAAAATGCGAATTAACGAGAACATGTTTAATACTTAATAATTGAAAAATATAAATAAAAAAAATTCATTGTAGTACCCAGTATTGAGTAATCCCATTCCAATACCCGTTCCTACGTTTGCATTTGTTCCGAAAGTTGAAGACCCAAAAGATGCCGATGTATTGAAAGTTGTGTTGTTACCAGTGTTCCCAAATAAACCACCTGGTTTTTGTTGACCAAACAGAGTAGAACCACTACCCAACGTTAAACCTGTGTTTGTACCTATAAAATAAATTTATACACAGCGTCAATTGAAAAAAATATCCCATCGATTGGTATAATCTTTTTCTATAATTTGCTTTAGATTAAAGTAAGCAAATTTTTATGAAATAGTTTGGCAAAAAAGAATATCTTGATACATAAAATTAATAAAACTCTTACTAAACGCATCTATTAATCTTTTTATCATTTTATATAATTTCAATTCATTAAACTAAAAACGTGAATGATTTACCAAGTCCGGTTGAAGGTGCAGAAGTAGAACCAAAAGAGAATCCAGGTGTTGACACTGCAGGTTTGAAGGGTGTATTAAACAACGAAGTACCAGAATTTTGACCTGCAGTGAAACCAGTTGTAGTTCCAAAAGTAGATGCTGTTGTCGAACCAAATGTCGGTGTTGTTCCGAAGCCTGTGGTTCCAGCTGGTTTAGCACCAAATAAAGCTGTACCGGTGTTACTCGATGCTGTTTGACCAAAACTAGTGAACCCACTGCTGGATGATGTAGATGGTGCGTTGAAAGCTGATTTGTTTTGATTAAACAAACCGGTGTTCTGTAAAAAAGTAAAAATAAAAGAATATGTCATAATAATAATGTGCGATCATGAAAGATGCAAATAATGAAATTATATTTAAGTGCCTCATATTCCTTTTTTGCGTTACCTGATTCGATTGTGTTGTACCAAATGTAGATCCGAAATTTTGACCCGTATTAATGCCACCAAAACCTGTACCAGCAGTTTGGTTAGTATTGCTGGTTGCAAAGAGTGGCGTTGGAGCTGCTGCTGTAGATGAAACTATTTATACTTTGTTTATATAAACAACTTTGCATATATATCACATACAGGACATCTTGATACATACCAATTCTATGATATTCATGCTAATTTCATCGATATGGTCATATTTCAACATATGTATATACTAACAACAGTATAATGATATATAATTTTAAAAAGTTAACACTTACCACCAAAAGGTTTATTCTGGGTATTACTACCAAAAAGATTTGTGCCTTGAGTAGAACTGAAAGCAAAATTGTTTGTCGTTGTCGTCGAAGGAGTACCAAAACTTGTTATAGGCTTTCCAAATAGATTACTTGAGCCAGACTGTGTGGTCGCTCCAAATCCGCCACTTATTCCACCAAAGCCTAGTTTATTAGTGTGATAGAAAAAAAAAGTATTAAAATAAAGAAGATAAATGTCCAGCAGATAATTTTATGAACAAATATTCTTAAATATTAAATTATGGAATTTTAAGCAAAACATAACATTTAATAAATATGCAATAACTAATTTGCATTAGAATAGTTTACCCGTTGCCGCAGTACTAGTACCTGCCCCTGAATTGCCAAATGGCGAAGACTGTGCAGGTGCGCCAAAGATTCCTGTACTGATTCCTGTATTGGGTCCTGAATGATGGACAAAATTACAAATACAAATAAGTCAAGATCATATATATAGATGAATATAGGACAAATATTACTATAATTATTAAAATATAATTATCATAAAGATATAAATAAATCATCAACGTAAACGTTTTATAATGTAAGCATAATACTACCTTTTCGTCCCACAGAATAATCTTCAAAACGTAACTCCTCATAAGATTTCGACTCATATTCTTTCATTGATGCAATGCAACAATGCCTTGCTGATATAGTATGAGATATGCCATTCTTTGACATAGAATCGGTAGTAATAACAGGGGTAAATTTAACAACAGTACCAGTCATCTCTGTGGTCGTAGTATTTGTACTACCAAAACCTACAACAAAGAGGGGAAAAATAAAAAGATGTCCCAACTATTATTTTGTCTTGTGTATCACATATGCAAGCAACATAGAAACTTACCTGGTGTTGTACCAAATAAATTTGTATTTCCAGTGGTACTGCTTTGTCCAAAAGGAGTGGTTTGTTGAGTTGATTGTTGAGGTTGTCTAAATAAATTTGTTCCAGACGTAGCACCAAAACTAAATCCAGCTGGTTTATTTGTCTGTCCAAATGTTGGAGTTGCGGTATTTGTACCAAACAGATTTGTACTCGCATTTTGCTGAGTGCCAAATAAATTGGTATTTGTATTTGTTGTACCAAAACCTATAAAAAATGCAGAAAAAAGAGATGTATCTATATTATTTAATATTAGCATATAGAATATAACAATTATTGATATTACTATAAAAAAGGTAACAGCCTAACAGATACCTGAATACTAAAATCTTAATAGAGGATACAATCAAAGAAAGTAAAAATGATTAATAATTACAAGAAATGTCTTCCTCTCTTGCAAGCATTAGATTCTATTATGTTTAGTTTGTTATTATTTATATTTATATCTAAGATTATATATGTTTATTTGTTTAAAGTACTTATTACATTATTGTTGCAAATTGGTAATAATGTACAAAGTAGTAAACTTTGACCCCCTGCTTGCTCTTTTTTTGTTGTATCAATATATATTAAATTACACCGACATTAACCAAAAATTAATAATCACGAATATAATAAAACATTAAATTAATGTTTAATTTGTGTGAAATTAATGGGTGCAATCAAAATAATGCTTTACATAACTAATAATAGTCTAATGGATAAATAAATACTCCAAAGTTATAAATGACAGAACAGTAATCGCTACCTCCAAAAGATGGTTGAGTAAACGCAGGCGGAGTTGTAGTATTGCCGAACAAACCACCAGTAGTAGAGCCTACGGGCTTTGAACTAAACAGGGAAGTATTACCACTACCAAACACTGGTGTAGCGCCAGTACCAAAACTTGTTGTAGTAATTGGTTTACCAAACGCAGACTGTCCAAATGGACTTGATTGTGTTGCTGCGCTAAAACCACCTATGGAGAGTATTTAGTTTTTTATATTATTATATACAAGAATAAGAAAAGACACAAAAAAAAAAGAAAATACAGATATAGCTACAATTTATTTCACTTACTGAATGACGTATTTCCAGATTGCCCAAACATGCTTAAAATAATGACTCCAATATGCTTTCAATGCTTAGTATCACCTGCAATGTAATTTAAAACGTCTAAATGTATAAAATAAAATAAAATCATATGTGTTAAATATATTAAATGATTCATAGCCAAAGACTACCAAATTTTATATTAGTCTTTGCAATTTGTTAACTTGAATCAAATAATAATAAAAGTGAAAACAGATAATATTTATGTACGTGTGCTGATGAAATAAAGTTATCTTATGTGATATAAAGTTACCGTTGAATCGTCACGAATTCACTCTAATTACACAGATCTCTATATAATATATTCTTAAAAATCATTAGGCGCAAACATTAAGATTGTTTGTTATTCTTTTTCGAAAGCAATTCTCCACTACAACTTTGTTAAATTTGTCTCGATTTTAATACGCATTTATCAAAGAGAGTACAGAAATTTTAAATACGAAGAAAGATTCAAATACCTTGAAATTTAACGAACAAAATAACATGTAAAAAGACAACGTATCGTTTGCGTATCGTTCTATTAAACCACCGATTGCTGATTGCATATAATTACTGACAAATATCACATATAAAATAGCACATCACATAGCGTAATGTGTCATTATATGTACACTTATGCATATATTATATATGTGTAACGTATTTTATATATGTGTACCTACATACTTTGTAAATACGACGTAAATTGCTGCTTCGTAAGTCAATCGATAACAGTTATATATATAGATATATGTATGCATTATACATACATACCAAATACTCGTAACAATAAGGATGATGTAAAGTTTTATACTAATAAATCGGTAGCCATCAGAATAGACAAAACATAAAAGAGAAAAGTACTAGGATTTATGAGCCATATACATACGCCATTGGCTTATTTATTTGTAGACTTTTTTCTCAAATTGAACGAATCTTCAAGTAACGATATCTAGAACACTTTTAACTCGAAGCTATCTACCTATATATTTATATACACAGAAATGTATGTACTATTATTGTATATACACATATATATATATATATATATATATATATATATATATATACTTTGCGGTTTTGATCTTGCGCAACAAAATGAAACAATGTGCAATATTTGAATTACAATTATTGCAGCGCAATATGAATGGCTTAAATGAACTATGCATTATATGTTACATACTGGAAAGTAAACAATAAGAAATTGTAGAGAAGCTAAAGGATCAGCATTATGGAATTCGATTGAAACAAATTCCAATAAAAAGAAAGACTAATTTCGTTTTGATACATGTATATACATATAGCATTATACGTACATGCGTATGTTGATGTATGCAATATAATGCATTATGAAATACTGGCTGACTATAAGTAATGTTACGGAACATAAAAAGAAACAATTGTACATGGATTTTAATTGTGATTTTAGTCGAACATAAAGTAGACTTTATTTTAAAGCACCACAAATTATTGCCAATATGGCGTCCTTCTAAGAACGCTTAATTTTACATGTGTATAATTTTTGTACCCGTATATTGCTAAACTTAAGATTTAATTCAGCTTGTCGAACACTGCATAGTAACATAATGAAAAATCAACAATTATTTGATATCCTAACGTAAAATCCAGCCGTTTTATTCATCATGTGACTTCTTATCATGCCATTTAATAAAGTCATATTGTTTAGAAGAGGAAGAATATGTATTTTCAATCGTTACGTGATTTGCCTTGAAACAAAACAATCCATATTCCATTTAAAAAACTAGGTCAATCTTTAAATCTCCTTTGTCGTCACTTATAAAAAAGGTTAATTACATTAGGTTATTTACCATTTGAAGTCAAACAAGTTTGATTTGATGCACTGTTGCTGTAATAAGAAGCAAATAATTTAAGTGATCTGTGTTAAATGTCCCGCCCTACATCTATTTACATGTTGATATGTAAGGTTATGAAAATTACGTAAAGTGTATCAAACAAAGTTAGCATATATCATTTTTATGGTAAATTGAAAGATGCTCGTTCCTGTCTCTTCTCACGTATTAACTCTAGTGCAGAAGCAGAAAGATTAAGAAATGAAACCAGGCGTTTGTGCGATATAAAATTATGCAACATTTTGTTCTGTGTTTAAAACTATAAAGTATGAAGATGTCAGAAGTGATGGGGATCTTGATTCTCAAATCAGCATTCTTGTTAAAAATGGACGAAATAAATTAATGGCATCAAGGAAATTCTAAAATAAATTTAAGATAGAAAATGAGTGTTAGGAAATGAAGTTGCAATGACAAAATAAAAAATGTCTTGAATGGAAAATCACATTACCAGTTTTATATATGACTATCCAAATTACCACAATACCAAGAAATATAGATTAAAAGATGAGAATATTATCCTTGTCACTAGATCTGAAAATACAGAGGTAAGATAGCGGGTACTTTATTACATTTACTTGTACAAAAATATTAAACTTAGTAAATAGCAAAATAAAATATAAAAAGATATTCATTCTTCTATTCTCTGACAGTGATTAGATATAAATAATTGCTTTTCAATAATCATTATATCATTATTACGCACTTGTGTGTTATATGTTTAAATTCCAGAAGTTTTAATTTTGATTCAGCTTCACGATCATGAATTTAAGCGTTTTAAAAAATGCAAAAAGAAAATAGTAATTCTAAGATAGTTTATATTTTTGTAATACAATGGTATTCACAAATAAAGTTAATTTAATTACCTCTAAAACAGAAGCTTTATGTTGCCAGTAGTACAGTTCTTTGGCAGCATACATTTCTCTATCGAAAGTTTTGTAGAAAGATCTTCAACTTTCATACAAAGCTCGTTTACTTCTTTTTTTTTTTTACATTTAGTACAGAATTCAAAAATCTGTTACATTTTTTCAAAATGTAAATCTTCGATATATTCTTCATTTTTTTGCTCGTTTATTGAATTTTCATGTTTCTTTGAATCTTCACATGTTTTAAGGTTAAATTCGTTATATAGAATTTAAATACAAATTGTATCAAACCGTTACTTACTGTTTGTGCACCGCAGGGTCCATTTTCGAACCACTTGAACAGTTTTCAATTAGCGCTCAATATTGGATTCCCTCTAATTTCAACTTCAAGTTTAGTTAGATATTTAATCAGCCTTTTGAATGCTAAGAAAGAAAGAAAGCAAAAAATAAAGAGCAAGTTAGGGAGAAGTTCAAATCGGCGTTGCGAGACAATCGGCCGGTTTCGCGCATGTGCACTCCATTTTCGGCTACATAAAATTGTAAGAGTTTCGCTACTGCATACTGTGCCCAAACTATAAATCAGAATGATGGTGAACCTTTTTATATGCGCATGCCAGATATTACAATTATCTTTTGTCCAACCTCTGACGTGCCGGTTAATATACGTGTCGTTTTCCGCTGGTACGAAAACACGTACACTACCACTACACATGGCACTGGTATAGGTTCCTTTCATCCTTGTATTCTCTTCTTGTCGCGCGTAAATAGTACATTATATTATTATTATTATTTAAATGATGCGAAATTCACACAAACAATTGATATATATCAAGCAAAACTTGTGTAGTGACCAAGAAAGTAATCAGGATACATCAGGAGCGTACCGGTAGCCGAAGAAATTTGAGCAGAAACAGTTACCACTTTCTCCGGTATTCACCTTCACTTTTGAGGAAATCATGCGAAAACTGAAGAGGAAGAGATTGTACCTTTGCCACAAGTTTCCTACATAGTCACAGAAGAACGTTCGTTTTCGTCATTGTGGATGATTGTCATCAATTTTGAACGTTCCGCCATCTTTTGATAATCGCACCGCATCATTGTTGCAAGGTTGTTTGGTGAAATTTGAACGATTAGGCTTAAGTTTTCGTTCATGCAATGCGGAAACACTTTCCATTTTGAATGCTATTAAACAGATTTATATTCTTTAGAATTTCATCATGAACAATTTACTGCTTATATATACATTAATAAACATTATAAATTGACATGTAACACGTTAACTGTCACGTCAGTCACTAGTAACTGACACTCAACTTTTTGTTCGGGCGGCGTCAGTCATCGGTGGCTGACAGTATAAAATACGATATAAAACTATCTTATCTAGCGAGCTAAACGATAAGCAAGGCAAAACAGACTTGGCGCTATACGTGTTAAACGAATGTCTATAAGTATTTGGCCCTGCATAGAGTTTCAACCTTAGAAGTGCATTTGGCATTGCTATATCACAATACCAGCGCATTTCTAAGTGCGCGTGGTCTGACGGAGATTTCCTCCGAAATGCGCGTGGTTGTTAACGTGTTAATCAGTAAATTAATATCTTTTTTAATTCGGTGCACTATTTTTAAAGATTAAGCATAAAGTTACAATAAATGTGTGAAGCAATTGCGGTAGTCGGGAGAATCATGAAAGTAAATTGAAAAGGAAAGAGAACTTTTTCTTCTTACGGAACTATATCTTTTTGCTAAATTTTATTTTAAGGAACCAAAAGTTATATACCTTTCATTAATGTTTCCTTATAGCGTTCGCGACATGTAAAATTCAACAATGCAGATTTTAACAATAGAACTTCGTAATATATAATTGTTTTTATCTGCATATAATGCGCATATAATTGTTTTTATTCCGCAGTTTGTCCAATGAATAACCTGCATTTATTAAGAATTAAATATGTTTCTTGGACTAAATAAATTTCCGGCTATCTTGAGGCGGACGAGTATACGGAAATCATTGGAGTGTTCCACAACTGGATGCATGGAAAAGAATGCTTTAAATTATTAATGCGATTCAAAGAAATTATGGGTAGAATTCAATATCTCGTTTAAAAACTCCTTTTATATAAACATAACTTTGAATCAGCGGAGTCCCAAAGTTAAAACCTGTTAAAGGTAAAATCTACATGTCGAATATTATTAAAAGGCAAAAAAAGTTAACAATTTTTGGTCTTTTAAAGTACAGTTCATCATTTTTTTTAATACATCCACAGTGTTCAAGGATCGTTTTTACTGCGCGCTTTTGTTTTGGTTTCTCGATGCTCTTCTTAAAAACTAGACTCTCTAACTATGTAATGTAAAAAGACCTAATCTAATGACTAGTAATTACTTAACCTAACTTAAACATAAATATGACAGATGGCGCGTGTGAAAGGCTGATGGGGTTTGTCCCTACACCGTTACAGGCGAATACGCAACTACATACTGAAAAGTAAACAATAAGAAATTGTGAAGAAGCTAAAGAACCAACATTACACAATTCAATCGAAATGAGATCCAATAGAAAAACAGATTAATTTCACTTTGATATACACATATGTATAATTATACGTGTATGTGTGTTCATAGATATACGTAATGTATTTGTGAAATAATGGCTGACTATAAGTAGAGTGTTATGGCACACAGAGAAATGATTGTATGGATTTCAATTGTGATTTGAGTCGGACAAAATTACGTTCTATGCTAAAGTAAATATTACTTAAAGATGTCGATATAAATATTTATAATTTAATCTGGAAACAATTGAATGTCCGAACATGTTTGCCAATTAATACGAATTTGAGACCTTACAGAAATTGGATTCGAATAAGATTTACAATTGCATGTATGTATGAATGTAATGATGAAAGAAAGAGATTCATACTTAGAACAGAAATGTTGATCGTGTGACCATTTTGTCTATCATGCGATTTCTCATCGAGCGATTCAATGAACTTAAATTGTTTAGAAGAGAAAGAATACTTTCAATCGCGATGCGAAATACACGATACATATCGTGTTTTTTTCTTGAATTAACTACGCTGGAGCTGTTCTTCTTTGTATGTTGTTGAATTGTTGAACACATTATTGATAGAAGGGAGAAAGAAATTTATTTGACACAATGGTACACATACCAAGTGCATATACTTACAATTTTTGGGCAAAGTCACCCACAGAAGTTGTTGAACTGACTTGTTTAATGCCAAATGGGGTCGTTATACCCTTAGAGTCTAATCGCAATATTACATTGGCTGAAATTAAAGAGGTGGGTATGTAAAGAAAATTTAACAAAATGTTAAGACAATAGTAAAATTGTTGTCTTTCTTGTGTGTGTATATGTATATGTGTACAGATATACAAGGTGGGGCATTTAAGACAGTTCACCTGAATAACTCGCTTACTTTTGATAATAACAAAAGCGAACTAAGTTAAACTTATTAGATTTTGATGTTGATGTTACTAGTTTTTCGACAGGTAGAAACATAGAGTAAATATAAAGGTCAATCCTGTTTTTCGTTTTAAATGGAATGATATGGTATTTCATGTACATTCTGATATTGTTTTAAGATGAATATATACAATAATTTATATGAAGATTAACTACAATGGAAAGTAAATAATTTTTAATCAATAATAATTTTTAATTTTTTAAAACACTTCAAATACTTTTGGGTTTTCTATACTTGTTGATGTATAGTTCTTGTAATTGTTAATAGGAATCATAGGACATAAACAAACATATTCGCTATATAAATATACTAATAATTTGTACGATACTTATTGTAAATGATAATTATATATCATTATATATATACCATTTAATTGGTAGTCAAACTAATGATAGCACGGATCAATGTATAATGTGAATTAATGTTTGTTTATGTCTTATGACTCTAATTAATGATTACAAAAGCGATGCATCAACAACTAAAAAAATACAAAAAGTACTTGAATTCAAAAAAATTATTTTATCAAGTATTTTCCATTGCAGTTGAATTTAAGTGTCTTTGAATGACTTCCATATATAAATGATTGTATATTATGTATGTATTCATCTTTATCAGAATATATAAATGAGAAACCATATTCATTTAAAAAAGCAAGATTGATCTTCATATCGTCCCTATGTGATGCCAGTTATTAAAAAATGAATGACATCAGATTGTGTATCCTTCGAAACCAAGCAAGTTTGAACTAATATACTTTTTCATCATAAAACACAAGCGATTTAGGTGGTCTGGCTTAAATGTCTCATCCTGTGTATGTATTATGGTATATAATAAATAAATCATTTAATTTACTTAGGATCTATGGGATGAAGCTAGTAAATATCCTCTACATGGTACATTGAAAGACGCTCCTTCCTATGTATTTTCATGTATTAACTCTAATGCAGAAGTTGAAGAATTAAGAGATGAAACCAGACGTTTATGCGATATAAAACCATTTTGTTCTGTGCTTAAAGTTATAGAGCGTGAAGGTGTCAAAAGTGATAGAAATTTAGATTCTCAAATTGGTGTTCTTATTGGAAAAGGATTACACGAATTTATAGCATTAAGAAATTCTGAAGTAAACGACTTCAGATGGAAAATGCGAGTTTTAGGAGATGAAGTTGCAATGGCAAGACAGAAAAAATCTTGGATGGAAAAAGTACGTTATCAGTTTCCTACACGACTAGCACCAACTGCCACTATACCAAAAAACATTGAATGTAGATTAAAAGATGGAAATATCGTTCTTGTTGCTAGATTTGAAAATACAGAGGTAAGATAATAGACATTTTATTACTTTTATTTGTATAAAAACACAATTAATGTTTATATACTTGCATAAAGCTTTGCATATTTAATTAATTTGAACTGAAATTAGTTAATATGTAAACAACAAATTTATAAGCAACATTTTCAGTTTGCTATAGTAGATATCTGTAAACTTTCACTTTCCCTAACGATTTAACTCCTGATGCAGTTATGAAACGCATAAGTTTCTTAAAGTTCATTGTTGTTTCCTTTACCATTAATATTTTGGTTATTTGGGCAAATGTCAAACTCTTTTGATGTGATAATTTTGAATTCTATGATATAGTTGTGCGAGAAGATTTACTAGACGAACATTTTAGTGAAGTAGGTCGTACCTTATTCTCTGACAGTTGATTAAACATGAATAACTTCTTTTCATTAATTATCGTGTGGGTGTTATGTTTGTGTGTTATATCTTCAAATTCTTATGAAGCATTATGTTCTGAGACTTTTAAAATATTCTGTCAAGAATTGATGGGAGGTTAGATTTTGGCTAAGAAAGCTAATGCTTTTTAATTTGTCAAAAAACTGTTTAATTTGAATATAATTGGAATTTAATTTTAGGCGGCCTTTACATTTCAAATACCACATACTACAACTCCATATCAATTACTGGTATCTATTTTAAATAAACGAGCAAACACATTGATGTCTAAAGGACACCCAAATGATTTTACCCTGAAGGTTTGTGGACAAGAAGAGTATTTAATAGGAGACTATCCATTAATACAATTTAGTTATATTCAAGATTGTCTAGCAAAAGACATTACTCCTACGTTAATTACTCTAAGCAGAGATAGTGTCTCCGTTGATCAGGAAAATACTGTAGAGAATGCAGAAGCAGATGCTTTACAGCGTACAAGACCTTCATTCTCTACTTTAACCCTACGCAAAAAGGGTAAACATGTGTCTGCTTGGAAAATAGAGGAGCCATTTGTTTTTACCGTTAATGCTATATCACGATTAAACTGTGATGCCGCCCATCGCACAGTTGAGGTATCAGCTCGATATCAGTCTGGCGAACAAGTTTTTAATATCATTTTGAATTAAATTTTAAACAGCTAATTCCTTTCTCTCTGTTAATTCCTGTTTATATATAGATTGGCCTCCAAGCTGGCCTTTTTCATGGTGGCAAATCGCTGTGTGAAAGTCAGAAAACTAAAGAAACTATTGTCAGCGCCGAGGGTAGTTGTGAGTGGGAGGAAGCCTTGAGATTTGATATAAAAGTGCGGGATATACCGCGAATGGCTAGGCTGTGCTTTGTTCTATATGAAATTAGTAAGACTGCAAAAGGACTGAAAAGTCGTAGACTAGTTAAAGATACAAAACAAGAGTTTTTTATAAATCCATTATGCTGGGCTAACACCACTATATATGACTTTAAGTCTCAATTAAAAACGGGTGCGATGACACTTTATACGTGGACGTATGCCGAGGACATGCAAAACGACGATCTTCTACATCCTCTTGGAACGGTAGTGTCAAATCCTCATATAGATAGAGCGGCTGCTTTAATGTTGACATTTCCGAAGTAAGTTTTGTTTTTCTTTTTCTTTTTTTCTCTTTTTTCTCTCTTTCCTATATTTCTTCTTTCTTTCTCACTTCCTTCTTTCTTTCTTTTGTTTCTTCTCTTTCTTAAAGAATAATAATCTCCTTTTCTCTTCTACTTTTTGCAATCTTGAACACTTGAGCTATCTATCTGTCTATCTTTTGTATTCGGTCTCCGTTAGTTGGAATGAAAAAGAAAAATCCGTTCTTTATCCGACGCCTGAGAAAATGGTGGAGTACGCGCGAAAGTTGCGAGAATCATCTGCTGAACGTTCGATTCAAGAAGAACCTGATCAAGAATCTGATGTCGGTAAGCTTCAGCAACTTGAGCAGCTTCGATTATTAGCGGACAGAGATCCATTGCACGAGCTTCACGAGCAAGAACGAAAGATAATGTGGGCATTAAGGCATCACTGTCTTGTTGAGATTCCCACGCTCTTGGCCAAGTTATTGCACTGCGTGGAATGGAATGATCATAGGTGAAAATCTAAATATATTTGAAGTACCAAATAATGATAGGAGTTATTTTAACGACGTCGAAATTTTTGATAGAAAAAGAGAACGTTTAAATCTACTTTCCGATTCTCGACGTATACAGGGAAGTAGCTGAAGCTACGGCGCTGGTGCAACAGTGGCCCAAATTACCCGTCGAAAAGGCGCTTGAGTTATTGGATTACGCATACGCTGATCAAAACGTTCGAAGTTTTGCTGTACGTTGTTTAATGGACGTCAGTGACGAAGATTTGAGCCTTTATCTATTACAGTTGGTACAAGCGCTGAAACACGAAAATTATTTATCCTGCGATCTAACGGAATTTCTACTGAGACGTGCCCTCAATAATCGAAGAATCGGTCATTTTTTATTTTGGCATCTAAGGTTTGTTTATATTTACCCCTAAAGAAAACATTAACCTTTGCCTTCTTTTTCGTATCTGTTTATTTTGTAAAAAGTATAAACAAGATATTTTTCTAATCGTCATTTTGTTTTACCAGATCAGAGATGCAAGTAGGCGCTGTATCCGTTCGTTTCGGCTTAATATTGGAAGCCTATTGTAGGGGGAGTCAACAGCATATGCGGTTGTTGTTTAAACAAATGGAATGTCTAGGCAAATTGAAAAATGCTTCCGAGCAAATAAAACAGCGAAAAGATCGGAAAGCAGCGTTGCAAAATTTTCAAGAATTTATTCAAGAACCCCACTGCCAGGAAGCATTGTCGAACGTCCTTAATCCGTTGGATCCAAGTTTTCGGTGGAATCGCATTAAGTAAGTTTTAGTATTAAGATTAAACATTTATTACAATAAATTGTTATTGCATAAATAACTTGTTTATTAAATTTATTCAAAAATTAAAATTTTGTGTATATACATATTGTATATATGTGTGTATATGTACATTAATCATCATACATTAATAATTTATAGAATCGAGAAATGTAGAGTAATGGATAGCAAAATGCGACCACTTTGGCTTGTTTTCGAAAATGCCGATCCATTCGGCGATGATGTCTACTTGATACTAAAACATGGAGATGACTTACGACAAGATATGCTTACGCTACAAATGCTACGAATCATGGACAAGCTATGGAAAAGAGAGGGTCTGGATTTACGTATGAATCCTTATGGTTGCATATCAACGGAAAATAGGGTTGGCATGATCGAAGTGGTTTTAAATGCAGAAACAATTGCAAATATACAAAAGGAAAAGGGCACGTTTTCAGCAACTGCCGCTTTTAGGTATGTTTAAATATTTTGTAAAAATTACTGTCTTCAAATGGTATACTTTATGATATACTATAAAGTTTGACCTTAGTAGTAATATTTTCCACAGAGGTAATGAGTTTTAATAACATATTCAAGTGAGGTCAAATAATTGCTGCAGAGTATATGTTATACTTTTCCAATTATCTTTTTCCATTTTTCTTTCTGTCTATAGACGGGGTTCTCTGCTTGCTTGGTTAAAAGATCATAATCATACCGACACAGCGTTAAATAGAGCCATTGAAGAATTTACTTTAAGTTGCGCTGGTTATTGCGTTGCTACGTATGTTCTTGGAATTGCGGATAGACACTCGGATAATATAATGGTAAAGAAAACCGGTCAACTGTTTCATGTTGATTTTGGACATATACTAGGACATTTTAAAGAGAAGTTTGGATTCAGACGTGAACGGGTGCCGTTCGTGTTGACCAATGATTTTGTGCATGTAATAAATAAGGGTCAAACAAAAAAAGGTCAAGCTGTTGAATTTCAACGATTTCAAAGCCATTGTGAACAAGCTTTTCTTGTTCTACGGCAACACGGAGGTCTGATATTATCCTTATTCGCTATGATGATATCAACGGGCTTACCTGAATTGTCATCAGAAAAAGATCTTAACTATCTAAGAGACACTTTGGTATGTTAATATATTCTTTTTCTTTTACTTTAGCTTCTTGTGAAATTGACAAAACATTTTCGAACTTTTTCAAACTACTTGTGCATTAATTCGATTCTTCAACCACAGGTGCTCGAGATGTCTGAAAGTGAGGCACAAAAACATTTTAGGAGCAAATTTGACGAAGCACTCTGCAATTCGTGGAAAACTTCTTTAAATTGGGCTTCTCATAATATGTCGAAAAACAACAAAACAACATGAATAGAGACGAAATTGAATCAAATGTACAGTAAATACGAAAAGGCAGTATAAGAGATGAAACGAACGAATAAGAGAAAACGAATGGAATGGAGCAAATGAATTCGAGTAGAATACTTGTATAATATACATATAATGAGCGAGTGTCGACGTATTAAAAATGTAAAATGTAAAATTTTCATCCAAAAAACATATTGAGCCTAAAGAAGAAACGCAAGAGCAAGAGTGAATTGTTAAGATGACCTCTCATTGTTCATTATCAGCTGTTATATTCCTTTTGTTTAAACGAATGTGGGGACGCACGCCCGTACACAGAAAGAGAGAAAGAGAGAGAGAGAGAGAGAGAGAGAGAAGTTTACGCACTTCACTTTCCTCCTTGTTTTTCTGTCACATTTAAATGGACAGGAAAACGAAGTGATATACGTACATAGTACATATCATTGGTTGACATTGGGAACGCGAATTCAAGAAGATTAAACACAAATTATACCGGTGTTTTTTTTTTTAAAGAAACGTTTCAAGATATCCTTCTCTCTCGTCGCACTGGAAAACATGGTCGCACTATGTGCCATTTTATCAGCACGCTTATAATCATTCGATTGGAGTAAGGAATGTTCGAAGGGTTGAGGAAAATACCTAAAAATTTCCGAATAATGAAATACCACTGTATCGATTATAATAAACGAAGTTATTCTTCATTAGTCTTTTTCAGTGTTGAAATATCTTTTTAACTATGCAGTTTTTTGTTACATATTTAACAATTGAAAAAAAATACAAACACGATAATTTAATAAAAGAAAGAAAAAGTTGAGTTCCACTTATTACATACGTATGCACAATAAATATGTGTGTAAGGCCGTATGTATGTACGTATGTAAAGGATATTGCAATAAATGTGACAGATTTTTAAACTGGAATAAAAGTACGTGAAAGAGACTATGAAATGTGTTCAATGGCATTATTTATGGAATACAATTTACCCTAATTTTTAATAATGTAATGAATGTTATCTTCGAATTATAGACACATACCTGATTCTATTTGAATTATTGGTATACTTTGATATTTTGGATATGTATATAATACTGGTTGATGTATAGAGCAGTTTATAGTGATATATTAAAAAAAAAACACCACATATAAACTAGGTACTAAGAAATGAAAAATTTAATTCAAAAAGGA
Organism: Xylocopa violacea; assembly: GCA_963969225.1. NCBI lineage: Eukaryota > Metazoa > Arthropoda > Insecta > Hymenoptera > Apidae > Xylocopa > Xylocopa violacea. The sequence continues at coordinate 28,115,851 of CAXAJV010000004.1, forward strand.
TGAATTTGATTTACTAAAGGATGAATTTAAAGTGCTAATACTGTAATGCAGCGGTTCCTAAACTGTGGTCCGCGGACCCCTGACGCTCCCCGAAACAATGTTGACATCCTCCAACTTTACATTTCCCAACTTTTCGCATTTATTCAAATAACGCATGTAATAAAAATCCTACATGGTCAAGACTTTTTGTACTTGTTGTTCCTTAACTAGATATTAAGCTTAGGGTTGGGATGGGGTTCGTAAAAAAAATGTTCAAGAGTAGGTCCTCGGACTACATAAGTTTTGTAATCCTACGCCGTTGCATTGCGCGTCATTTCTACACAAATGGTTGTTACCTTATACGTATTTCAGTTTTCAAATCCGATGGTAGCAAAGAAACGCATATACCTTCTGTCCACAATTGGTACCTTATAGTTTTAACAACAACTCATAGGGGGCAGTAGACACATGTTCGTAGTTACTTGTATGCGCGCAGGTACCGCGTTAAGTGGATAATCCTGCATATGTAAATAGACACATTCATTATATTTTCAAGTAACATATCGTTTAGTTGTAATACAATTTCAATATTACAGAACCTTTTCATCTTTTTGGTGTAAATGTTAAAGATAAATAGGTAGACTAAAAGATTTTAAGCAAGTTAAGAAACTTAGTACTTAAGAAGTTAAGAAATTAAGAAGAAACTTCAACCCTCGTGCATTACAATTGTTGAGAACAATACCAGTAAGGTAATAAACATTTTTTCTTAAACAAATGAAACATACCGTTCAAGTGATACTAATAGAAGTTAATATGTAAATTTCGTACGTATTGAATGTATTAATAAAAAGGTATTAAATACCTAATTTTTTTTCCAAGCCTAATTGACCTAAATGATGTACGAGCTTTAAACATACGAACATACGAACATAGAAAATGAAGGAGGATAATGAAACGTATGCACGTACCATATAGAAATATGATAATGTATACATACAAGGGCATCGTGTGGATTTTTTACTGAGTTATTAGTTGATTCGCGTTGCCGATAAGCTCCTGGATCAGTCGAGTCGCGTTACATAAGTTGACAAAGCGGTGGCACAAGAAAGGCGACGGGAGATGGGATAGGCGACAGAAAATGGCGAGGGAGGTGGAAGACAGACGCAATCCGAGACTTTTATGCACTCCGTTTGTGTGACTACCTTACACCTAAATTATATCTTATCGTCATGTGCCGAGTTAAACACATCGAATTGTATCATTCTGAAAAGCATTGCTATTTTCGACGGCGATTGTTTGATTGTTGAAACAAGCTATAAGTGATACTGTGCACAGAGAACATTAACGTGTTTACTATATATCTCCATTTCTTTTAACGTTCTTTTAACGTTTATTCTAACGTTCTCATCTTTTCTATTGAATTTCTGAAAAGGACAGTAATTGTAAGGATCAATGAAACTGTATTTAGATACTATTGTCATGTTTGATGAAGTCCTAAACAAAAGATTATCAATTGAAACTATTTCGATTTAACATCAACTCGTTTATAATATCTATAAAATATAATGATATAGAACATGCGATATTAATGAGTGAGAAAATCAACCTGATCGATTGCGATTTCATTCATACTCTTGCATATGTTCAATGTTAAGGAACGATTCGAAGAAAACTTGAAAGTTAGAAGTGGATAAAGTTGATTGAGAATTGAATTGGAATCAAACGAAAAATGACCGCAACAGAAGAAACCGAACCGTTAATTTCATCGAAAGGTTTAACTGCCCGTGACAATAAACAACAAACAGTCTCCTACGATGCTATTTCTTTGGTAAGCAACATTAATATTAAGTGGCCCTGTAAACATTTTTTATGTGACTGGTTTATTATAAATCAATTAGAAACTGTGCATGCATAAAGTTGCTCGATATAAATAGTATTTACGTACTTATAATAGCATTCCTTCCTTACCGTTGGATAAACTTTTGGTTTCACTTAATTCCTAAAAAATAGTTATTGGTGATCGTGTAGATATACATACATATTTACACTCTGTACTTCCTCAATTTTTGTGGATTCTTCTCGTTTTAAAGGATACTTCGTCCATGGTTGATGCAGTATTAATGTAATTTTAAAAGGAAGTATTGGTAGCAAAATTGATAGAAAAAATTTTTCTACAATTACTTTTGTAAATTATTTACTTCTTTCCCGCTTGTATTCCACTTGTATGGTTTCTCGTTTAATTGTAGGAAGGAAGTGAAAGAAATACAACATCGTGTAGAATGGGTTACGATACGACGTCGTTTAAGTTGAAACCTATTTTACGTTCCTGTGCACTGACAACGCCGTTGATAACAACAGTAATACCTACGGCTACGCATTCGATTAGAAATACCGAGAATGAATCAATTACATATACATGGAGCGATTTGAATGTATATGCTGCTAGAATGAACGAAAAACCATGGGAGATGTTCTTCAAGAGAAAGAAACCGATTGAACGAAAACATCTATTGAAAGACGGTTAGAAGACGGGTAGAATATACATAACATATTGCATGCGGGCACGGTTTTCCACGTTTTTGAACGTGTAGCGGGCAAATCCAGCTTTTTTCGCGTGCTAGTTAACTTCAGGGGCAGAACAAGACAAGTGGAGGTCTTAAGCGGTAAAAATTTCGGGCCCCTCGCGGAAATGTGCAGCTTAGAGGCCAAAAATTTAACATTTTGTTTTTAGATTTGTTCGATTATTTTATGGAGGGCTTGTTGCACCTTTTCGGTTATTTCCAAAATCTTTAAGTTAAGATATTTTAAGATCTCTGACCTTACACGGCCGCTTAGTCCGCTTAGTCCGCTTACAACTTAATCCGCCCTTGATTAACTTGATAATTTATGAATGTTATTGATATGAAGAAGCTTAAGCTTGGAAGTAAAAGATTCACTGCTGTCTATCACGTAACTGAAATTACAATTCCCGTTTTCAACGTTTCTTTTTTTCCGGAATGTGATTATCACAGTCTTCCCGCCTGCAAGGTCACGTAACTGAGATTACAGTCCCCCGCTTCCAACGTTTATTTTCCGGACTGTGATCACAGACTCCCGCTTGCAATGTGTTAATGAAAAGTGAGAAAAATAAGTCTTGCAACAAAATTTGAGAAATAGTTTAATCCTTTGACTACGGCAGACTTTGAGATGCAGCAGTCTTGCCATACGGTAGGAGTCCAAAACTTTTCGTTAGGTGTGCATTTCTGAGAGAGTATATTCAAATAATCAAAACATTGAAACAATATTCATTTTTTTGTATTCTACATTGTTGCGTTGCAATTTTTCTAAGCGCCTCTAGGCGCCTACAGTATCACAAGCGCTAGTTTTCTAAGTGCCTTAGGCGCCAATAATAGTCAAAGGGTTAATAAAGAAGTTACCTGATTCGAATCTGAATATAACAACAATATTCATGAATATTGCTCTACTTGCTTGCAGTGTGTGGAGTAGCATATCCAGGTGAACTATTGGTAATTATGGGATCATCGGGTGCTGGTAAAACAACGTTATTGAATGCTCTGACTTTTCGTTCGGGTCGTGGGGTAACTGTATCCGGTGTAATGGCTGCCAACGGACGAAGATTATCATCAACGACGTTAACATCTAGAACTGCGTACGTACAACAGGATGATCTATTTGTTGGCACCTTGACGGTTAGGGAGCATCTTATCTTTCAAGCTATGGTGCGCATGGATCGAGGAATACCTATGGATCAGAGAATTGATCGAGTACAGCAAGTAATTAACGAGGTATATACCCTGGAAAATGGTAAACTCAAATTGTCTAATACAGGAGTTCTCAAACTACAATAATATTTAAACAAACAGTTTCATTCATTGCATTAATGACAATTGAGTATTAAATCGTTAGCATTTAATTGTGCACTGTTTGTGTGCCGCGGAGAAAAAAACTTGAGAACCGCTGGTTTAATAATTCTCTTTTCCTATTTTTCTTTTACGTATGCGTATTTCTCTTTTTTTGTTGCATTTCAGCTTGCTCTGACCAAATGTAAAAATACGGTGATCGGTCAACCTGGAAGAATTAAGGGGCTTTCCGGAGGTGAAATGAAAAGATTGTCGTTCGCTTCAGAAGTTCTTACTGACCCGCCGTTAATGTTCTGCGATGAGCCAACATCAGGGCTTGATTCTTTTATGGCGAATCAAGTGGTATCCGTGTTGAAGACGTTAGCCGGTAAGTGGGCGATACATATTGGATTATAATTAACTGAGATTAAGTGTAAGGAAAGTTGATGAGACACAATCGTGACGTCGTAGCGCGTGGGAAGACGGTTATTGCTACGCTGCACCAACCCTCATCAGAGCTATTTGCTCTTTTCGATAGAATTATATTGATGGCTGAAGGAAGAGTAGCTTTTATGGGTACAACATCGCAGGCTTGTACTTTCTTTGAAACGTAGGTAATCTGCAGATACGTAACGTATACAAATATATTACATATTGACACTTCAAATTTACCCTTTTGCAAATCAAGTACTTCTGCTTAATTATTTTATTAAAAAAAAAGGGAAACACAAAATGTAAAGGTAATAAGAAATAAAAAATTTCGTTCAAATAGGTACAGCTATTTATTTAAAAGTAATTACCAAATCATAATTACCAAGTCAGTACATATCAACAAGAAAACGCAAATGCATCGGTTTTTTGAAGAATCTGACTGCCCCCAACTCTTTAAGTCATCAGCAGCTGTTACAGTGGAACCATTATGTACATATAATTATGCATTGCGTAATATGTACTGACTTTAATGAATTGGTAATTACTTTTAAATAAATATCTGTAGTTTTTTGAATGAGATTTTTGATGTCTTAAAATATTTAGATAGAAGTACTTGATTTGTAAAAGCAAATGGGTGATTTGCAAATGGGTGAATTTAAAGCGCGAATACTGTGAATGCGTAAACACGTATAAACATTTTTTCCACAGATATTAATCAATATCACTATACAATGCTTTCAGACTTGGTGCTGCTTGTCCTAGTAATTATAATCCGGCCGATTTCTTTATTCAAATGTTGGCAGTTGTTCCAGGACAGGAGATATCCTGTCGTTATGCGATAAATACCGTATGCGACGCCTTCCAAAAGAGCGAACACGGCATGAAGATCGCATTAGAAGCTGAAGCGATAACCGGTGAATACGTAGATTCGCTGCGACACTCAAAGTACCCTAAAAGTCGATCACCATACAAAGCAAGTTGGTGCGAACAATTTCGTGCGGTACTTTGGCGTTCTTGGTTGTCGGTTATTAAGGAACCAATCCTGATTAAAGTTCGCTTGTTACAAACTGTCGTAGGTATTATATATATATACGTACATATACGTTGTGTATACGTATGTAAATAGTATCTTTCTTACAAATTGCTTTGTGAAAAGTAACAAACTTACTGTTTGTGCTAGATGGTATCCCTCTTGATTGGAGTCGTTTATTTTAATCAAAAATTAGACCAAGACGGGGTAATGAACATAAATGGTGCTTTGTTTATATTTCTTACCAACATGACTTTCCAAAATGTGTTTGCTGTAATCAATGTATGTAATGTTACCTTTTCATATAAAGATAAAACGTAAGGCTATATTATCGATACCTATGTACGTTTATGCATCATTTGTATTGTGCAGGTTTTTTGTGCAGAATTGCCGATATTCCTACGGGAACATCGAAACGGTATGTATCGTACCGATGTGTATTTCCTATGTAAAACGCTCGCAGAAGCGCCAATCTTCGTTGCCGTACCGCTTCTCTTCACTATCGTAGTTTATCCCATGATTGGACTGTATCCGGGAATCGATCACTTTTTCGTTACCGTTGGTATTGTTGCTCTTGTCGCAAATGTTTCAACGTCCTTCGGTATGTTTTCCATTACTACAAATGCATTTCTATTATTTCGATCTAGTTCTACCAGTTGCTACTGTTTCTATACACATTTTCATGTGCAATGTTTTACAGGCTATTTGATATCCTGTGTTAGTAACAACTTATCTATGGCATTATCCATCGGACCACCAGTGATAATACCGTTCCTGTTATTTGGTGGATTCTTTCTAAACACGGCGTGAGTATAAATAACATCAGTGGCGGATTTTTAAATAGGCTAGCTAGGCTATAGTCTACGGCCGCAAATTTTCGAAGGCGAAAACTTTTTTCAACGTCACCAAAAACGGACCCCCAACTTTGCCGAATTTCTTATCTTCCTTCTCGGTTCTCGGTAATTCCTATGAGATGAGAGTTCACTGAACTCACGTGCGAGGCGGGGAACCGGATGTGTTCACCAGAGTTTTCGGATCTCCGTCGCAAAGCACGAGAAAGGCCACAGTGAGGTTTTTGGGGTTTTAAAAGTCCGACATAGCCTTGAGTGCTCCCAGAGCTCAAGCTATCCATGACAATATTCCCACGAAAAGAAAAAGGTTCTTAGTAAGCCTATAGGCGGCACAGTTGTAAATTCGCCACTGAATAACATTCAGTATTTTAAACACGATATACTTATGTACACAATCTAATTTATTCGGTTTTTGTAGTTTATCTAGAAGTGTAGGTACACAATTTATGTAGTTGTATCTTAGTCATACGTACAATCGGAATCTTACAGATCCGTTCCAATCTATTTCGAATGGTTCTCTTACTTATCTTGGTTTCGTTACGGTAACGAAGCTCTCCTTATCAATCAGTGGTCGGAAGTGGAGACTATAGCATGTACTAGGAGCAATGCAACTTGCCCAAAAACGGGTCGAATGGTTTTACAAACGTTCAATTTTAAGCAGGTTTGTGACATATTAGTACACACTATATGCAGTTTCTATTATTTTAACGCTTGGAGATAAATTGTATTTTACTTCTTAGGTTGAGCCATAATTTTTTATCAATTTCAGGAACATTTCTGGATAGATATCACGTGCCTTTTCTGCTTAATTATCGCATTTCGTTTTTTGGCATTTCTTGCTTTACTGGCAAAAACACGACGTAACTCCAAACAAAGATAGAGGAAAGAAAAGAAAAGTGTTACTACATGTGTATTTAGTAAGCACTGCCGCTACTATGTACCAACTTTTTCCTCTCTGTATAAGTACATACATATGCGTACCCACTGTGCGTGATTGGTAAATTGACACCAGGCAAAAGGAATCGTGTGTCTATACGCTTTCGTGTCTCTTTTACTTCCCAAAGAGAGTTGTGTCCTTATTCCACGCTGATTAATTATACTTACATTCCATAGGGGTGTCAATTTGTCAGTCACGCATAGCATATACATACTATGTACAATGCATATACAAATATCGATATTTCATTTTAATATTCTCGTAATTCTTGTATTATTTTACCAAAACAATTAAAGATATTTTTTTATTTATTCAAGTATATAAATTGGAATATTATTCAAAGATAAAAAGTATGCCTGTATACTTAGATTGTACAGTCCTCATGTTTTCTCCCAATCTGCAAAATGAATTGTAATTATTAATATTAGCTTCTTGTTGAACGTAAAACATGTTCAGATTTGGAAAATTCCTTCTCCCTTAATCCTTCATTAATCAATAGTTCCAATGATCATCGGCAACCGTCAATAAAGATCTGTATTTATTTATTTTTATAACTGGTATTTCTTATTTTACAGAAAGTGACATTTGGAAATTAAAAGATAGAAGTTACAATATTTTTTTAGTAATATAAAAAGATAATATAAAATATAAGAGGGAGGAAAAATGTAAATAAAGTATAAACAAAATGTAAGCAAACTATAAATAAAATATCAAACAAAGTATAGGAGACAACAATTATTTCTTTGTAATAACGTACAAATAAACACAAGAAAAATAAAGTTATATACTCAAAATTTATGCTTAAAGTCCGACATTTCTTTGAGAATCAACAGAAAATTTGTATCCTGGCATGTAAGCCATAAACAGTTACTCTGTTTGAATTGAACATAACTCAAGTCAATTGTCATAAGATGAGAACTCTGAAAAAAAGATCCAGGCGCGATTAGAAGGATTTAATTATTATTCACTATAATGATCGAAATCGTATGCACTTTTACCATTAGGAAATAAAAAGTTAAAAGAAAATATAAATAAGAATAAGGAAGAGAGAAGTAGAAAGGGTGAGAAAGGGAGGGAGGGAAGGAGAGAAAGAGAGGGAGGGAGGAATGACCAAGATCTGGGTTTGATGTTTCGGTACTTCCTGCTGTCTCTTGTGGATTACAAGCGGTGGATACAGGGCAGATATATCCTGGTTGACCACTCTTCCAACCATAGAGTTTGATATCATTATCAAACCGGTTGTTATTCATACTGTGCGGGCTCGTATTCGTGGAAAAGGACAAATCTATACGAAACATAGTACATAGTACTTACATGCGTGGGAAAATAATAGATATTCATCTTAAATAATGTTTCAACTTATATATATTTAGCTATAAATTTCAAAATCCGACTATGAAATTTATTATTTTTGTTTATTTATGTTTATTTTGAATCACACAATATAGGTATCATACATGCATATACTGATATGTATGTAGGTACGTCTTCGTAAGTGGAAAATTGTGGAAAGAAAGTCAGAGACGTTTAACAAATTTTTTAGATTTATGATTGCTTATGTGAAATGATAATGTCATTAATTTTTACTGTATGGCGAAACTTAATGTTTAAAATAGGCGGAAATGAAAAGAACAGTTTGAGGAATTCGTAACACTATATATTCTTAATGGTGTTACTGGCAAGCTCGGACAAATGATTAAAATTAAGAATAAATATATTCTTGTCGAATCTTTATTTGTTTTATATATCCAGTGAAAACGGATACATTATGCTTGTTCGTTTAATAGCATGGACACCCTGTACACGTGTATATAGGTAAGGAATTCCTACGACTTACTATGTACAAAAATCCTTATACGGGGCACGTATAAGGTTTCCGTCTTCGGTTACTATCCATACCTAATCTGGTTTCCTATCGTATTTTTTGGTCTCTGTTCATTGCATATTTATCGATAGATATACGTACATGGTAATTCAGTACTGTGGAGTACATATAGACTTTTCACCAAATTGCGTTTTATGTATCGATTTCTCTGTGCAGTTATACTTTTGTCGGTACATAATATATATGTAATTATACAGTATTGGCACTTTAAATTCACCCTTTTGTAAATCAAACACTTCTATTTAAATATTTTAGTTAAAAAAGCTCTACATAATAACTAGGTACTAAGAAACCAAGAATTTACTTCTTGGCTATAAGTGTAGGCTAGGATATATAAATTATATTTACATTTTTCGTACATACATACTATTAATTGTATAATTATGAATTATGTAATATGTACTTAATGAATTGATAATTATGTACTTTTTTGAATGAAACTTGTCATTTCCTACTACCTAGTTTACAGTTGTTCTTTTAAATAATATATTTAAGTAGAAGTATTTGATTTTCAAAAGGATGAATTTGATTTGCTAAAGGGTGAAAGTGATTTGTAAAAGGATGAATTTGATTTGCAAGAGGGTAAATTTAAAGTACCAATACTGTACAGTATCTTACTAGCAGAAACATTTTAACCAATCATATTTACTCTCTCTCTGTTTCTCGGGATGTCTACTACACGGTGCATTCTTAAATCATTCTTGCAACGTTCATTTTTAAGATAATGACCTATAACGAATCATATGACTGTAATATGATATTCAGTCGAGCAATATGCATGTACTGTTAATATTTGAATGTTTTTAACATTATTACGCATGTGAAGTGACTTCCTAGGAGATCGTTCGAGGGTTTGAAAAACAAAGTTGACTTTTAAGGGTTAACCAATAAAAGAATTATATAATAACATCAAAATATGACTCTTGAAATCATTTAACTTTACTCTGAAACATCTTTCGCTACTGCTACACAGGATAATTGTCACATCACAATAATAAAAATAGGTAAAGCACCCTTTAAAAGCAGGGGTTCTCAAACTGAGTGCCGCGAGCGAACATCAGGGGCGCTACGGCACTATCATTTAATTTTCACTAAGATTTAGCAATTTAGCAGTAGAATCTGTTTTTATAACATAGCAATACCATTATCTCCTTATCTATGTTACATCTGCTACTCGCCAGCCATTTTTGTGTGTGTTTTAGGTCAAGTAATTTGAGGGTAAAGTAAACTAAATTTCCCATAAACATATAGGAAACAATGAAAAATTCATCCAAACAGTATTCTTTGCGGCATAGTGGTGTTAAAAATGTTCTACCTTTTTATACCACGTTGCAATATTACGAGTGCTATTTGTACAAAGGTTTAATTTTATTTTATATTATTATTTACCGAGCATTAAATTTACACTGTTTTTTCTTCTTTTCCCAAATATTCTGACAAGGGTGCAGCGGTGAAAAAAAGTTTGAGAACCGCTGCTTTAGAGGACCTATATTATATGTGTACGTTACAAGCTGTTTTATTCAACCGAAAGTGCACAAGATTACAGAACAGGTGTGTATGTGTACGAGTCAGGTGAGGACGGAACAGTGGTAACCGCGTCGTAGCGAGTTCAGTACAACTTCACTTGCGAAGTAGCTTGATTCTGTCGGCTGATCAGTCGAACATACATATGTAAAGTAAGTTTAAAGTCAACTTTACAAGTGGGGTGGCAGTTAATTTAAATAAAACATGGAAGCATAAGATTGATTGAAAAATATACCTGATTCAAAGATAACGATATAACGTTTACGAAGATGCAAATACAGTGTGTTTATTAATCATAATACATTCTTTCAAAGAAAATCGATGGTCTCATAAGGCTCAGGCCAGTCGCATAGAAGAGGAAATGAATTGTTCGGACGGTGTCACACTTTCGTGGAGAGATCTGTCAATATATGCAATAGATCGTGGACGTAAAAATGTTCATAAACAACTAGTTGACAATGGTACGTAATTTTACTTTTGCAAAAATCCAGTGTTAGAATAAATATTCACTCTTTGTCAAATAATTATCCGATGATATTCTTCGATTTAGTGCGGGGTGTAGCAAAACCTGGTGATTTGACAGCGATAATCGGTGCGAGGTAAAATGTTTTAAAATAACAAATCTTCGACAAGTACCACCGAGTGATGAATAAATAAAATATTCTTCTCTGTGTTTCTTTTTTTCTTTATTTATAATTTTTCCTTCAATTTAGTGGAGCTGGTAAGAGTTCATTGATGGCTGCGCTAGCTTTTCGCACCGGACGTAAGTGTATCTTAAGTACAGTCAACCCTCCTATAACGCGATTAATTCGTACTGCGTTATGTGGAAACGCGCTGTAAGAAACTCTAATTTCACCTGGTACCAGGTTAATTCCAGGTTAATTCGTGCCGCGTTATATGGAAACTGTAAAAGTAAGTAAAATATAAATCAGTTCGATTCGTTCTGCGTTCTATGAAAATTGCATTCTCAGAGTAGGAAATTATGATGCATACGAATATGAAATAAAATTTTATAAATACAAAAGGTAAGATATAGTTTATTACATGTATAAAATTAGGAGGGTTGTCGCAATTTTAGCTCCGTGTTATATCGGAACCGTGTTATAAGAGAACCGCGTTATAGAAGGATTGACTGTATACCTATACCCTGTGTGCGTGATAATTTTTTAATTTACAATTAATATTATTTGGTTTTTTGTAGCCGAAATTTTAGTCAGTGGCGACATACGAGCTAATGGGATATCAATTGATTCATCTTATATGATGCAAAATAGTGGTTATATGCATCAAGAAGATATATTTGTCGCATCGATGACGGTGATCGAACATCTCTGGTTTATGGTATACACATATGTATAGATAGATATTCCCCTCGTTCTCTTTCTCTCCCTTTTATCATATTGCTCCTGTTCTTCTGATTCTGCTCCAGTTTTGCTTATGTTACAGGCTCGAATGAAACTCGATGGAAGAATAAAAGTATCGGATATTGAAAAAAAAATCAGTGATTTATTAAAAGATGTTGGCTTAATGAGTATTCGCGACGTACGTATTAATAGTGGTATCGACAGCAAATCACTATCTGGCGGTGAAAAGAAAAGATTAGCTTTTGCCACTGAAGTACGATTACAATTATATCTTTCCTTATTGTAGTTTATATGTTCTTCTATTTTACATCCTTATTATACTATTCCTGCCTTTCTCTTTTTTCGTATTAGATTATCCCTTTGCGTTCATTTATCTAATTCCATATTTATATTATTACATATTCCATATTATACGTTCTGTATTCACAAAATTACAATCGATTTTTTCTAGTTGTTAGCAGATCCAAAGCTATTATTCTTGGACGAACCGACAACTGGACAGGATTCCCATTCAGCAAATTCTCTGATTGCTCAGTTAAAATGTTTCGCTTTGAAAGGACGTACTGTATTATGTACTATACACCAACCAAGTTCTGCTATATTCAATACTTTCGACCAAATAATTTTAATTGCCGACGGACGAGTTGCATTTGCAGGTGGAATCGATCAGACATTAAGATTTTTCGCAAGGTACTTGCGTTTTAAACAAAAAATCACTTTCTCTTGTCTAATTAAACTAATTGATTTCAACTGTTGATTTTATCATTAGTCAAGGATACGAGTGTCCACGGAATTACAATCCCGCTGATTTCTTGATAGCGACTGTTGCCATGGGTTCGAAGAATGAGCACGGCGAAGAAGTAGCCAAAAAAATGTGCGATGCTTTTTTAACTAGCGAGGCATCGAACGAAATCGATCGAATGTTCATGATGCAGATTCAGCTGGTGCAGTCATTAAAAGTAAACTTGTTTCGTTCCTTTCTTTCGACTTTAACTGATACCTACTTGTAAATGTTGGAACAGACGTTTGATCTTACACATTTCCTTTATTTATTATTCTAGTTACCATCCAAACTAGTTTTTGATAATAAATCAGTTGCGTGAGTATTCGAATATAAATTTCAAATATTGCCACCGTTTAACATTGCGCTGTATATGTACATGTGTACGTTACGTCTATTTGTTCAAGTTCTCGATATAGGAAGAATAAAACACGATGCTGTTCACAGCTTTATTGGTTGTTTTATCGAGATTTCTTGCAAGTATTAAGAGATCCATCGGTACAAATAATCAGAATATTTCAAAAAATGGTAAGTAATTCTATAAAAGAAGAATTATGTTTCTAAGAATTGAAAGTAATTCAATTTTCAGCAGCAAAATAAATAGTAAGGTTCATATTAACAGTACATTGTAAGACTAATATAAAACATTTGACAGAGTATAGCAGCTACTGCCGGTTTGTGTTTCATGGGTTCCGTAAACTTTAATCAACTCGGGATTCAAGCAACGCAAGGTGTCATTTTTATCTTGGTATCCGAGAATGCATTCTTTCCAATGTATGCTACGTTAGCCTTGATACCACAAGAATTACCACTTGTTCGAAGAGAGTACCGGACTGGAATGTATCCAATTTATCTGTATTATATTGCACGCGTACTTTCTTTGGCAAGTATATAATTAATAGTACATACGAAGTTATGAACAAAGAAACTAATAGATCACTACTTATGATACTTAGTCTCTAGACTTAGACTCTTGAACTATCTGATGAGAGGCATGTGTGTTTTCTAAAAACATTTTTAGATAATTTACAAAAGTAAATAATTCTTAATGAATGAAGTAAATTTCCAAAAATTAAGTTATGTATAACCGTATATCAAATTTGTATAAACATATATATTTATATATTTTAACTTCAACTTCTATAGCTTGTAATACCGCTCGTCTAATGTTGTCCGATTTTGTTTGTCACTATTACGTATTAATCACTTAGTTTATAACATTTCTTCGTTAAATACTTTTACAATTTTATATCAAAGGAAAATATTGTCGAAACGAATGAAAAAATTTCAGATACCTGGTTTGATAGTGGAGCCACTGTTATTCACTGCGATTTTATATTGGTTAGCAGGATTACGGAACAACATTGAAACATTTTGGTCAACGATACTTGTAATTCTTCTTACGATAAACGTGTCGACGGCATGTGGTAAAACTTTAGACAATTAATTTTCATGTTACTAATAATGAGATGGAGAAATTGGAGGACAATTACATATATTATAAACATTAACATAAATGTATTTCAGGATGTTTCTTTTCAACTGTATTTGAAAACGTTCCATTAGCGATGGCATATTTGGTACCCTTCGACTATATTCTCATGATTACGATGGGACCCTTCCTTAATCTAGGGTATTTTCAATTATTTTATCTTGTACAGGTATCCCTCGAATAGCACGGTACTCGAATTGCACAAAGTCGTGAATGTTATTGTTAAAAATGAACTCGATCATACATCTAAGGTGAGTAACAGTGATTAAACATACGTTAAAAAATTATTACGTTTATAAAATTTTACCTTTTACATTCTTAAGTTTCACTTTTTATTTTCAACGTTTTTTTAATTACAAATTTAAATGGATCTCGTGTTTCGAATTGCACGGTTTTGAATAGCACGGAACCAATTAATCGTATTATTCGAGGGATACCTGTACTATCTAGGTAGTAAAAAGAAAACAAGAAAGTCGAAGTATAATATAAATTAAGTATGACTGTCAAATTAAATGCATGGACGACTTTAACAGAGTGTCAGGAAATATACTTAGGAATATAGATGGAACGAGAGTGAAAGAGAAAGGTAGAGAGACAGAAAAAATAAAAAATGTACTTTTTAGATCATTACCACTATACATACGATGGGTGAAATATATTTCCTGGTTACTACACTCTACTGAAACGCTTACAATTCTTCAATGGAATGGTGTGCATAATATATGTAAGTTTTATTCTGTCACTCTGTGTGAATTTATAAATATATCTCTATCTCAAAGAAGTATAGAAGTTTCTATATAAATTTTTATATAAAGTTTTATAATATTTTCAGCTTGTGAAACAACGGATCCTGAATTGCCGTGTATCACCGAAGGAGTCGGTGTTCTGCGTTACTATGATTTTGACGAAAGTAATTTTTGGTTCGACTTGCTGTTAATGGTTGTTATTTACATTGTATTTCATATTCTTGCTTGTGTATGTCTTTGGAATCGTTGCAAATGGAAATAAGGAAATATTATATACCATCCTTTATATACATATAGACAAACTTATGCAAACCTCTGCTACAAAAAATTGGTGATTACCTTGACATAGTAACCATTGATCACTGCCGTTGTCGCTTTTATACTTTTTATAACAGACTATAAATTATTCATTTTTTACACTATTATTGTCAATATATGTTCTATATAATCGTTTTTAACGATGGACATAATATATCTACATTTTTTACAAGTCAAAGTTATACATTTATGTTCCTAAACTATTTATTTTATAATAAATGCGCATAGCATTATTTAGTGAATTGATATATCGATAAATGAATTCTTTTTTCGACTTTATCGACTTCGGTAGTTAAACTAAATATTTCCTAAATTTTGTGCTCTATATTGTAGAGGGCACCACAAGATCTATGCTTTTGTCGCACGATCGATATTTCAGAGCACAGAATATAAAGTCCTTTAAAATGATAGATTTATTACGTATCTCATCTGTGATGATAAATATATTCTGTACTTCTTTCTGTAGGGACAGATGTAACCTGTATTTCTTGTATGGTAAGAGGATCATCATCCACGATCGGTATAACGCTGCGTCGATATACAATAGATGTCGCGAATGTACGTTCTAGCAAAATAAGAATTCTCGTGCAAGGGTTTTACATTAGAGAGAAGGGAGGCGAAAGAGAGTTATGGAGTCGTAATGGATGGTGGGGTACTGAGGATGGCCTGTAGTGAAAAGAAGAGAGAAAACTGTGGAGGGAGGAAGAGGTGAAAAATAGAGGAAGACGGTTACAGTAATGGCGGGTAGAAAACAGGTTTATGTGACAATTTTTCCACAATTGGTGAAAAATAAACTACCGAAAACACTACAAAACTACACGAACGAATATCAGAAGTTACGCTTTTTTGGATTCTATTGACGTCTTTCCCTATGGGGACTTTACTGTCATCAGTGTGCTCGATTCTCTTAGGCAGCCATATTACTGTGCCTAGTCGTGTAGATCGTGAAGTGTCCTGAACGTTAAGTACCACATTATATGAATATTCTGTGCATCTGTTAAAGTAATTTCGTATACAATTAGGTCTGACAAATTTAAAAGATATAAACGGTGATGATTCGTACGAATTTTGCCAGTTATAACCTATTGGGTACTCAGATGCATAGTGTATATATATCGAGTCGAAGCGTCGATTCGATTGACATGAGGTGCATTTGTGGAAGAGAGTCGGCTGCTATTCAATCTTAAGTTTAAGCTAAGATGAAAATATTGGTGATCTTCGTGTCAAAATGATTGCACGGGTACATGTTGTGTACCGTTTATAATTATGTTTGTGCTATGTGCATGGATTGTTTGTTTACAAGTTACGTGTCCGTTAGGAGATATATTAATCTAAACGGTAAAGCTCCAACGAAATATTTATCAAAAAGATGTATTATGTCTTTGAAGACAATCGTCCGCTGAAAAAGATGTTTCAGCGAACATTATACCAGAAGCTCAGTGCCTAGCGTTTTCCTTTTCGATTCGTCCACGTATAGTTGCTGTGGATAAACTTTCTAAGGTCAAAGAAGAAAGTCAAAGAAGTAAATGCAGTTTTGTAGCACCAATTAATTTATATTAATGTATTGCTTTATCACGGAAGACCAAGAGAGCAACGACAGGGGCGCTGCGAGCACTTTATGAGCGACACTTCCTACTAAACAGAGGTGTGTACTTGAAATAGGTACGATTGTCTCCACATACACGCGCGCACGTAATTTTACGCAGTCATATTTACATGCATACGTCTCGTCTCGCTAAGAATCGATATATGTAGTTGTATATAGTCATAGAACTTTATTTTTTATGTTCGCAAATTTTAATTTTGTACGAACAGAAAATTGTATAACATCACGTATTTACTGTTATTGCCCTTTTTATTGTTCAATTAAGACTTAACAGACTTAACATTTCAATCATAAATAGTTATTTCAGAAGAAGTGAAACTGTTACATATTTTACGTTAAGTTTGAAGAAGGGTAAAAATAAAAACGTGTCTGTTCACACAAGGAGAAAGAAGAGATACTTGAGCAGGAAGACTTAAAAGAAAAATTCGATAAAATTCGTACCTCGCTATTTTATGCTCGTCATAATAAATATCATTTATCACTATCGTGAATCCAGTTAATGTATTCTTTTGGGAAAGTAGCAAATTTATTCGCATTTAACATTGCTGGTATTATTAATAAATGAATGTAAAACGAAAGAAAAAGTTGAATTACAGTACGTACGCTATAGATACGCAGCGAAATACTAACGAGAAAGCGTGCGGAAAGCGCGACAAAATGTATATGCGTGTACGCGCGCGCGTGCGTGTGTGTCCATGTATAACGTAACATATTTCTATGTATGAATGAATGCGTAAACGTATGCACGTATCTATGTAAACGTTAGTTACTTCAATGGTTAACAGAGAAAACAGAAAAGACCGCAGTTTGATATTTCGATCACTGTACGCGAATAGTAAGTCTGAGCTAAAGTATATTTAGATATTTCAAAAGAATCTCTATTACGTGCGGAACTACGTGATCTCTTCGTGTAGCTTTGATAATCGTGGAAAGGTTAAAATGTAAAGTTAGTAGAACAGAAAATCAACGCAGCTGAAAAGAGATTTATTATATTTGATTGTGGTGTGCACATGTGTACGATGTGTAGGAGGTAATCAATTTTTTTCAATTGAATGATTAGGTGAAATGATTAGATAAGGTCAAGATCAGATAGGGCGTGACTTCTTTTCTGACGGATAGTCCAAGTAATGTGATACAAGAAACAAGATCGTACGGTCGAGATTTGCCGAAAAAATTGGAAAGTAGATATAGGAAACGCCGAAACGATGTTACGGATCACGTATGATTTTCCCTTCTCTCGTTGCGTGACAAATCAGAGTGAAATTAGAAGGTAGAAAAAAGAAAGGGAGCAGGAACAATATTTGAACAATATTATTCCGAACCCGGTGAATTAATCAAGAAAGTACATGCGTATATATTTATTATACATATATGTATGTCGTGATACAGAGAAAGTAGAATGGCTTGCTGTTCATATTAGTTGCGACCGACGTTGTGCGTTGTATGTAGAAATGAGTATGTGTGTATTGGTACCATACTCAGTGAAGTATTCTACGTGTATGGGAGAAAAGCGTAACCGATAAATATTCAATAATCGTTATATATTTTAGAAATATGCGGGGGAATATTTACTTATTCATTGGGTGAAATATTATAAGTTTGTAGAAAATTAATATCGCGATTTTTTTACTCTCAAATGCGTACATATGTATCTGCCAAACGTTTCTAATGTGAATATACAAGTATACTAAATTATTGGTTGCTTTTAGGAAACAAGCACAATGTCTGAGGACCGAAATAATTCTCAAGGGTTGGTTGGGCAGGCGCACACGGTACGTAAAACTAAACGATCGTGCCAAACGTTTGATTCGGTGCAGTTTATTTTAGTGAGCTAAGCTGGGAAACGCACTTTCGAGACGAAGCAAGAATAGGAAGGAAAGAAACCGAAACGATCAGATCAAACTCACAAGAGCGTTTCATGTTTTCATATAGAGTGTGAAATGAATTTCACAACTATCTTTATTTTCCTATAATGAAATGTTTCTCTTTTCGTCTTTCTTATTCTTGTATTCCTTCGCTGCTGTCTCCCTGTATTAAATAGGAAAGTTTTCGATGCTATGTAACTTTGCGTTCTCATTAGACTTTCGTTATTATTTGTCATTACTATGTTTTTATTTTGCTATAGACTGTTTTAAATAATATCAAAAGTAGCCCTTCATAATCGCAAATCAGTAATAAACCTAATAAAGTTCTATTAATGAAACAGTAACTCTTTCACTTTCTTCCTTGATGTAGTGAATGTATCGAAAATTTTTGTTATAATTCAACTTCGTTTAAAGTCGAAAGATGGAGAATTCTAAAGAATGAATTTCTTTTTAGATAGAAGACGGTGTTTCGGATCCAAATTTTGCAACGACATCGGCACTTTCAGTATCGTCAAGTGCCGAAACAGCGGCTACTGGTACGATAGCGACTGGTACTAGAGGCTATGTCCAACGTAACGATTCGCCTCCTCGAGGCCCACGAACACTGTTATTACGTCGTGGTGAAAATGGTTTTGGTTTTACTCTTCGTCACTTTATTGTTTACCCACCAGAGTCCTGTTGTGTAAGTATTCAATTCAAAATGATTTATATTTTTCCCTCTCTCACTCTCTCTTTTTTTTTCTTTCTTTCTCTCAGTTTTAAAGATTTGGTATTCGTTAGATGCTACCAGGACATGAACGAACAAGAATCGACGAACCGATGGATACGATATTCGTGAAACAGGTACGTGCAAATTCACCAGCAGCGGAAGCAGGATTACGTACTGGGGATCGAGTTGTTTCTGTCGATGGAAAACCAACACGTGGTGAACAGTATGCAAAAGTAGTGCAACGTATCCAGCAAGCGGATCCTTGGCTACGACTTCTTGTAGTCTCCAAAGAAGACGATATTTTGCAGAGATATTTTGGCGAGACTGCACACAATCCTGAAACAAATCAACGACCGTGGGTGCGTTCTCCGGAAAGAACTGGTCTTAGACAGCAGCGTAGATCTGTTAGTTTGATTCCGGGTTTGTCGGCGAGAACAAGACAATCTTGGGTTTGTTCCGGTTCAAGTTCAGTGCCAGCACCATTGTGTCAAGATTGTGAATCAGATCGACCATTGCTCGATGATGGCGTTAGTACCAGTAATTGGGATCGCGATATTCGAGTAAATGAATTCCCCAGAGAAGTGCAACAAGCGCAAGGTAACAATAGTAAGACACAGTCGCAGTCACAGTTAACAAAAAACGTGATGTATCGTTGTAAACCTTCGCAAGAGGGAACTTGTCGGTATAAACCAGACGAGAAAGTAAGATTACGAAGTCAACAGCAACAATCAGTGCAATCGTATGATAGATCTAATGAATCGGATTTGAAGTACGACAAGTACGACCTTTACGACAGAACACGTTCCGAATCCATTTATTCGAGAACTAATAGTGATCAGATTTACGATAGAATCAAGGATCCAATATATGAACGTGTCCGACCCGGAGAATCGGCACGAACAAACCTCGAGGAACGCCACCAGCATCATCAGCAACAGCAGTATTATCAGTCTCTTCAGCAGCACTCAAGTTTGACACGATTTCCATTATCTCGGGCGGAGCCACAGGTACCTATTTATCGTCTTGCTACAAAAAGGATGGGTTCGCGACGCGCCAGCGAAGGTAGTACCAATAATCTAGCAATCAACAATTTCGAAACGGCCCTTAGGTGCTGCGAGCCTGGGTCTAGATACAGCATTGACTCTAGAAGAGATTCATCTCCAGCACACACCAATGATCCATCTTGTTATGATTCTAATCCTACTTTACTCGGAAATGAGACAAGTGGAACATGTAAAAATGAGAACCGAAATGTATATAAAACAAATAATGGGACAGGCTCGGGTTCCATTACGAACACAAGTATCGGAAGTACAAGTATCGATGACTCTGTCATCATGACAAGGCTTCGTAAAAGCTTCGAACAGAAAGAAGAGTTTTTGCGAAGACCGAGTCATCCGATTGGTTGGTTTCTATCCGAAAGAGAAGGAGGCCTTGATTCCTCTTTGGTTCGAAACAATACTTCTGCGGCTGTAATTCCGCGAGAATTCTACGCGAGACCGCAGAAACTTCAAAAGCAAATATGGCCGCCAAGTGATCCGAAACAGGATCAACAGTCATCAAATTGGAGAATTGTTCAATTTGTACCGGATAAGCCCTGTCCTAATCAAAACGTTCAACGGAAAAAGAAGAATAGCGATATGACAGGAGAAACTGAATATTTTAATTCTCTAAACGACGAACAAATCTTGGAAGAATCTTGTACCGCGATGGAACATGCACGTCATCAACAGATGGTGATGAGCGATATAGGTAACAGCCGTCCCGTTTACGACGAAGACCGTCGGGATTCGTCCGATTCGAAAGAAGAATTCGGTAAACGTCAGGAACAATTACAATCTAATGTCTGCAAGTCGAATTCAAATTTTGTTGGTACATATGTTGCAACGAGGATGCATGAAAATGCTGGGCACGTTGGAGCTATACCCTCGAGCGAACGACAATCGATGGACACGAGAAACGGTGCTTCTTCTCTGCCTTCGTCTCCTGGTCCTGAGAAGAAAGTAGTAAACGATAAATTACCGCTACTTCCACAAGGACTTCAAATTGTATCGAAACGCGCAAAGCAGTTCGAGTCGGGACGCCTGTTAAGTGACGGTGATGAACCGACCGGGGATCGGACCAGCCTATACAAAAGTGAACTTTCAAGATTATCGAATAAGCGTAGTGTACCAAATGTTGCCGTTCGGAAAAGGGAATTTGAATCGAAAGCCGAAGCTCAAGAACCGCGAAGATTACCAGCGGTGTGTTTACCCATTAAGGAAACCAAATCTTTGGATAGTGGTAAGTTATTAGCTCTTGATATTTCTGACTCCAAATAGGACAAAATGAAAGGAATATATACCCTACAAGTAAAACAGAACGAATGAAAAAACCAAGACCTGTAACACTTTCCGACATTCCTTTAATGTTATTATTATAGTCCACCCTTAATGTTACTCTGCCTTGTTACTTTGAATATTTAGGTAACGGATTAAAAGGAAACAGAGTAATACCTATAGGAAGCAGACGCATCCATTGCGAACCACCAGTCAACTATCAAACAAAGCTACAAGGTAGAGGAAAGAGTCGAGTTGGTTGAATGTGTTGTATTGGCTGACGTACTTTCTGTCTCCTTTCCTCTTCTCTATTTCCGCATCCCGTGCGCGTTGTATTGCTTGGATGAAACACAATTACGTTCATGTATACCTGTTTAACACCATATAAACTTGCGAATCTATTGTATACTAACACTGAAACTATGAACATTGTGTTACTGTTGTATTTATAAAAAATTATACCAATATCATATCTTTTTAATATCATTTTTTGACTCATACAGAGACATCGAATTCAAGGATCGCTGATGGTGAAACTATACGACCGAGAATTCGCAGCAATAGCACAGAATCGTGGGAATCGACGAGTGTAAATAATTCAATAGAAGCCGACAGGCATCAATGGTCCCAAGGACAAAACGATAACGACCGAAAACGAGATACGAATGAAAACGACGATCAGGGTTACGTTGACGTAGTAAATAGCAGTGAGAAAAACATCGAGAAAGGATCTAGAAAACAGCAGCAAGATGGTTATTCAGAAATTATCGAAGCTGAGCATGGTTAGTTCCTTTCTCTCTTTTTCCCGATTTCTCTTCTTTTTCTTCTTTCTCTTCTTTCTTTTTGTCGACTTTCCCTCTTGTAATCTCGATGATATTCCATCAAAGTTATAATTGTAATCGATAATAATTAATGATTGAAAGGTGTGCTCCCATCGGATGACGACGTGCAGAGAAACTGTGTTGTGTTCAGACGACAAAAGAACACGCAAATCGGTAAGCGTCTCGTTACTAGAGGAACTATTTGTCTAAGTATTTTATGCATGATATTTCTTCCAGCGGACGAAGATCGCGCTATGAGAAGAGTGTCATACTTGAAGGCGACTTGGAGTGAAAGAATACACGTTGATAGTGACCTAGAACTGAGCGATTCTGAACCCATTATTCATACTTATCGAAGGTGAGTTCGAATTTTTACAGCATCACGAAGAGGTTCTCTGCCTCCATATCGTACACACTCATACGTACATATATATATACATACATATATACGTATATAACGTACGTAGCGCGTCTCGCGTTCATGTGTACAAATTAAGGATCTTCCTACGGTGTTTGGCTTGCGGATCGCTTGCCTGTCGCAGTTACATCAGTCATTAGTTACATCGCGAGTATACATCAAGTTCTGCCTCCGTCCATATTTTCAGCATTCATAAAAGATGGCGGCTACCGTTGCTTCCAAACGATATAGCATCATTGCGTCGCATCTTCGAGGAAGTGACCCAATCTACGAGCTTAAACAGAAATGTTAATCGGTGAGAATAGTACATGTTGAAAAAAGTGCCAAGATGCTGCATATCATTTCTCGTAATTCTCTTGGCTTTCACCGCGATGTTATTACTGTTATTGTTCCTATGTTGTGAACATTTCCATGATTGATTAAACTGAATTCATTGTAATATGCTATGTATATACTTATGTACATATGCATATTAGAATAATTCCGATCAACTTCATTATTCGGTTTAACTGCTTCGCCTTTACACATTAACTGTTCATGCTAATGTGACAGCAGTTGTAAAACTAGTCTTTAATATCTTATGCGTACTCAAAAAACACTTTGCTGTGTTTGTGCTTATAATTATGCGTGCGTGCGAGCGCGTGTGTGTACTATTGCTTAAATGTAGTTCTGTGAATTCCGTGTGATTGGAGCTGGCAATCGAAGGATGAAAAATC
The DNA here is from genome assembly GCA_963969225.1 of Xylocopa violacea. Lineage (NCBI taxonomy): Eukaryota > Metazoa > Arthropoda > Insecta > Hymenoptera > Apidae > Xylocopa > Xylocopa violacea. The sequence continues at coordinate 28,139,482 of CAXAJV010000004.1, forward strand.
CTTCTTAATATTAAACTTAAACACATTTTTTTTTTTTATTCCATTAATAATTTTACTTTATACAATTACGAGATAAAAGGGATGAAAACAGACTCGGATTCGTCTTGATTGAGCAAGTAACTAATACGCAAGTAGCAATTGTTACATTTAAAAAACATACACTGGCTTTTTCAGCAGTAATACTACTGGTACCGATCAAGAAACAACGACTGGCATTGTAAAAGGCGTTGAACAAGTGGACCGGGAGGGACCTTTGCATGTTAAATTTACTGTACTGGATGGTAAGGTAAGCACGACTGTAAAATACATACGCATATGTAAATAAATAGATACAGTAATGTGCGGATATAAGTGCAGTGCTTCTAATGTGAAATAATTTGGCTCGTATTTTCACTACTTGTTTCCAAGTAGCCGGCAACAAAGAATAGGGAACGATAAAAAGGAAGGATCGATAATTTACTATTAATACAACAGCAGTGTCGCCTAAGCACACAAATTTAATCTCTGTTTTCTCACTTACTCTTACCTCCTTCATTCACCGTTATGAAAAGTAAAGACAATCATAATGAACTACCTGGCACGGAATATTTATTCAGTCGAGGCAATACTCATTATCTATTATTATACTGCATATATCTGATACATGAATTGAATTTTAGCGGTCTTCCGATCGTTCGTGGAAGCAGGTATGGGGTGTTCTTCGTGGACCGATTCTCTTCTTTTACAAGGATCGTCAAAATCAGGTATTTTGGAAATGATACACATTCTAAAATGATCAAGATTCGTTTACTAATAGTAGAGATTTAAAAGATTTATTTTTCAATTCTGTTTAGAATCCTTCGTTGGCTAATGACGGTGAAAGTATAGCCCAAAGTGTAGATGTGAGATGTTCTCTTGTAGATATCGCGGAGGATTATACAAAACGTAAACACGTCCTGCGGTTGGCGAATCCGAACGCAGAGGTTTTACTGCAAACTGAAAGTGCAGCGTCTAAAGCACTATGGTTACGAGCTCTACATGAGCATGCTGCTACTGAAAAACCGTCTGTAAGTTTAAAACATTCACTTAACTCTCGATTACGTTCGATACGAAGTAATATATTTGCGTATGATTATTAACGTTATTGCGCTCGTTCATATTGTTGTGTTACATCGTGGTTTCATTTCATATCATTTCGTATTCCAGGAAATTGCGCACAATAGCACATTAAAGCAACAGGCTGTCCCTCAAACTCCAGGTCCTACTAGTAGTTCTACGTCATGTCAAACGGTAGCAAATACTAGTGCAATAACAGTATCAAATAGTGGTAGTCAACGATTAAGCCCCCTTCCAGGGCATAAAGGTATCAAGAAATTGACATCGTTCAGAAACAGATCTCCGACGGGGCAATCACCGGTAAATAAGACTCGAAAACCGAGTCAAACGATCGAAAGTTTGGTTTCACCAAAGTCAAAGACGTGGAAAGGTAGAGTCGCTAAACAACTTCGAAAAATGCACGGTCAAACCGGATCTCCTTCTTCGCCAACTACGCAATTGCCTCCAGAGGGTGCTACTTTCAAAGTACCGCTTGAACTTTGTCGACCGGTAATCCACTTCTGTCTTTCTTTCTTCCTTCCGTCCTGTCTTTTAACTCTACATTTTTCTGTCTCTTTTCATATCTTAAACGATTATCTTATTTTCCAATATGGATAGTCATCTTTCTCGGAATATGTGCCGTTGATCGTTGAAATGTGCACGAGTATCGTTGAAGCGAGAGGTCTTGAAGTTGTTGGAATCTATAGGGTACCTGGTAATACTGCAGCTATTTCCCATTTAACAGACAGCGTGAACAAAGGATTCGAAAATATAAATCTCCAGGTAAAATATTTATTATTTCTTTGTGTACGCAGTAAACATTCGTATTTGTTGTTAAGGACACCGTGCATTATGCATTTTCTTTCTCGGTCTTTCTAGGATCCAAGGTGGAGCGACGTAAATGTAATATCTTCTCTCCTTAAGTCATTTTTTCGGCAGCTTCCGGATTCATTGCTCACCGCGGAATTGTATCCTATGTTTATCGATGCTGATAAAGTTGAAGATCCTCAAAGAAGAATGACAACGATAAGGAAATTGCTTAGGGATCTTCCAGAACATCACTTTGAAACTCTTAAATATTTAATGTTTCATCTGAAAAAAGTAGTCGAACACAGCGAAGTAAATAAAATGGAAGCAAAGAACTTAGCCATTGTGTTTGGTCCCACCTTGGTACGGGCAAGTGGTTCCAGAGATAATATGGTCACTATGGTTACTGACATGTCGCATCAATGTCGAATAGTTGAAAGTTTGTTAAATAACGTATGTATAATGGACTAGTATGATGCTTTTGCAAATGTGGAAAAAAGGATTGAAATACTGGTTGCATCATATTGCAGGTTGATTGGTTCTTTTCGGACGATGACTTGGACGATTTAAGCAGACTGAGCGTTAATCTTAGCCTTCCAGCAGACACTAGCGAAATAGAGGCTACAACCTCCACTAACAATCATAATTTATTATTAAATAATATTCAAAAAGTTGAAGGTACGGCTATCATCCTTGTACACTGCAATTCGTATTCGTTCGATTTCGTTTGATCAATTCATTCGACTACATTTTAATCTGAATGATGAAATAGGAGTGCGGGAAATGGCATCTGCTAAGGACATTGTATCATCCATCATATCCGCTGCTAATCGGAAAATACAAAGGAGAAGGAAATGCCAAGACGAAACAGACAACGAAACCCACCAAGTCGATAAGGTTTGGTTCGATACGAGAGATATAAAAATCCAAATTGAAAAAAATTAATTATCATGATCGCGTTTGTTTGTTTCACATTTACAGTCAAGGACAAAACAAGAAGCGGAAAATCAACCAAATCGACGAAGTATGGCATTGAATGAGAGGCAATGTTCCGTTAGTGAAATCGTTTTCATGCATGAAAATAAAAGTCAGTCGAACTGCTCGGCTGATCGAACCACTAGATCTCCGACACTCGACGGGACCGCAATTACGCGTAACTCTACTACCGCTCGTAGCGATGGGATAGCTGATCGCGTACTAAACACTCACGACGTGCTAAGCAGCCAAGATGATGGTACCCCGGTTGAAAAATCAAACAAATACTTAAATCCTGCTGTCGAGTCAATTCAATCGATTCAGCCGACTCGCTGCTCGGCCGTCTCGTCGGCTTCTGAGTCTTCACGACTCTCTAGCGAGACTGGCCTGAGCTGCTTCGACGCTAGTTCGACCCTTTCGAGCGCTTCGAACGACACCAAGCAAAGTAACGACGAGATCACGATACGGACGTATGCTGGATTGAGCGCAACTACTCAAGAACGTATACGAAGATTCGAACAGGAGACAAAGGCGATGTTACAGAGGGATCAGAATCGTCAGAGGCGAGAAGCTGAAAGAAGAGAAGAAGAACGACGAAGAATCGAGTTAGAATGGCAGTTGGCGAAGCGTGAAATGGAGAATGACGATCTACTTGACAATATAGTCGACACTGCTGTTACTACACCGCCAACTTATCTTTCACCAGCAAACCATCAATTTTCCAGTTTTACGGACAGACTTACCGATAAATCTTACCTCGATATCGGCGCTCGATCGACCACTAGAACACCGCCTCTTTCAATCGCTGTGCAACAACAGCCTACGTCCCTTAACTTACGACGAGTCTCGCAACCCGGTAACGATGAACCTGCTACGATTTTCACTCCGGAAAATATACTAAGCACTACTATAAAGAAATTAAAAACCGATACGGAGGTAAGTACTATTGCGTCAATTGCCAAACATTATATCGTGTCCATTACTAATGAATAATAAAATACTTCGAATTCATTGCTTTCGTTACATGAAATTTTCAGCATATGTTGGAACCTTCAACGCTTCCTTTAATGCCTGTTCGTTATGGAAGTTTGGATTCTTTACACGAAACACACGACATTTCTCAGTCTCATTCGCTGTCGCCAACAAGTCAACAACGAAAACCTCTGTCGAGCGATGTCTCGGATGATGGTTAGTAACCGTACGCCAATTGTATATTTTTTCTTTAGTGTTTAATCGAATCATGCGTGTATCGAATCGAGAAAACTGAATTTACAAACATGATTTTTCAACATATAATTAAGATGAGATGTGTACCCTCATCCAATGTATGTATATATGTATGCGTGTTTGTATGTATGTATGTATCTATGAGTGTATTTATACATTCTTTTTATATTTCTCTCTATGTAACGTTGCTTCTGACGTTCTCGGTGAGTGTAGCTGGATCTTGTTTTCTACAATGGACTCAGAAGATTCTGACCATTAACAAAAAGCTTTCTAGGTACTTTTCATTTGTTATCTCGCTATTCTGTGAGCGATTTATATACGAACAGTCGTCTGATATTGCACGATAGTTACACATAGTTGTTTTAATCAAGTTCTCTCGTTCATCTTCTTGTTCTTCTTCTCCTTTTTTTGTTCAGCTCTTTCATTTTTGAATGTTACAAAGAGAAGATACTGCATTTAACGAGTAGAGTATTATTACCAATTTGTTTCTTCTTCATATCTCTTAGTTAGTTTACAGTGTTATGATATTCATATACAAAGATGATTTGTCGCATTCTTTAATAATATTATTTATCAAATTCACTCTTTCTTTTATATTCTCATTTTGCGCGTGCACACGACAAGTATTTGTCACACTGAATCGTCGTGAATTCTAAGTTATTTAACTTGTGTACAGATTTTATTTTCCCGAATCAAATCGAATCTTTCTAAAAGATACATTCGTTAGAAGCTTCAGTAGGGAAGCTTGACCGCTTGATTGCTCGCTTGGTTGGTCTGTGCATTGCCTCCTGCTCGATCTTCAAACGAGTCTCGCCTAGAATCTCCTGTCAATGTACACCACCGCCTCTAAAATCTCTTGTCAATGTACTGTATCGAGTGAATTTTTCTTTCTCTCTTTCTCTATCTCTCTATCTCTCTTAGGGTACCATGGGATTATTGGCAACGTATGTATGCATCTAATCTGTGTGTGCGCGCGCGTATCTTAAATGAGTAGATAAAAGGGAAGGGTAAAAAAGTGAGTGAAAGTTCCTAGCTAGCATGTTGACTATTATTGGTAAATAGGTAAAAAACCATAGGGTAAAATGAAAGAGAAGGAAAGAATGGAAAAGAGGAGGAGAAGGCTAAAGAAGTATGAAACAAAAGAGGGATACCAAAACTAGTTTTGGCCGAGAGCAAAATGAAATCAAGGAGAGAAAGGTGGGTGTAAAAGTCGACGAGGGGGCAGGAGAGACTCGCTTGCATTCGTTTGCTCGTTGTTCATTCTCGCTGGTGCGCCACTGCCAGAAGCTGTTAGTACATGTTCTCGAAGGGGTGTCGATTATGACGATGCGAATGCGTTGAACACTCTTAGGCAAACGGCAAACCCCGGTTTCTGGTGGTATATATCGTCCCACCTACACGGGACCGCAAGCCCCACTGGTTCTGCCTCGAAGACACCGAGCCCATCGACAATCCCGATGCCGATGCCAGTGCCAATGCCAATACCAATGTCAATGCCAATATCAATGCCAATACCAATGCCAATGCCAATGCCGATGTCGGTGCCAGAGCGAATGCAAGTGCCAGGGTCAGTGTCAGACGCAGCCGATGTCGATGTCGCGCAACGAACATCGACACTCATCGCATCCTCTTCGGGAATACCGGCCTCAGAGCCCATCCTGCCTATCGAGCAGTCAACACCGCGAGGAGTATCCTCGGGCTCAGGGGCCGGATTCTCTTCCAAGACTTTAAACAGGTTCCTTCGAGGTAAATTACTTGGTCTGCGGACCGAGGTATCAAGTCGCAGTTCTCGACTAATTCTACGACTAGCTTACACGAATGGCTTCATACTCTTTATTTTTGCTAAGCACATGCTAATAACAAACTTCTAAACTACCGTATCTCAATTAAATTTCTCAATTGTTTCCTTTCCCTCTGGTTAAAAGCTACATCCGTCCCCAATTAAAACTTCTACAAACTACAAACATTTCTATGGTTTTGTTTTCCTGTATTTTTTCGTTGCACCCGTTCTTCTTTTCTTTTTTTTTTCTTTTTACTTTTCATTGTCTTCCATTTTCTTCCTGTTTACTTTAATACTTGGCTTTTCGTTTTCCTACTTTGTGATGTTTGAAAGCTCTGGATATATATGTGTACCGCGTTATTTTACACGTGTACTTGTTGCATTTTTTTTGCGCTTGTCACACAGTTTTCATTTCTTTCAGAGTTCTTTTTTCTCGTTCTTCTTGCCTTCTCTTTACTCATATCTTCAGTCTACATCGTTTACGAGAAACCGAGGAACCGGGAAAAAAGGATGAACGAAGATGAATGTTAGAGGGTGAAACAGATACCGTGATAATTGTGTATATTGAACATTGTCAAATATTCTGGTGTATAGCGAGCAGAGTGAGAATTAAATTAATAGGTCGCTACGGTGTCCACCAAAAAAAAGCCTTCTTAACGATCATTTCAAACTCGTTATCACGCTCGTTGTTTGATGTTTACGTGAACAGCTATGATTTTCTTTTATAGTCGAGAATAATAGATTACTGTTCGATGCTTTGTGTGTCTTACGTTAAATCGTTCGCTTCTAACTTATACGGATACGTCGTCAAATGATAGATGTAATAACGTTTCCATTCAAATGAACTGATTCATTTGCAGGTAGCGATCTGTTGACCAGCTTGACAACTACATTCGATCGTAAATGGAGGTCCCTGGTAAATTCATCGAATCAAACCATTCGTGGATCAACTGCGGAAAGTGTGTCCCTTAGTGACGAGGATATTACCGTGACGCAAAACTATCAGAACTTAAGAAGTGTACGGGGAGGATTACGAGATGAGAAGGATGAACATAAGTCAACTGTTTATCAATTTGTGGATTCCTGCCCGGTTGAAAGCTATCGGGATCCGAGCCTACATAAAATGTCTATTGAAAAGCATCGATACGCTCGCCAAAAAAATGCAAGTATATCACATGTGTAATAATATTGGGTCGCCTGGAAAGTTCGTGCTGATTTTCAAGAAAAATTGAAACACGACACATTTAAATTTTGGCACTTTATACATTTATTAAATTATATAGGTGCCGTTCTGCTCCACAACTTTTCTCCGTCCTAATTTTTTATCTCGACCAAAGAGTTGAAGCTTTTTCCATTAAGGAAATTTTATAATGATCGAAATAGATGAAAATCTGAGGACAAGGTCTGTTGAATATGGTCGATGGAGTAGAATATCCCAACTGAGCCCCAACAACTTTTGTCAAGTTGTCAAAAACACATGAGAGGCAGCGCATTGTTCTGATGAAACACTTCGCCCTTCCAATTCAATATTTCTGAACGTTTTTATTCAATTGCTGTCTTTAATTAGTCTAATTGGGAGCAATACTTTTCTGAATTTATTATATATATTCATCTCTTTGGTAAAAGCTTATAATGCAGGATTTCTTTCTAATCCCACCAGACACAGAGCACCACCTTCTTTGGATAAAGACCAGCTTTCGGGATGGTTAAAGGTGATTCATTGTGCTTTTCCTAAGACTTTTCTCGCTCAATATTATTATAAATGATCCATTTCTCATCCCTTGTCACTACATGCTTAAAAAATGGTATCTTGTTGCATTTATAAAGTGAGTCGTAAAGGGAAATATGACCCATCAAATTTTTCTTCTTTAAATTATGGGGAACCCATACATCAAAACAGTTTATGTAGCCAAATTTCATAAAATGCCTGTGGGCGGTGGATTTTGATATTTTTCACATTTCAGCTGATTCATGAGTCGCATAGCGTGGGTTATTCTCGATCAGTGTTTTAATATGATCTTCATCTGTGGTGAAGTGCCTACCCAAGCGTTCCTGATCTTCAAGGTTGAAATCACCAGCTTTAAACGTAGCAAACCACATTTGCACAGTTCTTTCAGTTGCAGCACCTTCGCCACAAACAGAGCATATCTTTCCCTTCCTGGTGAAAGAAGAGCATTAAATGCCTATAATGCACTTTGCTTCCATATTCAGAGGCATATAAAGCTAACAAGAATTAACGTATCGCAACCAAAATTTTTTTCGAATAAGCCTGAAGTACTGTCTTTTAAAATATGTACGCATGTCATTTGTTTTCAGTCATTCTAATATATTCAGATCTGTCCTTATGTTACCTACCGAAAATCGGCACGAACTTTCCAAACGACTCAATAGTATAATTATATTATAATTCTTTACACGTACGTTTGCTCGCTCGCTCAGTCACTTACTAGTACTTACTAGTCACTCACTACTAGCTTTATTCTTACAGGATGCTCCGGAAAAGGATACAGATTCATCGGTAACGGAGAACAATAATATCGATCGACTGAACACTGATATACCGGACAACGATCGAAGCGCTATTGTACGAAAAAGAATAGAATCGAAACAAGAGCAACTACGATCAAGCAAGGAAATTGTCGACAAAACAAATTCGGATGCAAACGAAGCGCAAGAATGCTGTAGAGTTGAAAAAGAAGCAGCGGTTTTAGCACAGAGCGGGAAAATGACCGAAGATACAAAAGATGTTCAACACAACGGCGATTCAAATTATTCGAACAAGCTCGAAAAATTTGAGAGTCTGACAAATTTTGAAGTTAGGTCACGACTTAAAAGATCAGAATCGTTAAATAAAAGGTCTGAAAATACTTCGTCCAGGTTAAAAAGATCGGAGAGCTTGAACAAGCATTCCGTTGAGAGACTTTCATCCCCAACTAATGGCAAGCTGAAACGGTCCGAGAGTTTGAACAAACATTCAGAGAGATCCGATTCGCCGAATAGTAAACTGAAACGATCCGAGTCGCTAACGAAAACAGAAAAAACTGAATGTAATATCAGCAAGAGACGACAATCTGTTAGAAAAGATAGCGCGACGAAATTAAAACGAAAGAATGGCATGCCCGAACGATCCATTAAGCGTAGACATACTGTTGGTGGTACTAAAGACTTTGATAAGGTACATTGGTTGGATAATAAATTGCAAGTCGAGACTGAGAGAGTGATCAGAAATGACCACAGGCCGAAGAAAAGTCAACTCAGAACAAGTTCGCCGGATCTAAGTACTGGTCGTATCGGACTAACCGATACCAGTTTTCTAATCGAAGTCAGCTTTCGAGGGCCGAGTAACGTTATTTTCAACGTGACTAACACTCGACCGCAATCCTTGCCGGATACTAGCTTAGCTTCCAAAGTATTTAAAGTACCTCTCGAGAGTCATGTCTAATGTGTTCATTTGGCATTGTCATCTAACTTGATCTAACGAAAAAAAGAAGTAACTGCGAAGACAGAGTTTTGTATAAAATACTGTGAATCCCGAAATCAACACTATAGCGCTAGCGTGTTTCGGTTTCAAGAAGCATTTATTTCGCAGCGTGTCAATTATTTACGTATTGTACTTGTAGAATCGTGAATGCGTGTAATTTTTTTGTACATATGTATGTATAACATACGTTTAGATGATAAAACTATGAAACTCACGGGACGAGCATTTAACACATAGACTTTTATATTTCTTAATAATCGAAAGCAACCAATCTTCACATAGTTTTCTAGTTGACCAAACGTATCGGCTGTGTGGGCTGGATCAATTCGATCAACGTTTACCGTCTGTCTATGTAGTTTAGACGTATTTATCTATAGAGAGTGACAACAATTTTTGCAAAGCACGTTGCCTCTCGTCTCAGGAATGATATTCGTTCCTTTGATTATTTGTATGTGTGCGTTTATGTCCCACACGTACGTGTATACACACGTAATCAGACTGGATTTGTTCGTACGGTTAACACGAACAATAATTTTATTGTCAAACGAGAAATTAATCGGTTAAACCATAAAATCGTGTAAGGCATCCCATGGCCCGACAATCGATTATCTTTTACTTGTAAATAGATACAGTATATATATACACATACAAAAACGAATGAAATTATACACCGACGATGAAGCGATATTTATTTTAAATCCATAACAGTGATACTATTATTTATTGAATGTGTCGAGATTCCTAATATGGGAGAAAATATGTATTACCTACGGACACATGGTATCAAATTTGTAAATAAATCTTATATATTGCTAATTTAAAAAAAGGAATGATCAGCTACAATTAAACACTTTTATAATGACCCTTTTTTCCTTTTACCCTTCTCTTTATTCCCTTTTGTATTAAAGAAAATATTAATATACCTATATATACAATTATTAAAGAAAGAACTTAATTAACTTAATTAAAATATTGTTAAGTAACTCATTAAAAATTTCTTGTACTTTTCAACAAAATTATTGACCTATATTAATAATACCTGCATAATACCTAAAACTATCTACAAATGTTGAATAATATTAAAGGAAAACATACCAACTGAATAGTTGAATGTAATTCATACTTCAAATTTACCGCGAAAATTGATGAAGTGAAGTCAGCAACAAGAGGTTGATTTAACGACGCGTACATACGGTTTCGGTTTTCGAACGTGTTCAAGCGTGCGCGCATTTTAAAATTGATTCATAAATTTAAACTATGAACGTAAAGCGTATCGAAACAGCTATTCAACCATCGAGGAAACAATGCGCAACAAGACAAGAATTCAATGTTCCTTTAACGAAATATCGTAAGTAGTGTTCGTTGAAAAATATCGTGTGACAACTTGTAAAGATCGTTAGAGATCTATCGTTTTCGTCGATTTTAATCGTTCTTAGCAATTACATACATGCGCATTTTTCTTCTCTGATATTATTCTTAAAATATTTTATACAGACGTGGAACATACGATCAACATGGAGAAAAAGCGGAGAGCAAATTCGAAACAAGCAAGCTGGAATGGTTTGAAAAGTTCAAGACATAAAAATATAAGACATCCTGTTTCAACGTCTTCCTCTTTCAAAACCAGCACGTCGCGTAATTATGCTTCGAGGTAAATACTAGGATGAGAAACGATTGAACATACAATTGCAGTTGAATAATAAAATCTTTTTTTTCTAAATTCTTAGATCTGGAACAAGATGGAATACCACTACGGATGGTGGTTCGAGTACGCTTGAATCTACTGCTGGCGGTACTGTCCTCGGTGAGTTTTTCTTTTCTCATCTTTCTTGTATTTCGAATGAATTTGGGCAATGAATCGAGCGAAATTGTACAGCTGTGACAACTGGGCGAGGTGATGCCAGATCCGAAGTGGGAATAGCAGCGTTAGATATACGATGTCCGCACTTGATTCTTTGTCAGATCAGTGATTCTCAAACTTATACCAACGCACTAAGCAAATTATATTTATTCGAACCAGTAGAGGTAAGCAAGTTCTTATTGCTTAGTGTTAGCAAAAGTGGGCCTCGAACACAAATCAAGATCCAAGATGCAAATTTTACGTTTTTCTCATAAAAAGATTTCAAACTCAAACTCTGATTTGGGAAAATTCATAATATTGTAAACAGAGGGATGCACTTCCTTTGTCTATAAGATTCAAGTTTTTTTAGTGTCGTTCGAAGCTATAAGGTGGCATTGGCAACGCAAGATATGATTTTCTTTAAAAAAAATTATTTCAAATTATAATTTATCTTTACTTAATATTATTTAAACAAATATATCTAACGAGTATCTAAATAATTTTTTATTTAGAATTTACTTAACTTTTTATGCGATAATAAATATGTAGGTGTTTCTACAATTGTTTTATTTTTTCCAACGTGAAAGTTATTTTAGATTATTTCTCTAAACCAAGGTGAATTGTAAAAATCTGAAGGTACAATGAAAAAGAATATTCTCTGTTTGAGACCTTCATGACTCGGATTAAACGAATTGGAAGTGTTTTCCGGGTGTAAGCCGTGTCTTGAAGGATTTGTATCCCTACGTTTCGCCAAAATTGCAGTTAGCTTCCTCAGGGGTCTAACTAACTACGAAACTAACTGTACTCTTGGCGAAACGAAAGGATACTAATCCTTCAGGACACACTACGAATATTCTCTGAATGAAATCGAATTTCTGGATTAATTAAAGAACTGATTTGGTAATTTCGTTTTCAATATTACAGATTTTAATGCCAGATACGATGTCCGACGGTGGCAAAACTAAAAACATACTTTATCGTTCTATAGTCGACAAGTTTCCTGGAATAGAAGTAACAGCAATATCTCGTATTCATTTCAACGACACGATTGGATTCGAACGAGTAAAATCTCTTTGTAACTCTGAATATTCGTCGGTGGAATTATTTATTAAACAAAAGTAAACGATACTTCAAATCGATGATGTATCATAATACGTCTTTCCTTGACTTCCTTAGAATTGCACACAATATGATGATGCATGTGTTTTCAACATTAAACTTATGTTATATTACAGGTATTACGCGCTAGCTGCAGTTTCAGCGTTACTGAAATACGTTGAATACGTGCAACACGTTGTGTACACTCCAAAATCAATGAAGATTGAATTTCAAGGATCACCAAATGCTATTACGATAGGTATAAGCAGTGGCGGTTCGTGGCTAAAATTAGTGGGGATGTTGCATAGTTCTATATAGAGATTTTTGTATCTTTCTCATAAACTGGGAGTGGCTACTAACATTAATCCTTTCTTTATACTTGTACAAAGCTTAAAGAAAAAAACAGTGCCTATACGCGAGCCGGTACTGAGTATAAGTATAATACTTACTGTATAATGCGTTCATAATTATGGACAGAGAATGACAGAAACAAAAACAGACAGAAGACGCGTACTATGTAATATGAAGCAATTAAAAATTTATATTATAGATTTGGAGAGTGCACGAAGTTTGGAGTTGGTTCAGTCGCAATGTGGCCAACGAAATGCTAGTTTGCTGGGTATCTTGGATCATTGTTCGACACCAATGGGTAGAAAACTTTTACGCGCAAATATACTTCAACCCTCTAGCGTAGAACGGATTATTCTTGAGCGACAGGCTGCTGTAGCTGAATTAGTATCTAATCGTTCGTTGCGAGCTCTCATTCAGGTTGAAATGTTGATCTTACTATCTTCTTCTCCCATTTCTTTTTGTTATTCTTTTCATTAATGGCGAAACATTTTTTCATAGCCCATTGTACGACGACTGTACGGTGCCGATAGACTTCTGGCTTTATCGACTAGTCCTGTTTTACACGAGAATAGTGTCCAATGCGCAGAACACAATTTAAATTATGTTTTACTATTGAAACATTTGTTAGACGTTATACCAGAACTTGCAAGCATATTATTAACTAGTGAAAGCGATCTTTTTCGTAAAATTCAAAAGGTACACATATATGTAAACACGTTGAAATATTTCCAAAGGAATTGAAGTTATGAAAATAATATTTTTAATTTGAAAAATTGTTGATATAGAGGAGTGACTTACTTAACAAAAAACTGCTTCCTCGTGGACTTAAACATAATGTATTTGGTGAAATTGCAAAACACCTATCTCCTCTCCAATTTCGATGATTTTTTAATACGTTATAGAGCTCAACGTTTAGAACAACTTTTTCCTGTGCATGTAACTGTCGATCTCTCTTTTAGTTTTTAAAAATTTTATAGAATTTTATATATATATAAGTTTCTATGAATATCATTTGTTTATGGGTATAAATACTGGAATATAAATGCTCTATATCTCTCCACAGAGGCTGGAGAATGACGAGTATCGACTAATGCAAGAAAAAATTCTCGAAACGATACATTCGGACGCCAGATCTGTCGCAGGATATACATCTGCGAGTATGCAACGATGTTTTGCTATCAAGGCCGGAATTAATGACCTGTTGGATGTCGCCCGACAAACTTATTGCGAATTAATTGACGATATGAAAAGTCGGTAAACCCATAAAAAATTCATTTTAAGAATGGCTTTTATATTAATAAAGAAAAAAAAAGGAAGAAACGTAAAATTTGTTGCTCTTGCTTATCGTTTCGCAGCTATGGTAGAAAATTTGACAGATAAGTATAAATTAACTTTGTCCTTGGGCTGTAACGCTTCTCTGGGTTTCCATGTTCAAGCCATATTACCTCGGAATTCAAATTTTGAAGCTTTTAATCCGCCACACGAATTTATAGAGGTAAGTAATTATTTAGTAAATAAAATGACTACAGTTTGACGATAATTTGGCTGCAGAAACAACTATCCTGTTATGCCTGCAAGCTTGTTTCCTGAAACTAAAAGCTTGTTAACATGAAATTAGAACAGATTGGTATTAGAGATCCAGCAGATTCTATTATGTAATTTAATCATGTTAACTCAATCAATAACGTGACATAAAGCCATACCTATAAATCCAGATCTTCTCAACAGAAGTGATTGCGTACCAGTAGCGTGCGATGACATTTTGATGTTTGCTGATAAGAAAGCTGTGATTCCATAAAAATTGTGAACAAATACTGAAAATGATAAAAATAAACAGACTATTTATTTTGATTTCAAAATAGATATAACATAAATATTCTGACAAATAATCGCACAATATATATTTATTATTTACAATATTTTAGAAAGTACAAGAAAAACGGCGGTATTCCTCGAATAGCACGGTACTTGAATTACACGAAGTCGCGAATATTATCATTAAATTTCCATGAACAAAGATCCTCTTCCTATTCAAGGAAAAATAAATCAATCTTTATAAACATATGTAATTAAAAAATTATTACGTTTATAAAGTTTTACCTTTTACATTTTCACACCTAAATTGAATGAATTTTATATTATTTTTGTATAACTGAAATTGTACAAGTAAAAATTGTGTTCCTATTTCCAATGTTTTCTTAATTAATCTTTGGAACCAAATGTACAAGTTTGTATGAATCTCGAGTTTCGAATTGCATAGTCTTGAATAGCACGAAACCAATTAATCGTGTCATTCGAGGGATACCTGTATATATCTTTCGTATTAAGACCTTTCTTTTCCTTCGTATTAAAACCTTCTTGCTTGTTTTGATAAGTACTATGTATATGTATATGTTTTTCCAATAATTTGTTAACTAAATTTTGTATCATGAAATATAACAGACTGTAGCAAGTATTTGGGAAATCTGCTTAAATGGCTTAACTGACTAAAGTATGTGTGTGTATGTACAGACAGCTTCTTGAGTTTTCGACTGACTTTGTAGGCATTGATAGATATTACCCCATACGACAGAATTTAAGAGACTGCTGGTACATACAATACGTATATATCAAATACTTATATGTTAAATAAATATACATATTTTCCAACATGTTCAATTGATGCTATGCAGGTACGGAAAAGTAAACGAATATACACTATGACCACCAGTGCGCTTGCAGCATTGAGCCAACAGTGTAAAATTGCGTGCGAGGAATTACATTTAATGAGCAATGTGTAAGTATATGTACACAAATACAAAAAAGTATATATACATACATATAGAGTACAAAGATTGCAACACATGTACGGTTACATATAAAGTGTTCTATATAATGGTCACCACGAAATTTCAGAGATTTTCTTAAAACAGGTAATTGTATTAATTAAAAGTTGAGATATGTTTAAATTCACATAACTTTTAATTATCTTCATTTATTTCAAAGATGTGAATATTAATTGTATTTCTCAAATGGAATTATAATATTTTTAAATATCTTTTGTTAATACAACTGATAATAAATGTAACAATCAATATATAAAAAGAGGAAATACAAATAATATATAAAAGACAAACACAACATATGTTATTAAATATAATATTAAATTTTGACTGAATATTCATTATCATAAGGTCCAATGAAAGCTTGCACCAATCCATATCTAACAGCAATTGTAACTCTAACTTCAACATTACATTCTTAAAACTAATGTGTACTATTTCTGGACCAATGATGATAGCTATGTCGATTAATATCATCATTATTTAGGGACTTCTGGTAAATATTAGTAATGTATTCGTATTATACTTTTCTTATTTTATGAGAAAGGTAATTATTTTTCTTTATAATTAAAAATAACTCTGAAATTTCGTAACGACAATTGCATCGAATATCTTTTATGCTTTAGACAAGGTGTTCTCAATTTTTGTATTGTACGGGCGCACTCGAGATTGCAAAAAATAGTGGCGGGCGCAATACAATACTACTAATACAACAAAGACGCCGATTTCATTATTTCAACACTCTGCCGCAAGCACAAGATTGAGAACCTCTGCTTTAGACACTTCCTAATACATCTCTGTTTCTATTAATTAAAAATAAATCGCATATGCGCGTAAATATATGTACATATAGGCTTCTTTGTAACTTGCTACAAAATATCCGAGAATATATTGGTCGTTTATTCCAATTGAGTGGAGATGTCGCAGAATTGGACTTGATAATTTCCCTTGCTCAAGTCAGTTCGTGTCAAACTTACGTGAAACCAATGTTTGGTCTAAAACTAGAACTGTTGGATTCGAGGCATCCAATAATGGACATTATCGGCCTCGATGGTCCTATACCCAATGACATCGTAATCTTTTTTTTGTTATTTGAATACTGAACACCAACCATCAAACAGCTGCTTATCTGTATATATTTGCATTCCGTTCATTTTCTTATTTCAGAATGCGTCGATATTTCAGAATTTATATGTAATCTCTGGACCTAATATGAGTGGCAAATCGACATATCTAAAACAGATTGTTCTGCTACATGTAATGGCGCAACTTGGCTGTTTCGTACCGGCTAAAAAAGCAATGTTTCGAATAACAAATTTTATATTCTGTAAAATAGCTGTTCGCGATGATGTTGAATGCAACGCTTCTACGTTTGCCCTGGAAGTGAGTTGCTCTACATACCTACACATATGCATGCATATATATATACATACATACATAGGTATGTACCAGTGAGCATGTCGATATTATCAACCTAATGAACCAGCTACGTTCCTGATGCTGTAATTAAACCACACGAGGAAATGATTTTTCTATTATTTAGATTAAAGAAGCACAATATGTCTTACGATCTGTTACACCAACATCATTAATCATTTTGGACGAATTGTGTAAAGGTACTGCTATCGAAGAAGGTACTTCGATTGCTTGGGCCATATGCGAAAAGTTATTGAATACAACTGCTTTTATTTTCGTTGCGACCCATTTCACTTATCTAACAAAACTAGCTGATTTATACTATAATGTGACAAAGTATGCAATTCTTCTTCGTTCCTTATTATGTCTTAAATTACAAATTTACGCAAGCTATAAATTGCTTCGCTTCTAGCCAACATTTCGAGACATTAAACGTGGCGCAAAGATTGGAAATGGACGAGTGTCATTACCGAGTCACATATACCCATCGACTGAAACTTGGTGTAACACTCGCTGACGATTATGGTATTGTTTTAGCTCAATTATCTGGTTTACCAAAGTCAGTTACGGAGAAAGCACGAAAATATGCTTCTGAGCATGTGGTATGGATATGGAAATCTAATAATGATTATACACATATACATATAGTTTCTTAAATTCTGGTGTCTGTATATAAGTACAAGTCGGCGAGGTTTTATTCTAGTTTTCAAACTACAGTATCGATAGATTATATGGTTGACAATATTAATTATGCAGTTGCTTCATCGGGCGCTCTTCACCCAGCCAGCCACCACGCCTAATCTTTAAATTCTTGAAACTCGAATCCAAAACTTTGTAAGATCTCGAAACCCTTGAAACTTTCCAAACTTGAAGCTCTTAAAATTTGTAGCGCTGTTTTTGTCTTATGAACTAAGTCAACATTTTTCTATAAACCTTCATTGGTGATGAACTGAATATACAATGCACAAAATGTCTACTCAAAGCTCTTTTAAATTTCGGGGGTTTGTACGTTACTGATACAGAATGCGCCTAAATTTAGGAGACTATATAACTGTACAATAGATATTATTATTTATAATTATCTTTCTACAACACGTAATGGTTATAGATTGCCGATCAAATTACAATAAAGTCGAACACATGGGAAAAAACATGTTACAACGTTCTAGTTAGATTATACGAGCTTTTAGAAACTGATAAGTTTCAACAGGAACAAGTGGCTTCGCTTGTTCAGCGCTTCGTAAAACTTTGGAGACAAAAGGATAACAATGATGAAGAAGGTGAAACTACAGCGCGAGAAAACCATCAAGAATTAGAAGAACAATTAAAAGATGCAATAACATCTAAAGTAGGAGACCATCAAGAAGTAGAAGAACAATTAAAAGATGCAATAACATCTCCTAAAGTAAGAGACCATCAAGAATTAGAAAAACAATTAAAAGATGCAATAACATGTCCTAGGTTCAGTCAAACAGAACACCATATGCAGAGAACCACTATTCCAAAACAGATTTCTACTTTGTCGACAGAATATAACAGACCACCCTACAATCCATCAAATCATTCGCTTACTTTGAATGAGTCATCTTTTTGTTCAATAACAACAGAAAATGCTTCGAATGAATTCAGTTCTGAAATAAAATTTGTAGAATCTGGTAATTCTATGTGCTTTACTACGGATAAAACTGATCGGTCTCCATCGTTTAAGCTTCAATTGTACCCAACACAAGTATCCATGTCATCGATTGAAATGTCAACATCAAAATTGTACGAATATTGTCTATCGGATGACGATTTTGAACCGTTGAATATTTCTCACACCTCTATCATTACTAACGTACAACGTACCGACTCGTCAAATACTTTTTCAAAAAGTACATAAATATTCTTACGAAAAAAAATTTGATAATTTCTTATGAATTGAAAAAATTTTGATAAGATTTGAACATTAAGGTCTCATAATATTTTAATTTGTATATATATATATGTATATGTATAATATAATTTTCCAAATAGACTGCTTTCCTCTCCTTAATGACCTGCAAATAAAATTTATTTACTACCAAAAGATAGTATTAAACGTAGAATTGATCAGAACAAATTGTATAGTTACTAAAATTAAATATCTGATTCTAGAATAAAAAAATATTATTTTTCCTCCATGCATAACTTTTTCTTTTTCATCACACACAAATACTACATTATATTTCTTGTACATTCATTGCAAGTTATTAAGTGAGAAAGCAGGAAAAGTATTTTATTCGACTATCATAGACACAATTCAATAGTTAAAATACAATGTAAAACATATAAAAAATATTCGTGTATATTTTGTTTTTTGTTCAATGTTAAACAATTCTTATTAAAAGACGATTCACATTCCTTACGTCTTTGTTATAAAAAATATATAAAATGTTAAAATAATTTTTATGGCCAAGTTAAATTAATTCCGGTCACATCTAATGCGACTATGTCGACTTCTGTATTAAGAATATCGCATAAATTTGGCACAGTTCGTCCAAAATCTCCGTGCACAAATTCTTTAACGTATGTTCCAGCTTGCGTCTTAATGTCTAACACAAAAAACATAGTAGCAGTTTGATTCGTAATATCCAATTCTTGTAATTCCTGAGGTTGCACCCAGCGGGCTCTCATTTCATATATTAAACGTTCTCTGGGACTCAAAGGCCGTCTATGTAACACCCTAACTGGTGTTTTTTGAATTATCTTTATTCTTTTCAAATGATTTAACTGTTCAAGAGGTACCATAGTTTTGGATGTATTACGACAAAGACAAAGTGCTCGATAGAATTTCGTTTTAATATTTTCACCTTCTTTTAACCTTTTTAAATCAAGCCTAGATAAGACTTTTAAGTTTGATGTAATTTGCACTTGTTTAGACGATTGATTAATTTCGTCAACCAGAGCGGACAATAATTCATTCGTTATTTTGGTCACTTTAGGATTAATTAATTCAACCGCGAACGGTCTCCCTGAGTATATGTTTCTAACGTCCACGTCTTCTCTCCCAGATGATAAAAATTTAATACCTATGTCCATAAAAAACAATACTGTATTTTTGAAATGAAATTAATTGTTAACCAATGACACAAAATATGTCCAATACACAGCTTACATTGAGCTTTTACTACTTGAGCAATAGGATTACACAGGATATCCTGAACTGATGTCTGCATCTTCTTCTCGCCATTTATAAACCATGGTGTTTGACTGAGTTCTCTTGACAATTTGTTATATCTTCCTGAATTATCATACATATTATATGTTATATATACAGTAATTTACAATTACAACTACATTCCATTATTATTACTATTATCATTATCATTATGATCATTGTCGTTATTATCAAAGTATATTACCTCCTATAAAAATACTTGAATGCGAACATACAATACTTCCTACTTCGATGCTATCAGCAGTTTCAAAGGACAGAGCTGTAAAGCACTGGGAAAATTCTTCATCTGTTATTTTAGCCATTAATGTTTCTATACTTTTTCTGCTGTACCTATTATCATTATATTTTCTCTTCCGTTTATTCTTTGTGTTATTTGTTTCCTTGCACATACTTACTCTAAGTTGGAAAGAAAAGTCTTTTAAATTCTTTAAAGTAAAACAATTCCATCAATTTCTGAAAAATATAATATTTTGAAAACTTACAATGTCTTGCATTCTTTTTCATTAGATTTGCATGTCAAAATAATTTCTATAAGAAATGGAGAAGGTGTCGATTGATCCAATTGTTTTTTAATAGTCTGTTCTATTTTAGGTGTTACTATCCATTTCCAAACATCTTTAATATTCTGCAGTTTGACTTTGAGAGCTAACAATGTATCCTCAGGTAACTTAAGTTGTGTAGCACATTGCATATGTAAGAAACGTTCTCTGAGATTGATGCATACGGGTATTGTTAATGCACATATAAAAGTTTCACTGTCGTAATTTTCTTTCTCTACTTCGACTTGAATCTATTTGCAAAAGTATTTGAAATTTATATGAAATACCTATTTTAAGTTAGACATTTTAACGTACATTTCGAATAACTTGTTCCTGTATTTTATTTTGAAGAATTCCCAGACAGGCCATGCAAAGTAACTCATTGTTCGAAGAAAGATCTTTCGCTTCGGTTATATACCCAGCCTATATAAAAAGCGTATATAATATGCATGTCATATATAGACTCGAGTCATGATAACTTCTGACTTACACGTTTTGCAAATTCAGCAGGATCTTTAAAACAATCTAGTGTACGTGAACCAATGAAACGCAAACAACATCTTAAACAACAATTTTGTTGTTGCAAAAAATTAAAAATACGTTTTTCTTCTTCCAAACTAAGATTCATTTTCGCATAAAATTCTACAATACAAGTTTCAGTATTGAGAGGACCACAAAATGTTAAGATTAGTATTGCATTTCTGTTAACCTTATACGCATAGTTGATTAGTTTAGAACAGACACGTGCACGTACCTTATCGGTGATTACACATGCATTATTCTCTATCTCTGTCAAATGTCACACTAGTTAATTCATGGTACCCGTGGCGCCATCTCTTCGAAGAGTGCTCAAACTGGTCGCACATTTTTATCGACAGAAAACCTAACCTATTATGTGGCGACATATCTAGAAGAAGATCGACACACCATCTGTAGGAATAAGATATTACTTATTTTTATATTGATAATTTGAACAAATAAAAACGTTTTAAAGACGCGTACCTCCTTTGTTTCAAAAAACTCTTTCACTTCCTTGTACGACGCCATACCACAGTATAATAGTAAAGCAACTCTATGTCGACGCCTTTGACGTCAGCGTTGGTAAAATGGAGTGCGCATGCGCGAAACAGGTAGCCTCGTAATGCCGGCGATACGGAGCATCTTATTCATTTTGCACATGCGCATTCCCTTTTGGCCAACATAAAATCAGGAGAATTGCGCCATAGAATGCAGATGCAATAAAATACTCTTGAAGAAATACGCATTGTTAAATATTATCACGTGTGCGTTTTCGTATTTACCAACGCTCTCCCGCGACGGTGGCGCTATCTGTGGACAAAGTGCTCAAACTAATTGGTATGTAGTTTCAGCCGTTCTTAAAGAGATGGCGCTACTAGTATATTAGTTGTGGCGTTTCACGTCGCGGGAAAGCGTTGATAAATACGAAAACGCACACGTGAAAATAATGAACTACTAAATTATAAAATAATATGAGTCGCACATAAAAAGATTTTATTCGTTGTCACTTTTTAACAATAAACACATACGTTTGCGTAAGACCACAATATTACTGCTGTCGCTAGAAATGTCTTAGTTATTGTCTTCTAATTCCTTCTGTAATCTCTTGAACAAAATATGTATTATACACGAATTTTATTTTAATTTTTATTAAATTTTATAAACATGAAAAAGCTATTTTTTATTTTGAACACCAAACTCCAATTACAAAGTATATTGAGGTTATAAAATTCAGGGAATTCTCACAAATGGAAATCGCATTACTTTCTTCGTCTCCAATGTCGCAGTTATAAAAATAAAAGTAAAGTAACATTTTTCTTAGAATTTGGGTCGATCGTGTTAAATCAAAATAAATCGTTTAAAAAGAGAATTAAATTTTTTTTCTAAAAACAGAATTAGGTGTAAATGCTAGAGTAGAATCGAACGGGGTAGATCTCTACTCTTTGTTAGAAATGGCTGTCTATTCCTTGGTTTAATTTTGATAAATTATCCTTTGGTAAACATTTCTCTGATGTAGATGAATAGGCGTTTTCTGAATTTATATTTACCCCCGTCGATCACATGCGCTTAGTTTTGTAACCTAAAGACGCAACGACAACGCTCTCTGATGGGACTTGGACGTGCGGCTGCGTGTGTTCACAAATGCATACCTATTTGGACATTAGCATGAGTGTATAATGACTGTTTACAGTGTCGTCTATTGCATACTACATATACATTTTAGTGTAAATAGTTGTAAACTTTAAATTTTATTCTGTTGCAATTTTCTCTCTAGTACCTGATTAATTTTTAAATACGCATAGTAACGTAGGGTTTAATATCATGCCTATTTTAAGGAAAAAATCTAACAAAAAAGTAAATGCAGAGAATAATAATAATAACTTCATTGGAGGTTAATCATCATTTTATGTTTGGTATTATTTTGGAATAATCCATTAATTAACTAGTTTAAAAGTGTATCTTTTACATACACATGCGTATGCATACATGTATATGTTCATTTATTTATTTATCTAAATCTGTATAAAAATGTTCCATTTTTTTACAACAGATGTGACTATTGACGACTTTGCAAATTCATCAAGGACGCATGCAAGATTTAAAAAGGCAGTGGTAAATGTTTCTTCCGAAGGTACAGAACATTCTTGTTATATAATTTGTAGTCTTCTGGTAGTAATTTCTTTTACTTTGTTGGTTTGAAAACGCAATTCTCAATCACTGAATTCTGTTTTCCTTTTCTCATTTTACAGTGAAATTGAAAGAAGCAACAGAAAAAGAAGATCTGTGGGACAAAATGACTGAAAGTGAGCAAAACGATTTAAATAAGTCAAAGAAGAGTATTAAATGTAAGCATCATTAAAAGTATTTAGTTTCTTCTTTCCCTGTAACTTTAGTTTCTAACCAAGTATAGGTTAATTGAACTTTGTAGATGTATTAACAAATCGAAGAAGAGGTAGAAGGATAAATATATCTGAAAGGTCTGAAATTCAAGAAACAGAAGAAGAAGGTAAAATAGAAAAGAGAATTATGAAAGGAAAAGAAAAATTTGTAGTAAAAAATGTTCTTATATTACTTAGGTATAGATTATCCGCTGGATATATGGTTCATTATATCTGAATATATTAGTCCTGAGGCAGTAGGAAAATTTGCTCGAATATGTAGAAGTTCTTATTATGTAACAACATCAGGAAAATTTTGGTTTCACCTATATAAGTCGTAAGTTTTATATTCTGCAATGTCATAATAATTGTTAACTAAAGTAACAACATAACACTAACAATATATCACTATCCAGTTATTATAGATTTGTTCCTGGTTTACCGGAACGTTTACAACCACAATGTATGGTTCGTACGCATGGACTTCGTGCTTGTGTTATCAGAACATTACATTACACTTATTTTGCTTTGAAGAGAGAAATTGATGATATGTCCTATTTAAGGCAAGATGAACCACATTCACTTATCAAAAGACGGTGTTGCCTTATGTGGCATAAAGTATGTAACTTAATAGATTGTAAATGGTGTATTATTCTGAAAGTTCACATAAAAACAATAAAAACAGAATCACAAAATATTAGAGAAACATGGTCGTTTTACAACACTGTTAAGATTGAAGGCCAGTCTAGATAATGTTATTGACATTCAAGATTATTAACAAGTCATGAACTGTGCAGTAAAATTGTATATATCGTTATGTTACCAATGATAGACTGAGAAATTGTACTTTTGAGATAGATATGTGCATTTAAAGATTGTTCCAACAACCAAAAAGAATCATACAAATCATACGCTACAACATTATATTATACACAATTTATTAGTTTTTCTAAAAGCTTAAAAATTTTGGCATTGAAGCAATCTTGCATATCAGACTCACATATTTTTCTTAATTTTTAGATTTAAACTGAAAAGAAGCATCAATGTAAATAATTGCACTATGTTGTATTATTCTCCATTACATTGATCAATTAAAATATTTTCTATACACCAATGGTTTTTCAGGATAAATGAGTAGCATTAATATTTTTGATAAGGAATAATGAACTGCATGGGTTTAACATATTAAAAAATATGCAATTCCATTTTCAGAAATTAATTTGGCTACCATATTCTTGTCTTTTGTTATATTTTTTAGTATCTTCTCAACAGTTTTGAAAATGTTGGAGCATTGATTTCAATGATTCTCTTTGCATACATGTATGAAAAATATGTTTTTTAAATGCAAGCTTTTCAATGTCTTACCGTAAAAATTGTTGATATACTTTGAATATATTTTCAGGATGAATGAATACCATGTAAATATTACATACAACCAACTGTTCATAAGTCAATTACTAGTATTTTGTTTCAGGAAGGAAAAATGCGGTGGTATTTCTATTTTAAATTAAAAGAGCTACCAAAAACTAATAGAAATCAATTAAAACAACAAATGAAAAATAAAAAAACAACAGATTTCCTCGAAATGTTGGAAGATATAAATGTGAATCCGGAGGAAGGTTGTAAAATACTTAGGGTAATTATTTTTTAGCATAGCAGAATTAATTTTCATATATACGTATATACAAATCTAAATCATTCTAATAATACGGTATTTTTGCATCAATGTATAATTTACAGGTAACTTGTTTAAAGTATAGTATGTTACCACCTGTAACCGGTCTAATTTTACAGTCAGTATCGATGACTTTAATGCCCGGTTTTAAAGATCATCGAATACAACTTGGATTTGGTACATCCGATGTTCCTCACACGTTAACGAATCAGGTTATCTTAAATGATGTTATTCACTGCCAAATACTGGATTGGTGGCATCCTACTTATCCCCATCAAGATGCGATAACTACTATTGAATTACCACAAATCGATTCTTGGGATCAGACTTTATTATTATTATGAGTAAAAATTCCATATTTTGTAATCGAGCAATTAGATCATAAATGTAACTTTTGTAATATAAATATATTTATGTAAATAAATAATATATTAAACGCGCATTTATTAAGTAAAGAATTTCTATACTCGTTGCCTATAATTTTAGTAATCATAAAAATTGAATATGTGAACAAAAAAAAAACTATTAAAAAGATCAGAAATATATAAAAATATACAAATATTAATGTCATTCTATATGTACAGCTATTATACGTACGTATTTATATTGGACTTTATGTATGTACATATATTTAGTATAATAATAAATAGTAAACACATAAAATTGTTTACACTTTTTTTTAGCCAATTTACAAATTAAATAAAAAAAAATAAATAGAAAGAAAACTATATTTATTTTCTTGTTGCTGCCTCAACAGCGTATAATAGCTCTTTCACGTGAAGCACATTGGAAGTTGAAATCTCCATCTCTGCGATCTAAAGTACATAATAAAATTTATGTTGGAACGTAAGCAACATCTTTTACACAGTGTAGAACAAATTGTACAAATATGTGGCAATAGATTTTTACCATATTTGCGTAAGCTTGCACATCGACTTGTAACTGAATTCGTATTTTTTCATCATCACTGATTCCTTGAACTTCCGAAAGATGAGAACCCGTAGATTTATCGCGTATTTTTTTTAATCTTCTTAAACTTTCCTCAGTTTTTTGTACTGAAGTTAGTACATCTGTTACGGAAGCTAGATAACTGCCGAATAACAATTCAAATTGAATATGTTAAAATTTTAGTAAATCTAATAATTAACAGTTTTTTTTTCTTTTGTATTTTTTTCCTTACTGTTCAGTTAACGATGAGAGAGCTAATTCTAGCAAATAGTTAATGTTATCCGGTATTACTTGTTTGTAATCCGTGCGGAAATTAATGAGAAACGCAAGAGTATTTTTTACATAAGCGCATGGTTTTGTTGGTACATCCCTTTTTGTCCGTCTAAATAGTCTCGGTATATCGCTGACTTGTTTCAAATGTGTTACACATTGTTTTAAAAGTTCATTCACAATTTCTTCTGTAATTTGTGGCCGAATGGTATTAAAATTCTTTATCGTCTCATCAAGAGAATCTACACAAAAATATATAATATGTACATATATAATGATATGAATAGTTTTAAAACTAATAAATGATAATATTGACATCTTATGTGGTTGCAACCTTTTAACACTTTCAGCACTGTTGGAGACTCTTGTTTAAGTTTCGATTTAACTGTTTGCAGAAGAGAAGGAAGTATATTTACAAATTTGTCTGCATCCTTATACAAACAAATTAGGAAATTTAGTTTCGTAGAATGTTCTACTGTACTCGTATTGCCTACTTCATTCTCTATTGGCCATACCTTTTCCATAAAAAGAAAAATCAAGATTACCACCATTAATAAACTCTCGCGCGTACATTACTTAAAAGAAGAAAAAAGAGCAAAGTGTACTTCTTTGAGCACTGTTTGAATCCAAATTTGATATCTGGCACATATCTGGAGGCTGAATTTCCAGAATCTAGATATAAAGTATGATAAAAATTGTATTACTTTCATACATATACATGTATATATGTAAGTTATATATGAATATACATGCATATAGTACATATACAACGTGCCTATGGAAAAGCTGATATAGATATACGTTGTTATCCCAAATTTTTTGCAGATTGTCCCATACAGTGCAAGTTGCATGAAGAGAGAAATCGTTTTCCTTAGTAACCGGTTCCAGTGACCCTTTCACAGATAATGGTGATATTGGTTCAATTAAAATTGTCTCAATTCCACCAGCTATTTCTTGAAATCTAATTTGAAAATATACTGGTAAATTCCACTTCTTCAGAAAGTTTTTATACTGCAAATTTTCTTTTAAGGCAGTTAACGTTTCGAGTGTAACACACTCAGCTTCTAATTTTTCTAAGAACTCCAACGTTGCTATATATCTCTAGACAGATGAAATTATTAACTATATATATGTATTCTACTATTCTATTATTAAAACTTTATTTACTTGGCCTTTTCTTTGTTTACCATATGGAATAGTACGGGATCTCCAGGAGCAAAGATACACTTTATATATTCCTCAATTTTTTCTTCTACATCAATCCAAAAACTGTTCACCAAGAAATTGTAACCTTTCACAGAAAATCTGAAATAAATATCACTGGAAGTATTCATATCAGTAAAATGACATACAAAAATTCATGTGCAATAAAATGCATACCTATTTGGATATAATGTAATGTCTAATAACTGTTTCAATTCTACACTTAAAATATTCAACAGCCTATTGTACATATTTTGTAAACCAAGCAAATCCATTTGTAAGTTTTCTATGTTAATTACACTTCTAATTAATGGATCAACAATCTCTTTCCTCACTAAATTTTCTGCATCCCTTATTTTATCAAGTGTGATATAGATTTTTAAACAACGGATTAATAAAACAGAATTCTTTTCTTGTATACAAGCTAAAAAGAATTCGTTGAGGTATGTCATATAAGATTGTTCTAGTCTTTCAGCATCCTGTTGCAATAGATCATTATTATTGTCATCATTATTTTAATTTGATTAAAAATAATGAACTACTTATTATTTCTGATAACTTGAAACGTATGCATACTTTCTCTTTCTCATTAATAATATTCAGTTTGCATCTGGACATGTGGAACTGCAACTGATTAAATTCTCCTGCAGCTTGTTCTAAGACATCTATTTTGTTAGGACTGTCAAGGAATGATTTTAAAGATATTATGGATGAAAGCTTATTCAAAGATGTATAAACATGTTGCAAACTGTACACACTTTGCTTATTATCTCTAATTCTCTCATTCTCACTTATATTATGAGTAATTGCTATAATTTCATCGTCTAGAGTTTGTCTTACTTGCTGCCATGAAAAAATCAAAGATCAAAATATTAAAACAGAATAGAAAAATCCATAACTTGATGATTTTGGTTAAATATTTCTTCTTTTATAATTTACCATTACTTCTTCCTTTAATTGACCTAAGGGTGTTTGTAAATCATTGATAGCTTTGTCTAAACCGATTAAATTACTTGATAAGTTTACAAAATCTGTATAATCTCTGTTGATCAAATCAATCATAGCAGATCTCAATAATTTCAAGTATACACCAAGATCATCTCGCATCGTTTCCAATTTTGTGTTTTTCCTGTGTTCTTGTAGAAAAATATCCACATTGAAATTTTCCTACAAATTTACAAAGAACATTGAAAATTAAAATGATTTTACATTAAAATATAAAACATGTCTTGACAATAACTTACTTGAATGAAGTCAATTTCTGAAAAACATAACTCGTTCGGAGCTCTTGGTAGATTAATATTGTTCTTCGACATTGTGATATCTTATTTATTATAAACCTTCTTTTCTTTCTTTTGTTATCTCGTAGCACCTTGTACTTTACTTTATTGCAATGTCAAATTACATAAATATATTCATAATTTTTTATCAGAATAATATCTAGTATCTATAGTGACAGAAATGCAACCTATTTGAAGTTTATTACATACCGCGAAAAACGTTTAAGTCAATAACTTTCGGTCTGTTTTCAAGTAATTTTAAAGTATTCAACTCTGAGGCATTGGAAATATTAAACAATGTTCCAATATGTATACTTGTTTAGTAGCGTTTAACCAAAAAAATAGTTTTTTAACCTTAATTTTACATATGCATTTCCCTGCATATTATTCATACATGTACGTACGTGTGTATACCATATATATAACTACGGTACTGCTTTGATTTATCGGCACCAACACAAACGCATAGCGGTTCTACGTGAAGTGCCACGCGATGCGCAAGAAAGATGCAACTTTAGCATGAACCGTAGCTACAAAACTTGCGCATCGCACAACACTTCACGTAGAACTAACGCCACGCGTTTTTGTGGTGTGAAACGAATTAAGGCTACCTACACATATGTGCTACACAGCTAAACGAATGGAGGAATAGCAATTTATATTCGTGAACAACAGAGTAAATATCTATATTTGTAATTGATGAAAAAGTGGCACCGTGAATTGGAATTTAACAAAAGGGAACGTATGCGGTTTTATTCGTGAAATATTTCAATACAAAAAAGTACTAGGGTATTTTTGAAGGCACAATAGTTGCGAAGCCATCACCAAGGAACCTGACAAGCGCTTAGCTACTTTAGTGAAATTTATTTTCAAAATGGCAGCGACGAAAAGGTTGCAAAAGGTAAATTAAAGTTTCTGTCAGTAGAATGATCATATATCGAATCCATCGTGTGAAAAACATCATAGAATACGAGGTCGAAAATTACAACATTATTATCGTATAGGTGTTTTTAATAGAATTAATTTATACAGCTTTATCCAAAGTGGTACCGAGGACATTCTACGATGATACGGAACATTGATATTTGTACTATTCTTTGCTATTTATCTATATTCAGTTAAAAATACATATTTCTTTTTCTTTTATAATAGATACATTAAATATTTTGTTATGCGAAAAAAGTTCATTATGCTGAGATTCATACGTAGTAATAATTCCGAATATAACCATTATTAATATTTTGTTTAGGAACTTGGTGATTTAAGAGCTTCGGCAATGAAAAATTTTACAAATATTCAAGTAGATGAATCGAATATTCTCACTTGGCAAGGACTTATATTGCCGGTATGTTTTAATGTATTATTCTATTTTAAAGATATAATCTAATCTAATCTAATGCAATCTAACCTAACCTAACCTAACCTTATTTGTAAAAACAACTATAGTTGGATATATTCAATACTATAGTACCATTTAATGTATGTCATTTTTTAAATTTTGCTGATGGCATTATAATGAAAGTTTGAGTCACTTTTACTAACATACATTTTCTGCTGTTTTTTTTTTTAGAAATATTAATTAATTGAAATATTTTAGGATAACCCACCATATAATAAAGGAGCATTTCGCATTGAAATAAATTTCCCTGCAGAATATCCGTTTAAACCACCAAAAATAAACTTTAAAACAAAAATATATCATCCAAATGTAGATGAAAAGGGACAAGTGTGCTTACCAATTATAAGTGCTGAAAACTGGAAACCAGCTACAAAGACAGTTCAAGGTAAAATTTTGTTTTAGTCTATCATGTGTTGAATAATTATGCCATGTACAATATATATTTATTTGTAGTTGTACAGGCTTTGATAGCATTAGTTAATGATCCAGAACCAGAACATCCATTAAGAGCAGATCTTGCAGAGGAATTTTTAAAAGATAGAAAAAAGTTTGTAAAGAACGCTGAGGAATTCACAAAAAAACATGCAGAAAAAAGACGGGAATCATCATCTTCTAACGAATAACCATGGGTGATCAGTTCTATTCACCATGATGCCTGTCACCCATCAGCTAATTTAATTCAAGCCAACATAGACTTATCTGTTATACGAAAACCAAGTTTATCGAGATACATGTGTACAGTATTGGTTAACTACCGACAATGATATTAATATATGCAAATTGTAATGTTTATAAA
The DNA here is from genome assembly GCA_963969225.1 of Xylocopa violacea. NCBI lineage: Eukaryota > Metazoa > Arthropoda > Insecta > Hymenoptera > Apidae > Xylocopa > Xylocopa violacea. The sequence goes on from CAXAJV010000004.1 coordinate 28,170,559, forward strand.
ATTAACAAATTTTTCAGAGCAAAGAAAAATATAATAAACTAACTGTATAATATTGTATACAATTTGTCGTGACCTTTTGAGGTCATTACATGTGTGGGCACATAATCTGTATTATTTGAAGTAGCAGAAAAGATATTTTTTGTTGATAGCAAGGAAATTACAACTTGAAAAAAATACTATCATAATGTTGACCATGCATTACTAAGGTATTGACTGTTTAAATTATGAATGAATTTTGGTATTGCATTAATCGAATTAGTAGCATTAAATGATTTGTACAACTATTAAACTGAGCACATTGATACCATTAACTATAATAGTGTTTCAATAATTTGATTATGTATTATGTATAAGTGTATCTCTTTAAAATGCCCACCTTGAAAACAACTCCATCTTCTAGTATGAAAAGTTCATTTGTAACTCAATATTTTGCATATAAGTACAATTAAATTAGTTTACATCTGTGTATGTGTGTGTGCACGCGCTTGCGTATGCCTTTTTATATAATGTTATCTGAATTAATCTTATCTTCATCAATTTGTTACTTATATAGTATTATATTGTAGAATACATAATTCAAATATACATTCTTAAGTATTCATGGTAGCATTTAAACCATTTTAAATATACTGTACTTCACCATTCTATATATTATTTACACTATGTATATAAATAAAAGACAAGATTTTTGAAATATGTAACACACACATACACACGGAGCAGATATGTACTAACTGGGGGTACAAGCTCAAAAGAGATAAATTACATAAAAATATAAGATAAAAGTGTAGAATAACATTTTTTTATTTAAGATTTCATTTAAAAAAAAAATCAAATTTGGAAATTTGAAAACGAATATATACGTACTTGGCTAATTCCTAAATTAATATGGTCGATACAATCGACACATGGTTACACTGCCTGAAGAAATAAGTTGAAAATGTATAATATTTGTTTCATACAACACTTCATTTCCAAATAAAGAAAAAAATTGAAGATTTAATTTATTTATTTTCTACTAAAAAATATTAACTTATTTTTCATGTAGAATAAACTGCAGTTGATTGTACCATTCATAAGTTAGTTGAGAGCACATGCACTCGTTAAATTTTCAAACTTGATTTTTCTGAAAATTAATGAAAGAATATTATTCTACATTACTGTTTTATTCTCTTATGTAGATTTACCTCTTTCTGAATTGTTTCACTAATGTGCATACACTCTGTATACAAAAGGATCAGTCAGAACTAACATAATATTATATTTACGACGTGTTGAAACGAAGGGCTGCTTTTACAGGGTTCAATTTTTTTATTCGATTTACGTAAGAAAGGGTAAAACCTTTGTTTCTTTAAATATTAAACTCTATATTAATAAATAAAGATATAAATGAAAATAAAAATATGCATTTCACGTGTTTTCCATCTGTCGATATTCGAGCCCATATAATAATGCGGTTTTTAATCATAACTTTTTTCCCTTATTTCTTTATTAACTTGTTCGTCTTTTATATAAGCTCATGCGTGCACACTTTTTTTTTTTAGTTCCATCAATAAACTCCGCATCTGTTACAGATTCATAGGTTCCAATTTTGGCATACTACAATAAACATTCTGTGATTTAACGAAGAACTGAATTAATTCGATTATACTGAAATAACTGATGAGCTAGGTGGAAGAGGTAGAACTTATCAACAGTCTACCAAACATTTTGTTTTTATGTATTTTTATTCACTTTCAATTATATAATCGATTTCATCGAAGATAAAATATGTTTTGAAAAATAGATATGGTAAAGTTTTAAAAGGGATCATATGTATAAAAAATGTTTAAAATAAAATAATTGAAACTGAAAATAAGGAAAATGTAGTCAGAGACACACATCACACTATTTATGTATATACACGTGTAATTGATGTATCACAAATACATATAGTAGTGCCCACTTAAGCGGTCACTGTCGCGCAAGACACTTAAGTGAGAAGAAATCTTCTGCAAATTCAACTGATAGAAGTAGGAAGGACGAATGCATATAACATGCATGTAAGATCGATATTGTGTCAAGTTTCACTTGGTAGTTCAGTATATTCAAAGATTACTCTGAAGTCTCATTTTTAAGAATTGAAGAAAATGATAACGGATGTTTAAATGAGCAAAACTGTGGACGCTTAAGTGAGTGCTATTATACCGAATTGTCATATGGTTAAATTATTTATGACTAAAAATTTCCTTAATTATAATATAACCAACGTATGAACCAATTTTTTCGATTTGACTTACTTTCAACTTACTACAAATAAACGTATACTTAACGCTGAACACTATGGACTGAATTGAATTTATAATTTTCTATTACTATACGTATTTTCTTATGTATATATTTAAATTACACACAACACAATAAAATCGAACTGACTTACGGAAAAGGGGATATTAAGAGTTTTACTCGCAGAATATATTTATAAAAACGTTTGCGTCAACCTTTTCCACCAAACTAGTCAATTATCAAGCTTAACATGTAATCACTATCTTCAAATATCGAGGCAATCAACATCAATTAATTTGAATTTAATTTATTTAATAAAATCGTTGATGTTTTTTGATTGAAGATTCTGTCTTAAATTTTAGGTTTAGCGTTAAATATAATTACTTTCGAGTAACACAGTACATAATATGTGTAAAAATTTTACTCAAAGCGAATAAATAATATCAAAATTGTTTGAAACCTAAAATGAAAACGGATATTTATGTAGTGAATAAAATGACCACAAATTAATGGAATGTTTAATAAACAAACTAACTATTAGCAGTATATATACAGTTGTTGATGTGGAATGCCTCGTACGCGTGATCATCTTAATTATGTTCGTATAAGAAAACACTAAAAAACGATAACAATTAATTTTTCAATGAAAAAATGATGTATAATATAATACTCCAATATATAGTATGAGACATTGAAATATATTTAGAGGAATAGGTATTATCATTATTATTATTACAAGTTACTTACATGTTTGTACAGATCCAATATTCGAATTCGAGCATTAAGCAACGTACGTATAAACCTTTCTACAATTGAATTTTTATGAAATTAATGTTAAATATAATTATTAAAAATTGTATAATAAAATACTAGATACAATTGGTAATGCACGTACCTATCTTCTGGCGTGCGCGCCAAATATTCACGTTCGATTAAACCTTCGATACGTTTTTTAATTATTACGGGTGATGGCAAAAATCGACCTCTTAATTGTTCAGTTACCTCGGTTACAAGTATATTGTGCTAAAAACAACAGGAAAAAATCCAATATAAGATACAAAAAATACAAAGTTTTGAATGTATATATGGAAATATACATACAGGCATACGCTTTCTGTCTTTCATAATACGAACGATAGCTGCTTCTATTTCATGCTTTCTGTCTTCATCCACTTTGTTACGAGTTTCTCTTCTTTCCGGTTCTGATTCTCCTTTCGCAGCTACTGTTTGAATTTTCACTCTAGAAATAATCGTATTATAATTGAAAGTAATATACTAAATGAAACAAACAAGACTGAGTTAATAGAAAAAATTACGAGAGAAAATTACTCTAATAACGATTTTAATATAAGCAGAATACCTGTGTAATTTACTAGTGAAACTATCATTAATACAGAAATAATGTGAAGGTTCTATTTCTTTTGTACGAGGATGTTTTAATAACACTCTTTGCGTAGCTTTGCCCATTGCGAGAGATTGTAATGCTCTAACCAAGTCTCTCTCTGGAATATCGGTTTCACCTTGAATTTCCTACACAACGTTTCATACATTATATATAAAAATGTAATCATAAAATAAGTTAGGAACAAACACAGTAACAAACGGAATCAATTGGAGAAATAAAGGTTGACATTCAAACTGACCTCGTATGTTAATTTGTCTCTTTTGTTGAAGAGCATTAAAACGCACATTTGATAAGTTGAAACTTGAATTATGTGTTTCCTCGTGTTTCCACAACTGCTGCTACGCTGACTTAAAAGGCTGCCATTAGTGCTGCCACTTCCATTACCAATAGAACTTGAAGACAATGGTGTATCTAAACCACCGCAATTGCTTTCCTCTCTCCGTGGTCCATAAAATACGGCATTCAAATCTGCAGAACCTGAAATAATTACATTTCGCTACTATTTAGTAGTGTAGTCATTTAAATAAGATACGTTTTAAAAAGACAAGATTATACAGTCTTGTTATAGCTAACCAACCTAATTGTGGTTGTAGTGTTAATTGCCGACCACTGTGTTTAGCAAGATAGAAACGTCGAAAGGCATCAAAAGCATCTCGTGGAGCAGCTGGCATACTACACTTTGGAGTTGCAGATTGTGTCGGCCAAAAACCAGTTGTTAAAACTCTTACACTTATGTCCACGCCATATAAATTTGTCTATATAAGTATACAAAATTAAAAAGGACATGTATGAAATTATTAGTAGCTCAACTAAGTTCAGCTAAATTGCATAACTTTCTATGTTATGGATCTTATAAATGCTTACATTCGATGTCAGGACATGATCTTTGAATTCATCCATAATAGTATTACTAACTGTTATATCTTTGAACATTCCTTCCAATTTTGATGTGAATTGACACCCACATTCAGTCTAAAATAAAGAATTATAAAACAGTATTTATTTTATTAATAATTTGCAAAGACAAAGAAACGTTACCTTAAGTTTTGATATCATATTTTTTTCACTATCATCAGACACAGATTTATTTAAGAGAAGACGTTTAGCTAAATGCTGTTTATAGTACCGTTCAAATACATCTTTTTCTTGAAGAAATCTAAATAAAACCATAGTTTTATCCAAGATACCCTCGATTTCTTGTTCTGTCATCTAAAAAAGCATTCAAGCAAACATTGATTAATACGTTCATTACTCACGATATGGAATTTTGTGTAATACAAAAGATTTATGTTAGTGATTAGCGTGAGCTAAAAAATGTTGGATCGGGTCGGACTTCCGAAAGTATCTTATGATTTAAAAAATTGTTGATATTTATAGTTATAATTTAGCGAGAAAGAATTCATTATGCAATCATTTTATAATTCTCAAAAATCTTGAGTCTCGGGAATCTCAAAATTCGTAGAAAAATTAGAATTGTCGATTTTCAAGATACTTTCGGGACCCAATGTGACTTGACTCGACTTAATCTCTTCTCAACCCGTCTCAACCTGATCTTTGGGTTCTCGCATACCTCTAGTATTTATATATAAAAATATAAATTAACTCGATAAAACTAACCCCTTTAACACCTTTTTTCAGTTTGTCGTCAATGAAGAGTGAAAGATATTCTGGACTCTTTGTATTTAAATTGAGAAAGTATTCAAAGTCAGATGCAATCATTTGCTTGTAATTCTTATCATTATTAAATGAGTAATGTAGAAAATGGTCAAAACGATCTTTTAAATCCAGCAAATTCTGAATAAAAAGAACGGCATTTGTCGTCGATTCGTGTTCCTCTTGAACCATGGCACGTCCTTGCTCTTTAAGAAATTGAGAGACACAATCGCATACCGTACGCAAACCATCCGACACTCTTGAAAATAATTTATACATGCATCCGAGATCTTCTGTTTTCTGATTTTTTAGCATGTGTACCACTCCACTGTTTTCCATCTGTAAATGGCAAAAAGGACAGGAAGGAAAAAAGACAGAGATAAAAAGAAGAAAACATACATTATTTTAGAACTTGATTAATTTAAGCAATAATAACCTGAAATAATACATCAATAGAATACAACTGTTACCTCAACAATAGTTTTCATGTGAATTTTTATTAATTCCTCTTCTACAACTTCTACTATCCGTGGTTCAGTAGATTCATCTAAATAATGTTTTGCTCTTTCTGATTCTTCACAAATTCTAGCTTCAACTTTTTTTATATATACTGATGCGCTATTTTCTGCCAAAAATTTTTGAGATTCCATCTGCATAGAAAACAATGATCGATAATATTAAAACATGGACAAAAAAAGCAATATGTACTTACTCTATAAAATTCAGCACTTTGTTGTAAAAAAGGCCTTTCAAAATCTTCTTCGTACACTTGACGATTGTTAATGCCAAGTAACATTAACATTTGGCAGGCATTTTTTATCGCAATGCGATCTACTACTTCTCCTCTTCTCTCCCTTGCTACCATACCTAGTAAAGTTTCTCTTAAATGGTCTCTAACACATCCGTATCTGACCACCTAAAAATACAAGTACATAAAAAATATATTAACCAATGTTGTCTCAAATCATATTTCAGAAGTTTTTTAATTGAATAATAATTAACTACCTGATCTCTAAATATAATAAGTCCCAAATTATACACATTGTCTACGTCATTTTGTTGCACATACACTCTGTCCATATACATCAAAATATCTCTTATCATCACCATAGATGTCTGATGATCGTTCCAAGCTTGATTTAATGTTTGTAGGAAATTGTTATGGAGCGAACGTAATACATCTTCCCTGACTTTATTCTCCAAATGATGCGTTATAACTTCCTTTAATCCTGTATATAAACGTTCTCCATATTTGTGAAGAACCATGTTATAAGCATTACGGTAAAGTTCTTCAAAACTAAGTCCAGAATTATTTTTCTTCTGAATTTCTTGAATTGCATTTTTTAATAATGCCCAAATACTTTCTACATACTTTTCATCCATAGTCATCTAAAAAAGAAAAAGAGAGAAGAAAACATAATATTTTATTACATTATGTAACACTGATATAATCATTAAAAAATCATAATAAAGAAAATTAGGTGAGAGATAATATTATATATATAATTAATATTTGAGTAGAAAATTTAAAAATAATTATCAAAAGTGGTACATAAGCAAGTTTTATTCAGAATAATCAATAAGATAAATTTTACATTGTATAATACAGTTTCTAAGATTAGTAGAAAACTATATTCATTGATGTACATAATTAAAAATATCAAAAGTATTACAAATAAGTTATGATAGAATGTTCATCTTTAATATCAAGCTAACAATATTGTTTAATATCCATTAATATTGTTTTACGCATAGGTCTTATGGTTTGTTGAACTTTAAATAATTTTAGAATTAAATAAATATAGGAAAAATATGCTCAAATAGTGAATATAGAAGAGAAATATAAAGCATATTTTCGTAATAAATCACCTACTTGATATAAAATATGGCCAAAATATTAAAACTACACAAATATTTGATATGATAACTTAAATAATAACGAAGGTATCTCTTTTCTTTTTTCTTTTTGTAGTTAATTCTTAAATATCATAATATTAATCAACAAAGAATTTGCATGATTTATATTTTTGTAATCATAAATTTAGATAACGTTCCCAATTTAATTTTGAAACTTTATTGACAGGTCAAATTGAAATTCATTGATAAACATTGAAAGTATTAATATAGTTATATTTCATTGCTTTTATTTTGCATACTATTGTATCAATTGCAAATATATTCATATTTATGACATAATATATAACAGTACAAACATTATAACATCAAGAACAAAGAACCCGTTTCTATTCATAAATAATTACTAGAAGTACCAAAATATAGAAATATGATATTGAATAATAATATTTTCAAGCAGTGAAAACAATGTATTTTTATGAGTTCTTAAAATCTCTTGTAACTTTGACGTATAATTTGAAAAGGACAGGTTATCAAAATATACATATGTATGTAGTAAATTCGAATAACGTATTGTATTTACGAGTTCATAGATCGCTTAAGGTAAAAAAAAAATAGAGGGTGAGGGGAAATGGAAAAGAAACGAGGAAAAGAGAGAGTAAAACGAAAAAAAGAAAATACAAAAATTTTAAGAAGTAAAACGAACGAGAGCTAAAAAGGGAAACGAATGAAGCCGTACTCACCGGAAAAGCACGTATGCGCATTTTGCTTTCCTTTTTAAGCATAGCACTGCTCTTCATCATGTCGAATTTCTAGCTAGACGAGATTCGTTTAAAAATGCTCTGTGGCCAATGCTGCGATAACGTTACACTGTGTATACATTGACATCAGTTAAACGTAGAGAACATTCACTCGCGTACAAGGTAGAATAGCCGTTAATCGGCTATCGTATGAAAATACGATCACACATCCAGGTTTACGGTGTGCAGAGGAATCGAAAATTTTGTTGTTATCGTGAACATTTAGTAAAAGAAAGAAAAAATACGCGATGTCTCGATGAAGTGGGGGAGAGAATGAGAGACTTGGAGAAAGACAGTGAAATAAGGCGGGCGGGAGGGGGGAGAGATGAGGAAGGGTAAAGAGTGCTCTCTTTTTTAACCGGCAAATAAAGATGCGGGATAAAACGCATAAGGGTTGAAAATTAAAAAGGAAGATGAGCACAGAGTAGGAAAACTGCTGAGAAGGTTAAACAAAGACGAAGCGGAGGAAAAAAAGAAAAGGAAATATATCACACACTCCTGTCACGAACCGATGAATCTGTCAAATTACGATAATACACACAAATTTCTTTCGCTTTTCAATATGTTAACGTGATTGTCAGTACATCCTCAGCGTCTTTCGAGGCATAGTGAATTTAGATTGTGAAAACTTCAGTTTTCATTCTACAATTTAATGTTGAATGCACAATATATTATTCACAATGATACGCTCTATGCACATGAATCACGGACACTGTTATCAATATAGATTCGCCCATTACGGATTTCATTATTCTATGGCACCATGAAAGAAACTTTATTTCAATTTCGTGTATCGTCGCTTAATCTTTAAACTTTCCACTTATCAATTTGGAAGTTATATTTTTTCGATTCAATTTATTTTATAAATTTGGAAGTTATTAACAATTGATTGTAGCTGATTTCAGATTAGTACTTCCATTATTTTTCTGAAATTGTTTTTAAGTAGAAACAATTGTATTTTTTTCATTCCTTCTACATTAATATCATAAATTTAGGTTTGGCAATTTATCTGAAATTATAATTGAGAGTAAGCTTAATATATACGAGAATCTGATAACCAATGAAAATTCGACATTTAAAGGTTGCTTCACTCTTTTATCAACTACTTCGAACGAGTGTTTGTATGCGATGCCTACACTGTTGAACAGAATACCCGTTCATCCCACTCTTGCTTTCTAAGAGACAGTACAAAAAACAGCATTCCCATCTATGATATGAAATCCTGTATCGAAGACTACAGCGACAAACGCGCGCGTGGCAGTTTTGCTACTGATTGGCTCATTTGAATTTCTGTCTTATGATTCAATAATGAATGGTGTGCAAAAGATATTAAAAACGAAGTGAATATTTTATCGCTTTTCGTCATTTTCTTCGATAGATATTGCTTTTATATCCATTATTGAACGTGTTACAACTTTCATGAGTATCTTTCATGATATTTTGTGTACATTAGTATCATTTTTGCGTTTACATTGCAATCAGCATTATCATTAGAACTACCGATAATTATAGTACATCTCTTTCAACCGAAGCAGCCAAATGGTCAGTTTTCAAATAAAAATTATATTCTTTTTAATTGAATGCCTGTTACAGTCAATTAAGTATGGGTAATAATATAAACAAAAGTAACTTCTACATAATAATTAAAAAAATTAATTTTGTTCTCTATTTTAAATATGGATAAAAACAAATGTTAATGATCATAGCAAGTAGAATAATATTTTTACTTCTACAAATAATAGTTGTATAGCTTCGTTTACATTTTTGCTTTTTTATTGTATATGTATTATTTAAACATCAAATACAATGTACACTATATTTTTTACAGGTATGTACAGAATTTCTTCAATGTATATGCATTTTCCACTGTTATCATTATATCTTTCTTTACATTTTATATACACATAAGAGATTATTATTTTAAATTGAGAGAAAGAGTTGCTATTATAAGTCATTTTCAGGATCTAACAAAATATATACTTTGGGGTTATAGGAAGATGGAAAATGAGAGAGAGTACCAATTGCCATTTATTCGTCAAAATGAAATCTTACACAGTATGTATTTACATGTACATTCGCCTAATGAACATTATATCTCGATTATAGATACATTATAGGAAAAATAGTTAAATGAGGAAAACCGATAACATTGATCGTTTGATCAGCGATAGTTGTTTTAATATTACAGTAAGCAAAAATTTGTTAAAGTATAATTTAGGAATTCAGACGTCTTAACTATTTAGTACAGAACAATCACGTATGCGACTGTCGCTAGAGTCTGCGCCATAGAATTTCATGTTATAGATGAGAATACAGTAAAATTCATACGAATTCATAGCAAAGCCCCTAATATTCAAAGCATGGCGGAGTGTATTTGAGTTATATGAACATGTTTTCTTACATTTCATAGGAGCTAACATTTAGAAAATTAAAGTTGAACATGTCCGTGCGTTTTATCTATATTTGAACAGAAGCAATAATCAACTTCGGTTATTTGAACGCTGGGTTCTATTATGAAAAATGTATTATAAGAACAGCTGCTGGGTATAAGTAACAAACTTTTATTATTGAAATTTGTCGGTTATCCGAACTATTTTGTCCGACATGATCGGATAAACAAAGGTTCTATTGTTTCTTTCGTTGTTTTATCTTTCAGAAGGCAATCATTCACTAATGTGTGTAGCACTGTAGAACAACCGTGTGTAGCTTTACCTGTACAGAGGTATTTAACAAAAGTAGAATCGGTAAGAGTTCGAATGAATTCTTAGCACTGCCCCCTATGAGCTGCTGTTTCAAATAATAGAATTTTAACCAGGTAAAAAATATATGTATGTTTCCCTTAACATTTGAAAATTGACGTACCTACTGGTAATTATATAGGCCTCCTATATTGTATTTAAAAATGTCCTTAGTTTACCGTAGTATGTTTGATAGATGATACGCAATTTTTTAAAATATTAGATAATAAGTCAAACTACGATTGATTGTTATTAATAAATAAAATAGCACGTCTTGTTGTTTAGTATATTTGAAACAGAAAGGGGTAATAATTTTTATTTTACATAATAAAAACTTGAACTTATTGAATAAGAAATGTAAAATTTATTTATGATTTATCATATAATGATAAATTAGATTATGATATCTTTATGTTTATGCCATTTTCCGTTTATTTATTAAAAATTATATACATATATAAATAATTTTCTATACCAACATCTCATAGGAATACTTAAAATACGAAAATTCCCAATAGTAAACGCATTTTATGATTATACTTATGTCTCTATTAATCTTATCGTCTTGATTTTTTATCGAATTTTCCAAGTCTATCGGTTGATCAAGCAATGCGATAAACTAACTTGTTGACCCATCCTAAGCACAATTTTAGAATGTGAAGAAAATTGTAAAGAGAAAATATCATAGTACATGAAAATATTGTTTTTAAATATTGTAATGTTTGACAAATCTGTATGGCATCGGAAAGAAAGGATGGGAAGAATGAGAATGTGTAAATAAAAGAACGAGAGAGTGAGAGTTAAACAGAAGAATAGGTAAAACAGTTAAGAGAATAGTAAGGTTAGAGTAGAGTCAGTGAAGACGTGAACTGATTGCAAAACAAAATAAAAGAAATAGTATGTACAAAAATTCTATAAAACACAACTGATTAATAAGGATAATCCTTTATATGCGTTGCATTATCTGATTTCATTATTAAATAATAAATTTTGATATTCAAAAGTTATGGCAGGCTACCGTAAAATTACGCGTATCGTTAATCAAATGACATAATCGCGGTGGACTAGGGATATTTTTCAATATGAGATAAGGGTCTGGGCAATTCTCGGTAGGTATGTCAGTTTCCAAATATTTTGATAGTAGAAACATACCTTTTGTTGTGCGCTGAAATGCGATATTGCTGATAATTGTTCATAGAGGACAGTACGATGTTTGACTGAAGTGAAGACAGATGTGTATAAACTTTGTAAATCTGATATCTAATCTGATAATCTATACTACATAGGTTATGTACAGTAAACCTCATCGATTCTGGCACTTGACGTGGCATGCAACACTAACATGCCAGATAGCTGGTAAATAGAAAACTAATTTATTGACATTTATCATCATACAAGTTTCTATATAAAATATGCTGTTGTGAAAGATGATTAAGATGGGAATTATCAATTTCAACGTTCTCATATCATTCTTTAGATAAAAGTATGTTTATAACAATAAGAATAACCCTAGTTTATCATATTCTTTTTATATCAAAATACTTCACATAGGACCTCGCGATAAATGTCGATAAATTAGTGTTCTATTTATCAAGATATTCAGTTCTTCTATCACTTGTTCCTTGCCAATCAGGCTTCTAGCCTGAGTAGGTGTAGTGTCACACACCGTGCCAGATCGATAAGATTCAGTGTACATACGTACATGCAAATATGCATATGTGTACAAACATATGAATTTTATGTGAACTGATTTCGCATCAATTAAATTTGCAATTATTTATATATGAACATATATACGTTTATGTAATGCAAACACAAAAAACGCTAGAAATTGCTATATTTATTGATTTTCAGTTATATATTCTCTACTACATTTGATCAAAAATATATTTAAAAAGAAGTTTGTAGAATATTTCCATTTTATAATTGAATTAATATTAATTTTAAAGACATCATTTTATTTATTAATCATCTGACTAAATGAAGTTCTTTATGTATAATACGAACTTTTAATGTTTAAAAGATTAATCAAATTTTCTTTCACAGATATGTATATAAACGTTTGGTGAAAGTATCGAAGAAACGTCTTATATTTCATTTAAATTTTCGCTCGTAAACATTGTTTACCTACTATACAGTACAAGGTCCAAAAATGTTGTACTCCAATCAGAAATTTAATAGATAAGAAATGCTATTAATAAAATAATGCACCATTAATTGTGATGAAAGAGATAGTTCATCGTTGAGAGGCCTACTGGTTTGATCGATTTTGAATTTATCAATGATTTATTTATTTATTGATTCATTCAACCTATACAGTACTACAATAAATCGAAAATAAAAAAACTGTGATAAATGAGAATATAAGTGTACTTTAATTTCATCGTTAAAGGATTTTATAAAGAAAATTTCTTATAATTCATATGAAATTAAGAAGACAATAAAAATTCAAAAGTAGGTAAGATTATTTAGTAAGGCTGCCATGTTTGCTATACCCCACCGTTTGATCAGAGGAAAAGTACATTTTATAAGAGGCGCAGCTTACGTAGGATCGAGTAGTAGCAAGGTTACTTACTTGCAAAAATTGTCGCTGAAAGTACATTTGACGTCCAATAGCTTAACGCATTCATTTATTAGGACATTTAGTATTTCTTCAGCAGCAATGGCGAAAATAAAGGTAAGCGATCAGTAAGCCATTATCGACATCTATTAATGTGATATGTATGTCGTAATTTTTTATTATACAACACTTAAAAAATTTCAATTAATTTTGGTAACTGGTAATACTATCAAGGGTGCAAAAATTATTTCGTGTCATTGTACTTGTTCTGAACAGAAAAGAACTTTTTGTATGACAAATATATAAAAATGTAAATAAATAAAAGATATATATAGATAGATAAATATAAACTTGTTTTCATTTGCGGTACTATTGCTATTCATTTTAGGCTGGACCTGTTGTTGATATTTTGGGTGATGAAATGACAAGAGTTATTTGGGATTCTATCAAGGAGAAACTTATTTTGCCTTATTTAGATATTGAGCTCCATACATATGACTTAGGCATCGAACATCGGGATGCAACTAATGATCAAGTAACTGTAGAATGTGCAGAAGCTATAAAAAAATATAATGTAGGCATCAAATGTGCCACTATTACTCCAGATGAGAAAAGAGTAGAAGAATTTAATTTAAAACAAATGTGGAAAAGTCCTAATGGTACAATCAGAAATATCTTAGGTGGTACAGTTTTTCGCGAAGCAATAATTTGTAAAAATATACCAAGATTAGTGAATACTTGGAATAAACCAATTATAATTGGTAGACATGCTCATGCAGACCAATATAAAGCTACAGATTTTGTAGTACCAGGACCAGGTACTCTTGAAATTTCATGGACTGGAGATAATGGAGAAAAAATTAAGCACACAGTTCATAATTTCAAAGGACCTGGAATTGCACAAGCCCAATATAATACAGATGAGAGTATTCGTGCATTTGCTCATAGTTCTTTCCAATTTGCTCTGACAAGGAATTATCCTCTGTACCTTTCCACAAAAAATACAATACTTAAACATTATGATGGCAGATTCAAAAATATCTTTCAAGAAATATATGATAAAGAATATAAAAAACAATTTGAATCTAAAAACCTTTGGTATGAACATCGTTTAATAGATGATATGGTAGCATATGCAATGAAGTCAGAGGGTGGTTTTGTATGGTCTTGCAAAAATTATGATGGTGATGTTCAATCTGATTCTGTGGCACAAGGATATGGATCTTTAGGTTTGATGACTTCAGTTTTAATTTGTCCTGATGGACGTACAGTAGAAGCAGAAGCTGCTCATGGGACAGTTACAAGACATTATCGCCAACATCAGCAAGGAAAGGAAACTTCAACTAATCCTATTGCTTCTATATTTGCATGGACAAGAGGGTTACTTCAGCGTGCAAAGTTGGATAATAATCAAGATCTGAAACGATTTTCAGAAATTTTGGAAGCAGTTTGTATTAACACCATTGAATCTGGTAGCATGACAAAAGATCTTGCAATTTGTATCAAAGGTGCAAATAATGTTACCAGATCTGATTATTTAGAAACATTTGAATTTATGAATAAGTTAGCAGAAAATTTGCAAAAGCAATTAAAATGACTGGAATATAATTTTCCTGAAAAAATGCTATCAAAGTATTAATCATATATGATTACAATTGCAAAAATACTATAGCTGGTTATGGGATAAGAAGCTGCATTTACTTTGCATGTGGTATATAACACAAATGAAGTATAGTCATGTAAATGAAATATAAATTGTTACATTATATAATTGCGTTAACTTTATAAAAGAGTGTTAATAAAATTATATTTTGATATTATGTATATATTTACATTCTTGTTTATACAATTTTAGTTGTATAAATGAAACAATTGCTAATTGTAAATGAAATAAGATAAAAAGTTCGTCTATTTTTTCCCATTTTTGTCCTATGGTAAAACATATGATTCACAAACATTATTATAAACATTAATAAATACTAATACTGAGAAAAGTATTTTATCATCCCATGACTGTAGAATGCTGTGTAAAATGTGTTAGTAATATTAAACAAGGTTCTGTAGTTATATGTCCAAATTTTATTTAAATGTGTTAGTAAATTCTTCAAAAAGAAATTACAATTAAATTAATAGTAACCATAGTATTACTATGCATATGTATTAACATTTTTTACAAATTCGGCAAGTCGTAGTTATTTTTATTGTAGTTATTTAGTTGGATGATTAAGATGAGCTTAATTAATTTTACCTTATTTAATAGCTCTATTGCAAACGACCGAAATTCAAATCGATTTTCATTGAAACATATTGAAGCTATATTATTTTTTATATAATGTGAATTAAAAACGTAAAATAATATTTTATTTTGCGTTCCATTCTTCGTTTAAAATTCATTACTCTTTGTTTAGTAACAGTAAATATAAATAATACGAGATCTATCGCGCATGTCTTTTTAAGCTTTTATGTAGATAACGTTATCACACGCACACATATTTTGCAGATGGAAGACATGAAATAAAAAATGTGGAAAGCATATCGTTTATAGGCTATTCTATAGGATATAATTTTAAGTCGACATATCACTTTGGTTAGCAAACACCTTAAAAAATTTATATTTTTGTATCGAATATATTGTTTAATCGATTAATATCGTTAAAATTAATGTAAATTGGGCGAATTAATATTTTTTAAATACTACAGTCTATGAAACGCTTTCGTATTTTCTAAATAAACACACATTGTTAAAAGAAAATATGTAATATGCAGCCCTGTAAAAATGCAAAGTCAATATGTATATGTATAAGCAGTTCCGACCTCCACATACATATTTACGTATCATCGTTTTGCATTCATAATGAGTATAATAAGAAATAAAAAGCAATTCTTCTCGATAAAAAAAGACAAGATGACGCTATACATCTGTTAAATTTATATTTGTTATGTACATGCTTCTTTCCATTAAATGCTACAGTACATGTATATGTAATTATCTTCTTTTTTACAGATTTATATCTATTTCATATTATAATTAAATTGCATTATATATCTGTATGGAAATCTTATTTGTAAAACGCTAAAAGAATAAGTATTTACTAATTTTTTTAAACCGTATAGAAGCATTGTATTATGAAAGTGAAGTGAATAAGGAGTTTAGGAGGACTTAGGAGACTTTAGTCTTTTCGAAAACGGAGAGTGAAATGAATTTCAAAGGCGTCAATTACTTCCGTTTCTGAATTATAAATGTACAACATATGACAAGTATACATACGTATTTTGATACTAGAAAGTAAACAAAATAAAAAGAAACAAGAAATCGTTATTTTATATTTTCAAATGGTTGAAACTATAAATCAACAATATAGTGTAATTCTGCAAGAGAAAAAAGGATTGATCGTATCATATTCTGTTTAAAAAAATAATTTAATAATTGGAAACTGGAAATTGGAAATTTTTAATTCGTGGTAATATAGAGAGGACGCAACTTTTATACATACGACGAATAAGATTGCGGTAGCTTTTAATGATATTGCAAAGTATGCAAAACACGTGAGCACATACAATTGTATCACATTAAACAAGTTTATTACGTAATCATCATAGCAGATTCGATGGCACGATGATATAAATTATTCACAGTTCGGACAGTTGTTACTTAAAGAATACTTTCAACAATTAAAGTACTACTATTTATATATATGGTAACTATACATGTAACTACGTCTATATATGTTTATTAGCAAATATTTTACTTTTTTCTTAATATAAGTTTGTTAAACGAACAATACTGAAACACAAATAACAATTATTATATACAATTATTTCGAATTAGATGACATATAAATGCTACCGATAAAATATAGCTACAAAGTAACATAAAATGGTGAAAATAAATAAAAATCGCATTGTATTTTTTTTAAGTTTAGCTTGCTGAATCTTTGCATTCTAAACAGAGACGTCTCTAAACGATGAGGTAACTTGCCTGCACTGCTTTAAGCTAATCATCGTTATCGCATTCATCAGTCATGATCAGTCTATTCTTTTGTCCTGTAACAGTATTGAGGGCTGCAGGAGAAACCAAATAGTAGAAGTGGGGGCGTCTGAGGAGTGTACGGATACTAGAATCACAATTGGAATTGCAGATGGCGCCTGACCTGCGCCACTTCGGCATCGCCATCATTCTGTTCGAGTTGGTGAAAGAAGAAGGAGGGGCTGGCCCACTCGACTCTCGTAGTCTTTCTACAATTCATCCTCCGTTCTGTCGGCTACCGTTAGCGCCGATGACGAGGTATTCGAAGATAAATCGCGGTAACGAGATAAAACAAGTAAATCGGTGGCAAGAAGGAGAAAGTAAGAAAAAGAAGGAAGGGAACAAGTCCAACGATTATATTTGACTCTTTTTAACATTGAAAATCAAAACAACGCAATGGTAAATCCGGTGCTCTTTGTTGAATACACAAATCGATTGGTATGAGATCGTGAATTTATTGACGTATCTAAGTATTTATAACAGTCACTCAATCAGAAGATAACCTACTTCAAGCAAATTAACTGCTCGAGGTTTGTTTTTTTGCCAACGAAGTCGAGTAATTAATTTACTTTTTATATTTTTTTATTCGACGCACCCTGCATACACGCGTGTATGCGCTCTAAATGGTTCCTCGTTTCGTCGTTCTGTTGCAAACCGGAAATCCATTTGGAATGAACGGAAATCGACCGAAACGCGGTAGGAAATATTGCCTGTGTTAGATCGTTAGGATTAGCGAAGTTTTTATATTGTATAATGGAATTACAAACAGAAAAATTTATACATTTTCCAATCAGAAAAAAATAAAAATATTTAAGAAATGCGACCTTCGTACAAATTACAATAAAGGAATTATACGTGGAAAAAAGGTAGGTACTTGCACATCTTATCACAGGACCGTCATATTTTATACACCTGATGTTGAATAACTTGATGACCGAAAAGATAAGTTATTATATCGATACGGGAGCCTTAAAACGTATACATAGTTATTACGAAAGGAAAAGAAATTAAACCAAAGTTGTTTCAGTATACGCATATAATTGAAATATAAATCTATTAATTAAAAAAATAGATATTTCCAGAAATGAACGCGAAGATTTCGGTAGCTTTTCTGTTAATTCAGAACATTGTACTAAACAAAAATTACATATGTTAAGATTTCTACTTATTGAAGAAACTTATTCACGCGAGGATTTTATCCATCGTAAAAAATGTATAAATTAAAGATACCAAACGCTTTTACAATCAATTTCGTGCTAAGTATTAACTTGGAATAGCAAATCCTATTTTTATCCTGGTAATTCTGTAAAAGTTAATATATAAAAGAAAAATAAATGAAATTCTGTGGAACTATTATTTTATCGAGTTTACTTTAGGAAGTGGTCTTAGAAGAGTAAATTTTCTGTATGGAAATGTTTGAACGCTTTCCTCGTCATCAGTTTTGTTAGGAAAGAAAAAAAAATGGCGCCCATAGCCTCTCGATCGCGCGGCCACCAAGTATGCTATATGTACATAATCGTACTTCCGCAACACACACCAATAGTCTTTTATCATAGTTCAATAAATTATCCGATAAAAATTTGGATAATTTCCATTATGTTCAAATTACATTTGAAAGTGAGGATTTATTCCGAGCCTGTAATTTATAGTCCCTAACTAAGTCATTTTTAACATCCGACTATGTGCGAGAGAGAGATACATATATATATATATATAAAGCGGTTTTTCGTTAATGTCATCGGGAAAGAGAAAACGGATCACAGTAATGGAGAAGTGAATGTCGTTCTCCTTTTCTTTTACCTCGAGACGCGGTTCAGGGGATCGAGGAGAAATAAAAGAATATTTCAATGTGCGACAGGGATACAGGAGAAGATACGTGGGACAAAACGAATCTTGTCCAAGATGTCAGGAAGGCTGTCCCGACTGCGTGCACTTCGTCCACGACCCCAGCAACTCAAGGTAGAACCGCATAAAGAAGATAACCTTAAAGAGGACCGACAGGAAGTCGCAATGAGGGAACACGAGTCGCAGAGCGACACAGAGGACATTTCATATAGTGTCAAAGATGATGGCCCAATGAAGAATAATTTGAAGCGTGAACGTGAAGGGCTCGACTGTTCGGGGCCCTCGCAAAGTTACGAATGCAAAACATGTAAACCTTCAAAGCCTCTACCGATTCTTAAGGCGTACCTTGACCATCTTAAAAAGGAACATAAGCAAAAGGTATCGATATTATTTTTATTTTGACTAAAACAATATATTTCTAATAATAGTTCAATTACCCTTTTTTCTTTGGCAGAAAAATTTAAGAAATGATTTTTCACGAAAATTTTTTTTTATAGAAAGCTGAATATTATTTTGACAAAATAGTGAATTATTTTATGCTGATATGAGAAATAAAATTTGTGTGAATGTGGGCGTATGTCCACGCGCGTATGTGTATGTGTGCATTTATGTGTATAGCTACTTATAAATTGATAAGCATATTAATAATAGTACATTATTAATTGGTTAATGAAAGTAAATATTTTTATAAAATTTTTTAAAAGAAAATATTTGTATGTTGAGAATGTTTTTCAATAAGAAAAAAAACTACAACATACTTTTTAGGGAAAATTCATGCGTGATAATGGAAATCGATGTTCTATGTGCTCACATGTTGCATTAAACTCAAGGGATCTTGAAACTCATCAAAGAGTACACCATTTGAAGAGAAGATTCTTTCGATGTGCCAAGTGTTCCTATGTGACACATGTACGTGCTCGGTACACAAAGCATGTAAAATATCATTCCATGCCAATGATTAAATGTGATGCGTGTGATTTTCGAACACCATACAAGGTGAATGAATTTTTTAATAAAAATATAACATATTTGTCATATATTATATGCATAAGTCAAACATACAAATAAACAATGGTTTTTACAGTGGAATTTGGATAGGCACACTAGAAATCATGGAGGAGGTGGAGCTTTTCAATGTCGTGCTTGTAATTTTACAGCTGATATTAGACAAAGTTTAACGGTACATGAAACTAATCATCATGAACCGCCTGTAGGTCAAACAAACCGTAAACCTAATACACCATTTGAACGTAAGCCAAGAAACAGTCCTAAACGTTATAACCAGGTAATAAATTAATACTTTGTTCAATTCAGTTAGTTAAGCAGTACTTGACACTAGAACATATAGTAAAAGTTTATATAAAATAACTTTAGGTGGGTGCAAGTGATTTTCGAGAATCATTGCATATATCTAGAAGTACAACAGTGTCGATCAGTGCTGGAAATTCTTTCATTTCTGATCATTCTATGGAAGAGAAGAGAAGTGCAATAGCCAATGCAGAATGTATAGCACTTAAATGTGAAGAAAAAGGCTGCCAATTTATCACTGCATGGGATTCTGAGATGCAACGGCATTTGGCAGAATGTCATGCTCCAATAACGCCAAATAAATCTAGAAAACCACTGCCAATGCTAATTCCTTTAAGTCCTGCTAAACTAAACAATAGTACCTCCAGTGGATCTTCGACAACATTACTCAAAGTTCCGCGCGTCAGGGTAAGACCGGAACTCGCACAAATTGCAAGAGATACGGAACTGGCGAAGTTGTATGGAAGTAAAGAAGTTAGTTATTTATAATTTTTTTTTATTAAGATTTACTGTAACTATTGTAAAGTAATGTCTAACTAATAATAATTTTTAATGATTGAAATAAATTTATCCATAGGTTAACAACTTAAAGAAGGATGCGAATAACGCGGCAGATTTATTTGAAAAAAAAAATGCGTCCTTCTTTGATAAGCTTAAGGAAAAGCTTACAACGACGGCGTCAATTAATAACGGAGTGCCGGAGGTAGCTGTAAGTACTACGAACGATTTGAAATGCTGGTGTACTTTTAAAGCTAGTAGCATGGAAGAGCTGGCTTGTCACAAACAAACACACCACACTGCTCTCAGTGTATCTGTGGGCACAACGCGTTGCCCGAAGTGCAGGAGACGTTGCAAAAGTTCGACTGATCTCCAAGTGCATATGCAGTGTTATCACTCGACAAGCAACGATACGTCCATACACAATAGCTTAGAAAAATTATCAAATTGTTCAGAACTACGTGTGACCTCGTATCGCGGTGAATATGCATTCCCAGCGCAAACGGATTGGGACGTTAATCTCAGCGGACTGAATTCTTCTGGATCATCGGTATGGTGTTTCACAGAAATAATAATACTTAGTTAAAGCGTGCACATGAACAATATAAACACATGCACACAAATATATAATAATAATCATAACAATAACGATAACAATAGTAACAACAACAAAATAATAATAATAATAATAATAACAACAACAACAACAATAATAATCGTGAAAAAATTGCAATACGAGAGTCAACAGATCTGACTATTTTTTTAATTTCCGTAACGTATATTTTGAAATTTGTTTAATTGCAAACTACTCCCGCGCGCGTACGGACATTAGTTAGAATTATATATTTAAAGTACGTTTCAGTTTAGCTTAAGAACTACCAATTTTTGTTAATTTAAATATACAACGCTATTCTTAAATTAGTATTAATTACGTTCATGATATATTATGATATATATATGTGTATATATACACATATTATATATTTGTTATTATTAAGAATGTGCTTTAAATGTTACTTATGGCAGTCAAGACCATAGACCGTTGTGTTTTCTGTCTCGTGTTAATACTTAATTTTGATAAAGGTAGTCAAATCTTTTGTCAGGTTGAAGGCTCCTCGACGCATCCAAATGGCCGACGAGTATTCAAATGCCCGCATTGTCCATTTTGGGCATCCACTGCAAGTCGTTTTCATGTTCATATTGTCGGTCATTTAAATCGGAAGCCATTCGAGTGTTCCCTATGCGCGTATCGCTCTAACTGGCGGTGGGACATCACAAAACATATTAAACTTAAAGCAGCTAAAGATCCAGTTCATATGACTGCCAGGGTACTTATGACGGATGAGACAGGTCGACGGAATTATTCCAAATATAACAAATATCTTGCACAGGTGAAAGCACAAATTTCACTTACATTTAAACAATTTATTTATTAATATGAAAAAAAGGTGCTTGTCAGGTGATTTTCACAGGCGCACTGATTTTTTCTTTCTGTTCTAAACTTATTTGATTTTATTTATTTATATAGTGTCTCTTTTGACAATATTTCTTTATTGTTAAAAATTTCTCTAGTAAGAAATACATGTATGATGATTATTATGATTAATTGGAAAACTGGATTAAACTTTTTAAAAAATGCCGAAAAACTTGAAGAAACACTCAAAACGTATGTCGTGTATCGAAGCGCTTGGACACTTGATTGGTGTTATGATGTTAATCTGATTGCAATTACAAGCATATTCTTAGTAATTAAATCCGACATGATAATATTAAAAATTTTTCGTGCCTTCAAAACTGATCTTTATTTTGCCTGAAACTTTCTCTCTCTTCTCTCTCTCTCTCTCTTCTCTCTCTCTCTCTCTCTCTCTCTCTCCAGCCCCTTTCTCTTTCTCTCACACTCATTTTCTTTTTTAAATGAAACAAATCTTGAGTGTACCGGACAATTGTTTTTCACTTTGCGTGCAATAAAGACCTATATTTACATTGGATCATCCCATTTCTTTATTAGGTGGAGCAACAATCGTGGGACGACCAAACTATGGAAGAGCGTAGTGTGGAGGAAGCTAATACTGACGAACCACCAACTAAATTATTAATAATGAATAGCAGCGAATATTTAGAAACATCTGAATTGATATCCACTCCGATTTCGATTGTACCTGCAAATGAAGGAAATCATAGTCTTAATACGATCAATATCGGACTCAGATCACCGCCGCCTTTGAAAGCTGCCACCAAAAACCGAGGACAATCTTTACTTAAAAACAACTTGATATCTACTCAAGCAGCGGGTGGATCAAATGGCTCTACTTCTTTCACAGAAGAAAATAAACGTACCGTGTGGAAATGTAAGCGTTGCAACTTTCGACATTCCAATAGAGATACCGTTTCTACACACGTCAAGTCCCACAGCGATACAGAACAACGTCCTGAAGAAGAAAAAGTAGGAAATTATTTTAATTGACTTGTGTATCATAGAAATATTTAACATACCAATAAGTTTTATTCACATGTGTTATAGAATGCATTTGGTTGTGGGGATTGTCCATTCTCTGCACCTGATGTAGCAACTTTGTCAATGCACAGAGCTCATCATCGTCCAAACTTGGAGGCAATTTTTAAATGCTATCTATGTCCATATTACGTTAGCACTAAAGCGTATGTAAATTACATGAATAGATTAGTGTCACTCCTATTAAGTTTTTTATATTTTTGGCTAATAACATTCATTTGTATCTATCGTTTTTACAGAGAGCTTTTAGATCATGTCAGACTTCATGGAGAAGAGCTCGCCGTTGTACATCAACAAAATATGGATTACAATCTCTCTAGTAGATCTAAAGCACATCAAAGTTTAAATACCAACAGCAGTGAGTTGAATAAATTCAACTAATAATTTAATTTATTGAAAGATCAAGCTTTGGTCACGCTACTTAAAAATTATTTAATCAATTTTAGGTACTAATCATGTGAAACAAGAAAAGCCTGTAGAGCAGGTGATTCATATAACAACACAAAACAACGTAACGTGTTTCACAAATGCTTCGAAAAACAGCGGTGTACCGCCGCCATTGCTTCTTGACACTCGAGCACTGCCTGAAGCTCCATTAGTGTGGGTATCTCGACCTGACGGAACACTCACGAAAATGTTAAAATGCCGTCACTGCCCATTCGTGTCTTCGCGACGCGCCGAAGTCCGGGATCACGAGACTATGCATCTTGACTCGGCTAGTAGTGGTCCTGTAATCGCTTGCGCGGATTGTAGTTTCACTTGTACGCGACGTGAAGTTATGGTCGCGCATACAGATATGCATTCCGGGTCATTAGGCACGGTTCATTGTTTGGTAGATGATTCGAGACCAGACTCGCAACAATTAAGTGATCTGTCTACGCTACTCGGATTTACACATTCTCCTATACTAGGCTCGGAACCGGATTTACGGGATTTGAGACTCGTTCACTGTTGTAGCAAATGCCCCGCACGATTTCTTTGTGAAAAAGAACTTAGAATTCACTTAAGATACCATTCTACAGAATTAGCATATTCGTGTCAATGGTGTTCCTATGCTGCTCGACAACCGGCCCATCTTTTAGCACATCAGAAAGCACATTCTACTGAATATCAAGAGCGTACCAAGTATTTGTTATCGCTATATGGACATTCGCAACGATACCCACCGCCAACCACAGCTTGTGTTGAGACGAATAATCAAGAATCAAATAATTCAACCCCTACTGTTGCTTGGATCGTTGTCGAAATTACAGATAGTTCGAACAATAGTTTTAATAACAATATGAACAACACGAATCAACGGACTGGCAATCAAGTGTTCACTTGTGCCAAATGTCCGGCGCGTTACTTTAAGTTGGATGCTTTAGAATATCACATGACGCTGCACGGATCAAATAACAGATTTAAGTGCACCGAGTGTGATTATTCATCGAAAACAGCTCAGAATTTAGTGAAACATCAAGTGGTTCACAGACGTCAACATGAAACAAGCGAGTTGACTTCAGTGAATTTATCCAACCCTCCCGATCCACAATTTGGAATTTTCATGCGTGGTAATCCCAACTTTGTATATCCTGGTTATTTAAGAAATGGTCGATTGAAAGAGAAGCGGTACAAGTGCCACAAATGCCCATCAGCTTTCGAGAAACGGGAACAGTACAGAGTTCATTTAACTTTACATGGTGCAAAGCAGAGATATCGTTGTGACACTTGTGACTATTCTGTCAAATACTATGCTAATTATATTCAACATTTGAAAAAGCATCAGGCGAATGCTGAGGCCCAAGCTTCACGCAGACAGTTCGAGGATGACACTATCACCGTCGATAGTGATACAATTTCTGATAATATAGTCTCTATTTCGCGATCAAGCAAAACCCTTAAATCATCTAATAACTCAGTCTCAGCTGTATCTACAAATGGAATTTCGATGTTAAATTATGGTGGAGCACAGGCCTCGAATCAGGATAAACAGTCTTTAATGTTGTTACAAAGGAAGGGAATTGTTTTCTCATCTAATGACGAAATGGAGGCATTGCGTTGTCAAAATTGTCCATTT
This sequence comes from Xylocopa violacea, assembly GCA_963969225.1. Lineage (NCBI taxonomy): Eukaryota > Metazoa > Arthropoda > Insecta > Hymenoptera > Apidae > Xylocopa > Xylocopa violacea. Next base: position 28,196,083 of record CAXAJV010000004.1, read on the forward strand.
TCTACACGTGACAAGGATGTGATGGACGCTCATAAGCGTCGGCATGGAATCGAAAGAATGACACCATCTTGTCCACACTGTGATTATATACCACGAAAAGACGAAAATATTGGAGAACACATTAGATTACATTTTACAAGACTTTATAAACCAGAATCGTATCTTATTATAGAACTATTAACATTGACAATGAGAAAGATAACATCGAATGGAAAGGAAGAGAAACAAAAGGCTGCTGAATTACTTTTTAAAGAATATGCAGACGGAAGATTCTTTCCATTTACCGACACTAATTCATTTGGTAACAGCCCCCCTGCAATAAATAGCCAGAAGGAAAAAGTCATAGTAGATCCAAACACAGGAGAAACAAAGCACTTGATCATTTAAAAAGATATTAATTAATTGGTTAAAAGAGAAATAATCGAACAATGTACATTTTTCTTTGTATATAACAAGTGTATAATGCAGTTTAAATATTTATAAACATTTTCTAGATTCCGCAATTTAACATACTATAAGCTTCATAGTGATGAACAACTTATACTCTTGGAGCCAGGAGCACACGTGCATGTTTGTGAGCAGTTGATGAAAGTACTCAAAGTATCCCTTTTTCCCTGGTTCGTATAGCTACACTTGCCCCGCTAAATATTTAGTTCTAGTTAGATTATCCTGTGCTATTTTCTAATGCTCTCACTATTACTCATGAATAAGAAATTTATTCATGAGTTATTGAGTATAAAAGAATAATTTAAACAATTCTTCTATTCCTGACAGCAGACTATAGAAACAAATCTCCATGTTTATGCATGTAATTTGATTCATAGTATTGCTACATGTACAGAAACAAAAACTCAATCAATAATAATATTATTATGTAACAATAATAATATTACTGTGTATTCTACAATTATCGCTGTAATCACTATATATAAACAACCCTGATCATAATCATAATTATCATTGACTCGATATTTTTCATGGTTAAATTCATTGCATCGCAAATACTAAGTAATGCGATATTTTGTTTATTTATTAAACATTTTTCCACATATATACGCGCACGCACGGTTTAATGTCGACATATGTAAATATATTCCAATCAATCAGTACTGTATATACTACAATAAATAAATGCTAGTACATATGTGGATTTGCATTTACGTATACTGTAATATGCCTTTGAATTATTTAGAAAATGGTTAAATAAATCCGCTGAGATTTGTTTCCAATTATTGTAATTCTAACTGATTTGTACGTTAAACAGACGAAGTATTTTATTAAAATACAACAACGCAATGCTTAAAAACTTTTTGTTTTTAATAATTTTACTTTCATTGTTTTTAACATTTTTTATAATCATCTTTTTCCTTCCCCTAAATTTATATTTATAATTTTAACAAATATAAGCATAGATGTTTGAAAAGGTGCATTAAGTATCGTCAATTTTGGTGCGTTTTGTGACGCTAACAAATGTTCAGGCCAATAGTGATAGAAGCATTACATATGTTTGTAAATAGAACACTAATCTATCGACATTTACTATGAAGTCCTATATGACCAGCATTGGATTAAAAAGGTTTACTTGCAAAGAATAGATGCTTTTAATGTATACCGTAAAATTAATAATAGATAACAAAATTGGAGTTGTTCTTATTCTAAGAACTTATAGAAAAACATGAAAACGTTGAAATAGATTTCTCGCACGTTTCATGTAGAAACTCATATGGTGATAAATGTCGATAGATTAGTTTTCTATTTACCTTCTCTCCTGATCATGCGTTAGTGTCGTACGCCAGAATTGATGAGACTTGATGAGTGTACACAAACTGTAATATTCCAAATAGCATGTAAGTAGTTGAGGATTGAGTGGTGATTTTAAAAAGTTTACGATCTACTTGTTTTGATCTTGGATATTGTTTGCAAACAATGCTTGCAAACTGTAAGATTGGTTCATACACGATTTAAGAAATCCATCGTGTAACCACCATTATCTTGTGTTTTTCTTTCATCGAACATGGAATGAACACATAGTAAACAGGATTCATTTTCCGTGCGGTTTGTTTTGATGCACATATGTATTTATGTTATACCTATAGTATGTGGATACATACATAAATTTTTGAGTAGGCGGAAGTAGCTGTTCGTGATGGTTTGTTTGATCCGAGGCTGGTACCAGAATTCCGAACCGAGAAAACGAGATCAATAAAATCCCGGGGTTTCGCGCATGACGGAATTTATTTTACGAATTTCTTAAGGTTATGAAAAGGACCCGTACTACTTACAAGAATCGTGTTGCACCGAATGCAATAGATAAACATAGTAGATCTAGTTAAATGCTGAACAATGTTCGAAGGTGCCATAGCGGCGTTCTTGAACCGGTTTCTGGGGAAATACGTCGAAGATTTAGACACCGAACAGTTCAATGTTGGTATCTTTTCTGGCGATACTTGTCTTACAAATCTTAAATTGAAACCTGAAGCTCTGGTAAGCAAATTTTCTTAATTTTATTACGAATACCCCTTTTTAATGTTGTTAAAGAAATCGTAAATTCAATATCTGTTTTTAAAAAGTGTTTATTATAACATTGTTTGATTTGCAGTATCAACTTGGTTTGCCAATAAGGGTGGATGTTGGGTTGATAGGAAAGATTGTGTTAAAGATACCATGGTCTGCATTATTTTCTCAGCCAATCATCCTATGTATAGAAGTAAGAAATATAAATTTTCTTTTTACTTGCAGAAGGATATGTATGGAAGAGCAACTGTGAGTGCGTATGTGTGTGTGTGTGCGCGTGCATGAACATGAGCTGATTAAATATAGTAAAACAAGAAAATAAGTTCATACAAATATATCAAGTTACAACTAACTTTAGATTGTAATATTTGTTTACATATTTTTAAAGAAATTACTAGACGTGATCGCTTATAGTTTTTGTATGGGCATATATGAATCGCATCATGAACTATTGAACATGTTCAAACAGATGTTATATCAATTACCTTAATTAACACATTGACAAAGTGTTTAAATATCATCAATTGATACCTTATAAACGATAAATTTTATGCCCACAACACAGATTTTATGCTTTATAAACAAAAGATTTTGTGTCCACTGATTCAATATACATATTCTATATTACCTTTCCATATATTTTATACTATCTTGAATATATATATATATATTCAGTGAGAGTCAAAAATGAGTATACACACAGCATAAAATAATATAATACACAGTATAAAATATTTATGATATTTTAAACATACTTTGTATCTTTTCAATCAGTTATTAATTTATGCAATGTATGTGTAAAAATTTGTTAATAACTAAGAACAGCACATACAATGCATATAATATTTTTCATTCAGAATGACCTATAAAACATATTGATAAAGTTATTTGATTTCTTCCTGGAACAGCTTGTATATGTATATATTATATTACATTTAAATTTCTTTATGTTTGTAAGGATATTTACATAGTAGCTATACCTGCTGGTTATGGCCCATATGACGCAGAAGTGCAAAAAAAGTTGATAAGAGCAGAAAAGAGAAAGATATTAGAAGATTTAAAGGAAGATGAGGCATCTAAAGCAGGTAGTTAATACATAAAGTGAAAATACAATTGTATCAATTTTTAATCTGTATTATATATTTCAGAATTATTTGATAATTTGCTAGCATCTGTGACGAAAAACTTTCAAATCACTATAAATAATGTACATATTAGATATGAAGAAAAACTGAATGAATCTCTATGTGCTTGTGGTATCTGTATTCAAAGTATATCAATGATGACTACAAATAGGTAATTATTATTGTTTTATATATTTAATTTTTTCAATTATTACTATGTTATTATTAATTTATTTATGAATCCTAAATGTATCTTTATTAGTAAGTGGAAACCTGGTGTTTGTGCTAGTAACTTGAGCACAATTTATCAATTAATAAGAGCAGAATCTTTAAGTATATACATGGATCATGACACAGAATCTGCTTTTACAAGCAACAGTTGTGATTGGGACATATCCAATTTTTTAGCATGGAAAAATACAATGTACAGGGCTCTACAGACTTTTGGCATGAGAAATAAGGAATTTCAGTTTTGTATGTCTTTGTAATTAATTAAAGTAAGGTAAATATAACTAAAGAAACTAACAGTATTATGTTGCAGTACTAAAACCGTTTACTGCGAAGATCAAGGTAATTATACATAAAGGGAATGAAGCTCAAACATCTCGAATGTTAGTTGATATTGTACTTCACGATATGGCGATGCAAATTTCCGAAATGCAGTATATTACTTTTTGCCATCTCTATGATTCGTTGCTACGTGCTATTGTTAACAGGTATGTATGTACGTATTCTTCGTACAAAATCATTTCGATTTTACATCTTAGTATACATACATATGTATACTTTATAATATTGCATATACTATAATAATATTATTTTAGACCGTATATAAAATATCGTCCAAGCGAAACTGTTAAGGAAAATCCGTCAGCTTGGTGGAAGTATGCTTATAATTCGATCTTAGATTACAATATAAGACCCTATACTTGGGTAAAAATTATTGAACATAGAAAAAACTATAGGAAATATAGAGAAGCATGCTTGCAAAGTTTGCAACGACCCAATGATACAGAATTAAAATTCGATTTACAAAAATACGAAGATTGTCTATCAATTTTGAACATAGTAATAGCTAGAGAACATGCTAGACAGGAATTGAAAAATGGAACGATTGAAGAGAAATATAGGAATATAAATACCAATATTTTAATGCAAAAAGTTGAAGATACACTGTTAAATCAACAAGAAGTACAAAATAATGACACACAAGGCCAAGAAATTGAAAAATTATCGCATCGTATTAACAATGGATCAGAATCAGGAAGCAAAATAAAATTAGAAAAACTACCACGACCAATTGGTACAGCTTTTAAGACTTATATAATCATATATGATTTAAATAAGTATAGAATGTTCTAAATTATCAGAATTATTCTCTGTTTCAGATTATAAATTTAATTTTACATTAGCAAATTGTTGTATGAGTCTTTTAAGTAATGACAGAGAAATTCTTGTTCTAAGTATAACTCAATTCTTGACAAGTATCGAAGTACGTTCTGCGTTGTCTGCTTTCAAAGTATCTGCACGAGCTGAGAGTTTTGTGGTCGAAGGTGTTTCTGTGGAAGGGGATTTAGTACCACTGATCACCGTAGACAATGTTCTAACAGGTAACAGAATTAATATTATTATACATTACAATTTACTACATAGTTATTTATACAGGGAACGTATCAACTAACTTCCTGGCAATAGATTTTGAGAAGAATGGAGAAAATGTGGATCCAACCTTCGACGTATCTATAAAACTGGAAGCTATTGAAGTGACTTATTATCATGTAATAATATTATTACAAGATAAACGAACGTAAATACGTTAATATAGCTGAATAGCGCTACTAATTCATTCGCGAAAAAAAGAGGAACAAGCAAATAAATTGTGTATATGTATGCGTGTATGTGCGCGTGCGTGTGTGTAGTATATATGTAAAAGCAAGATGATCTTAGAGCATATTATATTTCAGCATGCCATGGTAGAAATAATTGAGTTTTTCAAACTTAATGATTCAAACATTCAAACGACAGTTTTGTGGGTATACAAACTGTATGAATATATGAAAAATAATTTACTGATTCTGGTAGATAATATTGTTTCCCAGACACTTCGAATCAGTTTTAAAATAGACATGAAAGGGCCGTACATTGTATTTCCTGAACATGGATCGATACAGAAGTGCGTACGATACAAAATACTATGTAATACAAGTACTTATATACATTTAAATCTTGGAATAATATGAATGGATTTTAGGGGTGGACACATTCTTATCTTGGATATTGGTAATGTGAGTTTGTCTAATGAACTTCAGGCTACCAACTTGCAACTTGAGGATGCAACACTCATGGAATTGGAAGAATTGCTTTATGATAGAATACAGATCACGTTTTCTGGGGCCCAAGTTCTATTTTGTCACTCAGGTATCTATTTGTGCTATGAAACTTTCTTCTTATATATTTTAATAAATTTTTTTTCACTATTTGTTGTTTTACTATAATAGGAGATGATTGGAGATCAGCTAGGAAAAGAAAGGATTCTGAGTATCATTTTTTACCAAAGATACAAGCAAATACAGTTGTCTCGTATAGTATAAAACCAGAGTACCATCAATTACCAAGGTATACACTTTTGGATAAAAAGATAGCACATGTAGTATATTTTATTTTTAAAAAAAGTGATATGTTTAGAAATTCCTGAACATAACAAGTAGTACATAAATCATCTGCCTCATTCAAACTTACGTTCTCTGTAAAAATATATTAACGTTATTAATAATTATTGAGGAGAACTATCACGAATAGTTTATATAAACAGAAGAAAATTTGTAAACTTTATTTAGTCAAAAAACTGTATTACAAAAGAATGTAGGAATTTTTCTCAAAATAAAATTAAGTAGACACACTTTATATTTTCGTACATAGAAGTCTGTGATGCATATAAATTTTGTTTGTTATTTGTTATATTCAGGGAATTATAAGCATTTAATTAAAAAATAAAAGATAGTACACATGCTATTATTTTGTCTGAAAATGTACTTTTTAATTTTTTCTCTAACTACAGTAAATAATAATAATGATAAAATAGATTTACTACGTGCTTGTTTATATCTTTTTTTCTTTTTAGAACTAAAGTGAATGTCTCTATTTCAAGTATAAAGCTAAACTTATCAGAAAATAAGATGCGATTACTCGCACATTTTCTGAACTTATTATTGTTGGCATATCAACGAAATATGAAGAGATATGAGAATGATTTGAAACAATATTATGTTAAATCAAGTTCAAACAAGATTTTGATGTCGATAAAAGAACTTAAAAATGTACAACGCAGTATATGCCTGTCGTCGATTGAAATTATACAGAATAAAGTTACGCATGTGACGAAGGAACTTTTGACGAATCATATACAAAAGCTCGATAGGTAATGAAATAAATCTGAATACTGACACCAAAAAAATATGTTTCATCATTCTGACTAAAATATTAAGTACAATCAATTATTTTATCACAAATAAATTATATCTGAAGTTGACTTGTTTTGTGAAACAGGAGTGTCGTGTCTTCCGAAGTTAGTGAAGAGGATTTGGAATTATTGTCAAAGACCATAAGTTTGTCTGGATTCGATGATAGCGTATCTCCGTGTAACCATATCAATCTCTTGCTGAGATTTGCTATTGAAGAGGTGTTATACATATATTAACCTTTTTTTATTCTAATTTTATTTAGTGAAATTTTTATTACAAGTAAACTTTGTAGTGTACTTAATGATACTTGTAAATATTTAGCTATCAGTTCATTTGGGAATCATACATTATGGAAGGGAGGAACCTTATTTGAATTTAAGATTACATGCATTGTGTTTGGAAACAGCAATAATGGAATATGGGCCTGCCATTCAGTTTGGTCTAGGATCTATTCTTTTAGTAGATAAAACAAATGCCGAGGTAACTGGATCATATTTAGAGCTGATATCTACTGAAGAGCCTCATGAAGTTTTTGTTTTATCTTATCGTAAGGTACGTTATATAGATATATATAGATGACTATAAAGACTTTTTCCTGTTTATATATTTATGGATTTGCCAGCTTTTCTGCACAATTTTACTTGTATTTTTCTCTTGTAGGTCAAATCGAATTGTCCGGACTTCAAATCTCACTTCAAAAGTATAGAACGATCTCTTGTTGTAAATATATTGAACATTAATATAAATCTTCATAGACCTGCATTATTAAAAATGCGAGAATACTGGTACAGTTTAATCAAGTGAGTATATTACCAGGTTTTTGTTATTTAATAAAAGAAAAAATGTATAAGTAATAGTTTTTCTTTTCTTTTTCTTTAGCATTTTTAAATATAATGATCTCCTGAAATTTATGGAGAATGCATGTCACAGTGTTGTACACTGGAAAATGAAAGAAAATGATCCACCTATTCCTCCTGGTAAGGTATAATAATATTATCAGAAATTTTGCTTTTGATCAATTGTCTTTATGATTCCACTTTCTTAGGTGCAATTAAATTGAACTATTCTGCTCGACTTAGCGCCCTCATTGTAAGATTTTGTGATAAAGATTTGGATTTAATGGAAATACAAATTCAAGGTGTAGAAAACGATTGCATTTATAATGCTAACGAAAGAATGGTATTACGTGCGTATCTTAGATATTTGTCAGTAGAAGACTTGAACGAGGATACGCTCTATTCGAAAGTAAGTTCTAAACATATCAAACGTACTATTTAATATAAAGTGTTTTTTATTCTCAATTAAATGTAATCATTTTTTTCTTGAACAAGCTTTTAACTACCGAAGAAGATAAGGTTCTTGATTTAAAATATGTAAGACACATACCAAGATTATATACATGCTCGGACATTGATACCAAACAGGATGATGTGACATCAGATGGAACATTTAAGCTTTCTATTGGAAGACTCAATTGTGTGCTTATTTGTAAAGTATTATACGATTTAAAGGTAGAAATTTAATATTTACTAGTATTATTGCTAATTTATAAGAACAACAGTATTAAATGTCTTTTTTTAGTATTTTCTAGCTCCATTTAGTACTGCTAAATATTGTTTGGGGTTAAAAAATTACCTAATTAAGAAGCTTATGATTGGAATCGAGGAATTTAAAAAAAACGCAACAAAGTTACACATTTTTATCGACATCCAAGGCCCTATATTTCTCTTACCTCAACGAAAAGATGTTCCAAGTCTTATGGTATTAAATACAGGCATACTATCAGTTGAAAATTTCTTCAAAAAAGTCGATCAGTCCGTTCAGAACATTAAAATACCCACTAATGATACGAATAATCAGTTAATAATTGATAATATTCTAATAAAATTAAATAATATAACTGTATCTAGAGCAATCATGACACTTACTCGAGATTTGGAAATTCAAGTAAGATTTAATGCTTTAACACATCTACTGCGATTCACGTATCTGACATATTAAACCATTAGGTTTAATCTGTACCAACTTTGTGATCGCTGTGAATATAATAAAAATTATGTTTATTATGTACATGAATGTTTAACAATTCATTGTTCATTTGTAGGAACCTATTGTCGAGCCTGTGCATGTCCACTTTGATGTTAAAAGGAAAACAGAGTATCGCAGTGCAATGGAATTTCAAACATATGGTTTATTTAATATACAAGGTTCCATGGATTTTGTGTACATTAATTTGAGCCAAAGGGATTTAACATCTAGTATACTGGTGTGGAAAGAGAATGTTTCTAAAATCATATTATTCAAAAATATGTGCATTAATGAAGCACAATCTGTAATGCAAGCACAATTGAAAGAAATTAATCAGGAAGATGTAATGGTAAAAAAGTTGGAAGATTTTCTTACGCATAATGAAAATTCTGTATGTGAAATTAACATGAAACTGAGCTGGGACGGATTGCAGATAAATTTATTTTTAGATTCGGATGAGGCAAGTTATAAATTTGTGTAATTCTAGTTTTGTTCTACTATATTCTCTAATACTATTTAGATAATTTACCTAGCCATTTCGTTTTTCAATGTTCTTCAGATATTAAGTTCACCTGTTCGTGATGTAAATCGCGGTTTATGTAGATTAACATTCGGAGAGTTAATCAATACATACGCGTTCTACAGCGACAGAAGTCTGAAGATGAAGCTGTCTCTTCAAAGTTGCGTCTTACAGGACACTCGGAAAGAAACCCAAATTATAAGAAAGTTTGTATATATGTATATTCATTCGTCCTTTCTGTCTGCACATACCATACAATCAATTGCTTATAACTTGCTTTTTATTGAAGAATAATTCAGTCACCCGCGAGGCAAGCAGGGACTCAAAATGAATCGTGCATATCGATTTCAATGTCTCCTATTGTCGACGTAACGTACACTCGTGCACTAACTGGCGAAAAATGTTTCGATGCACTAATTCAAGAAGTTAGAATGAACTTGTCTGTACCCTTCGTAATGCATTTAACTCGGTATATTATGGATTCTTTTCCGTTGGATCAAGTTGAAGAGGGAATTGTTAATCATGGATATGAAAACAACAATTCTACGACAGTAAGTAAAATTCTATTCATTAAATAAAAGTTAGTCTTTCTGGCAATATTAATATTATCTCGAATATACATAAGTGCGAATCATTATTTATTTGTACAACACACACATTCTTACAATAGTAATATATCTTTTGAATCAAGACCAAGGATATTACCATTGCAGAAAGAAATAAATTAAAATGCGCACAATATTTTAAAGAAGAACCAGGTATTTATGGTCATTTACTGCAGTTTAATGTTTTAGTTGCATATTTGATAAGTATTAGATAAAAAAAGGTGTCAATATTTAAATTTATAATCGTCTAAGTAATAATACTTTATTTTTTCTATTCTCAATTTAGATACTTCGATATCCATAAGGATACACAAGCCAGAGATTTTGCTTTTCGGAGATCTCAAAACTAACAACGCACACGTAATTCTACTACAATCTGAAGTGTCAATTGAAAGTAGTAGACACAGTTGTTCGTCCTCGATTGTTTGCACATTCACAGATGTGCGCGCTAAGTCGAAAAGACAAGGAAATTATTCGAACTGCAAACCCTACTGGTTATTATGTCCCTGTGATATAGAAATTTGTCGGAAAGAGGAAGCACCCGAATTTATTATCAGTTATACTGCTGTTGCTGTGAACAAAATTGATATTCATTTGTCTGCAGAAATTATACACACATTTATCAATGCAAGTACAAAAGTTATAAGAGAATTTTTTTAATTATGAAAGTTCTATAAAATACTCAAAGTATAGATAAAGAAAAATACTTTTACATCTTTGTATGTGTTTGTGTATGCATAAGTTTACATATATATTTATATACATATTTTTTTAGATATTAAATGAGGCTACAAGCTTTGTGGATAGTATCAACATAAAATTAGAAAATGGTATGATGAACCAAAACTTTAATACGAATACTAATTTGTGGACACCCAAAAAAATTTCCAATGTACCTTATAAAAAATTGAACAATGGCAAGTTTTATTGCATAAACAATTTTATAGTTAAAATTAATTTCTGTGAATCATTGTGCTTTTTCTTCTTTCACAGACAATTCGCAATTAGTCTACGAATACAATGATCGAGTGGTAACTTTCAACTTAAAACCATTAATATTATGTTTGTTGCTGGAAATAGAATATTCAACTGAAAGATTTCCAGTTATAAAAATTGAAAGTATAATTACAGTTTCTATTAATGACTGGCTTAATGACTTAAATCTTGAGTCAAGTTTGAAAGTTTATGCGTTCTGTTACAATACGGATTACAAAAATTGGGAACCTTTAATCGAGTTGTGTTCGGAAGATGGTGCAACTTACAAACCATGGGAATTAATGATAAAAGTAAGTTTCCTATTATCCATTGCGATCAATTTTTATGACTTGTATTTTTATAATGTATAGATACGATATGGTGAAGCATTCATGGTGAATTCAAACTGGACTGACTCCTATCATCAAATAAAACAGGATGCATTCAAAACCAAGAAAAAGAATGCTAAAAGCACTGATCAAGATATTACAGACATGGTTTTCATAACTCCAGATTACTTGACTGTATCAAAATCAAATGGTATGTGAAACTAAGATTTTTTACATCTGATTGAACTTAAAGATATTACTAAGATGTGTACGCATGTATGTATGTACGTACACGTGGGTAGCAGCAGTAGTAGTAGTATTAATAACAGGATACATATTTGTCTATGATTGTTTTAGAGACAGAATTATATTCGGCATATGAAGAAGATTCCGATACAGATGATGAAGAAGGTCAAAAGAAATTAGCCAGAACTTCCAATTATTTATTTAACAGCAACAGTAGTGGAGATGAAGACAGTGATACAGATGATTCCAGTACGAACGAAGATGAAGGACTAGAATTAACACCTGAATGCAACGTGGATTCTTGTAAGCATTTGTTACGAAAAATTACATTTTTATACAAAATATATTTAATACAAATATTTTGTAAATAAATATTTTATTTTGTCGTAATAAATTGTTGATTACAGTTGGCCCAATTGGCCGTGAATCGATAAAATCAAACGATCAAGCAGTATACATCATTATATCTGCCGAAGACAAACTGAATATAGTAATTACACCAAATTTAATAACTGTAGTAGATATTATCGTGAATGCCTTTCAACAAGCAACTAGTGGAATACCGATAGTACTTACTAGTATGAAGAAATTAAATCTTCAAAATGACATTGGCCATGAAAGCCGAATTGAGCTTCTTGTAGCAGAAGACGTTAGTATATTCTATTTTTTAACTAATATAAATTTTATAATTATCTTTATCTCTACCTTTCTACTTCTACCTTTCTACTTCTACCTTTCTTCCCTGTCTTTCCCTTAGGAAAAGCAAAATAACAAGAATGTTACTCGAGTTATTGCTGCTCAAGATTATCAAAGTACTAGTTTACCAGCAAGTGTCCCCAGTAGTCCAGAAGGGGAGAGTCATCATTCAACCAGTCCCCAATTGGCCAACGATGAAATAGATTTAGATGATCCTGACATAAACTTACAAAATCATTCAGTGCCAATAGAGGAAGTATTTCAAGAGGATTCTCCAATGAGTATATACAATACAATTACTGGAGAAATCTTACACATAGTTTTTAAAGGTATCTTTTATATAATAAGTGCATTTTTGAAGAAATATCCTTACCTTTTTCCCTACATTCATAGGATTTGAAGATGTATTGATTTATTGTCCTAAAAGACAAGGATGTAATTTGATTCCGCTCCGACCGGTTAGACACGAGGTTCGCTATCACTTAGTCATAGAGGCTGCGATTAATAATTATTTACATCGTACAATCACTGTGCGATCACCTTTACAGGTAGACTTATACAGTTTAATTTATTTGTTTGTTTTTATGTGTCCTTTGTATTTTGTTTTACGAGTATGTTTATTTTAGTTTCGAAATGAAACCTCGTATGCGTTGGGTCTCTGTTGCAAGAAATCATTGCTGGATAAACTGGGACTCTCATGTATTGGCGAACCAACAAATCCTTTCGATGACAACATCAGGATGACCATTATTGAACCAGATTCGATTTATAGCGTTCCTTTATACATAGCTTATCACTTTCCTGTATACATATTGCCTGCTTACTTAGAGTATGTAGAATATAAACAGAATAAGAAGAAAAATTTGACTGATGTTGCAATGAAAATTTTGTTGTAGAAAATATCAGGTCAGTGAAGAGGGAATTTATTGGAAAGAACTAAGTTCAAAAATGAATGTGATTAAGGATATTTGTTGCAAAATGAAGGAAGACGAGAGTAATTCTGTTTTTTGCGTCAAAGTTTCCTGCAATGAAATTCCTGTGGTTACAAGACCGAGTTGTCAAGTACCCAATTATTTAATAAGCATTCACTCGCCTCTTATTTTCAACAATCAGCTACCATTTGTTATAGACGTTTATATACCCGCCATTAATTATGAAGTGAAAATTGAACCAGGAGAAAGGATAAATATGCATTCATTGAATTGCAATACCGACATCCAATTTACTTTTAAGGTACATGTGCATTAAAATACAATAAAGCATTAATAATTAACGTCGTCCACTTATCGTTTGTAATTTGTTTTTCACAGATTCAAAATTATTTGGGGGTATATTGGACTGGTACGGCAAAACTCAATACAAATTTGGAAAGAAAATTTGTGGTAATGAACACGGATAGTGAGTCAGAATCGACAAAACAATTTCTCTTGTGCATAGAACTGTGCAAGATAACAAGTTGGCATGTTGTTATTCAATCTCAATATTGGATGATAAATAAATCTGGATTACCCTTATTCATTCAGGTAATTGTTTTACTTAAAAGGAGAAATTTAACATGCACATCTTTATAACTTATATTTAATAATGATAATAGGAGTGCTACAGTCATATAATTAATGAAATACCCGAAGAAGAGTTGATGGTGTTTTCTCAGAAAAATAGCAAAAAGAATACAGTTAGATTAAGGGCTCACCAGTCTGAATGGTCTCTGCCATTTGGATTGGAAGGAATTACCTCCATGTCTCTGATCGTATGTAAAGATGTAGAACGAAGAAGGAAATATAGAATTTTAACAGAGATCGAAAGTTCTCGTCTTTCTCCTAATTTTACAAAGATTATTACGTTTTTGCCCTATTTCTATATTGGTAACAAAACAAAGAGGACGTTGAGATTTATGGAAGAAAATGATCAAGCGGATTTGTGGAACGATATTCTTCCTGGGCAAAGTATACCATTTTGGCCAGTTACCGAATCGATGAAAATGAGAATAAAATGGAGAAGCAGTCAATTAGTATCTCAACATTTTAGTATAACGAATATAGGAAAGACAGTATTAAGAATGGATAATGGCGTAAGTAATAAAAAAATTGTAGCAAAAAATGCTAAATAAAATTATGCCTCGTATATAAAACATATAACTTTATTTATATACAGTCAGCTGTTACCGTGAAAGTAAAAGGTGGTATGAATTCTCCGTTCTATGTTACATTCGAAAAATATGTGGCAGGTGACATACCTGTAAGAATAGACAACTTTTGCGATGATTTATTTTTAAAAATTAATCAATGTAACTTAGGCCAAGTAGCATTAATAAATCCATTCCAAAGCCTCTTGTATACATGGGACGATCCTACTGAACCCAGAGAACTAGTTTGGAATGTATACAACAATAAAAAAGTCGGATATAAAGCGAGATTCCAAAGGGTAAAGAAATATAATTTTTGTATAATACTATTTTATTGGCATTAAATTAAAAAGAAATATGTTCCTTCATTTTAAGGATGGGTATGGACAAGAAACTATGCCACTTGTAACTGTTGATAAATGCAGTGGAGGGACGTCTACAGTTTGTACAATTATATCCCAAAATAATAAATCTACATGGTTAGAAAGTAAATCTGGAAGTTTCAGCAGCGAAAACAATAGTTATGACGAAAATGTGAAACATACACAGGCGGAGAAAACGATCGTTTATTGGATCAGCTACATGGAAGGGAATCAAAGAGTTTTACTATTTACTCAACAGGAAACAGTATTCTTAAAAGCAAAGAATATTATTGACCCTGAACCCAGTAAAAGGGAGACATTTATTTCTTTTCCTGGTATTGGTATCAGTATTGTATGTATCAACTATAAAAACGATCTTTGATGGTTTTGTTTATTTATTTGTTTCAAGAATTTAATATAATTATAGATAACAAAATCAAATCAAATGCTAAAGGAATTAGTTTACGCTAATATAACTGATTCTGCAGCCTATTGGGAACTTTATTTCGATAGAAAATGGAAGAGTCTATCGTTAGAGTTAAGCGTTTGGTTAGAAAGTAAATATGCAAATTCGTGTAAAAAAGCACAATTAGAAAACTTCATTGATGTAAGTTTCTCAAAGGTACTAAGCAGTGAATAGTGTATTTTAAATATAAAGCAAATTTTCAGGTCGATCTTGTTAAAATGCACATGACCAAACCATTCTTTGGAAAACTAAGAAGAATCTATTCTCCGGGAATTTGGTTACATTGTAGACAGTCTATGTCGTTAACCCATTTGCAAGGCTACATTCACAGAATACAGGTATAATTGTAAATTCTGATTTAATTAATGTTACTCGTGTATCATTCCATGTCAAGCGAATCATTTTTGTAATTGATGTTTGGGATTTTGTTGAAGTTATAAAGTGTGTTATAAATCACATATATATAGAAAAGTGAGGATTAAGTTATATGATTTTATCAATTCCAAAACTGTTAATAATAAATTAATAAATAGATTCAATTGGAAAGAAGTTGGTGGAGAATAGGGGGAACCTCTTAGCCAGAGTGCAATACACCGAATTTACTTATTGGTAGCTAATTCACTTCACATCGCAACATTTATTGTCTTGCTCTGACCATAATTTAATATAATATTGCTGAACAATTTTAAATAATGCGAAGGGCAATGATTATACATAATAGTTATTACCTTCCCCCTATTTTCATTTAGGCTGTAACACACTTGAATGTGAACATCATCCCAAATATTGAATGAAAACAAAGCTGATCTGTTTGACATGGAACAATCCCTACTATAATTAAATGCTTAAATTTCCATTATCATTTCTAGGTGGATAATCAAATTTATAATACTGCATTTCCAGTGATTTTATATTCAAATTTGCAAAAGGGCGTTATTAATTATTCAGGCAATCGTAAATTAAAACACTTCGTAGAATTTACATGCTTGAAACAAAGAAAATTAAATTATGACGTCTATAAGTAAGTTTATTTTTGTATGTAAATTATTTAACAAATATATATATATACCTGTTATATGTATATAATATGTAAGGTATGTATCGTATTTTACAGGGGTATTTGCGTTATAGTTAGACAATTTGACCTAAATTTGCAAGAAGGCTTCCTCCTTTCTTTGATCGATTTAATCCCAAAGAAACCAGAAACTAAGTATTCTATCGCTGCGAAACTGAGAAAGGATGTTGCCAGCATCCATATTTTACCCTCCAGTAGAACTAATGTACATATATATTTTTTTTTTTTATTCCTTGCTGTCGGTTAATGTAACCAGCGATTCATAAACAATTGTACATAATTTGCAGATAACGACAAATGTTAGAAGAAAGATTGTGATAGAGCAAATGTATATTTCTCCAATCTTAATGCGTTTAATATTATTAGCCGATACAGAGAGACCTAATATTTATAATATTGACGATGTAGCAGACTATAAGAATCTTATCCGATTTATTTTTGAATATTCCGAAAAAGGAGGATCGGAAAAACACGCCGAGTTCAGGTAGACAAATATATATTTTACAAGAATACAGCACAACTGATAAACGAGTACAACATTTTTAGTTCTGTATTAATGTTATTTTTTTGTATGATTAGACTTCCATGCTACGAAAGAAATTTTATCACAATCGATAGCGATGAAGAACTTATGTTGGATTTATCACGATCTTATATGACTCAAACTATGCAACAATTCCACGTTTTAATTCGTTCTACTACAGTTTTGGGGAATCATTATGGCTACAACTTTAAATCGCCAGGAGATGATTTTTATGACTCTAATACGGTAAAAGTGAATGAAATCTGTTTTATAACTAATTCCTTTGTCCTAATTTCTATTTATCTAAAATCTTGTAGTTGATTCTGTGCGGAGATGAAATAGCAGAAAAATTAAGTTACGAGGTGGCATGTCAGTTGGGCTACGCTACGTTAGATACTACTGAAACATCGGTTTTTAATTTCGACACTGAATCGCGTGTAGTACAACTAAAAGTACGTTAAAATAACAAGAAAAGCTAAGAGAATTGAAAATATTGGTGTTGATAATTTTTTATATTGTAACGAGTAATGTATAAAATTTTTATTTCAGACAAGGGAACCATGCTTTCAAAATAAGGATGTGCCGCCTGTAAATCTTTCGATTCGCACTTCCTTTTCTACGGAAATCGAACTAGAAACATGCAGCCTGGTAAATGCATTTATTAGTAGCATTCACCAAGAAGAATTGAATCATTTCTTCAAAACTTTAGGAAAGAAAATGTCGATATTTTTTGTTACCGAAAGTTCCTACCTAAAAGCTAATTCAAAATTAATAGCAGATATTATGAAAAGGTACATAATGTTAATAAAATATCAGGCTTCGATCACATCCATTTACAATTAAATCGCGCGTTTTAGGGCACAAGGAATAGGTCATAAATTTGTATCTCGCATACGCTTACCACGTTATGTTAATCCATACAAGGTAATATATAAGATACTACATAAAAATTAGTTAAGAAATGTTTTAACTATAAAAATGTTAACTTTTCTTTTCTTTCTATCAGGGAGTTGAAATATTCTCAATGCATAAATCGAAGGGAATGCATCTCTTAAGTATGATAAATAAGAATCCTGGTATCGAAATAGATACGTATTGGGCGCACAGCACTCTGTCGAACGATGGAAAACATATAGCCCTCGTCTCATTACAGTAAACATAAAAAATAATTTTCCTATTTTTAAAAGGTATTGTATTTCTGTTTTCAATTTAAATTTTATTCATATAGGCGATTATATTTCATTGAGAAAGGTTGTACATGGGGATCCTTAAATGTAAAATGGACTTTGGAGACACATCAGTTATTATCACCTCCGATAGTGATTAATAACAGACTTATCTTGCATGTAAACAAGGTACTCGCGTTTAGTACATATCAATCAAACGCTTGTCCCATTTAAAAATGGCTAAAGAATGAATTTGAATCTTACCTACAGAATGAAGATACTTTGTCACCTATGGTGGATTGGTATTTGGAGAGCGAAGCAACAGATATTCTGGACTGGCTGTGCCAGAAAATAAATATAGCGATGATCTTGAACATGGAAAATAATACATGTTCAAAACAAGCTGTATAACTGGAATCCAAACAATATAAGAAAAAAAAAAAGGAGAAAGAGATAATTGTATATTTAAGATAGTCAGGCACAATAAATTCTCTGACAAACGCAATATTTCCTTCTGTTTATATTGAAAACCTATATCTAGAAGCAACATTATCATTTTTCCTACAAATACAATGGTTTCTCTCATGCTCAACTTTTGTGTAGTTTAGAAATGTTCTATGTAGTATCTCGCTTTGATTTAAAATATTCATATATATAATATATTTTTATATACTCTCATCATTAGTTCCTATAAATCACGAATCAGAAAATCAGACATATCTACATATTATAGTCATTTGGATAAAGTACGTCTAGTTTATTTCATAATTTATTTACAAAAAGTCTTAGTAAATTACACTTACAGGCATCTCCACTCGAACTAAAGTAAATAATTTAAGAACTACACGTATTTAAAGATATCTATAGAGTAGGATACTTTGGGGTCAGGGAGAAGCTGGGATTAGGGAAAGTGTTCTGTTTCAACTTATTTATCTCATCGTCATCTTTTTAATTCATTTTTCCCTTTACTCTCCTTGTCTCTATCCTTCAAAGTACAGTCCGATCGTTTTCATTTTTTCCCTATTTTTTTTTTCCATGTACTACTTTGTAACACAACCGTTCATTGCAAACGCGTGTGTATGCACGCGCGCGTTTCTGTACGTGTATACGTGTCTATATGTGTGTGCGTGCGTGTATGCGCGCGCGCGCGCGCTCTTCTATTAAATGAAAAAAATAAGGAAGTACCGGCATGGAAGGTGTGCAACGACGAAGTCAAATGTAAATTGTCACTTGTTTCCGGTAGTCATTCAGAATGAGAGCAATTTTCTTTCTTTTTCCTATTACATTAGACAAATGTATATGCAAGAATCATCGAAAAATGTGCAAAAAGCTGAAAGTGGGGGGAATAGTACTTCTTAGTTAATTTTCTGTGTTGTTTATGGTAATAATTGCGCTTTGAAAAGCATAAGAGTTTCGTGATTATAAACATATCACATTGGAATTACTTAAATGGCACGATCGAGAGCTTAGATACGAAAATTTCTTCTTCCACCCTTCTTCGAGTGCATTTCTTTTTACATTGTTGAAAAAATTCTTTTCTCTCTTGTAGCGTTCGGGTTGATATATCATATATATATATATATATATATATATATATATATATATCACTATTTCAATGCTATTTTTCTATAAAAAAAAAAGAAAGAATCAGAAATCAAAATGTAAGAATGAATTAGATATTACAAATGAAATAAGATCTACACAGAAAAAGTAGTAAGCAAAATATTCTTATTATAATTTATAGTTTTCGTCGAAGCGTGGTCGCATACTGCGTAAGGTATGCGTATTTTAAAATAAGCTGCCACTTCTCCATCGCTCATTATTTTGCTCTCGATCTTTCCCTTTTTTTGCAAACTCACACATATATATATATATCTATTTATATATACATATATATATATATAGAAATATATACACAGAGGAGTGTATATGTGTATGTGTAACGTTTTATTTGTTTTCACAGACACTATTCCCCAACCCTTTTTCTACCAGCACCCCCATCCTTCGTGCATACAACCGAGGCATTCGTTCGTTCTTACCGTTATTATATAACACGCGAAACTTTCATTACGCATACACGGGGACCTGAAGCGCGCAATTTAACCACCAGCACGCACGCGCGCGCGCACGCGCAAACCGTTTCCCTTGCTCTATCTTCTTTCTCTCGCGCGACATACACACGTGCTTAAAAGACGAATAATAGTTTAAGTTGTCCTCCACCTGTATCATTTTAACTTGTTCCTCGTCTTTTCTCGATTGTTCCTTTTTGTTTTTTTGGTTCGTCTCTTGTTGCTGTTTCCATTCGTACACACATGCACGCAGATCCTGATCCATGCTTCCATTCCCAACTCGATTCTTTCTCTCTTTTTAACAGCAAAGGGATAAAGCTATTTATCAATTGTTCTCTACTTTCCCTTCTTGCTTTTTATTCTTCCCTATCATTCTTGCTTTCATCCACTCTTTCACGCACTGACTCTCGTTACGTTCGCACATTAAACGGTCTCGATCTCTCTCTCTCTCTCACGCTCTCTCTCTCACCCCCTTCCTCTTTCTCTTCAAGCAATGTCTTTCTTCAGTTCTAGTTCTGCCTGTACTTCTAAAGTCGAGACTCTCTCTCTCTCTCTCTTTCTCTCTTTCTCTCTCTCGGTGGCCTGCTTTTCTGTTATTCTCTTTTTATCCATTTTGTTTGCAAGGTAGACCACCGTGGCCGTTTACGCCGCATTACGTCATTCTTCGTTACACCTTTTCCTTTTTTCTTTTTTTGTTATCTCGGCACACGGCGCGGCATAGTTCGAATAAATTCAATGGAAGTGTGTGTTATCTACAAAATATCTTAATTACTCGCTAATTACAGCACAAAACATGCAAATATAAAAATTTGCATTATATTATCGTTAATATTTATATATATAATCGTCACTCGATATTAACGTTTCACATCGCACCATTTTAGATTCGTCAAAACAGATTTCATTTTTCTTTTTAGTTTTACTTCAATCGTCATTCATTTCATTTTATTTTTTTCTATATATTATTATGCTGCTAAACGTTTGTTTCGTTTTTTCTCATCTCTTCAATATGTTTTTTTCATTTTATGCCCTCCCCCGTCACCCCTCTATCACTATATCCCGTCTAAAATCTCCACGAATTTCCGTTTCTTCGTAACTCGTATTTTCTGTTCACAGAGTTCAGTCCTTTCTTCTGTTTTCTTTCTTCTCCATTAACTATGAAATATCTTACACTATCGATATTATTCCAATTCACGAAGTAGGAAAGGTATACTTGACTCGCGTTCACTCGATCGTGTCTCAGTATACCTTAAAACTCGCTAACACCGATAATTAACTTTCTTACTCCTCTGGTTTGTTTTTTTGTTTTTTTTCTTTTTTTGTTACTCGATATAAAACTACAACCATGTTGCCACATGGCGTTACATTATATCGACACTTTGTTCTTTTTGCACACACTACATCCCGCATTTTTTTTTTTTACTCTTTTTCCTGTCGCTATGTATTCTTCTTTTTCGCTAACTCGCATTTTTTTTAAACTACCTTTCAAACATTTCTCTCTCTCGCTCGCTCGCTCGCTCTCTCTCTCTCTCTCTCTCTCGCACTTTCATAATCTCTAAAATGAATATAGCAACAGCTTTTCTTTCTGTAAACAGTCTCTCTCCCGTTCTCTCTTTCTCTCTCTGTCTGTCTGTCTTTGTGTGTGTATGTATGTGTATGTGTGTATCTCTTGTCAGAAACAAAAACTGATCACCATCATCGTAACCATCATCGTTATAACTTTTTTTCTTTGCACAAAAAGGGGCTAAACAAACAAACACCCGCGGATCGAGCAAGAAGAAAAATAAAAGAGGAATATACCGTTCGTGTGAAAGAAACAAAGTTACGTGCCCCTAGAACACTGGAACAATACACGAGCAACGATCGCGGCCACCTGATGATCCAGAATTTGACTCATCACTAAAGCGAGTAACCGTGATTCGTGCTGTAAGAGCAGAGTTCTGTTATCAGGATGCCTAGCAAGGTTGAGCAGCGTGCCCGCTGCGCGTCGTAGCATGTCCAAACTAGTGCCCATCGATTCGGGATTGTCACGTAACGCGGCCAATCCGTGTTGATTCGCAACTCCAAGGGCACTCGATTCCGCCTGTTCGATGAACGCGACCAACAGGGCAACGCATGGCGTTTGGAGCGCGATCGTACGAGCGACGCCGCTGTCCGCCGCGGACAAAAAGTGTAGCAGGTTAACAGCGAACTCGCGCAACACTTGTTCCTCGCTTCGGCATAGTAGCCTGGTTAATACCGAGCAAAGTCTCTGGAGTCTTGAATAGGGCGGTGTGGCGACCACCAAGTCTACGTTGCATTCCGTCACGCAGAGTTTGCACAAAGCCTCCAGTGCTAATCGCTGCGGTGACAAAGAAGAATTCGGTCCAACCGTAGGGAAAGGATCCTGTCCGTGAGCAGCCGGGCACACAGCCCAATGGAGAAGGCCGTCCAGTACCGGTCGAGATATTTCCTCCGGGTGTTGACTTAGATCCATATGCCCGGCGATATTCGCAGCCATTACGAGCACATTTTCTCTAATGTGATGCAAGAAATCCCACCACCATTCACCCTCTCCTTGCAGGCTACTACAAGAGTCTGCAAAATCTGCATCCTCCTCGCGGTCGTAGTTTCGTGTTTTTTGTGTCCTCACTGGATGCTCGTGATGGAGCAACAAGAGCTTACCGAGAAGACTCAAAAACGTCACGTTCTTGGCGAATTCTGCCTCGTTACCTGGGATGAATGTGAGATTCCTTAGAATTGTGGATAAACAAACACAACGTCGAGCCAAGTTGTCTTGAGTCTCGGTAACGAGGTATAAACTGGCTTCATCCCTCGAGTAACTTTCGTCTTCGTAGTCGCTTATTCGTCTCCTCTTTAACGTACCCGCTGGATCTCTTATTTGTAACCTTGGTCCCTCATTATTATCATCTTTTGTTACCGATGCAACTGATTCCTTCTCTTCGTTCTCTAGCTTGATTTCAATCTTCTTTATTTCAAGATTGGTCGTCGTTGTCGTGGTTTCATTCAGTCCGTTCTGCGTTGGCACGGATTGCTCCTCTTCGGGTTCCTTCCTCGGTACGTCTGTAAAGTGTTCGCTCATATTATTGTTCACCTTCGACTCGGTATCGCACTCTTTCTTAAATCCATCGTTCTTCTTCTCAAACAGCTCTCTTGTAAGATCATTCATTTCCACCGGTTCCTTTTTGATCCTTGACAAAACGTCACTCAACGTCTTCGTTTTCTTTTTCTTGTCCAACTGCTTCTTCTCGTTCGTTTCTTTTGGCTTTTCTCCAGGTTCGGTTGTCTTGAGGGAGAACTCTGATGTATCGACCATACAAGAATCTGCTTTGGTTTCGTCTTTCGAATCTGTACACTCAACCTCTTTCTGGAGCAAAGGCGGTTTCTCGTCTCGGAGGAGACGCGCGAACGGTACCGATCCTATCTCGGACTGAAAACACGTCACGATATACTTCGTAGTGTTACTATCGACTTGCCAAGGTTCCGTTTCTGGTTCGCAGTCTTGATGATCCCAAGATCGCCTCGTGTCTAAAACAAACAAATCGTCGTCTCTCGGAACGATTTTTACTGGGCGACCCCGTCTCGACAAAAACGTGTAATTCGACGATGAGAGCAGTTTGGTTCGATCCTCTGGGTCAATGGGACGTGTCACGGCACCAAGATCAACCTCCGGACCATCCGCCGATTGATTCCAGTTACGATCGTCTTCGTTTACCGGTGATTCGAACATATCGGACAAAGAACGTGAAAAATGTTCGAGCAGAACATCCAACAGCCCGGGCAAGTGAGCCAACCCAAAATAACTTACCTGCAGAATTTGTTTCATTATCGCTTAGTACTTACATCTATTGATTCTCACATAGAGAGAGTAAAAAAAATTTGGGTGACACTTACAGAAGAATCATCGAATAACAATATATTTAATACGTCGAGAGCCCAACAGCTTTCGGCTAATAGGCCTGACCTCAAAGCCATCATAATACGCCAAGCTTCTACTGGTGCTACGTCGGCACGTGTAAGTTTCCGCCGTTTATAGAGAAGTGGAGTTACCGCTTCCACACTGTCGGGGGGGAATGTCATTTCTCTTTTCGATGTTGGCTGTTGACTGATCATGGGATTTATACCAAGCTGATTCTGTAAACCAATCACCAAATTATCGATAAAAGGTGAAAACAATGCTAAAACACTGAATAAAAGATTGAGAAAACTACTAGCAAACAAATTAAAGTACCTGATGATTCCCAGGTGCAGGATAAAGGGACGGTTGATTCGTGTAACGATGATCCCATGGTGGAGGAGCATGTGCTATAGCATTTAAAGTTGGTTGAGATGTAGTTCTATTTGGTTGTTGACTACCCCACTGTTGATTATTAGCAAGTGCTGATGAAGATGTAGAAGAGGCAGACTGTGGTGTTTGTGGTTGCGGTTGTTGTTGTTGTTGCGTCTGTGATTGTGGTTGTTGAGATGGATACTGAACCCTACTATTCCCACTACTATTATTGTACTGATTGGCTGTATTCGGCCATCCTATAATCAATAACAATTGTTTAAGATATCTGTCCATTCATTTGACTATATTTAATCGACGTATTGGTAGCAAACAATTCGATTACCTGGATACGCTGGTCGTTGCTGATTATACTGGGGATATTGTTGGTCTTTGGCAAAATCTGGGTGACGCCTGGGTGGATTAGGACCTGGGGGTGGCGGTGGCATATTTTTATTCGCACTCGCACCACCTGAGTATATCTGCGTTCCTCCAGGAGCTCCATATCCGCCCTTTAATATCGATCATAATATTTTCCTCAATGATATGAATTTAAGAAAAATAATAATATTCTCTACATACCATATTGCTATGAACATTGACTACTAAAGGAACGTATTGAGAAAAAGGGAAGGGAGAAAGAGAAAATAACGTCACCTCCTGTCGATAGTAGTCTTGAGGGCAAGTATAAGATGAAGCAGCAGAAGGCTGTGAAGGTGAAGAGGGTTGACTGGTGGCTGTTTGTTGCGGTACGGTAGCTGGGTGTGCTTGTGGTGCAGAAGGGTAGCTATTACTTCTTGCATTAGGTGGTGTTCCTGTCGGATAACTTGCAGGCTGCTGACTGCTACTATATCTATTGTATATATCTTGCCCAGTAGCATTATTCGGCGGCATATTTCCACCGGGATATCCCCTATAAAATTCCCGAAAATTACATTTCAGGTTTTTACTGAATAAGTAATACGAAAAATAAATATCAAAATAGATAAAGGAAAGAAAAAAAATAAAAATGTTTCAATCTTGAACCTGTCAACATCTGGTACGTAAGGTGAATAATGCGACCTTGGAGAATAAGGTTGATTAAACTCTCCCTGTTGAGACAGCGTGTTTCCTTGAGGTCGGATGTACTGATCTTGAGGGTAGTTTTGGTAGGAACCTGTATTCTGGTAACTGCCTTGTTGCATGCCTTGAAATATAATAAGATTGGTTCAGAAATATATTTGGAAAAAGTCTTCTTAGTATAATGTTCTTACAAATGTGAGTAAAAAGAAAGTAGTAGATAGAAAAAAAAACGAAATAAAATTGTGAAAGGAGAGAAGGGTGAGAGAAGTACCTGGGGCCCGTAGCGGACCAGGGTGGGGCGTTGTGTTCGACTTGCGAAAAAGGCGTCCCACGCCGTCATCGAACGGATTCGTGTTATTCTGCCCGCCCTGGTTCAAACCACCTGCCAGAACATATTCTCTCAACCAGAATTCCTTTCACACGTTTAGTAAAATGTTTAGACCGACAAAATCTCACTAGATTGCGTCTAATATAAGACGCTATTCAAAACAACTAAGCTGAGAAGATATAGAAAGGAATTTATTACCTTGATGCGGAGAAGGTGCGCTACTTTGGCTAGGTGGTCTCGGAGGTGGAGGCGTATACTCTGATGAAGGTCCACCGGGTGTACCACTGCTATAGCCGCTCTGATAAGTTCCATAACCATCCATGGAAGCATTACTCGATCCGGCAGGGAAGGAATCTTGTGAATTGGAAGAGCCTGAAGGTACAAATAATGAAGTGTAGTATATGTACATTATTAGTGGATTAAAATAGTGAAATCCAGTTTCATAAAAACATTTTGAGAACACTTACCAGGCGAGGGTACAGAGGCAGTCGCTTTCGATGCTTTCTTCTTCGAACCAGCTTCGACTTGATTAATGATAGGTTGAGGGTCTACACCTCCACGATCGAAATGACACTCATACGCCAACAAGTGTTTGGTATAATGTTTCCGTAAGGTATACGCTGCGCTGCTACTCGCACCAATGCCCAACAAACCAGCTATATCTTTCCAGGTTTTATTCTTGGTAACCTATAGAAAATTAACATAAATTTTTTATCAGATTTTATTTAATTCTCCGTCTTTTTGAATAGGGAATCCAAACAGACAAAAATCTGCATCTCGAAAACGCAAAATAATCACGTGTATGTGTACGTGTACGTGTACGAGTGTACGTGTACGTGTATGTTTGTGTGTAGAAAAACACATTCGAAAAAATACTATAGCGGCTAATCTAAAGAGAAATCAAATACCGATATGGTAAAAATAGTTACTTCTTTTTTATTTTGTATATACAAATGCCTCGATTCCTGATCATGCAAGTGTGAGAAGTGAAACGGATAGACAAGAGTACAATCGAAACGAATTACCGTTATTACATTGATATTAAAAGTTTATTTCTTCGTTGATTATTAGAATAATTCCATATAGCACCAAGGTTTGTAGATCAGGGCGTTTTCCATACGCGTCGAACGACTACTTCAAGAAAAGACGTGTTAAGCTTCTTTTTTCTCTCCTCATAATTTTATAAATAGTATATAAGAAAAGGAAAAACACTTTGTAGCCAAAAATATAATGTAAATCATGCACAATTCAGCGCACACAGAAACAAAGCGTGTTTTACAATTCTATACATCAAAATACATTGAAAAACTGATCGATATAGTTTAAAATGCCAACAAAAAGGGGGGAAGGGAAGAAACTCGGATTTTTGGCATCTATCAAAATGTGTGTACTCAATATAGAAAAAGAAAAAACATGGAAACACATAGAATCATAAAAAAAACTACTTTAAAGACACCGAGGGCTAGATGGAACTACACTGCACCTTGCATACCTCCATGAAGCCCCCCCTCTCTTTCACGTAGAGGTATAGCCGAAATAGGTCGAGGGGGTTCTTGGAGATGGTGGGACAGCTAGTGATGGGAGTTCTTCGTTCTTCCATGAAGTTAACTAATTTGTCTAGCCATGTTCTTCGTTCCATAGAATCATCCATTTCGTACAGTTTTGCTAAGCTGTCTGGTTTCTGGAATTATTATTATAACATCTGTTAACTTCATTTGTACTGAATGATAATCACAATTTTTTTCTTGTAATTTAACATACTACTTGCTTCTAAAGATATATGTGTCATTTACAATATTACGTGATTACTTACAACGAATTAAAAACTATATTTACACATACATACATGGCATACATACATACATACATAAATATGTATTAAAATAAAATTAATAATGCCACAATCCAGATCTTTCATGCAAAAAGTGAAGTTTTTCTTATAAGATCTTTATTTTAAATGATTATTGAAGGCGGAGGAAAATGTACGTATCAAGTAATTGTATGTAAATATAAAGCGAAACAATGCAAAAATTAAAGTTTTTAAAACTAGCCATTTTGTTTTTGCTTTTGAGTTTGTGTTTAATATGTAGTTTTTATATAAAAAATGATATTTTGGGGGATTATATAGTGCCAATGTTTACTAACGTTAAGCAAAGACAAAATGTATAGATGTTTTTTTCTCGTTATTGCTACAATGTCAAAACAAGAAAAGTTAGAAAATAAAAAATATAGAAGGATTTGCTAAGTAAATATCTGGACTTGACTGAATTTAGCAAAGCATAAAGCAGTCAGTGTAAATAGTATGTTGTGCGACAGTATAATAAATACATATAGTGAATAAACAGTAACCTTAGATCTGTATGGGTCTTGAGGCACATGACTGTTAAATACCTGTAAAATATATAAAATATTGAAAAATCGAAAAGAGATTGCAGTAACAAAAAAAAGAAGAAAAAAAAAGAAAAAAAACCAAACAAAAAACAAAAAAAAAGAAAAACAGATTAACCCTGATTAAATATCATTCTTAGAATTTTGGTGTAGAAATATTAGAACATGCAATAAAAAAAGATGTACAGATATACATACGAAAGTAGTAAACCATTATCAGTTAGATTCTAAGGAATCATGTAACAAAGTGAAATACATACAGGACTAGCAGGAGTACGTGGCCAACCCGGACTGTTCATATCGGGATATTCTTCGTGTATCGAATTAATACTCGCAGCACCAGGTGATGGAACTGTACTCTGTGGTGTAGTTGGATGACTGTGATACGCGCCCATCATTTCTTTCCGGACCTTTGGTGTAAATGCTGGATCTTCCCCAGAAGCTACATAGAAAACAAAAATATAATTATTGATATCTTATAAAAATATCACGTTACATTTTTGACATTCAATACCAACCAGCTGATGCATTAGACAATGTAGACTGCTGAGAACCTTCATCTAAAGACGTACCATCAGGACCAGTTGTTATAACAGATGTAACAGTACCACTTGAAGTGGAGGTGACATTTATAGCTGATGTGCCTATAGAAATATGAAATGAATATTTTATAAATAAACGAAAACTTTCTATCAAGTAAAAGAAATAAAAATAAAAATAAATATGTAAAAATATAATATACCTGAAGCAGTAGTGGTTATACCACTGTCATTAGAGGTTTCAGTAGTAAGGTCTGCAGAACTATGGCTGGTTGGTGTTGGTGTTGAAGCAGAATGTGAATTAGGAGTAGTACTTGGTGGAGGCATTGGACTACCCTCGTGATTGAGAGGTGGAGTAGCCGCAGGTGTGTGCAAATGTGGCATACCCGAGCTAGTTGGCGGTTGTTGACTGCTGACATGATTAGGCGATGGTGGTGGTGGACCCATTGAACTTGCTGGTGGGCCCATATTACCAATCACAGCTACACCAGGAGTACCTGGAGGTACCATACTTGCTGTACTAGTACCTCCATAAACTTGAGGTGGTCCTGGACTAGGAGGCATTCCGGGTGGTACACTATTAAATCCCATTTTATGCTATAAAAGAATGGTCCATTAATTTTCTATAAATCATATTCGATGATAAAATTATTGAATTATTTCAAAAACACAATTTACTTACCGTATACGGAGGATATTGCACCAAATTATTGGGTCTATTGGGAGCTTGATACTGATTGTTAGGTGGAGGTTGTGAATTGGCTGCTGATGGATATCCTTGTGGAAATTGTACATGTGGGCGTGGAGGTGGATAGGTACCTTGCGCATGATAACCCCCAGGCTGACCCGCAGCCGTTCCACCAGCTGCATATCCCATACCACCACTCATTGGATTTATTCCACCAAGACTTGTCGAACCAGGTCCTGGTTGCACAACACCAGGACCACTGTTATTCATTTTATAACTATGCATGTGTGGTGATGGGCCTAATGGCTGCTGGTATCCTCCTGCAAAGGAATATATGTACGTTGTTGCATCAATACCTTTTTTATGTCAAATAAAGTAAGTAGGAAAAACATGTTATATTTTGTTCTTACCTTGAGTTGTCATAGGAGAATGACTCATTCGTGCTGGTCCACTACCATCTGACTGGCTACTTGACGGTCGTGGAGGCATCTGAACGTTTTGTTGGCCTACAAGATTCAAGGATACAAAGTTTTTATACTAATAATATTAGAATTAATTGAAATTGTATTACTACGAGATAACAATTGAAAATACACAAACCAACAGCAGGGGACATTGAGCGAGAACCTGTAGATCCTGTAGGAGAAGGGGTTGGTCTCATCCCCTGTGAATTTGGTGTTCCTGGACAAGCAGGTCCATTCGAACTATCGTTACTGTTTTGTCCAGATAATTCCTAGAACATGAAATAGGAGAAAATATATTATAAAAAACAATTCTCCAGAATACATTTTTGCAGGAGACAAAATACATAATAATTTAAACAAAGTAATATTATATTAGATAAAACTGTTTAATCTCCTTCATTATATATCACATTAAGACCATAATTACAGTACTATACAATGGTTATATTAAAATATTAAACTCAATATTATTTATATATAATAATTGCAATAACTTCAATACATTAAAAAGTATAATAAAAATTATTTAAATGGAAGCTTTAAATAACAGTTCAATCCATGGCATCACTTTACATTCATTTATTCCAGTATATACCTTGTTAATATAAAAGAAATAATAAACTATTAAAAAATCTACTGGCATAACATTTACGTTTTTCCTAGATGTAATGTTTTACTCGTAATCATATTTTGAACACGGGAAAATTGGGAAATGTGATCCGCACACGCGGCCACTCGCTACTAATCATACGATGCAACATAACACGTCATACACACACGCATGTTAAACGATATTCTTTTGCATGGCATTCGTGCATGCGCGCGCGCATGTGTGTATACGTACGTAATACTTTGTACAGGTCGTCACAATGATACATTGAGAGAGAGCGCGGATACACTAGAAAAAGAGAAAGGTTTTGTTGAGGACAGGGTAGGAGGGAGGGACAGTCGGTGAAAAGGAGAAAGAAAGATGGAAAGCCAGGCAAAAGATAGACAGATAAATAGGTAGAGATGGGCCTCGAATGAATGTGAAAGAAAGAGATAAAAAAGAGCAAGACAGAGGGGAAAAGAGGGATTGAGGAAGAGAGAAAGAAAAAAGTACATCATTACACCTACCAAGCAGCGGACAGTTTATCCGTACAGAAGACGATTGGAGACTTCCTTGGATGTACCAGGGAACGTATAGTATATACTGTGTTAAACACAAGGACTTTCGGCATGACGCGGAATCGAAAGAGAGGCGTTACCCCGCGCACTACGACAAAACCCAACGTAGACTCGTATATTCCTCGTACGATTTTCACATGTTTTACGGGAATTTCGTCTGACAATGATACACTGCATTTAATCATGTGTATTCAAGAAAATCAGTGGTTTTATAGAACCACACGAGAACGAGCATAATTGTGACCTATCGCTACAGAACTGTTGCTAGTTCACCGTGTGCTACGTTCGACCATCGCATGTTGTGTCAATAAGCTTCAGTGTTTCGTATCATGGGTACAACCCTTCGATGCGATCCTAAATTGGCTACGTTCGATCGTGATGACCGCGTATTTAACAGGTTAGAATCGGACGATTGATCGTCTACGTACGTGTACGTGGCCGGGAGTAACTAAAAACGTGATTCTTTTTATCGAGTGTTCCGTGACTTCGGTTTACAGATTTCGCGTCTAGCTGCTCGTTGGAGGGCGTTCTTTCGTGGCGCGGCAAGCGTTCGGTAAGCGTCGGCTATTTCCGTCGCTCTTCGACGAAGACTACCAGTGTGCTCCAAAAACTCTCCAAGAGAGTATACGAAAGAAAATGCTTTAAAGTCAAACTATGAAGAATAAGCTTTTTTCAGCTAAATAAAATTAATGAAAATTCCGTCAACTTTAAATAAATATCATTAATAAATGTTCGTTGCTATTAACAAAAAATTCACATTTCTAAATTCTGTCAATTAAAGTTTGTATATATGTTATTGTAACTTTGTTATCACCGTGAAAGATTGTTATCGAAAACTTTCTAAACGTTCGAAATATATTTTGATTCAGTTCATATTATATTCCATAAATTTGAAATACGTATCGTATAACAAAAATACTTGTTTAATAAAAAAATGCGTTTTATTTTATAAAATATGCAAAAGTAAAACACGACAAAAATCAACTTACTCTAAACTACGATATAAAGAGCATTATATAACAATATTTTTATCTGAATGATGCTGTAATATCATTATCGCATGGAAACAGATTGAATCGCGTAAAATAATTACGCGACAATAATTATTTTAAAAAAGGATATATATACATGCTTCATATTCTTAAACAGTAATTGAAAGTACGTGTACTTATAAAAATATATCTCTTTAGATATCTCTAATTTATTCCTAATGAAGAATGAAATTTGTTTTGATACTAATCTTGCAATAAATAAATGTTTTGTATCGTTGTAAAATATCTGATGTTGAACCCGAGTAAAGGATTTGATTAAAATAACATGTACGTATATATAGTTTAAATCAAAGTGTTCATTATAAACGTTTAAAATGTTTGCTGCTTTTCAGCGACGTCATGGGAATACGAGAAGTTCGATAGCATGTCGCAGAGTGACAGTTGCATGATCTAACGAACCGAATATAGCTGAACGATATAAAACGTCAGAAGTGATGGTGGGGGAAGGGCGAGAGGGGGGTAACTCGGATACTCAGTCTTCTCCCCACTACCGATTCGAGCGAATCACACACTTGCTCTAGCTGGCTTCTACATTCAGGTAACCAATGTCCGTACATGCCTGTCTCTCATATAACCCGCCCATTTACATTGAAAGAAGTGAGAGATCGAAATATACCGAGAGAGTGAAATCTACGTATGCACATACATGCGTGCGATAACGTGTGTATTGTTTGAAAAAGGACGGACAACGAACAGGCGGGCAGCTACGCAGAGAGAAAGGGAGGGAAGGGGAAGTCGCTAATATCTGGGGCTCCAGCGGCCGCGCAACTCGCGCCCTAATCGAACTCTACAAGTCGCTTATTCTCCATCCCCACTCCCCACACCCTGCCAACCCCTCCAACGGATAGGCAACCCATGCACGAGAGATCTCCCTTTCGCTCACTCATGCTTGCTCTTTTCACGAGACAAGTATTTAAGTACTTTAGTCTACTGTATCTAAGATCGAATAGGGCTTTATGCAATATGAAATTAGAATTCGCTTTGCAATGCCGACTATGATTTCCGACCGCGTAGAAGTCACTGTGCTCTTGCCTTAAACTGTTCGTTTTTAAACACACTAAGTCGCATCAAATTATGAACACAAACACGAAATACAATAACGTGTGCACACACGTGCATTCACGCGCATGTGCTTTATAATTGAGATCAAAATAAATCGTCGTAAAGACGCTTGTATCATTGTGAAACTCAGAAAGTTTTTAAGAGTTTCTATTTTTTTTCTCTTGTTTTATAAATTACTAGAATACTTGGAATGGAAAATTTTCTACAATATTTAAATTGTAATTAATCATATGGTCATAACCATACTTAACTTTTAAATGTACTAATATTTATAACATTTATAACACTCACCCCTGAATCTATTCCCTGAGTATTTGGTGTTGTTGATCGTTGTTGTAGGTTGTGAAAACTCTGTAAACAGAAAAAGAAATTGTTCTATGTCACTTATCATACCTGTACATGCAATAGAAAATAAAAGTAACAAAAAGATTTACTTTTTCTATCTTGAAAACTTATGTTCTATTTTTTTACTTTATGCTCAGCAACATCCTAACAGTGTTAGTTAACAAAGTTTCATTTGGTCTTTTAATATACATACATATATAATATGCATATATAATAAAAGACAGAAGTTATTATGATTCTTGTTTCTATGGATAAATTTATTTGTTGCTGCCATAATGGAAATTCTTATCTATCGAGGATACCAATTAAAATGTACAACATGGATAAAAAAATGGAGAGAAAAATGTATTTATTATCTCTGCAACTTACTTGAGATTGACCAGTTGATTGTGGTTGCGGAGATGCAGAAGGTGGTGGTGCTGGAGATTGAGAAAGAGCACGTTGCGGCGATTGACTGGAAGGATTGGCTGGATTAGTTGGAGGTGGCGGCGGATTTGGTGGCCCACCTTGATTCCAACCCCTCTGTTCTGTGTATAAGCTGGAGGGATGGCTGGTTTGTGTAGTATATGAATTTAGCTGAAAAACACAAATTAATTCATAACATTAATGACTTTGTTAAATGAACTATAAAATAAGTGTCAATTTGTATACATACCTGATGGTGACTATATGGTGCATGAGGTCTTGTAGGAGAAGAATAACGTTGTGTATATTGTTGATATGGCATAGGAGTTGGAGAACTTGGTCCCCCAGGCCCTGCATGTAATCTTGGTGACCCCTATTAATTATGCAGTTTATATTTAACAATGTAATTGTCAAAAATATATATATGTATATATAGTATAAAAGTAAATAAAAATATAAATGAGTTTGAATGAAGATTAAACTAAGAATCAAATAAAAAAGTTTTTTTACATAAAATGTAACGATTGTACTTTAAAGATTACGTTGGTAAATAAAAGTAGATACTTATACTTACCGTCTGTGGAGGCCGTTGCCCGGGTTGTGGATAAACTGGAGGGACAACTGGAGGTCGCTGAATGGGCCAAGGTTGCTGATAGGGCTCTGGTCCCATTCCAGGATAGTTTCCATGAAATCGATGCACAGGCGTAGATGCTTGAAGTAATTGATTCAACGTAGGTGTTGGACCAGTAGCTTGCGATATACTTTGTCCCGACAGAAACCTTGGCTGTCCTGGAAAATTGGTCGGTGTGGCTCCTACATATGCCAATCGTGATTCAATCTTGGAAGCTGCGTAGTGCTCTTCCATCTCTGCCCGGTGAACTCTTTCACTCTCATGTATTAAGTGTTTACCATGATAATCCAGCTGTTTTCCTGGAAAGTCACCATGCTTTCCCACATACTCTGATACCTGCTTGCCTGGATAATCGGTTAACGACTTAGAAGGAAATTCGTTTGATTTGTTTGTGGTATACTCCTCCGGGTAATCGCGTATAACGTTCGACGTGAACGGATGTCCGGGATGGTTTGGATGCCCGGGTGCATCGAGAGGCTCTTGCTTGACGATAGATTCCTGAGGAGCTTGTCCAGCTTCTCTGGGTGATTTTACTTCACCGGCAGTGTGTCCACCAATGTCCTCGCGGTATTGACTCATCTCGAAACCCGTGTCCCCGCCGCGATTCACATATTTAAGCAGCTGGGCCGCGCCCCGGGGCAGTTTATCACCCGGCTCTGGATCCAGCTGCTGCTTCGTATTAACACTAGCACTATTTCCACTGACTTGCGGACGTTTCTGTGCACATTTCACGGACTCGTTCAGCTTCACATCGTTTTGTTGGCTCTCGGCTTGCGTCGCAGCCATGTTCTCTCCTCACGGAGCCATCGTCGTCTTATAAACTGGCCAATCGCGGGACCTCGTGTGTCTCGCGTACTATGTACTCGTAATCGAAATCCTTTTCAGTTGAATCTTTCCTATCCTATTTAACTCTTTCCACCACATCCTCAGTCAGACTAGCGAGGACTAAGCACCGTACTAACAATTTTTGCTTCCTGCCGTTTTCAAAGTAGAAGGAACCAAAAAAAAACTCATACACGAACGTCAAAAGCAGCGTCGCATGTATTACGCCATCTTGCGGCTATATCACAAATCTCTGACGTTTAATTCTCATTTACAATCGGCGATTCTTCCTGAAACCAGTGGCCTCGTCAAATTTCGTTCTAACAATAACAATATCAATTTGTCTACCTATAGTTATTGTTTTACTGTTAATGAAAATACACTTGTACGTCTAATGTCGAAAATATTAAACGAAATGCGCTTATATTTAATCAGTGCGATTGAGAATTACAATTTATTACTGATTATGAGACATGCAAATTTCGTCTAAATATCGAAACAGAAGTGAATTATTCAAATTTCTATACGAATAAAATTATTTTTTAAATGTTTATAGAGTAAAAGTAAAATAAAGAGTGTAAGTAAAATAAAATGCATGCGTATGCAATTGATGCATAAGATATTTACTTTGTAAATTCGTACTAACATTATACATATGCTATACGTATAGCATACCTATATGACATTTTTCATGTTGTTGCACTTCATTCTTTAATATACATTTGTTTCTAAATTCTACATTGTGTTAGAAAAAATGAAACAAAAATTTATCTAATGTACATTTGCACTTATATACTATATATATATAAATATATAAATTATCTGAAGCAATAAATATATTTGATCTTTTTTTTATTGCAAATTTTTATTAGATGTTAACTTTAAATTCGAAAATATTAATAAACGCGTTATTATGTAAATTATAAAATAATTAAACTCAGTTCAAAATGTCTACGGCATATTTTGTTGACAAAATGGTTCTAGATTGAATACAGAATCTGTAATAAATTATACTGTTAAATTCAGTTAATAAAATATGGTTATGTTGACAGAATCTGTTAAATTCCGTTTATTTTTTATATAAATTTACTCTCAGATTATGTTGGCAGGCTCTAACTCCGAAATTCGAGTTTAATGCGATAGATATGTATCTGCCTCCAAATCTTCAAAAGATCTGGAGCCGAACTGCTACCAAATTGCAGTCAGTCTGCTTACTGTGAATGTAGTATTTCTGTGTGCTATATACAATAGCAATATTTTCTATCGTTATAAAATATTGCGATAATTATAATATTATTTAAACAATTTATACACATATGAGATCTGAGATTAAAATTAACAGAATATAATACAAAACTAAAATATCGAAAAATTAACTTAAAAAATTGAATGTATTTATATATAATATATATTATGCATATGTATGCATATATATATACATGTAAGTGATAGTATGGCGCTTATTGTAGTTTACTACCGACGATAAGGGACACACGGTGCAACGTTAATTACAAAAAAAATCTCACAAAGGTGAATGATGGGAATTCTGATAAGAGTAGTATCGTAAACACGAAGTATAAAACCATTGATACCGTTTAATTGTATTAGTATTAATTACGTGTGTATTCTTATCGCAAACACATGTGTCATTAGGTACATACATCGACGTGGTATTTCAATATTACGTGGCAATGCTGATCGGTAATGATTGTTTTCTATCGCCAATACGTTGTATTCTTGAATAGACATCACGTACGTATTTTGTTTCTATTTATTAAGAATAAGCCAAGAATAATATACACATGTATGTATATATATATATATACATGTATACATATAATTCTTGACAATTAACAAAACATTTTGTTTTTATTAAACTTGCTATATTTTCAGGTAATTTGTAATCAATAATATTTTAAAGAATAGAATTTTTCCTACAAAATGACTTTTATTTGCTTTATTTAATCAATTATTTAATCAAATTATCTTTATACACCTGTTAAATTTGCACAAACAGTT
Organism: Xylocopa violacea; assembly: GCA_963969225.1. Taxonomy (NCBI): domain Eukaryota; kingdom Metazoa; phylum Arthropoda; class Insecta; order Hymenoptera; family Apidae; genus Xylocopa; species Xylocopa violacea. The sequence goes on from CAXAJV010000004.1 coordinate 28,233,606, forward strand.
AAAATGAGTAAGTGAAAGAGAAAGGGAGAGAGAGAAAGGATGTGTGTATGTACAGATTGCAATTATGATTAATTTACTGATATTTTTTTCTATAAAACTGCAATCTTTTTGAGTGCCATTATTTGCAAATTTTATAGATATTTTTTCAAAATCTGGCTTGCAACTTTAACGTATAAATGTGTAAAAGCAACACATTTTAACCGAGGCAATTAAGAGGTAATACAGCGAAAAATAAAAAACTAGGAACCATGAAAGCTGTAATTCTTGTTGGAGGATATGGAACTAGATTAAGACCCCTTACATTAAGTCGACCAAAACCATTAGTTGAATTTGCTAATAAACCAATGCTTCTACATCAAATAGAAGCTTTGGTAGGTTGTAAAATTTATTATGTATTTATTTTATATAATGTACTAATTATAATGTATTAATTATAATGTTATATCTAGGTAGAGACAAATGTGACTGATGTAATACTAGCAGTATCTTATCGTGCAGAAGATATGGAGAGAGATTTAAAAGAAGAAGCTAAAAAGTTAGGAGTAAATTTGATATTTTCACCTGAACCAGAACCACTTGGAACTGCAGGACCACTTGCACTTGTACGTGATCTACTGTGTTCAGGAGATGAACCGTTCTTTGTTTTAAACTCTGACATTATCTGTGACTTTCCATTCAAACAACTTTTGGAATTTCATAAAAATCATGGTAGGGAGGGTACCATAATCGTAACTAAAGTAGAAGAACCATCAAAATATGGTGTAGTTGTTTATGCAGATGATGGAAAAATAGAAAGCTTTGTAGAAAAGCCACAAGAATTTATTTCCAATAAAATAAATGCAGGTATTATGTTCCTACAATAATAAATTCAACTACAAACCGACTTTTAACAATGCTTAACTGCAATAATTAATAAAATTTTATAGGCATGTATATTTTTAATCCAAGTGTCTTAAAAAGAATAGCAATGAAGCCTACAAGTATAGAGAAAGAAGTTTTTCCACTTATGGCTCAAGATGGAGAATTATATGCTATGGAACTAACAGGATTTTGGATGGATGTTGGACAGCCAAAAGATTTCCTTAAAGGAATGAGTATGTACCTGACATCTCTGAGACAGAAATCTCCAGAAAAGTTATACTCTGGACCAGGTGTAGTAGGAAATGTTTTAATCGACGAAACAGCAAAAATTGGCGAAGACTGTAGAATAGGGCCCAACGTTACAATTGGTCCTGGTGCTGTGCTACATGACGGATGTTGCATTAAACGAAGCACTATTCTTAAAGCAGCTATAATAAAAGAACATGCATGGCTAGATGGGTAAGTAAAAAATTTCAATATAAAGTTTACTCTACCTTTAACTAGAATTAAATTTATAATGCAATACAATGCATATGATAGGTGTATCGTAGGATGGAGAAGTGTTGTAGGACGTTGGGTACGAATGGAAGGAATTACCGTACTTGGTGAAGATGTAATTGTTAAAGATGAATTATATATTAATGGAGGCCAGGTTTTACCTCACAAGAATATTTCCAGTTCTGTGCCAGAACCACAAATAATCATGTGACTATAGATAATACTTTAAAATTGCACATCAAGCATAATGGCCAGTTGATTAATACGAAATATTCTATAAATAAAAAATTTTTACCAACTTTTCAACAATGTAAATTAATATTTAATATAAATTTGATTAGATGGATTATATTTTTATATTCATAATTCAAATAAGCTTTATTGGTAGTCCTCGCACTACTATTGCAGCTGCGGTCATATACTGAGAACAAACATCTTTGGATTTTGCTACTGCCCTCAACATCTCAGGTTCTATATTTTGAATGCTTTTTTGGGGATATTGTAGAAATTCTAATCCCCAAAAATTGGAAGAAAAAATATAAGTGAATAAAATTAATGGAATAGACAAAGAAACAAGTAATATGGAGAGAAGAAAAAAGATACTTTGTAATTTTTTAATACTAACTTAGAGTACCCGAACACCACATACTAATGTCAACATCAGTCCATGGTCTATTTAATGGCGATGGAATCCAATTGCTAATGAAATTTGTTGTCATTTTATCAATATCAGCGTCTGTAACTTCCCATAACATACCAAGCACAGAGGGACTAAGAATAGAGAACGTAAAATTATTAAGGAATTTATTTTTTCCTTTTAAAATTATTTAATCACAGCTATCAACAAAAATTTGGTTTACCTGCTAGCTATTAAATACTGATTTGAGACTCCATAAGGTGGATAACGTCCTCCTACTTTAAGTAATTTTACACTACTACAACCAAACAATAAAACAATTGATTTTACTCTAAGTCTTTCGATTTGTTCCCCTGGTAAGTATTGTATTCCATTGCCGTGGCCATTATACCTATAGAAATCATATACTATAAAAATTGGACGGATAACATGTATCATATAATATAAACATACATTAATATATCGCGATTAATTAATGCATCTTCGAAAAGTTCTTCTTGAGGTTCAATATTGTAGCAACTTCTCCAATGTGGAAGCCAATATTCAATGAATAATCTCATACGTTTTTCCATTTTTGGTAAATCACCGGAAGGATTAACTATACACATGCCCATATCATTTTTAACTCTAATTATTTTGCAGCCATTCTCCATCGTATTTTCATGTTCTTTAAATAAAGCGTACGTAATGTGTAGTGATGGGAAACGAGTAACTGGATGACATTTTAAAATTTCCATAGATTCAAATGGTATATAATCCATATTCTACAATATATTGAAAACATATGGAAAATTGTAAACTTTATCCATACAGAATATGCATATGTTATATATATATATAGTAACGGTCATACGCTTACATACAATTAGCAAAAATAAATTTAAGATGTTCTATACTTTTTTTAAAAGTTTGTGTCAATCTTCAGGAACGTATAGTATTTATAAAAAGAAGCACAAAAAGGTCTTAACAAATATTCATTTCAGAGTTGCAAGATGTTTTCTTTTAAACGTGTTATGTTATCATTTCTATTTCAGGATTTATAAAGTAACGAAATATTATTTAAATAATATAAAAATGGATTCAGCACAATAACTGTACACGCACATAGACGTCATAATATTAAAGTAACAAAGTATTTGTTTTTTCCAAGTTTTTCATACTGGCATAAAGTCACAGCTGACAACATTTTATAAAACTGAATTAATAACATTTGGATCTATACGTATTAAGATTTTTACTTCTTTTAATGGGTTTTTTGAAACCTCTCCATATATTAAACAGAAATTCATTGTATTTTTATAAGTTTATACTGTACAAAATGAAATAGAAAAATTATTTTTAACTATTTACAATAACGAAAAACTTTTTGTTATTTTCATATTTAAATATCAAATGTGAACATACTTAAGTACATTGAAATTATAGTTTTTCTTAGATTTATATTATTTTTATATTTTGTAGATATGCCACCTTACTTTTAGTAAGTGTAGTTCATCTTTGTAGCAATGATTCAATAATGTGATAGCGGATGTTGAATTTTATGCTTTTTGTATAGTAATATGTAATTCTTCAATATTCTTTGGTTTTTTTCTTCTGACATACTTGTCATTGCCGATCCACAACGTCTTTATTGAATAAAGGTCCAAAAATTGTTTCAATCATTTCATCACATGAATATTATTTTCATTTAAAAGTGTCTGGGCAACCCTTATGAAATATTTAAATTAGTATCTATCTGATGTCTATTTTTCCAGTATACAATCTTTGGCAAATGAAAACAATTTTTTTGTAAAATTTAGATACACGAATTTGTCTACAGTTCCTGTTACTCGATTAACAAAGCTAGTATCTTATATCGTTACATACTATGTTTGTATGAGTACTGACTTGTCATCTTTTGCAGTTGATATTATAGTTCTTCGGATATTCTTTTTCTATTTGGCGACTCATGTATACATTGGATCATTATTAAAAGAAGTCCAGTTTAAATGTTTTTTCTTTTTTCTTCATCAAAAGTTATCCTGATACTTATATTTTTTTCTCGACATTAGGTAATATTTTATTCTGGATCATTCAACTGCAGTGTTGAATATATCAGCTATAGATAATCAATGATTCTTATGATCAGTTCTTTTATCGGTTTTTTCAAGTCTTGTTTTGCGAAAAAATGTTGTGTACTATTCTGTAACAGTTAATCCATTATATAGTTTGATGGCAAGCCGTAATGCTGAACAATTTAGGAGCTCTTTATACACCTGCCTTCTCTTCCAATATTTCTGTTGCTGCTGTCTTTATCGTCAAAGAAACTACGCGACACATGAAATGACCATAAGGTTCTCAAATCTGTGCATTTTTACTCAATAACATCAAGCAAACAATGGGGATAATGTTTGGCTATCAGAAACTAACTTTACCCACCAATGTAAGTATATGACCGCAACATATATACATGTATGTGTACCTCATCAATGATTAAAACTAGTGTCTTCCTAATTGCATCTTTCAGTTCTTGTATACATGGTAACTTTCCAATTATGGATAGTATTACATTATCTGCAAGTTTATTATAATCAGAAAGCACATACTTTACTGCACGTGCTATTTCTTCTCTTGTTAGAAAACATGCACCTAATGCAATTTTTTTTAACAACCACTTGGATTTTTTTGGTACATTTTTTCTGCAATATATAATGTATTAACAATTTAATATTATTTATGACTTACTCATTACTTACGATATTTTATGATCAGATATAAGTTTATCAATCATTTCTACAATATCTGTTACTATATTATCTTTGTTTATTGGATCTGCCATAAACAGAATTCTCCATTCACGTAACCACGTATATTCTAATGATTGTATAGCAATCTTAAATGTATATACATGTATTAGTTTATAGCAAAGATAATTAAATATTAAAATTATAAACCAGTTGTAATACCTTCATACTTGTATTTTGCCTCTGTCTCATTTTCCAGTATAATTCATTGTTTGCGTAAGTAGCTTTTAATTCTGATCTATTATTAGAAAGTAATTTTTCAATTTCATAACATATATCATATGAAGACTGTAACTTAGGTTTTGGTAATGTTATGCATAAAGGATCTGTGTCTTTGGTACCTGTTGGCAATATGGTAATATGTATCTCATGCATTGTACTTATTTTTTTTTCCCTATATTCAAAAACATTTGAGGATCTATACAGGCCAGTAATTTGGATTATGTACCATTCTACAATATAAGAAAAAGTACAAGTAGTAATTATTAAATTACACATTTAATTATGTATCCTTTTATTATTTTATTCTTATTACCTTTGGGCAGTTCAAAGAGCTTTGTCTTTAAATTGTCAATGCTATTTGCATTGTATACATTAAATGCAATGTAAGAGGACTGAAGTCCGTATGTTTGTTGCCTATTTAAAATTGATTCTCGCATCTCAGTTTTTACAGATCTATGTAGTATTTGTTGTCGTAATATTACTGCATGTGATTCAATTAAATGATATATGGCTTCCAATTCACTACCAATCTACATAAATGATATTTATAAATTAATTAACTAATTAATTAATTCCATGTTGCTCGAACAACTAGATAAATATCTAAAGTAATGATGATGAAACAATGATACCTTTAAATAACAAATTGCTAACATTTTGTTGAGATTTGCGTACTCGACACTTCCTATATTGCAACGTATGCTTGCGAGTAACATTTCAATATCATTTTTCACTTTTTCTACACAGTTAATTTCAACCATATCCGTCGTTTTCTCATGTTCATAATTACTAAAATGACACTCGCGTAGAATTTGACAAATTTCATCCATATTAATATATATAAATCACTTTTTTATAATTATTCTTTCATTCTCCTACATTCTACAATATCGTAATATATGTATTACAAAACTGTTGATTGTGTTTAGACGATTCAAATTCAAATGATACAAGTAACCATAAAGGTACCAACTTCAGGTTAGAATAAAACAATTTGTAGTAAAATAATAACTGTTTACAAGTTTCGAAGTGCTTTACGTACCTTTATATCTTATTTTACATTTCATTTACACAAAAGCGCTAAAAAATCAATATATTTTTATGTCTAAAAATAAAAAGTTTTGTGTACGAAAAATTCGGTGCATAAAAATCATGGAAATACCAATCTTAAGACGGGTAATAGCTATAGGATCTGCAGCTATTTCAAAGATGTAGGTAACTGTGTCACATAGTACTTGGTGTTGCAACGACAATTGGTTATGATCGTACAAGCGCAACCTTATTTTCAGCAAGTAAAAATGAATCAATTTCGCTGCAAAAGAGTGTGGTTTTCTCCTTTTTCGTTTATGGATATGCAAAACGAGTGAAAAAAATACATATATATATTTTGCACAACGCACAGTGCATTATAAAAATTATAAAAATCACATTAACTGTATTAACTTCTGTATGTTGATTTCTAAATAAAACATCTCTTTTCAATCTCCTCATTTTGAAATTTCGCGCACTTATGCTAGAATCAAACACTAATGTAGCACTAAAGTGTCACTCGAGAAAAGTAATGGTCTATGCTCCATCTTGATATTTCTATGTCCATGGTAAAAAACACTAAAATACGTGTTTAAATACATATAGCTATGTGTATTCATATATGCAAATAGTTTCTTAGGATATATATTTAAAAATAAAGCTATTGCGAGTTGTTCTCAAGAGTCAATCTTTCCAAATATATAATATGATAAACCTATACATGTAATTGCATTAAGTCTCATTGATTCTGACACGGCATGTGATATTAAACATATTTAGGCTGCTGAGCGAGAGATATACAAAGAACAACTCCAATTTTCTAGAATAATTATCAATTATTATACATGTATATTTCGCAAGTTAACTGCTTTTTATTTCAAGAGCACGTCACACAAGCTATGGCAAATGTTGATATATTAGTATTCTATTTACCAACATATGTAACCTTTCCACTGCGTATCCCTCGCTACCTAGCTCTTCGACCTGATTATTATACGTGTTAATATCATACATCATACTAGAATCAATGAGACATTTGTCAGTGTTCTTAGATTTTACAAACTTTTAAAGTAGTTATTCTTAATTTTCATTTTATTTTGTCTTTTAGAATCACCACATAATTTTTCTATTAATGGCTGCTGAACATTCAGCATAATATATTCGTATCATTTATAAAATCCTTAAAAATACATAGTACGTTATACTTTCATCGTATTACACAAATAAATATTGCCATTAAAAATTTAATTTTTCTCGTATAAAAGTATATTCACGCATACAAAATACCTTTCCCTACATATTATAAGATTATAAGTAGGTATTAGTGTATACTTTTCTGCGACATCGACATAAAATTTATATAAGAATATTAACAATTATTATATTTAAATTTTATCAAATCACAGAAAATGAAAAAGTACATTATTGTAATGATTTGAAGATTCTTTATAAAAGTATCAATATCAAATACAATAACTATTCTAATACGTAGGGACCTTCGAATGATTGCCCCTTTACGTGACTTAAATTTTCTCCTGCGTACGATAATAAAGGAGACACTTCTACATTGCCCGTCACAGATGTCGCTCCAGCACGTAATAGCCACTTTTTATGAAGTTTAAGTACATCGTCCCGCGCGGTATTCGGACAGTCTTGACCAGCCGAGTTTGCATTCTTCAGAGGACTAAAATCTTCCTCACGAATTCCTTTCCAAACTGCTAGTTGTTTAGCAAATTTGAACACATCGAACACAAATTTCTCAATTTTAATGCCATTCGGATCTTTTGGTATATTTCTATGTCCATTTTCGTCAATATACGGGATCTTTTTTTTAGCAACATGAAGTTCCATTTCATTTTCATGATTCTTAGCAACAGTATGTAAAAAATCTACAGTGAAATAGTGATTGCATATATTTGCTGCATTATAAATTAAATTTCCATCGTTGTAACGCGATTCAGCTATCTCCTTTGAAATTTCGCTGTACTCAACAACCTGGTAGATACCATCAACCTATAATAATGACAGTGATATAATAAGTAATGAAATAGAGTGATGATATAGATGATCATAAAATATTTTATAAACGTACTTTACACACAATCCCCACTGATTCATGTGGAGAAGTTTTTTCTATGACTTTAACTCCACAATCAGTGGTTGAAGATAAGCAATATCCTATAAAAATAGGATCTGCCACTTTTATCAAAATGTTATCAACCGAATGAGCATGAACACTGCGAATCCCACGTTGTATCATATCATCTAATATTCCTTGCACCAACAGTGCTCTATATAATCCTCCATTTCCATCTGGTGCCTTTGAAATTTTGTACTTTTCATCTAAAATAATTTTACCATCTAGCGTAAAGCATGGCAGCATGCCTTGTTTGAAGGCTTTAACGTTTTCTTCTTTTAGATTAAAATACTTATGTTTATGTAAAAAATCAATAGTTGTATCATGAGTAGCTTCACTGGTCAATATATACCTTGTAAAAGAAAGAATAATCATTAATTTATTTGAAATATAAGCATACACATACATAAAGAAATATATTTACCAAGTAATCTCTCCTTTTCTTCCACACTCATTTTTTGCTATGTTTTGTAAACGAATTATTCTTTCTGCCTGCAGTTGGAATAAACTTTTGCCAGAGGGTAAACCAACATTATACATACCCTTAGGATAAGATACACCTAATCTAGTACCTTGGCCACCAGCCATCGATACTACACATACTTTGCCATCAGCTATTTCTTGCAAACCTAATTTTTCATATATTTGTAGCTGTTTTTCACTTGTGGTCTTAACTGATGCAATATTCTCTTCAGGAATTGGAGATACTTTATCATCTAATATGGTTCTTTGTACAGTGGAAGATGCACATATTGCTCTCTGAAAATATAATGTCACTTCCATAAGATTCAAATCAGATATGTCTTGACAAAGTTCTTCCTTCTCCTTTTCTGATAATTGATCCCAGAATTTTAACAAATGTTCCTGGCCACAGTCAACTAATTTTCTCTGAAGAGTCTCCATATTTTATCACTTGCTCACTACGGGTATGTACCTGATCAGAACAGGTAATGTAACTCTTTCCTTTCACTATTCCACGTAGCGCATTCGGCCCGATTTCTCTTATCGGCCTCTCTCACCCTTCCACCGTCACTAACTATTCTTCTTTCCTTTTCCAGCATATTTTGTTTTCACGGACGTATACATATATGCACACCGGCAGTGAAAGATCATGTCCTTTTCTTCCTTTTTCCGTGTTGTCAGTGGAACGCGAAGATCGTAACCTTTTCCTACAAAACGATACTACGTACTGGTTTCTGTGTCTTTGTTATTGATAAGGCGGGATTGCGAAACTAAAAATACCTGCGAATTTCACAAATAAAATGAATTTGATATCGTTAATATGAGATGAAAATGAGAGGCGAGAAAAGCATACAGATATTTGATTTTGCATTTTAACTATGTAAAATTGAAATACGCAGTGCATACACTTATGATGGTAATGTTGAAATTTGTTAAAGGAAGATATCAACGTATATATTGAATTATTAACGTATGTATAGTTTATATATATATAAAGGTAGCTGAGTAAATAAAAGCATTTATTATAAATTTATCGCAGTGCTCTGCATTTTTTGTTGATTATTAGAGGATCAATTGATTACCTATACGCGCATGCGTGCGTATTGTTTAAAATGCACTTTTTATATGAGGGAATATACATTACAAAAAAGGAAGGAAAATTTGTAGGTTTCTAATTTTGAGTAACTTCAAATTTTGTTTCAACACACACGCGCAACACGTTGTACAACATAAAAAATAGTTTATTCTTAAAAAATTTATTAGTCATTAGCAACTTCTCTTAAAAATGATCTCATGTTAAATTAACGGAGTTCATATTAAATCAAACTGTTTATGGATTCGTATCACAATGAACTCTTAATTTGATTGTACATAAACATATATATATATATACATATACATATGTATGTAGATAGGTAGAAGACTAAATTTTACGCAATAAAACATTTTCAAATGTACATCACCAATCGAGTATTAGTAACAAATCGTAACATATGGAGGCGCTTTAAATTCTCTGTCGGTACTCAATGCATACAGAAGTAATTTTAATATGTATTTCCTTTAATTTACATGCGTGCTTACTTGTGACTTACGAAGAGACATCATGCCGTACCTGTTCAAATAACATTTTTGGTAATGCTACAGCAATATTATAGCTGTAATAGAATAAGTTATGTGTGGTGATGTGATATGTCTGCACATACATGATAAAGTACTCGCCCTTTGTAAATGTATTTCGGTAAGTTACATTTATGCTTGCTTCAAGTTACACTCCTCTGGTATTGCTGACTGGAAAGATTACTTTAAAAAATTCGTCATCAATTGTCATGCAAACCATAAGACCAATTAGCGCATTTGTCGTGATAACTATCGGGTACTATTGTGTGAATATTATTTTTCATATAAGACAATAATATCTAACGACAAATTCAAGTAGATCTCGAACGCATCACGAATTTATTTATATATTATTTTTGTAACATTTGTCTATTTCGGTTTTATTTATGGCATTTTATAGGTTAGGAGAGATATGTCCTTGAGTACTCTTATTGTAATAAGTTACTTAAGTTAGTTATTATGTATAAAAGTATTACAATATTATTTATAGTAATAAACTTTTGATTAAGGTTATGGATTTGGAGAATCTTTTATTCATAGCGTGTTATGATTTGACAAGAGAATCTCATCTAAAAATAATGTTAATAGATATATGTCAGTTAAGCATTTTTAAATATCTTTTAAATGAAGCAACATCATATTATTTATTAAAACAATCATATTTTTTTCTATATATAATCATTTTTCCATTTTAGGTGCCAGGTGCCTAAAAAGCAGCTGGCAAGATGGGCAAGTTGCTATCAAAGATCTTTGGCAACAAGGAGATGCGTATTCTGATGCTAGGATTGGATGCTGCTGGGAAAACTAGTATCCTTTATATACATATATGTGCTTTTTTTATACATTAAACTTTATATAACATCTCTTTTAAAAAGAGGCTCTATGTACAAATAAACTTTTGAGATTTTATTTAAGTTTTCTCAAGAACATTTCCTTAATTACGTATCAGCAATATTATATAAACTTAAACTAGGGCAATCTGTAACAACTATACCAACTGTAGGGTTCAATGTAGAAACAGTTACATATAAAAATGTTAAGTTCAATGTTTGGGTAAGTTCAATTATGATAAATTTTTTAAAAATGTAAACTATTTGTATTGTTTAATGATAATATCTTTGTTCTAGGATGTTGGTGGACAAGACAAAATACGTCCACTTTGGCGTCATTATTATACTGGAACGCAAGGACTTATTTTTGTAGTAGATTGTGCTGACAGGGATCGAATAGATGAAGCACGTCAAGAACTTCATAGAATTATAAATGATAGAGAAATGCGAGATGCTATTATTTTAATTTTTGCAAACAAACAAGATCTTCCGGATGGTATGTATCAATGTTTTTAAACATATGAACTTAATTAAAGACATTTGAAAATTTTGTTTAGATATACTTAGGTTGTGTGTTTCTATAATACAAATAATTTCTTATATTTGTTAGCAATGAAACCACATGAAATACAAGAAAAGTTGGGTTTAACTAGGATACGAGATAGAAATTGGTATGTTCAACCATCATGTGCCACAACTGGAGATGGACTTTACGAAGGTCTTACATGGTTGACTAGTAATCATAAATTATGAGCAAATATTTATTTTTCATCAATTAGCCACATACCAAGAATGTACGTTTGCTTTGTATTTTCGTTTTTTATTTATCATGTAGAGGCTCTGTAACAGATAAAAATCGCTAAAATCCATAAGAGAGTGAGAGAGGGGGAGAGAGAGAGAGAGAGAGCAAGAATGAAAGAGAGAGAGAGAGAGAGAGCAAGAATGAAAGAGAGAGAGAGAGAGAGAGAGAGCGAGAGAAAAAGAAGGGAGGATTGAAGCGTATGACAGCAAACGTAAAATAACCATTAATTTCAGATGGTGCGTTTCAGTAATATTAATACTACATATAAATAGAAATTTATCAAAGTACCAAAAGATATAGACTTTGTTACTAACTGTTTACTAAACTTCATGAAAATAGTTAATACAATATTGATTAAAGCATCACATTCAGCATTCATGTGTTTGTGTGTACATAAGTTGTATGCACACGCAACCGTGCGCGCACGCACGTACTTACGCACGTGTGCGTATCGCATTATGGGATACTAATTGCAAGAGAATACAAAAAGTTAAGAATTACGATATGCTATCAAGGGATGCACTAAATTTAGAATATTTATTTTTGCAATTTCAAATTATCATTTTAGCACTAATCAAATGAAAGTTTTCTGAGTCATAATATTTAAACATAACATTCATTCACTGGTTGTTGTCAATGCTACGTAATATATATCTACATAATCCCACTGATATACATGAGTAAAAATTCAAAGCACTTACATTCATGATTTTATACAGCATTAAAACATTCATTGATAAATTTTTGCTGTCAGGTTTATTTCTTAAAAAGTATTCGTGTGATACTGCTTCGAATGCTTTCTTTTCTTTTTTTTTTTCTTTTCTTTTAAATAGTAGTCTTCCAATTAAATTAAATTTTTGTGCATATCAACAGGCATTCTTTTGTTTTTATGCTCCACCAAAATTTTTAAAACATTACGTGTTTCTTTACAATTAAATATCAATTGAAACACATTCTATGTATGAACATATACTTATCTATATATATATATATATATATATATATATATATATATATATATATATATATATATATATATATATCATTATATTATTAAGTATATGTATATATATATATATATGTGTGTGTGCGCGTGTGTGTTCTCTATGCACAAATGGCAAGAGCCACAGGGTTTGATATAATACAAGCTCAAAAAGAAACCAGAGATGGAAACAAAAAAGAAAGAAAACAGGAACAATGTTACTAATAATAGTAACAGCATTGAATCTGCCAATATTTTTTACCAGTTAAGCGATCGAATTACGCGAAACTAGAATTAGGTAAAAGGGAAAAGAGTCAGACAATGTTTCATGTGCGTCCTATTTCATTTCTTTTTATAATAACTCGTAGAATAAGAGTGATAAACATATTTATCGACATTCGCTATTAATTCAGGAAATACAAATTTCATTGTCATTCGATATCTATTTTTTACAAGCTTCATATTTACATAGCGGTTAAAATAGAAGTAATGATAATAAACATTACTCCATCACTCTGTTTCTATATAACCGTTTTATTTGCATTCCAGGAATATACACATTAAGGTATTAGGATTTTAACCAATTGTATTACTTTACATAACACCATATTAACAATTAATACAGGTGTAATAAGTTCTCGTCGTCAGATTCTTTTTCTCGGCATCCGTACCATTAGTGTTAAGTGCCGTATTTTAATGAGAACTATTGTGCAAAATAAATTAGTTCATACTTAGAAATGCGCAGGCTTTGGATGCTAAATATGCTATTTTTTTAGATGTATATCCCAGTATTATCGCCTACATAACGACGTGTTATATTTGTTTTCCTTAATTATGTTTGGAAATGAAAAGATGTAATAGCTATATCTACAATAATTTTGTTAGCATAAACTAATTGTTGAGAAAACTCATGCTTCGATTACTCCTATTATGAAACAAAATAAGTAGAATTGATTCAAATTAATTATATATTTTAACTGAAATTGAATATTGATGTTGTATTAACCATACAAAAGTACATGTTTGATTAATAAAATATCCAAAGCCTGGAATGACGTAAATCCTAGAAACAAATGGTAAATAATTTGAAGCTCATATTTTTAGTAATTGTTTTAATTAATAACAAAGCGAATTTCATGTGGTAGCAATATATTTATTAATTCCCTGCTCAGTGTGAAATAACAAAGGCATTTATAGTGATGATACTTGATCTTAGTTTTAAAATCAAAGAAAATTGCGGAAGCGTATGCATACTTGATTATTGTTAAAGCATATGTTATTTAACGCATTAGTAAATGGCATTGTCGAATAGATTATTGTCAAATTAAGCATTTGGTATTATCATATCTCATATTTGTTTAGTTCACACTTCATTATGTATCTTCTAAATTTTCCAACAATTTGTTTTAACAGGATCCTTTCAGAATGCAGGGCTCGATTTTAAACACTTTGGAGTGAAGAAAAAATTGATTATTTTGATAAAATCATCAGCGTTTCTTAACATTTATACTTGATGGATCGTGTAATTCGTATTTCATATGCAATCCAATTATAGAAATGAAAGAATATATCAATTTACAACTTTTGACTGTCTTTTCTGTCGACAATAAATTTTACTCAGTGGTTACGGTCCATCAAGTTCAAGAAATTGGGAAACGCTGACTTATACTATTAGCCAGAGAATTCTTAATGCACCAACATCGATTAGTTTCATTATTATGCATATCGTCCAATAAATAAAGGAAGGAAAATATATGATCTTTAGCCATATTGCAACATTATCTACGCAGTAGTGCGTGTGTTTTAGATATTTCTTCGAAATTTCTAAAAAGATATCGCGTAACGAATTATTGATATTCATCCTGTACATTATGTAATTATTCGTTTTATATAAAATTTGTCAACTGTTCAAAAAATAATTGTTAAAAAAACATAATACATTCCACGCTATGAAGTTAAGTGCTAAAAATATTTTTCTTAGTAGTAGTTAGAGGTGCAATAGAATTTTTTGGTTTTTAGTACAAATAAAAGATACAATTATACGATAAATGAGTAATACCACAGTGAATATACTATATAAATAAATAACAATAAATTTTACAAAAATTGGAAACCGATAAACTTGGAAAAAATATATGTACTTGTATATTATTTTTATTATTATAATTATTATTATTATTATTATTATTAATATTATTATTTGTATAATAAAGACACCTTTAAATTATAAAAAACAACATTCTTCCAAAGTACAAGATATATATTTAAACAAAATATCTCTATAGGTGCACTTTAAAAAAAATATCGTTAAATAATTAATGAAACATGTACTAATTATTGCAGCTATCCAATTAATATTTAGACGGTAGAGTGCGTCTTTTATACGATCTATAAGCACTGGTCATACAAATTTTACAACATAATGACTTTATAAAAGTTACAATTTTTATATGGAATAATATAAATATTTTCAATCATCATACGGGTGTGCGCACGCACGTGTGTGTATGTATGTATACACACACACAAACACACATACACAACATATTCATGAAAATAAAATGAATATTTAACAAAAAACTAATTACAATTTAATTGTTTTATAATGAGTGGGTAAAAAGGACTCAAGTTGAGTATAATTTCTTTTGCGAGTAAATTCCATAACGATGTACATATATTTTCTGAGATTCAAGATGCAGATATATCTTTTGTTCAAAATTTAAGATTGCAACAGATCTGAATAATAAATTTTTACACATATATCAGCTATTATTATAATGTAAAAAGTTATAACCATTAATTAATTATAATAGTAATAATATTGTGTACAAATTTGATTAAAATTATAAAGTGTTCGATATGAGATTCCTTTAGCTGATATTATTTATGTACATTTTAATAATGTATATCACTGCAAACATTAAGATTAACAATTTTATTCTTTATCACATATATATTTGTCCGATTTTACGAACCATTTACGATACGTTCGTATAAAATCATTTTGATACGCGAAATATGTAAACAAAAGTGTTACGAAAATTGGAGTCATAAATCGACTTGTTTACCTTCGTATTATAATCAAAGTTCCGAAATATATTCACGAATTACATAGGTTTTTCTTTCTTTCTCTTTTTTCAAATTACTCCAAAAAATCGAATTTTTATACAATTCCTATTTCGACATAATCTTGATACGTATTGTAATGTATAGCCTTATGCTATCTAGTGGGACGTTGTTCTTCTACAATTGAAATTAAACGTTGTCGAGTCTTTTTATTATTTTGACAAGCTGATGAAATCAAGCCAATTAAATGTTTCACAGAGTATTCCTGCAAAATAAGCAAAATAAGTATTTATCGGGCAACTAAAAATATAGTAATTATATAAATATAGAACATTTCATGCCTTATGTTCTTTTATCCATTCTTCTAAACTATTCTCTGGAAGATAGTAGGCTTTAATGTATAATTCAACATATTCCCTGTGTGGCATTGGCCTTAGACAAGTCATCATTTCAAATTTCGATTTTAATTGCGTGAAATCGAGTTGCATTAGTGCTCTGCCTCCATTCGAACATTTTTTAGCATTGCAGAATCTGTGGTGAGAGAAAGCAAAAGAAAATGCAAAGTAAATAAAACAAATATAAAAAGATTGCAAATAAAAAAAAGAAAAAAAATTTAACATACCCTTCTACCAATGTATGTGTTATTAGGTGTGCCACATTTTCCCAGATCGCATTATATACATCATCTGCTAAAGGAAGACAACTTCCGATATTCTTCAATCTTTCATTTATAACATGTATTTCCTAAAAAAAAGGAAGTAAAAGAAATATAAAAAATAATGATCTTCAATGTAAGATTAAAAATAAACGTTTTACTCGGGTATTTCAAATAAATAAATACCTGAAGTAATGCATCGATATATCCACTATGCTGAGACATGACATCAGTCACTTCCCAATTAACTTTGTTCATTAAATTTAATACATTTACAACATCGAACGCCTGTGAGGCTACTGCCATATATACTGGCTTTCTTAAGTCTGCCGTTGATCCTATAGTTTGCATATAAAACTGATGAAGAAAACCACGTTGCGGACTAGCACCGATAAGTTGTTCTAAATACGGCTTTAAACTTTCGTATTGCCGTCCTAAGAATATTAATGATTCCACTGCGACAATACGTTCAGTTAAACCGTAAAGTTTTTCCGGCTGCGATAAATTTACAATAGAAGAAAGTTGTGGCTGCCGCACTTTATCAGCATTCAACTTAATATTGTCTTCTGTATCATTTTCACAAATGATTAAATTCTCCTTAATCCTTGCTAAAGATAATTTTAATATTGGACTGTACAAGGAATCGCTGCTTATTTGCTAAAAACAAAGAAAAGAAAATCATGAATATCATTTATTTTTATTATTAATAACAGGGAATTAGTTTATTGAGAGATTTCAGAATTCATAAAGCACTGATGGTAAATCTTACCAGATCTGAAGTAAAGAATAAGTGTACAGTATAAAAGCATAACTCGTAAAATTGTATCATACTTTGTATGACAGTGACCGCAATTGAGCGTAATAACCTAGACATTTGTAAATACTTTCCACAAACGCGCAATATGCTCAAGGTCGTGTTTGTAACCATGGGTCCTGATTGCTTCAGCTTATATTTCTTTTTATTTGTTTTAATATGATCCGAATCGTCGACGTATTCGTGTTTCAGTTCATCGGGAATGTCATCGTCCGATTCATCGGAAAAATATGCTGGAGGATTATCCTATGTATAAAAAAAATCAATATTTTCTGTATTATATTTTCTTAGACAGTATAATAGAAAAAAATTATTTTTTCATGAAAATAGTTTGATTACAGTACCTCATTATTTATCAAAATATCTTCATCTATTGTATCATCTAAACCTATAGAAAACGGTGATGCACCTCCTTCTAAATATTTCCGAATCCATTCTATTCCCATAGGGATATCATTTTCACCAACATTAGAGTTATCTAAATTATTCCATACTTTACAATTATTTAGCGATGGCTTTAAACATTTGAATTCCTGCAATTGCGTTGCCACAAAATTTGATTTGACGGGACACAATTCCCAACCGTCGTTTTCTAAAAATATTCTTAGTTCATCTAATCTTGATGCATGATAATGTGAGAAGTACGACAAAGATTGCTTCCTGATAGATTCCTGTAGATTCTCTGATTTAAAACTGCATAACTCTTCCCCAATTTCCATTAACCTGAAAGTGAACAAAATTGCATAAATTAAATTAAATTTATATGTAATGTTTTAAAAACTGTTACCTGTTTACTATACCCAGAACTTGAACAAACTGTTCAAATTTAATATAAGTTAAATCAGCGTTCATTAGAAATATCGATATTTTCATTTCAACGTCATGCCAGACTCGTATCATACTGTTCTCCAATTTGTGCTTCACATATTGTTTGCTGAAATTTCCTTCTAAATCTTTAACATCATCTTCAACTTTAATTTTATTTTCTTGTGTGTTATGCCAATTCACTACCAAGTAATATGAGCTCAATATTGACCATAATGATTTACATAATTCTGTTAGACAAGCTATACAACTTTCACGGGGTACCGATTGACATAGCTGTTTATATTGCCTTTTTGTGTCTCCACCTGCATATGAATGAACAGCTGCAAAAGCAGTATTATGAATTGCAGCAGTGAAGTGCATATGCAGTTGGTCCATTGCAGATTGAGTTTTTCCTAGTAGAGTATAAGCTTCTTGAATAGATGTATATATTGTTACATCAAATTGTGTACACATCTTTGAGAGCGTAACATCTAGGGCTTCTTCTGCTTGTTCTAAAATATCTTGTAATTTTCCATTTAAAGCAGCAATACAGTGGAAATGTTTATAAGTTTGCGCAGCACTTTGACACTCCAAAAGTAATGAGATTGCTCTTGGATAATTCTTTTCATTTAATAGCTCTTGCAGTCGATCTCCTGTACGTTGCTATAAATGATTATAACAATCAATTAATTGCTATATCATTACACAAACAGAGGCAATATTGTTAACAATAAAATATGTACATATATAGCCAAAAACTTACTAATGTTTTTATAGTATTTAAGTTATTCAACAATTCCTCTACAATCTGTCGTTTTTGATAATTAGCTAATATACCTAAACTAGTGGTGGTAAATTGTCTTTCAGCCAATTTTAAATCTGCTCTTCCCATTCTACAAATTTCCAATACATCTTGCAACTGTTCTTGTATTAATAAAATCTTTCCAAACTCCTTCTTACAAGCATTCTGTTTTTGTAGAATAAGTTGTAAAACTTTTTGTGAGACAACTTGTTGCTGTTGTTTTAATTTTTTGTAACCCTTTTCAATCTCTTTGGATCTCAGTACCTTTGGTAATTTTTCTAACTCGTGTCTACAAGGATCAAAATTATGATCTATATTAAAATAAATTTCTTCTATAGACTCTAATATATCTTGATCAGGGATAGGTTCACTTTCTGTTGATTGATCAGCTTCTGATTGTATATCATCCAATTTCTGTGATTCTGATGGATTCAGAAGGTCTGGGTGTAAACCCATAAGTGGAATCTTAGCTGCATTCTGAACAATAAGAAACATGAAATATCGTTAATTTTTACTTACAATATTAAGTTGTACTAAAATAATGTATCCGATGATCTATAATATTACACATTTACACACACGGACACACACACAAGCACCTATAACACAATCTGAAGCACAATATGAAAAGAGAAAGAAATATTACATTTACAATTTATTGTGTCAAAAAAAGATACATGTGCATACATGTATATTATATTTACACAGCCAAAGGAAGAGAAAGAAAAAGCAAAATATCATTCTTAGACGTATTTATTTTAATATGAAATTATTTACCTGCTTATTAATAAGACCAAAAAATTTATGTTTTAGATCCTCCATACTGTAAATCTTTTCAAAATTTTCTCTGATGCATATTCATCTATGTACTCGATCTTTTGCCATTTGTATCTATCCAATTGAAGTAATAATTAACATTCTCATTTCGTCTGAGTTATTTAATTAAATATAACTTCATTTCGTAAGTACATAGGAATGTATCATTTAAATATCACGTACTCGAATCACATACGTATAATGTCTTTTTAGGTTATGTGAAATATGAAGTTTCCGCGGGAGTTGCATGTTCGTATTTATCAATACAAAATTTTCAGACGTCTATCTAATATCCCCAAACAAAATAAAAATGGTTTTATTTAAATTGTTATTATTGCATATAGAAAACGTTTAAATAGAAGAGAGGATAAAGAAATTATAGTTCCCCTATGCGAATTGTTTAAAAATAATATTTTATGTTTTCCCAGGCAACACAGCAACGAATCCGGTGGCAGATGGCTATGAAAGTGCTGACACTCGTCCGCAGTGCCAGCACAGTGCCGACACAATGTCGATGGTATGTTACAGTGCTAGCGCTGTGTCGAAGCTGTGTTTCCTGGGTACACCTAATTCTGTTTTTACACGATTGATACATTCGATTGAAAAATAGAAGATTGGTTCCAGTCCTAAGAAATTAGCAAAAATAATATAATAAACCACAGGTTTCGCGTTAGGATCTTAAACATTTTATTTAGATAGTAGAAAAGTAGAAGTAGAAGAAGTAAAACAAATAAGAGATAAATAGTTGCCATCGAATTGGGAAACTATTTTAGAAAATATTAAAGAAATGCGACAAGATGAAACAGCATCTGTAGATGAAATGGACTGTCATAAGTGTGCAGATCCAACAGTGGCCAGTGTCAAAGTAATTAGGTATTAATCATTAATACTGAGCAGTCAAACTAGAGTCATTCTTCTCAAGGGTGACAATTTCATTCTTGAACCAGCTTTTATACATATCTAGTGAGAAATATTTGATCAATACAAATTCGGTGACGTTATAGTTATTTGACAAATAGAATTGACCAAGAGCAGAAACAATGAAAATTCTTTTTTGGTACAATTCATTATTAATGTCTTTATGCTTCTTTCAACTCTGCATTTCAAACATATGAAAAAAATAATGAATAAATTATTTTTTAGAAAAAAACAAAAATAAACTCATCTTTGTTTCTCCTTGACTTTTCATTTCATTTAGTGTTATATGAAATTCAATGCTTGATCAAAATAAACCACGTCATCTCTTGCAAGGCTTAAAACAGGATCAGTTATGCGAGAAGCATCTGATGCTTGTATAACTATAAGTTGCCTAGATAATTGTGTGGTGCTATAGGAACACTAGATACAGGACTAGTTAACACAAAATGCATTCATAGTTTGTGCTAACTACTAGTACTTATAAAGTTAAAGTAATATAAAATTGTACATATATGCACAGCATGTTTCTAAATTTTTTTAACAATATATAAACAACCTTTGAAAATGTAATAGCTATTGCTATTAAAGTGTAATTTTTCAGTTTGTAATAAAATATAGTTTGTAATAAACAATTTTATATTATGCCTTCTTCCTTGCTCTGTCTTTTTTACTGAAATTACATATATCTTTATTTAAACATTCCTCACATTTGGGAAATCTTGGTAAACAGATTTCTTGTCCAAATCCAACAAGTAAATAATTTATGTTACTCCAAAGATCTTTCGGTAGCCACTCTTCTAATGTCATTCTAGTTTCTTCTGGTGTCTTTGTTGGTTTTTTTACCCATTCTAATCTGTTACAAATACGATGTACATGAGTATCTACGCCAATACCAGAAATCTCACCCCATGCTACTTGCATGCATATATGTGCCATTTTTGGTCCAACTCCTGGTAGTTGTTGTAATTCTTTTAGAGTTTTAGGAATGTCACCATCATATTTATCAATTAAAATTTGTGATGTTTTCTTAATGTATTTTACTTTTGTCTAAAAAATAAAATTTACTCAAGGGTAGACACGTCTATACTTAGTTAATAACTAATGACAAAACCCAAACACTAAAGTCAATTAACTAGCGAAGACATAACTTGTACCTTCCAAAATCCAACTGGATATATAAGTTTCCCAAGAACATCATCAGGTGTACCCATTATTGTTTCTGGTGTACAACCATAAGTATTTAATCTCTGCATAGCAGCATGAGTAACCTGGTCCTTAGTTTGGCTGCTCAGCATTAATGCGAGTAATGATTGATACCTAATAACTTTGGCACTGGCTTTTGGATCTGCACATTTATGACAGCCCATTTCATCTACAGGTGCTGTTTGGTGTTTTCGCATTTCTTTAATATTTTCTAAAATAGTTTCCCAATTTGAAGGCATCCATTTATCTCCTACTTGTGTTTCCTCTTCTTTTACAGCTACATGTTGTGACTCTTCATATTTTATTTCACTATCAATTGAATGGGATGTATCTTCTATTTCTTCGGACTTTATTTTTACATGTACACGTCTTTTTCTTTCAGTTTTTTTTGACGAATCATTTGTAGTATTAAAGTACTTTGATGTAGTAGTCAATAAACTCTCATTATTTTTACTGTCAGATTGTGAAAACCTGGATGTTGCAATGGTATTAAACTTCAATTTCTTACTCATTTTACAAAATTGGCATATGTATATAGGAAATTGCTTTAAAAGGATGAATATTTATTTTATACAACTGAAATACGCTCTATGTACGTCTACTAAACACCTCTATCGAATTTCTCTTTGAGACTAACCACTATCTGACCATTGTGAGCGATCGCTGAAACGATCGTACTACGCTTCCTTCGAAATATTATTCTCGAACGTGCCAGAAGCACGGTTCAGAGACATAAACAAAAGCATAAACGGTCGTTAATCCATGGTATCGCCAAAATGTACAGTAGCGAAACTCTATGTCGGTGCCTTTGATATCAGTGTTGCCGAAAGTGGAGTGCGTGTGCGCGAAATGAGTAAATTGTCTCTCAGCGCCACCTGAACTTCTGTCTTATTTGTTCTTTATTTTTCGACTCTCTTTCTATGTCTCCTCAACTTATTTTCACATCGAGTTAATCTAAATTTAATAAAAATAATAGATACATTATTTTTACTACATTGAAAAATGAGGGAAAAAAACAAAAGTAATAATTATAAGACAATGTTATGCTTGTCACGTTCCTTTGGAAATCTAAAAAAGTGTCATTCCACTTCAAATTTTTGGATGCATAGTACAGTAATACCTAAAACAAAGCTCAAAATGCTTTTAAGAGAATACATAACTTATAATATTTATATAAGCTAACGATTCACTTAAAATTTCTTGTTTTTTTCTTCACTTTCTTCACATTATTCATTTTTCAAAACCATTGAAATAACTTAAACAGCTTTTAAGCAGTGTTCAATATTGAATTCCCTCCACTTTCAGCTTCAAGTTTGATTAAATATTTAACCGGCTTTTTGAATGCTAAGAAGGAAAGAGACAAAAAATAAAGAGCAAGTGCGAGAGAGAGAGAAGTTTAGGTGGCGTTGTGAGACAATGTCTTTATTTCACGCATGCGCACTCCATTTCTGTCAACATAAGATCAGGAGAGTCGCGCTAATGTCACTACTGTTTTACTGTGTTGTGGTCCTGCTTCGTCAATTCTTTAAGTGCGAAATGCTTACTCCTTATCCAGAGATCTAGATGTAAGGGAAAGAGGACTAGATGTGTTTTTAAGAAGTCTTGATTTCTCCCCAAAACGCAAAGTAAAGCTACTATGAGTTTTAGTAAATAAGGATGTCACTTCCTCAAAGTATCCTCGACGCTGCGAGGTATCCAAAGAATTTTGGTCCACGTAAAAAAGGAGAGAGCGTTATTATAAAATGTAATTTAAATTATGTGTCATTATGTCGTATTAACATAGTTATTTATCCGACTGATTTCAAACAGAGATTGGACATAGCTGATTCAAGATGTGATATTGCTAGAAAGCTTCTTGAACCAAGTCTCCTGACTAGGAGCAACAATATGTTTATAATAACCTGTTTTGGATCTGATGAATGATGTTCCCCTCCATTGCCTCCAAGTACCACATACAAATTTGAATGCGTTGAGTATTTTACAAGTACAAAAATTATACTTGATCAACAGGCTTCCTAAAAGTTCAATTTTGACCTATTAAACTTTTGAAAAATTTGAATCCTATCAAGCTTCCATTAGTAGAATTTCTAAGTTTAATAGATGGTGTACTATTTGGGTTATTTTTATCATTATAGATTATCAGGTCTGTTTTCTTTGCCTAGTGACTAAAAGTTTTTATTATTTTTTATATATTAATGGAGAATCTATCAAAGACGTTTGTGGTATATAATATAATAAATAAGGGACTGAGAAATCTTGTATGTATTGTGTATTTGTGTATTTATGTGTGTATTTTCTTGTTAGCTATTAAGCTGGTAGTAACATTTAACGCATTATTTGAGATACTCAAATTTATCACTTTTCCAGTAACAATATCCAGTAATACTCAGTCAAATATTTGATATCAATAAGGAATGCCACTATTGTGCATTTATTGAGTATGTCCATTTATATCAGTGGTAAGATCAAATATATTTTCTGCTGTTGATTTATTTCTCTTGAAGCCAGACTGACACTCAGGCAGTAGATTGTTCAACTTAAGTTATCAGTATAGTATTTGAGTAATTATCCTTTCCATCAGGAATAAATATTGTCTTCATAGTTGCTCTTTAATACATTGAGTAAGGACAGTTTCTAAATGAGTGAAAGAGGCTTAATCATTATGTGAACTACTTCACATGGTTCCACTGCTAAATTAAAACTTGTTTATGCTAATACAGTATTCAATTCTTGGAGTGTGAAGATGGTCTGAATATTACAAGCTATAACATAATTGATTGATGATATTGAACTAATAGTCTGTGTTGTTTGGATATTGGCAGCATTCTTGGAAACTTTCACTTTGCTCCAGAAGAAATCAAATCTTCTCCTTTATTAATTTCTTGGTGAAAGCACATTGTACCTACTGTAGGCAATCTAATCTTCCAAGGAGGTTGTATACCATTATTTATTATAAAGTAAAGCTTCTCTGCATTAAATTTCTGTTTATTTTACTCTGTAGTTAGTAGTTTGTATACAATTTTATGCCAGTGCAAACTTTCAAATTAGGAGAATGATATTTTATTATGAATATAGGAACAATGGAACAAAGGATAAACTTTTATTTTATATGGGGAGTAAAACCATTTTTTCGAAGCGGTAAACACGGTCACGTAGTACTTTGGTACTATATGGTACCAATATATATTGGTAATTGGTTGTCCAATAGATAATAAGATTAATAAAAAAAATTTTACTATTAAGATTATTAATAATACATTTTCATCCTTTTATGGGATGGTAATCGATAGTTGTATAATTTATTAAGGGATGAACACATTTTACATTTTACATCTTAAGATTACATCATGGATAAGAGTCAATATGGCGTCATTCTAACCTGTGAAATACAGTAAAAATACTTCGCTTTATATACGCATAACTTTTGAACCCGTGAATTTTTAAAATTAAGAATTAAAATTATGTAATATATTATTATTATGTATATTATATAATTTTATCAAAAGTTATGAGATGGTCTAAAAAAAAGGTTAACAATTTTTGATGTCCCAAAGTAAAGTTCAGTCGAAATTACAGATAAGTATTGGAGGCACAATAACACTGTTGCAAGCAACAGTATTTAGAACGATTTTCCAGGTATCAAGTTGTATCATGAGACTGTAGATCAACGTAGCGAATATACAAAATATTAACAAATCCACCACATTAGTAGCCAGGAAGATTTCCAATTACATAAGTTCTAATTCAGCGTTTATTTTATTAGATATATCAAGTATATCAATTATGTAAAACAAAAAGTAAAATTAAATGGAGTTTCTCCATTATCTGAAATGTTTTTAGTTTTACATTACGTTAGTTTAGTGGTTGGGTTGTTATTAAAGAACAAACATACAACGTTTTATTTTTATATATCCATGACAATAATAAAATATGTTATTCATTACAAATGAAATACTTTATAGTTTAATGTACGAGCTTCTTCTCTTTCTAAATATAAAGGTTGCAACACAGTGAGTCAGAAGAATCAAATGCAAAATAATGAAGCGAAAGTTTGAACTATTGTGTAAAATATAATTCTTTCCTTGTATTAGGTAGATAGAAATATGTGTCGCCAATACAAAACGTGTTAAATTTAAAACAATTATTCAGGTATGTCCTGTTCTCATCATGCATCGAATTATGAAACTTCGGTAGGGCGTACGTAGGTATGTATATTGTACTTACTAATAGTCTCTCGAAGGTAACGGTTTCACCCTCGTGTGACGCACGTGAAAATTCAGTATATCCCAAGAGACTGGCCGTAATAAGTAATAAACCGAAAGAGCGCCTAGACTTGATTAATGGTATACAGAAACGAAAATTTCAATGACTTTCTATACGAGTCAGAAATGGCTGTTACGAGTGTAAGTAAAAGTAATAAGGGAAATAGATTTTCTACAGAAAATAGGACTGCATTTTCGCAAATCTCTCACATCTGATTTGTTTAGAACTTTACAAATAGTTTTATTTTATATATCTACTACTTGCAAGTAAAATATTTTATCCTTTTAGTGTAAAGTTATTGTTCAAAATAAGGACGATTCCATCGACAAGTGTCGTCGCTCGCTTCACGGCAGCCGGTTTAAAACGATATAATTCAAGCTCAACTTATAAAATGCAATAGAATTGGGGATATTTTTAAGTATATATTTATTGTAGTCCACTGTATTTTAATAATTACTATAATCTTATTCTACGTTGTATCAGTAACGCAGGAAGTGACGTTATAGTAGTAAAGTATTTTTCGCAAAATTGTCGATCTTAATTCTCAAGTTACCAAAAATGGCATCTCAGGACATTGAAATCTCAGACGCGGGGGCACTAATTTCATCTAATCTTTAGTATAAGTGTTTGGTTGTTCCTAAATATCATCTTAAGCGATGACAACGAACACTTGTTGACTTCGTTGAGCTTAAACATTGACTCGAAAACGGACTATTAACCCGTTACACCCTGTTTTCCCTGTGACCACACGCCATGATATTCTAGTTGCGTATTACCTATAACGATAAACAACAGTTACGTGCGGACACAAGGGGATTGAAATCGATGCGACAAGCCGAAGAAGGGTCGCGTGGGTGTTTCAGGGTAAAACATTTGATCTCGCCAATTTCGATTGGCTACGGCCAGCAAGACCCGGCGACCGATTGGCCGAACGCGTTCCTGCGTATTCCCCACCGCTAATCTCATGTTGGTCAAGAAAGTGGGGATTGTAATAAGTATTTGGCATGGCATGTATGGGGTACGATATGTATCTATATACACAGGTGTGTTCACAGTCCTGTGCACCCTGCGTCACACGCCAGCCACACTCGGTGTCGATAGGAGACAGAGGGTGGCTGTGGAAACGAGAGAAAGTCATACGGGAAAGAGCGGAGGTGAACAATCGTACGTGCATCCCAGTTCGGAGGAGTCGGTGCGCCAGTGATTATCATTTCGATTACAGCATAATATTTCCTTGCAGAAGCTCGGACGTTCGTGTTCTCCTGCATCGTTGGTAGAGGGTAGTCGTTTTTCTATATTTTGCCTCCTCCCGTTGACCAAAGAGAAACGTAAAGTGCGCGTAAACCTTGCTCCTCCTCCTCGAGAGTACTAACCGTCTGCCGGTTGAGAATGGTTCAGAGGTTTTGCACTAGCGTGGCTGCGCTTAGCCTCGCTCTGGGTGCCTGCATTGTTTTTCCGTCTGCCGTCATGGCGATCGACTTAAGTCGGTTTTATGGTCACTTCAACACGAAACGTACAGGTAAGCAAGCCGCAATCGTACCCGCCCTTATCGAATTTGTATTCGGTGATCGAGGATGAATGCAATCGCGATCCGTTTGGTTGATATTTCTTATTGATATACGCTCTTTGTACAGGTACATCGATATTTCACGTACATGTAGTCTGAAGATTTTACCAAACTTCATTTGACAGTAGTCGGTATAATTTATCTAATTTATTTGATACGTTTGCCATTTAACCATTTCACACGGACCAAATTTATTTCTTATCTGTACATATGCAGTTCTTTATTTACGTTCGTTTAGAGCACGGGTAAACCATGTACATTTTAATCCTGATACGGCGATTCATTGTGTCGGTGGATAGCCTCGTTTAAGTGGCAATTTTAGTCCACGTGGTATACTGAACGTATCACGATTCATCTTCGTGACATAGGTTCTGTCCATGGTTTATTCAACGCAACGTGGTAATCGGCTCAAGCAATAAATGTTACTTTACCAATGGTAAATTCCTTTGAATGATAAACAGCACCAAGTTCCTTGTGGTAACAAGTTGTAGAGAGCTCAAACGTATTATTTGATCCGTCTCGAATGAGAATAAACGTCTTCGAGGGATAAGATTAACGTTAATTAAATGATAGGCCTGATGGAAAATGTACGCAGCGATCAATGTCGCGTGTAAAACCACGCTCGTTATTGCTATCTCTCTCACTCTCTCTCCCTCGGTCTATCTTTTTACATATCTATGTATCTATCTATATATCTATCTAACTATCTGTCTATCTATCTGTCTATTTATCTATCCACCTACGCATCTATCCTATCTACTTATCTATACATCTCTATTTCTATCTCTATCATTTTAAATCGGTACATATATTACGTTGTTCGGACGATATATCAATACCGTCTTGACAACTATCGATAATTGTTAAATATGTATGCTAATTTGGGCATTGCCACTTACTAAGTTGACACGCGCGCGCACACTTTCAATTATACGTACGCATGCCCTTATTTGTACCCACTTAGTATATACAATGTTTGACATGAACTCGCATGCGACACGAGACACGCATGTATACATCTTACACGTAAGAACGGATACCATACATTTCGTACAATATTATTTTGTACATTGAAAGAAACTACGTTTTTACGAAAGCAGATCATAGAGATGTGCGTGTGCGTGTTATCGTTTAATATTTTTTAAAATTGTTTTATTTAATGTTATTGTTTCATTTAACAATGTTTCGTTGTTACAGGGGACGCATGTCGACCGTACGAGCCGTTCAAGTGTCCAGGAAATGGTATTTGCATCTCAATTCAATATCTATGCGATGGGGCACCCGATTGTCAAGATGGTTACGACGAGGATTCGAGACTATGTACAGCGGGTAAAATCTTTTGTTGTCTCTTAACGAGCCTTCCAATATTTTGCGTAACGATACTTTGTTCTTTAAATCTTATTTCATTGATATAACATTATTTTTGTTTTCTTCCTTGTCTTCCTTTCTTTTTTACGATAGTAACATCCGAACATCATTATACAAATAAGAGATTAGAAATATACAAAGATTTAAAATAGGCACAAAGTTATGAAGATGTTTCCATATGCCACGAAATAAATAATTGAGCTTATTACATGCATGTTACTACTAGCTGGCAACCTTTATTCTGCCCAACTAAATAGCTATAAGATTCTTAGGTCAGACCTCTTGCATGCTCATTAAAACATTGTTTATCAGTTCTTTAGCAAGATTGTTATACAAATTGGTGCAGTAATTATGAAAGTGGGAATCATTATACAAACTACTTAATGTTAGACAATATAAGGAATGTTTTAATATTAACAAATGTTTTGTGTTATCTGTACATGAGCTAATGATAAAATTTTCTATGGTTTATTTTAGCAAAAAGGCCACCTGTAGAAGAAACTGCTAGTTTTTTGCAATCTTTGCTGGCAAGTCATGGTCCTAACTACCTCGAGAAATTATTTGGGACCAAAGCGCGGGATACGTTGAAGCTTCTCGGTGGAGTCAATACAGTTGCTATAGCATTATCGGGTAATTATCGGAATTATTTTTCAAACATAAAAGCCACCGTACAGGTTAAATAAAAGTCTAAGAAAATAAATTCTCTCTTGCTAGAATCCCAGACAATCGAGGACTTTGGTGCCGCTTTACATCTGATGCGTTCAGATTTGGAACATTTACGCTCTGTATTTATGGCGGTGGAAAACGGTGATCTAGGCATGTTGAAATCAATTGGTATCAAAGATTCTGAGCTTGGGGATGTAAAATTCTTTTTGGAAAAGCTTGTGAAGACGGGTTTCCTTGATTGAATAGGTATTCCGTCGAAACGGCACTGTGGAGGCACTATAACTTTGGCTGTATCGTATTGCAATCGCACAATTTCGTCACTTTAAAAGATTCTTTAACAAGCCTCCTCCGCGAACTAATCTCAACTCATGTCTTCTCTATTTTCTCCTTTCCTTTTTTATTTCCTAATCTTTTCGTTCATCTGTACTTCCTCCCCCTATTCGCTTCTTTTCGATGTCTTCTCGTTCCTTTCCTTGCTTCTCAAAACAAAGTAAGCGAGCACCGAGACAAGTTAGGGGGATATTTACCGTTATCGAGAGGCATGGGAGTACTGAACGTTTAAACTTTCGTTAAATATCAAGGGTCGACGCTTGTATATGCGTGCACCTTCATCGACACGGCACAGCTGCCTTCGCGCTGCAGTGAGCACGTGGTTACTTTAACGAACGTTATGTTATATCTTTTATGGAATACAATGGAATGAAAATGAAAAAGGGAAATTGAAAGCTAAGGGAAAATACTAATCTATGGAAATTTCTCCCGATGATATTCTCGCATATGAAGAAACAATATGAAAATTCAGTAATTGCCAAGTCAATTAATTACAATATTTAACTTGATCGAGCATTCTATTCGGCAATATATAGCCTGCAATCGATACTAATTGATCGTTGCTCCTTTTCACAACGTCGTAATACGACATCTGCATGTATTTGTCTTAGCCGTAAAAAATCATATAGCAAGGAACTAATATTTCCATCTGTCTATCAAATAAGTTTTACTTCATTGAATATTTGATATTTAATTCTCATTCGAGCTATTCACTGATGCTAGTTTCTAATTCTTCTCGATGTAGCGTGCAAGAAGCAAACGTATAATTATACACGCGTTGATATTTGTTCAAATTTAATTTTACTATCGTCAGACTCCCATGTAAATGTGCATTCCGCTTGTATTCTATTATATATTACCGAAGCTGTGCTTTGGTGGATAATATTCGTGATATTAGTGTGGCAACAACACGTACATAAACTTATGCATGAGCAAGGTCTGTCTTGTGGCTGCACGTGTTTTTCGTTACGGGATTTATCGTGTACAATTTATATATATACATGTTATATATATATATATATATATATATATATATATATATATATATATATATATATACATATATACACATATATATACGCCATCTATTGCACTTCAACATGCCCGTGAAACCGGATAATTACTGCTGGTTCAGTACCGCATATAAAGGTCCTTCTACGGATTTCAGTTTTCCGTCGTATCGAAGTCGAACTACTGGTATTTGTATTGCACTGGTATTTCGTCAACTAATGATAGATTAAATATACTTCACTGGATATGTAGAGCGGAATACCCAATTTATTATTCACAGTTAAATATGTGAGGGACAATCAGATAAATCTCAAACAATAACTCTTCCATTATTGAGATTACTCAGGATAGATATTACTTTGATACTTTGAAGTACAAGAAAATGTTTAATTATAGCATGTATAAGAATCAAGATCTAATAATAAGTGTCTGGTGTTATACAGTATAGCCGTCGATAACAAGAAGCATAATATTGGTTTCAGTTAAACGAAATACCTGTACACATTATTCCTCGTCGATACGCATCAAACGGAAATACGTAGACGAGCCTAAATTATATCTAAAGTTTTCTTTCCTGAACTGTTCGATATGTTTTAATTGTGCTATAACTGTGTACAACAGACATGTAAGTACACGGACTTTGGTATGTTCTTTCATTGATCAGTCTAACGCGAGAAAATCGATGCAAAAGACTTGACCAGTCGGAATAAATCGAGCCTTCTTTTTCTGAAGCAATTGTTTCTGTTCTAGCGCTAGTGCAAAACGAAATACACAGTCCATACAATTTGATTTTAAAAGATTGGTGCAAGAAAACGAGAAATCGATTTCATAATTTATCTCTAACTTCTCACTGGGAAGCAAATTAATTTTTAACTTAGCGTAAATACACGGCAGTGATTTATATGAAAGAAAATGCAGACACGTGCGAATACATACGCGCGTGTACTTGTATATGTGTATAACAAGTATACAGGATGAGTCAGAACATGTGGGAAATGCAGCAGGGACTAATTCAGAACACTAAAATCAAAAAAAAGTTCATCAACTAATGATATAGCACAATATAATTTTGCTTTCTTCTGATTTTAGTGCGCTGCATCAACTGTTGTATTTACCACCTGTTCTGACTCACACTGTATACATACATATGTCTATTTTAAATAAGAGTGGGAGAAGCGAAGCAGGTACAAATCGAGCATCGTATCGTGTTCCATCATGGTATAACGCATTTTACTTAACACGATTGATAAGGATGACGATTATGAAGATGAAAAAGCAAATATACAATATATTGTAATGTATTAATATTTTCATTACGATAATGAAACACTACATATCAGTATAGATACATATCAATAATATAATGCGGATACGAATACCGAATTCTCTCAGAGATCCAGTTCTTCTTTTCCATTTTTTAAAAACTAGCGCAACAGAAAGGATGACGAGTTCTCATTTGAAATTATATTAAATGCAAAATGGAAAATGATCATGTAACCGCATCCTGGAGAGTTCGGTATAACAATAAAACTCATTTCTATTTATGTATTAATAAGTGTAATCTCTTCTAGTCAATCAATGACATATCTCCTAATTAAATAATACTCGACACAGAAAGGCGCACGCGCGCGTACACAGACACACGCACACACATACGTACACTTCCGCAACAGCAACAGAGAATCAGTTTTATCAAATAGTAGATATAATATTTTGGTATATACAAAAGAAAAAAAAAGTCAAAGAAGAAAAACGATAAAAATAGAAATACATATGTAACGTTCCCTCCAGATGTCAATTACGGTCCAAAGTAGGGCCTGGACCGAGGACAAAATCCCGAGGGAAATTTGTGTAATGCAAGTTTTAGAAGTCGAGACTACTTTCGAAAAATCAAGACGTTCCAAATCTCCGCTTTGTGAACGCCTTGATTCTTTCTAAACCTCTCTACGTCTCTTCGTCTTAATTTTGACGTGTTACATTTAAGATAAGATACAATTCATCGCCGGTGGTATATTATTGAAACTTGTGAATCCAAAGACGTACACAGCGCGATATATTTTCATCGCTTTTAAGTGACAAGCCCTGAAATGCTTGTGCACGCCACGCGTTCCCTTTTTTCTCCGCAAAAGCTATTCTTTGAACGAACATCAAACACGTCATCTACATATTTTGCATATAATTTAAATCAAAGGCAGTATTTTCAGAATGTTATATTTGCGTTTCAATTATATTATATATTATATTATGCGTTAAACACATGTGCTATATACTTCTATTAACGGATACACTGCATACAGAGATTATAATTATAAAGAATGAAATAAAAACTAGTACATCATTAATTTTAGTTAAATGTGGAATTTGTTTTAATAAAGAATGTTAGACAAATTGTGACCCATTCTAAGAGAATATATCTAAATGATCCGTCCATAGTATTCAATTCAAAGAATTACTGTATGAAATGAAACAACAACTTCGGTTAAATTTTAATTAACGCATTTAATATCATTTTTTCTAAAGGAATTTGCTGTAATACATATGTAACGTAGCGTGGACGAGCATTATCGGATGTTTGTGCTGATCAATGAAATGTACAGCGCATATACATACATACGTATACGTATATACTGATTGACCACCTTAGTTTTATCAAGATTTAAACAATGTGATAATGTAATAAAAAAATCACAAGCCGTCTATATTATTTTCAATTTTTGATTGTTCTACTGCCAAAGCATTCTTATTATACGGCAACTGCGACGTATACACTTGTAAGTGATCTTGCTTCTTAAAAAGTTTTGTACTTCTATTAATTAGAACAAAATACAATGTTTTTGGAAATAAGTTCAGCGTGCGTGCGATGATCATTAAATAAAGTGAACATTTGTTCAGTTTTATTTTATAGAATTGGAATTGTACCTGGCCATATACATCTACCCATTATATACGCATACATACATGTGATTTGTGATTAAACACTCTTTCTGTTTCTATAGAAATTTCTTCCTTTTCTGGACATAAAAATCAAAATAGGTGCGATGAAAGCTTTATGTCAAAACATAGTGTATTAAAATATGAATTTGTGCACAATTGTAAAATATTGATACGTATAGTTTTTTTCGAAATTATTAGAAAATTTTTAAAAAGATTATGCAAGAATAAATATTTAATAAGCCGTGAAATGAATGAAGCAGGAGAATTACTCATTCAGGTTCGATTCGTTTGGTACAATATTTTATTGAACTGTTTAGTTTAAATATAAAAGCGGTTATAGGTGGCAATAATATTATGAATAAAATACATAGACTTAATGCTTTGTAACAAGTACTTATATTTA
This sequence comes from Xylocopa violacea, assembly GCA_963969225.1. Classification (NCBI taxonomy): domain Eukaryota; kingdom Metazoa; phylum Arthropoda; class Insecta; order Hymenoptera; family Apidae; genus Xylocopa; species Xylocopa violacea. The sequence continues at coordinate 28,268,089 of CAXAJV010000004.1, forward strand.
TGTACGGGATTCATATCTTGTAGAAAAGAAAAGGCATATTATTTTATTTACAGCCCAGTTGGTTCAATTAACTGATATTTGCTGGTAACTCCCCCTAGGGTTTTCAGCTCTTCAACTAAGTCTCGTATATCTATCTTACGTGAAATTACTAATGTTCGTTGATTTTTAGGACCATAACTTTGTGATTTTAAACCCAGTTGTCTCGCTACCCTAAATGTAACGTACAATAATTTTTATTCAATTAATTATCTTGAAAAATTCATTCTTAGTCAACACTTACTGATGAATTACTGCTCTCTCATCATTCGTAAAATCAGCAGAAAATATTAAATCATTTGTCATATCACCTGACAGATACTTCCTCATAATGTCCTTAGATTTAAATTTTAAATGATTCATTGAGCAAGAATTAGACTTTAATCCCAAACCTTCTTTACTAATTTGTTGCTTAAGTCTACAAACGGAAAGTTAATGTTTACGAAAATATGTGTATGAAAATACTCTACAAACGAAATCGAAAATACACCTACGTAACAGGTTCTACCATTCCCTGTTCTGATTTACCAAGTCCACCACCAGTCCAACCCATTAACTTCATTAGTTTTCTTCCAATATTATCATCAGAAATAGAGTCCTCTTTGGATGTATGTTTCATCATTGCTGTTGTAGTTATATTAGCATCTTTATTAATATTATGTTTAATCTGAATGTGAAAGCACAATTTTATATAAAAATCAGCAGATATGAGAATGGGAAAGATCTTTTATTTGAAAAGATCTTTGTTACAAACCTTGATTGTATAATAATGTTTTTGTAATTCATTTAATCCAATGATCGATGCTTCCTTCTTTGCAGATTTTTTATTGGAACTGCATGCTTCTGCCAATAGCTTTGAATTGACAAGAATACTGCATTTGCTATAGAAGAAAACAGTAACAATAAGAATAATAATGATAATAATAATTATTTCCAAGAAAAGAGGCAAATATCACATATACCAAGTTCCTTTGATTTTATCAAATTTCCACTCCAAGTTTCCACCAGATACATTCACTGCACAGGCTAGTGTATTTTGTGGTATATCTCCAGGCCTTTCTACTATAACAATATCACCAAAGAGAGACCCTTCTATTCTTCTTTTCTTGGTTGGTATTGCATTAGCTTTGGAATCGTTAAGCGATTGTGATTTCCTTACTTTTTCAACGTTATTAGTAGATGTTGGGGCTCTAAATCCTACAAATATATTTTTTACAACAATTTACTTACAAGACAAAGTTCTATTGTAATCTTCCGATTACTTTGAATATATGATAAAACTCACAATTTTTAGATATACCTTTAACCTTTGAACTAGCAGCGTCAGAAGCTTTTACAAACGTTCTTTGCAATTTTGTCTTTTGTTTTTCTCTATATTCACCAACTATATCTTGAGCTAATTCTGCAATCAGCTGCATTGTTTCTTTAGGATACCTGAATTATAAATTACAATTAATATATTTACCATTGTATGAGATAAATAAAAATTTATGTACATTACGCATTGACAATATAAAAATTAAAATATATTAATGTACCTGCAACCAAGCAATTCGATATTCGTAAATGCTTGGGCTAAACAAACAAGTTCATCTTCAGGAAACTTGTCCTTATGTGTTAAAAGAAATTTACGTCTAAGTTCCCAATGTTCGTCGCACTCGTGTTCTGTTTTGTGCTGTTCTACGTCCCAATCTTCTTCGACACTCATTCTTATTGCAACGTCTCCACGATTTTTATGAGAAATTAGAAATTGTACGTCATTTGTTTAAAGTTGTTACATATAATTTTTCTTTAAATCGTTAGGAAGGTATAAAAATATGAACACTTTCAATGCCTTGACAAAAACATTGAAACTATTTCTTTCTTGGATAAATGCACTTTTTTCTCTATATAAAACTTATATCATATAGAACATATATGAGAAATATTATGAAATAAATATATTTTTTATAAAATTTACAATCAACACATAATTTGTTAGCACTCAATTTTTTACATGGCAGACGCATGAACGAGATGGAATATAGATGTAACAACTTGCACAACTTATAGACAGCCAACACTACAGCTAAGGTAAAGAACAGATTTATCATTCAAGATATTTGTATCACTCGTCTGTTCACATTATTTGAATTTATTAGCTCCAATGGTTGTTTAGAAGTTCTACAGTCCTACGCGAAGTATAAATGGTTTACTAATCTTGTTGTTGTCTGAGTTGTTGAGGTATTGTCTACGCGATGTTCACATGGGCTTTTTTCAGAGCAATGTAAACTATCTAAATTATTATAAATTAAATATTAGAATACAAAAAATCCATATTTTTTTTGTTAAGTTATTGAATCTTCTCCAGGATGTATCTTCTTCGAGATATTTTCTTTAGTTGTTTCTTCATTGCATGTATTGTTGGAAGATAAATTTTCTTGAGTTCTTTAACAAATTGCTCTGCAAAAATAAAAATACTAGTGTTAAATGTTAAGTAGAACAGATGTAGATACTGGATGACAGGATTTAGAAGTATAAACAAAATAATTTAATAACATTCGTTTGCGCAATGGCTATTAGAAGGGTAGAATATAACATGAATATAGCTGAATATTTTCGGCCAATCACATTCAAGTATTCAAATTTCTCGTAGTCCAGTACAAACCATCATGGTGATGGCGTCTCTTTTTGTTCTTGCTTTAAATATTCAGTTTTAAGTTTAATAAAGTGTATTTGCATAGTTAAAATGTTAAAAAACAGTGAAAATATAGCCGTTAGAACATGCTGCGCTAATTTGTAAGAGCAATGTGCAACTAATTTCAGAGAAATGTGAGTTGAAATATTTCTTCCTTTCGACTGGTGAACATTGCGTTGAGGAGGAGTAAGATTTGTTGCATCATATTTTTTTTACGATACAAAATCGAATATTTGAGTATAAAATATGTTTCAATATTCGCAATAATCATTATGTGAACAATAGAATACATATATATGGATTATATATATATGTGTGTATTCCATATGTATTCTATTGTTCACATATTATATATATATATATATATATATATATATATATATATATATATATATATATATTGTGAACAATAAAAATTAGATTTTATTCTTTCGTGGAAGTGTGTGTGATAACGAGGATAACATCAATTTTTCGACGATGATAGTTGTATGTTTTGATATTGATTGTGTCGTCATTCGAATTTTCCTGGAAACAAGGTAGCGTTGAAAGACATAAGTACGAACACCACCGATGTTTACCGACGTGCAATATGCACACTTTTCGGCGCGATGCCTCGTTCAGTGGCGTTACTTCGACGGAGCGGATTGTCCTAACGAAAGAAAGAGCTAGCGGCATAAGCGGAGTGGGGAACAAGGAAGTCAAGAAATTTGTAAGCGAAGTGGAGGAAGCATGCGTCAACACGTATGGACTGTACGGGGTGCGGAGTAGTCAACTTGTAGTGTGTGTGCAAGGTTATGCGTATCGAAGCCGTAGTCGAAACCTGTCTTGCTGTGTGAAACCTGTCATTCTGAGGTATGTCGCAAACTTGCTTATCGACTGCGTAGTATTTTAATTACATATTATTATATATTATATATGTTAATTATATATTGAACATTATTATTATTATAAATGTAAATCAATTTGTTGGATTTTCTTTGTCCTCTTTTTGTCTGTACACATTGTTTGTACTTTTTTGTACAATTTTAATATATTTGATTGTATTTTTACACATTTTTGTACAATTTGTTTTGTTTTGTTCTATTGCAGATTATTAATTAATTACACCTTTCAAATGGGAGAAATAAAGATTTATGAACGTTACAAGAGTTAATGCAACAATGGGAAATGAGGCATTTTCAAGGAGGTTTGGTAATATTGTATTTATTATTCAAAAAGGTATACCATGAAGGTAAAATTATTGTACCATGATGTTGAAAAAGTGTATTATTATTGATGCAGTGATACATAATATTTACTGTTTAATAGAAATTAATTATTATATTTTAGTCATTTAATATTTGTGTTAATAGCATATGATAGAAATTATTCATTGACTTTGTGTAAATTGAATATATGAAATATATGATGTACATGTTAACCCTTTGCACTCGACTCCTCCTAGACGTTAGCAATAGAAAATTTCCATTTTAATAAAAAGCTTCAGCGAGGCGCATTCCTCAAAAAGTTGCAATGGAATGAGTTTGGTTTCTGTAATCAGTAATCATTGCTGATGTCCTCTCAAAGGAGACATCCGAGTGCAAAGATAATAGAAATATATTGTAAATATATATAGTATAGCCTTCGTTATAATTAAAATTTGTTTGCTTGGTTACTAAAATTGTTAAATTACATGTACAAGAATTCATTTTGTGACGAATAGATTTCGAAATGGAAACATCAAACTTGAATATTATTTTCATATTTTAGAATGACTGCTTTGATGACGGGATCGCTCGCAAATATTAAATTTCTCAAACTAAATATCAATCAAGACAATAAGAGAGACGCCTACCAATTCCTTCTATCATTATAATGTACGGAATGTAAAATAATTATTGTGTGTCCCTATTTATGTATATACTTTTTGTGAAATCTTTTAATCGATATATTATTGTTTTGTGTGTTATATATTGTTGTTTTAGATGTTCCAGTGTCTGGAATTTTCTTTCACATATTCTTACACCTAAATTTCTTGGTGTAATCATTCAGTCTCTTTTATTGTAATTTCTTTGTAAATTACTTTGGTCTTGGATTTTCTGTTATCACATGCGTATATGTTGGATGTTGTTAGTTACTTTTGAGTTTGCTTCGCTTTGTCGTCTTTGTTTCTGGATGTATCAAATCCATAAAGATTTTTATGTAAGCAGTAAGAAGCAAATATGTTGAAACATATTTAGATTTATTAATAGGTAGGAATCATTTCACCTATGTCAACATAGATTTATTTTTATTTAGATAGGTTTTCATATTATAGTAGATTTTTAGCCAGGCAGGTATCTTTAGATTGAATTTTATTTTTATTTTCTATTTAACCTTTTTTCGCGAAATTTCGTTACAAAACTCCTTTTCTTGTGCATTTGCATAGCGATCGAAGATCGAACGTGTTGTAAATGTCGATAAAAAGGATGTTTTATTTAATAAAAATTTGTATAAAAGAAGGGAAGATGGAACGTAGTTACGGTGGGTCTCCATTTGCAGCAACCTCCACGTGGTGAGACCTGGGTACTATATATTTGATATATGATTGTTAATTACATCATACGATGCTATGGTATAATTAAAAATTATATAGCAAATAATGCAAGCAAATGGCTGCCATAGGATGAATTTGTTTAAATTGATTTGGAATAGAACATTTTCAAGTTTAATTATAATAGATGATAGAGTTTTTTAAATAATTCTGTTTATAATAACAGTGTACAGATATTTTAAAATTCATCGATAAATCTTTTATAATTTATTAGCTAGCTGTTAAATACAGTTACCAACGAATCCGTCGGTAATTCTACTTTCAAGTTTAATTTTAATTTCTGCCGTTCTGCACTGCGAATGGCAATAAAATTGTGGCAACACATTGTGCCGCGCCAACTTCCGTGCGCGGAAAAGTGCAGTTCCTGTAAAGAGGTTTTACTGGAAAAAGCCAGCCAGAAATGCAGAAAAATGACGCCCCTATATCAAAAAAAGCACGCGTGTGCTTGCGTTATTATAGGCAACACTCTCATTCTTCTTTTTTAGTAATTTCTGTTCGTAATTGTTAGGACTATTTAAGTTAGCGCTAAGTATTGATTATATGGAGAAGAATAGCTATTAGCTAAAGTAAGTGATCCTCTTCTCAGTAAATATGGTTGGTCAACACGAAAGTTCCTGGACACGACCGATAAAATAGGGTAATTCCGGACTCAACCCAGCAACATTTTTTGGCTTTATCTTTCCCTCTTAGAGCGTACAAATGCAAATTGGATAAAATATTCTAATTTAATGTATAAAATTAAAAAATGTATATTTATCAGTACAAATTATCTATTAATTTAATTATCAAGTTGACAAAGTAAAGCCAATCCTCTTTTAATCCAATGACTGACAGGATAGTCGGTTTCTAAAAGGATTGACAAGACGTAATTGGTGGAATGTCCGGTTGTCTTGAGAATCCCAAAACGTGCTGAAGTTATGTAAAGGGGACATTCGTATCGTTCTCCTACATGAAGGGAATCCACTATGCACGGTTTCATCCAGATGATTGGTATCGGATCCCAAAGAATTTTCGGATAACTTTCAGCCAGTAACATACTTCGCATATCCCATCTTGCTCCAACCAAATACATTCCGTAAACGTATACACCATCGACTGGAGATGTATGCATTTCGTATGCAGGAAGAACCTAGCAAATAGTGAAAAACGTTATGTTGTTGAAGCTTAGCGATCTTTCTGGATGCGTTAAACGAGACGTAGGACGAGATTATCCTTGAGATATAATCGTAATAAAAACCTCAAAATCAAAATCGATTCTGTCTATAGGTATTTTGTATTTTCTTGCGAAGTTCTGGGTTGTCGCCGTAAGGAAAGCATGGACAAATGAGAAACCGGATATCCAAAATGTTGGGGGTTTATTTTCCTTTAGCCATTTTCGAAAAAAGCTCAGTCGATCAAGAAAATCGTTGATAAAGTTCGGTAACGGTTTCAAACTTGGATATGCGCACGCTTTTACCCAAGATGGCGGAATTCTTGCACTTAGTATGTAAACACCTAAAATCTAGAATATACGATTTTCTATCCAAGTATATAACATAATTAAATATATGTTTATTATCTACCTAAATATATAATTAAATATATATTTATTATCTACCTAAATATATAATTAAATATATATTTATTATCTAAGTATATAATTAAATATATATCTTGTCGCCCGTATTGTGGCGTTAGATTTTATGAAGTAGTACCTCTATCATCGGTGTCATCACTATCAATCCTTTTACCGCTTTCTCCAGCATAGTGAGAGATTGACGAATCTCCCGTAACAGGGTGTTGTATCTTTCCAATTCTTGTATCAAAACGGTGTTCATAGATTCCATGTAAGTAACTGGATAGATTTTTTGCGCTTCTTCAATGTCAAACAACTCGGGCATTCTGCTGTATATATCATCTTTCATGTTCAATAACATCTCGTCCTGTTTTGTCGTGTCTCCTACCACTACCGTTCCTTGAACCAACATCATAGATTGAAAGAAATTATTCGCTAGCTCAAGATCCCGCGTGATTCCTGCATTCATGTGCAAACCAAGCACCTCGGGTGGTGGATTTAACGGAATTCCTTGAATTTGTTTGATATAATCTTCGTAATCGTGTCTAGATATGCGTGTACGTGAAGAGAATAAAGCTCATTAATCTCTCTTTTTGTACAACGAAAATGATCTATTATAGAAATAATTATAAGTACCTTTTTGGTAAAGCGTATTCGAAACCGATATCTGCGAAAGTATAATTCGGATCTGTGATTACATTCTGATTATAAAAATCGTGTAATATCGTGTTCAAACATCTTCGATCTCTGTCGTCGGTGACTCTACCACCATAATTACATTCTCCCGTTAAGTACACGATGGCTTTGAAGGGAACGTTTTCATAATCGTTTATGTATAGTTGAAGCTGCTGGGCGGATATTTGAAGATCAGATTCATTGAAGCCTGCATCATGGAACTTTTTAGTACACATTACACGTATAAACCAAAATAATGAATATTCATACGAACTATATTTTATATTCCATCCCTGGGCACCGTAATTTCGCCTTTCCTGTACTACAGCATGGAAAAAGCACAATGCGTACAGTAATTTCGCGTACGTTCTCTTTTTGCTGGGTTTGGTCTCAAAAAGATCCAGATCTTTGGTTGCTTCGGATTTGTAAGACCTAGCGATTGAATGTATTCACTTGTTCGTGAAAGGAACATTTTTTCTCATTCTCGTTCAATTGAAATGTTTAGATTCAAGGATAGGAAAGTAGTTAAACGAACCTCATAATGTTGTTTTGTAATCCTGTTGGCGGTTCATTTGTCATTTTTACACCGTTCTGCAGGATCGTAATCGGGAAGTGATCGGAGGGATAACTGGTGAGCCACAAGCGGAAGTTGATGTGCGTATTCGAGGGATCGAAGCGTTCACAGATACTTTCCATCATTGGCATCCAAGAGGCGGCTAAGTGACAATTTTGTAAACACACCCACTCGCCATCGATTTGTGCTTGGTGAATTAACTTTTGAGCGATCGGTCCTTGACCTTGACCGAGTGAGATCGAGTTAAATCTTTCTAGGAACTGCATGCTCTCTGCGAACTTAGTCAGCGCCTCCATCGGATCGGAGCCAGTAGATAAAATGAAGATCAACGGTACCAGAGAACTTGAGTCTGCGTAGGATTTGGAAATGTCGAAAGGTGGCGGTACCACAAATTTCAAACCCATTCCGGCTTTGACAAATTGTTGTATCTAAATCATTTAAACCAAAGATATCACTGTTTTGGTTTTTCTTTAAACAGTTATTTCATTTATGATAACTGTTCAAAGTGTTTTAAAGTGTTTTAAAACCGAACAAAGTGTAAAAAGATGAATAAAAGTACATAAAGTTCATCTACTTTACCATGATCATCACTTTGTCGGTTCTGATCATTCTAGTGACGATCAGCTTCTGAAACGGAGTTAATTTATTTTCCCACGGGTTGGGAATCGTTGAGTTTTCCGGATTTGATAGATCGTAATATTGCTTCCACGCGCTCTTATTCTGCAGGAAGCTCGCTTGGAAATCAACGAAGCTGGGTAACACATGAACCCTGCAAATTTCACCCCAAGATTTATCTGGTAACCAATTGGATACTGGATTATCTGGTATCGCAGCTAGCGCGACACCTCCTGACAAAAAGAACGTTAGCTCCTCCATCGTGATTATATCTTCCGACATCAAAATTGTTGTATACAAGACGAACGAATATAGAAGCTGAAACGGAGAGATCGATTAAACGTCGTATCGAAATTTTTAAGGCAGTAAGCGTGACGAGAGTTTACCTTGTCCTTCTCGAATAGCGATCTACAAACGTTTTGGTACAAGTTATAAGTAAAAGTTTCTCGTAAAAACCCGAGTCTTCTCTCCAGAATTTTGCTCTTGTTCGCAGTATCGATGGAATTAATATATAAGTTAATGAACCACGTCAGTGAATATTGGTACATTGGATCGATGTTGGGCAGATTGGTAATCGTGTAGTACAGGGCAGAACTGTGTCTCGCGATAGGTTTGTAATTTTGTCGAAACTTTTCGATCTGTATTTCCGTTTTTATCGCGGCAGCTTGCTTCTTTAATATATCAGTCGAAAGAAGTTTAGACGAGTCCAAGATCTCTATAGCTTCTTCGTCTTCCAAAATACTGGCTCCAGACGCCTCTAACGTTTTCAAAATATTGTCCTCCACTTGCTGCAGAGCTTTCCTGTTCGCAGCACTCTGAACGATCAAGTATTCTCGTTTTTCCTGCAAATCTGGCCTCTCTTTCGCTACCACGATGCCTAATAACTGATCCTCCAAGGCGCTTATCGTCAATGCAAAATTGATCAGAGTGACTTTGTTGAAAACTTCTGGTAGATAGTGTGGATTTCGTAATTTCGTAGTTATGTACAATCTGAAGCGCAAGTCGTATTCGATCACTTTTTCACCGAGCGTGATGTACCACAAGCTGCCCATTTTGTATATAGCCTTCGACAATATCGGATCAAGAGGCGGTGTTAAATCTTCAAGAACGTTTTCTATAAGCACTGGTTTTCCTACACTCAAATATAAGAGAACTGTTTAGGAACATTTCAAGACCATTTAAATGCATCTCAAGATTAAAATCAGCGATGGCCAGAAGTCAGAATCATATACTAATGTGTCTTAAAGTGTATGATTAAGAACTGATTATTACCATATTCTAAAGCCTGTTCTATGATGTTCATGTAATTCGCGTCTGTCAGTTTCACGATTTCGAGTTCATTTTGTTTCTCCATGTTACGAATCCATTTGTTCGCCTGGCTCTGAGGATCGACGAACAGGCTCCACCTTTTCGAGTTGTCCATGATGATGGCATTCTCAGTGGAAAACAAGTCTCGAGGTAGTCCAAATATATTCCAGGAATTAATTTTTATCTCAGATCCAAGCACTTGGACCAAGTCGTATGTTTCCGAGCATGGAATTCGTAAACTCTTCACGTAATCCTGCCATTTCTCTGAACTCTCTGACCGATAGGTTGACGTGAACGGCCCCAGATATGCTATCATACCGCAGGAAATTAAAATATCACCCGGCAAAGTGTTATAAGAAAGTTGTAAGTTCTCCGCCGCATATGTCCAACGATCCTTCTCTCCTCCCAAACCGCTGATTAATTTCTCAGCCCGAATCAGCTGGTTTCTACATTTTGTCACCTAAGGATACACAAGTAACATTTAAAATCGTATATAATTTGTTTACATTTCTGTTATACCTCGGCTTCTAGCTCGATCTTCTTGGCGAGGGTTACTTGTAGTCTTTCATTAAGAATGTTCAATTTCTTTGTCAGCTCTGCCAACATTTCGCGTCTTTCGTTCAAGAATTTCATTGTGTTTTCGTAGTCTCGTTCCGCGGCTTCGAGTTTCGCTTTCTTCGGGGCAACTACCTTCACCACTGCATCATACAAAATCATCGCTCTCACCCATTTGCAGAGACCCTCTGCTGCCGACGAAGCACGCGCTACGACTTTCGGCTCGAAATTCTTGTCCGTCAAGTAAGTCGTTTTGATTTCCTACCATCACCAAGAAAAAGAAATCGATCATTTGAAAAAGCAAATCAAATCGACGTCTTCCCAATGCAGAGGGTCATAAAACGGAAAAAGAAAAAACACCAGAATGTCAGATCTTATTACAAGGAGCCTCTCGTACCACAGAATAGAATATCATTTGTTTCTTTTTGTATTTTAGTATTAAGCAGAGTTTAAATTTAAAAATCTGTAATAAAATCTCATTTTGTGGGGTGTCGATAGAGAGTGTCGCAGATAAGTAACCATTAGCGATACCTGTATTATATGCGACGGAATGTTATCCTTATCGTATTGCCGTAATGTTTCCAAAAACCTCATGTCACCTAACAAACGTTTGCTAGGGCCCCAGTAGTCGGACACTTTTTTACCTGTGGCCGGATCTTCGACTTTAACAGGTGGTATACCTAACATCACGCATACTGCAGCCATTACGAGTCTTACTCCAGCTGGAGGACTTCTCATCGTTCTTACAACCGCTATATCAGCTGGTTTTAAAGTATCTAGGGCCGCTATATAATAAGACAATAATATTAGCGCGAGTTCGAATGAAATTCATGGGTAATTTAAAAGACGCTTATACCTAGTGCTTCTTCTAAGGCTGGCAGAGCCTCTGCCAAGTCCGCCTCGCATTCGGTCTTCAAATTCATCGCGATTTCAGCCTGTATATTCGCCATGTCTTCATCTTTCTTTACCATGATTCTTGCCTTTTCGACGCTGATATTCTCGGTCTCGATTTTATTCATAGTTTCGGCCGTCTCTTTGGCAGACGCTTCAAGTTGGGGTCGCAATTTCGAGAGCGCTACTCTCATTCGACCAATTTGTACAGCTGCGTATTCTAATTTATCCAGACCACTAACGTAACGATTTCTGGAATGCAAAAAGAAACAAAAACCTTTGATATAATTTTATTAATAATTTATCATTTTATATATGTATAGCTACTTTATTGTCGCGTAAGTCTTTCTTGGTCTTTAAGCTATAGTGGTATTTTGGTATATGACTTTAATCCGTTCCTGATGTTTGAACTTATACTTAATAATAATCGATAACTTTTCTCTTATTTGAGTATGTACCTAGCGGCACTAAGTTCTTCTTGTTTCTCTTTCATGAGCTTCGCGTAGGTTTGTATAAGATCCAAAAAGCCAGCCGTCGTGATATAGGTTTTCCTACCGGTGACATTGTAAAATCGGGCGCTGATATCTTTGGCACAAACGTGAAAAAATTTGCACGCGACTACGGCGTTAAATTTCATGTGTTCATCGATATTAATTTGAGTGGTGCTGCGTAAGGCCACCTGTTCCAGCGCATCCTCAGGCCAAACATCAAACCAGTCAATTGTGCAGCAATTCACGAGACTCGGGTAAAGTCGAAGTCTGATTCTGAACGTGTCTCCAATAGGACTGAAGCATAGCATTATGTGCAATTTCTCCTTACAACGGTTTACGAAAAAGGCAAGAATCGATAGCACCGATATGTCTATGTTCCGGTTGCCTCCTTGAGCGGCTAAACGGGTTGCCTCGATGATCTCTTGTCTCTCTTCGATGGTAAACAAATTTGGCACCTCGCCAGAATTTAACAAGCTGTCGATGTCGTTCAGAAAGATTTCACGCTTGATTTGCCCCTCGGTGAGCAGGAACACGAAATCCTTTCCCAATCCACCGGAATTCATCAATATCTAAACAACGCAAAATACTACGTATAATACAACGTTAGGAAATGGATATTTTTGTCACGTTTCATCATAATGAATCATTATCGAGGATTCACAATTGACTGTTTCCTTATTTTAAAATACTTAGCCAACCGCTGCGACAGACCAAACTGTACGCTGCCACAGCACATTTTTCTCAATTAACCCAGACTAGTAAAAATTATTTAAATGAACAATTATAGTTGGTGATAACGATCTTGAATTACATTACAAAGATAAAAGTTGAAGATCTCCCCGATTGTTCATTAAGGTCGGAAGATCTCCCCATTCGGTTGGCTAAGTGTTAAAATATATTGCACATAGGGTACCGCGAACCTTCTTTATGTCATCTCGCCATTCTTGTACGCCATATGTGCTACCCATTTCTGGTTGAAACAAACCATGACCAGCCATGTTGGAGGCTAGTTTTGTCAATGATTGTCTACCGGATCCACCCACGCCAACCATTAACAAGCTACCGCAAGGAATCACGAGTATACGACAAATTCTTGCAAGATGTTCCAGTGCGTAACGGAACAAGACGATATCCATCTTGTGCCTGTGCGTGAGATTGTACTCCTCGAGACAGGAGATCGCTACTTCAGAATATTCTTCCATCGATTTCACTTCCTCGTACCGACGATCTGCTGGAATGGTGTCGACATCCATAAAAGTTCCGAATATGAGACTTCGTAAGCTTTCCTCCGTTAATTGGTCGTCGAATTTCGGTAGATGACCGAATACTGTGTCGAACGACTCCTTGAGATTGCTCCCCACCGCTTCCTTGATCCTCAGAAACAACCAGTGTCGGTCTTGTTCGTCGATTAAACGGTCGCTGAATACTCGTAATATTTCGTGAGTCCACAGTTTCGTGAAATCTGACTTGGATTCGACTGATTCTTCCCTGATCATCGCGCAACCAGTTATCACGCGCGAGAAGTCGCGCAAGTTGAAGAGGTAGTGGGACTTGGTTGGCGTCGGTCTGAGCTCCTTCTGGGCGTTGTTAAAGATGTTCATGGTTGCGTTCACAATCTCCATGATAGTCGGCATAGCTGCCGTGGTGAAACCGTTTCGTTGCAAGCCTATAAACGCGATGTTTGTAAAAATTCTGACAACAGTGTCCTCGGTGAAGCGTTCGATGTTAAACAAATTGAAATGCCTGAGGAATCTTTGGTACAATTCTTGCCTACTACCGCCTGGCGGGGCCATGGCGCAAACAAACATGGTGTCGTATATGCGGACCGTTTCTGGTTTCTTCAAATCGAACCAGATTCTGTGATCGAAGAACTGTCGAAGAAGCTCGATCGGTGGTTGGGATCCGTATGTCTCTTTAGCGGGCATATTGACATCGTCGATGAACACGATACAGTGCGTGCCAGGCAAAGGGCCAAATCGGTTTCTGCGTCTTTTGTATAGTTTCAACACAACTAACTCCTGCGTTTGGGCCGCGGTGATGTTTGGAGTAAATGTAATAAAATTCGGCAGATAATCTTGCTCGTCTAACTTATTCATGATCAGATCCTTGATATAGAAACTTTTTCCCGTCCCCGTTTCCCCGTACAAGAGGAAACGTTTGCGGTGATTGATGTGTTTCAGAAAGAGAGTTTGATATTTTACCGTATCGATGGTGGGAATCATCAATTGCACGATACTTCCTGTATCTAAATATTCTTCCTGTCTAGCTGTGTCTACGAATCGTCTCCACGCCCCTCTTCCTCGGTACGTGTAATAGCAATCGTGAATCAAGTCATCCGGAAGCGAGATCAAGGATTCGCCGATAAACTCGGGGAGCGGGTGTTCCGTTTGTTCGTTTTTCCAAAAGCTCAAATAAAACGCGTTAAATTTGACGCGGGAAGCGTAATCAAGCGTACTCGCGGCACCCCAAACCATTGCCGTTAACATAGTCGCCTGTAGCCAAGATATAATGAATTGATCGTAGGTTTTTGGGTTTTGTTCGACCGCATCCTCCAAATAAATCTCGAAGAGGCTCATCGTCGATACAACCTGATGAATTTGACCAGCATTGATTGTCATACGGCAGGTTTTTCGAATAAATTCCAAACACGGGTCGGTCAGCCAGTAGAACAGTTCCCTGATGCTCTCTTCGTGACCTTCTTTCCACAATGGATTCAAGTCTCTTATCCAAGAACGAACAAATGGTTTCCAACCGAGAACACGCGGTTCTATATATATCATTCCACAACGAGAGACTGTTGCAGGGGACGCGTGCAAGAGATCCATCGCCTCGAAAATCATCGACATCACGTTCGACATTTGCATCACCTCACCGGATGTTAAACATAGCTTTTTATTGTCATCGAGAACGGTATTGAGATTCTCGATCCATACAGCGTCGACAGGTCCGTCGAAAATAATCCATTTCCTATCAGGAGTGGTTTCCGTACAATACCTTCGAAACGCGACTGCGCATACGCCATCAGTCCATTCGGAGGAAACTGGGTCAAAGAATCCATACAGCTGTCCTAACGTTATAGATTTCGGATTGATTGTGAAGTGTTTCGTTCTTGCTCCATTTTCATCGTTCCATTCGTACATCAAAGTTAGAGCTTCCGCCAAGGTATGAAGAACACAGGTTTTCCCACCGAATGGCTCCCCAACGAGCATAAAGCCATGACGAACAATCATCATCTCATACGTTTGTATGATTTTTAATAGAAAACCATCCACTGGTTGTAAATTATGTTTGTTAGTAACTTCGTGGACAGCCTTTAGGAGTACATCGTAACTAGGCGACGGAAGTTCTAATCCAGGAAACAAATCGGAAACAATGCCTTGAAAAAGTGGAACGTCGTGCGCCAAGAACTTTGGCAGATTCACATCGATCACAGACCTCAACAAAAGTACCGCTTCGTCCTCGTCTGGGAATTGTAATTTAATATTTTGCGCTGCCGTTAAAACTGTTTTCACGGCGCGCATCCCATAATCGTAATGGGATTGCGTGGACAATTGTTCGGAACATAGCTTGTATGTCGTAACAATTTTCGTGGAGAGTTCTCTGGCGCTACTAAACCCGGAAGAGTAAAGAAATATCTCAGCGATCATAGCGTAATCCGGCACCATCATAGCGACCGTTCTAAAAAGTACTTTTAGATTATCAGGTAGCTCTGAGCGACCCGCATAGCCGGGGTTCATTGTGATGCAAACATAAACAGCAGGATTTAATGTCAATTCTGTGCCTTCGAATATGAACGTTTCCACGTCAGCCCGTACCGCCTGAATGATGCACAGGATTTGTTGCGCAACTACGGATAATACTTCTAGCTCTATTCTGTTGAACTCGTCGAAGCAGGACCATGCACCGCACGAAGCGAGGCCTTTGAAGAACTTGCCCATATTTTTGTAATCGAGGCCCTCAGAACAGTTAAAAACGACGCATTGTACTGCTAGTGCTCTGCTCAAGTCTTTGGTACTCTCTGTTTTTCCAGTACCGGCTGGACCTTCTGGCGCTCCGTTCAAGTGTAACGAGTATGCCCCGACTAATGTGCGGTAACATCTATAGACAAAATTTCATTAAACTCTCTCTCAATGATGCTATATTAATGTATAACATATACACTGTAGTTTTAGCTATTGTAGTTTCATAATGTATTCTTTACTACCTATCCGTTAGAGGAGTAATAACAAGACGAGGACAGTTTCCAATGTACTCGTATGCGTAAGCCACAGCGGTATATATTATTCGAACAAACACGTCGTCTTCCCAATAATAACGCAGTTGCGCTAACCATTCGAAGTCCGTTTCATCTACAATTTTCTTGTCGATCAACGACCTAACTACGTCCATAGCGTGCACATCTAGTGTAATCAGAGCGTTCAACGTGGTTCGATTCTGTTTCGAGAGAGATCCTAAGGCCGTAGATCTTGTTTAATTAGAACGAACACTTTTAGACGAACGCTTATTTGTTTATTTGTATACCTCTAACTAGTTCAACCATTTCTAAGATTTGGGATCTGAGTTTCACATGAAGTGTTTCCGTTGTCGAAGGAATGTGAGTCATAAGACTGTTCTGAACTTCCATGCTCCAATAAATTTGAGATACACATAAAACAACCATACCGGGCCATATACGTACCCATACTACTCGTTTAGTGACCTCATAATCGAGATAGCTCATAAGGATTTCATGCCTTATAGATTTTACCATTTGTTCCTCGACCTGTAATAACATGATATTTCATATTGCCATGTCTGATTGAAAAATTGATGCATATGTACATATAATACCAAAAATACTTACTGCATCATTTCCCAATATATATTATGTAATATTTTTCTAATATTAATATCAGATGTGGGAGTATATTTTAAAGAAGCATCAAAAATGCAAAAAAATGTTAAATGTTGAATAAAATAATATTGAGAGAAACATATTATAATGACAATTATTTGACTTTAAAAGAACGTTGTAGAGTTCCGTGAATGTACAATACAATTTTTTAATGGAACTCTGTATTTTTTATCTTGTAACTAATGATAACTGAGGTCTATTCAAAATGCTATCCACTCTTCATTTTGCATAAATCATTATTGAGTTGTTAAAACGGACATACTGTATGTAAACCACAGTATGTTACATATTCCAGTGATGCAATAAATATTTTTAGTGCTATACGTACACATATCTCGCAATCATCTATATACTTGAACGAGCCATCGTTCTACGCAGCCCCTTGCTGCAGCTGTTGAAATTTTTTCCTGCATTCTGACTTCTTCATTGTCTTCGCTAAACATCGACAATATTTCCAATTCTTCGTTAAATCTATCGAGTTACGCTTTATTAGAGAATTAAAGTTTTCTGATTATCGCGTTTCCAATCATCTCTGCATGGTTTACCGCAGTCTATTTATGCCCTCGAAACATTTTCGAAGATGCGGTTGAACCCGAAGTGGTTCCTTTGTTTCGGATAATATTTCTAGCATATCATCGTTGCTCAAGAAGAAAAATCTTGGAAAGAAAAGCCTCTTCTTTTCCAAATAGTTCATTACTCCCTCGTTTACTTTTTCCATTAACATGTTAGCCTCTTGCATGATTTCTAGAAGACCCACCTGCAAGTAAGCGTCAGATGTACATCCGTTGACATATAATTTGACAAGTTTAAATAACACTTACGGAGCCAGCGGTTTCTCGAACATGAGGATTCTTCGCAACGCTATTCATCGCACTACGAAATATTCTGTCGACTTGAAAAAATAATATCTCTTCTTCGGGTAATTGCTCTACGATATCTTTGCTCGAAAAAATGGGTAACAAGTACATCCACTGTACTTGAACCTAGTACATAGAAATAAAGGCATAAAAATATGACAAACAAATACGATGAAAACATTTGAAAATACTTTGGTCCACTCTTCGATCGTTGATTGTATCCGCAGTAGGAGAAAGTAAAAATCTTTGACTTCTTCCTCGATGAGCTTGACAAATGCAGATCCTCGCATAGCTTGTACTTTTACGATGTGCTCCTCCAACAATGCTTGAATATCATCCAATTGCGTCAAAATGTTGACTCCAGAGTCCTTATAAAGTACAATGGTAAAAATTATGTCGTCCCATTCGCTGATCATCTTTGCCAGTAATTCCGCGAGCCCAAGTTGTTTCGTAGCGCTTATACTTATCGTTTCGTATCTTAATTGAGTATGAACAAATCAATAACTAAATCAATTCCATAATATAAACAAGGAGGTAAATATGAAAAAATTAAGTAATTCCATTACTTTTCTATTTCTGCCATCAAATCCATATTTATAATCTTCCGAAACGTTGTACCAGCATCGGGAGTGAGATCAAAGCCAGCTATAACCGACATTTCATCCCAGTGAATTTGCCGCATCGCGGGATTTCGAAAAACCGTCAGCAATGGTATATAATACTGCGTCAAAATAACAATAGCAATTTTAAAGAAACATTCCCAACACAATGATCCAAGTCTTAAAAATCACTTTGAACCACTTGATATCCTCGATAAGTTGATGACAAATTTTCAAAGGTGCCGGCTGTTGAAAAGGGTCCGGATCATCTGGTGATCCTTTGAAGCTAACGAAAATACCGATGTCTTAATCCTTCCAACATATCAATTATGGAGAATTATCGAATGCATGTTGAACTACTTATCATTATTTTCATTGTGTAAAAAATTTTCTAAAAATTGTTTATTATCAGATATATAATTTTAATTTTAATATTTTTAATACGATATTCGGATAGAACACTCCCAGTATTTTTCAGATTAATATCTTGTGAGTACACTATTTTATTGTACTTTCTATTTCATCATTACGAGTTAATAAGAACTCGGTATAATTAATAATCAGGACTTGGTGTTACTCACTTTATTCAAAACGTTTAGACGAAATTTTGATTGGATACCTGTACGGATAATTTGTTGCAAGTTCCAATTTTATTTTTGTCCTGTATTGTTTGCTGATTTTATTAAAATCTGCGAAGTAATCGGTAGTTCTGTTTTCGATATCATTCGAGTCCAAGTATTCGAATGGGCCGTCTAGCCAAACATCTCGATGTCTTTGCCACCGATACCCGCGATAAATTAATTCATAGTACGGCATTACAATTTCCTTCAGTTCATTGATACGGGGATATTGAGAGGGAGGATATTGAAAAAGACTCTCCTCGTCGTTGATGCTTTTTACCCTCTCGTCCATACGATCAAAGCTACGTGCAAATTTTCGCATGTATTCTATGTACTCTCGTATGCGGGTTGCGTCATCCATATCGTTCATTATTTCTAATCTGATAGCAAATTATAAAAATTTTAACTAGTGGCGATTTAAAAATGATATTAATTTGGCCGTCGTAATTATTCACCTGGGGAACATGTTTTCGACATCCATATTCAGGTCTTCAATTTTTTTCACAAGTTTTTCTTCCAATTCAAATTTTATTTGCTCGTACGCAGCGCTATTTTGTTCGAATATTGGCCTTATTCGCTTTAACCAATGAATAGTGGTATTATTCAACTCGATGTGATCTTTAGTTAATGTTGTCATGCCAATTAATGACGCCATCATGCGCAACGATAAAGTAATCTTCTCTTCTAACGATCTCATTAACGTTGACGCAGCCATTAACATATATTCACCTAAAATTGAAAATAATCCCATTTTCTTTACCAGTAGATCACTTGCCTTGGAAATTTTTCGGTTAATATATTCACCTAATTCAAGTAACTCTTTGGTAGTATTAGGTATGTTTAAAGCACGTTCCTTTATAGACTCGAATGTATTACAAATTTCAAAATTATAGTTTTGGTGACTCTTAACTAATTCTTCGATAATCATCGTGCGAACTTCGTCTGTATAACGAAGAAGTTCCTCTTTTGCTACGATTTGATGTATTATTCCTATTGAAAAATATTCGTGATCTGGCTACAATAAGGTTATTTCTCATAAATTCGTGTTACTCTTTTCCAAAAAACTAAGACTGTTGTAATGTACACATGATAGTTTACCATGCCGTTTATTTCTCGAGTGAAATCATTAAAATCTTCGACTTTGGATACGCATTCTTGAAAAGTGCGTCCCGTGCTGACATAACTAACGATTTTCTTACGCATTTCTGGATCAAAAACAACTCTGAATTTGTTACTCAGTCTCTCGACGTAGTCAGTGAAAGGTCGAAATGTATTCTCTAGAACCTCAGCGAGACGACGATGCGTCTCTTCTAAGTACCATTCTGGCAATAGAACTTTAATATATTCACGTTGGATCTTTACACCGACCCAAGAATCCAACGGGGGCAGTTGTTGACCCACACGACTTATTTGATCAAGTATTGTATGAAACGCGCTGCAAATTTCACGCATCGTAGGACTAAGGGACAATTCGTTGTTCTCGCATTTTAACTGCAACTAAAATATATCATCGAGTGTCTGTTAATCGTCCGACTATTTAAATAGCAAAATTAAATCTTCTATCCTGAAGTTAACCTCAATTGTTGCCTCTCAATAGTCTATCGACCGGTTAATCGAGCAGGGAAAATTCGAAACATTCGATTCGATACCTTTTACCGCAGCAAATGAATTACATATTATACCTTGAATAAAGGCACAGTTTGCTTGTCTTTTAAAATTTGGAGCATATATTCGATGGTATTTATCATACGCGTAACCACTTGAAGGGCAAGCAAATTGTTAGCGCAATTGAGAAAATCTGCTATGGAATGTGTCGGTACGTCGTACAGGTAACGAGGTCGAGAGATCAGTCGAACGATGTCACTATAGTAGTTGCTAGCGATCGCAAGGGCGCCTTTTTTTATATCGCTTTCCACTAAATCCAGGAACCTGCAACCGTTAGTTACAAAGAAAAATCGAAATTAATTAATTAACTTTGCGAGTTTCCGTTTCATTCAATGTGCACGCGTGTTTAACTGTATTTTTATGATCGGATAGTACATGTAAACGTATCACCTGTTAAAATCTAGATAATCCATTTTCTTTCGATAACGCCCAAAATCGCAAATCCACTCTGGCAATAAGAGATAAGCTCTCGCCACTATGTTTCTTAGTAGCCTATGGGGTAAATAATATTTTTTCCTAAATGCGCATCGATTTCTTAGATACTTTGAGTAAAACTCTGTTCGTCCAGCAAGTTTGTATGGAGGAATATGTTTTAAATCCACGTTACACGGATCCTGACAATCTATCGCTACCACTCGTCTGACTGCTAAATCATGCATCGCTTCGTAATAACGTGTCTTCATTTCGAACATTTGATCCTCGAAGATATCAACATATTTGTATCGTAGATTAGGTGATATTAAATTTCGTATGTTCATCTCCCAATCCTAAATGGCGTTCAACATGTAATTCATATAGAAATCCACTCGACAGGGGCGAGTTAAGACAAGTCTAAAGTCACGTCTAAAGCGTGACCTAAGTGACCCAAGTGTAAAAAATATCAGGGCCCACCAAAAAAAAGTGCAACTTAGAGGCCATAAATTTAACATTTTGTTTTTAGATTTGTTCGATTACTTTATGCAGAATTTTTTTAACCTTCTCAATCATTTTTAAGACACGGTCCTTTAGTCCATTTACCGCTTAATCCGCCCCTGCTCTGCGACCGAATAGAACGTGTTTTAAAATTACATACGGGCAACAAAATATTCACGGGCAATTTTCCCGCGAACTCTTTCATTTTTACATAGTAGGTTTCTTGACTTTCTTCTAATTGACAGTTGTTAGAAGGATGACAATAACTTTCCACCTTTCCATGATTAACCTTTGACTTTATAACCGCTAATTCTAGCACGTTTCGAGCATCTTCGATGTCGTTATCCTTTCTCAAAGAAACAGATAGTTTCAGATTCGCTTTCATAGGGAAATAATAATTTGGTATACCTTCAGCAATTTGAGTACATTCTTGGAAAATTCCTCAATGTTCGAGCGATAATTGAAGCTCGGTGTTGGACTTGCTTCGGAGGTCAAGCATTGATCTCCTTCCGCACCTGGCATCTTTAACTTTTTTATCTCCAAACTATTATTCAGCAAATATCTTCTTTGTATCAGGAGACGTGAATAAGTTATTAAACTTGCGACTGAAAGTCGATATCGAGTACTGCCACTTGTTTCGAAACATTTCCGAAGTTAGCCGCAAATTACAAATCGTGTGGCGGTTAAAATTATTCCGCTTAAATTATTCTTGCAAAAAGTTCACCTTTTTTATTTCACATGTACACACATATATTCGTTTTCACCTTACAATTAGCACAATTTAACAAATGATAATGATGTCAAATAAATGCATATGACTATTGGCAATGAAACAAGTATATTTAAATATATGAAAAAGAAAAAGAGAGAACACATGGTTGATAAAACAATTAATAATGCTTTTATACACAACGCCTTTTCAAAATTAAAAACGACGATCAAACTTAGCTATCGCTATATATTACTGTACAATAACTATACATTACGTATAGAGTAGAAACAAGAAGAAAGTTAAATAAAAATGTGATTAGAAAAATACATGTATATCTACGATAAGCCGTTATTTGAAGATATTTATTAATAGTTTATGAATTTGTACTAAAAAGATTCGAAAATGAAGGATTTTATGTTTTCCCGCCTATCTTTATTCGTAATATATGCTGTCACGGTTTGATCGTCCAGTCTCAAGGCATTTATTTTCTGCGCGCATAAACGGAACATCGAACCTTCGGTAGAAACGAATGAGTTATGTAAACAAGATGGAAGTATAGTGTTACAACTTATATATGACAATTAGAATTCTTAATCGTTATAAATCACATGTTTGTCTTTTCACCGGCGGATATCAATGGTGACCTTTTCTTTTTGTAATCGTACATTAGTTGACTAGAACTTGGAATATCACGTGATTAGATTTCTACCCAATGTTCTTGTCGAATGTTTCAATAAAATGATCGGATAAAATCCTGAGGCAAATCTGATATTTAGTATCTTGATATATATATATATATATATATATATATATATATATATATATATATATATATATATATATAGTATATATATATATATAGTGTGGAAGTAATGTTTTCCCTTGGCTATACACGTATACGCAATTGTAACTTCTTCTGTCGTATATGAAACAGGCTTCCAACGTGTCTGACAAACAACGAAGATGTTTTCACTGTACACTATAATCACGCTTAAATAAACCAATAAACTATAATAGTATTCCCTGTCGATTGATATTGATGCGTTCTGTTTTTACTGAAAACCGCCTAGAAAGATTATAACACTTGAAACCTTTCTGAGAGGATTGTACATGTTTTACAAAAGTTTCGCATCGTTCCTTCTTGTTTGGCTATTCTAAAATTTCTCACGCCGTTTCTTTTTTACAACTCCTCGCAATCTCTTACTCTATAACCGAATTGTACAATCGTTTCGCTCTTCAATGCATAAAGTTATATATGTACAAAGACACGCTTCATCTGAATTACTTTTCCATACATCACCGATGGTTAATAAGATTGATTATAATCACACTCTCTCGCTGCTCGTATCTTATAATAGTTACAAATGACTGGTTGCACAACAAGTATAACCGATCAAGCGATGTTATGTACAAAATGTTTCGTGATGCATAACAATATGTACGTGTGTCATCGAATAACACTTATAGTACAAGGGGATTAACAATAATGATGGTGTCAGTTATTACTTACTACAGACATAGAATGTATATATGTATATATATACAAGGTGATAAAAACAAAAATACGCGGCATACACGACGTGCTTTTTTATACAAAATTTTTATCACAAGCGAACATGTTGGCGCGTTGTATTTTCTTTCATGGCAATGATTATTTAAACAGCGATATAGGAGTAACATAACTTGTGATAAAATACATCGCGAACACGCTTAATATGTTTAGCAAGTTCGTCTAAGGAAGATAAAAAATATGTTCGCGTTATTGCCATGTATTTTTTTTTTATGACCGCAAGGAAATATTTTCTTTCTATCAAGCTTCGTAACATTTATCATGAGACACGTATAGTAAATTTATATTATGAATACAAATGGAAATGCTAATTCTAACTATTTTTTATCGATGTACAGATGATGCTCCAGTAAGAATAAACTGTATAAAATATTTTAAATAGCGAACAGAGTTAAGCCATAAAAATATAAGAGTATATTTTTTTAAACCATCGCACTTCTGTTGCAATTTCTCGTTACTATTGCAGCAGTTAGCGAGTTATTGTTCCGCGAGACTTTACAAAGCGTCTTTTTCTTATAGATACATCGGATAGTGACAGACTTTAAAAAAAAAGAAAACATGCTTAAATCACTTTAAGAATGGGAATAGCAATTTATGCTTTTTAAACGATAAAGTATGGTATTTACAGGCAAGTATTAATACATATCGAGACGGTAACTCAGGTTCGTTGGTAATAAAAACCAGTTCGAACAACTTAATGATATTAGGATGAGCAATCATAATACTTATTAATTGCATCTTATGAAGCAAGATTTGCAAGTAAATTTAACAAAACTAGATATACAGCGAAATTAGCTAAAACAATCCAATGCAGACAAAAACTAAATAAAAAAAAAGAGAGAAAAGAAATAGACTCGGGATACATCTTTATGCCTTAATAATTCCCCATTTAAATGTATCACAATGTGTGAAGTACATATATATATATATATATATATATATATATATATATATATATATATATTTTTTTTCCTTTCAAGCTACCCTTTATGTAGAAGAAATTAAATTGAATATATGTATATAAACATGTATGTATATATATGAGCACAACGCGCATGTCTGTGTCTGAAAATTTTTCTTCTTTTAAAATGATACAAAGAGAATTACACTATAAAAATAACGTTTTCCTTTTAAAGATGAAATCGTTTCGATATCAGCAAATATCTTTTCAAGAAAACGAAAGGAACCTCTTTGCTTTATAGTTCAAGATAATCTTTAGTTAGACTTTAAATTATTGTTGAATCATAATGGCAAAAGATCAATCAGATTAGCACGAGGTTGTGTTGAAGATTCAGGAAAGAATTCTGTCAATTTATCGTATAATTCTGTTCTTAGTGTATGCATATCACGCGTAGTTGAACAATACAACGACGATGTGTCCATGTTAACTAAATTTCCTAATATGGTGTCTGAATTATTTGGATTTGTGGCTTCTCCTAGCAAGGAACTTTGTTCTCTGAATAGGAGAGATGTTAACAATTGAAACTGTAACGAAGAAATGTATACATTTGAAAAATCAAAGTTGATAAGTAATTAGTATCCGTTCGTTGGGAATTAAAAAATGTTACTACCTCTTTCGTTTGTTCCAAGTCGTTATGATCGATGATTTCCGATACTTTGGTCTGTAAATATTCAAGTGCTTCAACACTATTGTTTAAAGCAAGTTCTTTAAATTTATGTTTTCTAATAAGCAATTTGCATTTTTTTAAAATTTGCTCGTGAGATGGTTTGCATAGTTTTAGTTGCCAAAAATCATCGAGTCGCAAGTTTGGAAGACAAGATCTTCCAGGATTTCCTCCAAATAAAAAGTGAACCTAATAATATAACACATAATAGAATTACTATAGGCTATACATTAATAGAAAAATTTGTTATGAACAACATGTAACAAACCTTTTGTACATGGTCATAAACCAACTGATGAGCATATCGTGGACATGGTTCATAATCTTGCATTTTACTCCAATATTTTTCTCCAACATTATCATTCCGATAAATGCAAGACCATTTATTATTTTTAATACTATATACCCAGAATGAATTTTGAACACTATCAAATCTTTTACCTTTGTCCTTACTCAAGCCCTAAATAAGCAATAATCAAACAATTCAATTTGCTTTTCTTATCTATGTGTTGAAGAACAAAAATTCTACAATACGAACCGATAAAACATATATTTCTCCCAATTCAGGATCAATCGTAGCTCTTTGCGTAAAACCAGCTGCCGGTACGTGATTTGAATCTTTTACACCAAAATCATTAAAGATGTGTTCGATGTGATTAGTGTCGACTTCGTATGTGAAAAAATCGCTAAGATCTTCTTTACCTCTTTGACCTGCGAAAATATACAACTTCCGCAATCCCTATAAAAGGAATGAAACTTTTTAACTGCATCATATTTCAGTGGAAGTACTATATGATACTATTTTAGTATACATACTGGATGGAATAGCATAGAGTGACCGGCTCTAGATCTAATAGTTGGTGCATTTGTAGGACATGGTCTTGCAATATCGCAAGCAAGTCTGTTCCAAGTACCCGTTGGTACGTGATAAGAATACAGTCCAGAAAAAATTTTTTCAGTTGAACTTGATACCATGCCGTGTTCTTCGGAACTGTAGATTAAATATACTCGTTAATTGATTATCTGATACCGTTATTGTATTAGTTTTCACTTACTTTGTAGGAGAGACAAGAACACGCCCGCCAAAAATATAAATAGTCCGTTTTTCAACGTCCATAGACATTTGATGATCAAAGATCAGCTGAGGTCCTCCTACAGCACCTGTATCTTCTGATATTTGCGTCCATTTGTTCGATTCAATATCGTATACAAAAAAATCGCACTTCAAATTTTCTGGCGTTCTATATTCCTCGTCCAAGTATTTACCAAGAGTAAACAGTTGCCTGCGATCTGGATCAAGGCACATTTTGTGGCAAGATCTTGCACTTGGACCACCCTATAATTTCGTATTTAAGTTCTCTATCGAACAATACGTGTGTCTCTTAGACAACTTACCATAGCTTCAGTATCTTTACATATTAGAGTCCATTTATTAGAAGCTATATTATACACCCATAAATCTGAAAGGTCTTGATTTCCGTCCCACCCTCCAAAAAGATAAAGAAGTTCAGCAGTTGGATCAAGTACCATTTGGTGACCTCCACGCATTCCTGGTTTAGAATCATTGAATGATAATTTAGTCCAAACTGCTCTGTATGTTTGAGCATTGATATAGTCATTTAAAAAGCCCACTGCAATGTAAATTGTATTAGTTATTAAAATGGAGTTTAAATATTGTAAAATAAATTAACAAAAAGAGGAAATCACTTACTCATCACAGCATTACTTATAAAGCATTCAGCTCGCACATGATCCCCCTTTCTAACTAACAAATCATATAATCCAGTTAGTCTAGGATCTTCAAGGGGAACACCTGTAACCCTTTGCAGAGTTTCTACTATTTCTACCTGTTCAAGTTTTCTGAAGTGTTTCATACACAGTCTTATTACTTCTTTCTGCCGATACTGAAACGACATACTAATTATTATCACAAAATATTATTTGCAAGAACCATGTATATGTATTTTCATAAAAAATATATATTTTTGTTCACTTGAGAACATTATATATTTACCGCATTAAGCCATTCGATACTAGGTTTTACAATTTTAATGTCGTCAGTGCCAGTTAATCGTACATGCCAAATAGAGAAATTAAAACTAGGACCCCAGGATTGTAATGGAACAACCTTTATATACCTAACTGGAAAGTAATTTTCTTCATTTCCTAGTACATGTTTTAAATCAAAAGTTTCTGGTATCGAGTCATTTTTCAAGCCACTAAAATATTATAATTATTTATTAATGTATAGACATATATATAGTTATTTCTCCACATTGCATATTAAATCGCATGTAATACTTACTTCTCTAAAAGTTCCATCATATTTTCAGGCTCTAGGCCACCGTATACCTTAAATTTCTTTATATTACACACATGCGTTTTCTCATATTTACCAAATGTAATTGTTTTTACAATTGAAGGAAATCGTAATTTTAATATAAGAAACTGAAAAATTAGAATATCTGTTATACAAATTTATTGTAGCAAAACAATCTCAACAATGCAAAATATTAGACTTCTTCAATAAATGAAACGAAAATTCATAAATTGTATTTCTCTACAAATTCCGTAATAATTTTGTTTATTTTATAATCATATATTGTACTACTTTTGAATAATGTTTATATACCTGTGGGTATGTGTCAATATCGGAAGACCAGCGCGACGTCTGATCCGATGGTTTATCTACAAGAATATTTCTAAAAAGAGAAGTAGAAAATATTAATTTAATGCCTGGCAAAAAGTCCGGCGTAATTAGTGTAATTATTTAATTTATAATTTCGCGTATAGTGTGTCTTATCGTTTAGCATAACCGTTAGTTTAGGTTAGGAAATCATTAGCGTATAACAATTACATTCTATCCTATAATTACGAAGCGTAATCGGAAGAATATCGTTTGAGTATTAGTGAAGTGCTTACTCTGGCACGTAAGACGATGAAAAGCTGGAGCATTTATAAATTTTGAACTCCAAAACTTTCTGAAAATTGCTATTCTCGTTGGACGCCATGTTACTCAAATGACATAAGCTTTAACACTAAATGTATGTGCCATTTTTATAGATACAGATCTGGGTACGAGCGCCGTATGAAAACATGACCCGGTGAACGATTTAGTGTACGATAATATATTTGAAATTCATGACCTGTCATAAACAGATTTGAATCGAATTTTTTCGATAGTTTTAAATAGTTTTCCATTTCTGTGTACAACCTCCGTTAAAACGTAAAATACTATACGAGAAATTCATATTACATATTTAATAAACATAATAAATATGTATATGTATATGTATATATATATATATGTGTGTATTTATATATACATATATATATAACTCTATAGGACTTCATTTTATTTACACCAATTTAACGAATTCATAAATACATATGTTCTATTCTTTCATGTACATACAATATTGATGGTGTTGTATATTTATGACGAATGATGTATACTTATGACAAATACAAAAAATATACACAATTTACAGTTGTAGGCCACAAGCAGAAAAGTTACAACAAATAAAATCGTAAACTTATCGAAAAGCTATTTTCTCATGGATTCGAATGAGGCATTTTGTAATCACTTTACTGTGATGTACACATAACAGACAAATCATATAAAAGGACAGCTGGTTCTTTATGAGTTTAAAAAAATAAAATATCGTTACATATAAAAAACCTACATTTGCACGGGTTTGAATTGCATTTTTCAAATCTCTCTATTATACGTATGAATAATAGAAAGATTAATTAAATAGATTCATTGAATCTTAGTGATTGTGGAAAATTAGTTTGTACAAGTGTAACCAGCCGTTTTGCGGCGGTTTGAAATTAAAGACTAATCCAATCATAATCCAATATTGAATTCTAAATTTGAATAAATACAATAATGAATTCGCTGACATTGAGTTTTGATTAACTTGCCAAAAAGCTACTTAGAATAGTTGATCGAATAGCGACGTCGAAAAAAACAAAATACATTAGTACGGCATTAATCATATTAAATCTTAATGTTCAAAGAAGCAAAATACAGTAATTGTTTATTTTAGGGGGCACCACACTGATGACCATGATCTTAACATATATTGTCAAGAACAAGACTCTGAGTAAGCTTTTCTTGTAACTTATTCGGCGGTCTCGTATAGTTTCTGACACAATCTCACTTTCGACGAATTCATTAAGATTCAGAAATCCTTTAATTTCCGCCACAGGACGGCCGGTTACGGTACTACAAACTAATTCTCCGGGATTACTGAAATTTAACAAATTTATTCAATTATTTTTTTTATGTTATTTATAAATCATAACAAATTAGATAAAAAATATTCTGTTTAAATTCATAAAAATGTAGGTTTTTGATAAGTAACAAGATGTTTTATTTCTCTTAAGGTCATAAGAAACCGACCGTCCTCTTTTATTATTTTTATATGTACGCATCATAACAAAGTGATTAAAAAAAGTCCGGTTCAAATCCATAAAAAAGTAGCTTTTCAACAAGTTCACCAATAATATGTGTGTTTTTGTGTATGTGTACCTATATAAGTTGGTACTGAATATAGTAAAGTAACATATCCTTACAAACAGTATTTTGTTCACTCTACTGATAGCTGTCTCATTAATAGACACTATCCTTAATTAATTGGCCCCTCCTGACAACGTTATACCTTTATTATTTGATCCGCCAAAAATTTCTCCAGTCATAATGCTCCATTGTGAGCAAAAAAGTGGTTCACACAAAACCCATTTTGTCATCCATTTGCTATTATAGATAAACACAGTACATTTAAAGCAACTTAATTAACATTGAATCGAATCGCTTATCCATTAACGAGTTATGACAGATTCGCATCCGTATTTTTGTTCTCGAGTACGCGTTTAATGTTAATTACGTTTACAATTTATGTACAGTCATGTATCACTGATTTAACGTGAAAAGATTCACAATAGATCAAGAAAAAATAACGAGTTTAACTCAATTCAAAACCTGCACCAGCTTGTATCGCATATAAAAGTTTCTCGCGTAGAGTTTTCTCATCTGGAAACTCTGGAAGTTTCAATAGATTCATACAGGTACTGGAGGTTGGCAAGTGATCAACATCGCCGGCATGTTGAATGCAAAATGGTGGATCAAGTTCCTAAAAGAATAAACAAACATATACGTATATATATTTATCTGCACTTACGTACACGTATCTATAAAAGTCATCGAAAGAGGCAATATACCGATGTTTACCTTAAATCCTAATAAAGGCGGTCGACTGCAGCTTGTGACAAACTTGAGTAATTGCCCCTTTTGTTGATCGTTGAATTCATTAACCACTTTCCAAAACGCTGTGATTGTCGGATGATCAGGAGCGTATCCTCCTGTGTAGTTGGTATGTAATTTTAAGTCATTCACATCCACCGGAATCTGTGCACCCGATATCAAAACTTGCAGCTCCTTGTTATTGAACATTTGGAGCCAATCCAATGGAATTACATTACCGATACCTTGCTTGAATGCGTAACACTGCGCTCGAATCTGCTTATTCAACTTATAATCGGCCATCAAATGAATGTATTCGATACGATTGTAATTCGTTACAGGGATATTGGCACCACCTGGTTTTAGTTCATCGATTCTTCTTTCACCTAGCTCGTCCGACAGTATAGTGAAATCCAGACCAAGATCCGCAACGTCATCTTTATAGCTTTTTAGGTACAACAGGTTTCTATACATAATCGGATCTAAGGAGGCTAAATGATGAACATCGACATCTGACTGACGACCAACGATTTTTGATAGGAAAAATTCTGCGAACGGAAGTTCGACTAATAAATTCTCATACAATGCTTTTCCAAGAATTCTACCAATAAAATAATAATGCTTCGTAAAGTCGTCAACCAGTAATTGTACTGTAGGATTTGGATATAACATGTTATCCTTGGTGAGCCTGAAAAAGCCTCTGTTAGGGTCGAAGCTTGTTTTTAACAATTCCGATAAAAATTCTCTGAACAGACCACCACCATCTACGCCAGCCTCTTGTAAACCAGCTGTATTAAAAAGCTGCACACGCATTTTTAATCGCAATTCTGGCTCGTTTTCCGGTGTTAATTTTTCAAATGAGTCCTCATACAGATAGTTTCTCCTTACCGATATTCGTATGGATGGTCCTTGCATGAAATGCGTCAGTTCACCTTGCTGTTCTGTTTTGTCTCGATAGATCAACGACTGAAACACCACTACTCGGTCGTTAAATGGTACAACGAATGGTATTTCACGAAGGAGCGTCAACGTTCGAACTTCTTTTGAGGAAAGCGGTGGTCCTTCTTTTAATTCTTCACGAGTAAACACACGTAATCCTTGAAAGGGAACGTATCTCCTCAATCTATGTCTGCGAAATGTGAAGTCTTGAGGTTTATCGATTGGTATTACTATGTTCGAAGCAATCCAGTGTCCATCTGGACAAAATTGTCGTCTCAAATCTCGCATATGGAGCTGATGTAATAACCCGACTGTTACTTTGAATAAATGGGTCCACATTTGCG
Organism: Xylocopa violacea; assembly: GCA_963969225.1. NCBI lineage: Eukaryota > Metazoa > Arthropoda > Insecta > Hymenoptera > Apidae > Xylocopa > Xylocopa violacea. The sequence continues at coordinate 28,300,023 of CAXAJV010000004.1, forward strand.
TGTCTTGTTGATTTTGTATGGGACACGATGGTCCGAGAACTGCACTCTTATAGTCGTCCCGTATAGTCGGTCTGCTATCGGGAAACGCGAGTTCAACCAAACCTAGGCAAACATCCTTCAGGTGACTTGACAGCAATACCAATTCTGAGATTGTAAATGGCATTGCTTGTTGTCCATTGGTATCTAATGGTTGTTCTTGAATAAAAAATTCCGTATCGTGTAACGTTGCGATAAGCAGACTGAATAGTGAGCAAAATACAGCTAATAATGGAACTATTTTCTTCGTATCTTCGGCAGAGAGGCCAATTCCCCGTGGTATGATTTGTAAGAGAGGCGTAGCTCCGCCAAATAATGATGTTTGACAAACTGACAATAGAGCGGCCCACAAATTCTGTAAGAATGCCGGCTTAAAAGCAAGCATATATAATAATTTATATTTATGAATGGCTAATTTGTCGGTAATCAACAAGCGATGACAGAGTTGGCACAGTGGTTGTAATACAGCAGGATCCTTGCTTCGATCTACCGCTAAGAGTATTCCTTGAACACGTTGCTCTTCGTTCAGCATTTCTATACATTCATGCAAAATATCGGCTTGATCTTGATCAATCATGTTTGCGTTAGACTCCGAGTCCGAATCGTCACCATCCTCTATATCGATATCGACAGCCAACGGTATTATCGTTGAACTCATAGATGCAAGGACTTGTAAATAATTAATAAGAACATTTTTAGATTTGCATGTAGCTGCAAAATAAAAATGAATATTTGTTAATTAATATGTTTATTTGTCTTAATTATATAAGGTCTTAAATTACTTTATCCACTTACAAAACTGATTCGATTCCAAAGATAAAATGGAATAAAGCAAACTTATAGTTGGTTCTATTTCAATTCTATTAATACATTTAATTAGTTGAGTATAGGGAAATTCTTTAAATTCAGACAGCGATGGAATGATAAACATTTTAATTGGATCAGACATTCTTGGAGATAATATACTTCTACAAAGTTCTTGTAGAACAAGTATAGAAAATTTATCTTCTTGCTCTAGAAATGAAATTAAGTCTAATGGTCGCTTAATCATATCCACTAAATATTTTGAGATTGGAGTTGGTGCAACAGACGTTGGTTCCAACATAGACGGGACTTTATTATCTATTAATTTTCTTAATTGATCAAAGTATTTATGCTTAATCAAATAAGTAAAGATATTTTCTAAATATTTAAAACTATTTGCACATAAAATTTGTTCAGCATCTTCTCGACTTGTAAATGTTTCTAATGCTCTCAATGGTATAGCCAATGAATAAGCCCCATTCAGTAAGGCTTCTGAATTGTGTCTCATACACATACGAAGAATCCATCTGTAGATACGACATATTTTATTCATATCATCGAGTAACAGTAATATTACATTGTGCTTCTCTTTCTAGAACTTACCTTAATCTCCATAGCCATTCTGGACAATTTACACATTTTTGCTTTATTTCTTGTTGGTGCTTCAAAAAATGTTGAAGCATCCAAACTAGTCTGCTAGCATCCACAGTGTGATTATAAAAGAATAATAATTTTTGAAGATATATTTTTAACTCATCTAGAGTTAGGTTTCTGCGACCACTTGCTTGTTGTTCCTCGTCATATTCATTTCTCTTAAGTATTTTCATGCGTTTTCTTACAATGAAGCCACGTACAAGTGCCTGAATTTTCAATGCTGCATTGTGTCGTTTACGATGTTCCTCTCGTTTCAATCGTTCCAATTGAGCATGTTGTAAGAGAACCGATTTTTCATCTCTTCTACTAGCACCAGCTAAATTTTGTTGTGGTTTGCGTCTATAATCACCCTCAAAACTGTACATGTTGTTTTGATTCCTTTTTAAAAGCATAACATCCCTATTCCCCTTTTCAAAAAGAAAAATAACAGTAATCAATGCTATTATTCTAACGCGTGAATCATTGCACTTAAAAAGAACAATATTTTTTAGCACTTACCGTATGAAAGGAATAGCTGCAACCAATGACTTGCTAGCTTTACTATTATGCTAAACACAAATATTTTTCAGACAGGTATCATTTCTTAATAATCGACAAATCTAATCAATAACTTCTCGCTTATCTTTGCATTCTTGAAAACAACTAAAGTTATTTTAAAATTAATGGCATTGCTGTCTTTACGAAAAGTTTTAATTTATTTCTACGTATACTCAAATTTCGTTTCGGCTACAAGGTTAACATGTTCAAAAACTACAACTTTACTTGATTTATATTTTAATACGATATACGTTGATAATTAAACTATAAGCATATTCTTAAAGGTATGTATATTTCAATGGTGTGTCAGCAAAAAACAACTAGTTGTTAACACCAGATTGTACGTATACATCTAGTCATCAAATGCTCGCCATATTTTATTTCACCGTCATGTTGAAAAACGTACTTTGGTATATAATGCGCCTGCGTATGTGTGTACTCCGACCTATCCGCACTCAAAATATATATAATATAGGTATGTGGAGAGAGAGAGAGAGAGAGGGAGAAAGTGAAAGAGGAAGAAAGAAAGAAAAGTGAGAGAGAAAGATAGAGGAAGAGAGAGAGAAAGTATACTTTTATACATATATTCATTTTCATAGGATGATTCAAAACAACTTTACATGTGTAATTCTCTTTTTAGAAGAGGAATAATTGTTTTAATAATATACTTAAACAAATCTAATAATTCTTAAACTATATCATGTGGCCCAACTTAAAACAAAATTGTAAAAAACGAAACGAGTGAAGAGTATGTAGCAAATTTCAGAACGCGTTCTTTCATCTGTTATGTAAAATTAAATCGAGAATGGCCGGGAACATGGCAGCGGCAGGGTTAAAACATGACAATGTTTCGTGCTACGAAACTGTGAATAGAAATGTATCGACAATAACATTACATAGAGAAATAGAATGTTATCAATTCAGATTATTAGACCTATTTTACTATTTGACTTCTGTCAGCTTTTTTTTCATCGATATAGCAACAGGTGAACAAAGAAGTAAAAGTGTACTATATATTCCTCGCACAGAGAAACTTTTTTCTTCTGAGAAAAAATAATAAATATCATTAAAAAACAAGTTTGAATAAGTGTAAAAGATGAATGACAAATTATTCTATAATTAGTATATTCAACACATAATGCGGAATATACAGATTTTTATAATTTTATACATATCCATTGCATATATTTACATAATGTTTTTTAATACATGTAATAACAATCATGACAATATGAAGTTTATAACTTATGATTGTCCATGATTTCTGTTCTTGTTATATTCACTATGATATGCAATGAATATTTTTATTTTAAAAATGAGTTTATATCTAAAACTCTTTTTTGAAAGTCATTTCTATAATTAAAAATTTTCACATATAAATGAGAAACTGAAACTGTTTTCGGAAACAATGTAATGAAAGTAATAAGTTTTTTACCTATTAATATATTTACATGTGAAAAATGTAGAAAAATTATTTTATGCTAAAATGTTTTTGTTGTAGATAGTATTGTGTTTATGGAATACTTTTTACAAGGCCAGTTTATTTGGGGATGCTTTGCTTTGAGTTTTACAATATTACCTGCAGGCATTATTCAAATGTTTAGTTTGAGGTGGTATCACAGTGATGGTTCTATTAAAAGTATACATTGGTTGTTACATTTTTTATTCATAGGAGTATTACACAGGTATTACTTTAAATTTGATGTCATACCAGTTTACAGTTAGTTGTTGTACCATCTCTGATAGGGGAAACAATTTTATTTTTAGGTATTTAATTTTACTTTACTCTACAATATATTCATTAAGGAGCAAGCGATTCGTGAAGGATAAAAATTGGGTATATAGACAGGAGAGTGATATATGTATGTTGCATTTATTTGAGTCATTTATGGGGGCTGCTCCACAATTAATATTGCAACTATATATCATGGCAGTATTACGACGTACACCATTATGGACAAGTAAGGACAATTAAAACAGTTATCTTGACTAAAAAATTTGAGTACTGTTTACTTATCATTGTTGCTCAAATGTTATATTAGTAATAATTAAATGCAGCTGTCTGTATTATGTTCGTTTCTATTGTTACTCTTAGATGTATCAAGATATTATATGGGTAAATAGGAAAAAAGTTTAAAATCATTTTCATAAATTTTGTTTATCTGATCAAGCAATGACCTAGGAACATTTTGCATATATTGTTTAACCAAAGCAGTAGTTGTAACTCCACGTGGATTTATATTTTTCAAATCATTTTTTTCATACAGGTATTCGTTCAAACCTAACTCTTGTATCAGGAACTTTTGATCTATATCAAAGGTATCGAATTTTAAAATGTAGTTATACTTAATTAAACATGGTTCGCAAGTATCGATAAACGGTGCCCAATGTTCATCAAAATATTTTTCTTCAACTATGAACCGAAGAAACTCTGTAAATGTGGGTTCTAGTTTTGTTTCGTTTGGCTTCCTATATCGGTGATATTTGTGAGCAATATGACGTCCAAATCTTTTATAATAATAGTCTCTTCCTTCTATATGCTCCAATTTATCTCTGTATGCAGACACAAGACGTTCAAATGGATGACGTACAATAAGAAATTTTTTGGTCGCATTTAACTTCTACAACAGAGACATCTTATGTTAGAATAGTTCTACACTATGCTTTGATACAGTATATGCTTTATACATATTACATACTTGATATGTTTTTTTAACATCTCGATCACGTGGGAATGCCTTTCTGACAATGGTATTTATTTGTAAAATGTTTCTGCGAATCAATTCCATAGCTGATTCTGTTAATACACCTCCAAGTGTAGCAAAATGTTTCATCCAAGTAGAACTTGCAGCTTTGTAAATAGGACACCAAGATAGTCCATGTGTTCTGTATAACAGAAAATTTGATTAAATTCATATTCTGTAATATAATAAGTATTTACGTAACAATACCTTACACTTACGTATCAATAATCATATTTGACAATACAGTGTCTAAATTTGTGCTTGCTCTATTGATAGTTTGACAGTATCGTTCTAATTTATTTTTCCTAGTATTGAACCGCATTCTTATACTTCTCATTTCTTCTATTGAAAGCACGCCTATAATAGATTTATTGCTTACTGCACTATTGTGCTTGTAATTCTCTTTATCGATATAATTTGCAGTCTTTAAATGTTTGTTTATATGTAAACATGAGTTGCATAGCAAACTTAATAATAGTATAAATGACATAAATATTATAACAAATATCATAACTAACTTTAACAATGTAAGTTGCCTCTGTGGAGAAACAATATATGTTTAATATAAACACTTGATTAAATACTGTTTTTTGTTTTATGTAGAGTAGTACTTACTTGTAATCCTGAGAACATGTTAGTAAAAACATGCAATTACTCCACTTTTAATGAACACAAATGTGTTGTTCAGCATTCAAATTGTTGTACATAAAAAGGATTCTTAAGAATAATGGTAATTTTGGTACAGAGGTAGTGCGATTTGAAGTATTTGAAGGAAAACTGAAATGGAATATCTACATATCCTCACTTCCTTTGACCCGCCCCCAAAGATAACAGAGACAAGAACATGGATATCATTGACAGTATTCTATCTTTATAATGTGGTATGCTTTGTCTATAGAGTCTAACTTACATGGTTACTACCTCAGCTTACAGCACAGTAACTTTAAAAATAATGTCTTCTCTCAGTAGGGTGGGTGTTTGAAGTGCTAAAAATAAAATGCCTTCTACTATCACTGTCACTGACTAAAATCGTTGAATGATTGTAAATGATTTGCGTATCTTTAGAACCAAAAGTACAATGACATTTAATGTACCTTTAAATAAATATAATTAAACAGGTTTATCCGCCATAGTCTCCTTTTGTTCGTTGAGCTGGGCAATAGGTGCATATACGAAAGCTATGCACAAATTAAATCCTGGCCATAATGAAGCAACATGGATAATGCTAACTCTACAGGGTCTTTGGCGGGCTGGAATGTTAATATCCAGGATAGCTGTTTTGGTTTTAACCGTGATCTGTCTAAGGGAATGGTCTTTATTGTTTCTGGGTAAGTTGTGAGAGCAAGTCAACGAGATTGCTCTAGAAGAAGACTCATGCCTTTTATATAGCAAGTGTTCCACTCTAAATGTTACAGGACTCCATTGGCTCTTTATGACCATTTGGGTAATTCTCCAAAACACAGATTTTTGTCCTACTATATGGGAAGAGCGTATTTATAATTGTATTATAGGATTTATTTATTGTTTCGATTTTTTTAACTTACGTGTCGGTAAATCCCGCTATAGAGTACTTATATTTTATTCTATCATCGTAACAGAGAACATAGTCTTCCTAATCGTGTACGTATTATGTTTTAAAGACGCGATAAAAGCCAAGGAAATAACGGTAATGACGTGTTTAATAATAGGGGGGATGATGATCGGCTTGACGAGTATGTTGTTTTATTACGTGAAATTTCATCCGTCAAAAATTGGAGGGACATCTAACAACACTCATGAAAGATCTGAAAACGTAACCAACAACGCTGTTACTCCTAGATCTATTAAACAGTATTACCCCAATTCGTTCGTTTCGTCTGCCTGCTCTATCGACCATTCTCAAAAGAGTACCTCCGAGGAAGTCACAACCGACAAACAATATTTATTGACAAGCATCGTACAGAACACCGAATGTACAGAGAGCGGTATTACCAATCAAAGTTGTCAAATTGAAAACGAACCACCAACAATCACTGCCATTCGCGTTGTTTCCGAGTGCGAGTCGGCGCACAACAATTTTTCAAAAGATGCCCAAAGTACGCCACCGAAAAGCGCAACATTTCCTGCGGGTGGTAGTACCTGCGAATATCTCGAAATTCAAAGCGACTGTAACGATTCCAACGAGAAAGATATTCATCGTCAGAAACGTAGAGGCATTTGTCTGCCAACAAGCCACGGATTAGACATAGACAAAGGCGTTCCGACTAAAGATTCGAATTCTCGTCTTCCATTGCAAAAGAGGCGAGGTATCTGTTTCTCGAATCAGCTTATCCTCGAAATGGAAAACGATGTCCGGGCGAAGGCTACGGCGGACAGGAATTTGATACCTAAGGACGAGGCTACGAATCATCGTGATTTACAAGAATGCTCGCTTGCTAATATTTGCGACGATTTAAATAGTATTACGATATTGAGAGATCGATTGGAAATCCCGACGATTTTTAACGATTCTTGTGAGAAAATTCCGACAGAAGAGACGGAAAAGCTGACAAAGGAATTACAACAGAGAGATGAAACAATGAGTTGCGTTACTTCTATCCACGACTATGAGAATGTTTGTCCTCTTGGTGTAGCTAGGCCACCATGGTGCATTCGCAGCTGGAAAGGATATACAGATATAGAGACATATATTCACGATGACAGCGTTGTCAGAGACAGAAGGAGAGATACTTTAACGAGCACAACTACCGGTACAACTTACAGCTCGGAGTTTTCCGATACGACATGCGCAAGTTCAATATTGAGAGGTGTTTTAAAACAAGACGACTATCTCGATACGCTTACTTACGATCTGATAGATTCTCGGAACTTAAAAACCGTGTACAACGACGATGTTTCAGCGAAAAAAATTTCCGATGTAGACGAACAAAACTCCACCCTATACATCGCTAAGCCGGTAGTAATAGACGACAAAGGTGGGATGTTCGCGTTGGACACTATCATGGAGGAGCACGACGAGGTTTCCGGGGATCAAAAGTTCGAATATACTCAATCCGGTTGCGACTCGGTTAGCACGCTAGTTAATACGATAGATCAAATTAGGAAATATACCGCTGAAAATTCTCCAAGGCACGTGTACCACACCACGGGCAGTCAATGGGAAGACTATGATCCAAAAAATTTGATAAAGAAGGCGCAGCTTACGAAAGCGTTGTTCAAGAACGATCTCAAGGATTCTGCCACGTGTAACAGAAATTACATAAATCGCTTGGACGAGTCGGACTCGATCGTCCGAGGAAAGTGCGAAATAGACGCTATCAAAGATTTAGTCAAGTATTGCACGATCGAATCGATTAAAAAGACACCGTTGATCGACGCGATACTTTCCGATTCGCCAATTTTAGGGAACAAAACGAAGTTACAGAAACAAGTCTCGATCGCGTATCAGAAAGACGAGCCCGACTCGAAGGAGAACGATTTGTACGTTGAGATGAGTCCTTTGGTACCTGCTGAGAATGTTAAGATTGTACATAATAATTTATCCGAGGCCATATCTACTAATAATACGGACGGTAATTCCGCGGACATTAAGCGACCAGATGTTACGACAAATATTCCCACGCAATCGGCAAAGCTGAACGCAGACGACGCGGAGAAATTAGAGACGACCAGCGACAAGCGTAAAAAGTCGATCAATTATTCGAAACGAAAATTTTCTCTGTTGAAAGAGAAATTTGAATCCAAGTCGCAGTTAGTTTACGTTGTCACTCCGAATAATACTATTAAAATTGGACAGTCCACTGTTTCACCAGAGTTGAACGCATCGAGGAAAAATGTTTCGGTAATTTTAAAAAAGTCGTCCGACTGTACGAGACACGATAAGGAGAACTTGGCGCCTATCGCATCGTTCAAGAAGCACGCCTCGAACGAAAGATCTCACTCGAATCGGGAGAATATTGATTTTATTTGCCAGGACGACAAGTCTTTGTGCAATTGCGACTTAAATCTAAAAGAGAGAAGGCATATATTTTTAGAGCAAGTTTTATCCCCGCCGAAACTGTTAACTTGGAATAAAAGAAAATCTCTTAACGCAAGTGCTGCTAAAAAGCTGTAAAAAATGTCTACGCAATGTTTCCAGTAATTATGAAAAGAAGATTGCAATAGCGATTCGATACAATCAATGTATTTGTTTGTTAAGAGAAATTAGGGGCAGATTAAGCGGTAACCGAACTAAGCGGTCGCATAGAGCCTTGGATAGCAAAGGGTCCCGAGGTCTTAAAGTATCTTAACTTAAAGATTTTGGAAATGATCGAAAAGGTTCAAAAAACCGTCCATAAAATAATCGGATAAATCTAAAAATATATTACAAATCTAATATATCTATGTAATATTACAAAACGTTAAATTTATGGTCTCTAGGTTGCACTTTTTTTGGGGGGTCCTCGAAATTTTTACCGCTTAAGACCCCCACTTGTCTTGATCAGCCCCTGAGAAAAATCTTTTAGCGAGAGTGATATTTAGTTTTATTTCATAGGTCGTATTATTTTCCCAAATTCGCGCGATAAGTTCCTGTTGATTGGTGTACATATACTTCAGATCTCAAATTTAACACGATGCACACAAAGTGCGTAGCTGTAGATGACGAAGATAATCGTTTAAAAATAATATTCGTTTCGTATGTAAGAAACAGAAAAGTTACATGTTTTTTATCATTTTTATTAAGTACATAAACCAACTGTATCGTTGCCAAGTACAATATATATATTACATTTTACCATATTGTAAATCTGCAATAATTATACATATGAAAATTATTTTTATATACAGCAATGTTATGTATAATAAAAGATTTTTTTACATAGAAATATTTATTTTAAATGGCACCGAAGAACATTGCACGTCGAAGTTATGTGTAGAGAAATTGCCGTGAACATCCGAACGAGTGTACTAAATGTTAATACTTTGAAGACATTTATACGTGAAACGTATATTTACTTATCCAATAAAAAAGTGCTACGTATACTTATTACGAATTCGCAAATATTATGATATATATATTTCCATACTTAAATCTCTAAGCTATCCATTTTGATGAACGTAAACTAATCTGTTAATACACTATAAAATATCTAGCTTACTACCTGTTGTCCAGTACTTGATTTTGAATAAACTGTTCTTTTAAATTACTCTTTTATAGAAAAATGATTGTGTTATACGGTGTATTATCGAATAACATTTTCATAGGAGAATAGTATATAAATAATTAAAGAGATAAATGAATGAATTCTTACCAATTTACATGTATAAATGGATGAAATTAAGAATAGTCAGTTTTTCACATATTTCGAGATCCCTTCTTATGCTTCTGTGATATGTTCTCCCATAATCGGCAGTTAAACAAATTTTGTTTTCTATATTACTTACATATAGTGTTTGTTGAACACAATACTGTACAGAGAGATTAAAAGTTTTGTATGTGTTTGTTTAAGTTGATAATTAATCCAAAATTGGATAAAATTACCAATATTTGAAATACTTTCGTAGACATATCGGGATTACATGTAATTAATGAGTTATCCCGAAAGTTACCATGATTTTTTTTAACCATTCACTTTCGAAGAGCACCATGTGCGTGTATATTGCTGGAGTTTCCTTTTCAAATAACTTTCGACGATTACATAAGAACGTTAAACGGTTTTGACCTCGGTGACACTATTTCATTGATCACTTGTTGATTAGTGATAACATTAAATTGTATGTTGCAAGTTGATTCGAATTGTTCGTGAGTACTTCGAAAACTAAAAGCGATAATTTCAAATATATGATCCTGGAAATGTATTTCCCGTCTTGGAAAATATTTTTCCCGACGGGTCGGATTTTCTCATCATACAAAGACGATCAAGAACAAGCTTTATCAAAATGATAATACTGATTAGCACTATCAAATTAAATTAATAAAGCATTACCTTTACGAGTTATGTACCACAATGTTAAATACTACTGTGCTCTTATTTATAACTTTTCAGCCAAAGGATGTTTGCAATAAAATGTTGGTGTTCGTGAAATTTATATTCAAATCATTTAATTTTTCTCAATTGTATATGTATATTTGCAAATTCATTACCATTATGACTTAACTGCTTACTGAATTTAAGCTTCACACACACAGATGTATTCACTGTTGCAAAAACCTGTAGTTTTGAAATGAGGGTCATTCAAATATCATTCAAATAATACTCGATGTAATAAATTAATTTTTACATAAGATGCTACAGCATGATCCGCACCAATATCATCAATATGGTAACACATAAAAGAATACTTAACTTTGCTGTTAACATTTTTGATAATTAAGGAAAAAATACATAATATAGGTATAATACTCCACATGTCTGTTGTTATACATACTTTCTAAACATTAATTAATTCTTTTATGCATTTGACTTAGTATTTTTGTATTTCTCGTTCAACTATTATTTAAATAATTTTCAATTAAGTGGAAAGTAGATATTTTGGATTTATAAATTTTAAGAAAGCAACAAAATTAGTCTCTTTTTGTCTACGATGGATAATGGCTGCAGATTAATTGTTATCAGATCCATGATTAAAGAATTGACTGTTTTTTCCTCATATTAGTCTCTGAAAGAATAAGTATATTTAGAATCTGTTTTCATAATCTTTGTGTAGAATCTAATTATAAATCATTAATACCTTCATGAAGACATCCGTTTTGAGTTTTATTTTCCTTACTGTCAGTTTCTTATAGACAGTATGCATCTTCATGTATTTAATTGTTATAGTACATTTATCATATTTTAATCTTCTATTATACATATTGCACTCAACAACATAATTGTTTGGTTTGAAATAATATTTCCAAATTCAAGAACGTTTAAACATGTTTAAGGAGAATTACTACTAGTGATGTATAACAATGGCAATACTGACGTTTGTGCATTACGACTAGCTTTGATCAAATAAGTAAAAGTAATAATAGGCTACCAGTTAGCAGCTTTCTGTTTACAATAATAAACTTAAATGAAATTACAGTCTTTCAAATGTTAAAGTATATATAAGTACATATTCGAATCATGTAGGTACTTGCTCCTGGATTCGAAACCAGTTTGTACAGTCCAAGTACTTTATAAGTACATACAGTTGATCATCTTTTATGAGTAGCAATCAAATTTTGTGAAGTGCACTTTTTGTTTTGTATCCGACTTGATTTTGCGAGTACACGTTGAATTTGATTCCATCATTACTCTCGTGATGTTTAAGAGATCTTTTTGTTCAATATTCGATCAAAATGAACGGTTAAGAAAAAAAAAAACGGAAACTTTCAGGATGATTTAACATTTTAGTAATCGGGATTTCATTTTCAAATTAAAGTACTTTCTCCGTTAGTCACGTTTTCGTCATATCTTTTTATCCATCGAATATGACAGATGAGCGGTAAACTACGCAAATTATTACATATGCGAGTACCAAGTGGAATTCTCCGTAATTCTTGTGCAATCTGATGCAAAGTCTTGCCTTTTGTCTCAGGAATAAATAAAAAAACGTAAAATATTGTAACTAGACACATGAAACTATAAAACAAATATGACCCAGCTAATGTCAATGATTCTGAAAAAAGGATAATTATATTAATCAATAATGTTTATTGTTTATTGGACATATAGAAGAAAATTAGAAAAGACTTACTGATCATAGCACTAACGGATTCTGTGGCAATCAGATGCGTTATCCATATTACGATGGAAACAAAGCTGATACATTTACCTCGTACAGATGCAGGGAAGACTTCTGTAAGATTCAAAAGTGGTACCGGTCCAAGTCCTAAAGCGTACGCTGCTTCGTATACGAGCAAAGTTATTACCGCTAAAATACGCAAACCGCCAGTGAGACCATCAGAAACAGCGATATTTTGTGTCTACAATAAACAATGTATAATTAGTTAAATTTTGTTATTGCTGTTAAATGTAACGAATAAGTAACATGTACACAATTATCACTGTTCTGGCTTTTAAAATCCAAGTTATGCCCTTTTAGAATAATTATCCTAACGTTAAGCATTGTAGCTTTATCAGGCATGGAATGACATACTCATTATAACACCATTATCAACAGTGATAAATGTGTCCCTGTGTAAGCTTCAAATCTCTGAAGTAACATATACTTCGCAAGAAGCTTTAATTTGCGTCCATGTTTCCGGACTTGGTGCGATTATGGCTAACGGAGTCGGTAATAAAGGAAATGGCGGTGGTGATCCGGTAGGCATAATTTTAACTTCCTCATTGTGATGATTCTTGCAATGATTATTTACAATATCTAAATTGTCATCGCCCCTATCTATTGTCGCGAGTAAGGACAACAATGATATTGTCGTCATGCAGATAGTCGCTGATGTGATTAGAGCTGTTCGACGTCCGCATCTTTCTACTATGATTAGAGATAACATTGTACTGAAAACCTTTACGATACCAAGTGATATTAAAGCCGTGACTTCAGCAACATCTGTAAGATGAATCGTATAAAAAAGGCACTTACTCGTGTAAAGAAAGAAGGAAAAAAAATTATATTTCTAACACGTACTGGAACAAATTCCTAATAACGCAAATAATCTTGGCGCGTAGTACAGAACTTGCCGTTTCCCGGTACCTTGTTGTAGCATTAGTAAGAAAGCCATGATCGTTAAAGTTTCAAAAATCGTGTACCAAGCCTTAGCTTTTTTCGATGATGTCTTCGGAACGTTCGCCACTCTTTTATAGAGCAAGAATGGCGGAGATCGTTGAAGAAATATAATGGTCACGATACAAGCGGCTAAAGCGGGTACAGCTGTTATACCAATAGAAAATCGCCACTGGTAATCTATATTCTTAATAGCAGCGGCAATAACAGAAACCAAGAATCCAGTAGCAGTGCCCAATTGATACAACATTATATTATATCCGCGTTTACTTGATTCAGATACTTCCGCCATATATATGCAGTGAGCTACTGCTGAGACAGATCCGGAATATCCACAAATTATTCGTGCGACAAGTAACAAGATATAATGATTCGCCAATGCTGAGAGCGTGGCACCAAAAGTTAGAAAAACTAGAGTCGATATCATTGTCCAACGCCGGCCAAACGAATCAACAAGGAAACCTGTAAAATATCACAATGTTACTCTCTAAAAAGTAAATACTGTAAATATTACAAAATATTATTCATTTTGTAATTTTTATCTTTGTTTAGTCTTCAAATTTGTCTGCACATACCACCAGTTAAACCACCAACAAGAGCTCCAATGAACCAAATGCTTATAACAAAATCCTTTTCAAAACAATTCAAGTTAAATTCATGTTTAATGAGAGGAGCCATGGGTTTTGCAATACTCATATCACACCCAAAAGCAATGCCTGCTAAAATTGCTACAGTGGAAACAAAAATACTTTCATTTCCCGACGTTAATGGCGTTAAGTTATTATTCTGTTTTGGAAGAGGTTTCCTTAAATTTTTCGGTGGTAAGCATTGGTAATCGTCATTTGGTACTTTACTTATTGATGTTTCAATAGTTTTGTTCGCATTGTTTAACAATATTGCTGTGTCTTCCTCGTCCGACATTGTTGTTCAATGTGCGTGCAAGTGTATGTAAATTACATGAAAAGGATCGCTTTTATATCCTGAAACAAAAATATTGCACAAAACTATGAATAGACAAAGAATTGAACTTTTATGTCAATTTCAAGATTGATTAATTATGATCAATACATGTACTGTTGGTGATAATTTTAAAGCACTTTATATTTGGCAAAAAAAATTATTCCAAACTGTTAGAATTACTCTTCCACGGTTACATCGCAAAGTTGTATTACATAAAAACGATGTCAGTACAATACTCACTATTCACCTGAAACAAAAGTAGAAAAAACGTAACTGTTTACTTTTGTTTATTTGACATTTGCGGTTTAGATCTGTATGTGGACATGAGAATTGACAGTTCTCATGACAGTTTATGCGCCGAGCGCCATCTTACGAAGCGTTCGGAAGAAGAAGATCCAGCTGTGCGCAAAAGCAAGGCACAGCCTCACTTTCCCTTTCAGAGTAACATCCTATCTATCGGAGATACGAATAAGGGGAAGGTAAATACGAATAAACGTATCGAGTTGAAAGGGAATTTGAATTCTTTTTTCTTTCCAATTGCTGAAGCGTTTCTATAAAAACCGGGAGAGGATTTTTTTGAGCGATTTAAGTTCTCGAATTTTCTTGTGGATGTCGCTGTTTGTATCTTTTCGTGTGGCTCCGCCCTTGGAGTGCATCGCGCGCTACACGAGCAACGCAAGTAGTAGTTAGTTGTCTATCGGACACGAGTCGTTGAAGGTATATTTTCGAAAAATCGAGTCTCCTCTTTCTCGTGAATGCGGACCATTGCGTTCATATGTCACCCGTACGTGTTGGTTTATCAATGAATAATCCCATTGCTTGTCGCATGCTGAGAACCACTGACGTTTCGTATAATTTATGCCAAGGCGGAGACGTACTTACGCTCCATAGGTGTGTGATGTGGTTCAATTCGGAGACTTCCTCGATCGTTGCTCGGAGATATCTAGGAATCGTTCGTGAAATCTATGCTCGAGGTAGTAGTAGCGGGGTAAACGACTTGTTAACATGACGAGTATCGCGAAGACGAATCCACAACGGGAGTGCCGGTATATGACTGTTTAGTGATCAATGAACTTTGCGTTGATGTATGTTGGGGCGTGCTGCCACTGGCACTTATTAAGCCGGCAGATGTTACACGTACGACGATTAGTGCAACATTTTTTCTATTATTTCATAACGAAGTTAAATTCATCTCGACCCTTTAACGGCCCCAGGCCCCGCCTTTTTCTATTCGATCTATCGTTCCTGTCTCGTACTTTAAGATGCTTCACCACGGCCCTTAAATTTCTGATGTTCCCTTTAAGACGATTCGTTGATTCATTCGATCTTTTCATCTAAAACTTACGGTTCTCTATTGGGAACTCAATTGCGTAATTATTATCAGCGAGGCGATAGTTGGCGATATCAACGTTCAGTCGAATTTCAAGTTTATTCATTGATCGACAAATGAACAGTTTCAACCCTTTCGGCTGCAGCCAATCTCTTAATGTATTCCATCAGCATTGTTCGGTTAGTAGTGTAATCGGTACAATCAGTCTTGACGTAACGTCGCCAAGCCTTCTCGTTACGATACTCCAGAAGTGGATCGTCGAACGATAAGTAACACTTTGCACGTAATATCGATATGAATGATGTAAACAAACGTACGTAATTGTTTTTCTTTTTTTTTTTTTAATTATACAACATAAAACATAGCTTCAGCAGTTACGTTTTATTTACCTTTTAATTTTTTGCTTTCAATATTTGCGGATACATTCTACGCGTTCTAATATCGTTGTTAGAATTTTGTTTGTTCTTTCGAAAATTTGATAAAATTAAATGTAACATTTACGAGTGTGTGCAAGGGTGCGCGCGCGTGTCGCGTCTGTGTGTTTCGCCAGATATATGTATGTAAATAGATACATTTGAGCTAGGCCGACAGAGTAAGAACCAAAATACGTGTACTGTTTGTATGCAAATGCTTTCTGCCTAACCTTTATATTGCATGCTGTTAATCCAGCGACCCTGAATACATAATATAAAAGATAAGTTTCTAATTCCTTTTATCAGCGTGAGTGCATTCAATGTTTTGTTACAGATGACAATGTAATAGCGTGCGTTAATTAAATTTTCCACAAGGAAATACAAGATACCGATAGTCGATCTACAGTTTCCAGTAGATGACTAAAAATGAACGATATAGAAAGTATAAGCATGAAGGGCAGCGGAGGATCCAAGATGCCTCATAGTCATTCAACTCCGGCAGGTGTCGATGGAGGTAGTAGGACTCCTCCCGCGACACCTAGAAAGGCTGGAAAAATGCTTGCTGTTCGTGTACAGATGTTGGATGATACTATTACAATGTTTCAAGTACAGGTAATTTGTCTAACAGTTTTATTAACGGAGAATGTTTGTTATTTATTAATGTAAATCAGTCTTTGAAGTTCAGAGAAATAAAAATTGGAAATAAAATGATGAACTCTTATAGATTTATAATAACTGTTGCTTGTATCGCACAGTAATGTAATCAATGTAAAATATTTTATTTATTAATCCAAGTCATGTTAATAGAAATAATTTTTAAATGGATATAACAAGTATAAATAAGCACCAAAAACTAATTCGGTATAATCATTGATATTAATACCATATAAAACTTTGGTGATCTTTTTCTACAATTCCTATGTATTTTTAATTTGTAATTTCTAAGAAGTGAGAGTCTTTTAATTTTTATATGTGTTATACTTGTGGAAGCAGAAAAATAATTCTTATTTTTAAACATATAAATTATCATTTTTTAACGTATTTATTTTGTAATACAACCTTATTGTATACTGTCTAAAGTGTTTACTGTATATTGTCTACGCATATGGTACTCTTAAATGAACAACTGGAGCACATAATTGGTGGTACTATATTGCACGAAGTAGATGTATTGATGTATTGATTATTCATAAAACTTATATGTAGCATCTAAAATGTGTATTCAGTTATCTTAGAGAGCAATTTACTTTGCAGTAACTGTGCCCGAAGATGATTAAATATTAGAAATTATTTGCAACAAAATAATTAGACTGGTATTATTTCGAGTGCATTTTGATTTTAGGCAAAAGCTTTGGGCAGAGTGTTGTTTGATCAAGTTTGCAAACAGCTGCATCTTTTGGAGGCTGATTATTTTGGCTTGGAGTATCAGGAACCTAATGGAACGAAAGTAAGAAACAGACAAAACGAAATATGTGCGTGCGCACAATTCCGATATTTACTAATAATATTGAATTACAGTATTGGTTGGATTTAGAGAAACCAGTTTGTAGACAAGTTGGATTATCATTAATAGATCCTCTACTGAGATTCTGTGTTAAGTTTTATACTCCTGATCCAGCACAATTGGAAGAAGAGTTCACAAGATATTTATTTTGCCTTCAAATCAAACGAGATCTAGCTCAAGGTTTATTACAATGCAATGATAACACTGCAGCTCTGATGGCCAGCTATATAGTTCAGGGTAATAACAATTTAGTCATTTGTACGACGAACTATTAAAAACAAAAGGTTGTAGAACTTTTTGCGGCAAATGGTTAATTATTTTAGCCGAGTGTGGAGATTATGTGATAGAAGATTATCCGGATCATACATACTTGTCAACATACAAATTTGTGCCTCATCAGGATCAAGAACTAGAGCGTCGTATTATGGAGAATCATAAGAAACACGCGTAAGATGTTTACCGATTAATTTCGTTCGAAATCAATTTCGTTCAAGTTAAACTGATTGCTCGACGATAATGTGTTTTTTAAACAGAGGTCAGTCACCGGCAGAAGCGGATTTGAATCTGTTAGAAACAGCACGCCGTTGTGAATTGTACGGGATGAAAATGCATCCGGCGAAAGTGAGTGTAAAAGATGTAGATTTAATTTCATAGGATTGGTACAGAATCGTTATGTTTCATTTGTTATCGAAGGATCACGAGGCTGTACCGTTAAATTTGGCAGTGGCGCATATGGGAATAGTAGTCTTTCAAAATTTCACCAAGATTAATACATTCAGTTGGGCAAAGATCAGGAAGATCAGCTTCAAAAGGAAACGATTCTTAATCAAACTCCATCCAGAGGGTTACGTAAGTATATACACGAATGTTGTCAGAAAGTTGTAATAAATTTGAGGAATTGCGTTTTATAATTGATTGCTTCGCACAATGATTGTAGGGTTATTACAAAGATACCGTGGAATTCTTTTTCGAAGGACGTAACGAATGTAAAAACTTTTGGAAGAAATGCGTGGAGAATCATGGATTTTTCCGTTGCTCGGTGGTGAAACGCGTAGTACGACAGAAAACGCGAGTTCTCAGTCGTGGCTCGTCATTTAGGTACGTGAATTTACAATAAAAACGTTTTACATTGCACGACGTATATACGTACGCTGTATCAATAACGTGTTTAAAGCTACTTAATAACATTCTCCAATATTATGTTTATCTATTAGGTATAGCGGAAAGACTCAGAAGCAAATCGTCGAATTCGTACGGGACAATTACGTGAAGAGGCAGACGTTTCAAAGGTAAGTTCAATTAGAAGCGTGAAATATTGTCGTTTAATGATTGAACGAACTCTTGGATATACCAGTAATATGTAGATAGTGCATGCGTACCGTTATGTACTGTCCCCCTTTAATGCTGGTTTTACACCGTTGAGATATATTTTAATTAACGAGCGCACTGATCTTTGCGTGGGTAAGACGGGAGGTGGCACGGTCTTGCTTTTGCCGGGACATTAATTGGTATTTATCATGTCTATATCATTGCTCCAATTTTATGTAGAATGAAATATTTTACTCTGTTCGTTTTGTCATCCGTGTGTCAGTGTTGCCTGTTCGGACAGGGGTGGCGGGGAGTCAGGCTCACCATCAGGCACGATAACCCGAATGATCAATGTAACCCTCTTTTTGATAGTATGGTCACTAATTCTCGTCGTTGTAACACCTAATGACATACACCGCAAAGTTATCATACTTCACTGTCCCCGACTGAATTTTGTTACCAATCAGATATTTATCCATAGCAGTAGCCTACTCTATAATATAGAGAAATAGATTACTTTCTTTCTAATAATTTCATCCTTGTACATACAGTTACCAGGCGTATACAAGATACTTAATTACGCAGCGTCAATTTTAAATCGAGATTAACGTCACTTATAATGCGCTATTAGAGCGAGAATAGCATTGTGACTCACCGATAGATTCATTAACGTTTGCGTGCACATTTTTTATCGAAAAAATAACCGCGTGCGCGATACATGAGCATGCGAAGATAACTTAGCGAGCTGTTTTGATGATTGAAAATTCGCTAGATAATACATTGCGTGCGGAAGTATAATTAGTTTATTACGGTCGTTGAATTATGAATTGGTTGGAAAATTGTAAGCGCAGGACACGTAGAGAGGAAACGAGAAAATATATTTAGGGGATAACGGGGGGGTACGAATCTTCTAACGGGTTCTAAACGGCACAATTTGTATAAAGTATAGTTCTCGTACGATTGCCTGCTAACGTATTATTATTACTCTGACGTGTATTCTGTCCATTGAACATGTAACGTACTCTATTATCGTTTTGAGGGCATAATTGATTATTTGATCGTGATATTAGCCGTTGTTTAATGGTAGCTAGCGTCGTGAACCGCGAGCAATGTTGTCTGCGAAATATGAAATTTAATGAGTGACAGAGAGAAAAGAAAGAGAGGGAGAGAGTGACAGAGAGAGAGAGGGAGAGAGAGAAAGAGAGAGAGATTGGGAAAGAGAAAGAAAACCCTTGAAACGATAACGGTTCATCAAATAAGCTAGCGAAAAGAAAACTACCATCTTACGAAGGGTGGTAGCGATGCGGAAGAAGATGTAAACGACATAAGTTAGTTCTGAGCAGGCTTGGCATTTGGTAGGCTAAGTCTGATGCTGAACTTGACTCTCTCTTGCTCGCAGGTCCAATTCGTTCCGGCAGACTAGCGGTGGTAGGGCATTGCAGGGCTTGGAGGGGGGAGGCTATCGTGGGGCCACTCCAAGCAGCTCCCTTATGGGCAGCTCCAGCATCTCTGCCCACCCCCTCCTGCCCCTCGGCGATCCTGGTATGTACCATGACCGACACCAACCTCCACGAGAAACGCTTTCTTTTTCATACCCCCGCTCTTTGCCTCTATTGCGTTCTTTTTCTTTCTTTTTTTTTGTATTTGCGTTTTTTCTTTCGTTTCGATCAGTTTTTCTTTATCTATGTCTATTTCTTCCCCCTCTTCCGTTGTACCGATTATTTTGCTCTCATTCATTGTTACGTTCGTTCTCTAGCGTTACTTTTCATTTCGGAGTATCGTACATAAAAGTATCGTAAGAGTAGAGAGTAGTAGAGTTAGCGTATTGCCAATATAGAACGTTTTTTATGAACGAATGTCTGAAGTTTATCGGCTTGTTTATTCGTATATCGTCGGAAAGAGAGCGAAAGAAAAAACTATGTGTCTGAAAAACACCGCTGTATCGGAAAGTGCGTCAGCGCTTCAGATCCGACGGGAGAGAAAGATCTTGCAGCGATCGATTTAATGTCGAGAGGTTTCAAGATCTTTCGAACTGCTGCGATCGAATCGAAGGGAACGAGAAGAAAGAGAACTGTAAGAACTATACCGGGGTAGAGGGACGGTGACAACGGTGGGGATGAGAGAGAAAAAAGTGGGCCAGATTGTAAAAAAAAAAAAAAAAAAAAAATAAAAAAAAAACACGAGGGAAAAGGGTGAAAGTAGATGTTCGCCAGCGAGAATAGGCGAGGAGAGTGGGAAAAAAGAAAAATGATAGTTAATAGAGGAATAAATTTCAGCACTGGAAACCCCAGCTCTGTCTCTATCATGCGGCTCGATGACACTGGATTCTCCGACGACTGTGACGAGTGTCTCGATGGGAGGGACGATTCACCGTCGCGAAGACATAGCTACGTCGTTTCGGACACTTACCTCCATCGACGTCCATTCCCCAGCCACACCCAGCCAGGTCCCAGCACCGCGGCCGATGCTTGTTGCCAGCCAGCAGCGGATTTCATCAACAGGTCGTATCAGCCCCTCTAACAGCAGTCCTCCTGAATTCCCACCACCGCGACCCATGCCCAGACATCCCTGGCAGCGATCGGCCAGTTGCCGCGAATTGTACGCTTCGAGCTTCGAGGATTCAGGGAAAGCGCGATCGAAGGACGATAAACAACCGTCCGGTGATCCTAATTTGGACGCGTTCCGTTTACCATCCCAGGGCGAGCTAGACAATCCCGTAACGCGATACGACGAGAGCAATCGATCGTATAGCGCTGCTAGCTCGAAATTGCCCTCCCTCGATCATGACTCGGTGCCGGAGCGCGTCTACAGTAGCTCCTATCCGGGAACATCGTCGCTATCCACTGAATCTGGCCACGAGGAGTCCGGCCCGGCGGGAGATCTGTCGCACGACGATCTCTCGCACGATTCTTACGAGCTGTTGGAACGCGAGCACGAATTTGAATATCCGGAATCGTATTCGAGCCCGCGGGACGACGACGACGACGAGAACGAGCCGATGACGGATCGCAGCGACGAAGGGATCGAGCACGAGATGTTCCAAATGGACTCCGAGACCGATTCCTTCGTCAAGCACCGGTCGATCAAGTCCACGGACAAACAGCAATTCAAATCCGTGCTCGCGGACCTCAAGAACGCCAGAACGAAGTCCATAGATCGGTACTCAGCCGTGCCCGCGAAATCGGACGGTGATTACATCACCGTCGAATCTCGTATACAACGATCCAGCACTCAGATCGAACGGAAATTCGAGACGCGACATGCTAATTCTATAGAACAACAGCCGCAGCAGGCACCGCCGCCGCCGCAGCAACAACAACAGCAACAACAACAACAAAGCAAACTTTCGCTTCAGCATCAGGACTCCGCGCGAAAAGATCCGGTCGTGTTGCAGGTCCAGAAACAGAAAATGTCCGTGCTTAACGAGTTGAAAAACTTCAAACCCAAGTATAAGATCACGCACGTAGATTCGGAGATTTTACGGGACGAGGGTATTATGCGTCCAAAGTCTCGGATAGACGATGATTTGAGCCCGGTAGATTCGACTGGTAAGACGATCGTGGATCAAAGAGGTAGGACGGTTAGGGCGCGTAGCATAGCTAGTCTGGAGGATCATATATCGCGCGCGTACGTGGAAACGGGTAGCTTAGGACGGGGTCACAAAGCTGTTGCTGCTGTTAGTGGTGTCGTCAGGGACAGGAAGTCTAGTCGCGACAGCGACGCGAAGCTCGAGAAAACGTTGGCCAAGCTGCAAGACAAGGATCGCAGGAGCGTGGATCGAGAGGAAAGGAAACGCGTCGAGAGGGAGTATAATAAAAAGATGGAGAAGAGCGACTCGAGGGAGCGTCGATCGATCGAGCGATTGGACTCGCGGGATCGCAAGTCGGAAGCGCATGGACGGCGCAGCGTCGACCGGATAGACGTCAGAGAGTTGCGAAGGAGCATCGAGAGGCTGGACGTCAGGGAGAGGAGTTACGAGCGGCTCGACTCGAAGGAGAGGTCCCTACGTTACGGCGATCCTTACGAGCTACGCGGGAAGAGCGTCGATCGTTTGGATTCGCAGGGTCTGCGCGGTAGCACGGAGTACCTAAACCGAAGTCCGAAAGAGAGAAGCGGCCATCGATATTCCGAGCTGAAGGTGCGTCGAGAGAGAAGCGTGGAGCGGTTAGATTCGAAGGAGAAGAGAAGGAGTCCGGGCAGTCGAAGCAGCACAATCGACTACAATCAAAGGCACACGTTGGAGCGTTTCGATTCTGGAAACAAAAGTCCATTCGATCGAACCGCGGCGAGGGAGCATCGTGGCAAGAGCGTCGAGAGGTTAGACTCACAGGAAAAGCCGACCTTCGATTTCGATCCCGTAACGATCGAGCGGTTGAAATCATTGGAGAAGACCAGCAACGGTGTCCCGAAGGACAAAGGGTACGACAGGAAAACGGAAACGAGAAGCGTCGATCGGAAAAGCTTGGAGAAATCGGACTCGCGCGAGCGGAGGCACGTCGATCGATTGGACTCGCGTGAACGGAAACACTTGGACCGGTACGATTCGAGAGGCGGTGGCAGCCTCGAGCGAATCGAACCGGAGATTTACAACTGGAGGAGGAGCAGCGTAGAGAAGATCGAGTACAAGGAGTCGAAGAAGAACAAGGGGCGAACGGAAAGGGGCAAATCGGAGGAGAAGCCACGCGAAAGGGACGATTGGAGAAGCTTGGAGAAGGCTCGCAAGGACGAGGAGAAACGCGAGAGGGAACGTCAAGCAAGACTCTCGGTTGAGTCGAGAACGGACACAGTGATTGGTGTGCCGATGGAGATGGAAAATTTCAAGTCGAAAACTATGTTTACAGAGTACGAGCCGAAGATCGTCGGTGGCGTGGTGTTGGGCTTCGACGACACGATACCAGGACACACGCCAGTCGAACGTACCAAGAGTGACCCTAACCCAGCGCGTCAGAGGCTAGGCTCGAACAGCAAGCGACACATCTTGATGCACCAAAAGTCCATAGATTTAACACCTGCAGATTCCGGAGACGAGGACGTATTGTCGGACAGCGCAGCTTTGCAGAAGACGAACATCGAGATACCTTACACGCTACATAAACGGCACGTGATGAACGGTACAGCGTCAGACGAGAAATCAGAGTCCGACAGCGGCAAAACGATATCGAAGAAAACCACCGTCACCAGAGACTTACCCAAGTTACCTTTGAAGATGATCACGGATATTTCCTGCTTCGACTTGTCCAAGTTGTCCTCGATAGACAAGTCCAGTACCAAGCTGTCGCCAGACAAGCCAAAGAGCGCATCGATCACACCCACAAGACCGAAGTCGATACTCACAAGCCCGTCCGACAAGCCGAAAAGCATCCTGAGCCCAACGTCGAAGTTGTCGCCGACTGATGCGAAAAATGTAGTTTGCAGTTTCTCCCCAACGAACAGAAGTCCATCCAAGGCGGGATCGAAGGCACCGTCGCCTGACAAACAGTCCCTCAAGTCTGCGTCGTTCGAGAAAGGCGTAAAATCGTCGAGCATCGATAAGAAATCGTCGAAGCTATCACCGGTCGAACCGAACGTTACCATTGTCTCGCCAATCGAGAAACGGTCGCCCAAAGTATCGCCCACGGATCCAAACGTGACCATCGTTTCCGTAATACAAAAGAAACGATCTCCCTCTGAGCCGTCGAAGGGCTTTGGGATTGTGCAAAGGTCGCTGGATTCGAAGACGAAGCCCTTGAATTTTGCTGACGTAGTCGGCATGGAGATGAAGATGAAACTCGAGCGAAAAGCCAAGTCCGAGGTAGAGAAGGACAGTCTGAAGACACCGGACGACAGTCTAGAGAAGCAAGATAGCATAGAGAAGATACCGTTACCGGAAATTCCTGTGCCGATCGTTGCTGGCACTGAGAAAGAAGCGGCGGGATCTCCGTCCGTGGAAGATGCCGATAAGAAGGTGCTCGAGGATGAAATTGTCATCCTAGATGGGAAGCAGAAGCAAGAAGAGGTGAAAGAGAAAGAAGAACAACAGCGGAAACAAGAACAGGCGATGAAAGAATTGCAACAAGAGGGGGAAAAGGAGAAGGAACAGAAAAGAGATGAAAAAGGAATTACTGTGAGCGTTGGCGCAGTTTCGGAGAAGCCCAAAGTTCCTGAGAAACCAAAGACTCTGGAGAAGCCAAGCATTCCGGAGAAAACGAAGCGTATCTTGGAAAAGATCGAGATGAAGTTTTCCGAAGCGAAAATCACTAAACCAAAGATCATCGATACCGGTTTTGACGATTTCGTGGACCCGGTCGCCGATCTGCCTCTGGACGAAGTGCCCGTGAAACCTGCGTTAGAGCTGGATAGCCTTAAAGTTCCTGAATTCGTTCCTTTCATGTCGAGGCCGCACGGCGAGCCGCTTCGTTCGAAATCGTTGTCGTTGGCGGAGGAGAAGGCGCCGATCGACACGTTGCTCTCGCCAGAAGTCGAGAACAAACACTTCGTGCCGGATGTGTCGCCTAAAAGGGCGAAGAAGGCGAAACCGGAACCGAAGAAGGACTTCAAGAAACAGTCCAAGTCGCTGGAAGGTGACAAGCCTCCACCGTTAAAGAAATCCGCGTCGAAGGAGTCAAGGGCGCCTACGCCTAGCTCGAAAATCGATAAATCCAAGTTGAAGCTAGGTGAGATGCCTCAAGAAATCATCATAATTGACTCAACGGATGTAGCTCCGGAAGTGAGCATCGTACAGAAGGGTAGATCCAAGTCAATCACTCGTCTACCCGAGAAAGCGCATTCCACGTCGAAGGAGGAGAAGGAGGAGGTGAAGGGTACTCGGGCGAAGTCTGCTTCGGTCGACGATGACTTGATCAAGCTAGCAGCGAGCGTGAAATCTGAGAAATCGAGGCCAAAGTCGCTAGGCATTTCAAAAAGTCTGGGCAGCAACGCAGAGAGGAAGGATTCTACGGAGAAAATATCACCCAAGAGAACTATCACGGCGAAGGCTGGCTCGAAATCGGAGACGAAGTCGACGGAACTGAAGTCGCCCACGTCGTCGAAGGAGGCGCTGCCCAAGGGACAAGAGTCTAAAATGTTACGCGCAAAAACTGAGTCGAGAACGGAAACGGATACCGAGGAACAGATCAAGGACGCGAGAACGCTCGAGGAACGTGCCGCGGAGAAGAAGAGCGCCCTTCCGCAAGATCTAACCACGCAATCGCCGGTAGTATTGCGCAAACCGGGACAGACACCGGTACTGTTCGCTCGTGCTCGTCTAGGTTTCTCAGAAGGAAGCGGAATAGGCGCGTTGCAGAGGCAGGGCGCGACTCAGTCACCGACCTCACAGAGACGAGCCAAGTCGTTGGATGCACCGGTAATCGCGGTGCACAAACTGCCGCCTGCGAACGCGTTCTCCAGCAAAGATGATACCGTGGACGTGTCGGAAAATCCGGAGGAGCAGGAGGCGCAGGAAAATATGGGCGATGCTCCGATTGGCGGTGTCGTCTCCGCCGTCGTTCCGATCAAACCGCAATCTATTCAGATAGAAGCATCGCCCAACCACAGGTCGGACAGTACCGATCATACTACCATACCAGAGATCTTTACGGATTCTCTGTCTGTAACTGAAACTTCTGCTCAATATCTAGAGTCACCACTGACGGAGTGCAACGAGATTACGGCGAGTGCAGAGTTAATCCCGTATGAGAAGGACGCGGAGCAAGTGGAAGCGAATGATAAAGAACAAAAGACGATGCTGGAGTCGGTCAAGGTGGACGAAAGGACGAAATTCATCGATCAGAGTTCTGTGGAGTCCGGCGCTGAGCAGGAGATTGCATTTGAGAAGGCTGTGAGGGCGGAGAAGATTGATTTGTTGAGCGTCACTAAGACTATCGAGGGATCTGCCTCGGTGGACACTAGACCGCGAGCAAGCGCAACGATCGAGTCTGTTTCGCCTACGAAGGAACGCGCCATGGTCACCAGCGACGCGATCAGGAAAGCGGTAGAAGCTGAAATCCGTGCGTATACAACGGAAATCGAAGACAGAGAGGTGCAACGGGTTCAGTTGTTGGAGGATTTGAAAAAATCGATAGAGAGAGATGATCTTCCCGATGTGACGGTGACTGCTGTGCCATCCACCGTTCGAGACGATGTCGAGACGAGCTCTTTCCCTAGACCCATCGACTTTGACGACGGTCAAAACATGGTGAAATCCCCGATACAGATTTCGATCGAAGAATGCTCCGACGACGACGGTAACGCGGGAGACGAGGATGAATGCGAAATGGAAGGCGAGATAATTCATAGCCAAGACGATCAAGAGGAGGATCGTGAGATGCAAGAACAGGAAGGTGAAGACAATCGTCCATTGGACTCTGGAGATACCAGCGAGGACACGTTGGATGCGTTAGACACACAGGTTCACATGCGAGGTGTAGACAGCGAGTTAAGTTCGCCAGATTATGGCATCGACAAAATGGACGAGAAAACTCTGGTGGAAGTGGAGTTGACGCCGGAGTACTTGGAGATGAGGAAAGAGGACGAAGAGGACGCGGAGGAATTGCCAAAGGACGAGGAACCCGCGGAAGAGACGAGGAAGGAATCACCATTGGACGAGACTGCGAACGTAGATCGTTTGTCGATCGAAAAAAAGCTTAGGTTGAGCAGCGAACGTTCGAGGAGCGAGGAAACTACTACGTGGACACCAGACCGCGAGGATCCAGAATCTAGTTCTTGTTCCATAGCTCGACCGCTCGGTATCGGGCAAATCCAGCCTATAGTGGATCGTCGCGAAATCGCAACGATGAAGGACACGCGTGCAGCGAGTTCCTTGGAGGACGAAAATAACGGCGGTTCTCAGCCAGGTTTCAGGTCTGAATTGAGTTCTACGTGGAAGTCTTTCCCGTTGGAAAGTTCCGGAAGTTCGAGCACCGAGGATGGTTGGCCAGGACAGGATGAGAACAACGCCGTGCAGTCTCAATCGGAGGACAGTAACGGACAAAACGAGGATAGCTTTCAAGAGGACCTTACCGATTTCCCTGGCAGTTTCATTTATCCAATCGGACCGGATATCTTAACCAGCTGTGGAACGTTCGCGCTGACTCGAACCCTCTCAAGAATATCCGAAAGGTCCACTACCTCGGAACAAGACAAGAGCGACTTGGAGGACTCGTTTAAGCCGAGCTCGAGGTCTCCAAGTCTGGACGACGAGTCGTTAATATCGAGCGATCATCAGCTTTCGCTGTCTTCCGATCCACCATCAGGTACGCCTCTTCCCTCAATCTCCGACGATCGACGTACCTCTTCCGAGTTACCAGATATACCGATAGACGTGGTGAACGGTCAAGAGGAAGAGGGAAAATCGCCCAAGTCGGCTAAATCTAAGTTACAGGAACAAGGCTCGGAAGAGTGGCCGTCACCGCCTAGCTCTCCCGTGTTCGAGCCACCTGTGGTTAGTCACGTGGAGACCTTTTACATGGAAATCAAGCCTGAGGAAGCGATCAAGGTTACCGTGACGGACAGCACCGAGACACCCGAACAAGTGGAACAGGATAGCGACTCCAGCGACGAGAATCGAACCCTGCACGACGATCTGCATTCCACGTTACTCGAGGATGGTCACAGCTCCACCTCTGCGACCACCGTCGACGGTACCGTAAAGATAGTGGTTAAACCGAAATCAAATTCTCACGTAACTGGTTCTTCGCACAGCGAGGACACCTCGATGGGACTTTCAATGTCCGAGTGGTCGAGCTCGAACAACACCGTGCGTCAGTTCTGTCAATATTCAGGCACCAAATCCGACGACAATTCGTTGGCGGAGCTTGGGGCTTCTATCTCGGATTGGTCGGGCAGTACGACCGTGGTACCTCAACAGCATTACTCCCCTATGACGGTCGAGAAAAGTCAGAGCGACACGACTACCTCCGAGAAAAGCGTGACTAGTATGAGACCGAATTCCAAGTGCAAAACAGCAGAGGGACCTGTTGTTCCGCCCCCGCCGCCGTTGCCACCGCCTCCTTCCATTTGCGAAAACATGGATCGACGTTCACCGTTCGACGAGAACTATCCGATGCCCGTGGACAGCGAGCAACCGTCGATCAGTCGGACGAGCAGAGACGAACAGCTGGACGAGGCGAGGAGATTCATCGAGAGTCAATTCGACGAGCAACGTCGGCTGGTGTCGCGACGCTCCGAGGAAGAACAGCAATCTCGATCGTCGTACACCAATATCTCACCACCTCGAATCACTTTGCAGAACGAGTTCGACGAGCCTATCGACGACGAGTTCCGGTTGATATCGGACGACGGTGACGAGCTGCTTCCGATCCTGAAGGAGGAGGAGGAGCTCGACGAAGTGGTAGCGTTGATACGGCTGAAGGAGGACGAGGAGGATCGGCTGTACGACAACGTACCAGCGATGAAGTACTCCAGCGGTGATCAGATACGAATGGAGGTGGGCAGAGGAGACAGTTCCGAGGACATGCACGAAAAGTACGCAGATTTGGCGCTTGGCAGTCGGCCAGGGGACGACGATTGGTCGTTCGAGGAAGAAAGAGAGGAGACGGTCGTCGAGAAGGAGAAGGGCGCGAGTAGATCGTCGTCCAGGTTCGAAAGGGGTTTCTCCGAGCCCATGGAAGCGGGCAGGTATCACGAAACAAGATCGACAGAGCGACCCGTATTAGTGCCCATCAGGGCGAAATCGACGCCGTATTACTCGACAACAAGCTTGAGCGGCGAGTCGACCACTTCCAGTCCTCCTATGCAAATCAGATCGCAGATTCGAACGAAAACGATGCCTTACTCACTAAGCAGAAGCCCCCAGAGCGAAGGCGATACGTCCTCCAGTATGGACAGTCCTGTTCAGACACCCGTTCACGGCTCGTCGATCCCGGTTCGCCGAAGACGCCGGGAACATCTCAAGAGGCGCCACAGAGTGGTAGTCGACCTCGAAGTGAAGGACGGCCAGATCGTTTCGAGTACCGACTCGAGCTTCGACGTGGCTACCATCCCGCCTCCTCTGCTGGCCCAACGTCCGAGTCCCGACGTCGACGACGACGAGGACGAGGACGACGACGAGTATTCGGAGGCGAAGAACGAACAGGAAAGTCGACGACAGCAACGTTGACAGGACTGGCGCCTCGACACGTCTTAACTCTTTCGTCGCAACGTCTTCCCGCGTTTCGAACCGTGACGAATAAAAACGCGGTGACGGGGCAACAGCTGAGGGCGTGGTGACGAAAATGTCTGTGAAAGGGAACGACGAAGATACGATCGAAGAAAGAAAATAGATGGGTTTCCTTGATCCGATCGACGTCGATTAGAAGAGATCAAAAGATATCGCGCAAACAATCTAGTCTAATCAATCTGTCGCGTATAAGAGTAATTAGTACGTTTGTTACGCGTTTTAGAAATTCGATTTAATTTGATACAATATATATCGTTATCGCGTGGGAGCTTTTCGACCCGTAAACGAATCTTTGATTCTATCGTACTTAACGTATCTTACCGTGTATGGGAAACGTCGACGAACTCGAATACAAGTGGAACGAAGCTACACCTACTAACGATAATTAGCTTAGGGAATACAATAATATACGATAAGCGTCGGGTAACGGTCAAGGGCGATACGTATGAAATACGTTTCGGGATTAATTAGGATCGTTGCGATTGCGGATTTTATTTCCGGATAGGAATAATTCTCGATAGAAAAGGGTGGTTTTAAGGTGAGGGGTGCGAGGAAAGCGGGTGACGATGCTGTTCCAATTTAGAACGACAATCATTGTTGACGGCGAGGTGGCATCGTCGATGGAAACAGGCTAGACGGATAACGGGAGGCAGATAAACGGCGGAGGAATTGTCTCTTTTGGTTCGAGAATTGAATCTTCGATCGTAGTTTAGTTTATGTCTCGTTTTAGGACGAAAGACAAGTTGCTCAACGTAGATACTTATAAAAAGATGTTTATCGCGTACTTTCGTTGATATATACGTAAATACGTGCGTATATCGTATGGAATTGCGATTCACGGTGCGAGTGGGTAAGAAACGGAACGCGCGGAATATCGCGGTAGGCTCAACGATCCGCAACTATTCGTCTCTTCGGTTTTATCTCTCGACGCAACGACTGCCTACGGGTTGGAGTACGATCAAACGGTCGAGATCTGTCGTGTCGTGAACGCGTTGGACGCGAATAAATTTACACGGACAGCGTGTGTCCCGTTTAAGTTTCTCGATAACGACGTAATCGGCTCGTTCAAGGTTTCGACGATGGCAATGGTGAAGGGCAAAGGCGTTAGGTCGTTGAATTTCTCTTGGTGTCAATTATAACAACGTTACGTCGATGAAAGTGTGTCGTTCTATTTAAACTGTACCGGGAAACCTTGAAACCCGAAGGACTGCGTGCTCTTGGCGTTGTTTATCGTCGCAGAATTTTATGGGGGCTGCTCCTTTTCGCATCGTGTCGTAAAGCAAAGTGAAATCAAAGGACACGGTTCGGCGACTCGAGGAATTTCCGATTCGTTGGGACAATTAATTCAATTCGTTCTGATTTACAGTGGTCGACAAAAAGTATCGGCACGCGTCTCATTCATATTTTTAACCCTTTAACTGCGGGTATTTTCTAAGAAAAATAAAATTAAAATAAGTATATACATCCTAACTTTATATTATTATGATATTCTATTTTAAAAGATTTTTATTAATTGTATCTATTCTACTGTTATTTCAGTGGTATATAGGCCACAGCCGCTATTTGGTATTAACAAAAATTAACATGTTTAGTACGTGGTTCATAAACCACACCCGCAGTTAAAGGGTTAACAGAGGTGTTTTTCGGTCAACTTTTACATTTCATGTCCACGGTACCTATTCAATTTTTCTAGTCGTATGAAAGTATCAGTAGATGATAGGAAACTTAACCTAATCAAATAAATTCTCACGAGTATCTGAGTGTTAAAGTAAATACGACGACGTGCCGATGCGTACGATTTCATAGCCACTGTATATCACGCCGACTAAGTGGCATCGCATCAATTCTCCTACTGAACGCGACGTTCGAGCGGTATATTTTTTTAACACGATCAAAGGGCGAAAGTGAATCGACGCGAATTTCTATGCAACGCGGGAACTCGCAGAGGCGGCACGGCGCAGCATTTTAACGAGCACGATATTCCGCGTGCGAGGGACGTACCCGAGTACGTAGATCGGCTGATGCTAAATTTGTAGGATCGATCGATATTAATATAATGGAGACTGCGAGAAAAATGTCGGGTGTAAATAAATACCCCGTTGCAAAGCCGGGTTAACGCGGTATTAACGCGTGACGTTACGCCGAGCGTAAAGGCGTCGACGTAAAAATAATATCGCCGCTCGTCGCGATGTTGCTGCGATTAAATTAATATTCCATTCGACGCGCGACGCTCGAAAGGGGAAAAGGAAATAATAGATGACACGCGACGTGAGCACCGACCGAGTTTCTTCGTTTCTTTTCACGCGTTTTGTTCCGGTGGGATTCGATGGAATGTCAATTTTGGTTTCCGGTGAGACCGTTTGGAAACGTTCGAAAGCAATAATTTCGCGTATTCGTAAGAGGTTGGCTGCAGGTTGGGGGTGGTGTAGAACGTGGATCGTTGGCGGAAGCAAGGCTAGTGCACTTCTGAACGTTTGCTGTTCGAATTTTGTAGGAACTGGGCTTAAAACTATTTGCAGGAGGACGAGGCGCGTTGAAAATCCTGCGGATATTATCGCGAGTATCGGCAATACGGATCGGCGATGTTTATTCGTGTTTCGTTGCACAGATGTGTCGTTTCAACGAAACGATTCTGTTAACCCTCTGGCTGCCACGCGTAAAATTCCGACGTCCACGAATAGTCTGACTCGTCCCTCCGATTTTTCTACGCTCGATCGGTTCGTTTCCGTTTTACCTCGCGATAGATGACGGGCATTCCGCGCGAGTACAGCAGGTGAACACGTTATTTTTCATTGACGCGACGGGGAATCTGTACGACGAAGGCGTCCTTTCTGTTTCGCTCACAACGACTCGATCGAATTAAATAGAAAGCTGCGAAGAGATCTCTGTTTCTGTAGTGGCGGTCGGAGCGGAAAAGCCGAGCTTAGGTAGCCTCGTTTCAGGCCGGGGTTACGAACGGTCTGAATCGTTCTGTGATTCGTCGGAAATTAGGGGAAAAGTGCGGGAAGACAGGAGAATGTACATAGTCGACGACGCATCTCGGAATGAATTCGTGGCCGGTTACTTTTCGGGTGGGCAATGGGGAATCTCTTAGATCGTCTACCGTGAGCACGAAGGATGATCGTGGATAAATCGCATTGTCGTTGAATAGTCGTTAATCACCACCGCGACCATTAATCGCCACTCCATTAGTCATGGTTACGCTATTATCGCTACACTTAATCGATTAAAAAAGATTACTACATCCGTAGAGCGCAGTGAGATGATTATACGAAGAAACTAACTCTATACGTAACTACATTTTACGTATCGAAAGCTATATGATTAAAGATACGGGAATTAGAGGACGACTGCTGAGTGCCGATCACGATGGCGAGGCTTAAGTTATTTTCTATAACGACTCTATGAGGTTCGCTTATTCGCGATAGATCAACGACGAACTCTCTGGAAAACGCTATTACGAACCGTTTCGCTCGTACGTCCTTTCGTCGAGGATAGTCTAGGGATGCTGATTCTCGTTTTTTAAGATCGGTTTTAGTAATCGATTTAAATCGAATACTACAAGTTATATAGATCGTTTGAACGCATAAATCTACTTATTAATTATAATAAAAGATACACTTAAAATCGTAAGTTTTCGTGATGTTAAATTTACTAATTAATGCTACATTTTTCGTAATAACAAAGGTAGCCGTATTGGTTCGTTATCGTATTTATTCGTTGTTACAAAGATCGAACGGCAAAATCAATGATTTATTTTTCTTAAATCGTATCAAGGTCGGCATTCCTAGGATAATCTATATTTTCGCTTATGATTCCTCGAAGCTACACGATTCGCGGGAGCGATCTCTTTCGAACGCAGGTACGTCGGCGAAACGATCCTCGAGCGACTACGGGAGCGTTCTGAACGAAAGTGTAGCGACTCCAAAAATCGAAAGATTTAACAGCAGGGAAAACATTGCATGGAAGCGAGTCGCGAGCAGTTCGCGATGATATCGTATCGGTTTTGAATCTTTTCTTTTGCACGTCGATCTGTCGGTACGATAGTTCGCCGCGATTACGACAGGGCCGAGTCTCGGCTGCGACGTTACCGACGAACGTTATTGTCCAGTGGCGGACGGCAGTAAAAGGAAAGACGCCAATTTCGTCGACAGCACGAAACTTGAAACGTTTGTTTAGTTTTGTGCAACGATAGACGCTCGACTCGATTGTTTTCCGTATGTTAAAACAATCGTAGCGATCGGATCGCATATTTCTTTTTATCGACAATATTTAATCCCCTCCTGCCCAATCTGACATTGAAATCACAAACCGAACAGGTTAGATTCTTTTCATTCAGAACGAGCCATCAGGAAACTTAGCGAAAGGGAAATGTTTATTGAGTGTGCAAATTCATCGTTGCTCGGTATGATTTTAAAGTCATGGACATATTTTGAAATCGCATTTGGGCGGTGAGAGGGCTAAAGCGTGATTTCCATTGGAATCTTTCCAAGCCGATTGTTAATTTTACGCGAACGCGTCGACGCTTTGACGGATGTCCACCAGCCCTGAAATCGTCGCTTTCTTCTCGAGTTCCTCGATCACTACGAATCACGCTTCCTCTTTGTTTTCCTTCTTCTTTTCGTTTTTATTTCTCTCGACACATTCTTGAAGAAGGTCCAGAGGTACGATCCTGGCCATCGACTCTCCCAAGCGAAATCTCCCCCAATCCCAGACAGAAGAAGAGTATCGTCGTATCCTCGATCTATCCGTACGAGTTCCTGTATCGTTTTAATATCTTGACTTGTCCTACGTCTTGCATTTGTGCATCGTCAGTCCTGTCCTGCCATCGATATTATTACACACGCACGCGTCCCTTCGAGCACTTGTTCTCTTTTCGTATTCCTCACGTTACTGGTTTTGTTCGTGTCATCGTATCATTATCATTGTCACTATCAGCATTATCCGAAACACCACCCGTTCGCCCATCATTCTCATCATCGATATTCTTTTCTTTATTTATTCACTTCTTTTCCATTCTCTTCTTTATCGTTACCGTCTTCCGTTCATTTTCATTTTTCCCGCCTGGTTAACGTTGCTTCGTACGCGTGCGTGTTACGTTCGACTACGCAGCGCGCATGCGCAGCCTCAAAATACCGTTGTGCTCGAAGTTTTCGGGTCCGTCTTAACCATTGTTACAAACAGACGGATTGTTGGGCGTTTAGAAACCTTGGGTAGTCCGGTTAACCGAGAAAGTATCGGGACGAGTTGCTCGTCGACCACGATTGCCTATCAGCAGCTCTCTCACGTCAAGAGGGTTCCACACTTAACAAGTTATCGATCAACGAAAAGGGGGCGCGTTAACCACGAGTAGCCCGCGAAAACGTCGAGCCCGACGAGAGAGGCTCGAAGTTGATGATCGGTTTGTATCGATATTAGTAAACGACTGAATACTGTATTTATTACGATGAACGATATACGTGTTATGTGTAAGTATATACGCGTATATGCCAGCAATACGTGTATATGTTTATATATATAATATATATGTATATGCATATATATATATATAAAAATTTATATCTAATTATAGACGTAAGAGGTTAGTCTGCAGAGGTCATGATACCTGCAATAGGGGATCAAGGTATTAGGCGTGAAATATATGTAGATAACTTGTACGGTTATGCGAGTTTGCAGCACGAACGATTTGATTCCATTTCGCGGTTCGATGGGCTTTTTGTCGAATTCGATCGTGATTCATCGTGGACACTGGACGACGTATCTCTCGATGTACGTCGAGGATAGAGGTAGATCGACGGTGGTCGATTCACATCGATGTTTTCGATCCTGCCGATAGGCAGGTCGTTACGGCTGACGGTATCGAATCGGTAGCGCGGAGCCAGAGAACATCGTTACGGGACTTTTCTGTTTCGTTGTGCACTCTACGTATGCTTTTCGACAGGTGGTGGTGAATACAATCGTTGGAACTACGCGAACGGCTACGTGAACTCGCCGGCTTGGCACGTGCCGCTCCGCGTGGCGCAGATTCGTAACGTAATGGTTCACGCAACGCCACGCACCCTCACCAATCGATTCATACCGGCATACCCACGTTGAGAACACTGCGGGACAAACAAAGAAGTACCACGCTACATCTATGAGAAAATCGGGGCCTTCCTTAGCACGCTAGTGAACAGAGAAACGAAACGGAGCGAGTACAGAATCGTCACGTCATCACGGGAGACGATCGGAAAGAGAAGGGAGAGGAGGCCTTCGTTCTTCCATCCTCGGTGCTTCGTTCACGTTTACGATTTTCGATAGCTACGTTCTGCCAGAAGAGAGGAGAGAAAGAAAGGGAGAGGGAGAAAGAAAGAGCTATTAACCCTATCAGCGCTATGAAAAAATGAAAAACTTCTCACCGTACGCTAACAAGTCTTTTAATACACGATGAGTCCATACAAACGTTTGATACTATTATTGGCCTTATTGCCTACACTTAAAATTCTTCTACTTTATCAGAGCTTTTCTCTGTACAATAATTTTTTAATCATTTCAAACACTATCAATATTCTTACATTCTGTATCATCAGAGAGACATTACTCAAGCTAGCGTACGTTTTGTTATATCAAGTAAACTGGATGTATTATACTCATGTAAATTGGTCTTTTAGCGCTGAAAGAGTTATATGCGGATCGATAGATCGTAGCTGGCGGCGAGAAACTTGGTTCGATATTGGTACAAGTAGTTCTGAACGTTCGAAAATGAAACGTTGCGTTCCGTTAAGTCGCGCGTGCCGTCGTCTCGGCCGATTTTGTTTTCTTGCTCGAAACTAGCCACGACCCTCATCCTCGTTCCGTTGCACCTCGTTAGTAAGCTCGTTTCGATCTGATTGATACCATTATTGATCACGTATATAGCTGTTCCATTCGTTTCACACTCGTCTCATCCATTCACCACGAGCAAACTACCTTTCACGCTTGCACCTGCACCTTTAGAAGATAGAGGAACGATAGTTGATCGATTCGTTTCGATGGGCGTGTTCGTACGCCTCTGACTGAATCCCTCTTCTCACCAAATCGCTAAGAAGAACTCCTCGCAGAGTTCAGAAAGTTCTAGCGTAATGGCGTTGCTTGGAACTTGCTAAACCGTATTACTCGCCCCTTTTTCATTTCTGAACGTCTAACCAGTTTTACGTAACGATCATCCGCATATCTCATGTCTCTTCATCGACCGATCTAGCTTTTAGCCCCCGTATAGTGCATCGAGACCCCTCGATTCTTTTTCCGCCGCACTTAGCCACCCACTTTAGATTGCCTCGGTAGTTTACCGTTCGACTTGGTCTGTGTCCTCTGTATTTATGCGCAGAGATGTGACTTTGCGAGACGTCGACGCGCTTTTGACTGATCCGCGAACGCTCCCGGAATGCAATTTCGAATTTTCATAGAGTGACGAGCTAGAAGCAGCAGCGAACGCGCTACGAAACGGTACGGCCATCCCCATTGCGATCCAAGTTACGGATCCATACTTGTCTCAGAATCGTGACGCATTATCTAAATTCACATCTCTAGTTGCAGTGTGGTACTTGATTCTCCCGCATCGTACACACATGTACACGTACACACACTTGCGTGTGTCAATTAATCTCTACTACTTCTCTAGGAACCTTGTGAACCATTACGTAGCGAAACCCCTCACGATTCACCAACGATTATATATATATTGTATGTATTATACATTTTATATATAATATGTATATTATATATATACATATACATACATATATAATCTTTGTTGCCTGTCACGATATCTCACCGTACCCGTTTTACCTGTATCGAGTACCCTGCAGAGAAATCACGCGGACCACACCCCCCCCCCCCCGGAACGGATTCATCTCACCCTCCGTACACACGAGCAAACACACCGTACGCACTCTTGTACACACCGTGGTATTTGCCCATTACTTTTGCAACGTATGTGTATGACACTGTATTTAATCGTATTCTCCGATTCTACGTTCTCTCTCTTCGATCCTATTCCCTCTACAACTTTTCTCTAATCGTGGCCTTCTTCCAGGTGTTCACACGCCCGTTGTTCTTTTTCTACGTTATTACGTGTTTAATGTGTACCCTCTACCCATGGTTGCGATGCGCGCAATTAATTTTGAAGAAGGAATGTCGGGATAAGACTAAAACTTTGGACTTTTGGACTTGTTACAACCTCTCGAAAGCATTCTCTCCTTACAGCCGCGTTAAGCTACGCGCTGATTGGTAATTATCAGTTCCACAACAGTTTAATTGTTTGAGCGACTATTTAGCAAGTATTAGCATTATATGAATGTTCACAGGAAGATGTTCACAGGAAAGTACAGACCGAGAGCCAGACTAGTCCAAATCTATTTTCATTGTTCTTTAGTGGAGCAAAGAAATAACTACGATTGTTCTTTTCCCATAAAATCAATTTATTTTATGATTAAAATAGTGGAGTTTACTGGAATACTAGGTACACATAATACTAAATTTATTTTCTTCTGGAGAAAAATTGAAAGGTTTGTCTCTGAAATTGTAGGGAATCAATGCAACTCAAGTTTGTAGGATAATGTTTGTGACTCAGAAAAATGGACTTGGATGGTACAGGATACAGATTTGCTCACGCTAGTATACACGGTTTTCCGCGTGAAACGAGCAATCTAAATATTTTTTTCAATCTGTGATAATACGAGAAATATTTCTTATGTAATTTAAATAACTTCAACAGGTGCAGCAAAGAGAAGAAAAGTGTCTAATATTTGTTTTTCAACATCAATCATTTTCTCATATTAGCACAAACTGACAAGATATTTAGGAAGCCTGTTTTATGCGAAGTGGTGTTTAGTAGCCGCTCAAACAACGAAATTATCGCGCAACTGATAATCACAAGTCAGCCTCTAGCTTTACTCTTTTTAATTCTTTTTTTTTTTCTTCTTTGATCTGTCGCATATCGATTTTGCGCGCACGCGATCGAAGTATCACGATACTCTTTCCACATATTGTTCAAACGTGTTACACAGTGCCAAATTTTCCCACAGACGCAATTTATACACGATCGTGTTCCGGTTGATACGCTTTTGTTCGGTAAACGGTACGTTTGTTTGATTTCTCACAGACGGAAATCCTCGTCTTCCACGAAACGTTATCCGTAAATAGAAAACTTAATTAGGTAAACTTTTATAAACTTTTTATACGTGTTATACTTGGCTCACTCCAGACAAAAGAAAGATGCGTAGAACAGATACGTACGTTTGACGATCGATGAATTTCCGGAAAATGCAGCTTTCAATTCCACAGTTTTCACGGTATTGCGGTTCTGTCCCGTTTTTTACGAAAAACAATAGTTGCTCTTCCGTTTCGATACGGGTCAAACGAACGATCGAAATGGATTTTAAAATGGTGACGACGGAGGGAAAGCGAGGATTGTTTTACCAAAGAAGAAAACGCGTGTCCGTCGTGTCGGCGCTCCTCCAATTTGTAATTTGTGTACCTTTTTTCGATCGTTTATCGACATACCGTACTTGTTAACTCTATCTATGTATGTGTATATACAGGTATATATACACATATACATATAAATAACTAAATAAATAAATAAATATACACAGGATATTACCAATCTGGTGGCACAACCGGACAGAGAGGATGATTCTACGTTAAAAAATAAATCAAAAAGAACATTTTCTCGTTCCAGGCTTCGCTTTCAAGAAAATCGAATTAAAAGATTTAACGAGTGCTCCTAAATAACTGAAAAATGAATACAATACGAGCACACGATTAACAAAAAGTTATTCCACATTAAAAAAGAAATTCGATAATGTTGAATGAAATTTTTTCGTACGATGCTTCATTTTGGAACAAATTCATACCGAATATACGATTTTTTTCGGAAATGAAGCTTTGTACTAAAAATTGTCGCTATACACTTTCAATTTCCATTTTAATTTAGAATAACTTCTCGTCGACTGAACTACTCGTTTTATACTTATTCCTTGGTTAGTTGAGTGCACTCGACTGAATTTTCAAACTCGAATTTCTCGAAAACGAACCGTCGATCGATAAAATTTTATTTTCTTCTTCCGATTTATTTTCCTACGTAGAATCACCCATTTCTCGCAGCTGCACCCCTAGATCGGCAATATCCTGCATATATATACATATGTACACACACAAACACACACATACGGTCCGATAGTACGCGGTGATTTCCCCCTGAAGAAAAGAAACTCGCGATACTCGTGGTTCAAAGAACACAGAGGAAAACGGGAAGGGTAGGTAGCTCGTAAGGCTTAAAAAAAAATATACAAGGGGAATCACAGCGTTCGAGGGAAGGAAGACATTCCAAGCGTAGGAAATCTCTATTGTACATTGATTATTGATACATTAATTATGATAATAATAAATTATATACAAAGTCACATGGCCAGAGGTCTTCTCTGATTCCGTTTTCTCGACGTAATCGTCTTTTAGTTTCTTCAATCAATTACCTCGACGCTGCTTTCTGTGGATTACAAGGTTTTTCTTTCGATTTATAGCGCTCTCCTGCCTCGGTTCTTCTTTTTTCTCGTTTTCTCTCTTTTTTTTTTATAGTTGTCCTGCCCCCTCTCTTCTTCTCAATCGAACTTATTATTATTAGAGATACTTTGCCCCCGTCCTTGCGCGTTGTCCTTTTTCCGTTCTTCATTACCGTATCTTTTTATCGCACTCCCGGATTTGTTGGTCGACCGGATGACAATACCATGTGTGAGTAATCCCTAACAGTGCCTATCTTTACTGTCAGTGATATGTTTACGATATTCTTTACGGTTCGTTGTTTCGACGATATGTTCACTTGCTCGGTAGCAGCACCCCTTTCCCTCTCTTCCGTTCACCGATCTGGACGTGGACTCGCATCCTCGATTCGCTCGAACGTTCCTCTCGCATCGTGGCAGGCGGAAACTGTTTTCACCATAGGCATACAGGAATAGACCTCAGGGAGTGGGCGTGAAAAGCGATAGAGGAATAAAAAGAGAATGCTGCATAAAAGTATTTCTCTCTCTGTTTGGCCGCGATTGCACATTAACGAGCATTAACGATTGCGCATTAACAGTTGCGTATCAGCGTTAGTTATGCTCAAGAGAATAGCAATCCCTTTATGCAACTCCCTCTTTTTATTCCTCTATCGCATCCACTTATACGATACTTCTGTCGCTAGAGTGATCTATTCCTAGATGGCTATGGTTTTCACGAGCACGACGAACGATGATGCGCGCCAGGTTCAGACTCACCTTTCAAACGAGCTCTGTGCAATATAGTTGGCTGAAGACTGCAAGGTGGAATGGCTTCATCGTTTACCGTGTTTCAACGGTGTCACTTGTTTTCACCCCACGATTTTCCTTTTGTTTGCCAAGAAACACGCTGTCGAAATTGTAGATCTGCACCTCGTAGGATGCGTATTTACACGTTCTGCATGTCCACAATGGTACTCCTCTTGCGTATTCGCGCGATTCGTCGGTCGCGATTATCGTAAGTTCAATTGTTAGATGTACAGAGAGACTTTTTTTTTCTTTTCAGTTACTTTGCGCAAATTTTCTTACGCACAATCTTTCAGAAGTCAGACTCTCCTTGTCGATTTGCGATGTGGCACGTGCAACGTAGATTAGCGACGTTCTTTTCAAATGCATCCCTCGTTAAAGTGCCCTGCACGATGTACGTGTTTTCGTACCGTTTGCTCGTCCTAAAAGTTTCTGTGGCTCGTGAACCGTTCTCTTTAAAATACCACAATTTTATCACTTGATTCTTATACTTCAATGGCCCTCAGTGCGATTGTAGATGATCTACAAATACTGTTATGGAGTGTTCCAATGATCAATGTATGGAGCGTTCATTAACACGTTCGTGGATGTGAATGTTATAGCATTCATTTCCATTGCTATAAGCACGAATGCTATAGCATTCAAATTTTAAAACCATTTATTATTCATTTAATTTTATACGATATTAATTTTTTCTAATTATTATGCATTTTAACCCTTTTAGTGCCGATCGAAAGAATTGTACCTAAGCAAAGAATATCGATAGGTAAGGTTTGAGAAAAAAATCATAAAAAAAAAAAGTAAGAATGATATTTATGAAATTAAAAAAGGAGCATTAAAAGGGTGGAAGGGTTCGACATTAAAAGGGTTAAAGTAATGGTCAACT
Organism: Xylocopa violacea; assembly: GCA_963969225.1. Lineage (NCBI taxonomy): Eukaryota > Metazoa > Arthropoda > Insecta > Hymenoptera > Apidae > Xylocopa > Xylocopa violacea. Next base: position 28,342,324 of record CAXAJV010000004.1, read on the forward strand.
GATTCATTGAGTATTTTCATATTATTTTATCTTTTCTCTGTGCATTTAAAAATTTTATTTCAACTTTTCTCTGTGTATTTAAAATCGTCTGTCTATTTCTGCAACTCACTGACATTTTTACTGTCCGCAAACGTGTTAATCATGTCCGATAATCCAATTTAATTGTTTTAAAAAGCACAATTAGTTTGGAAGAAAACAGCTTGTTATCCTGTACGTGCCCCTTCCTGTTTATTGTCAATATTTCAGGGTTCACGACGTTATTGATGGTTTGAGGGTCCCATACGTGTAATGATGTCGAGAACCATGAAATATTAACAGCATATATATTGATCGTCTGAACGCCCCATTAGAGTTTGATACGACCTTCATTGACTTCGTTCTAACTTTAATTGACCTTGACGCGATCTGGAACTACCATTAACTAACTTTGAGTACCATATTCCCACGGTGTTGAACTTTTGCAAAATTGCGTCCCTCTGAAGCGAACGGTTCTACAGACCACCAGCCACTTTCAGGACGAGCGACCCACTAGCAAGAATGATCACTCTCCCAAGATCCTTGCTCGACGTTATCTTTGTTTCACCTCCTTTTACTTTTCTCTACTTTTCTCTTTATTACGAATCCCATAATCATTAACGGAATAAACATCGACGCAGTCGAAGTCGAAAGGAGGCTGAAATGCATAATGCACCGTAGCATGCGACTCGACATTTATACTTTCTCCACGAGCGTTTATTTCTTATTGTCTTTGATCCGCCGTTTTATTACTCTTTGTGACTTACAGGGATCGCGAGAGTTCGTTCACTTACTTGTCTTCGTTTACAGATACCGAGACAGATAAGCAGGGCGCGACCAACAAACAGGAGAACAATAATTCCGTTTACGCGAACGAAAAATCACCCGAGAAATGTACGAACGGTACGGTGGAGACCAGCAACGCGAGCATGGTCAATACGCCGGATCTGAGCCCGGTGAAAAATTTACGAAACGGCCAGGTAGAGGATGGCGAGGTTCGGAAAACTAAGGTGAGATCGCCTTTAAACATTGTCACGCTTGAAGTATCATCATGTTGGGTTTAATTCATGGAGGTTTTGTTCACGATCGACAGAGATGGCCGACCGACAAGGCGTATTATATAGCAAAGGAGCTTCTCATGACCGAACGAACTTATAAGAAAGACCTTGATGTGATAAACGTGGTACGTATGCAGTTTTAAAAAAGTAATTAGTATGTATTTAAGTTTCTACATATCGTTATCCGCTTTTATAGATTGAAAACAACTATTAAGTATAAAAAGGTCTGCAAACTATATTTTGTAGAATAACTTGGAAATTATAAAGCAGGAAGAAAATTGCTATAGTAATCACATACCCCATTTCTGTTCCACAGTGGTTTAGAGAGGAAGTATTTCGAGAGGCAGAATTAGAGGGTGAATCGATCGTTTCGCTGATCGAGCTTTTAGCGGACGTTCACGGACCATGCCTCCAAGAAATGGAGGCAAGATTAGAGCGGTGGGAAAGTAACGCTAGGCACAATATCGGCGATTTTCTTTATAACACCTTGTTGAACGTGCTGTCGCTTTACGATCAATATCTGGAGAACCTAATACCTGTCCTCGAGAAGATGGAATACTACATGAAAACGTCGCGTCGTTTCGACCAGCTGTGCCGTGATTTCGAGGCGCAGAAGCACTGTTATTTACCGATAACATCATTCCTTTTAAAGCCGTTGCAGCGATTGTTACATTACAACAGTATTATTGATAGTATGTCAGCTATTTCTAGCTAATATACCTAATCTACACACAATGACTGAGAAATATATTTATAGACTGTGACTTGGATTTCGATTGAAATATCTTTTTTTTCAACATGTAACAAGATTTTGAATTGCTGTTATATAAGAAATATTATTGCATGCAAAAAATCTCTGGTATATAAATACTTTTTTCAGTCATTGTATGTATATGCATTGCTGTACAATTTACATGCATCATGATCGTTCAATCTTCTTAGGATTATTAGATCATTATCCGAAAGATCATACGGATTTTGAAGATTGTTTGGCAGCAAGAGATCGATTAGGTGAAACGTTGCTTGAAGGTCTTAGCATAATTAATCAAGCGGCAAGTATTTACAATATCTATTGATACTTAGAACACTATTCTTTAGTAATTAATGTGTGTACGAATTATAATTGCGTAGAAGAATCTGGTTCAGCTTTGTGAAATGCAAAGGGATATCGGTGGTTTCGATAATTTAGTTCAAGAAGGCCGTAGATTCATTAGGCAAGGATGCCTTCAAAAATATAGTCGTAAAGGTTTTCAACAAAGGATGTTTTTCCTGGTAAGTTTTGCATTAATATCGGCAACAAATTAAATGGTCAGTGTTTTAATTAACTTTTAGTCGGTATTTTATAGGGACAATTCAGATTAGGTTATTTTAAATGGTTAATTTAGGTTAGGTTAGTTAAACTAGTAAACACGATATAAAGCAGAAAAAACACAATATTAAATCCATTTCATTATAGACTCGTTGTAAGTTGAAAAATAATTTCGTTCAATTCAAAGGATACTGATCCTTCATATTTAATTACTAATCATTCATGTTAAAGTACTGACCACTAAAATACAAGCCATTAATATCTTTGATTCAACTTAATTTGTTGCTTTCAATTGTCTCTCAGTTTTCCGATATATTACTGTACACATTCCGTACTCAACAACCGACCCAGTGTTTCCGTGTTCATGGTCAACTTCCATTAAAAGGAATGAAAATTCGAGAGGGTGATAACAAAACTGGTTCAGAATTTACATTTATAATCGACGCCCAAGGAAATCAGTGAGTAACCGTGCATTAGTACATGTGAATACTGTTCCGTTTAAGTAAATTATTGAACGTAACAAGGTGCTAAAAGGACGACGGGGTCTCTATAGTTACTAAGAGGTCAATTGACTGTAGTTAACTCAAGTGATCTATTATTCCGATATAAATGTCCCAGACTCATATTAATGAACATTTTAGGGGCAAGCAATTGACTGCAGAAATCTTCTTCATACTACCATTATGGTCTTTCTTTTCTTCTCCTCTTGTCCCCCTTGTCAAATATATTTAAGTCTGCGGTTTTTATTTCAGACCAATAACAGTTGCTGCGAATAACGAAGAAGAAAAAGAAAGATGGTTAGAAGACTTGAACATGGCTATCGCTCAAGCTGATGCAGATTTAAAAATGCCATACTTAAATTTGAAACCTTGCAGTAATTATTATGAGTGCAATAATTTCCAGCAGGTGTTGAAGAGAGATTTATTTTTATAATATCCTAGGTTCAGCCGACGAAGTGGGCGACGGTGTTGGATTAGACGCAGATAGAGGAAGTTGTGGAGGTGCTAAAGCTTCTCAACCAAGCAATACGACCGTACACGCTTGTTGGCATCGAAACACGAGTATCAGTTACAGTGATCAATTACGAGCGTTTCAAGTAAGTGAAAATTCAATCTCGTGTCTTAACCATAAATCCAAAATATTGACGAAAAAGGGATTAAAATACTAACCAGTAAAATACAAATAAAAAAAAGTTATAGCCTTATAAAAAAGTTTAATTTTAAATGTAGATTCAATGTATACAATACAGAATATTGTTAAATACGAATGATGTATAATACATTTCAACATTTTCAATTCGATATAGAAGTACTTAAAGCAGTGGACAGTTAATGTAGTTACTGAAAAATGTAGCATGGTGTTAAGCTGCTTTGGATTTATATTTATTTTTCAATATGTATACTTATTCATTCTAGAACCAACTCAGTGGATTTCTGTTACGGAAATTTAAGAATAGTAACGGTTGGCAGAAACTGTGGGTCGTTTTTACCAACTTCTGTCTGTATTTTTACAAATCACACCGCGACGACTTCCCGTTGGCTGGTCTGCCACTGTTAGGATATACCGTGACAACTCCGTCAGAGAAGGATGGCATCAATAAAGATTTCGTATTCAAATTACAATTTAAGAATCACGTTTATTTCTTCCGCGCTGAAAGCGATTACACATTTGGACGGTGAGGACAATTTTTAGGTTTATTTATAGAAGTCCGACTAAAGAAATGCAAACGTTTTTTTCAGGTGGATCGAAGTGATTCGAAGCGCTACTCAGCAAAGCCACGTGTCAAGTAGCTTTAATGGAAAAGAAGGATATTAACATACGTGTTCTATAGAACATTGAAAGAGAAATGTTTTGCTAACGAATTGCAAAAGAACGTTTGGACAATGTAGCGCTATATGCTACATTGTATCAAATCGTTATTTTATTTTAAAATGTAGTATTAGAATTAATATAGTATTAAGATGTTGAACGATCTTAACATCTTCAAGTTAAAGCTGAGTTAGCGTTGAACATTTTAAAATTATGCGGCCTTATTCGAAAACTGAAATCAAATTTATACAACTAAAATTGAAATCGACAATCAAATCGGAATCATAAACATAAACGAAAAACAATGCAAGACTGTTTTTCGTAAAAAGATCAAAGCGAAACGTTTTACGTAGGGAAAGCATTTATTTTGTCCTCGTTATTCGAAGCAATTCCGATGTTGAGATACATCGCATTCTTCATGCTTTTCTTGCACTTTGACAATTGACGCGTACTCAAAGATACGCTTGATAAGAATGATAATTGGATATGTAAATATAATTACATAGATCTAAACATATCGCGTTCTGTTTGGAATTTATATTGAATCTAACATATGAATCTGAATGTAGTCGGATTGTCGATAAGAACTTATTGTTTGTCATTGGAAGAGCGAGGCTTCGATATCGAGAATGAAAAAGGATTTAGATATTAACGAGAAACCTTGGACCAATTTTATAATAAATTTCTACAGCGATCTATGTCTTAAAAAGACAATAATTTTTGTTAGCCTACTAGAGTTTCTTTCTTCGTTATTGAATTGATATTAACGGGAGTTCTAAAGAATCTATTTCTACATTATTACTAAGGATTTTATCATTTCGCGGTTTTTTAATTGCCACCTGCCATCGTTGTGGCTTTCTCGAGGTAATACCCGTCTCGATTACGGAAAGAGCAGGTATACGAATTAGTGTTCAACGAGAAACTTTTACGCACCATGCGTGTGAACATTTATAACGAATGCATGTATTTAAAAAGAGAGAAAGAATCTTTACAATAATACAAATACACATATCTATGTGAACCACTCACCGACGCGAAAAAGAGAAGTCCGTAAATTAATGGTTATCTGTTTTTTAGTTACTACAATTGTTTTGTTATAATATAGAATTTAATTAATATATACATATATATTATATATTATATATATACAAATGACAGAAAAAAAATTAGTTTTATACTTGACGAATCGTACTCACAATCGCGCATTGGACGTGCTGCAACTTTGTTCAGCAGCTATTCGAAATGCTCGTGGATCACAAAGAGAAACATCTTTAAAATTGCCAAACTCGTACGTTTATTTCAGTACAATTATATTGTTTACAATTTAAATACGGTTCCATAACGTAGATTGAAAATACATCGTTATGTAATATTATGTATCGATATTTCGTAATAAACGTACATTAATACTTTTACATTTTTTACGACCAATCACTATACAAATAAACGTACTACAGGTAGAAAAGCCTTGATAACTGTTCGTAATCTTTATATTGTAAGATGCAATAACGTAAATTTGATCGATATTGGATGTAAAAAAAAAAAAAATGGTAATCATTGGCTTTTTTTTCTTTTTTGATTAATTAGACAAGTTTCCGCTGGAATTTGCGGAAATAGGTACGTAAACATTGTACTAGTCCGTATACAAATCAATTTTTTTACCTGACATTATCGTATTTTATTACTACTTTTATAGGAGTTTGAAGAAAAACGTTCCGAAGTGTGGTCGAGACCCGCTGGAAAACAAATGTGCACACAGACGATTTTTCCAATTGTATGGAAAGAGAAACTGGAAATACCCATAATAGAATCGTAAGCGATCGTCAGTGATATCCGTTAATCGTTTCCTTGGTATTACAGTAACCGATTGAAGATGGATAATCCTGTTCATATTAAATACAGCGGAGCTGGTCAAACTAGTGTTCAACGTGAGAATTGCGAACGCAAACTATCCTTGAGAGACGAGAGTAAATGATAAAATCGTCATTCTTTAATAACAATCACGAACTGAAGAGATATATATTTCCACGAATCACGTTATACGAGTGTATTGTTAAAAATACAAGTAGAATTATACAAACATAAATTGTATACTAATCGCTGTCAAATGTCGTAAATAGAATGTTATTAGATTTGGGTCAATGTCTAAAACACGACGCGGGGTTATCGTTGCTTATTTAACTTTTACTGAAATGGGTTTGTTGCTCGATTGCAATCGTAACAACGATATTTTTCTTCGACGAAGCTTTCCCAGTGATGCAACGAGATTCGCGTTATTGATCTTTAAAAAAACACTGCGCGTGGTGCTGCGTGATTGACATTGCTTGCGGAGCAAAGTGACCATTTAGAGAGAAAAAACTTGTGCACGAAATTTCCAATGACGTAACTCGTGGTCGCTAACTGGTTGTAATGATTGCTATCATTTGAATTTTTCTGACTTTGGTCGGGGATACCCTGTTCCTTACATATTCAATGGGAATTGATGCAAGCCAGAGAAGAATAGCCCAAAAGATAATAACAACCCCATATTCCACAATAACCCAACAAGTAAAAACTGGAACTTTTATTTTTCAGTAACAAGTTGAAGAATTTGTGGATTTGCTACAAAAACGATAAGACAAAGAATACGCAAAAAAGATTTCTTATTATAAATCATCATGCCAATCCTTCAAGGATTTGAAATGGTACATCACGGGTATGCAGGGACTTTCACTTTATCTTCTTCAATGAAAGAATTTGTTCTCGTGTCATCCAGAGATGAAAAACTGCGAGCAATAATTTTTAACTTCCGGCATAAACGAATCAACAACAGTAAAGGACAAGTCAGTTATGGAGTCTGTGATTGACGGCAGGAGAAAAAATGGTAATGGCTGTTTAGATTGACGAGGATTTACGAGTTCAACGACGTCTGTTTATTTGCTGGAGGTAAGAGAGACGGGACGAAAGCAGGATTTGATAATTATACGCGTTACCTTAGCCTTGGCCAACAGCTGGTTTTTTTGCCCTCGTTGTACCGTTTCTTGGTTGGATAAGCATTCGAAGAAGCGGCAGCGGTTTACAGGAAGAACCACGAGAAGTCAGAGTGGGAGAGACGATATAAAGATGAGCGTCTAGCGAACAATCGGTATACTAGAATCGATTCGACATGATGTGGAGATACCGAACGGTTGGGCTTTTCGCCTTGTTGGCCCTCTTCTGCGTTTACGCGCAAGGTATATTTCTAAATCATACTTCTTCATCTTCCTACTAACGAGTATTTAATGCTTCCGACGATATATAATTTCTCCAATTTATTTTTGCTATACTATCGTATTACGCTTATTACATTTTTCTTAATCCGTAAATGACAGTTTGTACGTCTTGTAATTATCTTCCCAGTTTTTCAAACGCTCCATAATTCATATTTTGACTATATCACTAATCATATTATGTATGGAAAAAATGGATTTGTTTTAATTTTTAAATCACGAAATATTTGTTTAGCCGCAGAGACGAGGGAAAAGCGTAGCGTACATGGATTGCCTGATCCAGTCAGTTTCGTGAAATCCCTTGCAAGTCCGGGTGGCTTGGGTGGTCTAGGCGGTGGACTCGGTGGAGGATTCGGCGGAGGATTTGGCGGTGGCGGTGGCGGCGGTGGTGGAGGAGGATTTGGTGGAGGTGGAGGATTCGGAAGCGGCGGCGGCGGCGGATTTGGTTCTGGCGGCGGATTTGGTGGTAGCAAAGGTGGAGCTGGCTGCCAGACCGGAGGTTGCGGTGGAGCTGGCACTGGAAGTGGTGCAGGAGGTGGTGCAGGTGGTGCGGGAGGTGGTGGTGGAGCTGGCGGTGGAGCTGGCGGTGGACCTGGCGCTGCAGGTAGACCTGGAGGACACGGAGGAGCTGGTGGAGGTGCTGGTGGAGCCGGTGGTTATGGTGGCGCTGGTGGTTATGGAGGTGCTGGAGGTGGAGGCGCTGGTGGAGCCGGCGCAGGCGGTGGAGCCGGAGGTGGAGCTGGAAAGGGAGGTGGTCTAGGAGGATATGGTAGCACCGCTGCTGGAGGCGGATTTGGTGGTTCAGGTGCCGGAGGTGGCGCCGGTTCCGGAGGAGGCGCTGGTGCTGGAGGTGGTGCCGGTGCCGGAGGAGGAGCTGGAAGGGGAGGTGGTGCAGGAGGATATGGTAGCACCGCTGCTGGAGGCGGATTTGGCGGTTCGGGTGCTGGTGGAGGCGCCGGCGGATATGGTGGTGCTGGAGGTGGCGCCGGAGGACACGGAGGTGCAGGAGCAGGCGGTGGAAGTGGTCTTGGAGGAGGTTCTGGTGGAGGCCTAGGAGGTGGTGCCGGTGGTGGCGGAGGTATAACCAGTATAACTTAAATTTAAACAGAAAATAATTATGCGAAACTAATATCGTTATTTTTAAAATATGTGCAGGATCTGGAGTAACAAAGACAGGTGGATATGGTGGAGCTGGTGGATATGGTGGTGCAGGCGGTGGAGCTGGTAGTGGTGGTTATGGTGGCGCCGGCGCTGGTGGTGGCCGCGGTGGTGGAGCTGGCGCAGGAGGTGGCGCTGGAGCTGGTGGATACGGTGGCGCAGGCGGTGGAGCTGGTAGCGGCGGTTATGGTGGCGCAGGTGGTGGAGCTGGTAGTGGCGGTTATGGTAGCGCCGGCGCTGGTGGTGGCCGCGGTGGTGGAGCTGGCGCAGGAGGTGGCGCTGGAGCTGGTGGATACGGTGGCGCAGGCGGTGGAGCCGGTAGCGGCGGTTATGGTGGCGCAGGTGGTGGAGCTGGTAGCGGCGGTTATGGTGGCGCAGGTGGTGGAGCTGGTAGCGGCGGTTATGGTAGCGCCGGAGCTGGTGGTGGCCGCGGTGGTGGTCTTGGTGGTGGAGCTGGTCTGGGTGGTGGAGCAGGAGGTAGCGGTGGCTATGGTGGCGCAGGTGGCGGAGCAGGAGGTAGCGGTGGCTATGGTGGCGCAGGTGGTGGCGGAGCCGGTGGTAGCGGAGCCGGTGGTTATGGCGGCGGTGGCAGTTGCCCTGGTGGATGCAAAGGTGGCTACGGAAGCGCTACCGCCAATGCAAACGCTTTTGCAAGTGCAAATGCTAACGCAAATGCAAACGCTCATGCAAGTGCAAGTGCAACAGCGAATGCAAATGCTGGTGCTGGAGGTTTTGGAGGTCCCGGAGGTTTTGGAGGTTTCGGAGCGCCCGGTCATGGAGTCGAGTATGTTTAATCTGTTTATTTATTTGCTTATCCTAGCAATCTTTGAATATGTTACAAATAATTAATCTGTGAAGTAACTAATTCAATAATTGGTATTATGCTAGTCTTTTCTCCCGCATGGGCGATATCAATGAGGGGGCGAAGAAGAGTGGCAGCGTAGATAATGCCAAAGGCGTTTACAGTAGTAGTAGCGCCAACCTCGATTCCACCGGAAAAGGATCGTACAAAGTAGCGGCTGGCAAGATTGTTTAAATCGCTTTGCTGAAGAAAACCTAGATGGATGGCCATGATAAATCACCCGATTTTCACTTTGGGGATAAGCCAAAATTTCATCTGTGATCAAGCGTGAAAAGTGTTTACACCTCGGAAACGTATATACGCCTAGAAAGATTCATTAATTCACCTCTTTTTCGATCTACACATAGACTCTGTTATACTGCTGATGAATGAAATACACGTGCGAATTTCGCGTGGGGGAGAAGCTTTTCATCTCAAGTGCTTCACATGATGTAAACTATGCAATTTAAATAAATGATTAATCCTTACTTATGTACATAATTTTGTTGCATAAAAAATAATATTCTCTACGATTCTACTCCATGTGGTAACTATCATAATATGTATTATATTAATTCATGCCTTCTAATGAATACTTCTGCGATTATTTTCCTCTTATTTTTTTTGCAAAATAATATCCTGAACAACAGAATTTGTACATAGTAGATTATAAAGCTATTCTCAACGCAGAATCAATTTTCTACCAGTTATTATCAATAATTATGCATTGCACGTTTATGCGCGCGCTTGGTCGATAAAATCATGTTTCCAAGGCGCACCGAGGCTATTGGTTACAGAAACAATATATATAACTGCACATTAGAGATTCTTTTAGTGTCGTTATGAATAATTTATAAGTTAACACAGGTATCAGGTAATCGACTATCTTTGGTATACATCGGTTACGTAAGTGGTTACATCTATGGTATTTCCATAGATGTGCTGTTATATTTAAATCTATTAGCACAGTGATGAATAATCTCTGAGCCGTGATGTGCGTTATTTACGTCACCGATTCCAGTCACCTAAGATCTACAACTTTGATGTTTAGCATACATATGGTACGTGAAGTCATGAATTAGTTTTTAAACGATCTATGATTTATAAGCAAATATAAAAATGTAACAAAACTATTAACTTTTTAGGTATGACGCGCTTGTCTGCAACACTCTATCCTTGGGACGGCGCGCCTGGCTACGGATGGCAAAAAAATCGATCAAGTCTACTTCACTGCGACATCGCATAGGAATACAGATCTAAATGAATAAATTATAATTTTTTTATACATTGCAACGACATCGAGAAACTTTATTAAACGTACAATACCGTCCAAAACCATGATATCCACGAAAACCACTATCCGTTTAAATCCCACGTAGCGCGATCGCGCTGTTCAGATTTCATGTTGAAAGGACCCACTAGATTTTAACGTGATGGAGTACAACTAACAGTGGTACTTGTGGTATTGATGCTTGTCTCATTATTACTTCTTTTTCATGTAAACCATATAAGTAATACATTTTGCGTTAACTAGCACGAACAGACAAAAATAGGACAATCACTATCGCGCCGCTTGGCTCTTTTTGTACTCGGTTAAGACAAGCTTTGTTTTTTCAATGACCCCTGGGAGCCAAACAGCTATAGTGGCGAACCATTCAAATTAATTGTATCCACGGAAAGCCACTATAGTGGCGTACTATTAAAATTGATGCTATCCACGCAAAACCACTATAGTAGCGTACCATTAAAATTGATGCTATTCACGCAAAGCCACTATAGTGGTGTACCATTAAAATTGATGCTTCCACGCAAAGCCACTATAGTGGCGTATCATTAAAATTGATGCTATCCACGCAAAGCCGCTATAGTAGCGTATCATTAAAATTAATGTTATCCACGCAGACACTATAGTGGCGTATCATTAAAATTGATGTTATCCACGCAAAGCCACTATAGTAGCGAACCTTAAAAAGTGATGGTATCCACGGAAAGCCACTATAGTAGTATACCGTTCAAACTGATAGTATCCACGGAAAATCACTATAGTGGCGTACCGTAAACAGGTCTAAAAAGTTAATATAACAGAGAATTCACAAATTTTGTAATTTTTTTGTATTAAATATTAATATTATTTGATCATGGTAATGTTTTTTTTATATTACATTGTTTATGATCTTAGTTTAATGTCAGTATTATAGACCACTAAGAGGAGGCAGCAAAAAACTTTAAGTGCTTGTTGCTATAATGATATTTAATTTGGATGTTAGAGTGATTGATGGTAAGTACAAATATATTTAACGTTCTAAGAGTGTCTAGACAGAGGCGTCTAGAAACTAAGAGCGTCTCTAGGCAGAGGCGTCTTTCAGTCAAGGTTACTATTCATTTCTGAAGGATAATAAATATTACACCACTATTGTTTTTTTTTTTTTTTTATTCATTTCTTCAATTCTTTAATAGGAACATTTTAGATCCGTTTGAATGTTAATCGGTTACATCATTATCTTATTGGCCATCAACCGATAGCAATCTGCGCATCGATCACAGTACAATCGTTTCGAAGAATCGGCATTAATTTTCTGTCAATCATCGAGACAAACGTGTAGGATTCCGGGTGTGAAAATATAAGAATTCATTTTGCCTTAAGATTGTATCATAAACGGTAAGTATGTCAAATAAATTACCAGTAAAAGTACCAATAATACAAAATAAAATAATGTTACAATTTATATCGCTCGCTTTAATTGCAACGTAATATCAGCCGTTAACAATGTCGTTCTTTGCAATAGATTATCCTTTTACAGAAACTGGTCCAGCGCCTGCCCAACCTGAAACAACGTTTCAATTCATAAGTGTCGATGAATTCGGTTGTTCCTACCTAATAAATTTCTGCTGGATTTGCGACACTTACTGCTTGCACTGCTACTCGCATGAGCGGATGCACCGCTGGATGACCAGGAACCGCTTCCAGCGTGACTTGCTGCACTGGCTCCACTGGAAGCCCAGCTTCCACTGTTCGCTTGTCCTAAAGCTTGGCCTGGCACTGAAACATAACAAGTCGTTGTCACTTAATACGCTGTTCTTGAAAAGTTTAGAGCGTGTTACTATTTGAAAACAAAGAAAGACTTGAATTACGGTAACTGTATTATGCTTAAATAGATAGATTGTATAATATTATGTGCAACGTGCACGGCCACGTAATGTTGAATTACGTAACGTCGCGTACGTTAAGAAAGCGGAAGCTGTTCGATAGGATCAGCGATTGTCATTAATTAACAGCTCGCGTTTCTTATTTATGTTTTACTGTCAGAGTGATTTTATCAATGAGCCCGCTATATTGGATCCTCTTCTTATTCATTCGCAGATGAGCCTTGAAATTTGTTCCCATTGTTCAGGGATTTACGTTCTATTTACTCTAACTGAAATCTTAAGCCGAGACTTCTGTCCTTTAACCTTTCGCGATCCGATGTTTTGCGTTTCAGATCGTGATACTAGAATTCACGTAATGATATCGTAATCGATACATTCGTTATCGTAATTGTTTTCTAAGTATTATAGTTATATACTAGACTGCACGTAATCATATAGTAATCGATACATTCGTTATCGCAATTGTTTTCTAAGTATTATACTTATACTTTCTGCGCGCCAATGAAACAATTATCGTTATCAGTAAAATGCAGGCAACATAGATTTATTCAAAGGATTACTGTCTACATTTTATTGAGCACCTTACTGACACACAGTGTTGGTTCTTGGTCGTATTGAGGCTTTCGCCTATAACCGACAGATGTTGGAGTAGCTTTTAAAACCACTGCACAAGTTCCTGTTCTGGCTAGCAATCACTATCATCATTTCTATTTCAGATGGGATTTGGGGTATAAATACCGAAAAACCAGATCTTTGAGAGACTCTATTGGCTGAAAGAATATTATTCTATGAGTATCAAACACTCCCAAGTGATTAAAATACGCCACCCGAAAGTATAGTACTACAACACACTCGATGGTCAACGGCTATGACACGAACGGGGCGAAAAAACGCCCAGACCGAGCGATTACCCATCCCAATCCGTGCCGCTTAATCGTTAATCGCAAGACTACCGATGCAAGCAGCACTGCCATGCCGTTGGCACAGATTTATTCAAAGTAAGTGAACGTACCTCCAGAATAAGAGCCAGCATTTGAATTGGCGTAGCTGGAAGCTTGAGCACCGCCAATCGCTCCAGGCAAAGCGCCGCCGAGAGAATTTCCATTATTGTACCCAATTTGCCCAACCAGACCTCCGAGTCCGTCTTCGCTAACTCCAATACCTCCTCCACTCCCTGTGCCACGATTTACGGCGAGTGGATTTTTTGCTCCTGTAGGACTACCGCTAGTAGCTGGCCCAGTATTCCAGCTCGAGCTAGGATAATTAGTGGATGGATGGCCTACATTTCCTGGCTGAACATTACCATCGCTGGAAGGACTGAAAGTCACTTGGACAGGTATGCTGCCTGGGCCTGAGATCCCAAACCCGACTGGTGTTGGACTACTAGTGTCTCCTCGTACAGGTTTTGCTGCGCCGAGGAAAGGATTATTTGCACCGACATGGCTCCAAGTCCCCGCTCCTGTGGCTAAACTAACGCTTCCCGGTTTCACAGACCCTTGAAGGAAAACATTTCCTTGTCCGATCGGTTTATTTGTAGATGTTAGAGATGGACCTAAGGAAGACACCATTTAAAATCTGATGCGGCTACAAACAAAGTAAGTAATTACCAATATTGGTATTAGGGACTTTTCCGGTTAAGAACGGGTTCCATGGATATAATTTTGATACGTCTCCGGGGATTTTATTCGCATTTTCGGTCTTGTCGATGTACGATGGACTTCCTGGACCAGATGGACAGCCAATTGTTCCGGGAGTACAGCCATATGGACTTCCTGGAGCAGGTGAACAGCCACTTGTTCCAGGAACACAGCCAGATGGACTTCCTGGGCCAGACGGACAACCCCTTGTTCCAGGGGTACAGCCATATGGACTCCCTGGAGCAGGTGAACAGCCACTTGTTCCGGGAATACAGCCAGGTGGACTTCCTGGGCCAGACGGACAACCCCTTGTTCCAGGGGTACAGCCATATGGACTCCCTGGAGTAGGTGAACAGCCACTTGTTCCGGGAACACAGCCAGATTGACTTCCTGGGCCAGACGAACAACCCCTTGTTCCAGGGGTACAGCCATATGGACTCCCTGGAGCAGGTGAACAACCACTTGTTCCGGGAATACAGCCAGGTGGACTTCCTGGGGCAGACGAACAGCCCCTTGTTCCAGGAGTACAACCAGATGGACTTCCTGGACCAATTGGAGTTCCAGTAGACGGTTGACCGCTTCCTCCAGGAATGACTTGTTGAGGACCTTGCCAGGAATTGGTTGGATAGCCTCCTAATGGTCCAGACGTTTTGTTAACGCCAGCAGATGGATTGTACTGATCGCAGGGTCTGGAATTCGCTAATCCATTCTGACTTGTTCCTCTATTGCATCCACTTTGGCCTCTGCAACCTTGCGCTCCAGCCGTGCAGCCCGTACCTGTACCTCCTGGTTGAGGTTTAGCTCCGGTATCAAAGCTACCAGGTTGGTGGGAAGGTTTACCAGTTTCGTCGCCACCGTAAGGACCAGGCTGGTAAGAAGGCTTTGCTGTTCCCGGTCCACCATAAGAACCTGGCTGATAAGAAGGTTTTATTGTTTCAGGGCTACCATAAGGGCCTGGCTGATAAGAAGGTTTCGTTGCTCCGGGGCCACCAGAAGGACTAGGCTGATAAGAAGGCTTCGTTGTTCCAGGGCCACCAGAACGACTAGGCTGATAAGAAGGCTTCGTTGTTCCAGGGCCACTAGAAGAACCAGGTTGATAAGGTTTTGTTATTCCCGGTTCACCGTAAGGACTAGGCTGATAAGACGGCTTTGTTGTTCCAGAGCCACCATAAGGACCAGGCTGATAAGGTTTTGTTGTTCCCGCACCACCTGGTTGGTAAGAAGGTCTTTCAGTGCCGGCGCCATCATGAGGACCAGGTTGGTAAGAAGGTTTACCCGTCCCTGCACCATCGTAAGGACCAGGTTGAGTAGCGGGTGCTTTAGAGCCTCCTGGTGCTTGATTAACGTTAATATAAAAGATCTTGCTGTCTTTACTGTCGGGTGTTTTAGGACTTGTGCCTGCGGGTGTACCGGAAAACATACGAGTACCAGCTCTCCAAGAACCACCTTTAACGCCACTGTAACTTGGAGTCTGAGTTCCGGATGGACCGTTTGGAGACCCTGTTGTTCCGGCTTTTCCAAACGGAGAACTGCCAGAGGATGTATAAGTAGGACTAGAAGTTGGCGTTCCGCTTGCTGGATAACTAGAAGTAGGCCCGCTTCCTGCCCCAGCAGAAGCTGAACTCACGGCGTTTGCCACGCTAACGAGATTTGGGTAAGCTCCATTAATTTGCGGTGATCCACTGCCCGGCTGTTGTCCTTGTCCGCCAGAAGGTCCATATGACGGTCCAGGAGGTCTACCTTGCGGTGATCCACTACCAGGCTGTTGTCCTTGTCCTCCAGAAGGTCCAAAGGGACTACCTTGCGGTGAACCACTCCCAGGCTGTTGTCCTTGTCCTCCAGAAGGTCCAAAGGGACTACCTTGCGGTGAACCACTCCCAGGCTGTTGTCCATGTCCTCCAGAAGGTCCATATGAAGGTCCAGGAGGTCTCGTTTGCGGTAATCCACTGCCAGGTTGTTGTCCTTGTCCTCCAGAAGGTTTATACGAGGGTAGAAAAGGATTGCTCTGCGGTGATCCACCACTAGGCTGTCGTCCTGGTCCTCCAGAAGGTCCATATGAAGATCCAGTTGGTCTACTTTGTGGGGACCCACTGCCAGGATATTGTCCTTGTCCTCCAGAAGGTTTATACGAGGGTAGAAAAGGATTGCCTTGCGGTAATCCACCACTAGGCTGTTGTCCTTGCCCTCCAGAAGGTCCATATGAAGGTCTAGTTTGCGGTGATCCACTACCAGGCTGTTGTCCTTGTCCTCCAGAAGGTCCAAAGGGACTACCTTGTGGTGAACCACTGTCAGGTTGTTGGCCTTGTCCTCCAGAAGGTCCATATGAAGGTCTACTTTGCGGTGATCCACTACCAGGTTGTTGGCCTTGTCCTCCAGTAGGTCCATATAAAGGTCTACTTTGCGGTGATCCACTGCCAGGTTGTTGTCCTGAACCTCCAGAAGGTCCATATGAAGGTCCAGGTGATCCACTGCCAGGTTGTCCTTGTCCTCCAGAAGGCCCATAAGGTTTTCCGTCACCACAACTGCCATAAGTGCCTCCAGAACACCCGGCTGGAGACCCTTGTTTTGGAATGTTGGTTCCAAGAAATGGTACTGGAGATTGTTTCACAGGACCAACACCGCTTGAGCCTAAATTAAAAATGAATTCAATCCTCGTATAAGGTCCTCTAATTATCTTGAAACTTCTTTCATTTAAATACTTAAATAAATCGGACTATATTTTCGTCTACACTCTTTTCCTCCGAATGATAATATTTAGCCGTGAATTTATACGAAAGAAAAACTTGTTGCTCGGACGATCCGCTAAATGCTTATCTCAACTGACATGAACAAAATTCTAGCTAACCTTGAGCGCAACCGGTGCCAGTTTGATAATCGCCTGAGCATCCAGAACCTGTTTTGGGTTCATTGTTCCAAGTTCCACCGGGCGAACTTGATCCGCCTACACTAGGTGAATTTCGTGGACCCGCATTCCAACTGCCCACAGAATGCGGACCAGTTCCTGGCGCATTCGGACCACCACGTCCTTGATCCGAACTAGGTTTCGACGTAGATCCAGGACCAGTGTTCCACCCTGATCCAGGTTGTTGACCAGGCGACGCTTGACCTGACCCTGGAGACAATTGGTTCCAGGGAGAACCCGAACTTGGTCCTCCAGCTTGCGGACGACCTGCCTTGCCTGGAGTTGTTCCAGACGGAACGCCACTTCCTGCACCACTTGCGGCGTTCGCGGTACTTCCAGTCCCTGCATATGTTTCTGGACCGCTAGAAAAAGGGACTCCTACTTTTTGTACGGACGGACGCGATCCCGGTTTGCCTCCACGTCCGCGACCATGACCGTGATCATGCTGTTTATACTGCCCATCGTCCTGAAGACATTCGTCTTCGTTTTCCTCTTCCGGCTCTGTTTCCTCTTCGTCCTTTTCCCAATAATCGTCGTCTTCCCACTTGCATTTCGCGCAGTCGCGACTGCGGCTTCCTTTAACCCCGCTGTTCGACGGATTGTTACCACCGTAGCCGGTACTGTCGTAACTTCGAATTCCTTTGTGTCCGTCGTGACTTCCAACGGTTCCAGGATAGCTTCCCAGGCCAGCAGACGCGCTCGCTGATGCAGACGCGCCGCCTATTTTTAGAATAAATGAAAACAGTTGATAATCATAATTAACTCGACCATTTATCCGGCTTATTTGTAAACAAAATACGCATTAGATGTTAAATTGCTTCCTCTGTTTGTTCCAAAGACTCCTATAAACTATAAACGTCATATCACTCTGATTTTCCTCTAACGAGAATAACATAATGCAACAAGTGTTTCAATAGTGTTTCAATGCACGCAGGAGATTATATATATTTCAACCTTCTAGTTTATGCATTTCTTTAAAGATAACACTATATTTGCCAGTTACATAACTATCAGAGAGTTCTCAGAGACGATTAGAATAAATTACTTTTTGTACTTCTTTTACCGCGAGATTTGTAAGCCATCCTTAGCGCTCAAAGTCGCACGCAATTTTATCCTTAGGCATATTCTTTCTTACGTTACATTACGTATCGCAGGATCCGTCCAGGCACACAAAACTTGCTTGAACTTGTTCGCAATTGGAATGTAAGAATAGTAATTTATTATTCGAGGAAACAACATAAAGGCCACAGAAAAATGATAGACAATTTCAGTTACCTGAACCAACAATGACCGTTACGATCAAGAGGACGAACGCTGAGAACCGAATCGTTTGAATTGTCCCGATCATCCTGAAGTGATCTGACACAGTTGAATTCTTGGTCGTTCTTCAGGAGCCTCGGATCATTGCGTGGTGAATCTCGATCGCGAATACTTCTATATATAAGGATACCCCCGACAGTGAAAGGATGTATTGTGCCCGAGTATCATCCCCGACCGCCGAGACGCGCCTCTGAATATGGGTGGCAATGAGTAATACAATTGTTTAGCTCTCTCTAGCGGACAGAGATCCCGCAAGGCACGGAGTACGCTGTACGACGACTGGTTTCTGCCGGCCGGCTTTGCCACAACTACGTCATTCGTGTTTAGGAGTTTCCACGAGAGATGCACCATTCCCCTCACGTTTCTGCTGAAGAGGAAGAAAGATCATGCAAATCGAACGTGACATTCTTCTGCAATGATTTTGTTTTTCGTTTTTTACACACGCTCGTTTGGCGAAGTTGGTTATCGATTTTGTTTGTTTATTTGCGATGACACGCGAGCTAAAGATACAGGCTAAAAAGAAGGCAACGAAAGAGGAAATGCGAAGAGAATCATAAGCGTGACGACTTTTAATCGAGCTTCCTAATCGAAGGCGTCGCATTATCTCGATTTCAAAATCCACTGAGCCTTCTAGATTCGTATGAAATAATATTCTTCTGGAACGCTAGTGTGAATGATAGCATGCAATTTCTGCGAATCGTAAAGAAGAGAACCGACGAGCATTGTGCAATTGTTACTGCATGATTGCACAGTTATTTATAGATCATACGCTTTGTTTAACGGTGCTTCATTATTAAACTTCGATATCCCGGATATGCTATATATCAGAATTCGGAAAAACCTGCAATTTTTTATCTTCTTTCATTCAAGATAATAAATAATTTTAATTTATTAAAGATTGGTATGATCGAAAGACGGTTAGTTATACATTATCCATTCATCGTTTCCATAATATTAATACCAGTGAGTCAAGTACATTTGAAATGTTTGACTTTAACAGTTTCACGAAGTATATCTTGTACGTAACGTATAAAATATTGTTTAAAGCATTTTATATTGTGCGGAAGTATGATTAGTACATGAATGGCATTTAAGTCGATTTGAATTTCGCGGTTATCGAACAATGGGAAAATCGATGCACGAGTGTAGTATCGATTGTAACGATCTGACGCCGAGCCTCATAGAGAGTGGTACTTTGGTGACGCACGATAACGGGTGGTAAAAATCCAGGGTAAAGTTTTAATATCATTCAACAGTGTGTTTAAGTGGGTGAGTTTTTCTGATTTCTTTCTCAGTTGCTTACATAGTTCCAAATCTGATGCATGTTTTCCTTCTGTGATTATTATGTCTTGTACAATAAACGCAGTGCAAGCATTCTAAAAGTTACACTCGCGCGTTATTCGAATATTCTGTTCGAAATTATTATGGATAACCTATAATTCTATTATTACGAACTTTTATACAAAAATTTGTATATTTTAAACTGTAGTATGCATGAAAATTGATCAAAATATGTTCATTTATCACGTGCTGGAGAATATGCGAGTTCTAACCACTTAACCCCTTAATGCTGTAGAATGACTCCAAAAGATACTGCTAATATTTGTTAACTAGTGAAATATCTATAATTGTTTCTACTATTTTATTTGTTTAGTATTAAAACTATTCGTTATGGGTGATTCTGACGATGAGTACGACAGGAAACGGAGAGATAAATTTAGAGGGGAAAGAACGGAATCTTATTCAAGAGAGGGCCGCCGAGATGACAGAAGGAGAGATGATTGGGTGGATAGGTAAGTAATTTCATTTATAAACATAAGATGCTTATTGTTTAATTAAATCCTATCCAAAGAAAAGGTTATAATCTTTGGTAAACAGTCCCTTGTAAGTTTAACAGTAGTGATTATTCCAGGGAATGGTCCAGTCGACCTAGGCAACGTCCAGACTATAGAGAATACCGTGGCGGTGGAGGTGGTGGTCGTGACAGGTACAGTCCTGCAAGATCACAGGAAATGGCACCCCCTATGAAAAGAATGAGAGCTGACTGGGATGATCGACCTAGGTATGGACATGATTACTATGGAGGTGGGGGTGGTGGTGGCGCAGCATCCTGGGGTCCTGACCATTACCCACCTCCCCATCATGGCAATCATCACTATGGAAACCATGGTAACAGCAGCAGGTTTGTGTTTCTTATGTTATTTTTATCGCAGATGTTCATTTGTTTTTTCTTTTCTTTTCTTTTCGTGAATGTCTTGTTCATATGTAAACAGTATTGTCATGAAAAAAAGAGGTTGCGTTGTAACTATGCAAAAAAGGAGTCGATTCACTCCAAGATTGTTGGCCCGATTAAGGTAGCACTTAAAGGTCATTAAAGTCTTTGACTAATTGTAAGTTGTGTTGACTTTCTGTGCAGCCGAGAAGTAGCTGGTAACTTCAGCAATTCCAATGTTGAAACTCAACCCCCAATGATGTCTTTCAAAGCATTCCTTGGCACTCAGGAAGATTCGATTACAGATGAGGAAGCTATTAAGCGATATAACGAATATAAATTGGAATTCAGAAGACAACAGTTGAACGAATTCTTCGTTGCACACAAGGATGAGGAATGGTATGTTCTGTTTTCCTTAACTCAGGAATAAATACTAACATACATAGTTATCCACGCGTGATACACTGCGAAGCTCAGTCGTACTTAAATGTGGATATAAAAATAATTAATTTCTACAGTGGTTTAAGTGTTATTCTCATTAAAGTCATGAGCATGCAATCAATATATTGCAGTTAAGCGTTTGTATTTTGTTCGTGTTTTCGAAAATCTTGCCCACTGTAGAAAGTAATCTTTTAATCCCAATAAAGCTATCGAATTATCTGTTCAGATATGTATGCACATAGAGTGCATATGTATGTGCATAGGTACATTGAACAGAAAAAGAACATGAGGGTGTAGTAGCTTTATAATTTTTGCTAAATTGCAGACACAATTTAATCGGTAATTGCAAGCAATATGACCAGCTCTGTCTATCCCTACAGCATACAGCCAACAACGCCTTATGTCTTGGGCACAGGTCACCTCGCTCGTTTATTTTTCTCGTACGATATTTTATGCATTCCGCGGTATCGCGCATCGCAGAAGAATCTCGAGGTGTTGCTAGGTAGTTAAAGAAAAATGCGAGCTGGGCGCGCAAAGCCCAAATCATGCTCGTGGTAGGCCGCGTTCTAAACCCGTTTAATCATTTATATACATTCAAAAATGCTATCGTTACAATAGACCTCTGTGTTGACGAGAAAACTGAATGCGAGTTAAAATATCAGACTCTACAGGTGAGGCTTCATTCTGTAACTGACAATGTTGACAGTAAAAATGATAATGTTACACATAAAATCGTCTCTCGAGGAAAAAGGATACAATAATGCTTAGTCACGAGGAATGATTCGCTCTAGATATGGATGGGAAACGTAACAAATTACTGCTACACTTTATTTAATTACCTGTTGCGACAAATTTTTATAATTACAAAAAATATGTTAGTCGATATATTGTCGATATCGAAAGGCTTCACTTAAAAAGCACACTCGTGCTTATGTGTATATTCTCAGTATATAAAAGTATATTGAGAAACTAGTAGAACTAACTACCATTTTGACTTTTGTATTTTTTGAATATTCATATAAATCCACAAATTGTACGTCTGTTTGCTTTAACTAAACAGAAATTTACTTCAAAATGTATATTAATATTGTCTTTCATTGATCGTTAGGTTCAAAATAAAGTATCACCCAGAAGAATCTGTGAAGAGAAAGGAAGAGCAAGTTGCAGCTCTTAAGGTACATACAAACATTTACGATCATTTCTACTAAACGATCCAGCGCTTTTATTATTATTTTATATTTATTATCCAGCGTTTTTTTCTTTTTCTTTTTTTACTAACAGAAACGCGTTGAAGTGTTTTTGGAAATGCTTGAAGCTGAAGAAATAGACAAAGTTTCTGTGGATGCTGATCAGGCTGATTCCTTGTTGCATCTACTTGATGCGGTAGTCATTAAATTGGAAGGTGGTACGGAAGAGGACTTGCAAATTTTAGATATGAAACCAACAAATGCAATTGTACCTAAAGAAACGATCAAAGATAAGGAAGACACAAAGAGCAAAGTTGCAATTGATAAAAAAGTTGATAACAGGTATGTACCTTTGTTAGTTAAAAAAATTATGTGAAATATCAATCGTTATTATGAACTTTACAGTGATACAAGTAAAGTAGATGAAGCCTCGCGAACAGATAAAAATTTAAAAAATAGACAGAGCACAGATTCTGAGGTTAAGTGTGCTGAAAAGGATGAGACTTTGGTAGAGGAGGTTGACAAACCAGAAGAAAATGAAGAAGAAACAAAAAAGGATGATGATGTGGAAGGCGCAGGTATTATATAAAACAAATAATTATATTTTTGCTACTGTAACGTTTTCAATCATTTTAATTGTGGTACTTAATCGTGACACCATAGATAAACCAGAAGAAATCAATACTAAAAAGAGGAAACGAACGGACAGTAACAGTAGTAGTAGCAGTAGTAGTAGCAGCAGCAGTTCCTCTGGTAGTGATAGTAACAAACCCGATACGCCTAAAACGGAAACTCGTAAGTTCCAATAATTAGTATTATTATATTTAGTTAAATAAAAAGTAAGAGTAAGAATAATTGGAGGACAGGGTAGATAAAGAATAGAAGTTCAGTTTGTGGAGAATAATATAATTATATTAGAATTGCGAATTGTATACTTTAATTTACTATTTTCTAGATACGGCTGAAAAAATGGATGTTAACAATGAAAATGCAGATGCGCAGGAAGGTAAAGAGGACGATCCGGAAGTTAAAGGGGACAATGAACAACCAGATGCTAAAAAATCTACTATTGAACCGGAAGCAGTAATCGATCTAGCTAGCGAAGATAAAGAGAAAGAACCTAGAGCTTTGCACAAAACTAGTAGCATCTTCCTTCGTAATTTAGCACCCACGATAACAAAAGCAGAAGTCGAAGCAGTTAGTTCTTTTTTTATAAGTAATTATTTCATACGATTAGTTACATACATGTATGAATAAATGCGTGTACAATTCTTATTAATAGATGTGTAAACGCTTCCCTGGATTTTTACGAGTTGCAATAGCAGATCCTCAACCAGAAAGAAGATGGTTTAGAAGAGGATGGGTATCTTTTGAAAGACAAGTGAACATAAAAGAAATATGTTGGAGTTTAAACAACATTCGAGTAAGTCAACGATGCATAATAACATAAAAACAAAATTAAAGTGCTTCAACAGTAATAGGTTGACTTAATTTTTAGTTACGAGATTGTGAACTTGGTGCTATAGTAAACCGAGATCTTTCACGTCGTATTCGGACAGTGAATGGTTTAACATCCCACAAGCAAATAGTCAGACACGACATTAAGCTAAGCGCTAAAATCGTACATAATCTGGACAACCGTGTTGGTTTATGGAACGACGAGAAAAAAGATGACAATTCGCTTAAACAAGAGGATGATAACAAAGAAAATAAAAGCGCTCTAAATATGCATGAAGTTGAACAGGCTGTAAGACTACAGCCGATTTCATACGTTTAGTTAAAATCTTATAATGATGTTATAATAATATAACACCTATTTTCATAGGCATTTGGGTTGTCGTCAAAAAATCCAGTGCTGAAAAACATAACCGATTATTTAATAGAAGAGGCCTCTGCTGAGGAAGAAGAATTGTTAGGAATGTCTGGTGATCAAGAAGAAGGTCAATTAGGAGGTGATGGAGACGGTCCGATCGAAAGAGATCCAACTCTCATTAAGGTATATAACGCGTAGAAGCATAATATAGATAAAATTACGATCCCGTATGCAACTCTCCATCAGTCTAAGATTCTCAAAAATTTCGATGTCTATAAACCCATTTAAACGATTGGTGTACACCTAAATGATTTATTCAAGATTTCAAGTTACTGGCGAGCCAAGCATTTCAGTTTAACATTACATTTAATTTCTTAAATTCCTAATCCTCGTTTTCAGGTGTTAGATAGATTGATACTTTATTTACGAATAGTTCACTCTGTCGACTATTACAATCATTGTGAATATCCAAACGAAGATGAAATGCCAAATAGGTGCGGAATAATGCATGTCAGAGGCTCTCCCCCAACCGCTAAAGTTTCAAGCACGGAATTGTCCGAGTATTGCCGCAATTTTGAGAGTAAAATGGCAGCATTTTTACAACCAGTAGCAACCTTATCTCAAGAAGAATTTGATAAATTGGGCGCCAAGAATGCTGAAGCGTATCCTTTTCTTAAAATCATACGAAATATCTCTTGCGTAGAAATTATCGCGAACCTTTTGTGAAGATTATTTCCTTTATCCTTCGAATCAGTGAAGTAGAAAAATTCGTTCAAGCAAATACCCAGGAGCTGTCAAAAGACAAGTGGTTGTGCCCGCTTAGCGGTAAGAAATTCAAGGGACCAGACTTTATCCGGAAACATATTTTCAACAAACACGCGGAAAAAGTATCAGAGGTGAAAGCGGAAGCAGAATATTTCAACAATTATTTACGCGACCCGAAGAGGCCCCAACTTCCCGAACATCCAGGAAACAAAGCACCAGCGAGGGAAAACTTGCGCGAGGGATTCACTCCTTATGGATGTAACACGTAAATGTTAAATCTCAATTATTCTTTCCCCAAAATGGAACGTGCTCCTTGGAAAATTTTTAACTCTTCTCCTTTTCATTTCATTTAATAATTCCTATGCACAAATTTCGAAATTTTAAAGCTTTGGAAGTTACGGAGCTGGTTACGGAGGTAGCAGAGGAGGATACGGATCTGGTTATGGCGCAGGATTCGGCGGAGGATTCGGAATGCCGCGTTCCAGTCGTGGTGGCTTTAACAGAGGACGGTAAGGCATTTTTTCATTCTACTCGATGACACGTCGCTGCATTTGCTAGGTTAATTCCTAACGCAACAAAAAAAAAAACGCATTGAAACTTCTGGACGTTCGAGAGTATATAATCTGCTTGAGAAATCGATCAGGCTCGGTTCATACAAAATTCTCCTTCGACGTATTGAACGTGGTGATACCGCTGTTTTACAGGGCTGCACCGGAATCAACTTCGAGGCCTATTGTTAGTTATAATGATTTGGACCAGCTAGACACAGACATGTTCTAAGTTTTATCCACTTTTTCGTACGGGAGTAAAAGAAATGTCGCATACAAATTTTTAAAGAGTATCGGACTTCTGTGCTAGCAGATTCATATCTGGATTATGTAACACACGGTATAACGAGCGAAAGTAATTTATCAATTGTCTAATATAATGTGTTACAAAATCAGCACATTTCTTCTATATTTTTAACACGGGATAAAACCGGTTTTTGGCGGTTCATGTACATAAAGAGAAAGGAAATTATATGCTATTACAACGTGTATTTTAGCAAAAAAAAAATACTTCTCGTATCGCGCTCCTTAACGGAAAAGAGAAACAGGATCGACCGATGCTGTAATCTTATAAGCAGAGAAATAGCAAATAAAATTATTTGTTACTACTTCTATGTGCTTTTATTTTATTTCCCATGTTTTTCCGATCGAATCCTATGTCGAGTTGATCGTACATTGGTTACAGTCTCCGTTTATCGTATTCAATAATTTATACTTTGCACGTAGCTTTAGCTCATCGCATGTGTACAGCATTTTGACTTTGAACGAGCATCTATTAATTTTTATTAACCGTTGCAGTGGCGGTGGAGGAGACTTTCGACCAGTCATTCACTACCGCGATCTTGACGCACCGAGAGAACCAGACGAATTCCTCTAAATTGCTTCGATAGACGAAAGATTCAAGGATCAAAGGGAAAAAAGTGCCGTTGATCTTGGTTAAAAATGAATGTCGAGATGTGCGTATTATGTATTCTGTATATATTTATCGTACCAAGATAATCTACTTAGCTAAGGGACTAGGCAAAGTTTTGCGATCAAGTTGTAACGTTACATGATATCTCTGAGAAGACTATACAATTGTTGGCAGTCGTCATTTGTATACAAAAATATATATATGTATGCATAATTCTGACGTTTCTGTGTGTACAAAACATGACGCAATATTAGAGAAATGCGCATCGACTACAAAGATCTCTACTTAATAATATCTCGTACGTAAACAATTATATTATCTTATCCGTAATACATTGAAAATAATAATCTGTCGTAAGAAAGTGGTTGCAGTGACAAATCAACGTTTGTAACCGGTCTCGTATGATACATCAATAAAATATATCGTTTCCTAATTACACCTCGACGTTAAGTATTCCGCTTGTACATCGTTTATTACATGCCACTGCATTTTTATACAGCACAGTTATGTACAACTTTTAATTACAATTACTTGTTCGTAGATAATAAGAATACTGTAACGCGACACCGTTAAAAGTAATCGCAATGTGAAAGATCGTTGACGAACATGTAAATGTGGAGCTAAGAGAATCGATCCTTGCAATGCCTTTCATCGGTTCCATCGCCGCAATCGTCCACCCCGTTGCACTTCATTCCTTTTGTAATGCACCTACTGTTTCTGCGTAAAAATTAATTCGACTCTTGCGTAACACGATTGAACATGTAAAAATGGATCGAATATAATTGCGACGAGTGTATCATTTATATTCGTACACTTGCTATTTACATAAGCGTACTATTTACATTCTGGCGTCTGCATTTATGTACATTCTTTTCAATACTGACAATTAGTGCACATATTTAAAAATATTATTTTTAAGTTTTTCTCAGGACAATCTACTATATTATAATAATATATGTAATATTTGTAGAGCTATTTTGTAAAATTGCGCTTATATCTGTTATATTTTTCTTCGATATTATCCGTGCAATTTTTATAATTCTTTCATTAATTTTTTTTAGATACGAGTCGTTAGTTAGACTAGAAATTAAGAATAATTTTTTTAGTATTAGCAGTTCAATCCATTCCAAGAAGTCGTAGGCATCATAAAGCGTATACGAGGGTACTAAATCCTTGAAGGAAATGCATGTGAATCGATCCAGTAATTTTTAAGGTTTTGCAGAATAGAAAGTTGGACAGACAATATAATTCTGGTCAGTCTTTTTATCGTTATGAATCATTAGCAGATGAGAGTTCAGATTTAAAAAAATAAAATCCTCAAATTTGTTTTTATATATTTACACAGATGGAGAAAACGGTGCATTCAGAAATGTGAACGTGGGAGGACCAGAATGTATAAGTAACACCTTTTTGCAATTATATCCAGATCCTTAAGAATATAATAACACCACTGATTTATCAGTTACAGTAAACTTACTGGCATGTGAATTCGTGCTTGTTGCACCGTCCTTGGCACCCGTGAGGTTCGTCGGATCCGTCGAGACAATCCGGCAGGCCGTCGCAGAAACGAGCTTTCAATATGCACTGTCCATCGCTGCACGTGAACTCATTTTCCGAGGGGCACGCTGGCATCAAAAGAAACGTTGTTGCGCACGATTTACGCGTCTCATCCGTCGCGTGTAACGTAACGAAAACAAGCATTGCGTGCGGTTTCGCATTCGTTTAGAAGCGCATCAGAAGCTGGCACCGATCGAACGCAGCGATACTCAAATTCTTATCGTTCGAAAAAGCTCTCAAGCAATGTGAAAAGCGGCGTTGTACTCGTTACAGTGAAAGGGATCGTTGTGCGTGTGCGAGGCTCGTCGTGGAAAGCGTGCGGATAGTTTAGAGCGGATGAATCAAGCGGCGCCTCGATATCATAGCAATTACCAGCTGGCGTGCATCGCATGCGAGAATCGGATATGTGTAAAATAAAACGAGTATGTACTCACACCCACCGAGATTACGACCTACGAAGAACAACAGAAAAAAAAATAAGAGAAGCTGAAAAAGACCTTAACCAAAAGAGGTGGAGATAAAAAGTAAAGAGAGTAACAACGAATTGATAATGAGAGAGAAGGAGAGAACCGTGGTTGCTGAAGGCACGGATAACTCGGTGGCTGGCGAACTATCTAATTAGAATAATCTCAGGGAAAACCATTGCGTCATTATCCGCGACGTCCCGCGTGGGAAAGGATATGTAGATACGTTGGTAATTATTTTGACAAGTCGATAATTCGCTAACCAGCGGCGTGTACCGGTTCTCGTGGCCGCAACAACAGTCGTCGCGTGTATCTTACCCAAGGTGCAATTAATCTCGTCAGCCGCGTCCCAGCAGTCTATCTTGCCGTCGCATCTCTTTTCCATTGGAAGGCAGGAAGTCTCGTTACCGCACTGGAAATGCGTCTCCAGATCGCAGACTGCAACAAGAAATGTAAACCGCTTTATCGCTCGCAATCTTCTCATACGCGACACACGTCTACCAAGTATTCCCTCGGTATGCACAACAGCGGTTGCAATTGAGGTCATTGATTCTGACATAATAATACAAATTTGCGTCGAAAGATCGATCTAGAAAATTCAGCAGAATTGAAGTATCGAAATAAGTATTATCCTCCTATTCAAAAGTATAACACGGTACATTTGCGCTGCACATGTTTATTAGCAAACTCTACTATTTATCTATATATACATATATATGTTTAATATATTCTAATAGTATTAAATTGTATAATATTAATATACTATTAATATTATACAATTAATATACTACTAACATTATAATACTATATATTATATATAATACTATATAATATTATAATATTAATACTTAAATACTTTATTAATGTAAGTTAAACACAGTATTTTAATCTGGTGGCTTAGTTTACATTTTATGAAGATTAACACAGTATAAGGTCATCATTTTTAGAATATTTGATAAACTATTCAGTGGCAAGATGCACAACAAATCACATAATATTTAGTGAAATTCTTGAATAATATAATGTCTTCTAAGCATTGGTTGCAATGAAGCAAATGCCCTCCTACTTTTGAACAGGCAAATATGTGCTTCCCTTTCCTTTTGATTTCATTTATTTGTTATTTCACGTAAGAGAATGTCTGTCATTGAACAGATTCGTCATCTTCGTCGTTACGTTAGTACTGCAGAATCAATGCTCCCAATCGCAGGCACTCGTAACACGCGGGAACCGTTTACCGTCACCCGGATTTTATTATTGTAACAAACCAGTAAACTGAAGCCTCGCAAACTGTGACAAAGCGCCTGGAAAGCGGATCACGAGAAAGAAGAAAGTTCCAAGTCTCGGGAAACTGGGCTAATCCGATATGCGTGTGTACGTACCGCAATTGTACTCGTCCGAATGGTCGTAGCAATTCATATGTCCGTCGCAATGCTTCTCCAAAGGGATGCACAGTGTATTCAGACAGGTCCACTCGTCATCCAGACAATAATGCTCGATCGTGACGCACCTTTCGCAATCAGATGAAAAATTCAAATAACGATATCTATTTGTTTATCAGTTCGTAGAACTGAACGCATACGTCAACAGTTACATGAGTATTCAGTTACCCCATTAATATTCGAGTACTAGTATCATTTTCATTCCCACGTTTTATATATCGAATCAATATGTAAAGACAAACAATATATAACATAATTACAGTACCTCTTTTATTCGATGATATATATTAAAAGGTTTTACATATTGATAGAAAATATTGGTATAACAACGCGAATGACTGTACATAAAGACGGAAATCATTTTTCTAAGGGGAACAATTTTCTACGACGATTCGTTGAATCACTTAAGTGGACACAAACCTAAACGCATCGATATCGAGACGGTGACATTTTTGTTTGTTAATAAGACAAAAGCCAGCGCATCCGGTTGGATCTTCCGTATCCAGAGGGAGCCTGCAGGTCGGCACTTGTTCGTCGACAAGAGCGACGCATACCTCCTCTGACCGGCAGTCGTCGCAGTATCTGGTGGAGTTGATGCTGGACAGGCTCGTGGCTTCCGTTTCCGATTCCGGCGCTAGTGGAGCCTCGCTCTCCGGAAATGACTGGTCGCTGTTTAAGAGCATACTCGCAGCGAGGGTGCTGCTCGACATAGCAGCCGACGACACGGTCGAACTGTCGTTTTGTTGTTCATCGTGCAACAACGTCTCCACAGCTAATACATTGTCGTTAACCGACGAGCTGTTCGTGGACGACCTCAGGTACTGCTGAATGATGTGCAGCTTTTCAGGCTCTGCAATCGAAAGTTCACCGAAGCGTTACAACGATATATGTCACCACCAGCGACAACAGGATAATTAAACTTTTAACGAGCGTCAATGGCCTAGTTCAGTGGTCGGCAAACTTATTAGTCGACAGAGACAAATATCAACAGTACAACGATTGAGATTCATTTTGAGAGCTAAATTTGTTAAACTTGAACTAATAGTATATAGGTAGATACACTTTTTTTAACTTAATAAACTTTAAACCTTTACACTCTGCTCCTTCTTAGACGTTTTAGCAATATTTAGCAACAGTTTCTATTGCTAACATCTCCCAGCAGTAGAATATTTCAATTTCAATAGAAAACTTGTGGGAAATATATATTTCTCAAAAAGCTGCGGTGGAATAAGTTTAATAACTAATCAATTCTGATGTCCCCTTAGAGGGGACATCCGAGTGCAAAGGGTTAATTTAAGTCTTAAGTCTTAATTAAACTGTAAGTGAAACCGAATAACTCTTTATATCATACTTTAACCCGTTGCACTCGGATGTCCCCTCTAAAGTGACATCAGCATTGATTAGTGATTACGTAGGTTAAACTTATTCCACTGCAGAAATGGACATTTTCTATTGCTGGGAGACGTTAGCAATAGAAACTATTGCTAAAATACTGCTAATTTAGCGACAGTTTCTATTGCTGACGTTTGGGAAAGAGCCGAGTGTAAAATATTTAATGATATAAATTAAATAGTAAGCAAAATATCGGCAAAATGAAATCACGACAATCGTAATTCGTGGCAGAGCCGCGCTCAAGAGACCAAATAGCCGCGTGCGGCCCGCGAGCCGCGGTTTGCCGACCCCTGACCTAGCCGAAGAGCGACCAAGTCCCGCCAGAGGGCCCTGTCCGCCAGAAATAACCCTCTTGACGAGAAATAAACGGTCAACGGCTCTCCTCGCGCGTCACACACGGACTTGACGCGCTTCTGCATGACCGCGTCTTAGCATTAACTCGATCGTCGGTTCATCGAGCAGAGAATCGCGGGCACGTTGAACAGGACCGCGCGCGATTGACTCAGCGGTTAAATTCATCTCGTTGCTACAATTATTTCGCACGAGTGAACGAAACCTCGGTGCCGAGTCACTCGTCGCCTGGCCGTCTTCGGGCTTAACCCCAGCTAACCCTGTGTGCGGCTTGAATGCTGCACACAGATACGTAACTGCTACATTTTCTTTAACGTTGTTCCATTTACTCATCACCGCGTCGCTCTATTTTATTATTGTATCATCACATCGTGTGCGTGTGCACATGTTATCAATCTAGCCATCTACTAGTACACCTAATTCTGTTTTTACACGATAGATACGTTTTTTTTTCTAATTCGTGTTGAATCGAAATCGTGTAAAGACAGAGTTGGGTGTATTCATTGTTAATGACTAGTTTCCATGATTAACGCAAGAATCAGTAACGTTCATTTCTTTTTTTGTTACTGTTGAGAGATAGCGGATGATTGCGCACAGGAATGAAGTTTTATAGCAAATAGATACCGGAAATTGGATTTGTAGACACTTACTTTTCTGTTTTGCGTTAATAATAGAACTGCAGGTAACTTAAATATGTTTATTAGATCAAAGCAAGCAAAATAATAAGTATTTGAAGAAAAATACTATAAATGCGAAACTTATAGGAAATTTTTTTAAACATATGAATTTCTGAAAGGTAATACTTGTATAAGAATCTATGAAACAATTGTTTTTATTATTTTAATGGTTCTAGTATTAATTAGACGTTTTATTTGCAGGTTTTTAGTTAATTGGATCAAACACTTGAGTTTGACTGAAAAGGCTGCTGCAAATGCAAGGTATTAACGCAGTAGTAATCCTTTTAATAGACTAAAACTAACTTCCGTATGCTACAATTGTGTTTTTCACACTGGGAAATATTATATCTGCATAAACATCCGCTGTAGCTGAGTCTAGACATAAGTAAACAAAATTCTGATTGTAAAGTGTTAATTATCGGCGTACTTGAAACTTGTGTTACCTATATTATGTACAGTTAGCCACAAAAGTCTGCATACACCTAACAATCTCTAATATTTGGAAAGTAACGAGGGTTTTGAACATTTTTTTAATATAGAACAAGCTCAGAAGGTAAAGAACTGATTCGTTTTTACAGATTTTGTATTTTAATATTAAAACAAGTTTGTTTCTCGTCAATCAATATCTGTACAAGCAAAAAATGTGTTTGTGTTTAATTAACCCTTTGCACTCGAATGTTGCAGGGAATTGATGAGGGAATTGATTGCTAAAGGTTAAAACATTTACTCCACCGCATTTTTTTGAAAAACGCACGTTTCCTCAAAGTTTTCTATTGAAATAGAAATTCTCCGTTGCTGGTAAATTGCTTGGTGATAGTTTCTACCGCTAACTTTTACCAGCAATAGAAAATTGCTGGGAAAGCGTCGGTGCAAAGGGTTAACACATTTCAGCAGAGTTTACAAAACATTTACTCGTTGAATTCAGATAAAAATAAAGGGTACGCATTAAAAACGAAAATTCTGCGCCCTTAAGTGATCATCTACTGGCTCATCTAAGCTCTTACCTTACTGATCCTTTATATTTAACCCTTTGCACTCTGTTCCTTCCTGGACATTGGCAATAGAAGCTATAGCACTAGTTTCTATTGCTAATGTCTCCCAGCAATAGAAAATTTCCATTTCAATAGCAAACTTGAAGGAAATATTTATCAAAAAACTGCGGTGGAATAAGTTTAATCACTAATTAATTCTGATGTCTCTCCATGGGAGACATCCGAGTGCAAAGGGTTGAATATTAACTAAAAGGGATTAAAATACTGACCAGTAAAATACAATCCTTTTGTTATTACAGATACGTCGATGTTTCTAAAATGTTCAAAAAATCCTTGCTCTCTCCTTAACACCGGAAGTTTGTGAAGTACGCACAGACTTTTACGACTGACTGTGTATCGCATGTACCACTTACCCAAGGCGATGTACAAAGCGACTGCCCCTATTCCCAGAAGTACCAGTACCGCGATCAACAGGAGGATCAGGGATCTGGTGCACCCGGAAGCCTCGAGAGGATGCGCCAGATGCAACGTCCACCCGTGTCTGTGCTTCCGAAGTCTGGCGGGATGCGGTGGCGGCTCTCCCCTGACGCTCCGTCGCAGGTTGATGCGATTCTGCGAGGATGGTGTTTGCGTTCGCGCGGGGAGGGAGTAAGCCCTCTGGAAAATAACGTTAAATCGCACGATCTTAAACCACGTCGCGAAACCAATCCTACGAGCGAGGTTCGTGCGTTTCGCTGCGAATCGTTCTTAAGGTGTCCCAACGCACGACAATGCGAGCCCAAACAGGGTTTACCTGAATGTTAGCCATCGGTGTTGCATTCTTTTCGAACTGACGCGATGCTCATCATTAAGCTAATCGATAAACGCTTATCTGTCTCCCAGATAGCATTCCGCGAAGGCCTGTATCCCGAAAACAAACAAAGGAGCGGCAGAGACGCTGGATATCGTTAATCATCGCCGGATTAATCACGAAATAGTCGAAGGACGGCCACTCGAGCGCTTTAGGCGGTTCGCCAGGGACTTGAATCCTCCTCGATGCCGCTTTCTATTTTCTTTCACGCGGTAAATATAGTCGCGACGTCAGAAAATGTTACATTTATTATTTTCGTTCCTCTTTTCGTGGAGAACGGGAAGAATCGCGCGGTACTCCGT
The DNA here is from genome assembly GCA_963969225.1 of Xylocopa violacea. Classification (NCBI taxonomy): domain Eukaryota; kingdom Metazoa; phylum Arthropoda; class Insecta; order Hymenoptera; family Apidae; genus Xylocopa; species Xylocopa violacea. The sequence continues at coordinate 28,376,671 of CAXAJV010000004.1, forward strand.
TCGTTTACGACCGTGGGTCGGCTGCTCGAGAACCAGAAGCGTGAGTGGGTGTCGTGCCTACCGAGGCGATGGTCCGCGTCCAACTGGCCACCGTTCTCGACGCCGCTCCACCTGACTACGTTAAACGTGACCGATCGGGACGTTTTCTAGTCGTGCACCCGCTAAATCTCCGCGATCGGAGCCTCGAGATCGACAGATCGGTTCCACGCAGCGCCCGCTCTAGCGGTTATGTCACCCCTTAAGAATATATATATTTTTTATATGTTAAAAACAATATAAATATGCTACGCACTGTAAATTTGTAGCAAACGAAAAGATAGATGTGTGAAATTTTCTGTTAATTAAGTATTTAACGCATCAATATTTTTTTCACACTTATAGCCAAAATGGCTCTCCTAAATTTTTGCTCCCCAGACAAAAAGCTAAATTGCCGCTCCTTAAGAATATATATATCTTTTATTTTATATATTCAGCTTTTAGACATAAACAATATAAATACGCTACGCACTGTAAATTTGTAGCAAACGAAAAGATAGATGCGTGAAATTTTCTGTTAATTAAGCATTTAACGCGTCAGTATTTTTCTCACACTTGCAGCCAAAATGGCGCCCCCAAATTTTGACGCCCTGGACAAATGTCCGGGTTACCCACTCCTAGAGCGAGCGCTGGTTCTACGACCGCGACAACCGTTACCACGAGACCAGCTCGCGGAAGACTCGCGTATGGCGTTCCGCAGGCGGACCATCATCGCGTCTGGCTATAGATAGACGTTTTCCACTTCCGTTCTGTTTTATTCTTTTAGGGCGGACAAGCGCCAGACGCAAGTGTGCCCCGAGAGCGAAACGGGCGGCTCTCCCGACGTGGTAACGATCATCGACAGGTCAAATTTCTGGGTTATTTATACGATGCAAACCGCGTCTGGCGATCGTCCCCGATAGCCGAGTTTCCCGCGTTTTTTTCATTTTTTTTCCTGGCTATCGTAACAATCAGAAGCGCGTCGTTCCACGATTATCTAATTTTCCGGTGAAATCGGGAACGAGAAAAGAAATGACGCGATCAATGGGACCAGTAACGCGCACGACGAGGTATATTCCCTGGCGAAACGATGCGGTTCGTATGTTTGGAATACAAATGAAAGAGAAACGATTTCGGCGGCCTCGTGATCAAAGCCAATGGCGAATCGTGCGGTTTTTATTAAACCCTATTTCGAGCACCAATTACGTACTCGAATGAGTCACTGTTCTGATACGAAAAGAGTAGGAAAAAATGAAGAGGTAAATCGAAAAATTCAGTCTCTATTTTCAGTGCGGATGACGATCTGTTTGATCATTAAAATTGATTAACATTGTACTATTTCTGGTACAGCGTTCTATATCTAAGGAAAATAACCGCAAAGTGGAGATTTTCGGGTCGGTTAGATCAGAAGACGTGATTCGTTTATATATAGCCAATCACCGTAATTCTTTTCCGTAATTCTTTTTTTAATTCACCTAATTCTCTCACCGGTTCCCTTGAAGGAACGTATTTGTAGCAACAGAGATGACAAAGGAATCGTTCGTTTCACGCCTGACAAAAATACATGCGAGCGATTAATACTTATTTGTCGAAACGCATGCTGGTGGTACTATGAACGAATAGAAATTGAGATTATAATCAATCAAAATAATTTATTTGTAATTTTTTATAGAGATTCTATAAATTTGTAGAAGCATGTTTGAAAATTTTCTATAATTCTTCGTAAAATTAGGGATATTACAGAGATTCTATTTTGTAGAGTTATATTTGACAATTTTCTATAATTCTTAGTAACTTTTTCATAGAGATACGCGTTTACAATTCATTACTAACATATCCCTGTGCGGTGGGGATCAGAATACACCCACAGTATCCTCTGCTTGTCGTAAGAGGCGACTAATAGGGGAATTTTGTCATGTTTATAATTGCAATATATTCTCGATTATCCGTGCATAAATTTAATTTTTAAAAAATAGTACATTTCTTTTAAATATTCGCGCCCTTTCAGTCAAACAAACCAAAATTACAAATCTTTGAAATTAAATATTGAGTATTAAACGCGTTTAAATAATTGTCTATCTTAGAAATGTAAATATATGTGGCGTTTTATTAATATAAATTAAAAATACTTTGGGTTATCAGTGTCAGCCTTCCCCATATCATTAGCCTGACTAATCGAGAATATACGGTAAATATTTTGGCTTTTAAGGTCTATATACTTGAACGAAAAGTCCAATATGTAGATAGAAATAAATTATTTCTACCCATTAAGCAAAAGTAACTATTAAGAGTGTATTTTGTAATGAAATTGAATTTATTTCATTAGAAAAAACTAATTATAATATTTATGTTTTTAAATCTGATTTGTCCGGGACAGCGCGAACGCAGTCCCGACTACCAAAAATTATACGCCCGAGATATCCACATTAGGGATATTCGCAAGGGTCAGCCTAACCGTAGTGCAATGGAAAAGCCTCGCCCTGGAGGAACCGCCTTCTTGATCACGGTAACCTCTGCGCCAGGTAAGTATGCTTTCCTTCGCTTCGGGCCCGAACTTATCCTAACCGCTGACCAACTTCATTTACGAGAAAGCCTTCCTCCTGGACGCCATCTGGTAGCGAGCCCAGTTCCTACACTGTCTACCAGAACAGTGGTTCTCAAACGGCTCCCAGCAGTTCTCAACTCACGACCAATCAAAAGAGTCCACGTCGATATCTCGCAACAAATTGAAACGCGTAATGTTGATTTCAAACAAATACATGTGATTACTAACATATCCCTATGCGGTGGGGATCAGAATACACCCACAGTATCCCCTGCTTGTCGTAAGAGGCGACTAATAGGGGAAAGAAAGGTACATAGGAAAAAGATTGTTTAAAATAGTATAAAAGAGGACTTTTTCCCTTGGACAGAATACGAGCATTATGCTCTTCCAAACGTCAACTGCAGGCATTAACCCTTTACACACCGAATTATTTATCGGCTTTTCAGGAGTTGCCAAGTACAAAGGGTTAAATTATGTTATTTTTAGCGCTAATTATGAGCAGCACTCACCTGAAATGAACCGTGTTCCTTAACATCGGCCAAAAATATTGGCGCTTCCTTGGTGTACCAACGGTCTTGGGAGTATATCGAATTCACCCTCATGCTAGCTCGGCTCTTCTCAGACACAGTCAAAACTCTGTCCTCGCTGACATCCGTCGAATTCGGCAAATTCGCGCGACCCTCGTTCTGCTCGCTTTCGATCAGCTTCATCGTATTGGCCGGCGAACACAGCTCGTCGATCTTCTCCGAGATCGTAAAGATCGAGGACGAATTATTCCCCGTAATCGCCAACTCGTCTGTCTCCCTGATCGGCGAACGCAATGGCACCATAGCGAAATTACGGGTGTCTAGAATCATTTGCGGGTCGCTCGAGTTGGGATCCATCGCGTGCAGACGTTGTTGCTGCTCGTTGTTCCTGTTCTTCCTCAGAATCGTGTCGTTTCCCCTGTCATCGACTTGATGCTCTTGACTGCAACACGCTTGTGCAGCCTTGATTCTACAGTGTTTGCAATCCTTCTTTCTGCGTCTCCTATTAGGCTTGCATTCGGCTTGAGTCGACTGTGCTTGGGATGAGAAACCACCATCGATAAAGACGCCAGCGTTCCACGCTTCCGCATCCTCCCGACAATGGTTGTTTCTCTTCCGATTCGTCAGTCGGACGGAAGAGCTCGTGTTGGAAGGCTCAAGGCCAACGCCACGTCGAAACGGTAGCGTCAAATTGCGTTTAAAAGCACCCGCAATGTCTTCTCGCTCGAAAGATTGCCTCGTAGAGTCTCTGGAAATGTAATCGACCACGTCCAACGGTTTTCGTGGACTGTTCGCGTTCGATTCGCGGGGATCTGCATTGGACAGTGCGGTGGAACGCGAGGCGTCCTCCACGCCGGGTAGAATGTCCTCGTACACGTGGCCATCCGCGTTCAAAATCGACAAGGAGTCATCGGGGAAAAGCTCGTGCCCAGACTGTTCGAAAGCGAACGCTTGCGAATTCTGGGGGAACTCTTCGTCTCTTTGTGGCTGATGCTCCTCCTCGAAACCTTGGTTCTCCATCTGTATCCAAGAAAAGAAAAGAATTGTTACAGGGTACGAATTTATGAATCGATCATCGAGTGAGACCAGTTCTATTCTCTATTCGTTTTTCATTCGTAGGTAAAAAGATAACATAAAAGTAATAAATAGTTCAAAATCATATCATCTAAAATATATTTCTGGGTACATAGATGTATTCCATATAAAAAATTAAAGTAATAATTTTCAAATGTTTGTTTCATTAAAATATCATATTTGTACCTAACTAAGTAATTTTGTGAATTGAAATTAATTATTTTGTTGTAATTTACAAATCTTGTATCATAGAAAAGGGCGTTAAATTTCTTTTACACAGAGGCACCTCTCACCCACGCTGCGGCCTTGATAGAGTAATAAATGTGGGTATTTACTACGTCTTTTACTTCAAGAACTTTTCAATCAGAGATACAGTGAGTCATATTGATTTCGTGTTCTCGATAATCGCTAGTTTTTTCGTCCACGTAATTCGTCTCGGAAAACCAGCTAGTGGACTCGTTATTTATCGATTCGTTTATCGAATGTGGGTAGAGAAAACGCCGGACGCTCCCACGATAACCGATTCGAACCTCTTTATGACCGCTAAATTAATCGATATTGCGACCAACTATATACTCTCAACGCTCTATGCCACTGTCGCTCGTTTCTATGTTGTTTCACGTACGTTCAGTTTCTGATCGAAACAATTTTGATTTAAACGAAAGTTTCACGTTGGCCAAATTAAAAGCAATAAGCTTTTCCAAACGCCATCTGTTGGCAACAAATGTATAACCAATGGGAAACAAAAACTCAAACAATTTCGATTCTGCTTCTCTGGTGCGCATTTCTATATCGACCCATTCATTGTCGGAAGTACGACGAATCAATCACTCCTCATTATCAGACATTCAATTTCTCATTGCTGATATAAAAGGCAAATTGCGTTTCGAGTTATCATTGTTTAATAAAATATTCTGTGGTTTCTGATACTAGTCGAAAAATAGAGATGAAGTGTAAGTTTTGAGTCTGGGAATAAATAAGTTGAAAAGTAGAAACAGAATAGTAGGCCATTGAGTGTTGAAAGTGGTTGATATTAATACAAGTAATTGCTTCCTGATTATTATGGAGAATTATTGTTGGGCGTCGACTTTAATCCGAATTAGAAAGGGAAACGTTAGATAGTAAAATTCATGCGGACTGCTTTAAGAGCTCATAACAAGTTGATGAAGTGTTATTACGTTCTAATAGACATGAATATGTCAAGGATAATAAATTTTATAGCAACGCCAAACTTTTTAACCAAAATCCTACATTGTAGTTGTTATATTTCGTCTTCATTCATTGCATATTATCAAAATAAGTTTAAAAAGAAATTATAATCCATTGATAACCTAGAAATGATTAACGCTCAATAGTTGTATTTTGGAAAATCTGTCATGTCTAATTTGATTGGAATTTTTCAAATAACTTTATTTTACATAAAAATAATAATTGTAAAAAGATCTTTATTGACTTCAAAATGAAAATTTTGCAAGGAAAATTTTAACAAAAAGAAATATTGTTTTATAACTGTAATATCACTTCCTGCATTACCGACAAAGTGTAGGAATTGGGTTAAATAGAGCAGGATGCGGAAATATACAAAATATCCTCGAGATCACTGTACTTTATAGGTTAAGTCTGGTTTAGATCTCCTGTCAGTGGAAGGGAGGTCGTCCCCACCTCAAATAATTGTCTTACATTAAAATGGTAAATATTTCTTAGAATATGTGTCTTAACATTCGAGTGTTCAAAAATTCTTTTTTTAAACCACATCGCTTTTAAATGAAGTGAGATTGTCTTAAAAATTTCAGCCAGATTAGGTGCGATAAATTTCCGATGATTTCGGTCGCTCAATTTTAACGATCAGAAATCAAACGACAAACTCTCATCAAATGAATCAGTTTAATTCCTAAACGGCTTTTTGTTTTGTTAAAAATTAAGGGACGAAGCTGCGATATATCTGATTGCTGGGGAAAATTGTGGACCGCGTCGTTCGACAGTGCAATTAACGATCGACAATTTTCGAGGTTAAGTAAACGGCGCAAGGGGCCGTAAATTGAACGGCGAAAGAGTCGGCCAGGAGAAAAGAGAGTTGCGACGAGGCGAGGGAGCGGAATTAAACGTCTCGTTGGGGAGCATCCCGACGATTGTCGCAATTATCGCGACTTGACTCTCCGATTGATCCCAGCAAGCATCTGACGTCATCGACCTCGTAGATCTTCGACGGATCCTATGCGATCGTTCTCTTCGCGAGCCGTGCACGGTTCCGTGCTCGCCCGATGCCTATCTCCCGTTGCCCCGCTTTTACGTCGTCGAATCGACGCATTTTTCAAGTCGCGGCATTCCTAACGTGCGACAGTAGCTTCCAGCGAAACAACGAGGATCCTCGCGAGGAAATTGTTGCGTAGGAAAAGGAAAATTTCAAAATTGGAGGATAAGGCATCGATGAAATACTCGCCAAACGACTCGGAAGTTATTATATATTTTTATTTTTATTTTACTGCGTTATCTTTATATTTATCGATATGGGTGCATTTTATTATTATTATTATTATTAGTAGTACTATTATTTACCAGAAAATAATAGTTAAAGTAATTATCTAAAAGTAAATAATAATAATGATAATTATTACTATTATTAAATAAAAATAAATTATTATTATTATTATTATTTACTTTTAGATAATTACTTTAACTATTATTTTCTGGTAAATAAACTTTATTGCATTTTATTTTATTTACTTAATTTTCATTTATAGATATTGAGAAATGTTTCTTTTCAATATGATTGTGTTTGATAAATATCAGTTTCAATAGAAGTGGAAAGTATTCAAGTACTTGATAATAAGTAGTAAGTAGAAAGAATAGATCAAAAATATTTGTAGTATCGGCAATGATACTTTTCATACGAAAAATTGTACATTTTCCATCTCGTTTTTAGGTTAGAACTTCTTGCCAATTATATCATCCGCATTATATTCATCGACCAGTTAGTCAAGTGCACTTGTGTGGAATCTTTAAACTCGAATAATACAAAAGGTTGTACTCTATTTTTCGACTGATTTTTCCATCGAAGAAGCACTTCTTGCCTTGTATCACGAAACTGGTGCAACCTGCATAAAATCAAATGCGGAACATTTTTTCTATAATTCAAAATTTCTCTCAATCAAATATTTTTATTTCTCTATACTAATTCATCTAACGAAAATCCTTTTTCTAATTATAAACATCTAATTATCAGTCCTAATTTTTAAACGTAGTTCGAAAAATTATTAATTTTAATCTGTAGGTTAATTTCAAAAAATTGTAATGGATTCCGAATTGTCGTTTTCGCGAGCAATCAAAACCTCCCATTAAATTCCATTGGAGGTACGTTGACTGCGATAAAAATCTTTGCACAGGGGTGCGAGAAACGGAACGAGAGGGGAGAAAGAACCGCGAAGCCCTAAGGAAGAACGGCCAATTAACTAGCTCGACGGTTACGACATTTTCGACGAATCGACGGGACTCTAATCTCCGGAGTTCTTATTAGGAACGGATCCCAAACGCCGGAATCCGGGACTGATTCTGATTGTGAGTCAACCGCACGGCCACACGGTGACGCATTGCACGTGCCTAACTGAATTGCGTACAGCCAGTTGCATGTTAAACAAGGGGAAACGACGTTCTATTGGAACCAGTCATCGAATGTCGCGAAGAAAATCTCGGCCGTCCCAGGCGAGAGCGAGGATGACTCGCGTGTCTGGGCATCAGACCACGCGGAACCAGCAATTACAATTAGGGACACGTTAATGGCGCAAACACGCGGTGGAAAAAGACGACTCTACTTTCATCCTTGTACGTAGGATACATGTTTCTCAGAAGGACCTTCGATGTGCTATTATTAGAGTTTCTATATCCAACGTACCGCTTACTTTCCAGGAGAAAAGGAAGCTTCTTTGCATGCACGACCCGCGATGGAACACCGCCGGAAGCTTCACGCTTTTTTTTCCTCTCGCACCTGCGTTTCGCTTCATTAACTTGGGGACGCGAGTCAAAATCCGCGGACCTATCGATTACTATTGGGGGGGTGCGTGACCACCTGCGAATAAAATTGTCACGAGTTGCTCTTGAGTTGTAGGGTGCGAGAAATGAAGGAATGAGTGTTTGGATTGAATAAAATGTGGATGTTTATAATTGTGAAGTTGTAATTGTGAATACTCTCGAATATTCAGTATTTAATGTCCGAGAATATTCATAATTATGTCTTCACAATTATAAACATCCACACATATTCAATATTCAATACTAGAGAATATTTACAATTACATCATTACAATTACAAACATCTACACATATTCAATATTCAATATTTGAGAATATTCACAATTACGTCTTTACAATTATAAACATCCACACCTCGTTCAATTCAAACACTCATTCCTTTACTTCTCGCACCCTGCACATGTTTCTCAATATCATGTACATTGATAAAATTGATCTCTTGCGAGCAACTTGCAGCAGTCTTACTATCGAGTGGACACGCAACTTAAACGACAGGACCAAGAGCAAGGCTGTCCCTATAACCGTTCCCAAAGGGCGAGAGGTGGCAATTGGTCAGCCGAGCCAACCGATGGCTAATTAGTTCTCATCTACGCTTCTAAGGCTGCCGTCTCTTCTTACATCGCACCGTTCTGTCCACCGTGCGCTCAATTAGAGGTTAACCAATTAACGAACGTTACGGACCTGCAAAGGGTTCAGCGCAGCTGATGCTTAACCCTTTTAAAAAAAACCCTCCTTCCAGCCAACGATCGGTCAGCGATACCGGTTCTTTATATTCAATATGCGAATAATCTTGCAGTCTTCCTACGTGGCGGGAAAGAAAGAAGATAGGGACTCAAGATAAACGAACGATCCTGAAGGGGATACTGGCGGCACGTGGCAACCCCCAGACGAAATTAGACGATTCCTCGACGTTCCTCCGTTCCGGTTCAACGTGTGCCGTAATTGGTACGGTCGGTGATTAATCGAGAGTCGATTTCGACGGTTAGACTCGAGCTTAGACAATTACGTACGAAAGCACACGAGCCTGCACGTGTGTGGTTACGTAGGGCAGTCGCAATTAGTCACGTTTCGAAGACGCGTGCGACGATCGACTCGATGTCCGAAGGGCTCCGTCGTGGAGATTCCTCGATGCACAGATCGGCTGGAAAAAATTCCGTGTACGTGCGCTGTATTTTCAGTGGAGCTTCGTATGCGAAGAACAGCCGGTGGAAACTCGTGTCGGCGCCTCCAAAGAAAGGTTCCGTTGCGCGAGGAGACCGGTTGTTTGGTCGCACGTGTCGCGCCATATGTCGGTGCACGGGGTGCACAGCGGGGTGGGACCAGGCGCTAACGTTACGCATCGATCATCCCGCTACAAGAGAGTTACAAGCTCTAAAGAGACTTAAAAACGATCAAATGATATTTACAAATTAGGGTAACTGTAGATACAATGTCCTGTGGAAACGACGCTTCGATGAAATCATATAATTCTCTCAACACGTTGAATGCCACGCTGGTCATATGTGACCGCAACCTGTTTCTCCTGCAGCGCCACAGTGGTCACTGATGAGCGGAGTGCATCAACTATTTACAATTGTAAAAGTTGAATGAAAATCGACAATTATTGCATTTTCAACATCATTGTTAATTAGAGAATGCTTTGAAATGCAATGTGCACTATCGAACACTTAAAAATTTTTATTAGATCAAAAATGAAAAACTAATTTTAATCGTGGCGTCGTGTGATTTCAGCGTGGCAGTCGACGCGAACCCTGCTCTCGCTGTGCTCGCGAATTGTTTCGCGATCGAATGCCAGCGGCTATCGATCTAATTGCGGCTGGTTTTGCGTTATTAGCACGATCCATCGCGGCGATCGGCCACCGTTCCCATTTCCGACTGAAATTCTTCGTTCTTTTCGAATTCACCTTGCGAAAAACGGATGCTAAAGGTATTTGTAAAACGACCGGGGCAGGCAAACAAGATAGAAAGTGGAACGCGAGCAACGGGTCTTTCGCAAACGAAGACAAAGAAAATTGGAGGGGGAAAATGTAAAATGCGTGTGGTCGAAGCCCTGAATCGTAAGGGTGGCCGTGGCGAAGAATCGAGCAGGGTTCCCTCATGGAGGGAGGCATGGAAGAAAGAAGGCTCAAGGAGAGCCAACGATACTCAACTCGATCATCGTTCGATCGCGTACGGACGGACGAGAGGAGAAAGAATGGGCAGCGGGTCGTCACACCCCCTGAAATTATTGTGCTCGGCGTATTACTGGCAGATTCTTCGGGAACGATACCCGACGATTCTTTGCCGTTATTCCATTCTCGTGTACGGTGATATCGAGGAAACAACAATGGCGCATTATACGGGAACGTGGTACGCGGCTGGGTCCGCGCAGCCACGACTCGGATGAATTTTTCGAGAGGGGATCGCGATTACGACATTCCCCGTTTCCACGGCCCCAGATCGCGGCCCATTAATTCTGCGTTTCGTAGCTTGCTTATTATCTTGTCTGGCTCTCGTATTTGCTTTGCTAATTCATAGATGTCGATCGAGGGAACAAGCGTTGGATTTCGAGGCTTCGCGGTGCAGCGTTCCCTTTAGAGACGACCGCGTATAAGCTTTTCCGTACAATACGTCGGATAGAAAATAAAACGCTTGACGATAAAAAGCAAAAAGAGACGAAGACAAAAGACAAATGGTCGGTCGAGGTATCGTCGCGCTGGGCGATCTCGCGTGGGAAACGACGAAACGCTCGTGGACACGCGACAGGGCGCAACAGTTAACGATCACGGGAAAAACAGGCACAATGTAAAGCGTTCGATAACAACGTGTTCGATGCATCGATTACGCGCGACAGTTGCGACAGCCTGTCCACAGAAACTGGAACGTGGTCTTAATGAACGGGAATTCTTTCGCGTGGATTCCAGTCGATTCTCCTCGCGTTTCCTTGGCCCACCGTGGCGAGAGGGTCCTGTTATGACACGCCTATTTCCAGCAAGAAATTCTGAATTCATTGGCAATGCCACTTCTCGCGGCTATACCGCACTATTGTAAGATAACTGTATAATTGAAATCACAATAGGTCGTTACTTTGCTGTTACAAATGACTCGACTAGTATCAGCGTTGCATCTGTGTTGGAATTGCTAAATGAATGGTTGAACTATAAGAATCGCAGCGGTATTTATTTATTGCGTCATAAAATCGTGTTGAAATTTACGATTTTGTGTAAGGCAGAAGATAACGGTAGCATTACTTGTATTTTCTGGAGTAGTCTTACATCAGGGGATGTAGCTCAGTGGTAGAGCGTTCGCTTTGCATGTGAAAGGCCCCGGGTTCGATCCCCGGCATCTCCAATCTTTTTTGTCACTTTTATCTTTATCTTTGTTCAACAATTATGTTCTTGCACCCGATTTACGATATCATTTAATATTTTCTAAATTAATATTATTTTTCTTTAAAGAAAAAGTAATCTAAAGGAAATATATATACTGCGGAATCTTTTTTCAGGAAAATCAATGATTTCTTGTTTTAGTTAAAGCTTTCTTTTTCACTTTAAAACAGTCATCCCTGAAGAGATTCATCGCTTTTCGACTTTGAGTAAATTGTCAGGCTTCAGGCGTAAGACAGTTAATATAGTATGGCCATGGTGCAAAGTTAAAAATAAATTTCTGAATATTTTTCATTCATTCGACAGAGAAGGCACTGAAACCTGTCTGATATTATTAGCTATTATTTTTATCACGTTGAATCACAGCCACTGTAAAAGTTATTTCACTCTCTCGTTGGTCCGCGATTCCAGTTCGACACAATTTATTCGAATTGGATCGAAGAAAGCGGATATCCAAATAGTTTGCGACGCAGCTTATTACGTCCGCTAATAAGCGTAGTATATCGCGTCAATTATCCGCTAACTATAGGGTCGAAAGCAAAGGGATATCGGGCGGTGAACATTGGCCGATGACTGCACGTCATTGCCCTGGACACAGTCATAATTCATACAGTCGACTATAATAGCTAGCCCTGGATCTTCGTCTTCCCCTACTGTGGTTCCCTTTGCCACGAGCAACACGAACAAATCGTAAAATTCACGACTGACCCTGCCCGTTCCGGACCAATCCAAAGAAATCTTCGCGGAAACGAGCGACTTTGGTAGAGATTCCGACCGAAGCGAGACATACACTCCCATTCATAAATTACTGAATTTAGTATAGGGTTGGAACAAGAACGAACTGGTATTATACAGTTGTTAGACGGGAAATTAAATTGAGAGGCTGAGAATCGCAGTGCTTTATATCAGAGAGAAGTAATTTGTATCAGGTCACTTAAAGTAAAGTGTATTTATGATTATTTAATGATTTAATTTGATACTCGTAATTCGTTACTATCTATATTTAGTTTTATTTATTGCGAAGAGAGTAAGAAACCAGAAACACAAAGTAACTTTAACATGCTCCTCAATAAAGTAGATCGCTTGTGCCGTATAAGAATAACCATTACCTCGTAAATGTTAAACAAACATACGTGCTTAAATACGAGATTTCTCGTCTCCTGTCGGTAACAGAGATTTACACGAAAACGAGATTTTTTGTTTCCCGTCGGTAATGTATAGTTGACTCAAAACAGACAAGTATTTCGCGACGTATAGTCGAAAGTGTAGTCATTAAAATGTTTGGAACTAACAAGTAGAGCGTTTCCTATAGAATTCCTTTCAACGCCATTGTCTACTATGCTCAGTTTTATAGACACGTTCATCGAGAGTAATATAAATTCATCTCTGCCCTTTTCTCTTTCTCCTCTTGTGTCATCGAACGAAATAAATGAGACTCCACTACAAACTAGCGCGATCCAATGTTAACGCCAATGTTGGATTCCGGTCCGCACATCTGGGTCGATATCGTGGCGTAACAAGTGGGTTAGAATTGGTATCGTGTAAGTCCAAGAGCAGCTCTCGACAATCACCAAGAACTAAGCGAAAGAGTGAAATAAGTTAGCCCTTTGCACTCTGCTCCTTCCTAGACGTTAGCAATAGAAACTACTGTTAAAATATTGCTATTTTACTGTTAACGTCTCCCAGCAGTAGAAAATTTCCATTTCAATAGAAAACTTCAGGAAAACATGTATTTCTCAAAAAGTGGCGGTAGAATAAGTTTATTCACCGCAATCACTAATCAGTGCTGATGTCTCCTCAAAGGCGACATCCGAGTGCAAAGGGTTAGATTTCGCGATGGGATCTCACGATTCCTTGCCCTCTACATCTTCGTGTTTGCACTGTAAGATTATGGTACGATTATAGCGCCAATTAACGGCACCCTTTTATACATACACGAGATCGTTTGGATTCGAACCATTCGAATTGCCTCCGTCGATAAGTTGCTGGATAAATCCTGCGGTAAGGATGTTTCCAGCGCGAAACAGTCGAGGGCGATACTGAGGGAAGCATCGAGAGACGAAGGATTAGATTTCTAAAGACTCCTGCTACATAGTTTGCCAACCACTTCGGTAGCTGGGAGCACGTTTGATCGTAGCCAAAGATATAAATACTCGAGTACAAGTAGTTCCTCGTCATTAAAGTAGAGCTGACCGCAAGGAAGGAGCAAGCAGCTGCCACTCGACTATATTTCTCTTGATAATCGCTAGATAACGCGCTGGAGGGTGGTGGTTCTTTACTAACCGAACGTTCTGCCTGGCACGCGACGCGCGCTAATTATAACGCTCCTCGACTGTCTCGGCGGCACAATCGCAATTATATTTAAACACGTCGATTTAACGCCGCCCGCATTGCAACGTTTACAACCGGCGATCCTACATGGAATTCCTAAATATGTATATCAACATAAACGTGCATCCCTGCATGGTGGGAATCGCAGTACACCCACAGTATCCCTTGCTTGTCGTAAGAGGCGACTAAAAGGGGGAAGAAAGGATTAACGAAGATGTAGAAAAGAGGAACGAATTTTAATTAAGAAAAAGAGTAAAATATTAAAATGTAATTAGTAGCAATCAAAAATAAGAAATGTAAACGTAAATAGCTTCTAAATTAGCAAAGGTATAAAAATAAGTATAAATAGTTGATAAGACATGATAGATATAAATATAAATAGTATGTAAGAAAGGAAGATAAAGCAAAAGAAGTGTACTACAGATACTAAGATTTATGTAGGAATGAATAGAATAGATTGTTTCATGTTGGGCAATATAAGGGTAGCCAGCCTTACGCCATTTTTTAGTTTAAATACTTTTTGTAAAGACTGAAAGAAATAACTAAAGAAAGAAAGAACACAGGCATGCGAGCATCTCGCTTCGAAGTCCAGCATGAAAACAAGCCAAGCACCCAAGGGTGGGGTAATGGCAGAGATCCTTCTAAACAGTCGATTAGCTATGCGCGTTTGCGTGCGCATTCTCATGAGAGTGGAATTTGTGGAGGGAATAGACAGAGGTGGCCCCGTCGCGGGTTTTCCTCCGCGTTGACGAGGAGGATTCTTATGGTAATGGGCGATCGACTATGGCTCGAGAAAGTCGGGCGCGCGCAGTGGCGGGCAGAATGAAGAGAGGCGAAAAGAGGAGGAAAGAGAAACGAGCAGCTGACAATGGGACGAAAGAAAACGTTCCGCTCGGCCGCGCTTCGCTAACCGTGGGTTACGCGTTCGCTTTTATTTACACCTGGCGCGTACACGCGCTGCGAACAGTGCGTGGCGCCCACGCAGCGCTGAATCGTGCACCGACTGCGCCTGCGCGCCCCGTTGCATTCGCCTAATGGTTAATGGTTTAATATTTTCTACTGGGTTTTTCAAGTTACACTTCTTTGGGCGCGTTATGAAAAAATGATGAGAGGGAATTTTTACGATGCGCGCGCACAGTGAAGCTGCTTGCTTGTCGCGTTTGATAAGTGTATTCGACTGTTTTATACTATATGTATACATGCTCGTGAGTGCACAACACGTGTTTTATTTGAATATTAAAAAAAATATACAGCAGTGATTGATATTGAATACTGGTAAATGTAGATGGCGTTTGAAAGAGCATAGTGCTCTTATTTTGCCCAAAGGAAAAGTTTCTCTCTGTAAACAATCTTTCTCCTATGTACAGTTTTTCTTTCCTCTCTCGTACGTTTCTTATTGCATACTCATTCCATGCATTTCCTTCGCACACGTTTCGCATTTAATATCTTTGCATACATTATTATTTTTCTTAATTAAAATTCGTAAATCTTTTCTACTTCTTCGTTAACCCTTTCTTCCTCTTTTTAGCCGCCTTCTACGACAAGCAGGGGATACTGCGGGTGTATTCTGATCCCCACCACACAGACATTGCGTTCGCCTAATTTTTCCTTCGTTTCAAGCGGACTGACATAACCTATCTAACTATGCATGTCCCCATTTCACGTAACAACTTCGAAAGTTGGCCGCTAGGAGTTATTAAAGCAATGATCGATGAAATCGATTAAACGAAGGGACGAGATGGTCTTTTTGACTCGATATCGCGGCCAGACGAACTTTCAGCCGAGTTACATGCGAGTATATCGCGAACAGTCACAACTGACGATGTATAAATAGGCCTCGGTGAGCCGAATCCAGGAAAAGTTCGTCGTGGTTGGGCCGGCTACGTGCGGAAACGGTAACCGTATAGATGCTTTCGCTTTTCATATGTCTTATGTTCACTATGTTCTACTCATTCGTTTCTGAACTGAGTTTCCTGTAGTATTGGCACTTTAAGTTCACCCTTTTGCAAATTAAATTCATCCTTTTCCAAGTCAAGCATTTCCACTTAAATATTTTATTGAGAAAAACACCAAATGTAAACTGATGAATTTGATTTGCAAAAGGTTGAATACGATTTGCAAAAGGATGAATCTGATTTGCAAATAAATGAATATAAAATGCCAATATCGCAAATAAATATCTGTGCCTTTCTGAATTAAATTTTTCATTCCTCACTACCTAGTTTACATTTGGTGTTTTTCTTAAATAAAATATTTAAGTAGAAGTACTTGATTCTCGAAACGGAGAATTTAATTTCCAAAAGAGTGGATATGATTATATTACCACAATCTGATTTGGAAATAGGCGAATTTAAAGTGCCAATACGTTGTTTCAGAAAATCCTTACTCGATGATCCAACTTCTCTGCGCGATCTTTTAGTTCGAGTCAGACCGTGTGAATTTTCAAGTATAAATTAACGAGGAATGTTAACGAGGCGTAGTCAGGACAGCCTAGAGTGCACGGTGCTCGATGCACTTGGAGCACTCAAGCGTATATACACCGTTCCCAACAATGAAGGAACCTCTTTGTTCGAGAAGACCGCGAACGTCTTCGCGATCGCCTCCGAGTCTGATCCCCAACTATTACAAAAGCTAACTGTAATCCGTTATCGTGCTCTGGCGATCGATTCGATATTGCACTGCTGTTAACATTTGTGCAAAGTGTGGCGTGACGCGTTCGCACTTACATCAAATTTTTCTGCCCAGGTATGATCAGCGAAAACGATCGTTGAGCCAGCTCAACGAGCGCGGATCACGAAGGATCGATACTCTGGCACCGTTCTGTTTGGCGTCGAAGATCGACGATAAAGAATTAACATTAAAAGAAGTATTCCTTGCAAATAATTCTGATGCAGTTTTATTTATCGCAAAATCGAACGCAGGTCGTTTCGAATGGACAGTAAAAAACAGGGACGCGTGGAAACTCAATCGTAAGTCTGTTCAAAATAGTCGGAACGAACTAAATCCTCTTGCTGCTAGCGACACTGTATGCGAATACGTATACAATATGCATAAGCCGTGCTAGTTTACGAACAGTCGCATGCACAACTGGAGAAAATAATCGTTCGTAAGAAAAATCGTATAACCAATAATAATAATAATAATAATTAATATATATATATTATATTATATTACATTTTTTATTTCTTACTATCTAATTTATATGTTGTTTTAAAAAAATTTGTAAGTAGTACATGACAAATTATTATTACTATTATTAAATTCATCCTTTTACAAATCAAATTCACCCTTTGTCAAGTACTACTCAAAACACTTTTTTTTTTAAATACCACATATAAACTAGATAGTAAGGAACAAAAAATTTAATCCAAAAAGGTACAGATATTTATTTACAGTATTGGCACCTTAAATTCACCCTTGCGCAAATCAAATTAATGATTTGCAAGAAGATTATTATTATTATTATTATCGTATAGCACAAACACTTGTCAATATCAAAGAAAAACATTCTATTTCAGTATTAGAAAAACCTCTGTCGATTGCAACAATAGAAGGAAAGAACATGGGCAATTACAAAAGTACTAGGATGAAGCTTAGATAATGCGATAATGTTGGCCTCCACCTGCCAGCTAACGTCAACGATCCACGCTCAATGCAAACAACTTTTCTCCGTCGAATAACACTTTCCAGCGCCAGGAACTTCATAGTTACATCGTTTCCCGGAAGCACACCGAGATTAATATTCCAAGCGAAAAAACATGAATCGGCGACGCAGCCTTTCGAATGAATGAAACAGGAGGACGTACGAATATGATTATCCGACGGTTCGCCGTCAATGGTACTTTCGTTACGTACGCTGCGCATGAATCGCGAGCGCAGCAATTGACACGATATTTTTCGACGAACGTGTACACGATTCTGGAAAAGTGAAGCAACGTGAAACGAAGCCTGGCATTGTGTACGCGTATAGAGAGATATACGCACCTTTGGTCCGTTATTGCGATCTCATGTTCTCCGGATGCGATCTCCGTGGATTAGGGTGGATGGAACAGGTTGTTGACACTTTCACGGAGGGTCAATTTTTCCTGACTGATCTATCGTTCGTTCTTTTTATCATTGTCAACGTTCACGTCCAGGGGTCACATGTTGATCGCGCGTACGCTCGAACAGCGTGTCGTATTCGCCGCGCACTTGTCACGCATCGACACTCACGCACTGATCGCCGCGCGCGCTGCGAATGAAGCGCGGCACGACACACCGGCTCGGTGTCCCCATGGTTGTCAAGTACGAGCCATAGCAACGCGATGCAACGCGATCTTTTACACGTGACCACAGATCAGGTACAGGATAGACCTACCACCTTGTGGAACTTGGCATTTCGACGAACTGAAGTACCGATCGCGCAAAAAGCCAGAAGTTACGTCGTGCTCTCTAGGACTTAAGGCGGTGAGTTTAAGAATCGTGTCGAACTGATCGACGAAGTTGATAAAGTCGACGGAACTTTACGCGTAATTTGTATGTATCAATTATATTGAATGCAATGTAACATCATTGTTTAGTTCGACATAATACTTAAACCCATTGCTATAAGTCGCAGAGGGCACAACGAAATTTCTGCTCTTTTGTCGCGATCGATCAGTGATGTTACATCGGATTCAATGTAATTGATACATACAAATTATGCACGAAGTTCTATCAACCTCATCAACTTCATCAAACAAGAAAAAGACGAAGCTGCCAGTGTTTGGAAACCCATAATTTGCTAAAGTCTTACATTAAAATCTTTCGAGTGATTTGAAATGACGCGAGTTTTCGCGCGGTTCCTTTTATTACCGATACATGAACGAATACGAACTCTCCACAGTTTTTTTAATTTGAGAACACGACTGACTCTTATAATATGTACGTAGCGAATTTTTAATTGAATAATAAATTAGAATGATTCTCCTGCACAGATACTATTTGGACAGAAAATAAATACATATAATTAAAACTGTTAACACTTTCTCAATTTCAATACATTTTTATTGCATGTATGTGTCTTTATCTGTATTTATATGTTGATTTATGTTACAAATTATGTTGTTAGGATAAATATTGCAATTTCTCTTGTATAAAATTTCTTTTGCTATGTATACATATATGTATTACACACGTGGCGCCATCTGTCAAAGAAGGGCTGAAACTAGTCGAAGTATAGTTTCCGTTGTTGTCCAACAGATGGCGCGACAAGTTGGTAATTGTCCTGGCAGTCACAATAAAGATCATTAACCACAAATCACACAAAATAAATGGTATAACTCCAGTCCTATGCGTGCAATTTAAAGTATTCATAAAAATTCTAGAAATAAATACAACTAATTTTAACGCAAAACTGTACGTAATAAAATAAAAAGTATATTAAAGTTCAGGCAAAAATTAAGGTAATTAGGAGCTAAATATAAACGATTTCTAATTTTAAATACGTTGTGAAGATTAGCTTATGAATTTATTCAAGTCTCCAGGCCTTTTTTAATATGAGAAAGAAAAATAAAAAGAGGTCGATAAGTAGTTTACTTCGCTACCGATAACTAGTGGCGCCATCTCTTCGACGACGGCTGAAACTACACAGCAACTAGTTTCAATGCTTCTCGAACAGATGGCGACACCAGTCGAAAAGTAGTTCACTTCGCTGCCAGTGAGTGGTGGCGCCATCTCTGTGAGGAACACTGAAACTAGTTGCCGTGTAGTTTCAGCCTTCGTCCAAGAGATGGCGCCACCAGTCGAAAAGCAGTTTGCTTCGCTCCCGCTGAGTGGTGGCGCCATCTCTGCGACGAAGTCGGAAACTATACTGTGACTAGTTTCAGCGTTTACCACAGAGATGGCGCCACCAGTCGAGAAGTAGTCTACTTCGCTGTCGATAACGATTTGCGAACAGTTTGAGCACTTTCCTGAAAGATGGAGCCACCAGGTTGATAATTAAAAAATTGAATACTAGTTTATTAATTTATAAATTTAATAAATTAAATCTCATTACAGTAATACTTTGTACATTCAAATTACAGACAGGAAGAGTCGATAGATGACGTATTACATTAGGGACATGTACATCTCATTTCTAATGTAAATTAACGTAATTTTTAGTTACTACATGCATTGTAAATTAGCTTATATGACAATTTACCTTGTACAAACACTTATATACTATAATATATAATATCTATTGTAAATTTACGTAGGAATTAGTTAGAAGAAGTATTATAAATAATTTATATTTGAAAATTATGTATATTTCTGTATGTAAATTATCGAAAGGACCAAATAAACGTACAATCACTGTTATTTAATTGTTTACTTAATTTATAACCAGTCTAGCAATCCAGAAAGACCAATCCTACTCCTGAAACGAGAAAAAACTCGTAAAAAATAGTCCTGAACTGAATTTAAACTAAAATAGACTTTGAATTTCCGAAGTTTCGCTTGAGAAAAGTCCGAAAACCAGGGATTTCCTGGAAAATGATGTCATTTCCAAGAATTGCCAGAATTCTTGGAATTTCGGGGATTCCTGGAAGTGACGTCATTTTCCAAGAAGTGGCACTTGGGATACCGCCTCGCATATCATGTTCTCCTAATACAAAGTCCAAAAATCGGTCGTCACGCTTGAGTGAGCACCAGAAACTGAGATTTCCTGGAAAATGACGTCATTTCCAAGAATCCTCGAAATTCCAGGAATTCTCGATGACGTCATTTCCAAGAAGTGGCACTTGGGATACCTCCTCGCACATCATGTTCTCCTGATACAAAGCCGAATTTTTTTAAACGAGATCCAATTTTTCGACTTTGTATCAGGAGAACATGATGTGCGAGGAGGTATCCCAAGTGCCACTTCTTGGAAAATGACGTCACTTCCAGGAATCCTCGAAATTCCAGGAATTGTGGCTATTCTTGGAAGTGACGTCATTTTCCAGGAAATCCCAGTTTCTGGTGCTCACTCAAGCGTGAAGCCCGATTTTCGGACTTTGTATTAGGAGAACATGATATGCGAGGCGGTATCACAAGTGCCACTTCTTGGGAAATGACGTCACTTCCAGGAATTCCCGAAATTCCAAGAATTCTGGCAATTCTTGGAAATGACGTCATTTTCCAGGAAATCCCTGGTTTTCGGACTTTTCTCAAGCGAAACTTCGGAAATTCAAAGTCTATTTTAGTTTAAATTCAGTTCAGGACTATTTTTTACGAGTTTCTTCTCGTCTAAGGACTAGGAATGATTGTTCTAGGATTGCTAGACAGGTTATCAATTAATTAAACAATTAATTAACAAAAATTAAAGGTGTATTCAACATGTTTAATACTACACAAGCATTACAGAGCGATTTTACAGCTAATTATCGCTAAGTAAAGTGTGCGTGTGAGATGGAATAAAGGAAAAGGAAGGGAAGAACGTTTCCTACCTAGTAGACCCTGCCTTAGACGCTGGGATGTTAGGAACAGGTCGAAAATTCTATTATATAGAAATCGAATAGAAAAGCAGTGCTTGCGGGAACCTGGCAAGTGTGCTCTCCCTCTAGTGGAGACTGTCGGAGGACCGCCACATCACCCCCTTGCCAGTGATGAACGATATCTGGCTGTGCGTCTTGTTCTTCTCGATGAGACGATGTGTCGTGGGCCTCCGTTGACGGTAGCTGTAGATCGTGTAGCCGTGCAGTAGAATTCTCTTTTTCGAATGCTGCGAAACGCGGTGCTCGTGTCAAGTGGCGAAGTGAATCTCGAGTCATTCAGCAAACGCGCAGTTAAACCGTGAAACAGTCGTACACTCTGCTGTCCTAGGATACAAATTTTTTGTCCTAGGATAAAAAATGGTCACAGTGTAGATAGTGTCCCAGTAGCCGATAGTTAAATAACATCCAAAGCTATTGAACTGTCAGGTAGTGCATACTACCTGAACGCACGAGACCAAGTGCAAGCACAAACCCCTGCTGTCAACATCTCACAGGAACCTGGGTTTAACTCGGATTCCTGTGAAGTAGCTAAGTGGGTCGCCTCCTGTACGGGACGGTCTACTCTCTTGATGATCCGTAACTGGTGAGAGAGGGGTTTTTCCAAGCACTGCCGCACATAACACCGACGTGCGTGGCCCTTCGCACGCCCACAACACCTACTGGTATAGACGAAAGCCTAGGTACATCTGGTACATAGGTAGAGCAAGCCAAAGTGGTCAGATACACTCGCATTAGACACTCACCTGCTGTCCTAGGATGATCCCATGTGTAGATGAAGTGCGTCGTGTGAAATCGCGAGGTCCCAGTGATCGGCGTATGCAGGTCTGGACTTCTGCGCGATCACTGTAGGCTTGGTGTAAATGCGTGGCCACCCCAGGATAGGGGTTTGCTTCCTTTGTCCTTTCGGTTGCGTGTCCAATCACGTCGAGGTCACCACTTGAAGCGCGTACCTCTTCGCTGAGTAGAGCGTGTGAGAGAGAATGAAAGAAAAGAAAGGGAAGAACTCATTAGGAAGGCTACCTAGCAAACCCTGCGTTAGACGCTGGGATGTTAGGAACAGGTCGGAAATTCTATTATATAGAAATCGGATACGAAACGAGTGCTCGTGGGAAACTGGTAAGTGTGCTGTCCCTTTAATGGCGGCTGTTGGAGGACCGCCACACAGTCTAGAGATTCGGTTTGCACCCTATCCTAATCTGGAACTGGAAGAACTCATCAAAACCAAATACAATTCCTACACATGCATCTCTACGGATGGCTCAAAGCAAACAGACATCCCATTCACAGAAGCAGCCATATACTGCGACGATTTCAATGTCCGAGAAAGCTTCAGCATCAATCCTCTTGCCTCCATTTTTACTGCAGAATTCATTGCAATTTCGGAAGCCGTAAACCTAGCCATAAAAAATCCAAGACATCCTACCTCATCTGTTCGGACTCCTTGAGTACTGTAATGGGCATCAAGGAAATTGGCACCTCTATAAAAAAAACAATAACTACATCGTCCACTTCAGAGAGCAAATCCAACACTTCAAATACCTAAGCAAAGGGGCTCACCCAATTGCATTGCTCTGAATTCCAGTTCACCAAGGAATTGCAGGGAATGAAAAATTCGATCAACTAGCGAAAGATGCTACAGTCAGAGATCCCTCCCTGTATTTCAAAATCCTATTTAGCGACGTCAAACAATGTGGCAAGAATTCCAAACACATATCCAACAGGAAGCCCTCTCAAAAAGCAGCCATTACTTTCAAACATATTCTGAATCGAGGAAAAAACCATGGTTCCATAGACTGGACTTTCCTAGACAGTTCATCGTGAAATTCACAAGATTAAGTACGAACCATTATAATGCAGCAGCATCACTGGCCAAGGTGGGAATAATCTCAGACCCTAGATGCGAATGCGGCTTTTCCCACTAGAATGCCAATCCTGGCAGATCTGGCAATGACCTACATACTCATCTCACTGTGTAAACCTATCCTGCAAGTTTCAGGAAGCAAAACTTCCACACCCCACCTGTGTCACCACATTTCTCAAAGGATCAAACCTCAAAGCCCTAAGAATCATTGACGAATTCCTCGAAGCCTGCAACATCTCGCTCTAAAAAAGGAAATGCCGTCCGCAAGACGCATAACACGTGCCTTACATACATTGTAAACTAGACATAAGCTTAGTACAAGATAGAATTAGATAGGAAAAGTTTAATATGGGGCAAATATTGACTCTACAAAAGCAGAGGTTGATTGCTTTGTGATAAACTAAGATCTCCGGGTAATAAAACTGTAAGACTCAACGATCCTCAACAAGAGTGACAAAACCTAAGATGATAAGTTATCTCAACTGTTAGCTGTAACACCAAAGCACTTAAGTTGACTAGTTCCTATCTTTATACATATAGATATTTATATATTTTTATATCTATGGATCTTGCAAGGTTCAAAGATTAAATAAAAAAAAAAATTATTCAAATATAAAATTCGAAAGTAACGAATAATGTCACCAATAAGTATGAAAGAAATAGTAAACAAGGGGTACTTTTGCAACATATTTGTACGCAGAAAATTTATAACGTTCATTCTTTTACTACCAATGGTTGAGATGAAATAAATATACAGTATTTATACTTTAAATCCATCCTTTTACAAATCAAGACCTTCTACTTAAATATTTTATTTTAAAAAACACCACATATAAGCTGGATAGTAAGAAATAAAAAATTTAATTAAAAGAAGTACAGATATTTATTTAAAAGTAATTATCAATTCATTAAAGTCACCAGCAATTGCTACAGTAGAACTATTATGTATGTATGTATAGTCTAGGATATATAAATTATATTTACACACAATTTTGTTCATTACATAATTATGAATTACGTAATATGTACTGACGTCAATGAATTGCTAATTACTTTTAAATAAATGTCTACTTTTTTAAATTAAATCGTTCATTTCTTACTACCTAATTTACATTTAATGTTTTCTTAAATAAAATATTTAAGTAGAAGTACTTAATTTGCGGACTGATGAATATGATTTGTAAAAAGATGAATATGATTTGCAAAAGGATGGATGTGATTTGCAAAAGGATGAATATGATTTGCAAAAGGGTGAATATGATTTGCAAAAGGATGAATGTGTCTTGCAGAAGGATGAATTTGATTTGCAAAAGGGCGAACGTGATTTGCAAAAAGATAGATCACAATTTGATTCGCAAATGGATGAATTTAAAATGCCAATACAGTAAATAAATATCTCTGCCTTTCTGAATGAAATTTTTCATTTCTTACTACCTAGTTTTAGATTTGGTGTACTTCTTAAATAAAATATTTAAGTAGATGTACTTGATTTGAAAAGGGTGAGTTTGATTTGCAAAGAGGTAAATGTGACTTCCAGAAGAATGAACTTGATTTGCAAAAGGGCGAATTAAAAGTACCGATGCGGAATTAAATTTAATTGATTTAAATATCCCGCTTGCTTATAAAACCAATATAAAGGAACAGGGAACCAAACGACTCGAACGGTGCCGCTTGCGGCGTCGCTCTTTGGTGTATCATCTCCTCCGTGGCGCGGTGGCATGCGTTTCACGTTAGAATTATCGTGCAAGCTGTAGGCGGCTCATTCGTTGTGCTCGTGATGACTGAACTCCCGACACTATTCGTCGATCAAATAAGAGCGACGACGAAGAACCGTTCTAATGATGCAGCCGTCGTATGTATACCGCTGCAGCATGCTATAGCCCCGTAGAATGTTAGCGCATATCTCGTGTACCAGTGTCTCCTTGTTCTATTCTGCTCGAACTGAGGTCGATCAATACGTCGGTTTTACGCACGGCTCGTCCATGTCTAGCCAATGAACGACATGTCTTGTTCGTTGCATTTCTCATTCATGCGTAAGTCTTTACCATATTCATGTTTTTTTTTTTTTATTTCAAATCGAAACGCCACACGTTTTTCCGTCGAGCCCAATACAGCGTACGATTAATCGTTGTTGCACCGCGTACGCTTTCTCGCGACGAAAACAATACGATTGGATGATCTTTGATGGGTACGACAGTGTCGCTGGAATATTAGTGCAGCAAGTATCGTAGCACTCCTTGTTGAGAATTCAGAAATTGCGGTGTATTCAATTTTCATTCATCTTTCGAGTTACTTCTCTCTTGGTGGAACTTGTTACACGAAACGTCTGAAAGTACATTCGCATGTTAGATGTAATATATTGTACTGAAATTTAAGTTGTATGTTTGTGTGGATGTGTGTGTACGAGTGTAAATTGAATCTCTTGATTTTCTACTAAATTCTATGTCTTTTGGATTGTAGGTGTCTTCTAGGCTGTGCAATGGAGGGCATGTGTAAGTATTCCTTTTTTGTTCTCCAGAATTTTTCAAGATTTTTAATCCTTTATACTCTGCTTCTCTTGGAAGTTACCAATAGAAACTATTGCTAAAATAGCAATCTTCGAGCAATATTTTAGCAATAGTTTCTGTTGGTAACGTCTCCCAGCAATAGAAGATTTCCATTTCAATAGAAAACTTAAGGGAAACATGCATTTCTCAAAAAGTTGCAATGGAATAAGTTCTGCAATCACTAATAACTGCTGATGCCCCCTCAGAGGGGACATCCAAGTGCAAAGGGTTAATGTTGTAATGTACGTATGAGTGAAAACAAATTAATTAACTCCCTTGTCATTTTCAGCTGCTCCCCTCCAGAAGAGTGTTGTTCCTTTGGCTGTTGTTACGGAGAATTTCCAGTGTACTCTATGTCACACATATTCAATTACTTGATTTGGACTTATTGGTACCTATGGTCAGTGTTTTACTTCTTGTTCTCCTTAATTCTTCTTAGGAATTACATTAAATGCAAATATGTTATTTAGGATTGGGTTAATGCTTATTGGACTAGCCATAGGAACAGCATTTAGTTGTTGGTTATGGAAGCGTCACCTTTCATTCTTTCATCGTACATGGTCACCAGAGATAGTAGAAGACTTCTCTTCTTCTGACAGAGGATCTTCGGTATCCTGGTACTCTCCACCTCATTATAGTCGTTCAGGTTCCTTTGTTCAAGCATTGCCACCTCCATACAATGAGGTATGCTAGCAACATAAAATTTCCAAGATCCTGAACACTACATTAATTTTTTATAACCACAATATTATATTATAATATTACAATATTTAATCTTTAGGTTACCGCCAAACCAAACCTATATCCATTGGTGATCGGAAACGACGAAGGATCTGGCAAAGGAACATCAGGATTTGTGATGCGCTACTTTAGATCGCTCTCACACGCGAGCACGCTAGATTCCTTAGGCTCAAGTTTTGTGTGTAACATGGTGAACGAGGCGAATACGATAATACCACCACCGTATTCGTGTAACAATAGCGTCGACGAGCTTTCCGCGGTAGAATGTGCGAGAATGGAAAATATGGATGTTGGATCGGTGGTTTCGTTGGCTAATCATAGGACTACCTCTGACATATCGAGTTTAGCTGCTCAATCTCCGTGTTCACCACCGCGTGCTACTAGTCCAACAATAGAGGTAACAATTTCACCGCGAGTATTTCAAATGGTTACGGGTTGGACATTTTTTTTCTAACGATGTAATCTTGTAATGTTTTATAGTTACGCGAGCTGTTAGATAAAATTCAACAATTGTCACAATTACCTAGTGGTCATAGCACCGTTTTGTCTTGCTACCAGAATCGACCACAAGTTTTGTGTACGCCAAACGCCAACGGCTCTACGCAACGGCCTTTAAGTCCAGAAGACATTGGATCCTATAGAGCTAGAAGAACAAGAGGAAAACTGTACGTGCCATTAGGACTCCCAAATTCCAAGAGTAAAACTAAACGATGGTTATCGCGATCGGCACCGACAACACCATCGGGTACGATACCAATGTCTTTTTTACCTGGACAAAGTAGACGGCCTTCCGAGACAGAGAATAATAATCATCAAGTGGTACCTTTGCTCTCGGAACAAGACGAAATGGAAGATGAAACGATAATGTAGATTAATTGATTGAACAGAGGACTGATCAGCAATTGATAAGCGAAGATGACGAACCGTTTAAAAATGTTTAACGGTTAAACATTAAGGAATCTATTTCAGATAACGTCATTACAAATTATTTATTTATATATATATATATATATATATATATATATATATATATACACACATATATATATATTTTATCATGGTTGGTAAACTCTATTGCAATTGTATGCCAAGAGTTACCACGTGTGCGTAAACTTTCGGCAATTGATTCGTCCAAAAGCAGATTGTAATGCCTATACCTTAAAGAACGAAAAGCGTTTAACGATGTGACCTAATTTTCCGTTCCACTGACATTCCGATACCGCATGATATCTGTTCTTTTCTCTAGCGATTCTTTGAAACCGAACCGACACTCGATAGAATGATAAATGATTATGTACTTCTTAACAGTTAACTTACAGGCAGATATAGAAAACACGAAGAACGCGTATATGAAACGTTACGATAATAGATCTTGCGCAAACGTATTTAAAATGCCTTGCTTGTTGAAATCTTGGTTGAACTACGTATTTTGTACAGTAAATCTAATTTTTGCCTGAACGTTAACGTAAATGGAACATAAGTCATAAGTTAACACGTTGAATGCCATGGGTGCCATCGGTGACCAACACGCCAATATACTTAAAATGCGTAGATATACATAATTAGAATAAACGTCAATACTTATAAATTGTTCAAAACCACCATCGTTGCTACAATGATGCGAAGAAATGAATGCAGTGTAAAACATATAAAAATGATTTGATTTCTATACAATATCGCATAATAAAAAATTTATGTTGGCGCCATGGGCAATCCACATAAAATTAGGCATTCAACGCGTTAAGAAGGGAGAATAGTTAGCTGTTGCATCGATAAGTTTTAAACTTGTACGCAATAATACAGTGTCCATCCAAAAGCAGCCAGCCAGGAAGAAGTTAAGGACAATATACGAGTAAGAATGGAACACCAAAGAGATAGATTTTTTTACAAATGGATGTACAATATTAATTTTGTCCGACCGTAGAGGATGCTTGTAAAGGAGAATTTATCACAAGCACAACGAGTACAGAATATCGATAACTTTAATTTAAAATACGAGAGGCCGGTATATGCATAGAGCGGGAGGTGAGAGAATCGATATAAGCGCCGAACAGATAGAACGAAACGATAAATCTGCCGCGTCACGAAGATCCCATTCATAATCATAGGATGTAATGAACATTTGTTACAATCACAGACTTTATTCTTAAAAGACGTATATAAAAGGCGGTGACTTAACTGTATCACTCATTCACCCACACACCATGTATTGACATGTATTTTTTTATAAATCGGATACGAAATAAATCCAAGCTTTTACGAAATTTCCGTCTGTTATTGTATATGTTTCATAGCTACTATAACAAAGTTATTTATACATCAAACATCTTTGTTGTAATAACTATATATATATATTATTTATTCTTATAAGTTATTTATTATTATTTATTCTAAGTTAGTTATACATCAAACATCTTTGTTATAATAACTATATATATTATTTATAATAAAAAAATGATTTGTGCCCTATAATTAATTTATAGGGGGTAATAAATAATATTAGGTGGTTATATTGCTTTATTTATGATTTATTAATGGTTTAACATATATGAATAATTAAATAAAATATTATTTGAACCCGATAATTAATTTATAGGAGGTTATAAATAATATTAAGTGGTAATATATCTATATATATTATTTATATATATAGTTACTATAACAAAGATGTTTGAAGAGTTTTCTTACTTTAATCGCAACCTTTTTCTTTAAATTGAATTACACGTTATCCATTGGAAAAGAAATAACAGTCTACGCTTTAGTCGTTTCACGTTCAGGTTTTAAACTTTAAACGTATATAAAGCGCGGGAAGGAATCGAGAATCGATATTCGAAAAATTCAAACAAAAAGTCTAACCTCCAAACTAAACGTCGGTTTAAAATGTGTCGTGCTCGTGAACGAGTACGGTAGCACAACATTCCCGGTTTGTGAGAGAGGCAAACAATGTCTGTAAGTAGAAGGAAAACTATTTTCGATGTTAAAGTTACGCTCGTAAAAAAATCGATAGAATAGCCTGACTGATACGATTCTTTTTACAGACGGCGAAACAGGTAAAGACTCGTTATTGCAACAACATAACCTGCAAGTCGTTTAGTACCTTTTATGTTTCTTGTAGCAACAGAATGCTCACGGAGAGCCGAAAGAAAGAAAGAAGAAAGAGAGTATTCTCGACCTCTCAAAATACTTGGAAAAGAACATTAGAGTAAAATTTGCTGGTGGGAGGGAAGCTGCGGGGATTCTGAAGGGGTACGACCCTCTACTTAACTTGGTACTTGACAATACCACGGAATACCTGAGAGGTATGTACATGTTTGGCTTACTTTTTAATTGTACAAACGTAACTAATCATCGACACATTTATGAATCTAGATCCTGACGATCCGTACAAGTTGAATCAAGATACTCGTATGCTAGGTTTAGTTGTATGCAGAGGTACATCTGTGGTGCTCATTTGCCCAGTAGATGGAATGGAATCTATTCAAAATCCTTTTATACAACAAGAAGGTTAATTCGATAAGACAATTTATCTCGCTTTTTCCTTGGTTTAAATCTTTAACGAGAATCTTAATTTTGTAAGAAAACTGATGTCGTTGTTGCAATAGTTGGATCAACTCTTTGCAATAAAAACAAACATATTTATTTTACATTATAAACAATGTAAACTTATATAGTAAATAAATGTGATTTTCGTACAAAAATATAGATGCAGGCTATTCCTTTAAATAAATAATTTAGTAACTTCCTCCTATTCTCTATATCTAAAGGTATTACTTTTTGTATGCCATATTTACCTCATTCCATTCCGAACTCGTTTCTTAACCATGGATATTCTTTGGGACATTCGAAACACGTATGTAAATAACGATACGATTTGAGCACTTTGCTCGGTAGTTTGCAACTATTCGGTAAATTGCAAACGATTTCGAATTGCTGGAATTTGCGTGGGACACATTGCCAAGGCCTAAAGGTTTCGATATTACTTAAAGGTGTTGGCTTACGCATCCACTCGATTACTTGATAACTTGTCACAAAGTAGACATCGTTCAATCGCAGTATGTCATCCATGAATTTCTAAAATTAATCGATTATTAATGTATAGATACTTTTAAAATATGAACGCGAAATTGAGAAAAATCAACGTACACTAAACGCGTAAAAGTACAGTGTATTTTGAAACCAGGACGCATGAAAATGCAAACCCATAGGCGCACGATTGTTCAGATAATGCCTGTTAAAGTTGAACATCAAAATTTTATATATGTCTTCGCCTGATAAATCCGAACGACACGAATCTATTCTTGCGCAAGTATAATCCTAGGACAGATAATTTTTCCATCAAACAAAGCAGAAGATTATTGATTGGACTTAATATTTCGCTGTTTAAACGTACACCTGCCAGAATTTGATTTATTGGAAGTTCCCAGAGACCCGGATATGCACGAGTTGGACAGAGTTGTCCTGAATCTGCGCAACTGTGAGGTGGTCTGTAATCCAACGTGTAAGGCCACAATGGTAGATTGGAGAATGGAGCTAACATAGACGAGTCATATAGGAATCCAAACTCCGACATCATTAGAAACTGTCGATTCCAACCGACTTGTAAAAAGGGTGCTCTTAAACCTATTGCATCCATTAGTTTGGCTTAAGTATCATTGGATAAAAAAGACCGAATGTGATTCGAAACGTGATCGAAACAATTATTCCTTGCCTTTAATATCTTCCAAGCGAACTGCGGCATATTTTTTAATGATATTCGCCACGCCGACCATTTCATCGAACCAATCCTCTATGGTAGCGTTTTTCGACCACCATTCTTCTGGTCCTCGATGCCTGTGCGATTTAAATGATTGAATGTACAAGTTACTTCGTTACTAATACATTTCGTTAAATAGTGAAGCAAAAATTTTTACGTGACGGAATGGGTCGCAATTTCGTGTCCAATGTTCCACAGATACTGCACGTCTCTGTAATTGGTGTACTGATGGCTGACGTAGAAAGTACCGCGAATGGGGCATCCATTCGGATTTTTTCTGTCGTCCGAAAAGATTTCTGGAAGAAAGGAAATCAGATGAACGATCAACTTTCTCCGACGATGTACGTATTTGATAAAATAACGTTTACTGGAGAAAAGCTCGAAGTTCTCCGCATTCACCGCGTCGTCGAAAGTAATTGTTATCATTTGCGGCACTATCGAAGCCGTCAGGTTGCCAGGAATTTCCGTCCCGTCTTTGGAACACCAGCAATTTGGTAAGTGGCATTGCTTGGGTTTGCAAGGTAGCGCACCGTTTGGGTCATTTTGAATATCTGTGAACATAACATAAAATATTAAAAAACAGTTATCTTATACCCCTATCAGCAAATGTCACCGCACGTCACTATATTTTAATCCATTCGCATCATATTTTTTTCTTAATTTATAAATGGTTGTTAAAAGTATTCTATAGCGATGTACAGATAGATGTAAAGCCTTCTCAAAATTATTTTTTCTTTGTCTGTCACGTGAATTTCTTCACGGAAAAATAATTTCATTCTTTCACACTGTAAGGAACTGGCAGAGTGGTCGCAAGCTCTCTGGTGGAGAGTTCATGCTTTCACATGATTACACATGCAAAATTTCATGTAAAAATATTCATTGCTTGTTTTTATACGATTTTTTAAATATTGCTATGCCGCTAACTCCCTTGCTAAGAGAATTTAAATTAGATTCCACAGGAAATTTGCGATGTCATTTGGTTAACGAATTTCACGCCTAATCTTATAATGTTTTATAGTCACAGCCCAGTCCAGATACTATAATCGCTCTGTATATAGACTGCTAAATATTTAAGCGTCAAACAATTCGTACCGCACCAGCCTTCGTCAGAGCCATCGGGACAGTCAACGCTCCCGTCGCAAAAGTATGTAGCCGGGAAGCACGCACCGTCGCCGCAAGCCAAATGCTTCTCATCGCAGTCTCCATCCTCTAGAAGCGGTCTTGGTGGTTGCGTCTCTGTAAACACGCTTAAAGAGTTTCCAATCACCATCCGATAATACATCATCAACGCACTCCTTCCGCCGTCCAACGATTCTTCGTCGGAACAATAAACGAGCAAAATTTCAATTCATCTGTACCTGACGTTACGTCGCAATTGTCGACATTCGCCTTGAAATCACATACTTGTCTGGAGACGTCGAACAGCAGCCCCTGGGAGCATCTGAACTCGAACACCTCGTTATCTGGCAAACGAAAGAAAGCCTGTTGAATGGCGCGAGTCGATCTCGAAAGCGGTGAAACGTAATGGTCAGATAAATTACCTAGGCAGAGATAATACTTGGCGCACTCGTTCGTGGACCAAACGTTGTGAGCCGGTGCGTTGGGATTCCGATAAAACCTGCTATCGTCGATACACGGCGGCGTACTATCCGATTTCTCTTTCGCCAGCGACGTGCCCGCTAAAATACACGGAAATTCAATTGAATCCGGATTTTCTGCCAGAGTTATCTTCGTTCCGCCTTCGATGGGCTAAATATGCTAAACAGATATATGCGAAACGCGACGTACACTGCGTATTGTTTCAAATCGCGTTCGAATGCAACGAAACAGTTAAATGATCTAAACTGTGCGCCATGGAACTTTCACGAATCCCCTTCGAATCATCGAAACAATCATTCTAGGAGAGAAATCTCGTCGTTTGCCCTGATATTTTCACCGAGCAACAAAAACGGAAGTGAAAACTTCCGGCACGCATTGTGATTCGGTCGCGGAAATGCGATTCTTCCTAGGAACTCGATGGTTTCCGTTCCTTTGAAACGATGCGTGAAATATATTCAAACATTGAGATCACTCGTATCGAAACGAAACGCCTCAAAATTGAAAACTTCCCTTCGATTCGCCTGGAAGAAGATGTGCTACGTTGAACCACACGGATGACCTTCGCCGAAGGACTAACGCGCGCGCGAAGAACTCGCGGAAACTCACCGGAAAAGAGAAGCGCGAGCAGGAGCAAGGACCGCAGCTTCGGCTTCATGTCGATCGCTCGGACCGGGAGAAACGTTTCTCGTTCTTCGTACGAGAGCTCGCACTTTCCAACTGACACCTCCCTCCAGAACCGAGCCTTATATGATGAGTATTCGCTTTACCTGTTCATCTTCCGCCTGTTTTCACTGAGCATCGATTGGGAAAATGTGGAACAACGGTCGCGTACGGACTGTGCATAGAGTTTATGCGTTGCGAGCCTGACCCTTTGATATCCAACGACATACACAATCAATAGATTGATAATTACTTTCATTTGCCACTGGACGCGTGCAGCTGGAAAAACAAGAACGTTCGCGAGCGGTCGGAAAAGGAGAAAGCGCGGAAAACGCTTCTGAACGATTCGCGTGAAAACGTTGAGGCGAAGAAATTCTCTTCGACGAGTCGCACGTACGATGACGCAAATTGCTATTTTACAATAGATACGTACGTCCGTTCGTTCTGGGATCTCAGAAGGTCAGGATGGTAAAATACACGGGGTGTTTCGCGCAAACCAGGCTACCTAAATAACTTCTTCACCGGTGACAGTACAAAAATATAGGCGTTGAAAGACGACAAAAAATTAGAAAGTGAGTTTGTCCTCCTCTGATTCGTCTGTTGAAACCGTTTTAATGGTTTATTAGAAATACTCCTTGCATTATCACAGGTTAAACAAATATTTAGATGGCCTGATTTATGATTAATATCCTGCAATCTCGAAGACGTAGATAATCTATTCCAGATGACGATGGTGCGATTTTGTACGTTTCGCCTGAAAAATAACGTCGAAGTCAAGAAATTATTTCTGACGAGTGAATAATAACGCAGCAATAAATTACTCTTTTACCATAGCTGTTAAGTAAGTAGGCATATAATTGTTCGGAGATTTCAAAAGGTCAGAGTGATAAATTGTTAAATGTGCGAATATACGCACGTGGCAATTTCATTGACGTGGTTAATCCGTTCCAGATGACGGTGGCATTGGCGCGATGCTGATGTATGTATATTTAAAAGTTCTTCATCTCGCTTCAGATCTATTTACCTTGTGAACGCTGTTTCAGTGGCCTTCAATCTCGCAGCTTCGACAAACCTGCACAAATCAATATCATAGCTGACGTTACTATTTGTCATTCAAGAAAAGCACCGTTCAATGCTCACGTAAAAATAATCTTTCGAGTGGGTTACGTGTTTTCTACCCAAAAATAAAAGCTTCTCCCATTACCAACGAACTGTATGTAGTTTTGCACATAACTAACGTGAACGACGCTTATTCGAGTCGATGTTGACAGTTGGTCCTAATTAACCGTCATCGAAGAGAAATTTACTTTGCCAGATACAGAGGACAGCTTTTACGATTCTTCTATGGATACAATCCTGTCCGACGGCCAAGAAATCCAAAGCTGCTAAACTGTTCGCCAGATAAAAGAGAAAATACAAGTACTTATTTGATACAACTGATAGAATCTTGTTCATTTACGATAAAGGAATAAAGAAAATTCAGTTTCTCACTTTGATCCAAAACTGATTACAAAAAAATTGCTCGATTACAATTTATAATATACATACATCACACGTAATAGCAAAATACAACAGCGCAATGATAAACAAATAAAATAAAACTTAAAAAGTATGATTACATCGGTGTGCAATTTTTAAATTGCAAAGGATTCGAGGGAAGCAGACCTACAGAAGACTGTGTCGCCGATAAATAAATAAAATAAAATTTAAAAGTGTAATTAAATCAACGCGTAACTTTTAAATCGCAAAGGATTTGCGAGCGTATGAAAGGCTAATTGCGTTAATCATTTTCTTGTAATGTCGCAGCGTTGTTCAATTAATCTTAACGATGCTACGAAGTGCAACTGATTAGCGCGGCCCAATTAAATTTGCTGACAAATATAGTGCCGAGGAACCACGAGGGAGATACGATCGATCGTTAAAATCGTTACGCTCGAACGGAGGTAAAAAGGGAAATGACCGTGGTCGAGATATTGACCGATGAAGAAAGCCGGGCGAAAGCGAATTACTTTCAGCCGGGTTCGGTGACTGTGTCATGGTGACAACGACACCGACACCGACACTACTCGAGCCCCTTCTCCGTGTCACGAATACTACCGCGTCCTTCTATTAGGGGGGGTACTCTAAACTTAGACGCCGACTCAAACAGACTTGACTATTCGAATTCAGTGCAAAACCACCATCCTCTCGAACCACTTTCTTCGCTGCCGCTTCGTTACAACCTGTACTTCGAACAGGTTTTCTTCAATTGCACTCGAGCGATCGCAGAAACTCTTGCGACTCAACGATCCTCTTAGTACACCCGAGGGTACTGGTGACTCGTGTCCTATAAAAAAGTACAGGGAGAGAAGAAGTAACGAAAAGGGGAGAAAAAAGGTTGCTATTGACAGAGAGGTATACCTCGGACAATGGCGTACAGCTGGAACAATCGAGTAGATTTCATTGTAAGATTCCTTTACGGTTAGTACGCGGCCACTTTCAATAGGATGTGCGTGAACGTATCCTGGCTATTGCACCAATAACGTTGTCACCGCTACTCAATGTCGAGAGCATGTTACGAGCGTCCCCACGTAATAAAAAGTCATGTGTGATTTGTGTGAAACTCACGGATCCCTCTGGACCCCTCTTCTTCCATCGCCATTACGAAAAAGGTACACGAAATACGTATCGATCTCGTGCTCATCGCTATTCACGCATCTACCGTTTATGTACGTACCAACTAAAATAAAAAGAAAACAGCTTTACACCTGAACTTCGAGAAGCAACAGACGAAAAGTTTCTACGTTGGCTTGGA
This sequence comes from Xylocopa violacea, assembly GCA_963969225.1. Lineage (NCBI taxonomy): Eukaryota > Metazoa > Arthropoda > Insecta > Hymenoptera > Apidae > Xylocopa > Xylocopa violacea. The sequence goes on from CAXAJV010000004.1 coordinate 28,412,986, forward strand.
TGTTATGCTTGTTTAGGATTTAGGTTGAGTTCGAAGTGTACCATGCCGTCGTCGTAACGTCTGCAATAGGGCGCTGCCAAATATAAGTTTGGCTCTAATTTATTTTATGGAACATTCTGTTTCGATCCTCCTAACGTTTAACACAATATCCATCTCGAATACGTGCAAATGATGCAGCGTTAACACATACGTCATTACGATAACCATAAATACATAAATACGCGCGATAGTCAGATTTTCTACTCTTTCTGCGGTACAAGATCAATTAATTATCGACAAATTGCTATTACAAAAAACTCAATAAAATGATTAACAACGCCAAACCGTTGCTTCGAAGTTCAACGGAGATCGATAATCGATAATATCGATGTATAGGAAACGCCAGCGTGCGCGACATCGATCGATAATTGATCTGATCGATTAATCGACCAGATTTAAAATACAATTAAAACCAGATTGAAGAATGCGTTCGATGATTGTGCACTTGGAGAAAAATGTCGACTTCTGCCAAAATGTGAAATATTTGGAGCGCATCCAGCTATACAATGACAATTATTTCTCTAGATACAAATTGGCACGAACCAATCGATAATTGGCTGCATCGCGCGCGCTGGCATTTACGTTTTGCGCGAACACTTACGACGTGTTATTCACCGTGTTCAGATACGGATAACAATGGCATTCTGGAGAAGCACGACTTTGAATGTACGGCTCTCAAGATGACGTTGATCGAGGGAAAGGGAGAATTCAGCTACAGTCGGTATCAGGAGAATTTACATATCATGCTTTCTTTGTGGGAAGAAATCGCAGAGCTCGCAGATTTCAATAAGGTGATAATTTAATAGAGCACCATTGCTTCGAACACAAACTCTCCGCTAGTATTTCATTCTTCGTTTCTCTTTCAGGATGGTATCGTGACCATCGAGGAATTCAAGGAGGCGGTACAAAGAAGTTGCGTCGGACGAGAATATCGAGATTTCCCACAAGCGATGAAGATGTTCATCGATAGTCATTTTAAGTTAGTCGATTTAAACGGTACGTGAGCGAATATTTCGTCACAAGCTTCAGATGATCATTGATTTATTGTTGCATCGTTTTTAGATGACGGTGTCATTGCTGCCGACGAATTTCGTTACAATTGCGTAACAAGGATCCCTGTAGACAACGTAAACATTTTGGACGAAGCCTACCAGAATCTTCTTAATGTGAGATTACGCTAAGTTTCACTTTGACGAGCAAACGTTTTAAAGGCCTCCTTATCCGATTCGCTATGTAACCTTTCTGCCTGTATCTATACATAGAACTAGTTTTAATCTTCGACCTGATGCGTAGTTTAAAAATTTATTGGATCATTTATTAGGCATTTTCCGCGTGAATCTATAAACGAAATATATATTTCTAACGACACGCGGCAAGATAAACTATAAAATAACGAATATAATTAAATTAATTTTAAGTTCGACATAAAGAACAATAGTTTGACAATCTGCCAAGCGTGGTGGTTGTGTTTTACGTCCGGTAGTCAACGGAAGCATGTTACCAGTGACTAAAAATGTATGTAGACCAGATTGCCGTTACAGACGACTGTGCTTTTAATATAAACTGACGTTCGTGCAATCTACAGCGTTTAATGTTTGCGTAAATACATAAATACATAGAATTTCAATGTATATGTCCCGGGCATGTGACTCGCGGAAATGCTGTCAGTTTTTCGTTATCTATTTTATTAATCATTTATTTATTCGCAGGACGACGACAGGAGACGCGGAGGGCTAACTTTATCCCGTTATCAAGAATTGTACGCGCAATTCCTCGGCAATCCAGATGAGAATTGTCCAGCAGTGCATCTGTTCGGCCCTCTTCATGCGATGGATTAAAGTGCTTGTTGTCTTGAAGTAACAGCGATTCTCGCGTACACGTACAAAAGACAATTCTGTTGTATTTAATATATATATAATTGTTATTTAATTTATGTAAGATGGCTCAATAAATCCTCTATTTTATTGTAAAATAAACGTTAGTGAAATGTTTCCGAAAGTATGAAACTTTAGTTTGATTTGGCACAAACGTCAGTGTGCGACCGTGTCTGGGTCGCTAAGCTGTGCCAGCATTGTTCTTGTATACTAGTTATCGTTAAATTGCTTGTAAATAATTATGTAAAAGATACATAAGACAGTTGTATCGTACAAACAGAAAATGTTTTATTCGTATTACGTGTTAACACGGCATCAACGTTGTTTAGACATCTCTTTGGTAGTATCATCGTGCTTATGCTTCATCACAAGAATTTAATACTGAAGTTTCCTGTAGTGATATGTTGTTTATGTTGTTCTGTTATGTGAATGAACCCGGACATAATTGTACATATTATTCGTTGCCGGATCTTGGCGTGTTTTATTTAAGGTTCACAGTAGGTTTTCTTTTCTTTTTTTTTTCGTTAATTATTTATACATGTAGACATACTCTTCGATCACTCGAACGCTAAACTTGTACGTATATAACGAGATTTACAAACACCAATCTATACGAACGAGTTCCTGTGTACATAGCATAATGTTGTAACAACCACCAACGTATCCTCTATATAATAACCTTAACTAGCGAGGTTCTCTGTAACACTACGTTACGTATTCTTCTTCCGCTGATAAGTATAAAAATTTGTTTTTCGTATACAAATAATTTTATAAAACGCGTGAGTTTGAACTCGTGACGGGAAATGTGTCCATGTTCACCAAAGAGATTGGGCATCGTTTCGATGTCATTCGAGCTACTCGAATATTCTTCTCTGTTCAACTTTTCGTACACAAAGAAAGCAATACTGTCATTAAAAACTCATTACATGCATTGAGCAGAAGCATAACACTTCTTACGAGACATTTTACACCGATGAAGCACGCAACAGAAATTAAATACTAAAAAAAATCTACATTCAACCTCAAGTAATACGACTAACTAGCTCTTTCTTTCTCTTTTCATTGAACGCCTTAATTATCTAAAATATTTTAGACAGATCGTAAGAATGAAACTTAGTAGAACCAAGCAGCAATTGTATATTAAATAATACTAATTGACAAGTGTTTTTTTTCGTCCCGAACACTTGAATTTTCATTACGACTTGGTTAATGTTTTACATACCCAAGTCTAATAAGATTATAGACAATACAAAGAAGATTGCTTAAGACCTACTGATTATAAAAAAAGTACAAAAAAATTAGCTTTCAGATGCTTGCCTTGAAATAAACATACATGATTCGTAAAACTGATATTGTCGGCCATATATACAAGAAATGTAGGAATATCTTTCGTGGAATATTATCGTTCACATATTATGGAAAGAATAAAACGCAAGGTGTTACGTTGTAATCCGATATTGATGTCGCGAATTTCAGCCTGTAATTTCTGTACATTCGATTATGTTTTATATACACACGATTTGTTAATTATTTGTACAACATAAATTTAAATTCGTACATATTCGAAGATTTATCTCGATTATGGACGGTTAACGTTCTTGGACGAAATTTCATGTCTATGTTGCACAAAGATATTGAAGAGACATTAAAAAATAAGTCGTGTATTGTAAGGTTTTTGATAATATATAAGTTTCCGTAGCAAAAGAGTAATTTGTTAAAAATGAATTCGTTACACGACATCTATATCAGAAACTGGATTTAACCTGCGATTAAAAAATGCAAACTTGGTGGACAAAAATGCAAATACTTTTGTCGTTTGCCAAGCAACGTACATGAACGCATTTTCACAGAACAAAAATATTGAAAAGCAAGAATTTGATGTTATTAAAAAATGAGTTGTACACTCCATGGAACATCCTTTCCAAGGATCAATTGTACCATTTTAAATGTTATACGAATACGTGGCGAAGCTTTAATTATAAAATAATGTTAAATTAAGAGACATTCTTCCGCCATTAAATATTCTAATATGTAACGCAATCTTATTATATCAGTAATAACAACACGATACGAAACTTCTGTCTTCCTAATTAAAAAAGCCACCAGATATGAACTTCATAGTTTATATCGATCACATAATTTCTTTGATTAACATTCAAAGGTAGATAGAAATCTACCGAAATTTAAAATGATAAGTTTATTGGCTACAGTTAAAATAATTCTGCATCACGTTAAAGACAGATTGTATGTTCAGTCTCTCTATAATATAAAAAGTCATTTTACGAATTTATTACAATTCGGATAACGATTAATGTTTTTTAGAAAATCACTTGATGTGAAGGATCTATGGAGTTCACACTGGCGTAGGAAGTGGTTGGGTACTGATTGTTGTCATTTTGGAGTAAAGGAGAGTCAGGCCCGCATACTTGACTCCTAAATTCGTTTCTAGCCCTCCTGTCATATTGATGGGCTCTTCTTCGCCCTTGGCACGACATCACGCCTGTAAATATTATCAAAACATTAATTCATGCTCTCCTATCTCAATCTTGATCAAAAAGCGTAGCCAACAAAAATCACGCCGTACATCGCTGTACTACGAAAATGGATAAACTATTAGATAATTAATAGTGCTTAGAAGAAAATAGAAGAAATGACGAATGAGAAACAAAAAGAATGATGTGTGAACAAAAAAGATGGAAAATGAGATCTATTCACCAGTGACAATACACCTTTTCCATATCCCTTTTTTTCACAAAGTAAATCACACATAATAAAATAAACGCAATGATTTCCATTAATTATGTTACCATTAGCGCGTGTTGCTTTACATTACACGCAATAGCCAACTAACCACAAGAGCACACACGGGACACAGCACACACGAAATGGAAAAGAGAAGTTTTGCGGCTAATTTATAACTATTAAATCAACGAAAAAGAAGAAGGAATGATTTTCACAAACAAGCATATTGTATATTCTTATACAAAAGGTATATATCCCCATCCCACACTCATCGACGTACACAGAGTCCGTCACAATAGATTGTATGTTTGAAAAGAAGCTTACAGTGTTTGTAAATCAGAGTATTTGTACTAGAGTAAAGTGAGTGCAAACTAATTCGCTCGGTGTGTTGCAAATAGTTTAGAAACATATAATAGTCGCCAATGTTGTTTAATTTTAACAATTTCAAATAAAGCTGAGTGTCACGAGGAAGCTATCAAGTGTCGAGAAGCGTTGAATAAGAAAAGAGAGTACCGTTACGAGGCAAAATAGTATGTAAGAATATGTGTTGTTCTGCGTACCTATCTTTCGCATTCAAGCACTCTGAACGTAGGTGTGCTTGCGGTGGGTGTGGGAGGAGAATTGAGTTTGCTTACGCGATGGTTCATGGATGTCTCCTGTACGTTGCCCAGATTTCCTTGTATAGCTCTCTTGTGATTCGCCAACTTTTCTCTGTTCATTGGTGTGCCTAGAACCACCAAAAGCCATGACGCAGCTTTCTCTTACACATCATAGAATTAAAAATCTCTTCAAAAACAAATTAGAAGGTTTGTCAATGTTGGAAACCTACGTCAGTGTATTGACGGACAGACACAAGTACAAACGTTAACATCGAAGCAAAAACACATAATGAACGTATAATTTGTCTGTAGAACACCATTTTGTTATATGTTAATTATATGTTGTATCTAGGGATATGAAAATTAACTTTATCTATTATTATACTGCTTCAGTTGCACTGGTGTTATATCTTTTTTCCTCAAAATAAATGTATAAGTGAGATATTTAAGCAATGCAATATGATTTGCATGACAATTAAATTTTCATGTGAAAATGTTACCTAACTAACGGTAACTAAGTAATCGATCTTACCAATATAGCTAAGTAATACTGGCAAGAATATCAAACCGTGTGCAGCTCCAAATAGCACAATACCAAGATACATTCTGAAGTAGAATACCTGAAAGTATGTTTGGTATAAAGTTATATGCTATTACTAAAATAAGCAAATAAATAAATAAGTGTTTGTAAACACATAAACATCAACGTAAGTCAGTCATTAATAAATACCTTAAAAATTTGACTTTTGGCGAAACCTAATACTATGATACCACCAAACTTGGTAAGAGTGATACCGCTAAAGATCGAACTTCCCATATTCGTCAACGCATCAGTTACTCTTTCGACTCTCGTCACTCTCACTGATACTGAGAAAGAATGTACCAAATGACTACAAAATTCGACGGCAATTCCAACAGCCTACGGAAACGAGACAGTCTTAACTCTTTCAATAATTATAGAGCTAGATACTTTAGCCAGACCTATGCAACTAGAATCAGCCAATATATGTTTTAGTTTATGGAAAAGATCCACGATGGAATAAACTAGAGACAAAATTCATTCTTACAGAAATAATAAAATTGCCAATAGAATTGAGTACGAAAATCTTGCGTCAGCGAATATTTCCGTAAAGAACCTAAATTACAATAAAAAGTGCCAGTGTATCCCACCATCGTTTTTGTCGAAAACTTTGCCCGCATAGATAGCTAGTTGCACAGGTCTGCCTTAAATCGATATACTTACCATAACTAGGTTGACTAGTGACACTGCATTTAATGTTATATGCCACCAATACATTAAACCACCGATATTAACGACAATCATCGTGATGGTTATTACAACGACAATAGACGAAAATATATCCAACCCCATCAATAAGAAAGTTACCACAAAAATGGCAATTAAAGATATTCCTATGCTTTGCAGCGTGTCAGGCCACATGGTTAAGTACTGTTCATAGAAAACATAAAACACGCTGTACGGGAAAACCTCAACAGTTGAATCGTAACCCAAATTTTTTAAACGACTGTTAATCATGTTTGTTATATTTGTTGACACAGTTCTTGCAGCTCTCATCGATTCGTAATAATCGGCAGATGTTTTCAAGATAGTATGATAAGTTGAAAAATAGGATGCTCCGACTTCTGACACGTCTGTTTCGGGTTGTGTAACATAGTTAACACCGTGACCATAAGCAGCGTGACCTCCTTTGGCACATGTATCATCAGGATTATCTTGTAAAAAGAATGATACATAATGGTTAAAGTCTATGGGCCGACCCATTCTATTAGATATGATATTGCAAGATGCGCAATATTTAGCAGATCCTAAAAACGTAGAATACATATACATTAGTCAAGTGTTTAATTTCAATAAATGTATTACAGAGTACTGCAATATATTTAATTTTTATACCTGTATGCGGACAGAAGGAACCATTTGATTTAAAATATTTACAACAAGATGGTAAATGCGTCCAATCGATATAGTCATCTATCCATGACGATGCAGGCTTCGCTATATATGTCCTATATATATTGTTGTTTTGAATATCTGCTACATGATTCGATAGAATTGAAATGAATTTTTACACCTCTTACCTGTTCGACTGTTTCGATGCAACAAATATTTGAGTAGACACTGAATCATCGTTACAACGTTGACCACCGCACACAAGATTCTGTACGTATGGATCCGAATAGTTTAGACCTTCTTTTACAACAAAATACATTGGTGGTCCGATAGATAGATAACTATTTAAAAACTGTAAAGAAATAAGAAAGTTATATCCATGTCTCATAATTATGTTTCTCACGTAATAATACTTACCTTGAAGTATTTCAAAACAAAGCTATCTTCAGGCATAGAAAGTTCTTGATCCAGACCAATTTCGATATGTGGAACAACTGCAATGCTTGAACAAAGCCAACCGAAGAATATCAACATAACGAATGCGCGTACCCACTTTTTCATTAGGAATGGCACATATACAATTTTAAAAAGTTTGTATAAAATTCCATTTACTACTTCTTCTCCATCGTCTTTCTTTGAACCATGTACAAAACAGCATACATCAAGTCTATTGTTCTAAAAGGATTATGAAGAAAATTAGGTATATCAAATATTATTACTACTGTAGAATGTGCATTTCTGATCGTATTGATACGTACTGCTTGGCGAATAGTATCTAATGCTAATAAACTAACGAAACACGTCACTTGCAGCACAAAGTCTACTAATAATGCCATACCAGCATATAAAGCAAAAGCTTTAACAGCAGGCATGTCAGATAATCCACCTAAGACAATATAGTTTTTAGTATTTTCAAATTTAATCTTCTTTGTTTGATATTTAATTTACATATATCCAGTATTTACCAAGGAAGAAACAACAACTTTCTGATACACTGGTAAGTAGCATACTTGGTCCAACTTGACCTAGAATACGACCGATATGTTCAGGTATCGATTCATTTGGACGTCGACCTTCCCTTTGATGAGTTTGGACCAGAATGAAAATATTGTCTACGCCGACAGCAAGGACAAGGAATGGTATGACTTCAATAATAATGAGTGTAGCTGGCATACCAACGAAACCGAATAAACCAACGGAACAAACAACAGAGGCCAGTACTATAAGTACACCGCCAAGGCCGAGAGTAATTTTAGAATCGATCTAAAAATGAAGAGATAAACATCAAATGAATATCGATAAAAAGATATGGATGAATAGGCTTAGTTTATCATTTCGTCATTCTTACCAGAAGACGACTGCAATTTTTTATTTGACCCAGAGAAATTGCAATATATGCGAACATAATGATGTACGATACGAGAATAGTTAAAACATCCGACTGAGACTCGCGGTTCAATTCATCTTCTATGGAACGTTCTGAAGTGAAAGCAATATCCATAAATGCTGGTTTTTCAGTAGCTATCCATTTTTTCATGAATTCAACATAACTAAAATTACAACATCATTGATGAGAGAAACGTTTAAGCATTATTTTTTTTTTTTGCTACATGATTTACTTACCTCTTTTCCCATTCCATTGCCGGGTGTAGTTTAGATTTATTATGATAATTATTTACTAGTATAGTCAAAATCACTGCTGTGGCTTTTTCATATGGAGGATTCTGAAGATCTTGACCTGGTGTCAAAAATCCTCCAACCGCTATTGCTGGTTCTACTGGACCGCCATAAGGTGCAAGACATTCAGGATTGTATGCATTTCTGAGAGGATTAAAGGTGATGAAAAATTATCTCAAAAAATTGATTAATACTTATGTAAATATAGTCAAATTAACCTACTGCGTACAAACTCTGAAGTGGTCCAAATAATTTACTGTGAAATTATCCTCCTCTGTACTATAATCAAATGTTTTTATACTATCTTGCCAATAACCCCAAACACTTTGAATGACACACTGCGAGACTGTTAGTGGACCAGTGAATGGACCAGTCAATGGAGCAAAACATATGTCTGCTAAAGTATAATTGTTCGGACTAATTATTTGTTTTATTCCTTCTTGCAGTTTATAAACAGTCTTAAGGAAGGTATCATTAAATACAGGTCCAAATGTTATTGGGCCATTAGATGTATTATGCACAATCTAAAAAAATTTAAGACAGTTTTTTTTATCTTTCATAATGCATTGTAGCAGCATAGATCACTCAAAGTCCAGGTACACATACCACGTGTATTTGTATTAATGCATACGATATATAGATGTTACAATGACATCAATTTCTCGAACTAGGTGACCTTGAGCGTTCCATACTAATGTTTCTCTCTATAAGAAATAATTGCATTCTATCCACGTTCGAAACTTACGTTAGGCAAACCAACTGATGTTATAATTATCTGCTCGTTTCTATAAAATGGTTCAAAGTGTTGGTCGAAATATTCTCTTTCGATTCGCGAGCGTGACTCCGGAGCAGCCCATAGTTCAACTGGATCGGTGGTAACATGTATATATTTTATTCCACATCCCAAGCCAACAATAAAGAGGAAACCAACGAAGAGAACCAGCCACGGTCGTGATGCACATGCTGAAAGTAATTCGAAATTTTTGTTAGCTTACTACCGGCGCATCATACGTAATGTTATCGAGTGAATGATCTCATACCTGTACCCCACCAACAAAAGAACTCTGCTAACAATTTGTCGGTACCTGCGCCCAATTTTTCGATAAAGGTCGACTGTTCTTCGTCATCGAATCCGCTCGGCAAATCATCTGCAGATATGACACCTATAAAAGTTTTTGTGTTATGACAAGAGAAATGTTATGAATATGTCCGAAAAGTGCTGCAGTAATGTAATAGATTATAACGATGTGCTGTAAACAAAATACATTAAGCAACTATACATTCAAAAGTAAAGAATCAAAGAGCTACAAAACAACATTATTGAAATAATGTGTAAAATTTGCAAAAAAGCAGTTCACCTTAATTGAAAAGAAAAAGAAAAGCAATCATTAACGCCAAATATAACAATGTTTACATCAATGAATATAAGGTATTAAACGTGTAAAATATAATATGAAACAAATATAAAGACATAAGTTATCTTATATATTTGTGAAGTGAGTACTAACTATCAAAATATATGTTTTTAATAGATGATGTACAGTATTTATAACAGTGATACAAAAAATTTCGATCAGTTTAATAAATTAATCTACTCGTTTTTCTTGTCTTCTTTCTTAAACGTATCCTCATAATATACTGTATACATTTTAAGATATATTAACGCACAGAAAGTGAGAAACAGTGGCGATACACACATGAATAATAAAAGAAGTCTTTGAATCTGAGGAATGATGAAGCACAGGTGATAATGATGAAGACTAAGCACAATGCAGTAACAAAAAATGGAAGATACAATAACGAAACAGAAATTAAGGGTCAAGCACAAGTCCACATATTGAAGATACACTTGATAGGAACCTACTGGAACGCTTAGATTGAAGTGGGCTGTCTTCCTGGTCTGCGGCGAGAGCAATACGCGCACCATCTTCTGGGTGATGTAACCCTGCGGCTAGGCGTCTACCCACCTGCCTTCCTACTTCCTCACCTCGTGCAACTATACATATACGCACACCGTACATAGAACTGATGATTTTCAATTATATCTATTCAATTTTATACAATTAATTTATATCCTAATAATAATAAATTTATCATGATACAAACAATGATACAAAATGCTAACACATTTGTTTGTACTTTTTCTAACTATTATAACATATCCACTTTCCCTTGAAGAAATTGTTGTTCAACAGTTTAACATTATTCTTACAACAACAATGTTTTAATGACCACATATAGAGGTTACACAATTATATACCATCAATCGAAGGAAAAATAAAAAACAAATATTTATCAAACCAAGCACAGTGCGAAATTTATAAAATTAAGTTTTTAAACCATAACCAAAGTATAGGAGGATAAAAAAATAACATAATATAAAAATGATCCTATGACCAAGGAAGGAAGTCAGTGGTATGAATTAGACGTTAAGATAGTTTATACCAAACTGTACTATTATCCTCTTTAAAACAATGATAACTGCATACAAAATTAGTCACTGATGCAAGATAAAAAATATTATGCAAACTATTCCTGAATAAAACATAGCATAAGTTTCAGTGGAAAAAAAAAATGCATTTCACACAGCAATTTGTGTAATATAGTGAAATTTGGCAGTTTGCGCCAAAATATATAAATTATGGGTTTCCTCCAAATAAAAACTGTTAATAAATGAAGTTTCTTACCAATCTGCTTCCTATTACTGAAGCACACAATTGACAAAATGAAGAGAGTTGAACCGCATAGGAAAGTAATGATCATCATCACAGTATACCCATCATAGCCAAAAATAGTGAATGGTTTTGGCAAAGGAGGAGCTGGTGGTGGCACTGGACAACTGCTTTCGCAGTCTACACAGCTACACGCTGGTGTGCCTTTCTAAAGTGTTTATGAAAATAAAATGATTACATTTTAATAAAATATTAAATTAATTATATTTTTTTTAAATTTCTATATATACATCCAATGAAAACTAGTTAAGACTAATCTTCCTAATTATCATACATGTACAAAAAAAGGGCAACAGTCAATTGAGTTCAATTTGTTTATACTTCATTAGCAGTAGTTAGTATAGAGTGTGGTTTATTTCACTTGTTGCACGTATATTAAAAAAATAAGAATATATACTTGCATTCAATGCTTTGTTGCAAGGTGTAACTGTAGGATCCACAGGAGTAAATAGTCCAATAGGATTGTCTGTATTTATGTACGTAATTTGAAAAGGTACATATGCATTGTTTGCTGCATCACCCATATAATGGAACCATTTTAACGGGGTACACCTACTAGCTCCCCATGCTCCACACATTAAATCCAATGCTAATTGTCCAGTACTGGGTACTGACACCTTGCTACAGGAGTTGAATGTACCCTCAAGGTACTTATTTGTTATATAAATATCAATTTTATTGACATATTCTTTATCTAACAAAAAAAAAAAGAAATATATATGTATTTTAACTACTTCATTATTATAATGAAATTATTAATTATACTTGTATTAAATTGTTGATTGTACAAATTACCATCTTTTTCTTTCTTTATTTCAGTAACATTAATAAACTTGCTTTGTTGCGTGCTACAAGTGAATTCACAAAAATGTTTTACTAAATTATCTAAGCAGCTAGGGCATCGGGATATAAAATTAGCTGCTAGCTTAATATTTTTATCCATAGTTTCTAGCTGATTTGCATCGCAACAAGTATTAATTCCCTGTCCAGAATCGACCATTAAATGAGGACAGTTTTTATAAAGTAATTTTTGTCCTTCAATACTCAATGGCTTAGGTGGCCCTGTGTAATAGCAATTCTTTTTGTGTCCCATCGCATCCATGTAACATTCTCCATACCAAACGCAATGACCATCGTCAGCTGCAGATACCTATTATTAAACATTGAACAATATTTTTTTATAATAAAATTTATTTAAAATTCATTTATATATAGAAATGATTCTTCTCAAAGTTTTGAGAAAAAGTATTACGAAAAAAATGTAAGGTTCGTGTTATAATTTATATTAGTTATATAATATTTATATGTACATAATGAATCATTGTTCTTGGAATATTATAAATGTGTACACAAAGGCTACATCATTCCTTCACATTTAATCATTTGATAAGAAAAAGCTGATATTAAAGTCTTTGTTAAAAATTAAATTAATCATCCTAGCATTATTAAGAAATAAAAAACTTCTTCATTTATCCTTTTATTGTTTAGAACAATTATTTTCTATCAGCTCGTGTCGCTTATCTTAACTTTACACGTGTGAATCAAATAACTTTTGACTTGTTCTTTATTCAAATTAAATATACAGTTGATAATTTTGCGATATCATTTTAGTTGCCGTGAATATTTCCATAAATAAACAATGTATCATCGACACAAAAGAAGTAATTCCGAGAAGTTCAAAAAGAAATTCCTCGTATTCTTTTAAGCGGGAAAATTGTCCAACGAGAGCTCCAATTGGAGTTAAAAAAAAAATCAGCGTTGACCTCGCCCCGACAGATAAAGCTTAAGTAGCAATATCGGTTAATATGGTCCTTTAACGAATAAGCCAAAGGTATAATTAAATTTAATAGACTTCTTTGGCCGAGCACGACAGCGGTGGCGTCGTCAGCGATAGGCTTTCACGAGAATCGGTCGAGGTGACGTCACGAATGCGAGACGTTTCCCGACAGTCCAGGGTGTGGTGTATATATCGAATCGTTTCTACGATTAATTCGTAAGGATCGTGATTTTCCAGACAATTAACTTACCACGCTGATAAGGCTCCATGCGGCCAGCATAAATATCATCACGTTTATGCGCGACATACTAATGTCTGTCAAAGTCCGGTGACCTCGGGAAAACACATATAACCAATGCATAATGCGTTTATAAACGCGAACGATGTCGTACACTACTTGCTCGACTGTGATTTAACGTTAACACGTAAATTTGTTACGGCTATTCATTGCCAGCGTTGCCCACATCGATACGCTTTATAAAACTGCCACGAACGAGCGAGGTAGACAGCAGAAGCGACAAGCGATCGTATTTCGCCGAATAAGCGGTGCGACTGAAACTTCGTTCGCCCAACGACGCACAGCGCGACGGCGGCAGCGGTAATCACAGGCTGAACGCGTCGAATATTATGATTCAGCGTCGTTCGGCTGTTCCCGCCGTTACTCGGCTTTCGCTTTGGTCTCACGGAAACATACCGGAAATTTGAAACTTATTCTTAAATTTCGAAGTCGTCTGCAGATACGCTGCATAGGAAATTAAACGCTTCGCTTTTCTCGAATTTTTTAACTGGTATCGTTGATAAAAATATAAAATTATATGCAGTCAAGATCGAAATAATTTATCGATGATATTTCTATTATATTATGCTACGTGATAAATTATCGAACGATAATCGTTAATCGATGATAGTTCTTTGAATTCTCTTTTGCAGATGTACTTTTATAGTTGATACGTATCTCAGATGAGACATTGAACACCTGAGAGTTTGTTATCTGAGTTCAGTATGACTCATTAAGAGTGACACGCGATTATGGGTTTCGCGCAGTGCAATCTAAATTTATTGTAATTGTAAACATAGTTCATATAAATAAATAATTACGATTATTTTTGCGACAATTATTATTGTTATTATTATAAAGTGATCCTCCTTTCCTCTGTACGAACATTATCGTCTTGAGAAGGTGATAGAAGTCGTTATTACTCAATAGTTCATCGGTTCATTCGTTACGTCAGAGTGTCAATTAACGTTAACGATCATTTATTATTGCACAGCGATACATGTATAATTGTCACTCGTGTAACACTTAAAATTGCACGAGATTCTCAGGTTGCACCGGAGCATCAGAAACTAGCTCTGAAAATGTTTTAAACGTACGAAACGATTCATAATGCATTAGTGTCTTAACGCATGGCGATTCAAATGCATACAAACGTATTCTATCCTTGGGGCAGACACTGCTAATCGTATCGAGGATCTATTCGTCGCGACGCGATACAAATTCTAGAAAGCATAAAAATTTTCGTCAGCGTAGAAATTCACGAAGCTTCCAGTATATTTTCGAGATTTGGTTCGTAATCGCTTTGATCGGTGTCACGGTCGAACGGTAAATTGGTCAATGCATCGTGAAAGTTAAGCCCTAGGAACCGATTTTTACATCGCTAACAAATATAGGGATCACCGTTCTGTTTGTATACACAGGAAAAACGATGATGTTTGATTTGTCTGGTATTCAGAAGGTGACTCGAGCCAAAGTAAATGTTTTCAATGTTTCGGTTATAAATAGAAAATCATGTATGAACTAATCGTCAAATATCGAATGGGAGTTTATACATCATAATCAAAAAATCTCCTACTAGAGCGTCAAATTGTTGTTTCGTCATATAAGTATAGTTCGAATGAATGCTAATTTAGCCAGCAAGTAGGCGTCTTCCTGCGTTGTCCTTACATCTGCCGTTACGTAACACATCGTGCCAATTGTGAAAGGTAATATTTAATGTTTGCCTGTTCTCTGTGATTTTCTCAAATCTTGTGAGATGCTATTGTACACATAGATAAGAGATAACAATAACACTGTCTGTAACGAATAAAGGGTACATATGTACATAAGCATGATTCAGTGCATATTTTAATTACCAACATGTCTCTAGAAATTGCGGGTATTACGAACAATTAAACGATCTGTTTGCAATTACTGTGGAAAAATACGTTTTTCAGGTTATAAGTTTAACATATTTAAAGTAAACTGACATCGATAAAATATACGGCGATAAGATAACATAAACAAGGCTTGGAAGTGACGTACGACTCCGTGCATCGATATTATGAAATTAAAAAAAGAAAGGATTATGCAAAGTCGATTGATCAGACATCTAGCAGCTGCACAGAAAATCATCATTAGGTAGACATATTGTAAGAGATTGCTAAAAAGTTGAACGTCAAAAGTAACGTTTTAAATATAGCATATTTGTAGCGCATAGCTTTCTCGTATTTTACCATTGTCACGTAAGCGGCACCGATGAAACTCTGTTCCTTTTCTTCACGCTGTTTACAGCGTCATTTTGTAAGTATTTCTCTTTCTTATAAAAAGCCGTCATAAACTCGCGTACTTTCATTTCTATGTACCAGATGACGCTCCTCTCGCTTATGTCTGTTCATTTATTTTCAAATTATGGAGGCAAAAATGAGAGCGTGAAACATCGGCTGAAAATATACGAAATTTTCTAACTCTTTATTCAAAATTTAAGAGGGATGTCAAAGCGTTGAACTACTGACTTTCGAAAGCTATGTTCAATCAACCCGTTTTGGCATGCAACGCGCGAAAACGATTAAAATATCCGCGTTTCGACACCCTTGAATGTTATCGCAATATTGCAATAAAAAAATGTTTTTTTTTTACAAAAAAGTCGACGGAATCGCAGAGGGGCTTGAATGCTGTCTCCCTCGAACAACTAAAGCCGGAAGTGCTGCTCAGCGAGAAGAATCGGAAGTCCTTTATTGAGAAATTCGGGGCTTCCAAACCACCGCAGATAACTGAAAATGTGAACAATTTAGCCGCCGTTTTAGTGCCATTATGTATACACAAAGGCGAGTTAGGTTTCTTGTATACTCTGAGGTCAACGAAAGTATCGTCGCATCGCGGACAAACCTCGTTCCCCGGTGGTATGTACGACAAGAAAGATCGTAATCTCGAAGAAACTGCGTTGCGTGAAACCTGGGAGGAGCTAAAAATTCCGAGAGAGAAAATCGATGTCTGGGTCTCTGGTAACATGATTGATAAAAGGAACGTCAAAGTTTTACCTGTTTTCGGCTACATCGGCGAAGTTAATCCAGAGGAACTGCAGATCAACACGAGCGAAGTGGAAGAACCATTTTTCCTTAGTCTGAAGAGTCTATGCGATCCTTCGTTGTGCCGATTCACTCAGTTTCGTGATAACTACGTTCTACCAGTATATTTAGGCGGGAAATACCGTGTATGGGGTTTCACTGCGGCGATAACACATTTTGTCTTGACTGCCCTTGTACCCGATTTCTACAAGCACAAATTCTTTTATGTAAAACCGATCTCAACAGATACAAAAGATAAGAATATTCGTAAATCGTGAGATCATAATATTAGTTTGATTTGTATTTCTCTCGCTTTGTATTTACTCGTGTACATGTTGCTGCTGACATAAAAAGTTAGAAAGGTTGTATTTCTATTTTTTCCAAAAACGTGCTGGATACGCTTCGCAACATTCCGTTTTTCAAGCGGTTCTCTTCCGAGTTTAAGCGCCACATAGCTGTAACAAAGAGAATCTCTTCTTACGACTACGAGTATGGCTTCATGGCGTTCAATAAGAGGTTTCAAGTATTATGTAAATAATAAATGAGAATGGAATTAGCTTTCTTACGCCTAAGAAAATTATAATAAAAAATGGCGGTTGTAGTAGAAACTACCTTAGGAGATTTCACTGTCGATTTGTACACCGAAGAACGACCGCAAAGTAAGTGTCAAGTGAGAGTAGGTTAAGTTTACTACAATATGATTTAACAGAGATACTTGATCGTCATTAATAACATTAATATAGTGTAACACACGTATAATGTTTTACAGCATGTCGCAATTTTTTGAAATTATGCAAACTAAAATACTACAACTGGAATTTGTTTCACTCTGTTCAGAGCAATTTTATTGCTCAAACCGGAGACCCTACTGGAACTGGGAAAGGTGGAGAAAGTGTCTACGGAATAGTGTTAGGTGAAAAAGCAAGATATTATGAAGCAGAACAAATGCCAAAAATAAAACACGATAGAAGCGGTTTGTTGTCTATGGTTAATTGCGGCAACAATATGTTAGGATCGCAATTCTTTATTACACTTGCTCCAGAACTACAGTCATTAGATGGTCAGCATTGCGTATTCGGCGAAATTACAGAAGGTCTTGAAATTATTTTTAAATTTAACGAAACTATCTGCGATGGAGACCACAGACCTTATCAAGACATACGTATTTCTCATACCGTCATTTTGGAAGATCCTTTCGAGGATCCAAAAGGTTTTGTTGTACCTGATCAGAGTCCGCCACCTACGAGAGAAGCTTTAATGGTATTGCAATACTTTTATTTTGATTTCAAGATTTGTTAATTTTTTCATTGTAGTAAATAAATACATTTATAGAGCGATAGGATTGGAGCTGATGAAGTGATAGATGATACAGCTGGCATGACAATCGAGGAGATTACAGAAATGCAAAAAGAGAAGGAAGCTAAGGCAAGAGCCACAATATTGGAAATCGTGGGTGATATTCCAGATGCGGAGATGGCTCCTCCTGAAAATGTACTTTTTGTTTGTAAATTAAATCCTGTTACAACTGATGACGATCTTGAAATTATTTTCAGCAGATTTGGGAAAATTATTGGGTATGTATAATTTTTCTATCTTGTCAATAAACATTGTTATCGTTAATATAACGATTGAAAGTTATTCTTTTTTTCAGTTGCGAAGTTATCAGAGATCGACAGACTGGAGATTCGCTACAATATGCGTTTATAGAATTTGGCGACCGTAAAAGTTGCGAAGAGGCGTATTTTAAAATGGACAACGTGTTGATCGATGATCGTCGTATACACGTAGACTTCTCACAATCGGTAGCCAAAATGAGATGGAAAGGTAAAGGTAAAGGCATACAATATTTCGATGATAAAGGTGATGAGCTGGATAGTGAGAGTCGCGAGAGGAGTACAAGATACAGAAAAAGAGACGAACCTAAGAGTAATAATGACGCAAGAAGTCGAAGGGAAAATGATAAACGATACAAGGAGGAAATTTTGGAACACAGGAAACATGAGCGCAGAAAGGATTTCAACAGGGGTGATTTTGAATACTCGCACAATGAGGAGAAGTACATGGAAAGGGAGAAATATAAGGAAGAAAGGTACCACGATGGTGCACGTGAAAGATACGAGTATGACTCCAGACGAAGGAAAGAAAGAAATCGGAGGAGTAGAGATAGAAGTAGAGATAGGGATCGAAGCAAAAGAGAAAGTAATAGAGCACATAAACACAAACGAAAGTACGACGATGAGAAAAAACGGTTAGAAAGGGAAAATGTTAGTTCCGACAGCGAGGATTCAAGACACGAAAGGCATAAAGAGAAACATTCGAATCATAAGAAAAAGCGTAACAGAGACCGATCTATGGAGAGATATGAAAAAACAGAGAAACACAAGCAAAAAAGAAGATGATGTAAATATTTTTTCATTCATCTATGATTCCGCATGTTTTATGCATATGATGTATATATATATATATACATATACACATGGTGAATATCTGTTTTGTAAAATTGAATAAACGATAAAACCTTTATCAACTAAAATTTTCATTTTTTATGTGAATAAAATTAATTGCTTTACCTATTCAGCAGTTGGTTATTAGCAATACGCAAATTACTTTAAGTGTTCCATACAATTTAGTAGTGAATGATATTGATCAAAAGAAGATATTACCATCCACGAAATATATCGGTGTCTATATCTCGTCGGTAATATTACCAAACAAAATGTTGCTTTAAATATGATGATGAAAGCATAAACGTGTAGATGGCGATACATTTGGTGGTGATGTAATTATTTAAGTGTATTTTGTTTAAAATTATTGTGACAATTGTGATCTTCGGGATGTAATTTCACTTATTATTTAACATATTATTTTGCGAGTGAATGAGAATTGGAAGCACTCGAAGAAACTACAGCTGCTGGTAAGAGTTTTCTTTGACAATTAGAATATCACATACGATTTGAGGTTATATTGATTGATATTTTCATAGATTTGTCGTTCCGATTCTAAAAATATATCAATATAACGCCGCAGGTATATAAATAGATTATCAACATTCACCATCGAAGCTAAACACAATGGTAACATTCATCCTGTGCGATATCTTGTTTTTTTATCTACGTGACTGACCACGTGGTCTTTTACACGGTTTCGGAGCAGACATGCGTCATGAGTTATCAGAGCTCGAATTTGGTATTATGCAATGATCACAATCGTGCGTGCTTTTCTATTCTCGAAAATTCAGTGACATAATAGCCAGGATAAAAAGCTGCCCACAGTAGCACCACAAATCGAGATTCGTTTGTTTTCATGCCATTTATTTTAAGGGATCTCAGAAATGTTGGTTGCTTCAAAATAACAGTGCTGATAAATTTACGGGTGCATACTGCTCGCACGGTTACACGTTTATTGTTTGCTATCGTTGTATTACATTGTCATTAAAGGTGACGATGATGATTGGATGATATTTTTTTCGGTGCTTCGAAAGCCTTGCGCAGCACACGAGAGACAAGAGTATCGTTAAATTCTGTTTAATCTGGAGTCAACAGGTTTTAATTCCAGCAACGTATTCGTGTAACAG
This sequence comes from Xylocopa violacea, assembly GCA_963969225.1. NCBI lineage: Eukaryota > Metazoa > Arthropoda > Insecta > Hymenoptera > Apidae > Xylocopa > Xylocopa violacea. The sequence goes on from CAXAJV010000004.1 coordinate 28,433,236, forward strand.
GAGTTTAATTTCACGATGAAATGATTTACGACAGTATTGTCGCGAGTGCACACAGCAGAATGTATTTTCAAACAATAAACAATAAAAATAAAAGTTCGTAAAAAATGATCCATAGTATTCTAATCGCGTACAAAACATTTTTGTGTAAACGACGACGCGTTTCCAGGATTAAGGATTGCTAAAAAAAAGTGATAAATTTCACTGGGGCTAAATAAATAAAGTGGGGCGCATAAAAAGACTACGTAAAAACGCAGCTCGTTTCTTTCTACGAAACGATTATAAATAATTTACCGAAGGGTGCAGACGGCCACTCTTTTCCTGTCTCTGTTAGTTTTCTCGACGTTGTTATCGTACCTTTCTCCACCTCTTTATTTCTACCCTAATACCGTCGTCCTCGTGACGTTTAATAATCGCAGGATGGGATAGATATGCAGCGGTTTAATTCTCGAAAAGGCATGCGATTAGGAAAAGAGTCGTAATCAACTTATAGCAACGTTTACATTCTATTTCTTTGTCACCATTTTGTATATACCTTGGACTTACATAAAGAGACAATTATCGTAACAAATAAGAATCATCTTTCGTATATCTAATTGTACGCGCTGCGAGAATTCTTCTTCCATTTATTGTTATTGTTATTACTAATATTCCATCGTTCCCTTTAAAAGACAGTTTCGAGAATATCGGAGCCTCGGCCCTTGCACCCTTCTCACTTAAAGCTAACGAATAAATACCTATTCGCCATTTCGATTTTCTATCGATGGCTCGTCGAGGACACTTCACTCTCCAGAAGCGTGTTCTTTTTTACATTTTCTTTTCTCTGTTCCCTGTCTGTTTGCCTGCAGGGACGTGTTCTTCATCCTCAAGCCAATTATTCCGAGGAGAGATTCGTGTGTGTAATCCGTAACGCTAATAATTACATAAAAAGAAAAAAAGACGTAACCGATCATCGGGAGATGTTCCGCAGGGGTTATGTTATTGCGTTCTCGCCCAATCGCGCGCGACGAGACGTTCGCTTGGCCGCGAATGCAGTGTCCTCGATTCAATGAAATGATACTGTTCAATACTACGAGCGAAACGCGTGCATTCGCATCGCCTGTATGTCACTTCGGTGATCGAGATCCGTCCCGAGCCAGTCGGAACGAAAACCCTCTCGTCTGTTTCTCGTACGAATTATAATAAGTAGAACCTACGCAAAAGCTCTATCGCGAGTCTGAAACGGAAACAATTTACGATGCTCAATCTCCTGCAAGAAATAGAGTGAGTAAGTGTGTGTGTGTGTGTGTGTGTGTGTGTGTGTGTGAGAGAGAGAGAGAGAGGGAGAGAGAGACAAAAAAAATAGTTCGTATCGATCTTAAGATAATCACCGTTCATCTTCGTCCTGCAAGACCACTCGCCATTGTTGGAAACATACGTGCATAATTACATTTGCGATTACTTCGAGTGTCGAAATCGATAGGCGCACGATCGAACGATACCGAGTACGATCGCGTGCGCGCGTCGCGAACGATACATCTCGAGGAACACGACTTTTCCCCTCCACTCGTTGTCCCTCTTCCTTCCCTCGGAAGCGATTCGAGTAAATAGAACAAAGAGGTTATGTCGCGTGCTTCGAGGCGTTCGAACGGCTTTCTCTTTGTTTCGTTTTTTCCCAATGTCTCGAAGATGTCGCGGGTAGAGCGTGCGCGCAGGGGAAGCTCGTCGGATCGACCTCGAATGGTCGAGATCGGTATCGTTTTCAGAGGGGGTTGTATCGAATTGTGGGATTGGAAAATTCGGGGATTGCGTATGGACAGTGGCCCTCGTTGCGATGCACCGGTGCGTCGCGAGTTCCCTTCGTGGATTGCCTTTCCCGTTCCTTCCTGTCTGCACGTGGGTTTCGCGTCGTGACTCGTGGGCTGAGGGTGCATCGCGCAAGAGGCTCGACCATTCTCGACGATGACCGCCGGCCGTGGACGTGTTCTCGTGTACCGCTTTACTTGTGCAACTGCCGCTTGCGTCCCATGTTGCAGATCTTGAAGTGGCACAAGGCACTCATATCTAAACAGTTCGAAATCGTGGTCGTGAGTAATCTGTTCGTGGCGGCGCGAATCGTTTCGCAACGCAATTTGATGGGAACGAGAGAGAGAAAAAAAAAGGGAGAGAGAGACGAAGCGACGGGGGACGAAAATGGCGTCGCGGCTTATCGGAGACGTTCATCTGGCGCCGATTATTAATGAAACGGATCCGTTCCAATCGTGCTCGATCTCGGGCTTGTTTTTCAACGGAAAGAATCGACGCTCCTGACGTCACGTGAATCAAAAGTCAATTGGCGCAATCGATTGGTTTACAATCCCCCTTAAGACCCCCTCGCGCAGCGTTCCTTTGTTCGCTCGTCAAATTTCCCGCCCCCTGAGAGCGAAGCGTTGGACCCGGTTTCAGCGAAACGATTTTAGTTTCGCCTGTTACAATCGAGTAATTCCCCGCAGGAAAAACCTCAGGACGTTCTAGCCTTTTTTAAATAGGGTGGCTGATTCAATTCTTCAATTGCGCGCGCGTTTCAAATTTCAAGCCTTGCATCGTTAACATTTTTGCAGTTTTTTAATAAAAATAACAGTTTTTGAGACTCACTTGTTGAAGATATGAAATATAGTAATTTCTTATATATGTATTTTCTTGAAATATTATTTGTATTAATGTTAAATGAATAATATAATATTAAAAACCAATACTCTGTTACTCTGTTTTTTTGTACCTATGTATATATATATATATATATATATATATATATACATCATTTAGCTCAATAAAGCGTCTCAATTTAGAGGGCTGCAATTAGAATTCACTTTGACAATTATTTGTTTGACAATCTTAGTTTCACTTTGAATAACTTTAATAAATTTCTGTTTCTAAGAAAATGTAATTTAATTTTAATGTTCCTCTCGATCAAACCTTTTGTAACTATAAGTTCACCTCAAGGGTATATTATAGCCGGTCACTGAGTGCATTTGAAAGAATCAAGATGACTTTAATTTATTATTAACAAAAAATTTGTTTGCAAATTTTTAATATTCAAACGTGTGTCTTTAAAAAACAAACTCCTATGTAACAATTTCATTGAATGCTAAGATTTAAGGGCAAATAAAGTAGAGCTGTTTAAAAACACAGCTTGTCGAATATGCAGATGCATTGTAAACACTTGCAACTGTAAACGTGGTCTCTCTTTCATTGTTCACGCACATTTTCTTATTAAATGCAAAACCATAAATATCTTCAAACAATCGCAATTTCTTCAGTCATTACTGTACTTTGTACTTGCACTTTCGTTTCCGGCGACAAGACACAGTTGAAATAAAATAGAAGTTACGAACGTGTACGTCCCACGAATCTTGACGAGAGGGCGCGTCGACAAGCAACGCACGTATGCGATGAGTATTAGGTATATTCCTTGTTTAATCGTGGAAGAGGAAACGAGGAAGATACATCTTTGAAAGTTCGTAAGAACGAGCTTCGAATTCGCGGCGTTCTCGAAGGTCCTACGAGTCTCTCGTCACAGATTCCACCACGTTTCTGAGTCCGTCCGCGTGCCATCGTAGGCGAGAGCTAAGCTGGTCAGGAAGTGGCTAATACCACTCTTCCATAGGGTGCGCGATTAAGAGAGTCGAGGCCCACGTATTACTATAAGATTATCTCCAGAAATAGACATTGGCTTCCTTTTTTTCTCCGTTGCCCTCTTAATGCATGACCCACATACCGAGTCATCGGTCAAATGGCCGTACACTTTTCAACGTATTAACCCCTCGCTGCAAAATGGCGTCTCTGTAGCGTCATACGATTTTTTATGGCAATTTGTGACGCGCTGAAGATGCAATGCTGGAATATTTTAACAATATTCCTGGCTTCTATTGCCAACGTCCAGGAAGAAGCAGAGTGCCAAGGGTTAAGAGACTTTTAGAGATTTATCTGCAGGCTATGGCGAAACTACCTAGTATTTATATGGTTGTAGATGAGTAAGTTAAGGTATAAAGGTTAGTTAGCGGGTACAGGAGACTAGAAGAATTGGAATTTGGCAACTATAATTAAGATGTTTGGGACAAGATGAGTCTTAACCCTTTGCGCTCCTTTGTCGAGTGTGACTCGACATCGTTAAATAAGAAGAAACGTAAAAGAAAGAGTTTTAGAGTTTACAAGTAGCAGTCGAGGAACTGTACTGCAACTGTGCTGTAAATTTCAAATAAAACACTTGGAATAGTAGGGAGTTGTTGGCAACCAAACTACTAAATGGAAAAGTAATTCAGAGTGCAAAGGATTAAGGAGTTTATGTTGCGTTGCCAATATTGTCAGAGGGTTGGTCACGCAACAATGCATTTCTCAAAAAGCTGGGATGGAATAAGTTTAATCACTAATCAATTCCAATGTACCCTCAGAGGGGATATCCGAGTGCAAAGGGTTAACGTGTTAAATATCTTCCGCGTATAATGCGCGACTGCAGTTGGACGCTCAAGTGGAAATCCAATGTATCCAGAGAATACTTACAACTAATCGCGGTACGCTTCCCAGAACGTTGCGTCGGACTGACCACCGCGTTGGGCGTTGGTAGCTGTTCTGATTCTGGCTTTTCCCTCGCTCGCAGCACCGTCTGGATCACCATTTCCACGTCCTCCAACTCCTTCTTCCGTTCCTCCATGTCTTGCTGTTCTTGGATCACTTGGCCCAGCTTTTTCAGTAACAACTGCGGACAGGAAAATGTCGTATGCGTGAGTCGCGAGTTGCGACGATCGACGCAAGCTCGAGAGCAGCAAACGTGCGAGAAGCTTACGAGATTCTCAGCGTTCTTGATGATGTCCTTGCTGTAGATGAGCTCTGATGGGATCGGCTCCGGTTCTCCAACGACGGAGCACTTGTCGCTGGAGAGGCAGGACAACAACAGTGCCAGCAGACACAAGCCCGTCCGTTTCGTACTGGACCTTCCCGTCATTCCCTTGATCCTCTTTATCGCTGCAAAGAGTAACGATCGCGGTTAGCAGGGAGATTACCCGAGGAAAGAGTCGAGGATCCTCTCGATATCCATCGACGAAACGGTGAAAAAACGCTAATGGAGCGGGTGTATATGTGTTACGGATGTAGAGTCGATCGTGATACGACGAAGCTCTACCCTTCTTTGGTGGATTGTTCCGTCTAACGATGCTTCCATTTTTGAAATGGCAAGAAATTAAACATTTATGTCTACTTTTGGTCAGTATTTAGATCAACGTTTGGTCAGTATTTTGTTACGAAAAAGGTCAGTATAAAAGTACTAAACGGTCAGTAGATAAATAGCGAATGGTCGCACAATATGTAACAGAAAATGGACGATATAAAACAGAAAGAATACAATATTAAACCCATTCCATTATAAACTCGTTGTAAGTCGAAAAAGAATTACATTTTGAAATGTCTTTATGCGTAAAACAAATGTATATAGTTCTGTTTTTTATATATTAAATCAATTTCTAAAACCAAATTACTGACAAAATGTAGCAAAAACAGTTCTTCCTGCTAAAAAGCTACCAAAACCTAAATTTATAATCTACTATCCCCACCTCTCGCTCGCACAATTTTTAAATTCTTGACACGTGTTCTCCAAAAGTCAAAAACTGGCCCACACAACCTCCTTCTTTCTCGATTTGTCCTACTATTTAAAAGTCCAAAGGAACGACTTGGCAACCGGAGCAATCGACCAAAATAAAACAATTAATTCTGGGGAAAATCTCGAAGGTTTCGTCGTAGCCACCCTTCTTTTGGCCAGCGAAGAACATACTTATGCGAGCTCTCATGGGCGCGACGACGATAAGATGAATCGGAGGAACTCTCTTCTCTGTTTGCCACGCATCCATCATTTCGTCCAAGTTAGGTGTACGCGTCGAGAGGAACGAAATGGCGACGCACGACGCTGTGCGTGGCCGACAAATTTCGGCGCAGAATCGTATGATTGACGTGTTTCAATGAGAGCAGAAGTTGCTGGGACGCGAAGGGGTGGGAAACGGTGGAAGAAAAACGGGGTGCGTCGAAATACGGACCAGCTGATCTCGATCCGCGTGGGTGTTTATATTCGATTCGAATAAGCCATTAAATGGCGATTTATATCCAAGAGCGACCCCTCTGTCCCACGCTTTTTCTTCCTGAACCCCAAACGTTTCTTCTGCTGATCCGTTAAGCTTTACTTTAAACGCTCTGGTGAAATCATAATTATATTTTAAAGGAGTTCCCTGCTATCAATACAGTGTAACTAATGAAATTTAGTTGATATTTCTGTGCCTGAAAGTCAGACCAATTTAAGTTCATTTTTGTTACTTTTCAGTGGAAATGAAAGACAACAGCTGCTACAGGTTTTAGCAATGAACAGTAAAAAGAATTTGATAAAGTTTAATAAACAATGCTGAAGATAATTGAAGGATTCCTTCTTTCCTTTTCAGTGGAATTGAAAGACAACAGCTGTTAGAGATTTTAACAATGAAAAGTAAAAAAAATTTGGTAAAGTTTAATAAACAATACTAAAGATAATTGAAGGCTTTCTTCTTTTGTTTACCACCCTGTTGTTTACCACCCTGTTGTAAAATAGCAATATATTAGGAATAGTTTCTACTGCTAACGTCTCTCAGCAACAGAAAATGTTCATCTCAATAGAAAACCTCAATGAAACATGGATTTCTCAAAAAGCTGCGATGGAATAAGTTTAACTTTCACAATCACTGATCAATGCTGATGTCCCCTCAGAGGGGAGATCCGAGTGCAAAAAAGGTTAAGCGTTTCAAATACTTGATAAAATAATTAATCAATTTAGTAGTTTAATTGCCAACAACTCCCTACTATTTCAATTGTTTTATTTGAAATTCACTTCAAATTTACTTAATAAAGTAGTCAATTGCAGCACAGCTTCTCGACTGCTACTTGCAAACTCTAAAGCAACTCTAAAACTTTGTTTCTTTTTCTTATTTAGCGATGTCGAGTCACACTCGACAAAGAAGCGTAAAGGGTTAACGCGTTAATAATAACAACACATAGTAATACATAATACATTCTTTCGTTCAGAAACGCGTGAGTGAAACATCTGACCCAAACTCGACGCATCAAGTGGCTCCAATTCACGTAAATCGCCCGTAACGAGCAAAGCGTGCAGCGCAACAGATAATGCATCGATTCGAACGCGCTGGCTTCCAACTTGTTGCATCCCTGGAATCTTAAGGCGAACTATACAGTATCTCTGTCGCGCGAGACAGCACAGTGGCATCGATTTTCCAGTGCACCTTCGCCTCCATCTTAACGCACGACTCTGCTTGGATCACGGAGAACGCGAGGGATGACGCGCGTCACGAGAAAAAGGGGCCAGATCCTCGTTCACCAACGCGAGTCTCAATGGAATCCCTAATTGTTCAAAGCAAACCATGGTATTTGGGCACGTTCACGGAATTCTGACGCATTAGTCGCGTTTAATAACCCTCCTACGATGGTTCCGCGCGTTCGCGGACATAAAACAAAGGTATTGCCACGGAAAATGCCAAGACACATATCTCGACTGATCAAACGGAGAAACGATGCGCCATTTTAGCGATAATGTCAAATAGTGTGTTCCACGTCGGTTGTCATTGTTCCTGGATTTGCAGGACAATACACTGTTTCTCTTTACTCGGTTATCATACGGTTAATCCATTTGTAGCCAGTGTTCCCAAAGGGTAACAATTAGAAATAATTGTATATCTTACAGAATATGTTAAGTTAGGCGCCACAGACGTGTACGAATGATGAATTTATAATTTTGTATTTTAGTTTCGATATTTAATACTTTTTCTACAAAATTTGTAACAGGTGCAATAAAAAAATTTTGGAAGTTATATTATCGTGTTTTATACGTTGAAGTAGATCCCAATTACCATTGCCTCCATTTGGGAAAATTCCTTTGTATAAGTGAAATTGATATTCTGAAATCTATTGTGGATTTAAGCTTTTTAAGCAATTTTGTTATTTAACATATAATATTATATTAGTATTTAACCCTTTGCACTCGGATGTCCCCTCAGAGGGGACATCAGCATTGATTATTGATTACAGAAGTCAAACTTTCTGAGAAATGCGTTGCCCTGAAGTTTTCTATTGAAATGGAAATTTTTTATTGCTGGGAGCCGTTATTGCTTAAATAGTTCCTATTGCTAAAATGTTGCTCAGAGAACTATTTTAGGAATAGAAACTATTGCTAAAATATTCCTCAAAGATTGCTATTTCCCCATAGTTTCTATTGCTAAAATATTCCTCAAAGATTACTATTTACCAATAGTTTCTAGTATTAAAATATTCCTCAAAGATTGCTATTTACCAATAGTTTCTATTACTAAAATATTCCTCAAAGATTGCTATTTACCAATAGTTTCTATTGCTAAAATATTACTCAAAGATTACTATTTACCAATAGTTTCTATTACTAAAATATTCCTCAAAGATTGCTATCTTATTAATAGTTTTTATTGCTAACTTCCAGGAGGAGCCAAGCGCAAAGAGTTAAAAACCAAATCCACGAACGATAAAACATAAAATGTAAAGAAAAAAAAGTCCGCAAGTCCGTTCGACTTCGATCCTTCTTCGCGATCTCGCGCAATCTTATCCGTGGCCCGTTTATCGCTCGCGAAGGGATGATCTGCGATGACCCAAAGAGACGCGCGTAAATTCATTCAACCGACTAATTTATCTGGCGACCCGTGCGAGACGTTCGAACGAATGACGCCAGGGGGCTGTGCGCGCAATTAAGCTTTAAGATAATTCGGCTCGCCTACGAGAAATTTCGAACGCACCTCCCAGGGACCTCCTTACGTTTCTCTATTTCTAGAAATTTCTAATTTAATTTGTCGATCTCTGATTACGAGTTTGCTTACACTTTAATCCCTTAACTACTTTTCCATATTAGTACCATTCAATTTCATTCGATTCTTCATGTATACAGTGATTGGTAATAAAATGTTTGATATGATTTTAAAAGGAAAGTATTTTCGTAAACTGAATTGTTCATTTTCACTGTTTTCAACGCTTTATACAAAGAGTCTTCAGTTATTTCAGTCATTATCCCTATTTTATTTACTTCAAACTATGACTAGAGTAACTGAATTGTTCATATTCACTATTATCAACACTTTCATGCAAAGAGTCTTCAGTTATTTCAGTCATTATCCCTATTTTATTTACTTCACACTATGACTGAAGTAACTCAAACTATTTCATTATTTATAATGCTTTTCAGTACTTTACTAGACTAACTCAACTTGTGATCCTTCCATGTCAACTGATAATAATACCCAGTAATGATGTTTTGTTATTATTTTATGTTACAACATTTCTGTTACACGTTTAAGTTTTATTATGAATATTATTTAGTTCAGTTAATAATAAGGAAAACGAAAGATCTTCTTGCATTGTATCGCTGTTAAAACAGGGAACTTTCGATTAGTATTTTGACTCCTATCACAAAATCATAAGAAGATTCAGTAATTTAATTTAATTATCACAAATTACTAAGATATAAATACAATAAATACAGAAAAAAAATACAAAAATTGCTAAATATTAGTAAATAATATAACTAAGCAAAAGAAAAACAATTAAGCAATAATTGAAATTAAATCGTGAAACCTAATTTCAGATATCTTGGACATTTTTGTACGTCAGAAGATTAACTTGTTCTTAGCACTTTCTTTCAACTCATTCTTTCCATAATGGGTAATAACGTTGCATCAATTGCACATAAGTGATTACTAACGACAGTGATTGGGGCTGAATGTTATGCAGAGCTCATATTTATTGCAAATCACTGAGAATTTCCAGCAGAAGAAAACTAATACCATCTCCTCGCTGTATCTGCAAATCCAGCGTTACTTTTATCTTCCCCACAAATTAATTTCTATTGTCCCTTTCAAACAAGGCGCAAACTGCATTTGCAACCGGAACGGCTAATACCTTCCTTCGCTTCTGATAAATCTCTCCCGATTTTTCTTTCTAACAGAGAACCGCACTTACTGGAACTCTGCTTCTGAATTAAAAACTGACCCGCATAGTTAGGCTAATTTAAATGAAGAATTCGCTCTAACGTTTACATTCATTACAGATTCAAGCTTGTTTTAGAGAGTAGATATCCACATTTTTCTCTCTCCTCGATCAAAGCACTCCACGTTTAAAGGCTCTTGAAAGCCGTCAAAGATAAATACCGATTACGCTCTGGCTATCTTGAAAGATCGCCTCGCCAGCGGAAAGTAAATAATCATTCTTCCTTCGTTCGTCCGTAAGGAAAAGAGAAAGGGATTCGCGTTAACCCTCGCCTTCGCGTTTGTTCGTCGAACAATGAGCCCAGATCGTTCCCTGGTCCGGCATTTACACGCGAAAAATTGCGAGCTAATGCGCGATTGTTCGACGGAAACCGATCGAGCGTGCGTCGCAATCAGCGCCTCGATTTCGCCAGCCCAGAGACTTGAAAATTGCCTCGCCTCGGCTCTCCCTGCTCGCGATCGAAATCGCGCGTGTTTTCGCGGTGCTCGCGGTGATTCGCGACCCTCTTCATTGATTTAATCGAAGATTTAGTCCGACTGAAAGAGCCTGCTTCGATCGATGGACAAACAAAACGTTCAACTGTCGATTCGAGCGAGGACGATCGTTCGATCACTTAAGGGTAGTTTCTGCGTCGTGAAATCGACTTTTTTTAGACAAACTCGTGATAATTTTATTTTCAAATTACATCACGCTTCTCTTTTTTGAAATTAAATTTATTTCGCGAGAGAAAGAGAGAGACAGAAAGTCGAAGGGGCTTGAAAAAGAAGAAGGAAGAAACTTTTCCGCCGGGAAGAAACACGCAGATTGTAAAACCACAAATTCAGAGCTCAACTTTCTCGAGACCAACTCGTGACAACTTTATTTTCAAATTAAACCACGCGATCAACGTAATATCGACATAATAGTCTCTTTTTTGGAATTAAATTTATTTCGCGGGAGAAAGAGAGAGAGAGAGAGAGAGAAAGTCGAAGGGACTTGAAAAAAGAAGAAGAAGAGGAAGCTCGTTCATGGAGGCCCGAGAAACTCACTTTTCCGCTGGGGAGAAACGCGACAGATTATAAAACCATAAATTTTGAAATCGACTTTCTCGAGACCAACTCGTGACAATATTATTTTGAAATTAATCCATGTCTTTCTTGGTATGAAATTATTTCGCGAGACAAAGAAAGAAAGAGAGAAAGTCGAAGGGACTTGAAAAGAAAGAAGAAAAGAGGAGGCTCGTTCATGGAGGTCCGAGAAGCTCACTTTTCTGCCGTGAATGAACGTGACAGATTGTAAAACCACGAACGAACGGATCCTACCTTGTTTGACTTCGAAACGCTCCTCTCGACGAGGACTTCTTCGGGGAACGTAGGGGTAATCGAGCGAGGGCGGCAGGAGTTCGATGGTCACTGACGATTATCTCCGTTATCACGATCGATGGACGCGAGGATCTTGGCGAGGTTTTCGGTAGGACGATGCGTGCCGGTAGAGTGAGCAGAGAGGGCTGTTGCACCCTCTATTATACCCCGAGCAGAATCCTCCACCACCCTCTGCCTAGCCGCACCTCCTACCACCTGTAGGTCCGCACGAGGGTACCTTTGTGTAACGCCTACGTGCATATCATTCCTTTACCTGCTCCTCTTTTCCTCCCTTTCTTACCCTATTCCTTTCCTTTCACCACCCCCTCCCAGATTCATCCTGGAAGTCCGTCGAAATAAGTCGCACGAAGGTACCATACCAATTACCGCACCAGGAATCATTAATAGAGTCAGTCCTCGACTTACGCGATTTAAAAAGAAAAAGAAAATTAGATTTTATATGACCTGGGATGGATTATGATCTGGAAGCTGAAGACTCTGATCCTGAACGATCTGTGAACGTTACAAAAGCAGTGAATAATGATATTGCATGCCACGCTTTATTTTGTGAAGGGAAGAACACAGTCAGTCCTCGACTTACGTGACTTAAAAAAAAAAAAAGAAAATTAGATTTTATATGATCTGGAAGCTGAAGACCCTGATTCTGAACGATCTGTGAAAGTTACAAAAGAAGTGAATAATGATATTGCATGCTACACTTGAATTTGTGAAGGAAAGAACTTACGCGATTTAAAAAGAAAAGAATTAAATTTTATATGATTTGGGATGGATTAGCTAGTCTCGAAGCTTAAGATTCTGATCCTAAACGATCTGCGAGAGTTACAAAGGCAGTGAATAATGATATTGCATGCTACCCTTGAATTTATGAAGAAAAGAAGACAGTCAGTCCTCGACTTACGCGATTTAAAAAGAAAAGAATTAAATTTTATATGATTTGGAATAGATTAGCTAGTCTCGAAGCTCAAGATTCTGATCTTAAACGATCTGCGGGAGTTACAAAAGCAGTGAATAATGATATCGCATGCTATACCTGAACTTGTGAAGGAAAGAAGACAGTCCTCGACTTAAGCGATTTAAACAAAAAGGAAATTAAATTTTGTATGATCCTGGATGGATTAGAACCTCGAAACGGGATTGAATCTCGAAACTCAAGACCCTGATTTTGAACGATCTGCGAGAGTTACAAAAGCAGCCAATAATGATATTGCATGCTACACTTTAGTTTCTGAAGAAAAGAACAGGGCTGAGAGACAATTAACAGTGGACCAATACTTGAAGCAATAGATATGTGCAATAAATAATATTTTCTAGAGTTATACATATAGATCTATTTTACTTTCTTCTATGCTTTGAAAGTAAAACTTATTTTTTGCCAAAAATGCTAACTTTTGAACTTTTCTCGACTTACGCGAAAACCTGTCTGAATCAACTAATTCGAGAACTTACTGTGCTTAACGCATTAGCGATGGTGTGTTCCGCGCTGCTCTTGACACGAGTGCGGAACCATTTTGCGTCAATCGTTTTAATTGCATAAAGTTAGAACTATTGTTGTCTAATCTAATTTAATTAATATTTCAGCTTCATCTGGAACGACTGTTTTCGCTACTCCTTCGCGCGTCTTTCATGCTTTTCGACTAAAGTAAGAGCGGAAAGCTTTTCTCTGAGAGGAAACCGACCATCGAATGGAAAACTGGTGATTAAAAATTGATGAAAAGTCGCGTCCGTTAGATTGGACGCGATGGAAACGTCGCGCGTACCCTGATTTATTCGCAGCTCTGATTCGTATCGCTGCTTACGAGCAACACTTGATTAGCCCCGTCCTTCGATTCTCCCCTCACTGGGCGAGTGTTTCCATTTTTGTTATTCCCCTTTTTTGGAAAGTCTAAAATATGAGCCCACCACCAGTGTTTTGAGGAAATTGCAATTTAACCACGGTAATATAGACGATGGTTTAATAAATATTTGTTAAGAAATGATCACGTAAAAGGTCTGCTAATTCGATTCCCAGAATGCAGCTATAAAAGTACATTTTTTGTAATTGTATATTAATAACTACTGTAGCCTTTGGAAGAATCTCTCTGTACATTAGTTAGACAGTTAATTCGTGTCCTCCGCGTTTCGAACTGCAGTAGAATCATAATTTCAGTCCTCCGCCAAGCGACTCCACTTTCACCATGCACAGTCTTCTAAGTATTGGCATTTACACGAAAGGTTACAACGATCGAATGAACGTTGAAATGAAATTTGTCTCGCGTATCGCGTTATACTCGTATTTGAAAGTAAAAGATGGAAAAAAGTAGTGTTTTGACTATCATAGGGCTATTTTACTCATTGTGAGAAAATTGAAAATTCTCAAAGAAGAGGAAGATGGAACTCAATCGTTCCCTTGGAAATTATATTAATCCTTTGCACTCGGATGGCTCCTCTAAGAGGACATCAGAATTCATTGGTGATTAAACTTATTCCACCGCAGTTTTTTGAGAATCGCGTTCAAGTTTTCCATTGAAATGGAAATTTTCTATCGCTGGGAGACATCAGCAATAAAAACTATATTTTAGCTAGTTTAACAATATTTCTAGCTGCTATTGCCAACGTCCAGGAAGGAGCAGAGTGCAAAGGGTTAAACTGCGTAAGTCGAGGACCAACTGTATTCTATCAGCGTCTGCTGCGCGCAAGTGGTATAGGGTCGAAAATGATCAGACAGAAGAGGCGCGACGCAGCCAAAAATCGAAGACGTCGAAGTCTTAAAGCGAACGATCCCAACGCGGCTTCCGACGGCCCATCGAAAGAATAAACAGCGGCAGTTTATCTCTGTCGCAGTTTGTTCTCATAGAACTCGAGCACGATTTAGGGTGGAAAGTGAGAAACAGTGGCGACGATCGGAAGATGTTAGTCGTTGGTTCGCGTGGCCTCTGTGGTGCTTCTGCCACAGTATACAGTAGCGAAACTCTCGATTTTATGTAGCCCAAAATGGAGGGCGCATGCACGAAAATTGGCATCTGTCTTGCAACGTCATATGAACTTTATTTCTTGCTCTCTTTTTATGTCGTAAGTTACTTAACCCTTCACGCTCGAGAGGCGACTCTCAGTCGCCATTGCGTTTCATACGACAACTTTTTAAGGTCTTTTCATCGACTGATTTGGTTTCGAAACCCACAATAATGGATTTCGAAAGTGAAATTAGCTCAAGTGAAGGTGAAATTGATTTTCAACTGTTGCACAATGAGTCGATTGTATTCGTGAAGAAATTAGGGATAGAGAAGATGATATAGAACCACAAAAGTCGTCGAGTGCAAAGGGTTAATAGTAAATAAGGAATGTAACGCGATAGTCCAAAAATACTAAAAAAAGGTATGCAACGAGATACTAAGATGTATGCAATGAAAAAATAACGTAAAGTATGCAACAGAACGATAAGTACGAAGAGAGCAAACATTTGATATCAAAAACTGATAAAACGATTGTTAGAAAAGTAAAAACCATTTTTTCCTTGGGCGATATGAGGGCGCAGAGTCCTCGCAAACGCCATCTACAAAATATATTATATTGTAATGTAAATTGTAGAAAAATAAAACATTAGGGTCGGAACTGCTGGAGCGACAGTGCTCTCTATTCGGTGTGCAGCTGGTTTCGCGTATGCGCACTCCATTTTCGACTGCACTGACATCAAAGGTGTCGACATAGAGTTTCGCTACTGTGTGCCGTGCCTCTACCACGGTTTCGTCCGTGTCATGATACGACGTCGCTGGTGTCGACCAATCGCCGCATTAATTGACAATAACAGCCCCTCGCCGCTTATCGGCCTCGCTCAATTAACGGGCTCCTCTTATCGCAGCGATTCTCCTTTTTTCTTCCTCTTTTCCTATCACGCTGTAAATCGCACGCCCGGTAAAATGGCGGCACAGACGCTGCGCTGGTTTTCGTATTTATTTTTGGGATATGTTTGAGTGGCATCGATTGGTTTATTTTTAATGATTTTTGGGATACTTTAAAGTGGCTTCAATTTGCCTATTTTTCATGACCTTTAGGATGTTTTGGAGTGCCTTTAATTGGCCTATTTTTAATGATTTTTTGGGATATTTCAGAGTAGCTTCACTTGGTCTATTTTTAATGATTTTTGAGATACTTTGAAGAGGCCTCAATTTGCCTATTTTTCATGACCTTTAGGATGTTTTGGAGAGCCTTTGATTGGCCTATTTTTAATGATTTTTTGGGATATTTCGGAGTGGCTTTACTTGGTCTATTTTTAATGATTTTTGTGATACTTCGAAGTAGCTTTAATTAGTCATTTTTTAAGGATTTTTGGAATATTTTGAATACAATTTAAGCCACTTCGAAAAATTGAAGTTACTCAGAGTCATACATTTTAATATTTTATTTAACCCCTTGCACTCGGATGTTCCCTCAGAAAGGACATTGGAATTTATTAGCGATTAAACTTATTCCACCCCAGCTTTTTGAGAAATGCATTGTTGCATGACCAACCCTCTGACAATATTAACAACGCAACATAAACTATACTATTTCAAGTATTTTATTTGAAATTTACTTCAAATTTACTTAAAAAAGTTGTCAATTGCAGCACAGTTCCACGACTGCTACTTGTAAACCTTAAAACAACTCTAAAACTTTGTTGTAATTTATATTTGTTTCTTTTTCTTATTTAACGATGTCGAGTCACACTCGACAAAGGAGCGCAAAGGGTTAAAGTTGTTCATTCATTTGGTGGCACTGCGAATAGATGATAAATGCTATGATGATAAGTGAAAACAAACATTTATTCAAGCTACTGACCAAAAATGGATTTAAATTGCCGACCATTTGATTTGTTGCCAATTTAATATGCCTCGAGCAAGTGTTCATCGATCGCGCGACTCATTAGCTATTTGTAGAATTCGAGTACTCGAAGAGGCAGCGGAATTCGAAACAGGAAAGTGTGACGCGATTCAGTCAAATGTCTGGCTAGAACAATATTACGACAATAATCGCGATTACGATAATTGCCGGGTGCAGTTGCGAGAGTAATCCGGCACGCGAATGTTATTCTCGTTCGCACGAGTGGAATAATACAGGATTGATATCGATGCGAAATCCACGCTTTGGATTATTGTGGACGGGTCGTGCTAACGATTCTGGTTTCGTTCGATCGATCGTTTATCCTGGATCGTTTGAAAATGAAAACGCGTCTCTTAGAGCCCTTCAAGCTCGATGCTTTCTCGAACGTTAGCAATAAATACTATAGCAACTTTTTGAGAAATGCATGTTTTTCTCAAGTATTTTATGGAAATGGAAATTTTCAGAATATTGTACTCTCACAATTGTCCCCTTAGAGGGGACATCCGAGTGATAAGCTAGACTTGTGATGTCCCTTTAGAGGAGACATCCGAGTGCAAAGGGTTAAGTATACTCGCGCGCTTCTAGGACGCTCGTCGCAGCGATCCTTGACTAGGACTACTCGTTCTGTAAGCGCTTACTTGTACTCCTGAGAAGGATACACCGACACGAGGCTCTTGTATACGAATAAACTTATAATAACGTGATACTGTCATTTGTGGCAATTTCAATATAAAACGTAATGTGTTCTATTTAATTTTGTATTGTGTATTTTAGTGTTCTGTTTCAGGATTGTATAATTTGATTCCAGTAACCATTTTTATAATTTTATAAGGATCGTTCTATGATTAATTATGCAATAATATAATAGCCTTATTATTAATTTCGATACCTGAATTGCAGCACCATTTAAAATATTTTTAGGTTACCCAGGAGACTTTATACAAACCCTTCTAAGTTTAACAGAGCTGAGAGCAATTCTTCTAATATTATATACTCAATTTTCCAAAAGAAATTTCATAAAAAAACATGCATTTCTCCTGCCTTTGAGTGTCTAAAAAGTTCTGCACAAAGATCTGTGACTTCAAATCCACAAATTTTTAACAAAACCCTCACCTCCGAGTTACTGTGCGACATCCATTACTTCAACTCCTTTAAAACCAAATTAAGCTAACCACTGCCTCTTTGCTTTTCTTTCTTTTCCTCAATTTGCACGCATTGGAAAGTTAAACGCTGGTTGCTTCGCAGTTTAAATTATCATCGCTTGTTCTGTGCAGGACGCGATGTCGGACGAGGAGAAGCCATTCGCGGTGGAGAGGGCGAAAACTGGCCGCGCGAAATGCAAGAAATGCAAGTGCCCCATAGAGAAGGACACCGTGAGGATCGCGAAGCTGGTGGCGAACCCGTTTTCAGATGGGAAAATGAAGGCCTGGCATCATCTGAGCTGCCTATTCGAGGTGTTCGCCAAGCAACGAGCCACCACCAAGAGGATAGACGACCCTGAGGAGGATATCAGCGGCTGGGAAGATCTCTGCGCGGAGGATAAGACGATTGTTCTCGAGAAGATCGAGGAATTTGAAAATTCATGTGAGATTTATCTTCTTTTCTGTGCAAGATACGAGACTGTATCTAGTTCTATTGGCGATGAGGCATGGTACGTGTGGAAAGATCGAACAACACACAGTGCACTCAATTTGCACCATTTTGCACTCAATTTTTAGTAATAAATCACAACGACAACAAATAACAATCGTGATTAAGCGTGATAACAATAATAACAGTAGTGATGGCAATTATAATGTTTGTGATTGTTAAACTTGTGGAAATCGCTTGGACTAGCTACTCGTGACTCGACTAACTGACTGACTGTCTAACTGAGCTTAACTGTTCTGACTCAACTTAACTTCTGTGAGGGCGAAAATGTAGCTCCTTAAAAACGCATATGAAAAGAGAAAGAAAAGCCCAGAGGAGAAGGGATAGATGCGTGAACGAGGAAAGCGAACGTTCCTGGAAAAACTAAATAGGTCCTTGACGAGTGAAAGTTAGAAAACAATTGAAAGATTCTAAGGGTTCCTAGGAAAAGACACTAACTAGAATACACTAACTTAGGATAGCGCTTGAATCTGGTCGCCAAGTGTGGACATGCAGCGACCAGGTTCGCGCTGGACCGTGGGAACTTATTGCAAGATTCGAAGGGACTTTTAGAGTTCTTGGAATCCTCAAACAATTGCGTGGCTGCTGAG
Organism: Xylocopa violacea; assembly: GCA_963969225.1. Lineage (NCBI taxonomy): Eukaryota > Metazoa > Arthropoda > Insecta > Hymenoptera > Apidae > Xylocopa > Xylocopa violacea. Next base: position 28,451,717 of record CAXAJV010000004.1, read on the forward strand.
TCGTAGCTGCCACAGCGATCTCAACGCTGATGAACGATAATTCGTCTATTCTTCAAGGAAACTTGTGTGGAGTATGAAAAGCTTTATCACGCGCGAGTGGGTATGCGTGGAGACTTAGAACGACAAAGTGTTTGAAAGGGAATAAATAGAGTGATTGCCTGCAATCTAGTTTGAGAGGTTGTGGTGCGAATGAAGAGTGTTTGGAAAGAAATAAATGGCGACTGCGTTCGAGTGGCTGACGCGCGAAAGAAGAGTGTTTGGGACCGAGTAACAGGATCGTGTGACCAAGAAAATGTGTGGGGAACAGGGTGAATCTTGAGAGTGGATAAGTTCAGTTGAAAGCGAGTAACGAGAGAGTCTAGAGCGAGCAGCAAGCGAGTACAGAGCGATTAAACAATAGGAATAATTAGAATTTAGTCTGTAGTTTAATAAAGTATTTTTATGTACATCAGTGTACTACAGAACGATCCATATTCCTTCACGTCGTGGGATTTCCTCTGAGCCTAACAGATTATTTCCTACAAATTTTGGGGGCTTGTCGGATTGAAGGATCCTACACTTGTGAATGAACAAAATCGCAAGAGCTCTCCCTGGTTTGGGCAGTTTTTTTGAGACCCCATTGGAAAGTGTATTCACGTATTTGCGACGTAACGCGGACGGATAATGAAATTCGAGTAATTTCCATCGCGTGAGAAGGCCTCGTTCATCTCCATCGCTTATCGCGCCGCGGCTGAGGCGAGCGTTTTAATTGCCGTCCAATTCAATCGGGGATGTACAAATTGTATCCCATAAATCATCTTATCGCCTATTAGAACGATCGCTCGGCCGATGATTTACGTTGCGTTAAACTGGCTTGTCGTTACGACGATTATTAGCGCGGAGTGTGAATGGTTTTGTGACGTGCGATTGGGTATGCGTGGAAACTTAGGATGACAGGATGCTTGGAAGGAAACAAATGGAGGGACTGGTTGTGATCGAGTTCGAGAGGCTGGGATGCGAAAGAAGGGTGCTTGGAACCGAGCGACAGGATCGTGCGACTGAGAACGATAGCGTTCGCGCTAAAATGGTTATGGCACCCATCTTGGCGCTATTTATTAGGAACTCTTGCCTGTGTGTAAATGGTTCTTAGTTTAGCCCTTTGTTTAATCTTTGTACGACAAAGTTTAAACCGAATTACGTGTAAACAATGCAGCACTGCAATGTGTGACGAATAATGCTGTTCTGTACAGAAGCACTGTTGGATGCTAACTCATTATTTACCATAGCCATAGTCATAGCCATAATCACTATCTCTGTAAATACGGATTCATCTCAAACTGATGTACTATTCCTCATTGCGTCACCTCTAACCTTTGTTTTATCCTCGACCCTTGACTACTCCCTCCAAAACTATCCCTTCCCAAGTTTCTTACAAATCCCTTAAATACCAGACCCGAAAAAGAATCACACAGTTTCATATATTCAGAATTCCACCTTTCGCTAAACCACGCAGCTTTTGAATAAAACATCTTTGGATATAGAAAAAGTGTTTACTCGATTCCTTCGATTCTGTCCGAACTGGAATCCAACAGCACATTGGAATTAAGTTTTTGATAACTAAATTACATCTGTGAAGGCCACTATAGCATCGCATCGTGCCTATGAGGTTAAGAGTTGTAGTCCTTTCGGATCTTTAGAACGGATAGACAGAATCATTTGAACCTTAGAAGTGTTAGCAGCATAGAATAGTTTGAACCTAGAATCGCTAGAATCCTTGACACCATAGAACATGAAATAGTTTAGAGTCGTCTAAAAACGTAGTATCGTATAGATACGAGAATTGTATTGGAGTTAAAAAAAAGTATCTTGGGACCAAATACTTATTTATTAATATCTTTTAGTAATCTCTGTTCTAACCTGCTCGAACAGATAGTCATCGAAACATCGATTCGCGTAAGTCTAATCTCCAAGTAACGATCAATCAGCCTTCTCTCGATTCTCTAATCGCGAGATGATTTAAGAAAAGCCTTGCGGTACTTGAGAATTACTCAACAAGACTTTTGGGATGCGATCGAGTAAACAGACACTGAAAGTTAGGATATTTCATCCTGTATGGAATGTTTTAGTTACAATCAACACTCTTGTAACATATTTAATTCTGTATTCTAGACTAAAAGCACAATGCAAAAGTTGCAATGACACTCCTATAGCAAGATATTCTTATCATACGGTTTTCACATAACACGATTGAATGAACTTACGCAACGAATGAGCAGTGTTACACAAGAATTCATTGTGTTCTTACAGAATGCTGATTTCGCGTTTATTCACGCCTTTAAAATTATAAATAAAACCAGGAGCGCTTCGACGCCAGCTTTTCCTTACATTATTATGAGAACTTATGATTTGTTTCCCTCCTTATTAAAATTATTTGCACTGTCTCCATCGAGGAGGCCTCGAGTTTGAAGACAAACTTTAAATGTCTCCGCTTCAGAGTTCTCGAGCGCAAAGGGTTAACAATTACAAAACTAATCGAAAAGCCAGATTTGAAATCAACATTCGACCAACCCCTTTTCGTTCCAGCTCCGTTCAAAGCAAAGGCGGGTACAAATGACCCGAACACCTCGAAGAAACGCAAACTGGCTCCCAAAAAGGAGAACGATTTGCCAGCCAGCAAGAAGACGAAAAAGAAGGAAACCAGAGACTCCTCGTCGGAGGGAAAAAGGGATTCGAAAAAGAACGATTCAGTGTCTTCTAATGACGACCAATCATCGAGTGCCACGGATTCGAGGAATCCAGAGAAGCCACGGAAACCGTCGAGGGACGACGCGTTCGAAGAATTCCATCGGCTCTGCTGCGAAGTGGCTAAAGTCGACGCCTACACCGACAAAACAGCGATCGTTAGAAGAATGTTTACCAAGGGTTCGCAGGGCGGTGAGTTCTAAATCCTCCTTTAAGAGTCTAAGCGTATTAAGTTCACCTCTCCTCTTTAATTATATTTTACGCGGATCCTGCATGAAATTTTGCACTTTTTTCAAGGCATTTAAAAATGGCGTCAAGTACGTCTCTGTACTTTGTTTCCTTCGAAACAGTTTAAAGGGTTTCTATTGTTTGTTCAATTTAAAAAATTGAAGCGATATATTTTTTATCTAGATTGAGAAGGTAAGTATATATACATTTATTGTTATTATTATCGTGCATAAGTGTTTAGAGTGCGTGAATATTTGAGTAAAACTCTATAATATGCACAGCTTTGTCTTCTGTTTCGTTCCAAACAGTTTAAAGATTTGCTCAATTTTAAAAATTGAAGCGATATATTTTTTATCTACATTGAAAAGGTACGTATATATACATTTATTGTTATTATTATCGTGCATAAGTATTTGGAGTGCACGAAATATTTTAGTAAATCTATGTAATATAATTTTGATGCATGGTTTTATAACATTTTATATTTGCAAGCCACCTGAAGAAATTTTGGAAAATACTTTGCAGAAAATTGTCGAGCACTGTTATTGCTCATTAGAGTAGAGAAATATATTTTAAATCTTGTACACTTCAATAACATTGATTGATGCTAATAACAAATAGAAATACGACAATGTAGTAAAGATACAAAAGTTGTAATCAAATCACAGCTAACATCCAAATACTTCTGCACAATGGTGTCTATCTTTGTTTTAGCATCTGTAATTAAGGTTTGGACAAAGAGATCCAAGCTTAATTCCCCATTTAACACTAAAGATTCATATCTTTTATCATTAATAATTTATATCTACACTAACGCATTTATATTACGTGTTAACACTGTAATTTCAGTTTTATAGAGAACTGTAAGGATTTAATACGCTCCAACAGTGGAGTCCATGAAATACACGTGCATTCGATATATTTTTCTGGTCCTTTAAGAATGGCAGCAAATTAAATGGTCAGTATTTTAATCCCTTTTGCTCAATATTTTTTGAATCAGTATTTCAATCTCTTTTGGTCAGTATTTAAATACGAAGGATCAGTATCTTTTGAAAATACGCGAAGCCCCCACTGGCAGCTAAACAAATACCAATAGGTCAAAAACGTAATTATTTTTTACAATGAGTCTATAATTAAATGGGTTTAATACCAAAAAAGTTGATATAAAAATGCTAAACAATTAGTTTAGGCTAGATTAGTTAGTTAAATTAATATAAGACAAAATAAATACAATATAAGACAAATAAATACAATACAATACAATATAAGACAAAAAAAGAACACAGTATTAAACCCATTCTATTCTAAACTTATTGTAAGTCGAAAAATAATTACATTTTCGACCAATTGGTATTTGTTTAGCTACCAGTGAGGCTTCGCACATTTTCAAAGGCTACTGCCCCTTCATTTCACCCTTTGCATTCGTCCCTTTACAGCGGAGATCCCAGCGCAAAGGATTAAAACACTGACCAGTGATACACAAGCCTTTGAAAACAAAGCTGTGTAACACGTCACGGTAATAACAGCCAAATTTCCTAACTTTCTCCAGGAGCGAAGGTATCCGTGGCCAGCGTGGTTCGTCGACTGCCACGATTGAGGGATTGACGCGTGCCCCGTGTCAAGCGCCCACGAGAAATCGCCGGACGTAGCCGATCTAAATTTCGTGTCGACGCTACGCGAATGAAAACAAACAATTTGTACTACGTAGCGAGTAGCCGTGATTTAATCGAGTTCATCTGTACGCATCGTTGGCCGAGATACAGCTCAGAGATTATCGATGTTTTGGTGACCTTCACACGAGGAATCTAGTCATCCGCTGGTAGCAGAATTGATCCCGCGATTGTTACAAGCCTCCGCGTTTCGTTTTACGAACCAGCAGCTCTTCGATCCTTCCTGCATCTTCCAAATCTACATTTCTTTGTTCAACAATTTTCAGTATCCGAAGGAAAATTCTTAAAAGAGAAAAAAACGAGAACACAATTTAACCCTTTGCACTCGAATGTCGCCTCTGAGGAAATTGATTGCTAATTACGAAGACGTTAAAAATTGATTCCATTGCAACTTTTTGAAGAACGCATGTTTCCCTAAAGTTTTCTATTGAAATGGTAATTTTCTATTCTAGAAAATTAATAACTAAAATATATTATTTCTTGGTAATAGTTTCTACTGCTAACTTTTACCAGCAATAGAAAATTACTAGGAAAGCGTCGAGTGCAAAGGGTTAAAAGACTGTTTTCCGTTGCCCAGTATAATGGTAGCCAACCTTCACAAACGTCTTTTTATAGTCTAGACATACTTTTGTAAAAACTGAAAAAAATAAATAAAGCAAACGAGAACACAATCTAGGTCGAAAAAGTCCAGAAAATTAAAATTTTATGAACTCTCTCTCTTTCTTTCTCTTTCCGTGTAACTAACAGTTCTCCAATCCCTCCAGCATACCAATTCCACTATGCTACCCTACAAATCAACATTTCTTTCTTCGAAGATTTTCGCTATCGACATATACATGTACAGATTGTTTTCCTAACAGCAATTTCTACTTCGAAACTAAAAGAGGATTCTAAAAGAAAAAAAGAACGAGAATGACCCCCCCCCCCCCCCCAATGACCCAATTGGATCGACGCAACTGAAAAAATACAAGAAGAAGAAGAAAAGAACACAATTTAGGTCGAAAATGTCCCGAAGATTGTAGCAGGGTTAAACTTAACCATCTTTTTTCATCGATGCTCACTCTCTCTCTCACTCTCCCCCCCTGTGTGTTTTTTCGTCGAGCTCGAACAAATACGATACCGGAATCGGATACAAGGAGACCATTAATCAATCGACGGTGCAGAATTCCATCGCTATTCCCGCAAGTGGAAGATTTTCACGGGGTTATCTGACCACCCGAATCGCTTCCACGCGGATTCACGAGCGTCCAATTTCTTTCTTTTCTCGCGAACCGTTCTTACGCGACCCTTGAAGACTCGATCCCCCTCGCCATGGTCTGCGAAGACAACCAGGTGCACGCGCGATCGCGCGATCCTCTCGCGTTCGCCAAGACATTTCTAGAAACGAAGCCACGAGGCCACGCATCGAGACGCTTGGCTCCCTTCGACTCGACCTGATCGACCGCGGCGAAATTGTTTTTGCAGAAACCGCCGCTGAGTTAACTTCTGACACGACACGAATTGCGCTTCGTTGATTTCTTCCCCGCGTCATACACTTGACCCAGTGTTCAGCACGCCGTCTATCGGCGTGAAATTTTCCGCTTCCAGAGCAGTCTCCGCCGATCGCCTCGACGAGCCGTTTTTCACCTGCACGCCTACGAACGAGTTGCGTTTATACTCACTGTGATCGAAACTCCGCACGCTGGTAACACTGTGTCTTCCTCCAATTGGAAACTCGGTTGGCTGTCCACGAAGCGAGCACCTTCGACGATTCCTCAGCGTGTTTCCTCGCCCGTTTGGTATCGCTGGCGTTCACGCGTCCCACTACCAAACGTTTAATCACTGATTCGCCAGGAGATAGATCCCAGTCACTCGTTTGCGAACGTCCTCCCTCGATCGGAGAGGAGAAGGTCTATTGTTAAATTTGACCGCGATTATCGCCGCGTAGCCACTGTACAAAGATCCGTCCGATTAATCGGCTGCACGAGATGACGGTCTCTCCCTCGTTCTATGAAGTCTCTGCGAGAAAGTGGCTTTCGATACACACCACACATTCACCGTTTTGCGACTATTGGTCCCGTGGTCCGTGCTGTCGTGTCTTATAAAGCTTAGCTGTCCCCACCTAATCAAGCTCGATTTGTAAACGCGATGTCGAGCCCCTTCTCGTGCAGCCAGCTTGGCTCCAGACGCTCACCCATTCTCTCCCCCGTTTTCTTCACACGCCTCCTCCACCTCCCTTCGCCGGATACATTCTCTCCTTATCGCGCGCCACTTCTCTCGCCTCCTCCCTCTTTTAATTCGCGACCTTCCATTCCCGCTCTTTTCCCTCGTTTCGCGGCTCCTCGCTTGTTCGTCCTCCACCCCCGCGACGACCCGTCGATCGACGTTGTTCTTCCTATTCTTTTTCATCTTCTCACCACCCTTCGATCGCTCGAGAGCATCGCGAAAAAATCCGCGGCGATTCGATCGCGTATCTGTCCGTTCTATCAGTCGCGTACAGTGACGTGGACGATAAGACGATCCCCCCTGACCTCTCGCCTTTTTTTCCCCACCCAGCCCCCTCTTCCTACCCGCGAGAGGGGAGGACGAATCGTCGAGGCATTATCGCGCCGAAACCGTCGTCCAAATTAAGCGCTGCGACCGTTGGTTAACGTCGAATATTGACGGAGGAGCGGCTGATTGGCTCCCGGGCAATCAATGTTCATCGATAAAACCGCTATCGCGTTTGATTTCGAGGGTCAATGGAAACCGACACGGCTCGCGAATCGTTTCGCAACGCCGCTACGCTCAGCGAGCCGAGCTGGCCGATCTAGTAAGATAATACACGGTTTCAATGGATGTAACAGGCTCCTCCTTATCGCTGTCCGGCTCGAATCGAGTACAGCGCGCGGATCGACGCGAGGGTGTTTACATGATGCTGCGTCCTTAGTTTCATCTCGCGAGATGCTCGGATGGAGCATCGAGGACGACTTTTTTGATAGTAGTTCAAAGGATGTGTCGAAGAAAGGAGAGTTTTCGAGACATCCGACTCTTAACCTTCTACGTTTAGTCGAGGGGAGTCCTCTCGGATGGAACATCCCAGTGCAAAGGGTTAAATATGTTTTTGGTCCGAATGGGATGGAACACGTGACGTGTTCGTCGCCTCTGCAATTAATAGCTTTGGTTTTCTGTTTTCTACAGTTTACTTGAAAAGTATGTATCTATAGATGGCGTTTGCGAGGGCTCTACGCCCTCATATTGCCTTGCTTTTTCTAATAAACGATTTGTCTTAACTTTCCCATACCTTTCGTATCATTACTCATACTATGCATTTCCTTTGCACGCTTTTACATTTAACCTTTTGCACTCGACGCTTTCTCAGCAATTTTCTATTGCTGGTAAAAGTTAGCAATAGAAACAATTACCAGCAACAGAAAATTTCCATTTCAATAGAAAACAAAAATGGAATAAGTTTTTAATTTTCGCAATCAATTCCCTCAGAGGTGACATCCGAGTGCAAAGGATTAATATCTTTGCGTACTCATTCTATGCATTTTCTTTGTACACTTTTTACACTTGGCATCTTTGCGTACATTCTTCTCTGTCTTTGCATTACATTTTGCAAAAACTACTATAAATGCAACACTTGTATTAAGAGACTTTTAAAGGTTTATTCGGACACAAGTTCTGCACGCAAGTAGTAACTACAGTAATCTAGAGGCTATGGCGAAACTACCTAGTATTTATATGGTTGTGGGTGTGTAAGTTAAAGTACAGAGGTTAGCGAACAGGCAAAAGCCAGAGGACAGGATGAGTAGAAGAATAGCTAGAAAAATTGGAATTTGGCAACTATGATTAAGATGTTTGGGAGAGGATGAATCTTAAGAAGTTTATGTTGCATTGTTAATCTTGTCAGAGGGTAGGTCATACAACAGTTTTATGTGCTGTGGTGCACTCTGTTTGGTAGCGCAGACAACTGTTCCCCGCCACGCAAACATAAGTGCACTCTGCTCCTTCCTGGACGTTGGCAATAGGAGCTGGAAATATTCCAGGTAGCTGGAATCCATGTCCAACTGGAAAATTTCCATTTCAATAGGAAACTTGAGGGAAATACGCATTTCTCAAAAAGCTGCAGTAGAATAAGTTTAATCACTAATCAATTCTGATGTCCCCTTAGAGGGGATATCCAAGTCCAAAGGGTAATAACTTTGGTTCGTTACTTTTGCGGTTGAATATTTTCTACTGGATTTTTTAATGCCAGTAGATGGTGCTTGGAAGAGCACGGTGCTCTTATTTTGTTCAATGGAAAACGTTTTTTCTTATATTGTTTTAACATTAGGTTTACCATAAGTTGACACATCTATCTCCACCAAAAAGAGAGAAAAGTTTTCTCAGAGGAGTTAAAATGGCCCCTTGATAAACCTAGTATTAAATAATCTTTTTCCTATACACATTTTTTCTGTCCTCTCTCATACTTTTCTCGTTGCATACTCGTTCTGTACACTCAATTTGCATACGTTTTGCATTTAATGTCTTCGCATACATTATTCTTTTACTCAACCAAAATTCGTTACTGTTTTCCACTTCTTCATTAACCCTTTCTTCCCCCTTTTAGTCGCCTCTTACGACAAACAGAGGATACTGTGGGTGTGTTCTTCTCCACCCAGAGATTCACTGCTCTTAACTTATTCATGTTGGGCATCGAGAATTCTCATTGTGTTTTAAATATAAACGTCGTCGAGAAACGAGAATTCTCGTCTTGTTGAAAATCATACGAATAGCTCGTAAAAACCAAAGTAAGAATGATATTTGCAAAATTCAAAAAGAAGATATTACGAAATGAAGGGTGAATAAAGTAGTGCCAATTGTATTTCAATATTTGTTGGAAATCATGCGAATGATATAAATATAAAACAGTGTGGAAAAAAAGAAGAATCAATTCTGATGCGTGGAGAACGGAAAACGCGATCGCGAGAGAAGAAAATCGATGCGTTGATCGCAACAAACTGGTTTCAGAAAAACAGACGACACCGCCGGTTGTGCAACAGTGGGCTTGCGCCAAACTTGACGCCGGCGAAACGATTGACCCCGCACCCTTGGAATCACTACTCTATGATACGCTTCGTCAAATCGTCGCCTCATATTACATCGATTACACCCGACGATAAGCGAGTACAGAGAGATTCGTAGCTGTTTTCGAGGACAGAGTTTAACGACCGTTCGCGAACGATGCATTGAGATCAGGTGCGAATTTTCGAACGATTTGATGTTTTCCAGTGGATTTTCTAATCCACTCGAAACGGCTCAATTTTATTTTTATTTTTATTTTATCTCCGTATCTTTAATTTTATTTTTATTTTATCTTTCTATCCTTCTTTTGATTTCATTTTTGTATCTTTATTTTCATTTTTATTTTTATTATATCCTTTTATTTTATTTTGCATTCCACACGTGGTGTTCAATCCGTCTCGAATGGGTTAATGCCAGTAGATGGCGTCTGGAAGATCATAATGCTTTTATTTTGTCCAACGGGAAACTTTTTCTTCCTCCTCTCATACTTTTTTCATTGCATACTCACTCTGTACATTCTCTTTGAGCACTTTTTGTATTTAATATCTTTGCGTACATTATTCTTTCTCTTAACTAAAATTCGTTACTCTTTTCTACATCTTCGTTAACCCTTTCTTCCCCCTTTTAGTCGCCTTTTACGACAAGCAGGGGATACTGTGGGTGTATTCTGATCCCCACCGCACAGGGATGAATTTTCGAACGCGTCACTTCGTTTGGAAACCTAGTTCTACGTTTTTTCAGCTTTCGACCACTGTTTCAGTATTTGTACATACATCGAGTTTTGATGTGTATCCAAATTGTTTCAAATGGCGAAACGCAGTCGAATGGTCAACATTTAGCCTTCCAGCAATCTCTGTAACGCCGATAACGTTGTTACACATATATTTATTTAGCGAGTTTCCACTCACAAGCACAATTTTATATTAATACTTAATTGATATACTAAAGATCTAATTGTAAGAATTGTGCAAGTCCAAAGTCCAAAAATATCGAATCAAGGTCCGTGATATACAAAATCTTAAATCTGAATGTCCTTAGTGAATTTATCTAATAATAATAATGTCCGAATCCGTGTCAGAATCTTGTATACCAATTTGTCCATCTAAGGGTGTGTCCTAATGTCCTGTCCAGAAAGCTGGAAAAATTATTACGTCCAATCGTGGTTCCTGAATTTAGTGAGAAGTTATCTCAGGTCCAGGTCAGGTTAAAACATCTTGCGATGCTCGGTTCTGTTTCAGTGCCTCGAAGAATGAAGCAGGTTCTGCTGTAGCACGTGGATTAAGATAATTAAGGATCGACATTTCGTAGAAAACAATACTCTATTCTTTTAATGAGGACTACAAGTTTATGAGGCGCGCGTAACAAGACTGGCGAAATATGGGAAAGTAGGGTATTTAAAGGTTTAGGTGAAAAGAACTTCGAGTTATGATGGTGTAGGAGGGTTGAGAAGATAGTTGAAAGGTGAGGAGTCCAACATGAATAAAAGAAGTGGAAGTATGATGGTTAATGGGTGATGGTGACAAACTAAGATTACTTAAACTAATATTTATAGATATGACAATCTGTTAATAAAGTCTTCGTTTGTCGTCCACGTGTTCCTCAGTCATCAAACGCCTAAATTGCCCATTAACACTAGGTTTACCAAGTAAAGTTTACTATTATCTAACTTACTAGGTCTACCAGACCCCTCTGAGAAAACTTTTCGTTAAACTTTACATTAAAATATGAAAAATAAAAAAAGTAACAAGAACTAATTATTACAACTGATGTAATTTTATTCAGGTTCGTTTTTCTACTTTAACTTCATAATTGATAGGTCAATTTATATTTTTTTCTAATTAAATACCAAAAAAACTCATGGTAAACCTAGTGTTGTTTGGCGCTACCAATGGTAATAAATCAACTAACATGCCATGACGAAAATATTTTACAATCTCAAAAATATGTCCTTTCGTCCGTATCATAAACTTAAGATAATCTGGTATCCTAACAATCTCTTTAATGGTAATCCGTGGATTATTGGTCACTAAATCATCGCACGTATTCTTCAGGAACGTATCTACCGTGTAAAAGCAGTGTACTCTTATTACACGTATCTATTTGAGATGGACCTGTCAGCAGCAGTATCTTGCACTCCAACAAGTACCACGCATACGGATGGTCAGGATCGGTCTCATCGTCGCGTTTCTGTGTCACGCGGTTTTCCTTGTTATTCAACGATGACGCTCGCATTCCGATAGGCGAAACGCGGGTCTAATTCAGTGAATTACCATTCGCCGCGGAATCCGTCGAAGCCGATCGCTCGCGTAAACAGAATCGCCCCCGGTCGGACGCAAGTCAGCGTTCGAGGAAAGTCGCGAAAATGCCAGGACGGCGGCGAAAGAAAGGCTGCTTTGTACGCGCGCGGTTTTGGGTGGGAATCGCGTAGGTCTTGCTCTATTTTCGACGATGATGAGGAACACCGTTCCGCGGGCTGCGAGACCGCGGCTACGAGAGACTACGTGGCACGTGCCGCCTCCATTATCCGCGTGCGTCTTGCGTTTTCTCGGAACAGGAAAAGGTCTGAACGGGGCGCTGAAAATTGGAACGCATTCCTAGAATATCCGCGGCTAAATCGTCGAACGCGCCGCGCGATTTCGGATCCGCCGCCTCTGAACTCGGCGAGGGGGAACCGTGGTGGGCAGGATTCCCGCTTCGAACGCGGTCAACGCGTTCACCGTTCACCGTGGACTCGCGTTGCAGGGAGAACTTTCCGCGTGTTGGACGTGTTACTTAATCCTTTGCACTCGCATGCTTTCAGGGCGATAGCAATAAAAAGTATTGCTGTAGGAAATTTTTTATTCCTGTAAGACGTTAGCAGTAGGACCTAACTCTAAAATAACAATATTTTAGCAATATTGTAGCAGTAGGAAATTTTCTATTGCTGTGAGACGTTAGCAATAGGAACTATCGCAAAAATAGCAATATTTTAGCAGTAGGAAATGATTTTATATATTTTAGTAGTATTAAATTAGTATCTATTGCTAGGAGACATTAGCAATAGGAACCATTTCTAAAATAGCAGTATTTTAGCAATATATTAGCACTATTTTAGTAATAGAAAAATGTCTATTGCTAGGAGACATTAGCAATAGGAACTATCGCAAAAATAGCAATATTTTAGCAGTAGGAAATGATTTTATATATTTTAGTAGTATTAAATTAGTATCTATTGCTAGGAGACATTAGCAATAGGAACCATCTCTAAAATAGCAGTATTTTAGCAATATATTAGCACTATTTTAGCAATAGAAAAATGTCTATTGCTACGTAGGAGACATTAGCAATAGGAACTATCACAAAAATAGCAATATTTTAGCAATATTTTAGCACTATGTTAGCAATAGAAAATTGTCTATTGCTAGGAGATGTTAGCAATAGGAACTATCACAAAAATAGCAGTATTTTAGCAGTAGGAAATGATTTTATATATTTTAGTAGTATTAAATTAATATCTATTGCTAGGAGACATTAGCAATAGGAACTATCTCTAAAATAGCAATATTTTAGCAATAGGAAATTTTCTATTGCCAGGAGACGTGAACAATAGAATCTGCAATAGAAATAAGTAGCAGAAAAAACATAGTATTAAACCCACTCCGTTACAGACTCATTGTTAAATCGAAAAATAATTACGTTTTTGACCAATTGGTATGTATTTAGCTACCTGTGGGCGCTTCACATATTTTCAAAAGATACTGACCCTTCATATGTAAATACTGACCAAAAAGGATTGAAGTGCTGGTAAGTAAAATATTGACCAAAAGGGATTAAAATACTATTTAATTTGCTGTCATTCATAAATAACCAGGAAAATGTATCGCATGCACGTGCATTTCATGGACTCGTGTGAAGCGTCCACTGGTAGCTAAACAAATGCGAATTAGTTAAAAACGTAATTATTTCTCGACTTATAGTGAGTCTACAGTGGAATAAGTTTAATACTGTGTTTCTTCTGCTTTATATTGTCCGTTTATTACTCTAATTAATTCACGTAACTTAAACTGACTGATTATTATTTTTATACTGACCTTCTTGATATTACATCCATTCCGTTAAAGACTCATTGTAAAAAATAATTACCTTTTTGTCCAATTGGTATTTGTTTAGCTTCCAGTGAGCGCTTCACGTATTTTCAAAAGATGCTGACCCTTCATAGTTAACCCTTTGGGCTCGAGAGTCTCTACGGCGATTCCTACAGCAACTCGAACTTTCCACCGACTGATTTTAAGTTTACCCTAAAAAATTAGACTTCAGAAGTGAAATCAGTTCAAGTGAAAATGAATTTCATTTTGAACTGCTGAAAAAATTGAAGTGACATTTAATAAATATATCTTAAATTTGAGATCGATGGTGTAATAAAATACTAACCATTTATTTTGTTGCCTTTTGTTTAAAGTATTCCATTTTTATTGCTGGTAGTCTCAGTGTTAACCCTTTGCGTTCTGCTCCTTCCTGGACGTTGGCAATAGAAACTAGAAATATTGCTAAAATAGTAATATTTTAACAATGTTTAGGAACAGTTTCTATTGCTAACGTCTTCCAGCAATAGAAAAGTTCCACTTCAATAGAAAACTTGACAGAAATATACATTTCTCAAAAAGCTGCAGTGAAATAAATCATTAATCAACGCTGATGTTTCCTCAGAGGGGACATCCCAGTGCAAAGGATGACAATATATTGCTGTTCATAAATGCTTGGACACTGTGATCGATTAGTAATACGAAAAGAGACGAACCTCTTTTTATTTTCCTTAAAATCGTGTACTTTAAAAATTTAATAAGAGGGTGTGGACCAAGGGGTGGCTAAGACGTACTATCAATGTGTCTAGTAGTAATATACACAAATCGTTTTTTTTTTTTGATAAACATTGTCAATTAGAATTACAAAATTTATAATTAAGATAGGTTTTTCAACTCGCCTGTTGTCGTTGCAGCAAGACTCTGATTGTTGGAACACTGACCAACCGAAGAAAAAACGTTCCAGGTCTTCTGTCTCCTATCGCTGTCCATAAAGTGTTTCAAAATAAACGATCCCCCGCTTTATCGGTAAACGGGAGCCGTTCGAATATTGCGAATATTTCATTATTCGAGCGCGAGCGATTAGTTTAGATAAACGAGGTTCAACTGTACTGAGTTATCGTTACGTAATAATCATCGCTCGCTGAAAGGATTTTCGCGTCGAGCCACCAATTTAAAGGAAAATCGGTTACGCTCGCTCGTCTGTTTACACGTTCTCGTTGTAACTATCTTCGCGTATGTTTTTATTGCGCGTTCATTGAAAATAGCCCGATAGAACTATCATCTGAAGATATTTCAACACTTCAGCGTGTTTCATTAAATAATTCTGTCCATGTGCTTCGAGTAACAACAACAGCATTCTCATTAAGCAGACAGCGTCGAGTTCGAGTGAAATTTTACATTCTCGAAGGGCCTCCACCTTGAATCCTTTTTTCCATTCATACATTTTTATAAATTCACGCTAATTTGTTCGCGTGCAAGTCGGTTAATTAATGTATTCGTGCGTGACGAAATCTCGGGAAGAGAAATGAAATTTGTCTCGGATAAATTACGATCTGTCGATTTAACTTCACTTATTGGCGTATCTGCAAGAAAAAAATTGTTTCTCTATCAAACTTCTTTTTTATCCAGCGAATCACACGTGTGAAGTAATGTCCGTCCAGTTTTTCTCACTGATATCTGGGGAAAAAAAAATTATTTGTATATTGAATTTCACATTTTATTGAGTAAATCGTTATCCGTCCCAAGTGATATCAATTCAGATTCGCTCACTGGTATCTGCAGAAAAAGTTACACGTACGTCAAATTTCAATTTTCATTGGATAAATCACATCTGTGTGACGATATCAATTTAAGTTCGCTTGCTGATATCTGCAAAAGTGATTATAACATTTTTTAATCAAATCTCGTGTACAGATTTCAAATTTCTAATCACTGGTTTGCATTAAATATATAATAAATATTTCTAATCATTGGTTTGCATTGAGAGGCGACTGTCAATCGACTGATTCTGTTTCGAAACTCTACAAAAATGGATTTCAGAAGCGAAATTAGCACGAGTGAAGATGAGTTTGATTTCCAAACGGTCATCGAGTGCAAAGGGTTAATATATAATATTTCTAATCATTAGTTTGCATTAATACATAATTATTCTAATCACTGCTTTCCATTAACATCTTTCATAAAGAATAAAAAAAAAATAGAAACGTGAGATACAGGACTTTCTATTTGCCAGAATTGCAATCTGGCTCACAGCCGCCATATTTAAAAAAAAAAGGAAATATTTCAAATAACCGAGAGATAATTCTCTTCCATAAAAACGCGCAAATATTTGCACAGAGATGACTCCGGCACGGTCAGAGTAGGCATCGCTATCGATTAAACGATTTCCGATCTCGGACCAATTTGTGCGCGAAACGGGCTCCGAATTTCGCCTAGTTATTTCTCGAAGAGCCACGCGATAATGGCGGTATCGCGGCACGCGGCGCGATAATCCCTTCTATATAAGGAAAGTTATGTACAAAAATAATATTGCTGACGGCGGAGATTAGATGCCGTCAACGGTACAAAAATGGAGAACAAAGAAAGCGATCCGTCTCGTCGGATCTGACGTCCAAAGTGGCGAACAGAGGTGGGCAAAAATTTACGTTGGACAATATCCAACGTACATATCGCGCGATCCTCGACTGGGTACGGTTAATTCATTTGGATACGCGACGTTCAAGGTAATTTGCGTTCGAACGTCTCCGTTTCTTACTCCGCCAGTAGCGAGGGGTTGCGGAGGCGCAGAGATTTCGTTCATCCGGGGACAAATAAGTCTCGTCATCCCCCTGCCTCCTCCCGTTACTTCGGAGGTCGTAGAAAATCCCATTGAAGCGGAGTCGCGTTATCGTTCGTCCGCGGAAACTACACTTTGTACGCGCCCAATGGTGTATCGAGCAACGGTGACCTCTCTCTATCGTTCTCGCGTTTCCTTCGCCCGATCGACCATTAATTACCATTCACGCTATTCTTTTAATCTTACGTATGCATGAAGTCACCTCCGCTTTTGCGGCGCGCGACTGTGCTCGTTCGTTCATCTCTAACCGGCCTGGGAGAACAGCAGCGATCTTGTTTGCTCCGACGCCAGGCGAAACAAGAAGTCGCGAGACCGCTGGCAAAGGGAGCAAAAAGAAATTCAATTGGCCGTCCGTTCTCGGGTCGCTGTTTCTCTTTTTTTCATCAGCCAAACGTGATTCCAGCGTTATCTCGATAAGATCCTCCCTCTCCCTTCGCGCGCCACTTCTCGTCATCGCGCTCCTCGCGCTTTTTGGTGGGACGCGCGTGCGAGAGGTCAACTCGTCTCTTCTAGGAGTTATCGTGCCAGCGAAGTCGTGCGCTTCGCGATCGCGTTTGCGACAACAGCGCCGCCAGCGTTCGGACAGCGGTCCCGAAAATCGAGGCCCGTGCGACGCGATGCCTTGGAGACCGTAAAAATGTGGCACCCTTCGATTAATCGACGATTAATAAGGTCCCAGCAATGGTAACCGATCTTACAAGAAGAGTGCACACGGCACGCCAGTCAAGCGTACCCCTTCCACTTCAATTTTTGTAATATAAAAGAAGCAAAGCTCAATAAAGAATCAGCTGTTATTATTATTCAGATCTATATTTGTGTTGTTTTGTATTGAAGTGTTATTCTTCGCTTTCTTGAAAGTGTTTTATTATTTAATACTCAGGATTCTATGGATGGGAGGTAAGTCGTTACAGAAAGAGACTTAACTCTCAGTAGGGTTATTGAAATAAAGTTTTCTTCTCTAACAACTCAACTCCCATATGTAGAATTCTGAGTTTTAACTAATAAAACACTTTCAAGAAAGTGAAGAATAGCAATTCAATTAGAACTCAGAATTCTATAGATGGGAGATGAGTTAACCCCTACCTATAGAATTCTGAGTTCTAATTGAATTGCTGTTCTTCACTTTCTTGAAAGTGTTTTATTAGTTACAACTCAGAATCTATAGATGAGAGTTAAGTTTTTAGAAAAGGAAGCTTAATTCTCAATAGGGTTGATTTTCAATGAGATAAAGTTTCCATCTCTAATAACTCAACTCCCATCTATAGAATTCTGAGTTTTGAACAACAGAACACTTTCAAGAAAGTGAAGAATAGCAATTGAATATAAAATTCAGAATTCTATAGATGGGAGTTAAGTTGTTAGAGAAGGAAACTTAACTCTCAATAGAATTAATGAAATAAAGTTTCTTTCTCTAACAACTCAACTCTCATCTATAGAATTCTAAGTTTTAAGTAACAAAACACTTTCAAGAAAGTGAAGAACAGCAATTAAATGAACATTTTCTTCGTGACGCCCGCGCAGCTGCCTCCTGCAGTGAAAGCGGACATGAATGAACGAGCCAAGGCTTCTCGATTTGCTTCCTCGTAAACGATTTCATCCGTTTCGAAGATGGGAACGTTTAACAACTTCGTTTAACGTGGAGAGATCGATGGGACGTACGAACGAGCCGCGGAACGGCTCATCGCCGAGTCTATGCGCGATTCTCCAATATTTACTATCCAACATTTGTTTCCAAGCAAAACAACGAGTCATGCCCGCGAAAATATTATTAAGCGCGCGAGCTCGAACGGTTTCGTCATCTTTGGGCAGATGAAAATTCCTGGAAGTGTCGTGTCTTTCGGTGGTTATGATCGCGGAGAGCCGAAATTTTGTTTTCATCGTTGCGTAATCTAGCTGCGCAATTTTCGAGGAACACAGTTAGCTTTATGGAACGTGTACGTATCTGGTAACTCGTTATTAAAGGAAGTAGAGCAGGTTGAATTGGTATTCCGCAGTAGAACGGCTCGAGATATTCGTATGGGTCTCAGAAGTGCAGCAGACTCCTGTACAATGCGGAGGATACGTCAGCGTTGTTGGAAATCGCGTTATATGGGACCAATTTATGCAAGCTCAAACATTTCTCTAAATTGTAAGGGTTATCGCATATTGCTAATGAGATGTGATTTAGTTTGCAATACTATTTTGAAGACTGTGCGCAGATTTTGAAGATATTATTTGATATGCATTGAAGCGTTACTAAGAAAATCTTAAGTCCATATTGTACAATAAATCAGAATTTGTGAAGCTAAATATAAACAAGGAATTCTTCTGAAATGTTTTGTAAAGCATAGTTGTAGATGTTCTACGAATTGTTTATTGAGCGCATAAAATGTCATTAAAAGATAGCATTTTATTTACTCTAATCAAGCAATAAAACGTTGTAATTGCCTTACAAAGTCCGACAAAGTATAAATACAATTGCAACAGCAAATTTCATACAGTTCAATATACCCGTGGTAATTTGTTTTTTTTTTTTTTTAATTTCAAAAGTATACATATGTATGGACTTTTGTGATCGACTATATATCTAGTTAGTTACTCATTAATGGTACAGTTATTCATTAATAGTTCTTATTAATGGTATGCGATTGTATTATTGATCTGACGATTCTTTTTTCACTTTATAAAGATTGCGTTGCTTTAAAGCGATCTCCTCTTCTCATTTGGACTTATGTAAACATTTAACCACGGTGCAGTACAAAAGAACCACGATATGATAAGGGTTTAAGACCGTTCTGTCATTTTATCAGAAATTAGTTTCTTAATATTTATAAGAAGCATATAATTATTTCGTAATGTTATTGGTAAGACATTTAATAAATAATTGTTCCAACGTGTTCACAAAAATGGAGCAAATCAGAGTATATAACATGTAGTATAGTAATATAAATAATGCAGTAGCTTTCTTTTTTATTATAAAGCAAGACCTCGTGCTTCTTGAAGAGAAGTGCATCTCAGTTCTCATGAAAGTTAGATTACTTTGTCGTATTGTAATTCTATTCGTGACGAAGCAAGGAAATGGGTTGTCGTGTATATTATTGCATTATATTTACAATAGTTAATAATAAAAATCGTAACTTGGAAATTAAACATTGCGTATTACATAAGTAATACTTAATAATATAAGTATTATCTACAATATATATAAGTGTTATTTATATTATTAAGCATATGTAATATTGTATATTAAGTTAATATAAGTATATGTAATACTTACATGTCGATTATATTTGAAATGACTTGCAAGTTAGAAACATCAGTTATTTATAAATAATCGATGTTAATCGACACTGATATTCTGGGAGATGATTTTTTTTTTACTAATCTCTCGCAGTGATTGCAATTTTTTCGTCTAAGCATCGCAAGCGATGCTGTTTTAAAAAATCGTTACTTCAGTTGAACGACTCGAATTCATAAAATATCGGAACAGGGCCGCGATATTGAAAGTCACTTCTCGTTCTTTTTCTGATCCGATATTTAAATGACGGTATACAATGACTCGACAGTTTCAGCATTTTCAACATTATAATACGTTACCAGCACGATATGTTCATTTCTAAATCCATATTTCGAACGTTACTAACCTTTATATTCCATGTACAGGTAACTCTCCTACAACACGTTAGAAAGGTTCCCATTGTGTGTAACCGTGTTATACGAGACCCAGTGTCGATATAAAAAGAGAGGCTACGTTCCTGAAACTCATTAGAAACAAACATTTTTTTTAAATTCTATGTGAGCAACTCAATTTTTATTAAAAATATAGTACCTCTGAGACGGCAAGCTTCGCCACGGATGGCGCGCAGATCGCGCATGACGCTTTCCGCTATGATATCGAATAGAGTTATAAATTAATAAATTATAATTTATTTATACATCTTTATGCGAAGCCAGTACAGTTCATTACTCCTTTCCCTCATTACTTCAAGCTAATTTCGTTTTTAAATCTGTTAAAAAGAAAATCATGTTATCTAGTGCTGTGAAATTACAGCGTTTATATATTATACAAAGATTTTCGCAATTTTCTTATCTTATTAGAAGGAAACCGTTTTATAGGTTGCAGTGTTAAACAATGGTTTTCACAGTTTATTCTATCGTGTTAGAGCGAAACCGTGTTGCACGATGCCGTGCTGTAAGAAGGCTACTTATACTTACTTTACAGATTCTAACCTAAAACTTTTATTCTACATTCAATACAATTATTTTACATTCCGTAGAGACAACGGACGCCTTAAAGTTAACGAACGAAAATTCTGCCAGCATTTGAGCGTTACACAACTTTCCATCCGAGTTTATCTAACAGACGTTTAGAATTGCGTCGGGTGCGCTCGCGTTCCGGTCGCGATTAAAGGACTCGGAAAGAAATCGAAAAAGTGTCCCCAACCAGACTATCGGGACGCGCGTACCCGACACAACGATAACTAATAGAGGCGATGTAACGCAGCTGTTCGTTGCGTTCGATAAGTAATTAAGTCGAGCAGATAAAACGTAGCCGCGCTCGATAATTGCGTTTTAGCCGCGCGTACTCGAATTTTTTCGGCCGCCACTCCCTCCAGCGTTTCCATTGCGTGTTAAAACCCGACCGCGCGCGCCCCTTCGCCTCCCCTCGCGCTGATTCCAGGATGCGTTTCAAGGCCCTGATCGCGAACGTCCAATGAATATCGAGTGGCCGCGACACGGAGAGACGCAGATCGAAACTGTCGTATCGGTTACTCCTCGCGGCTAATTGTGCCAAATCGCGGGAACTTTCCAGAGCTGTCCGTCTGAAAAAATTTCACCGCGCTCCATTTCCACGTCCACGAACGCCCTTGAGCCCCTCGTACCTTGAGACGAGCTCGACCCTTAAACCGTTAATTGAGCCGGCCTCGTCGCACTTCGCGCCTCGACGTCGAACGTAGTTGAAATCCTCCCACCATTGGTGTCGCGCAACAAGTTGGTCGCGTGTAACAGTCAGGTTAGGAGTATGCGCGCGCATCGCCACCGCTCGACGCTGATATCGAAACGCTTCGATCGATTTTTAATAGATTATCGATTTTTGTCGTCGATTATTTTCTTTTCTTTTAATTAATCGGGAAACTGGCGTCTAATAATATATTCTTGTTAGCTTGTCAGGAATTCGACGAAGCGCAAGTTTATGATCGATTGATTATAGATTTAATTAAAATTAAATGCGTTTCACAAATGTAAGTGGGAGATTTTGGTGTGTAGTAAATACTTTAAGAATACGGTTTTCGTATAGGACGATTTAACCCTTTGCACTCAGCTCCTTCCCAGACGTTAGCAATAGAAACTAGGCTAAAACTAGGCTAAAGTTCCCCCCAGCAATAGAAAATTTCCATTTCAATAGAAATCTTCAGGAAAACATGCATTTCCCAAAAAGTTATACGGTTGAATAAGTTTAACCTCTGTAATCACTAATTAATGCTGATGTCCCCTCAGAAGGTTAATTAGCTTAAACGGTCGATGCAGAAACGATGTTAACGTTGCTATTTGGGCCACTGATGTTCGATTGTAGTGATGGATGTTAATGGAGCGTTTGATTTTAAAGTTGAGTTTCTTATTTTTCAGATTATACTTCAATTTGTTTCTTTTTATTTTCTTGTACGAACTCTTATGTTCGATAAATGTAATTTGAAACACGTAAATATGTATTTATTACCTATCCTGCATTTCTTATAATGCGGTACGAATTAATCGCTAACTGTATTATAATTATTATCAATATTTCGAATTAAAAAATTAAGTACAATGTATACTTTCCAAACTATTACAAAAGCTAGGTATAATAGTCTATTTTCATTTTCTTTTACCCATATCCCATGTTAGCAATAGAAATTATTGCTAAAATGTTGCTAAAATACTTAATGTTGCTAAAAACAAGTCTTCAAGTAAAATAGATTTTATAAAGTAAAATAGTGAGCTTACATTTCGTTTTACCCATATCCAATACTTCTTATCTGCAATTTTTCAACGACATTACATGCTAAAACATTTAATATTGCTAAATTATTGCTAAAGTATTGCTAAAATATTTAATACTGCTAAAATACTTAACATCGTTAAAAGCAAGCCTCCAAATAAAATAGATTTTATAAAGTAAAATAGCGAGGTTACATCTTGTTTTATCCATATCCAATACTTCTCGTCTGCAATTTTCCATGATATTACATCCATCTAAAATATCCGAATACTATCCAGAAATAATATACGAGATATGAAAACTGTGATCACACTGCCGACCAGTCGTTCGATTCGATGAAATCGCAGGCCTATCGAACTGACAGTGATTCTCGAACTAGTGAATGGAGCGTCGGAGGTGAACAATCGATAAATCGTTACGCGAGGGGTCGACTGGTCTACGCCGCGAGGTGCATCGTCTCTCTCGGCCAACAGAACGTAAACACAGCGATCGTATCGTATTTTTTCACAAGCTGCCTCGTTTCGGTGATAAAACGGGGAGCAGGGTTCACGGTCTCCTCCGACTGGTCTCTAATTAATTTCTGTGACCGCTGAAAAAATTCGATCCGAACGTTACGAAACGAGATCTCGATTCGACGTCGCTCGCAGTTCCACCCGCGGACTTCACGTCTACCAATACGTACAGGGGTCGTCAAACGGCGGCTCTTTGGCTTCTTGAACGTGGCTCTGCTATGAATGACAATTGTCGTGATTTTATTTCATGGATACCTTGCTCACTATTTGATTTACATCACTAAGTAAGTTCGTTATTAACCCTTTCAATACTAAAGGCGTAAATATAGGTACTGAGAAATCTATCGATATACACGAAAGGCGTATATATACGTTCTTAGAAGTCTGCGAATCTATACAAGAGTATAGATCAATGCTGATGGATTATTCCGAGATCGCGCTGCAGTGAAAGGGTTAACCATGATACAGAGTTTTACTCGGTTTTTCTTACACTTCAACTAAGACTTAAAGTTTGAATTAAAGTTCATTAAGTTAAAAAAAAAGTGCACCTTCTTATATAGTTTAATCCTTTGCAGGGATATTCTCTCTGAAGAGACATCAGCACTGATTCGTCATTACGAAGGTTAAACTTATTCCACCACAGCTTTCTGAGAAATCCATGTTTCCTTGAAGCTTCCAGTGGAAATGAAATTTTTCTATCGCTAGGAGGCGTTAGCAATAGAAACTGTTGCTAAAGTATTGCTATTTTAGCAATAGTTTCTATTGCTAACGCTCGGAAAGGACCCGAGTCAAAAGGGTTAATTTTAACACTAGGTTTACTATGAATGGACATATATATATTTCTACCAAAGGTCCCCCGTTCGGTATTTAATTAGAAAAAATATAAATTCACCTATCTACAAAGAGTTAAAGTAGAGAAAGCAAATTTCAATACAATCACATCAGTTATAATAATTAGTTTTTATTATTTTTTCTGTTGTTTTTGAAATTTTAAGGCAAAGTTGAAGTCAGAAATGACCCCTTGGTAAACCCAGCGTTAAAAGATTTGGCTCTCAAAATAAATCTGAGTCGTTGCGCTGTTGATATTCAGCTCCGTCGGCTAATAAGTTTGCCGATCACTGTACTAATAGATCGCGATAAACCGAGGCGAAACGTGCAATTGGATGTTAATTACGCGTGATCTCCACTTCCGAGCGCGACGATCGACCAGCGGTATCGGAAGAGGCGCGATAAGCCTGGTTGCAGGAAGTAAGCGTGTTGCGACAACTGGCGAGTAGCGCGATAACGATTACGGCTCCGCATGGTCTCGCTGTTCTCAGCCTTTGTTCGCGATTTCGCCGGCCAACTTAGCCCTGCTCGATGCGAAGGAGGTCGTCGCTGAATTTTCCACGAAACGCGCCGCTACGTCTATTCAGCGCTCCTTGAGCGAAAACGCGACGCATTCAGCCGACCGTTTTTTCGCCTCTCCGCTCGGCTTCTGCCTGGTCGACCGCGTTTATCTTCCAGGTTATTTGAAACTTGCGTGGTTTCGAGTTGCGATTCATGGGGAAAGGTTAACGATACGGGTTCTTCTTAGATTTTACGTTGAACGTAGGAGCGATGATGGGTGGTTGACTATTGAGGTTTATTAGTTGACTAACATATTTTAACTCTTTGCACTCGGATGTCGCCTCTGAGGGAATTAATTGCGAAGGTTCCATTTCAACTTTTTGAGGAACGCATATTTCTCCAAAGTTTCCTATTGAAATGGAAATTTTCTATTGCTGGAAAATTGTTTGGTAATTGTTTCTATTGCTAACTTTGACCAGGAAATTGCTCGGAAAGCGTCGAGTACAAAGGGTTAAGTGTTATATTAACTCGAATGTTGCCTCTGAAGGAATTAGTTGGGAATGTTAAAAACTTATTCCATTGCTACTTGTTGAGGAACGTATGTTTCCCCAAAGATTTCTATCGAAATGGAAATTTTCTATTGCTGGAAAATTGCTTGGTAATTGTTTCTATTGCTAACTTTTACCAGCCATAGAAAATTGCTCAGAAAGCGTCCAGTGCAAAGGATTAAGTATTATATTAGCCCTTTGCACTCGGATGTTCCCTCTGAGGGGGCAACAGCATTGATTATTGATTACAGAAGTCAAACTTATTCCATCGCAACATTTTGAGAAATGTGTTTCCCTGAAGTTGTCTATTGAAATGGAAATTTTCTATTGCTGGGAAGGACTATTGCTAAAATATTGCTCGAAGATTATTATTTTAGCCTAGTTTCTATTGCTAATGGAAAATTCTGTCCGATATAATATTATTTTAGGTTTCAATACGTATACACAATCTCATTTGAGGCATATATAGCTATCTCCCTTTGTCACTGCATTTATATACACGCGCTCTTCTAAATTAGCTGAAACAAAAGCGTCTCGTGTAATCAACGAATGTGAAACGCGATCGTGTAAACGTGGCTACCGATGAAGTTCATTTATGACACTATTTTGCACGCATTCTGACAAAGGAAAAATGGTACAGAAGCGTGTCGCATTCCCCAGACCTTGCACCCTTCGATTATCGCTTGTTTCTCCCCTTGCAAAGTTTTTTTGGGGAGAAAAGAATTCCAAACTGAAGCAGATATCAGCCAAGCACTGTTCGAGTTCTTCGCCTCTAAAGACAAGCCATTTTTCAAAGATGGTATTTACAAATTGCCAATACGTTGACAAAATATCACAAGTAACGATGGAAACTAAATTGTACAATAAGTATTGTTAAATGTATGAAAGCTGTACTGTTATGTATATGAACAGTGAAGCTGACAGTTTAAAAAAGGTAACAGTTTATAAAAAAAATAGTAATACGTATACACATTAAAGATATAATACATAGAAACTGGATAAATAATTATCAAATAACATGAGAAATAGAATACGATGATAAAGCACTAATTGTGATCGTATTTTAATCAATTCTCCACGATTCTGATGGGAATCAACATTTTAATTTCTGCCAAGACCGAAAATTCTTTACGTAATCGTAAGAAATAAGATTATTTTGTTGTTTTACCAGATACAAGTACTTGCATCATTCTAAAAAAAAAATGAAGCTTTAATAACACGTACAGTCACTCGTGAAAATATTAGAACTCGCATTTGCGATGTTTAATTAAACGAATATGTATTGTAAACTAAAATGTTTGAAACAACATAATATTTGCAGCAAAAAGGATTTTTCAATATGTACAGTAATTATGTTCTTATAGTTATTGCAACCACAGTTTTTTATAAGTTATGAAATTATTCGAATATTTGTTTATCCTTATATTTTTCACTAGTATTTAACTATAATAATAATAATTTGATATTCCATAGTAAATTTTTTTGTTTGCTGTTAAATTTACAGTGAATATACAGTCAGTTACAAAATTCTACATGCATTCCTAACACGTTTTGTGCCGCTTATTAAAATTATTTAATTGCAAAGCCTCATGCTTTACTCATTACTATATATTGTAAAGATTGCAAAGTATATGCCGAAAGAAAAATTATTTAATTGCAAAGTCTCACGCTGAAAGCAATTAAATAATTTTTCTTCTGGCATATACTTTGCAATCTATACAATATATAGTATAAAGACCATAATTATAAGAAAAAGGGTGTAGAGTTTGAGATGCGTAATACATCAAAGCAATAAATTTCATTTCTGAGAAATTCACATTACAAGTTTGTTTGCAGTCTTCGTTTTACAATGAAAATTTCAAACTGTTTCAATGGAAAGTTCAGTGTGGGACGCATACGTCCCACATGGCGTGGGACGTGTTAAAATTTACCTTGCTTTACACTTTAATTCTTAATTCTTAACACGAAAAGTTGATCTCAGACTTAGACTTAGAGGATTTTGATTAAACGACTGTGTTTCTTATTTGTTTAAAATTTCAAATATTTGAAACACAGTCTGGGGTTCTTACCTTGCTTTACATTTTAATTCTTAACACAAAAAGCTGATTTCTAAGTCTAAGGTCGCTCGAGGATTCTGATAAAACGACTGTGTTTCTTACTTGTTTAAAATTTCAAATATGTGAAACACAGTCAGGGAGTCTTACCTTCCTTTACGCTTCTCAGCTGAACTTTACGCTTCTGATAAAACGACGGTGTTTCTTATTTGATCATAAATTTATTATTTCTATTTGGTTATATTTTTACTTTCAAGTTTCCTGTTTGTTTATAACGAAATACGAAAAAATCGAAAATACAAAGTCTGCGGATTGTACGAAGTTTGTTGTTGTAATTATATTATTTATACTCTGACGGACTGAATAAGGCGTATCTGACTTTTATCGTTTGATTCGCGTAAATAAAATAACATCTTTCATGTTTTTAGAAGCAATTTTGCGCGTTTAACGATGCATTTGAACAACAATTCTATGCATTTGAAGGTTTATAAAATGCTGAACGTCTACGTTTCTTCTTTTCCAACATTTGTAATTTCAGTCTGCGTATCCGTAGACTTTTGTAACTGACTGTATAATTACTTTCTAATTTGACTGTAACAAACGTGAGACTTCCTCCTGGATGTTGATACGGTATTGTTTTAAACACTTCCGTTTATAGTAATAGATGTTTTACTTATTAAGAACTGCAAACGTGAGAGTTTGCATATATTTTTGTAAGCAACTGTATTTATAACCTCAAACTAAGACATGGTGATACTGGGATAATTGCAACGATGCTGATAAATGGTTTACGTGCTTCATACAATTTGGGATAATCGGATGACACGTACTCTTGCTGTAATTGACATTTCATAAATTTCTATGAAACGCAATTATAGCAAATTTTTTTAGCCCCCCAAAAAAGATTGTTAATTTCATTCGTAATATTGTTACCGCAATTTGAGATCAATTCATTTCTTGGGATTAATAGAGACATGGATAATATTAATAATGGAAGCAACTTTCTTTCTATTTTTAATAAAATCATTTTTCTAATCGATTTTTATCAAAGTGATCCATTTCTTCTGCATTGACGAGGATCAAATGGACTAATAGCTTGAAATTTATTTTTCCTCCTTTCGCAACTATTTGTAAAAACGCTGCGAGATATGATAAGTGTGTGTTGTTGTAAAGTTCATTCATTCTCCATGAAAATCGGTAAATAAAATATTTGATACAGTGGAAAGTCAATTAATCGAATCAGCCACCCAATGTTAGTCGCATATTATGTAAAGAATAAAAGTGCTCTATTTTTACAGGAAGCCTCTTCGACAAGCCTCTTCCCTTCCGCGTCAACGAAAGCCAAACAACTTGTAGCGGCTAGCAGCGGTAACAATAGAGCAATATTGCTGCAGAAATAGCTGGCACGGTTTATGGTGTGCAGGATAATTAAGCTATCTTCGAGGAAAACGTTTAGTTTCCAATATTTTTTTATTTATTACGTTAAAAGTAATAAACGTTTGTGGTGATCCTCCGACACTCGCCACGAGAGGGACAGCATACTCATCAGTTTCTCGCGAGAACTTGTTTTCTATACTATTTCTATATAATAGAAATCCCAGCGTCTAAGACAGGGCCTGCTAGGTAGCCTTACTGATGAGTCCACTAGCAGGTCCAGGAAACGTTTTTCCCTCTCTTTTCCTTCATTCCCTCTTACACACACTCACAGAGCGACATGAGGCAACGTGCTTCAATGGTAACAGCTAAAAAGCTGTTACTAGCTATTAAAAGACTGTGGTGGTCCTCACCACTAGAGGGACAGCACACTCACCAGTTTCTCGCGAACACTCATTTCCTACACAATCTGTATATAATAGAATTTCTGACCTGACCCTAACATCCCAACATCTAAGGCAGAGTCTAAGGCTAGGTAGCCTTACTGATGAGCCCACTAGCAGGCCCAGGAAACGTTTTTCCTTCTCTTTTCCTTCATTCCCTCTCTCACACACTCACACGAGCGACATGAGGCAACGTGCTTCAATGGTAACAGCTAAAAAGCTGTTACTAGCTATTAAAAGACTGTGGTGGTCCTCACCACTAGAGAGACAGCACACTCACCAGTTTCCTATAGAAATTTCGACCTGTCCTTAACATCCCAACGTCTAAAGCAGGGTCTTCTAAGTAGCCTTACTGATGAGTCCACTAGCAGACCCAGGACGAAACGTTCTTCCCCCTCTTTTCCTTCCTACCCTCTTACACACACACTCTACAGCAAGTAACACAACAATACGAAGCGTCACTTCGTTTCACGCTAATCAACGTACTCGATAGCAATCCTGGATACCATAAATCGGGGATTTCCAAAGACCTAGGTTCCGCAAAAATTGCTAATCTGCAAAATACTCCTTCGCTAAGGTGCACGTCGCCCCTCTCAAGGACTCAGAAGGGGCGTCGTTAATTAGGAAGCACAAAAACGATTGGCTTACCATGAAAATGTGGAGTAGCCAATCAGTGAAATGAACAAGACAAAACCTGTACAAAAACCAGGGTAGAAATCGAAGAAAATACTTAGAGAGTTAAAAAGTTGTATTGAATAAACGAACTCTAGGAAACTTGGTGATTCACATCATCGAACAGTTAACTTGACTCCTCCCTCAAACTAAACCTGAATGTTCGCGTGTTTGTAGCTAATTCTTGAATGAAAAAGCCACAGTTGAATTATCATCGATAGGGAAAAAGGGAAGAAGCGAAAATGTCGTCGCATCAGAATGCAGCGCCGCAGTGGAAAGTTACAGTGCGATAACTGCGCACGATAACCGACTGATCGCGGATATTCTGTCGTCCGTCGCTCGTTTCGATTCGAATTCGTCGTTTGCACCGTTCTGTGCATCTTCGACCTACAAATAAATGCGAATACGTGGGGTAAAATTAATTAGTAAATGATCGTGTACCTGTAGTTGATCACTAACGCGCTCAAGTTGATGAAATAAGAATTTGGGATGAATTTGAAGCAGTAGTGGCTCATATAGCGGAGCTAAAAAAGACTAGACTCAACGAGGAATGTATTTGATAGAAATAAAGAGATACATTCCTTTATTTAACATACTATGAGCGAGTTGGGTATTAACCCTTTGCACTCCGAATTATTTTTTAATTTAGTAGTTTAGTTAACAACAACTCTCTACTATTTCAAGTGTTTTATTTGAAATTTACTTCAGAAAGTTGTCAATTGCAGCACAGTTCCTTGACTGCTACTTCTAAACTCTAAAACAAATCTAAAACTTTGTTTCTTTTTCATTTTAGCGATGTCGAGTCACACTCGACAAAGGAGCGCAAAGGGTTGATCATAGTTCCCAAATGCCAACTCAATTAAAAAGTCCAATATCAATTAAAAAGAAAAAGAGTTATTACTCTGTATTATTATGTAAAAAAAAGCTATAATTTTGTATTATTATATAAAGAAAAAAAGCTATTATTCTGTCGTTATATGGAAACTGTGTTATAAGTGTACCGCGTTGTAGAAGGGTTGTCTGCATTCTAAAGCAAGTAGATATTTTATATTTTACAGCTGAACAATTCGCCATTACTGTTCTGCTTTCGAAGGATGCTAATTAGAAATACTCTAAAGCAAGCAGATATTTTATATTTTACAATTGAACAATTCGCCATTACTGTTCTGTTTTTGAAGGGTGCTAATTAGAAAGATTCTAAAGCAAGCAAATATTTTACATTTTACAGCTGAGTAATTCGCCATCACTGTCCTGTTTTCGAAGGATGCTAATTAGAAATACTCTAAAGCAAGCAGATATTTTATATTTTACAATTGATCAACTCGCTATCACTGTACTGTTTTCGAAGGATGCTAATTAGAAGGATTCTAAAGCAAGCAGATATTTTATATTTTACAATTGAACAATTTGCCATCACTGTCCTGTTTTCGAAGGATGCTAATTAGAAGGATTCTAAAGCAGACAGATATTTTATATTTTACAATTGAACAACTCGCTATCACTGTACTGTTTTCGAAGGGTGCTAATTAGAAAGATTTTAAGGCAAGCAAATATTTTACATTTTACAGCTGAGTAATTCGTCATTACTGTTCTGCTTTCGAAGGATACTAATTAGAAGGATTCTAAAGCAAGCAGATATTTTATATTTTACAATTGAACAATTTGCCATCACTGTCCTGTTTTCGAAGGATGCTAATTAGAAGGATTCTAAAGCAGACAGATATTTTATATTTTACAATTGAACAACTCGCTATCACTGTACTGTTTTCGAAGGGTGCTAATTAGAAAGATTTTAAGGCAAGCAAATATTTTACATTTTACAGCTGAGTAATTCGTCATTACTGTTCTGCTTTCGAAGGATACTAATTAGAAGGATTCTAAAGCAAGCAGATATTTTATATTTTACAATTGAACAATTCGCCATCACTGTTCTGTTTTTGAAGAATGCTAATTAGAAAGATTCCAAAGCAAGCAGATATTTTATATTTTACAACTAAGTAATTCGCCATTATTGTTCTGCGTTTGAACGACCAAGATCCTCCTTTAAAGGTGGTTTGTCGTTACCTGAATTGTGCCCTCGTGTTTTCAGACGGTTTCAAGAGCGACGTAAAGCTCTGGTGCAGAATGCTGCTGCCTGGGGCGGTGAAGAGGGTGTACAACCTGCAGAGCAAGCAACTGGTGAAGCTGTTCTCGCGCATATTGCTGGAGGACGAGGACAGCATGCTGGAGCACCTTGAGCAAGGCGACGTGGCGGAAACGATTCGAACGTTTCACGCGAAAAGTGCGGCCCTAAAACCAGCTGCGAGCAGCGTGCTCACCATCCAGCAGGTAAACGAAACTATCCCAAATATTCCGGTCAGACATTCGTTCCGGAATATTCCATCGTTTTATTATTTCCAGTCTCCAAAACTAATAATACATATCCAAACCTAGCCAACAGCGATTAAATTAAGAATAAGATTCACACCATTGTGCGTTAGCATAATTCTCAACTCTTTGCACTCGGCTCCACCAAGACGTTGACCATAGAATCTATCCCTAAAACAGCAATCTTTGTCAATCTTTCTCATATGAGAATAGACCACGCTAGCAATGGAAGTATCGTATAAGAGGAGGCGACAGAGTAGTAGTCGACAAACTTATTAATCCTTTGCACTGGGATCCTCACTGGGAGTTAGCAATAGAAAATATTGCTAAGATAGCAATACTTTAGCGATAGTTTCTGTTGCTAACGTCTCCCAGCAGTAGAAAATTTCAATTTTAAATAAAAACTACAGGGGAAAGCTTCAGGTTCCATCAGAGAGGACATCCGAGTGCAAAAGGTTAATCAACAGAGCCAAATCCTTTGCACTCGGCTGTTTCCTTTTGGCAATAGAGACTGTTACCAAAAATAGCAATGTTTTAGCAATATTTTAATAATAGTTTTTATTGGTAACGCCTCCTAGCAATAGAAAATTTCAATTTCAAATGAAAACTACAGGGAAAAGTTTCAGGTCCCCTCAGAGAAGACATTCAAGTGGAAAGGGTTAATCAAGAGAGCCAAATCCTTTGCACTCAGCTGCTTCCTTTTGGCAATAGAGACTGTTACCAAAAGTAGCAATATTTTAACAATAGTTTCTATTGCTAACGTCTTCCAGTAACAGAAAATTTCCATTTCAATAGAAAACCTGAGGGAATCGTGCATTTCTCAAAAAGTTACGGTAGAATAAGTTTAACCTCATTGATTACTAATCAATGCTGATGTCCCCTCAGAGGAGACATCCGAGTGCAAAGGGTTAAATCTCTAAAAAAAGGGAAAAAAATGGATCTTGCATTAAAAATCTTCAACAATTATAACTGTGCAACGCCAGGCTGTTAAAATCGCAAATATCCAAGTTAACATGTTCCCTGTCAAACCGATTTTTGTGCCTACGTTTTGCAATTAAATAATATTGCTTCTGGCATATACTTTGCAATTTTTATAGTTATACAAAGACTATAACTATCAAGAAAAGGGTGGGGAGTTTCTTTTTGAGGGGAGTTTACATTACACAAGCTTACTTTTCATTTTCGACGCATAATTTGATCCACATATTCTCAACATACTGAAAATAATTAATAAATGTCATTTTAGACAAAACACAATTTCGCGACAGAAAAATATTTGCGTCGAAAATTGATTAAATACTGAAAGACCCATAAACGAGGGTGTACAACATAATATGCCTCCATTAATCGTAGCAAGCCTCTGGATGACGCGTCTAAACCCCGAGGGATGAAAAAACAGTTATCGCGCGTGGTCTGAACAATTTCCAGTGTAAAAAAAAAAAAAGAAAAAAATACAAATGACGCTCGTTACAAGATCTGCTCCCATTCGCGTGGTTAAACGAACAAGGAGAAGAAAGGGCATTAAAGTTCGATTCGCAAGGTCGTTTGTTCGTTTAATCCTCCTCGAACCAGCTTTTCCTCCCTTTCTTCTACCAACAGTAAGATGGTGCGTCGTTAACGACGATACAGCAAAAAATGAATAAATAAATAAAGACGAACACGAAACAGAATTTATTCGTTTTACGCCCAGGACCATCGCGTGGGTAAAGGGCGCCTGTGTGCAAATGAAATTTAGCGCCCTTTTCCATGATATAAGATTTGCAAATTACAACAAAATAATTAATTCCAATTCATAAAATTATTTAGTTAGGTAAAAATATGATATTTTAACGAAACAAACGTTTGAAAATGATTATTTTCATTTTTTATACGCAGCATACCTATGTTCCCAGAAATATTTTTTAAAATAATGTTTTTAAACCATTTATTTCTTTCTGAACTGAAACAAATTGATACAGAACATACATATCTGCTGAAATAAAAATAAAATCTATTGCTCTTTTTGCTAAATCTTATCTTTACTTTTATTTATTAATTTTCATTATATCAGACGTTTTATGAATGCTCCTTCGATGGGGCACAACTTGTACAATCGCACGTGGCTGCCTTGATTACATTCAACGATTCGAATAAAGAATTGACTTTCTAGGAGGGATTAATCGCGCAGAGTTTCGTTCGAGGGGAATTGTTTTGACGCGTTTGGGGGTTGCTGGGATCCAGCAGGATTAGAAAGAGGATTTCCTGATCGGTTCAGAGATTCTATCTATATGGTAAAGTTTTTGCTTCCCTTTTCAAGATTTCTCTACGATTTACGTAATTACACTTTCGTTTCTAATTGATATATTTTTGATAATCGAATTGTACTTTATTTTATGAGTTATCAGATGTGTTGTACTGGAAATTTGATAAAATATATATAAAAATATTTAATAATTGTTCATATTCATAGCTAATGTTGCATATCGCTCAAGCACATTTTTTAAATGTTGTATTGGTAGAAAAGGAAATTAGAAAGATAATAAAATCTGTGTAACAAGTATAAAACTAATTTTAAAATGGGTTTTAACTCAAGAAGGGTGTTAATTAGAACGATTCAAAAGCAAACAGATATTTTATGTTTTACAGCTGAATAATTTGCCATTATTGTTCTGCTTTCGAAGAGTATTAATTCAAAATACTCAAAAGCAAGCAGATATTTTATATTTTACAGCTGAACAATTTGCCATTATTGTTCTGTTTTTGAAGGATGTTACTTAGAACGATTCTAAAGCAAGCAGATATTTTATATTTTATAACTAAGTAATTGGTCATTATTGTTCTGTGTACGAACCACCAAAATCCTCTTTTAATTTAGGTGGACGAATTTCTCGAGCAGCTATCATTATTAACCAAAGAAGACGAGCAGGTTCACCATTTTCGTTCCATCGTTCCCAGGTAAACAGTAGGAAACCATATTTCTTTCTCGCTGGCTTTTCAATTTTCATTGGAAGAACTATCGATCTATTTTCAGATGCACTTTAGACGATCTAAAAATGATCATCAGGCTAATAAAGCACGATCTAAGGATAAACGCTGGACCAAAGCACATGTGAGTCGATCGCGTATAAATAACTTTCTCAAACCAGACGATTGGGTGCCAATGGGTGATTTTAGAGCTAACGCTGTTGTGGCTTTCCTGTAGAAGATGCGTTCTTTTGGAAAAATTATTGTACAATTGGATTCGTTCGAGTGTCGAATGATATGTTGATAAAGTATGATGGTTTTCGATGCTTTAAAGAAGTGTGTTGTTATGTTTGTATTGTAAAGTGCATCACGTTTCTAAACAAGAGTTGCTAACCTTATTAGTCAAGTATACGAGTCTATTTGAATGATATATATGCATACAGAGTTTGCACTCTAAATTTTCCCTCTTGCATTCCAAATTCACCATAAATTGTACACTAACAGAAATTACTCCTTCCTCCTAATTAATCTGAGACAATTATCTACTTAGAAAAAAAAGGCTTTGCACTAAAAATTCACCCCTTTACAAATTAAATTCATTTTAAATCGTATTTTTATAGAAAATGACTCTTTCCCTTAAATTAAATTTAGCCAGAAATTATTTACTCAATAAAAAAAGGATTTGTACTCGAAATTCATCCCTTTGCAAATGAAATTAATCTCAAATTATGCATGTACAAAAAATTACTTTACAATTACTATTTAATTTTGATTTAAAAACTTTAAAATTGTTCCACTTCACATTCATCCCTTTACAGATCGAATTTATTTCAAATCATATGTTTGCAGAAAATTCTCCATAATTAAGCTCAGTCTTACCTTACAAATTGTCTATTAAAGATAGAATAGATCCAATTTTACTGTACCTACGATATAGATCCTACACAAAAAGAATGAACTCATTTTCGTTTTACCAAAAGTAAACCACCCTATGTATCCATGTATATTCCAAACATTTGAAACGTTTTATTATTTCTAGTCTCCCAACTCACTAGAAATGCAAAAGTAGTAATACATATCCAATCTTAGTCAATAGTAATTAAATTAAGGATAAGGTTCACACCATTGTGCGTTAGCATAATTCTTAACCCTTTGCACTCTAATGTCTCCCTTGAGGGGACATCAGAATTAATCAGTGATTAAACTTACTTCAAACGCATATTTCCTCCAAGTTTTCTATCGAAATGAAAATTTTCTATTGCTGGTAGACGTTAGTAATAGAAACTATTGCCAAATATTGCTAAAATATTGCCATTTGAGCAATATTTCTAGCTTCTATTGTCAACGTCCAAGAAGAAGCAGAGTGCAAAGGGTTAAATCCCTCAAAAAGGGAAGAAAATGGATCTTGTATTCAAAATCTTCAACACACTCGAATGCAGTTTAGGCGCAGTGCACGAGGACGCCTACGAGGCTTTCCAAACGTCGCGAGATTTGAACAGCGTCATCGAGCGATGCCTGCAAGGTTCCTCGAAAGTCGAGAAACCATCCATGTTTTTGCCAGGACCCTCCACCAATATCAAAGCTACAATTTCGCTGATGACACCTGTTCTACCGATGCTGGTAAGCTTCCTTTCCAATTAAAACGCGTTATCCCAATCTCAAGACAAGACTGTATAGAAATTTGCAGTTTTAAGAAGTGCAGCGTTGCTCAGAAATGTTGGTTCTTGGGCACATTTTCTTGTGACTTTTAATTAGACTACTTTAAGCGGATCATGGGGACATTGTATATAGAACATAATCAGATATTTTTAACGTTAAGTAGAATTTTTCCAGTATTTTTGGGGATTTTTTAAAGCAGACATAAGTAGGCCATTTTTTAGGGATGTTTTCTAGTGACCTTTAATGTCTCTTTTAAGAGATTTTGAGGACATTCTAAAGTGAACATAATTAGCCCATTTTTAAAGGTTTTTGGTGGCGTTTTCTAGTGACCTTTAATGTCTCTTCTAAGCGATTTTTGGAACATTCTAAAGCGGACACAATTAGCCCATTTTTAACGATTTTTGGGGGCGTTTTCTAGTGATCTTTAATGTCTCTTTTAAGCAATTTTGGGCACATTCTAAAGCAGACATAATTAGCCCACTTGTAACGATTTTTGGGGGCGTTTTCTAGTGACCTTTAATGACTCTTCTAAGCGATTTTGTGGACATTTTAAAGCAGACATACTTCGCCCATTTTTAATGGTTTTTGAGGACGTTCTCTATTGACTTTTAATTAAACTACTTTAAGTGATTATGGGGACGTTATATAGAGAACATAATTAAAACTTGGTCATAAAGCGAGAAATACCTGCACAAACATGAACGAGTGCCAGAAGGGCACTAAATACTAAAATCAGCGTCATAAAAATCGCACAGGCGGAGGCCTGCAAGTCCGTGGAGATGGCGATGCAGAAATGCCCGAACGGGATGCAGGCTGAGGTGAAATACGATGGAGAACGGGTGCAGGTGCACAAAAAAGGGAACGAGTTCCGATACTTCAGCAGGTCCCTGAAACCTGTGCTCTCCCACAAAGTAAATACACGCTTGCGCACGTTTTTCACTGCTTCTACTAATTCGAGGAGTACACACGCGTATCGTTACTCGTTCCAGGTGAATTTGTTCAAGGATTACATTTCAGAGGCCTTCCCAGATGGCGACGATCTGATCCTGGACTCAGAGGTCCTCATGATCGACACGAAAACTGGTCAACCGTTACCTTTTGGTAGTTTGGGTCTCCACAAGGTTCGAATGCTTGTCAAAGAACATAATCATTAATTAAATTAAGAATTTTGCGACAGACGATAATTGATTGAAACATTTTTTTAACTAAACATGGAATATAATTTCCAAAAATCTATCGCTGAGAGCAGAAAAGTTTAAAGTTTTATAAAATTAAACGTTACAAATGCGTATGAAAGAAATATGTTTTTTAATAAAACGAACATGATGAATCTTTTTTCTGATGTGACGTAGGACTACGTTCCTCGACGTGAAAATGTTAATTATATTTCTTCTTGCCCAGAAAGCCGAATTCAAGGACGCCAATGTTTGTCTGTTCGTTTTTGACTGCATCTACTATAACGGGACAGTTTTATTGCACAAGTACGTCATTTACACTCTTTCCTACTTTCTAATACTAATTTCAAGAAAACTTTTCTTATATGTAGAACTATGGCGGAACGAAGAAGAATTCTAAGGGAGAGAATGACTGAAATACCAAACAGAATAATGCTTTCAGAGGTCCAAGAAATCCACGTAAATAATCACGCAATTCTCTGCATATAATCG
Organism: Xylocopa violacea; assembly: GCA_963969225.1. Classification (NCBI taxonomy): domain Eukaryota; kingdom Metazoa; phylum Arthropoda; class Insecta; order Hymenoptera; family Apidae; genus Xylocopa; species Xylocopa violacea. The sequence goes on from CAXAJV010000004.1 coordinate 28,489,788, forward strand.
ATAAATATTAAAACACAATTTCAATTTTAAATAATAATTCCAGACTGCAGAAGATTTAGCGGAAATGATCGCTAAAGTACTCAAGTTGGGCCTCGAAGGGTTGGTCCTCAAAGACATGCACGTACGTATCGAAGTATCTCGATAATAATAAAGTGGAAACACGTAGAAGCTGTTTACTTTAACCGTTTGCACTCCTTTGTCGAAAGTGACTCGACATCAGTGAATAAAAAAAAAAAGTTCCATAAATATAAATTACAGCAAAGTTCGAGATTTAATATAATTAGTAAACAAATTTATTTACAAGTAGCAGTTGAGGAATTGTCCATTAAAGTTTTCAAATACAACACTTTAAATACTAGCGAGTTGTTGGCAACAAAATAGAAAAATAATTCAGAGTGCAAAGGGTTAACCCTTTGGATACATTTGACTGAGACTCGTGATGCACTTGTTTTCTCAAATTACGGATGACAAGTCTAATTCGTTCTTCAAAGTAGGACAAAATTAACACGTTCCATGCCAGATCGATTTTTGGATACTTTCCGTTTGCAATTAAATAATTTTGCAGCTGTTTCGCAACGTTTACAATAATATAAAGACTATAATTATCAAGAAAAGGGTGTAGAATTCATTTTTTGGAGTTCACATTACAAGTTTGCTTGTATTCTCCATTTTGCAATGAGAACTTCAAGACTTGAAAATTCAGCGTAGGTCGCATACGCTCCACATGGCATGGAATGTGTTAAACATGTACATTCTTCTTCATGGTAAGAACGATTGGTATCAGTTGTAAGAGGGGCGCTTCTTCCAGTGCTTCACTGAACTTTGCTTTAACCCTTTGAGGGGTTGATCCCCTCTGAGGGGACATTCGAATCCAAAGGATTAAACGAATACGCACCCAAGACCTTAATTCGACCAATAGTCGTCAGAGACCGCCAATGCGCGACTGTTTCCAGAGCAAATACGAGCCTGGTAAGAGACACTGGCTAAAGGTAAAGAAGGACTACTTGTGCGATGGCGCGATGGCCGATAGCGCAGATCTCGTCGTGCTTGGCGCGTGGTACGGCACTGGCAACAAAGGTTTGTTTACCAATCTCTTAACACGTTGTTCGCGGAGACCCTTAACCCTTTGGCCTACAACCACGAGTGGTCCAGTTGCGCTGGCTACTAATTCACAGATGCACGTGCTTGAAACGAGAAGTTGCATTGTTATACAAGAAATACAGAGTTGGATTTTTTGAAAACTCTTCTTTCTTCAGTCAACACGAATAGTCTCTAGCATTCTAACGACGCAACAATATTAAAAACTGACACTATACGTGCAATAAAAATATTTTTAATATCTTCGAGGCATAATTCCTTAGGTTTATATTCTCTTCGATCAGAGTTTGCGATCTCAGAAATCTTTTCCCTAGTAAAATGAATATTTTACGAGCTCTGATCGCAAAACCATTTTACGATTCCCCCGCTGGCTTCTAATGCCTTTTATGCCAGCTTCCTCTCCAAGCAATTTCACGACCAGCCATTCTCCCCATCGTAAGCATTAAACCAATCGATGGAAATAAAAATTCCGATCGATTAACGTCCAATCGTGGACGTGTACGTTTCATACGTTTGTCGCATCCTCAGGTGGCATGATGTCCGTGTTTCTGATGGGCTGCTATGACGAGGACCACGGCAAATGGGTAACAGTAACCAAAGTAAACAGCCACACACTTTTTCTCAGAACAAAGTAAATACACACGAGTATTGCACTCGAGTGAAAGACGATTGTTTGACGTAGGTACACACTGGTCACGACGACGAGACTCTAGCGAGACTCCAAGACGAGCTGGACATGGTCAAGATAAGCAAGGATCCTGGCAAGCTGCCATCGTGGTTGCGAGCCAACAAACCAATGATCCCAGATTTCGTCGCGAGGGATCCAAAGGTACACGCATCCTGTTATCATTTCGTAGCCTTGATTCGATTCGAGGGTCACTCGAGAGTGCCATTTTCTAATATTCGAGCAATTTCTGCTCCACAGCGTATTTTAATCATTTTTAGCAAGCCAGATGTCGAATCATAAACTCAAAGCATCCTCCAAATAATAATAAATAATAATAGATGCAACGTTATTGTTTGTCTTTTGACCTACAAACCCGCTTTTTAAAGTCATTAATCTTACTTAAGGAGTGGCTTATGAGGATGAAGCATCCATTCATAAACAGTATAGAAATTTTCGTGGCAATATGGCGCCCTTGTGCGGGGTATTCCCATAACTTTTCCGAGGTATTCGTCACAATTACGCAAGTATCCCCATACTAACGATCGCGGTTGCACACCTCTGAAAAGTAACGAGGGAAATCATAGTTCCTCAGGACTCAACGTCAGTCGCACAATTTCGTTTTCTTGGAAATTTCAGAAGCAGCCAGTGTGGGAGATCACAGGCGCAGAGTTCACCAATCAGGGCTTCCACACAGCGGATGGCATCAGCATCAGGTTCCCAAGGGTGACCTGTATTCGCGAGGACAAGGACTGGTCGACAGCCACCACCTTGAACGAGCTGCGACGTCTCTTCGCGCAGAGGAACGACTCGATAGACTTCAGTCTTCTCTTACCATCGAGCAGCAGGCAAACCTCTGACGAGGATTCACCCTCAAAGATGGCAGCTAAGAAGACCTCCAAGTCTCCATCAAAACGAAACAGCAATTCGAAAGCGTCCAAGACACCTTCACCCAGAAAGACTCAATCTCTGGCAAAATTTGGCGTCGACGATGCACGATGCAGCGTCAGCAAGAATGTCGACGACCGGAAATCGTACAATGGGGATGAAACGCGTAATTTGGACCAAGAGGATCAGGAGCGAGCTGAATTCTACGCTTTCGTAAATAATCACGTGCGTATTTCAATTCTTTTTCGAATTATTATTCGTATTATTATTCATTGTGCTTTACGTGTCTGTTTTATAGTACATAGAGTACTCAGCGAGTGGGACGCCATTAAACTGGATCGACGGGCGGAAACCCTCGAAAGGTCTTCCGTCAGACGCTAAACCACTGTCGGATCTAACGGACAGCGAATTGGTACGCTTTGTTAAAACCAAATACCTTCTCTTATTAATTAATAATCATTCTCTTCTACTGGATTATTTTAAAAGTAGTTTCGTTTTTTCGTAATTTAGGATTTAGGATTTAGGATTGTTTTTTTCTGTAGCTAACTTCATTTTCAACGAACTTTTTGTCATTATACTGGTTCACGGTTTAATATTGTAGGGCAATTATTGTTATTCTGGAGAAATAATCCCTACATTCATTAATGTATATACGAGTATTTTATTAGACTACAATCACTTTTAATCCTAACTATCGCTATTGTTTGCTTTCAACTGACTTCATCCACTTCGAAGATCCATCACGTTCTCCATGCATAAACGATTTCTTACGAATTCTACATCTTTGTTAGCCCTTTCTTCCCCTATTAGTCGCCTCTTACGACAAGCAGGGGTTACTGTGGGTGTATTCTGATCCCCACCACACAGGGATTGTTATTATACTCTCAGTCTACTACTAATTTAAATCATAATAATTTTGTTTAGTTCTGTGCAATTTTTTTTTGCTGTGTCTCATCAAATATGGAAAATCAATAGCAGCATTTTTGGTGTATTTTGTTTTTTTATATTTATTAAGTAATTATATATATATATATATACATGATTCTGAGTTTGATTGCTAATTTTGATTTTCCACATTTGATGCTGTAATATTATAATAATAAGCTATATAGTTTAATATAAAATAATCATTTTCTAAATGAATGATAAATATTTATTTCACGGGTAGCTAAATTCATATACAAAATGCATCAATAACTCCAAAAATTATATATATTGCTTCAAAAATATTAATCAAATCAACTATGTAATCACGATACGACGAAAAAATGTCTGAAAATCAATTTTCAGCGATCCAGGAGCATTCTGAAGGGCACGCCAGTGGCTTTGGCTCGTGGCTTCAGCGACAAGATACGGAAGCACGTTTGGAGGTTGCTGAAAACGTATCCTTTTAATCGAAGGGCGAAGTTCCCGCGAAACTCTCGAGCAATTCGATCGGTCGTTCAATCAGCGCGGTCCACGTCGACTCGAGGGACGTTTCTTAATTACTTAGGGTGCTGGGTACGCGGAAGTGGGTTGCGTTCCGTGGGACGTACATAAACTTCGTACGTAATAACCCGGGGGAGTGGGTGAGTCGGTGGTTTCCGTGGCTGGTAAAATGGAGCACGATGCTTTCTTCCGTGTCTCAGAGCGAGTCGCGATCCCTCGAGACGGATTTGAGGAAGAGCGGTCGCTTAACGAGCGTGTCACGCGACTGGGTCGATTGTTTTCTAGGGCCACTCGCGAGAAAGGGGTCGGGGACCCTTCTGGGTTCCTCTGCTGGCTGGTTTCTTTGGGTACAATTAGAGTTTTCGAGAAAACGCATCGATTTTCCGTAATCATTGTACGATTAGTCTTGGCGCCAAAGTGTTGAAGGATGAGGAGATGCAATTGGCTGCGTACTTGGTTCATCCCTGCAAGGAGGTCCCGTCGACTGCTGTTCATGTATGTAATACAGATTTTGTTGCGTGGTTTGTTAACTCTTTGGGGTTGAAAACGGCTTTTGTTTTATTGGTCAGTATTTTAATCCCTTTTGTCAGTATTTAAATATGAAGGGTTAGTATTTTAATCCCTTTTTATCAGTATTTAAATATGAAAGGTCAGTATTTTAATCCCTTTTGTCAGTATTTAAATATGAAGGGTTAGTATTTTAATCCCCTTTTTATCAGTATTTAAATATGAAGGGTCAGTACTTAAATATAAATGGTCAGTATTACACTTTAAAATCAAAGGATATATTGAAATATTATAATTCTTTTCTCATTTCGAGTAATACGATTTATTTATATTAAAAAAAATTCTGTGCAACTTCAGTTTTTATTTTCTTTAAAATCGTCCGCCTCAAAGAGTTAACACTAGAACCAACAGTTCTGCAATTGATAAAAATGCTATAAATTACAGTACCTCGTATTTTTTATTTCTTAAATGTGCGCAATGCAAACTATCCTTACATTTATAATATTTTCTTAAACGTTTATCGTTTTGGATTCTTTAAAACAAATTGGTATATTTTCATTGCTGCTAGTTTCAGCGTTATTATATTGCTGTTCATAAATACTTGGACACTGTGATCGATTAGCAATAACAATGGATGTTATTAATAATCATAATACTGAAATATGTCAATTAGTGACAAATTGTTATCTAGTAACAATGCTTGTGACGTTTAATGGATTCAACGAACTATACGCTTAATTTATTTAAGACTGATCAATAATGCACTGCAATTGAATACGTGTTGCGCAGATGCAACTATTAAATTCATATACAGTGGAACCTCGCTTAACCGCTTGACATGCAAATAAAATGGAATCTGATGGGTCCAAAAAATACTATTTAATTTGAGTCAACTGAACAGTTATGTGCAGGCTTAGAAACAAAGCATTTTATTTTGATATTAAACAAAACGGAAGCGATACACGATTTTTGGCGTCCGCCAGAGGCAGTTTTTGACGTCTCGGAGACGTCAAAGTCTACAATGACGTGGATGACGTCTCCCAAACGACATTGTATGTCAAGGAGTTAACGAGCACCTCTCATAACAAGTATTTCGCATAACGAGCAAAATGGATTGTGAAAAAATGACTCCCTTAACCCATTCGAGAGTGCTCATTTTTTTGGAGACCAAATCCAGAAGCTGCAATTTTAATTTTAATTTTTTATTTTATTTTACATTATTTTACACAATTTCAATTCAATATCATTGCACACAGTGTGCAATCCAACCTTTTGGCTTGGAAATGCATTGCACACACGGTGTGCAATCCGTCTCGAATGGGTTAATGCTGTAAGAAGAAGTCTTCTCTTCTTCTTTATTCGATCACAATGCAGTGTGACGTTTTCACCAAATTTTGAAGTGCCTGCTAAAGCAAATGTCGCTAGATAGCTTTCTGGTAAAAAAAAGTTAGCTTGCTCGTAACCAAACCTAAATGCGATTGATATCAAACTTCTAAAGAAAAAAAATCATAACATTTTCAAAACAATCACAACGCTATCTGTGAAAATACTTCCTTGCCAACTTAATATTATTCCTAAGAGAACCTCAAATATATTCTTTTAACACTAGATTTACCACGAGTTGAAATAGTCAAAATGACCCCTTTTGGTATTTAATTAGAAAAAATATGAATTGACCTTTCTGTTGTGAAGTTAAAGTGGAAAAAAGAAAGAGTTTTTGACAAATCTTTTAGTCAGAACGAGAGAGAATGTCACCCAGTTGTGTATCAGTGTGAGACACAATAGGCAAATATTTTCTTGAAAGAAATTAGCGAAAAGATTTCTCAGAGTCGTGAAAATGGCTCCTTGGTACATCTAGTGTTAAAAACCAAACGACACACGCTTGTCAAAACGGAAGTTACGAGTCGTGACACGGTTATAAGTTATGTTATCCGTTCGACGATAACGTAACGCGATTTACCACTCTCGCGTTACTAAACCTCCGAGACCGAGAGACGAGAACATCGCGAAAAGTGCGCGTTTTTGAACGTAGCCGTTAATGGACACGTTTTAAATCGATCGAACACGGTAACGGAATTAAAGTTGGTTAACACCGATTCCATTATCGTGCGCGCCACCATCGGCGTAACACATCGCCCCACATAGGTTTTTTTAATTAAATTCACCCTTTTGCAAATGAAATTCATTCTTTTGCAAATGAAATTCACCCTTTTGCAAATTAAATTCATTCTTTTACAAATGAAATTCACTCTATTCCAAATTAAATTCACCCTTTCTCAAACGAAACTCATCCTTTTGTAAATGAAATTCACCCTTTCTCAAGCGAAACTCATTCTTTTGCAAATGAAATTCACCCTTTCTCAAACGAAACTCATCCTTTTGCAAATAAAATTCACCCTTTCTCAAACAAAATTTACCCTTTCTCAAACAAAACTCATCCTTTCTCAAACAAAATTTACCCTTTCTCAAACAAAACTCATCCTTTTGCAAATGAAATTCATTCTTTTGCAAATGAAATTCACCCGTTTGCAAATTAAATTCATTCTTTTACAAATGAAATTCACTCTATTGCAAATTAAATTCACCCTTTCTCAAACGAAACTCATCCTTTTGCAAATGAAATTTACCCTTTCTCAAACGAAACTCATCCTTTTGCAAATGAAATTCACCCTTTCTCAAACGAAACTCATTCCTTTTGCAAATAAAATTCACCCTTTCTCAAACGAAACTCGTCCTTTTGCAAATGAAATTCACTCTTTCTCAAACTAAACTCATCCCTTTGCAAATAAAATTCACCCTTTCTCAAACTAAACTCATCCTTTTGCAAATGAAATTCACCCTTTCTCAAACGAAACTCATTCCTTTTGCAAATAAAATTCACCCTTTCTCAAACGAAACTCGTCCTTTTGCAAATGAAATTCACCCTTTCTCAAACTAAACTCATCCTTTTGCAAATAAAATTCACCCTTTCTCAAACGAAACTCATCCCTTTGCAAATAAAATTCACTCTTTCTCAAACGTAACTCATCCCCTCGCAAATAAAATTCACCCTTTCTCAAACGAAACTTATCCTTTTGCAAATCAACTACTTCCACTTAAATATTTTATTTAAAAGAACACCAAATCTACGTTTCCTTATCGATATAAGAAATTGATCACACCCGCTATCACGAGTTGAAAGTTACACATAAACTCGCCGGTTAATTTCCTGAATCTTCAATAATTCATCGCGTTTACCAAATTTAGTAGCGACTATATACAGTAACCATCAATTATACATAACCACGTTCATTACATTTACCATACAACCTATACACATCATCCGCGCCGCGATAGAGCTTTTCGATCGACGTGTCGAACGCGTTTAACTGTTTAAACAGCATCCGGCTTCTGGAAGCTGTCAGATCCGTTAATCATAGGCGCGAATTGCTTCCCTTCGCCTATCGAATGTGATTTCCTCTTATCTGCGTGCAAATGCGGTCGCTAATCCGGCAATCCAGCGATGTTCACTTCGATCTGTTCGTTTTTCAGGACTTCGAAGACGCGCCAAGGGCGGCAAGGCACGTGGACGTGTCTTGGCTGGATGCGTCTGCCACCAGCTCGAAGATCGAGCCAGCAGCTGAGCACGCAGTGCAATTGGTCGCGGATTATTGTTCCTGCACACATTCTCACCTGTGATGCTCGACGTCCAATTTCGTGAATTGTGTAGACAATAGATATATGAGAATAGACCACGCTAGCAATGGAAGTATCGTATGAGCGGATGCGACAGAGTAGTAGTGGGCAAATTTATTAATCCTTTGCACTGGGATCCTCATTGGGAGTTAGCAATAGAAAATATTGCTAAGATAGCTATACTTTAGCGATAGTTTCTGTTGCTAATGTCTAAAAGTATAGGGGAAAGCTTCAGGTTCCATCAGAGAGGACTTCCGAGTGCAACGGTCAACAGAGCCAAATATTAATCCTTTGCACCTAACCTAGTCTAACCTAACCTAACCTAATCCTTTGCACTGGGATCCTCACTGAGAGTTAGCAATAGAAAATATTGCTAAGATAGGAATACTTTAACGAGAGTTTATGTTGCTAACGTCTTCCAGCGATAGAAAATTTCAATTTGAAATGAAAAGTATAGAGGAAAATTTCAGGTTCCATCAGAGAGGACTTCTGAGTGCAAAGGTCAACAGAGTCAAATATTAATCCTTTGCACCTAACCTAGTCTAACCTAACCTAACCTAACCTAATCCTTTGCACTGGGATCCTCACTGAGAGTTAGCAATAGAAAATATTGCTAAGATAGGAATACTTTAACGAGAGTTTATGTTGCTAACGTCTTCCAACGATAGAAAATTTCAATTTCAAATGAAAAGTATAGGGGAAAGCTTCAGGTTCCATCAGAGAGGACATCTGGGTGCAAAGGGTTAATCAACAGAGCCAAATCCTTTGCACTCGGCTGCTTCCTTTTGGCAATAGAGATTGTTATCAAAAATAACAATATTTTAGCAATATTTTAACAATAGTTTCTACATTTCCATAGAAAATTTGAGGGAAACGCCATTTCTCAAAAAGCTACGGTAGAATAAGCTTAATCTCCGTAATTACTAATCAATGCTGATGTCCCTCAGAGGGGAGAGTAAAATAGCAATATTTTAGCAACAGTTTCTATTGTTAAGGTCTCCTCGCGATAGAAAATTTCCATTTGAATGGAAAACCTGAGGGAAACACGCATTTCTCAAAAAGCTACAGTAGAATAAACTTAATCTCCGACATCACTAATCAATGCTGACGTTCCCTCAGAAAGGAATAATAAAATAGCAATACTATAGCTACAGTTTCTATTGCTAATGTCTCCCAGCGATACAAAATTTCAATTTCAAATAAAAACTACAGGGAATAGTTTCAGGTCCCCTCAGAGAGGACATCCAAGTGCAAAGGGTTAATCGATAGAGCCAAATATTAATCCTTTGCACTCGATAGAGATTGTTACCAAAAATAGCAATATTTTAGCAATATTTTAACACTAGTTTCTATTGCTAATGTCTCCTAGCGATAGAAAATTTTGATTTCAATAGAAAACTTCAGGGAAACATGCATTTCTCAAAAAGCTACCGTGGAATAAGCTTAATCTCCGCCATCACTAATCAATGCTGATGTTCCCTCAAAGGAGACAATAAAATAGCAATGTTTTAGCAATAGTTTCTATTATTAACGTCTTCCAGCAATAGAACATTTCCATTTAAATAGAAAACTTGAGGGAAACACGCATTTCTCAAAAAGCTACCGTGAAATAAGCTTAATCTCCGCCATCACTAATCAATGCTTATGTCCCTCAGAGGAGACAGTAAAATAGCAATATTATAGCTACAGTTTCTAATGCTAATGCCTCCTAGCGATAGAAAATTTTTATTTCAATGGAAAACTTTAGGGAACCATGCGTTTCTCAAAAAGCTACCGTGGAATAAGCTTAATCTCCGCCATCACTAATCAATGCTGATGTTCCCTCAGAAAGGAACAATAAAATAGCAATATTATAGCTACAGTTTCTATTGCTAATGCCTCCTAGCAATAAAAAATTTCCGTTTTAATAGAAAACCAACAAAACATTCTCCTCCGCAACCACTAATCAATGCTGATGTCCTCTCGAAGACGACATCCGAGTGCAAAGTGATTATAAAATAGAAACCCTATTTTCAATTATAAAACAGAAAAAATTAATAATTTCTGTTTTCGTTCCTCTGTCGATTTTCACGCCCTCTATTCTTATATGTCTATGGTTGTACCCAATCGTCGCCAGATTTCGCGACGCGGAATTACAAAGCTGGACTTGCGATGGAATTCTTGGCTGCACTTTGTCGCTGGCGTACTTCCATCTGTTTCGTAGTTCCCAAGGATGCCCTAGAAGCGGTTTTAATTGCGAACGTAGGAAATTTCCGACGATTGCGTAATCGTCGCGCAGAGAAGTTTCGGTCCAGCGACGTTCCAGAATAGCGATCTGCAGTCTTTTAAGTTGGAGGACAGCTAGGATAGTTGGTCTTTAGGCAAAGACCACTTTATTCTTGATTTTAATAGAGCATGAATCAACGTTGCATGCTATTTATTCATCTTTATTTTTTATATAAAGTTTGTACTGCAAAATTGTTTGGTAATTATTTTTCCTTTATTTTCTTTTATCTGCTGAATCTTGTATGTGTTACTGTGAAAAGCCGATATCTGGAAAATGTCGATATTCTAAATTTCAGCGTTCGCACAGTCGCTTGGTGTATGTGCGAAATATTTGTTAAACATTATTTCTCGCTTACACTGGCAAATGTCGACATTCAGCACGCGATGATGGTGAACGTTAAATAAAAATGCATTTGTTTAATATATTATATGTCACAAAATAGGAAAAGCCACTGTTGATGAAAATAAACTGCTGAACTTAAAATGAACGGTGCATTCTAAACGAAAAAAGAAGATAATACCATTGATAAGATTAATTATAACTAAATTATGTGATGTATTTTATATTACAATTGCATTTAATCTTTGGAGTAGAGTATAGTGTAATATAGTGTAGTATAGAGTATAGTTTTTGTCGTTTTTCTTTGGCTGTGTCTACTCGACTTGTTGTTTCGATCTCTATCAGAGCTTATGTGTGCTTGTCGACATATAGAGGCGATGATTGAATGCATTATAATATAACCAATATTCGTGCTTCCACCGACGTATTTAGTATGTGTCGACATAATTTCGGTCTTTCACGGTAACAGAGAGATAAATATAGACATTATTTCCCCTATAATTAATGTTTAAAATGTAAAGGAAAATCATTAGTTTGAATAATTGAAGGAGTTTTCTTTTTTTAAATGATACTTTTGAAATTTATGTACTCCAATAAAAAATTTGATAGTAGATATTATTCTTATTTCACCGTATTAAACGCCACGACGATTTAGAGTCGCCTTTTGAGCGCAGAGGGTTAAATAAAGAGTAATCCCACGCCCCAGCGTAGGATTATTAACCCCTTGCACTCGACGCTTACCCATTAATTCTCTGTTGTTGGTAAAAGTTAGTAATAAAAACTATTAGCAAGCAATTTACAAAATTTCCAATTTAATAGAAAACCTTGGGGAGACGTGCGTTTTTCAAAAAGTTGCGATGGAATAAATTTTTAACTTCGCAATCAGTAATTAATTTCCCCAGAGGCGATATCCAAGGGTTAACCCTTTGCACTTTGCTCCTTCGAGGATGTTCACAATAGAAACTAGAAGTATCGTTAAAATAGCAATATTTAGGAATTGTTTCTGTTGCTAACGTCTCCCAGCAATAGAAAACTTTGGGGAAACATGGGTTTCTCAAAAATTTGCGATGGAATAAGTTTTTAACTTCGCAATCAGTAATCAATCCCCTTAGAGGCGACATCCAAGGGTTAACCCTTTGCTCCTTCGAGGATGTTCACGATAGAAGCTAGAAGTATCATTAAAATAGCAATATTTTAGCAATATTTGGCAATAGTTTCTGTTGATAACGTCTCCCAGCAATAGAAAACTTTGGGGAAACATGCGTTTCTCAAAAATTTACGATGGAATAAGTTTTTAACTTCGCAATCAGTAATCAATCCCCTTAGAGGCGACATCCAAGGGTTAACCCTTTGCTCCTTCGAGGATGTTCACAATAGAAGCTAGAAGTATCGTTAAAATAGCAATATTTTAGCAATAGTTTCTGTTGCTAACGTCTCCCAGCAATAGAAAACTTTGGGGTAACATGGGTTTCTAAAAATTTGCGATGGAATAAGTTTGTAACCCTCGCAATCAGTAATCAATTCTCCCAGAGCAACATCCAAGGGTTAACCCTTTGCACTTTGCTTCTTCGAGGATGTTCATAATAGAAGCTAGAAGTATCGTTAAAATAGCAATATTTTAGCAATATTTAGCAATAGTTTCTGTTGCTAACGTCTCCCAGCAATAGAAAATTTTGGGGAAACATGCATTTCTCAAAAATTTACGATGGAATAAGTTTGTAACCCTTGCAATCAGTAATCAATCCCCTTAGAGGCGACATCCAAGTGCAAAGGGTTAAACACTGTCCACCCAATTCGTCGCCTATTGTAAAATGAATTTCCCAATTTTCAAATCGCATAACACAGGATTGAACACAGTTTCTATCGTTAACCCCGAACTTACCTTGACGCACGTGTCTCCGTTCCATTCTGTACGCGCGTCGCCTGCGTTATCATCTTCGTTACGCTTGTATTTACCTTTGCGTAGGCATTGCGTTACCTTTTGCATTCGCAGATGACGGACAACACACGCTCGGTTCGACGACGTTCGTCCAATGGCCGTTGCGCGCGCGATACGGATCTGCACCCCCGCGCGAGGGTCGAAACAGGGTGGTTTCCGTGCGTTCCGATGGAATTGTAAATTTTAATGCAACTGCGTCGCAGATGTATTCGGAATAAAGGGATTATTGGGGTCGAGCGTGACTCGTTTTATTACTTTCAGCGGACCACCTAGCCGTTTGCGTACAACGGGAATAAATTCTTTATTGAATATTCTCCATTAATTACAGCCACCGTGTTTGCGAACGTAAACTCTGATTTACATGGGCGCGGCGTCGTTACGCGAGGTCCATTTTTGCGCGGTACAGAGAACAGAAATATTGGCCTGTGGCCGTTTACATCGCGCACACAGGCCTCGACACAGTTTCTATCGCTAATCTAAGGTCTTCTTAATATCGATTAAGTACAACGTATTGCGGGAGATGGCACCGCGCTGATTCGCATCCACGCCGTTCGCTGGCTCGTCCTCCGTTTCAGCGTTTCAACCCTTGCGCGCTGTTCGAGTCGGTTCGAGGGAGAACGAAAACGTCCGTCTAACCGTTTCAAAAAAAGGATGCGCTTAAAACTATTCGATGCATGGCAATTTTCAACTGCAGAAGAAGATACTTCGCATATAAAAGCTAGACCTTAACCCCTATCTTGCCACGATGGATCTCTTTTATTTCCTACCCTGGCAATTTTATTATTTCCATGTATAGTCAGTCCTCGACTTACGCGATTTAAAAAGATAAGAATTTAATTTTATATGATTCAGGGTGAGTTAGCTGGTCTTGGAACTCAAGACTTTGATTCTAAACGATCTGCGAAAGTTACAACAGCAGTGAATAATGATACTGCATGCTACGCTTTGTTTTATGAAGGAAAGAACACAGTCAGTCCTCCACTTACGCGATTTAAAAAGATAAGAATTAAATTTTATTTGATTGGGGTGGATTAGCTGGTCTCGAAGCTCAAGATTCTGATCCTAAACGATCTGCGAAAGTTACAAAAGCAGTGAATAATGATACTGCATGGTATGAAGGAAAGAACATAGTCAGTCCTCCACTTAGGCGATTTAAAAAGATAAGAATTAAATTTTATTTGATTTGGGATGGATTAGCTGGTCTCGAAGCTCAAGATTCTGATCCTAAACGATCTGCGAAAGTTACAGACGCAGTGAATAATGATACTGCACGCTACGCTTTGTTTTATGAAGGAAAGAACACAGTCAGTCCTCCATTTACGCGATTTAAAAAGGAAAGAATTAAATTTGATTTGATTTGGGATGGATTAGCTGGTCTCGAAGCTCAAGATTCTGATCCTAAACGATCTGTAAGTGTTTTAGGACCTACGTACAGCGTCGATCGTGACGGTGCCAGGTTTTATGGTACGGTTTTGACCTGTTGAAAAAGGGACCAAACCAGGGTCCGACTGAAGTGGTCACCATAAAACCTGGTCACTGTCACGAGGACAGGGAAGTTCTCGTCAGAGGGTGAGAGCACCTTGGCGAGAATGAGGGAATAGACGTTAATAATTTTTGGGAAGCGCCTAATTGGTGAAAATCGCTTATCGACTAGCAGAAGGATAAAAGCGTAGGCAAAAGAGGAATAGAGCAAATTTAGATTTGGAATAGATTTTGGAACAGAGAGGAATAAACGTACATTTTAATATAATCAAAGATAATAGAGTATTCTTTTAACTAGAACTGTCTGTATATCTTTGCGTCGTCTAAACTGCAATCTCCAAATTCTTAAGCACCCTAAGCTTCGAACCACTGACCATCCAACCATTCATTTATTATTACCTACATTTTGAACAATCACTGAATGACACAAAAGAGACTCCGCTTAATACGTAAAGAGTTGAAACGAACGTATTGATCGGTACAGTTCTCAGCAGAAGTGACTGAAAAATGACTCTTGTTCGAACGAAGCACAAGGGTTAGGAATCGATGGTTTCTAACCATCATCTCTCGAAGATGAACGGTGATGGAGTGACGCGCGGATGCAAAGCTTGGTGCCGGATGTTCGTTCGCCGAGCTACACTCGGCTGTTTAAAAGCTAACACGTGACGGATAGAGGGCAGAGACAGAGGTAAGACGAAAGCGCGACGTCGACGGTCCCCGAGCAGGCTGTTGGCTCTACTTGCCAAAGCAGGAGACCGCGTTAAAGGCGCACTGTTTCCAGTAGCTGCGTTTACGCTGGAGGTCGCCGATGTCCAGCTGGTTTCGAAGCCGTTTCACGATCTGCTTCGTGAACAGGTAGTTGATCAGAGCTGTCTCGATGCTCCCGTCATCGTCCACCAGCTGAAACAGACCCTTTCGACACCTCTTCGAACGCTGTGTTTTACGCTAAACCTTAACTCTACGCCACAGTATGCACGATAGTGAAACTCTCTCCATTTTGCGTAGCCAAAAATGGTCTCGCTTGTTTTTTATATTTTGCTCTCTTTCTTTCTTAGCATTCTAAAGCTCTGACATCGAAGGTGTCGACAGAGAGTTTCGCTACTATGTCTACGCGTTGATCATTTCATGCTTGAACGTCTCATGCGGGGGATCGTTGCGTGCGACGATAGGAAAGCGAGCGGACAGCTGTGCGAGGCTTTCGATAATTGAAATAAAATAATGATTGTTTATCAGCTTGCTAAATGCTAAAGCAGAATTGAAAGAAGCAACGATAATCACCGCAGAAATCGTTAAGAACCATCGAAATAAAAATGTACAATGTCGCATGCCGTTGTTTGTAATCAGAGCAAATGGTTGCTCGATGCTGTTCGAAATTAGAGACACTGCGACGCGGAGAGCGTTTTGTCGTTATTTCTCGTAAAAGCCATTGTCGACACGATAAAAACACTATTTTCGAAGACCATTCCCATCGACCGTGAATGTCCTCTCGCGTATCGAGAGTAAAAAATTCTATTTCTCTGCCTTCGGCTGCTACCTCGAATTTTTTCCCTCCATCCTTTGTATTTAATAGCGGGAAAACTGCGTTAATGGATTATAATACGCGAGGAAGTAACGTGATTTCGCGCACGTGCGCTCAAAAGAGTCTTCTAATGGTATTGAAGGACAATAAGAAACTGTTCACAACAGGGGACGCCAAACTTTTTTGATCATCAACCCTTAAAAATTTGCTAATTCTCTTATCGACTCCCTCTATAAAAATTGATATTAATATTATTAATTTATATAATATTAACATTATTGATTTGACATTAAAAAAGGAAAAAGATTTACGTGTTTCTTAAATGATTTATTTTATTTTTATGAGAAGGATGTGCTTGATGACGCTTGGCAAGATGAGCAATGTTTGGTTCGAAATTTGTTAGTTTGAGTCTTAAATCGCCTCGAAGCTTCACATTCAATTTATTTCTCTGCTTTGTTAAAATAGAATTAACACGACTGAAGCCAGATTCAACCATATACGACCTTGGGAAAGCAATTAAAAGTGGAAATGCCGCATTTCACAGTTTGGGAATTTTTGCGCAACATTTATATTTGTCCAAAATTTACTTAAATTATTAAAAAGCATCTTTGCTTCGACGACAACTAATAATTTAATGACTTCATCTTGCAAATGACTGTCGATATTTTCAACTTGAGCAGAAAAAGGCGCGATAATCCATTTTGAGATATCCATATTTTCAATATCTCCAAAGCGTAATTTAAATTTTTTTAATTTAATTTTAAATACTATGTTCCTGTCAATAAATATTTGCAATTGAATAGCATTGGTACTCATCGACCCCTAATCAACCCCCCAGATCGGATCGACCCTTAATTATATTATATCGTCTCTCAGGGGTTAATATGGACCACTTTGATGATCCCCAGAGTTTAGAAAATGCATATCGATAACAATGTTCTTCTACCTTTATCTTGTATTCCTTTGTATTCAAGAAAATTCCAGTAATTAATGAATCGTAAAGTCGCCTGGACGGGACCATCGCACGTGTGCAGATGATGGACGACGAGGTACATGCAGAAGGCAATAGCGCAAACAAATTTGAACATGCAAATAGGTGTGCTTAAGAAAAGGCAACAAATCTGGAACGCCTGGGATTAGGGAGAGCAGTTTTTAACTCTTTGTACTCGGGTGTCGCCTCTGAGGTAATTGATAGCGGATTGCGAATGTTAAAAGCTTATTCCATTGCAACTTTTTGAAGAAAACATATTTCCCCAAAGTTTTCTATCAAAATGAAAACTTTCCATTGCTGGAAAATTGCTTGGCAATAGTTTCCATTGCAACTTTTTGAAGAACAAATATTTCCCCAAAGTTTTCTATCAAAATGAAAACTTTCCGCTGGAAAATTGCTTGGCAATAGTTTCCATTGCAACTTTTTGAAGAAAACATATTTCCTCAAAGTATTCTATCAAAATGAAAACTTTCCATTGCTGGAAAATTGCTTGGCAATAGTTTCCATTGCAACTTTTTGAAGAACACATATTTCCCCAAAGTTTTCTATCAAAATGAAAACTTTCCATTGCTGGAAAATTGCTTGGCAATAGTTTCCATTGCAACTTTTTGAAGAACACATATTTCCCCAAAGTATTCTATCAAAATGAAAACTTTCCATTGCTGGAAAATTGCTTGGCAATAGTTTCCATTGCAACTTTTTGAAGAACAAATATTTCCCCAAAGTTTTCTATCAAAATGAAAACTTTTCATTGCTGGAAAATTGCTTGGCAATAGTTTCCATTGCAACTTTTTGAAGAACAAATATTTCTCCAAAGTTTTCTATCAAAATGAAAACTTTCCATTGCTGGAAAATTGCTTGGCAATAGTTTCCATTGCAACTTTTTGAAGAACAAATATTTCCCCAAAGTTTTCTATCAAAATGGAAACTTTTTATTGCTGGAAAATTGCTTGGCAATAGTTTCCATTGCAACTTTTTGAAGAACACATATTTCCCCAAAGTTTTCTATCAAAATGAAAACTTTCCATTGCTGGAAAATTGCTTGGCAATAGTTTCCATTGCAACTTTTTGAAGAACACATATTTCCCCAAAGTTCTCTATCAAAATGGAAACTTTCCATTGCTGGAAAATTGCTTGGCAATAGTTTCCATTGCCAACTTTTGCTAGCAACGGAAAATTGCCTGGAAAGCGTGGAATGCAAGGGGTTAATGATTCTACATTGGAGCTCAAGCGCGGGATTAGTCTTTATACAAATGTTTGGGAACGGCGCGATGTGGATGGGAAATAGAGAAAGTATTCGAGTGATTGAAAACGAGAAATAAATCGAGGGAGAGCTGCCATCTGCAGAGTTAAAGGGACGTTTATAAACTCGTCGAATCAGCGCCCGCGACGGACAACCGGACGCAGACCGAAATCGGATTGCCGTCGCCGAGCTATCGATTATCAGATCAGCTGGAAATTTATCAGCGTCCCCCCGTCGCAACGTGCATACCGCGGCTCTTTATCCGTCGCTCTTCTATGCGCAGAGCATCGAAAACCCGCCGCGGTATCCGGCTTTGCGTGAGCAATCTGTGGGATTAGTGCTCCGGATGGAGATCGATTTTTAATATAACAGCTCCTTTATGGCGACTGTTTCCGGTTAACCCTCAAACAGACGCGCTGCTCCTTAGTAACAAAATAGGTCATTGGAAATTTCCCGTGAGAAGCCGTCTTTAGGGTCAAAATCGAATTCAAAAAGAATAAATAAACACCTTGTCTACATGGCCGCCATCACGAGGGAACAGTAACAAAGGAAATATAATGTCAGCTTTACATACAATTTTAGAATTGTAACAAATTTCTGAAAGAAATTGTATCGGCTGATGTTTGAAAGACTGGAAGATTATATTCCCATCGCTACTTCGGGATTGTCTACGTTCCCTCGTGATGGCGGCCATGTAGACAAGGTGTTTATCTATCCTTTTTGAACTTGATTTTAACCCTGAAGACGGCTTCCCACGGGATACTTCCAAGGACCAATTTTGTTCCCCTGGATAACCTCTATCTTATTCCAGAAAAAAATTAGGGGGTCAACTTTTTTTTTTTAGGATTAGATTCTTATTATTTATTAATTCTTGGTACTGAGCTCTTTAGCAATGGCCTCCCTTGCAGCAAATCCAGCAGAACAACTGGCTTAGGCATGAAATTAGGCTACGTTTTATCAGAATCAAAGTCTTCATTCCCAATCTTCTCAATCCCGTCGAAAATGAAGGTAATCTTCATACAAAAAGAGGGGGTAGCAATGGCAGCCATTGCTAAAGAGCCCAAGAATTAATAAATAGCAACAATCTAATCCTAAAAAAAAAAAAGTTGACCCCCTAATTTTTTTCTGGAATAAGATAGAGGTCATTCAGGGGAACAAAATTGGTCCTTAGGAATATCCCGTGGGAAGCCGTCTTCGGGGTTAAAATCAAGTCTAAGGGGAGCAAATAAGAACTACCTTCTATACATGGCCGCCATTACGAGGGAACATAGGAAATCTCAAAGAAGCAAAGGAAGTACAATCTTCCAATCTTTCAAACATCAGCTGTACATACAATGTTAGAATTGTAACAAGTTTCCAAAAATAATTGTATGTACAGTTGATGTTTGGAAGATTGGAACATTACGTTCCCTTTCTTACTTCGGCATTGTCTACGGTCCCTCGTGATGGCGGCCATGTAGACAAGGTGGTTCTTATCTGATCCCTTTGGATTTGATTTTAACCCTGAAGACGACTTCCCACGGGATACTTCCACGGACCAATTTTGTCCCTCTGGATGAGCTCTATCTTTCTGTATAAAAAAATTGGGGGGTCAACTTTTTTTTTTTTTTTTTACAATTGGATTCTTATTATTTATTCATTCGTGGGACTGCGCTCTTTAGCAATAGCCTCTATTGCAACAAACCCAAGAAAACAACTCGCTTAAAGATGAAATCCAGCTAAATTTCAGTGGAATCAAAGTTTTCACACTCAATCCTCTCAATCCCGTTAAAAATTAAGTATAATTTCAAATAAAAGAAGACCTTAGCAATGGAGGCCATTGCTAAAGAGCCCAAGAATTAAGAAATAAAGAACCTAATCGTAAAAAAAAAAAGTTGACCCCCTGATTTTTTCTGGAATAAGATAGAAGTCATCCAGGAGAACAAAATTGGCCCTTGGGAGTATCCTGTGGGAAGCCGTTTTCAGGGTTAAAATCAAATTCAAAAAGAATAGATAAGAACCAGCTTGTCTACATGACCGCCATCAGGATGAAATCTAGGCAACTCAAAGTAACAAAGCGAATATAATCTTCCAGTCTTTCAAACATCAGCTGTACATACAAGTTTTTTGGAGATTTGTTACAATTCTTTAAGAAAAACATTATTAACCCTTTGCGCTCGAGCAGCAACTCTCGCAATTACGACACGAAATAAAAATACAATATTGAAATATTTTTGTAAGTTAATTTGTATATGAACTTATTTTATGTTGCTTGTAAAATACTCGTTACTTATGCGAGTAAAATCATCTCCAGTTGCTGCTTCATCTTCCAAAAAAGTCCTTGCGCAGAAAGGGTTAATATTTTTTACTGCGACTTTTTAACACTAAACCTACCAGAGCGGTCAAATGACCGCTTTTGAGACTTTAATATCAAAATTTCCAGGTTTTCATTTTTCTTGAACATACTGCACGACTTTTTTTTATAATATATAGCTACTTAAGTAGCTGCAAAAGTCGTGCAATAAGTTCAAGAAAAATGAAAACCTGGAATTTAACCCTTTGAGCTGCTTTGTCGATTGTGACTCGATGTATGTGTGACTCAAATATAAATTACAACAACGTTTTGGAGTTGTTTTAGAGTTTACAGAGTTAAAAGTGTTCGCAACAAATCTATGCGATGTGACATTTCTTTAAACGTAAGACAGCTCGTCCACGTAATCCGACGCAAGTAATTAAAGGCAAATGATTCGCAGAAGGGAAACCCTTGGAGGATTCGACAGAAGAAACCACAGCGAGATCCCATCCGATGAATTTGAGTCGACAAGCGGAAACGGGGATGGAACGAAGAGATACATAAACATGAGCGTCGTTCGGATTTCTCGCGCGAGACGCACTTCTGCTCGAGAAGAGGGAGAGGAATAAATTCTTATCAATAGAGGTTTCCGTTATTACACGCGATATCGACTCGCCGCCGATTTTCCATTTCCTCCCAGTATACGTATGCTAATATCGAGTTACCGTGAATTCCGCGGCCCGTTTAAATGCTTAAACGAACATCCAGCTGCAGCTACGCCGTGGGTACACGATAACTGATTTGCAATTCAAACGGACAGATAAGAGTTACGCAACAAGATTGCGTACGAACGGAGAACTTTCGAGGCTGCTTGCACCGGATGCGAGAGGAAGCTAGCACCTATGTAGGCATCCACGTGCTACGTATTCGTCCGACAAACGTTTCCTTCAGCTACAACTGGCGACGTTATCGATTTTATTTGTTTGGCGGACCGCGTGTATAATTGTACGAAATTAATTTAAAAAAAAATATTACTTGGATGATTCACGCGTTTTGCAGATGAAGTTCAGCCTTTTAGAAATGAAATTCGTCTCAAATTGTATATTAGAAAATTATTTTTTCTTCGCAACTGTGTCTAATCTGGACTTTATTTATTTAGTAAAAAATGTAATTGCTTCAATTTTGATGTACCTACAAAGAGTCAACGCATTTTTGTTCTACCTTAAGCTTTGACTTTGTAAAATTAGAATGTTAATTTTATTAATGACTCTGCTGCAATTTTTACTCCTAGAAATTGTCGCAACTATTACACGAAATTATCAATAACAACACTTGCAAATTAAGTTATACGTACTATCAAATAAACCCTCTGTGTTCACTGTAACGTACAATAAAATTTCTAATTTTTCAACGATAAATTACAGTCTACTTTCAATTTTATTTATACAACAAAATTTTAAGGAGACGAATTAGTCGGAAAGCTCACGATTTAATTTACGAAAGGCTGAAGAATCCAATGTACGAAAGGGTGAGTTTAATTTGCGAGAGGGTAAACTTGAAGTGCAAACGCTGCAGGATAAACAAATGATGGCGTTGTTAACGCAGGCTTGGAAATAATAACTGTCCCGAGTCTACGCGATAGATACTCGTAAACGCGAAGAATGGGATGAAAAAAACGAGCTGGCGAACGCAATTTCGTTACGCAGGCAATTTGCTTTGTAACCTGCACCGAAAGACATTTGTCCTTCCCTGTTCCACCTTGCTCCTCTCTTAACGACGGTGCCCTGCTCTTCGAGCGGACGAGAAATTTAATTTCTCCTTTTCAAACAGTATTCGTCAACGACGTATTAAATTCTAAAGCAACAGTCGAGAACGCGTCTCTTTCTTCCTTTACTTTCGTTGCAATAAAGAGACGCTGTTCGCTTCTGATTAGATTAAAGAAGCTTCATAGAACTCGCGGATCAAACTCGAAAATTGATAGCAATTACAGTCAAACCTGTTCTTATGCGGTCCTTTTCTGTGCGTTTTTTTCTGCGTGTTTATATAAAAAAAAAGTCCATCAAATGCATTATTATGAATGTTTAAAGATCTCTTTTTTTATATTCTCAGCTATTCCCTATTTACTGCATCAAATTTTTTTTTTAAATGTCTTGCAGACAATTTTATAGCTACTTATGAAGTTTCAGGATTTTTTTTTACGAAGTCTCTTTGGTAATTTGGAGTTGTTTGATTCTGGCCCATTTTAAATTTATAATTGCTGCTTATTGGTTCCACGTTGGTTTAAAATGGTTCCAGAATAAAAAGAGTTAATTAAAAAATATAATTCAAAAAGCAAATAACAGGTGGAAGTCAAAATAACACGCAAATTGCGATTTTAAATGTGTAAATTCAATTTTTCTTTGCTTGGAAAATCAATTTTTAGTTACACTCGTGAAGTTTTGATTTACATATTTTCTTTGTGGGACTTTTTTTATGCAAGTCTCTACTTGTCGTATAAAAAATTTTGTTTTAAATGTCTTGCAAACAATGTATTTAATGCAACAACTTAGGAAGGAAGTTTCAGGATATTTTTTTTTTAAGTGATCTCTTTTATGTGGTCCCCATCCTCCACTCAAAAACAGATTTGAGTGCATTATACTTTGAAACTGTTTGATTCTGATCCATTCTGAATTTAGAACAGCTATTTTGCAATATAATATTATTTCTGAAGAACTAAAACGAAAATTCATAAAAATAAAAATTAATATGCCTGTAACTATTATAATGAAAGAAGAAGAATTATTCTTCACCCCAAAATTACAAGTATTATTTATTTCTATAGAAAAATCTCAATTCAGTAGTCAAAGTTACCTGGATCAATTAAATTTATCAATGTAAAGAATTAAAAAATTTAATTGCTTTAATTTCACAAAAATTAAATAAAAACAGTTTTCAATGTAATAAATTCACGCAAAGAGAATACTTTCTACACCACCAACAACAATAATAATAATAAACAAACAATCTTTTCAGTCAGTTACTGAAAATGAACTTGTTTCAAGGTGCAAGAAAATTATTCTTCAAGAATTTCTCAAGTTCCCCAGCTGTATAGTTAGGGTATACTTAATGCAGTTTATATAACAGGAAATGCAATCTTAATAGGTCCCTAAAGGAAGAGTAACAAGACAACGTACGTAATACAGTTTTTTCTTTTTTTTAAAGGAATTTAAGTTGCTCTGCTTCTCAGTTATCGATGGCTTGATCAACCCAGACGTTCATAAATTATGTCCAGATGTTTGTCTATCGGACCAGCTAAAGATGCACCGTTAAAAAAGGTCAGACGTAAATACGATCGAGTCGCAAGCGAGATTCTACGTCGAACTTGAGGAGAAGCAGAGGTTCTGCTCGATCGATGCGAGAGTAACAGGTTCTCTTTCGTAACTATATTGTTTCTCGTCATCAGAATATTTTCTGTGGTCAGATACAACGTGTCGCAGTATTTAAATGCAACAATAAAATTGCGTATCAAAATTTGATGTAGTATGTAATTTTATTTAAAAAAATACCTTGGTAGTTTCTTGATGCGACATTTTTTATTTCTTTCGCTAAATTCTTAATTCCTGTTTTATATATTAATTACAGTAAATCCTCTCGTATAACGCGGTTTCTATATAATGAGGAGCTAAAATTGCGACAGCCTTCCTAATTTTATTCTATTATTTCCCTAACTTTCACTCGTCAAGGACCTATTTCCGTTTCCTTGCGTTTTTTCAGGAACGTTCGTTTACTTTTCCTTTTCTTTTCATACGCGATTTTAACCCATTCGAGACGACTTATTTTTTTGGAGACCAACCCCAGCTGAAAGCTTCTGCTCATTTTCTGCATTTCTGATGGTCCTGGCTTTGGGTCACTCATTTTGGGGACTAAATTGAAACGAATACCAAATTTTATGTTGACACACTTCTGAGAGTAGGTGCTTTTTCCGTATTGACTCATAATTTCAATGCAATATCGCACACGTGGTGTGCAATCCGTCTCGAATGGGTTAAGGAGCGACATTTTCGCTCTTGCAGCAGTTGAGTTGAGTCAGACAAGTTAAAACAGTTTGGTTAGAACAGTTGAGCTCAGTCAGTTAGTTGAGTTACGAGCAACTAATCAGACTGGTCAGTCGTCTAGCTTAGCGAAAGAGTTCGTAACCGCAAGTTCCTCAAGTTTAACTCTATGTTCCTCCCTGTCGTTGTTCTGAGGTAATTTAGTTTTATAAATGTGTTAAACAAATATTATGTTACCTGGCGCTGTACAATGTCGTACAAAGATTTTCGCAATTTTCTAATCATCTTACGGCAAGATTGTATTATTAAATGCTGTGTTATAGGATGCTTCCGCAATTTATGAATCGTGTCACAGCAAAATCGTGTTACTGGAAGGCTACCTGTATATTCAAAAGTGTAGAGCGCCAATCGTGCAAGCAATATCGTAGCAATTAATCGTATCGAGAACACAAGTGGCGCCATTACTTACGAGATGACCTAATATACACAGGAGTGATGGAATTCAGAGCAATAACAGAGCTTAGAGTCGCACGATTGTGTGGGAAGCAAGGGGATGCTTTGTCTTTGGCTGCCTTGAGGACGCGATTAAATCCGTATCTGCGTTAATTATACAGTTTACGTCGCGCTTATGGCAACGTTATCGTGGGAATTCGGGAATTAGCCATAAGCCTCAGCCACTCCTTCGCCACGAGTGAGCACGTTCGAAAGAGTCGCGACCAAGCTGCAAATGATTAAATTATATCCACTATTGTTACATTCTGCGACGCCTTTAAACGTAAACCAGGCGTTTCGCAAGTTTATCCTTTCGTGGAAGCTTTGGTGAGCTTTGCGCGACAGGATTTCGCTTAAACCCTTCACTACTTCATGGATCATTTTCACAATAGCGACGATGATACTAAAGTTAGTTTTACATAAAATATGAGTTTCATGTGAAACGCTAGAATGTTAGAGAATTTGTAAACGTACGAAGAGGTTTGCAAAATAACAAAAGATTGCAGCTCGAGTTTTTGCATTGAAATCTTTGAAATGCATCAGATTTAATTAATAGGGTTGAGTTTGTGGAACTATGGCGCAAATTATTCGTTTCTGTCTCGTTAGTGCAATGTTATGCAATGTTATATAATTAATAGTGATATTAATTAGCTTTGACTGATTTATTTTTTTTAAATAAGAATAATAATCAGTTACTCTGCTTATTCGTATCCTGTTTCGCTCCTGTTTTTACTCTATTTCAAATTAGAAGTGTTCTAAATTAAATGTGATGAATTAAAGCATCACTAAAAGTAACAAAAATAATCTAAACAATTATTACATTTGAAATTTTGATTACCAATCAAAGAGTCTTGATATTTTCCACGAAACCATAATATTAAAAATTTGTATAAAATCACTGCAAATAGCTAGAATATTTATATAAAGAAATAAACTCATCTTATTAATAATGGCAACCAGTGAACTTTTCAACGAGCTGCGGCAAATTATTCTGTTCCAGACTACAGAGAAATTAATCTTAAAAAATTGACGAGGTTACAGAATAATGATGTGCTTAATGAAATCTTGCTTATTTAAAATGCAATAAACTGCACGATATTGTTAATGCAATTCTGTGAATGGAACGTTGTTTTTATGCCTGCTCATTGCATCGCATAAACATTATTACGACACGAGAAATCTTGTCCGCTTTAGTGAAAGGATTAAACGTACTAAAAGTATTACAGTATTGGAACTTTAAACATTTTGTTTGAAAAAGGGTGAATTTGACTTGAAAAAGGATGAATTCGATTTGCAAAAGAAGGAATTCCATTTGCAGAAGGAGGAATTTCTTTTTTAAGAAAGAGGAATTCTATTTACAAAAGGATGAATTGGATTTGCAAAAGGGGGAATTCCATTTGCAGAAGGAGGAATTTCTTTTTTAGGAAAGAGGAATTCCATTTGCAAAAGGATGAATTGAATTTGCAAAAGGAGGAATTCCATTTGCAGAAGGAGAAATTTCTTTTTTAAGAAGCAGGAATTCCATTTATAAAAGGATGAACTGGATTTGCAAAAGAAGGAATTCCATTTGCAGAAGGAGGAATTTCTTTTTTAAGAAGGAGGAATTCCATTTGCAAAAGGATGTTTTGGATTTGCAAAAGGAGAAATTCCATTTGCAGAAGGAAGAATTTCTTTTTTAAGAAAGAGGAATTCCATTTGCAAAAGGATGAATTGGATTTGCAAAAGGAGGAATTCCATTTGCAAAAGGATGAATTGGATTTGCAAAAGGATGAATTCCATTTGCAGAAGGATGAATTGGATATGCAAAAGGAGGAATTTCTTTTTTAAGAAGCAGGAATTCCATTTGCAAAAGGATGAATTGGATATGCAAAAGGAGGAATTTCTTTTTTAAGAAGCAGGAATTCCATTTGCAAAAGGATGAATTTCTTTTTTAAGAAAGAGGAATTCCATTTGCAAAAGGATGAATTGGATTTGATTGCAAGTGTGAACTTAAAGTGGTAATACAATAAAGAAACTCCTAAATTATTATTTTCCAGATATTTGATTTTTAGATTATATACTTCTAAACGTAGTGCAGTTATAAGAACTGACAAAAACGTTCCTCTGCTTCCCCATTGAGAGCCACGCGAGAATGATTTTTTCGACAATAAGTAACCGAGGGAAATCTGCGACAAAGCAACGAAATGAAACGTTTATTGCTTTTAATATACTATCATGGAAGCGTGCATTTAGTATTAATCATTTATATTGGACAGAGCATACATTCATACCTCGATTGTTATCAAAATAAAAAAGTCAGGCCACGAGTGGGACACGTGGAATTCAGTTCAAGTCCAAGGTGGCCATCGCGCGTGGGAGGCTTTGTTCTAAACGATTAACGCAACCGTTTCTAACAATTACGAAGATTCGTTCAATTTTTCAGCCATAATCGTTTATCCGTAAGCCAGAACATCCTTTTTAATTAAACTGAATTAATACGTCGCAGCTTACTGGCTCTTCCTAACAATCTTTTCAAACACTGTACTAGTAACCACGTTTCAATAAAAATCCCTTTGTAACGCGAAGATAAACATCCATCGTGGTGCAGACGCTATGAACGTCACATGGTAGCCACCTACAGGCAATTTCAGTTCATTTCGAGCCGCGTTCATAAACCGCCTGAAGCCGCAACCGAGTCGCATAACCTATCCCTAGTCAACAGCTCAGCGTGGTCGAATTTCCAAACTGCCTACAGCTGAGAGTAAAACGATTTCTACCTGGTAATTGACTGCCTTTGGAACTGAACAGATATGAACGCGATAGAGCAGCAGTTCTTGAACCATTGACAATTTTTCCTGTGATGGTCATGGGCAGAGCGTCAGGTACTGTTCCCTTTGACGGAACAATGAAACGTGGGACTGCGAAGACCTCGTTTGTTGCAGGTTTATGACTAAAAAGCTACTTTTGAGATTAATACATTGCTGTGTTATTTAGCTCGATGAAACTCCAGGCCAAAGCGTGGTAAACAAACCAGACTGATGCTCGAGAACAATCGCAATACGTGTCGAAATGTAAATAAATGCTTGCAAACGTGAGTAATAAAAACTGGCAGCCATTTGGAGAAATTTGTGTGCGAGATGCGGATAACCTGGTATTAAAAATATTAAAACTGCAATTAATAAGCAAGATAATAATATTATTTTAAAAATTCTTAATTATTGTAATGTTGTTGATTTCTTTAAGGCTTAAACACCATAATCTTTAACCTTGTTTCATCATCATATAGTATTCTTCAAAAAGGAATTGAAATTACTGTATAATAAAATAATTATTTTCCTATTAACACCTTTCCGTGTTAGAACAATACTGTGATTTTATAGATATTTTGTAACAGATGACAGTTTCAAAATTATATTTCATGAATACACAATACTTCAATAGAAATTCAAGCGTCTTCATAATATTATTTTAAAAAATCTTGATTATTGTAATATTGTTGATTTCTTTAAGGCTTAAACACCATAATTTTTATAAATTTTTAACCTTGTTTCATCATTACATAGTATTCTTCAAAAAGGAATTGAAATTACTGTATAATAAAATAATTATTTTCCTATTAACACTTTTCTGTGTTAGCACAATACTGTGATTTTATAGATATTATA
Organism: Xylocopa violacea; assembly: GCA_963969225.1. Lineage (NCBI taxonomy): Eukaryota > Metazoa > Arthropoda > Insecta > Hymenoptera > Apidae > Xylocopa > Xylocopa violacea. The sequence continues at coordinate 28,518,266 of CAXAJV010000004.1, forward strand.
AATATAGAATGTTTTGTAACAGATGACAGTTTTAAAATTATATTTCATGAATACGCAATACTTCAATAGAAATTCAAGCGTCTTTAAATGTGATTTTGTTCTAAGGAATGTAATAACACTACGCCCAAAAATAAATAGCATATTTTAAAGAAATGTACACCTTGAATTAATATCTACTAAAAAAATACTTACAACTAAAAAAATCCATGGTATAATACTTCCTGAGACACTCTGGTAGATGCAAAGCTACTTTACATTTCGTTTACACTTCGTTTCGCTTCGTATTTTATGTTTATAACTTGTTGGATGCTTCTTTCGAGGCGTCGAATCGATATTTTTTAGGAAATGAGTCCAATATTGCGCAAGTGTCGTCCATTTTCCATTTTTCACGCTCGTCGTGCATTGTCTGATGTGCGAAGCAATTTGTTTCCGCAACAAGTATTTCCTAAAGTTTGTTATCAAGTATAATAGAAAATAGGTCTAATATTTTTGAATCCTCGCTTAAATTATTCAAAACAAACGCTTTTACGTCACGAGTTTCAGAATACTTGCAAACTATTGCTGCGTTTTCTACTTTCTGCCAAATTCATGATGGACGCGTCGTACCTTCCTCTTCACTACCTTCATCACACGCCTTGGACGCTTTCTGATTGGCACAAACACGTCACTATCACTGGATTCGTTGTCACTGCTTTCATTTAAAACTTTTGCACTTTGCATTTTGCACGGGTTTATTAAATTTCAATAACTAAACTGGTTTGTAACAGCAATTTAAGAGCGGAATAAGAATCGCGTCTGACTCTCGCGACGTAGCGATAAGAACTAACGCTCAATTGCAATCGTCATATTACGGATGTTTACGTTTGGCCTCGACTTTCTGTTCACGAGCCTGGCTCGCAATGTTTATGTTTGGCTCGACTATCTGTTCGCGAGTCTTACTTGTAATATTCATGTTGGAGCCAAAATCTTCATCACGAATCTTCAAACTCGTTAAAGCACGAGAAGGGGTTAAGAAGTTTTAATACTAAGTTTACCATAAGTTTTTTCGGTATTTAATTAGAAAAAAATATAAATTATGAAGTTGAAGTAGAAAAACGAACCTCAATAAAATTACATAAGTTATAATAATTAGTTCTTATTACTTTTTTTATTTTTCATATTTTAATGTAAAGTTTAACGAAAAGTTTTCTCAGAGGGGTGAAAATAACCCCTTTCCTTTAGGTAAACCTAGTGTTAAATACTATTATTACTATAATAAAATTTATTTAATTCGTGGACCATTAAAACTATTATTATTACAATAAAACCACTAAAATATTATTATTTTTATGAAAACTATATTACTTAAATACCATAATTACCACAATAAAATTATTTTAATTCGTGTATCATAAAAAAGAAAAGAAAATATAAATTGACCTATCAATTATGAAGTTAAAGTAGAAAAACAAACCTCAATAAAATTACATCAGTTATAATAATTAGTTCTTCTTACTTTTTTTATTTTTCATATTTTAATTTAAAGTTTAACGAAAAGTTTTCTCAGAAGGGTTAAAATGACCCCTTGGCAAACCTAGTATTAAGTAATTTCATCAACTATTGCGACTTTTGATACAATAGTCTTTAGAAAATTTAATTTCGACATCCTCAATAGCTATAGCATGTTGTAAACGAGGTATTTCTCAAGAATCAGTCCAATACGTGTACCAAAAAGGACCAGGATGAAATCTTGAGCTTTGAGAAATTCCCAAAACATCATCGAGGGACTTCGAAGGTTCGTACAGGTATCTTTTCACCCTCTTGAAACAAACGCACGCTTCAGGCACACAAGAGGGTGTGGACGATACTCAAAGCGACCCAGTGATTGGCAATTTGCATTCTTTCAGCAAATGCCAACAGTGTCAACCCCTGCAGGGTGAAGAAAGCAGCGAACGAGCTTCCAAAAATCAGCAACGAACGAACTAGTCGTAAGACAACAACGAACGCGATAGTCTTCTAACCTGAACTTTAACCCTTTGCGGTCCTTTGTCGAGTGTGACTCGACATCGCTAAATAAGAAAAAGGAGCAAATATAAATTGCAACAAAGATTTAGAGTTGTTTTAGAGTTTGCAAGTAACAGTCGAGGAATTGTCATGCAACTGACAACTTTTTCAAGTAAATTTATATTTATTAACCCTTTGCGGTCCTTTGTCGAGCGTGACCCGACATCGCTAAATAAGAAAAAGGAGCAAATATAAATTGCAGCAAAGTTTTAGAGTTGTTTTAGAGTTTGCGAGTAACAGTCGAGGAATTGTCATGCAACTGACAACATTTTCAATTAAATTTCAAGTGAATTTCAAATGAAACACTTGAAATAGTAGGGAATTGTTGGCGACTGAGCTACTAAATTGAAGAATAATTCGTACTGCAAAGGGTTAACCTAAATTTCATAACTTTTTGCGGAATACTTAGCAATTGTTTGTGAAACACTTGCTGAATGTACACAGCACAATTGTAAGTTATCCAGAACGAAACGAGCAGTCGCGCAAGGAGCCTCGTGGAACTAGAAAGCAGTCGATGGGCTTGAAACGGAAGTGGAAACCTGTTGCACGATCCCTATTCTAGCTCGAGAGTCGTTGCCTCCCAAATTCAATCCATCTGTTAGTCCTTTATGCGATACCCAGTCGCACAAACCATCTCTCAGGAGGTAATACTAATTAAGCGATCTGCAATTCGCGTTGAAACCTCTGCGAGAGCTGATTACTTGTGGTTCAATAATTCGTTCTGAAGTAACTGTTAAGGTGGCAACAGGAAGCTTCTGTTAGAGATTGCAGCAGCCAGATTTATGACAGAGTCGCGAGTAAAGTCTATTTTTGAGAAGGAAACTTTTTGCAACGAAATATTGCTTGCTTTTATACAATTGTTTCACGCGATTTAAAATAAGTCTCAAAAGGAATTATAACGAAAAACCAAAGTTTACTGTAGCGTTCCTTAAATATTGTAGAACTTAAAAAATATTCTGCGATGAGAAAAGTTTGGGAAACACTGCGTTTGTGAGTACTATGCGTGCTTCGATTTTTATTACGATATATAAAATGTAGAAAATGTTACGAGACGAATTAATTGTTTCTAGGTTGATGTTAACCCTTTGCACTCGATGACTTTTGCTATCGCTAATTTCTTCGCGAATACAATTGATCTCATTTTGCAACAGTTAGAAATCAATTTCATCTTTACTCGAGCCAATTTCACTTCTGAAATTCCATTTTTGTGGAATTTCGAAACTTCAACTCAGTCAATGAAGAACTTGAAAGTTGCTGTATGAAACGCAATGGCGTCTGAGAGTCGCCTCTCGAGGACAAAGGGTTAACTTTCGAACTATCGAGCTGGTAGAAATACGAATTTTCTATGTACTTGGCAAGTTTTTTGTATCTTTCTGTACGAAATATAAATACAGATCTCTGTATTTTCCTCGACATCGATGAATGTGCTTTCCAATTTTGAGCTAACAATTCGTTTTTCATGTTATTGTTGTTTTTTTTTATCATCTTTTAGTCAGTCTCTGCGACAAACAGAAGATACCACAGATCAATTTTGATTTTTATACACATAGGAATACTGTTGTATATTTATAAACTGTATTTTGAGAACAGTTTTAAGGATTTTAATGAAAATGGAGTGAATCTATCGTTTTATGAATTTTATCTTGAAAATACATCTAAAGATATATTATTTTTTAATGCAAGAATAGAAAACTTAAGAAAAATTCATTTGGAGGATTAAATGATAAACAGTATTACACATAGGATTACTGTTGTATATTTATAAACTGTATTTTGAGAACAGTTTTCAGGATTTTAATGAAAATGGAGTGAATCTATCGTTTTATGAATTTTATCTTCAAAATACATCTAAAGATATATTATCTTTTAATGAAAGAACAGAAAATTTAATAAAAATTCATTTGGAGAATTAAATGACAAACAGTATTACACATAGGAATACTCTTGTATATTTATAAACTGTATTTTGAGAACAGTTTTAAGGATTTTAATGAAAATGGAGTGAATCTATCGTTTTATGAATTTTATCTTCAAAATACATCTAAAGATATATTATTTTTTAATGCAAGAATAGAAAACTTAAGAAAAATTCATTTGGAGGATTAAATGATAAACAGTATTACACATAGGATTACTGTTGTATATTTATAAACTGTATTTTGAGAACAGTTTTCAGGATTTTAATGAAAATGGAGTGAATCTATCGTTTTATGAATTTTATCTTCAAAATACATCTAAAGATATATTATCTTTTAATGAAAGAACAGAAAATTTAATAAAAATTCATTTGGAGAATTAAATGACAAACAGTATTACACATAGGAATACTCTTGTATATTTATAAACTGTATTTTGAGAACAGTTTTAAGGATTTTAATGAAAATGGAGTGAATCTATCGTTTTATGAATTTTATCTTCAAAATACATCTAAAGATATATTATCTTTTAATGAAAGAACAGAAAATTTAATAAAAATTCATTTGGAGGATTAAATGACAAACAGTATTACACATAGGATTACTGTTGTATATTTATAAACTGTATTTTGAGAACAGTTTTACAGATTTTAATGAAAATGGAGTAAATCTATCGTTTTATGAATTTTATCTTCAAAATACATCTAAAGATATATTATTTTTTAATGCAAAAATAGAAAACTAAAGAAAAATTCATTTGGAGGATTAAATGACAAACAGTATTACACATAGTAATACTGTTGTATATTTATAAACTGTATTTTGAGTACAGTTTTCAGGATTTTAATGAAAATGGAGTGAATCTATCGTTTTATGAATTTTATCTTCAAAATACATCTAAAGATATATTATCTTTTAATGAAAGAACAGAAAATTTAATAAAAATTCATTTGGAGGATTAAATGACAAACAGTATTACACATAGGAATACTGTTGTATATTTATAAACTGTATTTTGAGAACAGTTTTAAGGATTTTAATGAAAATGGAGTGAATCTATCGTTTTATGAATTTTATCTTTAAAATACATCTAAAGATATATTATTTTTTAATGAAAGAACAGAAAATTTAATAAAAATTCATTTGGAAGATGAAATGACGAACAATATTAAACGAGCGATTGTGATATATCTGTTGAGGAAACTAGCTCGAAGATTTTAACGGAACAAGGCGAATACACCGTTCCCTGACACAAGAAAGCAATTTAATTCGGTCTCAATTAGACGAACAATTATTCCTAACCCATTAAAGAGCCACGCAGCGCGAATGCAACGTTTCTCTCCCAATTTCTTTCACAAATTGTATCACTGAATTAAACTCTTGCTGGGAACTAATTGCGAGCGAAACACCGCGATGAATTAATTCGTGTCCTTTCGCGTTTCCAACTGCAGCAGAATCATAATTTCAGTTCTCCACCAAGCGACTCCACTCTCATCGTGCACAGTCTTCTAAGTATCGATATTTACACGAAAGGTTGCAAATGATCGAATGAATATTGGTTTGAAATGAAATTTGTCTCGCGATATACTCGAATCTGAACGTAAAATATGGAAAAAAGTAGTGTTTTAACTATTAAAAGGCTATTTTACTCATCGTGGTGAAGAGAAAATTAAAGATTCTTAAAGAAGAGGAAGATGGAATTCAATCGTCCCCATGGAAATTATATTAATTCTTTGCACTCGGATGGCTCCTCTGAGGGGACATTAGTATTGATTCGTGATTGCGGAGGATGAACTTATTTCACCGCAGTTTTTCAGAAATGCATGTTTTTCTCAAGTTTTCAATGGAAATGGAAATTTTCTATTGCTGCGAGACGTTAGCAATAGAAACTATTGCTAAAATATTGCTCAAGTATTACTATTTTAGTATTAGTTTCTATTTCTAACGTCTGGAAAAGAGTCGAGTGCAAAGGGTTAATTTATTGCTAATATAGCAAACTTTGAGCAATATTTTAGCAATGTTTTATCTTTGCGAGACATTAGCAATAGAAAATATTGCTATTTTAGCTTTAGTTTCTATTGCTAACGTCTGGAAAAGAATTGAGTGCAAGGGTTAAATTATTACTAATATAGCAATCTTTGAGCAATATTTTAGCAATGTTTTATCTTTGCGAGACATTAGCAATAGAAAATATTGCTAAAATATTGCTATTTTAGCTTTAGTTTCTATTGCTAACGTCTGGAAAAGAATTGAGTGCAAAGGGTTAAATTATTACTAAAATGGCAATCTTTGAGCAATATTTTAGCAAAGTTCTACTTCTGCGAGACAATAGCAATAGAAACTTGTCAAAATATTGCTAAAATATTGCTATTTTAGCATTAGTTTCTATTGCTAAAAAGTTTTACAATTTTAACACTTTGCAGTCAGCTCTTCCCTGCACAGAAACTATTGCTAAAATAGCAATCTTCAAGCAATATTTTAGCAATTTTCTATTTCTGCGAGACATTAGCAATAGAAACTATTGCTAAAATATTGCTAAAATATTACTATTTTAGCTTTAGTTTCTATTGCTAAAAAGTTTTACAATTTTAACACTTTACAGTCAGCTCTTCCCTGCACAGAAACTATTGCTAAAATAGCAATCTTCGAGCAATATTTTCACAATCTTCTATTTCTGCGAGACATTAGCAATACAAACTATTACTAAAAAGTTTTACAATTTTAACCCTTTGCACCCGACTCTTTTCCAGACGTTAGCAATAGAAACTATTGCTAAAATATTGCTAAAATATTGTTATTTTAGCTTTAGTTTCTATGCTAACGTCTGGAAAAGAGTGGAGTGCAAATGGTTAAATTATTGCTAAAATAGCAATCTTAGAGCAATATTTTAGCAATTCTCTAGTTCTATCTTTGCGAGATATTAGCAATAGAAACTATTGCCAAAATATTGCTAAAATATTACTATTTTAGCATTAGTTTCTATTGCTAACCTCTGAAAAAGGTCGAGTACAAAGGGTTAAAGCTTCATCAATTTCCCAAGCCTTTTTATTTCATTTTAACGCATCACACGCTGATGCGTTCTTCCATGCTTTTGAACGTGTAGCGTGTTCCAACAGATACTGAGGAACAATAAACGTAGGGTCTTCGAAAATTGATTTTATGACGCGTTCGCGATAAAACGTCTATTTTTGAGATTACACGTTTTTAGCTTCAATGGTTAACGCTCGCGGACCTCGGCTATTTTAATTAAATTTCGAAATTTCGGGTCAGTCGTGCGCCACTCAATCTTAAATTTATTGAAAATTTATTAAAATTTATTAAAAATTAGCTGATATCATTTTTTCTATAATGAAGTGAGTTGGTTTTATATGAAATATGAGTTCAATGTGAAACGTTGCGATGTCAAGGAATGTTTAAACATATGGAGAGGTTTTTGTAGAAGTGTTTGCAAAATAACAAATGATTGCAGCTCGAGTTTTTGCATGGAAATCTTTGAAATGCATCAGATTTATTTAATAGGGTCGAGTTTCAGCAACTATATCATTTCTATCTCGTTAATGCAATGTTATGCAACGTTATATAATTAACAGAAATATTAATTAGTTTCCACTGATTTTGCTTTTCGTGCGAAAGGTACGTAACTGAAATTATAGTCACCCGCTTCGAAGGTTTGCTTTTTCACGGATTGTGATCACAGTCTCCCAGTTGCAATGTACTAATGTCAACAATTGAGTTACGACACATATTTACGACAAATAGAATAGAACGTGCTAGAAGAAAGAATTTAATTCTGAAAATTACGTTCAAGGTCAACCTTTCTAGCCACTTTTTTAAGGCTTAGACACTTTTTAAGTGGTCAGTATTTAAATATACTTTTGTTCAGTGTTCAAATCAATTTTTGCTTAGTATTCTGTTATCAAAAAACTGAGTACAAGTATAGTAAAAGGTCAATTTAGGCTAGATTAGTTAGTCAGATTAATAAACGGATAATATAATATAAAACAGAAGAGACAACACAGAATTAAACCTACTCCATTATTATAGAGTCATTGTAAGTCGAAAAATAATTACATTTAAAACTGTCTTTATACGAAAAATAAATATGTATAGTCTTATTTTTTATATATTAAATCAAATTAGATATTTACAAGTTCTTGCTTAATGAATAAGAGAACATGGTTATTGTTTTATTTATAAAAATATACATTTTAACATTTTGATATAAAGAAATCTAATACTGACCATTTATATTTAAATACTGACAAAAAGGGATTAAAATACTAGACCATTCATATTTAAATCCCAAGAAAAAGGATAAAAATACCGACCAGCAAAATACAACCCCTTTTCTAACAGATCCTCTCTGATAAAAAGAAACAGAATCACTTCCCAAAGTTATTTTTCATATATTAAATCAAATTACACACTTACAAGTTCTTACTTAATGAATAAGAGAACATGGTTATTGTTTTATTGATAAAAATATACATTTTAACATTCTGACATAAAGAAATCTAATACTGACCATTCATATTTAATACTAGGTTTCCCAAGGGGTCATTTTGACCCTTCTGAGAAAACTTTTCGTTAAACTTTACATTAAAATATGAAAAATAAGAACTAATTATTATAACTGATGTAATTTTATTGAGGTTCGTTTTTCTACTTTAACTTCATAATTGATAGGTCAATTTATATTTTCTTTTCTTTTTTATGATGCACGAATTAAAATAATTTTATTGTGGTAATTATGGTATTTAAGTAATATAGTTTTCATAAATATAATAATATTTTAGTGGTTTTATTGTAATAATAATAGTTTTAATGGTCCACGAATTAAAGAAATTTTATTATAGTAATAATAGTATTTAACACTAAGTTTACCTAAAGAAAAGGGGTTATTTTCACCCCTCTGAGAAAACTTTTCGTTAAACTTTACATTAAAATATGAAAAATAAAAAAAGTAATAAGAACTAATTATTATAATTGATGTAATTTTACTGAGTTTCGTTTTTCTACTTTAACTTCATAATTGATAGGTCAATTTATATTTTTTTCTAATTAAATACCGAAAAAACTCATGGTAAACTTTGTGTTTACAATTTAACCTTTAGTGTTAAATACTAACAAAAATGGATTAAAATACTAGACCATACATATTTAAATACTAACAAAAAAGAATAAAAATACTATCCATTCACATTTAAATACCAACCCTTCAAATTTAAATCCCAACAAAAAGAATAAAGATCCCCTCCAATAAAAAGAAACAGAATCACTTCCCAAAGTTATTTTTCATATATTAAATCAGTTATTGTTTTATTTATACAAATATGCATTTTAACATTCTGACATAAAGAAATCTAATACTGACCATTCATATTTAAATACTAACAAAAAGGGATTAAAATACTAGACCATTCATATTTAAATACTAACGAAAAAGAATAAAAATACTATCCATTCATATTTAAATACCAATAATAAGGGATTAAAATACTAGACCATTCATATTTTAATACTGACAAAAAAGAATGAAAATATTATCCATTCACATTTAAATACCAACCCTTCATATTTAAATCCCAACAAAAAGAATAAAAATACCCACCAACAAGATACAATCCCTTTTCCAACAGATCCCCTCCAATAAAAAGAAACAGAATCACTTCCCAAAGTTATGATAAATAACATCTCCACAACCCACGCGCACCCCCAACTGCTGACGACCATCGACTTCCAAGGACTCGACGCAACTTCCGACTATAAAAAATCACTTACGGATCTCTGCAAGCGATTCATTGCTTACGATTCGAGGCAGGGACCAAAGCTTCCTGATTTCCCCTACGCATAAACGAACGCATCGTCGCGGGACGCAGGAATTTCAAAGTCAGAGGACGCCTTTCCTGAACGCCTCGAAGGGTGGTGACGAAGTTTTGAGGGATTGTCGCTTCGCGCAACTTTCATTCGACTATAAAAAATTACTTACGGATCTCTGCAAGCGATACATTGCTATCGATTCGAGGCAGGGACCAAAGCGTCCTGATATCCCCTACGCATAAACGAACGCAGGAATTTCAGAGTCAGAGAGCGCCTTTTCTGGATGCCTCGAAGAGTGGCGAGGAAGTTTCACGATTCTATTCGACGCAACTTCCGTTATACTATAAAGAATCACTTACGAACCTCTGCAAGCGATTCATTGCTTGCGATTCGAGGCAGGGATCAAAGCTTCCTGATTTCCCCTACGCATAAACCAACGCAGGAATTTCAATGTCAGAGGACGCCTTTTCTGGACGCCTCGAAGGGCTGCGAGGAACTTTGGAAGGATCGTCGTTTCGCGATTCTACTCGACGCAACTTCCGCCAGACTATAAAAAATCACTTACAGACCTCTGCAAGCGATTCATTGCTATCGATTCGAAGCAGGAACCAAAGATCGTCGCGAGACGCAGAAATTTCAAAGTCAGAGAGGCCTTTCCTGGACGCCTCGAAAAGCTGCGAGGAACTTTCGAAGGATCGTCGTTTTGCGATTCTACTCGATGCAACTTCCGCACGACTATGAAAAATTACTTACAGACCTTTGCAAGCGATTCATTGCTATCGATTCGAGGCAAGACCAAAGATCGTCGCGGGACGCAGAAATTTCAAAGTCAGAGAGCGCCTTTTCTGAACGCCTCGAAGGGTGGCAAAGAATTTTCGAGGGATCTCTGCAAGCAATTCATTGCTATCGATTCGAAGCAGGGACCAAAGCTTCCCAATTTCCCCTACGCATAAACGAACGCATCGTCGCAAGACGCAGGAATTTCAAAGTCAGAGAGCGCCTTTTCTGAACGCCTCGAAGGGCTGCGAGGAACTTTCGAGGGATCTCTGCAAGCAATTCATTGCTATCGATTCGAGGCAGGGACCAAAGCTTCCCAATTTCCCCTACGCATAAACGAACGCATCGTCGCAAGACGCAGAAATTTCAAAGTCAGAGAGCGCCTTTTCTGAACGCCTCGAAGGGTGGCAAAGAATTTTCGGGGGATCTCTGCAAGCAATTCATTGCTATCGATTCGAGGCAGGGACCAAAGCTTCTCAATTTCCCCTACGCATAAACGAACGCAGGAATTTCAAAGTCAGACAGCGCCTTTTCTGCACGCCTCGAAGGGCTGCGAGGAACTTTCGAGGGATCGTCGTTTCGCGATTCTACTCGACGATCCCCTCGCTGGTGACGGATGGCGGGATTGTTGATATCTGTCGGGGGTTGCGGCTGGAAAATCGAATCGATTTCGACGGCTCTAGCGCCTCTATATTAAAAAGGGAGAAAAGCACGAGCCACGCAGGGCTGCGGTGAAACTGTCGCCATTTATCTCGACGCGCGTGACAGTGGTACAAATTGTGCGACTGACGTCGAGCCACGCGGAGGGATGATTTCCCTCGTTATTTTTCGCGGCCATGCAACCACGATCGTTGACACAACGTCACAAAGGTATGGGGACACTTGCGTAATTGTGACGAATGCCTCGAAAAAGTTGGGCCATTCGAGGATTTCGTGGAATGTTGTATTACAGTGCTTTGGAGCGCGTTTGTCAGAGACGTCGACTGTGGTTGCGCCTCGCACATGGATGCTTTGAAAGGGCGCCATTTTGCCGTGAAAATTTCTATACTTTTTGCGTCTCAAAGCTAAGGCGTCGTGGAACATCTGATACAATGAAAATTAACCATTTGCGCTCGAAAGGTGACTCTCAGACGCCATTGCGTTTCGTATGACAACTCGAGCTTCTCATCGACTGATTTGAAGTTTCGAAGACCCATAAAAATGGATTTGAAAAGTGAAATTGGCTCGAGTAAAGATGAAATTGATTTCTAAATGTTGCAAAGTGAGATCAATTGTATTCGCGAAGAAATTAGCGATGGAGAAGACGCTGTACGACCGAAAAAAGTCGTCGAGTGCAACGAGTTAAGGAACATCAAAGCAAATTTCAGTTTTTAATTATAATTCCATTTGAGAATTATTTTAAATCGCGTGAAACACATAAAAGAAGACACTGTTTTGTTGTTCTTTAATCTGGATTTCATAAATTCATTTCTTAGAACAAGCGACGACGAGTATGGCCGTCAAACACAGAGCAAATGTCGCTGTTAAAATAATGGATCAAAAAAATCGACGATAGTTTATAAAACGAACAATTTTCTTAGTAATGTTTCTTCTTCTTCTCCTTGTATTTTTTAAGTTGCGTCAACCTGATTAGGTCATTTAACCCTTTGCGCTCGAAAGGTGACTTTCAGTGGCAATTGCGTTTCGTACAACAACTCGAGTTTCTCATCGACTGATTTGAAGTTTCGAAGACCCATAAAAATGGATTTCAGAAGTGAAATTGGCTCGAGTAAAGATGAAATTGATTTCTAAATGTTGCAAAATGAGATCAATTGTATTCGCGAAGAAATTAGCGATGGAAAAGACGCTGTAGGATCGAAAAAAGTCGTCGAGTGCAAAGAGTTGATAAATCTTCATTCATCTTAGCAAAAATCATTTAGCATAGCAACATTTTGAATAAGTCTTGGCACATTTTTGCCACGGAAATTTAACTATTTAGACTTTTCTATGCAATAATATTTCACGTAAGAAAGATATATGTAACAAATAGTCGACTATCAATTTTAATATCGAGACAAGAGTTTCAGTAATTATGTGAAAAATTAGAAATTATTCGAACTAGAAAAATGGAGACAGTGAAAGTGTCACATCCACTGTGCAAAGAGAAAGATTACTAAATATTTTGCCTACAACATTAAAAAATAATTGCACATTTCTGACACAGTATTAAAAAATCAGTCTCAATAAAATGGTACGATAATTATACACTTTTATGAAAATATACAATATTATATCAGAACTAAAATGTTCGAAACATTAATATATCATAATATTTGCAGCAAAGTGAAATTTCTTACGATTGGATAACTAAAATTAAAAACTAATTCTTTTTCGAAAGAAGGCAAAGGCTTTTCTTTTGCAAAATAGATAATTTCAGTGTACATATTTACAACAAACAAGATTACCAGTAGCTCATAGAAAATTCTAATGCATACACCACTTATACAATATATATTGCGTTAATATCCAGCTTGGTTGTCTTTGGCTAGAATAATATTTTGAAATTGATGTTCCATGTCGCGTGAACTACTTTTTCCGTCAAATTTATGTGTATTACACTGTGCACGTATAAAATTTACAGCAGGACTTATTACCAGAGTAATAAATGTCCAAAAAAAAAATTGCTAAATTTTTGTATTTCTGTTTATTCTAATTCAGGATTAAAGAAATTTTCTAGAAGTAGTTCGACGATTATTTTGGACCAAATTTGTAACTTGTTTCAAATTATAAATGATTAAACATTGCAAATAAATGCGTTTGAATATTTTTATAAAAGGTCGACTGTTTGTAGACAATTAAATCGATTGCTAACTGCAGTTTAGCAATAATAATTCGAGTCGTATAAAACAGGTGTCCTCGTAAAAGTAACGTGTACTTTACTGATTGCTTGATTGCAATTGGCTAATTAACAGCCAGAGAAATTAACTGCGAACCCGTGAAAAGCTGCTCCGTGGTTTTGCTCGCGAAATATCGTTTTTAACCGCGCTCGACCATTCAAAGCGCGTCTCGTTCATCGATTATAAATGGTAACGCGTCAATGGTGACATACCATGGCGCAAAAAGGAATGAGAAAACTGAACGACATCATAATGGAACGAAAAACGTTTAAAAAAGAAAAGATTCGAACGCGTGATTGTGATTCCACTTAATAAAAAAGGAGAGAGAGAGAGAGAGGGTTTTGAAAATATGCAAAGCACAGTTTGACACCCTATATATACACTTCTGTTCATAATTGTTGGGACACCAGCGATTTTTAATAAAATTTTGGTATTTTCTATTGATTATGAATTGTTAATTATATTAATTGAGTGGTGCTAGTAATTTTGGGGGTATTCAATGTGGATTGTTTGCTATGAGAATGATGAAATTTGTAATTTGTTAAATAATATGTTTGTGTCGTTTGAATATAATAATTTGTTTTTTTTATAACGATTGTGAGCTATATTTTTATAAATGTTCCTGCAAATGAAGATATATAAGAATGATAAAGTTAATAATTCAATTATTTAAATTATTAGAAAATATATATGACATTATTTCATGGCAAGCCTAGAAACTATGATTATTTTTTTATTTTTAATACAGACATAGTTTTCTACTTCATAAATATACCTTTCAATCGTGAAACTCTAGTAAATTTTATTTTCCAAATGATTAAAAATTCAGGAAATATAATGACTTTCTAACTTTCTGCCAAAAACCATAAACAATTCTCTACTCCATAAACCTTTACAAAAAAAACATAATAATATTGAAATTAATAACTTTATCATTCGAATTGCTAAAAAATATGTTCATATCATTACACAAGAGACCCACAAGACACATTAATTATTTAGAGAACCATAAACAATTCTCTACTCCATAATCCTTTACAAAAGAACATAATAATATTGAAATTAATAATTTTATCATTCGAATTACTAAAAAATATGTTCATATCATTACACAAGAGACCCACAAGACACATTAATTATTTAGAGAACCATAAACAATTCTCTACTCCATAATCCTTTACAAAAGAACAAAATAATATTGAAATTAATAATTTTATCATTCGAATTGCTAAAAAATATATTCATATCATTACACAAGACAAATTAATTATTTAACTTAAAATTAAAGTTAAGTAAGTTAAATAATTACATATATATAAGTTAAATAATTGTACAAATACAATTTAACTTATTCATACACATATATTTAACTTACTTATATATACACCTTTAAAAAAAGAACAATTTTACACATCCCTCAATAAACTCACCCCAATTCCACTTCTACCAAAAAACACACCAAAACGCAAACACGACGAGCGTCCCAACGCTTGCAAACAGAAGAGTACGCGCGCAAACATTGACCAAATACTCCAATCGCGAGTCCCCGTTTCCAAAAAAACTCCATTCTTCCCGCGCAAAATCGGAACCAGCTCAAGCCGAGCGCGAGCGTCCTCCTCGCGCGGAAAATCGGGGCCATCGCGAGGTGAAAGGGTAACGAGGCGCGTTTGTCGCCCGTCGAGTATCGCGAGACAACCCCCTGGGAGCTCGTTACGAACGTTGCACCTCGTTCGTCGCCTCTATATATTTTTCTTACACCGTGGCAAAACGTAAACTAAGTTTGTAGCTTCGATTGTTGCAAGCAAAGTTGTTCAGTGCGCACAGAATAGATAGTTTGTCTATTATGCGCTTCAAGTTTTAGTTACGCTTGAATATTTAGGACGTAGGTGTAATAATACGTGCAGATAATCGTTGTTTCTTGATTTTAATATGTTTCATTGGAATGTATGACCAGTTGTGAAGTATACTGTGTTGAATGTGTTTAAAGAATGTGTAAGCTGAAGAGTCAGGGTGGATTGTCTGATTAGAATTCTCCTATACTGTTTAATTCCCATCAAATATAAACCATCTGATAGGAGTGGCTTATTTTCGGATTCGTTGATCGCAATGTTACGAATTTTGGTGAGGGAAGCGAATTGGTTGCATAGAATTGTTAGAGAAATGGTTAAAAATGACAAAGAAAAATGAAAAACAGTGTCACTCGCAGGTACCAAGTGCACCCTTTCACATGTCTTAAGCCTCGAGCAAAAGTTATTGCTAAAACAATATTGTAGCAATTGTTTCTATTGCTAACGTCTCTCAGCAATAGAAAATTTCCATTTCAATAGAAAGCTTGAGAGAAACATGCATTTCTGAAGAAGCTGCGGTGAAATAAGTTTAACATCCCCCATCACTAATCAATGCTGATGCAAAGAGGTTAATATTGCTACTGTTCAATGCGCACGGAATAGATAGGTTGTCTATTATGCGCTTCAAGTGATGTTTTAGTTACGCTTGAATATTTAGGGGTAGAATACGTGCAGATAATCGTTGTTTCTTGATTTTAATATGTTTGATTGGAATGTATGACTGGTTGTGAACTATACTGTTTTGAATGTGTTTAAAGAATGTGTAAGCTGAAGAGTCAGGGTGGATGTCTGATTAGAATTCTGATGTTCTGTGTGATTCCCATCAAATATAAACCATCTGATGGGAGTGGCTTATTCAGCCAAGACAAACGAATTCGTTGATCGCAATGTCACGAATTTTGCTGAGGGAAACGTACACAGATTTGTTAGAAAATGGTTAAAATTGACCGCCTCCAAACCAAGTGCACCCTCAAGTTCACTTTATGACGCACCTTGACCTTTTTTTTCAAACATCCAGGATAAAAATGAAATTGAGGAGGACAAATGTTCTTCTATATTTAAAAAAAATGAAGAAGTGAAAAAGAGTTATGGTTGCTTTGAAGAAAATATTGATATACTATTTAATCGGTTATTATTGTAGGAAGCAGCAGGGGTTTAACCCTTTGCGCTCGGGTGTCTCTTCTGAGCGGACATCAGCATTGAGAAATTTTTCAGAAATTCATGTTTCCCTCAAGTTTTCTATTGAAATGGAAATTTTCTGTTGTTGGGAGACGCTATTGCTAAAATATTGCAAAAATATTGCTATTGTAGCTATTGTTTCTATTGTTAACGTCGACCAACAATAGAAAATTGTCCACTGTTAAAATATTGCTATTTTAGAAACAATTTCTATTGCTAACGTCCTCCAGCGGTAGAAACTTCCCCATTGCTAAAATATTGCTAAAAATATAGCAAAAATATTGCTATTTTAGTAATAATTTCTATAGTTAACATCTCTCAGCAATGGAAAATTTCCTATCGCTAAAATATTGCTATTTTAGCAATAGTTTATTTTATTTATGATAGAAAATGGAATGTCTGATTAGAATTCTGGTGTTCTGAGTAATTCCCAACAAATATAAACCATCTGATGGAAGTGCTGATTTCAATGTCAAAAATTTTGCTGAGGGAAGCGGACGTCAGAACTGATTGGTTGCATAGAATTGTTAGAGAAATGGTTAAAAATGACCACCCCCAAACCAAGTGCACCCTCAAGTTCACTGTATGACGCACCTTGACCTTTTTTTTCAAACATCCAGGAGAAAAATGAAATTAACTGCTTAAGTCGAAAATAAAATGGTGATGGAAAGTATACGATGATCGATGCTGTTACAGGGTCAGGGTCAGATTAGAGTTTCTTCAATATTAAATACTATTTACAAATTTCAAACTCTAATCTATTAATTATTAATATGGTACGCTGAAATATTGATGGACATGTTGTTACGGATGCAACAAAAGTAATTTGACTGGCAGAAAATTCAGTTCCATGCAAGAAGCCAGAAACTATTTTACGACTTTCTTTGAAGAGAAACCATGCAGTTTACGCAGAGAAGGAATTAAGGGAATTTGTAAAACGTTGGGAGACAGTTATGGAAAATGGCGCGTGTTTCGTTACTTACGTCTACCTCGTTCAAGAGCCTCTCTTTGTCAGCGGCTGGAAGGGCTGTCGACCAGTCGATCAACGCCATCAGAGCAACGACAAGGAACACGGCAATTCGTAACGACGACATGATGTTTCGATCCTGCAATTAGAAAACTTGTTAAATACGACTAATTACAGTATTTTGTGGATGAATGTCGGCGAATAGCTGCTCTGTTACAGCGTAAAGTTAGGCTCTTGCAATCGGATGTTCCCTCTGAGGGGAGGTCAGCATTGGTTAGCGATTACAGAGGTTAAAGTTATTCTATTACAGCGTTTTGAGAAATTTATGCTTCCCACGAGTTTTTTATTGAAATAGAAATTTTTTGTTGTTGGAAGGTGTTAGCGATAGCAATTATTGCTAAAGTACTGTTAAAATAGCAATATTTTAGTAATAATTTGCAATACTTTAGTAAATTTTTAGCAATACTTTAGTAGAATTTGATTTCGAATCGCTCACGAGCTTTTGCAATCACCTAATAAATATATGGGTGGCGTTGGTCTCATTATTGCTATCTCAGAAAATCCTTAAAATGGCAACGTAAACTTTTTTTGGGGGTTTAGAAATTTGCTCAATATTGCTATTTTAGCAATAGAATTTGGTTTCGAATCGATCACGAATTGTTGCAATCACCTAATAAATATATGAGTGGCGTTGATCTCATTATTGCTATCTCAGAAAATCCTTAAAATGGCAACGTAAACTTTTTTTAGAGGTTTAGAAATTTGCTTAATATTGCTAAAATAACAATAGTTTAGCAACAGAATTTGCTTTCGAATCGCTCACGAACTTTTGCAATCACCTTTTGGTGTTGATCGAGAAGATCAATATTGCTGTCTCAGAAAATTCTTAAAATGGCAAGGTAAACTTTTTTGGGGGTTTAGAAATTTGCTTAATATTGCTATTTTAGCAATAGAATTTGGTTTCAAATCGATCACGAATTGTTGCAATCACCTAATAAATATATGAGTGGCGTTGATCTCATTATTGCTATCTCAGAAAATCCTTAAAATGGCAACGTTAACTTTTTTGCTAAAGTATTGCTAAAATATTGCTATTTTAGCAATAGAATTTGCTTTCGAATCGCTCACGAGCTTTTTCAATCACCTTTTGGCGTTGATCGAGCAGATCAATATTGCGGTCTCAGAAAATCCTTAAAATGGCAACGTAAACTTCTTTTGGGGGTTTAGAAATTTGGTTAATATTACTATTTTAGCAATAGAATTTGGTTTCGAATCGCTCACGAACTTTTGCAATCAACTTTTGGCGTTGATCGAGCAGATCAATATTGCTGTCTCAGAAAATCCTTAAAATGGCAACGTAAACTTTTTTTGGGGGTTTAGAAATTTGCTTAATATTGCTATTTTAGCAATAGAATCTGCTTTCGAATCGCTCACGAACTTCTGCAATCACCTAATAAATATTGAGTGGCGTTGATCTCATTATTGCTATCTCAGAAAATCCTTAAAATGGCAACGTAAACTTTTCTTGGTGGTTCAGAAATTTACTTAATTAATTCAAACATTTTTAATAAACTAGAAAAGAAGAAAAGAAAGGAAAGACCACGCTCATTTGCGCTATCTAAAAACGCTTATCCAACAATTAAAAAGAACCCATCGTCAGGCTCGTAATTCGAGCGTCCACACCGAAGCATCGACGAAATCCTACTAAATGGAAAGCTCTGTGTTGTTCTGAAAGGGGTAAAAAGGGGTTGCAAGGTCTGCTCTGGCCGAGGTAAGCCTGCTGGTGGACGTGAAACCTCAAATTATTGCGATACGTGCCCTGACGAACCTAGGATGCATCTCTGGGGTTGCATCGCACAAAAACCAATTACAGAGCGTGTTATTTAACAGATTTTGTCTTGTGAGACGTAGAAATGACTAAATTGTTTAAATTTGACGCTTGTATACGTTTGCTTGAGTATAAAATCATTTTAAAGTATCTCTAAGAGTTGTTGGTTCGTCCGCACGAAAAGGGTTGGTTTTCTGGCTCTTAGAATTACAGTTTTCTCTGCTTTCGTTGTGATAGCAGACTCTACAGTTGATTTATACTTTTCTTTGTTACATATTTCGGAGATGAAGTCTTTTTTAAAGTTATTGTCCACTACAATCGTTGTCAGAGACCCACAGAATTTTTCGCATGCGTCACTCAAGATTAAACTCGGTACTTGAGAGTAATTTATTGTTTGTTGTATTAAAAAGTGGTTCAATTTATTTGTTACTTTCCACTAATAATATTTTTCTATTCGACAAATAGTTTTTCCAGAAAATTTGGGTACTGCAATTAAATCATTCACTCTGTATTATTCAAAATTCGTCAAATAGTTTTTCCAGAAAATTTAAGTATTGCAATTAAATCATTCACTCTGTATTATTAAAAATTAAGTAACTATTATTTACTATTAAATTATGAAAACTACTTGCAACTGTAAATGACTATACCAATTAATAAAAGTTAAAAATTGAAGGTACATTTTATTTAAATATTATTAAACACCTAATCTATATTACATGCATATTTAAAATTATTTAAATATTTATTCTGCATTTTCTATACATATATATGATATCTGAATTAAACATTTTTTTCACATTAAAAAGTGTGGCTTAAAAAACGTTTCTCCCATACTTGAACAAAGCACAAATCAATATTTTGTATTATTAAGGGTTGTTTCTATGAATCACTCTAAAACAAAGCTTTCTAACAGGTTTTCTTCACAGAAAACAGAATCATAGATCAGTGAAATCGCGAAGACTGTAAAATTCAAATCGTGTGTGCAAGACAAGGTTAAATATTTGGTGTGTAATTTAGAAAAAAGGAATGTCTGCTCTGCACTGAGACAAGACATGGAATGCTTCTGCTTTGCATCGCTAAAGTGAGCCTTTGTACACAAAGAAATGCCATTTCTGTACACGGTAGATTGCATCGTGACGAAATAAGACAGAAAGTGAAGATTTGATGATCTTAAAAAATACGATTCTAAAGTTCAAAGATTTTATGAGACGTTGCTTCATGCATAACAAGTGGGAAACAAACTATCCAACTATTAATGGAATACGTGGCGCTCTACTTTCCTTATCTTGTTTCAGTATTTATACGGTGTGCTCAAATTTAAATTACTGTAAAATAATTACTGTTATATAGAGTTGAATCACTGTAAAATAATAAAATTACTGTAAAATAATAAAGTAAAATAATAAAATTACTGTAAAATAATAAAGTAAAATAATAAAATTACTGTAAAATAATTATTATATGTTTCATTTTATTTCAATAGCATTAAATTGTATTAATTGCAAATTTCCAAAAGACAGATCTCATTAATAACACAATAATTCTTTTATTATATAACAATTTTAATTTCATAGATAAATTAAAAAATTTGTAAAGATTGTAACGTTTATGCTTTAATTACATATCACAAATGAAATGCTTAATTACGATACGAATATTACACCTTTGATTAAATTTATAAATTTGTAATCTCGTTTGATGCAATTAAAATTAATATAAAATAATGAATAATTTCTTTAAAATGCAAATTATTATTTGAAGAACGATGCAGTTAAATTGATCAAGTCTTTGTTTCCTCTTTTTTTTTCAATAATATGGAAAGAGAAAGCGAAAATTTCGAATTTCAATTTTCGAATATAAAAATGAAAATGAAAATGTCATTTTCGTGATAACCAATTAAGAGGCAAACTTCATTTCACGAGCGATACTGCAGCATTATTTGCAGACTGAAATATTAAAACTTCATTTTCTCGATGAAGCTATTTCATGGTCTTTCCAGCTTCCCTACTGTGACCTTTCTTATGGAATGACGATAAATTTCCAAGCTGTACCAGCAATCGTTATCGAAAAATAACTTCTTTCCATTCGCCTGAACGAAAGTCGTATTTTCGCAATCGAAGAATCTGGTCGAGACGTGAGTCTACTGATGTCGGAAACGTACAAACTGTGTGCACAACACAGTGCACACGTTTTCTATTTTATACAGAGTGTCTCGACAATAACGACGCGATCAGAGAAAACGTCTTCTCGTAGAAAAATAAATCGACAGAGGGAGAAATAAAATCGTGCGCAAAAGAATTCATCCTCTTGCAAATGAAATTCAACCTTTTGCGAATCAAAGTTACCCTTTCTAAATGAAATTCAACCTTTTGCGAATCAAAGTCACCCTTTCTAAATGAAATTCATCCTTTCGAAAATTAAATTCACCTTTTTGCAAATCGGATTCTCCTTTTTGCAAATCAAAGTCACCTTTTACAAATCAGATTCACCTTTTTGCAAATCAAATTCACTCTTTTACAAATCAGATGTCACCTTTTACAAATCAGAGTTAACCTTTTTGCAAATTAAATTTACCCTTTTGCAAATCAGATTCTCCTTCTTGCAAATTAAATTCACCCTTTTGCACATCAGATTCACCTTCTTGCAAATTAAATTCACCCTTTTGCAAATCAGATTCACCTTTTTGCAAATCAAATTCACCCTTTTGCGCATCAGATTCACCTTCTTGCAAATCTAATTCATTCTTTTACAAATCAGATTCACCTTTTTGCAAATCAAATTCACTCTTTTACAAATCAGATGTCACCTTTTACAAATCAGAGTTAACCTTTTTGCAAATTAAATTTACCCTTTTGCAAATCAGATTCACCTTCTTGCAAATTAAATTCACCCTTTTGCACATCAGATTCACCTTCTTGCAAATTAAATTCACCCTTTTGCAAATCAGATTCACCTTTTTGCAAATTAAATTCACCCTTTTGCGCATCAGATTCACCTTCTTGTAAATCAAATTTACCTTTCACAAATCAGATTCACCCTTTTGCAAATCAAATTCAATCTTTTACAAATCAGATGTCACCTTTTATAAATCAGATTCACCTTTTTGCAAATTAAATTCACCCTTTTGCAAATCAGATTCACCCTTTTGCAAATCAAGTACTTCTACCTAAACATGTTATTTAAAAGAACACCAAGTGTATGTTTTCTCATTGATACGACAACGTTATTGGATTATTCTAAGTCATGCAGAAGAACTTCTTTTCTCTTTTTTATTCCACGAGACTCAGAAACTGCGTGATCTTGTTGGTCAAACAAGACATACTCTACTTTTTCTACCACCATATTTACCGATGCCAAACCCCATTGAAGAAGTACTTTACGAAATAAAATTTTAGACGAGAAATATGGCAAATGAAACTTGAAATCTAAGACTTGTTTACTACTGTTACATCCACAAATTGTTACGATTATTATATGAATATGTATGCGAAATTAGCAGCAGCTGTTGCAGAAGAAGTTATCTAATCAATTAAACGAGATATCTTTGCATTTTTCTATTTTAATTCATCTGTTAATTACTTTTAAATAAATATCTGTACCTTTCTGAATGAAATTTTTTACTTCTTAGTACCTAGTTTCCATTTGTTGTTTTTTTGAATAAAATATTTAAGTGGAAGCACTTGATTTGCAAAAAGGTGAATTTGATTTGCAAAAGAGTGTATTTGATTTAGAAAATTGTGAATTTGATTTGTAAAAGAGTGTATTTGATTTAGAAAATTGTGAATTTGATTTGTAAAAGGGTGAATTTGATTTTCAAAAGGGTGAATTTGATTTAAAAAATTGTGAATTTGATTTGCAAAAGAGTGTATTTGATTTAGAAAATTGTGAATTTGATTTTCAAAAGGGTGACTTTAAAGTACCAATATTGTATAGAGCAAACAATTTAATTAAAATTATTTCAGACACAAATCAGAACAATTTTGATACTTTTTAATATAAATATGTGAGTATCCAATTGTTATATGTTTTGATAAGTACAAAACAGACTAAACTGGTGATTTATATGTTTGTTCCATTTTAGTAAATGGAGTTATATGAAATTCATCAGTTTTCATCAGCACGAATTAACGTAATTTCTCATCATTTCAGTGCAGATACAAGGCTCATCGAGTTTCGCTGTTTTTGCTCGATACAAACGGCAAATAAATGCTTGTAAACGTGAGTGATAAAAACTGTCAGCCATTTATGGAAATTTATGGAAATGACCTGGCATTAAAAATATTAAAACTGCAATTCATAAGCAAGATAATAATGTTATTAAAAAAACCTTAATTATTGTAATATTGTTGATTTCTTAAAGGCTTCAACACCATAATTTTTATAAATTTTTAACGTCGCTTCATCATCATATAGTATTCTTCAAAAAGAAATTGATGTTACTGTATAATAAAATAATTATTTTCCTATTAATACCTTCCTGTGCCATTTAGCTCGACGAAACTTGGACCCAAACGTGGTAAACAAACCAGACTGATGCTCGAGAACAATCACAATACGAGCCAAAATGTAAACATCTGTGATACAGTCAGTTTTACGCGACACTGCTGTTGTAGAAATAAACTCTAATCCTTTCTCCTTTTACAGATATTTCAAATATACAATATTAATAATCTTAATTATTGTAATATTGTTGATTTCTTTAAGGCTTAAACATCATAATTTTTATCAATTTTGAACCTCGTTTCATCATCATACAGTATTCTTCAAAAAGGAATTGAAATTACTGTATAATAAAATAATTATTTTCCTATTAGCACCATATTGTGATTTTATAGATATTTTGTAACAGCTGACAGTTTCAAAATTATATTTTATGAATACACAATACTTCAATAGAAATTCAAGCGTCTTCATAATATTATTTTTAAAAATCTTGATTATTGTAATATTGTTGATTTCTTTAAGGCTTAAACACCATAATTTTGATAAATTTTTAACCTCGTTCCATCATCATATAGTATTCTTCAAAAAGAAATTGAAATTACTGTATAATAAAATAATTATTTTCCTATTAACCCCTTTCCGTGTTAGCACAATACTGTGATTTTATAGATATTATAAATATAGAATATTTTGTAATAGATGACAGTTTTAAAATTATATTTCATGAATACGCAATACTTCAATAGAAATTCAAGTGTCTTCAAATGTAATTTTGTCCCAAAGTACGTAATAATACTACGTACTAAAAATATATGGCATATTATAAACAAAAAATTCAATTATAAGATAATTGAATCAATATCTAATAAGAAAAGACTTACAACTCTAAAAAACCTCCATGCTATAATGCTTCCTGAAACACCCTGGCAGATGTAAAGCTGCTTTACATTTCGTTTACACTTCGTTTCGCTTCGTATTTTATGTTTATAACTTGTTGGATGTTTCTTTCGAGGCGTCGAATCGATATTTTTTAGGAAATGAGCCCAATATTGCGCAAGTGTCGTCCATTTTCCATTTTTCACGCTCGTCGTGCATTGCCTGATGTGCGAAGCGATTTGTTTCCGCAACAAGTATTTCCTAAAGTTTGTTATCAAGTATAATAGAAAATAGGTCTAATATTTTTGAATCCTCGCTTAAATTATTCAAAACAGACGCTTTTACGCCACGAGTTTCAGAATACTTGCAAACTATTGCTGCGTTTTCTACTTTCTGCCAAATTCATGATGGACGCGTCGTACCTTCCCTTCACTACCCTCATCACACGCCTTAGACGCTTTCTGATTGGCACAAACACGTCACTATCACTGGATTCGTTCTCACTGCTTTCATTTAAAACTGTTGCACTTTGCATTTTGCACGGGTTTATTAAATTTCAATAACTAAACTGGTTTATAACAGCAATTTAAGAGCGAAATAAGAATCGCGTCTGACTCTCGCGACGTAGCGATAGAAACTAACGCTCAATTGCAATCGTCATATTACGGATGTTTACGTTTGGCCTCGATTTTCTGTTCACGAGCCTGGCTCGCAATGTTTATGTTTGGCTCGACTATCTGTTCGCGAGTCTTGTAATATTCATGTTCGAGCCAAAATCTTCATCACGAATCTTCAAACTCGTTGAAGCACGAGAAGGGGTTAAGAAGTTTTAATACTAGATTTACCATGAGTTTTTTCGGTATCTAATTAGAAAAAAATATAAATTGACCTATCAATTATGAAGTTAAAGTAGAAAAATGAATCTCAATAAAATTACATCAGTTATAATAATTAGTTCTTATTACTTTTTTTATTTTTCATATTTTAATGTAAAGTTTAACGAAAAGTTTTCTCAGAGGGGTGAAAATAACCCCTTTCCTTTAGGTAAACCTAGTGTTAAATACTATTATTACTATAATAAAATTTCTTTAATTCGTGGACCATTAAAACTATTATTATTACAATACAACCACTAAAATATTATTATTTTTATGAAAACTATATTACTTAAATACCATAATTACCACAATAAAATTATTTTAATTCGTGTATCATAAAAAAGAAAAAAAAACATAAATATACCTATCAGTTATGAAGTTGAAGTAGAAAAACGAACCTCAATAAAATTACATCAGTTATAATAATTAGTTCTTCTTACTTTTTTTATTTTTCATATTTTAATATAAAGTTTAACGAAAAGTTTTCTCAGAGGGGTGAAAATAACCCCTATCCTTTAGGTAAACCTAGTGTTAAATACTATTATTACTATAATAAAATTTCTTTAATTCGTGGACCATTAAAACTATTATTATTACAATGAAACCACTAAAATATTATTATATTTATGAAAACTATATTACTTAAATACCATAATTACCACGACACTGTTCGCGAGTCTTACTTGTAATATTCATGTTTGAGTTAAAATCTTCATCACGAATCTTCAGACTCGTTAAAATCCGAGAAGGGCTTAATAAAATTTGTCTTCTCGATATTGAAATTAATGCAATTAGTATTTCAAAATTAACATAAATTATTGCAAATTGAATTTTCAAAGGAATTAAGAATCACATAACGCAACCCCTTCATTCTTGCCTTCAAAATGAATCTTCCACGCGAAACCACCCTCGCGTCCTCCCAATTGCGCCACGAATTATCACGAAGCAGCTAGTGCACGAACAAACTCTTCAGTAAGAAGCTCTGAAAGTGCCTAAACGTCGGCTTCGTATGTTGATTGCATTCCAGAAAATCGAACTGATCGCGTCTTCAACGAGCATCGATACAGCGTAGGGGTTGCGGAGGATTCGAGGACGTCGATCGAAGACAACCCTTCGCGAGAGTAGCAACGATGGCTAATAAATTAGTAATAGAAACTATTGCAAAAATATTGCTCAAAGATTGCTATTTTAGGGATAGTTTCTATTGTTAAAAAGCTTTATAATTAATCCTTTGTAACTAGCTCTTTTTCAGACATTAGCAACAAAAACTATTGCAAAAATATTGCTCAAAGATTGTTATTTTAGGGATAGTTTCTATTGTTAAAAAGCTTTATAATTAACCCTTTGTACTTGGCTCTTTTTCAGACGTTAGCAACAGAAACTATTGCTAAAATATTGCTCAAAGATTGCCATTTTAGGGATAGTTTCTATTGTTAAAAAGCTTTATAATTAACCCTTTGTAACTGGCTCTTTTTCAGACGTTAGCAACAGAAACTATTGTTAAAATAGCAATCTTTGAGCAATATTTTAGCAATGCTCTATTGATAAAAAGCTTTACGATTAACCCTTTGTACTTGGCTCCTTCCTGAACATTAGAAATAGAAACTTTTGCAAAAATATTGCTCAAAGATTGTTATTTTAGGGATAGTTTCTATTGCTAAAAAGCTTTATAATTAACCCTTTGTAACTGGCTCTTTTTCAGACGTTAGCAACAGAAACTATTGTTAAAATAGCAATCTTTGAGCAATATTTTAGCAATGTTCTATTGCTAAAAAGCTTCACGATTAACCTTTTGCACTTGGCTCCTTCCCAAACGTTAGAAATAGAAACTTTTGCTAAAATATTGCTCAAAGATTGCTATTTTAGGGATAGTTTCTATTGCTAAAAAGCTTTGCGTTTAACCCTTTGCACTCAGCTCCTTCTCGAACGTTAGCAATAGAAACTATTACTAAAATAACAATCTTTCAGCAATGTTTTATTGTTGGAAGACGTTAACACTGGAAACTATTGCTAAAATAGCAATCTTTGAGCAATATTTTAGCTATGTTCTATTGCTGTGAGACTATTACTATTATATTATTATTTATTAAATAATACTCCGAATTTTTATTAAAATTTACTTTAATAATTACTATAATTCTATTCCAAAATTTAAAAATTGTTTTATTCCACCAATTCTTTTGTAACACTTTTATCCAGATTTATGATATCAGAACTTTTCCTTCTAAAAAACTGACGCGTGCAATAACTCCCAATGTGACTTATTAAAAGCTATACTTCGATACTTCTACGAACTCTGCTTAAGTATCGTTAATGAAATTCTGTTCTACGCCACGTTTCCAAGCGATGGCTTGGTTCGTCAACACTTATTCAAACAGAACCACCAATAATCCACGATCGACGTTGCACAAGCGTATCTCTGAATATCTGAACGACACGTATAGAAATTCCCTGCGGCTGTCGCGAAAAATGGCGTCTTTTAGTCATTCTAATCTGAATCACCGCGATATTAAAAAATATTTGCATATTTGTCGCTCGTTTTAATTAATGAATATATGGAAAATTCTAGCGAAGCAAGTATTTGCAAAATAATACTGAAAAATATTTGCAATTTCAATCTCTGAAGCACAGATTTTTCAATATGATGAATTTTTTTTAAATGCAGTGCTTTTAAAAATTGAGATAATAATGGTTTTCTTAACGTGTGCATAAATATTTTACAATGGAAATTGTTTATGTTCAATTCTATTGCACTTACGTAAAAATTAAACGCATACACGATAATTAACAGAAATATTAATTTTATTTCGGATGAGAGACGACCAATTTCATTTTATTATTGTTCTTTTTTAAGAAAAATAATTACCACTCGCTATAGTTAATTATATCCTATTTCACGTGATTCTCGAAAGAGGAAATTCGATATTTTACGCTGTTCCATATTAAGAGCACCATAAGCTAATTATAGGAAATGAGAATTTCGCTAAAAATGACGTATATAATTGAAATCGTTATTACATTTTAAATTGGATTGTTGCCAATTAAAACCACCAAATTTTTCACGTATAATTCCACACTCTACGCTATTCAGTGTTACATTAAAAGCGTCACAAGTTAATTACAAGAAGCCAGAATTTGTTTAAAAATAAACCGCGATTACGTTTCGAATTTGATTCTTGTCAAATCAAATCAAAAGAGCAATACAAAATCTCCTAATTTTTATAAAACTTCTGTGAATAAACTCCAGTAAAATTAATTAGTGTTTTAAAAACACAAAATTTCCTAATTTTTATAAAATTTCTGTGAATAAACTCCAGTAAAACTAATTCTGAATTTTTTAAGTTAATTAGTAAAACTAATTCTGAACTTTTTAATTCATAAAATCAACATTATTTAGTTTGTTTTACTAATATTATGCAATATCATTAATATAATACTATTAAATAACATTAACTAGGACCATTATTATTATTATACATTTATAAAGCAAATATATTATAATTAAGCATAAAACGAGGAAAATAAAAATAATTTCTGCGAATAAACCAAAATACAAAAGAGCAATAATCCAGGTTGCAACAAGTCAGCTACATTTGAAAGCCAATTAACGAGGTTTGGGGATCGATAGACGCGCGTCCGCCATTATAAACGAGGAAGACACCTCGACGCAACGAAGGATGCGCCGATTCGCCAATCGAAATAAGATTGACGGAGTCCAGCAACGTTTTGATCGCTGTCGAAATCGGTTTTATTTGCTTCGAGGCTGACACGCGGGGTCGACAGCTCGATTCCGTTTGACGAACACGGACAGCCACTCTGGTTGTCGTTGACAGAGCGATAAATCGTCCGCGGAAATCGCAGAAAACGACGCGACGGCCTCCCGTTTAACGATCTCGAGTGCCGCGACGCGGAGCAACGAGATTAATTAAATATTTGCACAGCGGTGGAGGCGCACCTGGACGATTCGTCACCTCGATAAGAGAACCGTGCTTTTGCTAGTCAACCTCTTGGGCATCATGTGCGATTATAGTGGCTTTCGAGGATGTCATCTTTGCTAAACGATACGCAGTTATAGTGGCTTTCGAGGATATGATCTTTCTGAACAAAGCGCCACTAAAGAAGCTTTTTTTGAGGATGTTATCTTTGCTGGACGACGCGTCACTATAGTGGCTTTCGAGGATGTTATCTTTGCTAAACGACGCGCCATTATAGTGGCTTTCACAGATGTCTTCTTTCTGAACGACGCGCCATTATAGTGGCTTTGACGGATGTCTTCTTTCTGAACAAAGCGCCATTATAGTGGCTTTCATGGATCTCTTCTTTTTGAACGACGTGCCACGATAGTGGCTTTCACTGATCCCTTCTTTCTGAACAACGCGCCACGATAGTGGCTTTCACTGATCTCTTCTTTCTGAACAACGCGCAGTTATAGTGATTTTCACAGATGTCTTCTTTCTAAAAGACGCACCACTATAGTGGCTTTCAAGGATGTCATCTTTGTTGAACAACGCGCCACTATAATGGCTTTCGAGGATGTCATCTTTGCTGAACGACACGCCACGATAGTGGCTTTCACTGATTTCTTCTTTCTGAACAAAGCGCCACGATAGTGG
The DNA here is from genome assembly GCA_963969225.1 of Xylocopa violacea. Classification (NCBI taxonomy): domain Eukaryota; kingdom Metazoa; phylum Arthropoda; class Insecta; order Hymenoptera; family Apidae; genus Xylocopa; species Xylocopa violacea. Next base: position 28,548,332 of record CAXAJV010000004.1, read on the forward strand.
CTTTCACTGATCCCTTCTTTCTGAACAAAGCGCCACGATAGTGGCTTTCACTTATCCCTTCTTTCTGAACAACGCGCCACTGTAGTGACTTTCAAGGATGTCATCTTTGCTAAACGACGCGCCACTACATTAACTTTCGAGGATGTCATCTTTCTGAACAAAGCACCACTATTCTAGCCTTCGAGGATGTCTTCTTTCTGAAAGACGCACCACTATAGTGAATTTCGAGGATGCCTTCTTTCTGAACGACGCACAACTATAGTGGCTTTCGAGGTTGTCTTCTTTCTGAAAGACGCAACACTATAGTGGCTTTCGAAGATGTCATCTTTACTGAACAACGCGCCATTATAGTGGCTTTCGAGGATATCATGTTTTTGAAAGACGCGCCACTATAATGGCTTTCGAGGATGTCTTCTTTTTGAACGACACACAACTATAGTGGCTTTCACGGATATCTTCTTTGCGAACGACGCGCCATTATAGTGGCTTTCTGTCATCTTTCTGAATGACGCGCAGTTATAATAGCTTTCCTCTGAACGACGTTCCACTATAGAAGCTTCTGAGGATGTTATTTCTGCTAAACGATACGTCACCATAGTGGCTTTTAAGGATGTCATCTTTGCTGAACGTCGCGTCACTATTATAGTTACTTTCGCGAATGTCATATTTGCTGAACGACGCGTCAATATAGCGGCTTTTGAAGATGTCATCTTTCTGAACGACGCACAACTATAGTGGCTTTCGAGGATGTTATGTTTGCTGAACAGCGCACAACAATAGTAGCTTTCGAGGATGTCTTCTTTCTGAACGACGCGCCATTATACTGGCTTTCACTATTCTTATCATACTCCTACTTGCAAGTTTTTAACTGTCAGATTTTAAATTCTACACTGACGTGTAAATAATAATATTAAAGTCATTCAAAACAATCTTCATTCGTCTCAGAAGTAATAGAATTTTGATTAAAATATTTATGTTAATTATAATTTGGTGGTGCTTGAGAGGCACACTAAGGGTTAAACTATCCCTCTTTAGTTACACGCGTTAAAAAACCATCGACGAGGATCGACTTGCCCCAAAGGAGGAACAATGGCGAGTAATTGCGCGCCTCCCTCTGCAACAGGTTCCTCCGCGTCCTAACGCGTGAATTAGAGGAGCGAACGCCACCCTCCAGCAACCCTAACAGCTCCTAACAGCTGCCAACAACTCTCCGTCTTCCTTCTAATCTATTTTCCAACGATTCTCCATTCGAATTCGAGAAAAAAGGATCGCCTCGAAAGAAGAAAAATGAAATGGCTTGTACTTTACTGGTCTGTATTTTAACCCTTTGCTCTCGATGACTTTTTCGGTCGCAGATCATTTTTTCTATCACCAATTTCTTCGTGAATAGAACTAATTTAATTTTTCAACAGTTGACAATCAATTTCATCTTCACTCGAGCTAATTTCACCTTCCAAATTCATTTTTGTGGGGCTTGAAAACTTAAAATCAGAAAAACTCCAGTTACTGTATGGATCATAATGGCGACTGAGTCACCTCTCGAGCGCAAAGGGTTAATCCCTTTTTGGCAGTATTTAAGTATTAAGTGTCAGTATTTAAATATTAAGAGTCAGTATTTTATTGACCAGTATTTTAATTCGTTTTGGTCAGTATTTAAATGTGAAAGGTCAGTATTTAAGTATTAAGTGTCAATATTTAAATATGAAGAGTCAGTATTTTATTGGCCAGAATTTTAATTCCTTTTGGTCAGTATTTAAATATTAAGTGTCAGTATTTAAATGTGAAAGGTCAGTATTTAAGTATCAGATGTCAGTATTTTACAGTATTTGAATATTAGGTGTCAGTATTTAAATATGAAGTGCCAGTATTTTACTGATCAATATTTAAGTATAATTTGTCAATATTTAAATACGAAAGATTTGTATTTTAATCCCTTTTTTTAAGTATTTAAATATTAAGTGTCAGTATTTGAATATAAATGGTCCCCTCTAAGGAGATATAAGAATTGATTAACACACCCCAGATTTTTGAGAAAAACATATTTCCCTAAAATTTTCTATTGAAATGGAAATTTTCTACTGCTGGGGACGTTAACAATAGAAATATTACTATTTTAACAATATATCTAGCTTTGCCAACGTCCAGGAAGAAGCAGAGTGCAAAGGGTTATTTATACTTTCCATTATTAGTTTAATATTTAGTATTTAGTTTACAATTTCTCTGCTGACTTTTTTGGTAACAAAATGCTGACCAAAAATTGATTTACATACTGATCGAAAGTAGATTTAAATACTGACCATTTAATTTGTTGCCAAATGAAGTTACCTAACCACTGGAGAGGGTGTGGAGAACGCGAGACGCGTCCTTTGTACGAGTCGAAACAGAAGAAACGATTGTAACTTTTTGAATGAACTGTTACGTAAAAGAGAGCGATTGAGAGTTTCCATTCAAGTGTCAAAGGCATTGCGCCAGCCGTGGACGAGCAAATGTAATGGCAATTGTTTGGCGAACCAGTTACGCAACCCCTGTTCATCTCGCTGAGTTTTCTACATTCCCGAGGACGCTTGTTTGAATTTTTTTTAGTAAAAAAGAAACTCTCGCGACGAGTCTTTAATTGTACAAAAGATTAGAACGTTCGAGATGTAACGAATGAAAAAAAAACACAAATGTGGAAGCTCAGATGGAACAATAAAAGAATCGCCATTGCTCTGTTATTATTGATATTATTATTACGTGAAAATGGCGCAAAAGAAAGAGAGCAAAAAGAAATTTTAATGCTAGATTTAGGAATAATTGAGAGAAGATAGAAAATTTTAATACCAACGTTGGAATGAATAAAAAAAAACACAAATGTGGAAGCTTAGATGGAATAATAGGAAAATCGCCATTGCTCTGTTAGTATTGATATTATTATTACGTGAAAATGGCGTAGGAGAAAGAGAGCAAAAAGAAATTTTAATGCCTGATTTAGGAATAATTGAGAGAAGATAGAAAATTTTAATACCAACGTTGGAATGAATAAAAAAAACACAAATGTGGAAGCTCAGATGGAATAATAGAAAAATCGCCATTGCTCTGTTATTATTGATATTATTATTACGTGAAAATGGCACACAGGGAAAATTGCAAACACTAATTTCGAAGTTTGATTTAGAAACAATTGAGAGAAGACGAAGACTCTTAATACCAATGCTGCAACAAATCAGAAAAGCACAATCGCGAAAGCTCAGATGGAACAAAGAAAACTCATGATTTCCTGTCATTATTAATATTATTATTATGTGAAAATTCTGCACAGAGAAAAATGCAAACTAGGATCTCGATCGAGAGAAAATAAAATTATGATCAATATTGTAATAAATAAAAAAAACACAAATGTAGAAGCTCAGATGAGACAGTAGAGAACCCCCTATTCCTCTGTCATCATTAATATTATTATTATTATGTGAAAATGGCACACAGGAAAAAGAACAAACTAGAATCTCGATCGAGAGAAGATAAAATTATGATCAATATTGTAACAAATAAAAAAACACAAATATGGAAACTCAGATGAGACTCTACCAAAATTGCTATTCTTCTGTTATTATTAATATCATAATTATGCGAAAATCTCGCACAGAGAAAAGCTCGAACACGAATTTCGATGCTCAACTTAGAAACGATCGAGGGAAGATAAAGTTAATACCAAATTGTACTAAGTTGTAACAAGTTGTAAAAAATCAAAAAGACAAATGTGAAAGCTCAGATGAGACCGTACTAAAATCGCCATCCCTCTGTTATCATTAATATTACTATTACGTGAAAATTGCGCTCCATTTAGAAACGATTGAGACGAGATAAAGACTTCTAATACCAATGTTGCAACAAATAAAAAAACAGGAACGTGAAAGCTCAGATGGGGCAACACAAAACTTGCCATTCCTCTTTTATCATTAATATTACTATTACGTGAAAAATCGCGCACAGACACGAATCTCGACGCTCCATTTAGAAACGATCGAGACGAGATAAAGACTTCTAATACCAATGTTGCAACAAATAAAAAGACACAAACGTGAAAGCTCAGATGGAGCAATACAAAACCTGCCATTCCTCTGTTATCATTAATATTATTATTACGTGAAAATCGCACACAAACACGAATCTCGACGCTCCATTTAGAAGCAATCGAGATGAGATAAAGACTTCTAATACCAATGTTGTAACAAATAAAAAAACAAGAACGTGAAAGCTCAGATGGGGCAACACAAAACCTGCCATTCCTCTTTTATCATTAATATTACTATTACGTGAAAATTGCGCTCCATTTAGAAACGATTGAGACGAGATAAAAACTTCTAATACCAAAGTTGCAACAAATAGAAAAACAGAAACGTGAAAGCTCAGATGGAGCAACACAAAACCTGCCATTTCTCTGTTATCATTAATATTATTATTACGTGAAAAATCGCGCACAAACACGAATTTCGACGCTCGATTTAGAAACGATCGAGAAGAGATAGACTTCTAATACCAACTTGTAACAAATAAAAGGAGCACAAACGTGAAAGCTCATGTCAGACCATACAAAACCCGCCATTCCTCTGTTACCTTTCATATCATTATTACGTGAAAATCCATCACAAAAGAAAACGCGGACACGAATTTCGACGCTCGATTCAGAAACGATCGAGACGAGAAAAAGACTTCTAAGACCAATGTCGTAACAAATAAAAGAAACATAAACGCAAAAACTCATATGAGACCATACAAAACGTCCCATTCCTCTATTATCAATAATATCATTATTACGCGAAAATCCATCACAAAAGAAAACGTGGACACAAATTTCGACGCTCGATTCAGAAACGATCGAGATGAGATAATGATTTCTATTACCAATGTCGTAACAAATAAAAGAAACATAAACGCGAAAACTCATATGAGACCATACAAAACCCCCCATTCCTCCATTATCAATAACATCATTATTACGCGAGAATCCTGCACAAAAGAAAAAGCGGACACGAATTTCGACGCTCGATTCAAAAACGATCGAGATGAGATACAGACTTCTATTACCAATGTCGTAACAAATAAAGAAACCCAAACGCAAAAACTCATATGAGACCATACAAAACCCCCCATTCCTCCATTATCAATAACATCATTATTACACGAAAATCCCGCACAAAACAAAACGGGGACACGAATTTCGACGCTCGATTTAAAAACGATCAAGACAAGAAAAAAACTTCTAATACCAATGTCGTAACAAATAAAGAAACACAAACGTGAAAGTTCATATGAGACCATACAAAACCCTCCATTCCTCCATTATCAATAACATCATTATTACACGAAAATCCCGCACAAAAGAAAACGCGGACACGAATTTCGACGCTCGATCCAGAGACGATCCGCAGGAGATAAAAAGAGACTCGAGTACCTCTGTGAAGGAGTCGGCAAAGAGGATGATCCGTGGGCGGTTGGCGGCGGTGGATGTTTTTGGTGAGCAGCTGCGAGGATCGGTGCTTCAGCGGCACAGTGACTGAGCTTGCAAGCACGCGACCACTTTATATCCGAGACGCGGACTGGGTCGGCGGCGTTGGTGGTGGAAACGCTTGGGGGTGGAGAACCCACCCGCCCCGACGATCACGCGTTTCGACGACAATTCGATGATATTTCGACGCGCGAGTGGAGCTTTTCATCGCCGCTGCTGCGCCCGCTTCTTCGTCGCGGCGATGCTCGATTAGACGATTAATTCGATCAGCACCGCGATTCGTGGATTAATTTGAGGAGACTAGAACGGATGCGCGTGCTTCCTCGTAGTTTTTCTTTTTCCCAATTCTTTGATCGAACGGTTTGATTCTGTTTTGTTGCATCTCTATTCAGTTTAACCCTTTGCACTTTGAATTACTTTCCAATTTTGTGTGAAATTCCCTACCATTTGAAGTGTTTTATTTAAAATTTACTTGTTTTGCTGTTGGTTAGCTTTAGCTTAGAATGAAAGGAATAGTATTTATAATAAAGATAACTAAGTATTTTTGAGATAATTTGGAAATTTTCTTTTTCGTCGTGGCAATGCTCGATTAAACGATTAATTCGATCAGCACCGCGATTCGTGGATTAATTTGAGGAGACTAGAACGGATGCGCGTGCTTCCTCGTAGTTTTTCTTTTTCCCAATTCTTTGATCGAACGGTTTGATTCTGTTTTGTTGCATCTCTATTCAGTTTAACCCTTTTCACTTTGAATTACTTCTAAATTTTGTGTGAAATTCCCTACCATTTGAAGTGTTTTATTTAAAATTTACTTGTTTTGCTGTTGGTTAGCTTTAGCTTAGAATGAAAGGAATAGTATTTATAATAAAGATAACTAAGTATTTTTGAGATAATTTGGAAATTTTCTTCTTCGTCGTGGCGATGCTCGATTAGACGATTAATTCGATCAGCACCGCGATTCGTGGATTAATTTGAGGAGAGTAGAACGGATGCGCGTGCTTCGTCGCAGTTTTTCTTTTTCGCAACGCTTCGATTTTGTTTTGTTGCTTCGTCTTGTGTGTTTGTTGCAAGTCTTTGTTCATTGGATCTCTATTCAGTTTAACCCTTTGCACTCTGAATTACTTTTAAATTTTATGTCAAATTCCCTACCATTTAATGTGTTTTATTTGAAATTTACTTTGAAAGACAATTCTGTTTTTCTGTTGGTTTTAGTGTTGAAGGATATCGTTAGCTTAGAATGAAAGGAATAGTATTTATAAGAAATATATTAAGTATTTTTGAGATAATTTGGAAATTTCCTTCTTGGTCGCGGCGATGCTCGATTAAATGATTAATTTAAAAAAACGATCAGCACCGCGATTCGCGAATTTACTCGACGAGACTAGAATAGATGCGCGTGCCTCGTCGCAGTTTTTCTTTTTCCCAATTCTTTGATCGAACGGTTTGATTCTGTTTTGTTGCTTCGAGTTCATTGGATCTCTGTTCAGTTTAACACTTTGCACTCTGAATTACTTTCCAATTTTGTGTCAAATTCCCTACTATTTGAAGCGTTTTATTTGAAATCTACTTTGAAAGACAGTTTTTCGACTGCTATTTCTAAACAATTTTGTTTACTAATAAACATAGCTTTGAAACTTTGCTGTAATTTATATTTATGGAACTTATATTTGTTCTTCTTTTTTATTTACTGATGTCGAGTCACTTGGTTTTGAGGTGTTCTAGTTCTGTAATGATTGTTTGGAGGTTTTTCTAAGGGTTTCAAGTTTTTGTATTTTTGTTTTTATCTGTCGACTTTAAGTTTTGCAATTTTTTATTTTATTAATGTTAGTTTGTTACTTTGCTTGGCTATAAAAATATTATTTTTAAGCTTTCAAATTTATTATGTTGCAAAGAAAGAAAAAAAGTGCCATTTATGTTTTTGGTGACATTTAAAGTTTTTTAGCTTTGTGTTCAGTTGTCAATTAATTTCATTTTTGCAATTTTGTACTTCATTAATTTTACTTGACTGGAAACATTGCACTCCTTCTAATTTTTAAAAATTGTGTTAATAGTAGTTTTATAATAGTTGTAATTTCAAGTTTTAATACCTTTATCATTATCAGGTCACTAATTTACATAAATTTGGAACGATTTTACGAATAACTAATTAATTACACGTTTTACATACATACAACTTGAAATATTTTATCAAACTATAAGCAAAGTTAAAATTAGTTCAAATTAATCAGGTTACTTGAATTCACGCCGCTTGAATTAAGCAATTTGAAACTTTACACAAGTTTCGACACGACCATTTTACACAATCACGACCATAATGATTTTGCACTGTATTAGTGCAAATTTCATTTCAAATTTCATTTCAAGTTTCGAGTTATTTAAAATAAAAGCTTGACTGGTGTGATTCTGGTTATTTCTTCAAGCTTCAACAAAGCTGAGACTCGTTCGATTCAATCAAATTACTCGAATTACACAAACAATTTGAAACTTTACTAAAAAACATTTAAACTTTACTTCACTTGAAATATCATTCCAAGTTTCTACACTTGTTCTAATTAATAAATACCCTTGAATTCCAGTAATTTGAAATGAAGAGATTAATATAAACTTGTATTACTTCAGTTGATTTCAAATATTTTTTCAAGTTGAAGCAAAATTGAAATTCATCCAACTCATCCTCTGTTTTAACCTTTGTGATTTAAATACTAACACTTTTGCACTCGAAACTTTCTAAAAATGGTTCTAATTGGTGACTGAGAATCATCCCTACAGTGCAAAGGGTTAATAGTCAAATACTGACAAAAAGGGATTAAAATACAGACCCTCTACATTTAACCCTTTTAGTGCCATTCGATATAATTGTACTTAGGTGAAGAATACAAACCCAGTTTGATGTAATTTGGTAAGGTTTGAGAAAAGAATCATTTGAAAAAAAGTAACAATGATACTTAAAAAATTTTAAAAGGAACACATTTTGAAATAAAAGTGGAATGAATTAATGCCACTTTATTTCAATATCTGTTGAAAATCATATTAATAATGCTTGTCTAAAATCATTAAGAAAAATGGAAACATCAGTTTTACATTTATTAACAGTATTTGCAAATAAGAAGAACCATCGTTTGGTTATAGTTTGATGTAGATAAATACTGCATTCTGAATTATTTGTAACCAAATTTTTAATATCAAAATACCAAAACTAAATCATAATCCCATGATACACAGTATCAGTATCTTTTTCATTCAGTTCTAACTCGTCAATTAACCCTTTGCACTCAACAGGTGATTCTCAGTCACCAATTTGAACCATTTTTGGAAAGTCTCGAGTGCAAAGGGTTAATTGAACTACTTCTGTATCATCCATAAGGGATGGATGGAATAAAATCTAACTAGTTATAAAGTTTTATACATTTATTTTCAGATAAAGTTCTCTCACGATGCGAATAGTAATAAACCATCGCATACGCAACGATATATCATCGTTACCATTTTTCGCAAGTATTTCCAACAACGATGTATCATTGTTCGCCACTAAAAGGGTTAAATAGTGACACTTGATACTTAAATACTGCCAAAAGGGATTAAAATACAAGCTTTACACTTTCACACTTGACTTTAAAATTATCGTTAGAAAAACGTGCAGCCCAGAAAAATGCTGCTTTAATTACATTAACAAAGTTGCAGAAGCGTAATTAATTCGACTCTGTACTGTAAACTCGAACTCGAAATCAATCGAATAGTAAGAAGCCATCGCATACGCAACGATATATCGTCGTTGCCATTTTTCGCACGTGTTTCTAACAACGATGTATCGTTGTTCGACACTAAAAGGGTTAAATAGTGACACATGATACTTAAATACTGCCAAAAGGGATTAAAATACAAGCTTTACACTTTCACACTTGACTTCAAAATTATCGTTAGAAAAACGTGCAGACCAGAAAAACGCTGCTTTAATTACATTAACAAAGTTGCAGAGGCGTAACTAATTCGACTCTGTACTGTAAACTCGAACTCGAAATCAATCGAATAGTAAGAAGCCATCGCATACGCAACGATATATCGTCGTTGCCATTTTTCGCACGTGTTTCTAACAACGATGTATCGTTGTTCGCCACTAAAAGGGTTAAATAGTGACACTTGATACTTAAATACTGCCAAAAGGGATTAAAATACAAGCTTCACATTTTCACACGTTACTTTAAAATTATCGTTAGAAAAAAATACTGCTTTAATTACATTAACAAAGTTTGCAGAGGCGTAACTAATTCGACTCTGTACTGTAAACTCGAACTCGAAATCAATCGAATAGTAAGAAGCCATCGCATATGCAACGATATATCATCGTTACTATTTTTCGCAAGTGTTTCCAACAACGATGTATCGTTGATCGCCACTAAAAGGGTTAAATAGTGACACTTGATACTTAAATACTGCCAAAAGGGATTAAAACACAAGCTTTACACTTTCACACGTTACTTTAAAATTATCGTTAGAAAAAAATACTGCTTTAATTACATTAACAAAGTTTGCAGAGGCGTAACTAATTCGACTCTGTACTGTAAACGCGAACTCGAAATCAAGCGAACAGATCTGTGCGAGGTTTAGCGTTCCTCAAAGTGTCCAAGCGAACAGATCAAAGGGAGAGACGGCTCGCGAACGCGTTCGGTCGATCAATTGTTCTAATAATTACAGTTCTCCATCCGTACTGCATTAATTTGTGCACAGGGCGAGCAGAGGCGCGGCGATGTTTCTAAATGTCGACGACAAAGCTACGCGAGCGAGTAACGCTTCAATTATTTCGAGAGGCAACGTTTTATCGGTCTAACGACGCTGCACGAGGCGGAGGAGAGGTTACGTCGTTCAAGCGAGGCGAACTTAAAACTTAACTTCCGCCGCCTTCGAGGAGATGTCGCTGGCCCCGCGCTAATTTCATCAACATGGCGAGGCGACTCGATTATACGAGACAGCGGGCGAATTTCTTATTTCCTTAGAACGACGGTCGATTTTTGCGGTGGAGGACGCAGATTATCGCTGCCTCCTTGAATATACTAACAGCAGCTGGCTGCTAAGATGAGTTAATAAATTTGGAGTCATTACTGCGTTAGTTTTTGTGTTGGTTTTAGTGTTAAAGAGTATTGTTAGGTTAGAATGAAAGGAATAGTATTTGTAAGAAAGATAATTATTTTTGAGGTAATTTGGAAAATTTTGGTCTCGTGGAATGAAGAATATTTTTGAGGTAAGGTTGAAAAGGAAGAAATAGCATTTATAAGAGAAATAATAAAATATTTTTGAAGTTAGTTAGAAAGTATTGTTAGCTTGAAAAGGAAGAAATAGCATTTATGAGAGAAATAGTATTTGTAAGAAAGATAATTATTTTTGAGGTAATTTGGAAAATTTTGGTCTCGTGGAATGAGGAATATTTTTGAGGTAAGGTTGAAAAGGAAGAAATAGCATTTATAAGAGAAATAATAAAATATTTTTGAAGTTAGTTAGAAAGTATTGTTAGCTTGAAAAGGAAGAAATAGCATTTATGAGAGAAATAGTATTTGTAAGAAAGATAATTATTTTTGAGGTAATTTGGAAAATTTTGTTCACGTGGAATGAGGAATATTTTTGAGGTAAGGTTGAAAAGGAAGAAATAGCACTTATGAGAGAAATAATGAAATATTTTTGAAGTTAGTTAGAAAGTATTGTTAGCTTGAAAAGGAAGAAATAGCATTTGTGAGAGAAATAGGGAAATATTTTTCATAAAAATGATGGTAAAAGAGAAGTACCATTTGTGAGAGAAATAATAAAAATATCAGATTTACCACTATTTGTCTAGGCTTTTGAGGAAAATTCTTGCTACTTAGCTATATCACAAATTAACTAATAAAAATGCAAACGTTTGTTCCTGTTTTTCAGATCTCAATCTTCAACTTCAAACACCCTCAAATTCTAAGTAAAAATTCCAAAAATAATTTCTATTACTTAAAAACAATACAAAACTTATCTCAAAGCATTTCTAAAGTCTCTCCCTACTTTTCTAATTACAAAACACCCTCGAATTGTAAGCAAAAACTCCAAAAATAATCCCTATTATTCAGAAACAGTATAAAACAACTCAAAACAATTCAAACGTTTCTCCCTACTTTTCTAATCACAAAACACCGTCGAATTCTACGTAAAAATTCCAAAAACAGTTCTTATTATTTAGAAACAGTACAAAATTTAACGTAAAACAATGCAAATGTCTCTCCCTATTTTCCCAATCACGCAGAAACCTCAAATTCTCCATTCCACAATCGTCTATCTTCGCCACTCCACCCTTGTGTTTAACCCTTTGCGGTCGCATCTAGTTCATACATAGGTGTCGTGCTAATTGGAATTAAATTTCGCTGAACAAAGGGTAACAAATGACTTGCAAGATTAAAAAGGAAAAACAAAATTATTAATTCCTTTTTAAATTTCAGATACGTGTAACATAATAGTATGTTCCAATTTCATGTAAAAATTATATTTTACAGTTCTCTGTAACATCTTTCAAAGCAGTCTCCAATATTCAACCCTGGTTTTTGAGAACATGTGTCACGAAAATAATTAATTTGGCGTCTCCCTTAATTTTTACATTCCTTCAAAGAGTCAAACTAAAATTCGCCATCGCTACTTTCAATTTCATCCTTTCCTTCTATCATTTTCAAATATTTATGAAGCAAAAGTGTCTAATTACACTTAAACACAATTGACAAAATATAATTTCGAATTCTGTGCATCTTCGAAGCTCGTCGACTTAGTACAACACAATACGATCATTGTGGTGGCTAAGAGCAGACATACGATCATAAAGGGTTAAAATGAAACCGTGCCAACTAAAATTCGCTATCACTACTTTTAATTTCACCCTTTCCTTCTATCATTTTCAAATATTTATGAAGCAAAAGTGTCTAATTACACTTAAACACAATTGACAAACTATCATTTCAAATTCTGTGCATCTTCGAAGCTCGTCGACTTAGTACAACACAATACGATCATTGTGGTGGCTAAGAGCAGACATACGATCGCAAAGGGTTAAAATGAAACCGCGCCAACTAAAATTCGCCATCGTTACTTTCAATTTCACCCTTTCCTTCTGTCATTTTCAAATATTTATGAAGCAAAAATGACTGAGTACACTTAAACACAATTGACAAAATATCATTTCAAATTCCGTGCATCTTCGAAGCTCGTCGTCGATTTAGCACAACACAATACGATCATTGTGGTGGCTAAGAGCAGACATACGATCGCAAAAGGTTAAAATGAAACCGCGCCAACCCCCAGCTTGAAAAATTTCCATTCACCAGAAAACACTGTACTCCACAGTTTCTCATTTCCGTGCAACTTTTTCACGCTGCCAGACGAAATGAAAAATCCGTATAGGACGACCGCTGATCCGTTTTCTTTCAATTACGGGAATGATACCCCCTGAAGGGTGGATCACTGGCGAACAATATTTTGAAAAGCGTTGGACGCGATCCGCCAGCTGTTTCGCGAGAATTGCTGGGAAATGCGGTGCACCTCGGCTAGAAATTCGCGAGCCAGGAATGTCTCATCCCCTAAAATATGCCAAACGGCATACCCGGGTTGATTCTTGCCGCGCGATCGCGTCCAACCCCGCCCAGCCTCGCCCATCGTTCACCAGCGTTCACGACGCGTTTGTCACGTGTTTGTCCATTCGACGCGTACCATTTTGAACGGATTCCAGCTGCCAGTTACCCATCCGGACTTAACCAGATCCCATCGCGTCCCTCGATCGCTCAATTATGTCAATTTTTCATCCCCCTTTTGTTGTGGACGAACGCAACGTTGGACGAAGGGATTTTCTTGTTTTCGAAGTTGTATTTCTTTGGGAGGGTTGTGAAAAAATTATGAGTGGATTTTGATGATGAGCACGTTTAATGGAAAGTCTGCGCTGTGGAGCTTCTTGCTGGTAGCGTTTGATAGGTGTATTTGACGCGAGGAAGATAATAAAATAGGTTTGAGATTAGGTTGGAAATATTGTTAATGTGGAAAGAGAAACATAGTATTTGTGAGAAATATAATAATATAGTTTTGAGATTATTTAAAAAATATTGTTAACGTGGATAGAGGGAAATATTATTTATGAGAAAGCTAATAAAATAGTTTTGAGATTATTTAGAAAATATTGTTAACTTGGAAAGAGGGAAATATTATTGATGAGAAAAATAATAAAATAGTTTTGAGATTATTTAGAAAATATTGTTAACTTGGAAAGAGGGAAATATTATTGATGAGAAAAATAATAAAATAGTTTTGAGATTATTTAGAAAATATTGTTAAGGTGGAAAGAGAGAAATAGCATTTGTGACAAAGATAATAAAATAATTCTGAGATTATCTAAAAAATATTGTTAACGTGGAAAAAAGGAAATAGCATTTGTAACAAAAATAATAAAATAATTCTGAGATCATCTAAAAAATATTGTTAAGGTGGAAAGAGAGAAATAGCATTGGTGACAAAGATAATAAAATAATTCTGAGATTATCTAAAAAATATTGTCAACATGAAAAGAGAGAAATAGCATTTGTGACAAAAATAATAAAATAATTCTGAGATTATCTAAAAAATATTGTTAACGTGGACAAAAGGAAATAGCATTTATGACAAAAATAATAAAATAATTCTGAGATTATCTAAAAAATATTGTCAACGTGAAAAGAGGGAAATATTATTTATGAAAAAAATAATAAAATAGTTTTGAGATTATTTAGAAAATATTGTTGTGGAAAGAGAGACATAGCATTTGTAACAAAGCTAATAAAATAATTCTGAGATTATCTAAAAAATATTGTCAACGTGAAGAGGGAAATATCATTTATGAAAAAAATAATAAAATAGTTTTGCGATTATTTAGAAAATATTGTTGTGGAAAGAGGGACATAGCATTTGTGACAAAAATAATAAAATAATTCTGAGATTATCTCAAAAACATTGTTAACCTGGAAAGAGAGATATGTTTCGCAGTGGAGCTTCTAAAAATCTGACGTCTGTCATTTTCATGTAAATATTTCATGTTAAATATCGATCTCTCGTGTAACGTGTTGAATAATAAAATCTGGGGATTTGAAATTAAATCTGCTTTCGACGAGTATTATATCGCTTTCTATCGTTGCAAATGTGTTGCTTTGGATCATTCGTATATTCGTGAAGAAAAAATTTGGAAATAGATGGAAATATTAATTGTTAAAGTAGAAAAACAGAAATTGTATTTATGAGAAAAATAATAAAATATTTTTGAGATTACTTAGAAAATATTGTTAAGGTGGAAAGAAAGAAATAGCATTTATAAGAAAAATAATAAAAATAGTTCTGAGATTATTTAGAAAATATTATTAACGTGGAAAGAGAGATATAGCATCTGTGAGAAAAATAATAAAATATTTTTGAGATTATTTAAAAAACTGTTATCTTGGAATGATTATTATAACGATAATTGTTATATACGATCATTATACAATTATTACAATGATATTAACAGCATCATTGTGGATTTAAATGAATTTTACGACAAGTTTCAATCGATCTATCCTCTTTAGGGGTCGTTCTTTTCGCGTCCTGTTTATTTCATTAATGCACGATGTATGCTATCCTGATTTAATCTTGTTTGCAGCTTCCTGTTTGTACGTTTAATCGCGCGCTTAGGGGATTTTCGATCGATTCGTTAAGAAATAATCGAATGGACAGCGAAATCTGTCGCGGAATATAAATGCGAAATTCAGTTTGCATGCGAAGAATGTCGATGCCGTCGTCGTTTCGCGTCGATATTCATAGAAACTGAATCTGGGTTGAAAAAAGCCCTTTGAAAATTCTTCTGCATACATTCTTCCCAGACATACTTTACGATGCATCCATTCTGTCTTTCGTACGTTCGTTTCTTGCTGACGCCATTATCAAACAGCAATTTAATCGAAGTCAAATGGTGTACGAAATTTGTATTTCTTCTGTGCTGTACTTGAATTGAAATGGAAATGATTCAGAGAAAAATTTCGATTTTTAATCAAATATTTAAGATTTTAAATTCTGTGTGTATGTATTTAATTATTTTTAAACAAATTTGCTTTCGTTTGTGATGGAATATTGAAATGGAAATGATTCAGAGACTGATTTCGATTTTTAATCAAATATTTAAGATTTTAAATTCCGTATGTATGTATTTAATTATTTTTAAACAAATTTGCTTTCGTTTGTGATGGAATATTGAAATGGAAATGATTCAGAGAATGATTTCGATTTTTAATCAAATATTCAAGATTTGAAATTCCATTCATATGTATCTAATTATTGCTAAACAAATTTGCTTCTGTTGTGATGAAATATTGAAATGCATCATTTAAAGAAATTTAAAGCACAGTGCTGTTTATAAAAATGGAAACAACCCTTTCCTTTTTTTCATTTATTTGTTTTAAAAGAATTTATTCCTTTTTTTAAATATATTTATAAAGTAAGTATGGAGCACAATGCTATCAATAAAAATTGTAACAACCCTTCCATTTTATTTATTTATTTATTCTAACAGAATTTATTCTTTCTTTTTAAATATATTTGTAAAGTAAATATGGAGCACAATGCTATCTATAAAAATTGAAACAACCCTTTCCTTTTATTTCTTTATTTATTCCAACAGAATTTATTCTTTTTTTTAAACACATTTAGAAAGCAAGTATAGAACACAATGCTATCTATAAAAATTGAAACAGCCCTTCCCTTTTATTTATTTACCTATTTAAAAGGAATTTATTTTTTTTTTAATATATTTAGAAAGTAAATATGGAACACAATGCTATCTATAAAAATTGAAACAACCCTTCCCTCTTATTTATTGATTTATTCTACCAGAACTTATTCCTTTTTTTAAAATAAATTTATGAAATAAATACTAACTACATATGCCCCCACTTATTATCATTATTATTGCCATATCAAAGCAATGTAGGGCTGTAAAATAATTGTGAAATACACACAGAAATTCTAAGTTACGACTTGATTTATGGGCCATTTCTCTTTTCATGAAAAACAGAGAAATTATATAAAGAACAACTGAAATAATATTTTATCTGAAAGATGTGGACGCAGTCGAAATCTCCAAATGGCAAAATGTTGAATTACACGATATTAAAAATATTTCCATTCAAATCGTGGTCTAAGCGAATTAGATAACAGTGAAAGAGAAATCTACCTTTGAAATAGTATTTTATCTATAAAAAAAGAACAAAAATTTCGAGGTTCCATTCTACCAAATGTCTCGATTTGTATAGTTATCAATTGGTTGTGAAGTATTGTGGGAAACTGATGAAAGAAATCGGTACAAAAGCAGATCTATCGGTTAAGAATTGAACAACGATCGATTTCCTGCGGTATGCTCGTTAACAAGTGATGAAGGGTGGCGATCGATACTCGATAGAAATGGGCTATCAACCGTGAATGTAATCTCAGCAACGATAACGATAAAACGCGGTACGAGCTGTACGCCACCGTTCGCCAATGAATCGCGTCCCTATATTGTTTTTACAGTCTGCAGAATTATCGAAATAATTAAATAAGGCAATAAATTAAATGGTCAGTATTTTAATCTCTTTTGCTGAGTATTTTACTGATCAGTATTTTAATCTCTTTTGATCAGTATTTTATTGATCAGTATTTTAATCCCATTTTGTCAGTGTTTAAATATTAATTGTCAGTATTCAAATGGAAATAGATGGTCAGTATTTTACTGGTCAGTATTTCAATCTCTTTTGCTCAGTATTTTACTGATCAGTATTTAAATCTCTTTTGATCAGTACTTTAATCTCTTTTGTTCAATATTTTAGTGATCAGTATTTTAATCCCATTTTGTCAGTATTTAAATATTAATTGTCAGTATTCAAATGTAAATAAGTGGTCAGTATTTTAATCTCTTTTGCTCAGTATTTAAATCTCTTTTGATCAGCACTTTAATCTCTTTTGTTCAATATTTTACTGATCAGTATTTTAATCTCATTTTGTTAGTATTTAAATATTAATTGTCAGTATTCAAATGTAAATAAGTGGTCAGTATTTTAATCTCTTTTGCTCAGTATTTAAATCTCTTTTGATCAGCACTTTAATCTCTTTTGTTCAATATTTTACTGATCAGTATTTTAATCTCATTTTGTTAGTATTTAAATATTAATTGTCAGTATTCAAATGTAAATAAGTGGTCAGTATTTTAATATCTTTTGCTCAGTATTTAAATCTCTTTTGATCAACACTTTAATCTCTTTTGTTCAATATTTTACTGATCAGTATTTTAATCCCATTTTGTCAGTGTTTAAATATTAATTGTCAGTATTCAAATATAAATAAATGATCAGTATTTTATTCCCTTTTGTTAGTATTTAAATATCAAGGGTACAGTACTTAAATATGAAGGATACTTTTTCTGTCCATGTATTAATTTAACCCATTCGAGAATGATTGCACACCATGCATGGCAAAGCATTTCCAAGCCAAAAAGACGGATTACACATTGTGTGCAATTAACACTAGGTTCACCATGAGTTTTTTCGGTATTTAATTAGAAAAAAATCTAAATTGACCTATCAATTATGAAGTTAAAGTAGAAAAATGAACCTCGACAAAATTAGTTCTTATTACTTCTTTTATATTTTATATTTTAATGTAAAGTTTAACGAAAAGAGGGGTCAAAATGACCCCTCTGAGAAATCCTAGTGTTAAATTGCAATTATGAGTCAGTACGAAAACAGTGGGCGTCGAAGTAAGACTGATTTAAAATAAAAAATAATAATAATTTCAGCTTCTGGGGTTGGTCTCCAAAAAAACCCATCTCGAATGGGGTAACTAATAAAAGAAAAGCTCATTCAGTCCACGACCACGTTTGTAAGCGAAAATAAAGATTCGTTGAGTCTCAAGAAGACTCGTTTACTCGCCTAACTTCTCCATTCCACCAAATATTCATTACAGATTCATTGTAAGTCGAAAAATAGTTACGTTTCTCATCAATTGGTATTTATTTAATTCATTGAAGTGGAAGCTTCGCATATTTTCAAAAATATCAATCCTTCATATTTAAATATTGACTAAAAGGGATTGAAATACCGATCAATAGCGTACTGGCCAGTAAAATGCAAGCCATTAAACAATGTTAACAATTAAACGACACTGCTATAAGGGAATTACAAAACTAGGAAAGAACTCGAAGAGTAATTAGCTAATTTTCTACTCTTTCTAACTTTCTAACGATGGTTGCTCTTTTTAAAACCGTCCAAGCGATGGAACCCTTCGACAAATTAGGTTGGAGTCGCGTTGAAACGATGGACGTCGAGGTGGATGCTGACAACGTGCGTTGTATTAAACATCCGTGCAACACTTAACATTCTAACCATAAAAGTGTTAAACGAAACGCTGAATCTCGCTGCTAATTCTTCTGAGACGCATTTGTTTCCACTGCAGCTTTCAGTGTCGACTGACGCAAAATCTTCAGAACCAATTAATCGCATAATTATCGCATATTTCAGTTTCACCCATGCTTTGAAACTAAAACATATTTTTTGCCAAAAATGCTAAATTTTTTTACTTTCCTCGACTTACGCGAAAATCTTTGGAACCAATTAATAATTCGAGGACTTACTGCATAAATCTATCTCACTTTCACCCATACTTTGAAACTAAAACACATTTGTTGCCAAAAATGCTAAATTTTCTTACTTTCCTCGACTTACGCGAAAATCTTTGGAACCAATTAATAATTCGTGGACTTACTATATAAATCTATTTCACTTTCATCCATGTTTTGAAACTAAAACACATTTGTTGCCAAAAATGCTAAATTTTCTTACTTTCCTCGACTTACGTGAAAATCTTCAGAACCAATTAATAATTCTAGGACTTACTGTATAAATCTATTTCACTTTCACCCATGCTTTGAAACTAAAACACATTTGTTGCCAAAAATGCTAAATTTTCTTACTTTCCTCGACTTACGCGAAAACCTTTGGAACCAATTAATAATTCGAGAACTTACTGCATAAATCTATCTCACTTTCATCCATACTTTGAAACTAAAACACATTTTTTGCCAAAAATGCTAAATTTTTTTACTTTCCTCGATTTACGCGAAAACTTTTGGAACCAATTAATAATTCGAGGACTTACTGCATAAATCTATTTCACTTTCACCCATACTTTGAAACTAAAACACATTTGTTGCCAAAAATGCTAAATTTTTTTACTTTCCTCGACTTACGCGAAAATCTTTGGAACCAATTAATAATTCGTGGACTTACTGTATAAATCTATTTCACTTTCATCCATGTTTTGAAACTAAAACACATTTTTTGCCAAAAATGCTAAATTTTTTACTTTCCTCGATTTACGAGAAAATCTTTAGAACCAATTAATAATTCGAGGACTTACTGCATTCTAAAAAAATATATTTTCAAAGATACCAACCCTTCATATTTAAATATTGACCAAAAATGATTGAAATACCGATCAATAGCGTACTGACCAGTAAAATGCAAGCCATTAAACAATGTTAACAATTAAACGACACTGCTATAAGGGAATTATAAAACTAGGAGAGAACTCGAAGAGTAATTAGCTAATTGCATATAGACACACGTTTCTGTTCCTTATTTATTAATCAACATTAATATTTTCATATTTTCGTGTTTCGTTAATTGGATATACCAGTAGTCGTTCGTTACATTGTTTTACGTATCTAATGATGATCGAAATTCTATTATACAACATATAACGATACATACCCCAAACTCATTGTTCACAAGACCAACGTTTGTCTGAATCGCTATAAAACTCGTACACTTATAAATGATTGCAATTATTGGTTACTCCAATTAAATCCTGTCCAACCAGTGTATACAGATTGTTCACGAATAGAATAGAAATTGAATTTCCCTGGGAAGCATCTGTTCGCCTAATGTTCTTAAGCTGTTCACGTAACATGTAGTTAGGGATTGAGTAGTGATCAGAGCAAGTTTGCCAACTACTTGCTTGCACTGTTTGCGAGCAACGCTGGTGTACACACAGCTTTGCATCAACGTTTGTAATCAATAAATACAATGTTTTCTATCGTAACTTAACATTCTTGAATCCTGTCGTTTCTTTAATCAGAAAAATTATGCAACAATTTTTATCAATTGTATATAAATGAAGAATATAATTAACCCTTTGCACTCGATGAACTTTCTTCTATCGCTAGTTTTTTCGTCAATGCAACCAATCTCGTTTTTCAACAATTGAAAATCAATTTCATCTTCACTCGAGCTAATTTCACTTCCCAGATTCAATTTTGCAGAGCTTCGAAACTAAAAATCGGTCGATGGAAAACTCCGGTTGCTGTGTGAAACATCGTGGCGACTGAGAGTCGCATTTTGAGCACAAAGGGTTAATAAATGTTTAACAATAATTGTTTCGTCTCATTCGAGGCAAAAATATACTTAAACCAAGTTTATGGTAATCAATGCTGATGTTTCCTCAGAGGGAACAATGAAATGATGAATAAAAAAAGATATTTAATTAATGAAAAGTATTTATTATATATATATTAAACGTTTATTCGATACATTAATTTTTAACCCTTTGCACTCGTCTCTTTCCCAGACGTTAGCAATAGAAATTCGCTAAAACAGCAATAGCTTCTATTGATAACATCATCCAGTAATAGAAAATTTTCATTTCAATAGAAAACTTGAGGGAAACGAATTTCTCAAAAAGTAGCGATGGAATAAGTTTGACTTCTGTAATCACTAATCAATGCTAATGTCTTCTCAGAGAGAACCATAAAATTGCAATATTTTAGTAATAGTTTCTATTGTTGATGTTTCTCCACCATAGAAAATTTTTATTTCAATGGAAAACCTGAGGCAAACGCATTTCTCAAAAAGTAGCGATGGAATAAGTTTGACTTCTGTAATCACTAATCAATGCTGATGTTTTCTCAGAGAAGACCATAAAATTGCAATATTTTAGCAATAGTTTCTATTGCTGATGTTTTCCAACCATAGAAAATTTTTATTTCAATAGAAAACTTGAGGGAAACGCATTTCTCAAAAAGTAGCGATGGAATAAGTTTGACTACTGTAATCACTAATCAATGCTGATGGTTTCTTAGAGAGGACCATAAAATTGCAATATTTTAATAATAGTTTCTATTGCTAATATCTCCCAACGATAGAAAATTCCCATTTCAAGTAAAAAACTTGAATCTTTTTGGCGTTTAACTAACATTCACAAAAGTTACAACGCTTAACTAAAAATTGTGGAACACATGCGACGTCATGTCGCAATCAACAAGTAGGGTTGCGCTTTTCCACTGAATCAATTCGAAGACACACGCTTCATCGCTCTTCTCCTGCTCTTTGAAATTTTCTATAATTTATAATTTGAGAAATTTTTTACTTTTCCAATCGCTGATTCTTTTTCCTTCGTCAACTCACTGACGGCTGTTTCTAAATTAAAAGCTGTGTACGATTTCGAAATCGCAATGGAGGACGCTGCGACTGTCCTTGTTTTCTCTTCCATTAATTTATTGGTGATTTTTTTAATACTTATAACTTGAAAATTAGACAAATTGGATACAGAGATTTATTATAAAATTTTTGTTGCTTTCTCTTGCACTAACTTATTGTCGATCGTTTTTAAATGAAAAGTAGTTAAACCTTTGCACTCAAAGCTTTAGAAATTATAGAATTTATGGACGCAAATTGAAACTATTGATGCATTTCTCAAAAATATATACGAGAATCTTTTTAAAGTCATAAATTACACTCTTTTCTATATCTTTTCTACCTTTTTCCCCCTATTAGTCGCCTCTTACGACAAGCAGGGGATACTGTGGGTGTATTCTGATCCCCACCACACAGGGATAGAAATAACATATAAATGCACATTTTCTAAATAGAAAACAGTGTCGAATTACACTAAGACCAAACACTGTCAACTAAACTGCTTAAATATATTATTTAGAAAATTTAAAGACAGTTTTATTGAAAACTGTTCTTCCTTCCTAAGATGGCGCTCAACTATCTTGTTCCTCTTGGTCCTCCGTGTTCCAGCAGAGCAGCCACGCAAGACGAAATCAAGGACGCAGTTGATTGAAACACTGAATCATGCGTTAAATGCTTCACTTTATAAAAAACGATGCGAAATTGTGATTGATCAGCAGTCGAATGAAGTTGTACGCAGCCACTTGTTACTTCCACGCGTGTTGTAATAGAAAAATTGAACGATAAATCCAGCAATAAAAGTGTTGGCCCACGTTTCGATCGTCTCTGAACCACTTGCGACACGCGTGCCTCAGTTATAGGTTCGCTGTGTCATGTTTACATCACCGCGAGCTATCGCGTTCTACGAAATATCCAATTTCGCTTGGTACTTTAGTTGAAACCAAAACAAAGGCATCGCGAAGGCCTGTGCAGATTCCAACAGCTCGTATGTGTATATTATTATGTAAACGAAACCTTGAAAATACGTTTCGTGCGTTCGAGATTGACAATTTTTTCGTCGTTGTTTAACTTCTTGAAAGATATTAATTGTTAACTCTTGACAACCCTAAAATAGCAATATTTTAGAAATAAGTGTTGCAAATATTTTAGCAATAGTTTCTATTATTAAAATAGCAATATTTTAGTAATAAGCATTAAAATAGCAATATTTTAGCGATGGGCATTAGAATAGCAATATTTCAGAGTTGAGCGTTAAAATAGCAATATTTTAGCAATAGTTTCTATTATTAAAATAGCAATATTTTAGTAATAAGCGTTGAAATAGCAATATTTTAGCGATGGGCATTAGAATAGCAATATTTCAGCGATGAGCGTTAAAATAGCAATATTTTAGCAATAGTTTCTATTATTAAAATAGCAATATTTTAGTAATAAGCATTAAAATAGCAATATTTTAGTAATAGGCATTAAAATAGCAATATTTTAGCGATGGGCATTAGAATAGCCATATTTCAGCGATGAGCGTTAAAATAGCAATATTTTAGCAATAGTTTCTATTATTAAAATAGCAATATTTTAGTAATAAGCATTAAAATAGCAATATTTTAGTAATAGGCATTAAAATAGCAATATTTTAGCGATGGGCATTAGAATAGCAATATTTCAGTGATGAGCGTTAAAATAGCAATATTTTAGCAATAGTTTCTATTATTAAAATAGCAATATTTTAGTAATAAGCGTTGAAATAGCAATATTTTAGCGATGGGCATTAGAATAGCAATATTTTAGCCGTGGACATTAGAATAGCAATATTTTAGCAATAAGTATTATAATAGCAATATTTTTAGCAATATTTTAGCAATAAATTCTGTCCTTAATATCTCCCAGCAATAGAAAATTTCCATTTCACTATAAAAGTTTAAAGAAACATGCATTTCTCAAAAAACTATGGTGGAATAAGTTTAGTAACTTGTCTGCTACTCCATAATCACTAATCAATGCTGATGGTCCCTCAGAGGGGACATCCGAGTGCCAAAGTGTTAATACTTGATAAATAAAATACCAAGTGTCTAAAATATTGCCAGTTTTAATAATTGCAATTTACTCTTTAGCAAATTAAATTCACCCTTTTGCAAATCAAGTACTTCTACTTAAATATTTTATTTGAAAAAAAGACACCAAATATAATGCTACTATATGTTATTTATTATTATTATTACTTTTAAATTATTAATACTATATATTAATATATTACTATTAATTATTAATACCACATATCACTTTTGAAATACTATATATTATTTTCCAAATTTCATTGGAATCCTACTATTAATTGCGAAGATATTACTTATTTGCAATTCGCTCTTTTGCAAATCGAATTCACCTTTGCGAAACAAATTTACCCTCTTGATAAACAAATTCACCCTTTTGCAAATCAAGTACTTCTACTTCAATATTTTATTTGAAAAAAAGACACCAAATATAATGCTACTATATATTATTACTTTTGAATTATTAATACTATATATCATTACTATAATCATCATTTAATATCTAATCTAATATCAAATAAAATTACTATAATCATCCATCATTACTACATATATTACTATTAATTATTAATACTATATATTATTTTCCAAATTTCATTGAAATCCTATTATTAATTGCGAAGATATTACTCATTTGCAATTCGCTCTTTTGCAAATCAAGTACTTCTACTTAAATATTTTATTTGAAAAAAGGACCCCAAATATAATGCTAGTATATATTATTACTTTTGAATTATTAATACCATATATCATTACTATATATATTACTATTAATTATTAATGCTATATATTATTATCCAAATTTCTTTGAAATCTTACTATTAATTGCAAAGCTATTACTTATTTTCTAAAAGCTGCACGTTCTTCATGTTTCACTATTTTTCACCAGGCAAACGTGCGAGTTCAAAACGCGCTGTTACCCACCCCCACTGTGTTCACATCGAAAGTATCGCGAAAACTAGCCGCCATCCTTCTGCAGACCCGATTAGGTCCAACAATTTTCCAAACAAATTTCGATAATCCTGTTACGTAAAAGCCAGAGGGATCGATTGATCATCGATCAACCGATTCGCAGCCTGCAATGAAACGCGCGTTTAGAAGCTCAGAGGAGGGGATGGAGGGGTTCGTTTTACGTAACTTAACGAGCAATCCACGGCTTCTTCGCCGTCCTATCGCTAATTGAACATTTTTATAACGGCGTTCGATTTCGTTGGCGCTGTATCAATTTGTTCCGCGCTGAGACAATCTTCATCGACAAGTCTACCTTTCCTAACAGATTCAACCCTTTGCGCTCGAGAGGCGGCTCTCAGTCGCCATGGTGTTGACCAATAAAATATTGACTCTTCATATTTAAATACTGACTCTTCATATTTAAATACTGACCAAAAGGAATTAAAACGCTGACTCTTAATATTTAAATACTGACCAAAAGGAATTAAAACACTGATTCTTCATATTTAAATACTAACCAAAAGGAATTAAAACACTGATTCTTCATATTTTAATCCTGACCAAAAGGAATTAAAACACTGACTCTTCATATTTAAATACTGACCAAAAGGAATTAAACACTGACTCTTCATATTTAAATACTGACACTTAATACTGAAATACTGACCAATAAAATACTGACTCTTCATATTTAAATACTGACCAAAAGGAATTAAAACACTGCTTCTTCATATTTAAATCCTGACCAAA
Source organism: Xylocopa violacea (assembly GCA_963969225.1). Taxonomy (NCBI): domain Eukaryota; kingdom Metazoa; phylum Arthropoda; class Insecta; order Hymenoptera; family Apidae; genus Xylocopa; species Xylocopa violacea. The sequence goes on from CAXAJV010000004.1 coordinate 28,574,056, forward strand.
AGGAATTAAAACACTGACTCTTCATATTTAAATAGTGACATTTAATATTCAAATACTGACACTTAATATTCAAATATTGACCAATAAAATATTGACCTTTCACATTTAAATACTGACACTTAATATTTAAATACTGACCAAAAGGAATTAAAACACTGACTCTTAATATTTAAATACTGACACTTAATACTTAAACACTAACAAAATTGATTAACCCTTTGCGCTCGAGAGGTGACTCAGTCGCCATGGTGTTCCACACAGCAACTGGAGTTTTTCTGCTTTCAAGTTTTCAAGCCCTACAAAAGTGAATTTGGAAGGTAAAATTAGCTCGAGTGAAGATGAAATTGATTTTAAACTGTTGAAAAATTAGATTAGTTGTATTCACGAAGAAATTAGTGACAGAAAAAATGATCTGCGACCGAAAAAGTCATCGAGTGCAAAGGGTTAAAATACAGACCATTAAAGAAAATTTCAAAACACCTTTAAGGCCCTAATCGATGGACCTATCAGGATTGCCTCGAACTAAACAGATAACTACGTCAAAACTCGACCCAAAAGCATATATTTGTACAAATTCAAATGATTCTGCAGAGTTTAAACATTATTTTCGCTCTCTTTTTAATGTACCTTTAACTCTTTCCACTTCGAATTGTTTTTCAATTTTATCTCGCCATCTCTTTAACCCTTTGCATTTTCCAGAGAGAAATATTATGATTAATAAAAACCTAGCCACTCTGTACGTGGAACACGTTATTTTATGATCGAAAAGTATAGAATATTTTCAAAAATTTGTATTAAATATTTAAGAAATCGTCAGTGTACCCTAAAAATGGGGCATATCAGACTTTGAAGAATTACAAAAATTAAAAATTTATGTTTTTATGTGCTACAAGCACTATTAAACATAACAAATGAGTGTCAACAAATTCTGTGTGTTTTAACATTCATATATTGACTTCAAATTTCGTCAAAACGCTGAATTCTCTCCAACATATTGCTGATCATCAATGCAATCTCAGCGCAAAAGGGTTAAAATAACTAAGGAATCGATTATCTCGCAGTGTCTCGATTAACCAAGACGAAAATTAGCAACTTTCATCGACGAATCACACAGAAGACTCTCCTCTTCTCTGAACAGTCGAACACAATTTTTCCTGCAAATTTTGTTCGACCTTAAGTCGTCTCAACATGCGAGGAGGCCTCTCTGTTCGTCGCCATTGTGTCGAATCGAGGACTCCGCGAGAATTCGTATTCACGCAACAATCTCCAACGTGTCAGAGATATGAAATCCCTATCAGTCGTCGAAGATCGTTGCATCATTAACGTCGAGAGGCATGCAAAGTTATCGACACGAGTTGTGACTACAGTCCCCGATGTCTTTTGTTAGTTGTGACCTTGAAACGTTTAAATGAACATCTTGGTTGCAGTGCAACGTGTCACTGCTCGTTCAGACACTGGAAGTCTGTTTTACAGAGGACTATAGGGGTGAAAATAATTAAAAAGATGGTAAACTACTCTTTTTATTGGAAAAAGATGAATAGAGGATGATAGGGTTGAAAATTATAAAAAAATAGCTAGGAATCTGTTTTATTGGAAAAAGATAAATAGAATGTTTTTGTTCCAAACTCTTTTTTTTTTATTTCAGTTGCAATGCAAGCCTCATCTTAGAATATTCCTTTCAAAACTCCTATTTTACGACATGGATTTTTTGTTTAAATAAATTCTCAAACAATATTAAATATTTGGAAACGATAAAAGTTGAGTTTATGTGAAAAGCATTGACGTTGCAAAATTTATATTGATTGAAAATTTATTGCTTTTTTTTGACTAAAATTACCATCCCTTAACTCTTTTTAGCCTCTCTTTTTCAATCCTTTATATCAAAAGGTTGAACCTTAATATTTACTTATATTTTTTTTACGAAGAATTTAATTTAGTAATATTTACAAATAGCTCAATTTCCTTCCTGCTTTTTATAATACTTAAGGAAGTATACGAAGACTTTTACGATCGACCAGGCAACGTTGATGCTGAAGACCTATCAAACTCGAGGATTTATGTCTCTCCAGTAAAGGTTATGGAAAAGACAAGCGTAAGTAGTATTTGAAAAATGTTCCAACGTCAGCTAAAAGAGAGTGGTTGAAATGATAGATTCCAATTGAGAACTTCATTCATCGTCAGAAATTGATCTTCGCGAGGTCTTCCGCTTCGATACAAGGTCAATCGAAGGGACGACGTGATCTACCTTAAGAATTTCAAATTGAAACGATTTGTCTGCTTTAAAAATTCATAATCAGTTGTAACAATTGGTCGTTCGACCTTTGAACTGACTTCGTAACTTTGCGAGAAGACATCGTGCAGCAGTCTACGTGGGTTTTAAAAGTTGTAAAGGGTGAATCGAATAAACATTATCGAACTTTTATATGAGAGAACTCTTTGAGAAATTAATTCTTTATGCAAAATCTATTTGTAGAAATTCAAATGATTCTGCAGAGTTTGAAAATTGTTGTCGCTATCTCTTTTTAATGTACTTTTAACTCTTTCCACTTCGAATTGTTTTTGAATTTTATCTCGCCATCTCTTTTTAAAATATCTTTAACCCTTTGCACTTTGAATTATTTTTTTATTTTGTCTCGCCACCTCTTTTTAAAATACCTTTAATCCTTCACACTTCGAATTAGTTTTCAATTTTGTCTTCCAATCATTCTTGAAAATATCTTTAACCCTTTGCACTCTGAATTATTTTTTAATTTCGTCTCGCCATCTTTTTTTAAAATACCTTTAATCCTTTACACTTCGAATTAGTCTTCAATTGTGTCTCGCCATCTCTTTTGCAAATAAAATCTTTGCAGTTCGAATTATTTTTCAATTTTGCTGCCAACAATTCCCTACTATTTAAAGTGTTTCTTATTTGAAATTTATTTCAATGAAACAGCTCTGCAACCGCATTTGTAAACAATTTTATTTACTAATTCCATTAAATATAGCTCTCTCAAACTATGTTGTAATTTATATTTATGGAACATATTTGTTTCTTTTTTTTATTCGCTGACGTCGAATCATACTTGCCAAAGGAGTGCAAAGGGTTAAACGACAGACCTCGACAGACCTCGAAACCACACATAAACGCGTAATAAATATGCTGGATTAAGTCCACTCCCAAATACGAGTCACTCCAACTGCTAATTAACTCGCAGCTGATCAAAGAAACGTAAAAGTGTGGCCAAGCAAGTTCAAAGATCAAAGCTTGCGACCCCCAGAAACACGCCTTCGCACCTTGACCCAACGAGGGGGTGTCTCTACATAAGACGCAGTCATAATCGCAGAACGAAAGCTCTGCTGAAACGATCGCGAGAAAAACAGAGGAACACAACCAACTGGACCCAGTAATTATCCAGTAACGAGGCGGGGTTCAGCGCGTAGAGGGTGAAAAGAAGAAGAACGATCCGTGGAAATCGATCGCGGAAAAAAGGGAGGGGTCAAAGCCTCTAACGCAGTTGAAATTGGATCTCCTTCTCGCAAAGAGATTTATGATCAACCGTCTCCTTTGAAGCTCGTTTCGATTTCTCGCTCACCTGCCCTCGAGGCGAGTTACCAAAAGTTTCAATCGTTTGGAGGGGAATCGATCCGCCCTGTCGAGGTGCGACGATCGTCAGCTTCGCGCGAAAAACGCCCCAGCTAGGACGTTCGAGCGTGGAGGAGTTGTGGACGCTGAGGAGCGTTTAACCCTTTGCACTCTGCTCCTGGACGTTGGCAATAGAAGCTAGAAGTATTGTTACAGTAGCAATATTTGGGAATAGTTTCTGTTGCTAACGTCTCCCAGCAATAGAAAGCTTTGCGTTTTTCAAAAAGTTGCGGTGAAATAAGTTTAAACGCTAATAAATTATGATGTCTGCTCAGAGGAGACATTCGAGTGCAAAGGGTTAACCCTTTGCTCCTTCGAGGATGTACACAATAGAAGCTAGAAATACTGTTCAAATAGCAATATTTTAACAATAGTTTCTGTTGCTAACGTCTCCCAGCAATAGAAAACTTTGGGAAAACATGCGTTTCTCAAAAATTTGCGGCGGAATAAGTTTAGTCGCTAATCAATTCTGATGTCTTCACAGAGGAGACATCTGAATGCAAAGGGTTAGTCCTTTGCACTCTGCTCTTTGCTGGACGTTGGCAATAGAAGCTAGAAATATTGTTAAAGTAGCAATATTTTAGCAATATTTAGCAATAGTTTCTGTTGCTAACGTCTCTCAGCAATAGAAAACTTTGGGGAAACATGCGTTTCTCAAAAAGTTGCGGTGGAATAAGTTTTTAACATTAGCAATCAGCAATCAATTCTCCCAGAGGCGACATCCGAGTGCAAAGAGTTAACCCCTCCTTTCTGGATGGACTCCTTTCTGGACGTTGGCAATAGAAGCTAGAAATATTGTTAAAATAGCAATATTTTAGCAATATTTAGCAATAATTTCTGTTGATAGAATAGCAATATTTTAGCAATACTTTAGCAATAGTTTCTGTTGATAAAATAGCAATATTTTAGCAATACTTTCTATTACTAAAATAGCAATATTTTAGCAATAGTTTCTATAGCTAACGTCTTCCAGCAATACTGGAATTTCCATTGCAATAGAAAACTTTGGGGAAACATGCGTTCCTCAAGAAGCTGCGGTGGAATAAATTTAATCACTAATCAATTCTGATGTTTCCTCAGAGGAGAGATCCGAGTGCAAAGGGTAAACCCTTTGCACTTTGTTCCTTCGAGGATATTCACAATAGAAGCTAGAAATATTGTTAAAGTAGTAATAGTTTCTATTGCTAACTTTTACCAGCAATAGAAAATTGCTGGGAAAGCGTCGAATGTAAAGAGTTAACCCTTTGCATTCAGAAACTATTGCTAAAATAGCAATATTTTAGCCATAACATGTGCAAACTCTTCCATCAACAGAAAACCTCCATTTCAATAAAAAACTTCAGAGACACATGCATTTCTCAAACAGCTGTGGTGGAATAAGTTCAACCACTAATCAATTTTAATGCCCCCTCAGAGGGGACGTCCAAGTGCAAAGGGTTAAAATTGTGAAAAAGGGGGTGAGAAACTAGATGTTGCGTGTGAGAAATGAAGAATCGATGAGAAATCGTTGGCTGCGCCTGGTAACGCATTGATTCATCGAGGCGCGTCGGTAATTGAACGGAAGGGGTGCCTCGAGGGGTAGTTCCTTTATCGAAGCGCGAGCAGCTTATCGAGGAAGCTTCGCTCAAATCGGGAGACAGTTTGCAGTTTTTACTCGCAGTCGATAAGATCGAAATAAAATTAGATAAAAAGGAAATGAAACAATTAAAATTGCATGCAAATATTAAATAAATATCTCTGTTTTATTATTTAAAGTAAATTTGAAATAAAACACTTGAAATAGTGGGTTGTTGGTAACAAAGTTAAATAATAATTAGGAGTGCAAAGGGTTAACTCAACAAAACAACATAACCCACTGTTTTTACAATCTACAAACAATTCTTCACACAAAATTTGCAAACTTCAACAAAACCAGCCAAAAACATATCACAAAGTTCTACAAAATTCTAAACAGAGACTTTGCTAGTATAATTTAGAAATGGTAATTGCAAAATTTACTTAATTTTGCATGCAATTTTAATTGCTTTATTTCCTTCTCATCTGATTTTATATGTACACACAAATTATGTATTTTTTACTATTATTAAACTGTTTTATACTATTTGTATACATGTTTACGAATGCGCAATGTTTTATTTGAATACTAAAAAAAATTATATATGTGTTTATTAATTATATACAATAGTGAATATTATTTAAATTATTCAATAGTTATGAGTATCAGTGGTAACAAACGATAATTGTTTCAAATAGTAAAATGAACTAATAATAATTATATTAAATAATAAAATGAAGTTTCTATTTTACTTTGTACGAAAAAATATAATTTTTCTTACGTCAATCCAATCCTTTTATTCTTTCATTTCCATAAATTTTTTTCGCGCAGATTAAAAATCATTTTAATCAGATCAATAAAGTATAATTTCTAACGCGCGTACAGCTTTACATGTATACATAAATTATGTCCTTTTTAAATTATTAAACAAGTCTTCCAATAATAGAGGCTCTGCCAGTACAAATTCGTAGGAAAAAAGTTGGCAGCAGGAACAAAAGAGAATCGACGATTTCTTGTTTACGCGTGGGACTTAAGGATTCCTCGAGGGTAAGTTAAGTAGCGCTTAACGAGTCGACGCGTTCACTAATGGACCGTTTATGATCGTGGCGATGGCGTTTATAAAAGCGCGAACGACGGAACACTTCTCGACCCCTCAGGATCAGACTTTTTACCCTCTGCGGGGGTGCGTTTCGAGGTGAACCGATTTTGCAGCGGCGTCGCGCATGAAAAATAGTGACAATAGCTGAAATTTTGTGGCAATCTTTAATCTGTTAACCCTTTGCACTCCTTTGTCGAGTGACTCGACATTAGTAAATAAAAAAAAGAAATATAAGTTGCACTGTACTAAAATTTGTCAGAGAAACCTACCCTTTAACCCTTTGCACTTCTCTGTTGAGTAACTCGATATCAGTAAATAAAAAAAAACCAATATAAGTTGCACTGTACTAAAATTTGCCAAAGAAAACCTACCTTTTAACTCTTTGCACTTCTCTGTTGAGTAACTCGATATCAGTAAATAAAAAAAAAACCAATATAAGTTGTACTGTACTAAAATTTGCCAAAGAAAACCTACCCTCTAACCCTTTGCAGTTCTCTGTTGAGTGACTCGACAAAACAAACAAATATAAATTGCACTGTACTAAAATTTGCTAAAGAAAACCTACCCTTTAACTCTTTGCACTTCTCTCTCGAGTGACTACGACAACAGTAAAAAAAAAACCAATATAAATTGCACTGTATTAAAATTTGCCAAAGAAACTTACCCCTTAACCCTTTGCACTTCTCTGTCGAGTGACTCGACATTAGTCAATAAAAAAAAGAAATATAAGTTCCACTGTACTAAAATTTGCAAAAGAAAACCTACCCTTTAACCCTTTGCACTTCTCTGTTGAATGACTTGACAAAACAAACAAATATAAATTGCACTGTACTAAAATTTGCTAAAGAAAACCTACCCTTTAACTCTTTGCACTTCTCTGTGACTGCAACAACAGTAAATAAAACAAAACAAATATAAGTTGCACTGTACTAAAATTTGTCAGAGAAACCTACCCTTTAACCCTTTGCAGTTCTCTGTGACTGCGACAACAGTAAATAAAAAAAAAACAATATAAGTTTCTCTGTACTAAAATTTGCCAAAGAAACCTGCCCTTTAACCCTTTACACTCCTCTGTCGAGTGACTCGACATCAGTAAATAAAAGAAAAACCAATAATAAATATGAATTACAACAAAATTTGAGAGCTATATTTAATACAATTAATAAAAATATTGTTTGCAAGTAGCAGTCGAAGAGTTGTCCTTCGAAGTAAATTCCAAATGAAACATTTTAAATAATAGAGAGTTGTTAGCAACAAAATAGAAAAATAAGTTGGAGTGCAAAGGGTTAACCCTGTAACGGGTGTGACGAAATTTTTCGTCGTATCAGAAAGAACTCCAATGGACACGACGTGCTTTTTTGTCATGGAAATTTTTAAACGTAACATGAACGCATTACGTTTCAGGTCGTTCTTATCCATTAAATCCTGACGTGGTCGTACGCCACCGCATTGATGTTTGGTCACGTACTTTCACGTTTTTTGCGATCAAACGAAAGTTAATTCCTCGGTTAACAGGTTGAAACGATCGTTTGGAAAAGAAGAAAATGTAGAAATCAAAGAGATCGACATTCGATTGTGACCGCAAAAATTGTAGTTACTGGTTTAATAATTGCACGAGTTATTAATAACAATTTATCGCGTAAGATTCTAAAAAATTATTGAAAAATCGTACAACAATGGTTGATGCCAGCTGCGAAGTTTGCAATGTATTTCTGCATTGTTTGCAACGAGTAATTTAATTGGAGCACTGAAGTGTTAGAGTGGCTTTAGTTGGTCTGTTTTAAGTTATTTTGGAGATATTTTAAAGTGCATTCAACTGAGCCATTTATAATAATTTTTGGGATATTTTAAAGAGGATTTAGTTGGTCTATTTTAAATGATTTTGAGGATATCTTAAAGTGGATTTAATTGGGCCATTTTTAGTGATCTTTGGGATATGTAAGAGTGGAATTAATACAACTATTTTAAATGTGATATTTGGGAAATTTTAGAGTAGATTTAATAGGGCCATTTATAATGAGTTTTGGGATATTTTAAAGTGGATTTAATAGGGCCATTTATAATGATTTTTGGGATATTTCAGTGTCGTTCTAATTAGGCTATTCTATGTAATTTTTGGGATATTATAAAGAGAATTTAGTTGGTCTATTTTAACTTATTTCGAGGATATTTTAATGTGGATCAATTGGGCCATTTTTTGTGATTTTTGGGATACGCAAGAATGACTTTAATATAGAGTCATTTATAATGATTTTTAGGATATTTTAGCGTGGTTCTAATTAAGCTATTCTATGTAATTTTTGGGATATTTTAAAGAGAATTTAGCTGGTCTATTTTAACTTATTTTGAGGATATTTTAATGTGGTTCAATTGGGCCATTTTTTGTGATTTTTCTGATATGCAAGAATGACTTTAATATAGAGCCATTTATAATGATTTTTAGGATATTTTAGCGTTATTCTATTTGGGCAACTTTATGTAATTTTTGGGATATTTTAAAGAGAATTTAGCTGGTCTATTTTAACTTATTTCGAGGATATTTTAATGTGGATCAATTGGGCCATTTTTTGTGATTTTTGGGATACGCAAGAATGACTTTAATATAGAGTCATTTATAATGATTTTTAGGATATTTTAGCGTGGTTCTAATTAAGCTATTCTATGTAATTTTTGGGATATTTTAAAGAGAATTTAGCTGGTCTATTTTAACTTATTTTGAGGATATTTTAATGTGCTTCAATTGGGCCATTTTTTGTGATTTTTCTGATATGCAAGAATGACTTTAATATAGAGCCATTTATAATGATTTTTAGGATATTTTAGCGTTATTCTATTTGGGCAACTTTATGTAATTTTTGGGATATTTTAAAGAGAATTTAGCTGGTCTATTTTAACTTATTTCGAGGATATTTTAATGTGGATCAATTGGGCCATTTTTTGTGATTTTTGGGATACGCAAGAATGACTTTAATATAGAGTCATTTATAATGATTTTTAGGATATTTTAGCGTGGTTCTAATTAAGCTATTCTATGTAATTTTTGGGATATTTTAAAGAGAATTTAGCTGGTCTATTTTAACTTATTTTGAGGATATTTTAATGTGGTTCAATTGGGCCATTTTTTGTGATTTTTCTGATATGCAAGAATGACTTTAATATAGAGCCATTTATAATGATTTTTAGGATATTTTAGCGTGGTTCTAATTAAGCTATTCTATGTAATTTTTGGAATATTTTAAAGAGAATTTAGCTGGTCTATTTCAACTTATTTTGAGGATATTTTAATGTGGATCAATTGGGCCATTTTTTGTGATTTTTCTGATATGCAAGAATGACTTTAATATAGAGTCATTTATAATGATTTTTAGGATATTTTAGCGTGGTTCTAATTAAGCTATTCTATGTAATTTTTGGAATATTTTAAAGAGAATTTAGCTGGTCTATTTTAACTTATTTCATGGATATTTTAATGTGGATCAATTGGGCCATTTTTTGTGATTTTTCTGAAACGCAAGAATGACTTTAATATAGAGTTATTTATAATGATTTTTAGGATATTTTAACTTGTTCTAATTAGGCTATTCTATGTAATTTTTGGGATACTTTAAAGAGAATTTAGTTGAGACATTTTTAATGATTTTAGTAAGTATGCAAAGTAACGATCAAGTAATTATGTACAAATAGCATAAAAGCAAGCAGCTTCACAGTGTAGACTTTGTGTTACACTGTTTACTATCGTAAAAATTCACTCTCATCATTTTTGCACAATGCGTCTGAAGAAGTATAACTTCAATCAAAGAATTTTGGCGATTACTGTAGCAATAAAAGATTTTTATTGATGCTAGGGACGATAATTTCTGTGGATTTCAGTGCGTTCAGAAAAATTGGAGGGAAATGAACGTGTCGCGTGGAGGAACGTTACGAAAATCGTTTAACTTTGGTACAAGTGGAAGTTGATCGGATCGCGGATAATGGAAACGCAGCCTAAAGGTTTCTCTGGTACCACTCAGCCACCCGTTGCGAATTTTTCTCGCCACAGTCAGAAACCGTGATGTTTCTCGTTTTACCACTCGATTCGCCGCTTCCTGTTCGCTTAACGATCAGTTAGAATTGTTTTTCACGCAAATATAGCAGTTATGGAGTCGTTATTCTTCCTCCCCCATCTTGGTTCCTTTTGTTAGACAGAGCGAGTTGTTCTAATGCGGAACAGTTTCTTTTTACGCGGTATTCGAGCGTTAAATTCAGCATTTTGCAAATGGAATTCATCCTTTTGCAAATGAAATTCATCCTTTTGCAAATGGAATTCATCCTTTTGCAAATGGAATTCAGTCTTTTGCAAATGGAACTCATCCTTTTGCTAATCATATTCAGCCTTTTGTAAATAGAATTCATCCTTTTGCAAATGGAACTCATCCTTTTGCAAATCAAATTCAGCATTTTGTAAATGGAATTCAGCCTTTTGCAAATCAAATTCACCCTTTTGCGAATCAAATTCGCATTCTTTTGCAAATCAAATTCACCTTTTTGCAAATGGAATTCATCCTTTTGCAAATCAAATTCAGTCTTCTGCAAATTAAATTCATCCTTTTGGAAATCAAATTTAGTCTTTTGCAAATGGAATTCATCCTTTTGCAAATCAAATTCAGTCTTCTGCAAATTAAATTCATCCTTTTGGAAATCAAATTTAGTCTTTTGCAAATGGAATTCATCCTTTTGCAAATCAAATTCAGTCTTCTGCAAATTAAATTCATCCTTTTGGAAATCAAATTTAGTCTTTTGCAAATGGAATTCATCCTTTTGCAAATCAAATTCAGTCTTCTGCAAATTTAATTCAGCCTTTTGCAAATCAAATTCAGCCTTTTGCAAATCAAATTCACCCTTTTACAAATGGAATTCACTCTTTTGAAAATCAAATTCACCCTTTTGCGAATCAAATTCTCATCCTTTTGCAAATCAAATTCACCCTTTTGAAAATCAAATTCACCCTTTTGCGAATCAAATTCTCATCCTTTTACAAATCAAATTCACCCTTTTGCGAATCAAATTCTCATCCTTTTGCAAATCAAATTCACCCTTTTGCAAATCAAAATCACCCTTTTGCAAATGGAATTCATCCTTTTGCAAATCAAATTCACCCTTTTGCGAATGAAATTCTTATCCTTTTGCAAATTAAATTCACCCTTTTAGAGTACTTCGACTTAAATATTTTATTCCAAAAAACCACTAAACATAACTTAAGTAGTAAGATATAAAAAATCTCACACAAAAAGCTACATATATTTATTTAAAAGGAATTACCAATTAATTAAAATCATTCAGTTCGTAGTATCGTCAAATGAATGAAGAAATTTAAATAATATATTAAACTGTATGACTTCTGAGTATATATAAATAAAATATATAATAAATATAACATATATATACAAAATATATTTCATCATGCATAAAAAGCTAAACAAAACATGAGACAATTTTCAACTTATCAAACCCCAAAGAGTTAAATAAAGAAGATCTGATTAACGTAGAATCAAATATAACTCTTCGCGATTAGTATTTAAGAAATTAATATTTTGTTGCAAGTTGAACATTTTGTTGCTTGTTATTATTATTATTATTTTGGAAGATATTCTCTAGTGGAATAATAATTACAAGGAATGGTGAACTTTAATTAAAGTGCGTTCACACATGGAGGAACTAGGAGAAAGTAATTCATAGAATTTTAATGGAATGAGTATAATTAAATTATTTAGATTTATTATGTAAACTATTATGCATTAGATAATAAAGAATTGTAGATTGATAAATGAAATAAATGCAGTAGGAATTTCTTCTGTAATATTTAATAATATTTTTTATGTTTAAGCAAGAAGAATATTTGAATAATATTTTTCCTCTAATATATTGTTTTAAGAACGAATTTTGTATTTTACTATGTGAAAGTAATTATCAGTCACTTTGATTACTTAATTATATCTTATTTCAACCCCTTCAAAAGAGCAAATTCCATATTTTACGCTATTCCATATTCGCAGCACCTAAAGTTAATTAGAGGAAATGAGAAACTCATTAAAAATAGCAAATGTCGTCTAAGCCAGCATTTAAATTAAAAATTTGACTGTTACCAAAATGGCTGACACCAACTTCTTTCGCATTACTGACTTCCACTTGATTTAGTCTAATTCTTTATATTTTTATAGACAAATGTATTTTTTATGAAATCAAACAAATTCAACGCTATTTACAACAAAACTAAATCTCATAATCACAAAATAATTCTACATTTACATACGAAAAAGATTAAACTTTAATCACTATTGTTTCTCTTCTTCACTAAAAACTAATCTCAAAATGAGTTCAACTTAAACTTTTAACCCTAAAAATCTTCTTGAAGAAATATTTCATTTTTATCTCTATTTGTAACTTTCTAAATTACTCTTTTGCCATGCGAGAAAAGTAATAAAGTAATGTACAACTTCTCCAGACACAGAGACTAATTACCAACGTTTCCCAAACTCTGTTTCGAAGAACATTGGTGTTCCACAAACAATCATTAAGCATTCCATAAAAAATGATGAAACTGAGGTTAAAGTATAACAAAACGTCTGCTTTTAGGCGTTTCACGCAATTTAAAACGACTCTCAAAAGGAATTACAACTAAAAATCGAAATTTACTCCAGTGTTCCTTAAAAATTGTAGAACTTATCACTAGGTTTACTAAAGGGCCATTTTGACCCCTCTGAGAAAAAGATTTCGTCAATTTTACTTACATTTATAAGACATATAATCGCAAATCTTATCTTTTTCCTTTTTTTAGTTTCGAAGGAACATTTATCGAAGGGTCATTTTGACCATTTTGGTAGAAATAGGTATATGCCAACTTATGGTAAACCTAGTGCTAAAAAGATGTTCCACGATGAGAACAGTTTGCGAGACACTGGACTAGCCTACATTTTCCTAAAATACCCAAAATGGTCATTTTGTATTAAAAAGATGTTCCACGATGAGAAAAGTTTGTGAAACACTGGACTAGCTAATATTTTCCTTAAATATCGAAAGGGACCATTTTGATCACTTTGGTAGAAATAGGTATATGCCAACTCATGGTAAATCTAGTGTTAAAAAGATGTTCCACGATGAGAACAGTTTGCGAGACACTGGACTAGCCTATATTTTCCTTAAATACCCAAAAGTGGTCATTTTGTGTTAAAAAGATGTTCCACGATGAGAAAAGTTTGTGAAACACTGGACTAGTTTATATTTTCCTTAAATATCGAAAGGGGTCATTTTGACCATTTTGGTAGAAATAGGTATATGCCAACTTATGGTAAACCTAGTGCTAAAAAGATGTTTCGTGATGAGAAAAATTTGTGAAACACTGGACTAGCCTATATTTTCCTTAAATACCCAAAAGGGGTCATTTTGTGTTAAAAAGATGTTCCGTGATGAGAAAAGTTTGTGATACACCTTTTTAACACAAAATGACCCCTTTTGGGTATACCTATACCCAAACCTACCATATACCTATTTCTACCAAAGTGGTGAAAATGACACCTTTCGGTATTTAAGGAAAATAAAGGCTATTCCAATGTTCTTTGCACTTTGGTAGAAATAGGTATATGCCAACTCGTGGTAAACCTAATGTTAAAAAGATGTTTCACGATAAGAACAGTTCGTGAAACACTGGACTAGCCTATATTTTTCTTAAATACCGAAAGGGGTCATTTTGACCACTTTGCTAGAAATAGGTATACGCCAACTCGTGGTAAACCCAGTGCTAAAAAGATGTTCCACGATGAAAAAAGTTCGAATCGAAAAATATTTTAGCAATATTTAGCAATAGTTTCTATTACTAACTTTTACCAGCAATAAAAAATTGCTGGGAAAGCGTCGAGTGTAAAGAGTTAACCCTATGCATTCAGAAACTATTACTAAAATAGCAATATTTTAGCAATATTTTAGCCATAACATGTGCTAACTCTTCCAGCAACAGAAAACCTCCATTTCAATAGAAAACTTTAGAGACACATGCATTTCTCAAACAGCTGTGGTGGAATAAGTTCTCAATAAGTGGTCATTTTGACCACTTTGCTAGAAATAGGTATACGCCAACTCGTGGTAAACCCAGTGCTAAAAAGATGTTCCACGATGAAAAAAGTTCGCGAGACACTGGATTAGCCTATATTTTCCTTAAATACCAAAAGGGGTCATTTTGACCACTTTGGTAGAAATAGGTATATGCCAACTTATGGTAAACCTAGTGTTAAAAAGGTGTTCCACGATGAGAACAATTCGCGAGACACTGGACTAGCCTATATTTTCCTTAAATACCAAAAGGGGTCATTTTGACCACTTTGGTAGAAATAGGTATATGCCAACTTATGGTAAACCTAGTGTTAAAAAGGTGTTCCATGATGAGAACAATTCGCGAGACACTGGACTAGCCTATATTTTCCTTAAATACCCAAAAGGGGTCATTTTGTGTTAAAAAGATGTTCTGTGATGAGAAAAGTTTGTGAAACACTGGACTAGCTTATATTTTCGTTAAATGCCAAAAGGGGTCATTTTGACCACTTTGGTAGAAATAGGTATACGCCAACTCGTGGTAAACCCAGTGCTAAAAAGATGTTCCACGATGAAAAAAGTTCGCGAGACACTGGTCTAGCCTATATTTTCCTTGAATACCCAAAAGGGGTCATTTTGTGTAAAAAGATGTTCCACAATGAGAACAGTTCGCGAGACACTGGAGTAGCCTACATTTTCCTTAAATAACACGCGATCCAATGCGCTGACTACAGCAACTCGCTGGAAAACATTTAACAACAATGGTCCAGCGAAACGCATCGACGACAGACCGCAGATCGCGAGCTACAATTTCAAATCTACCCTCCAATTGTTCCACTCCCCGTAAACGAATCGCGTCCCAGTCATTAGCTGATTAATACTGTCGCGGCTAATAGCTCGATCGGAACAATTAGCGGGAAAACGATTATTATTACACGCGATATTTGTTGGGGAAATGAAACGCTCCACGCGACCCCTCGAACCATGGACGCGTCCAATGGCGCGGATGATGGAGAACAGCGATGGCCTGACTCGCGTCGCGAGGAAAATGCCAGTCGAATTGCTAGATGATATCCTTTGCTCTCTTGAAAGTGTTTTGTTTAAACTCAAAACTGTATAAATGGGTGTTAAGTTGCGTAAGAATATTTTACTCGAGAGAAATAATTTCTAGATTCACTGATTTGGATTTTGGGTTCGACAAACTCGAAGGAATGAAATACACAATGCGTATTAACACATTAACGTTTGATATATCCATTGAGAGCTAGATATACAGGGTGAGGTCATAACTATGTCCATCTTGAATATTACAGTTATTTGTAATAATATGAAAAAATGTCATATATGAAACTTGCGCTGTGCAAAGGAAGGCATATTGTGATACATGCATTTTTTGCATAAGCGGAGGCATAGCAGAAAATGAGCAGTGATAATGAAAGTGATGATTTATTGCTTACAGGAAATAGAAAAAAAAATCGAAATTTTATTGTTATGGATAGTGACAATGATGTAGAATATGAATATACGCTTGATGAAATCTTTGAGGAAACTGATTGAGAAGATTCAACTAAAAATGAAAGTGAAAGTGAAATTGAAGAGTTTGAAACTGAACTTAATGAAGAGTATTTTATTATTTTTATTCCTTTATTATTTCTTTTAGTCTCAATAATTATTCAAATTTGTAATTAAATTTCGTTGAACCTCTTTTCTACGAGTGATCCTAATTGCACACGTAGTATTCAATCCACTCTTCTCAATAAAAATATTTTGAGAATCCACCTGCACACATAGTGTACAATCATCTTAATTTGTATAGCAAACATGTTTTTTTAATTAAAAATAGTCAACATAAATCAAAAACAAATTTCAGCTTCTGAGATTGGTCTCCAAAAAAATGAATCATCTCGAATGGGTTAAGCTTCACCCCTTTTAGATCACAAAAATTGAAGCAGAAGGGTTCTGCTCAACTGGCGTGCCCTGTGCACTTTTCTTGGACAGTCTGTTACTATTGTTGGTCGTGTCTTATTAATTATTGATCGATCGAAAGGTGTCAGTCTTCAAAGTGTCGCATCAGAGTCGCGTCGAGCAGCTCGAAACGAGTGAAAATCTGGACGCTGGCTTTGGCTCGCCGATACTGTTTCTTTCTCGTCGGGATCGTTAGCGGTTAATTGAATCGCTCTCTAGTTACGAACTTAATTAAGGTGCGCTCTGTGGTCCGGCGATCTTTTCCGCCGCGACGCGATTATTGCGGTTCGTTAATTTGGTCACTCGAGAACCACCAAATAGTTTTAATTATCTGGTAAACTATGTGGAACTACCAAAGCGAAAATTAAGAATTTATCGCTTTTTTTAAATTTTTTTATGGTGGGATATTCGTGGAAATTTTTTGTAGGGATGAGAAACTATATATAATTATCAAAGTGTAGAAAATTGGAAATTTATCGCTTTTTTTAAATTTTTTTATGGTGGTGAATTCGTGGGAATTTTTGGTAGGGATGAGAAACTATATATAATTATCAAAGTGTCGACAATTATAAGTTCGTCGCTTTCTTTTTAATTTTTTTATGGTGGTGAATTCGTGGGAATTTTTGGTAGGGATGAGAAACTATATATAATTATCAAAGTGTCGACAATTATAAGTTCGTCGCTTTCTTTTTATTTTTAATTAATAATACACTACCTTTTTAAGTAATGGTGGTGTATTCGTGGCAATTTTTTGTAGGGATGAGAAACTATATATAATTATCAAAGCCTCAAAAAATAGAAATTTATCGCTTTTTTTTATTTTTGTAATGGTGGTGTATTCGTGGCAATTTTTTGCAGGGATGAGAAATTATATATAATTATCAAAGCGTCAAAAATTAGAAATATATCGCTTTTTTTTATTTTTGTAATGGTGGTGTATTCGTGGCAATTTTTTGTAGGGGTGAGAAACTATATATAATTATCAGTGTCGAAAATTAGGAATTTATCGCTTTTTTTTTATTTTTGTAATGGTGATGCATTCGTGGGAATTTTTTGTAGAGATAAGAAAGTATATATATTACTATCAAAGTGTAGAAAATTGGAAATTTATCGCTTTTTTTTGTTTTTTTGCAGTGATGCATTCGTGGCAATTTTTTGTAGGGATGAGAAACTATATATAATCACTAAAGCGTCAAACATTAGAAATTTATCGCTTCTTTTTTATTTTTGTAATGGTGGTGTATTCGTGGCAATTTTTTGTAGGGATGAGAAGCTATATGTAATCACCAAAGCCTCAAACATTAGAAATTTATCGCTTCTTTATTATTTTTGTAATGGTGGTGTATTCGTGGCAACTTTTTGTCGGGATGAGAAGCTATATGTAATCACCAAAGCCTCAAAAATTAGAAATTTATCGCTTTTTTTTATTTTTGTAATGGTGGTGTATTCGTGAAAATATTTTGTAGGGATGAGAAGCTATATATAATTATCAAAGCGTCGAAAATTAGGAATTTATCACTTTTTTTTTATTTTTGTAATGGTGGTGTATTTGTGGCAATTTTTTGTAGGGATGAGAAGCTATATATAATTATCAAAGTGTCGAAAATTAGAAATTTATCGCTTTTGTTTGTTTTGTTGCAGTGATGCATTCGTGGCAAATTTTTTGTAGGGATGAGAAACTATATATAATTATTAAAGCATCAAAAATTAGAAATTTATCGCTTTTTTTGTTTTATTGCAGTGATGCATTCGTGGCAAATTTTTTATAGGGATGAGAAACTATATATAATCACCAAAGCCTCAAAAATTAGAAATTTATCGTTTTTTTCTTATTTTTTCAGTGGTGGTGTATTCGTGGCAATTTTTTGTAGAGATAAGAAAGTATATATATTATTATCAAAGTGTAGAAAACTGGAAATTTATAGCTTTTTTTTGTTTTTTTGCAGTGATGCAATCGTGGCAAATTTTTTGGGGGGATGAGAAACTATATATAATTATCGAAGCGTCAAAAATTAGAAATTTATCGCTTTTTTTGTTTTATTGCAGTGATGCATTCGTGGCAATTTTTTGTAGAGATAAGAAAGTATATATATTATTATCAAAGTGTAGAAAATTGGAAAGTTATCGCTTTTTTTTGTTTTTTTGCAGTGATGCATACGTGGCAAATTTTTTATAGGGATGAGAAGCTATATATAATTATCAAAGTATAGAAAATGGAAATTTATCGCTTTTTTTTATTTTTGTGCAGTGATGCATTCGTGGCAAATTTTTTGGGGGGATGAGAAACTATATATAATTATCAAAGCGTCAAAAATTAGAAATATCTCGCTTTTTTTATTCTAGTGGTGCATTCGTGGCAATTTTTTGTAGGGGTGGAAAATAGAAGTAAAAAATTAATTATCTTACACTGTACTCTTTTTTATACGCGTTTCAGTCCTGTTTATTTGCCAGGAACAAATACAGTCGATCGTGATAATATATGGACATCGATATCTCATTTTTATTTTCATTTTTCCCTTCTGTTTTGCATGCTCCCTTTAATTTTACATAAAATAAAATTAATAAAATAAAAAAGTAACTTCAGAAGGTGAAATACCATGTGAGATGTGTTCAAACTGTGTTATGTTCATTAATTTATTTTTGCATTAATGGAAAAAGTAATTAAAATATTTATTTAATTTTGCATGCAATTTTAATTGTTTTACTTCCTTTTTACTTGATTTTACATATGTATATATGAATTCTGTATTTTCCAGCACAACAGTTTGTGACAGTTATCATTATACTCTTTTAATTACATTCTCCCTTTAATTACAATTCTTAAAAATTAATATTTGAAGTGACTGCCTGTTGCATCATTGGAAACAACAATTTTCCACACGAATTCACAAAAATATCCCAAAGCGTCCTACAAATTAATAATTCCAATGCACAATGCAATCTTCTTTTACTAAAATTTGCTTCACCAATTATTTACTTGTATAACAAAATAAATTTTACATATTTTATTTCAAACTATGGTGTTTCTCGCAAACTTTTTAACCAACAATTACACATCTTCGTCCAAACGCTATCACGATCAACAGTCTGCGTTGATCATCGACTCTGCCAGCGTTAACACAAAAGAAGGAACAAAAAAACGTGACACAATTACGTCGAGGATCGATCGAAGCGGTACTTTAACCCGTGCAATTATTATTTCAAGCCCTGTTACCTTTCCTTTCTCTCGTTTAGCCGTCGCTGCGGAAACGACGTCTGTTACTCACGCCTTATGCGTTCGTCTTCCCTTACATAAAACAGGGTGCTCGACGTAAATCAACGAACGAGGAAACTTTTTTCCACCCTCGTTGAACTAACGATTGCGCGACAACTGGGAGAAACGATCGCAACTGTTTCTGCGCAAGAAAAAACCAAAAGTGAAGTGGATTTTAGGATTGGCACGTTCAGTTGGACCTCCTACAACACGGTTCTGTTCTAACGCGATAGGATAAATCGTGGTGCCTTGAGAAACCATGTTAGAAGTTATTGCATTCGTATCAATCGTTTGTATGGGTTTCGAGTGTTAAATTAGGATCACTCGTAGCTTTTTACGTAAAAGAATTTTTTAAGAAAAGGAGAATTAAAGGGAGGTTCGAGGAAATTTAATTACAAATTTGATTAACCCTTAACGCTTCGACTTTTAATTGTGAATATCGACTACTTGCAGGTTTGCAAGTGTCAGAGTTTAAATTCTACAGTGACGTGTAAATAATAATATTAAAGTCATTCAAAACAATCTTCATTCATCTCAGAAGTAATATAATTTTGATTAAAATATTTATGTTAGTTATAATTTGGTGGTGCCTGAGAGGCATACTTGGAGCGTTAAGGGTTAATTATTAAAACTAAAAGCTGAAGCTCATCTTGTCCTCTGCTCTTTTGTCTGTTCTCTCATCTTTGTACCGTAACTTACCCTCTATCGTTTAAATACTAAATAATTTTCGCTATTTTTCCTAGGTTTCTATTGCTAACATCCCTCAGCAAAAAAAATCTCCATTATTCTCCACCATTACTAAAATACTGCTATTTTAGCAACATCGCTAACATTCGTAAAGGATCCAAGTGTAATAGATTAACTATTCACTTCCCATTAAGTCCTCACGCGAACTAAGCGTTCCACGAAACTTCTCCTTCCTGGAATGCTCCTCACACAAGTCCTTTAACCACGAAAATCATCGCACAGAACGATTCTTTGCTCACGCTTCGCCAGTTGTTACATCCGTAACAAAATGTCTATCAATATTTCAGCGTACCATATTAATAATTAACAGATTAGAGTTTGAAATTTGTAAATAGTATTTAATATTGAAGAAACTCTAATCTGATCCTGACCCTGTAACAGCATCGATCATCGTATACTTTCTATCACCATTTTATTTTCGACTTAAGCAGTTAATTTCATTTTTATCCTGGATGTTTGAAAAAAAAGGTCAAGCTGCGTCATACAGTGAACTTGAGGGTGCACTTGCTTTGGGGGTGGTCATTTTTAACCAGTTCTTTAACAATTCTATGCAAACAATCAGTTTTGACGTCCGCTTCCCTCAGCAAAATTCGTGACATTGCAATCAACACTTCCATCAGATGGTTTATATTTGTTGGGAATTACTCAGAACAGCAGAATTCTAATCAGACATTCCATTTTCTATCATAAATAAAATAAACTATTGCTAAAATAGCAATATTTTAGCGATAGGAAATTTTCTGTTGCTGAGAGATGTTAACTATAGAAATTATTACTAAAATAGCAATATTTTTGCTATATTTTTAGCAATATTTTAGCAATGGGGAAGTTTCTACCGCTGGAGGACGTTAGCAATAGAAATTATTTCCAAAATATCAATATTTTTGCAATATTTTTGCAATATTTTAGCAGTGGGGAAGCTTCTACCCCTGGAGGACATTAGCAGTAGAAAATATTGATAAAATAGCAATATTTTAGCGATTGGAAATTTTCTTTTGCTGAGAGATGTTAACTATAGAAATTATTACTAAAATAGCAATATTTTTGCTATGTTTTTAGCAATATTTTAGCAATGGGGAAGTTTCTACCGCTGGAGGACGTTAGCAATAGAAATTGTTTCTAAAATAGCAATATTTTAACAGTGGGCAATTTTCTATTGTTGGTCGACGTTAACAATAGAAACAATAGCTACAATAGCAATATTTTTGCAATATTTTAGCAATAGCGTCTCCCAACAACAGAAAATTTCCATTTCAATAGAAAACTTGAGGAAAACGTGAATTTCTGAAAAATTTCTCACTGCTGATGTCCGCTCAGAGGAGACACCCGAGTGCAAAGGGTTAAACCCCTGCTACTTACTACAATAATAACCGATTAAATAGTATATCAATGTTTTCTTCGAAGCAACCATAACTCTTTTTCACTTCTTAATTTTTTTTAAATATAGAAGAACATTTGTCCTCCTCAATTTCATTTTTATCCTGGATGTTTGAAAAAAAAAGGTCAAGGTGCGTCATAAAGTGAACTTGGTTTGGAGGCGGTCATTTTTAACCATTTTCTAACAAATCTATGCACGTTTCCCTCAGCAAAATTCGTGACATTGCGATCAACGAATCCGTTTGTCTTGGCTGAATAAGCCACTCCCATCAGATGATTTATATTTGATGGGAATCACACAGAACATCAGAATTCTAATCAGACATCCACCCTGACTCTTCAGCTTGCACATTCTTTAAACACATTCAAAACAGTATAGTTCACAACCAGTCATACATTCCAATCAAACATATTAAAATCAAGAAACAACGATTATCTGCACGTATTCTACCCCTAAATATTCAAGCGTAACTAAAACATCGCTTGAAGCGCATAATAGACAACCTATCTATTCCGTGCGCATTGAACAGTATCAATATTAACCCTTTGCATCAGCATTGATTAGTGATGGAGGATGTTAAACTTATTTCACCGCAGCTTCTTCAGAAATGCATGTTTCTCTCAAGCTTTCTATTGAAATGGAAATTTTCTATTGCTGAGAGACGTTAGCAATAGAAACAATTGCTACAATATTGTTTTTGCAATAACTTTTGCTCGAGGCTTAAGACATGTGAAAGGGTGCACTTGGTACCTGCGAGTGACACTGTTTTTCATTTTTCTTTGTCATTTTTAACCATTTCTCTAACAATTCTATGCAACCAATTCGCTTCCCCCACCAAAATTCGTAACATTGCGATCAACGAATCCGAAAATAAGCCACTCCCATCAGATGGTTTATATTTGATGGGAATTAAACAGTATAGGAGAGTTCTAATCAGACAATCCACCCTGACTCTTCAGCTTACACATTCTTTAAACACATTCAACACAGTATAGTTCACAACTAGTCATACATTCCAATCGCACATATTAAAATCTAGAAACAACGATTATCTGCACGTATTATTACACCTACCCCTAAATATTCAAGCGTAACTAAAACGTCGCTTGAAGCGCATAATAGACAACCTATCTATTCCATGCACAGTAAACACCAGTGATGATAAAAAAGTAAAGAGCCAGTCGAAGCGAGCGAAAGAAAAACAAGATGGACAAATGGTCAGGAAGAAGGGAAATTAAATACGAGGAGGCGCGAGAAAGGGGTGGAAACGCGGAGGAAGGAAAGAATTTGGCGAGGGTGGCCACCGTTCGCGAAGTAACTTCACGTCGGCCACGTACTCCGCCGCGGCGTTATTAGTCGTTAATTATGGCTGGCACGTGACACCGGAAGTCGCTTAATTGAACGGATCCGTATCTTCGCCGCGAACCACCTGTCGCATTTGCGATTCCTCGCGTCGAGGCGCGACTCGCTTCGTAACGAGTCCGCCCTGTTGGACATCGCAGAAGACAAATTGTGCAGCTCGAGTGGGCGAGCGTAATTTTCCGCCCAGCGAACGCTGCGGAATCGTTGCTGTTCGAAACAGTGCACAGCGTTCTCAGCCTAGTATTACGATCAAATGTTTGGATGGAGAAGGGTGACTGTCCGAATTTTAAGCGAACATGGGCTCATTTGATCGATGTATCGATGATGTATCGTTGTTTGATACTAAGAGGGTTAATTTTTTCTATCCAGATGTGGGATTTGGAATACTGAGTGCTGTTGGGACGTCTTCTCATAGGTTTGCAAGGAAATTGGTAGTTGATGACTGAGTATCGATGTATCGTCGTTGCCAATTTTCGCAAGTGTTTCTAACAACGATGTATCGTTGTTCGCCACTAAAAGGGTTAATTTTTCCACCCAGACGTGGGATTTGGCACACTGTACGCTGTTGGGACGTTTCCTCAGAGGTTTGCAAGGAAATTGATAGTTTTATAAATTTATTTTGAAGTAGAGTTCTCTCGCAATGCGAATAGTAAAGCGCCATCAAAAACGCAACGACGATTTATTGTTGTTCGCCACTAAAACGGTTAATTTTTCCCACCCAGACGTGGGATTTGGCATACTGAGTGCTATTGGGACGTCTCCTCAGAGGTTTGCAAGGAAATTGATAGTTTTATAAATTTATTTTGAATTAAAGTTCTCTCGCGATGCGAATAGTAAGAAACTATTGCATACGCAACGACGATGTATCGTTGTTTAGCACTAAAAGGGTTAATTTTTCCCACCCAGACGTGGGATTTGGCATACTGAGTGCTATTGGGACGTCTCCTCAGAGGTTTGCAAGGAAATTGATAGTTTTATAAATTTATTTTGAAGTAGAGTTCTCTCGCGATGCGAATAGTAAGAAACTATTGCATACGCAACGACGATGTATCGTTGTTCGCCACTAAAAGGGTTAATTTCTCCCACCCAGATGTGCGATTTGGCACACTGCGCGCTGTTGGGACGTCTCCTTAAAGGTTTGCAAGGAAATTGATTGTTGACGACTGAGTATCGATGTATCGTCGTTGCCACTTTTCGCAAGTGTTTCTAACAACGATGTATCGTTGTTCGCCACTAAAAGGGTTAATTTTTCCACCCAGACGTGGGATTTGACACACTGTACGCTGTTGGGACGTTTCCTCAGAGGTTTGCAAGGAAATTGATAGTTTTATAAATTTATTTTGAATTAAAGTTCTCTCGCGATGCGAATAGTAAGAAACTATTGCATACGCAACGACGATGTATCGTTGTTTGGCACTAAAAGGGTTAATTTTCTCCACCCAGACGTGGGATTTGGCACACTGCGCGCTGTTGGGACGTCTCCTCAAAGGTTTGCAAGAAAATTGATAGTTGATGACTCAGTATCGATGTATCGTCGTTGCCACTTTTCGCAACTGTTTCTAACAACGATGTATCGTTGTTCGCCACTAAAAGGGTTAATTTTTCCCACCCAGACATGGGATTTGGCACACTGCGCGCTGTTGGGACGTCTACTCAGAGCTAAGTTAGGATGAAAGAGACTCGCACTCGCGAGCTGAACTCTGTTATCCGTACGAGAACTCGGCCAGAGGCTAGAAATTAAGATCGCGTTACGACTGGGGCGGACTTTCGTAGTTCGCAGACAAACTTTGTAATTCCCCGGCTAATTTCCGACTTTGTAATCGGTCTATTCCCTAACGAGACTGACCGCAAGCTCGACCAACGATGCTGCGACGTTTGAAACGCGAACCTGTGAAATCGTGAAATCGAAGATTGTGTTTTGCACGATCTGCGTCGTGGATGTTAAGAACCTGTCTGGTTTCGCTGGAATTTTGCGAGTAACTCTGTTTTGTACTTGGAAATAACACTTGCGAGAAGAACTTTGGCGATTTGAACTTTGAGACCTTGAATTTTACTAAAAACTTTTTAAATGAGAATAAACTTGATTTTCTACCTTTAAACGAAAACAAACTCTTGTATGTCTCTTTAAAAACTTAATTTCTATTTCAGTTCCTCAAGTTTTAAAATTGTACAAAAAGAATCGAGGACTTTTGGCGACTCGAAGGTTGATGCCTTGAATTTTACTAAAAAGATTTTAAATGAGAATAAACTTGATTTTCTACCTTTAAACGAAGACGATTTCTTATACATCTTTTTAAAAACTTAATTTCTATTTCATTTCCTCAAGTTTTAAAATTGCACAAAAAGAATCGAGGACTTTTGGCTACTCGAAGGTTGATGCCTTGAATTTTACTAAAAAGATTTTAAATGAGAATAAACTTGATTTTCTACCTTTAAACGAAGACAAATTCTTGTATGTCTTTTTAAAAACTTAACTTCCATTTCATTTTGTCAAGTTTTAAAATTAAAAAAGGAGAAATCAAGGGTTTTTGATGTCTTCAACGTAGAAATTTAAAATTTAATTAAAATATAATTCTCTACATTATAATATTATTATTTATATATATATATTATATATATGTTAATTTGAAGATAGATTTATAATATAGAAAATTATATTTTAATTAAAATTTAAATCTCTACATTGGAGGCGTCAAAAATCCTTCTTGGTTCCTCTCTTAAATTTTTAAAATTTGAAAAAACAAAATAAGGGTTAGTTTTTAAAAGTTTCTCGAGATATATATAAAAATTGAAAGGTATATCTCCAACGTAGAAAATTATGTCCACTCACAGCTTGAAATTCTTAAAAAAATTTAAGATTTCAACGTTTAAGTCGTCAGAAGTCCTTCTCGATCCTTTAAAAAAATTTTTTAAATTTGGAAAAAGCAATAATAGGAATAAAATTCTTTAACCCTTTCAATGCAAATTTTTTAATTCTACAGTGACGTGTAAATAATAATATTAAAGTCATCCAAAAAAATCTTTATTCATCTCAGAAGTAATAGAATTGTGATTAATATATTTATGTTAATTATAATTGCGTGGTACCTGAGAGGCACACTTGGAGCGTTAAGGGTTGAAAGTTGTCGATTGAAATTTTCGAGAGAAAATCGTCAAATTTTTAAGCAACCGATCTGTTTCGATTGTTCTTCGAACCACGCGTCGAAATGACGTTCTATCGCAGCATTTCGCGATCATGTTTCCGAAGATGGATCTTATCTACAGTTCTCAGAGAATCAGAGCACATCGTTTTCCATTGAAGCTCCCCAGTTTCAGATGCGACGACGTGTCTTCCTCGAAACGTCGCTCGTCACTTCCTTCGTTCCGTTTATGGTTTTATTTTATCAGCATTGTTAATGTTACACTTTATTAATGGATATGTTCTGTTTGTTAACAGATACGTAAATGTATAATCCATTTACACATTTTATACAAGCAGTGTTCAGTGATTATGGTGTAAAACAAGGGGGTAGTTTCAATTTTCACGTGAAACTCTTTTCTGATTTTGAGAAAAACGATTTTGCAAATCTGAATGGTATTGCAGTGAGTTAACTGTAAATTTCGAGTTGATGGATTTCTGTTCAGTTTACAGATTTTATATACGCGATGTTCAGTGATTGTGGTGTAAAACAAGGGGGTGGTTTCAATTTTTCACGTGAAACTCTTTTCTGATTTTGAGAAAAATAATTTTGAAAATCTGAAAGGTATTGCAGTGAGTTGACTGTAAATTTCGAGTTGATGGACTTCTGTTCAGTTTACAGATTTTATATACGTGATGTTCAGTGATTGTGGTGGAAAACAAGGGGGTGGTTTCAATTTTTCACGTGAAACTCTTTTCTGATTTTCAAATCCAAAAAAAGACAATACCACAAACATCGTTCACGACGTTTTCCAAACTCTCCTAATTTAAAACTTGAAACGCATCCACAGCTCAACCACCATGCTATCCCCATCGATGGGGACTGCACGCAGTTCTAAAAGCAGTACGACTTTACGACTTCACAAACCAACCTCCCCAAATCCAAATCCAAAGAAAAAGACAATACCACAAAGCAGCTCTGGAAGCAGTACGACTTCACGACTTCACAAACCAACCTCCCCCAAATCCAAAAAAAAAGACAATATCACAAAGCAGCTCTGGAAGCAGTACGACTTTGCAAACCAACCTCCTCCAAATCCAAATCCAAACAAAATACAATACCACAAACATCGTTCACGACGTCTCTCAAACTCCCCTAATTTAAAACTTGAAACGCATCCACAGCTCAACCACCTTGCTATCCCCATTGATGGGGACTGCACGCAGCTCTACAAGCAGTACGACTTCACGACTTCACGAATTCACAAGCCAACCTCCCCTAAATCCAAAAAAAAAAAGACAATACCACAAAGCAGCTCTGGAAGCAGTACGACTTCACGACTTCACAAACCAACCTCCCAAATCCAAATTCAAAGAAAAAAAAATCCCACAAACAACGTTCACAACGTCTCCCAAACTCCCCTAATTTAAAAACTTGAAACGCATCCACAGCTCAACCACCTTGCTACCCCCATCGTTCCAGCTTGGCTCTGGAAGCAGCACGCGAAACCACGCACCGTGCCAATGTTCCTTCCGACTCGACTCGACGGGAGAAGATTGGCGAAAGTTGCCAGCAATCCGCAGGGAGAGCGCCGCTAATTAAGTTGACGAACATCCGTTGGCGCGTAACTGGCGAGCAGCCCCGACGCGCGTTCACCCGTGCGAATCGATCGCGATTTCCGCGGCTCGACGCGGCGACGATTGTCCGCCGCGATCCGGGAAACGAGGGAAACGCGAGGATAAGGATAACGCGCGGTTTCGCGAATCGGACGTAAGTTCCTGGCGCCTGCGCGTCGCGGGTCGCGCGTACGCCGCGGCAAAGTATATATGCGAGCGTAGCCGCTCGAGGCGTCACATTGCGTCCTCGAGAGTACGTCCTTCGTCTTTCCGGGCCCGAAAACAGGATTCGACGGATCCTCCGTGCGCCACGCGTCGTCCCTTTGTCGTTTCGTCGTCGTCTCGCAGTCGTTCAGCGAGAGAGAGCCCTCGCGAGGCTTGGGTCGAGCCGCTGGAGCAACCGCGGGGTGAGAAACGAAAGTCGCGCGGTCTCGATCGAGGAAGATCCAGGAGGAGATCGAGGAGGAGCTGAGGAACTGGACAGAGGAAGGACCCACTGATGGTCTGATCCTGTTGGGAAGCAGAAAGACCCTTCGAACCCAGCGTAGCTCACAGATGGGCAACGGAGTGATACCATTGATGGTGGTGGCGATGGTGCCCATAATCGCTGGTACCATCGGGCAGCGCGCTCTTGGGAAGAGGAGCGCCACGAGCATCGACTATCCGGACTATCCGAGCAAATACGACGAGTACCCGGTGAGTAAGCTGCGGTTTAAGGTGCGATCAACAAGTAGAGTCGCGTTTCGGCGCGAGAGTAAGTGAAGAGGGGTAGTTTTAAATACTTTGCAGTCTTGCGTCGAGATAGATTGGACGTTGGTTTTTTTTTGGCGAGTTTTAGTTGATTTTAAGCCTTTGGACTCGGATGTTTCCTCTATTGATTAGTGATGAAGAAGATTAAAATTATTACAGCATAACTTTTTGAGAAATGCGAGTTTTCCTGGGTTTTCCTATTGAAATTGTAATTTTCTATGGCTGAGAAACATCAGCAATAGAAACTGTTGTTAAAATATTGCAATTTTATTGTCTTCTCTGAGAAGACATCAGCATTGATTAGTGATTACAGAAGTCAAACTTATTCCATCGCTACTTTTTGAGAAATGCGATTCTTCAAGTTTTTTATTGAAATAAAAATTTGCTATGGTTGGGAAACATTAGCAATAGAAACTATTGTTAAAATATTGCAATTTTATTGTCCTCTCTAAGAAACCATCAGCATTGATTAGTGATTACAGAAGTCAAACTTATTCCATCGCAACTTTTTGAGAAATGCGATTCTTCAAGTTTTTTATTGAAATAAAAATTTGCTATGGTTGGGAAACATTAGCAATAGAAACTGTTGTTAAAATATTGCAATTTTATTGTCCTCTCTGAGAAGACATCAGCATTGATTAGTGATTACAGAAGTCAAACTTATTCCATCGCAACTTTTTGAGAAATGCGTTTCCTTCAAGTTTTCTATTGAAATGAAAATTATCTATTGCTAAAATATTGCTATTTTAGCAAATTTCCATTGCTAACGTCTGGGAAAGAATCGAGTGCAAAGGGTTAAAAATTAATTTATCAAATAAACTTTCAATATACATAATAAAAATTTCTCATCTTTTTTTATTCATCGAAACCTTATTTTATAGCTTCAATTATTTTAAGATGTAATTATCAATAAATTCACTGGAAATAAATTGGACTTGCTAGAACGCTAAATCTTGGGACTGCAAAGGGTTAACGCTGGCTTTACGTGGCGCTTCAAATTTCATTGGAAAAGTCACAAAAATTGTGCACACTTTTCTTTCACCTCTTTCGTATTAACTTTTATCCATTTAGCAAGAGAAATTTTGTATTGACGTTTATTTTCTTCAGAAGTTGTGAAATATTGAAATTCTCTGTGTGGTATATCCTATCTACACGATTATGCGAACAATCTGACGCATCTTGTAACGTAAACTTAAATGTTAGTAATTGGTTTCACCCATGCAAGCATTAGAGCAGTGATAAATATGAATTCAGTCGCGATACCTCGATCCAGCTGTTTCAAATGAAATAAGTCCAACAACAATTTGTATTTCCTTCATAAGTTGTGAAATATTGCAATTCTCTGTGTGGTATATCCTATCTCTATGATTATGTGAACAATCTGACGCATCTTGTAACGTAAGCTTAAATGTTAGTAATTGGTTTCACCCATACAAGCATTACAGCAGTGATAAATATGAATACGATCCAGCTATTTTTTTTTTTTTTTGTATTAAGGTTTATTTCCTTCATAAGTTGAGAAATATTGCAACTCTCTGTGTGGTATATCCTATCTCCACGATTATGCGAACAATCTGACGCATCTTGTAACGTAAGCTTAAATATTAGTAATTGGTTTCACCCATGCAAGCATTACAGCAATGATAAATATGAATACGATCCAGCTTTTTTTTTTGTATTAAGGTTTATTTCCTTCTTAAGTTGAGAAATATTGCAATTCTTTGTGTGGTATATCCTATCTCTATGATTATGCGAACAATCTGACACATCTTGTAACGTAAGCTTAAATGTTAGTAATTGGTTTCACCCATGCAAGCATTACAGCAATGATAAATATGAATACGATCCAGCTTTTTTTTTTGTATTAAGGTTTATTTCCTTCATAAGTTGAGAAATATTGCAACTCTCTGTGTGGTATATCCTATCTCCACGATTATGCGAACAATCTGACGCATCTTGTAACGTAAGCTTAAATATTAGTAATTGGTTTCACCCATGCAAGCATTACAGCAATGATAAATATGAATACGATCCAGCTTTTTTTTTTGTATTAAGGTTTATTTCCTTCTTAAGTTGAGAAATATTGCAATTCTTTGTGTGGTATATCCTATCTCTATGATTATGCGAACAATCTGACACATCTTGTAACGTAAGCTTAAATGTTAGTAATTGGTTTCACCCATGCAAGCATTACAGCAATGATAAATATGAATACGATCCAGCTTTTTTTTTTGTATTAAGGTTTATTTCCTTCATAAGTTGAGAAATATTGCAACTCTCTGTGTGGTATATCCTATCTCCACGATTATGCGAACAATCTGACGCATCTTGTAACGTAAGCTTAAATATTAGTAATTGGTTTCACCCATGCAAGCATTACAGCAATGATAAATATGAATACGATCCAGCTTTTTTTTTTGTATTAAGGTTTATTTCCTTCTTAAGTTGAGAAATATTGCAATTCTTTGTGTGGTATATCCTATCTCTATGATTATGCGAACAATCTGACACATCTTGTAACGTAAGCTTAAATGTTAGTAATTGGTTTCACCCATGCAAGCATTACAGCAATGATAAATATGAATACGATCCAGCTTTTTTTTTTGTATTAAGGTTTATTTCCTTCATAAGTTGAGAAATATTGCAATTCTCTGTGTGGTATATCCTATCTCTATGATTATGTGAACAATCTGACGCATCTTGTAACGTAAGCTTAAATATTAGTAATTGGTTTCACCCATGCAAGGGTGAATTTTTTTTTTTTTTTTTTGTATTAAGGTTTATTTCCTTAACTATTTTTTTTTTTGTATTAAGGTTTATTTCCTTCTTAAGTTGTGAAATATTGCAATTCTCTGTGTGGTATATCCTATCTCTAAGTGTGGTATACCTATCCCTACGGATATGCGTCAATCTGACGCATTTTTTAATGTAAGCGTAAGTGTTAATGAATTGGTTTCTTCGTGCAAATATTATGGCAATAATAAGTATGAATGCAATGGTAATACCTCGATATCGAATGGAATAAGGCTGACAAGCATCAAAGGAAAGAAAGAAACGCGCAAAGTGAATTGCAGTCATAGTGCGAAGACATATTGAAAGCTTTAGTTGGTATTAGTTTCTGCGTTGAAGAATAAATCTCTAAATAAGTCTCTAAACGTATGTCTCGTCTTTTCGTTTTCATTTTCAACGCATTGTTAACTCGTGGTTAACTTTCCACGACCAAAGTTGACGAGTTGACTCGTGTTTGCACTTGCATTATTTATTTCAATTTGAAACCCACGGCAATATAAAATATTGCGAAAGCTTTATTTATCGATTTAGTCGTGTCTGCTTTATTAGAAAAAAATACATTTCTTGTTGTTTAGGTTTTCATCGCGATTTTAGTATTTCAAAAAGACCACCTCCGCATACTATTTCATTGGAATTTCATTATCGATACTTAAGCAGAGTTCGAAGAAATATCGAGGTATAGTTTTTAACAAGCCACATGTTGGTTTTTTTGGAAAGAAAAGTTCTGATACCATAAATCTGGATAAAAAATTTCTATAAATTATAGTCAGTGACATGAGATGACTGTTCAGAAAGTATGACATCTATAAATATCTTCACAACCAATAGTAGGATTTCTATGAAATTTGGAAAACAATGTACAGTATTAATAATTAATAGTAATATATAGTATTTCAAAAGTATTGACAAAGTTTAAACGAAATTAAATTTTCAATTTAGTTTTCTACCACTTCATTTAATGTATAACATGGAGCAAAAAATAATAATTAATTTTTAAAAAGTTCAAGAGTTCACTCAGTAAAAGAAAAGCATAATAATATTTAGGAATATCTTATTATCCAGTTTTTTTATATAGTAATTTTATTTACTCCAATATCTTTTTAATGTACGATATTTTTGTAAACACTCAAACAGTCGAACATTCAAACTTTCTTTTTTATTACTTAGAAAGAGTTATGCGAAAGAAAAACAAGCATTGATGAGTGCGTTACTAATATTTACGAACGTCCTGCATAAAAGGTGTTAACACCCGACTCGCCCATAGTGTTTTAACCTTTTAGACATGGCTGAATTTTGCGAAGAAAAATTTGTTTCTCTGTACGTCAGAATTCTATGCGAATTACGCATAAATTATACAACACTACAATGTGTGATGGACAATGCTGTTCAGAAAGATGAGGTCCTCGAAAGTCACCATAGTTGCGCGTCGTTTAAAAAGAAGATAGCCGTGAAAGCCACTGTAGTGGCGCGTTTTTCAGAAATATGACGTCTTCGAAGGCTAGTATAGTAGCATTTTGTTCAGAAAGATGAGATCCTTGGAAGATACTATAGTGGTGCTTTGTTCAAAAAGATCCTTGGAAGACACTATAGTGGTGCTTTGCTCAAAAAGATGAGATCCTCGAAGGTTAGAATAGTGGTGCTTTGATCAGAAAGATGAGATCCTTGGAAGACACTATAGTGACGCTTTGTTCAGAAAAATGAGATCTTTGAAAGACACTATAGTGGTGCTTTGGTCAAAAAGATGACATCCTTGAAGGCTAGTATAGTTGTGCTTTGCTCAGAAAGATGAGATCCTTGAAAGACACTATAGTAGTGCTTTGTTTAAAAAGATGACATCCTCGAAGGCTAGAATAGTGATGCTTTGATCAGAAAGATGACATCCTCAAAGTCTAGAATAGTGGTGCTTTGTACAGAAAGAAGACATCCTCGAAAGCCACTATAGTAACGCTTTGTTCAGAAAGATGAGATCCTTGAAAAACACTGTAGTGGTGCTTTGCTCAGAAAGATGAAATCCTCGAAAGCCACTATAGTGGTGCTTTGCTCAGAAAGATGACATCCTCGAAAGCCACTATTGTGGTGCTTTGCTCAGAAAGATGAGATCCTTGGAAGACACTATAGTAGTGTTTTGTTCAAAAAGATGACATCCTCGAAGGCTAGAATAGTGGTGCTTTGTACAGAAAGAAGACATCCTCGAAAGCCACTATAGTAACGCTTTGTTCAGAAAGATGAGATCCTTGAAAAACACTGTAGTGGTGCTTTGCTCAGAAAGATGAAATCCTCGAAAGCCACTATAGTGGTGCTTTGCTCAGAAAGATGACATCCTCGAAAGCCACTATTGTGGTGCTTTGCTCAGAAAGATGAGATCCTTGGAAGACACTATAGTAGTGCTTTGTTTAAAAAGATGACATCCTCGAAGGCTAGAATAGTGGTGCTTTGTTCAGAAAGATGAGATCCTCGAAAGCCACTATTGTGGTGCTTTGCTCAGAAAGAAGACATCCGCGAAAGCCACTATAGTGGCGCATCGTGGCTAAGAGGTTAAGTGCCGCCGCGGAAAAAACAGAAACAGCGAGGGGGCTGAACGAATTACGTCAAAAGCAGTGGGAGGTAATGTCGGAATGGGAGTGGGCGCGGGGGACAATCGAACGTGGCGGTTCGACGACTTTTCTTAATATTTCAGACACCGCTGCTAGCTGATCTCGATCAATCGTCTCGATAACGTCTCGTAGGAAACTTTTGGCTCCTTTTGTTAGTTTCGCAGAGAGTTTGGTCCTCGAGTTGTCAGAGAGTGTTTCAGTGGGTGGTCGCTTTAATCCTCCGTTTGCAGTTTAGGGTTTTTCGAATTCAAAACTTTTGGGAACACCTTTGATAGCTTTCTGCACAAGTAAACTAACTAATTTCACTGTGAAATTAGACTTACAAATTGTAGAAATTATGGAGTTAAAATATAATAAAATGATTTCTATCAGTGATGTTCAAAATTGTTGCAATTAAGTATTTCTTTGCCAATAATGGTTCGTTTCAAATCCTTATCGATGATATTTTTCATTCACCTTTTGCATGATTGAATAGCACAGATTTTTGACGATTATATTAATCAAATTCTGCATGAAATTCTCAGCAAATCGCACGTTCGATGAATTATTTCGTTCGTTCTTCCCAACGAATCCGAAAGTGAAGTGGAACACATGCCACATCATGTCGCAATCAACAAGTAGGTTTGCGCTTTTCCACTGAATCAATTCGAAGACACACGCTTCATCGCTCTTTTCTTGCTCTTTGAAATTTTCTATAATTTATAATTTGAGAAATTTTTTACTTTTCCAATCGCTGATTCTTTTTCCTTCGTCAACTCACTGACGGCTGTTTCTAAATTAAAAGCTGTGTACGATTTCGAAATTGCAATGGAGGACGCTGTGACTTTCCTTGTTTTCCCTTCCATTAATTTATTGGTGATTTTTTTTAATACTTATAACTTGAAAATTAGACAAATTGGATACAGAGATTTATTATAAAATTTTTGTTGCTTTCTCTTGCACTAACTTATTGTCGATCGTTTTTAAATGAAAAGTAGTTAACCCTTTGTACTCAAAGCTTTAGAAATTATAGAAATTATGACCGCAAATTGAAACTATTGATGCATTTCTCAAAAATATATACGAGATTCTTTTTAAAGTCAAAAATTACACTCTTTTCTATATCTTTTCTACCTTTCTTCCCCCTATTAGTCGCCTCTTACGACAAGCAGGGGATACTGTGGGTGTATTCTGATCCCCACCGCACAGGGATAGAAATAATATATAAATGCACATTTTGTAAATAGAAAACCGTGTCGAATTATACTAAGACCAAACATCGTCAACTAAACAGCTTAAATACATTATTCAGAAAATTTAGAGCCAGTTTTATTGAAAACTGTTCTTCCTTCCTAAGATGGCGCTCAACCATCTTAAAATTATCTACACAAAAGTCGTCCATGCATTTCTGAAAAAGTTTCGGTGGAATAAGTTTAATCACTAATCAATTCTGATGTTCCTTTGAGTGCAAAGGATTAAAAGAAGCGAAAATACTTGCGATTTAAAAATGACATTGCATACAGGAAATTATTAAGTTTAAAGAAGACTCTAAGATTGTTATTGCAAAAAAATATCCATTTCGCGGTAATTTAAATGAAACATTGAAAATGTTTCTATGACTACAATATCCTGCGGATGTGTAAAAACAGAAAGTAACTTGGAAGTGCCTGAGGTCGTGTATACAAGGGGTGCATTCGAACCTCTCGTAAAACTTGCAAAGTGACGAATTTACATAAAAAAATAGGATGAGAATATTTAGTACCTGGTATTCTGTTATCTAGAAAATGGAATTTGAAAATTCACAAGTGTCTATGATACGACAAATATAATTAACGAGAGACTGTTCCATATTAAAGCAGAGTGTTATTCGCTAAATGAACTAATAGAAAACTGAATGAAAAATTTCATTTCGTTTAAACTTCATCCATTCTTTTGAAATACTATATATTAGTTTTGAATGATTTCATTATTAATACTATAGATCATTACTATAATCATCATTTAATATTAAATCATATCTATTATTACTATATATATATATTACTATTAATTATCAGTACTATATATCACTTTTGAAATACTATATATTATTTGCAAAATTTCATCGAAATCCTAGCATTAGTCGCAAAGATATTACTTATTTTCTAAAGGGTGCACTTTCTGTATATTTCACTAATTCTCGCCCAACACACGTACGAGTTCAGCTCGCGCTGTTACCCACCCATAGTGCCTTAACCCTTTTAGTACCAGTCAAAAGCAGTGTACTTAAGTGAAGAATACTGACCCAGTTTGATATAATTTGGTAAGGTTCGAAAAAAAAATCATTTGAAAAAAAAGTAACAATGATACTTAAAAAATTAAAAAAGGAACACACTTCAAAATCAAATTACTCGAATTAAACAAACAATTTGAAACTTTACTAGAAACTGTTTACAAATTTAAACTTTACTTCACTTGAAATATCATTCCAAGTTTCTACACTTGTTCTAATTAATAAATACCCTTGAATTCCAGTAATTTGAAATTAAGAAATTAATATAAACTTGCATCACTTCAGTTGATTTCAAATGTTTTTTCAAGTTGGAGCAAAATTGAAATTCATCCAACTCATCCCCTGTTTTAATCTTTGTGATTTAAATACTAACACTTTTGCACTCGAAACTTTCTAAAAATGGTTCTAATTAGTGACTGAGAATCACCTCTCGAGTGCAAAGGGTTAATAGTCAAATACTAACCCTTCACATTTAACCCTTTTAGTGCCAGTCGAAAGAATTGTTCTTAAGTGAAGAATACAAATCCAGTTTGATGTAATTTGGTAAGGTTTGAGAAAAGAATCATTTGAAAAAAAGTAACAATGATACTTAAAAAATTTTAAAAGGAACACATTTTGAAATAAAAGTGGAATGAATTAATGCCACTTTATTTCAATATTTGTTGAAAATCATATTAATAATGCTTGTCTAAAATCATTAAGAAAAATGGAAACATCAGTTTTACATTTATTAACAATATTTGCAAATAAGAAGAACCATCGTTTGGTCATAGTTTGATGTAGATAAATACTGCATTCTGAATTATTTGTAACAAAATTTTTAATATCAAAATACCAAAACTAAATGATAATCCCATGATACACAGTATCAATATCTTTTTCATTCAGTTCTAACTCGTCAATTAACCCTTTGCACTCGAGAGGTGATTCTCAGTCACCAATTTGAACCATTTTTGGAAAGTCTCGAGTGCAAAGGGTTAATTGAACTACTTCTGTATCATCCATGAGGGATGGATGGAATAAAATCTAATTAATTACAACGTTTTAAATATTTATTTCCAGACAAAGTCTTTCGCGATGCGAATAGTAAGAAACCATCGCATACGCAACGATATATCATCGTTACCATTTTTCGCAAGTGTTTCCAATAACGATGTATCATTGTTCGCCACTAGAAGGGTTAAATAGTGACACTTGATACTTAAATACTGCCAAAAGGGATTAAAACACAAGCTTTACACTTTCACACTTGACTTTAAAATTATCGTTAGAAAAACGTGCAGCCCAGAAAAATGCTGCTTTAATTACATTAACAAAGTTGCAGAAGCGTAACTAATTCGACTCTGTACTGTAAACTCGAACTCGAAATCAAGCGAATAGTAAGAAGCCATCGCATACGCAACGATATATCATCGTTACCATTTTTCGCAAGTGTTTCCAACAACGATGTATCATTGTTCGCCACTAGAAGGGTTAAATAGTGACACTTGATACTTAAATACTGCCAAAAGGGATTAAAACACAAGCTTTACACTTTCACACTTGACTTTAAAATTATCGTTAGAAAAACGTGCAGCCCAGAAAAATGCTGCTTTAATTACATTAACAAAGTTGCAGAAGCGTAACTAATTCGACTCTGTACTGTAAACGCGAACTCGAAATCAAGCGAATAGTAAGAAGCCATCGCATACGCAACGATATATCGTCGTTACCATTTTTCGCAAGTGTTTCCAATAACGATGTATCATTGTTCGCCACTAAAAGGGTTAAATAGTGACACTTGATACTTAAATACTGCCAAAAGGGATTAAAACACAAGCTTTACACTTTCAAACGTTATTTTAAAATTATCGTTAGAAAAAAATACTGCTTTAATTACATTAACAAAGTTGCAGAAGCGTAACTAATTCGACTCTGTACCGTAAACGCGAACTCGAAATCAAGCGAACAGATCTGTACGAGGCTTAACGTTCCTCAAAGTGTCCAAGCGAACAGATCAAAGGGAGAGACGGCTCGCGAACGCGTTCTCCCCACTAAAATGGTCAATTTCTATCAATTCCATTCTCTACTTTCGCCTTCGTTCCTCGCATAAACTCTTCTCTGATTCTCGTATCAGTCGCACCAGCTATTATTAACGATCGACATCGAACCAGAACCGACTGAACCCACCCCAACTTTCGATCTCGTGCGCCATAGTGTACAGTTTCCATCCAGTAATCGCGTTATAGAATATCCAATTCTATGGGTAACTTATCCCTGTTCCAGCTGTGGAACGTTCCGTCCTGAAACTCATTCGGCTCGAATTTCTCCATCATTCGGTCGATTCGTTCCCCACGAGCTTATTTATTTAACGGTAAATAAAAGCTGCCCCCGCTGTCGCGGCTCCATCTTGCTCCTATTTGCTCAGCGACGACGAACCCGGAAGTTCCTCCAGCCGCTTCGTCCGATCGATGGTGTTTCATTTTTCGTTAGTGGATGTACACTTCGCGATGTCCTTTTTATAGACCCTCATCGATCACATCGAGGGTGATCGTTCCTCGTGTTCTCCACGAACACGAAATTCGCAGTCGCAATCTGCAGTCGCGTCAATTTTACGCGTGGACGTCGCGCTAATCACGGAATTAATTTTTGGTGAACGAACGCAAGATTACGAAGGGAGAACACAATTGATCAATCGCTATTTGAACGATAGTGTGCTCTGATTTTGTGTAAAAATTGTAGTCTATTGTTGGATGCCAACTCATTTGCCATAATCACTGTTCTTGTAAATACGGATTCGTCCCAAACAGTGAGGTGCTATTACTCATTCCTTGCGTCACGTCTGACCTTTGTCTCATCCTCGACCCTTGGCTACTCCCTCCAAAACTATCTCTTCCCACGCTCCTTACAAATCCCTTAAATACCACACTCGAAAAAGAATCGCTCAGTTTCATATATCTAGAATTCCGTATACGCCACGAATAAACCTCTTTGGATATAGAAAAAGTGTTTACTCGATTCCTTCGACCCAGAATCCAACACTATAGTTCGCCATCGTGCAGTGTCTTTCAAAGAAGTCTACAATACGAAGCTCTGATTTTCGAGGTCGCAAAAGTAATTAGTTTGGCGTCCTCCTTTATTTTTCTGTTCGTTCAGAGGGTCAAAGTAAAATTCGTCATCGAATGCAATTTTATTAATCTCATAATTCATAGAAAAGTTACAAGAAATGCGAAACATCGCGCGATATTCTCTGATTGTTTCCAGTTTTCAGACAGAAACGAGCATCGAAAAATCAACCAGAAGTTCGCGAAAGTAGAAAAAAGAAGGCATTACGCTGATGTTTGCTACAACTCGAAAGAGGGGTTTCTAGTAATTAAGTTTCTTCTCTTTTTTTTTTTTTCTTTCTTTCGATTAACTTGATTGCAGTAATGAGAATACTGTATTTCACGGACAAAAGGCCATCGATATTTAATTATCAATAGGGACGAAGAAAGACAAGCAGTGGAGTCCAATAGATTGTCCGTGGAGGAGGAATTGCGTTAAATAGATGTAACAATCGAGGCGGACAGAGATCCGTGGAAGAAGTCAACATTTCTACGAGAATTCCCTCAGAAAACTAGAATGACCAGTCTATTTGCACGATTAATCTTGTTACAGTATTGGAAATTTGTTCGATCTCGATATACCTTTTCTTGTTTCTCTAAATAGTTTCGCAGTTTCGAGAGAAATATATAGATTTGTATTGCTGTTATCGACGATTAACCCTTTGCATTCGAGAACTCTGGAGCCATTTAAAATTTGTCTGCAAAATTAAGGGTTTTTGAGCAGAGCCATTGAAAATTTGTCTTCAAAATCGGTGGTTTCAGAACAGAACCATTTTAAATTTGTCTTCAAATTCTAGAGCTTCTGAGTAGATTCATTTTAAATTTGCTTCAAACTTAAAGACTTCAGAATAGAGTCGTTTTAAATTTTTCTTCAAACTTAAGGTCTTCAAAGTAGAGTCATTTTAAATTTCTCTTCAGAATCGAGGGTTTCAGAGCAGAGCCATTTTAAATTTGTCTTCAAAATCAAGGGTTTCAGAGCAGAGCCATTTTAAATTTGTCTTCAAATTCTAGAGCTTCTGAGTAGATTCATTTTAAATTTGCTTCAAACTTAAGGTCTTCAGAATAGAGTCACTTTAAATTTTTCTTCAAACTTAAGGTCTTCAGAGTAGAGTCATTTTAAATTTGTCTTCAAACTTAAAGGCTTCAGAGCAGAGCCATTTAAAATTTGTCTTCAAATTCTAAAGCTTCTGAGTAGGTTCATTTTAAATTTGTCTTCAAACTTAAAGGCTCCATAGTGGAGTCATTTAAAATTTGTTTTCAAACTCGAGGACTCCAGAGTAGAGTCATTTTAAATTTGTCTTCAAACTCGAGGATTCCTGAACGGAGTCATTTAAAATTTATCTTTAAAATCGAGGAATCCTGAGCAGATTCATTTTAAATTTGTCTTTAAACTCGAAGGCTCTAGAGCAGAGCCATTTAAAAATCTACAATCTCGAGGACTTGGGAGCAGAGTCATTTAAACTTTGAATCAAAATTGAAACCAAAATCGAAAGCTCCAGAGCAGAATCATTTAAAATTTGTCTTCAAAATCGAGGACTCCAGAACAGAACCATTTAAAATTTATCTTCAAATTCAAGGGCTCCAAAGTGGAGCCATTTAAAATTTGTCTTCAAAATCGAGGACTCCAGAGCAGAGCTATTTATTTGTCTTCAAAATTAAGAGCTCCAGAACAGAGCCATTCAAAATATAACTTAAAACTCGAGTACTCCTAAGGTTAGCCATTTTACAAACACTTAAATTTAATACCTTTGCAATTTTCAATATCCCCTTGGAGGAGCCATTTAAAATTTGTCTTCAAAATCGAGGGCTCCAGAGCAGAGCTATTTATTTATCTTCAAAATTAAGAGCTCCAGAACAGAACCATTCAAAATATAACTTAAAACTCGAGTACTCCTAAGGTTAGCCATTTTACAAACACTTAAATTTAATACCTTTGCAATTTTCAATATCCCCTTGGAGGAGACTTGCAATGTCCCTTCTGAGGGGACATCCAAATGCCAAAGGGTTAAAAAATAATACTTAAGTCTCCTGTAAATACCAACAAAATTCTAAACCAGTCAAATCATCTCGATCCGTGAATCCAGCGTTAATTAACCGACTAGAGGGACGCACCAATTAAAACTCGCGAATCGCGTGTAAACAGGACTGGTTCTCGATTTTACGACGACGCAACGAGTCGTCGAGTCGAGGATTATTAATCGAGAACGACTCGAGGATCGCCGCCAAGAATGGCGCGACGGAAATTGCTGAGGGGGTTAATCGAACTGCGATGCCTGGCCTGCCTCAGTTCCTCGGAACTGAGGGCAGGTCTTGGGGGTTGCGCGTAAATTGGAACAATTAAAGGTCGACGTTACGCGGAAATTTATTACAAATGACGGAGAGTACGGCGTGCGACGCGAGGAAAGGGAGGATTTGTGAGAAATGGTCGCGCAAGGGTTGGGAAAACTGAACTTTGGACTATGATTGTGCAGCAGCAGATCGAGACAAGTGGAAACAAAAGAAAAAGTGCAACTCAGAGGCCATAGATTTGACATTTTGTTTTTGTATTTGTTCGTTTATTTTGTGGAGGGTTTTTTGAATATATTCAAAGGGCTGAAAGGGGCTTTTTGCTATTCCTAGGCTTAATTTGCCTCTATACTGCACTACAATTCGCTAAACATAATCACAACAACGTTGACAACTTGCTGACGCGTTTTAACTCGAATCAAATTTTGTTTACACTTATGCACGCATTTATCGTTGGTTTATAGTAATATAACATGGTTTCACATAACATGGCATTTTCTAGAAACCTATTTACCATGTTATGCAACGGAAACGTGCGTTCGTGAAGTGGATGGCGCATGTTAACAATAAATAGAAATAAAAAACTGTCGAAGTGAAATATCAGAGATAATTGAAGTCGATAATCATTTCATACTTAACCCTTTGCACTCTGAATTATTTTTCAATTTAGTAGTTTAGTTGCCAACAACGTCCTACTATTTCAAGGGTTTCATTTAAAATTTACTTCAAATTTACTTAAAAAAGTGGTCAGTTGCAGCACAGTTTCTTGATTGCTACTTGCAAACTCTAAAACGATTCGAAAACTTTGTTTCTTTTTTTTATTTAGCGACGTCGAGTCACGCTCGACAAAGAAGAACAAAGGGTTAACAGATAACTTCCGGTTGCTCGAATCGCAGCCTCGTTTTCATGCGAGCTGTCGAAAAAAAGATGCGACGCAGCGGTTCGATTGCTCGTTGCGTTTTCTATTAATTATTAATTATGCTAATAGGGTCTCTCTCTCTCTCGTTGTAGACGATCAGCGTGTATTTATGATCCTCCCACGCGCTGAACGAATGGCGGATGACAAGCCAGCTGTCTCTTCCGTCAACGCGTCGTTCGTCGTTCATCGTTTCGGCGTTGTGCCGGTCAATATTCGGTTTATCCGACTCGTTTCGAATATCTAATGACACTGTGCCACGGTACAGCCGCCCACGAAATTATTCGCAGGCACGATTGCTGATTTTAATGAAACGAATGGGCAGAGTGTTGATTTTCAGCTGGGCGTTCTAAATATTTCTGTTGTCGCCTAAAACGTGGGAAGAAACGACTGCAGATGGGCGAGATTGGTTTACAGAGTGCATTCGATGCTGATCAAAATATTTAAATCCTGTTTAGAAATTTTATTTTTAATTTTGGTAATGGTGAAAGTAGTTTGCATTAAAATTGACACCCTTCAATTTAGTATTTCAAACTGCATTTTTTCTTTTAATTATATGGTATTTATAGTGAGTTTTAGTTCATTCGATGCTGATAAAAATATTTAAATCCTGTTTAGAAATTTTATTTTTCATTTTGGTAATGATGGAACTAGTTTGCATTAAAATTGACACCCTGTGTATTTTAAACTGCATTTTTCTTTTAATTATATGGTATTTATAATGAGTTTTAGTTCATTCGATGCTGATAAAAATATTTAAATCCTGTTTAGAAATTTTATTTTTCATTTTGGTAATGGTGGAAGTAGTTTGCATTAAAATTGACACCCTGTGTATTTTAAACTGCATTTTTCTTTTAATTATATGATATTTATAATGAGTTTTAGTTCATTCGATGCTGATAAAAATATTTAAATCCTGTTTAGAAATTTTATTTTTAATTTTGGTAATGATGGAAGTAGTTTGCATTAAAATTGACACCCTGTGTATTTTAAACTGCATTTTTTTTCAATTATATGATATTTATAATGAGTTTTAGTTCATTCGATGCTGATAAAAATATTTAAATCCTGTTTAGAAATTTTATTTTTGATTTTGATAATGATGGAAGTAGTTTGCATTAAAATTGGCATCCTGTGTATTTTAAACTGCATTTTTTTTTAATTATATGGTATTTATAATGAGTTTTAGTTCATTCGATGCTGATAAAAATATTTAAATCCTGTTTAGAAATTTTATTTTTAATTTTGGTAATGATGGAAGTAGTTTGCATTAAAATTGACACCCTGTGTATTTTAAACTGCATTTTTTTTTCAATTATATGATATTTATAATGAGTTTTAGTTCATTCGATGCTGATAAAAATATTTAAATCCTGTTTAGAAATTTTATTTTTCATTTTGATACTGGTGGAAGTAGTTTGCATTAAAATTGACACCCTGTATATTTTAAACTACATTTTTTTTTAATTATATGGTATTTATAATGAGTTTTAGTTCATTCGATGCTGATAAAAATATTTAAATCCTGTTTAGAAATTTTATTTTTCATTTTGGTAATGATGGAAGTAGTTTGCATTAAAATTGACACCCTGTGTATTTTAAACTGCATTTTTTTTTCAATTATATGATATTTATAATGAGTTTTAGTTCATTCGATGCTGATAAAAATATTTAAATCCTGTTTAGAAATTTTATTTTTGATTTTGATACTGGTGGAAGTAGTTTGCATTAAAATTGACACCCTGTG
The DNA here is from genome assembly GCA_963969225.1 of Xylocopa violacea. Taxonomy (NCBI): domain Eukaryota; kingdom Metazoa; phylum Arthropoda; class Insecta; order Hymenoptera; family Apidae; genus Xylocopa; species Xylocopa violacea. Next base: position 28,618,253 of record CAXAJV010000004.1, read on the forward strand.
TATTTTAAACTGCATTTTTTTTTAATTATATGGTATTTATAATGAGTTTTAGTTCTCTTTTATGATCGAATGTTTTAAAATTATATATTTGAAGATAGTAGAAAATAATTGAGATCAATATTTATTAGCTTTGTCTCTTTCTATAAAACAGTATTTTAAATTGACTGCGTTTTTTTAATAAATACAAATTAAACTATTTTAATAATTTTTATAATTCATGAATAGCTTATTTTAATTAAAATTATCAGTTCCACGTTTTTCCATAATTAAATTCTAATATTGCTTTCAAAAATCATATCTGCGATAAAAAGTTTAATTTCTCTTTGGCTTTCCTTTTATCATTCAAATATGACGATGCGTAAAATAAATCGACAATTTTTTCTATCTTTCACGCTTATTTTATGGATAAAGTTTCTATGCAAACTGGAAACTAGAGACTATAAATATTATACAATATTTATTAACTCTTTGCACTCGAGGGCTCCAGAACAAAACAATTATCATTATAAAATTAATAAATGGTCAATATAAAACAGTAAAATACAGTATTAAATCCATTCTATCATAGACTCATTGTTAGCCAAAAAAATATTATATTTAAAAATGTCTTTACACGTAAAACAAATCAATATAGTTTATTTTTTATTAAATCAAATATAAAATATAAATATAGCTTTATTTTTTATATATTAAATCAAACTAAAGCTAATAATCATTTGGATAGGTTGTTTTTCATTTTCGACACTTAATACATAATAACAAAAATATATATAATATTTAATTTTAAAGTATAATATTGACCATTTATATTTAAATACTGACAATTAATATTTAAAATACTGACCAGTAAAATATTGACCCTTCATATTTAAATACTGACAAAGGGGATTAAAATACAGACCAGAAAAATAGAAACCATTTAAAATTCATTTTCAAACTCAAAGACTCCTCCATGGAGGCAATGCAAATAATTTTCAGTTCACAACATAAGAACAGAAACAAATCGTAATAACTTTTTTATCTATTCCGTCGACAAATTGCAAATTAAATCCGTTTAGAGAAAAGAACTTTATTTAAGAACTTTGTTTAACTTTGTACGACGTAGTCAAATATCGTGCAATTTCCACGCGATACATCCCTGCAAATTTTTATTCATCGCACCCTTCGCGCCTTGCCATATTGCGCAACAATTTGTTCTACGATCTTCTTCTTCGCCCCTTTCGACGAGACTAAATCAACTATTCTTCTTCTTTAAAAAGCTAATAAAGTCGTGTCCCACATCTCCCTGACGAATGCGTTTTAAAGTTCAAACTGCACGTTTGGACTCTCTTTCATCAACAACCAACCACGTTTGTTGGAGAACCTAACCAACCTGAGTCACTGACAATTTTATGTAATAAAAAATAATTTATCCAAGTCACTAACAATTTTCTCCTAAGAAATAATTTACCCAAGTCACTAACAATTTTATATATAAAAAATAATTTATCCAAGTCACTAACAATTTTATGCAATAGAAAATAGTTTACCCAAGTCACTAACAATTTTATGCAATAAAGACTAGTTTACCCAAGTCACTAATAATTTTATGCAATAAAAAATAGTTTACCTAAGTCACTAACAATTTTATGCAATAGAAAATAGTTTACCCAAGTCACTAAAAATTTTAGGCAATAGAAACTAGTTTACCCAAGGCACTAACAATTTTATATATAAAAAATAATTTATCCAAGTCACTAACAATTTTATGCAATAGAAAATAGTTTACCCAAGTCACTAACAATTTTAGACAATAAAAGATAGTTTACCCAAGTCACTAACAATTTTAGGCAATAGAAAATAGTTTACCCAAGTCACTAACAATTTTAGACAATAAAAGATAGTTTACCCAAGTCACTAACAATTTTAGACAATAAAAAATAGTTTACCCAAGTCACTAACAATTTTATGCAATAAAAAATAGTTTACCCAAGTCACTAACAATTTTATGCAATAGAAAATAGTTTACTCAAATCACTAACAATTTTATGCAATAAAAAATAATTTATCCAAGTCACTAACAATTTTATGCAATAGAAAATAGTTTACCCAAGTCACTAACAATTTTATGCAATAGAAAATAATTTACCCAAGTCACTAACAATTTTATGCAATAGAAAATAGTTTACCCAAGTCACTAACAATTTGATATATAAAAAATAGTTTGTATTGTCAAAAAGACACAAAATATAGCTTTTCTACGCAAGAAATGTGATGCAGATTTCGATTTCATCTTTCAACTACCACGTCGTAGGACCAGTTAAGACGCGCGCTGATGCATCCAGCGTTGAAGTCTCCAAAAAGATGTCGCGTCGAGTGATGGCACCTAATTCAATCGGAAACTTCAACCAGCAGCTGTCGTCTTTGAATTTCTTTCGCGACGACTGCTGTTCTTGACGAATATTTCTGTTTAATCCTTTGACTATGACAAACTTCGAGACCCAGCGAGCTGTACCATATGGTATAGGTGGAATTTATTCGCGATGAACACCGTGAACGCTGAATCTTTTCGCTAGACGTGCATCTCTGAGAAAGTATATTCAAATAATTGAAATACTGGAACAATATTATTCGTTTCTTTGATTGTTGCATTGCAATTTTTCTAAACGCCTTTAGGAGTCTACAGTTTCACGAGCGCAAGGTTTCTAAGTGTCTACAGTATCAAAAGCGCAAGTTTTCCAGGCACAAGTTCTCCAAGTGAAAGTTTTCAAGCATAAGTTTTCCATAAGCAAGCTCGCCAAGTGCAATTTTTCCAAGCACAAGTTTTTCAAGTGCAGGCTTTCTGAGCACAACTTTTCCAAGTGAAAGTTTCCCAGGTGCAATTTTTCCAAGCGCAAACTTTCCAAGCACAAGTTTTTCAAGTGCAGGCTTTCTGAGCACAACTTTTCCAAGTGAAAGTTTCCCAGGTGCAATTTTTCCAAGCGCAAACTTTCCAAGTGCAAGTTTTCCAATTGCAAACTTTCCAAGTGCAAGTTTTCCAATTGCAAACTTTCCAAGTGCAAGTTTTCCAATTGCAAACTTTCCAAGTGCAAATTTTCCAATTGCAAACTTTCCAAGCACAAGTTTTCCAATTGCAAACTTTCCAAGTGCAAATTTTCTAAACGCAAGTTTTCCAATTGCAAACTTTCCAAGTGCAAGTTTTCCAATTGCAAACTTTCCAAGTGCAAATTTTCTAAGCGCAAGTTTTCCAAACGCAAGTTCTCCAAGTGTAGGGTTTCCAAGCACAAGTTTTCCATATGCAAGCTCTCCAAGTGCAATTTTCCCGAGCGCAAACTTTCCAAGTAAAATTCTTCCAAGCACAAGCTTTGCAAGTGCAATTCCAAGCACAAGTTTTCCAGTTGCAAACTTTCCAAGTGCAAGTTTTCCAATTGCAAACTTTCCAAGTGCAAATTTTCTAAGCGCAAGTTTTCCAAACGCAAGTTTTCCAATTGCAAACTTTCCAAGCACAAGTTTTCCAATTGCAAACTTTCCAAGTGCAAGTTTTCCAATTGCAAACTTTCCAAGTGCAAATTTTCTAAGCGCAAGTTTTCCAAACGCAAGTTCTCCAAGTGTAGGGTTTCCAAGCACAAGTTTTCCATATGCAAGCTCTCCAAGTGCAATTTTCCCGAGCGCAAACTTTTCAAGTAAAATTCTTCCAAGCACAAGCTTTGCAAGTGTAATTCCAAGCACAAGCTTTGCAAGTGCAATTCCAAGCACAAGTTTTCCAGTTGCAAATTTTCCAAGTGCAAATTTTCTAAGTACCTACAGTATCACAAGTGCAAGGTTTCCAAACGCCCACAACATCACAAGCGCAAGTTTTTCATGGGTCCACAATATCACAAGCGCAAATTTTCCAAGCGCCTACATCACAAGCACAAGTTTTCCAAGCGCCCACAATATCGCAAACGCAAGTTTTCCAAGCGTCTTCAAGCGCCCACAGTAGTCAAAGGGTTAGACGTCAGCAGAGACAGGGTTGAAATAAGATAACAGCAAGAATAGAATTGTTACCATCGTTGGATGGAAAGAGACACAGAGGGAATCGAACCAGAGTTTGCCATTTCCGTGGTCTCGTTGCTTCGTACTCAAGGCGCGCCTTTTCGTCATCGTCGACTTTGCGACAATAACTTTTATGTGCCGGCTAATAAAAACGCGCCATCGACGTCGGTTTAATCATCGTTAAATCGATTCGCCCAGGCGACGTCGAATCGTTTGCGAAACGAGACGATCGTTCGCTAAAATCGCCCAAGATTAAACGAGGACTCTGCGACTTTCGATTTAAACGTTTCTCTTTTTATTTTTCAACTTTACTGCGCCCCCAGCTTCGTCTTGCGTAGTTGCTCGATTTAAATGCTAAAGACGACTTTAGGAAGACGAAGGAAGAAGAGACTTCGAAATTTCTTCGTATAAATAACGTATTTGCGTTTAGTTTGTACTTGTTGTAGGATATTTCAACGCTAACTTGTTTTTGGGATAATTTAACAGTTGGTTTTAGAAGAGTTTAATACTCGTCTTTAGCATAATTTTGTTAGAAGTTATTTTAGGTTTGATGATGAATCTTTGTTATTATTTATAATAACGGAAATATTCTGGCCAAGACTGACAGTGGATTGTTTACAATGGAAAATGTGGTATTCAGCTTGATGCGGTCTGTTTGTTTGCTACTTCTTGACTGGTTGACTGTGACCCTTCTTCTTAGGCTGTTTGGGGGAAAAGCTATTGTAGTAAAAATGTGGAAGGTCCTTAAGTGGGACCAGTCCTTGGTTTTAGGATAGTTTAATACTTGTCTTAAGGATAGTTTAACCCTTTGCACTCGACACCTTTCGTTAGAAACTATTGCTAATTGCTGTAACTGCTGGCATAATAACAATTGTTTTTATTGTCTACTTACATCTGGTGACAATAGAAAAATTCTGTTTCGATAGAAAACTTGAGGGAAACGCATTTTTCAAGAAGCTACAATGAAATAAGTTCATCTTCCTTCATCACTAATCAATGCTGGTGTCTCCTCAAAGGGGACATCCCAGTGCAAAGGATTAATACTTGGTTTTAGGATAGTTTAATACTTGTCTAAGGATAGTTTAACCCTTTTCACTCGACACCTTTCGTTAGAAGCTATTGCTAATTGCTGTAACTGATATGGCTGATTAGCGCCTTGAAACATTCCACAAGCTGACATAAATAGCAATAGTTTTTATTGTCTACTAACGTTTGCTGACAATAGAAAATTTCAACTTCAATAGAAAACTTGAGGGAAACATGCAATTTTCAAGAAACTACGGTGAAATAAGTTCATCCTCCGCAATCACTAATCAATGCTGATGTCCCTTCAGAAGAGATATCCGAGCGCAAAGGATAAATACTTGGTTTTAGGATAGTTTAATACTGTTTAATACTGTTAAATACTGTTTAATATTGTTTAATACTTGTCTTAAGAATAGTTTAACCCTTTGCACTCGACACCTTTCGTTAGCAATAGAAACTATTGATAATTACTGTAACTGCTGGCATAAATAGCAATAGTTTTTAGTGTCTACTAACTTCTGCTAGCAGTAGAAGATTTCCATGTCAATAAAAAGCTTCAACGAAACGCGTTCTTCAAAAAGTTGCAATGTAATAAGTTTAACTTCCTTCATCACTAATCAATGCTGATATCTCCTCAGAAGGGACATCCCAGTGCAAAGGATTAATACTTGGTTTTAAGATAGTTTAACCCTTTGCACTCGACACCTTTCGTTAGCAATAGAAACTATTGCTAATTGCTGTAACTGCTGGCATAAATAGCAATAGTTTTTATTGTCTACTAACAACTACTAACAATAGAAAAATTACATTTCGATAGAAAACTTGAGGGAAGCATGCATTTCTCAAAGAACTGCGATGGAATAAGTTTATCCTCCTTCATCACTAATCAATGCTGATGTCCCCTCAGAGGAGACATCCGAGTGCAAAGGATTAATACTTGGTTTTAGAATAGTTTAATACTGTTTAATACTGTTTAATATTTGTCATAAGGATAGTTTAACCCTTTGCACTCGACACCTTTCGCTAGAAACTATTGCTAATTGCTGTAACTGCTGACATAAATAGCAACAGTTTTTACTGTCTACCAACGTCTGCTAACAATAGAAAAATTCCATTTCAATAAAATCTTCAAGGAAACGCGTTTTTCAAAAAATTGCAATGGAATAAGTTTGATTTCTGTAATCAATAATAAATGCTGATGTCCCCTCAGAGGGGACATCCAAATGCAAAGAATTAATACTTGGTTTTAGGATACTATTTAGGAACTATTGCTAATTGCTGTAACTGATATGGCTGATTAGGACCTTGAAACATTCCATAAGCTGACATAAATAGTATTGTCTACCAACGTCTGCTGACAATAGAAAAATTCCATTTCAATAGAAAACTTGAGAGAAACATACATTTTTCAAGAAGCTACAGTGAAATAAGTTTATCTTACGCAATCACTAATCAATGCTGATGTCCAACCACTTTCGCGACGCGACAAAATTAAAATCTGCGCGAGCAGATTTGGGAAACGCGGAAGAAGAAAACTGTGGGAGAGCCACCTTGGCGTATTCTTCTTTTTCTATCGCATTCTTTCCATCAAAAAGACGTAGACGAAGTTCTGGTGTTACGGTTAAATGACTAGCTCTGTATTTTTAAACGCGAACTGGATACGAGAAGGTTTAAAAGAATTATTGGATGAAACGGAAGAAGAATAACGAACGTTTTCCAGTGAAAAGCTTCGAGCTGAAGAATACATCCTGTGTTGCAATTATTCATGGCGTCATTAACGAAATAAATTAGGACGAAAGGTTATTATAACGTATCGTTATAAACGAAGTTTTAATGAACAAAAACGCGATCCCTAAGTTTCGCCTCCAACAAAAGGTGTGCATTCAATCCTTTATTTTCTTTCACTTTTTGATAACTTTTCTTGGAAAGCTCGAAAATATAAATTATGAATTATGTAATATGCACTGACTTTATTGAATTTGTAATTACTTTTAAATTAATATCTGTACCTTTCCGAATGAAATTTTTCATTTCTCACTACCTAATTTATGTGTGCTGTTCTTCATTTTTTTTTTTTTTTAATAAAGTATTTAAGTAGAAGTACTTGATTTGCAAAAGGAAGGATTTCGTTTGAAAAAGAGTGAACTTTGCGAAAGGGTGAATTCGATTCGCAAAAGGATTAATTTAAAATACCAATATCTGTGTATCGATGATGGCGATAAAGGCATTGGCTTTAATCCATTATACGGTTCGTTTCTCCCTGGAAAAGTACCAAATTGTGCGTGAAATTCGAAATAATTTAACGTCGGATAACTGCAGATCGTTAAGCGATCGAGCAGCGTTATAAAGGCGTTTCTCAAACGGGCGAGCTGATTTCAGAAAAGCGATTAGGTAAGTTCGTTGTTACTTTTACGAGCTCCTCGAAAAAGAACAGTTCGATCGAGTTTCGATTACGTTTCTGCTATCGAGAAAGCATCGAAGCAAAAGCACGACTCGACTGCCGATAAAACGCCTCTTACCGATTCATTAGTCGTGCTCAAAGTTCCTCGAAGTGAGAGACAAATACTCGTGCGCGCGGTCTCTTTTATCGAATCTGACTGCAGACATCTGAAAGAATATGAAAACATAACATTTTAGTGATTTTCGAAATACGAAATTGGAAGGAGAAGATAGGCGATACAAATAGATTAGGGATGGCGAGTTGAGTTTGAGAAAGGAAATAGAAAATTTCCATTTCGATAGAAAACTTTGGGGAAACATGCGTTTCTCAAAAAGTTGCGATGAAATAAGTTTTTAACATTAGCAATCAGCAATCAATTCCCTCAGAGGGAACATTCGAGTGCAGGGGGTGAAGCCTTTGCACTTTGCTTCTTCGAGGATGTTCACAAGTTTAGAAGCTAGAAATATTGTTAAAATAGCAATATTTTAGCAACAGTTCCTACTGCTAACGTCTATCAGCAATAGAAAATTTCCATTTCAGTAGAAAACTTCAGGGAAACATGCATTTCTCAAAAAGCTGTGGTGGAATAACCAATGCTGATGTCTCCTCAGAGGAAACACTAAAATAGCAATGTTTTAGCAACAGTTTCTATTGTAAACGTCTATAAGCGATAGAAACTTTCCATTTCAATGGAAAACCTTAGAGAAACTCACATTCCTCAAAAAGTTACGCAGCAATAACATCAACCTTTGTAATTATTAACCAATGCTGATGTCTCCTTAGAATGAACACTAAAATAGCAATATTTTAGCAACAGTTTCTATTGCTAACGTCTCTCAGCGATAGAAACTTTCCATTTCAATGGAAAACCTCAGAGAAACACATTTCTCAAAAAGTTGTGCTGCAATAACTTTAACCATTGCAATCACTAATCATTGCTGATGTCCCCTCAGAGGGAACGCTAAAATAGCAATACTATAGCAACAGTTTCTATTGCTAACGTTTCCCAGCGATACAAGATTTCCATTTCAATGGAAAACCTCAGAGAAACTCACATTTCTCAAAAAGTTACGCTGCAATAACTTTAACCTTTGCAATCACTAATCATTGCTGATGGTCCCTTCGAGGGAACACTAAAATAGCAATATTTTAGCAACATTTTCTACTACTAATGTCTCCCAGCAATAGAAAACTTCCATTTCAATGGAAAACATCAAGGAAACTCATATTCCTCAAAAAGTTACGTTGCAATAACTTTAACCTTTGCAATCACTAATCAATTCTGATGTTTCCTCAGAGTGAACACTAAAATAGCAATACTATAGCAACAGTTTCTATTGCTAACATCTCCCAGCGATACAAAATTTCCATTTCAATGGAAAACATCAAAGAAACTCACATTTCTCAAAAAGTTACGCTGCAATAACTTTAAACTTTGCAATCACTAATCAATTCTGATATCTCCTTAGAGGGAACACTAAAATACCAATGTTTTAGCAACAGTTTCTACTACTAATCTCTCCCAGCAATAGAAAACTTCCATTTCAATGGAAAACATCAAGGAAACTCACATTCCTCAAAAAGTTACATTGCAATAACTTTAACCTTTGCAATCACTAATCAATTTTGATGTTCCCTCAGAGGGAACACTAAAATAGCAATACTATAGCAACAGTTTCTATTGCTAACATCTCCCAGCGATACAAAATTTCCATTTCAATGGAAAACTTCAGAGAAACTCACATTTCTCAAAAAGTTGTGTTGCAATAACTTTAACCTTTGCAATCACTAATCATTGCTGTCTCCTCAGAGGGAACACTAAAATAGCAATGTTTTTGCAACAGTTTCTACTACTAATCTCTCCCAGCAATAGAAAACTTTAATTTCAATGGAAAACATCAAAGAAACTCACATTTCTCAAAAAGTTACACTGCAATAACTTTAACCATTGCAATCACTAATCCCCTCAGAGGGGACATCCAAATGCAAAGAATTAAAACATCATTCGCCCAGTTATTCTTTCCCAGGACCATAAGTGAAGATTTCCCCGTTCTCCTCGACCCGTTCGATTTTTCCCAGCCAAAGAACGTCACCACGATTTTCCATACAACAGCCAGCCCCTGAGCAATTAGTTCATCGCGAGATTCGGCCGTGAAAACCGTGATCTCCGTCCCTCGCCTCGTCGACAGCCCATCAGTCGACGCGACGCACGAACGGCTGCTCGAACAAGCAAAAACAAATTCCAACGGGAATTCCAGTTAGTCGTAACTCTTGCTCGGACAGTTCACGCTCGTCGTTGCAAGGAATGTTTAATTAAACGGCAAGAGATCGCACGCGCCACGCGCTTTCCTTATCGACACGCTTTCATAGAAAATGAAACTGGCAGGCAACGCACTTTTCACGTCTGCCTACCTTAACCCCTTCAAATCTGACGTACATCAGTTTAGAACTTCAATACTGTTACGCGCCCATGGTTCCTCAGCCATTTTAACCCTTTGCACTCGACGCTTTTCCAGCAATTTTCTATTGCAGGTAAAAGTTAGCAATAAAAACTATTACCAAACAATTTACAAAATTCCCAATTCGATAGAAAACATTGGGGAAATATGCGTTCCTCAAAAAGTTGCAATGGAATAAGTTTTTAACCTTCCCAACTAATTCCCTCAGAGGGGACAATAAAATAGCAAGGTTAACCCTTTGCACTCGACGCTTTTCCAGCAATTTTCTATTGCAGGTAAAAGTTATCAATAAAAACTATTACCAAACAATTTACAAAATTCTCAATTCAATAGAAAACATTGGGGAAATATGCGTTCCTCAAAAAGTTGCAATTGGAATAAGTTTTTAACCTTCCCAACTAATTCCCTCAGAGGCCACATCTGAGTTAATATAACACTTAACCCTTTACACTCGACGTTTTTCCAGCAATTTTCTATTGCAGGTAAAAGTTAGCAATAGAAATAATTACCAAGCAATTTTCCAACAATAGAAAATTTCCATTTCAATAGAAAACTTTGGGGAAATATGCGTTCCTCAAAAAGTTGCAATGGAACCTTATCAACTAATTCCCTCAGAGGCGACATCCGAGTGCAAAGGGTTAAATAATAGAACTCACTAACAACTAATCGAAATACTTTAATACACAAATAACTAGACAAGAAATTATCTCTATTTATAAACTTTGTCTGATTGATAAGAGCTCTCACTATCGACTGACATTTTTCGTTATCAGTCGTCTGGTCTACTACTAATTATGTCCAATACTAATTAGCCATGGTTCTTAATATACTGAACTGGTGCTCGCTCATAACAATATCTAACTCAGAATATTAAAGTTGCGACCACAACCAAATGTTCAACTTAGTTGCATCCCTTCAGTGGCCCTATCAGTGCTGTTGCTTAATTTTTCGGTTACAATCAGTCGATCGTCGATCAACCTGATCTGTATGGTGTTTTTGTCTTCCCTAAAGTATAATTTCAATTTGTAGTTTTTTCTCTATTTGTAGCTACTGTAGTTTTTAATCCATTTGTCTCCAAATAAAATACTGTCCAATAGATACTAACTGAACGGATGTCGGAGTTAGGATAGCGTTTGAATCTGGTCGCCAAGTGTGGACATGCAGCGACCAGGCCCGCACTGGACCGTGGGAACCTATTGTACGATTCAGAAGGATTTTTAAGGTTCTCAGAATCCTCTCGTGGGACTAGAGGGACTAAGAATCCTTTGTGGGACCTTGTGGTCCTCGCCACTAGAGGGACAGCACACTCACCAGTTTCTCGCCAGCACTTGTTTTCTATACTATTTCTATGTAATAGAAATTCTGACCTATCCCTACCATCCCAGCGTCTAAGACAGGGTTTGCTGCGTAGCTTTACTGATGAGTGGTCAATTGTATTATATCTTAAGAAAAGTAATGAACAAAATTCAACCCACTTCTCAAAAATCCGTCATCCATCGCCATCCCAGCGTCTAAGGCAGGGTCTGCTAGGTAGCCTTACTGATGAGTCCACTAGCAGGCCCAGGAAACGTTCTTCCTTCTCTTTTCCTTCATTCCCTCTTACATGTTCTGCCTCTCTGGATGACTTAACGACGGGATTTAATACTGGATGACTTATGAAATAATGGATATTGACTTGACTGCACACTTAAACTAAGAATTAATTTGACTTTGTTGCTGATCGAGTGCTCTTGGTCGCCTTTTGATTTGTTCTGTTCCGAAATTTGATTTGTACTGCTGTTTTCTGAGTTAAGTCTTTCTACAAAACGTGAGGGAACAGTGATTGATCTTTAATTGATTGGCAAATTTATGGTGAAAAGGGAAAAAAGATGGTCCCTGACTAAAGGAATTTGTTTCTAAAGAAAGTTAAAAGCAACGGCTCTTGGGGCATTGCTGCTGCTACAGGTAAGCTCATTGTCACCATGTATTTGACAAATGGAGAATGATGACAATACTCTTGGTTGGCTCTGTCAATTCAGATTCCTTCACTACATTTTCTGTGAAAAAGTGAGAGAACAATGATTGATCTCTAATTGGTTGGCAAATTTATGGTGGAAAGGGAAAAAAGGTGGTCCCTGACTAAAGATCACTTAGGGCTATCGCTGCACCCCCAAGTGACTCTGAACAATGGCATGCTTCGCGAATATCTTAATCTATAATTGTAAAACAATTATTGAAATTTGTTTCTAAAGAAAGTTCAAAGTAACAGCTCTTGGGGCATTGCTGCTGCTAATAGCTTATTGTCCCCATATGTTTGACAAATGGAGAATGAAGACTATACTCTTAGTTGGCTCTGTTAATTCAGATTCGTTCATTACATTTTCTGCAAAAAGATGAGGGAACAGTGATACTTAAGGGTATCGCTGCACCCCCAAGTGACTCTGAACAATGGCATGCTTCTGCATGATATGAATATTTTAATCTATAGTTGTAAAAGACTATTGAAATTTGTTTCTAAAGAAAGTTAAAAGTGTTTCTAAAGAAAGTTAAAGAATAATACCAATACTCTTGGTTGGCTCAGTTAATTCAGTTCCTCGTTTATCAATCTTTACAGTTTTATCGCTATTTGTTACCCTCTAACACTCCCACTACCCTGTCTCCTCAAATTTCTCTCTCCCAAGCGTCTCTCCCGCCATTTTTCTAATTTTCATTTAACGAGGCGCCCAACGCGCCCGTTTCATTAGCCGTTTCCACAGCCGTTCTCGAACGAACAACAAATTCATTCAGGACACGCGTACCCGCGGTCTGTTTGCGTTTCACGCAAAACAACGCGTCCTCTCCCTCTCTCTCACCCCCTCTTCGATTCGATATAAATCGATTAGTCGCGCGTCCCTGTCATCGCGATCGACCGCGTGCATTATCCGCGCGGCTGCTAAAATTAGCGATAAAGAAAGCAGCCGGCATTGGCCGCGCGAATATTGTCACGCGAGCTACCGCGAAACGATTACAATACTTGACCCGTCGGCATTGAAACCAGCGAACCCCAGCAACCGGTGCTGTGTCACAATTATATCCATTCTGCCGCGACGAATGGCGCCGTAATTGACGCGTTGCGTTTTCCGATTCCTGAATAGGCTCGAGGCTAGGCGATCCGATGGTGGGCGAGGATCGTCGTGGGAAAATAACCGTTCCACGAGCGGGGGACTGAGGGGATGATGTTTCAAGATCGATCGTTGGGAAAGAGGCACTGCGAAATGTCTTAGACATCGTTAAGATTAGAGCAAGTGGAATATTGTAAAAATTAGTTAAAATAGCTCGCTTAAGGGCACTTGAAAATTTCTTCCAAATCAGTGAAAATAGACCACTTGAGGCCACTCCGAAAATCATTAAAATCAGAGCAACTGAAGCAAGAAATATCGCAAAAATTAGTTAAAATAGCTGGCTTAAGGGCACTCGAAAATTTCTCAAATATCGCTTAAAGTCACTGTAAAATTTATTCCAAATCAGTCAAGATAGACCAATTGAAGCCACCCCAAAATATCTCAAGAATCGTTAAAAATATACCAATTGGAGCCACTCAAAAATATCGCAAAAATTAGTTAAAATAGCCCACTTAAGGGCACTCGAAAATTTCTTCCAAATCAGTGAAAATAGACCACTTGGGACCACTCCAAAAATCATTAAAATCAGAGCAACTGAAGCAAGAAATATCGCAAAAATTGGTTAAAATAGCTGGCTTAAGGGCACTCGAAAACTTCTCAAATATCGCTTAAGGTCACTGTAAAATTTATTCCAAATCAGTGAAGATAGACCAATTGAAGCCACCACAAAATATCTCAAGAATCGTTAAAAATAGACCAATTGGAGCCACTAAAAAATATCGCAAAAATTAGTTAAAATAGCCCACTTAAGGGCACTCGAAAATTTCTCAAATATTACTAAAAACAGCCCATTTAAGGTCACTCTAAAATTTCTCAAATATCACTTAAAACAAGCTTGCTTAAGGTCACCGTAAAATTTTTTCCAAATCACTTAAAATAGACCAATTGAAGTCATTCCAAAATATCCCAAAAATCATTAAAAGTAGACCAATTGACACCACTCCAAAATATCCCAAAAATCATTAAAATCAGAGCAACTGAAGCAAGTCTGAAATATCGCCAAAATTAATTAAAATAGCCCTCTTAAGGTCACTCTAAAATTTCTCAAATATCACGTAAAACAGCTCACTTAAGGTCACTCTAAAATTTCTCTCAAATTACTTAAAATAGACCAATTAGCGCCACTCCAAAATATCCCAAAAATCATTAAAATCAGAGCAACTGAAGCAAGTCCGAAATATCGCCAAAATTAATTAAAATAGCCCACTTAAGGTCACTCTAAAATTTCTCAAATATCACGTAAAACAGCTCACTTAAGGTCACTCTAAAATTTCTTCCAAATCACTTAAATAGACCAATTGGCGCCACTCCAGAATATCCCAAAAATCATTAAAATCAGAGCAACTGAAGCAAGTCCGAAATATCGCAAAAATTACCGCAATTAATATCGCAAAACAGACCAATTGATAACACTCCAAAATATTGAAAAAATCACTTAAAATAGTTCATTTTAGGTCCTAGGGTTCACCCTAAAATTTCGCCAAAATCACTTAAAATAAACCACTTAAAGCCACTCCAAAATATCCCAAAAATCATTAAAAAATAGGCCAATTAAAGCCGCTCCAAAATATTTCTAGGATCACTTAAAATAAACCACTTAAAGCCACTCCAAAATATCCCAAAAATCATTAAAAAATAGGCCAATTAAAGCCGCTCCAAAATATCTCTAGGATCACTTAAAATAGCCCACTTAATGTCACCCTAAAATTTCCCAAAGAATCATTGAAAACAGCCCAATTGATGGCACTCCAAAATATCCTAAAATTCGTTACTCTTTTCTACATCTTCGTTAACCCTTTCTTCCCCTATTAGTCGCCTCTTACGACAAGCAGGGGATACTGTGGGTGTATTCTGATCCCCACCGCACAGGGATGTATTTTTTTATTTTGCTTGTATTTTTAAAGTTGCGTCAACAGGATTGAGTCACTGGCAACTGCTTAAAATTTACGAATGGATCATTTAAGTATGTGTTTGTGTATACCTGACAGATATACTATATATAACTAACAAAATAATAGAAATTATCAGTAACAGAAAATTTCCATTTCACTAAAGAACTTCAGGAAACAAAGAGAATAGTGTGTTGGTTGTTTCTCCATTGTGGACAGGTGATTAGATTAGGTATAGACAACAGTGTTCTACAGCATAAATTTGTATAACGAGATTAAAAATTTGTTAGTAGTGGTCAGCGCGATAAATAGTCTTCTATTACGTGTAAGATAAATTTAACATTTTCATATAGTTTCTAATTTTTAATTTGACAATTTAAAAAAGGCGAAATATGGCAGTGAAACTGCCGATTGAAGTGATAAGGATTAATTCTTGATGGTTACAAATAAGACGTGAGTTCTTCCATTTTGGGTTCCAGTGATCCTTTATACATTTATTGAAAAATTTCAGCACTTCTTTGTGGTATTCACGTATGTCCACACAGGGATGTGTCTGAATCGAAATACGACTATTATAGAGAACCGTAATGTCACCTAGCGTCGATGAATGAAATCAGTCTCGTTTGTTTCACGTGACACATTTTAATTCACGGTACTTGTAGAAAAGTGTCGAATAAAAATCACAATCTCTTAATTTCTTCAGCAAAATTTTAACTATTATTCAGTTGTTATATTTTTCGCGACGCTTTATCGATAATGTCAGGTGGAACTAGGGGGTGCTGCAGTCCCACAGTGCCTACACGCGGCCGCCACTGATTCTAGCGCAGCTTTCTTGAGAAATGCACGTTTCTCTGAAGTTCTCTAGTGAAATGGAAATTTTCTATTGTTGGTGAAGACGAAATGCTTGAATAGAAACTATTTAAGTGAATTGAATTTGACATTCAGGCGAATTACTTGAATAGAAACTATTGCTAACGTTTTTAAAATTAGAAAATATTGCTACCAGCCATAGAAAATTTCCATTTCAGTAGAGAACTTCAAGAAACTAACAGAATAGTAGAAATTATCAGCAATAGAAAATTTCCACTTCAGTAGAGAACTTCAGAAAACTATCAGAATAGTTTCTATTGCTAATGTCTGGAAAGGCGTCGAGTGCAAAGAGTTAATAATAGTCACAGATGGCCAGAAATGAAACAGTAAAATAGTGTAACAAATAATTAATTCTTTTTACAAACTTTACATTTTAATATTAAAACAGTTTCTCTTTCAATTTGCATCATTCCAAGTACTATGACAAAAGCATGGATAATAAAACAAATTTCATATATTAATATTAAAACAGCTTTTCTTTCAATTTCCATGATTCCAACTACTATGAGAAAAGCATGGATAATAGAACAAATTTCATATTTTAATATTAAAACAGTTTTTCTTTCAATTTCCATGAGTCCAACTACTATGAGAAAAGCATGGATAATAGAACAAATTTCATATTTTAATATTAAAACAGTTTTTCTTTCAATTTCCATGAGTCCAACTACTATGAGAAAAGCATGGATAATAGAACAAATTTCATATTTTAATATTAAAACAGTTTCTCTTTCAATTTGTCTCATTTCAACTACTATGACAAAAGCATGGATAATAAAACAAATTTCATATTTTAATATTAAAACAGTTGCTCTTTCAATTTGCAACATTTCAAGTACTACGACAAAAGCATGGATAATAGAACAAATTTCATACTGTAATATTAAACCAGTTTCTCTTTCAATTTCCCTCAATTCAACTACTATAAAAAAATCATTGAAATACAGAACAAACGATGTCAACTCTCAACTCCAATAAACACAACAATAACACACAAGGTTTGTCTTTTAACGCAAGGGATTTGCAGTTCCCTTGTTTCACTCAACCTCCATCATATCATTGCACTTATTACAGAAACAAGCACATTATATACACCGCATTCCTACCCTCTCCTTCGTGTATTTCCCTCGAAACGAGAACAAATGGATCGAGTCTCAATTTCCTTGCCCACAGCAAAGAATTCGATTCACGACCTCGAGAAAAACCACCCTCGCCAATCGAAAGGTCAGCTTCGACCAGCGAACTCTACCTGTTCGACCCATCCGTGGAAATCGCGTTTTTCAAGACGAAACGGTCGATCGACGAGAACATAGGCGCGCAGTTCGAATTCAATTACCGATAAACGAGGAGGCAGCCACGTGCACGCGTCCGCGATCAAATTAGTGATAAGGGCTGGAGAACGATAGCGTAATCGCGTTCATCGCGCTTTCTCTCCCGTTAAGAACAAAAGCGCGCGTGTCTAATGGAACAGGTTTTAAAGTCACGGTGGGAGCATCGATTTTAATTAAACTTCACGGTGGCGATCGCGCGAGTCGCAAACAGCCGGCTCGATTTTCTGAAAACGCCCTAAAACCGACGCGCGCAACCCTTTTACAGCCGTGGATTGATTAATCCCGCTCTTTGTTAACGTCGCACGTAATCCTAACGCGCTACTTTCAGCGAGATCTCTTCTCTGGATCGTTCAGGAGGCTCTCGTCTGTTTTATAGCGACGCGTAATCCTCGATTGACGATATCTGCATGGCTCTTTGCGCAATGGATAAGCCTTCTCGTTGGTGGTTCGCGATGTTATACATTTCAGAGAGGATAGATGTCCAACGTGATGGTTTGGTTTTAGATTGGGCTTGGTGGTTGGCAAACTTGTTAGTCGACAAAGCCAAATGTCAGCAGTGCGACGATCGAGATTTGTTTTCAAAGGGAAATTTTTCAAACTTAAACTATATGAATAGGTACATCTTTGTGGTTTAATACAGTTTTACGTCTTAATTAAACTATAAGTGAAACGGAATAAAACTTTATATCATACTTAAGCTTTTGCACAAGGATATCCACTCTGTGGGGACATCAGCATTGATTAGTGATGGAGGAGATTAAACTTATTCCACTCCAGCTTTTTGAGAAATGCGTGTTCTTTCAACTTTTCCATTGGAATGGAAATTTTTTATTGCTGGTAGACGTTAGCAATAGAAACTATTGCTAAAATATTGCTATTTTAGTAATAGAAACTATTGCTAAAATATTGCTAAAATATTGCTACTTTAATAATAGAAACTATTGCTAAAATACTGCAATCTTAGTAATAGAAACTATTGCTAAAGTATTGCTAAAATATTGCTACTTTAATAATAGAAACTATTGCTAAAATACTGCAATCTTAGTAATAGAAACTATTGCTAAAGTATTGCTAAAATATTGCTACTTTAGTAGTAGAAATTATTGCTAAAATATTGCTAAAATATTGCTACTTTAATAATAGAAACTATTGCTAAAATACTGCAACCTTAGTAATAGAAACTATTGCTAAAGTATTGCTAAAATATTGCTACTTTAATAATAGAAACTATTGCTAAAATACTGCAACCTTAGTAATAGAAACTATTGCTAAAGTATTGCTAAAATATTGCAACTTTAGTAGTAGAAACTATTGCTAAAATATTGCTACTTTAATAATAGAAACTATTGCTAAAATATTGCTATTTTATCAACAGAAACTATTGCTAAAACATTGCTACTTTAATAATGGAAACTATTGCTAAAATATTGCTATTTTATCAACAGAAACTATTGCTAAAGTATTACTAAAATATTGCTACTTTAATAATAGAAACTATTGCCAAAATACTGCAACCTTAGTAATAGAAACTATTGTTAAAGTATTGCTAAAATATTGCTACTTTAGTAATAGAAACTATTGCTAAAATATTGCTAAAATATTGCTACTTTAATAATAGAAACTATTGCTAAAATACTGCAATCTTAGTAATAGAAACTATTGCTAAAGTATTGCTAAAATATTGCTACTTTAGTAGTAGAAACTATTGCTAAAATATTGCTAAAATATTGCTACTTTAATAATAGAAACTATTGCTAAAATACTGCAACTTTAGTAATAGAAACTATTGCTAAAATATTGCTATTTATCAGCAGAAACTATTGCTAAAGTATTGTTACTTTAGTAATAGAAACTATTGCTAAAATATTGCTACTTCCATAATAGAAACTATTGCTAAAATATTGCTATTTCAACGCTTATTGCTAAAATATTGCTATCTTCCCTAACTTTTTGAAAAATGCATGTTTCCCTGAGGTTTTCTAATGCCTAATTCTAAAATAGCGATATATATCGTCGATAGAATCGTTCATTTTTTAAACGACACGGCTCGTGTTCGATTGTGTTTAATTCAAAATGACAAGTCCTCTCCCCTTTCGCGGTATATCGAAATCCCAGCGTTGATCCTTTTTAAAAATTCAATCCTTTCGATCCTTCAACAGACGATCCCCCCCCCCTTTTTCTGACTGGAAACAGGAACACTTGAAAAAGGAAAAAACATCTAGACGCACGTACTGGAGGCGATCAATTTTTGTTCACCTCCCTCGATACAATTCGCGTCACCACTGGAACACCGATGCATTCCAATTAAAAGGAATTATTTAAAGAGTAGAAAAATTTTAGCTACGCGGACATTAACGAGATATTTCATTTTGTCGAGCCACACTGAGAATCGTCATTTATTATTCGATAATTCCAATCTCGATAACTTTTTTTTTTAATAAGTTCTACGGTGTTCGATACATTCCAATAATTTATTTTAATAAGCATGTGATATTACTATTGTTGTTACTGTTATATTGTTACTATTCAATCGACTGGTATTGGTAGTATATTTTATATTAACGCTTTGCACTTGGCTGCTTCCCAGGTGCCAGCAATAAAAATATCATTGCTAAAATATTGTTATTTTAGCAATAGTTTCTATTGCTACTGTCTCCCAGAAATAAAAAATTTCCATTTCACAGAAAACTTGGGAGAAGCATGCATTTCTCAAAAAGCTGCGATGGAATAAGTTTAATCTCAGTAATCGCTAATCTATGCTGATGTCCCCTCAGAGGGGACATCCGAGTGCAAAGGGTTAAATAAGAAGGTAAACGCCATTAAAATTATTATTATTATCGAGCCTTTTAAAGGGTGTCTTTCAAATTTTCAAATTTTGCGTTATTTGTGCAGTAAAGTGTTGCCAATGATAAAAAAAAAGACAGAGTGATAACTGACAGTCTAAAATTATTAAAAACGAAGTGCTGAGAGAGTCGAAAGAACAACGCGTTTTCATTATTCAGCAATATTTTAAAAATAATTAAGGTTTGGTAGAATTACTATCAAAGTAACTTCTTGTGTGAATTTTGGCACACCCTTTATAAGAAACGTGTACTGTTTCTTTTATTTAAAAATAAAGAATAAAATTAAACAATCAGCGAAAGACCAGTCTGCAAACGACTAATTCTTTTATCGAAATGGCCAGCTTAAAATCTCGATTCAGAATTCCCTTCAATCCGATTGAGAATTTATGATCAGCAATAAAATTAATTAACGGATAAAATACAGAAGTCTATTTTTAAGTATTTATGAACTGCAGACAAGAATACGAGCGTAATATGGCATTAAGTCGAGAATGGTTCGTAATTTGATAGAAAGTATAAGGAGGAGATTAAAAGCTGTGGCAGACAACAAAAATAAAAGAACTGGATACTATAATTTTACACTTTTCTGTGGGAAGAAAAATGATTACCATAGAAAACTGTAAACATGAGATATTGTTACTAAAAGTAACAAGCACTGGCTATATTTAATAGTACAGTGCTGTAAATTGGGGATGAAAATGTTTACTGTGGAAAATGGTAAATATAGAATACCCCATTTTTTTTCATTAAATTGTGTGTTGTTACTGAAATTAAGAGGAATTGGTTACGTTTAATATCTTTAGTCACTCCTCCTTTGTTATTTAAAAGTGATTTAAAATATAAAGTATGCAAATAGTGCTGTAAATTGGGGATGAAAATGATTACTGTGGATAATGGTAAATATAGAATATCCCATTTCTTTTCATTAGATTGTGTGTTGTTACTGAAATTACGAGGAACTGATTACATTTAATATCTTTAGTCACTCCTCCTTTGTTATTTAAAATGATATTAATTTTAAATAACAAAGGAGGAGTGACTAAAAATATTAAATGTAACTGGTTCTTCTATATTTGCATATACATAAAGCATATAAAAGAAATAGTGAAACAAGTACTAAATATGTAATAATCACAATTTGTAATGTTGATAATAAGGTCAATCTTTCAACAAAATGGCATCACAGAGACCCCAAATCACTTAAAGCCATAAAAAGTCAAGTATTTCTCGCCTACCACAAACACAACGCTAGCAACCATAAAAAAAAAACGTAGAAAAATTTTCAATACAACCCAACAATAGATTTCGCAGTTTTTAACATTAATCTCCTCAAAACTGGGTTAGCTACGCATTTCCTCCGCCTACTTCATCCTTCAATCGCGTCCAATTCCCAGCGAACTTTAACAGAACACCGTAGCTCGATGTTTCCTTTTTCAATCACTCCCAAGTTTCTCTACAGCCTCGAGCAAAGCAGTGCTTTTTTTTTTAATTACTTCTGACTGCCACTCGATCGTCTCGCGTGTCGACGTTGTCGCCATCAGCGACGTTTCCTTCGTCCTGTGACGATTCCCCATCGTTTCTGCGTTGGTCAATCTTTGCTGCGTAGAAACGGATGATTAACCCTTTGCACTTGGATGTCCCCCCTGAGAGGACATTAATTAGTGACTACGGAGGATATAAACTTATTCCATCGCAGCTTTTTGAGAAATGCATGTTTCTTCAAGTATTCCAATGAAATGGAAATTTTTTATTGCTGGTAGACGTTAGCAATAGAAAGTATTGCTAAATCGACAGAAACTATTGCTAAAGTATTGCTAAAATATTGCTACTTTAGTAATAGGAACTATTGCTAAAATATTGTTATTTCATCGACAGAAAATATTGCTAAAATATTGCTACTTTAGTAATAGAAAGTATTGCTAAAATATTGCCATTTTATTAACAGAAATTATTGCTAAAGTATTGCTAAAATACTGCAACTTTAGTAATAGAAAGTATTGCTAAAATATTGCCATTTTATCAACAGAAACTATTGCTAAAGTATTGCTAAAATATTACTATTTTATCAACAGAAAATATTGCTAAAGTATTGCTAAAATACTGCAACTTTAGTAATAGAAACTATTGCTAAAATATTACTATTTTATCAACAGAAACTATTGCTAAAGTATTGCTAAAATACTGCAACTTTAGTAATAGAAACTATTGCTAAAATATTACTATTTTATCAACAGAAACTATTGCTAAAGTATTGCTAAAATATTGATATTTTATCAACAAAAACTATTGCTAAAGTATTGCTATTTTAACGCTTATTACTAAAATATTCGCTATCTTTCCTAACTTTTTGAGAAATGCATGTTTGTCTCAAGTTTTCTATTGAAATGGAAATTTTTTTATTGTTGGGAGACTTTAGTAATAGAAACTATTGCTAAATATATCTAAAATATTGCTATTTTAACAATATCTCTAGCTTCTATTGTCAACGTTCAGAAAGAAGCAAAGTGCAAAGGGTTAACTCGACGTCCCCTCTGAGGGGACATCAGAACTGATTAGTGACTAAACTTATTCCAGCACAGTTTTTTGAGAAATGCATATTTCCCTCTAGTTTTCTATTGAAATGGAAATTATCTATTGCTGGGAAACGTTAGCAACAGAAATATTGCTATTTTAACAATATTTCTAGCTTCTAAACTTGTGAACATCCTCGAAGAAGCAAAGTGCAAAAGCTTAACCCTTTGCACTTGGATGTCGCCTCTGAGTAAATTGATTGCTGATTGCTAATATCAAAAATGTATTCCACCGTAACTTTTTGAGAAACCCATGCTTCCCCAAAGTTTTCTATTGAAATGGCAATTTTCTATTGTTGGCTAATTATTTGGTAATAGTTTCTATTGCTAACTTTTACCAACAATATTAAATTGCTGGGAATGTGTTGAGTGCAAAGGGTTAACCTTGCTATTTTATTGTCCCCTCTGAGGGACCATCAGAATTGATTAGTGATTGCAAAGGTTAAACTTATTCCACCGTAACTTTTTGAGAAACCCATGCACCCCCAAAGTTTTCTATTAAAATGAGAATTTTCTATCGCTGGGAAACGTTAGCAATGGAAATATTACTATTTTAACAATATTTCTAGCTTCTATTGTGGACATCCTCGAAGAAGCAAAGAGCAAAGGCTTACCCCTTTGCACTTGAATGTCGCCTCTAAGGAAATTGATTACTGATTGCTAATGTCAAAAACTAGTTTTGAAAACTCTAGTTTTCTATTAAAATTGAAACTTTCTATCGCTGAGAAACATTAGCAATATTGCTATTGCTATTTTAACAATATTTCTAGCTTCTATTGCCAACGTTCAGGAAGAAACAGAATGCAAATTATTAAAGCCAACGTGGGTTAGCACGGTTTACGGTTCGACCACAGGAAGCGAGGAGGAACCACGCGTGGGACGACTGACACGGAAATGGTCCGAAATAGTAGCTGGTTAATCGTTTCTGTTTCCCTTTTTTTTTTTACGCTCACGCAACATCGTCAATGATACGTCCACGGGACGTTTCGTCGTGTCCCAAATGGAATCGTCGGTTTTTATGAATTGTTGCGGGGGAAATAAGGAACAGTCGTGGTTCCTTTGGGAAATCGACGGAAAGAACCGTGTTTGGTACTGTTTACCCCATCGCGCGGATACGTAGGTGAACGCGAGTCGATTTACTTTTCCTGGAGGAATTCAAGTTCGACTTCCCGTCGTCTGGCGGGAAATACAACAGTGGTCAGAGATATTGCGCTGACACCTAATTCTGTTTTCACACGACAGATACGTTCCTGAGGAGTACTTGTAAAAAAATATATTGCAGTGGTTTACGAACTCATTGGTGGTTTATCGTATTATTTCTGCTGATTTCTTGAGTTTTCGTGTTATGATTTGAAGTAAAAGGTGTAAAGAAATATGTTGCATCTATGGAAGAATAGAAGATTGGTTCCACCCCTCAGAAATCAACAAAGTAATGCGATAAATCATGAGTTTTCATGTTAGGATCTGGTGTAAAAGGTGTATAAAAATATGTTGCGTCTATGGGAAAATAAAAGATTGGTTGCAGCCCTCAGAAATCAACAAAGTAATGCGATAAATCATGAGTTTTCATGTTAGGATCTGGTGTAAAAGGTGTACAAAAATATGTTGCATCTATCGAAGAATAGAAGATTGGTTCCACCCCTCAGAAATTAACAAAAATAATGCGATAAATCATGAGTTTTCATGTTAGGACCTGGTGTAAAAGGTGTACAAAAATATGTTGCATCTATGGAAGAATAGAAGATTGGTTGCAGTCCTAAGAAATCAAAATTAATACGATAAAGCATGAGTTTTCATGTTAGGATCTGGTGTAAAAGGTGTAAAGAAATATGTTGCGTCTATGGAAGAATAGAAGATTAGTTCCACTCCTAAGAAATCAAAAATAATACGACCAAAATGATTAATCCCACATGTGCGCGAGGCCCTATCGCCTTTTATATAAACAGACCTTAAAAATATATACATGGAAAGGAATAGCATCTCCTCTTACTCGAAAATATGAGACTAATTTTGGTACCCAATTTTCAAAGAAAATCTAACATGCACCAACAGCAAAGACAAATAAAATATATCCTAATCCTTCCAAATTTCATTATAATTATTTTTCTTAAATACGTAAAAGATAAATATTATCCTAACATATATCAGCCTTTCCCTCTACTATTTCTCTCCCGCACTTGCGCGGTCTTTTCCTGGTAAAAAAAACCGCGTAAAGGTGGGAAGAGTGTTTCTTCAGATCGTAAGAAAAGAACCCTTTAGTCACGTCGAGAGACTCTAATTCAATTAACCAAACACTTTCCATAGACTCCTGAGCCGAAGGACGGTCACTGGTCGAAGTCTGCTCAAGACGCTGAGGAGCGTAATTGGCCCTCGAGCGAGGAGAAGCCGAAATAATATGGGGATCAGTCGAGCGAATCGGCTAACTATTAGGCGATTGCAAAAGTTAACATACCATGGGCGAATATTAACCCTTTGCACTCGGATATCCCCTCTGGGGGGACAGCAGAATCGATTAGTGATTAAACTTATTCAGCAATACATGTTTCCCTGAAGTTTTCTATTGAAATGGAAATTTTCTATTGCTGGGAGACGTTAGCAATAGAAACTATTGCTAAATATTGCTAAAATATTGCTATTTCAACAATATTTTTAGCTTCTATTGTGAACGTCCTCGAAGGAGCAAAGTGCAAACGGTTAACCATTTGTACTCGGATGTCGCCTCTGGGGGGACATCAGAACTGATTAGTGATTAAACTTATTCCGCCACAGCTTTGAGAAATGCATATTTCCCTCAAGTTTTCTATTGAAATGGGAATTTTCTATTTCTGGGAGATGTTAGCTATAGAAACTATTGTTAAATATTGCTAAAATATTGCTATTTTAACAATATTTCTAGCTTCTATTGTGGACATCCTCGAAGGAGCAAAGTGCAAAGAGTTAACCCTTGGATGTCGCCTCTGCGAGAATTGATTACTGATTTCTAATGTTAAAAACTTATTCCACCGCAACTTTTTGAGAAACTCATATTTCCCCAAAGTTTTCTATTGAAATGGAAATTTTCTATTGATGGGAGATGTTAGCTGTAGAAACTATTGCTAAAATATTGCTAAAATATTGTTACTTTAGTAATAGAAACTATTGTTAAAATATTGTTACTTTAATAATAAAAAGTATTGCTAAAATATTGCTACTTTAATAATAGAAACTATTGCTAAAATATTGCTATTTTATCAACAGAAACTATTGCTAAAATATTGCTAAAATATTGCTATTTTAACAATATTTCTAGCTTCTATTGTGAACACCCTCGAAGGAGCAAAGTGCAAAGGGTTAACCCTTTGTACTCGGATGTCGCCTCTGAGGAAGTTGATTGCTGATTGCTAATGTTAAAAACTTATTTCACCGCAACTTTTTGAGAAACGCATGTTTCCCCAAAGTTTTCTATTGAAATGGAAATTTTCTATTGCTGGCAAATTGCTTGGCAATAGTTTCTATTGCTAACTTTTACCAACAATATTAAATTACTGGGAAAGTGTTGAGTGCAAAGAGTTAACCCCTTTCTTCCCAAACGTTAACAATAGAAACTATTGCTAAAATAGCAATATTTTAGCCATAACATGTGCTAACGTCTCCCAACAATAGAAAACTTCAGAGACACATGCATTTCTCAAAAAGTTACGGTAGAATAAGTTTAACCTCCTTGATCACTAAGTAATGCTGATGTCCCCTCAGAGAAAACATCCAAGTGCAAAGGGTTAATACCTTTTATACAGGACGTTTATAATGTTAGTAACGCACTTATGTATCAATGCTTCTTTTTTCTTATTTAATGAACATTTTCTTTTACATATAAAAGTGATGCAAAGTAATAAAAAGGAAAGATTGACTGTTTGAGTGTTTCCAAAAACGTATTTTGTGTGATACGTCATGTATGTATTTCCCTGATCTTGCACCTTCAAATTTTCATCTATTTCATTCTCAGCAAAATAATTTGAATGTCAAGAAATTCGATTCTATGAAAGAAGTCAAAAACTACTCTACAATTTTCTTTGAAAAGAAACCACGCAGTTTCCACTGCATGGATGGAAGGAAAGAAGAAATAAAAAGCTTGCAAAAACAGTTTCTACTGCGTGAATGGAAGAAAGGAAGAAATTCAAAAATTTGCTTAACATTTTTGCAAAACGTTAGAAGACAGTTACATAAAATAATGAAGAGTACATTATTGATTAATAAATACTATTTTTCATGGAAACGTGTTGTATTTAATTTGGTTTCGAATCGAGCACGAACTTTTGCAATCACCCAATAATTTGGGACGATTTACGGGTAACGAAAGCAATAATTAGATCCGCGTCGAGTTGCCAACTTTCGGGGAGAGCTTCGAGCAACGACGGGATAATCGAGTCGAATCCTTTGGTAAGCGGCTCGTTAGATTAGGTTGGACCTTTAGATTAGGTTCGACGTCTGCTGGACCAGCTATCGTCTTCCTCAGAAATGAACAACATAATTGCTATGAACAATTAAATTGATCTCATTCAAAACGCTGTATTTTGTGATCCAATATGGATTAAAAAAAATTGAGTTTCCAGGTTTTTGATATTTCAATTTATGACATAAACGACAGACTAAAAGTAATAATTAAGTCCAGAGTTGAATGAAAATAAATTATGTGGCAGAGGTAATAAACCATAAATGTTTCTTGAAATTGTTTGCAAATACAAAAAACATTTATGGAAGACTATACTTTAATGAACCATAAATGTTTCTTGAAATTGCTTGCAAGTTCAACAAACATTTATAAAAGACTATACCTTAATTATCCATCAGAATTAAAACGAGATATCGTTCCCTTAATTTCATAAAAAAGAGAAATAAAATTGTTTGCAAATACATTTCTTTCTTTTATGAGAGTAAGTAAAAGATATCTCGTTTTAATTCTAATGGATAATTAAGGTGTAGTCTTCCATTGATTTCCTCTTTTTTATCGCAATTTTCTAATTTCGAAAACGATTTCAAAAATTGAAAGTAAAAATCCTTTTATTCTCGAACTGAAATTAGTTACTTTTTTGTTTTCCAGTTCGGATGTAAATTTTAATTATTTCTACCAAATCAAACTGCTTCAACAGGAAACTGACTTTTCGTGCTTTTCCTACGATCCAAGAAAGCTACGGAATTAATATCACTGAAAAGTAAACCGGGCAGAGCTAATTTCTGCGACGACAAATAAAAATGGATTTGCATTCTCGTTAAAGAGAATTCATTTCTAGCAATTTAGCCAGCCAAGGGAATTATAAGATCGCAACGGATTGTTTCATCAAATTAATCGAGAGAGCACTTCGACAGCGAAGATAGAAAATAAAAGCTGCGTCGTTTCCGTCCAAGGCGATCCACTGAGGAAGAGTTTCCTTGGACGAGAACGAAATCTGTTTCTCCCCCTTGATCTGAAATTATTCGTATACCTACGCAAAGACGACTGTTATCAAAAGAAAAACCTGTTTAACTCTACGCGAAAGGATAGAGGAACGCAGCGATATTTAGTATTAGGTTTTATGGGACCCGTAATTTTGGCGGATTTTGGACAACAACCATTACTATTATTCTTTTCTAATTCATACTGAGAATTATTGGTGTAATGAGACAAATATGTGTCCAAATTTGTTTCCCCCCCCCCCAGATTTGTACAGCTTTTGCAAATTAAATTCATTCTTTTGCGAATTAAATTCACCCTTTAGCAAATTAATCGTTTTGCAATAGGGTGAACTTAATTTGCCAAAGGATTAATTTAATTTGCAAAAAGGTGACTTTCATTTCCAAAAGAATGAATTTGATATGCAAAAGAGTGAATTACTGTCTGAAAATTCTTGAAAATTTAGGTTTTTTAAATTAAATTGAACCTTTTGCAAATTAAATTAATCCTTTTACAAATTAAATTCACCCATTTGTACATTAAATTCATTTTTTACAAATGAAAGTCACCCTTTTACATATCAAATTCATTCTTTTGCAAATTAAATTCACCCTTTTGCAAATTAAATTAATCCTTTAGCAATAGGGTGAACTTAATTTGCCAAAGGATTAATTTAATTTGCAAAAAGGTGACTTTCATTTCCAAAAGAATGAATTTGATATGCAAAAGAGTGAATTACTGTCTGAAAATTCTTGAAAATTTAGGTTTTTTAAATTAAATTGAACCTTTTGCAAATTAAATTAATCCTTTTACAAATTAAATTCACCCTTTTGCACATTAAATTCATTTTTTACAAATGAAAGTCACCCTTTTACATATCAAATTCATTCTTTTGCAAATTAAATTCACCCGTTTGCAAATTAAATTAATCCTTTAGCAATAGGGTGAACTTAATTTGCCAAAGGATTAATTTAATTTGCAAAAGGGTGACTTTCATTTACAAAAGAATGAATTTAATGTGCAAAAGAGTGAATTTCATTTACAAAAGGTTGAATTTAATTTAAAAAACCTGCAGTATCAACGAAGAATGCTCTGATACAAGCTCCGAATGAAACAAGT
Organism: Xylocopa violacea; assembly: GCA_963969225.1. NCBI lineage: Eukaryota > Metazoa > Arthropoda > Insecta > Hymenoptera > Apidae > Xylocopa > Xylocopa violacea. The sequence goes on from CAXAJV010000004.1 coordinate 28,647,361, forward strand.
ATCCAAAGATAAAAATTTTCAAGAATCTTCAGACAGTAATGACGAAGAAAATGTAATACTCATGTAATCCTAACAAATTTAATTAACTTACATTAAATTTATTAGGATTCTAATTGTTTCTAAATTAAATTAATCTTTTTTTTTTAAGAAAATACGTGGTTTTCTGTACCCGTCTATTTGACGGGTATCCATAAAGATAGGTGTACAAAAACGTCCGTAAACCTAGCGTTAAAAAACATGGACGTCCTACGGTTCTATTTCCGGTTGGTCTTTGAGAAACGCGGAGCGAGAAATACGAAAGGAAATCACTTCGCAGAGAACCTGGCGAGTGTCGCATTTACGATTCAACGCTGGAACTCTCCGCGGCAATTATCCACCGGTCTAATTAATTTTAATTGGCGTGAACATTAAATATCGGGAGTAAGGGACGCGCGAGATCGATGGAAACGAAGCGGGATAATAAACGGGACCGCCTTCTGATCGTGTGCATAACGTTGCTCGCAGCGCCACCCGACAATCGTTCCATTAATTATCGCGCGCATCCTGTCTAATTATCACGCTGTTGAACGCCGCGTAAGTCAAGTCAAAACTATTTTGTTCAAGGTGGTGGTGCCAAAGAGGGCGGCGCTCCTGTTCGACCAGCTGATGGTCGCGTTGCAGAAGGTGGTCGACAGCCAAGCCAGAGGAGAGCTGGGTCCCAGCAGACCGTTCACGAGATCGTCTGGGCCTATGACCAATGGGAACTCGCAGATCGTCCCTGCGCCCGACGAGCAAGCAGTCAAGGTTGTCCTACTTGCTTTGCACGCGGTGCAAAATTGCTGCAGACATTTTAGAACATGGTTTTCTCGAGCAACATGACTTGTTGCGCTTAGACGTTCTTCTTTCGCATAGCACAGTGGTCGGCAAACTTATTAGTCAACAGAGCCAAAGATTAATCCTTTGCATTCTGTTCTTTCCTGGATGTTGGCAATAGAAGCTAGAAATATTGTTAAAATAGCAATATTTGGCAATAGTTTCTATTGCTGACGGCTCCCTGCAATAGAAAATTTCCATTTCAATAGAAAACTTCAGGGAAAGATGTACTTCTGAATAAGTTTAATCGCTAATCAATTCTGATGTCCTCTCAAAGGAGACATCCAAGTGCAAAGGGTTAACGCACTATGGGTGTATAGAGTTAAAAGTTAATGAAACATGAAAAAGGTGCACCCTTTAGAATATAAGTAATATCTTCACAGCTAATAGTAGGATTTCAAAAGTATGGATGAAGTTTAAACCCGCCCACAGTGCGTTAAGTTTTCTTTTACCACGCTAATTCAAGTTTATTACTGTTCAAGTAGTAGTCTATTTATTTAAAATGTACATTGGAAAAAAAATATGGATGCCTGTAGAATCTTTGCATTGTAAATCGTCGACGTGAAGCTTCCACTTGTACACGAGATCGAGCAACTTCTAATTCCTGTACAGATGGACCTCCAACGGCGCGGACAAGCGAAAGGACGGGTCTACTGGCGCTGTTACTTCAACGCCGTGACGTGCTTCAAAAGAAAGTGATAATAAGCCCGTCGCAACCAGCCTCCACCTCAACTTCGAAACCCGATTTGACCACGAGATTCCTCGCATGCTTTTCCCAGTCAGAAGAGAAACAAATAAATCGCAAATTCGGGAGAAACTAGACCCTAAGACTAAATATGATTTTCTCTTTTCTCACGAGTCGGTACTTTACCACTTCTCCTTATTCGGATGCATTCTCTCGTCTGTCTCTTTAACGCTGTCGCCCTCTAACGTACCTTAAGCAGCTACACGAGATCAACGGTTATGTTAAAACAGTGTGTCAACTGAAACATCTCTCTGGCTTATAAAGCGATCGGCATACTAGTATCGATTAAACGTACTTACTTAAAACGCATCAGTCTAGAGGCAACCTGTTCACTCGATTGGTTCAGAATTCAAACGATCCCTTATTTATGTACGACACACGCCCTGACAATCCTATCCAGAGCATCCTGAATCTCCCATCGATTTCGCGTAGAAGGTAAGTCGGGAACACTTTTGTGAACAGACGTACGCATTAACAGGCTCTGGTATTGGTAGTCTTAAATATTGTCACATAAAATAAAGTAATTGAATCAAATTATAAATCGTGTACGAGAGAAGGTGATTTTTATTAAAAAAAAAAAAAAACAAAAAAAAAAGAAAGAAACGCGTTACAAGAATAAAATTTACAAATATCTATATCACTAAATGGAATCGCGTGATTTCATGGCTACGGACAACCTTTCCAAACACAATACTAATTCGCAGTGCTTGGTATATGGGAACATATCTACTGCAACAGCTTTCACAGGAACCAAAGGTTCTCCGACGTATTGCTTCGAGATGGGCCTAGCTAAGTCCACCAAATTTTTTGCTGCTGCCCGTGGATCGCAAGATATGTATACTAGCCTCGATAATTTCGTCGCCTTGCGCAAAGTCAACAGCGCTCTCTGATCTGAAATTAAAACGCCCGTCTTCGCACATGTTTTTTCCTAAAGTTTGCGAGGATCACGTTTATTGCGATATCTTACGAAGTCCTGCCCGTGGAGGATCTACGACAGCGATAATATCAGGCTTGGTGACCCTTCGAATAACTGGATACAAAATATCTTCCGCTTTGCCAACGAAGAATTCGCAATTCGATATACCGTTTGTAACGACGTTTTCTTTGGCATCCTTGATGGCATCCTCTACCATTTCTAATCCGAATACCTCGCCACAATGCTGGAATCGTCTGCGTTTATGTCTTGCGTTTATAATATAACTTTATGAAAGCACCAATACCTTTGAGAATGCAAGACCGATTGTTCCAGTGCCGCAACAGATATCGAGAAGCGCGGTATCCATGGTTGGTTTAGCCAAGTCGATCGCTGCTTTGTACAATGTTTGAGCGCCTAACGTGTTCACTTGAAAGAACGCCTGAGGCGACACTCGAAATTTCATACCCAATAAAGTTTCCTCTATATATTTTGTTCCGCTAATATGATAAAAATTGTCTCCATTGTTTCCATTGCCACTTCTAAATAAAAATAAAAACCAACTGAATCGAACGAACGAGACTTTTTGCAAGTTTTAAACGCTCCTCGGAGATGATCTTACTTTTTTTTCATTATTTGAAAGTATAAGGACGTTACGTTCGCCTCGACGCCTTTTCCAGTCTCGAAAAAGCTTTTCAACTGCGATTTTAATTCCTCTAACTTTTCAGAGCTCAAATCTTGAGGGTGCATTCCCACTATTACCATCAAATCAGAGGAAAGAGTTGATCTGACGGTAAGTTGCCTCCAGTATCCACTATGATCGACTGGATGAAAAGGTTTTAATTCAGAGTTTTTTATGAACTCTTCGAATACCTATAAAATACTGCTAGTACAAAAGACAAATCTAAAGAAGTAAATTTTGTGGGGAACCCTTTCAAATGCTTACTTTAACTACAACTTTCATTTTCTTAGGGATGTGACAAAGATTATCTATAGGCCCAACTGCCGTAGAACCAGCTGCATAACTAGATAATCTAAATCCTACTACAACTTTGTCTCCTGCATCATTTCTACCTGAATCAAATCAATACTGCATACAGTGCATTCATTAGAATTTATCAACAAGACAAACAAACTTAATATAGCATTACCGATTGTAAATTCACACTTATTCCTATATTCTGTAATCGTGTCTGTACTTAAAATAGACAGTAATTCGCAGGGTAATCCTTGATATTTACTCTTCTGATAATTAAACCAATCTGAAAGATCGCCTTTGCTTTCCTTCAACATCTGTTTACAAATAGTTGTTAGAATTGTAGTCATTTCTTGTTGCTTTAGCTCCAACTAGAAATACATTGTGCAATTTCTATTCCGTACACGTTTTGCCACATTATTAATGCTCGTCTTACTTGGCTTGGATAAGGCATATCCCAAAGAGGAATCGTTGTTAATTTAACTTTATCCTCTATAGGTATGTCCTGAATGTCTTCGTCTACCTTTACACGTTTGTTTGTACTTTCTTCCTCCAGTCTCCTTTTTATAAACGGATCTGGTGCAGGTTTTGCGACCTATTTTTTACAAATGGAAGAAGCGCTATGAACAGCTATCATGTATTCGTAAAGGAATGTACTTTAAACTTTTGTATTTTACAATGAATTAACGTGACACCAAATTAAAATACCTGAGCACTAAGCTTACAATTTTTCCATAAAATCCCATTTAACTTTTCTATAGCTTTCTGTCGGCTTTCCTCGTTTCGAAAGGACACGTAAAGCCATCCACTGCTTCGTTTTGGTGGCTTTACTTTGCACGTCTGCAATTCTAACTTCTCATTCAATAGCTTCTTAAATTCACCGATTCCGTAATATTTTGGCAAACCACGCACTTCGATTTTATACTTTTCCGACGTGAAATCATCTCTTTCGAGATATGCATAAGGATTCTTCTCAGCCTCCATGGGTTCACTCGTGGTCATATTTTTATAATTTTTCGCACAATTATACTTTATTCAAGTCATCCATCCACTATACAAGTCTATACTAATAAATAAAACTATTGAACCTTTAACTGCTTGTTTATTTCCTATCCCTCGAAATTCACGTGTTGTTTGTTACGCTAGGTTATGCGAGGTTATATTCTAACCAATTTAATTGGCATCGCTATTATACACAAACAATGAATACAACACTCAGTGATGCAACTTTATATAACATAATTTTATCCATATAGTCCTTGTAATAGGAATTTTTTCAATAACAGTTTGTCCAATACACCAATCCTTGAATTCAAGCAACTTGAAAGCACTTTACCTTGTTTTTACCTTTACCTTTACCTTACCCTATTAATTTGCTTGACTTGAGATTATTTTTCCAAGGTTCACAGATTTGAGGTTCGTTGAACTTTTTCTTTGACTCGAAATATACTTTGAACAGTATAAAATGTAAGGCTGTTATTCATCTAGGTTTGGTACGAAGTGTGAACTGTATAGCGCAATATAAATAAAAAAAATTATACGTAAGTTGTATACGTATGCCGTTGACGTAACCATTAAAAAAATGAATCCTTTAATGTCGTTTTATTAGTTACTTTGAAAGTGAATTACCTAAGTTAAAATGGCATTAAGGCAAGTGTGTACTTCACTTATGTAAACAGAAACTCTGATGTCAAATTATTTGAATTTGGGTGATTGAAATTCAACTACCTTGGCATCTGAATGAGCCTTTAAGTACTTTTTAGAATGTCATTTTAAAATTCATACTTTGTACTTTTTAAGATATGTTTAGACTAGATGTGTTAAAGAAAAAAAACTAAAAATTGCACAAGTCCTATTATTCATTTTACTTAGTAATATTTCATTTTCATTCTAGAAGTAGTATTAACTGTTTAAATTGAAATGTATCAGGAGGCAAAAAGTTGTTACTTGAAAAGCAACGATAAGACACTATCAACAGTGTATCTTCCAAATGAAACAAAAATTACTGTAGGTCGTACGCGAGAGACAAATATTAAAGATTTACATTGTTCTAAACAACAAGGTTAATATTTTATGCTTTATTGCATACATTTAACAGTTATTCCCATTATATTTCACCCTTTGTATTGACTGTCTTATCTACTTTTTATAGTGGAGTTGTATGCAAATTATAAGGAGTACAGAATATATATAACGCAATTAGGAAAGCATCCATGTGGTTTTAATGGCTATAAGACAACTCGGCATGTTAGATTTCAAGCAAAACATAACGATTTGCTCGAAATATTGTATGGACAGTATTCTTATCAAATTGAATTTAATCCTCCACCACCAAAAACTTCATGGTCAGTAGAAAAAACTAAAGTCTCTAACATATATAATGAGGATGAAGAAAGGTTTTGTAAGAAACCAAAACTTGAAGATGATAATACAGTTCCCAGTACCCACACAGGAAACATAGAGAAGACACCAGAAAAAGGACAAGCTACTGATGTCTCGAATTGTATGAGTGAAAACGAAACAAAATCAGATGAGTTGCAAGGTAAAGATAATCTAAGAGACAAATGCACTGACCATTCAGAGGAAACACAGGAAGCAACTCGAAAAGTAACAAATTCTACTAAAAATTCTGGTGGTATTTTAAAATTTATAACTAAAACTAATATGGCAGGAAGTAAAGATAATTCAAAAGATTCAAACACCGAACAGTATAAGTGGGAAAGTTACGAAAAAGGATTATTATTAATGTATACAATGCAAGATGTAAAAGGTCGCTCAAAGGTAAATATAAAAAGATATTAATATTTTTAGCAATAAACAAAAATTTACTGGTTTTAGATAGCAGCATTTGATCTGGATGGAACCTTAATTAAAACAAAAAGTGGACTTGTATTTCCAAAACATTATGATGATTGGGAACTTATATATCATAATGTGTCAGCTAAACTAAAGGAACTTTATAACAATGACTATAAAATAGTAGTTTTTACTAATCAAGCATCTATTGGATCTGGGAAATTAAATGCCAACTTGTTTAAAAATAAACTTAAGAATATAACAGGAAAAATTAATATTCCAATTCAGGTACACATATACAGTTACTTCTATTAATATTTGAACATTAGTATAATTTTTCTAAGCTTTATAATTTTTTAAAATAGAAAATATAGAAAATATAAACTATTTAAATAAAAATAGTTTTCTTGGCATAGTTTTTCAAAATATAAAGCTGAGAAATGGAAATCATACTAATGAAAGCAATTGCATATGTATATTTTATCTCATATAAAATTCTAACAATTAGAATGATTTCATATAAATTTATTTCTAGATTTTTATAGCTACTGGACATAATATTTACCGAAAACCAGCAACTGGTATGTGGAAGAAACTGGAAGAAGTATGAAACCAAATAATTTACTATGACTTAATTATTACTATTGCAAGAAATTTTAACTCTAAGCAATTCTTTTACAGAATAACGATTCCGTACCCATCGATAAAACAAATTCATTTTATGTTGGAGATGCAGCCGGACGACCGAAAAATTGGGCTCCCGGAAAGAAAAAGGATCATTCCTCAGCTGATCGATTATATGCCCTTAATTTAAATCTAAAATTTTATACTCCGGAAGAATTCTTTCTCGGACATAGTCAGGTTCCTTATAATTTACCAACATTTAATCCAAAAAATTTATCAAACACCAAAACAAGCACAGAAGACAATATAATTTCGAAGAACCAAGAAGTAATTAAAACCATTTTTCTAAATGACATTTAAAATATAAGTATAGCATTTATAAATAACTATTAATTTACATTTTCAGGTCGTTCTAATGGTTGGATGTCCTGGTTCTGGAAAATCGCACTTCGTGAAGCAATATTTAAAATCTTATGTACATGTTAATAGAGATACTCTTGGAAGCTGGCAAAAATGCGTCGATTTAGTGGAAAGATCTCTAACAGACAAGAATAGTGTAGCCGTGGATAATACTAATCCCGATTGTGCATCGAGAAAAAGATATATCGAAGTTGCTAGAAAATGTGGCGTACCCATAAGATGCTTTGTTATGTCAACAAGTATCGATCATGCAAAACACAATAATAAAGTAATAATAATCTAATCTCTCAATTAATAAAAAGAGAATAACATATGTAATTCATAAGCTGCTTATATATACATTATACTTATGTTGTTTCAGTTTCGAGAATTAACAGATCCTAGTCACATGAAAGTTAGCGAAATAATTATAAATAGTTACGTGTAAGTAAAATGATAAAAGTATAAAATAAGTTTAAATAAAGCTTATCTAATTTGTTAAGTATTATTTGCAGGAAAAATTATCAAGAACCAAACTTGGAGGAAGGTTTTACAGAGATTGTGCATGTACCCTTTGTCCCGAAGTTTTCCACAGAAAAGGATCAGCAACTTTATGAATTATACTTGCTCGAAGGATAAATATTTTTCTTGTAAAATATAGATCCTCTTTCGATTTAATATAAATATCTACTGTAAATATATTTTAAGTTCTAGTATTATAAAATTAAATATTTATTTTGTATCAACATAAAGCATATTTGAATAAATTCTTTTTAAAAAACTTTGTTCCTCTGAATTATTTATTGTAGTTATATTTTTAAGAGTATGAGTCTCGCTAGAAATTATAATTTCTTGAATAGATTGAGGGTTTTATACTCACACCATGTAACCTAACATTAGCTATAGAACTTTTGACATCTGTGTATTCCTAACCTTTCCGACACCACACGAAACATAACCTCCTTAAATCACATGCACACGTGTGGGCTTCTCTGGTGAGATGTGCAGCGTAAACATTCAATTTTTAATAACAGTTATGAATGATACAAAATGTCGCGATTAATAGTAAAAAATCTGCCAAAAGGCGTAAGTAATGTTATTTGCCAACATATCTACGATAGTAAATAGATGAAGATGTTAATTTTAAAGGAATATTCATAGATTACAGATACAAAATTAAGGGAATGTTTCAGCCAAAAAGGGTTGGTGACTGATGTACAATTGAAATATACAAAAGATGGCAAATTCAGACGATTTGCATTCATTGGATTTAAAACGGAAGAAGAAGCTGTAGCTGCTAAAGAATATTTTGATAAAACATGTATTGATACATGCAGAATAAGCATTGAACAATGTGCAAGTCTAGGTATTGCAAAAATTGATTATTTTTTTGATTGCTTGTAGGCAGACCGCTAAAAGCAATAGCCTATATTTGATATATTTATATTGACAGGCGATTCTTCGAAACCCAGGTCATGGAGTAAATATGCACCTGATAGTTCAAAGAGTGTGATCAATAATAACAGTTCCATCGATACAACAGAAAACACATCCTCGAATAAAGTAGCAAGTGAAAAGAAGGAAAAAAAGAAGAAGGATAAAAAGGATAAAAAGGAGAAAGATTCAAAAAATGAAATTAAAGAGGCGTTAGAAAAAGTATAATTATAGTCTATTTCATTATCTTATTATTTAGGTTTTTCAAAATATAATTTTTTTATTCTACTTTATTTTCAGCATAAAGATGATCCTATGTTCATGGAATTCCTCGAAAGTCATGCAGTAAGGAAAAATATATGGGATAATGACACAACACTAATAAATGAAACTAAAAAAGAACATAGTGGTAGTGATACAAGCGATGATGAAGCTAATGATGAAGATGACAATGAAGAAAAGGAAGGGAATGAAGAGAAAGAGAAAGAGAAGCAAAAAATTGCAGATAAAGTCATATCTGATTTGGAGGTAATACAAAATTTAGACTCCTTTAAATGTCAATTATCTATACATGGCTCTTAATCTCATATTTCTTGCATTTTTAAAAAGTACATGGAAGCTTTGAAAAATAAAAAGAATGCAGAAAAAGAGGTTCCTGATAACAAGAATACCTCAAAACATGGCCCTATAAAATTCTTCACCGTGAAACTCCGAGGATTGGCATATAATCACAAGAAAAAAGACATCAAGCTATTCTTTCGTCCATTGAAAGCCAAATCAATACGAGTACCGTCCAAAATTAAAGGCGTTGCTTATGTTGGTTTTAAAACTGAACAGCATCTAAGAAAAGCATTGTTGAAAAATAAAAGCTTTTTGGGTATTAACATTGTAATGAATTTAGTTTCTAGAATTTCTATATCATTCATCGATTTTTATTTTCAATTGTAACCTTTCTTTAGATGGGAAACAAATATTTGTAACGAAGTATGATGTAGCAGAACAAACGTCCGACGAAAAACAGGACGAAAATAACGGTAACGTTAGATGGAAGCAGCAAGCTGAAGCATTAAAAAGCGAGGAAAGTATAGCTGAATCTGGGAGGATATTTATTCGAAATTTATCATATATAACTACAGAAGATGATATTAGAAAATTATTTGAAAAATATGGTAATCATCACTTTCCTGAAGATAATGAAATCTTTAAAGTAATACTACTATAAAAATTGTTCATTTAGGTCCATTAACTGAAGTTAATTTACCTATCGATCGGACAACCAGAAAGCCAAAAGGTTTTGGTACAATAACATTTTTGATGACTGAACATGCAGTGAAAGCTTACAGTGAACTAGATGGTTCAATTTTAAATGGAAGGATGTTACACCTTCTTCCAGCTAAAGCAAAATCTGATGAGATGGAAGAACTTGACGAAAGTAAGAATAAGTTAAATGCATTTATCACCTTATACAGATTACTATAAAGCTTACAGTATGTATAATTTCTTATTCCTGTACAATTACAGAAGGATTAACTTATAAACAGAAGAAAGAACTGAAAGCGAAAGCAGTCGCAGGGTCATCACACAATTGGAATACCCTTTTCCTAGGACAGAATGCTGTAGCAGAAGCTATTGCTGCTACTTATAACACAACAAAGGAACAGGTGCTTGAAGATGCATCGAAAGGTTTGAGTGCTGCGGTTAAATTAGCATTGGGAGAAACGCAATTAGTCCAAGATACCAAGAACTTTTTGGAAGAAAACGGAGTTTGCTTGGACGCGTTCAATCAAGTAAATATTTTGTACGTACACGATGATAAAATAATGAGATCATGTAATTGAAAAATGATCCGTTTATTTTAGCCATCAAGCAAACGTTCGAAGACAGTGATACTTGTGAAAAATTTGCCTGCTTCGACACCGGCACGAGAAATTCGACAACTGTTTGCAGAACATGGTGAACTGGGAAGAGTTGTGATGCCACCTACGGGAGTCACTGGTATGATTTACACCGTCACGTGTATCATTATCACGTGCCATATTTATTATCATTCAGTTTCTTATGATCTTCAGCTCTGGTGGAATTTTTGGAGCCTTCCGAGGCACGCAAAGCATTCACCAAATTAGCATACACCAAATACAAACATTTACCACTCTATCTCGAATGGGCGCCTGATAATAGCTTCACTACTCCTCCTCCTGAGAATAACAAAACTAAGAATGTTGAACCAAACGAGAAAAAGGATACTAAAGAAGTTGACAAACAGGTAGAAGAGCAACCAGAAAATATAAATAATACCAATAAAGCTAACGAAGAAGAAAGCGAGGACGAAGACGAACCAGAGGCAGATACAACGCTTTTCGTAAAAAATATCAATTTTACAACTACAGAGGAGCAGCTGAAAACGGTAAATTCATACATTGCGATAACCATTGCATTTCCTCCACTTGTCTGATACATAACGTGTTGTTTCACAGTATTTTGAGAAATGCGGTCCAGTTCATTACGCTTCGATAGCAACAAAGAAGGATCCGAAAAATCCAGGCGCCAAATTGTCAATGGGTTACGGATTTGTGCAGTATAAAAGAAAAACCGATGCGGACCGCGCGTTAAAGGTTTTACAAATGAGTGTGTTGAACGCAAAGAGTTTGGAGCTCAAACGTTCTGAACGAACCTTAACGTACGTCTTCAACTTCACTTTAACAGTAACTACTTCAACGTTTATGATTTCGTTTATTTAAATTGCACAGAACTGACGTGAAGAGTGCAAAGAAAAAGACCAAAATAACAGCTCAAACAGGCACCAAAATCCTGATAAGAAACGTCCCATTCCAAGCAACAGCTGAAGAAATAACTGAGCTATTCAAGTATGCACTCCTTACAAATTTCAATTAATTAAAAATCTGAATTCTTAATATTTCTCCTTCTTATAACAAAAATTAGAGCCTTCGGGGAGTTGAAAGCGGTGAGATTACCAAAAAAGTTGGTGGGTGTTGAAAAGCATAGAGGATTCGCCTTTGTGGATTACTACACAAAAAGTGATGCCAAGGTATTCAAACAATTATTTTTTTTTAAGAACATGGTTTCATTTTTCTTTTCTCTTTCATTCACAGAAAGCTTTCAAAGCTCTCTGCCAGAGCACCCACTTGTACGGTCGCAGATTGGTCTTGGAATGGGCCCAAAACGACGAGGGCGTGGAAGACATCAGAAAACGCACTGCCAAGCACTTCCATGCAGGTACGCGTTCACCACATCTCGCGTTCCTCGTTCCTCAACTACATTTATCATTTATTTACAGATCCTCTGACTAAGAAGAGCAAGAAAGGAACATTGAATCCCGAGGACGTTGGCTTGGCAGAAGCGTAGTCCACGATAAATCCTGTTACTTATAAGATTTTGTACATAGCATTCGCGTGACGAACGAAGTTCGCGAGAAAGAAATAAATTCATGAGACGAACTCGATCCGTAAAAGTCGAAGTGCATTTCCTTTCAACGGCTGGCAGCGAGCCAACTCGATCGAAAGTTAAAAAACAGCGGCCCCGAGACGCGCGCGATATTGACCTTCGCGTCACGTCGTGACTTTTTCTCGTCTTACTTTTCGCGAAAATAGCCGGGATTTCTACCAGCAGCGGCGCGTGTATCGATGTCATGTATTTAGGCTTCGATACCACTGAATCCGTCCCGCCTGCCAATGAACACCGACCCAACGAGCATTAATCCCCGATCCACGTTCAGGCTGATTTAATTGCAGCCTCGAGAGCGGTTGTTGCACCTCGTCCCGACGCTGGAGCGCGTACGCTCGTCTAGAATTTCAGCCTCGACCATTCCCAACCGCCTCGCACCCGGAGCGGCCATATTCGTAAAATCGTCGGTTCGAGAATACGATTTTTTTTTTTGTCGCTCGAGCGAAACTATTCGCGGCACGGGATAGTCGAGGACGTTTATGGGCGGCGAATTCAGTGGGATTTATGGACTAACCTCCGAAAATCTGGCAAAAGTAAGGTGCGCCAAGGGATTTGCATAAATTCCTGGACGCTCCGGGCGAAAACGAATCGGCTGAGAAAACAGGCCGAGATGCGAGTGCGCTTTTGATATATCAATATTAAAAGAGGCGAGCGCGAGGAGGGCCCGCGGTAGAAGTAGAAGGGAAGAAATGTTTTCCTTTCACCTCTCAGAGGAGGAGGAGGAGTGGCGAGTGCCGATTCGAGAGGTTCTCTCTCGAGGTAGCCCCTTGGTGGAGGTGGAGACGACCCATGAAAGTAACAGTGCCTTCTCCACCTTCCGTCCAGCGTTCAGTCTGACTCCCCTCGCTCTGGAGAACGGTGCTCGCGGTTCTCCGCAGTGTCCTTCGGTGTCGTCGTCCAGGTACAAGGTCGCGGGTGCACCGGAAACGTGAATCGAGGAGTCGCGTCTATGCAAGCGCGGTGCGCGATGTGCTCGACCTGATCAGCCGCCATCGAGAACGATCAACAACTGGCTGGATCATCGAGCAGCGAAAATGGATTGGGTAAGATCGCTCTGGCGACGAGCACTTTTTTGGTTTTCTCCTTTTCAGAAAAACAGGGAACGAGCGAAATATCCATCGATACGCTTCAAATGTTCCCAATTAACGTTCTACGATAATCTTTTAATCATTTCTCAACCGCTTCAAACGCAAAAAACTGTTACTTTTTATATAAAAAAAAAATGTAGAAATATCGATCGCATTTTTCGTCAAATATTTCCCAAGAGCTATGCGATAGAGCGTTCAACTGGCACTTTCTAATTTCGAAAATGAGTAATAAAAGAGACGGGTCCAAGGAAAACGCTAGTCGAGGCTCGCTTTCCGATAGCCTGGTCGAGCACGGCGATCGAGCAGAAAAACGTGGAACGCTGATCGGAGGAATGAAATTTGCGAATCAAGACCGGCTGGATTTCGCGATATCCTTTCAGGTCGTCGATCGATGCCGCTTTCTCTGCGTTTTACCCGTTCAATTACGAATTCCGTTAAACGTTCGCTGCGCGAGGAAAGACTCGGGCAAACGGGGCGTCTAAAAGGGGGAGGAAAAAGGCAGGAATTCCAGGACGATCGAGAACGCGAGAATGCCGCGCGTGCAACGCTGGGGCTGGGCTCGATCGTTCGAGGGCGAGATCTGCGTGCATATTGAATTCTTGGGAACGATCGTCGGCTTCCTGCCGGTGGAGGAGGCAGAGGAAATCTACCGGTTATTCGAGCCGCGCACCGGCTGTTTTAAGCCGCTGCAACAAGCAAAGAAGGAGCGAGCGCGTGTGGCAATTCAGTATTGCAAAACTGTCGAGGTCGTAACAGTTCTCCTTACGAACGATCTAGGACCATCCAATTTCGCGATCTTTTCCGAGAACCTCGCACGACTCGCTTGGTATCTTCCCACGACGCGACTCGCGCCAATATCGTTTACCCCTCGAGGAGGATGCGCGTCCTTGATCGAACGACGCACAGCAAGTCGTCGAATTGCGTGATTAATTGGTCTCGAAGGTTTTCGCGTGAGCTAAGGAATGCAGAAATTTAGCATTTCTGGCAAAGAATATGTCTTAGTTTCAAAGTATAGTGAAAGTAAAATAGATTTATACAGTAAGTCGTCGAATTATGTGATTAATTGGTTCTGAAGATTATCGCGTGGGTCAAGAAAAGTGGAAAATTTAGCATTCTTGGCAAAAAATATGTTTCAGTTTCAAAGCGTAGATGAAAGTAAAATAGATCTATAAATATTACACTCAAGAAAATATTATTTATTCCACATAACAGAAACTACATACGTATATTTATTGTCTTCTAGCTCTTTTCTTTTCTTCAGAAATTCAAGTGCATCATGCAATATCACTATTCACTGCTTTTGTAACTTTCGCAGATCGTTCAGGATCAGAGTCTCGAGCTTCGAGACCAGCTAATCCATCGTGGATCGTATAAAATTCAATTCTTTTCTTTTCTTTTTGAATCGCATAAGTCGAGGACTGACTGTGCCAGTATGAATAATCTAAGGCTCGCACAACGTTTACGTAACTCGAAATTCGAAGGCCCAAGGGTATTTTTCGGATACGATTAACGAAACAGGAAAGACGGACGTAATTGTGCAACGCTGACGTAACGGAATTTATCGCTGTTCTTGTTCGATTGTATTTGTCGCTTTCACGTCTTAGAGAGATTAGAAAACGGCGATCGAAAAGAAGGCATCGTCGTAGCGAAACTGCGAAATAGTCGCAGCCCTTTAGTCGAAGACCTCGTTTGCGTCTCGACGAAGAGGAGAAGCGATCGATGGAGATTAAGAGAGACAACGAGGTTCAGCGAAAAATACCTGGAGAGTGCAAGGAAGGTCACCTGCTGACCTTTCGCAGGCACGCCGAGCGATCTTTCTTTTCCTTTTAATCGTCGCTTATGATCTGCCGCGGAAAGCAACCTTTTCGTCGACTAAAAAAAAGAGGAACGAGTACTGCGATACCCTTCACGTCGTTTTCAGGAATTTTCACAACCAGGATCTACATTTCAAACGATTCGCTTATGATCTGCCGCGGAAAGCAGTCTTTACGTCGATTAAAAAAAGAAGAACGAGTACTGCGATACTCTCCTCGTTGATCTCAGGAATTTTCACAACCAGGATCTACATTTCAGACAAACGATTCGCTTATGATCTACTGCAGAAAGCAGCCTTTACGTCGATTAAAAAAAGGGGAACGAGTACTGCGATACCCTTCACGTCATTTTCAGGAATTTTCACAACCAGGATCTACATTTCAGACAAACGATTCGCTTATGATCTACTGCAGAAAGCAGCCTTTACGTCGATTAAAAAAAGGGGAACGAGTACTGCGATACCCTTCACGTCATTTTCAGGAATTTTCACAACCAGGATCTACATTTCAGACAAACGATTCTGTTTTATGGCCGCGCTTCGACTAGCACTTTCCTCCTCGTTATTCTACTCGAATAACGTCGAGTAGACTCCAATAAACGGCACGAAACACGATGTCTGCAGTCGTAAAAGACGAGGAGGAACCAGCGAGACCGAAGAAGATGGTCGCTGGATCGCGCGAGCAACAGGAAATCGTAAAAAGGAAAGGGAAAACGAGGGGGGAACAGAATGCAGAGGACGTGGTCCATTATCTCCGAGCGAGCGTGCATCGTCGAGATTCCCTCGTGTAATTAGGGACGACAAAGAAGATTTAATTAGGAGTATAATCGCGCCATTAGTTTCCTGGTAAACAGAGCGAGAGTCCGGTGCCTCGGAGCGAATTCCATGGAAAGTAAAAGTGACCGAGCCACGCTGGATTTATCCGCCAGCGACAGATCGACTTCACTTTCAGCTACGCGCGTTTCACGGGGATGCGAAACTATTCGCGTCGACGTTTACGCGAGCGTAGAAACGTATTCTCTATCGCGATCGATCGCGTTTCGAAAATCGACCAACAGCCTTTCCCAATCGGCATCTGAAATCGATCAGACCTTGGACCAACTCGCGTCGCTCCTAACGTCACTAGGCTAACGAATCCTTGCGAGCGATCGTCGCTGGCGGCTCGTGATCAACGGACAGAACAGTAATCGAGCTGGTATTTCTTAACGAGACGAAAGGAACACGGGAGGTACTCGAGAATCGCCGTGAAAACTTGCAACTCTCGCCGCAATGACGCACGAATCGTCCTGTTCACCTCCGCGACTGGTTTATCGCTACCAGTACCAGATTCTGGACGCCCAAGGTCGCGTTCGTTTCGTCCTCTGGTCCTTGCGTGTCTAGAATGCCGAAACGATCTCGCTGCTGGTCTTTGTTTGCCTGAGAACTCGAATTCATCCGAGCTGCGTTCGCCTTTTTCGAAATCCTCTTGCTCTGACGAAATACTCCGCGAGACTTCCTCGTATCGGAAATCGAGGAGTCTCTTACGCAAATTCGCGGTTCGCTACGCACGTGCCGATCTATTCTCGAAAAGGTCTCAGCGTGGTAGTCATCGACAGCCAAGTAACGGTTCTACAGCGGAGGGTGAAGTCATCGGGACCGTCGACGGGCCGTTGAAATGTCACAGGAACTCGAGGCTCGTCCGGTTGCGATCGAGCGCGAACGAATGCGACGATCGAGAAACAATCCGGGTCCCCTTTCGGTTACGTAAAAACGATTTCGACGACGGTAATTGCCGCGCGTTGCGAGGACCTAATCGATTCTTTCGGACCAAGCATGGCTCGTTCGCGTACGAAGACAAATTCGCTTACGAAGTTCGCATACGCTCGCTGCTTTCACGTCGATCGACGGTCTCTCTTGCGAGGAATGAAACGAGACTGGTCAGCGTTTCCTGGTTAGCCCATTAAGGACATTTTTTTGGAGACCATCCTCAGGAGTGAAAACCTTCTTTTTGTTACTCATAGTTTGTATCCTCGATGGTTCTCGCTGTGGACTACTTATTTTATGGTCTAACTTGGAATCAATAGGAATCTTAAGCTTCACACACCTTTAGATTTCAATTTTTGTCAGAATAATCTTGTTCTCACGACTGCTCTTTTACTAATGACTGAAAACCGCCCAGTCGATAAAGTGTTAATTAGTAGAAAACTTGTTTGCGATAACAACTTGTCGCCTTGTTATTACTTTGAATACTAATACATTGATAACGCATCGTTTATGTGTCTTATTCTCACGACTACTCTTTTTGCAACGATTGATAATTCAAGTTTAGTTCCAAAACGCACACGGTGTGTCGTTTTGTCTTCGAAAACTACAACACACATTGCTCGTTTCGAATGGTGTTTTAGAGACCAAAAGTATATTTGTTGAAAGTAGACTTTCTGGTATACTTGGTTTCAATTACTGAATTAACGGCCAGTGAATATTTAATTATATTAGGGCGGATGTTGAAATGCTTGCGCCTTTAAACCAATACCCAATTCTGTTTTTACACGACTTATTTCGATTTAACACGAACGACCCGAATTCTAAGAAGAAAATTTCGCTTCTTCTTTTATTTTTCTAACTGCAACATTTACAGACGTTTGCAACTGCGAATTTGATAACCTCGATATGGAATTTTGTCCGCTTTGTCTGCGTTTTGAATTTGGTATTCAAAGTGAAGAGTATCTTTTTGATGTTTATAAATTAAAAATGAAAAGAATTTCACCAATGGAGCACGAAGACATTTGATAGCAGTAATATCACAGTCTTACGCAAACGTATGCGTTTATTGTCAGAGAGTGACAACGAATAAAATCTTTTCACGTGTAACTTATATTATTTTGCCTAATTTTTGTGTTCATGAATTAGCGACATGCTTTTTTCCTTTTCAAATGATAATTTACTTTGTACGATACACGTGCAATCTTTGTGAAATAAAATATTTAAGATCCTAACATGAAAACTCATGGTTCATCGTATTATTTTTGCTGATTTCTTAGGAATGGGATCAATCTTCTATTTTTCCATAGACGCAATATATTTTTTTACACGTATTCTTTAGAAACGTGTCTATCGTGTAAAAACACAATTAGTAAAACCTCTGCTTTATTAATAATAAGAACAGTGATGATAGATATGATCTTTGCACTCTGCTCCTTCCTGGACGTTGGCAATAAAAGCTTTAGCAATAGTTTCTAACACTAACGACTCTCAGCAATAGAAAATTTCCGTTTCAATAGAAACTTTGAGGGAAATATGCATTTCTCAAAAAGCTGCAATGGAATAAGTTCAATCACTAACCAATTCTAATGTCTCCTCAGAGTGCAAAGGGTTAAGTTTTTTACTGATAATGTGATCGAATGTGTTTCTTGTCTTATTCTGCTTTCTTTATCTACTGTTACGCTATACAAAATGGGTTAAATCGATCAAAAGTTGCCCAAGTTTCGCCAAACAGCGCTGACGAACACCGCTTGCGCGGGCGTTGAAGTCTCCAGCGAGCGCCGCCTGTGCGAGCATCGAAGTCTCCCACACTTCTCTCTATATCTTCGCTCAACGCGCACGGAGGACATTTTTACGCTTTCGATGATAGCAACGCGAGTTACTGCAACGCTTTTTCGTACATGGAAGCGAGGAATGATTAGTATTCTCTTTGCTATGCGGGGATAATCGATGAACACCGTTAGCAAGGCGACGGAAGCTTTCGTGACTGGTTCCTCGATCGAAATCATCGAGGGCCTCGCGACGACGCTTTCCGTTCCGGTTATGAAACTTTCCTAAAGGAACTCGCTCGTCGAACAGGTGGTTTTCGTGCTGTGCACCGTTTCCAGACGAGTCGTAACGATTTTCCAAGCAGCGGCGTGCCTGCGCGAGCCTCCCAGCCTCGTAGAAAGTTATTTGACATTTAGAAGGGTCCGCGGGGAATTTTCGACTCACCCAAGTCTGTTCTAGTGGGTGACTGTACGTACGGTTGGATTCCTAAGCTCCGCGATGCCTAGTTTTTACTTGGAAAAGGAGCTAAGAATAAAATTCCTTCGGATCTGGAAATGGTTAGGAGTTTTGTTGGGATACGTTGTTTAACACCGTCCATTAGTTTCTGGATGCTTGGTAACGTTCGACGAAACGATCGCGAAGTATAAATTGCACTGGTGTAAATCAAATCGTGTGCCAAAGATGTGTCACGTGTCGCATTTTAATTCGTTTCGTGTTGTATCGGAACCATTTTAGTCAAACTTGTTAATAAGGACTGGTCAAGTTTATTGACCGTTAAGTCATAATGTATGGAAACTGTATTGTAGGGGCTGACGCAATTTTAACTGTAGTTAACTGTATTTTTTAAATACTTCTGGAACGCATATCCAATTTTGTTCTCAAGCTTCCTCTGATAGTGTTTCTCTAATTGTTTTCTTGCTTTTGGACAGATATCTTTTACTTTTTCTACTTCATCACGTAATTCTTCTTATTTTACTCCCAAATTATATGCATGAAGGTATATCTTTATTTTCATCTTAAAATAGCTAATTATAAGACTTGTGTTTTAATATTATAATGTCTTCTTACTGTCTTTTTTCATTTTATGAAATACTACATATATATCTGATGAGATTTTGTACAAGAATAGACTTGAATCATAGACAGACAGACCAAAATCCTTTACAACAATAAGAAGGCAAACTTTATTTACTAATTATATTCAATGTGGCATTCGAACTTTGTTGTAATTTATATTTATGTAACTTGCATTTGTTTTCTTCTTTTTTATTTACCAATATCGAGTCACGCTCGATAAAGAAGTGCAAAGGGCTGACGATGCGAGTTTGCGACAACCAGCTTCAGAATTTCATTATTTTCCAAAGCAATTTCGTATTAGAAACGTAAAAAATTTGCCAGTCACGAATGGCAAATTGTTAATACTCAAGCAAAGTGTACTAGCTCCGCAGAAAAATACAAAAACCGATCGACTCGAGCTACTCTCGCGTTCTTCACGAAATGAATGTCCAGAGCCTCGTGGCTGAGAGCGTACGTCCGAAAGCATCGAAGATAATAACAGTGCGATGCCCAGGCGAGAAAGTCTCGAACCTCTGATTGACGAGTGGACGATGGTGCAACGCGTTCCACTTATTATCTCTCGTGGATAACCCGACCGAGGACGGCGGCGTTGTTTCTCGAAACGCGAGCCAGAAGGCCGTTTCTGGCGTCGAGGCAAATGGTACTCGTCGAGGCGGAACGGCGGTGCTACTTGTCGCGTTCCCCGGTGGAGAAAAGCGGGAAACGCGCGAATTCCTGACGGTGTTCGCGGTCTCACCTCTCGACGATGCTATTTGTTCTATCGCGAGGAATGGCGTTACCACGTAACGTTAACGTAACGCGCTCGCCGTCCGAAACGCACGAGAAAGTAGTCGCGGAACGGTGTTCTTTCTTCTTGCTTTCTCTTTGCGCGTGGTTACGTAACGAGGAGTGGCTCTGCTGGGTGTCACGGCTAACATCGTTTAGTCCACGAGGTCCGAGGTAAAATCGCAACCTCAGGCTGGCCGTTTCGCGCAGGTGCACCGTTCGCGGACGAACGCGTCCCTTCGACGGCCTCCCGTTCACCAACCGATCGATCGCGAACGCTCCGCGCTTGTCGCTTGTCCTTTCGTTACGTTGGAGAATCGAGATCGTGCTTAGTAAGCGATGGATGCATATTTATAAGGATCTGAGTAAGGAACATTCATTGGCGATACGATTCAAGAGCAGATCGAGAACATCGAACGTCCACTCGAGTCTCTCCCTAATGTATCAAACGAATCCAACGAAAATAACTGCAAAGTTTCTCCCTAACTGCAGAGTCTCTCCCTAACATATCAAACAAATCCAACGAAAATAAACGCAGAGATCAATCAAAAAGTACTTAGCTAGCACTTCTCTTGCTGTGATTATAATGTTATGACCAAAAAACCGAATGAAAATGGAAGAATCTACTCATTTTGGATTCTATTTGTATCTATTGAATATCCGGAAGAATTCGTAACAATTAATTACGAATTCTGTTTCCGCGTGTGTGTACGTTTCAAAGGAAACCAATATCGTGACTGTGCAGAAAATGCTAGGCTAATTTCGCCGTGCATCGCGTAACTCGCGATCCGTCATTCATATACAGTGAGTTCTTGACTTACGCGATTTAAAAAGAAAGGAAAATTAAATTTTATATGATCTGGATGGATTAGCTAGTCTCGACGCTGAAGACCCTGATCCTGAACGAACTGCGAAAGTTACAAAAGCAGTGAATAATAATATTGCATGCTACACTTGAATTTATGAAGAAAAGAAGAGGGCTAAAAGACCATTAACAGTGGACTTGAAGTAGTTCGTCCATAAATATATGTATGTAGATTCTGTTATGTGGAATAAATAATATTTTCTTAAGTATAATATATATAGATCTATTTTACTTTCATCTATGCTTCGAAACTAAAACACATTTTTTGCCAACAATGCTAAATTTTGTGCTTCTTCGACTTACGCGAAAACCTTCAGAATCAATTAATCGTGTAATTCGAGGACTTGCTGTACTGGATAAAGTCGAACGTTTATAACCCGTGAACACGTGGAACCATGAATTATTAATATGTTGCATCGTTTTTTCCGTTACAGGAGAATCGAACGGTGTCGCTGTTGCTCTGCCTGAGCATTCTACTCGCAACGATCCACGATGGTAAGTAAATACGCATTTCACAACGCGTTCCGGAAAGAAATTTCCAACCTTCGAGGCGGCATTAGAAATGTATCGCTGTTGATGATTCATCGTATGGATGACGGTAACAGTATCTGGGTTTGGAATTTCATTTCTACCTTCTCTTTCTTTACTTTACATTTAATTAAACCACTTAGAGCTTCTTTAGTCTCCTTTTTTTCTACCTTTTTAACGGTAGCGGAAACAATTTGAAACCTCTAATGGATCTTGCGGAAGCGCGAGACTTTTGTAACAATAAAAAAGAGAGCTATCGACTTTCTCTATGAATGAATAAATTCAACATTGTTTGACGAATCCGTTAATATCTTACATAACTAATAAAGCTTAGAAATCCAGTTTTTCATGAAAGTCATAATCGCTGTACTGTTTTATTAAGAAGTAATTGAAATGGACCTAAGTTGGTTCAGTTCTCAGGTGCGCAGAGAATTTTCCACGAGCCGTGGAACGAGTTTAAATCAAACACGATTAAACTCATTCGAGACGGATTGATGGATTGCACACCTGCAAGTCTGCAGATCGCTCCTCAAAACATTCTTATTACGAGGAGCGGTTTGAGCACTGTGCGCGCAATGCAAAGTAAAACGAAAAGACAGGAAAGGCAAAAATAAAAATGAGCCGTATCGAACGGGTTAACGCGATCGCGATGATTAATTCGATCAATCAACCTGTTGCAACTGTTCGATTTTGCCGTGACGAAAGAAAAGTCGACGCGCCATGACGTAGCAAGACGCCAACTCCCAATTATCCTTGTCGAAAGGGGAGAAAAAGCAGCCGGCAAGGTTAGCCCGACAAATGGCCCATTTACTCTGTGACCGAGTCTCTGATCTCTCTCCCGTAATTTCTCTAACAGCGACGTGCACGTGAGCCGTGGTGCACGCACGGATGCAGTTTCACTGGGCTCGGCTGGTGAAACGTGAGCGCCTCCTCGGAGAAAACGGCCCGAGCAAAAACGGTCCCGTTCGAGGCGCAGCCGACACGGGGTGGCGGCGCAAAAAACCTCGAAAGTACACCGTGAACGTAAAGCGTGCCCGCTTCCATCCGAGTTTCTACCTCCTCGTCGCGTAATCGTTTCCGGAACTCGATAAAAAAAGAACAAGCTCAAGATTGACGCAATAGATTGGAATCAGCGTCCGCTCTAGGGCGTGGATATTGGTCCAAGGCGCCCAAATTTAGGGGCGCCATTTTGACTGTATGCCTGAGAATAATATTGATACGTTAAATACTTAATTAATAGAAGATGTTACGCATCTATTTCTTAGTTCGCTAAAAATTTACAGTGCGTAGCGTATTTATATTGTTTATGTCTAAAAGCTAACGATATAATATATATATATTCTTAGTCCTTTGCACTCTGAATTATTTTTCAATTTAATAGTTTAGTTGCCAACAAGTCCCTACTATTTCAAGTGTTTTATTTGAAATTTACTTTAAAAAGTAGTCAGTTGCAGCATAGTTCCTCGACAGCTACTTGCAAACTCTAAAACAACTCTAAAACTTTGTTGTAATTTATATTTGTTTCTTTTTCTTATTTAGCGATGTCGAATCACACTCAACAAAGGAGCGCAAAGGGTTAAGAGGCGTCCATTTATCTTTCTAAGGCGACGTAATTGCTAGATTGGACGCTGTTGGAATGGATTTTGTTTGGGAGATTAGGTTACGATTCAAAGTTTCAGAAAAATATGCGGTTTCTTTCTCAAAAAACCTCGAAAGTACATTGCTACCTCGTCGTCGTGTAATCGTTTCCGGAACTCGATAAAAAAAACGTTCGCGATTGACGCAACAGGTTGGAATGGATTTTGGTTGGGAGGTTAGGCTAGGATTCGAAACGTACGCGCGTTTACGAGCCGTTTCGGAAAATTATGCGGTTTCTTTCTAACGACAGGACCGACAACTGCTTCAGTTCGTTAACTGCGCTGCATTTGGTGCGTGCCACCAAGTTAACGACTGCTGATTTTCTTTCGACGAAAGTCGCGGCTGCCAGCTAATTACGCGAATTGCGATTATGAATTGAAATCGAGCGGACAGTTTTCAATCGAAATGACTGTCATTCGCGTGTATTTTTCTAACGTTACTACAGATTAGAAAAAATAATCAACTAACATATTTGTTATAATTCAACAAATAACAATTTACAATCGGAGCAACCATCACGCGTATATCTTCACAAAGATAAAGATAATCAACGATTGTGATTGTTATAATGAAAAAAAGAAATGAAGAAAATAGACGCAGGAAATGATGAAACAAACAGCAACAATGTGCGTATCGCTAATGAATGTACAGACTACGTTCGCTACAAATGCGACAAGTATTCCAGAATCGCGAGTCACACAACGCGCAACGCTCACGCCTCTTACCGATATTATCTCCCGTGTTATGCACGGTACTTAACTCTATTACCGTCGATATAACGTTCATATAACGCGAGAGAACCGCGGCACCAGCAGTGAAAGAGAATCTCGAGCGGCTTCGATATCGCGAGTCGATCTCCAGCGCAGTTTTAGTTCCTAACCCCTACTCGATCGTCGTGACAGAAACGCAGACACAGTTCGCGCTCCAGCTATGCAAAGCGTGCGAATCGTGGAAAAAGGCCGTGGAAACTGAACCGACTCGGATAACTTTTACTTCGTGTACTTTTTCGCGCGAAGATCTAAATACTTTCTAATTCACAGATTTTATCCGAGCGAGCTCCTATCGATGTTTAGAGCCGTAACTGTGACGCCATTTGCAAATTTTCAGTCAGAACGAGTAACCCCTCGTACTCGACGACTTTTCTTTCGATCGTACATCATTTTTTGTCACTAATTTCTTTACGAATATAATCGATCTCGTTTTTCAACAGTCGAAAATTAATTCCATCTTCGCTCGAGCTTATTTCACCTTCCAAATACATTTTTGTAGGGGTTTGAAATTGAAAATTAGTCGATGAGAAGCTCGAGTCGCCTCTCGAGCGCAAAGGGGTAAAATGTGTACAGAAAAAAGTGCAGAAAATTTATGAAACTGCAATGTCAGACGTCAATCAAATACCTTGATACTAAAATTAAAAGAAAAATTATTAGTTGTGCTAGTCACTTTGTCTTGTACACGACTCGATTAACTGGGCCAGTTCCTGCTGTAATAATATCTCTAAGTCAATGTTACGTACTACATATCAATTATTTTTTGCATTCGTGTATACATTACGAAATTTACTGCAAATACAATGTACACAGATACAATCTCGAGGCTTCCTTCCTTGATGCAGATATCATATTGTTTCAAACACTCGATGCTATAACTCAGATATTTCGTTTATTAAGAATTGCAAATGTAAACGTTCGAATAGCTTCACGAACGACTGCAATAAAACAACAGATATAGCACTTGGCCCATTGCCAACGCATGGTTACGGCATTTCAAGTGCATTCCGATGGAATACAGTGGAACCTCGCTTAACGAGCAACTCTCATAACGAGTATTTCGCAGAGCGAGCAAAGTAAATCGTAAAAA
This sequence comes from Xylocopa violacea, assembly GCA_963969225.1. Classification (NCBI taxonomy): domain Eukaryota; kingdom Metazoa; phylum Arthropoda; class Insecta; order Hymenoptera; family Apidae; genus Xylocopa; species Xylocopa violacea. Next base: position 28,672,703 of record CAXAJV010000004.1, read on the forward strand.
TATAGTTATTTGATGTTTTTTTAAATATAATATATATATGTAAAAGTACTTCAATTACAATAGGGTGAATTTCATTTGCAAAAGGTTGAATTTCATTTGCAATAGGGTGAATTTCATTTGCAAAAGGTTGAATTTCATTTGCAATGGGGTGAATTTCATTTGCAAAAGGTTGAATTTAATCTGCAAAAGGGTGAATTTCATTTGCAATGAGGTGAATTTCATTTGTAAAAGGGTGAATTTCATTTGCAAAAGGGTCAACTTCTTTGCAATGGGGTGAATTTCATTTGCAAAAGGGTGAACGTAATATGAAGAACCTACATGCGAGATTCCGCTATATTTTGACAGAGATTAGCGCCAGACGGGTTTGTTTCACGCGCAAACGCAACCAAGTAAAACGATTGACCGAGCTGGCGAGTTTCCGTCCCACGTGGGTGGTCAGGGTCAGGTACGATCTTAATTCCAGCCGCGATTTTTGCATTGTCTCTGGATGGCCTCGATTCGTGCGATCAGTGAAAGCATCGAGGATAACGCCCCGATCGAAAGCGAGCATACCGATTACTGATTCCTCAAGGTGATTGTAAATCAGCTTGTCAATGGGAGGAACGTGCGAAAACAGAAGAGAAATCGCCACGCACCGCGACGCGTTTTTTACTAATTGCTCGCGGATTCTTAATTGTTAATTACGATCGCGATTAACGAACGCTGAATTATGACACCTTCCTGCCGCGAAAAGCTGTTTTATAAACACCAAGAAATTGTATAATTGAACGCACTATCGTCTGATGTCATCAGTTTTTTAAAATTCTTATTTTAATTTTATTTCTGATGAACAGATTTTACGCAACAAGCACAAAGTTTACGATAATAGAAATGAAAGGAATACAACAGCCATGAGCTAAATATTGTGATTTGATATATGGTATTTAATAACAGAGACCTCATTTGCTACTATTCAAATTTTTAAGTAATACACGTATTAATAATATACTTAAAAATTTGTATGCATTTGCAAAAAAAGCAATGTGATAGCTTTATCAGGTCACCTATTTGTAAGTTCGAACTTAATTTTTAAATTGTCGAAACTTTCGAAACTCAAATTACTGATTTTATTCTTACAAAAACCATGTATCCTATATCTTATTTTATGAACTTTGAAGGGTATAATTATTTTAAAAATTCTTCTTTACAAACGACAAATTATTCCTGGTTCTAATCGAATTCTCAGAACTCGAGACTTTCCAAAATTTTGAGGTTACGTCGTTTCGTCATGCCTCTCCCAATGATTGCAGAGATATTCCAAGCAGTTTAACTAGAAACAACTATCGTCGAAGTACGTGAGCGATCGTACGTGGCTCGTGTATATGTTTCTCGTTCACCAAACGAAAGTTCAATCGAGTTTCAATTTCTCCACTTGACAATCTCTCTACCGAACACTCGTGCGTCCACCGATGCGCGCGCATTGCGCTAAGTTGTCGACAAACTTCCTAGTTGACAGAGTCAAATATCAACAGTACACCTAATTTTCTTTTTACACGATAGATACGTTCCCAAAGAATATGTGTAAAAATATATATTGCATTTATATAAAATATTGCTACTTTAGCAATCGCTTCTATGTTAACCTTTTCGTTACTAACAGTTACTACAATCACCCAACGTTTGACGATCGTTGTACACTTATGGTGACTATTGTTACCCAATGTTTAATGCTTGCTGTGCAGTGACAGTGACTTTAGTCACTCGTTAAATTTTGCATTTGTTTGCAACGTTGACAAAGCAGAATATATCTATTTCTCTAATTTAGTGCACTGCATTTAGTGCAATGAGTCTGCGTTAGGGTTGTCCCGTGCTGGCAAGCGTATTCGTGAAGTTCACCGTAGCGAAAGGGTTAATATTGCTATTTTAGCATAGTTTCCGTGTTAATCTTACAATTTTATCAATAGTTTCTATGTTTATCTTGCTAAATTGTAAATCATTCCGTGCAGAGCCGCACTCAAGTGGTCAAAGAGCCACGGTTTGCAGACCCCTGCGCTAGACAGATCTCCCATACGACACGAAACTAAAAGAAGCAACACGCTTTATTTTTCCTCAGGCAATGCAGAACGGAAGATCGTGTGCTACTACACGAACTGGTCGATTTATCGACCGGGGACTGCGAAGTTTTCCCCGCAGAACATCAACCCGTATTTGTGCACCCACTTGATCTACGCGTTTGGTGGGTTTACCAAGGACAACACTTTGAAGCCATTCGATAAGTACCAGGATATCGAGAAAGGTAGGGGCAGAGAACGAGGGGGACTAAACGGGGCCGGATTTCGTCTCTTGGATTAACCTCGCGCGACTTTTAAAGGTGGCTACGCCAAGTTCACGGGACTGAAAACGTACAACAAGAACCTAAAGACGTTGTTGGCGATCGGGGGTTGGAACGAGGGCTCCAGCAGGTTCTCCCCAATGGTCGCCGACCCAGATCGTAGACGCGAGTTCGTCAAGAACGCCATCAAGTTCCTGCGGAAGAATCATTTCGACGGGCTCGATCTCGACTGGGAGTACCCTGCTTTTAGGGACGGCGGGAAGCCTCGCGACAAAGACAATTACGCCAGCTTGGTGCAGGTAGAGTAGCACACGAGATCTCGATCGTTCGAGGTGCCGCGATTGCGTTAACGATTCGTGCTAATTGCGAAGGAACTCAGAGAGGAATTCGAGAGAGAGTCGTCGAAGACGGGAAGACCGCGTCTTCTGCTGACGCTGGCCATGCCAGCTGGTATCGAGTACATCGACAAAGGCTACGATATTCCCAGACTGAACGAGTATCTGGATTTCATTAATCTTCTATCGTACGATTATCATTCGTCTTACGAGCCGGCTGTTAATCATCATTCGCCGCTCTACCCTCTGGAGGAGGACAACGAGTATAATTACGACTCGGAATTAACAATTGTAAGACGTTAACATGTGACCAATGGTATATGGAATGCTAAAGTTGATCGTTTTCTAGGATTACACGATTAACTACCTCCTGAAGAAAGGCGCCTCCTCAGAGAAGATAATTTTGGGCATTCCTACGTATGGACGATCGTACACTCTTTACAATCAAGACGCTACTGATCTGGGGTCACCTGCGGATGGTCCAGGAGTCGAGGGTGATGCTACCCGTGAGAAAGGTTATCTAGCCTACTACGAGGTTTGTGTTTCCTCCTCGATTTATCTCGATTTATCTTTTTTAATCCATTCGAGATGGATTGTACCATGTGCGTGCAATGATATTGAATTGAAATTATGCGCCAGTACGAAAAAAGTAGGCGTCGGAATGACTAGTTTAAAATTAAAATTTCAGCTTCTGGGGTTGATCTCCAAAGAATGAAACGTCTCGAATAGGTTAAAGAACATTTAAACAATTAAATAGAACGCTAATCTATGCATCTGTGTTGGAACTAAATAATAGTGCATTGTATCTCCACAGATTTGCGAAAGTCTGGCAAAATCAGACGAATGGGAGGTGATCCAGCCAAATCCAGACGCGATGGGTCCTTACGCGTACAAGGATGATCAGTGGGTAGGTTACGATGACGAGAACATAGTCAGGTTGAAAGCGAAGTATGCAAACGAGAAGAATTTGGGTGGAATTATGTTCTGGACTATTGACAACGATGACTTCCGGGGCAAGTGCCACGATCGCCCTTATCCTCTGATCGAAGCTGCGAAGGAGACCCTTCTGGCTGAGAGCACGTAAGAATAGCCAGTAAAATTGCTAACATACGCTTGTTGCAAAGAACATTCTTTAGTTGTGAATTATAAACTTTAAACAAAATATTAAACTGTATAACTATGACTAACTTCAACTTTTCGGGATGGATTAACATATACCTCACCATGCATAAAATGTTAAGTAAAAGGTGGAACAGTTTTTAACCCACCTAACCCCAAAGAATTAAGTAACGATCTAGTTATCTACTTCTATTATAATATTAAAAGAGATTAGTCAACTAGCCTGCTATTTCTTCCCAACAAAGAATAAAACCAAAAAAGAAAGACATACGAGCACGCATAAAGAATACACGATCTTTCTTCATAAATCAGGAATACCGTTCAGAAAGCGAAAACAGCGGACTCCCGCAAGAAGCCTCGAACTCAAGGTGCTCAAAGCAACGCCATAGGAAGGAAAGTGATCGGCTCCAGTAGCAGACGGAGCACCACCACTGCTGCGCCAGTTACGAAGAAACGGGTTTTCTCTTCGAGGCCGAAGCATCGAACGTTGTCGCGGCCTAGAGTTAACGACGAGGAGGAGGAGGAAGAGCGGGAGGTCGGTAGACGATCGTACGACGCGTCCGACGAGGAAGAGAATTCTGAGGGAGGTAACGCGGTTCGTACAGCGGATAAAAATGAAAGACCTAGCAGCAAGAACAGAAACAGACCGAAGGGACGATTAAACACTAGGAACCGTAGGAAACCAGCTCGTCGTAAGGACGAGAAGAACGATTCGGGCGAAGAATCGTTGAGCAATAAACTGACCACTCCTGAGCCTCCCACGACGCCTGATCCTGGGACTGGTAAGCAAATCTTCTGAGGAATTCTTTAAGTCTCACCACGGATGAGACTTAACCCTTTGCAGTTGGCTTCTTCTCGAGCGTTAGCAATAGAATTGCTATTTATGCAATAATATTGCTATTTTAGCAATAATTTCTATTGCTAACGTCTCCCAGCGATAGAAAATTTCCATTTCAATAGAAAACTTCAAGGAAACACGCATTTCTCAAAAAGCACGATGGGATTCCTTCGCAATCGCTAATCAGTGCTGATGTCTCCACAGAGGGGACATTCGAGTGCAAAGGGTTAACCCATTCGAGACGAAGCAGTTTTTTGGAGACTACTCTTTTACTAACGATTGATAATTCAAGTTTAATTTCAAAATACACACAGTGGGTTGTGTGTCGTTTTGCCTTGAAAAATCGCAACACACATGGTGAAAGAAATGATGAAAAAAAAAACAGAATTTCCCCTATTTAATAGATTTCAAGTGTGAAGATGAAGGATTCTTTTCACATCCCCGTGACTGCAAGAAGTATTTCTGGTGTTTGGACAGTGGTCCAGGAGGTTTAGGTGTGGTGGCACATCAGTTCACGTGCCCCTCTGGTAAGTTCTTCTTTAATTCTACTTAACTTCATTCAATCCTATTTTATGGCTTTGTGTTTCTGATTTCTGAATAAATGTATTTGCAAAAGCTCTGTTGAGAACAATCTGGAACATAATAAAATCAGAATAAAATCAGTTTGAGAAACATTATTCCAGCGCACGCGTGTTTTAAATTATTTACTTAATCACTTTCGTTTATTTTACAGGATTGGTATTCAACAAGGCTGCAGATTCCTGCGATTATCCACGGAACGTGGTCTGCCCCAAACCGAAAACGGCCCAAACGACCGCGTCAACGACTAGAGCGCCAATAACAGCTGCTACCAGTCGTACGACGTACCTCTACAGCACCACGCGTCGACCAACCACCGAGAAGCCAGACTCTGAGGAAGAGTACGAGTATTACGACGAGGACGACGAAGAGATCGAGGAAGAGGAGAAAGAAGAGAAAAAGGAGCCCAGAGTAACTACTACTCCCAAGACTCTTCTCTACAAAACGATCACCAGAAACAGGGCCACCAGTACCACGACTACCACAGAGGCACCATCGACCACCTCGAAAACGGAGAAGGTTCTCGATCTCGAGGATGAGGAAGACCCCAGAGTTATCAAGGAATTGATAAAGCTGATAAAGAAAGCTGGCGGTCTAGAGGAACTGGAGAAACAGCTGTTGCTTCAGGATAAGAATTCCGAAGACACGGTTAATTCGAACAACGAAAGTGCCACCCCAGCCACGATAAGTCGTACGCTTTACGAACGCGTCCTGAATCGTCAAGCCAGCAAAACAACGAATAAGCAACGAGCGTCTACGACGAATACAAATTACGCCAACGGGCCAGGGAAATCGCAGTTTGAGGGATTGGACGAGGTTCCTGAAGTGAAGACGCTGAGGCGGTCGCAGAAACCGCAATACGTTACCATTGAGAGGCCAAAGTATGACGAATAATTTTAATTTCATGCTTCGTAGAGGATTTTCGTGTAGTAGAGTTAACACGTTCCATTATTATTATGCATTAAAATGCATAAATAATCCTAATAATATACGGTTGTTTAAAAATTTTAGATTACTTTAGATATTTTATGAACAATTCTAAAGTAAACAATTTAACTTGAAGATTTTTTAATTTTTGCACTCTAATTACTGTACGCAAACAATTGTTGCATTGTCGAGGAGGATGGTACACAAACAGACTCGCATAACGTACAATGTCTAACAGTCTCTTTATAATCCAAAGAAGCCTAGTTCCACACTATCGCAAAGTAAATTTTTAAAAAGAAACTATAGATAAAAATCATTACACGAGACCCTCCTTTCAAAATTCCTTGCTTAAAATATAATACATTAACAGTCTGCGTTTTGATCAGGCCTTCCACTAAGGAGCCGCCAGTCGAAGAGGAGGAGGCTGACGAAGACGAAGAGCTTGACGACGACAACACGGACGTGGCTTCTTCTGAGGAGCAGAAGATCAGTAATCCTTTCTTAACCAGCTCGACCCAAAGAGCGACGCCTAATTACGTTAACATTAGACGCTCTCGGCCATCAACGTCGAGGTAAGTGAAAAAAGACACGCAGAAACTGAGAATTGTTTCTTAAGTATCACGATGTATGTGATCATTGTTTAGAACTGAGAACGATGTGGAGGAGAAAAGAAAGAACGTGGAGGAGGAAACACCTACTCGACGCCATCGTCCCGATACATCCTCAAAGTAAGTTCAAATTCGTGGCTGAAGATGGGTGGACAAAGTTCTAGAAAAGAGATTTACTGATTTCTTCTTTAAATTATAGGAATACTGAGACAAACTCTGCTGAAGATATCAGAGATCCAGAATCTCGTCCATCTACAAGCAAAGGAACTTCGCAGACGACTAAATTCAGGTTTTTATAGTTGATATATGCAGAGTTTCACATAATATTAGAAGCTGTTATTTATTATAATTATTAAAATGGATTACAGTATTTAAATAATTGTTACAATAAAGTAAGAAATCGATATTTAATCGTTATTTAATTATAATAAATAACAGAGAATAAATAAGACTAGTCTTTTAATAAGCAATATATTTTTTTAAGTGGTTTAATAATATATATTTAATTAATATTTTCTGGTATTCAGATAGCTCCTACTAAACTGAATAATCAACCACTTCAACTACTTTTTTCTATTCTATAAATTTAACACTATAATTGCAGAAATGGTGATAAAATGATCAATTTATCATTTTTCATATACAATTTATAAATCAACTACAATGCGTTTATGAAGATTTCCCCTGACTCTAATATAAAAGCTGTGGTAAAGGTCTGTACTTCTTGCATCGTGCACATGTGATTTATTTAGTATTAATAAACATACTCTTCAGTCCTTCTCAAAAGAAATTTCCAACAGAATAAAGCTATCAAAAAATATAAAAGTAAACTAATATAATCCTGAGTTGAAAACTTTACTAAATATTTATAAAATAACACCCACTCATATTTAACCATCTATTCTTTTAAGTATGCAATTAAATTTCCCTTATTCTCACCCTTAAATTTCTGAAAATGAGAGATCAGCTTATAACGCTTTATTCTAGATTAATCATTACGCTAAGTGCCGCCATTGTACCCGACAAAAATGTCGATCCATCAACCATTATCCAATTGCCTTCTAGCACTTTTTGGCAATAGATCCATTTTACTAAGAACATTAATATGTGGTAATTCTAACTTAACCATTAGAACGCTTTATTTACACCATCTTATACAAATTAAAAACAACCATAATGGCTCCTTGTATCAACTATTGTATCCAACTATTCCAGATACGTTAGCGTTCAGAGATTCAGAAGCACGACTCCGCAATCAACAGAGGAGACCACATCGGAAGCTCCATCATCCAGCCAGGAGCCCACCACTGAATCAGTCGTCTCAAGCGAGGCGCCCAGCGTCACCCAAAATGCGAACGCTACAACGACGACACCGTCGATAAACGTTGTAACCTCGATCGTTTTATCCTCAACGCCGAACGACATTCTGGTTCAGTCAGAAACGGAGAAATCTGTATCGACCGCAACCCCAGAGCCAAGCTCAATAACCACCGAGTCGGTAAGACTGGTCGAGGACTCGGCGACGGAGATCCTTTTAACGACAGCGCCAGCGAGCTTGTCCACGCTCTCCGTTCCTAACACGAGGATCAGCACCGCGTCCGTCTCGCAACCGAGGCCGTTCGGCTTTAACCGAAGAAATAGGCCCACGATCGAGCCTACGACCACTCCGTTGCCAGCGGCCAACGATCAGACGAGGTCCAAGGTGAGTATATCGTCGCGAAACAACACGCGCTCGCCCCTTTTGGTAGGGCGGGGTCGATTAAGGCCAAGGCAAGATGGCGCCACTCGAAACGAGCCAACAGCCGAGAGCGAGCAAACCGAAAGCTCTCATCGCGGCACCGTCGACGACGAGGCAACCCGTAGTCGCGGGAGATCGAGAACCAGAGGATTCAGCAGATACACACCGCCAAGTTACAAACCCAGGAACGAAAATACATCCGACACCGTGGTCAGAGAACGCGTTCGAACCACGGAGGCTCCTGTTAGCACGACGCTCGCCACTGACGCCCCTAAGAGAAGATTTCGACGGCCAACCGCTAGGACCACCGCTGAGTCCAGCAAAGCTAACGAACTGGAGGACAGTCCCATCGTTAGGATCGCTCAAGGCTCTCCTAGGAGGAGCTTGTCGTCGAGATCGAAGAACACGGTTAAGGACGAGACGGAGAGCGAGAAAGTCACGAATATAAAGGTGTTCAGCAAGCCGGCTACTGTGAACAGAGACGTGTACACCAGGACCAGATACACGAGAAAGAGAAACAACTTGGAGGCCAGTGAGCCTAGTAAAGAGGCGGAGGTATCCACGGTGAAAACGAGCGAAGTTACTCCCACTCTGTGGTATCCCTCTACAACTGCTTCGACGGTAGGTTTGTCCGTGAATCTTCTGAACGACACTGTGACCGAAGAGGCCAATGTGAATGCCGTGGACGAAGTCGATGGAAGTTTAAATGGAACAACTGTAGCGCCAGAAAAGCAGGAAACTACGATCAGCTTGGACACAGAAACGAATACCGTTGAATCTGTTCGTACCACGGAGTCAATACTGGAGAATGAGCTGACCACGGTAACAAACGCTCAGTTTAACTCTAGCGAAGGACTCGATGAAATCTTGACGTCGACCAGCGACACTATCAATGTCGGGGAGCTTGATCCAAGCGTGATTAACATTACATCTCCAACGGATAACGCATATACAACCACTGAAGGAACTATAAATGCTGTTCCAAAGAGAAGAAGAGTCTTGTTAAGGAGGCGATTGGTTACACCGGCCACGATCACATCTCAAGAGGAGGAGGAGGAAAACAAGCTAATTCCTCGCCGGAGGAAAGTGATCAAACGCGTTCGTCCAGTTCAAAGCACTGCATCCACGATAGACGTTCCTTCTTCCACGCAAGAAGAACAAATCCTGCTCAGCACTGAATCCACAACTCCTACTGAAGATCAAACCAGCACAGCTAGTTTCAGTACAGATACTGAAACAGTGGACATCTCGACGGAAAGTTTATCGACGATAGAGACCGCAGGAACTGTAGACTATGGTATTTTTTATGACTCCACGAGCATGACTGTGGAAACCCCAACAGCAGAGACTGCGATGAGCTACGCGGATTTCTCCGAGTCCGACGTTATCACGATGGCTTCGACGATAGTCGATAATATCACAGCGGTGGCAATCGAGTCCTCGACGGAGCCGGAGGAGACGATAACAGAGACTGGTGCAACGGAGTCAACGACATCGTCGAACTTCGTAATTAACTTAACCGACAGAAACAACATCTTAGACGAAACGTTACCGTCGAGTGATCAATTGGAGACTCTGCCAACCACAGTTTCGTCAACTACAACCTTCGTGCCTGTCCAAGCCAACCGTAGATTAGAAACGTACAACAGAACAGCCTATCTGGACTCGAGATACGTGAGAAAGAAGTTTGTACGCAAACGGCCAGTCACTTCATCAGAGGACGGCATTGGTCAAAACCCAGCCACAGGACCTACAACGCATGCGCTGCCTCTAGCGAGCGAGAGGAGCGACCTCGAAACTGCATCGAAGCGCAGGAAGAGCCTATTCGTCCGTCGCAAACCGGTTTCTTCGACGACTACGAGGACAACGTTGTTGCTCGAGGAAGACTCGATCGAGGACGATAAGTTTAGCAGCGAGAAGGATCTACGGTTGGAGGAGGAGCAGCACGAGTCTACGGACGCTACTTTGAGGATCCATCGAGCTCAAGACGAGACGCTTTATCCAGTCAATCATCTGTCCACCAAAAGCGACTCAGCAGAGTTCTGGAATCGCTACACTACTGCATCCACAACCGAGCCGCCTCTCTTTTCTGTACTCCCGCAAAAGAGCACGACGATCGACGACGATCCTGCGAGGATCGAGGATGAAGATGATGAAGCTCACAAATCGGTATCTTCCAGTAATCGACCGTCAGAATTGCGTCCACGATACAGAGTTCCAGACTCTCTAAAAAAGATAGCCAACACCGAAGGCCTTTACTCTTCAGAATCGTCGTCAGAGCAGTCCGACATAGGAAACAACTCGAGAACACGGTATCAGAATTTCCGGCAACCGAAAACGCGTTACAAATATCGAGAAATAACCAGGAATCGGGGAGAGAATCAGGAATCAGTCGTGGACGCCACTGAATCTCCCAGCTTCGACTCCTCGACTCACGTTAGGACACGTTTCTACGCGAGACGGCCAGTTTCCACTACGGAACCACCAGTCACGGAGACTCTGATCCCAGCGAAAAAGTTCGACTACGCGGCGGACGCCTATAGGAGGCAGCAGTCTCTGCGAACAACCCCTCGCAATCAGAACGAGGACACGACGATCGTTCCAAGTTCGAACGAGGAACGAGAGGTTCAGAATTTTGTAGACGCGGATTACGTAACCACAATCTCTCCACAGCCGCTGGTAACTAGGCTGGTCACATCCGTCAAGGAATCTGCTACCACGGAGAGGCAGAAGATACTAATAAAGACCAAGTACTCGTCGCTAACGTCGACCACGAAAATTCCGCTTCAGACTACGGCTGCTCGAGTGGAACATCCGACTACTACGCCTATATCTGTCCTCAATACATTGGAGAGGTCCATGGACCCCATACGAGAAGAGAACGAGGACGAGTCGGCGAACGAGATTCGCCAAGGCCAAGTCGAAAGGTCCACGTTGCCAATAGAGGGCGAGTTCCTCTACCAAGCAAGATTCACCACGGAATCTCACGAATCGTCGACGATCGAGATCGAATCAGTGTTCAGCAACCTGCTCGGCAGCAGGGACTCTACCAAGTGATGCCGCCCCGCCTTCTCGAACTGTTCACCGTCGCGCTCAATAAATGTACATAGACACGATTATCCTAATCATGCATCGTTCACAAAAATTTAACAATTTACGATTCGGAAGAATAGGTGGAAGCTTGTCTTCTGTCGCTTCTTCGGGTCATCACCGACTCACCATCGCCTCGCATCGTTTCACACGACTAAAAAAAGACTCCCCACTAACGCTTGAGACGAGCTCGGGTATCGAGAACGAAAAAAAAAACCGCCAGGACCATTAGAGATCCGTTAAACATCTATCGCTGACAACCAGAAAATCAACATACCGATACCAGCACCGGAGATCGTCCGCTTTCTTTACTTTCTCTCTCTTTCTCTCCTCTCCTTCAGGACGGACAGAGAGAGAGGGGGTGGCATGAAAAAAACAGGCAAGAGAGAGAACGAAGAGAAAGAGTTCGGGGGATCGTGATTAAGCGTGCTACCCTCTTCTGATTTTCAGGTCGCCAGCGCGGATGTTAATAGACTACCAACCCTCAAGGAACTAATCGGTTATCGAACCAACGATTTCGTCACCAGCAGTCCGTCGCCCATATTCTTGAGCTTGTTTCCTCTCGAAGGAAAGGAGGAAGAAGTTCTCGATAGAGCCGCGATTCGCGAGAACGTTATTCTTAACGATACGGAAACGAAACATTCGACGCTGAATAAATATGATCGAAAAGAGTTGGATTTATCCGCGGACAGTAACTCGTATTACGTTGAAGATAATATCGCGAACGACGAGGACGAATCGTCGCTAACTAACAAGAAGAGGTTCGATCGCGAGGACTCGTTAACGACCACTATCAGGCCTACCACTATGCGTGGCACTCCATTAGTTGATTTACTGCACAGCCAAGCACCACGTGGTTTTTATGTCACGAGAAGCGAGACGAAACCAGCGACATCGGAGAAAGTGGGAAGCGAAACCATCGAAGCCACAACAGAAAATAACGAAGATGCTGTTTCTGCAATCACTGATAGAACGGAACAGTTAATTACAAATGCGAAATCGGTTACCGATCTCGAACAAACTGCCACCAACCAAAATTCGCAATCTTCGGTTGAAGTTTCTACAGTTTCAAATTCACAGAGAACCAGAGGTAGAGTCACGAGTACAGTTTCTTCAATAAATCAGGAAACAGCGCAAACGGAAAAGAGCACGTTCGTAACCTCCGAAATATCGTCATTTGTAAGCTCCACAGAGAATTCAGGCTTGGAAGAAATCGTAACACGTTCAACGTCGACACCTGAAACTTCTTCAATTAATTCAACAATCATCAGATTTAATTCTCCAGTCACTGCTGCATCTGGAACTTCGTCGATTTCTGAATCCATCGATTTCACAACTGAAAACGTAGCTAACGCTTACACCACTTTATCCATCGGAAGCACCGACTCTACTTTAAATTCTCAAACCGAAGTGCAATCTAATTCAATGACCACTGCGAGCTCCATTGAACCTACAACAGAAGCATATGTAGAAAACGAAACGATTAAAATAGACTTAGTGAATACTTACTCGACGGAGAAAAATATTTATACAACGCAAACTGAACAAGACGAAAAGAATTCCACGAATGGTGACGAAGAGTTGAAGTCGACTACGTTATTGTCCGTAACAACACTTAACCCTACCACGGCTGATCTTACTGAAACGCCTATTATACGCGGAAGGACGAGTAACAAATATAATCGTCGTCGACAAGAAATTGGAAATAATTCTGCCTACGAATTTGGTCGCAAATCTCAAAGAAGAGGACAAACTCGTCAAACTACAAAACCAGTGAACGAAGATCAAGAATCGATAAAAAATCCAGACAGAACACAGCAACCGCGTCGTCGCATTATTACTTACAGGAGACGGCATCGTAAACCTAACGCTAGTACCACGGCAGCTATAAACGGCTCGACGAACAATCGTAGTAAACCTGAAATAAGGAAGAAGCCAGTCCAACGGAAGTTTGAACAAATCGAGACAACTACTACGTTCGCGAAAGAAACGGAAAAAAATAATTCTGTATTAAATCCAAATGATCGAGAAGGCTTGAACGGAGAAGAGATAAACGAGGGAGAGGAGCTTATACCAAAAGCGAATCAGACAAGAAACGTAGCTGCGTCCAACGAAGAGCCTGAGGTCAGTTGAAACTTTAAACTTCCTACACATTCGAGACTTGACGACAAAAAAATCAAAGAAGTATAACAATTTCTGTGCAATACGCAATGCTAACACAGACAATGCTATCGCTAGCGCCTCTTCTTTCACACTTAACTATGTATGTAAACAAAGTGGAATGCGCAACGTTCGTGAACCGTAAACAAAGAAACATCGGAACGATCTGACTCGTTATAATTTGCTGTTCGAACAAGAAAAACAGACGAAGCTGCTCGTCAGTGATTCTCTCTAAAACAAATGTAACAAAACACAAGCCGATCGCCTTTCCTTTCATGTCTAACAAGAATGGATTTGACTCTACGATTAATGAAAGAACCGTGTAACCACAGGAAGAAAAGTATCACAGAAGGGATCGTATGTGCGAGAGGAAAATCATCGGGAATCTTTTCTATCGTCATTTATTCTTATCTTTATCTACGGCTGGTTTACCTATACTCAAATCAATTAACACCATTTCTCCTTTTACAAGGCGTGTGTCGCACGTTTCAAGGTTGCCTGCGCTACGCTTACTCTTATTCCATTGTACGAGGTACCTTTAACCCTTTGTGCTCTGCTCACTTTCATTCATACAATCATCGCGGACTTGATAATCGCGAATCTTGTTCTGCAACTTTTGTTCACGGATGCTTGTACTGTAAAATGTCGACAGTGCAAAGGGTTAATGCTTAGCTACAGAGTTTAGCAATTTAACACAAACGATGGAGTATCACTGTTATGTCGCGCGCTTGTCCTCTAATTATTCTTTTCCCTCTTTTCTCGTGTGCCGTTTCAATGCTTGCGAGTTCGAACGATTGTTTCGAATAAAACAATCGATACGTCAATCGGTATAAGTTTCAAATTAAATCGAAGCATCAAATTCGTTCGCAATTATCATTTTACTAAAGAGAGAAGTTTGCGTTCCCTTGATTGACATTTGTAGACACGTCCCTGATGTTCGCTCCGGGTACGACATCTGTTGAGAACTCTCGTAAAGTACATTTTAAATCTGAATCATTCGCGCCATTCATTAGCAAGCGAGTCCGATTTGAAAGATACAGTTACAATTGTCATGAGATTGATTGTCAACTATAAAAGCAGCATGTACGACTCTATTCTGCACTCTAAAAATGATTACGCAATCTCTGTTCCTATTGCTCGCTTATACCAATTGACTGGCAACTCAGATTTGAATCGTTTAATCGAAAAATTATACTTACCATGTGGGCGTGTCGACTTGATATACAATCTGCATGTACTCCACGAACAGGTGAATTCCTCGAAGAATACAGTAACGACTCGTACACCAGGAAATTTGTCGTCGACCAGGTTGAGGAAACCCACCACACTCACTTTGACGCCACAGCATAGCAAACCTTCGAACACACTCGCGAATCATCGAAATACACGTCCGAAAGACGGAAACTTAACTCACGTTAACGAAAAACTCGGTAAGTAACGAAACGATAATCCAAAACGTGCGTATATCCTTTTAATTCGAACGTGAATACTTCGCCGCGTCGCGTACAATTCCATACTACGAACGAGACCCGACATGCAGGCACTGCGCAATCGCGGAGCATGCGCAGTCACGAGTCGTGTGCAAAACAACTGCGCGGGACATTTCAAATCTAAAATTTATTTTTCGAAGAAGATAAAAGTTGCTACACAGGATATTTCGGGACTCGATAGATAACGCTTAAGGGATGATTCCTGAGATAATTTTAAGCAACTTTTTTCTTTGTCACTTTTCGAACTATTACGAAAAACTAATTATTTACTCGTATGGTACACGTAAATCAAAATTATTCGTTATTCGAAATGAATAACGCAAAATTTTAGTGAAAAAGAAAAAATACACAAATTTTCTAAAATATAACAATAAATAATACGTATTTAGAGTAAAAAATTTGTCACTAGGTCATTGTATCGAAGTTTATCATTCATAGATGAAGGAATTTTTGTCAGAATTGTGCACAGTTCATTAAAGATGATACAAAAATGTCGTTTGTCGATGATGCAAAAGAATTTCATAGTCTTTTTTTACATTAAAAATGACGAGAATACATAACGAATAAATGAACGGAAATTTTTCCTGTTATTTGAAATGCAAAAGTATGAATAAGAGCTTTTTAAAAACTGAACGAAAAACAATAAATGTTTTTAAATAGGGCAATAAACAAATAATTATAAGGTATGCTAAATTATAAAACAATTCATCGATTCTCCATCTTGTTCAAATTGTCTTACTGAATGATGGTTGATCCCAAGTAATACAATGCTATCGAAAAATGGAAAAGACAGACATAAAGTATGCTAAAGTATGCTTTCAAATCAATTTATATATCGTTCGCTTCATTGCACGCTTACTGTCACTAATTATTTGTAAAACATTAATGAAATAACTGATTGCCTTGAAAATAGATATTTAAAACTGTCTGAGGGAGGATTCAACGTATTCGACTTACAAGCTACAACCCTATCTTTATCGTTAAACTATGCGAAAATTTAAAACAGATGTTGATATTCCATTATCTTGATAACAGCTATTGCAGTTTCTGTTAAAAACAAAACAATTTCATGAATAATATAATAGAATTTATTGAATATAAAATAATGTGCAGGCGCAGGATACAAGACGTAGTTTATATGGCGGACGTTCGATTAACTAGATTATAACATCGATCTATGTATCGATACAATCGATATTGGGCGTTCAGTGACCCGATATATGTCGGCACGAATAGCATTTTACACCTTTATTAATCGATTAATCGATTAATTGATGTCTTGGAAAAACTATCCACTCTTTCTTTTGCACTACAGTTTTTAGTTATTCGCTTTGAATAACGAATAATCTTGATTTATGCAAATGATAAATAAGTTGATTTAATTCACTCGATTTACAATCGATGACGTAAGTATCGATGACGATCGATACTGATTCAATAAATCGAATTGTTTGTTTGAATCCATTTCGTATCCACTGCTACGGCTCTGTGCACGGGTTCTGTGCAGATTTTTGTTAATAATTCAAAAATGGAACCGAAACAAAAATTTTGGCAAAGGAAAATGTTACTCGAAATTAGCTCAGGAATTGCCACTTAAGCGTTGTCTGACGAATTCTGGGATACCCTGTAGAAACGAACTATAGGAATATTTTTACGTTGTTTTAGATGCTGCGGATGAAATAACAGAGGTACAGAAATCTGAGAAAGATATCGATCAAAGTAGTAAGGCACAAGAAATCGCGGTAACTTTGGCAGATCCACCGTCTTCACAAACACCAGCCACCGGTACACTCAACTTGTTAAATACTGAGTCATCAAATATCTTTATCTAAACTAAAAGATCATGTCACATTACCTCACTTTTGTTCATGGATCACTTGGGACTTAATTTCTCATCGTCATCGCAATCTTCGACTTATATTCTCTCATATCCCTCCCAGAGCGAGTGAATCGGTGTGACCAAACATTAATTTACTGACTTCTAATTCGTGTATCTCTTCCATCCCGATGTGCAAGCATTACGAAACCTTTGAAGAACCGAGGTTCATCACCAAACACTAATCACGTACTATTTCACCCGAGAAAGTACTACTTTGTTGGGGGTCTAGTGAATGGAAGCTAACCAACATCTTTTGACAATTTCTACTTCGTCGACTCTATAATCGATCACCTGTTTCGCTAATTTTTTTTTTTTGGTTTCTACTCTATCCATTTCCGCTCTATAATTGTAACCACGTTTTACGCCTGTTTCACCGCCGTCTACTATATGTACAAATGTGCAATACGAATACTAATGCAACTATAACTTCTATGCACTACGATACTCTCTCCTTCTTTGTCTGCATCCTCCACGTCTGCAGGCACGTCTCGTTCTTCACGCTCGATAAATCATGCGTGCTCTGGTGCATCTTTTATGTTCTACCATGGGTGCTAACGGGATTCTTCCTAGTCTCTCTGTTCGTTCGAGACGAAATAACTAATCGAGTTACACGATCAGGTCGACCGCCGTTAAGGAATGTCCTGAGGCGCAAAATAAGCACTACGGTTGCACCTAGAACAGACGCGACAACGAGTAGGACTACACTCAGGTTCACTGCGGCCCCCAGAAATCGACAGAGTTCGAAGGCGAAGGATAAATCTCCGCAAAACGCGACGACAAGACCTAGACGACCGCCTGTTGTCGACTACGATTATTACGAGGACGAGGAGGAGCCAGTGGTCGGGAAATCTACGTTCAACGGGAAACTCTTCTTGACGAGCACGGGGACATTCCGATGCCTGGATCAAGGCAACTTTCCGCATCCGTTCTCGTGCAAGAAGTTCATCACTTGCGCGAGAATGGTAAACGGATTGGTGGTAGGAGCCGAGTACACTTGTCCCGACAAATTGTCCTTCGATCCAGTCGGTGGTATCTGCAACTGGTCCGCCGGGCTGGGCTGCAAGGAATAACCTCTATTCAGGGAATAACCTCATTTGCGTCGAACGCTATCTTGTGTTAAAGTTGCTTGAAAGTATCGAGTGTCCAGTGAAAGAAATTGAACACGTGGAAACTTCCATCGCAAGATCAGATCCGATTGATTGTACGACGAATCAGAAAGAATCACGATTTTACGTTTTAAAAAAAACGGATAGCCATAACTAATTGAAACGAAGTGTGGTGACATTATCGTTATTTGTATATAAATATTATAGTTACTGTGTATATAAATAGGGTTAGCTTACGTTGTCGCATAGCGTGCCGACTAATTAACTTAAATGTTAGTACGTGTTAACGTCGAGGAACACGGTTGATTCAGGCCATCTTCGTATGGTACGTGTTACTCACCAGATTCTCTAAACTCGGTTGAAAGATTAAAACGGATTTATATATAATACGTTTTGTATTTGGAATAAAAGCATTCATTTTTAACCACACTGTTAGAAATTTTTATTTAAATATCCTTTGTTATATCGCCCATTTGATATGACGCATACTAGGATACGTTATAAACAACAACCCAATCTTGTCGCTTTCCTTTTAATACAAAATTTCAACGGCCTTCTACCCTCCTTTTTTTTCTTCGAAGACCATTTCGTTTATTTCTCCTCGTAGTTTGATTTTACAATGCTCCGTTTGTTATTGAACTAGCTGAGGAAGATGAAACTGATAAAACAAGAGTAGAGTCGACAAGTGTAATATGCAATACGAGATGATTGTCGGGCTGATGTTTAGATCAAATTAAAATTGTAAAAGTTACGTTAAATGGTTTAAAATTATAACAATTGTAATTATACATATACATGATTATTAATGAGAATGTATACGTGTATACAACATGATACGATGACCGAATGCTTCGAATAGTTCGATTTTCGACAAGATTTCATACAGCTATACATACAGTGAACACATGTACGTACCCATACTGATGTATACCTGTGCACGCGAGTAATATGTGTATATTGTGTGTGCGTGTATGTATCCATGTGTGTGTTGGTATGAATTTTTATGTCCGAACGTATACTTGTTTAATAGACCAGTAGATTTTCCCAGTTTCTTTTTTTTTGTCCTTTTTCTTTTACGCTGTTCATCTCTGTAAAAAGCCCAACATCTTTTTGTTTTTTTAAAAAGCGAAATTAAAGATAGGAGAAAATTAAGTGAACTCGCAAGACGCGTTAAGATAGATATTGAAGAAGCACTAAATTCCAAGCAAGAAAAAGTTACACTATATCTTTTTCTGCCTCTCAAATAAGTAATTGCATTTCACACACGAGCGTCTTCCATGACCTTAGATAACAATGATTTGAACGACAATGATTCAATTGAATGACTTTTAGGCTGCTGAGTGTAAATCGTGATCTAATATACATGACACAAAAGAATGGCGGTTTCGCTATTTGAGAATTTTACATATTAATAGAGGTTTTATATTACAGTGGCTTTTCGTGATTTCACTTCTCTCAAATATTTATAAAAATAAATACTTTGAAAAAGTGGCTTTGTTTACTACCGTAATTATCAGAACAATAATAAATAATCATTTAATTCAAATAAATAAATAATTTGCTTTCTTTAGCATCGTTTCGCGTTTATCATTTAATATACGATTTGCGAAGTATAAAGGCGGCTTCTCGGTTTAAAAAATTCGTTATGCCGCATATAAAAAAATATGAACGTTGTGTTCGATTTCGTGTGTTATATTTTCTGGATCCTTAGCGAGAAAGTCGATTCGTACGTATGTTAAGGATTACCAAAAATCCATTTGTATCGTTAATATTCTTAATTTATACACGTTTCATGAATTTTTTGCATATCTTACGAGCATCGATTTGCGCTTTACGTTTTAGTTAAGTATCTGTTTCCTCCGAAAGCATTAGTTTATAGAGAAAGCAAATAAAATACCTACTGACCCGCAGGAACATATTTTTAGGAACTGTGCGATACTCGTATCACGTTTTCCAAGTATAACTAACAAAATCATCTAGTTTAGACAAATCAAACTTACTTTCCTTTTCCAAGAAAAAAAAAAAAAAAAACTAAATATTTTAGATGATACAAGTTATCATTTTAACAACGCGTAAGGCTGCAATATCGATGCACGTAACAATTATACGTAGCAAATTGTTCGATGACGTTTTTCGTTTTAATACAGTAATCATTTTCGGCACAGTTTCGTTCCTTCCATCCTTTTCTGGAACACTTGCGAAAAGGAAATGCTTATTATTTTCACTATTATTGGTACTCGTATGACTTCTCGGGGATATTTATGTACAATTGAAACATTAACTTACTAATTATAGGACTCATCGTAGACATAGGCAAGAAGCAAACGTTCTAGGAGAACCTGTTGTATGCGAGTGTGCTATTCTTTTAACGTCAAGGTACCTAAATTGTATATTTATTGTCACTATACAAACTTGTTTAAGTACGGACCACACACCTTCATCATCGAGCACTGTATCGTCAATTTTGCTTCGTAAATGGAGGTAGTCATCCTAAGCAAAAACCGATGTATCAAAGCTTTTCCGATATGGCTCTCACTCTCTCCCTCTCTTTCTCTCCCTCTCTCTCTGAAGTTCCTTTACGTTAAAAAAATATCACGGATAAAAAATTGCTAACACTCGCGACACGTATGAACATATTAGAGCCCCTTTTTCCTCAAATGCTCCAAACATTATACTGTATTACTTGAGGTTAGACAATGATTTCTGGATCTCTATTGAGATTCTTAATTTATAAAGGTGCGTTAGAGTACCAGAACGTGCGACAAACGTTTCAGATATCATTTGATCTGCGTTTCATGAACGGGAATCGTCCAAAAGTTCTCTGAATTTTTGATATGTATGTTTACAAATCAGATTCACCGTACAGAGCGGTGGAGAAAGAACGATAATCTAATGCCCCAGGAACTGCATTAGGTCCTTTGTAGGGAGGCATTCGCAGAATACAGTATTCGGCCTGGTCAGGCGGCAATTCTCTTCTCAATTCGTCAGCCAAGATGTACGGCTAAAAGACACAAATACGATAGCGATCAATTGAAGTTTTCATATGAAATTAGTTCTTTAAATAAATTGTCATTTAAAAGAAAGCATAGAAACCTTGTCTCCAGCAAGTATACGGAAGCTATCGATAACTTGTTCGGCCGTGTCCGTATCCGTAGACTCGCGGGTCATGAAATCTAGGAACGCATCGAAGTGTACGTAACCAGAATTATTTGGATCAACAATAGCCAGGATACGCTGGAAGTCGATATCGCCTTGCCTATCTTTCCCAATGGAATAACCAAGAGACACGAGGCAGGACTTGAATTCATCAGGAGCCAATCTACCTGTACGATTCTTATCGAAGTGATTGAAACTACTGCGGAATTCGTTAAGCTGTTCTTGCGTAATACCCTGTAATATACATTGAATATGTATGACTGTTGTTGTCGCACAAATACATAAAAGATGAACGTCAAGCGACAATAATTTACCTTAGAATCTCTGGTAAGAATTTGGTTTTCAACTTCATTAATGTTACGATTTATCGAAGTTAACAGCTGCTCCCAGCCAACCCGTAACGTCTCCATCGTGTACTGCGTGTATCGGTTCTCGAATATCATGCCTTCCTGGACAGCCTGGTGAATCTTTTCCAATTCTTCAAGATGAGCTTTGTATTGATAAACCGCCTGTTCGTATTCTTTCAGACGATGCAGTTGATCTTCTAAAGTACCCTGCAGACCGAGACCAATTGCTGTAATCGCATCCAATTGACGTTCTATCCATGGCCCAACAGCATTGGCTTTCTCAGCGAACTGCCGTCGGAGTAGTTCATTATTCTGCTGTTTGCGAAGTTCCGCTTGCAGTGTACCGTCGCGTTGCGGTACGAGTTGCCTGACATCGCTCCATTTCTTCGTAAGGTCTAACGCGGTTAAAGTAGTGTACGGGTTTTCAAGGCCTCCAGGAATTTGGAATTGTTTGACTATTGACTCAACTTCGCGCACTAATCCCACAATAGCGTTGTACTCCTTATCGGCTTCTCCTAAAGTTGCTTTAAACGCAGCATGAGCATCCATTAATCCTTGAATCTCCTCCATCGTATGAACAATAAACATATCCACTAAATCCTCTCTGGTTCCATCCAACCAGTTATTGAACGGCTGAAAATATCGTAATGATAATTGAATCTCTCAAAGGGTTGCTTAATAATACGTAAGATAAAATAGACTTACAGCAGCCCGTTTAGCGAATTCCAAGTGCAGAACGTCGATCTTTTCAAGAATACGTTCGGCCTCGTCCAGCGCCTGGCGCCTGCGTTGAGTAAGGGTGCCCAAGCGATCCCATTGGTCGCAGATTCGTTGACATCTAGCATTAACTGACGCACTATCGTGATACTCTAGAGTACTAAGAAAGGAAGAAAGTATTATAGATATTAGTTACAATCAATCTGTGAATAATCTAACGTAATCAATTTTCAAATGATGTGAAATATTACTTGAGCTCTTGAGCGATAGCGGCTATCTGTTCTACACGATCTTGATGAGCCGCAAGATCGGATTCGAAAGCTTCGTGTTTCTTCTTTAAAGCCTTCAGTTCGTTAAGTTTGCATTGTCGGAAATGTTGTGACATGAGCATCTCCTCCTTCCCAGCGGTCCATTCTTCGTGAGCATCGGCTTTGTGCTTGAACTTTTGAGCCAAATGTTCCAAACGTTCAAGACGCATCATTTCCGACAAGAGCCATTCTTCAAACGATTTTTCCGCCAGCTCCAAACCTACAATCGATTCAAATACCCCTTTAGTATTTTACAGAGAAGATGATTGAGATCGCGGCCAGAATAACGTGTAAGCATTAAGATGCTTCACCTTTCCAAGCTTTATTGATATCGGAGACCATCTTTCCTTCCGTTGGCATGTACGCAGGTCGATTGCTCAGTCTCAATTTCGTTTGTAAAGTATTGAAATTCGTCTCGAGTTTGGCCTTCTGTTCGACCCGCGGTGGCTTATGCTTACGGCGATACGTTCTGTATTCTTCTAGTTTCTTCTGACACCCGGCAAGGGAATTGTCGGTTTGACGACTAGCCAGCCAAGGCATAGTGCGTCTTATCCATTCCAACAAATCGGATGCAAGGCGCTCGTACTCTTCCATGAGCCTCTCATTTTCTTGATTCACTTTCAGAACCTTGCAAATTCTATTGGCGGCAGTCTCTGCCTGCAATGAAAAACAAAGACGTTTGTTTCGCGAAAGAGGAACATATTATCGCTTCTCTACAAGCACCGATGAAAAACATATCTTTTTCTCAACATGATCGATTAAACGTACGTTGAATAAAATTCAAACGGGTAAAATGGCTCTTACGTGTTATTGGTTAATTTCAAATACAAAACACACCTTTTGTGCACCGCTAAAACAGTGGTAGTATGAGGAAACGTAGGTCATCACAGCCCTCTCATCAGGCTTTGGTGTATTTCGCATATCTAGAAAACACATTCAGAGAAACTCAAACCATGCAGTGTTAGCTTAAGAGAGTGTCCACTGAAAATATGTTTTTTTTTTCAGCTATTAATAAATAACATATTAATTGATATTTACGGTTCGACAATATAATAAGAATGTACAATAAATGTTTCTAGTTAATGTCACGAACTGGCCGTACGTTACAAGGGGATAACGGAAATATGTATACAAGAGAATGAAGGAAGTATTTTCTATAGCCAACATGTTTTCTCTACGCGTATACACAGCGTCTGAGAATAAAACGATTAAATAACAGTTATTATATGCGATGAAATTAGCATGATTAAAACACTTTTAGTTAAGTTCAAGCATACGATCGTACTGTATTAGTGGAAGATAGCACAGGTCATTTTGTAACCAAAGTAAGGGAACAACACGCATTTCTTTACGCTGACCTGCTGAGCACCTTGGAACGCGTGGTAGTAGCAGGACACGTACGTCATGATTGCACGCTCATCTGGCTTGGGTGTGTTGATCAAATCTATATGATATTAAGGGAATATAATATTATGAATCTGTACGTTTAAATGGCATGGAAAAAGCTCGTATGATCGCAATTCCATCTTGAACCCCAACAAAATGCCTAAAGTAGTATGTTAAAAGATATTCCTCTCGCGTTAATCGACATAGTACATAGAGTACAACGTTTGATATTCGCTTTCAGTAACCGTGAATGATCATACAAATTATCTAATCCAATGCGCATACTTACCATCAGGATCTAACATACGAGGAATGTCGAGATATTTCTCAGCAACATCGAAGGCAGTGTTCAAATTCTCTAGGGGATTATCCTTGCTAAGTTTATTGTAATCGATTAGATCCGGACGATGACGATGGATGAGAGCACAAAATGCCAGGCCGTCCTTGAACGACAGATGGAAGTTCTGTACATTAACATTTTTGTACGGCGCGGTTTTCCGTTGGCACCATAGCAGAAGCCCCTCTTTAGCAGTCATTTCCTCCACGGAGATGTCTTGAATAGCGAATCGCAGGATTATGGTCCAGATCATACCCAGCGTCATCTTCAAGTTGCCATCCACGATTTCTACAAACGATTAGAACGATAATCTCAGGATACGTTCAAGTTCCCAAGAGGAGCCATCGTTAGATCAAATAGGGGTGCTCACCCTCCGCTCCAATAGAGACCAATTTCACGCCTTTACTGGCAATGTAGTCAAGGGCTTTATTCACATTCGCGATCTTGTGAAACCTCATTTTACCCCTGTCTGGTTTCGGGAGAGTCTCGCCAGAAATTACCTCGAGCAGCAGCATCAGTTTCAGCCCGTTTCGAAAGTCCTCCTCGATCGACTCGATCGCTGTTCCCGCTTTACGAAGGTGCGAGTTACACCATGCTGTGAATGTCTGCAAGCATAACGGACGCACACGTAAGAATCGAAATCGTGGCCAGCGGCAAATAGCATTTTATTAAGTATAAAACGAATATTCACTTATTTCCCAGTTTTTCCGTCATTATTCCTCCAACAGTGCGCAGATCGAGCGACGCCCGATTAAATAATGCAATGTTTTATGGCTAAGAAGAATTTAACATGAAGAATTGAGCTTGACTGCTGCTTAGTGTATATTTTAGTAACGACCCCAATCCCTCCTGCTATATATATCTTCTGTCCCGGTTCTTAAACTGTGCTTCCTATTGCCCAGACTAAAGATTTTCAAACCTTTGATACCTTGAAGCATAAAATTCGGTGTACCAGAAGAGACAGAGCAAAATTCTTTGTCGTTCGAATTACTTTCCAGTAATTTATAAGCGCACGATTACGAGACAAGTATTACTCGCCATCCTCCCTAATATATACGAAGCGTCAACCATATCCTATCTTATACAAGCGATTTTGAATTTTATTTTAAATACGACGTGAAATACCTAAAATTTAAAATAGAATTTGAAATAATTCGAAAAGAATGCATATCTGTTTTATTACTAATCCATCGACGGTTAATTGTATTCTCTTAACATCACGATATAATGTAATCGATAAGAAAATTGATAACGGAATCTCCACTAATTACAAGAGTCAGCGTTGTGGTTAACTCTGGCCAGTTGTTGCAAAATGCGTGCGAACGTGAAAAAAAATTGCGGCCTCAGCGTTCGCGAGCTTTTTTTCTCGAGGGAAGACGGACGGAGAGAGAAAAATATTGCCTGAAATTTAATACGGGTAGCGTGAAGCGCGACCAGCCAAAATTGGACATGAGCCACCTTAACTTCTACGAGCGCTCTAAGATCTATTTGTAAAACATTGACTCCTCCCGCGCTGAGCGCCTAAAGCATTTCGAAAACATTCTGATCCGTTTCACTTTCGGCGAGAACGTTAAACTGAAATTTCCACACTTTTTATTTCTCGTTGTCGCCGGTTTATCGTTTGCGCATAAGCCGTTCAACAGTCCGCTCGATCATTGGCGGAGTTCCGCTATCAATCCGAGCTTTGTGCGCATTCCACTTGAATCGACCAGCAAAAGACTGGCTTAAGGAAAATTAAAAACGCCTTGCAGATCGAAGGATACACCGTACGAATCCTTGGATCTTGATTCAGACGCGTCGAACGACACAAAAGTTACGAACATCGTTCAATTTATTTGCTGATAAAACAGCCGATCTATATCTATACGAGAACGAGTGATCGCATTTCTTGTGGCAACGAAATTCTGTTTCAAAAATACGCTCCGCGAGAATTCACGGGCATTTGTATAATGTCGTAACGCCTTTCTAACGTAGCCCCGTTGCTTCATTTTTATAAACGTCCAACGCATTCCGTCTCGCTTCTTTCGTTTCCTTTTATTCATTTCAATTGCATAATACGGAAAACCGCAAACATTAGCGGACAAACAAATTCCCCGTTATATAAACGGTTAGCTGCGCGAAATAAAAAGATTCCCCAGTTATGCAAACAAATGGTTATACTTGCGCGGAATAACAATCACATTACGCATCGAGTAACCAGGCTTTCTTTACTTACATTCGTGACTCATCCTCCCCTGTCCTTTTATAAACGTAAAGGAATGTGTCACGTGACAATGTGTTAATGAGACGATATAAACAACCGATTTCTAATTGTAACATACCCCCGAACGAACGGTTCGTGACAATTGTTCCTCGTTTACGTACAAGTGTACTGCGCCTCGTACTCTTACCAGGCTACGATCGTATCGCAGACATGTTAATTAATTAACGGCCGTTGCATCGGTTACGCAGAACACAAATAGGAAGACGTAACATCGCAAGTTTACGTGTTGCGTCTACGCGCGAAATTTTTCCATCTATCTGCGGTCGCACCAAAAATAAATGCAGTTAAACACGAAACGCCCTAAATACGATGTGCACATAATTCACGTAACCTAAATTCTAAATATCACGCGTGTACACGCGTGGAACAAGCGTGCAGCTTATGATATCTATTCTTAAATTCGTTTCGATTAACGCGCGCGTATTTTCGGTGCCATTCTTCCTGTCTTATCTACTGATAATTAATAGTACGCGCGCGAGGCGGACGAGGCCAATATTTTCATGGCCGACGAAAAATGATCGGGACGGGCTCCGCGGTAATTAACGATCCACGTTTACGCGGCTCTGTTTCACCTTGAAACACATCAGCCTTAAGGCCAAAATATAAGATAAAATACGAGCTCGCGGGAGACCTAGGAACGAAATTGGCACGTTACTTGCTGGCTACACGTGACGGTCGTACAACAAAGCCGTTGTAAAAGACGTTAGAGGATCGCCAGGCGAGCACCGAATAAAGGATAAGGAGCAGGTGTTCCTTGCGGGTTAGGCAGGTGGCGATACTTGTCCGTTGGGTGCCATACAGTACCAGTTATGCCTAATAAATCATCTTCGCGCCTTTCACGCGGCTCCTGGTACTTTTAGCTGTATCGTCCTACTTGCGACTGTGGAATCTGTCGCGTAGCTGACCGCCGCGGGCGAATCAACCGTGGAAACTCGACGATTCGACTTCCGAGGCGGTAGCTTAGACTATCTACAAGGGTGAACGCAAGGCTGAAGCGAAAGAATTCGAAGGGAAAAAGATGTAGTTCAGCCATCGCTCGGTTTCGCTGCTTGACCAGACCAGCCGAAAATAAGCCTGGAGGATCATACGTAACGGCGAAACATCATGGTCGTCATTCTATTTGCGGACAGTATCAAGGGAGCGGACGGAAATGCTGCAAAATTCATTCAAGAAACCATTCCAACCGGTTACGTTCTCGCCGCGGATATTTCGCGTAATTATCGCGCGACCTTTGCGAGGCGGCGGCGAACAGCCGGCTGAAAATAGTGAATCGTGGGTGTCGGTTGCATTTTAACGAACCGTAATCGCGCGGGTCCCGCAATAAACAGAGACACGAGGCCGGAGGGAAGGAGCGAGCGCAATACGGAACTTATCATCGCATAACAATCGACTTAGTTGCGCGCAGCATGTGTGGGTCATCCGATTCCAATCTGAGATCTGGCTCGCAGCCTAAACTTCTCAAAGGTTAACGATCTTCTCCTTGCGTCGAGGAAGAAGGAACCGATCGGTCGCTCGATCGCTCGGAATCCTGTCCGATTCCGGCACACTTTTTCGCAGTCCAAATGATTCATTCGTAACAGGCATGACATTTCACAGCAACTCGCTTTTGCGAAATATTTCCTGCTAGTATCACGTATCGTTATTTCATGGTAATATCGTGGCGATATAATGGTTATTAAAGAGTACGTTTCTGCGAGAAGGTCTCGACGATTGCCCGGAAAAATTGAACGGGGCGGTCGGTAAAATCGTGCCCTAGGATGAGCTTGGCGCCAGTTAAGTTTGGAAGCGACAGTCGATCAGAGGATATGGACCTCGGCTATACTTGACGTCTAGCGACCGCGTGCATTACACATACGTACATATGTATCGTCTATTTATACGGCACATCTGCATCGATACCACATATACTCTTGACGAACCGTAACGTGTCCCTCGGTATCGCTCTGCGATACTATGTAGTGACCAGTTAACAGTAACGTTAGATAAGCGCGCTCCGCAACCTTCGTCGATTCTTCCACCGTGGCCCATACATTTCTAAGAACATTAGCGTAGCCCGCTGCAACGGGACGTTACTTTCTCTGTGTTGCGCCCGTACACATGATACGATTACGATGAAAACGACAGTTACGTGAACGTCAACCGGGAGGGCTGTGATGTAATTAACACCCACGAAATTGGCAAGTGCGACCTGTCGCGTATAGGACGCGCGCAACTAGCAGGCGACAAAGTTTCTGTTTAAAATACAGTCCAGCCAATAACTCTCGTAAGGCCAGAGGCCAAACGAAAACTGGCAACAATTTAAATTAAAGTCCTGTTTCATTTAAGATGTCCATAAAGCCGGGCGAAAATATAGCGCGCGTACCCGTGCAGCGACGGCACGTTTTAGCGAACCGTCGAGCGACGTGACCTCTTTGGAAGCGATTGAAAATATGTACGTCTATCGCCCGTTCCCGAGAATGTTTCTTTACGCAGTTCGAAAGCCGACCAAGCGGCTGAAATTTTATGAGAAAATGTACAGTTAACCGTCCCGGTACGAGCTAGTCAGCAGCTTCGTTTCCCGTGTACATTACTCTCTATCTACCTATCCATCCTACGAAGGAAACGTAGAAAGTTTAGGGGGTTGTCACTTATCGATAAGGGCATCGATGGTACACCCGATAGGCGTACAAACCAAATGGACACGCTTCACGGTCGAAGGCGGTATTCTTAGAATTAGATATTTATATGTATCTCGACCTGTCTACGCTAATGCGTGTCACGTGTGTTTCGAAAATGTTTCTAAAAATCTAATAAGAGAAATGAAATTAATTAGAATCTAAATCTGGTTAATACCGAGCGAACAACAGAACACTGAAAGTCACAAATCCTATAAATACCACCCACTAGAGTGCTGCGAAATACCTATGTACTTCAGAGGCGGAGTGACTTATCGAAAAAAATATCAGATACCAGGTACTTATCGCCGATAAATTCAGTTCCAAGGCAGGAATAAACATAAACCGATATCGGAACGCAACTTTGATTGGAAAGAGAACAGCGCGCGAGGAACAGGAAATCGTCAGCGATAATTTCATGGGAACGATGTCGATATTCGGTGCACCGAGTCAGTTATCGAATATAATTATTCGTGGCGCGAACGAAATATGAGAGACGGACAAAATATTCCCAAAATCATCAAACGAGCTGCGGTCAGATCGATATCAACTTCTGTCGAAATCATACTCGAGAAATTCCATTAAATCTGGCGGGATTAGTTCCTCGAAGCTAGACGAGCGCGTATCGACGAGTTACGGTACTTTAAAATGAGTCAGTGCTTGATTATTTTTGTCATAAAGTCTGAAAATACAATTGAAAGGGCTGCGACGCATGTAATCGAGTCGGACTTGAGAGCCTTGAGCCCCTGCCAAAAATGAAGAAAACGTTTTCAACGCGTACTTGAAGGTGTTCCATTTTGTCAATTGACACCGTATTAATCTACCTCGCTTGTATCTTGTCCGGGTAATTCTTCTCGCATATGTATCTCTCCGAATAGCATGGATTGATGTCTGCATCGAAGGAGTGTCCAAAAAAGTGTCAATCATTAGGGTACTTTCCGTTTCTGATTAATAGAGAATGTTTTTAAGTACAGTATTAATCGACGAGAAAGCAGGAGACGCAGTCGCGAACAAGTTACGCGTAAATTAAAATAAAAAGAAAAATTGTATGTTACATATTTGGCAGATACACAATGCTGGCTTAATCGTCTGGTAATATTAGAGCAGCTCTAGAAAGGTAAACTTGTTCCAATTCGCGAGAACAGCCTACTGATGATTCGTCTAAAAAAGAGCAGACTAGAATGCAATTCGTGTTCTTATTATCGTTAAGAAAAGCCATGTACGTGATAGATTCACTTTTTACTGTGTCGAATCATTCCCAGATTGTAAACATCTAATGAACAATTATTCTGCAAGTTATTAACGTTTGAGAACGAACGTCGTTAGAACGAGGATAATATTGACAGTTGACAATTTTTTGCTGCAACAAATTCAGATTGTTATAAGTAGTTGATATAAAGTGTACATCAATAAAATCCAACCGGTTCGTTCGTTCGATGTATCGATGTATCGATGCGCACTGTGATAATCGAATCGGAGGTTCGTACGGAGGTAAAAGAAAGTTTACGAAAATATCGTCGGTTAAAGAATGAAATCTATTATTTAGCTCACCTTTTTTTGCTGTTTTTCCCATGCTGGGTCCAAAAGACCTTCCCTTTCCCACTCCTCCGCCGGTTCCATATATCCGTCTCCGTAAGCTTCCATGTCGTTCATCCTTCCGCGGATATCTCACGTTCCTTTAAACGCAAATGATTTCTTTGTCACACAGCTACAAACGCTTTCGTATGTTAAAATGTAACGGGCGAACACTTGGCTACTGTTTTCGGCACGATCTCAATTATAACCAAAGCTGACAGACAATCCGTCCGAGCTCTCCTTAACACTTGTTTCGCGACGATTGAGAACAGTGATTTACTGTAACGTTGTCGAAAGGAATAGGAGATCTCCACTAATGTTAGAAAGAAAAAAAAATCAAGAAAACAGCACGCGCGCGCGAGAAAAAGTGAGAGAGGAAAAGAGAAAGAAAGAGAGAGAGAGAGAGAGAGAGGGAGGGACCGGAAGAAAAATTAATAAATGAAATTCCTTGAGAAACGAGTACGAGAAAATGAGAACAACTGAAAGTGAAGAAAAAAAAAGGTGTACGTTTTGTAACGTGAAAACGTACCCGCTAAGCTCCAGAAAACGTTCGGTTCGTGTCGTTCTTTCTCTCGCGCTGACCCCTCTGCCACGAGTCTGACACACGATTTGCTCGCCGGCGCACGAGCCTCCCCTCCCACGCTCTCTTTCTCTGTTTCCTTCGCTTCTTCGCTAGCTCGCTCGCTCTCTCTCCGATTCTGCCCGCACCGCTTACCCGACACCGTCACCCTCCTAAAGATCCCGTTCCCATGCAACAGCTTCCGTATCTAACCCCCGCGAATTGCAGGCGATCCAGTTAAGTATACCGATTATGTATACGCGCGGATAGCACGGATTGAAAATTTCACTCGATTTATTGACAGAACGTATCATTCCCTTCCAGATTTACGAACGCCGCATAAACACGTTTCGTTATTTCTAACGAGCGATAAAGATTCACAGCATTAGACACAACATATGTAATCTCAATGACACGACTACGTTCGATTGAATATTCGCACAAGCTTAGCATTCAACTCTATCTTGAGTCTACGAGCGTTCCTTTACGTAAATTCAACTGAAAAACCGAGCCGAAACGGTTTTCGTTGGTTTCCAATCGACGAAAACGAGCGTTTCACGATGGAACAAGATAAAAAGGAATGAAATGCAATTTAAAATATAACGGATCTCGCTTGAACAGAAATTCGATATAAATGAATAAAACGTTTCAGTAAATTTGTTGATCGACGTCTCGTTACAACTCATCAGTTTTCTTCAAACCGATTAGTACTCGGTTTTGTAGAAAATTACATACCCCGATACATCTGCTGAAACTAACCTCCGTTCTTCTTTCAAGCGCGAATCTCGCCCAGCAAACGGCTTAGAGAATACGAAGATATCGAAAATAGTATCAAAGACGACTAAGACACCTGATTCACCCACACACGATAAAAATAGTACGGTTATCCGCGTGATATTCCCAAAACAACGAGGGTAACTCCATTCCTTCGAGTCCTCACGGACATGCAGGCATAAGCATTTTGTACCTAGAACAGCAACAATTACACGAGTCGCACTTAGAATTTTTTATTTCTTACATGTCTCAGACACGTCGCTATTTTCAATGCGAGATATGCGAATAACATTTTTCTTCGATAAAACACTTTTCTTTCAACAAAATAATAAATTTTATTTTGATAAATTGTTGATATTTTTATAACGTAACGTATGTACAAGGTTAACGAGTATACTAAAATATGGTTAACATTTCAAAACTTCCTTCGTACGATACGTTCATTTTCTAATTAAGTTAAAATTTAGAGACAATTTTTATTTATTTGTATATATCTGTAAATATGAAAATTGCCTCTTGTGAGTAGTACACATGTTTGTCAACGATGTCGCTACGTGTGCTTTTCGTATAGACTATCTGATCATTTCAATTTCATTTATCCATTTACGTTTGTATACATATAGTTTTATATATATATAGGGGAATGGACGTGAATAGATCTGAAGCCACAAGCAATGGAATGTCGATGTTTATTATCAATTTTTAACTAAATTCTGTGATATTCCTTGCAAGGAAGGATAACTAAATATTTCTTACTATTTACATGCACAAAGTAATATTGTGTCCCGTTTATAAAAATATTCTTCGTTTCGAGTGATATCACACAGAAATGCTGAATTTTGTAAAATGCGTGAAATAATGTTACTAATTTGTCCATAAATAATTTATATTTATCATAAGAGATTGTTTGTGAGTCGTTATTGCGTGAAACAAAAAGAATAACCTAACCGGTAAAATGGCATCATCGCTATCAGGTATTTAAGATTCTCTGTAATTCCACCAATCTCATACTTTTTTTGTCAACAGCACATGAAACCACCTTCTTTCTTTTCCTTCCATAGCGTATTGGGTAAAATTTTTTAAAGGCGCAGGATTTCCTCAAGATGTAGCTACAAAACATGCAGTTGTATTTTCTAACAATCGTATTAAACCGGATATGTTACCAGATTTAGATAAACCTAGTCTCAAAGAAATGGGGATCACATTAATGGGTGATATGATTGCTATTTTAAGATATGCGAAAAAAGTGGTAGAAGAAACAACGTGCGAAAGATTTCTAGTTGATACCGAAGATAACATTGGGGCACCCAAAACTGTGATTAAAAAAGTAGCTGCTAAAGCACCTGTCAAAACGATAGCTTCTAAACTTAAATCCGATACAGTAACTGTAAAGAAGGTTGTTAAAGTCCCAACTAGTTCAGTGAAAAAAACTGTTATTGCCAAGAAACCAGTGTCAACGTCGAGTAACATAATAGCAGACTTTGAGAAAGAAAAAAAACAAACCATTTTAAAAAGAAAATTAGATGAAATTGATGAATTTGATAGTAATAACGAGGATGAGTGGCAAGAAGTGCCAAAAAAAATGAAATCACTTGACAACAAGGATAATAAAGTAGGATATACCGTAATACTTCCTAAAGGATCGACATCTAGAAGTCGACAAATTCTTAAGAAGTCTGCAGAACAAAAGCGAACTGTGTTTGATAGGCTGGGTGATAGTTCTGTTACTAGTACAACTAACCCAGTTGAAACATCACCAACATTTAATATAACTGGATTAGGAAAAGATGTTCTCATACGGTCTATGAGTGTTTTCAATCGATTAGGTGATAAAGATGCCAAAAAAGATAACATTACACCTCAAGCAGGTATACTAAAAAATGGAACAAGTAGTACAGGAATATTAAAAACTAAAACTCCTAGTACACGAACCTCGATTCTTACATCAAACAAAATTCTACCAAAAAATGTAGGTACAATGCGAGCTGATCAAGAAGCAAGTAGAAAAATTAAGTCAAATAGTATTCCACAATTGGTTAAAACAACTAAAAGGATTTCTTTCAATAATACACTGAGAGATAGCAGAACAATAAAATCCAATGTCACGTCTGGAAAATTAGGTATTTATTCCAATATTAATGATATTATTCTATAAAACTTATTTATCTCCAATGACATTTCATTCATTTTTATGTAATAACATTCTCAGCTTCAGAAAGATTAACTTCAATACCAGCAAAAGCACGTTTGGGAATGGCTAAACCAAATGGTATTAAACAAGTAACTTTTAACAAAGTTATGACGGTAGCACACATGAAGAAACCAGATGTTTTCAGTCGCCTTGGAATTTGAGTAATCATTTATATTAATTTTGTCTTATCCTTATCAAAATTACATATATATATATACGTTTATAATTAGAAACTCTTTGTACAAAGTTAAATAGTTTCCTACCATATAGATGTAAAAATATAAGAGGAAAACTTTTATTAAATCATGTTAATTAAGAAAACGGAATCAAACATGGAAATTCTTTAAAGAAACTCAAGGTTGTTAGCATGTTTTTATAAATCATAATTAAATATTTATTTTAATTTTATACACAATGTAACAAATATGATAATATTTCGTGTTCAAAACATGAATTACGTCTTGTATTTAAAAAGAGTATTATATAAAAATTGTATCATTCTACACATGTAAGTAAAAAAAAATGCAATATGTAATTACTAACAGGTATAAGAAATTAATATTGACAGATTATTTATTGTTGACAAACAACGATCTTTTATACAAAACAGCTTTTATGATTTTAATTAAAAATTACAAAATTTTCAAATCAACAGAAGAAAACTTGTACACATTCTTTCATTTACATAATTTTCAAATTTCTGCTTGCTTGTATGTTATTAAAAAAAGAATACTTTATAGTAAAAATATATAAAAAAAATATATATATATATATATGTGTGTGTACATATTAAAACAAGAGCATATAATAACAGTGACATAAAATCGATACACTTCTTTCCCCGAGAAACTGGAAAAATATTTCTTAATTGCTTTGAACAGAAATACTGAAAGAAAATATTCCATCGTATCTGATAACTTTCGTTATAGTTATATTTGGGAGTCGAAGAAATAAAAATTCTGGCATTGCAAGACCGCTTTTAACTTATACTACATAATCGAAAAAAATATGTTTCTTTTTTTTCTTTTTATGTTATTCGACCCTTTAATTTCAGTTTCAGTTACCATAAAACTCGATCAGTGGATGGAATGTTCCGTATTGGCAGAAAATCCTCGGGATGCAGCTGAAAATTAAATTATTGGAAATTCAAAACTCGTGTTTTTGAACAATTTGCAATAATTTTCATATAGTGCAATAAATATTTATACTTTTTGTGTGTTAAAAACAAGTATCGATTTGATCGTACTCAACCTGTTTATTTTAATTTATTACTGAATATGCAAAAGAAGGGGGGCGATCGTGTTGCCACACATATTTCCAACAAGGACTAATTGTAATTGCTCCGAAATACTATGTTACACCGAGTGTTTTACAGAGCGTGTCAGGCATGCCAGACCTCAACTAGATAAAACAAATAAATCATATTTGTTACAAATCTAACATGTTATTTACATAATGTACGTCCATATTATAGTTAATTTTACATTCACATTTTAATTAATAAAATTACGTGTACGCCCACCTTATTGCACGATCGTCGCTAGTAAACTTCAATGCCAACATGGTACTATCCTGTAAAAAGCAAATAGTTACAGTCTCAGAGGAATAGAAGTGATACGATTTAAAATTACTTCCAAATGACAAACAAAAACTTCAGTGGCCCTAACTATTAGAATCAGTCACAATAAACACTTCTTTCAAAGACAGTTTTCGTGTTATTAAATACCGTTATTGAAAAGTAGCAATGATGTAGCTTATGACAAAACTATTTTATACTAAAAATTCTGGAAATTTTACCTACATAAAAAAAATTTGCTATTTATAAAATAAACACACATATATGCATATATACATCTATTATGTCATTATATGCATATATGTACATGACTGTACATTTAGTTGAGGTATATATGTGCGCGCGAATGTGTGTATGTATGTGTGTGTGTGTTGTGTATATACATATATAATATGAATACTAATAACGCAACTTTCGCTCCATGCGTATAATATTTCTATGCGCAGCAGATAGGGCTAGGTAATGACGTACATCTTCTTGATACACCTGAAAATATTGGCATACCTGCTACTGTATATATAACAATTTTTTTATATTAAGTTCAATATGCATAAGAGAAAGTTAAAATGTTATATTACTTTTATAAATTTTTATATTCCACTGATCGAGAAATACTTTGAAAATCTTTAGTTAGCCTCTCCAGTGTCTCATCATCAAGTGAGCTTATAACGGTTACGATCGATTCCCCCTTCAATTTGATCCCGAGTTTTTACTATTTAAGTGACAAGTAGAACAAAATTCTAACGATACTTTGTCTGAATTAACATGAAGACAGATTCCAGTATTATCTAAGGTATGGGATATTTCTTCCTCCGTGAAAAGGTTGGATGCCTCGTTTAAGCTGTCCACCGAATTCATTATCTCATCACACTTTGGAAGATCCTCAAATATATCCATGTTGAAAGTAGACAATTGATCAAAGTCAATGCCCATTGTGTCACCATCCTTTTTCTCATCTATGCTAGGTAGGTCTGTTTGAGTAATTGGTAACAAATTGTCTAAATCCTTTGTATTATCAATGTAGCTATCGTCTGATATTGAACTGGTAGTTGATGTTATTGAGTTTGCTATTTCTTTGTTTGGTAGATTGCTTTTGATATCAACTGCAGGATTTTTAGAAATAGTATAAGTATGATCCGAATCTAAAAAAGATGAACTGCTATTATTAATGTTTAAGTCCTTACAAGTGAATGGCCTTTTTGGATTAATATAAGGTTCACTGCTCTGACTTCCATTCATTGTATGTTCCATCAATGTGTCGTCATTGACATTTGCAACAAATATATTGGTATTCTGAGCATTTAACATATTTTGCTTCGCATTAGTGGCATATGTACACTTTTGTTGTTGAGCGTCGTTCAGTTCGTTTGGGCATTCAGATACATGATTCAGATGAAGTGAATTCTTTTTCTGCGTACTGATTTTCTGAAGCCCATCGTTTATTGTTTTTAATAACGCAGTTATGCTCGTATTATTGTTCAACACACTCCTCAAATAAGCAACCTCGCCACTTAATTGTTTGATATGAATACCCTGTTTCCTTATAAGATTCACTAAATTCTTGTTCTCTTGCTGATAAAACGACAGTTTGTTTTCTATCTTTTCTAAATAGGCTTTCTTCCTAAGCCTATTTTCTCGAGCCATTAGGGCATTCCTGTTCAGGCAAGGTCTCTTAGACGGGCCTCGGCCTCGTTTCCGTGGCTCCGCGCTGATCTCGTTCTCAGCCGCAGCAGATTGTTTCGTGTTTCTTAGAGAATCCCTTATCCTCATGTTGTACTTGGACTCGTACGCATCTTCCTCTTCCGTCGAGCTTTCCCACTTGACATTACTTTCTCGTTGCTTTCCCGACATCGTTGCAGATATTGATTCCTGATAATGGCTGTGATGAAACAGTAAAAATTTCCGTTCAAATAATCCCAATTTGCGCAAGAAAATTGTTATATTACACTTTAATTATGGAAACTAACTTCTCGCTATCTACGCATCAGAAAATATCCAATTTTTTCCACCCAATTGTGATTATCCGAATGTATATGTACTATGTACTGAGCCAATGACTAGGATCGAACATCTGAACGTGAACTTCTTTCTAGATTTTGATGTTGTCCATAGTGGCGCCATCATAAATGCGTCGAAACGAAAATGAACATTTTCAGGATTATGTAATAGAACGTATTTATGTTCCAGGCTAATTTATTGTTAATGTTTAAAAGCATTATTTTTTTGGATAAGTAATATTTGTTTTAAACGTCATTGCATGGTCAACTTAAGTCGCAAGCTATCGACACGAAACTATTCAGAGTGCAATCACGTTTAAACACAACGGCACCATGTAATTCATGACTAAATGTTAGATAAGTGAAAAAGCGATAGAACTGAATTAAGTAAAGTGGTCAAAGACCGGTTCTTTGGTTAAAAATGCAATTTGAAAAGCCGTGAGAACAATGTTTTTAAAAAATGTTAAAATGGCCTCGTTCTGTGGCAAACGAATCATTTTGTCACAGAACAATTTACTGAAAGTACCAAGGCGCAATGGTTATTTAATACTGTATGTATGTTTTTCTAGCAACTTTATTCGAAATAAATATTTCACGTTTTTAATCCATAAAACATATCGATAATGGTTTTGATGTTTGAAAACATTCAAATCTAGTGTTCCAGAAATAGGAGAGGATTTACCAGGAAAATATCCTTTATTAAAAGAAGATAAAAGTCCGGAATTTACGAGTATTACAATAGAAAAATGTATTGCTGCTATAGGAAAGCAAACATTAGAATTTGAGGAAACAGTTAAAACTTTGGAGAAACAAATAAAGGGTAATTTTATTTTTATCTGTTATTATTGTTTGATGCAAGTTTGTTAGAATCGCTTACATATTTTGCAAAATTTGGTTTTCAGATGTTAATAATATATCTGCGGAGAATATGTTCGAAAATGTATTAAATCCTCTAGAAGAAATGTATACCTCTTTAAATATTACATGGGGTATTGCGAAAACATTATATCTAGGAAATCAGAGTTTAATGCCTACAAAATATTACATAAGTATTAATGAACGTGCTAAAAAAGCTATTGCTGCTAAAAGTGCTAGTTTACCAATTTATCAAGCATGTAAAGCTATTATAAATAATAAAGAAAGCAAATTAAATGACGAACAAAGGAGCGTTTTATACAAATTTATATTGGAAGGAAAATTGAATGGATTAGAATTGTCCGAAAGAAAAAAGAATGAACTTGAAGCCTTGAAAGAATTGCTAGTTCGTAATCTTCAAGAATACTCTCAAAAAGTTGAGGTTTGTAAATATAAGTACATTCCAAGATTATTTCTTTTTTTAATTATCTTTAATTTTATTTGTGCTTGCACACACATTTTTATTTCTTTCACAGATAGCTACAAATGCTTATTCTTTAACAATAAGAGATCCTGCTGTTGTCAGAGAATTTCCTGAAGAGTTATTAAAATCTATGGTACCAGATTCCAAGCGATATCTTGTTGGACCATGGATAGTAACTTTGTATTCCGATGTGATGGATCCATTTATGGGTATAAAAATACAGCAAATTCATTTAAAAAATTTAATACTGATATATAATTACAAAAGTAACATTAACCGTTTTTTATGATGCACTAATTAGAGTATTGCCCTGATCGTGCATTAAGATTGAAGGTTTGGGAAGCAAATGTTATTAAAGCATCTGTATTGTATCATGATAGATCGGTACACACAAGTTCACTATTAGAGGAAATTAGAGCAAGGAGAATTCAACAGGCTAATATATTAGGATATAAAACATTTGTTGATTTAAGTATGGAAACTAAAATGGCTGGTAGTGTAGAAAATGTGTACAATACATTGAATAATTTACTAGCTACAGGTAAAAAATTTCTAACTATGTTTGTATCAATCAATAAGCAGTACATAATAATTTACTTTGTCGATGAAAGCTCGTCCTGCTCAGGAATATGAAATTAAAGAACTTTCAACATTCGCAAGTGAACATGGTCTCGAAGATAGACTTCAACTTTGGGATATAGCATATTGGAGTAGAAAGCAACTAAATACTTTATACACGTAATATAAGATAAATTTTATCTTAGTAATAAAAAATCTGCATATATATAATGTGTCATTTTATAATTTACAGATTTCGAGAAGAGGATTTAAATAGTTATTTTCAATTACCGAAGGTATTAAATGGTTTGTTTGAATTGGTCGAAATGTTATTTGATATAAAGATTGTGGAAAGCAAAAAGCCAGATGTTTGGCACAAAGATGTTCGATTTTTTGATATCTTTGATCTGCAGCAATCAAGTACTGATCCAATAAGTAGTTTTTATTTAGATTCGTACGCAAGGGAGGATGAAAAAGTTCGAGT
This sequence comes from Xylocopa violacea, assembly GCA_963969225.1. Lineage (NCBI taxonomy): Eukaryota > Metazoa > Arthropoda > Insecta > Hymenoptera > Apidae > Xylocopa > Xylocopa violacea. The sequence goes on from CAXAJV010000004.1 coordinate 28,713,104, forward strand.
GTTACATGAATCGGGATATATGATACCGATTCAAAGTAGAAGTAAAGTAAGTAATATGAAGCCATTAGCTGCGTTAATATTCAACTTCCAACCACCTGCCAATGGAAAACCTTCTTTGATTTCATTCAAAGATCTTCAGATTCTTTTCCGACAGGTAAATTTTATGCGCATGAAAACGATGTTGTGCCTTAAATTAATTTTTTCCATATGACTTTTTTCATTATATAGTTTGGACACATGTTGCAACATACATTAACAAGAGTGGAATATGCGGAAATTGCTGGACTTTCATTCACGGAGTGGGATGCAGTATTTATTTCTGATTACTTTCTTGAAAATTGGTATATTTTAAATTTCCTTATTTTTCGTTCTATATTTTTTACATATTCTACAGTACGTATATATTTACATAGAACTATATGAAATAAGATGTAAATGATATATGTATGTATATGTATACATCAATTTTGTCTTATATGTTATTGTTAAATGTAAATTATTTGTTATTAGGTTGTTTGAACCATGGTATCTGCAAAAAATTTCGTGTCATTTATATTCCGGAGAACCATTATCTCTAGAAACAATTGAAATCTTGAAGAAAACAAAGACGCATTTATCCGGATATACTTTATGTAGGGAACTGTATCTATCGCAATTTGATTTAGAGTTATATTCTAGGTAAGATTATATGCTGTAGATATGTGTAAACAGTGGCACATTTAATAATGTGTTTTCAAATTTGTAGCAATGATTTTTGGAATACTATAATGGGTCGCTTATGGGGGAAATACTTCGTAGTTCCACCACATAAAAAAGACAGTCACATTTGTTCTTTTCAACAAATCTTTAGTGGAGATTGGGCAGCTGCTTATTACAGGTAAGAATTAGTAAACGAGTAGGAGTTAAAAACAACTATTAAAACAATAAAGGAGTTAAAAATTGTTTTTCTAGTAATATTTGGTCAAAAATGGTTGCTGCTGATTTACACAGTGCTTTCCAAGAGTTGTCTCACAAGGATAAGAACTCGTTAAAGCAACTTGGCCTTAGATATCGTAACACATTTTTGTCTGCAGGCGGTACTCACTCTGCACGCGAATATTTTAGGAAATTCAGAGGAAGAGATCCTAGTCCGAGTGCACTTTTGAAAAATCTTCAATTGGATATCAAATCTAATATGTTAGAGGCTAGTAACGAAAAAATCTCTAGAAACAATCGAAAATAACTTAATGGCCAATGAAATGTAATTTGCATAAAGATAAATAATGATGAAATTGTTTCTTATTGGGAAAGTTTTTTCATTGTAATATTATTATATTACGCAGCTTTAGTGGTTAAGAAAATATCATCTTAGTTATAAACTCAAATATTTATTTTAATTCGTGTTGTAGTATTGTTTACAAATACAATATTTTACAACATGTGCAAATGCTGATTTAAAATTAATAGACAGTCAAAAGAGTAAAATGCAATAAATTGTAAAAAAAACAATTTTTACACATATTTACAGAATATTAGTTTACATTTAAAGAAATATTTAACGTGTTTGTACAATAATTAATTGCATTAGGAATTATGGCATTAAAACAACTGTGATAATACAGATAAAAAGTAAAATTATTATTATCCAGTAAACACATGTACGATCTTTGAAACTAATTGTTTGTACTTGACGTGTCTTGTTAATTAACGATTGATCGGTTCTATCCATATGATCGGCTAAATCTTCGATTATTTCTGTACGAAAATAGAAAAATCTTTAAATAATTTTATATCTGATAATGTATAAAAAATAAATAAAATTAATATTAATTATAATTCACCATTGTGATGGTCCACTTCATTACTAATAGTCTGACCAATTTCTTTTTGCCTTGCAATGACTTTGCACAATTCTTCCAAACCTTTATCTTGTTCTACAGAAAGAAAAAACTTAAATATTACAGTATACAAGTACAATATAGAATATACAGAATTTATACCTTGTAGAATCCTTTCTTGTTGAGCTTTAAGGTCGGTAACAGGTATTTGTGTATCTATTGGTTTATCATCATCGTCATCAGCTGCCCAAGAAGTTGTACCTCCATCTGCAAAAGCTGATGTACCCGATGTAAGTAAATTTGCACGAGAGGATGCAAAATTATTCGCGCGTACGTCATACAATTTTTGCAATTGTACATCTTTACTCTCCAATATCTCTATTTGACGTGTCCTTCGTTCTGCCTCTTCGACAGTTCTGTATATCTTTACATTTTAAGGGAAACCGTTATCTTTCTACATTCCTAAATAGGTCCTGCCGCTTTGCTAAATAAATAAAAGGATACATGGTTTTAGATTTCAGAGCATCGTCCACTTTATTTTTAAGCTGTTGAACTTCTCGGTTGTACTGTTTCAAGCGAATTCGTATATTCGCCGATATACTCGCATACGCTTGCGAGGCTTTCGAATATTTATTGCGCTCCGTAAATTGCTCCATGATTTCTCTGAAAAGTTTCTCGCAGGCATCGTATTCTGTCAACCTATGTAATTCAAATAAATAACTACGTAAATATGTGCATTTCAAAGACGAATGAAACGTCAAAATTGATGTATTCCGTACCAGGGATCGTTATCTCCGATATAAACAAGTGCCATTTTCGTGAGATCACATACAAGCCTGATTTCTGTAAAGAGCAATAACATTTCAGTAGTGTATACGCGTTCGTACGAATTGTTTACATATTGGTTGTCAAAATCGCTGCCGTGTTACAGGCGAATAAATATTACATTTTTAAAAATTCCGTGTAACCTTCTGCAATTGTTAACGATATAACGTCAATGGAAAAGAAATACTTCTTCTCATTCGTTACTTTTTAGTACTTTACACACGACAGATATTTAAATTCACTTATGAATGGCACAAAGTAACAAGATAACGAAAGACGGATATAATACACCTGATCGAACGATTTATCGTTAAGAATGTAAAAAAAAAAAAAAACACAGCCGTCGGTAAGCGCATGCGTCCTCGACGATAATTAAGAGTGGGGGGATTCGAGGGGATTTAAGATGGAAGGGAGGGGGAAAAAGAGATCGTCCGTAAGAGTAAAACAAAGAGAAGCAAAAGGAAAGATTTACGGGTGGAAAGAAGAGGAATATATGGTGTAGTGGCAAGACCAGTTATATTTTTATTATTAAGTGGTATATTTCGCGAGGCTGTACGGACGAATGTGTTTGACGTCGACGAGGGACGAAGAAGAAATGCGGAGAAATGTCGGATAAAAGTGAAACTAGGTGATGCAAACTGGACATAGAGTGAAAGGAAGGGAATTTTGGTGGATTGTTCACGTTCCCTTTTGGAAGGTCACGACCATCAATAACCGCTGCGTCGGTAGCTGGTTAATTGAAAGTGGGGAACCTCCAAGAATCTTGATCGTGCTGGTCACAACACGCACGTACGATAGCAAGGAAAAGGGGAACACGTACGACAAGATAGCCCGAAGCGGTCGCGCGTATGCTACAATCATCCGAAAAATATCCACGGATGGAGCACGGGTGCGTCCACGAGACGAAATTTTGCGCACGAATGGAGTACTGTTGTTATTGTTGTGCATATTGATTTTTAACGCGCGAGCCATAATCTCGACATTCACTCGATGTTACGAAAACACGTACTCTAGTACCTTTTTTTTTTTTTTCTTTGTGACTGTGGTTTAAAATGAACTCTTTTGACGTCTGCAATTATCTTTTCCTTCCTCGAATCCCATTAAGCAATTATTATTATTTCGAACGCTAATTTTTCTCAGATTAAGATATGAGTAGTAGTGTGGCAACAAAGTCATCTGTGAACACTCTGATTGACAATATCATGACAAATACAACTGGCAGTCCGATTTCCAAGGAGGAGACAGCTCCGATATTCTTGCAAACACGAGCTGCTCAGGGTATTGCTGGTGCGTTTGTTTGGGTCGCGTTATTCTTAACTTGTCAACAGGTATGCGTATATCTTATCAAAGTACACCTTGTGTTATTCAACGGAATAGAAAGTAAAGTCTTCGTTTCTTTCTTCGTAGATTTATCAGCATTTAAGGTGGTATACCAATCCAACAGAACAGAGATGGATAGTGAGGATTTTATTTATAGTCCCAATCTATGCGACTTATTCTTGGGTATCCCTATTATTTTTCAACAGCGAAAGTTATTATGTTTATTTTTTTACTGTGCGGGATTGTTATGAAGCATTTGTTATATATAACTTTTTGTCTTTATGCTACGAGTACCTGGGTGGTGAAGGGAATATTATGTCTGAAATACGTGGCAAGCCTATCCGTTCCAACTGCTTATACGGAACGTGTTGCCTGGTCGGAAAAACGTATACAATCGGTTTTCTTAGATTTTGCAAACAAGCCACCTTGCAATTTTGCTTGGTGAAACCAGTAATGGCATTTGTCATTATATTTCTTCAAGCATTTGGACATTACAGAGACGGAGATTGGTCTCCAGATGGAGGCTATATTTATATAACTATAATTTATAATATCAGTGTCTCTCTCGCTCTTTACGGACTTTTTCTCTTCTATTTCGCTACAAGAGACCTGTTAACACCGTTTGAACCTGTTTTAAAATTTTGTACTGTTAAAAGTGTTATCTTCCTCTCATTTTGGCAAGGTAATATATAAAATGATTTTAACTGCTGTATACGTGTATACGTATGATGTTAATCAATTTTGTTATTTTTCAGGGGTATTATTGGCTATCCTTGAAAAGGCAAATGTAATTTCCCCTATAACTGAAGGTCAATCGACTAGTACGGGTACAGTTTCTGCTGGGTATCAGAATTTTCTGATCTGCATCGAAATGTTATTCGCTGCTATTGCTCTACGCTATGCATTTCCTTATCAAGTATACTCGGCTGGTTGTGTTACAGATTCAAGAGGAAGAAGTGTAACAATGCAAAGTATTAGCAGCAGTTTAAAGGTACATATTAACAATTTCTAAGTGATTCAATGAATTAAACAATGAAACTGACAATGTTTTATTATTGTTTTTGTAGGAAACTATGAATCCGAAAGATATAATGACTGATGCCATCCACAATTTTCATCCACAATATCAACAATATACCCAATACAGTTCTGGTATGTATATGTAATTTATTTTTCATTAAAATGTTTTTCTATGAATAATGTATTTAAAATTTTTTTTATTTCTTACTTTATTTGATTGATATGTTTTCATATAGCATGATGTAGCGAATGATAAACTAAAATCATCCATTTTTCATTTATGTTTATTATTTAAGTCTTATATTTCTTACATGCAAATAAAAAAGGTATAGAAAGGATATGTTAAAATTCAAGGGCCATTAAAAACTTTTCATTTGAATTTAAAGAAAATAAATAAATGGCACTCTAATAATTATGTTGCTTTAACCGTGGCTTCTTATATGATAAACATTTATTACTAAGTTCATTATATATTTGCCTCTTTCAACATACTTTACTGCCAATTATCAAAAGTGTAAAATAGTATAAATTCATTTATATTTATCTTTTGCAATAAAAGTATAATAAAATATTTTCTCGAAGGAACAGAAAGTAACTTCTATCATGTTCAATTAATGCGTGCCAATCAGGATTAAATTCTTTGAAGGCACTTTCTTTTTACTATTTTTCAGACGTTAATACCAACTTGCCGTATGAAAAACTATGAAAACACGTGGCATCAGTTTTTTAATTTCAAGAAATCGGACGCGAGAGGCAATTTTAATGGAGATTAAAAAATTTTTAATACTATAGTTCATTAAAACTAATATATGTACTACAAATTTACTTCATCTTTTAAGTTCAAATCAAGTTCGAGGGTGGGCATAATGTGTTCTCTGCTCAAATTATGATTTAAGGTTTACGTTAAAACCAATATACATACATTATATACATATACATAAGCATATGACTCATTAATTTTGCAAATTAACTAAATCTACTGTACAATAGGAACTAAGCACTTAACACAAGAGCACTTAGAGTACAGTGTAATTTCATAAAGTTTTTGCTTTCTAATAAATGCAAAAGACAAATAATAATTGACTACTATTCTCTGGCAGTATTGTAATTGTGTATTATTTTATGAGCAAAACAAAGATTATTAAACAGTATAATATCGTTTTGTAATGCTTTTATGTTTCAAGAGATATGGCACTATGTATATTTATAAGAGAAACTTGTTTTCATTTAGCATGTTAATATAGTGTTATACTTTTGTTTATTTCTTCCTACGTACATATATATGTTTGATACTTTTCTCGAAATTAGCAAATTAAATCATTGTTGTTGTAACACGCATGAATTCTTTAATAAACGTATAATTTCTGTAGTGATGTTGAGAAAATAAAACACAAAATGCTGTAAATTGCGCTGTGCAAAAAAAAAAAAAAAGATTTTGTCAGATGACGTATAAAACTGTACATAGTCTATAATCGATACAGCCAATACATAATGCTTTGAATGAGAAAGGAAAATATAAGCATGAATTTTCACTGTTCGCTGGCTGATCGATGTATTCATTAATGATGAGTTTGCCAGCCATAATACGTGATGTAATGTAACAATCAGGAGCTCCCAAGGGACAACGTGGTATGCGGATATCCAGCTTCGATCCAGATGATCCACAGAATATGCCGATACCACCACCACAAAGACGGCACACTTCGCATCAACGTGTTGCTACAATATCTCAAAATTACAATGAGAAAACAATGCTGTTGAGCAGTGATGATGAGTTCCAATAAATATAAATAATGGATAGTGTATAAAAGAAAAAAGAAAAAAAAACAAACAAATGAGAACATTAATGTTGGACTTCCGTGAATCTAATTTCAATAAAACACTATATATGTATACCGTTAAAATTGATTGTACGTCATTAGGTAGGAACTTAACTCGCTCACAGAACAAATGACAGTTAGGTAAAACAAATTGAATGATGCAAAATTGTGCGTCGTGCTATAATAGTTCCATGTCACATTCATGTTAATACATGTATTACGTTACATCATGTAAACATAGCATAGGAGATATTTATTTTAATATGCTGAACATGTTTAAGGCAATGTTACATATATAGAGGTGGCTCTATTATAATAATATAACTATCTTTATTTTAAAAGACAACTTAGGTTTTTCAAAGGAAGGCATTGTACAGTACTTAAAAGTTAAATACAAAATATGTTGGTGCATTATTTACTGTAGTGGTATAATATTTTTACACTTTGAACAAACACTATGTATATGTTTATACACCAGTATTTCTAATTCATAATGAGATTAAGGTAATTTTTGCCATTGAAAAATACACTAAGAAAAATACTTCTAATATATGTATATAAGTGAGCCACATACACACACAAAAATCTTTGCGTCCTAGATTAAAAAGCTGAGTGTATATATCGTTAACATATAGAATGTATTTAATAATTCAAAAATTAAAGAAAATTTCCTTCGATATTTTCGTTTCATTTGCATATCATTAGTTAGTACTTACTGCTAATGCTTCGTGTTGTTGGCTTTACACATGTATACACATACATTTTTTAGTGGCGGTGAATGTTTTTGTGAGCGCGTGTCGAAAAAATTACAAATAATATTTGTCAAGTCGCTGATGTGCCTCGGGCACTTTTAAATAAGGAAAAAGTTTTATGCAAAGTTAATTATTATTAATTATTGTAACAAACATGCGGCTAGAGAAACGAAGAGCTCGAGAATTCTATAAGCATGATTTTATCTACGCAATGTTGATACATGCGAGGAAAACTTGTATTTGTTGAAGACTTTCTTTTGTGTAAAACAATTTTGATTGTACATGTTGTAACAAGTTAAGAAGTTAGGTCTCTCTGTTAGGTATTTAAAAAAAAATTAGAACAAATTTAATCTCAATCTTAATTAAACTTTATTTTCTATACAATAGAATATTTTGTGTATACATAAATTATATTTATGGAGAAAGTATATTATTTCTGCCACACAAAATGTAACAATAAAATTTATTTGTTAAAGTAAATCATTGTTTTGTACAATTAACAAGTAGAGTACTATTTATATATTAATTGTATATTTTACTGGTAATAATTCATTCAGCAAAAAACATCATTGAACTGATTAGAGTGATCTAAATGTACATTAATTCAGCAAAAGATTGTATCTACTTATGTCTCAAAAGTAGAAAGCATAATTACATTAATATATTGAAATATTACAGCTATCAGTGAAAAAATAACTTAGCACTTTATTAACAGCCTTGTTTTGGCAAAAAATCTGTTTATAGGCGCACGCTCACGTGTATATACAACTTGCAACAATTCATAAAATGAATTATTATAAAATATTCGTGCGTACGCGCTCGGATAATTCATGTACAAGATTTATGACAATTTGTTTACCAACCAGTCCAATATGTATCTTTGCTTGTTACAACTTTTTTCCACCCGTGCCAAGGTGATTCTAACTCTTGTTCCAATAACAGATTGCTACATGATCCTTTTTCTAAAATCATTTTATTTAATCGTTCCTCCTTTACCGCGTGCATCATTGAATTCGATGTTTTTCGTCTAATCGATAAACTACTTTTATCCTCGTTCTCAATATCTTGATACTGTAATTCATCATCCATATAGACAACAATATCGTTTTCCTCATTCGTGTATTCATTATATTTTTCGTCAACATTTCGTTTTACTACTTTGTTCCGTTTCTCTTGTTCGTGGATATCTTCATCTTTATTACTAAAATTAATTGGTTTAAATCCTATTGATCTTAGACGAGCAATTTTTACATCATTATCTGGGATGTTCACAGGTACAAATGCAGATACTCTTTTAGACGAAACTTTATTTTCTTCTCTTGTATTCAAAATACTATTATTTAACAATGCATTCTTAGGATGCTGTATATTATACACAGTTTTTGTACAAGGTATATATTTTTTGTCAAATCGCGACGTCGAACTACTTTTATTGTCATTATCTGACTTTGTAGTTTCACATATTTCAGATTTCATATCTTTAAAATCACCATATTCTATTTTGATAAATATGTGTGGCTCATTGCGAACATTATTTTGTACGAGATTGCTTAATTTTAGATTCCTTGTTAATGGTTCTTTAATTAAGGAACATTGTGTAACAGCATCTATCTTGCAAGGTTTTGAAACCTCATTTTCATCATCATTATTTAGTTTTTCAATTTTGCTAGATTTTAATTCCTTGTAAGCTGTTGGCATCAGTTTCCTTTTTCGATTTTTAATAACCGTTACATCTCCATTTTCCATTTTTTTAACGCCATTCTCCATAAATTTTGATTTGCTATTATTGTCATTCTCGTTATTATCATTGTTAATGATATTATTGTTTACATTTCTGTTGTCATTGTTGTTGTTATTATTTAAAATTCGCTTTGTAATGTGATCGTTACTTATTTTCTTCGAAACGGTAACATTTCTGCAGATTTTATTGTGTTTCAACGTTAATGTTTCTGATCTATTAACATTTCTACCTTGTTTACTGTTAGTACGTTTACAGGTAGTAATTTTTGTAAGTTTATTTCTGTTTCTGAAAGTAGGCCGTTGCGAACTAACTTTACACTTGTCCAATGTACATATTGCAGTATCATAGTGTTCGTACGATTGTTTTGCGTACGCTTTATTAATACATCGCAATCTTCTATATCGCGGACCACGTATCTTAGGTCCAATTTTCGCATCTATTAATAAATTTGTAATCTCTCTTCTCTGTTTTTTATTAACATGTTTTTTTATCGACGAATTAATTGTTCCCACGGTTTCTAAATGCAATCGTCCTTTTCTTTTATTACCAACATTCTCTTTAATACTCTTTGTTGAATCTCGCAAATGATTTGATTCTCTCTTTTGTACATGATTTTGTTTCACGCTCTTATTCCTTACGTCTTTACAAATATTTGTTTTCCGCATACTCTTTCGAGAATATTCTAAAATATCTAAAGTCTGTGCAGATCCACTTTTTAATTTCTCATTGTGTAATTTATTGCACTTGATCATTTCTGGTTTATTCATTGTTTTCCTTGACAACCTTTTGCGTCTTCTGAACTTATAACACCGTGACACGCTCAAGTCATCTGAAACAACTTCGAAATTTGTTTTGTCCCTCAATCCTTCTGTACTATTTTTTTGAGTTATTATTTTATCTTTAATTTCTGATTCAGTTATCGTGTCCTTTGTTCGTAATGCTACAGATTGTTCTGACGTTAGTCCTATCATATTACCCATTAGTAATTTTGACAAAGGATGATCTCTATTTTTAATTAAATGAAGAATTTGATCCGGTGTTAGTGAATCTAAGGAATCTGGTGTTAGCGACTTTAATTCTTGTTCTTCCTTGGGTATTATTTTATGCGTCGGAATTTCATTTTTATACATACAATTTGTCATCTGTAACATATTAGTTGTTGTATCAGATGAATTTGCAGTAATGGTACACACGTCCTTAATATCATTTATTATTTCTTTATAATTACATTCGAGTCTGGAACCAGAATTTGAACTTGTATCGTTCGAATTGGGGCAATTTGTCTCTATATTGATATCTTTAGCAAATTTTACTTTTAATGAGTCTTTTACCGCATTAGAGGTCGTATAATCAATACGCGTAGGGCATTCAATTGACGTGACTGTTTGAACTTTACCATCTAAATTTCTATTCTTATCCTTATTTAAAAAATTCCAACTTTCTGTATGTTGATTAGCTTTGAGAACATTAAGTGATTTAGCTGTTCTACAAAATGGTGAAGAAGTATTCTTTTTATTATCATGCTCTGTATTATGGGATGAATTATACAATCCTGTACGTATAGAAATGTTTGTGTTATGAGTTTTAGATCCTTGGTTTCCAATGTGAGTTAGCGATTTGTTTTCTGACATGATAGACGCGTTAGGCGCATTTGATGTACATTCTGTATTGGTATTTACTTTTTTAAATACGTGACGAGTGACTATTGCACTTTCAGATGTAACCTTTTCTTTTTCATTTGGTTTCTTGTTCTCAGCATTTAAAGAATGCGAACATCCACTTAACATTTCATGTTTTCCTTTTTGAATTGTAGACTCGGAAGAACCATGAGAATATTTTTTAAACTCATATGAGTTTGGAGCAGGTGTTTTCAAGTTGTTTTGAAGAGGCGCCTGACATATAGAATGTAAAGTAGAAGTTGAACTACTCGTAGTTGAAGGAGCTGGCTTAGTATTCCAGGAAGGTGGTTCTTGATTATTTAAGCGCAGCAGAGCAAATTTATAATGTTTCGTAGTGTCTGAATTGATACCTATCCAAACATTTGTTACAATATACAAACCATCGTATCTGTAACCCGTTTTAGGTGCAAATTCATTGAATAAGTTATAGCTTCTGATTACTCTTATTGGTATTTGATTTTCGTAATTTTTAACAAGCGGATCTTTGTCTAATTTCCCATCAAGATACTTTTGTCCCGTTAGTGTAAGAGCATCACCAAAATCTACATCTTCGTTCAGGTTAATGCTCGCCGTACAAATCGACGTTACTCCAAATGGCCCATTTTGAATGTTTTCATCGAAAGGATCATGAACACGATCCCTAGAACAATCCATACGAATACCCCACCATGAACCTGACGGAAATCCAGATATGGATCCATACGTGTAACTTGTGACCTAACATAAAATATTATAAACGTAAACTACATAATTCGTATAAAGTACAAGCGTTACAAGAGCAATGTTAATTTATGTCATCTTACATTTTTGTTACACCAAGAAGAGTTCAACTGCGTTTCCTCTTCGGCTGATTTCGTTTGGCAAATGTAATTAAGTTTATTAAATAATTTTTCGAGCTCTTCTTTGCTTTTGATATCAACCTGAAAAATACGTGCGAATTAATAATACTATTTACGTGTTACAATTCGTTCGCGCGACACTTACTTGATTCTTGTAACATGATTCCTGTAACATTTTCTCATTTTCGTGAACATTGTTCGCACAGAAGTTCATTGAACTGTCATTTTTAGCCATTTTACGACAGAATTTGATTTATTTGCATAACAGAAGATAAATAAAAACATGTAAACTGTATGAACAAATGGTCGCTTAGAGGCTATCTTTTCACTCGTATGTATACAACTAAAATCTTAAAGGTATATCAAACTGCTCCGTTTCTAACATTTGTAGATTTCACATTTAATGGTTAATTATCAAAATATATGCCTTCCCTTGAAAATCAAATAAACGTAAGCATCGCAATTCGTATCCTAACCAACATTTTTGCTTCGTTTCGCGAGTTAGACGTAAAGTACATTCCTTCGGAAACAAATATGGCGTACTTTTATTTTTTCCTGCGCTGCTAGTTTTATACATCAATTATTTATTGCGTCGCGAATACGAGACAAACAGTCTCCTTTTAACGACTTAGTTTTGCCACGATCTTGTAATAATTAACAGCGAGGAAATGCATGAAAATGTTTAATTACAAACAATATTACCGCGAGGCAAACAGTAGTACGAAATATAATTTTAAAAATGCGATTCACTCGCAGGTACTATCTATCCAAATAAATCCTTCCATTTAAGGGGAATGCCTGGAGGGGAAAACTTCTCCTTCCACAAATTAGCACGATTTTCGATCAATAGAATTTTGATGATATCAATTATTTACAGATTATTCTATATATATTAATGAATATATCTATTGTATTTTAATTTATTTACTTATTCCATTTAAAAGAGTATTACTATATACTTATTTTCACTTTGTAATACTCTTCGAATGGTGATCGTTTATACGGTTCGCTTTAAATTCTTGAACACAATTAATTTCGTACAACTTTTATATTTTTGACAAAAGTAAATATATTTTTTTTTACATTTATAAAAAAATCTTTATTTCTTTCGTAAATCATATTAAGATTAAAAATTGATTTCTGTACAAATTATTATAATTTTTTTTCGAGTTAGTTTTCTTCTTATCACTGAAAGGAATGTTCTTCTTCTGGACTTAACGAACATTCGACGTTCTGCTGGGTAACAAATACGTTTTGCGTTTTTGCTATATTTCCCTGCATCATGAAATAATTGTCACATTTAACGATTGAATTAATCACGATTTTATGTTTTGTATCAATGCTTTATACATACCTGAGAAACTGTCGTGGTATGACTACTACTGGACATACAAACGACTACTAATTTCGGTGTATTACTCTGCATGTGTGTTTTTTGCTGGGCAACATTGGTTTGAGTAATTTTAACTTGTTGCTGCTGCGACTGCTGCTGCTGCTGCTGCTGAGGTTGTTGCTGTTGCATCGCATTAGTATTAATATTTGTTGCGGTTGGCGTTTGAGATCGAGACTGTAAAATAACAAATTTTTGTCCCCCAGCAGTGGTAGTTCCTCCAGCAGCTCTACCTGTACCAAGCATGATTGTACGCCCAGTTTGTTGCCCAGGACTAGAACTGGTCACTTGAATAGAGAAATAAATACAAATAAGTATGGCTGATTTAAATTTACACGCAATTTCACGCATTAGCAAAAATATTACCAGCTTGTACGATAGTTTTTCCAGGACACGTAGGGCCTTGTTGACTGGTTGTTAAAGTAGTTGTGGAAGCAGTTGTTGCTAAAGTTGCTGGTTGCGTACGAGCCTTTGCAACAGCTGCGCACAATGCAGGGCCTATGTAACCATAATCTTGTTTGTAATCTTCTACATAATCTGGTGGAGATCTTATGGTTTTTAAAACGGGAGCCACTGATTTCTGTAAGTTGCGATCCATACTCTTCTGTTAATTCTATACCAATAGTATGACAGAATATGATACTCACCACGAGCAGAGTCTTTATATGACCCGCTCCAGTTTTGTCCACGCTTGACAAACCTGGTCCTTCGATGCACGATTCAATACGTTCGGAAATAGATTTAATTTTAGGAATTACCAACGCTTTAATTACTTCTGGACCTAATTCACATAATCCCTCAATAGCACCATAAAGAGACGCTAACGGAGTCTAAAAAGTTCATTGTTATTACTTCAGTGCTGACGATTTTTATGGCTCTGTAGTCCTTTAGCAATACCTGACTGTTTTTTGCCAAAGCTTGGCTAAACATTCTAGTTACTCTGGTTTGTACATTATTGGTAGAGGTATTAAAGTTTTTACAGATCTGAGCCATAAGGCGCGAAGCAAAATCACGGAGTGCCCAGTGATTGTCTACTTCTGGTCTCATGCATAGTTGACGTGAAACTATACAGGTTGCAATGGATGGTATCAATTCATGCAGCTATAAATTATAATTTAATATTAATATATATATTAATTAACATATATATATTTGTATGTTAATTGATACGTACATATTTTTCCAGGTAAAGACTGGGATTGTCCAGGAGAGCCTTAACCATACGCATCAGATAAATGAGGAGTGCAAGATGATTTTGTACTACATTAACACGTACACCTTCTGCAATGAACGTGCACATTCGAGCCAACATTTCATGCAAACCAGGATCGGCTGAGAGGGACTGCAAAGCTTCTGCTCTGCGTGCTTCATCAGATCCGACACAAGCTTCGGTAATCTCCTTATAATATAGTTGCTGTTCAACACTTAATTCGTGAGTTGCCAATTGTTTCACATGAACAGTTTCTACGTTACGTAATTTTTGACTCTTGCCTCCACCGCCTGGTTTTCCAACACCAATGTTCTGATTCTTATTTGAAAGTTTACTCGTTGGATCGACACTCTCCAGTTTTTGAATATCTATTGTTTCGGTAAGAGATTAATATTACAGAGAAAGAACTCTTACGCTATAAATTAAATTACTACCTTTAGAGACTGGAGGTGGATTTTCTGGTATCGTAGGTTGAACACCGTCTATGCAAAGCCAATGGGCACGTAATGTAATTTCTAAAGGCAATTTGGGCCACGTTTGTCCACCGGACATTGATATAACTTCGTTAAGATCGATCTCTTTTTCTTCTACAAAATGTAGTTCACGGCCACCACCGGAAGCAAAACGAAATGGTACATGATCCTTAGCAAAGAACCCGTATGTAGGTTCAATATTTTTTATTTTCAAGGCATGATCTATGTCGTGTGTTGTCATACGTTGACGTTTGCCATGTCTCATAAATTTTGCAGCATCCTGATATACATTGGAAATAATTACACAAATTCAAATTTATATAAACAATAAAACAAACTGTATACATATACATATATATGCGATTTACACTATACAGACCTGTATAATTTCTTTAAGTCTATAGCTCACATCTTCCGCAAGATCTTTAGCAGCTTCGTCTGGAAAATTTCCTACACCTATACTTTCTGCTATCACCTTTATAGATTCTTGGGACAACGTAGTCCCATAAATGGATTCGCTTTCGTTCATCTTTAAGGTATCTGAATCATCATATTCCATATATGAAGCTCATTAAAAATTCCTCTCTAAAGATGTATATTCAGGCAATTTTTGATTATACATAAACTTTGAATCTGTATTCTACCAATGGAACGATACTTGGATTACATAGTAATTTTGAACAATGTAAACAGTAGTTATGAAAAACTTAATTCTATACATATAATTTTTAGATACGTGTACAAATTTTTAGTAATTTATGTGATATAATATATTATTTTATATGCTGGACTTGGAACCCTTTGAGTTAGCTATTAAAGAATAGAATATTATTCATAAATTTCAATATTTTGAGAATTATTAACCTCAAATTCTACGTCCAGTATCGACAATCTCTTTGAACTGTTAATGTTTAGTAGAGTCACCGATGAATGTAAGCATACAGATAGACTACTCATCTCCACCGACTTCGTGTTCTATGTTCTGAATTACCGATCCTATAAAAAAACAGGTTAGGTTAGGTTAGGTTTTCTTTCGTGTATGCTTCATTTTTTATTTTCATCATTTAATGTTGTACGGATTATTAATATAATAGAGACAACATCCATCATTTGTCATACAGTTCTCATGTTAGTGACTGTGCGGTAGCAGCATGCAAGATGTAAGAAATATGTTGTATCATATGTTAAATACATATTTTAATCAAATAAATTGTACAAAGTATCTTTACACCTATCATCCATTATCTACTATTTTTTTCGTACGTACATACTTTATTTATTTATGTTAAATTTCCTATTTGAAAGATTACCGGCAAACTAGACAGGTGGCGCCATCTATGTGGAGAGCGCTGAAACTATAGGCCAATTAGTTCGGGTAGTCCCGCAAGAGATGGCGCCACGGGTTTACTCGCGCGCCCTTAGTGCGGACTGGTGGCGCCATCTGTGTGGAGATTGCTGAAACTACACGGCAATTAGTTCGGGCAGTCCCCAAGAGATGGCGACACTAGTCCACTGGCGCGCCACCGCGCAGACTAGTGGCGCCATCTCTTGCGGGACTGCCTGAACTAATTGCCCTATAGTTTCAGCACTCTCCGCATAGATGGCGACACTAGTCCACTGGCGCGCCACCGAACGGACTCGTGGCGCCATCTCTTGCGGGACTACCCGAACTAATTGCCCTATAGTTTCACCGCTCTCCACATAGATGGCGCCACCGGTTTGTTTGCTGTCGAGAGTGTACTAATTTGAATTTTCTTATTTAATAGTCTGATACTATCGGCTTAAAATCTATTTTATGTGCATGCTGATGAAAGAAATAATAGATGTTATAAATTGTTTAAATTATGTGGCTTAATTAATTGTTTTTTCCTTCTGTCATAGGTATCATGAGGGAGAGAGTGCGACTACGAATAGAAGATAGAATTAGCAGGAAAAGGGAAGAGAACAGAGAAGGTAGAGAAGAGTAATGTGTTATATTATTTATTTCAACGCATAATTGATGTAAAAAGTATGGTATATTAACTAAAACCAACATAATTTTAAGGAATATTATATTTTAAGTGTATCTGCTTTAATATTTTAAGGAATATTGTACTGTGAGTATACCAATCATTTGAAAAATTATAGTTTAATTGTAATTTCATGTATATTTTATTAATTTTACTGAATAAATTAATTATTCAAGTGCAATTAAACAAGCTTTATCACTTACCTTTGTCTCTAGTCTCTATCCAAGCCCTTTTCTCGTCATTTTTTAAGATAAAATGATAGAATAAATAGAAGTTATCATTTCTGAACTTTAAATTTCCCGCGCTTCTTTCAGATATCTCCTCACCTATCATGTTCTCCTAATACAAAGTCTCAAAATCGGGGTTCCCGCTTGAGAAAAGTCCGAAAACCAGGGATTTCCTGGAAAATGACGTCACTTCCAAGAATTGCCAGAATTCCTGGAATTTCGGGGATTCCTGGAAGTGACGTCATTTTCCAAGAAGTGGCACTTGGGATACCTCCTCGCATATCATGTTCTCCTAATACAAAGTTCCAAAATCCGGGTGTCACGCTTGAGTGAGCACCAGAAACTAGGATTTCCTGGAAAATGACGTCACTTCCAAGAATTGCCAGAATTCTTGGAAATTCGGGGGTTCCTGGAAAATGACGTCATTTTCCAAGAAGTGGCACTTGGGATACCTCCTCGCACATCATGTTCTCCTAATACAAAGTGGAAAAATCGGGAAAAGATTGAGAAATTGGACTTTGTATCAGGAGAACATGATATGCGAGGAGGTATCCCAAGTGCCACTTCTTGGAAAATGACGTCATCGAGAATTCCTGGAATTTTGGTGATTCTTGGAAGTGACGTCATTTTCCAGGAAATCCTAGTTTCTGGTGCTCACTCAAGCGTGACACCCGGATTTTGGAACTTTGTATTAGGAGAACATGATATGCGAGGAGGTATCCCAAGTGCCACTTCTTGGAAAATGACGTCACTTCCAGGAATCTTCGAAATTCCAGGAATTCTGGCAATTCTTGGAAATGACGTCATTTTCCAGGAAATCCCAGTTTTTTGGGCTCATTCAAGCGTGAATCTCGATTTTCGGACTTTGTATTAGGAGAACATGATATGCGAGGAGGTATTCCAAGTGCCACTTCCTGGAAAATGACGTCATTTCCAGGAATCCTCGAAATTCCAGGAATTCTGGCAATTCTTGGAAGTGACGTCATTTTCCAGGAAATCCCTAGTTTTCGGACTTATTCAAGCATGAACCCCGATTTTTGGACTTTGTTTTCGGACTATCTTGTGAATAGTGATAAGGAAAATGATATGGAGGTGGACAGATTTAAAGGAGAATGATAAAACTTGTTGCATTTCTCTTAAATAATTAATTTATTTAATCATATTAGAAGGTATACAATAAATTACAATTAAACTGTGTTTTACAATAGAAAATATACTTATAATACAACGTTTCTTACTTCTGTAGTAAAGTAAAATTACTACATAGAAAATATAATAATCGACTTAAGAGTAATATATAGTATTGCGAAATTAATCGTACAATTGCAAATAAATGCTGATTGATTGAAGTGGTTGCTTAAATTTCATTAATTCTTCAATATCTTCTTAGGAGAAGTTCTTCTATAGAATAGGAAGGTCAATATCTTCTAAGGAATAATTCTTCTATATCTTCTCTCTTGTGACAACTGTAGAAGAAAGGAACAATTAGTTAATCAACATATTATTTTATTGTATCAACATATTATTATTGTATGAATCGAATCATTCGAGCAAGTTTCAATAGGTGTTTCAATATGCCACAGAGTGATAGAGCACTATTCCACTCTGTGTCAAATCGGTAACACAGCGAGTGATACTAAAATGATAAACACAAAAATGCATCGAATAAATGATTCATTCTATATATCGTCGATTGTAATATCACATTATATTTGAACACCACGTTCTCTAGTGGTTAACTATGAAAGTTTACAGAATGTACAAAGAATTATCGATAATGATAAGAATGATAACTCTCCTATTCTTTTCTGATTTTTATATTTTATCTATGCTACACAAAAAATCTGAGTATTTTTCAGAATCATCTTACAATTTTTAAATAATTTTCGATGTTATCGCTTCAGCATAGAATACAGTAACAACCACTGGAGGGGTGGATGAGTACTTACGTATTCGAAGAGTACAATCTGTCCAAAACATGATCAATTTATTAGACCCTACGATGGAACTTAATTAGTGTCGCAATACACTGAAAATTACAATATAAGAAATTAAATGTTTTAATTTGATTTCAGTACCGGAAAAATTCTACCTTTACAAGTTATTATCAAAAAGCAGTAACCAATCAGAGAGCACAAATTCCTCGCATTTGTTCGTCGAGTACAATAATTCGCTCGCGACTTATATCCAACACTCCTGCTGCGCTTTGAAAAGTTGAAAGACGATAATAAATGATATGTATTATGCATTATTACAGAGAGATAAGCTGTGATACTGTTGGCGAACGAAATTGATATTAAATGTGGTGAAAGCTAGTCTATTAGAGAAACGTAGATTTCAATATAAAAATGTTTCCCCGTGATCTGAACAACTGGTCCATTTTTAGTTTGTTAGATCCAAAATTTATTTCACAAATCCGTACAGTTGTCGTATATGGTAATGTTTACCTCCTGATTTTATCTTTAATACTTCAGTTTGTTGTTCTTATGTTACTTCGTATATATTCGAATGTTTGCAAAGAGAGGGGAATCAGTATACAAGCATTAATTCTATATTAAATAGGTAATTTAGGTAACGAAGCTTTAATAATAACAAAGGACAATACAGTCTACGCTATAGGAAGTAACAGCTCCGGATGTCTTGGAATCGGTAACAACCACAGCACTCTTTATCCAAAGAAAGTTGAAGCATTATCCGACAAGAATATAAAAACTTTTGCATGTGGCAAGGGTCCACACGTTTTGGCTCTGACCCACAGCGGACAGGTGTTTAAAATTCATTCAACCATGTTACATATTATTGATACATGTACAATTAATTATTATTTATGTAAAAGGTGTACTCATGGGGGCACAACGGTTATTGCGAGTTGGGAAATGGACCCAGTCCTCAAACAGCAAATCCCACTATCGTGGGATCAAACCTAACTGAAAAATTTGTCGTTGACATAGCTTGTGGAAGTCATCATTCTCTTGCATTAACATACGACGGAGAGGTAAAACGATAACATCTGACTAAAGCCTCTATTTTTCTTACTGGCACTCGAAAATGAGGCGTTTGTTTAAGGTATACGCATGGGGACAAAATACATCTGGACAAGTGGGCAGTGGTATTAGTACTGTCCAAAATTCGCCTAGGAAGGTGAATAATATTTTGAACGGAAAGAAAGTTGTTCAAATTAGTTGTGGAGATTCATCTAGTATAGCGGTAACAGATAACGGTGAGGTTTATAGTTGGGGTTACAATGGTGTTGGTCAATTGGGAGTTGGAAATTTTGTTAATCAGCCACATCCATGTAGAGTTAAGGCACTTGCTGGAATAGTAATAGGTAATACCAATTATATCCGCAAACACATGATAGTTGAAGCTGTTACTCATGTTGCTACAGCTGTTATTCATTTCGATTCATAGAAAAAGTGGTTTCCGGTTATACGCATACCTTAGCATTAAGCGACGAGGGTGTTCTTTATGTTTGGGGAGCCAACAGTTACGGGCAGCTGGGTCTTAATACAGACTCAAATGTTTGGACTCCAAAGAAGGTAATATTCTACGTCATAGTTGTCATTTTAATGTGAAATTAATGAATATTTCTGCAGTTGGTAGCGCCAGAAATGGAGAGAGTATTAGATGTAGCGGCCTCGCATTATAATCACATAAGTGTAGCCATGGGTAAAGATAATCAAATATTTATATGGGGCCAGTGTTTGGGACAGAGTATTAAAGTTCCAATGCTTACTCAGCTAAGACGTGTGCATGATGCTTTCGCGTGTTTCGCATCGCCGAGTGTTACGCATCAGCCGTTAGTTTTTCACAATGACGAGGAAACAAATTTGGTGAATAGTCTAAGCAAAGCTTTTGACGACCCAGTATGTATGTTTTACGAGTAATAACATACTCATTTTATTAATATGTAACACTATCTTTTATTGTACGTTGAAGACTACCAGCGATCTTGTTATTCAAGTCCATGGAAAGCCTATTCATGTGCACAAAGCAATTTTAAAAATACGCTGTCATTACTTCAGGTCTATGTTTCAAGACCACTGGGTTGAGAATAGCCAAAGGTAAATCATTCTTTTCATTGTACGTATGTATATATATAACTTCTTTTACTAATATAATAATACAGTTATCATCTAGTATTATAGAGCATGATCAGTTTTCCTACGATACGTACAATACTTTCTTGAAATATTTATACACCAATGAAATTGATCTACCAGCAGAGAATGCATTAGGTAAATAAATACATCTATTGCTTATAGTGTTACATAATTTGTTGTAAGAATTACATTTCCCTTTTCAATAGAACTTTTAGACTTGGCTAACGTTTATTCTGAAAACCGATTAAAAAGGCGCTGCATACAAATGATAAAGAAAGGGATTACAGTTGAAAACGTGACCTTTTTGTACAGCACATCTATTAAATACAATGCTAAGGCAAGTAGTATTTTTTGTGTCATGCAAATATTTTATATTCTATTTTCGTAATTTATAACATACTTTACATTTTCAGGAACTAGAAGAATGCTGTTTTAGGTTTGCATTAAATCACATGACTACCGTGATACAGACGGAGAACTTCTCCAAGTTAGATGAAAGTACAACGAAAACATTCATAATTAAAGCTGCTCAAGCAGGAGCTTTTAAAACCTAGTTTGCAATGTACAGCACACATAAAAACTGACATGGAATTGTCTGATAATAATCCAACGTTTCTATTGCTTCCAGTTACTAATAATTTTCAAATCAATCGTATGAGTATTTTCACTCGTATGCAAATTTTGTATAGAAACTGAACATGTAACACCTATAATACATTTTATGCGGCAGTATTGCGATATACTGCGATATTTATTTAAATTTTACATGCGTAGGAGTAGAAAGTTTTTTTATCTATTGTCTTTCGAAGGCAAGAAAAGCTCCGAATTGTTTAGTATGTGATACAGGAATGAACAAGTTAGATTTCTTTCTACTGACGGATTACAATAGAAATCAAACAATGCTATACTTAATTGAGATTGTACGATTTGCATGGTCACAGTGTTAATTATTTTATTTCAAATTTAAATCGACCATGGTTTTCTTATTTATCATTTGTTTCTCTAATTATTTTAGATTCGATACAAACGATGTTTACAGAGAAATAATCTCTCACAAAGCGAAAATAGTACTGATAATTTAATATCTATCGCGTCATTCCTTCCGTAATGCATTTATTTATCTGCGTGTAATACATACGCGTGTATACACGGAAGTACATCGAATATGTTTTATATTACTACTAAATAAGAATTGATTAACTTGATTTCTCTTATCGTGCCAAAAATTTGTATCTTTGTATATAATAATGTTTTCAATAATAAAGTGTGTTAAATGTTGTTTACCCCCTCTGAAATTATTCATCACGTGTGCATTCCATGCAATCTGATTTGAAAAGTAATCGATTTTGGTTCTCCTATGCAACGCACTCTGCTGGTTGTAAGCAGCAGTTAAAGTGCTTGAAAACAATATCGATAACAATGTTATTGATAGCGTTTTTGTTTAGCATATACGCGTTTATCCATGTATGAGGAAAATTTCACTTTATAACATACATCTAGATGCTGTTACATTCAATAAACCATTGAACGTAATGTTTACCTGGCGAAGTTATGTTTGCTACACATGGAGTACAGAATTTCATGTACGTTTTTAACATATAAATTCAATGGGCTGTTTTGAAAACCTAAATACTACGGGATGTTAAAATACGAGCGTACATTTCGCTGAAAGTCTTTGCTTGTCATTGCTAACGATGGTACACTTTAGATGCATTCGTATTGTAGCATCTGAAGGAAAACACACCGCATCTAATTTAGAAAACAGGGTGGAAAAATTGTGTCGTGCATATACATGTACGAAACGACTGGACAAAGTCGAATGTTAAGTCGAGATTGCCATTAAAATCATTGGAACCGGCGTTTGCACGTTTGTTAAAAACCTAGGATAAATTTAACAATGATTCCTTTCAATTTGAAGAATTGGTCAATATTCAGTTTGTTGGAACCCAAGTTTATTCCAGAGATTCACATGGCAATTGTATATGGTAATATTTATATTTCCAGTTTTATGTTTATCGCTATCTAACTGCTTATTTACATTGTCGTTACAGAAACTAATGTGCATTATGTTTTAATTATACAGGTAACTTAGGCAATGAAGCTTTAATTGTAACAAAAGATGATATGGTATATGGGATTGGATGTAACGAGTGCGGGTGTCTAGGGACTGGTGATGATCGAAGTACACTTAGCTTAAAGAAAGTAGAAACGTTATGCAAGAAGGGTGTAAAAACCATTAAGTATGGTACATGTCCTCATGTATTGGCGCTTACTAAAACTGGAGAGGTATTTGAAATTTGCAGAATTATAGTATCAGAAATATTTATTGCATCAACCTTTAATTCAATTGATATGTGCAATTCTCAACAGTAGTACAATCAATAAAATGATCGTCCTTCTGCTGTGCAAGTCCTTTGCAGCTAGAATAAAAATTATACAAATGATAATGTGTTTAACAATTCAGTGATGTAATAAATATTACGTATAATATACTATAAACGTGCTAATTTTTCTACTTGAATATTACAACTAATAACATTGTTTGTACAAAAGGTATATTCATGGGGCCACAATGGGCATTCTGAGTTAGGAAATGGTTCTACCGAGCCATGTTTGATTCCAACACGTGTAGGGATGAATTTAAGTAAAAAATTTGTTATTGATATTGCCTGTGGAAATCATCATTCTCTTGCTCTCACTGCCGAAGGAGAGGTAAATATTTATAAAAGTTTTAACTAATCATTCTTTTTCTGATAGCAATCATTGTTTAGTCTATATATGTATGTTGTATAGGTATATGCATGGGGTGAGAACAACTGTGGACAAGTAGGCATCAGTACTGGTATAAATCAAAATGCACCCAGGAAAGTGAATTCTACATTAGCTGGTAAAAAGGTTATTTACATTAGTTGTGGCCACTCGACGAGTATGGCAATTACAGATAACGGTGAGGTTTACAGTTGGGGTTACAATGGCCTAGGTCAATTAGGAGTTGGAAATTATGTGAATCAAGCAGATCCTTGTAAACTTACGACACTTGTTGGTACTGTAATTGGTAATATCGGTTAATATTTTTTATTTTATGTAGGTAATTCAAATTTTCATGTATATCAATAATATTTTATTATGTCGATAGACAAAGTAATGTGTGGTTTCGCACATACTATGGCCTTAACTAACAAAGGAGTCTTGTATGTATGGGGTGCAAACAATTGGGGACAGCTGGGCTTTGGCAACAAGATTAATTCCTCTATCCCAGTGAAGGTAAAATGCAATATAACTACGTGTTAATGGGTTTAAAACACTAAATGGTTCTTCAGCTGGAAGTACAAAAGATGGGAAGAATATTGGATATAGCAACTTCTCATTATAATAGCATAAGCATAGCTGAGGGGGAAGGCAATCAAATATTTATGTGGGGGCAGTGTTTAGGACAAAGTATCACAGTTCCAACACTCACTTCTCTAGAATATATACACGATGTTTTCGCGTGTTTCTCGTCATGTAACGTTATGCACGAACCCCTTATTTTACATGGTGAAGAAGAGGATGTGGGTGTAGCAGATAGTTTTAGAGAAGCATTTGATGATCCTGTACGTAACTGTTGTAGGAAAGAATATATCTATCTAACTTGTACTAACTTATAATTTTGTTTGTTACAAATGTTCATATATTTTATAGACTACCAGTGATTTTGTTATACAAGTGCAAGAAAAGTCTATCTCTGTCCATAAAGTTGTTTTAATGATACGTTCGCAGTATTTTAAAGCGTTATTTGAAAAGAACTTGCCTGAGAATAATCAGGGGTAAGTATAACGAATTTAAAGAGTATTGAGATTGCTCAACATTACGATCGTTCATTGCAGTGCCATGCAACATCACGAATTTTCTTACGATGTATACAGAGCGTTTCTGAAATACTTGTACACCGACGAAATCTATCTACCTCCAGAAAGCGCGCTAGGTAAATATTTTGTTATAATTTTCACAATGCATTCAGAAAATTATATTTCTTTTCTTTTCTCGGTAAGAACTTTTGAAATTAGCTGACAATTACTCTGAAAGACAATTAAAGAAACGCTGTATAGAAATGATAAGGAAAGGAATTACAGTTGAAAATGTGGCCTATTTATACAGTGCAGCTCTTGAGTACTCTGCTAAGGTAAATTAAATTTTATAATTCAATTGTTTTTTTAAATGAATACTACATTAATTTCAATTTTATTCCAGGAGCTAGAAGAATGTTGTTTCAAATTTGCACTGAATCACATGACGGCAGTGATACAGACAGCGAATTTCGCTAAACTTGATGAAAACGTGGTAAAAACATTTATATTTAATGCAGCTACGGCAGGTGCTTTTAAGACGTAGTTGCGATATTACTGTACATCATATATGTACCGTACAATGGTTAATTGCAATGTACAAGAAGAATTTGATAAATTCTGTAAGCATGTACGCATAATGCACTTGTGATATTGAAGTAATAATGGTTTCTTGTAATTAGATTGAGATGTTTTTGCTTTACATTCAATCTTCTTTTTTTTATATATAGTGGGTGTAAAACATTTGTAAAACAAGCATATTGTACATACATTTCTCTCTCTCTCTCTCTCTCATTCTGAAACTTCTGGAAAAAATAAAAGGTAAACAAAAATAAATATTCATATTGTTTTTAACAACAGTAGAAACGAACATGTAATAAGTATTTACACAAGTATATTTTTAAGGAAACAATGGTGTCTTTTTATTTTTCATTCCACAAATAATCCCTTAAATATTCGATGATATTGATATCGGACGATCCTGGAGACGTCTAAGTGTGCTTGTCTATCATACAAGGTTCACATTTTTGTAATATTAGTTGTATGCTTAATTTTTGTTCCATTTATCTTTGGATTATTTTTAATTAATTAATTAATTATTTATTTATTTATTTATTGATTGTCCGTGACTGTTCACTGTTTTCATTATTTTGTAACACTTTACATGATTCATATCTATCAATAATTCCATATATGATGATTTCAATCTTTTCATCAGCCACCATTTTTAAGAAAAACTTTTACAATGAGACCATGCGAATTAATGATGACTTTTCGTTTTTCTTTTAGTTTCTTGATTTCACTACTTACATTGTCACAGTGGCTATAAATATTGTTCAACTTTTAATGCTACACGTTTAAACTATGTTTTCAAGCAGCTTGGTGCATTAATAACTATTTGGTGCGGATCAGTGGCGACTCGTAGCAAAAATTAGTGGGGCTGCTGCTTCTGAAAATCTGTAACCTTTATTTCAAAATTGTGTAAAAGGAAACGAACACATACAACAAGAAAATTTATTCAGAAACTTGATAAAATCCTCTTCTTTTTAAATGTTTAGATTTTTAAGCACAACACACGCGAAGCTCACTATCATGTCAACGTCGACACTGCAAGAACGATAATGCTCTCTCTCCTTCGCAGCGTCGCGCGCAGTTTCCTATGTGCGCATGCGCGCACGGCCAAACATCACGCCACTGAAAATTTGAAGCACATAGTTTTCCATACAAAGATTTTGTATCTTTTTCATAAACTAAGGGATGGTTACTGATATTAAGATTAAGGATTATGTATGGTACAAGTATAAAGAAAGAATTAAAGAAAAAAGGACTCGTTATATCAAATGTTATGGATAATATCAAGTGGAAATAGGGATGCAGTTCCACAGTGTTTATAATAGCCACTGGTACCGATTATATCTGTTAAACATTTAAAATTGAACTATTTCTCTTACACAGTAAAGTCGTTGCAAGACGATCCAATTTGAAAATATTTAATAGTTCTTTTTTATAGTTTTTCATTAACACGGAATCTAAGTTATGCAGTGAACTGAATTCTAATTCTAGTTCTCTGAGGTTCTTATATAACATTATTCTGTATTATTTATTTATCATTTATGTAATACTGAAAAAAATACATAGCAAAAGATACATTAAAATAATGTACTAACAAAAAATGCTGGAAAACTCTCTCTCGTTCGGCATTTACTGTAATTTCTAGAGGTACGGTAATTAAACTTGGCTGGGGGAGGGAAGAAGGCCATATGTTGCATCCTATAGCACAATTGTACGAATACTTATTAGGTTAATGAAACGTTTCATGTAGTCGTAATTAATTACTGCACAAATATATTTTGCATCCACTGTATTTATGCATATGGGAAAGATTTTTGTTGTTTAAATTAGTCATAAAGAACGCATAGCACGCAATAAATCGTTAATGAAAAATGTTGATACGGGATGAAAGATTAAAGCTGCACAATCAATAAAGTCGTAGGCATTCGATTTACGAGTAACGTTTATTATTCGTATCTCATTCAGAGCGTGACTTCTATTACATTGCGTTCGTTTGTTAATACATATACGTACATAAATTACATTAGTTTATACATTTGTAAAATGTTACTTTTTTTTGCTGTTCGATTCGGCAACGAAGTT
Source organism: Xylocopa violacea (assembly GCA_963969225.1). NCBI lineage: Eukaryota > Metazoa > Arthropoda > Insecta > Hymenoptera > Apidae > Xylocopa > Xylocopa violacea. The sequence continues at coordinate 28,740,808 of CAXAJV010000004.1, forward strand.
TAATCATCATCACCGTCATCTTCGGTTGCCGCTCGTCGTGATGCGTTTATCATATATATATACATAGAATTTGAAATATATAAATTACTTTTACTTACGTCGATTTTTACTCGTCAATGAATCTACTTGTTAATGTTCTTTTGGTCACGATTCCAAGATGCGAAGCGTATCGTATAATTAGTGAAGCGTAGTAGAATACGAAAAAATGTTATCCGTTACAATTTAAAAGCAACATACTATGGTAGATCGGAACGTATCATTGTCTTCTCGATTTCGACAAAGGGATATGTGGCCAACAGACTTACTGCATTATCGTTCGCACATTATTTTTATTACGATACTCTCAATATATACAAGCAGTAAATTTTTCATCTTCGTATAATGTCTGCACGTAACTATCGAATAATAATAATAATAATAATGATAATAATAAAAATAATAACAATAATAATCGATCATCGATAAGTGTTCAATAAATAACCTCTCTCATTATGCTTTATATTTATATATTTATACGTATAGGTAATATTAGGTAGTCGGTCTGCCGTATGGTAAGTTTTTTTTTTTTCTTTACGTGTTTTTAATTCGCACTACCTTCGCGTCGCGGTGGCCGTTGCACTCTTCGAGTATTGTATCATTTCTACAGTTTATGGAAGAGTCGAAATCATCGAAACGTTTCCGTAATCGACGCGGGAATTTCGTGTCGATCGAAAGCAGTGGCGTGCTGTCCATCGAAGCTGTAGAAGCTCCGCTTCTCGTGTATTTTCTAAACTATAAATACAAATCGTGCGATTATTTCTGTCAGAATATTCATGCTGCACCTATTTTAGAATCGAAACAAACAAACCGCTCGTTTTTGTCATTTTTAGTGTTTGTTTATCGTTTTCATGCAAACACAGCTTCCTTATCAGCAAATGTTACCGCACGCCACTGATCGAAAGCTTGATTGGTCTCTCGATCGGACGAAAGGATTCTGTCGGAAAAAAAAGGAGGAAGGAAAGAAAGAATATACATCGAAAGGAAGCAACGATACGAGCTCGAAGGGACAGTGATCGTAAGAAACGCCGGAAGAATGCATCGGACAAAACGGCGGCGTTATTGTTGGCCGGTTTGCGTTTACGATCGTCATTCGATACGACAATGAACGAGAGAAAACACGACGCACCTAGAAAATGTCGTACCGAATTCGATTATACAGCTATTCGGCTAGGATAATTACTTAGTTTCTCTGTTTCGCATTATTTTACTTTACTTTACTTTATTTATTTTTCTTTTTCTCATTTTTAATTAATTAGAGCGTATTTAGGCCTGCGGGCTACTTTTCCAGCGACTCGCTGTGAATCCCATTGACAGAAGTAAAGATCTCTTTCGACTCGATAAAGGAAGAAAGGAAAAATAAAAATCTCTCCGCTAAAAATTCTCACCCCCGTTACGGCTTCCTCGATATCCGTCGGTCCTCCTACTTCAACGTCGCGCAGCGATTCCATTTCGTTCCCTAAAAATTACAACGCGATGCATCGTACAGTCTATGTGATCGGAAACGCGCGAATTTTTCCTTCCCCCGCGTTCTTGACTATATTATAGGTATCGAGGTCGACTGCGCGTACACGCAACTATATAATTCTTTTCCAATCGCCTTTAAATAATCTCCGTGTAATCTTCTTCTTTTTTTCCTTTTTTTTTTTCTTCAAGCAACTTTTATGCATGTGTGCGTTTGTGTGCGTGTGTGTGTTTTTGTGTTCGTGTATGCGTGTGTACACGTACTCGAGTTGTGTACGATATTTATACGAGTTTATTATAGTACGCTGAGAATCGATGGTTTCGAATGGTTCGTGAGATCACCATACTTTAGGTATACACCAACGCTCACGTCTCCACGATGAACATCTCTTCTTTATCTTCGGTTCACGCTGATCTCGCGCGAATGGTAAATCGTCACTCTGGGATACGGAGGACCGGCGTTCGACGTCTCGCGACTATTATACATTAAATTACATAGATAGAGCCACGGTTGGTTGCTCCGAAAAAACACGAAACGTGATCGCTGACCTTTATATTATTACGATCGCGCTGTTCTTTTTACAGTTTCCTTCTATCTTTTTTTTTTTTTCGAGTTTCACGTTCTCGTCGTACAGCGTCTTCTCTGCATTTCGTTTTTAATCATCTCAACGCGAATTGAAAAGACCTGGGCACATACGAAACGATACTGTTTGAAATAATTCGCAGTTTTATTCCATCGTCACTTCCAAACCTGCGACCGCACTTTTGAAATATCATTTTCAATTATGCATTATTTTATTCTGCGGGTAGTTTCTCTCGCGCCAATATTGGATGGTCCCAGACAAAAATCACTTCCAGGTGAGCTTTTCGAAGAGAGTATCGCTCGCAGCAAGCAGTTTATGCAAAATTTGCAGAAACAGAACGTTTTCATGGTTACTTCTTTTTAATCGAATTCGAAACAAAGAAATAGCTCAAACAAGAGATTTGTCTGCCCAGGTCCAGATGGCGATTCGTTATTTTTCGTTTCCTTCCTTTGATTTATCTTCAGCCCTTCGGCTTGAATTGACCCCGACGCCTGGCGCCGCGGTGGAAGATCGTTTAGAGTCCTTTCGTACAGACTTCTAATGAGTCGTTTCTGAAACTTTTGCCGGCCACTGGAACCAATTTCTGCCGTTCGCAACCGCGGCCAACTCGAACAGACGTTATTAATTTCTTCGAATATCAACGTCGAAGCACTCGACTCGCGGCTAACTCGATAACTTTATCAATTTAATTAATCACCTTGGCAAACGAACGGCCCGATCGCACGAGTCTCTCCCTCGTTCGCAACGTGAACGTTGCACGGGCAAAAGTCGCAGAAAAGAGTGCGCGGATTGCACGTGCTCGTTTGGCGAAGATATTTTCTATTTGTCGCTCGCCCGCGTGTCGGGCGAACTGTCGTTTGCAGCGTTACGAATCACGATTGTTCGCCTTCTGCTGTCGCTTACCGATGAAACGAGTTTTCTACCACGGTTACCGACGCAGGTCGAAAGGAGGACGAGTGACGAAGGCTGGAAAGGAAGGATCGCCCCGCGGAAAGCGATTTAAGCGCGGCGATCGTTCATAGGAGAGGTGCAAGGATGTGAGACAAAAATCAATAGAGGGCGGAGGAGGGCTTCTGGAGGTGTTCCAGCGGACACTCTTCGAGATCCTCGCTTTTTACTGTCGATCTGGATCTCGAAGTACATCGAGGGCGAGACAAAGGTGTTTCTCTTTAGAAACGTCCGTCTTTGCTTAATAAAGAATCCTCGAGATGTGCATTTACGGTCTTTAAATCATTTATGAGCGTTTTTGTCCTTCGCGAAGACCTACTCTGAAACGTTACTTCGTTTCTTCATTATTTCCAAACTTAAATCGCGATTAATTTTCGTATCTCTTTGTTGCTTTTCTGTTTGGAAATACATGCAACGCGTTTCGATTACAAATTAATTGTTCTTCAACAAAATCGCTTTTCTCGAAATAGTCGGAAACTTATTCTTCTCGAGCACGTTCCTCTTGCAACTGTGGATTCTTTGGTTGCGAGATGGATCGAAATACCTCTTTAACTCTTTTTTACTATGGCTATGTCCACCATTTCTTTCGAACAGTCGACGTTTTTGGAAAGGAAAACAGTAAAGAAAGCGACGACAATTTTTTTGGCGAACTTAGGATTGGCCAATGCACTAATTTGCAAGCAAACATTGTTAATCTCGATAGCAGAGTATCTCTATATGCTACATATGTCTACATACATATACGTATGTGTACAGTTAGGCACAAAATTTTAATTTTTATAAAAATGCCGTTTTCTTCATTTGTTTATGATAAAGCATAAATAAATAGAAAATGAGACTTTCTGCGACTTCGTCAGGCATTTATAACATTCTATCATCTGATTGCCATTGATAGTATGTCTTTGATACTTGAAGAAACAATTTTATGCAATTAGAAAGTGATACATCATTTCTGAAACATTTTATCACTTTATAAGAATTTCTTGTTTGTATCTTTATGCTTAGCAATGTTTCTAAAGTGTTTCAAATTCTTTTCTCCATTTATTTTATCCTTCAGTTATTTGAAAGTTGAAAAATATTGTAAAAAAATATTCAAACCATCATCTTGGTGATTAACAACAACAGCACTACCGCGAATAATAGGAATGTTGCAATTTCTAATAATTTTTTCAAGCTCAGAAATGTTTGTTAGAAACCAAATTAAAGCAGAATATAACTTTTCTGAAAATGGTCCATCTTTCTCTGGTAACAGCGTGGGAGAGACGAGCCGCAGCCTGAAATTTAATTTCCCTCTTTCCCTCGCTATTTATAATTGCATTATGTGGTGTAATTAATTACACGCACACGCACGTTGCAACGTAGATAGTTCTCTGCGCAAACGAGTAATTGAAATACCTGTCCAGTGCCTTTAAAATATGATTTCGGATATTTTTTGAACGCGTGCACCGTTTCTCACGGAATTATTCCATACAAAAGTAATCAAAACCGTGTGCTTCGACGCACTGGAAATTCTAAATTGAAATTGTTACGGCCGAATCAGATTCGTATTGGAACTGTCCGCAACGTTGCCACACGCGTTCGTTAATCCTCCGACTGTCGTAATCGAATTGGCGTCCATTTCGAGATGAAAAACAGCAAAAAATTTGGATCCCTCTGCGAATTGTTGGACAATGTGCATGCACCCTGTATCATTTTACGTTTGCGGCGCAAAACAAACGCAGTTTCCAACGGAATCAAGCTTTCATTCTGTCGATCCAAAAACTAGTCTCTCCATCAATTTTCTTCAACTTCTTTTGTTCTAACTGATAGTTTTTTCTTTTTTCCTTTTGTTCATTGATGTACACTATTGATCAAAATTATGGGTACACTCAAAGACAGCATTTGTATCCTTTATTTAATCGCAAATGCAGAGTTCAGTATCTTATCATATCTTAATCTTTGTGTATTGTATTTAATTAAATTAAATAGCGGATAATAGATTTTTATGACAATTAATATTATTTATCATTCTTTATGATATTATAAAATTACAATTGGGAGCTTCAATTTAGTCTATTATTATTTAAATTAATTTGTGATACTTTGTGAGAACAAATTGAGCATTCAGATTATTTTACAGCAAAACCTGGATGATACATGTTACTTAAACAATCAAATACCTTTGCTTTCACGTAATACAAGATTCTTTTCATTTAGAAATATCTCAGAAACATTAACGATAAAGAGAAGCAAAAATTTAACTATTTTCTTCAGTTCTTCGCTGTTATGACAATCAAGACTCCACATAATAGCACTTCATGTGCTGTATAGCTTCACGTGTACCAAATCTGTTGACCAATAGTGTACATTACACGAGCAGGGTGTATTGGATGATTTTAAAAAATTTCGCAGAAGAAAAGTAAACTTGCTAGCTCTGACAATCAAGACTCCCTATATGAGCACTTCACGTGTACCACATCTGTTGACCAATAGTGTACATTACACGAACAAGGTGTATCGAATGATTCTAAAAAATTTCACAGAAGAAAAGTAAACTTGCTAGCTCTGACAGTCAAGACTCCCTATATGAGTACCACATCTGTTGACCAATAGCGTACTTATACGTATACATTAGACGAGCAGGGCGTACTGGATGATTTTAAAAAATTTCGCAGAAGAAAAGTAAACTTGCTAGCTCTGACAATCAAGACTCCCTATATGAGCACTTCACGTGTACCACATCTGTTGACCAATAGTGTACATTACACGAACAAGGTGTATCGAATGATTCTAAAAAATTTCACAGAAGAAAAGTAAACTTGCTAGCTCTGACAATCAAGACTCCTTATATGAGTACCACATCTGTTGACCAATAGCGTACTTATACGTATACATTAGACGAGCAGGGTGTATTGGATGATTCTAAAAAACTTTCGCAGAAGCAAAGTAAACTTGCTAGCTCTGACAATCAAGACTCCCTATATGAGTACCACATCTGTTGTCCAATAGCGTACTTATACGTATACATTAGACGAGCAGGGTGTATTGGATGATTCTAAAAAATTTCGCAGAAGCAAAGTAAACCTGGTGGTGGTCGTTCACAGAAAGTAGGGTGGAAAGAGCGATTGAAGGGGATGAAGAAGAAGTCTGAGGCGGGTCCTCTCCGTGGCAGCGAGACCGCGTTCCCCGATGCCCCGATAAGAATCAAAGCAAGGAGCTGTGCTGGCAGAGCGCCAGGGACACGGGCATGGAAACGGTTCGGTTGGTACGGGGGATGAAAAGGCGTCTTTCGTCGATTGAAAGGGGAGCAAGAAAGAAAGAGAAGACGATTTGGCCGATTGGAAGATCCCAAGTAAAAGGAGAGAGGGAGAGCGAGTTCTCCTTATCATTTGCAATTCGCATAGAAAAAACTTCTTCTGCAAAGTGGCTCGTTTGTAGTAGCATACTGATTAGCAGACTGCGGAAGCTTATGCGAACTCGTATTTTTCCAAGCAGAACTGCTGAAATGAAACTTAAATGGGGACTTATTTCAGTTTTTTAACTAGCATAATTTGTCGACGGTGGAAAGAAGTGCTGTGTCTTGACTATTGTAGCCGTGTTTTACTTAAGATTTGTAAAAGAAGTTTTATATTATTCTTGTTTTTATATGTTATTCTGTTCCTTGTGAGGATGCAAAGTTTTGAAAGAATTGGTTTATTAATTTAAATCCTTGGTAATTCTTTAAGTGATTTAAAATTAGTTTGAAGAATGAAGTGATGAATATTATATGCTTATTTATAAATTTTGTATAGAATCTCTTATCTTAAAATATGCTAAATATTTGGACTGACTTAATTTCTCATATCTGACATTAAAATGGAGTAAAATTATTTAAAGAACTAATAAAGCTTTAATATAATTTTTTAAGAGAAGAATTGGGTTGCGATTCACAGTTCTTTTGAGACTTGTCATTCTTATGCTGAGCAGAATAGTCTGCAATAACAAAAAACTTAATTTTTAATTTTTTTTACAAACCTTCACCAATCCAAAAGTATAAAATACTGTTACTTCTTTCCAATCTCTACTTTAATTTACATCCCTCGAATATTTTTGCATATTATACGCATTCTATACCTTTTTGAACGTTTAAATTTCTTCTAAATGCACATACATCCACAGTCTACTGATTAGTATCAGAGAACAAGCGATTTAACAATTCACATCATAGTTGTAAATCGCGAAAACGTAGTTTGACAAAATTTTGAGCTTGTCGAGGAGAAAGAGGAAGACAGAGAGAAAGGGGACGAGGCAGAGTTAGTATCCGATCGGTTGATTCTCGCGTGAATCGATAACGCGTTGTACGTATACGTATGTATACGTCTATATATATCGTATCTACACAGAGACGAATACACGTGTGCACGTGTACGCACGCGATGTCGTTCTGCTTACACTAATGGTTATTACGCATAATTAATTATTAACAAACTGCGGATGTTTGTACGAATTCACATTTTTACGAACGCGATTAACACGTTGGGCGCCACGCCACCCAAATTTGGATGGCACCTAAGTTTCCATTGAAGAGCTCAAACCTGAATGACAGTCTTCTTTATTAACCCTTTATTTACTGAATTTCTTAAAAGCGTTCAAAATTTGTGCTACTTTTTTAAATACTTAATTTAGGGGCGCTGTAAACACTCTATAGCATAATTTTCATTGCAAGTCATCACCAAAGTTATTAATTACATGGAAGTGGACTTCAAAATCTCAATGGGTCTCAAAGCATTTAACATTTGTGTTAACTTTTTTAAAAACTTAATTTAAATGCAAGCAAATATCCTGTAGCACAATTTTAATTTAGTACAATAAGTTATCACCAAGGTAATTAATTACATAGAAGTGGATTTCAAAGTCCCAATGAGTCTCAGAGTGTTCAATATTTGTGTTAACTTTTTTAAATACTTAATTTAAGTGCAAGCAAATATCTTGTAGCACAATTTTCATTTATAAGTCATCTTCGAGGTCATTAATTTCATAGAAGTGGACTTCAAAGTCACAGTGGGTCTCAAAGCGTTTAAATTAATAAGCACCATAAGAAAACTGATAGGACCTAAATGTTCTTTCAGTAAATAAAAGATCAAATCAGAAGATACTTTGCAAAAAATTGGGAAAAGAATTGGAAGGAAAAGAAGAAAAGAAGCGTTCTTCTTGAATGTGCGTCTTCAAGAAGAACACGAGTATTCGAGAACACCTTCGAGAACACCAACGAATTAATTAACCCTTTGCACTTGGATGTCTCCTCTGAAGGGACATCAGAACTGAGCGACTAAACTTGTTCAACCGCAACCTCAAGTATTCTACCGAAATGGAAACTTTCTATCGCTGGCAGACGTTGGTAACAAAAACTATTGCTAAATATTGCTGTTTTAACAATATCCTTAGCTTCGATTGCCAACGTCCAGGAAGAACCAGAGCGTAAGGTGTTAATCCAGCTTCGACAAGAGTGGAGAACTGCAACAAGCCTCTCTCTTCCGTTGGCCCTTTCGTTAAGGAAAATTCGCGTAGCCGGACGAGGCGTCGCCTCATCCCTCGCAAGACGAGCGTCGATGGAGGAGCAGGACGCGGGTGCAGGGAGAAAAGAAAGAGCGGTCGTCTTCACGCTGGGGGAAGGGGTTTCATCGGTGCCTGGAAAGAGGAAAAAAGCGGGGAATTAATAAGAAAGACGAGAAAGACGGCGCGTAAGGCGGGGAGAGCCGGGGTGCTTGGGATGTCAACATCTTCGAGAACACCAACAAATTAGTTAACCCTTTGCACTCGGATGTCTCCTCTGAAGGGATATCAGAACTGAGCGATTAAACTTGTTCAACCGCAACCTCAAGTTTTCTACTGAACTGGAAGCTTTCTATCACTGGGAGACGTTGGCAATAAAAACTATTGCTAAATATTGCTATTTTAACAATATCCTTAGCTTTGGTTGCCAACGTCCAGGAAGAACCAGAGCGTAAAGTGTTAATCCAGCTTCGACAAGAGTGGAGAACTGCAACAAGCCTCACCCTTCCGTTGGCCCTTTAAGGAAGGGCCTTTTTTCTTTCCGTTAAGGAAAATTTGCGTAGCCGGACGAGGCGTAGCCTCGAATCGCACCCCTCGCAATACGAGCGTCGATGGAGGAGCAGGACGCGGGTGCAGGGAGAAAAGAAAGAGCGGTCGTCTTCTTTGCAGCGGAGAACTGCAACAAGCCTCACCCTTCTCCGTTGCAGCGAAGAACTGCAACAAGCCTCACCCTTCTCCGTTGCAGCGAAGAACTGCAACAAGCCTCACCCTTCCGTTGGCCCTTTCGTTAAAGAAAATTCGCGTAGCCAGACGAGGCGTCGCCTCGTCCCTCGCAAAACGAGCGTCGATGGAGGAGCAGGACGCGGGTGCAGGGAGAAAAGAAAGAGCGGTCGTCTTCGTTTGCAGCGGAGAACTGCAACAAGCCTCACCCTTCTCCGTTGCAGCGGAGAACTGCAACAAGCCTCACCCTTCTCCGTTGCAGCGAAGAACTGCAACAAGCCTCACCCTTTCGTTGGCCCTTTCGTTAAGGAAAATTCGCCTAGCCGGACGAGGCGTCGCCTCGTCCCTCGCAAGAGGAGCGTCGATGGAGGAGCAGGACGCGGCTGCAGGGAGAAAAGAAAGAGCGGTCGTCTTCTTTGCAGCGGAGAACTGCAACAAGCTTCACCCTTCCGTTGGCTCTTTCGTTAAGAAAAATTCGCGTAGCCGGACGAGGCGTCGCCTCGTCCCTCGCAAGACGAGCGTCGATGGAGGAGCAGGACGCGGGTGCAGGGAGAAAAGAAAGAGCGGTCGTCTTCACGCTGAGGGGAGGGGTTTCGTCGTTGCCTGGAAAGAGGAAAAACGCGGGGAATTAATAAGAAAGACGAGAAAGACGGCGCGCGGGGCGGGGAGAGCCGGGTGCTTGGGACGCCAAGGCGCGCGACCTTCATCGGCAGCCGGGCTGGAAGAATAGAAGCGTATTCTCGTGTAAAATCGATGGCGGAGCCGCGAGGAAAATAGAGCGCATGGGATGCACGGCAGGAATGCACCCCCGACGCGGCTCCAAGCGCACCTGAACCGTGCTCCTGCCCGTTTAATTTCGATCGCCTGGCCACCCCCGTGCGCCAGCGAGCGGGCTTTAATACGCGTCGCGAAATTTTACGGCGTCGCCCCTCAGCGCCGCGCGCCCCTTCTTACGAACCGTCGTTGTCGAGCAAATGAATGAAAAATCCGATAGCCACCCCTCCACAGCCGCGAGAGCGTTTTCCGTGATCGATCAAGCCTGCGAGGCGAGGGACAGGGAACGGGAGAGCGAATTGTATTGTTATTCCAACTGTTTAGCCTTGTTCGGATCAATCGAGTTAGGCTGGAATTGGGAAATTGAGATCGATTAGTCGATGTCTGATTTGTGTAGAGTTCTGGTAGAGTTTGATATGGGTGTTTGTCGGAAGGCCTGAATGGTGATCACTTTTTTGTATAATTTTGTATAATTAGAGTGGTTTTTGGAATGTGAGTGCTAGATTTGAATAATGGGGATACTCTACTGTGCTTGGGTTCGCATTTGTGTTTGTACAGGTCAAATTATTTGTTTATTGGAGTTTTAGTGGTTTGTAAGTAAAATGACACGAAGGAATCCTTTTTTTAAGTAATTACAGAGTTATTCATATAAAGGAACTCTCTTTTTATGTAATTACAGAGTCATTTTTCATCAAATCCACTCTTTATCAGTAGGTCAGTTGTTCTAATATAGTGCAGCTAATATAAAGTAAATTTGTTATTGATGAATGAAATTAATTGTGGTATTCATTTGTTTCAATTTTATATAGAAAGTAAATTATTTGAAAGAAGATATTAAATGAAAACCAGAATTTTCTGAGTCTTTCAGTGAATTCTGTGAAGTAATATTATTATTTGAAGTTGTCTAAACACAAATGACCCGAATTCAAGTAACTTGACTGACCTAAAAAAGCTTTATAATGAAATTTCAAGTCAAGTAAACCATATTCTTTTGAAAGACTTATCTAAATACAAATGATCTGAATTCAAGTAACTTGACTGCTCTGACCAAGACTTTATAGTGAATAAAATTTCAAGTCAAGCAAATGATATTCTTTTGAAATTGTCTAAACACAAGTTCCAATAATTTGACAGACACGAACAAGACTGCTTTGAGAATCATATTCTTTTGAAAGACTTATCTAAATACAAATGATCTGAATTCAAGTAACTTTACTGACAAGACTTTGTAGTGAATGAAATTTCAAGTCAAGCAAATGATATTCTTTTGCAATTATCTAAACACAAGTTCAAATAATTTGACTGACCTGAACAAGACTTTATAGTGAATGAAATTTCAAGTCAAGTAAACCATATTCTTTTGAAAGACTTATCTAAATACAAATGATCTGAATTCAAGTAACTTTACTGACAAGACTTTATAGTGAATGAAATTTCAAGTCAAGTAAATCATATTCTGTTGATAGACTTATCTAAATACAAATGATCTGAATTTAAGTAACTTTACTGACAAGACTTTGTAGTAAATGAAATTTCAAGTCAAGAAAATTATATTCTTTTGAAACTGTCTAAACACAAGTTCCAGTATCTTGACTGACCCGAACAAGACTATACAGTGAATGAAATTTCAAGTGAAATGAACAATACTCTTCCGAACTTGTCCAAACGCAAGCAACCCGACTGATCCTCGCGAGGCTTTAAAATGACATTGAAAGCCAGTCGAATGGCAAATTTGCATTAGCGGAGCGCGCCGGTCAAACATCTGAAATTCAAGTCGGCGTGAATTGAAGTAATTCAATCGACTCGAGCGGAGGCCTGGCGATTCTGTCTTTTTTCAATTAACCAGACTATTGTGCAAGGAGCCTGACGGCGAGGCATTACGATCCGTTTGTCCCGCGTCAACAATGGACCAGCGATCGAGTACATTCCGACTGCACAGTGAGCGTCGATCAGTTTGCCGCGAGCAAATCAGCCCCGTCGTCCACCCGATTTGCAATTCTATCGGGAACTCGATCCGGAAGACTGCCATGATTTCTGTCAATTTACCGTGAACGCGGCGACGTGACCGATAATAAATCGTGCCCCCAACGTCGTCGACTGTTCGACCCAGTCTTAGAAACGAACGAAGCTGGACAGCGAAATTTCTTTTTCAGCCAAAAACAATTTTCATTTCTTATAGTCGATTCGAAGGATTGGCTAGTTTTCACGAATTAGGGACAACAGGAACCAGCGTTCAACCCTTTCTTTTAAAGTACAGCTTTTTTAGTATGCAAACACTTTAATTGTAATTTGTTATATTGTTATTGTAGTGTGGATTAGAAGAAACTTTATCTTTTCATATTGTGAGGAATATTTATGTTATATTTCATTCCAAGGCTAGCTAAAAACTTAGCCAACTGAATGGAGAGATCTCTCAGCTTTATTGTTTGAGTGCCATGGACTTTTGGAGAAAAAAGTGCCATCGAACGCGATGGCGTTTTTTAATTTCTACGTCTTAAAGTTCCAAGCAAAACGATGGCGTTCCTCAATTTCTACGTCTCAAGTTCCAATTTCTACGTCTCAAGTTTCAATTTCTACGTCTCAAAGTTCCAAGCAGCATGATAGCTTTTCTCAATTTCTACGTCTCAATTATTCAAGCAGAATGATGGCACTTTTCAATTTCTATGTCCCAAAGTTCCAAGCAGCGCAATGGAGCTTCTCAATTTCTACGTCCCAAAGTTCCAAGCAGCGCGATGGAGCTTCTCAATTTCTACGTCTCAAAGTTCCAAGCAGCATGATAACTTTTCATAATTTCTACGTCTCAAAAATCCAAGCAGAATGATGGCACTTTTCAATTTCTATGTCTCAAAGTTCCATCAGAACGATGGCACTTTTCAATTTCTATGTCCCAAAGTTCCAAGCAGCGCAATGGAGCTTCTCAATTTCTACGTCCCAAAGTTCCAAGCAGCGCGATGGAGCTTCTCAAATTTCTAAGCAGCATGATGGAACTTCTCAATTTCTTCAAGTTCTAAGCAACGCGAAAGCGCTGTTTATCTACTTGTCAGTAGAAAATCTTGCGTTACTGTTTCTGCGCCATTTTTATGAGCATCCAACGTGCTGTCAATTTGCAATTCTCATCGAGTCGTTGGCACTTTTAAGCACTGAACAGGAGGAGCACGATCACGCTGTCTGGTACTCAAACTTAAAGACAGTTGCTGGATGACTGATCGAGGAGATCTTCCACATTTACCTTAGCAGCACGTGGCTGTCACTATGCTTGCTTTCTTTTGTTACTATCAATCATTCTTGACTTAGAGTTGTTCACATTTGAGTTGTGTTATTCTTCAATGTTATTTACCATTAGTTATCTGTAATATTATTAATTTTCAATACCTGCTACCTATAATTTTTTGCAGAGACTATAAAAAATAATTGTTATGTAATTTTAATTTCATGTTTTGTACAAACAATATGTAATTTCAGATCGTTATCACCAAATATAATTGGTCCATCGCAGCGACTAAGTTGGCTAAGTGTTAACGAAAGGGTTAACAAACAAAAGAACCCTCAACCGCATCGTTACAATTAATCAAAACTATATACCAAATCATTAAAAGAAAAGAAAGCAGTAACCGCTCGAATCAGCAATTAACGAAACTAAACCGAGGATGGTCAAAGATGTCCACTGTTTAAAAACAAAGATGTTCTTTGTTTTTAAGAGATGTTCTTGGAACAAAGATGTTCTTTGTTTTTAAACAGTGGTGAATACTATGCGTTGCTCACGAAAAATGCGAAAAAAGCTTGGTCCATCGCAGCCACTAAGTTTGCCAACTGATAATGAAGAACTCTCAACTGCATCGAGCCTAAACCCACCCCCTCTGCGTCCCACTGTCACGATTCAAATCGAAATCAAAACCACATCAAAACCATACACCAAATCATTAAAAAAAAAAAAAAGAAAACAGAAACCATTCGAATCAGCAGTCAGATTTAATCAAAGGTCATCGAAGCAACGAAATCGAAGATGGCTAAAAATGGCCACCCACCCCGTTCCACGGCGTTTAAGTCTCCGCGACTCGCGCGAACGCAATCGACCCTGCAGTAGCCGCACCGCATCACAAACATGCGCATGTATATGCGCCCGCCAGGTCATATAGATCGAATTGCGGCTCGCGTTACGACCTGTGTGTGCGGACGGTTGCAGAGAACCGCTCGAAAAAAGAGATGGCCGCCGCTGGTACCAGAGAGCCACCCTAAATCGCGCGGATCGTTAACACGTTGAACGCCACGGTGGTCACGCATTCAGTGGCGGATTTCTATAATAGGCTGGCTAGGCTACAGCCTATGGCAACAAATTTTCGAATGCGGACATTTTTACTGCGGCCACTAAAAAGGAAGCATCGACTTCGTTACATTTCTTGTCTCTCTTTTCTAATAAACGTTTGTACGGCTTTCGTATTCCTTATTAACACTTTGAACTTTGCTTTTTCCTGGACTTTGGTAATAGAAGCTAGAAATATTGCTATTTTAGGAATAGCTTCCATTGCTAACGTCTCCTTGCAATAGAAAATTTCTAGTTCACTAGAAAACTTGAGGGAAATATGCAACAGAAGCTGCACATCCAAGTGCAAAGGGTTAAAGTGTGATTGAGGGCTGAAGAAAGAGAAGAATCTTCGAGAAATCGAACTCTAACCCTTTGCACTCTGCTCGTTCCTGGATGTTGGCGATAGAACATAGAAATATTGCTAAAATTACAATATTTTAGCAATGGTTTCTATTGCTAACGTCCCCCAGCAATAGAAGATTTCTGTTTGAGTAAAAAACTTGAGGGATATGTGCATTTCTCAAAAAGCTGCAGAATAAGTACAATTACTAATCAATTCTGATGTCCCCTCAGAGGGGACCAAGTGGTCCAAGGCAAGATCTTCTAGTTAGCCTTACTGAAGAGTCCATATTTGATGAATGGTCAATTATATTACAGCGTAATCCTTTGCATTTGGATGTCCCCTCTGAGGGATTAGTGATTAAACTTATTCCACCGTAGCTTTTTGAGAAATGCATATTTTCCAAAAGTTTTCTATTGCTGGGAAACGTTAGCAATAGAAACTATTGCTAAATATTGCTAAAATATTGTTATTTCAGCAATATTTCTAGCTTTTATTGCTAACGTCCAGGAAGAAGCAGTGTGCAAAGGTTTAAGAAAAATAATAAACAAAATTCAAACCACTTCTCGAAAAAGTACGCCATCCCAGCGTCTAAGACAGGGTTTACTGCGTAGCCTTACTGATGAGTGGTCAATTATATTATATCTTAAGAAAAGTAATGAACAAAATTCAACCCACTTCTCAAAAAGCTTCGCCATCCCTGGTCTAAAGCAAGCTCTGCTAGTTAGCTTTACTGAAGAGTCCATCTCTGATGAATGGTCAATTATATTACACCTTAATCCTTTGCATTTAGATGTCCCCTCTGAGGGATTAAACTTATTCCACCGCAGAATTTTGAGAAATGCATATTTCCCAAAAGTTTTCTATTGCTGGGAAACGTTAGCAATAGAAACTATTGCTAAATATTGCTAAAATAACAATATTTCTAGCTTTTATTGCCTACGTCCAGGAAGAAGCAGAGTGCAAAGGTTTAAGAAAAATAATAAACAAAATTCAAGCCACTTCTCAAAAAAGTACGCCATCTTTAGTTTAAGGCAAGCTCTGCTAGTTAGCCTTACTGATGAGTCCATCTCTGATGAATGGTCAATTATATTACATCTTAATCCTTTGCATTCGGATGTCCCCTCTGAGAGAACATCAGAATTGATTAGTGATTAAACTTATTCCACCGCAGCGTTTTGAGAAATGCATATTTCCCTCAAGTTTTCTATTGAAATTGGAACTTTTTATTGCTGGAAAACGTTAGCAATAGAAACTATCGCTAAATATTACTAAAATATTGCTATTTTAGCAATATTCCTAGCTTTTATTGCCAACGTCCAGGAAGAAGCAGAGTGCAAAGGTTTAAGAAAAATAATAAACAAAATTCAAACCACTTCTCAAAAAGGTTCGCCATCCTAGCGTCTAAGGCAAGCTCTGCTAGTTAGCCCTGCTGATCAGTTCCACTAGCAGGCCCAGAACGAAACGTTCTTCCCTCCTTTTCCCTTCATCCCCTTCTCTCTCAAACTCGCGCAGCGACACGAAGCAACGCGCTTCACCGATAATCGTCCTAGCGGGTGGTCCTCGCTTCGTTCGATCGAACCAAAGCGGAGGATCATCCCGCAGGGGTGTACGCGAGTGCGTTTCGCTGATAACGTCCGAAGTCGGCGGCGGTGTCGCTCGTAAAATGGGAGCCCGATGCGGTGACCCATATCGCTGGTGCTCCGCTAATAAAACGCTCGACTGTACGCAGCGCACGCCCGCTCGATTCGATTCTATCTCCTCGCGCCCGTAGCCTCGGTTTTTAATGGGATTTCGATCGGGGCCGCTCGCGCGGTTATTCGTAATGCAACGAAATCTTTTTACGGACGTCGGATTAAACGCGTGCTCGTTCGCGTCTGTCGGTCTTTATTATGGTTATTTGTGCCCGCTCGAATGGAAGTAATTCGGGTGAAAGAGGGATAAATTGTTGTCTGTATCCTTCCGCGGCTAAATCGTGAAATCTCCATCGCGTGGTAAATTTGCAAAATTTCTGAAGCGATGAACTGTTTTGGTTTCAGTATTAAAATGATAGTTTAGGACATTTTGTTTGCAGAGACAGAGATGGATGCGATTTTGGTTTATTAAGTAACGAGGAAGCTTTGTGCGTTATAGAAATTTGCAAAATTTCTGAAGCGATGAATTGTCTTGGTTTCAGTATTAAAATGATAGTTTAGGATATTTTGTTTGCAGAGACAGAGATGGATGCGATTTTCGTTTATTAAGTAACGAGGAAGCTTTGTAAGTTATAGAAATTTGCAAAATTTCTGAAGCGATGAATTGTCTTGGTTTCAGTATTAAAATGATAGTTTAGGATATTTTGTTTGCAGAGACAGAGATGAATGCGATTTTGGTTTATTAAGTAATGGGGAAGCTTTGTGTGTTATGGAAATTTGCAAAATTTCTGAAGCGGTGAATTATCTTGGTTTCAGTATTAAAATGATAGTTTAGGATATTTTGTTTGCAAGACAGAGATGGATGCGATTTTGGTTTATTAAGTAACGAGGAAGCTTTGTAAGTTATAGAAATTTGCAAAATTTCTGAAGCGATGAATTGTCTTGGTTTCAGTATTAAAATGATAGTTTAGGATATTTTGTTTGCAGAGACAGAGATGGATGCGATTTTCGTTTATTAAGTAACGAGGAAGCTTTGTGAGTTATAGAAATTTGCAAATGGTCTTGGTTGACTTTGCTTGACGGCCATTGGATAAAGTTAATTTTGGTTCTACAAAGCTTTGCGTTACAGGTGTAACTATATCTCTGCTATGCGTTTGGAACTTACACTTATTCTATTTTTGTAACATATAAATTTCTCTTAGGGGTTGAAATCCATAGAATGCTCGAAGAGCCTTTAAACAAATATAAAAATTATTCTTAAGGCTTGAAATCCATAAAAGACTCCACAGAAGACTCAAAGAAGCAAAATTAAAAAACCAGAGAACACTTCCCCCAAAATAAAAAAAAAGGACACCCTTATCGCAAAGAATTTGACAATTGCATTACGAATGCTCATCGAATCACCCTTGCACGCACAAAGAGGACCCTATCCATCCTGGAAGCTAGCAAACTCCACCCAAATATCCCAAGAAGAAGAAGGTCAGGTCGCAACCTACGTTACCAACGCGACCAAATCGCAAACGATGGAAGAAACTAAAGTACGACGACGTCTATCCGTAAGTAGTCGCAGTCGAAACAGGTCAGCCGGTCTACGAGGCCACCAATAGCTCTATCATTCTCTACTGCGTTCTCACCCAAGGAAAAGTCTCACCCAAGGCACCCTCGTGCGTCCTTGAATCTCGTGCTCGAGGAACGTGCTCCACCTCTCTCCTCGAAGGAGGCACTCCGACTCCGCCAGCAACGCGAACCGCCAACGATCGCGTTCTCCAACCGCGAGAAGAGCCGCACCCATCGGTGCACCCTGGACAGGAAGGCGTATGGGGCGAGGGGGATGGCGAAACGAACGGAGGAAGCTGAAAAACGACACTCATCGGTGGCGACGCGTCGGCCCGAGGGGACTTCCCACCCCGGGTCCTTCGTCTAGAGCACAGTCTCTACCGTCACGTGTCCATGGGGACCTCCTGGATATGTCGTCGATCCGATCGATATGAAAATCTCTCTCACTAACGAAGCGGACGCTCGACGACCGTCCTACGGTCGATCGAGCGCCCTCCCCGACGCGCTTGATATGTCTGTTTCCCGCTCGTTATCTCTCGTTATCAACGATACCAGTGACTCGTCTGTTCGCCTCGCGGAAGGCCGTCGTAACCACTGACCGCGGACACCGGCTTCCTCGGCGATCGGGAACGGTCCGCGAGCGCAGCGAGGAGCTAGACGAGGCTCTTCCGGTCGTGGACAAGCGTCACAACGCCCGGCTGGACCGCGATCCTGTGGTTGAACAGGGTCCCGATCACCAGCAGGCCCAACACCAGCAGCAGGTGGCCGCCATCGTTCACGCTCGTGCCGCTGCAGGTCTCCTTCGAGGCGAGCTCCAGCTTCGCTGAAACAGAAAGCGAGGGGGTTCGTTAGATTTGGGTGGCGAGTTTTGTTGGGGTGGTTTTTGGGGTTCCATGGGGTGTCTTGGAATTTTACGCTTTGCTACTTGTTTTTTTATTGTTTAGAAAGATTTGGGATTTTTCTATTTTTTTTTTTTTGGATACTTCGTGTGGTTCAATGGGGTGTCCTGTAATTTTGTATGCTTTGCTATTTATTTTTTATTATTTAAGAAGATTTGGGATTTTTCTGATACTTTTTGTGGTCCAATGGGGTGCCCTGCAATTTTGTATGCTTTGCTATTTATTTCTTATTATTTACGAAGATTTGTGATTTTTCTGACACTTTTTGTGGTCCAATGGGGTGCCCTGCAATTTTATACGCTTCGCTATTTATTTCTTATTATTTACAAAGATTTGTGATTTTTCTGACACTTTTTGTGGTCCAATGGGGTGTCCTGCAATTTTGTATGCTTTGCTATTTATTTCTTATTATTTATGAAGATTTGTGACTTTTCTGCCTTTTTTTTATGATGCTTTTTGCGGGCCAACGTGGTGTCCTGCAATTTTGTATGCTTCACTATTTATTTTTTATTATTTACGAAGATTTGTGATTTTTCTGATACTTTTTGTGGTCCAATGGGGTGCCCTGCAACTTTATATGCTTCACTACTTATTTTTCATTATTTATAAAGATTTGTGACTTTTCTGCTTTTTTTTAATGATGCCTTTTGTGAGCCAACGTGGTATCCTGCAATTTTATATGCTTCACTATTTATTTCTTATTATTTACGAAGATTTGTGAATTCTCTGATACTTTTTATGGTCCAATGGGGTGTCTTGCAATTTTATATGCTTCACTACCTATTTTTTTATTGTTTATAAAGATTTGTAATTTCTGTAATGATTTTTGAGGTCCAATGGGGTGCCCTGCAATTTTATATGCTTCACTACTTATTTTTCATTACTTATAAAGATTTGTGGATTTTGTTAATTTATATAATTTAATGTCATTAATTATTTAATCATTAAAATTATTAAATATAAATTAAAATAATTAAAAATTATATTTAAGGGTTGTTCATAACACAGTATTACTTGATACAGTCAGTTTCATAACTAACGTAAAATTTGTTATAATTAAGTGACTCGTCTGAGATTTCCCATGTGTGCAATGAACGCATAATTTACTTAGGAATTGTGCAAGAATAATAAATTGAATTTAATTATATTTAAGCCACACGCGTGAGTTCTGCTGAATTAATTCACGATGCATTATTAAAATTTGTTTACTCGATACTGAATTTATTTATAAATATAATATATTTTGTATGAAATAATATTGCGTAGAATAAATACTCTTTACTCACATTTTTCTCGTAATTTATAATTTTTTGCAAATATCAATAGCTTCCTTTGTTTATTGTTACAGAAAAACTTCTGCGTAGAACACAAAGAACAATACCAATCCAAGTCCATTTCTCTGGGAAACCCAGTTACATACACCGTTTTTTAAAATGGAGGGAAAAGCAACGAGGCGAGGCAAATAACTGAATTTAAAAAGAAAACGCGGACTTGGTTTAGTCTAGCTTTCAACTACAGATTTGTTGTCATTATTGGAGTACACAAAACATCTCCCACGCTTTTAAGCTATTACCGTCGAAGCAGCTACATTTCAATGCACATTCTAGATCAGGGTTTCTCAACCTGTGTGGCGTTCAATTTTTAATAACCCACGAAATGCTACCAGCTTTAATTAAGCATTAAAGCTCTTTATTTAATTTAAAATTACTTTTGTCTCATACCTTCTTTAATTTAATAAAATGAAAACTAATTAGTAATACCTCCTTTGAAAGAAATGCTTTTGGAACAGCGTCTCTTAACATTTATTTGCAATATTCTTTTTTATATTTTATAAGTGTATATTAATTAATTAAGGCACCAAAGTAAATGGTCAGTATTTACATTTATTTTCAATCAATGTTTAAACTAACTTTTGGTCAGTATTTTGTTACCAAAAGGGTCAGAATAAAAATGGTAAATGGTCAGTAGATAAATAGCGAATGGTAGGTTTAAATAAAGAACGGAAAAATTATTTGTTGTTTCATATTCAACTATTCAGAATAAAGAATGAAGTGACGATTTTTAACGCCTTCACTTGATGCCAACCAAAAGTGTAATACTGACCATTTATATTTAAATACTGACAAAAAGGGTTAAAATACTGACCCTTCATATTTAAATACCGACAGTTAACAAGTTTTTCACAAATATGTGTATTTTTTAAATATTTCTTACTAAACCGACAAGTTGAAATGAAAAATGTTTTCATCTTGATGAAAAATCTTGTCAAATATAATTACCAGTGCAAAGAGTTAATATTTAAAATTAATATTTAATAAATTATAAAAAAATATAAATTAATATTTAAATACTGACAAAAGGGATGAAAATACAGACCACTAAAATACAATCTACTAATTAATAATATTTAACCCTTAACGCTCCAAGTGTGCCTAAAATTCTATTACTTCTGAGATGAATAAAGATTCTTTCGAATGACTTTAATATTATTATTTACACTTAAAAACTTAAAAACTTGCAAGTAGGAGTACGATAAGAGTAAGTTTGAGTTTCCAGTCGATATTTACAATTAAAAGTCGGAGCGTTAAGGGTTTCCACACGCGTGCAGACAATCCAACAAAAGAAAGAGAAGAAAATTGCAAATGAAGTTGAAGAACGCCGTTTGAAACGTAACTTTTTCATCGTCAAAGGGACCATTCGAGGGCCAACTTCGACGAGAGACGCTGATGGCGCGTCTCGAGCGTTCGATGGCGGCCCACGCGAGGGGGTTGCAGCGCGACGTTTCGCGGCGCGCTCGTTGGGAATGGAAACAGAGACGAAAACGGGTCCCTTTGACGACGCGGCCGCATTAATCGGTCGAATATGAATGCAATAAAAGAGGGAGAGAGCCTCTCTCGTTCGACGGCCGTGAGGGGGTGCTCGAGGGTGGCGAATTATTCGAGCTGGAGGGAGCCTGGCCTCCGCAGCGTGGATTACGGGCAACAAAGAATTCATTTAGCTTTGTGGAGAAGCAATGAGCGTCGCGTCGCGCGAAACCCAGCCGCCACCGATCGCAGCCGGGAAATTCAATTAAAACGGACGAGATAATCGAGATCCCGACGGCTCTCGTTGATATTAATCGGCAATTAATCGCTGGCTATGGTTAAAGAATCCCTGCTGCTTCTGTCAGTGGTCGAAAGGACGCTGATCGCGATTTACGCGTCGATTGTACGAATTATTGCGAATTATTAACTCTTCTTCGCAGCTTTGCGGTAGCCACGACGAAGAGGGCAATGATGGATCGACGATGGTGCGAATTCGCTTGTCGCGAGTCGTTGACGTTCGCCAAAGTGGCTCGATTTTCACGCACCCTGCGATCAAGGCGTCGTTGTTCTACAGGTTTTTGCAAATTAAATTAATCCTTTTGTAAATGAATTTCACCTTTTTGCAAATTAAATTCATTCTTTTGTAAATTTAATTCACCCTTTTGCAAATGAAATTCACCCTTTTGCAAATGAAATTAATCCTTTTGCAAACCAAATTCACCCTTTTGCAAATTAACTTAATCCTTTTGTAAATTAAATTAATCCTTTTGCAAATTAAATTCATTCTTTTACAAACCAAATTCACCCTTTTGCAAATGAAATTAATCCTTTTGCAAATGAAATTCACCCTTTTGCAAATTAAATTCATTCTTTTGCAAACCAAATTCACCCTTTTGCAAACGAAATCAATCCTTTTGCAAACCAAATTTACCCTTTGGCAAATGAAATTAATCCCTTTGCAAATGAAATTCACCCTAATGCAAATAAAATTCACCTTATTGCAAATCAAATTCACCCTTTCCCCCCAAATTCACCCGTATCTTAGAAGTGTGTGAACATAAAATTTGGTATTGGTTTCAATTTAGTCTCCAAAACGAGCAACCCAAAGCTAAAATCATCAGGAACACAGAATTAACGATCTCTCTATCTTATTTTGCATTGCACAAATGGCGCTCGATCACCTTATTCATACAGAACAGAGAGATTTCAATTAGAAATTCAAGATTTCTATCGCGAACGTGTACGTTTTTATAAAAAAAATGCTCGATACAAAGCAAGAACAGATCTCAGCTCCAATGGATGGTCTCGGCACAAAAAGAGCCACCTCAAATGGGATACGCAACGATACATCATCGCCACTTCTCGCAAGCGTCCCTAACAACGACTACATCGTTGCTCAGCGCTAAAAGGATTAAAGGTGGCCCAACAAACCCTCGCCAGAAATGCTCGCGCGTCGAGTACGCGTCGAATCGCCGTCCCGCGGAAACTCGAAAGCCTCCCGAGCATTCCCCCGGTCCCTTTCCTCCGAAACAGGGAACAGCGACGGGGAAATCGTCGATTAACGCGTCCACGCATCCCTCCGTTAGCTGGTACACGTGTAGAGCCAGGGGTGCACGCACACGTGCGCACGTTTGCGCGCACAGACGCGACGCTGCGGCATCGATCCACCTTCCCGAGGTGGCCTGTGCCACCCCCGCACCCTCGTTCGCCCTGCTCGTCCGTTCGTTTCGCTCCTGG
Source organism: Xylocopa violacea (assembly GCA_963969225.1). Classification (NCBI taxonomy): domain Eukaryota; kingdom Metazoa; phylum Arthropoda; class Insecta; order Hymenoptera; family Apidae; genus Xylocopa; species Xylocopa violacea. Next base: position 28,764,119 of record CAXAJV010000004.1, read on the forward strand.
GTGCCGCGATCAAAACCCCTGCACCGGGGCCACCAGCTGCCCCGTCGTCCCACCCTGCCAACTGCTTTATCACTGTTTTGCTTTCGAGACGCGCGAGCCCCGATCAAACAGCCCACCCCGCCATTTCGTTCCTCTGATCGACCCTTACGATTGGTCCTTGCTTCTTTTTTACAGGTTCGAGTGGGTTCTGGCTGGTTCAGAGACAATGGCGAGGAATAAGGAACTGGGGAAGCTGTTGGGAGGTCAAAGATGAATGGTGTTTGTTGTAGGAGGCAGAGGGGTTGAAGGAAGTCGGTTTAATGTGTTTTTTTTATTTCATGGGGTGGTCAGTAGGGGTTGGAGCAGTTTAGTATGTTTCTTGGACTTATTTGGCTTGGTTTATTTAGTTTTTTGGAGGAGGATTGAAGGAGGTTTGGATTTTGGGGTAAGACAAGTATTGTTTTGAAGATTAATCCCTTCAGACATTACACTGACTTTGAACTTCAATATCTAGGTTGGAATGTTGAAGCTGTGACTACAATTATATGTATGCTCTAGTTTCAAGCATAGTTTTTATAAAAGGGTGCCACCAGCTGCCCCGTCGTCCCACCCTGCCAACTGCTTTATCACTGTTTTGCTTTCGAGACGCGCGAGCCCCAATCAAACAGCCCACCCCGCCATTTCGTTCCTCTGATCGACCCTTACGATTGGTTCCTGCTTCTTTTTTTACAGGTTCGAGTGGGTTCTGGCTGGTTCAGAGACAATGGCGAGGAATAAGGAACTGGGGAAGCTGTTGGGAGGTTAGAGATGAATGGTGTTTGTTGTAGGAGGCAGAGGGGTTGAAGGAAGTCGGTTTAATGTGTTTTTTTTATTTCATGGGGTGGTGAGTAGGGTTTGGAGCAGTTTAGTCTGTTTCTTGGACTTATTTGGTTTGGTTTATTTAATTTTTTGAAGGAGGATTAAAGGAGGTTTGGATTTTGGGGTAAGACAAGTTTAGTTTTGAAGATTAATCCCTTCAGACATTACACTGACTTTGAACTTCAATATTTAGGTTGGAATGTTGAGGCTGTGACTACAATTATATGTATGCTGTAGTTTCAAGCATAGTTTTTATAAAAGGGTGCCACCAGCTGCCCCGTCGTCCCACCCTGCCAACTGCTTTATCACTGTTTTGCTTTTGAGACGCGCGAGCACCGATTAAACAGCCCATCCCGCCATTTCGTTCCTCTGATCGACCCTTACGATTGGTTCCTGCTTCTTTTTTTACAGGTTCGAGTGGGTTCTGGCTGGTTCAGAGACAATGGCGAGGAATAAGGAACTGGGGAAGCTGTTGGGAGGTTAGAGATGAATGGTGTTTGTTGTAGGAGGCAGAGGGGTTGAAGGAAGTCGGTTTAATGTGTTTTTTTTATTTCATGGGGTGGTGAGTAGGGTTTGGAGCAGTTTAGTCTGTTTCTTGGACTTATTTGGTTTGGTTTATTTAATTTTTTGAAGGAGGATTAAAGGAGGTTTGGATTTTGGGGTAAGACAAGTTTAGTTTTGAAGATTAATCCCTTCAGACATTACACTGACTTTGAACTTCAATATCTAGGTTGGAATGTTGAAGCTGTGACTACAATTATATGTATGCTCTAGTTTCAAGCATAGTTTTTATAAAAGGGTGCCACCAGCTGCCCCGTCGTCCCACCCTGCCAACTGCTTTATCACTGTTTTGCTTTTGAGACGCGTGAGCACCGATTAAACAGCCCACCCCGCCATTTCGTTCCTCTGATCGACCCTTACGATTGGTCCCTGCTTCTTTTTTACAGGTTCGAGTGGGTTCTGGCTGGTTCAGAGACAATGGCGAGAAATAAGGAACTGGGGAAGCTGTTGAAAGGTGTTTGTTGTAGGAGGCAGAGGGGTTGAAGGAAGTCAGTTTAATGTGTTTTTTTTATTTCATGGGGTTGGAGCAGTTTAGTCTGTTTCTTGGACTTATTTGGTTTGGTTTATTTAGTTTTTTGGAGGAGGATTGAAAGAGGTTTGGATTTTGGGGTAGGACAAGTTTAGTTTTAGAAATTAATCCCTTCAGACATTATACTGACTTTGAACTTGAGACTGTGACTACAATTATATGTATGCTCTAGTTTTAAGCATAGTTTTTATAAAAGTAGTAATGATACTTCCATCTGTCTGACGAAAATCTACTAAAAAAACTAGAAGATTAAATCTAAAATCTAAAACTACCCCAACTACTACTTCAGAGAGTAGTTTTAAACTGTAGACAATTTTTTTAGATTTTGAGATAGCAAAAATTTAGTTTTAGACATTAAATATATGAGATAGAGAAAAGTACAACCTTCTTTTCTGATTTATTTGATTTACCACCCCTTTCTGTAGGAAATCAGAATGTAAAGTCTTCTTGAGAGAAGTGATTGCAGTAGTTTTAGATTCTAGATTTAGCTTTTTAGATTTTGGGATAGCAAAAGTTTAGTTTTGGCACATGAGTTAGAAAACTACAACCTTTTTCTCAAATTTACTTGGTTCACCACTCTTTCTGTAAGAACTGAGTATAATAAAGTCTTCTCCAGAGTAATAGTTGGGGTAGTTCAACATTTTTCTTTGATTTACTTATTTCACCACCTCTTTTTCAGAAGAAAGATTGCAAAACACAAGTCCACTTTTTCTTTATACAAAGTATATGAATCATCCATTCAATTTTTTAATCTATTTAGATCAGAGGTTCTCAAATCTATCTGATGTACCACCCCTTTTGTAGAAAAAAGATTCAAGCCGTATAATCCACTTTTTGATATTAATTATACGAATTATTAACATAATTGCCTTCAATGTACACAGATTTATCTAATGTGCAAAATTTTCGTGAACATGTGCGTAGAATCAAAATGAAAGAAAAAGGGGAAGCAAAGGATCGAAACGAATGTTCGTCGCAGCAGCCTCGATGGATTTGTTCGAAACGCGAGCATGGAAAGTGTCGACAAAACGAGACGAGGAAACGGACACCTGAACATGGGGAATATCCTCAGGAGTGCACTCGATACCACGATCGATTGGAAAAGTTCTGCGTGAACTCGAAGAGGAACAGTAATCAAACTCGAGGCGTCACCCTGGCGGTTCTCGCGCGACATATTTTTCTTTAATTACTTCGTCGAACTAGAAAATGTCAGTCGTCGCCAGTGCAGCTTCCTCAAGAATCCAGCTTTTTCTTACAGCGTTTGCTGTAATCCAAATTCATCCCCTTTTTTGCAAAACTATTTCATTTTTTGGTAAATCAAATTTTCACACTTTTCTCTGATCTTTTGTAAGTTAAATTTCAAGACGTTTAACAAGTTTGCTTTCGTAAACTAAAATAAAAAGTTCTTGAAGATTTCTCATTTTCCATTTTCCTTAAGAAGGATCCAACTTCTTTACCCTTTCGCAAATTAAATTCAACGTATAAAAAAATCGTACATTTGCAGATGATTACTCTTTCCTTTAATTTTTAATAATTCCAAATAAATTATAAATATTTGAAGGCTATTTACTTAGTAAAAAGTAGAATTGTTTCAATTTTAGTACAATTATTTTAATTTTAAAATTGCTTTAATTTTATTTTTGATTTTGTAATCATTTTTAGTAGACATATTACATATTTTTGTACAATTATAGGATGTTAATTTTTTTGTCGCAAGTCTCATTCACACAGATTGCTAAAATTATTATATGAAATTACCAAAGTCTACAGAAAAACTATCTATATTATTAAATAAGTGTTTTATGTTTATCGTTTTACGTGCATTAAAACTTTTGAATAAACTAATTTCAATATACTATCCATTTTACTTTTATAACAAAAGTTTACGAAAACAAATTATCAAAAGAATTGAAATTCAATTTATGAAACAATAAAAAATTTTATCTACAAAGTGATGAAACTTATTTTTAATTCTTGAACAATAAACTCACAGTGAATTCTATTTTCCCAACAAAAGTTTAAAAAATCTAATTTACAAAAGGATGAACATTTTCCATTTTCCTCACGAAGGTTCCAACTTCTTTTCAACTCTTTCGCAGATCAAATTCATTGTATAAAAAAATCGTACATTTGCAGATGATTACTCTTTCCTTTAATTTTAAATAATTTTAAATAAATTATAAATATTTAAAGGCTATTTACTTAGTAAAAAGTAGAATTGTTTCAATTTTAGTCCAATTGTTTTAATTTTAAAATTGCTTTAATTTTATTTTGGATTTTGTAATCATTTTCAGTAGGCATATTACATATTTTTGTACAATTATTATGTTAATTTTTTTGTCGCAAGTCTCATTCACACAGATTGCTAAAATTATTATATAAAATTACCAAAGGCTACAGGAAAACTATCTATATTATTAAATAAGTGTTTTACGTTTATCGTTTTACGTGCATTAAAACTTTTGAATAATAAATTTCAATATACTATCCATTTTACTTTTATAACAAAAGTTTACGAAAACAAATTATCAAAAGAATTGAAATTTAATTTATGAAACGATAAAGAATTTTATCTACAAAGTGATGAAACTTATTTTTAATTCTTGAACAATAAACTCACAGTGAATTCTATTTTCCCAACAAAACTTTAAGAAATTTAATTTACAAAAGGAAGAACATTTTCCATTTTCCTCACGAAGGTTCCAACTTCTTTTCAACTCTTTCGCAGATCAAATTCATTGTATAAAAAAATCGTACTTTTGCAGATGATTACTCTTCCCTTTAATTTTTAATAATTTCAAATAAATTATAAATATTTAAAGGCTATTTACTTAGTAAAAAGTAAAATTGTTTCAATTTTAGTACAATTATTTTAATTTTAAAATTGTTTCAATTTTACTTTTGATATTGTAATCATTTTCAGTAGGCATATTACATATTTTTGTACAATTATTATGTTAATTTTTTTGTCGCAAGTCTCATTCACACAGATTGCTAAAATTATTATATGAAATTACCAACGGCTACACGAAAATTACCTATATTATTAAATAAGTGTTTTATGTTCATCGTTTTACGTGCATTAAAATTTTTGAATAATAAATTTCAATATACTTTCGATTTTACTTTTATAACAAAAGTTTACGAAAACAAATTATCAAAAGAATTGAAATTTAATTTACGAAATGATGAAGAATTTTATCTGCAAAGAGTTGCAACTTATTTTTAATTCTTGAACAATAAACTCACAGTGAATTCTATTTTCCCAACAAAAGTTTAAGAAATCTAATTTACAAAAGGATGAACAATTTTATTTGAGAAAATATACCTTTAATTTTAGTTGAAGCAATCAAATTTGTTAAAAGTCTTCAAATTGAACTTACAAAAGATCAGAGAAAGTGGCGAAAAATTCGATTTACCAAAAAATGAAACAGATTTTGAAAAGAGAAAAGGTTCAAATTTGGATTACAGCGAACGCTGTACGAAAAAGGTGGATTAATCGTTCGCGTGGGACAACTGAAGCACCCCGGTGTAATTAGCGTCCACGAGGATTCGCGCATCGCGAGTCAATAGCAATGCAACGCGATCGCCACTGGTGCAACCATTATCATTCCGTTCTGTTTCCCCTTCGCGTCGGATCAATCAGTCGGTATGTTTAGAAAGGGTATTCGTATCATCGTCCCCGCGATCGAGTCTCTGTTTACAGTAATTAATCGCGACCCATCCATTGGACGCCACGTTCCTAGCTTCCGCTTGCGTTCCCTTCTGCTGCCTGTTCCTCTCGCGAAGCTTTTCGCATCGACTCTTTTTCATCGCTGCGACATCTGTATCGTTGTTTCCAAGCTGTGCAACGGTGTTTATTGTCGGCTCGATGCTTGGCGTTAATTAGAAAAAGTGCACCACCGCTCGTGGCTGCACTCGAACGTTCGCATTTTCAATTCTTAACACTTTGCACTTGGATGTCCCCTCTGAGGAGACGTCTAATAATATAAAATAATTCAAATGGAAATTTTTTATTACTGGGAGACGTTAAATTATTGTTCAAATATTGCTAAAATAGTAAAAAAATTGCGAAAAATTTCTAAAATAGCAATATTTTAGTAATAGTTTCTATAGCTAACGCTTTTCATTTTTCTCAAGCGATATATTAATCCTTTGCAGTCGGATGTCCCCTCTGAGGAGATGTCAGAATTGATTAGCCATTGAAGTTATTCCACGTTAGCTTTTTGAGAAATGCAAGTTTCTCTCAAGTTTTTTATTCAAATGGAAATTTTTTATTACTGGAAGACGTTAAATTATTGTTCAAATATTGCTAAAATAGTAAAAAAATTGCGAAAAATTTCAAAAATAGCAATATGTTAGCAATAGTTTCTATAGCTAACATTTTTCATTTTTCTCAAGCGATATATTAACCCTTTGCACTTGGATGTCCCCTCTGAGGAGACGTCAGAATTGATTAGCGATTGAAGTTATTCCACTGTAGCTTTTTGAGAAATGCAAGTTTCTCTCAAGTTTTTTATTCAAATGGAAATTTTTTATTACTGGAAGACGTTAAATTATTGTTCAAATATTGCTAAAATAGTAAAAAAATTGCGAAAAATTTCAAAAATAGCAATATGTTAGCAATAGTTTCTATAGCTAACATTTTTCATTTTTCTCAAGCGATATATTAACCCTTTGCACTTGGATGTCCCCTCTGATGAGACGTCAGAATTGATTAGCGATTGAAGTTATTCCACGTTAGCTTTTTGAGAAATGCAAGTTTCTCTCAAGTTTTTTATTCAAATGGAAATTTTTTATTACTGGGAGACGTTAAATTATTGTTCAAATATTGCTAAACTAGTAAAAAAATTGTGAAAAATTTCTAAAATAGCAATATTTTAGCAATAGTTTCTATAGCTAACACTTTTCATTTTTCTTAAGCGATATGTTAACCTTTTGCACTTGGATGTCCCATCTGAGGAGACATCAGAATTGATTAGCGATTGAACTTATTCCACTGTAGCTTTTTGTGAAATGCATGTTTCTCTGAAGTTTTTATTACTGGGAGACGTTAAATTATTGTTCAAATATTGCTAAAATAGAAAAAAATTGCGAAAAATTTCTAAAATAGCAATATTTTAGCAATAGTTTCTATAGCTAACACTTTTCATTTTTCTTAAGCGATATGTTAACCTTTTGCACTTGGATGTCCCATCTGAGGAGACATCAGAATTGATTAGCGATTGAACTTATTCCACTGTAGCTTTTTGTGAAATGCATGTTTCTCTGAAGTTTTTATTACTGGGAGACGTTAAATTATTGTTCAAATATTGCTAAAATAGAAAAAAATTGCGAAAAATTTCTAAAATAGCAATATTTTAGCAATAGTTTCTATAGCTAACACTTTTCATTTTTCTTAAGCGATATGTTAACCTTTTGCACTTGGATGTCCCATCTGAGGAGACATCAGAATTGATTAGCGATTGAACTTATTCCACTGTAGCTTTTTGAGAAATGCATGTTTCTTTGAAGTTTTAATTACTGGGAGACGTTAAATTATTGTTCAAATATTGCTAAAATAGTAAAAAAATTGTGAAAAATTTCTAAAATAGCAATATTTTAGTAATAGTTTCTATAGCTAACGCTTTTCATTTTTTTTCAAGCGATATGTTAACCCTTTGCCCTCGAAATGTTCGGTTTTGAAAATAATGAACGTTTGCAGTCGACGATGACCCAGTTGAATACGAATCCTTTCGATGTCTGCGTCGAAACAATGAAATGTTCGGTTTTGAAAATAATGTGAAAAATAATGAACGTTTGATCAATAAAAATATGAATTAAAAAAGAAGAGAAAATAATAAATTGATAAATTGCTTATTTCAATACAATTTATTTGAATTTTGCAAGTGTATTTATTCTACTTTTGTACTCGAGTGCACTCGTTATTATTTGAAAATAATTAAACGCGCAAGTGTACATTTTGAAAATAAAAAAAAAAAACGATCGAAGAGGTGACATGATATGTAGAAACAGCGCGTGCTTTCGAATATTTTATGACTCTCTTGCAACAGACATGATATTGTTTCGAACATTTCAGTTTAACGCGCGTTCGCCATATTTGAAGCAGCGTAGCTGACAATGAGCTCCTCTCACAACTCCATACCATATCCTCTGCTAAAATTTATCGCATGTTTATTGAAAAGAGCATAGATTTAGCAATATCTCTCGTATAGCTAGCAATAAAAACAATGATTAAAATAGCAATAATTTAGCAATATTTTAGTAATAATTTCTGTGGTCAACATCTACCAGAAATAGAAAATTTTAATAGAAAACTTGAAGGGAACGCATTTCTCAAAAAACTGCGATGGAAGAATTTTAATCTTTGTAATCATCAACCGAGTGCAAAGAGTTAACCGTGTTATTCGAGGGATACAGGTATTTAAAGTGGATTACAAATTTCCTATCACGCAGAAAAAAATAAACCAAAGAAAGGGGTAGTTTTTTTACAATAATTCAAGATTTCTGTACGACTTGGTCGCCTTTCTCTTTTCTAAATCTCGCGTCTCAAAGACTTAAGGAGTGTTAAAGGGATGAAACTTACTTTTAATTTTTTAATTAAACCCAAGACGCGAGGACCTCGAGATCAACTCTGTCGAAGAGGAAATAAACCATCTGTCTAACAGATACAAATAAAAAAAAAACTCTACTTAGAAAAACTGGCTAGAAGACTGTGCAGCAAACATCCAAAAGATGTTACCACTTAAATCGTGAGCATTACAAAGATATTTTCCATTGTGAACAGTAATCAAACTAGAGGCGTCACCCTGGCGATTCTCGCGCGACATATTTTTCTTTAATTACTTCGTCGAACTAGAAAATGTTGGTCGTTGTCAGAGCAGCTTCCTCAAGAATCCAGCTTTTTCTTACAGCGTTTGCTGTAATCCAAATTCAACCCCTTTTTTGCAAAACTATTTCATTTTTTGGTAAATCAAATTTTCACACTTTTCTCTGATCTTTTGTAAGTTAAATTTCAAGACGTTTAACAAGTTTGCTTTCGTAAACTAAAATAAAAAGTTCTTGAAGATTTCTCATTTTCCATTTTCTTTAAGAAGGATCCAACTTCTTTACCCTTTCGCAAATTAAATTCAACGTATAAAAAAATTGTACATTTGCAGATGATTACTCTTTCCTTTAATTTCTAATAATTCCAAATAAATTATAAATATTTGAAGGCTATTTACTTAGTAAAAAGTAGAATTGTTTCAATTTTAGTGCATTTGTTTTAATTTTAAAATTGCTTCAATTTTATTTTTGATTTTGTAATCATTTTTAGTAGACATATTACATATTTTTGTACAATTAGGATGTTAATTTTTTTTTAACGATTTTGTCGCTAGTCTCATTCACAAAGATTGCTAAAATTATTATATGAAATACCAAAGTCTACAGGAAAACTATCTATATTATTAAATAAGTGTTTTATGTTCATCGTTTTACGTGCATTAAAACTTTTGAATAATAAATTTCAATATACTTTCGATTTTACTTTTATAACAAAAGTTTACGAAAACAAATTATCAAAAGAATTGAAATTTAATTTACGAAATGATGAAGAATTTTATCTGCAAAGGGATGAAACTTATTTCTAATTCTTGAACAATAAACTCACAGTGAATTCTATTTTCCCAACAAAAGTTTAAGAAATCTAATTTACAAAAGGATGAACACTTTCCATTTTCCTCACGAAGGATCCAACTTCTTTTCAACTCTTTCGCAAATCAAATTCATCGTATAAAAAAATCGTACATTTGCAGACGATTACTCTTCCCTTTAATTTCTAATAATTTCAAATAAATTATAAATATTTAAAGGCTATTTACTTAGTAAAAAGTAGAATTGTTTCAATTTTAGTACAATTATTTTAATTTTAAAATTGTTTCAATTTTATTTTTGATTTTGTAATCATTTTCAGTAGGCATATTACATATTTTTGTATAATTAGGATGTTAATTTTTTTTTTAACGATTTTGTCGCAAGTCTCATTCACACAGATTGCTAAAATTATTATATGAAATTATCAAAGGCTACAGGAAAACTATCTATATTATTAAATAAGTGTTTTATGTTTATCGTTTTACGTGTATTAAAATTTTTGAATAATAAATTTCAATATACTTTCGATTTTACTTTTATAACAAAAGTTTACGAAAACAAATTATCAAAAGAATTGAAATTTAATTTACGAAATGATGAAGAATTTTATCTACAAAGGATGAACATGTTCCATTTTCCTCAAGAAGGATCCAACTTCTTTTCAACTCTTTCGCAAATCAAATTCATCGTATAAAAAAATCGTACATTTGCAGACGATTACTCTGTCCTTTAATTTCTAATAATTTCAAATAAATTATAAATATTTTTAAGGCTATTTACTTAGTAAAAAGTAGAATTGCTTCAATATGTTGCTATAATACTATTCTTGCTGTCTCAATCTGAACGTCCTCAAGAACAAATTGCAGAGCATGTTGGAATTATAACGACTGTCTGTGTGTGCCAATGCACAGCGCAGAACGCTCATTATCACTGCAGAGATAGCGATCAGCCGCAGATGCAGCCGTTTGCGTCAAGCGTCGAAGTTCGACCGGACGAGAGAGGCCGTGGCGCAATTCTGCCCTAGCATAAACACAATTTTACGTAGCGTCGTTAGCGGCCGATAACGGCTTGTTGTCGCGAGCGTAATCGCAATGCGCGTTCGAAACGAGCTGCAGGTTGGCGCTGTGTCAACGGCAGTTCCGCAGCGGCAGTTTGGGTACGCGCGCACCCAACCACAGCACACCTGATTCTGTTTTTCAAGTCACGCTTCTTTGGACGCGTTATGAAGAAATGATGAGAGTGGAGTTTTACGATGCACAGTGTAACGCAATGTTTACACTGCGAGACTGCTTGTTTGTCGCGTTTGATAAGCGTATTCGACTGTTTTATACTATTTGCGTACGTGCTTGTGAATGCACTACACGTGTTTTATTTGGATATTAAAAAATATGATGTATGTGTTTATTAACCTTTTGCAACCCTTCTCTTCAAATACAAAGGGTCCTCAATGTAAATAATTTTCATATAAGAGCAAAAAGAAGTGTTAGTTCTGTTAGCAAATTACGAATGAAATCTGATCAGGAAAGTTTTGTTATGTAACTGCAAAAAAATTGTTGCTTTTTCTTTCGAGTGCAAAGGATTAATTATGTACAGTAGTGATTGATATTGGTAAATACCAATTTTAATATTAATTTAAGTAATCTTAGTTCGTCACCATCATACTTTCACTTCTTTTACTTATGCTGGACTCATCAACTTGCAATTCTCTTTTCAACCCTCCTACATCTTCATATCTCAAAGTTCAGTTCACTTAAACCTTTAAACCTTTGCACTTGGGTGTCCCCTCTGAGGGGTCATCAGCATTGATCAGTGATTACGGAAGTTAAACTTATTCCACCGCAGCTTTTTGAGAAATACATGTTTCTCTGAAGTTTTCTATTGAACCTATGGGTAAAATATTTCTCAAAGATTGCTGTCTTAGCAATAGTTTCTATTGCTAACGTCTGTGAAGTTGCGAAGTGCAAAGAGTTAAATAGCCCTACTTTCTACTCTGCTCGACTGCTACTTGCAATCTATTTTCTTTATTAATTATATTAAATATAGCCCTCAAATTTTGTTGCAATTCATATTTCTGGAACTTCTATTAGTTTCTTTTTTATTCACTGATGACGAGTCACACTGGACAAAGCAGTGCAAAGGGTTAAACAAATGTCTATAAGCATTTCACCCTGCATCGAGTTCCAACCTTAGAAGTGCGCTTGCCATCGCTATACCACAATACCAGTGCATTTTTAAGCAGAGCACATGGCCTGATCGAGACTTCCTCCAAAATGTGCATGGCAGTTCACGCGTTAACCCTTTGCACTCGGATGTCCCTTCTGAGAGTTGGCATCAGAATTGATTAGCGACCAAACTTCTTCCATTGCAGCTTTTTGAAGTTTTCTCAAGTTTTCTATTGCTGGAAGACGTTGGCAACAGAAACTATAGCTAAACATTGCTATTTTAGCGATATTTCTGACTTCCATTGCCAACGTCCAGGAAGGGGCAGAGTGCAAAGGGTTAACCCTTTGCAGTCAGAATTAATCTTCAATTTAGTAGTTCAGTCGTCAACAATTCCTTACTGTTTCAAGTGTTTCATTTAAAATTCACTTGAAATTTACTTGAAAAAGTTGTCAGTTGCATGACAATTCCTCGACTGTTACTCGCAAACTCTAAAACAACTCTAAATCTTTGTTGCAATTTATATTTGCTTCTTCTTCTTATTTAGCGATGTCGAGTCATGCTCGACAAAGGACCGCAAAGGGTTAATAAATATAAATTTACTTGAAAAAGTTGTCAGTTGCATGACAATTCCTCGACTGTTACTTGCAAACTCTAAAACAACTCTAAATCTTTGTTGCAATTTATATTTGCTTCTTTTTCTTATTTAGCGATGTCGAGTCACACTTGACAAAGGACCGCAAAGGATTAATAAATATAAATTTACTTGAAAAAGATGTCAGTTGCATGACAATTCCTCGACTATTACTCGCAAACTCTAAAACAACTCTAAAACTTTGTTGCAATTTATATTTGCTTCTTTTTCTTATTTAGCGATGTCGAGTCACGCTCGACAAAGGACCGCAAAGGGTTAACCCTTTGCACTCGACGCTTTCCCAGCAATTTTCTATTGCTGGTAGAAGTTAGCGATAGAAACTATTACCAAGCAATTTTCCAGCAATAGAAAATTTCCATTTCAATAGGAAACTTCGGGGAAATATGTGTTCTTCAAAAAATTACAATGGAATAAGTTTTAACCTTCGCAATTAATTCCTTCAGAGGCGACATCCGAGTGCAAAGGGTTAGAACGGAATCAGGTGTACTACGACCTAACCTAACAACGGATTGGGGCGGTGGGGGCCGCTATCCGTCGCGAACGGGCGCGTTTAACTCTGTGACGTCACCAGCTGCGACGGTCTCACGGTTGCGACACGGTTACGCCAATGGCTCGAATTCGGATCGTTAGCGATGATGAAAATGACACCTTCGTCCGCTCTAGTCGGCGCGCGCGCCTAAAAGCGCCGCTCCGACTTTACGAGGCGATAAATCCTCGTTGCGAAGCGCGTCGAGGGCGGGCGATTAGCGCGGGTGTCGGGCGGAGAGTCGAGGCAATTTCCTCGGGGAACCGTACCACCACGAAATCGCAGTATGCAGTAGCGAAACTCCGCGTCGGCACCTTTGATGCCGGTGAAGCCCAAAATGCAGTGCGCATGCGCGAAAACGGGCAGCCGTCTCGAAACGTCATATGAACTATCTCTCACACTTGTTCTTTCTATGTCTCGTCAGTTAATTTGAATTTGATGAAAATAATAGATATATTATTGCCGATGAAGCGTGTTGATTTGTGTCGTTGTGTAAGTATGTGAGAGGGAAGGAATGGAAGGAGAAGAGAGGGACGTTTCGTCCTGGCTCTGACTGTGTGCCTAGTTCTTTTTTATGATACGATAAAAATAATTTAAATATTTAAGGAGGACTACCACATCACCCCTTTGTCACCAATTAACGATATATGACTGTGTGCTTAGTTCTTTTTTATGATACGATAAAAATAATTTAAATATTTAAGGAGGACTACCACATCACCCCTTCGTCACCAATTAACGATATCTGGTTATGTGTCTTGTTCTTCTTGATGAGGCGATGTGACGTGGGCCTCAGAAGACAGTAGCTGCGTGTCGTGCAGCCCTGATGTAGTTTCGCTGCTGTATACTGCGACGAAGTCCCGCGAGGATCCATGGACGATCCATGGAGAACCGAGAGGAGCGCGTCTGCGGTCGCGCCAATGGTCCGCCGTGTAAACGAGCCATTAGCGCCTCGCGACAACGACTCTGGCTTCTGCTGGCGTGCGGTTAACCTTTCGAGGCCCACTGGCGTAATTCGAAAGCAATGCCGCGGTGTCGTTGGTCTGTTTAGAATGGCGATCGCGGAGATCGCGGACTTTTTATTCGACTTTTAGTTGGAAAGTGTGTATCGTGTTCTGTTGCGACGCGTTTCCACGTGGGTTCGCTTGTACGACCCAGCGTTCCTGGAACTTTCCACATGGCGGAACAGTTTTTGAGTTGTACAGTTTTTAAGGAACGTTGGAGTGAATTTGGGTTTGTAGTTGTGATTTCCTTTAGGAGTTGTTTTGAATTGTGTTAAGCGTATAAAATAGGAGAATGTTTCCTGGTTTTCTAAACTATTTCGTGAGACACTTTTTAAGGCCAAATATGAGAGGAAGCTGGCGTCGAAGCGTTCGAGGGTGTCGCCTGGCTTTCGTCACCTTGAAGTTAAACGATAGACACCAAGGGGGTGTCATAAATTAGGCTTTCCCCTATGCTCCATCGTGGAAGGAGGATCTGACACTGAGTTCGCGATGCAGGGACAGCTATTCTCTCTGAGAACGTCGAAATGGCAACACCAAGACAACCTGAGAACTCTATTCGCGTACATACTTTTATTTTTGCAGAATGCAAAAATAAACTACAGCTTTTGCTTGCACAAATAACCCTCGTGTCGATTACCCTATCCCCACGTTGATGCAGCGACCACCGCCACCTCGACATTGAGATCAGCCAGCGGATTTGCTTGCTGCTGCTTCAAAGAATGATATGTAAATGTCGAGTTACACTAAGAACAAGCAACATCAACTCAACACGGATCAAAAATACTATTTAGATAAGAAAGTTAGAGTTGCATTCCTCCAATGAAGACTCTTCTTCCTTCGCCACGCTTTAAGCTACCAGCAGAAAAGTCGTCCTCCATATTCCATCCGTGCAACTACTCAAGGCGAAAGCTAAGGGCGCAACAGAGTAGGTTTGCTTGCTGCTGCTTCAAGGAATGATATGTAAATGTCGAGTTACACTAAGAACAAGCAACATCAACTCAACACAGATCAAAAATACTATTTAGATAAGAAAGTTAGAGTTGGATTCCTGCAATGAAGACTCTTCTTCCTTCGCCACGCTTTAAGCTACCAGCAGAAAAGTGGTCCTCCATATTCCATCCGTGCAACTACGCAAGGCGAAAGCTAAGGACGCAACAGAGTAGGTTTGCTTGCTGCTGCTTCAAGGAATGATATGTAAATGTCGAGTTACACTAAGAACAAGCAACATCAGCTCAACACAGATCAAAAATACTATTTAGTTAAGAAAGTTAGAGTTGGATTCCTGCAATGAAGACTCTTCTTCCTTCGCCACGCTTTAAGCTACCAGCAGAAAAGTCGTCCTCGTTATTCCATCCGTGCAACTACGCAAGGCGAAAGCTAAGGACGCAACGGAGTACGTTTGCTTGCTGCTGCTTCAAGGAATGATATGTAAATGTCGAGTTACACTAAGAACAAGCAACATCAACTCAACACAGATCAAAAATACTATTTAGATAAGAAAGTTAGAGTTGGATTTCTCCAATGAAGACTCTTCTTCCTTCGCCACCCTTTAAGCCACCAGCAGAAAAGTTGTCCTCCATATTTCATCCGTGCAACTACGCGAGGCGAAAGCTAAGGACGCAACAGAGTACGTTTGTACTTCCCCTACGAAACCACCTATCAGATCGATCGATCGATGACTCGCAACTTCCCGTGGCTTTGGTTTCGCATCGACCAACTGCAAACGCTGCCAGCTGGCAAGAGGAGCGTTTCAGAGCTATTGATCAAGCATCGCGCATTAGAAACCCTTTATACGAGCTTGGCAACGACGTTAAACGCGGCAAACCCTCAAGGACGACGCGTCCGACATCGTTTCGTTAATACGAAACTGTAAAAGCGATCAGAGATCTCGGAAAATGCACGTCAGCTGCGTCAGACGTTTGATGGTCGTTGGTAAAAGGCATCGAGATACCCGCCAGAGGCGCGACCACCATCGAAATCGAAAGAGGAGAGGGAAATGGGCCTGAGGGCCAACGCGTGCTGCTGCGATCGCGATTTTCCGCTGCATCGCCATTTTTATCCGCAGGCAACCATTCCGTGACCAACTCTCACTCACGAGTCAGGTCTCTTCTCTGTCCTACCTCGTCCCTTTTTGAAGTTATGCTTCTTTAGACGCGTTATGAAAAAATGATGAGCGAATTTTTACGATGCGGTGTAACGCAAAGTCTGCACTGTGAAGCTGCTTGTTTGTAGCGTTTGATAAGCGTATTCGACTGTTTTATACTATTTGTATTCATGTTTATGAACGCACAACACGTGTTTCATTTGAATACTAACAAAAATTATGTGTTTATTAATTATATATAGTAGTGATTAGTGATTAAATTATTCTGTTATACCCAGCAATATTAGTTTGTCACCATCACTCATTAGTCATCATACTTTCACTTCTTTTACTTATGCTGGACTCCTCAACTTTCAACTCTCTTCTCAATTATCCTACATCGTCATAGCTCAAAATTAATTTCACCTAAAGTAGGGCTATTTAACCCTTTGCACTTCGCTCCTTCTCAGACGTTAGTAATAGAAACTATTGTTAAGATAGCAATGTTTGAGAAATATTTTAGCCATAGTTTCAATTGTCAACGTCTCCCAGCAATAGGAAATTTCCATTTCAATTGAAAACTTGAGGGAAATATGCATTTCTCACTAATCAATTCTGATGTCTTCTCAGAGGGGACATTCGAGCGCAAAGGGTTAACATATCGCTTGAGAAAAATGAAAAATCATAGCTATAGAAACTATTGTTAAAATATTACTATTTTAGCTATATTTTAGAAATTTTCCGCAATTCTTTTACTATTTTTACTATTTGGAATAAGTTTTTAACATTAGCAATCAGCAATCAATTCCCTCAGAGGCGACATCCAAGTGCAAAGGGTTAAAATATCGCTAGAGAAAAATGAAAAGCGTTAGCTATAGAAACTATTGCTAAGATATTGCTATTTTAGCTATATTTTAGAAATTTTCCGCAATTCTTTTACTATTTTTACTATTTGGAATAAGTTTTTAACATTAGCAATCAGCCATCAATTCCCTCAGAGGCGACATCCAAGTGCGAAAGGTTTGCACTTTGCTTCTTCGAGGATGTTCACAATAGAAGCTAAAAATATTGTTAAAATAGCAATATTTAGCAATAGTTTCTATTGCTAACGTCTTCCAATAATGAAAAATTTCCATTTTAATAAAAAACTTCAGAGAAACATGCATTTCTCAGAAAGCTACGGTGGAATAAGTTTAATCACTAATCAATTCTGTCCCTCAGAGGGGACATCTGTATGCAAAGGGTTAAAAATCATTTCAGTTACGTTAACGAAGTATAACTTCTCCTAGTTTTTCTCGTAAATCAATGCAAAAATTAATTACTTATACTCTTGATAAACAGAGATGCTGTTTCTTACACTGTTTATGCGAGTTAGGTGATAACGCACCCCTGTTAGATGAGGTAATTAGTGCCTCGTGTCACTCTACGTGCCCAGTTAATTAGCCCTCTCAATACGTTAATAACAAAAGAAAGTCACTTTCGATGCGTGAAGAATAAAATATCAAAGTATCAACCCTTAACGCTACGACTTTTAATTATGAATATTGACCAGTAACTCCAATTTATTCTTATCGTACTCCTACTTGCAAATTTTTTAATTCTACAGTGAAGTATAGATAATAATATTAAAGTAATTCAAAAGAATCTTTATTCATCTCAGAAGTAATATAATTTCGATAAAAATATTTATGTCAATTGGTGGCTGAGGGGCACACTTGGAGCGTTAAGGGTTAAATAGCAATATTTTAGCTTCTACTGTCAACGTTTCCTGATAATAGAAAATTTCCATTTCGATGAAAAACTTGAGGGAAACCTAGATTTCTCAAAAATAAGTTTTACCCTCTGCGATCACTGATCAATGCTGTCCCTTCAGAGGAGACATCCATCTGCAAAGGGTTAAAAGAACACACTTGAAGCGTTAAGGGTTAAAATAGCAATATTTTAGCTTCTACTGTTAACGTTTCCTGATAATAAAGAATTTCCATTACGATGGAAAACTTGAGGGAAACATAGATTTCTCAAAAATAAGTTTTACCCTCTGCGATCACTGATCAATGCTGTCCCTTCAGAGGAGACATCCATCTGCAAAGGGTTAAAAGAACACACTTGAAGCGTTAAGGGTTAAATAGCAATATTTTAGCTTCTACTGTTAACGTTTTCTAATAATAGAAAATTTCCATTTCGATGGAAAACTTGAGGGAAACCTGCAGTTCTCAAAAAGCTGTGGTGAAATAAGTTTTACCCTCTGCGATCACTGATCAATGCTGATGGCTCCTCAGAGGAGACATCCGTCTGCAAAGGGTTAAAAGAACACACTTGAAGCATTAAGTGTTAAAATAGCAATATTTTAGCTTCTACTGTTAACGTTTCCTGATAATAAAGAATTTCCATTTCGATGGAAAACTTGAGGGAAACATAATTTCTCAAAAATAAGTTTTACCCTCTGCGATCACTGATCAATGCTGTCCCCTCAGAGGAGACATCCGTCTGCGAAGGGTTAAAAGAACGACGAGAACTTAGTCGAAGCCCATTTCCCAACTTCTAACGCGCGTACGTAAGTACACGCACAATTTCTTCGCTCTCAACGCGATCCTGTCGGGATCTTTGACTCGCTATTCCCGACGGATCGCTCTTCCGAGCTGTTTGATTCGATCGCGAGCCGTTTATTCGTAAAACAAATTTCCGGAACTCCCTGGGGCTGCAGCGCCACCCTCATCCACGATTCTTCCGGCTCCGTTCGCCCGCGAGGCGTTTTCCATCCACCCTTTCCCACCCCTTCGCCTCGTTGGAATCTCATTTTCCGTCTTTGTGGACAGACGTCGCCGCGCAGGCGACGGCTTTTCGAGAAATGCTCGCAGGAATGCAATTTTCGATGCAACGGATGGCTTGGGGTGAGTATCGGTTAAATTTGTACACAGTGTACCTCGAATTATTATGGTTAATGGTGGAGGATTCGAGGAAGAGACTGAATAGAGTTTAAATGGATTTTGCGTGGTGATAAAGAATTTTGAAATGATTTAAGTTGAATGTGTGCTCGAGTATCGGTTAAATTTTACCCCAATTTATTGTACAATTGTACCCCAAATTATTACGGTTAATGGTGGAGGATTCGAGGAAGAGGCTGAATAGAGTTTAAATGGATTTTGCGTGGTGATAAAGAATTTTGAAATGATTTAAGTTGAATGTGTGCTCGAGTATCGGTTAAATTTGTACACAGTGTACCCCAAATTATTATGGTTAATGGTGAAGGATTCGAGAAAGAGGCTGAATAGAGTTTAAATGGATTTTGCGTGGTGATAAAGAATTTTGAAATGATTTAAGTTGAATGTGTGTTCGAGTATCGGTTAAATTTGTACACAGTGTACCTCGAATTATTATGGTTAATGGTGGAGGATTCGAGGAAGAGGCTGAATAGAGTTTAAATGGATTTTGCGTGGTGATAAAGAATTTTGAAATGATTTAAGTTGAATGTGTGTTCGAGTATCGGTTAAATTTTACCCCAATTTATTGTACAATTGTACCCCAAATTATTACGGTTAATGGTGGAGGATTCGAGGAAGAGGCTGAATAGAGTTTAAATGGATTTTGCGTGGTGATAAAGAATTTTGAAATGATTTAAGTTGGATGTGTGCTCGAGTATCGGTTAAATTTGTACACAGTGTACCTCGAATTATTATGGTTAATGGTGGAGGATTCGAGGAAGAGACTGAATAGAGTTTAAATGGATTTTGCGTGGTGATAAAGAATTTTGAAATGATTTAAGTTGAATGTGTGTTCGAGTATCGGTTAAATTTTTATACAGTGTACCCCAAATTATTACGGTTAATGGTGGAGGATTCGAGGAAGAGGCTGAATAGAGTTTAAATGGATTTTGCGTGTTGATAAAGAATTTTGAAATTATTTAAATTGAATTTAGTTATATGTATTCATATTTATATATTAAAACTGAATGAAAGTAATTGAATTGAATAGCTATTTTTTTTTAGTAATCAATATTATATTGTATATTGTATATTTATGTCAATATATATTTTTATATTTATATATTAGAATTAAATAAAAGTAATTAAATTGAATAGTTTTTTTTTTTTAATAATCAATATTATATTGTATATTGTATATTTATGTAAATATGGATTATATATTTATATATTAGAATTAAATAAAAGTAATTAAATTGAATAGTTATTTTTTTTAATAATCAATATTATATTGTATATTATATATTTATGTCAATATATATTTTTATGTTTATATATTAGAATTAAATAAAAGTAATTAAATTAAATTTAGATAATTTCAAAATTTTTTTAATCACCATCGAATAATATATATAATAAAAAGAATTTGGATGCTCTATTTAAAATTAACAGTGACCTAATAACTTGTGATAAGTTTGTTTTCGAGAGAATTAAGGAAATTGGAAGTTCTGCAAGAGCGTTGGTATAATTTGTAAATGTGTTCTATATAAAAATGAAGTCAAATGACTAAAATAATACGCTGGTCATCAGCAAACTTATTCCAGAAATATTTTAAATAAAACGTATGATTTTATATTTTTAATGCACACCAATGGAACGATTACTTTCATTTGCAATAATAATACATAATCTCAAACAACAATTTTATATAAACGAACCTTCTTAAAAAGAATTTTGTCCAAAATAAATAATTTAAAAAACTTTTCGTTCTATTTCTTTCTCAAAATTTGAAATACAGAAACCACGAGACGATTCACTATTCAAAATTGTCATCATACTTAAAATGACTCTATATTTTATTTAATAAGAAATAAAAATAGCAGCTATTTTCTTATTTTCATTTCGAATGAAATTCGTCAGTTTGCTGAAAATTTCCTGTTTCTGAAGCAAATCTGAAATCTGAAGCAAAGCGGATGCCTTCTGCCATCGAAGTGCAATCTCTGAAACGCGATCGTCGCGATTGTCATTGCGTGTCACGTTCGCAACAAATGCAAAGGAAGGCCATCATACATTTGCTTCGACGAGGTGAGCAAGGCAATGGCAAGCTGCGCAGTTGCACTGCAATGAGATGCATAATGCAGCCCTGCAATTCGTAATCTGTGTGGAGGAGCCCTCGCGTTGCGCCCTATTCGACTTATGGTTCCTCACGTAAACTGAAGTAGTTTCAACCCTGTCGAGCGTGCTTCGACATCGATAAATAAATAAAAGTAGCGAATTTAAGTTTCGTAAATACAAATTACAACAAAATTTGAGAGCTATATTTAATATAATTAGTAAACATAATTGTTTGCAAATAGCAGTCGAGGAGCTGTCCTCTGAAGTAAATTTTAAATGAAACAGTTTAGCAGCGAGTTGTTGGCGACAGAATTGAAAAACAATTAGGAGTGCAAAGGGTTAATTTATAAAGAATCAGGTCTGAAGACGTTAAGTCTTCAACGTGAGTTAGAGAAGTACAATCTTTTTCTAAAATTTATTTGGTTTACAACCAATTCTGTAGGAAATCAGTATAAAAAAGTCTTCTTGAGAGTAGTGGTTGGGGTAGTTTTAGATTTTAGATTTTATTTTTTAATTTATTAAATTTTTGAATAGTACAACTTTAGTTTTGGATGTATGAGTTAAAGAAGATCCTTTTTCTAAAATTAATTTGATTTACCACCCTTTCTGTGGGAAATCAGTATAAAAAAGTCTTCTTGAGAGTAGTGGTTGGGGTAGTTTTAGATTTCAGACTTGAGTTTTTAGTTTATTACATTTTGGGATAGTACAACTTTAGTTTTGGACGAATGAGTTAAAAAAGATCCTTTTCCTAAAATTAATTTGATTTACCACCCTTTCTGCAGGAATTCAGTATAAAAAAGTCTTCTTGAGAGTAGAGGTTGGGGTAGTTTTAGATTTCAGACTTGAGTTTTTAGTTTATTATATTTTGGGATAGTACAATTTTAGTTTTGGATGTATGAGTTAAAGAAGAACCTTTTTCTACAATTAATTTGCTTTACCACCCTTCCTACAGTATAATATTCTTCTTTAGAGTAGTGGATGGGGTAGTTTTAGATTTCAGACTTGAGTTTTTAGTTTATTATATTTTGGGATAGTACAATTTTAGTTTTGGATGTATGAGTTAAAGAAGAACCTTTTTCTACAATTAATTTGCTTTACCACCCTTCCTACAGTATAATATTCTTCTTTAGAGTAGTGGATGGGGTAGTTTTAGATTTCAGACTTGAGTTTTTAGTTTATTACATTTTGGGATAGTACAATTTTAGTTTTGGATGTATGAGTTAAAGAAGATCCTTTTCCTAAAATTAATTTGATTTACCACCCTTTCTGTAAGAATTCAGTATAATATTTTTCTTTAGAGCAGTGGTTGAGGTAGTTTTAGATTTTAGATTTTGGGATAGCACAAGTTTAGTTTTGGATATTAAGAATATGAAATAGAAAAGTTCAAACTTTTTCTCAAATTTATTTGGTTCACCACCCTTTCTGTAGAAACTGAGTATAATAAAATCTTGTGCAGAGTAATAGTTGGGGTAGTTTAACTTTTTTCTTAGACTTACTTGGTTTACCACCCTTTCTTCAGAAAAAAGATTGAAAAACACAAGTTTTCCACCACTTTTTCTTTACACAAAGTATAAGAATCAGAGGTTCTCAAATCTATTTGATTTACCACTCCTTTTGTAGAAAAAAGATTCAAGCCGTATAATCCACTTTTTGATATTAATTATACGAGTTATTGACATAACTATTTTCAATTTACACAGATTCATCTAATACGCAAAACATTCGTGAACATGTAGAATCAAAATGGAGGCCAAAGGGAGAGCAAACGTAACGTTAACAAAACTATTTAAAAAAATTGCTATTAATTAATTTAGCAGTATTTCAAACAAATCTCTGATACACGAAAGAACTAATTTTCCACCAACAGTGGAATAAAAGAAACTGGAACGAGCTACGCTGCCCAATTTTCCTTTACCAGAGGGAAGAGCAGAGGATGCGATTTTGGGCAATGCTTCCTTGGCAACCCTTCCGCCTTTCAAATCATCCCATCCGAATATCGCGTTATTGTAGCCGAGTGCGATTTAATAGAGGCTAGAGATACTTATTCGCGGTTTTCCAGCGTGAAACGCGGCTGGATCTGGCCCAGTGCCATTCCGCGAAATGCCAGCCGATGGACGAAGCGATCCGCTTTCTCCGTATTCGATTCGTCCATTATGCAGATCCTCTTATTGCTCGCCGCGTCTGGGTTACGGGCGACGACAAAGGAGCTCGTCGAAGACGGGGTTTAAATATCTTAAGAGGGTGTCTTTTAACGTAATTGCGCTTTCGACGGACCCGTATCGATTTTTCTTTTCATCCGATACCGTCGCTGGAGGATTTCGTCGGGGTGAGACCGTTTGGGCGAGCCCTAAGTAGGGCGCCACCGCGAAATACGGGACGCTTGATAAACGAACGTTGAATAAATAACGCGGAGGAGCCGCTCGCACAATAACCTTGACGAACGTACCTTTTTTTCCCCTTTTTCTCTCTGCGCTTTTTCAGTCGAGACGTGCCGTCTTTCGATCGAAACGGGGCGCACGTTGTCGAGAGCGACTGCTATTCGAGTTATTTACTGATTCTTTAGTAGAAATTTGTATTTGGAGTGTGAGGATGGGAGTGTTTGATGCGAGTGGTTAAACGAGTGATTTGAAAATGAATGACAAGTGTAGAAAAGAGAAATAAATGAGAGAATTGATGAGAGAGCGAGCAAAATTGACTGTAATTGAGAAATATGAGAGAATTGATGAGAGAGCGAGCAAAATTGATTGTAATTGAGAAATAGAGATTAAGTTAATTTGTTTGAAACCATGATTGCTGCAGTAGGATTGGTATTTTAATGAAAAAGCAGTTTCAAGTGGAGTAGCAAAATTGTTAGGCAATGTTAATCGTATTGTAGGTAATAATGCAAACTTTTTGCACTCGTATGTTGCTGTATAGTCGCCATCCAAGTATTTAGATTAGTATTACATTTTAGAGACCCTTGTTGCAATGTATTCTTTTAGTTTTTGCTTAATCGTTTGACTTCCAGACGACGCCATCGCGATCTTTCTGTTCAGTGCTTAATTCTTTGCACTCGACGACTTTTTCGATCGTACATCGTCTTCTCAATCGCTAATTTCTTCGCGAATACAATCGATTTTGTTCAGCAACAGTTGAAAATCAATTTCACCTTCACTCGAGCTAATTTTACTTTTGAAATCCATTTTTGTGGGGCTTTGAAACTTTGAATCAGTCGATGAGAAACTCGAGTTGGCGTACGAAACGCAATGGCGGCTGAGAGTCGCCTCTTGAGCGCAAAGGGTTGAAAGTGCCAACTACTCGATGAGAATTGTTAAATTGACGCACGCTGGACGCTTATACGAATGATACAGAAACAATAACGCAAGATTTTCTGCTGATAAGTGGAAAAACAGTGTTATTATGGTGCTTGGAACAATTGAGAAGCGCCATCGCGTTGCTTGGGACTTTAAGGTTCAGAAATTGAGAAGCGTCATCATTCTGTTTGGGACTTTGAGACACAGAAATTGAGAAGCCTCGATGCTCTGCTTGGAATTTTAAAACTCAGAAATTGAGAAGCGCCATCGTTCTACTTGGAATTTTAAGGCACAGAAACTGAGAAGCGCCATTGCTCTACTTGGAACTTTAAAGCTATAAAATTGAAAAGCGCCATCGCCAATTTTAAGGTTCAGAAATTGAGAAGCGCCATTACGGTGCTTGGTACTTTGAAACGTAGCAATTGAGAAGCACCATCATTCTGTTTGGGACTTTGAGATACAGAAATTGAGAAGCCTCAATGCTCTGCTTGGAATTTTAAGGCTCAGAAATTGAGAAGCGCCATCGTTCTACTTGGAACTTTAAAGCTATAAAATTGAAAAGCGCCATCGCCAATTTTAAGGTTCAGAAATTGAGAAGCGCCATTACGGTGCTTGGAACTTTGAAATGTAGCAATTGAGAAACGCCATCATTTTGTTTGGGACTTTGAGACACAGAAATTGAGAAGCTCCATCGCGCTGTTTGGATCTTTGAGACATAGAAATTGACAAAAACTATCGCGCTGTTTGGAACTTTGAGACATAGAAATTGAAAAACGCCATCACAGTGCTTGGAACTTTGAAACGCCATCACTCTGTTTGGGACTTTGAGACACAGAAATTAAGAAGCCTCAATGCTCTGCTTGGAACTTTAAGGCTCAGAAATTGAAAAGTGCCATCGCGCTGTTTGAAACTTTAAGGTTTCGAAATTGAGAAGCGCCATCACGGTGCTTGGGACTTTGAAACGTAAAAATTGAGAAGCGCAATAATCGTGCTTGGAGCTTTGAGGCTCAGAAATTGAGAAACGCCAACGTTCTGCTTGCGACTTTGAGACGTAGAAATTGAAAAACGTCATCGCTCTGCTTGGAACTTAATACGTAGAAATTGTGAAGTTCCATCGCGCTGTTTGGATCTTTGAGACATAGAAATTGAGAAAAGCTATCACGCTGCTTGGAACTTTGAGACATAGAAATTGAAAATCGCCATCACGGTGCTTAGGACTTCGAGACGTAGAAATTGAAAAGCGCAATAACCCTGCATGAAGCTTTGTTGCTCAGAAATTGAGAAGCGCCATCATTCTGTTTGGGACTTTAAGACTCAGAAATTGAAAAGCGCCATCGCCAATTATAAGGTTCAGAAATTGAAAAGCGCAATAACCCTGCGTGAAGCTTTGAAGCTCAGAAATTGAGAAGCTCTGCTTGAGACTTTGAGACGTAGAAAATGAGAAACGTCATCGTTCTGCTTGGAACCTTCAAGCTCAGAAATTAAGTAGCGCCATTGCTCTGCTTGGAACCTCCAAGCTCAGAAATTAAGTACCGCCATCGCACTCCTTAACATTTTCAAACGCAGAAATACGAAAGCACTATCAAACTTCATGGCACATTTCAACAGGATTTCTCAAAAATCCATAACACTCTCACAGTCAAACCTACATAAAAAAATATCCATCATCACGGAGAGTATTTTCAAAATCCCAAAAACCATTTGTTTCTGCTTATTATTTTCCTGACACACAAATACCAACCCTCGTACCATCTTCCTTTCTTATTATTCGAACTACGTATTTGTTCCAAGCGAGTAACCGATCGACTTTCGGTTATGCTCGCGACACAGCCGGTTCAGAAGCGGAGGCTCCTTCTTCGCGAACCAATTTCGCGTCCCATTGACTGCGAGGTGACTCTACTAATCGAGGGTGCTTAGCGCCGCGGCTCCTCGGAAGTTGAGCGGCTGGAGAAAAATGGGCTATTAGCCAACCGACAATGTCTGCGTTCCCTGCGAAGGGTGAGGGGATATTACGTGGTTTTTTTTAAATAAAAGGTTCGAAGGAAGTAGTCGTTCTTCCGCCTCGTACATTTCGTTTGATAAAGAATTTTGTCGCGTGGGATTTTTTAAATAAAAGGTTCGAAGGAAGTAGTCGATCTTTTAGCTCGCGCGTCTCGTTTGACAAAGAATTTTGTCGCGTAGGATTTTTAAAAATAAAAGGTTCGAAGGAAGTAGTCGATCTTTTGCCTCGTACATTTCGTTTGACAAAGAATTTTGTCGCGTGGGATTTTTTTAAATAAAAGGTTCGAAGGAAGTAGTCGTTCTTCTGCCTCGTACATTTCGTTTGACAAAGAATTTTGTCGCGTGGGATTTATTTAAATAAAAGGTTCGAAGGAAGTAGTCGTTCTGCTGCCTCGTACGTTTCGTTTGATAAAGAATTTTGTCGCGTGGGATTTTTTAAATAAAAGGAAGTAGTCGTTCTTCCGCCTCGTGCGTCTCGTTTGACAAAGAATTTTGTCGCGTGGGATTTTTTAAATAAAAGTTTCGAAGGAAGTAGTCAATCTTCCACCTCGTGCGTCTCGTTTGACAAAGAATTTTGTCGCGTGGGATTTATTTAAATAAAAGGTTCGAAGGAAGTAGTCGTTCTTCTGCCTCGTACATTTCGTTTGACAAAGAATTTTGTCGCGTAGGATTTTTTAAATAAAAGGAAGTAGTCGTTCTTCCGCCTCGTGCGTCTCGTTTGACAAAGAATTTTGTTGCATAGGACTTTTTAAATAAAAGGAAATAGTCGTTCGAAGGAAGCAGTCGTTCTTCCGCCTCGCGCGTTACATTTGACAAAGAATTTTGTCGCGTAGGATTTTTTAAATAAAAGGTTCGAAGAAAGTAGTCGTTCTTCTGCCTCGTACATTTCGTTTGATAAAGAATTTTGTCGCATGGGATTTTTTAAATAAAAGGTTCGAAGGAAGTAGTCGTTCTTCTGCCTCGTACATTTCGTTTGACAAAGAATTTTGTCGCGTAGGATTTTTTAAATAAAAGGTTCGAAGGAAGTAGTCGATCTTCCGCTTCGTACGTTTCGTTTGACAAAGAATTTTGTCACCTGGGATTTTTGATAACTGTTACTGCTTTCAGCAAGCTTTTTGAAAATGATGATAGATAGCTTGAAATATGGTAAACAGAAGATTTATGAAAGCAAGTATTTTTGAAATATTTATTTTGAAAGATTTTGGAGAATAAATGTAAAGTTAAGTTATTGGGTCTCTCTAATTTTTTTAAATTAAAATTATTCTAAGTAAAAACAAATTATTGTTTGTTGGAGATGCCCAAGGCAATGCAGAATATTCCAGTAGCTTTATTTATTAATTTAGTCTCGTCTGCTTTATTATAAAAAATGCTATTGCAAAAGCTTTATTTAATGAATTAGTTTTGTCTATTTTATTATAAAAAATGCTATTGCAAAAGCTTTATTTATCGATTTAGTCTCGTCTGCTTTATTATAAAAGAATACTATTGTAAAAGCTTTATTTAACGATTTAGTATCGTCTGCTTTATTATAAAAGAATACTATTGTAAAAGCTTTATTTAACGAATTAGTCTTGTCTATTTTATTATAAAAAATGCTATTGCAAAAGCTTTATTTAACGAATTAGTCTTGTCTATTTTATTATAAAAAATGCTATTGCAAAAGCTTTATTTAACGATTTAGTATCGTCTGCTTTATTATAAAAGAATATTATTGTAAATGCTTTATTTAACGAATTAGTATCGCCTGCTTTATTATAAAAGAATACTATTGCAAAAGCTTTATTTAACGATTTAGTCTTGTCTGCTTTATTATAAAAGAATACTATTGGAAAAGCTTTATTTAACGAATTAGTCTTGTCCATTTTATTATAAAAAATTACTTTTCTTGTTCTTCACGTTTCCATCACAATTCTAATATTTCAAAAAGACCACTATTATTACAAGATTCTATTAAATTCTACTACAAATTGGGACATATTTCAAGAGGGTTAATATATATTTACCCCTTCAATATTGCATGTATTTACAACTTAGAGAATCCTCTTCAACGCCACAGAATTGAATTTAACAGAACTCATATTTCAAGAAAAGTAAAATAACCCAAACCATATGCATTAATTCCTGAAAAAAATCATCCCCTCGGAGCAGCCACATTTTCTCAACTTCAAAGCTGCCTGGCAGAATTCCGGATGATTTATGGCAACTCATATACGCGGCAAAACTTGGTCCATAGATACAAGAACTTGCTGCGGAAATTTCATGGGTTTTCGCGAACGTCGCGGAAAGTTCTGAAGGGATTTGAATTTAGTTCGCGTCGCAGAAGAAATCCTCGCGCAAGCGATCGGTATCGTCGCTCAGACGACGACGAAGACGATGCCTCGATCGTTTTTAAGGCCATTAAGCTAATGAAAACGGCCGCGCGAGGTCGATGGAACGTTTACGATAGCTTTGGAACAATTTCTGAGGCCGTTTCGTTCGACGTCGATGCCAATAAAAATTGGCTCGTTTCCGCGGCCCCGCGATTTTTATCCTACGTCGCAACGTCGCGTTAAATCGGAAACGGAAGTAAAAGGGAAGAGCAATTCTTCATTTCGTCGCAGATTTCGTTCGCGTCAAACAAAACAATTTATATTGCTTCATAGCTATTTTATAAATATTCGATAAATTCAGTTATTAAAAATTGCAGGCATAAAATTAGTCTTCACGATATTCTTTGTTAATATTATTTCTTTCATAAAAGAAACACAATTTATATTGTTTCATAGCTATTTTATAAATATTCGATAAATTCAGTTATTAAAAATTTGCAAGCATAAAATTAGTCTTCACGATATTCTTTGTTAATATTATTTCTTTCATAAAAGAAACACAATTTATATTGCTTGATAGCTATTTTATAAATATTCGACAAATGTAAAGTTATTAAAAATTGCAGGCATAAAATTAGTCTTCACGATATTCTTTGTTAATATTATTTCTTTCATAAAAGAAACACAATTTATATTGTTTCATAGCTATTTTATAAATATTCGACAAATGTAAAGTTATTAAAAATTGTTAGGCATAAAATTAGTCTTCACGATATTCTTTGTTAATATTATTTCTTTCATAAAAGAAACACAATTTATATTGCTTCATAGCTATTTTATAAATATTCGACAAATGTAAAGTTATTAAAAATTACAGGCATAAAATTAGTCTTCACGATATTCTTTGTTAATATTATTTCTTTCATAAAAGAAACACAATTTATATTGTTTCATAGCTATTTTATAAATATTCGATAAATTCAGTTATTAAAAATTGCAGGCATAAAATTAGTCTTCACGATATTCTTTGTTAATATTATTTCTTTCATAAAAGAAACACAATTTATATTGTTTCATAGCTATTTTATAAATATTCGACAAATGTAAAGTTATTAAAAATTGTTAGGCATAAAATTAGTCTTCACGATATTCTTTGTTAATATTATTTCTTTCATAAAAGAAACACAATTTATATTGTTTCATAGCTATTTTATAAATATTCGACAAATGTAAAGTTATTAAAAATTGTTAGGCATAAAATTAGTCTTCACGATATTCTTTGTTAATATTATTTCTTTCATAAAAGAAACAATTTATATTGTTTCATAGTTATTTTATAAATATTCGACAAATGTAAAGTTATTAAAAATTGCAGGCATAAAATTAGTCTTCACGATATTCTTTGTTAATATTATTTCTTTCATAAAAGAAACACAATTTATATTGTTTCATAGCTATTTTATAAATATTCGATAAATTCAGTTATTAAAAATTGCAGGCATAAAATTAGTCTTCACAGTATTCTTTGTTAATATTATTTCTTTCATAAAAGAAAAACTGTTCCTCGTAAAAATATTTATTCTGACAGATAAGAGAAGAATTTAAAACATATATCAACTCTCTGATTTATCTAATATAATTTATATAAATGTTACTTTTAAACTAACTTTCATGAAAATTAATAATATTCTGAATCTTCGTTTAAAATTCTACAATTTTTAAAATCAATGCCACGTCTCAAATTTATACTAATATATAATCAACAACCTACTCTTTATTATTACTATTTTACAATAAAAAAGATTCGTAAATCTTATACTGCAATTTTTCTATCTCTCTTCAGTGATTGAAACACTGTGCGTTGTTTAAAAAAAATAAGGTTGTTACATTACCTATAACTATTTGATTATCTATTATTGTAAATCTAAATTTTAAACAAAGATTAAGAAAATTATTAATCTTCATGGAAATTAATTCAAGATATGTATTTTATATTTTTTACTTTGCAAGTTTGAGAGTTGATATATATTTTATATTTTTTATTTATGTATCAGAACAAGTATTTCTACGAGAAAGAGTATTTTCTTTACAAAAACAGTAGCGATCATATTTCAATATTAAAATAAAAGAAGAAAAATAGTTCCAACACTACGATTTAACCCTCTACGCAAATGCAAGCCTCGACAATCCGTCAAGCGGCCATGTTTCCACCCCTTCGCCTCACGCGAAGCCCCGTGAAAAGGCGTCAGAGTTTTATTTCATTTTTAATTCGCGGCAGGCAACGAAGTCTCGTTAAAGACCTCATTAAAGCGTGGACCAGAGCGAAGGCCGCCCTCCAGAAGAGGAACTCCGCGCTTTGTTCGCGAAAATCGTCGTTTCTGCCCCTCGAAGGGGTGCACACTGGATCCTCCTGCTCGTCCAGGAGCAGAAATCCTCCAACGCGAGTCGTTCGACGCTGAACACCCTCCCAGAAGTCTAACTGGGACCCACTCGCGTTCAATGTTCGATAATAGGGGGTGGTCGATTGAAATCTTTTCGCTAGGGGGAAGTAATCAGGCCGATTGATTCGCTTTCGACGGGCGACGATCGCCTTGCGGTTAATGAAACGTATTTTCCACTCAACAGGTGTCACGGAAGACGGTCTAGATCGGTGTCTGGGGCGTGGATCCTCTATTAACCGTTTCAGCGCTGAGGTTAGTGGAACTTTTGCGTCCATTGTGTTTAATAAAAATGGTAATAGGGTAACCGTGATTGAAGTTACCTGTGTTCAAGCCATTTGCGAAATGGGACTTTGGTGGATTTTGGATGGGAAAGTAGCTGTTTTAAAAATGGTAATGGAATAACCATGATTGAATCTACTACTTGTGTTCCAGCTATTTGTGAAATGGGACTTTGGAAGATTTTGGATGGAAAAGTAGTTGTCTTAAAAATGGTAATGGTGTAACCGTGATTGCACCTACTATTTGTGTTTAAGCCATTTGTGAAATGGGATTTTGGAGTAAAAGTATCTGTTTTAAAAATGGTAATGGTAATGGAGTAACCATGATTGAACCTACTCTACTTGTGTTCCAGCTATTTGTTAAATGGGACTTTGGAGGATTTTGAATGGAAAAGTAGCTGTTTTAAAAATGGTAATGGAGTAACCGTGATTGAATCTACTATTTGTGTTTCAGCCATTTGTAAAATGGGATTTTGGAGGAAAAGTAGCTGTTTTAAAAATGGTAATGGTGTAACCATGATTGAACCTACTCTACTTGTGTTCCAGCTATTTGTTAAATGGGACTTTGGAGGATTTTGAATGGAAAAGTAGCTGTTTTAAAAATGGTAATGGAGTAACCCTGATTGAATCTACTATTTGTGTTTCAGTCATTTGTAAAAATGGGATTTTGGAGGATTTTGGATGGAAAAGTAGCTGCTTAAAAAATGGTAATGAAGTAACTATGACTGAATCTACTATTTGTGTTTCAGCCATTTATGAAATGGGACTTTGGATGGAAAAGTAGCTGTTTTGAAAATGGTAATGGAGTAACCGTGATTGAATCTACTATTTGTGTTTCAGTCATTTGTAAAACTGGGATTTTGTAGGATTTTGAATGGGAAAGTAGCTGTTTTAAAAATGGTAATGGAGTAACCATGGTTGAACCTACTATTTGTGTTGAAGCCATTTGTGAAATGGGACTTTGGAGGATTTTGGATGGAAAAGTAGCTGTTTTAAAAATGGTAGTGGAATAACCGTGATTGTATCTACTATTTGTGTTTCAGTCATTTGTAAAAATGGGACTTTGGAGGACCTTGGATGGAAAAGTAGCTGTTTTAAAAAGGGTAATGAAGTAACTACTACTTGCGTTTCAGCCATTTGTGAAATGGGGTTTTTGAGGACCTTGAATGGAAAGCAGTTGCTTTGTTTATGAAGAGTAAATGATGTTTTTGTAATTTCTGTGTTTAGTTTAATTAACTGAGTATTTAGTTAAGTACTTTAATATCTGGTTCGATGTTGTGAAGTTGAGATTGCAACTTTGCGCAGGAATAATAAAATAATTGAATTATGTCATTGACTCGAAAACAAAGTATGCAATTCATCTGGTAACAGAAGTACCATCGACTCACAGTCTGGTGACAAAAGTACCACAGACTCGCAGTCTGATGACAAAAGTACCACCAACTCGCAATCTGGTGACAAAACTACCACCAACTCGCAATCTGGTGACAAAAATACCATCACAACTCACAGTCTGGTGACAAAAGTACCACCACAACTCACAGTCTGGTGACAAAAGTACCATAGACTCGCAGTCTGATGACAAAAGCACCACCAACTCGCAATCTGGTGACAAAACTACCACCAACTCGCAATCTGGTGACAAAAGCACCATCGACTCGCAATCTGGTGACAAAAGTACCACCACAACTCGCAATCTGGTGACAAAACTACCACCAACTCGCAATCTGGTGACAAAAGCACCATCGACTCGCAAACAAAAGAATAAAGAATACAAGAGATTACTCACAAGTTGCGGCGAGGAGTTGTGGAAGGTACTTCTTCCAGAAGGTGCACTGTCTCGCCCTAGGTCCGTTGCCGATGTCAGAGCTGTTGGTGTCCAGCGTCAGGTACTCTTTTTTCGCGGCAGTGTGCGGCGGCCAGTAAGCCAGTGTCCACGACTGAACGTCCCCTATATTTGGGTCCCTGACATAACGCATCCTCTCGTTAATCACCAATTAATTTGACGAAATTTCATCAACAAGAAGGCTCGAATCGACGAGAACTCACCCTGTCTTTGCAAAGTTCGCCCAGTACTTCATCATCCTCTTCGACAAATTCACTTCTTCTGGTGTGTAGCCTTTCGAGGGGTCCAACGGCTCGCCAAAGATGTAACTGATCTCGTCCGCGTGCATCACGCCGGTCCACCTTGGCCATGGATTGTTCGCGGATCTGCGCATGTTGGAATGGAACCAGGAACGTAAGTATTTCGACTTCTTAAGCGTGGTACGCGAGTAGCATAGTTCGTATTTGTGATTGGGATAGTTATAAATGGGTCACAGTGTGCCTATTGACCAAATAATTTTAAGTTTTGAGTTATGTGCAAGGGTTCTTTGTTTCGAGGAAAATTAAAAAACAAAAAGTGATATTTGTAAAAGAAAAAGAAAAATTATGGAAGCTTGTAATTGTAAATTTACTTTGGGCTTTTCAACTTCTTTTGCTGTTCAAATTATTTTAATTTTGATTAATTTATGTAATTATAAATACTTTTCAATGGTAACTTTTGCATGTTTGTATTAAAACTGGAAAATGCCTTGGGAAAACAGAATATAATTAGGTTGAGAATGTCTGAAAGATTGCAACAGAGTTAAGCTCAACCAACTCGACTAACTAGTTCATACTTAAAGTGTTTATCAATTAAACTGTACTTTATTAAACGAGTCGAGGCAATAGAGGCGAATAAAAAATTTGTGTGCTAAGTACACGATAGTAATAACCGACTTCAGCTATTAGCTGATGAACGTTAATCAATTATTGATTTAAATGGGTCATCGTCGAGTAAGCACTGAAGTTTCATGCAAAACTAATTTAATCCTATCGAATCTACTCAACGCCATTTCACTTTGAAGTTGTATGGAGTTTAACAGTGAATAAGTCTCATGAGACCCACAGTAGGTCCACAGGAGGTAATCTTCATTGTGTAGAATCTATTTAACGCCATTTCTCTTTGAAGTTCAATGAAGTTTAAAAAGAATATTGATCCTTTATACTTAAATACTGACCAAAAGGGATTAAAGTACTGACCAAATCCATTATAGACTCATTGTAAGTCGAAAAATAGTTACATTTTTGACCAATTGGTATTTGTTTAGCTGCCAGTGGGGGCTTCAAAGGATACTGACCCTGCATATTTAAATATTGACCAAAAGGGGTTAAAATACTGACCAGAAGGGATTAAAATACTGACCAAATTTATTATAGACTCATTGCAAGTCGAAAAATAGTTACATTTTTGACCAATTGGTATTTGTTTAGCTGCCAGTGGGGGCTTCAAAGGATACTTATCCTCCATATTTAAATACTGACCAAAAGGGGATAAAATACTGACCAGAAGGGATTAAAATACTGATCAAATCCATTATAGACTCACTCTAAGTCGAAAAATAGTTACATTTTTGACCAATTGGTATTTGTTTAGCTGCCAGTGGGGGCTTCAAAGGATACTGACCCTCCATATTTAAATATTGACCAAAAGGGGTTAAAATACTGACCAGAAGGGATTAAAATACTGACCAAATTTATTATAGACTCATTGTAAGTCGAAAAATAGTTACATTTTTGACCAATTGGTATTTGTTTAGCTGCCAGTGGGGGCTTCAAAGGATACTGACCCTCCATATTTAAATATTAACCAAAAGGGGTTAAAATACTGACCAGAAGGGATTAAAATACTGACCAAATCCATTATAGACTCATTGTAAGTCGAAAAATAGTTACATTTTTGACCAATTGGTATTTGTTTAGCTGCCAGTGAGGGCTTCAAAGGATACTGACCAAAAGGGATTAAAATACTGACCAGAAGGGATTAAATATTGACCAGAAAGGATTAAAATACCGACTAGAAGGGATTAAAATAATGACCACTAAAATACAAGCTACTTAGAATTCACTCTACCAATTCAGACAATATCAAAGTATCATCCCAATTACAGCTGCACGTTTGCCTCAACCAACTCACCTTAATAACCCATTCACAATCTGCCAAGATTTTATTTTAACTTCACACTTATTCCACAACGAATCCCAACTAATCTAAACTCCCAACTCAAAGTACTAAACTACCTGGTACAGACTTTCGCAACGAGACACCTCATAGTTGTCAGTGGATGGCTTAACCAAAGTCCACGAAGCATCTCTACGATTCCAAACAACCCAAGAAACAATCTCACCTGTGTTTATAGTAGTACATGTAGACAGTGTTCCCCGTGTCGGCGTAGCGGCCAGCAAACTCGTTAACGTTGCAGGTGAATTGGTAATCGCCCACGATCTTGTCCAAGGCGTCGCGGTTCACGTGGGGATCGTCAGGGCGCAGCCAGTCCGTGTACTCGTAGATGATGGCGTGCCTGCCTATCTGGCTAACGTACGGGTTCAGCTCAGACACGGCGCTGACGAACTGCTCTCTGCTGACCTTCACGTCCTCCGTGCCATCGATACGGAACAGCTCTGTCAGGTAATAGATGATGAAGTAGAAGCCCTCCTCTGTGTTCGAGCCCATCATGATGTTCGCCTTCTTGAAGGACGTGGTGGCCAACGAGTGCTGGGGCGTCTCGTCGAGGAACGAGCCGTCGATCACTGGGACGAACGGGAACTCGCAGATGCCCAGGGTGCCCCACTCGTTCTTCACAAGCTCGACAGGGTCCTTCACCAGCAGACAGTCGATCACCTCCTGCAGATGATTCCGATCGTGGGGGCAGCCGACCGCCTCCGCCAGTCGGATGCCGCGCACGAACGACTCGTCGCGTGAGATGATCGCCCAGGGTGCTGTGGGCGAGCCAGATTGCATGATCGCCTGGCTGAATAGGTGCCTGGAACGCAGAGGAACGCGGACGGTGTCCTCGTTAGGGAGGGTCGCTCTCTCGAGTCGGTCGTTCGAAGATCGAAGCGGCCACCGATCGGTTAGATCCAACGGCCCTAATTTGTTGCTACGGGACCACCACTTTTATAGATGGGCCACTGTCTTTTCGACAGAGCGTTTGGTTATTGAAGTTAGCGAAGCTTGGGGCGAGGTTTCACGCTGGCGGTTTTTTGGGGGATGGTGTATTGGTTTGTGGTAACAAGGGACCTTTGGTAACCCTAAACTTTGGGACCTGAGAACTTCTAGTTTTTTTGGGCAATTGTGTATTGGTTTGTGGTAACAAGGGACCTTTGGTAACCTGAGAATTTCTAGTTTTTTTGGGCAATTGTGTATTGGTTTGTGGTAACAAGGGACCTTTGGTAACCCGAGAATTTCTAGTTTTTGGGCAAGGGTGTATTGGTTTGTGGTAACAAGGGACCATTGGTAACCTGAGAACTTCTAGTTTCTTTGAACAATGGTGTATTGGTTTGTGATAACAAGGGACCTTTGGTAACTCTAAACTTTGGGACCTGAGAACTTCTAGTTTTTTGAGCAATGGTGTATTGGTTTGCGATAACAAGGGACCTTTGGTAACCCTAAACTTTGGGACCTGAGAACTTCTAGTTTTTTGGGCAATGGTGTATTGATTTGTGGTAACAAGAGACCTTTGGTAACCTGAGAACTTCTAGTTTTTTGGGCAATAGTGCATTGCTCTGTGGTAACAAGGAGAATTTCTAGTTTTTTGGGCAATGGTGTATTGATTTGTGGAAATAAGGGACCATTAAGGCACCATAAGGTAACCTGAGAACTTATAGTTACTTTGGGCAATAGTGTATTGGTTTGTGATAACAAGGGACCATTGGTAACCTGAGAATTTCTAGTTTTTTGGGCAATGGTGTATTGATTTGTGGTAACAAGGGACCTTTGGTAACCTGAGAACTTATAGTTTCTTTGAGCAATAGTGCATTGCTTTGTGGTAACTTGAGAATTTCTAGTTTCTTTGGGCAATGGTGTATTGGTTTGTGGTAACTTGAGTATTTCTAGTTTTTTGGGCAATGGTGTATTGGTCTGTGTTAACAAGAGACCTTGGGTAACCGGAGAACTTCTAGTCTTTTGAGTAATGGTGTATTGCTTTGTGATAAAAAGGAATCTTTAGTAACTTGAGAACTCCTACTTTTTTTGGACAATGGTGTATTGGTTTGTGTTAACAAGGGACCCTTGGTAACCTGAGGTTTCTGAATTTTATGGAACTTTATAGATTTGTAAAAGATTCCAAGAGAAGTATGGGAAGTTTAAGTTTCTTTTGATATAAATATGGTTCTTCAAACTGAAAATTTCAAGGTAGATAGCTGTTTCCTCAGTTTTGGATCATGGGAGATATAAAGAATGGAATGATTTTATATGTTTTATCAAAATCTACAAATGAATTAATAAATTTGTTATGTTTAAGTCAAAGATCCTCCATCACTGGTGTATAAAAATATTGTGAATTTTCTGCTGAATTATAAAATGTGTAAAATCCTATTATAAATGTAGATAAGTATGTTAAATTTGTTGAGCAAAATGGTGTATAAATAATTTTAATTGATACTGCATCTGACAGTGGCGGATTTAAGGGGCCTCGAGATTTCTCATATTTTTTTTTAGTATAGTAGAAAGTTAGGGAAACATAATTTAGTTTCATTACATTCAATCATTTATGAATTCTTCGTTAAAAAGAGTAAAAACTTATTTAAGAAATGCAATGAGCGAGGACTGGCTCAATTTTTTGTCTATTTTGAATATAGAAAGTGATCTTCTTCAGTCCTTTAATTGTAAGACAATAATTAATCAATTTGCAAAACAAAAATCTAGAAAGAAATTTATTTAATATCGATTTGCAACAACTTTAGCCTAGTAGAGACAGAGTGAAATGTTGCAAGAAAGTAAAGAAAAAGAGCATCATCGACTCCATTGTTGCAATCATTTTATTCTGTTACAGAAAGACAGAATTACATACTGTAATTTCTATCCCTAATATTTGATTAAATAAAATTCATAATTCAATATTTAAGTCTTTTTTTTAGAATTAATATTTTGGGGGACCCCAATATTTTTTTCCAGGACCTCAACCGACCTAAATCCGCCACAGGATACAGACGCTTGCTACGAGACATCTCATAGTTGGCAATGAATGAGTTAACCCATTCGAGACGACTCACTTTTACTTTTATTTCTATTTCTCATGTCTTTTTATTTTATCTTGCATTGCACACGTGGTGTTTAATCGTAATAAAAATATTTTGAGGACCGACTCACAGTGTGCAATTCGTCTCGAATGGGCTAGTACCATCAAAAAATTCCAAAAACATGTCAACATAAAAAAACAACGTTATCCCTCCATTAAAAAATGAAAATTTCCTCAATATCGATGACAACAAAATTTCGAGATTCGTGAATGACAGAGACCACCAGCGTAAAACCGCCTCAGCGACACGAAGGCGTGCGCGTTCACAAGTGGCGACCCCGTGCGACTATCGCGTAGCATCGATAGCAGAATAGAGACATGGTTTAGCGGCAAAAGCGAACAGAAAGAAAAAAAAAAAAAAAAAAAAAAAAAAGAAAACAAAGAGAACGTAAAGTGACAAGGAGAAAAGGTATGCACCTTGACAGAGGCGAAAGGAGGTGCATAGAAACGGAAACGGCGCCCGCGCTCTCTCCGAACAGGGTCACGTTGTCAGGATTTCCGCCGAACGCAGCGATATTGTCGCGAACCCACTGAAGGGCCATCATCTGATCGAACAGACCGGCGTTCCCAGGAACATCCGACGTTCCGAAGTAGAGGAAACCCAGGCTGGCGACTCGATACTGCATCGAGACTAATATCACGTTCTCCTCGGACACCAGGGTTTTGTGATCGTAAACGTCGAGCGTCGCCGATCCGGAGTAAAAGCCACCTACAAGGATGTCGCGCGGTTTCCAGCATCTCGATAAAGAGGCTCCAGCCCTCCTCGTGGCCCAGGTTGCTCAGACACTGGCACACTGGTTGCACTCGTGCAGAGACACCCACGCAACCAGACAATCTTGCTCGATTAACGCGTTAACTGCCACGTGGAGGAAGTCTCCGTCAGGCCACGTGCCACTGTTTAGAAACGCGCTGGTATTGCGGTGTAGCGATTCCAAGCGCGGTTCTAAGATCGAAACTCGACGCAGGGCCAAATGCTTAGAGATTTGAGTATACAGACCGAGGTGTTTAGTTTGAAGCGCGTTGCTTTGTGTCATTGTGTGAATGTGTGAGGGGGAATGAAGGGAAAGAGAGGGAAGAACGTTTTGTGCTGGACTCATCAATAAGGCTATCTAGCAGAGCTTGCCTTAGATCAGGAATGGCGAAGCTTTTTGAGAAGTGGGCTGAATTTTTCCTAATCCTTTGCACTTTGCTCCTTCCTGGACGTTGGCAGTAAAAGCTAGGAATATTGCTGAAATAACAATATTTTAGCAATATTTAGCAATAGTTTCTATTGCTAACGTTTCCCAGTAACAGAAAACTTGAGGGAAATATGCATTTCTCAAAAAGTTGCAGTGAAATAAGTTTAATCGCTAATCAATTCTGATGTCATCTCAGAGGGGATATCCGAATGCAAAGGATTAAGATATAATATAATTGATCACTCATCACAGTCGGACTCATCAATAAGGCTATCTAGCAGACCTTGCCTTAGACCAGGAATGGCGAACCTTCTTGAGAAGTGGACTGAATTTTGTTTATTACTATTCTTAATCCTTTGCACTCTGCTCCTTCCTGGACGTTGCCAATAAAAGCTAGGAATATTGCTAAAATAACAATATTTTAACAATATTTAGCGATAGTTTCCCAGCAATAAAAAATTCCAATTTCAATAGCAAACTTGAGGGAAATATGCATTTCTCAAAAAGTTGCAGTAGAATAAGTTTAATCACTAATCAATTCTGATGACATCAAATGCAAAGGATTAGGGTATAATATAATTGACCACTCATCAGAGATGGACTCATCAATAAGGCTATCTAGCAGAGCTTGCCTTAGACCAGGGATGGTAAACCTTTTTGAGAAGTGGACTGAATTTTGTTTATTACTTTTCCTAATCCTTTGCACTTTGCTCCTTCCTGGACGTTGCCAATAAAAGCTAGGAATATTTTAGCAATATTTAGTGATAGTTTCTCTTGCTAACGTTTCCCAGCAATAAAAAGTGCCAATTTCAATAGAAAACTTGAGGGAAATATAAAAGCTAGGAAAGCTAGGAAAATAACAATATTTTAACAATATTTAGCAATAGTTTCCCAGCAATAAAAAATTCCAATTTCAATAGCAAACTTGAGGGAAATATGAATTTCTCAAAAAGTTGCAGTAGAATAAGTTTAATCACTAATCAATTCTGATGACATTCAAATGCAAAGGATTAGGGTATAATATAATTGACCACTCATCAGAGATGGATTCATCAATAAGGCTACCTAGCAGAGCTTGCCTTAGACCAGGAATGGCGAAAATTTTTGAGAAGTGGGCTGAATTTTTTTTATTACTTTTCTTAATCCTTTGCACTCTGCTCCTTCCTGGACGTTGGCAATAAAAGCTAGGAATATTTTAGCAATATTTAGCGATAGTTTCTCTTGCTAACGTTTCCCAGCAATAAAAAGTTCCAATTTCAGTAGAAAACTTAAGGGAAATATGCATTTCTCAAAAAGCTGCAGTGGAATAAGTTTAATCACTAATCCCTCAGAGGCGACATCCAAATGCAAAGGGTTAAAATATCGCTAGAGAAAAATGAAAAGCGTTAGCTATAGAAACTATTGCTAAGATATTGCTATTTTAGCTATATTTTAGAAATTTTCCGCAATTCTTTTACTATTTTTACTATTTGGAATAAGTTTTTAACATTAGCAATCAGCAATCAATTCCCTCAGAGGCGACATCCAAGTGCAAAGGGTTAAGCTTTTGCACTTTGCTCCTTCGAGGATGTTCACAATAGAAGCTAAAAATATTGTTAAAATAGCAATATTTAGCGATAGTTTCTATTGTTAACGTCTCCCAGTAATAAAAAATTTCCATTTTAATAAAAAACTTCAGAGAAACATGCATTTCTCAGAAAGCTACGGTGGAAGTATAATCACTAATCCCTCAGAGGAGACATCCAAATGCAAAGGATTAAGATATAATATAATTAACCACTCATCAGTAAGGCTAACTAGCAGACCTTGCCTTAGATCAGGGATCGCGAAGCTTTTTGAGAAGTGGGTTGAATTTTGTTCATTATTTTCCTTAAGATTTAATAAAATTGACCACTCATTAGAGATGGACTCATCAGTAAGGCTACCTAACAGACCCTGCCTTAGACGCTGGGATGTTAAGGACAGGTTAGAAATTCTATTACACAGAAATCTGGTCCAAAACGAGTGCTTGCGTGAAATGGTAAGTGTGTTGTCCTTCTAATGGCGGGTGTCGAAGGACCACCACAAGTCCAACAAATAAAGCTCCAAGTCTGTTTTCTCTTGCCTATCCTTTAGCCTGCTAGATCATAGTATTGTCATAGTATTTTGTACTGTCAGTCACTGATTACTGACGAGGCCCAAATGAAAAGTTGGAGACTGACGTGGCAGTTAACGTGTCAATGCGCCGCAGGGATCTTCTCAGGCACGCTTCTTGCGTTTTGTTCGGTTGCACTTTCGGGGAGTTTCAGCTTCTCGTCGAGCGACGCTTATTTCGTGGGATGGTTTGACAAGCGAGATGTTTTACGGTTGTAATATTCTGTAACTGCGTTTAACCCTTGGACCAGCGTTTTCCAAATTGTGGAACGTATTGGAACAGTGGGTTTCTACAAACGATCGCTAAGTGCTCGAAAACTAAGTATTTGGAGTTGTGAAACAGTGGTGTTTGACAAACAATCACTGAGTGTTCTGTAAAAAGTTATGAAATTAATGTTTTAACGTTTCTTTTACATAATTTTCTTTACACATGCTATAGGACATCAGTCGTCAACCAATGACTCACGAGTCACTAAGTTAGCCATTGTTTGGAATTATGGAACAGTGGGGTTTCTCAGACAATCACTAAGTGTTTGGAAACTAGGTGGTTAGAATTGTGGCACAGTGGTGTTCCACAAATAATCCCTAAGTGTTCGAAAACTAAGTATCTGGAATTGTGAAACAGTGGTGTTTGACAAACAATCACTAAGTGTTTGGAAACTAGGTGGTTAGAATTGTGGCACAGTGGTGTTCCACAAATAATTACTAAGTGTTTGGACTTGTGGAACAGTGGTGTTCCTCAAAGAATCCCTAAGCGTTCGAAAACTAAGTATTTGAAATTGTGAAACAGTGGTGTTTGACAAACAATCACTAAGTGTTTGGAAACTAGGTGGTTAGAATTGTGGCACAGTGGTGTTCCACAAATAATTACTAAGTGTTTGGACTTGTGGAACAGTGGTGTTCCTCAAAGAATCCCTAAGCGTTCGAAAACTAAGTATTTGGAATTGTGAAACAGTGGTGTTTGACAAACAATCACTAAGTGTTCTGTAAAGAGTTATGAAATTAAGGTTTTAACGTTTCTTTTACATAATTTTCTTTACACATGGAGTCACTAAGTTAACTATTTGAAAATTTCAAGTGATTCATGTGAGTTCTGTAAAAATATCATAATCATATTTATATAAAATTTCCACACATACCCAGTCACACGCAATAAAATCGTTCACACCCTACAAATATGTGTTTTCTGAGACAGTTTTGCAAAAAATTATAATCACTATTACAATCAACTTTGATTGTTCATGTAAAAAATTAAAAAACGTTTGATACAATTTATAAATGTGAGCAAATAATTTCAGAATAGCATATAGTGTATAACATAATAAATAAAAAAATACCACCCTTTTTGTGCTGGATTTGGGTCTCTTATAACACGGTTTCACGCAACACAGAAGGCATTTTACAGAAACCTATCTTCCATTTTATAGGAGGATTACTTGTATGTGTTTACCATTTATTTTTTGATACTTAAAAATTGTAGAACTTAAGAAATGTTCAGCGACATACAAGTGCAAATGGTTAATAATGAAACAGTGGAAACTTTTACTCGTAGCTCGAGTCACTGTTTTAAATACACCCCTAAAAGAACGTTGACCACAACTAAAAGCATCCCCTTTATTTATAGCATATCGAATAACTACAACAAACGTAAGATCGTCAATGATTAAAACGAGATCCAACAATCCGACCCGGAATTACCACCCCAAAGTGTAAAAAAAGAACGAACCATTGGGTCAAGCAACTCGAACCGCCACGATCGTTCAAGGGTTAAACGTTTCAACAAACTTTTTTTTAGATTATCTCTAATGTGTTCTAATGCAAATTTAATTAGCGCTATTGTATGCGCTATTTTGAGTCTGTAAAATCTTTTAAAATTCGAGTTGGTGTGTCGAATGCTTCTTGCGTAAACATTTTTTAACCAATTCGAATTTATTTAACCTTTGCCATCTATTAAAACACTGGAAACTACCACCCATGAGTATGAAAAAAGAAATCAACTAACTCAGACCCTCGACGATCGCCTCAAGGGTTAAATGCTCGTCTCATCAAGACGTTTCAACAAACTTTTTTCAGATTATCTCTAATGTATTCTAATGCGAATTTAATTAGCCCTGTATGCGCTATTTTGAGTTTGTAAAATCTTTTAAAATTCGACTTCGTGCGTAAACATTTTTTAACCAATTCGAATTTACTTAACCTTCACAATCTACTAAAACGAGAAACAAAAACGCGATTCCACTTGGGACCACCGTCCATGAGCATAAAAAAAGGAACCAAACACCAAATGGTCTCACCAAGACGTTTCAACAAATTT
The DNA here is from genome assembly GCA_963969225.1 of Xylocopa violacea. Lineage (NCBI taxonomy): Eukaryota > Metazoa > Arthropoda > Insecta > Hymenoptera > Apidae > Xylocopa > Xylocopa violacea. The sequence continues at coordinate 28,808,195 of CAXAJV010000004.1, forward strand.
TTTTTCAGATTATCTCTAATGTATTCTAATGCGAATTTAATTAGCCCTGTATGCGCTATTTTGAGTTTGTAAAATCTTTTAAAATTCGACTTCGTGCGTAAACATTTTTTAACCAATTCGAATTTACTTAACCTTCACAATCTATTAAAACGAGAAACAAAAACGCGATTCCACTTGGGACCACCGTCCATGAGCATAAAAAGAGGAACCAAACACCAAATCAAGCAACTCAGACCCTCGACGATCGCCTCAAGGGTTAAACGCTCGTCTCACCAAGACGTTTTAAGAAACCTTTTTTTAGGTTCTTTCTAATATGTAAACCTTTTAAAATTCGACTTGGTGCGTCGAATACTTCTTGCGTAAACATTTTTCAACCAATTTGAATTTACTTAACCTTCGCCATCTATTAAAACAAGATCCCACCCTGAACCACGATCCACGAGTATGAAAAAAGGAACCAAACACTAAATCAACCAACTCAGACCCTCGACGATCGCCTCAAGGGTTAACCCTTTGCGCTCGATGACTTTTTCGGTTGCAGATCATTTTTTCTATTACCAATTATCCCTTATCATTTAATCTATTACTAATCTCGTTTTTCAACGGTTGATAATCAATTTTATCTTCACTCGAGTTGGTTTCACCCTCCAAATTCATTTTTCTGGGGCTTCAAAATTTAAAATTGTGAGAAACTCGAGTTGCTGCATGAAACTCCATGGCGACTGAGAGTCGCCTTTCGAGCGCAAAGGGTTAAACGCTCGTCTCACCAGGACGTTTCAACAAACTATTTTTTAGATTATATAATTAGCCCTGTATGCGCTATTTTAAATCTGTAATACGTTTTGAAATTCGACTTCGTACGTCCAATGCTTCTTGCGTAAACACTTTTTAACCAATTCGAATTTACTTAACCTTCGTCATCTATTAACCCACGCAGAACCACCGTCCACGAGCATAAAAAAAAGGAACCAAACACCAGATCAACCAACCCTCGACGATCGCCTCAAGGGTTAAACGCTCGTCTCACCAAGACGTTTCAACAAACCTTTTTTTAGGTTCTTTCTAATATGTAAACCTTTTAAAATTCGACTTGGTGCGTTGAATACTTCTTGCGCAAACACTTTTCAACCAATTCGAATTTACTTAACCTTCGCCATCTATTAAAACGCGATCCCACCCTGAACCACCACCCACGAGCATAAAAAAAAAGGAACCAAACACCAGATCAACCAACCCAGACCATCGACGATCGCCTCAAGGGTTAAACGCTCGTCTCACCAGGACGTTTCAACAAACTATTTTTTAGATTATATAATTAGCCCTGTATGCGCTATTTTAAATCTGTAATACGTTTTGAAATTCGACTTCGTACGTCCAATGCTTCTTGCGTAAACACTTTTCAACCAATTCGAATTTACTTAACCTTCGCCATCTATTAAAACGCGATCCCACCCGGAACCACCACCCACGAGCATAAAAAAAAGGAACCAAACACCAGATCAACCAACCCAGACCGTCGACGATCGCCTCAAGGGTTAAACGCTCGTCTCACCAGGACGTTTCAACAAACTATATTTTAGATTATATAATTAGCCCTGTATGCGCTATTTTAAATCTGTAAAACCTTTTAAAATTCGACTTCGTGTGTCTAATGCTTCTTGCGCAAACACTTTTCAACCAATTCGAATTTACTTAACCTCCGCCATCTATTAAAACGCGATCCCACCCGGAACCACCACCCACGAGCATAAAAAAAAAGGAACCAAACACTAGATCAACCAACTCAGACCCTCGACGACCGTTTAAGGGTTAAACGCTCGTCTCAAGGGTTAAACGCTCGTCTCACCAAGACGTTTCAACAAACTTTTTTTAGCTTATCTCTAATGTGTCCTAATGCAAATTTAGTTAGCCCTGTATGCGCTATTTTAAGTCTCTAAAACCTTTTAAAATTCGACTTTGCGCAAGAAGCATTCGACGCACCAAGTCACCAACACTTTTCAACCAATTCGAATTTACTTAACCTTCGCCATCTATTAAAACGCGATCCCATCCGGAACCACCACCCACGAGCATAAAAAAAAAGGAACCAAACGCCAGATCAACCAACCCAGACCGTCGACGATCGCCTCAAGGATTAAACGCTCGTCTCACCAAGACGTTTCAACAAACTTTTTTTAGCTTATCTCTAATGTGTCCTAATGCAAATTTAGTTAGCCCTGTATGCGCTATTTTAAGTCTCTAAAACCTTTTAAAATTCGACTTGGTGCGTCGAATGCTTCTTGCGTAAACACTTTTCAACCAATTCGAATTTACTTAACCTCCGCCATCTATTAAAACGAGTTCCCACCCGGAACCACCACCCACGAGCATAAAAAAAAAGGAACCAAACACCAGATCAACCAACCCAGACCGTCGACGATCGCCTCAAGGGTTAAACGCTCGTCTCACCTTGCCGTTTCACCCGTGAAAAGATATCCGTCCAGAAATAACGGGCAGCGGCGGAAATAAGCGTTCCTCGACGAGAAGCGGGCACCTGTGAAAGAGCGCGTCGCGCCCGAGTGGCCCAGACGCGACGCTCTGCTCCAGTTCCCGCGGGCAGTTCTCTAATCTAAGGACGTGAACAGGTGTCAGCCGGAACTCACCACCGAATATCCATACCATAACAGCGGCGTTGGCTGGCCTAGGCCGTGGCGCGACCACGTTCACGTACAGGCAATCCTCGCTGAGCGGCGTGTTCGGATTCCACATCGTCGCGCCTGGGAAGTCGCCAAACACCGTGTCCAGTATCTGCACGCAGCTGTTCGGGAGCGTGGTGGCGTTCAGCACGCCTGACCAGCGCTCTGCTGGCCTCGGATGACGGAACCTCAGCGGGCCTGCAACAGAATCCCGTTTTCCCGTTCGTCTCCACCGATTCTCGCCCGTTCGTCTCCATCGGTCCTCGCCAATTGGCCTCAACCGATTCCCACCCGTTCGTCTCCACGGATTCTCAGACGCTCGAGCGGTTGGAACCGCGAATTTCGAGTCGAACGAAGCAGAGAACGGGGGATGTTGAGGAGATGCAAGGACACGCGATGTTCCGTTGCGGAGGAACGTGGGGTTCGCGTGGGTCGCGTTTATGGCACGTTCGTGACGACAGGGTATTTTTGAGGATTAGAAGATTTGGTAGTGTGGGAAAATTGGTGAGGAAAGACAACATTGAGTATAACAATTTACATTGTTGTACTGTCAGCACACTGCTTTCGTCGACCCAGTGCTCGAAGCATGTCAAGGGGCTCGAAAAAGGCGCCAAGGAGGTATTTTTATCGCTTATTTTTGAGGATTAGAAGATTTGGTAGTAGGACAATTGTTGAGGAAAGACAGTACTGAGTATAACAATTTACATTGTTGTACAACTGACTGCATACGATTTTCGTCAACCCAGTGCTCGAAGCATGTCAAGGGGCTCGAAAAAGGAGGAACTCAGGGAGATGGGTTGGTTGGCTCTGGATGGTCGTAAAATCGCGAATAACTTAGTCGTAGAGGAGGGTTCACGAAGAGCCTTGAATTCACCGTGCAAATCTATTAACACTTGGGCTGCAGGTATTTTTATCGGTTATTTTTGAGGATTAGAAGATTTGGTAGTGTAGGACAATTGTTGAGGAAATACAGCATTGAGTATAACAATTTACATTGTTGTACAACTGACTGCATACGATTTTCGTCAACCCAGCACTCGAAGCATGTCAAGGAGCTCGAAAAAGGAGGAACTCAGGTAGATTCGAAAGGGTAGGCATTCTCGAGCGAGCATAGGAAGTGAAGCTGATGGGCTGAACGCAGCTTCATTATGCTGCCGTGCTGTAAAGAGTGTGAGAGAGGGTAGGAAGGAAAAACGTCCACTTTCCGTCTTCCACGCTCGTCCTGCATTGTCTGATGCGTTTTGCATCATTTCATTGTCTGCTAAGCGATTTGTTTCCCTAACAAGAATTTCCCAAAGTTTGTTATCAAGTATAACAGAAAATTGGTCTAATATTTTTGAATCCTCGCTTAAATTATTTAAAACAAACTCTTTTACGCTATAAGTTTCAGAATGCTTGCAAACTATTGCTGCGTTTTCTACTTTCTGCAAAATCCATGATCAACGCGTCGTATCTTCCTCCTCACTGCTCTCAACGCACGCCTTGGACGCTTTCTGATTGGCACAAACACGTCACTATCACTGGATTCGTTGTCACTGCTTTCATTTAAAACTGTTGCACTTTGCATTTTGCACGGGTTTATTAAATTTCAATAACTAAACTGCTTTGTGACAGCAATTTGAGAGCAGAATAAGAATTGCGACTGACTCTCGCGACGTAGCGATAGGAACTAACGCTCTATTGCAATCGTCATATTACGATGTTTACGTTTGGCCTCGACTTTCTGTTCGCGAGCCTGGCTCGCAATGTTTATGTTTGGCTCGACTATCTTCGCGAGTTTTACTTGCAATATAATATTCATTCAATGTAATATTCATATTTGAGCCAAAATCTTCATCACGAGTTAGATTTATTAAAACACGAAAGGGTTAATATGCAATCGCAGCTAAACAGATAGAGAAATGCTTTTACACAGCTTTCTCTTTTTATTCCTCTATCTGGAAGTCTATTCTTGTATCTATGCTTACTATAATGAATAAATGAACCTCGTTCCCACTTAAAATCGAAACTGATATCTCGTTAAAGCACGAGAAGGGGTTAAAGTAAATTAATTTTTGGTGTAACTAGGCGATGCGATATTTAAGTGTTCCAAATACTGTAATTGCAATTCAGAACTAATTGCTTCGAAAACAAAATCGTTTCTGGTGTGTTACTAAGCGATCTGAAACCTAATTATTCCTAATACCACATTATTATTATTTGTATAAATGGTTGTATTCATGACTCTCATAAAATAATTATATCACGATTTCCACCTAAAATCAATACTAACTCAAATATCGAATTACTAAAACAGTGTAAATCGTACTTAAAAAGCGCCATTTTCAAACTGATTAAAGAACTGAAGCGAGTGTGTGCTGCTTCGTTTGTTGCGCTGTAGAGAATGTGTGTGAGAGGGTAGGAAGGAAAAGAAAGGGAAGAACGTTTCGTCCTGGGCCCCAATAGACCCTGCCTTAGACCAAAAATGGCGAACCTTCTTGAGAAGTGGGCTGAATTTTGTTTACTACTTTTCTTAATCCTTTGCACTCTGCTCCTTCCTGGACATTGCCAATAAAAGCTAGGAATATTGCTGAAATAACAATATTTTAGCAATATTTAGCGATAGTTTCTCTTGTTAACGTTTCCCAGCCATAAAAAGTTCCAATTTCTATAGAAAATTTGGAGGAAATATGCATTTCTCAAGATGCTGCGATGGAATAAGTTTAATCACCAATCCCTCAGAGGGGACATCCAAATGCAAAGGATTAAGGTATAATATAATTGACCAATCATCAGAGATGGACTCAACAGTAAGGCTACCTAGCAGAGCTTGCCTTAGACCAAGAATGACGAAGCTTTTTGAGAAGTGGGCTGAATTTTGTTTATTACTTTTCTTAATCTTTTGCACTCTGCTCCTTCCTGGACGTTGGCAATAAAATCTAGGAATATTTTAGCAATATTTAGCAATAGTTTCTATTGCGAACGTTTCTCAGCCATAAAAAGTGCCAATTTCAATAGAAAACTTGAGGGAAATACGCATTTCTCAAGATGCAGCGATGGAATAAGATTAATCACTAATCTCTTGAATGCAAAGGATTAAGATATAATATAATTGATCACTCATCAGAGATGGACTCATCAATATAGCTACCTAGCAGAGCTTGCTTTAGACCAAGAATGACGAAGCTTTTTGAGAAGTGGGCTGAATTTTGTTTATTACTTTTCTTAATCCTTTGTACTCTGTTCCTTCCTGGACGTTGCCAATAAAAGCTAGAAATATTGCTGAAATAACAAGTGTGCTGCCCCCCTAGTGGCGAGGATCGCCACAAAAGTAAAGAGACCTTTTTGAAAGGACAATTGTAGCAGAGCAGAAAGCTAGTATAGTTATTAAAGAATAATTCGTGTAAATACTGCATCGTTTTACTTTACTACAGTATGAATACTTTATTATACTATATGTAGCGTCACGTATCGTGATCCGTAATGGCGATGGTCGTGAAGTCTGAAGCTGAGTCTCTCGTTAATTTAATAAAGAGAGTTGAAATAAAGTGGACTGTATGTAATTGAATGATTCCAAAATGTGTATAATCGCGAACTCCAATACTTGTAAATGTCGTGTGGATGCTAGCTTTTTACTTCACTGAATGTGTGTCTTTTTGAATTCTGCTGTTCTGGATGTTTGCCATCAAACACGAAATGTTTGATGGGTTTGTCTTATTTTGAAAGGACAAGCAAATTCGTCTGTTGCAATGTTACACATGTAGATGAGGGAAACGTGAACACCAAAAGTGATTGGACGCTAAAAACTCTGTAGAAATGGAAAATTGTCCTAACTTGTCCTAACCTTCGACCATAGCAAGTAATAAACCCAAAAAGCGCCTCGACTTGAGCAATGAAGCAGTGACGCAAAAGATTTGAAAGTAAAAATGTGAATGTATAACCCTTTGCACTCCGTTGTCGCCGATAATGCGACACTTGAATTACGAACTGTTCAATATGAATTTTTATTTTGCTGAAGATTTATAAACCTGAACTTGTTTTAAGGAATAAGTATTTTGTTTTGTTGCAGCAACCGTATTCTTTTAATTACATGTATATACAGCTGTAACTAATGTAGTATTGAAGCTGTTGGTGTGCTATATGAGTCCCAAAACTGGAGTGCAAAGGGTTAATGAATCCATGTAGTAAAGAAATAACTCTAAATCTTGAGCCAAAGCAATGGCTTCTTGGATATTCTTGCTGTTCAGTGTGAGTGTATGGCTGCCATGTGCTTAATTAAAATGAGTTGACAATGGGTTTGGTTCGATTGTGCCCAAACTGTACTAAAAGTGTCCCTGCTTTAGCTTTCTATTTTTTGTGTTTTGGGGACTCGCACGGTTGTTAAGACAGAATACTATAGCCACTTTTAATTCTATCTATCGATAGTTGCTCTTGGCTCTTTCATTGCTCGCTTTCAACTGATTTCATTCAGTTGAGAGCGAAGATTCACCCTGTTCTCCATGAATTCCCCATGAATTCATCCCTCAAACGCTCGCGGTTACGTCCACACCACCCTTATCAATCTCAATCAGAGGGTCCTGTCGCTTGGTTTCAAACACTCTTCTTTCAGATCTCAATCTTTCGAACTCGATCGTATGCAGTCACTCTATTTATTTCTGTTCAAATCTAGAAGAGTACTACTTTCAAAATAATAATCTTGTGCATATCAAAATCATGTCAAGTATCACCAATAAATATTAATTCCTACAAAAAAAGAACTCAACACTTCAAACTTCAACAATTTCAAAAGTTTCAGAAGCTTAAAAGAATTATAAAAATTTAAAAATCACGTTTGATTCAGTATCGAACCAAAACCTTGTCCCAAATAACTATCAGCCATCGAGACTTTTTAGACGATGGATTTGAGAAAGTTTATTTTTATAAAACGCTAGGTTTACGTTTTTGTTGGAATGTATTTAAGCTGATATATGCGTGTGCACGTGTGTGAGGTACGTTTGTCTTTTATTTCTTTTCTTCTTGCGAGATTCTTCTGTTGGCGTCAGTCAGTTGTCGCAATTTGATCGATACACAGATTTTTTCAATCTTCTTAAAATGTGATTTCGTTTTTTGTTGTTTCTTGTAGTTTAACACGTAAACTGCCACGCGTATTTTGGAGGAAGTCAGGCCATGCGTATTGTTATTGTGGAACAGCAATGTCAAATGCTCAACTTTTAAGCCTGAAACTCGATGCAGAGCCAAACGTTCGACACCTATAGCGTCAACTCTATTTTATCTTGCTTAAATATCGTTTGGCCTGTTAGGTTATAGCATTATTATAGTATTTTATGCTGTCAGTCATTGATGATTGATGCAGCATGAATGAAAAGTTCAGTGTCAGTCATTGGTGACTCTATAGTTGTCTTCTTCTCTATAATTGTAGATTAGTATTCAATCTACAATCTACTTCACTCTAATAAAATATCTAACAATTTTTCGCGTCCTCGATAGTCGCACCGTGCCATAAACGCGGTATTTGGTTAGGGTTGGTCCAACATGTGCACATCAGAGGACTTGGGCCACAGCTGAGACTTTGAGAAAATTCGAACGACTTCGAAGGTATTTTCCTACCTTTTTCAATCGAAGTTGCGCTACGAGAGGGTGCGAACGATGCTCTAAGGACATGCTGATCGATGATATGCATAATTTTAAGTGAAAAACCAAGTGTCCATTCGCAGTGTCCACCCTCTGCAAGAAACGGCGATCTTTCGACGTGAAATACCAGATCACGATCAACTTTCGAAGGAAACGCGAACAGAAGAGACTCGTCTTCTCAACGACGTGAAGAAGATACGAGTTTGAACGCAGCTTTGAAGTCTCTCAATGAATATCAATATAAAAAGAGCGTCGTTTCGGCTCTGCTTCCACCGTTTCGAAAAGCATTTGATATTCAAGAAACCAGCTGTCCAATATTAACCCTTTGCACTGGAGACTTTAAAAAAATGGTTCAAATTTGTGACTGAGGATCACCTCTCGAGTGCAAAGGTTAACGCTGGCGAAGGCCAACGTCGTGGCCAACTACGTAACTTCGAGATTTACAGTCTCGAAGAGGAATCGAGTCTGAGTCGAAAGCGTTCCACGTGATGGTTCGCAACACGCGACAGAAAAAGAATGTTTCATGTCAAAGACGAAAGAAAAAGTGACAAGGAACATCTCCTGAAAAAGACAAAAAGAAACGCGACAAAGAACATCCTCTGAAAAAGACGAAAGGAAACGCGTCAAGGAACATCCCCTGAAAAACACGAAAGGATGCGCGACGAGGAACATCCCCTGAAAAAGGAGGAAAGGTCACGCGACGAGGAACATCCCGTGGAAAAGACAAAAAGAAAAGCGACGAAGAACATCCTGTGGAAAAGAGGAAAGGAAACGCGACAAGGAACATCCAGTGGAAAAGAGGAAAGAAAACGCGACGCGGAACATCCCCTGAAAAAGGACGAAAGGACGTACGACAAGGAACATCCCCTGAAAAAGAAGAAAGAAACGCGACAAGGAACATCTCCTGAAAAAGACGAAAAGACGCGTGACGAGGAACATCCAGTGGAAAAGAGGAAAGGAAACGCGACAAGGAACATCCAGTGGAAAAGATGAAAGGAAACGCGACAAGGAACATCCCCTGAAAAAAACGAAAGGACGCGCGACAAGGAACATCCCCTGAAAAAGAGGAAAGGAAACGCGACAAGGAACATCTCCTGAAAAAGACGAAAAGACGCGCGACGAGGAACATCCAGTGGAAAAGAGGAAAGGACGCGCGACGAGGAACATCCTGTGGAAAAGATAAAAGGAAATGCGTCAAGGAACATCCCCTGAAAAAGACGAAAGGAAACGCGTCAAGGAACATTCTGTGGAAAAGACGAAAAGAAAAGCGACGAAGAACATCCCCTGAAAAAGACGAAAGGACGCGCGACAATGAATATCCCCTGAAAATACGAAAGGACGCGCGACAATGAACATCCCTTGAAAAAGGACGAAAGGACGCGAGACAATGAACATCCCGTGGAAAAGACGAAAAAAAACGCGACAAGGAACATCCCCTGAAAAAGATGGAAAGAAACGCGTCAAGGAACATCTCCTGGAAAAGACAAAAGGAAACGCGACGAGGAACATCCCCTGAAAAAGACGAAAGATAATCGCGTCAAGGAACATTCCCTGAAAAAGACGAAAGGAAACGCGTCAAGGAACATCCCCTGAAAAAGACGAAAGGACGCTCGACGAGGAACATTCCCTGAAAAAGACGAAAGGAAACGCGTCAAGGAATATCCTGTGGAAAAGATTAAAGGGAAGGGGACGAGGAACATCCTGTGGAAAAGACAAAAGAAAATGCGTCAAGGAACATCTGAAAAAAACGAAACGACGCGCGACGAGGAACATCCAGTGGAAAAGAGGAAAGAAAATGCGACAAGGAACATCCCCTGAAAAAGAGGAAAGGACGCGCGTCAAGGAACATCGTTTGAAAAAGGCAAAAAGAAACGCAACAAAGAACATCCCCTGAAAAAGAAGAAAGAAAACGCGTCAAGGAACATCCCCTGAAAAAGACGAAAGGATGCGCGACTAGGAACATCCAGTGGAAAAGAGGGAAGGAAACGCGACAAGGAACATCCCCTGAAAAAGGACGAAAGGAAACGCGACGAGGAACATCCCGTGGAAAAGACAAAAGAAAACGCTTCAAAAAACGCCCTACGGAAAAGACGAAAGGACGCGCGACGTAGGACGAAACGCTCACGTGGAGCGAGAGAGAAGGCGTCCAGAAATAGCTGAGCACCCAACAGCCTGGCTGACTGGCTAGGGTGGTCCGTTCAGGGGTTAATTACCGAGTTACTCGAAGTCGATGGACCGTGTGGGTCGGACCTACCGAGAGGTTTCTGGGCGTAAGGGATCCCGAACCAGACGTCGACCTCCTTCCCCGTGGTGGCGACCATGGTCTTACCCCTGACCTTGCCCTTCCTGGTCTGCACCACCAGCGGGTCGTCGCTGGCGCCGAGGGCTGCAGGCCTCGGCAGCTCCTCGCTGGTACGGAAGCTCTTCGTGTCCTCGTGGGACATGTCAGCGTGGTGTCTGCTTCTGTGGGACTGCGTGCACCAGCAGACGTCCAGCTGGACGAGCACCGTTAAGCTCAGCACCATCAGGGCCTCGAACTTCGTCAGGGAACGTCGGTTTCTTGGCATCGTGTCCTTGCCTGGAACAATCGACATTTTTCTGCTAAATTTAATAATCGACGATTAATATGGTAAATTGAGTAACAAATGATCAATGCGGAGAACTGAGTAAATTAATATTTAATATGAAAAATTGAAGATCTAATAATTAATCTATGAAACGGATAAAGTTTTTTGGTATTATTATTATTACAGCGTCTGGACAGCGTTATTTATTTTCATGGTGGTTTATTTTATTTTACCAGAGCTGCTCATTGATGCTCACTCACTTATACTCGCATACACCATACTAAATGTCCTGATACTGCATTTTTATGATATGGCGTTACGTCTTTCTCTGAGGTTTTTCTATAGAAATGGAAATTTTCTATTGCTGGGAGACGTAAGCAATAGAAACTATTGCTAAAATATTGTAATTTTAGCAATATTTTTAGCTTCTATTGCCAACGTCCAGTTACTGAAGGGTTAGAGTTTGATTTCTTGAAGACTCTTCTCTTTCTTCAACCCTCAATCACACTTTAACCATTTGCACTTGGATGTGCAGCTTTTGCTGGATATTTTCCTCAAGTTTTTTAGTAAAATGGAGATTTTTTATTGCTGAGAGACGTAAACAATAGAAACTATTGTTAAAATATTGTAATTTTAGCAATATTTCTAGCTTCTATTGTCAACGTCCAGTTACTGAAGGGTTACAGTTCGATTTCTTGATGACTCTTCTCTTTCTTCAACCCTCAATCAACTTTAACCCTTTGCACTTGGATGTGCAGCTTTTGCAGCATATTTCCCTCAAGTTTTTTAGTAAAATGGAGATTTTTTATTGCTGAGAGACGTAAGCAATAGAAACTATTGCTAAAATATTGTAATTTTAGCAATATTTCTAGCTTCTATTGCCAATGTCCAGTTACTGAAGGGTTACAGTTCGATTTCTTGATGACTCTTCTCTTTCTTCAACCCTCAATCAACTTTAACCCTTTGCACTTGGATGTGCAGCTTTTGCAGCATATTTCCCTCAAGTTTTTTAGTAAAATGGAGATTTTTTATTGCTGAGAGACATAAGCAATAGAAACTATTGCTAAAATATTGTAATTTTAGCAATATTTTTAGCTTCTATTGCCAACGTCCAGTTACTGAAGGGTTAGAATTCGATTTCTTGAAGACTCTTCTCTTTCTTCAGCCCTCAACCAGATTTTAACCCTTTGCACTTGGATGTGCAGCTTTTGCTGAATATTTCCCTCAAGTTTTCTATTGAAATCGAAATTTCCTATTGCTGGAAGACGTTAACTATAAAAACTGTTGCTAAAATATTGCTAAATTATTGCTAAATTATTGCTACTTTAGTCATTTTTATTGCTAACTGGGAAGGAGCCGAGTGCAAAGGGTATTCTCTACGATAAATTTTTAATAAATTTATCACAGAGTCAAATATAGGCATCTTAATATCATGTATACTGCGTTCATTATAATATTCAGTGATTGCAAAAGTTAAAGTTTTTTCAATAAGCTTTAGAAGCATCTTGAGTTTAATTCGTGGAAATTAAAATTAAAATATGGAAGGAAAATTACAACAATTTGCCTTTTCTGAGTGAAATGAATCTTAGGATTGCAATGATCTTGAAATATATTATCAAGGTCATCGTTTTGAACAACTCTTTTTTACGCATACAACACTTGTTCGATCTTAGCTTTTGAGATATATTTATATCATATTATGATATGATATTAAGTGATATATTTATATATTTTGATAACAGCTGAAAGCAATGGCTGACGCATCGTTTCGTTATCTATTTGCACCTGTTACCTATCGAATTCCTTATCTTTGTATCAAACTTTACGAATCTGAGTAAACAGATTTGCGAAGAGGCTCGTTTGCAATTGCAAACGTGACTGTGTAAGAAGCGTTCTCGAAAGTTAATTGGTGCTTAAACGTGTGGAAGGAATGCATGCATGGATCAATTATTAAAGAGAGAGAAGTATTTTGGTACCAAGTTCTTGGATCGCGACGATTTTCGGAGAAAGTCTACAAATTCTGTGAAATCTAATTAACAGTGTATCATGTAATCGATATAAATGCTTTTCAAGTCAATTAATTGCACTAAATTGCATTAAATTTTCTAGCTTTTAGAAAATTTAATTAATTTAAAACCTAAATATGAGATATTACATGGATATTCAGTTGAATATCAGCTATTTGAGATGAAAAAAGAGAGTTTTCAAGCAAAGATCGAGGTGTGATTTTCCAGTTCTTGATGCATCAAAAGAAGAACGAAAAGTTGCAGAAAGGTGCAATTACGTTGGCTGTAAAATGATTGAAGTGCAACAAAATGATCATATCAAGAATTTGGAAATTCGTGCTTTCGAAAATAATTGTCGTAAATGTAAAAATTATGGAGAAAAACTTGAAACACTTAAACATTATTCCGAATTTTGAAAGGAAAATCCATAAAACAAGTTTTTTGCTAATAAATGTTGCGACCTATATTTATTTTCTTTTATTACTAAATAAAATTCAACAATTTCTATTATTATTCTGGAACAGAGAAAGTACTACTTTCAAAATAATAATCTTGCACATTTCACAGTCATTGAAATGGACCAAGACCATTTCAAGTACCACCAATAAATATTAATTCCTCTGAAAAAAAATCCAACACTTCAAACTCCAACAATTTCAAAAGTTTCAGAAGCTTAAAAAATTACAAAAAATTAAAAATCACGTTTGATTCAATATCAAGCCAAAACCTTGTTCCAAATAATAATCTTGTACGCATCTTGTACACAAGTATTATCAATAAATATTAATTACGATAACAGCAATTTCAAAACCTTCAAAAGCTTAAAAAAATTACAAAACATTAGAGATTGCTTTCAGACTCACCACCAAATAAAAAACTTGCTCTAAATAATAATCTTGTACGCATCAAAGTCATTGAAATGGACCAAGATTATCTTAAGTACCACCACATAAATATTAATTCCTATAAATCAAACCCAACACCTCAAACCCCAAAAATTTCAAAACCTTCAAAAGCTTATTTACAAAAAATTAAAAATCGCTTTCAAACCCTCCATCAAATAAAAGAACTTGCTCCAAATAATAATCTTACACATATCAAAGTCACTGAAATGGACCAAGACCACTTCAAGGCCAAGCATCATCAATAAATATTAATTCCTATAAAAAAAACCCCCAACAATTTCAAAACCTTCAAAAGCTTAAAAAAATTACAAAAAATTAAAAATCGCTTTCAGACCAACCATTAAATAAAAAAACCTGCTCCAAATAATAATCTTGTACACGTCAAAGTCACTAAAATGGACCAAGACCACTTCAAGACTAAGCATCACCAATAAATATTAATTCCTATAAAAAAAACCCCAACAATTTCAGAACCTTCAAAAGCTTAAAAAAATTACAAAAAATTAAAAATCGCTTTCAGACCAACCATTAAATAAAAGAACTTGCTCCAAATAATAATCTTGTACACGTCAAAGTCATTGAAATGGACCAAGATCACTTCAAGACCAAGCATCACTAATAAATATTAATTTCTATAAATCAAACCCAGCACCTCAAACCCCAACAATTTCAAATCCTTCAAAAGCTTATTTACAAAAAATTAAAAATCGCTTTCAGACCAACCATTAAATAAAAGAACTTGCTCCAAATAATCTTGTACACGTCAAAATCATTGAAATGGACCAAGATCACCTCAAATACCATCAATAAATATTAATTCCTATAAACCAAACTCAACAATTTCAAAACCTTGGAAAGCTTAATTACAAAAAATTAAAAATTGCTTTCAAACCCATCAAATAAAAGAATTTGCTCCAAATAATAATCTTGTACACGTCAAAGTCATTGAAATGGACCAAGACCATCTCAAATACCACCAAATAAATATTAATTCCTATAAATCAAACCCCAACAATACCAACACCTTCAAAAGCTTAATTACAAAAAATTAAAAATCGCTGTCAAACCCAACATCAAATAAAAAACTTGTTCCAAATAATAATCTTGTACACGTCATAGTCATTGAAATGGACCAAGACCACCTCAAGTATCACCAAATATATATTAATTCCTATAAACCAAACTCAACAATTTCAAAACCTTGAAAAGCTTAATTACAAAAACTTAAAAATCGCTTTCAAACCCTCCATCAAATAAAAGAACTTGCTCTAAATAATAATTTTACACATATCAAAGTCACTGAAATGGACCAAGACCACTTCAAGACTGAGCATCACCAATAAATATTAATTCCTATAAAAAAAAATCCCAACAATTTCAAAACCTTCAAAAGCTAAATTACAAAAAATTAAAAATCGCTTTCAGACCAACCATTAAATAAAAGAACCTGCTCCAAGTAATAATCTTGTACGCATCAAAGTCACTGAGACGAACCAAACCTCCTCCTCAGCTCCGAACGATTATAATCCACTGGCAAAGTGGAATGGCGAGATGTAACGATTCCAGATTGTCGAGCAGAGCTGGGGGCGTCTTAATGCCTCTCGCGATGGAGGAACGCGAGGCTGCAATCGGCTCGTTCCGATGGAAACGAGCCCTTTATGCGAACCGGATCGCTTGGAAACGATTGTTACTTTCTTGAGACCAGACCAGACGAGGGTGCGATTCGGTTTCCGATCGATCGTCGTTCGACTAATTGGGAACGGTGTTGGCCTTTGTTCGAACACCGTGTACCCTCCACGCGGTTCCCTATCGCTTTCACTCGTCGAATTTGCGTCATTTGCTTGATAATTAAACACCCCAGCTCGCTCCAGCGATCGATCCGACCCGTGCAATCTTCGTTCGACGCTTTCTTTCCGTTTCACGTTGGCAAATTTCGATTTTCGACCCCCATCAAATCATTCTTCAACCCTCCAGCGTCTGACATATTTATTAATAAAAGACAAAGACACCTAATATTGTTTTTACGCGAGCTTCTTTCGCAGGATTTTCATTCGACGCGAATTAGAAAAAAATTTGATTCCGTTTTCGTACGATTTACTTTGATTTAATACGATCGACCTGAATTCTAAGAAGAAAATTTTGCTTTGATTTGGCTTTTATAACTGTAACGTTGGAGGCAAGGATGGAACAAGATTTGTATTTGTGAGAATTCTTTAAGAAATTTCGAATTTCAACCCCCATAAAATAATTCTTCAACCCCTCAACGTCGTGCAATGCTCTTAGCACGTCTCACTTATGTGGTATATTTATTAATAAAAGACAAAGACACCTAATATTGTTTTTACGCGAGCTTCTTTCGCAGGATTTTCATTCGACGCGAATTAGAAAAAAATTTGATTCCGTTTTCGTGCGATTTACTTTGATTTAATACGATCGACCTGAATTCTAAGAAGAAAATTTTGCTTTGATTTGGCTTTTAAAACTGAAACGTTGGAGGCAAGAATGGAACAAGATTTGTATTTGTGAGAATTCTTTAAGAAATTTCGAATTTCAACCCCCATAAAATAATTCTTCAACCCCTCAACGTCGTGCAATGCTCTTAGCACGTCTCACTTATGTGGTATATTTATTAATAAAAGACAAAGACACCTAATATTGTTTTTACGCGAGCTTCTTTCACAGGATTTTGATTCAACTTTTTTCATTCTTAAAATTCGAGTCGATCGTGTCAAATCGAAATAAGTCGTGTAAAAAGAGAATTGGGTGTCTTTGACTTTTATTAATAAATACTCCACATAAATGAGACGTGCTATGAGCATTGCACGACGCTGGAGGGTTGAAGAATTATTTTATGGGGGTTATAATATAATATAATACAGTTATAAAAATAAAAGCAAAGCAACATTTTCTTCTTAGAATTTGAGTCGATCGTGTTACATCGAAATAATTCGCGTGAAAAGAGAATCAAATTTTTTTTTAATTCGCGTTGAATCAAAATCCTGCGAAAGAAGCTCGCATAAAAACAATATTAGGTGTCTTTGTCTTTTATTAATAAATATGCCACATAAATGAGACGTGCTATGAGCATTGCACGACGCTGAGGGGTTGAAGAATTATTTTATGGGTGTTGAAATTCTAAATTTCCCAAAGAATTCTCACAAATACAAATCTTGTTCCATCCTTGCCTCAAACGTTTCAGTTATAAAAGCCAAATCAAAGCAAAATTTTCTTCTTAGAATTCAGGTCGATCGTATTAAATCAAAGTAAATCGTACGAAAACGGAATCAAATTTTTTTCTAATTCGCGTCGAATGAAAATCCTGCAAAAGAAGCTCGCATGAAAACAGAATTGGGTGTATTTGCCTTTTATTAATAAATATGCCACATAGCGTTTGCAAGACGCTGGAGGGTTGAGAAATGATTTTATGGGGGTTGAAATTCAAAATTTGCCAAAGAATCGCCTCTAATGTTACAATTATAAAAATAACAGCAAAGCAAAATTTTCTTCTCAGAATTCAGGTCGATCGTATTAAATCAAAGTAAATCGTACAAAAACAGAATCAAATTTTTTTCTAATTCGCGTGGAATGAAAATCCTGCGAAAGAGGCTCGCGTGAAAACAGAATTGGGTATATTTATCTCTTATTAATAAATATTCCATATAAATGAGACGCGCTAAAAGCGTAACAAGACGCTGGAGGGTTGAAATTTGAAATTTCTCAAAGAATTCTCACAAGTACAAATCTTGTTCCATTCTTGCCTCCAACGTTTCAGTTATAAAAATAAAAGCAAAGCAAAATTTTCTTCTCAGAATTAAAAGAAATAAGTCGCTCGAAAAAAGAATCAAATTTTTTTCTAATTCGCGTTGAATCAAAATCCTGCGAAAGAAGCTCGCGTAAAAACAATATTAGGTGTCTTTTCCTTTTATTAATAAATATGCCACATAGCGTTTGCACGACGCTGGAGGGTTGAGAAATGATTTTATGGGGGTTAAAATTCAAAATTTGCCAAAGAATTCTCGCAAATGGAAATCTTGTTCCATCCTTGCCTCCAACGTTAGTTATAAAAATCAAAGCAAAACAAACTTTTCTTCTTAGAATTCAGGTCGATCGTATTAAATCAAAGTAAATCGTACGAAAACAGAATCAAATTTTTTTCTAATTCGCGTGGAATGAAAATCCTGCGAAAGAAGCTCACGTGAAAACAGAATTGGGTGTATTTGCCTTTTATTAATAAATATGCCACATAGCGTTTGCACGACGCTGGAGGGTTGAGAAATGATTTTATGGGGGTTGAAATTCAAAATTTGCCAAAGAATCGCCTCTAATGTTACAATTATAAAAATAACAGCAAAGCAAAATTTTCTTCTCAGAATTCAGGTCGATCGTATTAAATCAAAGTAAATCGTACGAAAACGGAATCAAATTTTTTTCTAATTCGCGTGGAATGAAAATCCTGCGAAAGAGGCTCGCGTGAAAACAGAATTGGGCCTACTCGACGAACCCAGCCGACTGTTTAAAAGGATGCTCGAAACCTCAGACGAAGGCCCTTCTCACCGTGGACCCGGGCCCGCAGCCGCTTAGTATTTCGTGCACGTCGAAAGGAAATCTACCGTGCAGTTCTACACGAAGGTCCGCGTTGATTGGTCATTTCCTTCTGCGTGTTCCGTCTGTGTGGAGCGCCTGGTCACGCGCGATTACACGCAGTAGCGAGGTGTTACACGCGGAAGCGTTCGTGAGAGAAAATAGCGCGTCGGCTGTCGTCAGAAACGATCGTTAATCGCTGTCAACCCGCCTGCTAATTAACGCTCTCGAATAGGAACGCGTCAGCTGTCCGCCTTCCATTCAAAATTCGAAAACGTTGCTCTACGTTCGACGATTCGAACAGGATCGTTTCTGAGACCCAAAACGTCGCAGAGAGTCGTCTCTCCCCGCGTTTCGAGGCTCCTCACTCGCTTCTTTTCGACAGATTCTCGAGTAAAGGAACGCGGATCGAACGACACGCCGACGAATTCGTTTTGTCGCGCGAATATTTTTGTTCGTTTCCAGTGTCTGCTGGTTTTTACTCACCGAAATCACTTGGCGAACGAGACGACGCAGCGTTTGGCAGAGCCACTTGTTGTCTTTCGAGCTTGCTCGTTTGGTATTTTGGTCGTTGGATGGACTGGCGACTTCGTTGGAGGGCTGTCGTTTCGTAGCACGTTTTTTTGGGTGAGAGAAAAATGTGTGAAGTTCGAGCTAAAGACGCGAGGTGTACCTTTCTAGCGAGGCATAGGCAGACACAGAGGCCACGGACGGTGTCGATGTTGAAAGTTAGTTAGCCCCCTTGTCGCCGTGGCAGCATTATGCAACGCGTGCTAACACGCGTTTAGATAACCATGGTTAAATTTCGACGTTCGGATTTACATAGCCTTTTATGCGCGCTACTTTAAATCTGTGAAATGTTTTAGATTTCGATTTTGGGCGTCGAACGCTGTTTTCTATAAAATTTTGTTTATACTACGTCTGATGCGTTCTAATTCGAATTTAATTAGTCCTTTACGCGCGCCATTTTATGTCTACAATATTGTAGATTTCGATTTTGGGCGTCGAATACTTCTTTCTATAAACTTTTGTTTATACTACGTTTGATGTGTTTTAATTTGAATTTATGCGCGCCATTTTATGTCTGTACAAGGTTTTAGATTTCGATTTTGTGTGTCGAATGCTTCTTTCTATCAACTTTTTTTTATGCTGCATTCAATGCTTTCTAATTCGAATTTAATTAGTTCTTTACGAGCGCCATTTTATGTCTGTACAATGTTTTAGATTTCGATTTTGGGCGTCGAACGCTTCTTTCTATAAACTTTTGTTTATACTACGTTTGATGCGTTTTAATTTGAATTTATGCGCGCCATTTTATGTCTGTACAATGTTGTAGATTTCGATTTAGTGTATCGAATGTTTCTTTATATAAATTTTTTTATTTTATGTTACGTCTAATGTATTTTAATTCGAATTTAGTTAGTCCTTTACGAGCGCCATTTTATGTCTGTACAATGTTTTAGATTTCGATTTTGGGCGTCGAATGCTTCTTTCTATAAACTTTTGTTTATACTTCGTTTGATGCGTTTTAATTTGAATTTATGCGCGCCATTTTATGTCTGTACAATGTTGTAAATTTCGATTTTGTGTGTCGAACGCTTCTTTCTATAAACTTTTGTTTATACTACGTCTGATGCGTTTTAATTTGAATTTAATTAGTCCTATATGCGCACTATTTTTATGTTTGTACAATGTTGTAGATTTCGATTTTGTGTGTCGAACGCTTCTTTCTACAAAACTTCTTTTTCTATTCTACGTCTGATGTGTTTTAATTTGAATTTAGTTAGTCCTTTACGTGCGCCATTTTATGTCTGTACAAGGTTTTAGATTTCGATTTTGTGCGTCGAATGCTTCTTTCTATAAACTTTTGTTTATACTATGTTTGATGCGTTTTAATTTGAATTTATGCACGCCATTTTATGTCTGTACAATGTTGTAGATTTCGATTTTGTGCGTCGAATGCTTCTTTCTATAAACTTCTTTTTTTACTCTACGTTTGATGCGTTCTAATTCAAATTTAATTAGTCCTTTATGCGCGCCATTTTATGTCTGTACAAGGTTGTAGATTTCAATTTTGTGTGTCGAATGCTTCTGCAAAAATCCCGCCAATTTAGGTTTGAAATTAATTAAATTTTTTAAAAGCTGGCAAATTTTTTTCGAATATACTTTCAAAGAATTGTAGTTCAAAGAGCAAAAATTTACAATAATATTGTTCAATATTCTTTTAATATTAAACGATGTATGCTCTAAAAAATTCCCACTTTCTCAAAACTACATTGCCTACTTTAATTTTAATTTTTATTGCAAAACAATTTAAACGTTCGACTAAAGTATCGCTAAAATAACAAATTTTAACAATGTTTTAGCAATGGTTTGCATTGTTAACGTTTTCTAGCGATAGAAAATTTGCATTTCAATATCAACTTTTGAGGATTCCCAATTATTACTCACCTTCTTTCTTATTACTTGAATTTTTCTGAATACAGGGATTAGGGCCTTAAGGGTGTTTTGGAATTTGTAAAGATTCGCACCTTTAATGGTTAATGACGAGCCATAAACTCGTAATTAATATTCAGCAAGCGGACTGGCTCGTAGCTGCTTCAGAATTTAGTATATAAGTTTTTACAAACATAAAATAGTGAGTATTAAGAAATAATCCAAGTATTTGAGTATTAAGCAAAAAGACAAACCCAGTCTCGACTGAATACAATATTATTATACGAGAAATATAGAGTTGAGTTTACTGAAAACTCTTCTTCTCTCATTCAACACATAAAAGTCATCTTTGGCATTCTAACGACGCAACAACGCGTTCTCCAAAAAGTTGCAGTGGATTAAGTCTTTAATCTTCGCAATCACTACCCTCAGAAGCGACATCCGAGTGCAAAGGGTTAATATATCGCTTGAGAAAAATGAAAAGTCTTAGCTGTAGAAACTATTGCTAAGATATACTATTTTAGCTATATTTTAGAAATTTTTCGCAATTTTTTTACTATTTTAGCAATATTTGAACAATAATTTAACGTCTCCCAGCAATAGAAAATTTTAGAAATATGCATTTCTCACTAATCAATTCTGATGTCCCCTCAAAGAAGACATTCGAGTGCAAAGGGTTGATTTAATAAAATAATGAATTGCTACCTAATCTAACTTCAACCGTATCGATATTTCTATTTTAATATATTTCGAAATTGATAGACAATAAAAAATACTTCTTTAAATTATTCTAATATTCGTTACAGCTACATTAGTTTAATAAAAAGATAAATCTGCTATATTGACTCGAAGTCGAAGAAACGTATTCTACATTTTGATCCTTGGAGAACCATTTGCATCGACTTGCAGCGAGCATCTCGATGGTTCTCGAAGGTTTAAAATCTCCAAAAACATCCCCAAATTTCCGTGAAGCCCAAAAAAATACTTCTCTAAATTATTCTAATATTCATTACAGCTACATTAGTTTAATAAAAAGATAAATCTGCTATATTGACTCGAAGTCGAAGAAATGTATTCTACATTTTGATCCTTGGAGAACCATTTACATCGACTTGCAGCGAGCATCGTGTTCTCGAAGGTTTAAAATCTCCAAAAACATCCCCAAATTTCCGTGAAGCCCAAAAAAATACTTCTTTAAATTATTCTAATATTCATTACAGCTACATTAATTTAATAAAAAAATAAATCTGCTATACTGACTCGAAGTCGAAGAAACGTATTCCTTGGAGAACCATTTGCATCGACTTGCAGCGAGCATCTCGATGGTTCTCGAAGGTTTAAAATCTCCAAAAACATCCCCAAATTTCCACGAAGCCCAAAACAGTGAAAACCCAAGCCAAAAGAATGAAAAGAGCCATATTCCCAGCGAGCGATTAAAACGAAACGAGGAACGTGACCGGAAGACCGCAAAGGTTGGCCATCTTCTTCGTGCGCGGCAAGGATTCGAAACGAGGGCGAACGAGGAGTACGCGGGTTCGTTTCTGCTTCGAAATTCAATTAGCGCGGGGACTTTGACGAGGGGAAGCCAGCGGAAGCCAGCAGGGACGTGAAAAGGTTCTCCTCGATCTCTTTTTCCCATTTTGTTTCTTTTTTTCTCTTTTCTTCTTTTTTTTTTTTTTTTTGCAGAGTTTCTTCTGGACAGCGGACACCGAAGGCTGGCGACCGGAAACCCGCGGTTTATCCAAACCGATCGATGCTGCCTCTCGTTTATTTATGCCCTTTGCCAGCCCCCTCGCGCGTCCCTCTCGCGATGGCGTCCCGTTTTTCGCGTGTCCCGTCGAGCTCGGCTCGCGACGCGCTCGAAACTTCGCGGAGCACCCTCGACAAGGTGGATCGCGGCCATCGAGGCCTCTGTCGACCAGCTGGATCGAACGAGGGGGTGAAAAAATGGCCAGTATCTGTGTAGTCCGCGGCGATTGCTTTCGATTCGCGGCGCAGGGGTGGAGAGGGTGCTGTTCCTCGTCGAGTACGAATTTATCCGCGTTGCTTTCAGCGTTCGCAGCGCAGGGGTGGAGAGGGTGCTGATTTTCGTCGAGTACGAATTTATCTGCGTTGTTTGCAGCGTTCCCAGCTGTCTTGTATAACTTTGCAAGTATTATTGTAATTATACACTGTTTTAATGTGTTAACACTTTGCGCTCGAGGGCTTCGAAGCCATTTTAAATTTCTCTTCAATGGAGAGAATGCAAATAATTTTCAGCTCACAGCGTAAGGGCTAAATGAAATCGTAATTACTTCGTTCATTCTGTTAACAAATTACAAATGAAGTTTTGTTATGTAACTGCAAAGAAACTGGTACTTTTGTTTCGAGTGCAAAGGGTTAATACTGTTTGTAAGTATAATTTTGTATTTATATAATTTTATATTTAGTTTCGAGGATTTTTTTTAAAGTTATATTATTACTCTTTGTCTTTTTTTTTATTTGAGGAGGATTATTTGATGAAACGACAGTACAGAGGTTGATTAATAGGGATAATAGTTTGGATAATAGTATTTGCTTGTGTATTGCATAATAATGAGTGGAATAGAGATGAAGCATTAGTTGAATATTACTTGAAATTAATAAAATTAATTTGTTGTAATTTAAAATTTTATTTATGGATTTACTAAACCGTATTTCCACAAGCAAATGCTAAATGTGCTGCAAAAAACAATGAGACTGAGATTAAAATGCAACAAAACATTGTCTGCTTTTATGCGTTTCATGCAATTTGAAACAATTTTCGAAAGGAATTACAACTAGAAACCGAAATTTACTCTAGTGTTCCTTAAAAATTTTAGAACTTAACCCTTTGTACTCTCTATTCTGAGGGGACATCAAAATTGATTAGTAATTCATCTTGTTGCACCGCAGTTTTTTGAGAAATGCATACTTCCCTCAAGTTTTCTACTTAAATGGAAATTTTCTATTGTTGAAGGACGTTAGCAATAGAAACAATTGCTAAAATATCGTAATTTTAGCAATTTTTCTAGATTCTATTGCCAACGTCCATGAAGGAGCAGAGTGCAAAGGGTTAAAGTTCGATTTCTTGAAGACTCTTCTTTTTCTTCAGCCCTCAACCACACTTTAACCCTTTGTATTTGGATGTGCAGCTTTTGCTGCATATTTTCCTCAAATTTTCTAGTGAAATGGAGATTTTTTATTGCTGAGAGACGTTTGCAATAGAAACTATTGCTAAAATATTGTAATTTTAGCAATTTTTCTAGCTTCTATTGTCAACGTCCAATTACTGAAGGGTTAGAGTTCAATTTCTTGAATACTCTTCTCTTTCTTCAACCCTTAACCACACTTTAACCCTTTGTATTTGGATGTGCAGCTTTTGCAGCATATTTCCCTCAAGTTTTTTAGTAAAATGGAGATTTTTTATTGCTGAGAGACGTAAACAATAGAAACTATTGCTAAAATATTCTAATTTTAGCAATATTTTTAGCTTCTATTGCCAACGTCCAGTTACTGAAGGGTTAGAGTTAGATTTCTTGAAGACTCTTCTCTTTCTTCAACCCTCAATCACACTTTAACCCTTTGCACTTGGATGTGCAGCTTTTGCTGCATATTTCCCTCAAGTTTTCTAGTGAAATGGAGATTTTTATTGCTGAGAGACGTTTGCAATAGAAACTATTGCTAAAATATTGTAATTTTAGCAATATTTCTAGCTTCTATTGTCAACGTCCAATTACTGAAGGGTTAGAGTTTGATTTCTTGAAGACTCTTCTCTTTCTTCAACCCTCAACCCCACTTTAACCCTTTCTACTTGGATGTGCAGCTTTTGCTGCATATTTCCCTCAAGTTTTTTAGTGAAATGGAGATTTTTATTGCTGAGAGACGTTTGCAATAGAAACTATTGCTAAAATATTGTAATTTTAGCAATTTTTCTAGCTTTTATTGCCACGTCCAAGAAGGAGCAGAGTGCAAAGGGTTAAAAAGTGTTTTGCGATGAGAAAAGTTTGGGAAATACTGTGCTAAACTATATTTTGCCTTTTGTATTTATCAAATTTTATTTCATAACCGTATCCATCATAACTTGATGCCCTGAGAATTTCAATTTCCAAATAACAAACAAAATGATTTATATTTTACTTATTTTGAGTTTCCTCAACCCCCATAAAATCATCTTTCAACTGCCCTTTTTAAGAGGTTCTCCTCCTCCTTTAACAGAAGTTAGAAAAAAATTTGATTTTATTTTTATATTAAATTTTTTTCCATCTCCTGTTAAATCAAAATCCTACGAAAGAAGCTCGCATAAAAACAGAATTGGATCTGCTCATCGAACACAGTCGACTGGTTAAATTAACCTAATTTGCGCCACTCTAAATCTAAGTTTCTTCTAACACGGATTCCACATAACACTGCACGAATTAATCGCGTTATATGAGGGTTCCCTGTACAAATATACAACACTCTGCCTCTATTTTTACTCCTGGAACACATCAACGCCCTTTTGCAAAAAAAAACGAGGGATGTCCTGCGCGTTCGCCACAGTCTCCATCAAACTTTTTTCTTCCCTCTTCTCTCTATTTTTTTTTTTTTTTTTTAAAGAAAAATGAAGGCTCGCATGATTTGTGGCGAAAACCTGGCGCAAACGCGTGGAAACGATTTCAGCTGGGGATGATAACACCGCTGGTGTATATAATATCGGTGAATAAACGCGTGCACCCCCTTCGTTCATCCCCCTCGCCGTTCTATTACGTATGCGTTCGTGTAACGAGCAATTCCCGAGCGAGTGTCCCGGAAAATGTAGCCCTGAAATTTGTCACGGCGCCTGGAAATCGAGCCGCTCGATTAAGCCAGCGAAATACAGCAGAGACTCGTACAACGCGCTCTCTTACAACGCGAGTTTTCACGCAACGCGATGAAAAATTAGCGACTCATACTTTTCACACTGTTTTTTATTTTTTGCCTCGAATCGACAACATATTGTGGAAATTGAGAAATTAAATTTATTTATAATTGTGGAAAGCAGACTTCTCGTTGCTCTTCTTTTTTTGCCTCGAATCGAGAAAAGGAAAACGATCTTTTTGGATATTGTGAAAATTGGAAAATTGAATTTATTTATAATTGTGGAAAGCAGACTTCTCGTTGCTCTTCTTTTTTTGCCTCGAATCGCGAAAAGGAAAGCGATTTTTTTGGATATTGTGGAAATTAAAAATTAAATTTATTTATAATTGTGGAAAGCAGACTTCTCGTTGCTCTTCTTTTTTTGCCTCGAATCGAAAAAAGGAAAGCGATCTTTTTGGATATTGTGGACATTGTAAAATTAAATTTATTTATAATTGTGGAAAGCAGACTTCTCGTTGCTCTTCTTTTTTTGCCTCGAATCGAGAAAAGGAAAACGATCTTTTTGGATATTGTGAAAATTGGAAAATTGAATTTATTTATAATTGTGGAAAGCAGACTTCTCGTTGCTCTTTTTTTTTTGCCTCGAATCGCGAAAAGGAAAACGATCTTTTTGGATATTTTGGAAATTGAGAAATTAAATTTATTTATAATTGTGGAAAGCAGACTTCTCGTTGCTCTTTTTTTCTTGCCTCGAATCGCGAAAAGGAAAGCGATTTTTTTGGACATTGTGGAAATTGAGAAATTAAATTTATTTATAATTGTGGAAAGCAGAATTCTCGTTGCTCTTCGTTTTTTTCCTCGAATCGCGAAAAGGAAAACGATTTTTTTGGATATTGTGGAAATTGAGAAATTAAATTTATTTATAATTGTGGAAAGCAGACTTCTCGTTGCTCTTCTTTTTTGCCTCGAATTGAGAAAAGGAAAACGATCTCTTTGGATATTTTGGACATTGAGAAATTAAATTTATTTATAATTGTGGATAGCAGACTTCTCGTTGCTCTTCTTTTTTGCCTCGAATCGAGAAAAGGAAACGATCTTTTTGGACATTGTGGAAATTGAGAAATTAAATTTATTTATAATTGTGGAAAGCAGACTTCTCGTTGCTCTTCTTTTTTTGCCTCGAATCGCGAAAAGGAAAGCGATTTTTTTGGATATTGTGGAAATTAAAAATTAAATTTATTTATAATTGTGGAAAGCAGAATTCTCGTTGCTCTTCGTTTTTTTCCTCGAATCGAAAAAAGGAAAACGATCTTTTTGGATATTGTGGAAATTGAGAAATTAAATTTATTTATAATTGTGGAAAGCAGACTTCTCGTTGCTCTTCTTAAACTGAATCGCATTTCACACACACATTGTTATTTATATTACGATTTTTATATTACTTTGTTTTCCAGGCACTCACACAAATAATCAATATTCGAGAATATTCACAATCATTCCAGAATATTCACCATCATTTTCATAATTATAAACGTTCACACCCCTGATTCACCTTCAAATACTCATTCTTTCATTTTTCGTGGTCCACAATATTGAAATTCGAATTTTAGATAGTCTTGCATTTGGACAAGTTGCAATGTCTGAACAAAAGCATTTTGGTCTACATAAAACTACCATAAAAGCTATAAAAAAAATGAGACTGCTATTAGAAAGTCGTTATGATTAATAATCATTTTAATAAAATGTTTAAGATCGTAAAATCCTTGAGAACTCATGGTTTATTGTATTATTTTTGCTGATTTCTTAGGATTGGAACCATTTTTCTATTTTTCCATAGATGCAATGTGTAATGGACTCTCGTATAACGCGGATTCACGCGATACAACGCGATAAACAACCCCATATCACGTGTCAGATAATATTTCACATAGTTTCTGATTTTTTGTCTAAAAAAAGCAAAAGCAGCTTATTTATTTTTCACACATAAATAGTAAAGCTGACAATTTAAAAGAGGTAATAATTTATAAAAAAAATAATAATACATATACGCATTTAAAGATATAAGAAGAAAATAATGTTATTCAACTTTTAACAAAAATAAAAACATCCACTTTACTATTTACGCAGAAATAAGAACACAAGAAAAATAATGAAAAACATAAAAAATAAACTTCTAAAAACACACTATACAGAAGGATAATAATCTTAAATATCTTTGTTTAATAATTATATTATATTATATTAAAAATAAAAACATCCACTTTACTATTTACGCAGAAATAAGAACACAAGGAAAATAAGGAAAAACATAAAAAATAAACTTCTAAAAACACACTATACAGAAGGATAATAATCTTAAATATCCTTGTTTAATAATTTACTATCCTTGTTTGTTAATCAATAATTTAAGAGCTTCAATTTTTATGTTATGGAATATTCTAGAGTGTTTTTAAACAAATTGAGTCAGTTGTTCATCGTGCATTATTGAGAAAACATATAGTTATAAAAACGTTTTAATCTCTTTGTATTTAATTTTAAAATAACAAGTATCCTACAATGCTTACATAATTTGCGTTATACCTGCAAAATTCTCACGAAACACGATTTCGTGCAGTGTCTACCAACTACGAGGGTGGTCCCAGAAGTACCTGGCCTAACCTAGAGCTGGCGGTAGTTGCTAAAAAAATACCACTGTATTAGAAAGTACCCAATCTATAAAGCATATGTCTCAAGTTTGAAGACGCCATGATGTTTAGTATTTGTTTGACAGCCATCAATAGTGAACGTTTTCAGTGAATTTGTAAACATGGAAAAAATTGGTCATCGTTATGTGATACAATACTTTTATTTGAAAGGCCTCAGCCCAACCAATATAAAAGCTGAACTAGATTCTACTCTGGGTGAGACTGCTCCTTCGTTTGCAACAGTAAAATATTGGGTAGCAGTCGACGAGCATCGCAGTGGTCGACCAAATCAGGTGACGACTCCAGAAATGTTGAAGAAAATCCACAAAGCGGTACTGGATGATCGTCGACTGAAAGTGCGCGAGCTAGCAGACATAGTAGGCATTTCAAAAAGTGCAGTACATCGCATATTAACTGAAAATTTGGACATGAGAAAGCTGTGCGCAAGATGGTTGCCGCGTTTGCTCACAATGGAACAAAAACAGATTCGTGAAGATGTTTCCAACGAGTGTTTGGCAATGTTTCGCAAAAATAAAGCCGAATTTTTGCGCCGTTTCATAACCATGGATGAAACATGGGTCCACCACTTCACAGCCGAAACAAAAGAACAATTAAAACAATGGACTGAAAAAGGAGAACCGACTCCAAAGAAGGCAAAGACCGTTCCATCTGCAGGCAAGGTCATGGCGTCGGTTTTTTGGGCTGCGCGTGGGATAATTTTTATTGACTACCTTCAAAAAGGAAAAACTATCAACGGCGAGTATTATGCGAACTTATTGCAACGTTTGATCAAAGAAATCAAGCAAAAACGGCCGCATTTGGCTAGGAAGAAAGTGTTGTTTCATCAAGACGATGCACCAGCTCACACATCCGTTATTGCAATGGCCAAAATTAATGAATTAAAGTTTGAATTGCTACCTCGTGCACCCTATTCGCCAGATTTAGCTCCCTCGGATTATTTTCTGTTCCCAGACTTGAAAAAATGGCTCGCTGGTCAAAGATTTTCCACCAATGAAGAGGTGATGTCGGCAGTTAATGGCTATTTTGAGGAGCTTGACAATTCTTATTATAAAAAGGGTATCGAACTTATTGAACATCGCTGGGAAAAGTGTATAGAGCTGAAAGGAGATTATGTTGAAAAATGAATATAATTTTTTCCAAAATTTTTACGGTTTCCTTGTTGGGCCAGGTACTTCTGGGACCATCCTCGTAATAACCGCGTTCTACGAGGGTGAGCGATGTATATATGCTGCATCATCGAAAAAAGAACGCTCGAAACGTAAATGGAAGAACGGAACGTTTGCGTGGCTATTATTTGAATAAATTCGCGGATCATGGAAACGCTGACGGCCACGTGAATAAATCACGGCTCGCGTTCGATAATTAATTACGCGTGTGCCGCGTCGACAACCTGGCGTAGTTGCTGGACGCCCACGCTGCTCTCTCTCCCTCTTAGTTTATGTTAATTTATTAAATAAATATGTATTATACCGCAATTTTTCTCTTAATGCGCGAGATTGCTCAGCACGATCGTGTATTGGTTCGAGGCTAATCTAAACTGGCACGGAAACGAGGCAAAACGTATAATTACGCTGTCCCTATCGCGCGGCGTTAAAACGAACGATATATCTATATGCGCACGTGTACAGTGAGCAATGAAAATGTATCAACATTGCTATAAATCTCTATCTTAAACCAGGTTTATTTTAATCTCTTCCGTGTGCGCCTATAATTTCTTTAAAGGGAGAATTAATATTGTAAACTGCGTTTTTTTAAATTGATACAGTTGATCTGAAAAATATTCGGTTGCTTTAAGTAAATTGTAGGATCGCAAGTAAAATTCCCTTTTTTTTTTATTTTATTTAACGGTGGATTTTATTCTAAAGAAATCAATGACTTTCAAAGAAATTTAGCAATCTTGTAAAATTAGAAACAGAGGAACAGAGTTTTCAATTTAGGGACTGATCGTTTAGTATTTTTTGTTAACAAAATACTGACCAAATACTGACCACTTAATTTGTTGCACATTGACAACTCGATTTTTAAAAATTAGATGTAAATGATTAACTTAATTTTCAGGCACAGTTTCGAATTTTGTATTTATACTGACTATTTATGTACTCATCGTTTAACATTCTTATACTGACCATTTTGTTAACAAAATATTGACCAAATACTGACCACTTAATTCGTTGCCCAACAACAACTCGATTTTTAAAAATTAAATACAGCTGATTAACTTAATTCTCAGACACAGAGTTTGGAATTTTATATCTATACTGACCATTCAAGGTCTGTATTTACATACAGATCGTTTAACATTTTTACACTGACCATTTTGATAATAAAATACTGACCACTTAATTTATTACCCATCGACAACTCGATTTTCAAAAATTAAATACACCTGAGTGAGTAACTTAATTCTCAGACACAGAGTTTCGAATCTTTTATCTATACTAACAATTAACTATTTACATACAGATTGTTTAATATTTTTACACTGACCATTTTGATAATAAAATACTGACCACTTAATTTATTGCCCATCGACAACTCGATTTCCAAAAATTAAATACACCTGATTAACTTAATTCTCAGGCACAGAGTTTCCAAGTTTTTATTTATACTAACCATTCACTATTTACGTACAGATCACCTAACACTGACCATTTTGATAATAAAATACTGACCACTTAATTTATTGCCCATCGACAACTCAATTTTTTAAAATTAAATATACCTGAGTAATTTAATTCTCAGACACAGAGTTTCCAAGTTTTTATCTATACTAACCATTCACTATTTACGTACAGATCATTTAACATTTTTACACTGACCATTTAGTTAATAAAATACTGGCCACTTAATTTATTACCCATCGACAACTCAATTTTTTAAAATTAAATATACCTGAGTAATTTAATTCTCAGACTCAGAGTTTCGAATTTTATATCTAAACTGACCATTCACTATTTATATACAGATTGTTTAACATTTTTATACTGACCATTTTGATAATAAAATACTGACCACTTAATTTATTGCCCATCGACAACTCGATTTTTAAAAATTAGATGTACCCGATTAACTTAATTCTTAGGCACAAAGTTTCAACTGACCCTCCATTCTGAGTAAGCAGATCAGAGGTAAAAAATCACAGTGATCATTCTTCGAAAAGAATACAATTTCCATTACTCGCTTCAACGTTCGACTACTTTACGCTAACGCGAGAGACGCGCCATTTGCAACGGAAGTCCTCCAGAGAGGAAGCGTGCACCCTCGAGTCGAATCGACCCTTTGGTAGCAATGGCGAACGTCCATCGAAACGTTACCAATTAGACCAGCGATCCGTGCAAGGAGCCAGCTTTGATTCCACCGCTGCTGGCCTCGCTTCCTTGCTCCAATTAGTTACTCACGACCACTGCACCCCTCGTCTCCTCGATGCTAATTCGCGAGCCATTTCCCCACCAGCTGGTTGGTGGCTTAATTCGAAATGGAACGCGAGCGAACGAGACTGGTGATCGCTTTCGAAAAAACGACGACGACAAAGAATCGCGACTTCGCGCAATTAGGTCACTCTCGTTATCCCTCTCATCGATCTTCCCACCGTTTGCTTTGACGCGCCACGTTTCGCTGGCGGATCGTTTCGCCTTTTCTTTCCGCCTTTTTTCTGTCGAGGGGGCGGTGGACGAACCGATCGAGAAGTTTGATGGATTTCGAGAGAGGGATCGAGGAACGGGACGGCGTTAAAGATTGATGGCGTGTACTTACGGTGTCCGAGACGGTGAGAGGGTTGAAGGTACTCGTGCGCGAGGCGACGATGATGGCGGAGGTGGAGGAGAAGCCCCTCGTTCGATCCTGCGAGGGCCAAGATCCGCTTTCCCGCCCTTTCGTCTACATTCCCAAGTCACGGATCATCGCTTAGCTGAAACAGCGAGAGGGGAGAGAGATGAGTAAGAAGACTGACGATCGTTCGTTTCGAGGAGAGGGGAAAGAAATTTTTAGCGTTGGAGATTGATGAGCTAGCTTTGGATATTTAATTGTGTCATTTTTAGCGTTGGCGATTGATGAGCTAGCTTTGGATATTTAATTGTTTCATTTTTAGCGTTGACGTTGGATGAGCTAGCTTTGCATATTTAATTGTTTCATTTTTAGCGTTGGCGATTGATGAGCTAGCTTTGGCTATTTAATTGTTTCATTTTTAGCGTGGGCGTTGGATAAACTAGCTTTGGATATTTAATTGTTTCATTTTTAGCGTTGGCGTTGGATGAGCTAGCTTTGGCATTGGATGACCTAGCTCTGGCTATTTAATTGTTTCATTTTTAGCGTTGGCGATGGATGAACTAGCTTTGGATATTTAATTGTGTCATTTTTAGCGTTGACGTTTGATGAGCTAGCTTTGGTTATTTAATTGTGTCATTTTTAGCGTTGGCGATTGATGAACTAGCTTTGGATATTTAATTGTGTCATTTTTTGCGTTAGCAATGGATGAACTAGTTTTGGCTATTTAATTGTGTCATTTTTAGCGTTGACGTTTGATGAGCTAGCTTTGGTTATTTAATTGTGTCATTTTTAGCGTTGGCGATTGATGAACTAGCTTTGGATATTTAATTGTGTCATTTTTTGCGTTAGCAATGGATGAACTAGTTTTGGCTATTTAATTGTGTCATTTTTAGCGTTGGAGATTAATGAGCTACCTTCGAATTTTTAATTGTTTCATTTTTAGCGTTGGCGTTGGATGAACTAGCTTTGGATATTTAATTGTTTCATTTTTAGCGTTGGCGTTGGATGAACTAGCTTTGGATATTTAATTGTGCCATTTTTAGCGTTGGCGATTGATGAGCTAGCTTTGGATATCTAATTGTTTCATTTTTAGCGTTGGCGTTGGATGAGCTAGCTTTGGATATTTAATTGTTTCTAGGAAGTTGATTATTGTTTTGTGTACTAACGTTGCTTTCGTTGATGAAAATTTATTATATTGCAATGACTGGCTAGGCGAACATTATTGTTTTGTTCTAATATTAAGTATTATTCTTCCTACTTTATGAAATCTGTGCGTTTCTTACGTGCAAAATCCATTAATATTTCGCTATTTTTCTAAGAGGTATCAAAATTAAGTGTAAACAATTTTTGTATGTTTATTTAGGTGTGGTATCCTGCGTATACTGAGTGTGACGCTGTACTTTGGGTCGTCAGCCATTTGCCAGCCTCCAAAGTCGACAACAACTGCCATTAGACATCATTTTCAAGCTTATATGATTTAAAAAAAAAATTTAATCAAATTTTATACGATCTTGAATGAATTAGCTGGTCTCTCAACTCTGGAAGCTCAAGATTTTGATCCTGAACGATCTGTGAAAGTTGCAAAAGCAGTAAATAATAATATTGCATGCTACACTTGAATTTCTGAAAAAAAGAAAAGAGCTAGAAGACAATAAATATATGTATTTACATTCTGTTATGTGCAATAAATAATATTTTCTTGAGTGTAATATATATAGATCTATTTTACCAAAATATATTTTTACCAAAAATGTTAAATTTTGCGCTTTCCTCGATTTACACGAAAACTTTCAGAACCAACTAATCGCGTAATTCGAGGATTTAATCCAAAGTTTGTTATTAACCCTTAAAGCTCCAAGTGTGCCTCTCAGGCACCACCTAATTATAATTAACATAAATATTTTAATCAAAATTCTATTACTTCTGAGAAGAATAAAGATTGTTTTGAATAACTTTAATATTATTATTTACACGTCACTGTAGAATTAAAAATCTGAAACTTAAAAACTTGCAAGTAGTCGATATTCACAGTTAAGGGTTAATATCTCAGAAACTAACAAATAATCGAAGCTAAAATTGTACATCTGAGACCTTCCTCCTCCTTTTTACCACCCTTTAAAATTTCGTTCAGATATCATACGTACTATGCGAGAAATTCTCTCAGAATTATCGAGTTCCGTTGGCTCGTCAAATTTTTCTTCTCAAAGGAAAGCGTCCTTCCGTTGCTGGAATCGAACTGTTTGTACCAGAATTCGATCGTTGCAGAGACAACGTGGTTTGCGTGATCGAAAAATTCGGTTTGAGGATGGAAAAGGGTGGTATTGTAAGGGTGAAACGTGGAGGAGGACGAGGAATTGGAGGTTTTCTCTCTTCGCGATGGTCTTTTTACGAGAGCGTCGTCTCGCAGCCATTAAGGAAGCTGTTATCTCTGTCTTCGAGGAACCCCTCGTTTGGACAAAATATTTTTCTCTGAGATTTTCTTTGGAGACACGTGATAGTGCTTCACCTTTGGCGAGATGAAGTTTGAGAAGTCGAAGGACTGTTTTTGAACGACGCTGCGCTAGCTATGGCGATTGTTATTGCTGATACTGTTATACTGTTTAATATTAAATGAAAACTCTTGATATTTAATATTTAATATTAAATGAAAACTCTTGATATTTTATATTTAATATTAAATGAAAACTCTTGATATTTAATATTTAATATTAAATGAAAACTCTTGATATTTAATATTTAATATTAAATGAAAACTCTTGATATTTAATATTTAATATTAAATGAATAATATTTTGAACTCATGTTATATGGATATAGCACAAATATCACTTAATTTTCTTAATTAATGATTTTAATTGTTACCAAATAAGTTTCTATATATTAAATAAAGATCTGAATGATTGTATGTAATAATATTTTGAACTCATGTTATATGGATATAGCACAAATATCACTTAATTTTCTTAATTAATGATTTTAATCGTTACCAAATAAATTTCTATATATTAAATAAAGATCTGAATGATTGTATGTAATAATATTTTGAACTCATGTTATATGGATATAGCACAAATATCACTTAATTTTCTTAATTAATGATTTTAATTGTTACCAAATAAGTTTCTATGTATTAAATAAAGATCTGAATGCTAATTTGATTGGATGCTAAATTTACTTGACAATAATACGCGATATCACTTGTAAAAGATGCACAATAGCTATTTGATATCACTAGAGAATTATTTATAAAATATAAAGATTTGTATTAAAAGAAAGACTTTATTTGAGACAAAGAACCACGCACTGCGAACATTCACGAACCACCTCTGTCGACTTCCTCCTTGAAACTAAATGCTAGAGGCGATCGTCGAGCAACTGTGCCTCGATAAAAACAATAATACGCGATATCACCTGTAAAGTATGCACAATAACTATTTGATATCACTAGAGAATTATTTATAAAATATAAAGATTTGTATTAAAAGAAAGACTTTATTTGAGACAAAGAACCACGCACTGCGAAAATTCACGAACCACCTCTGTCGACTTCCTCCTAGAGACTAAAGCAAAGTGTGTGTCGATCAAAACAATAACAAGCGTCGACGATCTACGGTTCAGTATTTCCTACATTCGACTATCTGCAGTGTTATATTCTCTCTACTAAATAATATTCACAATTTCTTTCAATTTCTTATAATTATTGTTATGATTATATTATATTTTTATAATTATTATTTTAATTATATTACAATATTATAATTATTATTATAGTTATATTATGATCTTATAATTATTATTATAATTATATTATATTTTTGTAATTATTATTTTAATTATATTATATTTTTATAATTTTTATTTTAATTATATTATATTTTTATAATTATTATTTTAATTATATTATATTTTTATAATTATTATTTTAATTATATTACAATCTTATAATTATTATTATAGTTATATTATGATCTTATAATTATTATTACAATTATATTATATTTTTATAATAATTATTACTATTTCTTTCAATTTCTTATAATTATTACTATGATTATATTATATTTTTATAATTATTATTATAATTATATTATACTTTTATAATTATTATTTTAATTATATTACAATCTTATAATTATTATTACAATTATATTATATTTTTATAATAATTATTATTATTTCTTTCAATTACTTATAATTATTACTATGATTATATTATATTTTTATAATTATTATTTTAATTATATTACAATCTTATAATTATTACTATAATTATATTATGATCTTATAATTATTATTATAATTATATTATACTTTTATAATTATTATTTTAATTATATTACACTCTTATAATTATTATTATAATTATATTATACTTTTATAATTATTATTTTAATTATATTACAATCTTATAATTATTATTATAATTATATTATGATCTTATAATTATTATTACAATTATATTATATATTTATAATAATAATTATTATTTCTTATAATTATTAATACTATTCATTTCTATGAATACATAGAATCCATACATGTCTTTCAGCCCTTTTCTTTTCTTCAGAAATTCGGGTGTACCATGAAATATCATTATTCATCGCTTTTGCAACTTTCGCAGATTATTCAGGATCAGGATTTTAAGCTTCGAGACCAGCTAATCCTACCCAGATCATATAAAATTTAAATCTCTTCTTTTTAAATCGCGTACGTGGAGGACTGACTGTGTTCATTTCTTCATAAAATAAAGCGTAGTATGTAATATAATTATTCATCGCTTTTGCAACTTTCGTAGATCATTCAGAATCAGGATTTTAAGCTTCGAGACCAACTAATCCATCTCAGATCATATAAAATTTAATTCTTTTATTTTTTTAGATTGCGTAAGTCGAGGACTGACTGTTTTCATCTCTTCATAAATTAACCCTTTGCTTTTTCCTGGTCGTAGGCGATAGAAGCTAGAAATATCGCTAAAATAGCAATATTTAGCTATAGTTTCTATTGACCACGTCCAGCAATAGGAAATTTTCATTTCAATAGAAAATTTAAAAAAAATATGCAGTAAAAGGTGCACATCTGAGTGCAGAGGGTTAAAGTATGATTGAGGGCTGAAGAAAGAGAAGAGTCTTCAAGAAATCGAACTTTAACCCTTCAGTAACTGACTGTTGGCAATAGAAGCTAGAAATATTGATAAAATAGCAATATTTAGCTATAGTTTCCATTGCCTACTGCGGTGGAATAAGTTTGATCGCTAATCCCCTCGCAGGGAACATCCGAGTGCAAAGGGTTAAAGTGCACCGCTTCTATAACTTTCACAGATGGTTCAGAATCAGTTTCTTGAGCTCCAAAACCTGCTAATCCTCCTCAGATCATACAAATTTAATTTAATTTTTTTAAATCACCTAAGTCGAGGACTGATTGTTTTCTTCTTTTCATAAATTAACCCTTTGCTCCTTTCTGGATGTTGGCAATAGAAGCTAGAAATATCGCTAAAATAGCAATATTTGGCAATAGTTTCTATTGCTGATGTCTACCAGCAATAGGAAATTTATGAGAAATATGCATTTCTCAAAAAGTTGCGGTGGAATAAGTTTGATCGCTAATTCCCTCGCAGGGAATATCAGAGTGCAAAGGGTTAAAGTGCACCACTTCTATAACCTTCATAGATCGTTCAAAATCATGCTCTTGACCTCCAAAACCTGCTAATCCCTTTCAGATTATATAAAATTTAATTCTTTTCTTTTGTTTAGATTGCGTAAGTCGAGGACTGACTGTTTTCTTCTTTTCATAAATTAACCCTTTGCTCCTTTCTGGATGTTGGCAATAGAAGCTAGAAATATCACTAAAATAGCAATATTTAGCTATAGTTTCTATTGCCAACGTCTTCCAGCAATAGAAAATTTCCATTTCAATAGAGAATTTGAGAGAAATATGCTTTTCTCAAAAACCTGCGATGGAACAAGTTTGTCCTCCTCAGAGACATATTGGTCGTTGGCAATAGAAGCTAGAAATATCGCTAAAATAGCAATATTTTAGCAATATTTAGCCATTGCCAACGTCTCCCAGCAGTAAGTAATTTATGAGAAATATGCATTTCTCAAAAAGCTGCGGTGGAATAAGTTTGATCGCAAATCCCCTAGGAGGGGACATCCAAGTACAAAGGGTTAAAGTGCACCGCTTCCATAACTCTCAGAGATCATTCAAAATCCAACTCTTGAGCTCCAAAATCTGCTAATCCCTCCCACATAATTTTTTTAAATCGTCTAAGTCGAGGACTAACTGTTTTCTTCTCTTCATAAATTAACCCTTTGCTCCTTCTTGGGTGTTGGCAATATTTCTTTTTAGAAATATATATAAATATTATTTAGATATATTATTTAGAAATATTATTTCTTCTATATTTTCTTTTTAGAAATATTGCTAAAATAACAATATTTTAGCAATATTTAGCTATTGCCAACGTCTCCCAGCAATAAGAAATTTGTGAAAAATATTCCACCGCAGCTTTTTGAGAGATGCATAAGTTTGATCGCAAATCCCCAGGAGGAGACATCCAGGTACAAAGGGTTAAAGTGCAGTGCTTCCATAACTCTCAGAGATCATTCAAAATCAAACTCTTGAGCTCTAAAACCTGCTAATCCCTCCCACATAATTCTTTCAAATCTTCTAAGTCGAGCACTAACTGTTTTTTTCTCTTCATAAATTAACCCTCTGTTCCTTCTTGGGCGTTGGCAATAGAAGCTAAAAATATTCCTAAAATAGCAATATTTTAGCAATATTTCAGCAATATTTAGCTATTGCCAATATCTCCCAGCAATAAGAAATTTGTGAAAAATATTCCACCGTAGCTTTTTGAGAGATGCATAAGTTTGATCGCAAATCCCCTAGAGGTGACATCCAAGTACAAAGGATCAAAGTGAAAAACTCTTGAGCTCCAACACCTGCTAATCCCTCCCACGCAATTCTTCTAAACCATCTAACTCAAGAACTACTCGCGTTACACAAAACTCGAATCGACCCCTACGAAACCTCCCCTTGGCAATCGAAATACCACGATCGCGAACGTGGAAGTCATCCAAGGGGGTGGAACGTATGCCACTCGCGGGAATACGAACGGACTGGCGAAACGCGGAGAACCGGGGGCTCTTTAATAAAGCCGTATATTCGGTTCTTAGCTGGATCGAGGACGCCTCTTGTCGCGACCCACACCCCCAGCGGGTGCTGCTGGCCCGTCGACCAGGGGCGGCCCGTAAATTCCAGGTTCTGTCGGCCTGGAACGGGCAAATAGACCGGGTACACACGTACGCCGCCGAACAATCGAGGAATTTCTAATAAGCGTGCGCCCCACTTTCGGAATTCATTTCGCGGCGGCAGCGCGCCGCGTCTCGCCTCGCGGGGAACGCGGATAATGAATTTGGATCGCGGCGCGGCCAAGATATCCGGTGTACAGTGGCGTGGAAAAGTTCCTGGTTGAAAGGTTTTTGGGAGTTTTCTTCCAAAAAAAAAAAAAAAAAGAGAAAAAGAGGAAAAGAGAAACAGGAGGCGTTATTGTGAGGATATTGAAATAACAAATGAGTGGTTGGATGGTGAATGGTAAGAAGCTTTAGGCGTCGAGGAATTCAGAGATCACAGTTTAGATGACACAAAGGTGCATAGACAGTTCTACTTAAAAGAATACTCTATTTTCCATTTTATGGGAACCTTTAGGCATCGAGGAATTCTTAGACCGCAGTTTAGACGACACAAAGATGCATAATAGACAATTCTACTCTATTTTCCATTCTATGGTAAATGGTCCGCAACTTTAGGCGTCGAGGAATGCAAAGATCACAGTTTGGATGATACAAAGATGCACAGGCAGTTCTACTTAAAAGAATACTCTATTTTCCATTTTATGGTAAATGGTAAGAAGCTTTAGGCGTCGTGGAATTCTGAGACCACAGTTTAGACGACACAAAGATGGATGATAGACAGTTCTATTTAAAAGAATATTCTATTTTCCATTTTATGGTAAATGGTAAGAAGCTTTAGGCGTCGAGGCACTCTGAGACCACAATTTAAACGACACAAAGATGCATAATAGACAGTTCTACTCTATTTTCCATTTTATGGTAAATGGTCTGCAGTTTTAGGCGTCGAGGAATTCGGAGATCGCAGTTTAGACGACACAAAGATGCATAATAGACAATTCTACTCTATTTTTCATTTTATGGTAAATGGTCTGCAGCTTTAGGCGTCGAGGAATGCAAAGATCACAGTTTGGATGATACAAAGATGCACAGGCAGTTCTATTTAAAAGAATACTCCATTTTCCATTTTATGATAAATGGTAAGAAGCTTTAGGCGTCGAGGAATTCTGAGACTACAGTTTAGACGACACAAAGATGCACAATAGACAGTTCTACTTAGAAAAGTACTCTATTTTCCATTTTATGGTAAATGGTAACAAGCTTTAGGCGTCGTGGAATTCTGAGATCACAGTTTAGACGACACAAAGATGCATGATAGACAGTTCTATTTAAAAGAATATTCTATTTTCCATTTTATGGTAAATGGTAAGAAGCTTTAGGCGTCGAGGAACTCTGAGACCACAATTTAAACGACACAAAGATGCATAATAGACAGTTCTACTCTATTTTCCATTTTATGGTAAATGGTAAGAAGCTTTAGGCGTCGAGGAATTCGGAGATCGCAGTTTAGACGACACAAAGATGCATAATAGACAATTCTACTCTATTTTCCATTTTATGGTAAATGGTCCGCAGTTTTAGGCGTCGAGGAATTCTGAGACCACAGTTTAGACGACACAAAGATGCATAATAGACAGTTCTACTTAAAAAAATACTCTATTTTCCATGTTATGGTAAATGGTCCACAGTTTTATGCATCGAGGAATTCTGAGACCACAGTTTAGACGACACAAAGATGCATAATAGACAATTCTACTCTATTTTCCATTTTATGGTAAATGGTCCGCAGTTTTAGGCGTCGAGGAATTCAGAGACCATAGTTTAGACAACACAAGGATGCATAATAGACAGTTCTACTTTAAAAAATACTCTATTTTCCATGTTATGGTAAATGGTCCGCAACTTTAGGCATCGAGGAATTCAGAGACCATAGTTTAGACGACACAAAGATGCATGTTAGACAGTTCTATTTAAAAGAATATTCTATTTTCCATTTTATGGTAAATGGTCCGCAACTTTAAGCGTCGAGGAATTCAGAGATCACAAATTTAAATGATACAAAGATGCACAGACATTCTACTTAAAATTTTATGGTAAATGGTCCGCAGTTTTAGGCGTTGAGAAATTTGGAGACCACAGTTTAGACGACACAAAGATGCACAGACAGTTCTCTTTAAAATTTTATGGTAAATGGTCCACAACTTTAGGCATCGAGGAATTCAGAGATCACAAATTTAGACGACACAAAGATGCGTAATAGACAGTTCTACTTAAAAGAACACTCTATTTTCCATTTTATGGTAAATGGTCCATAGTTTTAGGCATCGAGAAATTTGGAGACCACAGTTTAGACGACACAAAGATGCGTAATAGACAGTTCTACTTAAAAGAATACTCTATTTTCCATTTTATGGTAAATGGTAGCTTTTACACAGACAGTTCTACTTAAAAGAATACTCTAT
The DNA here is from genome assembly GCA_963969225.1 of Xylocopa violacea. Taxonomy (NCBI): domain Eukaryota; kingdom Metazoa; phylum Arthropoda; class Insecta; order Hymenoptera; family Apidae; genus Xylocopa; species Xylocopa violacea. The sequence goes on from CAXAJV010000004.1 coordinate 28,849,933, forward strand.
TTTTACTTGCTCTATCAAAATCTCTTCAGAGGTTCGTATTAGGAAATGTAAGTTGTTTGGTATTAAAATTGATGATGAAATATGTTTAAAGCAATTTTTTAACGTTTTGCGTGTGTGCAAGTCGAAGTTATTTTAGTTGAAACAAATTGAGTTGTTTGAAATGTTGAAATCTATCATAATTTTAATTGAAAGAAGTTGTCTTCTTTGCAGTGTTGAAATCTATTATAATTTTAGTCAAAAGAACTCGAGTTTCTTGAATATTTTGAGTTTTTGAAAGTGAAAATTTCTTTGATGCATAGATAAAAAAGTGTAAAACTCGAAATCAATTGAATCCAGAAAAAATGTAGACGTTTTTAAATCAAAATTCGATATCTTTTTCCTTATTTTGTACACTGCACATTGTTTTTTTTTTTCTTTATGCTACGTTCAAGTACGAAGAACAAAAATTGGTGCAAAAATGTTGACTTTAGTCCATGGAACTAATTTCGAATGTTTCGAAAGTTTCGAGCACTCTGAGACCTTGCAAAGTTATAGAGAGAGTTTTGGAAGTTTAGAAATTAGGTTGGAAACCATCCCTGAAGAAATATACGCACGTGTGTTTATTAATTTTTCAAATCGATTTTATACTTCTGCGCTCTTATTTTTGTAAATTTCAAAATTGATAAATGATATTAAAAACAATCTAAAGAAATATTTTTCTATATATTTTCTATAATATTAAAAACAATCTAAAGGAATATTTTTCTATTTGTAAATTTTCAGTGAAATGAAAAGTAACAAATAATTTAAAAATAATATGAACATATATTGAAATTATGCAATAAATCTAAGATTTTTAAACAAATATTGCCCCACATATGTGCAGATGTACAAAATTGCATAATTACTTTTGAGCAAAGCTTCAAGCTAGATTATATTTTTTAATTAACTCGATTTATTGCTCCTTTTTCTTAACACTGCAACTACTTATTACAAACATTCTATAATTTTAATAAAAATATAAATATCTACTTGTCATCCATTTATACTTATTCTATTTTTTTTGAAAAAAATTGAAATACAATTCCAAAGTAGAGACATCATATTTTACAAATCTTTGTACGAAAATATTTTAGGTGAATATCGTCGAGCGATAAACACTTGGCTAATAACAACAACTTGGAATAACACGCTGCTGATTGACATTGATCGATGAAATTACAGATAAAGTTGCGTACCTGATTTCTGCGATAGCGCACATCGAACACAACAAATTCTTTATCCACCTTGCTCAAGTGTGCTTAAAATCAATCCCTCTTTTGAATCGTCTGATCTCTTCCAATTGTGAAACGCTTTGATTATCGACGCGATACGCGTAGAAGTGAAAAATCGAAACGAGAGATACGAAAGCAGACTCGAGAGTGCCATTCGATTATCGACTTCGCGCCCCCAATTTGCCTCTTCGCGCGATCTACTTAATTTTCATAAATCTACCAAAGTTTACGATCCATAATATTAACTTTGAAAATACAGCACGTCGAGAATTTTCTATTTTTCACCTCTCTTTTCTTATTTTCGATTCTGAAACCACCCTCGTGTTGAACGTTCGCAAATAACGTCAGTGCTTTCGCGAACTGCAATCAGCATTGGGCTAATTTAACCTCGACCATGTTGATGCTATCGTTTTTTTATATTTCAGAATTTCAATCGTATTTGTATTCTTATTTTTGTATATTTCGAAGTTGATGAATAGTAGAAAAATATTGTTTTAAATTGTTTTTAATGCTTTGCACTCGAACGTCCCCTCTGAGGGATCATCAGCGTTGATCAGTGATGAAGGAGAATGAACTTATTTCATCGTAGTTTTTTGAGAAATGCATGCTTCTCTGAAATTTTCTATTACTTGGAGACATTGGCAATAGAAGTGATTGCTAAAATATTGCTTTAAATTGTTTTTAACTCTTTGCACTCGAACGTCCCCTCTGAGGGAACATCAGCATTGATCAATGATGAAGGAGGATAAACTTATTTTATCGTAGTTTTTTGAGAAATGCATGCTTCTCTGAAATTTTCTATTATTTGGAGACATTGGCAATAGAAGTGATTGCTAAAATATTGCTTTAAATTGTTTTTAACTCTTTGCACTCGAACATCCCCTCTGAGGGAACATCAGCATTGATCAGTGATGAAGGAGGATAAACTTATTTCATCGTAGTTTTTTGAGAAACGCATGCTTCTCTGAAATTTTCTATTATTTGAAGACATTGGCAATAGAAGTGATTGCTAAAATATTGCTTTAAATTGTTTTTAACCCTTTGCACTCGAACGTCCCCTCTGAGGGAACATCAGCGTTGATCAGTGATGAAGGAGGATAAACTTATTTCATCGTAGTTTTTTGAGAAATGCATGCTTCTCTGAAATTTTTTATTACTTGGAGACGTTGGCAATAGAAACTATTGCTAAAATATTGCTATTTTAGCATATTTCCATTGCTAACATCTGGGAAGGAGCCAAACGCAAAGGGTTAATATTTAAATAATTAATCATATCGATACATTTGTTTTTGTATACTTCGAAATTAATAAATGATAGAAAAATATTTGTTTAAATTGCTTTTAATATTTATTATAACTATCTTAGCTATATTAACCCTTTGCACTCTGCTCTTTCCTGGACGTTGGCAACAGAAGCTAGAAATATTGTTAAAATAGCAATATTTTAGCAATATTTGGCAATAGTTTCTATTGCTGACGTCTTCCAGCAATATAAAATTTCCATTTTCACTGAAAACTTCAGAGAAACATGTATTTTTCAAAAAGCTACGGTGGAATAAGTTTAATCACTAATCAATTCTGATGTCCCCTCGAAGGAGACATCCGAGTGCAAAGGGTTAAGATAGAAACTATTGCTAAGATAGCAATATTAACAGAGGAACTATTGCTAAAGAAGCAGTATTAACAGAGGAACTATTGCTAAGCAATATTAACAGAGGAACTATTGCTAAGCAATATTGACAGAGGAAATATTATTAAATAGCAATATTAATAGGGGAACTATTGCTAAGATAGCAATATTAACAGAGAAACTATAGCTAAGATAGGGATATTATCAGAGAAACTATTGCTAAGATAGCAATATTTTAGCAATAGTTTCTATTGCTAATGTCTCTCAGCAATAGAAAATTTCCATTTCAATTGAAAACTTGAGGGAAATATGCATTTCTCACTAATCAATTCTGATGTCCCCTCAAAGGAGACATCCGAGTGCAAAGGGTTAATATATGGCTTGAGAAAAATGAAAAGTCTAATATTGCTAAGATATTACTATTTTAGCTATATTCTAGAAATTTTTCGCAATTTTTTTACTATTTTAGCAATATTTGAACAATAATTTAACGTCTCTCAGCAATAGAAAATTTCCATTTCAATTGAAAACTTGAGGGAAATATGCATTTCTCACTAATCAATTCTAATGTCTCCTCAGAAGAGACTTCCGAGTGCAAAGGGTTAATATATCACTTGAGAAAAATGAGAAGTCTAATACTGCTAAGATATTATTATTTTAGCCATATTTTAGAAATTTTTCGCAATTTTTTTACTATTTTAGCAATATTTGAACAATAATTTAACGTCTCCCAGCAATAGAAAATTTCCATTTCAATTGAAAACTTGAGGGAAATATGCATTTCTCACTAATCAATTCTGATGTCCCTTCAAAGAAGACATCCGAGTGCAAAGGGTTGATTTAATAAAATAATAAATTGCTACCTAATCTAACTTCAACCGTATCGATATTTCTATTTTAATATATTTCGAAATTGATAGACAATAAAAAATACTTCTTTAAATTATTCTAATATTCGTTACAGCTACATTAATTTAATAAAAAAATAAATCTGCTATACTGACTCGAAGTCGAAGAAACGTATTCTACATTTTGATCCTTGGAGAACCATTTGCATCGACTTGCAGCGAGCATCTCGATGGTTCTCGAAGGTTTAAAATCTCCAAAAACATCCCCAAATTTCCGCGAAGCCCAAAAAAAATACTTCTTTAAACTATTGTAATATTCGTTACAGCTACATTAGTTTAATAAAAAAATAAATTTGCTATACTGACTCGAAGTCGAAGAAACGTATTCTACATTTTGATCCTTGGAGAACCATTTGCAGCGACTTGCAGCGAGCATCGTGTTCTCGAAGGGTTAAAATCTCCAAAAACATCCCCAAATTTCCGCGAAGCCCAAAAAAATACTTCTCTAAATTATTCTAATATTCGTTACAGCTACATTAGTTTAATAAAAAGTTAAATGCGCTGTGCTGTCTAAAATTAATTAAGCGAATATAAACGTGTTAACCGAGATATTTTTCGATTTGAAACATCGTTTAGCCACGCGCTGTTAAATAATAAATCGCGTATTAATACAGTTCGCCTGCAAAGTGAACGAAAAGTGGTTTCATATTCCGTGCTGTTGCTTCGCACGTTTCTCTCTGTCAAAGGTTTAACCGCGAATTAAACAAACAGTAGCGTTTCGAAGCAGCGCAACGATTCGAAAACGAATCCTTTTGGAAAGCCTATGCAAAGAGCAGACCAAGCGAGACGCTCGTTTCGCTTAAAAACCGCGAGAGAATGATTACAATAACAATCCCGTGGAAACAGTGGCGCACGCGAGTGCAAAGCATCCCGCGGAAAGATTTCCCAAAGGTGAGCAAGCGGCGAGACGCGTTTTTCCAGCTGGAAACCGTTTCAAGTGAAAAACCTGCTTTTCCACGTCCCGTTTCATTGTCGCGAACGGGTTACGTGTATACAGGGTGAATCAAATAATTACGCCATCCAAGTTTAATTATTATCCATTTGTTGCGCAAAATAATTAATTCAAATTACTTATTTCTTTGACTTATTTTTTCATTCTTTTAGAGTATTCAGTGACAGACGAATTTTGCTCGACATTTAAGTTTATTTATTATCTATTTGTTACACAGAATAATTAATTCAAATTACTTATTCCTTTAACTTATTTTTCCATTCTTTTATAGTCTGCAGTGACAGACAAATTTTGCTCGACACCTAAGTTTAATATTATCTATTTGTTACGCAAAATAATTAAATCAAATGACTTATTTCTGTAACTTATTTTTTTACTCTTTTAGAGTGCACAGTGACTGACAAATTTTGCTTGACATCTAAGTTTAATTATTATCTATTTGTTACGCAAAATAATTAATTCAAACTACTTATTTCTTTGACTTATTTTTTCATTCTTTTAGAGTATTCAGTGACAGACGAATTTTGCTCGAAATCTAAGTTTAATTATTATCTATTTGTTACGCAGAATAATTAATTCAAATTACTTATTTTCTTAGCTTATTTTTTCGTTCTTTTATAGTATTCAGTGATAAACAAATTTTGCTCGACATCTAAGTTTAATTATTATCTATTTGTTACGCAGAATAATTAATTCAAATTATTTATTTCTGTAGCTTATTTTTCCATTTTTTTACAGTATTCAGTGACAGACAAATTTTGCTAAGTTTAATTATTATCCAATTTGTTACGTAAAACAATTATTTCTTTTTCTTTAGTTTCTCCTTTCATTTTTGTTACACAAGAAACAATTTAACAGTAAATTTATGTGCTATAGTTAACAGTGACAGACAAATTTTGCTCATCACCTAAGTTTACTCATTATCCATTTGTTACGTAAAACAATTAATTCAAACTACTTATTTCTTTGGTTCCTCCTTTCATCTTATTTTATTCATACACAAGAAATAATTTAAGAGTAAATTTATGTGCTATAGTTTACAGTGACAGACAAATTTTGCTCACCAGCTAAGTAAACCTAAGTTCACTTATTATCTATTTGCTGTACAAAACAATTATTTCAAACTACTTATTTCTTTAGTCTCTCTTTTCATTTTTTTTTACACAACAAATAGTTTAGCAGTAAATTTATGTGCTATAGTTAACAGTGACAAATTTAGCTCACCACCTAAGTAAACCTAAGTTTACTCATCATCCATTTGCTGCATAAAACAATTAACCCAAACTACTTATTTCTTTAACTTACTTTTTCATTCTATTACACACCAAATAGTTTAACAATAAATTTATACACTGCACTATACTATTTATACATGACTTTGCCTGACGAATGAGCGAATGAGTTAATAGAACTCGAAAGAAGACACAGTCTTCCTGGTATCTTCCACGAAGGAGACGGAAAAACGCGGAGGGCCTCGTCTCGATCTTCACCCCTGTTGGTTCCTCGATAACTCGCGGAGAGGAAGCTTTTCATCGTTCGAACAATGCTCGTAAGGAGTCTTTAAATCCGTCAGGCATGAAAGTGAGCCCTGGGAACGCGACGAGTTCGCGGTCCACCGCTTGCCCGCGAAAACAATGCCGCCAAGGCTTTTAAATAAAACTGCAACCCGTAATGGGAATCATTGTTCCCGCAGTTATTGTTCGTCGTTGGAGAAAAAGGGAAAAAGAGAAAAAAAAAATGTTCGAACGAAACTGTTTCGTTCGACGTTCACGTATCGGCACGAATAAATTTCCCTCGTGGCGGCCTGTCCCTTCGAGCGTTTGTCGATGCGTCGCATCGACTCGCGAGGGTGTGTGCGAGGGTGGTAAAAATCGGTCGCAGCGTTCTGCGTGCAGGAACTCGAAAATGGGAACGTTGGTGTTATTTTTTAATGGAACTTTGATGTTTTTGGGGATCGTGATGTTTGGTGGGGTTTGGAGGAAGAATTATAGGGGTTGTGTTAAAAAGCCACCCCTTTGTGAAGTTAATTTTTGCAGAGAATCAGTGTTTCTTTGTTAGTTGGAGGATTTTTGGGGATTCTGATGTTTGGATGGGTTTTGTGAGAGAGTTGTAAGGGTTGCATTGGAAACTCACCCCTTTGTGGAGCTAATTTTTGCAGAGAATCAGTGTTTCTTTGTTAGTTGGAAGATTTTTGGGGATTCTGATGTTTGGATAGGTTTTGAGGAAGAATTATAGGGGTTGTGTTAGAAAGTCACCCCTTTGTGAAGTTAATTTTTGCAGAAAATCAGTGTTTCTTTGTTAGTTGCAGGATTTATGGGTTTTTGGGGATTGTGATGCTTGGATGGGTTTTGAGAGAGAGAGTTGTATTAGAAACTCACCCCTTTGTGAAGTTAATTTTTGCAGAGAATCAGTGTTTCTTTGTTAGTTGGAGGATTTTTGGGGATCGTGATGTTTGGATGGGCTTCGAGGAAGAATTATAGGGGTTGTGTTAGAAACTCACCCCTTTGTGAAGTTAATTTTTGCAGGGAATCAGTGTTTCTTTGTTAGTTGGAGGATTTTTGGGGATTCTGATGTTTAGATGGGTTTTGAGAGAGAGTTGTAAAGGTTGTATTGGAAACTCACCCCTTTGTGGAGCTAATTTTTACAGAGAATCAGTGTTTCTTTGTTAGTTGGAGGATTTTTGGGGATTCTGATGTTTGAATGGGTTTTGTGAGAGAGTTGTAAGGGTTGTATTAGAAACTCACCCTTTTGTGAAGTTAATTTTTGCAGAGAATCAGTGTTTCTTTGTTAGTTGGAGGATTTTTGGGGATTCTGATGTTTGGATGGGTTTTGAGAGAGAGTTGTAAAGGTTGTATTGGAAACTCACCCCTTTGTGGAGCTAATTTTTGCAGAGAATTAGTTTTTTATTAGTTGAAAGAATTATGGGTAATTTGAATGGTTGGAGAGTGATTAATGCTATGGTTTTGGGTAATATTATTGTAATTACTACCCTGCGAATTTTTAATACTGTTGTATGAAACTGTCATCAGCAATTTATAACAAATTTTTAATTTTTGTACTGAATTCTTTGCTTTCCTCGACTTATGTGAAAACCTTGGGAACTTACTAAAGGGGAAAGACTTACTATTTAATCCTTTGCACTTTGCTCCACCCTGAACGTTGACAATAGAAGCTAGAAATATCGCTGAGATAGCAATAATTTAGCAATGGTTAGCGATAGTTTCTATCGAAAGTTAGATCTGTTTTACTTTCACCTATATTTTGAAACCAAAAAACACATTTTTCCCAAAAATGCTAACTTTCCTCGACTCACGTGAAAACCTTCGAAACCAATTAATCGCGCAATTCAAGAACTTACTGTATAAATCTATTTCACTTTCACCTATGTTTTGAAACCAAAAAAACATATTTTTCCCAAAAATTCTAACTTTCCTCGACTCACGTGAAAACCTTCGAAACCAATTAATCGCATAATTCAAGGACTTACTGTATAAATCTATTTCACTTTCACCTATGTTTTGAAACCAAAAAATGCTAACTTTCCTCGACTCACGTGAAAACCTTCAGAACCAATTAATCGCGTAATTCGAGGACTTATCGCATACTATGAAAATTATCGCGATAATGCCAGCCAGACGACGAGAAGGAGAGACAGAAGGGGTAGAAAGGAGGGGGAGGTGGTAGACAGGGTGAGCAGGCTCGGTTGCACGAAACCGTGCGCCGCATAGGAGAAAGACAAAGGGGTGGTTTGGGAGTCGGTGGTGACCTAGAGATGTCACTGGGTTAGCGTGCCCATAGGCCATCCATAACCCTGATACTGGTGATACAGACTCGGTTTTAGCCTGTCATAGGCTGGCGTGCAGCCCTGCAGATACAACAGCGCATCTACATACGAACGTTTCACGTCCCACTTAAGCGTTCTTTCGGGCACCGCGACTGCACGCAACCTTTGAACCAACCCCAGCCGTTTGGGAACGGTTTCCAATAGGAGCGATCGAATTGGTCGCTGCCATCGATTCGCGCGAGTTCCCAGTAATTTTTAATAATTTAGTAGCGTTTTTCGATATTTTACTTTCATGGTCTCGAGTAACTTAACCATTCGCGATCCTTACTCGAGGGTGACTCGACATTGTTAAATAAGAAAAAGAAAGAAAGTTTTAGAGTCTGCAAGTAGCAGTCGAGAAATTGTCCTGCAACATTTTCAAGTAAATTTCAAATGAAATACTTGAAATAGTAGGGGGTTGATGGTGATTAAACTACTAAATTGAAGAATAATTTGGATTGCAAAGGGGTAAATGTTTAAATCTACACTTTGTATGTAGAAATGATGTGGTTTTTTGGGGGGTTGGGGCAGGAATATGTGAGTTTAAGTTTTGTTCGTTTTTATACATGATTATATATTTTTGTAGTTAAAACTACTATGTTAATATTACAGCCATGGATGTTCTAGTGGGGATGCCCACGCACCCCTTATTTCTTTATGGAAAAACTGGATTTTGTAAGGAAATGGGCTAATATTTTTCCATAGATTTCTATTACGCTTGAAGTGCATATGATTTTTGTATAACATTTATTGCACACAAGGGGCATTAAATCTGATACACGTTCCCTTTTTTCCAACCAAGATTTAATCCTTTATCGTTATATCTTTAATAACACAAATAAAAATAAAAAAAATCAAGACTAATTCTCCGTCACACTAAACATTAACATAAATAATTACCAAGCACCGTAGAAAATTAATTAGCGCGTGAAATCTGACACAAAACTCAACAATCGTCCTCTCTTTTCCAACCAAGATTTACTCTTTTATCGTCATATCTTTAACACAAATAAAAATCAAGAAAATCAAAACTGATTCTCCTTCAGATCAAACAGTAATATAAATAATTACCAAGGACCGTAGAAAATTAATTAGCGCGTCAAACCCAACATAAAACTCAACAATCGTTCCCTCTTTCCAACCAAGATTTATTTATTCATCGCCATATCTTTAATAACACAAATAAAAATTAAAAAAAATGAAGTCTAATCCTCCTTCATACCAAACATCAACATAAATAATTATCAAGCACCGTAGAAAATTAATTAGCGCGACAAACCAAACACAAAACTCAATAATCCCTCTTTTCAACCAAAATTTACTCCGTCATCGTCATATCTTTAACACAAATAAAAATCAAGAAAATCAAGACTGATTCTCTGTCACATCAACCACCAACATAAATAATTACCAAGCACCGTAGAAAATTAATTAGCGCATCAAACCCAACACAATCCCTCTTTCCAACCAAGATTTACTCTTTCATCGTCATATCTTTAATAACACAAATAAAAATAAAAAAAATCAAGACTAATTCTCCGTCACACCAAACACCAACATAAATAATTACCAAGCACCGTACAAAATTAATTAGCGCGTCAAACCCAACACAAAACTCAACAATCGTCCTCTCTTTCCAACCAAGATTTACTCTTCCACCCTTATATCTTTAATAACACAAATAAAAATAAAAAAAATGAAGACTAATTCTCCTTCATACCAAACACCAACATAAATAATTACCAAGCACCGTAGAAAATTAATTAGCCCCCGAAACCCGACAAAAAGCTCAACAATCGTTCCCTCTCCAAAAAGAGCTACAGCAGACGCAAATGTGATTACAGGGGGAGCAAAAAAGAAAAAAAAAAAGAAAAAAAAAGGCAGAGACATCGTAATGAAAGGGTTTGCACGGCGAGCACCGCGAAAAACCCATTCATCCCCGCTGAACAGGAAGTTCTATTAGCGCGATCCGCAGCGACGTGTCCCGTCGTTTCTCTCCTCAGGCCATCGCGAAATGGAAACGGTGTCACGCGGGCCTACGGTCGCGCGTAGCGCACGCGGAATCCGTCAGCGGGTTCCGCGGCTTAATGAGAATATCGACTGCAACCCCGACGGATTAACTTTCAATTCGCTGGCTCTCGTTCCGGAACAGGGGGCTCTGTTTCGCGGCTCTCGTCCCGCTAATTATCCCTGGGGGCACACGCCGCTGTCGCGAGATTGCTTTCCATTGATTTCGGCTTAAGAGCCGCGTCGCAAGTGGCCCAGGTCGTCCCAGAAAGAAACTGCGCCGCGAGACTGGCGACGGAGATCCGAGTCGAGTCTCAGGGTGGACGAGAGAAGGAATTTTTATATTTTTTTTTGGCGAACAGTGTCGCGGACTGTGGTCTTTAACGCTTGGCACTCTGCTCCTTCCTCGAAATGTTGTTGAAATGGGAATATTTTGGCAATAGTTTCTATTGCCAATGACTCCCAGTAATGGAAGATTTTTATTTCGATGGAAAACTTGAGGGAAGCATGCATTTCGCATAAAGCTGTCGTGGAATAAGTTTGTCCTCTGCAATTACTAATCAAAGCGTTCCTCAGAGGGGATGTTTCTTCCTGGACGTTGGCAATAGAAGCTAGAAATATTGCTAATATAATAATATTTTAGCAATATTTAGCAATAGTTTCTATTGCCAACACCTCCCAGTAATGGAAGATTTTTATTTCGATGGAAAACTTGAGTGGAATATGCTTTTCTCAAAAAGCTGAGGTGGAATAAGTTTATCTTCTGCAATCACTAATCGACGCGTTCCTTAGAGGGAATGTTTCTTCCTGGACGTTGGCAAAAGAAGCTAGAAATATTGCTAATATAGTAATATTTTAGCGATATGTAGCAATAGTTTCTATTGTCAGCAATAAGAAATTTCCATTTCAATGGAAAACTTGAGTGGAATATGCTTTTCTCAAAAAGCTGCGGTGGAATAAGTTTATCCTCTGCAATCACTAATCGACGCGTTCCTCAGAGAGGATGTTCCTTCCTGGACGCTGGCGATAAAAGCTAGAAATGTTGTGGAAATAGCAATATTTTAGCAATAGTTTCTATTGCCAATGTCTTCCAGTAATGGAAGATTTTTATTTCGATGGAAAACTTGAGGGAAGCATGCATTTCGCAAAAAACTGCGATGGAATAAGTTTATTCTCTGCAATTATCAATCGACGCGTTCCTCAGAGGGGATGATCCTTCCTGGACGCTGGCGATAAAAGCTAGAAATGTTGTTGAAATAGCAATATTTTAGCAATAGTTTCTATTGCCAATGTCTCCTAGTAGTAGAAGATTTCCATTTCGAAAACTTGAGGGAAGCATGCTTTTCGCAAAAAGCAGTGGTGGAATAAATTTATCCTCTGCAATTAATAATCGACGCGTTCCTCAGAGGGGATGTTTCTTTCTAGACGCTGGCGATAGAAGCTAGAAATATTGCTAATATAGTAATATTTTAGCAATATGTAGCAATAGTTTCTATTGCCAGCAATAAGAAATTTCCATTTCAATGGAAAACTTGAGCGGAACATGCTTTTCTCAAAAAGCTGCAGTGGAATAAGTTTATCCTCTGCAATCACTAATCAAAGCGTTCCTCAGCGGGTTCCTCTCTCACACATTCTCTACAGCGCAACAAACGAAGCGGCACCCCATCGCTATAGTTAAATATTGCCACTTTGGCAATAGTTAATATTGCCACTTTAGCAATAGTTAATATTGCCACTTTAGCAATAGTTAATATTGCCACTGTGGGGTCCTCGCCACTAGAAGGACAGCACTCTCGTCAGTTTTTCGCGAGTACTCCATGTCCTACTCTGTTTCTATATAATAGAAATTCTGACCTATCCCTACCATCCCAGCGTCTAATGCAGGGATGAGTCCACAAGCAGGCCCAAGACGAAACGTTCTTCCCTCTCTTTTTCCTTCCTACCCTCTCTCACGTCCTCTTTACAGTACAGTACATTGAAGCAGGCGTTGAGCCCACCAACCTCAAGCTTCAGGCTAATCTCGTATAACTAGTCAAAGCGGTCAGCCAACTAGCACAGCGAATGAGTCGTAGCCGCAACGTCGTTTACCTAACATCGTTGCCACGAACTTTATCATTGTTATTGTTTCTGATATTTATTGTACACGCCAAACCACGACTGTTATTTGTTGTTGTCGTGGTTGTTAATTAAAAATTGAAGGCTAGACAGTGTGCGTTTAAGATTTCCCCACGTACTACGCCTCACAGCCATCGAGTTTCGAGCGATTAAGACGAAAGTGGAGCGATGCGGGGGTGGACGCGAGGCAGCGTGCCAGTCGAGCAACCCCAGAAGGGCGACCATCGACAGGGGGCAGAAAAAAAGCGAAAAGGGTCCGCGAGAAGAATGGGCCCGAGTTCCGTCATCCAACCATCGAGTTTCGAGCGATTAAAACGAAAATGGAGCGATGCGGGGGTGGACGAGGAGGAAGCGTGCCAGTTTAGCAACCCCAGAAGGGCGACCATCGACGAGGGGCAGAAAAAACGCGAAAAGGGTCCGCGAGAAGAATGGGCCAGCGGTCTCGTCCTGAGTTCCGCCATCCAACCATCGAATTTCGAGCGATTAAAACGAAAATGGAGCGATGCGGGGGTGGACGAGGAGGAAGCGTGCCAGTTTAGCAACCCCAGAAGGGCGACCATCGACGAGGGACAGAAAAAACGCGAAAAGGGTCCGCGAGAAGAATGGGCCAGCGGTCTCGTCCTGAGTTCCGCCATCCAACCATCGAATTTCGAGCGATTAAAACGAAAATGGAACGATGCTGGGAAGAAAACGCGGGAGTGGACACGAGGAAGCGTGCCAGTCGAGCAACCCCAGAAGGGTGACCATCGACAGGGGACAGAAAAACGCGAAAAGGGTCCGCGAGAAGAATGGGCCCAAGTTCCGTCATCCAACCATCGAGTTTCGAGCGATTAAAACGAAAATGGAGCGATGCGGGGGTGGACGCGAGGAAGCGTGCCAGTTTAGCAACCCCAGAAGGGCGACCATCGACAGGGGGCAGAAAAACGTGAAAAGAATGGGCCAGCGGTCTCGTCCCGAGTTTCGCCATCCAACCATCGAATTTCGAGCGATTAAAACGAAAATGGAACGATGCGGTGGTGGACGCGAGGAAGCGTGCCAGTCGAGCAACCCCAGAAGGGCGGCCATCGACGGGGGGCAAAAAAAACGCGAGAAGAATGGGCCAGCGGTCTCGTACCGAGTTCCGCCATCCAGCCATCGAGTTTCGAGCGATTAAAACGAAAGTGGAGCGATGCGGGGAAGAAAACGCGGGGGTGGACGCGGAGGAAGCGTGCCAGTCGAGCAACCCCTTGTCACGTGTCGGCATAATCGGACGGGCCGGAGGCCAGGAAGCCTCCACCGCCCCCTCAGCCCACCCTCTGTTGTTCCTGGCTGACAATGCCGCGGAAATTTTCGGTCGTTGCATGAATTTGGCAGGAACAATGTATCACGTTTCGCCAGGCGGGGCGAGGGGCTAATAGGCGGAGGGCGGAACCGCAACGTATCTGCAGTACAGGCCTTCTCTCTGCGTCGCGTGGCCCAACGGCACACAAAGGCGTCGCGGTGCGGGCGGACGTGCGCGGGACGCACGTGAAGGCGGCAGGTGCAAATACGAAGGGTTGCCAGGAGGGCGGAGGGGCTGCCAGGGCGATTATCTCGGTTGGGTCGCGTCCGTCTTGCGGACGGGGATGCGGTTCGAGGGTGGATGTGCGTTTTCGAGGCACTGGGGATGGTGAAAGGGTTGAGGGTTACTATTGGACCTCTGCGAACTTTGGTGGGTGTTTTTTTTTTTGGAGGGATGATGGTTTTTTTCTGGTTTATGGTTTGTTCTTTGAATTATTTGTGAATACATGAAGGAAATTTATTTAATATAAATGTAGATATCAATCTGTGAATGTTGTTGGGTGTTTTTTTTTGAGGGATGATGGTTTTTTTCTGGTTTATGGTTTGTTTTTTGAATTATTTTTAAATATATGAAGGAAATTTATTTGTTAAGAAAGTAGGTATCAGTCTTTGAATTGGACCTTTGCGAATGTTGATGAGTGTGTTTTTTGGGGGGGGAAATGGGGAAGGTGTTGGGTGTTTTTTAGAGGGATGATGGTTTTTTCTGGTTTATGGTTTGTTCTTTGAATTATTTGTGAATATATGAAGGAAATTTATTTGTTAAGAAAGTAGATATCAGTCTTTGAATTGGACCTCTGCGAATGTTGTTGAGTGTGTTTTTTGGAGGGATGATGGTTGTTTTTTGGTTTATGGCTTCTTTCTTGAATTATTTGTAAATATATGAAGTAAATTTATTTAATATAAATGTAGATATCAATCTGTGAATGTTATTGGGTGTTTTTTTTTGGAGGGATGATGGTTTTTTCTGGTTTATGGTTTGTTCCTTAAATTATTTGTAAATATATGAAGTAAATTCATTTGATAAGAAGGTAGATATAGGTCTTTGAATTGGACCTCTGCGAATGTTGTTGAGTGTTTTTTTTGGAGGGATGATGGTTTTTCCTGGTTTATGGTTTGTTCTTTGAATTATTTGTGAATACATGAAGGAAATTTATTTAATATAAATGTAGATATCAATCTGTGAATGTTGTTGGGTGTTTTGTTTGGAGGAATGATGGTTATTTTTTGGTTTGTGATTTGTTCCTCGAATTATTTGTAAATATATGAAATAAATTTATTTAATATAAATGTAGATATCAATCTATAAATGTTGTTGGTTGTTTTTTGGGGGGAAGATAGTTGTTTTTTGGTTTATGGTTTGCTTCTTGAATTATTTGTGAATATATGAAGTAAATTTATTTAATGCAAATGTAGATATCAATCTTTGAATTGAATCTCAGCGAATATTGTTGGGTGTGTTTTTTGGAGGGATGATCAGTCTTTGAATTGGACTTCTGCGAATGTTGATGTGTGTATGTTTTAGAAGGGTGGGGAAGGTAGGTGGTTGTTTTTTGGTTTATAGTTTGTTCCTTGAATTATTTGTAAATATATGAAGTAATTGTATGAACTAAATTCATTTAATACAAATGTAGATATCAATCTTTGAATTGTATCTCTGTGAATGTTGTTGGGTATGTTTTTTGGGGGGTGAAGATGGTTATTTCTTGGTTTATAGCTTATTCCTTGAATTATTTGTAAATATATAAAGTAATTGTATGAAGTAAATTCATTAAATACAAATGTAGATATCAATCTTTGAATTGGACCTCTGCGAATGTTATTGGGTGTGTTTTTTGGGGGGTGAAAATTGTTATTTTTTTATCTAATTTCCTTGAATGAGTTTGTTCCTTGAATTATTTGTAAATATATGAAGTAAATTCATTGAATAAAAAGCTATATATAAATAAAATCGAACAGCATTTGGCCTCTAATAACAATAATAATAATCATAAGCAATAAGAACTCAGTTACTTTTGCAAAAAATTTCACTGTACAACTAGATTATCTTTTTAACAGATTCGCAACAGGAAATAAGAATTCTCGTTTTTTAATATAAACCTTGTCATTTTGCGACACGTGTGCGCTTTCCTGATAAATTCTTAGATAACGGTAAGTATAATAAATTTTTAGATAATGGTATTAAAAAGCTACTCTCGAATCTGTGGAACAATTAGTAACATTGTACTAGTCAATTTGTAAGCTTATATTGCGTTTTGTTTTCTTACAGTAATGGACGAATTTTGGACCACTCGTGTTAGCCTCAAGGGCACCCTCAAGGCCATTGCTCATCCGAACGTTAAAAAAACAAATACAATAGTCAAGTCTTATTTTCTTTCACCCATGTCCAATATTAGCAACAGAAAATACTGTTGAAATATTGCTAAAATACTGAATATTGCTAAAATATTGCTAAAATAGTTAATATTAGTAAAATATAGGATCCCAGATTTTTAAAAGTACAATTGTCAATTTTTATTTTCTTTCACGCATATGCAATATTAGCAACAGAAACTATTGCTAAAATATTGCTAAAATATTGCTAAAATATTGCTCAAATATTTAATATTGCTAAAATATTCTTAAAATAATTAATATTACTAAAATATAGGATCCCAAATTTCTCACTGAGTATTCTCACTTTTGCTACATCTTTCATGACACACAAACGTCCTTCCACCCCTTCAAATAAATTATAAAAAGTATAATACTCAATTCTCATTTTCGTTCACCCATATCCAATATTAGCAACAGAAACTATTGCTAAAATATTGCTAAAACATTGCTCAAATACTTAATATTGCTAAAATATTGCTCAAATATTTAATATTGCTAAAATATTCCTAAAATAATTAATATTACTAAAATATAGGATCCCAAATTTCCCACTGAGTATTCTCACTTTTGCTACACCTCTCATGGCACACAAACATCTTTCCAACCCTTCAAATAGAGCATAAAAAGTATAATACTCAATTCTCATTTTCTTTCACCCATATCCAATATTAGCAACAGAAACTATTGCTAAAATATTGCTAAAATATTGCTAAAATATTGCTAAAATATTGCTAAAACATTCCTAAAATAATTAATATTACTAAAATATAGGATCCCAAATTTCCCACTGAGTATTCTCACCTTTGCTACATCTTTCATGACACACAAACGTCCTTCCAACCCTTCAAATAAAACATAAAAAGTATAATACTCAATTTTCATTTTCTGTCACCCATATTTAATATTAGCAACAGAAACTATTGCTAAAAAATTGTTAAAACATTGCTCAATGTTGCTAGAATATTGCTCAAATATTTAATATTGCTAAAATATTCCTAAAATAATTAATATTACTAAAATATAGGATCCCAAATTTCTCACTGAGTATTCTCACTTTTGCTACACCTCTCATGGCACACAAACATCTTTCCAACCCTTCAAATAGAGCATAAAAAGTATAATACTCAATTCTCATTTTCTTTCACCCATATCCAATATTAGCAACAGAAACTATTGCTAAAATATTGCTAAAATATTGCTAAAATATTGCTAAAATATTGCTAAAACATTCCTAAAATAATTAATATTACTAAAATATAGGATCCCAAATTTCCCACTGAGTATTCTCACCTTTGCTACATCTTTCATGACACACAAACGTCCTTCCAACCCTTCAAATAAAACATAAAAAGTATAATACTCAATTTTCATTTTCTGTCACCCATATTTAATATTAGCAACAGAAACTATTGCTAAAAAATTGTTAAAACATTGCTCAATGTTGCTAGAATATTGCTCAAATATTTAATATTGCTAAAATATTCCTAAAATAATTAATATTACTAAAATATAGGATCCCAAATTTCTCACTGAGTATTCTCACCTTTGCTACATCTTTCATGGCACACAAACGTCCTCTCAACCCCTCAAACAAATCACAAAAAGTATAATACTCAATTCTCATTTTCTTTCACCCATATCCAATATTAGCAACAGAAACTATTGCTACAATATTGCTAAAATATTGCTAAAATATTGCTAAAATATTCCTAAAATAATTAATATTACTAAAATATAGAATCCCAAATTTCCCACTGAGTATTCTCTCTTTTGCTACATCTTTCATGACACACAAACGTTCTTCCAACCCTTCAAATAGGGCATAAAAAGTATAATACTCAATTCTCATTTTCTTTCACCCATATCCAATATTAGCAATAGAAACTATTGCTAAAATATTGCTAAAACATTGCTCAAATACTTAATATTGCTAAAATATTGTCAAAATATTGCTCAAAAACTTAATATTACTAAAATATAGAACCCCAGCTTTTCCATTGACTGTTCTCACTTTTGCTACATCTCTCATGGCACACAAACGTCCTCCCACCCCCTCAAACAAATCACAAAAACTATAATACTCGATTCTCATTTTCTTTCACCCGTATCCACTAAAAACATCTCGATGCGAATGCGTAAAATTAAAAAAAAAGGCAAACTCGAGAAGAATCTCGTCGTTCGACGCAGGAATTGCAGCCCAAAACCGACGACGGAGCTCTAGGTTACACCAAAGAGAGCGGAAGAGAATTGGAGGGCATCGCGGACGGTACCAAAAGGATCAGGACTCCGATATCGCGGCAGGGTGATCCTTGACCCGGTTGCTCCGCGACCAAGCCAAATATTAACCCGACCTGGGCTCTCAGGTCCGAAGTCTGTCTTTGGGAAGTCGTTAAAACGGGAGGCCTCCGCTTCTCGGCGCCGTTTCACGGCTCGTTGCTACCCCCCCGCTTCGTGCATTAAAATAATAACGAGAGAGGGCTGTCCGCGTCCCCTGAAGCGTCTGTTGGATTCTGGTTTCAGCAAACTCGAAGGAATCAAACGCAACGCGTATCAAGAGACTTTACAGCGAGCAGAGCATTTTTTTTTTAATTTTTTCACCACCTTTTTTCATCCCTGCGGCTGCCAGCAGACGATGTTCGCAGGGTTGAAGATTAATTGGGTCTAAAGTCTTTTAGAGTGTTTAAGTTGGAGCAAGTAGTGAATACGGTAATCTGAGGGCTATGGTGAAAATTATTTAGTATTTAATGATTGAGGGTGAGTGAGTTGAGGGATGAAAGTTTGGGGATGGGCAAAGGGCAGAGGATAAGATGAGTAAGTGGGTGTAGGAGGCTAGAAGAGTTGGAATTTGGAAACTATAGTGTTTTTTTAATGAAATTTACTCTTTTGCAAATTAAATTAATCTTTTTGCAAATGGAATTTACTCTTTTGCAAATTAAATTAATCTTTTTGCAAATTAAATTAATCTTTTTGCAAATGAAATTCACCCTTTTGCATCTCAAGTACTTTTACACATATATTATATTTAAAGAAACATTAAATAATGTTAATTGCATAGAAAGAAATGATAACTCATACGTATGTAACGTAATTTAACATACGTTTTGCAAATTAAATTAATCCTTTTGCAAATTAAATTCACCCTTTTGCAAATTAAATTCACTCTTTTGCAACTCAAGTACTTTTACACATATATTATATTTAAAGAAACATTAAATAATGTCAATTACATAGTAAGAAATGATAACTCATATATATGTAACGTAATTTAACATACGTTTTGCAAATTAAATTAATCCTTTTGAAAATTAAATTCACCCTTTTGCAAATTAAATTCACTCTTTTGCAACTCAAGTACTTTTACATATATATTGTATTTAAAGAAACAATAAATAATGTTAATTACATAGTAAGAAATGATAACTCGTACGTATATAACGTAATTTAACATACGTTTTGCAAATTAAATTAATCTTTTTGCAAATGAAATTCACCCTTTTGCATCTCAAGTACTTTTACACATATATTATATTTAAAGAAACAATAAATAATGTTAATTACATAGTAAGAAATGATAAATCATTCGTATGTAACATAATTTAACATACGTTTTGCAAATTAAATTAATCCTTTTGCAAATTAAATTCACACTTTTGCAAATGAAATTCACCCTTTTGCAACTCAAGTACTTTTACACATATATTATATTTAAAGAAACAATAAATAATATTAATTACATAGTAAGAAATGATAAATCATTCGTATGTAACATAATTTAACATACGTTTTGCAAATTAAATTAATCCTTTTGCAAATTAAATTCACCCTTTTGCAACTCAAGTACTTTTACATATATATTATATTTAAAGAAACAATAAATAATGTTAATTACATAGTAAGAAATGATAACTCATACGTATATAACGTAATTTAACATACGTTTTGCAAATTAAATTAATCCTTCTGCAAATTAAATTCACTCCTTTGCAACTCAAGTACTTTTACATATATATTATATTTAAAGAAACAATAAATAATGTTAATTACATAGTAAGAAATGATAACTCATACGTATGTAACGTAATTTAACATACGTTTTGCAAATTAAATTAATCCTTTTGCAAATTAAATTCACCCTTTTGCAAATTAAATTCACTCTTTTGCAACTCAAATACTTTTACATATATATTATATTTAAAGAAACAATAAATAATGTTAATTACATAGTAAGAGATGATAACTCATGCGTGCATAATTTAACGTACATCGATTTGTATGTCTTTCTACCACCATATTCTCCAATGCTGAACTCTATCGAAGAGTCTTTTCCAAAACTAAGTTTAGCGCAAGAAATATATTAGCTGATCTTTTAAATCAGCAAAATTTAGCAGATTTAATTAATAACTCTGTTGGAACTGTCACGTCTACAAATTTTTATAATTATGATACGAATATGTATGTTAATTTCTCAGCCACTGCTGCAGAAAAATCGTTACAGACTAGATTATATATCAGGAGAAGCGACGTACGTTAAATTATAAGTGTATGAGTTTCTGATTTCTTACGAAATTCAACATTATTTCATGTTTTTTTAAATATAATGTATATCTAAAATTACTTGATTTGCATAAGGATGAATTTCACTTGCAATAGGGTGAATTTAACCCTTTGCACTCTGATGTCCCCTCTGAGGGACAGAATTGATTAGTGATTAAACTTATTCTACTGCAGCTTTTTTAGAATTGCATATCTCCCTTATTTTATTCAAGTGAACAAATTTTCTATTGCTGGGAGGTGTTAGCAATAGAAACTATTACTAAATATTGCTAAAATAGCGATATAAATATTTCTAGCTTCTATTATCAACGTCCAAGAAGGAGCAGAGTTCAAAGGATTAATTTAATTTGCAAAAGGGTGAACTTAATTTGCAAAAGGGTGAATTTAATTAATAAAATCCCTAATAGTAAAATGTCTGCGGTAGGATTACTCTCGAGGAGTTTAGATTGCGTCAGAGGGTTGATCATGCGACGCGTCCAACCTCGAACGGGACCAGCATCGACAATAGAGTGAACTTAATTTACAAAAGGGTGAATTTAATTTGAAAAATCCCTAATACTAAGATGTCTGCGGTGAGGAGTTTATATTGCGTTGTCGATATCGTTAGAGGTTTGATCATGCGACGCTTCCAACCTCGAACAGGACCAGCATCGACAATAGGATGAACTTAATTTGCAAAAAGGTGAACTTAATTTGCAAAAGGGTGAACTTAATTTGCAAAAGGATGAATATAATTTGAAAAAACCCTAATACTAAGATGTGTGCGGTAGGACGACTCTCGAGGAGTTTAGATTACTTTAGAGGGTTGATCATGCGACGCGTCCAACCTCGAACAGGATCTGCATCGACAATAGGGTGAACTTAATTTGCAAAAGGGTGAACTTAATTTGCAAAAGGATGAATTTAATTTGAAAAATCCCTAATACTGAGATATCTGCGGTAGGACGACTCTCGAGGAGTTTAGATTGCGTCAGAGGGTTGATCATGCGACGCGTCCAACCTCGTACAGAATCAGCATCGACAATAGAGTGAACTTAATTTACAAAAGGGTGAATTTAATTTGAAAAATCCCTCATACTAAGATGTCTGCGGTAGGACGACTCTCGAGGAGTTAAGATTACTTTAGAGGGTTAATCATGCGACGCGTCCAACCTCGAACAGGACCAGCATCGACAATAGAGTGAACTTAATTTGCAAAAGGGTGAATTTAATTCAAAAAATCCCTAATACTGAGATGTCTGCGGTAGGACGACTCTCGAGGAGTTTAGATTGCGTCAGAGGGTTGATCATGCGACGCGTCCAACCTCGAACGGGACCAGCATCGACAATAAGTCGCGCGATCGCTGGATAACGCGACTCCTCCGCCCCGTGTCGCGCTTCCGTTCGAGCGACGCGAATCAATTTCTACAGTTGTTCGTTTGTTTAAACGGGGGAGAGAATCTAACCGGCTTACGCGTATCGATCGCGCGGCGAAACTCGTGCGATGCGAGGAATGCTAATGACGGTTCTGCACGCTTTAACCGTGGGGTTGCGCGCGATGACGATTGAGGGGGTGGCTCGAGTGGCCCGTTGAAATTGTTAGGGGGTTCGAGGAAAGATGGCTGATGTTTACAGGGTGCGTGGAGTGGATCGTGGAGGGGAAAGGTTTGCAGAAGGGGTGAAACGAGAGCAATTGAGTTATTACAGTTTGAACCCTTGAGATTAATTTGGAAATGATGGAGACAGAGGAAAATTAAATGTGTTGTGATGTATTGATAGGAAAGATAGAAAATTTGGAAATTTATTGTGGTTGTGTTTGGTTGAGAAGTTGCGACAGTTTTGTACGAAAGAATATGGTAGAATTTTTTCATTGAAGTCGAAGTGATCAAATGCAGGGTATTTTTAAAAATGAAATTAATATTTATGAAGTATTATATAAATAATTTCGTACGTTTTTCGAAATATTTGCGTGATCCTTTGCGTGATAAGGGTGCACTTTAGCATGTTTCTTCTTTGCTGAGAGGAAACAAGGAAACAACTTTGTCAAAGATTCAAAATTCCCTCTAAATCAACCCTTAATTACTACCATGTACCATTACAAGTACTTCTGGTGTCCATCGTTAACAAACACCAAATTTATAACTCATCTGCTTTAATCGAGAGGGTAGAAAACGAAACCCCCCCAAAACCAATGTCCTCTAAAGGGTTAATCGTTTTCCATCGTAGCTCAAAGCGTCAAATCTCAAAAAAGGGACAGAATTGATTAGCAATTAAATTTATTCCACCGCAATCTTTTGAGAATTGCAATTTTCTATTGTTAGGAGACATTAGTAATAGAAACTATTGCTAAATATTGCTAAAATAGCAATATTTTAATAAATAACATTTTAATAAATAGCAATATAAATATTTTTTACTTCTATTGTCAACGTCCAAGAAGGAACAGAGTGCAAGGGGTTGATTTGCAAAGAGATATATGTTATACTATAATAATAATATTATTATATACTATTGCTAAATATTGCTAAAATAGCAATATTTTAATAAATAGCAATATAAATATTTTTGACTTCTACTGTCAACGTCCAAGAAGGAACAGAGTGCAAAGGGTTGATTTGCAAAAGGATATATATTATATTATAATAATAATATTATTATATATTATTATAGCCTAACTACTGTAATGTCTCTCCTCAAAAACGCCAAATTCATAACCCAAGTGCTTTAATCGAGAAGGTAGAAGACGAAAACCCCAGAAACCACTGTCCACTAAAGGACTAATCATCCCTCATCGTAGCTCGAAGCGTTCTAGTCTCAAGAATATTGTCTCTCCTCAAAAAAACACCAAATTCATAACCTAAGTGCCTCAATCGAGAAAATAGAAAACGAAACGCCCAAAAACCCCCAAAAACCATTGTTTACTAAAGGGTTAATCATTCCTCATCGCAGCTCGAAGCGTTCTAGTCTCAAAAATATTGTCTCTCCTTAAAAAAACACCAAATTCATAACCCAAGTGCCTCAATCGAGAAAATAGAAAACGAAACCCCCAAAAACCATTGTTCACTAAAGGGTTAATCATTCCTCATCGTAGCTCGAAATGTTCTAATCTTAAAAATATTGTCTCTTCTTAAAAAACACCAAATTCATAACCCAAGTGCCTTAATTGAGAGGTTAGAAAACAAAAACCCCCAAAAACCAATGTCCTCTAAAGGGTTAATCATTCTCCATCGTAACTCAAAAGCGTTGTAGTCTCAAAAATATTGTCTCTCCTTAAAAAAACACCAAATTCATAACCTAAGTGCCTCAATCGAGAAAATAGAAAACGAAACCCCCAAAAACCCCCAAAAACCATTGTTCACTAAAGGGTTAATCATTCCTCATCGTAGCTCGAAATGTTTTAATCTTAAAAATATTGTCTCTTCTTAAAAAACACCAAATTCATAACTGAAGTGCCTTAATCGAGAAAATAGAAAACGAAAACCCCCAAAAATCATTGTTTCACCTTAAAAAACACCAAATTCATAACCCAAGTGCCCCAATCGAGAGAATAGAAAACGAAACCCCTAAAAACCAATGTCCACTAAAGGACTAATCATTCCCTATTGTGACTCGAAGCGTTCTAGTCTCAAAAATATTGTCTCTCCTTAAAAAAACACCAAATTCATAACCCAAGTGCCTCAATCGAGAGAATAGAAAACGAAAATCCCCAAAAACCATTGTTCACTAAAGGGTTAATCATTCCTCATCGTAGCTCGAAATGTTTTAATCTTAAAAATATTGTCTCTTCTTAAAAAACACCAAATTCATAACTCAAGTGCCTCAATTGAGAGGATAGAAAACGAAAACCCCCAAAAACCAATGCCCACTAAAGGGTTAATCATTCTCCATCGTAACTTAAAAGCGTTGTAGTCTCAAAAATATTGTCTCTCCTTAAAAAACACGAAATTCATAACCCAAGAGCCTTAATCGAGAGGACAAAAAACAAAAATTCCCAAAATTACTATCCACTAAAGGGTTACTCATTCCCCATAGTAGCTCCAAGCGTTTTAATTTCAAAATATTGCCTTTCCTTAAAAAAACACCAAATTCGTAACCCAAGAGCCTCAATCGAGAGAATAGAAAACGAAACCCCCCCAAAAACCAATGTCCACTAAAGGACTAATCATCCCTCATCGTGACTCGAAGCGTTCTAGTCTCAAAAATAGGCCAACCACTGTGTCGTGGACCTTGTCATCGCGTTCCAACGCAACGAAGCAATTGATCTTAACTCCAGAGTCTCTCCCTCGTTGATATGCACGGCGAAACTTGAAGTTCGCGCAATCGAAACTTGGCAAAGGGGTGAAGCGCCAGTTGGGGCGAGACACGGAGGCCTGTATACCTGTGCAGCTCGATCGACTCGTCGTTACCTTTCTTTCTAGGTTTTACACGATACCTCATCCCCCTCGATTGGTCGACCTCGAAAATCTCGAGGAGACAGATGGGGTGCTCGACGTTACTCGAGGGAGAGACCTCGATATCGAAAATCGTGCAGTTTCTAATGATTGGTCGTAGTCTCCTCGCTTGTATATATAAAAATGGCATGCATTATTTATGGTAGCATTGCAGATTAGTGTTTGAATAAAATAAACTGCGAATTTCCGCAGGTTTGATTCGTTTGGTGTTAATTTTGGGTTTAATAAATGGAGGAGGAACTGAGGGGTAGTTCTGCGTTAATTCTCGCGATGTGGAGGCTTTGTACTTGCTGGTTGACTCTGTGTCGTTTGTTTTCGTTTGGATTTGCACCCTTGTGTAGTGCAATTTGATGTGTTGAGTGTAAAATGTAGAAATTAAGAAAGATGTATGTGCTTGAGTATTAATAATGGGTTTTTAAAATTTTAAGTTATGGAATTTTTAATAATTGGTGATCGTCTTTTTCTGTTTTTTCTTGCAATATTTATAAATGAAACTGGAAATCCTGGAATTTTTAATAATAAGTGATTGTCTTCCTCTTCTTTCTTGCAATATTTATAAATGAAACTGCAAATCATGGCATTTTAAATAATTGGTGATCGTCTTTCTCCTTTTCTTCTTGCAATATTTATAAATGAAACTGGAAATCATGGAATTTTTAATAATTAGTGATTGTCTTCCTCTTCTTTCTTGCAATATTTATAAATGAAACTGGAAATCATGGCATTTTTAATAATTGGTGATCGTCTTTCTCCTTTTCTTCTTGCAATATTTATAAATGAAACTGGAAATCATGGAATTTTTAATAATTAGTGATTGTCTTTTCTTCTTTTTTCTTGCAATATTTATAAATGAAACTGGAAATCATAGAATTTTTAATAATTGATGATTGTCTTCCCCATTTTTAATAATTGGTGATCGCCTTTCCCCTTTTCTTCTTGCAATATTTATAAATGAAACTGTAAACCAGAATTTTTAATAATTGATAATTGTCTTCCTGATCTTTAATAATTGGTGATTGTCTTCCTCTTTTTTCTTGCAATATCTATAAATGAAACTGGAAATCAGAATTTTTAATAATTGATGATTGTCTTCCTGATTTTTAATAATTGGTGATTGTCTTCCTCTTTTTTCTTGCAGTATTTATAAATGAAACTGGAAATCATAGAATTTTTAATAATTGATGATTGTCTTCCTGATTTTTAATAATTGGTGATTGTCTTCCTCTTTTTTCTTGCAGTATTTATAAATGAAACTGGAAATCATAGAATTTTTAATAATTGATGATTGTCTTCCCCATTTTTAATAATTGGTGATCGCCTTTCCCCTTTTCTTCTTGCAATATTTATAAATGAAACTGGAAATCATGGCATTTTTAATAATTGGTGATTGTCTTCTTCTTTTTTCTTGCAGTATTTATAAATGAAACTGGAAATCGTGGAATTTTTAATAATTGGTGATCGCCTTTCCCCTTTTCTTCTTGCAATATTTATAAATGAAGCTGGAAATTATGGAATTTTTAATAATTGATGATTGTCTTGCTCTTTTTTCTTGCAATATTTATAAATGAAACTGGAAATCATAGAATTTTTAATAATTGATGATTGTCTTCCTCCTTTTTAATAATTGATGATCGCCTTTCCCTTTTTTCCTCGCAATATTTATAAATGAAACTGGAAATCATGGCATTTTTAATAATTGGTGATTGTCTTCCTCTTTTTTCTTGCAATATTTATAAATGAAACTGGAAATCGTGGAATTTTCAATAATTGGTGATTGCCTTTCCCCTTTTTTCTCGCAATATTTATAAATGAAACTGGAAATCATAAAATTTTTAATAATTGCTAATCGCCTTCCCCTTTTTTACAGCTAAAGCATCAATCTTTCCAAATTTAATCTATTTAATACAAATTCCACTGCAAGAAACTACAAAAGATACAGTTCAGTGAAGTACACACGTGCTAATAATTTATCCCAAACTTCAGCATCCGAGTATTTCGCGTAAGCCAAGTAGCGAAAGCTTTAACCTGCGTCCTCGCAGAAACAGCAATCCGTTCGCGGAATAACCTGTCGCTGGGCTCGCGCACACGTTCTCCGTGGCATCAAAGCTTTCTGACGGAAAGCTCGAGCCGCTCTACAGATTGAAAAGCTGTCGGAACGCCGCGACTCGGATAAGTCGAGTGTTAATCGCCAGGCTCAAAGGAGCGCGAGCGCGGCCGGTCTGCTCTTCTTCCGAGGGCTTTCCGCTCCTCGAAACCACTCGTAGTCGGTGCTTGCGACGTTAACATGGCTGAAAAATATTTCCCGTCCCACGGAAGCGAGCAATGACATCGAGTGTCGGAACAATCGCAGACAATGTCCAATGATACACGTTTGCGCTCGCGAGAACCGCGTGTGTTCGACGATTCAGCTCTGCTGGAGAGGAAACTAAAGAGTAGAGATTAAAACGCATAGATGTGCACTCTGTGTTAGCGTTCTTAGTATTGATAACTAAATTAGGAAGTCGATATTATCGATTTAAGTTTAGTTTGCGTGAGATGCGATTTGTATTTAAAATATTCGATGCGACTTAAACCTGTTACTACACCTGATTGAATATATAGGAATATTGGTTTTGTTGAGTTTCTGATTGTCATCGAAGAGTGTGGATTTAATTTTGTGTATGTAACAATATTGCTTTTGATAAATTTTTGATTATCGCTGAAGAGGGTGGCTTTAGTTTCAGTTCGCGTGAGATGTATCCAACGCGACTTAAACCTATTACTATATCTGACCAAATACGCAACAATATTGCTTCTGACGAGTTTCTGATTATCATCAAAGAGTATGGATTTAATTTTAATTAAAGTACCCAGCGCAACTTAAACTCATTACACTCAACACATATCAATATTGCTTTTGATAAATTTTTGATTATCGCTGAAAACTATGGCTTTAATTTCAGTTCGCGTGAGATATACTCAGCTCGACTTAAACCCATTCCTACATCCAACCAAATACGCAACAATATTACTCCTGACGAGTTTCTGATTATCATCAAAGAGTGTGGATTAAACTCATTACATCAACACATATCAATATTGCTTTTAATAAATTTTTGATTATCGCTGAAGACTGTAGCTTTAATTTCAGTTCACGGGAGATGTACCCAACGCGATTTAAACCCATCACTACATCTGACCAAGTACAATATTGCTTCTGACGAGTTTCTGATTATCGTCGAAGAGTCTGGATTTAACTTTAATTAAAGTACCCAGCGCAACTTAAACTCTTTACACTCAACACATACCAATATTGCTTCTGATAAATTTCTGATTATCGCTAAAGACTGTGACTTTAGCTTTCGCGTGAGATATACTCAGCTCGACTTAAACCCATTCCTACATCCGACCAAATACGCAACAATATCGCATCTGACGAGTTTCTCGGCGAGCAAGGGAACTTGAAAAGCGGCGCACGATCGTAAAACGTCCTCGATTCGCGTCCTCCACGCAGCGATCCAACGTGGAGGGCAATTCGCGGTGGTAACAGCGTCGATCCGTTATCCAGCCGCGGGATCGCCCTGTCGAACCTCGTTACGAAGCTCGCACGGCCTGGCCGTGTTCGACGCGAGTGCACAGTGGCAATGCGTCGGAAACTGCTGCAGCCGCAATGCAGCTCCGTAGCAAGGAAAAATCGTTGGTGGCCGGATGCACTTGTTCCTTTTTCCCCCTCGATTCTTTCGCTTACACGGCCATTCACGGGCACCGTATCTGCGAGCGTAACCGTCCTGGCGACCGCTCTCGCTCTTCCGGAACGATCGATGACTCCGGACGACGCGCGATCTCGCAGCGGCATCGATCTTCCTGGACGCGACCAGCAACCCTCCTTCTTTGCAGTCGAGGCTGTAAAACGGTTTTATGGGGGCCGACGAGAGAGAAAAGGCGAGGCTCGTCCGGCTGGGGCGTAATTTCGAGCGCTTCTTGGGGGTGGAAGTCGAGAGGAGCTTCTTAACGTCGAAGAAGGATGGTGTTCATGGATGTTATTGTGGAAGGTGAATTGATCTGATTAGTTAACCCTTTGCGCTTTGAATTTATTTAAAATTTAGTTCAGAGGAGCTTCTTAACGTCGAAAAAGGATGGTGTAGATGTTATTGTGGAGGGTGAATTGATCTGATTAGCAACCCTTTGCGTTTGGAATTATTTTTCACTTTTGTCGCTAACAAGTCCCTACTATTTAAAGTATTTATTTAAAATTTAGTTCAGAGGAAGAAGGATGGTGTGGATGTTATTGTGAAAGGCGAATTGATCAAATTAGCAACCCTTTGCGTTTTGAATTATTTTTCAGTTTTGTCGCTAACAAGTCCCTACTATTTAAAGTAATTACTTAAAATTTAGTTCAGAGGAGCTTCTTAACGTCGAAGAAGGATGGTGTGGATGTTATTGTAGAAGGTGAATTGATCTGATTAGTTAATCCTTTGCGCTTTGAATTTATTTAAAATTTAGCTCAGAGGAGCTTTAGGACTTTAACGTCGAAGAAGGATGGTGTGGATGTTGTTGTGGGAGGTAAATTGATCAGATTAGTTAACCCTTTGCGCTTTGAGTTATTATTTAGTTTTGTCGCTAACAAGTCCCTACTATTTAAAGTATTTATTTAAAATTTAGTTCAGTGGAGCTTCTTAACGTCGAAGAAGGATGGTGTGGATGTTATTGTAGAAGGCGAATTGATCAGATTAGTTAACCCTTTGCGTTTGGAATTATTTTTCAGTTTTGTCACTAACAAGTCTCTACTATTTAAAGTATTTATTTAAAATTTAGTTCAGAGGAAGAAGGATGGTGTAGATGTTATTGTGGAAGGTGAATTGATCAGATTAATTAACCCTTTGCGTTTGAAATTATTTTTCAGTTTTGTCGCTAACAAGTCTCTACTATTTAAAGTATTTATTTAAAATTTAGTTCAGAGGACAGTTCCTTCACTGCTACTCGTAAATAATTTTGTTAATTTACAAACCTTTTAATTTATGTTCTGTTTTCTTTTTATTTACCGATGTTGAGTCATACTTGACGAAGGAGTGCGAAGGGTTAAATATCTGAAGCGAAAGTTGATACCACGGTGGTAATAGTGTTTAACCCTTTGAACTGGGGTGTCCTCTCTGAGAGGACATTGCAAGTGTAATGTTTCACTCGGATGTCTCGTCTAAGGAGACATCAAAAGTGATTAGTGTAGAATTTCTCCCGCAACTTTTTGAGAAATGCATTTTTCCCTGAGATTTTCTATTGCTGATATATTAGGTGATTGCAGAATAGAATCATGACAAAAGCATGCGCTTTTAACTGTACTAATCCATCTTTTATAATCGTATTATTAACTGAAAGTTATCGAAATGCATCAAGAGTCAACGTAATCTTAAAAAAGGAAGTTTGTTTAAATTAATTGCGTGCAGAGTTAATGTTAAAAAAGGAGCAAGTATTGAAACTGTATAAAAAAATATTTGGGACTTTTATTTGGATCGAGCTCCTACTCTTAGGACAGTTGAAGTGATTTAGTCGATTTCAAACTGGCGACTTTAATCTAAACGATAAACTTCGCTCTGAGCGATCTTCCGACGTTGATAATGGCTTTATCCGTGATTTACTGAACAATAATCCACGGATTATCACCGGAGAGATTGCTGAGAGACTAAACGCTGACAATTCTACTGTATTTCGCCATTTAAAGGAACTTGGATACACTTCGAAACTCGAGATATGGCTCGTTTTGACAGAACGGAACAAACTGAACCGTGTTTCCATCTGTCGCTTATCAGACACTGAAATAGCTTAGAGAGTTCAAATGGGAATTCAGATTTTGTCTGTTTCGATTTTTGCAAAATAATCCGAATGGCAAAAAATTTAATTCTATGGAAGAAGTCAAGAACTACTTTACGACTCTTTCTTTGAAGAGAAACCACTGAGTTTTTATGAAGAAGGAGTTCAAAAACTTGTAAAACGTTGAGAGACAGTTATAGAAAACGATGGAGAGTACAGTATTGATTAATTAGTATTTTTTATCTAAACGCGTTGTATTTAATTTGATTTCAAATCGAACTCGAACCTTTTCAATCACTTAATAGTTTTTATTGCTAATTTGGGGGAAGGTTTCAAGGGTTAAATAAGTGGAGGATGGACTGAGAGTATAGTTACGCGTTAATTATGGCGCTATGGAGTTCAGAATTCTATTTCGTGACTGACTGTGTCCTCTGATTTCACTTAAAATCGCATCCCTACTCTTCTCATATTTTTAAAGCCAAGAAAACTATGAGAAACTACAAACTCTCATTGAAATCGTTTAATTCGCATCCTTTTCTACGATTTTATCCATCTTTCCCCCAAAATTCATGGAAACCAAGCGAACCAAGCGTTGTCTACAAAGACAACTGAAGCGACATCGAAGAGTTTCGAACGAGGACGCGGCGAGGCGATCGAAAAGGGGTGGTTAAGAACGCGAGGATGAGCTGAGGATTTAGTCGCGTGTTAATTATCGCTATGAAAGTCTGCATTCTATGAAATTCTGCATTCTTGTTGGCTGATTGTGTCCTCTGTTTTCACTTAAAATCGCATTTCTACCCTTCTCATATTTTTAAAACAGAGAAAACTATGAGAAGCAGCAAACTCTCTGCTTCAGAGCAGAAAAGCACGTCGTTAATGCGACTAAAATCGTTTGAAACGCACCCTTTTCTATAATTTTATCCATCTCTCCCCCCAAATTCACGGAAACCAAACATCTATTATGAAGACAACTGAAGCGACATCGAAGAGGTTCGAACGAGGACGCGACGATCGAAAAGGGGTGGTTAAAAACGGGAGGATCAGCTGAGGATTTAATCGCGTGTTAATTATCGCTATGAAAGTCTGCATTCTATGAAATTCTGCATTCTTGCTGGCTGATTGTGTCCTCTGTTTGCACTTAAAATCGCACCCCTACTCTTCTCACATTTTCAAACGCAAGAAAACTACGAAAAACAAC
Source organism: Xylocopa violacea (assembly GCA_963969225.1). Classification (NCBI taxonomy): domain Eukaryota; kingdom Metazoa; phylum Arthropoda; class Insecta; order Hymenoptera; family Apidae; genus Xylocopa; species Xylocopa violacea. The sequence goes on from CAXAJV010000004.1 coordinate 28,882,280, forward strand.
AAACTCTCACTAAAATCGTTTAAAACGCACCCTTTTCTACAATTTTCCCCATCTTCCCCACGAAATATACCTATTGCGAGGACAACTGAGGCGACGTCGAAGAGGTTCGAACGAGGACGCGGCGAGGCGGTGCGAAAAGGGGTGGTTAAGAACGAGGAAGGGAGGTGGTTAAGAGGAGAATGAGCTGAGGTCTTAGTTGCGCCTTAATTATCACGCTATGGAGTCCAACATTCTACTTCCTGACTGACTGTGTCCTCTATTTTCATTTACAATCGCACCCCTACCCTTCTCATATTTTTAAAACCAAGAAAACTGTGAGAAGCAGCAAATTCTCACTAAAATCGTTTGTAATGCACCCTTCTCTACAATTTTTCCCATCTTCCCCTCGAAATTCACGGAAACCAAACACCTACTACGAGGACAACTGAGGCGACGTCGAATAGGTTCGAACGAAGACGCGGCGAGGCGATCGAAAAGGGGTGGTTAAGAACGAGAAGGGGAGGTGGTTAAGGGGAGAATGATCTGAGGATTTAGCTGAGGATTAGTTGTGTGTTAATTATCGCTATGAAAGTCTGCATTCTTACTGGCTGATTGTGACCTCTCTTTCCACTTAAAATCGCACCCCTACCCTTCTCATATTTTCAAACGCAAGAAAACTACGAAAAACAACAAACTCTCACTAAAATCGTTTGAAACGCACCCTTTTCTACAATTTTCCCCATCTTCCCCTCGAAATATACCTATTGCGAGGACAACTGAGGCGACGTCGAAGAGGTTCGAACGAGGACGCGGCGAGGCGGTGCGAAAAGGGGTGGTTAAGGGAAGAATGAGCTGAGGATTTAGTTACGCGTTAATTATCGCTATGAAATTTTGCATTCTATGCTATTCTGCATTCTTGCTAGTTGATTGCGTCCTCTGCTTTCATTTAAAATCGCACCCCTACCCTACTCACATTTTCAAACGCAAAAAACAACAAACTCTCATTAAAATCGTTTGAAACGCACCCTTTTCTACAATTTTCCCCATCTTCCCCTCGAAATATACCTATTGCGAGGACAACTGAGGCGACGTCGAAGAGGTTCGAACGAGGACGCGGCGAGACGATCGAAAAGGGGTGGTTAAGAACGAGGAAGGGAGGTGGTTAAGGGGAGAATGAGCTGAGGATTTAGCTAAGGATTAGTTGTGTGTTAATTATCGCGCTATGGAGTCCAACATTCTACTTCCTGACTGACTGTGTCCTCTGTTTTCATTTACAATCGCACCCCTACCCTTCTCATATTTTTAAAACCAAGAAAACTGTGAGAAGCAGCAAATTCTCACTAAAATCGTTTGTAATGCACCCTTCTCTACAATTTTCCCCATCTTCCCCACGAAATATACCTATTGCGAGGACAACTGAGGCGACGTCGAAGAGGTTCGAACGAGGACGCGGCGAGGCGGTGCGAAAAGGGGTGGTTAAGAACGAGGACCGCTGTCGGACGGGAGGCGTAACGAATATCACGGGTCGAAAATTGCTCGGTTTAATCCGCCACGGCGGCGATTTACGAACGGGCACCGTCACGCGATGTGCCACCCGAAACGGTATAAACAGTCACGTGTCAGCTGACACAAAGCTCTGGAAAAGGGGCCGTGGATTGCCTCGCGGAGGAAGGGGTGGCGGATAGGAAAGGATAGATTAACCTGATTAGATAAGGATCCGAGGAGAATGTGGCGGCATAATAGAGCCCCAGGGGTTGGCTGCAGGTGCGACGATGGGTGGTTGCGGACGCGGCTACCCTCCCTCGCATTCGATTCCATCCTTCCACGCTTTTTCTCCTTCTGCTTGACAAATTAGTCGGAGGCCATTTCTTTTTTTCTTGTCCCACTTCCGTAGCGTTCGCGAGAGGAGCGTTTAAAGATTGTTGGAGTGTCGCGTGCGAAGAAGGCGTGAAACGTTTGCGTTTCTTAATTGTAAAACAAATTTTATTTCTGTTTTGGATAATGGGTGTCAGTTATAGGACGTGTTTTTCAAATTGCAACGTAGCTTTCGCGAGAAGAGCGTTTGAAGATAGTTGGAGGGTCGCATGCGAGGAAGGGATGAAGCGTTTCTTAATTGTAGAATAAATTTTATTTCTGTTTTGGATAATGGGTGTCAGTTATAGGACGTGTTTTTCAAATTGCAACGTAGCTTTCGCGAGAAGAGCGTTTGAAGATAATTGGAGGGTCGCATGCGAGGAAGGGATGAAGCGTTTCTTAATTGTAGAATAAATTTTATTTCTGTTTTGGATAATGGGTGTCAGTTATAGGACGTGTTTTTCAAATTGCAACGTAGCTTTTGTATGAAGAGCGTTTGGAGATAGTTGGAGGGTCGCGTGCGAAGGAGGGATGAAGCGTTTGCGTTTCTTAATTGTAAAACAAATTTTATTTCTGTTTTGGATAATGGGTGTCAGTTATAGGACGTGTTTTTCAAATTGCAACGTAGCTTTTGTATGAAGAGCGTTTGGAGATAGTTGAAGTGTCGCGTGCGAGGGAGGGGTGAAGTGTTTGCGTTTCTTAATAATTTAACTAATAAATTCTACTTTTCGCAATAATCTGTTGCATTTAATTTGCAACTTCTGCAATCACCCACTATTATTTTTTAATACAAAGGTTTATCGCAGAGGACGTCGATTTACAAATCTACGCTATTAATTATTAAATACTATTTTTCCTAAAAATCTGCTGTATTTAATTAGGTTTCGAATCAGACACGAACTTTTATCGCAGAGTTTATCGCAGAAGACATGAATTTACAAACCTACGCTATTAATTAATAAATACTATTTTTCCTGAAAATCTGTAGCATTTAATTTGGTTTCGAATCAGGCATCAACTTTTGCAATCATCTACTATTATTTTTTAATACAAAGGTTTATCACAAAGAACGTCGATTCAAAAACCTACGCCATTGATTAATAAATACTATTTTTCCTGAAAATCTATGGCATTTAATTTGTTTTCGAATCAGGCATCAACTTTTGCAATCACCTACTATTATTTTTTAATACAAAGGTTTATCACTGAAGACGTCGATTTACAAACCTACGCTATTAATTAATAAATACTATTTTTCCTAAAAATCTGCTGTACTTAATTTGGTTTCGAATCAGGCATCAACTTTTGCAAACAACTACTATTATTTTTTAATACAAAGGTTTATCACTGAAGACGTCGATTTACAAACCTACGCTATTAATTAATAAATACTATTTTTCCTGAAAATCTGTTGTACTTAATTTGGTTTCGAATCGGACACAAACTTCTGCAATCACCCACTATTATTTTTTAATGCAAGAGTTTATCGCAGAAGACATGAATATAAAAACCTACATTATTAATTAATAAATACTACTTTCCACGAAAATCTGTAGCATTTAATTTGGTTTCGAATTGAACACAAACTTCTGCAATCACCCACTATTATTTTTTAATACAACAGTTTATCGCAGAAGATATGAATTTAAAAACCTACGTTATTAATTAATAAATACTATTTTTCCTAAAAATCTGCTGTATTTAATTTGGCTTCGAATCGAGCATCAACTTTTGTAATCACCCAATATTATTTTATAATACAAAGATTTATCGCAGAAGACGTAGGTTCACAAACCTACGCCATTGATTAATAAATACTATTTTTCCTGAAAATCTGTAGCATTTAAACTGTTTTCGAATCAAATACAAACTTCAGCGATCACCCAATATCATTTTTTAATACAAAATTTTATTGCAGAGGACGTCGAAAAGGTCAGTTCGGTGGAAAAGAGGCGGAATAACGGGGGGGGGGTGGCTAAAGTAGATGGCGACGTGCCTCTGCCAGGGCGGAACTGCAGACGCGAGCAGATTCGCGACGATAACGGTCTCTCGCGAATAAAGGCCAACGTCCTTATCAGGCCGTTGATCTCGTCGCTCGTCGATATCGAGATGTACCTCCTTTTTCGGGGACATTAACAATTGGACTATATATTCCTCGTCGATAACGCTAAACGTGGCCTCAGAGTCGAAGTCCTCGACCCTGAGGAACAGCTTTGGGGGTGGCTAATTGCCGACTCGACCGCGGGAGCCAGAAACTACGCGATTCTGCTCGATCCGCGAACGTTTTATATTCCAGGAGATAACAGATGCTACGTGTGCGCGTTGAAAAATATCCGTAGTTTCCGAGGGAATGCGCTGCTGGGAGTATGGCGATCGTTAACTCGTTAATTAACTCGCGGAAATGCGAGCTCGTGGCCGCCGCTCGCCGCGCAGAGGCCTTTAATTTCGAGATTTGTGCAACGTGAACTGAGTAAATAGTGCATTCGACGCGTGTACGATTCTGATAAAATTTAGCGAATTATTGGCGAATGATTGCAAGTGCTGAAGAGTCATGAGGCTGCTAATTAATTATGAGCGCCATGGCTGCTATAGAATGTCTTTTATTTTCTGTTGGATCTTCTTTTAGACTTGAAAAAGGTATTCTATGAAGTAAAGGTAACACTCGTGCAATACTGTTTGAGAATTGGGGAATACTTTGAACGAGGAAATGATTTTTTGCAAAAAGTGGTGAAGAGGACTGAAGAAAGTTCAGAAGACGAGGACTGAGGGGGTTAATGGCGTCGAGGAGTAATAATTTCTGATAAAAATTGCTTTAATAAAGATATTTCTCTAAACTATGGTTCCTATATCAATCTCTCCTCTTAAAACTAGGGAAATTAAATTGTCAGCAGTGCTGACCGAAACTAAATTGCATTTCAAGGGGTTAAAGCAGTGGTCGGCAAACTTATTAGGCGACAGTGCCAAATATTAACGGTGCAATGATTGAGATGTATTTTGAGAGCGAAATTTGTTAAACTATATAGACGAGTATACCTTTTTTAACGTAATGAATTTTAATTGAAGTTTAAATCTTATTTAAATTATAAGTGAGACAGAGTAAAGCTTTATATCGAATTTAACCCTTTGCACTCTGATGTCCCCTCTGAGGGACAGAATTGATTAGTGATTAAACTTATTCCATCGTAGCTTTTGAGAAATGCTGTTTTTCTGAGATTTTCTATTGAAATGGAAGTTTTCTATTGCTGGGAGACGTTAGTAATAGAAACTATTGCTAAAATATTGCTAAATTAGCGATAGTTTCTATTACTAACGTCTCCTAGCAATAGAAAATCTTCTTTTGCTAAAATATTGCTAAAATATTGCTATTTCAGTGATAAATTCTATTGCTAATGTTTCTCAGCAGTAGAAAATTTTCTATTGCTAAAATATTGCTAAAATATTGCTATTTCAGTGATAAATTCTATTGCTAATGTTTCCCTGCAGTAGAAAATTTCCTATTCCTAAAATATTGCTATTTCAGTGATAGATTCTATTGCTAAGGTTCCCTGCAGTAGAAAATTTCCTATTGCTAAAATATGCTATTTTAGCGATAGTTTGCATTACTAAAATACTGTTACTTTAGCTATAATTTCGATTACTAATGTCTCCCAGCAATAGAAAACCTTCTTTTGCTAAAATATTGCTACTTTAGCGATACTTTCTACTGCTAACATCTCCCAGCAACAGAAAATTTCCCATTACTAAAATATTACTACCTCAACAACAGTTTCCATCACTAACACCCAGGAAAGAGCCAAGTATCACCCGACTATAAATATTCAATTATCTAAATTAAATAGTAACCAAGCTACCCTTAAAATTAAGTCACGACAATCGTCATTCGTGACGAACCCACACTCAAGATGTCAAAGAGCCTGCCACAGTTTGCCACGGGTTAAAGAAAAGGAGCCATCCTCTGGACCAGTCTGAAATTCATCCCCCTTTATGCGAGACGCGCGTGCACGCGTGTCGCGTCTGCACAGAGCCGCGTAAACGGTGCATTGATTCGTCCGCGAGCGGTGAAAAACAGTCAGGCAACGGTAGGGAATGCATAATTGCGGAGTCGAGCGTAGTTGGGTCACGGTTCCTATTTTTAGTCGGCGCTGATTGCGAGTTCAAACGAAAGCAAAGGCCGCTGGTTTGTGTCCGGCGTTTACTTTACACCCGTTCGCTTCCACCGTCCGCTGGCACTTCTTCCACCAGCGACCCCTCCGCCTCGTTCCTCGAGGTACGTGCACAGGGGAGAACGCGCACGTACGCCAGCCCTGCTCTCTTTGCAGAGCTGTCGACGCGACCCTTGATCCGACAAAGCCTTGGCGTGCGAAGCCACGGAGAAACAGGCCTCCACGGGCACCCTGGTCCTCCTGAAGCTCATGGTTGGTGGGCTAAACGCCTGCTTCATTATGCTGTGATGTAAAGAGAACGTGAGAGAGGGTAGGAAGGAGAAGGAGAGGGAAGAACGTTTCGTCCTGGGCCTGCTGGTGGACTCAATAGTCCTAGCTACTTAGCAGAGTTAGCCTTAGACCAGGGATGGTAAACCTTCTTGAGAAGTGGGCTGAATTTTGTTTATTATTTTTCTTAATTCTTTGCACTCTGCTCTTTCCTGGACATTGGCAATAAAAGGTAGGAATATTGCTGAAATAACAATATTTTAGCAATATTTAGCAATAGTTTCTATTGCTAACGTTTCCCAGCAATAGAAAACTTTAGGGAAATATGCATTTCTCAATAAGCTACGGTGGAATAAGTTTAATCACTAATCCTTCAGAGGGAACATCCAAATGCAAAGAATTAAGGTATAGTATAATTGACCACTCATCAGAGATGGACTCACCATTAAGGCTAACTAGCAGAGCTTCCTAGCCTTAGACCAGAGATGGCGGACCTTCTTGAGAAGTGGGTTGAAATTTGTTTATTACTTTTCTTAATTCTTTCCTGGACGTTGACAATAAAAGCTAGGAATATTGCTAAAACAACAATATTTTAGCAATATTTAACGATAGTTTCCCAGCAATAAAAAGTTCCAATTTCTATAGAAAACTTGAGGGAATTATGCATTTCTCAAGATGCTGCGGTGGAATAAGTTTAATCACTAATTCCTCAAAGGGGACATTCGAATGCAAACGATTAAGATATAATATAATTGACCACTCATCAGTAAGGCTAACTAGCAGAGCTTGCCTTAGACTAGGGATGGCGGATCTTCTTGAGAAGTGGGTTGAATTTTGTTTATTACTTTTCTTAATTCTTTGCACTCTGCTCCTTCCTGGTCGTTGGCAATAAAAGCTAGAAATATTTTAGCAATATTTAGCGATAGTTTCTTTTGCTAACGTTTCCCAGCAATAGAAAACTTTAGGGAAATATGCATTTCTCAAAAAGCTATGGTGGAATAAGTTTAATCACTAATCCCTCAGAGGGGACATTCGAATGCAAAGGATTAAGATATAATATAATTGACCACTCATCAGAGATGGACTCATCAGTAAGGCTAACTAGCAGAGCTTGCCTTAGACCAGAGATGGCGGACCTTCTTGAGAAGTGGGTTGAATTTTGTTTATTACTTTTCTTAATTCTTTGCACTCTGCTCTTTCCTGGACGTTGCCAATAAAAGCTAGGAATATTGCTAAAACAACAATATTTTAGCAATATTGGGATATTTTAGGAATAAGTTTAATCACTAATCCTTCAGAGGGGACATCCAAATGCAAAGAATAAAGGTATAGTATAATTGACCACTCATCAGAGATGGACTCATCAGTAAAGCTACCTAGCAGACCCTGCCTTAGACGCTGGGATGGTACGGATAGGTCAGAATTTCTATTACATAGAAATAGTATAGAAAACGAGTGCTGGCGAGAAACTGGTGAATGTACTGTCCCCCTAGTGGCGAGGACCCTGGTCATCGTTCTCCAGGAAACAGAGTCAACGAGGACCTACTCGAATCGCCTCGTCTCGCGTCCAGTTCGTCAGTTCGTGCAATTTTTCCGTCGAAGCCTAGGTCTGGCTAACTGTTACGCTATCTGGTCAGCGCGTGCCCTTATCTAGCGCAAATAAGTGGACGTCAGAAGCCACTCGACAGATAGCGCGTCGAGTGTTTGCTCCCAGGCTAGCTGGTCGTAATTTCTGCTCGGACGCTCGACTGCTGAGATTCGTTTCCGCTAAGATCGGCCTCGTTGATACCCGTGCGACGACGAAGGGTGGCTTCGCGGGTCCGCTTGTTTGGTTTTCTGTTTTTTTAGAGGAGCTGGGGTGACACGCTCGACGATAAAAGGCGAACCACCCGCGAGTCGAGTGGGATCGATTTTTCTGTTCGAATCTTCGCGAGGACCCCATTTCCCGCAGCCCCCAATCCACCATGCTCCCGATTCATCGTCTTCCGCTGCACACTGCGCTTCCAAGCAACCCTCTCAAGCGACGCGAGTGCGAAGTGCGTGGAATATTAAAAAGCTGCACCCCTTTTGCTTCCTTCTCCTCTTTCGCGGGAAATTGGGGATAAACTGGCTATTCTTGGGGAGGTATGAAGGGGTGAGGGTGCGTGGAGGTCAGCAATCTTCTTTGAAGTGAAATCAAATTTTGTAATCCACGACCAAATTTGATTTTCTTCTCTTTTTTTTGAGGGTTAATTGAAATTACTTGAATTATTTATGGAACAAGTATTTAGGTGGTTTATTTTTAATGTTTAGGGTGCGTGGAGGTCAGCAGTCTCTCTTGGGTGGCATAGAATTTTGTAATCCCCAACCAGCTTCGATTTTCTCTTTGTTTTTAGAAGATTAATTGAAATTACTTGAATTATTTATGGAACAAGTGTTTAGGTGGTTTATCTTAAACGTTTATTTGTTTTATAATATTGTGTATCAAGATTTTTTGTTTGAGAGAGTGCTTTATGCATATGAAACACTTTTATGCATGCAAACATTTCTGGAATATATTTATTTTTTATGGCGTTCAGTTTACTCGGTTATTTTCGTTGTATATTTTCAATAGTTGCTTTCTCATTCTTGGAAATAGAAAATTTATGCAAGCATTATGCTATTTTTTGTTAAAAATTCACCAGAAAATTGTAGAAAAATCGTATGTTGCTCGATTAAACGTATAAAATAACGCATGCAACTAATATTGTTAAAAATTGCCACAGGCAAACACCAGAGAGGAATATTTCGGTCGCATAAGAAATTTAACCCCTTCAGACCTGGCGCACGTTATAACTGCTTCGCCTCTACAATGTCTGACTTCAAATAATAAAACCGTAGCTGCAACCACGTACAACAATAATAAAAATACTTCGAGAACCACATTCCAAATCGTCCAACAAACCACAAAATAACTTTCGCCATTCTAAAAAAAGAAGGGTTGAAAGTGGATCGCACCTGTTTATTACAAAAATAGGAAAATTTATTTTATTTTTCTGTGGATTATATTCTTTTTTTCATGACTGAACCTAAAGTAACCTAAAGTTTTTCATGTTATCTGACTAATTTTGGAATAAATGTTGTTCCATTTTAATGATATCTTTTTATTTTATTTTGCATTGCGTCATGGCGTTCAATCTGCTTCTCATAATAAGCAATTAATTATCTTTTAATTATTATTAATTGAATTATAAAGAAAAAACTAATTTCAGCTTCTGGGATTGGTGCCATTCGAACTGTTTCTATTTTTAAAAAGTATTCCTGTATTTTTGTAATTGACAACGGATAACATTCATGAAACAGTTACCACTGTTTTAATTAATTTCGAATAAAATTTAGAACGATTGATTATACAAATTTTATACGATACGTGTTACGCGAAACTAAAAACAAAATTAACACAAGGTTTACCAAGGGGTAATTTTGACCCCTCTGAGAAAACTTTTCGTTAAACCTTGCGTTAAAACATTAAAAATAAATAGAGATAATAAGAACTAATTAAACTTATCGTTTAACTTCATAACATATAGCTCAATTTATATTTTTTCTAATTAAGTACCAAAAGAAGGACATTTCCACCCCTTTGGTAGAAACAGGTACGCGTTAACTCATGGTAAACCCAGTGTTAAAGCAGTGGTACTTAATTTAGTGCCTCCAAAAAAAAAAAAAAAAAATAAGTCGTCTCGAATGGGTCAAACGACGAATATGTAAATGCAAGTGGCTTTTGCAGAGCGCTGTATATATCGAGGCGATATGCGACGAGATTTACCAGTTGGCCTCCAATAACGAAAATCCCATCCTCGATCTCGAGTGCATCCGGCGAACTTAAGCCTATCGAAATTTATCGCTGGTGCTGGGCGAGCCTGGCCGCCATTAATCCGCGTCGCATATACCTCGATATCCGTTCGCTGATCTTATCGTCGATCCGGTAGCTTTGTCGTCGTAACTCACGCGGACTAATAGGACTATTGCGAGGCAATCTTCGCTGAGGATCGATCTCGTCCCTTAAGCCTCGTCGCCATGAGGAGAGCGTCCTTTTTAGAAAGGGTTCGAGTGAGGTTCGCGGTCGAAAGCGATCAACCCTTTATTCTTGTTTCGAGGGAAACGCGTGCAGAGGGCACTTGAATACTCAAAGACGTTGCGTTTATATTTTAACTAAGAAAGTATAGTTCTAAATATTATTTTTAAATTAATTATTTAAATATTATATATGGGATATATTAAAATTGCGACCAACCCTTTATTTTTGTTTCGAGGGAAACGCGTGCAGAGGGCACTTGAATACTCAAAGACGTTGCGTTTATATTTTAAGTAATAAAGTGTAATTCTACATATTTTTGAATTGATCATTTAGATATTATATATGAGATATATTAAAATCGCGATCAACCCTTTATTCTTGTTTCGAGGGAAACGCGTGCAGAGGGCACTTGAATACTCAAAGACGTTGCGTTTATATTTTAACTAAGAAAGTATAGTTCTAAATATTATTTTTAAATTAATTAATTAAATATTATATATGGGATATATTAAAATTGCGAACGAAAGCGACCAACCAACCCTTTACTCTTGTTTTGGGGGAAACGCGTGCAGAGGGCACTTGAATACTCAAAGACGTTGCGTTTATATTTTAAGTAATAAAGTATAGTTCTAAATATTACTTTCAAATTGATTATTTAGATATTATATATGAGATATATTAAAATCGCGACCAACCCTTTATTTTTGTTTCGAGGGAAACGCGTGCAGAGGACACTTGAATACTCAAAGACGTTGTGTTTATATTTTAAGTAATAAAGTATAGTTCTAAATATTACTTTCAAATTGATTATTTAAATATTATGTATGGGATATATTAAAATCGCGAACGAAAGATAAAAATGGTGACCATTAGCCTTTTGTACTCGGATGTTGATACATCAGAATTGATTAAATTTATTCCACTGCAGTTTTCTATTGGAATGGAAATTTTCTATTGCTGGGAGTCGATATCAATAAAAATTATTGCCAAATATTGCTAAAATATTACTATTTTAACAACATTTCTAGCTTCCAGAAACGAGAAAAGTGCAAAGGGTTAGAATTCCAGTTTGAAAATTGTTTCGCAAGCAGAGTGTGAAGTGGTGATGTCTAACAAAGCTGAAGATTCAAGAAATAGCCAAGTGTCTTTACTCCTTTCTTGTATTTTTATCGTACAGTTCAGTTTAAACGAAAAGAATAGAAATTCCACGTATAAGAAGTGAGTCATGCTCAAAATTGGACCACATCTTTGGTCCACGATGCTACGATCTCACCTACGCGCGATTCTATTCCTGGAACGAAAACAAACGATCTATTTGTCAGAACACCGCCAGCCTTATTTGGAACCCGTAGCTTCTCGATCGTTAATTGTCCTTAATTAAAAACGTATCATCGCGCAGAGGAATAACACTGCTGGCTCTGAATTATAAAACGCAACAGGACCTCCAGAAATAATCGAACTCGACGCTGCGCAACCCATGGAACAAAAACAAGGAGGACACTGAAACACGATAGGATGAGAGTCGCTGTGCAACGTGTTCCTGGCTCGAAAAAACGGCGTCTGCAACAAATGAAACGACGCGAGGAACGTGGATGCGACTGCGAGACGCGTTTCCGTCCCATTACCCTGACCAACTGCACCCGACGCGAGGCAAAGGGGATGATCCGCTTCGTCCGAGGCGAAAGAAAACACGCACGAGCGACTCTCGAAAGGGAGATCCGTCGCGACCAACAAGAAAGCAACGATCGAGCGTGAAACGTGGAGGAAAATCAATCAGTCTAGCTTCCACGAGGGGACTGGCTCGCTGGGAAGCTGTCGCGGGTGACGCAGTTTCCAGATCTGGTCGAGCTGACGAAATGCGGACTTACGAATTTCCGGGGGAACAGGCACCGTCGCTGAGGAGATCGCAGTGGCCAGCTCGACGACAAGCACCGCGTCGAGGAGAAGCGGCGGCCAGCAGCCGGGTGAACGACGTCTGAATCGTCCGCTACGCAGTCGTCCTCTCGCTAACCTCTGCGTACACGCTACGTACAACTACGACGGTTCCCTCGCGCGCGGTTAACCGAGACGCGAGTTTCTCGACGGCTGGGTCCGACTATTCGTCACCGGCTGCGATCACCACGCGTGTCCCGCGAGCGATCATCGCCAGAATCCCGCGAGAACCCGAGGAACAACGATCGACCACGACGACGTAAATCGCGATGGCTAGAAAGACGAGGAGGCGAGGCGAACGCGCGAAGAAGTAGGCCGGTGAACCGTTCAGGCCGCACTGACGAGTCGAGCCGCGGCTAGTAAGGGTGAACTGGCCTGGCATCCCCTCTCGGCTTCACCCCATTCTGCCCCCACGGCTGGCGGTACGCCGCTTCGAAGCTGGCCCCCTCCATCGCCACCCATCGCCACCCAACGCCACCCTCCGTTTCGTGTTCCTCGCGTCGCCGTTCGAACCCTCTTCTTCCACCGTCTTTCCACCCCTTCTTTCTTCCACCTGCGTCTCGCGACGGCCACGCTCCGCCACCTGCACGCGCGCGCGTCCTCCTCCTCCTCCTCCTCGTACAACTTTCGAACGGTTTTGGGATCTCGATTTTCGACGCCAAGGGAACTTCTTGGTCTCCTTCGTCGGACGTCTGGTCGTACGTACGCGCGGCGTGCTCGAGCCGCGTTTAATTACGGCGACTTCGACGCGACGAACCGTGGAAAAAGGGGGAACGAAGTCGTGCCGCGGCGCTTCGTCGAGAGGAAACGCACGCGACTCGGTCCCTGCAGCATCCCTCGCTCGAGAGCCGACCTGCATCCCCTCGAACTTTGTCCCATTCACGATTTACTACGTATCGATAGTTTATTCGCCGGCTTGCGGCCTTGCGTCGGACCTTCGTCCACGTTGCTCCGATTTCAGACTCCCGACGAGCAAGTATTTACGCCATGACGATCGATACCGCGCGAATTTCATGGCCATCTAAAATAGCCTTTTCGGATTTATGGAAACTCACGATTCGCTCTGGACGAGCGTCGTTCACCGCATCGTCGTGATTGGGGATTCTTTTTTCACGGACAGGCGAACCTGCGAAATTCTCCGCGAAACGAGGCACTGCGGGCCTCTTCGTTCGGTCCGCGACGACGCGACTCGCGGCTGGTAATTACCATCGAATTGGCGTCGTCGTTGCGTAATTAACGCATCTGCGCTCTTTTCAATCGCGAAGAACGAACGGTTTTCGCCGTTGTCGTTATTGATTAGAATATCAATTGATGCGCGGAGGCAACAATGGATGGAAGATTGTGACATAACGTCGCGTCCTTATTAGTCGAATCGACGATCGGACAATCGATCGATCAGATAACTCGGAATTGATAAAAGATATCGAAACTCGAGTGTACGATACCGGATGGTATATAAGGGACGAGGCTTCGCCGGGTCGGAGGAATTCCAAGGAACGTGCCACTTGTGTATCTTCTAAAAAATCGTGAGTATCTTGCGCTACGTGTGACGTACGAGAGTGGCAACCGTTCGATTCGACAGTCGACCCTTCGATTTACAGATGCGTGTCTTCGTGCCACTGTTGGCCATCGTATTGGTCGCCTGCCGCGCGTCGGAGGTCGACGAGGACCGTAAGTGGAGAACCTTTCTCGCGCGATTGCAATCAAACGCCTCGCTAAAATCGTGTACTGTTTGCTCTTAAGAGACAGCCACCACCTACGGCAATGGAGGTCAGCTCGTTGGACCGCTCGAGAAATTCAAGGATGTTATCAGGAAGGGTGATTCGAAGCTTGGCCTGCCAATGCTCGACCCTTACACGGGGAAACACCTGGACGTGAATATAGACAGCGCGGGATTGGTCTCGTAAGCAAGAGTTCGATGGTTGGATGGTGGAAGGAAGGTCGATCGTTGTCGAGGACTATTGTTTTTTCTTGTTTGTTCGGATAGAATGCACGGTGGCCTGGATGATGTACGCGAATCTGGCCTAGCTAACTACCAAGTGCTTAAGGGTGACTTCGCGCTTGCAGGCTTGAAGGTCAACGTCAGTCTTCTCTGGGACCAGATCAACATTCTGACTAAGTACGATGTGAAGGGAGTGTTGGGCTCGAACATTGAATTCTACGGGACAGGAACCTTGGCGTAAGTACTCTTCAATTGGTGGATACCATAGAGATTAGCGTTCGTTGAAAACGTATTGCTGGGACGCTCGTTTCTACTTTCGAATTGCGTTTTTGCGAACAATTCAAACGTTCTTTCGTGCAAGTAACCGCATCTTTGAATAAATTCGGAAAGCTTCGAAACGTGGCACGGTCTGTAGGACTCGAATAGGTCTCGATGATCGGACGAGACCTACAATGCGCACGGTCGGTGCAGTAGGTCCCTGATGTTGGTAATGCAGTGTCATCGAAATCGAGTATCAACGTTCCCTAATCTAGATTTCTGCGTTTTAAACCGAATTGAAACTTCATTCTTTGCGCTGATTACAGTCTGTGAACATTTCTCGAGCGTTATCTACAAAGATAAAACTTTACAGACAGACTCGGTTGTCGATATAATTTTAACTTCTGCTTTGTGTAAGAAAAAGGTATTACAGTATGTAAATACGGAAAATAAGGAAACTATTGAGCTTTATAAATTTAAAATAGCAATTCTATTTAAACAAAATAAAGAAAAAAGATGGATGTTAAAAAGAATTGAAAAACGATTTAATTTTGCATAAATAGTTCTGCACAATCAAACTATTCTCAATTTTTCCATCCATAATCACAAAGAATCGCTAGTTTTCCCATTTTTAATATCCACATGCGCACTGCGTACTGTAATAAAAATGGTAGCACAACTAATTCAGACCAAAGATGAAAGTTACATTGCTGAATATTCTTTTAATCGGCTATGCTAACTAGAAAACGAAAACCTAACTTAACTTTTCCCTTTTCTCAATCTTTAGAGCCGTCATTAGAGGACTCCAAGTGGCCGTGGACTTAAAACTGTCCGTAAAGAACGAGCATCTCTACGTTTCCCAAATGACCTTGCACGTCCACATGAAAAAATTGGACGTAAGTATCATCGCTCTAAAAAGAAATCGAGATCTGATCGTGCTCTGAAAAGAAATCGAGATCTGATCGTTGAAAATCTTCCAGTTCAAGGTCACTGGAATGTACAACGACCCGGAAACGTCGGAAAGCGTGAGCCAAATCGTCTCAGAAGTGGCACCAAGCTTGCTCGACGATTACCAGGACAGAATAATGAACTACTTGGAACCGGTACTTCGTGGCGAAGTGAACAAAGTCCTGCAACACTTCACGATGAAGGACTTGTTGGACATGATTAAGGGTTAACTTTCAAACTTCATCTAATTCTTCAATACAATGCAGTGAAAAATTACGCACTTTATTTATTCGTTTCGTCTCATTTCCCAAAGCAATTTATCGTTTGCTGCGATGCGAGACGCGGTGAAATCTCTCGCAGCTCTTAATCGCGATTGTTTTTCTTTCGTTACGATGGATTGAGGGACGCCATTATTTTCCAGCGACGAAAAGGCGACCCTAAAATCTCCAAGCGACCGATAAATCCTTGGATTTTCTTGTCCGCCTTATTCGTAACGCGTTCCTTTCGTCGACTAATTCGACCTTAATCCATGAAATCTCCAAAGTGCCTTTAACGAGCGTAATTATTTGAAAATCGATGGCGAATCGATACATCGTGGGAGATAAACCGCTCGCGGACGAACGAATGGAGTTCCACTTAAATTAATTTCTTTTACCAGCGACTCATTTGCTCTCGAAGGAATCAAGCAATTGCGAGATGATTGCTCGTTCGACCAGCACGAATGATTAAAATTGCGAGATACGGAAGGGGGGAGCGTAAAAAGTTTCGCAAATTAAAACAGAGGAAGAGAGGGGAATCACCAGAGGGAGCAGAGTTTATCAGGTTGACGAGTTGATCGAATTCCTTTTGAAAAATTAACAAATCTGGTTCGACGTTGACGAGTTGATCGAATTCTTTTTGAAAAATTAACAAATCTGGTTCGACGTTGACTCGATGGTTTAATTTATCAACCATGAAAGTTGGTTTCGCTGTCTATTGATTTTCCTCGACATCGATTAGGGAATTACGAAGAAATTTCGAGGTGGAGCGAGGTGAAATGCTACGAATTTGTGACATGTTCGTGAAAATTGCTTATATTTGCGGTATGCGCGAGTTGATCGATGAACGCGACTAGTTGGACGCGTGGACTTTCGAGAAAAAGTTTTAATGGAGGAATTCACACCTTTTCGCTGGATGATTCATCGATAAATGTTGTTTTCATTCAAGGTGATCTCTATTTTTGATTAACTCGGATGATTCATTCGTATAGAAACTTGCACTTCGTAACAGATAGCATGGAAAACGAATGTGGATTCGATTGATTCTTACCATTTTTTCGACCATTTTTTGTATTCAGAATTTAAAACAAAAATTTCTGGTTTTTGTCTCTCATATTCTGTCGAAAAACATTTATCTAAATATTTACAGCGTTAATTTTAAATCTGATGCATTTAAATTAGTTTTGCTGATATCAAAGATAGCAAAAAGTGGTTTCACGGTTTTTTATGTTCACTTTAGTCATTTCTTCTATTTTCGACACTAGTAGAAATAACTTGAGACACTCGATTTAAGACTAACGCGCCCAGAGTTGTGATAATTGAATTACCTTGAAATTGAATTACATCAATCAATTGCATTGTATTTTAAATAGATTGTAATTAAATTATGTTGTGTCATATGATTCGGTTCGATTAATTTAACTGATAATTATTGCAATCCTGATTGCAATTCAATTACATTCTAATTGAAGTACAATTTAATAAATTACTGAGAACTCTGAAAAATTTAGGTGAACGTCTTTGTTTAGCGAGTGTATTGGATTTCTTTCGTTTCTTATTTATACCCGACTCAATTTTATTTTTACTGCTTGTCTGTCAAATAATATGACTTCATAAATGATTAGTGAAAAGTTAAAAATGTTCCTTTCGTCACGTTTTCTCTGATTTGATAATGTTCTCTGTAAATTCTCTGTCTGTATTAATTTTTACATTTGAGCTCCATTAAATGATTATTGCATATGTTATAAATTAGGTAAAGAAGATAACTTCTTCTTTTTTTAATTTTATGTTCACTCTTCGAAGTGAATGTAAAATAAAGAAATTTATATTTTGAATAATGAGGTGTTCATTACTGATATTTATATTCTCTGATTAAAAATTAATTATCTCTCAATTTTATTTTTTTAGCCTTCAATTACCTCTTAATTTTTTTCTCTACATATCTCATCTCTCTTAATTCAGCGTTATATTATACATTGCAATGGTACTTCAATGGTAAAAATGAAGTACATTTTAATTTAAATGAGTAAGATACCAAAAATTTAAATTACATTGTAATTCAATGGAATAACCAAATAGAATTATACATTAAAATATAATTTAATTACTTAACAACTACGATTGATGAAGTAATTCAATTGTAACACCGCACAATCTTGCATCCGCCATAACTTTTTACTCACAAGTGAACAGTGGTGATAGATTTCAATTTATCTTAAAAAGAAGCGATATGCAATGACAAAAGAAAGAAAAATAAAATTGCGATAAGAATTCTAACTCATTTTCCACGTTTGTTCTGGATGGATCACGCGCAACGATTCGATCGCGATCCAAAATGAAAAGCTGCGAATGCTCGCTTTTGGAGTACCTCGAACGATCTAATCAAGCTCGTCGAGCGAATTCGTGCTTCTTGATCGGCTCTGCTGGAATGGCACCGCAATTTTTCCAGGAATCGCGATGATGTAACTGCGATTAACGTGGCGTTACGCTATCACTGGAGCGCGCGCGATGTTAGCATCGCGTTCGCCAAACGGGCACACGCGCCATTCGCACGACAATAAAACGTCCCGCTCCGTCGCGTCGTTCCAGTTCGCCGCTCCGTTTTTCTCTTCGATTGCCAAGGCGTTGGCTAGTATTTCGTCGCATAGAACGTTTGCAAATATAAATGTATATCTACACGTGTAAATTCAAAATTGAAGCTCTGTCGAAGTGGAGAACGCGAAGACTCCGCGTTCTCCAAAAAGTGGAAGGTAGAGGTGGAAGAGATACGGGTTTGAAACTCAATTCGCATTCAGGTTAATGCGTCGTATATGTATACAATGATTTAAGTATATATACATGTAGGTAAACACATAATTAAAGTCGTATCAATGTGGAGAACGCAAGGGTGCGTGGTTCTCCAAAAAGTAGAAGATCCATCGAGTACACTGATGTATTCGGTTAGAAATACAGGTTTGAGTATTAATTTCCACCAAGGCGAACGTTTCATATGTATATACGTGTCGTTTAAGTATATACATATATAGGTAAATTCACAAATAAAGTCGTATCAAAGTGGAGAACGCAAGGGTGCGTGGTTCTCCAAAAAGTGGAAGCTCTATCGCGTAAACTGATCTGTTCGATTAGAAATATAGGTTTGAGATTCAAATCCTACAAAGGCGAACGTGTCGTATGTATATACGTATCATTTGAGTACATACACATATAGGCAAACTCACAAATAAAGTCGTATCAAAGTGGAGAACGCCAGAGTGCGGTGTTCTTCAAAAAGTGGAAGCTCTATCACGTAAACTGATCTGTTCGGTTAGAAATATAGGTTTGAGACTTAATTCGCACAGAGGCAAACATGTCGTATGTATATACGTATCATTTAAGTACATACACATGTAGGTAAATTCATAAATAAAGTCGTATCAAAGTGGAGAACGCAAGAGTGCAGTGTTCTCCAAAAAGTGGAAGCTCTATCACGTAAACTGATCTGTTCGGTTAGAAATATAGGTTTGAGACTCAATTCCTACAGAGGCGAACGTTTCGTATGTATATATGTGTCGTTTAAGTATATACACATATAGGGAAACTCACAAATAAAGTCGTATCAAAGTGGAGAACGCATGCGAGCGGTGTTCTCCAAAAAGTGGAAGCTCTATCGTATAAACTAATCTGTTTGGTTAGAAATACAACGTCGAGATTTAATTCCCACCAAAGTAGACGTTGTCGTATGTATATACGTGTCATATAAGAATGATCATATATAGATAAATTCACAATTGAAGTCCTATCAAACTGGAGAACGCAAGGGTGTCGCGTTCTCCAAAAAGCGGAAGATCCATCGAGACCACTGATCCGTTCGGTTAGAAATACAGGTTTGAAACGTAATTCCCACAGAAACGAACGTGTGGTATAAATATATATACACATAAATAAACTACGCTAACAATTAAAGTCCTATCAAACTGGAGAACGCAAGGGTGTCGCGTTCTCCAAAAAGCGGAAGATCCATCGAGTACACTGACTCATTTGATTAGAAATACAGGTTTAAAACGTAATTCCCACAGAAACGAACGTGTCGTATAAATATATACACACATAAGTAAACAAACAATTGAAGTCCTATCAAAGTGGAGAACGCAAGGGAGTCGCGTTCTCCAAAAAGCGGAAGATCCATCGAGTACACTGACTCATTTGATTAGAAATACAGGTTTGGAACGTAATTCCCACACAAACAAACGTGTCGTATAAATATATATACACATAAGTAAACTACGCTAACAATTAAAGTCCTATCAAACTGGAGAACGCAAGGGTGTCGCGTTCTCCAAAAAGCGGAAGATCCATCGAGACCACTGATCCGTTCGGTTAGAAATACAGGTTTGAAACTTAATTCCCGCGGAGGCGAGCGTGTCGTAGACGAATGGCGTTGCTCGTGGAAGAACCAGTCGTCTCTAAGCGCGAAATGAGCGGCAGAAACGGACAGCTGACAATTACAGGAGTCGAATAAGCGAGACGGCTTCCTCCGACCGGGACACCTGTGAGTCTCACGGAAAGTAAAAACGTCTCCGCGCCGTTTAAGGGTTGATCTCGTAACGGTGGGTTCGTCTTTTTTTCTTCTCCTCGCTTTTTTCTCTCTCTCTCTCTCTCTTTTTTTCGAGAACGACGACCATGGTCGCTTGACACCCGGTGCACGAGGGGCCAGGGACGTTCGTAAGTGGCGTGTGCGTGTCGTGTAATTACGGATTCTTGGTAAACCGTGGAAAACGGACGGCGTTTCTCATTTCCGTGGAAACGTCGATATTCGCCGTGACAGAGATAACGTTGGGGACAAAGGCTCGAGGTTCCACCGAGGTGTTTCGTGTGGAAACGCGGGCACGATTGTCGTTAAGTGTACGTGTGTTTGTAAATAGTGTGTCGTTGCTTTAAGGGAATAACAGCATTATATTATCGTTGCATTGTTGTTGGAAGAACGTTGTTGTTGAATGTAGGTTGCTGGATGGGTGGCGTAACGTGCACGGAATTTCTATTCTAAATTCACAATTTTGTAAATTGAATTTGTATATTTTAAATGTCTAATTTATTTTAAATTATATGTTATAGGGAATTAGTTTTTTTAGTGGGACAAATGTTGATGTAAGCGAGCTCAATTTGGGAATTACAAGGGTTGTACTTTGAATTCACTATTTTGCACATCGAATTCACCCTTTTGTAAATGAAATTAATTCAAATTTCGTTTTTGCAGGAAACTATTTTGTTTACTAAGTTAAATATTCAAATATTTAGATCCAAATTCCACTATTAAAAGAAAAACTGAATACAAAATTCCCATTCTAACAAATTAACCCTCTGCACTCCGAATTATTCTTCAACTTTGTTACCAACAACCCACTACTTTAAGTGTTTTATTTGAAATTTACTTCGAAGGACAGTATCTCGACTGCTGCTCGCAAACAATTTTGTTTACTAACTTTACTCAAGCTCTGTACTAATTTACATTTCTGAAACTTATATATATACATATTTTTTTAACTTTTTACTTCCTGATGTCGAGTCACGCTCGACAGAGGAGTGCAAAGGGTTAATATTTTAAGGGTTACTAAAATGTTTACAAATTACCGATCGACCAGAGAAGAGTCTCAGACGATGCGATGCATCGATCGCGCGCACGAGTCAGTTTAAAATAGAATTAATAACATGATCGTGCTCGAGTACTATGACCCGGCAAGCCTGAGCATTTGTTATACAGTTTTAATTGTACAAGATTTCAATAAAGTGTGCCGGTCGTGCAGCCTTTCCCGGCTGTTTCGATGCGTCTTCCGAGAACGCGCGTCGTCGTCTTAATCAGGAAACTCGTACTGCCTCCACGGCTGGATGCGCCTTAACGCCATTAATTAAGGGGAGATTAATTTCGTTACGTACACCGTGATCTCGGAACTCTAATTGATAACACGACCGTTCTTTGAAGTCTGGTTCGAGGGGTGACTCGATAATTCTAGAAAATGACCACGAGGACTGCTGATAACCAAACGTAACTATATTTGCGTCTGCAAAAAATGGCGCATCTCTCTTTCTGTTTCAGAGCTCGCGCAACGCCTGGCATTTTTTATTTTACTCGTACCTTTCGATTTACGAAGAAATGAACGTGTTTATGCGTACTTTGGAGTTAAAAGGTTGATGCGACTCGTAATTTACGTGCAGTAGACTTCTGTGTAACGCGTTTTTTTGCACGAAATCGTGGTGTACAGGGATTTTTAAAAGTAGTTGCGTGAAATAAAGGAGCAACTACGAAGCAAAATATTAGAAATAATGTAGAGGAGACTGAGGAGGCTTGAAATATTTTTATATTCTCCATATTTCTCCCACTCTGCCACAGATGGAAAACTTGAGCCACTTTCCATCATTTATGAAATTGCTTCAATTGCGTTCTCCATAAAGAGTAGAATATCGATACAATCTTTCTTTTCAAAAGCGTATCAACCCTCCTCAATCTCCCCTAACGCTCAATTACATCAAACTTAATTCTTATTACTTAACGCGTGGTACGAAAACAGTAGTCGCGATATCGTTGCCGCGTTATAGGAATTCGCGTTGTACAAGAGTCTGCTGTACGTGCAATGCAGCCAAGCTGGCCAGATTGATTTCACGATGCGAAAAAATGCAGGCAGCAGAGGAAATTCTGCTTAATGGACGCGCAACTTTGATGTCTACAGCCTTGAGACGTGGTGTCGCGTTAACGAGATGCACGCATTTTCGCTTTTAAACGGGCGTAGGAAAATTAGGGGTCGTGGAAATCGATCGAACGAACTTCACCGCGCTGCGGTGTTAGCTCGAATTGCCATTAAGCGGCATTAACAATCGATTAACCATTAGTTACGTGCTGTGGATTAAAGGGCTCGCCTCTAACCGTATATACAGCCACTTACAACGAGAGCCGTATTAACGAATGTTGGATAGAATTTAGTAACGGATTAAAATTGATTAAAATTGAATAAAGTTTCAGGTTAATACTTTTTCACGTGATTTCGAATTGTTTGTAACGCGTGCGGAATTTATTTCGCGTTCGAACTCGTTTACCTGGAAAATGCATCGCGAGCTATTGTTATTCACTTTTTGTTCCTTTCTTTTCAATTTTCACGCGGATTTCGAAACCATTTTCGGAAAGTAATTGATGTATGAGATATATATTATAATTTGAGTGATGGAGTGTTTCATGGAAACATTACAAATTAATGAATGAAAGTGTTTCTGTAGTTCGATGTGCTGAAAGTTATTTTAATGATGAAAATCTGTATGAATTAATCATTCATGTTTTATGAAATACTGCCTCGCTTTTGAATTTCTTATTGTTTAGTCATAAATATCGAGACTTCGTCATTTTATGTTATAAAATTTAAATAAACGAAGTAATTCTTTTCATTTAGAAATATTAAAAATTAAAACATCTCAACATTTTATTTCCATCACTTATTAATTTAAAATTCAATAAACTAGAAATATAATGTACAATATACGATTTTACTGTTTTTATCAAATATTCTGAAAATATTTCTCTAAAATAATCTGAAGCTTAAAGCAAAAATTAATTAAAAAGAAATACTGATCAAAAGAATAAAAAATAAATCAGAGAAAAGGATGCCACAAATATCAGCTGATATTTTTATATTTAAATATTCATGGATCTATAAATCTCGAAATTATTTCAACACTAAAAGAATATAATTACCACGGTTGTTCGATGAAAACCGAACGCGTACGCTAAAGTTAACAAAAGAGTTTAGAATTCGCAGAAAAATGTATTAACCGAGATTACTTTGGAAAAATGTTATTTCACAGACGAAAATAAAATGAATACATTTCGTTCAGATGGCAAAATTAAAATTTCGTGGAAATTAAATGCAGGGTGGTAAATGCAAAATTTCAGTTTCATTATAAACCATGAAAAGCAGGTACTGTTAGGGTTTGGGGCTGTTTCGAAAAGCTGTTCGTTCGAAATTTAAAATTCATAAGGGAAAACGTGGATATGCAGACTCCGTTTACATTTTATGGAGACAATGACCCTAAATATACGTCCAGAGTGATGCACATACGCTTATTACAAGTATAACTACTCTAAAGTAACCTAAACACTACTCAATCCCACATTTAAAACAAACAGAATTAATTGCAACAAGGAATATTGCAAAAATATTGCTATTTTAGTCATCGTTTCTATTGCTAATGTCTCCCAGCAATAGAAAATTTCCCATTTCTAAAACGTTGCTACTTTAGAAATAGTTATCCATTAAATGAAGTAACAGAATACTAAATGAAAAATTTCATTTCATTTAAACTTCACCCATACTTTCGAAATACTACATATTACTCATTTTCCAAATTTCATTGCAATCCTACCATTAGTCGCGAAGGTATTACTTGCTTTCTAAAGGGTGCACGTTTTTCATATTTCATTAATCTTCAGCCAGCACACGTACGAGTTCAGCTCACGCTGTTACCCGCCCATAGTGTGTTAAAAGTTGTGCGACATGCACTGTACAATTTCCACCGTGACTGACATAGTACGTAATTAAAAGGAAAAAAAAAAAAACTGATTTCATGGGAAAAAGGCTACGCTCATCGTCGGCACGCATAAAAGTGCTCTCCCATGCGTCGCGGTTGTGCACACACGTAAATTGCGGGTCTGACTACGGTCATCCGGCATAATCGTTGCCACACGACACGAAACGACTGACCGCATACTCGAATTCCCAGAATGCAAGTCAGCGACGGCCGCGTGTGCACGAGCGAACCGCACGAAGGAGGTTGCGTCCGTTTGCTGCCGAATCGCGAAGGGTGAGGAGCAGAAAGGCTCGAAACTAGAGAACGATACGGCAGCGAGTTCTAAAGAATCGAGCTGGATAACCTGGAACGCTGCGAGCAAAGAAGAGAGAACAATAACGACAGCGATTGAATGGAAAGAAGAGGAATTAGAGGCGCAGATGCAGGGAGGAAACGGGGAGGATACATCGAAAGTGGGATTAGCGAGAGATAAAGATATTGATAAAGATTCCAGGCGATATTGTAGATAAAAAATCGATTAACGACACAGTTGATCGCCTTCTTGCTTGTACGTGTAGCTCGTAATGAAAATATTTGGATACTTGTACGATTTTCAACTGTTATTTTGTGTTTTCAACAAATATATAACGAACAAGAAAAATGTATTGTATTATAGTATACTTAGAAGTGTTTTATACGATTTGGAACATTTTCTAGATGATTTTGTAATTGTTCTATATTATTTATTGTTACTTCTTACTATTTCTGTACTCCACTCCAATCCTTATTCTAATTTTATTATTTATCTTGCAAGTAAATGGAGTATTTGTACAACTTCAAAACAAGAGACTCATGATGATTTGTAAACAACAACACCTATATTATCGACCTTTTTTCTTTGTTCGTTGTACATTTCTCCAAATTATACCAAGTTGAATTTAGTTTTCTTACTCACTGGACATCAATTATTTTTAACATGCACGTAGAAGACTTGAAAATGTTCTAGAAGAATAAGGAAAATCCCAGGGGTCAATAATAACTGTTTACGGTCAGAAAAGTTCGCTAAACTTGTACTTTACACAGCGTTCACCGATCGACACGCAGAAATTCGATGAACAATATCGTGGGCTCCCGTTGCCTTGAATAGAATCTTATCCGCGAAAGTTATCTATTCGCAGTGTTGTTAAATACATAAATTCGAAGTATATCATATTCGCGGAAACGTCGTATACCGTAATCGAACTTCTTTCGAAATCGTACACGTATCGCGACGCCCCTCGAGCGGGAACGGTCAAGCACGGTGGTCGCATGCCAGTTTTCTCAGTGCACGTTGTCCAGCAGTATACGGTTATGTTACGTCGAAAAATATGGATATTCCTTGGTTATTTGTTTTCGTTCGTGTACACACGCACTCGCCACTCGAATTGTTTACCTTCGAACGTGGAGTAAACGCAACGCAAATATTGTGAGGTCTTCGACTCAGCCTCTTCGCTTACCCCTTTTACTTATTTCGTTCTCGATACTTGTTATTTCGCCGCGAGACGTTTTCTTTCGACGAAGAAACAACAACAGCACGCAAACTGAGTATAAAAAACGAGATTAATCTTCTTACCTTATTATCAGGAAATCCGTCATGGCCGACAATTCGAAGATTCGCCATCTTAAATTGGATGTCTAATTACACCGGGTAACCTGTACACGATTGCACTTGAAACGAGTTCCCTTGATAGTATATCGATTACGTGATGCACGATTTCCTAAATATTCTAAACAAACACGATCAAAAAGTGGTGTAAATTCGTTGTCAACATTACGAAATACGCATTCGCGAAACGTACGTACCTTTGTTTACGTGTCTCGTCATTCAAGAAATCTCGTAGCAGGACCATCGACGAAGAGTTCTTTCCATCGAGACTTTATCGAAAGGAAGGTCGGTGTTGCGGGCGTCTGTAACATCTGCGTCGCACATCGTCTCGAAATTTTCGACCGAATAGAACGGAGAAAAAGAAAGAGCGAAACGAAAACCCTTACGGGAGTACGTACGATTCGCGGTCACACGCGACTGTGGAGCGGCGTCGGTGTCCCGTCGAAGAAATCCGAAGGCGGCCGGAGCCAGCCGAACGGACACGAGGCAACAGGCGGCTCGTTTTAAACCCGTGGCCTACGGGGAGTTTTCAAAGCAGCGAGCTGACAGTAAGCCGGCGGCCTTCGCAGCGTGTGTGTCGCGCGCACGTCAATCGACGATTGGTAAACGTACGTTCGCGCTGTTTCTTGCGACGGTTCTATTTTTTTCTCTTCGAAGAAACGCTACGCGATAATATCTCTTGCTCGTCGCGAAGTGCAGTCTAGGTGGAAGCTATTAGTGATGTAACGTGAAGAAAACTTGTCGAAACGTGTCGTGTGTCCCGTGATGCTTCGCACGGTACATTGATGCAACATCGAGTACGCGTCGGTTGAGAGTCTGTCGCCAGTTTCGCGAACGTCAGAAGGATTCGAGAGCCTCCGAGGGAGCTAGAAGAACGCACAGTTGATGTATCGTCGGAGTTTTGACGAAAATAGATCGCGAGGAATAGATTTCGCGGAAGGTGATCGAACGGTTAAACGGTTTATTGGTTTGCAGAAAGAAAGACGTACGCTCGAAACTGTTTCAAATCTCGAGTAAACAAAACAGCGCTCGATCTCGATTAAGACGAAAGTTTTGTGCATGGCGACATATATAAAACGGATTGGTTAAAGTTACGCTCTTCATTTCTCTTTGGACGTGAAAGGTGCCGACTGGAAGAGATCGGTTTTCTTTCGCGGTGAAAGACCTACTCTGGATCGTACCAGCGACATTTTCATCCTAGGCACGGTGTCATGGCGGTTCTTGGATTCGAAAACCACGGAATCTGAAGCGGCTTTCTTACATCGCGGTAAATCGACTTTCTCAGTGAAATCTCAAGATGACGCTGACACTGATGGAACACGGCTTGGCGCTCCTGTCAATCTTGACTGCGATCTGTCAAGCGAACGAGCTCAAGGACTATTGTTCGATGCACAAATTTGACAATCTACCACCGGGTGGACTCAGGTTTACGAAGGAGGTCGTGACAACGGAGTACGCAAACATCGGAGCATTCAAGGCCCTCCATTGCTGTTTACGAGGATACAGGAGCATCGAATGGTGAGTGACAACGCAACGCTTTTCTTTACTTTCTTCGAACCGATCGCGTTCAATTGTTTGCGAGAAGCTGAACGCGTGTACCCGCTACGTAGTTGGTGTCTTTTTTTTCGTATTTAAGACGACGTATAGAAGGCGGTGCGGGTCGTTGGAGAGCAACCGACCAAAACATGGGTTCGCATAGATTCTCGTGCGTTCGTTCGTTTCGCAAGACGAGCGAAGGTTAAACGGTGCGTCTGGTAGCCGATTCGAGTCATAATTAATACGTTACCCGTCGACACGGCCTATTTCCATTTTCATGCTTGACATCGCGCCGACGAGACGTTATATATGTGCAGGGGGAGTCGCGGTTTACCGACAGAGGGAACGTCGCGGAATTCCCTACGATTTCATTTCCACGTTCCGAATCGCGCTTTTAAACCAATTTGAGGGGATGGTATTCGCGACGTTCGCGCGATTTCCTGCCGCTCTTTTTCCCCCCGCAAACTTTACGAATACCTGGAAGCGTGTCCGTTACTCTCGGTCTCTTCGACTTAATCCATTTACGGAATACAGTTTTTTTTTCCTCGCACCGTCAGAGGAATACATTAAACCGGTTATTAGTCCTACATACAGTATGCATGATTTAAAACAAACACCGTTTCCGAGAACACGTCACTCGTCGCGCGTCCATCCGAGAGCTCTTGAATGCTAGAATTGTTGTAAACTGAAAACGTCAGAGAGAGAGAGGGGGAGCATAGAGAATCGTGTGGGTGGCGTAGGAAGGAACGCTGGAAAATACGAAAGCCGAGGCTACTTTGTCCCTAAATTGTATAGTTTGTTAGGAGCGTAACAGGTTTCCAGGAAAAACGGTGGTCGTCGCGGAGCGTGGCAAACGAGCCGATTGTCAGCCGTTATTCGTAAAAACGGCCGGGTAAAAAGGAGCTGATCGGCGTCGAGCGCATTGTGAGCGTGGCGGACGAGTCACGTCGCGGCCGGTAATAACGTTTCCACGAAACGCTTGTTTATTCCACGATAAATCTAGGAGCGGGGGCACGAGATGGAAATCACCGTAGGGGGTCGCAGCGGTTCGAGACGCCTTCGACTGTCCCTTCGTAACCGCGAAAGCGAGGCTAACAAAGGCCACGCTTCTCGGAAGCGTCCTTCGAGGGACCCGACCGTCCGATTTGCCGAATCCCTTCCGCACCGGGAACTTTATTATTCCCGGGACAAAGTGGGACCTTATACACCAGGGACGTGCCGCTATTGTGCACGGTCCCTGCGGGCGTGCTTCTCCAGGTGTCAAACGGTATATTTGTTCCGCGCATTCGCTCGCCCTCTCCTCGAACGGAGGGCAAAGAGAAAGAGAGAGAGAGAGAGAGAGAGAGGGACAGATGTCGCGCGGTTCGCGTCTGGTTCTCGAAAAGTCCGAGGGTAACGAACGTGCGCCACGCTCTCTCTGGCTCGCCCGTCCACACCTGTTACGTCTCTATCAACCGTGTCCATCTAAAGCACGCCGCTTCCCGACGATGAACACGCACGAAATTATGCGGATGTTCCGTGCGTGGGTCGTCCAACTCTTTCCGTCGATGCCATCGATGCCTTCTACCGCTAATTCCGACAGGGGACAGACTCGATTGGGCCTCGCGCCCCGAAATCGACGCTCACTCGTGGCCATTGTTCCCGCTTTGCAATGGCGGCGCTGCTCTGCGCCCCAAGTACACCTAATTCTGGTTTTACGCGATAAATAAGTGTAAGAATGTTGCGTCTATTAAGAAAATAGAAGATTGGTTCCAGTTCTAAATAATCAGCAAGAATAATACGATGAACCATGAGTTTTTATGTTAGGATCTTAAACATTTTATTTCATAAAGTTGCGCGTGTATCGAGCAAAGTAAATTATCATTTGTAAAGGAAAAAAACGTGGCACTAATTCATGAATTGTGTGTATTTCTCTTTGTTTTAACCCTTTGCACTCGGATGTCGCCTCTGAGGGAATCAATTGTAAAAGTTATTCCATTGCAATTTTATGCAGAACGCATATTTCTCCAAAGTTTTCTATTGAAATGGAAGTTTTCTATTGCTGGAAAATCGCTTGGTAATAGTTTCTACTGATAACTTTTACCAGCGATAGAAAATTGCTGGGAAAGCGTCGTGTGCAAAGGGTTAATTGACGTTCTTCGTGTTTCGTGTTAATCCTGAAATTCCTAAGGGTGGATTTCCATCGATTTACAGCTTGAAAATGTCGAATCGGTGTTACTTCGTGGAATATTCTCCTTCAGTTTTCGCACGAAGGATCGAGGTTATGGAGTTCGAAAGTCGGATTGTTTCTCGTTTTCAATAACTATGCATCCGAGGAATCAAAAAATTACTAGTCGCTTCCTGGAGATTTTAGCTGACAGATCGACGTGTTCTACATGTATATCCAAATATTTCCGTAGCGATTACCTGCCGCTTTAGCTGCCAGCTTTTCCGCCATCTTGAACTCTCGCGAGCATTCGGACGCTACGAAGCGGAAAAGAGCCTTTGGAGAGAGGATACGTTCTGGAATATCGCTGGTACGAATTAAAGATGACGCACAGGCAGCGCTTCCATTTTTATTATATGAAACCATCGTACAGCTTCTCTGTTCCCGCATTCGAGAGCGGATTTCTCTTGCTCGTGTTCGTAGAAAGGAAGGAAAAGAGCTTGGCGCGGCACTCGACTGTTTCGAAAAACACTCGTGTCTCCCGCTCGTTGCGACAAAGAGAGAGAGAGAGACTCTGGACATTTTTTCCAGCTTTCGCTTCCCGCCGTAAGCGATGTTTTCCCCTTTCTTCCGGTGTACTTCGCGTCGATGCTGATTCCGAGAAAAAAGAGCCCCAGGGCTCGAGCCAGAACAAAGGGTGAAACCGTCGATGCGCGAACGTCCGGACGATACTTTTTATTAGCGGTCGAATTCATCCACGGAACAAAGGATACGCGGAAAGCATAAATTAAACGCGGCGTTCCCCGATTTCCAGCGTCGCGACACTCGTTTCCCACCGGATCCGCACCGCGGGAATTTCGAATTCGCGTGTCCTCGATGTTTCGAAGCGGAGAATTGACGCGAGCCAGTGCATATCAGCGGAACATGTAATAAACCGCGGTTGTCATCGTTCATCAGAAGTGAAAGGTAGGCATCTGCCGCTGCCACTCGGCTTTCTATGTCGTCATTGTCATCGGCTATTTATGCGCTTACGTGGAATTATTTCTATCGCTTAGCAAGGCAGGTGTATCCTCGCAAAACGCGATCTATGCAAAGCAACAGGGAAGCTGCCGCGTTCAGGATTTGCTCTTTTTCAGCCCTTCGAATATGGCGGACTGGGATACGTGAAATTTCGCTTATCTGGTCTTCGCAGGTGATTTTCGTATTCTGATCTCAAATTTCGTATGCTAAGATGGTTTAATCCGATGGATCAAATTACACGTGTGTTTCAATGTCAACCGCTCGGCGCCAATCTCCATACTAAATGTGGGCTACGCTTTTTTCGACGCCGGCTGTTTATTGATGGCAGGTTAGATAAAAAGAAATTCCAGTGCACGCGACGTATGGAGATTGTCAATGAAGTGCTAATAATAGATTCGAACATCTTGTTGATTTTTGACTTTTTAATTGCAACGTATAAGCAATTAATTTTCTCTCTCCTTTTTGTTTTACTCTCCTCTGTCCCGTTTATATGCTTCTACAATGCTCTCCACTTGTTTCCCGAATTAACACTCTAATCTCCAATACAAACAGTCCTAACGGAGGCTTGTTATCGCTCCATTGTTACTCAAATGTGTAAACAAACACTTTCCTCCAATCATAGGATACGACATTCGATAGATTTACACTTAAATTTATCGATATCATTAAAATTTCAATTTTTATACTGTTACCTGATTTCAAAAGAATCGTCATCGATATAATCCTAAATCAGACTCGTTATCACCCCTAATGGCGTCTCATTATCGCTCCATAGTCACTGAAACGTGTAAACAAACACTTGTCCATGATCTATTCCTTAAATAAACAAGCGAAACAATTTGAACACCTTCGACAGAGGAAACCAGGTGCACGAGGGTGAATCAGTGCAGCTGTCCCACTGCCAGCTAGAAAGTAAAACCAGCCAATTTAGATTCGATGAGACGCAACGGCGTGATCCGACGATTGTATAAAGTGCATCGCGTTATGGGGCTCCGTATGCACACGATCGACGAACGCGGCGCGGAGAACAAAGGGTGAAATTCAAGCGAAATCGTTGACGCGCGAACGCTCTCTCGAGCGTCGCACGTTCACCAGTAGAAAGTGGCGCGCTGCAACATCCGGCTGCACGGTAATCGCAAAGACGCGCTCCGCGAAACGTGGCCGCGTCCTGTCCCGTGTTTTATCGCGGTTCACGCGCGAAACTCCGCCAGCAGGAAATTCTGCACGGCTCGAGGGACGATGCACGCTTAAGCGAGAGCTCCTCGAACCGGCGCTCGTCCAGGAAAAACTGGAAACGTGACGCGCGTCGTTCGAAGCGGCCATCCTCTTCCCCCTTCGTCCGCGTCGCGCGTTAATGCGCCACGTTTTTCGGCTAACGAACGCAATCACACGCTCAAGTTACACCAGCAAAGCGGAACGAACGCTCGCGAGAATTATTTATTTCGTGGCTGGGAGATAACTTGAGGGGCGCAGTCCTCGCTGGACGATTAGAACGGCGAACGGCCAAGTTGTTAGTCGACGGAGACAAATGTCAATGGTGCAACGATTGAGATTTACTTTCAGAGGCAAATATCGATAGCGCAACGATTGAGATTTATTTTGAGAGCCACGTATTGTTGGTACAACGATTGAGATTTATTATGAGCGGCAAATTTTTTAAGCTTAACCCTTTGCACTCCATTGTCGAGTGCGATCAGTAAACAAAGGAAACCAATGTAAGTCGAGTGACTCGACATCAGTAAATAAAAAAAAAACAAATTGCACTGTACTAAAATTTGCCAAAGAAAAGCTACCCTTTAACTTTTTGCACTTCTCTGTGACTGCGACAACAGTAAATAAAAAGAAACCAATATAAGTTCCATAAATATAAATTGCAATAAAGTTTTAGAGCTATATTTAATATAACTAGTAAAGAAAATTTGTCCTTTGAAGTAAATTTTAAATGAAACATTTTATAGAGTAGGGAGTTGTTGGCAACTCCTGAAAAACCAAAAATAATTCGGAGTGCAAAGGTAGATACACTTTTTTTATCATAAGAAACTTTAATTCTAGTCTTAAGTTTTAATTAAACTAAGTGAAACCGAATAGAACTTTATTTCATAGTTTCCACCCTTTGCACTCGGATTTAAACTTATTTCACCGCAGTCTTTTGAGAAATGTGTGTTTCATTGAGGTTTTCTATTGAAATTGAAATTTTCTATTGATGGAAGACATTAGTAATAGAAACTATTGCTAAAATATTGCAAATGTTTTTATTCCTAACGTCTCCCAGCAAAAGAAAATTTCCCATTGCTAAAATATTGCTATTTTAGAAAGAGTTTCTATTGTTAACGTCACCCAGCAATAGAAAATTTTCTATTGCTAAAATATTGCAATTTCACCAATTGTTTCTATTTTCTCACGCCTGGAAAGGAGCAGAGATATATATTAAATCATGACAAAATAGTAATAAATAGTGTTAAAATTAAATCATAACAATCGTCATTCGTGGGTTACACTGAGAATGCAATAAGTCCTCGATTTACGCAATTAATTAGCCCTGAAGGTCTTCGCGTAAGTCAGTTTTTGGGACTTCGCGTAAGTCACAGGAAAGTTGATAGTTTTTTCGAATTTTCTAATCAAAAATTTGCAACCAGTCGTTCGATCGGTCATGGTACGTTTAGTATTAAATCGTGTAAGTCGAGGACTGACTGTATTCGATTTTTCTGCGAGTCGAACGCTGGATTTGTTGCGATTTTCTGGGGTCCTCGGAGGGAGTTTCAGTAACGGTGATACTCGTGTCCCGACGAGTAATGTAATGACGATGGTAATGCGTACGTACAAGGTCTGATCAAGAGGTTCACGTTACATTATTCATAAATTGCAGTAGAAATGAGATACGAATCTGAGACGAAGAGGTGTGGAATGTTATTCTTTTTTCGCTAGGCGCAGACCGTGTTTCGTTCGGCTAGGTTCCTTAATGGCCGTGTCGTCGTCCTTTTTGCGAAAGCGTGTCTTGTATCCGCCTCGATTTTCTGCGAATCTTTTCCGGCTACTTGCGTCTTTTACCGGTTTAAAACTGTAGCTTGCCTTGTGTGGCGAAATCTCCATTTCCGGAAACGCAGGAAGTTGGGAAACTTGGAACGTGCGTATAATTATGTAATAGATATGTAACTTTACTCCTTGTTTTAAAATAGCTTCAAATGGAAATATGAACCACCTTTTTATGCGCAGGCACACAATGATTGATTACAATTGTTAATTCATTTGCAATGGATATTCTTTTCCTAAAATAGTTTTCACGTAGACGTTGAACTGTTTATGGAGAATAATTAAATATTTAATATAATCGAGAGAAATATAAATATTACAAGTAGAACTGTCGAAGAATTGCCTTTTGAACTAAATTTCAAATAGAATACTTGAAATAATAGAGCTGAAAAATAATTCTGCACACAAAGGGGTAAAAATAATTGAATACTTAAGTTAATGAATAATTCTGTCTGCTAAATAGTATTATAAAACATTTGAAATCATTAATATTAAACAAGAACAAGAGTATGTTTGCGATTCAAATTTTACCTTTGTTACATACCTTGTTTGAATAAAACTAGAGCTGTCACTGAAAATTGTTCTCCATTCACTCATATATACAGTCGTTATCAATAAAGTTAGCCAGAAAGAAATGTACGAACGTTACTTACGCGAGAAGAATTTGTATGTATAATTTGCATCGTTTAATAACTACAAATGAAACAATTCTCAGAACGCGTTATCTCTTTTCCGGTAAGGTAAGGACGATTTAAGCGACGCTCGTTTTGCTCGCGACTCAAGCGACGCGTACATCGCGGTATGACGCATACGTGGTTGCGTTATGTCCAAGTAATGACGATGGCGTGCAGAACGCAAACAAGGACCGGTCGCGAGCGGCACCGCGGGGACACGGCTTTCGATGTAACGGAAGTCGGTAATCGTTTTGCGGGAAGTCGTTTCCCAGTTGTCAGAGAGACGTCTCCCTTTCGTGCGACTCCCATCGACACGCGATCGTTGGTATGCATCGCCTCCTCGATTGCGATACCCTCGAAAACGGTGAAACCTTCGTCGTTTTCGAATCAAAATAGAAGTTAGAACAGTGAGGTTGGTGGACACGAATTTTAGAGTAGTGTTTCGACGAAAGTTCGCGGAGAAAAGCGAAAAATCTTCCATCGACACGCGATCGTTGATATGCGTCGCCTCCTCAAATGCGATACTCTCGAAAACATAGAAACCTTCGTCATCTCCAAATTGAAATCAGGGTTAGAATAGCGAGGTGGGTGGACACGAATTTTATAGCAGAGTTTCTACGAAAGCAGACGGTGGCCTAGAGCCACCTAAGTTCGTGAAGAAAAGCGAAAAGACTTCCTTTCTTGCGTCTTCCATCGATGCACGATCTTTGCTTTGCGTCGTCTCCTCAACTGCGATACTCTCGAAAACATAGAAACCTTCGTCATCTCCAAATTGAAATCAGGGTTAGAATAGCGAGGTGGGTGGACACGAATTTTAGAGCAGAGTTTCCACGAAAACAGACGATGGCCAAGATCCATGAAAGTTCGCAGAGAAAAACTAAAAGTCTCCCTTTTCTTGCGTCTTCCATCGACACACGATCTTTGCTATGCGTCGTTCCCAAATTGAAATCGAGGTTAGAGCAGCGAGGTGGGTGGACACGAATTTTAGAGCAGAGTTTCTACGAAAACAGACGAGTGCCCAAGATCCATGAAAGTTCGCAGAGAAAAACTAAAAGTCTCCCTTTTCTTGCGTCTTCCATCGACACACAAGCTTTGCTATGCGTCGTTTCCAAATTGAAATCGAGGTTAGAGCAGCGAGGTGGGTGGATACGAATTTTAGAGCAGAGTTTCTACGAAAACAGACGAGTGCCCAAGATCCATGAAAGTTCGCAGAGAAAAACTAAAAGTCTCCCTTTTCTTGCGTCTTCCATCGACACACGATCTTTGCTATGCGTCGTTCCCAAATTGAAATCGAAGTTAGAGCAGCGAGGTGGGTGGACACGAATTTTAGAGCAGAGTTTCCACGAAAACAGACGATGGCCAAGATCCATGAAAGTTCGCAGAGAAAAACTAAAAGTCTCCCTTTTCTTGCGTCTTCCATCGACACACGATCTTTGCTATGCGTCGTTCCCAAATTGAAATCGAGGTTAGAGCAGCGAGGTGGGTGGACACGAATTTTAGAGCAGAGTTTCCACGAAAACCGACAGTGGCCAAGATCCATGAAAGTTCGCAGAGAAAAACTAAAAGTCTCCCTTTTCTTGCGTCTTCCATCGACACACAAGCTTTGCTATGCGTCGTTTCCAAATTGAAATCGAGGTTAGAGCAGCGAGGTGGGTGGATACGAATTTTAGAGCAGAGTTTTCACGAAAGCAGACAGTGGCCAAGAACTACTTAAGTTCGCGAAGAAAAGCGAAAACACTTCCTTTCTTGCGTCTTCCATCGACACACGATCTTTGCTATGCGTCGTTCCCAAATTGAAATCGAGGTTAGAACATCGAGGTGGGTGGACACGAATTTTAGAGCATAGTTTTCACGAAAACAGACAGTGGCCCAGAGCCACCTAAGTTCGCGAAGAAAAGCGAAGAAGCTGCGATTGCAGGGAGCGTCGCGTCACGGGGAAAGTTGAAGGGCACGTATACTCGTCTCGAGCACGGAGCGCCTCGAGGCACAGATAATGACAAGCCAGTGGAACAGAACTGTAATTTCACATCGAGAAAGGAACGCGCGCGGCTCCGTTCGTTCGCAGAACACGTTAAGACGATTCTCGAGGAGGGAGTACGTAATTCCTAGGATGGAACTGGCCAAGAGGCGCAGCCCCAAATTGACCACCGCCCCGTCCCTAGATTAGGGCCTTCGAGAGAGGGGCTACGAGCGCGACTAGCTCGATCGTTTTTTGCTCGAACCGGACGCCGCGATGACGGGACGATCGCGAGAAACCGACTCATCCGTTTTTTGCACGGATTCCTACGACTGTCGCGGATCTAGTCGATAACAAACGCTACCGTTTACCCTCGATTCTTTCTCCTGCAGAGGTAACTCTCGTCCAACGCGGTTCGAGAAGTATGGAAAAGTAGAAAATGGTATGACGATTGCTGCTCAGTGCACGCAATCATGCTCGTACAGTTTAATTTGTGCGAAGGAGGTTAACCTCTTCAGGGACACGTGTATATTTTTTTAACACTGGGTTTAGCTAGGGGTCATTTTTACCCCTCTGAGAAAACTTTTCGTTAAAGTATCAAAAATGATAAGAAAGGAATAAAAATTAATTGTTATAACTGATGTCATTTTGTTGAGGTTCGTTTAAGTTTGTAATAGATACGTCAATTTATATTTTTTCTAATTAAATACTGAAAGGGGTACATTTTTACCCCATTGGTAGAAATAGGTACATGTCAACTTATGGTAAACTTAGTGTTAAATTAAAATTTTTACACTTTTAATGATTGTATTAATTTAGAAACGCAAGTTGTAGTATTAGTTCCTTTTTGGAAGAAATTTTAACCCTTTACTTAACGTTGAACTTATTCCACCATAGCTTTTTGAGAAATGCCTGGTTCTCTGAAGTTTTTTACTGAAATAGAAATTTTCTATTGCTGAGAGACGTCAGCAATAGTAACTACTGCTAAAATGTTATGCAAAGATGAAGAAAACATTTAGTACACATTAACCCTTTGCACTCGACGACTTTTGCAATCGTACATCATCTTCTCCATCCCTAATTTCATCACGAATACAATCGATCTCGTTTCGCAACAGTTGAAAATCAATATCACCTTCACTCGAGCTAATTTCACTTTCGAAATCCATTTTTGTGGGATTTCGAAACTTCAAAGCAGTCGATGAGAAACATGAAAGTTGTATGAAACGTAATGGCGACTGAAGAGACTTAATATCAAATACATTCGACGAAACTTGCTTAAATCAAGATACTAATCTCAATAATAAAAATACCACAGCACGTTTCCAAATTTTCCAAAGCAAATCTACAAATTCTTTGTTTATAATACTAAATCGCATTCTGTGTTATACTAAATTCATAGTCGTGATGTACTCAGCGCGATGTACATCACAATTGTGAAACAAAGACCATCACGCATGTGCTAAATTCTTTGTTTAGTGCATCAGAGTTTCTCTTAGAAATCCAACAATCACGTTACGCGGAGGTTATTACGGGTACCAGCGCTGGTGCATAGCAGCCATATCATTTATTCGAGGGAAAAGTCGCGTTCCCGTGACACGTCCGACGAATTTCGCGCAGAAAATTGCTCGTCGACTTGGAAACGGCTCGTTTGATGTTCCCACGGATTTTCCGTTACCTCACCGTTGCAACGCGGCCATCGCGCGGCGAAAAAGTTTCTCGATCTCTCGAGCCCATCCCCCAGCGAGGGGTGGCTCTCCTCGAAGTTCCCCAGTCGAGGGGCGAATCCTCTCTTCTCGCTGTCTGTCTGGGGACGCGTAACGCGATACGTGCTGTGCACGCTGCGGCACGTGAACGTCGTGGCAATGCGATTGAATTTAGGGGATGGCGCGACGCAACGTCCCCTGGAAAGGGGTTGGGTGGTTCTCCGGAATGGTGCTCGCGGTTGCCAGGTGTTATCGATGGAAATGCGCGATGGCGCAGTCAAAGGTGCGCCTGGGAAACGTTGTCTTCTACTTTCAGGAACCGGGAGGGGGGCGCTCTTTCTTCTCGAGAAACCACTTCCTTTCGATTCGTTTGCGGTCACGCGAACGCTTTCCGCCGTGCTCGATCGCGCGAAACGCTCTGCGGTCGCTGCTCGAACAATGGGGCGTCGTTGTGAAACCGAGAGATACCTGCGAGAGCGTGCGCTCTGCCTCGTCCTTTGCGCAACGCTCTCCGCCTTGGTTCCCAGCAAAAATTTAGACCGCCTCGCGAAACCTCCATTGTGGACGCGAACCATTTCAGATCCAGGCGGAGCTGCTAGCTTTCCTTCGAAAGCGTAGCGCAGTAAGTTTTTGAATTACGCGGTTAATTGGTTCCTGGTGGTTTTGTTAACTTTGCTCGGCAATGGAGGATTTTTTGTTACTAAAATATTGGTATTTTAGCAATTGATTCTAGCGTTAATGTCGTCCAGCAATAGAATATTTTCTATTACTAAAATAGCAATATTTTATCATACATCTTGGTACAGTTGGCTACCCTGGAGGCAGCTTTGTTATTAACCCTTTGCACTCCTTTGTCGAGTGTGACTCTTAATTTCAACATAGTTTGAGAGCTATATTCAGTAAAATTAGTAAAAAAAATTGTTTACAAATGCAGTTGTGGAGCTGTTTCATTGAAATAAATCTCAAATAAAAAACACTGTAAATAGCAGAGTGTTGGCAACAGAATTGAAAAATAATTCAGAGTGCAAAGGGTTAAAATTGCGGTTATTTTCGTGCACTGTGTCCTCTTTTAGCACTATGCCTATTTTTGGCAGTATTCAGAGATTGCGCTAGACAAAAATGCGGTGCAGTGGCCATACGTCGTGGCACGGTTGGCAACCCTGGAGGATGCTTTGTTATTAACCCTTCGCACTCCTCTGTCGAGTGTGACTCTTAATTCCAACATAGTTTAAGAGCTATATTCAATAAAATTAGTAAAAAAAATTGTTTAGAAATGCAGTTGTGGAGCTGTTTCATTGAAATAAATCTCAAATAAAAAACATTATAAATAGCAGAGTGTTGGCAACGGAATTGAAAAATAATTCAGAGTGCAAAGGGTTAAAATTGCGATTATTTTCGTGCACTGTGTTCTGTTTTAATACTATGCCTATTTTTGGCAGTATTCAGAGATTGCGCTAGACAAAAATGCGGTGCAGTGGCCATACGTCGTGGCACGGTTGGCAACCCTAGTGGCGGCTTTGACGTGGACGATTTCGCGGAATTATTTCTATTCACCTTGGCGCGGATCCGTCGCAATTTACGACGGCTGCGTCGCGCCTCCCGTTTACGGGGAAAAGCACGTGAAAAGTTACTGCGCGACTTCTCGGAAGACGCGGAGCAGCTCTCCCGTAGCCTCGAATTTCAATCTCGGTCAGTGAGAATCGGCTGGCTGTGACGTATCCACGTCACTATAGACTCGCGTTTCACTGCGAGACCGATTAAAACGAGACCTTCTAGATTAGCGTCTCGCTGCGTCGATTCGACGAGATGAACTCTGCTATCTGTTTATCGATTTATTTTCTCTTCTTTACGTAACGAGCAGCAGGAATGAAAAAGTAACACGCTTCAATTTAATATTGATTACAGAGTATCTATACAGGATGCAAAGGAAATTGCAAAATATTTTTTAATAGCAATTATAAATTAGGCTGACGATTTTGATATTATTATCGTCGAAGATGGCAGGGATTGATGAAATACCTGGAACGTTGGAGCGATTGGATACTCAATTTGTGAAATTAAAATCTATGTTGCACCGTAATGTTTCATGTGCAATAAAGAGCAATTACTTTGTCACGTTACAATGACACGTTTAGAGAGAATAATACAATAATTGCCTGGACATGATATCACACTCACAAGCGTAACATCTAACATTATCTTTTTATCACTTAACATCTGAAGACCCAATTTGTTAAGTATTGCATCACAGTCAGACGAATCGAATTGTATATGGCAGCCTTTACGTTCGACTGCAGTGAACACTTTTATGGAGACCAGATACTGCTTCAATATTTATTTTTGGGTAATAATACTGATTACTTTCCCATATGAAATAAACTAATGATTATAAAAGTGTACATTTAGGGGGAAAGCGAAAAAATTAATTCTTCAGTGAATGGTGAGGAGTAGTAATTAAAAAACAAGTTAAAAAAAATATTATAGCATAATATAAAAATATATATTTAGAGGAAAAGCGAGAAAATTAATTCTTCAGTGAATGGTGAGGAGTAGTAATTAAAAAAAAGTTAATAAAAAATATTATAGCATAATATAAAA
Source organism: Xylocopa violacea (assembly GCA_963969225.1). NCBI lineage: Eukaryota > Metazoa > Arthropoda > Insecta > Hymenoptera > Apidae > Xylocopa > Xylocopa violacea. The sequence goes on from CAXAJV010000004.1 coordinate 28,922,757, forward strand.
ATATACATTTAGAGGGAAAGCGAGAAAATTAATTCTTCAGTGAATGGCGAGGAGTAGTAATTAAAAAAAAGTTAATAAAAAATATTATAGCATAATATAAAAATATACATTTAGAGGGAAAGGAAGAAAATGAATTCTTCAAGAATGGCGACGAGTAATCGATAAGAAAAATAAGTTACGTAGCAGCTTTAAAAAGTAAAGTGAATAAGAAAATACAAATGGCGTCTTGGGTATCGACGTGATCAGCTGATCGATACGCAAATCGCGGGTCAATTAGTAGCCGCGCAAACAGAAATCGTAAATTTCACGGCTACTGCAATCGTGTACGCCGATTTTCTCGAGATTCCCCATAAATCACGGCGTATCGCGACGATAACGTTAAACGCGGACTGCGAATGATCCCATTTCGTAACACGAGGCCATACTCGCGTTTGCCTTCGCCGTCGAACTGTCTCTCCCGTCTCGAGATACTATATTTACCAATGCCCCACTCCAGCTGATCGCGTTTACGCGGTTTTCCGTCGAGCGCCGTCTCGTTTCCGCGCAATGGCATAATCGTCGGTTTTTCCGATCGTCGATGCACCTGCGAGGATCACTGTTGCGTGGACGCCATTCTTTCCTTGTCCCAATAGTCGCTATTCATCGGTTCAGGGTCATTCGAAGGCTATAGTGTTACCACTTTGGTACCATTTGAAAAATCGTCGCTGACCTTCGAAAGATCTGGAAAACCGCAAGAATCATATGTAGTTTTTAATGTCATCATGTTTGCTTCCATTAGTCATCAGTCCAAGGTAATTCGAAGGCTATAGTGTTACCACTTTGGTACCATTTGAAAAATCGTCGCTGACCTTCGAAAGATCTGGAAAACCGCAAGAATCATATGTAATTTTTAATGTCATCATATTTGCTTCCATTAGTCATCAGACCAAGGTAATTCGAAGGCAATAGTGTTATCACTTTGGTACCATTTGAAAAATCGTCGCTGACCTTCGAAAGATCTGGAAAACCGCAAGAATCATATATAGTTTTTAATGTCATCATATTTGCTTCTATTATTCATCAAACCAAGGTAATTCGAAGGCCATAGTGTTACCAGATCGCTACTATACTTTGGTACCACTTGAAAAATCGTCGTTGACCTTCGAAAGATCTGGAAGATTACGAGAATTATATAGTTTTTTTGTATTATCACATTTGCTTCCATTATTCATTAGTCCAAGCTAATTCGAAGGCCATAGTGTTACCACTTTGGTACCATTTGAAAAGTCGTCGCTGACCTTCGAAAGATCTGGAAAACCTCAAGAATCATATATAGTTTTTAATGTCATCATGTTTGCTTCCATTAGTCATCAGTCCAAGGTAATTCGAAGACCATAGTGTTACCACATCGTTACTATACTTTGGTACCATTTGAAATATCGTCTTACTTATTTAAAAAATCGGACTTATTTCATTTGAGATTGCTAGATCGAGGTATTGCCACTGCATTTCTATTTATTATTGCTATATGCATAATGGTTGCATTGGAGAAACCAATTTACCAACATTTACGTGTTTACATTACAAAACACGTCAAATTAACGCACAATTTTAGAGATGCGTGTACCACATAGAAAATTTCACTATTTCACAGCTTTTAAATAAAATGAACCTCAACGCATATTTCCTTTATTAATCAATTCGAGACGGTTTACACATTGCGTGTGCAATGCATTTCCAAGCTAAAAAGACGGATTGCACAGTGTGTGCAATGATATTGAATCGAAATGATGAGTCAGTACAGAAAAAATATGCGTGGAAATCAGATCAAAATTAAAATCTCAGCTTCTGAGGTTGGTTTCCAAAAAAACGAGCCGTCTCGAATGGGTTAAGTAACTAAAAGCCAGTGCAAGAGAAAAAAAAAACGCGAACGATTTTTCTGATTTTTGTAATGCATTTCCAAGCTAAAAAGACGGATTGCACAGTGTGTGCAATGATATTGAATCAAAATGATGAGTCAGTACAGAAAAAGTATGCGTGGAAATCAGATCAAAATTAAAATCTCAGCTTCTGAGGTTGGTCTCCAAAAAAACGAGCCGTCTCGAATGAGTTAAGTGATTAAAAGCCAGTGCAAGACATAAAAAAAAAAAACGAACTATTTTTCTAATTTTCGAAATGCATCGATGCGACGCGTCCTGTGAACCTAACGTTAAACGTGGACACCATCCACTTCACGTTCGCTGATTACGACTGTTGCGAGCGTCGCTGGAAGGTCGCCTGGTTCTCCAGTTCCAGGGTGAGAGGTCAAAGCGTTAGAGCGCGAGGAGTATTCGAGTTAGAGATCCAGCGACAACGGAGAAACCGTGAGAAAGTCTACGGTGCCACTACGTATAATAACACTCGAGCAGCGGCAAGATAAACGAGCAGCGGGGTCGCGTTCTACGGTCGCACGAAGCACGCTGGAGAACGGACAGGTAAAAACCGCGCTGGAGACGCGCTTTCGTCAGCCTCGAGGCCGAACCTTTCCCGCGGATCGCTTCTAACGAACAACGTCGACCTTCTCTCGCTTCCACCTTGCTTTTCTTTCGAGGAAATCGCGAAATAAGACCCTGCTGTTCGATCGAAACCCGTGCAGAGCCTTGTTCCAAGATGTCCACGATTTTTAGCGTCTCGAACTTTTAAAAAATCTGGAAAAATTCTTGATGCTTTTTGCAAACGTAAATCTAGCTTCAGAATAAGAACTCGTCTATTTTATCGCACAGATGAATTATTAACCCTTTGCACTTGGCTCATTCTTGAGTGTCAGTAAAATTATTGCTACAATACTGCTAAAATAGCAATTTTATTTTAGCAGTATTTTAGCAATAGTTTCTGATTAATTTGCATATATCTATTGGGTTTTTAACCCTTTGCACTCCTTTGCACCCCATGTCTCCTCTGAGGGGACATCAGAATTGATTAGTGATTAAACTTAGTTTCTCCCATCGCAGTTTTTTTAGAAATGCATATTCTTCTCAACTTTTCCATTTTCTATTAATGGGAGACGTTAGCAATAGAAACTATTGCTAAATATCGCTAAAACATTACTAAATTAGCAATATTTCTAGCCTCTATTGCCAACGTCCAGTAAGGAGCAGAGTGCAAAGGGTTAAAAGATGTTTGAGGTATAAAGCAATCATGATTCTTATGTTTATTAAATTATAGTGTAGGAGAGTTCCCCAAGTTTGCTTTGAAACTTATTAAATTGTGCTATTATAAAGGCTGTTAAAGTTTACCAAATTGAGTTACATAAGGATTGCTTAAATTTATGGGATTTACCTAAGTTTACTAAGTTATACTACATGAGATTTGCCTAAGTTTACTAAGTTGTGCTATATAAGAGTACCTTAACTCTTTGCACTCAGACGTTAGTAATAGTTTCTATTGCTAAATTATTGCTGATTATTACCAACATCTCCCACCAATAGAAAATTTCCATTTCTTCCAAAAAGTAGCGACGCAATAGCATCAATGTCTGCTCAGAGGCGACATCCGAGTGCAAAGGGTTAAACACTGCACATCTTCAACAACTATCTTCAAAACCGTCTCTATATCGACTATCCAAGTGTCGAACCTCGACTCTGATCAATCTCTACGATAGTCGATCGCGACTCTTCCAGAACCTGTTGCTTCTCCGCTCGTTAATCTTCGCCACGAGCTACGAACGCGTTCGAACGAGAAACGGACGATTTGGCTACGCGAGCAGATGGTCCCAAGCGTACTCGACGCGAGTTCAGATCGCTGGAATCGGCAGTGAAGACGGAAACAGAGGGGGCTGGGCCGGAAAAGAGGAAAAAACACGGGAAGGAGGGTTCGTTTCGGCGAGGGCAATCGAATCGTGCGTGTTTGGTTAGGACCTTGGCCCATGGGAAACGTCGCCCCGTGGCGACGAGAAATATCTCCTTTGGCCGCAAATATTTGACGGTGCCGCGTTTATTTTTCCACCGATACTTCCCTGTTTGCGCTCTGGCGACTCGCGAACCTCCGATTCACCGTTACTCGAGGCAAAACACTCGACGGATGCGTCATGCTTCGCTAATTACCGAACGTCCGCGCGCGGGACGTAAATCCGCTCGAAAAGAGAGTCCCCTCTCGCCGTGAAATTGCTGAACAAACGGAACGGTGTTTGCGCACGACGTTCTCGTCGTTGTCCGAGCAAATAGCAAACGGCCAGGTGGTGCTGGCCAGAAAATTTTCACCCCCGTCGCCCCGTTCGAGAGGGACGCCTCGACGCCCCGGCGTCGATCCGGAAATTTGTTCGCAGCAACGCTGCTGGTTCTAATTTTCTTTTATATTTGCACTACTCTGCGCACGTAGAATGAATTTCGTAGGATGAAATGGAAGAACGTTTTTTAATTTGGCTTGTAATCTTTTTTTTTATGGTTTTTGTAGTTTGGAAGCTTGAGAAATGAGTTTCTGGAAATTGTGATGGTATTTTAAAAAGTATTTTGGACGAAAGTTGATCTGTTTTTGAGTAGCTATTAGGTAGTGTATAATTAATTTAGAAAAACGTGATTTTTTTTATAAAATATCACGTTTCTTCGTCGTCTATCATGTAAATTTATTCCACCACAGCTTTTTGAGAAATGCATGTTTCTCTGAGGTTTTTCTGTAGAAATGGAAAGTTAGCAACAGAAACTACTGCTAAAATATTGTTATTTTAGCTAATCTGAGTGACTCGAATTAAGAATTTAATTAGAAAAAGTAAGAAATTGGGAATCTTCAAAAATAACTAATTATAAGCGACCATAGCATAAACTAGGAGCATGTTTTTGTTTCGAATGGGACAAAACACACCCCTAGCATCGAAGCATCCACGACACCCCTCGAATCTCACGAAGCAGCGTTCGCAAAGAATAAAATTTCAATCGAATATTAATATTAATGACCTAATCTAACCTAATCCCAGTGACTCGACTTAAGAAGTCACTTAAAAAAGTGATAAATAGAAATTGGGATTCTTCAGAATTAGCTAATTATAATTGACCGTAGTATAAACTTGGTTTAAGTATGTTTCTCTTCTGAATGAAACAAAACACACCCCTAGCATCCACGACACCCCTCGAATCTCACGAAGCATCATCCTCAAAGAACAATATCCCCAATGAAACCAAAAAACGTTCGATCGAGGATACCTGAAGTGACTCTCGCCAAATATATTCGCAGAATCAGCCTTAATCTAATCTTAGTGACTCGAATTAAGAAGTCAATTAGAAAAAGTGTTAAACCGTAGCATAAGTTTGGTATTTAAGTATGTTTTTGTTCCGAATGAGACAAAACACACCCCTAAAACCCAAGCATCCACGTTTCCCTTCGAATCTCACGAAGCATCATCCCCAATGAAAACAAAAAACGTTCGATCGAGGACACCAAAAGTGACTCTCGCCAAATATATTCGCAAAATCAATCTTAAAGACCTAACCTAATCTAATCTTACTGACTCGAATTAAGAAGTCAATTAGGAAAAGCGATAAACCGTACCATAAGCTTGGTATTTAAGTATGTTTTTGTTTCGAATGAGACAAAATACACCCACGACACTCCTCGAATCTCACGAAGCATCATCCCCAAAGAACAAAATCCCCAATGAAACCAAAAAAACGTTCGATCGAGGACACCTGAAGTGACTCTCGCCAAATATATTCGCAGAATCAGCCTTAATCTAATCCTAGTGACTCCAATTAAAAAGTCAATTAGAAAGAGTGATAAACCATATAATTTTTGTTCCGAATGAGACAAAACACACCCCTAGCAACCATGACACCCCTCGAATCTGACGAAGCATCATCCCCAAAGAACAAAATCCCCAATGAAACCAAAAAACTTTCCATCGAGGATACCGGAAGCGACTCTCGCCAAATATATTCGCAGAATCAGCCTTAATCTAATCCTAGTGACTCGAATTAAAAAGTCAATTAGAAAGAGTGATAAACCATACAATTTTTGTTCCGAATGAGACAAAACACACCCCTAGCAACCATGACACCCCTCGAATCTCACGAAGCATCATCCCCAAAGTACGAAATCTCCAATGAAACTAAAAAACATTCGATCAAGAAAACCAGAAGTGACTATCGCCAAATATATTCGCAGAATCAGCCTTAAAGAGCTAACCTAATCTAATCTTACTGACTTGAATTAAGAAGTCAATTAGAAAAAGCGATAAATCGTAGCATAAGCTTGGTATTTAAGTATGTTTTTGTTTCGAATGAGACAAAATACACCCACGACACCCCTCGAATCTGACGAAGCATCATCCCCAAAGAACAAAATCCCCAATGAAACCAAAAAACTTTCCATCGAGGATACCGGAAGCGACTCTCGCCAAATATATTCGCAGAATCAGCCTTAATCTAATCCTAGTGACTCGAATTAAAAAGTCAATTAGAAAGAGTGATAAACCATACAATTTTTGTTCCGAATGAGACAAAACACACCCCTAGCACCCATGACACCCCTCGAATCTGACGAAGCATCATCCCCAAAGAACGAAAACCCCAATGAAACAAAAAAAAAAAAAACGTTCGATCTAGAACACCGGAAGCGACTCTCGCCAAATAGATTCCCCGAAAGCACCTTAATGAGCAGTCGCGATGGCGGCGCCTAATTCAGAGCGGCTATTTACATATCGACTGGAAATGTATATTTGCCGACGCGGCGCGCCACGGAGCTCAATTTGCATCCGGGATGTTTCTTCGGGACAGCAGGCAGGAGGAGGATCTTCGAGGAAGCCGATAATGCGCCCCGTCCCCTCGAGGCAGCCGCGTCTGTCCAATCGAACGTGCTCGATCTCTGCCTTCTTCCTCCGCAGCGGCGTCTCCTGCAGCCTATTTCCACGCTGCAACCCGCTCCAAGCCGCGCAATTTGTCCGCCTCTAACCAGGACGAACGGAACGGCGTCGTCGTGGAAGAGAAAGGGCGAACCGCGCGCGTTGCGCGAACCCCCCTCGCTGCTAACGTGAATGTTACCGTTTACACGGCAGAGTACATGTGTATACAGGCGGGGACGCAGGTGCAGGACCGCAGGGGGACATGTGCAACCGCTGGTCGAACCACTTTACTCGTTGTGTACGCGATAAATTTCCATCCCGTTCGCTCGACCGATGTTCCCTCGCTGCTCCTCCGCGTTGCGCTCTTTTTCAACCCCCGCACGCGCCTCCCTCGGTTTTTTCCGTTGTTTCTGTTCCGCGTCGCGTCGTCCTCTGTTCACGTCGACGGAGACTGCGGATGAATTTCGTTTCCAGGCGGTGAAAGATCGTGGATGTGGGTGTTTTTTTTTTTTTAGAGAGACTCGTGGGTGACGCGAAAAGCTATTGTTATCGTTTTCAGAGAATTTTTTAAATAAATGAAGGGGGTGTTTTTGAATATGTTTATTACAGATTATAATGTTTGTCGATTGGTAATATTTTGGCTGAATTTCGTTTCTAGGTGGTGAAAGATCGTGGATGTGGGTGTTTTTTTTTTGAGAGACTCGTGGGTGACGCGAAAAGCTATTGTTGTCGTTTTCAGAGGGTTTAGGTTTTTTAAATAGATGAAGGGGTGTTTTTGGATGTGTGTATTACAGATTATAACGTTTGTCGATTGACAATGTTTTGCCTGAATTTCGTTTCGAGGTGGTGAAAGATCGTGGATGTGTGCGTCCTTTTTTGAGAGACTCGTGGATGACGCGAAAAGCTATTGTTATGGCTTTCAGAGGGTTTTTTAAATAAATGAAGGGGGTGTTTTTGGATATGTGTATTACAGATTATAATGTTTGTCAATTGGCAATATTTTGGCTGAATTTCGTTTCGAGGTGGTGAAAGATCGTAGATGTGGGCGTCTTTTTTGAGAGACTCGTGGGTGACGCGAAAGGCTATTGTTATCGTTTTCAGAGGGTTCTTTATGGATGTTTAGCGCGAAGTGGATGAGCAGGGACTTCGACGTTTCTTTATAAAATTATATATTTTTAAAATCGAGTGCAAAGGGGTAAACTTATTCCATCGTAGCTTTTTGAGAACTCGTTGACAATAGAAACTAAAGCTAGAACGTTACTATTTCAACAATATTTCTAGCTTCTATCGCCAACATTCAGAAAGGAGCAGAGTTCAAAGGGATAATCTTATTCCATTGTAGCTTTTTGAGAACTCGTTGACAATAGAAACTAAAGCTAGAACGTTGCTATTTCAACAATATTTCTAGCTTCTATCGTCAACATTCAGAAAGGAGCAGAGTTCAAAGGGGTAAACTTATTTTCCATCGTAGCTTTTTGAGAACTCGTTGACAATAGAAGCTAAAGCTAGAATGTTGCTATTTCAACAATATTTCTAGCTTCTATCGCCAACATTCAGAAAGGAGCAGAGTGCAAAGGGGTAATCTTATTCCATCGTAGCTTTTTGAGAACTCGTTGATAATAGAAACTAAAGGTAGAACGTTGCAATTTCAACAATATTTCTAGCTTCTATCGCCAACATTCAGAAAGGAGCAGAGTGCAAAGGGTTAAACTTATTTTCCATCGTAGCTTTTTGAGAACTCGTTGGCAATAAAAACTATTGTTAAATATTGCTAGAACATTGCTATTTCAACAATATCTCAATCGCCTTCAGGAAGGACCAGAGTGCAAAGGGGTAAACTTATTCCATTGTAGCTTTTTGAGAACTCGTTGGCAATAAAAAGTATTGTTAAATATTGCTAAAACGTTGCTATTTCAGCAATATCTCCAGCTTCTCTCGTCTTCAGGAAGAAGCAGAGTGCAAAGGGGTAAACTTATTCCATTGCAGCTTTTTGAGAACTCGTTGACTATAGAAACTATTGTTGAATATCGCTAAAACGTTGCTATTTCAACAATATCTCAATCGCCTTCAGGAAGGATCAGAGTGCAAAGGGGTAAACTTATTCCATCGTAGCTTTTTGAGAACTCGTTGGCAATAAAAACTATTGTTAAATATTGCTAAAACGTTACTATTTCAACAATATCTCAATCGCCTTCAGGAAGGATCAGAGTGCAAAGGGGTAAACTTATTCCATCGTAGCTTTTTGAGAACTCGTTGACAATAGAAACTATTGTTGAATATTGCTAAAACGTTGCTATTTCAACAATATCTCAATCGCCTTCAGGAAGGATCAGAGTGCAAAGGGGTAAACTTATTCCATCGTAGCTTTTTGAGAACTCGTTGGCAATAAAAACTACTGTTAAATATTGCTAGAACGTTGCTATTTCAACAATATCTCAATCGCCTTCAGGAAGGATCATAGTGCAAAGGGTTAATATTGGCGGATAATAGCGCCATAAAAAAAATCGATCACCCAGCAGAAGTCGACGCAGCACCGCGTTGGAAATAGCCTACGCGCGGCAGGAAGAACCGGTTGATCAAGACGCGTCTAGCAATACCCACATATCGTTTAATGCGCATTACGCATAGCTACACAAACGTGAGTGTGGAATCTATAAATAGAACCGCGCGTATTACCCCGTCTGCCAGACACGCTCGATTTTCCTCCTTCGAATCGATTTCCTCCTCTTCCCACTCGACCAATAAAGCAAACCTCGAACGCTAACCAGGAACAGCTCCGATAGTTGTCCCGTTTTGCTTCATTTGGCAAGAAAATTGCCCCACGCCAGAAGCGACGACGGCTTTTTGGCGAGAGGCCGGAAAATCGGAGCGTTCGTTAACCAGTCAGCTGTGGGCGCCACTTTTTCAAACCACGCACCCATACGTGTCGCGAAAATCGAGCGACGAGAGAGAAAATGACGAGAAAAACGTAGAGTAAGTGTCGTTGTTGAAATATTTGATCGAGAAGAAGGTTTTTTTTCCGTGAATTTAACTATTTTGTTGGCGATACTTATTTATTCACTTAACACGCTATGGGCGGGTCGAGTATTAACCCTTTGCACTTGGACGTCGCCTCTGAGGGAATTGATTGATGATCGCGAAGGTTAAAAGCTTATTTCAACGCAAGTTTTTAAAGAACGCGTGTTTTTCTAAAGTTTGCTGAGAAATATGGAATTTTTTGTTGCTGGTAGATTGCTTGGCAATAGTTTCTATTGATAATTTTTATGTATTAGGAAATTGGTGGGAACGTATCGAGTGCAAAAGGTTAATGAAAATATTCTCATAAAAGATGGCATGATTTTTCTTGAAAAAAATTAACGAACCAACGCAAACTTCATCAGTGATTTAATTTCTCAACGTAAAACCTCGTCACACTTCTAGTTTAAAAACCACACAACTTCAGCATTCAACAATTTTCCATAAAAATAATTTCTTATTCTATTGAACCACAAGGGAAACCATACACTCGCAGCGTGCAATTTTCAAAATATTCCAACGCAAACTTCCAGAATAATTAATTTCTCAGCATAAAACCTCGCCACACTTTTAATTTAAAAACCACGCAACTTCTGTATTCAATAATTTTCTATAAACATAATTTTTTACTTTATTAAACCACATGGGAAACCATACATTCGCAACGTGCAATTTTCAAAATATTCCAACGCAAACTTCTCGAATAATTAATTTCTCAAACTAAAAGCTCGCCATATTTCTGGATTAAAAACCACGCAACTTCTGTACTCAACAATTTCCTATTCGACATTTTCCACGAGCACAATTTTTCACTCTGTTAAACCACAGGGGTAACGATACACTCGCAACGTGTAATTTCCAAAATATTTCAACGCAAACTTCTAGAATAATTAATTTCTCTAAAACCTCGCCACACTTTTAATTTAAAAGGCACGCAACTTCTGTATTCAACAGTTTTCCATAAAAATAACTTTTCACTCTATTGAAAGACAAGGGGAGCTATACTAGCAACATACAATTTCCAAAATATTTCAACGCAAACTTCCCAAATAATTAATTTCTCAAGTTAAAAACTTGGTATATTTCTGGTTTAAAAACCACGCAACTTCTGTATTCAACAATTTTTCACAAACACAATTTTTCACTCTGCACAACCACAAGGATAACGATACACTCGCAACGTGTAATTTCCAAAATATTTCAACGCGAACATCCCAAATAAATAATTTCTCAAGTTAAAAGCTGCCATATTTCTGGTTTAAAAACCACGCAACTTCTGTACTCAACAATTTCCCATTCAACATTTTCCACAAGCACAATTTTTCACTCTGTTAAACCACAAGGATAACGATACACTCGCAACGTGTAATTTTGAAAATATTCCAACGCAAACTTCCAGAATAATTAATTTCTCAAACTAAAAGCTCGCCATATTTCTGGTTTAAAAACCACGCAACTTCTGTATTCAACAATTTTCCACAAACACAATTTTTCACTCTGCTCAACCACAAGGGTAACGATACACTCGCAACGTGCAATTTTCAAAATATTTCAACACAAACATCTCAAATAATTAATTTTACAAACTAAAAGCTCGCCATATTTCTGGCTTAAAAACCACGCAACTTCTATATTCGACAATTCTCCATTCAACATTTTCCACAAGCACAATTTTTCACTCTGCACAACCACAAGGATAACGATACACTCGCAACGTGTAATTTCCAAAATATTCCAACGCAAACTTCCAGAATAATTAATTTCTCAAACTAAAAGCTCGCCATATTTCTGGTTTAAAAACCACGCAACTTCTGTATTCAACAATTTTCCACAAACACAATTTTTCACTCTGCACAACCACAAGGGTAACGATACACTCGCAACGTGCAATTTTCAAAATATTTCAACACAAACATCTCAAATAATTAATTTTACAAACTAAAAGCTCGCCATATTTCTGGTTTAAAAACCACGCAACTTCTGTATTCGACAATTCCCCATTCAACATTTTCCACAAACACAATTTTTCACTCTGTTAAACCACAAGGATAACGATACACTCGCAACGTGTAATTTCCAAAATATTCCAACGCGAACTTCACGAATGATTTAATTTCGCAGTTAGACGGTCGTGCAATTTAGGCGAGGGTCCGAAAGGGTGGCGAGAGGACGCGCGGTGACTGAGCACGTCGACCGGACAGAGATACCAGAATCGCCGCTAATTACAATAATAATCCACTGGCAACTCCGCCCCTTGGGATAACGCGAATTTGCATAAACGCGTTCGCGGAATACGTAACGTGGAAACAATGGATAAGCCGAGCGAAACGGAGGATGACTCACGTAAAACAGGCTGCTCGGCTGATCTACGTTCCGCGGGTGCCTTCGACCCCTGCGTCCGATTCCACCCCCTTAACCCATTTGCATCGTTTGCGTACATATACGCTCAATTTTGGAAAATTTAAGGTGTCGATGAAGGTGTTGCGTTGTGCGATTCTTAATTTCTTTGAGGAGAGCTCTTGTGAATTCGATTTGCACTAATTTATGGGAATTTTAAAATACCAATTGCAATAATTTTAATTTCGAGAAGACGCGAGAATGGCAAATATAATTTAAGGCGTCGATGAAGGTGTCGCATTATGCGATTCTTAATTTCTTTGAGGAGAGCTCTTGTGATTTCGATTTGCACTAATTTGTGGGAATTTTTAAATACCAATTGCATTAATTTCGATTTCGAGAAGATATGAGAATGACGAACATAATTTTGCTTTCAATAACACCTGTGTATCGTTTAACAATAATTTGCATCGTTAGCGTATATATACGCTCAATTTTGGAAAATTTAAGGCGTCGATGAAGGTGTTGCGTTATGCGATTCTTAATTTCTTTGAGGAGAGCTCTTGTGATTTCGATTTGCACTAATTTGTGGGAATTTTAAAATACCAATTGCATTAATTTTAATTTCGAGAAGACGCGAGAATGGCAAATATAATTTAAGGCGTCGCATTATGCGATTCTTAATTTCTTTGAGGAGAGCTCTTGTGATCTCGATTTACACTAATTTGTGGGAATTTTAAAATACCAATTGCATTAATTTCGATTTCGAGAAGATATGAGAATGACAAACATAATTTTGCTTTCAATAACACCTGTGTATCGTTAAACAACGAGTTTAAACAACAATTTGCATCGCTGGCGTATATATACGCTCAATTTTGGAAAATTTAAGGCGTCGATGAAGGTGTTGCGTTGTGCGATTCTTAATTTCTTTGAGGAGAGCTCTTGTGATTTCGATTTGCACTAATTTGTGGGAATTTTAAAATACCAATTGCATTAATTTTGATTTCGAGAAGACGCGAGCATGACAAATATAATTTAAGGTGTCGCATTATGCGATTCTTAATTTCTTTGAGGAGAGATCTTGTGATTTCGATTTGCACTAATTTGTAGGAATTTTAAAACACCTGTGTATCGTTAAACAATAATTTGCATCGTTAGCGTATATATACGCTCAATTTTGGAAAATTTAAGGTGTCGATGAAGGTGTTGCGTTATACGATTCTTAATTCTTTTGAAGAAAGCTCTTGTGAATTCGATTTGCATTAATTTGTGAGAATTTTAAAATACCAATTGCATTAATTTCAATTTCGAGAAGACGCGAGCATAACAAATATAATTTAAGGTGTCGCATTATGCGATTCTTAATTCCTTTGAGAAGAGCACTTGTGAACTCGATTTGCACTAATTTGTAGGAATTTTAAAATACCAATTGGATTAATTTTAATTTCGAGAAGACGCGAGAATGACAAATATAATTTAAGGCGTCGATGAAGGTGTCGCATTATACGATTCTTAATTCCTTTGAGAAGAGCTCTTGTGATTTCGATTTGCACTAATTTGTAGGAATTTTAAAATACCAATTGCATTAATTTTAATTTCGAGAAGACGCGAGAATGACAAACATAATTTTGCTTTCAATAACACCTGTGTATCGTTAAACAACGCGTGTATGTTTCGTGAAAAATATTGAACAATCGTTCATCTTGCAACTATCGATTGTCTGCACATCGTGACAGCTGTTCGACTTCAGACAGATAGATATATCACGAGAAGCCATGAAATATTGCGTTCTTTTTTCTTTTTAAAGAACCTTGTAGTTGTTCTGTTTAATGCGCACTAAAACAAATACAAAAAATTCGCAGAACTAAATTTCTAGGAAATTCTAGAACTATAACTCGCGTGCATAATTAATTTTAGCAACATTTTTAAATAATTCTTATTTTTCGCGACTATTTTCTCACACTTTGAGGCAAATTTAAATCGTTTGGACGCGAAGTATCGCCTTTACTCTTCTTTGCGCAAACACGCCATCTTCTTGCGCGCCCCAGCGGCCATCTTAAATTTCTCTGGGACGCGGCCACGAATTAATTCGTGGCGGCCTTTAATGGAGCTTTCTTCTTAAATAAAGCGCCGGTAATTAAACCGTGTCGCCAACTAAGGGGCTGTTTTTTTCGTGGTTGCCACTTTCGGATCGCCTCGCAGCGGCTGAGAAATTAAAGCCACGCCATTAAGAATCCGCGTTGGACGTGGTCGTTGAAAAGCCTCCGCGTGCTCGTTCGATATTTCATCCGGATGAAACTGCGGAATTCCGGGGTTTTAACCGCGGCCATCGTCGCGCAATTGGTATTCCAAGCGCGGTTAAATCTGTGGCGATCGTGAAAAAGACGAGTCCACCTGGAAATTTAGAGATTCCTCGACGATGTTTCGAGTGCATTGGAATCTTGCTCGTATTTGTGGGAAGTTACTCTTTTTGGCAAGTTAAGCCTTTGCATTTTGCTACTTCATGGGTGTTGGCAGTGGAAGTTATTGTAAAGCCTTTGCACTCGACTCTTTCTCAGATTTTAGGAATAAAAATTATTGCTAAATGGCAATATTTTATCAATAGAAAGTATAGCTAAATTATCAATATTTTAACAATATTTTAGTAGCAGAAACTATTGCTAAAATAACAATATTTTAGTAGCAGTAACTATTGATAAAATAGCAATATTTTAGCAATATTTTATCAATAGAAAGTATAGCTAAAATAGCAATATTTTAACAATATTTTAGTAGTAGAAACTATTGATAAAATAGCAATATTTTGGTAATATTTTATCAATAGAAAGTATAGCTAAAATAGCAATATTTGAACAATATTTTAGTAGCAAAAGCTATTGCTAAAATCGTAATATTTTGACAATATTTTATCAATATAAACTATTGCAAAAATAGCAATATTTTAACAATATTTTAGTAGCAGAAACTATTGCTAAAATATCAATATTTTGGCAATATTTTATCAATAAAAAGTATAGCTAAAATAGCAATATTTTAACAATATTTTAGTAGCAGAAACTATTGCTAAAGTATCAATATTTTGGCAATATTTTATCAATAGAAAGTATAGCTAAAATAGCAATATTTTAACAATATTTTAGTAGTAGAAACTATTGCTAAAATAGCAATATTTTGGCAATATTTTATCAATAGAAAGTATAGCTAAAATAGCAATATTTTAATAATATTTTAGCAACAGTTTCTATTGCAAACAAATGCAAGGGGTTAATACTAAATAGAGCAGCACAAAAAATACTAAACAATATTTTAGCAATAGTGTCTATTCCTAACGTCTCCCAAACAATACAAAATTTCCATTTCAATAGAAAACCTCAAAAAAAAAACATGGATTTCTCAAAAAGTTGCGGTGAAATAAGTTTAATTTCCTTCATCACTAATCAGTGCTGATGTTTTCTTCTCTTTCATAATCACAAATTAGAGATTATTTCAAAGGTACCATTTTTTAATATTTGCTAACTTTAATTCCTAATTTGGAGTGATTGAATATTTTTTAGTTGCTGTTTATATTTGGAGACCTAAAAAAAGTGACTCATGATCGTCGAGAAGACATCAGTTTCGACGAAATTGGCATTAATTAAAATTTTAATAACACAAAAAACGTTCCAATTTCGTCGAATCGCTTCTTCCAAGTCTCCAAATAGAAACAGCAACTAAAAAATACCCAACCAACGTTCATAATCAAATCTGTGTACCACTCAACGAAAAGGGGTAGTTCTTCTCCATATTCGAACCAGTTAAATCGCCCACAGCGTTATTAAAAAGTGACTCATGATCGTCGAGAAGACGTCAGTTTCGACGAAATTGGCATTAATTAAAATTTTAATAACACAAAAAACGTTCCAATTTCGTCGAATCGCTTCTTCCAAGTCTCCAAACAGAAACAGCAACTAAAAAATACCCAACCAACGTTCATAATCAAATCTGTGTACCACTCAACGAAAAGGGGTAGTTCTTCTCCATATTCGAACCAGTTAAATCGCCCACAGCGTTATTAAAAAGTGACTCATGATCGTCGAGAAGACATCAGTTTCGACGAAATTGGCATTAATTAAAATTTTAATAATACAAAAAACGTTCCAATTTCGTCGAATCGCTTCTTCCAAGTCTCCAAACAGAAACAGCAACTAAAAAATACCCAACCAACGTTCATAATCAAATCTGTATACCACTCAACGAAAAGGGGTAGTTCTTCTCCATATTCGAACCAGTTAAATCGCCCACAGCATTATTAAAAAGTGACTCATGATCGTCGAGAAGACGTCAATTTCGACGAAATTGGCATTAATTAAAATTTTAATAATACAGAAAACGTTCCAATTTCGTCGAATCACTTCTTCCAAGTCTCCAAATAGAAACAGCAACTAAAAAATACCCAACCAACGTTCATAATCAAATCTGTGTACCACTCAACGAAAAGGGGTAGTTCTTCTCCATATTCGAACCAGTTAAATCGCCCACAGCGTTATGATTAACATCCACGTACACGTTGTTCAAGAGACCTACACGTCAGTTCACGAAGAGCACGCACGGTTCAGCGAAGTCAAGAGTTTACGCTCAGAAGCGAAACTCGGTCAGGAAGAGTACTCTCGTTCCTGGAACGTGGCATGCTTTCGCTGTTCTCCTTTGAGAAACCATCGTCAGTGGGCTCGTTCACGGAGAATGGTTCAAAACCAGAGGAGATCTGCGTTTCCCTCTAGCAGAGCCTCGAGGTACACGCGAGGCACCCTTGGCTGCTCGCTGCGCGACTTAATCGACGTTTGACTTACCAGAAATAGTAATTTTCCTGGGAATATATGATTTGAGCTGAATTAGCAACAGGTTTCTCCTCGCAGAAATTATTCAATAGCGCGTCGACTACTCACAAAGTCCAGTTCCAATCCCACTTCACAATTTATAATACTTGTTACACATTAACTCTTTGCGCTCGACGACTTGTTCAAGCGAAGTAGCAACTCCAGATGATTTTGTACACAGATTAACCCTTTGCGGTCGTATCGAGTTTATACGTAGGTGTCGTGCTGATCGGAATTAATTTTCGCAGAATGAAGGGTAACGCATGACGTGCAAGATTACGAAGGAAAAATAAAATTATTAATTCCTTTTTAAACTTTAGATATGTGTAACATAATAGTATGTGCCAATTTTATGTAAAAATTATATTTTATAGTTCTCCGTCGTATGCTATCTTCCAAAAGATCTCCAATAAGGAATCTTGGTTTTCGAGATCACATGTCGCAAAAATAATTAGTTTGCCGTCTTCCTTAATTTTTCTGTTCGTTCAAAGAGTCAAAATAAAATTTGCCATCGCTACTTTCAATTTCGCATTTTCATTTTACCATTTAAAAATATTTTAAGAAGCAAAAATGGCTAGTTACACTTAAAAAACTCAATTTGCAACATATTGTTTTAAATTCTGTGCATCCTTGAAGCTTATCGACTTAATATCAATAAGATCGGTATGGTTCTTTTCTGTGGTGGCTGAGAGTAGACATACGACCGCAAAGGGTTAACCCTTTGCACTCTGCTTCTTCCTGGATTGGATCATCACGTATGCGTCCTACACTGAATTTTCTGTTCAAGCCATTTGGATTTCTCATTGCAAAACGAAGAACGCAAGCAAACGTGTAATGTAAACTCCTCTGCATCGTTTGCATCGTGAGACATCTCGATTTTTGGGCACAAAGACATCGTCCACAACATCGCTATAATTATCAAACTGCTTTCGAGAAGCTCCCAATCGAAACTGCTTCTCGACGACCACATCCGCATGCCATTCGAAACGCCCATACATTCACCTTCAAAGTCGACTTACGAATTTATACGCGGTTCTAAGATGCACCCAGGGTGCGCCAGGAGGCTGCCAGGGTAAATCCAAGCCGACAAAGACGGGATCGAAGAAGCGAATGCGTAATAACCGCGAGGAAAGCTCTGTCTTAACCCTTTGCAGTCCTTTGTCGAGCGTGACTCGAAGTCAGTAAACAAAAAGAAGATACAAATGTAAATTACCACAAAGTTTGAGATTTAAGATAAATAGTAAACAGATTTGTTTACAAGTAACAATCGAGGAACTGTCTATTGTAGTTTTCAAATAAAACACTTGTCCTCTCTGAGAGGACATCAGCATTGATTAGTGATCACAGAAATCAAACTTATTACATCGCAATTTTTTATTGAAATGGAAATTTTCTATTGTTGAGAGACATTAACAATACAAAATTATTGTTAAGATATCGCTAAAATATTATTTAGGCTTTTCACTTTTTATTGAAATGGAAATTTTCTATTGCTGACAGACACTAGCAATGCAAAACTATTGCTAAGATATCGTTAAAACATTACTTAGGCTTTTCACTTTTTATTGAAATGGAAATTTTCTATTGCTGAGAGACATTAACAATGCAAAATTATTGCTAAGATATCGTTAAAACATTACTTAGGCTTCTCACTTTTTATTGAAATGGAAATTTTCTATTGCTGAGAGACATTAGCAATGCAAAACTATTGCTAAGATATCGTTAAAACATTACTTAGGCTTTTCACTTTTTATTGAAATTTTCTATTGCTGAGAGACACTAGCAATACAAAATTATTGCTAAAATATCGCTAAAACATTACTTAGGTTTTTCACTTTTTATTGAAATGGAAATTTTCTATTGCTGAGAGACATTAGCAATGCAAAATTATTGTTAAGATATCGCTAAAACGTTACTTAGGCTTTTAACTTTTTATTGAAATAGAAATTTTCTATTGCTGACAGATACTAGCAATGCAAAACTATTGCTAAGATATCGTTAAAACATTACTTAGACTTTTCACTTTTTATTGAAATGGAAATTTTCTATTGCTGAGAGACATCAGCTATGCAAAATTATTGCTAAGATATTAAAACATTACTTAGGCTTTTCACTTTTTATTGAAATGGAAATTTTCTGTTGCTGAGAGACATTAGAAATGCAAAATTATTGTTAAGATATCACTAAAACATTACTTAGGCTTTTCACTTTTTATTGAAATTTTCTATTGCTGAGAGGCATTAGCAATGCAAAATTATTGCTAAATTATCGTTAAAACATTACTTAGACTTTTCACTTTTTATTGAAATGGAAATTTTCTATTGCTGAGAGACATTAAAAATACAAAACTATTGCCAAGATATCGCTAAAATATTACTATTTTAGCCATAATTTCTACTCTTCTTCCTTCAAGGAGCACACTGCAAGGGTTAAATATCAAAGCATTACTAGCACCAAAATAGAAAAATAATTCATAACCCAAAGAATTGAGCTCGCTAGTCGGACAATAATATTCCTCGCTGGGAATTTCAATGACCAAATCACCCCTCGCGACTGAGCATTAATCACGCCACGTATTCCCGCGAGAAACGCGTCAGTTTCATTCCTGGGCTCAAAGCTCGTTCTTACGGAACGACAGCCTCAACGCTGAGCCAAAGACGAGTCGAAGCGTCCGAGGAGGAATCTTTGGCTACCAAGAAACGCGGGTATATCGGGGTGGCTCGAAGAGGGCGGACAACAGCGACGCGCGAGGTCATTAGCTCTGCTGGCCGTGGTCTTTGTCGGTGGTTCGCATCTTCGAGGGAACATCTGGGCCCGTGTCGCGTCCTGGTGAAGCAATAAAGCTGTGGGACGCTCGTGGCGCGGTTTAAAGCGCGGAGGGCGACGCCTCGCGTGGGGTCCCGCTGCGATCTCGCGTGACACGTCACGAACATGGAGGTAAACGGCCTTCCGGATCCCTCTCGTGGGAGAGGGTGGCCTTTATCGCGATGCTGAGAGCAACCAAGAGGTCCTCTCGCTTTCAGCGTTCAATGCGCCGTCCGAGGAGCCTCGAATGGACGATTCTGCTCCTCCAAGTCCTCCTCAGCGCTTGCTCCTTCGACTGGGCGCGCTTAAGGGGTCCTCGCGACTGCTCGAATGGAAATTATTTAGGGTGGCTTTGGGGGGCTGTTGTCTGCGTGGACTGGCTGAAGTGAATGGGCAACGATTGAGTCTATGATTGGAATTGCTAGATTGTTTGGATTGTTCTCTCTCTCTCTCTGGTGCGTTCGAGTGGTACAGTTGGGGACTTTTTGCTCTTGGATGGCTGATTTGAGAGGACATCAGCATTGATTAACCCTTTGCACTCCAGTTTTGGGACTCATATAGCACACCAACAGCTTCAATGCTACATTTGTTACAGCTGTATATGCATGTAATAAAAAGAATACGGTTGCTGCAACAAAACAAAATACTTATTCCTTAAAACAAGTTCAGGTTTATAAATCTTCAGCAAAATAAAAATTCATATTGAACAGTTCGTAATTCTAGTGTCGCGTTATCTGCGACAACGGAGTGCAAAGGGTTATTATCTTTGTTATAAATATTATTTCTTTCATTCTAAGCTAACGATATCCTTTATCACTAAAACCAACAGAAAAACAAAACTGTCTTCCAAAGTAAATTTCAAATAAAACACTTCAAATGGTAGGGAATTTGACAGAAAATTGGGAAGTAATTTAGAGTGCAAAGGGTTAAACAGAATAGAGATCCAATGAACTCGAAGCAACAAAACAGAATCAAAGCAACAAAACAAAATAGAAGCGTTGCGAAAAAGAAAAACTGCGACGAAACACGCGCATCCGTTCTAGTCTCCTCAAATTAATTCGCGAATCGCGGTGCTGATCGAATTAATCGTTTAATCGAGCATCGCTGCGACGAAGAAGAAAATTGCGCAGGATAAATTTAACCCTTTGCACTCTGCTCGCTTCCCAGAAGAAGAATAGAAACCATTGCTAAAATAGCAATATCTTAGCAATAATTTCTGTTGCTAACGACTCCCAGCAATAAAAAATCTCCATTTCAATAGAAAACTTAAAATTAAACAAGCAATTCTCAATTAGAAAAACAGAAAAATGAGAAAAATAGGAAATACTTAAAATTAGACAGAAGAAAACTATAAAAATACTTAGAATTACCTAAATACTTTTAACCTATGCAGTTATTGTCATTTAAACTTCTTCATGGTGTAACCTTAGAGGAGACATCCAAGTGCAAAGATTTAAAAAACGCTATAACAAAATACACCAAAAAGAAAGGAAACCATATTTCCAAATTCCACAAATATTAACCCTTTACACTCCACTCCTTTCTAGGCATTAGCACTAGAAACTACTATTAAAACAGCAGTAATTTCTATGGCCAACGTCTCCCATCAATAAAAAATTTCCATTTCAATAGAAAACTTGAGGGAAGCATGGATTTCTCAAAATCTGCGGTGAAATAAGTTTGTCCTCCGCAATGACTAATCAACGCTGATGTCCCCTCAGAGGGGACATTTGATTGCAAAGGGTTAATATAATTAGTAAACATAGTTATTTACAATGTCTTAACTGTCTTTCGAAGTAAATTTCAAATAAAATATTTTAAATAATAGAGAGTTGGCGATAAAATTGGAAAATAATGCAATGTGCATCACTACTCAATTCTGATGCCCCCTCAGAGAAGATATCCCAATGCAAAAGGTTAATATAATTAGTAAACATAATTATTTACAATGTCTTTCGAAGTAAATTTCAAATAAAGCACTTTAAATAATAAAGAGTTGGCGATAAAATTGAAAAATAATGCAGAGTGCATCACTACTCAATTCTGATGTCCCCTCAGAGAAGACATCCCAATGCAAAGGGTTAATATAATTAGTAAACATAATTATTTACAATGTTTTAACTGTCTTTCGAAGTAAATTTCAAATAAAACACTTGAAATAGTAGAGAGTTGGCAATAAAATTGGAAAATAATGAGGGGTGCACCACTAATCAATGCTGACATCCCCTCAGAGGAGAGCTGCAAAAGGTTAATATAATTAATAAATATAATTATTTACAATGTCTTCACTGTCTTTCGAAGTAAATTTCAAATAAAGCACTTTAAATAATAAAGAGTTGGCGATAAAATTGAAAAATAATGCAGAGTGCATCACTGCTCAATTCTGATGTTCCCTCAGAGAAGACATCCCAATGCAAAGGGTTAATATAATTAGTAAACATAATTATTTACAATGTCTCAACTGTCTTTCGAAGTAAATTTCAAATAAAGCACTTTAAATAATAAAGAGTTGACGATAAAATTGAAAAATAATGCAGAGTGCATCACTACTCAATTCTGATGTCCCCTCAGAGGGGGCATTCGAGTGCAAAGGGTTAATCCAGAGAAATACATGTTTCTCAATTATATTCCAGTAAGGAGCCCAAGTGCAAAGGGTTAATTTGCACACAAAACCATTTCATGTTATCTCTAATACACTCGTCACGCGTGCCCAAAGCCATCTCGAGTTGCCACCTCGTTCGACCAAAAAAATCGTCGAGCGCAAAGGGTTGAGCCACTTGAAAGACCACTCGCTCAACAAGTTAGACAAAAGAAAGAAACAGAATTCCTACGCGAAATCAGACTCTGATCGATCGAAACGTGCGCACATCTGGGACACATCAAGGATTAAAATCGATCGATCGAGGCAGTTTCATGGTGTGCACGCGACAGCGTTGCGTCTTCCGTGACTGAATCGCGTGCATCAGGGACAATAAAAGCTGGGCACCAGGCGCGTGCAGCAACATAAATACGTCGTTAGCCTAGAATCAATGCCTAGATTGACAGAGAATAGGGGTTACGAGCGCCAAGTTCGTTGCACTGAATGTTTGCGCAGTCGTTCAGGAGACCGTCACGAATCGGAATTGGGTCTGTGTTATTGGGGTCGCGTCAGGGGGTTGCGAATGAATTTCCCTCGATCGCTCGAGCATGCTGTTGCGCACGTCGACGCGAGAGGGGAGTGAAAAGGTTTAACCCTTTGCACTTGGACGTCTCCTCTGAGGAGAATTCAGGAGGAGGAATTCATTGTATTCGTGTTATAAAAAAAATATATATTTTTAATAGTTAATTTTGGAAAACTTTGAGCGACGAGTTGCTATAAGCATCGTACTGAGATGTAATATTAATATAATCGGAATCAGAATTAATCAGCGATTAAATTTACTTCGAACGCATATTTTCTTCGAGTTTTCTATTGAAATAGAAATTTTCTATTGCTGAACTGAAATATTGCTAAACTATTGCTATTTAGCTTATATTATCAACGTCCAGGAAGAAGCAGAGGTTTAATGATTCCATGATCCTTGGAAAGGTTCTTCTGGGGGTGGATCGAAGTCGAATCTCGTGGCAGTCAGCTGTTGTCAAATTAATTATGATTAATTAGGGCAGAGATCGCAAATTTATTACTCGACAGAGTCAAAATCAATAGTATAACGATTGAGATTTATTTTGAGAGCCAAATTTTGCAAATTTAACTCGGATGTCGCCTCTGAAGACACCAATTGCAAAAGTTAAAAACTTATTCCATTGCAGTTTTTTGAAGAATGCATATTTCTCCAAAGTTTACTATTGAAATGGAAATATTCTCTTGCTGGAAAATTGCTTGCTAACTTTTACCAGCGATAGAAAATTGCTGGCAAAGGGATAAACTATTTTACTTTTTTTAACTTAAACTTTAATTTTAGTCGTGAGTCATAATTAAACTCTAAGTGAAACCAAATAAAACTTTCTATCGTATTTAATAATAATATTATTTAGTGATATAAATTAAATAGCAAGCAGGGTATTCACAAAATTAAATCATGGCAATCGTCATTCGTGTCAGAATGACTGTACTCAAGTGGCCAAAGAGCGAACCACGGTTTGTTGACCTCTGAGTTTGGGGGATCTGTTTGTTTTGTGAGAGTGGGAATTGTTGAATCATGCGATGAACAGGCAAAATATAATTATATAGAAAATAATTGCAATTATAATTCTTAAATAAAGACTTAGCATTAGTTTATAAATAATAAAATGGATAACATTATTATTTGTGACGAAATTTTCACGCATTAAAAGTGAAATTTGCAGGTTTTTATTAAATAACAGCCATTTTTCTTTAACAAAAGCGGTTCATATAAATACATATCTTCTATTCTTATTTTCAAATCATCTATTTTTTTTTTGCTTGCATAATTTTGAAATTAAGTCAACTATTTCCATCTCCTCCATTTTTATAATACTTCTATAATTTATAAAACCATGCTTTGTGATAAAATTTGGTTAAAATCGTAGGGTTTTAAAATAGTCGAGATTCCACGTTGGGATCGTTACTTTATTCATGAAATTGCTTCATTTTTCGTGCGCATTCCGCGAATCAAGAACAGTGATCCATATTTCTACTTTCTTTCTAATTTTTTTATAAAAAACGAAGGAAGATTCCTATAAAACAAAATTGCTGCGAACTTCAGGCAACTACAAATTGCTTCGTCAACTTTGGTGCCCTCAATTTTAGTACTGTGTACAAAAATCCATCCCTCAGCTCTTTTTTCCTCTTCGTCTTACAATTATTACAAAAAAAGTATGAAACTGGCACATTGAAAGGACGCAATCAAACGATTCATGCGATCTTCTCTTAGTACACACTTCAGAGACGCAGTCGAACTTTTCAAAGCTTGATTAAACGCGTACACTCGTCTCGACGAAGTTCGTTCACCAGAAAACCGTATCTAGCTTTGGCACGTTCATGAAATTCCTCGCATTTCAACAAACAGCGACTGGTGAAAGGGCTTGGGACCAGCCTTCGAGCTGTTGAACTCGAATGATTAATCATTCGAAGAAAACGAATGCACTTGCATAAATTAGACTCGAATTATACTGAGAACAGGAAATAAATATATCGTTCTGTATGTAGTGCTACGTCATTTCAAAATTGGCGCCACTCGTAGCCACAATACTGACATCTCATACTAGAAACAAAGAATTAATTGTGATCGTGTTATAAAAAAAAAATATATATTTTTAATAGTTAATTTTGGAAAACTTTGAGCGACAAGTTGCTATAAGTATCGTACTGAGATGTAATATTAATATAAATTACAAATATTGAGTTGGTTACTTGAGGAAGTAATTTGTCTTTGGGGGGAGGAGATTAAAATTCAATTTTTTTGTACGAAGAATGAAGTTTAATCGGTTAATTTGTATATTGTTTAAGTTTAATTCTTTGGACTTGGCTCCTTCCTGCCTAAAATATTTAATATTGCTAAAATATTCAATACTGCTATAATATTTAATATTGCTAAAGTATTGCTAAAATAGTTAATATTGCTTAAATACTCAATACTGTTGTAATATTTAATATTGCTAAAGTGATGCTAAAATAGTTAATATTGCTTAAATACTCAATACTGCTATAATATTTAATATTGCTAAAGTGATGCTAAAATAGTTAATATTGCTTAAATACTCAATACTGCTGTAATATTTAATATTGCTAAAGTATTGCTAAAATAGTTAATATTGCTAAAATACTCAATACTGCTATAATATTTAATATTGCTAAAGTGATGCTAAAATAGTTAATATTGCTTAAATACTCAATACTGCTGTAATATTTAATATTGCTAAAGTATTGCTAAAATAGTTAATATTGCTAAAATACTCAATACTGCTATAATATTTAATATTGCTAAAGTGTTGCTAAAATAGTTAATATTGCTAAAATACTCAATACTGCTATAATATTTAATATTGCTAAAGTGTTGCTAAAATAGTTAATATTGCTAAAATACTCAATGCTGCTAAAATATTGCTAAAGTACTTAATATTGCTAAGATATTGCTAAAGTATTTGATATTGCTAAGATATTGCTAAAATACTCAATATTACTAAAGTATTGCTAAAATACTTAATATTGCTAAAATATTTAATATTGCTAAAGTATTTGATATTTCTAAAGTATTTGATATTGCTAAGATATTGCTAAAATACTCAATATTACTAAAATATTGCTAAAATACTTACTATTGCTAAAATATTGCTAAAATTCTTAACACTGCCTAAAATAGTGCAAAAGTACTCAATATTGCCAAGATATTGCTAAAATACTGAATATTGCTAAAGTACTACTAAGATACTTAATATTACTAAAATATAGGACCCTAGATCTCCCATCGAGTGCTCTCATGACACACACACCTTCCCCCCAGCGTTCAAACAAAGCATTTTATAAAAATCACCACAACAATCAATTTTCATTTCCTCCAACCCACATCCAACATCATCCCTTACTCTCACGACAATATCGCAACCGAATTCGAACAACCAGCAATTGTTACACGCGTTTATTACTTCGTCGAACGAAACGGAGGAAGCTGGCTCAGCGTGTACGGTTCGAGGCGTGGGCAGAGCCAAAGACAAAGGTGGAGCGTTCATTTTTATGCGCCGAAACGCTCGTCGCGCGATTCTGCATCGCGCCACGGACAAAGGAGATCGCGATTATGCACTCGTCACGTACTCACTCCACCCCCGTACTTCTCTTGGAATGATAAATTCGCGAGCCATTGTCCCGTACCAGGAATCGTCCCGTCTACCGCGAATAACCTCAAAGGGGCCGAATCAAGGTGTTGCTCGATCGACCAGAAAGATGATCGTTCCATCGAGATAATTAATAGTCCTTTCGTTGGCCACGAGCAACACGAAGAGGGGGTGGCGAGATTCGCCACGCCAGCAGCTTCGCTTTTCGCTTGTGTTAGGTTCCCTTCGATCAGCTGACCTTTTTTCTTTTTTTTTTTGGAACGTAAAAACGCAGCTTTGGAAATGTTTATTTTTTTGTTTTTGATTTTATTGAAGGAATTATTTGGTTGGTTGTTTGTGTAGGTCAGTGGAGGAAGTAGGTCGACATTGTTTCTCAGAATTTTCTCATAGTGGAACATTTTTTAAGTTATACATTTTTTTAGGAACAGTAGAGTTGTTTTAAATTGTATGAAACGCGTAAAAATAGACAATGTTTTGTTATACTTTAACCTTAGTTTCATAATTTTTTGCAAAACTTTTAAGGAACACTGGAGTAAATTCAGTTTTTAATTATAATTCTTTCTGAAATTTATTTTAAATTGCGTAGAATGTATAAAGACAATCTTTTCTTGTACTTAAATCTCAGTTTCATAATTTTTGCGGATGTTTCCTCTGAGGAGACATCAGATTAGTGATTCAAGTAATTCCACAGCAGGTTTTTGAGAAATGCATATTTCTTTGAAGTTTCATATTGAAATTGAAATTTTCTATTAGTAGAAGACGTTAGTAATAGAAACTATTGCTAAAATAGTAAGAAAATTGCGAAAAATTTTTAAAATAACAATGTGTTAGCAATAGTTTCTATAGCTAACGCTTTTCATTTTTTTCAAGCGATATATTAACCCTTTGAACTAGGATGTTCCCTCTGAAGAGACATCAGAATTGATTATTGAGAAATGCAAGTTTCTCTGAAGTCTTTTATTGAAATTGATAAAATAGTATAAAAATTGCGAAAAATTTCTAAAATAGCAATATGTTGGCAATAGTTTCTATAGCTAACGCTTTTCATTTTTTTCAAGCCATATATTAACCCTTTGAACTTGGATGTTCTCTCTGAAGAGACATCAGAATTGATTAGCGATTGAAGTTATTCCACCGCAGCTTTTTCAGAAATGCATGTTTCCCCCAAGTTTTCTATTGAAATTGAAACTTTTTGTTGCTGAGAAACGTTAGCAATAGAAACTATCGCTAAATATTGCTAAAATATTATTATTTTAGCAATATTTCCAGCTTCTATTGCCAAAGTCCAAGAAGGAGCAGAGTGTAAAGGGTTAATAATTGTTTATGGCACACCAGTGTTCCCCAGAACACAGTTTGGAAAACGCTGTTATAAAAACATCTGTGTTTGCGAATTTATTACGTAGCTTTGGAAATATTTATCTGCAACTGTTATTTTTTACATTTTTATTGAGGAAATTATTTATTTATGTAGTTCAGTGGGTGGAAAGTAGGACTCGAAATCAAATTTAACAAAATTCTGTTCGTCACTGTTCACGTGGCACTATTTTTCTTTTTCTATAAAAAATTGAAGTAACTTTTTCGTTTAAACTATAAATTTAAGATATTCAATATACCACGATTGCATTCTACTCAAATTCTACAATTTTAGATATTTTCTACGTGTACACAACTATAGCATTCGAATTACACGAGTTTAATATATTTCTCGCATTTTTGCAATTAAAAAATATATTTGGAATGCTGTATTTTTGATTATTTTTCTCGTGTGGATATTGTGAAGTAAGTAGTGTATTTTTTTCTACTGTATTTTAGTTTATATAAACATTTCTTCCTTTTTTTTTCACGTGGTACAAAATAGCAACGTTCGCACTGGCTCACGTTTGCTGGTTTTCAGTAAGCGCTGCAGGATTATGCAAAGCGGTTTAATTTGGAATAAAAAAACGGACGGTTTTAATTTCTAGGTGGTTTCTAGTAGGATTTTCCAAAAGTATTTTGGCTCAAAGAAATCTTTTAAAATGGAATTGCTGTTTTAAATTTGAAACAAATGATCCAAGTTTCCTCAGAAATGAGAAATCAGAAGGATTAATCTTTTTGGTGTAGTGTTGTCCAAAAAATGTGGTTGAAACTGCTAAAAAAATGACGCAGGTTCGTAATAGCAATTGCGAATACGCTGAAAATTTTTACAAAAATATTGCAATCATGAAAAACTGCAATCTTCATTTCCATATGTTTTAAATTCCACTTTGTCAGCTATTTTTCCAAAATTTTCTTCACGCATCATCTAACAAACCACTTTTTTTAATTTCTCGAGAGAACTCGAGGTCTTCCACCCCATTTTAACCCTTTTACTGCCAGACGACGATGTAATCATCGATGGCAGCCTATTATTCACATCGCAAGAAAAATCTGTCTCAAAATAAATTTATAAAACAATCAATCATCGATTATCAATTTCGTTGCAAAACAATTGATAAAATTGTTTATTTATTTAACTTTTTGTTATATTCTATGCTGGTTTGTGCGTATACGTTACAACGATAGGATAATTGGCGATAGGATCATTGTTTCGAGATTGTAATCATAGGATACAGATAGCTGCGAGAACAGAGAGCTTTTTATCTGTAAATATTTGTAATAATATACTAAAATTTGTTTTCTGAAACGTTATACCAGCTGCACCAATCGTTTGTTTCGTAAAAGATCCATCTGACGCTTGCTCGTGCGTCATGGATCATTCTTTAGTTTCCTGGTCTGATATCAGTTATTCTGTTACAAACGATCGAAAATGCAATATCTATGCTTCATACTACGTGATCTACGTAAAGCTATGATCAAACGATAACTTTTTATATGTGAAAATATTGTTTCTAAAAGAGAATTGATTTTTCTTTTCTTCTATACTGTTTTGTATTTATGTTATTCGTATGATTT
This sequence comes from Xylocopa violacea, assembly GCA_963969225.1. Classification (NCBI taxonomy): domain Eukaryota; kingdom Metazoa; phylum Arthropoda; class Insecta; order Hymenoptera; family Apidae; genus Xylocopa; species Xylocopa violacea. The sequence continues at coordinate 28,952,259 of CAXAJV010000004.1, forward strand.
TTGATATATATTGAAATGCAATTGGCATTGCTTCATACACCTTTTATTTCGTAATATATTCGTTTTTGAATTTTGAAAATGTCATTCTTACTTTGGTTTTTACGAGCTTTTTCCCAAACCTTTGCAAATTCGTGAAATCTTTCGCTGAGCACTAAAAGGGTGAAAATCGCAATAATTATTTTTATGATTAATATATTTTATTGAAATTTTTTACAGTTGTGCATAAGTATTGCCAGTATTGGTTTTTAATATAAAAATTAGTGAAATTATATTTTACACGGTACTAATATCAATTTTTAATTAATCTTTTACACTTGGATGTCGTCTCTGAAGAAATTAATTGCGAAAGTTAAAAACTTATTCCATTGCAATTCTTTGAAGATCGCATATTTCTTCTTATTGAAATGGAAATTTTCTCGCTGGAAAATTTTTATTGCAAACTTTTATCTGCAATAGAAAATTGCTGAGAAACCATCGAGTGCAAAGAGTTAAAAATTATCACTGTTTTATATAAAATACGTTTGCATCTTCTTTTAATTTAAACAATATCATTATCATTATCACTTTCCTCGTATCCGTTTTTTACAATTTCAAAATCACTTGGAATATAAATCAAAATCAATATCAAATATCAAAAATAATATCAAAATCACTTGAAATAATTATTTATAAATTTCGATTTAAATTTGCTTATTTTAATAATTACGTTAAATATAGCTCTGAAGCTTTGTTGCAATTTATTTCTTTATTTACGAATTGACTTGGTCTTTTCTTCATGTCCGCAATTTCAAACTTCAAGAAGCATTTTGTGTTATTTATGTTTGCGATCTAAAGTGAGCTCACATATTTTTGGACTAATTCTATGCTTTAATCTGTCTTATAATAATAATAAACGGATTAATTTTGCTTATTCTAATAATTACGTTAAATATAGCTCTGGAACTTTATTTGTTTTCAAATTCAGATGATTCTGTTTCAAATTTGAACAATATCATTATCATTATCACTTTCCTCGCATCTGTCTTCTACACTTTCAAAATCACTTGGAATATAAATAAAAAATAATATCAAAATCGCTTGAAATAATTATTTATAAATTTCGTTTTCAAATTCAGATGATTCTGTTTCAAATTCGACCAATATCATTATCATTATCACTTTCCTCGCATCCGTTTTCTACACTTTCAAAATCACTTGGAATATAAATCAAAAATAATATCAAAATCACTTGAAATAATTATTTATGAATTTCGTTTTCAAATTCAGATGATTCTGTTTCAAATTTGACCAATACCATTATCATTATCACTTTCTTCGCATCCGTCTTCTACTTTCAAAATCACTTGGAATATAAATCAAAATTAATATCAAATATCAAAAATAATATCAAATTCACGTGGAATATAAATCGAAATCAATATCAAATATCAAAAATAATATCAAAATCACTTGGAATATAAATCAATATCAATATCAAATATCAAAAATAATATAAAAATCACTTGAAATAATTATTTATAAATCTCGTTTTCAAATTCAGATGATTCTGTTTCAAATTCGAACAATATCATTATCATTATCATTTTCCTCGCATCCGTCTTCTACATTTTCAAAATCACTTGGAATATAAATCAAAATTAATATCAAATATCAAAAATAATATCAAAATCACTTGAAATAATTATTTATAAATTAATAATACTTGAAAATAATTATTTATGAATTTCGTTTTCAAATTCAGATGATTCTGTTTCAAATTCGACCAATATCATTATCATTATCACTTTCCTCGCATCTGTCTTCTACACTTTCAAAATCACTTGGAATATAAATCAAAATTAATATCAAATATCAAAAATAATATCAAAATCACTTGAAATAGGTTATTTATAAATAAATAATAATTGAAAATAATTATTTATAAATTGATAATACTTGAAAATAATTATTTATGAATTTCGTTTTCAAATTCTGATGATTCTGTTTCAAATTCGACCAATATCATTATCATTATCACTTTCCTCGCATTCGTCTTCTACACTTTCAAAATCACTTGGAATATAAATCAAAATTAATATCAAATATCAAAAATAATATCAAAATCACTTGAAATAGATTATTTATAAATTAATAATACTTGAAAATAATTATTTATAAATTGATAATACTTGAAAATAATTATTTATGAATTTCGTTTTCAAATTCAGATGATTCAGTTTCAAATATTGCACAAACACTTTAGCAACTGACTCTATCCACATACTGCAAAATCCTCGCACGTTTCTTCACATCGCTTAAAAATTGTAATTAACTGAACGAAGAATTTCAAGAGAAACGCGTCTGAAGCTTCGCGTTACGATATTCCATGCATGCAATAAACCGATGTAAAAGTAACACCGCGTCACATAGTTATCCTTCACCGCAGATATCAACCTCATACAAGGTGCATTAAAACGCATCGCACGTACCACAAAATATTCCTTTATACCTGCTGGTAGTTAGCCGCTCGAAACTCATCGTAGCATCTCTGCAGCGTCGTGACGACGGTATAAATCAGCCTCGCGTTTATTAACGCTTACAAAAATTTCCCATCCGAAGGATCAACAATTTCCTCCCACGACTGTTCGTTCGAACGACGAGAAAATTTTCTAAAACTTCGAAAGGGATGTTTGGTTATTCTAATAATTGTATTGAATGTAGCTATGAAGCTTTGTTTATTTACGAATTCACTTGGTGTTTTCTTGGTGTGTTCGCAATTTCAAACTTCAAGAAGCATTTTGTGTTATTTATTTTTGCGATTTGAAGTGAGATCGCATGTCTTTGGACCAATTCTATGCTTATAATAATAATAAACGGATTAAATTTGCTTATTTTAATAATTACGTTAAATATAGCTCTGAAGCTTTGTTTATTTAAGAATTCACTTGGTGTTTTCTTCGTGTCCGCAATTTCAAACTTCAAGAAGCATTTTGTGCCATTTATATTTGCGATCTGAAGTAAGCTCACATATTTTTGGACTAATTCTATGCTTTAATCTGTCTTATAATAATAATAAACGGATTAATTTTGCTTATTCTAATAATTATATTAAATATAGCTCTGAAGCTTTGTTTATTTACGAATTCACTTGGTGTTTTCTTCATATTCGTAACTTCAAACTGCAAGAAGCATTTTGTGTTATTTATGTTTGCGATCTGAAGTGAGATCGCATGTCTTTGGACCAATTCTATGCTTATAATAATAATAAACGGATTACTTTTACTTATTCTAATAATTATATTAAATATAGCTCTGAAGCTTTGTTTATTTACAAATTCACTTGGTCTTTTCTTCGTGTCCGCAATTTCAAATTTCAAGAAGCATTCTGTGTCATTTATGTTTGTGATCTGAAGTGAGCTCACATGTCTTTGGACCAATTCTATGTTTATAATAATAATAAACGGATTAAATTTGCTTATTTTAATAATTACGTTAAATATAGCTCTGAAGCTTTGTTGCAATTTATTTCTTTATTTAGGAATTCACTTGGTCTTTTTTTCATGTTCGCAATCTCAAACTCCAGCACGCATTTTGCGATGTGAAGTGAGCTCGCATATCTTTGGATCAATTCTAAGCTTTAATCTGTCTTACAATAATAATAAACGAATTAATTTTGCTTATTCTAATAATTACGTTAAATATAGCTCTGAAGCTTTGTTTATTTACGAATTCACTTGGTGTTTTCTTCGTGTTCGCAATTTCAAACTTCAACACGCATTTTATGCCATTTATATTTGCAATCTGAAGTGAGTTTGCATATCTTTGGACCAATTTTAAGCTTTAATCTGTCTTATAATAATAATAAACGGATTAATTTTGCTTATTTTAAGAATTACGTTAAATATAGCTCTGAAACTTTGTTGCAATTTATATTCATGGAACTTATTTCTTTATTTGCGAATTCACTTGGTCTTTTTTTCATGTCTGCAATTTCAAACTCCAACACGCATTTTGTGCCATTTATATTGCGATCTGAAGTGAGCTTGCATGTCTTTGGACCAATTTGTTTTTAATCTGTCTTATAATAATATTGGTGGATATGAATGGAGCATAATTGAAAGACTACTCTTTCGCATCGAGCATTTAATTAGCTCGCGTCTGAACAACCCCTTTGGCCACGTTTCGTACTGAGAATCCAATAATTTGCATAATTTGCATTTCCAAAATTATTTGAATTGAAAGACATTGACTTCTCTTACATTTTCAGTTTTTCTAACTAAAAATAAACAATTAAAAATCGAAATTGATGTGCAAAAAGTGTTGATAGGTTTAGTATTAAACTAATATTGGTGCACACGAATCAAGAATAATTGAAAGACTACTCTTTCGCATCGAACATTTAATTTTTGGCCACGTTTTATGCTGAGAATCCAATAATTTGCATAATTTGCATTTCTAAAATTATTCGAATTATTTGGATTGAGAGACATTGATTTATCTTACATTTTTCACGTTTTCTAAATAATTAAACAATTGAAAATGGGAATAGATATACAAAAAGTGTTGGTAGGTTTAGTATTAAACTAATATTGGTGGACACGAGTCAAGAATAATTGAAAAACTGCTCTTTCGCCTGGAACATTTAATTAGTTCGCGTCTGAACAATCCCTTTGGCCACATTTCGTGCTGACAATCCAATAATTTGCATAATTTGCATTTCTAAAATTATTCGAATCATTTGAATTGGAAGACATTAATTTCACTTACATTTTTTACTTTTTTGAAATAAATAAACAGTTGAAAATTAGAATAGGTGTACAAAAAGTATTGATAGGTTTAGTATTAAACTAATATTGGTGGAGACGAATCAAGAATAATTGAAAAACTGCTCTTTCGCCTGGAACATTTAATTAGCTCGCGTCTGAACAACCCCTTTGGCCACGTTTCGGCGATTTGTGGCCACGATACGATATTGCACCAGGGTTCCATACAGCTCGCCATAGGAACGTTGATCAGATTAATATCGAGGCTGAAGCCAGGCCAGCCTAATGCTTCCACCGTAGACAACAGGTGTTAATAATAGCTACGATACACGTCCACCTAACTGTCGCCTGTCACGGTTTACTTCCGCCAGCCAGTAATCAGCCGCAGCTTAATTAAGTAGCTCGTCGTAAACCGTGAGCCGCGTCGAACGCGCACCCCCTCATTCGAATCGCTTAGGATCCATGGAACCTAACCGAGATTCGCGCCAATTTCACGCACGATTATCAACGCAGAGGACTCCACGATTTCAGCCGCAATTTAGCCGTTTCGTCGTGTTCGAAACGAGCTGTTGCGTCCTTAGTTTCGCCTCGCGAAATGCCAATAATGGAATCATTGGAAGGATGGAGGACGAGTTTTTTAATGGTGGATTTGAAGTACGATCGAGTGTCGAAGGAAGGAGAGTTTTCAATGGATCCAACTCTTAGCATTCTATGTCCAGACGAAGCTGTTTGTTCTTAGTATAATTTGATATTGGTTTTATATTACAAAGTAGATATTTATATATTAATTCAAGCAGTAGTTAGTCATCAGAAAGACTCTAGCCAAGTAGATTCCTGGAATCGGCTTCAATTCTTTGCAGTCTGAATTATTCTTCAATTTAGTAGTTTTGTTGTCAATAATTTTCTACTATTTCAAGTGTTTCATTTGAAATTTACTTGAAATTTACTTGAAAAGTTGTCAGTTGCAGGACAATTCCTCGACTGCTACTTGCAAACTTTAAAACGACTCTAAAACTATAATTTGATTATTTAGGGATGTGGAGTCACGCTCGACAAAGGAACGCAAAGGGTTAATAAATATAAATTTACTTGAAAAAGTTGTCAGTTGCATGACAATTCCTTGCAAACTCAGTTACTTGCAATTACTTGCAAACAATTGCTTGCAAACTCTAAAACAACTCTAAAACTTTCTTGCAATTTATATTTGCTTCTTTTTCTTATTTTGCGATGTCGAGTCACGCTCGACAAAGGACCGCAAAGGGTTAATAAATATAAATTTACTTGAAAAAGTTGTCAGTTGCATGACAATTCCTTGCAAACTCAGTTACTTGCAATTACTTGCAAACAATTGCTTGCAAACTCTAAAACAGCTCTAAAACTTTGTTGCAATTTATATTTGCTTCTTTTTCTTCTTTAGCGATGTCGAGTCACGCTGTAAAAAGACCGCAAAGGGTTAATAAATATAAATTTACTTGAAAAAGTTGTCAGTTGCATGACAATTCCTTGCAAACTCAGTTACTTGCAATTACTTGCAAACAATTGCTTGCAAACTCTAAAACAGCTCTAAAACTTTGTGGCATTTTATATTTGCTTCTTTTTCTTCTTTAGCGATGTCGAGTCACGCTTGATAAAGGACCGCAAAGGGTTAATAAATATAAATTTACTTGAAAAAGTTGTCAGTTGCATGACAATTCCTTGCAAACTCTAAAACAGCTCTAAAACTTTGTTGCAATTTATATTTGCTTCTTTTTCTTATTTAGCGATGCTAAAACTTTGTGGCAATTTATATTTGCTTCTTTTTCTTCTTTAGCGATGTCGAGTCACGCTTGATAAAGGACCGCAAAGGGTTAATAAATATAAATTTACTTGAAAAAGTTGTCAGTTGCATGACAATTCCTTGCAAACTCTAAAACGACTCTAAAACTTTGTTGCAATTTATATTTGCTTCTTTTTCTTTTTTAGCGATGTCGAGTCACAATCGACAAAGGACCGCAAAGGGTTAATAAATATAAATTTGCTTGAAAAAGTTGTCTGTTGTATGACAATTCCTCAACTGCTACTTGCAAACTCTAAAACAACTCTAAAACTTTGTTGCAATTTATATTTGCTTCTTTTTCTTCTTTAGCGATGTCGAGTCACGCTGTAAAAAGACCGCAAAGGGTTAATAAATATAAATTTACTTGAAAAAGTTGTCAGTTGCATGACAATTCCTTGCAAACTCAGTTACTTGCAATTACTTGCAAACAATTGCTTGCAAACTCTAAAACAGCTCTAAAACTTTGTTGCAATTTATATTTGCTTCTTCTTCTTATTTAGCGATGTCGAGTCACACTCAACAAAGGGTTAATAAATATAAATTTACTTGAAAAAGTTGTTAGTTGCATGACAATTCCTCGACTGTTACTCGCAAACTCTAAAACAACTCTAAAACTTTGTTGCAATTTATATTTGCTTCTTTTTCTTCTTCGCAAATGGTTAATGACCTAATCTAATCCAATCCTGGTGACTGGAATCAAGAAGTCACTGAAAAAAGTGATAAATAGAAACTGGAACTCTTCAGAATTAATTAATTATAATCGACTGCAGCGTAAACTTGGTTTAAATATATATTTTTGTTTTAAATGGGGCGGAACGCGAGCGTTGCTCGCGTTTCCAAGTCTCGACGTCCGCGCGCCGATTGAAAGTTCCATTACGGGCGAGGAACTCGTAGAAATATTTTTAATTAACGCGCGACGCGAAGGAAACCCGCTGTTCTTCCGGATATAAAGGAACGGAGTCCCGAGGCGAAATTACAGCTTCTCGTGGAGAACGTTGCCACGGCGATCAACGGAATTCGAGCTCGTTTAAACGATTCCGTTCGAACTCCATTCGCACGCTTCGTTTAACGTCACGTTCGTTTTTTGCGGAATGCTCGTGAAACTGTTTCTGCAAATCGTTTGGTTTCCAAGATATTTTCGTTCTTTCGTTCGAATTATTATGTTTGTATAATTATTGAAGCGTTCATGAATAGTGTTTCTGCAAATTGTTTGGTTTCCAAGATATTTTAATTTTTTTATTCAAAGTATTGTATTTGTATAATTATTGGAGCGTTCGTGAAAAATGTTTCTTCAAATCATGTAGTTTTCAAGATATTTTAATTTTTTTATTCGAGTTGCTATGTTTGTATAATTATTGTGGAGTGTTCGTGAAAAGTGTTTCTTCAAATCATGTAGTTTCCAAGATATTTTAATTTTTTTATTCAAATTATTGTATTTGTATAATTATTGGAGCGTTCGTGAAGTGTTTCTTCAAATCATGTTGTTTCCAAGATATTTTAATTTTTTTATTCAAATTATTGTATTTGTATAATTATTGGAGCGTTCGTGAAAAATGTTTCTTCAAATCATGTAGTTTTCAAGATATTTTAATTTTTTTATTCGAATTACTATGTTTGTATAGTTATTGTAGTGATCGTGAATAGTGTTTCTTCAAATCATGTAGTTTCCAAGATATTTTAATTTTTTTATTCAAATTATTGTATTTGTATAATTATTGGAGCGTTCGTGAAAAGTGTTTCTTCAAATCATATAGTTTCCAAGATATTTTAATTTTTTTATTCGAATTACTATGTTTGTATAGTTATTGTAGTGATCGTGAATAGTGTTTTTTCAAATCGTGTGGTTTCCAAGAAATTTAAATTTTTTATTCAAATTATTGTATTTGTATAATTATTGGAGCGTTCGTGAAAAATGTTTCTTCAAATCGTGTGGTTTCCAAGATATTTTAATTTTTTTATTCGAATTACTATATTTGTATAATTATTGTGGAGTGTTCGTGAAAAATATTTTTCCAAATCGTTTGGTTTCCAAGATATTTTAATCTTTTCATTTGAATTATTGTATTTTTGTAATTATTGGAGTTTACACAAGGATTTGGGCCACATTTTTTGGGCCATGAACATTCTAAATCATTCTTTGCACCCCCACTGCACCCTCACTTCGCATTCCTTTATAACGAAACCAAAATCTTGAATACTCCATGTTTTTTCTCATTATTTACAATGTGAAATATATATAATATCCACTTTCTTAGTCCCTCCACAACTTTTGGACCATAAACATTCCAAATCACAATTGCAACCCCACTGCACCCTCACTTATTCCTTTAGAATGAAACCAAAATGTCAAATATTCTATGTTTTCTCTCATTATTAAAGTATGAAATATAATATCCACTTTTTTAGTCCCTCCACGACTTTTGGACCATAAACATTCCAAATCACAATTGCAACCCCACTGCAGCCTCATTTATTCCTTTAGAATGAAACCAAAATGTTAAATATTCTATGTTTTCTCTCATTACTCAAAGTATGAAATATAATATCCACTTCTTTAGTCCCTCCACGACTTTTGGACCATAAACATTCCAAATCACAATTGCAACCCCACTGCACCCTCATTTATTCCTTTAGAATGAAACCAAAATCTCGAATACTCCCCTTTTTCACCATTACTCACAATCTGAAATATGAAATATCACAAATATCCACTTTCTTAGTCTCTCCACGACTTTTTTTACAATTTTCCATTAATTTCAATGAAACTGATCCTCCAAGCACGCTGCTTCCCCCCCACCCAATCGATAAACTCTAATGTAGCTTATTAAAAATTTCCACGGCTGTTTCGAACCGTGATTTAAACAGCTCCCAACAGTTTCAGCCATCGTGGTGCCTTCTGACGCGTTTCCAATTCCTCGTTCTAATTTCCGGCGTCGCGACGCCGCGCGAGACGCGCTGGGAGTCATTGAAAGGAGGGGGAGTCTCATTAACCGCTGGAGCTTCGTTAAAGGATTTCGATTCCGAGTGAATTCGCGCGATTCTTGAACGGTCCATTGAAGCTGTTTGCAATTTCAATCGGATACTCCTTGGATTCATCGATATTCGAAGAAGCGTCGCCCCTTTTTTTAAGGGCGTCGAATAACAACCCTTTGCACTAGGGTGTCTCCTCTGAGAGGACATCGTTGATTAGCATACAAGCATTGATTAGTGATTGCGAAGGATAAATTTATTTCATCGTAGCTTTTTGAGAATTGCTTGTTTAACTTTAAGTTTTCTATTGAAATGGAAACTTTTTATTGCTGAGAGACGTTGGTCATAGAAATTATTGCTATTTTAATAATAGTTTCTATTGCTAATGCCTAGGAAGAAGTATAAAGGGTTAATATTTGTGGAATTTGGAAATATGGTTTCCTTTCTTTTTGGTGTATTTTGTTCTAGCGTTTTTTAAATCTTTGCACTTGGATGCGGCCTCTGAGAGGACATCATTGATTAGCCTACAACCATTGATTAGTGATTGCGAAGGATAAATTTATTTCATCGTAGTTTTTTGAGAATTGCTTGTTTAACTTTAAGTTTTCTATTGAAATGGAGATTTTTTATTGCTGCGAGACGTTGGTCATAGAAATTATTGCTATTTTAATAATAGTTTCTATTGCTAATGTCTAGAAAGGAGTGTAAAGGGTTAATATTTGTGGAATTAGAAAATATGGTTTCCTTTCTTTTTAGTGTATTTTGTTCTAGCGTTTTTTAAATCTTTGCACTTGGATGTCCCCTCTGAGGAGACATCATAAAGAAGTTTAAATGACAATAACTGCATAGGTTAGAAGTATTTAGGTAATTCTAAGTATTTTTATAGTTTTCTTCTTTCTAATTTTAAGTATTTTCTATTTTTCTCATTTTGCACTTTTCTAATTTAAGAAAATTGGTTTCCAAATGGCACCCAGACAAGCAATTGTTTCCAAGTCACTTCAGTGATATTAATATTAATAATTGTATAATAATAATTGTATAATAATAGTAACTTTCTATTCTTTGTATACGAGGAACACGAATTTGCAAATGAAAATCGCAACAATAGAAAACAAAACGTTCAACACAAGAGGAATGAAGCTCTATGTTCTCTTTTGATTCAAGTAACAGCCACAACTTCATTCACTCTTTTAATAAAAAACCATATTTCCGCGTTCACCCCACAATATAAATTCAACGTTGCTAAAAACCGCGCATAAAAGAATCCGCGCGCGTTCCATTCAGCAAAACGTAAACCTCATCTCGCGAAATTGCGAACAACATACAACTGTGCAGATAAAAATAACAGACACTCATTTCTACGTACCACATAAATAAAAAAAGGAAACAACCTTTTTCCTCTCGAGCGTTAGCAATAGAAATTAATGCTAAAATAACAATCTTTGAGTGATATTTTAGCAATAGTTTCTATTGTTAACGTCTCTCAGTAATAGAAAATTTCCACTTTAATAAAAAGCTTCAGCGAAACGCTTTCTTCAAAAAGTTGCGATGGAAGAAGATTAATCAGTAGTCAATTTTGATGTCCTCTCTGAGGGGAGATTTGAGTGCAAAGGGTTAATATAATTAGTAAACATAATTATTATATTATAGTAACTGTCTTTCGAAGTAAATTTCAAATAAAACACTTGAAATAGTAGCGAGTTGGCGATAAAATTAAAAAATAATGAGGAGTGCGCCACTAATCAATGCTGATGTCCCCTCAGAGGAGAGCTGCAAAGGGTTAATATAATTATTAAACATAATTATTTACAATGTCTTAACTGTCTTTCGAAGTAAATTTCAAATAAAACACTTGAAATAGTAGGGAGTTGACAATAAAATTGAAAAATAATGCGGAGTAAATTACTAATCAATGCTGATGTCCCCTCAGAGGGGACATTTGAGTGCAAAGGGTTAATATAATTAGTAAACATAATTATTATATTATAGTAACTGTCTTTCGAAGTAAATTTCAAATAAAATATTTTAAATAATAGAGAGTTGGCGATAAAATTGGAAAACAATGCAGTGTGCATCACTACTCAATGCTCATGTCCCCTCAGAGGGGACATTTGATTGCAAAGGGTTAATATAATTAGTAAACATAATTATTTACAATATCTTCACTGTCTTTCGAAATAAATTTCAAATAAAACACTTTAAATAATAGGGAGTTGGCCAGAAAATTGAAAAATAATGCAGAATGCATCACTACTCAATTCTGATGCCTCCTCAAAGAAGACATCCCAATGCAAAGGGTTAATACAATTAGTAAACATAATTATTTAGAATGTCTTAACTGTCTTTCGAACTAAATTTCAAATAAAACACTTGAAATAATAAAGAGTTGGCGATAAAATTGAAAAATAATGCGGAATGCATCACTAATCAATGCTAATGCCCCTCAGAGGAGACATTCGAATGCTAAAGGTTAATATAATTAGTAAACATAATTGTTTACAAGTAACTGTCTTTCGAAATAAATTTCAAATAAAATACTTAAGACAATATTCAGTTATCGCCAACTAAACTACTAAATCAAAAAACAATTCTTAACGCAAAGTCTTAAGCAACATATCCAAAGCTTCGCGATAGCCTCCAAAACACAGACTCTCCTGCAGATAAAACTAGCGCGCAGCCAGTGCGCGTCACGTTCGCAGGAAAAAAGAAAAAAAACAAACAAACAAACTCCCGTACAGACCCAAGCGTCGAAGAAAAGAAGGTAAACGAAACTCTGGACGCATCCCTTCGGTCCACTGGGCGCAGGGCCGTTTTTCTGCGCCTGCGCGGGGCCCAGCCGGGCCACTTCAAACTCGAGATTCGTATGCGTCGAGTAAGCGGGGCTCTCCCCCTCGAAAAAGGGAAAGAACAGACGAAATAAGTGGCTCCCGATCCCTGGCCACGAATTATATACCTTTCGAGGTTTGCTGCCGCTTCGACCACCGTCGAACTCCGAAAGAAATGGCGGTCGTCCCTCCTCTTGGTGCTCCTTCAGCCGCTTGTCGTCCCGTGCTCGCCGTTCCGGCCAATTTCGCCGGTTTTTCGAAGCAATCGAGCGAAATCGGCGTACGTACACGCTCCTGAGGGCCGCTTTCCTTCCTCGCCTTCGTTTTCGTTGCGGTTCTCGGTTTGGAGGCTTCGAGGCTCGACTTCTGAACGGAGGAACGTAAGAATGGACCACGCTGGCGAATTGTCCTGTAACTGATAACATTCTCAAGTAAATTTCGAGTAAATTTTGAAAGAAACGCTTGAAATAGTGGGGAGTTGTTGGCGGTTACTAAATTGAAAAATAATTTGCATCGCAAAGGGTAGTATGTTTCTTGCATTTTCGCATTTGGAAAAGGTATTTGGAATTTAGTCAAAGCAGACGTCTTTATTTGTGCCATTCAAATCGTATATAAAATATTTTTTGCATTTGCAACTGTTATTTTTTAGTGAAATTATTTACTTATGTAGTTTAGTAGGGGAAAGTAGGATTAGAAACGAAATTTAAAAGATGTTTGGAATTTAGTTAAAGCAGACGTTCATCATAAAATTTAATTGTGCTATTCAAATTGTATATAAAATATTTTTTGCATTTGCAACTGTTATTTTTTAGTGAAATTATCTATTTATGTAGTTCAGTAGAGGAAAGTAGGATTAGAAACGAAATTTAAAAGATGTTTGGAATTTACTCAAAGCAGATGTTCAGCATATTTACTTGTGCCATTCAAATTGCATTAAATTACACATTTTTGCATTTGCAACTGTTATTTTTTATTGAAATTATTTGTTTATGTAGTTTAGTGGGGGAAAGTAAGATTAGAAACGAAATTTAAAAGATGTTTGGAATTTATTCAAAGCAGATGTCCAGCATATTTACTTATGCCATTTAAATGGCATATAAAATACACATTTTTGCATTTGCAACTGTTATTTTTTATTGAAATTATTTACTTATGTAGTTTAGTGGGGGAAAGTAGGATTAGAAACGAAATTTAAAAGATGTTTGGAATTTACTCAAAGCAGATGTCCAGCATAAAATTTATTTGTGCCTTTCAAATCGCATATAAAATATTTATTGCATTTGCAACTGTTATTTACTACTGAAATTATTTATTTATATAGTTCAATGGTGGAAAGTAGGACTAGAAAAAAAATATTTAACAAAATCCTGTTCGACACTATTCTTGCAGAACTATCTTTCCTCTTTCTGCAAAAAGAAAACATTGGGGTAGTTGGATGAAAAATGAAATTGCTTTCCCTCAATTGAAACGATTTCATTCCCCAAATGCCACAATTAAAAAAGATATTTGGAATTTACTCAAAGCAGACGTCTAGCATAAAATTTATTTGTGCCATTTAAATTGCATATAAAATATTTATTGCATTTGCAACTGTTATATTTTACGTTTTTATCGAGGAAACTATTTATTTATATAATTCAGTTGGGGAAAGTAGGACTAGAAACGAAATTTAACAAAATTCTGTTCGACACTGTTCTTGTGGACCTATTTTTTCTCTTTCTGCAAGAAAAAAATTGGGGTAGTTGGCTGAAAAATGAAATTGCTTTCCCTCAATTGGCACGATTTCATTTCCCAAATGGCACAATTAAAAAAGATATTTTGAATTTACTCAAAGCAGACGTCCAGCGTAAAATTTATTTGTGCCATTTAAATTGCATATAAAATATTTATTGCATTTGCAACTGTTATATTTTACGTTTTTATCGAAGAAACTATTTATTTATGTGGGAATGAAACAATTGAGCAATTGCGCGAGTGTGTGTGTGAAGGGATGAGTGAGTGTGTGGATGCGAGAGGTAAATAAATAAAAAGCGTCGAGGCGCGAGGCTTTTTTGGAAAGAAGGTGCGAGAAATCAGTTCGCGTTCAGCCTTGAGATAAGCAGATCCCACATTTATGTAGTTCAATGGTGGAAAGTAGGACTAGAAAAAAAATATTTAACAAAATCCTGTTCGACACTGTTATTGCAAAACTATCTTTCCTCTTTCTGCAAAAAAAAAAAAAAAACATTGGTGTAGTTGGGTGAAAAATAAAATTGCTTTCTCTCGATTGGAACAATTTCATTTCCCAAATGGCACAATTAAAAAAGATATTTAGAATTTACTCAAAACAGACGTCCATCATAAAATTTACTTGTGCCATTCAAATTGCATATAAAATATTTATTGCATTTGCAACTATTATTTTTCACTGAAATTATTTACTTATGTAGTTCAGTGAAGGAAAGCAGGACTAGAAAAACAATATTTAATAAAATCCTGTTCGACACTGTTCTTGCAGAACCATCTTTCCTCTTTCTGCAAAAAAAAAAAAAAAAACATTGGTGTAGTTGGGTGAAAAATAAAATTGCTTTCTCTCGATTGGAACAATTTCATTTCCCAAATGGCGTCAGCAGCGAGTCGACGTCCGCCATTCGCGGTTCCAGCTACTCGAATCGAAAGTGACCGCGATAAATATCCGCCATGGCTCGCGATATTTCCACGGACAGCCAGGAATGTCGGACACACCGAAAGGCCCCAGCCTGGCCCGTTCGATCGACCCGCGCGAAAGCGGGAAACGCGCGCTGCTAACGAGGAAATAATGGCCACGTATCCGCGCGTTTCCCTGGAATTTTTCAATGGCCACGTATCCTGGAAGCGTTGCGCAAACCAGCGGCAGGCGACGCGAACAAACGCGACACGCAACAGGCTGGTTGCGAAACCCAGCGAACACGCGCTTCCAGGAACCGCGAGGTCCAGATTCGAGGAGAGTTCGCGAGTAGAAGCACCTCTGTCGAGAAAGTCGTCGTCCAGAATTTCGTAGGAGACGCAGGAACGACGCTCGTAATCGAGGGTGCGGAGTTGGCGCCAAAGGGTGAGCCTCGAGAGGCGCTTGTTTTAATTCCTTGATATACAAATTGTGGCGGTTCTTTAAATTAACTGCTGGAGCAAGTGGTTAAACGCGATGGGCGCAGGCTGAGTGTTACATCCGTAACAAAATGTCCCCTCTGAGGGGACATCAGAATTGATTAGTGATTAAACTTATTCCACAGCAGCTTTTTGAGAAATGCATATTTCCCTCAAGTTTTCTAGTAAAATGGAAATTTTCTATTAGTAGGAGACGTTAGTAATAGAAACTGTTGCTAAAATATTGCTACTGAACGAATGAAACTATCTTTTCCCAAGCTCCTTACAAATCCCTTAACCCCTTGCATTCTGCTCCTTCCTGAATGTTGGCAATAGAAGCTATTTAAGCTAAATAATTGCTATTTTAGTAATATTTGTAGCTATTTAACCTAAATAATTGCTATTTTAGCAATATTTCCAGCTTTTATTGCCAACGTCCAGGAAGGAGCAGAGTGCAAAGGATTAAAAAAAGTAATAAACAAAATTCAGCCCACGTCTCAAAAATTTTCGCCATCTCTGGTCTAAGGCTAGCTCTGCTAGTTAGTCTTACTGATAAGTCCATTTCTGATGAGTGGTCAATTATATTATACCTTAATCCTTTGCATTTGGATGTCCCCTTTGAGGGATCAGTGATTAAACTTATTTCACTGCAACTTTTTGAGAAATGCACATTTCCCTCAAGTTTTCTATTGAAATTGAAGCTTTTTATTGCTGAGAAACGTTAGCAATAGAAACTATCGCTAAATATTGTTATTTTAGCAATATTTCCAGCTTCTATTGCCAACGTCCAGGAAGGAGCAGAGTGTAAAGGATTAAGAAAAGTAATAAACAAAATTTAGTCCAGTTCTCAAAAATTTTCGCCATCCCTAGTCTAAGGCTAGCTCTGCTAGTTAGTCTTACTGATGAGTCCATTTCTGATGAGTGGTCAATTATATTATACCTTAATCCTTTGCATTCGGATGTCCCCTCTGAGGGATTACTGATTATTTCACCGCAGCATCTTGAGAAATGCATATTTCTTCCAAGTTTTCTATAGAAATTGGAACTTTTTATTGCTGGGAAACGTTAACAAGAGAAACTATCGCCAAATATTGCTAAAATATTGTTATTGTTAAAGCTAGGTAGCCTTAATAATTAAGAGTCCACTAGCAGACCCAGGACGAAACGTTCTTTCCTCTCTTTTTCCTTCCTACCCTCTCTCACGTCCTCTTTACAGCATATTGAAGTAGCGTTTAAGCCACACGGTTCAAAATAAAATGGAACCTGATGAATCCTAAATATACTATTTAATTTGGCTCGTTGACTCAAGTCGATTGGTATTGGTGACTATGATCTTTGTAACAAATGCGAAGTACGAAGTGTTGCTTATTGTATACAGCTATGCAGTAGTTCCTTCCTGGTCCACAGCACTGATTTTCCTGATTCTCGATGCTGCACTTGTTGTATACGACTATGCAATAGCTTCTTCTTGGTCCACAGCAGTGATGACGCCTGCATTTCCCAAAACTTCCGAATTCAGTGCACTGTAGATGTTAGTTGATTCACTAAAAAGTTGGTGAGAGTTGTAGAAAGTCTGTTGCTCCAATGGTGGGTTCAAATTTTCACAACTTGGGGTTCCAATCGACTCAGCAATACACTGGAAGCTGATGAGTCCAGATCAGTCGGTTGTTGATGAAGCAATCAACTGGCTGATGTCCACAGTTGCGTTGGTGGGTGCAAGCCTTTCAGCTCGATGTTTCGCACGTTCTGGTGGTTGTTTTCAGCTTCTGCAGAATTGCAGATTCAAGATAAATATCTTGAAAAACCAATGTTGCGTTCTTAGATTCGCCTCGCGAAAATTCTCGGTTGGAACAGCGAAGACGACTTTTTTTATGGTAGATTTGGAGTATGATTGAGTGTCAAATTATACCAAGAAGACTAAGAGTTAAATCCTTTGAAAACTCTCCTTTCGACACTCAATCATACTCCAAATCCGCCATTTAAAAAGTCGTCCTTGGTATTTCAATCGAGCATTTTCGCGAGGCGAAACTAAGGACGCAACATACAAATGCAACTGCTTGTAAACAATTCTGTTTACTAATTAGATTACATATAACTCTCGAACTTTGTTGTAACCTACATTTGTGTAACTTACACTTGTTTTCTTTTTAATTTTAATTTAACTTACTCGACAAAGGAGTGTAAAGGGTTAAAAGGACAACATACAAAAATCCTTGACATACAAATAAAGTGGAACCTGATGGGTTCGAAAGATACTATTTAATTTGGCTCGATGGAAGAGTTACGTGCAAGCTTGGAGCATTTTATTTTGAAATCGCACGATTCTTGACGTTTTGGAGACGTCAAAGTCTACAATGGCACATGAAATTGTATGTCAAGGAGTTAACCCTTTGCACTCAGCTCCTTCTCAGACGTTAGCCATGAAAATGTGTTAAAATAGCAAAAACATGAATTTCTCTGCAAAGCTGCGGTGGAATAACTTTATCCTCCATCACTAATCAACGCTGAGGTTCCCTCAGAGAGGACGTTCGAGTGCAAAGGGTTAATCCTCCGCCTCGTCTCTTCTTCTTCTTCTTTTCTTCTCGAACTTCCTTGGTCTTGTTCCTTTTTGCTTCCGCTGCTCTTTAATCTTGGGTTCGAAACTGTTGCGGAACTTTTTAATAAGGTTCAGTGGAATTTATTATGCATCTGTGGTGGTTTCCTTTTTTTTTGTTTTTAATGATTGTAAATTTTGATAAGGAAGAGTGGCGATTGAAAATTATTATCGTTAACTATTTTGGATGTGATTTTATTTCGAAAGTGGTGTTGAATGTAATTATTCTAAGTGCAGTGTTTAGTATTATTATTCAGAGTTTGACATAGTTTTGCAACTCTAATATTGGAATTGCAATATTGGAATTTGTTATGTACTTATGGTAGTTTTTTTTTTAAATATTTGGAGTATTATAAGTCTGAATAACAATACATATAGAAAACTGAGAAATTGTGAAGATTATAGTATTTTTTATGATACGATCAAGTATTAAATACAAAAAAAGTTGAAATTAATTAGTGAATATCCTCAAATTAATATTAAAAATATTCTAATTTCAAAAGAGATTATTCAAATCAGATAAATATTTAATCTCAATATTAATATTATCAATATTAATCTATTTGATACATTATATAAATTTACTCAAGCATATAATAATCATAAAATTATAAATAATCCAAATATTATCGTTGCTCCAACTATGAAAAATAAATAATTTAATTCTGTACAAAAATCACTCTTTTAAAAGATTCTCTCTTTCTTCTAAAAGATTCCAATAACTTTCCAAACAACGATTTTATAAATTAACTCAAATGATAGTTTAGCTTCTTATTTACTTGACAAAAAATGTTTCATAAATATTCTACAAGTATTTGTGACACCAAAACTATTCGAAAAAATTCCCTAAGTTCCACAAAAGTTCCAACAAAATTAAAAAAAAAAAGGCAGAGAGAACAACTACTCGTTATGAAAAATAAATAATTTAATTCTATAAAAAATATAATATAATTCTATAATACTCTTTTAAAAGATTCTCTCTTCTAAAAAATTCCAATAATTTTCTAAACATCGCATACTGTATAAATTAACCCAAACAACAGTTCAACTTTTTATTTACTTGATAAAAAATTTTTCATAAATATTCTACAAGTATTTGTGACACCAAAGCTATTAAAAAAAAATTCCCTAAGTTCCACAAAAGTTCCAACAAAATTAAAAAAAAAAACAGAAGAACTACTCGTTTATGAAAAATAAGTAATTTAATTCTATAAAAAAGTCACTCTTCTAAAAGATTCCAATAACTTTCCAAACAACGACTTTAAAATTAACCCAAACGACAGTTTAGCTTATTATTTACTTGACAAAAAATTTTTCATAAATCTACAAGTATTTGTGCCACCAAAACTATTCAAAAAAATTCTCTAAGTTCCACAGAAGTTCGAACAAAATTAAAAAAAAAAGAAAACAGAAAGAACAACTACTCATTTATGAAAACTAAATAATTTAATTCTATAAAAAATATAATACTCTTCTATAATATAATTCTATAATACTCTTTTAAAAGATTCTCTCTTCTAAAAAATTCCAATAACTTTCCAAACAATGACTAAAATTAACCCAAACGATAGTTCAGCTTTTTATTTACTTGATAACAGATTTTTCATAAATCTACAAGTATTTGTGACACCAAAGCTATTAAAAAAAATTCCCTAAGTTCTACAGAAGTTCCAACAAAATTAAAAAAAAAAAGGCAGAGAGAACAACTACTCGTTATGAAAAATAAATAATTTAATTCTATAAAAAATATAATATAATTCTATAATACTCTTTTAAAAGATTCTCTCTCCTAAAAAATTCCAATAATTTTCTAAACATCGCATACTGTATAAATTAACCCAAACAACAGTCCAACTTTTTCCTTACTTGATAAAAAATTTTTCATAAATATTCTACAAGTATTTGTGACACCAAAGCTATTAAAAAAAATTCCCTAAGTTCCACAGAAGTTCGAACAAAATTAAAAAAAAAACAAAAAAAAACAGAGAACTACTCGTTTCAAACCCTGCCTTAATCTTCCGTCCATTGCTGCTCCTTTCTGGCTGCTCTTGGTGGCTCGAGCCGCCGCTTTTTCACAACCGATCGGACCCCGATCGAGAGTCCGCTCTCCTCCACTGTTTCGTCTGTATACGCGCGTCGTATTCCCGAAAGGCGACCTGCCACCGGCGCGTTTCGAGAACTCAGGTAAAACGCGGTCGAAGAATGCCTCCCAACCCCTGGAACAGCGCAGCCATGACGGAGATCCAAAGGAGAAAAAGGAGGAATGCCGCGGGCCATGGCATCCCTCTTCTCTCATTCCGTTTCGATTTCTTTCCCCTGCGTCCCGTGGCCCGCGATCGTGAGAACCTCCGGTCGAGCGAGACTTTCGACGATTATTTCCTCTTCTGTAATAGCTGCTCCGTCTTCTTTTTGTATTTTTTTTTTTTTTTTTTTTATCGATTTCGATCGATTTTCTACAAGAATTATATTTTTTTCGTTTCCTCTACTTTTTCTTTTCTTCCTGTATTTTTTTTTTCTCTATTTTGGTCGATTTTCTCCAAGAATTGTTTTTTTTTTAAATTTCTTCTACTTTCTTCTTTTCTTTCTGTTTTTTTAAATCGATTTCGATCGATTTTCTACAAGAATTATATTTTTTTCGTTTCCTCTACTTTTTCTTTTCTTCCTGTATTTTTTTTTTTTTTGCTCTATTTTGGTCGATTTTCTCCAAGAAGTGTATTTTTTTTTAAATTTCTTCTACTTTCTTCTTTTCTTTCTGTTTTTTTTATCGATTTCGATCGATTTTCTACAAGAATTGTGTTTTCTTTTTCTTTCTCCTTTTCTTTCTGTTTTTTTGGTGATCCATTTCGATCGATTTTCTCCAAGAATTGTATTTTTTTTTATTTCCTTTACTTTCTTCTTTTGTTTCTGTTTTTTTTAAATCGATTTCGATCGATTTTATACAAAAATTGTATTTTTTTCGTTTCCTCTACTTTTTCTTTTCTTCCTGTATTTTTTTTTTGCTCTATTTTGGTCGATTTTCTCCAAGAATTGTATTTTTTTTGTTTCCTTTACTTTTTTCTTTTGTTTCTGTATTTTTTTAAATTGATTTCGATCGATTTTCTCCAAGAATTGAATTTTTTTGTTTCCTTTACTTTCTTCTTTTGTTTCTGTTTTTTTTTAATCGATTTCGATCGATTTTCTCCAAGAATTGTATTTTCTTTTTCATTTCCTTTACTTTCTTCTTTTTTTTCTGCTTTTTTTACTCTATTTCGATCGATTTTCTCCAAGAATTGTATTTTTTCTTTGTCTTTTACTTTCTTTCAAATCAGTCGTCTTTCTCTCCAAATTTCAATTTTCAAACGCATAGTTGCAGTCGAGTTTGAACCTTTTGTTACTTTATGAAAGGATTGAGAATCCTTTGGAAAGGATTTGTATATCTTTAATTGAGTTTTGAGAAAGTGTGTATGTATATAGATTTAACAAATTTGAATCAATTTCCACAGAAAGAACACATTTAATCATAGTTAAAGATTATGCGTTTGTCATCATTTTTATTAATTATATATATGTGCAAGAATTATAATAAATTCGATAGCAAACTTAAAGTAGCTACTCCGTAGTTAGAAAATGAATTCAAGATGGCTGCAATCTGGAGTCCATCAATTCAGAGGGTTAATTATTATTTATTACTACTTATATATTTAATTATATATTGAAGATGTTCAAATTGCATTCTATTCAAGTTCTAAATAATAATAATTCTGATATCCATAACATTTATGAATCAATATCAATCAGAAGCAATACATAAAATCTTAAAACCCTAATTTAATTCTAAATAATAGTAATTCTGATATCCATAATACTTGTCAACAAATTTCAATCAGAAGCAATTTATAAAATCTTGAAACACTAATTTAATCCTAAATAATAGTAATTATATATTTAAGATGTTCAAATTGCATTCTACTCAAGTTCTAAATAACAATAATTCTGATATCCATAACATTTATGAATTAATATCAATCAGAAGCAATACATAAAATCTTGAAACCCTAATTTAATTCTAAATAATAGTAATTCTGATATCCATAATACTTTTCAACAAATTTCAATCAGAAGCAATTTATAAAATCTTGAAACCTTAATTTAATCCTAAATAATAGTAATTCTGATATCCATAATACTTGTCAACAAATTTCAATCAGAAGCAATTTATAAAATCTTAAAAACCCTAATTTAATCCTAAATAATAGTAATTCTGATATCCATAATACTTGTCAACAAATTTCAATCAGAAGCAATACATAAAATGCT
Organism: Xylocopa violacea; assembly: GCA_963969225.1. Taxonomy (NCBI): domain Eukaryota; kingdom Metazoa; phylum Arthropoda; class Insecta; order Hymenoptera; family Apidae; genus Xylocopa; species Xylocopa violacea. The sequence continues at coordinate 28,974,603 of CAXAJV010000004.1, forward strand.
GAAACACAAATTTCCAACACCAGTTTCAACCCTTGAAGAGCCATCAGTTGGTCATAGTCTGATGTAGATAAATACTGCATTCTGAATTATTTGTAACAAAATTTTTACTATCAAAACACAAAAACTAAACGATAATCCCATGATACACAGTATCAGTATCTTTTTCATTTATTTCTAACTCGTCAATTAACCCTTTGCACTCGAGAAGTGATTCTCAGTCAGCAATTTGAACCATTTTTGAAAAGTCTCGAGTGCAAAGGGTTAATTGAACTACTTCTGCATCATCCATAAGGGATGGATGGAATAAAATCTAATTAATTACAACGTTTTATAAATTTATTTCCAGACAAAGTCTTTCGCGATGCGAATAGTAATAAACCATCGCATACGCAACGATATATCATCGTTACCATTTTTCGCAAGTGTTTCCAACAACGATGTATCATTGTTCGCCACTAAAGGGGTTAAATAGTGACACTTGATACTTAAATACTGCCAAAAGGGATTAAAATACAAGCTTTACACTTTCACACGTTACTTAAAAATTATCGTTAGAAAAACGTGCGGCCCAGAAAAATGCTGCTTTAATTACATTAACAAAGTTGCAGAAGCGTAACTAATTCGAGTCTGTACTGTAAACTCGAACTCGAAATCAAGCGAATAGTAAGAAGCCATCGCATTAATTGAATTACTTCTGTATCATCCATAAGGGATGAATGTACTAAAATCTAATTAATTTTAACATTTTATAAATTTATTTCCAGATAAAAGCAGTAAGATGCCATCGAATACGCAACGATACATCGTCGTTGCCACTTTTCGCGAGTGTTTCCAGCAACGACGTATCGTTGTTCGCCACTAAAAGGGTTAAGCAACCCCGTTTAAAAAAAAAAATACGACTCCTGCAACCGCGCAGTTGCAATCCTCTCACGAGTGGACATATTTCAGCTCGCCAATGCGTCAGGAATATGTTTACCCGCGAAAACAAGCCACGATCATCGAGCTCGTAGACCAACGCGATTTTCCACCCCTCGCGCGATGATATTTCCGGTACTTTTACGAGAAGCGCCCTCGTTCGCCGCGCTGGCCTCGTAAATATGCCACTGGTCGAAATACCCGATTGTTCCGCGCCCCTGTTCCCTCAGGAATCCATTCCACGGGCTCGTTCCCGTAAAACTTTGATCGACGGTGAACACGACTTAACGCGGAAGGGTCGCGCGTGCTGCGAAAGCGGAAGAATTCGTGTATTTTTACCACGCTGGTAGCCGTTGTTCCTCGCAAGACGGAAAGTAAATGTCCCTTCCGGTTTCCATTGGAACGTCCGTTTTATCGTCGACAGAGGGAGGGCAATAAAGTAACGAAAAACGTGGGAAATGGTGGATCCAGAATAATCAAAGATTTTTAATGTTTAAATGTTTAGGATTTTTTAAATCGTTGCTTTTGTATCACTTGTTACGAAATGGTGGATTCAGAATAATCAAAGATTTTTAATGTTTAAACGTTTACAGGATTTTATAAATCGTTGCTTTTGTATCACTTGTTACGAAATGGTGGATCCAGAATAATCAAAGATTTTTAATGTTTAAACGGATACAGAATTTTGTAAATTATTTTTGTATCACTTGTTACGAAATGGTGGATTCAGAATAATCAAAGATTTTTAATTTTTAAATGTTTACAAGATTTTGTAAATCGTTGTTTTTGTATCACTTGTTACGAAATGGTGGATCCAGAATAATCAAAGATTTTTAATGTTTAAATGTTTACAAGATTTTATAAATCGTTGTTTTTGTATCATTTGTTTCGAAAAAACGTGGGAAATGGTGGATCCAGAATAATCAAAGATTTTTAATGTTTAAATGTTTAGGATTTTGTATCACTTGTTACGAAATGGAGGATCCAGACTAATCAAAGATTTTTAATGTTTAAACGTTTAGGATTTTATAAATCGTTGCTTTTGTATCACTTGTTACGAAATGGTGGATTCAGAATAATCAAAGATTTTTAATGTTTAAATGTTTACAAGATTTTATAAATCGTTGTTTTTGTATCATTTGTTTCGAAAAAACGTGGGAAATGGTGGATCCAGAATAATCAAAGATTTTTAATGTTTAAATGTTTAGGATTTTGTATCACTTGTTACGAAATGGAGGATCCAGACTAATCAAAGATTTTTAATGTTTAAACGTTTAGGATTTTATAAATCGTTGCTTTTGTATCACTTGTTACGAAATGGTGGATTCAGAATAATCAAAGATTTTTAATGTTTAAACGTTTACAAGATTTTATAAATCGTTGTTTTTGTATCACTTGCTACGAAATGGTGGATCCAGAATAATCAAAGATTTTTAATGTTTAAATGTTTAGGATTTTGTATCACTTGTTACGAAATGGAGGATCCAGAATAATCAAAGATTTTTAATGTTTAAACGTTTACAAGATTTTATAAATCGTTTTTGTATCATTTGTTTCGAAAAAACGTGGGAAATGGTGGATCCAGAATAATCAAAGATTTTTAATGTTTAAATGTTTAGGATTTTGTATCACTTGTTACGAAATGGTGGATCCAGAATAATCAAAGATTATTAATGTTTAAACGTTTACAAGATTTTATAAATCGTTGTTTTTGTATCACTTCATTTAATGTATAAAATAATGGGGAAAAGTAATGATTGATTTTGAAGAGTTTCAAGAGTTCACCTGATAAGAGAATGTTTTATTATTCGATTCTTTATATAGCAATTTTATTTACTCTAATATGTAATCAACACTCAAAAATTAGTGAAGCAGTCAAACTTTCATTTCAATTACTTGCAAAGTGTTACGTTACGTCCTGCATGAAAGGTATTAGATAAATAACCTATCAATTATGAAGTTAAAGTAGAAAAATGACACCAGCCACAATAATTAGTTCTACTATTTTTATTTTTCATATTTTAATGGAAACTTATCTCAGAGGGGTCAAAATGACCCCTTTGCTAGAAATTGGTGCACGCCAACTCATGGTAAACCCACAGACCTCCAGAGAGACCTGTCCCTTTCTCTCGCGGGGTCGTTTACATCGCGAGCGAACTTTTACGCGCGCGTCGTCGACCCAAGAGCGTAACCCGGTTACGCTCGAGTCGCTTTTATCGGCTCGCAGCGAGATGAAATATTACCAGCAGTCCTCGAAAAAGAACAGCCTTTCGCGGGGCTCCCAGGGCTCGATCCGTTCCGATTGTGTCAGACGAGCCATTCGTCGTACTCGTTGCCTCGCATTGTGCGCTTCACTTCCGGTCCCTCACCCCTTTCGAGGGTTTACGCGCTGGTTTCAAGCGCTGAGGATCGATCGTGGAGTGTTCACTGCGCACGGAACAGATAGTTTGTCTATTATGCGTTTCAAGCGATGTTTTAGTTACGCTTGAATAATTAGGGGTAGGTGTAACAATACGTGCAGGTAATCGTTGTTTCTTGATTTTAATATGTGCGATTGGAATGTATGACTAGTTGTGAACTATACTGTTTTGAATGTGTTTGAAGAATGTGTAAGCCTGAAGAGTCAGGGTGGATGTCTGATTAGAATTCTGGTGTTCTGAGTAATTCCCATCAAATATAAACCATCTGATGGAAGTGCTGATTGCAATGTCACGAATTTTGGTGAGGGGAGCGAATTGGTTGCATAGAATTGTTAGAGAAATGGTTAAAAATGAAAAACAGTGTCACTCACAGGTACCAAGTGCACCCTTTCGCGTGTCTTAAGCCTCGAGCAAAAGCTACTGCTAAAACAATATTGTAGCAATTGTTTCTATTGCCAATGTCTCCCAGTAATAGAAAATTTCCATTTTCCCTCATGTTTTCTATTGAAATGGAAATTTCCTGTTGTTGGGAGACGCTAGCAATAGAAACTATTGCTAAAGTATTGTTATTTTAGCAATAGTTTATTTGATTTATGATAGAAAATGGAATGTCTGATTAGAATTCTGGTGTTCTGAGTAATTCCCATCAAATATAAACCATCTGATGGACGTGATGATTGCAATGTCACGAATTTTGCTGAGGGGAGCGAATTGGTTGCATAGAATTGTTAGAGAAATGGTTAAAAATGAAAAACAGTGTCACTCACAGGTACCAAGTGCACCCTTTCGCGTGTCTTAAGCCTCGAGCAAAAGCTACTGCTAAAACAATATTGTAGCAATTGTTTTTGTTGCTAACGGCTCTCAGCAATAGAAAATTTCCATTTCAATAGAAAGCTTGAGAGAAACATGCATTCCTCAAGAAGCTGCAGTGAAATAAGTTTAACATCCTCCATCACTAATCAATGCTGATGCAAAGGGTTAATATTGCTACTGTTCAATGCGCACGAATAGATAGTTTTTCTATTATGCGCTTCAAACGATGTTTTAGTTACGCTTGAATAATTAGGGGTAGGTGTAACAATACGTGCAGATAATCGCTGATTGTTGATTTTAATATGTTTGATTGGAATGTATGACTAGTTGTGAACTATACTGTTTTGAATGTGTTTAAAGAATGTGTAAGTCTGAAGAGTCAGGGTGGATGTCTGATTAGAATTCTGATGTTCTGTGTGATTCCCATCAAATATAAACCATCTGATGGGAATGGCTTATTCAGCCAAGACAAACGGATTCGTTGATCGCAATGTCACGAATTTTGCTGAGGAAAACGTGCATAGATTTGTTAGAAAATGGTTAAAAATGACCGCCTCCAAACCAAGTGCACCCTCAAGTTCACTTTATGACGCGCCTTGACCTTTTTTTTTCAAACATCCAGGATAAAAATGAAATTGAGGAGGACAAATGTTCTTCTATATTTAAAAAAAATTAAGAAGTGAGAAAGAGTTATGGTTGCTTTGAAGAAAACATTGATAAACTATTTAATCGGTTATTATTGTAGTAAGCAGCAGAGGTTTAACTCTTTGCGCTCGGGTGTCTCCTCTGAGCGGACATCAGCATTAAGAAATTTTTTAGAAATTCATGTTTCCCTCAAGTTTTCTATTGAAATGGAAATTTTCTGTTGTTGGGAGACGCTATTGCTACAATATTGCAAGAATATTGCTATTGTAGCTATTGTTTCTATTGTTAACGTCGACCAACAATAGAAAATTGCCCACTGTTAAAATATTGCTATTTTAGAAACAATTTCTATTGCTAACGTCCTCCAGCGGTAGAAACTTCCCCATTGCTAAAATATTGCTAAAAATATTGCAAAAATATTGTAGTTTTAGTAATAATTTCTATAGTTAATATCTCTCAGCAACAGAAAATTTCCTATCGCTAAAATATTGCTATTTTATCAATAGTTTCTATTGCTAACATCCTTCAGGGGTAGAAACTTCCCCATTGCTAAAAATATTGCAAAAATATTGTTATTTTGGAAATAATTTCTATTGCTAACGTCCTCCAGCGGTAGAAACTTCCCCATTGCTAAAATATTGCTAAAAATATTGCAAAAATATTGCTATTTTAGTAATAATTTCTATAGTTAACATTTCTCAGCAATAGAAAATTTCCTATCGCTAAAATATTGCTATTTTATCAATACTTTCTACTGCTAATGTCCTCCAGGGGTAGAAGCTTCCCCATTGCAAAAATATTGCAAAAATATTGATATTTTGGAAATAATTTCTATTGTTAATGTCCTCCAGCGATAGAAACTTCCCCATTGCTAAAATATTGCTAAAAATATTGCAAAAATATTGCTATTTTAGAAATAGTTTCTATTGTTAATATCTCTCAGCAATAGAAAATTTCCTATCGCTAAAATATTGCTATTTTCGCAATAGTTTATGTTATTTATGATAGAGAATGGAATGTCTGATTAGAATTCTGGTGTTCTGAGTAATTCCCATCAAATATAAACCATCTGATGGAAGTGCTGATTGCAATGTCACGAATTTTACTGAGGGAAGCGGACGTCAGAACTGATTGGTTGCATAGAATTGTTAGAGAAATGGTTAAAAATGACCACCCCCCAACCAAATGCACCCGCAAGTTCACTGTATGACGCACCTTGACCTTTTTTTTCCAAACATCCAGGATAAAAATGAAATGAACTGCTTAAGTCGAAAATAAAATGGTGACAGAAAGTATACGATGATCGATGCTGTTACGGGTCAGATTAGAATTTCTTCAATATTAAATACTATTTACAAATTTGAAACTCTAATCTGTTTTATTGTTATATTATGTGTACTGATATGGTACCCTGAAATATTGATGGACATGTTGTTACGGATGTAACACGGAGGAGACGTTGTTGCTCTTCTTGGCGCGCACACGTTTCGATCGTGGGTCGAGGGCGTTGAACCGGCGAAAAAGAAGACACGCCTGGAATGTCCGGTTTTAATGGACCAGCGTTATCGCTGACCACCCTCTTTCCCTCTCTGCGAGCGTGTGTCTAAGTGTACGACCACCATACTTGCTCAGATAGATTGTCTATTATGCGTTTCAAGCTTCAGGTTTTGTGGTTACGTTTGAATATTTCGGGGTTGGCATAATAATACGCACAGGTGATCGTTGTTTGTTCATTTTAATATGCGTGATTGGAACGTACGACTAGTTGTGGACTATACTGTTTTGAATGTGTTTGAAGGATTGAAGTTTATGGTTTTGGTGGACTAAACACGCCTGCTTCATTATGCTGGGCTGTAAAGAGAACGTGAGAGAGGGTAGGAAGGAGAAAGAGAGGGAAGAACGTTTCGTCCTGGGCCTGCTAGTGGACTCAATAGACCCTGCCTTAGATCAGGTATGGCGAACCTTCTTGAGAAGTGGGCTGAATTTTGTTTATTACTTTTCTTAATCCTTTGCACTCTGCTCCTTCTTGGACATTGGCAATAAAAGCTAGGAATATTTTAACAATATTTAGCGATAGTTTCTCTTGTTAACGTTTCCCAGCAATAAAAAGCTTCAATTTCTATAGAAAACTTGGAGGAAATATGCATTTCTCAAGATGCTGCGGTGAAATAATCACTAATCTCTCAGAGGGGACATCCGAATGCAAAGGATTAAGGTATAATATAGTTGATCACTCGTCAGAGATGGACTCATCAGTAAGGCTAACTAGCAGAGCTTGCCTTAGACCAGAGATGGCGAAAATTTTTGAGAAGTGGGTTGAATTTTGTTTATTACTTTTCTTAATTCTTTGCACTCTGCTCCTTCCTGGACGTTGGCAACAGAAGCTAGAAATATTGCTAAAATAGCAATTATTTAGGTTAGATAGCTATAAATATTGCTAAAATAGCAATTATTTAGCTTAAATACCTTCTATTGCCAACATTCAGGAAGGAGCAGAATGCAAGGGGTTAAGGGATTTGTAAGAAGCTTGGGAAAAGATAGTTTTATTCGTTCAGTAGCAATATTTTAGCAACAGTTTCTATTACTAACGTCTCCCACTAATAGTAAATTTCCATTTTACTAGAAAACTTGAGGGAAATATGCATTTCTCAAAAAGCTGCTGTGGAATAAGTTTAATCACTAATCAATTCTGATGTCTGACTATTATATATAGACTATTCATAGTCGTGTCACTGTCACTGTCCACAATAACAAAATTTCTGTCCACAATAAAAATATTCATTCATTCATTCAGACTATTCATAGTCGTGTCATTGTCACTGTCCACAATAACAAAATTTCTGTCCACAACAAAAATATTCATTCATTCATTCAGACTATTCATAGTCTAGATTATTCACAATCGTGTCATTATCACTGTCCACAATAAAAATATTCATTCGTTCATTCATCCTATTCATAGTCGTGTCACTGTCACTGTCCACAATAAAAATATTCACTCATTCACTCAGACTATTCATAGTCTTGTCACTGTCGCTGTCCACAATAAAAATATTCATTCATTCACTCAGACTATTCATAGTCTAGACTATTCATAGTCACTGTCACTGTCCAAAATAACAAAATTTCTGTTCACAATAAAAATATTCATTCAGACTATTCATAGTCTAGATTATTCACAATCGTGTCACTATCACTGTCCACAATAACAAAATTTCTGTCCACAACAAAAATATTCATTCATTCACTCAGACTATTCATAGTCTAGACTATTCATAGTCATGTCACTATCACTGTCCACAATAATAAAATTTCTGTCCACAACAAAAATATTCACTCATTCACTCAGACTATTCATAGTCTTGCCACTGTCACTGTCCACAAGAAAAAAATCGTACATATCAATAATTCTTGAAAAAAATTAACGAAAAGTTAGCTCAGAGGAGTGAAAATGGCGCCTAGGCAAGCCTGGCGTTAACGAGCAAGCCTCGTCCTTTCGCCAGGCCCTTCAGTCGACCCTGGAGAACGCTGGGACGCGGAGGACCGCGAGGGGAGGTTAAATCGGTGCCGTTGGCAGACGTAATGCTGGTGAACCGGTCCAGCGGTTAGTTTTTGCGCGAGCCTCTGCTTCAGGGTTTTCTGAAACGGTTCCAAGCGTCGCGCCTCGTCCTGGAACACGCTCACCCTCCGCCATTGCTCGCAGAGATCGCCTCGATCCTTCCCGTGGAAAAGTTTCCCCGCTGCCTGGCGCGTTGATAGCGAGTTTAACTCGAGCTCGCCCGGGGATTCTTTGTCTCGCTTGAAACGAGGAAAGTTAAGCCTCCCGCTGGAACGAGCGGCACCCCGATACGAGTTTAGAGCCGTTGCCAGCGTAATCGGAGCGGACGCGATGGATCCGCGGACGTGTCGACGAACAAACTTCTGCTGCCTTCTGCTGGGGAGTACTTGGTCGATTTTATTAGAATATTCTTCTACTTCTACTTCTTCGAAGTTTTTGTGATGGGTGATTTAATATCGAGATGTTGAATTGGAGATGGGGGTTTAATTTGTGGGATTTTGGGATATGATTTGGTGATTTAATATTGAGTGTTGAGTTGGAGATGGATGTTTAATTTGTGGGATTTTGGGATATGATTTGGTGATTTAATATTGAGATGTTGAGTTGGAGATGGATGTTTAATTTGTGGGGTTTTGGGTTTAATTGGGATATGATTTAATATCGAGGTCTTGAATTGGAAATGGGTGTTTAATTTGTGGGGTTTTGGGATATGATTTGGTGATTTAAGATCGAGATGTTAAATTGGAGATGGATGTTTAATTTGTGGGGTTTTGGGATATGATTTGGTGATTTAAGATCGAGATGTTAAATTGGAGATGGATGTTTAATTTGTGGGGTTTTGGGATATGATTTGGTGATTTAATATCGAGATATTGAATTGGAGATGGGTGTTTAATTTGTGGGGTTTTGGGTTTGATTGGGATATGATTTAATATCGAGATGTTGAATTGGAGATGGGTGTTTAATTTGTGGAGTTTTGGGTTTGATTAGGATATGATTTAATATCGAGATCTTGAATTGGAGATGGGTGTTTAATTTGTGGGGTTTTGCGTTTAATTGGGATATGATTTAATATCGAGATGTTTAATTTGTGGGGTTATGGGTTTAATTGGGATATGATTTAATATCGAGATGTTTAATTCGTGGGGTTTTGGGTTTGATTGGGATATGATTTAATATCGAGATCTTGAATTGGAGATGGGTGTTTAATTTATGGGGTTTTGGGTTTGATTGGAATATGATTTAATATCGAGATGTTGAATTGGAGATGGATGTTTCATTTGTGGGGTTTTGGGATATGATTTGGTGACTTAATATTGAGATGTTGAATTGGAGATGGATGTTTAATTTGTAGGGCTTTGGGTTTGATTGGGATGTGATTTAATATCGAGATGTTGAATTGGAGATGGGTGTTTAATTTGTGGGGTTTTGGGATATGATTTGGTGACTTAATATCGAGATGTTGAATTGGAGATGGATGTTTAATTTGTGGGGTTTTGGGTTTGATTGGGATGTGATTTAATATCGAGATGTTGAATTGGAGATGGATGTTTAATTTGTGGGGTTTTGGGTTTGATTGGGATATGATTTAATATCGAGATCTTGAATTGGAGATGGGTGTTTAATTTGTGGGGTTTTGGGTTTAATTGGGATATGAGTTAATATCGAGATGTTGAATTGGAGATGGGTGTTTAATTTGTGGGGTTTTAGGATATGATTTGGTGATTTAAGATCGAGATGTTGAATTGGAGATGGATGTTTAATTTATGAGGTTTTGGGTTTAATTGGGATATAATATAATATCGAGATGTTGAGTTGAAAATGGATGTTTAATTTGTGGGGTTTTGCGTTTGATTGGGATATGATTTAATATCGAGATGTTGAATTGGAGATGGATGTTCAATTTATGGGGTTTTGGGTTTGATTGGGACATGATTTAATATCGAGATGTTGAATTGGAGATGGATGTTTAATTTGTGGGGTTTGGGTTTGATTGGGATATGATTTGGTGATTTAACCCTTTGCGCTCGAGAGGCGACTCTCAGTCGCCATGGCGTTTCATACAGCAACTGCAGTTTCTCATCGACTGATTTCGAATTTCGAAGCCTTACAAAAATGAATTTGGAAGGTGAAATTAGCAAAGAGTGAAGATTAAATTGAATTTCAACTGTTGATAAATGAGATTAGTGGTATTCACAAAGAAATTGGTAATAGGAAAAATGATCTGCGATCGAAAAAGTCATCGAACGCAAAGGGTTAATATCGAAATGTTGAATTGGAGATGGATGTTTAATTTGTGGGGTTTTGGGTTTAATTAGGATATGATTTAATATCGATATGTTGAATTGAAGATGGATGTTTAATTTGTGGAGCTTTGGGTCTGATTGATGGAGTCTTGAGTCTGATTTTTGTTCTGCACGATGTGTTTCTTGTGTCAAGTGTTGTATAAGTAAAGTTGAAGTCTTTTTGACGAGGTTGTCTAAGTATATTTAAGCAATGCTTATGTAGCATAACTTAATAAACTTATCACGATTTAATAAATTTAAGTAAATCTCATATGGCAGAATTTGGTAAACTTACAGACAACTCTAGTAACTATTCTATAGTACAACTTAGTAAACTCAGTCAAACCTTATATGACACATTATTGAATAAACTTAATCAACTCTTGACAAGCACGATCGAGTAAACTCGAAAAGAAACAAATCAAAAACGATTCCAAAGGAATCTTGTAAAAATCCAACCTTAAATCCTGGATTCACAAGATAGTAATTATCGTCGAGCACAGAGCGCTCTTCCTCTCTCTAAATTTCCCTTAATTTCCCAGAATTAAATGCAATTTCCACACCAACGTACGCCAGGAGCCGCTACGTTTAACGCCAACAGACCTCCACGCTCGACCACGGGGAACTTGTTAATTCTCTCTCTGAAAGAGAAGAACTTCCATCAGCGACACGCGACTCGAACACGTCCATCGTGGGACAACGAGGAATGCCCACGGTCGAAGTGGTTCAAACCGCTCGCAGAGAAGAGCCAAAGCGAGAAAAGATTAAGGGAAAGGCCCTGGCCAGGGGCTCGTTTATCTCGAAACACCTCTTTCCTTCACGGTCGTCCACCCTTTTGTTTCTTTCCTTCGATTTACGACGCACCCTCGATCCTCGAGGGCTTCTCCACCCTTGTTTCCGGTTGGACGAGTCCCGCAACGCTCAGCATCCCTTGTACGTACAGAATTTAGCGAGGACAAGGACGGGTCTCGTTTCGCCATCGAACAGGGAAAATGGTGGCGAAATTCTTGACGTCGATCGCCACGACAGATTTTCGTTACTTCTCTTGCTGTGGGAGAATGTTTTCCTGGGGAATCTGCGTTTGTGCATTTTGGTACACCTTGAATTTTTTTATTTTTATCATATTATTTAATTTATTTTATTTTTTTATCAAGGAGCATGTTTCTTTTATGAAATTGAGAAGCAGAATGCTTCTTGGATGTTGGCAATAGGAGCTAGAAATATTTGTGAAATAGCAATATTTTAGTAATATTTAGCAATAGTTTTTATTGCTAGTGGTAGAAAATTTTTAGTTCAATAGAAAGTTTGAGGGAAAGATGCATTTTTCGAAAGGTTGTAATGGATAAGTTTAACTCTTTGTACTCTGCTCTTTTCCACACGTTAGCAATAGAAACTGTTGCTGAAATAGCAATCTTTGAGTAATATTTTAGCAATAGTTTCTGTGTTAATTTTGCTATCTTAACAATAGTTTGAGTTAATACTGTTGTTTTAGTAATAGTTACTCTGTTAATACTGCTTTTTTAGCAATAGTTTCTCTGTTAATATTGCTTAGCAATAGTTTCTCTGTTAATACTGCTTCTTTAGCAATAGTTTCTCTGTTAATACTGCTTCTTTAGCAATAGTTTCTTTGTTAATATCACTTCTTTAGCAATAGTTTCTCTGTTAATGTTGTTTAGCAATAGTTCCTCTGTTAATATTGCTATCTTAGCAATAGTTCCTCTGTTAATATTGCTATCTTAGCAATAGTTCCTCTGTTAATATTGCTCTCTTAGCAATAGTTCCTCTGTTAATATTGCTTAGCAATAGTTTCTCTGTTAATATTGCTTAGCAATAGTTCCTCTGTTAATATTGCTTAGCAATAGTTCCTCTGTTAACATTGCTTAGCAATAGTACCTCTGTTAATATTGCTTAGCAATAGTTGCTCTGTTAATATTGCTTAGCAATAGTTTCTCTGTTAATATTGCTTAACAATAGTACCTCTGTTAACATTGCTTAGCAATAGTTGCTCTGTTAACATTGCTTAGCAATAGTTCCTCTGTTAATATTCCTTAGCAATAATTTCTCTGTTAATATTGCTATCTTAGCAATAATTTCTTTGTTAATATTGCTATCTTAGCAATAGTTTCTCTGTTAATATTGCTTAGCAATAGTTGCTCTGTTAACATTGCTTAGCAATAGTTCCTCTGTTAATATTGCTATTTTAGCAATAATTACTCTGTTAATATTGCTATCTTAGCAATAATTTCTTTGTTAATATTGCTATCTTAGCAATAGTTTCTCTGTTAATATTGCTTAGCAATAGTTTCTCTGTTAATATTGCTTAGCAATAGTTGCTCTGTTAACATTGCTTAGCAATAGTTCCTCTGTTAATATTCCTTAGCAATAATTTCTCTGTTAATATTGCTATTTTAGCAATAATTTCTCTGTTAATATTGCTATCTTAGCAATAGTTCCTCTGTTAATATTGCTATCTTAGCAATAGTTCCTCTGTTAATATTGCTATCTTAGCAATAATTTCTCTGTTAATGTTGCTATCTTAGCAATAGTTCCTCTGTTAATATTGCTTAGCAATAGTTCCTTTGTTAATATTGCTATTTTAGCAATAGTTCCTCTGTTAATATTGCTTAGCAATAGTTTCTCTGTTAATATTGCACAGCAATAGTTCCTCTGTTAATATTGCTATTTTAGCAATAGTTTCTATATTAACCACACCATTTAACAATACTTTCTACATTAATATTGCTATTTTACCCATAGTTTCTATGTCAATATCGCAATCTTATCAATAAGAGAAAGGAACCAACTGCAACTGATTAAAAATTACTCCACAATGCAAAAAATAAAAAAAAAACACTGAATTAACAAAAGCAAGAGCTGCTTCACATCAAACACGTGTTTCATACCAAACTAACTCCAGCGTTCCTTTCATCTCCGCACTTTTCGAATCGCATTCGTCATCGATCTTTCGATCCACCAATGGCGGCACTGCTCGAGGCCTCGTAGCCACCCTTGGCTCATTTATGGGCTGCAAACATCCTCGTCGAACCCGTGGCACCGCTAATTTACGATATTTACCGAAATTGAAACGCGTCCATCTGTTTTCTGGTTGGCTGCGACTGGTTCCTGTAAATTTCCCGCCGCGAACTCGAATTGGCGCTGGTAATTCGAATTAACCGGTGGTAGCCGAGCAATCAGCGGGTTGCTAGCGGCGAAAACATCGCGCCACGTCCTGCTCGATTCGATTCGCGTTCGACAATTGAATTCAATCGTGTTTACGTCGTACAGTTTGCTGAATCTCTGCTGGAAAAGTACAGATCGATTTTAATAGCCACCCCTTCCCTTCCTCGTCATTCGAATGGCTGCAGACCAGGGGTTGTCAAGCTTTTGCCTTCCATGGACGCGCGTGAGACCATCTGCTGGTCGCCTCTTTCGAATGGTCTCGATCGTTTTGCCGCGTTCAACTCGCGGACAAATTTCAGATTCGTTCGCTTGCGATTCGATTGTTTTGTCGCGTTCAACTGGCGTAGAATTAATTTCAGTTTCGTTCGTTTGTTGAAGAGAAATCAAGGACGAGATACGCGCCATTTGCTTTAAACAGTAATTGACTGATATGTGTAAAATGACGCTGAACTGTTAAACGATTTTTATATTATTTTTCGCGCTAATTTTTGTACGATTTTATATTTTCTGTCGATTAGTAGAGATTGTATAAAATGGACGATAGTGATTGGTTCATAGTACGTATACATGCAAGTCAAGTTACTCGAATTAAATTCGAGATAAATAATGCTATAAACATGTTTAAACAGCAGGTTTTTTTTTTAAGTGCAGCAAAGTGTTGAAATACTTGTAACCCTTCTATAACACGGTAGATAGGTTTCTATGAGATGCTGTGTTCTGTGAAACAGTGTTATATGAGACACAGAGCCAGTATATAATGTTGTTTTTAATATTATTATTATTTAAGTTATATTTATATAATTGTTGTACTAAATTTTTATAAAAATCGTTAACTTGCTAATATTTATATTAACTTCGTTAAATATCGTTCCAAGTACAAGTTACTCGTCAAAGATTTACTTGTTTATTTTACTATTTGCAAGTTATTAGTTCTCGTGGAAATCAATTTGTTTATTTATCTAACTAAATGAGTTTTCACAGAGCAGAGATCGCTTTCTCGAGGTTGAAAATCGTATTTACGTATCTGGATTCACTTTGTGTCACGAAAAAGGGGTTTGGTTAAGTATAGAAAGAATATCTGAGAAATTGTAATCGTTTCGATGCAAGAAAAGTGAATATTTCTTGCATTTTTTAATTTAATGCACGAGAAATTCTTTTAAAACTCTTTGAAATAATCAAAAAATCAAATGTCGTCTCTTTTTAATTTTTATCAGCTTAGAATAAATGATGTATCTCGTATGCATGCATGATTTATATAAATTTCATTTTAATTACAACAATTTCTGGTCTGTTTTGTATTAAAATACATTTTCCATTGTTTACTTAATACTCGTAGCAAAAAAGGGAGACACGAAACGGAGAAGATGAAAGCGCGCTAATTTCCCGCGTCAATCAAAGTCTGTTCGAAATAGAACCAATAAATTCTTCGAATGCCCCGCGTTATGCAATATCCTGTTTTTGAGCTGTCGTTCAAATTTAAATTACGAAATCTCTGCTGCACGCATTTATTATCTCTCGTTCGAGAATATTAATCGTTTACGATTAAACGTTAGCCTATCTTTTATCATTTCTGACTGTAAAATACAATAACGTATTAATAATGTATTGGATTTTTTATGGATAAAATTCAGAGTGAGTAATTTTCTATCAAAATTTTTCTTTCTTTTTTTTTTAATAAAATTGGTCTTCGTTCTTTTCAATTGATTGTTAATATTCAACTGGGGTAGAAATAATGCTAAAAAATGGTGGATTTGTAGAGAAGCAAGGTTGCAATATAGAAATTGAACAAAACGTAACTAATTTTAATATACTTGTCACGAAACTACAAATTTAAAAAAAAAAGAAGTATTTATATAATTTTCGAGAAACTAGCGTAAAAACCATATTAGAGTTCATTCAGAAAAAGCTAGAAAATGGCGCAAAACTCATACCACAGTTAATTAAAAAAAAAAGGCTAGAAAATAGCGGTAAAACCATGTCAGAGTTAATTTAGAAATTGCTAGAAAATGATGGAAAGACCACATCGAATTTAATCCAGAAAAAGTTACAAAATGACGCGAAATTCATAACACATTTAATTGAAACAAAAAGCTACAAAATGGCATTAAAACCTTATCAGAGTTAATTTACAAATTACATGATGAAAATTACAATTAAATGACGCAAAGACCACGTCGTATTTAATTCAGAAAAAGCTAGAAAATGGCGCAAAAACCATATTAGAGTTAATTCACAAAAAACTAGAAAATGGTGCAAAGACGATATCGAATTTAATTCAGAAAAATTAGAAAATAGCGCAATAACCGTGTAAGAGTTAATTAAGAAAAAAGAAAAACTAAAAAGCATCCCAGAAACTATATCAGAGTTAGCTCATAAAAAACTAGAAAATGGTGCAAAGATAATATCGAATTTAATTCAGAAAAATTAGAAAATAGCGCAATAACCGTGTTAGAGTTAATTCACAAAAAACTAGAAAATAATGCAAAGATAATATCGAATTCAATTCAGAAAAATTAGAAAATAGCGTAATAACCATGTTAAAGTTAATTAAGAAAAAAGAAGAACTAAAAAACATCCCAGAAACTATATCAGAGTTAATTCACAAAAAACTAGAAAATGGTGCAAAGATAATATCGAATTTAATTCAAAAAAATTAGAAAATAGCGTAATAACCATGTTAGAGTTAATTAAGAAAAAAGAAAAACTAAAAAGCAACCCAGAAACTATATCAGAGTTAATTCACAAAAAACTAGAAAATGGTGCAAAGATAATATCGAATTTAATTCAGAAAAATTAGAAAATAGCGTGATAACCGTGTTAGAGTTAATTAAAAAAAAAGAAAAATTAAAAAAGCATGCCAGAAACTATATCAGATTTAATTCACAAAAAACTAGAAAATGGTGCAAAAATGATATCGAATTTAATTCAGAAAAATTAGAAAATAGCGCAATAACCGTGTCAGAGTTAATTCACAAAAAACTAGAAAATGGTGCAAAGATAATATCGAATTTAATTCAGAAAAATTAGAAAATAGCGCAATAACCATGTTAAAGTTAATTAAGAAAAAAGAACTAAAAAACATCCCAGAAACATTATCAGAGTTAGCTCTAAAAAAACTAGAAAATAGTGCAAAGATAATATCGAATTTAATTCAGAAAAATTAGAAAATAGCGCGATAACCGTGTTAGAATTAATTAAGAAAAAAGAAAAAACTAAAAAGCATCCCAGAAACTATATCAGAGTTAGCTCACAAAAAAGCAGAAAATGGTGCAAAGATAATATCGAATTTAATTCAAAAAAATTAGAAAATAGCGCGATAACCATGTTAGAGTTAATTAAAAAAAAAGAAAAATTAAAAAAGCATGCCAGAAACTACATCAGAGTTAATTCACAAAAAACTAGAAAATGGTGCAAAAATGATATCGAATTTAATTCAAAAAAATTAGAAAATAGCGCAATAACCGTGTCAGAGTTAATTCACAAAAAACTAGAAAATGGTGCAAAGCTGTAGTAATAACCATGTTAAAGTTAAGTAAAAAAAAAGAAAAACTAAAAAGCATCCCAGAAACTATATCAGAGTTAGCTCAGAAGAAACCAGAAAATGGCGGAAGAGTCGTTGAACGAAATGAGGTTTGGAAAAAAATCGAAGACACAAAAAATGACCGACTGTATTCCCATCGTACTGTTTCCTTTTCCTATTAGACAGGTACCTGTACACAGAACGATCGTGCAACGCGTGTAAAACCCGTGGACGCGATCGCGCGCGAACCGCTGCCCACCTACGGTCTCCTCCTACAGGAAACGGCATATTCCGTTCGGGACATCCGGTCACGCTTTTTATAGACAGGTGCTTAACCCTCCTCCTCCTCCTCTTCGTCGAACACACCTACGCGGAACGAGCACACGGCTCGTCTGAGGCCTCTCGAGGCAACGTTTCACGTTTAGGAGCGCACCTTTTCGTCCTCCACGAGTCATCCGCAGCGCCCAACGCTGCATAACTTAACCCTTTTGCGCTCGACCACTTTCTCTCTTCGTGCATCGTCTCCTCTGTTGCTAATTTTTACGTGAACGCTTTCGACAGTTTAGAAATTAGTTTCATCTTCGCTTGAGATAATTTTGCTTTTGAAATCTATTTTTTTAGAGCTTTGGAACTTAACCCTTAACTTTCTCTCTTCGTGCATCGTCTGCCATGTTGCTAATTTCGTCGTGAATACTTTCGACAGTTTAGAAATCAGTTTCATCTTCGCTCGAGATAATTTTATTTGTGAAATTTATTTTTTTAGAGCTTTGAAATTTAACCCTTTGCGCTCGACGACTTTCTATCTTCATGCATCGTCTGCCATGTTGCTAATTTGCACGTGAATACTTTTGAGAGTTTAGAAATTTTTAAAGTTTCACTTTAACTCGAGCTAATTTTATTTTTGAAATTATTTTTTTAGAGCTTTGAAACTTAACCCTTTGCGCTCGACGACTTTCTCTCTTCATGCATCGTCTGCCATGTTGCTAATTTCTACGCGAATGCTTTCGACAGTTTAGAAATTAGTTTCATCTTCGCTCGAGATAATTTTATTTTTGAAATCTATTTTTTTAGAGCTTTGAAACTTGACCCTTAACTTTCTCTCTTCATGCATCGTCTCCTTTATCGCTAATTTCCACGTGAATACTTTTGAGAGTTTAGAAATCAGTTTCACTTTAACTCGAGATAATTTTATTTTTGAAATCTATTTTTTTTAGAGCTTTGAAAGTTAACCCTTTCGCTACTATGGGTGGCTATAGTCACCCGTCGCATCTATTGCAGAAGTGGAGCCAAAAATCAAGTCAAATGCTATCGACTCGTTTTTCCCTGTAGACAAACAATTGTAAGCGCTGTTGCAATGTTTACTTTTTTCGAGATTGTTTTGTTATTGCCCTCTGTCACTCGTGTTGTTTTTGAGATAAAAGTCTTGGCTGCGAATGCTGAAAACTGTACGCGCATAACTCATTCGAGACGGATTGCACACTGTGTGTGCAATGATATTGAATTGAAATTGTGATCCAGTGCGGAAAAAGTAGGCGCTGAAATAATACTGGTCTAAAATAAAGTTAAAAATTAAAATTTCAGCTTCTGGGGTTGGTCTCCAAAGAAATGAACCATCTCGAATGGGTTAATGCTCGTACTTTTGGCACAGTGCTCCATTCCACGCAAGGCACTTCGTGGCAAGGACAGCTGTAGCGAAAGGGTTAAAATCAGTCGATAAGAAACTCGAATTGCCATATGAAACGTCGTGGCGACTGAGAGTCGGAGAAAGGGTTACTTGTTCCTCTTCACAACTTGTAAAATCGTTAAACGATCATCGAAACGCGAACCCTTCCGTGTTTGAACAGAAACAGATGGATTTGCCATGTTCGAGGATTTGCTTGTCCAGGATGAAACTGAATTTTTAATATGATGTAATGGATATTATCCTTTCCCCCTATTTTTATGATTAATATTGTATTTAATGTGTAATTGGTTGAATAGTAATTAATGTCCAATCGATTCTGTATTTAACATTTAATTGGGTTGAATAATTGTACAGTAGTTTAATTAAATCGATGTTCATATGTATTTGTACGCTTAAAGATAAAAAATTTGAAGCGTTAATTTAGACAGAAACAAAATTTTATATTGTATTTTAATAATTATCTATGTCTTAGATGTGTGAAATCTAAAATTGTCAAAGATTACTTACCTCACGTTTCAGTTCTAACAATATAACTAGTCTCGACGATAGCATCCCCTAAAACCAAAGAAATCAGACTCAATCTCTGTGAAAACCTTCATCCGGTTAACAAAATGCAAAACAAAGTTCTATATTATATTTAAATAATTATCTATAATATATTTCAGATCTGTGAAATCTAAAATGGCTAAACATTGCTTATTTTCTCAAATTAGTTGCCTCACGATTCAGTTCTAACAGCATAACCAGCAGTCATTTTGTATTCTCAATAATATCATCCCTTATATTTAAATAATTATCTATATTTCAGATCTGTGAAATTTAAAATGGCCAAACGTTGCTTATTTTCTCAAATTAGTTGCCTCACGATTCAGTTCTAACAGCATAACCAGCAGTCATTTTGTATTCTCAATAATATCATCCCTTATATTTAAATAATTATCTATACTTCAGATCTGTGAAATCTAAAATCGCCAAACATTGCTTAATTTCTCAAATTAGTTGCCTCACGATTCAATTCTAACAGCTTAACCAGCCATTTTGCACTCTCAACGATATCATCCCTTAAAGGCAGAAAAAAATCAGAATCAGTCTCTGTAAAAGCCTTCATCCGGTTAACAAAATTCAAAACAAAATTCTATATTATATTTAAATAATTATCTATAATATATTTCAAATCTGTGAAATCTAAAATCGCATATTTTCTCAAATTAATTATCTCACGATTCAGTTCTAACAGCATAACCAGCAGCCACTTTGCACTCTCAACGATATCATCCCTTAAAGCCACAAAAAAATCAGAATCAATCTCTGTGAAAACCTTCGTCCAGTTAACAAAATTCTATATTATATTTAAATAATTATCTATAATATATTTCAAATTACTTGCCTCACGATTCAGTTCTAACAGCATAACCAGCAGCCACTTTGCACTCTCAACGATATCATCCCTTAAAGCCAGAAAAAAATCAGAATCAATCTCTGTGAAAACCTTGGTCCGTTTAATTCGAAGCCAGACAAAGCCACGTCCGCTAACAGTGGCATGTAACACGAAGGGATGCTTGTAAATTGAAATCGAGCGAATTTGCGAGGGGTTGAACCACGGTATCCGTGTCGCCTCCTGGGGAACACCGATTTCGGCTGAATCACGTCATTAAGATACAACGGAACGATTCGTTCGCGCTGCCTTTGGTCGCGTTAATTGCTTTAATGCCTGGTTGTAACGCTGTGCATGTGCACGGATCAAAGGGAGCCACCATCCGCTGCATTGTGCATTACGTGTTCCTCCACTTGTCTGTGATACTCGCGCCACTCCCATTTTCGTAAACAGCCCACGAGAGGTCGATGAGGAAGCTTTATTGCTGCGGTGAATCGAACGAGAGATGATAATTATGAAAATTTCGAAGACCAGCTCTTTGGTTAATTATTTTGGGAATTGCAATTAGGGCTGATGGTAGCAAAGGTGTTGATACCAAAATGGAGAATTGGGGATGTTCTGGTACCATCAAAGTATTTCTTAATATTGAGATGTTGAATTGGAGATGAGTGTTTAATTTGTGAAGCTTTGGGTTTGATTGAGGTATGATTTTTGTTATGTTTCTTGTGTCAAGTGTTGCATAAATAAAGTTGAACTTTTTATGACGAGATTGTCTAAGTTTTGAGGACGTGGTTTGTATATAGTATGAGTTAATGAATTTAGACAATCCTTATATGGTACAACTTAGCAAATTGAAGCAATTCACGTGTAGCATAATTTAGTAAACTTAGGCAAGCCTTGTACAGCATGATTTAATGAACTTGAGGAACTCTCGTATGACGGAATTTGGTGAACTTAGAGACAACCCTTATATAGTACTAATTAGTAAATTTTAGGCGACCATTCTATAGTGTAACTTAGTAAACTTAAACAAGCTTTATATGGCACAATTTATGCTACATAAGGGTGCTATGCTAACGTCTCGCAGCAATAGAAAACTTGAGGGAAACATGCATTTCTCAAAAAGCTCTTTCATCATTAATCAATGCTGATTAGTGCAAAGGGCAAAAATTGTAGAACTTAAAAAGTGTTCCACGATGAGAGAAGTTTGGAAAATACTGGTCTCGATAAACCAAAACACAAAAACATTATCCAAACCGCTGCCAACGTCAATTGGCCCAACTCTAAGGCATATAACAAGGGATACTAAATTTCTAATATCTCTTGAAATAATCATACATAAACTGAAGAAAAAACTACAAATGAACCCATAACTTTTGCTGTAGCAAACCAAAACACACAAATTTTACCCAAACGCAAATTATCAATTCTCCAACTGGCCCAAATTTCTCGATCAACTCTGGAATTCCTTGAGTGGCTTCTAATAGCATCCAGGATAGCCCAGAGGAAGCAGTCGAGCAAAATGAGGAGGAATACTAAATTTCTAATATATTCTAAAATATTCATGCATAAACTGAACAAAAAACTACAGATGAATCCACAACCTTTGCTTTAATAAACTGGAACACACAAATTTTACTCAAATAGGAATTGCCTATCCCTCAATTGGTCCAACTCTAAGGTATATAACAAGGGATACTAAATTCCTAATATCTCACAAGAAGCAATCGTGCAAAATGAAGAGGAATACTAAATTTCCAATATCTCCTAAAATATTCATACATAAACTGAATAAAAAACTACAAATGAACCCACAACCTTTGCTTTAATAAACTGGAACACACAAATTTTACTCAAATATGAATTGCTTATCCCTCAATTGGTCCAACTCTAAGGCATATGACAAGGGATACTAAGTTTCCAATATTTTCTAAAATATTCATGCATAAACTAAAGAAAAAACTACAAATGAACTCATAACCTTTCCTCTGACAAACCAAAACACACAAATTTTATCCAAGTCCTCCAAGTCTCTCGAGCAACTCTGGAATTCCTTGAGTGGCTTCTAATATCATCCAGGATAGCCCACAGGAAACAATCGAGCAAAATGAAGAGGAATACTAAATTTCTAATATCTTTTAAAATATTCATACATAAATTGAACAAAAAACTATAAGTGAACTCACAACCTTTGCTATGACAAACTAAAACGGAAAAATTGTACACAAACCGCTACCAATACAAACTATTATCTCACAGGAAGCAGTCATGCAAAACGAAGAGGAAGAATACTAAATTTCTAATATCTCCTGAAATATTCACTCATAAACTGAAGAAAAACCTACAAATGAACCCACAACTTTTGCTATATCAAACCAAAACACACAAATTTAATCCAAACGCAAACTATCAATCCTCAACTGACCCAAGTCTCTCGATCAACTCTGGAATTCCTCGAGCGACTCCTAATAACATCCAGGATAGCTCATAAGCAAAATGAAGAGGAATACTAAATTTCTAATATCTCCTAAAATATTCACGAATAAACTGAACAAAAACTTACAAATGAACCCACAACTTTAGCTGTAGCAAACCAAAACACAAAAATTTAATCCAAACGTAAACTATCAATCCTCAACTGACCCAAGTCTCTCGATCAACTCTGGAATTCCTCGAGCGACTCCTAATAGCATCCAGGATAGCCCACGGGAAGCAATCGAGCAAAATGAAGAGGAATACTAAATTTCTAATATCTCCTAAAATATTCACACATAAACTGAACAAAAACCTACAAATGAACCCACAACTTTAGCTGTAGCAAACCAAAACACAAAAATTTAATCCAAACGCAAACTATCAATCCTCAACTGACCCAAGTCTCTCGATCAACTCTGGAATTCCTCGAGCGACTCCTAATAGCATCCAGGATAGCCCACGGGAAGCAGTCGAGCAAAATGAGTAGCGAGCGAGCACCAGCGTTCCCTGAAAGCAACGTCCGTCGACGATCTGGCGAATCACGAGCCGATTCTTCTGGTTCGTTCCACGGCCAGCGCTCGAGGGGAAGGAAGAAGGCGAGGAACACCGTGGAGAAGGTCGAAACCGCTTCGTCTGAAGAAGAAAGGAGGAGACGAGCCACTGCGAGCGAGAGAGAGAGAGAGAGAGAGAGTGGATCGGCGAGTCGGAACAAAGGGAACTCATAACCGCTGTTCACCAGCCGCGATCTTGGGCCCTGGCTGATTATTCCGCGAACGGAGAACGGCAATTGGCCAGGCGGAGCTGGCCAGCCTAATGCTCGCTCCGTGTGCCCACCAGGCCCCTCGATACCGATTGTTGCATCCACCGTGTGGACCCCTGTGCAACGGTGGGCGTGCACCGATAATAAGCGCTGCGTCGATCTCGCTTTTTCTTCTTTTCTTCTTCTTTTTTTTTTTTTTTTCTTTGCTTGCAGTTGGATGGTCGATCCGGACGTTCGATTTTTTGGATTCCCGCGATCGAAGGATGGTATTTTATGGGGAGAGGGATTGCGAGCGGTTGGGTCTGCGTGGTTATCCTTGGGAATTGTTGTGGATGATGAGGAGGGTTGTTATTTCGTGATTAACTCTTCGAGTGGAGAGTTACTTTGTATTGGATGTTTATGTGTGCGGAGGTTTCTTCTTTTTTTTTGTTCTGTTTGTTTGTTGATGGAGTATTTGTTTTATGTTGTTTTTGGGGTTGGTTGCGTATGTTTTGTAGGTGTAGGTTGGGGGTTGTTAGGTTTTTGGAAAGAAAGGAATAGGGTTGATTATATTTTGTAAAGAACTTAACCCTTTGCACTCCGATGTCCCCTCTCAGGGGAGGGGAATTGAGTTATTTCAGCGCAACTTCTTGAGACACGCATGTTTCCCTAAGTTTCCTCTTGAAATGGCACAAGAAATCAAATTACTAAGATATATACAAGAAATGTCAGCGCTTCAAAAAATCAATACGCTTCGACGTATTGTTTCCTCCGTAAATCGTTGAAATGGTGGAGAAAGTTATTTTTGGGGGGGGTTGGAAATGTGTGTGATAAACTCATACATAATATATCGCATCTGAAAACAAACAAATAATGAAACGCCAATGACACACCACAAGTTTGTCAAAACACTAATCGACCAATTGAGGGGCGATTTTCGTGTATCGAGAACGCGTCCATCCACATCTTCTGCGGACAATAGATTAGACAACAAATTGCATATTCCAGATGTGGGGCAAAGAAAACGAGACTGTATTGTGTGTTCTAACAGGAATACACCTGCTGGCAGGCGTCAAACAAATTATTATTGTCAAACATGCACTAATCAGCCTGCAATGCATATTGGGGAGTGTTTCAAAATTGATCATACTGTACAAAATTATAGACAATAAAATATTGATTTTTTTGCAAATATACATTCCTCGATCTCAACCAATTCATATAAGTCCAATATCATTATAATACGTTACGTAGTTCCAAAATTATAGGAGTAGCTGATAGCCAAAGTCCAAAATCTTTTTGGGCCCACTCGACTTCTTTATAATTGAGATTCTTCATCAATTCATTTTGCAATGTTTCCATCCACATTTCAAAGAGCTTCAAATACAGAAAAAAAGGGAAACAAAATTTCCAATTCTCGAAACTCAAAACTTTCTTCTATTCTGCAGTTCACTCTCAATACTTGCACTTCACTCGTCTAACAATAACCATTCACGCATCATGCACACATATCTAAATTACCCACGAGACACACACGTCTCCATTCGCCCTGACATTTCACAAAAACAAGATCACCAAAACACGCTCGTGGAGAACGAAAATTCCATCGAGACGACCCGTCGTCGTCCATTTTATTACCCTTAAGGATCCTCTCGAAGGCCCTCGCGTTCACTCTGTTCGATATCGAATCGCGAGCCTGGGTCGTTGATTCTCACTGAGTTGGACGAAGGATACCTCGAAGAGTTGGGAGAGAACAGGCTTCTCGAAGGTGCGAGTCCATGAAAATCCTCTCTTCGTATTCCAAACTGTGTTTTGCGGAACACTGGTGATCCGCAAAAGATTATGAAATTGGGGTTAAAGTGCAACAAAACTGTAATCGATTCTGATGTCCTCTCAGAGGGGACATCCAAGTGCAGAGGGTTGGGAATAGTTTGTTTTGTTAAAGTAGCAATATTTTGGCAATAGTTTCCCTGGCTAAAGTAGCAGTATTTTGGCAATAGTTTCTCTGACTAAAATAGCAATAGTTTCTCTGACTAAAGTAGCAATATTTTGGCAATAGTTTCTCTTGCTAAAGTAGCAATATTTTGGCAATGATTTCCCTTGCTAAAGGAGCAATATTTTGGCAATAGTTTCTCTTGCTAAAGAAGCAATATTTTGGCAATAATTTCTCTTGCCAAAGTAGCAATATTTTAGCAATACTTTAGCAATAATTTCTGTTGATAAAATAACAATATTTTGGCAATATTTTCTCTGGCTAAAGTAACAATATTTTGGCAATAATTCCTCTTGTTAAAGTAGTAATATTTTAGCAATACTTTAGCAATAGTTTCTGTTGATAAAATAATATTTTAGCAATAGTTTCTCTTGCTAGAGTTGTAATATTTTGGCAACAATTTCTTTTGCTAAAGTAGCAATATTTTGGCAATAATTTCTCTTGCTAAAGTAGCAATATTTTAGCAATACTTTAGCAATAGTTTCTGTTGATAAAGTAACAATATTTTAGTAATACTTTAGCAATAGTTTCTGTTGATAAAGTGGCAATATTTTGGCAATAGTTTCTTTTGCTAAAGTAGCAATAGTTTCTCTTGCTAAAGTAGCAATATTTTGGCAATAGCTTCTCTTGCTAAAGTAGCAATATTTTGGCAATAGTTTCTCTTGCTAAAGGAACACTATTCTGGCAATAATTTCTATTGCTAAAGTAGCAATATTTTAGTAATACTTTAGCAATAGTTTCTGTTGATAAAATAATATTTTAGCAATAGTTTCTCTTGCTAGAGTAGCAATATTTTGGCAATAATTTCTTTTGCTAAAGTAGCAATAGTTTCTTTTACTAAAGTAGCAATATTTTGGCAATAATTTCTTTTGCTAAAATAGCAATAGTTTCTCTTCCTAAACTAGCAATATTTTATCAATAATTTCTCTTGCTAAAGTAGCAATATTTTGGCTATAATTTCTCTTGCTAAAGTAACAATATTTTAGCAATACTTTAGCAATAGTTTCTGTTGATAAAATAGCAGTATTTTACCAATAGTTTCTCTTACTAAAGTAGCAATATTTTGGCAGTAGTTTCTGTTGTTAATGTAGCAATACTTTGGCAATAATTTCTCTTGCTAAAGAAGCAATATTTTGGCAATAGTTTCTCTTGCTAAAGTAGCAATATTTTGGCAATAATTTCTTTTGCTAAAATAGCAATAGTTTCTCTTCCTAAACTAACAATATTTTATCAATAATTTCTCTTGCTAAAGTAGCAATATTTTAACAATAGTTTCTCTTCCCAAACCACCAACATTTTAGCAACAGCTTCTCTTGCTAAAATACCAATAATTTCTCTTACCAAACCACCAATACTTTATCAACAACTTCTCTCCCCAAACCACCAACATTTTAGCAACAGCCTAAACAACAAAATCCCCAGCACCAGAAAATTTCCATTTCAATAGGAAACTCGAGGCTGGGTCGTTGATTCCCATCGAGCCTGACGAAGGATACCTCGAAGAGTCTGGCGAGAACGGGCCTCTCGAAGGCGTGAGTCCACCAGAATCCTCTCTCCGTCCCTCCTCTTCGATCCTCGAGCGACGTCCTCGTCCAGGCGTTCGTTCGCTGGAAACAGAGCGGGCACGAACGGTCCCAGGAACGCGCATTAGTCATCGTCGGAGAAAGCGAGGCCCTGGCGACCTGGCCAGGCTGGCAAAAAGGGGAGTAACGGTGGAGTAACGAGACACGATCGACTCGATTATCGTCATCGACGGGAATCGCGCGCAAATGCCACTGGGGGGTGTTGCTAGGGGCTGTTTCTCGCTCTCGATCGTGTTTCGCGTGTGGGTGTCCTCTGCGAACGTGGTTCTGCGTCACGTCGTTTAGAATTGCAGAGAACTGGAAAAATTTCGATTTTCTTTTGTTTGTTTGTTAACAATTTGCGCTTCTTCGTCGAGTGCGACTCGATTACTATAAATAAAGGAACGAATAAATATAAATTGTAATAAAGTTAACTCTCTGCGAACGTGGTTCTGCGTCACGTCGTTTAGAATTGCAGAGGAGAACTGGAAGAATTTCGACTTTCTTTTGTTTGTTTGGTAACCCTTTGCGCTTCTTCGTCGAGTGCGACTCGATTACTATAAATAAAGAAACGAATAAATATAAATTGCAACAAAGTTAACCCTCTGCGAACGTGGTTCTGCGTCACGTCGTTTAGAATTGCAGAGGAGAACTGGAAGAATTTCGACTTTCTTTTGTTTGTTTGGTAACCCTTTACGCTTCTTTCTCGAGTGCGACTCGATTACTATAAATAAAGAAACGAATAAATATAAATTGCAACAAAGTTAACCCTCTGCGTCACGTCGTTTAGAATTGCAGAGGAGAACTGGAAGAATTTCGACTTTCTTTTGTTTGTTTGGTAACCCTTTGCGCTTCTTTGTCGAGTGCGACTCGATTACTATAAATAAAGAAACGAATAAATATAAATTGCAATAAAGTTAACCCTCTGCGTCACGTCGTTTAGAATTGCAGAGGAGAACTGGAAAAATTTCGACTTTCTTTTGCTTGTTTGTTAACCCTTTACGCTTCTTCCTCGAGTGCGACTCGATTACTATAAATAAAGAAACGAATAAATATAAATTGCAACAAAGTTAACCCTCTGCTCTCGAAGGCTGCGGAGTGGAGTCATTTTAAATTTCTCTTCGAATACGAAGGCTTCTCAATGGAGAGAATGCAAATAATTGTAATAGCTTCGTTTATTCTGTTAGCAAATTGCTGTAATGGAATCTGTTCAGGGAAGTTTTGTTTATGTAATTGTAGAAAAGACTGTTACTTTTTCTTTCGAGTGCAAATGGTTGAATATGTATCATCGATCAAAATTGTTAATCCTTTGCACTCGAGGGCTCCGCAGCGACGCCATTTAAAATTTCTCTTCAAATACGAAGGCTTCTCAATGGAGAGAGTACAAATAATTTTCACATAAGTGCAAAAAGAAATCGTAATAACTTCATTTATTCTGTTAGCAAATTACAAATGAAATCTGTTCAGGAAAGTTTTATGTAATTGCAAAACAAACTGTTACTTTTTCTTTCAAGTGCAAAGGGTTAATATAATTAGTAAACAAAATTGATTGCAAGCAGTAGTCGAAGAATTGTCCTTTAAAATAAATTTCAAATAAAATACTTTAGTTGTTGGCAATAAAATTGAGAAGTAATTCGGAGTGCAATGGGTTAAAAATGATTACAGCAATATTAACCCTTTGTGGTCCTTTGTCGAGTGTGATTCGACATCGCTAAATAAAAAAAAGAAGCAAATATAAATTGCAACAAAGTTTTAGAGTCATTTTAAAGTTTGCAAAGTAGCAGGCGAGGAATTGTCCTGCAACTGACAACATTTTCAAGTAAATTTATATTTATTAACCCTTTGCGGTCCTTTGTCGAGTGTGACTCGACATCGCTAAATAAGAAAAAGAAGCAAAAATAAATTGCAACAAAGTTTTAGAGCTGTTTTAGAGTTTGCAAGCAATTGTTTGCAAGTAATTGCAAATAACTGAGTTTGCAAGGAATTGTCATGCAACTGACAACTTTTTCAAGTAAATTTATATTTATTAACCCTTTGCGGTCCTTTGTCGAGCGTGACTCGACATCGCTAAATAAGAAAAAGAAGCAAATATAAATTGCAACAAAGTTTTAAAGTTGTTTTAGAGTTTGCAAGTAACAGTCGAGGAATTGTCATGCAACTGACAACATTTTCAAGTAAATTTCAAATGAAACACTTGAAATAGTAAAAAATTATTGACAACTAAACTACTAAATTGAAAAATAATTCACTACAAAGGGTTAATTGCTCTGTCTTTTCAAATATCACTAAAATAATATCTAATTTCTCTAATTCTAAAAAAATTCCCTCGATATTCGCACATCTTAAAAATTTCAACTTTTTAAATATTTTAATCGAGCAACAACGAAATACACAATGGAAGCGTGCATGAAAGAAACTAATTAAAACGTCAAGACTTTATCAATTAAAAATATAAATATAACGAAGCGTTCATAAATCTTGACAAATTTTTGGCTATCATAAAAGAATATAATCTCAATGGAGAACGTAGATTGATCGAGAAAGACACAGCAAGTTATAGAAATCTTGATCAACAAAATGGTGGTATTCAACTAACTCTTGACAAGTATGCAATGAACACACGCCTCGTTAACTTAATTACGAATACACATCGACAAGCAAATACTTTAAAACACAGTGTTTACATCCCTCTACTTTCGAACATTCAACATTCGTACATATTTTCAAGAAAATGGAGGGCTGCCTGTACTGTTTTCTTCTCCAATTCTGGAATCGTGTTTTAAAAGGGATGATTGTGCTTGCAACGTCCAATCCAGGCACGCAGAGGTGGAAACGACTGCTGTCTCACGTTTTGGGGCATCGTTCCGCCCTTTTGCTTCGTGGCCAAGGCGATATTAGTTTCGAAAAAGGGTGGCCGGATGCGTTTCTCAAGATAATCGGCCGGATAGGACCGCAGCGCGTTCCTCCGCTCGTGGCTGGCAAAGGTCGCGGTTCGCAGCGTTCCTTTTGTTCTCCACCAGGGCACCCGGCTCGTTTCTATTAAAATCGGTTGTGTCTCGAGTTTCGTATCTCTATCTTGGGGCGAACCTCGACAGGTATAAATCGCCCAACGCTCGAGATATGACCGCGAGCTGACCGCGTTCCTCTTTTCGTTTTCTCCCACGGAAAACGCCTCGTCTGCTTCGATAATCGCGTCTTCTGTGTGGAACATGCGCCATTTTGTTGTTATTTTGTTGTCTTCTGTGTGGAATATGCCCCATTTTGTTGATATTTTGTCGCCTTCTGTGTGGAATATGATCCATTTCGTTATTTTGTCGTCTTCTGTGTGGAATATGATCCATTTCGTTATTTTGTCGTCTTCTGTGTGGAATATGCTGCATTTTGTTGCTATTTTGTTGTCTTCTGTATGGAATATGCTCCATTTCGTTATTTTGTCGTCTTCTGTGTGGAATATACTGCATTTTGTTGATATTTTGTCGTCTTCTGTATAGAATAAGCTCCATTCTGTTGATATTTTGTCGTCTGCTGTGTGGAGTATGCTAAATTGCGTTATTTTGTCGTCTTCTGTATGGAATATGCGCCATTTTGTTGATATTTTGTCGTCTTCTGTATGAAATATGCTGCATTTTGTTATTTTGTCGTCTTTTTTATGGAATATGCGCCATTTTGTTGATGTTTTGTCGTCTTCTGTATGGAATATGATCCATTTGGTTATTTTGTCGTCTTCTGTGTGGAATATGCTCCATTTTGTTGATATTTTGTCGTCTTCTGTGCGGAATATGCTCCATTTCGTTATTTTGTCGTCTTCTGTGTGGAATTTGCTGCATTTTGTTGATATTTTGTAGTCTTCTGTATAGAATAAGCTCCATTCTGTTGATATTTTGTCGTCTGCTGTGTGGAGTATGCTAAATTGTGTTATTTTGTCGTCTTCTGTATGGAATATGCGCCATTTTGTTGATATTTTGTCGTCTTCTGTATGAAATATGCTGCATTTTGTTGATATTTTGTCGTCTTCTGTGTGGAATATGCTCCATTTCGTTATTTTGTCGTCTTCTATATGGAATATGCTTCATTTTGTTGATATTTTGTCGTCTTCTGTATGGAATATGATCCATTTGGTTATTTTGTCGTCTTCTGTGTGGAATATGTTCCATTTTGTTGATATTTTGTCGCCTTCTGTATAGAATATGCTCCATTTCGTTATTTTGTCGTCTTCTGTGTGGAATATGCTGCATTTTGTTGATATTTTGTCGTCTTCTATATAGAATATTCTTTATTTCAGGATTTTTGAAGAAGTTCGAGGATTTTTTAGAATTTCAAAAGGGAGTACTAAAGATTTCGATTTTTAAAATGTAAAACGTAATTATTGTGGACAGTGTTAAGGGAAATGGTGGTCTACGCGAATTTCCCTTGCATAATGTGTACTCCTGTCACTGTATCAACACGTTCGCAGCTGCTGACGTGAGTTTATGTCATTTCAAATTGTATTCCTGAATGTTGCTGACGTGAAATCACGTAATTTCGAATTCTACGAACAAGTGGTTTATTATCTACCTAAAAAGCAAGTATATAAATTATGAAATGCTTTTTATATTTTTAAACAAATTTTATCACTTTTATCCTCGCCTTAAACATTTGATAACACACTTTTAGCAGACCTCGAAAGAAAATGCAATTTCCTGAATGTTAACACATAAGTTTTCAATACTTTTTTTATAAATATGGTCGATAAAATAAGTAGCAAACTTTTATTTAAGAAACAAACAAGTCTTTATTCTTTTTTAACATTTTTTTATAGAGGAGTTCGATAAGAATATTACCAAATCTTAATGGAGAAGTTCTTACCCCTGGAACGCAATAGAAATTATTGATAAAATAGCAATATTTTGGCGATAGAAAATTTTCTATTACTGAAAAATGTTAACTATAGAAATTATTTCTAAAATAGCAATATTTTTGCAATATTTTTAGCAATATTTTAGCAATGGGGAAGTTTCCACCCCTGAAGGACGTTATTAATAGAAACTATTGCTAAAGTAGCAATATTTTAGCGATAGGAAATTTTCTGTTGCTGAGAGATGTTAACTACAGAAATTATTTCTAAAATAGCAATATTTTTGCAATATTTTTAGCAATATTTTAGCAATGAGAAAGTTTCTACCACTGGAGGACGTTAGCAATAGAAATTATTTCCAAATTAGCAACATTTTTGCAATATTTTTAGCAATATTTTAGCAATGAGAAAGTTTCTACCACTGGAGGACGTTAGCAATAGAAATTATTTCCAAAATAACAATATTTTTAGCAATATTTTAGCAATGGGGAAGTTTCCACACCTGGAGGACGTTATCAATAGAAACTATTGCTAAAGTAGCAATATTTTAGCGATAGGAAATTTTCTGTTGCTGAGAGATGTTAACTACAGAAATTATTTCTAAAATAGCAATATTTTTGCAATATTTTAGCAATATTTTTGTAATATTTTTAACAATATTTTTGCAATGGGAAAGTTTCTACCCCTGGAGGACGTTAGCAATAGAAATTATTTCCTAAATAGCAATATTTTAACAATATTTTAGCAATGAGAAAGTTTCTACCTCTGGAGGACGTTAGCGATAGAAATTATTTCCAAAATATCAATATTTTTGCAATATTTTTAGCAATATTTTAGCAATGGGGAAGTTTCTACCCTTGGAGGACGTTAGCAATAGAAACAATTCATAAAATAGCAATATTTTATCAATATTTCAACAAGTGAAAATTTTCTATTGCTGAGAGACGTTAACAATAGAAACTATTTCCAAAATATCAATATTTCTGCAATATTTTTAGCAATATTTTAGCAATGGGGAAGTTTCTACCCCTGGAGGACGTTAGCAATAGAAATTATTTCCAAAATAGCAATATTTTTGCAATATTTTTAGCAATATTTTAGCAATGGGGAATTTTCTACCCCTGGAGGACGTTAGCAATAGAAATTATTTCCAAAATAGCAATATTTTTGCAAATTTTTAGCAATATTTTAGCAATGAGAAAGTTTCTACCCCTGGAAGACGTTAGGAGTAAAAACTATTGATAAAATAGCAATATTTTAGCGATAGGAAATTTACTGTTGCTGAAAGACGTTAGCAATAGAAACTTTTTTGCAATATTTTTGCAATATTTTAGCAATGAGAAAGTTTCTACCCCTGAAGAACGTTAACAATAGAAACTATTTCCCAAATATCAATATTTTTAAGGTTTGATGCTCAGAAACACTTAATAACCCCTACTCCAAAAAATTCCACGCACTGTCCACGCTATTGGTCCACGTAAACATCGTTGCACGGTGCTTCTGAGGATTCGAGAAAAAGCGAGGAATATAAAATGGCGACGTGCAACAGCGTTGCACGCGTAGAACAGGGACGCGGAAACGGGAACTGACGTAACACCGGCGATTCGATCCAGCAGTTCCCGTTAAATTACACCTTCCCCCAGTCGTGGGTACACGGGTACGTAGCTACGTACACGGCTTGGCAGACACGAGTACCGATAGTACCGGATCACCTGGAACGAGGATCGCTCTATAAGTAATCTTGTCCGCGGAGTAACAGCGCGCCCCTAAAAGGCGCGCCACCCTGATGGATTATTCAAGAAGAATGCGCTTCTCGCCGTCGCGTCTCGTTTCAACGGTACTGCGACAGGGTTCTCCATCGAAATTCGCGATTAATTAACGCGCACTTGGCTCCTTTCTGGGAGTTGGTGAAAGAAACTATTGTTGAAACAGCAGTCTTGATGAAACTATTGGTGAAACAGCAGTATTGATAAAACTATTGTTGAAACAGCAGTATTGATGAAACTATTGTTGAAAGAGCAGTATTGATGAAAGTATTGTTGAAACAGTAGTATTGATAAAACTATTGTTGAAACAGTAGTATTGATAAAACTATTATTGAAACAGCAGTAGTGATAAAACTATTGTTGAAACAGTATTATTGATAAAACTATTGTTGAAACAGTAGTATTGATAAAACTATTGTTGAAACAGCAGTATTGATGAAACTATTGTTGAAAGAGCAGTATTGATGAAAGTATTGTTGAAACAGTAGTATTGATAAAACTATTGTTGAAAGAGTAGTATTGATAAAACTATTATTGAAACAGCAGTAGTGATAAAACTATTGTTGAAACAGTATTATTGATAAAACTATTGTTGAAACAGAGATATTGATAAAAGTATTGCTAAATAGCGATAGAAACTGTTGATAAAATAGCAATGCTTTGGCGATAGGAAATTTTCTGTTCCTGGGAGACATTGGCAATAGAATGATTGTTAAAATAGCAATGTTTTGGTAATGGGAAATTTTTTATTACTAGGAGATGTTAGCAATGGAAACTATTTCTAAAATAGCAATGTTTTTGCAATATTTTAGTGATGGGGAAGTCTCTACACCTGGCGAACATTAGCAATAGAAATTATTTCCAAAATAGCAATATTTTTGCAGTATTTTTAGCAATATTTTTGCAATGGGGAAGTTTCTACCCCTGGAGGACATTAGCAATAGATATTATTTCCAAAATAGCAATATTTTTGCAGTATTTTTAGCAATATTTTTGCAATGGGGAAGTTTCTACCCCTGGAGGACATTAGCAATAGATATTATTTCCAAAATAGCAATATTTTTGCAATATTTTTAGCGATGGGGAAGTTTCTACCTCTGGAGGACGTTAGCAATAGAAACTATTGATAAAATAGCAATATTTTAGCGATAGGAAATTTTCTATTGCTGAGAGACGTTAACAATAGAAACTATTTCTAAAATAGCAATATTTTTGCAATATTTTTGCAATATTTCTGCAATATTTTAGCAGTGGGAAAGTTTCTACCACTGGAGGACGTTATCAATAGAAATTATTTCCAAAATTTCAATATTTTTGCAATATTTTTAGCAATATTTTAGCAGTGGGGAAGATTCTACCCCTGGAGGACGTTAGCAATAGAAATTATTTCTAAGATAGCAATATTTTTGCAATATTTTAACAAGAGGAAATTTTCTATTGCTAAGAGACGTTAACAATAGAAACTATTTCTAAAATAGCAATACTTTTGCAATATTTTTAGCAATATTTTAGCAATGAGAAAGTTTCTATCCCTGGAGAACATTAGCAATAGAAATTATTTCTAAAATAGCAATATTTTTGCAATATTTTAACAAGGGAAAGTTTTCTATTGCTGACAGACGTTAACAATAGAAACTATTTCCAAAATATCAATATTTCTGCAATATTTTTAGCAATATTTTAGCAATGGGAAAGTTTCTACCCCTGGAGGACATTAGCAATAGAAATTATTTCCAAAATAGCAATATTTTTGCAATATTTCTGCAATATTTTAGCAGTGGGAAAGTTTCTACCCCTGGAGGACGTTAGCAATAAAAATTATTTCCAACATAGCAATATTTTTGCAATAGTTTTAGTAATGGGGAAGTTTCTACCCCTGAAGGATGTTAGCAATAGAAACTATTGATAAAATAGCAATATTTTAGCGATAGGAAATTTTCTATTGCTGAGAGATATTAACTATAGAAATTATTACTAAAATGCAATATTTTAACAATATTTTAGCAATATTTTAACAGTGGGCAATTTTCTATTGTTGGTCGACGTCAGCAATAGATACAATAGCTAAAATAGCAATGTTTTTGCAATATTTTAGCAATTGTTTCTGTTGCTAACGTCTCCCAACAATAGAAAATTTCCATTTCAATAGAAAACTTGAGGGAAACCTGCATTTCTGAAAAATCTGCAGTGGCATAAATTTAACTCACTTTCTTCTCTGTTTGCAATTGATTTTAAATTGACTTGAAACTCGAAATATAGCTCAGATATGGATGACAACGCAATATTAACCGGCTTTAGAAATAAAAACTTGATAGCTTTCATTTGCATAGTAAGTGATATCGTTTGGAAAGATAAGTCGTCTTCTTTTTCATTATTGTACGTGGTGGTGCTATTGAACCACCCTCTACATTCACCTGTCTCGCTTTTAACTTTTCAACAGAGCTTGTTTTTCGCGTCTCCTTCATAAATTGGCTGTGTTCAATTGAATATCGATGTTTGCACTGGGCGCAATCGAACGAGTGGTATAATGGAATAGTGGGTGGTCGCGCATGTAAAAATAAATAGAAGTGGAGGAAGAAATATTTATTCGTTCGTTTTCAAAGGAAATTGAGGTTTCCAATTTTTTACCAATTTATTTTACGAACTGGTAAATGGTGAACGTTGAAGAATATTGTTGCAGAATATCAAACTATAAATTATTTTTAATCAAATATAGTTACTCGTGTTGGTTCGATTCTGTGTAATAATAAAAATGGTAACACTATTGCATCGAATGACAGAAAAAGAGGTTTTAGTTGCATTCAATTGCACAGATACGAGAATGGACCTTTCACCTTTCAGCCATTTCTGTTTCACGGCCACATTATACGTTAAAATGGCCGGATATTCTTGTGATCAACTGTACAGTTATTGATTAAAGGCTTGCATTTTACTGGTCAGCATTTAAATATGGAGGGTCGGTATTTTAATCCCTTTTGTCAGTATTTGAATATGAAGATTCAGTATTCTACTTGTCAGTATTTTAATCCCTTTTTGTCAGCAATTAAACGTTAATATTTATATTGCATTTATACATATTAAAATTAGTAGAATATAAAATATTTTATATAAATCGCTATTATCTTTATCATTATTATGTGGTAATTGTTAAATTAAATTAGTTCTTTTCTTTTTTATATTTGATTAAAATTGAAGAAACGTCGCAGTCAAAGGGTTAAATACTGACCATTTAATTTGGTACCTTAAAGAACCATAAATGACAGAAGGTTGGCTGTTATTATACGAACATCAGCCAGTCTCAAATTGAATACAAAACTTAAATTATTGATGGATCTACATTATCCTTCGATAATTTTATACTAACCATTTAATTCGTTACTTCGATTAAACAAAAGAACTATAAACGACAGAAAGTTGACTATTATTATTATACGAATTACAGCCAGTCTAAACTTAAATTATTGATTAATCTACATTATCCTTCGATAATTTTATACTGACCATTTAATTCGTTATCTCGATTAAACAAAAGAACCATGAACGACAGAAGGTTGACTATTATTATACGAACATCAGCCAGTTTCAAATTGACTGCAAAACTTAAATTATTGATTAATCTACAAGGATAATTTCATTATCTTTCGATAATTTTGTACTGACCAAAAGTTGATTTAAATACTGACCATTTAATTTGTTACCTCAATTATATAAAAGAACCACGAACGACAGAAAAATGACTATTATTATACGAGCATCAGCCAGTCTCAAATTGAATACAAAACTTAAATTATTGATTAATCTATAAGGATAATTTTATACTGACCAATGTCAGTAGAAAATGATCAAAAATTGATTTAAATACTGACCATTTAATTTGTTACCTCAATTATATAAAAGAACCACGAACGACAGAAAGTTGACTATTATTATACAAACATCAGCCAGTTTCAAATTGAATATAAAACTTAAATTATTGATTAATCTACAAGGATAATTTCATTATCCTTCGATAATTTTATACTGACCAATGTCAGTATAAAATGATCAAAAATTGATTTAAACACTGGCCATTTAATTCGTTACCTCGATTAAACAAAAGAACCATAAACAACAGAAGTTTGGCTGTTATTATACAAACATCAGCCAATCTCAAATTGAATACAAAACTGAAATTATTGATTAATCTACAAAGATAATTTCATTATCCTTTGATAATTTTATACTGACCAATGTCAGTATAAAATGATCAAAAGTTGATTTAAACACTGGCCATTTATTTCGTTACCTCGATTAAACAAAAGAACCATAAACAACAGAAGTTTGGCTGTTATTATACAAACATCAGCCAATCTCAAATTGAATTCTAAATATCTTCTACAAAGATAATTTCATTACCCTTTGATAATTTTATACTGACATTGGTCAAAAATTGATTTAAACACTGGCCATTTAATTCGTTACCTCGATTAAACAAACGAACCATAAACAACAGAAGTTTGGCTGTTATTATACAAACATCAGCCAGTCTGAAATTGAATACGAGCCGTTTCACGTTATTCGTTACTCGAAGAAAGCGCACCCCCATTAGGACGCGTTCGCACACACGTTCTGACACAATGGCCGCTGGCGAAGGTGGTTATTTCCGTTCCGAAACAACGCGAACGGAGCCACAAAGGCTCTGCCTGGGAATTTCCTCCCTTTCGTTGAACTTGTTCGAGTACTTGTTGCGTCGAGGGGCATCGACGAAGCCTCGCCAGGCGAAATTGTTCTCCCCTCGCACAAAGGGGTGGAAAGAATGGGGCGAGCGGTGGAAAATAAGCGACGCGAGCCTGCGTTTCGAAAGGCGCCTCGTCATTGAGACAAAAGGCCTCGAACAGCGACTGCGATCGTCTTGTCTCGTTTCAAATCGACTGGAAGGAATCCTGGTCTTTGAGTGAAGCGCTGCTGCTGTTAGAGTTGCTCGAAATGTTGTTTTAGTGGCCAGTGTTGCGTGAAATGGCTGCTCTTGTTGCGCTCTGGGTGTTAATTGACGCTGCGAGGTGTATGAATTATTTAGGAACTCCATTTCTGGTGCTTAGATTCTGAGTGGCGCGTTGGATGTTGATCAAGTGGAATTGGACCATTATTTGAAATTTTGGATCACGTTATGTGACTTTGAGTAACAAATTTTGCATGCAATTTAAGTTTTGTGACACAATTTTAGTTGCTTTTCAAAATCTAGCTGAACTATGCCATCTATGGTTCATCAAATGTTGTTTAAGTTGAATTGCACTTTTATTTGAAATTGTGGATCACGTTATGTGACTTTGGATAACAAATTTTGCATGCAATTGAAGTTTTGTGACACAATTTTAGTTACTTTTCAAAATCTAGCTGAACTATGCCATCTATGGTTCATCAAATGTTGTCTAAATCGAATTGGACCTTTATTTGAAATTATGGATGACGTTATGTGACTTTGAGTAACAAATTTTGCATGCAACTCAAATTTTACGACACAATTTTAGTTGCTTCTCAAAATCTAGCTGAACTATGCTATCTATGGTTTATCAAATGTTGTCTAAGTCGAATAGCACCTTTATTTGAAATTGTGGATCACGTTATGTGACTTTGAGTAACAAATTTTGTATGCAATTCAAGTTTTGTGACACAATTTTAGTTGCTTCTCAAAATCTAGCTGAACTATGCTTTTCCATGGTTTATTAAATGTTGCCTAATGTTATTTAAGTGGAATTGCGCCTTTATATGAAATTGTTAATAGTAATATCTGGTATTGAGCAAGAAATTTCGTATGGAACACGGATTTTGAGACACAATTTCTATTGCTTATATTACAAGTCACGTGGTGGCTTACCACATATTGCATAATATTACTCAAGTGGAATTGCGTCTTTAATTGACATTACCACTCATAATACACAATATTGGGCAACAAAATTCTGATATATTAAAATTACAATCTCAGCTTTTGAGGTTGGTCTCCAAATAAATCAGTCCTCTCGAATGAGTTAATAAATTAAAATTAAAATCTCAGCTTTTGAGGTTGGTCTCCAAATAAATCAGTCCTCTCGAATGAGTTAGTAAATTAAAATTAAAATAAAAATTACTATTAAAATAGCTTTTGAGGTTGGTCTCCAAATAAATCAGTCCTCTCGAATGAGTTAGTAAATTAAAATTAAAATAAAAATTACTATTAAAATAGCTTTTGAGGTTGGTCTCCAAATAAATCAGTCCTCTCGAATGAGTTAATAAATTCAAATTAAAATAAAAATTACTATTAAAATAGCTTTTGAGGTTGGTCTTCAAATAAATCAGTCCTCTCGAATGAGTTAATAAATTAAAATTAAAATTAAAATTACTATTAAAATCTCAACTTTTGAGGTTGGTCTCCAAATAAATCAATCTTCTCGAATAAGTTAATGAATTAAAATTAAAATCTCAGCTTTTGAGGTTGGTCTCCAAATAAATCAGTCCTCTCGAATGAGTTAATAAATTAAAATTAAAATCTCAGCTTTTGAGGTTGGTCTCCAAATAAATCAATCCTCTCAAATGAGTTAGTAAATTAAAATTAAAATTACAATTACTATTAAAATCTCAGCTTTTGAGGTTGGTCTCCAAATAAATCAGTCCTCTCGAATGAGTTAATAAATTAAAATTAAAATTTCAGCCTCTGAGGTTGGTCTCCAAAAAAAAAAAAAATGGATTTCAAGGCGCACTGCATCGCTGCTGGAGCGCATCCATCGAACGTTCGAGCGCTGCATGAACGTTCACCTTGGGGAACAAGAGTCGCAGGAACTGGATGAGCGCGCGTGCAAGGCGGCTCGCGTTAACCCTGCCTTTACCTTTGTCGGGTTTCTTTTCAACCGTTCTCGTCGCCGTGGCAGATTGATCGCCGTCCTTCGCGCAGCTCGAACGCTTCTACGTGTGCGTACACCTTGGTACCTTTTTACCGTCTCGCCACGTCCATCTTGCAGTTTTATCGAACGTTCTTGCGCGCGTGGACGCGGTACGGACCGCGGCAAACTCAGGTGCGGACGCGTGGACGTTGATGAATATTGTATACCCGCGGAGGTTGCTACTCCATTTTCAGAGAACGAAAGTAACGATTGAATAAAGAAGTTTTTTTTTTTTTTTTATTTTTGTTAGAGAAATATTTGTGGGCGATAGTTAAGTATTGTTTATGTTAGTTAAGAGTGGTTGATTAGTGGACTTAATAATGGTAATTATTACGAAGCGATCGTGTGTTGCTTCGTTTGTTGCGGTGTAGAGAAATGGGTGAGAGGGTAGGAAGGTAAAGAGAGGGATGAACGTTTCCTCCTGGGTCTGCTAGTGGACTCATCAGTAAGGCTACCTTGCAGAGCTTGCCTTAGACCAGGGATGGCGAAGCTTTTCAAAAAGTGGGCTGAATTTTGTTTATTACTTTTCTTAATCCTTTGCACTCTGCTCCTTTCTGGACGTTGGCAATAAAAGCTAGAAATATTGCTAAAATAACAATATTTAGCGATAGTTTCTATTGCTAACGTTTCTCTCAGCAATAAAAAGCTTCAATTTCAATAGAAAACTTGAAGGAAATATGCATTTCTCAAGATGCTGCGGTGAAATAATCAGTAATCCCTCAGAGGGGAGATCCAAATGCAAAGGATTAAGATATAATATAACTGACCACTCATCAGAGATGGACTTATTAGTAAGGCTAACTAGCAGAGCTTGCCTTAGACCAGGGATGGCGAAGCTTTTCCAGAAGTGAGCTGAATTTTGTTTAATCCTTTGCACTCTGCTTCTTCGAGGATGTTGGCAATAAAAGCTAGAAATATTGCTAAAATAACAATATTTAGCGATAGTTTCTATTGCTAACGTTTCTCAGCAATAAAAAGCTTCAATTTCAATAGAAAACTTGAAGGAAATATGCATTTCTCAAGATGCTGCGGTGAAATAATCAATAATCCCTCAGAGGGGACATCCAAATGCAAAGGATTAAGATATAATATAACTGACCACTCATCAGAGATGGACTTATTAGTAAGGCTAACTAGCAGAGCTTGCCTTAGACCAGGGATGGCGAAGCTTTTCCAGAAGTGAGCTGAATTTTGTTTAATCCTTTGCACTCTGCTTCTTCCTGGACGTTGGCAATAAAAGCTAGAAATATTGCTAAAATAACAATATTTAGCGATAGTTTCTATTGCTAACGTTTCTCAGCAATAAAAAGCTTCAATTTCAATAGAAAACTTGAAGGAAATATGCATTTCTCAAGATGCTACGGTGAAATAATCAGTAATCCCTCAGAGGGGACATCCAAATGCAAAGGATTAAGATATAATATAACTGACCACTCATCAGAGATGGACTTATTAGTAAGGCTAACTAGCAGAGCTTGCCTTAGACCAGGGATCGCGAAGCTTTTCAAGAAGTGGGCTGAATTTTGTTTATTACTTTTCTTAATCCTTTGCACTCTGCTCCTTCGAGGATGTTGGCAATAAAAGCTAGAAATATTGCTAAAATAACAATATTTTAGCAATATTTAGCGATAGTTGAGTTTAGTAGAGAAATATTTGTGGACAATAGTTAAGTATTGTTTATATTAGTTGAGAGTGGTTGATTAGTAGACTTAATAATAATCATTATTATTTAGTTCTTGCTGTTATTACTAGGTAATAATTATTATTTAATTATTAGGAAGCGATCGTGTGTCTCTTCGTTTGTTGCGCTGTAGAGAAATGTGTGAGAGGGTAGGAAGGTGAAAAGAGGGATGAATGTTTCCTCCTGGACCTGCTAGCTTCAAGTGGCTTGAATTTTGTTCATTATTTTTCTTAATCCTTTGCACTCTGCTCCTTCCTGGACGTTGGCAATAAAAGCTAGAAATATTACTAAAATAACAATATTTTAGCAATATTTAGCGATAGTTTCCCAGCAATAAAAAGTTCCAATTTCAATACAAAATAAGAGGAAATGTGCATTTCTCAAAAAGCTGCTGTGGAATAAGTTTAATCATTAATCAATTCTGACGTCTCCTCAAAGGGGACATCCGAATGCAAAGGGTTAACATATCGCTTGAGAAAAATGAAATGCGTTAGCTATAGAAACTATTGCTATAATATTGCTAATTTAGAAATTTTTCGCAATTTTTTTACTATTTTAGCAATATTTGAACAATAATTTAACGTCTCCCAGTAATAAAAAAACTTCAGAGAAACATGTATTTCTCAAAAAGCTGTGGTGGAATAAGTTCAATCACTAATTCCTCAGAGGGGACATCCAAATGCAAAGGATTAAGGTATAATATAATTGACCACTCATCAGAGATGGACTCATCAGTAAGGCTAACTAGCAGACCTTGCTTTAGACCAAAAATGGCGAAACTTGTTGAGAAGTGGGTCGAATTTTGTTCACTATTTTTCTTAAGATATAATAAAATTGATCACTCATTAGACGCTGGGATGTTAGGAATAGATCAGAATTCCTATTATATAGAAACTGTATAGAAAATGAGTGCTCGCAAAAAACTAATGAGTGTGCTGTCCTTCAAGTAACGAAAACCACCCCAATTATTATACGAAGAAATAGCAATATTTTGTATTAAAAAGATAAAACAGCCATTTAAATACAATTTACAGTCAAGTATGCTCTGTGTCTGACGAGTATACTCGTCATTGCTTACTTTCTACGACAGTTAACTGGTTAATTCACGAGTAGATTCGTTCGATCAGAAACGAAATATGTCTGCATCGAGGATTACCTCAAGCTTGAGCGATGGTTCACGAAAATTCGTCGATGCAACGTCTGGCGTGTATACCCAGTGACTCGATTAGTTAACGGATCCTGCGACGGATTAGCAAGTTTCTGACACTATTCAGGACCAACGAGTCCTCTGGTAGATTCGAGTTTGGCGAAGGGCTGCAAATCCTGG
Organism: Xylocopa violacea; assembly: GCA_963969225.1. Lineage (NCBI taxonomy): Eukaryota > Metazoa > Arthropoda > Insecta > Hymenoptera > Apidae > Xylocopa > Xylocopa violacea. The sequence continues at coordinate 29,018,272 of CAXAJV010000004.1, forward strand.
TTACTGAACCCTCCTTTCCGTCGACTTTGACTCGCTTCAACTTGGTCCCCGTCGAAGCAACATGGACGAACTTTACGTTAGTATTCCACGTGTCTTCTTGTTAACACTTTCAGCCTTGGTCATTTTAACACGCTATGGTTGGGTATTAACCATTTGCGCTCGAGAGACGACTCTCAGTCGCCATAGTGTTCCATACACCAACTGGAGTTCTTCATCGACCAATTTTAAGTTTTGAAGCCCCAAAAAAATGAATTTGGAAGGTGAAATTAGCAAGGAGTGGAGATTAAATTAATTTTCAACTGTTGAAAAATGAGGTTAGTTGTGTTCACGAAGAAATTAGCGATAGAAAAGATGGTGTGCGACCGAAAAAGCCGTCGAGTTCAAAGGATTAACACATTAAGGCTAAGAAAGAGGCCATTTGACGCGTTTCGTCGCGTCACAATATTGTTTTTATCAGAAACAAAAACAGAAAATGCAGAGGACGATAAAATGGTCTTGAATAAGATCTGGAGGATTCCACATAGTTCTCCAAAATGGCTGTCGTTGGAAGAAACTTTCCTGGACGACAAGGATGTGGATAGACATTTCTAGCCAGTTCAGAGATTTACAAGAGCCATCTGAAACGCTTCTCCCTGCGAGACTCTGCAATGAGGATGACTCTTAGAGATTCTTCTCTCATTGTTCGCGTTTCGAACCGATCAACGTTGAATAACGCATCGAAATCGCGTATCTATTTACAGAGTTTGATGGAACAACTTGGGGACTTTGCTTAGATCTTAGTAATTCTTAGTAATTTGTTTAATAATTCTGTAGGATCTTTTCAACTGTCGAAAAACGGGATTAGTTGTATTCACGAAGGAATTAGTGACAGAAAAAATGATCTGCGATCGAAAACGTCGTCGAGCGCAAAGGGTTAACCTTTCGTGCTCGAGAGGCGACTCTCAGTCGCCATTGCGTTTTATACAGCAACTAGAGTTCTCCATCGACCAATTTTAAGTTTTGAAGCCCCAAAAAAATGAATTTGGAAGGTGAAATTAGCAAGGAGTGGAGATTAAATTAATTTTCAACTGTTGAAAAACGAGATTAGTTGTGTTCACGAAGAAATTAGCGATAGAAAAGATGGTGTGCGACCGAAAAAGTCATCGAGTGCAAAGGGTTAACCTTTCGTGCTCGAGAAGCGACTCTCAGTCGCCATTGCGTTTTATACAGCAACTGGAGTTCTCCATCGACCAATTTTAAGTTTTGAAGCCCCAAAAAAATGAATTTGGAAGGTGAAATTAGCAAAGAGTGAAGATTAAATTAATTTTCAACTGTTGAAAAATGAGAACAATTGTATTCACGAAGAAATTAGTGAAAAGGTCATCGAGTGCAAAGGGTTAACACTTTGTTTGCGTTGTGAAATCACGTTTCTCGCGTGAGTATTTTACTTTTATTTACGCCTCGAAACTAAAACAGATTCTTTGCCAGAAACGCGCAATTGTTTACTTTCCTCGACTTACGCGATTTTTCGACTCACACCTGCGACTGTTCGATGCGCACGAATAGATTGTTTGTTTATTTTGCGCTTCAAGCTGTTTTTTAGCTACACTTGGATATTATGGGTGTGTTTACGTTTGATGTAATAATATGCACAGTTAACTGTTGATGTCAACTTTTTGAAGAGTCAGAGAGGAATGCTTGTTTTAACCCTTTGCGGTCCTCGACATCGCTAAATAAGAAAAAGAAGCAAATATAAATTACAACAAAGTTTTAGAGTTGTTTTAGAGTTTGCAAGTAGCAGTCGAGGAATTGTCTAGCAACTGACAACTTTTTCAAGTAAATTTATATTTATTAACCCTTTGCGGTCCTTTGTCGAGCGTGACTCGACATTGCTAAATAAGAAAAAGAAGCAAATATAAATTGCAACAAAGTTTTAGAGCTGTTTTAGAGTTTGTAAGCAATTGTTTGCAAGTAATTGCAAGTAACTGAGTTTGCAAGGAATTGTCATGCAACTGACAACTTTTTCAAGTAAATTTATATTTATTAACCCTTTGTTGAGTGTGACTCGACATCGCTAAATAAGAAAAAGAAGCAAATATAAATTGCAACAAAGTTTTAGAGCTGTTTTAGAGTTTGCAGGCAATTGTTTGCAAGTAATTGCAAGTAACTGAGTTTGCAAGGAATTGTCATGCAACTGACAACTTTTTCAAGTAAATTTATATTTATTAACCCTTTGCAATCCTTTGTCGAGCGTGACTCGACATCGCAAAATAAGAAAAAGAAGCAAATATAAATTGCAACAAAGTTTTAGAGTTGTTTTAGAGTTTGTAAGTAACAGTCGAGGAATTGTCATGCAACTGACAACTTTTTCAAGTAAATTTATATTTATTAACCCTTTGTTGAGTGTGACTCGACAACGCTAAATAAGAAAAAGAAGCAAATATAAATTGCAACAAAGTTTTAGAGTCGTTTTAGAGTTTGCAAGTAACAGTCGAGGAATTATCCTGCAGCTGATAACTTTTTCAAGTAAATTTATATTTATTAACCCTTTGCGGTCTTTTTACAGCGTGACTCGACATCGCTAAATAAGAAAAAGAAGCAAATATAAATTGCAACAAAGTTTTAGAGTCATTTTAAAGTTTGCAAAGTAGCAGGCGAGGAATTGTCCTGCAACTGACAACATTTTCAAGTAAATTTCAAGTAAATTTCAAATGACACACTTGAAATAGTAGAGAATTATTGACAACTAAACTACTAAATTGAAAAATAATTCGTATTGCAAAGGGTTAAAATTCTGGCGTTCTCTCTAATTCCCATCAAATATAAACCATTTGATTCATTGATTGCAATGTCACGAATTTTGGCGAGGGAAGCTGACGTCAAAACTAATTGATTACATAGATTTCTTAGCATATGTTTAAAAATGACCACCCTCGAGTGCCGCACACGGAAATTCCACATGTCTTAATCCTCTACCTTAACAGATAATAACTTTATGACACACCTTGACCTTTCTTTAAAACATCCAGGATGAAAATAAAATAAACTAAAAACTGCTCAAGTCAAAAATAAAATGATCACAGAAAATATATGTCGATCAATAGTTTCATAAACTTATTACTGTTACGAGTCAGTTTAGAGTTCCTTAAAATATTAAATACGATTTACTAATCTGTTTTATTATTATATTATATATCAGAATGAATTAATCGCGTGATTCGACGCCTTAATGTATACAAAAACGTCCATAAATCCAGCGTTGAACACGAAAAGCAGCAATCTCGCGGCTGGTTTACAAAGAGCCAGATAGAAGAAGGACGCGAAGGATCGCGTTCGCCAGCCACCCCCTACTTTTCATCCCCGTATCGCGGCGTGACCCGCGAATGCAAATTCCCTCGTCGCATTTGTTCGAACCGCAGACCTTCCCGTCCCCTCGTTCGCCTCGTCTTCTTTCTTATCTTCGCCTGCTGGATCCTGAACGCCCACGCGTCCTCCTTTCTCTTCCTGGTGCCTCGTCGAGCGCCCATCTGGCCTCGAGTCCGCTTTGAATTTCTGGCTGGTTCACCAGTCGTGACCTTTGAAACCGCTGAAAACGAACTTGCCCGTTTTTCATAAAGTTAGCATTTGTCGAGGGCGCCTGAATTCGCTGGAGGTGCGTTGGATAATGATATGGAGATTGGGCTGCTGGCACTTCAATTTATTGTTAATTGCCTGGCGCGATGGAGGGTTTAATAAAATTTCAGCGAGGCAGGATTATACAGGGGTAAAAGCAGAAGGGTGGAATGTGAGAAGAGTGTAGAAATTGTGTCGCTAAGAGATAATTAATTAGAGACTGAAGAAATCCATTAACTGTCGAATTTGTCTTTCTTTTATTTTTTACGGGAAAAGTTATATACATGCATAAAAAGTCGTGTTACAGTATAATTGTATTCAAATTGTTTTGATGTTGAGATATTCTAAAAATCCTAAATGGGGATTGTGACATGTTGAATAAAAAAAGGCTAAGAAGGAAACTATAGTTACTATAATCTCTAAATTACATATTTTAATATATATTATATTAAAATATCATGCTTGAAATATGATAATTTTATTGTGTTCAACTTGTGAATCTTCAAGTATCCTTCTTTTCAAGAATTCCTTCTTCTTTTCTTAATTCTGTTTTTTCTTCTCTTGCTTGGCACACGCACCCTTCAGATCTCCATCTTCTCAATTGCTATTTAGACTGCGCACGCGAGCAAAAATAATTCTGTATTTTAATTAAATTTCCATCTATTCCTTAAGCACAAAAAAAGTGAGAAAAAGGGGTAGATTCGATTCCCTGAGAATTCAACCCGCAAATCGTGGTGTCTGGTCGCTATTTCCCTCGTGTCGCGAGAAAAAGGGGTTGTCGAGGAACGTCTGATGGCTGCCATTGGCTTCTTACGCGCCCAGGGTGCTCTGGAATTGCGACGTTCGCACCAGTCTTTGTAGGGGTGACGAGAAGTTGTTTGCTTCTGGTTCGACGAGGGTAAAAAGCAGCGCAATGCACAGTGGTTAACTTCTGGAATTTCCAGCTGGTTTCTTCTAATATCTGAAGCAGTACAAGAGTTTGAAAAAGAGAAGAAAATAGGTTTGAATGGTATTTTTGGAATTTCTCAATTTTTATATTAATTCTGCATTGCAACTTGACGCAATAACATTCGTCCCCTTTCAAACACGACACGCGTTAGATATAATGTTCACTGTTTTATTATTTTAACCCTTTGCACTCGAGAGGTGATTCTCAGTTACCAAATTGAACCATTTTTGGAAAGTCTCGAGTGCAAAGGGTTAATGTCTGACTTAAATCTTTGCACTTTGCTCATTCTCAAACGTTAGCAATGGAAGTTTTTATTACTAGCGTCTCTCAGCAGTAGAAAATTTCCATTTCAATAGAAAACTTCAAGAAACATGCATTTCTCAAAAATCTGCAGTGAAATAAATTTATCCTCTGCAATCACTAATGCTGATATCCTCTCAGAGAGGACATCCGAGTGCAGAGGGTTAATAAATAATAATATTTAGTAATTATTACCTATAATTTATTCAAATTTAATTCCACATTATTTAACTATTTATTATTGACTGATTTATGATCAGATTTAATCTTCATCCCCTTCTGGCACATTGCAAATTTAAATGAAACAAAAAAACGAACACAGAATACGTGGCTTGTGAAATTGTCGAATGTTAAAGGAAATATTTAATTTTTAAAAATAACAGTCTTGAATTAAAATTCTATTTTACTCAAAAGTTACCACTTTTCATCCCTCCACACGTTCAGCAGATCTCTGTTTCGCGTGCATTCTAAAGCACGTGTTACACACGTAATTTATGCTCGTGTAATACACGTGTAGTGTAACGTATTCATATATCACTCCCTGCAATAATACACAAGCTGGTCCACGATAATTCCGACCATTTCCAACCCCCTGACAAAAAATTAATTACAAATACACTACTATAATTTCAATTTACTACAAACCATATGATTTCTGCAACGAATCTCAACCAGAAAGTCCTCAGCTTTAATAAGAAAGACAAAAGACTTTCACACATGGAAACAAAATTAAATTAACCTTCTCATTGTAAAAGAAATTTGCTATGAAAGCTTGCAAAATTTGTGCTGCCCATGGAAAACGAAGCAAATCAAAATATATATGTAAATTTTATGGTTCCTCTTCATAGAGAAAGATGTTTCACACAATATCATATTTCAAAAAAATATTAGAGACTTGTGATAATTATTAAAAAACTTTTTTCAATATTATAATTATAATAATTATTAAATTAATTATATTATAATAATTTAAAAAATTTTTTTTCAATAATACTTAAAATGCATCCTATTGTACAATTTCTGAAAGTTTGCTTGATAAATAACAAAGTTATGATGATTTTTAGTAAAGTACAATGTTTGTCCAAAAACGTGCGGTCTTAAATATATGTCTTACAGATTTCTTAGTGGTAATTAATGGGTTAAGTCAAGTTTTGCACGAAAATTTGTGTCAAACGACGAGGAAACTGGCAGAGAAAATGGAACGTTTCTACATTGCTGTAGAAAAGCATCTTCGTTCGATGAGAAAGGTTCAGAAGTGTCGAGCATGGGTTCCAAAATTTAACCCTTTACACTCTACTCCTTCACAGACATTAGCAACAGAAATTAACCCTTAACGCTCCGACTTTTAATTGCGAATATCGACTACTTGCAAGATTTTAAATTCCACAGTGACGTGTAAATAATAATATTAAAGTAATTCAAAACAATCTTTATTTATCTCAGAAGTAATGCAATTTTGATTAAAATATTTATGTTAATTATAATTCTGTGGTGCCTGAGAGGCACAGTTGAAGGGTTAAGGGTTAAATAGCAATATTTTAGCTTCTACTGTTAACGTTTCTTGATAATAAAAAATTTCCATTTCATGGAGAACTTGAGGGAAACATAGATTTCTCAAAAATAAGTTTTACCATCTGCGATCACTGATCAATGCTGTCCACTCAGAGGAGACATCCGTCTGCAAAGGGTTAAAAGAACACGCTTGAAGCGTTAAGGGTTAAAATAGCAATATTTTAGCTTCTACTGTTAACGTTTCCTGATAATAGAAAATTTCCATTTCGATGGAAAACTTGAGGGAAACATAGATTTCTCAAAAATAAGTTTTACCCTCTGCGATCACTGATCAATGCTGTCCACTCAAAGGAGAGACATTCGTCTGCAAAGGGTTAAAAGAACAAGAACTTAGTTGCCAACAGTAAACAGTTAAAAATCGGAAATAAAATCTGTGATATCACTGTTGATGTACGCACAACCATGATAATAAATAATAAAAAAGCAATTATCATGGTTGTGCGTACATCAACAGTGATACCACAGCTTGTATTTCCAATTTTTAACTATTCACTGATGGCAACTAAGTGTTTTCGTGCGAAACTCGATTTACCTCGAAAATTGCGGAACCAAACCTCGTCGTAAATCGAGAAGCGACTCCGTGCAATCGTGGAGGCACAAGGGAAGCGAGTTTAACAGTTGTAACAGGAACGGAAGTCCTCGTTCGCTGTCTGAGGCCAGTCTACCCTCGCGAACGACTGTTTAGGAGCGACCATCGTAAACCGATTTAACAGTTGGCACGCGTTCCAGCCGCGTTCTTCGAGAAATTGCTCAGCTCCCTATATATACGTCCGTCGAGCCACGTACGAGCCTCGATTAGAATTTATTAGCCGCGATCCAGTTCGCGGCGAGACTCGTCGCGACGTCGAGGCCCTCGTCTTGGTTAAACCCTTTGCAGTCGATGACTTTTTCGGTCGCAGATCATTTTTTCTATTACTAATTTCTTTGTGAGTACCACTAATTTCATTTTTCAACAGTTGAAATTGAATTTAATCTTCACTCTTTGCTAATTTCACCTTCCAAATTCATTTTTGTAAGGCTTCGAAATTTGAAATCGGTCGAAGAGAAACTGCAGTTGCTGTATGAAACGCTATGGCGACTGAGAGTCGCCTCTCGAGCGCAAAGGGTTAAATCACCAAATCATAGCCCAAAACCCCACAAATTAAACATCCATCTCCAATTCAACATCTCGATATTAAATCATATCCCAATCAAACCCAAAACCCCACAAATTAAACATTCATCTCCAATTAAACATTTCGATATTAACCCTTTGCGCTCGATGACTTTTTCGGTCGCAGATCATTTTTTCTATTACTAATTTCTTTGTGAATACCACTAATCTCATTTTTCAACAGTTGAAATTCAATTTAATCTTCACTCTTTGCTAATTTCACCTTCCAAATTCATTTTTGTAAGGCTTCGAAATTTGAAATCAGTCGAAGAGAAACTGCAGTTGCTGTATGAAACGCTATGGCGACTGAGAGTAGCCTCTCGAGCGCAAAGGGTTAAATCACTAAATCATATCCCAAAACCCCAATAATTAAACATCCATCTCCAATTCAACATCTCCATATTAAATCACCAAAATTATATCCCAAAACCCCACAAATTAAACATTCATCTCCAATTAAACATTTCGATATTAACCCTTTACGCTCGATGACTTTTTCGATCGCACATCATTTTATCTATTACTAATTATCCCTTACCATTTAATCTATAACTAATCTGATTTTTCAACGGTTGATAATCAATTTCATCTTCACTCGAGTTAGTTTCACATTCCAGATTCATTTTTATAGAGCTTCAAAAGTTAGAATCAGTCGATGAAGAACTCCAGTTGCTGTATGAAACAGCATGGCGACTGAGAGTCGCCTCTCGAGCACGAAAGGTTAAATGACCCAATCAGGTTGACGCAACTTAAAAAATACAAGAAGAAGAAGAAGAAATATTACTAAGAAAATTGTTCGTTTTATAAACTATCGTCGATTTTTTTGATCCATTAGTTTAACAGCGACATCTACTCTGTGTTTGACGGCCATACTCGTCGCTTGTTCTAAGAAAAGAATTTACGAAATCCAGATTAAAGAACAACAAAACATTGTCTCCTTTTATGTGTTTTACGCGATTTAAAATAATTCTCAAAAGGAATTATAATTAAAAACTGAAATTTGCTTTGATGTTCCTTAACCCTTTGCACTCGACGACTTTTTTCGTGGTCGTACAGCGTCTTCTCTATCGCTAATTTCATCGTGAATACAATTGACCTCGTTTTGTAACAGTTGAAAATTAATGACATCTTTACTCGAGCCAATTTCACTTTTCAAATCCATTTCTGTGGGGCTTCAGAACTTAAAATCATGAAAAACTCGAGTTGCTGCACGAAACGCAATGGCGACTGAGAGTCACCTTTCGAGCGCAAAGGGTTAATCCTGCCAGACGCTGTTCCGTTGCGAGCAACGAGTCGATCGAGCTGGAAAACTTCGAGCAGAGACTCGCATACTTGTTCGTTGAAGGATTTTGTTGGAGAAATCCAAATCGAGCGCTATAATTATACTTTTGTACTAATTTTATTAGCCAAGTTTTGCAGCTCTCTGACTTCTCATCGCCTGAATTAAATAATCTGGCAATTATTTCACATATTAAAAAAAGAAACATAGACTAAATCCATTTGAAAAGATTTTTGAAAGATTGCAAAAGAACATTAACAAATCTTGAAGAAAACAACACAGAAAGATGTTGTTCCATGCAAAAAAGTTTAGAATTTGTTCTGGGGTTCATGAAAGGGACTCAATCTTACAATTTTCTGGTTTATCATCACTTGAAATAAAAATTTAGCAATTGTTTTCCATATTCGAACAGAAAACCTACAAAATCCATTTCTTTTTGACTTCTCATCGCCTGAAATACAAATCTAGCAATTACCTACATAATTACATATAATTATATACATATATAATCATATAGTATATTTCCAATATTCAAACAAAAAACACACAAAATCTATTTCATTCTGACTTCTCATTGCCTGAAATACAAATCTAGCAATTACCTATATAATTATATATACTTATAATTAATATAATTAATCATAAAGTATAATATTTCCCATATTCAAACAAAAAGCACACAAAATCCATTTCATTCTGACTTCTCATCGCCTGAACCAAAAATCTCGCAATTATTTCCCACCCTCGAACAAAAAACATACACAACCACCATTTGAGTATCGATATAAAATCAATATTATCGTTTACCATGCAAACTAATTCTGGACCTCCTCTAATTCTCAGCTTCTCGTTCATCGTTCGCGGTTCGACTAAAATTAGAAAAAATCAGAAATGGAACGCGTCGTTCGTCGAATTTCAGCAAGTGCCGCCTCGAGAGACCTGGCGACGAGATTCAATGATGGTGGTAGTGGAGAACGCGTCCTGTTTTCGCAGGCTGGGATAAATTCGCTGGCCACGGCGATGAAATTCCCGCGCGCGATAAATTTCCCAGCTGCGGTAATTGTAGCCACGGAAATTGCACGGATAATCCAGGCTGTCGGCTCTGAGAACGATCGAGCGGTGTTATTAAGCGTCGCGACGCCCACGACGCTTCGCCAAATGAGCGCGCTCGAGTTCTTTCCCGCGCGTTTACGAAACTGTTCAATGCGCACGGAATAGATAGTTTGTCTATTATGCGCTTCAAACGATGTTTTAATTACGCTTGAATATTTAGGGGTAGGTGTAACAATACGTGCAGATAATCGTTGTTTCTTGATTTTAATATGTTTCATTGGAATGTATGACTAGTTGTGAACTATGCTGTTTTGAATGGGTTTAAAGAATGTGTAAGCCTGAAGAGTCAGGGTGGATGTCTGATTAGAATTCTGGTGTTCTGAGTAATTCCCATCAAATATAAACCAACTGATGGAAGTACTGATTGCAATGTCACGAATTTCGCTGAGGGGAGCGAATTGGTTGCATAGAATTGTTAGAGAAATGGTTAAAAATGAAAAACAGTGTCACTCGCAGGTACCAAGTGCACCCTTTCGCGTGTCTTCAGCCTCGAGCAAAAGCTACCGCTAAAACAATATTGTAGCAATTGTTTTTGTTGCTAACGGCTCTCAGCAATAGAAAATTTCCATTTCAATAGAAAGCTTGAGAGAAACATGTATTCCTCAAGAAGCTACAGTGAAATAAGTTTAACATCCTCCATCACTAATCAATGCTGATGCAAAGAGTTAATATTGCTACTGTTCAATGCGCACGAATAGACAGTTTTTCTATTATGCGCTTCAAACGATGTTTTAGTTACGCTTGAATATTTAGGGGTAGGTGTAACAATACGTGCAGATAATCGTTGTTTCTTGATTTTAATATGTGCGATTGGAATGTATGACTAGTTGTGACCTATACTGTTTTGAATGTGTTTAAAGAATGTGTAAGCTGAAGAGTCAGGGTGGACTGTCTGATTAGAATTCTGATGTTCTGTGTGATTCCCATCAAATATAAACCATCTGATGGGATTGGCTTATTCAGCCAAGACAAACGGATTCGTTGATCGCAATGTCACGAATTTTGCTGAGGAAAACGTGCATAGATTTGTTAGAAAATGGTTAAAAATGACCGCCTCCAAACCAAGTGCACCCTCAAGTTCACTTTATGACGCGCCTTGACCTTTTTTTTTCAAACATCCAGGATAAAAATAAAATTGAGTAGGACAAATGTTCTTCTGTATTTAAAAAAAATTAAGAAGTGAAAAAGAGTTATGGTTGCTTTGAAGAAAACATTGATATACTATTTAATCGGTTATTATTGTAGCAAGCAGCAGGGGTTTAACCCTTTGCGCTTGGGTGTCTTCTCTGAGCGGACATCAGCATTGAGAAATTTTTTAGAAATTCATGTTTCCCTCAAGTTTTCTATTGAAATGGAAATTTTCTGTTGTTGGGAGACGCTATTGCTACAATATTGCAAGAATATTGCTATTGTAGCTATTGTTTCTATTGTTAACGTCGACCAACAATAGAAAATTGCCCACTGTTAAAATATTGCTATTTTAGAAACAATTTCTATTGCTAACGTCCTCCAGCGGTAGAAACTTCCCCATTGCTAAAATATTGCTAAAAATATTCCAAAAATATTGCTATTTTGGAAATAATTTCTATTGCCAATGTCCTCCAGCGGTAGAAACTTCCCCATTGCTAAAATATTGCTAAAAATATTGCAAAAATATTGCAGTTTTAGTAATAATTTCTATAGTTAATATCTCTCAGCAACAGAAAATTTCCTATCGCTAAAATATTGCTATTTTAGCAATAGTTTCTATTGCTAACATCCTTCAGGGGTAGAAACTTAGGGGTAGGGGTAGAAAATATTGTTATCGATTATTTTCGAGATATTATACAATAAAATGTATGCGCCATCTTGAGAAAAACTAAGATTATTCGATAAAATGTCTGAAATTGAAGTCACGCGGACCCATAAAGGATTAAAATATTTCATCTTTTATTAACATTATTGGATTTATTTAATATTACATGAAATAAAGTAACTTTTATTTCCACACAAAAGCCAATATTTTCATAAATATAAAATAATTATTCCCATTAACATTTCTATCGATTAACCCTACATTTTTAAATTAAAGATCATCTCTAGAACACATAACTAAATTCGTCTTCAGCTCAAAAATAACTGGTACCATTAAAAAAACTCAAAAACTCTGACCTTGTCTTCCAATTTAAAAAAAAAAAAAGAAGAATTTCTTAGAAATCTGTAATATTCAAACATACAGCGGATGAAACACTAACTAACTTTTGTCAAGAACATTATCTCTGTGGTACATCAGAAGTGGTTAAAAAATACTGGTCAATGTTACAAGACACGCACCCTGTATACAATGCATCAGCTCTCGCGGTTTTAAAGCACTTCTCATAATCGCAGCTCGATCCGCAACTACGTACGCGTTAAGACACGGTTTACACGAGCGTTCGCGAACAGTTTACGAACGGAATGGGAACCGAATTTCCCAGAAATCGTTTATTCGTATACTCTTCCGAGCCCTGCGGATCTCACAGCCATTAGTCATAGTCGAAATAACTCGAGATTCGTAGAAGGCATGTGGAACGCGCAGCGCGACTGCAACCTCGATTTACGAAACGACGACACTGTCCATCTATTCTTATTTCTCATTACTTTAATTGCACTTTTCTGCGCTTTTCCGTTTTCAATATGGCGACTTTTAAGGTTTTAAATTAGATTGGTTCGTGCGACGTGTGATTTAGGATCGAGTAACGATTCTAAGTGGTAGAAAACAATTATATCTTGATTTACAGAACGCCAACACTCCATTTCTTTCCATTTTTGTCATTTTAATTGCACTTTTCTCTGCTTTCCTGTTCTCCAATATGGCGATTTTTAAGATATTAAGCTAGATTGGGTCGTGTGACACGTGATTAAGGATTGAGTAACGATTTTAAATGGTAGAAAACAATTAGATCTCGATTTACAGAACGCCAACACTGTCGATTCTCATTTCTTATTAATTACACTTTCCTCCACTTTTCTGTTCTCCAATATGGCGATTTCGAAGGTTATGGACTCGATTCTAGATGGTAGAAAACAATTAGATCTCGATTTACAGAACGCCAACATTGTCGATTCTCATTTTTTATCATTAATTACACTTTCCTCCACTTTTCTGTTCTCCAGTATGGCGATTTGGAAGGTTATGTACTCGATTGGCTCGTGTTACGCGTGATTAAGGATCGAGTAACGATTCTAGATGGTAGAAAACAGTGATATCTTGATTTACAGAATGCCAACACTCCATTTATTCTCATTTTTGTCATTTTAATTGCACTTTTCTGCGTTCTTCTGTTCTCCAATATGGCGATTTCGAAGGTTATGGACTCGATTGGCTCGTGTTACGCGTGATTAAGGATCGTGTAACGATTCTAGATGGTAGAAAACAATTATATCTTGATTTACAGAACGCCAACATTCCATTTCTTTCCATTTTTGTCATTTTAATTACACTTTTCTCTGCTTTTCTGTTCTCCAATATGGCGATTTCGAAGGTTATGGACTCGATTGGCTCGTGCTACGCGTGATTAAGGATCGAGTAACGATTCTAAATGATATAAAACAATTACATCTTGATTTACAGAATGCCGCGTCATAAAGTGAAGTTGAGGGTGCACTTGGTTTGGAGGCGGTCATTTTTAACCATTTTCTAACAAATCTATGCACGTTTCCCTCAGCAAAATTCGTGACATTGCGATAAACGAATCCGTTTGTCTTGGCTGAATAAGCCACTCCCATCAGATGGTTTATATTTGATGGGAATTACTCAGAACACCAGAATTCTAATCAGACATCCACCCTGATTCTTCAGGCTTACACATTCTTTAAACCCATTCAAAACAGTATAGTTCACAACTAGTCATACATTCCAATGAAACATATTAAAATCAAGAAACAACGATTATCTGCACGTATTGTTACACCTACCCCTAAATATTCAAGCGTAATTAAAACATCGCTTGAAGCGCATAATAGACAACCTATCTATTCCGTGCGCACTGAACAGTTCGTTTTTGCCGTAAGTGACAGCCAACGTCCAAAATCGTTCGAAGTGCAAAGGGTTAATGGTCCAAGCGGGGATTAAAAAATGGCTGGAGCTCGTTCAATAATCGCATGTACGCGCAGGGGCTCATAATTCGCGGTGGTACGCGACGGGGACGACTGCGTTCGTACCCATAACTCGATCTAATTGGTCGTTGGTGTAAAAGGTATTCGATAATTACACGGTAATCCGTTCACGCTGTCGCTATCGTCCGCGGTCGTAATTCAATATAATCGCCAGCCGTGGTAATTAACCGGGCGTCGATTAATAGCGGCCGACAAGCGGAGCAGGTCCTTTATTTTTCTTCCGCTTTGACGGACCCGTTGCGTGGCTGGCGACCGCGACGTTCCGGCTGTAAACACGCCCTGACATTTCCACCAGCTATTTGCATAATTGCGCGCGCGCGCGTTTACTGTGGCCATCGCCCACGCGAACGAGCGCTGCGCCCCGCGAGACCTCGGCCTCCTGACCCCCGCGTGGTTTCGATGCTCCTCAGAGACTTGAAATGAGGAACCTCAAACAGAGCACATTCGACATCCACCAAATTTTGTTCTTTCTCTTTTTTTTTTTTTTTGGAGTTGCGAGTATGGAATAATTTTTGTTCTTGGACGAAGTTAGGTTCTTCGAGGTCAAGACAATGTTTAACACTAGGTTCTGACACTAGGAAGGCGTGAAATTGACGCGTTTCGAATTTCATATGGATAATTACAAAAATTAGCCTTCTGACCCCGTGCGATTTCTTTGCTCCTCAGAGACTTGAACTTTCGAACCTCAAACAGAGTACATTCAACATCCACCAAATTTTGCTCTTTCTCTTTTTTGGGGGGGGGGGGAGTTGCGAGTATGGAATAATTTTGGTTTTTGATTCAATTTCGGTTCTTCGAAGTGAAGACAATCTTTAACACTAGGTTCTGACACTAGGAAGGCGTGAAATTGACGCGTTTCGAATTTCATATGGATAATTACAAAAATTAGCCTTCTGACCCCGTGCGATTTCTTTGCTCCTCAGAGACTTGAACTTTCGAACCTCAAACAGAGTACATTCAACATCCACCAAATTTTGTTCTTTCTCTTTTTTTTTTTTTTTTTTGGAGTTGCGAGTATGGAATAATTTTTGTTCTTGAACCAAGTTAGCTTCTTCGAGGTGAAGACAATTTTTAACACTAGGTTTTGACACTTGGGACGCATCAAATTGACGCATTTCGAATTTGATTAGAATAACCTTGGTCTCTTGACCCCCGCGCCAGTTTGATGCTCCTCAGAGGCTCCAACTTTCGAACCTCAAACAGAACACATTCAACATCCACCAAATTTTGTTCTTTCTCTTTTTTTTTGGAGTTGCGAGTATGGAATAACTTTTGTTCTTGAACCAAGTTAGGTTCTTCGAGGTCAAGACAATTTTTAACACTAGGTTTTGACACTTGGGACGCATCAAATTGACGCATTTCGAATTTGATTAGAATAATCTTGGCTTCCTAACCCCTGCGCGATTTTCTTCACATTTGATTAGAATAACCTTGGCCTCCTGACCCCTGCGTGGTTTCGATGCTCCTCAGAGGCTTGAACTTTCGAACCTCAAACAAAGTACATTCAACATCCACCAAATTTTGTTCTTTCTCTTTTTTTTTTGGAGTTGCGAGTATGGAATAACTTTTGTTCTTGAACCAAGTTAGGTTCTTCGAGGTGAAGAGAATTTTTAACACTAGCCGCGAGAAACAGATCAGGGCTAAACACAGAGCTATTTCGAGTTATTCCCCAAGCGGAAGAGGGAAAAGCTGGGAGAAACAGGTCGAGCTATTTCGGTCGAGGTCATCGGACGGAGAATTGAATTCCCGTTTAATTGAAATTGGATTGCGAACGGAACAGCGCCGCTGGCTGACCGGGGGCGAAACGGAGTGCCGGAAATTTCCTGGGAACACATGACGTGCATCATCGTTCGTTGCCAACTGTTTTTCTTCGATCCAGCTCTGTTGTTCTGCGCGTTCATTGGTTCAAAAACAGAAATAATTCCATACTTCTCTAACAAACTCGCAGCTTCAAAAAAAAAAAGAGGAGAACAAAATTTTGGGGGTGCTGAATGTGTTGTGTTCGAAAGTTCGAATTTTGGAGGAGCATTGAAACAGTGTAGGGGTCAGGAGGCCAAGGAGGCCAAGGATTACCACAATAAAATTATTTTAATTCGTGTACCATAAAGAAGAAAAAAAAATATATATTGACCTATCAATCATGAAGTTAAAGTAGAAAAACGAACCTCAATAAAATTACATCAGTTATAATAATTAGTTCTTCTTACTTTTTTTATGTTTCATATTTTAATATAAAGTTTAATGAAAAGTTTTCTCAGAGGGGTGAAAATAACCCCTTTCCTTTAGGTAAACCTAGTGTTAAATAAAATTTCTTTAATTCGTGGATCATTAAAACTATTATTATTATTATGAAAACTGTATCACTTAAATACCATAATTACCATAACAAAATTATTTTAATTCGTGTACCATAAAAAAGAAAAAAAAATATATAAATTGACCTATCAATCATGAAGTTAAAGTAGAAAAACGAACCACAATAAAATTACATCAGTTATAATAATTAGTTTTTATTACTTTTTTTATTTTTCACATATTAATATAAAGTTTAAGGAAAAATTTTCTCAGAGGGGTGAAAATAACCCCCTTCCTTTAGGTAAACCTAGTGTTAAATAAAATTTCTTTAATTCGTGGACCATTAAAACTATTATTATTATTATGAAAACTGTATTACTTAAATAGCATAAGTACCACAACAAAATTATTTTAATTCGTGTACCATAAAAAAGAAAAAAAAATTGACCTATCAATCATGAAGTTAAAGTAAAAAAACGAACCACAATAAAATTACATCAGTTATAATAATTAGTTCTTCTTACTTTTTTTATTTTTCATATTCTAATATAAAGTTTAATGAAAAGTTTTCTCAGAGGGGTGAAAATAACCCCTTTCCTTTAGGTAAACCTAGTGTTAAATAAAATTTCTTTAATTCGTGGACCATTAAAACTATTATTATTATTATGAAAACTGTATTACTTAAATACCCTTAAATACTTAATTACCACAATAAAATTATTTTAATTCGTGTACCACAAAAAGGAAAAAAAAAATTTCCACAGCGTTTCGCAGTCATCATCGACGATATTTAATTAATCCTCCATTTCGCGATATCAATTATTCCACGACACCCAACGGTGACGAGCGTCTTCGCAAAACAACGGCCTACCAGCCTGATTGTTGAAGCTCGTTAATTATCCGCGAGCGAAGACGAGCCAGCCTTAACAACGCATCAACGTGGAACAAGGGATGTTTCCATCCGCGGTACCAATTCCATGGTTCCTCGCGTAGTCCTCGCGATTCGAGAGACAAACGAGATTACGTTGCACGCGCTTCCATTGATTAATTAAAACGCGCGAGCCTTTGTTCGCCCGCGTTCCCCCGCCTTATTATTAATCTCAACCGCTTATTAAGCAGCTTGGAAAATTGCTACGCGTTTCGAGCACGCGACCTGATTACCTCGACGTTATCTGTCGACTCCCATAGCTTCAGGATGACTCCTTGTAGGCTGAAGTCACTTTTCTATTTTGCATAATTTTGTGCAGTGTGAATTATGCTGCGTGCGTTGTGATAATTGATGGAATCACGAAAGGTGGTAGAGTGTTTTGTGATGGAGAATAAAATTTGTGTTCTTTGGGGGATGATCGAGCTTCAGAATTTATTTAGTGCAGTTGATGGATTGGTAAATTGGTGTATTGCAGGTGGTGTGATTGGAATGGAAGGTAATTCCTTTTTTTATCGATAATTGAAATACTAATTAATATTAATATTATGTTTATTATGAACTTGAGTTATTGTAAATTATTAATATTAAGTTTAATGTAAAATATTAGTCTTGTCTTAGTCTTGTTTATGTTTCTAAAAAGAATAAGGGTTGTTGTTAAGTCTAAAGCTTCCTCTTCGACACAATTCAAATCTTGATCACCATTCGTGCAATTTACAATGCTCACACATAAATACCAATACTTGCACTCTGCAGCTACGTACAGACTTTCCATCCCCTAAAATCACAGAAGTTAATTACAGAATATTATTTATAATTGAGATTCCTTTCACCAAAACCCATAGCAATATTTTAGCAATAGTTTCTATTCTTGTTCGAGGAAGAAACAGAGCGCAAAGGGTTAATTCGAACCACTTTCGAAGAGTTTCGAGTGTAAGGGTTAAGAAGAATTTACTGAGGATGTTAGACGAACTTTGTATTATGGAACTCGTGTACAGTGAACATTGCGAACTCTCAAGATCTCGATAATTATTGTAATATGAATTTAGCGTTGCTTAGGACAGAAGTTTCTCTCGATTTTACGACGCTCTGATACGTGTTTTAGAGAAGAAAATATTCAATTATAGAATAAAATATTGGTATTTTAGCAGTTGTTTCTATTGTTAGCGTCTTCTAGCAATAAAAAAGTTGTTATTGCTAAAATACTGCTAAAATATTACTATTTTAGCCATTGTTTCTATTGCCAACGTCTCCCAGCAATAGAAAAGTTCCTATTGCCAAAATATTACTGGTTTAGCAACAGTTTCTATTACTAATGTCTCCCAGTAATAGAAAAGTTCCTATTGCTAAAATATTGCAAAACAAAATCGCTATTTTAGCAATTGTTTCCATTGCCAACGTCTTCCAGCATTAGAAAATTTCCTATCGCTAAAATATTGCTATTTTATCAATAGTTTCTATTGCTAACGTCCTCCAGCGGTAGAAACTTCCCCATTGCTACAATATTGCTAAAACTATTGCAAAAATATTGATATTTTGGAAATAATTTCTATTGTTAATGTCCTCCAGGGATAGAAACTTTATCATTGCTAAAATATTGCTAAAATATTGATATTTTGGAAATAATTTCTATTGTTAATGTCCTCCAGGGATAGAAACTTTATCATTGCTAAAATATTGCTAAAATATTGCTATTTTGGAAATAATTTCTATCGCTAACGTCCTCCAGGGGTAGAAACTTTTCCAATGCTAAAATATTGCTAAAAATATTGCAGAAATATTGATATTTTGGAAATAATTTCTATTATTAACGTCTCTCAGCAATAGAAAATTTTCCCTTGTTGAAATATTGCTAAAATATTGCTAAAAATATTGCTATTTTGGAAATAATTTCTATTGCTAACGTCCACCAGGGGTAGAAACTTTCCCACTGCTAAAATATTGCAAAAATATTGCTATTTTAGAAATAATTTCTGTAGTTAACATCTCTTAGCAACAGAAAATTTCCTATCGCTAAAATATTGCTACTTTATCAATAGTTTCTATTGCTAACATCCTCCAGAGGTAGAAACTTCTCCATTGCTAAAATATTGCTAAAAATATTGCAAAAATATTGCTATTTTAGAAATAGTTTCTATTGCCAACGTCTCTCTTTAACATGTCTAACTTTAACAATAATTTCTATTACAAACGCCCAGAAAAAAGCAGAGTGCAAAGGGTTAAACTTCACATTGCGTCTACGCAACGTGGAAAGAAGAAGTGGGTTAACCCTTTGCGCTCGTGAGGCGCCATTGCGTCTCATACGACTGATTTGAAGTTTCGAAGACCCCCAAAAATGGATTTGAAAAGTGAAATTGGCTCGAGTAAAGGTGTCATTAATTTCCAACTGTTGCAAAACGAGGTCGATTGCATTCGCGATGAAATTAGCGATAGAGAAGACGCTGTACGACGAAAAAAGTCGTCGAATGCAAAGGGTTAAGGAACATCAAAGCAAATTTCAGTTTTTAATTATAATTCCTTTTGAGAATTATTTTAAATCGCGTGAAACACATAGAAGACAACTCGGGAGTCGAGTCTCATCGACTAATTTGATGTTTCGAAGCCCCACAAAAATGGATTTTAAAAGTGAAATTGGCTCGAGTAAAGATGTCATTAATTTTCAACTGTTGCAAAACGAGGTCAATTGCATTCGCGATGAAATTAGCGATAGAGAAGACGCTGTACGACGAAAAAAGTCGTCGAGTGCAAAGGGTTAAGGAACATCAAAGCAAATTTCAGTTTTTAATTATAATTCCTTTTGAGAATTATTTTAAATCGCGTGAAACACATAGAAGACAACTCGGGAGTCGAGTCTCATCGACTAATTTGATGTTTCGAAGCCCCACAAAAATGGATTTGAAAAGTGAAATTAACTCGAGTAAAGATGAAATTGATTTTTAAATGTTGCAAAGTGTGTGTGACCACGTGTGTTGTGACCACGAAAAAAGTCGTCGCGAGTGCAAAGGGTTGAAATCCAGCCGGTGGTCCATCAGGATCCCAATGGCGGATCGCGCGCGTGTCCTCCTTGTCCGATATTATCGAGGCGCGTGTAGAGGAACGGAATTAGCGTGGAAAAGGGAGCCCGTGGACGACTTCATCGGACACAGAAACAGCTTGTAACGTTCCGCGAAAACAGGTAACCGTGAGAGGAGCAGGGGAATGGAGGAGAACGGTCGAGGAGGGACCAGTTGGCAAAAAGAAGGGTGGAGGCCACGGCTCTTGGCCGCCGCGGTACAAATCTATGGAATCTGTCGAAAGAGAGGGCCGCCACTACCTGAAAAAGTAGTCTCAGCTCGTATCTGATGTCGCAGCAATTTATGTGCGCGATGAAAATCCACGGTAGCAGGGAACATCCTCCAGACGATCGAATCGATTCGTCCTTTTTTTCCTTGTTTTTACCTAGTTTCGTCGACGTTTTTTTGAATTTGTTCCACGTATTTCGAATCGAGTTTTGGGTTGTCAGGACTAGTTTCTAACCCTTTGCGCACTCCTTTGTCGAGTGTGACTGGACATCAGTGAAACAAGTGTAAGCAACAACGTTCGAGAGTTATATGTAATCTAATTAGTAAACAGAATTGTTTGCAAACAGCAGTCGAAGAACTGTCCTACAATATTTTAATAAAAGGGAGTTGGTGGCAAGGAAATTGAAAAATAATTCGATGCGCAAAGGATTAAGGGAATTAGGAGAGTTTTCCTTTGGATTTCAATGATATAATAATTAATTTTCATAGTATTTCACATTTATGTTTAAAAATAGATATTCCTTTATATTTCAAATTATTCTGAGATACTCAATTACAATGGATACCTTTACAAAATTTTTTTACAATTTATACAGCAGCATCTTTATGTCACACTATAAAAATATACACAATTCATAATAATACACTCATAATTAATTTTCCAATTCTCTGTTTTACAAACACACTCAACAAATTGAAAAAAATTCGAATCTCAACCAGATCTTTAATCAGTCTCTTGATACAGGAGAATAGTAACCTGTTGACTCCAAAATGGACGCATTAAAAATATTTTCCACGCGTAAATCTAAATTTTACAACCAGCACCAAGCGTTCTCCGCGTTCGTTGCTGGCGATTCGACTCAGCGATAATTCCTCCATTAAAGAAACAGAAGAACGCGCAGAGGACGCGCATAAACGGTCATAGTCTTATAGATCTTTAATCAATCTCTTGATACAGGAGAATGGTAACCTGTTGACTCCAAAATGGACGCATTAAAAATATTTTCCACCCGTAAATCTAAATTTTACAACCAGCACCAAGCGTTCTCCGCGTTCGTTGCTGGCGATTCGACTCAGCGATAATTCCTCCATTAAAGAAACAGAAGAACGCGCAGAGGACGCGCATAAACGGTCATAGTCTTATAGATCTTTAATCAATCTCTTGATACAGGAGAATGGTAACCTGTTGACTCCAAAATGGACGCATTAAAAATATTTTCCACGCGTTAATTTAAATTTTACAACCAGCAGCAAGCGTTCTCCGCGTTCGTTGCTGGCGATTCGACTCAGCGATAATTCCTCCATTAAAGAAACAGAAGAACGCGCAGAGGACGCGCATAAACGGTCATAGTCTTATAGATCTTTAATCAATCTCTTGATACAGGAGAATGGTAACCTGTTGACTCCAAAATGGACGCATTAAAAATATTTTCCACGCGTAAATCTAAATTTTACAACCAGCACCAAGCGTTCTCCGCGTTCGTTGCTGGCGATTCGACTCAGCGATAGTTCCTCCATTAAAGAAACAGAAGAACGCGCAGAGGACGCGCATAAACGGTCATAGTCTTATAGATCTTTAATCAATCTCTTGATACAGGAGAATGGTAACCTGTTGACTCCAAAATGGACGCATTAAAAATATTTTCCACGCGTTAATCTAAATTTTACAACCAACAGCAAGCGTTCTCCGCGTTCGTTGCTGGCGATTCGACTCAGCGATAATTCCTCCATTAAAGAAACAGAAGAACGCGCAGAGGACGCGCATAAACGGTCATAGTCTTATAGATCTTTAATCAATCTCTTGATACAGGAGAATGGTAACCTGTTGACTTCAAAATGGACGCATTAAAAATATTTTCCACGCGTTAATCTAAATTTTACAACCAGCACCAAGCGTTCTCCGCGTTCGTTGCTGGCGATTCGACTCAGCGATAATTCCTCCATTAAAGAAACAGAAGAACGCGCAGAGGACGCGCATAAACGGTCATAGTCTTATAGATCTTTAATCAATCTCTTGATACAGGAGAATGGTAACCTGTTGACTCCAAAATGGACGCATTAAAAATATTTTCCACGCGTTAATTTAAATTTTACAACCAGCAGCAAGCGTTCTTCGCGTTCGTTGCTGGCGATTCGACTCAGCGATAATTCCTCCATTAAAGAAACAGAAGAACGCGCAGAGGACGCGCATAAAAGGTCATAGTCTTATAGATCTTTAATCAATCTCTTGATACAGGAGAATGGTAACCTGTTGACTCCAAAATGGACGCATTAAAAATATTTTCCACCCGTAAATCTAAATTTTACAACCAGCAGCAAGCGTTCTCCGCGTTCGTTGCTGGCGATTCGACTCAGCGATAATTCCTCCATTAAAGAAACAGAAGAACGCGCAGAGGACGCGCATAAACGGTCATAGTCTTATAGATCTTTAATCAATCTCTTGATACAGGAGAATGGTAACCTGTTGACTTCAAAATGGACGCATTAAAAATATTTTCCACGCGTAAATCTAAATTTTACAACCAGCACCAAGCGTTCTCCGCGTTCGTTGCTGGCGATTCGACTCAGCGATAATTCCTCCATTAAAGAAACAGAAGAACGCGCAGAGGACGCGCATAAACGGTCATAGTCTTATAGATCTTTAATCAATCTCTTGATACAGGAGAATGGTAACCTGTTGACTCCAAAATGGACGCATTAAAAATATTTTCCACGCGTTAATCTAAATTTTACAACCAGCAGCAAGCGTTCTCCGCGTTCGTTGCTGGCGATTCGACTCAGCGATAATTCCTCCATTAAAGAAACAGAAGAACGCGCAGAGGACGCGCATAAACGATCATAGATAGTGAAAAAGGGTGCTGCAAGAAAATTGTGTATGTATATACGCGTGTAATGAGCGGTGGCTGGCTGTTTTTCTCGCTGCAACGCGGCGGTTCGCGTCGCTCCCTTTCTTCTCGTGGTCCTCGAAGCCGCAGCCAGAGGAAACGGTGTCATAATTCACTTTAGAGAACTCTTCCACGCTCTGTCGTCGTAGGTATCCTGAGCACGTTTCGTTGTGTGGCTATCGCGTGGCCCAAAGAAATTCCCCATCGAGAATAGAACTTTCCCAGCAATTTGAAACACCGTCACGGTGTGGCTGTGATCAGCGAAGATTCGAGGGACAATAGCCTCTCCGCCATCATCGTTTGTTTCCTCAATCCACTCGAGATGGCTCACTTTTTTCAAAGACCAACCCCAGAAGCTGAAATTTTAATTTTAATTTATTAATTCATTCCAGACGACTTATTTATTTGGAGACCAGAAGCTGAAATTTTAATTTTAATTTATTAATTCATTCGAGACGACTTATTTATTTGGAGACCAGAAGTTGAAATTTTAATTTTAATTTATCAATTCATTCGAGACGACTTATTTATTTGGAGACCAACCTGAGAAGCTGAAATTTTTAGTTCAGTTTTTAACCCTTGGCAGTCGTATCGAGTTTATACATAGGTGTCGTACTAATTGGAATTAATTTTCGCTGAACGAAGGGTAATGCGTGACTTGCAAGGTTATGAAGGAAAAGTAAAATTATTAATTGTTTTTTAAAGTTTAGATATATAAAAATTGAATTTTATATTTCTCTGTGGTATCTTTCAAAGCAGTCTCCAATATGAAGCCCTGAAAATAATTAATTTGGCGACTCCCTTAATTTTTCTGCTAGTTCGAAGAGTCAAAATAAAATTCGCCATTGCTATTTTCAATTTCACCCTTTCTTTTCATCATTTTAAAATATTTTAAGAAGCAAAAATGGCTGATTACACTTAAACACCATTGGCAAAATATTATTTCAAATTCTGTGTATCTCTGAAGCTTGTCGACTTAGTATAATACAATAAGAGTATTATGGTTCTTTTTGTGGTGGCTGAGAGTAGACACACGACCGTGAAGGGTTAATTATTAATTCGCCATCAAACTCAGCAACTCTGCCTTCACTTTCATCCTTTCTTTTCATCATTTTCAAATATTTTAAGAAGCAAAAATGTCTGATTACACTTAAACACAATTGACAAATTATTATTTCAAATTCTGCGTATCTTTGAAGCTTGTCGACTTAGTATAATGCAATAAGATTATTATGGTTCTTTTTTGGTGTGTCTGAGAGTAGACACACGATCGCAAAGGGTTAATTTTTAATTTTATTTGAAACCAATTTCATTTCGACGCCTAATTTTCCCGTCTCGACTCATAGTTTCAATTAAATATCATTGCACGCGTCTGTTTGGCTCTGAAAGGTGTGCAATTCGTCTCGAATGGGTGAATAAAAGGGCTCGTGGAGATCTGTGACCCTAAATTTATTGGCGAACCTATTTGTTACGTAAAGAAATGTCGAGAGCTACTTGTTACGTTTCCTGGATGACATTGAAGCGGTTTGGAGCGACGTGGCACGGAATTCAGTCGTATTTCTAAAGATATTCCCTCTTTTGTAGAGTACTGAGCCTTCTCGTGAAACGTAACCTCTTTGTTTTACTGAGCGCGCATTTTGGAGAGCCGCCATTTTGGTGCACTTGCTGTTAGTCGAATAAGTTCTTAACTTTCGCAGTTAATTCCCTCAGAGGCGACACCTGAGTGCAAAGGGTTAATTTGCACGAAAAAATTGCATATAAAAAAGTGGCATATAAAAAAATATTTTTTTATACAAAGTAAAATAAAAATTTCATTTTATTATTTGATACAATTATCACTCATTCATTTTATCGTTTGTTACCACTAATATTTGTAACTATCAAATAATTTAAACAATCTTTAGCAATATTCAATATCAACCACTACTGTATACAATTAATACAACACTTGTCGCGCATTCGTAAACATGTACACAAACAATAACATCTGAAACGCGACAAGCAAGCAGAGCTTCGTAGCGTAAACATTACACAAAAATTCCCTCTCATCGTTCTTTCAAAACGCGCCTAAGTATAAAATAACTCGAATAGAAACGAGTCGTCTCGAATAGGTCGAATCGTTCGAAAGCTCGCTAGAGGAAGCTGCTCGTCCTGGCCATCGACAGCTACGTAACTAGGAGCTAGAAAATCGAGCGTGCTCTCGTGCTCGAGCGTGAGAAAGACGAGAGAGCTTCAGAGCCGTGGGGAAGAAGAGGGTGGAGGAGGTTCGAAGAGGGTGGAGGAGGAAAAGGAAGCAAAAGGAGAGCGTAGGAACGACGGTGGTAGGCGGGACCAGTCTCGACCTGGTGAAATTCCAGCGTCTACCGGGTGCTCGGTGAACGGAGGCTGCGAAACGCCATGCAAATTGGAGAACCGTCCGCGTTAATTAATCGTGGCATCGCGCGGCAGACTGGACCGCGGCTGCAGCATTTTTCTCCGCTCCAACGACGACTTTCTATGCTAAGTGGATCGCTCGACGATGACGAATGGAAACGGAGGCCGTGGCAGCGTTCTTCCGCCAGCGATAAATTAACTGGCCATCGAGCTTTCCGCCTCGACCACTCGTGGAGAACCGCGCTTATCGCAGGGGATGCTCGAATCAATTTTTACGCGTACAATTTCGCTGATGATCGACGAACTTATTATTATTTAGTCGACAGAGACGAATATTAGTGCTGCAACGACTGAGATTGCAGCATATTGTGGGGAACGAGAAATGTAAAGATGAGTGTGCGAATGATGTTATTGCGAAAAACAAAAGGTAATCAGGAATATTCTCGAATATTGATTGTTCGAGAATATTCCAAACCTTGTGTACAAGGCAGAATGTGTGTGCTAATGAGCGAGTATGAGAGTGTTTTGAAAACAAGGACAAGGATCTAGAATGTTCGGTGAACGAAAGGTATAAAAGCGTGTGTGTGCGAAGTTCACGGTCAGAGTCAGTTAATCAGTCAAGCAGTCAATCAATTTGTGTCTAAATAAAAGTGTTTCTTAAATAATTCCTACAATATATATAAGTTTTTTAACTTGATACAGTTTAATTTAACCCTTTGCGCTTGAAAGGCAGCTTTCAGTCGCCATTGCGTTTCATCCGGCTACTTGAGTTTTTCATCGATTGATTTGAAGTTTCGAAGCGTCGCAAAAATGGATTTCAAACGTGGAATTAAGGTGAATGAAGGTGAAATTGATATTCAAGTGTTGCAGAACGAGATCGATTGTATCTGCAAAGAAATTAGGGATAGAGAAAACGATGTGCGATCGAAAAAGTCGTGCGAAGGATTAAAAGAGGAATTGAAAATGGAACGCTGCGTTAGTGCAACCTTTTTGTCTTCGATTAGTTAATAATCGTAATTGTTATTAAAATATGGCGATTCGTGACTTAAAGTGATTTTGAGGATGTATTAATGTGGATTTAATTGGGCCATTTTTGATGATTTTTGGGATATCCTAAAGTAGATTTAATTTTGAGCTATTTGTAATGATTTGTGGGATACTTTGGAGTGGATTTAATTGGTTTATTTTAAGTGACTTTTAGTACATAATAAAGTGGATTTAATTTAGCCATTTTTAATGATATTTGGAATATATTAAAGTGGATTTAATTGGGCCATTTTTAACGATATTTGAAATATATTAAAGTGGATTTAATGGGACCACTATTAATGATTTCTGGAATATTTTAAAGTGGATTTAATTGAGTCATTTTTAATGATATTTCAAATATATTAAGTGGATTTAATGGGACCACTATTAATGATTTTTGGAATATCTTTAAGTGGATTTAATTGCGGCATTTTTAATGATATTTGAAATATATTAAAGTAGATTTAATCGAGCCATTTTCACGGATTTTCTGGATACTTTAAAGTGGATTTAATTGCGGCATTTTTAATGATATTTGAAATATATTATAGTAGATTTAATCGAGCCATTTTCAATGATATTTAAAATATAGTAAAGTAGATTTAATCGAGCCATTTTCACGGATTTTCTGGGTACTTTAAAGTGGATTTAATTGGAGCATTTCTAATGATATTTGAAATATATTAAAGTGGATTTAATGGGACCACTATCAATGATTTTTGGAATATTTTAAAGTGGATTTAATGGGACCACTATCAATGATTTTTGGAATATTTTTAAGTGGATTTAATGGGACCATTATCAATGATTTTTGGAATATTTTTAAGTGGATTTAATTGGGGCATTTCTAATGATATTTGAAATATATTAAAGTGGATTTAATGGGACCACTATCAATGATTTTTGGAATATTTTTAAGTGGATTTAATGGGACCACTATCAATGATTTTTGGAATATTTTTAAGTGGATTTAATGGGACCACTATCAATGATTTTTGGAATATTTTTAAGTGGATTTAATCAGGCCATTTTTAATGATATTTAAAATATATTAAAGAGTATTTAATTGGGCCATTTTCAATAATTTTCGAGATACTTTAAAGTGAATTTAATGGGACCACTATCAATGATTTTTGGAATATTTTAAAGTGGATTTAATGGGACCACTATCAATGATTTTTGGAATATTTTTAAGTGGATTTAATCAGGCCATTTTTAATGATATTTAAAATATATTAAAGAGTATTTAATTGGGCCATTTTCAATAATTTTCGAGATACTTTAAAGTGAATTTAATGGGACCACTATCAATGATTTTTGGAATATTTTAAACTAGATACAATTGTTCATTAACAGATAGCCAGGAGTCGTTTTTGGTTGATTTCTTCCAGCAGCGGAAGTCTGTTTCTCGCGGAAGGAACAGGTGGCTTTCAGTACGCGGTTTGTAATTCCTCGACGGAGCCTCGCCCAGTCGAAAGCTACTTCGTAAAACTTAGCTGGCGAACTGGAACTTCCCTAACGAGCTGATAATTGCGATTTAACAAGCCGATGGAAGTTTAATAAAGTTCGTTCACGCGGCGAGTTCCCGCCGACTCGTTTACACTTGCTTTCTTATCGTCTGAACGCAGGACTAACTTCGCGAATTAAATTGCTCTCGATCGTTGCTCCTCTGTTAATGTCAGAAACCAGTTTTACTGTTGGTCAAAAATCCTAGGGAAATTTCTACGTAATTTATATTAGGTCTACTGGAAAGTTCTGTTCGATAATTTCGTTTCAAGTTTGAACACGTCTGCGTACGCTCTTTTGAGCCATATATGGCTGTCTCATGCAGATGTGCCCTTCGAAATTAACTAGAGTAAAGGTATTTCGTGGCATTATTAACCCTTTGCAGTCTGCTCCTTCCTGGACGTTGGCAATAAAGGTTAGAAATACTGTTGTAATTGTAATATTTTAACAATGGGGAAGTTTCTATTGCTGGAAGACGTTAGCAATAGAAATTATTTCCAAAATAGCAATATTTTTGCAATGGGGAAGTTTCTATCCTTAGAGGACATAAGCAATAGAAATTATTTCTAAAATATCAATATTTTTGCAATATTTTTAGCAATATTTTAGCAATGGGGATGTTTCTATCCCTAGAGGACATTAGCAATAGAAATTATTTCTAAAATAGCAATATTTTTGCAATATTTTAGCAATGGGGATGTTTCTACCCCTAGAGGACATTAGCAATAGAAATTATTTTCAAAATATCAATATTTTTGCAATATTTTTAGCAATATTTTAGCAATGGGGAAGTTTCTACCCCTAGAGGACGTTAGCAATAGAAATTATTTCCAAAATAGCAATATTTTTGCAATATTTTAGCAATGGGGAAGTTTCTACCCCTAGAGGACATTAGCAATAGAAATTATTTCCAAAATAGCAATATTTCTAGCAATATTTTAGCAATGGGGAAGTTTCTACCCCTGGAGGACGTTAGCAGTAGAAAGTATTGATAAAATAGCAATATTTTAGCGATAGGAAATTTTCTGTTCCTGAGAGACGTTAGCAGTAGAAATTTTTTCTAAAATAGCAACTTTTTTGCAATATTTTTGCAATATTTTAGAAATAGATAATTTTCTACTGCTAGAAGGCGTTAGCAATAGAAAAAATTGCTAAAATAGCAATATTTTAGCAATAGGAAATTTTCTCTTGCTGAGAGACGCTAGCAATGGGAATTTTTTATTTAAAAATAGCAATATGTTAACAATGATAAATTTTCTAACGCTGGAAGACGTTAGCAATAGAAACAATTGCAAAAATAGCAATATTTTAGCAATAGGAAATTTTCTCTTGCTGAGAGACGCTAGCAATGGGAAATTTTGTATTTTAAAATAGCAATATTTTAGAAATAGACAATTTTCTACTGCTGGAAGATATTAGCAATAGAAACAATTGCTAAAATAGCAATATTTTAGCAATAACAAATTTTCTCTTGCTAAGAGACGCTAGCAATGTGAAATTTTGTATTTTAAATTAGCAATATTTTAGAAATAGACAATTTTCTACTGCTGGAAGATATTAGCAATAGAAACAATTGCTAAAATAGCAATATTTTAGCAAGAGGAAATTTTCTCTTGCTAAGAGACGCTAGCAATGGGAAATTTTGTATTTTAAAGTAGCAATATTATAGAAATAGAAAATTTTCTATTGCTGGAAGACGTTAGCAATAGAAACAATTGCAAAAATTGCAATATTTTAGCAATTGGAAATTTTCTCTTGCTGAGAGAGCTAGCAATGGGGAATTTTGTATTTTAAAGTAGCAATATTTTAGCAATAGGAAATTTTCTCTTGCTGAGAGAGCTAGCAATGTGAAATTTTGTATTTTAAAGTAACAATATTTTAGCAATCGAAAATTTTCTCTTGCTGAGAGAGCTAGCAATGTGAAATTTTGTATTTTAAAGTAGCAATATTTTAGCAATAGGAAATTTTCTCTTGCTAAAAGACTCTAGCAATAAGAAATTTTGTATTTTAAAGTAGCAATATTTTAGCAATAGGAAATTTTCTCTTGCTAAAAGACTCTAGCAATAAGAAATTTTGTATTTTAAAGTAACAATATTTTACCAATCGAAAATTTTCTACTGCTCGAAAACCTTAGCAATAAAAACAATTGCAAAAATAGCAATATTTCGTAATGGTTAAGTCTAATGGTTCGAAGGACCACCCAATGACATTTGACCGACTGTCTACGAGTTGTTAGCTACCTAACTTCAGGAATCAACACCTCCTACTGATCTGATTACCTCTGGAAAAATTCAGCGCAAAAAAAATAAAAATGAAAAAACGAAGACGAAGAAGACGAAGGAGGGGGAAAGAAGCAACGCGGGTCATGCACGTGGATTATTATCGGCAAATGAGAAAGCGGGTGGCGAGGGGCGGAACGGGTTACGAGCTCGACGCGGCGTGGGACGACGTGGAAAGAGGTCGGCCGGTTTGTTTCCAGAGGACAGGTAATAATGGCCGTTAGGCGGGTGGAGAACGGCTCGCGAGGATGGTTTGTATGCAGACAGCGGCGGTCGTTCCGACACCAGGCACGCGTGATGAAATTTCCTCACGGACCCGCCGCGGAACACCGCCTTTTACGTTTCCGAACGGAAACCTCGACCGATCCACGTCGCTTTCGACGGTCCTGCGAAGCCAGGAACCGACGCGTCGACCTACATCGCCTCGAATTTGAACCCCTTGCGCTCGAGAGGCGACTGAAAGTCGCCAGGAGCCAGGCGACTCGAGTTTCCCACCAATTTTAACCCTTTCCACCTTTTTAACCTTTTGCAGTTACATGAGAAAAGTTTCCTGAACAGATTTTGTTGCATCCGTAACAACGTGTCCATCAATATTCCAACGTACCGTATCAATACACATAATAGAACAATAAAACAGATTAGAGTTTGAAATTTGTAAATAGTATTTAATATTTGAAGAAACTCTAATCTGACCCGTAACAGCATCGATCATCGTATATTTTCTATGACCATTTTATTTTCGACGCAAAGCAGCTTTCAGTTGATTTCATTTTTATCCTGGATGTTTTAAAGAAAGGTCAAGGTGCGTCATACAGTGAACTTGAGGGTGCACTTGGTTTGGGGGTGGTCATTTTTAACCATTTCTTTAACAATTCTATGCAACCAATCAGTTCTGACGTCCGTTTCCCTCAGCACAATTCGTGACATTGCAATCAGCACTTCCATCAGATGGTTTATATTTGTTGGGAATTACTCAGAACAGCAGAATTCTAATCAGACATTCCATTTTCTATCATAAATAAAATAAACTATTGCTAAAATAGCAATATTTTAGCGATAGAAAATTTTCTATTGCTGAGAGATGTTAACTATAGAAATTATTACTAAAATAGCAATATTTTTGCAATATTTTTAGCAATATTTTAGCAATGGAGAAGTTTCTACCGCTGGAGGACGTTAACAATAGAAATTATTTCCAAAATATCAATATTTTTGCAATATTTTAGCAATGGGGAAGCTTCTACCCCTGGAGGACATTAGCAGTAGAAAGTATTGATAAAATAGCAATATTTTAACAATTCTATGCAACCAATCAGTTTTGACCTTCGCTTCCCTCACCGAAATTCGTAACATTGCAATCAACGAATCCGTTTGTCTTGGTCGAATAAGCCACTCCCATCACATGCTTTATATTTTATGGGAATCACACAGAACAGCAGAATTCTAATCAGGCAGTCCACCCTGACTCATCAGGCTTGCACATTCTTTAAACCCATTCAAAACAGTATAGTTCACAACTAGTCATACATTCCAATGAAACATATTAAAATCAAGAAACAACGATTATCTGCACGTATTATTACACCTACCCCTAATTATTCAAGCGTAACTAAAACATCGTTTGAAGCGCATAATAGAAAAACTATCTATTCGTGCGCATTGAACAATAGCAATATTAACCCTTTGCATCAGCATTGATTAGTGATGGAGGATGTTAAACTTATTTCACTGTAGCTTCTTGAGGAATGCATGTTTCTCTCAAGCTTTCTATTGAAATGGAAATTTTCTATTGCTTAGAGCTATTAGCAACAAAAACAATTGCTACAATATTGTTTTAGCAGTAGCTTTTGCTCGAGGCTTAAGACACGCGAAAGGGTGCACTTGGTACCTGCGAGTGACACTGTTTTTCATTTTTAACCATTTCTCTAACAATTCTATGCAACCAATTCGCTCCCCTCAGCAAAATTCGTGACATTGCAATCAGTACTTCCATCAGATGGTTTATATTTAATGGGAATTACTCAGAACAGCAGAATTCTAATCAGACAGTCCACCCTGACTCTTCAGGCTTGCTCATTCTTTAAACCCATTCAAAACAGTATAGTTCACAACTAGTCATAGATTCCAATCGCACATATTAAAATCAAGAAACAACGATTATCTGCACGTATTATTACACCTACCCCTAAATATTCAAGCGTAATTAAAACATCGCTTGAAGCGCATAATAGACAACCTATCTATTCCGTGCGCATTGAACAGATTTCATTTGTAATTTGCTAACAGAATGAATGATGTTATCAGGATTTCTTTTTGGCCTTATGTTGTGAGCTGAACATTGTTTGCATCCTCTCCATTGAGGAGCCTTTGTATCTGGTATATGATGTGAGAACTGATTCAGTTATGGCGTCTGCTTCAAAAGAACAGGTCAAAGAACGCATTGCGCCATTTCTGATCGTCCAATTCGCAATTGTTTGATCTAAAACATAGTTTGGCTCGATTCTCCGACTGATTACGATCCCAGAAACGTTTCAGGTTCCATGGCCGAGGAGCCACGCGACGCCAGGTAATTTCCGTCCCCGAAATAACTATGGTGCCACTCGGGACCGGAAGCAGCTGTCCCCACGAACAAGCAACCGCCTTTCGATTCCCCTGGCTCTGCCTCGAGGAACGATTGAATTAACTCGGACAAACCTCTTCCTCTCCGTTTCCACCCCTTTCGTTCAACCACGCAGCGACCCAACTGCTCGTGGTTCACGCGTGCATCATTCTTATTTTTTGCAAATTCGTCGTGCATCGTGCGCTGGAATTTTGTTGCGATGGGTGCATTGTTGAGGTTGGCACGTTGGAATTTTGAGTTTTCGAGAAATTTGGAGGTACGCTTTGAGTTTTGGGGTGAAGCTGAGGGGTGGTTTTATCGATAAATATTGTCTGAACTCCATTGCTTCATCTATTGCTAATTGTTGATATTTTAGAAAAGTTGTGGATTCAATTTTTCGTACTACAATTTTAGCTTTTCATTTCGAATAAATTTTTTTTGTGCGCCGGAATTTTGTTGCGATGGGTGCATCGTTGAGGTTGAATTTTGGGTGCGAGGAGTTTGGAGGTACGCTTTAAGTTTTGGGGTGAAGCTGAGGGGTGGTTTTATCGATAAATATTGTCTGAACTCCATTGCTTCATCTATTGCTAATTGTTGATATTTTAGAAAAGTTGTGGATTCAATTTTTCGTACTACAATTTTAGCTTTTCATTTCGAATAAATTTTTTTTGTGCGCTGGAATTTTGTTGCGATGGGTGCATTGCTGAGGTTGAATTTTGGGTGCGAGGAATTTGGAGATGTGCTTTGAGTTTTGGGGTGAAGCTGAGGGGTGGTTTTATCGATAAATATTGTCTGAACTCCATTGCTTCATCTATTGCTGATTGTTGATATTTTAGAAAAGTTGTGGATTCAATTTTTCGTACTAGAATTTTAGCTCTTCATTTCGAATAAATTTTGTTTGTGCGCTGGAATTTTGTTGCGATGGGTGCATCGTTGATGTCGAATGTCACCCATCGTTGAGGTTGAATTTTGGGTTATCGAGGAATTTGGAGGTACGCTTTGAGTTTTGGGGTGAAGTTGAGGGCTGGTTTTATTAGTGGATTGTCTCAAGTTCATTGATTTGTGTATAGTTTATGGTTGATTTTTCAGAAAAGTTGTGCATTCAATTTTTCATACCACAATTTTAGCTTTTCATTTCGAATAAATTGTTTTTTGTGCGCTGGAATTTTGTTGCGATGAATGCATCGTCGACTCTGAATTTTGGGTGCGAGGAATTTGGAGATGTGCTTTGAGTTTCAGGCTGAAGCTGAGGGATGGTTTTATTGGTGGATTGTCCGAAATCTATTGCTTTGTGTATAGCATATGGTTTATTTTCAGAAAAGTTGTGCATTCATTTTTTCGCACTCCAATTTTAGATTTTTATTTCGAATAAATTTTTTTGTTTGTGCTGGAATTTCGTTGTCGCGATGGATGCATCGTCGACTCTGAATTTTGGGTGCGAGGAATTTGGAGATGTGCTTTCAGTTTTGAGGTGAAGCTAAGGGGTGGTTTTATCGATGGATTGTCTTAAGTTCATTGATTTATCTATAATTTATGGTTGATTTTTGAGAAAAGTAGAGTGCGTTCATTCTTCTGTACTGAAACAATTGTAAATTATACACGAAGCAATGGACTTCAGCACAAAATTGTAGTACAAGAGGATGAACGCCCAAATTTACGCTTTTCATTTCGAATAAATATTTTTTTTTGTGTGCTGGAATTTCATTGTGACGATGAGTGCATCATCGAGACTAAATTTTGGAGGCACACTTTAACTTCTGATGTGAAACTGAGGGGTGGTTTTATCGATGAATCATCTGAACTCCATAATTTACCATCGATTTTTCAGAAAGGTTGTTGTAGTACAAAATTAATGAGCGCACAACAACTTTTCTAAACAATTAGTGGTAAATTCTGCATAAAGCAGTACACTTCAGACAATCAAAGACGTAAAATTGCAGTACAAAAGAATGAATACACCATTTTACGCTTTTCATTTCGAATAAACTCGACTTATGTAACAACTAAGTAATTTTCCTGTTCATCGCGAATATCAAATAAATTGATACAACATTCAATATTAATTTAACAAATCAACTTATTTATTGAAGTACAAGGTCATAGTATCACTTGATACGACCCAGCGCGCTCTCAAATTGGCCACCATTGCTCGCGAATAATTCAAAAACGAAGCTGATTTATAAATTTTGGCAAAGGAAGAAGTTGCTTGAAATAATCTGAGGGACTTTTCCTTCAGTTTTGTCCGTCGAATCTCGAGACACCCTGTGTGCAGAAAGCCGTTTTCACGAGAAAATTGGCTACAAGTAGTTTTACGCACGGGTTCGCGGAAAGGGGCCAATTAAAAAGGCTGAGCGCGCGTTTCAAGGGTCGTTCCAGGAGGAAAGTCCGATGTCGGAGGGTGCCAGCGATGGCGGACCAATTTTGCTTGGGAAAAGTTTCGCGTTAAAAGCGCTGACATCTGGGAAATTCGCCTCGCGTTTGTTTCGCGGAAATCTGCAATTTTGTGTGCGCGCAATGTTTATATTTGCAAGGTCTTGGTCTCTAAAACTTGTTTCTCCTTTCTGTTTCAGGTAAGCGATTTATTCACGCCTCGACAACGCGATTTGAAGGGTGTTTGTGTTTCTGTCGCGATTGGGTGAGTTTTTTCTTGTTGAAAAATGATTATTATTGATTGATTCGAGGTGGAATTGACGTTGATATCTTCTGGAGAGCTGCGATTAGGCTATAAAATAGAGTTGGTATGCACAAGCTGATTGCAAAATAATATTTGAATTAAATTCGTAGCTAAATTTTTAATCAAACAATAGAAATATTAATTTTATTTCGTATGAAAGATGATTTGGATTTTTATTTTATTTTTGTTGTAATAATTAGTATTATCGTGCTGTTTATTTATATATTATTTCATCTCCTTGCGTTAATTGCAACCCTTTTAACGAAACGAGAGAAGAAATCAATATAAACCACCCCATAGCACCCAAATCTCGCAGCTTCTATCGTTTAAATGTTCCACAAAGAGTCATCTGTTGCTTCCAACCCCCGTTTCCACCCCCAGTTCCCACCAAAAACCTTTTAAAACGCGTCTATCACAAATTCACCCCCAACCACTCATCCACGCGACAAGAAGGCGCCATTTTTCCGTGATGAGAAGATGCAGGGCCTCCTCCTCGTGCAGCCAATACCTTCGTCGATACTTGGTTTGCAGCAGCCCTCGAAAATCGGCTGAGAAGTCCTCGCGAGCGATCCGCGAGGGTGAAAACGGGGGTGGCGGAGGAGCCAAGGACGTTAAGCCGTCTGATTTTCCGGTTTTCCACGGAAACGTATCGCTCGACTGAGAAGCGGAACGGAAATCCTTCTTCCAGCAGGCTGCAGCAACGCTAAGGGATGACGCGGCTAGCTTTAAAGCTTAGAGTCGCGCTTCCAGCCACCCCCGTTCGCTCAGGATGCGCTTCGATCCGACTTCGCGTCGGAATATCTCTCAACTCGAGCTGATTCGACAAAAAAATTGCTCGCGTTTGGATGGAGGGATGTGTTGCGCGTGGAAGTTTCGAGAGGAAGAGGGAAACTACCCTCGTAATGGCCTCTGGTCGATGAGGCTCGAGTTTTGGTATTGTTTTCTGTGGCTTGAGTTGTTCGTTTGTTTGCGAATTAAGAGTAGTTCCCATTGTTTAGAAGAAAAAACACTTATGGCAAAGAATTCTCAGCTTGTCAAATATCAATTCTTTTTTTGGATGCGCGTTTGAAAGACTTGCGAAGGTCAACTCTAATGTTTTTAATGGAATTTTCACCGCAACTCGCCACTCTTACATTTAACATTAATATTTCTAAGAAACCATCACACTCGCCTCATCAACGATCAACAATATTCTACAGGGTGACAAAATACGAATAATCGAAGACAAACACCCCACTGTTTTAAAACACCTTTTTACTCTCCATCGAAGTAAACGAAAGACAGAGAAGAAGAAAAGCCACGAATTCTCTTCGAATTCAGTCATCTCGACAAATAAAACAAGCGTGTTACACTCAGAACGCATCGAAGCGTCTCGTTTCAGCGCGATCGTCCCGCTCGGTTTTTGGCTGCGCGTAAACGGCGCCCAGCCACTTGTAAACGATCCTTTAACGAGCAAGTAACCGAGTTTCCTTAATGGCTCGTAAACCCAGCTCCTCTGTGGTCCTCCTTTTTCTCTCTGCCTCGATTATCGGGATCCTGCCCGCCTCGTGAATAATAATCGACTGGTTTCGATCGCTGGACCTGCTTTTCTATTCCACCCTCGTCTCCACGAGGCATCATCTTTCAACGATTTCGCACGCTTTGTTATTTCTCGTCGGCTAGACGGCGGAGAATTTAGGAAACGATCGAGCGTAGATCGCTGTTCGATCATTTCAGCTATTAGGGGATGATCGAGGCGATGGCTGAGGGCGGACGATCCGATTTTAATTCGTATACTTTGCTGCGTGCAGGTTGGATCGAGTAAATATTTAGGTTGGGTTATTTTAATATCTTTTAGCTTTTGGTTAGGTAAATATTTAATTATTAAATGCACGTTAAAAATATTTATGGAATATAGAAACAGATTTGTAAGAATCTGCTGTCTGAAGAAATTTTATTAAGCCTTTGCACTCCTTCGTCGAGTATGACTCGACGTTAGTAAATGAAGAAAGAATAAACAAATATGTTCCATAAACATAGTTCGAGAGTTATATTTACTATAATTAGTAAACAAAATTGAGAGAGCTGTTTCATTGAAGTAAATATCAAATAAAAAACGCTTTAAATAGCAGAGAGTTGTTGGCAACAGAGGTGAAAAATAATTCAGAGTGCGAAGGGTTAATCGAACTAACAAACGAACAATTGTAAACATTAAAGACATAATTACTCTTTGAATCTGTAGAGAAATTCTGACTTCAAAGCCCAGGAGAATCGAAGCGTTAATATCTCAACATGCGATACATACTTTCGTATAATGTCCAGCAAAGGGCGCAGAGCGTCTAATTTGAGCTTTAACGGACGCAAGCGTCGGCTCTGCCGCACCCAGGCTTTCGCCCATATTGTCAGCTGGTATCAAAGCCCACGTATCAAGAAAGATTAGCGTCCGCCACATTTTTATCGGTTTATTCGTTAATTAACTCGTTTTAACTCGTTCGAGACGACTTACTTTTTTGGAGACCAACCCCAGAAGCTGATATTTTTTATTATTTCGACTCCTATTTTCTTAGTACCGTACTGACTCAATTTCATTTCAATATCATGGCGCACACGCGATATACAATCCGTCTTTTTAGCTTAGAAATGCATTGCACACACACTGTGCAATTCGTCTCCAACGAGTTTGCTAAAACTTCTGACTGTGAGGAGAATTTTATTTTTCTAAGCGTATAATACACATCCATATAAACTAAATTAATATAGAGCATTCAAAACCAGAATTAGAAAACAATAATTCATTTAAAAAACAAACGCGTTCATAGAAAAGCTAATAATACGTCGCAAGGTTAAAAACAGTCATCCATCTTAGCATAGAACGTAGTGAGCGACATTTAACCCTTTGACATACAAGTAAAATGAAATCTGATGGGCCCAGAAAGTACCATTTAACCTTTTGCACTCGAGTGTCGTGTCTGAAGGAATTGATTACCAAAGTAA
The DNA here is from genome assembly GCA_963969225.1 of Xylocopa violacea. NCBI lineage: Eukaryota > Metazoa > Arthropoda > Insecta > Hymenoptera > Apidae > Xylocopa > Xylocopa violacea. The sequence continues at coordinate 29,057,185 of CAXAJV010000004.1, forward strand.
CAATTTATTCCACCGCAACTTTTTGAGAAACGCATGTTTCCCCAAAGTTTTCTGTTGAAATGAAGATATTCTAGTGCTGCCAAGTTGCTTGGTAATAGTTCCCATTGCTCTTTTACCAGCAACAGAAAATTGCTGTGAAAGTATCGAGTGCAATGGGTTAATTTGACTCAGCTGGACAGTTGCGTGCAAGCTTAGAAACAGAGCAGTTTATTTCGAAATTAAACAAAACAGAATCGATGGCGTCAAAGTCTACAATGGCGCATGAAATGGATGACGTATCCCACGCGACATTAACCCTTTGCGCTCGAAAAGCGACTCTCAGACGCCATTGCGTTTCGTGCAGCAGCTCGAGTTTTTCATGATTTTAAGTTCTGAAGCCCCACAGAAATGGATTTGAAAAGTGAAATTGGCTCGAGTAAAGATGTCATTAATTTTCAACTGTTGCAAAACGAGGTCAATTGTATTCACGATGAAATTAGCGATAGAGAAGACGCTGTACGACCACGAAAAAAGTCGTCGAGTGTAAAGGGTTAAAGAACATCAAAGCAAATTTCAGTTTTTAATTATAATTCCTTTTGAGAATTATTTTAAATCGCGTAAAACACATAAAAGGAGACAATGTTTTGTTGTTCTTTAATCTGGATTTCGTAAATTCTTTTCTTAAAACAAGCGACGAGTATGGCCGTCAAACACAGAGTAGATGTCGCTGTTAAACTAATGGATCAAAAAAATCGACGATAGTTTATAAAACGAACAATTTTCTTAGTAATATTTCTTCTTCTTCTTCTTGTATTTTTTAAGTTGCGTCAACCTGATTGGATCATTTAACCTTTCGTGCTCGAGAGGCGACTCTCAGTCGCCATGCTGTTTCATACAGCAACTGGAGTTCTTCATCGACTGATTCTAACTTTTGAAGCTCTATAAAAATGAATCTGGAAGGTGAAACTAACTCGAGTGAAGATGAAATTGATTATCAACTGTTGAAAAATCAGATTAGTTATAGATTAAATGGTAAGGGATAATTAGTAATAGAAAAAATGATCTGCGATCGAAAAAGTCATCGAGCGCAAAGGGTTATATCGAAATGTTTAATTGGAGATGAATGTTTAATTTGTGGGGTTTTGGGTTTGATTGGGATATGATTTAATATCGAGATGTTGAATTGGAGATGAATGTTTAATTTGTGAGGTTTTGGGATATGATTTGGTGATTTAACCCTTTGCGCTCGACATGCGACTCTCAGTCGCCATAGCGTTTCATACAGCAACTGCAGTTTCTCTTCGACTGATTTCAAATTTCGAAGCCTTACAAAAATGAATTTGGAAGGTGAAATTAGCAAAGAGTGAAGATTAAATTGAATTTCAACTGTTGAAAAATGAGATTAGTGATATTCACAAAGAAATTAGTAATAGAAAAAATGATCTGCGACCGAAAAAGTCATCGAACGCAAAGGGTTAATATCGAAATGTTTAATTGGAGATGAATGTTTAATTTGTGGGGTTTTGGGTTTGATTAGGATATGATTTAATATCGAGATGTTGAATTGGAGATGGATGTTTAATTTGTGAGGTTTTGGGATATGATTTGGTGATTTAACCCTTTGCGCTCGACATGCGACTCTCAGTCGCCATAGCGTTTCATACAGCAACTGCAGTTTCTCTTCGACTGATTTCAAATTTCGAAGCCTTACAAAAATGAATTTGGAAGGTGAAATTAGCAAAGAGTGAAGATTAAATTGAATTTCAACTGTTGAAAAATGAGATTAGTGGTATTCACAAAGAAATTAGTAATAGAAAAAATGATCTGCGACCGAAAAAGTCATCGAGTGCAAAGGGTTAAATGTCAACGACTTAACTTCAACGATCGAATGGAAACCTATACGTTCATCGCCGGCCAAGCTGTTGGTTCGCGAAGAAAGCAGGAAAAAATGGGGATCGCGCGCGAACATCGATTTTCCATAAACGCTTCCGTGAAGTGTCGTGTCGCTTGTTCCGTGAAAACGGCCCGCCACGCTGCCTTCTCTCCTGGAATCGATCGGTTTATCGTCGAGCTCGATAACCGCCGCGAATTTATCGCGCTGGTTCCGCGGAAGCGATTAAGAGCTTCGATCGACCAGCCGCGAGCTGGAAAAAATCGAGTCTACCCTGCGCGATCGCCGAAACATGGCCGCTGACGAGCGTTCGCAGAAAGAACGTCGTAACGATTCGATGAGTCGATTCGAATTGGCGATTTTCAGCGCGCTGGAGGACTTGGCTCGTTCGCGGACGAGGAAACCAGCCTGGACGAGCCGCCATTGATACGGGCGAGCTGTGTTTCGAGCTCTGTTCGAAGCTACGATACGGTTCGTGCGTTCGATGGCTTTTGGGGTTGCTCGATCTGGGTTTGAGGAGGTTTCTGCGTTGCAATGATTGGGTTTTCGAATTTGTATTTGGTTTCTGGGTGATTTGACCCTTTTGCATTATCTTAGCGATATCTTAAGAATGTTTTAGCAGTAATTTTGATTGCTAACATTTTCCAACAATAGAAGATTTCTATTTTAATTGAAAATTTGAGGGGAACGTGGATTAATCAATGCTGATGTCCCCTCAGAGAGGACATTCGAGTGCAAAGGGTTAATATAAGAGTTATAGCAAGGAAAATGGCATTTAATAGAGATAGCAAGGTTATAGCAAGTAAAATTTAGTAAAAGTTATGGTAAGGAAAATGGCAGCTCTTGCTGGATAAGGTGAACTGAAATACTTACTAAGTTATTTGATGAGTATGTCTGATGAACTTGTACAAGTTTTATAGAAGGTTACTGTTATGGTTTTATGGCAATTCTTGTGTTTTTTCGATTGGTCACAATGGAATTTAAATATTATTCACTGTGAATTTAATTAGAAAAAGTGATAAATAGAAATTGGGACAGAATAGGACAGAACACTTATTCCACCGCAGAATTTTTGAGAAATGCATGCTTCCCTCAAGTTTTCCATTGAAATGGGAATTTCCTATTGCTGGCAATAGAAACTATTGCTATATATCGCTAAAATATTACTATATTAGCAATATTTCTAGCTTCTATTGCCAACGTCAAAGAAGGAACGTCCCCTCTGAGGAACACGTTGATTAATAATTGCGGAGAAGAAACTTATTTCACCGCTGCTTTTTGAGAAAAGCATGCTTCCTTCAAGTTTTCTGTCGAAATGGAAATTTTCTATTACTGGGAGACGTTGGCAATAGAAACTATTGCTAAAATATTGCTATTTTTAACAACATTTCTAGCTTTTATCGCCAACGTCCAGAAAGAAGCAGAGTGCAAAGGGTTAAGTCTAAAAGCTAAAAGTATATACACTATTACTAAAAAATTAACACAGAAATTGCAAAGGACGATGCTTGAATGAATGAATGAATTAATTCTTACCTTTATTTGCGAAATATATATATAGATTTTTAAGGGGTGGCAATTTGCCTTTGCCCCAAGAGCAGAGTGCAAAGAGTTAAGTCAGATATTAACCTTTTGCTCTCAATTTGGTAACTGAGAATCACCTCTCGAATGCAAAGGGTTAAAATAATAAAACAGTGAACATTATATCTAACGCGTGTCGCGTTTGAAAGGGTATGAATATTATTGCGTCAAATTGCAATGCAGAATTACAAAATTACAAAAATACTATTCAAACCTATTTTCTTCTCTTTTTCAAACTCTAAGTTTTATCCCCTTTTTCAAGAATTTCAACCCTATTGCTGAAATATTGCTAAATTAGCAATATTCCTAGCTTCTATTGCCAGCGTCTAAAAAGGAACATCCCCTCTGAGGGACGCGTCGATTAGTGATTGCGGAGTTGAAACTTATGCATGCTTCCTTCAAGTTTTCCGTCGAAATGGAAATTTTCTATTACTGGAAGACGTTGGCAATAGAAACTATTGCTAAAATATTGCTATATTAACAATATTTCTAGCTTCTATTGTCAACGTCAAAGAAGGAACGTCCCCTCTGAGGAACACGTTGATTAATAATTGCGGAGAAGAAACTTATTTCACCGCTGCTTTTTGAGAAAAGCATGCTTCCTTCAAGTTTTCTGTCGAAATGGAAATTTTCTATTACTGGGAGACGTTGGCAATAGAAACTATTGCTAAAATATTGCTATTTTTAACAACATTTCTAGCTTTTATCGCCAACGTCCAGAAAGAAGCAGAGTGCAAAGGGTTAAGTCTAAAAGCTAAAAGTATATACACTATTACTAAAAAATTAACACAGAAATTGCAAAGGACGATGCTTGAATGAATTAATTAATTAATTCTTACCTTTATTTGAGAAATATATATATAGATTTTTAAGGGGTGGCAATTTGCCTTTGCCCCAGGAGCAGAGTGCAAAGAGTTAAGTCAGATATTAAGTCTTTGCTCTCAATTTGGTAACTGAGAATCACCTCTCGAATGCAAAGGGTTAAAATAATAAAACAGTGAACATTATATCTAACGCGTGTCGCGTTTGAAAGGGAATGAATATTATTGCGTCAAATTGCAATGCAGAATTACAAAATTACAAAAATACTATTCAAACCTATTTTCTTCTCTTTTTCAAACTCTAAGTTTTATCCCCTTTTTCAAGAATTTCAACCCTATTGCTGAAATATTGCTAAATTAGCAATATTCCTAGCTTCTATTGCCAGCGTCTAAAAAGGAACATCCCCTCTGAGGGACGCGTCGATTAGTGATTGCGGAGTTGAAACTTATGCATGCTTCCTTCAAGTTTTCCGTCGAAATGGAAATTTTCTATTACTGGAAGACGTTGGCAATAGAAACTATTGCTAAAATATTGCTATATTAACAATATTTCTAGCTTCTATTGTCAACGTCCAGAAAGGAACGTCCCCTCTGAGAGACGCGTTGATTAGTGATTGCGGAGGATAAACTTATTCCACCTTTTGCGAAATGTATACTTCTTTGAAGTTTTCTGTCGAAATGGAAATTTTCTATTACTGAGAGACGTTGGCAATAGAAACTATTGCTAAAATATTGCTGAAATATTGCTATATTAACAATATTTCTAACTTCTTTTGCCAACATCCAGGAAGCAACGTCCCCTCTGAGAGACGCTTTGATTAGTGATTGCGGAGGAGAAACTTATTTCACTGCAGCTTTTTGCAAAATGCATGCTTCCTTCAAATTTTCTATCGAAATGGAAATTTTCTATTACTGGGAGACGTTGGCAATAGAAACTATTGCTAAAATATTGCTGAAATATTGCTATATTAATAATATTTCTAGCTTCTATTGCGAACGTCCAGGAAGGAACGTCCCTTCTGAGGGACGTGTTGGTTAGTGATTGCAGAGGATAAACTTATTCCATAAAATATTGCTGAAATATTACAATATCAACAACATTTCTAGCTTTTATCGCCAGCGTCCAGGAAGGAGCAGAGCGCAAAGGGTTAAAATTTCGGTACAAATTTCCAGCGATGGAGCGTCGAGAGAAGAAGTTCGCGGAACGAATTCAATTGCGAAAGTTCGCGAGGAGAAGGTCACCGTCGCGCGAGAGAAAGGGAAGTTTTTATGAAAAACGATGTCGCGATAGAGAGGAGGGTAAAAAGCCGCGGCGTTTCGCGTTCATTCCGGGCGTTCGAACGAAAAACTTCGCCCCTCGACGCAATTACAGAATTATTTAGCCTCCGCCAGAGCAATCTGGATTTATTCGCGAGAGATTTACCAGCGCCGCCACGGCGAAAGTTGCCTCGTTAACCTTTCGTAATCAGATTTCCCTTTGTGCGCGACGAGCAAAAATTACGAGCGCGTGTAATTCCTCGTTTGGATCTGTCTGGTGGCGACTGATGGATCGGATGGAACTGCATTAAGGGCTCCTCTTGATTGGAACAAATGATAATCAACCGCAATTTGTTGACTTTCGATTATATGATTTTTTGTGGCATCTGTTAATATATATTTAAGTGTAATTAAATATTTTAAAGGTGGATATTTTTTGTCAAAATTGATATGTTTTCTTTCTGCGAGGAAAAGAATGTTTCTGGCAATAGGCCCAATTTGTTGAAGCTGCACGTTTTACAGTTAATGTTATACATTACCAACGAAAATAGACAATTATTTGATATATTAATAAAAGTTATGTAGAATTAGGAAATTAACTAGCTTTATTTGTCGTGAAGAGATAGAAATGTTGCCTTGTTTCACTTTTGGAGCAAGAAAGAAAAAAAAACAGTTGATAATACTCTAAACGAACCAATAAATTGTCACAAAGCAATAAATAAATAATGGTCAAAGTAGAACTGAAGAATTTCAGCGAAATTCACGTCACATATTTGATGCTACTCCTTATCACCATCTTCTTCTCTCAAAAACTCAGAAACCACTTAAACAACATTAGCCTCCACCAATTTGCATAAAAAATGCCAGATACCACAAAGAGACGCAAAAATTTCGACAAAACCAGTGTCGAACAACGCAAACAGATTCACACGATAATTTATGCAACTCGCCACCACCTTTCTCTCCCCCAAACCCCAAAGACCACTTAAACCACATCGATCTCCACCACTTTGGACCAAAAATACCAGATGCGAACAAAAAAAAGGAGAAAAATTTCAACGAAACTCGTGTCGAATAGCAAAAACAGATTCGCACGATAATTTATACCACTCGTCGTCGCCACCCTCTCCCCCAAGCCCCGAGAACCACTTAACCAACAAAGTATCCACCTTTAAAAGCAAGGATCACTCGAAATAGCTGCTCAACTAACCCATATCCTACCATGGACGACCAGACACGAGTTTCAGACGACGAAACCAGTAGAAAGAACCGGCTCCCTTATCGTTCTCCTGTAGAATTCGCGCGTCAAGGTCACAGGATCATCCCCCTCTTGGCGCGTGGTCGCATTCACGGTTGTTCCTCAGCCATGCAATTAGCACGGATCGCGACGATAACGTCGCTGTAGAGTGGATCGATCATTAAGCTCGTCTCTTCTTCTCTTCTCTCCTTTTCTCTCTGAGAACGTCTTCTTCGACCATTCCAAAAGAATGCCTCTTAACCCATTCGAGACGAGGTATCATATACAATTCGTGAGAAGAATGTCCTCCATTGTGAAGCAATTAGAGAACAATTACCAGAATTTGGGGATAATAAATTACAAATGTTCGTTCGAGGATGAAAATAAAGAATCGCGCCATTTTAGATACTTCACTCGTTCGAAGTGCATTCTATATCGTTTATATAGTTCTGAAGTGAGCTCGCATATCTCTTTATCCAATTCTACGTTTAATAATAATTAATAAACAGATTAATTTCGCTTATTCTAATAGTTATGTTAAACACAGCTCTGAGACTTTGTTGCGATTCATATTTATGGACCTTATTCGTTTATTTACCAATGTCGAGTCACGCTCGAAGGGCTGCAAAGGGTTAAACCACTCTTATTTCGACTTATTTCTACTTTTTCCATACTGACACGTAATTTCAATGAAATATTGAGCACGATGCGCGATCCGTCGTTTCGCCTCGAAAATGCATCGCACGCACGATGCGCAATCCGCCTCGAGTGGGTTAATGGCGGAGGATTGGCCAGGAATCGGAAAGGAAGAACCGCTGTGTTCCTTTTTTCGAGAACGGAATTTTTAAACGGTCGAGCGGACCCCGTCGAAGGAGCAGGTATAACGCATCGATAATTAGGGAGGCCTCCTCGTCGAGCTAATCATCGCTGGCCCCCCTGCCTCGCTCTGGGATAAAATGGAGGCCAGACTTGTCATTACCTCGATTCGAGTCGCTTTAAATATCCGATCGTCGAGAAAATGGAAAGCAGACTTCGTTGTCCGTCGTTGTTCTTTTCGAGGACGTTGCTCGTCGACCGTGGTTTCACATTTGCCGCAATTTTTTCAGTCGTCCGCGAAATGACGGCCTTCCAAAGCGTTCGAAACGCGGGTCGTCTGCGGTGGAAGTGTTTCAGAGGGAATTGCGTGTCGCGACGGGTGTAATTGCTGCTGGATTATGTTTGCTGGTCATTTCACTTGCTTTTGCAATATTTATTCGGCGTTCGTTCATTCAGGTTCGAATTTATTTAACTTTTTCTGCGTTACACGCGAGAATTTCGTTGTATTTTGAATAAATGTGCAAATTTTGTCGCTTTGGGGATTAAAATCCTCTTTCTCTGTTTTATTCGAGCAAATTAAGTTAAGTTTAACCTCTGTAATTGCTATAATCAATACTGATGTCCCCTCATAGGAGAAATCTAAAAAAAAATTATTTATAAATCTTCCAACAGTTGCACAAAATTCTGAAAATCCTGCGAGCAAATTTGACAAAAATACAAGCCTCGCTGAGCACAACAGGTTGTCACAGAGAGTTCACCTTATAAATTTCCATAAAACCGAAATAGCAGGCGATTTTTCGTCTCGAGCAGAGTGGTTCAAGGGTCAATCGTCGGTTACCGATTGCTCGACGAGATTGTTCGCCAGGTCCTCGAGCTATTCGTACTCGTGACTCGCGCGCTCCGCTCGATCTCTGCTGAAAATGTCACGGAGGAACGATAGAAATCGATGGCGGACGTGGTAACAGGAACGCGTTGTTCGTGTACGGAGAATTGCATCGACGGTTACCCTAAAGCAGCGCTCGAAACGGAGCTGAGTGGTGAATATTCCGATAATCCACTTCCGATTCGATTGATGGAATCCCAAGGATCGTTGAGTCGATGCAGCGTTTCGAGGCGCGTTTGAAGCTGCTCGCCATTTTGGAGAACCGATTAATATTTCTGAATTAAATATTAGTGAAATAAAAGTTACTTCAAAAGTGATAATTGAGTTGCGAGTGTTGCTTAAAATGTTATAAATACTTTTTTACCATATTTGTTGATTGTAATTTACAGCTTGAAGTGATTAATATTTCTAAATTAAATATGAATGAAATAGAAGTTACTTCGAAGGTGATAATTGAGTTGTGAGTGTTGCTTAAAATGTTATAAATACTTTTTTACCATATTTGTTGATTGTAATTTATAGCTTGAAGTGATTAATATTTCTAAATTAAATATGAATGAAATAGAAGTTACTTCGAAAGTGATAATTAAATTGTGAGTGTTGCTTAAAATATTATAAACACTTTTCTACAATGTTTGTTGACTGTAATTTATAGCTTGAAGTGGTTGGATAATTGTTTATGTTTCGAGGCACGTTTGAAACTGCTCGCCATTTTGGAGAACCGATTAATATTTCTGAATTAAATATTAGTGAAATAAAAGTTACTTCGAAGGTGATAATTGAGTTGCGAGTGTTGCTTAAAATGTTATAAATACTTTTTTACCATATTTGTTGATTGTAATTTATAGCTTGAAGTGATTAATATTTCTAAATTAAATATGAATGAAATAAAAGTCACTTCGAAGGTGATAATTGAATTGTGAATGTTGTTTAAAATATTATAAACACTTTTCTACGATGTTTGTTGACTGTAATTTATAGCTTGAAGTGGTTGGATAATTGTTTATGTTTCGAGGCGCGTTTGAAACTGCTCGCCATTTTGGAGAACCGATTAATATTTCTGAATTAAATATTAGTGAAATAAAAGTTACTTCGAAGGTGATAATTGAGTTGCGAGTGTTGCTTAAAATGTTATAAATACTTTTTTACCATATTTGTTGACTCTAATTTACAGCTTGAAGTGATTAATATTTCTAAATTAAATATGAATGAAATAGAAGTTACTTCGAAGGTGATAATTGAGTTGTGAGTGTTGCTTAAAATGTTATAAATACTTTTTTACCATATTTGTTGATTGTAATTTATAGCTTGAAGTGATTAATATTTCTAAATTAAATATGAATGAAATAGAAGTTACTTCGAAAGTGATAATTAAATTGTGAGTGTTGCTTAAAATATTATAAACACTTTTCTACAATGTTTGTTGACTGTAATTTATAGCTTGAAGTGGTTGGATAATTGTTTATGTTTCGAGGCACGTTTGAAACTGCTCGCCATTTTGGAGAACCGATTAATATTTCTGAATTAAATATTAGTGAAATAAAAGTTACTTCGAAGGTGATAATTGAGTTGCGAGTGTTGCTTAAAATGTTATAAATACTTTTTTACCATATTTGTTGACTCTAATTTACAGCTTGAAGTGATTAATATTTCTAAATTAAATATGAATGAAATAGAAGTTACTTCGAAGGTGATAATTGAGTTGTGAGTGTTGCTTAAAATGTTATAAATACTTTTTTACCATATTTGTTGATTGTAATTTATAGCTTGAAGTGATTAATATTTCTAAATTAAATATGAATGAAATAGAAGTTACTTCGAAAGTGATAATTAAATTGTGAGTGTTGCTTAAAATATTATAAACACTTTTCTACAATGTTTGTTGACTGTAATTTATAGCTTGAAGTGGTTGGATAATTGTTTATGTTTCGAGGCACGTTTGAAACTGCTCGCCATTTTGGAGAACCAATTCATATTTCTGAATTAAATATTAGTGAAATAAAAGTTATTTTAATGGTGATAATTGAGTTGTGAGTGTTGCTTAAAATATTGTGGACAGTTTTTAGTCGCTTTTAGTATTTCGAGGCGTAGAAAAAGTGACTCACAATTGTCGAGAAGACGTCAGTTTCGACGAAATGGGAAAGTTTCCTTTCGTTCTTAGAATGTAGGAGCGTCATCGATATCTGTGCGAGGTATTGGAACGTTAATTTCCGCACGTAGACCGAACGCTGATGGCATCATTTATTATTAGAGTTGTTGGCAAAAATAAACTCTTTGATGTGCAGCTGGACGTTGCAAAAATCTGGAAGAAGAAGACAAAATTGGAAACATTACAGACATGGATTAAGTTTGTTTACAAATGCATATCAAAGCTACGACAGTCGTTTTTGAGAAATCCGTTTCCCTGAAGTTTTCTATTGAAATAGAAATTTTCTATTACTGGTTAGCTAAAATATTGCTATTTTAGCAATGATTTCTATCGCTAACACTCGAAAAGGAGGCCAGCGCAAAGACTTGATGAAGAAAAGATGTGGATAGTAAAGATCTCTCAAAGAATTTTCCTTTATAATAATTAAAAACTAAAAATAAAACCTTCCAAAACGCCATAGTATCATTGCTATCCACCAAATGACGAATATAAAACACCACCATAGCCAGTAGACACCTGAGGTCCTCTCGCAAACTCCTCTGGACATCTTCCAACACAACAAAGCTCTCCCAAACCACGAACCAAGGACAGGAAGAACCCAGTGATTCCTCAGCATCGAGCGAAAACAAGACGAGAGCAGCCTCCACGAGCGGAGGAGGTGTCCTGGACAGGCTGCGCTATCGATTCGTCCTGGATGTGCAGCAGGCTCGAAACAGAGACGTCCCTCGGACGTCAGTCTTTGATCTCCACTGCAGCCAACGCGAAACCAGATTTACGCGCCGCGACGCAGCGACGTGGCTGGGCCAGGGAAATCGAGGAGCGCAAAAACATCCCTTCTCGTCCTCAGCCCCGTGCAACGCGACTGGGTGTCCCTTTGACGCGTCCCTTTCAAGAAGAGAGGCGCTCGAAAGCACCTGCTCCTTGACGAGACTCCTTTATTTACCGCGTTACGAATTGCTTATCGACGGATGAGGTATGCATCGTGATAATTGAGACAGAGAAAGGATGTGTGCGAGGCTGTGGGGGGTGGAGAGTATAGATTTTTCTGACGCTGCGGGGGTTGGTTGGTACGCAGCTCTTTTGAGAGCAGGCGTGTCAGTCGTGTTTTAATAGGATGCCCTTTGTTTCTTTTTTTTTGTTTACTCTGCGATCTGTTGTTGGTGCTCGAGAAATTCTTCTTTGTTTTTTAAAACTGGAGAATTATTGGTTGTTTGGAAAGTAAGGAAGGGGTGGGAATGTTCCTCTATGTGTTGATACTGAAATATGTTAATCGCATGGAGTTGTAGATATTAACCCTTTGCGCTCGAGAGCCGACTCTCAGTCGCCATTGCGTTTTATACAGCAACAAGAGTTTTCCATCGACCGATTTTAAGTTTCTAAGCCCTACAAAAATGAATTTGGTAGGTGAAATTAGCTCGAGTGAAGATGAAATTGATTTTCGACTGTTAAAAAACTAGATTTGTTGCATTAACGAAGAAAATGTGCGATGGAAAAAGTCTTCGAGTGCAAAGGGTTAATATTATCTTCTCGATTCATCGTGTAGAATTGTCAAAACAATTCTGATTCACAGGGACTTGAAATTTCCTCTTGATGTAGAGGTAGTTCTGTTTTTATGATAAATAACTCTGTAATTCATACTGTTGAAGGCAAACATTAGATCAGGTATAAATCTACGCTGTTCTAAAATGAATAATCAGAGTGGTTCCTAATTTTCCGTACTCGAACACCATTTCTGAACATTATTTTCGCAAAACTATTCGAAATTAACCCTCGCACGCCTCGAAAGGAAGGAGGACCAACGCGCCACGCCTCGCGTCGTTGCAACCTCCGCTCGCAATTTTATATTTCATCGAAGCGAATCCATTCGATTTCGCGGCTGCATAATCACCGACCCGGTCCACTCTAATTGCATCGTTCCTGGAGCGTCTCTGAGAGAAACCTGCTCCAGACGTAATTATTACCCTGAACCGCTCGTAAATTCTCGCTCGACGACTGAGAAACGCACGGGGCTTGTATCGTCCTGTCGCTCAGCTTTTTCGTGATTCTGCGAGCCGAAATTCAATTATTAATCGCGTTACCTTAACAGCCTATCGATTGACCGTGTCCTCCTCGTTATTTCTTCCTTTTTCACCCTTTCGTCACCGCCTTGAGCCACGCGCAACGAGCAAAAAGGGGTGGAGATCGATCTTTAGGTAGATTTAAAAGAGTTCACGAGAAAAAGAGCACCTTTGCGTCGACTTCTGCTGGAAACGATCGTAGATTGCACTCGAAATGACTTTCTCGAGCTGTGCACAGTGTTTGAAATTGTGTCAGGGTAGCGTTTGCATGCCAGATTTGGTGTACATTCTGTTTAGTGCAAGGTTTCGACTAAATTTTTTAAGATAAAGCTGGTCAATTAGAGTTGATGAGGGAGAAGCGTTCAGATGAGAACCAATTACGTACGAGATTACTCACTGTACTGTAAAACACATTTCCTTTATCATTCTTCTTCGAAAGATCAACAAATTCAATTTGAAAATCGATATTCTTTGATATCCAACTCCTTTTTTCGATATTCACCCCCAAATTTTTGAAGATAAAGCTGGTTAATTGTAATTGATGAGGGAGAAGCGTTCAGATGAGAACCAATTACGTCACTGAGGGGTTGAAATCGTCCATCACGCTGGAGATTACTCACTATACTGTAAGACACATTTCCTTTATCATTCTTCTTCGAAAGATCAACAAATTTAATTTGAAAATCGATATTCTTTGATATCCAACCCCTTTTTTCGATATTCACCCCCAAATTTTTGAAGATAAAGCTGGTTAATTATAGTTGATGAGGGAGAAGCGTTCAGATGAGAACCAATTACGTCACTGAGGGGTTGAAATCGTCCATCGCGCTGGAGATTACTCACTGTACTGTAAAACACATTTCCTTTATCATTCTTCTTCGAAATATCAACAAATTCAATTTGAAAATCGATATTCTTTGATATCCAACCCCTTTTTTCGATATTCACCCCCAAATTTTTGAAGATAAAGCTGGTCAATTATAGTTGATGAGGGAGAAGCGTTCAGATGAGAACCAATTACGTCACTAAAGGGTTGAAATCGTCCATCGCGCTGGAGATTACTCACTGTACTGTAAAACACATTTCCTTTATCATTCTTCTTCGAAAGATCAACAAATTCAATTTGAAAATCGATATTCTTTTATATCCAACCCATTTTTTCGATATTCACCCCCAAATTTTTGAAGATAAAGCTGGTCAATTATAGTTGATGAGGGAGAAGCGTTCAGATGAGAACCAATTACGTCACTGAGGGGTTGAAATCGTCCATCGCGCTGGAGATTACTCACTATACTGTAAGACACATTTCCTTTATCATTCTTCTTCGAAAGACCAACAAATTCAATTTGAAAATCGATATTCTTTGATATCCAACCCCTTTTTCGATATTCACCCCCAAATTTTTGAAGATAAAGCTGGTCAATTATAGTTGATGAGGGAGAAGCGTTCAGATGAGAACTAATTACGTTACTAAGGGGTTGAAATCGTCCACCGTGCTGGAGATTACTCACTATACTGTAAAACACATTTCCTTTATCTCTCATTGAAAATCGATATTCTTTGATATCCAACCCCTTTTTTCGATATTCACTCCCAAGTTGTTCGAGGAACCACGCAGTCTTAGCTCAGATCTAAACGCAGACGTAAACAATTAAAATAGAAGGCAGCGTTGCAGTAATTGGAACGAGTTAGCAGAAACACGAGGCGAAATTTCAATTCGAACGCGTGAACGACAATTTCGCGATGGCGGGGTGCTGGAAACAGCTGAGACTCGAGTATATATAACTCCAACTGATCGAGACGGAACAACGTTCCGCGAAAGCCTCCCCAGCGAGTGCTTTGTGGTTCGAGGAACCGTTTCGTACTCCGTGGCGAAGTGATCGATCGCAACCGCCACCCTTATTATATTTACACGAGCCCCGCCGTCTGCGAATGCCAACGCAGCCTGATCCAGTCGTTGCCTCTATTTGCGCAGCTACTTTCGAGTAGAATACCTTTTGTCGCTTCAGCAGCGAGCGACAGCTTCCTCAGCCGATGGCGCTCGTCGCGTTCAACCCTCTTGCGCGCTCGAGGACCACGAGAACCACTCTTTTCACCGTGGATTCTGCTGTTTTCTGTGTAGAAAATGTGACTGTCGAGGATGACTTCGCGTCGCTTGTTCAGACGCGAGCAGATCGAATGTTCAATGTGAAAGAGTAGTGTTTGGGGTATGCTCACTTTGCAAGTTAATGTTAACATATATGTTCTCTTTTTTGGGCCACTGCCCACTTTTTTGAGTATAGGTTTTTTTATAACGCACCACATTAGAACAGTTTATGTTACATTGGTAAGGATCTCATTGGTGTTTATTACACAGTCAAATTTTTCACCAAAAATGGGCATAGTTGTTATGGTAGCAATTATTTCTATTGCTATATTAACCTTTTGCACACTCCACTTTTCCTAATATTAGCAAAAGAAAGGGCTAATGTAGCAGTAAAAATTATTGCTAACGTCTACAAGCAATAGAGAATTTGTATTTATTTTTTATTTGGCAATAATTTCTGTTGCTATATTAACCTTTTGCACACTCCACTTTTCCTAATATTAGCAATAGAAAAAGCTAATGTAGCAGTAGAAATTATTGCTAACGTCTGCCAGCAATAGAAAATTATTTATTTTTTATTTGCCAATAATTTCTATTGTTATATTAACCCTTTGCATGCTTCATTTATCCTAAAGTTAACGTAGTATAGCAATAGAGATTATTGCTAACGTCTACAAGCAATAGAAAATTATTTATTTTTTATTTGCCAATAATTTCTATTGTTATATTAACCCTTTGCACGCTCCACTTTTCCTAAAGTTAGCGTAGTATAGCAATAGAGATTATTGCTAACGTCTACAAGCAATAGAAAATTGTTATTTATTTTTTATTTGGCAATAATTTCTATTGTTATATTAACCCTTTGCATGCTTCATTTATCCTAAAGTTAGCGTATTATAGCAATAGAGATTATTGCTAACATCTACCAGCGATAGAAAATTCCCCTCCAGAATTCTAACGTTAGTAATGGAAAATGTTGCTAACTTCAGGGAGGGTGGTGAGTACAAAGGGCTAATATATACTATAATTATTAATTATACTCTGTAACATGGTCGAACGAAGTGGAAACACGGGTGCACAGGGGTGTAAATATTATTTTGAGACGCTGAGAAGCGTGGAGGAAAGGGGGTTGGAGGGGAGACCAAAGGGAGAGACCCAAGGCGATTCGGTTGGGGAATTTGGTGAATTATGTATTATTGACGGGTCTCGAAGTTTCTTAGAGGTAGGTAACTGGGAGATTTACGAGTAGACCGTCCCTTCGCCGCCATTGACCGCGCGGATCGGTGAAAACCCTCTTTCATGTCGACCCTCCAAGGTCCTGGTTTTTCTAAGCCATTTACTGTTTCGTTACGGACTACGCTCGTTCTTTATTTCCTGGCGAATTTCTATCTTTGCTTTTTCAGCGATTATTGCGACTGATTCGTTGAAGGTTATCCTTTTTATCCGCTAAAGTATATCCTTTTTAGTGTCTGTTTTATTCGAGTTTCCTGGTTTATACTTGTAAATTAATGTAACAAAGTCGGTTAAACTTGTGGATAAATCTTTTATTTTTTATACTAACTACAGGTAACATTTGCGCAACATGGTTTTCAAGTTTTTTAATTTTTATATATGCAACTTATTCATCAAATATTTTATAATTATTAATATTACTTATACTTTAATTCATAAAAATTACTTAAATCGGATAAAAATTTTCTGACTTAACACCAGTTGTATGTATAATTAAAAACGCAAAAAAATGGCACTCGATTCTACTCTTTTTATTAGTTATATTTCCCGTAATTCGAAATTAAAAGGTCTAAACTCGTTCTTATCTTCGAAACGACTGTTCCACTGATAATAATCCAACAGCTTCCCAGAACAAGCTTCGAATCGCGTGACACAACATTGGTACAGCCAGAACTCCGTCCGCCATGTTGCACTGCCATTAGATAATGACTTGGAACGATGTAGACGACAATTCGAGATAAAGGAACAACTGCAGGGCCGCTGGTTCCGTCGAAACGTAAAATCAATTCGATTCGATTCGATTCGAGGCGATCAGATTAGATTTAACCCGTTTAGCGACTGGTCGAAAACGGAATGGCCCTGGCGTCGCAGCCACGGACCGCTCGTAAATTCTGAGCCGCTTTCTAAGCGATGTTCGCGACTTTGAAATCCAATCGCGAGGATCCTCTGGCTCGCCATCAATTTCTTCAGCGCGGAGAGGAGCTGGCTTGGCGGACAGGGAAATTGCATGCAGAGATTGCACGTTTGTACAATCAACCCCCTTCTGGAACGCGATTAACTCGCGCCCCGTTACAAGAAACTCGGAATCAGTGCGATTTATGAAAATGGTGCTCTCAGAATGGCATATTGTGAATCAGACGGTTGTAAAATAAGGTTTCAGGAATAAGAGAGGCAAGGAATACGTATTTATATAGTTTAAGTTGCATTTGTGGAACGTAAGGGTTGGTAGAAGGATCTGGAATATAAAATGGAGAACATGGAATCTAAACTTTTTATAATATAAAGGTTAAATAGGAAATAGTAATAATATATAAATATGATGGTAATTCAAGTAATTTTTATTAAAATTTTAGCATACAAAAAATTGAAGACCAACGCGCACACATTATTGACCCTTTGCACTCGATGACTTTTTCGATCGCAGATCATTTTTCCTATTACCAATTTCTTTGTGAATACCACTAATCTCATGTTTCAACAGTTGAAATTCAATTTAATCTTTACTCTTTGCTAATTTCACCTTCCAAATTCATTTTTGTAAGGCTTCGAAATTTGAAATCAGTCGATGAGAAACTGCAGTTGCTGTATGAAACGCCATGGCGACTGAGAGTCGCATGTCGAGCGCAAAGGGTTAAATCACCAAATCATATCCCAAAACCTCACAAATTAAACATCCATCTCCAATTCAACATCTCGATATTAAATCACCAAATCATATCCCAATCAAACCCAAAACCCCACAAATTAAACATCCATCTCCAATTCAACATTTCAATATTAACCCTTTGCGCTCGATGACTTTTTCGATCGCAGATCATTTTTCCTATTACCAATTTCTTTGTGAATACCACTAATCTCATTTATCAACAGTTGAAATTCAATTTAATCTTCAATCTTTGCTAATTTCACCTTCCAAATTCATTTTTGTAAGGCTTCGAAATTTGAAATCAGTCGATGAGAAACTGCAGTTGCTGTATGAATCGCCATGGCGACTGAGAGTCATCTCTCGAGCGCAAAGGGTTAAAAATGTAAAAATTCCAAAACCATGTTATACAAAGGTTACTTATTATTACTATAAAAACTAAACTAAGACTGTTTAACCCAATAAACAGCCTTCTGTGACGTATCAAGATTTCCTATACGTTTCAATTGCCTATGAAAGAGTAGCGAAACGATCGAGCAGAGGACAGGTGGTTAAAAGCGGAATAAAGAAAGACGGAAAAATGGCGGAAACGCGAAACGATCTCGAAAATGAAGGGGCGTCGAACGGATAGGCGAACGTAGCGATCATTTCCATAATCAGGACATAAATCGCGGCGATAACGACGGGTCGATCGAGCGGAGTGCCTCCACGCAGGCCAGCTTCGCCTCGCGCCGTGTAATTTTCGATATCCAAGTGAAAATCACGCCGGAACATCGTGGATGCTCGTTCAGAAGGGTTTCCTCGTGTACGCGTGTCAATATTTCCCGGTCGTTCGCCCGACAAGCCGTTCGATGCGCGCTTTTTCCACCCTTCGACGAGGCGCGTTCGCGAAACGCGCTCGCCTTAATTGCACAGCTCCACTTGTGCGCGTATGCAGTCTCGTAATCGGTTGCTGGCTTTGTGATTCGATTTGATCGAGGCAGACGGGTCCTCTCGCACTCGATTTGCGTTGCTCGCTTTCTTGTGTCTGGTAAATTGGGGTGGAAATGTAGGGGTGTAATTAAATGGTGGACGAGTCTTTGGTTTTTTTTAAAGTTTGTGAACTTTGTTTAGGTGTGTTTCACGGATGTAATGTGGTTCTAAAGGAAGATTTGTGGATAAGCGAGTTATATTTGTATTAAAGAATTAAATTAGGGATTTTTATAGTTTTGATGTGTTGGCCTCCATTGCCAGAAAATGAGGTATAATGCTTTCAAATTAGGAATTTTAATAATTATGCTGTGTTGGCTTTGTGATTCGATTTGATCGAGGCAGACGAGTCCTCTTGCACTCGATTTGCGTTGCTCGCTTTCTTGTGTCTGGTAAATTGGGGTGGAAATGTAGGGGTGTAATTAAATAGTGGACGAGTCTTTGGTTTTTTTTAAAGTTTGTGAACTTTGTTTAGGTGTGTTTCACGGATGTAATGTGGTTTTAAAGGAAGATTTGTGGATAAGCGAGTTATATTTGTATTAAAGAATTAAATTAGGGATTTTTATAGTTTTGATGCGTTGGCCTCCATTGCCAGAAAATGAGGTATAATGCTTTCAAATTAGGAATTTTAATAATTATGCTGTGTTGGCCTCTATTATCAGAAAATTAGATATGCTTGCAATCTAAGAATTTTAATAATTATACTGTGTTGGCCTCTATTATCAGAAAATTAGATATTATGCTTGCAATCTAAGAATTTTACTAATTATGCTGTATTAGTCTCGAATAAATGAGATACAATGCCTGCAAACTAGGAATTTTAATAATTGGCAGGAAGTGAAATATAATGCTTTCAAATTAGGAATTTTAATAATTGTGCTCTGTTAGTCTCGAACCACAAGATGAAATACAATGCTTGTAAACTAGGAATTTGAATAATTGTCAGAAAATAAGATATCATTCAAATTAGGAATTATAATAATTGTGCTGTTGGCCTCTATTGGCAGAAAATTAGATATGCTTGCAATCTAAGAATTTTAATAATTATACTGTAGGCCTCTATTATCAGAAAATGAGATATTATGCTTGCAGTCTAAGAATTTTAATAATTATGCTGTATTAGTCTCGAATAAATGAGATACAATGCTTGCAAACTAGGAATTTTAATAATTGTCAGAAAATGAGATATAATTTAAATTAGGAATTTTAATAATTGTGCTGCTGGCCTCCATTTTTAGAAGATAAGATATAATGCTTGCTAACTAGGAATGTTAATAATTATGCTGTGTTGACCTCTGTTGCTAGAAAATGAGATATAATGCTTGCAAACTAGTAGTTTTGATAGTTTTTATAAATATTTATTGCTGTACAAATTAAATTTCAAGATAGTATCACTTAACATATTAATCATTTTACAATCCAATGTAACTTAGTGCTTACAACTTAATTTATAATATTTCATGATTATATTACAATTATATAAAATATAATAGTAAATAGATTACTTAAGTATTAATTAATAAAGCACTGCAACACATTACGCACTATTATTGTAAATAATGGGCACTGGCTGCAGTTAGGGTGCTGAAAACTCATGAATTTCTTCAATTATTTGCTTTCTGACGAATACTCACCCCTTTTTGCCTGAGACCACTTGATATTCCATTATGGCTCCACTAGTGCACCATCTAAAAATAAATGACCAAAATTAAAGTATTTCATAATGTTATTTGAAAGGGTATATCAACTCTGCTCTAATTTAAGCGTCTAAATATATTTGATTTAGTCAAAGGTGAAATCCAACATCCGTTAAACTTCGTTTTCAGACTTGGAAGCAAATGCGTTCCATTTACACCAATAT
This sequence comes from Xylocopa violacea, assembly GCA_963969225.1. NCBI lineage: Eukaryota > Metazoa > Arthropoda > Insecta > Hymenoptera > Apidae > Xylocopa > Xylocopa violacea. The sequence goes on from CAXAJV010000004.1 coordinate 29,077,644, forward strand.
TCGACTTCATTTTCAATTTTACACGAATATAATTCATCAGGGGTGAAAAATTTTCTTCAAATTTGCATGTATATTTGCATGTTCATGTTTTTATTATTATTGCTTTGCTGCATAGTTTTATCTTAATTTGTTTTCTTTAATTAATATACATATGGTTGTAAGAAGCTACCAATTGTTTGTACCATTGATTATTCAAAATTGTGACTTGGTATTCCTAATTATTGCTGTTTGTCTTTGTTCATAAATGTTTTTTAAATCGTTGAATATATTGCACAGAGGGTAGTTTTCTTCTGTAACAGTGTAGTTATATTCCAAACAAGAATGTAATAAACAATAGTTAACAAGAGTACACTATTTCTTTCGTAGTATCTATGAAAAATATGTTTATTGAAAACAAAAATTAATCAAAAAGCTTTGTTGAATATAGTTATTTATCTCAGTTACGAATTTTTCCTGGCTCTCTCAAAAATCCTAGTATTGATAATTTCCTTGCGATTATCCAAAGTCCCATTTGCATTAACGTGCGCAAACTGTATGCTAAAACAGAAATTCAATCTCCTAGAAATGGTCCGTATTCGCCTAGCACATAGTTAGCGATTCAGCAGTGATTACAGAAAGTTAGCAATCTGTTGCAGCGTATATACAGCCAAAGAGATCTTAACAGAATCCTACTCGAGTTTCCCCAATTCTCGAATTGCGTTTTCCCAGAAAATCGATCGACAAACAAGCTATAATTACGAATCTAACTTCTATTCTCACTGAAAATAGTAATATTAAATAAAAGTTCGCAACAACTCAATCAACCATGGCACAATAGACGTTCGAATCACTCGCGCTCAAACAAACATTCGTTGATAAACCACTGAAATTTCTCCAATTCTTCAATTGCGTTTCCCCAGAAAATTTATTGACAAATAACTTATAATTACAAATCTAACTTGCATTCTCAATAAAAATAGTAATATAAAATAAGATTTCGCAAGAACTTAATCAATAATAGGCGTTCAAATCTCCCGCGTTTAAACAATTGCTCGTCAAAAGACCCCTCGAATTTCCCCAATTCTTAAAAATTACATTTTCCGAGAAAATATATCAACAAATAACTTATAACTTCCATTCTCACTAAAAATAATAAAATAAGCTGAGTTCTCCACTCGATCGACCATAGTATAGTAGGCGTTCAAACAATTGTTCGTCAAAAGACCCCTCGAGTTTCTCCAATTCTTAAAATTTACATTTTCTCAGAAAATATATCAACAAATAACTTATAACTTCCATTCTCACTAAAAATAATAATATAATATAAGATGAGTTCTCAACTCGATCAACCATAGTACAGTAGGCGTTCAAATCTCCCGCGTGCAAACAATTGTTCGTCAAAAGACCCCTCGAATTTCCCCAATTCTTAAAAATTACATTTTCCCAGAAAATATATCAACAAATAACTTATAATAACAAATATAACTTCCATTCTCAGTAAAAATAATAAAATAAGATGAGTTCTCAACTCCACCAACCATAGTACAGTAGGCGTTCAAATAATTGTTCGTCAAAAGACCCCTCGAATTTCTCCAATTCTTAAAAATTACATTTTCCCAGGAAATATATCAACAAATAACTTATAACAACAAATATAACTTCCATTCTCAGTAAAAATAATAAAATAAGATGAGTTCTCAACTCCACCAACCATAGTACAGTAGGCGTTCAAATAATTGTTCGTCAAAAGACTCCTCGAATTTCCCCAATTCTTAAAAATTACATTTTCCCAGGAAATATATCAACAAATAACTTATAACAACAAATATAACTTCCACTCTCACTAAAAATAATAATATAAAATAAGATGAGCTCTCGACTCGATCAACCCTAGTACAGTAGGCGTTCAAATTTCCCGCGCTCAAGCAAACGTTCGTCAAAGGACCCCTCGAATTTCCCCAATTCTTAAAAATTACATTTTCCCAGGAAATATATCAACAAATAACTTATAACAACAAATATAACTTCCATTCTCACTAAAAATAATAAAATAAGATGAGTTCTCAACTCGATCAACCCTAGTAGAGTAGGCGTTCAAATTTCCCGCGCTCAAGTAAACGTTCGTCAAAGGACCCCTCGAATTTCCCCAATTCTTAAAAATTACATTTTCCCAGGAAATATATCAACAAATAACTTATAACAACAAATATAACTTCCATTCTCAGTAAAAATAATAAAATAAGATGAGTTCTCAACTCGACCAACCCTAGTACAGTAGGCGTTCAAATCTCCCGCGCTGAAGCAAACGTTCGTCAAAGGACTCGAGGTGGAACGCAGAATGGCGGTAGAAGGACAGTTCGACGAGCCCGTGTTGACGCAGCTCGCGATGGACGAAAACAAATATCGAAAGACGCGTTGAACGACACCAGACAAAGAGACAGTGCGTTCCTGCGCGGCACGGTGGCGTGTTCGCGTCGCGCTCGCTAACGAGACGAATCAATTTCCCGAGTTCGCGCGAGAAACTTCCGAGAACGGGTCGCCGTTGCGTCACCGGTTATCAAACGATTCTCGCGAGCCGCGGTTCCAGGAAAGCTCGCCTCAGGCGGGAATACTGCGTCCGACGCGACCGTTCGCTTTCGCCTCTCGTTGTGTGCAGTGCTTTCGCGTCTCGTTGTGTGTGCAGTGCGCGTGCAGTGGTATCGATTTGTGCGACGCGAATAAGTGCTGGCAGCGAATCAGTCGTGCACAGATTCCGAGAAGTACGTACGCTGGAACGATTGCGTCATTGGTTATCAGAGAGGTGCAGGTTATGTTGGCTGCTCGCGGGAAAACTGGCCCCGACGCGTTCGCGCGAATCCACGATATCCATTACGTCGTTAGAGGTTATGGACGACGCAGTTGGTATGGGTGCACGAGAGCACGGCGTAATATTACTTTTTTACACTATTGGAACACTAGTTGTCGAAAATAGTGAAGGTTAATATTGCTTTTTTACGCTATTGGAATAGCTAGTTGATAAAAACTGTAATCTTCTTGCTTTATAGAAGAAGATAGAACGAATTCGAGTAAGGAGTGCTTTTAAGTTCTTTATGGGAGCTTAGTTTGTAATATTACGAGCTGTATTAAATTATTAATAACACAGACGACGATCAAGGTTGCAAATACATCAATGTCAACATAGAAAGAAATTACAAGGTGACAATATAAGTTTTTACTTCCATTCAGAGCTGATTCCTCAGCAAACGTCTATCCACCATCGAAACGTGATTCATCGAGTAAAAATAACGAGATTTTTATCAGATTTCTATTCGATCGTTAAATTATTAATAGCACAGACAATCGTCAGAGTTGCAAATGCAATATCGTCTTTATAAAAGGAAACTACTAGGCGACAATATGAATTTTTACTGCCATCCACAACTGACTCCTCAGCAGACATCTATCCACCATCGAAACGTGATTCATCGAGTAAAAATAACGAGATTTTTATCAGATTTCTATTCGATCGTTAAATTATTAATAGCACAGACAACCGTCAGAGTTTCAAATGCAATATCATCTTTATAAAAGGAAACTACTGGGCGACAATATGAATTTTTACTGCCATCCACAACTGACTCCTCAGCAGACATCTATCCACCATCGAAGCGTGATTCATCGAGTGAAAACAACGAGATTCCCCTTAGATTTTTATTTGATCGATAGACATGCGTTCTCGCGAAACTTTGATCGTTCCATCGCGGAATCTCGATCACTCCAAAGAGTGTGGAGGGGAAAAACTTCCTCCCTGGCTTCGATGGATCTTCAGGAAGCTCGTGGCGGAAGTGGATTAAACTCTGCAAGAACAGGTCGCTCGTTTGTCGAGCAGAAGAAGACGATTGCGTCATCGGTTTGTCAGGGAGGTACGCAGGTTATGCTGGCTGCTCGCGGGAAAACTGGCCCCGGTGCGTTCGCGCGAATCCACGATGTCCATTATGTCGTTAGAGGTTATGGACAACGCAGTTAGCATGGGTGCCCACTCGAGAGTGAAGCTGCGCGTTGCCAGTCGCCTTCGAGTGAGTTAAATTTAGTAATGCGTAGGTACTGTTGCTCGTAAGTAGATATTGGTTAATGTATTATCGAATTATGCGCGTTAGTGTCGAATCTGACGACAAGGAGCATAACCTTTTCGTAGAATTGACGATTCGATTAATTGTAAGGTCGAGTTATTTATTCGAGAAGGTGGTTCATGTTCAATTTAATTTTAAATTGTGTTTCGTGATGTACTTGTTGAATTTTGAGATATTGTATAGTTTAAGTAAGTGTAGGTAGTAGGTAGCATTTATGCTTCTCAAACGTTAGCAATGAAAATTTGCTAAAATCATTTGTAAATACGGATAATATAATAAGCCACAAAGAAGACTCGTCTCTCCGTGAGTATAGTTGAAGAATTACGGTGAAAGCTGGAAACGCGATCGCCAAGGATGCTCATCAGGGGTGGCAGTCAACTCTTTATCGACTCGAGGTGCTGTTGGATGCCAACTGATTATTTCATGAGCCACAGCCATGATTACTATCTTTTGTAAATAAGGATTCATCTCAAACAATAATGTATCCTAAATATTATTCGTCCCTTGCATCACCCCTAACCTATGTCTCATCCTTGATCCTTGGCTACTCCCTCCAACTTATGAAACTATCCATTCCCAAGCTACTTACAAATCCCTTAACCCTTTGCACTTTGCTCCTTCCTGAATGTTGGCAATAGAAGCTACAAATATTGCTAAAATAGCAATTATTTAGGTTAAATAGCTACAAATATTGCTAAAGTAGCAATTATTTAGGTTAAATAGCTACAAATATTGCTAAAGTAGCAATTATTTAGCTTAAATAGCTACAAATATTGCTAAAGTAGCAATTATTTAGGTTAAATAGCTACAAATATTACTAAAATAGCAATTATTTAGGTTAAATAGCTACAAATATTGCTAAAATAGCAATTATTTAGGTTAAATAGCTACAAATATTGCTAAAGTAGCAATTATTTAGGTTAAATAGCTACAAATATTACTAAAGTAGCAATTATTTAGGTTAAATAGCTACAAATATTGCTAAAATAGCAATTAATTAGGTTAAATAGCTACAAATATTGCTAAAGTAGCAATTATTTAGGTTAAATAGCTTCTATTGCCAACATTCAGGAAGAAGCAGAGTGCAAAGGGTTAAGGGATTTGTAAGGAGCTTGGGAAGGGATAGTTTCATTCGTTCAGTAGCAATATTTTAGCAACAGTTTCTATTACTAACGACTCCCAGTAATAGAAAATTTCCATCTCAATAGAAAACTTAAGAGAAACATGCATTTCTCAAAAAGTTGCAATGGAATAAGTTTATCCTCCATCACTGATCAATGCTGATGTCCCCTTAGAGGGGACATCCTAGTGCAAAGGGTTAATAATACAGTAAACAGTTTGAAAGAATACAGAACTTTACAAATTGTATAAGAATTACGCAATATTTGTCAAATATGGATATAAATATTAGTGTTACATGTATGCTACCTAAAATAAGTTTTATAATATGCGTAATTATATTAATAAAGAAGTGTTAGGAGAGTGAACCTTCTACAACGCTGGTAACACTAGGTTTACCATGAGTTGGCATATACTTATTTCTACCAAAGAGGTCAAAATGTCTCCCTTTTGGTATTTAATTAGAAAAAATATAAATTTACCTCGAATGCCAAGGGTTGATTCGTTTCGTGTTATATCATAGTAGGATTGCAATACGAGGATCGTTCGTTTTTATTAAGAAGAGTGTTACAGGATCGTCGCCATTTTTGCATACCTATCATCATACAGTCTGTCTCAGTAAATACAGATTACTTTATTTTATAAAAACGCATATTTTCTTTGAAAATTTTTGTAGAGAAAAAATGCTCACTTTTTAACAAATTGATGCATTTCAGCCATTAAGTGTCACACAGTGGCAAATTCTCCATTAAACTTCAAAAGCTCTCGTTTAAGCACGCGTGACCAAATGCTCAATCGATGGAATGCACGTGTGTAGAAGTAGCTTGAAAAACAGTTACCACTTTTCCAATTAGTGTCGAGTAAAATTTCGATTCAGCAAATAAAGAAGGTTAAATGATTTACAAAACCAAATTGATTATATTAAAAATGTAAAACCCAGCAAACTGGTTACTGTTTGTTACTATTATTATAGTACTACAAAATTTACCTATAGCAAACCTATATCAGCACCTACTTTTAACCCTTTGCAGACTTCTTCCACCGCAGCTTTTTGAAAAAAGCATATTCTCCTCAAGTTTTCTATTGAAATGGGGATTTTCTATTGCTGGCAATAGAAACTATTGTTACATATCGCTAAAATATTACTATATTAACAATATTTCTCTTCTCTAGCTTCTATTGCCAACGTCCAGGAAGGAACATCCCCTCTGAGGAACGCGTTGATTAGTGATTGTGGAGGATAAACGTATTTTATCACAGCTTTTTGTGAAATGCATGCTTCCCTCAAGTTTTCTGTCGAAATAGAAATTTTCTATTACTGGGAGACGTTGGCAATAGAAACTATTGCTAAAGTTTCATTGCTATTTCATCAATATTCCTAGCTTCTATTGCCAACGTCCAGAAAGAAGCAGAGTGCAAAGGGTTAAGTCTAAAAGCTAAAAGTATATACACTATTATTGAAAAATTAACGCAGAAATTGCAAAGGACGATGCTTGAATGAATGAATGAATGAATTATTACCTTTATTTAAAATATATATATAGATTTTTAAGGGGCAGCAATTTGCCTTTTTGTTTGAGGCCACATAATCAGTAGAGCTGCCTACTACTTGCACAGAAACATTATAAACTTTCTTCATTACCATAGAAATGAGCTGCAAGCGCAGAAATCGAACATTATTAGTTAGAAACGTAACATATGTATGTAAAATCGCGTAGGTTTGATTTTCTCTCGCTGAAGAGTACCCTTCACGTTATCCCACGATTCACAGGCGCAATTTTTCAGACCATCGTCGAATTATTCCCCATGTCCAATCAATCTTGCGAAGTGGACGTGAAGAGGACGCGAAGAGGGTTAAAAACGATGGTTATTAAAATTGGTGATCCAACTACTATCGATCGTATTTCTAACGAACAGTGACGTTTAATTCGATAATTTACGAGGGTTGAAAATGAGGGAAGCCAGCGAGACGCGCCACAGTTTGCCCTGTTAATGTTCCCTGTCGCGACAACTTCGAAACTAGCCAACACTGTTTAGCATTTTCGAGGGAAACTGGAAGTTGCTGCAGGTTGAATATCGCGAGAATTTTCGCTGGCATCTCGTGTTCGTAAAACAGACCCTCTCATAATTTCTGAACGCGGTTGTCGTGTTCGATGGAGTCGATGGACGTTCGCGAGGAATCGTTGAGGGTTGCTATCGAGATAAATACGTGGACTTGTGGAAAATGCATAAAATGAAAAGACATGCTGTGTCTAGATTATCGAATATGTATTCTATATTTTGGAGGACTCTAAAAAAGTGTTCGAAATTAAGGCATTAACTTTTAATATAAATTTTCTGAGCATGGAACTTTTTTAAGATAAGAGACGCTACTGATTCGAGATCTCACAAAGTTTCGAATTCGAGTTTTAAGAATTTAAAGAGCAGGTCTGAATCCACTCCTGATATTAATTGCTTCGAGGATTTAAAAATTAGCTTTGGACCCACCCCTAAGTATTAAAGTATTCGAAGTTTGGTTCGAACCCATCTTTAATATCAATCATTTCGAGAACTTAAAAATTACGTTCATCCCCATTTCGAATATCACTAATTTTAGGAATATAAAAATTAAGTTCGAACCCATCAGTTCGAAAAATTTACGAATTGGGTTCGAATCCACCCCCAATACTGATCGTTCCTCTAAACCTCCAGAATGTATCGTGGTCCAATTTCGAAAGCTCGAGTCAAATTTGCCACTGACAACCTTTGGCATTGAAATGATCGGTATCGACATCGCGTATCCAGATCGAAAAGCTGAGTAATTGAGCCGTCCATCGAGGAAAGGCCTCGTTAACGCTCGAGAAACGCGCCCCACGCGAAACAATTCAGGGAAATCACTCGCTACGGCCACTGCGCTTAATGGTATTACATTTGTTCAAGCTGATTACTGGCGCCGGTGATCTCCTACGCTGCCTTTACTTAATCGACTACCACTCGGAATTAATTACACGGCGATCCCTCCGCCACGTTGCCACCCCATCAGACAACGCAGCGGTATCGCGTTCCACGGGAAAATTAATCGTCGCAAATTAATGGGCCGCGACTATTCGATTTCAAAGCAGTCGCCTGTCCCTTTCGATGCCCGCGAATTTTCGCCATTGTTCTTTCCACACGCGATCTGGGAATTCGTTGCGTTTAACCCGGTTCCTGGTCAACCAGTGGTAAAAATGGGGAAATTTTTATGGTTTTTGAAGGACAAGGGAGTTTTGTACTGAATTATTCAAGCTTTTGTTTCTATCTCCACCCTTTTGTGAGAAATTAATAAGAATTATATTTCAAATAGTAAGCTCCAAATTGATAACCTCAATTAGTCTCAATTAACCCTTTGCGCTTTGGTGTCCACTCTGAGGGGACGTCAGTATCGATCAGATTACAGGAGTAAAACTTATTCTACAGCAGTTTTTTGAGAAATCATGTCTCTGTGAAGTTTTCTATTGAAATGAAAATTTTTTATTGCTTGGAGATGTTGGCAATAGAAACTATTGCTAAATTATTGCTAATTTCCAGGAAGAGCCGAGTGGTAAGGGTTAATAATCTCCAAATTAATAACCTCAATTAGTCTCAAATAGTGATTTTGAGATTAAATGTGGTGTTTGGGGATTGTTTCGATAGACGAACGGAAATTATGCAAGTTAGTTAGTGGTTTCTTTGATTTGTTGAAAATATTTTGGCTACTAGAACCATATTTTTCTTCTTGCACGTTTTATCCACACTTGCTTCACTTTTTTAACACATTTATTCAAATTTACGTGGTTGCATTAACCATACATCAATTAATTCGCTGAAAACGTCTATTTCTTTTCTGAATATTCTTTTTTTTATTTTTCTCAACACATTGTTCATTTGCTACATAAAATGTTTTTAATGAACGTATTTTTCAAATTACTCTTTGCACTAATGTAACGCAAGTATTATACTTTGTTGCAAAGTTTTTTTGCACTATTTTCCTTGCACCGTAGACATTTAAAAACCACAATATTCACAAATCTACGACAATGTATTATACTGTTTAACATTACAAATATTTAACTCTTTGAGGCACGAAATTTACAAAAATGAAAAGGTCCACATTGCAGAGAAATTTTACAGAGTTGCTTTCTTTCTCTTAATAAAAGAATAAAATAACACCAAAATAAATAAAACCATTGTGCAAGTAGCACTTGTAATATTTCAAGGTGATAATAAAAATGAAAAAGGTGGGACACTTTTCACACCACTGTGCCCCAAAGAGTTAATTTATTTTTGCGTCTTCCGCGTTGTATTCGCGTCTCTTCTTCGAGTGGGACGGAGGACTTCCGGTCGCTTCGAGGAGACGAATCTTCGATGCAGATGCGATCGAAGCCTGCGAGTCGCGAGAAAACAGCACGAAAGTCGGTCGTGCGTGTCGCAATTGCATCTCGTGTCGCGGTGGCTTCTTGGAAAATGCGCGATCGTCCTAGAAAGCTTTTTCCCCTCGAGCGACAACGATCGACTCCCATGATAATCGCGCGTTCGAACACGCTGCGGAAATCGCAAGAAAGTGCTCAGAAAAACGCCTCTATCCCTCTTTTTATCTGTTCCTCCACCTTTTTATTCACATCCAACCCTCCCATAACGCTCTAATAATGCGTTCCACGTTCAATTTTGCCGATGCAAAATTTTTGGTCCAATTCGCCGTTTCAGGGATTTTTTTAAGTCACTTTTCAAGAAAGTGAACAATTTTTTTTAAATAAAATAGGTATAAGAAAGTGGTTCGCGAATTTTTGAAATAAATATGCCATTCTGAGGTTATTTCTGTGATTTAGAATAGAAAATGGCGATTATTCTTTTTGTCAAAATTAAGAATGCTAATACTAAATACGAAGAAATTAAAAATTGCGTTTATTACACGATATACTTAAAATAATCAAGAGAATTGTAACACATTGTGACAGTGTTACAATATTTACAAAGTAGTGATTATCAAGTAGAATACAGTATTATCAGTGTCGAAGATTTTAGAACCAATAGATTATAATTTTTTCTTTCAGTTAGAATAATTTGAAAAAAGTAATTTCAGAATACTCAGTTCTCAGAATACTCTTTCAGAATTGTAACACATTATGACAGTATTACAATATTTACAAAGTAGTGATTATCAAGTAGAATACAGTAGTATCAGTGTTGAAGATTTTAGAACCAATAGATTATAATTTTTTCTTTTAGTTAGAATAATTTGAAAAAAGTAATTTCAGAATACTTAGTTCTCAGAATACTCTTTCAGAATTGTAACACATTATGACAGTATTACAATATTTACAAAGTAGTGATTATCAAGTAGAATACAGTATTATCAGTGTCGAAGATTTTAGAACCAATAGATTATAATTTTTTCTTTCAGTTAGAATAATTTGAAAAAAGTAATTTCAGAATACTCTGTCCAAGTCTAAGAGAAAATACAAATTAGGAAATATCAAGTTAGGAAATACAAGTTACGAGAGGAGTGTAGATTTTGAGAGAAATAACGAATTGCTCGAGTAAACAAATATGTTTGCAACCGTGTTTTTCATTTTTACGGAGGATGGCCGCTATTTTTGTGACGCACAGCGTCAAAACAACTCGTCTCTCGTTTTATTTAAACGATTCGTCGACACTCGCGCGCCATTTGCGTAGGCAGCCGTATTAATGGTGGCTGCAATTATCGTCGCGAGATTCGAAAGAAACGATTCTAGGAAAAGTGACACTGGTCTCGACGGAATGAGCCTTAATGATCGTCCACTTGGTTAGCGAGCGGAAAAAGTGAAAAGGAAAGCGATTCACGGAATTTCGACGGAAAAATGTGCCTGGGAACAATGTCGCGACATATTCTTTTGGGGAGTGGTTTTACCTTGTAAAACGTTTTGTTTAAACGTTTCTCTGGAAAAGGACGAGGTATAATGAGACGCCATTGTGTTAATGCAATTGTTTTATGGGTAAAACACTTTCATTTCTAATAAAATTATGCATTATTCCTTAAAAGCACAGTTTTTGTACATACTTGACTAAAGTACTCCTCAAAAGGACAGAACGTGTTGAAAATTCGAAAGAACTATGGACTTGTTTGAATAAATAAATGTGTGCTTCAATTAAATAAACTTTTCTACATTTTTTATAGAAATTGTAATCTTCTTACTTCATAAAAGAAGATAAAACAATTTGAATAAGAAGTGCTTCTAAGTTCTTAATGGGAGCCTAGTTATTAATATTACAAGCTTCATAGCTGCATTAAATTATTAATAACACAGACAACAATCAACGTTGCAAATGGAAGATCAATGTCACCATAGGAAGAAACTATAAGGCGACAGTATAAATTTTTACTTCCATCTGCAACTGATTCCTCATCAAACATCTATCCACCATCGAAACGTGATTCATCGAGTGAAAATAAAGAGATTTTCTTCAGATTTCTATTTGATTGTTAAATTATTAAGAGCACAGACGACCATCAAAGTTGCAAATGCAACATCGTCTTCACAAAAAGAAACTACAAGGCGACAGTATAAATTTTTACTTCCATCTGCAACTGATTCCTCAGCAAACATCTATCCAGTGATTCATCGAGTGAAAATAATGAGATTTTCTTCAGATTTCTATTTGATTGTTAAATTATTAATAACACAGACAATCGCCAGAGTTGCAAATACAATATCAGCTTTATAAATAGAAACTACAAGGTGACAATATGAATTTTTACTTCCATCTGCAACTGATTCTTCAGCAAACATCTATCCACCATCGAAACGTGATTCATCGAATGAAAATAAAGAGATTTTCTTCAGATTTCTATTTGATTGTTAAATTATTAATAGCACAGACAACCGTCAGAGTTGCAAATACAATATCAGCTTTATAAATAGAAACTACAAGGCGACAATATGAATTTTTACTTCCATCTGCAACTGATTCTTCAGCAAACATCTATCCACCATCGAAACGTGATTCATCGAATGAAAATAATGAGATTTTCTTCAAATTTCTATTTGATCCTTAAATTATTAAGAACACAGACGACCATCAAAGTTGCAAATGCAACATCGTCTCCACAGAAAGAAACTACAAGGCGACAATATAAATTTTTACTTCCATCTACAACTCATTCCTCATCAAACATCTATCCACCATCGAAACGTGATTCATCGAGTGAAAATAAAGAGATTTTCTTTAGATTTCTATTTGATGGTTAAATTATTAAGAGCACAGACGACCATCAAAGTTGCAAATGCAACATCGTCTCCACAAAAAGAAACTACAAGGCGACAGTATAAATTTTTACTTCCATCTACAACTGATTCTTCAGCAAACATCTATCCACCATCGAAACGTAATTCATCGAGTGAAAACAATGAGGTTTCCCCTAGATTTCTATTTGATCGACGGACACCCATTCTCGCGAAACTTTGATCGTTCCATCGTGGAATCTCGATTACTCCAAAGAGCGTGGTGGGTAAAAACTTCCTCCAGATAAATAGAATCTGGCCTCGATAGATCTCCCGGAAGCTCGACGCGGAAGTGGATTAAACTCGGCGAGAATGGACGGCTTCGTTTATCGACGAGAAGAAGAGATCCCCGCGTGATTACCGCTGAATAATCGACGCCTGCTTCCCGCGAAACGAGAGAAATGGAATTCTAATTTGTCGCGATGCCTCGTAGCTCCCGTGGTGACGCAGCTTTATTAAATTCTTTTGAAAGGCTCGCGAGTCGAGCGACGCGAAGCCTGAGAAATCCAGCGTCGTCAGAAATCATTTTGCTGGGTAATTGACATGCATTTTGTTATGAGGTTCTCAATAAAAAATGTTAGAAGGTTCTTTGAACGTGTTAACCCTTTGCACTTCGAATGATTTTTCAATTTAGTAGTTCAGTTGTCAACAATTTCTCACTATTTCAAGTGTTTTATTTGAAATTTACTTGAAATTTAGTATAAAAAGTTGTCAGTTGCAACACAGTTCCTCGACTGCTACTTGTAAACTCTAAAACAACTCTAAAGCTTTGTTTAACCCTTAAATTAATTTATGTTCGTGACATTTCAACCATTTTGGCAAGAATCATAGTTCTTTTTTAAAATTCTATTAACACGTGCTATTCTATTGTACATATTACATTTTTATCATATTTTTGCAAGCATATTTTTTATTAAAATTACTTCCATACCAATAAATATGCTTTAGTCGACGATACTTTCTATAATAAGTACAGATTGTGGAACAGAAGGACAGAATAAAGAAACGCCATTAAAATTCTTATAGGAAGACCAGTGGCGGCCGCGTATAGGCACTGTGGAACTACAGCACCCCCTATTTCCGCTCGATATTATCAGTAACATTTAATATAATGACTCCTTTAAATATTTAAATAATTCAATTTATTTTCTTTAATTCTTTCTTTATACTTGTACAATATATAATCTGTAAGCTTAACCCTTTGCACTCTGATGTCCTTTCTGAGGGAACATCAGCATTGATTAGTGATTACGAAAGTTAAACTTATTCCATCACAGTTCTTTGAGAAATGCATGTTTCCCTGAACTTTTCTATTGCAAATGGAAATTTTCTGTTGCTAGGAGATGTTAGCTAGGAATATTGCTGTTTTAACAATAGTTTTTGTTGCTAACACCCAGAAAGGAGTGGAGTGCAAAGGGTTAATATCAGTAGCCATTCCCCAGTTTATGAAAAAAAAACAAAAATCTTTGTATGGAACAATATGTTTCGCAGTTTCAACGACGTGCTATTTGACTGTTGTGCGCATGTGCACAATTTCACGCGAGGCTGCGAAGGAGAGAGAGCACTATCGTTCCTTCAGTGTCAACTCTGGCGCGCTGCTGGAAGGTGGTTTTCTCTGGGACAGCACCTCCATTAATTTTAGTTGCGAACCGCCACTGACGAAGACGCAGCAACCTAGTTAACCCTTTGCACCCCTTTGTCGAGGGTGACTCGACATCGCTAAATAAGAAAAAGAAACAAATATAAATTACAACAACGTTTTAGAGTTGTTTTAGAGTTTACAAGTAGCAGTCGAGGAATTGTGCTGCAACCAACAACTTTTTTAAGTAAATTTCAAGTAAATTTCAAATAAAACACTTGGGATAGTAGGGAGTTGTTGGTAACTAAATTACTAAATTGAAAAATAATTCAGAGTACAAAGAATTAATGCAGACGCAAAATGTAAATACAAAAAGGCGTCGCGACACGACAGAAGTGTGTCGTAGTTGTTTTTGGTTCCTCCGATATGCTTCAAAGAAGTCGTAACTATATAATTCAACACATTGTTGACATTATTGTAAACGTGACGCGAGAAAAATTGTAGTTGATTTTAGCCTCTCTAATTTTTCTCGCGTCATGTTTACAATAATGTCAACAATGTGGTAAATATATCGCTACGACTCCTTTTGGAGAACGCGTTTGTTATACCAAACGCGATATATGATTTTTATGTATATTCTCTACAACGTAGAGAATTCCAAGTACATCATAACTTGTTATATCCATTACTACTGATTTTGGAAATATCAGTTGTATTGTACCAAATAATATTCCTTATCTTATTGCAATATTCATTTAAATAGTATACAACTACTATTATGTTTTCTGATGTTATTAATAGAAAATATATGCTACACTTTACGTGAAGCACTGTAAAAATCGAGCACCCACAAATTTCACTACTTTCACTATTACTGTTAACTATAACTATTAAAAAATATAGCGTAGCATCTATAAATCAGTAAATCGTTCCAGAAAGTGTTACTACACGTGTTAAACAAAAGTATACGCGAATTATTTATTACTAAATTTGCATTTCCATCATTTAATCCATTCGAGACGCATTGCACACCGAAATTACGAGTCGGTATGAAAAAAGTAGGCGCAGAAACAGACTGGTTTGAAACAAAATGAAAGATTAAACTAAAGATTTCAGCTTCTCGAGTTGATCTCGAAAAAAATGAGCCGTCTCGAATGGGTTAAAGTGCACAGTTCCTTTGTCCAGAGCTGGCGTGACGCGCGAGTAACAGACAATAATGGCACCTTGTTGCTCGTTACAGGTACAAGGACAACAGGGCTTATCCTTGGCCAGGTGGCGAGAGCCACTTCATCCTCTACCCGGAGAGCGCGAACCAGACGATTTACGCGCAAAAGGTGAGAGCATCGGACGCGGGACGCTACTCCTGCCGGGCGAGGAACGACACGACCATCCTCGAAGGAGATATCACTCTCGATGTCCTCGGTAAGTATTTACCTCTCTCGTTCTTCCCGCGAGATTGTCGAACGCGAGTGTACGCGTTCTCTGTCTGAGACTTCCGGCGGCGTTTTTTTGAATACCTCTACGCCACAGAAAATGGAGAACAAAGAGGTTGTGGTATTCGAACCAGGCTGGATTGCGATGCTCGTAATTTTAATTCTCATTGCAATATTCGAAATGAATGACAATTGTTTGTGATTGGAGACGAACGTGTAGAGTGGCAGTTCTCAAAATTGATCCAAAATGGCGACTGAAGGGTTAACGCACACTTTGAATTGATTTTGCACATGAAAGATTTTAAAATTTAAGAAATTCTTGCGATGTCTGAAACTTGTAAGACTTTTTTATCTTCGTTTGAATTTGTTTAAATCCAAATTCTTGGTCCCACGCAGAGGATAGAAGTGTATATTAGGAAATAAGGCACACAGATTCGTTCATTCACATATTATTGGAAAATGTGGGAAGTGTTCCATAATTCTAATTCGTGGAACGAAATATTGGAGGTGCAAAACACGTCTCGAATAAGGGTGCCATGCAGGTAATAGTTTCACCCCCATGTGACGCGCATAAGAATTCCAAAGTGATCGTCACAAGCAATAACTCGAAGGAATTCTTCAGTTTTACCTCAGAAAAGTATCCAAAAATCGATCCAACACGAAACGCGTTAACCCTTTGCACTCGAATGTCTCCTCTGAGGGGACATCAGAACCGATCAGTGATTAAATTAAACTATTTCATCGCAGCTTTTTGAGAAAAGCATATTCCCCTCAAGTTTTCCATTGAAATGGGAATTTCTTATTGCTGGTAATAGAAACTATTGCTATGTATCGCTAAAATATTATTATATTAGCAATATTTCTAGCTTCTACTGCCAATGTCCAGGAAGAAACGTCCCCTCTGAAGGACGCGTTGATTAGAGATTGCGGAGGAGAAACTTATTCCACCTTTTGCGAAATGCATGCTTCTCTGAAGTTTTCTGTCGAAATGGAAATTTTCTATTACTGACAGACGTTGGTAATAGAAACTATTGCTACATATCGCTAAAATATTATTATATTAGCAGTATTTCTAGCTTCTATTGCCAACGTCCCCTCTGAGGGACGCGTTGGTTAGTCATTGCGGAGGAGAAACTTATTCCATCGCAGCTTTTTGCGAAACGGTTCCCTCAAGTTTTCCGTCGAAGTGGAAATTTTCTATTACTGAAAGACGTTGGCAATAGAAACTATTGCTAAAATATTGCTATATTAACAATATTTCTAGCTTCTATTGCCAACGTCCAGAAAGAAACGTCCCCTTTGAGGGATGCGTTGGTTAGTGATTGCGGAGGAGAAACTTATTCCACCTTTTGCGAAATGCATTTTTCTTTGAAGTTTTCCGTCGAAATGGAAATTTTCTATTACTGTCAGACGTTGGTAATAGAAACTATTGCTACATATCGCTAAAATATTATTATATTAGCAGTATTTCTAGCTTCTATTGCCAACGTCCCCTCTGAGGGACGCGTTGGTTAGTGATTGCGGAGGAGAAACTTATTCCATCGGAGCTTTTTGCGAAATGCATGCTTCCCTCAAGTTTTCCGTCGAAATCGAAATTTTCTATTACTGAGAGACGTTGGCAATAGAAACTATTGCTAAAATATTGCTATATTAACAATATTTCTAGCTTCTATTGTCAACGTCCAGAAAGGAACGTCCTCTCTGAGGAACACGTTGGTTAGTGATTGCGGATGTCAGACTTTTTCCATCGCAGCACTTTGAGAAATGCATGTTTCCTGGAAATGTTCTATTACTGGGAGACGTTGGCAATAGAAACTATTGCTAAAATATTGCTATTTTATCATATTTCCGTCGCTAACGTCCAGGAAGGAGCCAAGCGCAAAGGGTTAATACACTTCGACGTTATTACTCGAACGAAATTACCTCAGCCTCGCACTTGGCGCTTCAGAAGTCCTCCAACAGCCTTAATCGAGAGCTTCGGGGTGAAAAAAGCAGCTTAAAGTCGTCCCTTAAACGTCGAACCACCCTTCGAGCCGTTTAACGAACGCCCAGCTACGCCGACCTGTATATAGATCGATAGCCAGGGCGAAGATTGGCTTCGTTCCCGGTTATTTACGCCGCTGAACGATCGCCCTTCCGTTCTCGTTCCCGCGTACGCGAGGGATGATTTACGCCCGCGGAGGGAAGCGCCGCGTCGATCGATGCGTCACGCTTCGCGCGTAGGTGGTGCAGTTCCAGGAGCCGCGGAATCGATTCTTTTTCTTGGAAATTGAACCGTTCCAGACCGCCACGGGGGCGGACGATGCGCCGTTGGAACTGTTATCGGTGGGATGCACGCCGCCCTGGGTGATAACACGACGGAACGCGGCGCGTATCTCGTCCTACGAGCTTTAGTTCCGCGGAATCCCGATTAGACGTTTCCTTAGAACAAATTTCCGTCCCCAGAGTTGGCTCTCCACCTCTTCCCGTCTTTGTTTCCGAGCAACACGTAATTGCGGTTCCACGTTCGGTCTAGATTTCATCGGGATCGTCGAGGAGAGCGGTCGTTTACCTTTTTACGAGGCTCGTTTCTTCTGCGTTGCTGAACGGCTGATCGATTTGGTGGTCCTCCATTTTGTTATTTTTTTATCCGAAGAAAAATATATTATATTTTTCCTTTTAGCATCGAATATTCAACAGCTGCATGTAATTGGTAAATAAAATGTAAAAATCTGAAACCTCTCGAAAGCAGAAAAAGGAGATCAAGCCACGAAACGTTAATACGCGCGAGAAAATTAATTTCCTCGGTAAGTAACCCGCTGAAACAGGACCCGCTTAAATATGCCTGCATATTTAACGTCTGCGGCTTGCCTGGTTCCCGAGAAAGGGGCCGCGGAGGGTGCGGTAGAGAATTACGAGCCGATACCTCAGGGCTAAGTGCACGGAGCGGTTGTGTGGCACATACATTAAGCAAACGCGTATGATCGCGCAGCCAGAGGAGGCTGCGTCGATGACGGTGCCATTAATGCAATTAGCCTATCTCTCCCGGCTATTTCCACGCATTGAACGCCGCTCCGCGCGGCGCGAAACCCCGTCCCACGCCTGACCTATCTCACATTTAATACATTGTACGCGGGCGACTTACTTTTACGTTTTTCGCAGTCTGTCAAACAGTATTTGACATGTTGAATGCATAAAGCCACACCCTGTCCAATCCTGAAACCAACGAAACGACCAGTCGTGAACCGCCTGTCGCCATTCGAGAGCCTCCTCTTCGTTTGAAGCCACCCCCTCGCGAGTGTCCTCCATTCGGTTGGAAACGAGTGGACGCTCTCTGTGGCCTATCCACCCTTTGCGACGCTTATCTGTGTTTACAGCTGCGGTTCCCGCTCTACGGAAGCGTAATATCTTATCAGGAATCCGTGCGCATCCGGAAATGCATATGCATGCACATGAATCGTCGATTAACCCCGTGGATGGCGCACTTTCGAAGATCCAGCGCGCCCTCTTTTCGTCTCGCGTCTCGCGAGGAGCGTGTCTGCGAATGTGATGAGGTTTGATCGACGGAAAACGAATTTCGAGACCACTCGCGGGGTGGTCTGGGACGAGTTGTTTTAATGTTTTCAGAGCTGCGGTGGATTTCGTGAATTTTGAGAACTGTTAGGTCGCAGGTCTCGAGTAATAGCGTGGATTTAAGACACGGACGCTCGATCGCACCACTTTTTGACGCGGCTGGCGTACGAGAGTCGCCTTTGTCCTCCATTTTTCACTCGCGTTGTTACTCAGCGAGTGTATCCGCGGGAACAAGATGGATTTTTGTTGAAAAGTAAGAACGCGAGGCGAGAAAGCATCTGACGCGTACTACAAAACGATCTGCGCATAAAAAATGCATTTCGTTTGCATGCAAATCGTGTAAAATCAGAATTGGGTGTATATTTATGCAATTCTTTGAATTTTTATTGTTGGAAAACGTGGATCTTAAGCACTGTGTTCATCGAAGTATAATCAACCCTTTCATGACAAATATTTCTTAAGAAGACGAGAGCGTTGCAATATTGCAATTTACGGTCGCAAATTGTAAACCAATGTTCTGTTTAAATCGGCAACGTTCTCCTCGCGCGACGAACGATCGTTTCGTGGCTCGAAATTGGGGCCGCATTGTGTCGAAGTCGCGCGACCGAAATTTCCTGCGAGAACCGAGTGAAAGCCAAACATTTATCAAAACCCATAATCTCGAAGGGTGGAAAGGCCCGCCATTAGGGAGTCGAACGAATTCACTCGGAAGCGGATGGAATGATTTCCAGCGAGATTAATGGAAATCCGGTGGCCCGAGGAGAGATCGAAGCGCGCGGCGTGGCCACGTAGAAAGAGGTGAAAAATGAGGCTGGTTCCGAGTTATTACCTCCGGAGGCCACCGTCTCCATTCCATCTCGCTCGATCGTCCCTTCGAGATATCGTATTCCACGCGCATCGATTTCTCTCCTCGGCTATGACGAGGAGAGACCAAGGCTGGAATCGCGCGAGCGTTCACGCGGCTGGCGTCCATTTTGGCGGACGTCGCGACCTCCAGAGTCGCCTCTGTCCTCCATTTTTCACTCGCGTCGTTACGCGGCGAGTGTATCCGCGGGAACAAGATGGATCTTCATTGAAAAGTAAGAACGAGAGTCGAGAAAGCATCGGATGTGTGCTATGAAACGACTGCAGCATGAAAAATGCATTTTGTTGCATTACTTTCTGCGATGAAGTATGATGCAGTGATGAGGGAGGAGCTCTCGATTACTTTTACGCGTTGTAGGCGTTCTTTTGTGAATTTATACGCTTTAGAAGGTGGAACAAAACGATTGAAATGATGTGAATTCACGTCAGCGATCGCAAGTGCGTTAATTACGAGCTCTACATAATAATCAAGATCAGACTAAATAAAATAAACTAGGAATAGGATTTGAAACGATGTGAATTCACGTCAGCGATCGCAAGTGTGTTAATTACAAGCTCTACATAATAATCAAGATCAGACTAAATAAAATAAACTAGGAATAGGATTTGAAACGATGTGAATTCACGTCAGCGACAACCAGGAATAGGATATGAAATGATGTGAATTCACGTCAGCGATCGCAAGTGTGTTAATTACGAGCTCTGCATAATAATCAAGATCAGACTAAATAAAATAAACCAGGAATAGGATTTGAAATGATGTGAATTCACGTCAGTGACAACCAGGAACAGGATTTGAAATGACATGAATTCACGTCAGTGGTCGCGAGTGAGTTAATACGAATTTATTAACAAAATCCACGAAGATTCGAAGACACAGAAGACACAAAGAGAAACTTGAACAAAAAGCTGTTGACGATTCCGAAAAATGAATTGCAAAAACACTTCCGCAGCCGAGAGACGAAGGCGTCACCGCCATTCATCAAGATTAACCATTTCTCCTGTCGCGTCGCGAAAAGAGGGTAGTTTTCGAGCGGACCTCGTAAAAGAGGCAACGTTACGATGCTCCTAGTGTGACCCAAGCTTTAAACGAGCGAGAGGCGATGCTGGAGAAGCGCAAGTATTTGAATAGGACTACCCACGCGCGATTCCGCGAAGCCGTGTTAAAACCGCGAAAGGATTCCTCCGCGCCGTTTCTTCGGCTCGGTAACTGGAATTCTTGGAAGCGTTTCTCGAACCTCTCGACGATGTCCGTGGCCCGGGAGAGTTAGCGAGCCTTTCGCTCGTAATTATTCGAACGATATCGCTCGTGGGTGAATCGAGCGCGAAATCGCGGCCGGAGGTCGGCCATCGCGACGCTGCAAAAGGGCATCGCGGCACCAGAAGTCGGTTGGGAGAGCCACAGCTAGGGCATTTCGTTTTCTTCTCGCTTCAAGGCTTTGCACTTCAAATTCACTTCATATTCATAATTTCGAGATCCTCAAGTTTCGTTTTTGTGAATGTTAATTGCACTTCAAATTTTACTTTCTTCTAAATTAAATTCCAAATATTTTGGTTTTCAACTTTTGCTACGGTGAACGTTAATTTATTGTTGAAAAATTGGGGATTTTATTGCGTAATGATTGTTCTAATTTTATGTATCAATTGTGGGGGTGAAATGTATTGTGCCATTGTTTAGTTGTTTGCAAGGAATTTATGTATAGCGTTGGTTCGATAAATTCATCCCTTTACAGACAGAATTCATTTTGAATCACTATTTCAGAGAAAATTAAATTTTCCTGTATGTTGTAAGCACTTCAAACAAATTAAATGTCTAAAGATTACTTATTATTATTATTATTCATAAATAATAGTAATAAGCAATTATAATAAATATAATAACAATAACAAGTAATCTCTAAACATTAAATTTAGTTAAAATTCTTACAGCTTACAGAAAACAATAATTTCCTCTGAACATATCACTCAAGCGGGAATTTCACCTACAAAGGGTTGAGTTAATCGCACAAACGCCACATGCATTCCTCGTAAACAACCAAACGTCGCAATATACGCAAATTCAGCTGCATCCAATTTAATAACTAATTAAACACGCTCGGAAAGCAATATTGCAATATCAGAAGTATTCATTCCACTCAGCCATGCCGGGGGCTCGATTATTAGTCCGCGCGGAGTATCCTCGACCAGTCCACGACCATGGAACGGTCGATTATCAGCAACTCTGTCTGCCAACCTGGCTGAAGATAGAAATTCCAAGGAACAGAGGCCACGACGAGCGATCGTCCTATGCAGATTTCCAATTCCACGTTCGAGACGTCCCTCGCGCAAGTCCTCCGCTTATCGCAGGGGTGGAATCCACCCCTGCGTCGACGGAACGGTCCTGTCCGCGAGATAAAGGCGTCTGGAAGACGTTAAGCGATGGGAGACGATGGCAATCGTGATCGTCAACTGCGAGAAAATCGCGAGGAGGAAAAGTGTGTCTGCTCGAGGACGTGGACGGTCGTTGAGAGGACAAGCGTGGAGGAGAGACGTATACGAGGTTCCCTGTTCTCCTTTCCGTTTAACGACGAACAGGCCACCGATCCTCGACCAGATCCTCCGCTTCGTTGGACCTACGCTGCGAACTGTCGAACTGCAGAATGGATAACCGAACTTGGCGGCAATAAAACTGTCGTCCTGCGATGGTAACCGTGTTTCATTATGCCTCGAACTTGGTTCGCGAACGACAAAGATTCTGTAGTCGCTGGTATGGTGTCTTGTATTGCTTCCTGATTTTTTTCTGGTTGATACGAAAATTTTATTTGGAACTGCGAGGATTTTAATACCTATGGATGGTGGAGTGTATAGTTTTAAAAAGTAGTTGCCATTTGTGATTGGAAATTTCAATTTTGTACGCTGTAGGTGTGTCATAACTATATATTGATTTATTAGTTTAATTTATGTGAAAATTTTGGGATACAATTGTGCGATCTAATTTTAAATGTGAAAGGAAAGGGTTTCGGGAATGCTTAGTCTTGTCTATCAAATATTAATTAAAATATTTATTGAAACAGACTTTTTTTACATTTCGTACAATATTCGATGCTTCTAGTCAATGTGTAGATATTCAAAAACGAATTTCAAGTTTTAATTGTGACACTTTTCAGCGCCCCCAAAGGATGCTTCCAAAAAACATAATCTGCGCGATAACTCTTTAACCGTGAGGAAAATTAAAAAATGTTTAATTTTTATTTTAGTTCACATCGAAATGGCTGGCTTCGCTTTAAAAAATAGGGGTGACTACCCTCTGCAACTCTTCTCGTGTCTGAAATCGTGAATGAAACGGAAATTCACTTTTTCAACAGTAATTTCAAAGAAAGTAACTCGTCACACTTTGTGTGCCTCATTCCGCGTGCAAACCAAACAGTAGAAAGGAAAAACATTGGGATGCGTAGAGAATAAAAATCTATTTACCTGGTTACCAACTTGCGCGCGACGTCAGTTTGTTGTGATCAGCAACTAGACGTTCGGTTTACGCGTGACTACACGTCGGTTTCACGGGACACGAAGGTGTTAACAACATCGTCAATCTCAGGGAAACTCAACCTGCGACACGTACACGCAAGAAAAATACAGTTGGTCCCAAAAATATGAGGTCATCAGTAAGTACAAACGTACAAATTTTGTGTAAAAGTATAAATTTGCAAGTAAAAAATTAATTGGAAATTTATTCGTACATAACAGTTTTCAAATAAAGCTGAATACGTAACAACGAAAATTATATTTCAAAGATAAAGATCAGAAAAGTATTCATCTATTCAGTAGTATCTGCAAATTAATGGTTTGCTCATTAAAAGTTTAGTACTATTAAATAAAGTAAAACTTATAGTAAAAAGAAATTATATTTCAGAAATGTAACGTAAGATGACGGTCACAAAAGTATTCTATCATTTATTAATGTAATAATTGTTATATTTTATTATGTGAAGCATAGCAAGTAATTACTTTGATTACTTAATAAATTGTCGATCGAACTATACAGTATACACAACATTTGGTCAAATTGTTTAATGATATTTTAACGTTTTCTAAACGTTTATTGAAATTGAATAAAAATATTTCATTTATTCCTCTCCCACATTCTTTAAATATTAGAATATTTAAAAAAAAGAATATTAATATTTCTAAGATCCTATAATAGCTTTTCAATAATTTCAACATTTATATTGTTTCATTCATGTTGAAGGTGGTTCTTGTGTTGCGTCATATTGCAAATATTATCTTTTGTGAAAGATTCCTGTAAATGTTAACAAAGATGCTCAATTGTATTAACGTCAGAAGATGATTGTAGTGTTTTTAATTGATTGGAATGTGAAATCAGTTCCTACGTCCAAATTTTCAACACCAGCTTCGTCGAAAATAAAATTGTTTAATCAATAATTTGAACCTCCTTTTCTATTGCTTCTTTGAAATATCATTTTTATTCTTTATCTTTTATTTCATTTAAAAACTGCTATATATTATGGTAAAATGAATCAAAAATTGTTAATTAAAAATAAATTATTATTATATTATATTTACTTGCAAATAATTTACTTTTACATATAATTTACTACATTTTTGATTTACCACAATTTACTTAAAGTGATCGAACAGTTTTGTAACCAACTGTACACTCGCCTCCACCAGAAGATACTCCATTAACTTTCCTCCAGACATAATGGCGCGGATTTATAAATTTCTATCGCTTCGATGACTTATAATACTCGCGTTTGCAGTGCAGTCGTGTCCCACAGCGCCTTTTCGATAATACAAATTTTTCACACCTGAACCAATCGCGTGGAAATGAGACAGACGCACCTCCAACCGCACCCACGCCTGCGATTATGTATTATGCAAGACAGCATCCTCCGATCATTCGTCTGTCATTATTTGTCGAACAGATACACGACGTCGTACATAGGCCAGAATGGAATATTAGATAGCAGCGTGATAATGTTGTTTTGTTCCATCGAGTTGACGTTCAGGATATATTTGCTCGTTCTTCACCACACAAGTTGGTTTCAACGCGTTAGTACGCGTGTGAAGTAGAATTCTGTGGTTACTGATTAGAACGATGTTAATGAGTCTTTGATTTGTTATGGAAATTTCAATCGCTAAGTAGAATTTACTGCTGAATTCTATTCTACGCGCGCAACATGGGTGGTCCATGAATTGGTTGCCATAATACAACTATAATTAATAAATACTAATCTAATCTAATCAATAAATACTAACTATTGTTAATAATTGAAATGGAAATGTATGTAATAGATGTAACAAACTGTATTAGTATTGAATGGAAAATTGATAGATGCAGCAAAAATTTTGAAAAGAAAAGCAGATGTTTGCTTTCATAACTTTTTTATATTTAGATTACAATTATAGATAATATTAGAAATTGAAAACTTTAATTGCAGTGAGCTTAATTTCATGCTTAGGCGAGTTGTATCATTATGACGAGGCCCTTAAGCCAGCTACTTCGAGATTTTCTATGTTCCCTCATGATGGCGACCATGTAGACAAGGTGGCTCCTATTTATTCTTTTTGAATTTGATTTTAACCCTGAAGGCGACTTCCCACGGGATTTTTCTAAGGACCAATTTTGTTCTCCTGGATGATCTCTATCCAATTCCAGAAAAAAATTGGGGGTTAACTTTTTTTTTACGATTAGATTCTTAGGTGGTTCATTGATTCTTTGTATTGGGGTCTTCAGCAATGGCTTCTATTGCTACCCCTTCCTTTTGGATGAAGTTTACCTTAATTTTCGACGAGATTGAGAAAATTGAGAATAAAAACCTTGATTCCACTGAAATTTGGCCTAATTTCATGTTTATGTCAATTGTTTTTCCGGGTTTGCTGTCGATTGCTCTAATTTTTCCATTTCTGACATCTAACCCTGTGTCACTACCTCCATTGCTTTCATTCTCGTGATGGAACTTCAGAATTTTAAGTCCCTCGATTAGATATTCGAGTTGCCGCCACATGAAACATCATGGCGACTGAAAGTTGCCTCCTGGGCGTGAATTAACAATCTAGCAATGTTTTTCTTGAAGAATTCTAACAAATTTCCAAAAAATTGGATGTGCAGCCGATGTCTGAAAGATTGGAAGGTTATATTCCCATTGCTACTTTGGGATTGTCTACGTTCCCTCGTTATGGCGGCCATGTAGGCAAGGTCCTTTTCAAACTTGATTTTAACCCTGAAGACGGTTTCCCACGGGATATTTCCAAGGACCAATTTTGTTCTCCTGGATGACCTCTATCTTATTCCAGAAAAAAATTGGGGGTTAACTTTTTTTTTTACGATTAGATTCTTATTACTTTTTGGGTTCTTGGGCTCTTTAGCAATGGCTTCCATTGCTACAGTCTCCTTCTATTTGAAATTAATTGGAAATGAAAACTTTCATATTAATGAAATTAAGCATAATTTCATGATTATGAGAGTTGTGGTATAGTGAGTCCATTTCGTCAGCATGAATTTTATTCTCGATGGTACTTATTCAGTTGTCCATTTTGAACTATTAGAGTCTTGCGGGGCATCGCTGTCTGTCACGTGTGGATTCGCTGTCCATTACTCTAATTTTCCGATTTTTTACATCTAACGCAATAGAAAACTTGAGGGAAACATTCATTTCTCAAAAAGCTACACTGTAATAAGTTTATCCTCCGCAATCAGTAATCACTGCTGATATCTCCTCAGATAAGGGTTAAAGTCATTCCATCGTAGACTCATTGTAAATCGAAAAATAATTACGTTTTTGACCAGTCGATAATTGTTTAATTGCCAGTGGAGATTTCACATATTTTCAAAGGACACTGACTCTTCATACTTAAATACCGACAAAATGCGATTGAAATACAGTGCAGTAAAATACTGACACTTCAAATTTAAATCCTGATGAAAGAGATTAAAATATCGACCAGTAAATATATAAGCCCCTTTTTAAACCACATTGTTCCCCACGATTGTATACTACTTCGCGATAAATGGGAACGGACTGATGGAGTTTCCTTAGTTAATAAAACTCAACAATACTTTATTCACTAAAACAAGATACAGCTATTCCTCGCAGAGAAAAATATATGTGTGATGGACTTTGATTGTTTTAAATAGAGAGTGGACTGTATGGTAATTGAATGTGTGATGTTGACTTTTTGCTCGTTGAAATTAGACTGTTTTGTAGCCTCTCCGAGCAAGACGAGATCGTCTCCTGTCGAAGAGTCCCTTCTTTTGTGGCTTAATTGGTTAAACATTAGATGTTAGCTATCCGTTTTCCCAATCAGCGGCATTTTGGGTGTCATCCACTACCCTTTCTACTCCATTAGCGGAAATACAGCCTCAAACCATCGCCAAACACCCACCATGTTTTACTGTAAGCTTCTCTTTTTTGTTTTAGCACAAACTAACGCCTTTTATTGCCAAAAATTTCCAACTCTAATTCATAAGTCCATAAGACTGTTTTCCAGTTTTCTATTTTCCAATTACTATGCTCTCAAGTATACTGCAGTCTTTTTTGTTTATTTCCTTTCTGAAACAATGGTTTTTCACATCGTCAATAGAAATGAATGCAGTCAACATTTTGACCTAAAATGTTCAGAGAAGCGACTTCCCTGTATAGCATAAAAAGCAATAAGTCCTTTCTTTCACTACATTTTCCAGTAAAACACATGCTTTCCACGTGCAGAACAATTATGGCACAGCCAAATGTTGGAATTTACTGCATGGTAATTAGTAAGCATTGATTTAAGTATAAAACAAATGTCATGCGATGGACTTTTTCACAGTACTGTATATACATATACAATTCTTTCGTGGCCCGCTGATTGGTTAAACATTAGTTGTTAGCTATCCGTTTTCCCAATCAGCGGATTTTTGAGTGTCACCCACTGCCCTTCCATGCGCCCTAAGCGCGCCTTTGCCTGGTAAGGATGGGGTGATGCCCAAGTCGTCTTGAGGACTTGGGTTTTTCCATGACAAGGTCACGGTGTTCGTCCAGGTCAGCGTGTGTTCCGAAAACCTTACGTGTGTCGCTGATGGCCCATCGAAAACATCGCGTTTATGGTACGTCAAGTGGCTATCGAGGGTAAAACTTAAAAACTTTCTAAACACATGCGACCAAGGATTTTAGTACTAGTTCCTCAAAAATAGCCTCCACAGTCGATCGTATCATAAATCTTGCCGGCTAAGTCCCCGAGAGCCTTTGTTGAGCACACATAGTTTTCGTATTTAACAATTTGCCATTAAATAAATCAAATTTCCATTAATTACACAATAACCGTAACACACCCATTACATCGCTCGAAACGAATTCAATTGTCGATAGTAAATTAGGGACGCTAAATTACCTCCGAAAACAAACAAACCAGAACCGAATGGCCCCGCATACCGTCGTCCTTGCAGAATCCCAGCCTCAAAGCGATTCGCGAAACAGCCCTCGGGCACGTTGGAACGCGTAATTCACGGGAGATCGTGAGGCTCGCTCCCGACCATCCGCAACAACCCGCTACGATATGCAGGACGCAGCTTTGCGCGGGTATGTCGCGACACGCGAGGCTCCTCCGCGGCAAGGGACAGGCTGGTATTTCTGAAGCGTCACCGCGTTGGTGGGGCTGAACGCCTTGCTTCAATATACTGTCGCTGTAAAGGAGAACGTGAGAGGGTAGGAAGGAAAAAGAGAGGGAAGAACGTTTCGTTCTGGGCCTGCTAGTGGACTCATCAGTAAGGCTACCTTGCAGAGCTTGCCTTAGACCAGGACTGTTGAAACTTGTTGAGAAGTGGGCTGAATTTTGTTTACTACTTTTCTTAATCCTTTGCACTCTGGTCCTTCCTGGACGTTGGCAATAAAAGCTAGGAATATTTTAGCAATATTTAGCGATAGTTTCTCTTACTAACGTTTTCCAGCAATAAAAAGTTCCAATTTCTATAGAAAACTTGAGGGAAATATGCATTTCTCAAGATGCTGCGATGGAATAAGATTAATCACTAATCTCTTGAATGCAAAGGATTAAGATATAATATAATTGACCAGTCATCAGAGATGGACTCATCAGTAAGGCTAACTAGCAGAGCTTGCCTTAGACCAGGGATGGCGAAACTTGTTGAGAAGTGGGCTGAATTTGGTTTATTACTTTTCTTAATCCTTTGCACTCTGCTCCTTCCTGGACGTTGCCAATAAAAGCTAGAAATATTGCTGAAATAACAATATTTTAGCAATATTTAGCGATAGTTGAGTTTAGTAGAGAAATATTTGTGGACAATAGTTAAGTATTGTTTATGTTAGTTAAGAGTGGTTGATTAGTAGACTTAATAATAATCATTATTATTTAGTTCTTGCTGTTATTACTAGATAATAATTATTATTTAATTATTAGGAAATGATCGTGTGCCTCTTCGTTTGTTGCGCTGTAGAGAAATGTGTGAGAGGGTAGGAAGGTAAAAAGAGGGATGAACGTTTCCTCCTGGACCTGCTAGCTTCAAGTAGCTTGAATTTTGTTCATTATTTTTCTTAATCCTTTGCACTCTGCTCCTTCCTGGACGTTGGCAATAAAAACTAGAAATATTGCTAAAATAACAATATTTAGTGATAATTTCTATTGCTAACGTTTCTCAGCAATAAAAAGTCCCAATTTCAATAGAAAACTTGAGGGAAATGTGCATTTTTCAAAAAGTTGCAGTGAAATAAGTTTAATCACTGATCCCTTAGAGAAGACATCCGAATGCAAAGGATTAAGATATAATATAATTGACCACTCATCAGAGATGGACTCATCAGTAAGGCTACCTTGCAGAGCTTGCCTTAGACCAGGGATGGCGAAACTTTTCAAGAAGTGGGCTGATTTTGTTCATTAATTTTCTTAATTCTTTGCACTCTGCTCCTTCCTGGACGTTGCCAATAAAAGCTAGGAATATTGCTGAAATAACAATATTTTAGCAATATTTAGCAATAGTTTCTCTTATTAATGTTTCTCAGCAATAAAAAGTTCCAATTTCTATAGAAAACTTGAGGGAAATATGTGATATATGAATAATTGACCACTCATCAGAGATGGACTCAACAGTAAAGCTACCTAGCAGACCCTGCCTTAGACGCTGCGATGGTAGGGATAGGTCAGAATTTCTATTATATAGAAACGGAGTAGAACATGGCGTACTCGCGGAAAACTGACGAGTGTGCTGTCCTCCTAGTGCCGAAGACCGCCACATTTCTATCTCGAAGCTCCGCTCAAGAGTGCGAGGCCGCGCGGTTTTCCGCGGCGCGTCGAAAGAGCCTGTCCAGCGTGCGCGCTCCCTTGAATACGCGCCGCGGAATAACGATCGTCGAGGAGGAGGTAGCTGCGCGTTTGCAAGAGCTACGACTGCCACTTTTACTGCGTACGTGTCGCGTATGCCTAGAATCATCGCTCGATCAACGTTAATTCCGGTGTCGTAGGCGAGGCTGGATCGATCCAGCGCGTGTTTCAACGCGCGATCCGCGCGGATGACGCGCGTGCACGCACACGGCGAGGCTTGCACGTGCGTAAGATGCATATGCGACACGTGACGAGCTTCCACGCGCGTTCCGCGGCGGAACGCGCGCGTTTCAGCGAGCGTAACATCGGTCTGTGTCGGTGTGTTACGTATTTGCACGTGGCCTCCTGCGTGGTGAACGAGGAGAGGTTATGGTGGACGTCCATCGAGATCGATGGTGTCTTTATGCTTTCGCAGCGTGATGGTATTTCTAATTTTTAGTGCTGGGACTGTCGTCAGATGTATTTGAATTTTTTGTTTTTGTTCGTACGCGTTTCTAACATCATTTTTGGGTGCGTGATACACTTTGAACTTAGGGTGAGCAGTTCCTGCGTGGTGAACGAGGAGAGGTTATGGTGGACGTCCATCGAGATTGATGGTGTCTTTATGCTTTCGCAGCGTGAAGGTATTTCTAATTTTTAATGCTGGGACTGTCGTCAGATGTATTTGAATTTTTTGTTTTTGTTCCTGCGCGTTTCTAACATCATTTTTGGATGCGTGATACACTTTGAACTTAGGGTGAGCAGTTCCTGCGTGGTGAACGAGGAGAGGTTATGGTGGACGTCCATCGAGATCGATGGCGTCTTTATGCTTTCGCAGCGTGAAGGTATTTCTAATTTTTAATGCTGGGACTGTCGTCAGATGTATTTGAATTTTTTGTTTTTGTTCCTGCGCGTTTCTAACATCATTTTTGGATGCGTGATACACTTTGAATTTAGGGTGAGCAGTTCCTGCGTGGTGAACGAGGAGAGGTTATGGTGGACGTCCATCGAGATTGATGGTGTCTTTATGCTTTCGCAGCGTGATGGTATTTCTAATTTTTAATGCTGAGGAAGTCGTCGGATATATTTGAATTTATTATTTTTGTTAGTATTCACTTTTGGATACGTGATACATTTGGAGATTAGGGGATGCAGTTCCAATTTTGAATGTTTTTTATATTTTAGCTATGAGGTATTTAATTGGTGTTTAATTTTATATGGTTTGATCAGTTTTTTGGAGTTAATGCCAGAATCTCTTCAAATCAACCCTCCAATATGATTTTTCAGTAATGTGGTCAAGATTAGGGGTTTGTTTTACTAATTTGTACAATTTTAGAACAACTTATTTTATTTATAATTGCTAGTTTTACATTTCCCATAATTAAATGGTACTTTTTACATACAAAAATACTGCATATACATAACTGCTATTTGTACCATTTAATTTACAATTTTCCTAAGACACTGTACCAAAAATAATTTAAACTCTTTTAGCAATATTTATAATTTTAGAATCTATTTCATTCAATTTAAAACTTCACCTGCAAAGACTATTATCAAACTGTAACTCCAGTCTAGCAAATTTCTAAAAATTTCACCATACAAACATTTGAGCAGCCAACGACACGCGCTTATCATTGCAAACAAACTCTATCCTTTAACCCTTTGCGCTCGAAAGGCGGCTCTCAGTCGCCATTGCGTTTCATACGGCAACTTTCAAATTTCTCATCGACGGATTTGAAATTTCGAAATCCCACAAAAGTGGATTACAAAAGTGAAATTAGCTCGAGTGAAGGTGAAATCGATCGCAAACTGTTGCAAAACGAGATCGATTGCGTTCGTGAAGAAATTAGGGATAGAGAAGATGATGTACGACCGCAAAAGTCGTCGAGTGCAAAGGGTTAACAAATCCAATAGGACGCTTATCTCTCCCCTTTTCCTAATCGTCCAAACTTCTCTCCTCGACAAATGTCTCCGCTTCCTTGGTGCAACGCGCCTAGACAGCGCGTATTCCCGTGACGAATCAAGTTGCCGCACCGGTGGCTGTCCAACGGAATGCTAATACGCGGGTACCTGGAAGCGAGAGCTCGGAATACTCGATGCAAAGGAGGACCTGGTCGAGCATGGCGGACGAGAAAGCGATCCTCCGGCGGCTGCAATGAATTTCTCGCCGCGAAAAGACAAAGCGGCCTGGGTCTGGCCGCAGGCACTCCAATTAATCCTGTTACGTCCCCCGTATTGATCGTGCCTGAACGCGGACACGGTCTATCGGGCTCTGTTGATCATCCCGCAGACGGTTACCCGAAGGTAACAAGTGCCCCAGGGAAAATTAACCCTCCGAGGGCGGACGGTCCTGGCGATATTGCGCCGGAAGCGGTGCGTGGGCTCTAAACGCGACCATCGTAACCCGTCATTTGCGTTTTTAATTACGTTTTCTTTTCGTTTCTTCTTCGTTTTGTTATTATTGTGTTTTGTTAGGGACTTTGAATTCTTTTTCGTTTTGTTAGGGACTTTGAATTCTTTTTCGTTTTGTTATTATTGTGTTTTGTTAGGGACTTTGAATTCTTTTTAGTTTTCTTATTATTGTGTTCTGTTAGGGACTTTGAATTCTTTTTCGTTTTGTTACTATTGTGTTTTGTTAGGGACTTTGAATTCTTTTTAGTTTTCTTATTATTGTGTTTTGTTAGGGACTTTGAATTCTTTTTCGTTTTGTTACTATTGTGTTTTGTTAGGGACTTTGAATTCTTTTTAGTTTTCTTATTATTGTGTTCTGTTAGGGACTTTGAATTCTTTTTCGTTTTGTTACTATTGTGTTTTGTTAGGGACTTTGAATTCTTTTTCGTTTTGTTAGGGACTTCGAATCAGCATTTGTTGCTTGTTTCACGAGAATTGGAAGTAGAGGATAATTCAATTAGTGAGTTTATTGAAAATTAACCCTCCGAGGACGAACGATCCTGGCGATATTGCGCCGGAAGGGGTGCGTGGGCTCTAAACGCGACCATCGTAACCCATCATTTGCGTTTTTAATTACGTTTTCTTTTCGTTTCTTCTTCGTTTTGTTATTATCGTGTTTTGTTAGGGACTTTGAATTCTATTTCGTTTTGTTATGGACTTTGAATTCTTTTTCGTTTTGTTAGGGACTTTGAATTCTTTTTTGTTTTGTTATTATCGTGTTTTTTAGGGACTTTGAATCAGCATTTGTTGCTTGTTTCACGAGAAATGGAAGTAGAGGATAACTGAATTAGTGAGTTTATTGAAAATTAACCCTCCGAGGACGGACGATCCTGGCGATATTGCGCCGGAAGCGGTGCGTGGGCTCTAAACGCGACCATCGTAACCCATCATTTGCGTTTTTAATTACGTTTTCTTTTCATTTCTTCTTCGTTTTGTTATTATTGTGTTTTGTTAGGGACTTTGAATTCTTTTTAGTCTTCTTATTATTGTGTTCTGTTAGGGACGTCGAATCAGCATTTGTTGCTTATTTCACGAGAATTGGAAGTAGAGGATAATTCAATTAGTGAGTTTATTGAAAATTAACCCTCCGAGGACGAACGATCCTGGCGATATTGCGCCGGAAGGGGTGCGTAGGCTCTAAACGCGACCATCATAAACCATCATTTGCGTTTTTAATTACGTTTTCTTTTCATTTCTTTTTAGTTTTCTTATTATTGTGTTCTGTTAGGGACTTTGAATTCTTTTTCGTTTTGTTAGGTACTTCGAATCAGCATTTGTTGCTTGTTTCACGAGAATTGGAAGTAGAGGATAATTGAATTACCGAGTTTATTGAAAAGGATAATTGAAATTGCGATGGACAGGAGTAATGTACGATTAGAGTAATGCACGGTGCATATTACGTTCACCAGGAATCCTGGATTTAACAAAGCCCTCGCTCCTCGTTCCAACGGGAAGACAAAGAGGGGCGCCAGTGGACGCGTACGCGCGTATAATTTACGCGAGCGCAACGAAATTTCATAATTATTTCCGCCGTGGCGAGTGTAAATGGATGCGGGCTCGGAGACGGTCGCCAGCCGTCGAGGGGGATGAAAATCACTTTCAGAACGCCACTTTCGCTTAATTCAGCCATTACATCCGCCGCGGGACACAAAAGGGCCGCGCGAACGAAAACGAGTGCAAGTCGGAGGCGTTTGGTACCGCGGAAACTTTCCAGCTAGCCTCGTTAGGCTCGAGATACGTTCGAGAGCTTCGTTCAACTTCGAAACTCAATCTGCTCGAGCTTCCACGGCTACCCAGCCTTAAGCCACGCGTATTATACTGGCGAGCGTCGATGCTACGCGAGACAGCTTTATCGGCGAAATTTCAGTTTTAATATTTTAGCGCGCGAGCGAGACGCCGAGGATTTTTAATTAAATGGAGGGAATTTGTCTGTCTCGAGTGAGCATCACGGGAAAATTATTATTTTCTAGGAATTCCTTTATTCGTGGGGCAGATGTGCGGTGAGAATTATTATTAAAATGGAGGGAAGTTATAATTGTTTTTTATGGTCAGATAAAATGTTTCTTGGTTGTGCTGTCGAATTATGATGCATTTGTGAAGAATGTAAGAATTTTTAGAAAGGTTTTAAGATTATAAATTTATGAAATAGAAAGACATCGTTATTAATAGCAGAAGTGTTTAATTGATAAGAAAGAAGATTATTATTTTGTAGGAATTCCTTTATTCGTGGGGCAGATGTGCGGTGAGAATTATTATTAAAATGGAGGGAAGTTATAATTGTTTTTTATGGTCAGATAAAATGCTTCTTGGTTGTGCTGTCGAATTATGATGCATTTGTGAAGAATGTAAGAATTTTTAGAAAGGTTTTAAGATTATAAGTTTATGAAATAGGAAGACATCGTTATTAGTAGCAGAAATGTTTAATTGATAAGAAAGAAGATTATTATTTTGTAGGAATTCCTTTATTCGTGGAGCAGATGTGCGTTGAGAATTATTATTAAAATAGAGAGAAGTTATAATTGTTTTTTATGGTCAGATAAAATGTTTCTTGGTTGTGCTGTCGAATTTAGGTTTGGAATTATGATGCATTTGTGAGGAATGTACGAATTTTTAGAAAGGTTTCAAGATTATAAGTTTATGAAGTAGGAAGACATCGCTATTAGCACCAGAAATGTTTAATTAATAAGAAAGAAGATTTTCCATGTATTGAATTCATTTTATTTACTTAATTCCAAATTTTCGAAGAGTAGTAGTGTCTTCATATTATTCTCGTATCTCCCAACCCAATTTAAGTCACATTATTGACATTCTGCATTCAAATAGTACAATGATTTCCATTTCTACGAAGTCTCTTACATAAAATTATAACAATTATAATAATACTTAATAATATTAACAACATTGATCATTTCCTGTACAAAAATGCTGCTCTACAAACTCGCGAGGTAAAATGGAGACCTTCCTTATCCTTCGATCTCATCTTACAGACGCAACTTGAATTTCGCGATCTCTGAAATGATTCAACAATTCCATCCAATATCCGAACCGTAAGAAATGCAAAACGTGCACCAAAACGGACGTTTCTTTCGTTTCGTCTGTTCATCCTTCTCGTGGTACTCGCAGTTGGTGCCTGTGGAAGCCATTGAATAAAAGATACGGATCTTCGCGGATCTCGTTTCTTGATTCGCGAATATTTAACACATTCTCTGCCACGTGTATCGTTTTTGGTACACGCTGAAATGCATTTCTAGGTTAAACTGAATTTTTTAAATTAAGATATTAGAATCTTTAGCGATTTTTGGGGACATTTTCTAGTGACTTTAACTAGACTTTAAGTTCTACCCTTTGAGTTCGGACGCTTTCCATGCGTTAGCGATAAATTTCGCTATTTAGTGGTAGTTTCTATCACCATCGTCTTCCAACAATAGAAAATTTCCATTGCAATAAAAAAACTTGAAGGAAACACGCATCTCTCAAGGAGCTGCGATGGAATAAGCTTCTTTTCGCAATCGCTAATCGATGTTTATGTCTCCTCAGAGGGGACACATCCGAGTGTAAAGGGTTAAATCTATTGAAGCTCTTCGATGGTGGGCTAAACGCCTGCTTCAATAGTTGGGCTGTAATGTGTGCGTGAGAGAGGGTAGGAAGGAGAAAGAGAGGGAAGAACGTTTCGTCCTGGGCCTGCTAGTGGGCTCAATAAGTCCTAGCTACCTAGCAGACCCTGCCTTAAACCAGGGATGTCTTTTTGAGAACTGGGCTGAATTTTGTTCATTATTTTCTTTAAGATATAATATAATTGTCCACTCATCAGAGATGGACTTATCAGTAAGGCTAACTAGCAGAGCTTGCCTTAGACCAGGGATGGCGAACCTTCTTGAGAAGTGGGCTAAATTTTGGTTATTATTTTTCTTAATTCTTTACACTCTGCTCCTTCCTGGACGTTGGCAATAAAAGCTAGGAATATTTTAGCAATATTTAGCGATAGTTTCTCTTGCTAACGTTTCCCAATAATAAAAAGTTCCAATTTCAATAGAAAACTTGGAGGAAATATGCATTTCTCAAGATGCTGCGGTGAAATAAGTTTAATCACTAATCCCTCAGAGGGGACATCCGAATGCAAAGGATTAAGATATAATATAATTGTCCACTCATCAGAGTTGGACTTATCAGTAAGGCTAACTAGCAGAGCTTGCCTTAGACCAAGGATGGCGAACCTTCTTGAGAAGTGGGCTAAATTTTGTTTATTACTTTTCCTAATCCTTTGCTCTCTGCTTCTTCCTGGACGTTGGCAATAGAAGCTAGGAATATTGCTGAAATAACAATATTTTAGCAATATTTGGTGATAATTGAGTTTAATAGAGAAATATTTGTGGACAATAGTTAAGTATTGTTTACATTAGTTGAGAGTGGTTGATTAGTGGACTTAATAATAATCATTATTATTTAGTTCTTGCTGTTATTACTAGGTAATAATTATTATTTAATTATTAGGAAGCAATCGTGTGCCTCTTCGATTGTTGCGCTGTAGAGAAATGTGTGAGAGGGTAGGAAGATAAAAAGAGGGATGAACGTTTCCTCCTGGACCTGTTAGCTTCAAGTAGCTTGAATTTTGTTCATTATTTTTCTTAATCCTTTGCACTCTGCTCCTTCCTGGACGTTGGCAATAAAAACTAGAAATATTGCTAAAATAACAATATTTAGTGATAATTTCTATTGCTAACGTTTCTCAGCAATAAAAAGTTCCAATTTCAATAGAAAACTTGAGGGAAATGTGCATTTCTCAAAAAGTTGCAGTGATCCCTCAGAGGGGACATCCAAATGCAAAGGATTAAGGTATAATATAATTGACCACTCATCAGAGATGGACTTATCAGTAAAGCTACCTAGCAGACCTTGCCTTAGACCAGGGATGGTAAACCTTCTTGAGAAATGGGCTGATTTTGTTCATTATTTTTCTTAATCCTTTGCACTCTGTTCCTTCCTGGACGTTGGCAATAAAAGCTAGGAATATTTTAGCAATATTTAGCGATAGTTTCTCTTGCTAACGTTTCCCAGCAATAAAAAGTTCCAATTTCTATAAAAAACTTGAGGGAAATATATGATATATGAATAATTGACCACTCATCAGAGATGGACTCAACAATAAAGCTACCTAGCAGACCCTGCCTTAGACGCTGGGATGGTAGGGATAGGTCAGAATTTATATTATATAGAAACAGAGTAGGACATGGAGTGCTCGCGAGAAATTGACGAGTGTGCTGTCCCCCTAGTGACGAGGACCACCACACTATTAATTTTATTAGCGTGTACCAAAAACGGTGACGTGGAAATGGCGTCTGCTCAGAAGCAGCTTGGCAGGGAACGCGTTAACGAGGGATTCATATGCTTCCAGGAGAGAAGTCTGGTGGATACACAGGCAAACCACTGCCTACATACAAGCCAGCCTCGCAATTGGTTCCCTTGGGCGGTGCAGCCAGATTGTTCTGCGAGGCGTACCTGGGGAAAGTCGAGCTGCCTGATGCGAAGAACTCGGTTACCTGGTCGAAAAGCGACAGCAACGTCACGCTACCAAATCATGGCAGGATTGCCCAGCACAGGGTGTCCAGGTGAGTAGTTTTTGGTGCTCTGTATTCCTTTGCCATCTACGAAAATCGAGTACGAACTTCTGCCATCGCCTAATACAATTAAATCGTGGTCTTAAAACGTTAGTTTAATTAAAGTAACTGGACTCTAAGCGAAAATCGAGAACAGCAGAATTCATTCTGATAATTGGTTTCAATTTTGCTTCTCGAGGTGGGTTTAACTTTGCCGTGGTCTCAGAAATTTATTTCATTTCACATGTAATTGTTTAGTCGATGGAAATTAAGTATGTTAATTAGTTTGCATAATTATTCGGTAATTTGAAATTTAATTCATTTCAAATGTAATTGTTTAGTCGATGGAAATTAAGTATATTAATTAGTTCGTGTGATTATAAATAATAATAACGAATTTTGTATGTTTGATGCAAAATTAAGTAATTATTCGAGCAAACGAGGACACAATTAGATCTGAAGTCTGTAGGAGGGTTGAACGCGAAGTAATAACCTAATAACTTAAATTTAATACAAATTTCACACAGAGTTACTTCGAATAATATTCTTAAAAATCATTCTGAGGAACGCGACCTCTCTTTTTATCGAAATTCCTTTGTAAATGCACGACGAAACTAACGAGGAATCGCGAGCAGTTCGCACAGCGACTTTGATCGAAATCGAAAGGTCAATTCGCAAGGGTGGAGTGCACCCTCGAGGGTCGAAGGCGTATAGCATCAAACTGTTAATTAAGGAGCGCGCGAGGGTATTGGAGTTCGCCTTTGATACGCGAACTCTGCTTTCAATGAAGCATCCACGTGGAATACATATGATAACCGAGTCGATTGACGAGGCGCGCACAGTATTTAGGAATATATACGAGAAAATTGCGAATTTACATGGAGAGTTAAAAAAGTAACGAACAGAAACTTGACATACACATTTTTCATCGTAGAACATTATTAATAATATTATTAGTAATAATATAATACATATATTACACGGTACTCGTATCAAATAATGGCTTCACTGAAAAAGAAAGGAAGTAAACAGAGAAAAATAAATTAAAATTATACTACGTCCAAAAATAAACCAAGGATCCTACAATAAACACAATCACATCGAGATATTTTTCAGAAATTTTTTATACGTAAATTGAATAATCAATATTCGATAATATTCACAATTACATTTTCACAATTATAAACGTTCACACCTCGTTCACTTCAAACACTAATTCTTTAGTTTCTCGCACCTTACAATACCATACAGAATTCTGAAATTACAGGACTGGGGGGGAAATAAATTTGGGTATATATTCGTCTTATTACACCAATTGTCAGCATAAATTGAAAAAGAATAATATAATTTTGTTCGTGGAGTTCGAAATCCATCAAAATGACGGATCCAATGTTAATATATGTTGCGTTGTAAAACATCAAAGAGAGAACACTCGTTTCTCAGCGACCACGTTTATATTTAAAAAACAACGACAAGTAAAAGCGTTCTCCAAAATGGAGATCCATCTTTGCACTCTGCTCCTTCCTGGAGGTTGGTAATAGAAGCTGAAAACATTGCTAAAATAGCAATATTTTAGCAGTATTTAGCAATAGTATTCTATTTTAATAGAAAACTTGAGAGAAATATGCGTTTTTGCCCCCTCAGAGGGGCAAAGTGCAAAGCATCCCAGCGCAAAGTGTCAAAAAACAAGAATTCCCGATGCGAACGTGTCAACTAAATGCGTTCTCCAAAATGGAGATCCACCTTTACACTTTGTTCCTTCCTGGACAATATCCTTGCCAATAGAAGCTGAAAACATTGCTAAAATAGCAATATTTTAGCAGTATTTAGCAATAGTATTCTATTTTAATAGAAAACTTGAGAGAAATATGCGTTTTTGCCCCCTCAGAGGGGCAAAGTACGAAGCATCCCAGCGCAAAGTGTCAAAAAACAAGAATTCCCGATGCGAACGTGTCAACTGAAAGCGTTCTCCAAAATGGAGATCCACCTTTACACTTTGTTCCTTCCTGGACAATATCCTTGCCAATAGAAGCTGAAAACATTGCTAAAATAGCAATATTGTAGCAGAATTTAGCAATAGTATTCTATTTTAATAGAAAACTTGAGAGAAATATGCGTTTTTGCCCCCTCAGAGGGGCAAAGTACAAAGCATCCCAGCGCAAAGTGTCAAAAAACAAGAATTCCCGATGCGAACGTGTCAACTGAAAGCGTTCTCCAAAATGGCGATCCACTGGAGAACACCAGAGGGCCACTCCGCCACCCTGCTAATCACGCAACAGTACGTGCCTTCCTATTCCAAAGTAACAAAAAGAAACCAACGAAACAAAACTCAGCAACGATTCCCAGAAACCCCCTCGCGCGTACACGCGGTTTCTCACCCAGCTAGTGGAGAACCTTACTCCATATCTGCACCGCGTTTCCGTGGACAGACGGCAATTACAGTTTCGTCAAACCAGCGCGTAACGACCTGTATCATCCGTCGACTGGCGCGTCCCTGCTCCTCCCTGAATTCCGCGGGGAGCCGTCGTCGAGGGTCGCGATCGCCTGGGTCCAGCGATTACCCTTTTTGCCACGGCTCTGAGCATTACAGACGTAATAACGCCGGGACAAACTCGACCGCGTCCAGCTGCGGGGAACAACGAACACGAAATCCGCTCTTCCACGGAACGGACGAGAAAAAGGCTGTGGGGAAGGCTGGCCAAGAAATTCCAAGGAATCCGCCTCTCCCTGCGTCCAACCGTGGTCTCCGTCGTCTCTCCTTCGACACCGGAGCTCCGTCATTACGCTAATGATAGCCTGGTCCGCTGGCTCGGTCCCTTTTTCGCCTGCGCGCGTCCAACCCTCTCGCTCCTCCATCTCCGCGTTCAAGCGTTGACCATCGCGCGCGCGGAGGGGAAACGGAGAAATGTCGGCCCGTAATTGTCCGTCCGCTCGAGGGATGGGATCGTTCGCTCTGCTCGCGTCGGGTTTCTTGTCGACGCGAACTTTCAGCCGACCCGCGTGCAATGAATCGCTTTATTAGTACCGGCAGCGGGGCACTCGCGCGGAATCGATCGAACGAGGGTGGAAGGCGAGGGGAGGGTCGCAGCAGGGGCGAAGCGGAAACTGGAGGACGTCGAGGGAGAGGGATCGACGAAAGAGATTGATCTTGGTCCGTCAGCGGCTCGTACGCGATCGATCGACGGGGAAAGGGTTGCGGAGGGACGATTCCGTTCTCCAATCACGGTCCATTTTCCGAGGCGCCCGACGGCTGTCGCCGTCTCCCCCCCACCTTTCGTCCTGGAATTATCGCTGACCACGCTCTCGAAGGCCTCCATCGATCGTTTCCTCGGGAATGAATGGCGTTTTAATTGCTGGAAGGAGCGAACGGGCTCCTCGAGTGTCGTAGACGCGTCTCGGTGTCGTGTGACCGGAATCGCGATGGGGCTCGATGGATTTTCGATCTTTCTATTAACCCTTTGCGGGCGGCAGATTTTTCGGATGGGAGTCGTTCTTCCCTAAGTGATTTAAGGCGGATATATGGATATTTGAAAGCACAGAATATGTTGAAACTGATCTATAGTGTTTCCAGAACGTATAGTCCCCAGAACACAAGAGAAAATAGAAAAGAAGGGACATTTTTAGGACGGTTCGAGCACAACCGAACCCAACCTATTGTCAATTCATTTTAATTAAACACATGGCAGCAATACACTCACACTGAGCAGCAATAATATCCAAGAAGCCGTTACTTTGGGTCAAGATTTTCGAGTTATTTCTTTACTGCATGGGTTCATTAACCCTTTGCACTCCAGTTTTGGGACTCACATAGCACACCAACAGCTTCAATACTACATTAGTTACAGCTGTATATACATGTAATTAAAAGAATACGGTTGCTGCAACAAAACAAAATACTTATTCCTTAGCTACGTCATATAAAACAAGTTCAGGTTTATAAATCTTCAACAAAATAAAAATTCATATTGAACAGTTCGTAATTCAAGTGTCGCATTATCGGCGACAACGGAGTGCAAAGGGTTATACATTCACATTTTTACTTTCAAATCATTTGTGTCACCGCTTCATTGTTCGAGTCGAGGCGCTTCTTGGGTTTATTGCTTGCTATGGTCAAGAAATCCAATGAACAAAACATTAAACAGATCTTTCTCAACATCGATCTCCTACAAAACTCACTACTTTGATTCCCACCATCCCAAAATTGTGCTATAGAGTGTTTACATCTAAATTAAGTATTTAAAAAAGTTAGCACAAGTTTTAAAAACTCTCAAGAAATCCAGTGAACAAAACTGATCTTCCACAACATCGATCTTCTACAAGACAACTCAAAAGACACCCATCAAACCCTAAAGAATCCTCATAACTTAAAGTTTGACTCATTTTCATCTTTCTGTATTCAAAACCCTATCACTGCTTTGACTCCCACCATCCAAAAATTGTGCTGTAGAGTGTTTACATCTAAATTAAGTATTTAAAAAAGTTAGCACAAGTTTAAGAAACTCTCGAGAAATCCAGTGAACAAAACTGATCTTCGACAACATCGATCTTTTACAATACAACTCAAAAGACATCCATCAAACCCTACAGAATCCTCAACTCAAAGTTTGACCCATTTTCATCTTTCTTTATTTAAAACCCTATCACTACTTTGACTCTCACCATCCCAAAATTGTGCTATAGAGTGTTTACACCTAAATTAAGTATTTAAAAGTTTAACCCTTTGCGCTTAAGAGGCGACTCTCAGTCGCCATGGTGTTTCATACAGCAACTCAAGTTTTTCGTCTAATTTTAAGTTTTGAAGCCCTACAAAAATGAATTTGGGAGGTGAAATTAGCTCGAGTGGAGATGAAATTGATTTTCAACCGTTGAAAAAGCGAAACTAATGGCATTAACGAAGGAATTAGCAATCGAAAAAGTTGTCGAATGCAAAGAGTTAAAAAACTCAAGAAATCCAGTGAACTCAACATAAAACAGATCTTCCTCAACATCGATCTTTTACAATACAACTCAAAAGACATCCATCAAACCCTACAGAATCCTCAACTCAAAGTTTGACCCATTTTCATCTTTCTTTATTTAAAACCCTATCACTACTTTGACTCCCACCATCCCAAAATTGTACTATAGAGTGTTTACACCTAAATTAAGTATTTAAAAAAGTTAGCACAAGTTTAAAAAACTCTCAAGAAATTCAGTGAACTCAACATAAAGCAGAGTATCTATCTCTACAAGACAACTCAAAAGACACCCATCAAACCCTACAGAATCCTCATAACTTAAAGTTGGACCCATTTTCATCTTTCTTTATTCAAAACCCTATCACTACTTTGATTCCCGCCATCCCAAAATTGTGCTATAGAGTGTTTACACCTAAATTAAGTATTTAAAAAAGTTAGCACAAGTTTAAAAAACTCTCAAGAAATCCAGTGAACTCAACATAAAGCAGAGTATCTATCTTTACAAGACAACTCAAAAGACACTCATCAAACCCTAAAGAATCCTCATAACTTAAAGTTTGACCCATTTTCATCTTTCTTTATTCAAAACCCTATCACTACTTTGACTCCCGCCATCCCAAAATTGTGCTGTAGAGTGTTTACACCTAAATTAAGTATTTAAAAAAGTTAGCACAAGTTTAAAAAACTCTCAAGAAATCCAGTGAACTCAACATAAAACAGATCTTCCACAACATCGATCTTCTACAATACAACTCAAAAGACATCCATCAAACCCTACAGAATCCTCATAACTCAAAGTTTAACCCATTTTCATCTTTCTTTATTCAAAACCCTATTAAGACTTTGACTCTCACCATCCATCGTGAAAGAAATTAGCGTAAACGAATGGTCGCGTTCGCGATGGTTCGTTTCACAGCTCACAAGAGTGCAAGCGTCGTGGCGAAAGG
The DNA here is from genome assembly GCA_963969225.1 of Xylocopa violacea. Lineage (NCBI taxonomy): Eukaryota > Metazoa > Arthropoda > Insecta > Hymenoptera > Apidae > Xylocopa > Xylocopa violacea. Next base: position 29,121,778 of record CAXAJV010000004.1, read on the forward strand.
GAAGTTCGCGAGGTCGTACGGAAGAGAGCAAGAACCGGGTCGCGGCGAGCGGAACGAAACGACGCGGCGCCAGGGTCACGAGAGTCCCTACGGCTGGTTCTCCACCGGCTGTTTTGCCTCTCGTTTTGTCCTCGAGCTCCTCGATCATCGTGCAGAGATAGCGATGCCCTGTCCTGCCATGGGTGGTCCCCGTAGGACTTCTCATATTCTAAGCGTCGCCGCTCCGCGTCAGGATTAAACGAGACCGTCGATACCTGAAGAGAGTGTCTCTCCCTCCGATTTACGGGCTCGTTCGGCCCAATATGGAATGCTTTTCGGTTCTTTTGATTCAAATACCTCCAACGTTGCTCGAAACCAGGTCTCAACTGCGGAAATTCTATTATTTCATGGCCAAATGGTCAGTGTTTAAATTAACTCTTGGTCAGTATCGTAGGAATCGTGGTTTTTTAACCCTTTGGACTACGAATTACTTTCCAATTTTGTTGACAACAAAGTGTTTTTTATTTAAAATTTACTTCTGTGAAACAATTTTGTTTACTAATTGCATTAAATATAATTTTAAAACTATGTTGTAATTTATATTTGTGGAACATATTTGGTTGTTTTTTTTGTTTACTGACGTCGAGACACACTGGACAAAGGAATGCAAAGGGTTAAGTCGAAAAATAATGGCAACAAATCGAATGATCAGCATTAAAATTTATTTTCGAGTATTTAAATCGATTTTCAATCAGTATTTTGTTACCAAAAAGATGAGTATAGAAATGCTAAAAGATCAATTTCAGTTGAGTTAGTCAATTAAATAAATAAACCGACAATACAAAGCAGAAAAGACGCAATATTAAACCCATTTCGTTCCAAGTCGATAAATAATTACGTTTTCGACCAAATTGGTGTTTGTTTCGCTGCCAATGGAGGCTTCCAATATTTTCAAAGGATACTGAGCCTTCATATTTAAATACCAACCAAAAGGGATTAAAGTACAGTCCAGCAAAATATTGACCAACAAAAGGATTTAAAATACTGACCAGTAAAATACAAGCCTTATTTTATTTATTCAAGGGCTCTTTGCGCTTTCAAAGGTCCCAGGTTAAATTCCAATCGTAATCAGGATTACAATTCACCATATCTTCAGATTTTATTAATTTGTAGTTAAAAGGGGATAATGCTTAGCATTCTATAAAATTGTTATATCAATCGATACTACTTTGCTACTTTTTAATGTGTTTCGTATGCTACGTACGCCATTTTGTGTGAATACATTGGATTTATTATATATATAATAAATCAATATCAATATCAAATCATTTTCAATATATATTTATAAATCCTTAATTTTTGGAACAGTCTTTGGCATCGTTGTAACAATATTTGAAGCATTTTTAAACGCAGAATTTCTAGTTACACGCATCTATTTTGCATTTGAATAATCAGATGCATGTAAAGGATGGTTTTTAATTACTGGATACAATCTTTTCTCGATACGATCGTATTTTCGACCTGTCCACCCTCGTTAACGATGGCGCGACACCAGCAGCGTCTGCAAAAACAATTCCACGAAGACGCCATCGTCGGATGCTTCATAATTATTAGTTCGTGCAAGCTGCAGCCTCAGCCCATTGAACTCTAAACGTGTTCCGTGCGATCAAAGTGACGCAATCGGGTCTGGATCGTCCAAGACGCTCAGAATCCGATCAGCTGACCTGGATCCACTTGATTTCTTTTTTCTCGGCCGCAGATCGAACATCGAGTCTACGAATCTGCCGCCAAGCGACTCGAAGTGCTCTAATTAGCCGTTACATAAAAGCATCCTCGATGATGAACGTGCGGACGCTTTATCGACAGTTTTATCAGTCGTTGCAGTTGGGAAGCGAGGGCAAGCGTGCGATGGCGAAAATGTGACCGGTTAATTTCATTTTTATCGGTTACTGTTTGGAAATTTCGAGTTTCTGTCGCGTTCTCTGGAGGTCCTCGCCACTAAAGGGACAGCACACTCGCACAGCATTTGTTTTCTATACAATTTTTATATAATAGAAATTCCTATCATCTCTGGTCTAAGGCAGAGTCTGCTAGGTAGCCTTACTGTTGAGTCCATCTCTGATGAGTGGTCAATTATTCATATATCACATATTTCCCTCAAGTTTTCTATAGAAATTGGAACTTTTCATTGCTGGGAAACGTTAGCAACAGAAACTACTGCTAAAATATTGTTATTTCAGCAATATTCCTAGCTTTCATTGCCAACGTCCAGGAAGGAGCAGAGTGCAAAGGATTAGGAAAAGTAATAAACAAAATTCAGCCCACTTCTCAAGAAGGTTCGCCATCCTTGGTCTAAGGCAAGCTCTGCTAGTTAGCCTTACTGATAAGTCCAACTCTGATGAGTGGACAATTATATTATATCTTAATCCTTTGCATTCGGATGTCCCCTCTGAGGGATTAGTGATTATTTCACCGCAGCATTTAAGGAATGCATATTTCCTTCAAGTTTTCTATTGAAATTGGAACTTTTTATTGTTGGGAAACGTTAGCAAGAGAAACTATCGCTAAATATTGCTAAAATATTCCTAGCTTTTATTGCCAACGTCCAGGAAGGAGCAGAGTGCAAAGGATTAAGAAAAGTAGTAAACAAAATTCAGCCCACTTCTCAAAAATTTTCGCCATCCCTGGTCTAAGGCAAGCTCTGCTAGTTAGCCTTACTGATGAGTACATCTCTGATGAGTGGTCAATTATATTATATCTTAATCCTTTGCATTTGTATGTCTTCTCTGAGGGATTAGTAATTAAACTTATTCCATCGCAGCATCTTAAGAAATGCATATTTCCCTCAAGTTTTCTATGGAAATTGGCACTTTTTATGGCTGGGAAACGTTCGCAATAGAGACTATTGCTAAATATTGCTAAAATATTCCTAGCTTTTATTGCCAACGTCCAGGAAGGAGCAGAGTGCAAAGGATTAAGAAAAGTAGTAAACAAAATTCAGCCCACTTCTAAAAAAGGTTTACCATCCCTGTCTTTATCTTCCTACCCTCTCACACATTTCTCACACAATCGCTTCAGTTCTTTAATCAGTTTGAAAATGGCGCTTATTAAGTACGATGTACACTGTTTTATTAATTCGATATTTGAGTTAGTATTGATTTTAGGTGGAAATCGTGATATAATTATTTTATGAGAGTCATGAATATAACCATTTATACAAATAATAATAATAATATGGTATTAGAAATAATTAGGTTTCGGATCGCTTAGTAACATATCAGAAACGATTTTGTTTTCGAAGAAAATTAGTTCTGAATTGCAATTACAGTATTTGGAACACTTAATAATATGGTATTAGGAATAATTAGGTTTTAAATCGCCTAGTAGCACATCAGAAACGATTTTGTTTTCGAAGAAAATTAGTTCTGAATTGCAATTACAGTATTTGGAACACTTAAATATCGCATCGCCTAGTTATACCAAAAATTAATTTACTTTAACCCCTTCTCGTGCTTTAACGAGATATCAGTTTCGATTTTAAGTGGGGACGAGGTTCATTTATTCATTATAATAAGCATAGATACAAGAATAGACTTCCAGATAGAGGAATAAAAAGAGAAAGCTGTGTAAAAGCATTTCTTTATCTGTTTAGCTGCGATTACATATTAACCCTTTCGTGTTTCAATAAATCTAACTCGTGATGAAGATTTTGGCTCAAATATGAATATTACATTGAATGAATATTATATTGCAAGTAAAACTCGCGAACAGATAGTCGAGTCAAACATAAACATTGCGAGCCAGGCTCGCGAACAGAAAGTCGGGGCCAAACGTAAACATCGTAATATGACGATTGCAATAGAGCGTTAGTTCCTATCGCTACGTCGCGAGAGTCAGTCGCAATTCTTATTCTGCTCTCAAATTGCTGTCACAAAGCAGTTTAGTTATTGAAATTTAATAAACCCGTGCAAAATGCAAAGTGCAACAGTTTTAAATGAAAGCAGTGACAACGAATCCAGTGATAGTGACGTGTTTGTGCCAATCAGAAAGCGTTCAAGGCGTGTGATGAGAGCAGTGAGGAGGAAGATACGACGCGTCGATCATGGATTTGGCAGAAAGTAGAAAACGCAGCAATAGTTTGCAAGCATTCTGAAACTTATAGCGTAAAAGAGTTTGTTTTAAATAATTTAAGCGAGGATTCAAAAATATTAGACCTATTTTCTGTTATACTTGATAACAAACTTTGGGAAATGCTTGTTAGGGAAACAAATCGCTTAGCAGACAATCAAACGATGCAAAACGCGTCAGACAATGCACGACGAGCGTGGAAGACGAAAAGTGGACGACATTTGCACAATATTAAAAGAAACAACCAACAAGGATGCGTAAAATTTGTTATAAACTTAAAATACAAAGCAAAACGAAATGTAAAGTAGCTTTGCATCTGCCAGAGTGTTTCAAGAAGCATCACACCATTGTTTTTTAAAGCTGTAAGTATTTTCTTATTAGATATTCAAGCTGAACATTTTTTGTAATTGAATTTTTCGTTTATAATACGTTATTTATTTTTGAGCGTAGTATTATTACATTCCTTAGGACAAAATCACATTTGAAGACGCTTGAATTTCTATTGAAAGTCTATTTATTTGAAAACTGTCGTCTGTTAAAAAATATTATACATTTATAACATCTGTAAAAGGAAAAAGGATTAGATTTTACTTCCAGAACAACAGTATCGCGTAAAACTGGCTGCGTCACAGGTATTTACATTTTGCCACGTATTGCGACTGTTCTCGAGCATCAGTCTGGTTTGTTTACCACGTTTGGGTCCAAGTTTCGTCGAGCTAAATGGCACAAGAAGGAGTTTAAAAAATATTAAGCCTGTAGATATTAAAGTTGCATTTTTAATAATTAAAAACACCCCCTATTCCCATAATTTAATAAATGCAATAATAGTAGATACGTTAAAATATGCGCTTTAGCTGGCACGTAGATCAAATCGTGTAAGCCATATATATCCAGCGTTAGGGGCGAACGAGTCAACCCTTTGCGCTCAGATGTCTCTGAGGAAACTAATTGCGAAGGTTAAAAACTTATTCCATGGAAACTTCTTGAGGAACGTGTATTTCGTCAAAGTTTTCTATCAAATGGAAATTTTCTATTGCTGGAAATTTGCTTGGTAATACTTTCCATCGTTAACTTCCATCAGCAATAGAAAATCGCTGAGAAAGTGTCCAATGCAAGGAGTTAACCCTTAACTCTTCGATTTTTAATTAATATCGACTACTTGCAAGTTTTTAAGTGTCAGATTTTAAATTCTACAGTGACGTGTAAAGTAATTCAAAACAATCTTTATTCATCTCAGAAGTAATACAATTTTGATTAATATATTTATATTAATTATAATTCGATGGTGCCTGAGGGGCACATATCCAATCTTTATTCACCTCAGAAGTAATACAATTTTGATTAAAATATTTATGTTAATTATAATTCGATGGTGCCTGAGAGGCACATATCCAATCTTTATTCATCTCAGAAGTAATACAATTTTGATTAATATATTTATGTTAATTATAATTCGTTGGTGCCTGAGAGGCACGTATCCAATCTTTATTCATCTCAGAAGTAATACAATTTTGATTAATAATGTGGGATCAGAAGATTTAGCCGAAGAACAAGCGTAATTATAGAAAGTAAATAAATTAGGTTTAATAGATGACGCGTACCACGCTGATGTCTTCTTCAACTCTCTCTCTCTCTCTCTCTCTCTCTCTCTCTCTCGCTGCGCACAAACATCCTTATATATATTCAATCATCGAACATTCTAGATTCTTTTCCATTCGTTCCTTTGTTTTTCCAGGCACTCACATACATGCACAATCATACTCTTTTGCGCAAAGTTTGGAATATTCTCGAATAATTAATGTCCTAGAATATTCTCAATTTCGTCTTACGTTTTCACGCACACAAAGTCACACATAATAAAATTATTTACACATTCTTTTGGAATATTCTCGACTAATGAGTATTCGAGAATATTCTGAATTACATTTTATTCCTTCATACACAAAGCCACGCATTGCAAAATCATTCACATCCTACAATATATTTATGTTAATTATAATTCGATGGTGCCTGAGAGGCACATATCCAATCTTTATTTATCTCAGAAATAATACAATTTTGATTAATATATTTATATTAATTATAATTCGATGGTGCCTGAGAAGCACATATCCAATCTTTATTCATCTCAGAAGTAATATAATTTTGATTAAAATATTTATGTTAACCCTTTGCACTCTGCTCCTTCCTGGACGCTACCAATAAAAGCTAGAAATATTGTTGAAATGGCAATATTTTAAGAAAATTTCCATTTCAATAGAAAACCTTTAGGAAATACGCATTTCTCAAAAAGTTGCAGTGGAAATATTGTTGAAATGCCAATATTTTAGCAATATTTAGTAATAGTTTCTATATTTAACGCCCCCAGCAATAGAAAATTTCCATTTCAATAGAAAACCTTTAGGAAATACGCATTTCTCAAAAAATTGCAGTGGAAATATTGTTGAAATGGCAATATTTGAGCAATATTTAGTAATAGTTTCTATATCTAACGCCCCCAGCAATAGAAAATTTTCATTTCAATAGAAAACTTTTAGGAAATACACATTTCTCAAAAAGTTGCAGTGGAAATATTGTTGAAATGGCAATTTTTAGTAATAGTTTCTGTATCTAACGCTCCCAGCAATAAAAAATTTCCATTTCAACAGAAAACTTTTAGGAAATACACATTTGTCAAAAAGTTGCAGTGGAAATATTGTTGAAATGGCAATTTTTAGTAATAGTTTCTGTATCTAACGCTCCCAGCAATAAAAAATTTCCATTTCAACAGAAAACTTTTAGGAAATACACATTTGTCAAAAAGTTGCAGTGGAAATATTGTTGAAATGGCAATATTTAGTAATAGTTTCTGTATCTAACGCTCCCAGCAATAGAAAATTTCCATTTCAATAGAAAACTTTTAGGAAATACGCATTTCTCGAAAAATTGCAGTCGAAATAATGTTGTAATAGCAGTATTTTAGCAATATTTAACAATAGATTCTATATCTAACGCCCCCAGCAATAGAAAATTTCCATTTCAATAGAAAACTTTTAGGAAATACACATTTCTCAAAAAGTTGCAGTGGAAATATTGTTGAAATGGCAATTTTTAGTAATAGTTTCTGTATCTAACGCTCTCAGCAATAGAAAATTTCCATTTCAATAGAAAACATTTATAAAATACGCATTTCTCAAAAAGTTGTAGTGGAATAAGTTTAATCACTAATCAACAACAAATCGGAGGACATCCGAGTGCAAAGGGTTAATTATAATTCGATGGTGCCTGAGAGGCACACTTGGAGCGTTAAGGGTTAAAAGTCGCGCAGCAGCGTCGAGGAAATACGCATTTCTCAAAAAGTTGCAATGGAAGTATTGCTGAAATGGCAATATTTTAAGAAAATTTCCATTTCAATAGAAAACTTTTAGGAAATACGCATTTCTCAAAAAGTTGCAGTGGAAATATTGTTGAAATAGCAATATTTTAGCAATATTTAGTAATAGTTTCTATATCTAACGCCCCCAGCAAAAGAAAATTTCCATTTCAATAGAAAACTTTTAGGAAATACGCATTTCTCAAAAAGTTGCAGTGGAAATATTGTTGAAATGGCAATATTTAGTAATAGTTTCTATATCTAACGCTCAGAGCAATAGAAAATTTCCATTTCAATAGAAAACTTTTAGGAAATACACATTTGTCAAAAAGTTGCAGTGGAAATATTGTTGAAATGGCAATATTTAGTAATAGTTTCTGTATCTAACGCTCCCAGCAATAGAAAATTTCCATTTCAATAGAAAACTTTTAGGAAATACGCATTTCTCGAAAAATTGCAGTCGAAATAATGTTGTAATAGCAGTATTTTAGCAATATTTAACAATAGATTCTATATCTAACGCCCCCAGCAATAGAAAATTTCCATTTCAATAGAAAACTTTTAGGGAATACGCATTTCTCAAAAAGTTGTAGTGGAATAAGTTTAATCACTAATCAAATCGGTAAGTTTAATCACAAATCGGAGGACATCCGAGTGCAAAGGGTTAATTATAATTCGATGGTGCCTGAGAGGCACACTTGGAGCGTTAAGGGTTAAAAGTCGCGCAGCAGCGTCGAGGAACGAAGATCGAATAAGTAATGGCGGCGCGACAGGCTCGTTCTCGCTGGACGGAAATCCGCTGACGCTGGCACGGAAACGGAATGGTTCCAGCCGGATTGGAAAGAAGAGTCGACCATCTGTCTTGAAGCAACCGTGGAACGGGTAAAAGGGGATCGCGAAACGTAATGAAACCGCGCGAGGTTAAGCTCGAACGAGGATGTTCCATGTCGCCAGTCGGACTCTTGAAAAATTGTCCACCGCGATCTTTAATAAAGCGCGTTGCTTCGAGACGCTGTATGATTGCAAGAAAGAAGATGTAGGAAGAAAGAAGAGAGAAGAATGTTTCGTCCTGGACCTGCTAAAGGATTCATCAGTAAAGCTAAGTAGCAGACCCTGCTTTAGATGCTGGGATGTTAGGGACAGGTTTGAAATTCTCTTATATTCCTTTGTCGAGTGTGACTCGACGCTGGTAAATAACGAGACAAGTTCCATAAGTATAAATTGCAACAAAGTTGCAATTATAGAATAAGCGAAATTAGTTTATTAACCCTTTGCACTCGGCTTCTTTCGTTAGCAATAGAAACTACTGCTAAAATATTGCTATTTATGCAATAATATTGCTATTTTAGCAATAGTTTCTATTGCGAACGTCTCTCAGCGATAGAAAATTTCCATTTAAATAGAAAACTTCAGAGAAACATGAATTTCTGAAAAACCTGCATTGGAATAAGTTTAATCTCTGTAATTACTAATCAATGCTGATGCCCCCTCAGAAGGGACATCCGAATGCAAAGGATTAACCCTTTGCGCTCAAGAGGCGACTCTCAGTCGCCATGGTGTTTCATACAGCAACTAGAGTTCTCCATCGACAAATTTTAAGTTTTGAAGCCCCAAAAAAATGAATTTGGAAGGTGAAATTAGCAAGGAGTGGAGATTAAATTAATTTTCAACTGTTGAAAAATGAAATTAGTTGTGTTCACGAAGAAATTAGCGATAGAAAAAATGGTGTGCGATCGAAAAAGTCATCGAGTGCAAAGGGTTAATCTTTCGTGCTCGAGAAGCGACTCTCAGTCGCCATTGCGTTTTATACAGCAACTAGAGTTCTCCATCGACAAATTTTAAGTTTTGAAGCCCCAAAAAAATGAATTTGGAAGGTGAAATTAGCAAGGAGTGAAGATTAAATTAATTTTCAACTGTTGAAAAATGAGATTAGTGGTATCCACGAAGAAATTGGTAATAAAAAAAATGATATGCGATCGAAAATGTCATCGAGTGCAAAGGGTTGACACATTGGACTGCTAGAAAAGAGGCCTTTTTTAAAAGCACGAAGAACTTGGCTACTATTCAAATCACCAAAATGTAATGCAATGTGTCAGAGTTTTCTCTCAGAATAAGCTGTTTTTATTCTGTTTTTGTTACCTCTACACACGTAAAAGACACGCGTTATCTCGTGATTTCGTAACAGGTCGAGCGCGAAACACGAGAAAACTTGTAAGCGGTTCTTAACATGTTAACTATTATTATAAGATACACTACAACATAGAATTGGATGAGGAGATATATAAGCTCACTTCAGATCGCTGATATAAATGATGTAGAATGCGTCTCGAAGTTTGAGATAGGGAATCCCATGAGGAAGAGGCCAAGTGAACTCTTCAAAAGTTTGTTAACGTTTCATAGAGTTTCATAAGGTGAAGACTTAATAATTTCATTTGCAAAAGAATGAATTTAATTTGCAAAAGGGTGAATTTAATATTGAAAACCCGATAGCGGGTGTCAAAGGACCGCCATATTAATATTGTTCGCGTCGAAGAAGAAAACTAGAACAGCTCGAAACGAGTAACGACGAGTCTCTTTTCGAGGGGACCCTGAAAATCTCGACGCTCGTTTTCGCGGTACGTTGCACGAGACTTTCGTCTGGTCGAAATGGAATTCTCCATGGATGGAGGAACTTTTAGTTAAGCGACGATCGTCTCTGCGAGGGCGCTGGGAAAATATGAACGAAGTTAGTCTCGACGGAGGAATTTTGAGGCTGGGAACTGAGGAGAATGGGAATATCGACGAATCGAAGTTTAAGATCCTTGGATTCTGTACGAGGTGATGCATAAAGGGTTCTGCAGCGAGTTTTAAGGTAGACTGCGCTTGTTAAACGATGAAAAGGGGCTGCAATAATTGTGGACTGAAAAAATAGTATTTTCAAAACATTTTTCTGGCTTTTTCACTGATATTATTTTTCTGTGAAAGGCACGAGCTATTTTGTGTCTATTAATTAAAAACGCCATGTATTCTACCTTTTTAACTAAACTATTAGAAATCTGTTCGTGGACCATTGTGTCTAAACTTTTACGTAGGATTTCGAGGCGTCCATGCTTGAAAAAAAGAATTTCACGCGCTGAAATAGAATTAATACTCGGTCATACAAAAAATCCACCGCGTTTCTGCACAAATTTCCACGCAAACACGAAAAAACGCTCGCATTTATCACGAAACATCGCCGTTTCAACTACGAAAGGATTAAACAGCAAAATTTAAAAAATTGAGGGGTTCGAATAAAAGCAAAAATTTCCATTTAAATTTCACCGTCGACGCTTCCTCGTGACGCACTAACCGGTTACCAAGTGATCGATGGTGCGAATTAACAGGTGTAACGAACAGGAATTCGTCGGATCGCGAACGATCCAGCCTCGTAAATCTTAAACGACCGGTTACTACGCGGCTAATAGAGACGAATTGCCCGCGGTCCTGTGGATCGAGATGGCCGCCAATGCGGATCTATTAACGTCGATTGCATTCGAATGCAAATTCGCAACGTGATTACGTCGAACGCGTGGACACGTTACGTCTGCACCCTCGTTTCGTCATCGTCCTTCCGATTTTCACTGTTGGATTCTGGGTTAAACAGCGAAAGAAAGGTTTATTCGCAAGGTACGTGGTTTAGCGAGAACCCATGAAGTTCGAGATGGCTGCCAATGCGGATCTATTAACGTCGATTGCATTCGAATGCAAATTCGCAACGTGATTACGTCGAACGCGTGGACACGTTACGTCTGCACCCTCGTTTCGTCATCGTCCTTCCGATTTTCACTGTTGGATTCTGGGTTGAACAGCGAAAGAAAGGTTTATTCGCAAGGTACGTGGTTTAGCGAGAACCCATGAAGATCAAGATGGCTGCCAATGCGGATCTATTAACGTCGATTGCATTCGAATGCAAATTCGCAACGTGATTACGTCGAACGCGTGGACACGTTACGTCTGCACCCTCGTTTCGTCATCGTCCTTCCGATTTCCACTGTTGGATTCTGGGTTAAACAGCGAAAGAAAGGTTTATTCGCAAGGTACGTGGTTTAGCGAGAACCCATGAAGTTCGAGATGGCTGCCAATGCGGATCTATTAACGTCGATTGCATTCGAATGCAAATTCGCAACGTGATTACGTCGAACGCGTGGACACGTTACGTCTGCACCCTCGTTTCGTCATCGTCCTTCCGATTTTCACTGTTGGATTCTGGGTTAAACAGCGAAAGAAAAGTTTATTCGCAAGGTACGTGGTTTAGCGAGAACCCATGAAGATCGAGATGGCCGCCAATGCGGATCTATTAACGTCGATTGCATTCGAATGCAAATTCGCAACGTGATTACGTCGAACGCGTGGACACGTTACGTCTGCACCCTCGTTTCGTCATCGTCCTTCCGATTTTCACTGTTGGATTCTGGGTTGAACAGCTAAAGAAAGGTTTATTCGCAAGGTACGTGGTTTAGCGAGAACCCGTGAAGATCGAGATGGCTGCCAATGCGGATCTATTAACGTCGATTGCATTCGAATGCAAATTCGCAACGTGATTACGTCGAACGCGTGGATACGTTACGTCTGCACCCTCGTTTCGTCATCGTCCTTCCGATTTTCACTGTTGGATTCTGGGTTGAACAGCGAAATAAAGGTTTATTCGCAAGGTACGTGGTTAAGCGAAGAATCCTGAATTCTGAATATGAAAAACTAATTTGTCAAATGGTCAAATGTTTCCTGCTGAAGCGCAAAATACGAGATCTTGATCGAGATTTTGCTGATTTAAGTTTCTCGATGCGATGACTCTGCTACTATATCTCAGCCTTTAGCATCGTTGACTGTAGTCTAATAGACTACATCAGTGGACAGAATAAAAATGTATCCCTACGCTTTGAGGTTTCGTCTGGGACGACAGATTTAGTGCTCCACGAGTAACTGCAAAATTCGAAAACTCGAAACGAAAGCCAGATCACCGCTCGACCAGGAACGCGAGAGGGTTGCCAGAGGGACTGACCAAACCACCGATAGAACCAGCAGCGGATAAACAGACGGGAGAGAACGAGCGCAGCGGTCGGAGGATTCGATAAAAAGATCGCTCGAGTGGATTCTGGGCTTCCCAAGCGGGAGGCGACCGGAACAGAGAGAACAGGACGAAAAAACCAGGGGGGAAGACACGGTAAAATATTGAAAAGCGCCCGCGAGGAACAAAAGGAAGATCGCGGACGAGGGGCGAGCGAGATGGAAACGCGGAAGGCGAGGCAGGAAAAAGTGGACATTGTCGAAGAGGCGAGGAGGAAAGCGACGGGGGTGGAGGGACGATATTCGACGTGGCTGAGTCCTCTTCCACCCCTTCCGCTGGTATCGCTTCGAGTCAAGAGATAGCGGCGATGGGACGCGATGCAATTATCGGGGCGGCGTCGACCCACTTTTCCACGTTAATTGTAATGTCGTCGCCGTTGAAGGCGGAAAACGCCACGAACCGACTGCCAGGACTGGAATACGCGGCGGACATCCGGCGAACGGGGACGGGGAGGTCGGCTGAAACGTCGGAACAAAGGGCGGAAACGTCGTTTCCGCGCAACCGGTGAATTTTATTCGCATCGAGCGTAACGACCGCGATACGGACACGTTACTGTTTCCTGTCGATGGGGCTGGGGCCAGAGTCGCGTCCCAGCTACCCTCTTTCCGCCATTACGGATCACTGCTCCATTGTTTTAACCCTTTGCACTCGAAAGAAGAAGTAACAGTTTTCTATTTGTGGTTACATAACAAAACTTTCCTGAACAGATTTCTTGTGAGCTGAAAATGATTTATTTTTAATTATTATTCTCCCCATTGAGGAGCCTTCGATGGAGCTGGGGCCACAGTGGCGTCCCAGCTACCCTCTTTCCGCCATTACGGATCACTGCTCCATTGTTTTAACCCTTTGCACTCGAAAGAAGTAACAGTTTTTTTGCAATTACATAAGAAAACTTTCCTGGACAGATTTCTTGTAAGCTGAAAATGATGTATTTATAATTATTATTCTCCCCATTGAGGAGTCTTCGATGGAGCTGGGACCAGAGTCGCGTCCCAGCTACCCTCTTTCCGCTATTACGGATCACTGCTTCGTTGTTTTAACCCTTTGCACTCGAAAGAAGTAACAGTTTTTTTTGCGATTACATAAGAAAACTTTCCTGAACAGATTTCATTTGTAATTTGCTAACAGAATGAAGTTGTTGCGATTTCTTTGTGCCTTTATGTTGTGAGGTGAAAATTATTTGCATTCGCCTCATTGAGAAGCCCTTCGATGGGGCTGGGACCAGAGTCGCGTTCCAGCTACCCTCTTTCCGCCATTACGGATCACTGCTCCATTGCTTTAACCCTTTGCACTCGAAAGAAGTAACAGTTTTCTTTTTGCGGTTACATAACAAAACTTTCCTGAACAGATTTCATTTGTGATTTGCTAACAGAATGAAGTTGTTACGATTTCTTTTTGCCTGCCTAGAAAAATCGTTCATTTAGGGTTAAAGAACGTTGAAGAACGCGGCTGGCGTTCTTTCTCTCGCTTCTGGTTCAACATTTGTAAGAAAGGTAAACACCAGTGGTTTGGATCGTGGTTGTAAAAGAGGTTCGAAACACAGTGGGTGCTTTGCGTCAGAGGTTAATTGAATGAGAATTTTTTAGCGGTGGTTTTTGTAACAAGTCGTGGGTGTACTGCGGGGTGGTGAAAGGAAGGGCTCGAAATTTAAACTCTTTCTCTGCTCGTCGAACTGAATAAATACTGAAAATTTAAATGTATCACGTTTGCGTTGAAGGGATTTATATTAACCCCTTGGGTACAGATTTATTTGGAATCATTCTTGCGTTTGGAACGGATTTAATTTGCTGACGCGTGGAATAGTGCATGAAAATAGTAGATTTTGTGTGAGAATTCATTTAATCATTTATTCGAGCGATATGATATACGTATTTACGTGCACTCGACGACTCTTTCGGTCGTACATCATTTTCTCTATCGCTAATTACTTTATGAATACAATCGATCACGTTTTCCAACAGTTGCAAATTAATTCCTTCGCTCGAGCTAATTTCACTTTTCAAATCCATTTTTGTGGGTCTTCGAGGCTTAACTCTTTGCGCTCGACGACTTTTTCGGTCGCACATCATTCTTTCTATCACTGATCTCTTCGTGGATACAACTAATCCCGTTTTTCGACAGTTGAAAATTAATTTAATCTTCACTCTTTGCTAATTTCATCTTCCAAATTCATTTTTTAGGGGCTTCAAAACTTAAAATTGGTCGATGGAGAACTTCAGTTGCTGTATGAAACGCAATGGCGACTGAGAGTCGCTTCTCGAGCACGAAAGGTTAACCCTTTGCGTTCGACGACTTTTTCGATCGCACGTCATTTTTTCTATCACTAATCTCTTCGTGAATACAACTAATCCCGTTTTTCGACAGTTGAAAAGATCCTACAGAATTATTAAACGAATTACTAAGATTTATGCAAAATCCCCAAGTTGTTCCATCAAACTCTGTAAATAGATACGCGATTTCGATGCGTTATTCACCGTTGATCGGTTCGAAACGCAAACAATGAGAAAAGAATCTCTAAGAGTCATCCTCATTGCAGAGTCTCGCAGAGAGAAGCGTTTCAGATGGCTCTTGTAAATCTCTGAACTGGCTAGAAATGTCTATCCACATCCTTGTCGTCCAGGAAAGTTTCTTCCAACGACAGCCATTTTGGAGAACTATGTGGAATCCTCCAGATCTTATTCAAGACCATTTTATCGTCCCCTGCATTTTCTGTTTTTGTTTCTGATAAAAACGATATTGTGACGCGACGAAACGCGTCAAATGGCCTCTTTCTTAGCCTTAATGTGTTAATCCTTTGAACTCGACGGCTTTTTCGGTCGCACACCATCTTTTCTATCGCTAATTTCTTCGTAAACACAACTTATCTCATTTTTCAACAGTTGAAAATTAATTTAATCTCCACTCCTTGCTAATTTCACCTTTCAAATTCATTTTTGTAGGGCTTCAAAACTTAAAATCAGTCGATGAAAAACTGGAGTCGCCGTATGAAACGCAGTGGCAACCTCTCGAGTGCAAAGGGTTAATTTTGTGCTTAAAGGATCACATAAAATTTAATTTTTTTCTTTTTTTAATCGCACAAATCCGAAATCGCGTAAGTCTAGGACTGATTATACTAAAACCAATATCTCACCTCTCAGAGAGGGCACAGACAAGCAGCAACACCCTCTCTGCTTCGATGTTCCCTTGTTTTTTCTTGAAACAGTGCGTCCAAGTCGACAGTCGTTGAGATCAAACGATTACGATCGTCTACAAATTGCACTACAACTTGACACATTTTCTACTTCAAAGAGTACTGCAAGCACCCTTTAACTTCCAACCCTTTCCTCTATCACTCTGTACACCCGCTCTTCAAAAGTTGGCGAGGGGTTGAAAGGGGCGCGAGACAACAGGAAGTAAAGACAAGAGCGCCAACGATGCATGCGTCGCAAGACGAATAGACGGGTAATTTAACCCTTTGCACTCGGATGTCGCCTCTGAGAGAATTAATTGCGAAGGTTAAAAACTTATTCTCTTGAAACTTCTTGAAGAACGCATGTTTCTCCCATAGTTTTCTATTGAAATGGAAATTCTCTGTCTTTAGTAGATTTCTTGGTAATAATTTGCATTGCTAACTTTTACTAGCAATACAAAATTGCTGGGAAAGAGTTGAGTGCAAAGAGATTGCTGATTGCAAAGGTTAAAAACTTATTCTAACGCAACTTTTTGAGAAATGCATGTTTCTCCCATAGTTTTCTATTGAAAGGGAAATTCTCTGTCTTTAGTAGATTGCTTGGTAATAGTTTCCATTGCTAACTTTTACTAGCAATAGAAAATTGCTGGGAAAGAGTCGAGTGCAAAGGTTAAAAACTTATTCTAACGCAACTTTCTGAGAAACGCATGTTTCTCCCATAGTTTTCTGTTGAAATAGAAATTCTCTGTCCTTAGTAGATTGCTTGGTAATAATTTCCATTGTTAACTTTTACTAGCAATAGAAAATTGCTGGGAAAGAGTCGAGTGCAAAGGTTAAAAACTTATTCTAACGCAACTTTCTGAGAAACGCATGTTTCTTCCATAGTTTTCTATTGAAATGGAAATTCTCTGTCTTTAGTAGATTCCTTGGTAATAATTTCCATTGCTAAGTTTTATTAGCAATAGAAAATTGCTGGGAAAGAGTCGAGTGAAAAGGGATTACTGATTGCTAAGGTTAGAAACTTATTCTAACGCAACTTTTTGAGAAATGCGTTTCCCCGATAGTTTTCTATAGAAATGGAAATTCTCTGTCTTTAGTAGATTGCTTGGCAGTAATTTCCATTGCTAACTTTTACTAGCAATACAAAATGGCTGGGAAAGAGTTGAGTGCGAAGAGATTGCTGATTGCAAAGGTTAAAATCTTATTCTAACGCAAATTTTTTAGAAACGCATATTCCTCCCATAGTTTTCTATAGAAACGAAAATTCTCTGTCCTCGCGATCGAAGCTGAAGCCATCCACCCTGCGCGTTCAACCCCTTGTTTCACCTTGTAAACGATGGTCGCTCTGGGCGCGCGGTCTCTCGCGATTAACCCTTTTAACCCTGTGCGCTCCTTTGTCGAGTGTGACTCGACATCGCTAAATAAGAAAAAGAAACAAAGTTTTAGAGTTGTTTTAGAGTTTACAAGTAGCAGTCGAGGAACTGTCCTGCAACTGTCAACTTTTTCAAGTAAATTTCAAGTAAATTTCTAATAAAACATTTGAATTAGTAGGAAGTTGTTGGCAACTGAACTGCTAAATTGAAAAATAATTCAGAGTGCAAAGGGTTAACCCTTTTCAGTTGTCTCCTCTGAGGGAATTGATTACTGTTTGCCAAGGTTAAAAACTAATCCCACCACAACCTTTTCAGAAACGCGTTTCCCCAAAGTTTTCTATTGAAATGGAAATTTTCTGTTGCTGGAAAATTGCTTGGCAATAGTTTCTGTTACTAACATTTAACAGCAATAGAAAATGTTACCAGCGCAAAGGGTTAACTTTCGGCTAAGCGACGTCCTCGTAACACAACGACACAGCGTCCAGCGTGTTCTCGCGACAGTGAAAAACAGCCGAGCGTTTAAATTTCCCGCGTAATCCGTTTAATTCCGCCCCAGCTCGGCGAATTAATCGCCGCGTCGGAACCAGAGGAATTATTAATATTAATGGCCCAGTAATATAATGGGTCCGCGTAACTTAATTCCCAGCCGCTACGACGCGAATAATGCTGCGTCCTCGAGGGAGAACCAAGATGGCGGCTAACTACCACGTCCCAGCTGCGGCTACGCGAGGTTCCAGCAGCCACGAGAGGGCCAACCGAGTGTTGGTCCTCTTCGTCTTCGATTTCCCATGGAAATGAAACGAGCAGAAAAGGAAACGAGCGTTGGTTCTTCTTTTAAATGTAGCGACTGCCAGTGAAATTCTATCGTCGCGAAACCGTAGGAAAGTTCGCGTTAAATGGACTCTTTACGAGCGAGACGAGAGCAATCGGTTCTCTCTGCAGTCTTCGAGCGATATCGTTTCATTGCTCGACTCTTGTGCACGTCTGATGCACTCGATTCGAGCGTTGATGGTTCTGTGGGTTTAATTGTAATTATACGTGTACTTGGTGGTCGTATTAAGTTTGATGGGCACGCTTGAGAATTAAATTTGCGACTTTTGAAGATTGTATGGTGAACCCTTTTGTGAAATGGAAAAATTGCGATAGAGGTTCCTGATGCGAGTTAATAAACTTGAATAAGCTTGGTATGACGCGATTCTTATTGGTAAATTGGAGTTAATACAGTTTTTTAATACAATACGAATCAGATACAAGAGGGGTTAATACAATTTTTGGATAGAATACGAATCAAATACAAAAGGGTTGATTTTACATATCTACAATTAATGCTGTAGCAGCAAAAAATCTACGATTACAAATCCACAATTAGCGATGTAATAGCAAAAAATCGGGAACTGAAAAATATGGGTCACGAAAGATAAAAAATTGACACTTTAACTCTTTGCACTCTGCTCTTTCCTGGACGTTGGCAATAGAAACTATTGCTAACTCTTTGAGCAATGGTTTGTCTTGCTATTCTCTCTCAGTAATAGAAAATTTCCATTTCAATAGAAAACGTAAGGAAAATATGCATTTCTGAAAAAGTTGCACAATGGAATAGGTTTAATCTTAATAAACATTAACTCTTTGCACTCTGCTCCTTCTTGGACGACAATAGAAGCCATTGCTAAATCTTTGAGCAATGGTTTCTGTTGCTAATCTCTCTCAGCAATAGAAAATTTCCTTTTCAATAGAAAACGTAAGGAAAATATGCATTTCTGAAAAATTTGTGCAGTGAAATAGGTTTAACTTTGGTAATCATTAACCTTTTGCACTCTGCTCCTTCTTGGACGACAATAGAAGCCATTGCTAAATCTTTGAGCAATGGTTTCCGCTGGTAATCTTTCTCAGCAATAGAAAATTTCCATTTCAATAGAAAACGTAAGGAAAATATACATTTCTGAAAAAGCTGAGCGATGGAATAGGTTTAATCTTAATAAACATTAACTCTTTGTACTCTGTGGCGGTCTTCGCCACTAGGGGGACAGCACACTCGTCAGTTTCCCGCGAGCACTCCATGTCCTACTCCGTTTCTATATAATAGAAATTCGGACCTATCCCTACCATCCCAGCGTCTAAGGCAGGGTCTGCTAGGTAGCCTTACTGATGAGTCCACTAGCAGGCCCAGGACGAAACGTTCTTCCCTCTCTTTTTCCTTCCTACCCTCTCACGTTCTCTTTACAACAGTATAATTGAAGTCAGGCGGTCAGCCCCCACCAGCACGGTGGTGAGACGCTTCAACTCTGCTCCGTCTTGGACGACAATAGAAACCATTGTTAACTCTTTGAGCAATGGTTTCTGTTGCTAATCTCTCTCAGCAATAGAAAATTTCCTTTTCAATAGAAAACGTAAGGAAAATATGCATTTCTGAAAAAGTTGTGCAGTGAAATAGGTTTAACTTTGGTAATCATTAACCTTTTGCACTCTGCTCCTTCTTGGACGACAGTAGAAACCATTGCCAACTCTTTGAGCAATGGTTTCTGTTGCTAATCTCTCTCAGCAATAGAAAATTTCCATTTCAATAGAAAACGTGAAGGAATGGCAATAAAAGCTAGAAATATTGTTGAAATGGCAATATTTTAGCAATATTTAGTAATAGTTTCTATATCTAACGCCCCCAGCAATAGAACATTTCCATTTCAATAGAAAACGTAAGGAAAATATGCATTTCTGATAAAGTTGTGCAGTGAAATAGATTTAACCTTGGTAATCATTAACTCTTTGCACTCTGCTCCTTCTTGGACGACAGTAAAAACCATTGCTAACTCTTTGAGCAATGGTTTCTGTTGCTAATCTCTCTCAGCAATATGAAATTTCCATTTCAATAAAAAACGTAAGGAAAATATGCATTTCTAAAAAAATTGCGCGATGGAATAGGTTTAATCTTAGTAAACATTAACCCTTTGCACTCTTTAAGCAATTGTTTCTGTTGCTAATCTCTCTCAGCAATAGAAAATTTCCATTTCAATAGAAAACAAAGAAAATATGCATTTCTCAAAAAGTTACGCGATGGAATAGGTTTAACCTTAGTAATCATTAACCCTTTGCACTCTGCAATAGAAGCTAGACTAATTTCTACTCGTCTCTCAGCAGTAAAAAATTTCCTTTCCACAATAAAATATTTCAAATTTAAATGTTAAAATATGCATTTCTCAAAAAGCTGCGTTGAAATAAATTTAATCACTAATGAAAAGTCTGAAGTCTCCTCAGAGAGAACTTGACATCCTAGTGCAAAGGGTTAAAGTTCATCGCAACAGCAACAAACCCACAGAAGACCAACAACCAAGGAACGTGAATTCCAGAACGAAATACAGACGAAACATCCACGAAAATGAAACGAAACCATCGATGTCCAATCGACAGATTACTACAAAATAGAAAATCGTACGACACGACCAGAAATCGTGGTTCGTGGGACACGCTGCGTCCACTCGTGACAAACTGATTAATTAACATTTGACCGTTTCGCTAATTCGATTCCGGGACGAAACGGGGCGGGCGCGAAATGGCTCGCGCGCAATTCACTCGATTAAATTAGCGTATTATCAACCGTGTTCAGTCGATTCCGTCGCGCGGTTGGATTTCAGCCATTGAAACGCCGCGGAACTCGAGGGATCGTTTTACTCGACGTCGACGCTGCTCGAATCGTGGATTCGCCCAGTTCTGCTTCGACGCCTCGACGATTGAAGCGGGTTTTGGGGTGGAACGTTGATTAAGATAATTAAGAATCGACGTTTCGCTGAAAACGATGCTTTATTCCTTTAACCTTTTGCACTCCAAACGATTTTGGACGTTGGCTGTCAGCTACTCAGCGCCACTTTACAGACCATCGTATTATTTCTTCTAATTTTGGAACTAAGTAATGTATTATAATGATATTGGACTTATATGAATTGGTTGAGATCGAGGAATGTATATTTGCAAAAAAATCAATATTTTATTGTCTATGATTTTGTACAGTATGATCAATTTTGAAACACTCCCCAATATGCATTGCAGGCTGATTAGTGCATGTTTGATAATAATAATTTGTTTGACGCCTGCCACCAGGTGTATTCCTGTTAGAACACACAATACAGTCTCGTTTTCTTTGTCCCACATCTGGAATATGCAATTTGTTGTCTAATCTATTGTCCGCAGAAGATGTGGATGGACGCGTTCTCGATACACGAAAATCGCCCCTCAATTGGTCGATTAGTGTTTTGACAAACTTGTGGTGTGTCATTGGCGTTTCATTATTTGTTTGTTTCCAGATGCGATATATTATGTATGAGTTTATCACACACATTTCCAACCTCCAAAAAAATAACTTTCTCCACCATTTCAACGATTTACGGAGGAAACAATACGTCGAAGCGTATTGATTTTTTGAAACGCTGACATTTCTTGGATATATCTTAGTAATTTTACGATATTTTTATTTGATTTCTTGTGCCACTTCAAGAGAAAACTTAGGGAAACATGCGTGTCTCAAAAAGTTGTGCTGAAATAACTCAATTCCCTGTAATCACTAATAAACTTGAATGAGAGGGGACATCGGAGCGCAAAGGGTTAAGTTCTTTACAAAATATAATCGCCCCTCAATTGGTCGATTAGTGTTTTGGCAAACTTGTGGTGTGTCATTGGCGTTTCATTATTTGTTTGTTTTCAGATGCGATATATTATGTATGATTTTATCACACATATTTCCAACCCCCCAAAAAATAACTTTCTCCACCATTTCAACGATTTACGGAGAAAACAATACGTCGAAGCGTATTGATTTTTTGAAACGCTGACATTTCTTGGATATATCTTAGTAATTTTACGATATTTTTATTTGATTTCTTGTGCCACTTCAAGAGAAAACTTAGGGAAACATGTGTGTCTCAAAAAGTTGTGCTGAAATAACTCAATTTCCCGTAATCACTAATAAACTTGAATGTCCCTTGAGAGGGGACATCCGAGTGATATGCTAGAATTACAATGTCCCCTGAGAGGGGACAGCGGAATGCAAAGGGTTAATGGGGGCTACAAGTTTATGAGGTGCGCGTGATAGGATGAAGACTGGTGAAATATGGGAAAGGAGGGCTGTTTAACCCTTTGCACTCGACGATTTTTTCATTGCTCATTTTCTTCTATCGCTAATTTCTTCGTGAATATAATTATATTCATCTCGTTTTTCGACAAGTGAAAATCGATAATTTCATCTTCACTCGAATTCCAGTTTCACCTTCCAAATTCTTTTTTGTAAGGCCTCGAAATTTGGAAAACTGCAGTTGCTGTGTGAAACGTAAGTTTGATTAAATTAATTTGTGTGCAGGATTAACCCTTTGCACTCGGCTCCTCCCGTTAGCAATAGAAACTACTGCTAAAATATTGCTATTTATGCAATAATATTGTTATTTTAGCAATAGTTTCTATTGCTAATGTCTCTCAGCGATAGAAAATTTCCATTTAAATAGAAAACTTCAGAGAAACATAAATTTCTGAAAAACCTGCATTGGAATAAGTTTAATCTCTGTAATCACTATTCAGTGCTGATGCCCCCTCAGAAGGGACATCCGAATGCAAAGGATTAACCCTTTGCGCTCAAGAGGCGACTCTCAGTCGCCATGGTGTTTCATACAGCAACTGGAGTTCTCCATCGATCAATTTTAAGTTTTGAAGTCCCTAAAAAATGAATTTGGAAGGTGAAATTAGCAAGGAGTGGAGATTAAATTAATTTTCAACTATTGAAAAATGAGATTAGTTGTGTTCACGAAGAAATTAGCGATAGAAAAGATGGTGTGCGACCGAAAAAGCCGTCGAGTTCAAAGGATTAACACATTAAGGCTAAGAAAGAGGCCATTTGACGCGTTTCGTCGCGTCACAATATTGTTTTTATCAGAAACAAAAACAGAAAATGCAGGGGACGATAAAATGGTCTTCAATAAGATCTGGAGGATTCCACATAGTTCTCCAAAATGGCTGTCGTTGGAAGAAACTTTCCTGGACAACAAGGATGTGGATAGACATTTCTAGCCAGTTCAGAGATTTACAAGAGCCATCTGAAACACTTCTCTCTGCGAGATGCTGCAATGGGGATGACTCTTAGAGATTCTTCTCTCATTGTTTGCGTTTCGAACCGATCAACGGTGAATAACGCATCGAAATTGCGTATCTATTTACAGAGTTCGATGAAACAGCTTAGGGACTTTGCATAGATCTTAGTAATTCTTAGTAATTTGTTTAATAATTCTGTAGGATCTTTTCAACTGTCGAAAAACGGGATTAGTTGTATTCACGAAGGAATTACTGACAGAAAAAATGATCTGCGATCGAAAATGTCGTCGAGCGCAAAGGGTTAACCTTTCGTGCTCAAGAGGCGACTCTCAGTCGCCATGGTGTTTCATACAGCAACTGGAGTTCTCCATCGACCAATTTTAAGTTTTGAAGCCCCTAAAAAATGAATTTGGAAGAAGAAATTAGCAAAGAGTGAAGATTAAATTAATTTTCAACTGTCGAAAAACGAGATTAGTTGTATTCACGAAGAAATTAGCGATAGAAAAAATGATCTGCGATCGAAAAAGTCGTCGAACGCAAAGGGTTAACCTTTCGTGCTCGAGAAGCGACTCTCAGTCGCCATTGCGTTTTATACAGCAACTGAAGTTCTCCATCGACCAATTTTAAGTTTTGAAGCCCCAAAAAAATGAATTTGGAAGGTGAAATTAGCTCGAGTGAAGATCAAATTAATTTTCAACTGTCGAAAAACGAGATTAGTTGTATTCACGAAGGAATTAGTGAAAGAAAAAATGATCTGCGATCGAAAAAGTCGTCGAGCGCAAAGCGTTGATCCCGTGTCCAACCCGTGCCTACGCACGCGAAACCATCTCCACGGGTGGAAACTTAATCCAGGCTGATTCAGCCGAGCGGAATTTGACAGACGAGACCCGTCTGCCAGAGACAACGGGGACTGTCATCGCGGATTACAATGTGCCGTTTAATTATTCCAGAGCAGACGGCAGGGGGTTGCTTTGGCTGTCTCGCTCGCGCGCGGAAAGAGCCCCAGGGTTGATTAAAAGGAAAATCGAACCGCGTTCCCACTGTGCACCCTCCGCGAAACGAAGGAGAGGAGGTGATGTATAGCAGAACAGCACAGTGGCTGTGTTTTGGAAAGTCTGATTTCGTTGGGATCTCACGGATTTTCGTTCTGTGGTGGAATGATAATTGCAGAAAGGATGTGTTCCGTTCCATGCGAAACAAAAAATATATTTAAACTAGGTTTATATGCTACGATCGCTTATGATTAGCTATTTTTGAAGAATCCTAATATTTATTGTGTTGGCAAAAATAAAGAGAAGTGAGGGATTTTAGGGCATTCCATGCGAAACAAAAAATATATTTAAACCAGGATTGTATGCTACGATCGCTTATGATTAGCTATTTCTGAAGAGTCCCAATATTTATCGTGTAGGCAAAAATAAAGAGAAGTGAGGGATTTTAGGACGTTCCATGCGAAACAAAAAATATATTTAAACCAGATTTATATGCTACGATCGCTTATAATTATTGAAGAGTCCTAATATTTATCATATAGGCAAAAATAAAGAGAAGTGAGGGATTTTAGAACGTTCCATGCGAAACAAAAAATATATTTAAACCAGATTTGTATGCTACGATCGCTTATAATTAGCTATTTTTGAAGAATCCTAATATTTATCGTGTAGACAAAAATAAAGAGAAGTGAGGGATTTTAGGGCATTCCATGCGAAACAAAAAATATATTTAAACCAGATTTGTATGCTACGATCGCTTATGATTAGCTATTTTTGAAGAATCCTAATATTTATCGTGTAGGCAAAAATAAAGAGAAGTGAGGGATTTTAGGACGTTCCATGCGAAACAAAAAATATATTTAAACCAGATTTGTATGCTACGATCGCTTATAATTAGCTATTTTTGAAGAGTCCCAATATTTATCGTGTAGGCAAAAATAAAGAGAAATGAGGGATTTTAGGGCCCACAGTTGGACAGCAGCGTCGATTGGGACTGTGAAGGGTTTATGGCACTGACTTGACCCGCTAGAAAAGGGACCCAAAGCGGGGTCAGAGTGAAACGAGTGCCATAAACCTGGTCACTGTCAGCAGGACCAGGAAATTCCTGTAAGGGATGAGAGCTAAGCGCCTAATTGGCGAATCAAGGAACGTCTACTTACTAGGTTAAGAATAAAGGCACAGACGAGATTGATTTAAAAGAGATTTGGAAGAGAGAGTTGGTGAGAGATTTGAGAGGATTGACAGAGAGTAGAAATGTGTATCATTGATAATCTTGGACCTCATCCTTTTCTCACTTTTTCTAATTAACTTCACAATTAAAGTCGCTGGGATTAGAGACTTAAAGGTGCCATAGAACTTGTAAAGATTCTCATTTTTAATGCCTCATTTCAATAGCTATTGACGTATCATAGACCCAAAATACTAAATTAAAGATGTCGTTAAGCTTTGCAACCCCCATGGCCATGCAGCAACCACCACCACCTCAACAACTGATTGTCTTGCTCCTGCTTCTAGAATTGTTATATAAATGTACATTTTGAAAATTTAAAACAGTGTCAAATTATACCAAGAACAAACAGCTTCGATTAAACATAGAAGGCTAACAGTTGGATGCTTTGAAAACTCTCTGGCTAAATCTAGGGACGCAACAGGATGCTTGGTGCTTCGATACTTGCGTGCTTGGTTTCGACCAAGATTCTAAAACCTGAGGCTACGATTATTATTATTGCTCCAAGCTGAGTTGCTTAAAAGAGTCTCAAACTTCAAAATATAAACTGAAAAACAGTAGTACAAATATCTTCCAAAGTTTTAGTTAAAATTGATCAAAAATTTGTACACAAATTACTGACACAAGACCACTTTCCTCGATGAATCAGTCCTCTGAAAATCATTTTTCCATCTTGCTAGTTCAGCTGGAAATTGACAATGACTATTCATATTCGACTGCTCGTTGTGTTATCGTCCATTCAGTTTTGAATATCAGAACGTTCCGCTCTAATAGTTGGCTAGCAGAGCGTTTCTGAAGCGGAAGCGTCGTCACTTCGCTTGTCACTCGCAGAAACTCCTTCGATCGCGATCAAGGAAGACTGCTAACCGTGGTTCAATCTGCGAAATTGTTATCTACGGTTATGCAAGCCAGACTGTATGTTTTATGCTTTATTCTTCTCGAAATTGAGGCACTTGTTGAAGAAACGAGAATAATTGGACAAATTTTCAATCGTTTGCCATTTTGGCGTAGAATGCTGAGTAACGTGTTGTGATTTGTTGCTAAAGGAAGCTATGCTGTGGCAATCTTCTTAGCAAAACGCTCAGTGTGCTGTTTTTTTGGTAGACAGCATGTTGCTCTTTGAGATCGAAGTCGAAGTTTGCTAAATTTGCTATTTTTCGTCTTATTGTAGTATTATTTAACCCTTTGCCACGTTACTCATCGAAATTCAAGTAAAAATATGCCAAGTTCGCAAAATCCTCTACATTTCGTCGCAATAATCGAAATATCTCTGCGATTATAATTAATTAAAGTAAGCAATGGAACGTGTCTCTTCTCGTAAAAAAAACCCAACCGTGACGATCCTCTGGAAACAAACGAAACGCACTACTTTTCTTTATCAATCAAAGTATTAATCTCCATGAAACGTGCTGCCTTTGCACGGATGTCAGATATTCGCAGTCGTTTTCAGTCCGTTGGGCTGCATTCGATTAATTAACGGGAAATCCCAACGACTGCGAGCGTAAAAATTGCCAGTGTCTTCGACAATGACTCAGCAGAGTCGAGAACGAAACGATTCGAGCAGGTCGATCGCACATCCAAGCCCAGTGTTCGCCAGTTCCATGCAAATAGGCTCAGCGCAGCCTGGAAACGGAAGTCGTTGGACGCGTTCCAAGAATCCAGCCCCAAACCTTGAGCGAGTCTCTTCCGACAGAGTAAATTCCACTGATCGAACAACGAGGACAATACGCGAGACCCTGACAAGCTCCAGAAAGTATCGAATCCTGGCTCGTCGAGAGAATTCGTCGCTCGTTTCGAGGGCCTCGAATCGTGGAGCAGCGTTTTGTTGGATTCCGGGTTCAACAAACTCGAAGGAATCAAATGCGAGGCGTGTTGACCTTTTGCTCTTGGATGGTCTTCTCTGGGGGGACATCAGCATTGATTAGTGATGAAGGAGGTTAAAGTTATTCCAGCGTAGATTCTTGAGGAATGCACGTTTCCTTCAAGTATTCCACTGAAATGGAAGTTTTCTGTTGGAGTAATAGAAAATTTTCTACTGCTAAAATATTGCTATTTTAGCAATAGTTTCTATTCATAAAATAGTTCTAAAATATTGCTATTTTTTGCAATCGTTTCTATTGCTAAAATATTACTATTTTTTCAATAGTTTTTATTGGTAAAATATTACTATTTTTCAATAGCTTCTAAACTAACTGCTAAAATATTACTATTTTTTCAATAGCTTCCATTGCAAAAAAGTATTGCTATTTTAACAATTGTTTCTATTGCCAACGTCTTCCAGTAATAGAAAATTTTCTACTGCTAAAATATTGCTATTTTAGGAATAGTTTCTATTCATAAAATAGTTCTAAAATATTGCTATTTTTTGCAATAGTTTCTATTGCTAAAATATTACTATTTCTTCAATAGCTTTTATTGGTAAAATATTACTATTTTTCAATAGCTTCTATTGCTAAAATATTGCTATTTTACCAATTGTTTCTATTGCTAACGTCTCCCAGTAATAGAAAATTTCTTACTGTTAAAATATTGCTATTTTAGCAATAGTTTTTATACATAAAATATTGCTAAAATATTACTATTTCTTCAATAGCTTTTATTGATAAGATATTACTATATTTCAATAGCTTCTATTGCTATTTTAGCAATTGTTTGTATTGCTAACATCTTTCAGTAATAGAAAATTTCCTACTGCTAAAATATTGCTATTTTAGGAATAGTTTCTATTCATAAAATATTTCTAAAATATTGATGCTTTTGCAATAGTTTCTGTTGATAAAATATTTCTACAATATTGCCAAAATATTATTATTTCTTCAATAGCTTTTAGTGCTAAAATATTACTATTTTTTCAATAGCTTAGATTGCAAAAAAGTATTGCTATTTTACCAATTGTTTCTATTGCCAACGTCTTCCAGCAATAGAAAATTTCCTATTGCTTCACATTGCTATTTTAGCCATATTTTCTATTGCTAACGTCTCCCAGCAATAGAAAATTTCCTATTTCTAAAATATTGCTCGAAAATTACCATTTTAGCAATGGTTTCTATTGCTAATGTCCGAAAAGGAGCCAAGTGCAATAATTTTCTTGATAAATATTTCTATAACATGCTGTGTCTTTCTCAATCGCTCTACGTTTAAAAATTTCTCATGATACATGAACGCATCGTTCATATTTTTAATTGCCAAAATCTTGACAAGTTTTTATCAACTTCTTCTTCACTTTCATTATATATTCCATTGTTGCTCGATTAAGTGTTTAAGTCTGTATTTAAATAGGTTGAGGGTGAGTAAACTGAGAGACAAAGCTTAGCTTTACTCAAAAGGCAGAAGACAGGACGTGTAAGCGAGTACAGAAAGAGTTAGTTGATTACCACCCTTTTCTTCTTTTTCTGATAAACATTTCTATAACGTGCTGTGTCTTTTTCAATCGCCCTACGTTTAAAAATTTCTCATGATACATAAACGCATCGTTCATATTTTTAATTGTCAAAATCTTGACGTTTCTTCTTCTTCACTTTCATTATATATTCCATTGTTGCTCGATTAAGTGTTTAAGTCTGTATTTAAATAGGTTGAGGGTGAGTAAACTGTGAGACAAAGCTTAGCTTTGCTCAAAAAACAGAAGACAGGACATATAAGCAAGTACAGAAAGCTAGAAGAGTTAAAATTTGTAAACTACAATTAAAATACTTGTAATTGCGGTAGAATGAGTCTTAAATAGTTTATACTCCGTTGTCAATAGTATCAGAGGGTGTTTGGTCGCGCAACAGTTTAATGGAGGACAACTTGGAACTGGTGGCAATTTCGACAACTCCCCAATCGAGTTACCAGTGCTCATCGAGTCGTTGGAAAAAATCGCATAATGGAGAGGAGGTTCCTGGCCCAGAACGGATTTCCACGGCGATATTTGCAATTCTGTTCGCTGTTATTCGAGAGATTAAAACTGTGCTAGCGGACGTGATGTTTCACCCGGTTCAGTCCGCCATGCTGGAAATCCTCCGATCACCATGCGTGAACGACGCTTCTCTCTGCTTTTTTTTCACCCTTTCATCTAAAAAAATTTGTAGAATAGTGTCTTATATAACTGAAATAATTTTAATTACAAATTATAAAATACTGTGGGGTCGAAAGCTTTCGTGGAGAACAAGCGTAATTTTAAATAGTGAATTTATTATGTTAAATTTCTACTCTCTTTATGTAATATTAATTACATACTGCAATCGCATACGATATATCGTCGTTGCAATTTTTCACGAATGTTGTAAGCGACGATATATCTGCGTTCAGCATTAAGCCTTTGCACTTGATTCTTTCTTAGCAATTCTCTGTTGCTGTTAAAAATTATCAATAGAAACTGTTACCAAGCAATTTACCAGCAACAGAAAATTTCCATTTCAATAGAAAACTTTGGGGAAACGCGTTTCTGAAAAGGTTTTGTGGTGGGATTAGTTTTTAACCTTAGCAAACAGTAATCAATTCCCCCAGAGGCGACATCCAAAAAGAGTTAACCCTTTGCACTCTGAATTATTTTTCAATTTAGTAGTTCAGTTGCCAACAACTTCCTACTAATTCAAATGTTTTATTAGAAATTTACTTGAAATTTACTTGAAAAAGTTGTCAGTTGCAGGACAGTTCCTCGACTGCTACTTGTAAACTCTAAAACAACTCTAAAACTTTGTTTCTTTTTCTTATTTAGCGATGTCGAGTCACACTCGACAAAGGAGCGCACAGGGTTAAAAGGGTTAATCGCGAGAGACCGCGCGCCCAGAGCGACCATCGTTTACAAGGTGCAACGAGGGGTTGAACGCGCAGGGTGGATGGCTTCAGCTTCGATCGCGAGGACAGAGAATTTTCGTTTCTATAGAAAACTATGGGAGGAATATGCGTTTCTCAAAAATTTGCGTTAGAATAAGATTTTAACCTTTGCAATCAGCAATCTCTTCGCACTCAACTCTTTCCCAGCCATTTTGTATTGCTAGTAAAAGTTAACAATGGAAATTACTGCCAAGGGATCTACTAAAGACAGAGAATTTCCATTTCTACAGAAAACTATCGGGGAAACGCATTTCTCAAAAAGTTGCGTTAGAATAAGTTTCTAACCTTAGCAATCAGTAATCCCTTTGCACTCGACTCTTTCCCAGCAATTTTCTATTGCTAATAAAACTTAGCAATGGAAATTATTACCAAGGAATCTACTAAAGACAGAGAATTTCCATTTCAATAGAAAACTATGGGAGAAACATGCGTTTCTCAGAAAGTTGCGTTAGAATAAGTTTTTAACCTTTGCACTCGACTCTTTCCCAGCAATTTTCTATTGCTAATAAAAATTAGCAATGGAAACTATTACCAAGAAATCTACTAAAGACAGAGAATTTCCATTTCAATAGAAAACTATGGGAGAAACATGCGTTTCTCAGAGAGTTGCGTTAGAATAAGTTTTTAACCTTTGCACTCGACTCCTTCCCAGCAATTTTATATTGCTAATAAAAATTAGCAATGGAAACTATTACCAAGAAATCTACTAAAGACAGAGAATTTCCATTTCAATAGAAAACTATGGGAGAAACATGCGTTTCTCAGAGAGTTGCGTTAGAATAAGTTTTTAACCTTTGCACTCGACTCTTTCCCAGCAATTTTGTCTTGCTAGTAAAAGTTAGCAATGGAAATTATTACCAAACAATCTACTAAAGACAGAGAATTTCCCTTTCAATAGAAAACTAAGGGAGAAACATGCGTTTCTCAGAAAGTTGCGTTAGAATAAGTTTTTAACCTTTGCACTCGACTCTTTCCCAGCAATTTTCTATTGCTAGTAAAAATTAGCAATGGAAACTATTACCAAGAAATCTACTAAAGACAGAGAATTTCCATTTCAATAGAAAACTATGGGAGAAACATGCGTTTCTCAGAAAGTTGCGTTAGAATAAGTTTTTAACCTTTGCACTCGACTCTTTCCCAGCAATTTTCTATTGCTAATAAAAATTAGCAATGGAAACTATTACCAAGAAATCTACTAAAGACAGAGAATTTCCATTTCAATAGAAAACTATGGGAGAAACATGCGTTTCTCAGAGAGTTGCGTTAGAATAAGTTTTTAACCTTTGCACTCGACTCTTTCCCAGCAATTTTGTATTGCTAGTGAAACTTAGCAATGGAAACTATTACCAAGGAATCTACTAAAGACAGAGAATTTCCATTTCTATAGAAAACTATGAGAGAAACATGCGTTTCTCAAAAAGTTGCGTTAGAATAAGTTTCTAACCTTAGCAATCAGCAATCCCTTTGCACTCGACTCTTTCCCAGCAATTTTATATTGCTAGTAAAAGTTAGCAATGGAAATTACTACCAAGCAATTTACCAGCAACAGAAAATTTCCATTTCAATAGAAAACTTTGAGGAAGCATGCGTTTCTAAAAAAACTGCAGTGGATTAAGTTTTCAACCTCAGCAAACAGCAATCGATTCCTCAGAGGCGACGTCCAAGTGCAAACAGTTAAAAGGGTTACTCGCGAGAAACCTTGCGCTCAGAGTGACCACTGTTTTCAAGGGTGCAACGAGGGGTTGAACGCGCAGGGTGGGTGGTTTCGATCGAGAGGAATAAGAAAGCCGTTCGCAGAAGATGCAGAGATCGGCGAACGTTGCTGAAACTGTTCGAGGACGGATCGAAAGGGGGTTGGCGATGGGTGGTTTAATTAAAACAGAATGGACACGACCGCTTTGAGCGCTTGGAGATCGAATCGAACGACGGGACAAAGGGTAGCAAGTTTATCGGTTTCTCTTAATTAAGCGAAATCGACTGCGCGTTATTGATACGAGTCTACGATATTCCGATCGACTCGTCTGGTGGGACAAAATGGGGAGTGATTAGGCGAGATTAAAACGTAACTTCGTCGCGTGACACGCGCGCAATTTCTGTTAAATCAGCGGTTCTTAACCCTTTGCAGTCTGAATTATTGTTCAATTTAGTAGTTCAGTCGCCAACAATTCCCTACTATTTCAAGTGTTTCGTTTGAAATTCACTTGAAATTTACTTGAAAATGTTGTCAGTTGCATGACAATTCCTCGACTGTTACTTGCAAACTCTAAAACAGCTCTAAAACTTTGTGGCAATTTATATTTGCTTCTTTTTCTTATTTTGCGATGTCGAGTCACGCTCGACAAAGGACTGCAAAGGGTTAAAGGGTTAATGTTTATTATATTATATTTATTGGTGTATGCTAGGTTAGTTCAGTTGAAAGTTTTTATTCTTACAATAACTTTATTGCTAAAATATTGGTAAAATGTTACTATTTTTTCAATAGCTTCTTTTGCTAAAATATTATTATTTTTTCAATAGTTTCTGTTGCTAAAATATTGTTATTTTAGCTATTGTTTCTATTGCTAACGTCTCCCAGTAATAGAAAATTTCCTACTGCTAAAATATTACTATTTTAGCAATAGTTTCTATTCATAAAATATTTCTAAAATATTGCTATTTTTTGCAGTAGTTTCTATTGCTAAAATGTTACTATTTCTTCAGTAGCTTTTATTGCTAAAATATTACTATTTTTTCAATAGCTTCTATTGCTATTTTAGCAATTGTTTCTATTGCTAACGTCTTCCAGTAATAGAAAATTTCCTATTGCTAAAATATTACTATTTCTTCAGTAACTTTTATTGCTAACGTCTTCCAGTAATAGAAAATTTCCTATCGCTAAAATATTGCTATTTTATCAATAGTTTTTATTGCTAATGTCGCCCAGCAGTAGAAATCTTCCCATTGCTAAAATATTGCTATTTTAGAAATAGTTTCTATATTAATATCGCTATTTTAGCAATAATTTCTATATTCTATATTAATATTACTGTTTTAGCAACAGTTTCTATATTAATATTGCTATCTTAGCAATAGTTCCTCTGTTAATATTGGTTAGCAACAGTTTTTATGTTAATATTGCTTAGCAATAGTTTCTATGTTAATATAGCTTCTTTAGCAATAGTTTAGCAACTAGCTTAGACGTTAGCAATAGAAGCTGTGGCTAAAATATTGCTATTTTAGCTATTGTTTCTATTACTAACGTCTTCGAGCAACAGAAAATTTCCTATTGCTTCATATTGCTATTTTAGCGATATTTTTTATTGCTGACGTCTCTCAGCAATAGAAAATTGTGTAGAAATAATAATTGCCAAAAGGATCTTTGGTGCTTTGATACTTTTGCGGTTGAGTTTGATGGAGATTCTGAAAATTGAGGCTACGATTGTTTGTGATATTTTATTTATTGTTCCAAGTTAAGTTAGTCGAGTTGAACGTTTCTATTTAACCCTTTGCACTCAAACGTCGCCTCTGAGAAAATTAAGGTTGAAAATTCCAACGCAACTTTTTCAGAAACCCATATTTCCCTAAAATTTTATATCAAAATGGAAATTTTCTCTTGCTGGAAAATTGCTTGATAATAGTCTCTGTTGCTAACTTCGATCAGTACCAGAAAATTCCTGGGAAAGCGTCGAGTACAAAGGATCTTCGATCACATAAAATTCATTTCTAATCGCTGCACGTGCAAAGAATCGAATGAATTTAAATGGTATCGGTACGCAAGATTTCTTTCAACTTAACCCTTTGCGCTCAAGAGGCGACTCTCAGTCGCCATTGCGTTTCATACAGCAACTAGAGTTCTTCATCGACCAATTTTAAGTTTTGAAGCCCCAAAAAAATGAATTTGAAAGGCGAAATTAGCAAGGAGTGGAGATTAAATTAATTTTCAACTGTTGAAAAACGAGATTAGTTGTGTTCACGAAGAAATTAGCGATAGAAAAGATGGTGTGCGACCGAAAAAGCCGTCGAGTTCAAAGAATTAACACATTAAGGCTAAGAAAGAGGCCATTTGACGCGTTTCGTCGCGTTACAATATTGTTTTTATCAGAAATAAAAACAGAAAATGCAGGGGACGATAAAATGGTCTTGAATAAGATCTGGAGGATTCCACATAGTTCTCCAAAATGGCTGTCGTTGGAAGAAACTTTCCTGGACGACAAGGATGTGGATAGACATTTCTAGCCAGTTCGGAGATTTACAAGAGCCATCTGAAACGCTTCTCTCTGCGAGATTCTGCAAGGGGGATGACTCTTAGAGATTCTTCTCTCATTGTTCGCGTTTCGAACCGATCAACGGTGAATAACGCATCGAAATCGCGTATCTATTTACAGAGTTCGATGGAACAGCTTGGGGACTTTGAATAAATCTTAGTAATCCGTTTAATAATTCTGTAGGATCTTTTCAACTGTCGAAAAACGGGATTAGTATATTCACGAAGGAATTAGTGACAGAAAAAATGATCTGCGATCGAAAATGTCGTCGAACGCAAAGGGTTAACCTTTCGTGCTCGAGAAGCGATTCTCAGTCGCCATTGCGTTTCATACAGCAACTAGAGTTCTCCATCGACCAATTTTAAGTTTTGAAGCCCAAAAAAATGAATTTGGAAGATGAAATTAGCAAAGAATGGAGATTAAATTAATTTTCAACTGTTGAAAAATGAGATTAGTGGTATTCACAATTGGTAACAGGAAAAATGATCTGCGATCGAAAAAGTCATCGAATGCAAATGGTTAATCGTACGTCAGGGGGTTAATCCCAACCAGCACATCGAAGAAGGGCTAATTGGACAGCGATGGAGATCCCTCTCGCGCGTTTCAACCCAGTCTGCCCCCTCTGCTTTTGTCCGTTCGTTATCGAAAAGTTACCGACGCGCCAAACGCGTTCACCAGGAATTTTAAATTGACCAACTTCGGCCGCTGCTCGACGCAGGCTCGACCCAAGCCAACCCGCCTCGTTGACGATTCAATTCGGCGACTTTTAATTAAAAGTTGCCCGCTAAAATCCGAAACAATCGGCTGGCAGCGCTTGTTACAGAGCGTGGCTCCGCTCTGCGAATTACAAAAGCAAATTTAAGCCACCTGACGCCATTGTTGCTCCTCTCTCTCCTCTGTGGTGCTTCGATTTTCCGGTGTCGATAGAATCTGGCTTTTTCTCGTTCGGTTTTTTCACGACTCGCTTGGAAGTTCGATGGTGAACTCGTTGTTTGATTGATGTCACTGAGTAAAATTAATAATTGTGGCTACAGTGTGTGTGTGAGTTGTTTATTTTGAAGGTGGCTCGACTCTTTCTGGTTCAAATTAAATGTTTGTTTTCTTCAGTTTTGTAATAGATTTACAGTAATACAAGATAAATGGATATTTCTATTTCGTTTTTGAAGTTGTGCTTCTTTAGATGCGTTGTGAAAAATTATGAGAGTGAATTTTGACGTTGTGTAACGCACTATGATCAGTCATTATTGTATATGATTAATAAACACGTAGATAATTTGTTTTAGGAGTCGAATAAAACACGTTTTGCGCATTCGTGAGTACGTATAGAAATAGTGTTGTAGCTGTGAACTGTTTTTCATTAACAAAATGTGCATTTATGTATTTTATTTCTATCCCTGTGTGGTGGGGATCAGAATACACCCACAGTATCCCCTGCTTGTCGTAAGAGGCGACTAATAGGGGGAAGAAAGGTAGAAAAGATGTAGAAAAGAGTGTAGGTTTTGAGATTTTTAGTTAAACGTAACTTTTGGGAATGTTAATTATGCACCAAAAAGATTCTCGCATATATTTTTAAGAAATGCATGTTTCCCTGAAGTTTTCTATTGAAATGGAAATTTTCTATCGCTGTGAGACGTTAGCAATAGAAACTCTTACTAAAATATTGCTATTTCAAGAATAGTTTCTATTGCTAATGTTTAAGTAGGAGCAGAGTGCAAAGGGTTAATTAGTTATTTTGGGTTCATGATACGACGATAGTAATTGAAGTCTGGCGTTAAAGGTAAGAATCTTTATAAGTTCCGTAGCAATCTTTAAGGTCTCAATTTTGGTGACTCGAATTAAGAAGTTAATCAGAAAAAATGATAAATAGAAATTGGGACTCTTCAAAAGTGGCTAATTGTAAGTGATCGTAGCATAAATCTAGTTTAACCCTTTGCATTCGATTCCTCCCAAACGTTAGCAATAGAAATTATTGATAAAATAGCAATCTTTGAGCTTCTAAGATAGCAATATTAATATAGAAACTGTTGCTAAAATAGTGACATTAACACAGAAACTATTGCTAAAATAGTGATATTAACAGAGGAACTATTGCTAAGATAGCGATATTAATAGAGGAACTATTGCTAAGATAGCGATATTAATAGAGGAACTATTGCTAAGATAGCAATATTAGCAGAGAAACTATTGCTAAGCTAGCAATAATAGCAGAGAAACTATTGCTAAGATAGCAATATTAGCAGAGAAACTATTGCTAAGATAGCAATATTAGCAGAGAAACTATTGCTAAAATAGCAATATTAGCAGAGAAACTATTGCTAAGATAGCAATATTAGCAGGGAAACTATTGCTAAGATAGCAATATTAGCAGAGAAACTATTGCTAAAATAGCAATATTAGCAGAGAAACTATTGCTAAGATAGAAAAATTAACAGAGAAACTATTGCTAAGATAGCAAAATTAACAGAGAAACTATTGCTAAGGAATATTAAAATAGAAACTATTGCTAAGCAATATTAACAGAGGAACTATTGCTAAGCAATATTAACAGAGGAACTATTGCTAAGCAATATTAACAGAGGAACTATTGCTAAGCAATATTAACAGAGGAACTACTGCTAAGCAATATTAACAGAGAAACTATTGCTAAGCAATATTAACAGAAGAATTATTGCTAAGCAATATCAACAGAGGAACTACTGCTAAGCAATATTAACAGAGGAACTATTGATAAAGAAACGATATTAACATAGAAACTATTGCTAAGATAGCAAAATTAACAGAGAAAATATTGCTAAGCAATATTACCAGAGGAACTATTGCTAAGATAGCAATATTAACATAGAAACTATTGCTAAAGTAGCAATCTTCGAGCAATATTTTAGCAATAAGAACTTTTCTATTGCTGGGGGACGTTAGCAATAGAAACTATCTCTAAAGTAGCAATATTTTAGCAATAGTTTCTATTACTAACACCTTCCAACAACAGAAAATTTCCATTCCAATAGAAGCATACATTTCTCAAAAAGTTGCAATGGAATAAGTTCAACCACCTTCATCACTAATCAATACTGATGTCCCCTCACAAGGAACATCCAAGTCCAAAGAATGAAATATCTTCCTATTCAAAATCAAACAGAACACTATCTGTATATCTTTCTATCGTCCAAACTACGTGATCTTCGAATCTAGCAGCGTCCAAACATTCGTTCATCAATTTTCAATATATATTCCCTACACATAACGCGGCAGTGCAAAGAAGCATAACTTGGAGAACTGATGTCGCGACTCCATCTCGACGCAGCAGTGCAAAAAGGGTTAGAACGTACACGCCAGCAAATAAAATATCCAGTGACCGCGAGCAGCTGTCTGGAAAAGAGGTGGGGATGGTGGAAAATCCGACGGCACGCTGGATTTTCCCATGGAAATCGATTCGAGATAATGGACGCTGGGATTGGGAAAATATAGCCGAGAGCGCTGCGGAGGATCGAGTTCTCGATGGTACGCGTCGATTCTACGCGGGTTGTAAACGAATTACCATTTTTCAACGGAGAGGCGCGTTCGCTATTTTTACGCTCGCTTAACGGTCCTCGCTGAAGCTGCGAGTACTATGGTTTTTAGGCCCGTTTTTCTCTTTTCTTTTATTTTTTTTTTTTTTTTTTTGCGTGCACGAGCGTCACTTTTGTTTTTATTGCTGCGCGAAATAAATGCGCCGCTGTTCGTAGAATGTGAAATACAGTTATTATTTCGTTTTTCTTTTTCAACTTATCCCCGTTTTTAAATATCGATCGCGTGCAGCTGCAGTGCATGCTTTTTACGGAACAGTTTTTTCGTTAATTATTGCAAGTTATTCGTGCGGCTGTTTTATGGGTACTTGGAAATATGGGTTGTTTGTTGTGGATGATAATTATTTAGTAAATCTATAATTGGTCAAATGAATATAGAATTGTGTGCTATTACTTTTTACGGAACAGTTTTTTCGTTAATTATTGTAAGTTATTCGTGCGGCTGTTTTATGGGTACTTGGAAATATGGGTTGTTTGTTGTGGATGATAATTATTTAGTAAATCTATAATTGGTCAAATGAATATAGAATTGTGTGCTATTACTTTTTGTTGTCACTGTAGTTATTTCTTATTACTATTCTTATTATTCAGCTGCTGAAGTTAGTTTATTATAACTTAGTTTATTGTAATATTTACTGTATATTAGTTTACTCTATATTAGTTGTTAGATGTCAATTTTTATGAAGAGCAATGGAATTTGTACGTAACACCATTAAGAGAGTAGTTTTTCTTACACAAACGTGAAACTGTAATTTACAGTAAATAATAATTATTTAGTAAATCTGTAATTGTTCAAATGAATATAGAATAGTGTGCTATTACTTTTTGTTGCCACTGTAGTTATTTCTTATTACTATTCTTATTATTCAGCTGCTGAAGTTAGTTTATTATAACTTAGTTTATTATAATATTTACTGTATATTAGTTTACTCTATACTAGTTGTTAGATGTCAATTTTTATGAACAGCAATGGAATTTGTACGTAACATCATTAAGAGAATAGTTATTCTTACACAAACGTGAAACTGTAATTTGCAGTAAATAATAATTATTTAGTAAATCTGTAATTGTTCAAATGAATATAGAATAGTGTGCTATTACTTTTTGTTGTCACTGTAGTTATTTCTTATTACTATTCTTATTATTCAGCTGCTGAAATAGTATATCACAGAAATTTTAAACTTAGTTTATTATAATATTTACTGTATATTATAATATTACTGTATATATAATATTTACTCTATACTGGTTGTTACATGTCAATTTTTATAAAGAACAATGGAATTTGTACGTAACACCATTAAGAGAGTAGTTTTTCCTACACAAACGTGAAACTGTAATTTACAGTAAATAATTATTATTTAGTAAATCTATAATTGTTCAAATGAATATAGAATAGTGTGCTATTACTTTTTGTTGTCACTATAGTTATTTCTTATTACTATTCTTATTATTCAGCTGCTGAAGTTAGTTTATTATAACTTAGTTTATTATAATATTTACTGTATATTAGTTTACTCTATACTAGTTGTTAGATGTCAATTTTTATGAACAACAATGAAATCTGAACGTAACAAATTTACGAGAGTAGTTTTTCTCGCACAAACGTGAAACTATGATTTACAGTAAATAATTATCATCAATTTAAAATGCTTGCTTATATTTTACATTGTCAACGTATAGTTTTAAATGGCCAATAAATGAGCAGCCGTCGCCACAAGGTTAAAACTAAAATGGCGACTGAATCGAAGAGTTACGCCAACTACTGTGGACGATTATATTCGTAACCTTGTTTTTCCCAGTAATGAAAGGTGAATTTACGTCGATTGCGGTACCGATATCAGTTTACGTAATTCTTGCGGTTGCGTGTTGCGTAAACGCACGGTGTAATGAGTATGCCAGGGAAAAACTGCAATAAAACAGTTTCTGATTAACGCGGTTTTATTTCATATACAATATAAAAATTTCAATATATAGAGCTTCTTAGAAAGCTTTATATGTGGCTATATTTATAATTGGCTACATTATTGTTATATTTTGCTCACTTGGTATACTATTTCTCAAATATTAGCGCTATTTTTCAAATAATCAAGATCTAAGAAAGGTTGACCATTAACCCTTTGCGCTCGACGCTTTTCCAACAATTTTCTGTTGCTGATAGAAATTAACAATAGAAACTATTGCCAAGCAATTTACCAGCAACAGAAATTTCTATTTCAATAGAAGACTTTGGGGAGACGCGTTTTTCAAAAAGTTGCGGTGGTATAAGTTTTTGACCTTTGTAATCAGCAATCAATGCCATCAGAAGCGACATTCCTTAGCACTCTAAATTATTTTTCAATATTTTTGCCAATAACTCTCTACCATTTAGTGTTTTATTTAAAATTTACTTCAAAGGACAGTTCCTCGACTAGTTATATTAAATATACCTCTCAAACTTTGTTACAATCTATATTTCTGGAACTTCTATTTGTCTCTTCCTTTTTATTTATCAATGTCGAGTCACAGTCAACAAAAGAGCGATCACAATCACTCACGAATATCGCTAACTTTTTTTGTCCACATATTACAATAGCATTCACTTTCAATTCCATTTCAAATGATTCTTAAAAACCTAGGAAACCAAGTTTTCTTACTTAAACCGTGACTGTGCAAAATTTACTTCAAGGGACAGTTCCTCGACTAATTATATTAAATATAGCTCTCAAACTTTGTTACAATCTATATTTCTGGAACTTCTATTTGTCTCTTCCTTTTTATTTATCATTGCCGAGTCACAGTCAACAAAAGAGCGATCACAATCACTCACTAATATCGCTAACTTTTTTTGTCCACATATTACAAGAGAATTCACTTTCAAATGATTCTTAAAAACCTAGGAAACCAAGTTTTCTTACTTAAACCGTGACTGTGCATTTCCTGACTGTGCAAAATTTACTCCAAAGGACAGTTCCTCGACTAATTAATTTAATATACCTCTCAAACTTTATTACAATCTATATTTCTTGAACTTATATTTGTCTCTTCCTTTTTATTTATCAATGTCGAGTCACAGTCAACAAAAGAGCGATCACAATCACTCACTAATATCGCTAACTTTTTTTGTCCACATATTACAATAGCATTCACTTTCAATTCCATTTCAAATGATTCTTAAAAACCTAGGAAACCAAGTTTTCTTACTTAAACCGTGACTGTGCAAAATTTACTTCAAAGGACAGTTCCTCGACTAATTATATTAAATATAGCTCTCAAACTTTGTTACAATCTATATTTCTGGAACTTCTATTTGTCTCTTCCTTTTTATTTATCATTGCCGAGTCACAGTCAACAAAAGAGCGATCACAATCACTCACTAATATCGCTAACTTTTTTTGACCACATATTACAAGAGAATTCACTTTCAAATGATTCTTAAAAACCTAGGAAACCAAGTTTTCTTACTTAAACCGTGACTGTGCATTTCCTGACTGTGCAAAATTTACTCCAAAGGACAGTTCCTCGACTAATTAATTTAATATACCTCTCAAACTTTGTTACAATCTATATTTCTGGAACTTATCTTTGTTTCTTCCTTTTTATTTATCAATGTCGAGTCACAGTCGACAAAGGAGCGATCACAATCACTCACTAATATCGCTAACTTTTTTTGTCCACATATTACAATAGCATTCACTTTCAATTCCATTTCAAATGATTCTTAAAAACCTAGGAAACCAAGTTTTCTGACTTAAACCGTGACTGTGCAAAATTTACTCCAAAGGACAGTTCCTCGACTAATTAATTTAATATACCTCTCAAACTTTGTTACAATCTATATTTCTGGAACTTCTATTTGTCTCTTCCTTTTTATTTATCAATATCGAGTCACAGTCAACAAAAGAGCGATCACAATCACTCACTAATATCGCTAACTTTTTTTGTCCACATATTACAATAGCATTCACTTTCAATTCCATTTCAAATGATTCTTAAAAATCTAGGAAACCAAGTTTTCTTACTTAAACCGTGACTGTGCATTTCATAGAAATGGAGACGTTGCGTAACTGGAATATTGGGCACAGGCATTACATCGAGCGTGTATGTACGTAGATTAGTCGGAACGAGCTAATTCCACGCAACTCCATCGCGTATTTCCACGCTAGGTACACCAGACGATAACGAAGATAAGAATTCCGGCTCAGTCGCGCGTCAGAAACCGCGAGGCTTCCAAGAAAAGAAGGCCACGGGCCTCGTTTGGCCCCCAGCAAAAGTGGCGACCCTTGTGGGACAGCTGACGACTCAATAAGCCGCGAGTTCGCGACGAAAGAAGCGCTGCTCCCTCGAATCGACTGATTTATGGCCGTTCGATCGTCAGCGCCATTTACACCCAGTGCTGTTTTTACGTGAACCTCTTTCACACGATTTCAATTCAACGCGAGTTAGAAAAGAAACTTACAAACACGAATGTCACGAGTTTGACGCGTGATCAAAATTTCTAACCAGACGTGGATATTACTTGTGGCACTTGCGATCTTAACCCTTTACGCTCGAAAGGCGACTCTCAGTCGCCATGGTGTTTCGCGCAGCAACTCGTGGTTTTCATGATTTCAAGTTTTGAAGCCTCACGAAAATGTATTTGGAGGGTGAAACTAACTCGAGTGAAGATGAAATTGATTATCAACTGTCGAAAAATGAGATTAGTCGCATTCACGAAGAAATTAGTAACAGAAAAAATGATCAGCGACCGAAAAAGTCATCGAGTGCAAAGGGTTAATCTTGGGTCAAATATAATATATAAAGCAGGAGCGACGAAACGCCTAAATTGCCCATTAAAATTTGGCGCTAATAAATCAGTTAACATGCTGTGACGAAAATATTTTACAATCTCAAAAATAGCTGATGTCCTTTCGTCTGTGTCATAAATTTTGGAATTATCCGATATCCCAACAACGAAAATGAATTTCTAACATATACCAATACGCATTGATGCAATCGAAACATGTATCCCAATCACTGCACAGCAATTTTTTAAAAAAGAACCAATTTTCTATTTTTCCATGCAACGTATTCTTCCACACGAATTCTTTGGGAACGTGTCTATCGTGTAAATACAGAATTAGGTGTGTTTGCATCGAAACATGTATCCCAATCACTGCACAGCGATTTTCTAAAAAAGAACCAATTTTCTATTTTTCCATGCAACGTATTCTTCCATACGAATTCTTTGGGAATGTATCTATCATGTAAACACAGAATTAGGTGTGTTTGCGGCGAAACATGTATCCCAATCACTATACAGCGATTTTCTAAAAAAGAACCAATTTTTTTATTTTTCCATAGAAGCAATGTATTCTTTCACACGAATTCTTTGGGATCGTGTAAACACAGAATTAGGTGTGTTTGCGTCGAAACATGTATCCCAATTACTGCACAGCGATTTTCTAAAAAAGAACCAATTTTCTACTTTTCCATAGATGCAACGAATTCTTTGGGAATGTGTCTATCGTGAAAACACAGAATTAGGTGTGTTTGCGTCGAAACATGTATCCCACTCACTGCACAGCAATTTTCTAAAAAAGAACCAATTTTCTATTTTTCCATGCAACGTATTCTTCCATACGAATTCTTTGGGAACGTGTCTATCGTGTAAACACAGAATTAGGTGTGTTTGCATTGAAACATGTATCCCAATCACTGCACAGCGATTTTCTAAAAAAGAACCAATTTTCTATTTTTCCATAGATGCAACTAATTCTTTGGGAATGTGTCTATCGTGAAAACACAGAATTAGGTGTGTTTGCGTCGAAACATGTATCCCAATCACTGCACAGCGATTTTCTGAAAAAGAACCAATTTTCTATTTTTCCATGCAACGTATTCTTCCACACGAATTCTTTGGGAACGTGTCTATCGTGTAAACACAGAATTAGGTGTGTTTGCGTTTCGACGAGTCGAGGGAGATTGCTAACCTCGAAAGAACGATCGCCATCGCGTTCAGCTGTGCGATAACGATCGTGGAAGTGATGTAAGCGGCGATCGAAGGCGCGTGGATCGAAATTAGAAGCGGCGAAATCGATTAGCGACGACAGCTTGCGCGAAACGGCACAGGTGCGGAAATGTGGAAAGTCATCGTGGCGGGTGAGGTCAGCGCTTCTTTTTGCCACGCTCTTCCGTGGAATGCGAATCGCGGAAGCCGTAATTTTTTTATTCTTCCCGGATTTACGGACACGTTTGTTAACGGCGAAATTCGCGGATCGTTCGCGTTTCAGTTCCGCGGAACAATTGAGAAATCGCGGTTACTTCATCGGGGACGTCCATATTTGTAGTCACGGATCCGCGAGCGATGCGGTTTTCGGCTTCTCCGAGCTGTTGTTTTTCTGAGACTCCATTTCGTTCTGTTACAATCGAAAAGATCTCTCTCAGATGAGCTCTGTGCTAATATATTTCTCGTAATTTTTTGAAATACGGAACTTTGGATGTTGCAGACAAAATTGTATTTTCTTTTTTTTTATGTTGGATGAAGTTGGTTTCTTTGTATTAATAAAGGAATGATCCATTTTGTCCTGTTTACGTTCTCAGATGAATTCTGTGCTGTTATATTTCTCATAACTCTTTGAAATACGGAACTTTGGATGTTGCAGTTAAAATTTTATTTTTTTTAAATTGGACAAAGTTGGTTTCTTTCTGTTAACAAAGGAATGATCCATTTCGTACTGTTTACGTTCTCAGATGAACTCTGTGCTGATATATTTCTCGTAACTTTTTGTGATATGGAACTGTAAATCCATGTTGCAGAGAAAATTTTATTTTTTTTAAATTGGACACAGTTGGTTTCTTTCTATTAATAAAAGAATGATCCATTTCGTCCTGTTTACGTTCTCAGATGAACTCTGTGCTGATATATTTC
The DNA here is from genome assembly GCA_963969225.1 of Xylocopa violacea. Lineage (NCBI taxonomy): Eukaryota > Metazoa > Arthropoda > Insecta > Hymenoptera > Apidae > Xylocopa > Xylocopa violacea. The sequence continues at coordinate 29,166,659 of CAXAJV010000004.1, forward strand.
TCGTACTTTTGAGATATGGAACTGTAAATCCATGTTGCAGATAAAATTTTATTTTTTTTAAATTGGACACAGTTGGTTTCTTTCTATTAATAAAGGAATGATCCATTTCGTACTGTTTACGTTCTCAGATGAACTCAGTGCTGATATATTTCTCGTAACTTTTTGAGATATGGAACTGTAAATCCATGTTGCAGAGAAAATTTTATTTTTTTTAAATTGGACACAGTTGGTTTCTTTCTATTAATAAAGGAATGATCCATTTTGTCCTGTTTACGTTCTCAGATGAACTCTGTGCTGATATGTTTCTCGTACTTTTGAGATATGGAACTGTAAATCCATGTTGCAGAGAAAATTTTATTTTTTTTAAATTGGACACAGTTGGTTTCTTTCTATTAATAAAGGAATGATCCATTTTGTCCTGTTTACGTTCTCAGATGAACTCTGTGCTGATATATTTCTCGTAACTCTTTGAGATACAGAACTTTGGATGTTGCAGACAAAATTTTATTTTTTTTAGATTGGACACAGTTGGTTTCTTTCTATTAATAAAGGAATGATCCATTTCGTACTGTTTACGTTCTCAGATGAACTCTGTGCTGATATATTTCTCGTAACTTTTTGAGATATGGAACTGTAGATCCATGTTGCAAACAAAATTTTATTTTTTTGGAATTGGACAAAGATAGTTTCTTTATATTAATAAAGGAATAAAGTAAATTAAACCTTTGTGCAAGTGGCACTTGTAATATCTCAAGGTGTTTACGCACAAAAAAGTTATTATTAATTTAACTAACTCTTCTAACATAAAATAACTTAATCTAATTATTTCTGGAAAATAGTAACCAAAGGTGACCAAAGGGTTTAATTTGTCGCATTAAATATAGAAGTTAGAAATAAAAATGAATGACGTTATATTACAATATAGTACAAAAACTGTCGATACTCTGCGTCGATAACGTCGTATCTATAAACATATATTAGCTTCATATTTTCTTTAGATATAAAGTTTGCAAATACAAATGTATACTATATCTACTAAAGGAAGAAAAGCAAATTTTGAAATTAAATAAACATAGATACACATTAATTGCCCTATGGGAAAATAAATATGATAAATACACGTACACAAATATTTATCAACTGCAATATATGTTTTTATCAGTAGCGGCTCGTAGCTAAAGTCAGTGGGTGTGCTACTCTACAAAATTTTTAGTCTTCGCTTTAAAATTGTGCGTACAGTTCCATACGAAGATTTTCGTATCTTTTTCATAAACTGGGGGATGGCAATTGACATTAATCTTAAGGATTATACATTGTACAAGTGTGAAGAAGGAATTAAAGAAAGAAGGACTCGTTATATTAAATATTATTGATAGTATTAAATAGAAATAGGAAGCGCTGCCAGTGTCTACGCGCGAGCCGCTTCTGGGGGTGCTGCAGTTCCGCAGTGCCTCTACACGAGACTCTGAACATTATATTACAATATAATACAAAAACTGTTGAAGCACTGCATCAATCACATCGTATCTATAATATATACATATATTAGCATCATAATTATTTAAATATAAAGTTTGCAGATACAAATGTATAGTATATGTAACAAAAGAAGAAAGAAATAACATAGATACATATTAAGTGCCCTATGGGAAAACAAATATGATAAATATACGTGCACAAATATTTATCAACTACAATATATGCTTCAATGCATCTATAGTCTACAATATTGACTGTGACTCACTCTAAAATTTATTAGTACACCATCGTACATCCCAAGCACACTAAACCCTTTATTACGTAATTACACGAATCAACGGAAAAAAAATGTAGTAATATAAAAGTAAAGGTATAATTAACTACGTTTTGCAATCATTCCACATAATTGCACGATAAAAAGAGCCGTCGAGACGTAGAGCTGCGTTTAGGCAGCAGGAGACCTCCGCTGCGGACGAATAAGGCTCGAAGGGCTAGGTTTCAGCTGCAAAACCAACGCGCAGCTATGCCGCCCCGCTGCGACGTAACGTTTCCGCGGTGGCGGTCTAACCCATAAGAACCATCGTCTTTTGCCCAACTCTGTTCGCTGAAAAACACATTAACGACTGATTTCAGGGAAAACAATCAGATCATCGGCTCTTATTTGGAGATCGAGGACATAACTCTGGAAGATTACGGCGAGTACAAGTGCGAGGTTAGCAACGGCGTCGACGAAGAGATCACGTTACCTGCTCACGTTTATCGACAAGGTAACTAAACGTTTGATCGGTGTCACACGGTTAAGGAGGAGGGTACCGGTTTATACCAGGGGTCGGCAAACCGCAGCTCGCGAACCGCACGCGACTCTTTGGCAAGTTCAGTGCGGCTCTGCCCGCGAATAATGATGGTCACGATTTCATTTTATGGGTGCCTTGTTTGGTATTTAATTTATATTACTAAATAGGATTATTGTTAACCCTTTGCAATCGATTACTTTGGCGAGCGTTGGCAATAGAAACTGTTGCTGAAATAGAGATATTAATAGAGGGACTATTGCTAAGATAGCAATATTAGTAGAGAAACTATTGCTAAGGAAGCTATATTAACAGAGGAACTATTGCTAAGCAATATTAACAGGGGAAGTATTGCTAAGCAATATTAACAGAGGAACTATTGCTAAGCAATATTAACAGAGGAACTATTGCTAAGCAATATTAACAGAGGAACTATTGCTAAGGAATATTAACAGAGGAACTATTGCTAAGCAATATTAACAGAGGAACTATTGCTAAGCAATATTAACAGAGGAACTATTGCTAAGCAATATTAACAGAGGAACTATTGCTAAGCAATATTAACAGAGGAACTATTGCTAAGCAATATTAACAGAGGAACTATTGCTAAGCAATATTAACAGAGGAACTATTGCTAAGCAATATTAACAGAGGAACTATTGCTAAGCAATATTAACAGAGGAACTATTGCTAAGCAATATTAACAGAGGAACTATTGCTAAGCAATATTAACAGAGGAACTATTGCTAAAGAAGCTATATTAACAGAGGAACTATTGCTAAAGAAGCTATATTAACAGAGGAACTATTGCTAAAGAAGCTATATTAACAGAGGAGCTATTGCTAAAGAAGCTATATTAACAGAGGAGCTATTGCTAAAGAAGCTATATTAACAGAGGAACTATTGCTAAAGAAGCTATATTAACAGAGGAACTATTGCTAAGCAATATTAACAGAGGAACTATTGCTAAGCAATATTAACAGAGGAACTATTGCTAAGCAATATTAATAGAGGAACTATTGCTAAGCAATATTAACAGAGGAACTATTGCTAAGCAATATTAACAGAGGAACTATTGATAAAGAAACGATATTAACATAGAAACTATTGCTAAGATAGCAAAATTAACAGAGAAAATATTGCTAAGTAATATTACCAGAGGAACTATTGCTAAGATAGCAATATTAATATAGAAACTGTTGCTAAAATAGTAATATTAACATATAAACTATTGCTAAGCAGTATTAACATAGAAACTATTGCTAAGCAATATTAATTGGGGAACTATTACTAAGATAGCAATATTAATATAGAAACTGTTGCTAAAATAGTAATATTAACTTAGAAACTATTAAAAATAACGATATTAACGTAGAAACTATTGCTAAAGTAGCAATCTTCGAGCAATATTTTAGCAATAGATTGCTGGGGGACGTTAGCAAAAGAAACTATCGCTAAAATAGCAATATTGTAGCAATAATTTCTATTGCTAACGTCTCCCAGCTATAGAAAACTTTCATTTCAATAGAAAATCTCAGAAAAACAGCATTTCTCAAAAAGCTACCATGGAATAAGTTTAACCTCAATCACTAATCAATGCTAATGTCCCCTCAGAGGAAACATCCGAGTGCAAAGGGTTAAATACATTATAAAGTTTTTTATAAGTTCTGTTTCACTTATAGTTTAATCAGTACTTAAAACTTGAATTAAAGTTAATCAAGTTAAAAAAAAACCTGTACCTATCTATACAGTTTAAGTTTAAGAAATTTGCCTCTCAATCGTTGTACTGTTAATATTTAGCTCTGTCAACTAATAAGTTTGCCGACCACTGGATTATATCTTACAGAAATTCCTATCCTGCAGACGTCCCTGCTACGAAAACTGAAAAACTAGCTGGACAAACGCTTTTTATCGTCCGTCGATCGTTTCTGTCGATCGCTGTCGTGTATTTACACGCGTCGACGTGAAACTAAAAATGAAAAAGAACGCTTTACGTATCCTTCTAACTGCTGCTAATTAACGATCCGAGTCGTACGTTAAACGACGTCTCGCAGCGATTTTAATCGCATCCGATTTAATTCGCCGCTCGTTACCGCGGCCGACAACGTGGCCCAATTAATTCCCCGCAATTAACCGAAATTTACGCAAAGAAAACGAAAAACGGTCGAACCTCCTGCACGATTCCTTTTCTGCCCTCCTTCACGTCAGTCGAAACTTTCAAACTGGTCATTTTTCCCGCGCGAAGCTTGGTCCACAAGGTGATCCATAGATAAGCAGACTTAACCGTTTGCGCTCGACGCTTTCCTAGCAATTTTCTATTGCTGGTAAAAGTTAGCAGTAGAAACTATTACCAAATAATTTTCTAGCAATAGAAAATTTCCATTTCAATAGAAAACTTTGGGGAAATATGCGTTCTGCAAAAAGTTGCGATGGAATAAGTTGTTAACCCTTTGCAGTCGGCTCCTCCCGGAAGTTAGCTAAAATAGCGATCTTTGAGTAATATTTTAGCGATAGTTTCTATGGCTAATGTCTCCCCAGCAATAGAAAATTTCCATTTCAATAGACAACTTCAGAGAAACGCATTTCTCAAAAAGTTGCGATGGAATAAGTTGTTATCTCGGTTCCTCCCGGAAGTTAGCTAAAATAGCGATCTTTGAGTAATATTTTAGCGATAGTTTCTATGGCTAATGTCTCCCCAGCAATAGAAAATTTCCATTTCAATAGACAACTTCAGAGAAACGCATTTCTCAAAAAGTTGCGATGGAATAAGTTGTTATCTCGGTTCCTCCCGGAAGTTAGCTAAAATAGCGATCTTTGAGTAATATTTTAGCGATAGTTTCTATGGCTAATGTCTCTCCAGCAATAGAAAACTTCCATTTCAATAGACAACTTCAGAGAAACGCATTTCTCAAAAAGTTGCGATGGAATAAGTTGTTATCTCGGTTCCTCCCGGAAGTTAGCTAAAATAGCGATCTTTGAGTAATATTTTAGCGATAGTTTCTATGGCTAATGTCTCTCAGCAATAGAAAATTTCCATTTCAATAGAAAACTTTTAGGAAATACGCATTTTTCAAAAAGTTGCAGTGGAAATATTGTTGAAATGGCAATATTTTAGCAATATTTAGTAATAGTTTCTATATCTCACGCCCCCAGCAATAGAAAATTTCCATTTCAATAGAAAACTTTGGAGAAATATGCGTTCTTCAAAAAGTTGTAATTTAATCAGTTTTCAACCTTCGCAATCAGCAATCAATTTCCTGAGAGTCGACTACCGAGTGCAAAGGGTTAACCCTTTATGCTCGACGACTTTTTTCGTCAGGCGAAGTAGCAACTCGAGATGATTTTGCACGTACGCGACGAGGGTCTTGAAGGTAACATAAAACGATTTTATATGCAAATTAACTTAGAAAAAGGTAATCAAAAATTAAAACGTAAACTTAGAAGAATATTTTAATGTTCTATCCATTTTATTTCATTTTTATTTCGCTGGGTATGAATTTTTTCTCGAATTTTGAATTATTAGAGTCTTCTAGGGCATCACTGTAATTTTTGGGAGATATATTACTCTAATTCTTCGATTTCTTACGCTTAACACCATGTCACGATCTCAGTCACTGCTTTCATTTTTTCTATCGCTAATTTCTTCACAAATATAATCGATCTCGTTCTTCAAAAGTTCAGAATCAAGTTCCTTCTCATTCGAGCTAATTTCACTTCTGAAATCTATTTTCGTAGAGCTTCGAAACTTCAGATAAGTCGATGAAAAACTCGAGTTGCCTCTCGAGTGCAAAGGGTTAACCTATTCGAGACAGATCGTGAAATTACGAATCAGTACGGAAAAAGTAGGCGTCGAAATAAGACTAAGACTGAAAGCTTTAAGAATAAAAGCTTCTGGAGTTGGTGTCCAAAAAAATGGGGCGTCTCGAACGGGTTAATGGACGCGATTTCTATCAACTTTCTCTTTCTCTCCCTGTGTGCAACATTATTCCATCGATCGTGAATCACCCTGTACAAGGCACGTTGATGCCACGGAAGCGTACGAGAAAGTGAAAGGAATGCACGTTTCTTTTTTCTCCACAGAGCCACAGTTCGCGTTGGAACTGCAGAACGGATCCTGGCGGAAATCGTTCCTGGTCGGCGTGCTGGTGCTCGTCCTGCTGATCTCGGCTGGTGCGTTCTACGCGCGTTGCTGGCTGCCCCTGGTGCTGCTTTGCCGCGACAGATTCGCACCTCTCGAGGAGAATGGTAATTATCGCTACTTTTCGCCTGTTTAATCGCGATTCTTAATTATCCGGCACAGTTTCGCCTTTGCGACGCACTGTGCTTGCCTTTGAATCAAATACCATCGTCTCTCCCGCCTCTCCTTGCTCGTATCGTCCTCGCAACTGGGCTAAGCGAGGTTTAGTACCATCTCCTAGTTTTTGGCGAGAGAATTAGCTTTGAAAGGATGTTTATCTATTATTCACAAAGGAGTAGAAGAGTGAATGGACCAGCGTTCTCCAAACTGTTTTCCACAGAAAAGTGGTGCTCCACAAACAGTAACTAAAAACCAAAATTTACTTTTGTATTCCTTGAAAATGTTAGAACTTAAAAAGTGTTCCACGATGAGAAAAGTTTGGGAGACCCTGGAATTGAGAATTAGCTTTAAAAGAGACGTTTATCTATTGAAAAACGAGTAGAGAAGTGAGTAGACCAGCGTTTCCCAAACTGTTTTCCTCAGAAAACTGGTGCTCCACAAACAGTAACTAAAAATCAAAATTTACTTTAGTGTTCATTAAAAATGTTAGAACTTAAAAAGTGTTCCACGGTGAGAAAACTTTGGGAGACCCTGGAATTGACGAGAGAATTAGCTTTAAAAGAGACGTTTATCTATTCAAAAACGAGTAAAGAAGTGAATAGACGAAAGCTTCGACTAATCGTAGAGATAGTTTTTATTAGGACGCTCGAAAACAGCGGAGGAGCAACGCGGACTTAATAGCCGGCTCTCCGTCGAGCAGTTAGGTCACGGCGTTATCGACCGACGTACTCGCAGCCCGAATTCACCTTTATTTTTTCCTCTCACGTGGCACCGCGCCCTTAAGCTTCTCCTCGATGGCTTTTTTTCTGCCGCGAGCCAATTCGACTCTCTTCTTTTTCACGCTTTACCCAGGAAAATCGACTACGGGAACGGTGAAACTGATGCAACAAATTTTTCGTTCCTACGGAGGCGCAGACTCTCCCCTAACTCGGTCGAAATTAACATATCGAATTCCCATTTCCCGCGAGTTTTACGTATCCCTCGGATACCTCGCTCGATACTGGCGAATCACCCTAATATCCCCAGGCGTGCCTGAACAGCGACCCCAGTTTACTTAATCTTCGGTTAATCCGCGCTCGAAATGCACCGCGACGACGCACCCGTTCGCCATTTTCTCTCTGCCTCGCATCCTCGAGTTTCTCTTTCGTCGATTCGAGTCTTCTGTAACGAAATACAAATTAGGATAATCGCAGTCCCTCTTTTAACCCTTTGCACTTCGTATTATTTTTTTATATCGTCGCCAACAATTTTCAAAGGACAATTCTTCTTTATTTCTTTAATTCTTCTCCTTGATTTTCTTTGTTAATTATGTCAGATATAGCTCTGGAACTTTGTTGTTTCTTGTTTTTATTCACTGATGTCGAGTCACGCTTGACAAAGGAGTGCAAAGGGTTAATCCTCTGAGCGTTGAGTTGGGTAATGTTAAACGTGTGCTGTGGGCTGCACATTTTTTACGAAGAATGATATAATATATGCATTTGTAGGCAAAATTGAATGGTTGTCAGTATGACAAAGTTGAAAAACCATGACGAATGGTTGTGTGAATACCTATATATGCGTTCATAGCCCATAGCAAACGATTTTGCTGTACACATATGTGTTCATAACGCTCAAAGGGTTAAAGAATCTTTGTTCTTATAGCATTTCACAGAACACTGTGATTGTTTTTTGATTTACTCGTGGAAAGTACTGATACGTCGTCGCATAAATTTTCTTCGGATCGTAGAGGAATATTTTTTTAAATATCTGTGAAAAACAGAGTAAAATTTGAAGCTGTGGTGTAAGGATGAGAGTAAGGTAGATCAAAATAGTTTTTGTTGGAGAATCAAATCTGAAGATTGTTATGAAATAGGATGAATTTAATTATAATTTATTAACAATATGAATGAAACGTTGCCAGAAGGGAAGAAATTTCTTAAACTAACATTTACAACAAATTTAAATGAAATTAATTACATGAAAGGCCTACTATGGAGTAAGATATGTGCACCAGACGGTCCATTACTGTCAAGAACATGTGGTCCATCTATCTCGAATCGTGTGGGATATATGAACCATCTGTCAGCCTTGTGCAGTAAACTGTAGCATCGCCGTTTTACGTTGAAATTGTAGCTGCACATTTTTTTAGAGCAACGCAAACAATTACTCGAACAATAAAATTAATTCCTTGTTGACGCCGTAAAGAAATTCAGTTTTTTGTGACAAATTACACATAATATCATATAAAAATCCCTATAAAAACTATGGAGGATTAAAACGTAACGTTCACTATGACAAAATTGCATCAGCGTATTGCATTTTTTATCTGTAACTTAGAAATTGCGTATCTGCTTCGTCTCTCCAAGAATTACACTCCTTCACATTCTTGCAATCACTCATCATGGACTTCCTGAATAGTACATCATCCATAATACCTTTTACGCAATAAATATTAGTCAAACTTGCCTCAAGTGTTATTGCAACTAACTCTTTTAGTTTTCTCAGAAATATTTGCAATATTATTGCAATAAGTTTATTTTTATAGTCGACTGGGATCTAAATGTGAGCTATTTGAATCAAATTTGTTTTCGAAGAAAATTAGTTCTGAATTGCAATTACAGTATTTGGAACACTTAAATATCGCATTGCCTAGTTACATCAAAAATTAATTTACTTTAACCCCTTCTCGTGCTTTAACGAGATATCTGTTTCGATTTTAAGTGGGAACGAGGTTCATTTATTCATTATAGTAAGCATAGATACAAGAATAGACTTCCAGATAGAGGAATAAAAAGAGAAAGCTGTATAAAAGCATTTTTCTATCTGTTTAGCTGCGATTGCATATTAACCCTTTCGTGTTTTAATAAATCTAACTCGTGATGAAGATTTTGGCTCAAATATGAATATTACATTGAATGAATATTATATTGCAAGTAAAACTCGCGAAGATAGTCGAGCCAAACATAAACATTGCGAGCCAGGCTCGTGAACAGAAAGTCGGGACCAAACGTAAACATCGTAATATGACGATTGCAATAGAGCGTTAGTTCCTATCGCTACGTCGCGAGAGTTAGTCGCAATTCTTATTCTGCTCTCAAATTGCTGTCACAAAGCAGTTTAGTTATTGAAATTTAATAAACCCGTGCAAAATGCAAAGTGCAAAAGTTTTAAATGAAAGCAGTGACAACGAATCCAGTGATAGTGACGTGTTTGTGCCAATCAGAAAGCGTTCAAGGCGTGTGATGAGAGCAGTGAGGAGGAAGATACGACGCGTCGATCATGGATTTGGCAGAAAGTAGAAAACGCAGCAATAGTTTGCAAGCATTCTGAAACTTATAGCGTAAAAGAGTTTGTTTTAAATAATTTAAGCGAGGATTCAAAAATATTAGACCTATTTTCTGTTATACTTGATAACAAACTTTGGGAAATTCTTGTTAGGGAAACAAATCGCTTCGCAGACAATCAAATGACGCAAAACGCATCGGACAATGCAGGACGAGCGTGGAAAACGGAAAGTGGACGTTTTTCCTTCCTACCCTCTCTCACACTCTTTACAGCACGGTAGCATAATGAAGCGGCGTTCAGCCCATCAGCTTCACTTCCTATGCTCGCTCGAGAATGCCTACCCTTTCGAATCTCCCTGAGTTCCTCCTTTTTCGAGTCCCTTGACATGCTTCGAGTGCTGGGTTGACGAAAACCGTATGCAGCCAGTTGTACAACAATGTAAATTGTTATACTCAATGCTGTCTTTCCTCAACAATTGTCCTACACTACCAAAGCTTCTAATCCTCAAAAATAACCGACAAAAATACCTGCAGGCCAAGTGTTAATAGATTTGCACGGTGAATTCATGGCTGAACCCTCCTCTACGACTAAGTCATTCGCGATTTTACGACCATCCAGAGCCAACCAACTCATCTCCCTGAGATCCTCCTCCTTGACATGCTTCGAGTACTGGGTTGACGAACACCATATGCAGCCAGTACAACAATGTACATTGTTATGCTCAATGGTGTCTTTCCTCAACAATTGTCCTACACTACTAAAGCTACCTGCAGGCCAAGTGTTAATAGATTTGCACGGTGAATTCAAGGCTCTTCGTGAACCCTCCTCTACGACTAAGTCATTCGCGATTTTACGACTATCCAGAGCCAACCAACCCATCTCCCTGAGTTCCTCCTTGTTCGAGTCCCTTGACATGCTTCGAATGCTGGGTTGACGAAAACCGTATGCTGCCAGTAGTACAGTAATGTAAATTGTTATACTCAATGGTATCTTTCCTCAACAATTATCCTACACTACCAAATCTTCTAATCCTCAAAAATAACGCGAAAGTCGAGGGCCGCCAGTACCTGCAGGCCAAGTGTTAATAGATTTGCTCGGTGAATTCAAGACTCTTCGTGAACCCTCCTCTACGACTAAGTCATTCTCGATTTTACGACCATTCAGAGCCAACCAACTCATCTCCCTGAGTTCCTCCTCCTTGACATGCTTCGAGTGATGGGTTGACGAACACCGTATGCAGCCAGTAGTACAATAATGTAAATTGTTATACTCAATGGTATCTTTCCTCAACAATTGTCCTACACTACCAAATCTTCTAATCCTCAAAAATAACGCGAAAGTCGAGGGCCGCCAGTACCTGCAGGCCAAGTGTTAATAGATTTGCGCGGTGAATTCAAGACTCTTCGTGAACCCTCCTCTACGACTAAGTCATTCGCGATTTTACGACCATTCAGAGCCACCCAACCCATCCGTCGCAGCCCTTCCAGGCACCGCGAAAAGCGCCAGCGGCCATCGCGAAAAATCGAAGCCGCGCGCGCGTAACCAGAGACCGCTTTTGCAAAAGGAGACGCTTGCCCGTGGCGGCGGACGGGTTCCGGCTCGACGTGGCCTGGCGTTGATCGAGTTGCGCCAAATACGGAAGCTAGAAAATTACCGCGATTACGGGGCTTTCTCGGAAGCGGCGCGCCGCGACGTCGCCTGTTAGCGTCTTTCACCGCGGGCCCCCGTTCCGTATTCGCGATGGCCGCTGGGAAGTCGCGGCACGCAGCTCGTCTCTGTTCGCTGGAACCGAAAGCAGGGCGAGAGCGGTTCGTCGAAACGACGATTTCGAGGGAAACGCGCGGGATAATTAAAATCGCCGCGATAGAAATCCGAGGGGACTTTTCTCGCTCTCGCGAACGATTAACTCCCCCCCTTCGTTAATGGCGGTCGTTGCGGCGTGGCTACAATTGCCCTGGGTAGCGCGCTTGTTTCTGCCTCTCGAGGAAAAGATGGGACAGCGTGATTGCAAAGGGATTACTTAATTTTTATTTGTCGAAGTAGACGTTCGTATTTAGGTAGATTTCTTTTGTATACGGATTTTTCAAGTTCTCTTTGGGTATTATTATATTGTTTTTGGGTTAATTGGGCGACTGCTGTGACTTTAACCCTTTGTGCTTGATTTTTTCAAGCCCCACAGAAATGAATTTCAAAGGTGGAGATGAAATCAACTGTTGAAAAACGAAATTAGCGATAGAGGAAATGATATGCGACCAAAAATAGTCGAGTGCAAAGGGTTACAAAGTTCTCGATAACCAATCGACACGAAATTCGAGGGAATAACAACAAATAGACAGCAGTCATTGTATTCAAAATTTTAGCTTCATTTATTTATTAGTGCTTGCGATATTAGTAAAAATGTTTCGAAATTTCTTCCTCTGAGAGAACATTGTGCCGTAATTCCGTCGGAATTTTTGCACCATGTTCTAAGAGGATCGACTGCGCGTCTGTCTGCGACGAGAGATTCACTCAGAGATATTTAATCCGTCGCGAGGGCTCATTTATATGCGGACACGAACGTCTGCTGGCGTACGCAGAAAAGCGCGACAGACTTTTCCACGCGTCCATCCGTGCCGAGCGCCATTCGGTCTACCAGGAATTTTATTTTTATTTGCCGGTCATTGTTCGCCTCCGTCGACGCATCAGCGAGAAAAAACGTTGGTACGATCGCCTACGAGGCTCCTGCTTAACGTGGCCCCCCCTGCTGAGACGGTTTTTCTTTAAGTAACCGCCATTTTCGGACCACGTGCGTCGAAAATGGTACCGTTTCCTTTTTCTATATTGAATAAATGTAAATTAGAGTAGTTTGTGAGATTACATTTTGGGGAATAAAAAGGGTTTCTTTAAGTAACAGCAATTTTCAGACCACGAGCGTCGAAAATGGTACCATTTCTTTTTTCTTAAATTTGAAACAAATTAGAATGAATTTATTGAAGCAGATGAATTATAAAATACGTAGTGAATAAATGTAAATTAGAGTAGTTTGTGAGATTACATTTTGGGGAATAAAAAGAGTTTTTTTAAGTAATAGCAATTTTCAGACCATTAGCGTCGAAAATGGTACCATTTCCTTTTTCTTAAATTTGAAACGAATTAGAATGAATTTATTGAAGCAGCTGAATTATAAAATACGTAGTGGAATGGAAATTAAGGTATTAATTAAGGAATTAAATTTATTTTAGATTGAAAAAGGTTTAGAATATTTTAGAGCAGAATCTGTGTGAATAAATGTAAATTAGAGTAGTTTGTGAGATTAAATTTGGGGGAATAAAAAGGGTTTCTTTAAGTAACAGCAATTTTCAGACCACGAGCGTCGAAAATGGTACCATTTCTTTTTTCTTAAATTTGAAACAAATTAGAATGAATTTATTGAAGCAGATGAATTATAAAATACGTAGTGAATAAATGTAAATTAGAGTAGTTTGTGAGATTACATTTTGGGGAATAAAAAGAGTTTTTTTAAGTAATAGCAATTTTCAGACCATTAGCGTCGAAAATGGTACCATTTCCTTTTTCTTAAATTTGAAACGAATTAGAATAAATTTATTGAAGCAGCTGAATTATAAAATACATAGTGGAATGGAAATTAAGGTATACAATATAAGCAACTAAATTTATTTTAGATTGAAAAGGGTTTAGAATATTTTAGAGCAGAATCTGTGTGAATAAATGTAAAATAGAGTAGTTTGTGGGATTAAATTTGGGGAATAAAAAGGGTTTCTTTAAGTAACAGCAATTTTCAGACCACGAGCGTCGAAAATGGTACCATTTCTTTTTTCTTAAATTTGAAACAAATTAGAATGAATTTATTGAAGCAGATGAATTATAAAATACGTAGTGAATAAATGTAAATTAGAGTAGTTTGTGAGATTACATTTTGGGGAATAAAAAGAGTTTTTTTAAGTAATAGCAATTTTCAGACCATTAGCGTCGAAAATGGTACCATTTCCTTTTTCTTAAATTTGAAACGAATTAGAATAAATTTATTGAAGCAGCTGAATTATAAAATACATAGTGGAATGGAAATTAAGGTATACAATATAAGCAACTAAATTTATTTTAGATTGAAAAGGGTTTAGAATATTTTAGAGCAGAATCTGTGTGAATAAATGTAAAATAGAGTAGTTTGTGGGATTAAATTTGGGGAATAAAAAGGGTTTCTTTAAGTAACAGCAATTTTCAGACCACGAGCGTCGAAAATGGTACCATTTCCTGTTTCTTAAATTTGAAATGAATTAGAATAAATTTATTGAAGCAGCTGAATTATAAAATACATAATGAAATGAAGAACTAAATTTATTTTAGATTGAAAAAGTTTTAAAATACTTTAAAGCAGAATCTGTGTGAATAAATATAAATTAGACTAGTTTGTGAGATTAAATTTCGAGGATTAGAAATGGAGATATTTAATTAATAGATATTGGTTTTTTATTATATAGAAATGAAGATACAAAATTAGTGGTTTTAAAACATTACTGTTAAATATGAATTGTGAAAATTATCGTGTAAATTAAAAAAACTACTTGGTTTGCATTTTTAAGGAAATATAAACATCCAGTTTGCACTTTTTTCTAGAAATACTGTAGAGGATTATATTATTATATATTAACACATGTTTGATATTGTAAAACACTGCTTATTGCACTTTATCTGCCAACAATACAAACACCACACAGCCTGAAATTGAAATTCAGAGCACACCAAAAGTGGTACACGCGACAAGTGGCTATTAGAAGCAAGATCGTCGTGTCAATTTAGTTTCTGTCGACAAAGGATCGTTCTATGAACAATCCGTCACTTTCATCGTTTCAAATAGCAAGTATCAACGTGTAAGTACAAAGGTTAGACAATTGATCTCTCATCTATCGACGACGATTGAAAACCTTAATAAGTTAGTTATCGAAGGATCGTCTAACGCAGGGGTGCTCAAATTGGGTGCTGCGAGCAATAATATTTCATTCTTCACTAAGATTTAGCTATTTAACAGTGGAATCTGTTTTTACAACATGGCAACAGCGTTCAATTTCCACTATTTCCTCTCCTTTCCCTAATATTCAAATCGCTTCAAGGATAACTGTGTCGCGACATTTTTTTACTCCAACAAAGATGCAGTGGAGAATAAAATTTGAGAACTGCTGGTCTTACAGATCATACATAAGCGAAGAACTATCTCACAGTAGCGTAATAGAATTTTTTAGTCTTGCTATTCTAATAAATAATTCCATAAGACGAAACAATACAGAAAATTTATAAAATTACAAACTTTGAAAAACCATAAGGGCGATATACGAGTTAAATATCCTCAAATAATATATAATAATTATACAAAGAGTTAAATGTCCTCAGAGCCTACATTTCACCCATAAAAAGAACTCATTTATTAGACCAAAAGAGCGATCCTCTAAGTCAGAGGACAAACGCAACAATTACTGTGCCTCGTGGCTGCGGTTATGCCATAACAGCAGCCAGGGGGTAGGAAGAGCCACGTATTAACCATAGTCACGAACACGATTTGCAGACGGGAAGGAATGCGACGCCCTGGTCTGCTACCACGAGAAGGACTCGAGCCTGGTCATCGGCATAGTGATACCCACGCTGGAATCGAGGCATCGCTACAAGTGCACGGGCCTGGAGCTGTCCCAGCTGAATCAGAATTGTAAGTCCCCCGTTTCTTTGCGCGATCAGCGTGGTGGGTCCCTCGAGATCGTTTCGAGTGGCAGTCCCTTTGTTTAATAGCGTTTCTTGCCACGCTGAGGGATGAAAGGTGATTCCAGTGGAAGACTCCTTTGCGATCTCGCTGAAGATCCGCGGTGAGATCTCTTGGAACAGGTGGTGGGTTCGATAACCACGTCAAAGGTTCGTTTCTGAGGGAAACTTTGGTGTCGAGCGTTCCTCTTGGAGAACGCGTGAAGCTGAAGACCTTAATGGGAACTGTGGATTGGCTCGTGAGATGGTCGACTTGGTTTTTGTCAGTTCTCGTTTGAGGAATTAAATCAATGGGTTGGAATCACTGTAGATTGAGGAGAGATGTAGAAATTTGTGTAGAAAGATTTCATTTCTCTCTTTTCTTGATTTTTATTAGTTACACAGCTTTTGATTGTTGTTTTATGTATTGAGTGAAGCTGGAGACCTAAATAGAAACTGTGGATTGGTTCGTGAGATGGTCGACTTGGTTTTTGTCAGTCCTCGTTTGAGGAATGAAATCAATGGGTTGGAACCATTGTAGATTAACTGAGGAGTGGTAAGCTTTCTCTTTTCAATTTTTTACTTTTATTAGTTACACAGTTGCTAATTGTTGTTTTAAGTTTTCAGTCACTTGGATATCGTTACTGCACGCATCCCTTATTTTAGAGCATCGCATAAATACAAGAAACATCGATCAAAACAGAACTGAAAAATACACAAGTATCTCTTCACGTTTAGAAGTAACTTTCCTCTCGAAAAATTGAACATCGACATTTGTAATTTCATTGATCACTCGAAGAGGGTTAATTGAAACGCAGAATCAAAAATCTAGGAGGATATAGCGGGTTCTACATTGAGTCTCATCAATTCTGGAGAGGCGTGTTGCACTAATACATTCACAGAGCCTGAGGCCTGATTAAGCCTGAGGATACAGTGGAAGGATTATGTACGTTGGTAAATAGAACACTAATCTATCGAAATTTACCATAAGATCCTATGTGATGCGCTCTGATGTAATAATAAATTAACTTCCCAACGATATATGACAAAATAATACAAAATTTTAAGGTGCGTCGTAAAATTCTAAAATACTGAAATAATTTTCATCATAAAAAACATATTATCACCTATAAAAATAGCGCACTAGCACATTTCACATAGGAACATTAGTTTTCTATTTACCAGCCCTCTGGTTTAATCCTTTAAGTCCGATGCGCCATTATAGTGGCTTTCGTGGATGTAATCTTGCATTATTAATTATTAAAGTTAAAGTACATGCAACATATCTTTAAAAAAATGCTAATTTAGCTATCAACATTGCAATGTTGCATTGTTTACGCGTAATTCGCGTCGAACTCTGTCTTTAGCTTGAGCTTGAGCTTTACTTAACCCATTCAAGACGGCTCGAGTTTTTGGAGACCAATCGCAGAAGCTGAAATTTTAATATTAATTCTTAATTTTTAGTTTTCAATCTTATTTTAAATCAGTCTTATTTCAACGACTACTTTCTCCATAATAACTCATCATTTCAATTTAATATCTTTGCATGCAAGGCTCTGCGATCCGTCTTTTTGGCTCGAAAATGCATTGCACACAAGCTGTGCAATCAGTCTCGAATGGGTTAAGAGATTAAGCGCGTATTAGCGTCGCACACCGCGCCAAAGTCGATTAAGGCTCGATGTACTCGTCCACGCGAAGAAATTTTTATAAAACAAAGCGAGAAGACACAAATGGACACGATTACTGTTATCGTTTAGAAATAAAGTCCGTGTACGATGAGCAGGATAGCTACGTGAATGATAGAACGCGGTCTAGTTTCGCGAGGGCTCGTCGACCGTTCCGGTTCTGCATCTCATGAATATCAACAGGGCCAGCCGTGCAGCGTGATAACGTGCTGGACGAAAAATATTCGTACACTAATTTCCTTCTAATTGGCAGGACGAAATTGGGCCGTGTAGGTGAGCAAGCCACCGAACGGTGGCCGCCGTCCTGATTTTATTAATGCAAATTGCTGCGCATAGCCAGCCTTGATACTGCGATGCAAACTAGCTGGCTATACATAAATTTCGATTCCTCTCCTTTTTTTCTATCTGTAGTTAAAAACTGCTGTACGTATACAGCTTTCTTCTGGTCGTTTCTTTTTTAGAAAATCGCTGCGCAGAGATTAGGATACGTGTTTCGATAGCATCGATGGATATTGGTAGTTGGAGTATTGGTACAAGTTAGAAATACGTTCTTGTTGCGTCGATATGCATTGATAGTCAGAGTATCAATGTAAGTTAGAAATGCATTCTCATTGCATCGATTTATAAACTATATAAAAAGTTTAGAGTTGCGAAATGATTAAGACAAATGTTGTGGCTATGAGTGCAAGGTCTAGGTTTGATTCTCAGTAGTACTATTGTTGTCAGTCATTTTTCTTCGACTAGATAAAGATAATACATGATAGTCAGAGTTTTTATCGACACTGATTAGGAAAACTTGTACAATTCCAATTGTTTCTATCAGTAGTAAGTGGTATTATTGATGGAGGGTAATAGTATATTAATCTCTAATAGGAATTAGATTGTTTCAGTTATATATTGCGATATTGTATCAAAGTTTATCGGTAGTATTAGTAGTTAGAGATATTAGATACATTCTAAATATACTAGATTACGTATTTGGTAGTATTAAGAGTTTTAATTGATACAAATATAAAAATATATTCCAACTGTTATCGATACATAATATGTGATGATAAGTCAGTCGAAGATACGAATCGGTTTAGATTAGAGGGATATATATACGTTTCAATTTTATCGATACTAGATTACATTACGTATATTGTTCGTCAGGATATCAGTACAGATTAGAAATACATTCCAATCGTATCGATGGATCATATCTTCTCTAGCCAGAGTAATTAAATTACAAATTCTCTGACGTGTACATTTGAATCGTTCCTGCATTTATATTTGCATATATATTTGAAAATCAACTATTCACATCTCAATCCGTGTCCCTTTTTTTTTTATACTGCAGGTACACAAATACCAGTGCATTATTTCACGTGTGTTGCGTCCTTAGATTCGCCTCGCCAAAGTGCTTTTTGATGGTAAATTTGAAATATGATAGAGTGTCGAAGGAAGGAGAGTTTTCAAAGGATCCAACTCTTAGTCTTCTAAGTTTTCATCTTAAATTTCTAAAATGAACATTTATATAGTAATTCTAGAAGCAGGAGCTAGCTAATCAGCTGGCTGAGCTCGATGTTGAGGTAGTGGTGGTTGCTGCATGGCCATGGGGGTTGCA
Source organism: Xylocopa violacea (assembly GCA_963969225.1). Lineage (NCBI taxonomy): Eukaryota > Metazoa > Arthropoda > Insecta > Hymenoptera > Apidae > Xylocopa > Xylocopa violacea. Next base: position 29,185,505 of record CAXAJV010000004.1, read on the forward strand.
AGACCTAACGTCATCCTTAATTCAGTATTTTGGGTTTATGATACGTCAATAGCTATTGAAATGAGGCATTAAAGCTGAGAATCTTTACAAGTTCTATGACAACCTTCAAGGCTCTAGTCCTGGTAGCTCAAATTTAAGAAATTAATTAGAAAAGGTGATAAATAGAAATTAGGCTAAATATAAGCGACCGTGGCATAAACCTGGTTTAAATGTTTTTTGTTTCGTATAGAACGCAGCAACGTGCATTAATATAACCGTCTCTATATATAATAGCGAGGAGTCGAGGAATTTTAAATGAAATAATGCCCGAATGTTAGAACTCGAGCTGCTCTTGGGGGGAGAGGCTCGTTGAAAGGGAACTTTGCGCAGAGTTGGTGCACGGTTTGGAAGAGGAAATTGAAATTTTCGGCATAAATACCTGCTTAACGTCAATTCCAAGCTACCACGCTGCTCCATAGAGCGAGAGCAAGCGAGAGGGTTCGAAGTTTCGCGGCATAGTTGGCTGGCATGCTGGCTCAGAGAGAATCCGGCTCATCCTTTGACTAGTCAACTTTGCCCAGAGTCCATCAAACATTAACGACTGAGCGGCAAGAGGCAGCCAGCGCGCTGCTATCAAACAGTTCCTTTTGCGAAACCGCCAAGGGATTGGCCAAGAAATTATCCGATCGTACAACTCGATGCCAGCTCGAATGTACATCGTTCGCACCTTCCACTTGTCACCCATCGCTGTATTTTAACAAAATATCCTGGACGTCGTTTATAAAACAGTACAGTGGATTCTTGTACAACGATTTGGATGATGTAGTGAATTCCTCCATCTTGTGAATAGCAGTGAATAGCTTCATTCCAGACGTTAGCAATGGAAATTTTCTGAAATATTAATACTTTAGTAATATTTTAGCAATGGTTTGTATTGCTAGCGTCTCCCAGCAATAGAAAATTTCCATTTTAACTCTTTGTACTTGGATGAAATATGCGTTTAATCAGAAAATTAAGAAATAAGAATAAACGATTAACCCTTTGCACTGAAGGCTTTCCCAGAAATTTTCTATAGCTGGTAAAAGTTAGCAATAGAAACTATTACCAAGCAATCTTCCAGCAATAGAGAATTTCTACTTCAATAGAAAACTTTGGAGAAATATGCGTTTAATCAGAAAATTAAGAAATAAGAATAAACGATTAACTCTTTACACTGAAGGCCCTCCCAGAAATTTTCTATAGCTGGTAAAAGTTAACAATAGAAATTATTACCAAGCAATCTTTCAGCAATAGAAAATTTCCATTTCAATAAGAAACTTTGGAGAAATATGCGTTTAATCAGAAAATTAAGAAATAAGAATAAACGATTAACTCTTTACACTGAAGACTTTCCCAGAAATTTTCTATAGTTGGTAAAAGTTAAACAATAGAAACTATTACCAAGCAATCTTTCAGCAATAGAAAATTTCCATTTCAATAAGAAACTTTGGAGAAATAAGCGTCCTTCAAAAGATTGCAATGGAATAAGTTCTTAACTTTCCCTCAGAGGCGTCATTCAAGTGCAAAGTATTAACTTTTGTACTTGATCTTCGAAGAAAATCCAACAAAGACCGTTATACAAATATTATTTGCAATTAACTCGATCACGAAGACCTGCAACGTGCTAACAAAAACATATTTCATTCCAGGGGGTCTGGAGATCGGGCCGCACGCCGCGTCGAGCCGCAGAGTGATCTTGGTTCTGAGCCCAGCGTCCTTGGGTAACGTCTGGAACGAGACCAGCGTCGGTGCAGTCCTCAAGCAGCTGTCGACGCTCGCCACGCGAACGATAGTGATCGCCACGAAGGACCTGCCAGATCGCACGACGATCGCGAAACGGCTAAGTCGCGGACGCGACGAGGCTGGCGAGCTCTCCCTCGATCGCATGAAGATCCTGCACTGGGACGAGGCTGGCAGCCCCACATCCGGTAGCCAGAAGTTCTGGTACATGCTACGACTGGCCATGCCTCCTGTTCGACCGATCAGCACGGACAGCGGCTGCCAATCGGTGGCCATGATCGTCCAGGCCAATGGAAAATGCGGACAGCAGAAGGCCAGATCGCGCGAGAGCCTCGAGGTCCTCGTTTAAACGGCGAACAAAACGCGAATCCTTCGTCTGGTTCCTGCGTTTTCTCCTTCCACTATTCACCACGCACGGGGCGAGGCGACATCTGGCGGAAACGGCGGACGGTTTCCGCTTCCTCGCGATGGCGTCGGATATTCCTGAACGCGATTGTCCTGCGAGTCCGTCGACGAACCGCCCGCGCGCGACGAGACACTTTTCAAAGACTTGTTCGCTCGTTCAGCATGGGGAACGTTGATGCAGCTTCCTCGTCGAATCTCACGATGCGAATCACGGTGTAACGCATCGAAGGGATGTTTCAAAATTTGTTCTGTAGTCTTGCGTTTGCTGCGTTTGATTCAGCATGATGGGGTATATTTATTGGACGCTCCTCGACGAGCATCCGCGAGGAAAGGTAGAGAAGGACTCTCGACGAAATTAATTTTAATTCGATTGACAACGCTTGCATTCCTTTTGTAGAATCCAATGATTCGTATTATCCGCTGTTGGTATTAGGACACTTGGTTAAGTGGAAAGTATCTCGAGAATGGTACGTGTCCGCTATGATTTTAAATATTTAAATAAGTCTGATCGCGTTGAGGCAGCGTAGTCTTTGATTTGAGCCTTTGAGCAAGGGAACGAAAGTTTGTACAGTTCGATGTACCTCTTTATGGTGACTGTACTCCATGGCAGACATCTAAAACGATATCCTTGGTTTATTCGTACGATTTTATCCATTTTTTAAAATTACTTGGTAATGACAATTTAAATGTTGTAACAAATAGCAAGCGTTCTAATATTCGTGAATCAATTGTGTTCGATCGGTTGTGTAGAACTTCCCTTTATCCACAGCGGGCGTGACTTTTCAATCGGTCTGTACATCGTTTACCAAAAGATGGTAATTGAATTTTGTTATATTTATCATAGAAAATTGTCTGTATTTTATCGTAGAGAAGAATATTTCCTCTTTTCTATCGCGCGTTACATTCTACAGCTCTTACTAGCCGGATATTCGATTCGAAACTCGACAACTTAAATAGGAGTACTCCAGTATTTGGATTCGAATTTCCTTGAGTGAAACTTTTCTTACACTTTCTATCACTGCTTTATTACACTTATATACTGGAAGAAAATAATTCGTTCTTCTAAGATAAGCGAACGAACAATTGTAGAAACATTTTAACCCTTTGCATTCGAATCTCTCCTCTGATGGGACACCAGCATTAATTAATATTTACAGAAGTTAAACTTATTCAATCGCAACTTTTTTAGAAATGCAAGTTCCCCTCAAGTTTTCTATTGCTGGGGGACGATAGCAATAGATACTATTGCTAAAATATTGCTATTTTAAAATAGAAACTAAAATATTTACTTTCTAACAATTGTCATCAGCTAATATGGTTCAGATTGTATCCGATTCTGTTGAATCAATTTCAACCCTGATGTTTATCTGGTCAGTAAGAGGTCGAGTACTTGGATATTTGTATCTAAACTAAGTAAATATCCGAATGATCGGATCGAAATTCAGTACCTGTCCGAGTACTCGCAATTCGAACAATAATAAGAGTGGTACAGCGTATTTTATTTAGTCGTTTGATCGTCGAGCGGTTTTATGGAAGTTCGTGGAAAGGGGAAACGGAAAACGGTGCACAGTCTTCCTTCTCACGCGAGTGTGCCACACGTCGTGCAGAAAATAAACGGAATCGAACGGTCGAGAAGGCGAGGAAACGAAGCGAATCTCGTCGCTCGCTTATATATACGTAATCGCTCGTTGCGAACACTTCTCATTTACTCTGTTTGTATATATCGGATAAGTCGGTGCTCCATTGTTCTTATTTATTACCTTAGCTATACATATATAGGTCGTATTATTTATGTATCGTTTTAGTTTGAACGCGATCCGCCGAATTAGCATTCGGGATTGTGGGTCATGTAAAAAAAAAAGTACGAAAAACCCGTAGACGTGTAAGAATAGGCCACGCTAGGGCAATGGAAGTATAAATGGTTGCGATGCAGGTTTTTCAGATTAAATTCCACCCTCTTGCATATGGAATTAATCCTTTTGCAAATCAAATTCAGCCTTTGGTAAATCAAATTCACGCTTTTATAAATTAAGTACTTTTATATATATATTATATTTAAGAAAACATCAAATAGTAAGAAATGAGAAACTCATGCATACATAATTTAACGTATGTCGGTTTTTGTTAATTATTTGATGTTTCTTTAAATATTGTACACATGTGAAAGTACTTGATTTGCAAAAGGGTGGATTTTATTCGCAAAAGAATGAATTTAATTTGTAAAAGGATAAATTTCATTTGCAAATGGATTAATTTAACTTGAAAAACCTATAGAGAAATAAAAAGAGAAAATTGCATAAAGGGGTCGTTATCCTTGTCTTATAAATGCAGCACAAAACTAACGTCGATGCGCAATCGTTAATGCTCGTTAACGTGCAATCGCGGCTAAACAGAGAAATACTTTTATGCAGCTTTCTCTTTTCCTTATTCCTCTATCGTTTTTCACGCCTACTTCCGTGGTCTATTCTCATGTGTTTGTGGAAAAAACCGCGTTTACGTTCACGAGCGCGCGCTTCTCTAAGCGGATTTTACGCGTAACTTTCAACGAATGAGTTCACGCACGAGATAAGACTAATAACGAGCATATAAATATTTTATACTGTTTTGTATATACTTGCGAAGGATGGGAAAGGATATATGCATATACATACATTCATAGATATACATATGTATATCAGTTTTTTATATATACTGTTCTTTCACGGTTAATCGTTACGTCGAGCGACTACTCGAGGGGACTTGGAAAAAAAAATGTATTCGCGAACGCGACACGTCATCCGATAATCCTCTAATTCTAATAAGCTGGGGTAACGATTATCTGTAACTATTGTAGACATATAAGAATATAGACCACGCAAAAGTAATGGACGTATCGTCTAAGTGGATGCGATAGAGCAATGGAAAAAGAAAGTTGCATAAAGTAACTGACTGCTATCTTATCTTATATGTATGCAGCGCATAACTAACGTCGATGCGTAATCGTTAAGCCTTTGCGCTCCTTTGTCGAATGCGACTCGACATCGCTAAATAAGAAAAAGAAACAAAGTTTTAGAGTTTAGAAGTAGCAATCGAGGAACTGTGCTGCAACCAACAACTTTTCTAAGTAAATTTCAAATAAAAAACTTAAAATAGTAGGGAGTTGTTGGCAACTAAACTACTAAATTAAAAAATAATTCAGAGTGCAAAGGGTTAATGCTCATTAATCTAAACAGAGAGAGAAATACTTTCATACAGCTTTCTCTTTTTATTCCTCTATCGCTTTTCACGCCCACTTTTGTTGTCTATTCTCACATGTCCATGATAACTATACGAGTGCTGTTCTATGTACAGATAATCGTTACTCTATATACATATATAAATATATATATATATAGTTCTAGCCGTTATACTATATCGCGTAAATTGTACTTGAAGCGATTCAGAGACGCGTGGATCCGCATTGTGAGCTTAATTTTTAACGTCGTATGGTAATCTCTTTACTGTCAGTATTACGATACACTAGTGTGTACCTGTCTCGCGGGAATGTGTCCTGACGGATTTAATGTCGCGTCACGGGCAATTGTTGCGGGCCAGGTAAGCAGAGTACATAGACATTAGGAGGTCTACTTGTTTGTTTAGCGATATTCGTCGTTGCATTTCTATTTTTTCTTCTTTTTCTCTTTCCTTTTTTCCTGTTACAACGTCGCACGGTCATCGACGAACGCGCGATCGTTCTTCAGCGGTGTAACCCAGGGGAGGTAACGCGTGCACGCACGCTCCGTCGCTTCTCGTTTCCGTTTCCGTCGCGTACATCGACCAGACAGGATCAGGCGACGAGAGACTCCTCCGCGCGTACCAAAAACCAGGTCTGTTCCCCTTCGCGCCGATCCGATGGGCTCGAGGAGGACATCTCTTCGTGGATTAGGATAATAAACGAGAATATTTATATTTCCAGTAAACCGTGTGTGTGTGTGTGTGTCGGATCTGTTGATCGTTCTTGCTGAACTTGCTCTCTTGAACGAGTTACGGTTCGCGAGCGCGCGTCGGGATCACACTGCCAACTTGTTCGTTAAAACGGTGGCGAGGATACGAGATCGTCCTGCGCGTGAGCTGGGTTCTCGTGGCTTAAACAAAACAAAAAAATTCAACGCAGCGTGGAGAAGCGAGACGAAAAAGACGTAGCGTTATTAGCAAGATAAATAATTCTCGGCATCTATATTTTTCATTTATAATGTAATTAAATTACATAGGCACTTGTACATAAGGCAATTGTTTCCCTCCCTCCCTCCCACCCACGGTCGAAGAGTACAATACACTCTTTATTGTACGAGTAAGAACAATACGCGAACATTTTTGAGACTTCGCGTAGGAAGAGCCGCGCACTTTAACAGAGCGCAAACTAGCAATGTGCTCGATATCGCTATCGCTCGTTTGCTTCCTGTTACACGTTCAGACACGATCCTCGACGTATCCGAAGCGGTACAAGGCGATGCGGACAGAAAAGAAAGTCGAAGTAGCTCCTATCTTTCAACATGTTTTATGTACAGAAATTGGAGAACAGCCTCTCTCTCGATGTTTTAATAAAATTGTTTCAATACATAACACGCGCGGATCGAGACGATCCGGCCGCAAAATCGAACACAGGCACCTGTCCTTTTAGACGAACGATTTTTTGCATCCGTAGCACCGACGCGAGAAGAAGTCGAGGCAAGAATATGAAACGCCTGTCGCACCAATTGTAACGCGACTCGTATAAAAATAATGTGTAACGTCGCGTGTTTAAGTACGTAGTTTACGTCTCGCCAAGATTGCTCGAAGCGACTTTTCCCGTTGAGACGAGAAGAATCTCGAACTCGTTTACAAGAATCTATGTTATATAATACTGTATCAGCGAACGTGCATTCGATGACATATGAATCCCGGAAATAACATAGCTTTGGTAAACTCAAGCGATCCTACCGTTTGTATTCGCGTGGGACGTTTGTCCGACAGAACTATGAAACGTGGTCGACAGAACAGTTGCGATTAATGTAAAGTTTCACGTGTAAATTGGCAAATGCGTTTTGTAAAATTGATTCAGAGGGCAGTGGACGTGCGATTCTCGTAGCTTTCGCGAGCGATCTCCCTCAGCGCTTCCGCCATCGCCGGTCCGGTTTCGCTTATCATGCTGTTCAAGTATCCGTTCTTCTGTACCAATACGTGGGGCGCGTCGAATTCCTGCGAATCGACAAACATTTATTAAACCCCCATCTTTCCGCAGCTCGGTCGATAAATTGGATTCCCACACTTACCACGGCGTTACCAGCGTCCATTACCAAAATTCGATCGCTGTCCATCACGGTGTTGAGACGATGCGCGATGGTCAGCACCGTGCACCTCGCGAACTTCGTGCGAATCGTTTTTTGAATCAGTTCGTCTGTCTGTTGGTCGACGTTCGCTGTAGCCTCGTCGAGGACGAGGATAGGGTTGTTTCTGACGATGGCGCGCGCCAAACAGACCAGCTGACGTTGGCCAACGCTCAGATTCGAACCGCCCTCGTTGATGTGCGCCTCGAGTCCCATTTCCTTCAACTCCACCTCCTCCAACGCTTGCCAGAGCATGTGATCGCTATAGTTCTCGAAGGGATCTAAATTCTTCCTTAACGGGCCAGAGAATAAGAACGGCTCCTGAGGGATTATACTGATCTTCGAACGCAAATCGTGAAGCCCGATCTCGTTGGATTTGACTCCGTCGATCTCGATGACTCCGTCCATATACGCCAGACGGAAAAGAGCCGCGATCAAGGACGACTTTCCGGCACCTGTTCTTCCAACAATTCCTATCTTCTCTTGAGGATAGATCATGAAGTTCAGATTCTTCAATACTGGCGCCTCAGCCGGATCGTATCTCAGAGACACGTTCTTAAACTCGACCTTGCCTTCCTCGGGCCAAGTTTCCTTAGGCTTCTTGTCTGGCGCGCTTTCCAGCGGTGGCTCGCTCTCCACGTTACTAAAAATATCGTTCGTATAAGGAAAGAAAAGTTTTAAAGAGATTAATTAGTCATTAGCAATCATCTGTACCCGTGCGTGCAGTTTCATTGGTCTCCGTGAGACGTGATTTCATTGCACGGATCATATTACAAAGTAGGGCACTTTGCCAACACACGGATCAGATTTACCAATGACTGTCGTAATTTGTTAGTTTGTTCAGAGGCTTACGTGTACTCCAACACACGCTCCACGGACGTCATTTGATTTTCCAGCTCGGTACTTTGCCGCATGCCCCATTGGAACATTCCTGTTAATCCGATACTCTGCGTTATCGCCAATCCCACGCTACCGCCTTCCTTCGAGCCGCCAATCTCGTCGTTCAACACCAGGAAGCTCAACGTGACCAGACAGATGTAGACGACGCATAAGAAGTCCAGCCAGAATGCGAACGCTCTCGAGGAGGATATAAATATGTACCACGCAGACGAGTGTAGGTCTTGGTGCTGGTCGAATTCCTTCGTCAGGATCTCTGCCGCTTCGAAGGCTCGTATAGTCGGCAATCCTTGTAGCGTTGCATTCAGGTGTCCGAACACAGGCGATCGAGCTAGAATTCGTCATTAGAAATTGTTTAATTAATAGTTATAATGCTCCACGAATGATTAAAGGATTTCTTTCTTAGATGCGAAAAACGAATAGAACAGAAGAGTAAAAAGTGAGCTCTTTTGGAGGGAGCAATTAACGAATTTAGGGAATAATTGTATTAGAGCAGTGTTTCCCAAGCTTTCTCATCGCAGAACACTTTTTAAATTGTAAAATTTCTAAGGAACACTAGAGTAAATTTCGGTTTTTAGTTATAATTGATTTTGAGGGTTGTTTTAGATTGCGTGGAATGCATAAAAGCGAACAATGGTTTGTCGTACTTTCACCTCGATATCCTAAGTTTCTGTGGAACACTTAGTGATTGTGGAACGCTGGTGTTCCGCGGATCACAGTTTGGGAAACGCTGTGTCAAAGACAAACGAGTACTCACTAACTCCTTCGAGTCGTTTGATGCTACGACTGGTCGCCACATAGAAAACGCGAACGTAGTAGAAGAGTATTCCTATCAACACAGTCGGTATCAACAGCCAGTAATTAGCTATTGCGACGACCACTATGATCCCAACGAGGGACAAGCCGATCTGCAAGCAGTCGATCAGAGCCATCGGTAACAATTCGTCGATCGCGCCCATGTCTTTCGAGAATCTGTTGAGTACACGACCAGACGTGTTGGTATTGAAGAATCGCATCGTCGCTCGGCTTATGGATCGGAACATACGATCGTGCAATCTCACTGATGCTTTCATACACGACGTGAAGAACGTGATCGAACGGGTCAACGTGATTATCACGGTGAAGACGATCAGGGCGCTGTACACATATATGCAAACATTACGGCTTATTGGTCCCTTCCAATCTTCTACTATACGGCCATCGCTCGTCTCGTTCACCTAGAATGAAGAACATGTAAATCCTCAGTTACCAGTTGCACCGTAAATACACGTATAATGGCGTATAAAATGCACAAAATAACACCAATGATAGTTACGTATTTTTCCTCCATGTTAACCCACTGCGATATGAAAAGGTCGCTACCGCTGGCTGATCCTTGGGCGAGTATACAGAGGACAAGGACCGTGGCTATGACACAACAATTTCCGCCTGCTTTTAGATATCCTGTATACACTTTGCCAGAAATTTTCCCCTTCGTCCGCGTTTCAGCCACCTGTGCACAACAGAATTCGTAAGTAAAATATATAGTAGAACGTATAAAACTACTAACAGCGATATACCATCCATTTACCTCAACTGGATCGTCTTTCTCGGTAAGATTGCTTTTCAACGAACTGAGAGACGTAATACTGGCGTTTCGGGAAGTGCTCCTACTGGGAGGAGCAGATCCTGACGGTTCATTCTCATCCGGTTCGTTCGCTAACAACCTTCCAAAGTCTATTCCTACCGAAGCAAGCTCATTGTAAGAACTGGAATAAGCAGTGCGTGATGTGAACGAATAATTAACTTGACGGAGAATTAAAAGCGTCTGAAACATACCCCTCCGCTTGTATTTCGCCGTCCTTCAACACGATTATTCTATCTACGTTTCGTAAGAACTGTAGCTGATGGGTGACGAGGATTCTAGTTTTTCCCTTTAAGTACTTCACAACGCATTCCTCGAAGATGTGCTTGCCCACGTGAGCGTCCACAGCACTCAACGGATCGTCCAGTAAGTACATTTCGTTCTCCGCGTATACCGCTCTGGCTAAATTAATCCTGTACGTATAAATTATTCGATTAATTGCAATGCGACGCATTGTATCCGAGAGAAAATTTATATTAGCGTATAGTCATTAACCTAGCGCGTTGCCCGCCCGATAAACTGATTCCTCTTTCACCAACGATCGTCCTATCGCCGTACGGTAACAAACTAAAGTCTCTTCGCAATTGGCACGCTTTAACTACACGATCGTATCGATGTTGATCCATCTTTCTACCGAACAGAATGTTCTGTCTGACGGAACCGGCGAACAGCCACGGTTCTTGGCAAGCGTACGCAATCTTTCCATTTACCTGTGGAACAAGACATTAATATTTTGCAGTCATTCGATGGTTTAATTGGTGTAATCGATAAGAAACAATACGAACCTGTATGGTACCCGATTTCAAAGGCAATTCTTTTAATATTACATTAAGTAGACTACTTTTGCCAGATCCGACTTGTCCAACAACGGCGACTAATTCGCCTGGTTTTATTTTAATGTTGATATTCTTCAAAGTGTCTTCTTGCTCGTACGAAAGCCATTTGGCACTAGCGTTATGTAACGTAATGATGTTCTCATCTTTGTATTTACTTGTCTTCACCTCTTCGGGAACGTCTTCCTGTATACTATTCACATCATTCTTCTTCGTTTCATTTTTCGATTCCGCCTGGCTCCTTCTCTCGTCCTCGTTTCTCCTATCAATTTCTTCGTACATCATAAAATTTTGCAAACGTTTCACGGAAACCAACAATTCAGCCATTTGAGTTATTCCTGAAACATCGTTCGTTAATAATCATTGGGTGTAATTAATTTTTATGAGCAACTGTTTGCTCGTGTTTGTTTACCTTGCGGGAAATAGACGGTCATAGTTTGGCGTAGAACATTGTAATACGCTTGTAACATAAATACTTTCTCGGCAGTTATTTTGCGATCGTACGAAATGTATGCTAATATAGTGACGAAGAGAGACATCCTCGTGGTGAACATAATGAAGGACATTGTGATACCTCTGATCAGAGACATGCTTCGTATAACGCTGATTTCTCTCCTGCGGCAATAGAAAAAGTGTCATACATTTAAAATGTACACAGAGATGAATAGTTTTAAATAAGCAGAGCATACCTTCTTGCCATATCAATTAAATTAGCGAACGGTTTCTCCCAAGTATACATTTTGATTGCCTGAATACCAGTGATAATTTCATTAGTTAATCGAACCCTTTCGTCTGTTCTCATAGCAGTTTTTAATCTGAATATTGAAGACTTTTTGCCCAAATACCCTATACAATTGAAAAGAAAAAAAAAAAAAAAATAAAAAGGAGACAGTAGCGAGAAATATAAAAAAACCTGTGTATGTATTGTATCTAAAGATATGTGCGTGGTGTTATTAATTTCCATTATACCTTGCAAAGGAATGAACATTAAGAGTATTGCGACTCCAAAAAGCGCAGATACCTCGACCTCTTGATACATGAAGTACGTTATGATGAAAGTCTCAAGTGGTCCGATCCATAAGTAATGCAGGTGTATTATTGCCACATCGAATCTGTTAACATCGTTAGACAAGAGATTCACTGCTTGTCCTATTGTTGTCTCGCCCAAAGCGGTTCTTGAGAGTTTTAGGGCTTTTCTATAGATCAACGTACAACAGGCCACTCGCATTTTCATTCCCATATGGAGTATTCCCATCATGTATGGATGAATAACAAATATTAACAAGGCCGAACATAGTATTACGCCAGTTGCATATAAATAGGCATCATTCTTCGTCATTGCAACAGTACTGTAGTACTGTAAAAGTTGTCCGAGAAATATTGGTTGCAGTACCCTGCATATGAAACAAAAAAGAAAGTTAAAATCTATGAATAATAAATTGGCTAATTAACTACATAATTAGCACAAAGTTACACACTACGGATGCAATGGCCCAAAATTTGTATTAGTAAATACTATTTCTATGTTAACTACACAGCAAGCAATGTTATACAATCTTCTAAGAGGGTAACGTTTAAATAAATTAAGTGTATTAATGCCAATTACTACAAAGAGGATCAATAGATACAGGATGTAACGGGTTTAGGGACTTAACGGTTTACTCGCATCTTCAATTTCATGAACTTGCGAATTGGAAGAATTATCTAATCTGGTCATTATAGTATGTAGTGGTATGGGCTCGAATTTCATCTGATTGTAGTAATGGATCAACAGGCCAAGAAACAGAGGCTGTGATAATCTGAACAACAAGAAAATTGTTTAATTCGTTGTACATCAGATTACTCTATTTTCTGCAATCATAATAAATTATTAACAATAAGAATAAACTCTAGTACCTAAGAGTGATTTCCAAAACTGCTAGAATTATTCCGTACAACATTATCTGAGCTCCGAAGCATTTTATCAATACTCTTATTAAGCTGGGCTGCTTTAACTTTTTTTTCCCATGATATTTTTTATCAGTGCTTTCGTTTTCATCGTTAAGCCTCTTCTGTTTTTCGTATGTTTCGTATTCCTTCTGCCAAATTCTTGTTATCTTTGTACCTAAGTAACTACTCGTGTGCTCTTTAAGAGGTTTGTATAAATCAGTCACTTCTAAATCTCTACGACAGCCTATCCAGAAAGTAGGTAATGTAAACCTATGAATAAAAATTAATTATTATCATTACTGGCGATAAATGTTGTTTTGGTTTCGTAGTCCGGCATTGGCAAGTCAATAATTTCGTGTCAGCAGTTTTTGCTTCCCATTATCTTTGTATCAATGACTGTGCTAAATATCTCCAATTACTTTATCTTTGTTTTCAAGCTGCTAATATCACAATGGTAATTGATTAAAGATAATGGAAAAGTTCCTACAAAAGATTTTCTATTCTAATAGATAAAAATAAACATTTATTTGTTTGCTGAATAATGGAGTTCCAGATAGTTCATTCTCTGAATGTTTACACAAGTCTTTCTTGTATCTGATATCAGGAGATACTTCCAAAGCGCTGCTTACTTATCATCTTGATTTCGTATTATTATGAGTATAGCCAATGACATGTGAAAAATGTACGAGTCATCGTATTTTTAAGAACTTACGCAAACGTTAAATTACTGAGAGGATTCGCTCCTTCCCTAGGATTCTTTTTCCTCTCTGCTTTTACTTTCCCATCCATGATGGTTTTCTAATTTACTATTTAGTTTCCCCTAAAAAAAAATGTTTTTCCTCGTTAATGTCTACGAATAACTAGAGTGGCAACATTATTTCATCACAGTTTTATTCTCTTTTCTTTTATTACAGATACATACAAGTAACAGAGCAATGAAACATTAACAAACTTTAGAGAGACAGAATCAGAGAGGAATATTGTAACGTTTGAACATTCATTTACATACATTATAATCGTCAAACGTATCAAAAGCTTAGAGGTAACTTAAATACTAAGAACAATAATCGAGCTAACAATTATGCACATATTTTTACTGCTATCGTAACGGGACCAGCAAGTATTCAAGTGTTAACTGAATTAGACGCACTGTTTGCCTTGATAACCGATTTGTATAACGATAAGTTTACAAAGTAAATTAAATAACGCGATACATACACTGGAAATATCAATGCCGTTATCAGAACTGTAAAATCAGCACCAATATCGATCGTTCAAATTTGTGTATCCCGTCTATTTTTAGCGCCTCCATAACAGCCGATCGCGAATCTCTTTTTCGCGAATTACATTAAATAACAGCACGCGAAACGGTCGTGGTAAGGCAGGAAATAACATGTAACGCTCTGTCTCATGCGCGCGGGACACGTTTGCTACTTTCACAAAGCAGCTCGCTTTAGTCCCGTTTATGTAATAGGCTGTGCGTTTAAAAAAACGACGCTCAAAAAACCCGTGCGATTAAATGGTCGTGATAATATCGTAGCCAAGTCATTGATCCGTTAACACGTGTTCCGCAGGTGAGCGCGTTCGCGAGAAATATTTCGATGCAGCATCGAGAGATCGAGTTCAATCTGCATATCGATAAAAACGCAGCGAGCTTCCGGGACTGTCGCGCGATCGATCAACGTCCGCAATTGCTGCAAGTGATTCACTCGTCGAACGCTTTGTGGAAGCAGAAGTTTCTCTCGAAGCGAGTGTACATGTAACGATAACTTGGAGGCGCGCGTTTGGCGGGTTAAAGCGGAGGAGCGACGACGAAAGGAATGGAATGGAATGCTCAGCCATAGGTTTCGTGTCACTTACGATAGAATACAGACAGGCGTGTCGACTAGTTCCCAGCGCGCGAATATCCCATCACTTTCAGATTGCTCAATGATTCGTTCGATGACAAGCAACATCCAGTCCGGTAAAAGGCCGTTGCTCGACTGTGCTTTGACTGGCTCGCGCTCGCATGTGTCATTGGTTAACCTTAAACCGACACGTGATCAGCCGCAGATAACTTTGGACGTACGTATCTCCGCACGATTTCTGTCTCTCCCTCGCCCGTGTCACCCTCTTTTTTACGCGACGACAATACAAAGCGACGGGGACGGCATCTTTTGGCGGACCAACCAAAAGGAGGACAGGCTTTATCGACAATAAATCTAACGTACCCACGAGCAGCGGTTTCATCGATACGGTTAATCCGTGTATCAATCATTCCTCTTTTTTTTTCCTTTTCTGTTCTCAGATCGCAATCTCGCCTAGCGTCGAACGGATAATAGCAGCGGGTGATCTGGATATTCGTTTGGGGCGCCAAAATTTAGGAGCGCCATTTTGGTTGTACGAAAGATATTGGCGAGTTAAGTAATTAATGGAAAATTTCATGTATCTATTGTTTCGTTCGCTTAGAATTCACAGTGCGTAGCTTATTTATATTGTTTATAAAGTAATAATGTAACATTGTTATTATTATATATTTTTAAGGGCGGCAATTTGTCTTTTTGTAGCCGCTAGAGCTCGGCTGACAATCGAAGTGGAGCTATGTAAAAGCACGGCCATCTGATAGAAGCGAGTATACGAAATGAACTTATGTAGGCGATATTAGTATAAGTAGATTTGATTGTAGCGTTGATAAGATACGCGGATAAGCCATTCATCTCGTGAGCTTGTGTCTCTAATGTTCTGTGAATTATTGATCGTGCAAAGCAATCGCAGATTTCAGTCCGCCAATGATACTTTAAAGCGGAGAGTTTAGAAATTACGTTCGATTCGATAATTGAGATCAATAAAGATAAAAGATGCGGACAAATCCTTTCTTTTTTGTATTTCTATTTTTACTGTTCGACGTCAATCGTATGTGTGGCTTATCAGCAACGTAATAGATTTGTCATTGGTATTATTCAACCCTATCGAATTTTGTTTGATTTAATTTTAATTATATATACATATAGAAATGAGATAACAATACGTTAATAATTATGCTTGAGGATTTTTTGCAGGATTTTTTGCAATGACTTTGCAAAACAATTGGATCTCTTCGAAGATAACGAATGATAAACTAGTTTTAACAGCGGATATAAGAAACGCAATACTTGCGGATACGAGATTAGATCTTCGGCTATTATTAAAACGTGAATTATTTATAAAATACCTGAACCAGTAATAACTCGTTCTCTCCGTCAAGAATAAAGAAGGACTTTGGATGAAAGTTCAATCAACGTTTATCTTTTACAAAGTTCCATGAGTTTTAGTTATGTAAGATGTACTGTACATGAATTTATAAAAATAGTTTATAGAAATTAGATATTGTAGCATATACATTTGTAAATATTATAAGATTGTAGTATCTAGGCATCACCATGTACATTGTAAACGCCATACGCCGCGGCTACGTATTCAGGTAGGGGCATAAAACCCTTCGCGCGTACTCGTACCCGAAGCGTGACTAGTCAAGGCCTGCTTCGAAAATAAGTATAAAAACAAGATAAGTCGCAGTCGAAATTGAGGAGGCAACCAAGTAACCATTCCTTGGAACGGAATAGCCAGGACCTTCGTGAAATAGGCTATGCACTTCCAGGACCTTCGTGAAACATGCTATGCACTTCCAGGACCTTCGTGAAACATGCTATGCACTTCCAGGATCTTCGTAAACCATGCTATGCACTCTCAGAACTCTAGACTCGCACAAGGAGCAGCCAGGACATTTGTGAACCAGGCTATGCACTCCGAGGACCTTCGTGAACCAGGCTATTTATTCCCAGGACTCTCGACTCGCTCAGGGAGCAGCCAGGAACTTCGTGAAATAGGCTATGCACTCCCAGGACCTTCGTAAACCATGCTATGCACTCCCAGGACTCTCTACTCGCTCAGGAAGCAGCCAGGACCTTCCTGAAACAGGCTATGCACTTCCAGGACCATCGCGAAACATGCTATGCACTTCCAGGACCTTCGTGAAACATACCATGCACTTCCAGGACCTTCGTGAAACATGCTATGCACTTCCAGGACCTTCGTGAAACATACTATGCACTTCCAGGACCTTCGTGAAACATGCTATGCACTTCCAGGTCCTTCGTGAAACATGCTATGCACTTCTAGGACCTTCGTGAACCAGGCTATGCATTCCCAGGACTCTCGACTCGCTCAGGGAGCAGCCAGGACCTTCGTAAAACAGTCCATGCACTTCCAGGACCTTCGTGAAACATGCTATGCACTTCCAGGACCTTCGTGAAACATGCTATGCACTCCCAGGACCTTCGTAAACCATGCTGTGCACTCCCAGGACTCTCGACTCGCTCAGGGAGCAGCCAGGACCTTCGTGAAATAGGCTATGCACTCCAAGGACCTTCGTAAACCATGCAATGCACTCCCAGGACTCTCGACTCGCTCAGGGAGCCGCCAGGACCTTCCTGAAACAGGCTATGCACTTCCAGGACCTTCGTGAAACATGCTATGCACTTCCAGGACCATCGTGAACCAGGCTATGCATTCCCAGGACATTCGTGAACCATGCTATGCACTCCCAGAACTCTAGACTCGCTCAAGGAGCAGCCAGGACCTTCGTAAACCAAGCTATGCACTTCCAGGACCTTCGTAAACCATGCAATGCATTCCCAGGACTCTCGACTCGCTCAGGGAGAAGCCAGGACCTTCGTAAACCAAGCTATGCACTCCCAGGACCTTCGTGAACCAGGCTATGCATTCCCAGGACCTTCGTGCACCATGCTGTGCAGTCCCAGAACTCTAGACTCGCTCAGGGAGCTGCCAGGACCTTCGTGAAATAGGCTATGCACTCCCAAGACCTTCGTAAACCATGCTATGCACTCCCAGGACTCTCGACTCGCTCAGGGAGCAGCCAGGACCTTCGTGAACCAGGCTATGCATTCCCAGGACCTTCGTGCACCATGCTGTGCAGTCCCAGAACTCTAGACTCGCTCAGGGAGCTGCCAGGACCTTCGTGAAACAGGCTATGCACTTCCAGGACCTTCGTCAACCAGGCTATGCATTCCCAGGACTCTCGACTCGCTCAGGGAGCAGCCAGGACCTTCGTGAACCAGGCTATGCATTCCCAGGACTCTCGACTCGCTCAGGGAGCAGCCAGGACCTTCGTAAACCATGCTATGCACTCCCAGGCCTCTCGACTCGCTCAGGGAGCAGCCAGGAACTTCGTAAACCAAGCTAGGCACTTCCAGGACCTTCGTGAAACATGCTATGCACTTCCAGGACTCTCGACTCGCTCAGGGAGCAGCCAGGACCTTCCAGAAACATGCTATGCACTTCCAGGACCTTCGTGAAACATACTATGCACTTCCAGGACCTTCGTGAACCAGGCTATGCATTCCCAGGACTCTCGACTCGCTCAGGGAGAAGCCAGGACCTTCGTAAATCAAGCCATGCACTCCCAGGACCTTCGTGCACCATGCTGTGCACTTCCAGAACTCTAGACTCGCTCAGGGAGCAGCCAGGACCTTCGTAAACCATGCTATGCACTCCCAGGCCTCTCGACTCGCTCAGGGAGCAGCCAGGACCTTCCTGAAACATGCTATGCACTCCCAGGACCTTCGTAAATCATGCTATGCACTCCCAGGACCTTCGTAAACCATGCTATGCACTCCCAGGACCTTCGTAAACCATGCTATGCACTTCCAGGACTCTCGACTCGCTCAGGGAGCAGCCAGGACCTTCCTGAAACATGCTATGCACTTCCAGGACCTTCGTGAAACATACTATGCACTTCCAGGACCTTCGTAAACCAAGCTATGCACTCCCAGAACCTTTGTGCACCATGCTGTGCACTTCCAGAACTCTAGACTCGCTGAGGGAGCAGCCAGGACCTTCCTGAAACATGCTATGCACTTCCAGGACCTTCGCGAACCAGGCTGTGCATTCCCAGGACCTTCGTGAACCATGCTATGCACTCCCAGGACTCTCGACTCGCTCAGGGAGCAGCCAGGACCTTCCTGAAACAGGCTATGCACTTCCAGGACCTTCGTGAAACATACTATGCACTTCCAGGATCTTCGTGAAACATGCTATGCACTTACAGGACCTTCGTGAAACATACTATGCACTTCCAGGACCTTCGTGAAACATACTATGCACTGCCAGGACCTTCGTAAACCATGCTATGCACTCCCAGGACTCTCGACTCGCTCAGGGAGCAGCCAGGACCTTCGTAAACCATGCTATGCACTCCCAGGCCTCTCGACTCGCTCAGGGAGCAGCCAGGACCTTCCTGAAACATGCTATGCACTTCCAGGATCTTCGTGAAACATACTATGCACTTCCAGGACCTTCGTGAACCAGGCTATGCATTCCCAGGACTCTCGACTCGCTCAGGGAGAAGCCAGGACCTTCGTAAACCAAGCTACGCACTCCCTGGTCCTTCGTGAACCAGGCTATGCATTCCCAGGACCTTCGTGAACCATGCTATGCACTCCCAGGACTCTCGACTCGCTCAGGGAGCAGCCAGGACTTTTCTGAACCAGGCTATGCATTCCCAGGACACTCGACTCGCTCAGGGAGCAGCCAGGACCTTCGTGAACCATGCTATGCACTCCCAGAACTCTAGACTCGCTCAAGGAGCAGCCAGGACCTTCGTAAACCAAGCTATGCACTTCCAGGACCTTCGTAAACCATGCAATGCATTCCCAGGACTCTCGACTCGCTCAGGGAGAAGCCAGGACCTTCGTAAACCAAGCTATGCACTCCCAGGACCTTCGTGAACCAGGCTATGCATTCCCAGGACCTTCGTGCACCATGCTGTGCAGTCCCAGAACTCTAGACTCGCTCAGGGAGCTGCCAGGACCTTCGTGAAATAGGCTATGCACTCCCAGGACCTTCGTAAACCATGCTATGCACTCCCAGGACTCTCGACTCGCTCAGGGAGCAGCCAGGACCTTCGTGAACCAGGCTATGCATTCCCAGGACCTTCGTGCACCATGCTGTGCAGTCCCAGAACTCTAGACTCGCTCAGGGAGCTGCCAGGACCTTCGTGAAACAGGCTATGCACTTCCAGGACCTTCGTCAACCAGGCTATGCATTCCCAGGACTCTCGACTCGCTCAGGGAGCAGCCAGGACCTTCGTGAACCAGGCTATGCATTCCCAGGACTCTCGACTCGCTCAGGGAGCAGCCAGGACCTTCGTAAACCATGCTATGCACTCCCAGGCCTCTCGACTCGCTCAGGGAGCAGCCAGGAACTTCGTAAACCAAGCTAGGCACTTCCAGGACCTTCGTGAAACATGCTATGCACTTCCAGGACTCTCGACTCGCTCAGGGAGCAGCCAGGACCTTCCAGAAACATGCTATGCACTTCCAGGACCTTCGTGAAACATACTATGCACTTCCAGGACCTTCGTGAACCAGGCTATGCATTCCCAGGACTCTCGACTCGCTCAGGGAGAAGCCAGGACCTTCGTAAATCAAGCCATGCACTCCCAGGACCTTCGTGCACCATGCTGTGCACTTCCAGAACTCTAGACTCGCTCAGGGAGCAGCCAGGACCTTCCTGAAACAGGCTATGCACTTCCAGGACCTTCGTGAAACATACTATGCACTTCCAGGATCTTCGTGAAACATGCTATGCACTTACAGGACCTTCGTGAAACATACTATGCACTTCCAGGACCTTCGTGAAACATACTATGCACTGCCAGGACCTTCGTAAACCATGCTATGCACTCCCAGGACTCTCGACTCGCTCAGGGAGCAGCCAGGACCTTCGTAAACCATGCTATGCACTCCCAGGCCTCTCGACTCGCTCAGGGAGCAGCCAGGACCTTCCTGAAACATGCTATGCACTTCCAGGATCTTCGTGAAACATACTATGCACTTCCAGGACCTTCGTGAACCAGGCTATGCATTCCCAGGACTCTCGACTCGCTCAGGGAGAAGCCAGGACCTTCGTAAACCAAGCTACGCACTCCCTGGTCCTTCGTGAACCAGGCTATGCATTCCCAGGACCTTCGTGAACCATGCTATGCACTCCCAGGACTCTCGACTCGCTCAGGGAGCAGCCAGGACTTTTCTGAACCAGGCTATGCATTCCCAGGACACTCGACTCGCTCAGGGAGCAGCCAGGACCTTCGTGAACCAGGCTATGCATTCCCAGGAATCTCGACTCGCTCAGGGAGCAGCCAGGACCTTCGTGAAACTGGCTATGCACTTCCAGGACCTTCGTGAAACATACTATGCACTTCCAGGACCTTCGTGAACCAGGCTATGCACTCCCAGGACTCTCGACTCGCTCAGGGAGCAGCCAGGACCTTCGTAAAGCAGGCTATGCACTTCGAGGACCTACGTGAAACATGCTATGCCCTTCCAGGACCTTCGCGAACCAGGCTATGCATTCCCAGGACCTTCGTGAACCATGCTATGCACTCCCAGAACTCTAGACTCGCTCAAGGAGCAGACAGGACCTTCGTGAACCATGCTATGCACTCCCAGAACTCTAGACTCGCTCAAGGAGCAGCCAGGACCTTCGTAAACCAAGCTATGCACTTCCAGGACCTTCGTAAACCATGCAATGCATTCCCAGGACTCTCGACTCGCTCAGGGAGAAGCCAGGACCTTCGTAAACCAAGCTATGCACTCCCAGGACCTTCGTGAACCAGGCTATGCATTCCCAGGACCTTCGTGCACCATGCTGTGCAGTCCCAGAACTCTAGACTCGCTCAGGGAGCTGCCAGGACCTTCGTGAAATAGGCTATGCACTCCCAGGACCTTCGTAAACCATGCTATGCACTCCCAGGACTCTCGACTCGCTCAGGGAGCAGCCAGGACCTTCGTGAACCAGGCTATGCATTCCCAGGACCTTCGTGCACCATGCTGTGCAGTCCCAGAACTCTAGACTCGCTCAGGGAGCTGCCAGGACCTTCGTGAAACAGGCTATGCACTTCCAGGACCTTCGTCAACCAGGCTATGCATTCCCAGGACTCTCGACTCGCTCAGGGAGCAGCCAGGACCTTCGTGAACCAGGCTATGCATTCCCAGGACTCTCGACTCGCTCAGGGAGCAGCCAGGACCTTCGTAAACCATGCTATGCACTCCCAGGCCTCTCGACTCGCTCAGGGAGCAGCCAGGAACTTCGTAAACCAAGCTAGGCACTTCCAGGACCTTCGTGAAACATGCTATGCACTTCCAGGACTCTCGACTCGCTCAGGGAGCAGCCAGGACCTTCCAGAAACATGCTATGCACTTCCAGGACCTTCGTGAAACATACTATGCACTTCCAGGACCTTCGTGAACCAGGCTATGCATTCCCAGGACTCTCGACTCGCTCAGGGAGAAGCCAGGACCTTCGTAAATCAAGCCATGCACTCCCAGGACCTTCGTGCACCATGCTGTGCACTTCCAGAACTCTAGACTCGCTCAGGGAGCAGCCAGGACCTTCGTAAACCATGCTATGCACTCCCAGGCCTCTCGACTCGCTCAGGGAGCAGCCAGGACCTTCCTGAAACATGCTATGCACTCCCAGGACCTTCGTAAATCATGCTATGCACTCCCAGGACCTTCGTAAACCATGCTATGCACTCCCAGGACCTTCGTAAACCATGCTATGCACTTCCAGGACTCTCGACTCGCTCAGGGAGCAGCCAGGACCTTCCTGAAACATGCTATGCACTTCCAGGACCTTCGTGAAACATACTATGCACTTCCAGGACCTTCGTAAACCAAGCTATGCACTCCCAGAACCTTTGTGCACCATGCTGTGCACTTCCAGAACTCTAGACTCGCTGAGGGAGCAGCCAGGACCTTCCTGAAACATGCTATGCACTTCCAGGACCTTCGCGAACCAGGCTGTGCATTCCCAGGACCTTCGTGAACCATGCTATGCACTCCCAGGACTCTCGACTCGCTCAGGGAGCAGCCAGGACCTTCCTGAAACAGGCTATGCACTTCCAGGACCTTCGTGAAACATACTATGCACTTCCAGGATCTTCGTGAAACATACTATGCACTTCCAGGACCTTCGTGAAACATGCTATGCACTCCCAGAACTCTAGACTCGCTCGAGGAGCAGCCAGGAACTTCGTAAACCAAGCTAGGCACTCCCAGGACCTTCGTAAACCATGCTATGAACTCCCAGGACTCTTGACTCGCTCAGGGAGCAGCCAGGTCCTTCCTGAAACATGCTATGCACATCCAGGACCTTCGTGAAACATACTATGCACTTCCAGGACCTTCGTGAACCAGGCTATGCATTCCCAGGACTCTCGACTCGCTCAGGGAGAAGCCAGGACCTTCGTAAACCAAGCTATGCACTCCCAGGACCTTCGTGCACCATGCTGTGCACTTCCAGAACTCTAGACTCGCTCAGGGAGCAGCCAGGACCTTCGTAAACCATGCTATGCACTCCCAGGCCTCTCGACTCGCTCAGGGAGCAGCCAGGACCTTCCTGAAACATGCTATGCACTTCCAGGACCTTCGTGAAACATACTATGCACTTCCAGGACCTTCGTGAAACATGCTATGCACTCCCAGGCCTCTCGACTCGCTCAGGGAGCAGCCAGGACCTTCCTGAAACATGCTATGCAGTTCCAGGACCTTCGTGAAACATACTATGCACTTCCAGGACCTTCGTGAACCAGGCTATGCATTCCCAGAACTCTAGACTCGCTCAGGGAGCAGCCAGGACCTTCGTAAACCATGCTATGCACTCCCAGGCCTCTCGGCTCGCTCAGGGAGCAGCCAGGACCTTCCTGAAACATGCTATGCACTCCCAGGACCTTCGTAAACCATGCTATGCACTCCCAGGACCTTCGTAAACCATGCTATGCACTCCCAGGACTCTCGACTCGCTCAGGGAGCAGCCAGGACCTTCGTAAACCAAGCTATGCACTTCCAGGACCTTCGTGCACCATGCTGTGCACTTCCAGAACTCTAGACTCGCTTAGGGAGCAGCCAGGACCTTCGTAAACCATGCTATGCACTCCCAGGCCTCTCGGCTCGCTCAGGGAGCAGCCAGGACCTTCGTAAACCATGCTATGCACTCCCAGGCCTCTCGACTCGCTCAGGGAGCAGCCAGGACCTTCGTAAACCAAGATATGCACTCCCAGGACCTTCGTGAACCAGGCTATGCATTCCCAGGACCTTCGTGCACCATGCTGTGCAGTCCCAGAACTCTAGACTCGCTCAGGGAGCTGCCAGGACCTTCGTGAAATAGGCTATGCACTCCCAGGACCTTCGTAAACCATGCTATGCATTCCCAGGACTCTCGACTCGCTCAGGGAGCAGCCAGGACCTTCGTGAACCAGGCTATGCATTCCCAGGACTCTCGACTCGCTCAGGGAGCAGCCAGGACCTTCGTGAACCATGCTATGCACTCCCAGAACTCTAGACTCGCTCAAGGAGCAGCCAGGACCTTCGTAAACCAAGCTATGCACTTCCAGGACCTTCGTAAACCATGCAATGCATTCCCAGGACTCTCGACTCGCTCAGGGAGAAGCCAGGACCTTCGTAAACCAAGCTATGCACTCCCAGGACCTTCGTGAACCAGGCTATGCATTCCCAGGACCTTCGTGCACCATGCTGTGCAGTCCCAGAACTCTAGACTCGCTCAGGGAGCTGCCAGGACCTTCGTGAAATAGGCTATGCACTCCCAGGACCTTCGTAAACCATGCTATGCACTCCCAGGACTCTCGACTCGCTCAGGGAGCAGCCAGGACCTTCGTGAACCAGGCTATGCATTCCCAGGACCTTCGTGCACCATGCTGTGCAGTCCCAGAACTCTAGACTCGCTCAGGGAGCTGCCAGGACCTTCGTGAAACATGCTATGCACTTCCAGGACCTTCGTAAACCATGCTATGCACTCCCAGGACTCTCGACTCGCTCAGGGAGCAGCCAGGACCTTCCTGAAACAGGCTATGCACTTCCAGGACCTTCGTGAAACATACTATGCACTTCCAGGATCTTCGTGAAACATGCTATGCACTTACAGGACCTTCGTGAAACATACTATGCACTTCCAGGACCTTCGTGAAACATACTATGCACTTCCAGGACCTTCGTAAACCATGCTATGCACTCCCAGGACTCTCGACTCGCTCAGGGAGCAGCCAGGACCTTCGTAAACCATGCTATGCACTCCCAGGCCTCTCGACTCGCTCAGGGAGCAGCCAGGACCTTCCTGAAACATGCTATGCACTTCCAGGACCTTCGTGAAACATACTATGCACTTCCAGGACCTTCGTGAACCAGGCTATGCATTCCCAGGACTCTCGACTCGCTCAGGGAGAAGCCAGGACCTTCGTAAATCAAGCCATGCACTCCCAGGACCTTCGTGCACCATGCTGTGCACTTCCAGAACTCTAGACTCGCTCAGGGAGCAGCCAGGACCTTCGTAAACCATGCTATGCACTCCCAGGCCTCTCGACTCGCTCAGGGAGCAGCCAGGACCTTCCTGAAACATGCTATGCACTCCCAGGACCTTCGTAAATCATGCTATGCACTCCCAGGACCTTCGTAAACCATGCTATGCACTCCCAGGACCTTCGTAAACCATGCTATGCACTTCCAGGACTCTCGACTCGCTCAGGGAGCAGCCAGGACCTTCCTGAAACATGCTATGCACTTCCAGGACCTTCGTGAAACATACTATGCACTTCCAGGACCTTCGTAAACCAAGCTATGCACTCCCAGAACCTTTGTGCACCATGCTGTGCACTTCCAGAACTCTAGACTCGCTCAGGGAGCAGCCAGGACCTTCGTAAACCATGCTATGCACTCCGAGGCCTCTCGACTCGCTCAGGGAGCAGCCAGGACCATCCTGAAACATGCTATGCACTTCCAGGACCTTCGTGACACATACTATGCACTTCCAGGACCTTCGTGAACCAGGCTATGCATTCCCAGGACTCTCGACTCGCTCAGGGAGAAGCCAGGACCTTCGTAAACCAAGCTATGCACTCCCAGGACCTTCGTGCACCATGCTGTGCACTCCCAGGACTCTCGACTCGCTGAGGGAGCAGCCAGGACCTTCCTGAAACATGCTATGCACTTCCAGGACCTTCGTGAAACATGCTATGCACTTCCAGGACCTTCGTAAACCATGCTATGCACTCCCAGGACCTTCGTAAACCATGCTATGCACTCCCAGGACCTTCGTAAACCATGCTATGCACTCCCAGGACTCTCGACTCGATCAGGGAGCAGCCAGGACCTTCGTAAAGCAGGCTATGCACTTCGAGGACCTACGTGAAACATGCTATGCCCTTCCAGGACCTTCGCGAACCAGGCTATGCATTACCAGGACCTTCGTGAACCATGCTATGCACTCCCAGGACTCTCGACTCGCTCAGGGAGCAGCCAGGACCTTCCTGAAACAGGCTATGCACTTCCAGGACCTTCGTGAAACATACTATGCACTTCCAGGATCTTCGTGAAACATGCTATGCACTTACAGGACCTTCGTGAAACATACTATGCACTTCCAGGACCTTCGTGAAACATACTATGCACTTCCAGGACCTTCGTGCACCATGCTGTGCACTCCCAGGACTCTCGACTCGCTGAGGGAGCAGCCAGGACCTTCCTGAAACATGCTATGCACTTCCAGGACCTTCGCGAACCAGGCTGTGCATTCCCAGGACCTTCGTGAACCATGCTATGCACTCCCAGGACTCTCGACTCGCTCAGGGAGCAGCCAGGACCTTCGTAAACCATGCTATGCACTCCCAGGCCTCTCGACTCGCTCAGGGAGCAGCCAGGACCTTCCTGAAACATGCTATGCACTTCCAGGACCTTCGTGAAACATACTATGCACTTCCAGGACCTTCGTGAAACATGCTATGCACTCCCAGGCCTCTCGACTCGCTCAGGGAGCAGCCAGGACCTTCCTGAAACATGCTATGCAGTTCCAGGACCTTCGTGAAACATACTATGCACTTCCAGGACCTTCGTGAACCAGGCTATGCATTCCCAGAACTCTAGACTCGCTCAGGGAGCAGCCAGGACCTTCGTAAACCATGCTATGCACTCCCAGGCCTCTCGGCTCGCTCAGGGAGCAGCCAGGACCTTCCTGAAACATGCTATGCACTCCCAGGACCTTCGTAAACCATGCTATGCACTCCCAGGACCTTCGTAAACCATGCTATGCACTCCCAGGACTCTCGACTCGCTCAGGGAGCAGCCAGGACCTTCGTAAACCAAGCTATGCACTTCCAGGACCTTCGTGCACCATGCTGTGCACTTCCAGAACTCTAGACTCGCTTAGGGAGCAGCCAGGACCTTCGTAAACCATGCTATGCACTCCCAGGCCTCTCGGCTCGCTCAGGGAGCAGCCAGGACCTTCGTAAACCATGCTATGCACTCCCAGGCCTCTCGACTCGCTCAGGGAGCAGCCAGGACCTTCGTAAACCAAGATATGCACTCCCAGGACCTTCGTGAACCAGGCTATGCATTCCCAGGACCTTCGTGCACCATGCTGTGCAGTCCCAGAACTCTAGACTCGCTCAGGGAGCTGCCAGGACCTTCGTGAAATAGGCTATGCACTCCCAGGACCTTCGTAAACCATGCTATGCACTCCCAGGACTCTCGACTCGCTCAGGGAGCAGCCAGGACCTTCGTGAACCAGGCTATGCATTCCCAGGACCTTCGTGCACCATGCTGTGCAGTCCCAGAGCTCTAGACTCGCTCAGGGAGCTGCCAGGACCTTCGTGAAATAGGCTATGCACTCCCAGGACCTTCGTAAACCATGCTATGCACTCCCAGGACTCTCGACTCGCTCAGGGAGCAGCCAGGACTTTCCTGAAACAGGCTATGCACTTCCAGGACCTTCGTCAACCAGGCTATGCATTCCCAGGACTCTCGACTCGCTCAGGGAGCAGCCAGGACCTTCGTGAACCAGGCTATGCATTCCCAGGACTCTCGACTCGCTCAGGGAGCAGCCAGGACCTTCGTGAACCAGGCTATGCATTCCCAGGACTCTCGACTCGCTCAGGGAGCAGCCAGGACCTTCGTAAACCATGCTATGCACTCCCAGGCCTCTCGACTCGCTCAGGGAGCAGCCAGGACCTTCGTAAACCATGCTGTGCACTTCCAGAACTCTAGACTCGCTTGAGGAGCAGCCAGGAACTTCGTGAACCATGCTATGCACTCCCAGAACTCTAGACTCGCTCAAGGAGCAGCCAGGACCTTCGTAAACCAAGCTATGCACTTCCAGGACCTTCGTAAACCATGCAATGCATTCCCAGGACTCTCGACTCGCTCAGGGAGAAGCCAGGACCTTCGTAAACCAAGCTATGCACTCCCAGGACCTTCGTGAACCAGGCTATGCATTCCCAGGACCTTCGTGCACCATGCTGTGCAGTCCCAGAACTCTAGACTCGCTCAGGGAGCTGCCAGGACCTTCGTGAAATAGGCTATGCACTCCCAGGACCTTCGTAAACCATGCTATGCACTCCCAGGACTCTCGACTCGCTCAGGGAGCAGCCAGGACCTTCGTGAACCAGGCTATGCATTCCCAGGACCTTCGTGCACCATGTTGTGCAGTCCCAGAACTCTAGACTCGCTCAGGGAGCTGCCAGGACCTTCGTGAAACATGCTATGCACTTCCAGGACCTTCGTAAACCATGCTATGCACTCCCAGGACTCTCGACTCGCTCAGGGAGCAGCCAGGACCTTCCTGAAACAGGCTATGCACTTCCAGGACCTTCGTGAAACATACTATGCACTTCCAGGATCTTCGTGAAACATGCTATGCACTTACAGGACCTTCGTGAAACATACTATGCACTTCCAGGACCTTCGTGAAACATACTATGCACTTCCAGGACCTTCGTAAACCATGCTATGCACTCCCAGGACTCTCGACTCGCTCAGGGAGCAGCCAGGACCTTCGTAAACCATGCTATGCACTCCCAGGCCTCTCGACTCGCTCAGGGAGCAGCCAGGACCTTCCTGAAACATGCTATGCACTTCCAGGACCTTCGTGAAACATACTATGCACTTCCAGGACCTTCGTGAACCAGGCTATGCATTCCCAGGACTCTCGACTCGCTCAGGGAGAAGCCAGGACCTTCGTAAATCAAGCCATGCACTCCCAGGACCTTCGTGCACCATGCTGTGCACTTCCAGAACTCTAGACTCGCTCAGGGAGCAGCCAGGACCTTCGTAAACCATGCTATGCACTCCCAGGCCTCTCGACTCGCTCAGGGAGCAGCCAGGACCTTCCTGAAACATGCTATGCACTCCCAGGACCTTCGTAAATCATGCTATGCACTCCCAGGACCTTCGTAAACCATGCTATGCACTCCCAGGACCTTCGTAAACCATGCTATGCACTTCCAGGACTCTCGACTCGCTCAGGGAGCAGCCAGGACCTTCCTGAAACATGCTATGCACTTCCAGGACCTTCGTGAAACATACTATGCACTTCCAGGACCTTCGTAAACCAAGCTATGCACTCCCAGAACCTTTGTGCACCATGCTGTGCACTTCCAGAACTCTAGACTCGCTCAGGGAGCAGCCAGGACCTTCGTAAACCATGCTATGCACTCCGAGGCCTCTCGACTCGCTCAGGGAGCAGCCAGGACCATCCTGAAACATGCTATGCACTTCCAGGACCTTCGTGAAACATACTATGCACTTCCAGGACCTTCGTGAACCAGGCTATGCATTCCCAGGACTCTCGACTCGCTCAGGGAGAAGCCAGGACCTTCGTAAACCAAGCTATGCACTCCCAGGACCTTCGTGCACCATGCTGTGCACTCCCAGGACTCTCGACTCGCTGAGGGAGCAGCCAGGACCTTCCTGAAACATGCTATGCACTTCCAGGACCTTCGTGAAACATGCTATGCACTTCCAGGACCTTCGTAAACCATGCTATGCACTCCCAGGACCTTCGTAAACCATGCTATGCACTCCCAGGACCTTCGTAAACCATGCTATGCACTCCCAGGACTCTCGACTCGATCAGGGAGCAGCCAGGACCTTCGTAAAGCAGGCTATGCACTTCGAGGACCTACGTGAAACATGCTATGCCCTTCCAGGACCTTCGCGAACCAGGCTATGCATTACCAGGACCTTCGTGAACCATGCTATGCACTCCCAGGACTCTCGACTCGCTCAGGGAGCAGCCAGGACCTTCCTGAAACATGCTATGCACTTCCAGGATCTTCGTGAAACATACTATGCACTTCCAGGACCTTCGTGCACCATGCTATGCACTCCCAGGCCTCTCGACTCGCTCAGGGAGCAGCCAGGACCTTCGTAAACCATGCTGTGCACTTCCAGAACTCTAGACTCGCTCGAGGAGCAGCCAGGAACTTCGTAAACCAAGCTAGGCACTCCCAGGACCTTCGTAAACCATGCTATGAACTCCCAGGACTCTTGACTCGCTCAGGGAGCAGCCAGGACCTTCGTAAACCAAGCTATGCACTTCCAGGACCTTCGTGCACCATGCTGTGCACTTCCAGAACTCTAGAATCGCTCAGGGAGCAGCCAGGACCTTCGTAAACCATGCTATGCACTTCCAGGCCTCTCGACTCGCTCAGGGAGCAGCCAGGACCTTCCTGAAACATGCTATGCACTTCCAGGACCTTCGTGAAACATACTATGCACTTCCAGGACCTTCGTGAACCAGGCTATGCATTCCCAGGACTCTCGACTCGCTCAGGGAGAAGCCAGGACCTTCGTAAACCATGCTATGCACTCCCAGGACCTTCGTAAACCATGCTATGCACTCCCAGGACTCTCGACTCGCTCAGGGAGCAGCCAGGACCTTCCTGAAACATGCTATGCACTTCCAGGACCTTCGTGAAACATACTATGCACTTCCAGGACCTTGGTAAACCAAGCTATGCACTCCCAGGACCTTTGTGCACCATGCTGTGCACTTCCAGAACTCTAGACTCGCTCAGGGAGCAGCCAGGACCTTCGTAAACCATGCTATGCACTCCCAGGACTCTCGACTCGCTCAGGGAGCAGCCAGGACCTTCCTGAAACATGCTATGCACTTCCAGGATCTTCGTGAAACATACTATGCACTTCCAGGACCTTCGTGCACCATGCTATGCACTCCCAGGCCTCTCGACTCGCTCAGGGAGCAGCCAGGACCTTCGTAAACCATGCTGTGCACTTCCAGAACTCTAGACTCGCTCAGGGAGCTGCCAGGACCTTCGTGAAATAGGCTATGCACTCCCAGGACCTTCGTAAACCATGCTATGCACTCCCAGGACTCTCGACTCGCTCAGGGAGCAGCCAGGACCTTCGTGAACCAGGCTATGCATTCCCAGGACCTTCGTGCACCATGCTGTGCAGTCCCAGAACTCTAGACTCGCTCAGGGAGCTGCCAGGACCTTCGTGAAATAGGCTATGCACTCCCAGGACCTTCGTAAACCATGCTATGCACTCCCAGGACTCTTGACTCGCTCAGGGAGCAGCCAGGACCTTCGTAAACCAAGCTATGCACTCCCAGGACCTTCGTGCACCATGCTGTGCACTTCCAGAACTCTAGACTCGCTCAGGGAGCAGCCAGGACCTTCGTAAACCATGCTATGCACTCCCAGGCCTCTCGACTCGCTCAGGGAGCAGCCAGGACCTTCCTGAAACATGCTATGCACTCCCAGGACCTTCGTAAATCATGCTATGCACTCCCAGGACCTTCGTAAACCATGCTATGCACTTCCAGGACTCTCGACTCGCTCAGGGAGCAGCCAGGACCTTCCTGAAACATGCTATGCACTTCCAGGATCTTCGTGAAACATACTATGCACTTCCAGGACCTTCGTAAACCATGCTATGCACTCCGAGGCCTCTCGATTCGCTCAGGGAGCAGCCAGGACCATCCTGAAACATGCTATGCACTTCCAGGACCTTCGTGAAACATACTATGCACTTCCAGGACCTTCGTGAACCAGGCTATGCATTCCCAGGACTCTCGACTCGCTCAGGGAGAAGCCAGGACCTTCGTAAACCAAGCTATGCACTCCCAGGACCTTCGTGCACCATGCTGTGCACTCCCAGGACTCTCGACTCGCTGAGGGAGCAGCCAGGACCTTCCTGAAACATGCTATGCACTTCCAGGACCTTCGTGAAACATGCTATGCACTTCCAGGACCTTCGTAAACCATGCTATGCACTCCCAGGACCTTCGTAAACCATGCTATGCACTCCCAGGACCTTCGTAAACCATGCTATGCACTCCCAGGCCTCTCGACTCGCTCAGGGAGCAGCCAGGACCTTCGTAAACCATGCTGTGCACTTCCAGAACTCTAGACTCGCTCGAGGAGCAGCCAGGAACTTCGTAAACCAAGCTAGGCACTTCCAGGACCTTCGTGAAACATGCTATGCACTTCCAGGACTCTCGACTCGCTCAGGGAGCAGCCAGGACCATCCTGAAACATGCTATGCACTTCCAGGACCTTCGTGAAACATACTATGCACTTCCAGGACCTTCGTGAACCAGGCTATGCATTCCCAGGACTCTCGACTCGCTCAGGGAGAAGCCAGGACCTTCGTAAACCAAGCTATGCACTCCCAGGACCTTCGTGCACCATGCTGTGCACTCCCAGGACTCTCGACTCGCTGAGGGAGCAGCCAGGACCTTCCTGAAACATGCTATGCACTTCCAGGACCTTCGTGAAACATGCTATGCACTTCCAGGACCTTCGTAAACCATGCTATGCACTCCCAGGACCTTCGTAAACCATGCTATGCACTCCCAGGACCTTCGTAAACCATGCTATGCACTCCCAGGCCTCTCGACTCGCTCAGGGAGCAGCCAGGACCTTCGTAAACCATGCTGTGCACTTCCAGAACTCTAGACTCGCTCGAGGAGCAGCCAGGAACTTCGTAAACCAAGCTAGGCACTCCCAGGACCTTCGTAAACCATGCTATGAACTCCCAGGACTCTTGACTCGCTCAGGGAGCAGCCAGGACCTTCGTAAACCAAGCTATGCCCTCCCAGGACCTTCGTGCACCATGCTGTGCACTTCCAGAACTCTAGAATCGCTCAGGGAGCAGCCAGGACCTTCGTGAACCAGGCTATGCATTCCCAGGACCTTCGTGAACCATGCTATGCACTCCCAGAACTCTAGACTCGCTCAAGGAGCAGCCAGGACCTTCGTAAACCAAGCTATGCACTCCCAGGACCTTCGTGAACCAGGCTATGCATTCCCAGGACCTTCGTGCAACATGCTGTGCAGTCCCAGAACTCTAGACTCGCTCAGGGAGCTGCCAGGACCTTCGTGAAATAGGCTATGCACTCCCAGGACCTTCGTAAACCATGCTATGCACTCCCAGGACTCTCGACTCGCTCAGGGAGCAGCCAGGACCTTCGTGAACCAGGCTATGCATTCCCAGGACCTCCGTGCACCATGCTGTGCAGTCCCAGAACTCTAGACTCGCTCAGGGAGCTGCCAGGACCTTCGTGAAATAGGCTATGCACTCCCAGGACCTTCGTAAACCATGCTATGCACTCCCAGGACTCTCGACTCGCTCAGGGAGCAGCGAGGACTTTCCTGAAACAGGCTATGCACTTCCAGGACCTTCGTCAACCAGGCTATGCATTCCCAGGACTCTCGACTCGCTCAGGGAGCAGCCAGGACCTTCGTGAACCAGGCTATGCATTCCCAGGACTCTCGACTCGCTCAGGGAGCAGCCAGGACCTTCGTAAACCATGCTATGCACTCCCAGGCCTCTCGACTCGCTCAGGGAGCAGCCAGGACCTTCCTGAAACAGGCTATGCACTTCCAGGACCTTCGTGAAACATACTATGTACTTCCAGGACCTTCGTGAACCATGCTATGCACTCCCAGATCTCTAAGCTCGCTCAAGGAGCAGCCAGGACCTTCGTGAACCATGGTATGCACTCCCAGAACTCTAGACTCGCTCAAGGAGCAGCCAGGACATTCGTAAACCAAGCTATGCACTTCCAAGACCTTCGTAAACTATGCAATGCATTCCCAGGACTATCGACTCGCTCAGGGAGCAGGCAGGACCTTCGTAAAACAGTCTATGCACTTCCAGGACCTTCGTGAAACATGCTATGCACTTCCAGGTCCTTCGTGAAACATGCTATGCACTTCTAGGACCTTCGTAAACCATGCAATGCATTCCCAGGACTCTCGACTCGCTCAGGGAGAAGCCAGGACCTTCGTAAACCAAGCTAGGCACTCCCAGGACCTTCGTAAACCATGCTATGAACTCCCAGGACTCTTGACTCGCTCAGGGAGCAGCCAGGACCTTCCTGAAACATGCTATGCACATCCAGGACCTTCGTGAAACATACTATGCACTTCCAGGACCTTCGTAAACCATGCTATGCACTCCCAGGCCTCTCGACTCGCTCAGGGAGCAGCCAGGACCTTCCTGAAACATGCTATGCACTTCCAGGACCTTCGTGAAACATACTATGCACTTCCAGGACCTTCGTGAAACATGCTATGCACTCCCAGAACTCTAAACTCGCTCAAGGAGCAGCCAGGACCTTCGTGAACCATGGTATGCACTCCCAGAACTCTAGACTCGCTCAAGGAGCAGCCAGGACCTTCGTGAACCAGCCCTTGCACTCCCAGGACCTTCGTAAACCATGCTATGCACTCCCAGGACTCTCGACTCGCTCAGGGAGCAGCCAGGACCTTCCTGAAACATGCTATGCACTTCCAGGACCTTCGTGAAACATACTATGCACTTCCAGGACCTTCGTAAACCAAGCTATGCACTCCCAGGACCTTTGTGCACCATGCTGTGCACTTCCAGAACTCTAGACTCGCTCAGGGAGCAGCCAGGACCTTCGTAAACCATGCTATGCACTCCCAGGCCTCTCGACTCGCTCAGGGAGCAGCCAGGACCATCCTGAAACATGCTATGCACTTCCAGGATCTTCGTGAAACATACTATGCACTTCCAGGACCTTCGTGAAACATACTATGCACTTCCAGGACCTTCGTGAACCAGGCTATGCATTCCCAGGACTCTCGACTCGCTCAGGGAGCAGCCAGGACCTTCCTGAAACATGCTATGCACTTCCAGGACCTTCGTAAAACAGTCTATGCACTTCCAGGACCTTCGTGAACCATGCTATGCACTCCCAGAACTCTAGACTCGCTCAAGGAGCAGCCAGGACCTTCGTGATCCAGGCCTTGCACTCCCAGGACCTTCGTAAACCATGCTATGCACTCCCAGGACACTCGACTCGCTCAGGGAGCAGCCAGGACCTTCGTGAAATAGGCTATGCACTCCCAGGACCTTCGTAAACCATGCTATGCACTCCCAGGACTCTCGACTCGCTCAGGGAGCCGCCAGGACCTTCCTGAAACAGGCTATGCACTTCCAGGACCTTCGTGAAACATGCTATGCACTTCTAGGACCTTCGTAAACCATGCAATGCATTCCCAGGACTTTCGACTCGCTCAGGGAGCAGCCAGGACCTTCGTGAACCAGGCTATGTATTCCCAGGACTCTCGACTCGCTTAAGGAGCAGCCAGGACCTTCGAAAACCAAGCTATGCACTTCCAGGACCTTCGTAAACCATGCTATGCACTCCCAGGACTCTCGACTCGCTCAGGGAGCAGCCAGGACCTTCGTAAACCAAGCTATGCACTCCCAGGACCTTCGTAAACCATGCTATGCACTCCCAGGACTCTCGACTCGCTCAGGGAGCAGCCAGGACCTTCGTAAACCAAGCTATGCACTCCCAGGACCTTCGTAAACCATGCTATGCACTCCCAGGACTCTCGACTCGCTCAGGGAGCAGCCAGGACCTTCCTGAAACAGGCTATGTACTTCCAGGACCTTCGTGAAACATACTATGCACTTCCAGGACCTTCGTGAAGCATACTATGCACTTCCAGGACCTTAGTGAAACATGCTATGCACTTCCAGGACCATCGTGAACCAGGCTATGCATTCCCAGGACCTTCGTGAAGCATGCTATGCACTCCCAGGACTCTCGACTCGCTCAGGGAGCAGCCAGGACCTTCGTAAACCATGCTGTGCACTTCCAGAACTCTAGACTCGCTCGAGGAGCAGCCAGGAACTTCGTAAACCAAGCTAGGCACTCCCAGGACCTTCGTAAACCATGCTATGAACTCCCAGGACTCTTGACTCGCTCAGGGAGCAGCCAGGACCTTCGTAAACCAAGCTATGCACTCCCAGGACCTTCGTGCACCATGCTGTGCACTTCCAGAACTCTAGAATCGCTCAGGGAGCAGCCAGGACCTTCGTGAACCAGGCTATGCATTCCCAGGACTCTCGACTCGCTCAGGGAGCAGCCAGGACCTTCGTAAACCATGCTATGCACTCCCAGGCCTCTCGACTCGCTCAGGGAGCAGCCAGGACCTTCCTTAAACATGCTATGCACTTCGAGGACCTACGTGAAACATGCTATGCCCTTCCAGGACCTTCGCGAACCAGGCTATGCATTCCCAGGACCTTCGTGCACCATGCTGTGCAGTCCCAGAACTCTAGACTCGCTCAGGGAGCTGCCAGGACCTTCGTGAAATAGGCTATGCACTCCCAGGACCTTCGTAAACCATGCTATGCACTCCCAGGACTCTCGACTCGCTCAGGGAGCAGCCAGGACCTTCGTGAACCAGGCTATGCATTCCCAGGACCTTCGTGCACCATGCTGTGCAGTCCCAGAACTCTAGACTCGCTCAGGGAGCTGCCAGGACCTTCGTGAAATAGGCTATGCACTCCCAGGACCTTCGTAAACCATGCTATGCACTCCCAGGACTCTCGACTCGCTCAGGGAGCAGCCAGGACTTTCCTGAAACAGGCTATGCACTTCCAGGACCTTCGTCAACCAGGCTATGCATTCCCAGGACTCTCGACTCGCTCAGGGAGCAGCCAGGACCTTCGTGAACCAGGCTATGCATTCCCAGGACTCTCGACTCGCTCAGGGAGCAGCCAGGACCTTCGTAAACCATGCTATGCACTCCCAGGCCTCTCGACTCGCTCAGGGAGCAGCCAGGACCTTCGTAAACCATGCTGTGCACTTCCAGAACTCTAGACTCGCTTGAGGAGCAGCCAGGAACTTCGTGAACCATGCTATGCACTCCCAGAACTCTAGACTCGCTCAAGGAGCAGCCAGGACCTTCGTAAACCAAGCTATGCACTTCCAGGACCTTCGTAAACCATGCAATGCATTCCCAGGACTCTCGACTCGCTCAGGGAGAAGCCAGGACCTTCGTAAACCAAGCTATGCACTCCCAGGACCTTCGTGAACCAGGCTATGCATTCCCAGGACCTTCGTGCACCATGCTGTGCAGTCCCAGAACTCTAGACTCGCTCAGGGAGCTGCCAGGACCTTCCTGAAACAGGCTATGCACTTCCAGGACCTTCGTGAAACATACTATGCACTTCCAGGATCTTCGTGAAACATGCTATGCACTTACAGGACCTTCGTGAAACATACTATGCACTTCCAGGACCTTCGTGAAACATACTATGCACTTCCAGGACCTTCGTAAACCATGCTATGCACTCCCAGGACTCTCGACTCGCTCAGGGAGCAGCCAGGACCTTCGTAAACCATGCTATGCACTCCCAGGACCTTCGTAAACCATGCTATGAACTCCCAGGACTCTTGACTCGCTCAGGGAGCAGCCAGGACCTTCCTGAAACATGCTATGCACATCCAGGACCTTCGTGAAACATACTATGCACTTCCAGGACCTTCGTGAACCAGGCTATGCATTCCCAGGACTCTCGACTCGCTCAGGGAGAAGCCAGGACCTTCGTAAACCAAGCTATGCACTCCCAGGACCTTCGTGCACCATGCTGTGCACTTCCAGAACTCTAGACTCGCTCAGGGAGCAGCCAGGACCTTCGTAAACCATGCTATGCACTCCCAGGCCTCTCGACTCGCTCAGGGAGCAGCCAGGACCTTCCTGAAACATGCTATGCACTTCCAGGACCTTCGTGAAACATACTATGCACTTCCAGGACCTTCGTGAACCAGGCTATGCATTCCCAGAACTCTAGACTCGCTCAGGGAGCAGCCAGGACCTTCGTAAACCATGCTATGCACTCCCAGGCCTCTCGGCTCGCTCAGGGAGCAGCCAGGACCTTCCTGAAACATGCTATGCACTCCCAGGACCTTCGTAAACCATGCTATGCACTCCCAGGACCTTCGTAAACCATGCTATGCACTCCCAGGACTCTCGACTCGCTCAGGGAGCAGTCAGGACCTTCCTGAAACATGCTATGCACATCCAGGACCTTCGTGAAACATACTATGCACTTCCAGGACCTTCGTGAACCAGGCTATGCATTCCCAGGACTCTCGACTCGCTCAGGGAGAAGCCAGGACCTTCGTAAACCAAGCTATGCACTCCCAGGACCTTCGTGCACCATGCTGTGCACTTCCAGAACTCTAGACTCGCTCAGGGAGCAGCCAGGACCTTCGTAAACCATGCTATGCACATCCAGGACCTTCGTGAAACATACTATGCACTTCCAGGACCTTCGTGAACCAGGCTATGCATTCCCAGGACTCTCGACTCGCTCAGGGAGCAGCCAGGACCTTCGTAAACCATGCTATGCACTCCCAGGCCTCTCGACTCGCTCAGGGAGCAGCCAGGACCTTCCTGAAACATGCTATGCACTCCCAAGACCTTCGTAAACCATGCTATGCACTCCCAGGACTCTCGACTCGCTCAGGGAGCAGCCAGGACCTTCCTGAAACATGCTATGCACTTCCAGGATCTTCGTGAAACATACTATGCACTTCCAGGACCTTCGTGCACCATGCTATGCACTCCCAGGCCTCTCGACTCGCTCAGGGAGCAGCCAGGACCTTCGTAAACCATGCTGTGCACTTCCAGAACTCTAGACTCGCTCGAGGAGCAGCCAGGACCTTCGTAAACCAAGCTATGCACTTCCAGGACCTTCGTGCACCATGCTGTGCACTTCCAGAACTCTAGAATCGCTCAGGGAGCAGCCAGGACCTTCGTAAACCATGCTATGCACTTCCAGGCCTCTCGACTCGCTCAGGGAGCAGCCAGGACCTTCCTGAAACATGCTATGCACTTCCAGGACCTTCGTAAACCATGCTATGCACTCCCAGGACTCTCGACTCGCTCAGGGAGCAGCCAGGACCTTCGTGAACCAGGCTATGCATTCCCAGGACTCTCGACTCGCTCAGGGAGCAGCCAGGACCTTCGTGAACCAGGCTATGCATTCCCAGAACTCTAGACTCGCTCAGGGAGCAGCCAGGACCTTCGTAAACCATGCTATGCACTCCCAGGCCTCTCGGCTCGCTCAGGGAGAAGCCAGGACCTTCGTAAACCAAGCTATGCACTCCCAGGACCTTCGTGCACCATGCTGTGCACTTCCAGAACTCTAGACTCGCTCAGGGAGCAGCCAGGACCTTCGTAAACCATGCTATGCACATCCAGGACCTTCGTGAAACATACTATGCACTTCCAGGACCTTCGTGAACCAGGCTATGCATTCCCAGGACTCTCGACTCGCTCAGGGAGCAGCCAGGACCTTCGTAAACCATGCTATGCACTCCCAGGCCTCTCGACTCGCTCAGGGAGCAGCCAGGACCTTCCTGAAACATGCTATGCACTCCCAAGACCTTCGTAAACCATGCTATGCACTCCCAGGACTCTCGACTCGCTCAGGGAGCAGCCAGGACCTTCCTGAAACATGCTATGCACTTCCAGGATCTTCGTGAAACATACTATGCACTTCCAGGACCTTCGTGCACCATGCTATGCACTCCCAGGCCTCTCGACTCGCTCAGGGAGCAGCCAGGACCTTCGTAAACCATGCTGTGCACTTCCAGAACTCTAGACTCGCTCGAGGAGCAGCCAGGACCTTCGTAAACCAAGCTATGCACTTCCAGGACCTTCGTGCACCATGCTGTGCACTTCCAGAACTCTAGAATCGCTCAGGGAGCAGCCAGGACCTTCGTAAACCATGCTATGCACTTCCAGGCCTCTCGACTCGCTCAGGGAGCAGCCAGGACCTTCCTGAAACATGCTATGCACTTCCAGGACCTTCGTAAACCATGCTATGCACTCCCAGGACTCTCGACTCGCTCAGGGAGCAGCCAGGACCTTCGTGAACCAGGCTATGCATTCCCAGGACTCTCGACTCGCTCAGGGAGCAGCCAGGACCTTCGTAAACCATGCTATGCACTCCCAGGCCTCTCGACTCGCTCAGGGAGCAGCCAGGACCTTTGTAAACCATGCTGTGCACTTCCAGAACTCTAGACTCGCTCGAGGAGCAGCCAGGAACTTCGTAAACCAAGCTAGGCACTCCCAGGACCTTCGTAAGCCATGCTATGAACTCCCAGGACTCTTGACTCGCTCAGGGAGCAGCCAGGACCTTCCTGAAACATGCTATGCACTCCCAGGTCCTTCGTAAACCATGCTATGCACTCCCAGGACTCTCGACTCGCTCAGGGAGCAGCCAGGACCTTCGTAAACCATGCTATGCACTCCCAGGCCTCTCGACTCGCTCAGGGAGCAGCCAGGACCTTCCTGAAACAGGCTATGCACTTCCAGGACCTTCGTGAAACATACTATGCACTTCCAGGACCTTCGTGAACCATGCTATGCACTCCCAGATCTCTAAGCTCGCTCAAGGAGCAGCCAGGACCTTCGTGAACCATGGTATGCACTCCCAGAACTCTAGACTCGCTCAAGGAGCAGCCAGGACATTCGTAAACCAAGCTATGCACTTCCAAGACCTTCGTAAACTATGCAATGCATTCCCAGGACTATCGACTCGCTCAGGGAGCAGGCAGGACCTTCGTAAAACAGTCTATGCACTTCCAGGACCTTCGTGAAACATGCTATGCACTTCCAGGTCCTTCGTGAAACATGCTATGCACTTCTAGGACCTTCGTAAACCATGCAATGCATTCCCAGGACTCTCGACTCGCTCAGGGAGAAGCCAGGACCTTCGTAAACCAAGCTATGCACTCCCAGGACCTTCGTGAACCAGGCTATGCATTCCCCGGACCTTCGTAAACCATGCTATGCACTCCCAGGCCTCTCGACTCGCTCAGGGAGCAGCCAGGACCATCCTGAAACATGCTATGCACTTCCAGGATCTTCGTGAAACATACTATTCACTCCCAGGACTCTCGACTCGCTCAGGGAGCAGCCAGGACCTTCGTAAACCAAGCTAGGCACTCCCAGGACCTTCGTAAACCATGCTATGAACTCCCAGGACTCTTGACTCGCTCAGGGAGCAGCCAGGACCTTCCTGAAACATGCTATGCACTTCCAGGACCTTCGTGAAACATACTATGCACTTCCAGGACCTTCGTGAAACATGCTATGCACTCCCAGAACTCTAAACTCGCTCAAGGAGCAGCCAGGACCTTCGTGAACCATGGTATGCACTCCCAGAACTCTAGACTCGCTCAAGGAGCAGCCAGGACCTTCGTGAACCAGCCCTTGCACTCCCAGGACCTTCGTAAACCATGCTATGCACTCCCAGGACTCTCGACTCGCTCAGGGAGCAGCCAGGACCTTCCTGAAACATGCTATGCACTTCCAGGACCTTCGTGAAACATACTATGCACTTCCAGGACCTTCGTAAACCAAGCTATGCACTCCCAGGACCTTTGTGCACCATGCTGTGCACTTCCAGAACTCTAGACTCGCTCAGGGAGCAGCCAGGACCTTCGTAAACCATGCTATGCACTCCCAGGCCTCTCGACTCGCTCAGGGAGCAGCCAGGACCTTCGTAAACCATGCTGTGCACTTCCAGAACTCTAGACTCGCTCGAGGAGCAGCCAGGAACTTCGTAAACCAAGCTAGGCACTTCCAGGACCTTCGTGAAACATGCTATGCACTTCCAGGACTCTCGACTCGCTCAGGGAGCAGCCAGGACCTTCCAGAAACATGCTATGCACTTCCAGGACCTTCGTGAAACATACTATGCACTTCCAGGACCTTCGTGAACCAGGCTATGCATTCCCAGGACTCTCGACTCGCTCAGGGAGAAGCCAGGACCTTCGTAAATCAAGCCATGCACTCCCAGGACCTTCGTGCACCATGCTGTGCACTTCCAGAACTCTAGACTCGCTCAGGGAGCAGCCAGGACCTTCGTAAACCATGCTATGCACTCCCAGGCCTCTCGACTCGCTCAGGGAGCAGCCAGGACCTTCCTGAAACATGCTATGCACTCCCAGGACCTTCGTAAATCATGCTATGCACTCCCAGGACCTTCGTAAACCATGCTATGCACTCCCAGGACCTTCGTAAACCATGCTATGCACTTCCAGGACTCTCGACTCGCTCAGGGAGCAGCCAGGACCTTCCTGAAACATGCTATGCACTTCCAGGACCTTCGTGAAACATACTATGCACTTCCAGGACCTTCGTAAACCAAGCTATGCACTCCCAGGACCTTTGTGCACCATGCTGTGCACTTCCAGAACTCTAGACTCGCTCAGGGAGCAGCCAGGACCTTCGTAAACCATGCTATGCACTCCGAGGCCTCTCGACTCGCTCAGGGAGCAGCCAGGACCATCCTGAAACATGCTATGCATTTCCAGGACCTTCGTAAACCAAGCTATGCACTCCCAGGACCTTCGTGAACCAGGCTATGCATTCCCAGGACCTTCGTAAACCATGCTATGCACTCCCAGGCCTCTCGACTCGCTCAGGGAGCAGCCAGGACCATCCTGAAACATGCTATGCACTTCCAGGATCTTCGTGAAACATACTATTCACTCCCAGGACTCTCGACTCGCTCAGGGAGCAGCCAGGACCTTCGTAAACCAAGCTAGGCACTCCCAGGACCTTCGTAAACCATGCTATGAACTCCCAGGACTCTTGACTCGCTCAGGGAGCAGCCAGGACCTTCCTGAAACATGCTATGCACATCCAGGACCTTCGTGAAACATACTATGCACTTCCAGGACCTTCGTAAACCATGCTATGCACTCCCAGGCCTCTCGACTCGCTCAGGGAGCAGCCAGGACCTTCCTGAAACATGCTATGCACTGCCAGGACCTTCGTGAAACATACTATGCACTTCCAGGACCTTCGTGAAACATGCTATGCACTCCCAGAACTCTAAACTCGCTCAAGGAGCAGCCAGGACCTTCGTGAACCATGGTATGCACTCCCAGAACTCTAGACTCGCTCAAGGAGCAGCCAGGACCTTCGTGAACCAGCCCTTGCACTCCCAGGACCTTCGTAAACCATGCTATGCACTCCCAGGACTCTCGACTCGCTCAGGGAGCAGCCAGGACCTTCCTGAAACATGCTATGCACTTCCAGGACCTTCGTGAAACATACTATGCACTTCCAGGACCTTCGTAAACCAAGCTATGCACTCCCAGGACCTTTGTGCACCATGCTGTGCACTTCCAGGACTCTCGACTCGCTCAGGGAGCAGCCAGGACCTTCCTGAAACATGCTATGCACTTCCAGGACCTTCGTAAAACAGTCTATGCACTTCCAGGACCTTCGTGAACCATGCTATGCACTCCCAGAACTCTAGACTCGCTCAAGGAGCAGCCAGGACCTTCGTGATCCAGGCCTTGCACTCCCAGGACCTTCGTAAACCATGCTATGCACTCCCAGGACACTCGACTCGCTCAGGGAGCAGCCAGGACCTTCGTGAAATAGGCTATGCACTCCCAGGACCTTCGTAAACCATGCTATGCACTCCCAGGACTCTCGACTCGCTCAGGGAGCCGCCAGGACCTTCCTGAAACAGGCTATGCACTTCCAGGACCTTCGTGAAACATGCTATGCACTTCTAGGACCTTCGTAAACCATGCAATGCATTCCCAGGACTTTCGACTCGCTCAGGGAGCAGCCAGGACCTTCGTGAACCAGGCTATGTATTCCCAGGACTCTCGACTCGCTTAAGGAGCAGCCAGGACCTTCGAAAACCAAGCTATGCACTTCCAGGACCTTCGTAAACCATGCTATGCACTCCCAGGACTCTCGACTCGCTCAGGGAGCAGCCAGGACCTTCGTAAACCAAGCTATGCACTCCCAGGACCTTCGTAAACCATGCTATGCTCTCCCAGGACTCTCGACTCGCTCAGGGAGCAGCCAGGACCTTCGTAAACCAAGCTATGCACTCCCAGGACCTTCGTAAACCATGCTATGCACTCCCAGGACTCTCGACTCGCTCAGGGAGCAGCCAGGACCTTCCTGAAACAGGCTATGTACTTCCAGGACCTTCGTGAAACATACTATGCACTTCCAGGACCTTCGTGAAGCATACTATGCACTTCCAGGACCTTAGTGAAACATGCTATGCACTTCCAGGACCATCGTGAACCAGGCTATGCATTCCCAGGACCTTCGTGAACCATGCTATGCACTCCCAGGACTCTCGACTCGCTCAGGGAGCAGCCAGGACCTTCGTAAACCATGCTGTGCACTTCCAGAACTCTAGACTCGCTCGAGGAGCAGCCAGGAACTTCGTAAACCAAGCTAGGCACTCCCAGGACCTTCGTAAACCATGCTATGAACTCCCAGGACTCTTGACTCGCTCAGGGAGCAGCCAGGACCTTCGTAAACCAAGCTATGCACTCCCAGGACCTTCGTGCACCATGCTGTGCACTTCCAGAACTCTAGAATCGCTCAGGGAGCAGCCAGGACCTTCGTGAACCAGGCTATGCATTCCCAGGACTCTCGACTCGCTCAGGGAGCAGCCAGGACCTTCGTAAACCATGCTATGCACTCCCAGGCCTCTCGACTCGCTCAGGGAGCAGCCAGGACCTTCCTTAAACATGCTATGCACTTC
Organism: Xylocopa violacea; assembly: GCA_963969225.1. Taxonomy (NCBI): domain Eukaryota; kingdom Metazoa; phylum Arthropoda; class Insecta; order Hymenoptera; family Apidae; genus Xylocopa; species Xylocopa violacea. The sequence goes on from CAXAJV010000004.1 coordinate 29,229,999, forward strand.
GAGGACCTACGTGAAACATGCTATGCCCTTCCAGGACCTTCGCGAACCAGGCTATGCATTCCCAGGACCTTCGTGCACCATGCTGTGCAGTCCCAGAACTCTAGACTCGCTCAGGGAGCTGCCAGGACCTTCGTGAAATAGGCTATGCACTCCCAGGACCTTCGTAAACCATGCTATGCACTCCCAGGACTCTCGACTCGCTCAGGGAGCAGCCAGGACCTTCGTGAACCAGGCTATGCATTCCCAGGACCTTCGTGCACCATGCTGTGCAGTCCCAGAACTCTAGACTCGCTCAGGGAGCTGCCAGGACCTTCGTGAAATAGGCTATGCACTCCCAGGACCTTCGTAAACCATGCTATGCACTCCCAGGACTCTCGACTCGCTCAGGGAGCAGCCAGGACTTTCCTGAAACAGGCTATGCACTTCCAGGACCTTCGTCAACCAGGCTATGCATTCCCAGGACTCTCGACTCGCTCAGGGAGCAGCCAGGACCTTCGTGAACCAGGCTATGCATTCCCAGGACTCTCGACTCGCTCAGGGAGCAGCCAGGACCTTCGTAAACCATGCTATGCACTCCCAGGCCTCTCGACTCGCTCAGGGAGCAGCCAGGACCTTCGTAAACCATGCTGTGCACTTCCAGAACTCTAGACTCGCTTGAGGAGCAGCCAGGAACTTCGTGAACCATGCTATGCACTCCCAGAACTCTAGACTCGCTCAAGGAGCAGCCAGGACCTTCGTAAACCAAGCTATGCACTTCCAGGACCTTCGTAAACCATGCAATGCATTCCCAGGACTCTCGACTCGCTCAGGGAGAAGCCAGGACCTTCGTAAACCAAGCTATGCACTCCCAAGACCTTCGTGAACCAGGCTATGCATTCCCAGGACCTTCGTGCACCATGCTGTGCAGTCCCAGAACTCTAGACTCGCTCAGGGAGCTGCCAGGACCTTCCTGAAACAGGCTATGCACTTCCAGGACCTTCGTGAAACATACTATGCACTTCCAGGATCTTCGTGAAACATGCTATGCACTTACAGGACCTTCGTGAAACATACTATGCACTTCCAGGACCTTCGTGAAACATACTATGCACTTCCAGGACCTTCGTAAACCATGCTATGCACTCCCAGGACTCTCGACTCGCTCAGGGAGCAGCCAGGACCTTCGTAAACCATGCTATGCACTCCCAGGACCTTCGTAAACCATGCTATGAACTCCCAGGACTCTTGACTCGCTCAGGGAGCAGCCAGGACCTTCCTGAAACATGCTATGCACATCCAGGACCTTCGTGAAACATACTATGCACTTCCAGGACCTTCGTGAACCAGGCTATGCATTCCCAGGACTCTCGACTCGCTCAGGGAGAAGCCAGGACCTTCGTAAACCAAGCTATGCACTCCCAGGACCTTCGTGCACCATGCTGTGCACTTCCAGAACTCTAGACTCGCTCAGGGAGCAGCCAGGACCTTCGTAAACCATGCTATGCACTCCCAGGCCTCTCGACTCGCTCAGGGAGCAGCCAGGACCTTCCTGAAACATGCTATGCACTTCCAGGACCTTCGTGAAACATACTATGCACTTCCAGGACCTTCGTGAACCAGGCTATGCATTCCCAGAACTCTAGACTCGCTCAGGGAGCAGCCAGGACCTTCGTAAACCATGCTATGCACTCCCAGGCCTCTCGGCTCGCTCAGGGAGAAGCCAGGACCTTCGTAAACCAAGCTATGCACTCCCAGGACCTTCGTGCACCATGCTGTGCACTTCCAGAACTCTAGACTCGCTCAGGGAGCAGCCAGGACCTTCGTAAACCATGCTATGCACATCCAGGACCTTCGTGAAACATACTATGCACTTCCAGGACCTTCGTGAACCAGGCTATGCATTCCCAGGACTCTCGACTCGCTCAGGGAGCAGCCAGGACCTTCGTAAACCATGCTATGCACTCCCAGGCCTCTCGACTCGCTCAGGGAGCAGCCAGGACCTTCCTGAAACATGCTATGCACTCCCAAGACCTTCGTAAACCATGCTATGCACTCCCAGGACTCTCGACTCGCTCAGGGAGCAGCCAGGACCTTCCTGAAACATGCTATGCACTTCCAGGATCTTCGTGAAACATACTATGCACTTCCAGGACCTTCGTGCACCATGCTATGCACTCCCAGGCCTCTCGACTCGCTCAGGGAGCAGCCAGGACCTTCGTAAACCATGCTGTGCACTTCCAGAACTCTAGACTCGCTCGAGGAGCAGCCAGGACCTTCGTAAACCAAGCTATGCACTTCCAGGACCTTCGTGCACCATGCTGTGCACTTCCAGAACTCTAGAATCGCTCAGGGAGCAGCCAGGACCTTCGTAAACCATGCTATGCACTTCCAGGCCTCTCGACTCGCTCAGGGAGCAGCCAGGACCTTCCTGAAACATGCTATGCACTTCCAGGACCTTCGTGAAACATACTATGCACTTCCAGGACCTTCGTGAAACATGCTATGCACTCCCAGGCCTCTCGACTCGCTCAGGGAGCAGCCTGGACCTTCCTGAAACATGCTATGCGGTTCCAGGACCTTCGTGAAACATACTATGCACTTCCAGGACCTTCGTGAACCAGGCTATGCATTCCCAGGACTCTCGACTCGCTCAGGGAGAAGCCAGGACCTTCGTAAACCATGCTATGCACTCCCAGGACCTTCGTAAACCATGCTATGCACTCCCAGGACTCTCGACTCGCTCAGGGAGCAGCCAGGACCTTCGTGAACCAGGCTATGCATTCCCAGGACTCTCGACTCGCTCAGGGAGCAGCCAGGACCTTCGTAAACCATGCTATGCACTCCCAGGCCTCTCGACTCGCTCAGGGAGCAGCCAGGACCTTCCTTAAACATGCTATGCACTTCGAGGACCTACGTGAAACATGCTATGCCCTTCCAGGACCTTCGCGAACCAGGCTATGCATTCCCAGGACCTTCGTGCACCATGCTGTGCAGTCCCAGAACTCTAGACTCGCTCAGGGAGCTGCCAGGACCTTCGTGAAATAGGCTATGCACTCCCAGGACCTTCGTAAACCATGCTATGCACTCCCAGGACTCTCGACTCGCTCAGGGAGCAGCCAGGACCTTCGTAAACCAAGCTATGCACTCCCAGGACCTTCGTGAACCAGGCTATGCATTCCCAGGACCTTCGTGCACCATGCTGTGCAGTCCCAGAACTCTAGACTCGCTCAGGGAGCTGCCAGGACCTTCGTGAAATAGGCTATGCACTCCCAGGACCTTCGTAAACCATGCTATGCACTCCCAGGACTCTCGACTCGCTCAGGGAGCAGCCAGGACCTTCGTGAACCAGGCTATGCATTCCCAGGACCTTCGTGCACCATGCTGTGCAGTCCCAGAACTCTAGACTCGCTCAGGGAGCTGCCAGGACCTTCGTGAAATAGGCTATGCACTCCCAGGACCTTCGTAAACCATGCTATGCACTCCCAGGACTCTCGACTCGCTCAGGGAGCAGCCAGGACTTTCCTGAAACAGGCTATGCACTTCCAGGACCTTCGTCAACCAGGCTATGCATTCCCAGGACTCTCGACTCGCTCAGGGAGCAGCCAGGACCTTCGTGAACCAGGCTATGCATTCCCAGGACTCTCGACTCGCTCAGGGAGCAGCCAGGACCTTCGTAAACCATGCTATGCACTCCCAGGCCTCTCGACTCGCTCAGGGAGCAGCCAGGACCTTCGTAAACCATGCTGTGCACTTCCAGAACTCTAGACTCGCTTGAGGAGCAGCCAGGAACTTCGTGAACCATGCTATGCACTCCCAGAACTCTAGACTCGCTCAAGGAGCAGCCAGGACCTTCGTAAACCAAGCTATGCACTTCCAGGACCTTCGTAAACCATGCAATGCATTCCCAGGACTCTCGACTCGCTCAGGGAGAAGCCAGGACCTTCGTAAACCAAGCTATGCACTCCCAGGACCTTCGTGAACCAGGCTATGCATTCCCAGGACCTTCGTGCACCATGCTGTGCAGTCCCAGAACTCTAGACTCGCTCAGGGAGCTGCCAGGACCTTCCTGAAACAGGCTATGCACTTCCAGGACCTTCGTGAAACATACTATGCACTTCCAGGATCTTCGTGAAACATGCTATGCACTTACAGGACCTTCGTGAAACATACTATGCACTTCCAGGACCTTCGTGAAACATACTATGCACTTCCAGGACCTTCGTAAACCATGCTATGCACTCCCAGGACTCTCGACTCGCTCAGGGAGCAGCCAGGACCTTCGTAAACCATGCTATGCACTCCCAGGACCTTCGTAAACCATGCTATGAACTCCCAGGACTCTTGACTCGCTCAGGGAGCAGCCAGGACCTTCCTGAAACATGCTATGCACATCCAGGACCTTCGTGAAACATACTATGCACTTCCAGGACCTTCGTGAACCAGGCTATGCATTCCCAGGACTCTCGACTCGCTCAGGGAGAAGCCAGGACCTTCGTAAACCAAGCTATGCACTCCCAGGACCTGCGTGCACCATGCTGTGCACTTCCAGAACTCTAGACTCGCTCAGGGAGCAGCCAGGACCTTCGTAAACCATGCTATGCACTCCCAGGCCTCTCGACTCGCTCAGGGAGCAGCCAGGACCTTCCTGAAACATGCTATGCACTTCCAGGACCTTCGTGAAACATACTATGCACTTCCAGGACCTTCGTAAACCATGCTATGCACTCCCAGGACTCTCGACTCGCTCAGGGAGCAGTCAGGACCTTCCTGAAACATGCTATGCACATCCAGGACCTTCGTGAAACATACTATGCACTTCCAGGACCTTCGTGAACCAGGCTATGCATTCCCAGGACTCTCGACTCGCTCAGGGAGAAGCCAGGACCTTCGTAAACCAAGCTATGCACTTCCAGGACCTTCGTAAACCATGCAATGCATTCCCAGGACTCTCGACTCGCTCAGGGAGAAGCCAGGACCTTCGTAAACCAAGCTATGCACTCCCAGGACCTTCGTGAACCAGGCTATGCATTCCCAGGACTCTCGACTCGCTCAGGGAGCAGCCAGGACCTTCGTAAACCATGCTATGCACTCCCAGGCCTCTCGACTCGCTCAGGGAGCAGCCAGGACCTTCGTAAACCATGCTGTGCACTTCCAGAACTCTAGACTCGCTTGAGGAGCAGCCAGGAACTTCGTGAACCATGCTATGCACTCCCAGAACTCTAGACTCGCTCAAGGAGCAGCCAGGACCTTCGTAAACCAAGCTATGCACTTCCAGGACCTTCGTAAACCATGCAATGCATTCCCAGGACTCTCGACTCGCTCAGGGAGAAGCCAGGACCTTCGTAAACCAAGCTATGCACTCCCAGGACCTTCGTGAACCAGGCTATGCATTCCCAGGACCTTCGTGCACCATGCTGTGCAGTCCCAGAACTCTAGACTCGCTCAGGGAGCTGCCAGGACCTTCCTGAAACAGGCTATGCACTTCCAGGACCTTCGTGAAACATACTATGCACTTCCAGGATCTTCGTGAAACATGCTATGCACTTACAGGACCTTCGTGAAACATACTATGCACTTCCAGGACCTTCGTGAAACATACTATGCACTTCCAGGACCTTCGTAAACCATGCTATGCACTCCCAGGACTCTCGACTCGCTCAGGGAGCAGCCAGGACCTTCGTAAACCATGCTATGCACTCCCAGGACCTTCGTAAACCATGCTATGAACTCCCAGGACTCTTGACTCGCTCAGGGAGCAGCCAGGACCTTCCTGAAACATGCTATGCACATCCAGGACCTTCGTGAAACATACTATGCACTTCCAGGACCTTCGTGAACCAGGCTATGCATTCCCAGGACTCTCGACTCGCTCAGGGAGAAGCCAGGACCTTCGTAAACCAAGCTATGCACTCCCAGGACCTGCGTGCACCATGCTGTGCACTTCCAGAACTCTAGACTCGCTCAGGGAGCAGCCAGGACCTTCGTAAACCATGCTATGCACTCCCAGGCCTCTCGACTCGCTCAGGGAGCAGCCAGGACCTTCCTGAAACATGCTATGCACTTCCAGGACCTTCGTGAAACATACTATGCACTTCCAGGACCTTCGTAAACCATGCTATGCACTCCCAGGACTCTCGACTCGCTCAGGGAGCAGTCAGGACCTTCCTGAAACATGCTATGCACATCCAGGACCTTCGTGAAACATACTATGCACTTCCAGGACCTTCGTGAACCAGGCTATGCATTCCCAGGACTCTCGACTCGCTCAGGGAGAAGCCAGGACCTTCGTAAACCAAGCTATGCACTCCCAGGACCTTCGTGCACCATGCTGTGCACTTCCAGAACTCTAGACTCGCTCAGGGAGCAGCCAGGACCTTCGTAAACCATGCTATGCACATCCAGGACCTTCGTGAAACATACTATGCACTTCCAGGACCTTCGTGAACCAGGCTATGCATTCCCAGGACTCTCGACTCGCTCAGGGAGCAGCCAGGACCTTCGTAAACCATGCTATGCACTCCCAGGCCTCTCGACTCGCTCAGGGAGCAGCCAGGACCTTCCTGAAACATGCTATGCACTTCCAGGACCTTCGTGAAACATACTATGCACTTCCAGGACCTTCGTGAAACATGCTATGCACTCCCAGGCCTCTCGACTCGCTCAGGGAGCAGCCTGGACCTTCCTGAAACATGCTATGCAGTTCCAGGACCTTCGTGAAACATACTATGCACTTCCAGGACCTTCGTGAACCAGGCTATGCATTCCCAGGACTCTCGACTCGCTCAGGGAGAAGCCAGGACCTTCGTAAACCATGCTATGCACTCCCAGGACCTTCGTAAACCATGCTATGCACTCCCAGGACTCTCGACTCGCTCAGGGAGCAGCCAGGACCTTCGTGAACCAGGCTATGCATTCCCAGGACTCTCGACTCGCTCAGGGAGCAGCCAGGACCTTCGTAAACCATGCTATGCACTCCCAGGCCTCTCGACTCGCTCAGGGAGCAGCCAGGACCTTTGTAAACCATGCTGTGCACTTCCAGAACTCTAGACTCGCTCGAGGAGCAGCCAGGAACTTCGTAAACCAAGCTAGGCACTCCCAGGACCTTCGTAAACCATGCTATGAACTCCCAGGACTCTTGACTCGCTCAGGGAGCAGCCAGGACCTTCCTGAAACATGCTATGCACTCCCAGGTCCTTCGTAAACCATGCTATGCACTCCCAGGACTCTCGACTCGCTCAGGGAGCAGCCAGGACCTTCGTAAACCATGCTATGCACTCCCAGGCCTCTCGACTCGCTCAGGGAGCAGCCAGGACCTTCCTGAAACAGGCTATGCACTTCCAGGACCTTCGTGAAACATACTATGCACTTCCAGGACCTTCGTGAACCATGCTATGCACTCCCAGATCTCTAAGCTCGCTCAAGGAGCAGCCAGGACCTTCGTGAACCATGGTATGCACTCCCAGAACTCTAGACTCGCTCAAGGAGCAGCCAGGACATTCGTAAACCAAGCTATGCACTTCCAAGACCTTCGTAAACTATGCAATGCATTCCCAGGACTATCGACTCGCTCAGGGAGCAGGCAGGACCTTCGTAAAACAGTCTATGCACTTCCAGGACCTTCGTGAAACATGCTATGCACTTCCAGGTCCTTCGTGAAACATGCTATGCACTTCTAGGACCTTCGTAAACCATGCAATGCATTCCCAGGACTCTCGACTCGCTCAGGGAGAAGCCAGGACCTTCGTAAACCAAGCTATGCACTCCCAGGACCTTCGTGAACCAGGCTATGCATTCCCCGGACCTTCGTAAACCATGCTATGCACTCCCAGGCCTCTCGACTCGCTCAGGGAGCAGCCAGGACCATCCTGAAACATGCTATGCACTTCCAGGATCTTCGTGAAACATACTATTCACTCCCAGGACTCTCGACTCGCTCAGGGAGCAGCCAGGACCTTCGTAAACCAAGCTAGGCACTCCCAGGACCTTCGTAAACCATGCTATGAACTCCCAGGACTCTTGACTCGCTCAGGGAGCAGCCAGGACCTTCCTGAAACATGCTATGCACATCCAGGACCTTCGTGAAACATACTATGCACTTCCAGGACCTTCGTAAACCATGCTATGCACTCCCAGGCCTCTCGACTCGCTCAGGGAGCAGCCAGGACCTTCCTGAAACATGCTATGCACTTCCAGGACCTTCGTGAAACATACTATGCACTTCCAGGACCTTCGTGAAACATGCTATGCACTCCCAGAACTCTAAACTCGCTCAAGGAGCAGCCAGGACCTTCGTGAACCATGGTATGCACTCCCAGAACTCTAGACTCGCTCAAGGAGCAGCCAGGACATTCGTAAACCAAGCTATGCACTTCCAAGACCTTCGTAAACTATGCAATGCATTCCCAGGACTATCGACTCGCTCAGGGAGCAGGCAGGACCTTCGTAAAACAGTCTATGCACTTCCAGGACCTTCGTGAAACATGCTATGCACTTCCAGGTCCTTCGTGAAACATGCTATGCACTTCTAGGACCTTCGTAAACCATGCAATGCATTCCCAGGACTCTCGACTCGCTCAGGGAGAAGCCAGGACCTTCGTAAACCAAGCTATGCACTCCCAGGACCTTCGTGAACCAGGCTATGCATTCCCCGGACCTTCGTAAACCATGCTATGCACTCCCAGGCCTCTCGACTCGCTCAGGGAGCAGCCAGGACCATCCTGAAACATGCTATGCACTTCCAGGATCTTCGTGAAACATACTATTCACTCCCAGGACTCTCGACTCGCTCAGGGAGCAGCCAGGACCTTCGTAAACCAAGCTAGGCACTCCCAGGACCTTCGTAAACCATGCTATGAACTCCCAGGACTCTTGACTCGCTCAGGGAGCAGCCAGGACCTTCCTGAAACATGCTATGCACTTCCAGGACCTTCGTGAAACATACTATGCACTTCCAGGACCTTCGTGAAACATGCTATGCACTCCCAGAACTCTAAACTCGCTCAAGGAGCAGCCAGGACCTTCGTGAACCATGGTATGCACTCCCAGAACTCTAGACTCGCTCAAGGAGCAGCCAGGACCTTCGTGAACCAGCCCTTGCACTCCCAGGACCTTCGTAAACCATGCTATGCACTCCCAGGACTCTCGACTCGCTCAGGGAGCAGCCAGGACCTTCCTGAAACATGCTATGCACTTCCAGGACCTTCGTGAAACATACTATGCACTTCCAGGACCTTCGTAAACCAAGCTATGCACTCCCAGGACCTTTGTGCACCATGCTGTGCACTTCCAGAACTCTAGACTCGCTCAGGGAGCAGCCAGGACCTTCGTAAACCATGCTATGCACTCCCAGGCCTCTCGACTCGCTCAGGGAGCAGCCAGGACCTTCGTAAACCATGCTGTGCACTTCCAGAACTCTAGACTCGCTCGAGGAGCAGCCAGGAACTTCGTAAACCAAGCTAGGCACTTCCAGGACCTTCGTGAAACATGCTATGCACTTCCAGGACTCTCGACTCGCTCAGGGAGCAGCCAGGACCTTCCAGAAACATGCTATGCACTTCCAGGACCTTCGTGAAACATACTATGCACTTCCAGGACCTTCGTGAACCAGGCTATGCATTCCCAGGACTCTCGACTCGCTCAGGGAGAAGCCAGGACCTTCGTAAATCAAGCCATGCACTCCCAGGACCTTCGTGCACCATGCTGTGCACTTCCAGAACTCTAGACTCGCTCAGGGAGCAGCCAGGACCTTCGTAAACCATGCTATGCACTCCCAGGCCTCTCGACTCGCTCAGGGAGCAGCCAGGACCTTCCTGAAACATGCTATGCACTCCCAGGACCTTCGTAAATCATGCTATGCACTCCCAGGACCTTCGTAAACCATGCTATGCACTCCCAGGACCTTCGTAAACCATGCTATGCACTTCCAGGACTCTCGACTCGCTCAGGGAGCAGCCAGGACCTTCCTGAAACATGCTATGCACTTCCAGGACCTTCGTGAAACATACTATGCACTTCCAGGACCTTCGTAAACCAAGCTATGCACTCCCAGGACCTTTGTGCACCATGCTGTGCACTTCCAGAACTCTAGACTCGCTCAGGGAGCAGCCAGGACCTTCGTAAACCATGCTATGCACTCCGAGGCCTCTCGACTCGCTCAGGGAGCAGCCAGGACCATCCTGAAACATGCTATGCACTTCCAGGACCTTCGTAAACCAAGCTATGCACTCCCAGGACCTTCGTGAACCAGGCTATGCATTCCCAGGACCTTCGTAAACCATGCTATGCACTCCCAGGCCTCTCGACTCGCTCAGGGAGCAGCCAGGACCATCCTGAAACATGCTATGCACTTCCAGGATCTTCGTGAAACATACTATTCACTCCCAGGACTCTCGACTCGCTCAGGGAGCAGCCAGGACCTTCGTAAACCAAGCTAGGCACTCCCAGGACCTTCGTAAACCATGCTATGAACTCCCAGGACTCTTGACTCGCTCAGGGAGCAGCCAGGACCTTCCTGAAACATGCTATGCACATCCAGGACCTTCGTGAAACATACTATGCACTTCCAGGACCTTCGTAAACCATGCTATGCACTCCCAGGCCTCTCGACTCGCTCAGGGAGCAGCCAGGACCTTCCTGAAACATGCTATGCACTGCCAGGACCTTCGTGAAACATACTATGCACTTCCAGGACCTTCGTGAAACATGCTATGCACTCCCAGAACTCTAAACTCGCTCAAGGAGCAGCCAGGACCTTCGTGAACCATGGTATGCACTCCCAGAACTCTAGACTCGCTCAAGGAGCAGCCAGGACCTTCGTGAACCAGCCCTTGCACTCCCAGGACCTTCGTAAACCATGCTATGCACTCCCAGGACTCTCGACTCGCTCAGGGAGCAGCCAGGACCTTCCTGAAACATGCTATGCACTTCCAGGACCTTCGTGAAACATACTATGCACTTCCAGGACCTTCGTAAACCAAGCTATGCACTCCCAGGACCTTTGTGCACCATGCTGTGCACTTCCAGAACTCTAGACTCGCTCAGGGAGCAGCCAGGACCTTCCTGAAACAGGCTATGTACTTCCAGGACCTTCGTGAAACATACTATGCACTTCCAGGACCTTCGTGAACCAGGCTATGCATTCCCAGGACTCTCGACTCGCTCAGGGAGCAGCCAGGACCTTCCTGAAACATGCTATGCACTTCCAGGACCTTCGTAAAACAGTCTATGCACTTCCAGGACCTTCGTGAACCATGCTATGCACTCCCAGAACTCTAGACTCGCTCAAGGAGCAGCCAGGACCTTCGTGATCCAGGCCTTGCACTCCCAGGACCTTCGTAAACCATGCTATGCACTCCCAGGACACTCGACTCGCTCAGGGAGCAGCCAGGACCTTCGTGAAATAGGCTATGCACTCCCAGGACCTTCGTAAACCATGCTATGCACTCCCAGGACTCTCGACTCGCTCAGGGAGCCGCCAGGACCTTCCTGAAACAGGCTATGCACTTCCAGGACCTTCGTGAAACATGCTATGCACTTCTAGGACCTTCGTAAACCATGCAATGCATTCCCAGGACTTTCGACTCGCTCAGGGAGCAGCCAGGACCTTCGTGAACCAGGCTATGTATTCCCAGGACTCTCGACTCGCTTAAGGAGCAGCCAGGACCTTCGAAAACCAAGCTATGCACTTCCAGGACCTTCGTAAACCATGCTATGCACTCCCAGGACTCTCGACTCGCTCAGGGAGCAGCCAGGACCTTCGTAAACCAAGCTATGCACTCCCAGGACCTTCGTAAACCATGCTATGCTCTCCCAGGACTCTCGACTCGCTCAGGGAGCAGCCAGGACCTTCGTAAACCAAGCTATGCACTCCCAGGACCTTCGTAAACCATGCTATGCACTCCCAGGACTCTCGACTCGCTCAGGGAGCAGCCAGGACCTTCCTGAAACAGGCTATGTACTTCCAGGACCTTCGTGAAACATACTATGCACTTCCAGGACCTTCGTGAAGCATACTATGCACTTCCAGGACCTTAGTGAAACATGCTATGCACTTCCAGGACCATCGTGAACCAGGCTATGCATTCCCAGGACCTTCGTGAACCATGCTATGCACTCCCAGGACTCTCGACTCGCTCAGGGAGCAGCCAGGACCTTCGTAAACCATGCTGTGCACTTCCAGAACTCTAGACTCGCTCGAGGAGCAGCCAGGAACTTCGTAAACCAAGCTAGGCACTCCCAGGACCTTCGTAAACCATGCTATGAACTCCCAGGACTCTTGACTCGCTCAGGGAGCAGCCAGGACCTTCGTAAACCAAGCTATGCACTCCCAGGACCTTCGTGCACCATGCTGTGCACTTCCAGAACTCTAGAATCGCTCAGGGAGCAGCCAGGACCTTCGTGAACCAGGCTATGCATTCCCAGGACTCTCGACTCGCTCAGGGAGCAGCCAGGACCTTCGTAAACCATGCTATGCACTCCCAGGCCTCTCGACTCGCTCAGGGAGCAGCCAGGACCTTCCTTAAACATGCTATGCACTTCGAGGACCTACGTGAAACATGCTATGCCCTTCCAGGACCTTCGCGAACCAGGCTATGCATTCCCAGGACCTTCGTGCACCATGCTGTGCAGTCCCAGAACTCTAGACTCGCTCAGGGAGCTGCCAGGACCTTCGTGAAATAGGCTATGCACTCCCAGGACCTTCGTAAACCATGCTATGCACTCCCAGGACTCTCGACTCGCTCAGGGAGCAGCCAGGACCTTCGTGAACCAGGCTATGCATTCCCAGGACCTTCGTGCACCATGCTGTGCAGTCCCAGAACTCTAGACTCGCTCAGGGAGCTGCCAGGACCTTCGTGAAATAGGCTATGCACTCCCAGGACCTTCGTAAACCATGCTATGCACTCCCAGGACTCTCGACTCGCTCAGGGAGCAGCCAGGACTTTCCTGAAACAGGCTATGCACTTCCAGGACCTTCGTCAACCAGGCTATGCATTCCCAGGACTCTCGACTCGCTCAGGGAGCAGCCAGGACCTTCGTGAACCAGGCTATGCATTCCCAGGACTCTCGACTCGCTCAGGGAGCAGCCAGGACCTTCGTAAACCATGCTATGCACTCCCAGGCCTCTCGACTCGCTCAGGGAGCAGCCAGGACCTTCGTAAACCATGCTGTGCACTTCCAGAACTCTAGACTCGCTTGAGGAGCAGCCAGGAACTTCGTGAACCATGCTATGCACTCCCAGAACTCTAGACTCGCTCAAGGAGCAGCCAGGACCTTCGTAAACCAAGCTATGCACTTCCAGGACCTTCGTAAACCATGCAATGCATTCCCAGGACTCTCGACTCGCTCAGGGAGAAGCCAGGACCTTCGTAAACCAAGCTATGCACTCCCAGGACCTTCGTGAACCAGGCTATGCATTCCCAGGACCTTCGTGCACCATGCTGTGCAGTCCCAGAACTCTAGACTCGCTCAGGGAGCTGCCAGGACCTTCCTGAAACAGGCTATGCACTTCCAGGACCTTCGTGAAACATACTATGCACTTCCAGGATCTTCGTGAAACATGCTATGCACTTACAGGACCTTCGTGAAACATACTATGCACTTCCAGGACCTTCGTGAAACATACTATGCACTTCCAGGACCTTCGTAAACCATGCTATGCACTCCCAGGACTCTCGACTCGCTCAGGGAGCAGCCAGGACCTTCGTAAACCATGCTATGCACTCCCAGGACCTTCGTAAACCATGCTATGAACTCCCAGGACTCTTGACTCGCTCAGGGAGCAGCCAGGACCTTCCTGAAACATGCTATGCACATCCAGGACCTTCGTGAAACATACTATGCACTTCCAGGACCTTCGTGAACCAGGCTATGCATTCCCAGGACTCTCGACTCGCTCAGGGAGAAGCCAGGACCTTCGTAAACCAAGCTATGCACTCCCAGGACCTTCGTGCACCATGCTGTGCACTTCCAGAACTCTAGACTCGCTCAGGGAGCAGCCAGGACCTTCGTAAACCATGCTATGCACTCCCAGGCCTCTCGACTCGCTCAGGGAGCAGCCAGGACCTTCCTGAAACATGCTATGCACTTCCAGGACCTTCGTGAAACATACTATGCACTTCCAGGACCTTCGTGAACCAGGCTATGCATTCCCAGAACTCTAGACTCGCTCAGGGAGCAGCCAGGACCTTCGTAAACCATGCTATGCACTCCCAGGCCTCTCGGCTCGCTCAGGGAGAAGCCAGGACCTTCGTAAACCAAGCTATGCACTCCCAGGACCTTCGTGCACCATGCTGTGCACTTCCAGAACTCTAGACTCGCTCAGGGAGCAGCCAGGACCTTCGTAAACCATGCTATGCACATCCAGGACCTTCGTGAAACATACTATGCACTTCCAGGACCTTCGTGAACCAGGCTATGCATTCCCAGGACTCTCGACTCGCTCAGGGAGCAGCCAGGACCTTCGTAAACCATGCTATGCACTCCCAGGCCTCTCGACTCGCTCAGGGAGCAGCCAGGACCTTCCTGAAACATGCTATGCACTCCCAAGACCTTCGTAAACCATGCTATGCACTCCCAGGACTCTCGACTCGCTCAGGGAGCAGCCAGGACCTTCCTGAAACATGCTATGCACTTCCAGGATCTTCGTGAAACATACTATGCACTTCCAGGACCTTCGTGCACCATGCTATGCACTCCCAGGCCTCTCGACTCGCTCAGGGAGCAGCCAGGACCTTCGTAAACCATGCTGTGCACTTCCAGAACTCTAGACTCGCTCGAGGAGCAGCCAGGACCTTCGTAAACCAAGCTATGCACTTCCAGGACCTTCGTGCACCATGCTGTGCACTTCCAGAACTCTAGAATCGCTCAGGGAGCAGCCAGGACCTTCGTAAACCATGCTATGCACTTCCAGGCCTCTCGACTCGCTCAGGGAGCAGCCAGGACCTTCCTGAAACATGCTATGCACTTCCAGGACCTTCGTGAAACATACTATGCACTTCCAGGACCTTCGTGAAACATGCTATGCACTCCCAGGCCTCTCGACTCGCTCAGGGAGCAGCCTGGACCTTCCTGAAACATGCTATGCGGTTCCAGGACCTTCGTGAAACATACTATGCACTTCCAGGACCTTCGTGAACCAGGCTATGCATTCCCAGGACTCTCGACTCGCTCAGGGAGAAGCCAGGACCTTCGTAAACCATGCTATGCACTCCCAGGACCTTCGTAAACCATGCTATGCACTCCCAGGACTCTCGACTCGCTCAGGGAGCAGCCAGGACCTTCGTGAACCAGGCTATGCATTCCCAGGACTCTCGACTCGCTCAGGGAGCAGCCAGGACCTTCGTAAACCATGCTATGCACTCCCAGGCCTCTCGACTCGCTCAGGGAGCAGCCAGGACCTTCCTTAAACATGCTATGCACTTCGAGGACCTACGTGAAACATGCTATGCCCTTCCAGGACCTTCGCGAACCAGGCTATGCATTCCCAGGACCTTCGTGCACCATGCTGTGCAGTCCCAGAACTCTAGACTCGCTCAGGGAGCTGCCAGGACCTTCGTGAAATAGGCTATGCACTCCCAGGACCTTCGTAAACCATGCTATGCACTCCCAGGACTCTCGACTCGCTCAGGGAGCAGCCAGGACCTTCGTAAACCAAGCTATGCACTCCCAGGACCTTCGTGAACCAGGCTATGCATTCCCAGGACCTTCGTGCACCATGCTGTGCAGTCCCAGAACTCTAGACTCGCTCAGGGAGCTGCCAGGACCTTCGTGAAATAGGCTATGCACTCCCAGGACCTTCGTAAACCATGCTATGCACTCCCAGGACTCTCGACTCGCTCAGGGAGCAGCCAGGACCTTCGTGAACCAGGCTATGCATTCCCAGGACCTTCGTGCACCATGCTGTGCAGTCCCAGAACTCTAGACTCGCTCAGGGAGCTGCCAGGACCTTCGTGAAATAGGCTATGCACTCCCAGGACCTTCGTAAACCATGCTATGCACTCCCAGGACTCTCGACTCGCTCAGGGAGCAGCCAGGACTTTCCTGAAACAGGCTATGCACTTCCAGGACCTTCGTCAACCAGGCTATGCATTCCCAGGACTCTCGACTCGCTCAGGGAGCAGCCAGGACCTTCGTGAACCAGGCTATGCATTCCCAGGACTCTCGACTCGCTCAGGGAGCAGCCAGGACCTTCGTAAACCATGCTATGCACTCCCAGGCCTCTCGACTCGCTCAGGGAGCAGCCAGGACCTTCGTAAACCATGCTGTGCACTTCCAGAACTCTAGACTCGCTTGAGGAGCAGCCAGGAACTTCGTGAACCATGCTATGCACTCCCAGAACTCTAGACTCGCTCAAGGAGCAGCCAGGACCTTCGTAAACCAAGCTATGCACTTCCAGGACCTTCGTAAACCATGCAATGCATTCCCAGGACTCTCGACTCGCTCAGGGAGAAGCCAGGACCTTCGTAAACCAAGCTATGCACTCCCAGGACCTTCGTGAACCAGGCTATGCATTCCCAGGACCTTCGTGCACCATGCTGTGCAGTCCCAGAACTCTAGACTCGCTCAGGGAGCTGCCAGGACCTTCCTGAAACAGGCTATGCACTTCCAGGACCTTCGTGAAACATACTATGCACTTCCAGGATCTTCGTGAAACATGCTATGCACTTACAGGACCTTCGTGAAACATACTATGCACTTCCAGGACCTTCGTGAAACATACTATGCACTTCCAGGACCTTCGTAAACCATGCTATGCACTCCCAGGACTCTCGACTCGCTCAGGGAGCAGCCAGGACCTTCGTAAACCATGCTATGCACTCCCAGGACCTTCGTAAACCATGCTATGAACTCCCAGGACTCTTGACTCGCTCAGGGAGCAGCCAGGACCTTCCTGAAACATGCTATGCACATCCAGGACCTTCGTGAAACATACTATGCACTTCCAGGACCTTCGTGAACCAGGCTATGCATTCCCAGGACTCTCGACTCGCTCAGGGAGAAGCCAGGACCTTCGTAAACCAAGCTATGCACTCCCAGGACCTGCGTGCACCATGCTGTGCACTTCCAGAACTCTAGACTCGCTCAGGGAGCAGCCAGGACCTTCGTAAACCATGCTATGCACTCCCAGGCCTCTCGACTCGCTCAGGGAGCAGCCAGGACCTTCCTGAAACATGCTATGCACTTCCAGGACCTTCGTGAAACATACTATGCACTTCCAGGACCTTCGTAAACCATGCTATGCACTCCCAGGACTCTCGACTCGCTCAGGGAGCAGTCAGGACCTTCCTGAAACATGCTATGCACATCCAGGACCTTCGTGAAACATACTATGCACTTCCAGGACCTTCGTGAACCAGGCTATGCATTCCCAGGACTCTCGACTCGCTCAGGGAGAAGCCAGGACCTTCGTAAACCAAGCTATGCACTTCCAGGACCTTCGTAAACCATGCAATGCATTCCCAGGACTCTCGACTCGCTCAGGGAGAAGCCAGGACCTTCGTAAACCAAGCTATGCACTCCCAGGACCTTCGTGAACCAGGCTATGCATTCCCAGGACTCTCGACTCGCTCAGGGAGCAGCCAGGACCTTCGTAAACCATGCTATGCACTCCCAGGCCTCTCGACTCGCTCAGGGAGCAGCCAGGACCTTCGTAAACCATGCTGTGCACTTCCAGAACTCTAGACTCGCTTGAGGAGCAGCCAGGAACTTCGTGAACCATGCTATGCACTCCCAGAACTCTAGACTCGCTCAAGGAGCAGCCAGGACCTTCGTAAACCAAGCTATGCACTTCCAGGACCTTCGTAAACCATGCAATGCATTCCCAGGACTCTCGACTCGCTCAGGGAGAAGCCAGGACCTTCGTAAACCAAGCTATGCACTCCCAGGACCTTCGTGAACCAGGCTATGCATTCCCAGGACCTTCGTGCACCATGCTGTGCAGTCCCAGAACTCTAGACTCGCTCAGGGAGCTGCCAGGACCTTCCTGAAACAGGCTATGCACTTCCAGGACCTTCGTGAAACATACTATGCACTTCCAGGATCTTCGTGAAACATGCTATGCACTTACAGGACCTTCGTGAAACATACTATGCACTTCCAGGACCTTCGTGAAACATACTATGCACTTCCAGGACCTTCGTAAACCATGCTATGCACTCCCAGGACTCTCGACTCGCTCAGGGAGCAGCCAGGACCTTCGTAAACCATGCTATGCACTCCCAGGACCTTCGTAAACCATGCTATGAACTCCCAGGACTCTTGACTCGCTCAGGGAGCAGCCAGGACCTTCCTGAAACATGCTATGCACATCCAGGACCTTCGTGAAACATACTATGCACTTCCAGGACCTTCGTGAACCAGGCTATGCATTCCCAGGACTCTCGACTCGCTCAGGGAGAAGCCAGGACCTTCGTAAACCAAGCTATGCACTCCCAGGACCTGCGTGCACCATGCTGTGCACTTCCAGAACTCTAGACTCGCTCAGGGAGCAGCCAGGACCTTCGTAAACCATGCTATGCACTCCCAGGCCTCTCGACTCGCTCAGGGAGCAGCCAGGACCTTCCTGAAACATGCTATGCACTTCCAGGACCTTCGTGAAACATACTATGCACTTCCAGGACCTTCGTAAACCATGCTATGCACTCCCAGGACTCTCGACTCGCTCAGGGAGCAGTCAGGACCTTCCTGAAACATGCTATGCACATCCAGGACCTTCGTGAAACATACTATGCACTTCCAGGACCTTCGTGAACCAGGCTATGCATTCCCAGGACTCTCGACTCGCTCAGGGAGAAGCCAGGACCTTCGTAAACCAAGCTATGCACTCCCAGGACCTTCGTGCACCATGCTGTGCACTTCCAGAACTCTAGACTCGCTCAGGGAGCAGCCAGGACCTTCGTAAACCATGCTATGCACATCCAGGACCTTCGTGAAACATACTATGCACTTCCAGGACCTTCGTGAACCAGGCTATGCATTCCCAGGACTCTCGACTCGCTCAGGGAGCAGCCAGGACCTTCGTAAACCATGCTATGCACTCCCAGGCCTCTCGACTCGCTCAGGGAGCAGCCAGGACCTTCCTGAAACATGCTATGCACTTCCAGGACCTTCGTGAAACATACTATGCACTTCCAGGACCTTCGTGAAACATGCTATGCACTCCCAGGCCTCTCGACTCGCTCAGGGAGCAGCCTGGACCTTCCTGAAACATGCTATGCAGTTCCAGGACCTTCGTGAAACATACTATGCACTTCCAGGACCTTCGTGAACCAGGCTATGCATTCCCAGGACTCTCGACTCGCTCAGGGAGAAGCCAGGACCTTCGTAAACCATGCTATGCACTCCCAGGACCTTCGTAAACCATGCTATGCACTCCCAGGACTCTCGACTCGCTCAGGGAGCAGCCAGGACCTTCGTGAACCAGGCTATGCATTCCCAGGACTCTCGACTCGCTCAGGGAGCAGCCAGGACCTTCGTAAACCATGCTATGCACTCCCAGGCCTCTCGACTCGCTCAGGGAGCAGCCAGGACCTTTGTAAACCATGCTGTGCACTTCCAGAACTCTAGACTCGCTCGAGGAGCAGCCAGGAACTTCGTAAACCAAGCTAGGCACTCCCAGGACCTTCGTAAACCATGCTATGAACTCCCAGGACTCTTGACTCGCTCAGGGAGCAGCCAGGACCTTCCTGAAACATGCTATGCACTCCCAGGTCCTTCGTAAACCATGCTATGCACTCCCAGGACTCTCGACTCGCTCAGGGAGCAGCCAGGACCTTCGTAAACCATGCTATGCACTCCCAGGCCTCTCGACTCGCTCAGGGAGCAGCCAGGACCTTCCTGAAACAGGCTATGCACTTCCAGGACCTTCGTGAAACATACTATGCACTTCCAGGACCTTCGTGAACCATGCTATGCACTCCCAGATCTCTAAGCTCGCTCAAGGAGCAGCCAGGACCTTCGTGAACCATGGTATGCACTCCCAGAACTCTAGACTCGCTCAAGGAGCAGCCAGGACATTCGTAAACCAAGCTATGCACTTCCAAGACCTTCGTAAACTATGCAATGCATTCCCAGGACTATCGACTCGCTCAGGGAGCAGGCAGGACCTTCGTAAAACAGTCTATGCACTTCCAGGACCTTCGTGAAACATGCTATGCACTTCCAGGTCCTTCGTGAAACATGCTATGCACTTCTAGGACCTTCGTAAACCATGCAATGCATTCCCAGGACTCTCGACTCGCTCAGGGAGAAGCCAGGACCTTCGTAAACCAAGCTATGCACTCCCAGGACCTTCGTGAACCAGGCTATGCATTCCCCGGACCTTCGTAAACCATGCTATGCACTCCCAGGCCTCTCGACTCGCTCAGGGAGCAGCCAGGACCATCCTGAAACATGCTATGCACTTCCAGGATCTTCGTGAAACATACTATTCACTCCCAGGACTCTCGACTCGCTCAGGGAGCAGCCAGGACCTTCGTAAACCAAGCTAGGCACTCCCAGGACCTTCGTAAACCATGCTATGAACTCCCAGGACTCTTGACTCGCTCAGGGAGCAGCCAGGACCTTCCTGAAACATGCTATGCACATCCAGGACCTTCGTGAAACATACTATGCACTTCCAGGACCTTCGTAAACCATGCTATGCACTCCCAGGCCTCTCGACTCGCTCAGGGAGCAGCCAGGACCTTCCTGAAACATGCTATGCACTTCCAGGACCTTCGTGAAACATACTATGCACTTCCAGGACCTTCGTGAAACATGCTATGCACTCCCAGAACTCTAAACTCGCTCAAGGAGCAGCCAGGACCTTCGTGAACCATGGTATGCACTCCCAGAACTCTAGACTCGCTCAAGGAGCAGCCAGGACCTTCGTGAACCAGCCCTTGCACTCCCAGGACCTTCGTAAACCATGCTATGCACTCCCAGGACTCTCGACTCGCTCAGGGAGCAGCCAGGACCTTCCTGAAACATGCTATGCACTTCCAGGACCTTCGTGAAACATACTATGCACTTCCAGGACCTTCGTAAACCAAGCTATGCACTCCCAGGACCTTTGTGCACCATGCTGTGCACTTCCAGAACTCTAGACTCGCTCAGGGAGCAGCCAGGACCTTCGTAAACCATGCTATGCACTCCCAGGCCTCTCGACTCGCTCAGGGAGCAGCCAGGACCATCCTGAAACATGCTATGCACTTCCAGGATCTTCGTGAAACATACTATGCACTTCCAGGACCTTCGTGAAACATACTATGCACTTCCAGGACCTTCGTGAACCAGGCTATGCATTCCCAGGACTCTCGACTCGCTCAGGGAGCAGCCAGGACCTTCCTGAAACATGCTATGCACTTCCAGGACCTTCGTAAAACAGTCTATGCACTTCCAGGACCTTCGTGAACCATGCTATGCACTCCCAGAACTCTAGACTCGCTCAAGGAGCAGCCAGGACCTTCGTGATCCAGGCCTTGCACTCCCAGGACCTTCGTAAACCATGCTATGCACTCCCAGGACACTCGACTCGCTCAGGGAGCAGCCAGGACCTTCGTGAAATAGGCTATGCACTCCCAGGACCTTCGTAAACCATGCTATGCACTCCCAGGACTCTCGACTCGCTCAGGGAGCCGCCAGGACCTTCCTGAAACAGGCTATGCACTTCCAGGACCTTCGTGAAACATGCTATGCACTTCTAGGACCTTCGTAAACCATGCAATGCATTCCCAGGACTTTCGACTCGCTCAGGGAGCAGCCAGGACCTTCGTGAACCAGGCTATGTATTCCCAGGACTCTCGACTCGCTTAAGGAGCAGCCAGGACCTTCGAAAACCAAGCTATGCACTTCCAGGACCTTCGTAAACCATGCTATGCACTCCCAGGACTCTCGACTCGCTCAGGGAGCAGCCAGGACCTTCGTGAAACAGCCCTTGCACTCCCAGGACCTTCGTAAACCATGCTATGCACTCCCAGGACTCTCGACTCGCTCAGGGAGCAGCTAGGACCTTCGTAAAACAGGCTATGCACTTCCAGGACCTTCGTAAAACAGTCTATGCACTTCCAGGACCTTCGTGAACCATGCTATGCACTCCCAGAACTCTAGACTCGCTCAAGGAGCAGCCAGGACCTTCGTGATCCAGCCCTTGCACTCCCAGGACCTTCGTAAACCATGCTATGCACTCCCAGGACTCTCGACTCGCTCAGGGAGAAGCCAGGACCTTCGTGAAACAGCCCTTGCACTCCCAGGACCTTCGTAAACCATGCTATGCACTCCCAGGACTCTCGACTCGCTCAGGGAGCAGCCAGGACCTTCGTAAAACAGGCTATGCACATCCAGGACCTTCGTAAACCATGCTATGCACTCCCAGGCCTCTCGACTCGCTCAGGGAGCAGCCAGGACCTTCGTAAACCAAGCTATGCACTCCCAGGACCTTCGTAAACCATGCTATGCACTCCCAGGACTCTCGACTCGCTCAGGGAGCAGCCAGGACCTTCGTAAACCAAGCTATGCACTCCCAGGACCTTCGTAAACCATGCTATGCACTCCCAGGACTCTCGACTCGCTCAGGGAGCAGCCAGGACCTTCGTGAAACTGGCTATGCACTTCCAGGACCTTCGTGAAACATACTATGCTCTTCCAGGACCTTCGTGAACCAGGCTATGCATTCCCAGGACTCTCGACTCGCTCAGGGAGAAGCCAGGACCTTCGTAAACCATGCTACGCACTCCCTGGTCCTTCGTGAACCAGGCTATGCATTCCCAGGACCTTCGTGCACCATGCTGTGCACTCCCAGGACCTTCGTAAACCATGCTATGCACTCCCAGGACTCTCGACTCGCTCAGGGAGAAGCCAGGACCTTCGTGAACCAGGCTATGCATTCCCAGGACCTTCGTGAAACATGCTATGCACTCCCAGAACTCTAGACGCGCTCGAGGAGCAGCCAGGAACTTCGTAAACCAAGCTATGCACTCCCAGGACCTTCGTAAACCATGCTATGAACTCCCAGGACTCTCGACTCGCTCAGGGAGCAGCCAGGACCTTCGTGAAACAGCCCTTGCACTCCCAGGACCTTCGTAAACCATGCTATGCACTCCCAGGACTCTCGACTCGCTCAGGGAGCAGCCAGGACCTTCGTGAAATAGGCTATGCACTCCCAGGACCTTCGTAAACCATGCTATGCACTCCCAGGACTCTCGACTCGCTCAGGGAGCCGCCAGGACCTTCCTGAAACAGGCTATGCACATCCAGGACCTTCGTAAACCATGCTATGCACTCCCAGGCCTCTCGACTCGCTCAGGGAGCAGCCAGGACCTTCGTAAACCAAGCTATGCACTCCCAGGACCTTCGTAAACCATGCTATGCACTCCCAGGACTCTCGACTCGCTCAGGGAGCAGCCAGGACCTTCGTGAAACTGGCTATGCACTTCCAGGACCTTCGTGAAACATACTATGCTCTTCCAGGACTCTCGACTCGCTCAGGGAGCCGCCAGGACCTTCCTGAAACAGGCTATGCACATCCAGGACCTTCGTAAACCATGCTATGCACTCCCAGGCCTCTCGACTCGCTCAGGGAGCAGCCAGGACCTTCGTAAACCAAGCTATGCACTCCCAGGACCTTCGTAAACCATGCTATGCACTCCCAGGACTCTCGACTCGCTCAGGGAGCAGCCAGGACCTTCGTGAAACTGGCTATGCACTTCCAGGACCTTCGTGAAACATACTATGCTCTTCCAGGACCTTCGTGAACCATGCTATGCACTCCCAGGCCTCTCGACTCGCTCAGGGAGCAGCCAGGACCTTCGTAAAACAGGCTATGCACTTCCAGAACCTTCGTAAAACAGTCTATGCACTTCCAGGACCTTCGTAGAACAGTCTATGCACTTCCAGGACCTTCGTGAACCATGCTATGCAGTCCCAGGACTCTCCTCTTGCTCAAGGAGCAGCCAGGACCTTCGCGGAAAAGGCTATCCATTCCAGTGTAGCTTACAAATTGTTAAAATGTTTCAATAAATATTCAGTCATTGTTAATTAATTGTGTAATCATTTCACAACCTGTTCAATAATCCTAAAATGACCAACCTCCTCACCTATCATATTTTCCTAATACAAAGTCCGAAAATCGGGATTCACGCTTAAATGAGCCCGAAAAACTGGGATTTCTTGGAAAATGACGTCACTTCCAAGAATCGCCAGAATTCTTGGAATTTCGAGAATTCCTGGAAATGACGTCATTTTCCAAGAAGTGGCACTTGGGATACCTCCTCGCATATCATGTTCTCCTAATACAAAGTTCCAAAATCCGGGTGTCGCGCTTGAGTGAGCACCAGAAACTGGGATTTCCTGGAAAATGACGTCACTTCCAAGAATCGCCGAAATTCCAGGAATTCTCGATGACGTCATTTCCAAGAAGTGGCACTTGGGATACCTCCTCGCATATCATGTTCTCCTAATACAATGTTCCAAAATCCGGGTGTCACGCTTGAGTGAGCACCAGAAACTGGGATTTCCTGGAAAATGACGTCACTTCCAAGAATCGCCGAAATTCCAGGAATTCTCGATGACGTCATTTCCAAGAAGTGGCACTTGGGATACCTCCTCGCATATCATGTTCTCCTGATACAAAGTCCCGAAATTCGGGGTTTACGCTTGAGTGAGCACCAGTAACTGGGATTTCGTGGAAAATGACGTCACTTCCAAGAATCACCGAAATTCCAAGAATTCTCGATGACGTCATTTCCAAGAAGTGGCACTTGGGATACCTCCTCGCATATCATGTTCTCCTGATACAAAGTTCCAAAATCCGGGTGTCACGCTTGAGTGAGCACCAGAAACTCGGATTTCCTGGAAAATGACGTCACTTCCAAGAACCACCGAAATTCCAGGAATTCTCGATGACGTCATTTCCAAGAAGTGGCACTTGGGATACCTCCTCGCATATCATGTTCTCCTGATACAAAGTCCAATTTCTCATTCTTTTCCCGATTTTTCCACTTTGTATCAGGAGAACATGATGTGCGAGGAGATATCCCAAGTGCCACTTCTTGGAAAATGACGTCATTTCCAGGAACCCCCGAATTTCCAAGAATTCTGGCATTTCTTGGAAGTGACGTCATTTTCCAGGAAAAATGATAAAGGAAGCGAATTGGAGGTGGACAGATGTAAAGGAGAAAGATGAAACTTGTATTTCTTTTTTAAATGACCAATTTATTTATTCAAATTAAAAAATATACAATAAATTACAACGAAACTATTTTAGAACGTTAAATCTACTTACAATGTAATAGTTTTTGCTTCCGCAATTATAATTAAATACATATACTAAGACATATTGTACTATAAAATGTAATAATCAGCTTAAAAGTAATGTACAATGATACTAAGTTAATATATAATCTATAATAATATGTAATGCACCGTGGTTTTCTTTATTTTCCTTCTTTTTTCCACTCCTTCCTCTCCCTTCTCTCCCTTAACCCTCCAGCACTTGGCTCCTTCACGGAGGTTAACAATTAAGTAACTAATATTGCTAATATATTGCTAGTTTAGCAATAGTTTCTATTGCTAACGTCTCCCAGCAATAGAAAGTTTCCATTTCAATAGAAAACTTTTTAGGGAAGCCTGCATTCCTCAAAGAACTGCGATGGAATGGGTTTATCCTCCGCAATCACTAATCAATGCTGATGTCTCCTCAGAGGGGACATCCCAGTTTGAAGGGATGTGGTGACTAGAACTTAGCCTGCGTGTTCAAGGCGTTTGGTAGAATGATAAAGATATCACGAAGTTCCGTGTTTGCGTTTTTTATTTGTTTTGCTTGCCAGGACTCCTGTACTAAGACTGACCGTCCGTACTCGATCGTCCTGGCTCGACGCTTCTTACCATCTTTTGGATTTTACGTCATAGCCAATCGTTGGCGTAGCTGATCCTATGTCACCGCCTTCTTTAGGGAAGGGTGGTGGTGTCCTAGGTAGGAGACGGTCTTTTTGCAAATTACCATATTTGGTCATGTAACGAGATTTCCGCTGGGCCTGATACGTGAACCCTTCGGAAATCCTCGGTTTATGGCGTCCGCATGTGCCATCGAGGCCGTCAGAGAAAGTTAATTACTTCATGCTCGAAAAATATTAAAAGCATAAAACGGTTCCTCAAAAATGGCTTGCTTATCTCGCATACCATAAACTGTGATAGCTATTCGTAGCGAAGGCTTCCTATTGTGCCTCGTTGCTAGCCGCTGCACAGTTCAAAGGGTTAATCATACTATTGTAAAGTAACGCTGATCGACTGAAGAAGTTCCTTAAATTCCATTGATCCTTTAAAGTTCTATGCTGACACCTGCAACAGGAAAGAATGAACTAGCTAAAAAATATTATTATTTTAATGTATTTATTGTACGAAGTGTTCTAACGAATTATATCTATATTGTCGCACAAAGTAATAAAGTACGATGTCAACGACTTTACGTCGAATTGATAACGCTGCGAGTGACACATAATGGTACCAAGGCTCTGGAATCCCGGAATCCCAAAGACGCAAAAATGGAAAGATGTTTTATCAATATATTTCTCAAAATCATTCACCTTTCGATCTAAAATTTTGATACATGGAATCATTTCAGGCCTGTTACACATTCCGAACTGACAGTCTAACAATTATGCGTCTCGCCTTTTGTTTGCTATCTTTCGTATTGATAAGACAGAAATTATCTTCAAAGTTGAGGAACGTACACGCATTTGGTCTAAAATTATTAGAGATAGAGGAATTACGCAAATGCACAAACTTTGCACTTTTAGCCGACAAGTTTATAATATGTAATCAGGTCTCAAGAAATTCTATTTACTTAAATAACACGTATTCAAAACTATTACTTTGTTATTTATGAAACATACATCTTCTTCTGCGTAAACTCGTACAGAAGTAAAAATTAGTACGAGATATGAATAAATCAGCTACTTAAGTTCTCGTAAATCAATAAATAATTAATTCAACGCGAGCATACATATATATTAAACGAAACTGTACGTTTCTACGAATCTTCTAATTACACTTGTTTATCATTGGTTACTTACTTCTAGATAAAATTGGTACTTCAGGTAAAGAAGTACCCTAGACGGGCCTTCGTCGTAGGGACCCACTTATCACAGTGATAAAACGTTGCTAAGCACAAAGATAATTGCATGGATACCGTTGAAATTATTCATCTGAACTGGTCTGTAAAAATGTAGTTGGCCTGAAAAGAGCAGGTGTTGCTGCACGAGGATATTAATAGCAGCAGTGCCCTCTATTACTAAAGCACTATATAAAATAAAATTATAACAATCATTCTATAAAATTATAGGAATATAATTATTACAACTGAAAAATTAATGCATAAAGGTCTTTTTCACATCAGAAACATTATTGCGAACGAGCTACGCCCATAGAATGAATGTAGATCAAAGTATGCAAGGTATGCCACCTCCAGAACGAACACAAAATCTAAAATTTGTGTAGAGCACGTGATAGAAAAGTTGGGACCACAAATATGACCACATGAACCGAGCAACTGCAAATAAATGTAGAAATAAAAATTTGTTTACTTAAAATATATTACTAGACTTACGTAAAAAAGAAAAGAGGCAACGAGTCTGGAAAAATATGTTGTAAGCTAACACGCGTTAAGCAGATAACGGTAAAAACCTAAACGAATCGTACTATGTTACGAATACAGAAGTATAGTTTCGACAAAGTTGGGAAATTGTTGCATAAATAATAGCAGTTCTGTCGTATGCAATTCTAATTTTTCTACCTGTTTTGTGTCGTGTTATATAACACAAGAACTTAGATCGAATGAGTCCACATTGCAAATGCCATGCAAGGTATCGCACACCTTGCGAAGAAAGTATTTAAAAAATATATCGTTTCGCACGTCAGTGCCCTGGCTATCACTGAAAATAAATGTGCATTGATAACTTAAAACTATCTCGTTTTGAATTGCATTGTATAAGTTACGCAGTCTATATTCGAAAACAGTATTCCACTTCGTCTGCAAAACAAATGTTTACGAATTGCGTCACTCGTCCGCAAGGGTGCGACATGTGTTTACCTTTTTCTACGTAGCCTTAAAATGTTCGAGGTGTCCAACTGTAGAAAACGTCACGCGATTTCGTCTAGTATCAGGTATGACAGATAGAAATCTATCAGATTCATGAATTTTCCAGATAAGTTATCAGCAGTCTTAATAAGTCGTCAATATTATCACGAAACAATATACCAAACGTGTACGAACAATTTTTGTCCCGATATAGCTGGTAACGTATTAAACACTGCATTTCAGCGATTATCTCTGACGCATAAATTGATATTAATACCTTTTTACCTAACAATAAGGTTTCGTTATCGCGTGATTAAAGTTTCATTTCAATTAACGTATGTTCCATCCTGAACCTTTCGTAATCTCCACGGCTGAGGTTCGCACGATGGAGGATTTTCATATTCGAGCTATTAATTTTGTCCAGGAGGAAGATAACTATCAATGTATAGCTTATTATAGTCCAAAAATATCGAGGAATACACAGCGTAAGTTATAGTTAAACGTTGAGAGCAATAATTCTTGATTAACCTATATTTTGTATTTTAGTGTATAGTTTGTACAATCGAATCTGCGAGCGAATAGATAAATATTTGCTAAGAAAACTTAACAGGAGCACGATACTTTTTGATATGATGATTATTCAAATAGATGAACTTTTTTGGAAACAGTTTGCTCGGTAATATTCATTTATATAACTCCTCAATTTCTGATAATTATCAAGATATTAAACCAAGCTTATTCACTATCTTTAAGGCTAATCTCCACAGCTTTCACATGGAAAGTATAGATAAAAGTAAATTCATGCGAATTATATAGTTTTCAGAATTACGATGATTCTCAATTCGACATGTTCCCTTAGCAAAAGAATAGTGAAGTTAGGCTAAACCAGATTTAAGGTTTATTCGATCTCCTCCACTTTCATGTGGAAATTATAGGCAAAAATAAATTCGTGTGGAACATATAATAGTTTTAAGAACTACGACGATTCTAAATTCGACATGTTCCCTTAGCAAAACAATAGTGGAGTTAGGCTAAACCAGATTTAAGGTTTATTCGATCTCCTCCACTTTCATGTGGAAACTACAGGCAAAAATAAATTCGTGTGGATTCTTAATTCGACATGTTCCCTTAGCAAAACAATAGTGGAGTTAAACTAAACCAGATTTAAGGTTTATTCGATCTCCTCCACTTTCATGTGGAAATTATAGGCAAAAATAAATTCGCGTAGAACGTATAATAGTTTTAAGAACTACGACGATTCTAAATTCGACACGTTCCCTTAGCAAAACGATGGTGGACTAGATTTAAGGTTTATTTGATGGAATTTATCGAATAGTCAGTAACAGTTTGTACATACATACAGCATATCGCAGTTACATTTCGTAGACGTTAAAAGGTCAGGGAAAAAATGAATAGAAAAAGTTTCTTTTGGAATTACAGTTTAAGTACAGAACACACGCGCGTACGAAGAATTTTTACTCGTTGGTTGGCAGATTGCAGCTTCGTATCTTAAGTATATACGTTCGACTTAATTTCTCTCGCGTAGTCTTCTCGTTATTTTAACGCGCGGGCAGAGAGAGAGAGAGCAGCCCTCGTTTAAGTACCGTGGACGTTCGCAATACGAAAAATGAGGTAACCAAGGCAGAATTGTACACAGAGTAGGAACTAGTATCTCAAACTTTGATCCTGAAACCTGAACTAAAAGCTTCGCAGAATCTCGCCATAAATCGCGACGAACTAACGTTATTTGGCACCTTCCATAAAAAAAGAACGCATAAAGATACGCCAAACTCGGAATTTCGAATATAATGCACGTGCACTCGTGGTTAAAAAAAAAGATGGAGTACCAAACGCGTTTGAAAAACTGGGCGCATAAGTAACAAAAGAAAAATGTTTCCCTCGTTGAATATAAATAAATACAATATTTAACATGTGTATAAGTACATACATACGTACATACACTTAACGTAAAAAAAAAACATCCCATGTAAAATTCAATGAAATCAGCGCATCGCTTTCGAACGATTTTTCCTCGACGAAACGGAGATCGTTCGAAAGGCGTATGTGCGTTACGATTTAAGTTCTAACACGCGTGTAGACGCACACAAACGCACATATACACGCGTATAAATGTATCGACGAACGATCGATTAAAATCTATCGGATTAAAGGTATTCTTCTTGGTCGATATTCGCTTAACGTATTTTTGGCTAGCTGTCGATTTTAGAACATCCTAACGACCTTCAGATAATAGTAACATGAACATCGTAATCTCGACATCGTGAACGACAACCAGTGTTGTTGCTTAACCCTTTGACTGCCACGCAGACATCACATGTTCTTTGCTGAGGACGCCATTGGAGTATTTTTATTATTCGAAGCATACAATGGCAAAGTAATAATAAATTGGGGATATAAGACATCGTTTTTACTTAATGGAGCGTTTGTCTTATTGGTGGTCACTGGTGACCTTGGGTTGATAGGGAAAAATTAACCCTTTGCACTCAGCTCTTTCTCAAGCATTAGCAATAGAAACTATCGCTAAGATAGCAAGATTTTAGCAATATTTTAGCAATATTATACTGCTAACCTCTTCCATTAATAGAAAATTTCCATTTCAATAGAAGACTTCAGAGAAATATGCATTTCTCAAAAAGCTGAGGCATCCAAGTGCAAAGGGTTGACACGTTCCGTGCAGAACCGATTTTTGGATACTTTCCACTTTTCAATAAAATAATTCTGCTTCTGGCAAATACTTTACAATTTTTGCAATAATATAAAGACCACAATTCTCAAGAAAAGGGTGTAAAGGAGTTTACATTATAAATTAAATGGCTTGAAGGGAAAGTTCAGCGTATACGTAGCATAGAACGTGTTAAAACAGTCGTAATTGGTAAAAGAATCAGAGATACAAGTTAATAGCATATCGAAGGACGTGAACTTCAGCTCTTCGACGTGGAACTGCTCGTGTTGAGGTTTTGGTTCTCATGCCAAGAGAGTTGCGAATGCGTTATCAAAACGCGCTCTTTTGGGGTGACACACCACTATTTGTGTTAGAAGAAAAATGTTCAATTGTCGAGATCAAAAATTGCTAAGAATCAGTCCAAAAAGGGTGACCACATACTGTCCAGATCGCATTGACGAGCCACATCATCGAGCCATGTTTAAAATGTTTTAATGAAAATTTTTAATTGTTCAATGCGGCACTTTTGATTTTAAAGTATCTTTTAATTGGCAGTTACGTTCAAAGCGCACTATTTATCAGTTTTCATTCAACTCTTACAATTCTAAGTAGTTGAAGCGACCAACGTGGCAGTCAAAGCGTTAATTACTAGGTAAATGGAGACGGGATGAACGACAGAAATTTGAAGACAAATTCGAGATTTGTGCGCTCGACCGCGACATTCTCACCTCTCACTCTTCCTCTTCCATTCGCGAACACGCACACGCGTCGTCTCAATCTCGCTCGTATCAGCTGACACTTAAATTCGGTATTTTTTTTTATCAATTTCTTTGTGCGGTACAATTGAATCATTTAACGATAAACTGGTACACAGAGTGGCTCCCTGTTCGACCCTGGAAGCCATGTCCCTTAAATTCCACGGCAGAATCGAAAACGCAGATTCGCGGAAGCCAGAGTCTTTCGGTTCGAGGAAATCGACAGGAGGAATTCGCGAGGAACGCAGACGAGCGCTCGCCAGCTAATATTCCTACGCCAGAACTGACTGCGAGCTCGTTTTCTGCACGAAGAGGCGTGCAACATCCGTTTTCGAGCCTCTGAAACGCTCAACGCAACGTAGAAGCAACTCTGATTCCCTGGAACCGGAAGTCCTACAACGAACAGTGCTCTTTATTCGCTACTCTAAACTATCTCGCCTTCGTCCTCCGTTAAATCGCTCCTGTTGCAGGTTCGTCAAAGGATCAATCCTGCAGCCTCGTTCAAGGACATCCGCGCGCAACGACGACGTCCGTGAAAGAAAGCTGCATCCGAGGTGCGCTAGTGTTATTGAAAACGCTGGCGAATTCGAGGCTTCGCGTCCTCTCTGGGTCCTACGTCCCGTTCATCGATCAGACGCCAACTGAACGAAACTAATTGCACCTCCGCTTCGACGACCAGACGCTCTGTCGCTCGTTTCAGGTGTTCTCCGGCTGTCGCAGGTTGCTGTTCAGCAGCTCTGTGTTCGCGTTGTTCGCGTTCAACCGTTGCTCCTCCTTCAGCTTCTTCTTCTTGCGCTTGTTCCGCTTGTGCACGCAGAACAGGCCAACGAACAGGCAGAGCAGGAAACCCGCGATGCAACAGGCGACCAGTATCCACGTGTTTCGAGCCTTCTCCGTCTCCACCTGCAGCCGCAGTATCTCCGTGCACTGCTCGTACAGCTCCATCGTCCTGTTGCTGAACGCGCTTGGCAAAGTGCAGCCCCGTTTCGCCTCCTCGGTGCAGTTGAACACAGGACGCGAGGTGATGCCGCGCGTCTGCAGCCACCACTTCAGCGCGTGGCACTCGCAGCTCCTCGCCGCGAATCTGATCGGGTTCTTGGTCAGATCGAGGACCATCAGGAAGCAGAACGGCGCCAGATCCTCGGTTGTGACCGTGCTGATGTTGTTCTCGGACACGTTCAAGTGGAGGAGCGTCGGGAGAGAGCCCAATCGAGGGATCTTGTTCAGCTTGTTCTTAGAGAGCTGCAGGAAGACCAACGGGGACTTCACCTCGAGGCGGGTGAACAGGTCGTCGCTGAGCTTGTTCTTGGACGCGTAGATCTTCTGGAGGTAGGGCAGCTGGAAGAGGCTCCTTGGTAGGGTGTCGCAACCGTTCGTGGACAAGTCGATCACCTTCAGGTAGCGCAGATTGTCGAAGGCGCCCTCTTGGATCTCCTGGATGAAGTTGTCGCCTAGGTAGAGGTAGGCCAGGTTCGTGTACGCGGCCAGGCTGTCGTTCGTTAGCATCCTGACTCTGTTTGTGGACGCGTCCAGGATCTGTGGAAAGTTAGACTGGTTATTTGGATGAAAGAAATACGATTTTGGCGATAGATTAAGGGTTAACTGGTTCAGTGCTGGGTGATGAGAATGTACGCTTGTGGAGAGGTTCTAATTTATGATAAGTATGTATGTGTGTGTGTCTTATTACACCAATAGCGTGGCTAGATAGGTTTCTCGCGTAGTATTATACATTTTTTTCCTATGCACCCACACCACAAATTGTACAGCAGTCTTTAAGTACTGAAAAGTGTCATTGTTTCACATTATAGGCGTCAAATGTCTGTGGACTGGTAACGCAGCACATAACTTGTAATCCACCCGCAGATTAGCATATAAGTTACACTGTACCAATGAAAAATTGTACTACTATGTAAAACACTTAGGCTAATTACTAAAGAAAATGACAAAATGACAAATAGTGTGGTGGTGCTGCTTGCATCAATGGTGTGCAATCAACGAGGTTTAACCGACGCTCTCCGTGGCACGGATTAGGATGGCTGACCGCTCGATTTTTCCACCCTGCTCGTGTCATTACCCGTTGATTACTAAACCCATTACCCAATCGAGTGTGTGTGTAGCACTTTTGGTTGGGTGTACCGCTACTTTATTTAACTCTTTGAACACACGCATTTATATGTGAGAGGACTGGCAATTAAAACACAGATTTAAGCAGGAATTAAAAGAGTACATTATAAAACAAGGGTTTCTAGTTAAGAATACATTGTAACTAGAATGTATAATACTAATTAAATCTTGGTAATGTATAATAATAGAAAGATTTTAATCGTGAAACGTGTATCGCGTTGACCTATGAATGCAAAGGGTTAATTACTTGGGAGGGTTAGAAACTAGTACAATAAAATTCCTCAGCAAATAGAGCCAAAGATCAGATTTTTGGTATTACATACCACAAATCTGATTTGAAATAAAAATGATGAATAGTGATGCTAACTATTTTAGAATTGGAACTTGTGCAGTGGTTTAACCCTTTGCACTTGAGTGCCCCTCTGATAAACTGATTCCACTGCAGCCTTCATTTTTGAGAAATGAAGTTTTCTACTGAAGTGAAAAGTTTCTATTGCTGAGAGACGTTAGCAATAGAAATAATTGATAAAATAGCAATATTTTCTATTGCTAACGTTTCTCAGCAATAGAAAATTTTCCTATTGCTAAAATATTGCTGATTTGACCAATCAAAATAACTTGTGATATCTTCTCAAGAACGACATATTGTTATTTAAACGCCTTGCTCATCAAGACAATTATTTGTGATTATTTTATTTTCACGATTGTCATTCTGAGTAGCAATTTCCGTTCGCGAACAAAAACATCATAAACTAATCTAAAAAATCTAAAATTGAAAA
This sequence comes from Xylocopa violacea, assembly GCA_963969225.1. Taxonomy (NCBI): domain Eukaryota; kingdom Metazoa; phylum Arthropoda; class Insecta; order Hymenoptera; family Apidae; genus Xylocopa; species Xylocopa violacea. The sequence goes on from CAXAJV010000004.1 coordinate 29,264,370, forward strand.
TGTCAGACGCGTAGCTATAATGTAATAAAAGATCATAAATGATGCAAGCTGTCATAAAAGAGTTATATCGCGATAAAACATTATAAATGATATAAGTTGTCGTAAAAATTTATTATCTACAGTTACAGGAAAGCAACGTGTAACAGTAAAATCGTAAAGCAAATATGCGAGAATTAAAACGCGATAAAACATCATATCCTGTATTTATGTTGAAATGCACAGCCTCTGAACATCTTTCAATATTTTTCGTTGCTTTCGATCGCATTTGACGACCTGTACGTAATTTAATAATAATTTTCATAGCTGTACCGTCATGTATATTAATAATTTGGGTTTCTCCTCTTTATTTTAATTACAACATATGTCTTTTTCAGTATGTAATCTTAGTATGCACTGTTTCATCACGTCTAAAAATGGTTCTACCAAATATCCAGTGATTAATTGATTAATCAACTGATATGGTGGCTGGTGATGTGTACACAAGTATTATAACTAAGTTCCAGCTGTAGAATTCATGGTAAATGAGAAGATATCGTATAAATATAACAATGTACCAATAATTAACATGTATGGATGTGTAAAATGCTTTAATAATTAATTAAATTTCAAACTTAAATTCTTTTTAGGTCTCAAGGATTGCAACATTCAAATGCAATACTCCTATGCCCAAGATATCACACAAGTATAACAATACACAAAATAATTAACATATAAATGTGTAAAATGTTTTAAAAATTAATCAAACTTCAAATTAAATTCCTTTCATAAAATCTTTTTCAATTCTTCTCAAGAGATTCTTTCTCAAGGATTGCAAAATTCAAATTGCAATACTTTTGTACACTATTCCCACAATTTTTAGCCAGTAGCATACACATCTCATATTAAAAAACAAAACTCAGACAAACTTCTGCAAGAATAATCGAGAGACACAACTGTTTCAGTGAAAACTGTGTCAAATCGACGCCAAGGACCTGCAAGAACGAAATGGACGCTTGGTCTCACCTGGATCTCAGTCTTCAGAGTAGGAGGGATCATTTCGAGGCCCAGATTCGCGCAACGGACCTGGATCATCGAGTACGCTCTGCTGTAGCGACAGGTCCTCGATGGGATGTCCTGGTCCATGACCAGAGTGGGCCCAGAAAACCCGTGCACAGTCGCTGTGACGAAGACCAACGCTGCGAGTCCGTTCACCAGGAACGCGTTCATGTCTGCAACAAGAAAGGTGAGTGTTAATTACTAGATAATGGGGACAAGATGAACGACAGAAATTTGTAGACAAATTAGAGATTTGTGCGCTCAACCGCGACATCCTCTCGCTTCACTCTTCCTCTTTCAGTGGCAAACACGCATAAGAAACATGCATTTCTCAAAATTGCTACGGTGTAATAAGTTCAACCTCCGTAATCACTAATTAAAGCTGATGTCCTCTCAGAGGGAACATCCGAGTGCAAAGGGTTAATTTATACGAGTCGAGTTCTTGTTAATCAAAGTGCTACAGAATCTGAGATTTAGAGGAACGAAACTTTATTCTCTTTTAAGCGCCTTTAGGCGGCAACAGTGGTCAAAGGGTTAATTGTAAGCGTTTGTGTAAAGATTAAAATACTTGGAGAGAGATTGTTGCATATGAATTTATACGAGTCGAGCACTTGTTAATCAAAGTGCAACAGAATCTGAAATTTAGAGGGATGAAACATTATTTGTTTTTAGGCACCCTTAGGCGCCAACAGCGGTCAAAGGGTTAATTGTAAGCGTTTGTGTAAAGATTAAAATACTTGGAGAGAGATTGCTGCATATGAATTTATACGAGTCGAGCACTTGTTAATCAAAGTGCAACAGAATCTGAGATTTAGAGGGATGAAGCTTTATTCTTTTCTTCAGGAGTTGGCAATGTTCCATTTGGCTAAGTCTCTTAATATCTAAGTTATCGCTCTTTTGGGGAAGTTTGCTTTTTATCTACTGCAAGTCTCTATAATTTCTGATTTTTTGAGTAACATAGAATCATCAGTTCACACATAGAGTACTGTAAATCTGTGCTCCATGATATTACCCTAAATAAAATATAAAAAAGCGATATTTTAAAAAAATTGCAGAGATTGGGTTTGATTCCTGTGTCTGTCTACTTGATGGCTTTGAAAAGCACATATTAGAATAAGCAAAATTAATCTATTTATCAGATTTAAATGTAGAATTAGTCCAGGAATATGTGAGCCCACTCCAGATCGCTAATATAAACGATGTAGAATGTGTCTTAGAGTTTGAGCTAAGGAATCCCACAAAGAAAAGGCGAAGTGAACTCATCAAAAGTCTGTTAGTGTTTCATAGTCGTCCACAGCATGAAGACCTAATAAACTTATTTCAAACTTTCACTCAAACACGAGTTTTTCTTTTGCCCCAAATCCCAATGGCAAAAAAGAAGATTCCAAAGCTATACAAGAGCAAAAGAAGATCCTACAGAATTTATTACACAAATTACTAAGAATTATTAAGATCTATGCAAAGTCTCCAAGCTGTTCCATCGAACTCTGTAAATAGATACGCAATTTCGATGCGTTATTCATCGTTGATCGGTTCGAAACGCGAACAATGAGAGAAGAATCTCTAAAAGTCATCCTCATTGCAGAGTCTCGCAGAGAGAAGCGTTTCAGATGGCTCTTGTAAATCTCTGAACTGGCTAGAAATGTCTATCTACATCCTTGTCGTCCAGGAAAGTTTCTTCCAACTACAGCAATTTTGGAGAACTATGTGGAATCCTCCAGATCTTATTGAAGACCATTTTATCGTCCCCTGCATTTTCTGTTTTTGTTTCTGATGAAGACAATATTGTGACGCGACGAAACGCGTCAAATGGCCTCTTTTTTAGCCTTAATATGTTAATCCTTTGCACTCGACGGCTTTTTCGGTCGCGCATCATCTTTTCTATTAGTAATTTCTTCGTGAACACAACTGATCTCGTTTTTCGACAGTTGAAAATCAATTTCACCTTCCAAATTCATTTTTGTAGGGCTTCGAAACATAAAACCAGTCGATGAAAAACTCCAGTTGCTGTATGAAACGCCAGAGTCATCTCTCGAGCGCAAAGGGTTAAGTTGTTCGCAGCTGTGCCATGCAATTATTCGAGAAACGAAACATTCTGTCGCTACAAAAGTAACGTCTACCCGTTAGAAGATTATATTATATCTCGTTTGCAAGAAATACGAAACGTACGCCTCGCCATCTTCCTCAGAACGAAGAATCGCCGCGATCGACGGACGTTCTCCAGGGACGCCATCGCTACGGTCGAACGGAAGACGTTTATGGTCGTCTGGCGAGGATTCCTTCGTTCGGCTGCACGCGTCACGGGAATAATCGGTTTACAGCGGCGATTCGCAACGACCGCTCGAAGGAAGACTGGTGTTTATTGTGCCAAGCCCCTGATGAACCGCAGAGGCAGCTAACGTAAGCCAAACTGTATCTCCTCTCGCTGAAGGGAGCCGAGGATACGTTTTCCGCGAGTCACGCGAAACTCGACGCTGCGACTTTCTTATCCTCTGGCGGGATAAAACCGTGTCCAAGTTAATCCTTGGATGACAGAGGCTTTGTCGTGACTTAAGGTCTGCTTAAATTATAATATAAAAGGTGTTGAGACAACGTTTCAATTTTCTGTTGCTTCGAGGTTGTTTAGAGGGTTGCTCATGGAGCACGTTGAAAGAATTGTAAGTGGAATGTTGGTTTTGAGTGGGTTAAAGGAGTGTTTTGTGACTATTCTAAAAGTGGTAATAATTTTGGAGAGTGAGTTTGAATGTAACTTGTAGATTCTTTAAACTTGAGGAGCTGATTTTGATTTATACTGAAGTTGGTGTCTGTAGATTTGTTTGTGATGAATGTTGAATGAAAAGAATTGCAAATGTTGATTTTGAATGGGTTAAAGGAATGTTTTGTGACTTTTTTAAAAGTGGTAATAATTTTGGAGAGTGAGTTTGAATGTAACTTGTAGATTCTTTAAACTTGAGGAGCTAATTTTGATTTATACTGAAGTTGGTGCCTGTAGATTTGTTTGTGATGAATGTTGAATGAAAAGAATTGTAAATGTTGGTTTCTAGTGGATTAAAGGAATGTTTTGAATGTATGTAAGAAAATGGTAACAATTTTTAGGGGTGAGTTTGAAGGTAACTTGGAAATTTTCCAAATTTGAAGGGCTGATTTTGATTTATACTGAAGCTGGTGCATCTACATTTGTTTATGATAAATGATGAATGAAAAGAATTGCAGATGTTGATTTTTAATGAATTAGGGGAATGTTTTGAGTCCATGTAACAATATTTAGGGGTAAGTTTCAATGTAATTTCTAAATTCTCCAAACCTGGAAGACTGATTTTGATTTATACTGAAGCTGGTGCATCTACATTTGTTTATGATAAATGATGAATGAAAAGAATTGCAGATGTTGATTTTTAATGAATTAGGGGAATGTTTTGAGTCCATGTAACAATATTTAGGGGTAAGTTTCAATGTAATTTCTAAATTCTCCAAACCTGGAAGACTGATTTTGATTTATACTGAAGCTGGTGCATCTACATTTGTTTATGATAAATGATGAATGAAAAGAATTGCAGATGTTGATTTTTAATGAATTAGGGGAATGTTTTGAGTCCATGTAACAATATTTAGGGGTAAGTTTCAATGTAATTTCTAAATTCTCCAAACCTGGAAGACTGATTTTGATTTATACTGAAGCTGGTGCATCTACATTTGTTTATGATAAATGATGAATGAAAAGAATTGCAGATGTTGATTTTTAATGAATTAGGGGAATGTTTTGAATCCATGTAACAATTTTTAGGGGTAAGTTCCAATGCAACTTCTAAATTCTCCAAATCTGAAAGACTGACTTTGATTTGTGCTGAAGCTAGTGCTACTACATTTGTTTATGATAAATGATGAATGAAAAGAATTGCAAATATTGATTTTTAATGAATTAAAGGAATGTTTAGAGTCTACGTAAGAAAGTGATAACAATTTCTAGGGGTGAGTTTGAATGTTACTTGTAAAATATACAAATTTAAAGATTTGCTAATTCTGATTTACAGTAAAGTTAATGTTTCTACGTTTCCACACAAATCTTTATTGTAAAAATACGTTGTCTGTGAAGTATCAGATTCTAATTTAAAAGCAGCAACGTAGGAACTCTTTCTGGATCTAATCGACTTCTTTTACCGGATGTACACGTGACTCGGACGTTCCTCGTTCACGCTGCGAATGATTAATTATTTTACCAGCAGGAATGTTTCAAATTCCCAACTTCTGGCTTTCTAATTCTTAAAGTAATACAAATAACTTTAGAAAAATGATATATCCACGTAACGAACGAATAATTAATCAAAATTTATCATACAAAATATTTGTAAAAATCTTGATTGCAATATTTACCAAAATTTGTCATGCAAATTATTTGGCAAAATCTTGATTGCAATATTTGTGATACAAATTATTTGTAAAAATCTTGATTGCAATATTTATGATACAAATTATTTGTAAATAATTTCGATTACAATTTATATACATTTTCAATTCCCTTTTCTACTAAACTACACTTTAATTCCTCCGCTATCCAAAATCATCCGTTTGCCGCGTAAACACATATCCAACGAAATCTGTCCAAACATTTCCTGCGACGACGTTCAGGTCTGGAGAACGTTCAGAGCCAGTTCGAAATGTTAAAACACATTCCTTGGAAAGAAAATAATTTTCCGTACGAATCGTTAAACTCTTAGTCACGTGGATCCCATTGGAACCACCGCTCTTTTCATACGATGTGCATGTACCACGATTGTCCGTGTATCGATTCGATGCACGGCTCGTACAGCTCGATAAAAAATTCATATCTGTCTTACCGTGGTCCCCAATTCCCGTTCATACCGTTTCATTTCCTCCGCCCATTTGTCGATACCTTAAAATAAATTCTTGCTTTCGTAAATCGCGGAAATAACGGTGTCAACCATCTGGACCATCTAAATTGAACTTCTCCTCCTCGCTGAATATCATTTTCCACCGATATTCTCTCAATTCCACACGCAATGTTCCCCTCGTCTACTTTTTTCCTTTTTTTTTTAATAATATTGGCGTTCTGATTTAAAGCAACGTTTAGGAGGAGGATTTCAGAAGTTTACTTCGAAAGTGACTTAAGTCTGTGTTTGGAAGAAGTTAAGCTGGTTAGTTTAACCCTTAATTGAACGAATTCCGCCATATTTGCGACATTATAAGTATTCCAAAAAAATATAGACTCAGAATTATTTTTCAATTTAGTAGTTTAGCTGCCAACAACTCTCTATTTCAATTTGAAATTTAATTCAAATTTATTTAAAAAAGTTGTCAGTTGCAGCACAGTTTCTCGACTGCTACTTGTAAACTCTAAAACTTTGTTGAAATTTATATTCGTTTCTTATTTTTATTTAGCGATGTCGAATCACACTCGACAAAGGAACGCAAAGTGTTAAAGGCAAAATTGGTTTCATCATAGTAGAATAAAATCTGTTATCCACAACGAAACCTCAAAGTGTAAAGATAAATTATTATTCTGTCCACTGATGTATATAAGAATACTTTATTATACTACTCTAACTACCAAACTAGTCTAAATACGTAAGTACACGCACTATTTTTTTTTTTAAAGTGACCCAAGTGAATTTGTCAGTTGTTTGGAGTTAACTGTAGTAACACGTACCACTTGTTGTTACCTGTCATAAGCAAGCATTTGCAGTGACACGTGTGTAGGACAGAATAGATATTAAACTAGCTTTGACGCGGTTAAAAATTGTCCAAACTGTTGAACAGAACGTGGAATACGTAGATCATAAATCAGGATATTTGTTTTTACTGAATCACAGAGATTTTGGCGTCGTAGGAATGTCATTAAAGAAAATTAATTTAAATGCTGTTTGCACCCCAAGATTTCTACGATTTGAATTTTTAAAAATTCTAGCAGCTTAACTTGATGCCAACAAAAAGTGTGATATTGACCATTTATATTTAAAAACTGACAAGAAGGGATTAAAATACTGACCCTTCATATTTAAATACTGACAAGAAGGGATTAAAATACTGACCCTTCATATTTAAATACTGGCAAAAAAGGATTAAAATACTGATCCTTCATATTTAAATACTGACGTAAGGGAATAAAATACTGAGCGGTAAAATACAAGCCATTCTCTGCTATGCTTTCCCTAAATTAATCGATATTTTATACTATTTTATTTTTCCTTTTGGTTGCTCAAGGTTCTCCTCAAGGTTGAGAATCTCCTCAAGGTTGAGAATCGCTGCTTTAGGGGACCAAGTGTTCAGGGAAGTCTACTTTTCCGTCACCCCAGGATTTTGTGTGATGCTTAAAGACTCACAAGTTGGAGAGTTAAGCGTTGATACGCTGTTGGTCCTCTCTCAGCCACCCCCAAAGTGTTGGGGGTCGTCCAACGTTTTAAAAATCGCTCAGATCAGGAGGACAAGGGTTTTCGAACAGTGGAACCAAGATTGGGGTGCATTAATTGAAATTGTAACGCGGTGAACCTCGACCCTCGAAGCGACGAGGCGCAAATCGTGGTTCACCCTTGTTGAAACACGAGGACATCTCTGGTTGGTCATTTGCTGCTCCGCAGCAAATTGATTCGTGTCTGATCAATTGGTGTAACTATTTTATTTATTTCCATAGCTACTGCTTTCTTAAAATATGTATTACTTAGAATTAGAATTAGAATTTATATATATAAATTACATATAATATATATAAATTCTAATTCTAGTAAATTAGATATAATATATATAAATTCTAATTCTAATAAATTAGATATAATATATATAAATTCTAATTCTAATAAATTACATATAATATATATAAATTCTAATTCTAAATTTAAATAATATATATCCTAAGAAAGCAGTAGCTATTGAAATGAATAAAATTCAACAATTATTTGACCAATTATTGGTAATGCTGATAATAAATTTGTAATAACTGTGGCACCTCAAAATACATATCCTAAGAAATATATATATAATTGATACAGATATAAATTCTAATTCTAATTCTAAGTAATCCATATCTCAAGAAAGCAGTAGCTATTGAAATAAATAAAATTCAACAATTATTTGACCAATTATTGGTAATGCTGATAATAAATTTGTAATAACTGTGGCACCTCAAAATACATATCCTAAGAAATATATATATAATTGATACAGATATAAATTCTAATTCTAATTCTAAGTAATCCATATCCCAAGAAAGCAGTAGCCATGGAAATAAATAAAATTGTTACATCAATTGATTATACATGAATTAATTTGAATGAATTATGGTATAAATTACGTCTAATATGAATATATATAATAATAAAATAGAATATACATAGAGATGCCACAGTTATTACAAATTTATTATCAGCATTACCAATAATTGGTCAAAATATAATTGCTGTATAAATTTGAGGACAATTTTCAATTAATTGTATATATATATATAAAATTTGTGCTGGTAAAATAAGATTAGATAAACAGATAGACAGATAGATATATACGACAGATATCGTTGATGTTTCCTCCTCGCGAACTATTCACAGCGCTGTCGTAAAACAAGAAACGGTGGGGAACGAAATGATACGTTTCGTTTACAAGCTTTCCGCAAGGATCGTTCTGCGTGGCTTTCACGGGCCGACTGGCGAGCCAAAATAGACACAGTGTTATCGTGAAGGTGCACGCGTCACGCAGCAACAGGTCTGCGAGGCGTATCGAAGATTCCGAGTGCTCGATAACATTCGTTTACCAACGATGGCGTTTCGAAACGATCTGGCTTCGTTTTACGTATGAACGATGATTGCGCGAACGATTTTTGCCGATTCGAACGTCGAGGCTAGATTTAAGTTCAAAACTTTCGGATAATGTTTCGCTGCTTTGGTGAATTTCCAAAACTTTTGCGATTCGATTCGGTTGAAAGTTTGAAAATTGCTTCCTTTTAGGTGAAAACAGTATTTGCAAGAAGGATTCGCCAAGATCGGAAGATTAAGTCCGGAAATTTAGCGAGAAACTTTTCAATCCAGTAATGTTACCACCTACTTTACCGACAGCAGCTCAGAGTGGGATTAACCCATTTTTTAACGAAAATAAAAATTGTAAATATTGAAAAAGAACATGTTTTCAATCATTTATTTTGTTTTTGCGAAGTGTTGGACCAATTGTGAAATATAAAAGCATAGACAGTGAGCTTGTGAATGACTTTTAACGTATGCATGATGAGTATTGTATAATAAGTTCGCTTTGACTGCTTTTTGTGAGATTAAATTTAAAACAAAACTTTTGCTTTAATTACTTTTGTACGCAATCGTGATTTGTTTAAATAATTGCCTCGCGTTAAAACTAATTTATTTTATAACTTAGCTTCAGTTTAATTTATCTACAGTCGTTTTTATTTCAAATATTCGCCTCGATTTCGTCAAATTTCAAGCTCAACATTCTGCTCTTCGAAAATCCTTCGAAAATCCGCGAGCATCAATTTCACGCGAAATTCCAACGAATTTTCCAAAATTTCGCTGTTACCAATCTACCAGCGTGCATAAATCGTGGCAAGCGTACCGTGCGACGAACGTTTCGCGAAAACGTACATACGAGAGGATCGACGGGAGCGGTAACGAGCCCGTTAATTAAAGGAGACCGAGATCTTTCGCGGATACGGGACAGAGTTGAAGGGACGACGTGTAAAGTCGCGATAAAACGCAAGCAGGCGCGCGTCAGACGGCGCTCGAACTCCGTCGAGATAAATTAGAGAGTTCCTTCGCGTATCGTCGGATTCAATTAGCGAGCGCGAGTTCGACGGAACATTCATTGTTGCTGCTCGTATTATCCAAACACGCGACACCATCCGAACGTTCTCTCTGTTCTATCAGAACACGGTTTTTCTTCAAACCCCGTCTCGCGTATAAACGTGGAACACACCGTTCTTCGCGCGACCACGGCGTCCAACTTCCGGTTCTAGTTCGCACGTATGAGCGACTCGATACGAATCTGCCAGGCGGTACGTGAGACGCCCCATTCAGCTCGATAAATACTGTATAATTAGAGCACCGTGGACCGTAGATTGAAGCAAGTTCGAGACTCGAACGGTCTAATATTTCGAGTCTGATAAACACGCACGTTCGAATTTAATCGCGCGTGACCTGGCGCGCGATATCTCTGTGGGGTGTGTGTTGTTGTTGTTGTTGCTCGAAACCACTGCCAGGACAATTGCAGTAGGCACGTTTCTGATTAATTTTGTTATTTGGTATGAGTTATTGTTGTTGGTGTGGGAGGAAAATTGTCAGATGATTGGATTTGAAAACTCGGGATCTTTCTCGCTTGCTGGGTGAGAGTTTTAACCATTAAACTGTCCAGGGCAGACTGATGATAGTTATTTTTTTATGACATACAAATAAACACGTGATAATGTAGAGTGCTTGCTTTGACTAAATTAGACAATTTTTAGTGGTAAATTATAGTATTTATGAGCGTTTAGTGATAGTATTTGTGTAAATTACATTCATTCTTTTGCAAAACAAATTTATCCTTTTGCAAATCACATTCACCCTTTGGCAAATCAAATTCACCCTTTGGCAAACCAAGTTTACTTTTTTGCATAACAGGTTCACTTTTTTGCAAATCAAATTCAGCCTTTTGGCAAATCAAATTTTGAAATTCAAATTCTTTTCAACAAATATTGAAATAAAGCGGCATTAATTCGTTCTACTTTTATTTCGAAATGTGTTCCTTTCTCAATTTTTTAAGTATCACTGTTACCTTTTTTCTCAAACCTTATCAAATTACACCAAATTGGGTCGATATTCTTCACTTGATTACAATTCTTTCTGCCAGCACTAAAAGGGTTAATAAAATGTCAGAAATAAGCGTGCAAAATTACGCGAGTGTCCTCGAGCAATACTGTAAACACGTACGGATCATCGTGCGCGCACTTCTCGCCGGCCATTTGCGCGACTGCGTTCCGTCCGCTTTACTTTTCCACCCCCGTCACGGACGCTCGAATTCAGTTTGCAACGTGCGCGTTTTGCGCGAACGACTGGGCGCAATCGTTCGTAATAATTGAAGTCGGGAAGAGAGAGAAAGGGAGACACAAAAAAAAGGCGACCCGCTACGCGAAAAATTCAACCAGCGCCCAATTTCACCCCGTTCGCAGTTCGAACGTTTCTTTTAGCGAGCCCTCGAAACACGAGCGCCTTTCCTGCGGAATTTCGCGCAGAAAGAAGGCTCCTTGTTCGAGGAACGAAACCCTGCGAAGCGTCGTTAGCCTCGCCTTGTGTATTTGCTCGGTTACAGAATACTAAAGACGACTTTTCGTGTCGATTAACAAACACTAGGTTTACCAAGGGGTGATTTTGACTCCTCTGAGAAAAGTTTTCGTTAAACTTTACATTAAAATATGAAAAATAAAAAAAAGTAATATGGTTGCATAGTCGATAAAGTAAAGTCGCTCGAAGCGTACCGCCAATGTTCTCTTGTTTGAAGAATGAGGAATGTGTGTGTTCTCTTGTATGAAGAAGAGAGGAGAAGGACAGTTGCGTTTTATGTAGACTCGCGAGAAGTCGCAGTTTAGCTTTCGTTTCATACCTTTATGTACTTTCTAAATATATATATTCGTTTTTCTTTATTTTTGCATTTCTTTATGTTACGCCTTGCTATAGTAATAAGAACTAATTATTATAACTGATGTAATTTTATCGAGGTTCGTTTTTCTGCTTTAACTTCATAATTGATAGGTCAATTTATATTTTTTCCAATTAAATACCGAAGAAACTCATGGTAAACCTAGTATTAAAATGATTGATGAGTGTTGAAGGAGAAAGAGTTTTCAAAAATTCCAACTCTGAACTTCTTGTATAAATAATGTGCTTCTGTTTAGTTTGAGACTGGGTTTAGGATAATTTGGGTTAATTTGGTTATCCAATAACTTGGATAGTTTGGCACTTGTTTTCTAATACTTTCTTTTTTAATAATACTACTTGTTTTCACGTTTTTATATTCTTGTATACTAAAAGCTGAAGCAGCCACGAGCCAATTGGCTGGCTGTTTCTCCTTTGGTGTGGAGGTGATCGTTACTTGGTGATAGGGGGTAGGACTCCAGAAAGGTTGGAGTAATGCTTTGAGTTACGTGGCCCAGCAAAATATTAATCCTTTGCACTGAGGAAACATTAGTATTAATTAGTAATTAAGGAGGATAAACTTATTCTATCGCAGCTTTTTGAGAAATGTATGTTTCCCTGAAGTTTTCAATGGAAATGGAAATTTTCTATTGCTGGGAGACGTTAGCAATACAAACTATTACTAAAATATTGCTATTCTAGACGTTAGCAGTAGAAACTATTGGTAACATAGCAATATTGCTAACATTGCAAGCTATTGGTAACATAGCAATATTCCTAACATTGCAAACTATTTCATCTTTCATATGCTCCTTCTTAAATTTTCTAAATATCATTCTTACTTTGATTTTTATGAGCTTCCTCCCAAACCTTCGCAAATTTGTCAAATTGCTCTGGTATTTTCGCATAGGCACGCTACTTTCGCTCGACACTAAAAGGGTTAAAGGTGTTTTAGCTAATAATTTGCCATAAACTCCTAATTAATATTCTGCTTGGCCGCGTAACCACAAGCGTTACCCCAACGGACCTTTCTGGAGTCCTACCCTTATTAGCGACCACTCCTACATCGAAAAAGAAGCAGCAAGCGGATTGGATCAAGCTTCTGCTTCAGAATTTAGTATATAAGTTTGTACAAATGTAAAATAGTGAGTATTAAGAAATAAGCCAAGTATTTGAGTATTAAGTAAAAAACCAAACCCAGTCTCAACTAAACACAACATTATTATACGAGAAACATAGAGTTGGATTTATTGAAAACTCTTTTTCTTTCATTCAACACATAAAGGTCGTCGCAAGGTGAAGCTAACGACGCAACACGTACCATAAACTTGGCTCCATAATCAGGATGGCGACCAGTGACGCCCATCGACACCCTGCGCTCGATTATGGACCCAACACTTCCCTCGGAAACGGAATTAGGTGAGTCGCGGTTTGCTTTCGTCCGTTTGACGACGAATAAGTCAGTGGACCACGTCGAGAGCAATAAAGCGCCGCGGATTCGTTAAGTTTCACGCTCGGAACCGACTGAACTGGGCCGAATCGAACCGTTTGATCCGTGAACCAGTGTTTCCCTCTGGTCTTCCCGTCCCTTTTCGTCTGGCAAACCCATGAATGCACTTTTACGAGCCCGCTGGATGAACATGCCGTGCATAGGAAACGTTTCGCTCCGCCACCCTCCCTTTCGTCCCCTCCTTTTTTTTTTTTATTTCGACCCCGATGTTTTCTCGGACATGACGAGTTCGCGAATTTTCAGGCTTCATCGAAACAAGAACCATCTGCCGTCTGTCCACTCGCTCCGTCCGTTTTTGCGTTGCTTTTTGAACGGAGCGAGAATTCAAACTGTTTCTGAATTAATGCAGTTGGTTCTTTTATGGCAGAAGTTAAGCAAAGCTTAGAATCAGAGGTGTGCGAGCAGAGTCGACCCTTCTATAACGTGGTACTCTTGTAACACGGTTTGTATATAACGCGGAGTTAAAGTGTTCATCAGATTTTATTTTAGAATCGTATGAATCATAACTTGGTGCTTTGGGAATGTGATTTTCATGTAACGTGGAATGAATCAAATTGATTTATATTTTAGGTACTTCTGGGTTTCTTATAGCACGGTTTCCATGTAAGGAGTTTATTGTTTTTTTATTATTTACTAATGCGAGTTTGATTTGCAAAAGTTAATGTGATTTGTGAAAGGATGAATGTGATTTGCAAAAGGGTGAATGTAATTTGCAAAAGGGTGAATGCGATTTGCAAAGGGATGAATTTAATTTGCAAAAGAATTAATTTGATTTGCAAAAGGGTGAATGTGATTTGCAAGAGGATGAATTTAATTTGCAAAAGAATTAATTTGATTTGCAAAAGGGTGAATTTGATTTGCAAGAGGATGAATTTAATTTGCAAAAGGGTGAGTGTGATCTGCAAAAGGGTGAATTTGATTTGCAAAAGAATTAATTTGATTTGCAAAAGGATGAATTTAATTTGCAAAAGGGTAAATTTAAAGTGCCAATACTTTATAATGAAGCAAGCTCACCATGTCTTTATATTTTGCTGCAGAAATAGGACGAACATCAGCATATAAATGATCAATTTAAGAATAAATAGATTCCCGTTAACAACCTCTTGGTCTTCCCTCTTTTAGCGACAAATCCAAAATAGAAAGATCCTCTTTTTCATCTAAAGTTAGTTTATAAAACGTTTTCTAAAGAAAATCGAGGAAGTATCTTATCCTCTGAATCGTTAGCCAATTAACTTCATTTGGGTCTGCATTTCTTCTTCTTTTTGGAACAGGTTTTTCCAAGGATCGTGTTGAAATAAACTCTTGAAATACCATTCAATTCTAATCGATCTTCTCATTAACCCGATTTTCTTGAAAACGTGACTTATACAGCTTTCACAATGAACGTCTTCTATGTTTAAACGTTTTAAATTACATTTATTGAATTTAGGAAATCGCGAAGAAAATTTAAAAATCAAAATGGAACGAAAGCTATTTTATACGACGAAAACGTGGAACCCAAGCTTGAAATCGAACGCTTTATTAACATTCGTCGTCAACGTCGAATTTTAGCGACCTGAACGATAATGCAGCGTCGTCTCTGCGTTTGCAGCCAAATTCTCTGACAATTAAAATTAAAGAATTCCTAAACGATTCGTTTAATTAAATTACGTTCTGTAAAAATCATGTTATAGAAAGCCAGTGGCAATTTCTGCTCCGTGTAACATGGAAATCTTGTTACAGGAATGTTTACCACGATTCTTGGATCAAAAGAGAACATCGAGCCGAAATATTCGTCGCTGACGCTTCGCCATAGGCTCCTGAATAGAATCGTCGAAGGCGTTTTACATATTTTCAGACCAACGAGCCCGATGCCCTTCGATTCGATTCGCCCCTACACTTCTCGCTCTGACACTCGTATTATTAGATGAGACAAATTTTTCGGTGAACAGAGTCCTGATCCTGGTCGCTTTGGGAAATAGAGTGTTACGTACGTAACAAAATGTGTGTCTCGATGTAGTAAAGCGTTATATGCCAACCAGTAAAACAAAAGTAACTTTAACCCTTTGCTTTTGGCTGCTTCCCAGAAGTTGGCGATGGAAATCAGCTAAAATAGCAAAATTTCAGCAGTTTTTATTGCCAATGCAATCACTAATCAACGCTGATGTTCCCTCAGAAAGGACGTTCGAGTGCAAAGGGTTAAAATAGACACAACCAAGTATATATAATATCATGAAACAGTTTAGAGTTTCAAGTATTGTAAATAGTACTCGATATTCTAAGAAACATAATATACCCAAATAAAATATACCTTCAACGACTATTTTAACATCGACTCAAGCAATTCTCAGTTTTTAACCCTTTGCGCTCGAGAGGTGACTCTCAGTCGCCGTGCTGTCCCATACAGTAACTGGAGTTTTTCATTGGCTGAGTTTAAGTTTTGAAGCCCTGTAAAAATGAATTTGGAAGGTGAAATTAGTTCGAGTGAGGATGAAATTCATTTTCAACTGTCGAAAAACGAGATTAGTTGTGTTCACGAAGAAATTACTGATAGAAAAGATGATGTGCGACCGAAAAAGCCGTCGAGTGCAAAGGATTAACATATTAAGGCTAAGAAAGAGGCCATTTGACACGTTTTGTCGCGTCACAATATTGTTTTTATCAGAAAGAAAAACAGAAAATGCAGGGGACGATAAAATGGTCTTCAATAAAATCTGGAGGATTCCACATAGTTCCCCAAAATGGCTGTCGTTGGAAGAAACTTTCCTGGATGACAAGGATGTGGATAGACATTTCTAACCAGTTCAGAGATTTACAAGAGCCATCTGAAACGCTTCTCTCTGCGAGACTCCGCAATGGGGATGACTCTTAGAGATTCTTCTCTCATTGTTTGCGTTTCGAACCGATCAACGATGAATAACTCATCGAAATTGCGTATCTATTTACAGAGTTTGATGGAACAGCTTGGGGACTTTGCATAGATCTTAGTAATTCTTAGTAATTCGTTTAATAATTCTGTAGGATCCTTTCAACTGTCGAAAAACAGGATTAGTTGTATTCACGAAGAGATCAGTGACAGAAAAAATGACGTGCGACCGAAAAAGTCGTCGAGCGCAAAGAGTTAACCCTTTACACTCGACGCTTTCCCAGAAATTTTCTATTACTGGTAAAAGTTAGCAATAGAAACTATTACCAAGCAATTTTCCAGCAATAGAAAATTACCATTTCAATAGGAAACTTTGGAGAAATATGCGTTCTTCAAAAAGTTGCGATGGAATAAGTTTTTAACCTTCGCAATTAATTCCTTCAGAGGCGACATTCGAGTGCAAAAGGTTAAGCTTCGAAGCCCCACAAAAATAGATTTGAAAAGTGAAATTAGCTCGAGTGAAGCTGAAATTGATTTTCAATCGTTGAAAAACAAGATCAATTATATTCGTGAAGAAATTAGGGACAGAGAAGACGATACACAACCGCGAAAGTCGTCGAGTGCAAAGGGTTAAGTCAGAAGATTCCACGTTTCGTGCGCTCTCGAACTGTCGCTTGCGTGTCTGCGTCAGTTATTTCCACGAGAAAAAGTATGAAACCGCTCGAAACAGTCGATACGTTCCTCCACCGAGGAGAGACGAGGCGAAGACAGGAAAAATTGATGAAATTCGCGATAATCTCGCGACGGTATCGTTGATTGCTTTCCGTGGCGATTATTCACCCGCGTTGAACGTCGACATCGCGTTCAGTTGAACTTTGCTCGGATTACGACGCTCTTTGTTCGACGTGCACGGTTTTCCGAACAGTTTCCCCCCAGTTTCTCGCGTGGCATCTTATCTCCCGCTGGCGGAGAATTACTTTTCCACGCCATCGTTCCGATTGTTTACCCGGTAACAGCGACTGGTCGAGTCCAGGAAAAATTGCTGTTAAATGGAACGACGAACGATAAGACGGTGATTCTGATCGTGAAAGGAATTGTGTATCGCAGGAGCATGCGTGGACGCACGTAACACACGATTTATGAAGATAAAATTATATAATTACACCAGACTTGTACGCGGATAACGTTATCGCGATGAATCGTTCGCACTCCATAGTTTCGACACGATTCTGAAATTGCTGACTGATAGGATTCCAGGTTTTCCTTTTCGCTAGTCATTCATTGCGTTTCGTCACGATTAGGTCGACGTCACGTTTGCTTGATTTTGATATCTGCTGCGAGTTGAAAGTGAGCATGCATCGTGGACGTTGATTGGAATGACGACATGTGTTTGGAATTGTACAAATGTCGTATGCATACGCTCATTTGTTGGTCACTGTCATTATTCGTTGGCTAAAAAATAGAAATGGAGATGGAGGGTGTGGCTTTATGTTTTATGTGGCTTCATACATTTTAAATTCTAAATGTGACGGTATAAAGAAGAAATTACTATGAAACAACGTAAAAAGAATAATCCTTCATCAAACCCATAAAAACTGGACTGAAACTGGAAGAAATATAAATGGTATCTGCAGTATTGGCACTCTAAATTTACCTTTTTGCAAATCAAATACTTCTATTTAAATATTTTACTTTAAAAAACGACAAATGCAAACTAGGTAGTAAGAAGACAAAAATTTCATTGAAAAAGTTACAGTTCTACTTAATAGACCGTTTAGTATCTTCATACTGACCTTTTTGGTAACAAAATACTGACCGAAAGTTGATTTAAACGCTGACCATTTAATTTGCTGGCATAACAGAACGAGAAACGACCGAACGCTCGGAGGAAACGGCGATTAGCGAAAGTTCAAAGTGCTCGCGTATCAACTTTAACCCTTTGCACTCGACTCCCCCTCGGGCATTAAGAACAAAAACTGTTGCTAAAGTAGTAATATTTTAACAATAGTTTCTATATTACTACCATTATTTTAGCAATAGTTTTTATGTTAATATCGCAATTTTAGCAAAAGTTTCTATGTTAACCCTTTGCACTCGACGCTTTCCCAGCAATTTTCTATTGTTAGTAAAAGTTAGCGATAGGAACTATTACCAAGCAATTTTCCAGCAATAGAAAATTTCCATTTCGATATGAAACTTTGGGGAAATATGCGTTCTTCAAAAAGTTGCAATGGAATAAGTTGTTAACCCTTTGCATTCGGCTCCTCCCGGAAGTTAGCTAAAATAGCAATCTTTGAGCAATATTTTAGCATTAGTTTCTATTGCTAACGTTTCTCAGCAATAGAAAACTTCCAATTCAATAGGAAACTTTGGGCAAATATGTGTTCTTCGAAAAGTTGCAATGGAATAAGTTATTAACCCTTTGCACTCAGCTCCTCCCGGAATTTAGCTAAAATAGCAAACTTTGAGCAATATTTTAGTAAAAGTTTCTATTGCTAACGTCTCTCAGCAATAGAAAACTTCCATTTCAGTAGACAACTTCAGAGAAACGCATTTCTTAAAAAGTTGCGATGGAATAAGTTATTAACCCTTTGCACTTGGCTCCTCCCGGAAGTTAACTAAAATAGCAATCTTTGAGCAATATTTTAGCAAAAGTTTCTATTTCTAACGTCTCTCAGCAATAGAAAACTTCTATTTTAATAGACAACTTCAGAGAAACGCACTTCTCAAAAAGTTGCGATGGAATAAGTTATTAACCCTTTGCACTCAGCTCCTCCCGAAAGTTAGCTACAATAGCAATCTTTGAGCAATATTTTAGAAATAGTTTCTATTGCTAATATCTCCCAGCAATAGAAAATTTCAATTCCAATAGAGAACTCGAGAGAATTCTCAAATCTTCCATTTCTCAAAAAATTGCGATGGAATAAGTATAACTTCCGGAATCACTAATCAACGTCGATGTCCCCTCAGAGATAACATCCCTGTGCAAAGGGTTAATAGCCGAGCGAATCGGCTCGCTGCTCGCGGATCTCGCAGAACCGTGAAATTTCAATTTGCAAACAGCGTCGCGGCTTACGCGCGGTGAAAATCCGCGCGGAGGGCCGCTCGATCCCAAAAGGCGGAAAAACAAACGGACGTAACACGGAGTTTATTAACGCGATTCATAGTTGACCGCGCGCATTTCGTTAATATCTCATTTTCCAGCCGGTCGTTCGTTCGACGCCCGATGAAATTTACCAGCCCCTGGCGCCAGTTTTCAGGGGTGGAACGCTCGCGCGTTTTATAACGTTCTATTAACCAGCGCTGGTCATTCTTTCGCTGGATTCATTTACTAATGCGACGCGTATCATTTATTGTTAATTCCTGCTTTTTTCACGGGACTCGTCGTTTCGACGGAATTCGGACTTTGCATGGAAAATTGGACAAACCATTGCTTCTGTATTGTTCACATTTGTAAGTTCATGCACTGTTTTTTATTCAATTTAGGGAGCAATGTGTTTACAAAACACTTATCTATATTTAATAACCATGCAAACTACTTTAACCCTTTGCTCTCGAGAGGCGACTGAGAGTCGCCATCGCGTTTCATACGACAACTCGAGTTCCTCGTCGGCTGATTCGAAGCTTCGAAGCCCTAAAAAAATGAATTTGGAAGGTGAAATTAGCTCGAGTGAGGGTGATATTGATTTTCAACCGTTGCAAAACAAGATTAGTTGCATTAACGAAGAAATTAGCGATAGAGAAGACGATGTACGACCGAAAAAAGTCGTCGGGTGCGAAGGGTAAAATTATATTTATACGGAGCGTGCCAGTTGACGCACTAAAACAAAGGAAGACTTCAGGGAAACATGGATTTCTCAAAATACTGTGGTGGAATAGGTTTAGTCCAGATATTAGCCATAGAAACTATTGCTAAAATACATAGCAATATTTTAGCAATAAAGAATAAATATTTGCTAAATATTTTCTAATTTAATTATCTACTTAATTTAATTTAACGTTTGCCAACGATATAAAATTACCATTTAAATAGAAACCTTCAAGAAAACATGCATTTCTCAAAAAGTTGTGGTAAGATACGTTTAATCCTTCAAAATATTGCTATATATTTTAAATCAGGAAATTAAATCGAGTAGGTAATTAAATTAGAAAATATTTAGCAATAGAAACTATAGTTTCTATTGCGAATGTCTCCCAACGATAGAAAATTCCCATTTCAATACAAAGCCTCAGGGAAACACGCATTTCTGAAAAAGCTGCGTTGGAATAGGTTTAATCCGATTACATTCCGCTCCTTTTCAGATATTAGCAATAGTTTCTATTGCTAACGTCTTCCAGCAATAGAAAATTCCCATTTAAATAGAAAACCTCAGGTAAACACAGATTTTCCAAAAATCTGCGGTGGAATAAATGGAATTGACCTCCGTAATCACTAATCAGTACTGATGTCCCCTTCTGGGGAGACATTCGAGCGCAAAGGATTAATATTCGATTCTGCTCCATAAACGAGAGGATCGAAATCAACTTAACACGCCTCTGACCTTGAAACGGTAACTGGTCGACTCGGTTATATCTCGAGTCCGGTTCAGAGCAGCGTTCAGGGCTCCTTTCCTTTCCTCCCAATGGGAATAAAAAAAATCAAAGTCGAAGGTCGACGAGTGGGAGACCAGAGGCGAAAATAAAAAGCGAAAAAAACGATCGCTGAACGCGAGCGCGAGGAGAACACCAAGGATTGATGTTTCGTCAAAAATTCAGCTGCCACTGGTGGCCTGCTCCCTTCCTCTATTCCTCGTCCTCCTGTTCGCTGAACGCAAACACGGGGAACAGATATTTTCCAAGCAAATAGTCGTAGTTCTCGCGACTCCCATTAACCGGTTGGTTCTTCCGTGACTGCAGTTTCGAGAGAAAATAAATTAAACGAGAACGAGCCCTACGAGCAGCTCCACCGAAATACACACGCTGGGACCGTGCAGCGTTCCTCGACAACTTTTTCGTATCTGGCCACCCTCTTCTCACGAGCTACCACGCGGAATACTGTCTACACGTACCTGATTCCTCTTCGAGGTTGTAAGTCTCGAAGTTACGCGATTCGAACGCAATTGATCGCTACGCTGTCCGTTAACGTTAACCCTTTGCGCTCGAGGGGCGACTCTAGGTCACCATTGCGTTTCATACGACAATTCGAGTTTTTCATCGACTGATTCGAAGCTTCGAAGCCCCATAAAAATGGATTTGAAAAGTGAAATTGGCTCGAGTGAAGGCGAAATTGATTGCAAACTGTTGCAAAATGGGATTAGTTGTATTCGCGAAGATAGAAGAAAGTAGAAGAAGGTAGAAGAAAGAATTGTCAAGCGCAAAGGGTTAATATTGGACAGAAGATTTGTAAACATCAACTATGAGGAAAATATGCTCCTTTGATATTTGTACTGTGGTCTCTTTTCGCGTCATCGAGACTTCAAGACTAAGTTCATGTCTTCTCTGCGTCGTTAAGAAGACGAGCTTTTTCGTTTGTGCGTTCGAAGATCGATCGTAATCACTCAAAGACAATCTTTTTATTTTTTTTCTCCTAGATAAATGGAAAATATTTTCGTTTTCACTATCACTGCTTACTGTGTTTCCTTCATCTGCTTCTGAGCAATCCTCTCTTATATCATTTACAATGTTCAACGATCAACGTTTTTTTTAATGTCCTGCCATTATTTTCTCGATAATAATCGAATAATAATATAACTCTCTCGATATTTTATTCAGTAAAATGCACTAGCCGTCCAAGAGCTCACTTTGAATGACAATACGAAAATATATGATCTCCTTTATCGTTCCAAATCTTTTAGTCAGAGCGAAAGAGAATGTTTGTCTTTCTCTTTAATCTCTCGTCTAAGAAAACGGTTTTGTAACACGCTATTCGCATAAAAAGTGGAAAAAAAGAACGAAAAAGTGTGTTGCCAAATGCTATAAAATTATGGAATAAAAGGGAAGGGTCAAAATGGAAGGGACCCCTTCAGTAAAAGTAGGTAAAACTAAAAAATAGAAAAAGATAAGATTCGCGATTATATGTCTTATAAATCTAAGTAAAAATTAATGAAAATATTCTCATAAAATACAGCAATAATTTTCTTGAAGAAGAAAGAAGAAGAAAATTAACGAAAAGTTTGCTCAGAGGGGTCAAAATAACCCCTTGGTAAACCTAGTGTTAAAGAGGGTGGAAAGATAACTGGACGACCGTAGCGGCCTTCGAAGTCCTTCGCGTCGTCAAGAGAATTTCCCTAAGGTCTCAGTTGCGGCCCAAGTCCCCTAATGTGCGCACGTTGGTCCCGTTACGCGCACATGTTGGACTGACCCTGGCGAGATACCGCGTTTATGGCACGGTACAGCTATTGAGGACGCAAAAAATAAACCTTTCTAAAACCCAATGTCTAAAAAATCACGATCGCCAGTACGAAAATTACTAGAAGCCTCTAATTCTCAAAAAAGTAACCTTTCGTCACGAACGTGCCGTAAATGCGACCTTCGAAAACTCCACGTTTCTGTTTCTCCGCGACAGAACACTCCTCCACCCCTCTGAACTGGAAGAAGGACGAGAATTCGCTCGAATTCTTACGATCACGGTTGATACGTAACTGGAATATTTGCCCCGTTTATTGCGTGTCCCAGCGTCTAGCAGTCGGTGGCACCTTGTCAGATGTTCCCCGTCCACGGGGGACACCTGGAATGCTCGCGTGACGTTCGTTCCGCGGCTTTTTTCCACCTCGGATCCGCGGGTCGCATCGATTTCCGTTAACGAACGTCCGGTTTTCTTGGCCAACGCTCGCACGCTTCGAGGCGAACGCTTCCAGGACCTACTTGTATGGGTTACGATCGAGCAAACTTCGAAACGACGAACGCCACGAGCTTGTCGCGGCAGTCGATCGTTTTACAAGGACTGTCCTCTCTTTTATGACGCGACTACAGAAGCAGTTCTCGAATTGGTCTCTCGAAATTCGTCAACAGTTGTCTGCTCGAGTTCCTTTTAACACGTTCCCTGCAGGACCGATTTTTAGATACTTTCCGCTCTACAATTGAACCCCTTGCGCTCCTTCGTCGAGGGTGACTCGACATCGCTAAATATGAAAAAGAAACAAATGTAAAAACAAAGTTTTAGAGTTGTTTTGGAGTTTACAGGTAGCAGTCGAGGAACTGTATTGCAGTGGACAACTTTTTTAAATACATTTGTAGTGAATTTCAAATAGAACATTTGAAATAGTAGGGAGCTGTTTGCGACTAAACTACTAAATTGAATAATAATTCGGAGTGCAAAGGGTTAACTCATCTGAGGAGACATCAGGATTGATTAGTGATTACAGAAATCAAACTTATTCCATCGCAATTTTTTGAGAAATGCGTTTCCACCGAGTTTTCTATTGGAATGGAAATTTTCTGTTGCTGGGAGACGTTAGCAATAGAAACTATTGCTAAAATATTGCTATTTTAGCGATAGTTTCTATTGGTAACGTCTCCCAGCAATAGAAAATTTTCCTATTGCTAAAATATTGCTATTTTAGCGATAGTTTCTATTGCTAAGTTCTGGAAGGAACCAAGTGTAAAGGGTTAATTGATGGAACGATGGCTGCGACCAGCGGAAATAGCTGAGAAATTTCTCTTCATCGCAGTTCATCGCAGGGAGTGCAAAATGCATTTTTTATGCCCTAGTCCTGAATCATTTGTAGGATGCACCCGATACTTTTTCGAGTTACGTTCCTTCTATTGGATTTCCAATAAAGTGTAAACGAAAATCCATCTTACTTCTGTGGATGCCCACTGCGTACTGAACCGAGAGAAACACGAAGGACAAAGAGAACACGCGATCGCAGGACTTTAATGTCCACCAAAGTCGACGACGGTCACGACGCTCGTTTTTCACGTTCCTGCGGTCTTAGCCTTGTAAAAGGACACTTCCGGATCACGAATTTCTTTTTTCTTGTATTTTTGAAGCTGTTTCATCTCAATTGGGTCATTGGCGACTACTTAAAATTTGCGAATGGGTCATTTAACGATAGTTTACCAAGTTAACTTTACGTTAAAATATCAAAAATAATAATAAAAGTTCATAATAGAAAACTCGAGGGAAACGCTCTTCTCAAAAAGTAGCTATCGCTAATCAACGCTGTTTATTATTAAGTAATTAATTATTTATTTTATTTATTATTAAGTTATCAAGTTTATAAGTAGCAGTCGATGAACTGTGATGCAGCTGACAACTTTTTTAAGCAAATTTCAAGTAAATTTCAAATAGAATACTTCAGACAGGGAAAATTGAAAAGAAGATAAAAAGAAAAAGAAATTCTAAATAAGAAAAAGAAGCAAATATAAATTGCAACAAAGTTTTAGAGCTGTTTTAGAGTTTGCAAGTAACAGTCGAGGAATTGTCATGCAACTGACAACATTTTCAAGTATATTTCAAGTGCATTTCAAACGAAACACTTGAAATAGTAGGGAATTGTTGGCGGCTGAACTACTAAGTTGAAGAATAATTCGGACTGCAAAGGGTTAATCGAGTTTCGAACAATTGCGAGAACGCGTCGCGATCGGATCGCGAAACACAAATGGCGGCCATGGCGATCGCTTTCGCGATTTTCTCGCTGCGAAAACAGCCAGAAACGGAGCGGAGTTCATCGCGCTCAGACACGGTTCGCGGAATTTTCTGTCCGCCGATAATTAGACGGCCAATCTCCTTATTGAAATCTCGGACGAGCGCGGCTGAACGACGACGCCAGCGGCCCCAGCTTTTTTTTCCACGGCGATCGAGTCGAGGACGGAACTTTCGCCTCGGTTCTTCGAGGCTTTCGCGTTCTCCGTCCCCCGCCATTATCCGTGGGCCAGAAAGGGGCGTCTCTGGTGAAAAACCGAGTTCGCTAATAAAGAGTGAAACTTTTGGACGCGCACTTTGGCGATAATAACGAGCAAGGTGGGGAGAGGCGCATCGATTGAACCGTCCTCTTCGCGGGTAAACAAGCGGGCAGAAGTTTCGCCGCGGAGCGACGCGCAGAGGTGATCTCTCGCCGTGTTACCGAGTGATATTAACCCTTTCCACTTGGCTCCTTCTCGAGCGTTGGCAATAGAAACTATGGCTAAAATAAGAATATTTTAGCAATATTTTAGTCATGGTTACTATTGCTAAAGTTTCTCAGCAATAGAAAACTTCTATTTTAATAGACAACTTCAGAGAAACGCATTTCTTAAAAAGTTGCGATGTAATAAGTTGTTATCTCGGCTCCTCTCGGAAGTTAGCTAAAATAGCGATCATTGAGCAATATTTTAGCATTAGTTTCTATTGCTAACGTCTCTCAGCAATAGAAAACTTCCATTTCAATAGACAACTTCAGAGAAACGCATTTCTCAAAAAGTTGCGATGGAATACTGGATGGAACACTTGGAGCGTTAAGGGTTAAAATCAAAGGTGAAAAACTCGAGTTGCCGTACGAAACCTCGTGGTGACTGAGAGTCGCCTTTCAAGCGCAAAAGGGTTAACTTCTGTGATCACTGATCGATAGTGATGTCCCCTCAGAGAGGACATATGAGTACAAAGGGTTAACACTGCTATTTTAGCAATAGCTTCTATGTTTAATTTTAAGACGTAATATTGACCATTTATATTTAAATACTGACGAAAGGGATTAAAACGCTGGCCAATAAAAAGCAAGCCTTCTGTTATTGCGCGCGCCTCGACGAATTGGTTTGAAACGAGCGCGCTCGGACAGATCGGCGCCAGCTATGGCGGGAATCTCGAGAGGAATTTATTATTAAGTAAGCTCGCGATTGCCTCGACGAGTCGATATTAATTTCGAGGTTATTAAGGCATCGATATCTATCGGGAAGCGTCTTAAAAGACGCGAGCCTTTCAGTTACTACGGTTCGTGGCCATAATCGAATAAAGTATTAAGGATGGTGCAGGACGGAAAGCGAGCGGAATCGAGCGCTCGCGACCTTTTCTCGTCGAACCGCGCTTACGTTTCTCATTTAAACGCGGAATCAACGACTAGAATCTACGTGTAGCAATAAATGTCAAATGTTTTAAAGAACTGTGTCTAATATTGGTAACTGAAATAAATGTCTAATATTTGAAAGAATTTAGGCAAGTGGTCTTTTTGCAGATCAAATTCATCCTTCTGCAAATCAAGTACTTCTGCTTAAATATTTTATTTTAAAAAGCAACAAATGCAAACTAGATAGTAAGAAGTAAAAAATTTCATTCAAAAAGATACAGATTTTAAGCACTATTACTAAAATATTGCTAAAATATTACTATGTCAGCCATAGTTTATGGATACCTTGCTTGCTATTTAATTTATATCACTAAATAAGATCGTTATCAACTCTTTACACTCGGTTCCTTCCCGGGTGTTAGCAATAAAAACTATTGCTAAAATAGCAATACTTTAGCAATAGTTTAGCCATAGAAAATTTTCTACTGCTGAGAAACGTTAGCAATAGAAACTAATGCTAAAATATTGCTCAAAGATTGCAGTTTTAGCAATAAGAACGCTAACCCTCGACGATTTTGAAAACAAAAAACGGAATTATGCAGAAGAGGTCTTGGCAAGTAATTTAAATTGCCAGGAGAACGCCTGAATTTTCTGTCGTCAGAAAGAGCGTTTATTAAAATGGTCTTATCAAACGCGACAAGCAAGCAGCTTCACAGCGTAAACTTCGCGTTACACTGCGCGCATATCGCAAAAATTCGCTCTTATCATTTTCTCACAGCGTTTCTAAAGAAGCACAGCTTGAAAAATCAAACGCAACCCCAATTTTCACAGAACGCAATTATAAATTTCAACCAGCTACCAGAAAAAAAAGGAAGATGTAGCACCAAGCGATGGTAGCGAACCGATTCGACCGTCCTTAAGGCACATCCAGCCCCTCCGCTTGCGTACACACCAAGTATCCTCAGACTCGATTTTCTCCGAGCGAAATAGGCTAACTTTCCTGCGAGGCGAAGTTTATTTTTCAACCAGGAACCTCTTTGTTCTCCACGTCGTGGCAATTGCGCGCCACGCCCTTACCTCGTACCAGAGCACTGGAAAAAGGGCATACGTGCCCAGAGCCAGAGACAACCTGGAACCAACCCCCTGTTTCCCCTGGCCGCACGCATCCGATTCAATTTGCGCAGGTCGAGGCGTAAAAACGTGCTGCGGTTAAGGCAAACCCAGACACCTTGCCTCGGACGCGCAGCTCGGATGATTTATTCGCTGGGAATAAGTGCGAAGATCGAGAAAACGAAGCGAACTTGGGGCGAACTTCCAATTTCCACTTTGGATGCGCATAGGGAGTAATTTGAGCGGGGAGGATGTAATTCAATTGGTACAGAGCGCAAGAGACATGTGTTAACCCTTTGCGCTTGCATGCACCCTCTGAGGGGACATCAGCATTGATTAGTGATTACAGAAATCAAAGTTATTCCGTCAGAACGTTTTGAGGAATGCGTTTCTATCGAGTTTTCTATTGAAATGGAAATTTTCTATTTCTGAGAGACGTCATATCGTTCAAAGATTGCTATTTTAGCAATAATTTCTATTGCTAACGTCTGGGGGGAGACGAGTGCAAAGGGTTAACTTCTGATGCGCTTCGAGCTTGAAAATTTAGATTGTTTGCCGCTATCGATGCAAGATTATTTTATGAAACATAAGAAGATATTCTATTGTAGACAGTATTATATGGAATTGCAGTCTCAAGCAAATCTCTTGGGTCAAAATTCTATCTTATGGCACTAGTGCAACGTTTACCAAATGAAATTTACATTAGTGTTCCTTAAAAATTTTACAACTTAACCCTTTGCACTGGGATGTCCCCTCAGAGAAGACATCAGCATTGATTAGTAACTGCGGAAGACAAACTTATACCACGCAGCTGGTATGGCTTTTTGGAAAATGCATGTTTTCTATTGAAAGGGAAATTTTCTATTGCTGGAAGTCGTTAGAAATATAAATTATTGCTAAAATAGCAATATTTGGTAATACTGCTATTTTGGGAATAGGTTTTATGTTAATATTGCTATCTTAGCAATAGTTCCTCTGTTAATATTGCTTAACAATAGTTTCTATGTTAATACTGCTATCTTAGCAATAGTTTCTCTGTTAATACTGCTATCTTAGCAATACTTTCTATGTTAATATCTCTATTTTTGCAATAGTTATTGCTAACGTCGCGAAGCATTAGAGTGCAAAGGTTTAACAAGTGTTCCACGACAAGAAACACCTCTCCACGATTCTTCGACCTCTCCAAATCCCGCAATCGAAAGCATCGATCTCGACACTCATCATTCCGCTCGCAACCATTTCGAAAATTAACAAATCAAATCCAACCGATCGAGCCAGGAAATCAGAAACACTCCAGAGCTCTCACTCCTCGTGTACACCTTCGATGGAGCAGGATCAATTCACCTGGAAACAGTTCACTTTCGTTCAACCGCGAACAAAAATTAACCAGGCACCAACGCGCGATTAACGCCCGCGGGCAAACAGTTTCGTTCCCGCGTCCTCGTTCGCGTCGACGAAACCCACGACCCGCGAAACAGAGCGGAGACCACCTCCACGACCCGCGGATAATTTAATTTCGCCCTCGTTGAAAGCGGACGAACCGATGGCGGAGATGTAAGGCGACGCGTGACGAACGAGGTTCATTTGGTTTTTCCATTATCACCACCGACATTGTGCCAACCAGCTGAAGGAGAGAGAGTGAGAGAGAGGGAGTCAAAGAGAGAGAGAGAGAGACAAAGAGAAAGAGAGAGAGAGAGTGAGAGTGTTGAAAAGAGGCGAACGTCGCCCCCGTTCTTCCGCCGCGGGAATTCCCCGTGATCCACCAGCTTTGCGTTTGCTCAGCGTCGCGATTCAAAGCCACCGTGTGAACCTGTGTCCCGTCCGGGGCGAAAGCCCTCTTGTTCCACCAGCCGTTATCTTAACGCGTGTAACGGGAAACGAAAATGTCCCGGTTAAGCCGCGTAATATCTCGCGAGAGAGCATTACCGTTCCCACGGAATAACACGAAACTCCGCGGACGCGTCCCGCCTCGCGTACGAACTTCCACCCAGCTCCCTGGACGGTCGTCGTTCATCGAAAAGACATCGATATCGCTCGTCTGGTGGCTCGCGGGCACGTACCGGTCGTACGTTTCGAAACAGCCGTGATAAACAGTCGTGGAAGGTCCTCTAATAAGACGCGGCCCTTGCCAACTGTTCGAGAGCGATTTAACGCGGCGCCGCCCCCTCGCTGGGTCTCGAACGAACCGTTCTACCCAGAGTTTTCTTCTCTCAAAGGCTAGTTAGAAAGTTTAGATGATAATCCGGGCGGAGATTTAAGCGAGCGCGAAAGTCGGTCGCAGAGGCGTCCTCGAGGAGAGGAGCTAACTCGTTACGTCCGTTCGACGAGATTAAATCGGGGATCGGCTCCTCGAGTCGATGGAGCTCGAGGGCGTTCTTCTTTTTTGGGGGACGACGGCTTCTCGCGCGACCCACGACGCTCGCGGACGCGGGGGTGGCGAGATGGAACGCGGTCGCGACCTCGGGGATGGTATTGCAACGGTCGCTCGAATCCGTCGACGTCGAGTCCATCGAGTATTTATTTAGCAGCACTGGATTCACTATCTGTTGACGTATACCTATTTCTAGCAAAGGGGTCAAAATGATCCCTTTTGGTATTTGACCCTTTGCACTGGACTCCTTTCCAGACGTTAGCTAATAAAAACCATTGCTAAAATAGCAATACTTTAGCAATATTTTAGCAATCGGAAATTGCCTATTGCTGTGAGACGTTAGCAATAGAAACTGTCGCCAAAATAGCAACATTTTAACAATAATTTCTATTCCTAACGTCTCCCAACAATAGAAAGTTCCTATTTCAATGGAAAACCTCAGGGAACATGCATGTCTCAAAAAGCTGCGGTGGAATAACTTTAACCTCCTTCATCACTGATCAATACTGGTGTCCCCTCAGAGGAGACATCCGAATGCAAAGGATTAACACGTTAACTACCATGCGCATTTCGGAGGAAGTCTCCGTCAAGCCACGCGCACTAGTATTGTGATATAGCGATGCCAAACCCATTTCTAAGATCTAAACTCGATGCAAATGCTTACAGACATTCGTTCAACACGTATAGCGCCAAGTCTGTTTCGTCTTGCTTATCATTTCGCTCGCTAGATTATAATATCGCGATAGTCTTCCACCACTAGAAGGACAGCACGCCTACCATTTCACGCAAGCACTAATTTCCGTCTCAGTTCCTGTATAATAGAATTTTCGACCTGTCCCTAACATCCCAGCGTCTAAGACTGGATCTGCTAGGTAGCCTTTACTGATGAGTCCACTAGCAGGCCCAGGAAGAAACTTTCTTCCTCTCTTTTCCTTCCTACCCTCTCCTACACACATTCTCTACAGACAGCGCAACAAACGAAGTGGCACAATCGCTTCACGACTATTTATCTCCTACCAAAAACACCACCGCTTGAGTGGTTGCATCCACATGCGTCAACACCCTCCCTAAGAAGACGGTAGCTAAAGTTCGGAAATGTAAATGATTGACAGGCAGCGAGAATACCAAATTGCCAATCAGAAGTCGCCAGGAAGGTAACACGTTGACGAGGTGAAAAGACTGACGACCGATCTTAGTCTCAGTCGAGAAACCATCTCGAAATTCCCGGTTTATGGCATCCGCATGGTCCATAAAGGCCGTGGAGGAAAGTTAATTACTGCATGCCAGGAAAACATTAAAAGCTCAAAAGGGTTCCTCAAGAATGGCTTGATTGCCACGCGTACCATAAACCATGCTAGCTATTTGTATCGAAAGGCCTTCTATCGTGCCTCGTTGCTAGCCGCCACATTATCGTTATTGTTCAATTACGATTGTTACTTGTCGTCATGATTTGTGATTAAAAATTGAGTGCAAAGACTGTGTGTGGTTCGATCTTTCCACACGTACGCCCTCGACTCGATATCGCGAAAGCCAAATGAAAACTCGACGCCTATCAAAGAGTCGATTCGTTTTTCAGCGGTTCTCTCGAATTTCTGACGTCTTCCACTACCGATCATTCTCTCGTTCTTACGCCTTCTTCCCGCCTTCTTTTTAATTTCGAAAGACAGCGTCCGCCCCCGCGCGGTTCTCCTCGGGTGAGTTATTAGAGAAAACGGTGCTGGCGCGCGGAGAAGAATATTTCAGGAGTGGGTCAAGTTTATCAGCAGCCGACTACGCGGGTACATAAATTCCGAGACTCGATCCTTCGCGTTCCTTCCAACGGGCGGGCGAAACAGACACGAAGAATCGACGGATCAAAGAGGATGGGCGTCGTTACCAAGTTCTGAGCGAACTTCTGTGTTTGCTCGCTTCTGCGACGCAGCTTGGAGGAACCGCGAGCCCGACCGCTCAAAGAAGATGGAACGAATCCCAGAAATGGATTTCGTTCTGCTTAGTGTGCATGGCAATGGGGGGAGCAAGGAATGTTTTACTTCGAAGAAAGGCTTATTTAAGAAAGCTGACGTGTAGCATATTTTAACCCTTTGCACTTGGATGTCCCCTATGAGGGGACATCGGCATTAATTGGTGATTGAAAAGGCTAAACTTGTTTCACCGCAGCTTCTTGAGAAATTCTTGTTTCTTTGAGGTTTTCTGTTGAAACGGAAAGTTTTCTGTAGAAACTATTGTTAAAGCATTACTAAGATTTTGTTATTTTGGCGATAGTTTCTATTACTAACGTCTCCCAGCAATAGAAAATTTCCTATTGCTAAAATATTGTTATTTTAGCAATATTTCTAGCTTCTATTGCCAGGGAAGGAGCAGAGCGCAAAGGGTTAAATTAAATTCTAGTTTTAGTCTTCTTTTAGTATTAATAAGTTAATTTTTAGCATTAGCATTCTTTTTCAATCGATCTCTTCTTCTAACGTCAGTATAGAAGATATATTCCCGTAGTTGAATTATCTAGGACAATTCCATCGAACGAGCGCCCATTGGTATTCACCAAGAACAAGAAAATCGTCGCGAGCACAGGTGTTCCTCGACTCCCATGTCCGCTACTTGGCACGAGAAAGATTCCCACCGTCGCGTGCCTTCGCTCGTTTCGAAACCTGCAACTAAGTCAAGGCATCTTTTCATAAGCACCAGCGGCGAAATCCTTCGCTGGAGAAGAATAGAGAAAGGTAAAGATTCATGGGCGTCGACTACCATTCGCTACGTCGTCGCGCGGTTGTTGCATCAACAAATATTGAAACACAATTGGCATCAGTTTATTCATCCTTTCTTTCGTAATACGGTTGGATGCCAACTGATTATTTCATGAACCACAGCCATAATTACTATCTTTTAGAGTGGCAGAGAGAGAGCGAGAGGATCGAGGATGATAAGGGTTGCTTGGACGTTCGCGCGAACGTCTAAGGAACGGATGCATGGGAAATGCGTGGGGAACAAGGGTGAATCTTGACGAATTCAGTTGAAAGCAAATAAGTAGAATTTAGTCGACTGTAGTTTAACCCTTTGCACTCGAGACTTTCCAAAAATGGTTCAAATTGGTGACTGAGTATCGCCTCTCGAGTGCAAAGGGTTAATAAAGTATTTTTATATACAACAGTGCGCAGAGAACAAATCATGGGGAGATAAAAACAGCTTTTGCCAAACGAGTAGAAATTATTCGTGGATTAGTAAACCAAGTGGTGGGGGTTAACGAGCAATTAGACTATTTTATCCAACAGATATTTCGACCAGATGCTTGCTCCATAAAAGAAGAGAAAAATTAGTATTCCTATTACTACCGAAGGGGTTGAAACGGCCCCCTTTCGATATTTAATTAGAAAAAATATAAATTGACCTATTTCTTATGAAGTTAAATCTAAGAATATCGGGTCAGGGTGCACGAGCGGCTGAAGAGGGCCATGTGCATTTCTTGAGGCATTCACCCCTCTCTGGGGCCTTGCCTAAACGTTTGGATGAGCCATGGCATCGGGGGTGTCCTCGAGGCTAATACGAGTGGCCTAAGAAGGCATTCTTGTACGAACCTCCGGGTTAGACACAAGTCGAATAAACGCCCTCATAATTAAACATACACCTAGTATAATTTCTACGAGCTGTCCTTACATAAAGTAGAAAAAAAGAACCTCGATGAAATTACATCAGTTAGAATAATTAGCTTTTATTACTTTTTTTTATTTCTTCTCAAAGAGTCTTCTCAAAGAGGTCAAAATGTCCCCTTGGTGAACCTAGTTTAACCCTTTGCGCTCAAGAGGCGACTCTCAGTCGCCAGTTGAGTTCGTCATCGACTAATTTTAAGTTTCGAAGCTCTGCAAGCACGAATTTGGAAGGTGAAATTAGCTCGAGTGATTATGAAATTGCTGAAAAACGAGATCGATTGCATCCGCGAAGGAATTAGCGACTTAGGACACGACGCGCGACCGAGAAGGCCGTTGAGCGCAAAGGGTTGAACGCTCCGCGCTCGAGGGTGATGGAAAAATCGTTCGTGAAACGGGAGTGGAGAGGCTTTCGGTTTCGTGAACGCGCGCTTGGGACGGGTAAATAAAATCAACGGAGCCTCGTGCCGTGAGCTAAGAAGTGGTTGTTATTTTTAGTGAAGATACACGGCGAGGGAGAGAGCACGTTTCACGGGCGTGTGTTTCGTTTCCGAGACGACGGGGAGCCTTGTTGCTCGCGGACAAGTGTTGCGTCGCCGGGAAAAGAGCCGCTGCCAGACAGCTGAGTGGTTCGAAGAAAGAAAAACGACTTCCGAGCGCCAGGAAAATCGAACGCTGGGGAAGATATAATCGGTTATTTCGCGTTCGATCGGTCGAGCTGGTCGGCTGGACCAGTAACCCTTTGACCAGATACCCTGTAGGCCAACTAACTTCGTTTAATCATCGAGAAGCGGCTGCGGATACCGCGTTGACGAATATCAAGTTTGTTCGTAATCGCTTTACATGAGATCCTTGAAACTCGTCGATCGAATTGGCTAACTGTGCTGTACGCTAAATATTAGCGTATTTTATTTTAACATCCTCAAAAGTGGGGCTAGAATATTTTTTAACCCTCTGCGTTGGAAAATTGCTGGGAAAGCGTCGAGTGCAAAGAGTTCAAAATAAACTTATATCAATTTTTTGTATATAATTTTAAATAAAACCGAGAGAGCCGCTGTAATTTTGTTGCAAACGAGTTTGCATCGAGAGAGTTTCGAGAAGTAACGCGTAACATTTGTTTTACAAAAAGGCCGGTCGTTCGAACGTCGCGACAACGAAGAACAGAGCGCAGTACATTTTCGTTACGGAAATTAACAGGTTTCAGTAATTCGCCGTGAAAAGTAGCGCGGTTCGTTCCTAGTCGCAAGAAGTAGCACGTTTCACTTCCAGTTGCGAGAAACATCCACGCTAAATAGGTTGCCTCGCCGTTCTAACTGCGAAAATAAAAGGTAAACGTTTCCCTCCGGCTGAAAAATTAACACGTTCAGCGTCCAGCGAGCGGAGTTTAATCAAATATAGACGAATACCCGCAAAAACGAGGGTTCGTTCGATTATTCGATTATCGTCGTGGATTTGAACAAACATTCTGCGGATAAAGTCTTCAAAGATGATCGCTGTGTTGGATGCCACCTGATCATTTCAGCCATAAGATTAATTAGCCATAACTACTATCTTTTGTAAATATGGATTCATCCCAAACAGTGATGTACCTCAAATATAATAAGTCACAAAGAAGACTCGTCTCTCTGAGAGAATAATTATAACAATTACGATGAAAGCACGAAACGCGATCGCTAAGGGTGCCCATCAGGGGTGGCAGTCAACTCTTTTTCGACTCGAGGTGTTGTTGGATGCTAACTGATTATTTCATGAGCCACAGTCATAATTACCATCTTTTGTAAATAAGGATTCATCTCAAACAATGATGTATCCTAAATATTACTCGTCCCTTGCGTCATCTCTAAACTTATGTCCCATCCTTGACCCTTGGCTACTCCCTCCAACTTATGAAACTATCCCTTCCCAAGCTCCTTTCAAATCCCTTAACACTTTGCACTCTGCTCCTTCTTGAATGTTGGCAATAGAAGCTACAAATATTGCTAAAATAGTAATTATTTAGCTTAAATAGCTTCTATTGCCAACATTCAGAAAGGAGCAGAGTGTAAAGGGTTAAGGGATTTGTAAAAAGCTTGGGAAGGGATAGATTCATTCATTCAATAGCAATATTTAACGATAGTTTCTGCTGCTAACGTCTCTGAGCAATAGAAAATTTCCATTTCGATAAAAACATTAGGGAAATATGCATTTCTCAAAAAGCTACGCTGGAATAAGTTTAATCACTAGTCTCTGATGTCTCCTCAAAGGGGACATCCAAAGTGTTAAATACCAGACCCGAAAAACCAAACCAGTTTTTCATATTCAGAACTCAAGATTCATCGCTTCTCGCTAAACCACGTACCTTGTGAATAAATCTTTCTTTGGAATTATAAACTATTGTACTCGATTCCAACAGCTGATAAATTATTCCTTGTTGAATAACGATTGAATCTCAATGCTTCGACGTGCGAAGTGGACGATGCTGACAGAAATGTGCACACTCGAGTCGACTCGAGCAGCCTTCGACTTGCCATTACGTGCACAAATAAGCTGAAGCATTGAAACGCGATCTCGAGAATGTCACGATCGTGGCGAAAGATAAATTGTTACAACCGCGGGTATCGCGGACGCGAAAATGTGTTCATTTGAAAATTTTCACGGTGGAAGAAGTTCGAGCCACTTTGCAACGATTAAAAGGAGAGGCATTAAGAAGTTAACATCGTAAACAGTTTGTAACTTCGTTTTGAAGCGCGATCTTCGTAATCCAAAGTATCTTGGACTTCGCAAAGCAGATGAGACGCGCTGCTTCTTGCTGTTCGTAGCAAACTGTGGATCATGCTCGTTGCTATGATATGTAACGTTAATTATGCCAGTTATTGGTGAAACTATGAAAAGAATTGCAATTTCCAATAAATTATATAACGAAGAAACATGCTACTTTTCGCAACGCATGTGAATAGGTGGCTGCTTGAACTGATATGTCACGCTGGAGGTGGAGTTGGATGCCAACTCCATGAGCTATAGCTATCATCGCTATCTTTTGTAAATATCGATTCATCTCAAGCAGTCGTATACCCTGAACATTGCTCAACCCTTCTACCACTTCGAACCTACGTCTCATTCTTCATCCTGGGCTGCTCCCCCAACCTATAAAACTATCCCTTCCCAAGCTCCTTACAAAATTCCTTAAATACCATGTCTGAAAAGCCAGAGCAGCTTTTCATATTCATAATTCAGAACTAAACACTTCACGCCAGACTACGTAGATCTTATCTAGCGATACAAATTAAATAGCAAGCAAGGCATCCATAAAACGA
Organism: Xylocopa violacea; assembly: GCA_963969225.1. Taxonomy (NCBI): domain Eukaryota; kingdom Metazoa; phylum Arthropoda; class Insecta; order Hymenoptera; family Apidae; genus Xylocopa; species Xylocopa violacea. The sequence continues at coordinate 29,300,750 of CAXAJV010000004.1, forward strand.
AATCATGACAATCGTCATTCGCAGCAGAGCCGCGCTAAAGTGGCCTAAGAGCCACGCGACGATCCTGACATAGACGAATACACCATTTAACAACGAACAACGCATCGTTTAGACGAATTGCTGCGAGGAACGCGATCGAATCGAGCCATTATCGGGTGCACTGGCGCGCTCGATCACCACGGATCATCAAACTCACCGACAAGCAAGTGCTAAGGGACGCTCGTTAAGGTGCGCGGAGTGTACGCGATAAAAATTTCAATTTATACGTAAAAAGTGCTCAAAACTTAGATGAAGAAAGTTCATAACTGGCCATTAACTCGTTCGGTTGCTGGGCTACAAGGATGAACGGGCACGTTCCTTGCGCTCGTTTCCATCCCTCGTCGCCTGGCGAGCGCCACCCTCGCGCGCTCGAGCCTTTCATCCCCGCGCGAAAAAGAAGGAAAAAAAGAAAAAAAAAAGAAAGGGAACAAGCTTTCCGCTTTTGTTGTTGCCCCCCGCTATTATGCGCACGCCCTCGAAACCGCGCTCCGTTCGAGACCGTTTCGATAAACGACCCCACTAATTCTTCCCTATTTTTCCGCGGCTCTCCCGCGGCTCACCCCATTGCATCGATCTTGATTTATTCCGCGTCCGCGTCGACGCGGTTCAACGGCTGGTGGTTTCGAGATCAATGCAAAAAAAAAAAAAAAACAAAGAGGAAGACGGGAATCAAAGGCAATTTAGAGGAACGCGTGCTCAGTTTTGCGCCCCGATACCATCGGAGTTCCATACTCGTGCAATGAAACCGCGCTCGTGCAAACCTCTTTGGGACATGTTGCTCTCGCGTAATGGGAACGTACCTGTGGTTTCGTCTGCCATCTACGGTTTTTCGTTTTGGTTAATGGTTATTGTTAGACGCTCGTGTAAATAGGATTGACGCTCGGGGGCGGTTTGGATAATACGAGCTGGGAGTTGAAGTTCAGTTATAATCAGGCACTATTAAAATTTCGTTCGTGTAAACCAGTGGTTCCCCAACCGGTGTTCTGCGATACATTGGTGCATCTGCAAGCGTTTCGCAAGTTTTCCACGGATTTAGTCATCGAAAATTTAGAACGTCAGATATTTGAAATATCAGAAAAGTTTTAATCATAAAAGTTTCGTAAACACGATGTTGGATCACTTCAACACGTCAACGCAAAAGCAAGAATTAATCGTGTTGTCATAAATATTAAGTAAACTTAAGTTTGTCACCATCGCTCATTAGTCATCATACTTAAGCTTCCTTTACTCATGCTGGACTCCTCACCTTTCAACTCTCTTCTCAACCCTCCTTTCAACCCTATACCGTCATAGCTTTAAGTACAGCTCACCTAAACCTTTAAATAGCCCAAGTTTCCCATATTTCGCCAGTCTTCATCTTGTCACGCATACCTCATAAACTTGTAGACCCCATTAAGAGAATAAAGTATTGTCTTCTACGAAACGTCGATCCTTAATTATCTTAATCTACGTGCTACCCCAAAACTAACTTCAATCAATAATATTAGCGTGACGGTCACCAGTGACCCCATCACATTCAACGTGTTAAGATTCCTTTTAATGATTTCAATATTATTCAACTCCTAAAACCATTTAAAGAAATATTTCTCGTGTTTTTACAGAAATCATTAGAAAAGAAACTTAAATGGCGAAACATGTATATTATGACGAATTTTCATCTCTTTTTCATCGTCACAATGTACAAAGAACTAGTCTCTTTCTAAAACCAATGGAACGTGTTACTTTTCGAAACTTCCTCTCGACAGAAGCTCGTTTGTAAAAAAAATTACAGCTGATCTCTCGATCTTATTAATTACATAATAATCTCGTGCATCGTTTTGATGTACCTTCTTCATTTTAGACGCCATATTAAGCTTTCGCTATGCTCAAATGACCGCTCTACTCCGACTTGTTGCATGTTGATGCCCACTGCTTGGATTTCTAAGGGATTAACGTGTCTAATAAAATATAGGTTAGGTCCATCTGGGAAGAAATGTGCTTTCCAACAGTAAAAGAAGTATTTAACTCGGTTGACACAGGCAAAGGTCGTTCCATGAATGATACCAGCTTTCAATCCTCTTTCGTCTCGACTTGCTTCGTATTTTTCCAAATAAAGTGAAATTATTGCGGATGATTAAAGCGAGGTTCAGCATTCACTTCCGAATGGCTGTTTGAAAACTTTAAAAGGCACTAACATCAAGAATCCGCTCTCCATAAACGTCAGAAATATTACTTCCAAGATTCGCAGCCGTATTCCTACTTTTAAATTCGTGGAGCGTGCAACGTCCATAAGTGGATCTCTCTGGTACGCGTGTTTAAACATTTTTTTGCGAACGCTAAGGAAAATGTCCTGGATATTCCTACTGCTTATTTATATTAAAGAACAGTCTTCCTTTGAAGACGTATCAGAAGTCTTTGAATACTTTGTATTTTTTGCTAGCCACGTTGTGGAATATTCAATCGAATCAAAACAGAAAGCGACATTATTTATTGGATGATCCAATAGAGTATTCCCCAAACTTTTCTCATCATAGAACACTTTCTAAGATGTAAAATTTCTAAGGAACACTAGTGTAAATTTTGATTTTTTCGAGAGTTGTTTTAAATTCCGTGAAACGCATGAAGGAGGTCATGTTTTGTTCTACTTTGACCTCAATTTCATAATTTAAAAAAAAATGCAAATCGTTGCGTCTACTCCAAATCTTCCCCATTAACCAAAGCTGTGAGGTATTCACGTCTCTCAGGGATAAATCTCTTCATCTATCATCTCAAAACTTACCAATCCCCAGCGATAAAAATTTCAAAAAAGTCTAATAAATTGAAAAAGAAACAAATCATCGCGTCTACCCCTAATCTTCCCCATCCACCAAAGCTGTGAGGTATTCGTGAGGTATACGTTTCTCAAGCATAAATCTCTTCATCTCTCATCGAATCCTAGTCATCTCAAAACTTGACAAATTCCCAACGACACAAATTTCAAAAATTTCTACTAAATTGAGGAAGAAGAAAATCGTGGCCATCTACCCTCGATCTCCCCCACCAACCAAAGCTTCAAGGTACTCACATATCTCAAGCACAGCCCAGCATCCGAACGCCACGACCGCCTCCCCGCTGGATCCTCCGCGTCGCGACGCGAGTTCACGCTTTCACCCAGAAGGGGTGACGTCCCCGACAGAAAGGGCGCTACGTTCCGCTTCGAATTCTCGAGGTAAGTGACTCGAATCCGCGCGCTTCCGAGGCATTCGCGTTTGATACGCGAATAAATCGCGGATATTTTTACCCGTGGCCCCGGCCAGGCACCTTCCTTTCATCCTCGAGCGTCGATACGCTCGCGTAGGAAGGCGGAGGAGCGCCGTTACACGCGGCCAGGCACGATGTATGCCGGGCATAATATCTCCTGCCGCGCAATATTCACCACGGATCGAGTTTCCACGAGTAACGCGAGCACAATGGCTCCGGTGTCTAGATCGGGGCCGTTATCGAGCGATGGAATTCGCGACTCGACCAGCGCTGCGCCAGGTCCCGACGTACCCCTAAACGCGGATCCTCCTGGAATCTCGCGGTGACGTTCGCGAGTTCGCAAGGAACGCGAGGTGCAGGAAGCGCGAGAGTGGAATCTGTGAGGAACATTGGGTCAGGATGGGCGAGTGGTCGAAGAGAGTCATGTACGCTTCCTTGTGGCATGGTCCCTCTCTCTGGGGTCTTGCTTAGACATTTGGGTGGACTATGGGGTTGGAGGTGTCCTCGAGGCTAATATAAATGGCCCAAGAAGACATTATTGTACGAACCTCTGGGTTGAACGTAAGGCTATATGAGACATTTGTGTTGGATGACCAACCCTCTGATAATATTGACAATGTAAACTCCTTAAGACTCGTTCTGCCAGAAATATCTGAACCCTCTGCACTTGGCTCCTTCTGGGACGTTAGCAATAGGTGCTATTGCTAAAATAGCGATATTAACGTAGAAATGATTGCTAAAATAGCAATATTTTTCTATTGCTAACATCTCCCAGCTATGGAGAACTTCCATTGCAATAGAAAACTTAAGGCAAACATGCATTTCTCAAAAACCTACGGTGTAATAAGTTCAACCTCCGTAATCACTAATCAATGCTGATGTCCTCTCAGAGGAGACATCCGAGTGCAAAGAGTTAATACGTGTTTGCACTTGACTCCTCCAAATTTGTCAAACCCAGAATCCAACATTCGAGTACCTCCACGAGTTACTGAGTTATTCCATTTGTAATCCATTTTCTCACTTTCTTACAAATCCGTTAACAAGCAGCTTTAAAGGTGTCCCAGCACGGTTTCACCGCAGAATCGCCGTTCAATGGCGGCCGTTTAGGGGGTGAAAGGGCTTGCGGTGGTTTTTGGCCAGTTATCGAAAAATCCCACTCCAACACGGTCGACCACGAAACTCGAACGCCCTGCTTGACCCGAAACTATTGGTTACCAGAAAATTGCATTTTTATACCTGTATCGCAACATATTTCGCGAACCGATATTCTACCGTTCTCTAACGACGCCACCCCTTTCGAACTTTTTTCAGGGACCGCTCGTCTGTTTGAAATACGCGAGAGGGACGATTAAACGCAAGACGTACTGTGTTACTCGTAGCAATGTGTAAATGAAATATAGTTTTCACTTTTGTTTTAGATAAACGTTGGGTATGTAAGAAAATTAACATAGAGATGTTAGTGTATCGTGCAAATAATGGAACAGTTTGTAAATTTAGTTTATACAAATGAAGCTAGCAATTGCTTGCAAAATTCTAACGATTAAAGTATTTAAGGAATATATATTCTTGTATTTTTTGGGGGTACCTAATCTTTCTCTAATCTTCTGGCCTTAATTTTTTTTAAATTTCTGACGGAAAAATTTATATACATGCACAAAAAGTTGTGTAACAATATAATTATATTCAAATCATGTTTTGTTGCTGAAATATTTTATATTTTCTAAAATGTCTCAAATGGGAATTGTGGCACATTGCATTTGCTTCTGGCATACACTTTACAATTTTTACAATAGTGTAAAAACCATAATTATCAAGAAGAGTGAGTAGAATTTAAGATGCATAATATAATAAAGCAATAAATTTAATTTCCAGGCATTTTACTCTTGGCCAGCAACATGAAATCTGTAAGTTCGTCTTCTGTTCATAATCATTTGATCATCCACTATACTTATCAACAATCTAGTGTGATACTTTTCTTCCCGCCTGTGCCCATAAAAAATATAAAACAAGAATGACATCGCTATAAAAACTCTACATATCTACACCCACACAAACCCCATATAATTCACGTGTGACGCGTAGCAATGAACGACGTTGCGGTGCACGCAAATAACGAAGAGTCGATGCGAATGAATCAAAGGAAGACGGTTCTCCCTGCGGGCTCTCCAACTGCCCGAATAAAGGGCGACTGAATAAGGTACACGGTGTGTCGATTTATCGGATCGATCGTCGCAAGGGGACGACGTGAACCGGACATTCGCCGACCCGGAGGACTTTTTCGCGCCATTGTTCCACCCCCGAGGGCGCAGAGGAGGAGGGCGCGTTGTTCTCGACGGTGGAAATAGGCGTCGTTATAAGGAACGGCGATTCCACCCCGTCCCGTAATAATCTACGATCGCTCCTGGCGGCAGAAAAAATTCTATCATCGCGTTAATTGACGCGGAGGATCGCCAGCGGGGGAAGTTCCGGATGATTGTCGAGTCTTGGGTAGAGCGCGCGAAATCGACGAGCTGAAGATGAATTTACACTTTCTCGCTTCGGAGGATCATCGTGGATGACTCGTCGGGAAACGTCGTGAAGGGTGATGAAATTATCTTTGCGGATTAATCGATAATTTAGGTTTCAGGTGTTGTGGATATGAGTCGTTCTCTTTGAAAGTGGTGTGAGTCCATTTTGTATTATATGGAGACATTTAAGGGTTTGTATTTGAGTGGATATGTATATATTTGGTTGATTCTCACTAGTTTTGAACAATCCATTATTGACAACATTGAATCAACCCCAGTTTATCTACTTTTATTTCTTCAAACAAGATCTTAAATTTTAAAGAAAAATTAATTTGAATAATGATGAATAATGATGGTAGCTTCTATGTTCCTTAAAAATTATACAACTTAAAAAGTGTTCCGTGACGAGAAAAGTTTGGGCAACACAGCTGTGGAAGAATGAAAACTATGATCTTAGGGATCCCAAGTGAAAAACTATAAATTCTTCTGAAAAGATGCAACGTGACACAAAAAGGACCAAGCAAATTGAGATTTGTGGCTACGATTTTCGAAAAGAATGCACCATCGAGTCTACTCCGGTTGATGAGTTATAGCTCGACATTGGTACCAAAGGAGCGAGGCGAAATCCTCGTAGGAGGAAGTAGGCGATCCGGTAACTGGAGCGTCCACTGGCCTCCGATCTGCGGTCGACTCGGAGGGGTGCACCTACGTGAAACCACCTCGTGACACTGACTTTCGTATCGATTATGTAACAATTAGCCGCGTTCCCGGGCGAACGAGTTTCCTGCTCGGGAAACGAGAACAGTGCGAGCGGAAGGTTGTCCTGGATCGAGAAATCCAAGTCGCTCGATACGATCGCCTCGTGGTCGTGTTTCATTCCGGCTTTCCTTGCGGCCAATAAGACCGGCCGTGTTGTTCTGACGTTATCAGTGGGGATACCGATGATTCTAGTACAGGTGACCCCCACATAACACGGAAGATTGGAATGCTTGGTCGTACTGAACGACATCTTTATGATTGTGGCTGCAATTTAATGCATTATACACACTAATTAAAGAATTTATCAATGCATTAGATTGGCAATTAATTGAGAGTCCTTCAAATTTCCCTAATAGATAATGATTATTAATTGAAATTGGACGAATGACAATCTTGTATCAAAGTAGATACAATTCTAGTTTTATGAAGGAATATAATCCTTTGCACTTCAGTCTAGTGACTCATACAGTGCACCACAACTCCAGAACTGTATTAGTTACATTACATAAAAACAAGTGCAAGTCATTTATAAATCTTCAACAAAATGAATATTCAGATTGAACTGCTCCTATTTCAAATATCGCATTATCGAAAAATGTGGAAGACAAACAGAATAGATACAGCAAAATATATATATTATTAATATGTTTAATAAACGCAATTATAAGAGCAAAATGTACGCAAAGGGAACGTTCTTTTCGAACGTTGAAATGAAATTCTGTAAAGAATTACGAACGAATCGCTGCGACCATTTTTCTCCAACCGTAGCTCAAACGTAAAATCATAACGCCCTCGAGATCCGCCATCGCGCCTCGTTCTTCACGAAAGAAAATCAATTTTTAATCTCGAATTCGGCTATTCACGAGTGTCGCCGTAAAGAGAATCCACGATTGAAATCGGGTACATCCGGGATCGCGGTGACCCTCGAGAGCGCTCGAGGAACGTCCCAATCCCGTCGCCATGTCCGGATCAAAGTTCATTTCCGGCGATTTTCCAGCCAGTTTTCACGCAGGGAACGCTGCGACGCTGGTCTCTTAGTGAGATTTCCGTTATCGCGGCTGCGACGAAGGATCCTATTATCAGCTAGGCGACAGTTCCCCTCGGTTAGGTTGACGAGAGACGGAGAGAGACCCGGAGAGACGGGGAGAGACGGGGAGAGACGCAGAGACGGGGAGAGACAGGGAGAGACGGAGAGATGCAGGAAGAGACGCGAAAAGATAGGGAGTGACGCAGGGAGATGGGGAGAGACAGGGAAAGACAGGGAGAGATGCAGAAAGATGGGGAGAGACGGGGAAAGACAGGGGGGAGACGAAGACAAACGAAGAGAGACAGGGAGAGACGGGGAGAGACGGGGAGAGACGCGAAGAAACGCGGAGAAACGGGGAGAGACGCGAAGAGATGGGGAGAGACAGGGAGAGACGAGGAGAGACGCGAAAAGATAGGGATAAACGCAGAGAGATGGGGAGAGACAGGGAGAGACGCAGAAAGATAGGGAGAGACGGGGGGAGATAAGGGGAGACGCGGAGAGACAGAGAGAGACGGGGAGAGATAGGGAGAGACGGGGAGAGACGGTGGCGCCGTTGGCTAGACGCAACACGACGGCATAGCTACTTCGCCCGGAAATAATGTGGAAGCGGGCAAATATTATTTTAACCGCCGATTTATAGAGTGGTCCCGTCAGTCTGACGAGAACCAGGCATTGTTGTTTCCATAGGCTGTTCCACGTCCGCGGAGGCGCGCGCGAGCGCTCCGTTTCCTCCCCGAAGCCGCTAATTATAAACACCCGCGACTCGGCGTAGCCCTCGCGCCGATCGTATCCGCGAAACCTGACCAACGATCGAGGAAACGCGCAGAACGCGGTCTTTGACTGCTTTATTTCGAAATTCCTCGAGTCTGGCTCGAGTATACAAGGCAGATCAAGGAACGGTCCGTTTAATCGACAGCGGAAACATTGTGTGTAAATCGAGCTGCGTGGTGCCGGTATATATATATAGATAATTGGGGAGGATGAGATGTCTAAGGTTCCTTATTAAATTTGTAAATGATTCAGTATGTGTTCTTTAAGTTGTGCATTGTACGAGTAATGAATAAAACCATTTTTCTTAGACATAGTTTGGGGTAAGATGTTTTGTACATTTACAATGGCTGCTTTGGTGGAAATTAGATGTTGGAGAGATGCAGAACTTGAGCGTAAAGTTCCAAAATCCCCAAGTGGGAATCATAGCAGTTAATGGATTAACCCTTGGCACTCTGCTCCTTCCCGGATATTATCAACAGAAACTATTGTTAGAATAGCAATATTTTAGCAGTAGTTACTATTGTTAACGTCTCCCAGCAATAGAAAATTTCCATTTCAATAGAAAACTTCAGAAGAATTTTTTCAAATATTAATCAAGGGTGTGAAACCCTAATACAATAAGTCGAAGGTCATTTTCTGTCCAATTTTATGTTATTTACTAAAATACGTGAGTTGTAACGTTTATACTCACATAGCATCTTACCCCAATGCGTGAACTAAGTCAAATTGCACATCAGAACAACCAAGAAAACCACTTTCATTCCATCGAACATCGAGCCACAGCCAATTACACTTTCCCTTTCTCATCATAAAATAAATAATCAAACAAAAATTGTCGTGCACGCTATGACACAATCTTTATCAAAACAAACCTATATCACAAACCCAAAGCGTATCCTTCACCAACCGACCCAATAAAAACGTTCTCAAATAAAATTCCGTCGACGTATCTCGAATGGACACCAAGTTATGGCATCTCGCCCCATTTGGCATCGTCGCCCAATCACCACGATCCAGATCGATCGAATTCGCGAACGACGACGAAGGATCTCGCCGTCAAAATGGTAAACTCGACCTCCCGCCCCCTTTGTGCTCCCCAAACGTGTGTACACGAGCGTGAACGAAAGAAAGTTTATCGCGCGTAAAAATAATTGCGCCGGGGGCCGCGCGAAAGGAGTCCGTCCGAATCCTTCAGCGAAATGGGCTGCATAAAATCTGCATAAACCGCGCGCAGTTTGTAACCGGCGTAATTCACCGACCGCGTGCACGCGAGCGACGAATAATAATTCATTCTTTTTCATAAATTCCCGGAGCTCTGCGCAGGGAGACGTCCTGATCCCGCGGCGAGTCCGACGCAAATTCGATTTGCTCGCCGTTTTTAATCGCGTTCGAGGCGCGTTACGCCCGGGAGATTTCGCGAGACCGTGGCTCGTTGCCGGGTTCGAAATTGCGCGAACATTTCGCCGCTCCTTTTCCGCTTCTGGCACCGCGGACGCTCTTTTTCACCTGTGCCCTCTAAACGTCGCGCGAAAGCAGATCGCAGGGATTACGGCCGCTATTTACACACGGCCATTTGGAGAATAGAATTTTTACACCTCCATCCGTTACAGGTTGTTCCTCGATACATCGTTTTTTCTCTGTTCCCTGGAAAAACAACTGCTGTCGCAGCTTGTTCACCTACGAATGGGTGGGCGAGGGCGGAAAACGCAAATAAACGGGTTCTCGTGTTAATTGAAAAATGTTCCGTGACTCCACCATGCTACGAATGGTCGATATGCTGTGAGGAAGTTTAATGTTTGGATAGTAGATAATTTTCACTTCGCCGCGTTGTTCAACAAATTTATTTGCGACGAAAGAAAATATTTTGATGGATTTGTTATTACGGATTTTGTAGTTCAACTTTGCCCTTTGTATTCTGAAGTTTCCAGTAATTCAGAAAAGGGAGAAATTGGAGTAAAGATTATATTTTATTTTTCATAATTATTTTCCCTCGAACGAGCATTTCTCTTTTCCTAACTTTTACTTCCCCGTGCTGTTTAACAATTTTATTTGCGACGAAAGAAAATATTTTAATGTGTTTATAATTATGATTTATAGTTCAACTTTACTCTTTGCATTCTGAAGTTTCCAGTAATTCAGAAAAAAGAGAAATTGAAGTAAAAATCGCAGGATTACTTATTAATGTATATTCGTATTTTATTTTTCACAATTATTTACCCTCGGATCAGCATTTCTCCTCTTTTCCTATTTCTCTACTTCTTCATTCGACGCATACATTTCCACGAAGCATTTAGACGGATCCTGGGCAGCCACGCACCCTTCGTCCGTGCCAGATATAAATGCAAATGCTCGATTCAGAACTCTTTCGCCGGGGTTAAAACACCCTCGAAGCGCTCCATCGCGTTCATTGATAACTGCCATTGATTAAAATCTCCATAAATAGATGACGAGGAAAATATTCGCGTCGTTCCGATCAATTGACATTCCAATTTGTTGGAAAGATCGCGCAGCCTCGGGGTGCAGCCAGCACCGCCACTGCGAGGAGTTGATAGCCGCACGCTATTTATAAATTTATCTCGTAAAATTAAACTGACAATCTTTAATTAACGCATTCGCGACCTGCAAATTTATTACGTTTCTAACGCTGAGCACCTTTGGAAAATAATGCAATTCTAAAGCTGGTTGCCGCAAACTTGTATCATTGAGACGAGGATAAAAATGATAAAATTTGTTTTGGGATATTGGTGCTGCAATTGTATGTAGTTTAAAATAAAAAGATTTTCATAATTTTTATACTTGCTTTTTAGGTAGATAATAGACCACTTGCCATTATCGTACTAGAATTCGAAGTGACATGAATTCACGTCAGCGATCGCGAATGTGTTAATAAAAAGACCTCCTGCTTTTCGATTTTTGTAAATGCAGTAGACTTCCGTACAACGTGTGAGATACAGTCCGCATAATAGAAAATTGCGTTATATGGGACATTCATTAACGGCCCAATTTATATAACTTAAAACATTACTCTAATTTGTAACGATTATCGCATATTGGTAATGAGATGTGACTCAGTTTGAAATATTGTTTCACTGCAAGCAGACAGTGTTGTACGTAACTAACTGTTTCAAATAAAGTTTCTTTTAATAAAGGGATGTCAAAGCAGAATACAGCTGACTTAATTATAAAAAAAAGTATTATATACGTTATAATATTTTTATAGGAATTTATTATTGCTAATAAGATGCAATTAAGTTTGAAATATTGTTCCATTGCGAACAGACAGTGTTACACGTAACTAACTTGTTTCAAATAAAGTTTCTTTTAATAAAGGGAAGTTGAAACAGAATACAGATGACTTAATTATTAAAAGCAGTATTGTATACGTTATAATAATACTTTTATAAAAAAACTATATGTTTTAGCCGTGCGTACTGCAATAAATTAAACTGCCAGCTTCATTGTTCGTATGTAAACAACAAATAAGTTGTTTACATACGAATTGTTTTCCTAAACAAAAAATCAGAAACTGAGTGAAAATGTTAAATTTATTTTAGCATAATACGAGACTGTTTATCGCACTGTATGAGTACTAGTCGCAATTTTTTCGTCGCGTTATACGGAAATCCACTGTAATCAACGCGGATTGCAATCCTCCTGAGTCACCATTTTTTTTTTTTTAAACTTTGCAGTCGATTTCACTTCGTGTAGATAGCTTGCTTCTATAAAAAATTATTATTTTATATAACTCGACGACTATCCTGATATTTTTGTGGCTTTCACACACAAATTGAATCCTGCTTTTCTTTTAATATTTAAACACGATGGTGTTGAATAAATCAAATCAATTTTTACGTGCAAAAACCTGTCTGTTTATAGCTTTAAAGAAATATGAAGCTTAAGAAAATAAAAATTGCATCGATGCCCGAGGATTGAAGTTACTCACTGCAGAATCAAATAAACCCAACAATTTTTTTATAAGCCCAGTCACTTCGCTATGTTTTAATACACTATGGGCGGTTCGAGTATTAACCCTTTGCACTCTGAATTATTTTTCAATTTAGTAGTTTAGTTGCCAACTCCCTACTATTTCAAGTGTTTTATTTGAAATTTACTTAAAATTTACTTAAAAAAGTCGTCAATTGCAGCACAACTCCTCGACTGCTACTTGTAAACTCTAAAACAACTCGAAAACTTTGTTGTAATTTATATTTGTTTCTTTTCCTTACTTAGCGATGTCGAGTCACACTCGACAAAGTAGTACAAAGGGTTAAACGCAATTTTCCCCATTGTTCCTTTATGAAATCACAAATTTATCGCGCCAAAGTCCTCCGCCTTCGTTCGACTAATTGTAAAACTAGAGTCTAAAGAACCACCAGCGAAATATTGCCCACGATCGGTGGTCAAGCGACGCTCGAACGAAAAAGAGCTCACAGAGGAATTAATAAGAATCACCAGGTCGCGAATAACGTTACGAAGTTTCGATCCTCGAGAGTTGAAAAGCCACTGGCAAAGAAAAACACTGGCGAACTTTTCACAGAGAACGACGAAACTTTTCTCGGAAACGAAGGCTAGATCGGCTGTATTTCGATCGAGAAAAGCTGCTGCGGTTGATTTCGCGAGCGAATAATCAAACGTATTCAACTGAATCCGAGGGATCGAAAGCGAGAGACAAAAACAGCTTTTGCCAAAGGAGTAGAAATTATTCGTGAATTAGTAAACCAAGTGGTGGGAGTTAACGAGCAATTAGACTATTTTATCCGACCGATCGTTCGACCAGACTCTTGCCCCATAAAAGAAGAGAAAAATTAATATACCTATTTCTACCAAAGGGGTCGAAATGAGCCCCTTTCGATATTTAATTAGAGAAAATATAAATTGACCTATTTCTTATGAAGTTAAAGTAGAAAAAACGAACCTCAATGAAATTACATCAGTTATAATAATTAGTTTTTAATCCTTTTTACTTTATTTTTGATATTTCAGCGTGAAGTTCAATGAAAAGTCTTCTCAAAGAGGTCAAAATGTCCCTTTGGAACTCTCAGTCGCCAGTTGAGCTTTTCATCGACTAATTTTAAGTTTCGAAGCTTTGAAAAACTGAATTTGGAAGGTGAAATTAGCTCGAGTGAAGATGAAATTCATTTTCAACTGTTGAAAAACGAGATCAATTGTATTCACGAAGAGATTAGCGATAGAGAACACGATGCGCGACCGAAAAAGTCGTCGAGTGCAAAGGGTCAAGCAAAACGATGAGGGTGGAAATGGAAGAGGAAGGTGGGCGATTCTTCACGTTTTGCGGGATACGTGGAAGACTTAAGCGGTGAAAAAGATGTCGGAAGTAAGTACTCGAGGGATCGCGATATCCTCGAGCAGTTTAAATGGCGGATTAGCCGAACCGCGCTTACGCCGCACCAAGGAAATCGATTAATCGGCGAAGTCCCAGTAATTTCAGGTTCGCGCGAGAACGGCGACTCGTTTTTACGTTTCGAGGCTGCTCGAAGGATCTAATAAGAGCTTCTTTACTGCTTTCATTTCAGCTGCGAAATTGCCTCGCCACTTGTAACAATGTCCGACTACGGATTTGATTTTTCTCGCGTCCCCGCCCTCCATTTGGCGCGGAAAGAAAAACACCGCCACGTTCGCCCGTCGTGTCGCCTATAATAATTGCGACGTTACGGTTCGCGGGCGCCTCTTGGAAAATCGCGACAAAGATGAACGATCGCGAGCAACGTTCTTTGCCGCGGCCTCTTTGTCAACGATTCAGTGTTCCGTTCGTAAAAATAATTGACTCGCTTCAAAGAGCGAGCGGCGGAGCAAGGAAAAGGTCGCGAAGATGGATCGAAGGACGTCTCGTTATTTCCCAGCGCGACTCGCGCTTTCGCGTCGGTCGTTTATCGGCGACGCAATGGTTCGTCAAAGAAGAGGGGAAAAAAAGAAGAAGGTGGATCGGTTCGTATTGTTGAGCAACGATTGAGGGGCATTCGTCTTTCCGACCACGGCGTCCACCCCTACAGCCATTATTGAGAACCCTAATTAGAGGGTGGTAGCTTCTCGATTCGTTAATTGTCCGGGTACATGATCGGTAAGCCTCGTGGTGCATCTGGATCGGTTACATAGGTTTTTCAAATTTAACTCGCACTTCTGCAAATTAAATTAATCCTTTTGCAAAAGTAATTCACCCTTTTACAAATGAAATTCACCCTTCTGCGAATTAAGTACTTTTAAATATATATATTATATTCAGAAAAAGACAGCAAATGATGGTAACCCTTTGCACTCGGCTTCTCCCGGAAGTTAGCATTAGGAATTATTGCTAAAATAGCAATCTTTGTGCAATATTTCAGCAATAGGATATTTTCTATTGCTGGGAGACGTTAGCAATAGAAACTACTGCTAAAATAGCAATATTTTAAGCTTGTGCAATCATTATTAATGGAAAAATAAACTAGAGAGTGACCAAAACGTAATAAATATGTGTCGAGAAGAAATATTTTGCCTCAATATTCGAAATATTTTAAGACTAAAGAATTCTATATTTAAAAATTTTTGTTTTAAATTGTTAAACTAAAATGCAACATATTACTGTTTGAAACATGAGGCATATGGTACGTAAAGCAAAGGAATGCGTCTCAAGATTGCATCGGTGAAAGTGAAAAATAATTCAGCGAGTAATTACGGTGCATTTACTATTGTGCAACGATCGATCATTAGTGAGTCATGCTAATTTTGAACGTACCTATGCATTATATTTCCACATTCCTAGCCTTCCTACGGCCTGTAATCCATTTTTGACCCAAATGCATTTTCCTTTCTGCAAAACCCTTTCTACTTTAGAGACAAATATACAAAAGTTGCTACTTTCAAGTTTACCACAACTAGTTGTGGTAACACAATATTATAAATAGTAGTCGATGGACCATGCAACAACTATTCCTTAACTAACATTTACGTTAGTTAAATCAATCGCAAAATTTCAAGTAAATACAAAGTATACGCCACTAAATAATTTTCTGATTTTTCTGATGTGATCTGGAAGCCTCCTCCTTGAAATACATATCGTATCGTCCCAAGTATTTCAATTTATAACACGAATACCCGACTTGTTGAGAATTGCAAATTTGAATAGTCGAACACTTATCCTGAGCAACTAGTTATATGCCAATTTGTCGAAACAAAGACGTTCTCCAATCATCGCGTAGGTATCTGCGATCAACTCAATAATTCGCAGTGGCTTCCAATGTTCAATCTCAAGGTATGTACATACATACATACATACATACATACATACAGGTATATGCATCGACATCCTTGCAGGAGCCCTTAACGTCGCTTGATCGTGTTTGGGCTACACTCGTGGGAGCACGTACAATCAGTCGCAAAAGTCTATATACATCACCCAGATTTGAACTATTGAAACAAGGCCGACGCACTCGAACATTTCATAAACGTCATTAACCCGTTGCACTCAGCTCCTTAACGAGCGTTAGCAACAGAAACAGTTGCTAAAATAGTAATATTTTAGCAGTAGGAAATTTTTCTATTACTGGGAGAATTTAGCAATAGAAACTATCGTCAAAATAGCAATATTTTAGCAATAGGAAATTTTTATATTAAATTTTAATTTTTATATTGCTATTTTAGCGATAGTTTCTATTGCTAACATCTCCCAGCAACAGAAAATTTCCATTTCAATAGAAAACATGCATTTCTCAAAAAGCTGCAATGGAATAAGTCTAACTCCCACAACTACTAATTAGTACTAATGTCCCCTCAGAGAGAAGTGCAAAAGGTTAAATGTGGAGTATAATTATAGAATTTCTATAAAATGTTTTACAAAGGAATTATAATTCGTTGACCTTTTGGGGTTAAAAAATGGCTCAGCAGGAGTCAATAGGACGATTCCAAAAGGCGGAGAAGGTTCGAATTTAAGCTAGCTGAAAGATATATTGTATCGAGAATAAAGTGAAATTATGATTTATGAAGGAAAGAAGTTGTACGGAGAAAATGGAGACTGACGTTTGTTACTTTTACGTGTTGCATCGCAGAAAGTCTAAATCTTCGACAGGTTTGACAATAAATCCTGAAATAAAAATGGTGATCCATATTTAGACCTTACCCTCCAATGTATGCGAGTAGAGCTCATCAATAGTGGTTTTTTGGGTCAGAAAAAAGGAAATAATTGAAAAATTTCTACTCACGAAAGTTTACGAGCGTGCTCGTTACGATTATAACATCAAATTAGTAAAATTTCCCCCGATTAAGCCAGGATTTCAGCTCAATACGAAATTTACCTATAACGTTACCCAGAGGCTAATGACGTAGACGTAGAAGGTTTTTCTACCGCCTTTCCTCCATTTTTTTGTACCATTTTTGACCCTACTTTTTCATTTAAGTATTACCCGATGCCATTAATTAAAATAGCTTTCCGGCTCTCCAAAGATTAAATGCATAAAATTACCTCTAAAAGTGCGAGGGTAATTTATTTTATTTACGCCCATCAAATGACAAAACGTCGCAGCCGCTTCATAAAGCTCCGCGAAATATAAATGCATTTAAATCAAATTATAAATTATTAATTCATTATGAATTATATTACGCTATAAGTTCGCATTCTGTTCGATAAACTTACGATATTAATCATACTTTCGATTCATTTAGCGCGAACGAACGCGCGAACATTTTTCCAGACTCGACGTTCGCAGAAATGATCGAAAGCCTCGTGTTCCTAGCAAACACTCGCAACTGAGATGCACAGACTTTTGCGGCCGACTGTAAATAGAGACGTCAGCCCGCGATTCATAGAACGTCAACGAGAGTCACGAACGTTTGCATCGCGAGGTACGAATTCGAAACCATTCGACGTGTAACCAAACTAAAACGATATTCCAACAATCTACGTGGCGGGACGTGCCAGGCCAGGTCTGGGACCCTATTCGAGTAACGCCAAGAGCATCGCTCCCTAAGAACCCGGTCGATTGAAACGACGACAAGAAAAATCCGTGCCGTCGAAGGCCGCCTTTCCACGAGACCCAGTTTCCTCCTCACACCATTAACCTCTTAGACGCGGCTGAATTTTGCGCGTGCTGTTTCTCTGTGCAGCAAAGTTCGAGGCGAATTATGCGTAAACAATGCAGCACGTGCAACGTGTGACGGATAATGCTGTTCTGTGCACGAGCACATTGGAACGAAGTTCTCGATGGCTAAACGACATCTGTGAAGGCCACTACAGTCGCGCCATCGTGATATAAGATAGCATCCGCGAAAGCCACTAGAGTGGCACATCGAGCCTAAGATAGTAGTCGACAAACTTATTAGTCGACAGACTCAAATATTAAGAGTACAACGATTAAGATTTGTTTTGAGAGCCAAATTGTTTAAACTTAAACTATATAAACTTTAAGTTTTAAGTCTTAATTAAGCTGTAAGTGAAACCGAATAAAACTTTATATCATACTTAACTATTTGTACTCGGATGTCCTCTCTGAGGGGACATCAGCATTGATTAGTGATGAAGGAAGTTAAGCTTATTCCATCGCAGCTTTTTGAGAAATGCATGTTTCCCTGAAGTTTTTTTATTGAAATGGAAACTTTCTGCTGCTAACATCTGGGAAGGAGCAGAATGCAAAGGGTTAATAACGATCTTACTTAGATATAAATTAAGCAAGCAAGGTATCCATAAAATTAATCCATAACAATCGTCAATCGTGAGCAGAGCCGCACTCAAGTAGCCAAAGAGCCTCGTGCAGCTCGCGAGCCGCGATTTACCTACCATTGGCCTAAGAGATTAAGTAAAAGCTCGACTTTTCTTGACCCAACGATGCCCAAAGACCGTTCTATCGAACAAATACATCGGACCAGTAACGACCCTGAAGGCGACAGCAGGTATGTCGTTAGAGACGTGACGAAACAACGTCTCTGGAGAGCCGTTTGACGTGTTCCCGATGAGCCAGGGCGCGCGGAGAACCGGAGGGTGAGCCACAGAGGGCCGCCACAAAGCGCTCGCGAGCGATTTCTCATTCATCTTCGGCGAAGCTTCATAAATATTCTCGGAGCTCCGTGGATATTGTGCACGTGTGTATCCATTGCCGAGTTCTCATCCGACTTGGACAAATGAACCCGCGGAATTCCTGCCAGGCCCACCCACCATCCGTTCCATCTTCCCTCTTGCGCGTCAACCGATGGGAAAAGCAACCCCGAGAGCCAGCCGCGACCCTTCGCGACTCATCGCGATTCGGAAATTCGTTCGCCGTTCAATGCGTTCAATTGTCGAGACGATTCGCATCGTCGAGTCGTATTCGACGATTTTTAAACGATATTTTTTTTTTCTTTGATTTTCGCTCGATCTTAGACGCTTAATTGAGTTGGCCAAGTTTTACGCTGCACCGTGGGGGTTGGCTCGGAGAAAATGGGCGCTGGGGAGAACGAGGAAGGAGCGAGTCCTTGGTTAACAGAATTTTGCAAGTTCTGGAAAGGAGCTCCGAGATAATCGACTCAATTGTAATTAGTATGGAAGACCGCGGGGGTGGGCTATCAATTGACCGAATAATACCGAATTTAACGAGAATGGAAGTATAAAAGAATGTTCTCGCCTTTCTGCGCTGGCAGTCGCCGCGATAATAAAGGCGGGGGAGTCGTGGTTTCGATTCGAAGACAATGTGTCGTTAAAAATTAAAAAGGAGCAAGGAAACGTGGGTATTATACAGCTGCTCGTGAAATTAAGCGCGCAAGTTTTGAATGTTCTTGAGACGTCGGAAGAATTACTTTGCTAGATGATCTATAAATAATTATTAAAAGAGTAGTGATCGTCGCTTTTTGCAGTTTTGTTATCTGAGACTGCAGTGGTAATTTAAAATATACATTTTGTATATAAAATACAAACAAATATGTATATTTTAAAGACACTACACGATATTTTTGTACGTTTTAATGAACGATTAGGTATCAACAGAAGTAAAAAAATACAAATTATGCTATTCGTGATTGTTTACAAGTAAAAACGTCGAAATGCAGATATTTTACTGACAAAATATATATCTAACATATTTTTCAAATAACATGGATATATATTATTTTTCTAAATAATTAACTGTTGTATTGGTAGCATAATTTCTAATTAAATGGGATCAATTGAAGTTCCAACGTGAAAACCGATTATACATTCATATTGTAACGCCACACTCATTTGCAAAGTAGAAAAATAACAGGTGGAATACGTTTTGCGATAAAAAAAGAATTAAAAATATATATCTGAATGAAGATGCGATTTGTAATACACCTGGTTGAGGGAGAAATTATTATGGGATGCTGAGATGGGCAATTTATATGCGAATAAATTAAAATAAATTCAGGATCAAAGTATACAAGGTTTAACATCCATAACTAATTAAAAGATGTCACTTGAATCATTACGTAAAGTAATACACGCACAATAATAAAGAGTTACGGAAAAAAGTGTAAGTGACAAAGGCAAATGGTCAAAAGCGTGTAAAATTCGTTGAAGTCTTAAATAAATTATAACGACAATTTTTACAAAGGTTATTATATTCTCGTACTGAAATAAAAACAGACTTTTCCATCACGACGAAAGGCAGGAATTTCACGGAACCAACGAACGCGGAAAATCGCATCGATAATACACGTTCAGCGATGGAATATGGAGAAGAAAATGTGTGATTTTAATAACTACACGGTACGGAAAATGTGCAATAAATTGACGATACCACGGATTTAAGAAAAGCCGCGATATACGAATGCTTTGAACAAAAATGTTTAATTCCCTCTCTTATATTAATGAATACGATACGTCTGCATATTTTCAACGCAACATATAGTGTGATTTTAAACATGTGTCGTAAGTAGCACAAAAATAGCTATTATGTAATATGCAAAGTTGCTGGAAACACGAGAGAACAAGTTTGAAAAGGAGACTGAAGTTTCGAATGTTAAATTATAATTTAACACGTTAACTTTGAATTTAACGATAAACGACAAAACAAATTCTTTTAATTAGTTGATTCTTGGAGAGTTCGATAAACATATTAAACTTAGAGAAAAGTTATTACTTATCCTAATAAATTTTTCTAAAAATTGCAGACGTTTATAGCCGTCATTTGCGTCTACAATCCCAAGCATTGGACTATAGATAGTATTTACGTCAAGGTGTTAACCAGACATAAAAAACTTTAAAATACAATCATGAGAAAGACTGGAATGGTATAAACTCTTTGCACTGGGTGTCTTTCCGAACGTTAACAATAGAAACTATTGCTAAAGTAGCAGTATTTTAGCAATAGGAAATTTTCTATTGCTGAGAGACATTAGCAATAGAAACAATTGCTAAAATAGCAATATTAACAAAGAAACTATTACTAAAATAGCGGTATTAACAGAGAAACTATTACTAAAATAGCAGTATTAACATAGGAACTATTGCTAAGATAGCGATATTAACATAGAAACTATTGCTAAAATAGCAATGTTAACATAAAAACTATTGCTAAGATAGTAATATTACCAGATAAACTATTGCTAAAGTAGCAATATTAACAGAGAAACTATTGCAATATTGCTATTTTAGCTATAATTTCTATTGAGAATCTTTCCCAGCAATAGAAAATTTCCATTTCAATAGAAACCTTCAGAAAAACATGCACTTCTGAAAAAGTTGCGGTGCAATAAAAACCTCCAAAATTACTAATCAATTCTGATGTCCCCTCAGAGGGGTTATCCCAGTGCAAAGAGTTAACCTTTCCTAATAAAAAAATTTGTTGACTCGCGCTACCACAGATGTATACACAGATGATCGTAATTTAGAAGATAAAAACCCTGCGACAAAACATTGACGACACGTGTAATTACAAATGAGCGCTAAATTCCATGCCAACATCTACTTTTACTCATTTGTATCTACATAAAATACGGTAGAACCTCGACTCTCCAAACAAAACATGGCGTACGTTATTGAAATAACTGAATACTTCAGTTAATTAAATATCTTCGTTTTCATACGAAAGCTGACCATTCGTTGTGTAATATTCCAAAAACATTAACGTTAAACGTAAAACAAACATTTATCAATTTTCTTCGTAAACCCAATACACGGGCAATCAATATTCTCTGCTTCGCTTTATATTATATTTTCACTCCTCGCATCAATCGTTCATTAAAACGTACATGAATATAATATCGTATTCTTTCCCTCAAATTTATATGTATTTATTTTGTGCGATCAATTTTCTGACTAACCCTGCATTTCATCGCAAAGCATCCTCCATCGTTTTATGGCCAGGAATCCTCGCCAGGGGTCTTTCGAAGTGCCATCACGTCTTACCTAGAAGAATATTATTGGATTCCTTTGTAAGTAGCCATCGTCGCTGAATCATTACGGATAATATCGCGTAATAAATAAAAACAGCAGCACCAGGAAAAAGAGGAGGAAATACCCTAGAGGTATCGTGAACTCAAAGACTTTCTCATTACCGCGGCCAGCAAGACATTCGATATTAATAATGTATTTCGTATCGGCGATGAATCAATCGGAACGACTGGACAAGGACAGGCTCCGCGTGGAATGTTCCTTCCTCTCCCGTCTATCGCTTCGTCACGAACAAAGCACGTAATCCGATATTTAAAAGGCAAAAAATGCACGCGAATCAGCGCAGTTGAAAACGACCAGCCGCGCACCAAACTGATAACCTCTCTCGAATTGCGCGAGCCATTCGCGCATGCGCGACAACGGACGAGATCGGCCAGCGCAGTGATCGGCAAACTGATTGGTCAACAGAGCCAAATATTAGTAATAAAACGAATGAAATTTATGTTAAGAGCTAACTTTTTTAAGCATAAACTGTATAGGAAGATACACTTTTTCTTAACTTAATAAAAATCAATTTAAATTTTAGGTTTTAAGACTATAGATAAAATCCAATAAAACTTTATATTATATTATTGATAAAAATGGAATAGTAAGTAAGATACCCATAAAATTGGATCACGACAATCGTCCTTCGTGATAGAGTTGCACTCAAAAGGAAAAAGAACCGTAATTTACCGACCATTGGGCCAGCGCGACAAAAGGGTGGAAGGAGTTGCGCAACGCTCGACAATTTTGGCGCGCACTTTCGAAATCGAGCGAGCGCGAGACAAAGCGGTGGCGTTCGGAACGAACTAACAAGACCGCATCGAAGAGAAAGCCAGGTTAGAAGGATGATTTCAATCTTTTTAACGGGCCGTTAATAATTCCGGTTCGCAGTACCTGTCCCTGCGCGATCTTTTCCGTGGAGGTAGAAACGGTTTTGGGTCAAGAAGAACGGATTAAATTGAAGGACGCTTGTTGGCTAAATTTAAACAAGCCAGAAGAAGAAATCGAGCTTCGTCTTCCGCTTACGTTAACGCATTGCATGCTGGTATATTTCGCTGAGGATTTACGCGTGTAGCGGGGTTTTTTCGTGAATTTCGCGGGAGTTTGGTCGTTCAATAAAATTGCGATAAATCGAAAAGTACTTCGTTTCTGTCAACGAAACTTTTTTATTTTACACTTAACGCTAGGCTTACGAGACGCGTCAGATTGACGCATTTCGAATTCCATTAGGAAAATTACAAAAATCGTTCGTATTTTTCTTTTTACCTATTATATTGATTTTTATCCAACGAGGGAGATATATATTGAGATTTATTGTCTTCAAATGTTGTGAAATATTTAAATTCTTTATATTAATTCTAATTCTTTAATACTAATTCCCAATTTCTTTAATTCTAATTCTTAATTTCCCTATATTAACTCTAATTCTTCAATACTAATTCTTAATTTCTCCATATTAACTCTAATTTTCTCAAATATTAAAATATACTGTCATTTTCCTGGAATACCTATCTCTGCGGATATGCGTAAATTTGACGCGTCCTGGTAATGTGAGCATTAATGTTAATAAATTGGTTTCTGCCATGCAAGCTTTACGAGTTCTGCCATGCAGGTAATAAATATGAATGAAGTAGCAATACCTTGATCCATTCATTTGAAATGAAATAAGCCCGATAAACATCAGAAGAGATAACAAAATGCAGAAAGTGAATTGCAGTCATTCCTCGCTACTCCAAATGTAATGTGAAGACGTTTTGAAGTTCTAATTGCTATTAGTTTATGCATTGAAAAATAAAATACTAGTGCATTTTGTGAACGAGTGCAGTGAAACAGCTTCTGTGTAAAACTGTCGGTCAACAATGTGTTAAATAAAATCTTCTGTCATGATATTGTCTATAAATTAGAATATTCCATATATAACAGCTAAAACTTCAATTATTACTTAATGTACAAGGATAATTTTATTATCCTCCAAAATTAAAATTTAAATTAAAATTTCAGGTTCTGAAGTTGGTCTCCAAAAAAGTGAGCCTCCTCGAATGGGTTAAGCCTCTCCTGCTCTCTACCAACAGTATGCAAAAGACGCGTTAAAGCGTCTCTCGCATGTGTTAACACCGTGTCGAATTCACAGTGCTTCTTTCGATCGGATCTACCATCCATCCACTCGTTAGCCAGGTAGACTGCTATCCATCGCGACACGTGTGTCGTTACAAGAATTGCGACAGGACGCTTCGAACCGGATCTCTCTTGACAATATACGCCGGGTTCGTTTCTATTTTCGCAGCGAAACGGACGATCAATGCGATTCAGAAACATCGCCACGCCGAATTAATTCCGGGATAATTCCAGCTACAGGATACGCTACGAGCGAGCCTGCATACAACCACCAGCGCCGAGAAAACATTCCCAGTGTGTAAAGTCCTAGAGCGCGGATTACCACGGTCGATTACAAAAGTAATGGAATTCGGAGCGTTCCTCGGTAATCCGATATGCAAAGTTCGTTGAACACCGCGGTACGTCTGTTTGATTAGGCGTAGATACAGCGGATGGTCGAGTTATTATTATTGAAATGAAAAATTCTTTTGTATTTAACGTTGTGACTTTTTGTATAACAAAATATGAAAGAGCGTGCATCGAATGAGTACTCCAAACAACGAACAGTATCGCTCATTAAATCGAAACGCTTGAAACGTACACTTGCGCGAGCAATATGTAAAATTGAGATACAGCGAAATAAACTTTAATTAAAACACATATATTTTTGCATATTTATAATTTAGATATTTCGCGTTATGAATATGCATGCCTTTAGTGGTATGAAATATTGATTAAATAATATTCTCCAATATTAAAAAACTGTCATTCTCCTAGGTGGTATGTGGCACTTTGGCCACTTGAGTGCGGCTCTGCCACGAATGTCGATTGTCGTGATTTAATTTTATGGATACCTCGCTTGATATTTAATTTATGTCACTAAATAAGATCGTTATTAATCCTTTGCAATCGGCTCCTTCCCGGGGGTTAACAATAGAAATTATTGCTAAAGTAGCGACATTAACCCTTTGCACTCTGCTCCTTTCTAGACGTTGGCAATAGAAGCTAGAAACATTGCTAATATAGCAATATTTTAGCAATATTTAGCAGTAGTTTCTATTGCTAACGTTCCACAGCAATAGAAAATTTCCACTTCAATAGAAAACCTCGGGGAAACGTGCATTTCTCAAAAAACTGCGATAGAATAAATTTAAACTCCTTAATCACTAATCAATACTGATGCCCCCTTCAGAGAGGACATCCAAGTGCAAAGAGTTAAGTACGATATAAAGTTTTATTCGGTTTCACTTATAGTTTAATTAAGACTTGAAACTTAAATCAACAGTTTACCAACTTACGAGAAGTGTATCCACCTACACAGTTCAAGCTTAAAAAGCACTCAAAATGAATCTCAATCGTTGCACTGTTAACCCTTTGCACCGGAGAGGTGACTCTCAGGCGCCACGACGTTCCATACGGCAACTCAAGTTTTTCATCGATTAATTTTAAGTTTTGAAGCCCTACAAAAATGGATTTGGGAGGTGAAATTAGCTCGAGTGGAGGTGAAATTGATTTTCAACTGTTGAATCGATCGATTGCATTCGTGTAGAAATTAGTAATGGAGAGAATGATGTGCCATCGAAAAAGTTGTCGAGTGCAAAGGGTTAATATTTAGCTCTATCGACTAATAAGTTCGCCGACCACTGTTCTAGACCAGACATCCACCGAGACAGATTTCTACGAACGCGAACGATTCGGGGCTGAAGTTCAGCGGCCCCCAGGAAAGGAGCCGCGCGATCTACTAAAAAAGTAATTGGAGGAGAGAAGGTGATCCACCTCTGAGCAGCACTTCCCAACTTCTCCTAGCTGGCGAAGTATCAGCTGAAGAAAAACTTCCGCCCCCGGAGTCGTAGAAAAGTTGCCGGTGTTGTGCATAAAAGCCAAGGCGGACAGGTCTGCGCGTTTAACGAACCTATGCAAATTTAGCACCGGATAAGCGCGGATTGAACAGCAGCTGGGAGAGAAAAACGCGCTCATGCTGATCCGGTGACGCGCGTACCGCGATCGATACGTCGACTCGTATCGAGATGTATCGCAACGCTGGATCCGTATGAATCCGGAACGACGCGGGGCGTCCTTGGTACGCGCGATCACGTATTCAGGAAGTCGCGGCGCAGCTTACCGGTGGCGCAGTTAGGCAAACGAGACGGCTTCTCTGAGAAACTTATTGCGCGCATTCTTTTCAGCGGCCGCGGCGCTGATTGAATGGGCCCGCTCGTTTCTCACGGTGCTCTCCGATTGATACGCGCGAACGCGGCTCTTATTCCGTTTGAAAGGCGAGAAAAGTCCGCCCGCCTAGCGTAAGCTATTTAGTTCGATAAAATAATATATACTGGGAGCCCGTGTGGGCGAGTCCATGAATCGAGCCAGTTAAGAGTCGCGCGTCGAACTTCTTTTCGCCAATCAAAAGGCGCCTGGGACTTTCCTGGGAAAGCTCGGAACTTTTCAGCGTGCTCTCTCGTTCCTTTTATTTTTTTTTATTTTCCCTCTCTCTCTCTCTTTCTCGCTCTTTCGATCGCTGAGATCCCTTTTAACGCCCTACCATTGTATCTTTCATCGCCTGAATCCTTTTTCGGTCTCCGCGCGCGCTGCTCCTGTCGTTGCTGAAATGGAAATTTCAGCTGCGCTTTTTATTTTATTCCCAGATTTTTGCTATCTCCCGGATATTTCATGTACGCCCTTGATTCTGTATAAGCGCTTATATGTATAAAAATATATAATTTTTGTTTGTTTTATGTATTTGTTAATTTTCATGTATTCATTAATCCTTTGCACTCCTTTGTCGAGTGTGACTCGACAACAATAAATAAAGAACTGTTATATTAAATTTATGTGACTTAAAAGATCGTCTGATTTCTTAAATCATTTGTTTAATCATAAAAAAATTCGACAATTTAATCTGACGCTCTTTAGACTTCGTTAAACGTTTAGAAACACAGAACAGTGTAACATAAAGGAGTCACGAATCAGAATGTAGATCAGTTTTCCCATCTCTCTGAGACATACAGTCGGTCAGACATACAGTCACAAAAGTCTGCGTACATTTTTCCAATTTCAAATAACGAGAGAAGAGCAGAAATTTCAAACAGTTCGTAAAAATCGCCAAATATAAAAATGTGAAGAAGAAACGGCCATGGAATATTTCATGAAACAAATATCCTTCGATATATAAATGCGCAAAGCTGCCTCGAAAAGCGCAAAGGATATTATTAAATGATAAAATATTACAAATCCATCAAAGGTCCGGCAAATTTCAAACAAATATCACAAAGCTCCATATACCCATTGCAACTTCGGACAGACCATAAAATCAAATTTTCGGGATATTTATGTTCCCCTTTACACAAATGTATGAAATATTGTTACTTTCCCAGAATTTCCATCAAGTTTCAAAAATTCCTGATTTTTATCAAATATTTTAATACTTCTCATTGATCATTCAATCATCTCTTTTGATTTTAAAATCAAATATTTCAAAAATTGTTAGTCAAACGTGCTCACTGATAGCACACAAAGGCAAACACCTGTCTAATATTTAATAAAACTCTCGAATGATATTAAGCAGTCCTTCGCTACGACTAAAAGTAAAGTTTAGTTTTCAAGAGTATAGTTTCTCCTTTAAAGAATCGGCTCTCGCTGCGCTACGTGTCCAGGGCGGACGGTATCGGTTCGTTTGCAACGTTAATAAAAAAGAATCGCGATGGTAATCCCGCGCGACGTGAAAAAGCTGCCGTTGGAGAGAAATCGGTAACGATCATGCGTCTGACCCGGTTTGCGCCGGCCCCGGCAGCCTCTCCCCTAACTCGATACACAAGTTGCTTCGGGTTGCAGCGCGTATCCGTAACTTCCGAAATGAAATTTCCCGCTAATTTCAGGAAGAATGCAGTCCTGGGAGCGGTGTCGTCGGGGTGAACTACGTAATTATTCCTTCGGTCGCGTCCAACTTTCCGACATAGTTACCCGTGGCCCGCCGCCCCCGCGCCATCTTCCGCCCTGTTCCCCTTCGCTTCTTTTTCATTCTTGTTTCCAGAGCGCCCCGCTGGCCGCGTTAGCCCTCCATTAACGCTCATTAACATGCCGTACGCAGTTTTAACTGGAACATCGATTCCAACGACGGCACACGACTGCCTCGAAGCCTCCTCCCCGCATCTGCATATGCATGGTGAAACCTCTCGATGCGTCTCTAAACGAGAGAACGACTGGAAACGGTCGCCGTTCCGTCGCTGCCCTCGGCCATCCGACGCCAGCCGTCGTTTTCTACCGCCGTTAAGGGGAACGCGTATCTCCACGAACGAGAGCTGAACGACAGCCTCCCCCTTGTCTACCGACGATTTTTACTCTTTGTTCGTATACAGTCAATCCTCGACTTACGCGATTTTGGACTTAAACGATTCAAAGGAAAGAAAATTAAATTTTATGCGATCCGGGATTAATTGGCTGGTCTCGAAGCTCAAGACCTTATATGGAACTACTTTGCTTTCACATATGCTTTAAAACTAAAGCGTATTTTGCCAAAAATGATAAATTTTGTGCTTTCCTCGACTTACGCGATTTAAACAAAAAATTAAATTTTATATGTTCCGAGATGGATTAGCAAGACTTGTTAAAGAGCTCGCAACGAACTAGATTGCTGAACTCATCATTTTACCAACTGTAGCTATTATACAGTAAACTACTACTACTACTACTAAGTACACTAAAACCGATCATTTCCAAATTATAATTTATATTATTCGAACATAATCGAATTAAGATCATTCGATAAAAATGTCTTTCACGTAAAAATATATGCAGTCAGTCCTCGACTTAATTCAGAAAGCAAAAACCTTCGGAACCAATTAATGGCGTAATTCGAGGACTCGCTGTACAACATTTGAAACACCTACGCTGATAGCGCACGGGAGTTGCTGGTGAAATTTATTTCAACACTTCTGGTAACTGCGTCGAATTTCAACGAACTCGTCGCTCTGATAAACTTTGTTTTTATGACCGAACGGATCGCATACGGTGTCCGTGGCGAAGGTGATTCTATATAAAAAACTGTGTCGAAAGCGCGGAGTGACACTTTTTTATACGAGACTTCGTTTTTTGGGAGTTCGAAGTGCACAGTTGGCCAACTGGCACGTGAATGCACCAAATGCGAGTAGTGTGAGTGATACAGGGTGGTTTGAAAGGAAACTTTTTGGCGCTAAATTCGAACGTACTTTTGTATCGACTCTTTTATTAAAAATCTAGAAATATAGAAACCTAAAGGTATTAAAAATCATAAATATAAAAAATAGTGTACATGTATACACATTCTAACACATTCGTGGACAGTAAAAGTTTCAGGGAACTGCAAAAATAGTCGGGCGATTTCACCAGTTGCCCATTACTTCAGATGCACGATAATTACAGAAAATTAAGGTTATACAAAATGAAATGAATAATAATTAGTCTTAAAATTTGAATATTATAGCATTCGCGTCTGCGAACATGTTAAATAGGGACAGTTACTTTAGATTCTAATGCCTTCTTCTTCATTATGCATCCTGAACGCTACAATATCTCGATAATCTATTTGTTTATATTGAATTAAAAGTTCCCGGTAGTTGCACCCAAACTTTTCATTCTCTCGTTCGTAATTAATTTAAACTTTTACACAGGAAATCCGTACCCACATCTACCACCTTTAAACATTCTTTTTTCGAACTGTTCAGCGTTTAAACTTTTATAACTTTTGCGTCATTTATATATAGATTAAAAAAACGTACGATAGGAGATTAAATATTTAAAATACACCCGTTGATATGTAATAAAATCACCATTTAAGCCTGTACTCTGACAACACTCTATACTGAATATCCAAGACGGTTCGCTTCACTTTGAACTTTACGATTTCATCTTCGAAACGCTACATTTGATCGTAGAACTCCATACTCGAAACGAATAACTCTATTTTTCAATTTAAAGCTTCGAAGCATAGTCTGACCAAATATTCAATTCCATAATTAACTTTTGGCTAAAGAAAGAAGATGAATTATGATAAGATTTTAAAAGGCGACGTGAAATCTCATTTATAAATAATTCGATATAGAGGAGATTCGAGTTATTTATTCACTCGATTCGGTCGACTTTCCTTCTAATAACGAAGCTTAACTCATTCGAAATACAAGATAATCTCTGCTTAACCCATTCGAGGCTGCTCATTTTTTTAAAGACCAACTCCAGAAGCTCAAATTTTAATTTTTAATTTTACTTCAAATCAATCTTATTTCGACGTCTACTTTTTTCGCACTGACTCATAATTTCAATTCAACATCATTGCACAAACGGTGTACAATCCATCTCGAATGGGTTAATCAAATTCAGTCGTCGAACATTCAACCTCGACGCCCCCAAAATAGAGTCTCAAACGAAAAGCCATCTTCCTAA
The DNA here is from genome assembly GCA_963969225.1 of Xylocopa violacea. Taxonomy (NCBI): domain Eukaryota; kingdom Metazoa; phylum Arthropoda; class Insecta; order Hymenoptera; family Apidae; genus Xylocopa; species Xylocopa violacea. The sequence goes on from CAXAJV010000004.1 coordinate 29,330,937, forward strand.
ATTCTCTGTTCTTATTTCTGTGTAGAATCAGCCCAGTTTCGGTCTGTCCATAAATACAGAGATACCCCGTATATCGCGATTTAACGGTTTAATATTTTCTACTGGATTTTTCAATGCCAGTAGCTGGCGTTTGAAAGAGCATACTGCTCTTATTTTGCCCAACGGAAAACTTTCTCTCTTATATTATTTTAAACAATCTCCTTTCTACATACAGAGTTTTTCTTTCTTCTCTCATATTTTTCTCATCCTATACTCGTTCCGTGCATTTTCTTTGCACACTTCTCGCATTTAATATCTTTGCATATACATAATTCTTTCTCTTAACTAAAATTCGTTACTCTTTTCTACATCTTCGTTAACTTCAGTGGCAGATTTCTATAATAAACTAGCTGGGCTACAGTCTACAGAGGCAAATTTTCGAAGGTGACCATTTTTTCTGCGACCACTGAGAAGCAGGAGTAGCAACTTCCCCCAATTTCTTACCTTTCTTCTAATAAACTAATTCTAATAAACGGTTGTAAAGCTTCCGTATTCCTTATTTTATTATCTATTTTCAAGATATTCCTTATTCTATTACCCTCAATCATAATATATTCCTCATTTTACTACTCTTTTGCAAGAAATATAGTGCAGGCAGCGATTTGATTCAGCCTTAGGCGGCACAATTGTAATTCGCCTCTGGTCAACCCTTCCTTCCACCTTTTAGTCGCCTCTTACGACAAGCAGGGGATACTGCGGGTGTATTCTGGTCCCCACCGCGCAGGGACACCCCATATATAAGCCGAAAGATATTGCGAACGTGGGCAGAGGCGAGCATATTTTTCACGCGACATCGCAGCCAATAAAGACACCGCCGCCTCGAATCGAACGGGGCGGCGTGTCGAGGCGGATTCCCAGCGAGCCTCTGAAAGGGTAAACAGGGGAAAAGTAAGTTGAACGCGATCCGTTTCTGTTACAGCTTAATTCCCGCGGCAACGGCGGCCCATTCGACGGCATTAAATTTACGGCTTTTCGAAAATTCCGCCCCCGGTCCAGAGGCCAGACGCACACGTAGCTGGGTTTAACGACACGGCTCGGTTATAATGGCAGTAAACTCGTTTATCGCCTAAATACACACGGCACCGCGCTGATGGAACGAACGACGATGGTAACCGGGGCTGTAATAAGCGAGCGCGCGCGGAATCGTCGGAGAAAGCGGCGCGATTATAACGATAACACGGCCCGATTTCAATTTCACCGTGCTAATAACGATGATTAATCGAAACAAAGAGAGACGTCGAAATTAATGGCCGGCAATTAGACGGACACCGGCGATCGACGACACGCCCTCGTCGTCACCCGTCGAGCGAACACGCAGCGTCCTCCGCGAGCTTGGAACCGTTCGGGATGGAAAATAAACGAGAAGAACGCGACAGGCTCGGTGATCGGTAAACTTATTAGCGAACAGAGCCAAATACCAACGGTACAACGATTGAGATCTATTTTGAGAGCCAAATATCAAGGGTACAACGATCGAGATTTACTTTCTAAACTTAAACTATATAGGTAGGCGCACCTTTTTTTACTTTAATGAACTTTAATTTAAGTTTCAAGTCTTAATTAAACTACAAGTGAAGCCGAACGAAACTTTATATCGTACTTAAACTTTTGCATTCGGATGTCCCCTCTGAAGGAACATCAGCACTGATTAGTGATTACGGAGATTAAACTTATTCTACCGTAGCTTTTTCAGAAATGCATGTTTCCCTGAGACTTTCTATGGAAATGAAAATTTTCTATCCCTAGTTAGCAATAACAATAGCAATATTTTAGTAATAATTTCTATGTTAATATCGCGATTTTAGCAATAGAAAATTTCCATTTCCATAGAAAACCTCAAGGAACATACATTGCTAATTACATGGCAACATTTCAGTAATATTTTAGCAACAATTTCTATTGCCAACGCCCAGAAAAGAGCTGAATGCAAGGGGTTAACAATGATCTCATTTAGTGACAGAAATTAAATAGTAAGCAAGGTATCCATAAATACTATAGAAATCATGACGATCGTCATTCGCAGCGCTCAAGTGGCCAAAGAGCCGCGATTTACCAACCCCTACGATAGACGAACACTGCGCGAAGAAAACACAGACGGACGTCTCTCGATTTATCATCGCGCAAATCACGGCGATGTTTTCGCGGTGATGATATCGACGGTACATAGTTTTCGCTTTAGCGATCCCGGAAGCAAGTCGTTTTCGTTTCGGCGTGCCATTAATTTGAATATTTGAAAACGAGCCACGTTCGATCCGTCCCGAATAAAATTGTACCCGGGCAGTAATTTGCTTTAATCTTGTCGAATTTACGAGAGACACGGCCGCGCGAATTTTTCAGCCGAAAATCTTCAGCGCTCGGTCCCGCGCAAAATTCAGGATGATTTTTCATTTAATTCGATACCGTGGATTTAATTCCATTCGCGGAATACCGTACGGTCCGCACCGTCAATTGTATCGATGAAACGCGTTCTCGATCAGCCAGTGATAGCCAATTATAAAAAAAAAACTATATATATATACCCGTTCGAGAGGATACGAGGAACGGATCGAACGTAAACAGTGGATAGGGAGGGAGGGATGAAAAACTTTATCTCGTTCCTGGGAACGAAGTTGCCAATTGTCCCTTTCCTCCTCGATACGAGAGTGTTGCGATTTAACGGCAAAGGGAAGAGCCCGCCGCGAAAGACAATTTGTCCGGACTAGCGGCACAAAAGAATCGGATACCCGTAGCTTCCACGATAAAACGAGCGAGCATTGAAACTTATATCAGCCGCGCGCGGTATCGAACGAAAATAAACGCAAAGTAAATGACAATCGCAAATACAAGAACGTGTACGTAATATAACACGTTCGATCGATCGCGGTTAAGAACCCCGGAAAGAAGTCTGAGCAGATCATAGTTCTCGAGGGTGGAAGCCTCCAGGATGGAATGTTCCCTCGAACAACGCGATTTCGCGCCACACAGCTTCGATTACACGAACGATTTCTCCTGGAAAACTTCGATGTCCATTTCGAATCAGTTTGTTGGACGCGTTTTTATTTTCCCTCCACCTCTCTGTTATAACTAATAAATGAGTCGCACAAAGAGTCAACGCGAATTCATTCGCTGGAACCAATTGTTACCAAATTTCCATCGCATGCAAAAATTAGTGAATAAATTAGATAATCATGGATAATTAGTAAAATTAGATAACCGAATCCGAACGGTTGGCAAATAGCTGAACTTGATGGAAATTCGAACGATCAGTGCGTCTAAATATAAGTTTCAAATTTCAGTTCTTAGTTGATTATTAATTTATGTGTTAGTTAAAATTGGATAGATTCTAAAAATATGACGAAATTACATGTAATTGCTATTAAGGAAACGAAAATGAACGCTCTGACTACGTGCAGTTACCACGAGCAAATTGAATTGCACCAAACTTATAGCTGTAAAATGTTCATACTTAGTCAAATCTTTTAAATTAGTATCCCCAAAACTATTTTGAGTCGCAAATCTGTTTTATTATAATCAAATATCCCACAACCACCCCACTTCGTATAAGATATGGTAAATTTAATAAAGCAAAAAGAACAAGCGTTAATAATGAATAAAAATGATAAAATTCTTTTCTTGTAAAAAATCAATGTTACATTATTAACAGAATATATTAAAATTGGTTGCGTCAATGACCGCTAAAAATGAGCAAACAAAAATAACCAGAGCGATCCCTTTGAGGGTCGCAACCCACAGATTGTATCGATTAATATAATACACGGTGCTTTTTCCGTGAAACATATTTCACGAATTTCTTAACTGCTTTTATATATAAAAGCTTTTATATAGTTACACATGTATAAATATATGATGCACAGTCAGTGCTCAACTTACACAATTTAAACAAAAAACAAATTAAATGTTATATGATCCCAAATGGATTAGCTGGTTTCGAAGTTCAAGATCCTGATCCAGAACGATCTGCAAAAGTTACAAAAGCAGTGAATAATGATATTACACGCTACATTTTAATTTATGAAGAAAAGAAAAGGGTTAAAGACGATTAACAATGGATGGATACCTGAAGTAGATCGTCCAATTTGTGCAATATGTCCAATAAATATGTGCAGTAAATAATATTTTCTTGAGTGTATATATACAGATCTATTTTACTTTCACCCATGCTTTGAAACTAAAACATATTTCTTGTAAAAAATGCTAAATTTTCTGCTTTCCTCGATTTACACGGTATTTCGACGAATTACGTATTACGCGAAAACCTTTGGAATCAATTAATCGCGTAATTCGAGAACTTACCGTATTAAACGAATGTTTCTTCTATTAAGGTTAGAAATTCTACCCAACTAACCTCCATGTTATTCGAGGGAGAACAGCAATCGACGGGACGATTGGAAAAGCCAAGCCTGATTTCAATCCGCGCCAAACCGACTGTGATTCAAATTTTTTTCGAGGGGAAGAATGACGATGCGCGTTTCCTCTGATGAAAAGGGCAACGAGTTCTTAGCATCCGACGCGATGCAGGGAACATCTGCCTCGGTCCAGGTGCGCGATATTCGACACGATTCGAAGCGAGAACGCAAAACCGAATTCGATCGAGAATGGGGTGACGGTTGCGAGGTCGAAACGTTTCGAGGAGGGAAAGAAACGCCTCGGCCGGAAAAGAAAGGAACTACGGGTCCGGTTGTGGCCGCGCGGTGGAAAACAATGGCGGCTGGGCCCGCTGGAGCGCGGAACGCGAGAGTCGATCGCGGCACACACAACGAAGCAAAAACCAATTATTCACGATACACTCGCCCGTCGGTGGGAAACTCGGCCAATGTGCTGGGATAATTGCATTTATTCGTGATGGAACATCGTTTAATTATATGCTTAAATGTACGTGAGCGCGGTGCGTAACGCGCGCAACGTTACGTTGGAAAGCGCTTTTGTTGGGAACGCTTGAAAACGTGCGAGCAAAGCGGCAATCGAGGGAGATTCGTGTGCCTCTCGGTAGCGCGAGTTCTTGCCGCTCTTGACGTACTCTGCGTCGACTTTAATGGGCTTGTATCGCGTCGAATTTCCAACCGTATCCCGCCCCCTCTCTCTCTCTCTCTGTCTCTCTCTGTTACTCTCGACGAAGATTAGAAAGCTTCGAGAAACCGAAGAGGCTGATAACGATACGCCGTCAGTTTTTTCCTCCCTCATTATTACGTAAACGATGGCAAACCGCGCGTGTATATCAGAGGCTTTCGTAAAATTGAAACGGAAAATCCGCCGTCTACTTGGCCGGTGGCGCGGTCGCGTCATTTTCTGGAAAAAAAAAGGCCGCGTTCCTCGGTTCTATTTGCGAGAGCGACGGCGGAGGCCGTCGAGTGACGAATAAAAATTAACGAATCCTTTTCCACCCGGAGGTTACGCGTGTCGTGAATTTAACATTTAATACGGTTAAAGAGTGGCCGCGCGTACACGTCGAATTAAAAGCGATGGAAATTTTAATTACGCACGCGGATCCGACGGATAGCTGAAGAACGCGCGAACGCGATTCACGCGTGAATATTATTTTAATTAGAAGCTTGTCCGCTGTTATTCGGCGAAAGTTGCATAGGGAACTCGCAGGCCAACGCGTGTCCAACGCCTCCTGCGAGTACAATTTTTAGGAGGAGACGAACGCGCGATAGTTTCTCCTCGCGAATAACGATTTTACATCACACGAAGCCCTGATTAGATTCGAGTCGAGCCTGTCTACGAAACAATCGCGCGGTTACGTAACTTACCGCTGGTAGGAAGACAACGGTTGTCGCCGTTAAGAAAAAACCGTAAACGAGACCGACGTGGCGCGGGTGCGATTTATCAACGTTCACGAACGGAGATTAGCTTTCTCGCCGATAACGCTGACTCTCGTGACGCCACTCTTCTCCCCGTTCGAGGGGAAGTAATTTAAACTCGATCTGGATCCAATCTCTGTCGCTTGTCGCACGCAAAAATCTGCTCGCGGAACGATTCGCCTCCGGTCCGTTACCCGCATCGGCTCTCCTGCGCGCATTCTAACGAAGTTCAAATATTTGCTCGCGCATAACTGATCTGCGTATAATTTCATAAACCGTCGTACCTCTGTCAACGACGGGAGAAGAAGAAACGATATTTCCGGTCGCAAGGATACAAGAAACCACCGTAATGGACCAACAATCGAGACACCGGCTGCTGACATTTTTAAGATGGCCGCACGGTAAACTAGTCAAATACCGTACATAAATATGTACGCAGGACATTTTAATATTCATGCGTTGCAATTTCAAACCGCGAAAAAATATACAAGCGAGACCCCTGAGATTCGAACCGGTTGATCGATTTTCCGCGAAACGCAATTCCTTGCACACCTGAATTTGTTTTGTTTCCGATGACACAACGTACAACCGAGACAAAACAAAACGCTTGGCACAACAAGAGTCAAGCGAGAAGGAGATAAACATATGAAGAATTGAGAATCGTATCGATATAAGTAAAAATAATAGAAAATATTGTGTCAAAATCAAATGCTTATATTACTAATTTGAAGTCAATAGAGTATCGCAACCGTGGAAAATAAGAAAATGTGTAACAATATATATTTTTTGTGAGCCAATGGCAGTGTAGTCCATGGAAACAGTGGAAACGCAGCTTGCCTTGTATTTTCTAAAGTATTAATAATAAATACATATTATTTTTGCCAGAATATTTACGCTGTATCTATTCTAGAATCAAAATAAACTGTTTACTTTCGTCATTCTTACTATTTGTTTATCATTTTTATTGCACGCCACTTTTCCGAACAGTAACTGAAAACATAAATTTTACAACACGCGTAGCGTCTATAATACAGACAACAATGATTCACAGCTGCCCCGTATGATCGACCAATTATCGATCGAGCATGTAAAATCTGTAACAGCGCACTCTCTTGCGTTCGAAACAAACATGCAAGTACGATACGTAGAAAAAATAGCGCAGAAAATCTAACGGAAAATCAAACGATCGTAATTCCCATGGTCCGCTTACCTGTTTTCTTGTTGCACCATCCAGTAGAACTGGTCCAAATGGGCCTCATGGTCCGCAGAGTAAAGGTTAGTCACTGTTGTTCCAGCAATTTCCACTTTTCCTTTCTTCACGTTTCGTCCAATAACGTTAGAGCGACGCGTTAGAAAAAACGCGAGAGCATCTCCGTTTCGTGTAAGACGGCATCTCGTTTGTCCGTGTAAAGGACACACCTTTCCTAAAACCGGCAAACAAACATCAGAGCGCACGAACGGTCAAAGGGAGATCGTTGAAACGGCGCGTATCCTTGCTCAGCGACGAAAAGCAGGTTTCACTACATCGTTATTACCATTCCGGCAGCCGTTTCCGAGAAACTGCTCTTCCAGAGTTCCTGCCCGAGCGGTTTTTACCGTTCCCACATGACTAACAGGTTGACCGCAAACATCAACCGAATCGTTCGTCGATACACTTTCCACTGAATACGATAATCGTCTGTTCCAGGACGTCACGGAACAATTAACCGTACCGAGAAAGGACAACACGGAAGAGAACAAAACAGGGGCGACGACGCCGTCGAAAAACTTGTTGCAACGTATTCACGTTTCCTCGTAACTCGAAAACCGACAATCTTGCAACTCTCCGTACTCCTTGCGTCGTTGAAAAATTCGTCCTTCAGGCTTCGGAGGGTCGAACAGAGCGGGCAGATGTGCTTGCAATCCGTGATAATATCATAGAAATTCCCGCGTAAACAAATTAATCGTTGCTCGGTTGTTCCTTTTTTCCTTTTCGTTGGCTCTTCGATCGAACGATCCTTCAGAAATATTTCGAAATTATTCGTTGACAGAAGTATCGAAGAGAAATCAGTGATAGATCGAAGGAAAAATTGTGAAGAAATAGGTCGCGTCACAGAACGCGATGTTGCTTGCACGACGTCTCGCACACGACTGCTAGGTCGCGCGTTCAGACCGAGGACCGATTTTAAGCTAAACTATAGGCCGAGGAGCGGTGTCTCGAACAGGGCCGATTTTCCTCCCTATTTTCCTGCAATTGCCCTTGCATTTGAAGACATACCTTGCGTCGCAGATAAAAGGAGTAATTAACCATCTAAGTACAGTACAGGATAAAAAGGGTTACTGTATCTTGATGATTGAGAAATCGTCGGAGGAGCCTTCTCAGTCAGTGGTTAACTTTCAAGATTGAGAGGACCAGCGTGTTAATTGGTGAAATTTTTGGGTAAACATAGCAACAATAATAGAGCAATGCAGTCGGATCTGCAACACCGGCTTCGACGACATTTAAAGACCCGTTAGATCGAAGACTTACGTATACCTGGCTACTTTAAGTGCTTCTATCTCGAAACAAAGATTATGCTTTAACACGTTCTCGTAATCAATGACTCATTCTCATTGCAACGGCAACAATCTCAACTGATATCTTTTATTTTTGTATCTGTTACAATTTTTTCGATTTCGAGTGCTTGAAGTGTTTCGAATGCGATGTGACGTACAATGCGCCTATACAAAATTGGTAACAATAATTTTTCATCGAGGAAAAATGACTATACCGATACACGATCATATCCGTCGTATATGTATTGGTCATTGATATTAATCACATTTTTTTCTATTCTGAAAATTCTGATACGTTCTAGTCTGTATGTAATTATTATTTAATTAACGCGATGATAATTGCTACTAATTTTATCTTCTATTTTATCATCGTTCCTTACGAAAATGTATGTAGCACATGTATACCTGTAACGCCCTTTAGGTTCGCGGTTCAAAGGCTCTGTCCCCCTCGGTTCTCTATTGTTCGTTATCTCTGTCTATGCATAGGGGCCGATCTTATATATTTTCGAAGGGTTCAGACTATAATGGCGTAAAAACAAAGAACTTTACCGTCCAAAAGTACCTGGAACTTCTTTCCCTAAAAAGACTCTTGCGTGACGTTCGGAATTTCCCTAAGATAGTAAGAATAGTTTCGCGAGATGCACATCAGACATATTGGAAGAGAGCTTGGGTAAATATGTAACAAAAATACGTTTCACGCGGAGTAAATAAGAATTCCCGTGAAATTCGCGGATATTTCATTCTTTCCTGACAAGCCGACAACCAGAGAGCATTTCTCGCTTGACTATGCACGAAAGCCAACTAATATTCCTTTGAACAGAACTGCTTTTGTAGTTATTAATTTTTTATCCGACTCTGCATTTTATTCTGGACGTTCAACGAGCAGAAATATATGAGTCTCTTTGCGAAACGGTAATTCTCAAAGAGCCATTTCATTGCAATAACAAAGTATGAAATAATCGATTGTGCTTTTATTATAATTAACGATTACAAAGCATTTATTTTACATTATGAAATTAACAGTCTTGCACAAATATATGTCAACAAATAAATATTAAACATTAGTCTGAATATTAAATTAAAAAGTATATCAATTAATAGTCATTTCAGTATTTATACTATAGAATAATTTATCATCTGACCTTTTGACTACAGATCAGAACGAACATCTCTGTCTCATCAGAAGGATTAATCTAAGATAGTAAGATAGATCTTCACAAGGATTAATTATATTTAACTTTCAACTTCTAATTTGAATTAATTTACCATTTTTCAGAAAGAATAAAAATAATTTTGCTTATGATAAATGTGTATATTGAAGGATTCAGAAACTGACACTAAAAATCAACCATACATATTGTAGCACTATATATATTTACATATAGCATTTTTACTAAATTCACAAATATTATTTAACATTCCATATACGATTTTATTTATCAGGGATGTCATCCAAACCCTGGAAAAGTGCACAAAACAAGAAATTTAGAATATTCATCTATTTATTTAAATATGTATAATATTATATGAGAATTTATGACTCGTTAAATAATTACAACATTATATGAGTACTTACTTTGATCCTCGAAAATTCCTGAATTTGATGATAATCTTTTGCAAATCCTACATAATCCATTTGACTATAAAAGGTCCTAACCGGTATCTATGAAATCAAAATGTAAGTGATTTACACAGCAAGTTTGTTCGAAACAAACTTAACTCAAGGATTTTTTTGCAGACCCCATCCCCACACTAAGCCCAATAATTAGTTAATTAACATCAAATACAAAAAGTCTTGACCATATAGGATTTTTATTAAATGGGTTATAAAGTTAGTGTCTACATTGTTTCCAGGACTCCCAAGGGTCCGCGGACCACAGTTTAAGAACTGCAGATTGAAAATTCTTGTAGTGAATATGAAAAATATATATAAATGTATGTATTAGCCTGTGGTATGCAGTGACATTTGATGATAGGGAAACTGTGTTTCCATAAAAATGATAAACAAATACTGAAAATGACAAAAATAATCGCACAATATATATTTATTATTTATATTTTAGAGTTTCCATAGCTTTCATCGACTGCACGCCACTGATTAGCAATTCGTTGTAACGTAATAAAATTTTTAATTTGAGGTTAGGTTACAAAAATTACGTACGTTATTCCAACAATACTTCTTAATAAGCAATGAAGCATAATATGGTACTGCTGAGAATACTCCAATTGCAATCAGCGATGGAAGAGATCCGAACCACATTTTTAACAAATTTGTTTAAATTGAAACGTTTCTGAACTTCTCCTTTGATGGTTACGTCATTATTGAATCAATGCGCTACCTATGCACGAAACCCAAAAAACAATACAAATTTCAGTCACAATGTTGCTCACACGTTATACATTTAAAAATAATCAATTAAAAAATAGTCTCGTTTCTGTAAGAGTAAAATAAATATTAAATGAATAAAAGTTTTTTATAAATACAAAATGTAGGACACAATAGGAACCGAAAAATTAGAGATCACTTTTATCGTGAACTTCACATATGTTCACAGAAATTTAAGTTGAAAATATTTTTTATACAATTTTATATTGCACTTTTAATTACGTATGTATACGTTTTAAAATAAGTATACTTCACGCGCATACTTTAAATTGCGTGCATATATATATATATATATATAGTTGCAATACAATATTATCCAGTTTTTTATATATATTTGAAAGACTTAAAAAATAAGAAGTACAGTAATATGTTTAGCATTGTATTAATAACAGGCATTAGAGCATTATAATGTATTACAATATTTATTTGTACTAATGAAGTATTCGTGTATAATCGTTGTATTTTTAAAACTGTACCCCTATAAATACATGTTAGATACTATAGTATAGTTAAATTCTGAATGAGCGTATACCTACTTGAAGTAACTATAGCCGAAGTTGAATGTTTAAAATCGTATAGTATAAAAGTTTTTTAAAGTTTCTTTATACTACTAAACTAACTCTTTGTAACAGTTGATGTCAGATCCCAATCAGTAATAGATATGAAAATAATCTGACTGACTTCGATTAATATTGTTCGAAAAAAGTATAAAAGCAACAAGAGTGTCAGCACTTGAAAAGTTTTGAAAAGTACACTTGAACACGTGGTATGTATGATACGATTTATCAATTCGCACTTAGATCTATTATATTTTTCTTACTGGATTTATAGATTAACGTTTTACGTTGTTATTATAAATTATTGTAAATTAATTTTGAATAGTTCCCCCTTCTTTTTATAACGTCATGATACGTTATCACAAAATTTATGACATAACTTGATACAAGGTACATATCTTTCGATTCATTAAGTTTTATATTTCTCGTGCTTAACTGAACCAAATTACATTGAAACGATTGAATTCTTCATTAAATTGTTGTGTCCAATAAAATGGTGAGTGTTATGATAAATACGCGTTTAACCAAAAAAATAAATTGCATTAGTAATTTCAAATATATTATAAGCGGACGAATAAATTATTTCAATGTTTCATTACAATGAGAAGATACTTATTAATATATGACATGAATTAATTTAATAATCTTAATAATATATTTTAGGAGAGTTTGAGGAGGAACTTGAGACCACCAAAGATGTTGATAAGACTGTATTCTCTGATTATTCTAATACTAGATCTTGTAACACTGTTATTTGGAATATTTTTTACTATTTTAATTGCACTGTACAGAATATTCAGGCCTCCACCTTTAAAAAATCTTCGCGGAGAGGTTGCAATGGTAAGAGAATTACGTGTATTAAGTTTCTTTATAAAGAATTAGATTTGAAATGTTCGTAAATCTGAAACACATTATTTCCTAATTTTAGGTTGTTGGTGCAGGAAGCGGAATAGGTAGAGAATTGGCGATTCATTTAAGCCAATTTGGTGTTAATGTTGCTTGCGTAGATATTAATGCAGAACAATGTGGTGCTACTGTGCAACTAGCATCCAGATCGCTTGGAATTGCTAAAATGTACATTTGCAATATAACAAAAAAAAATGAAGTGAGTAATAATGCTTGTTAATATTGTCCGCATCGTATAATAGGTTTATTATATTGATTTGATTGTAAACAAAATACAATAGGTAGCTCATACAGTGAATATTATTCAATCAGAGTTAGGTGAAGTTACAATGCTTTTCCATTGCTGCAGTATACCAAGCCCTAGAGCATTACTACAGGATTCATCAGAAATAAGGCATACAATTGACTTAACGGTTATCAGTCACTTCTGGGTAAATATTATTTGAATCACACGTACTTTATATAACAGTTACTAGAAATTTTTATATCAAGTTTTGTTTTTAGTTGTTGGATACAGTTTTACCATGTATGGAACGTGCTGGTAAAGGTCATATTATAGTTCTGTCATCTGTGGCTGGCCTTTCAGGTATTGCCAAAGGGGGAAGCAGAGTTCCTTTGTCCACTGCGCAATTTGCAGTTCAAGGATTGGCTGAATCGTTACATACTGAGTTGAGACATTCGAACAGTAACATTATAATTACATTAGTTCACGTTTATCCATTTATTGTAGGCGCTGAAATGGCAAAAGATATTCGTTTTAGGTACAGTGATATCCTCTTTCTTGTTAAATGACGATACATCACTTTATCGATGAGTTTAATTCCCATAATTTCTGTAGAATACCGAGTTATTTTGGCACAATGCCTGCGACAGAAGCAGCCAAACGGATCTTGGATGGAGTTCGTCGAAATTATGCCGAATTCAGCGTGCCTGGATATTTACTTTATTTGGGACATATCCTTAGGTAAATAGAATATCACTATTATTAATTACACGTGAATGGACTGTTATTTATAAATAATATTTTTTATACATTTCTAGAATACTTCCAAAAAAAGCATCGTTTATGTTGCGTGACTTATTAGACACTGGTGTTGATTTTGGATGACCAAAACTACGAGAATTTACATAGAGTATAAACATATAGTTGTGTAATACACATAAAAGAAGTTGCATGAAAAAATTGTTAAACAAATTTTTACAATGAGTACAATAGAACTCCGATATACTGAAAAATGAATAGTTTATTTACATTTTGTATATAACTTGATCTCTGAAAATGCATTCAATAAAGATCAACGTTCAGAGTGTTTTGTTTTGTGTGATTATTATATAAAATTTTATATGTATTTACTTGATATTTACATATTTTAATATCGATACAAAACTTCATAGTACAATGTTATACTATTAACAAATCAGCACATGCATCAAGCATGAAACATTCTGTGGCACAACTGAAGTTTAAAATAGTTTTTATACTTACGCATTGTGATTTACAATGTTTTTGATTCTGATAAAAACAGTATACATAATGTAAATGTTGAACATTTTGTAAAATAAGTAGAAAGAACTATTACACACAAAAGTATTATTCACATTGTAAGAATAATCTATATACACAGCGTTAGTGCTACAATGATTTAATGTAGCAAAATATTTGAATGTACAGGAAATTACATTCAAGTTCAATTCTAATATTGTAAATAGTATATACACAAACTGTAATTACATATTAGTTTTTGAATCTTTTACCCATAATTGTGTATATGTTTCATGAAAACACATTAAGAAATAAATAAAAATGTTCAACCGTCAGTTGTAATAAACTGTTATTAAAACAGAGATATTGATGTAAATAAATTGAAAATATGTCACATGGTGCATATGACATACCTATATACATTTTTTCCGCAAGTAAAGTTCCATTTAAAAGACAAAATTGAAAAGGAGGTTTGTCATTGCTATAAAATTAATTAAATTCTCTGTAAATTCTAAAATAAAAAACGTTTTTATATCGCATATGTAGTTCAATAAATACGTGGATCTAACGTTTCAGATTACTGAATATTCTAAGTATGACTGAATGTGAGAAAAAAAAAATTATTTATAATTTACAAGGTAAATTCGTTAAAGTTGGGACAATCGGTAGATGATGATTCAAAGCCCAACACTGGAATGAGTTTATGCTAATCTAAACCAGGAGGAGCTGGTTCTGAAACATCAGTTTCCATTGTATCTGGTTTTTGTTCGATCGGATAATCACCAGGTGGTGCCTGTAAGAAATTCAAGGAAAAACTGTTTGGATCAGTTCATATATTTATTTTTTTTTAATGGTAATATAAAAATCAACTCTTTATATACAAGTATTTTTACTCACAATATCAAATTCATCATGCATGTCACATGGTGATTTACCCTGAATAACATCCATTATTGACTGCGGAATGTGTGCTTTCTGAAACACCATGTAAGTTTTATATATATTACACTTTTTTGTCCTTAGTCGCGCAAAATATGCAGAAAAGATCGATAAAATACATTCCGAATAAAATATAAAATTGAAGGTACCTGATTTTCGGCAAATGCTTCAACATGTGCTAACAAAGGAGCTCGCAAATTACCCGCCATTTTTAACGCTTCAGCCAATTGCGCGGGTGGAAGCTGTAAAATAACCGCGAAACTTTGCGGTAAGGTACGCTCGCAACATTTGACGAAGCCTTCCCAGACTTTTGGCTGTTTCCAAACTTGTTTTAGGATTAATCGTTGAAGTATATTCATGACGAATCCACTTAACCTTGGATATAGTGCTAAACTTTGTATCACTGTACGCATGAGTAATGTAGGAAGCGGTGTCATCTCCATAAGATGTTGCATTACAACAGCTACAGTTTCTTGTGTGTATATTTGTTTTTCCGCAAAACACAACGACGTAGCTGTAATTACAAAATATATTCAAAAATCAAATTTGAGTACGAAGCTGAAAAAATGATTATGTAAGAGTAATTTGTATATTTCACACCTTTTATAACTGTTTTTAATTCTGCTTTACTTGGATCTATATTATGTAACGCTATTAACAATTCAGCAGGTGTGATAGGTGATGTATGAGGTACCCCACTTTCGTTATTATGAGTTCCTAACAGTCTATTGAAGACCTGCAAAAAAATAAAAGTAATTTATATGCT
Source organism: Xylocopa violacea (assembly GCA_963969225.1). Lineage (NCBI taxonomy): Eukaryota > Metazoa > Arthropoda > Insecta > Hymenoptera > Apidae > Xylocopa > Xylocopa violacea. Next base: position 29,346,349 of record CAXAJV010000004.1, read on the forward strand.
AAACACGATTTTATTTAATATTTTAGGTTAGTAGTAGAGTATAATAGATTTGTCAATTTTAATATTTTACTTCCGGAAGAAATCTTGTGAGCTAGTAATTAGATATATTTAATATTTAGATTATATTACTTCATATGATTTACCTCTTTAACAACAATAGGATTTAATTTTATCAGTTTTGGAAGGGCGGCTATTACTTCTTTTTTCGTCAAACCATTTAGGACTGGTATCAGGAATCGAACATCCGAAACTCGGGTCTGATAAAGTTCTCGTACTCTTGCTACTAATTCTGCGCTTGGTGCGGCTGAAAGTAAAACGACATATTTAGTATCAAGCTAACGTTCAAAGTTGGATAGAATCAAAATAAATTTATATACATTTTTCAGTAAGAATATGAATAATTCTTGTAACTAATGTTTCAGCACCCTTGGGACAGTTTTCAACTAATGCCAACAATTGTGGACTACCCATTCCTAAAGATCTCACAGATCCTTCTACCAATCGAAGAACCATACGTTTTACATCTGCAGTCATCGATGTATAAACTCTAGCTAATCTAAAAAAGAACAGCGTTAATAGAAATTTATATTTCACTAGTACGTTCATCAAAAGATAACTTACTCATGAATTAAATCTTGGTGTTCACTCAACAAAGCAAGATATAATCCAAGGCAAGCTCTGGTAGTTGACTCTGTCCATTGGGTTTCTACTTGCGGCCTACCTCGGTCTTGTCCAAAGACGATCTCAGGTGGAGTATGAAGTCGTAAGAAACCTAAATAAAGAACCGCATACTCTTCTATGAGTTTACTTAATTCAGAACGACTATATAGCTGGCAAACTAATTGTATAGCAGCTTCCCTGATCTATTTGTGAACAGAAAATCAAGAGTATTTAAGATTTACATGTAGGTATAACATATTCGGATTATACGTAGCAGACTCAAAGATATAGCAACATTTATGTTTGTCCATTACAATATCATTTCTTACAGTATGACTTGTGATGGACAAACTATGCTTACTTAGTACAATTTGTGGTTCAGTTCCTATTAAACGAGGTACAACATTACATATGCAACACTAGTTATTGCTGCATCGATCAATGCTATTACTTGATACTTTAATCTAGTACTTTGCTATATCATGATGGCCACTAAACATGATTAAATTGCAATTACTTACCGTATTGTTTTCGTGACCAGTATGACATAACAGTACATTTAGAAATACTAGTTGTTTTGTTGGTCTACGAATGACCATTTCTTTTAATAACTGCAACGGCGCCAAACCTCTTGTTTCATCAGAAGAGACCATTTTTAAGGCTTCGATAGCATCTTCAGTGATTAAAGGAGCTTCCAAATATAACCTTTCCAAACAATATATGTATACAATTAATGTTACATACTTCATTATCTAATGCTTCATTGAAACTACTTATTACCTGTATAACAGCGTATCGCGATCTTTGCCTTGAACTAGATCTATCGCAGACACTAAGGTACATAATAAAAAGTTGTAAGCCTGATGCGGAGCTTCTTGAGGTTTCGTACATAATGTAGTTCGTCTTTGGAAACCCTGAAGTAATGCATATTCTTCGTATAACCAACCTAAAGCCAAGTCTAAACGATTTCTCATATCATCCGTAATATAACGTAATACTGCTTCTTTAATATATGGGTTAAATGTTGCAGCTAGAGTTGTTAAAATTTTTGATCTAAAACGATATGGCAAAAACGTAAATTTTTATTTTAATTAATGCTACTTTTAAAATAAATAAAAAACTCGCAAACTTGATATCTTACCTTATAGCTGCTACTCCACCAAACACAGCTATTTTTTCCGAAAGTAAAATTCGATTAACAGCCATCAGTAACATTTTCTCTTTGACTTCCTTTGGCAATGGTTTTGTAACTTCAGATAATTTTAAGGCTTTTAAACGAGTTCTGGCTTTTGCAAGTGATTTTTCATGCGCTTCCAATGATGCCTTCGCTTCTTTCTCTTTTTCTCTATCCTTCTCGCGTTTTCGTTCCCGTTTCGCTTCGGCTACACTAATGGTTGGATTTTTTACCAAATCTTCCATTACAGCATCTTCATCCTTGGCGTCCTTTTTCTTTTTTGTTTTAGCCTGTTTTATTTGTGCTGCTAATAATTTTGCAATTGTTTCACGTTGAATGTTTATATCGGTCGTGGAAGTAGGTTGATACTCTCTTTGAAAGATCGTTGTCATTGTGTCTGGAACCCATGCCTATCAATAAGAAGTGATATATTTAATGTAACAAGAAGTAGCATCAATAAGATTTGCGATTATGCTATGCAAATTTATGTACCATGCTATCCATTACTAAATCTGTAGCTATTTCTACGCTTAATCTTTCAGCGATAAAATTTTCCGAGAGTTCAATTAATTCTGGTAATTTAGAAACAGGTAGTATATTAGATATAATTTCTGGTTCTTCTGGTATTAAAGGAGTTTCAACTTTGACACGCTTCGCAGCTGAAGATGCAGCAGCCTCCTGCAAATTTTGCAAATTCCTATTAATGGAATTGTTATTGATACTTGTAATAAAAGTAAATTGTGCATTTACTTGTTGACGTTTTTTCATACGCCGAATATCCTCTGGTTTTGGATATGCTTTAAGTACTTCATGTTCCTTTGCTCCTAGCTGTGTTAATTGTTTAGCTATTGTAGATGCAAATTCTATGCTAGCTGGATGTTTCATTAGACCTAATAACGTTAATTTCAATTGTTTTTGCACACTAGTTACTTGAGAATCAGATAATGTGGGTGGCAAATTATGTTGTAGCCTTTGCAAAGCTGTAAGAATTGTAAGAATTGATGCCTTTTAGACATAAGTTTGGTATAATTAAATTGTAATAACGAACTGAACATTTCATGTACCCTGTATTACAACTGGCATGAATTGCGGTCTTGTTTTAGCAATCAATGCTAAAGATCCCATGCATGTCATCAAATTGACACTGCTAATATGTGGAGATCCATGAAATTTAATTAACAGATCCATCACTTCATTGGCTTCTTCCTCTAATTTTCGTCTACGTGCAATTTTTAATGTCAACGGAATATCTTCTAAAGAAAAATCATCCGGTTTTCTTGGAATATCTGGATCAGGATACGTTTGTATCAAAACGACACCTTCAAAAAATTTCACCGCTTGTGTCCTAATCCTAGATGCAAAAAGAAGCAACAAAGTTAACACTTAATTGACATAAAAGTAACATAAAAGTAAAGACAGGATTTTCTTACCCATCATTATCGCTGTCAATCATATCTATAATTTGAACTTTAAGATCACTAAGTTGGTTCCATGCTATTTCCATTTCTGGCGTAACCGTGGTAGCACTGGATATCCATTTCAATGCGGCTCTCAATATTCTACCACTGGCTCTAAGAGTCCTCTTAACAACAGCTGATGATTCATCGGAAACTAATCTTTGCAGTATTTGAACTACCCGTGGAATTACCTCCGGTTGTTTTATCCTACAAATAAAATACAATTAACATATTCGTACACAAAGTACGATCACAACAAATTAATAAGTTTCAGCAACAATCGTTACCCAGCTTCTTCTATGAAACCTGTAACCGTTTTTCTGACTTCCGCGTTTCTATCTAAAGAAAACTGTAACGCCTCGTCTAAATACAATGGAAGCAATTGCGGCTCCTTGTTTATTAGAATCTCTTGAACTTTACATAAATTGGTAACTTTGACATCTTCTCCCGGACTTAAGGAAGCCTCATTCAACCATTCAACTATCTGCAAAATTTAAGCCAAGATATCTAATTAACATTCGCTTCTATGGCAAAGGTGATGATAAATTTCCCATGATCGACATTCGAGATTTCTCTTTAACTACATTTCTCTCGAAAAGTGGTCGTAAGTGTTCGCTAAATAACTGACCAATATTTATGTACATATCATCGTGCATCTCGAATACACTCTTTCGTGTTCGTTACATATGTTTGGGAAATGATAAATTCGTAAGGTTAAAACACTGACCAAATCGCCCGGTCCTTTTTCAGGCTCTGTTCTTCTATGTATTCGAGGATCCATCGTACTTTAATAATAAATGATCTAAAGTGAAACGCGCGCAAGGATTGTTTAAAAGGAAGCTGTCGAGCGATTATTAGCCGAAGCTTCGATATGTTGGTTTACGCGCGCTCGTTGCATAAATTTTTCCTACTTAAAAAAAAAAAAAAGTAAAAGAAAGAAAAAGCGGATAATGTCTCCGATGGCTCGGCCGAAAATTGATACGCTTTCGGGCAACGATTCTTTGTCAGGTATCGTGATTGAATATTTCAGTTAATAAACGATAAAATCTCTCTTAATTTCCAACGAAATCGTTTGCTTTGCCATCTTGGCATTTTTCGCTGTCCGCTAAGCGCTATAATCGTTTAATGTCAATGAAGCGGGAACTTTGAGGATTTTCTGTTTCCTTCGCTCTTCGACAAATTCTTCTAGTGTGATTGTTGTTTTATTGTTTACGTATCGTGTACATTAACCTGTTAATTTATAACCTTAAAACGCGCAATTTTATATGTCGGAGTAACGAGGCGCAAGTTTAGATCGCAAATGAAACTTTATGTCTTTTATCGTTTTTACGTACACGCTTTCGTAGGTAAAAGATCTTTAACTCAAGAAATATGTACGATAGGTACGTATATGTTGCATATAGAGTCGTCCAAGTATATTCAAAATGTTCTATAATTATTATTCAATTTGCCATATCATTTTAGACGCAAAAGTAGATAGAAGTTATCAAGTCATTCGTTTTGAGTGTCAAGGGTCGGATAGATCTAATCGATGCATGTATATACCACTAAATCCAGGCGATAATGAAAGGAAAATCGTTGGGATTAAACGAAAACACATATATGTATAAGTCTGTTATCAAACGATGGAATTTGTTTAGACGTATTTATGCTCATATCAATCGATGAATGCTATATTATCCATCGAGTCGGAGAAACGTAATGTCCCTTGTGCGCTCTCAATAATAATTGACATGATTTCAAGTTTCTACGAGAAAATTATCGGCACGTCTTCTACAGTGGGGTCGAATCAGCAGAAAATTCTTTGCGTCGGGTTAACCTGCCTGGACATTGTGCAAACGTGTAAACAATACCCTGAGGAAGATTCTGATCAAAGGTGAAAACCAGAATTATATATTTTTATACGCGATTGCGCAGTGTTGAAACACTTAGTTTCGGTTGATTAACTGATATGATTAAAAATGTAAACAATATGTTTCATGGTAATCTCTATTGCTGTAATTTTTTAGTGAATCAATAAATAAATCCAGGAATTTATATTAATGTTCGCAAGAATTTACAGCAACAAAACTTTCTTTTATGCGATTTGCAGATCTGTGGACTATAGGTGGCAAAGAGGAGGCAATGCATCCAATACCTGTACGGTCCTTTCCCAGTTAGGAAGTTCGTGCGAATTTTTTGGTACTCTAAGTACAGAAGAACATTTCAGCTTCTTGCAGAATGACATGCGAAAGTGCAATATCGACTTCTCTCATTGTCCCATGGTAGACAAAATCGGGTGTCCTACGTCTACCGTTATTTTGAGTCTGAGTTCTGGTTCTCGTACAATTTTACACCACAACCCAAATCTACCAGAATTGACATTGAAACATTTTGAACAATTACATCTAGGGGATTATAGTTGGATTCACTTTGAGGGTAGAAATTTGAATGAAGTGTTATCTATGATGCAGTGCGTAGAAAATTATAACAATATGCTGAATTATAGTCAAGATAATGACAGCAAGGAGATAAACAAAAAACATGTACCAATTACTGTTAGCGTAGAATTAGAGCATCCTAAGCAAGAATTACTGGATTTACTAGCCTATGTAGATGTAGCATTTATATCTAAAGAGTTTGCGCAAAGTAGAGGATATGATAATATGAGCGAAACATTGAAGAATATTAGCGAAGATGCTAAATCTGGGTATGACTTGAAATGAAAAGATACGCATGCATATATCGTACATAAAAAATCAGCTGATTATAAAATGTATTTTCTTCTAGAGCTACTCTTATATGCGCATGGGCCGACAGAGGTGCCATGGCAAAAACTCCAGACAATATTATAGTACAGTCTCCTGCATTTCCACCGCAGAAGGTTGTAGACACCTTAGGAGCTGGAGATACTTTCAATGCTGCAGTATTGCATTTTCTAAATAAAGCAAAAGTGAAATTTATCGAAAAAAGAAAGCTGGAACCAAACGAAATGAATAGTGCCTTAGGAGAAGATTTAAAAGTGAAACGTAATATTAGAAAAAATTATAATATAGAAAGTATAGAATGTAGTCATACAGAATTTATTACTCAAAATATTTTACAAGCGGCTGTGACTTTTGGCTGCCAAGTAGCAGGTACAAAGGTTGGTTTAAATGGATACAATAAATTGGGTGAAATTTTTAAGGATGCATTAGGAAGTTAAGGATATAATTTGTAGCAAAATATTTCATTAAATTATACTACATATTAATGTTTTAATAAAAGGCTGTGATTAAGGGAAGCTATTGAATGAAAGGTACAACAATTTTTTAAAAGGAAATTTATAATGTAAGTATGTTTATATTACATTACATTAATAATTATAAACATTATTTGTATGTTTGTTAATCTAAGTCGGCTTATAAATTTAACTACACATACAAGAATTGTTTGGTAAGTTCGTGTAAAATTAAGATTTTATCGACGTTATTTTTAACACGTGTCTTAGCAACGCTTAAAAAATTATGTTTAAAATTGTGAATCTATATTTTAGTTGTGTCAATCTGTATTTGATTGGACTTCTTTATTTTTGCACGAATTTACTGAACAATGAAGAATATATTTTCGTTTAGAACAGCGCGTATATTTCAACATTTATTTATTATCAGTTGTCAGAAAGGGATTGCAGACAAATATGAATTTACCCTAAGATCAAGTATAACAGTATGCTATTTATATATGTGGCTTAATTATTATATAAGTTTAATTAATGCACATTCGTTATTATTCTTGCAATTACATATGAATATTTATTAATTGCAAATAACAAACAAAAAGCATTGTGTACGAAAATATGTAATGATAAAAGTTTTTAGATAGGTATATCGAAAGTTTATCTTCTCTGTATTTTATAATAGTAAGAATCAATGGAAAAGGGTCATAAACCACGTTTTTATTAAGATTTTATTTGTTGTACTCTTATATGATGAGAGTTTTCTTCGTATCGCAAACAGCATTGAGCACAATGTTGCACTACTTACATAATATACGAAGATATTAAAATATTGTTCTGTATGTAAAGATAGTATAACTTGATACGTTGCTGTATCATTTATTAACATAAAAAAAATTTGTATACATCAGTTATAAATTACAATATCGATAAATTAGTTATCTATTTACCAACCCTAGACCATGATTTTGCCAATATGTACGTATTTATACGATCCCCACACAACCGGCAGCCAAATTAAGTTTAGTTGGTGTCCACACAACAAAATAGTTTTATAAAAGTTATTCTTATATTTTAATAGGTGTCAAGTAACATAAATTTTGAAGTCATGATAGTGAAAAATTGATAGTAGCCATTTATTTCCTAGTTTAAATATCTTATAAGTTTCTTTTCAATATCGGGCTCGTTAATTATCTACATATTTTTAAATCTAATTATATTAAAAAATAATATAATGGATAGTAATGCTAATTGCTTTTCCTTAATAATTTTTTCGAGCATCACTGTAAAATAAACTTATTTTTATAATGGAGTAAAACAATTCATGAATAATTATTTATATAAGTATTTAGAAGAAATGCATGTAAGGTATTCATAGGAATATTAGATGCTCATTAGCTGTCTGGTTCTAAACCACTACTTAAGAAGTCTGCTATACAAAACATCGACGAATCTGGCATACATCTGAAATCAGAAAAATGTCGTCAGACACTTACGGATTCATGGAATCATGTTACGTACTTCAAAAAACTTAAAACATAAAGCCAAAACGAGGGAACGGATATTTGTCTAATGTTTCGCCGTTGCGCCTTAACTATGACAGCAGCTGCTTCTTTTGGTGAAACCAACGACATGCATGGGAATCTATTTGAAACAAAAGATATTCAAATCTTATAATAATTGCTTACTACTTATAAATTATATCCTACGATTATTATATGACAATTGCATGGTAACTTATCAAATTTATACCTCTAGTCCAATAATCAAGTCTGCGTGTAAATATGTATAAATTGTATTATTTAATTATAGCATAGCAGCCGATCTGACTTAAAAATTTTTCAAGGACGTTTGACGAGAGAAACTTTACCTGAATTTTGGTTTCTTGCACATTCCCGTATTTACCATATACGGGACAATTGTTGTAAAATGTATATTTAACGATTTTCCATCATTCTTTAATGTTCGCATTTCTTCGTTTAAGCTGTCCATTAGTCCTACGAAAAAAAGAAAACAACAGCAATGCATTTGTCGTTTCAGCGAGGTACGATGAAAAAGAATTTATATACCTCTTACTGCAAATTTTGTAGCACTGTAGGGAACCACATTAGCGACACCGGTCATTCCAGCTAGTGACGAAATAGCGACTACGTGACCATAATTTTTTTCAATCATGCTGGGCAGAAAAGCTTGAAGAGTCTGTAAACAAATTAGTACCGTTTTACACGAACGTGAAATACGAGAAAACTTTTTCTAAACGAATGCAAAATAAATTACCCAAAAATGTGCAAATACGTTGATTTCGAATGTTCGTCTAATTTCCTCGGGTGTGTGATTGAGGAAAGAGTGACAGGGCATTATGCCTGCATTGTTAATTAAAATTGTTACGTTACCAACTTCCTCTTTCACTTTCTCAGCTACTTTAAATACTTCTTCTCTGTTAGATACGTCGCATCTGCGAATTTGAAAATAACAAGAATTCGTTTTGCTGATACTTAATCTTGAAACACGAAATTAATCATAGCCATTCATCATATTTGTTCGTACTTATAACCGTATGCTTTAGTCTCGCTTATTTGTTTAATTTCATTCAGAGTTTCATCGTTTCCTTCTTGGTTCACGTCCCAGCAAACAACGATTGCTCCAAGCGACGCATATTTTAAAGCCAATTCTCTGCCAATACCATGTCCCGCGCCTGTGACCTGCACAACGAAGACAACATAATAATTTACTATCATACAAACGTAACTTATTCAAATATCAAATATTTTTATTGAGATAAATATGTAGTCAATTAATACACTCGCAGCCGGCGATTCTGTCGCGAGAGCCTTAATTGGATCTCACACATCCTATTAAGACAAGAACGAGTACCGAGAATAGTGGTGTATCATATAAAACACAGTATTTGCAATACATTAATCGCGTAGCATAAAAAACAAATTGCAAATTTATAAATATGTAAATATTAACTTGTGGCTTCATTCCCTTCTCTCTCACACTCACACAGCGACTCGAAGCAACGCGCTTCACAATTATGCTACCAAATTATGCCTGGCCTTATCCTTTGTCTGGTAGTTTATTTTCAAGCAAATGATATCGGTGTATATTTCATAATCGCTGGATATCAACCGAATCATCGATTAAAACGGGAAAGAGAAAGCTTATAAAATGATGTGAATTTACACAGATAAAATTGAAAATTCCGTGAACAATAGTAGCTGCGAATGTGTTAAGAATTGTTAAGAAATTTGGAAAGTAACATAGTTGTTTAGTACCAGGACAATTTCACCAACTACGCTCTTCTGCTCAACCGGCACGATTAACCTGTATATTCCCTCGCCGATGTAGTAAAGGATCTTCACGACGAGCAATAGTATATCTATTAGGACCAATAGACCCCCGAACGCCTTCATGATTTTTCGCAGTACAGCACTGAAAAAAATGTGAATGTATATGAGTAAAAATAGACAAAAGGAAGATAACAAACATTTGGGTATTAAATGTATACACCAATAGTGTGTGTACGTTATTACACGCGCCAGATCAGCTTTACTGGAGTGTATGAATTACACAAAGTCTCCGATGTCAATAATCTGCATGCACCTGTCTTATGTATACAGATCTTAATATTCAATTATTGCACGTGTTAAAATATAACGTGCAAGTGTGTACAAGTATCCACACATTAGTAATAATGTACAAATCAAACAATTCTTTTGTAAATTACTGTTGGCCACTATTTTTTCAATTTTACAAAATTGGCAAAAGTTTATTGTGCGAATGAGTTTTCACACAAGTTTATTGTACGACTGTATTGCATCATCTTCCTTATCTAATAGAAAAAGTAATTAACTATGACGCTAATTATTAATGATGAAATTAAAATGATGTAATTGCTAAGAATCATTAATTTTATTAGGATGGTAATTTCTATTGGCGCAGAAATAAACGGACAAGGAATCCCTGTGCGGTGGGGATCAGAATACACCCACAGTATCCCCTGCTTGTCGTAAAAGGCGACTAAAAGGGGGAAGAAAGGGTCAACGAAGAAGTAGAAAAGAGTAACGAATTTTAGTTACGAGAAAGAATGATGTACGCAAAGATATTGAATGCGAAAAGTGTGCAAAGGGAATGCACGAAACAAGTATACGATGTGAAAAGTGTGAGGGACGAAAGAAAAACTGTACATAGGAAAAAGATTGTTTAAAACAGTATAAGTGAGAAAGTTTTCCGTTGGGCAAAACAAGAGCATTATGCTCCTCCAAATGCCATCTACTGGTATTAAAAGATCCAGTAGAAGATATTAAACCGTAAACGGACGAAGATAGTGCTCTTCACTGGACAATGAGCCGTTCACTAGACAAATCGATTAACTCCACAGAACAAAAAGAAAAAGTGGCTTTCAAAATGGCTTTTCAAAAAAAAAATTATTTATTATTCAATGGCCAACAAAATTTTGTCGTTCAGTGGTGTTAACCTTTATCATTTGGAAAATTTATTATAAATATAAAAAGCTACGACTGAACCAAGTGCTTTGATACTTGAATTTAAGATATTCTAAACGGTGAAGTTAATCAATTTGGACAGTGAACGGCTCAAATATCGGATAGTAGGGTGCATGAACGTTGAAGAGGTCCATGCGTATTTTCTCATTGCATCGAACCTTCTCTGGGGCCTTGCCCAAACATTCGGATGGGCCATGGTGTTGGAAGCCTCTTCAAGGTTAATACGAACAACTTAAGAAGGGTTAAGCACAAGTCGAATGAAGTATTCTAGCACAGCTACGTATTGCTTAACCATCAATTCTATTACAGTGGTATCTCGATATACGACTTTAATCCGTTTCTGATGTATGGACTTATTCCAAATAGAACGTATACCAAACCGACCTTTTCCATAAGAAGTACTGTAAGAACGATAATCCGTTCTCACGTAAAAAGAAAAAAAACTCCTATTGCTATAATATCTACATCGATGGGGTTGTAAAATAATTTAAACACCGCTTAAACGCACAAATAAAAATTGAAATTTTATTATAGATTTTTAAATTTAAACTCTGCTTAAGGCTAAAATACAAAAGGAAAAAAATGATATTCTATTCTGTGGAAGAAGAGTCCCCTTGCAATAAAACCTGACAGTTATTAATAAGCAAAGTATGTAACAAGTTATCATCCATGAACAACATTTAAACAATTCCCTAGAAGTTTATAAAAAATATTCGCTAGTTTGCTTAACATAATTTGTAAAATGTAAATGTAACCTAATAGATAGACTCTAAATTGACAAACCAAATGGAATAAGCTTCATTGCGGTTACATTTTGTTATACGATATCCTTACTTGTAGGATCAGTCGGTTAATAATACATCAACATCGAATATAATTGATTATTAATTTAATTTTTCCTATGAGGTAATTATTTAAAAATAACACAAAATTCACACAAAATATTCATGTCGTATACCGAGCAAAATTTGTCATTTACAAACAGGACGTATTTCAAAGCAGACGTGAACCGTGGTACCACTGTATAATCCTTTTACCAATTTTTCACAATAGATGAAACGGTAGTAACTTACCAATACTTGTAAATTAGTAGTATCAAAAAAGAAATAAGAAACCGACGTCGAAGGGAGATTAATTAAATATTGATCAATTTATCAATGTTAATCGTCCGATTTTTTCGAGTGAAATCGCGAACGTTACGCGAAATAGATGCACGAGCGCTTCTCGATCGATAGAATGAAGAGACGAAGAGGAATATCAAACCTTTCCGTCGTCATCCGTGTTCAGATCGCGACTAAACTAAGCTGCCTGGCTATAACGCTTCTCTGGTCGTTTGAAACAGTCCTTGCACTACGATCAGCTGGATGTATATAAGATAATGGCAAGCACCAGGTGATATAACAATTAACATTACGAGGAATTATGAGCACTATCGAAAATGCATAACAATCTCGTGCGTGAAACTTAATTATGAAATTAGTTACACAAAAGGATAGATGGAATGACCTGTCCTCCGAATTTAAAGTGCAAAAATTAAATTTAAAGTATACCTTATTATCGTACTTTCTTAATGGGAAAATATTTCCGTCGGTCAAATAGGTTATAGTTATTATTATAGTTGTTATTAGTTATTATATATTATTTCTTTAATCAATTATTACATTATTAGTTATTATTATTAAAAATATATAGAGGTAAAGAAGGCAAAGGATCAAGTGCACCACTTTAATCATGACGTCTTTATGATGACATCCGAAGCTAAAAAACTTTTTTTTTTACTATAATACTGACTATTTACATGACCAGTTCTCATACGTTGTATATGTAATCACAATCCATACGCAATACATATAAGTATACGTGACTTACAAATGCTTACCAATAACAAGGCACGTATAAAACGGTTTTTCGTATACATTTCGTTGAATATCTGTCTTTCCAATTGATTCGCTTTACTGTTTTTAGTGATCAAAAGTATACCACATGAATATAAGCTATATGTAGCACTGATTCATCTTCAATTAATGCCTCGGACCCAAACGTTCTTTTGACCACTTGCAAAAGAATAACATTTAAAGTAATCAGATTCAAAACAAGAATAATATCGTACATTTATCATTTTATCCACTCGAATGAATTATTCTCAATTTTTAGAAGCTTCCAATTGATGTCTACTATTTACATACCAACCCAAAAAATGCAATCGATTACGTATCGACTTACGTACTAGATAACATGCATTTAGTACAGCGAACAGAGCAACCAATAATAATACTGGCTAATTTAACAACCAATAATATATTAAAATATGCTCGTGTACTTCAGTAAGACTAAGTAAAAAACTTTACGATAATAAAGAAAATATGTTTCATGGAAATAACCAATAATATTCAAACAAATTTGAAACATACATTAGCGAGACTAAATAAAAAACTCTGCAATAATTAGTACTATTGAATTTTAGAAGATGAGAAGGTGGTAAAGAGCATTACAAAGGTATAGATTTAGTTTTACCATATTGATACAATATTACACTAATAATTATGTTACGTTTGTTTTCCCACCACCGAGTATCTAATCATCTAGATGGTCGTAGTATGATTTTTTAAAATTGAAAGTTCAGTTTTACTGGTAGCTGTGTTCCCTTCTGACGACTATAGACAATAGGTCAATGCACCAATTTATCGATTTTCCATCGGAATATAAAACGTCTGTAAAGTCAACGGAAAAAAATTTACCTTACCATTTTGTTAACCTTCATTTGAATTTCATAACTAGTCGTAGTATGTTTTTTTGAAGAATTACAATGAATGAATATTACCGAATGTATGTATAGAACGTTTTCTTTCTGCAAGAGAGCACGAAATTTCAAGCACTTGAGATTTTCTGGCTTTTTACACTACAAAAGACGATGGCGAAAGAAAAGGATGAACACTAGAGGGTGTCATAAATTAGGCCCTTCTCTCTCTCTTTTTCTCTTAGCTCTAAAGGAATGTGATTGTCTCGCAACTACGACGGAACAAGCGATGCAGCGACGAAGTATTCTTCGTTAAATCGTCGAAGCGATTGAACGTTACAGCAGACAGAGTTTAACCTTAGTATTTCTAATTTCGATTTTGGTAGTCGCAGTATTCGTAATATATTTAGTATTTTTATTATATTTTAGTTTACGCTTGACAGCGAATTACAGTTTGTGCATTTATTAAAAACAGTTAAGTATATCGACTGAAGTAATTTACAAGTTAAACGTAGTGCATTTAATCAACTTTACTCATGAGAGTGCATAAGTGTACAAATGTTTAAAATTCTTCCTCGCGTTTCAAATATATTTCTTCGGGAAGATTACAGTGTCTTCAGACATTAAAAGTTCTTGGAGGATGAAATTCAACGTTGGCTGCAAGATTCTTTTGTTCCATTCACAAGAGTTTCAACCACAATATATAGAGCTATTGTTAGATTGCATGATGTACGTCAAAGACGACAGTCTATTGACCGATCCTCATTGCCTCTAGGAACAGTGAAATCGATATAGGGTTCACGGACCTACCTTTGTAGAAAAAACTATTATGCTGACGTGCGCTTCGAACAGTAATGAATGTCTTAATGAGAAAAATACAAGGGCCTCTAACTTTTCCAATAAAGAAAGTTTTGTGAAGAATTTTGTACGTATGAACGGACAGTAAAATGGAAGTTCTGTTAAAATGAGATATTTAGATCGAACAATATAAGAGAATATGTATTATTGTAATACATTTGTACAAATTTTATAATTAGGTAAATGTTAATAGTATATTTTAAATAAATTGCGAGGTTAGGTACGAGTAAGAGAGAGACAACAACAACGGCCCATTAGCTCAGTTGGTTAGAGCGTCGTGCTAATAACGCGAAGGTCGCGGGTTCGATCCCCTCATGGGCCATATATTTTTTAATCTTTTGGATATATATAGATAATTTAGATTTCTTAAACATTTTATTTTTTGTACATTAAGTTCTTAAGTTTTTAATTCTTTTACTTGAGCAAAATATATATTCCGTTAGTGTGTATTAAAATAAATGATAGATTGGTACTGTAACGTACTCTTAGAACATTTGCATATCGTATACATTGTGATCTTTAAGATAACGAAAAATAATTGTTTACGAAAGTTAAATTATCAAATTATTTTATAAAAGAAATTACACCTGTAACAGATGTTGCTAAGGTAACTAGCTAAGATAACAACCAACCAGCTACCGATCAAGTAGGAACAACAGGTAATCGCAGTTGATTACGAAGGTGCAAAATTAACACGTGCTGCGATTCAAATTCTGTGCAATAATTTATCGTATATATAAAGTTTTATAATAGAGCAAACATTGCATCCGTTGGCTAGACCATTGAACGTTTTTAGTAAATAAGCTACGATCATTTCGAATATCGGCAATGTATTGCAGACGGTATTCAACACCCGGGCAGCCACCTGTCGCGCGCATGCGTATTTACGGTAAAACACCTCGCTGCTCGTTCCTGAGTGTCAGTGTAAACCAAAATGGCGAGTGTAACTACAGTTTATGACAGTTCTCGGCGTGTTTCTCTGATGTTTTCGGGTTTTTGAACGGGACGCGCGCGGTTATGTGATTTAATTGACTGATTTAACTACGAAGGGTGAGTGGAGAATGATGATTTATTCGCGGCAAACAGCTGTACACGATTTATTCGAATTGCTTCGATCGGATCG
This sequence comes from Xylocopa violacea, assembly GCA_963969225.1. Classification (NCBI taxonomy): domain Eukaryota; kingdom Metazoa; phylum Arthropoda; class Insecta; order Hymenoptera; family Apidae; genus Xylocopa; species Xylocopa violacea. Next base: position 29,362,059 of record CAXAJV010000004.1, read on the forward strand.
GCACCCTCCTAATTCTGATGGACAGTGGCGGGGTGACATTGACGTTACTCGTTGAATTGTGTGTTTCTTCGGTTCCTACGATATTCCAATTTGTACACCACGTAACACCGAATGTCTGCCGCCCGTATTAACACGAACAGCGGGGGAATATCTTTTTCCTGGGTGTGTATCGCCGATTCTTTGAAAACGAGCGAACGTTAGAACGAGAGATCGTTTGATAGTGTTGATTATTGTTGTTTCGCGGAAGTGTCACGAGGTGTGCATTGTTTCGAAAGTCTCAGTTCTGTGTCGTGCATGTTCGAACGTGCACCGCTTACGCTACCAGTCCCCTAATCACAGAGGCTGTCGTGCGTGTGATTTTTTTTAATTCGTTAGTCTAACGCTCGTTCTGTTTGCCACGGTGAGTCGATATTCTAACAGGCTGGCATTAAATACCACATAATTGTTGGCTCGTTGATCCGTTAACAACTTTTCTTGGTATTGACGGACATCACTTTACGTTGCTTAATATGAAACGTCTGAGGTAACTGCTAGTTATAGGATCTTATAATTATCTCATATAATTTTAATTTCATTTGTTTCCGTTAAATAGATCGTAGGAACCGTTAATAAAACGAAAAAGTTTTGGATCAAAATTTCTTTATGGGTTTATGGTTTAAATGAACAATGTCTTTTTTGTATTTTAGATAAAACATAGAGAAGAAGACATTTATAGCGTTTAAATATCATATTGATTTATTTGTAACATTTTCAAGGAGTAATTTGTATATCTAGAATTTGTATCAAATTTAAAAAATGTATTATAAGGTGGTCCTGTGGCGCAACGGATAACGCGTCTGACTACGGATCAGAAGATTCCAGGTTCGAATCCTGGCAGGATCGAATGGTTTTTTTTTCTTACCGATCATTATTATTTCCGTCTCATTTTTTAGTTTCCCTAACATTGAAAGGATATTTTCATAAACGTACTGTATTAAAAGAAAGGTACAAACACGCACACGTTCTATATCTCTCGTGCATATGTTTATCCGCGATTGAAGTTTATATTACAGCTATTTTGTTATTTAAAAACTATTATTGAATACTTCGATATGTGTATTTTAGTGCACATTTAAACGGAGCGCAAACAGGAACATAGTTTTTCGCAAGAGCAACGAGTTTCTCAAGAATCTCCAGGAATAGTACACAGACCGCAACGATGCTGGTGCATTTTATTCCTCCCTTTGCATTCTTTGCCTCGAAAGTTGACCCGGAAGATAAACAGTGTGACAAGTCCCGATCTGCAGAAATTCCCTCGGAATTGCAAACCAAGTCTCTATCGTGCACTGGGATACGTGAGTTCGAATCGAGGATTTTCAATTCAAATTGAAAAGCTTGAATCGGAAAGTTTCCCCTCGCGCAATTAAGAAATGAAAAAATTCACCGAACACTCGTCTCTTTGCATTCGTGTAACCTATTGCACGATATCGAGTGAAAGCATTTAATTTTATTTCGCAATACGCTAAACTTTCTCCTTCTCTTTTTTGTCTTTTTTTAATACGCCACAAACGATCTCGTAGACTAGCAATTTTATCGATTATGTTAATTGTTACAGCAAAAGGAACGGCTTGTATCTCGTTGGTGAAACGATATCGATGAATCCACATCGGAATTAAACTATCTCTTGTTCGTGATTATTGCCCACGAATCAATAATCGAGCTGATTAACTGCTGTCCAATTGAATGAACAAAAAATTAATGCAACCGCTGAATCTCTTATCGGTTCACTATACATGAGTAATGGTTAGGTTAGGTTAGGTAGGAGTGAACGAGGGGAGTGCGTCGCAACAGAGACAAATAACGCAGATCTGGCTGGTGTGTTTTCTCGGTTTAAATTATCGTGAGCGCGTCGCGCGTATCTCGATTGTGGTCTCCCTCGAACTTCCGCCCGGGAAGTGAATTTCCACGACAGGATATTCCTCTACATATTCTCTTCGTAACTCGTCGTGGTGCAAACGAGCGGAACGGATCGCGATTTTTCTCTCTCTCCTTCCCTCTCTGTCTCTTTATCCAGTCTCCCCCTGCACGCGGCTAATGCGCGCAGTGTTCATTTCCTTCGACGTTCACTTTTCTTAGCCCGCGTTACGCCGTTCGTGGTAATTCGACACTCGCGTATACATATTACCGTAGCACAGTTATCTCGTTGCGATTTCGTTTTCATAACCTGTTGGATCCGAGGAAGAAAGTTTTATCTGGGTTAGACGTTACACAAACCGCTACGTCTGAACTCCGTAAGTGTATCAACCGTTTCTTCGTCTTCCGTGGTACTTTTTCGATGCGTAACGTTTACTACTCGGAGATTCGCGCCACTTATCCAGCCGTTGCTCGAATAGGCGAGTTACCATCCTTTCTGTGAGCGATATGGAAATATCAGCGATTCCACCATGTAGCCCATTGTTTTCTTCGCTCGCAATCGGAGGATCCTCCTCGTCCAGGATGCGAGGGCAAGTGAAAGGGAATTCTTCTTTCGGCTATCTTTCCACCGTGGATAATAAACAATAGCTTACTACAGGAGCACATCGCGAAATATCCTATCGTGCAGACGTACTTTTTCCTTTGCTTTCCCTTCTTATCACCTTAAGGTATCGGCTGTTGGCATGTAGCGATGGTACGTAGTACTTAATCTTAAAACTCTTAAGGAGAGACTGTTTTAACTTACAAAAATTAAAGAATGTTTAAGTCAGGATTATTTTCGTTTTGCACAAAATTCTCGAGAAATTACTTATTCTAGTGTATATGTTATGGTAAATGTAATTTGTAGTGCCCTTCAGGCTACATCCGTGTGACTTAAAATAGCCATTTATTGAATTTTTAATTGTAAATTATAAAACATTGCTATTCGTAGCCTCTTGTGTCACAGTGTCCAACGAAAAACTATCCTTCTGACTAGTAACTACTCAAAAAACTGCGCTGAATTCCACTGGCTCGATCAGTCAAAATATTCATCATATTCGCCATTACGAGTTGGGAATTATATAAACTGGCCGGTTAATTTGATAAATATTCAAGAGTTCATCACATTTACCAAATTTACTGGTGATTATATATAATAACCGGCAATTATACATAATCACCGGATTAAGCACATTTAGCGTAACATATACATTTAAGTTGTGTATCCAACTCAATCAATTATGTATCCTAAAGTTTCTGTTATTATATGTGAAAAGCGGTGTGTATAACAGGAACAAAGGAACTGTGCGTGGCAATATTTACGCTCTTTTTATCTCTAAATGACAAAACACGCGAGAAACGACCAGAGTTCTGGGATTAATAATTAATTTAACTCGCACTTGTTTACAGTCGCGCTACCGTATCACGTGTTTCGCCCTCTCTGTTTACGTTTTTCTTTTTGCGATTTAGAACTATTTTGAATTCTTGCCAGCCGACCGTGTCCACACTTTTTCTCTCCCTTTCGTATCTCCCGACCAGAGGATCCACCGTTACAGTCCTTTTTTTCGTCCAACTTAGCAGTTCACCCCTTTCACTGGATTCTCCCTCTGGTAACATACTTATATATATATGTATATATGTTTTTTAATTCAACCAGATTTTTTTGAGCTCACGTAGCTTTCTTTAATTTCAATGCTTCGTTTTGTTTCGATGAATTTCGTGAGATCATCGAGTCGACGATTTTGGGTCGTCACGTGCGCCATCTGGCAGAACGCATAACCAATACCAATCGCAGAGTAACGCGGTTTTTCACCGTTCAGAAAAAGACGAGGTCACCGTGTGGGAAAATTAGATAAGCTGACGAATGAAAACAGGAAACCAACAATTAACTCATCCTCGACTATTTGATCATGATTGTTGTTTTAACTGTTGGGTTTTCACAGGGGTCATTTTCATAACGAGCTCGGAATAGTTCATTCCTATCATCGAATGAATTCCATTTACAATAACGCTGAAACTCTCGACGACTAAGGTATTTCAATTTAATCTAAAATAAAAACACAATTTATTATAAAAACACACATTTCACATTTCATACGAAAAATCGTAGAAAATTCACGACAATGAATATACATAAAATTACAGAAGTTCTGCTAGAAGAACCAGCCTTGATAATTCCAGCGTGAATGACGTTTGATCAAGTTACAAAAGGCGAATTACTGGTACGCGATGCTTTCGATATAGAAACTTGCACACGATTAATTCGTAGATATGCGACAAGTTATCAGAAATATGCTTAGTGGTGGACGTGGCAGATATGCTTATTACGTGGTAGTTGATGTCTTCGTATAGAGGATGATTGGGTGAACGGAAGCGGAAGCATTTATCTCTAAAAGGAAAATGTCTTTATAGACAAGATCTTCGGTTGTATTTGCATTTTGCTTGCTCGATTAACCTTGCTACAGTCAAGAGCGGATTTATGTTGATCGAGGTCTCTCAAATATTAAATCTAAAGAAAAAAAAAACGAAAAGAAGACTTAAATATTGAATTAAGAATTTTATTTAATCAAATATAATAGATAGGAATTATAATATGTATTGTAATGTTTTTTCTTCTTTATTTTCTTGCAACATTTTATTCTGTCTTCACTAGATTAAAGCTGTTACGAACAAATATTAAATAAACTTCTTTCTAGATTTTTGTTTTGCAAATTGCCGCATAATAATTGCCTTTTAATTGAGGGATCGAAAATTACTTTCTACATTCAAAATGAGCCTGTCTTCGCTCGTTGTATTTCTTAAATAAGTTTTTACTCTTTTTAATGAAGAATTCATAAATGAAACTAAATTATGTATCCCTAACTTTCCACTATGCAAAAGGAAAAAGAATATGAAAAATTTCAAGGCCTCTTTGAACACGAGGCCACTGGCCACAGTTTTGGCCAATTGTGTTCTATGAAACCGAGGAACATTTTGAGGAAACAAGAATGTATATCGAAATCGCACAAGTTTCGACTACCGTAGCAAGGTTAATAGGCGTATTACGGCTAATCGCGCGGCTAAGTTGCAAAAATTAGGATCTGTCGAGCATAATGAAGTGTTTTAACGAACAGTGAGGAAAGCGAGTCCTTGCTTTCTCACTGTTTTTTGCACGCAAGCGTGACTGCTAGCTGCGTTATTAGATGCTTTCGCTTTCAGAAACGTATCCATTACGAGCGATTATCGAGTCACGAGTCAGAGTCGTCTCTGTCGTGGCATTGTAAATGATGGAAATGCTTTCGCATTTTCCTCAGCGATAAGATATAATGAGATTCAGATGAAATTCAGATTCCAGTTGCTTCAATTCAAATAATTTCACCTCTTGTTTACGTCTAATTATTTGCGTGGTAACATTTCAATTGAAGTAACTCAACTTAGAATAGCTGATAATTAAATTACTGTTTTTTTACGAGTTTTAGGGTTAGTCTTTTTTATTTGTGCATTTGGAACTTCAAATTTCAATAAAATCGCTTCATAAGTAAGCGAGATATGCGGAAATGAAATGAGGGGACGAGGAGAAGACTACAATAATGTAAATTCTGTTTAATAATAAAAAATATTCGTTATCAATATAAACCAGCAATCGGCTGGTTGAAGCATGTAACTTGACTGATCTGAATGAGAGGCTTAACTTATAGTTCACCTTGTTCTATTATCTTCCACAAACATGATTCTTGAGAGATCGTTGAGTCGTTTGTAGATAATACCAGCAACGTGTTAATAAAAATGTTAATGGTACTCGTAGCTAATAGTTAATATATAAGAGAATACAATGATATCAATAAGATCCATTTAGTAACTGTCTATTAAATGCTTTATAAAATGAAAAGTAGAGCTACGAGTGCAACTACCATCACGTATTATTAGTGGCAAGATGACTCGTTATTGAGACAACTAATTATTCTGCGGATTCTCCTTCTCGACACGTTATAGTCATCTGAACAGGAACTTACATTTATTTTTAATTACGTGGTTATCACTGGAAGCTCTTGAAATATCTTCTAATCTTTATCTATCTGTAATGGCTACAAAAAGTACTGGCATTCTTTAACGAAGCGAGTTTTGTTTGCGTTTTGTCATATATTTCATCACTTCTTCAGCTGTTCTATGAACCAATATTTCTGAATCAGCATTTAAGATTACAGTTTTCTGGTATAAATCAATTCATTTTATAACTAAGAAATTGAATACTTTTAATAAACGACAATACTTGAATATTACTAAAAATGACAATACTTGAATATTTTAAATATTTTTCTTTGAATTATTTTTATTTGTGATGGTACTGCAGCTGAAATGTTTAAAAACTTGATAGACTATAGTCATTGTACATTATATAAATAAGTAAGATAATACATATTTAGTAATCCTTTTTATACGTAATATTCAATACATTTCTATTGAGAAAGGTTCAGATGAATTTTTATCACAAATACATTTCACCTTTCATCATTCAAACTTAACTATAGAAAAATATAAAAGTAAAACAATTTGTATTACATTTATTAACCCTTTGCACTAGGATGTCCTTTTTGAGGGGACATCAGCATTGATTAGAGATTACGAAAAGAAATTTATTCATTATTATTTATTTATTATAAAAACTATTGCTAAAATATTGCTCAAAGATTGTTATTTTAGTAATAACTTCTATTGCTGAAGGAGCCAGGTGCAAAGGGTTAAAAACAACAGCTATTGTTTCATAGGCCACAAGTTATGAGAAACACATCAATTTCTGCATGAAAATATAAATGTTCTCTACCAAAGAATGGTTCTTTACCAAATGAGCCCAAATTTATCCTTCTGAGAAACCTAGTTCTATATATATACTTATATAATCAAATAGAATAAAGAAAGAAAGAGAACAAACAGAACAGATAATGATATTAACATATTTACATATATATACACAAGTGTAACTCAATTAAAAGTAAAGTGGACTCGGGTCAATCTGGTCTCCGCGTAAATACAGATTCAACGGTTGTACAGTAAAATGGCGCGGACGCTGCTACTTTTTCTAGCCATTGTGGAGTGAATTGTAAATAGAATGATTTCAAAAGCTGGTAGCGTAGAGCCAGCCAGTATCGTAGTTAAGAGGCAACAGCTTTTGTGAAATCGATCAGATTAGAAGCGTAAGTTGGTACAAGGATAAATTCTCATTCGACGGTTGACCGAGTCGGGCGTTAAGTTCCGCGAAAAGAGTGGCGCAACCGCGGGTTGAATATAGAAGATACGGGGCGACGATTCTCGTTTGGCACGAGTTCTTTCGTACATACTCTCTCGACGCTTTGATATCGGGACACGATCATCAGAGCGTCGCTCAAGCGAGGACGAGTGTTCGACAGTCTCGGAAGAACGAATTACAGTGGACTTCCGTATAACGCGCTCTCCTATAACATGAATTCGTATACCGCGATGAAAAATGTGAGACTAGTACTCATACAACGTACACAATACTTTTTTTTATAATTAAATTACCTGTATTTTATTTTAACTTCTCTTTATTAAAAGAAACTTTATTTGAAACAAGTTAGTTACGTATAACGCTAACAGTCTGTTCACGATGACATAATATTTCAAACTGAATCACATCTCATTAGCAATATGCGATATATGTTACAGTTTAGAGAAATGTTTAAACTTGCATAAATTGGTCCGATAATATATGCCTCATACAACGCGATTTCCTATAATGCGAAACGTAGGATGAGGACGGGGACCAGTAGCTGTTGCGATCTTTTTAGAAAACGTGTGCCCAAAAAGCTCTCAAAAAGTAAGCGTTGATGAGTGTACACCTAATTCTGTTTTCACAGGATAGATACGTTACCGAAGAATACGTGTAAGAAAATATATTGTACCTTCTTCTTAAGTTGTAATGAAATGACTGTTTTATTTTTTGCATCTTTGATCCATGGAAAAATAGAAGATTGGTTTCAGTCCTAAGGAATCAATAAAAATAATACAATAAACCATGGGTTTTCATGCTAGGATCTTAACTATAAAAAGAAGTTCGCGTGAAAGCAGAATTGGGTGTACTCGTCAAAACAGATGCGTGGCTGTTATAATATAGAATTAAGTTGTAATGAAACGACCGTCTTATTTTTTAATTTCATTATTGACAGAGTTTTCGAACGCAAAATATTGCTTTTTCTTCATGACGAGTATACTCGCCAGAAACAGCTAACTGGTTAATCCCTTCCCAGACCGGTTTCCGGCGATCGAATTTATATTATTATCGCGCGCCCCTCTAGGATACGCAAATCTCGTTACAGGCTACGGAAAATTGGATTAATTCGAGTACGCGTTTGCTGCTCTAATTCGGAATTACTGCTTATCGAGTTATATGCGCGCACCTGCCCGAAGAATTGTTCGACGAAGACTTTCAACCAGAATGAGATCGATGCCTCTCCCCTCCTTCGTTAACCGTCTTCTGTAAACGTTACCGTAATATTTTTCGAGCATTATCATAGTTTTCGAACATTATCACAGATAAGGGTAAAAAGGAAAAACAAGGAATGTCATAAAACGTAGTCTTTGAACAAAATAATGAGATTCGATGACGAGTGTAAGCCGCAAAGTGAAAATTATGCAGCAATTAACAATTGCAAAGGAAATGTTAATCAAGTTATAATCATTGTATAATAATTAAAATCGTTTTTTGAAATTTTAATACTGCGATGTTGAAACAAGATTTAAAATAGCTCGTTTTATTTCTGCGTTACCATTAAACAGAAAGAAAGCCAGGTATTTTATTAATAGTCAGTGCTCGTTACGCATGGGGCAACGTCTCATAAAATTGCTGAAGCTTAGAGTTGTAAAATTTCTTTAGCATCATGAATCTTAATATTGAGCTTTTCTTTATTTTTTTATTTAACGTCTTCGTTACAGTGCCATTCAGTACAGTACAAATAAAACTGGCGTTGTCCTATTTTATTTTAATGGACATTCCCTGTTTTTTAATCAGCACACCAAATCATTAATTCTATCTTATAAAGGCTGTTCGAATTTTTTAACGCTTGTGATTCGATTCACCATTTAGTTTCGTTTGCTTAAGCAAAATATGGCCTGCTGCACAATGTTACTTAAATAACTGCATTAATTCTCAACGCGAATGACAATTTCTTAAAACATATATCGGCTATTCCACAAACTTGCGAGAACAAACGAAATTCATCGACTGCACATGGCTATCGGATCGGTTTTAGAATTCCACCGAAATTGTAGGAAAAAAAGAGGCAATTCGATCGCTCGACGAGTGAAAGCATGAAGCAAGCGGTCAGCGCTGGCCGACTCCAGGAAAGAAAACAGTCGGTTAGTGAACCAAAACGAATTTCAGCTGCGCCGCGAGGGGAGACGAAAGCAATTGCGCGAAAGTGAAAAGGAAATATCGGGCAGCCGATCCAGTCGATTTGCGAGCGTCCTGAAGAGAGACAGAGCCGCGGACGTAGCTTAGAATATTCGGCTGCCACGTCGGTAACGCGGAGCGCGCACCAAACCGTTTCGAAATTTTCACAGCCGAATGTGAACGCGATTCACCCAGTTTTCTCGCTTCCGTGACCGAGATTCACACGACTCTGCTTAGAATCAGTTAGAGGCAGATGGTTATCGTTCGCGACGGTTACTAGCCACGGGAGGATGTTCCGACGAGTCGAGCGAGAGGCGCGCGAGAATTTCTTTCGCGCGCGGTGAAATAATTACGGGTGAACGTCTCCTGAGGTAAATAAAAGCGTTTCGCTAGCGAGACAACTCCGCAAACCTTTCTAGATCCGCGGCTACACGCTTTCTTAACCACGTGAATCGCGCCGTCCCGTTCTTCTATTAAAATGGTGCGCGTTTCATTATTAACCCTTCGCGCTCGACTCCTCCCGGACGTTAACAATAGAAGCTATCGCTAAAATAGCAATCTTCAAGGAATATTTTAGCAATAAGAAATTTTCTATTACTGGGAAACGTTAGCAATATAAACTATCGCTAAAATAGCAATATTTTAGCAATATTTTAGCAATAGGAAATTTACTATTGCTGAGAGATGGTAGGAATAGAAACAATTGCTAAAATAGCAATATGCTAACAATGTTTTAGTAATAGGAAATTTTCTACTGCTGGGAAAGGTTAACAATAGAAACCATGACTAAAACAGCAATATTTTAGCAGTATATTAGCAATATGTATTGCTAATGTCTTCCAGCAATAAAAAAGGTTCATTTCAATAGAGAACTTGTGGGAAATACACATCTCTCAAAAAGTGGTGGAATAAGTTTAATCATTAATCAATGCTGATGTCCCCTTAGAAGGGACATCCGAGTGCAAAGGAATAAAATTCTTCCAACGTGTCCTTGCAATTGATCCATTTAATTCGACACAGATCGATCGATCTTCACTTAAGTTCAGGACCTAAAACCTGTTCTAGCCTTTCGAGCGGCCAGCAAGGTAGCCCACGAGGGCATTATGCAATCCGGTAATCCGAACAATCCACGGTTGTCGCTTTTCTTCAGCCTGGTTATGCGGGGAGACGGTCGTGTTTCTCACAAGGACATAATAAGAGGGAAAAGCGACGTTGTCGAACCGGACACGAAGCGAAATAGAATAGACACTCGTAGTTATCGCCATTGGCCAATGCGCTGTATAGAGAGGCGTATTCGCGTTCCCTACAGTCGACCGTGGAATTTCTTTGCACGTTCACCCGGAGACGAGTCCGTGTTTAAGTAACGTACCAAAGACAATAAATAAATCGGCCAGTCTTTACTCCAGAGGTGGAGAGGGTGCGCTCGTGTTTGCGTGGTGGAGAACAGCTGTTTGCGCTACCAAACGGAGTGCACCCACCATATGCACCCAACACTCACATTAACCCCTTGATATAGAAATAAATTGAAAGAAATTTTCCGTATCAATATCATTTAATTTCATTCGATTCTTCATATATACAGTGATTAGAGATAAAACATTTTGTATGATCTTGAAATGAAAATATTTTCTTCTTTCTAGTTTTGTAGTTCTTACTACTCCTGTATCTTATCGCTATAAAACAAAAGAGATTTGCGCAAAGTAAAACTTGTAACTTCTCACATCGCATGACGTGTCTCTGGCACATCATTGTACATTTTGGCATGGAAAACGCGCAACATGCTAGAGACGTTATTTGAGGCTAAGGGGTTAACTGACACTTACAACACGTACAACGCAAACAATTAAAAATGTACGCAAGGGTATTAAACGTGAGAATGCATAGAATGAGTAATGGTATGAAAGATACAAAGAAGTTAAGACCACATTGTTTATTAAAAAATTAGGGACCATTTTCGTTGGGCAATATAAGGGCCCTCGCGAACGCCATCTACAAATATCTATTTTTTATGTAAACTGTAGAAAACAAAAACCTAAACGTAAACCTAAATCGGCCGGTTCAAATCGCACCGACCTAGATACGATACGTGGGCTCCCGCGCAGCTACTATCTTGACCCACATGACTGCGAACGTGTTAACGATCACTTGTTCTAAACGGAACTGATTCTTCCTTCCAGGCGAAAACGCGGAAGAGAGATCGAAACATTTTTGTTTACGATACCAAGCGTGGAAACGAACAGATTCGTTCAAACAATGGGCCCGACTGTTCACCCGCTTCGTTTCACCTTTACCTTTCATCCTTTGTTCCGTTTACGTCATAGACGAAGGTAATCGTCGAAAAATTGTCGCGCCAAATTGTTCACCACGGACGAAAAGGGTCGGATGGAAAGCAAATGCATATATTAGGACAGTGGTCGGCAAAGTTATTAGTCGATGGAGCCAAATATCAACGGTACAAGGACTGAGATTTATTTTGAGAGCCAAATTTTTGAAACTTAAGCTATGTAGATAGGCACATTTTTTTTAGCTTAATAAACTTTAATTTAAGTTTTAAATCTTAATTAAACTATAAGTGAAATCGAATAATCATACTTAACCCTTTGCATTCGGATGTCCGCTCTGAGGGGACATCAGCATTGATTAGTGATGAAGGAAGTTAAACTTATTCCACCATAGCTTTTTGAGAAATGCATGCTTTCCTGAGGTTTTCTGTTGAAATGGAAATTTTTTATTATTGGGAAACGATAGTAATAGTTTCTGTCTTAATATTGCTATCTTAGCAATAGTTTCTCTGTTAATATTGCTATCTTAGCAATAGTTCCTCTGTTAATATTGCTTAGCAATAGTTTCTATGTTAATATCGCTTCTTTAGCAATAGTTTCTCTGCTAATATTGCTATCTTAGCAGTAGTTTCTCTGTTAATATCGCTATCTCAAATAGCACTACTGCTTAAATAGCAAGCAAGGTATCCCTAAAATTAAATCATGACAATCGTCGTTCGTGGCAGAGCCGCGCTCAAGTGGCCCAAGAGCCGCGTTTTGCCGACTCCTGGCCTAGGAGACTGCAGAGCGAAGAGGAGAGGTCAGGCAAGGGCAGCTGCTCGATCGGGAAACGTGATTAACGAGCAATTAGAGACGGTGTCAATCGCTAAAATTAACCTTTGCTCGACGTGGACCGGATTGCCTGTTAACAAACGGCGGCGGGAGAGACACGATCTCGGCGTACTAATCAGTTCATGGCCATTAGCTTCAAAAGCTGAAGCAGCCCAGACTCTCTGGCTGCTCGATAATGCACGGCTCGCGGTGCGTCACTAGAACCGCAACACCGACTGGCAAAAAGTCCTCCCGTGCCCGCTCGATTCCTCGTTCTGCTCGCCTGATATTCCATCGCGTTGAATTACACGCGATACCTCTCTCGCGTCCGTCACGTGGATCCAGATGGAACATTTCACGGGACAATCTTTTTAGGTCGCGTATCAGTTTCCGCAGGGCGACCTTCGAGTGGAAGTTGAATTTGAGCCATTCGCGTATAATCCAGCCGAAGGTCGGCCCAACCGACGGTTAAATATGGAAAGTGAACCGGGCGCTGCTGGAGGAAACGAGTTGCCATGATGCTCTTATGTAACGCCTTTTATTGCCGGCTTCGGTTTAACGTTACGCAGATACTGCTCGGCGAACCCATTTTCTGCGAGCTTAACCACTCACCATACTTCCACATCGAGGGCTTCGAAAGGCTTCCTCTAAATAATAAACTGAGTGGACCAGTGGCAATTGTGCCCCTTCGAATATCTTTGATAGCATTGCTATGAGACAAAATGGTTAACTCCATTCTTTTTACGTCTCGAGTCGCTTAGGAAAATTGTTCTCTTGTTTTCGCGGTTCACCCTGTACACCTATAACATAACTTGTTTTTTATATTCTCGGTAATGTTAATAAAATTAATCTGGCTTGTTTTCCGTAACATATTGTCTAACATATTCTGATGTTAATAAAGTTTCTGTAGGCCAAGATGTAAGATAAATACGAATATCAAGTTTGCTTTATTCAAATGGAATTATTTCATAAGGTATTAATCTATGTAGCTGGTTATCAGATAAAATGGAAAGTATCTAGTTATTTCTGGGTATCCATAGTCTATAATGATTTATTATACATTACGTACTAATTTCAATGTCACTCGTCAACTGGAACTTGCGCACATCTGTTTACATACAAGCTTTCAAGAGATGTATGTTCTATTTAAAGTGTGACTTTCTTGAAGAATTTATAAGATAAGACAATCAAGTTTTCGCTTGAAATACATTGTGTATGAGCAATAACTGATATCAATATCAGATACAAAGAAAGTTACACGTGATTAAATTTATCATGTGACCATCTATAATTTTGTACAAAAGATACCATATATCATTTAGAAACTGTGAGCGTAGGTATGTGCGTAAATAGTAGTTTTACAAAATTAACAATAAAAATAAAGAACAAATATTTTATATAATTTAAAGTAACAGAAATATTTTTTAAATTTCATTATATAAATAATATAACAGGAGGTACATCGGTTAATGCATTATAAAATATACCATTTCATTTAGAAAAAGAGGCAAAATGTTTATAGGCTCATATATCTCTTTTATACCTTCATCTATAAAAACTAGTTATCTAAAAAAACTAATTAACATTAGATTATGTCCCACTAGAATCAAATAAAATGGTTCCTGTATATGTTTCTTGCTACTGTGAAAAGCAAGCGAGGAATTCAGATACCTTATTTCAGATTTTTTATCAGACACGGTCATCAGCGTAGAATTATCAACAAGATCAAAGTTCGGTATATATATCGATCAACTGACTGTTCTCCTCTATTTATTTGTTCTGAACATGTTCAACACACGTGAAATTGGGATTTCTAACATAAACCGAAGGAACATTCGTTTCTGCCGTAGCCACGTGTTCCTTATTTTTTTTTATCCTCACCGCCTCGAATAAAAGCTGGCAACAAGTGGCCGTATTAAATTTTAAAATCGCCAGCAACAGAAATACAGTAAGTCCTTTAATTACGCGATTAAATGGTTCCGAAGTTTCTCGCGTAAGTCGAGGAAAGCAGAAAATTTAGCATTTTTGGCAAAAAATATGTTTTAGTTTCCAAGCATAGGTGAAAGTAAAATAGATCTATATATATAGAGAGAGAGAGAAAATACCTTATTTTCGCGGTTCCAAAAGTATTCTAAGCGATCATTTCTATCAGTCCATCCTGTGCGTGCATGCTGAAGACGCAGCTTTGCGAACAACAATGTAGGACAAATCGCGCGCCATTTCCATAATCGACGTTCAAAACCTCGAATCTCTAATCACGTTCGACTTAACGAACGCCCGCCCACCGGCAGCGCACCGTGAACGAGAGCGCATAACACAGCCCGATTAGCGGGCTGAGTTTTTTTGGTCTAGAAACGAAGTGGCACGATCTCGCGGAAGCACCTCTCGCGGGATGTTACTCGTGCGTTGCGTCTCCTCATTATCGTCTATGTTCTCGATATCGATAATGTAACGCACTCCCGATTACACGTTCCGTGTTTATTGCGCCTAGTTGTCTGCATGATTCACCGCTACGGTGTCGGGCACAATCCGTGGCGGATCGTTCAGTTCTCCGTCGGATCTTGGTTCACGAACTTCCGCGCCGTGCGTTTCATTCATCGCGATTAATCTGTTCGACGAGGTTACGCCGCTTGACATCATTCCGATACCCAGCTGACGAAGTGTCAATGCCGTACGTGACTCGAATCGCTCGGTCAAGTACAATTATAACGTCGTGATCTCGACGCTGCTACGAAAGAAAATTGCGCAATACCAGGGGGAACACGTGCGACTCCGACGAGTTCTAACACGGTTCTAACCATCATCCTCGACGTTACGAGTCATCGAGAGATCGCTTTTATAGTCGTACTGTTCCCTATCTGATGTCAGCTGACCAGTCGCGATTTCGATAGGTCGATCGAAGCGTTCAACTATGGCGGATAGGGAGCGGTAACGCGACGTTCCATCTCGATTAACCTCTTGGGCACGGCTGAATTTTGCGCGGGCTGTTTCTTTGTACGGGAAGGTTTGAAGCGAATCACGCGTAAACGGTATAGCACTGCAATGTGTGACGGATAATGCTGTTCTGTACACGAGCACGTTGGAATGAAGTTTTTGATAACTGAATAACATCTGTGAAGGCAACTATAGTGGCGCATCGTAATTTAAGATTACATACGCGAAACCCATTATGGTCATGCATCGTGCCTAAGATGTTAACCGTTCGAACGCGCTGTTAAGATTCTGTGTCAAAAAGTTGCAGTACATTTGAACGCTATGGACAACCAACAGTGCACTCATGGACTGTCGAAGCAGCGCGTTCAATTTTACTGACGCGCGAACATCGCACAGCTGCTTTTTTTAGTGTAAATAATACAACACATTTTGTGTTTCATTGTTGTCTTCGGACGAGCGCTGTCACGCCGCTTGGCTCTCGTCGCAATCGATTAACACGTTGTTGATCGAGTATTTAAACTCCATCCATTCACGTAGGACTGGGCATTTAATCCTTTGCACTCGGCTCCTTCCCGAGGTTTTCTATGGAAATGGAAATTTTCTATCGCTGGAAGACATGAGCAATAGAAACTATTGCTGAAATGGCAGTATTTTAGTAATATTATTTTATAATGTAATATATTTAGATTTGTAATATAATATATTTAGTAATATTAGTGTTCTATCGCTGGAAGACGTTAGCAATACAAACTATTGCTAAAATGACAATATTTTAATTATGTTCCCTCAGAGGGGACATCCGAGTGCAAAAAGAGTTAAGTACGACAGAAAGTTTTATTCAGTTTCACTTACAGTTTAATTAAGACTTGGAACTTAAATTAAACTTTCTTAAGTTAAAGAAAAATGTACCTATGTATATAGTTTAAGTTACAAAAATTTGGCGCGCAAAATAAGTCTGAATCGTTGTACCGTTGATATTTGGCTCTGTCGACTAATAAGTTTGCAGACCACTGGTCCAGAGGGAGGTTAAATTGCGACATTGTCAATAGAGGCAGACGAGTCGCGTCGCGGCGCAACGCATCCAGGTGCGACTGGTCACAGCCAGGAGAGCATGACCGGTCCGTGCGAGTAACTGTACCGGATTCTTTTTCTCCTTTTTTTCTTTTTGTCAGAGAACTTAGCCGGACCGTGCGAATCCCTCTGCGCCTCCTGCGGCGCAATCTGGTTTGCAAAACTTATTCGGCGGCCGCTTCGTTTTAGGTTAGGTCGCCAGGCTCGCGTTACCTAATTTAACCTACGTTCGGGAATTCTCTCTCGAATGATGCAGCGCTCGCGTGATTCAGCGGATCACCGGTTTTAAAATTCTTTTCCCAACCTTTCTGGCGGTGAGTCACGTTCGAGCGGATCGAGCAACCGATTACTCATTCAAACGTACGATTTTTATGGTCGCAGCGGCCGTTTGGACGACCGCGAGCCCGCTCTCGGGGCGCAGATAGCGCTGTCGAGCTCGACTCCCGCCAATGACGGGGAAAAAAATGCGATAAACGTGGAGAGATCGGTTTGTCGGCTCTGAAAATCGTCATTGTCGTCCGCGTGGCTCTCGCGTTGTCGTTGAAAAGGAACGGCAGGTAGTGCGGGCCGCGTTAGCTCGGGCGCTAAATCAATCTCTCGAGCGGTAGGAAGCATGGAGGCTCGGGCGGCACTTTGTCCACGCTGACGCCCAATATTTCCGCGTTACCCGCGTGAATAATGGGCCATTGTCCCAACGAGCGCAGCCAAAGGACAACGAGTCAAAATTCGCCGACAGTCGTTCCACGGGGTCCACTTAAAAGCTGCTGCAGGTTCGAGTCGATAAAATCGTCCGAATGGCTGTTGGAGGATCGAAACGCGTTCGAACGTGGGCTACCCTTGCATAATCGTAATTGTCAGGCCTCGTTGAGGCGTAAAGACTTCTGCGAAAGTGATCGTCTGTGTACTTTGTTTTGAGGGTTGAAACGATTTCGCGTGTTAATTCTATGCTATGCGCTTGATTCCTTTCCGGGCGTTGGTTATATAAAATATTGCTAAAATATTGCTATTTTAGCAATAGTTTCTATTACTGAAATATTATTGCTAATATCTTCCAGCAATAGAAAATTTCCATTTCAATAGAAAACTTAAGGGAAACGCGTTTCTCGAAAAGCTGCGATGGGATAAGTTCAACTTCCGTGATCACCAATCAATGCTGATGTCCCCTCAGAGGGGACATCCGAGCGCAAAATGTTCAATTAACGATGTCTCGCGTAATCGTCCGATCGACTAACGTTCGCGCACGCCCTCTGTTCCAGGTACACGCAGATGACGCGATGACGCTGCATTGGTGGATGCACTGGTTCTGGGTTACCGCTCAATTTCTCGGTGCGTTCCAAGTGATCGTTAGAATATTAACAGCGCTTGGCACTTTTTCGCGTCGCTCACGCATTCGTGGCAGCCCGAATGATAGCTTGAGCCGAATCCAAGGCGTGTGTTCACGGTTCAGATAGAACTGCCGCGCCATGCGCGCACGATTGCGAAAGAAGCGCTCGCGCGACGCTCGCGGAGACCAAGGTCCTACCAGACGGTTGTCGCGAACAACATTGGTCGATCTTCCTCCTCGAGCGTCGCGAAATTTTCTCGAGCACCCGCTCATTGATCGCTAACCATGCGTATAATTTCCAGTGATACTAGGAAACCCAGTGCCCTCGAGCACGGCTGAGCCACGTGACCAGGTGCAGGATCGCCTGAGCTCAGGAACCACGTCCGAGCTAGCCTCCATCGAGACGGAGAGTCCTGAATCGCGGCAAAGCTTCCGGGTAGCCAAAGCTATCGGGCTTCATCCCCCTACGAACACGGCTGTGGTCTTGGACAGGCAGCCAAGCACGATTTCGACTCCCATGGAGGTCGGGGCGAGCGTGGTCGAGACCAGCACCCATCCCTCGGAGCGGTACCACGGGAACGCGAGCAACGCGGTCGCTCTTGACTCGAACGGAAGCTACACGCCGCAACGGGTCACTGAAACCGTGGACAGGGACCGTAATCCTGGAACGAAGAAGGACAGCAAGATCACCTGGATCCTGACGACGAACAAGACCGGGAGCAGATCGAAATACGAGCAAGAGGAGAAAGTGTACGAGAACGGGAGTCCGAACGCTAGCTCGAACGGAGTCGAGGATCTCACGGTGCTACCGCTTCAGGAAGAGATGTCCAGGCTCAGGCTGGTACTGAATAAAACGAAGTCCTCCTCGCTTTTGTCGTCTTCTTCCTCTTCTTCCCTGTCGTCGTCCGCTGGCGGTTCCAGCGTCAGGACGTTCAATCGATCCGACGACGTGGAGATCGACGAGGAGTTCATAGAGCCGCATCTGTTCGCCACAGCTGCATCGGTTCTCGAAGGTATACTTGATAAAGGCGGTGATCTTATTTGGAACAGTAAGGTGGAAGCATTAGTGACTGACCATGTACCTGTAGTTGACCACCAACGCATTGAAGTTGATGAAATAACAATTTGGGACAAATTTTTGGCAGTAGTTGCGTTCGTATAGCGGAGCCAAAAAGACTAGATCAACGAGGAATGTGTTTGATGTTCCAGAGATGCATTCCTTTAGTTAAGTAACTTCTAACAAACTCTGGTATTTTATATTTCAGATAAAACGTTAAGTTGTTGTAATTTTCCTGTTATTTAATAACTCGTCCCTATTTAAACTTAATCTAATTCTATTTTTTCTTTAATCGATAACTGTACAAGCAAAAAAAGTGTTCGCGTTTAATTAACACACTTCAGTAGAGTTTAGAAAACACTCGCTCATTGAATTCAGGTAAAAATAAAGGGTAAGCATTAAAAACGGAAATTCTGCGCTCTTAAGTGGTCATCTATTGGTGCTCTTACCTTAAGCGCCTTAAAGTCCGTGACAACAATAATTTGTCTAAGTAAATCTAAATTTTGTAGTTGGAGTAAGCGAGTCCACGCGGCTGAGCAGAGCACGGAGCACGTTTCCAAAAGATTTCCAGAGGGATCAGGTGCAGGAAGCGTCTCTTTCCGATTATAACGAGAGCAACAGCGACAATTTGAAAGAAGAAAGCGCCACGAGATCGGCTGTAGACATTGCCGCTATTACCGGAAGCTGCCTGGCGACTGTGGTTTTACTCAGCACAATGGGTAGCCTTGGATTCATTATGTATAGGTAATTAACGCGTTACGAACTTGCTCGTCTGGCTGCTTGGCACTGGAATAGAACTTGGAGCGTTACTCAGAACAATTTCCTATTACAGGCGTAGGTATTTGAATCCACCGCAAACCTTAAATAGCGACAAATGCAGCAATCCTGATAGCTCTGGTTATATCGATGATTCCACTATTCGTGTAAGTATTCTTTGAAAGGTTTGATCACGTATTGACTCAACTGAAATTCAATAGCTTACTTGTCTTTCGACAAGCATTATAAATAAAATATAAGATTAACATTAGGTTTACCATGAGTTGACATATACCTATTTCTATCAAAGGGGTCAAAATGTCCCCCTTTCGGTGTTTAATTAGAAGAAATATAAATTGACCTATTTATTATGAAGTTAAAGTAGAAAAACGAACCTCAAGAAAATTACATCAGTTATAATAATTAATTTTATTATTTCTTTTTTACTTTTAACATTTAAAAGTCTTCTCAGAGGGGTCAAAATGACCCCTTGGTAAATCTAGTGTTAATAATTGACAATTACTTAGCATCCACGAGTGGAAATTTTCTTCGCAATCCTCAAACAACCTTCACTCTCGACGGAGTAATCTATGATAGTCGAATTACCGTAGGCTTGTAATACGATCAGATTTGTTTCAGAATACGCAGTACAAACGTGTATAATGAATGAGTTTATTAGATCAAGGTACGTTAACGGCTGTTGCAGAGTTGTTTTAAAAGTTTCACGTTGATTTCCAGGATAATTCCGAAGAGATGTATAGCTTGGATAATGATTCGTTCCTAAACTCGTTAGAAGCGATGACAATACAAAATTATTGGACGGACAGTGTGAAACATACGAAGCTATGACAAAAGAAGATAATCCAGCCCGGAAAGAGGATCGAAACGTTCAGTATTTCCGATGGTGAAGCGCACGAACAAATATCGTTGTTGGAACAGTAGTACTTATTCGATGCGTGTCAGGTGTTCTGTAATCGAACGGAGGAAAGTGAATATTGGTGTAGTAGTCGCGTAGATACGCGGGAGAATGATCTTTTTCCCGATTGAACGTAATCGTTGGCGACTCGTGCGCGAAACTATGCGAGCAAAATGTTCGAAACGGTTCTCGCGGACCGTTTAGATGTATAAACACCGCCGATTTTGCAGATTATTAACGACGATTGACGATACATCAAAATTGCAGGACGCGCGCGCATTCCAATATTCGCGTTATACGTTCCACAGAGATACGAATTCACGGATAGAATCGTATACGATGTGTAACGCGATATACCATGTACATGCCTGGATTTTGATTTCGTCACTTAACATTGTTCCCTCTATTTTTCTACCGCGAATACAATTGGCAAATGATCGAAGCTAGAGAGTATAGCGATATCGTGCCGCGTTCGTCTCAGACTGCAGTTAAATTGGAGTGCAATAAAAATGTACTTTATCGACGCGATAATTAGCGAGATACAGTTTTAGAACAGTAAGTACAAATAAAACCATTACTTTTTAGCTATATATAAATATACATGTACGTATACACGTTACGTATATGTGTGTATATATATATTTAGAAACGCGAAACATAATTTAATAAGAATGAATTCCTACAAATCGTCGGGGAACTAATTGTACTATGGTTAATACTTCCGTAATACTTATACTATTGGACTTCAATTTCTACAACTGTACTTATCCATTAAAACGATCGAACGTTTTAAGATTAAACTTTAACGTTTCTTACGGTCTTCGAATTTCGATTAAAGGATACACAGGTTCTAATAGAGTAATAGGAGTTGAACAGTTCGCTTGCAGGCACGATCAGCTTCACGTATAATATTTTCAAAACAGGATCGGGCTAATAAAAAACAAATCGGACCAATTAAATACCGTAGTTTCGTAGCTTTTACGCCTTCTTAACATATCCAGCAAAAAGAAATAAGGAGATTTATTTCGTTTTCCATTACACTCCTAGCTTGTATATATGTACATGTACATGTACCTGTACTATACAGTATAATTACGAATATATCTATGCATAGATGTGCAAATTTCATTACGGTTTCTCTCGTCGCTGTCGAAATGCGATTTACGTTTTTGTAGTTAGCACTTGTTTGTTCAAATATACAGCGACGAATAAAAGTATTGGGAGATAAAGAAAAACAATAGAATATATACTAATTATAGGATACAGCTGTTTCTACTGAAGCAAAGTATTGGCGTATTTATAAGTTTATATTATACATTGTTAAATTATTTTATCCAATATTTCGTACGCAGTACCTTTTTCTTTAGTACTGCTTTTAAATGGTATGGCATATAGAGTATACTAATTACTTTATAGTTTTTGCATTTGTTTCAGCTATTGTTTACTTGTTATATGCTGACTTCAAATATATTTTGCCAATTTAGCCTAGACGTGTTTTCAGTAGGACTTAAAAGTATAAAATTATACAATTTGATGTATTGAAAACAATTTACTGAATTGAATTGATTGAAATACATCACTAAAGTTGTTTCTATCTACGTTATAGGTAGATTTCTTGGATCGTTCTGTGGATAGGTGAATTTTTTCTTAAGAGATTTAATTTTTGTATATTTATTTTTAAATACATCTGTTTGGCAGATCATATACGACTCTAACTATAGCAAATACCATTCTTTTGTTTTATGGTACTCTGTACATTTTTTGGACCTGTATAGCTTCATTTTAGGATATATTTATGCTAACATCCGTCCACTATTTTGAAAAATGTCGAGCTTGAACTCAATAGAATATAATACAATATCTAAAAAGTTTCTTTCATAATATAATCGCAAACTTTAATCGATTTTCTTAATTGATTTTATTGATGATTGACTTTCTTGCAATTTGCATCCTATTTTGCACGTTTCCATCTTCTACAAGTAGTTGGCTGCACAAAAGTTAGTAATTCAAGGAGAATTCCTTGAAAGTAAGCACTGTATTTAATATTACAAAAATTTCATTTTAGTTTGTAAAACGTGGCACGTTTTCCAAGTAATCCAAAGCTTTTGTTTCAGTAAAAGTAACTGTTAATGTACGTTTCATTGTTTTCTTCTTTATCTAAAGTTGTGAATGTGCATCCTAAAAGTATATGTATAAAACGAATAGTTATTATATTAATGAGAATGATTAAACAAATATTGTGTTTTCTCTCCAATTTACATGTAACTATATATATAATTCAAAGCCAATTACGGACGTATGCGTGTATGTATGTATTTGCCAATACTTTGGTTCGTCGCTGCACATATTTCTATACGATCCTCAGCCGAAAGAGAAAAAGAATTTATTGTGATAGATCGTAGTGTTTAATAAATGTAAAATTATCATTAATGGTAATGGTTGTGAATAAACCCACGCGTATATTATTATCATTATATAATAATTATTAACGATTAAGTTTTTCCCTTTTTGTTATAAAATAAATTAAACAAATTCTACTATTACTATGATCACAGGCTAGACATAGAATAGATCTATCATCCAATGTATTTTTGTGGCCAAAAGTCATCGCATTAAATTGTTACAAGGATATTCAATGGCTATTAACAATTATATATTGTTAGAATAAATGTTTTAAACTTTATTAGCCCAATTGCGGTTTCCTTAAAATTTCAAATACAATTGTAAAATATGAACACGCCTGCAGATATATGTAATAACTTATAATAATCGCCGTGTAAGTAAATACATGCCGTAGGCCATTGATAACAACTGATAACACTTAGACCTCCTGCGATAGCGCGATTTTACATGTGTTCGTTTCTCAAATTTCGTATCATTTAATATATTTCTCCAAGTTTTATGAATTCTTCGACTCCAGACTCCTATTTTCATTATTATGTTATTCCCAATGTCATCAACAAAATATAAAAATAAATTGCTATTTGAAACATTTAAGTATAGTTAAAGAATGCTATTATCCTGTTTAAAAATTATATTACATATAATTATCGACAATAAAGAAAATTACTTTTAAACTGGTGGCGCCATCTCTCAGGAAAGTGCTGAAACTACTCGCGCACAGTTACCGACAGCACGGTAACTACCGCCGGACTGGTGGCGCCATCCCTCGGAAGAACGCTGAAACCACTCGCGCACAGTTACCGACAGTACGGTACATTACCGCCGGACTGGTGGCGCCATCTCTCGGAAGAACGCTGAAACTACTCGCGCACCGTTACCGACAGTATGATAATATTTTTTTTTTTTTAAATTAAAGAACAACCGTACAATTTGGTTATATGGCTCGAGCCCTGTCGACGACTATAGGCCATTTTTGCTCTATTTACTTTACTTATTTTATTAATTATTAAACTAAGAGTGCGCTTCTACTGTTTTTGTGCGTTATCTTATCACCTACTCTCTTTCTTTGGAGTTTCAGTATCATTGAAACGATTGATTTATGCTACAATCTTATCTAAACACGAATATACCAGAAATAAAAGACAATAACAAAATTAAACAATGTAGGAGTGAGATAGACAATACGGTAAACTACTAACAGACTGGTGGCGCCATCTCTGTGGAAAGTGTTGAAACTAATCGACGTTCTGTTTCAGCGCTTCTCCGAGAGATGGCGCCACTAGTCCTGCAGTAGTTTACCATACCGTCGGTAACACTGCGCGAGTAGTTTCAGCGGTCTCCCGAGAGATGGCGCCACCAGTCCGGCAGTAGTTTACCGTACTGTCGGTAACGCTGCGCGAGTAGTTTCAGCGTTCTTCCGAGGGATGGCGCCACCAGTCCGGCAGTAGTTTACCGTGCTGTCGGTAACGATGTGCGACCAGTTTGAGCATTCTCCTGAGAGATGGCGCCACGTGCACATATTACTGATTGTGCCGCTAGGTTAGACACGTTTGTTTGTGAACTTGGATTGTTACCAGCTTTTTTGTTGCATTTTTTTGCATTACGTAGATACGTAAAGATTACCTTTTTATACGGACAATGCACCGGAATAATATATATGCATGCCAGTATCAATTATGTACTAATGAAGTATAGCGTGCACAAATATTCCCGTTTCACTTTATTATGCGTTACATTGCCACGCAATATCAATTGTGCTGCACAACTCTGTGTGGTTGAGAACAGTTAAATAGAGATAATGTTGAAGACATTGTAATAAGAATCCACGAAGATGCAGTGGCCATCCTTCACTGTTATATTAACAGAAATATTCCTAGCTTATATTGTTTATTCCATTTATAATTTATCTTTGTTGTTTGTTGCACCGTCTTGCGAAGAGGGCAAACGATGCTTAACGTCCTATCTGAGCCAAAAACCAGAATTGCAACTACATATTTATAGTTCCATTGACCGAAACTCCTCGGAGAAGCAGGTAGACTTTGTGTACGCCGATAAAAATTTTAATTATACACACCCGAACAGTTTGTGAGTATTAATATTACATCGAAGACGATAAGAAGCAACAATTGTGTATTCATTTTTATATTCATTGTGTTCTGCTTTTAGCTCCTTAACTTTGAACATTCCACGCAAAACAAGAAACAATGGAACATTGTTTCTTCATATTATCGTTGTACCAAGTTCGAAGAAATATGGGAAAGACGTTATTAATACACCAAAGGTGCATATAGAAAATGTGACTCATAAATTGCATGTTTACTTATGGTTTCTAATAAATGTACTGTTTCAGGAATCATATCAATCTTCCATTGCTATTAAAATGACACAATACGAAGTTCCTGAAGCAGAAACATTTAATTTATTAGGTGATAAGAGTTCAAATTCCAAAAAAAATAAGCAGAGCTTAGTAAATCCAGTTACACATATTAAGAGTCGTGTAACGTTCACAATAATGACGGATGATGTCAAATTGCCTGCAGATAACGTACCTGTGGAACTTGCAAATCATTTGAGGTATATCAATATCAATTTTGTATCAGCAAACTTTCACATCAATCTTTAGAGAACTGATAGCTTGCATAATATAGATCAGAAAATTTATTCCAAGAAATAATATATTGTGAGCTATGTTTTGTACAGATTTATTAGAATATTAATTCTTAGAAGAATTTTAGAGGTCTTCGAAACTTTCTTTCAGCATTATACTAAGCTAATGACATAGACCTAGAAAGTTCTTATCTTTTCTTTACTTTTATGTATCCTTTTCATTAATTTTTGTTTATTTTGTTTTCTTCTTTTAAATATTACTTGAAGCCATTAAAAACAGCTTTTCGACCCTTTAAAGATTAATTGGAATTAATATTGTAACAAAAACACAGTAAATTTTCATTGTTTTAGAGTTATCCAAGGCAACACATTTTTACCAATAGTTACTTGCGATTTCCTGCAAACCAGGCATCGTGATTTAGTGAAAGTCATGCCCCAGAATACTACGATGAATGTCACATTGCAGTACTCTCCAATTTCTATTGAAAATTTGAGATTACTATTGCTTGTGGAAGCTACCATGCAAAATTTAAAAAACCTTGGATTCTCCAACAAGGATATAGATGAAGTGAAAGGAATTTTTGCAGATACTAATATATACATCCTTGGAGCAACTTTCTTTATTGCAGCCATTCATGTATGCAAATCAAAGATGAATTAGTGCAAAGTTTCGAATACAACTTAACAAAATAATATTTTATATCGTTGCAGCTGTTGTTTGACTTCCTTGCTTTCAAAAATGATGTGAGTTATTGGAGGAGGAAGGAGAATCTTGTGGGTCTTAGTAAATGGACCGTTGTATGGCAAGGATTTAGTCAAACTATCATCTTTCTGTATTTACTAAACGAAGGTTCATCTTTACTTGTGCTTATTCCTACTGGAATTGAATCTATCATTGGGGTAAATATTATGTTCCTACGTTTTCATAAACACTTTTCACATTCTTATCTGTCTATAATAGATGTGGAAATTGAAGAAGATATTCAAGCTGAGGCTTAAGAACAACAGTGGTAATATGGCTGAAATTAGGACGAGAGAGTTTGATGTAGAGAGCATGCATTACCTGAGCTATTTACTATATCCTCTTGTTATTGGAGGAGCAATTTATTCCTTATTGTATCAACCTCATAAAAGGTATCATTGCTTTTAAATTTGTCCACAATGTAATATAGATATTTAGACATAAATATAATATTTCTTGTAATTCTAGTTGGTATTCATGGAGCATAAATTCAATGGTAAATGGAGTTTATGCGTTTGGATTTCTATTCATGCTTCCTCAGCTTTTTGTAAATTATAAACTGAAATCCGTGGCGCATTTACCGTGGAAGACTTTTATGTATAAAGCATTTAATACATTTATTGACGATGTTTTTGCATTTATCATCTCTACACCGACCGCGCATAGGATAGCTTGTTTTAGAGATGACGTAGTTTTTCTTATTTATCTTTATCAAAGATGGTGAGTGTATGCCGTGTGCTTTACTATTATTTTTACACATTACTATTATTATTATTATTCACAGGTTGTATCCAGTAGATAAATCCCGTCCAGATATTGATGCCATCGGTGAAGAATCTGTTGACTTTAGTAATTTGGATAAAAAGAAAAATTAAAATAAATTTATTCGGCCTCTAATATTACTTTGATTATCGTACAAGAGAGACTACTATGATTCTCTGGGTGACAGTTTTAGTAACGTACGACGTTAATGTGGGAATGTCTAAACGTTGTAATTTTCCTACAACATTTAAAGTAATCACTTGTTACATATACTTAATTATATTTCATACTTTTGATAAAAAAAAAGTTGAGGTATAAGTATTTTTCAATGTGAGTTACGTAAGGAGGACGTGAAATTAGAACGATAAATTATATTTATTCTATACCTTGCAAACTATGAATATGTGGCATTATTTCAAAGTGAAAATGTTCGGTTCTGAATATTTTTATGACTGATATAAAACTTGAATGCTTCAGTGCTACAATTAAAAAGTATAAGAAGTACACTCAATAAATAATCAAATCTTTATAATGCAGATATGATAAGAATTTATTCCATTTAATTCTACATTATTTATGGGCAGCTATTATCTTATACCTTCACATCTTAACGCTATTCAAAAGTCCAAGTTTTTAGCTTCGTACTCGTATACACGTTACATTCAACAGATTACACGATCAAATACTCAATTACGTCACGTATTCGTTTCCAAGGTCGTTACTATAGTACTCTTACATCACTTTATTAAAGAGCAGGTAGCTTTGTTAAATCATCCCAGTATGAATTCTGGTGATCTCTTGTTGCGTGACTTATCTTTGAAACTAATAGACACATTATTTTTATTCGTTAAAAGTGTGTAAAATGTTTATAAACCATCATTATGGCGTATATCGAAATGTCATCTAAGCTACTTGAAGTATTTTAATTCAAAGTTTGTGTGTTGTATCTACTGATAAATGATTGATTAGAATTACAGATAATAGCGATATCGTACGTAAAACGATCGGAAACGATCAGTAGCGATCGGAAATTGTACGTGAATTTCGTATTTTTAGCCACTTCAGTGGTAAAAGTAGTCACTTAACATAAACATTGTCATACCACAATTATTAAAACCACTTGTTCAGAAAAATACTTTAGCATGACAGATATACTAATTATTATTAAAATTTTGTTTTCCTTGTTCTTTCCTATATGGATATATTACTGTATCACTGAAGCAATTAGAAAATATAGTTCGTCGTGCTTAGAATTAAAAAGCGACGTTTCAAGTGAGTATATTTTATTTATTTACATGTACATGATGTGCACAGAGATATGCTTAATGTTTATCTTAATAAAAATTGTGCTCAGATATTCCTTTTATGTTGAAACGTTGGTGGGCAGAGTATACTATTAATAAGAAGAAGAAACAAGAAAATGATTCTCATAGCTATAAAAAGAATCATTTGATAAACTCAAAAGTTCAAGATAAAGATGTAAGTATTGTTTGTTTTTTTAAACTAACAACTGTTGCTTTAAAATTTTGTTCTTATTTTTAATTTTTATTTCTGCATTTAGAGTGCCAACAGCATATTTTTTTATGGTACTGACCAAAAAGGAAACTCTTTGTTGATTAAATTTTCTTGCAGAACATTAAAAGTAGCGGAAGTATCTATACAACTTACAACATCTGATGATCAACTATATGTTTTACCTGGTACCAATACTAAATGTTTATGTATTGTCATCTCACTTTTTATTATCCAAAAGCAAATTATTTATCAATTTTTGTTACAGCCTATCCTGATACTACTTTAATGACCGGTTTAAATCAGAAATGGACTGCATCTGGTCTTAAAATCGAGTTCTTAGAATTTCAGTATCGCTGGAGAATAGTTTACAATGGCATGCTCAGAAACTTATCTAAGGGTGACGAACCCAGTGATGATAATATTGAACACATTCGTTTCAATCTCATGTAATGTCTATCATCAATCGAATAAATATTAAACCATATTAACAAAAATCTTTTTATATATTTAGATTTATTGCAAATTCTGAACCATCGAGATGGCCAGAAGATTGGAGTACAAAGTTGCATGCAGAAGCACTAGCTTGTGAAACATGGAAGGGCCCTGAATGGATGAATAAAATGTATTGATAAGTACAAAAATATTATCTATTACAATCATTGCTTTATTTACAATATGTAAGTAATATATGGATAAAAAAATATGTTGCAGAAAACTATTAGAATATACAGGTTTCGATCAATGGGGATCTATGATAGGTCAAATAACATACAAAGATGAATCTGTTACTGCAATGTATTTAAGGGGGCTTCATCAGCATCGTTTTGGAAAGCATGAATCTTATGCGTTTGGAGAATCAGTTAACTTGCTAGGAGTAATGTCGTATGGTGCTATGTACTATCTTAGCATGAGTAGTACAAGATATAGTTTTCCACAGTAAGTTAGAAAGTGTATTTTTTATTAAACTCAGTTTTCTTTGTTATATAATAATTTTTAATTTTAGAATACAGTTTGGCCTCTTCAGAAATAATAAAGAGGAAACATGTGAAATTGATAAAATAGGACTCAAATTATCTGATTTTAGACAAGAGAAATTTAATACTGATTTGGAGTATAAAACATGGTTCATTGGTAAATTCAAAGTAGTACAAAGTATTTATTTTATATAATTTTGCAAATAATTGTGTATATACTTAATTTCAGCTCGGAATAAAAAATACGATATTTCTATAAAACCTAACAAAACAATAACATTCTATTATGGTCAACCGTGGAATTGGTTAAACAAAATTGTTACTGTGAAGCTGAAAATGAATGGAATATCCGGTACTGGGTTAATACAATTGTGGTCTCCTTACAACGGACCATGTCAGGCGCAACCAAATAGGCAATTGCAATTTTTGAAACAACCTAGTACCAGTGTACAAAGAGACGATTATGTCGTACATTTTGATGATAGGAAATGCCAAAATGAAAATATTGTTGGTGGAAAAGGCTTTTCACTCGCAATGTTAACTTCCATAAAAGATGCAGATGTAAGTAATAAAATTTTATTGTTCGATCCTAATATCTGAAAGTATTTTAGTATGTAACAAATTTTGCAGTTTGCTGTACCAAAAGGATTTTGCGTGACCGTTTTTGCCCTTGAATTGCAATTGCACACATATAAAGAATTACAAAATGCTATTAATGATATTGAGAATGTTTGTGTTGGAAAAAAAGAAGGGGACTTGCAAAAATATTGCGACGAGTAAGTTGTTATTTAATGCATTTATATGTTATTTAACATCTTGTTATTCCGGAAAATGTAATATTCGTTATTTGTTTATTCTCAGGGCTATGCGTATTATCGAGTCGACTCCAATTGTTAACGTAGTGAAAGATGCAATTCTACTAGCTATAGAAAAGTTGGAATTAGAAGATGACAGTGATAAACCTTCCCGATACGCCATTAGATCTAGTGCTGTAGGTGAAGATAGTGAGGAAACGTCTGCTGCTGGTCAAAATTCTACTTATTTAGGTGTCCATGATAAAGACGATATCATCAAGAGTGTAGCTAAGTGTTGGGCAAGTTTGTTTTCCTATCAGAGTGTCAAGTACAGGTAATATAAGATATTATGACTAGCTTTCCTAATACTTTTTATGCTAACTTCAAGTAATCTGTATATTAGAAATCAGCATGGTATGTTCATAAAAGCGTCTATGGGAGTGTGCGTGCAGAAGATGGTAAACGCTGATGCCGCTGGTGTCATGTTTACTAGACATCCAACAACTGGCGATCCTTCCAGTATTATTATTACAGCTAATTATGGATTGGGAGAGGTACGATTAAACTAACGTTCAATTATAAACCATGAAAAGTTTGTAGTTAATAGAATTTTTGTTTGTTCAGTCTGTTGTATCGGCACAAGTTGAACCGGATACGATAATTGTTCACAAAAGCTGGAATAATAAATTAAGCATAAAAAGTTCAACAGTAGGGAATAAAAAGCATAAGATATTATCGAGTGATAATGGAGTGAATACAATTGAATTAGATGACCAAGAGAAGAAAACGGTTTGTTTATCAGAAGAAATGGCTCTGCGATTAGCTGCTATAGGCGTGAATTTAGAAAATTTGTTCGGTAACGCTAGAGATATAGAATGGGCAGTGGTCAATGAAAACATTTATTTACTTCAAGCTAGACCTATTACCTCTTTGTACGCGTGGACAGACTTTGAATTAACGCACGAAATGGATACAGGCGTTCCTAGCGATATCGATATCATCACATTTGCTAATGTGGGTGAAGTACTTCCGTATCCAGTGGCACCTTTGACACTTTCCGTCTCGGCAAAAATATTTAATTCAAGTTGTACCGTTGTACTTAAAACTGCAGCTCGTTCGTTTCATAACGTTGGCATGAGATGCGGCATAAACTATTACAACGTAAGTGATATGGTATGAATTTAATAAAAAAGAAAAACATGTCTAAAATATAATTCACTATTATTACAGGTGTTTTTGCTATTTCCAACTAAAGAGATAACACTTAGGAACAAAGTCTTTGATGTTGCATTATGTGGAAATATTGTAATAACCCCAGAAATTAATAGAATTGGCTGTGAGAGGAATGGTGAGACTACTCCATTTATTCAAATGTTAGTTTGGTATGAAATGATAAAGAATGCAACAAGGAAAGATGAAGCAGAGATTGCGAAGAAAAATCGTCAAAAATTAACTTTAAATGCAGAAGATTTTCATACTGCTTACAGTTTATACAATGAAATTAATCAGCAACTTGTACATTATGCGGTGGTAAGAATATTCAAAGATTGTAAGAACTTTCAATAGACTTTTCAATTGCATAATATTTTTAGGCAATGTCATCCCATATGTTTACATCAAGAGTCAGTGTTACATATCAGATGTTTGCATTGTCATTACTAACACAAGGTTATAAGGACCTGGTACCGGAACATTTTTCGGATATCGCTGTATTGTTAAGTTCTTGTAGTGATGTCGTTAGTGCCGAGGTAGTAACTTTGCTTAAGAAGATAGTACTTTATATCAAGAAAAATGAGAAAGACGAGGAATTTAAAAAAGTCGATCCTACTAAAGCTATAAATTGGTTGAAACTTAATTGCCCTATGGCCGCGAGTGAATTAGATAATCTCCTTAAGAGTCATGGACATAGATGTATTCAGGAAATGGATTTCATATCAGAACCTTGGTCTCTCAAACCTGAAAACCTCATTACTACGCTTCAGGTAAATGGCGTTGACGTCAATGTATATAACAAGGGTACGACGGAAAAATGAATAAAAAAATATAAACTATCTTTATTAGATGATGATGACAACTGAAATAAGCAATTCTAAGAAAATGCTCAGTGCAGAAGAAACAGTGGCGCTATTGAAGACACCAAAATCGGCAATTACTAGATGGATACTGAAAAAACTTGTACCTCATTGCAGGAGAGCTGTAATATCTAGAGAAATGACAAAATCAATAGTTGTAGATATTATACACGTATTTAGGCTAGCTTACAGAAGGCTAGGGAAATTAATGGTTTTAGAGGGGTATTTACCTAGCGAAGATTTAATATTCTTTCTGTCCAATGAAGAAATAGGACATATGTTAAATCATCACAATACAACATATGTACAAAAGTAACTACTTTATCGATTAAAATTTTGATTTTTTCAAAATTATAGTTACTAATGTATTTTAACAAATTGTTGTAGAGCTCTTCGCAGAAAAAGAATTTTTCCTCGACTAAAAGAAGTGAAATATTCAGAAGTTAATTTTGGAGTGGTACTTCCTCTGAAGGTTAAAATATTAATTTTTTTCTTATACAAAAAATATATACACGTTTCCTAATTCATATAAATAAATGTACAAACAATATTTTTATGCCATAGAATAATTTAGACACGATAATGAATGAAGAGTCCGTAAAAATTCAAGGAACACCTGTGTGTGGAGGTTCCACGCTTAACAGAGCTTGCGTGATCACAGATGTAGCAGATGCACATCAAATACAGCAAGGTGATATTTTAATTACTCATTCTACCGACATTGCTTGGAGCGTATACTTTCCGTTATTAAGTGGCATAGTGACGGAACTGGGAGGACTTATAAGTCATGGAGCTGTAATAGCCAGAGAATATGGTCTTCCATGCATAATTGGGGCCAAAAACGCTACTGATATTTTTCACACAGGTAACTTATTGTTGTTTTTTGAAGCAAAAAAAAAAAAAAGACAAAGGAGAGTAATAAACAAATACCTTTCTAGGCGACACTGTGTTATTAGCTGCAGATGTTGGTACTTTGCAATTGGTAAAAAAACACGATTAAAAAGATTACAATTTTTATTTTCTCTTGCATCACTTGTGTATTTGTATAACCTAACAATTCAAGATGATATCTGTCTCATGTATTCACATTAATAGCGATGAGTGTGCGGACTGAAACAAAGAAACTCGCGCTATATTGTAAAATATGAACAACGATGAATATAATAAATACTTACGTAGATGTTTAAGTTATTATTAAAGCTATACAGTAGTAACGCGATTAGGATCGGCAATCAATGGAGGAGTATTGTTTGTTGTATCGTTGGCAAGACAGGATAATTGCAAATGCATGGATGTCGTCACTTTCGATAATAACATGTCGATTCGCATGCAGTCGTCCTTGTTAACAGGTTGTGGTATTGCATCTAAAGCTTCTTCAAAGAAATTTCTACATATCGGAAATTAAATTAAGGACTATTATGGTTCGTATTCGTATAGCTGTAAAAATGAACGAAAAAGAGATTATTACGTTGCCCTTGTTGTACTATAAGTTCGTGAAGCATCCCGTAGAAATATGATATCAATCCGTGCTTGTACAATACCAGCAGGTCGAAATTGAGTGACGCACGACATTAGTCTTGCTAGTTCTTCTGCTACTGTCTCAACAATGTGAGACAATACTCGTTGCAATAAAACTGGAGCAACTCGGCGCACCTATAACAAAAAACAAATAGTACTAACGAACCTTACATTTGCACGTTCTTTTTTTCTTTGGCAAAAAAAGGTAATAAAAAATACATACTTCTGCGTGAACTGCGATTAAATTTGCTAGGATTTCTTGAGCATACGGCCTCACGTGAGTAGGTTCAGTTTCAAAGTCCCATTCTAAACCACCTAAATACATGCTTGGTTCAATAGTACCGACCAATGGATCACAGCGGCGTTCCAAATAGGCGTCGAGAACAGCCGTGTCCAATGTTTCCAGCTGCGTCCAATCGGAGTTCCATCCAATTGCATTCGATAATTTCGGATAATCTAGATCCTTTAATACGTCTCCAATTCTTGGTAGGATGGTGTTCAGGGTATAACGAATATTACTTAATGAGATTAAGAGGCATTGTTCCCACGTCTGATAAAAAATTCAGAAGTAATGCTAAAATATAGCACTGACTTCAAAAGATGCTACAAATTATTTACACATATATACATATATATTAACTATAGTTAATATACGGACTATCTGCCCTGAAATAAATGGTCTTCTCTGTAAATATACCATATTGTAAACATAGTAAAAAACTTACTGGGCCTTGATGTTTGTTACTCTTGCTCTTATAGCCGGAAGGCGAACCAACTAATTGCGACACCGAAGATTCATCATCGTCTAGAGCTTGCTCGCACCCGCTAAATGCCAATTGTTGCAGGCATCGTGCGAACGATGTAAACAGTGTTTTAACAGAATTATAGTATAAAAGTTGATGCGCTGGGTTAACAAACAATGGTCCTTCTCGAGGACCACAAGCGACTACTGTATCACGCGCGCGTTTTGAAACTTCCATAACCATCTCCTCGAACAAGTATGGCTGCATCGAAACAGAGACATATATTCGATGAAAAATATCTAAAATTTTTATAAACAATGATTCAATTATTACCACTTTTGTAACGCCACCATCTTCGTTTAAATATTCAATCTGCCAAGTTTCTTTTTTATGCAAAGCTGCTACGTTCTCCGCAGTTTGTTTGAAAAGAGCATCAAAGCACTGTAATCTGATTTAAAACATCTTTAATATATTATGTGAAAAAAATGAAAAATAACATCACATTAACATCAATAGTTTGTACCTTAAATCGAGTATAAATTTTCCAAAAATATCTAACGCATCGCTTGGCAAATCCAAATGAATCAATGAAGCGTACATTTGCCTAACCCTACGCAAGATATGTAAAAGCCATACAGCATCCAAATCATTGCTACATGTATTTTTCATGGCTTCCATAGCATGCTGCATGCTAGACAGTACCAAATTCTGTATCGAAATAATTTTTTTTTGTACATAAGTTGAATGGATTTAAATTGAGCTTTATAAATGTTTTAATATACCTTAAAGGGTGTTTGTTTCTCTGCATTTACTGCAACATGAAGTTGTCCCGTAAAGTAACTTTGACCTAGTCTCCAAAGATCTGGTAATTGTTCAACTACAATATCACAAATTGCTTCAATACATGATATTTGTGGTGGCATATTGGTTCCATCATTTTTGTTCGATTTTGATTGTTTATTGGTTTGTGTTGGTTTTGTTTTATTTAAGTCTTCTCCATTTGAATGATCCGTTTCTAAATGTTCTTGCGTACAAGCAGTAATACTTTCCTTCAAATAATGTGAATGCGAAACTGGGAAAAGTAATTATAAACTATTTATTAATTATGAACTGCACACATATGTATACATATTGTATACAATGTTGTTGACAAATACCTATTGCATTCCAAGCTGGATCCCCCATAGCTTCCAAATTTACAAGATTTCTAATTATTTTTTTATGTTCTTCCAAACTAAAGGGCATTTCTTCAAGTTTCTTTCTTAAATATCCTTTTAACATATCAATCCTGTTATCAATTTCTTGTAACACCTGCTTAAAAACTTCGACTTCCGTATTTTTAAATAGATTCTTTACTCTCGCATAATCATTAATCACAAGATCATAATTGCCACGTTTTATGTTCTTTTCTATATTAATTGGCATACAAAAGAGGAACTTATATCTCTGCATTACAGCTAACGCATTTCTTGTCGCGTCTGCTCTATCTCTTCTTGCCAATACATCATCAAATAACTTATTAGCCTCTGACATGGATTGTTGTATAGCTTTTTCTAATTTTTCAGTAGACTCACTGCCATACGTCTTTACATCTGCTTCGAACTGTTCCTTTAGTAATATTATTGTATCTAATTGTTCCATTACTGCCCCTACATTAGCCTGAAAAATGACGAAAAATTTTTTAGTAAAGATATAAACATTAAACTCTTCTTTTCTTCAACAGTCACCTTCAAAAATGATAATTGACCCTCTTTCTGGGAATTAACTTTTCTTTTAAGATACGTCAATCCAGCTTTTAAATGTTCAAAAGTAGTGGCATGGTGGTGTTGCAATAAAAACCAACCAGGGTGGAACTTTTCACTAGTAAGATCTCCACTACCTTCTCCAAACAGTTCCATTAGCTCATCTTCAGGAAACTTTTTGCTACAAACGAGTACATTAAAATACTTGTGTTAACTTTTAAAAGTAACAAACTGAACATACTCATTGCTTTCTACGCTTAAACCTAAAGGATCGTCCTGTTGATAATTTGTCGGGGAAAGTGTTCTTCTCCCCCACACGAAACTTTGCATGGGAGCTTCCTCCACCCATACTGCCGATTCTTTCATAGGACCTATAGTTTCATGATAACCACGAAATTGTACTGTCGATGTTCCTTGCCCTCCAGTGCGAGTAGTTACAATGATGTCACCACGACCTTTGCAAGGACCCGATCTAGCAATGATTTTATTAGACGATTTCCATTCTGCTGATAAAAGGCAATCGCATCCACATATCGTGAGACCTGCATGCATTAAACATTTGATTATGAATAACAAGCTTCTTTTTTATAAATGTATAGATAGGTTTGATTAATGGTTGACAAATAAATTTAACCTATAAGATCCTGCGCTTTGTTACCCAGAAATTCACCGCGAACTATCACGCGGGTACCTGGGGGTCCTTCTTTAGGGGATATACCCGTTACCACAGGTGGTGGGCCCATCTCTCCGATTGTATTTTAATACAAGATTCTACTACCTTTGTACAACTAAATATTGATTACACATAATTTTAACCCTAATGGTCGGAAAAGCACAAAATTCTACTTTCAACGCGTAGGAAGTTCATTATCATTTCCTAAATTAGTGCGAAAGCTTTCTCGAAATTCCGATCTGTATATTAATTCATTAAAAGGATGAACAGATTACTGAAAAATCGGACTCTCTGTTGAAGCAAACGACGACAGATAACTCGGTGACAGACGTGATTATTGATGTAATAGAGTGGAAGGACAGATAATGAAAAGCATTGAAAGAGGGCAGAAAAAGTAACAGTAAAACTGTGTATTTCGACAGTATTAAAATTATTTAAAACAACTATCGCTCCAAATAAATTTTATGAATAAATGGTGTAAAGTTACACGTAAAAAGATTATAATTGTGTGACATGGATCTTCAGTACGTATAAGTAATGTAGTTATTTGTTATTAGATGACTACTGTTATTACGTAAAATTGCTACATATTTATATAAAACTGTATATTATTTATTAATACAGTTTTTCAAGATTTTAACGTCGTAGTTTCGTTCAGAAAATTTTAAATAAAATTCTGTTTAAAATGCAACGACGAACGAAAGTTTGTACTCGAAAAACATTATACTCGAAATTTTTCAATGACACGTAGAATGGAACGATGTAAAATGTTTTAAAGAAAACAATGTTTATTTTTCACTTAACACGTATAGACAATCTTTCAGATTTTGGCGCCTCGTGTGACATCTATGTAAACACAACCAGCGGTCATTCAATAAGAAATGGCTCCATTTAGTAGCACCGCTTCTCATTGGTCAGACGTATCAGGCGTTACATTGGAGAAATTGTACGTCAATCACATGTATGTATATTCATATATATATATAATAAATTATAATACACGAAAGGTTTAAGGCATGCTTGGCTTAAAAGAGTGATTGTGTAGTCAAATTACAGTGAAATCGGTGCTCGCATTGAGATTTAATGTCAACTGAAAGTAGACAAGCATTGTTCAATGAGAATTCTTCTTTACATGTCATCGATTGATGCGCCATCTCCGGAATATGAGGAGGCAATGCTAGTTAGTGCGCATTAGTGCGTCCGCCGATCACAGAGTATAGTTTGAGTTTACCTGCCAAACGTGTATCTATGATTGCTCAAGTTTGTATACTCGTGCCATCGTCGCTGTTGTATTTCGTCAATTTTCTTGGATTATCGAGCCCGGACGGAAGCACGAAGTGCCTAGATAGTGTTCACAAGTG
This sequence comes from Xylocopa violacea, assembly GCA_963969225.1. Taxonomy (NCBI): domain Eukaryota; kingdom Metazoa; phylum Arthropoda; class Insecta; order Hymenoptera; family Apidae; genus Xylocopa; species Xylocopa violacea. The sequence goes on from CAXAJV010000004.1 coordinate 29,400,431, forward strand.
CGCATTAAAGGAGTTATGGGGGACGCAGCGATGAATGTCGCAGCGTCCGGTGGCGGCGGTCAGCGTGTCGTTAAAGAAGGCTGGCTGCAAAAACGCGGTACTTACTGAGCAGTTTCATAATATTTATGTTTACCTATTCCCTTTGCTTCGAGCGAACAGGCTACAAACTCCAGCTACTTTTGCTCACTTTCTCGCATGATCTTTTCGATTCTTGTGTACCTCTATTTAACAGAACGTCAAAATTACACCAATCGCAGTATTTTTTACGGGAATTGTAGTTAGTATCCTCAAAAATTAGATGATCCTTTCGAATATTCGCTGTTACGTGTTAAGTAGGTATTGTTTATAAATAGATACGATATCCTACGAGAAATGAAGAGAGTTATTCCTTAATTGATAATTAACGAATGAAAGTAATTTTGCTTGTTATGTATAGGAGAGCATATAAAAAATTGGAGGCCAAGGTATTTTGTTTTACGAGATGATGGAACATTGGTCGGTTTCAAAGTCAAACCGGATCAACAAATGGCAGCTGCTCCGCAACCATTGAACAACTTTACCGTTCGTGGTTGCCAAATTATGTCTGTAGATAGACCTAAGCCTTATACTTTTGTTATAAGAGGTTTACAGTGGGCTGCTGTAATAGAGAGGACATTTCATGTAGAAACAGAAAAAGAGAGGGAAGATTGGGTGGCTGCAATCAGGTTTAATTTTTGTAACCGAACAGTTCTGATATTTAAATATTTTGGACATTTGTTTAAACCGTACCTCCTTTGCTAGGTATGTAGCTGCTAGGTTAGCAAGTGAAACACAAAGTGAACAGCAGCGTGCGGACTTAATATATTCATCTTCGTCGGAAGATGTTGATATGGAATCCTCTGGAGGTGGTAGGTCGGACTCGTGTGGATCTGTCGGTGTTATATCGTCAGACACGGATGGTGGCAGTATCGATGAACTATCTGCCAAATTTAGTGTTCAAGGAACTTCGAGTAGCAAAAGTACAGGGAAAAAGAAAGTAGTATGTACATGATAGATTTTGTTCTATTATTTGTGATTTAAACCTTTTTGTTCTATTATTTGTGATTTAAACCTTTAGATATTTCATGTATTTAATAATATGTATTTTTATTCCTGTCGTTCTAGACTCTTGAAAATTTTGAATTTTTAAAAGTTTTGGGAAAGGGTACATTTGGTAAAGTAATTCTTTGTAGAGAGAAAGCAACAGGGCACTTATATGCTATCAAAATATTACGGAAAGAAGTTATTATTCGTAAAGATGAAGTCGCACACACCCTTACTGAGAATAGAGTACTGCGAACTACAAACCATCCGTTCCTAATTGTATGTGTGCTGTGTATTATTAAATTGTTCCTTAAATATGTATACCATGAATCCTCATTTCATGTTTCTTCGTTTTCAGTCCTTAAAGTACAGTTTTCAAACAGCAGACAGGCTATGTTTTGTAATGGAATACGTAAATGGTGGAGAGTTGTTTTTTCATTTACGACGTTCCCGTGTGTTTGGCGAAGATCGTACTCGATTTTATGGTGCTGAAATCATTTCAGCCCTAGGTTACCTTCATTCGCAGGGTATCATTTATCGTGATCTCAAATTGGAAAATCTTCTCTTAGATAAAGACGGACATATTAAAATAGCTGATTTTGGATTGTGCAAAGAAGATATAACGTACGGTAAATATGTTGTACAAGTTTAAAAATAAGTTTCTTTTGTTAGGAAATAAAATGTATCTGTAATTTATTTTAAACATTCAGGAAGAACAACCAAAACGTTCTGTGGAACACCTGAGTATCTAGCGCCAGAGGTGTTAGAAGATAATGATTACGGACGAGCTGTAGATTGGTGGGGAGTTGGTGTTGTTATGTATGAAATGATCTGTGGTCGACTACCTTTTTATAATAAAGACCATGAGAAGCTTTTCACGCTTATTGTAATGGAAGAAGTAAGATTTCCTCGAACTATCAGTAATGAAGCAAAGGACATGCTTGGTGGTAAGTATATATATAAGTTATTTACATATAGTGGTGAATCTGATATTGAATAAGAAGTGGTAATTATAAACTTTTTTTTAGGATTGCTTATAAAAGATCCAAGCAAAAGATTAGGTGGTGGACCTAATGATGCTAAAGAGATCATGGATCATGCATTTTTCTCGTCAATTGATTGGTCAGATCTTGTACAGAAAAAAATTCCTCCTCCTTTTAAACCTCTAGTATCATCTGATACAGATACACGATATTTTGATAGCGAATTTACAGGTGAAAGTGTCGAACTTACGCCGCCTGATCAAGGCTTTTTAGGTAGTGGGGGCGGCTTGAATTCTATAGCCGAAGAACAAGAACATTTTCCCCAATTTTCCTATCAAGAAAGTCACTCAGCAGCAACTTCTTCCATTGTTTCCATTAATCACTGACAGTATCAAGTGTTTTCTTTGTTTATATATTGAGATGTATGGCTAAATGCATGCAAAAAGTCAGAGACATTCGAATTACGACGAGTATTCGCTGTTTGTCTACCAATTTTGAAGAATTTTTTTTTAAACGCAGATAAGTCGAAATATCAGTTTTCGCTAATTTATGATGCTTTTTTCTGCATCTTTAAAAGGTTTTTAACACATATCTCCAATGGCAGATTTGGATGTGTGCATGTGCACATGCATACGTATACTCATTGAAATTGTACATGGAAAAATTATGTACTATAAAACCCAATTGAATTAATACTATTTATACCTGCTGAGTAGGTTCGTGGCGATACAATGGGGGATTGAATTTTTTGCAGTTTAGAAAGAAAACGAAATAAGATGGACAGAGGTCAAGTTTATCCTTCAAACTGCGTTATATTCTAGAAATATGGCATATTTCTTCTACGTGAAAGAACGATATTCGAAGCTACTGTTCTTTCTTTAATGAAGATTATATTCAACATTTTCTGGCTTCGTTGTCGACTATATCGTAATAATTTATAGAAAAGCAGTTCCTGGTTATTTTTTTAAACTCATTAGTCAACTGTTATAGCAGAAGCCAAAATAGCAAATTATGCTTGGCAAGGAGCCAGTCTACAAGTAAATGGTGTTCACCCATTTTAAAAGTAGAAGCATAGAAATATTAACAGCTTTAACTGAATTAATGTATAAATCCGAAATCAATTTTTAGCATCAAAAGAAAGCGTTTCTTCGTTACACTAGTACTATCAAATTAGGAAATATTCTTTTTCCTTAGTATGAATCACACTATTCATCATGTATCATTGACAAATAATGATTTACTGTAAGAATCAGATGGAAATATGAAATGCTACTCTAATATTATTAATATTATATGCTACAATGATTATATATATGTATGTATATATACATATACGTATATATAAATATATACATATATTTATATTTCAACAATTAAAGGATTATATTGTACATATGCATTATTAATAATTTCCATCTCATTTGTAATTAGCGAACTTTTGTAGTTGATTCGTTTCTATGCGAGAAGGAATCGGGGGAATTTTTTAAAATAGAATTAAAGACAATTGTTTAAAGTTTATATAGATATATGCAATTTTGCTATTTACCATAAAAGAGCATGGTATACACATTGTCGAAGAGAAATACGATAAAAGATATGTCTGTAAATGGTTTTAATTACTTTGTCCTAAATTGTGTTCTATATTTTATTTGCAAGGTGATCTATATTGTATGATGGTAAGATATTGTCTTTTATGAGCCAAACATGGTCCAAAACAGCACCTTCCTTGTCATCGGATACCTATTATCAAGATATTGTAAAATGAATAATAACAAACATTCCTTGCACCTTTTCTTCCGAACTATATAATACCTGTTCAAGATAAAGATGAGTTCGGTTATACGCCTTCATTCTTGTGTATCCATAATCTGAGCTACGATATGCAGACCACTCTGGTCTGTTTGGAACAAATTTTTCTCTACCTTCTTTGCACCCTGCTGACCCAGTCACTATATGCACAGGCGCTTTGTAATTTTTGTACGGGTTTTCGTAACTACCGTTTTGTACCTTAAGATTATTTCATTCTTATCTTAAAACAAATTTCAAGTGTCTTCTTACAATGATTAGAATTGTGATTACCTTGAAATTGTACATGGGCCACATACGTTCATAACTATGTTCATGAGCCCATAATAATAAATCTACTTTATATTTAAAGAAAAGATCTTCTAGACCAAACCAGTGTAGAATTGGTAAGCCAACTCTGACTAAACTTTCATGATTGGTGCAATCGTCGGCATTTGCATTGCTACAGTACATTGGTCTATGACCAAACGTCACTATCCATGGCCTTTGTATCCTTTACAAATCTTATTTCAATTTTCTGTACATTATGATAAAGAGTGCTCAACTTACCTATTTTCAGGCATGTTTGCTTCCATTAAATCTTGTTCTAACCATTGATACTGTTTAACAAGTTGCTTTAGACCATAATTCATAAAATAGTAAGCTTCTGTTACTATTCCTATGAAGTGAACAGGTCCAATGTTAAAGCTATACCATAAACCTTCAGAATCTCCAGGCATTGTAAAACGTGACCTAGTAATGTGAAGTTAATTTTAACAGTGGAGAAATTATAAATGAATTGGTTAATGATATATTAAGTTTAAGGTGTACACCTGTAATTACTAAAATTATATTTTTCTTCATGGTTACCAGCTACTGTCATATATGGTAAATAAGCAGCAACTCCTTCAATTTGTTTCATGAATTCATCGCCAACACGAGCATTATCAGTATTCATGTCATATGCAAAATCTCCAACATGAATTGCTGCATCGTATAATCCACGTTGTGCTTCTTCCTGCAATCTGGACAAACTTTGTGCATTTTCATTACCCATATCACCAAAGATCACAATTTGAGGTGACCACTCTGTTGTACTCTCGGGAGCAGTTCTTAAGTAAAATACATTGGACCATCCATATTTACTACCACAGTGATAAACTGTTTAAAAAATTTTGTACATGTATTTGTACAATCCGTTATAATAAGTGGAAAGTTATTTTTACTTACTATATTTACTATTAGCAGTCAAATTTCTTAACCAGACTCTATGAATGAACTGTTTTTGTTTCTCATTTCCACCATCAATGAAGGGAGTAGAATTTCCTCTGGCTGTAAGGATTAGTCCTCCTATTCCATATTCCACAATTGATTCCTGTGTATCATTCTTTGTGCTCCAAGTCACAACAATGTCATGAATCGAATCTAAATATTATAAAACATTGATATCTTGTTGAAGTTTATTAGTACAACCAACTAGAAAAATCTTATAAGGAACTACTACATTAACAAAAGAGTTGAAAATATGCATACGTCCATAGGCAAGATGTACAGCTTCAGGTTGATAGTAAATAACATTGCATAGTGTAGTAGAAACCAAAGATGACAGAACAATAGCGACGAACAAAGCCATTCTTAATTCACTAAGAACTGAAGTTACGTCAACACTTCGTAGTTACGATATTCCACTTCTTAATTTACGTACATATGAAAATATTAAAGTTTTTTAAATTTCAGGCATTAAAATTCAAAATAATCTGATGTATTCTGGAGTTCAATTTAGTATCCCCGTGTATTGCATTTGTGCATAACGAACGCAAGCCGTTATCGCTCAAGATCGTATGACAAAAACAATGATTCAGATATTATTGTGGAAATTCGTATCAGCTGTATTATGCTTATGCACTTATTGCAGTACACAGATGATAAATCATGGCAACTATTAAACATGGACTATGATTTTAGGTGCAGTATTTTCACAGAAAATGAATTATTTAAGTTTACAATATTATATGTTTAAAGCGCAAATCAATGTATTCTTTCTTTCAAATGGTTTAAATGTTATAAAGTAAATTATACTGATGAATCTATGAATCTGTGATAGCGCCATCTCGCGTGCAATGCATCAGAATCTGTTACAAAATGTATTTACGCTGGAATGCTCAAGAGATTGAATCATAACGAATAATTAATGCTAGTAAATATTGAAATATGGCTTTCAATTAATTGAATTAAAATGTCATAGATACTTTGAACATTCTTAACTGAAACTTAAACGAAAAAGAATATTTAATAAGAACAATTAACCTTTTCAGGCGCTTTATTGATTACTGTTCGGAAATATTTCTAACTGGAAGAAGCTGGTGTTAAACCTATAAAACGAAGGAAAAAGTTAGAAGGAAATAATGTGAAAATTAGAGAAGCAATTACGGAGTTAGCATCCCCTATATTGATCATGCTTTGTCAGTATGTCTTCTCTTTCTCTCGCACGTAGCTTTCTCGTTCTAACGCACGTGCACGGACACGTTTTTATCCACCGAGTAAAAACACCCTAACAATGAATACAAGTTGCAATCATATCAATTATGCTTATTATGCTTTTTCTTTTCTCTTTTCTTACGTACACATTATTATATCGCCTTTTTCTTTTATTATCGAAACGGAAATTATAATAAGAATAACTACCCTTCTTACTAAAACATATTTTGTCCCTTTGACAGTAAAATAATTGTATAAAATAAATACAATATTTCTCATTTACTTTTATTTTAGGTGGCCGAGAAAAACACGCTGTATGAATTCAATCCCTTCTCTGTAATCTAAATGGCAAGTATACATACTGATAATCGAATTCATGCAATTCGTACATCAAAGTGTATCCATTTTATTGACATGAAAATGGAATTTGATTGAAAACAGGAAGAACTTCAACGAGGAATCGACAGAGTACGAAACGAGAGCAACGAAGTGATGATTGTTCAGCAAGTCGAAGGACGGAGGGGTTGCCGCCACGAGAATGACGACGGCGCCGTGTAAGCCGCCACTGCCGCCGCTTCGCGGCGAGGGATGGAGATCAGCGGACGACGAGCGATGTCAGGGCTGCTGCCGCCGTCGGTTAACACGCACAGGTTCACACCCATCCTCGCCGATAGATTTTAAAGCTCCGGCATCGCGGGAAACAGACAGGACAATTGTCGAAGGTAGCAGTCGGACTGTGTCGGTGAATCGGCGCGATCGAATCGTGTCTCTCGGGATCGTCGGGAACGATTCTCGAACGAATAGAGAAAAAAGTGATGTGCATCGGGGCAGAGTAGTAGGGTGGCCGAATTTTGCTGCTTTCGTTCGCGGGATCATCGAGCAGAGCCGGTTGAACAATAGATACGTTAAACGTCACAGGGACAAGTAGAATTTCGCTACGTTGGTGAGAGTATAGGTTAATTGTTCGAGTGAAGTCTGATCCTGCGTGCGGTCGGAATGTCGTAAGTGTCCTTTCGAGGAAGGGAGGGAATCAAGATAATCTGGATGGTAAACGAATAGAACAAAATTACGAATAGTACAAGAGCGGAAACGTTGTAACAGTGCATCTTCGCGCGACGAGATTTCATCGGGGGATGCGCTGCGATTAATTGGAAATTCCTGTCGACGGAAGTGGAGGAAAGTTAGCATGAGGGTAGCCTACGTTAACCCGACCTCGATGAATGGAGGCTTCTTTGCGGTTTACGAATGCTACTCGCACAGATCTGTACGCTCAAGGATGCAAGCAACCGGGATGATCGAAGCGAGCAAGGAATCGGGTTCGATGAAGGATCGAATCAATAAGAGAGGAGTCGAGGGATTCTGAATTCAGTGATCGTTCGAGGACTAAATCATCATTGCAAGGATGTAGGGGGGGCTCACACTCGGGGCCCCGGCGAGGGTTTCCTTCAGGACTCTTCGCGTCGATGTACTACTACTGAAACAGATTTTAAGATTACTCTATAGATTTTCCGCATATTCGTATTAAAACAAAAAATATATATATAAAGAGAAGAAGAAGAAAGAGAAAAAGAAGAGAAATATTATTTCAGGGATTCCTCGAGTTAGTAACAAGGTATGTAAGTGAAACAAGAGTCCCCAGCGGTTACTTCCAGAAGCAGCACTATATACTAGTCAAAAAAGAATGAAATTCACTAGTCAGAGAACGTTACGTGTTTGTTAGCAATTTTCGTAAGGAATATTCGTCGCTAGTTCTCTTGTCGTTTTCGGTGTATCGTTAATCGGTGTATACGGGCACAATAGCCTTAGCTAATCGTTAGTGAAATTCAAAGTTCCCGGGTCCGTTCGGGATAATTCCATTGGCTCGAATTAGCCGTACGATAAACTGTGTCGAAACCGTTGCCGAAATCGTAACTCGTGGAAACGGTGAAAAAAAAAGAAAAGGAGGAGATATTCGAGGAAGAGAGAAAAAGAAGATGCGTTTATGTTTACGGAAACGCGGGTGTTGTTGGTGAGAGAATATAGGTCACGACGTCGATGGTAGAATGAGATGCCAGGATGCAAGAGAAAACGGAAAGAATGGCACGCGGTAACGACGTTAATATCGGCGAATCGGTTTTTCGGTGATGATGGGGCGGCTGCGCCTATCGTCGACTTTAATCGTGCACGTCGCGTCAAGATTCGCCTGAAGCCTTGCTCTCTCCTTGCAATCGAGTAGACCGGTAGGGTCTACCGTCGAAGCCAGTGAAAATGGTCGATCTAGGGGGATACATTATCATACTGACCAACGACAATGACAAGATCAAACTGTACGGTGAGTATCGATTGCGTTATTAAGATATAACCTGTTAACTTTTCATTTTCCGTTACAAAGCTAAACATTTTTTTCCTTTTCTTTCTTTTCTTTTTCTTTTTTTTTATTTAGCGCCGGCTACATACCGTTTAATGAGCGTCAGCAAAGCTGCTTGTCAAGCACGTAGGCGTGAACTGTGAAACCCTTTTTCTCTTTTGTTTCTCTTGTTTTTCTCTCGAGGATGCTATCATGTGTAATCATTGACATACAAACGAATTGGCTCGTCCCGTGTAAGTAGTCTGTGTATCCACTGTCCGATCATATATGCTCTCCCTTCACTTAAATGTGTTCCCTTGCCAAAGTCTCGCTTCTTTCTCATTTTATATATATTCGAGTTCATTATTTTTTGTGCGGTTTATCTGATTGGATCGTCAAGAATTGCTGTTATATTGTTTAAAATGTTATTCTGGTTAATGTTTATAATTCGATCTGTGTTTCGAACGTGTTGCAGGTTCACCGCCCGACAATGCGGACACGTTGGAAGTGGCCGACGAAATTTTACAAGTTAATGGTAGCACATTGGAAAATGCTAGTCAGTCCGAAGTTATTCAATACATATACCAGGTATTTAAATATTCTTTTTATTGAATTTGACTTTTACTTACATAATTTTGTGGTTAATATTAGGAATTTTGATTATTAACGTTGTATCAAACATAATTAGATATTCATTTCGATTATTAGAAAACTATAAATTGAACATCGATTTATCCATCGATTAATCGAATGGTGTCTTTTCTTAGTGTATCGAGTCACGGACGATATGTCTGCGAGTTCGGAGAAGGAGCGGAAACAAAATGGGTGAGTGCATTTTCGAAATGTTTTTACCACTAATTTTAAATCTGGTGATACAATAATTCGAAAGTACAAAATATAAGCAGATTCGTCGAATGATTTAATTGCATGCAATTAAATTGCGGTTTATGTTATTAGCAATGCGAGAGTAAATTATCGATCGCTTTTTCGATATATTATATCGACTTTCGATGTTGCGATTATTGTAGTCGTTTCAATAGTTACGTTAATCATATTGTGTTTTTAAAAAATGAAATCCGATTTGCGTCAAAGCCGTCAGCACGGTTTCTCTTCGAAAAGCAAATTTTTGGGACACAGGCCTATGCTAAGAGACATTCTTTTTATTTTGAATTCAGCGCGCTCATAATCGGCAAGTGATCAAGCATTTTACGTGTATAACCTCTTCCCTCTATCTCTCTCTCTCTCTCTTAATGAATATTTTTCTAATAAAATCAACTGTAGTTCAAAGTTACTCCGTGTTCGGAATCGTAATTCTGATGATTCGAACGTCCGAGCAGGCAAATTCGTCGGCCGATTTCGTGTCTTCTCGTGCGATTCCGGCGTTCGCCAGGTAAATGTACAGGTCGCAGTTTGTGTGTAACGGAGACGTATAGAAAGGTGGAAGAAGGGGGGGGGGGCAGCGAAAAGAACGCGGCGAGAGGCAACCAGCACACACGAGTCGAGGGAATCTAACCTTCGAATGTATCTGATGTCACGTTCGGTTCTCGCTAGTACGGAACCGTGCATACGTACTAGCGGTTCCGCGGCATTCCCCGTGCTCTTACCGTTCGTCTAACCTCTCGCGTGTCGGTTTCATGTGTCTGTCACCGTGATTACGCAGGATTTTTCGTCGTGGCAGCTCTTACACTGTGGCCCCCTCCGCGTAACCAGGGAGCATCATTCGTCCGGAGTGAAAATCTAGTGCTGTGTATATTAGTTCGCGGAGTCAACCTGGTGTCACTGTGCGCTCGTGTCACTCTTCCTCTCTTTCTCTCTCTTTCTGTTTCTGTGTTTGTGCCCCCTTGTGACTCGCGTTCCCGCTTGTCTTACCGGTCGAGGGAATCAGGACAAAAGTGAAGCCAGATGGCAGCTGGGTTCATCCGGAAATCGTCCAGGATCACGAGGATGCTCGATTATCGGAGCCCGAAATCGTCGTGCGATTTCTAGCTGGTTACCGTTAATCGTCGATCGTTGTCAGCGTGCCCGTTTGCACGGGAAGGTGACTGTTCCTCATTTTACTTATATACACACGGCGACGACGTTGCTTTTTAAGGTCACGTTTCGATTGTTGCTCAATTACGTTCGCACATTGGGCGTTGTACGGTCGTACGTATTTTGGCGATCGGGAGACTCTGATTTTGTTATTGGTCGTCGCTTTTAAACGGCCGGCGTATTGGGTCGAGCAATATATCATCGTTATGCGACATGTTAATAGTTGCGTTTTCGTTCGTGAAAACACGGACAGGGAATTTGCCGCGGTTGCAGTTTCTGGGTTAGAGAGGCAATCGTTGTCGGTTCCAATTAAAATCGTAGAAGCGGTAGGCGGTTCCTCCGCGAGTCTGTGCCGGGACAAAGTTCGGAAGTAGTTGAATATTACGCGAGCAGATTGCTGAATCGAACTGTTGGAACGAATTGCGTTCTTGTTTTTTTATTTTTTGCATTGGTCGTTCCCTTTCTTGTCCACGTTTCCGGGTAGAGGTAATGATCACCGACCACCAGAATGAACATGATAATAAAAGTAGATTCGTGCGACGCGTTAAAGCATCGTGGAGTAGATCACCGATCTTTCTTTATCCTTGTCTACTATCCTCGAACGTGATCGATGTTTCAACGTCATCCTCATGAAATTGTTCGTCACGGTTATTTACTGTCGCGTTACTCATAGATTTACAATCGTCAAACAGTAAATAAAGTTCCGTTCGATCGATAATTAACCGAGATTCTGTAAAGTAAATAACCGCGGTGAAGCGACTTTGTAATAGGTCAAAATGATTCCATGTTCATTTAATCGAACGAAATTGGCCCGTAATCGTGTGCTCGAATTAAGCTTTCATTTACGAGGTAGAGAATTTTCTCGGCTCTCGGAATCGATAATATGATCGTTGAGCGATTTGCGTCGGCAACGTTAGCACGCGTTTCACGGTAAAAATCGCTCGCGTTGCTATACGCATAGCGGTAACAGCGACGTTCGCTCGTTGCCAGCCCGATAAATGCTGGCTGCCTGTATTTGTGCATCGCGAATAATGCGGAATGTTTTGCCGGCGAACAGCAACAATCGGTCAGGACGCAGCGCCGCGTATCAGCGTAGCGTGCGCTGCAACCTTTTTTTACGAATCGCTGCCTCTCTTCGCTGACGTCGTTACGACGTTTCCGCGAATCGCATTTTCGTTTTTTCCATCGGGACGCTTTCACGCGATCACCGTTTGTCTTCGTTCCATGTTTGGTCCCCCGGGTCTTCGGGGATTTGTCTTTAGATCGCGTAAATCTGGAACAGGAAACCGGTTTCGTCGCTGATCTCAGTACCGATCCGGCGCAAACGTTTTGATTCGGGACTAGGTAATAATATTGTGCTCTCCCTACAATGACTTGAATTTACATAATAGGGCATAAACTGTTACGAGAGACCTAGTTTTCCACGCGTACATTAAACGTTCCATATATATCCATATACTGGGTGTCACAGTCATTTGTATACATACAAATTTTACTATTGTGTTCTAGCGACTAAAATGTCACGTAAGAGTACGAAAACTGCACGAGTGATTAACCTAACCTAAGTTAGAACGAAGAAACGTAACGTGAGGTAAACGCTATACGTACGTTTGCACTTCGAAGTCTCCATCTTTGTCGATACAAGTTCGATATCAATACAAATTCGATATCGATACAAATTCGATATTGATACAAATTCGATATTGACACAAGTTCGAGAATTCATTAAATAACGGTTAGCAATATGTTTCGTGTAATTAAACAAGATGTATAAATAGTGTAAGTAATTTCGTAAATGACTGAAATTAACTTTGTTACCATCTTTTGATAATTTTCAATTCCATTGTGTTCTCATCGTTACAAAAAATTCTGAAAAAAATTAATCGCCAACAGGATCGAGATTCTTTCTCTTTGCCAATCCGTGATCGATTCTCTCGCACAGGAAGCAAACCGTGGGGCCGCTGGCGAATTCGAGGAGCTATCGTTCGCCGGTTGGTATGCCGGGGTGGGCACGAGCCAGTAGTTCCGCATAAAACAGGGAAGAGTTGCACGCACAGCGAGCACGGTTGTACAATTACTGGGTAGCGTTACGAACGGTCGGGCGAGGAGGAAGTAGGAAAACGGGAGATAGTACCGGTAGAGAAAGACACGGGGTTCAAGCTTTCGCGACGTAACCACGTAAACGCTGCGGAAAATACAGGCACGCGTATGGTACATATGTTTTATACAGCTGTAACGGCGAAGGGGTAGAGAGAGAAAAAAATAGATCGCTGGAAAATATTTATGCCCGACACGCACCGGCCAAGTGCCGCCACCACTGCCTGTTTGATTATCAGGTCATCATCGTAAGTGATACGAATCCTCCCTCGTATTTTTAGAAGACGAAGCGCCGCTGGTCTCTACTTCGAGTCGGGATACCGGTTTCTAACCCTTTCTTGCTTACAATTAGTATAACTTTATAGGTGCACGTCAGCGAAGCGGATTCTCGTTACGTATAAGACATACGTTTGAGGTTAGAAATGGTATCACGTGGTGGCTCGTCGAACTTGTTTCCACAAATGTTGTCATATTGTAAATAGGTAACAAAATTAAATGGTCAGTATTTTAATCGACTTTTAGTCAGTGTTTTATTACCAAAATGGTCAGTATAAAAATACTAAACAGTAAATAGGGAACAAATTAAATGGTCAGTATTTGAATCGACTTTTGGTCAGTATTTTATTATCAAAATGGTCAGTATAAAAATACTAAACCGTCAGTTTAGGTTTTGTGTTTACCTGCCAGTAAGGGCTTTACATATTTTCAAAGGATACTGACCCTTCATTTTTAAGTACTGATGAAAAGGGATTAAAATACTAATCAGTAAGATACAAGCTTTATAAGTAAAAAGACATTGCACTATAACTTGAAATGTCTTCTATATTATATTTATAGAGGAAATATTTGTATCGTACAGGTTCTTTTTTCCCCATGTCAAACATCTTTCGCGAGGACATTTTTTTGTCGAGATCATTCCCTCGTTATTTGCGATATTCCATCATTTACGTTTAAATGCAATACCTTATACGTTTGGCGAGTGGCATACAAAAAGTATTGGCACGTATCCATATTTTTCAGCGAGCCACTTTCATTTCCGTAATACCAAATTTTTGCGGCCGTACGAACGTGCTATTAAATGATAAAAAATTCCACTTACTCGAATGCAATTAGCGCAAATGCTAAACTAAAGCATGACGATACGTATCGATGCCTTTTGCAGCCGCATCGCGGTACCCACCCCAGCGCGGAACGTTCGAGCCCGCTCTTTACACGCGGTTACGTGAAATTTCTGAAATTGCGTTCCGACAGCACCGCGGAACGCGACGTTCCTCTTTATCACAGCGTGAAAGTAAATTCGATTAGCGAGCCGAGCCACTTTCCACTCGCTACCAAGCAAATTCGATTCACGCCGCGATAAGATCGAACCATTAGCAGCGGAAAACGCGTACCCCACGTTGCACCGCGTTAATATGGAGCGCTCGAGCGCACCCCTGGCGATTCACCCAAGTGTGTGCCTGAAAAAAAAGTCAACTCTCGACCTTGCTCCCCGACACCCATCGTCTTCCTCGATCACGGAAATGTTTCGAGGTTTTTTTCGTGGCTTCGTTAACTTTCCGCTGTACTAATTGTAATAATTATGATTCTTCAAGGTGTTCATCGCTCCTCTTTTTTTGCAGAGTAGATTTTGAGTGCACGTGAAATATTCCGGGTTTCTCCGATGAACTCGTTAATAAGACGACTCGACGGTTTTGTGGTTTGCTCACAGCAATGTTCTATATATATACTTGAACGAAGAATTTCTGGTAAACGGCATTCTTGTAGAATTCTTTCCTGCTTGTAGAGAATCCTGTTCATAGTTAACGCCCTATTTCCACTCTGGGTCAGGAAGATAGGTCAAACGCGGCTGAGAAAAGGCAGGCTATTTCGCTGGCACGGAACACCTATCGATATTGCCAGGAGACTTTTCTAAAGGGTTGCAGAAAAGCATCGACTGTCTCAGTAATAGCTAGTTAGACAGTCGCACAATGAGAGACTCCTACCATTCGGTTGCAAAACTTGCATACACGTAGGCACGTATGACTTCTACCGTCCGATTGTAAAACTATACGTAGATGAACGTGCGTATAGTCAATCACAAAAGTATATTTTCAAAATACCAAATAATTAATAAGAATTAATGCTTTGAACCTAAGTTTGGAATATTAATTAAATTATTAGTTAAAATTAGATGGATTCTGAAAAAATAATGGTACATTTGTTCATAAGAGAACATAGATAAGTAAGGATATGAATTTACAAATTATAACAGAACCGAGAAGAAATTGTTGTAATTATATTCACATTTGTACCATTTTGTTTTGTGCATTTATGAACGATGCACCCTTTATAAAACATTTTATAAGAATTCTTTGTGTTTAGCGATGTTTATAAATTTTTTTAAAATTTCTCTTTGATTTGAAATTCGAAAAATTTGCGTGTAGACTTTTGTGACTGACTGTATATGAATATGAACACCGACAGTGCATCAGCGAATGCCTATACAGTTAGAAAACTGGTTTTCGCTTGTTCGCGAGTTAAACGCGTACGAATCGACTATGATCGAAGTCCTACCGCTTTCGTGTACCGTACACCACCTCAGCATCCGCTGCATTCACGCGTGTCATCCGCGTGCACCAACTACGACGGCGTTCCTTCGACGTTCCCGTGGCTCATTGCCTTCGGCGGTAGGTTGCACGAAATGTTTTAAGAATTACACGAAACGAGAGTGAAAGCAAGGCAGTTCTTATAATAAGCAACACTGAAATATTAAGCAACTTAAAATATTAATTCTACGACATGGGATGCGTGTTCGAAGTCAATGAAACCCCTTCGCGTGACCAATTAGGTCTAAAATATCGCCCGAAACAGGCTCATCTTCTTCTTTAATACCTTAGTTAATTAATTAATCGAGTAATTTATTTTATGGTAAACAGTAATAATTATGTGATGGACATGATTATCATCTCCTTATGCGAGAACTACGTACGTGTAAATTCGCTTTTGCAATATAAAGAACGATCTTTTCCTGTTTTGAATCTTATACTATATTGAAGAATACACATTTTACGCGTTCGATATGTGAATCTCTACAATTTGATGGAGGCGACGTATAATCTTTTGCAGGAAAAAATAGGAAAGATTGAATTCGAGATTTATGGTCGATGTACACGCGTCCTTTCAGCCTCTGACAGTTGCAGGCTGGTTAAAGGGCAAAGGGGGTTAAATGGGTTGCTTAAGGAGAATCTCATTGTATTCTTATCGATCGTTCGAATCCGATCGTCGATAAAGGAGTTCGAAACCGTCGGACTTGGCCGATTATCCAACGATGAGACGTGGTAGCCACGACACCATTTTGCTCGACCCGAATTCGACGAAATCGGCATCGACGCACGATCGAGCGTGACTGTTCGTAATTTTCCGCGAGATTTACTTTAGAGAGTCTCCACCGTGGGAGAGAATGTTAATCGTTTTACTCGTTAAACAGATTTCGTCTCTTCTCATCTGCGTTCTGCATTTTCTAGTCCAAGATTTCTCAACGGGATGAATTTGGTGGATCGCGCGAATATTGTGATTGTGTTAAAAGTGCAACGCATACGCATATTAAGTCGTTTCCCAAGTAATAACACCTTTTTGTCTTTATTTGATGAAATAGTACAATGTTATTTGTAAGACGTAAATATGCAAAGTTCTCCGCGGTATATCGTTGAAGGAGAAAGGGTTCTTTAGTTAAAATCAAGTGCTACATACATTCAGGTCATTTTTCCTGACAGTAGAGAGAATTTAAAAATGTGTGCCAGTGAGACCCACTCATGGCATTGTATGTTTCACGAATTTAAGAGGGGCTGTGACGATTGTGAATGCTACAAGAAATACTTCTGAAATTCATGGATTCTATGTAAGTCAGTATTTCCCACACTTTCCTCATCGTGGAACAATTTTGTAAGTTCTAAAATTTTTAAGGAACACTTGAGTTAATTTCGATTTTTAGTTATAATTCCTTTTGTGAGTTGTTTTAAATTCTGTGAAACGCATAGAAGCAGACAATGTTTTGCTGTACTTGAACCTCAATTTCGTTATTTGTTGTGGAACACTTAGTAATTGTAAAACATCAGTGTTCCGCGGAACACAGTTTGGGAAACGCTGATGTAAGTAATATAGAATCTATTCTATTTCAGAAGATTAGAAAGGTAACTTAAAAATTGCTAAAATAAATGAGAAGAAGAGTTTTCTTGTAAATTAAAATTTTGTTGGAGAAGTAGGGACAAAAAGGAAGAGGGTAGTAGAGTCGCAAGGGTGGTCGAGGCTCAGAGGCAAGCTAGAGAACAGAAAAAAAAGTTAAGAGCCACTGTTTCAGTCGCCACTAAACTCGAAATTGCGGCGATCGTCCGTTCGCGGTCGACTCTGCAGCTTTTCTCGGGGAATTTCTCGCTCGCCCCGTTTCCGCGGAGTCAGACGTTTCTCGGGAGCTTTGTCACGCTTGCGAACGTGACACGAGGGAAGGTCACGAGTTGTTTGACCCAGATTTAGTGAATTTTTGCGATTACGCGACTCGTAGCCGTCGCTTTCAACCGCCACGTCCCTTCCGTTTAGCCTGGAAAAGCGTGTTAGATGCGTTCGAGCGGTCTCTGCGAGGACTGCGCGTTTATTCGGTCCGTTTGTCTAGCGGCCGGGAAATTTCCGTCGTTTTAAATCTCCCGTTCGACGTTCGACGACACGGTCATTAACCGAATTTCCCCAAGGAAACAACTGTTAATTGACTTTTCAACGAAATCGAATTATTATTTGTCGAAATAAAATCGAGACCGTGCGGATATGATGAAAGGATCGTTAATTGCGTCCATTTTGTTGCTTTATACGCTTCGCGCAATTAAGGGAGGATATCAGCTAGTCAAAAATGAAGCCAGTCTAATAGATGAAGCCCTGGATAAAAAATGGGGCACTCTATGAATGATTTGATTGTTATTTATTAAACAATTCAAAATTTATACTTTTTTAAACTGTCTTCCTTTTCAAATTGTATCTTTATGTAGGATATTCATTTGCGAATTGGATTAATAACGTACAGTACTTTGTGAAACTTTATCTATACGCAATATGTAACTGTAATCAATCATTTTGACAACAACTTTAGCATTCTTTTGTTTTAGTATCTTGTAGATGTTTCACATTGTTTTCATTTATTATATATTAACATTCTGAGGCATCATTTTAATTTATAATTTCCAATAACATTAATTTTGCTGTTTAATTAAAAAATTTAGATTGTTTTCATTGAAAGGAGATACAGCCAAAGAGATAAACTGATACCTTTCTATTAAAGTGATCCAAATTTTGAATTGAACAGTATGGTTGATATTGAAAATTGTTTGACAAATCTGACTAATTCAATATATGTCAATGGTGTCAGTAAATTGAAACGAGGTACGATCGTGAATTATTAAAACAGAATGGTTAAATCCTTGTTATCAAAATGATTGATTGGAGTCATTACACGTAGCCGAGGTTCCACAAAGTATTATTAATTAATCCGTCCGCATTTCCAATTTGTAAACGAATATCCCATATTTCACAAAATCAACCCTATTTTATTAAATTTTAAGTTCGTTTCATCAATTTTCCATTCAGCTTAAATCACTTTCTTACGATGCTCCATCTTTTTATCCAGGACCATTGATAAAAGCAAAAAAAAGGGAGAAAATTATTCAAATGCGGACATGTTCATTGAATGGAACTAGGAACGTTCTCCACGATGTTTCCAATAGTCGTGTCTCCGATACATTTTTCGAAAGGCTACCATACGATACAGCTCCGCGTAATAACATATTTGTGGCCGCGTGGGTGACTTGGTTTGCCCTTGAAAAATTGTCCCGTCTGGACACGAAGAGGCGGGCACTTTCTCCGAATCGTCGACTGGCGTTCGAATACATTCTGGCGTTGCGCCAAGTTCCCGATGGAGAAAGGGGCGAAGGAGGGCAGAGGGAGGGATTGTTGCGAATTTCCTTCGCGAGCACACGGCCCGTCTGTATCGAATTGATGAATAGTCGCGTTAACGCCCCCTGAAAACGCGGCCACGATGATCTTTGGAGGGATCGCGCTACTCAGCTTGATTGCCTTCCACCGCGCTCGTGATAATAGGTCGAGCTGATCGCGAGCTGCGTTTTTTTCCACCGCGCTTTGTCGATGCCTCGTCGCGGATCAGCCGCCACTCGACGAATTCCTCTCCGTTTCTACGATAACGAACGCACCCTCGCGTTCCTTTGTTCCTGGCCAATTTCACCACTTTCGTACCTTTTGTTTACGGGAGATAATAAAAGGGAACCGGGGTTGTACTTTCGATTCGCTATTGTTCATGGTTTTTCACCTTGGCGTGGCTTCTTGTAATTATTGGGAATGAATTTAGTAACGATCAGAGTAAAATGGCAGCAAATGACTGGTTGATGCTGGTGGTTAACCCTTTAGGACGTTGAACATGTTACTTATTTGATTATCTAGCGGATAGTCGTTAAGATATTTTCAGGAATTTTCATATTTTTGTAATCGTTCGTATGTCTACATTCATACTTTTGTATTAAATTAAGTTCTTGTACGAAAGAATGCATTTCAAAGTAGAATTTAAATTGAAAAGGAACAAAGTGGTAGGTCGAATCTAGCTTAACGTAAGACTGTGAGGGGTGGAAATTAATCAAGATCATAGTATTGGAGTAAAACGTTTTTCAAGCAGCATTTCATTTATAGGTCAATACTATATGCTGGTCTTCTTTTCAATAATGTCTTTTCAGTACTGTTCAGTTCAAAATTTGGATCACTTTGATAGAAAAGTGTCACTTTACCTCTTTTCTTTAATTTCTTTTCTATGAAACCAATATTTTCTAAATGAAACTTGGACAGATTTACTGTATTACAGTAACAATAGTTAAACTTAAACAAAACCACAATATCAGAGTAAATCTTTCCAAGCAACATTTCATTTATATTATATGATATTATTCATTATAATTTTGTTTATATAATGATATCGTAGAAACTGTATTGCAAGTTTTACTTTTATCGAGCAGAGAAAGCGTCCTTCTAAAAGTAAAAGTATCTAAGAATCATCCCTCGCGTTTGTAACTGAGACGTAAATTGAGGTTAACCTCAGCATTACACGGGCGCTTGATCGATTCTATCGGCAAGGCCGCGATAAAATTAATGCACCTGTAGCTTCACGGGACAGTTTAAAGGATGAATTAATTACAACTTTCCAATTTACCACGGAACTCGCGTAGCTCTGCTCGTTTCGAGAGTAAAATCTCGCGAGCAATTTACACGGTGTATCGTGCCAAATTTAATAGCCGCGACCCCATTATTCGAGGGCCGGCTTGCTGGTTCGTGAATCGCGCCACCGCTGAAAAATAGTGAAAATTCCGCTGACGTGCGTCCGTATCGGGTCAGCGGGTGTTCCTCTAGAACTCGAGTGTCTTCGACTGCGATACGACTGCTGGAAGTGGAAAATGGGCACAATCATCTATCTTTTCATCTAAGAATCTTGTCGAGATAAAAAATACATTAGCATACAGTACCAATGACGTTATTTAACAAGATAACACTGTCCTATCACAGTTGTTTGTGCTATTTCGATCAATGTAGATTCAAATCGCTTCAAGCGAGATGTAATTGACGACTCTCGACCGAACACGAACGATACGTTCCACAATTAGTGTTCAGGAAACGGTAAATGGAAAATGAAAATACATATACAGATCGTATTCACGGATTGCCACTTGCAAGCGTGATTTCATTACTCCTCCCGCGCGGTCTATTAATTTCACCCCCGAAGTACGATCGATCATCCCTGCTGGTTGTGTTTGCACGCGTACACTCCATTTGCTCGCGATCGATCACACGACCCCTTTAACAAATTTGCAGAAATGCGTACGCGTCCGGACAACTCGAGGAAGAAACAGAAATCGCCGATCCCAGCGATCGATCGCGCGGTCCCGGATTCACATCGGCGTGAAGCGCCGCGAACGGAACGACGCGGCCTCCTCCTCTTGGTCGATTTTTACCAAGCGATGCCAGTGCACGGTTCCAAATATAAACCCCTTTGGCGGTTTCTGCGCCCGCGGTGCCATCCATTCTCGGCCCCGGGTGGAGAGTTTATTTTCTATGGTCCGGCGACACGTGCGCGAGTAACACGTCGCCTCCCGTCTCCTTTCTGTCCCTCTGTACGCGTCCAGAAGTTTCCCGTCGAGATTCGCGATTCGAACGGGAATTTTCCCAGCCGTACGGCAGTTTCTCGATATATCGGGCCGAGTGAGCATGATCGGATGTAGTGAAAACAGCGGCGAATAGTTTTAGTAGCGGGAAGATGTCGAGGTTCTTCCGCAAGATGCTCCTCTGCGGCTGCTCCTCGTCGCGTTCTGGTGTCGATGGACAAACCTTCGTTGTCGACGAGTCCGTCGTTGACGATGGTTCGAAATCGATCGAGTTCCTGCCGATCGACGAGCAGTCGGAAGACATCGCGACGCACTTTGACCTCTCCACCATCAGGTTCATAGACGACGAGGAGGCGGAGGACGATGCGGCTGGTTTTGAAAACGGTACTCGAGTCGCGTTTCGTAATCGTCTGAAAGGGACATTGTGGTGTACTATGCAAAGTGTTTTGGAAATCGTGGTACAAGGCGATATAGAATACCTGTTTTCCATTTGAGAGCCTGCTTTTTGAGGGAACGAGTGCATTTGATTAACTGGCAGTCGACAAGTGGTTATTTTATATTGTAAAAGAAGTCAAAAATGTTGAGTATTGTTTCGTACGACGCCTTATATCTGAAATAAATCAATGGAATCTTTAATATCGATTCATTAGTAATGAAGCTTCGTATGAAAACAATGGTATCCAAAAATACAGTTTCATTTAAAAAAACGAAAGTGAAGATAAAATAATTGCAACGCTTCTATATTCGGATCTGATGTTGCGATAAATATCATTCAATTTCGCCTAATGAAATTTTGTTTCTTCCTTCTATCATTTTACAATTATAATCCAACTCAATTATAAAAACGAGTCTGCATTCATAAATAAGTTAATCAATTGCACTCATCGAATTTTCAAACTCGATTATTTCGTGATCGAAAACCCATATGAAACAATTTTATTCGATGTTTTCAGTTTATTGTAACTTGAAAAACGATTTTTGCTTTGAATATTCACATACATGCACGTACAGATATCGTACATGTTCGCCCACAATTCATTAGGTAATTAATATAATCGCTAAATTATTAAACATGTACGTTAAATGGTTCGTGAAAAATATCTGATATTATCACTGTTATATTATTAGCGACGATATTTGTTTACATTTCGTTTGACTATTTATGCCATTTTAACAAAAAAGCCAAACTTCAGTCTGAACGCAGACGATATTATCGGTGAAAGTGAAGGAGGAATTAGTAGGAAAGTAAAAGAGAGACCGTGCTGCTAGTAAAAGTAAAGCTAAATGGAGGAGGACGATTGTATTCTCCCGACTAATTGCTTTGAAATTGTTGACAGTAGAGCTGGACGGGTTCAAAGCTGGTCAGGTGCGAGAAGCTTGGGTCATCGCCGTCGAAAGGTAATTACACGTTCGCAGAGAAAGGTTTTCCACTGAAAATTTACAATACCATCGCGTGTAATTAGACTGTCTGTCGCTTGATGTTAGAACCGAAAATACCCGGTTCGTATACTTGGTAGCATGCGTTCGAAGCTCTTCGTTCCACGGCGCGGAATGCGTTGGGATTAGACACCTAGCCGAAGTTCAGTGGCACTTCCTGCAACGTGAACGTTTTACGGTTTGCACGAGGCTTCTAATTTTAGGCGATTCTGTTGTTGATGTTTCTTTTTTCGCCATCGTCTAGCAGGATTTATATAAAAAGAGTACAGTAGAAAATATGAGGACACTTGCTCCACCATTCTGACAAATGCATAAAAAACGTTACACAGTTCTTTTTATTGTGGCTACTTGCAAATGATTAAACGTTGTACTCTTTTTTTTTTAGATATATACAATAATCGTGTTCGTAACATGCAACTGTATGTTACTAAAGTAGTTGTTATTTCAGCTTTAGCTTCAGAGCTAGTTTAGATATATCTCTTTTTTTCGAATGGATATATTCCACTTTTACCTAATACCACTTTTAGAATTTTCAAATTTTACCGCCAAAATATTTAAATCTATAATATCACTTACACGTGTACTTAATAGAATTTTAGAATTAAAATAAATACTTTGTAATACATAATCAATATTAATTAAAAATATAAAAATGATTAATGTGTTGCGAGCCAATCATTGGCCGCCTAATTTTCAAACGGTGGAATCCGAAGGAAACGAACCAAGATGGCGGGGGTGGAAGGTGCGCGTTCGAGATGCAAGTGACAAGCGATTACAAATATACCTATTGCAAGTGTTCTCGCACTTTTTAAGTTACATGTGAATGCCATTGGACGACAGGAAATCTAACATTCTCCGGTCCAATTAAACAAATCGTTACGAAAACGTGAAAACATCGATTCGCCGATACTTTTTGCAACCACTGTGGTTCATTCGTAATAATAGAAAGTACGTTTCCGTTGCAGGCGGGCGAAGGAACGATTGCAGCGGTTGGCATCGCACTGGAGGATTCAGCCGCGCGATATTCAAGCGAGCCTGCATCAGCAGGTAAGAGGGGCTTTCCCGCGCCGAGCAATTACACGGGAATGCCCTTTGCAGTTCGGACGTTTCGATACATTCGTGGAAAAGAAGATTGTAACCGGCCTTTCACCGCGTCCAACCAGATATACATAGTTATATACCATGGTTTTACGTAACGTAGAAACGGTTGATGCGCTGCGAGCGAATCGTTGCCCGTCAGAACGGTGCGAACCGAAAGAAACCTAACCAAAATGGTTGGGTGGTGGGGAGAGGGGCGCGCGTCCGAGGTGCAATCTGTCGGATAAATGCTTAATCGGCGGCGATTCGATTAGAATCGATTCTCGTGCCGGTTCACGGTTGTCTTCATTGTATTCGAACAATTAGTTCCTATTCCATTGACGTGTACGGTTGGCGTCCGTCGAACATTCTAATGAAAGACGCGCTGTGCCGCGTCCAATGGAAACGAGTCGCGTCAACCGACAGGGAAAATCGTCACGGGGCCCGGTTATGATATTATATGGAATGCAAAGTAAACGAGCTGGAGTGAGTGGTGTTGGCCACGATCATGCACGGCCTTGGACGAGTACAGCTCGCGTATGTCGCTATTTCCCGCGTATTCCACAGGTTGCGGTCCGTATGAACCGTTGTCAGTGTTTTCCTTCTTTTTCTCGTTTTCCTGTCGGTATTGTGCGCGTCGCGTGCCAAGCAGAGGGTGGCGAACGAAAAAAAAAGGGAAGGAATATAGGAGGTAAAAAAAAAAAAGAGGGTGCATCGATCTAGAATCGTTTTGTTCGACGTGAGAAACAACAGAGTCCAGCAGAGGTAATTCCAGCTGATTGTTTCGGTGTTGGTTGTGTGCGCAGATCAACGATGCGGTCGCGTCCACGAGCGGCGGGGACACCACGAGCAAAAATGTGACGGGCCAGCAAATTACCGTGACGCTTGCCGACAAGTAAGTGCCATTTCATCCTCCCCGTGTCTCCTCGCTCCGTTATTCCGTCTCGTTAATCGTTTCTCTTTTCCGGTTGTCCTTCTTTTTGTTCCCTCTCTCTCTCTCTCTCTTTCATCAATTTAATCGATACAGATATTCTATCAAATCGCACTCTCGACGAACGCGAGACTTTTACGTATTCACATACAGTCGAAATGAAAGCTTAACGGTTTCGATTCGATTCGGGGCCCGGACGAGGTCGATACTCGCTCGTCGAGACTCGTATAACGTGGAACGAGAAAACTCGGGGCGAAGCGCGATGGGAAGTATATTATACAATGAAATTACAGACCGGATACGGGGAGTCGCGATTGACGTGATTGATGTCCTATCGCGGTGCCACTGAGCGTACCGTCATCGTTTTTTTCCTTTTGTTTTTTCCCTTTTTCGTTGCGGAGGTATTACCGTGTCTAAGACGTCCGTCGATTTTGTGATTGCGCCAGGGAACCGAGCACGAATGCTTTTACCACCAAGCTCAGCAACGGTACCATTCCCAAGGGGTTAGGGAAAGAGGCGAAGGATATTCGGGAAGCGAAGGACGCGGCGGAGAAACAACAGAGCTGTCCTGAGGAAACTAAACTTCTAGTGAGTAGATTAAATCTCGAATAATGATTATTGTTGTTATTTATTTATGCGTTTACTGATTTGTAGACATTAGTCGTGTGCTACCAAAATGGAAACGAGAGTTCTTACTGTTGAGTGTGGAAGCGAGAAGAGAAAGTAATTTTGAGTTGAATAACCTTTAAAATTTGAATGTTTTAATTGATATTGAACTTATAATAATAATAAGTTACTAAAACACCATTAGTAACGACAAATGGAAAGGAAATTGCATGCAAGAGAGTAAAACAATGAGGTGAAACGAAAGTAAGCGAGATCATTACTGAAAGAATCAGTGAATGTATATACAATATAAATTTCATTGATCACATTGATGTAATGAATGTTATGACGAAATGGACAATGTCCAGCGTTTCTTGTTACAATCGAGGTTGTAATGCCTTTAATTAGTGTTGTACTTAAAAAATTGCATAATATTAATTGAGCATGCGTCTCTAGTTTGAATTAATTCAATTCTAGTTTGAAATAAGTTCATTTCCTTGAACAAAATTATTCTTCAACGAATAAACAACGATTTTATCTTTTCTTCCAGTACATACGTATTCCAGAATACCGAGAGTATTTTACATAAACGTAGGATCAATTTGATTGATCGATTGCATTACAGAATGTAGAGAGTATTTTACATAAACGTAGGATCAATTTGTAAATCAATAAGCTGTAGAAGATATGTACTTGTGTATTTGAACCGCGGGGTAATATTAACGCTTCATTATATTGCAATCTGATAAAATTAAAACGGAATTAATAGTTTGGTAATACTAATTTTCCGAACGAAGGCTGTTGCAATTATCCGGCAAGACAGGTGGAACAGCACACAGGCGGCTATCGATGTTTTTAATATCCTTGAAAGCAACTCGCGGTTTGTATCAATCCGTGCAGAGCTGGCGGGCAAAAATGATTTCTCCTACGCGTCGCTTACGTAAACGCGTCCGCGCGATTGGTTAAGCGTGAGGTAAACATTTCCCGGAATTGTAATTCGTTATCCGCCATTCATTCCTGCATAATGAATCGCGGTTAACAATGTAAAAGAATTTCATGAAAATTAATCGGGAAATCGTTGCTCGCGGTTATTACATGCTTCTCTGGCGCGGAACGTGCACCATCTCTTCTTCATCGAGGATCCCCGCGGAAATTTTCAAAACCGACCGACGCGAGCGACCGAAGTTTCTTTACGGGGTGGGTGTGTTTCGCATTAGTGAAACGGTGATTCATCTTCCAGACACCGGTGCAAGGCGGAAGAGCCGGGGAACGACGTGCTAGCAGCCCCTTCCAAAATGGTCAAACAGAAGTCCTGATCGGGGAACCGGAGGGCGGGCCAAGGTCGCCGCGTGGATCGACGTCTTCGGCTGTGAACGACGCCAATTTCCTGAATCCACCGGATGAACGTGACGATCAGAAGCCCATTTGCAGGTGAGTACCAAAATCAAGCATCGATCGGTGCACGTGTGCTCGTTAGTTCTTCTCCAAAGAAGGTCCTCCGCTCCGTTTCTCTTTGTCAATACGACCGTATATATCGATTCGACGGCGCGTCAATTATTGCTCGTATAAAGCCAAGGAAGTTCTTATGTACGTGTCGTACTTGTTGCCTAGAAATGACGGTGGTATGCTACCTCTATTGCTATTGTACTTGGTTGTTCCCACGTATCGGTTGGCTTCTCGTTGCCCTTTAATTTTATAGGTCACCTATAGTTTTTGCAATCGTGAGTGGTCTCTGCGAGGGAGATCGGTCGCAGAACCGTGGGCGTAGGTCTCTGGCAGGTTCCTACGGTAGGCTGCGTCGAATTACCCTGCCGGTGCGGAAGGAACTCCGCAGGTGACTGTTAGATGTCGCGATGAACGTGTTCGCGAGCAACGGAGCACCGGAGTACGTGCCTACTAGGCGGAGCAGGCAACGTAACGATAGATAGACCCATTCCCCACTGTTGCCTCGTTTCAGCTGGAGCCTCCTGGCAGGTTTCATAAATACTTTGAGATGAATCGGCTGTAGAGGAACAATACGAATTAATTTCCCGCCGCGGCACAGTCAGGGGCGCAATTATAATGCAATAAGGCTTGCGATGCTAATGGGACAGCGTAATGCAATATCAGCGTCCATTTCGCTCGTGTCCAAAGTGGAACGTTTGCGAAGCTGAAGAGCAAAAGAGGGGTTAAATAGTCGCCTCTGCTCGTCGATTTAATGGTCACTGTTTGTCGGTTTGCTTCTCCGCCGAATTTACCATCGATTTCCCGTAACCCGGTCCCTGTTTGAAACGGAAGGGGCATCACTGAAAGCAGAAGTTCCTAATGGAAACATCCTCTCGCGAGCATACCGAGACGGTGGTCGCTTTTTCGGAAACGGGCCACGAACTTTTAATTGAACGCGTATCAGGGGGACTTCGCGGTCCACCGAGCACGAAGGTAATTAATTTGCAGAAAGCGTTGCGCGACGGAGCCGAGTAAAGGCCAGCACTCGGTGGATCAAATAAACGAGGTCCACTGGAATCTCCGACGTGGCTCGAGCACCGGCGAAGTGGACTCCTCTCTCTAGCTCTTTCTCGTTCTCTCGTTTGGTTCTCTATCTCTCTTCGTAGTCACTTCACCGGTATTTCACGCGCGTGACACACCCACCGGTAGGTTGGTGTAAGTGCAGCCTAAACAATGCGTTTTCCAGTCCTCGCGATACAGCTCTCAGCTCTGTCCCAGCGTTTCCCAACCTGGCCAGGTTGCATCTTGGAATCTTCATTTAAAGCGACAGTTTTGAACCTCGTCCTCTGCTGTGTACACGGTAGATTTTTCAAGCCCTAATGAATCTCTAGACACGTCCTTCCTTAGATACAAATAATGAAAATAGTAGGTACTTGTATAAAAGTGTAACGTTGTACTATATTTGAAATAGTATTCTGGCGAAGAGTGATAAATGAGCTGATCGTTTGCCAAAATGATTAACTCCGCAAAATATAAAGTATACAAAACATAACACAATTATAAAGTTAACAGAGAACTGTTTTAATAGTTCTATCGTAGCACAGAATTATTAAAATAATTAAAATAACAAATTGTTTGAGACTACTGTGATACATGCACTTCAGCAATTTAAAGTCGAACAAAATTCCAAAAGTGGAGTTAGCTACTTTGATCTGTGAACGACTCAATTAACATCAGAAAGGGGATATACATGTTGCATATTGGGAAACGCTGCTACGTTAACTTCACGTCCCTCCCTTTCTTCTAACCCTTTCCTTCGTCGACGCTTTTCTCGCCCCCCTTTTTTGTCCGTTTGTCTTCTTGCGATCGAACGACAGAGATGAATCGGGGCCAGGGTCTGTGTAAAGTTGAACAGACTACTCTTGATCGTCTGTTTGCTCGAGAGCACGCTATTTACGCGAGTAGGCTATTTACTTCGCCATGTAGCGAGGTCATGAATTAAAGTATCAAATACTAGGACTGCGCTTTTTCCTGAATCATTTCTGTCTATTAGTTGATTACATCGTTCATTCTTTGCTCTTTAGTGCTCTCTGCTTTAAACAGTTTTTTGTATTATTTACTAGCAACTCTGCGATTGTCCTTTCTGCAGAACCAACAGAGATATAAAGCACACTGTGAATGTTCTCATAATGGAGTCCACTGAGTGCAGAGGGTACTTTTCTAGTCAACAACGCTGACTCACCCTTTAGCTGTGTATATATACTTTCTTGTAATTAAACTGAAATTTTAAGTTTCAACAATGGAAGTAGAAAATAAGATGTGAAAAAAAAAACGCTAGAAATATGAAGGTAATATCAGCATAAGTGTCATATAAATTTAAAAGTAATTTCACACAGTTTCAATATAATTTGTAACATTTTTTGCTAGTTCTGGATGATTAATATATGTTGTCAATATTTTAACGTTCTCAGCATTATTCTCTATATACTCTATGTAAAGTAATGTTGAGGCTCTTAAGATATTGATAACATAGATATTGATCATCTGAACGCTCCATTAGCGTTACTTTTTGGAAATGCATAATTAATAGTATTGCTACGAACAAGTGTATAGAAATGTAGAACAGTTTCTACTAATACACTTCAGAGATAACGAGCGATTTTTAATCAACTTCTTCAGGCGCTGAAAGGCAGAGCCTAAGGAATTACTTGGCCCTCGAGGGGAAAAATCTCCCGTTTTTTCTGCCGCACGGTCGAATGCGAATTATTTTTCGTAAAGCAAAAAAAAACCGCTCGTAAGAACGAAACAAAGAGACTCGCGGGCTCCTCGAGCTCTCCAGGAAGGAAATTAGCTTCGAGTTATTCATAGACGTCGTAGAGGAAGCGTTCAGGTGCGAATGAATGCGCCCATTGACATCGCGGGCCACTTTTACAGGGGAACATAGCGGTGAATGGTTTAAAACGAGTGGTCTCGCCTCTCTAGCTGAACGCTGCGTCGCACGCGCGGTTTTAAGGTCGCCTCGCCAAGAACTGGGCTGCTGGATCGCAATCTTTTCGCCTCCTACCGTAGCCCACCTTTGTCTCTTCTTTTCCCCGCGACGCAACCTGGTTTGTTCATTTTTTCGCCGTTAAATCCTTCGAGAGCCCTCGAAATTACGGACCTCGTTTCCGCGTGGCAAATTTCCTGTTTCGCAAACTCTCATTTATCAGCCGGACGGATGTCGACGCTTCGATGCTCGAACGCGAACTTCGCTGTCGACAATAACAGGTCGATCGATCGCCGAGCCGCTCGAGCGGCTGATTTTTCGCCTCGACGTTAAAACGTTTCGTGTCTCGATTGCAGAGAGGTGCGATGTTCCTCCAATACTTTCGATCAGCTGGAATTCAATTCGGTTGGAGGATCTTCCAGTGTGTTGCGAGAAACGACCACGTCCTTCGCTGGTGTGGTGAACGTCAAAAACTCGTGGAAACGCTGGTTTCTTCCGGCCTGCGATCTCAAGGAAAGGCTTTCTCGATGATAAGCGCCCCGTGACCGAGTGAGTTGCCGTGTCGCGGTCTGGTGTCCGTTATCCGAGCCACGGATATCGATTTGCGCTTACGAAATCGATATCGAGCCGGGGCGGACGCGAGCCGTCCACGGTGTGTTCACGTTCGCCACTCGTCCCGACTCGTATAACATTTTTTCACGTCGCGGCCGGGAACGGATATGCATTTGACGGCAGCGGCTCGATCGCCGTAGCCTTAAGCGGACCAACACGGGCTATTTTCGTGCCACGTTATCGGCATTCCCGTCCCCGCGTCTCTCTTTCTCATTAAGTGGATTTTTCTTTGCTCGTCCATTCAGAACGACACGAATCTTTATCGTTATCGGAAAAGGCTTCGGGCTTGGTTTCATTTGTAATTTCGTGGGAGCTCCTCGTGTTCTCCGCTTGGAAGTTTCTAATTTACCGTGTTGCACAGCAGCGGTCAATAAAATTGCACCGCTCGTTGAAAATAGTTCACCGAGCGCGTAGGTACAGTTATCGCGGATTTTGTAACTGCATTCCATTAATCCAACGTGGTCTTCTAATAGTTGTTCGTAATCCGTTTGGAATAAATGCTCGATAAGTGCTCGCTACTGTGTCGCAAACTCTGTTCCAAAGAGTTGGGAGATATCATTTGTAGATCGTAGTAGAAGTGATATACGAGTCTGCGATTCGGAGTGACGAAACGTTATTCCTCTTGCTAGCAGCTGACCGAGTCTCGTTTGGCTAGGTCTCTTAATGACCGAGTTACCATCTTGCTTTTTTATTTCCAAGATGAGATTTTTCAAGCAACAGATAAGACTCGAGCAATGGTAAATTACTGTTAACTATATACAGATGCTCGTACAAAGCAGGGTGATAACTCTGTCGTGAAAGACTTAGTCGAATGAAACTCGGTCTCAACCTCTGATATTCGTACATTCCCATCGTGATTCTTAAAAGATATCGTCGCGGCATTTTCGAACAGACCCTGTCCAGTAATTGCGTGTGTCATTAGCAAAACGAAGGCAAACGGCTCGACTAGAAAGATCGAGTGTCTATACGTAGCAGTTCTAGGTCCAGTTCTCCCATGGTCGCCAGCGTTTCTCGTAGAGCCTCTCCGGAATACCGATCGCTCGCTCTCCCATGGCGTTTCCTGTTCCGAGCGTGTATCCCTGTTTCGAAATAAAAAGCACACAGGGTCTAGGGAGGGGGATGAAAATGAAAACGACGAAGGAGGGACGCGAAAAGGGTAGAAAAGGTGCATGACGGGGCACGGTGCGAGCAAAGGCTCGTAATGAGGATGACGGCATTGGCATCGTCGAATCGACGCCGCGCGGCTGCTCCTCGCCTATTGTTCCCGCTCGTATTATGCGCGTCATTCGACACCTTTTATTCGTCTGTATTCATCATCGCGCGAGTATCCGCGTTTGCTCGTAAAAATACCGAGCCCGGGATATTCGTTTTTAATCACCATCGCCGGTGGCCCGCGTGGGATTACCCATCTGTCCCCTCGCTAAAAGCTCGATTAATTCCTTGCGCCCGATGACCTTTATCCCCGCAGTATGCGCTTTTGGCTGTCGATTAAAAAGCCTTCTTCGATACGGTAAAATCGTCCTCTTGGTTTTACCGCGGGAATTGGTTTTCGTTTCTATTGTTGCAAGTTAAATCACTGCACAGAATGATTATCAAATTGTCAAATTCCTGCTCTCTTGCTTCTTTGGTTTCGCTTTTGTTTCAACTCAGCGTTAATTGAGAAGCATTTTTAAGAGAACGAGATAGTGAGCAGTATTGGGCACCTTCACCCTATTTTTTTTCTTTAATGGGATTCTCCTCGTTGCGCGCGCTGTCAGGTGGTTTGACCCCAATCGATGATACATTAGCGAAGAATTTACTAGATGGACGCTTTGATCGTGTCGCGAATGTTCAATTATCGCAATGGAACGGCGCGGAGGCACGTTCTATTGTTCTCGTCTAACGTGTTGCGTGCACATCTCGCGCGCGGCGTTTTATGCGCCGTGTATCCGAGGATCTCCCGAGGACAGGTTTTCCCTGCCTAGAACCTCGATTTTCTCTGCCCTCGCCGGGAGACAATCGCTGCATCCGATAACAGATACCGATTCGCTGTCGGTCGATTAAGTTATATGGGCACAGATGAAGGAAGAGCTAGTTTCTCTGTTGTGCCTGTTTAACCCTGCTGTTCCACTCTTATCTCTAAAAAAGAACTCTGAACTTCGAGAATAATCGAACATGCACATTTAAAAAGTGTTAATCGTGAAATTATTCTTTTATCATCAGATGTTGATGGACCTTGAAACCATTTAAGTCCTCTTTACTCATTTTTTCTTAATGATACCGGAAACAATTTAGATGCGCTGTTTGCAATTAACATCCTGCACAAATTAACGTGCATAATAGCGCATAGCAATAGCAGCTTGCATTCGCTTGCCTCGAAACGACGAGGATCCTCGCAAAGCCGGAAATGTGACTCAAAGAGTGCGTAACGGAGCATCGATCAAATTATCAAGTTGCCTCGTGAGATTTTCGCGTCGTAAGTAGAACCATTATTGTCGATGCGATAAGGATAAGAAGCTAGGTTCGCGTTATCGTCGCCATTCCTCGTCGCCATCGGTACCATTACAAGCCACGACGAGCGTAAAAGAACCATTCAACCGTGCTGTAATCTCGGACATTTCTCTAACCTCTCCCGTATAATTAATCTTCGAACGAGCCTTCTGTCGAGTGTTAAAGGCAAACATGGCATCAAAGCTGGTCGCCATTTGGTTCGAAGCAGCCCGATTTCGGGGCTGCACAGAGTCGCGAGGGTGGAAAAACGCGTATTTCGATGCGCAGGCGAATCAGCTCGGCCGATTCGTACCAAGTGCTCGTGGCTCTAGAGTGCACGTCGAGTGCTCGTTCACTGCACTCTCTTGCGGGCTCCAGGAGAGCGGTTTGAACCGTTAAAGCGGCGCTTTCGTCTCTCCCCGCGTCTCTTTAGCCGCCATTGCACCGGCAACTTGGAAACTTCGGATCGAGTGCTTTCGCGTGTATTTTTCTCGTTTTCCCTGCCTGGGAACTTAATTATTATCCGTTCCCCGTCGATTTTGGTTTCCTATTCGAAGGTCGACGCGCGTCCCGCCTCGAACGAGAGACCTTGCGCTGAGCAAGGCGGTGCGAATGGAAATAGAGTCGTGCTCCATTTGCGCGTCGCCGCGGCGAGGACGCGGCCAAAGGCGCCTCACGATCCCGTACATAGCCGATGCACGACACTGTTCTCGTGGCGATTAGAATTCTGTTCGCATCGATCATTTTCCCCGACGACAGTTTTATTGGTCGCGCGAGATCTATGGCCGCGCTTGAAAACGCGCGTATCTTAATTGCGCTACTAGCTGTTTATTAGTAGGTTGGTATCTCTTGTTGCGCTAGAACCGATAAAGATATTCAGATGGTTGACGACGACCGAATAGTAAGCGGCATGCGTCTAGCCTTAATACATTCGTTAATCGATATCGACGCGACGCGTACGTCACTGTGCCTCCATAATGACCCTCCACGTCTAATTGATCAGCGAGGAACACTGAAACTTAATGGTTCAGGCCTCGTTCTCTCTCTTTCGTGCAGTCGCGTCGCGAAAAGTTTCGTCGAGGTTCGTCGACACTTTATTATCCGTACCTTACTCCGTTCAACTCCGCGTAAGAAACATTTTAAATTGGATGAGACACAGGCGTTGTTGACAGAAGCTTTATTTTCGAACGAGAACTCTAGCTGTCGTCTGTGATCCATTGGTAGAGAGGAAAAATGGTGAGGAGGAACAAGAGCCAGCCCAGCGATAAGTGGATCAACGGAGGAGCGACTGATCGGTAGACAGGATCGAATAATAGAGCGTGGGATGTTGACAGGAGCGGTCGTTAATCAAACCGATTAATCGAACGTCACGGAGAACATGATGTCCGTCGACGAATTCCGCGGCTTAGAAAACGGCCCTCGAACGCACCGCGAAATACTTTCCGATCTTCGGCCCGTAATGACCTCCGATAACGCGTCACGCGGAAAATGGAGCGTTTTATTGAGCGCTTCCGCCTCTTTTCTTCGCTGAGCCGCGTTGTGACGGCAATTCCCTTGTATCGCCGTAAACTGTCATCAGCCGTGATCACTCAAGGCTGAACCTTGTATCGATTAAAAAGAGAAAAGAACAATCGCGTCCCCATGGAAAGTCGATCGACGTTCTATTAAAGTCCCACGACGTGAACCATTTTGCGTGCCCGTTTGAATATTAATAGAACATTTCACGGACGTCTCGCGAAGCATGTAACAAGGGGGTAGTTTTTAATCCCATAAAACGTCTACGTTTCATTACAAAATCGATTATTTTGGCGCTATTTGCGTCAGATATTCGTCCTTCGTTCTCGATTCATCGAGGACCACCAAGATTCGCGAAATCGCTCGCAAAGGTCGCCATTGTCGCGAAAAATTTCACGCAAACGGTTGATCCATTAACACAGATTCGGATATCGTCTAAGTTCTTACGCGATCGTCCTTCCGCTCCGAAAGAAGTCGTGACGCAGGAAAATAGGTCGAGTGCGTTCGAGTTCGAAGCCTTCTTGCACTTCTTTTCTTTTTTTTTCTGTTTTTCTTCCCTCTTCTCATTCGATTCGCGTCGATTCCACTTGCAACGAACGCAGCCATGCCGGTCACGTTCGCCTGAGAGCCACTGACCTATTGTCAAGGTTCCAACGACCACGCTAATTGAAAGTTCATTACGGTCCTATCGTCGCCACGCAAACCCCCTAGGGACAGGGCGGGCCGCGAGAATTACGAATATTCAGCGACGATTGTCGCCTTTCACCCAGGTAAAACTCAATTTTCCGTGCTTCCCGAGGAATTCCAACGACAGTTGACGCGTCGACTGTTTCCTCCTCCAGAGGATACCTAGTTTTCAGTCCGGAATATTAGATTGCCAATTACATTCCTGACCTTACGCGTATTTTTTTTTTTAATTGTAATAAATATATTTGTTTCTTAGATTTTTATTGTTCTGTGATGTTGTTTGAAAGAACAAGGTCTTTTCACTGTGTGTCGAGCAATTATGAAGAATGGAAATTTACATACACATATTATATAGATTTTCACTGTTCAAAGGGGTGAGATGCAGATTTTCTGAATTTCTCCCATTAAACCGACAAATTGAGATGTAATATGTTCCTAGAAAAGAACCTAGAAATTGCTTGGTAGTCTTCTCAAATACAAATACGAGTGCAAAGAGTTAAGAGCGTATGAAAAATGCATACAACTTTTCTTTTTTATCACAGTGATAGTTTTACTGTTGATCTCGCAAAGCGTACAGAACGTGCACACAGATTTCCTTCGTGAACCGGACGGTGAGAAATCACATCAGGATTTCCTCCGTTCGGAGATCTTTAAATCGCGACGAACGTCCCTGAGGTGAGGAGGTATGCGCGCACGTGCCTAGACTGCGATCAGTTCGCATATAACAGAGGGAATGGTAAAAGAATTCGGCGTAGTCTGTGACGGACGTTCGGTTCCTCCATCCCTTCGATTCTTCAGCAATTCGATCGACTTTGGATCCCATTGTGGAGACCTGGGACTCGGGAACCTGTAACAAAACGAAGGATTCTTACGCGAGTCGTGAAAATCTTCCTGTAGCCTCGTAACTCTTTCGATAAAAGTTACGGTGATCGCGTTGTATTTACTTCTTCTGTTCGAGCGTGGGCGGAAGTGGTGTCCCTGTACGAGACGGGTTTAACCCTTTGCGCTCGGGAGTTGACTCTCAGTCGCCACGACGTTCCATACGGCAACTCAAGTTTGTCATCGACTAATTTTAAGTTTCGAAGCCCTACAAAAATGAATTTGGGAGGAGAAATTAGCTCAAGTGAAGATGAAATTGATTTTCAACTGTTGAGAAATGAGATCGATTGCGTTCATGTAGAAATTAGTGATGGAGAAAATCTTGTGCCATCGAAAAAGTCGTCGAGTGCAAAGGGTTCATCTCTCCCGTGATCCTACGAGTCTTCGTAGCCCTTGCCAGGGTGATCCGAGGTTTCAAACGCTTTCGACGACCCGAGAAGTTTCGCGCGATCTTCGAAGGCACGACGGAACTTCCGTCGCGCGTCGTAGGCCGTCATCGAGCCGTAGTCGCCATCTTCGTACAATGGAATCGTTACGGGAAAAACCGACCGCCGCTGGCATACCTGCGACTGTTTACTCATACCTGATGTCATTGTGATAATCCCCCTAACCTCTCCCCCGTAACCCAGAGACCCTTGAATTTTTGGTCGCCAGACGTGACGCGAGGG
Organism: Xylocopa violacea; assembly: GCA_963969225.1. NCBI lineage: Eukaryota > Metazoa > Arthropoda > Insecta > Hymenoptera > Apidae > Xylocopa > Xylocopa violacea. Next base: position 29,436,662 of record CAXAJV010000004.1, read on the forward strand.
CTTAGTTTAAGCCTGTTTCACACTTTGGATCAGCGCGAGGTTCTCCAGTCTTTCTGTTTATACGTCAGAACGGACGCGTTGCATCCGTTTATTGGAGTCCCCGAGACTGATCTGGAAAATTAACCCTTTGCACTTTGATGTCCCCTCTGAGAGGACATTAGAATTGATTAATGATTAAACTTATTCCACCGCAGCTTTTTGAGAGATGCATGTTTGCCTCAAGTTTTCTATTGAAATGGACCTTTGCTAGGAGACGTTAGCAATAGAAATTATCGCCAAGCATTGCTAAAATATTGCTATTTTAGCAATATTTCTAGCTTCTACTGCCAACGTCCAGGAAGGAGCAGAGTGCAAAGGGTTAAGGCGCAGGATAAACGACTCGGATCGCACCGTTTGTTCTATATCGGTAGCTCTGTAAATAGCGAAAAGGACGCAGGGGTGACCCGTTGCCTCGGATCCAGCCGTAAATGTCACGAAACGAGCGTTCCGGATAAAATTGTATGGACGACGAGGTGTCGAGGGAAACCGGGCCGAGAATAAAGTTAAACGCCGGGGAGAGTGCGAGATGGGCTTTAGCTGTCGGTCGTAGACACTTTGGGTTAGGTCGGACTGCAGGTAGGGTGGATCCACCTCCGCTACACCTGCGTTTCCTGTCGGTCGGATCCCAGGGGCGCGCACCTGACGACCGGAAGCCCGCCGCGGCCCGAACGAGAACTCGCTCTCGTTTTTCGTCGAAAATGAAACAGAAATTCTTTTTTTTAATCAGAACGCTCGGACAATCGAATGACTCGTGTTATAATCACGTTTTACATAGGCAATTATCGAATAATTGAATGACTCGTGTTACAATCACGTTTTGCATAGAAAATGATCAAATAATTGAATGACTCCTGTTATAATAACGTTTTACAGAGACAATTATCGAATAATTGAATAACTCGTGTTATAATTTCGTTTTATATAGAAAATTATTACTTATTGTATGCATTCATTGCATACTTTGGAAATATCTGATACGTCTCAGTTTCGAAATGGCGATCGTTTAAGGAAGTTTAGTCGACAAGATTCCAAACTCATTTATCGGTCGACCGATCGGGAGAGTCACACTGACGGCCACGTCATGAAATGAATTTCGCTCTTTGGGAAAGTTTGCGTTACTTTTGTACACTTGCAAGAGGTTAACTTAATCTCTTCAGAGACATTAACACATATTGTAATAAATCCAAAGTTTGGCCTTGTTTTTTCGTACATTATTAAGGTCTCTTGGTCTCCCTCAACGTGGTAATAAACCAAATCCAGAGATCTGAGTAGAGCATCATCATTCATCGATGTCTACCAAAACATATTATATCATTTGGTTTTAAAAAATCGCATTATATTATATTATCAAATATTAATTTCAATTAATATTTATATCATTATATATTATATTAAATATTATGAACGATAATATTCGACTTTAAAATCGAATCGCAAGCGTCTCTGAAGAGGTTAAGCATCACGATCCCGTTTCTATGCACCGAGGCGAGTGCGCCGCAGCGAACGCCTGCATGTGTTTTTATTTGTCATGGCTGACTCACCGATGGGGTTGCGCGTATCGCGTGTGCACGATTGATCGAACTGTTTGCTCTGTCAGGTGTGCACGCGCACCGCCCGTTCCATGCGAACGGGCCGCTCGATTTTGGCCACGTGCGTGCACCTCGTGAACAACGAGGGAGCCGATTGCCATTATCGCGATAAAAAAAAGAAAGAAGCCAGATTGCCGCGGCTGTCGTTCGTGGAACATTTTTCGTTTCCCTCCGGATACCTTGCCTCGTACACTCGACAACTCGCAGCGTTTTTCGAGCTCAGAAGAGTCCAACGAACACAAGCTTAACCACGAAGATAGGAACGTTGCTTGTATGCACACAGAAGGAACGAGAACGCGGCGATAACGTTTTGATATCAGGTGTTGAGACCGATAAAGCACATTCCAGGCACCAGTTCTCATACTGCACGCCGTAGGTACGTCGTGTCAACAATTTTAGTCCCGTGTCCACCCGGTGGTTTTCACGCGGTTCGTTCACCCGCGCTTCCGCTTATCGGGGGGCTGTTTTTCCCCCGCCCTCGAGCGCACAGGGCCGACCATGCTGCCAGATCGACGATGATCGACCCTGGTTGGATATCGTGCGGGCCCTGCGGAGCCTGCTGGCACTGCTTGCTGCAGAGATTAAGGATCGCGACTCTGTTTTGCAGGTAACGAGAAAGAACGGTCCCTCCTGACCTCGCCACGGTCGTGAACTGTGTCATCGCGGACGTCGTCACACGTACACGTGGCATAACGTACCCGTTTAAGATTAGATTGTACGTATCCGCGTTCTGGTTCGATATCCGCGAGCCCCATCGCTAACGGAGGGTGAGGACACCTAAAAGGGAACGTCTATTTCTGATACACCTAATAATACGCAATTCGTGCCAAGGGTAAACGCCGCATATTCGCTCTCGGGTCATTTAAATTTTCTCTTTCACGCGTTCGCCAGCTGGTCTCGCGGCGGGTTCTGATGGCTTTACCCGATATGGCGAACCAGCCTGGTACTCGTCCCGCGTTCGTAAGAGGACAGGTTTCGCGGTGAACCGAAAGTGTGCTAGAATCGCGGAAGCCTCGTGGTCGATCGTATTTTTGCCCCGTAATCGCGAGTCTTGCGAAGGGTTGCGTTGTTTTTCCACTATCGAAGAGGAGCGACAGTTTGTAGAATTTTTCTTGGGAATATTGGTGAATAAATTTCAATGGTTGAGGGTGTGTGTCGATTATTGATCGTTGAACGAACTTGGCTTACTTTCAGAGGGATTTTAAGAACGCCATTTTTGAATCTTCAAGTAGAATTGTGCTTTCAGTCTCGTCGGGTTCGAAGCTGCAATTTATGTTAGTAAAATGATATTGCTTGGGTGTCGAGTATCGTTTTTAATTTTTTAATTCTGAATAAACATGGAAATGATCGTTCTGGAAATAAAGTTGAATTTTTGTAGAAACATTTTAGTTTTTTTAAACTTGTTTCATAAATAGTTAGCGGGGAATTTCATTTCGAGTATGTAAAAACAAGTTTTATAAAAAAATATCAACAATTGTTCGAGTTATATCAATGTAGATGAAACACGTGGTTTTAGAGGTAAATTATGCAAATAACCTTTTGCTTATTCAACTTGCACTCGTTCTGGTATACTAGTTTCATACCGTGGATCTTTCTTTACCTCCATTTTGGTATTCTTGGTCGTTTGCTTCTAATTTACAGACACTTTGAGTCACTTTGAATCTTCGTGGTAGTTGTAATTCTTGTATTTTATGCTTCCACGTTCTAAGTTTCTTCATCCATCGATATTCTATGGAAATTCAATGGATACAAAAAGTATTGATACAGAACCAAATTTCTACCAAAATTTTTTCTCATTTTTCCTAGCTGGAACGATTGAAACTCATCTTCCAAGCGAAGATCAGCGAAACATTCTTCGCCCTTTGGCGAATCAGAAGTCTTCGATCGAAGAATTCCTCTTCCGTTGTTGCTCGAAAGGACAACTCGGCGCGGAAATTCGATCAGCCGCGACCTTTCCATTCGACTTTTACGCGAGCAACGTTTCATCCACTTCGAAACACGAGGTGCACCCTAGAAATTGAATCGCCCTTTCTCTCCCACGCAGCGCGTGGCGCTGCGCAAGAGTCGACATTCTTCCTGTCCTCCGAAGAAAAGAGTTCGCCTCTCGGAGATAATTCGTCGCACAGAGTCGTAAAAGAATTCCCCGTTTTCCTTCGTTTTTTATTTTCCCCTCTCGCTCTCCGCCTCAATTGTTCCTCGAGAACGTTGAATGACGACGGAAACGAAGGGCAGAAGACTCCTCTGCGGCCACTCGAGGACGAAGATAAAGGAGGACTAGGAGGACGGCCTCGAAGACTTTCGGCTGGCAATTTCCGCGGCTCGAATCTGGTTTCGCTCTGGAAACCGCCCCGCAGGACAGCGAGAGCAACGAGGGCCAGCCCATTGTTCTCCCGCGGTCGGTTCTCCATAAAATACCGGGTCGAACCACGTCACTATGTGCCCGCGATACACGTGTTACACGATGGCCGCACGAAATTCACCGCTCGTCTGCTCGTGATACGTCTCTCTCCCGCGGACCTGGCAATGTATTCATAAAAACCGCGTGTGTATACTCTGCACGAATGGCCGCCCCTTGTTTGGGATCATTCCGGTGCAACCGTTCCTTTCAGGAATTAGACTTTTGTTGGGGAACCGGCTTTCCAAACCATTTACGACCGCGGAAAATCCTGTAGAGGGAATGAAAACGTTGGAAATCTTGTGATCTCTGGTACAAACCTTTTGTTAACCGAGGACCGAGCATATTGACGATTGATGATACAAATTTTGATAGGAGAAATTTGTTATATGGGTGTTGGAGAACCAATAACCAATTACTGAACATATTGACGATCAATGTTACAAATTTTGATAGGAAAATCTTGTTATATCGATGTCAAGTTGTTGGAGAACCAATAACCAATCGTTGAGCATATGTATTGACGATCAATGATATAAATTTTGATAGGAAAATTTTGTTATATCGATGTCAAGTTGTTGGAGAACCAGTAACCAATGGCTGAGCATACTGACGATCGATGATACAAAGTTTGATAGGACAATTTTGTTATATCGATGTCAAGTTGTTGGAGAACTAGTAACCAATGGCTGAGCATATGTATTGACGATCAATGATACAAATTTTGATACGAAAATCTTGTTATATCGATGTCAAGTTGTTGGAGAACCAGTAACCAATGGCTGAGCATACTGACGATCGATGATACAAATTTTGATAGGAAAACTTTGTTATGTCGATGTCAGGGTATTGGAGAACCGTGATTTTGTCTCGATCACCGCAAAAGATGCGAAAGATCGTCAGATCGGGTGGGAACAGGAATTTCGGTGCTAATTCCGCAAATAATCGCGCCTGGTCACGTTTCGCTCATCCCAAACGCGCCTCGTAACTCGGTTTTTCTCTGCGCGCCGGTTACGTGATCGTTTCGTAATGATGCGGTCGAGTTAATTCGCGCGCACGCTCGCGCGGAAATCCATCGATCGACGCGTCCGCGAGCGGGTCGAAATTCACGTAACGACCGGAAAACGGCGGCGGTACGCGACGAAGACCGACCTCTCCGTGTTCAATAACGAGCAGATTACGTAAAGATCGCCGCTGGGCGATGCGCGATAGATCGTCCGCGACGCGACTCGCAGTGGTACAACAATCGAGTCGCGGCGTGGAATTGGCCGCGTGAACGCGGGGGAAACCTCTCGCGGATAATTGAACGTGCTGGTCGGATGCACGAGGAAGTAACAGCTACACTACGTCCCGATTCAATGGTATCAAACCTTTGCACTCGTATTTATATTTGAGGAGACTGTCAGGCAATTTGGAACTAGTTTTTGTATTCGATCAAGATGAAAACATATTACATCTCAACTTGGCTGTTTAGTAAGAAAAATGAATTATTTTTCATATTCAAGGGTCCCTAGAATCTAATACTAATAATAAAATGTAGGATGGCGACTATAAGGCGACCTTTTAGAACCTTAACCCTTTTAAAGGCTAATATTTCGATATCATTGAGTATTTAGACAATTTTTAAAGAAATGATTAATTATAATAAGAGACTGTATTCTGGTTTGCATTCATTGAAGAATATCTAATTAAAAACGTCGTTGTATTAAAAAAATAATTAGATATTCCTTGCAGAAATTAGAAATCTGATTTCAACGAAATTAACCGTGATTCCGTTCTGTTGCAACGTGTTTCTTCAAAGAAATAACAAGATCTCGAGCTAAAGCAATGCAATCTTCGTGGAATGAAAAACAAGGCAATCATGGCAAAGTGCTGTGTCTGCAGTCGTTCCATAAAGATACAATTATTTAAATTGTTTAAGTAATCTTGTATTTTGTTAAAATACTATAGAAATTTGCATAACAAAGGTTCACGTACACTCGCGACAGTTTGGCGAAGTAGGATTGTTTGTACGTTCAGAATGGTCGCAATTTTCCATTGCGAAGCGTTTAAATCGCGAAGAAAGTGCTCCGCTTAACGCGTGTTATCAATCGTTAGAGGAAGTGAAACGTTGCGGCGAAGCACCTGATTCCCCTCCGTCCAGGAGTAGGATAGTAGGTCGCAGCATTACCGCCTCGAAGCCACGTCTTTTAGACGATCTCTCTCTGCGAACGGACGTTCACTCTTCTTTTTTTTTTTCCTCTTCCTGTCTCCACGTTTTCTATTATGCGCCTTTTCTTCGACTCTGTGCGCGTCCTCGCCTAATCGTTGCCACGCCGGTCGTTTCTCAAGTTCGAAAACAAGGGCCGCGTCCTGCGGCGCCGCAGCTCCACGTGAAACAGGAAATGAGCCGGAAACCAAAGAGTTCAGAGCTTCAGCGGCATTCTCCGCCGCCTTTGTCGCCAAAAATGGTGTACGATGAATGAGAAGCTCGACACGGAACCTCCAACTACATCGTTACTGTTGCCTTCGAAGTCTTCCACGATCGTTCGTCGTTGGTCTCTTCCTCTTGTTTACGTAACAGAGTTTTAATCTCAGAGATTCGAGATTTTTACGGTACTGTATTACGCAGTTTTGAGGCGAATGCGGGAGACACCACGTAGGTCCCGTTTGCAAATCTATTGAAGAAATGTTGGCGAATCCCTGTGCGGTGGGGATCAGAATACACCCACAGTATCCCCTGCTTGTCGTAAGAGGCGACTAAAAGGGGGAAGAAAGGGTTAACAAGAGGAAGATTTACAAATGTGCCGTCTAAGGCTGAATCAAATCGTCACCTGCACTATATTTCTTAGAAAAGAGTAATAAAAAAATTTCCACCCTCGAAAATTAGCTACTGTAGGATGTAGCCTAACTAGCTTATTATAGACATCTGCTACTGGGGTTAACGAAGATGTAGAAGAAAAAAAATAGATATTAAATGCAAAAAGTGTGCAAAGAGAATGCATGGTGTGAGTATGCAATGAGAAAAGTGTAAGAAAGGAAAGAAAAAATGTACGTAGGAAGAAGATCGTTTAAAATAGTACAGGAGAAAGTTTTCCGTTGGGCAAAATAAGAGCATTGTGCTCTTCCAAACTCTATCTACTGGTACTAAAAAATCCAGTAGAAAATATTAAACCATAAATGTCGGTGACACCACGTTGGTGTCGCGTGCAAAGTTATCGCTTGTGTTCTGCTCAAAAATCTTACGTTTATTTACATACATCGTCGAAGTTTCGCGAAAATGGAGCGACAGAATTGAGAACTATTGAGATTAGTAAAACTTGACGATTTATGATTTCCTGAAAACCTCGAGAAACCCCCTGCGACAGACGAAAAAATCTGAACGAGTCCTACTGGCGCCAAACCAAAGAATCCTGACTTCGCGTGCGGACGGCATAGCGTTAACAGTGTTTTCGAGGGTACTTATGCAAGAATTATGCCAGCGTTTCGCAAGAATTCCAGCTAGCTTCATCAGGGAGTCGAATGACACGCTATCATTTATATAATATCATTTGACCTTTCGGTGGAGCTAGGTTTAAAATGCTTTCGAAACATTGGGTCGATTCTTTCTGGAGGAAATGGTGTACACCCAAGTCTCAGCAGTAAATTAATTAATTAATATACTCTTTTCCTATATATAAGCTTGATTTTTAAGTTTCTTAGTAATCTAAATTCAAACGAAGACAAAGAAATTAGACATTTCTTAAAGGCGAACAATTAAATGGTCAGTATTTTAATCCCTTTTGGTCAGTAGTTTACTGAACTGTAATTTAATTTCTTTTAGTCAGTATTAAAGTCAGCATAAAATATGTGAAGTACCAATGGCAGCTAAAGAAATACCAATTAGTCAAAAAACGTAATTATTTTTCGACTTACAATGAGTCTAATGGAATGAGTTTGATACCAAAAAGATTAGTATAAAAATACTAAACAGTCAGTTCAGATTTGATTAATTAGTTAAATTAATACACGCACAACATAAAGTCGAAAAAACACAGTATTAAAAACATCCCATTATAGACTCTTTGTAAGTCGAAAAATAATTAAGTTTTTGACCAATTTGGTGTTTGTGTAGCTGCCAGTGGGGATTCACATATTTTCAAAGGATACTGACCCTTTCAAAAGTTTTTTCTAAAATACAGAATAAATTGTACCGCTCGTATTACACGAATTCCCAGTTACGAGTCAAGCGTACTCCTCCTGTCGAGCTCGTTTCTCTCGATATCAAAGCCTTTCGTAAAAAAATGTTCAGTCGTATCGATCTGCAGAACATTCCACACATACATGGCGAATAACATAAAGAAACTAGATATTTCCGGTAGATTACTTGAAAGAGGACGTAAAAGAAGAGAAAAACAGTGGGAAATTCGTAGAACAGCGTCTGGTTGTCGACGCTCCCATCGGATAAAGCCGGAACGGAGTCATCCTTTCCTCTCCGCTCGGAACGGGCCACTCGAGCGCCATCGACTCTGGATTTCCTTTCGTTTTCGATCCTCCTAGCCGTTCCGTCGAACGTTTTCGGGACGGGCACAATGGCAGAATTTCAAGAAGGATCGCGGAATCGCCGCCGAAGAGCGGGGAAGCGAATCGGGCCAAGAAGAGAGCCAAGCGGTTCGGACGCGTTCCTGTCGGGCGGTGCGTGAGCCGCCGCGGAGGACCGAGAGACTTCAATGCCAGGCTACGTGATCTCCGGAACGCAGGAGTGACGACACCAGTGCCGAGAAGGAGAAAGGGTGGAGCGAGACGGACGCCACGCAGACGGGTTGGAACGAGCGAGAGGGGAACAGAAACGTCATCCGTGACTCGAGAGGAAGAAGAGGACGAGGAGGAGCGAGAAGAGCGCGTTTCGAACGGTCCTCCAGAAGAAAGGCGATAACGCGAGTGGAAAATACGAGAGGCGAGCAGAATCGGGAGGCCTGCAGATAAAATAATCCTCTCGCGTGTCATTTCTCTAGCCCTCCAACGATTGAGTCGGTGACGAGAGTGCTCACTGGAAAATTGTTACAGATGATGGACGATTACCTTGGCCGAGGAAGAGCTTTTCCGTGTCACCTGTGCACTTCCTGACCTTATCTTCTGGAGAGACGAGAAATCGAAGAGGAGAAGGAGCGAGTGCGGGCCCAGGAATATTCGAATAAACGCCGAAAGTTCTAGAGACGGGGGACGCGCGCGTAAGATAAGGCGAAGCAGCGTGGCGATGACCACGGCTTAGACTGCGAAGAATGCTAATGGCCGAGGAATCATGGAAACGCATAGAAATAAGAGGAACAAGCCCGACGAATACTGGCAGGACTCCTCGATTCCATCGAATCATCCGGTGAAGGAAAGTCTTTCCTACCGGTGTCTTCCTCTCTCTCCCGCTCTCTCTGTCTCCCCGCTGTTTTCGTCCGCGAGGGGAGAGACCGCGCGCGCGGTTCGAAAAAACAAAAGACGAGCCGGAATTCCGTGGGACGAACAAAGAGCGCGGTATCCACCGGAAAGGAAAGGGTGGCGGACGAAAGCAGGGAGGCGAAAGAAGAAGAAGCGGCCGGAGAAAGAGGCGTACGGTATATAAAGAAGCGTATATACGCGCGCGACGTGGAAAGAAGAAAGGAGAGACCAGTTGTGGCGCGCGGCCACGTTGGAAAAAGAAAGAAATCGAGCGATACGAGGAGCGGAGGACCGTTGGAGGGGTATGAAACGGGCATGCTGGGAGGGAGGTAAGGTAGGAACGCGCAGCTGAAAAGTGGTGGCGACCAGACGACGAGAGAGGGCTGAAGAACGGGGGAGGGACGGGGCGGAGGTACGGTGACGTTGCTGGAAAGGTAAAGAGGTTGAGGGCGGCGGGGAACGATGGTGGAAGAGAGAACGAGAGACAGAGTAAAAGAGAGGGAGAGAAAAAGAGCGCGAGAGAGAGAGAGAGAGAGAGAAACCAAGAGAAGGGGACACCGGCTTACCTCGGTCGGAGTAAAGCGAAGCCAACAAACTCACGTCAGTTCGAAGCTGGAGGGATGCCAGCGTTCCTCGTGCGTTCTTAACTTAACGTGCGCTATCGTGTCTCGTGCTCGCCGATATTTACCGCCCCTTTCAACCGCAGTCGAAGCGCGAGCAACCGCTTAGACGAGACCGCCGATCCGCGAAGTGAAAACTCTGCCGCGGCGCGTCGGTGAACCGCCAGTGTGGTGTTTTCCGCCACGATCGAGGCACACGATCGATCCTCGATCCGCTCGCCGCAGGAGAGCCGTGCGCGTCCCGTAGGAAAGCGGAGTGCGTACTCGGTGGGACCGTTGGTCCTCGATCGAGAAACTTCAGACGTGGGATTGAAGAACGTTCCAAACTCGATGTAACGAAACTGGACTTTCGATCTTTCTCGCCGCGGACGGTGGTTCCAAGAACGATTCGAACTTGAAACTCTCGAAGAGAGAACGAGCGTCCGAAGGAAACTTCGATTTCGCCGTGCAAGGTAGCGCAGAGGAAGTGTCGCGGATCTAGAGGGCGACTGGCGAGCGCGAATTCGTGCCGCGTCTCGATCGAGTCCCTTAATCGTAGCTAGAGGGGTGGCGCTAGCGGGAGAGGGAGAGGGGGACCTAATGAAAAGCACGGGTTTTCTCCCTCGGGTGATGCGAGCTGGGCGCAATTAAGGCGGTTAACGGAGTCGGGAATACCTGTCCGGCGGCGGGCCAAAACCGGTACGAGCGTTCTCCATGCGATATAGCGCGCTCAGCCGCCTCCTCCTCTGGTGCTGCTGCTGCTGCATGCAGCCTTCAAAAGGTGCATACACCTTCGCGTTGGCCAGCAAGCAGCGAGTCTGCGCTTCTTGGTGCCGCGCTCGCGTCCTCTCCGTCTCTCTTTCGTCGGCCTGTTCCCCCCCGTCCCGTGTTCCCATCTCTAACCGTGCGCCTCGTTGTACGACGGAACACGGACACGGTGTTCACCGAGTGATGTACCGACCGTTAATTGCGACGAGCAACCGGCGGCGGTTCGGTGTTCTCGCCGACAGTGCGTAAACCGGAGCGGAAATCCAGCAGTGGTGGGTGCGGGTCGATGTGGAGAAGAGCGATCGGTTCGATCGCCAAGGTGGATTATTTGTGCGTGCGGTGCGATACGGGGGCGGCGGGGATGTTCGGAAGGGCGGGAACAGGGAGGTGATACCGCAGAAGAAGACGCTGCTCCGGAGCGGTTGGAAGAAATCGCGCGGACAACGAGGGAAGAGTAGGAAGAGGAGGAAGAAGAAGGAAGAGGAGAAGGAGACGCAGGAGAGGATGAGAGAAGAGGAGACACGGAGAGGAAAGGAGGAAAGGAAAATGGAAGGTCTCGAGATATAGCGAGCCATTGAGATTCTTAGCTTGTTTCGTTAAGAGTTGGGCACACCGCGAGCTGCGAGATAAGTCCGTCCATGAGGTTTGAACGAAGGACGAATCGTTGAGAAGCCACGCCATGAGAATCCTCAAAACGCTGCACTGGTAGGTTTCAAAACGGCGTTGACTGTTCTTCGCGCGGTCTTTCCGGCTCTGCGCCTCTCCACCGGTACCGTCGTCGCCGCGTTAGCCGCGGCGCGCACACCTCTCCTCGTTTATTGCCTGGCCGCGGTTTCAAAAGCGGCTTCGCCCGGAAAGTCGTTCGTTAATCCCCGGTCGGGGTGTTCAGATTCCTCTTTGTATGGAAATCGATTCGACGAAGCAACGAGAGGGAGGAAGAGAGTCCGCGTTCGCCTGAGAATCCGTCCGGGGTTTCCCCCGTTCCTCGCTCAGCGAGGACGGATGTTAAAAACTCGTCTACGAGGCGTCCTGTAACCGCGAACGCGTAGAAAGTCGCAGGAGTCGACCAGCCCACGAATTTTCGTCGCGAGCAACACCACCTCGGTGCCTGGTACGCGTTTCGATCGTCCCACCGGAAGCGTCGCGCTGCGTAAACTGTATTCGAGTCCGATCGACGGGCACAGGTAGAACGGAACGCGATGTATGCTCGTTTTCACGTGGAAATGGTAGACGCGATAGCCGGAACGGCACTGTAGGTCAGCGTGTCGATGTCGTAAGAGGTTCAGGCATCCCACAATGCCCGTTTGTACGACGTTCGTCCCGGCCGTTACCGCGGAAGTACAAATATCAGGTATTCGCCGCGACCGGCGTTAACGAGCATGAATAAGCGGGCAACGGTACTCGCGCGCAAGAATTAGGCACGTTTCGACGTTCGAACCGAACGAACTTTCATCGCGTTCCGTGTGGGGAGAAAACGTCTCTCCTAAACTTTGACACTATTCCTCCTGAGGAATTTTTACGGAGCGCGATGGTTACGTAACCTTCGTTGTTCGAACGGGAGAGCCTCGAACGCAAACACGGCTGCGTTCTGGCGTATAGTAGCCGGTTCGTCGTAAGAGGGGAAAATCGCGTGTTTCCGTTCCTACGGGGCCTGCTCACCCGGGCCCCGCCTTCGGCCAGGTATCGTTCGCGTTTCACCGATCGCGTGGAATAAGGCGGCGAGTGCAACGCGTTCGCCCGGTGACGTTTGGCATTCCGATTTTTCCCCTCCGGCTGGAATTCCTCGCCGCGAGTCTTCCCACGAGACGAACCTCCCTTCCGCGCGTTCAACGCACGCGAGAGAGTCGGGCCCGTTCGAGTTCCTTTCGACGCTGCGCCCGTCCCTCCTCTTCCAGCGACAATTTTCAGCGCCACGTCGTAAACAACAAGGAAGAAGGTGTACGCGTCGCGAGACTCGCGTACACGAAACGAGCGATCGGTGAAAATCGCGTCGACGAGTCTCTCCCTCGAATCGCCCCTCGTTGAACGCACCAACCGCCATTACGCTGGCGGGATTAAGCAGTCGCGGTTCCATTCTAGAGTTCCACGGCCCGGTTCGTTTTGAAAAGATACGCAATGGAGTCGTCCAGCGTTTCTGTAGAGGCGGTTAGGTCGGAAGTCTCGCAGCGGAGACGTAAGGCAAGATGGGACGGTTTTAGCGAATTCCTCGCAAGAAGAGGACGCCCGAAGAGATTTCGAGTGCTGAAGAGGCGCAACGCGATTAGGTCTGTTCGGCTTTGAGCCTCTCGGACGTGACACGGGGTACTTCGTGGAACGGACCCGGACGAAAACCATACACTTTTAGGATAAAGCGCCCCCGAGTATTCCCCGAAACAGACACGGTGTCTCTTTGAATTATCGGCTCGTTCGACATTCCGTTGGATAACCAACGCTTTCTTCTCGCTCGAATAGGTTGCCGCCTAGAAATCTATTGGCTTACAGGATCGAAGATCGCGCACAGGTTGTTCCAGTCTTGATGGTACGATCGTGAAGAGTAGATTCAAAATTTTACTACATTTTCGTTATATTTTTCCATGAAGAATCATACTCTTCTGGTTAGAACCTCGATTATTCAAATTAAACATGATTATGTCACTCGAACTACTGAATACTTTGGTGTAAAAGAGAAGATTGGTAATTTTGAGACATTTGAGAAACTTGTACCATCTACGTAATGAGAAAAAAGTATAATTCTCTGTCCCTTTCCACTTGTATGTCACCATATAGTCGCCATCCTACATTTTATTATTATATAATATATATTTATATTAGTATTACATATTATATTAATTTTCACTGTTCAAAGGGGTGAAATGCAAATAAAACTGTATACTTTTTACATTTTTCTTACTAAACCGACAAGTCGAAATGAAAAATGTTTTCATCTCGATCGAATATAAAAAAAAACTTGGAGTTGCTTGTCACTCTTCTCAAATACAAACGCTAGTGCAAAGGGTTAAGAGATCGAAGACTGTTTCAACTTGTAGATGGAGAAAAAGGAACGAAGCAGAGAAAAGCGCGTGAGAAAGGCGCTCGGGACGAGAATGGCGTTAACGGGCAGGAAAAATGAGAGAGTATCGGCGGTGTTTGAGGTCACTTTGCCGGTTCTTAGCCGTTTTCCTAGAAGTACCCCGTCGAAACGACCGGTGTGGTCGTGTGTTTCCTTTTAAGAGTAATCCCTATTTAAAGCGTAGCCACCAACTAGCCTAGATATCGTGTTTTCCTGCTTTAGACGAAAGAAAGAGAGAGAGAAAGAGCCGGTCGAGTTCCCCATCGCCAAGTAGCCACGTAGATAGATGCACGTATGCACTTTGTACACACGATGTGTCACCCAATACGTTTTATCTCTTCGCCGTTCCCTGTACCAGACGCCCATTCGATCGTGCTCTCTCCTATTGTCGCCCCTTGCTCTTTCCACCACCCTCGATCAATGGTAATACCACGATACGTGTCGCGATAAATCGTAATCGCCGTATAATTACTCGTATCCCCGGCAAACCGTTCGATTTGATCTCGTTTCATTGTTTTCTTCGAATTCTAGTCCACGTTACGATCGACGTGATACATTTCGAAATTAACCCCTTGACTACTGTTGGTGTCTGAAGGCGCTTAGAAAAGTTGCGCTTGAGATGCTGTGGGCGCTTGGAAAACTTGCGTCTGTGGTACTGTAAGCCCTTAGAAAACTTGCGGTTGGAAAACTTGCGCTTGTGATATTGTAGGTTCTTAAGAAAACTTGCGCTTGTGATACTGTAGGTCCTTGGAAAAGTTGCGCTTATGATACTGTAGGTCTTTAGAAAACTTGCGTTTGTGATACTGTAGGCCCTCAGAAAACTTGCGTTTATAATGCTATAGACGCTTGAAAAATTTGCGTTTGTTACACTGTAAACGCTTGGAAAACTTGTGCTTGCAATACTGTAGGCGCTAGGAAATCCTAAGGCACCGTAAATCCGTAGGCACCTAAAGGCGCTTAGAAAAATTGCAAAGCAACAATGCAGAATACAAAGAAATGAATAACATTGCTTCACTGTGTCAATTATTTTGTGCATATTTTACGTACATCGCGGGTCAATTCCTACCGTATGGTACAACTGGTCCGTCTCAAAGTCTGCCATAGTCAAAGGGTTAATGCTTCAACTATCAATATGGCTGCCTCTATTATTTCGGTATATTTGAAACAGTTGGTTCACGTTTAAATGTTTCTTCATGCTTAAACTAATCAAAATGATAAAAAATAGCTATCTTCTGTGACATACGATAGAAATATAATTCCTGCGAACTTCCTTGAAGTATCTCTTAAAATTTCGTTGGGTATCGCTAAAGAAACTTAAATCGCCGATAGTTCTAGCGTTCATGCGCTTTCGTTTGACAAATCTTTGTCGTTCTCCACAAATTTGTGCGCCAGGACGCGTAGAAACGGTTAAGGAGCAAGATCGCCGTCGCTGGCGTTCCTCGACGGCGATCCCTTGAAAAGAGGCACGGAGAAAGCACGTGAACTCGTTTACGATCGTGCACATGGCTCGGGCGGAGTATTGCGTGCGCGTTTTCTGTCGTCTTTTGTCCCGCGGGCATTGTCTCGGTTCTCCATCGGCGCAGCCCGTGGATTCACGTGGCCGCAACTTACGAGCGAGCGTAATGCCGTCGCGCCTCTTGTTCTTCGCTCCCTCGTTGCCCTTGTAACTGGATCCATGGTGAAACGAAGGAAAAGAAAGAGGGAAAAAAAAGAAAAAAAACAAAAATGGTATTCATACCATGGGTCCGCGATCGAGTTCCTCGAATTCGGTTGGAACCCCTTTCGTGCCGGAGGAACCGCTCTCCAGAAACGGAGATCTCGTTAAGCGATTCGAACCACCGGGAATGGCGTCCTCTCTCCGTCACGGGGACGCATTTAGTAGTCGAACGATATTCCTTTGTAGCTCACATAATAATCGCGGTTCACCTCCTCGAGATCCGCTCGGTGCTTACGCGCGAAAGGTTAACAAGCCTCGTCGTCGATGCTCCTGGAGTTGTTCGGATCTGGCAAGATTTAAATGACAAACGCGAGGCGCATCCGTTCGCGAAATGTCAACGGGGGAGGAAATTGGAGAACGGACGGGTCCGGGGCGCTCGCGTCCTTCTTTCCCGGTTCCCTTCCTGGTTCGTCGAGCGAACGATTAAAGTTTCGTGGACAGATGTTGTCCCATTTAGGTCCCACCCACGGGTCGCGATAACAGGAAAGTAATAACTTCAGCGGGGATGCCGCGGGCGGGGGAGAGCAATAAAATTGCACTCTGATTTTAAAATTGTACACCGAGCATCTGCGCCCCCAGCGGAATCATTATTGGTCCAATAAAGGAGAGGCACTCCGTTGTTACTTTTGTAGTGTGTATGTGTTCGCAGATTGTTTGACCAGCCAATGAAACGGTACGAAACACAGATTGCGGTTAAATTGAACCTTTAATATTCGAATAGTGAAACTTCGGCTATTGCTTTGGTAATCGAAGGCATTTAAATTTTTTATTGGGAATGTTGTCGCACGTTTGAGGATGTTTTCGATGTTGAATTAAATTTTGTAACAATTTTTAATCAACGATGACGATTTCTTCAGCAAAGACTCGCATCAGAACACGTTATCGCGATTGTAATGCTGAATCGGTCGAGCAACCGCGTGACTGCTCGATATTCGGCTGAAATTTCTAACGCGTTATTCACTGCTCTCTCATTCGATTGGTATTAGTTCAGGCCTGAATACCAGACCCCCTAGTCAGGGTATTTGCGCGAATTTTCTAAGCTCGCTTTCAAATTCCTTCCTCTATTCGATTTCTTATCGAACGTTTCATAATTCTTCTTGACAACAAATTAGATGGTCAGTATTTTAATTTCTTTTGGTCAGTATCCTTTGAAAATATGTGAAGCTCCAACTAGCAGCTAAACAGATACCAATTGATCAAAAACTAGATCAACTAATTGGTGAAAAATTAAATTATTTTTTGACTTACAATTAGTCTGTACTGGAATGAGTTTAATACCAAAAAGGTCAGTATAAAAATACTAAACTGTCAGTTTTTATTACGTTGGTTAGTTAAATTAATAAATGTTGTAATTGTTTTTAGGAACAAATATTATAAATTGCATGTTGAAATTAATACAATTATTTAAGCTGACTATATTTTATACATAAATAAATATTAATCTTACATATTTAAATACTGACTAAAAGGGATTAAAATACTGACCAATAAAATACGAACCATTCTTTTTCAATTGGAGTGTCTTTTCTTCGCACCCTCGCAATTTTCTTTCTGCTTTAGAAAATTGCACATTCACTTTGAACATTTAGTACAATCTTTGATAGAAAGTTTAGAGTAGCCTCTTCTTTAACTCTAGTAAAAGAGTAGTCATGTGGATAATATCATTTTTACAAAAAATAACCGTTTAAGTGGCTCTTAAGTGGACTTTTGGAGAAATCCAAATTAAAAAGTGCTATGAAGCGTGATGGCGCTTCTGAATTTCTACGTTTAAAGTTCTAAGCAGCGTGATGGCACTGCTTTCCTACTTATCAGTAGAAAATCTCGCATTATTGTTGCTGTATCATTATTATGAGTACCCAGCGTGCTGTCAGTTTAGTAATTCTTATCGAGTAGTTGGCGCTTTTAAGCACTAAACAAGAGGAGAGCGATTGCACCGTTTGGTACTCAAACAGTTAAAGGTTAAAGGTGTGTGGAGCTTAAAATTGGCATTGATTTTAAGTTCGACCATAACCAAGACCATCAAGGATGCAAACTATAAGTAGTGACGAAAGAGAAATTATCGCTCTTGAGGATGGTGTCCAAAACAATGCCTCGTCTCGGATGAGTTAACGACGTTTTTATTCGACTCCTGCGTTTGACCGTGAAAAGGATTTGTCTGCGAGAAAACGACCTCCACCCACTTGCGTTCGTTCCGTACGCTTTATGGTTCCACCGCGTGTAATGTGTTAATTTTATTTACGCGCCATTAAGACACAGAATTACGCTCTTTGAACGACGTCCACGGACAAAGTATAGGGGGCTGAACTCGAAGGGTTCCGAACGTTTGACCGCGGGAAGACGTGCCGATCCAATGATTAAACATGGTCATTTCACGTCTGTAAGTGGCGGTAACTTTAGGTGGCCTCGATCGCGTCTAAGAAACCCGTCCAGGTAACTCGTTATTTTCACCCGGTTAATTCCTTCCTTCCGTAGCCAACGTGCACACGTAACCCCTTGTGCGTCTACATACACAGATCTTTTATCTCGCATAAAAGTCCACCGAGGCACCGTTTTCCCAGTAGGTAAATTGCTTGCGTATTCCCGTTGATACCATTAGGTAGCTAAATATGTTCGAACGAACCATTGGTATTTTTCGTCTTTGTTAAACGTACCCAATTGTTCCACCATATTGCTCGACCCTTCCTTTTTTCAAATATAAATACGTTTTTACTTATTCGTATTCAACGTTCCGCCATTTTCTACGGTCCACCGTTGGAACACCTCGATATTTAACTGGAAAACAAAAAAAAAAGATCCGCTGTTTATCGTTGAACTTTAAACAGAGCTTGCACAGAGATTGGTATCGGATTCCGGTGGAAATTGGTGTCAACCATTCTCAGAGAGGTGTTCCAAGCGGTGGGCCACTTTGTTGTCCGTAAGTAGCCCGAGTGGAACGCTGGTGAATAGAGTGAACGACACAGCGTTCCTGTGCTCGTGGTGGAGTAAAACCGCGAGTGGAGAGAATAGGGAGCGAAGGGGAAGGAAGAACGAGAAAGGGGTTGTGGGGTTCGTCAGGGGCCGCGCGGGTTGGTATCGAAAATCGTTAACAAAATGGTGACCAGTTCCTTGCGGTTGGTGTGCCGACAGGTCCCGAAGGCGTAGCAGCAGTGGCGTGACGGACATACACTTGCAGCAGCAACAGCAGCAGCAGCAGCAGCTGCAGGAGAACAACAACAGCAGCTCGCGGGACGCGAAGAAGCCGCAGGAGGGGCTGGGTCCCGATGAGATGTGGGCTCCTGGCGGGCTTGGGCCTCACCGGGAGCTACCAGTCGACGTGCCCGACACCCTCCTACAGAAGGCCTACCCCAACAAGGTAAACAACTGCTCGTCCGATTATCGGAACGAGCTCCGTGGTCCCCGTAGCGCTAGCGACCTCGATCTCTCCTTAAACCTTAAAAACGACACCCTTAAATCGCCACTGCGCATCAACAACGGCGACGATCGCGGTAGAATCGTGTCGGCCGCCGCGACCGAATCCACGGACGTGACCGACGCGACCGGTAGGCTGTGCGTTCGGAACGGTCAGCCGCCGATGCTCAAGATCGAGCTGAAGATCGAGTCGGAGAACCTCGAGGACGAGGACGAGTGCGACAAGGAGAAGCGCGACGACGGCAAGGAGGCGGACGGCGACAAATACCGCAATCGTAGCCCGTCCACGCTCGGCTCGCCGGATCTGAAGAACCCGTTCAAGGACTTTGAGGAGGACGAGGAGGACGAGCACGCGAACGAGGAGAACGCCGGACAGAAGGAGTCCAGCGTCGATCAGGACGTCGAGGAGGATTACCCGTTCGCGAAGGAGGACTATCCGACGATGCTGAAGACCTGCAGCGACGATTCGGCCAGTCCTAGGAGCTCCTCCGGGAGATCGGACAGCACGGCGCCGTTGGACAGCAGTCTGGTGTTGAGACACGCGAAGAATCGCGGAAAGGACTCGCCCACGTACGACGCGAGGAGGATAGACCTCGGCTCGCCGTACAGACCGGTCGTCCCGGAGATCAAGATGGCACCGCTGTTCGGCCGAGCCAGGGACGCCACGTCGTTCGACAATCCCGCGTACGGGCTGGCCGATCTGCAGGATCTCCAGGGTCTGTTGATCAGATCGGACGAAGTGTCCGATCTGACCAGACTGATCGACGAACAGTGCACCATGCCCAGGATCCCCCGCGAACAAGGTCGAGCGTCGCCAGCCCGCGCAAAGGACCAACACCAGCATCAGCGCGTCAGCGAGCTGCTGCAATCGGAAACTGCCACCAGCCCGTCCGGCAAGTCCGTGAAGGTCCCGAAGACTCGTCGACAGACGGACGACCGGTCCAAGATGAAGGCCAAAACGAGGAGCCTGGACGTGGAGGAGCTAATACGCGTCGGGTCCAGCGACGACCTCGTCGGCATCGAGTCGGGCAGCAGCCTCTCCTCGTCCTCGAGGCAGCGACCGAAGAAGAAGAGGCACCAACAGATCTCCAGCGGCTACTCGACCCTGAGGAGCGACGCGTCGACCGATCTCGAGCACGTCGACCGTAGCTTTCTGGTGGTCGGCGGCAAGTCCTACCGCGAGGTGGCCGTCGACTGCCCGCCCGATTTCATTCCCGTGACCAAGTGCCACCCCGTCTATCCGCCGCCGAACAAGACTCCCGGCTCCAGCAAGCAGAACACCCTGGAGCCGAAACGGGAGCGTAACGGGACCCTCGGCAGGGATAGCAGCGCGGTGACAGGGACGATCGCGGATGACGGTAGCGCGTGCACCACGAGCACCACCGTAGCCTCGCCACCGCGCGTTCACACGACCGACCTTACTAACTTCACGACGTTAACGAGCGGCGATGAGACCGCCTCGGACAGTGTAGTCGCTAGGTCGCCCCGTACGCTAGACAGAAAGCACGACTCCTCGAAGAAGGTAAGGTCCAAAGTCAAGAGTTTGCTCCTCGACGGCTTCTTCTCTATCGTGCACAACGAGCCACGCCAACGCACGCGCACGCTTCTTCACGCTTCCGCTACCAGCACCGCTACCAGCATCGCTTCCACCCGCCACTCCCCTAATAATCGCCCCGACGCCTCCCTGTCCGCCTCTAACAGCGATCAGCTTCCGGACACGAGCTTAACCCCGCGATCCTCGAGTCTCTCGAACGCCACTGGGGATGGTTCGCGTTCTCCGCGCGAGTTTTCTGCATCCGTGGAGAACCTGATCGCCCGCAGAGGGCCACTGCAGGTGCGTTTCTCTTGCGATCTGACCACCGAGTTCGCCCCTACCAATGACCATCCTAACGATCGCGGTTCCCCGTGTCCTCTCGAGGAGAGGGATCGTCTCTCCTTCAATGGAGGCTCCTTCGACGTTGACTCGTTCGTCGAGAAACCATCCGTACGGTTGTCGTTCGTTCAGGAGACCAATCAAAATTGCCGCAATTCCCTCCGCGAGTTGTCCCGCGATAAAGATCGCTCCGCCGATTTCGACGCTTCAGACTCCTGGCAAAGTGGCGGAGATCAGTCCCTTGGCTTCGACGACTCCCCGAACGCGCAGAACCAGGCAAACTCGCTGTTGTCCCTCGAATACAAACGGTTCAAGATACCGGACGCCAGCCGCGACCCGTTCGAGGACGCGTCAAAGAGCGAGCGCGATGCTCGCGTCGCCTCCTCGCCCGTTTGCCTCCACGGCTGGCGTTCCGACTCGAATTTACACTCGCGATCGAGTTCGTGGCGAGTCGCGCGACCCGATGCTAGCCTCCACGAGCCGAGAGAATCACCGGAAGCGACGAAACCGTCCACGGATGCCACGAAGGAACGTACGTACGAGCACCTCGACGATCTTGGCGAGCACCAGGTAAAACTTTGCTTTGACCACTTTCTTCCCGCACCCCTTATTGTTGCAGCGGTTCGATCGATGCTCTTGCTGGTCCTTGCATGCACGTTTCATTGTTCGCTGTACGAATTCTTTCTTTGATCGCACTTCTTGCGGATGGATTGTCAATTGAAAGCCGCGAGAGCAACCAGGGACGTCGATTTTTAGGATTGTTTGAACCTTCGTTGATTCAATTTCGATGGATTTGCATAATTGTTGGAGAAACGAGACTATAGCTCAGTGGAGAATCACTTCGAGTCTTTCTATATAGAAAATGATTAAATTCTCGTTCCGATATCGGCGTCCCAGGCATATCGATCGCATCGAAGAGACAAAGGGCGATTTACAACGCATGCGAAACAGACACGAACGATTGACAAGCATGCCAAACTAGACACTTCCATTGTGACCACCTTAGATAGTCTCAGGAGAAGGTATTACCTCGTAGTGCACGTGCTCTGGCTGTTCTTCCTGTTCTTCTTGCTCGCGCCTCTCGACTCTTCGTCGCTGTCGCTCTCCCTCTCTCTCTTCTTCTTCTTTCCGATCGTTGCACTTCGCTTCCGCGTAACAGCGAAACAAATCGAACCGCGTGCGTTCGGAGGGCTTTGTTCGAGTCGTTGTACGGTGAAACGCGACCAGAAGACGTACAGTAACCAACGGGATGGAAATGTAGAAAGAACAGTGTGTAACGTTCGTCCACATGGGAAGAAACGAAGAAAAACGGCCGCGATCGCGGCGGCGAACGCCATGGGCGCTTTAATGCGAGCTGTGTTTTCTTTGAAACGGATTTCTAGGCGGGTCTGAACGGGGTGAAACCTGCCATCCCCCCAAGAGACCAAAAGAGGGCACCTGCCAGACCGCCGAAAGATAATCTACGTCTGTCCACGCAGAACAATAATGTGGAGAGCACCGACAACGCGAACGCCGAGCCTACGCAGCAGCAACTGCATTCCATCAGGAAATACCAGGTATGGGATCTTTTATTTCCATTTTTTCTTTTCTTTTTTTTTTCGTTTCTTTCATCGCTCGCGGAAAGTCTCTCTCCGCGTACGTCTCGTTCGACCGCCTCCGTTCGAGCAGATATCGCCGCCTCGCATCTTCGTCGGTTTCTGCTTCGAATACCTCGACGTTTTCGCGCGTTAGAAATCAACGTGAATAATGCAACGCGGAATTAGCGATGGGTGTTAGGCATAGGTGCAATTCTGAACGCTCGCCTCGCGAAGAGCCTCTCCCAGCATTCTCCCAGCGAGGCTCGATGCACAGCCGTAATTGCGTTCGTTTTCTTTCCTATACAACCCCGTTCAAAAGTATCGAGGGACCTTCGAAGGAAGTCATCGTGTCGCTGAAATGCTTCTTGCCTTATTAGGGGGAAAAGCTTCGTCGATGGCTCGCCGAGTATCTTATCGCGGACATTAAAATGTAATTAAGATAGGCGCCGCTAATGTCGCGCTACCTAAACTTCAAATTGTTCTCTTTCGTTTCGTATTAGCGTCGCTTGGAAATATGTTTAAGTTATTTGCATTTAATGTACATCGGATTAGAATAATTAAAATGGAGAGATTTTTAATCGAGATTAAGGAATTGATTATAAATAAAATACATAGAAAGAAGGACTGCTGCAAGAAGGGTTAGCTTCTTACTAGTAATTTAGGTTACGTTAGGTTACATTCCTGGTAGTTAGTAGTAATGCTAGGCTAAATTGATTTCTTAATAATTAATAGATTGATTTCGTAATAATTAGTTATTCACGATTCTTTATTTTCTAACTTTTTGTTTTACTACTCAGTAGCAATGTTAGATTAGGCTAGGTTGTTTGTACGGCGTTATTCACGTTTCTATCTAAGATTCTAAGCACTCAGACGAGCCTGAAGTTGACGGACGATCGCTGCGAAAGCAACGAAGTCGTAACTCGTGCCATGCATTAAAGATTCATCGGGAACCGAGCGTCCGGATACTTTTGAACCGCCGTGTACGCAGCAAACGAAACACGGCGTTTATTATTTGTAAATGGCGAATTATAGAAGCGTCACGGATGATGAATTCAGCGGCGTGTGTATCTGCATCGTTTGAAATTGAAATCCTCCGCCGCGGGAACGCTCATTCTGTTCCGTGGAAGCCAAGGATAATTGTTGCAGCCACTATGCAACGCTACGGTATCGCGAAACACCGTTTTCACGATTTCGTTCCGTCCCGATCGAACATTCGCGCACGTCGAAGGCACTGGGGGGATTATCGGCTGAGGCATTTCGGTGGGCGTGCAAAAAATCGTCGGACGCGGGAAACGTGTGGTATTCCGCATGAATAATTTCGCGTTGCGCAACAATGCGAAGCCCACGGACGATGGATCGCTGTTTAAAGGGACGTTGCTGGCATAGTTGTCCATGTTTCAACAGGAAATTACGAGGCCTGGCCGGAATGATCGTCGAACAGCCATGTCGACAGTTCTGTGGCCACCTTTTTTCTACATACTTTTCGATTTTCCAATTTCGTGATAAAGATCGTGGGTCACCTCGCTCGATTATTAGGAATATCCATCGTACGTGAGAACAGGAATTGGATCACGCGTTTCTGCGCGAGGAGGCATTCAGAAATTATAATCAGTTGCATCGAGGATCGCATTAAGATAAAAAGTTAGCTCTTGTTGTAAATCATTTTTCATTGACGATGCATAAACATGAAATATTATCCTTGTATAAACTCAGCGCGCTGTTCTTACGATGGAGAACAGTTGATATTCCTATTAGTTCTTCATTCGATTGTACCTGGTGGAGGCTGAAATGTTAAATTTGTAATTTATTTGTTAATTTATAGATTACTCCTATCAGACAGATTGTTATTGAGAAAAAGGGAGCATTTGGTAGTAAATCTTTCCACTGCTGGAATAAAATCTCCTGGGAACATTGTAGTAGGATTATTTTAAAAAATAGGACACCTCAGTTGGTGTTTCATGGTAATTAGTGGATGCTAATGGATCCCCATATAAGCCAGGCAGTAAAAGGCACAAATAGCTTGATAAAAGAGACTTCAAAGTTCACTTTACACTTAAAAATTGATCTAGTGGAAAAACTAGAAGGGTCAACATCCTCAACAATCAATATCTTCTATAAATATCTCCACGCGTTAACAGAAAGCAATTATTTTTATCTTCTTTGCATTCTCCTATTTTTTATATTGTTCAAGATTGACAGGAAAGTGTCACTGATAGAGATTCATAAGTACTAAATGAAAAGAACCGAATTCTCGCGAGGTTGCATTATCGTATGTCCGATTCCGACTCTTCTGTTTTCTCCCAGAAATTAAAGAGCCTCGTAGCTCAGAAAGCAACAGAAAAACCCCACTTAAGATTGGGAATTAGAGTGCATCCGTGGAAAATTCGTGGAGGCTCGACAGGTTTCAGCCTCGAGTGAGAAATGCCAGAACGCGCGGCGCGTCCCGACGCCAGCGCGACCCGTCCGCCGTATAAAATTCCCGCCCCGCCGACCACAAGTCAAGTGTGGCGTCTGGAATGCAAAGAACCCCGCGTAACAATAGTCTAAGATTACACGGGCTCCAGTGTAACGTTACGAGTGAGTTTCGATAGGTGTACGAGCTGAGTCAGAACCTCCTGGCTCTCCCTCCTCTCCCTTTTTCCAGGCGCCCTTTTTCCGTGCCTCGACAATCGCGCGTCTCTCCTTCGTTCTCCGTCGCCTGTTTACAATAATATAGTATAAAATATTAACCCTTTGCGCTCGAGAGGCGACTCTCAGTCGTCATTGCGTTTCATCCGGCGACTCGAGTTTTCCATCGACTGATTTTTAGTTTCAAAAACCCACGAAAATGGATTTCAGAGGTGGAATTAGCTCCAGTGAAGATGAAATTGATTTTAAACTGTTGAAAAGCGAGATCGATTGTATTCGTGAAGAAATTAGTGACAGAGAAAGTAATGTACGAGCGAGGAAGTCGTCGAGTGCAAAGGGCTAAATTATTATAAATTATTAAAATTAAGAAATCAATTGTGTTCCTCGTACATTCAAAACTACTTATCCGTAGTCAAGTACATGGATTTTCTTGTGAAGAACTGGTTCAAAATCACAGTTTGTCTATTTTTTGACAGTCATCTGTTGTTTTTCTTTAGATTTCTTATTCCTATGCCTTCAGACAAAGTAATTTCATAGTACAGAGTGACCTTGACTGGGGGTTGAAATGTTTCTAAATAGAGCTCCCTCTAAATAATGTTGCATATTTCAGCGTTCCAGGGGCCCTTTTTCCGTACCCCAACCATCGCGCGTCTCTCCCTCGTTCTCCATCGCCTGTTTACGAGGAAGCCGGATTTTTTTCCTCAACCTCGCTTCTCCTCGTCGTTAAAAACCAGATACCGCCGATCGTCGCGTCTTCGAACCGAGAACACGCGCTCTGTTGAACGATAACGAGCCGCCCTCCAGCAATTTCGATGATGTTATACCCGACCAGGCTCGAGGAATTCCAGCCCTCGATACCTTACAATTTTTTCCGTCCCTGTGGCTGCTTCCAAATCCTGTCTCGCCCCAAACTGTGCCCTCGATTCTTGTCTCGATGACTCCACGAACACTACCGCGAAAATGACACTTTCAATGCTTCCTAATTTCTAAAAAACTGAGATGATCACTGTAGGGGTTTAGCGAAGCACTTCGTGAGAAATGTGTAATCGTTGTTGATTTTGCATTGTATACTGTTGAGTTAGTTTGGTTTTTAGGTTCAGATACAAGTTCGCAAGTTTTATGTGAAAAAGATTCGAAATTCGAATTAGGGGAGGTGTCAGTTGTAGAGAAGTTAGGATTATGGGTCAGGGGTGGCTAAACTATGCCGTGTTCTCCAAACGTGGCGCACTGGATGATTACAAATTGGCACGTTGGATTCCTATCTATTCTTTCGAAGTAGGCGCCATAACTGAATCCATCTTTCAACACCTGAGTACTCTCAGTTCAATTCATACAGCCTTCTTACTCATCGATTCGTTTCATTTTTTGGATAGTTTACAATTGTGGGGTGTGAACAGTGAGTGTGTGTATGAGAGAGAAAGAAAGAGAGCGTGAGTGAGATGTGGCACGATTGAAATTGGCGTAAATTAATTAATTTAATTGTGTGATTGAATTATTCTTTTTTCTGTCATAAGCCAGAGGTCAACAAACCATGGCTACTTTGGCCTCTTGAATATGGCTCTGCTATGAATGACGGTGTCATGATTTAATTTCATGGATACCTTACTTACTGTTTCATTTATATCACTAAATAAAATCATTATTAAGTATGATATAAAGTTTCATCCGGTTTTACCTCTGGTTTAACCCTTTGCTCTTGGATGTCCCCTCAGAGGGGATATCAACATTGATCAGTGATTAAGGAAAATAAACTTATGTCATCGCAGTTTTTTCAGAAATACAAAAGCTGAAGGTTTCTATTGAAGTGGAAACTTTCTATTGCGTTAGTAATAAAAACTATTACTAAAATATTGCTATTTTAGCAGTTTCTATTACTAACATTCGAGGAGAAGCCGAGTGCAAAGGGTTAATTAGGACTTAAGTTAACCCTTTGCACTCGGCACCTTTCCGCGCACTAGCAATACAAATTATCGCTAAAACAGCAATATTTTAGCAATAGTTTCTATTACTAACGTTTCGCAAACAATAGAAAATTTCCAAAACAATAGAAAACTTGAGAGAAACATGCATTTCTCACAAACCTGCGGTGGAATAAGTGTAACCACCGTAATCACTAATCAATGCTGATGTCCCCTCAGAAGGGACATTGGAGTGCAAAGGGTTAAAACAAAGGTGCATTGCCTCTCAAAATAAATCTTAATCGTTGCACCGTTGATATCTGGCTCTATTGACTAATGAGTTTGCCGACCATTGCTATAAGCGAAGCAAAATCCCACCCTCATCCCCATTTTTCATCCCCAACTGTGAACGTAAGACGCTGAGAGAAAGGTGCTCGAGTTTTATGGCGCATCTGAACTAGTCTGTGAAAAAAAATTCCCGTACGGTATGCGAAAGATTGGCCACCCCTGTTATAGGTGAACGATCGTAGTCTAATTTACTTTTTGAGCAGTTTCGATCAAGTTTTTCATCGCGCACAGTCGGGAGAGACTTTGATGATTGCTGGGGAATGTTTTCCAGGGAACGCTCGCTGGCGGAATTACAGAAAATCCATCGAGTAGGTAAGAGCTGACGTTTGAGAAGCCGTACGCGTATACCGCGAGAGTAAACGGGGCTTCGTTCAGGTATTTCTGAGTTGGCAATAATACGGTATAGGCTGGAGCGGTTACATAAATTGGCAGAATCGCTTACCAATGACTTCTGCGTCAGCGACGAGCTTTATCATACGGTGGGCGTTGATCATCGCTCGCCAAACATGCCTCAGGGTCTCTGATATCGTGTCCACTGTAATTTGGTGACGAACTGCGTGCACCTCGATACGATCATTCTTACTATTCCAGTATTTTATTTCTTAAATAGGTTTTGGGGTTCCCATTTTTTTATCCATCAGTTGAATGCCACAAGCTGCATAATTAATATTATCATTATTAAAGGGGCAAAGCAAATATAAAATACAATAATGGATGCAGTAATAATTATGCAATAATATAAACAAAATGAGGAATATTAATTTGAATAAATTTATATTAATTTACACTCATTTTAATACGTATGGATCTTAGCTCTTTGGAACTTACGAACATCATAGGACGCATTGCATAATTTTGTAGTGCTCTGTGAGCATCATACCACGTCCTTTAGATTTAAAATTACCACAGAAATAAAAATTGGACAATATTATCGAATATTATCGAAACCCTTCAACAAAAGAGTTACAATTTTTTAAAAATATGCCAAAATCCTTCAGGAGACCGTACTCAGCTGTATTAGAATGACCAGAGCCCAAAGAGTTAAGGACCATGGTCTTTGTTGATGGTTAATGGCAACAATATTGATTTTTTAATTGATGAGTGCAAATTAATTTGCCACAGAAGAGATGGAGAGGATATTTGACTATTAATTCTACTTTTATAGCTATTGTTTGATTGTTTAATCATTTTCCATACATTTCATTTAAAAGAAGATATGGAGTCACTAAAAAATGTATGCTACCAATGAATTAATTTACTAAATATGATAATACGATAATAACGACATCTACAAAAAGATATTATACACGTATCCTCCTCGCAGGGCGCTCGTACAAATTCAAGAATATACGACAAGAGAAAATTTCTCGATGCTCATGGAACGCTTCGCTCAATTTCATTGTTACTCGTTACCAAAGAAGACCATCTTTACTTTGATATTTCCAAGAGAATCGCATTTCGCTGGCTTACAGCATCGTTCAGGTGGAAATGCTTGCTTTGATGCGTTAAAGTGCGTCTACACCAGAGCGTGCAATCCGCGAGCAAACTCGAGAATTGAATTTCCTGGATCCTGAATAGCGATCAGTAAAAGTCTACGGACTATTCGCTGGTGCACACGCAACTTTAGAACGAATGTTTCGTGTCTCATTAATTCTTTGCTGTTACATACTCGTTCAGCACTCGTCCTTTGTCGATGTGTCGCATACAATTGTTGCTCGTCGAATGTGTCGTACAGAATAGTATATCGCGATAGAAAAGCGACGTCATTCGGAAAGAGGTAGGTTCTGCATGAATTGTGCCTTGTCTCGACCGAATTCGGAATGGCAACTAATTAAATAGTTGGCATTTTAATCCTTTTTGGTCGGTATTTTACTGGTCAGTATTCTAATCCCTTTTGGTCAGTATTTTACTGGTCAGTATTCCAATCCCTTTTGGTCGGTATTTAAATATGAAAGGTCAGTATGCTTTGAAAATATGTGAAGCTCCCACGGTTAAACAAAAAGACCAAAGCTCCCGCAGCTAAGCAAATACCAATTGGTGAAAAACGTAATTACTTTTCGCCTTGCAATGAGTCGAAATATGGAATGGGTTTAACCCTTTGCAGAGGGATGTCCCCTTTGAGGTAACATCAGCATTGATTAGTGATTATGGTGGTTACACTTATTCCAACAGTTTCTTCGAATAGTTTCTATTGCTAAAATATTGTTAAAATATTGCTATTTTAATATAAGGAACCAAGTGCAAAGGGTTAATACTAAAAAAATCAGTATAACAATACGAAACAGTCATTTTAGATTAGATTGGTCAATTAAATTAAGAAACGAACAATGTAAAGCAGAAAAAAAAACAAAATATTAAGTCCATTCCATTTCAAGTCGAAAATAAATCACGTTTTTGACCAATTGCTATCTGTTTAGCTGCGTAGTGGAGGCTTCACATATTTTCAAAGTATACTAACCTTCCGTATTTAAATACCTTGCAAAGGGGATTAAAATACTGATCAGTAAAACACTGACCAAATGGGATTAAAATACTGGCCAGTAAAACAGAAGCCATTCGGAATGGGTCGTGAAATAGTTAACGAACCACTGTTCCACAGAGGCATGATCTCAGCATTATCTTCCGAGCACACGATCTTCCATATGTTTAAATGTCTCTGTCCTTTGTTCTCTCGATGTTGAATGGCGAGTACGATTATGCGTTCGCCCCTCTTAAATCGTACGAGCCTACGATCGCGCGACGTACGAGGTAAGACAATTAAATTCCTGCCCCGGAGGTCGATCGAAATCGAGCCCAGTCCGAGAGGATAATCCCCAATTCCCAGGTCCCAGTGTCCCAGAAACGTAACGACGTTCCACGACGTCGTAACGACGGCCAAACAGCGCGTCGTTCCTCCATCGACAAGCGTATTTCGTCGAGGTACGATGGTATCTTCCAAGGAGCCGTTTGGATCGCGTCGACGTCCAATAGATCGGAGGTAAACGGATGATTCGATTGTGTAGGAGCAGCTGCGGAAACGGAAGGATGAGGAGGAGAGACAGGAGATACTCAATCGGTCGCTGCGCGGCTCCAGGAAGCTCCAGGCGTTGGAGAGCCACGCGACCAGCCTCGCGGGCCAGGAAAATCCGGCTTACGCCCAGGACGAGGTGACCACTATCGGTCGTCCAACGCACGTCGCCGCTAGCCCGGCGCAAGAAGTCGAGGAGCCTCCCAGGCCCCTCAGTAAGTCCCAGTTTCCCTCGAGATGTACATACGCGATGGTTCGAGGAGCCATATCGACTTAGGACTTAGCCAACTACTGCCACAGATCGAACTGTGAGCTGTTCATTTTTCTAAATTAATCCATTCGAGACGACTCACTTTTTGAGGGACGAAGACCAGAAGCTGAAATTTTTATTTTAATTTTTTATTTTGTTTTAACTCTTTACACTTGGATGTCCTCTCTGAGGAAACATCAGTATTGAGTAATGATTAAGCTTGTTCCACTGTAGATTTTTGAGAGATTTCCTGCAAGTTTTCTATTGAACTAGAAATTTTCTATTGCTGGCAGACGTTGGCAATAGAAATTGTCGCTAAACATAAAATAGCAATATTTTAGCAATATTTGTAGCTTCTATTGCCAACGTCCAGGAAGAAGCAGAGTTGCAAAGAGTTAAACCAGTCTTATTTCGACGCCTACTTTTTCCATACTGACCCATAATTTCAATTCACTATCATCGCAGACACGGTGAGCAATCCGTCTCGAATGGATTAACATGGACTAGTATTCGCTACTTGAAAAACAAAGAGCATCTAAAATATCATAAAAAAAGTCCCACATAGAAAATATGTAAATCAGAACCTCACGATGTAACTAGAAATTGGTTTTCCAGACGAGGAAACATTGAATTTACACACCAGAACATTTTTAAATGTTTTATTTGCTTATATATTCCAACATTTGTTGTGGAGAACTGGTTAAAAATCACAGTTTGCCTATTATTTTGACATTCATTTATTATTTTTTTTTCAAATTACATTTTTAAATTAATTTCTAGTCATAATATGCATTTGATGGACTTTTTGCTTTAAATTTCTTATTCCTACTCCTTCAGACAAAGTAATTTCATGGTACAGAGCAACCCCGGCTGGGGGTTGAAACGTTTCAGGATGGAGCTCCCTCTAAATAATGGTCGTTGCATATTTCAGCGTACGGAGAGGTCGTCGCGACGCTGGAGAGGCTACAGCTTCAGTTGCGCAACGTTTCCGGTGCTCTGGGCATCTCTGGCCCTGGCGTGGAAGCCGAATTGGAAGCAGTGCGGACGCTTCTGGTGCAAAGTCGTTTCGCGTCCGCTCTCAACACCTATCACACCCTCAGGAACCGTTTGAGGTCCAGCAAGGTTCTGAAATATCACGCTGAGGACGCTTCCGGTTTGGCGCGAGACGTACGTATTTATCTTGTAGATAAGCGATTGCTGCCTTCCAAAACAAGATAGTAGAAGGCAAAAATTTCAGGCAAATACAGCGCGAGTCTACTTGTGTTACGTATACCTGTGGTTTCTCGTTTCAGAAGAATTATGAAGGATATAATGGAACTTTGGATCTCAAAATATCTACATACGTATTTCAAAATATGTTCTCCAGTATTAAAAAAATTATATTTGAAATATTTGTAATGTTAGGAAAATTTATGTTGACGCATTGACGATAGATGACGCATAAACGCGTCATTTAAGTTGTTTGCTTGGGTGTGGATAACGTGAATATGTCATAGCTTAACTTTGTGTCGTTTTAGATTTACCATTTATTGAAAATGTTGTTTGCGAGTGTTTTCAAGCATACCATCCATAAAAGATATTAACTTTTGCAATTTGTTACTCCAAGAAGAATGATAAATGTTTAATTTTTAGTTATTGGAATGTTTTATTTTGAAAGTTATTGATAAAAATATTAACTAGTACAGTTGTCTAATTTTTCTGTATAAAAAGAAGCTGAGATATTAATTAGATTAGATTAAACTTAAATTATACGTTCCACGCAATTTAAAACAACTCTCAATAGAAATTATAACAAAAAACCAAAATTTATTGATCCTTAAAAATTTTAGATCTTACAAAATTGTTCCACGATGAGAAAAATTTAGGAAACACTAACTTAAACAGTTGTTACAGCTTCTCAGTGTAAGTTGTGTCCACGAACAATTAAATCTCAACATTTTTGTCAGCGTCACAGCGTGACCTCCTCAGAGGTCAACTGACACACTGATAATGTTTATACAACCCTCGTGGACCAACGACTTACCCTCTGAAGCCTCGACGACTGAAAGAACCGCCTGAAATCCTTCAGCTCGCTTGAATGTTTCAGTGCGTTGACATCCTCGAGAAATGGCAGTCGTCGTCGACGGCAACAGGTGTCGGTGGGGCGGAAACGATCGCTGCCGTGGAGGAGCTGACTGGAATTCTGACGAGCTACGACATGGAGGCCCTGTTGCTCGCCCACGATTCGATCATCTCATACGTCGATGGACTGCAACGGAAGCAAAGCCCGTCGTCTTCATCGCCGAGCGGTCCACCGAGCCCGACCTCCAGTTGGAGAGGCTCTCGAGTGGTGGACAACATTAAGATCATCAGAATCGAGAAAACGAACGAACCTTTGGGTGCTACTGTTAAAAACGAGGGCGACGCCGTTATCATAGGTACCCGTTTCATTCCTGTTGGATAACCGTGCAGGAATTTCGAGCGATATTTTAACTGTTCGACTGCGGGTACTTTTAGCAACGATATGAGAAATAAAATGGAAATAAGTGTGTAGAGGTGTCCCTCGAATAGCGCGGTATTGAATTGCAAGAAGTTGCGAATAGCATGGTTAAAAATTGCAGCAACCTTCGAATAACACAAGTCGCAAATATTGCTGTTAAAAATGTCTGGTTCATCTGGTTCAAAAATTAGATTGATCACAGATTTAAGGAGCTGGTGGGGCGACACGTGTCTTTGTTATACCGCATTGCTTTTATAATTAATCCTTTGAACTAGAGAATTTCCAGGAAGTTATCAATAGTTTCTATTGCTAAAATATTGCTATTTTATTGCTACAATTAATAATTTCTATCGTTAACGTCTCCCAGCATTAGAAAATTTCCATTTCAATAGAAAACTTGAGAGAAACCTGCATTTCTCAAAAAGCTGCGGTGGAATAAGTTTAATCTCTGTAATCAATAATCAATGCTGACGCCCCTTCAGAGGGGTCATCCAAGTGCAAAGGGTTACTTAATCTTTGGAACCAAGTGTACAAATTTGCTGTGCTATTCGAGAGATACCTGTACATTCTAATTCCATATCACTGAAGTGATATTCTGTTTTAAAAAACTATCTTTTATTGTATTTATTTCATTTTTATTTTAGAGGTATATAAGCCACATCCGATATTAGCAAAAATTAGTTTGTTGTTTATATACCACAACCCACCTCTGACTATAATTTTAACACGTGGTTTATAAACGACACCCACAGTTAAAGAGTAAACGTTTACGTAACTTTGATTGCGTCCAAAGGTCGTGTGGTACGCGGAGGGGCGGCAGATAAATCCGGGCTCCTGCACGAGGGTGACGAGGTGCTCGAGGTAAACGGCGTGGAAATGCGTGGCAAGAGCGTGAACGAGGTATGCGATATCTTGGCTGGTATGCAAGGCAGCTTGACATTCCTCGTACTCCCGGCGCCCACGAGTCATAGGAATAACTTGTCAAGTAGAAGGGAAGACACTAATCAGGTGCTGAAATTGTTTATTACGGAGGGGTGGAAGCTGTAGTTGCGAGCTTCAACTTATTTCATAATATGTTCTCATTAGATACAACACATACGAGCCCACTTCGACTACGACCCTGAAGAGGACCCTTATATTCCCTGTCGAGAGCTGGGCCTCAGCTTTCAGAAGGGCGACGTGTTGCACGTGATCTCTCAAGAAGATCCTAATTGGTGGCAGGCGTATCGAGAGGGCGAAGAGGATCAGACTTTGGCTGGTTTGATACCGAGCAAATCTTTCCAGAACCAGTATGTTAACGTTATCTCTGTAATTTGTAAATCAATTGATTTTTTGTTTCTTCTCGATGTTATCTCTGAAATGAAATTGATTTATAACAGACGAGAATCTACGAAACAGATTAGTATGTTAACACTTTAAGCCCTGGTCATTTTTATACAGCAGAATACAGAGTGCCCTGAAGGATTTTGACATATTTAAAAAAATTGTAACTCGTTTATTTATTGTCTAATTATCGATTTCTATGCTCCATTCGATAATATTGGTCAATTTTTATTTTTGCGGTAATTTTAAATCTAGAAGACGTTATATAATACTCACAAGACACTGTATAAAATTATGCAAGGCACCATATGACGCCCGTGGGTTCCAAAGTGTTAACGTTATCTCTGTAATTTATAATCTTGTAAATCAATTGATTTCTTACTTCTTTTGGATGGTATCTCTGAAATGAAATCGGTTTCATAACAGACGAGAATCCATGAAGCAGACTATAACCGGCGACAAATCCACCGTACGCGGTTCCAAGAAATCCAGTACGTTGTTGTGCGCTAGAAAGAATCCAAAGAAGAAGAAACGAAACAAGTTCGGCGCGAACTACAACGACGACGGTTATCCACATTACGCAACAACTGCCATCGATGGTAAATATCGAGGGGATTGGAACAAAGTGTCCAGAGTACGTTCACCTTCCCGTTTACTAATCAAACATTTACATTTCTTAGATTACGACAGTGAGGAGGTGCTCACGTACGAGGAAGTCGCGTTGTACTATCCGAGGGCGAATCACAAAAGACCAATAGTTCTGATAGGGCCGCCAAACATAGGAAGACACGAGCTGAGGCAGAGGCTGATGCAAGACAGCGAACGTTTCGCAGCAGCCATTCCTCGTAAGCGTTATTGTACAAATAACTCGAGCCATCTGTTTTACTGCTTCTACAGTATATAAATATACCACTGAGATGTATACACAACATTTATGAACTACTATATGAAAAGAAACTTTTAAATATGATCTTCTCTGTGTATGTTCATACAGGCTTTCATCTGGTTCACAAATTGTTTGAAAATTCTGAAAATAATAGTTCAGATGTTAAAATCATAGAATTGGTAACACGTAGAACTGTTTAGAACGAGATCAAGAAATAGTACAAGCTTTTTATTGTGGAAAACAGATTTAAATGAAATATCGAATGAAATTATGAAAATTGTAAATGTAATCCTTTTAAAATTACTTTGCGAGGTGAAATCAAAGAGATTACTCAAAGTACTAGATCGTTCTTAATTAATCGAGTAATTTTGACTGTTTCAGATACGAGTCGTCCTAGAAAAGATTCCGAGGTAGACGGCCAAGACTACCACTTCATCTCTCGTTCCCAATTCGAGTCTGATATTCTCTGTCGGAAGTTCGTCGAACACGGCGAATACGAGAAAGCCTATTACGGTACCTCTGTAGAGGCTATACGGTCCGTTGTAAATTCCGGTAAAATTTGTGTTCTTAATCTCCATCCGCAGAGCCTGAAGATCCTTCGGAATTCAGACTTGAAACCATACGTGGTGTTCGTCGCGCCGCCTAGCCTGGAGAAGCTACGGCAGAAAAGGATCAAGAATAACGAGAGCTTCAAGGAGGAAGAGCTGAAAGACATAATAGAGAAGGCTCGTGAAATGGAGGACAAATATGGACATTTGTTCGACATGATCATCATAAACACCGACACAGATCGAGCGTACAATCAGCTGCTGACGGAGATCAATTCGCTGGAGAGGGAGCCTCAATGGGTGCCTGCGTCTTGGGTTCAGTAAATCGTTGAACCGATACCTTCGAAACACCAAGCCGGATCTCGCTGAAACGACCAGCGAAGAGGCCAGTAATCAAGAGAAAAAGAGAGAAAGAAAAAAAGAAAGAGAGAGAGAGGGAGAGAGAGGCGGATTTAAAGTCTGACCGGAACTATTTCCAAGGACTGGTTCTTCTACTGGTGCCTGTTATACAATTCTACGTTTCGTACCACGCGCGTAATTAAACTCCTTTGCCAGACTATCGTACTTCAAGTACCGCTGGTTTTGGTGTAGTCTTCCGTGTCGTCGTATTTGGTGCCATCCGATATACTCGAGGATCGTCGTCAGCAAGCATCTTAGGAAGCAAAGAAAATTCCCGTCTCGTTGTAACTTTTCGTTCCTCGATTCTCGAACTCTAGCGTCATCCGAAAAAAAAGGAAAAAGAAGCGAAATGGATCCCGGTTTCTAGAGTCGGATCACGAAGGATCCCACTTCCCATCGTAGCCGACAACGCTCTACTTCCCGCGAGGAGTATTCGTAATTCGTATAGAGAGGTGTACGCCCCGAGGAAAAGTCGCTACTAATCCGCATAAGATATCGTATAACGTTTTCCAAAGATGTGTGAATCTTGAAAGAGATCGTTCTAGTTCTTTCAGAAGTCGCCAGAATTTTTCCAAGATAGACTGAGCCGCGAAGAGAGCCGGAGAATCGCGAAAATCTTGGACGACAGCAGCTTCTAGCACCCGCAGAGCACAGAGAAAGACTTGGAAGCGTTCGTCGTCGCTCACCGTCACAGTTTCCACGGTTTATCCTAGGGTTAGAGGGGGCACGCGTCCCTGCTGCTGTGTTTTTTCCAAGTCCAAAATGTTTCGCGAAACTTTGCATGTTGTTAACGGTTGTCGTTGAACCACACTTTCTCGTATTCGTAATTTCGTGTGAATTAGTAATCCGGAGAAGGCGGTACTCATAAACGTTTCATCGTTCGCCTCTTAGGCACTCTCTCGTTTTCGTTTAGGGAAAAGAATCATACTTCTAATCCAAGTAGACCTCGTTAGTACGAATATAGTACTTAGGCTCGCGTGTGAATCAACGTAAACGCAGGATATTTGGGACACTCTGGAGCAAAGAAAATTAACGATTATATTCTTCTTTTTTTCCTTTCCCTTCTTTTTTCGACCCGATAATCGCACATCATTGCAGCCATGCATTCACAGTCCACTTGCATTCTCTTTACTCGACTAGCAATAACGCAAGGAATACCCTTCGAGTCGAAAGTTCTCGCTAAAACAAGCAAAGCAGAGCACGGTGTCGTGGCTCCAATGAAGAACGTGAACAAATTTTTAAACGCCAAGCGAGAAGCAAATACCGCGTCGACGATCGATCGTTTTTAATCTGTGAACAGGAAACATTTTCGACGATGTAATTTAATTTCGGTGCCGTAAACTCGGGTATTTGAAACGCGAGAAAAGGGGTCGCCAATTCCTACCTTTTCGGTCCGCTATTTGAGGGAGGTCGGGTTAGGAAATCACGCACGATGGTCGGACAGTTGTGCCACGTAATCGGGCAGCGTGTTATTAACAGGAGAACTGAAATGTGCCAAAACGTTTGTTCAGAGTTCGTTCAAAGAAAGACGCATAAAATAAGAGAAAAGAAAACGTAGAGGAGAAAGAGAGAAAGAGAGAGAGAGAGAGAGAGAGAGAGAGAGGTAGATGGAGGGAGAAGGAAGGAATATCAGGAGACACGCTCAACGGCACTTTCGTATATCTGTCATTATATTAATTCTGTAAATATTTGTGCACTTGTATAGAAAAAAAGAGAAGATGAAAATAAGAAGTTATTATCGTTATTATTATATAATTATTATTATTAGTAGTACTGCTATTATTATTATTATTATAATTATTGAATTACGATTATTGTTATTATTATCATCGTATCACCCGTACTCTTTTTCTTGATCGGTTGAGACACGAGCGTTTTAGGTGACGCGAACGAAGGTCAGTACACGATATTGTATCGTTTAAGTGATTAATCAAAACCACGGACGACAGCCTTCCTCCTTTTGTTTTCTAGCTAGACCCCGTGAATCGAAGTGCATTAGGATTTCCCATTTAAGCAGCGCAACACCGTGCGCGCAGTGTACAGTGTGAGTGAGCCCGAGAATGACGCCTGTTTCGAGAGCGCGTGTACGTTATGACTTCTTTTCCTTTCTCTTAACGATCTTATTCATTTTATGTGCAAAATAAACGTACAACTTCAACAAAGAGGAGAACCATCCGCATGTATGCGGGTGCACACGTTTTTTTTGTATCTACGTACGGCATATACGCACACATGTGTCGCGGAAGGTGAAGAGGCATTGAAATAACCTAACCACCGTGTTGTGAAAACAGAGCTGTATAGGTATTCTTTAGCTGCAGGGACGGATCGAGACAAGTGGAAACTCTAAGCGATAACAAATTTCTGGGTCCCTCTTTCGAAAAAAAGTGCAATTTAGAGGGCATAAGTTTAACATTTGGTTTTTAGATTTGTGTACCTTTTCAGTAATTTCCGAAATATTTAAGTTAACCTCTCAGGTACGGCTGAACTTTGCGCGGGCAGTTTCTCTGTACGACAGTTTGGCACGAATTATGCGTAAAAAATATAACAACGTGCGATGGACAATGCTGTTCTCTACGCGAGCACACTGGAGTGAAGTTTTTGATAACTTATAATTTTACTTAAAGATACGATGCATATACTTTAACTGTAACAATCTACTTTAATAATTAATAATACAAGATGTCATCTGCGAAAGCCACTGTAGCGGCGCATCGTATCTAAGAGGTTAAGATATTTTAAGACTTCGGGGCCCTACGCGGCCGTTTAGTCCGCTTATCGCTAAATCCGCCCCTGTTTAGCCACTCTTCCTTCTCTAAAACTATAAAACGTTTTTTTCTTCCTTTTTCTCAACACTCGAAATCTTGTTTTCTGCTGAAAAAAAGGTGTTTAGATGAGCGATACCCTAGAGTCGTAACGTTGTTTAGAAGTCTGTGATGTGTTAGGTTAATCGAGTTGCGTGGATCGTTCATCTCGACGTGGGGCCGTCGATTATGGAAACGCCAGAAGCCGGAAGAGGGGATCGGAAGTGTCATTCGGCGGTGATATCGGTTCGGAAGCGACGCGCGGTATAATTAGCAATAACCAGGCGCAAGGGTAGTGTACACAGCGTACGGCCACGGTAAAAGAAAAAAAAAACAACAACAACATTCTAAAGACAAGGGGAAAAAAAAGACTAAAATTAGCTCTGATGCGCGTTTACTATCTATACATAGGTATATGTTGAATCGTTTAAATAGATCACGGATAGAAGAGGCGAAAGGCGGAGTGACGAGCGTCGCGAGAAGAAGATCGCCATTTTTATTCGAGGGGAACGTGTCACACATGAAAACGTTACGTGAAGGAAAGGCGGAGGAGACGAAGCGGACGATGCGTTTTAATCGGAGTGGGCCTTGGGATTGAACTCGAGCGCGGTTAGAGACTGCTGTTTTTTCAGAAATATTATGTAAATAGGTGACAACGTGGAAATTACCGTCGTATAGACAAATGTATAAATATATATAGAAAGGGTGAGATTTTAATCCCAAGTTTGAACCAGAGATATTCGTTGATGTTATTTAAAAGAGATGTATCACCATTTCAAACCCTTAATTTCCTCCCTCTTTTGTTCTACAGGCACGGTGGGTATCTGCAACGGGACACGAATGATTTATCGTACAAAAGTATGCCTTGCTTCTTGAGGAAAACGATTTCGAGAGTCTACTGGCATTTTTCCGTTTCCAGCAATTGTGTTTATGTATTTATGAACGTAGACGGTTATTTTTTCGCTACTATCTTACTTACTGTCGATCTACATTAGCTTCTTAGTTTACAAAGTCTAAAACAAAGGTAATTCTATTACTTTTAAAAATTACACTTAGTAAGTAGCAACAACAGGAAGCAGATAATAATATTACCATGTTTGTAAATGCAAACGTGTAAAGAAAAAATATAAGAGGTCTGTCAATCAACTCATAATGTACTATTAATACAGATATACTTTTTTTTCTGAAAGACAAAGCGTTATACACAAAAACATTACACTTTGGACTTATTTTTATATAAAAGATCACCCTCTGATCGATTACGCCACAATTGCTGGGATACTACACATATATATTACACAAAATAAAGTTACTGTAATATTCGTAGGGTCGCTTGACAACTTCAAACACAAAACTCGATCGATCATCACCCTCGATGGCGTCGATTGGTTCTCCGTTGACGCTCGCTGCTAAGGACCATTGAATTTTTTCAGAATTCGCTGACATCAACACACATAGAATTCTAAGTAAGAAAGGAAATAAGTAATCAATTATAACTTTCGTTTCTCCAAAAATAGAGAACGATAGCTAGTTAAAAGTAAGTCCTTCCTTTCAACTTTCAATGCTCTAAAGAACAATGCAAAAGGTGTTTAAGTACTATGCTGCCTGTATTGTCTGACCTTTTCAGAAAGGTGTCACGTTTTGACGACTTGCGGAGATCAAATTCAATGCTAGCAATAAAGCAAACTGTACAAGAGACGTATTCATTCCTACAGACGAAGAACGGATTTTTCCTGTTTCAAAATTCCCTTAAAAGGTCACGCTTAATCGAAGTTCCCTGTTGCCTGCGTCCTATCCTGATCCACAAACACACCACCCTCTGGGACGTGAGAACTACCATCTAAATAATCTGTACGTACAGTAAGTCGATTCGAGAGCATTGTTTCTTTCTTAAATGACATTACGCTTATGTACAGTCAATATCAAACAGAAAGGAGCTTGACAATGCGAGAGGAGCAGAGAAGGGTGGCTAGCGATGGCCTCGACCTGCCTCGAGTATCCTTCGGTTAACGAATGCAGATTAAAGAATCAATAATCGAAATCATTTTCTGCGCAAGT
The DNA here is from genome assembly GCA_963969225.1 of Xylocopa violacea. Taxonomy (NCBI): domain Eukaryota; kingdom Metazoa; phylum Arthropoda; class Insecta; order Hymenoptera; family Apidae; genus Xylocopa; species Xylocopa violacea. The sequence continues at coordinate 29,477,689 of CAXAJV010000004.1, forward strand.
TCATTGTTCGCGATCAACTCCACATAGTTCAAACAAAAGATACAAGAAATGAAGAGAAACGCTATGGTCACGAAAGAAGGTGAATAAGTAATACGATCCACGCGGAAAATAAAGTAAAGGTCTAAGTTGAACGTGAAGATTATCGACAGAAAAGGTTCCAACTCTCTGATAAACTAGCTCTGCAGCTGCACGCACGATCATCAACATTTTTCGACGAAAGACACGAGTGTTCGAATGGGAATTCCAAAGATGTAGCAAACCAGTTGCGCATCGTTCGCTCATTCAGAGGAGAGGAGCTCGGAGATGAGTGGAGCTAACAATAAGCAGAAACGGGTGGAATCGATCGTAGAGTCGTTTCGCGTTTTGAGGCCATCGCTAGCGGAGGGTGGCAAGGCGGAGCGAAAGAAGGGGTAGAGAAAGTGGGGGCGGGCGGCGTTAAGGGGCGTCGGGGGCGGCGGTGGGCGTCGGTACGCGCATGTTTCTTCTCCGCGAAACGGATCGATGCTGGAAATAGCTCAACCCGCAGGAGAGTACGAGGTGAGTCGGCTTCGCTTTCGGCAGGGCCTTCGCGGCTCTCCACGCCCGTTGTTTCCTGTTTTCCAGACCAAAGGGAAAACGTAACTCGAGCCACGGTCCGTCTTCTTCGCGTTTCACTTCGCGAGCTTCCCTCCGGCGACGCAATCAGCCGGTTCCCCTCGTCACGACCTCGGTTCTTCCTCTCTTCGAGAGTCTCCATCGCCTCTACATTTTTCTCTCCCCCTTTTTTCCCTCCCTTTCTCTCTCTCTCTCTCTCTCTCGCTCTTTCCCTTCTTCCCTTCTGTTTCCTCTCTTCAGTCGACAAACAGACAGTCTCGTTGGACTTTTCCATCTCTGACCTCTCTCTTCTTCTGTTTCTTCTTCCTTCCGGTGCTCGTACCACCTCTCCTAGAGTGCGTGCTTCGACGATTCTCATCTACTCTTCGCCGCCGTCACATCCGCCGCCTCCGCAGCCGAGAGACACGCAGTCAGATCGAAAGAGGCAAGAGCGAGAGAGAGTCTCGATCGCGGGATGACTCGAAAAAAATGTGCGTCGTACCGATGTGGCTGACGAGGCTGGAATCGTAAGTACAGTAGCGAAAATAGACCGAGTACTCGGTGAAAGTGACGCGAACACCGGAGAACCGAAACGTGGCCGCCGCGACACGACGCCTACGCACGCATCGTCGAATCCGATTGATCCGCTCGTGAAAAAACTTCGCTTCGCTGGCTCAATGCGTACCAATTCTTGCGTCTAACATTCGTAGACGTTCCTCAGACTTTACGGATGACGAGGGACCGCGTCTCACCCCGATCACTGCTCCGTGCTCGTCTCCGCCTTGTTTCTAGGGTTTCCTCAAACGCTTTTGGAGTTTCCTCGAGGTGATTCTTAGTCGCACGACTGGTCTCCTCGAGAGAAAGTCCTCTGATCTTGCGTATTATCGTGAAATCGATCGTGGTGCCAAATTAGAGACAGAAATCACGCGGAACTCTCCTGTAATGCATAACTTTTGGTATATATTCGTAGTCAGGGAAGTATCGCTAAAAGTATAGCTCAGGGTGACCGACAGCGGCTTCTCGAGTATAGCTGACGCGAACAATGATCGTTGCTAAGACGATAATGGATCTACTCATTGAGAACTGGCTTGGTCGATACGCCTTGCTTTCCTCTGCGAGTTCGCACGTTCAATTGTGCATCGAGCTCATTATCCTCGCATTATCTATTCAGCCTCCAGTTCTCCGTTCCCTGTTCAAGCAAGTTTTCCGTTTCAGGATGGATTTCGGAGGGAGGAGCGCGCTGCAAAGCGGACAGGCGATTTCGCAGCGAACGGATCGGGGTTACGTTTCTGTAAGAAGTGAGAGGAGTAAAAAAAAACGGCTGGTCGAGCGTAGAGCATCGTCGGTGCCGGTATTACGCGTGCGCCTTCATAGGAAATCCGGTGGACAAGTGTTCGAGATAGTCGAGCGACACTCTTTGCCGAAACTTTTTCAATTACGCCTCGGATTCGAGCTGAACGGTCCACATCGTCAAGCGTCTCCCCTTTCTGCGAGTTCGATTCTGTTTCAACGACTCCCGATATTGCTGACTGCTCCATCCAAGCCTCGTTCGCTGCGTCGAACGGACGCGTCCGCTTGCTGAATTCAATTTGGGAACTAAGTTGGCAATTTCTAAATCTTCCATGGCGTTTTAAGGCTTCGCCTTAAAACATCATCGCGCTGATGGTCTCGCGTCGAATTTCGTGCGCAATTCAGAAAGTAGAGCACCGTTTGTTTAAACCCTGTAAACAGCTACGCAGACGGTGCTGCATTTCGTACGGGGTTTGGATTTTCTAAATATAAATTGGCACGCCCGCCATTTTTCTCTTCTATTGACCGCGCTCCGTTAGACCCTTTCCTTAAATTTTTCCAGCATTACGGTGCATTCATTCTCGAGCATACTCGCAACTGGAATTCGATAGAAAAGAGAATTAATTTCCTCTTGAGTAGCAAAAATGTAATACTTGTAAGATGCGTAGAAGGAGTTAACCTTTGCACTCGATGACTTTTTCGGTCGCAGATCATTTTTTCTATCACTAATTTCTTCGTGAATACAACTAATCTCATTTTTCAATAGTTGAAAATCAATTTCATCTTCGCTCGAACTAATTTCACCTTCCAAATTTATTTTTATAGGGCTTCAAAATGTCAAATCAGTCGATGAAAAACTCCAGTTGCTGTACGAAACAGCATGGCGACTGAGAGTCGCCTCTCGAGCGCAAAAGGTTAATTTGTGCACACAAATTAGCAACGTCGATTCGACAGAGACTTGTAATTGATTGGAATCAAGCCTTAATTCGGTGTACAGAGGCACGAACTGTACCGGTCGATAATCTCTATTCACTTGGTGACGTGGTTGGGGCCAAATTTAATTATCAGGATGTCGAAGATAAGAGTATACCTTATCGTGTCGGATATAGTCGTAGATAAAATCGTGCATTACACAGATATCATGTTCGATCGCTTCTTACATCCATTGTCAGGCATTGATTTCAGCTATAAAAGATTCCTTCGATATTGGAAACAAGAATGAACAAAGAGTTCCAATTTTATCGGCCTTTGAGTTCCCTAAAAGAAATTCTACGTTAAAAATCTTGGAAAATTGTTTACACCTTCGCTCAGTAATACGTATGAGGACACTTGTAGTACATTTTTAATGAATCTTTAGTATGTGATATAAATTACCATTGTTAAATGGTATTTAATTGAGGACTTTACTATGTTTATATATTTGGAGCATTAAAAAAGTATTTACTTTGTTAATTAAATGTGCTACTTTGATCTGACGATGTTTTGTTGTTCTAGAAAGGTTGCATTGCTGTGGATTTATTTAAATACATTACAATGCAACACAAACGAGCCACGAATACGAATACAAAAACATTCCATCATTTTATCACAATTAATATTCTAATTTCTAATTATTATGAAAAGTATATCATTGTTCTATAATATTCTTAGTCCAGTACTTAATAAGTTGCTGGCTCAACATTTTCATTGATAAAAAACAGAACAAAATGCCTAATATTTAACAAAACTCTCAACTTATATTAATATTTTCCAGGAATCTATTACAATTAATCAAGTGGCCTCATACTTTTGAGCAACAGTGTATATTCTTTATCAGTTACAACTCTGAGTTTCATTTTCTCAGCGAAACTCATTCTAGAGAGTAGCAACCCTTATCCTCTCTGAATCTTCCATTTGACGGAGTCGAGGAGAGACCTCGTTCGAATCGTAGAACCAGAACTGTGTCCGTGAGTGAGATTGTCGAGAACTCGACTCATTCCTCAGGCGTTATCGATTGTGGGTCCCTGAATGCAGGTGTGCTGGTACATGTTTTAGTAGAGCGTTAGAACGGTCCGCGACAAGTTCGTCAGCACACCGACCAACGAGACCACCCTGCAGTAATCTGGAGCACGTGCTCCCCCAATTATCGACGAAATTCCCTTTCGTGCAAGCTGCTGATTCTATGGTCGGTGGTCATTTGCGACCCTGGCTCAACTTCTGACTGAGTGTCGACTCGAACTCGTCCCAGTTCTTGCTGGGGAGTCGATGAGACCACCCTGAAAAATTCAGCTTATTTAGACAATCGTTCGAACATCTGCTTCCATGTATCTAATCTCATAATCCCATCAAATTGCTCGCAAATAGCGCACCTGAATGTCGTTGTCTCTAGGGTAGGGGTTTTCAAACTGGGTGTTGCGATACAAATGGGGTGTAGTATCAATTTTCACTAAGATTTAGCAATTTAACACATTAGAATCCATTTTTATAACATGACATCATCATTATCTTCTTGTTTAAGCTGCGTCTGCCACTCGTCGGCCATTCTTGTGGCTTCTTTCCTTAAACTTCCCTTAAACATAAAGGAAGTAATGAGAAATTCATTTAAACTGTTTCATTCATCGCATTGAAGACAACTGAGCATTAAATTTACTCTGTTTTTTCTTCTTTATCTAAGTATTCGAACCGCTTTAAGTATAACTGCGTACGCGATACTTTTTTAGTCAGACAAGGGTGCCACGACGAAAAAGGTTTGAGAATCGCTGTTGTAGGAGTACAAGTTTCCAGTCCGGTGTTAATTAAATTCCCCGTACGTAACGGATTAATATGCTAAGTAGTATCATCGTAAAACTTTAAGCTTCTTACCAACGACATGGATCCCTGTGTACAGTGTGCAGAAAATGTCACTCGCTTGTTGTACAATTTCACTGCAGTTGGCCAGAAGGTATCCATATATGATAAACGAGGACATGCAAACAGAAATATCATTTGTACCGCGAGTGTTGAAGCTTCGTTGAATAGAAAACCACCGACTGGTCCTACAGAACAGAGGTTCTCAAATTGGGTGCCACAGCAATAATATTTAAACAGTTTCATTCGTCGCATTAAAGAGAACCGAGCATCAAATTGTTATCATTTAATTCTACGCTGTTTTTCCTCTTTTCCTGAGTATTAAAATCGCTTTAAGGACAACTGTACCGCGAAATTAATTTAGCCTGACAAAAGTTTGGGGCGAGAAAAGTTTGAGAACCGCTGCTATAGAATCTTCTCAGTGACCCAAAATCTGGCAGGCGACTGTAAAGAAAGAAAGAAGAGATTTCTGGCATTCTCCTCGGTGATCTCGTACTAGTTATCAGCGAGCATCGCGAAAGGGCAAAAGGAAGGGTGCAGTGGACACCGTTACGGTACTGCTATCGATCGGGCTGTTCTGGCAACGATCCCACGACGCGTACGCGACCGTCCAAAGCGAAGATTTGTATCGTGTCGATACAGAGGAATTCCAGATAACGAACGCTTTGTTCTCCATGAAACCGGACGAGTTTCCCTCGTGTCCGTCGCCGTCGTTCTGCACCCAATTACGATCGAACCGTTCCAGGCCATCGGACGGGTCGTTCGGCTCTTGAACGAGGCGGGATCGACGTCTCTAGGCCTCGGCATCTCTCGCGGAAAGGGCACGCGAAGCAGCGCGTTTAGCGTCGTGCGCGCGTTAAAAAAGACCCGGACGAATTTAGCGCGGCACGCTATAAAGAGTAACCGGCTAAATAAAGATCGGTAGTGTGCAACAAGTATTCGAGGATTCGGCGAACGGCGTGGGTGAACGGTTCCGCTGGCCTGGTGCTCACGCATGTCGTTTATCTCGCGCGCTGCTCGCGTTCGCCGTTCCCTTTGCTCGATGGGCGAAGGGCGGATGGTGCTCGAAGAGCTGATGAAGCGTAGACTTGGTTAGCGCCACCCCTGGCATCCCGTGAGCCCACTTGGCGTTGTAATCACGGAATTTCACGTCAGCTTGTAGGCCACTCTTTAGACCCGATTAGCACCAGCACTTCTCGATTACCCGATTGAGCCATCAATGCCTTGGTTTCAAGGGTGCAAAGAAACCCACTGCACCAGCTTTCCTAAAAAAAAAGGATACATATATATTGTTGCGTCTCGTTGAACTTTGAAAGGGTCAAAGTGTTTAATCGAGGGTACCGATTGATTCCAGAGGCCTCGCTTGTTCCACGGTAGCACTTAGAGGATGCACAAGCTAGCCAAGGGTCTGAAGAAGAAGAAAAAGCAGAAGAAGGGCAAGAAGGGGGCAGAGGAGGACGAGTTCGACCCGGAGGAGCTCGAGCGTTATAGGCGCGAGCGGGCGGAGGCCCAGCAGAAAGCCGAGCAAACCGGCGAACAGGCCAGCGCTAGCTCCGACGAGTGGAAGAAGTTCGAGGCGTTGACTGCCGGCGTCGACTCGATCCTCAAGAAGACCCAGGGCGACCTCGACCGCATCAAGTCGACCTCGTTCTTCCAACGGAAGCCGCCGCTAGAGGAGGAGAAGAAGGAGGACGAGGAGAAGAAGGAGGAGCCCGGGAAGAAGTCTTCCTCGAAGAAGTGGGTGGGTTTCGACGAGGAGGGGAACCCGATCGAGGGCGAACCGCCAGATTTCGAGGGCAAAGGGAAGAAGAAAGAGGAGAAGCCGTTGGTCAACGAGGACGGTTTCGTTGACGTTCCAGAGGACGAGGATGATCACGAGGATTCTGCGGACGAGGACATCTTCGACACCACCTACGTTGACGTTCTCCAGAACATCGACGTCCAACTAGCCTACATACCGGACAGCCCAACCGAGGAAGAGACCGGGGACGATCCGTTCGACACCACCAGCGCGGACAAGGTGCTCAAAACAGTCGACAAGAAGGGGAACAAGCTAGTCAGTCTAGGGAACGCGGTCGAGGTACTCTCCGGTAGGCTCGATTACGTCAGTTCCTGCAAGATCTCGAAGAACAGACGGCCGAGGCTGCAACAGGACCTGTTATTGGACGATTTCGAGGAGGTCGAGAAGCCTGCGGACAGCGGTACGGTAGCCGCGGAGCCGATCGAAGTGCAGAAAACGTTACTCGACGATGACAGCGATCTTCCGGACATTCCTGTAGATCTAACCAAGCTTCCGCCTGTTCTGCCCAGACCAGTCAGTCCGATCGTTAATCAAGATAACACCGCGGAGGTTAAACCGTTGAACGGGCAACTGGATATATCCGAGTTCGAGATTTTAAAGGAGAAGACCATCTTAGAGGAGATCCCCGATTTAGACGAGGCGGAGTTCGATCTCGAAGCGGCGCCGGACGAGCCGGTGCGCCTCGAAGAGGCTGAAGACCCGTTCGAGAGCAAAGAGCCAGAGGCTGTGGACTTCCAAGCTGAGATTATAGAGGCCAGCTTCGAGGCTGCCACTTTCGTCGACGAGGAGGACCCCTTCGATACCACATTCGCCGAGAACATCCTCCCTGGCAAGGCGGAGTTGAAATTCATCGAGAAGGAGCTAGAGGAGCTTCCTGTCTCCGAGGTGACGATATCCCTGACCGATCCAGCTGGCTTGAACAGAGACTATGAGACAGGTTTGCTGAAGGAAGAAAATGGGGCGAAGTGCAACGGATTGCAAGGGAAGAAGGATCTTCTAGGAGGTTCGACGACCGATCTGAGTCAGCTCGCGGACGAGCCGATAGCGCCGTTGGAGGACATCACCTACGTGGATCCGTTCGACACTTCAAGCGTGAAAGAAATTCCACCTGGCAAGACAGAGTTGAAGTTCCTCGAGAAGGAGTTGCTTGGCGAACAACCGAACCGTTCCAGTTCGTTGGAAGACGACGACTTTGACCCGAGGAAGGACGAGCAGTCGGTGGTTCCGGTTGAGGCGATTGTAAACAAACCACCGACGAGACCACCCCTGCCAACTGCATCCCCCAAACCTGCGTTCGAGACCAACCTCGTCGAGGAAGAGAACCCGAACGAGCTCGGAGATCGTGGACGAAGATCATCCAGGCCAGAAGCTCTCGAAATAGCCCCTGCCAAGGCGGTTGCTTTCGAGCTTCCGACACCGTCCAACCGACCCGACTTGCTCGCAACCTCCGAGGAGGAGAAGGCGTTGCCATCGAAGCCGCTCACTCCGTATTACTCGCAGAAGTCGATCGAGGATCTGCTGCCTATAGAGGAGGAGGAAGTCGATGTCGATCCGTTCGACACCAGCTTCGTGGCCAAGGTAGCGCCTGGTAAAACGGAACTGAAGCTGATAGAGTCCGAGTTGTTGAAGCAGGAGTCGAGGTTACCTCACAGCTTAAGCGACCACGACTTCGATCCTCGCGCCGAGGGGGAACCGGTTAGAAGGCAGAGTGACTTCACCGCCGGCTCCGTCAGGCCGAACAATCTGAAGATCAACGAGCTGCAGAATTCGGTGTTGAAGAAATTCGAGGAGCAAAAAGAGCCCAAGCTACAGGCGAGGCAACAGAGTTTGTTGGACGAGGATGTCGAGGTGGACGCGAAACCTCTAACACCGAGGATCGAGTCGAAGCCCATCGAGGAGGAGGAGATTTCTTACAACGATCCCTTCGATACATCCATCGCCACTAATATACTTCCAGGAAAGGCTGAGTTGAAGATTCTGGAGAGCGAGCTAGAGAAGATCCCTGGGGAAATTCCAATTCGTCCAGTACCCATCGCATTGACAGCGATCGTTAACACCACCGTAGTTCCGGAAGTCGATCCTGATTTCGATCCCAGAGCGGAGGAGAAGAAGGAATCGACCGACTTTCTGTCCATCGACGACCAAGATACCGGAGCGAAGGTGCTGACTCCTTTGCAGAACGAGAGCTTCTTGGAAGACGATATAGACCCGTTCGACACCAGCTTCGCCACCCTAGGACCAGGAAAAACTGAATTAAAGTTACTCGAATCCGAATTAATGGAGAAGTAGGAGGATTCACCTTAACAATCTTCTTCCTCTCCTTCTTTTTCTTATAAAAGGACTGTCTGTTAACTCTTTCTCTGCGCCATTCTACAAGAAAATACTACTTTGAAAATAACGCTTAAGCTAGTCAATTAATCTTGGATCAACATGGATTCCAAAGGAGGGAACCCTTTCCTAATGGACTACGGAGCCGAGTCAAACCGCAGAATGTCCAATCAGGCCTCCAACCCGTTCCTCCAGGACTTCGTAGATACGGAAACAACTGGAGGTGGAGATGGAGGTGAGAATCCTTTCCTAAATTTCGGCGGTGAGCAGCAATCGTACCAGACGAACGTCACGGTAGACTCGACGAATCCTTTCGCCTCATTCGCCACGGAGACCACTGCGCCTAGTACAGGCTTCGAAACGACGACCACCGAAACCACGGCGGCTAATATATTCTCTGGACAGTCGACGAACATGTTTGTGACGACGGAGAGCGACTCGAGCGCGAATCTGCTCGATGCTCCAGTCTCTGCTGAGGCGTCGGACGAGCTCTTCGGTCAGCAAGCACCTCCGCCAACCCCAGCTGCCCCAGTGAGTCCAGTTCAGTCGAAGAACGGCAAGATAGCGCCGTCGAGACCACCTCCGCCCAGGCCTCAACCACCAGCACCTACGAAGAACACCAAAGATCTGATTCTGTCCGTAACTGGCGCCATGGACGCTACTTCGAATCATCTTTTGGATCGACTACAGGTTCGTATTGCCATTGTATCGTTTTAACATTTAGCCAACCAATTGGGAGATCTTCCCATTTTAAAAGTTCGCTGTGGCGCGCGTGATTGGCTAAGCATTAAGATTACTCTCTGATATTTGATTAATCTGGTCACGTTGATTACAGGCGACAAGAACACCCAGTCCCACTCTGATGCACTCTCCATCGCCTACGCCGGAGCACAGTTTCGCGGACTTCTTGGACGTCGACTCGAACGTTCCAGACTTGATGTCCGACGACACCAAAGTTATGGAACCGTCGAAGAATCAAGATATAATGGACCTTTTCGACACGGACACGACTACCACCACCATCTTCTCCACTTCAATGACAACTGGGAACACCACCAGTTTGGTAACAGAGATGGCTTTGACTAGCACCACGACCCAAGACAATCCGTTTATCAGCATCACGGAACAGGAAGCGTCGCCTGTTCAGTCTGAGGATATGCTGAAGTCGGACTTCCAGGAGACCGCTTCTGTGACCAGCGAGAAGAGACCCTCTATTGCCTCCACGACAGGGGTCGTGGGAAGCGACACAGAGAGGACTGGTATCGATCTCGATTTTACCACGGAATCGCCTGTCGCTTCTGAAAGCATGCAACCCTCCACTACCGCTGCCGAACTGTTTTCAACTGGCGTCACCGAACATGTATCATCCGTGACTTCTGAGTCCACGTTCTTCACCGTCGCTGAGACGATTCCCTCCGCTGCCTCGTATGGAGCCAAAGACACAACATCTGCGCAATTCTCGACCTCCATGCAAACGGCCACCACGCAACCGCTTTTCACCACTGCGGAAACTAACGCGTCCTATACTCAGTCCACTGGGCCATTCGCATCTGATTTGCTCGGCGATTTTGGGGACGATTCCGCTAAGGATAACACCAGTGTTATGAGAACGACCAGTCCGATTCCTGGCGCCGAGTTCCCCACCAATGAAGCGTACAAACCTGCGGAGCAGCTGGACAATTTTGCAGCCACCACGGAAGCCATTGAGAATACTGGGGATGCGTTCGATATTTTTGCCTCGAAGTTCGACAAAGCTGCGGAACAGGAAACGAACGCCGGAGATCCTTTCCTGGATGCTTTCGGCGGTGGACCAACTGCAATGGATACGTCAAGCGATAGTAATTGCATTTTTTTGCATCCTTTATATTTAGTCGTCAATGAACAATGTTTTAGAAGGCAATGCTATGTTATCTTTTTATAATATTCGCAGTTTGGGGTGACTCCTCTGCTACTGGGTCAGAGGTGGCGGTGACTGGGTTTGGAGAAGCTGAAGGATTTGACTCGTTCCTGAGTATGACTGCCCCTCCGCCAGAACCAACGCTGAAGAAAACAGAGTCCGTCGACTCGTACGAGGAGCCAGACTTTAGTGTATTCATTAAGTGAGTGACGACATATATGAACCAACTGCTTACTTTTCTATTAATTTGTTAACTTGTGTTCTGATTAATATTTTTTTTTTTTCTTCTAAAGGCCAAAAGAGGATGATCAAACCACTGCAACAGAGGGTGGAGCCGTTCCCGCGTTGGCACCGCCACCAAAGAGTCCACAACATTCAGCGTATGCCGATGTCTCGCCGCGATTCAACCCGTTTGATAAATCAGGATTCGCGCAGGATGCTATTCCTTCCACAGAAACTGCTCAAGCTGCTGAAATGACCAGAACTGATTCTCAGGTACCGTTTAATGTTGTACAGTATCTTTTACTGTAGTCTATTGTCATTAACACAAAGCCAACAAAATGCTACTTATCTGATTTTGGCAGTAAGCCGACGAAATAAGATGTGTATGACGTACAATAACGAACATTGTACTTCATTCGTGAAGAATATCAGTATAGATGATACCATTTCATCTTTATCCAAATCCAGGAAACACCACCGACTCCTCTATTCGACGAAGACGTGAGCCAACCTCTGGAAGACTTCCCAAGGGTGACGTACACTGGAGACGGCTGGGACATGCATTTACGCCAGCCGAACAAGAAGAAGATAACCGGTCAACGATTCTGGAAGAAGATATTCGTGAAATTGGTCTATCAAGGCGACAATCCTGTGCTGCAATTGTTCAACAGCAGAGACGACAAGGACCCTTTCCAAGAGTTACCTTTACTTCACTCTTACTCGGTCTCTGACATCGGAGCTCAGCAGTTTGACCAATACGGAAAGATATTTACTGTAAAGTTGCAGTACATCTTTTACAAGGAACGACCTGGAGTTCGACCTGGTCAAGTGACCAAGGCGGAAAGGCTGACGAACAAGCTCAGTCAGTTCGCCGCGTACGCCATTCAAGGTGACTATCAGGGAGTGAAAGAGTTTGGAAGCGATTTGAAGAAGCTTGGTCTTCCTGTCGAACATGCGCCACAAGTACGATCTGATTTTTGACTGTAAAAGTTACAAATAATTCGTAGAATCGTTGCTGGTAGATTACTGTCATTTTTTTTCACAGATTTCTCAACTGTTTAAACTTGGTTCTCAAAACTACGAGGACATGAAGCAATTCTCCAGCGCGATTGAAGAAGCTCTGTTTAGATTAGCGGCTCACCGAGATCGAGCTCTCCATTATAAGATGGAAGAGGTGCAAATAACAGTCGTGGATGAACTGTACGTGGAACAGAATGCCTATGGTCTGGTTGAGAAGCAAATAGCACGCGTTCGATTGTTCTTCCTAGGTTTCCTTTCTGGTGAGACTTTATCAGGACATTATCATTGATTGTAATCACCATTCTGACTGCCATTCCAATTTCATTCGTCCTTAGGCATGCCTGATGTTGAGTTGGGAATAAACGACATGTGGCGCCAGGGAAAAGAAGTGGTAGGCAGGCACGATATCATCCCAGTGGTAACGGAAGAGTGGATCCGTCTCGAAAACGTCGAATTCCATTCCTGTGTCCAACAGGACGAATATGAAAAATCGAGGATCATAAAGTACGCCTTTCAAAACACTAGAAAGAAAAACATTAAGTAACCATGAATTAACAATAGCTACCATGCAATATTAACAAAGACTAACTACGACTAACACTTGACTAACACGTTTGAAGGTTCAAGCCACCTGATGCATGCTATATAGAACTTATGAGATTCCGAGTAAGGCCGCCTAGAAACAGAGAACTTCCTCTTCAGCTTAAAGCCGTAATGTGCGTTACTGGTAACAAGGTAATGCAATCTTTCATTCAGAAATAATACAAGCCTCTCGACTACCTATCACAATGGATACAGACTGTGTATTCTCCCGTTGGATCGTTACTCATTTCCGCTTAGATGTTTTTCGCATCTCTCCACAACGCCCACGTAGTTTGACACCGTTCTTCGCTATTAATAGGTAGAACTGAGGGCGGACATTCTCGTGCCAGGATTTGCGTCGAGGAAACTGGGCCAAGTGCCCTGCGAGGATGTGATGGTCCGTTTTCCAATCCCCGAGTGCTGGATTTACCTGTTCAGGGTGGAGAAGCACTTCAGGTACGGTTCCGTGAAGTCGGCTCATAGGAGAACAGGAAAGATCAAGGGTATCGAGAGATTCCTCGGCGCAGTGGACACGCTGGAACCGCAGCTGATGGAGGTGACATCGGGTCAAGCTAAGTACGAGCATCAACATCGTGCCATCGTTTGGAGAATGCCCAGATTGCCAAAAGAAGGCCAAGGTATTCCTTCTTCGTTGACCCTTCCATGGTTTAATCCTTCCATGCTCCATGTTGCATGCATTGTGTTTCAACCTGATTAACTACAATAATCAAATATTATCAGTTGTAGCAATAATGTATATTTGACCAAGGTATTTCTTCTTCGTTGTCCCTGTTTAATTCTTTCGTGCTTCATGTTGCATACATTGTGTTTCAACCTGATTAACTCCAATAATCAAGTATTATGAGGTGTAGCAGTAATTTATATTCGACCAAGGTATTCCTTCTTTATTCTTTTTGTTCAATCCTTTCATGCTCGATGTTGCATACATAGTGTTGCAACACCCAATTAACTACAATAATCAAGTATTATTAATCATAGCAGTAATATATATTCGTACTTTATTCGTAGAGTTATGCTTGAGTCAAGTTATCGACAAACATCATTTTTAGGAGCGTACACGACGCACCAGCTGATCTGTCGGATGGCCTTGACTTCGTACGACCAGATCCCGGAGAACCTCGCCGAGTACTGTTACGTAGAGTTCACGATGCCTGCGACCCAGGTGTCTCATACAACGGCGAGGAGCGTGAGTCTTCAGAACAGCGACAGCGACGCTCCTCCGGAGAAATATGTGAGGAACTTGTCACGGCACGAGTACAGGTAGGTCATCGCGACAAACGTTGAACACAGCGCTTTCGACAGAGGTGATTACATTTTCGCTTAATCCCCGACTAAGAGTTGGAATCGAGCACACGCAAGGCGAAGGGCCAGCGGCGTACGTGGCGGCTACGTTTACGAGGAAGATCCCTGAAACGACGCCAGAGACGCAAGGCGAGGCATCGGACGCCGGCGCGGAATCCGACTCGGATTCCTCCGAATAATTAATACAACGTGGCGCGTAAGGTAACGATTAAGCTGTACGAGACTTAAGGTGAATTACTTGTTAACGCTAAGATGTATACAGAAAGCAAACTGATGCCTGTGACTGGATGCATGGCGTTTCGCGAGCGCTGCCCTTGGAACAAGCGCGTCACAGTGGAGGTAACCGCGTACATATAATTCCCTGTAGTTTTGAACGCACATCGGCATTAAACGATCGGAGCGATCGTTCGCGTGGTCCCGCCGCAGCCTTGTCCACGGCAACCCGCGAAACACCAGCGCAGCCGCGTGTTCGCGTAACGCATTAGCATTTAACGAGGTGTACGTATGAAAGGAGTAATTTGTAAAGGAGGACAATACCGATTTTACGTTCAGTTTAGCTTGCTAAGTAGTAATACGCATCAGCGGTGAAAGGCTTTGCCCCTGTTCGAGTAGCGTGTTTCAAAGACGGATGAGACGTCGTTCCAAAATCTGATAAAGAACATCGAAATCATTAGTATCTAATTTTATCTCGTTTTACGTACACGTTTATTCCATTTAAGTACGACTCGAACTTATTCAATTCTAACGATGGATATGTTCAAGTGTAATTGTTTGATAGTTGTATTATATAATAGCATGACGATCGGAGGACAATCGTTGTTATATAATAAAGAGACTCGTTATAATTCGAAGGGACGTGGCAGCGCATATTTTATCGTTTGAGCTTGCAAATGATCTATATCCAATGTTAACTAGTCATTCTCGGAGGGTAGTTTATCGAGATTAATCGTCGGTTATTAGAAGCATAAGCGAACGATAATAAAATAGGTATCGGCAATTTTGCCAGGCGAAGCGCGAATATATCGTTTGTATAATATTGACGCGAGCATGGGAGACTGCAGTTTATCTAGTCGTTAACAATCTTTCGTTCTTGTACGTGATACGAGGTGCAAAAATATGTTCAAACGCTTCGCAGATCTATATAATTATCTAAGTCATAGTCGTAAGTGTTTGTTTCCTGTTTTATTTCTCTTTCTCTTTTAGTTCTCTATTTCATTCTCGAAAGTTCAAATTTTATATATATATATATTATACATATGTATATGCCGGTGGGTAATCCAAGTATTCCACGTGAGGTTCGTAAGATTAAGTAAAACACTCTATTTATCTATAGATAAGATAAACGACGCAAACTTGTACTAATCATTCTACGCAAAGGAGACGAAAATTTAGTAATGTAAGTTTCCGTTGAGATTTTGTCGATTTTTCGTTAAAAAATTTTTCATCCTGAAAAGGAGATCAGAAGAGTCACTTCTAGTCCTTAGCTTGTAAGAAGGTCGTATGACGTCTGGCGTTAATTCGCCAATCATACGTTACGCTAAGTACATTTAGGTTAGCAACTAAGGGGTAGTTACGATCGACTTAACGACGCGTAGAAATGTCAGCCGACATGCCAAGTAACTTATAGATAATTAGTGCTACTAAAGAAACACCGTCGGTTATAGGTTGTCGCTCTGATCCGTGTCAATGCGAATGTGAATTACTTTCTGTTAAACTTGACTTATGGAGTTCGATTGGTTATTAGATATCACCGGAAAGAAATTGCTCCAGAAGATACTGTCGATGAACCGAGAGAAGCAATACACGTGGCCGTGTAGCCAAAATGTTGCGCCCCGCTCTTTGAAACAGTGCAAAGCTTTTCCACCTGCGGCGTGACGGTCTGTTTGCGTTGGTACATTAAATGGATTCCGAGAGGGCTTTTTTTGCGAAAAGTTCGACTCGGGACAAGACGTTTCCAGCTCGTGATCTCAACTACGTGTAATATCGCAACATTCTGCGATATCCAAGACGGCGTTCGTGTAATTAAAAGGAAAGGTTAATTTAAACACACGATGCATGTATACATAGATATCTTAGAGAATTTAGAAGTTACACACGTGATAGTGACAAGCCTATCGATGTTTGACAAGTATGACTGGGTGCGAGAACGAACGAATGAATGGGAAAGGTGAAAAGATGTATCGAATCTGTTGTTTTCGCGAGAGGAGGTCGTAAATTTCGAGTAGAACGAAAGATCAGTTTATTTTCATGCTACTTCTTAACCTACGAGTTAAATAACATCTATTTAATCTGACAGGCATTGATATTCAATGTTATACGAGAGGAACGTCAAATTTTTTATGTCCAGCATGGTTGCACCATCCCTTATGGTATAATAATTGATTCATGAGACACGCAACAAGGAGTACTTCAGTTCATCCAAAAGCAATAATCGTTGATTGCTGAATGTCAATCCAAAAGAAAAGGGTTGTATTTTATTGGTCAATATTTCAATCTCTTTCGTCAGTATTTAAATATGAATGGTCAGTATTTTAATCCCTTTTTGTTAGTATTTAAATATAAATGGTCAGTATTACCCTTTAAAATTAAACATTATATATTATTGTTATTATGCGTTAAGGGTTGGAAATAAAAAATAACCTAAACTAATCTAACCATTATTAGCCATACTTTCATTTAATATATAAAAACTAAAGCTGTATATATTTGTTTTGCATATAAAGGCATTTTTAAATGTAATTTTTTTTACACTGGTTCTATAATGGTATGGGTTTAATACTTTATATTACCAGTTTACTAATTTTATACTGAATGTAATAATATCGCTTTTATTTATACTGATCATTTGCTATTTATGTACTGTCTGTTTAGTATTTTTATACTGATCTTTTTGGTAACAAAATACTGACTGAAAGTAGAGTAAATACTGTCCATTTAATTTGTTGCCAAAAAAAATTAATCAGTAGTATTTTCAGGTAAAGTATACAACTAAATTAAAAATACAGATTCTACCAGGGCTAAACGGAATGGAAAAGGTAAATTTTTAATTGGATCTGTACGACCTCCATTTATTGTTGCTCCTAGAAATATTACCATTTCAGCCCAAATTTATTCGTTTACATGCATACAATGATTAAACTACGTAGAGACATTAGATATGATCCTGTTAACTCGAATCTTTCACGATTAATTGTAAAAGAGAAATTAGTAGCATCGTTGTTGTTCTTATAATTATTCCTAAAGGGACAAAAATTGAAACAAAATGTTCTGTACAGGTGAAGAGAGTTTGTGAAGATGCGATTATTCGAATCGCGTTAAGATCGACAATTAGTAGAATTTAGGAAGAACGTCCGTTGTTATACGAAACGAGCAATGAAGGAACAGAAACCCCTTGAACTTAAATGTTTGCCTTCCCGCGTAATTTTTGCGCGCCATGACAGATCGAACAATGACGTCGTCCGTCGAGCTTTTCATTGGTCATTGAAAGCTAACTTTTTTACGAGACACTAAGAATTAAAGATTTTTGAAATTATTTCAGTTAGGTAACTAAACATTTTTGCTGATATATTTCGTACTTTGTATTATCTTTCCGACTGTTAGCTGATTTAACTTCTTTACCAAGTGCAATAACGTGCAATATCAATCAAATATGGTGACGGAAATAACGTGCTTGCAAAATGACCAGTTTACAAAGAACGATACCCTCCCCTCCTTTATGTAGTACTTTCAATAATTTAAAAGAAAAAAAAACGTAAACGTGATTAGTTAGTCTTGTGTTGTTATTTATGTACGTAGGTGCGTGGCTTAACATTCACAAGATTCCATTTATTATTTTGTTAGTGTTGTGTGCACGAATTTTGATCTCTGAAAGCACACGAAGTGCGTAGAATAGAGGAAAAGAAAAACATGTAGGAAAAGTGTTTCGTTTCGATTACTGTAAATAAGTTAACTATTTTTGGCTGCATCGAGCCTTCAGTATGATGAAAAAAGGATGATGACCAAGGGTCGAAACATTCCCTGAAAAATTGAGAGAGAATACCTCTGATCTCCGATCTGTAATTTATAAATATATACAAATATAAATATATATATATATATACAGGAACATATGTATGTAATGTCGTAATGTGTAATTATACGTGTATGTATGATCTGTAATTGTGATGTAATAATAACCAATTGCGATGTATACAAAGTGACGAAAGAGGAAGAAAAGATGATCAAAGGGAATGAATTACTACTCGATACATTATGTATTATAATTTCGCAAACGATGGACGAGAAAATGACAACTTTCGAGGAAGTAGAAGCAAGTGTAACACTGTTAGCTAATGGTATTATTGATAAATTCTATGTATCAATAAATAATATAACATTGTTTAAGGGATGAAATTGGGTTAACGGTAAATCAATTAATCGATAGAGTTCGCATCATTGATTTTGAATTTAATTATTGAGGTTATTAAAATTAATGCTTTCATTTTAGAATAGTTCGTGAGTTTCACGCCAAGAATGTGCATTTGTGTCCATCCCTCATTAATGCTTAAATCCATTTGATAACCGTCTGCAATGTATTCATGAAAATGAGGATGACTTTATAACGCTCTCTGGTTGTTAAACGCTTTGGTAAGTCTTATAACGGTAAAACAGGTTATAGTAGTGCGACATCATTCGCCGATATTGTGTTTCTGTGTCTAATAACGTTTCTATGGAATTCTTCGCGACATTGCAAAATCTCTATCGTGCATTCATTGATGAATTACAGATTCACGTTTCGCAAGCGATGAATCCGCAAAGTCTTCTTTTCATCGCATTAACCGGTTTGTTTTCCACTAACACTGAAATTTCTATTGCGTTGCATCCGTATTGTTTAACCAAGGATGCACTTCATATTTGCAATTCTAAACGAAGAAGCATAGAAAAATACAATATCGTACGAATACGATGCAAAAGTAGCTGTAATTAAGTACCGTTAAAATCATATTATTCGTACAATTATTGAGATAATTATTATAGGATGTGCGTGACAACTAAATATTTCTTATTTATTACTTTATTTGATTCAGCAATGTGCAATATCGCAATACGGTACTATCCGATACGATTCGTGGATTGGTCGAGCATGCGAGACCACGTGATCGTTACGAAGAAACTGCGACTGCGCAACGAAGCGAGCGTTGTGCGGGAAGAGCGGATCGAGCTCCCGCCACCTCTACCGCCGTAACTAGTAGCGCGGCTCAGCTGTTTCTGTTTACTAAACAAAGGAGCCAGAAATCAGTTCAACAGCGGACGGCGGACGGTGCACGTTCGTGTGTCCGTTTAACCACACCACTTCTTTTTCCTAACCCTTTTTGATCAACCAACCGAACCGATCTCGCTTCATGAACGCGGAGAAAAATCGCGAGTGTCATTAAATCAGGATATTTCTCGAAGCTTTGTCGACCGCCGAGTACAGAGATACCCGAGACACGTCGGAGGAACCGAGCGAGAAAAAAAACGAGGAAACAGTGAGTATCAGTAACATCTTCAAAGCGTATACATAACATCTCCGTCATCTAGAAGCAAGACGTACCTTGACCCGATTTCTCCGCGATATTCTCGTCCTACGTCTTTATTCTATTTCCGTTCGATCTTCTCAAAATTGTACGCGTACTTGATCGATCCTCTTAGCTTGCGACAGGGAACAAATGTTTTTTTCTCGCGTATCTTGAAACGTTGCTCCTTGCGATTGGAGTTGGAATCCGAATTCGTAGAACGTCAAACCTGTTGTGTGTTGGAAAAAGGTGGTTCTACGACGCGTCGAAGCTACGATTCAGATGTGAAAGATAATAAAAAGCACGGTGATCATTCGTCTTAAGCTGATTTATTTTCTTCGACGACTTTGGAATGGTCATGTAAGTACTCCAGTCGTTTGGCGATACAGCGGACGGCATTTTACTACGCGTTCTCCTTACATAATCGTTATCAGCTGTGCACGTACGAGAATCTACGCTATTAAGCAGTGCGGTTTAATATTTGCTGTTGTATATTCATTACCGTTACTGATACTTCCAGCCGTTCAACGGTTTCAGTCGTTTTTCCTAAACTAACACTTGCATCGTTGCATTCGTTGAGAGGCCTGTTCGTGATACGCGAATGGATTGCCTGATTTATCGACGGTAAACACGACGGTTCATTGGTCGTAGATTATAGGTGTCGTTCCAGTAGATCTGCTTCGTAAGATCATCTTTCGCTAGGAGAAATGTGTCAAACGTACGAATTACTTGTACGAACGTTATGTACGAGGTGATGGCAACGATTGCATCGAACGAACAGCAATTTGAAACGTTTATAAACGTATTTTTATTAATTTTGAAGTACATTACAGGAAGGGTTATAGTCGGGCGATAATAGAGCGTGAAAGAAGCTCGAACAAAGGAGCACGAATCGTGAGAATTGCGTCGTATCTCTATCTACTAACCTCAAGGCCAATGCAATTGAAAGGAACAGTACTTTAGCACATTTGTACGGACATAAGGAAGCGCGAAATATATGCAACATATCAAATGGCGTTTCGAATAGACATTTTTCGCCGTTAATCTTCACAATTTCTTCTTTATTTTGTAGCTACGATTAATACTTCTTTCTGAAATTTGTTTACGTTACAGGCCCAGTTTAAATACGTTTACCATACCACATCGTCTTTTCCCCATTCGTTTATTTCTTCTATCACGCAAAAATTCAAGGTTTTATCTCTGGAATCGATGTTTTCAACGGAAAATGATTACAGAAGACGTGGATTATGTAAACTCTAGACGGAGGTCGTTTGAGTTCTGGAATAACATTTCTGCAACGTTCGCGATCGTTGTATACATCTAGAGCTCGACGCCCAAAACGTTCACAATCAGATAAATGATTAGAAGAAAACAACACGGTGGTTGTACTCCTTTATTTACTGTACTTGCAAACTCATTTGATTTAATCTCAAATACCATGAGATAGTTGATTCTAAACCGCAGGATGGAAAGTAATTAGCGCGGTGATTCATGTTAACGCAAACATTACGAATGGTTTTGTTCCATGGTCTATTCTTATCGATTAACGGTGTAAAACAATCGGGAACTTCATACAATATTTATTTTCGCTCAAAGAAATGCGATTTCTCCGTATGAACAATTAGTCGTTCTTCTTCTGCTGCATTTCGTTTCCAAAATTTTCATTTTGTGATGAAAAATAACACAAAAGATGGAGAACTGAAAAAACAAAGTTTCAGGGAAAGTGGTGAGATTCTACGTTCCAGGAGATCGATTGATCGATTTGGAACGATTCGACTGTAGAGGGATGAGTGAGAGAGAGAGAAAGAGAGAATCAGAGAGAACCTGTTGGTGTGCTCGTGTTAAATCGTTGATCCGTGACTTGCAAACTGTCATTTCGGAAGGGAGAGGCCCTGATACGTATGTATTTAGATACATGAAGATAAATCTCCAGACACTTACTATTTTATCTACACAATATGAGTACTTTTGTCTAATCTGATTTTATTATTTAATTTTTTGTTACGTTCAGCTATTTTATTGGTATAATTTGAATGAAATAGAAAAATCTAACAAACGTATCCAAAATCAGAAAGCAGTTATAGGAACAATGAAAAGGATATTCAAAAACAATTACTGTAGAACAATTAAGGATTAATTGGCAATTATTGTTGTGTGTGAAAGAGTGTAAAAGAACGTGAGATATTTTGGTAAGATTTCTAACATATAATTTGATTTACATATTTTCTACATTATAAACAACTAACAGGAGCTATTTTTATTTCGTAACTTAGGTCCCTTCACGATATAAAATTGTCTACGTCCAAATTTTATTAAGTACCCGGATACAGCGGATATTCATGGACAGGCGGGATGCTTCGATGAGATGTGCGAATCAAAGTTCTTTATTGAATAATTCAATAAAATCAGAACGTATCTCCATCGTATTGAATCGTTTGAACAATGATTAATTGACGATAAACGCACAGGCGTGTCATTGCGCGTTGCAATTGATCGATTTATATCAGAATAGAGGAAAAGGTGGGGATACGTTGTGACATGTATTCTCCCTCGCAGTTGTATCGTGTGCGCACATTGGCGAGATAGATCTACTGCCCGTGTATTGTAAATAAGCCTGTGTGGAGGTGTATCGGCGTAAGTGCGTAGCTGATACATCTATACACGTGTACAACGCTCGGGTCGTGAGCAGGAACGAACGGCAACCTTGGGCAACCGAGTAATATTCCGAGAGGCGGGAGAGCATTTGCGCAGCATACACCAGCGACCAGCGAACTTTCGTCAATATTTCCTTCTCTACCAGCTTCTCGTTGCTCGGGCAAAGAATAGATCACCATCATCGATTTCCTCGATAGCCTCTCAAGTCGAACGGAATACGATCTATTCTCTCCTTTTTCCGCTACGACAACGAGATCGCATGTTTCACCTTAAAGATCCCCGTGTACACGCTTTTTATTCCGCCGCCGATTAGAAAGTATCGTTTTATCAGTTTTTCTTATTTCCTAGTAGTTACATTACGGGAAAATTGTAGCAGAAACGTTTCCTCGACTATAGTAGAGATAGTATTTTTGTGCCTCGTGAGGGGAATAGTACAATTACATCAGTACATTTTATACATATTCATATATTCGTATATATATATAGAAAGTATATTAACGCATTCGAATCAAGTTATTTTTCATAAACTTTTCGTTTTAGTGATCCAAAGATATTTTAACTTATGTGCATTAAAACTGCATTAATTATTTTTGTAATTAGTGCATTTTATTGAAATTTTCGCGTGTAACGAGAATTCTCGTTTCCTGATGCGAATGTGTTAATGTATTTAATGCATCTCACAGGGTCAATAAGGAAATAGTTAATATGTATATTTTTAGATGCGTAGAGATTCGTGATGATCACCAGTGATTAAGCGATACTCATTGAAAAGCGATATTGTTTTACTAGAGGCAGGACGTAAGGTCGTTTTAGGACGCACATGCTAAACAGACTGGGTTTCCGAATGACCCAGTAGTCGACACAGCTTCTGTTTGACATTTCGCAACAGTCACTGAGAGGGTATATTTAGCTGTGCGTAGAAACACAACGTTTGAATCCGTCTATATAGGTAATTCCGTTGAACCACCCTCAGAGCTGGGTGCATCGTCAGCTGTTCGAGCCACTTGCTCAATTTTAACCTGTTAACTGCGTGGTTATTTCCAGCCTTCCGTAACTCTATTAACACATTGAGCCCTGCTCATTTTAATACAGCTGAGGTGTCTTAAATGATTCTTACGTACTTTTAAAAAATCGTAATTCGTTTGTTTCCTGTAATTGACTTCCAAGATTTTTTTATGTTATGGATGAGACTTGAAACTTTAATTACTTTAATTTTAAATCTAAAGCACGTCAGATGATGCTCATAGAGCACTGTATAAAATTATGCAACGCGTCATACTACGCACTTAGATTCCAAAGTGTTAAATTGGAGACTTCTTATCTTTTAATTTTACAATTTACGTTTTCCAGTTTAAAACGTGTGCGTGATAATAATCTTCAGTTGTTCGATACGTTATCAAAAGAATGAGATACACGCACAGTTTCGAGATTAAAGCGTACGAGATATTTAAAAAGGCGGTTTCTACACGGGTTAACGATTTTCAGGCAAATTGGTTTCTAGCCGATCGACCGTTGCAATCTATGCGGTTAGCTGTGCCAGCAAATAGTTCGCACGTAAAATCAAATCGGTCGAGGAGAAAGTAGCGTGTTCGCGATTAGCATTGTTACTTGGTTCCGATGTTAAGCTAGTTAACAAACATCGCAGTTAAATGATGCAACCGAAAGTATTGTATAATTTACTTAGGATCACTTTGTTTATCCACTGTTGATCGAAAAGTCGTGGTTTCGCGTTTCACTTTTCGCGTTACTTTAAACCAGTTACACTTCTTTTCCCTGATCACTCCGTATACAATTTTCAGATTTATCTTGGGCAAGTGAATTGTTCCTGGTTTATGTTCCCCCAATTCGTTACTCGGAAAGAAGTTACCTTGGAAGGTCTTCCGTACTCTCAAGAGCCATCTAGAGACTAAATTTCATCGACCTGTTGTTACGATTTCAATTCACCACCGACGATGGAAATTCGAAATCTCTCCAGCCACGCAATTCCTTTTTGAAATCACTCGAGCGCCTCAAGAGTTTTTCGTAATCACGTCGTTGAAAATTGTTCAAATGTGAAAGGGTAATTTTTCAATTCAGTTTTAAATTTAATTAAAATTGGAACGTACCGTCGACAGCTATTTTAGAACGACCAGCAGCCAATTAACGGGGTAATATGCTATCGCGAAAATAAGTATTTGAAGAGGCTTATATTTGCCCTCTCCTTCGATTGGTTCTCGAAACGTAAGCTACTAAAATATCCGTCTACCGTGAATCGAAAATATCATTCGTATTCAACACTCGAACAACCATTAATTACATTTCTGTTGAAAATAACTTAAGAAGTCTACATTGCAAAAAATCCAGCGGAACGTGATTATTTTCACCGAACAATATTTAGATAGCGTCTGTAAATGTTAATAACTAGTATACCCTTTAAAGAGTATTCGAAGATTACTATTTTAGATTAGCAGACATTACTTAATTAATTTTAATTGAACACGATAAACTTGAAATATTTTCAACCATTTTATTTCTCGTTAATTATACCAATACAATAACTCTCGCTGGAGAGTTACTCGTGCTGCTAAAACGAAGAACCTGAAGCCGATCTGTGTACCAAATGTTCTAATGGTAACTCGTACATTCCCCATACATATTTATAAAAAGAAAAGTGAAATTAATGATATC
Organism: Xylocopa violacea; assembly: GCA_963969225.1. Lineage (NCBI taxonomy): Eukaryota > Metazoa > Arthropoda > Insecta > Hymenoptera > Apidae > Xylocopa > Xylocopa violacea. Next base: position 29,502,407 of record CAXAJV010000004.1, read on the forward strand.
GACGTCGTTTCAGGTTTGTCGTACCGGTTAGTTGGCATATCTAGCATCGCATTCGCCAAGCCATCAATGAAACAGCTCGCCATATGGATAGAACGGTTGATTGAACATTCGCCGTCTAAGATTGAAACCAATCAGTGGCGGATTTCTAAATAGACAAGCCAGACTACAGCCTGAGGCAGCAAATTTTCGAAGGCGGAAACCTCGTATTGCTTGTTACCTATTTTTAGTTCCATAAGAAACATACCACACAGCGATTCATAATTATTATAAGTCCGCCTCTGAAACCGATCGAACCGTTTTGCAAGCTATTCCCGCGCCCATCGCTAAGCAGCGTGGCTCACGATACAGTAACATGGCGCAGCGCTCCTAGCGGGCTTCACGTTGGCAGACCCGCGTCGGAGAAAGTTAATTTCGCATGGCCGTTGAACCGATATCGCGATTACGTAGGGGGACCCGAGGAATATAATGCAACAACGACTATTATGTCGGTTCACTGCCGTGTACCGAGCTGATCGCGCGGACCTTTGTCTCTCCGTAACGGCCGGCGATTTTCCACGAAGATGAAACTGCGTTGCGTGCGTTCCCTCCCCTCGTGAACGCGGATGGCGACCGGACGGGAGTTCTTTTTTTTTTTTTTCCTTCTTTCCTCCCGTTCCAGCACATCGACCGGGATGTAACGACGTAAAATCGCCGTTAGAAAGCGCGAGGCGCGGCGCGTTGGACGCGCGCGCGCGTGTTGCACAGCCGCGCGGCTGAAAAGTTACGTGTAAATGGAAACGACACGGGTTGGCTTGTCTCCAAGCCAGGCCCTCACGGACGCGTTTTTCTTTTCGGCCGCCGGCACGTCGGATCTCCGCCAAATCGACGCAACGTTTCCCTCCTCCGTTGGCTACCCGCGATATCCCGTAATTGCCCTCGTCGCGGTTCGTTGCACTCGTACGCTTTTAATTTTCTTTCTCTCCGCGGATTTTACGAGTGGAAATTGCCGCATTCCATTCCGCGCGCCCACCCTGCGTCGCACGAGATCCTCAGTTGTCTTTCATCGCCCGTATCATTCCCCATCGACGCCGATGCGTTGGCCGATTCAGCGTCAGAACGTTAGAGCCAATCTCCTTAGGCGATCTTACTCCTGGAACTTTATACTCGCTACCGTTTCGGAACGACCGTTAGAGTTTTACGTTCGGAGAAAGTCGAGCGCGTTCGAATCCGGCTACTGCGAAAACGATCTCGTCGGAACGAGCAGCGCAAATCGCACGTTAGACTCCACGTAACCCGTCCCACGTAAACGGCCGACGTCTCGAAGTTGTTCCGCGTTGTTGCTGGTTGCTGCAGGTTGCTCGATTCACGTACGCGCGCTTCGCAGCGGGCATAGAACGGATCGAGGGGATCGAACGGCGGAAACGAAGTGGCGAGAAGTGGCTGGGAACGATCTTTGTCTCGGAGAGGTGGGAATAAACCGAATCTGAGCGGCGCGGATTGGATGGAAGCGTGGGCGAAACTCGTTCGACCGCGGAATCGTTTTCCAACGATGACAAGGGACCCGGTACCGGTTTTCCGTTGCGCAAAAAGACAATACTGCGACCTTAGCGGATATGGTCAGACCAGATACTCCGCGTGTACGACGGCGACCTCGAGTATCCGTTCGATCCGCGGGTTTTTTCCTTTCTTCGGCTTTCTTCCTTCTTTTTTTTTTATTCGCGTACCTTCTACGGATAACAAAAGCCTGTACTTCGGTTGAATCGACCTCTCTTTGTCTCCTTTTTGTCGTACGCTCGCTAGTCGAACCTCCTTCAAAACGATTGGAGGAATGGCGTTACGGTAGAATAGAAAGATGAGATAACAATCGCGTGCTTGAGAGTTTTTAGGGATTAATGAACGAAGGAAAATATCTAATCTTACTACGAGCCAAAATTGTATGTACATTTGTATGGCTTTTGAGCTCGATAATGGTACTAAGGATCTTTTTGAAATTTACGTATTAGGAGGGTTTTGAGTTGGCAAATCGATATGTAGAGGTTTCATTTTTGGGAGAACTCATTTTGATAGGTTTTTCCTTAATTAATCGATCAACAGGTGTGACAATAAATATTCACAGGCGTCGAAACCATGAGATTGCAAGTGGGTGTTTTTCAAAACAAAACAAATTTGATCTGGCAAGGCCCCAATTTTGGGAAAACTTAGTCAATTAAAAAAGATGATAATATCTTGTTTCCACTAAGTGTTTGATTAGAAAACCAAATTGTAGAACTCCGTCTAAAGAGTAGTATGAAAGAGTCTAAAAAAGAATATTATTCTTTATGTCAATATTTTTTTTAAGTCTTAGCGAACGCTTGGTGTCCCAGGTACTTATAACAGAAGTGAGATAGAAAAACACACAAGAAATACGTAGAAATATTAATCCTTTGCTCTTTTGTGAGCGTTATCAATAGAAATTATTGCTGAAATAGCAATATTTTATATTGCTGAAACATTACTGCTAACATCTCCCAGTTATAGAAAATTTCCATTTCAATAGAAAACTTCAGAGAAACATGCATTTCTCAAAAAGCTGCGCTGAAATAAATTTAACTTCCGTAATCACTAATCAATTCTAATGTCCCCTCAGAGGGAACATCCAAGCGCAAAGGGTTAAGAATTCCTTTAAAAAACGTACAGACTAGAAAACAAGTACTATTGTATATTGTGTATTTTTCCACTTTCAGTGCTTATACTTTAATGATAACAATTTTGAATACACGCGACTGAAAGTGCACGCTTGTTTTGATTGCAAACAATCGATGTGCGCCATCTTATGGAACACAAAGAAATTGAAAAGATCGTGTGACGCTCGGTTTCAGAATGCAGTAAGCATGCCGTCGTTGCTCGAAGCGCTGGAGCTGAAGTACGGCAGTTCAACGACCGACTGCTCCCTCACAGACGAGGAGACGGAGTCGAGTTCGCCGAAGGCCGCCCTCTCGGTCAGCATTTTCATCCCGAAGAAGTCACCCCGCCACACGGTGCCCGCGCTGCTGGTGCTGCAGGATTGCGACATCGAGTCGGCTGGGAACGACGCCGAGAAGCTGCGCAACAAATGCAAAAACGTCGAGGAGCTCGACCTGGCGCAAAACAAACTGTCCCAATGGGCCGAGGTGTTTGGTATTCTGCAGCACATGCCGAAGATCAAGTTCGTGAACCTCAGCTTCAACTGTCTGGCGGAGGTGCTCGAGGTGAAGCACGGCAGCTACGATCACCTGAAGAATTTGGTGTTGAACGGTACCAGAGTCACCTGGTCGACGGTCCAGGGTCTTATCCGGTTGCTTCGTAACTTGGAGGAGCTTCATTTGTCCCTGAACGAGTACAAGACGGTCGACTTGGACTACTCGAAGTCGGAGAACAGAAACGTCTCGGTGAAGAAGCTCCACTTCACAGGGAACCCCGTCGAGGTGTGGAACGAGATCTCGAAATTGGGATACATTTTCCCAAATCTGGAGAGCCTCGTGCTGGCCGAGTGCCCGATAAGATCGTTGGCGCTCGGTGACAACAGAAACTCGAACATGGAAACGTTTCCCAAGACAGAGGAGTCGGAAGACTTGAGCCAGGATAATGAGAATATGAACAATCAGGAGGTCGAGGAGACCACGTCGGTCGACGAGAAGGGGAACAGGATATTCAGCGAGGGAAAGGTGAATTACGATCGGTCCGAGTCTGAGTCGGAGTCCAGCGGAACGACCATTAGGTCCTCCCACGATCCTTTCAGAAAGCTCAGGTTCTTGAACGTGAACGGCACGCTGTTGTCCACATGGGATGACGTGGAGAGACTGGCCAGGTTCCCAGCGTTGAAGTCGCTGAGAATTCAAGGCTGCCCTCTTTTCGAGGTAAAAGTCCTGTCTGTTGCGCGCGTCTTCTCGAGACTGTTTCTTGTTGGAGATCGGCGGATCGACCGGTCAAGGGAAGGAAGTAGAAAAAGAATCAAGCTGCTGATGCGTAAAACCGTTACGATAGTTCGAGCCGGTGTAGACCAGCTCGACTTAGCTGTACCTATTCTAACAGAATTTAACCCTTTGATTGCGGCAGACTTTGAGACGCACCAGTTGTATCATACGGTAGGAATTCATTCGCGATGTGCACCGTGAAACTTTTCAGTTAGGTTTCTTCTTAGTTAGGTTTCAAAATACTGAAGTAATGTTATTCATTACTTTGTATTCTGTATTGTTGCATTGTAAGTTTTCTAAGTGCCTTTAGGCGTTTACAGTATCACAAGCGCAAATTTTCCAAGCGCCTGCAGTATTATAAGTGCAAATTTTCTAAGCGTTTACAGTGTCATAAGCGTAAATTTTCTAAGCGTCCACAGTATCACAAGCTTAAGTTTTCTGAACGCCAACACAACGCTTAAGTACCAACAGTAGTCAAAGGGTTAAGTAAGAAGTAAATAAGTCAAGTTAGAAGTAAATGTTGGCATGAGATGTAATTTTAAACCAACTAGACTTATCGACGTTTTTCAATCGACTCTCAAGTCCATCCAAACTCGGCTTTTATTTCTGTTACGCACTTGCTTCGTTTACTTTGGATACGCTGTTAATTGTTTGCTTAAACAAAATGTACGAGACGACTTTTCAATCGCTATAGCTATTGAAGAAACAAGGATGAAGCACGCGGTAATTTTGTAGTCGATAGAGCATCACAAAGAGATTCGTGGATTAAAAAATTACCCAATAATGTCGTAGAGTCCTCGAGAGTACACGGAACATGAGAGACGGCAGTTGTTGATCGCCAGACTTCCAAACGTCGAGACATTGAACGGCGGCGGTGTGATATCCTCTCAAGAGCGCGAGGACGCCGAGAGGGCCTTCATTCGGTACTACATGGATAAACCGGAAGCGGACAGGCCCGAAAGGTAAATTGTTTCACGCCGTTTCGCAGTTCCTGCTTCTCCATTTCCATTCTCTCGTCTCGATTTCCAGATCTGCATTCCACGCTGCATAATCATTGTCTGCCAATGGTGTGGCAGTGGTGATTGCATCGTTCTGTGTTTGAGCGTTTTTTCTGTCCCGTTCGTGTCATAGCCGCTGGCCATCGAGTGTGTATCACTCTTGGGTAGCGTATTTTATTAACCCTTTGCACTCGTAATTATATTTGAGAGGACCACCAATCAACACACACATTTAAACAGGAACTTAGATGGTTACATTATAACAAGGGTCTCTAGAATGTAATGCTAATAATATCTTGATGATATATAATAATAGAAAGATTTTAAATTTTAAAATAATTTTAAGTAAGTACAAGTGCAAAGAGTTACCCACTTGGGAGTGTTCAAAACTCGTAGAACAAAATTCTTCCTTCAGCCAGTAGAGTCAAAAAAATCGAGTTTTGAATATTATATCCCAAAATCTGAATTAAAAATGATAATAGTAAATGCTAACTATTCCAAAACGGGAACTTGTGCAGTGGTTTAAATGAAAGCTATCCCAACATCTGTCGGTTATAGGCGAAAGCCTCTGTACGACAAGAGCCGACACTGCGTGTCGCTAAGGAGCTCAACAAAGTGTAGACAATAATCCTGCATAATCTTTGTCTTGTTTTCGTTCAAGCATTAACGATACACCCGCTAACCGGTTCCTGTTTTCCATCTCGGTTCGCGCCTTAACTCTCGAGCTTCTATTCTAGTTTGAACTAGAACCCATAAAGTTATTCTTGTTTCACGGTCATAGTTGTCGCCGGTGGAACGAACGAATCTTCGTTTGACCTTATTCCGTCTCCCACTTTCAGGTACTCCGAGCTGGTGGCTATTCACGGAAAGCTGGATCCTTTGGTACACGTTGACCTGACACCGGAGAAGAGGGTCAAGGTCACGTTCACCTATGGCGACCTGGTCGAGGTGAATTTAAGTTTCCCCTGACGGCCGATAATTGACCGATAATTAGGATAATTAGATTCCAAGATTTATTGGCTTTTCACAGTCCTTTAATGCACAGTACTGGAAATACTCGTTGCACGGCTCTCCAATTTACATAATACGCGTAACTTCCATAGCGGTAGAATTAATAAAGTGATTCGTATTCAGTATTTTTGTTCCCCGCGATGGTAAGCTCTTTGACAAGTAAAATGAGGATCAGGTAATGATGTTATCGTTGGTATTAACACGTTCCGTGCCAGAATTTTTTAGTACTTTCCTTTACAATTGAATAGTTCTGCTTCTGGCATATACTTTACGCATAAAGACCATAATTATAAAAGAAAAGGGTGTAAAGTTTGAGATGCGTAATATAATGGCAGTAAATTTAATTTTTGGGGAGTTTACATTACAAGTCTGCTTGCATTCTTCGTTTTTCAATGAGAATTTGGCTTTGAATGGAAAATTCAACGTGGGACGCCCCACGAGGCAAGGAACGTGTTAATAGGAGTGATATGAATGATAAATTGCTTCATATCCGAAGGATGCAATAAATATTCTAGTTCTGTATGTAATTGATAAGTGGTCAAACTTATTAAACTTATTTACTTGGCAAAATTTACCATCGAGATGAGGAGAAGTTTGTTTTGAAAGAAGTTGTTGGGTCGAGCAAAGAAAGGCGCGGCTCCTCCCGTCGTGATCACTCGAATCGCTATAAATATCGATGGTGCTTGTAGGTGCGATCCATAGACGTGTACAGAACAGTTTTCGAGCTGAAAACCAAGCTGGAGACGATGGTGAAAATCCCGGCGAATCGGATGAGACTCTTTTACGTGGATCAGGTCAGCCACTCTGTCAACTATTTTCTTAGCAGAGTTTTCCTTTGTGCTTTACAGAACGTTTGGTTCCTCGAGAGACCTCATAAAAAGCATGAAATCACGATCTAAGAGTTTCCATTACTCCCGTTTCTCGCGCTATTCCGGTCCCGAGTATCCATGAAATCAAATTTCCATGAAACTTTGAACGATATAACGAACAGAGGTAAACTAGTTCCAAGTACTAAGCAAAACGGTTCTGATTTTATCTCGATGTTCCATTACGTTTAGGTGATGAAGGCACAGTACGGACCAGAGGAGATGCTGTACCCGAACAAACAGCTGTACAGATACAACATCCGGAACGGTGACGAGATCATAATCGACAGCAAGTTGAATCGCTTCGTGTCGACGTCTTCGACCACGTCTTCCATTCGTTCCTGAAGAAGGTTCTCCAGTGAATCGTCGGACGACACGAAACATATCTGACACCTGTCGGGATCTGATTTCCATTGACGGATCTACGAATCGAAGATCGCCCAGGCTTCAATCGTAGATCGATCACAGAGAGACTCGGGATTTCTTTTTACATATATACGTATATATACATATACGCCGAGTAATGTTGTAGCACTTGTATTTATCGATTCGTCGGGACTGAGAGACATAAACGATATATTAGGAACCGATAGAAAAGGTGCAGTTGCGTGTGACGAAGACGAGTTAAATTTTTATAATAGACGGACACGCTGGACACGCGTTTTCAAAGAGAGAAACGAAATTTGTCACGTAGATGCTCATATGTAATTCTGTGTATAATGTTTTTACGAGAAATTTCAGTGGATGCGTTTGCAAACACTTTTACGACTCTTCTTTCGAAGCTTCGCGTTAGTCGTTAGCGTAGATTAGCAGTCGAACCTATTGGACGAAAAAAAAAATGATGTAAAGTACTTAGTTAAGTAGGTACCCGATTCATCGATTGTTTTTCAAGTAGGGAACGTTGTTTATTGCTTTGGAACTTAAAAAGTTCCTACGTTGAACATATTGTACAGAAAAAACGTATGTACATTTGGAAAGAAGAAGAGAAATGCGTAGAGTTAAAATACATATATCGCAAGTTCGCTGGTATCGATTATAATGTAACTACATTGATCAACCGAGAACGGTACTTTTAACTGCACAGTCGATTTTACCGTGTTTTAGACACACAACTTAGTAATATATTGCCGTTGATTTATTAGCATTTTGTAATGACAGGGGAATTTGACGGAGAACCGTATCTTGTTGAATTAGAACGCCAAGACCACAGAAGAAACTGGAAATTATATTTGTAGGTCGCAGCTAGGCACGAAGAAGACCGTAGAAGTAAAAACGGATCATGGGCAATAATAAAAGTATACAAAGTTTTTATTTTGGCCGATGACAAAGTTCTGCTTTCGTGCTAAAACAGCATAGCATCAATTCAACAGGCAATGCACGTTTTTATTTATGTCGTAGCAAAGCAGGCAGGTACGACTGTTTTTTTTTTTTTTTTATATCTTTATGTTCATTCTCCAGCATAAAGCGTTCAAAATCGATACTCTTTTAAAGAAGATGGATGAAATAATCTACGCTATAATTTCATGCATTTTCTTCGTGTACTTAAGCTAAGCTTAACAGTTATCGATACGGGATAACGGTGAACCAAGCAACACTAACACAATATGTCCTCTAAGTTTTAACGTTTTTAGTCGATAATTTTTGCGATCGTCTTTCAGTGTATCCCTTGTTATGCGGACTTTATAAAATGTACAGAAGAGAAAGGAAAGACTAGGAAATCGCGCGCTATAAGGCACTAGGAAGAAGGCAACGATGCTGGGAAGTTTCGGTTCGTTCCGTGTACAAACGAGGAGAACTTGTGAAGAGTCACTTAGTGCCTGCCTTTTAACTAGCATAATTCGAATACATACTTCTAACACTGCCCTTGTAAATACCATGAACGCATGTACCGCGAAACAGCTTCGTCAGCTCTTCATGATAATGTGTTTATCAATCTGTGTTCCGCGATGTGCGAGCCTTGACATTGGAATATTTCACGCTTTCGAATAAGTAAAGAAAAGGACAGTTCAAATACTCCAGTGCAAAGGACGTTTGAGAGGCGTTTGTGAATCACAGAAAAAAAGAGGGAAAGGTGCACGAGGAATCGGTTAACGCGCCTTTAAAGCATCAAGTCCGATATGACGAAAGTTATTGCTGTTGAACCTCAGGGTCATCAATGGTTCGTAGATTGTACATGTGTCGAGTTATTTGATGCACGCATTCGGTAGAAAGGGGTAAAAATTGAATAACCCTGACGCTCAGCATGCCCTATATACGTGTCTAGTCTCGGAAAAGGAAAACTGCATCGTTCTCGTTTTATATAATACGATCCTTTTTTGTGCTGGCGCAAATGTGTACGTACTAATGAAATAAAATCTTTATATAAGACGACCCGCGTTTCCCTGCACGACGTCGGTCATCGATCCATGGATCATCTAATGTTAAAAAGTAAACGTATTCGTATGACCGTTGTGTTGGAGATTAAAAATGACTGCGTACGCTGGCCAATAAATTTGCTCGGTTCGTTTCATACCACGAGTGCCAGGGGTTAAACGAATAGGTCAAAGGTTGCTTTAATGATCGGAAGTTTAATCGGTGAAGTGAATAATGCTTCTGCAGAGGAAGCACAGCGATGAAGCTAGAGTACAAGTAACGGTAAGAGTTTCGCTGTTTCGTCGATGAAACGTTGAGCGTGCATTGCGTATCATTTGATATCTCGTTGTTTGAACAGGGTTCGTCCGTTTTGGATGGTTAACGAGACCGTGCAAGGTCCGTGAGAGCGCATCGATCGCATCCAACGCTTGGCGCCGCGACGACCCTAAGGGCGACGTCGCGCTGATCGGATGAAGCGTAGATAACATTGAGGAACCGATGAAACGAATTCTGAAAGAAAAATCTCGACGAACAATTACCATGGTTCAGGAGCGGCAATATTAAACGCTTGTGAAAAAGGAACAACCTATATTTTTTTCTAACTGTAAAATATCGATTGTCGATTGCCGTGGTTAAAATTTTCCAGGGGTTACTGTGCGAACCGTGTCAGCCCTGTTTGCAGGGGCGCGTAGTTTCGTCCAATAACGGTGACGCAGAGCTGGATATGTAAACTCGAGCGCCCTGCAAATTCGTCGATTGCGAAGCTTCATTGGGATCCATCGAACAAATTTATGCAACAATTACGTGTCATTAGAAGACATAGAGACGAACTGGTAGAAATATAGCTCGTATACTTTCTTCTTTTCATCTCGGTTGAGAGAGAAATAGCAGAGGATAGACGTTTATTCAGCTTTCAACCGCAACGCGATGAAGAAAACGTATCGTTTCGCGTATTAAACTTGCATTCGTGACGTGGCGTTGTTTCGTTACCTTTCGTTTAATAAAATCGCCCGAGATCCATCCTGTAAATTCATCGAATTGTTACAGCGACGGAGGCAAAAGAGAATAAGCGACTGGCGACTGTGCTCCGATTTCATTTCCCCAGGGGTCCTTTGTCGTTTTCTATCAATTTCAGATCTAGCCTTCCGCCGGGATCGATTGGGCCACAACCCAACGTGCGAATCCACGCTCGTCGACGGTGTAAACAACCGACGCCGCCTCGCGAAACTCGGTACAATTACATGGTACACGATCCGAACCGGAATAATAGAGCGGCGCGAGGTGACAGCTCGTTACGAGGTTCCACCTTTTTCCTTTTACCTTTGAAACTTTACGACCGAATGGGATCGTGACTAATCCTACCCTAGGGGAGCGTGCGCCCCTGCTATGCACTAAATCCACAGAGAGGACCGCATCGATTCCGTCGCCCCGTTTCTCGCGATATTCCCTCCTTTGTCTCCGCGTTCGAGCCTCGATTTCTTTCCTTGCTCTTTTCTCTCAATTAACTCGCCACACGTCTCACCGCTCTGCGTTCCTTTTTCTCATACTTCTTTTTCATTCCTTTTAGTTCCCTGAAGAACTTGCGTCGTTCTCTCGTGAAACTCTCTTCGCGAATGAACATGGAGGAGAGTGGGAGGAGACAATAGGAGGTATCGCCAGACTCGTTTCTTTTGGTCTGCACGTCTCGAGCTTGCAAACAAGGAAAGAAGAGTGCAGAGTAAATTATTTTCTCCAATTATCAATGGAGCGTACTTCAACCACTAACCAGTGTCTCGTTTTCAGGTGGAAATTTGAAAATTGGCGGTCGAAACGAGGGGAATCGTTGGACCCGTGGCCCGACGCGGTGTAGAGTGCATCCCTGGCTCGGAGTGGGCTGTTGGTAAGGGCAGAGGCGAGGAGAGCGTGTGCGCGGTGGATAGAGTGCGAGCATGAGTAGGACGTGGGTCGTCGTGTGTCGCTGCAGAGGGCCGAGAGAGCGTGTCTCCTGCGGAACACAGCTGGCACGGACCGTCAAGATGTAAGCTGTCGGACGGAGAACGCGCGTGTGGACGGTACACCGCTGGCCCAGGCCGAGAGAACTTGACGCGACGAGGAAGAGGAGGAACAAGGGAGCCGCGAGCAGAACGGGCCGATCCGGGAGGATATGGAGTAGAGCGGGAACCAGGGATCGATTGCTTCCCGATTGTTGGCATGGAGGACACGAGACTGGGGTAAGTAGCGAGAAGTAAGAGAGCGGGGTTAAGCTTCTGGTTCCGCTTAGACGGGGGTGCGCTTCCGCTCAGTGTTCCACGACCGACTCTGTGCTCCGTTTCGTTCTGTTTCACCCCGTTTCCGTTCTGTTCTATGCACGTATATGTGTCTACGTACGGTGCGCCCATCGCGTACGATTCGACACCAGGATTCGACGATCGATGCGAGCAATCGCGGATCACAGCGATCTATCCTCCGACAGTCGGCGCCCGCTGGCCCCGACTTCGAGCGAGCGATACCTCGTCGAGTATCGCGGCACCGAGCCACCCCCTTGGACACGGTCGAGGTCGTCGTCGCCCTCGAACGCAAGGCACGCATTTCGGCTCGGCCGTTTATCTCGTTCAACTGTTACTCCTGCTTCCATTCCGGCCATCGAAGAAGACTCGAGCTCGTCAGAGGGCTGTCTCGAGGCACGCCGTGGTAAACGCTTGGGAGCCAGCGACGATCGTGTCAAAGAGCCGCGCACTGCTTTCCCTCGGAGCGCGGAAGAGTTGTTAGCAGCTATTTACCCGAGGGCTCTAACCGACCCCTACACGGTCCTCGAAATCGTCGTCCAGCATTGTGGAAAACTCTTGGAGCGTGTCCTGGCCTCGCACGCGTCTTCGTCCCCCCTTTCTACGAGCACCTCTACAAGGGAAAAGTAGGAAGGATCGCTCGCAGCAAGAGCTCGCTCTCCGCCACACCGATCGTCCTTCCTCTGGACCACGAGGATACACCCTCCCTTTTCTCCTTCGCGACGCTTTCGGCGAGGGGATGAGGAGAGCTCGCACGACGCACAGTTTCGACATATCTTCGTCTCCAGTCGTGCTCGTTTACTCTCGAAACGAAAGCTCTCTCGTTCGGTGTCCCCACTCTCGTCTCCCCACCCCTCGAAGCTGTTGGCCATTCACGGGGGTCGCGAAACGAGCCTGTTCGACGCGTATCCTGAAAGCGTGCTCGTCTGCTCCGCGTGAGAACGGTCGACGGGGCTTCACGGGGTGGCATCGAGCAGCAGCGGAGCGTCGAAGTACGCCAATGGGTTAAGGAGAGGCTTAAAGCGACCCTCTTACTCGAAGGAATAACAACCACGCGCCGATGCGCCTTACTCACTCTCTTTCTCTCTCTCTCTCTCTCTTTCTCTTTCTCTCTCCTTCACTCTCCTTCGCATCCTGTAATTTTTATACTTACCAGATTGGATCCGATTGAAAGCGAAACGTCCGAGGGAATTGGATGCGCCTGTTTCGCTTTGTAACGCCCCCCGTGCACGCAACGCCAGGAATTTGCATGAGAATACCGGCTCGCGGGAAGAGTCAAAGGTGCAAGGAGAAGGCGGTCGTTATTTAAGGCCGCGATTTGAGGAAAGGTCAACGGGAACCGACGACAGGCTGCAGTTTTCTTCAGGAAAGAAAGGAACGGGGAAGGTGTTTTCCGTCCGACTGGGCGCGGCTACAATATTAATAGGTGTTGATTCGAAACGGGGCTGCAACCGCCCCGTTGAATTCGATTAATCAACGCTGATTGATCGTGCGAGGGTGTTTCAGAAGGAGCGAACGGGAAGAACGCCGTGCGGAGGAGCCGGTAGTCCCAGTTTTGAAAATAACCAGGCCACCTGTTTTCCTGGTTCGATAAATATCCGATCGATTTAACGAGCAGACCGCGGGATGTTGTTCCTTCGGGTCGTCGCGGATTTGTAACGCCACGACGAGGTGCGCCGATGGAGGACTAGTTTCGAGGGAATCGGCTGGAAGAATCGTCGAGGAACGATCGCTCGAAGAGCTATTCCGATGGCCTGTGTCGCTCGATTAAGTCGCGGAAGAATTTCATCTCCGTGTCTTTCGGCTGAGGCCAAGAATACTTTCCCTCTCGCGCGAGAATTCTTCTGACCGTGACCAGCGAATGAAAATCTCGTTGAGAATCGTCTCGTGCTCGATTGAAATATTTCGAGAGCTGTCGATGCCTCAAGGAACGCTCGGATTCCCACCAATAACGGTCAGCTTTACCACCGCGAGTAAACCATTTTTTTTTTATTACAACACAAATAGTCGAATGTCCAACGAAACGTTTAAACAGGAATATCGAAATTTTCTCAGACGCTGAACAGGATGACGATCCGAAAAACTCCAGGATCCGCCGATATTAGATTCCATCGAGGGATTTCCACTGGCCGATGCGAACCCTGACCTGGATTAAGGTCTTGTCCGCCTGCTCGGAGTGCGTCCATCGAGAAATCAACACCCCCTTCGCTGAAACGATTCCCGCGATCCACCAAAAATAAACAGGTCGATCGTCGAAGCGGTTGAAGAGGAAAATCGCGTCGAACGTACGCGAGAGTGAACCAAGAAAGTCCAGACTACGCGACCATCGTCTAGAAGCGATTCGTGGAGCGGTATCTTATTTCGCAACGCGCGAAGGAATTCGTCTCTGATGCAGAATCACGTCGACGGCTAACGTCGCTGCCAAATCGACGAGGTCCACCGTCGATTAGCTCGCGCGATGCTTTCGGTGCGTGTTTCCAGTATCATTCGCCATCGAGAAGGAACAATGGATGCGTTCGTGATTATCCGTCGTCCGTGAAATGGGCTGGCGTAATCCTCGTTCAGAGCTGTCCTCCTTCATCCCTCGTCGGAGTCACGGGCAAATCCGATTGGGAGTTCGTTAGCCCGTCGTGGCGGCACGTAAGGGTTTAATTGGGACAAGTTGGCAAAAAATCCGTCGATTCCCCTCGTCGAGCGGTTATCCTCCGCTTCTTTTTATTTATCTCGATTTTCGCGCGACGGATAGTTCGTTTCTCGTCGAACGATAATTAATCTCTCCGCTCGACCGCGGTGGAATCGAGATGGAACCGCAGTACCGTTCCTCCGCTTCTTTTTTCCGTTTTTTCCTCTCTTTTCTTTCGTTTTTTATTTCTTTTGTTCTGCGAAAAATGGACGCAGAGCCGCGTCGCGGAGGTCGGGACGCGGTCACGGTTGATCGCGGCGTTCCAAAGTCGTGCCGCGATAAAATCGATCCCACCGGAGCGTGCAGGAAAATATGCGGATGGGATCGCAATTTTGAAAGCCGTCCGAGCGGGAGGACGTTTATAAATAAACGGAGAGAACGCGCCGTTTTGCAACGCAATCGTCCCAACTTCGCGTTCTGACGCTCTATTTCTGCGAGATCTTTCCACACTTTCGGTGTCTCGCACTTTGTCGACGACTGAAGTCGATGCATCGGCAACCAGGAGACTGTTACATTCTGCATATCGTCCGAAAGTGACAGAATTTAAAAACCCAATATTTAGAATCTTAATAAGAATGTTGCAGAAACACTCTTAGACCAATTATGAAAATATCCATCGTTAGAGCATGGATATAAAGACAGCAAAACCAGTGGCTTGCAGTGACATTTGCTGCGTTTCCATAAAAATGATAAACAAATACTAAAAATGACAAAATTTAACAGTTTATTTATTTTAATTCTAAAATAAATACAGTGTAAATATTCTGACAATAATAATTACGCAATATGCATTTATTATTTACATTTTAGAAAATACAATGGGAGCAACGCTTCCACAGCTTTTCCATGAACTGCACGTCGCTGAGCAAAATACACTCGTCATACTTTTTCACTGGAAAAGTGCGTTTGCACACTCGTGGCTTTGGCACACGAGGAACGATATCACCTTGAGTTACGTCGTTTGCTTCCACATAAATTACGTACTCTAATTACCTTCGAAAACAGTTTTTAGCTCTTCTTGAAAAACATACTTTCCTCGTTTGTGTCATTTGCACAACGAGCGTGCGATACATATAATTAAGTTGTTGTATTCCACGACAGCGGTTCTTAAACTGTTTTTAAACCCCAGGGGTCCATGTAGTCTATTATCAGGGTCCCTAAAAAAATGTTGACATTAACTTTACATCCCCGAACTTTCGCTTTTATTTAAATAATGCATTCAATGAAAATCCTACATGGTCAAGACTTTTTGTCTTTGTTGTTACTTAACTAGTTATTGGGTTTAGGTTTGGGATGGTGCCTTCAAAAAAATGTTGTTCAAGAGAGGATCCTCAGACTGCATAAGTTTAAGAACACCCCTGCTTTAAGAAAAAGGCGCAAGAACTTTTGGCTTGTATTTTACTGGACATTATTTTAATCCCTTTTGGTCAGTATTTTAATCCCTTTTGGTCGATATTTTACTAATCAGTATTTTAATCCCATTTGGGCAGTATTTAAATATGTAGGGTCATTATTTAGCTTTTTCAGAGATACTAACACATATGTGTACGTTTAATTCTTTAAATTAAAATTATTCCAAATGAAAATATCGTCAATATTTGCTAAATAAAATGGCAAGCATGTAAAATATAGTCAGTTTCAATTTTTAATATTTGTTCTTTCTTATAAGTGTACATATATGTGTCAGTGTCCCTGAAAAGGATAAATATGAAGGGCCAGTATTCTTCGAAGCCCCCACTAACAGCTAAACAAACACCAATTGGTCGAAAACGTAATCATTTTTTAACTTACAATGAGTCTACAATGGAATGGGTTTAATACTATGTTTTTTCGTTTTATATGATCCATTAATTAATTTAACTAACCAACCCAATCTAAACTGACCATTTACTATTTTTATCCTTTTTGGTATTAAACCCATTCCATTGTAGACTCATTCTAAATCCAAAAGTAATCACATTTTTACCAGTTGGTATTTGTTCAGCTACCAGTGAGGGCTTCACATATTTTCAAAGGCTACTGACCCTCCGTATTTAAAATGCTGATCGGTAAAATACTGGCCAAAAGGGATCAAAGTAATGACCATTTAATTTGTCGCCCCAAACTTTCCTCAGAGGCTATGAACGTGCGTCAACGTCCCCTCCAATGTTCACAAAACCTGCCGAATCAGAGATGAACCTTGACAACGAGACACTAATATAAATAGATCGTCCTGTTTTGCAACAACACGGGCTCTGTAACTCACCAGTGACCGTCCAGCAGCGCTTATCGTCGCGCTTTGCCTGTTACTTCGAGCAAGGTACCGCCAATTTACGCTTCACGAGCGGCAAAGCAAAGCGCTCGTTGCATATTACTCGTACACCGAGAGAGATTCCATGTACCGCGACAATAATCCACGTACTCGTTCAATTCCAACAAACCGAAATCGTTCCTCATATTTCTGCTAATTTCTGTTCCCAGTGCTCTTGGTACGCTTCTTTCTCAGCGTTCGATGGCACTCCAACACGCTCCCCGTTCTTACATTATCCGCAGACCCTCGATAGTCGCGCAAACGGCCATTCCGTCTCTCAGACAACACGCGGGAGATATCAGACGAGGTACATTCCTTTACGACCCATTTATCTAGCCACGAATCGAACAAACCTCTTGAACGCGCCATCTCTTTCCTCCTCGGCTACGTAGACTGTCCTCTTGCACAGTGGCGGATTTCTAAATTGCCCAGTTAGACTGTAGCTTACGATAGCAAATTTTCGAAAGCGGACATTTTTTCCACGACCATTAAAAACGGAGTATCAATTTTGTCGAATTTCTCATCTCTTTTTTTGGTCCTCGATAATGGCAGCTCGACGATAGAACGCTGTGATTCTAATAAATGTAAGAAATTGTAAAGAAAACGATTGAAATGGAATTCGTGGCTAAGCAATAGGAGTATTAGAATTCTTTATTTGATTTGTGTTCAATTCGAGGGTTCGTACAACAATGTCTTCTTAGGCTGTTCGTATTAGCCTCGAGGACACCCTCAACGCCATGGCCCATCTGAATGTTTAGGCAAGGTCTTAAATAGGGGCGATGTCGCAAGAAAACGCACATGGCTCTCTGTGGTCGCTGATGCATTCTGTTACTCGATATTTCTTACAGAAACGATTGCATAACTTTCGTATTCCATATTTTATTACCTATTTTTCGTTTTGGAAGAAATATAGCATAGGCAACGATTTGGTTCAGTCTATAGTGAATCCTCTTCAAGTGTATCTTCCTCAAGTTCTCTATTGAAATGGAGCTTTGCTGGGAGACGTTAGCAGTAGAAACTGTCGCTAAACATTGCTAAAATATTATTATTTTAGTCGTTATATTGCCAACGTCCAGGACCAACGTGCAAAGAGTGACGATTCTAAGATCACGTTCCTGAAATCTCAACGTCGCGCGTTCCTCGGTGCTCGATCTTTACTGATCGTCGCGTAAAGTCGTCTTCGTTGTTCTACAACAAGAAACAAAGGGGGTTGCAGTCGATGGATCGGTTCCATCGGAAAGCTGGACGACCGCTGGAGACGTTGGCTGGCAGGGAAAATCGGAAAACAGCGATGCGGCTCTCGATGCGGCGGCGTAACACCGCCTATAAATAGAGGAGAGCCTTGTTAGCGGTTACACGATGCGCACGTACGCATACGTGCTCGAGCTGGATAGACATACGCCAGATACACACAATTTCCTTCCTTTTTTTAGAAATTGGAAATAAGCAGTCCAGTTGCTTGGGCGCGCGGCGTCACGCGGTGTGGCGGATGGCCAATCTAGGTGGAAAAAATTAATAACTTCTGTTCTAAGGACACTGTCTCGTTCAAAATTTGTATGAGACAGCTTTCGTGGTCGCTGAATCGAAAACAGCGAAGTGTGGACGACTTTACCACCCTCAATCTTCGTTCCATGCGACATAAAACGAGAAGTAAGAGCGAATCTTTGACTTTGACTTGACAAACGTCTTCAGCAACAGAATTTCAAGTATTTATTACGATTATACGAGTGTCCTCGTACACATTTCCTTTAATTCATTGCAATTGGAAAAGAAACGATCCAACATTGCAATAAATAATAGGAGATCGAACAAATTTTCGTTCTTTGACGAACAGTCGCTGAAAGGGTTGACCCTTTGCACTCGGATGTCGTCTCTGAGGGAATTAATAGCTGATTGCGAATGTTAAAAGCTTATTCCATCGTAACTTTTTGAAGAACGCACGTTTCCCCAAAGTTTTCTATTGAATTGGAAATTTTGTAAATTGCTTGGTAATAGTTTTTATTGCTAACTTTGACCAGCAGTAGAAAAGTGCTGGAAAAACGTCGAGTGCAAAGAGTTCAAAAGCCCCTTAATCCTTTGCACTCCTTTGTCAAGTGTGACTTAACATCAGTGAATAAAAAAAAAAAGCAATGCAAGTTCCATAACTATGAATTACAACAAAATTTACGATCTATATTTAATATAATTAGTAAACAAAATTGTTTGCAAGTCGAGGGACTGTCCTTTGAAGTAAATTTCAAATAAAACAACAAAATTGAAAAGTAACTTGGAGTGCAAAGGGTTAATTCGTTGCAATTAGTAACAAATCTTTGGCTTTTCGTTTGTTTACCACCAAATGAGCCTGTTCGCGGTGAAAATCAAGACTGGACTTTTTTTTCACCTGGATTGGCCATGTGGCACACTGTGCGTCCCGCCGATACCCGATAATCGGTCCCAACCGGGCAAACGGACAACACACCAGCCGATGAATAATGAAACGGCGCCTAGTCTCCGTCGTTTCGTCGCCCGTTAGCCTCCTCACCTTTAACCCCGTTATACGTGTACGTACACACGATCGTCGCCGCTCGTTCCTGGTTCTACAGCGTCCATCGATTTTCCTCGTACCGATTGTTGCAACGGCGTGTCCTATTTCGAACGCGCTCCAGAAGCGGATCCCCCGATCGTGCGTTCAAACGTCCAAGAGCGGAGCCTGGTTCACACAGTGCCGTCTACAGGCTGAACCAAATCGTCGTCTACGCTATATTTCTTCTAAAACGAAGAATAGGTTGTTAGAAGTGGGTTTGGAAAATAACTAATACCGATTGCAAGGGAAAAAGCTTCTCTCTTTGAAGAGAGAAGCTTGAAAGCTCGTAATTTCAAGGAGAGGTGTTTTTACTATGCTATCGCTACAAAATCTCTCTAAGAACTGTTTTTCCAAATACTTGCGCCCTTCGAAGGCGCCTCGTCATTCCTCCTTCGGTAGCCTTCAAGCTCAGGGCTGCGGATGTTCGATTTATAGTCTACGATATTCTTTATTTTGATTTGGAAGTGACTTCTTTAACACGTTCCAATTAGTGACGCTGAATCACTGACTGACAGTGACAGCATCACGTTTTCCGCTATGACATTAGTATAGAGTTCCAAACGAATAAATTATAACTTACGTTTTCATGTAAAGCCACTATAGTTCATTATTTGAAGGTAATTCAATTTTTATTTTTTCATGTTATCTAGTAGTGTAGAAGTACAGCATTGCACAAAGATTTTCGCAATTTTCTTATCACGTTACAGCGAAACCGTGTTACAGGTTGCAGTGTTGCACAAAGATGTTCGTAATTCTCATATCGCATTAGAGCGAAACCGTGTTGTACGAAGGCTACCTATAAATGACTCGCACAGCGAGTCATCAGCTGTATAGCTGAGATTTTACATGACCCACGCGGTGAATCGCTGGTCTCGAATGTGTTAACAAAGAAGACACTTTGCACTCGAATCGAGGGTGTAGCTCTAACGCAGATCCGCTCTGTACGAGTGAACTATCGCATGGCTTATCAGGGAATGCAGGTCGAATCGTCGACCGTCTCGATGCTCGTCTGGATGGTTATTAGACCTCT
This sequence comes from Xylocopa violacea, assembly GCA_963969225.1. Lineage (NCBI taxonomy): Eukaryota > Metazoa > Arthropoda > Insecta > Hymenoptera > Apidae > Xylocopa > Xylocopa violacea. The sequence goes on from CAXAJV010000004.1 coordinate 29,522,375, forward strand.
CCTCTTGAGTTAAGCCTGATCTTCCTTTGGGAATAGACACTTCCAAGCTATTGGCACTATTCCATGCTCCTGCAGCTCCTCCCACGCGTTAATCCTTTCGAGGTCGTTCAACTCGCCATCACGCGGTGAAAAATCACAGACTTCCGTATCGATGCGTAAACACGATGCCTAATGGATCATACGAGAGACGGACAAGAGCCGAACAGGAATGTACGACGGAAAAAGAAGATGCACGCGCGGCACAAAGGGTGTTATCGACGGTCCAGGCAAATGTAACCGACGAACGAGGCGTCGCAGACCGTGAGATAATCCCTTTGAACCTGTTCGCCAAAAAAATAACACAAAAAACACCCTCCGCTATCATGGTCAGCTTCACGTTTTTGAACGCGTTGCACCTCGCTGGTATCTGCTCGTCTTCTTGTCAAAACGGAACACGAAGTTCCGTTCGAAGGATGCGGAGGAGGCGACGATAGGTCTGGCGAAGTTTCTACTTGTTTCAGTAGTAGAAGTCGCCGCGAGTTGGACACGTTTCCGAGTTGCGTCGCTGCTTCCACTGGCGCTCAAAAGGTTTCGACGTGGACGTTCATATTCTGTGATATTTTTCAAAAATTTGTGGTTGTTAATGAGAAGCTTAACCCTTTGCACTTTGCGCTTTTATGGACGTCAACTACCAGCAATAGAGAATTTCTGTTTCAGTAGAAAACTTCAGTGAAACATGCATTTCTGAAAAAGTTGCAGTGGAATAAATTTACTCTCTGTGATTACTCAATTCAGATGTCTCCTCAGAGAGGACATCCCATTGCAAAGGGTTAAATAGCATAGTGGAAAGCTGAACAGTAGACCGGTTCGTATCTTCTCACAGAAATTTACTTTCTACAATTTTTCAGAAAAAAGTATGCACAAGAATCACGTTCATCGCAAATTATATTACACTTCAATCGCCAATAATGCCAGTGTTAAGAAATTTCTGTTGCTCACCGTGGATTAGCATTCTTCTTCTAAATGATTGATAATGCTCTCTCTCGAGCCTCGAAGCACAGGTTTCCTTCGCTTTCGTTACTCCACTTCGTACGCAGCGTTGATTAATACGACGTAATCGTTCCAGCAATTCCAGACGGAAGCGATTCAGCAGTCGTTTGTAATTCGAGACTACGATCATAGCGGGGACGACGATAAATCATGCGCGGCTTGCAAGTCGAATGGAAGAACCGGCGGAAACTTTGCGAGTAGAAACGGTACGAGCTCCAACGAATCTATTCGGAATCTATCACCGATTCCGCTCGGCTCTCGGCCAAATTCACCAACTCCCTCGACTTTTACGATACTTCTTTCGCTTATTCTTGAATTCTGTTGGCCGAAATTTTTCTTCAGTTCTCCGCTCGATCACCAGCGAGCGGAGATCAAGAGGAATCGATCATTTTCGATCGACGGGTGGCGATGGTAGCTGCTTCGAAAGACTCTCACGTTCGCGCGAAAGTCACGGACGTCGAAGCTCGTTTAGCTGCCGCTTCCTCTCAAGACGAATAATTGATTTACCAGGAGATTGGAGGACGCAAAACAAGATACCGTGAAAGAGATCTCACCGATCTCTGACCGAACTGTTCCTCGCCTCTTCAACTTCCCCGTCCGCTTTCATCGCGATACTCCGCGGAGCTAATTTTCCACTTCGTTCTGTTTCAATCTTCCATGAAACGAGTTCTCTTCTTCCATCAATCGTAGATTCGTAAAACGATGGTACGTTAAGAGGCCAGAGTTTCTGATGTTACGTTACGAATAGTTATTCGTCATTGACGATGAGACTGCTAAATTGTTAACCAGTAATTATCAACTGCGCAACCGCTTAATTGCCAGAGCGACTACCAAGTGTAGTGCGAGGCGAAAACACTGCATGCCAATTCGAGTGTCAGCTAATTAGTCTTTGTAAACTTTAGGATATACTATTTAGGAATGAACGCTTGAAGTGGATACAAATTTAGATGAACGGAGCATTCTGCTTTCTTTGCATTTTAGAGCCAGCACATCCAAGGTTTTTTTACACAACATTTTCTTCTTCATGAATTGAGATTGCATTGGTATAAAAATTGTTAAATTTTCTAGTTTATGTAAAGTTAGATAAGTTCTTTTTCCTTTTGCAAAAAGTTGGAAGTAATTTAGGAATAAGCACTTAGAGTGATTACAAATTTGGATAAATGCTTGAAGCTAGCATATTCAGAGCTTTTTTACGAGTACAGTTTTCTTCTTCATAAACTGGGACTGCATTAGTATAAAAAATTGCAGAATTTTCTAGTTTATTTAAAGTTAGATAAGTTCTTTTTCCTTTTGCAGAAATTTGTAAGTAAGTACTCAGGAATAAATACTTAGAGTGATTGCAAATTTAGATAAGTGGTGCTTACATTGTGCTTTCTTTGCATTTTAAAGCTAGCACATCCAGAGCTTTTTTACAAATACAATTTTCTTCTTCTTCGCCAAATGTATTCCAATTGGAACTGCATTAGTATGCAAATTTTCTAGTTTATACAAAATCAGGTGATTTCCTTTCCCTTTTGCAAAAATTTGTAAATAATTTAGAAATGAACACTTAAAGTGATTACAAATTTAGATAAATGCTTGAAGCTAGCACATCCAGAGCTTTTTACAAATACAAATTTCTTCTTCACAAATTGGAACTGCATTAACACAAAAATTGAAAACTTGTCTAGTTTATTTAAAGTCATATGATTTCTTTTTCCAGTTGCAAAAGCTTGCACTGTTTTCTATGAGAACACCACGAATATGCATAAAACTGCGCGCCAGTAGTAGTCAATGGAACAATTAAAGTATTGTGCAACCGATAGTTGGAAAGTCTTATTGTTCGATCAATTATTTCCCCCGCTAACAACAAAGGCCGAGAACTATAGTTAACGTATCGTCGAAAGCTGGCGAGGTAACGTACGACCGAGCAGCGTATATTCAACACGTTGAAGCATGAAATTCAGTCTGCCTCGAGACTTCGTTACTAATTGGCTCAGCGTATCAACGACCTTTCCTTACATTGCAAGCTTTCTTTTCCCCTTACGCTTTAAGCGTAAACATGAAAAGGAGCAACTTTTCCAATCCGTTCGTCCGATACCAACATCGCATCGCTGGAAACTAATCGTCATTCTAATTTTATGCACACCGCTGCTGGCAAAAAGCATGAGGACACTCGTAACACGTTTTTAATGAACCTTTATCGCGCAGTATTCATTAACAAATTCAGCCAGATAAACGTTTCAACATAAATATTTAAACGCGCCACTTTTTCTTCGTCTTTTCAAGATCGCGCCGTTTCAGTCTGATTTTTTTCTTCTCTTCAAGCTTGTGTAAACATTTTGAATCGCAGAGCGAGACAAGGAAGTCGGAAATAAGAGCACGAAACTTCTCTGCCGTTTAATTGAAAGCGGTTCCCCAATTTTTCTGAGAGCCAGGCTTTAAGGTCGTTGGTGAAATGTTTGTTAAACAAATGTTTTCAGCAACAGAATTTCAAGTTTTTATTACAATTAGACGAGTGTCCTCGTACTTTTAACTCTTTAACTGCGAATATTTTTAGCAGAGCAAGATAAATAAAATGAAAATAAGTATGTACATTCTGATTTTGTATTACTGCAGTGATATTCTATTTTAAAAGATTATTTTATTTTTATTTTGGTGGTATAGAAGCCAAAGCCACTATTTAATATTAGCAAAAATTAACACTTTGTTGTCTCTGGCTATAATTTTTTAGTATGTGGTTTATAAATCACATCCACAGTTAAAGGGTTAAACGACGTAGATCTTGGTTTGTTTTGCATCAACCAAATCACATATCCCTGAATTTATTGCAATTAGAAAAGAAACGATCCAACATTGCAATAAATACCAGGAGATCGAACAAATTCTAGTTCTTTGAGAAACTGTCACAGAACTCCATCCAAAGGTCCCACGTTCCGTCTCAAAGGGGACAATGGAAAGAAATTACATACCAGTTCGCTGCTCGTTCCCTAACTTTTCAGAATATCTTTAACTCGTCCCCGTAACGCGATTTCCACGACTCCTAGACGGTCTCGAATTCGAAGTTCCTTCGAAGACCAATCGGACAAAGGGTCGAATAAGCCAAACGCAAAAGTTGCGAACAGTTTCCACGCGTTTCGGCCAAAGTCCCCGACGTAGAAGGCTGTTCTACTTGGGAAACCGCTTTGTTTGCAATTAGTGCTTCGTGTAAATTTTCATGGCCCCGATATTTGCGCTGGTAACACGTTCGTTTCAAGGAGAACAACACGGTTCCCCGCGAGGTTTGTTCGCGCGGATCGTTCGGCTCTCCGTCTCTCCTTCGTTAAAATTTCCTTAACATTCCAAATCGACGGATTAAAACAGAACAGTCCTCAGTACCTGGCAACGTTTGTGCAGTTACAACGAAGATTAACTGAAACTGGAAAGTATAAGAATAAGAAAGACGCATTTCAGGTAATTTTAATCGTTATTATTGTCATAATCATAACTCACCGTGTGGGTCGTCGATTATTGGCAACTTAAAGTTAGTTAGTAAAAGAAAAGTTAATTTCACTTCTGAATTCACTTCAAATCTAAAATCCTTGAAATCCAAATCCTCGTAGGGCTTGAAAACTTCAAATCAGTCGATGAAAAACTCCAATTGCCCCGTTAAGAGTCAATTAAGAGTTGCCTCCCAAGCGCAAAGGGTTGAACCGTGTTCAGAGCTTGCGTGAAGCTTGCAGAACGCTTTCGATGGACGAGCTTTCCCCAAGATTCGACGAGGTCGCGTTCGAACGAGGGTACGAGGACCATAGGCGCGTTAATAGGGTCAGGCAAAAAAATATTTAGAGATCGTCTGATGGAAAATTGGTGCCGCGGTGCTCGAGCACCGATGACGTATCACGAGTGCCTCTCAATATCGGTCGGGACATCCTGCACAACGTGAGCGCGAGTTAATCGATTCGTCCTTCGCTTAAACGTTCTAACGGCGGCTCTGATTAGCTTCTTCGACAACGACGATCCGGCCACGATTCGTGAGCATCGAGTGTCCAGAAGTAGATCGTGCTGTGTAATTTTCGCACGCGTCGCCAGTGATAATTAATACACGGAACTGGTCCTGCAACCAGTGGAACAACTGGAACCAGCGTTCTTCCAGTTTCGAGTTCCGTCCTGAAGAAAACGTAGGACTTCTCTTCAGACAATAATGATCACTTCTTCTGAATCGTATCAGCCATTTCACGTTTGTTCGTTATCAATCAAGTGTGGTCGAGGGAATCTTGAAACTTGATTCTCTTGAAAACGAAGCCTTGAATTGAAAAAAATTGTATTTCTTCTTTTTGATCTACTTTTTCATGTACCATCAGTTGCAGGATTTGTTTTATAAGGATTCCTTTAAAGTAGTCAGCTACTACTGTGGCTAGCAATCTTTGTGACATTAGAGTTTTTCTAAATTGCACATTACATTTGGATTATATGTCTAATTTTATTATACGAACAAAAATTGTATGTATACAGTAGTACCTCGACGTAGTTTGGAATACGTCCAATTCGGAATACATCCCCCTGGGACGTGACAAATTTTGCTTCGTATACGACTTCTGTTTGGTATACGACATCAATTTTTTGTGTGAATCTTGCGTCGTTTTTAAATAATTGTCTCAGAGAAAAAATTGAATTAATAATCAATTATATTTGGAGCCGATTTATTATTATCTAACTGATCATACGAGTAAGGATATCATATAATAAAATATAACTGCAAAACAGGAAGCAATAAAGCTTATTCCATTTGGTTTGTTAATTTAGAATCTATCATTAGTTACATTTATATTTTATAATATATTTTTTATAAACTTCTGATTGACTGATAACTTATTATATTCTTTGCTTAATAACAACTACAAGGTTTTATTGCAAAGTGACTCTTCTTCCACAGAATAGAATATTATTTGTTTCTTTTTGTATTTTAGTATTAAGCAGAGTTTAAATTTAGAAGTGTATAATAATCTCATTTTTTATTTATGTGTTTGAATAGTGTTTAAATTATTTCACAATTCTATTAATGTAGGTATAATATCAATAGAAGTTTTTCTTACATGAAAACTGATTAATCATTTTTACATTACTTTCTATGGATCGTATATCGAGGTACTACTGTATTTGTATGTTTTTTGAGTTAGTAATAATCAACTAAAAAAATTGTAATATTTTCTTTCCATTAAGTGTTTGATTAGAAAAACAAATTATAGAACTTCGTCTAAACAGTAATATGAAAGACTCTAAGAAAGAATATTATTATCTATGTAATTACTTTTTAAAGGACCGAGCGAACGCACGGTGTCCCAGGTACTTAACGAATTAAATTAAGAAGAGAAAGCGTTGCACGCAACGCCGCGACTATGTGAACCTCTCTGCGATATCGAAAAGGCGATGGTAAAGTTGTACTAAAATGAAGGGTGTTTTGCAGCATCATCGAGGGCTGAGCTATCGAAAAATATGGCGTCGGGAATACCGAGTGTTCATCAGAGGAAGCTTGGACCAGCGCCGATAGCATCCTTCGAAGACCTGTCCGACGAGGTGGAAAACGTGAGTCCTTCCCTGTGTCCTCCCTGAGCCTCCTCTATAAATCGGCTGTTCCGAGCGAGATCCGGGGGATCTCGAGGTCTGTTAAGTCGTCGTGGATCTCGTCGATCGCGGGTTACGTGCGTGCGCGTTCCCCCTTCGAAAGTCAAAGGCTCCGTGTCTCCCCGGAGCCGGCCGACACCTGCGTGTGTTGTCCATCAACCATCTACCACCAACCAACCAACCACTCAACCACACCCCAGTGACTGTGACTCGACGACAAAACCAGCCTTACGAATTTGAATGCAGGGGGAACCGGCTGCGCGAATGCCAGGCATCGTCGAGGTCACCACACCGGCAACGCCTGGTAGTTCGCTTAAGACACCCAGCACGCCGAGAATTGACATCAGCAGGGCGAGCAGTTCCTCCCATCATGAGGACAGTAACTCCAGGGACTCGTCGCCGGAGAGGGAGCTTCTCGCAGGTACACTAGACCATCGTTAGACCCTCGAGTTGCACCCCGTCCTACCATCGACCCCGAGCTTAACGGAGCAACAACCATGGCCAGTCCAATCTTTGCATCCTCTTCTATCGTTTCCATCGTTACCTTGCAACAACAGGAATAACCAACGTTACTTTTGTAGGAAGTGTTCAAGAGGAGAGGAGAAATAATTCCTGCATCCACTAATGTATATCTGAATACTTCGTTAGTCTACAGTCGCTGTTAACTCTATCGCTAGTTACTTTGTGTTCGCGCGTTGTCCGCTCTCAACTCTTTCGCTGCTCGTTTTCAACTGAACTCGTTCACTTCGAAGATTCACCCTATTTTCTCCCTCACCCCGTTGTCCTGTCGCTCGGTTTCAAATACTCTTCTTTTGCACCTCGGCCTCTCGAACTGGATCACACGCAGTTACTCTATTTATTCGCTTCCAAACAACCTATCGTCCTAAGTTTCCACGTATACCCAGTCGCACGCAATAAAACCATTCACACTTTACAGTTTTAATCCTTTGCGCTCTGAGCATTCTTTGATAAGGCACACTAGCAACTGCACTGCACTCTGCATTTTGCGTTCTAATGTGAATCACGCGTGTCCTATAGCGGAATTAATGCACTGCAGAGCCAACGGAGTGCAAAGGGTTAATTTCATTTTTCAGTCCAAGAACCACCAATCGATTCCAACATAATCCAAAAGTTCGTTCTGCCTTTCGCAAAATGAGATACCTCGAACATCTATCTTTTTTCGAAAAACCTATTGCTCCGAGAGTCGTAAAGTTCTGTTGCGTTCGGTATACGAATGTTATCGTGAACATCTATCTACACATTCAACCCTCAACTTTGTATCCCCTGCGAGGGACGATAAAATCGCCAGTGACTCATCGTCAGGGACTTCCCAGCTATTCTCACTTAACAATTGACTCTGAAAATTAACCCATCGAGTTCTATCGAAAAGGACACGCGATGGTTTGTTACGAACGAACGTTAAATGTCGCAGGGGTTGATTATAAACGAAAGAGATAGTCTATTATTACAAAATGCAAAGATGTGGGTATATTAAGTGCGAACAAAGCTTCTAAGCTGGCTCAGTGTTTCCACTTCAACGTTCTCAGGAAGAATCCCTGTTCCTGCATCGAGATTGTACGATCAGGCCCTCCTTCCACGATGAAGTATCGAGAAGGCATAATTTTATGACACCCCTTTAGCTTCTATCGCTTTCCTTTTCTGCTCAGGGTGACGAAAACCAGCTTTTCTTTATATGATATTTCTCCAACGAGGCTGAGAAATTTTCGACCACTGCAAGAGCGTGTGACCAGATCCAATTATACTTCCAGCTAGACAATGCTCGTATAGAATACAGAATTCAAATACCAAGCAGGGAGAGCTTGTTTCTTCGGTCACGAGTCGTATCATGCCTCATAGTTTTTCCTTCCTCTTCGCCCCCATTTTCTTTCTCCGTGAGGGAGAGACGAGGAATAATCCGTCGCAGGCGATAGGTCTCCTCTCCAATTTCGCGGCTAACGAGACGTTCGAGACTCGTTCATTCGGTCATTGATCCTCGTTTTCCTAAAGTATAAGAGAACATCGTTTCCCTTCGAATTAAATCGTCAAGGGTGAGCTCTAACTATGTCTCGTATCCTTTGGAGCCGCTGAACCTTTGTATGCGTTTTGACGAAAATGCTAACGGCGTAAGCGATTTAAGCAATTTATACATGTTCATCTCTGTTGCAAGGAAACTAGCAGTAAGAAAGAAAATTAGTTGCAGCGATGTTTTAAATTTATAAAGGTGTACTTAAAGAAATGATTAAGTAAATAGATTATAATTTAGATTAGATGACAGATTTAAATAGAGGGTTAAGTGAGTTCAAGTTCGCAGTATCTCCAGTATAATCCTATTTTACTTTACTGTAGCGTCCTTGCTGAGAAAAGGTTCATGTAGGGTGATTCGAACTGAGCTGATGTTAATACACTGCCTTTCAAAATTATGAGGACAGTCCAATCGAAACTATAAAATGTAATTTTTCCAGCATTACCATTATTTTTTACTTCTTTAGTCAGAGGTCTCAGATAAAATTTGTGTATTTTTCTAATTTTTCCTCCAGAAAAATGTTTTCCTCTTGATCGAATATAAAAAATAATTCCAAGTTGCTTGGTACTCTTTTCATATATAAATGCAACTGCAAACGGTTAGTATTGCTAAAATATTTAATAAATTATTGATTAAGCATGCTTTTATCCTCATACCCTTGAACGGCATTGTACATTATATATACTACCTTAACGTGTTACGAAAATCATACTGTACTCATTATTTGTAACACTATTGTCGTCCTAGATCATTAGTACGTTGTCACAACCCTTAGAATTTATTTCAGTCCAAGTTCCATTAGTTCTGCGCCACCCTACATCGGGAGCTAATTAGAAAACGATAGTTCATTAGTTTACCCGCGTAAATAAAACGTATGGTATGTCGATTCGAGGAAGGCGGGATCCCGTGGAGGATAATTCTCCAGCCGAACGCGAAGAAGAAGACTGTTACGAGGCCGGGCTCGCGATCGATCGAGAACGGCCGCGTGTGTTGTTCACCGGTCTCTCTAAACGCTCCCCAGAGATAACGCGAGCCCCGTTTCTGCTCGTGTGCTACGAATTAATACGCGCCGCGACGTTATGGGAGAATTCAAGGGGAACAACGCGGTCTGCTGGAAGTTTGTCCTATATTCGAGGGAGCTCGCCTTTGTCGCTCGCGGCACACATACCACGCCGCGTGAATAAGCTGCACAATTCTCGATTGCCTTGCGAACACTTTGACCCAGGATTCGTTGTGTTTTCGTCGCGGGTATCTGCGAGCTCGTCCAACCTTTTCGCAGCAACAGACGATGATTAACGATCTCCTTATTCCCCTTTCACCATATATCGACGCTTCCGTCGAGTTCTACAAAGAAATTATGATTAAGTAGAACCGTAAACAAGTTGAAACTCCTATAGAAACTTTTAGCTAAAGAGTAGATAGCGTATCTATTGTATAGTTGCATCTGTACTTAGCGGGAAAGCTAGTAGACATAATACTATGTTACATAACCTTGAAAAATTGCGCTCGTTCGTCACGCGCAAATTTTAAAAGCGTGAACAACGAATTTCTAGGCGGAGAACCTCCACCTGGATGCAAGCTGACTCTTGGCTACAAGGAGGACGCCCAAGATCTGAGATCGTCCACGGAAGAACTCGATTTACAAGATCCTGTTCACGAACAGGATTTGAGAAGAGAATCCAAGAAGCTGGCCAAGAGAAGGAAAGAGGACGGCTCTCTATCTGATTATAGCGGCAAACAATTAGACAGGGAACGTAAGGACAGCAATTGCTCGGAGATCGTTTTGTTGAACATCAGCGGCAGAACATCCAGACTCTCGTCCGTGGGTAGCCAAGGTTCCGGGGCGTCTGGGAAATTATCCGTTGTATCGGCTACGTCGTCCAGGTAATTACTTTATACTGGAATTACGAACGTCGATTAATGGGAATTTATTACACGAGAGTGATAGACGAAATTAGATTTTAGAAAACAGAATTGTTTCTCAATAAGTCGAGAATGTTGAACGACAAATTCGAGAGACGGAGAGTACGTACAAATTTGCAGTGGCGGTTGGGAAACTGCAGCACCCTCTATTTTCACTTGACATTATCGATAATATTTAACATAACCAGTCCTTTTTCTTTAATTCTTTCTTTATACTTGTACGATATAATTCTTAAGCTTAATGTCAGTAGCCATCTCCCAGTTTATGAAAAAGATACAAAAGTCTTTGTATGGAACTGTGCATCGCACAGTTCCAGCGGCGTGTTGTTTGGCTGTTGTGCGCATGCGCATAGCTGGACGCGAGGCTGCGAGGGAGAAAGCACTGTTGCTCCCGCAGTACCGACCTTGGCGTGCTGGTGGAAAATATTTTAGAGCAACATCCACGCTAATTTTAGCTACAAGTCGCCACTGTAAATTTCAGAAGAACACGCTTGATTCTACACAAAATATCCTATCACCCTCGCAGTGGCGTGCAGTGACATTTGCTGTTTCCATAAAAGTTGTAAACAAATACTAAAAGTGACAAAAGTAAACAGTTTGCTTCTTTTGATTCTAAAATAGATACAACATAAATATTCTTACAGAAATAATCGCGCCCTGTGTATTTATTGGGTATGAGAATAAGTATTAATCGTTTTTCGATAGCAAACATTAATAATATCGCTTGCATCTTTCCTAACCTGTCGATACCTAGATTTGAAAAGTTTGTATGCGAGCTGTCAAACGCAATATAAGACTTTTGTTTGAAATATAAACGACATTCATATCTCGTTCATATGGCATCGAAAATGTCAGAATTTCTTCCAAAAAAGCAGCATTTGCAGGAAGTTTTTGTCCAGTACCATCTTTTGAAGAAAATTGCTGCAAAAATGTGTCGTTTGCTTGCGGATGTTTACAATGACAATGCTCTATCGGCATCAGCTCGCAAATATTGGTTCCAATGCTTAAAAAGTGATGATTTCAATGTCAACGACAAAGAACACGATGGTGTCCCAAAAATGTTCCAAAATGAGGAACTTGAGGAATTGTTTGATATTGATTCAGGTCAGACACTTGAAGAATTGTTTGTAGCATTAAGTGTTGATCAGTTCACCATTAAAAAACACCTACATGCGCTGAGAATGGTTTTATGTATTAAAAACGATTAAAACTTATTCATATACATAATATTACACGAAATTCATAAACAAAATTAAGTTTTAGAAAGCAGAATTGTTTATCAATCAGGCAAAGATGTGGAACGACGAATTGGGGACACAAAGTACATACAAATTTCAGAAGAACACACTTGATTCTACACAACATATTCTATCACTCTCACAGTGGTGTGTGGTAATGTTTGTTGATAGGGAAGCTATGTTTCCATAAAAATGATAAACAAATTAAAATTTTATTATTTTATTTATTAAGAGTAGGAAAATAGAAGAAATGGATCAAGTCTTCTTTGATAAACATATGTTTATTGTTGTTTGAAATATGAAACAAATATCAGCAATGTCGAATTTCAAATAAATCAATTTAAGCGCAAAATCACTTCATAGTATTATTTATATTTTAGGAAATACAAGGGAAGTGGTACTTCTACAGCTTTCATGGACTGCATGCCACTGCACTCTCATAATAATTTTCACATTAACTTTATCATATACTATAGTTGTATGATTTCTGCAGGAATTATGTACAAATCATACTTACTGCTTTTGAATGAAAATAAACACGAGGTTTAATTAATATCATTTCACCAGGTCACCAAGCCCGCACAAATGTCTTCTCGAAACATCATTCTGTGGGAGCAAGCCAACGCTGGCAGACAACCTAATAGAGCCATCAAAACCAGAGACCGACGATCTGGAGAAGATCCTGCTGAAACGGGAGGCAGATACTACGAAAGCATTGATTCCAGAGAGCATCAAGGTCTCGATGGTGGATGGAAACTTGAAACCGGATCCCCTGGATAAGCCTCGAAGACGTGGGCGCGAGGAGAGGAAGGAGATCTTCAAGAGGGAAGTGGAGATCACGAAGAGAGTCTTAGAAAAGGTCAACATTGAAGTAAGTTTGTATAGATTGGTTTGAAAGTAGAAACGAATTTATGTTTGACTTCTTTCATCGCTATCGAAGGTACCAATCGTGAAGAAGTCTATGGAAACGGAAAATACAACGACATCGCAACAACAACAGCCTGCAAGGAGTCAAGCGCAAGAAGTACAGAAACCAGCGACGTTGGACTTCAATGACAAGAGGAAAAAGGCGCAGAACTTCAAGGAGATCGTGCAAACCACTCCGACGGCGAGTAGCGTGACCGGTAGTCCAAAGTTACCCAGGCATCAGAAGGTCCGTGACCTCGAGGGCTCCCGTACGCCCAGTCCCTCTTCCGTTTCTCGGAAAAGCAGCTTCGCTTCCCTCTTCAAGGTATTTATACTCTGTACTCCGCAAACAGCTAACACGTGAACGCGCATACTTATTAACGTATACAGTAGGCATTAGGCATGTACGCTTCACACACTGCCCAACACGAATTCCCTGGCTTTGTCTTTGTAGAAGATCCGCTAGCTTAGTCGAGAAGAATCTCTCGAACAAAAGACACTGCATGTTCTTGACCACCGCGTGTTCAACTTTTAAGGCCCGTACAGACAGCAGTGTGTTGAGCCCAGAGTCTCCGTCGCCCAGCACGAAACCGCGACGTAGCCTGACCTCGAAGATAAAGGACACGACCGAGAGTCTGCGCAGCAGATCCAAGTCCCGCGAGCGGGTTACAGTGGACAAGGGGTCCGGCAGCTTGAAAAAGGACTCCAAGAACAAGGGCGTGTTCTCGTCGACGTTGAGTTTGTTCAAGAAACGGGAGAGGAAGAAAAGTTACGACGAAGCGATCGCGACCTCCTGCGGCACGGATCTAGACACCACTGGCGGCCATCCGTCTTTGGAGAGCATCGGCCACGTGGAGTTCCGGTTCAACGCGGAGAAGGAAAGCCGCAAGGATGATTCGATCTTTATAAGTCTCCACGCAGACGACAGAAATTATGAGGAAGCTCTGCCCTCGGAGAGCGTCTCCATTCCTCTCGAAACGCCCACCAAGCTGCTGGACGAGTACGAATCGGAACCCCGAACAGGCAGCATAGTCACGGAGGTATCGATCGAACACTACCCACCGCCGTCGAGGATAAAGACTGAGGCTATGATCGAGACGACGTCTAGGTCGTACTCGCGAGACAGTCAAATACCGCAGAGCACCTCGAAAGACTCCGAGATCTCAAGGAGCTCTTCGAAGGACTCGAAGCTGAGTAGTCACGTGAAAACTGGCGAGACTACTGCCAGATCGTCGTCGTCGGTGGAAGATAAGCCTCCTGTAGAGCACCGGATGTCCAGTAGCACCTCCAAAGATTCGATAGGGAAGACAGAAGCGACGAAACCAAAGAGAAGAAGCAAAGAGGTGCAGCAACTCGTCGAACCGCCGGAGAGGATAGAAGAAGATGTCTCGCGACAGAAACAAGTCAAGGAACACGTTCAACAGGTTCAGAGCGTGGAAAACAAGAGGCCAGATTCGCTAGACGAGGGGCTCAAGGCCCCGGAAGCATTGGTGAAGACGCCAAGCGTGATCTCCGACTTGGATCACAATAGCTCAGAGTCGGAGAGGGACTCGGAGATCGAATTCATTAGGAACAAAGCTGAAAAGCTTGCCGAGGAATTGCCAGACGAAAGGAAGGGCCTGTTCTACGAGGAGAGTTTCGAGGAGGATCTTCCCTACGTCCCAACCACTCTGCCCATGGAAAAAAGCGTGGCCATACCGATTTTGCCTGTGAAACAACGACTTCAAGAAGTGAGGTAACTATTATGAAACTACATAATCATTAATGACAATACCTTACTTTATTTTCAATGATAATCGTTTATTATTTTACGGCCATACATAAAAGTGTAGTTCTATATAATAAGTATCGTCGAAAAGTTATACCTGAGTTATAGAAAGTAAAAGTTCAGTTATATATATATTGTATCAAATGATACGGAGTTCACGATATTGTTTACTTTTAGAACGATACCAATCGAGAGACCACGATCCACAACACCCATAAACCCGACGCTGCTCGACGAGTTCGTGATGCAAACGTCTCTCGACGAGCGTCGCGTGGAGAAGATGAGGATATCGCTGCCACGGAAGGAAAGCTTCAAGCTGAAGAGTCCGCGGAAACACACCGCGAATACGTTCATGGAGTTCGCGGGCAAGGTACCCGACGGGGGATGGAAGGGCAGTAACGCTGGGAAGTCACCGAGTCCACCTCCACTGCCACCGAGGGCTTCTGCGAGGCCAAGTAATTGGATTAACTTCGAGGAGATACCGGAGAAGAGGAAAGCGCCGAAAAGAATCCAGACGATCCCCCGAGCTGAGGACGAAGCTAAATCTGGTGGATACAGTTACGTACAACCAGAAGAGTGTAGGTACGTGTAATCCGTGGTTATTTTTTGCGAAGACACTAAAAAAATGGTGATTTTATCAAAGAATTGCACGTATTTGATTCCAACGCGCTATTGAATGATTCCAAGTAAAAGAACAAGCGAAAAGTATTGACTGATTGTTAATTGTCAATTTGTCATTAACTTGCGTTATGATTTTAATTGTTATGAAAATATTTGGAGCTTGAGATCTGTAGTTACATATGAACGATCTACAAATGGTCTTAAAAGATCTTTGATTCAACTTTGCAATCCTACTGTGAAACAGGTGCGAATGCCACGAAGAAGCGCGACGTGCTTCCATAAAAGAGGCGAGCACGACGAGAACGTCCACCTCGTGTAGCAGCAACGGAGAACGGCCTTGCAACGGCGACAACTGCACGGTGCCCACATCGACGTCCATGGATCGCGCCAGTATCGTCAGGTAAACGCGCCCGGGTACGATCATCGATCAAAGCCGAACCGATCTCTAGGAACAATCGTCGAAGACGTTAGTGATGAGTAGAGGTCTGTTTCTGTATTTTCAGTGACAGCTCGCTGGAGTGTAGCCTAAGCATCGAGGAGAGCACGACGCAAGCATTGATCCCGGGCTCGGTGAAGCCGTTCAGCATGGATCTGGATGTTAGATCGAATCGGTCCAGTATCGTGTCCCAGGACGAGACTGACGAGACCCCGCACCAATAATAGTTTTCCTCATGGCATGCCTCGCCTTATTCTTCTCCCGTTGGCTGGAAGAAAAAAAAGATAATCTCTCCTTGTTGGAACTGTTCTCGAGCCGAGTTCTCGCCGCTCCTTTCGTCGTTTTGTCGGCGTCCCGCTCTATCGCGTCGTCTAGCTGGATAACGAAACGCCACTTGATCTTTCACTTTTCTATGGAACCTTATCTTCGAGAACTCTCTCACAATCCCCTCGTCTATGTGTCAATTTCGCCAGCCGAAATGTTTCTCGGCGAACGCTCGTTTTTTCACTGTAGCTAACATCCCATGTAGTTACATTTGCGTATCTACAATAAAAATTTTCTATCGAATTCGAGGCAACGGAGCCATTCGTTATTCAGCGAGTAGACGTAGCGTTAGATACAGTCAGAGTGTCTCTGTGGTTTGTAATGTATGGTTTTCAAGGGATCCGTGAACCGCTGTAATTTTCCTCGACTTTTCTCTTCGTTGATTAAGAGTCGTCGTCTTTGTTTGTCAGAGATATTACAGTCATTTACCGAACATCGAATGTTACCGCTGTCTATGGCGCTTCGTAGCCACCTTTGCGAAAACGTGAACGTGTCAAGGAATGCATTTCTCATGCTATCGTTTGACTCGAGCGTACACACTTGTATATACATTCCTTGTATAACAATCATCCGTTCAAGAGCGTTTTAGTCTAAGGGCGTACCTTCCACGAGAACTCGTTCGTTCCCTCGTTAATAGATTTGCGTGTTACATTTAAAAACAGTGACACACCTGTTGATGTGCACGCATCGACCAAAAATGCTTCCTTACGATAGAAAAGAATATGTGCGTTCTAGAAATGAAACGTGGACGATGGTTTTAAAAACCAATCCCGGTCTTCGAGGCACTTCGAGATTATTCCTTACACGCGAAACGAAAATTTCAAACATTAAAATTTAATATCGACGTTATTTACGCTGAGAGAAATTAGCAAGCTAGTTGAACGATCTCATTTCGATCGCCTTGAAAGTATGCAGCATCTCGAAGTACTGGAAGTGACGCGTGCTTTAAAATATCATTAGCGAACTTTGTGGTAACCAACTCCGCCTCTTTATAAAAGAAACAAAGTTGCAGAGCAAAGACAAAGGGAGGGAGATAAGTACATTGTTATTCTGTCGATTGTCTGGCGTAAAAGAGGCGGGGAACGTATCAGAAAGGGAGCTTTCTTTCCATGCTTCATATCATGTAGATAAACCTAGCTGAGTAAGTAAAGAGTCATAAGAGTTTATTGAGCGTTTAAGGCGAGTAAATTATGATTATAGTGCTGACCCTTTTTCGACTTTCGTGTACAGAACTAATTCCATTAAAATGGAAACTAATTAATCGCGTGTACACTTAAATGGTAGAAAATGGTCGGTCACGCGTTTCGTTTGTCGCATATGATGCGCGTTATCGATGGATCATTCTATCAGTATTATTCAAACATGTTTAATGATGTACACATGTTTCTGTAGAAAAGAGAGAGAGAAAGAGAGAGATAGGGTGAGAAAGCGAAAAAAATATGTAAGTGCATTCGCAGCAATGCGCCATGCGGTGCATATCATTCTCATATCCATTGAATTCATATTTCTCTTCGAATTCATCACGCGTCCTTCTATTATCCAGCTTTGAACACCGGAAACGGAACTTCCGCAAATCATTGTCCACGAAAGAGAAACGACCAGCGATCTCTCGCGGTTCGAATGGACACTGTAATGTGAGGTTATCTACGTTAAGAATCTAAGCACGACGGAATCAAATGACCAGCTAGCACAATGTGCGATCTGATTGTGTTTCATGCCATTTGAACAGGATCATTCTTCGTTTCGTGTCCCAATGGACACGACAGGTAGTTGAAATTGTTTCAAAACCCTCAGATGATAATCTTTAGTTATCCATTTTTCGTTTTTATTGTTTCAGTAACCGTACGGACCGCTTCTCAAAGTTATTCGATAAGTTACGTTCAGAGTCCCCGAGTTCCGTCTAGGAAATTAAGTAGAGGAAGAATGTTAAGGAATGATTCTGTTTTGTAAAGGTTAAATTCGAAGAGTACAAGATGATAGAAGTAATCACGAAGTTTTTCGAACTTCGTTAATCGTAGGAGGTACACATTAGTCAATCGAATGAACAAATCATAATATCAGTCGTATGGTTTAGTTGTAAGTAGCGGTTCTGTCGCGAAAAGAAAACGAAGAGGAAGAAACGTTTTCGCTGAAATGGGTCGCTCGGTTCTTTCCTTTGCCTTGTTAATCAACGATTAACTAAACTGTTAGCAGGAACCAATTAGCTTTATCGATCGATCATTACAGATTAGCGAGGCTGTTAGCGTTCTTTCACCAGAGAACCCAGAGGAATTGTATATGCTTCCTTCGCAGAGGGATCAAAAAGAAGCGAAAAATCGCGAGGAAGGTCACGAAACAAAATTCTTCGATTTTTTCACCGTACCGTTTCTACTGGTCGTGTACGACTATCTGTAGACTGTGTTCAATGCGGAATGATGTTCTTTTGTGAACGAACTAATTGTAAGAAACGCGTCTCGTGCTCTGTCTATTGTATTTATCGATTCATTCTATAATTCCGTGTCGAATTGTAGAGAGATTTTAATGGATTCCTCGATTTTACAAGGAGCAAGCTTTACTACAGTTCTTCATTTTTTACGGTGCACAAAAGGACCGTTCAGTTTGATTACCCCGGTTGCGCGTGTAGGAATTGAGTAATCGTTCTAGTTTAAACTCCGAACGAGAGGAGGCGTAACCAGACACAGGTGGTACCTAACTTAACGAATCGCCAAACGATTAACCAGTTTAGCAACTCTTCCGTCGAGATCTACGGAGGTGTCTTCGATCGACGAGTCTTTTCTTAGATGTTGATGTTTAGCCTGGACCCTTCATCGAGGATATAGTCGCACGACTCGACCGTAGTTATTTTTCCACAACTTTACAATATTCCTCTTCTCGAAATCGGTTGAATTTTTTAGGAACAACAGAATCAAGATGTAGCAATCTCTGGGAATCGTCCGTTTGACGCAGACGAAACTTGGGCTATCCAGAGAATCTTCCAGTTCGTAGAATTACTTTCCAGTGGAGAGTTGTTCCAAAGGGTCATTCGAAAGAGAGAACTTCAATGCTTTTTCTCGGGGCGAAGCTACGAGGAAATTCGAATAGGAGAGACTCTTCTCCAACCTAATGCAAGAAGGACAAAAATATGAAGGGAAGTTGTCGAAAGAAAACTCGTAAGCCCTCCCACAATCAGCCTCCCGTAGCAATAGAGACAAGCGTTCATGATTATTTTTAAGCTACTCGACGACTAGCTAAAAGTTTACAGAGATATTTCGATGTTTCTAACGTTGTGTAAATAAAAAAAAGAAATCGAAATATGTATATCGCTGGGAAGTGCGGTATGAGAGAAAGTGGAAGAGAAGAGAGAGAGAGAGATAGAGAGGCGTGTATGAAAGAGGAAGCAACCAGACGAAGAAAGAGAATAAAAGGATAATGTTTTTGTGTTTCGACCGGTGGCTCAATCATTTCAAACATGCGTTCCTGTAGGCTGTAGAACACTCTCTCGAGAAGTTGCGCAGAGAGCGTGATTCGCGTGCGTCGAAAGCTACGAAGTATATATCCACAAGGAATCATTCACGAGTCGACGATCTTCCTAACGAATAATTCGTTATTCATTGTTCGATGGTAACGAATATTTTAATTGGACATTCGTCTGGCGTTCAGAAACGATAATCGTCGGAAATTCGATCGTGGAACGGAACTCGGATCTTCCAATGTTTTGCTCTTGGAGAACGGTTCCCGACAAGGGATCTAGGAAGCCTAACGACGAGTCTTCGAGTTCTCTTATTCGCATCCGTAGTTGCAGTTTGAACGTGTTCGAAGGTTTCAAGGTAATCTCGAAGGATTTATTATTATTGGACCCGTATCAGATGAATTTGCTAAAATATCTTTTCGTCCTTTGAGATACTTCGAAGCCCTGTTCGGAGCTCGTCGCTAGTCGGGTCTCCTCGTCGAAGGAACGGAAGTCGCAGGGAATGAGACTTCGCGATATAGCGAACAGAAAAGCGGAAAGGAATAGACGTGAAAAAGGAGGAAAGGAAAGAAGAGAACGATCGATGTGTCGTCGCTCGTGTACGGAATTTAATGATCTCCGCGCTCTGTTAACTACGACATTTTTTTTCCTATTTCTAGACGCGAGAAGAAGTTGAGAAAATCAGAGAGAGAGAGAGAGAGAGAGAGAGAGAGAGCAAGAGCGAGAGAAAGCGAAGGAAAGAAAATCGTGTACGAAAAGACAAAAAAAAAAGAAATCCGTAGGAAAGTGAGAAGCTTCGTCGTGGACGGCTCTAAGCCTGTTATTTTCTGAAAAACAGCAGATTAATTATTCCTATAGAGTATATTCTTATAAATATATATCTTTCGACTGAGTTCCGCATCGATTTTACCGGAAGTAACGTTCGATCCGCATATTCGTTCGCGTATAAAACGAATAAATTCAAAGGTAAACAAAGAGATCAAGATTTTTCGCTGTATATATGTATGTTTATTCTTAAAGAAGATATAATACTATATATATGTATATACACATATACATATATAAAAGAACTATATTACAAACAAAATATAAATAAATAAATAAATATATATATGTATAGGAAAAGAGACGGAAATCAACCAAAAGAAAGAAAGAAAAAAAAAGAAGGAAGAAAAAAGCAATGGCGTGTATTAAGAAAATAACGTACGCTACATATACAATGTTTACGGAATTGTTACAGAGAATGATTCAATAAATATTATCTTAATACAATTTCGAGCTGACGATCTTTCAAATACGGATTGTTAAAACTTATACAAAAGCAACTTTCGATTCTGATCTCGGTCCAAATTCTTCATTTCTTCATCTACCTTCAACTACTCTGTATCGAATCATTATGTACTAATCCGATTTCATTTAATATATTGACTGTTAAGCCTTTGAATCTTGGATTTTGCTGGTGCCCCATAGCCAACGTCGCGCTTCGCCTCGTCCTGCTTCATACTCTTTTCCTCCTCCTTCGCATCCACCACCACTGGCTGTTCACCATCCCGTAACACTATTGCGGTCGCCGTGGTAGTTGCCATCGAATTATTGTCGTCCATCGATTGCTAAAGGTATAAAATAAGCATAATTTAAATGCAAAATCGAATAACGAAAGCAATGATACTTTACTGATTCCTATAATTTTACAGGGACCCATTCCTGGCTATTTTCTATAATTACTCGCAAGAAATATATTTAAAAGATGCTTACTTTACATTTATATAAATTTTTTGTTTTAGTATCTATTAATATTCAAACATTCTAATCGTCGACGATCCTATTATTAAAGAATAACTATTTTAGCAGACTTCCTTTGAAATCCTACCATTTTCAATGAGAATTAGAAGTTTGTGTGGTGTGCGTGACAAGATGAAGATTGGCGAAATGTAAGGAAAGTAGGGCTATTTAAAGGTTTAAGTAAAATGATCTTTAAGCTATAACGATGTAGGAGAGTTTAGAAGAGAGTTGAAAGGTGAGGAGTCCAGCATAAATAAAAGAAGCGAAAGTATAATGGCTAATGAATGATGCTGGCAAACTAAGATTACTTAAAAATAATATTTGTAGATACGAGAGAACGAAGAAATTGCAATAATTACCTGCATAACATTTAGAAGAAACAGAAAGGCGAGCAATGTCAAAGCACTCAATGCAGCTCCGTTCCCACCTTTACCTTTGCTGTTCCTAAAATTATTTGGCTGTCCTTAAGAGCAACTCGAAGCAACAAGAGGACAAATACTAAATGAAATTCAGATCGATTTTGATATTTACCCCCGTGAACTGTGATAGGATCCCTGATGATAAGAGCCTCCAGATCCGCTATGGTGGTAGCCACCATAGCCACTGTGGTATCTTTCTACGGGAGGATGGTAAGACTCTTTGAAGCCCCCGAAATTCATCAAAGACTTGAACGTCATCTAACAACGTAACAACAATTATCTAAACTTGGCGGTAAATTCTTTATCTTTTCCTCTTTCAGACAGAAGTACCATTCATTTTTACAGTGAATTAAAGCGGAAATTTGCGCAACAGAAGAACAAATTTAAAGTTACGAATTGCTCACCTTGGGCGAATCGCTGGTGAACACGCGAAATTAGAAAACAAGCTTCCGTCTTTTGCAACAGTCGCGTGAATTCTCTCTACGACACGTCCAGTCAGACTGTTTCGTCCAGGAGACAAATCCTTTGTTTCTTCTCCTTTCGGTCACGGCCCGTCAATTTTCTTGGGTTCCGTAACGACATCCTCCGCGCCTTTCCGGCGTTTACACCAATTAAATGACCAGTGTCCTCTTTGTCTCGGAGGCGTAGACATTTGTGACCATTGTGAAGGTAACAGACCCAATTTATTAGAGGCTGGGACTCTTATTCTACGCAATCATGTATGTGGAGTATTAGTAGACTTTGCTTGGTTCTAGGTACAATAGAATTGTGATAAATATTTAACCGTTTGTGTGCCAAACAGCGCGATCGCGCCTCTCCTGTTCACTGCTTAAAAGTTCCAACTACTCGATAAGAATTGCCAAATTGACTCCACTCTGGACACTCATAAAAATGGTACAGAAACAATAACGCAAGATTTTCTACTGATAAGTAAAAAAAAATGTGCCATCGCACTGCTTGGAACTTTGAGACGTGTAAATTAGGAAATGCCATCGCACTGCTTGGAACTTTAGGACGTAGAAATTAAGAAGCACCATGGTGCTGCTTGGGACTTTGAGACGTAGAAATTGAGAAGCGCCATCGCGCTCCCTAACACTTTTAAACGTAGAAATCCAGAAACATTATCGCGCTCCATGGCACTTTTCGATTAGATTTCTCCAAAAGTCCGTAACACTCAAACAGCTAATCAATTAGCAATGAAGAACTCTGAAATGAAAGGTATACTGTCCCCATTACTTTTTTTTTTTTTTTTTAATATGAAAGCATAGGGTTATTGTTTTCGTCACTTCACGTAACACTTTTAAGGATTTAGAGGAACAACAGGCGTTTATCAATAAGACCGTTTATTAAATTCAATTTAAATATAATCATATCGCGCGTCATACATACAATTTATGTCTAAGTGATACGCTAATTGAGCTAAATAGAATGTTATTACGAGAAAAAACTCCACCCGTGTGTGTGTGTGTGTGTGTGTGTGTGTGTGTGTGTGTGTGTGTGTTTACGTGTATACATATATAATGCCTATATACAATACATAATTTCGAGCGGGTGACAAAACAAACACAATATCCTGAGACGTTAACTCGTACGTATATGTAGGGAGGGTCTTCCTAAGATTAATCTTCTCGAATCCCATATAAGTAACATGAAAAAAAGACTGAAGAAAACTGGTCAAACGTATCTGTAATGCAGCAACCTTTAAACGCCCATCTTTATACTCGTCTTCCTCCCCAGAACGAAAAAACTGTCTCGCTAATGTGAAGAAACTACAGATAAAGTATGAAAGGATGACTCGGATTGTCGCTGACGGCAAAAAGAAACCGCTTTCTTGAAAGATTCAGGGGAATTGAACATTCCAAATCATTCATACTGCGATACGTCGTCCGTATCCCGATACAAGAGTTGATTTTATATAAAAAATACACTTGGTTCTCCCTTTGCGTCCAGGGGGGGTAACTCGCATCGAGTCTCTACTATGCGCTAAATCTACGGCCACTATGTTCAATAAATAGAAATAAATATCGTGATTGTCGTGGAGGCCCATTCGAACGGTGCACAGTTCGACTGAGCCTGGAGTCTCATTATCAGTCTACTTCTACGTTAAAGTGTATATACGCCTCCAGAGGATTTCGTCGATCTCCAAAGACGCGTGATTATTGACCAATTAATCGTGGCCACGGCCACGTACATTAATCGATCAATGAATTACCCTATCGTTTCACAAATTTCAGCTGAATTCGAATTTAATTCCAATCCCGTTACGATTACAGAGGACGGCCAATTCAACCGTTTAATCGGACGAGGCGAGCTTCGAAGAAAGGACTTGACCTACACTGGTTTGGGTCTCGAAACACCGTTCCCGTGCATAAAAAAAACTGCTCTTTCGCCGGTTCCGAATGCGATCTAAACCTCAGGACGCGACAAACCCGACCCACGGATCAAGATGTCTCGTGGAAACAAAATTTCAAGGAAAACTCCATGGTCAATCTAGAATTGAAGAAGATCCGAGCCGATTGGGTCCGGCGTCGATCGAGTCCCGGAGCATTTAAATCGTACTTGAACAATTTCGAACGGCTTTTCATACGGCGTTGCAGTCCATGAACAGAGTTCTACAGTCTTCACCGGTGCGGCCACGTTGACCTGCCTCGTACAGCGCCTCGAAACCTACTCCGCTCTGCCTCTGAAGTAAATAACTCGTCGCGTATCTTGAAAAAAAAAAAGAACAGTCATGTTTTAGTTGAAATTACTGTATACAAAATGAATGTACATCCGTTTGAGTGCTAAGTGGCGGGCTTCTTCTGTTCCGAGTCCAAAAGTGCTGACGCTCTAAGCTGCGAAGCCGACAGTCACATAGGAAGTCGGTTTTTGTCGATGCGTGACTTTACTATTCAATCTTAGATATATACAGAAAACAGCGCAATCGTGCTCTTTGGCATTTTTAAACGCGGAATAAGGCAAGAGCTATCGCGCTGCTTGGCAATTTTCGATTGAGAAATAACAAAGACTCGTGGCACTTAAACGGATATATAATATATGAGGCGTTTATTTTAAAAGTGATTTAAGTCCATTCTTATCATAAGAAGGTACATATTATTCACTTAACCCTTTGCACTTGGATGTTCCCTCTGAGGGGATTACGGAGGTTACACTTATCCCAGATTTTTGAGAGATACATGTTTCCCTCAAGTTTTCTATTGAAATGGAAATTTTCTACTGCTGGGAGACGTTAACAATAGAAACTATCGCTAAAATATTGCTTGAATAGTTTCTATTGCTAACATCTAGGAGGAGCCGAGTGCAAAGCGTTAATAATTGCCACTAGTTTAATAGAAATTAACATTTTTAATTTCATTGAAACGTAAACGTTTAAATATCTTAATTTAAACGTAAATGGACTTGGGTCACTTTCAAAATAAACATTTTTTGTTAATCCTTAAAATATGAGAAGGTAGATACTCACGATCCAAGTTGGCAGAAAATGGAAGATGTACCCTGAGCATCGGCAACGCATTCCGCACTCGCCTCGCAAAGGGCTCTCTCGGCACAACCTCGTTGACCGTCATCCTCAGCGCGTCCAACATTACAGAACGTCTTCACCGACCTCATGTAACCCTGAAACCGACATTAATATTCGCTTAAAGATGAATTTAATGAGATGGAAATTTTAAACACAAATTTTAAAGACAACTATACCTTCAGCATGGAAATGGAGGCGACAGCAGCCTCAGAAACCGTGTCCCGTCTTCCCATGGATCTGGCTGTTAAAGAACGATGGGAGAA
Source organism: Xylocopa violacea (assembly GCA_963969225.1). Lineage (NCBI taxonomy): Eukaryota > Metazoa > Arthropoda > Insecta > Hymenoptera > Apidae > Xylocopa > Xylocopa violacea. Next base: position 29,547,658 of record CAXAJV010000004.1, read on the forward strand.
AGAGGTCTTCAGCGCGTCCAGAAGATTGATTACTATGCTAATGAACTGCGTTGAAAGAATTCCATTATTACACGTATGCAAGGATACTATCAAGTTAAAAATCGATAGAGTAGAAGCATTCTACACGAAGAAAGCGTTTTTTTATTCTGTTCTCATCTGCTGACGCTTCGTCGACTCTTAAATCTTCCCACACGACAAAATTGTTCGCATATTTTATTGTATATATGATTTAGGACTTTGGGGCCATTAAGTGGACGAAACGTCGAGCAGGAAAGGAACGAGAGAGCGAAATCGTTTCGTGTACAATCTGTTGTATTACGTACTAACCTCGGAAGCGTTTTTAGCCATGACAGCAACCTGATCGGGGTCTCTGCCCTGTCCTAGAAACGCGCCCAGCACCGCAGTCAAAATGCCCTAAACAACCGACACCAGCCATGTGCTCTATAGTTGACATTCTCTGATAATTATTTACAAAAGAATCGCGTCTGTAACGCTGCCCCAAGCAACAGATCGGCGACGGTTCTCTACGAAGGAGCACGCCGATCGTCGCACAATTGCATGAAATCACGACAAATGTACGAAGGCAAATTCCACGCAAAGAAGAACAAATATGAATCAAAAGCGAATTAAATCGCTTAGAAATCGTGAAGATCCTTAACGTGGACGGAGTTTCCTTAATTATTTTTAGGGACGGTGGAGCTCGTTACAGAAAGTAACAGCTCGTGTCGAAAACGCGTTCGTACACCGTTATGATTTCTCTTTAAGAAAAAAAGAAAAAGGAACAATCGTACATATAAAAGTAGGAACAAATAAGCGACGTTTATTTTAGAGTACGTGCACGAACGACACTTTAATCTTGTAATCTCTTCTTCGCAGATTCCAAATAAGTTTCTCGGGAGCAAGAAGAATGACTATCTGTGGTCCGTTTCATGCTCAGCGATGTACAATCTACTGCGTAGGTGTGCTACTAATTCTAATTAGCTATTCAAATGTACAGCGTGTCTTATATGAGATTTAAACAGAATGCTGCAAGACAGAAAGAGAGAGAGAGAGAGAGAGAGAGTGAGAGAAAGAAAGGGGGAAGAGAAAGAGAGATTGGATCAAACGATTCCATAGTAAATGTTGCATTTTTATACAGATAACGTTCAAAAGGAAATTGTTTCCCGAGTATCGCGCATGATTATTACCATGGAATAATTCAGCCGAGCCTGCAGCGCGTTTGACCCAAATCAGATCTCCCGGTACAGTCAGTTCGGTTTCTGCTTTCGTTACGCGACCCGAATCAAGATGAAAGTCTTGGAAACTCGTCGTTCCTGTTGCGCGGAACCGTTTCAAGTAACCGTCGATTGCTTTCTAAATTTGACCATTCATATTGCGTACCAAGTATACCTGAACGGATGCGTTCAGGATTAAAGCGTTTAATTGGTGATCGCAGGTCGATAAAGGTGCGACGAAGCAGAAACGACCGTGATCGTGGAAACGGGTCCGTAGATGGACTCGACAGGTGAAAGTGTACCTGCATGGGGCTGCTCTGATTGTCAACTTTGTCGATACCATCGACGGACTGCTGAGGACCTCCCAAAAGGGCGGTGAGCACTCTCAGCCCGACCGATAGCAAGTTTGCCCAAGGACTGGCCGGCGCTCCATCGTCGATCTCGTTTTTACTCGGACCAGTAACACCGCCCGTTTGGCCTAGAAGCATCTGCATCAGCATACTCAGCATGTTCGACCACGAAAACCCAGTACTGCCACCCTCCTGTCGAGACAAAGAAGTTGCACATTTAGAGAAAGTCAGGAACTGGGGAGAACTTATTTTTTATAATTAATCCGTGAGATAAAAAGAAACACTGATAGGATGTTTTTGGTACTAGTTACTGGGAAAAGTTCATGCGAGTTTTCTGCGAATAATTTCTATTTGGTCAGACTATCAATGCAGATATTTACTATGCAATCAAGACAAGATCTTACTTGTTTGAACTTGTGTGATCTTGTTTGTTTGAACAACAGTTAATCTTTTAACGAATAAAACTCAAGACTTTTATAATTATAAAATATATATAACTTACAGAAAAGATTAGAAAAAGTTAGTTACTTTATGTAACAATGTAAATAATGTAATTAGTTACTTCAGGTAACTTGAATTTTACTATAAATTCGCACGAATTTCTCTGATGCCTAACATAATTGAAGTACTATCGATATCACTCTTAAACTTGAAATCCAAAATGTCTGCAGCATCAAATGTAACAAGCTGGTGAAAAAAATCCAAATTAATTGCAGCTCACCTGAATCTGATTGGTGCTGATGTCGTCTAGGTCATCAAGGGCGACCTTCTTCATGGCGTTTGGCTTCTCAGCGAATTTCCTTTCATCCCTGACCTGTTGCTGGAACTGTTGCGGGTACTGAGGATGCTGTGGCAGTGTTGCTGCTTGTCCAAGAACAAGCGCCACCAAGCATAGAGACACGTACTGATTGTAATGCATTCTGGAAGAGGAAGTTGCGAATTTTCCGTCATCAAAGTGTGTCAAGATGTAGATCGCGATTCAATTTTCAGGTTGAAGAGAGGAGCCTAATTATCAGCATGCAGAAATGGATTGACGCAGCACACTCTCTCCCTTCCGCTTCCTTTCTCTCTATAATCGAATGACTCAAAGAAGAAAACAAGAACGAGCGATTCGAATTCGAAGAAGAGTCTAAATCCACCGCTTGTTCCTGGTGAAAATCAGTCACGATAGCAATATGACGCAGCTTCCGCACTTCGTTAAAGCTCTAATCTCTGAAGACACTCAATAAACGATAAAAGGTTCTCCTTACACTTTTGGAATATAATAAAAGTACAATAAGATCTGCAAAAAGTTATACGCGCCCTTGGACAGATAGGAAAAGGGAAACAATTCCATAATCTCGATCGAAGGCCACGGTTACCTGACTTGTATCTGTGACCTTGATCTTGAGTCGACGAGAGGCGCGCAGAAAAAATGCGTGCGATCGCGCGTACAGCAAACGAATAAAGCGGAATGGACGATCATAAAGTGGAGGAACGGCCCGTCGAGTGGCATGAAAGTGTGTCAGAGCGGTTAAGGTCACTCTGGCAGCACCAGCTAGCCTACTTCCCGATCGAAGCTACCGGTTTGTTGAACCCGGCAGGTACCGTTACCTGAAAATGCGGTCGCGACCTACTGTCGCCCTCGTCGTCCTCGACTCTACCGGCCGCGCGAGCCAGGAAAAAGGGGAGAAAAAAATAAGAGGAGGAGCAATCGAAGAGAAAGAAAGCCACGCGCAAGAGGAAATCGTAAAAGTGAAGAGGATTCGGGGCGGGGGAGTGTAAATCAATTTCCAGGAAATTGATTGAGAGATCAAGATGAGAAATCGCGGAGACATCGCGAAATGTTCCATTATTTATGCGTCTTGTGCGTTTCGATTTGTGAAGAAAAAGAATGTAAAAAAAAATTCTCTCCGCAACGAACGTTTAAAAAAAACTGCTAGATTCGTTGATTCACGCGCGGAGAATTATAGCTGCGCGATGATCAATTCCATTAATGGAGAAAAACGTGAACGATCGGCCACACCTCTCGAAAACGGTACCTCTTGCGCTGGAAAAATCGCGAACTATTTCTAACTGTACCCAGCACCAGCAGAAAGGCATTTTCTACCTGCTCCAGACCTGTTCCTCGATTCACACACTATTTATGCCGCTGCAAACCGCCACGAGGAATTCTATACTCCCATTTCCTATATTAAATATTCTAATTTATTGCCTGACAAGAGAATCCGCCTTAAAATTTCGTTGATCCAACGACCGAATGGTTTCTGCTTTCGAAATCGTATTCCCTTGTCTTTAAACGATACAAGTACGGAAGTAAAACGATCTGTCAGGCTTGGAAATCGAAAAAAAAATGGGAAAAGTCGTTGAACGCTTTCGCGTTACTTACATAATCGAAGACGGTCACAGTTACGAATGGATCTTCGAAAATTGCGACGTTGACTCGAAGACTAGGAACGATACAAGATGCGCGAGTGTCGATGTGCTCGGGTGAACTGTGTACTCTACTCACTTAGTTACTTCCAGGTAGACTTCCTTGACACTGACTCTCAGCTCTGAAGATGAAATTCCACGAGGGTCTTCTATATAGCTTGCGTACTCACGTGGGGGTAGGCCATACGGCCAATGACCACACACCTTTGGCACTATTTTCAATGGAACTGACCAATCATTCGCCACTTTGTCCGTTGTTGATCCCGAAGGTCTACTTTTCGAGTACGTTTCGAGCAGATTTTACGGTTCCGTCGTTCCAAACGCCTTTTATTTCGATCGAATTCTCGTCCCCAAAGAAACATCTAAATAAACAAACGGATTTCCCTTCAGCGTTTTATCCAAATCGCCGTTACCTTTGAGGGATTGAAAAAGAATATATCGCAGTGCTTGTAATTCGGTTCCCTCGATTGTATTCTTTTATTCAAACAGAAAAATCGAAATCGCTCCGATTACATTTTTTGGGTTCACGCAACAACAGAAAACGACCGTTCATTCGCAAGTTTTTACCAACGTTTCTTGTTTTCTCCATATTCTTCGACGTTATCGGGTCGAATCAGTTGTGATGTGCAAATATTTAAAGAAAACATGGTTTAGAAACATCGATCCTCCTGAAGATCTTCCGCCCAAAACATATTTCTAAAAAAGGAAGAGTTAAATTGCTTATTAAAGGAAAAGTACATGAATGCTTTCTTGTCGATGTTTCTTCCTTTAATTGAAGGTGTTACCGCGCGTGGATTTCACAATATCTGGTATCCAATGTGAGTTGGTACAAAACGACGGTGCATCGATCGGTCGTTAGTTCGATCTATTCAGCCATCCGCGGGCTGTAGGCTTTCCTTTTCTTCTTCAAGGCCCATTTCGCGTTGCGTGCACGCTGGGCTAGGCGATCGCGATTCATCATAACTGTTTCAGTAGCGGGATGCTGCAGTCGTGTTTTCTTATTAGGAGGATCTTGCTAATCACCGCGTACAGGAGTGACCTACACTCCTCAAGGAACGTAAATCGAATCTCCGGTGAACGTACTCGCCGACAAGTCTTCGATTCTGGATTTATCATATTATTTCTCTCTTAGTTAACACTAGGTCCAGCAAGGGGTAATATTTTAGATCCCTCTATCCTTAGTATTTTGATTCCTCTGAGAATACTTTACATTAAACTTTACGTTAACATATCAAAAATAAAAAAGAAATATAATATTATTATAACCGATGTAATTCTATTGAGATTCGTTTCTTCTACTTTAACTTCACAATAGATAGGTCAATTTAGATTCTTTCTACTTACATACCGAAAGGGGTACATTTTAACCCCTTTGGTCGAAATAAGCACATGTCAACTCATGGTAAACCTGGTGTTAACGCGATAAAATTATAAGCAAGGATTTTAAATACGTAAATGCAAAGTCGATGACTTATTTCGAGATCAATAGAGATTCAGGACGCTCAAAAATGATCGCTGAATGCATAGATAACGTTATAGATGGATAGTGATCTAACGGGACTAACAAACGACCTTCAACCAGCCGAGGCGAAACAATTTTGCCGTCAACCTGTCGGCGGGAGTATTGGTCACCCTTTCTATCCAGGGCCCCATGTGTCCTGGATTACATACAATTTCGTAACCAATAAAATCGAAATTTAAATTCCACCAGCAGTCCATCAATGAGACTCTTTTTACAGCCATAATATAATACTAATCTTCCACGTATTTCATCGTTTTCTGTAAAAGAGGCAATATAGAACGTTGCTTTGTACCATTAGCATATTTCTTTATTACTCTTTTATTTACATAAACGAGACAGAAAAAAGATATTCGTTAAATATTCTTTTCCTTGCGTAGCTCCAAGAAATTCCATGCATTTAACTTCTCAACGTCGAATTCGTCGGTAAGGCAGGTATTTGTCAATGATAAAGGAAACTGCACGAAAAGAAGGTGCATATTTTTTCAACGAATCGAAGCTCGTTGAAGGATCGAGATATTTCTAGTAACGGGAACTGTTTGAGCGTTCGTTAGCGAATTTAATGTTCGATGGAACGGGAATTCGTAACGAACGTATACGCATCGCTTCGCTGCAAAGAGGGTTTCTGCGTTTAACAAGTTTCTAGGCTAAGAGCCCGCGATACACGTGTCGTGTGAAAGGATTCCGAGTGTTGTCGCTCTGAAATGTCCTGTTCGAGCAATGTCGCGCTCGCTCGGCCCCGAGCGAACTTCGAAATATTAACAGTGTTCCGGCATCTGTGTAAGACATAATGCGATTAAAAAGAATAAGAAATCGGACACGCTGTTAGATCTTTACCACTGACACAGAAATGCAATGGCATACCAGCGAGCGTGAACCAGTCATTTCCGTTCACCTCTCCCTCTCCTACATCCTTTGTAACCGTTTACACCGCCCTGATTATCGTTAAGCTACGATAAATACCATCCCACAGTCCAGTATTTGTTACATTCCTCATTCTGCGTGAAATTTCACATTTATTTTCTATCTGGTTTGTTCGAGAATAAACTTTCACCGTGGTCACTTTACAGCTCGAGAACCGGCAATTAAAACAAAAAGGAATGAAACAGATTGATGCGCGCACAGCAAACGCATACGCGCACCGATTAGAATATCTATTACAGCTATTTGACATACAAACTATCGGGATAGCGGGATAACTGATCGATGAACATGTTTGACAATTTGTATACTGCCTCCCTTTCCTTCCATGGCGCTCACGTATCGTAACCGTTTATGCATAGACTCGAGAAATTAATTTTAATGAAATACCGTTTAGTAACACCTTACGTGAGATTAAAAATATTATTCAACTCTCTAGTAAAGCGGTACTTGATTTTTCTTTACATTAACCAATTGTCTGAAAAAATATACAAAATTATTAATACAAATTGTACAACTTGATACTGTTTTCTTTATCAAAATATATTGTACCTACATTGTTTCATATTACAGATTGAACAGAAGAAACGTACATACTTCTTCATTAGCGTTTTAGAGAAATACATGAAAGATTGATACTTAATCTTCCAAATTTTAAAATACGAAAGGTATCTAAAGAAGATATAAAAGAGCTGAAACATTAAAGGATTGAACATTAAGTATACAAAAATACTGCACGCCATTGAACATGCAATACTTAACCTAACCTAACCTTATCTATCACAACAAAGAATTGTGCATTAGTTGCACAGGAATATTGCACGCGAATCCCTGTGTGGTGGGGATCAGAATACACCCACAGTATCCCCTGCTTGTCGTAAGAGGCGACTAAAAGGGAGAAGAAAGGGTTAACGAAGAAGTAGAAAGTAATAACAAATTTTAGGTAAGAAAAATGTATATAGGAAAAAGTTAGTTTAAAATAATATAAGAGAGAAAGTCTTTCATTGGGCAAAATAAGAGCATTATGTTCTTCCAAACGCCATCTACTGGCATTCAAAAATCCAGTAGAAAATATTAAATTGCAAATCGTATTGCGCGCCATTGAATGTGTAATACCCAACCTAACCTATCGCAGCGAAGAATTGTACATTAGGTATACAGGAATATTGCACGCCATTGAACATGTAATACATTGATAACCGTTTCGTATTTAGCCGACGCGATACTAACCTTGCATTTCGTGACAGGCAATTTTCAGTGTTTCATGGTGGTATTAGAATTTTCATCGAGGAAACGAAAAGCATTATTTATCAAAAATGGAATGTTTAATCGGAATACAATTCAAAGATTTTGTGCTAGTTGCGGCTGATATGACCACAGTTCAGTCTATTATGGTTATGAAGAACGGTAAGAAATTGTTCGCTTAAATACAACTGAAAACTTCCTTCAAGTAAATCGTTTATTTCATTATTGTTCTTCTATATCCTATAAATATTGTTTCATATATTTCTTTGATCGTATACGTGTATAGTGTCTATACAAACGTATGTAGAAATTTCTATAGCTTTAAATATTCATATTTACAAGATAAGTTTAAAATAATCTACAAAGCAATTGCGTTATTTTATGCTTTTACATAAAATCATTTCAGATGAAGAAAAGATTCACAAAATGTCTGATAAGCTTGTTATGGCAGTCTCTGGAGAATCTGGAGATACTACACAATTCTCAGAGTATATAGGAAAGAATATACAGTTGTACAAAATGAAAAATGGTTATGAATTATCTCCGAAGGCGGCTGCCTGGTTTACGAGGAGAAACTTGGCTGATTATCTCAGAAGTAGAACACCATATTTTGTCAATTTGTTAATGGCTGGTTATGACGATAATGCTGGTCCAGAGTTGTATTTCATCGATTATTTAGCATCATGTGTCAAGGTGCCATATGCGGCACATGGTTATGGGGGGTTCTTTTCTCTTTCGATTTTGGATAGATACCACAAATATGGTAATAAAAATTACACATTTAAATTATGTTGATGTTTATTCAAAATTTATTTGTATTAATACAATTCTTTTTATCAAAATATGTTGTACGTACACTGTTTCATATTACAGATTCAACAGAAGAAGAAGCATACATACTAATGAAAAAATGTGTTAGAGAAATACATAAAAGATTGATAGTTAATCTTCCAAACTTTAAAGTACAAAAGGTATCTAAAGATGGTATAAAAGAGCTGGAACCTATTACAGCAAAGAATCTAGCAATAGAGGACATTGAGAAAGCATAAAGCATCTATTTTTTTGTTCATTTTATTTGTAATATTATTTGGAATACAAAGAATAAAAAAATTAAAATAAAGTATTATTAACGATCACGGTTTCTTTAATAAAGAAACTATAAACAATTATTAGAAGAGGAGACAAAGAGAATACACAAAATGAAAAGAAATGTAGTTTTACTATATTTTCAAAAGACGTATGTAAATTGTTCCAACTATACATTTTTACAAAATTTTCTCTTTATAAATTTCATCAACTAAAATATAATTATAATGTATAGAAAAGTTATACATATATATCTAACAAAATTATAAATTCATAAAAAAGAAAGTTATAATTTATCGAATTGTGCACATGGAGAATTATATTAATTTATATATAACGAATAGTTTTAAATATTGTATAGCTCTAACAATATAGATAGCATATATATGTACATATATAATCTATATTATTAGGGACTATAAGTTTCTTAGAGTATAAGTGCAATTCAACCATTCATAATGAGACAAAAGTTTATATTGAAAATGGAAGATTTTGACCAAAGTTTTTAGTTTTTTTATGACTTGTTTTAAGTAGAGAAAAATAATATTTAATACTATTCATGACCAAATGAAAAATAGTACATATGCAAGATATGGGTGATCACTTAATTCCATCCCTTATAATTTTATATATGTAAAAAAAGTATATCCAAGAGAGAAAAGTATTACTATTGTTTTCGTAAAATTTTCCTATAAATTATTAATATCAACCATTCTACAAGTATTAACATCTATGGAAAATGAAACAAATTCGTAATAAATTATAAATCGTTAATTCAATTGAAGTCGAGTGTACTGCGATGCATTACGCAAGGTAAATGACGCATGCAAAATATAATTATATATGTCGTTGATACTTTTAAATTTCATGATTGTACAATTTGAGCATGAGAAACTATTACTTTTATCCTCTATATATAACAAATTTAAAACGATAACAGCACGTGAGAAATGCTGAAAATTTTATTACATTGATCACCTTAAATACGAATATTATGTATTCTTTTTTTTTTGCTTGCACTTGTGCAAAATTATTCTTGTTTCGTATTGACTGGATGATCCTCGTATCTAAAAAAAATTAATTACAATTTATTATTTGAAGACGATAGTAAATAAGAAAAATACGAGCACAATATTTAATTATACATACGAAAATAATGCTCTTAGGTCTCCTTTAGCTAACGCCAAAAGCAGTGGAGTGCCCAAACAAGCAGGTACTAAATATAACAGAGCCGGTTGTGCGTGATTGAACAAATGCATAATGAGCATTGTCACTAACAATCCCATGAAATATGCAAAGAATGTAGAATAAAAGTAGACGTTTGTTTTCCTGCTTAAACTATTGTCAAACCGCAACAATAGAGCAATGAAAATTCCAGGCAAAACGATGTCACCTAGACCTAGCATTGCAAAGTTGCTGGCTGTAAGACCTTTCTCCAATATGTCTTGGGGAAACACTAACTTAATTGGCACTTCGAAGGATTTTGCAACTGTTACCATCACATCTGTGCCAAATACCCAGAATGCATCATAGAACAGAAGTCCACAAAGTAAAATACATCCTGTTACAACATTATTCACATGTAGCAATTCGACTCCATTAATTGCAAATGCAATACCAAACAAATTATTGGCGATCCAATGCTGTAAATAAAAATAACAAATAAGTGTATCAACTATACAGCACAGAATGTACACACTTACTCAAGTGAATTTAATTGAATGTTTCATTACCTTTTTTAGCAGATACCAAGCTCCAACAAGCGAGCAACATATTAAACAAACAATATCGTGAAGATTGAATTTATAATTGATAATATGATTAGCCTTATCACCTTCACCTCTAGTAAATAATATATGGTACTGGGTTTTTGGAATTGCAGCAGGTACCAGTGACGAAATTAATGGACTGTAATCATACGTATGGTTATAATCACAATAGCAGCCGATAATTATATATTTTCAATAGATCTATAACTATCCATACCTGGTAAGATGACACAAAGCTAAGATACCTAAGAAGAAAAAATATCCAGCTAAAACTTGATTAACTAATTCCTTAGTAAATACCTGAAAGACATTAAATCAAATTAGAACCCTTTGCACAGTTAGAAATTCTTTGCACAACGTGCGGCAGTTAACTATTCTTACCTTATATAATATATATAATCCAACTAATGTAAAGCTGGATATGAAGGGAAATATTGCTGCTTCTTTGCAAGACATTGTGTCTGGTTGTTCGCCACTTTGTTTACATTGTTGCTGGAAAGATACGTAAAAATTTCGTTCATTCGATGCTATCTAACGATTTCATCACATTTATATATTTGTTCTAGGAACTCCTGTTAAATGTCATGCAGTAATAACCGAAAGTATTGCGTCCAGTAAAAATAATCGCGCATTATAAATTAACGATGTATATTAGAATGGTAATTAACGAAGTATTAAAATGTTAATTAATATTATGTTAGAAGAATATCTATGATGTACGCGTTTAAAACATATGTCAAACCGCGTGGCTAACCTGCTGCTCCTTATGGTGTCTGACGGCTCGGTAACTACCAAAAAATATAGGTAAAATAGCCATAATAATCAGGCTTCCGTAGGCAAGGGCCATCCCCTCGGGTGTCGACGGTATCTTCCCCGTAATCCCATCGTTATTGTCCCTTATATTTTCACTCGCCTGGGCAGCGATTTCGTTTACCTCGCTTGCCATCTTGGAGCTATTAATTGGACTGTATGTAATCACACGAGTGTGACACGACTTCAAAAAGAAATCTTCGAAAAAATAATTTAGAGATGGATAAATGTACGACGCATTTTATTTTACTATAGGACTGTAGGAACGCTTTGAAAGCGGTCGAGCTTGATTTGCGCAACAGGAAAACCAGTATCATTAGTCAATTCATTTATCAACAATAATACAGTTCTCTTTTATTTGTTCTTCGTGTGATGTATGGTACGTGTACAGAGTGCTCGCCAGCGAATCTGTCAACTCCACCTGTACCATCTGGGAGACGCTGTGAAAAGTGTAATTCCCATCTGAGATATAAGGTTCTATGGTAGAAACTAGCAGTGTGTGCGCATCTAGTTATGTTATAACTAATTGACGTTACAAATTATTTATAACATTAACTGTGTGCGGTTAATTGTAAATTGCATAATATATATTGTATGATATCGCATAATATAATGGAGGTTTACCATTATTTTGTTATATCATATAATTATATACAATTCACAATTAATTTAATAATCCAAGTTTTACTGCTTCATTTTTTTGTCCGTAAAAGTTCGCAAAATATATTTACGTAAATGCATTGGTACTGATTTATATTGTGTAAATATTTTGGTTAATTTGTTTTACACTAGAGCACTACATTAGTGCTATAATTCATTACAGATTTAATACAATTTAATATCATTGGTAAATTATATTTTTAATAGCTTTTAAATAATAATAATAATTATTATGCATAGTAGTATCTGTTTAGCGAACAATAGCATATATAAAATTAAAAAATATAATTTACAGGGGTGGATTAAACGATAAGCAGACTAAGCAGCCACGTAGGGCCCAGAAAGGGCCCAGAAGACATAAAATATCTTATAAAGATTTTGGAAATGACTGAAAAGGTTCAAAAAATCCTACATAAAATAATGGAACAAATCTAAATATCAAATATTAAATTTATAGACTCTAAGTTGCACTTTTTTTGGAGGGATTCGAGTAAGAATTCTCGAAATTTATATCGCTTAGGGTTCCCACTTGTTTCGATTTGTCCCTGATAATATACGGTATAAATATCTGATCGTGATAGAATTAAACGTAATTTTAATACATGTATACGTGTGTACTAAAAGAATTTTGAAAACGTCGAATGCATTACATGCAATTAATTAGTAACGCAAAATTTTGGTTTCTTCGTTACAGTTTGTATTTCACACGAAAGCGTTCCATTAGAAATCGACCTTTACGTCTTCCGACACGTGGACAAACAAACATTGTTTTCACTGAACAGTGCTGTCAGTTCTACTTCAACAGAGCGACGAGAGTTCATTATGAAATTAATAAATAGAAATTTGTAATTGTGCAGCGAGCATTAACTATTAAATTAAGACACGGAAAAGCGAGTATTCGATAGACATACGTAAAGTGAAACGATTTTAACGCTCTCCAATACGTTTTACAAAGCGAACGTAAAGATTTAATTTAAAATAAAATGGATCTCATAATGAATTGAATAGGTTAGAACCGTGCATCGTTTTATATTTAAAAAAAGAATGTAAATTTTATTTGAACATCGACTTACTCGTGTATTACAAATGAGAGTTTGTAAAAAATATCTTTACTTTAACCAAACACCAATGGACCATTGTGTGCGTAATACTACACATTTAACGAATATTAATACACTCCTGTTTCTTCTCAATATACAGTATATATTTTTAGTTTTACTAGTTCTCTTATTTTTAACCATGTTATATATATTTTATACTTTTTTAACAGATAACAGTGCGCTAAAGAAATGAACAATGAAGTTACTGAAGACGGAAAAAGATAACGATGAAAATACGCAACTTTCTGTTGGGAAGAATCAGTATTACATTTGTAAAATATGAAATAAACTTTCGCTACGGGATACTTAATTTTCTATCTCTGATGGGAGCACATTATTATAAACTGTGATAAATTATTTAAATATGTATAATTCACGATAAATAGTTCGTTTATATGAAATAATTATATAGAACTTCATAATCTTTGAAATATTTTAAAAGAATTGTAAATTACCACAAAGTTAAAAACATGAATTCATTTTGCAATACCACAGACACAAAATTACATCACAGAGGACAAATTGATGTAATAGATATGCCGATACAATTAACTTGTAATTACAAGTACTTCCTTGTTTATGAGGATCAAGTATCCAGATTTGTTGTATTAAAAGGTTTACACGGGAATTCAGCTAATGAAGTAGCTGTAAAACTATTAGACATATTAGCTATTATCGGAGCACCACAAGTTTTACAAAGTAGTAATGGACGTAAGTTTGCGGAAGAAGTTGTACAAGAGTTGCGTCTCTTATGGAAAGATTTTATAATACTGCATGGAGAAATTACAGAGAGTAACGAACAGGGCAGAGATTTTAAGACTTTACTAGAATCCTGGGTTCGAGAAAATCCAACAAAAACATGGAACGAAGCTTTGAGACATATACAAATTTTGCAGAATTCAACATTTCGTTGTGAAAATGGAAAAATTCCTTATGATATGCTATTCGGTAGAAACGTACACGAAGAGTTTAAGAAACGTACCGATTCAGTAGACTCAAAAGAGAATATATGGACAGAAGAAGAATGGATTAATCTTGTATCTAACAAAAAAGATGATGTTAAGGCAGAAAGTAGTCAACAGTTTATAGAAGAGATAAATATTGCAGATGTTAAGGATGAACATAGCGTGAGTATAACATTAATATTATGATTATTTCTGTACACAAGTTATTGATTATTATTCTTTAATTTGTTAGTTAGATTGTGAGAGTGAGGACTCTTGCAGCGAAAGTAGAGACAATCTTCAGAGGAACACACCTGATTTTAATTTCGTAAATGTAAAAATTGAACCTTTAAACATCCCTACAGAAGATCCAATGTTTGAGGATGAATCGGGAATGAGTGATAAAGCATCAACTATGGAAAATCAAACCAATTTGAAATGTAAAATCTGTCAGAAACAGTACATGAAACTGGGTCATTTAAAAAATCACATGAGAACACACACAAAGGGGAAAAAATTCGAATGTAAACTGTGTAATAAAACGTTTCATGTTCTAAGTTTATATGAGAAACATATGCGGCAATCTCACAGGCAAAGTAAATTATTCGCTGTGACCAGAAGCCGAAGAAGTAAAGAATCACAAGATAAAACAATATTAGACGCGAAATCCAAGTTAAGCTGTTCCTCGGATTTGAATGACGATGAAAGACAATCCAATGAGGCTAATGACTACCCGAAAGTGACAAAGAATTTAAATCTTCTTAAGGAAAGGAGAAAAATTATTGCAGACAATCGTTCAACGAAAATAGACGGAGAATCAACTCTGGAATGTTCCTATTGTAATCAGAAGTTCAACTTCCCAAGTGTATTGAAAAGACATATGCGATCTCACACGAACGAACGGCCCTACATTTGTGAAATTTGTAATAAGAGCTTTAAGCAATTAGGTCACCTTAGTCAACATTCATTAACGCACAAAGATTATCGGTCTTTCCATTGTGCTGTTTGCGGGATAAAATTCGACTCGTTGGGTTCGCTGAAGGTGCACGCTCAATCGCATAAAGAGGATTACATATTGAAAACTAAAGAGGCTTTTCGTTTGTTTGAATGTGATAATTGTAAAAAGGTGTTCACTACTAAGAGCGTTTTGGAACGACATATACTTACTCATTCTCATGAACGCCAATTCCCGTGCATAATATGCGGGAAAAGGTTTAAACAAGCAGGGCACGTGAAGTCCCATATGTTGGTGCACACAGGTGAACGAAAGTTTGAATGCTCGATTTGTAAAAAGAGATTCAGTCTTTCGAATTCCTTGAAAAAACATATGTACGTGCATAACGGAGAGAAACCATATCAGTGCGACGTATGCGGTGCACGATTTCTCGAAAAGAGAAACCTAAATGGACATCTAATGACACACACGAATGAGCGTCCGTTCCGCTGTAAGATTTGCGGGAAGCGATACACTTTGGCAGATACTTTGCGCAGACACATAAGTGCGGCTCACGAAGATGGACGCACGTATCAGTGTGAAATTTGCGCGAAAATGTTCAAGCAACTCGCTCATCTGTCCGTTCACAAAAAAGTGCACAACGATGAACGACCATTCCAATGTCATTTATGCGAGAAGAACTTCAAGCACAAGAACGTGCTTAAATCGCACTTGGCCATTCACGCGAACGTGAGGCCCTTCGAATGCGATGTATGCAAGGCAACGTTTGTAAGAAAGACAAATCTACAGACACATATCGCATCGGCTCATATGAATGAAAGGCCATACGTCTGCACCATTTGTGGGAAACGGTTTAAGCAAATAAGTCACTTAAATGGTCACGTAGTAGTGCATAGCAATTTAATGCCTTATCAATGCGATTTCTGTGATCGACGGTGTAATAGACTGGACAATTTGAAGAAACACATGCGTCTACATACAAAAAATAAAGAATAAACGGAATATTTGTCTTTTATGTATGAGACGTGATGGCTAGAATTGTTTCAATGCAAAACCATCCAGATTAGAACCTGTGTATATTGTTATTGAACATAAATCGACCGTAGATGCTTCCACTTTTGACCTATAATAACAATTGTACTTCTATTAACTCGAAGCAAATTTTACTTTTAATCATATATTTGTATGTGGTCCATGTATACTTGTAGACTTCGATATTTTTATATCTCAGAAAGAATCTCGTAATGGTTAAAAGCTTTATTCTTTTGAAAACCAGCTTAAACTAAAAACTGATCCTAAAATGAAATAGGATTGAAATTAATAGTAAGTACTTCAAAAGAATACTGCAATAAACTTTGACATACTTTTTCTGTATTTCTACTAATCAGTATCATAAGTACTTTTTTTACTTTTTCAATCACGTTGTTATCCGCAAAATTTCTAGCTAAAAGCATATCGTTTCATCGTTCATCAATGCAAGTAATGAATTTTCAAATTGAGATCAAATTTTTATGATTTATACGCGTGCGTGTATGTGTGTGCCTGCGTGTACGTATTTTAAGTAATTTTATGTTCCATATAAATAAAGTAAAATAAAAAAATCAACTTAACTTATATGAAACAATTCGTTATTAGGTTTTTAAATATAAACGTTACTAAATAAAGATGTAAATAACGGAAGTAACAGAAAGAAGTACGTTCAAAGTACAGAAATTAATTTAATGACTTTGATGCATTAAATTTATCAAGTTTTCATTCAGAAAAATTTTCATATGCATCGCGTTTTATCTTTTTAAACAGTTATGTTAAAATGATGTGACGCCAGAAACGATGATGTTTGTGTTTTATTGATAAGAGGATTTGCGCGCAACATCGATTAGACTTTAAAGAATCCAGTGATTGTAGCGCTTATGCAGAACGTTGTTCTCATTGAAGTGCGAAATGGGGTACCAGAGGGGATTGAAGTTCGGTACAGCGCTCACTGTGCTGATTGTTTTAGTTGCAATTTATTATAGAAATTCAGAGAATGTCCTTCAGAAGCGTCTGCAAGCCCTGGTTCAAGGTTTAGAAGGATTGGAGAACAAACACGTGATCAAGTCGCGGCCAAAAGTTGCGATAGGTTATGGTGTGTGTACAGATGTATACGTCAACGCCAAAGATTTATTAAATTATGACGAGCAAATGGGCAGACCGCAACATTTCGATGAGATCAACACAGAGCTCGAGCTACTGAAAAGTTTCGCTTATTATTTCCGCCATGGAGCTGCTGCAGAGTAAATATGAAATTTATTATATTCTTCAATGACAGATTTATTTTTCATCCACTATCTTTGCGAAATGCACGAATTTTTCATGAAACGTTTTTTCTCAGGAGGTACATGGCGAATAGAACACTGTTTGATGAGCTCGTTAACAAAGCTCGTTCATTTGAATCATCATATTCTACTATCGGTGGTAACGCAGCAGTTATGGCACTAAGATTCGCTAGGGAAGGATGCGATGTAACGCTTGCAGCGAAGTTGACTAGATCCCTGCATCAGATGATGCCGCAGGTTATCAATATTGTGGGAGGTGAAGTTAAAAGGGACGACATTCATTTAGTTATAGAATACAAGCATGGAGAAGTTTGGGGTCCGTATTCTAGCGCTAGAGCTAATAGGTATAATACGTCTCGGAAGCTTGAGAGAATGCTTCGCTTAAACATAACATTGACCTGCCTAACTATACTTAAAATATTTCTCTAGGTATATAATTCACAACGATGCCATTAATCCTAGGATTAGTTCTCTCGATGCGTTTGACAAACTTCTGTCAACATACGAGCCTAATCTTCTTGTTATCAGTGGTCTGCAAATGATGGATAACTATCCATTTGTAGATGGTAATTGAAATTGTATTTTCGATCGTTCAATTTGTATGATCTTTTTAGTAATACATTTATTAAAATATAGGTGATCGACAGAAACTTTTACAGAAAGTAAAGAAACAAATGACAGAGAGATCTCCATTCACTAAAATTCACTTTGAAATGGCTTCGTTTGCGGAGGATAAATTACTTTTCGAGTTGTGCGATTCAGTTATACCATTTGCCGATAGTTTAGGAATGAACGAACAAGAAATAGCTAATCTATATAACGCGATGTATTATGGAAACATCTCGTTAGTAACAAATTCAACACCACGAATAGCGACAGTCTTAGATCAGATGCGAACGCTGTTCAAACTGATACGCACGAGGGGCAAAACCATTGAAAATTCTCGAGAACTTACGAGAATTCATGTACATACGCTAGCGTACCAAGCTATATTCACTGTAAAAGGCTCTATGTGGAAGAATACGATGGCTGCGGCGGCCAAAGCGTCGCTAACTGCTCACAGACACGTGTGCGCGACGAGCCACGTTGACATTAATAAAGCAGCGTTAATTTTAGACGATAGCTTTTCAACGTCTATCATAGATGGTACACGGATAGCGCTAGACATTAATAAACCAGTATCCTGCTGGGATGAAACGTTAAAAGTAGGAAACGAAGTTATTCCTATTCAAGTATGCGTAGCGCCAGTGTTAGTTTGCACCGAGGCAGTACAAACTGCTGGCGGCGGAGATAATATTTCAAGCGCTGGCCTCGTACTACAAATCTAATATACTTTGACATTGGATTTTCGTACCTACATTCTGCTTTTGGTAATCACGAAATTCAAATTAGATTTTAGTACACACTTTTTGAGAACTTGGATTACAGTTCATTCCATGAGGTGTCATTCCAACACGTTTATCAATATTTCCTTCTATGCATGTTTTTTAAACATTAAGAAATAACATTCTTTTAACATTTTGCTCCGCATTTTACTGGTCTATTTGAGAAAAAAATAACTGAGCTTAAAATTAGTATAGATGTAGAATTGCTAATGTTTTAAAATTTAGATTTATGTAGATATTTTATCTTTTGTCGCATAATAAAAGACACGATTGGGACCATACATGAAATTAAATGACATTTGAAAAAAGATGATACGATCATGAAAAATATGTGAATAGAAATAAATTATATTAAGATAGGTACACATAATGTTGTTGAAATGTCATTTTATTTCATGCATGAACTAGTTTTAAAATTGAAAGTAACGAGTCACTGTCACAATTTTGCGTCTCTTGTACATATATTGAAATTCGCTATTGGTCATTTCATTATAGCATAGTAAAGGTACTATGTTGCGTTTCGACATGATCGTTAAATGACATTCGAAAACTTACGACAATACTACATACACAAGAATCAAACATATTACTTATGCACCCGAAGTATAATTCATGCTATTTATGGTGCCATACGATACGTGTATCCAATTGGTAACAGTACAACGGAAACCGACCTTGGCGTTGAATTATGTATTGTATGGAAGTTGTACGCTTTCAGGGTCAAGTTATGTGATATAGCATTTAAAAGAATCTATCAAATAATTTTCAAATAAAAAACGATACACAATTCAAAATAAAATAAACGAAGCATAGTTGAACAATGCAAAAGTGAATGTTTATCCGCATTTCTTAGTATATTCCTTAGCTTTGTAATATAAATTCTCGTTTTATGCAATCTCATCATTTATTAATGACACATTATGAGTAGATCAAATTTACAGTTTTGAGTCCTTTTTTCGAAGCACTATCTTTTTATACTATTCACAATGGCATTTGAAATAAATGTGTTGTGAGAAATAAAGAAATTGATTTTTTGTGTCTAAAGTTCAATGTTTATAAATACCCTTATAGACAAGTGGAAATTTAAGTTTCAATGTATGGATGAGGTATATGCATACATACACCTCATTACAAAATATCTGTGATATTATGATAGTTTCATTTTTGCATACACTAGATCAGATGACCGTATTCCTTTTAATCATAATTCAATGAAAAGCAGTATATTGAATAAAAAATAGTAAATATTTCACAAAATCTTCGCAGCCTCTTTCTTTCATTAAGGCAGCGCCACCTAATAGTCTCAACTGATTTGTCACCAAGTAAGCACAAGGGAAATATTTACTATCTTTCATTTAAGATACTAGTTTACATAATTACAATAATTCCATTGTAACATGTATACCGTATAAATTTTACATCGAGAAATACATGCAGTGTATTCGTATTGTGTACCATTTTGCAAACAATCGACTCGAAGGAAAAAGAGTAAACAGTCAATATTTGACTCGGGAGTTTAATGCTAGATCCTTATCAAAAGAACATTTTGAGTCAGAGAACATTTGTGAATTTGTAAAAGGTGTATTACAGGATTGTGTCTCCTTCGTCAATGCCTAACATCTTCAAATCGTCTGGTCCAGGTTGAGTGTCCACCTCTGTGTCCGCCTGCGTAATTTCTGGCGGAGGCTGATCCATATATTCAGGCCCGTAACCAACGCATCCTAACATACTATACATAGACGAATACATAATGTTACTTTCGTGCTGACTTTGCTGTTTCATTTCAGTTTCCTCCTTCGGGAATATAATATTTAGGGCCTCCTGTAAGTCGTCCGGCAGAGGAATGCTAGGATCGGTTCGTTTCTCAACCGGTTCAGGGATGTCAGAGATGTCCGGCGCAGCGTTCTCAACGGCTGGCAGCGGTGGTGGAGGTGGATTCTGGTGATTCTGAACGAAGGGAGCAACCGTGGGCATCTGAGGCGGTGGATTCGCCATGAAAGGTGGATGGCTCTGAACCGGTGGACGCACTGGTTGGTGAGGAGGGAATCGTGGTTGACTCTGAACAAACGGAGGTGGATTAGTAATAAACGGTGGAGGTGGTCGATTTGTAGGGAACTGCGGTCTGCTTTGCACTGCTTGTTGCGGTTGCTGCGGCTGTTGCTGTTGCTGCTGCGATGGCTGCGCCGTGAAGGACGGTGGAGGTCTGTTCAAAGGAGGCGGGGGATGCGGAGGCAAAGGTAACTTGGATATACTCTGTGTTTGTTTCTGTTGTTCCATCATTGGCTCTTCTATCACCGTCTCCTCGGATTGATCCTCAATTTCCATGTCTACTACTTGCAGAGTGGGTTTCGTTTCATTCAACACCGGTGGCGGCGGCGCTACTAATATTTTCATCGGCTGATTTTTGTTCTGAGCCGGTGAAGTAGTTGCATTACTACTGCTGCCGAAACTGCTGCTGTTACTTGCAGCGGCGACAATAGTGCCACTACTGCTGTTGTTACTAGTCGTAATATTGCTAGCAGTGATACTATTGTTACCCAGATTTACTGGAGTCGCGAGTTTGGTGATATGTACCACGCCGGGTGGGTTTATGATCTCGTTTGGAACTTTCGGCGTGTCTTCGAATTTGCTCTGCTGATAGGGCAGAGGAGTGATGTCTTTCTCGGGCAACTTTGGTTCCTCGGTTTTCTTCTTGAACAGTGGCAATCTACCAATAAAAGGTAACTTGCCCTTCGACACCTGGGGTGTTGACTTTTTAGTTTGCACACCGCCCTTTTTAGATTTAGATGCGGACTCGTTCGTTTTCTTCTCGAATTTCGACTCGTCGTTCGACGAGTTGTCGTCTCTTCTGTCTTTCCCGTATTTATCGTAATTCCTTTTCGGACTGTCGCGCCAACTCCTTTCACGTCGAGGGGAATCATTGCTGTCCCGTTTCCTTCGATCGTCGTAGTAATCCCTCTCGCGGTCTCTGTCCCTGTCCCTGTCTCTATCTCTGTCCCTGTCCCTGTCCCTATCCCTGTCCCTATCGCGGTCCCGATCTCTGTCTCGGCCACGTCTCCTCTCGTATCTGCCGCCGTAACGATCGTATTTATCCTCTCGCCTATCATATTTCCTCTCGCGATCTTCCTTGTATCTGTCGGTGTCCCGTTCCCTCTCATCTTCTTTCTCTGTAGATTTATTCTCGGGCGGTTTCACCGTCATGTTCACTTGCTGTTTCGTCCAGAATCCCATGTGAGGCTTAGGCATCTCTTCCGGTTTCGGTAACTCGATTGGCTTCTGAGCGATGGGCTGCAGTTTCTCCTCTTCCTTCTTTATCCAGAAAGGTTTCGGCGGCTCCTTCGGCCCCCAGGCTTCCAAATTTTCCGGTTTCGGCTTGTTCGCGAAGGAAGCCTGAACTTGCTCCTCCTCCTCCTCTTCTTCGACTGTCTTCTCTTGGCTGATTCTTCGGCCGCCAATCGATTTCATCTCTTCCTCTTGTTTCGCTTTCAATTTGTCCCTGATCGAATTCAACAGTTGCCTATCGTCGGTTTCCACCGGTTGGGGCTCCGGAGTTGGCGGTTGATTCATAGGCTGCGACATTTTTGACCAATGACCCTTCAATTTTATTCGATGATAGTCAATCTCCTCGTTAAGTATCGCCTGGGTCGATGCTTTCATCTTGTTCCGCATAGCGACGCGAATGCTCTTAGACATGTCCTGATCTGAATCAGTGTCGGAATTGTCGGATTCGCTGGAGCTATCGCTGCCGCTGCTCCTGTTCCTCCGTTTCTTAGACTTTTTCGACTTCTTCTTACTCTTCTTCGATTTCTTCGACTTAGGCGGTGGATCATCGTCTTTGTGTTTCTGCAGTTCCATTTGTATCTGTTTGTGCTTCTCCTCTGAAAACGCTTTCTCGCGGTCTGCCATCCAGTCGGTTTCCCAATGAGGATTTTGTTCGACAAAATGCTAAATCAGAACATTGAAACGGTAAGTTTTACATTTAAACGAAAAGGAAAGGTAGAAGAGTTGGCGATTTGAATTAATGGGAACGTACAGAATAGTTCTCCGAATGTTGCTTGGATTTCAAGTGTAAACTCGCGCAATGGAGATCGCCGATCCAAGAATCGCAAAGCTTACAGTACCATGCCGTCGCTGCGCTGAAGAACTGCAAACCTATAAGCAAATAATTTGACACTTAGCATTACTTAAGCTTTGAAAATTGTAAACAATTTAAGTTCATAAAGAATGACCTTATATTCTGCCACGACACATTCATGTCACTGAAAACAAAAAATAATACATTAAAAGATGTTCAACAAATGGTTGCTAACATTAAGTATTCTTCAGTAGTATCCCACGTCGATTTCTAGAATAAAAGATGAAGAGGTGTAAAAACATATTTTATTTGTACATATATATCATAAAGATGCATACAAGTAAAATAGAAATGATACATTACATAAAGCAACACAATAAGTAATTTTCACACATACTGCAATTGCCTCTCGTCTGTACCTTGGCTTCCCTTTTAATTTTCATTAATTAATTATTGAAGCCTAAAAAATTAATACTGTTAGATTTTATGTACGTATGTATGTATACAATGTATCGATAACAAAAGATTGGCATTTGCAGTACGTTTTACAAAAAAATATTTCGATTTATAATATATGCCACAAATGTATTTATAAATATAACAAATATTCTAAGTAAGGTAAGCGACACGAGCGATCATCACGATTTACACATTTTCGTATAACCATGTACTGTTATTTTGTATTTGTACACGCACTATCAACATTATCATAATATTGATTTATATTGACATATACATCGATCTTATTGATTTCACATTGATAAAATCTTCCTTTGTTCATTCTTGACTGTAAACGGACCTATGTACGATGACTCGATGAACGATACACTTGCGAAGAATAATTTTAAACAGTTCGACTAGACAGAAGCTGTAATATCTGAAATCGCCCGAAAGCGTGCTCCTCACGTCCATTTAAAATCCAGTGCATCACTATGGTGATTACATCGTTGCTTTAAAATTTGCTGTTAACATTGTGGTACGGACAAACACTTGGAAACAGAGAAAGAAACCTTTTCACGCATTGCGTGAAACGTATCGTAAAACGATTTACTTCCGTGGCCAAAAGTTCTGATACTTAATGCGTATTGTTTCATAACGATTTGAAAACAGGAACTATATTAGACACGGATAGCTGTATTCTTTTTTTTTTTTTTTATTGCTTTCATGTAATTCGAGTCTATGATTGGATGAAACAGTACATATGTTAATGCAAGCAAATTTTTTAGCAAACAATAGTCCCGTAGATCTCTTCAATACATACCGGACACCACAGTGTCTGTGCACAAGCTACGGAATTGTATTCTATTAGTAATTATCCACTGAAATGAACCATACCTTTAATAGGTGTTCTTTTCGTTGGCAGTCCAGGATAATAGGGCACTTCCTTTTCCGTTCCCTCTCCATTCCGCTCATGCCACGGCATATCAACTATCTTGCGTTCCTGTTGCAGGGAATTAAATGTTACGACAATGTTTCCTACAAAAATTGTACAAGATACTCGATGGTACTTTTTTAAATGAGACATTGTTATGGTACATCAATCGGACTATGTACCAAGTACCTGCACGTCGATCATTACTGTAATATACATATATCATCCTTATACAAATATAATTCAAATTAGAAATACATAGTCTTAACCGAATCCAAGTTTGTTTTCACAATGTAATATCAATTATCAGTTAGATTTTTCTGCATCCTGTTTCTAATGATCGTAAAAGTTATTTAGGAAAACGATGTTCAATTAGAAACTTCTACATTTAATTATTGACAGTACCTATGCCAAAACTTAAGGAGTTCGTAATAGGACTCTATTATTCGAATAATAGGCAACTTACTAAGCAAGCTTCTTTGTGTTCATTGCTATGCAGATGATTCAAATATTCCTTTGCCGTTTTAGGAAATATATCGCAGACTTTACACCAATGCATTTCCGGATCGTAATGCACGAAATTGTACATAGGTTTCGAATCTTCGGGAGACCTTCGATCTTTCGCGTCCCTTTCAATTTTGGATTCCTTGTCAGAGTCGGAAGCTGACGATCTGTCGGGCGATACCGATTTGCCTTTCGGAAAATCTTCTTTAGGACTTCTTGAACGTTTGTTAATTTCTAGTTTAAACTTGCTCTTAAGATCATCAACAGTGGCTTTATCTCCTATAATTCCGGTAAGCATGTCGATCACGTTGTGTATAGATTTCATTTTATTTTGTATCTCAATCTGCAAATAAAATGATTAATAAAGTGCGATAAAACACAGTTAAAATGAATTCTATCACCGATTTTACATAACAGTTGCTGAACTAAGAGTTATTATGTACCTGCAACTTTTGATTCTCTTTTATAATACGATTATTCTCACGTCCACCTTCTTTACCAATTTCATCACACTGCTGACGCAGAATCTCCAACTCGCGTTGTAACGTAGCAGATTTCTTAACATATTCTTCGCGCTGTTTAGCCAAAGTTGCTTTTTGTTGTTTTACCTCAGCTGCAATCGCTGTTAGGCACAAAAGTTAAGGATGTTTTTAAGCGATACCAGTTAACAAACGTTATTAAGAATTAAATACAAGACACACCTTCCTTCTTGGCATCTTCTGGTCTTGCCAAGGCTGATACTAATCCTGACGAACCACTATCCACAGGTCGTGACGATTCCTGCTGGGATGTTAATGCGGGAGGTGGTGGTGGTTGTTGATTGTTATAAGATACCTGATTCCCTTGCCAATTCGGTGGTGGATAATCCTAACAAAATAAACATACACTTGATGTCAAATACTCAAACAGTATTTCTAATGAACCTTACCTTTATTCGTCCATACTCAAATCAGAACTTTGGATAATACACGGAAGATTCTTGAAGATGAATCATCTGGTCAAAAATACTGGTTTCCAATGTCGATGCCAATAAAATAAACAACGCGAGCGTTATACTTACGAGGGGATTCACAATACTTTGCGATCCAAAAGAAATATAATGTTTATCCCCCAAAAATGAACAATACCACCAAATATCAGAAAACATTTTGGTAGTTTGTATCACAACAATTTCATAGTTATTTTCAGAAATTCATAGAATTTGAAGCATTTTAAATAGATAATCACTCCAACAACAATGAAATTTAATTGTAATGCTCTGTATGATAGCGACACAATCTTAATTATCACAAGACTAACCTATCGTTCAGATAGAATATATTAATTTTGGCTAGTTTACTTGACTACTGTATTCTCCTCCAAAAAAAAACTTACACTGCGATAACCGGTAGGTTGCTGGTAACTGTAATCATAGCCCTGTCCGTAGTTATAGTTGTAGTTATTATATCCTTGGTTGTAAGCTGGTAAAGGTGGTGGTGGTTGACTGGTATTTGGAGGTGGAGGTGCCTGAAAAATATATATATATCGTTTATGCAATCTAATAATTTTTTTTCTAATTGCTTTTTCTTTTTTCCTACAGCCGACTACCTGATACTGATTGTGAACCGCAGGAACATAAGCAGCAGGATTGGTTGGATTCTGGTTAGCAGCTTGAGACTGAGATGCAGCTTGCTGTTTCCATTCCTGCTGCGAACGGTTGGACTCTTTTCTTCTCCTGTCCCTGGAGCTGGAACGTGATCTTCTATCCCGAGAACGAGATCTACGGTATCTGCTTCTCCTCGGTGACGGTGATCTATCGTACTTTCGTGATCTTCTTCTGTGAGACGAATCTTCTGAATCTGCGCTAGGACTCCTTGGTCCTTTACGTCTTGATTCCTGTTCCATCTTTGGGTAACCGTAATCTGTAAGAAATACAACCGCACATCTGCATAATCAATATTATCAGGTTATGTTGTAAAGAGAGATTTCTATCCAGTGATACGGATAGCAGGAAATATATATAACTACTACTAGAAAGGATGACGCAACTATAAAAATGATAATACTATCTTACATCCAATATATTTCAGTAATCACCAGTTTGACGTAAAATCCAACATACTATACACGTAAGAAAGAAATGATTATGAATGTCGCATTGCAGCCATTGTTATTCCGTCGATAAAACATCGAAGACATTTCACGACGTATTGAGATGTTATTTGAAATATCTACCTTCGTCAATAATTGCTTTGCTACTTTAATATTCCGACTCCGATAGGTAACGGTACAAAATAACGAAAATAATGTGCTTCAACCCGTTTCAGAATCATTCATTAAACACGACATAATGTAGAACCCGAAAACGAATGGAAGAAGCCGCTACGACTGGAAGTAAAGTGCATAGAAGTACAAATTATAGATGGCTGAACCGAAAACGATAGTTTGTAATTCGTACAGTGCGAATATAAAACAACACTTACCAACTCCTTCGAAAAAATTCTCTACAATCTAGGGATTAAATTTGAATAAATTTACCATATTGAATAACCAATGAAAAATAATGCCACTGAAGATCCACTTCGTTTCGAGCTGCCTGTCTACTTATTTGTGTCAATATCACATGAAACTCCAGATCAAAGAGGACTTTTTTTTACACAGGAGCATACATTATTACATTTCGTTGGATCTTTCGGGCTTGGTATTGTGTTTGCACGTTTGTGCTGACTAAGTTAATGCCAGGTTCGAAGCAGCATCTCAAACGTATGAGGAATTAAAGTGCACAAGGTTTATTTAGACGCCGATTATTTTAATCTATCAATTAGCGTCTATCTATGAATTAAACAAGGTCTTGACTATGTTTCAAAGTATTCTAAACTATTCTACAAGCTATTCTAATCTAGAAATGCTAAAGGTAGAGTTTAAATAGATAAAACTAAAGCTAGATGGTGACCAAGTTAGGGAATGAGAAATGTTTTACCCCCGTGTAGGACTGACCGACCGGAGGGTGAAAGGCCCACCAAAAAATCCTCGCGGGGTGAGGGAGTCGGGTTGGCGGTCAGGTCCAGGGGTATTTCTGCATTCGCTCAATGCAGGGTGACCGATATTTTGGGTTTATGACACGTCAATTACCACAGAGTGTAGAAGCTGAGGACAGAGTGCCCATGTGGCCTACTGGCACACAGGCCAACTCATGTGCCTTCACTTCGGGTTAGTAAAAAAAGCGACTAGTGAACAATATGTTATAGAAATGACGAAAAATCCTCAAAGGTGGTACCGTACAGTGTCCGTGTTGTAAACCCATGCTATTGCTCAAGGCATGGGGCCTAACATAAACCTTCAGGCATATTATCTGCACATTTAATGCAGAGAATTGATAAAACAAGTGCTAAAAGTTATTGGTGCACCGTTCATTGGCATACTCCATCAAGAATAAGGAACTGCGAAGAATAGTTTCATCAACATTTATTTCTTACAAATTTATATAAAACCTAGTTATATGCATATGTATTATACATAAGTTTAGCTTGTAGGTTTAGCTGGTAAGTTTTAGTTAAATAAGATGTATTATACTTGAATTTATGAAGATAGTTTATTATAATTAGTTTGTAAGAACATTTCGTAGTTTACAAATTGTTAAAGAGTCTTAATAAATGTCTAATTATTATTAATTAATTGTTTATTCACTTAACAACCTGATCAGCAATCCTAGAATTATAAAATCCGATCCTTAAACTCCTCACACATCATGTTCTCCTAATACAAAGTCCGAAAATCGGGATTCACGCTTAAATGAGCCCGAAAAACTGGGATTTCCTGGAAAATGACGTCACTTCCAAGAATCGCCAGAATTCTTGGAATTTCGAGAATTCCTGGAAATGACGTCATTTTCCAAGAAGTGGCACTTGGGATACCTCCTCGCATATCATGTTCTCCTAATACAAAGTCCGAAAATCGGGGTTCACGCTTGAATGAGTCCAAAAAACTGGGATTTCCTGGAAAATGACGTCACTTCCAAGAATTGCCGAAATTCTGAGAATTCTGGCAATTCTTGGAAGTGACGTCATTTTCCCAGAAGTGGCACTTGGGATACCTCCTCGTATATCATGTTCTCCTAATACAAAGTCCAATTTTTCAACCAAGACCCGATTTTTTACTTTGTATCAGGAGAACATAATGTGCGAGGAGGTATCCTAAATGCCACTTCTTGGAAAATGACGTCATTTCCAGGAATCCTCGAAATTCCAAGAATTCTGGCGGTTCTTAGAAGTGACGTCATTTTCCAGGAAATCCCGGTTTTCTTCGAAATCTCAGAAATATTCAATATCTTTTTATTCTCTTATTTTACCCTGACTATCTTATTTTAATTTATGATAAGGAAAAGGTGTAGGTGGAGGACATAGTTGGGGGTAAATGATAAAACTTGTTAAATTACATCTAAACAATTAATTTATTCAATATAATTAATAATATCTACAGTAATATAGAATTAAACTGTATTCTACAAAGATAAATATCTCTATAGTATAATATTTCTAACTATTAATGTTCTAAATAGTTATAAAAATACTTATCGTACTAAATAATACAATAATGTCATTAAAACTAACATAGAATGATGCATAATAAAGTAGGGAATGTACTATCCTCTTCTCTCTTTTGTTCTTCCATGTAATATTGAATTAAAGCAGAACAATTGTAGAGATTTCTTAAATTTCAATGATTCCTCAATGTTCTGCTTTTATTTTGCCTCCTGTGGTATCTGTAACATAAGTTAGAAATGATTAATTAATCAGGATAATTCAAAATGCGCGCCTAATAGGTCGGCTCTAGTGGCGCCACCTCATAACAAAGTGCTGAAACTGGTCGCACAGCATTACCGACAGTGAACGACACTGCGACAGACTGGTAGCGCCATCTCACAGGAAAACGCTCAAACTGGTCGCACAGCATTATCGACAGCGAAGTAAACTACTTACCGACTAGTGGCGCCATCTCTTAGAGAAGTGCTCAAACTGGTCGCATAGCATTACCGACAGCGAAGTAAACTGCTGCCCGATTGGTGGCGCCATCTGTCGGACGAGCGTGGGAACTATTCGACGAGTAGTTTCAGCATTTCTCGCAGAGATGGCGCCACCAGTCGGTCAGCAGTTCACTTTGCAGTCGGTAATAGTGCGCGAGTAGTTTCAGCACTCACCGGAGAGATGGCGCCAGCAGTTGTTCAGCAGTTCACTTTGCAGTCGGTAATGATGTGCGAGTAGTTTCAGCACTTTTTGGAGAGATGGCGCCACCGAAAATCAATGCGCGCGGTAAATTCAAAACGTTAAATTATTATGTATGAAGTAAAATTTGTTAGAATTGTTAAAAATCTGTTATGTTGTATACATTTTATTCATTTCGCATCTTACTATATATATATATATATAAGTAAGAATAAAATAAATGTCTTGAAAAAGAGAATTACGAAGTAACCATAAAAATAATTTCTAAAAAGCCGAAGTATGTATTTAAATGTATGCTTGTATATGAATATGCATATATACATAAGTAAAAAACGTGTTTCTATCTAATGCTTTGTTATCTGATTTTATTTTATCTATCCAAGAACTCAGCATATCGTTTTTTGTTATATAATTTAAACAAATCTTGATAAATTTGCACTGACGTTATGCTACCTCAATGTGCATATACTAATCGAAAATAATATTGATTTATGGCTAAATTGCAGCATGTATTACTCGTTACGAGGTCGTGTAGATATACAGGTAACCCTCCTATAACACGGTAGACAGGTTCCTATAAAATAGGACCATGTTGTACGAAACCCTGTTATACGAGACCCAGAGCCAGTACAAAAAAGGGGGTTATGGTCCGCAAACTTATTATAAACAAATAATCTTTTGTTTAATGCCATATAAACAAGTTAATTGTTATTAAAAAGAGAGAAGGATCTCTAGGACTGCAAACCCTGACCCGTATGACACATAAACTGTGCACAACGCTTACGGGTATGACATCGGAATAGAGTTGTAAATTAATAAATTATAATTTGTTTACACATTTTCATGCAAAGTTCATTATTCCTTCTGGTCATTATTTCAAGGCAATTTAGTTTTTAAATGTGTTAAACAAAAATCATGTTATCTAGTGCTGCAGAAGTACAACGTTGCGCAAGGTTTTTCGCAATTTTTTTATCGTATTGGAGCGAAACCGTGTTGCAAAATGTCTTGCTGTGGAAGGGCTACCTGTACCGTTTAAAACCTGTAGCGATTGATGAGGAAGTGCTGATATTATACCGCTGATAGACTGCTAAATTGTTGAGGTTGATCTTTTTGTTTCGGCGGCTGAGACGTCCTTTTGCGTTGCCAACGTGTTATTGCGATTTTGACCCTGTCAATAGAATGAATGTCAGTGAAATCTAAAGGTCTGGCATAACGTAAATAAACGCAGTAACAAATCTGCATGCACAATTGAATACATTAATAACTAATTTTTATATATGTATATGATTCATAGTAGTATCTGTAAAGATCCTCTGTATTATTTAGTTTATTAATCCTTGTTAGTACACATGCATTAATTACTTACAATCAGCAGTTGCATGCTTACTTTCTGGCGATCAGTGTTGTAAGCGCCACCTGAATAGAACTAGGCTAAATAAAGTTAAAATAGAATAGTTTATGTGAGTTTAATTGAATGAGCAGTCTATCCTATGCTTCTGTTATATGCTGAAATCTTTATATTTTTAATAACAGCTTACATGATCAATGCTACAGTTAACTATAGTAATGATTGTATAATCTGTGTAAGTTTTGGCGCGAATGGTTGCAACTTGAGTACATTTCGTCGTATACAAGCAAAGGAATTACATCCATTTCGAATTTAATAATTGACAACGATAAATATGATGAAACGACGCATTGATGGTCGCCGATTGGCACAAAATATTGGAGAACAAGTATTTTTACTTGGTACTATCAGAAATGTAAGTTTTGTTCGTGACATTACTGATCTCAAAGCCAGGACATCATAAGGGAGGTTTTTTTTGGCGTGAAAACTTTGATAACAGTACACTAAAGCATATCGTATTAGGAGATATGTATACAATTTGCAAGAGATATAATACACATAATCCATTGAAACTTCTATTCGGATATTCAAGATGAATTCACGTGCGAATCTATTATTCTTTTATGATGTCAGGCTTATAACTTGTATATATAAATTTAGAACTTTTCTTATTAAAACTTGTGACATTAATCCATTATATGTCTGCCACTTGTGTTGCTAGAAAAGTTCAAGCGGACAAAATTTAGAATTAGTAACAACTGATGGTGTACAAATTAATGTAACTTTGCCAAAACCAATTGATGGCAATGCTGAAGGTTATATAGAAGTTACTGGCACTTTGCAATCGAAATGCACAATGAAATGCAGTAATTACATAGTATTCCCTCCCAGTATAACAGAAGACTTTGGTAAATATACAATTCAATGTTATATTATATATATATTATGTACATCAAATGCATAAGAACACATGTTGAACAATATGAGATGACTGATCTGATTTTACAGATGTTGAACAATATAATGAGATGATGGACATTTTATATATATTGGGGCCAAAGAAATGGAGGATTTCCGAAGATGATACAGGATTTTAAGTTATTATCAAACTGGTTGCAACTTTTTTATAAGAATACAATTATTTTTACATGTATTTCTAGTTGAAAATTATCTTTTCATAACAAAATTAAATAGAATCTGTTTAATAAGACACAAGATTCAGTATTATTTTCCTTTAACATTCATGCTGTTTCCAAGAAATATACACTCAAACTGAAAGCCTAGAACTGTAATAAATATTGTAAGTATTATTTAATAATTGTCAGAAACTAATTTTTGTTTATACTATACCCACTGTTATTTTACATGACGCATCTAAGGAAAAGCATCTGCATGTACATGAAGTAACTGGACATTCTGAATGTTGCCTGTGTTTAAAATATAACAAGAAATCATTTAAAAGGCAAAACATATATAAAATAAAATATTGAAATATATTACCGAAACCAATGTGTAATATGATCAGCATGACCACCATGCCTACATGTTTGACACCATGTGAACCAATTACTAAATTCTGTTAATTTATTATCACATTCTTCACTTCTATTAATGTTAGATGTTGTCATTTGCAGTCCACTTACTGTACCCATATGCATCAAGCAAATTGCGCATCGCGGTAGTGGCTTTCGACAATTCGGACATGAAGACATCTAAAATATAAAAGAAAAATATTATCCATGAACTCAATTAGTATCATGATGTCACAGATGGTTTATCATTTTTCTCGTAACGAACAATAATACTAATATTTTTGACAAAAATTTGTTTATTAATTATGTATGTTTTATATAATGGGAAATCACATTTATTTATAAAAATATTTGCCTCTGTTCTTGTAGAATACTAACCAGATTACAAATGTCCTAATAATTATAACAATATAGTTAGCTAAAATGCGTTACCTTTAATTTATTTGGTGTACTTCCTAATCTACCAAAAGGTCCTCTTGCTCTGCTTAAACCTTGCATAAATGCAGATATACTTTTGCCACAAAAATTACAAGAAACGTATATCTGTTGTGAGGGCTTCTCGTTCGTCGAAGATCGCATGGCGATATCAAAATGAGCTCTTTGAGTCCACATTTTCCAAGCATTCAGAAGGTTTCTGTAACTACACGTTTAAACTTTTCGAATTATTTGCTCTTAACAAACCTTTTTAATAAATATTGTCTGTATAAAAATACCTAGTAATCCAGACTTGTACTTGATTTTCCTGTAATAATTTTGGTGTAAACGCTCTAATAGCTATCAGGCTGCAACTTTGAACATCACCGCTAATTTCTAAATATCGGTTCAATAATTGTATACCTTCTAAACTGGCTCCTAAAATACAATATGTAATAAGTAAATATCTTCCACAGTAGAGCACATAATACTTATTAAATCACGCAAACCTGTTAGAAGAAAACCAGCTAAATTTCCCTCATCTGTCAATTTTTGAGTTAGTTTCTTTAAATATTCACTTAATTTGTTGTCTGACAAGAACATAAGTGCAAACGCCACTCTGTCCTCAACTGCCATACCGCTTTCATTCTATAAATATTTACTTTCTATATTCTATACATATAAGTATTTAGTGTAATAAAAGAAAAGTTTATATGTAGTTAGTTACCAAAACATTTTCGTAAGAATCGTCTGCCGTTAAAAAAGCAAAAGTTGCTCTTAAATAAGGATCCGAGAGTTGAGATCTACATTTTAAACATGATTCTCTCCACATGCTATTCCTGTCTTCGGAAAATCCGGATAAAGCCATAGCAACAATATTTAAATTTGTAGACATCGACATTTTACTAGCACCTCGATTTAAAATTTCTATAGCCTGCCGCAAACATAAATTAAATACTGCTATTGCTGCTGCTCTTGGGTATGCCCCTTCTCTTTCCAATCTTTCTAAAAATAAACTATCGTAAAGGGTATTTGTATCTTTATCGAATCTCCAACCACATAAAAGTAGTCCTTTATCCCTGTCTGATGATCTGCAACGTGATGTTTTATTACAAATCTTGATGCCATAAATTTTGTTCGTACTTCACACCTGTAAATTTTTGCCGTGTGATTAGATCCTATATCCGACCAAGGACGATGAATTAATTCCGATTTCAAGAAACCATTGTTAGATCCTTGCTGGCCATCTAGTTTTAAAACTGTTCTATGTAACATTAACACATGTTACTTTATGAGGTTTTGAATACAATATTTTAAAAAATCACTGATTTACCTGACACCTGGGTGCTTATTATCCGTGCTTGGTATAGTGCCATCCTCTACTAAATAGCGACTTAAGTATAACCACTGCCATAAGTTCTTAAGAGTATCATTTTCGGCCAATTCACCGTTTTGAGCTAGTTCTGGCTATAAACATAGGTATGGAAGTTATTTTATAATATAAATTATAAAATGTCTTCTTTTCACTTACAAGTAATCCATATTCCGAAGTCGCACGAGTTTTCGTTAAAATAGAAATATCATCCAAAGCTTTATAAATATTATCATTGCTACATATATATTTAAATGACTTAGAAGCATGATTCCAAGCAAGATGAGATCGTGTTGACCAATTTACTGTAATCCTTTCACAAACTGTATAGTCTGTAAGTCCTTTAAGGAGATAAAACGGTGTTAAAGATTGTTGTCTACTTATTTTTATAAGTCAACAATAATAGAACTAAACCTTGTTGAGATATTGCCAACAATCTATTCACATGTGTTGGATGCCATGAAAAGCTTACAGGACTATGCCAAGGTGGTGCAACTGTCCTTTCTAGTGCTCCAGGTTCTGTATCTTCTCCTCCTCCAATTCCACAGTGTTGAATATCATACAAATGTAGTGTAACTGTATGAAAAATAAATTATCAATATTTATTCATTCAATTTGTAATCAAATAAAATGGGAATTAAAATGTTCTACTAATATTCTAAATGTGTCTAAATGTTCACTACCTGAATCTTTTTGCAAAGCACCTAAAAGATTATGCCTGGTTGGACACCACAGAACCTTAGTAATTTGTCTGTTTTGGGATAATGTTAAAACAGGTTTTTCAAAGCATCTTGTATCCCAAATTGTTACTTGATTATCGATACTTGAAACTAAATGATAATTATTGTGTGGATTCACTGATACATTATAAACTGCTTTAGTTGCTGCTGTGTTAATTACCTTTGCAGAATCTACCATGAAATAATTTGATAATAAGAAATAATGCATAAGAAACAATGTGATAGTACTATCTTTTAAATACCTCTGAAATCAATAATCTTTAACTGCTTATTATTGGCGCCAACTACCATACATTTCTGTTCATGTTTAAACCAGGCAATGGAATGTACAGTCTCAGAAACACCAACTTCAGCAATAGGTCTCACAGAATCTGTCTGCGCTGCATTGTGATGATGTAGCCTTTCAGAACCTTGTAGACCCTTGTTTATATCCCATAATAAAATTGAATGATCTTTACTATGTTTGTCTAATCCAGACACAATTAAATTTGTATCTATAGGATTCCAAGCAACTGTATTGCATTGCCTTGCATGTTTTGGAACTGTAACAATTTATGTATATAGTCAAATATAAAAATGACAATTTATCTAAATAATTCACCTAGTTCTCTTCCACTAAGGCCTTGAGAATCAAAAATTGTTGGACCAAATGTAGTTAAAACAACTTTGCCATTTGCTTGTCCAACAGCTAACAAAATATCTGGTTCTAATTGTGGATATATATCAATACACTTGACATAATGATGATTGGTATTTGTAGCCAGCAAATGAGCAACAGTACAATCGGAAATCTTTGTATCTGTAAAGAATTATGAAATAAAAAGATACATTATTTTTACTGCTAAACTTCATGTTCGAGTCGAATGTTATTAAAAATATTAACTCACATAATTGTCTATTATTGTCTTTTACTTGTATAACTTCATAGAGACAGATCTCTGTGCCCCATGTAATAAATTTATTTGCATGAACCGGAGACCACTGTACATCCAGTTTAATACTACTCATTTTATTGCTGCTTTATCAAATTTTGACAGTAAAAATAACATACATTATTCTAACTGTTTACCTAAAAGAATGAAAAACCAATAATGTATGATTAAACTCTGGCTTCTGATCTTAAAACATATTCATTAACCTCAAACATTATTTTTGTTATACGTTCTCATTCAAATCTGACACCTTTTTCCTGTTCAGCTTTCTTAATTACTTTACAAAAAATTGGCACTCTAAATTTGCACGTAATGAACTGCAGGGATAATGAGAAAAATCCTATATATTCAATTTTTCGATTGGACGTTCGACAATATTGTCCAGTTATATACATATATATATTGCACTTTATACAAAGGGTGTTTAAAAAATACAAATATTTAGAATTTTCGAAAAAAAATATATAGGATGATTTACGACCATTCAAAGAATCATTCTACTCGCTACAATAAGACACAAATGTTAAAATAAGAAAATAATATAAATGTAACGCAAATAGTTCCGTATGCTGTCAATATTTTTATTAGGTATTCGCAGTATGTTCTTACTATAGTGCGCATATATTAGTGCGCCTGTACTGGAGGGATTTTTGAAATCCTTTCTGACAACGAAATGATTATCTCAGTTTTATGGAATCATTCTTCAAAGTTTTGATCAATAATTATTTGACACAATGTTTTTCACACATTTTTTATACATTCTTTAGTATTAGAAATCATAACACACAATTTGAGCGAAAAAAGATATTATCATAAAGTTAGAAAAAAATAAAACTTCAAAATTTTTATCTACGTTCTGTCGTAAGTATTAATTTTATCGCAATTATATTTGTGCAAACAAAATAATGATTGTAATATTGCACTAACATTACATCTATATCTCGTATAGTTTAACTAATTTATTAATTAGTAATACATTTTTGGTATTTTAAAACATATAATGCGTAAAATTTGTGTACAATATTGCTCTTTCCTAACTTATACAAAATACATGTTTTATTAAAAGCTATAAATGTATAGTTAAATAACAGATAACAGTGCATGATAATTACATAAAGAATGATTTAATTTCATGACGGAACAGCGACCTTAGTAATATATGTGTGTACATGTATATTATTTATGATATATATATATATATGTATAGTTGTAATGCATAATGATATACAAATGCTCGCAGGATGAATTTCATATGAACTAATACGTACTGGTTAAACCCTTTTAAAGAATTCTAATATATCAATAATCTCAATCTGTTAATATTGAACACTTAAAAAGGCACAATTAATTTCAATAGTACAAAAATATCAAAACTCAAATGCACAAAAAATATTACTTATCCTCTAAAAGTTATTAATAGATATGTTTCAAACCATAATCATTTTGTAAAATTTCAATACTTATTAATACATACATGTGTATACATTTATATTAGTAGTTGAGAAACTGTAAATATAATATCAAGATTTTCTCTCATTTTTTCATAAATAAATGCACCTTGTAAAGGTTCAAGTCTTTTTGATAAGTAGTATTAATTACATCTTCAGTCTATTGAAATCTATTCATTTATAGACACAATATTTTTCATACAATTGGGTTTCTTGTTTAATAACACAAATATATATTTGTGATAAATTGGTCGTATTTTAAAATATGTACACATTTAATAATTTTTTAAAAGTAGAGATCTGTTAACACAAACAAATATGACGGTCGGTTTGAATTGTATTTAACGCGAATTACATATAATTTATAAATATTAAAATATGAAAAAGAATAATGCTTGGTCTTAATGCAAATATTTAACATCATTTAAACATTTTTCATCAATGTTTCTACATTTGTAACAATGCTTTTAAAAATAAAAATTTTCCACTTTCTGAAAATCATGGTGAAATTTTATTATCACTTAATAGTTTTAAATATTTAGGATTCTAAGTCATTGCAATATAAAAATAATAAACAACAATTCAATTTTGTACATATTTGCATGCTTGTAAATTAGAGTTACAAGATACTATGAATAAACAAAGATGTAGGTTAGTTAGCATGCTAATCCTTTACCTTACAGTATTATGACTGTCGTTAAAAATTTATTAATTTAAACTAATCAAAACACCTGACACTTTTATATATACTATCTTAAAGCAAGAGTGCTGAAATCATTTAAGGTCTCAAAGAAATATACAAAATACATGAATGAAGATAGTGATTTTATTTGCAAATAAAATTAATTACAACATTTCTATAATAAATATTTGCATTTTTTATTTATTGAATGGCCATGAAGCATTGTGCATAGTATACATGTATAACATATACATACATAGACATATATGTTACATGAACATGTATGTATATATGTATACACATTTTTCTTTTCAACCTCTTCAACACTCCCATTTTTTTATAGTTATTTGATTTAATAATTGTATACATACATATTTCAGCACTCTAATTAGCAATGAAAAATTTTTAAATCATTTTACTAACATATAATGTAACTTTGTGCACTATTGAAAACTTTTACTCTTCCTCTTCAATAATAATAGTTATAAGATGTAAATTAAAGATAATAAAATAAATTAACAATAATAGTGTATTACAAATTAATCAATTAGTACTTTGATTAAAAAGAGTACAAAGTTTACAACTCTTAATATGATGATTATTAAATTATGTGTAAATTATGTGTGTCCTCAAAAATGTAATAATGTTTCATATTTATTTTTATTTTCAATTCACTGTAAAGTGTCAGAAAATTATCTTCTGTATGAGTGTATGTATATATATATATATATATATGTTTGTATATAAATACACTTTTCTTACTCAGGATTTTTCAATTAGAAGTTGTTCCTTTATAGAAATTATACGCGTTGTTTTATGTCTGTTAGAGCAAAATGCAGCAGTTTCTTTTCTTCTTACGTTCGCTTCCGTCTCCTTGATTTTCCTGTGCTTTACGCGCAGCTATTGCACGTAGCAAATGAAAGAATACCTGTAATACAGAGAAGCCGTCGATTTTCATATTTTTTTTTCTAATTACTATTTGAAGATCATTACATAATAACTGGACCCAATATTATCGATATTAACACAAACAATAAATTTCCTATTCTTATCTTTGCTTTCGATATTATTAATTACATCGGTATAATTAAGATGTAGCAGAAAATATGTTCAGTAAAATAGAAATATAGTATAGTAGTAGTATAATTGCTCCATCAAAATAAACATGCGTAGCGATAAGCTATATTTAAGTGTCATGTGAAAATTTTTAAAGTTTTGTAAATTACAATCTTTCCTTTTAAAGTTCACTTTTTAAAACTGAATTTAAGTTGTGTACATGCATACGCAGTATTTCAGGCATAAGCAAAGGACAACATAACAAGCGAAATTTATGTAAGAAATCTTTTTTTGTACAT
Source organism: Xylocopa violacea (assembly GCA_963969225.1). Lineage (NCBI taxonomy): Eukaryota > Metazoa > Arthropoda > Insecta > Hymenoptera > Apidae > Xylocopa > Xylocopa violacea. The sequence goes on from CAXAJV010000004.1 coordinate 29,587,318, forward strand.
GCCTGTAAAAGACACTCTTGGCAGAAGGTTGATACTTCTGGTATAATTGTTACCTGTTGATAATTGCACATATACATACTTATTTAAGGTTCGGAAAAAAGTGAAAAGAGTACTGCAATGCACAAAATTTCTAAGTCATCATCCAATTCTCCGTTTATGAACGATAAAACAGTGCAAAAAAAATAGCAAACCTAGAGAATAATGCACTTCTTTTTCTTCCTCTTGGCACGGTCCTTTCCACGACCGTTACTTGCTGATTTGTCTTCAATCTTGCGCGACCTTATTTCACGCATCAAGTCGAAAAATACCTGGAAATGTGCAATTGATGCCATCTCAAAGCTTGAAGGCTTGAAAAAGGTGCTTTACAAAATAAAAGAAATATGCGATACACATATATGTTTTAGAGTATATTGTCATTAAAAAGCTGCAAACTATGTGTGCAAAAGCTGTAAAACAATATTGTGACGCAAACGAAATAAGATGTATAGTAAATCGCAAATTAAGCTAAATAAATATGTCTTGCGCAATATCTGTGTTCTAAAATCTATAATAAACTTCAGACAATATAGCAAAAGTATCAATGACGCGTGTGCATTTCTTTACATACATTTATAATTGTATGAACCTTATTCTTATTTAAACCAAACACTGATAATAAAATTAACTTTTTGAAGAATATCTTTTCATCATTATCTATACAGTGTATACAAAAATTAAAAATTGTAAATCAAATATTGATCATTCAATTACCTTATCAACATTTTCTTTTGTCTTGGCACTAGTTTCTACATATGGAACACCCCATTGTGCCGACCTGGCTTTAGCTTCAGCTAAACTAACTTTCCTCTTTTCTTGTAAATCACATTTATTTCCCACTAATAAAAATGGAATGTTTTCATCGTTTTTTACCCTAAGAATCTGTTCTCTACGTATAAAAAAGAAAATTTTTATTTCAAAAATTGCACATTCATATATACTTGTACCAAACCATTTGTTACTCACCTAAATTCTTGAGTAGCCTGGAAACTATCATCTTCCGTTATAGAGAATACACAAAGAAATCCTTCTCCACTTCTAAAATAATTATCTCGTATTGCTGCATAATCTTCTTGTCCTGCAGTATCTAATATATCTATTTGTACTTCTTCTGCATCTAATACAACTTTTTTTCTGTAAGAATCTGCCTTTGTAGGTTCATAATCCTCAACAAACTAGTTTATACATGTAATAAGAAAACAATATATCAATAAATAGCATGTTCCTTCTTACATATACTTCTTATAAGTTATACATACCTCGTCATACATAAATTGTAATGTGAGAGCAGACTTTCCAACTCCTCCGCTTCCAACCATTATAACCTTATGCATTGCTTGAGTAGTGCCAGGTTTTTTTGACATTTTGCTTCTTCTGTCTGAAATTACATAAGAACGGTTTAATGTTAAAGTTACATATTTTATACAGATGCTTACCATATATCCACTGAACTAAAAAGCGTTCCCAGAAATAAGCATTATTGAAAGAAATTACACTAAAGAAAGGCAGGATGTGAAACCACTGTTGTCAGCGTGAGAAATCTAAAAACAGTGTCAGGAGTGTACATTTACTTATATTCTGTTTAACTTATATTATCTATATAGTACAAATGAATTATAATTATTGATTTAATATCATATTTAGAGCATTAAATGTAATTCAGGCATAATTTTCATATAAAGATAGCACATATATTACTAAACAAAAAGTTACTATTTTCTTTATAGAAATAACATAAACGATAAAAACTAAGGAACCTATTGCTGCCTGTTGCAATAATCATTTTTTCTTAGAAATACAACTGGTTATATAAAAATGGCATATAAATATACCGTTCTAACATATGCATTAACAATTCCATTTCAATTTTGTAAATTTATACGAAACCAATTCAAACAAGAATTAAAAACTATTTCGATATGTACAGTAATATTTGATTTCTCCATCGTGTTTATACATTGTACCTTCAAATACGGGTAAAGGAAAGCGTTAAAACGAAATACACAGAAATATGTTCTATTTACAACGAGAACTAAAATGTTATTTGCGCTCAATTGTGCAGGACGTGTAGAACGATATAAAAGCACATAAATGTAACAGAATGACGAATAGGCGAAAAAGGCGGTGCCACACGCCCAATTTTAGGAAAGCACATCTCCATTCTGAACATCCAAACTTTCATCCGTCATATTTGACTTTATTTCTTAGCATAGCTTCTATCTTAATCGATGACAAAGCTCGATCTTGTAAATACCTTTTAAATTTGAGCGTATCAAATAACTTTCTCTGCTTTTTCTAATAGCACAGCCGTCGCGCTTTACTTTATTGGATCGCGACTGATAGTACTGATAATTAACCATAGAGGTATTTCTGCTCTCTATCGGCACCTTTCTGCACTGCAATACCGGCGCTCGAATATATGTGGTTCGATATTTCAATATCAAACAAATATTGTTCCTTCTTTAAGTCACCATGCTAAATTCTCTATTTAATTTTAATAACAAAAATTATCGATAGTTCGTCATGCACTGGAATGTCCACTGATTGATATGATTTTATACTTCGCTCTTTATAAATAAAAAGATTTCGTTGAAAGTAAACATTCAGTTATAAAATATAACAACGATGTTAATGATTTTTACATAATAATGTAGCTTCTTTCAGAATAAAATTTTTCCTTTTTTTAATATTGTTATGCGTATATATTTATAACAGCCACTTAAACGATGCGGTTCTTTGACAGCTTCAATATTTTTTCTCAGCTGAAAAAAAAGAACGATATCAAATAATACATCGACAAGACGCTCAATTATACGGAATTTAAATACGGGAACTCTTTGGGATTACTATCGATTCGGTAAAAAGTAAAATCGGTGAAAAAAACGCATCATCTGAATTAACTGTAACAGGTACTTTACAACTGGGAACTTTTTCAGAATCGCGTATTTCTATTCGTCACCGATCCAGCTGCGAATACTTCTCATTGGCTGTCGAAACAAATGCCAAAACAAGCGGGGATTCACTTGAGTTTCACATTTCGGCACAATACTGCATGTACATTACCATATTTATTAAGAATTATTTGCAACATGCGTTATAAAATATAGAATACCTTTGTTCAAGGTACGTTACACTTTTCTGCATCGAACCAGAAAGAATTGGTTAGAAAAGAATAAGTGACGTCAAGAGAAGTCGCGTGATCGTTCTCGAGGCTACAGACTGGCCAGTGGTATCTTGTGTAACAGTGGTGTTTGTTAAAAATTTCATTCGAATTGTCAATAAACTTTCGTTTACAACGATTAGCGAAGCGAATATCCGTGGCTCGACGGATCGATTACTTTTCAAGTGAAATTCGGTTCGTTTACGAGACAAGAAGTCCATATTCCCCAAGAGAATCGAAAATCATTTAGTACTTGTTTCGTATAAGGAAACGGAGCCATATAATGAGAGTTACTGGTGAAAAAATTTCCCCGCACCACGATCTGTACGTAATAATAATCGCTCTACGATTCGAGAACTGTGCGTAGCGCGGCGCGTACTAAAGTTCGGACTTTTCCGGCGAACGGTAGGTGCGCGTAGCTCTTCTCTCTCCTCTCTTGCTCTGCCGTCTCATCTCAATGAGTTTGTAAAGCGAGCCTCTGTTATCGTATTGCCCATTACCCTTACAGCGGTACCGTGATAATGTTGAATTTAACGTGGAATGACGTTCTCTAAATATGAATTGTAGGATGGAATCGCAGTGACAGTGAGATTATCACAGCATATTTGCATACGTGTTTAATGAGTGACATATACGTGGTGTTCGTTTGGCCTCGTTAAATTAAGACTCGGATGTTCTTTCTCTTACAATTACCAAACGAGGAACCGTGAAACAAGCCGTACAGGAGGCACAATCCCAATCGGAAACGGAACATCTACGTGGTGTCGTAGAATGACCGATCCGAAAATCAAGATGCATTATACACCACCGAGTTCGGATACCATTCAAACGAAACCTTTCCCTATTCGTGGTAAGCAATTTGTAAATTACAGTGTTTCCCCAGCTGTGTTTAGAATCTTATTTGGTTTGCCTGTACGGAATTATCATTTCTTGGTTATTCTAACGTTAAAAAATACCGTAGCATCTATGAAGTTTTTCGAGTACACAAACGAAATGCCAGTTTCACTGTCGATCACGCAATAAATCGCAATACTTTTGTTGAAGATGTAATATTTTAAACACTATTTCATCGAACTCATTCGTAGTGTTCGTTTCTGTACGAAAATATGTATCATTTCGTTCGTTACCTTCCAGGAACATAACCTGAAAAGATGCACCATGCTAGACCGCGTGTAACACATTCACACAAATGACACGATTACATAGAGATACATGTGTGGTAGAAGAAAGAACCGTGTTAACTTGATTGAACTTTATGGTAACGCGAAACCGATTGAAACCGGTACGAAACTGTATTTGACACCATAGGAATGGACTCAATCTTGACCTTGATCTCAAGCGATTAATCCTTACGATTGGTAGTATAGTTTGCACAGCCTGTAGAAATATATTTTCGCGCGTTAAATAAAATTTTCGGTTACGAGTATCTCGCGAGAAGAATAAGTTTGGCGATTGCTAAAATTTCTTCGTAAACGTGGTTCTTCTAAGTGTACCTTGGTCTTTGGTCGATTATTAAAAACGTCTGCGCGATAAAGTTAACGCGAAAAGATTGGACGAAAGATGAAAAGTAATGACGTTTGTTTACTCGTGTTTGTTCAGTCGTAAGGTTACTCCGCAAAAGAGCGACAGATAATAAAATGTTTACATTCGCAAAGCTGTATTTAAACGAACTGCTAATCGTGCTTTGTATCACGAAGATCGCTGAATGACCCGAAATGTCATCGATATTATGGATTCGATTCTTATTGCTTTTACATGCAACTTCGATTCGATTGTTTCCGCATTCTAAGACAGTGAAAATTGGCAAACTGACTCGGAATTGCGTAAATTTCTTTGGACAGCTGATCCCGCATAAATCTAAGGCATGTCGAGAACAAGTCACGTGAATGATGAATATAAACCGATTGCTAGGCTCAGACTGCGTGCATTTATCGTTAATTATCAGATATTTTGACCAAACATAGACTGATGCATAAAAAGAACGAATTGGCGGGGATTATTTTCTTCAAGCATTCAAAGCGGACACGCCTGAAGAACGATATACTATCGGTGTACCAGGAAAACGAATAAAGATAAATAAAAAAAAATATATATCTAAGTACGTGCACAATATAAAGATAAATAAAAAGCACGCCTTTTGTGCATGCGCCGGATGAGATACCAGACTTATATTAGTAAAAATTGGTTGTCATGCGTTATTGAGTGGAAACTGTATGGTATCGCGTATCGATAATCACAATTGATAAAGCCAATTTCCGTTCGATAGCTTCCTGATCTTTGTAACTAGTACCAATGAATGTCAGTCAGTTAATGTTCGAAAAATTTAGATTGAAACTCTATTTTAGAAAAATGAATTCTAACAAATACTTCTCTTCATATGGCTAACAATGTTCAAAAATAATTTTCAACCTTTTTCATCTGTAATGCTTAACGATTTCAGGCGAACGAGCTAACTTCGTGAACAAACCTCATGTAATCGCTATGGTAGGGTTGCCGGCTCGTGGGAAGACGTATATATCGAAGAAGCTCTGCAGATATCTGAATTGGATCGGCATAAACACAAAAGTTTTCAACCTGGGCGAGTACAGGCGGCACGCGACCACCGCCTATCAGTGCCATGAATTTTTCCGTCCCGATAATATTAAAGCGATGGCGATACGTACTCAATGCGCGTTGGACGCTCTGAACGACGTCTGTCAGTGGTTGGAGAGCGGGGACGGCGAGGTGGCCGTGTTCGACGCCACCAATTCCACCATTGAAAGACGCCAACTAATAAGGGACATCGTCGTTGCAAAGATGGGCTTCAAGCTCTTCTTCGTTGAATCTGTCTGCAACGACCCAGAGATCGTTGAACAAAATATCATGGAAGTACGGGAATTGTTCTTCAAAATCCTCCTGAAACCTGTGATAATCATTGTAGTACCACAGATCCTACATTCTTTGATACCTTGTAATCAATTTGTTAAGACTCCCGCGGAGTAACTGTTGGCAATTAATGAAAGAAAATTTCTATTCGCTTAGGTAAAAGTAAGTAGTCCGGATTACACGAACATGAACAAAGAGGAAGTGCTGGCCGACTTCATGATGAGAATCGAACATTACCAAGAGAAGTATCAACCGTTGGACGAGAATCAGGAGAGCGATCTTTCTTTCATGAAAATTTACAATACAGGCGAGAAAGTTCTGGTCCATAAGCACGAGGGTCACATACAAAGTAGGATAGTTTATTACCTTATGAACATCCATATAGTGCCGCGTACTATCTATTTAACTAGGCACGGCGAGAGCGTTATGAATCTCGACGGTATGATAGGCGGAGATTCGGAGTTAAGCGAAAGAGGCTGGGAGTATGCCAAAGCATTGGCTAGCTATATAACTAGCCAGGATATTCAGGTATTAGTATAAATAATAAGAGAAAGAAAAATTGTACACCAGGAAGAGAAAAACTGAGTTTTTCATGATTACAGGGACTGCGAGTATGGACTAGCTGGCTGAAGAGGACCATACAAACGGCAAGCGACGTGATGGTGCCTCAGGAAAGGTGGAAAGCTCTAAACGAGATTGACGCGGTAGGCTATGAACTGGAAAAAATAGAATTTAGTTTTAATGAAAATTTATATTTGATAAAATATATTTATCAAACCGTAACAACAGTAAACGATTCTTTTTTCAAAGCTTTGATAATGCTGGCCTAATGATGGCCTTTTTGTTTTCTTGATAATTACAAAAGGAATTGACTAGCCAATAAATTTTTGTATATGTTGAAAAAGAAAGTAAAATAGAGTTTATATTAATAAAGCAGTACTTGTGCACAGGGTATATGCGAAGAAATGACTTACGAGGAAATCGCGGAAAAATATCCGGCCGATTTTGCCGCTAGAGATCAAAACAAATTCTCGTATCGTTATCCAAGAGGAGAAAGTTATGAAGATTTGGTCGCGCGATTGGAACCGGTGATAATGGAACTAGAGCGGCAGGGTAATGTGCTGGTCGTCAGCCATCAAGCCGTTTTGCGATGTCTACTTGCTTACTTCCTAGACAAAAGTGCTGGTAAAAATATTTTTATTTACAAATATTGAATTATTTTTAGAGGTATTTGTTTTGTTGTATCATATGAATATATAGTGTACTTTTACATTGTTCGTTTTATTAAATAAGCATGCTATTATACATGAATGAAGAAATATCAAGCCGCTGAAGTTGCGTAAGTTGTGACCTTCGACGTATCGACATGAAATAGAAAAAATAGATATGTATACTGAAAGTAAGGTATTGAGAATGGCGTATATAGTTACGTGCACAGTGGAAGTTGAAGACATTCCATTCGTCTTTACATAATTTTATTGCGAATAAATTTTACGTTTTATTGATCTTGAGTAATGTTGGTCATACCTAATTTGTTATAAATTTCTACTTATCGTTTAATAAATCGACAATTCATTAATGTGTTGTATATAGATCACTTTTTTATCGTACTACAAATTGATCGTTTCTTCTTTCGTTCCAGATGAATTACCATATCTACAAGTACCACTTCATACTATTATTAAACTAACGCCTGTTGCTTATGGTTGTAAAGTGGAAAATATTCGGTTACCAATTGACGCAGTGGATACACATCGACCGAAGCCAAAGGTAGAAATGATAAAAATTGAATAGTAGTAACGTTTTTCACCCTCTTTTACTGAGCACAAACAAAAGAAATAAGAAAACAAATAGACATTTCTATTTCGCTCGCTGCTCTTAATAAAATACCTCAATTCCTTACATCTTTTATATTTTAATGTTCCCAGAATGCCTGACCATTAGTGGATTGGGACTACTTTCTCGTATTTAATCTTGATTTAATGTATCCTAAAAAGCACCCAGTTTCAAGCTTTGTAAATTAAAAATTATGTTGCATGCATGTTTTCATTAAGATAGTATGAACAATAATCTGAGACGTCGTACCACGCGAGTACTTATTACTAGACTGTAATGACATACCATTAGTTTTATATAAATGTGTCGCATAGTAAATGTTGTTTTGTAACGAATAGTACCGCCACGGTTATCGTGTAATTTATGATAAATGTTCCTTCAATTGAACATTGATCATCGTAGTGAATAAGTGTTGTGAAAGTAGAGACAAATTTTTTGTATTTGAGTTGTGATCTAAACATGAGTATACTATATATACATATATGTGTTTTAGCGGTACGACGTAACTATAAAACTTATTAAAACTTGCTTAATAACCTGTGTGCCAATTACTTTCTTCATTTCTGTTCTGTCTAGATGTAGTAAAGCAGAGTAGCTGCAGCTTACTATGTATATAATTGTGGACCATTGTGCAATTGATGTAATGGTCCTTATGAAACTTTTCAGATCTCGGGGTATCTGGAAGAACGATTCCGAAGGAAACATAAATTACCTCACACGTGATAGCAACGAAGTTGTAACACGACAAAGCTAATTCTTACGGTTGTTACGAAGTGCTGAAGACACGCATTCTTTTGGCAGCTGGCTGCCTTTGCACGTCTAATGCAACACCTATTCAATTTCCTACTTTAAAATAATTTAGACAAAATATATTTAACAGCATTTGATGCTGTTCCTATACAAGTTACATGACCAAAGGATTAATTTCTTTTTGAGTTTCTAACAATATATGCCGTGTGATAATAGCATGACAATGCGTCAAGTTTTTACTTTTACGAATCTTCAAATGTTATTTGAAAAGTTAGATGTTTTACGTAATAAAAAAATTGAGGAGAATCCTATGAAAATGAAGCGCATATGTAATCACTTACATAAATCTTACAGAAAATCAATACTCTGACTTGCTTATCTTTGAAGAAGCGCAAGTGGATAAATAAATTAGTAAGACTTCATTCGCTTCATGGCATTCAGCTTTTTCTTCAATTTGTTAAATATTTCGTGTTGTTTAAAAATTAACCGTCAATGAAGGAAAGGTAAAAATCAGTCGCTACAGATACCTTTAAATTACATAGCGGTTATATACTATAACGACAATATATGTATTTTATAGAAATATTTTATCGATACTATTTTCCGGCGATTATCAATTAATCAAGCCACATACATATATTGACGAGAAATAGTAAAATCATTAATGTACTGCAGAGCGATACTATGTAAAAAAAGAAACATATATTTAAAAAGTTCATTGCCTTATTGTAATAATCTAGGTATCGGATTGGGGTAATAGATTCCAGAATATTTTTGTCAGAATAATTATGCTGTATGGAAGATCGAGAACTTTTTGGAGTATAATTTATTTCGAGAGAGGTGTACATATTTTTTTAATGCCCTTCATGATGAAAAAAATACATTTACTTAAAAACATTCTCCGCCTATTGATTTCATATCCCTTTGTATTTATACTCAATATAATTTTATAATCAATATAATTATATAATTATTTAATTGAATTTTCTGATAGTTCAATAAAAAAGAAATGAAAAACCATCCTATTTCATAAAATGTAACGTTAATGCCGCCAAAATATCGATAATTTCATACCATACCACTATCGAAAGAGCATCGATGTCAACTGGCTGTTGAAATATATCGATATCTGTTCGTATTCAAAACGAATGCAATTGTTTTTTTTTTTTTACCCATATTTCACATGGATACTTCTGTTTTTCATTGAAACGAATTTCTGAAGAACATTTTCATGGCCCATTCTAGCCAAACTATCCTATTTGAGATATTTAATGAGATTAAAGTTAGTGTAGTAAAAAAAAAAGAAATACATATATTGATATTTTTTATTTCATTTGATACAAGTATTTCCTTCGATATCGATCATGTATCGTAACTGAAAGTATCGATACGAAGTACTTAATATCGAAATAAAAGTATCGAATATCGATTCATTCCTAGTTTAAAACTAGCGCTCAAAATAGTCAACAGTAATGTCGTCTATATTGACATTTTTCATTCCACATTTTGTTTTTAAAGTATGCGTTATGAAAAAAACAATTAGTCACGATGATGGCAACAACTAATGAATTTGGCCCTGATTCGGGTGGCCGAGTTAAGGTAAACTTTCGTTACAAATAGGATATAAAATTCACGTCATCCTCTATACATTTCTAACCTATAAACGTGTAAACTGAAGATCAGGAAAAATGTAAAATAATAGTGATGAAGTAAAAAAGTAAAATCTAGCAATCAAGATGTTATTGAACTCTTTTTCAGGGAGTTACAATAGTGAAACCAATAGTATATGGTAATGTTGCTCGTTATTTTGGTAAAAAAAGAGAAGAAGATGGACACACTCATCAATGGACAGTTTATGTTAAGCCATATCATAATGAAGACATGTCTGCATATGTTAAAAAAGTCCACTTTAAATTACATGAAAGTTATAATAATCCAAACCGCATTATGACTAAACCACCTTATGAACTTACTGAAACTGGTTGGGGAGAGTTTGAAATTGTCATTAAAATATATTTTCATGATCCTAATGAACGTCCTGTGAGTATTTACTTTGTATTTTTTACAATTTAAATCTCATAAATTTATATGCATTATTTGCTTCATATAGGTAACCATATATCATATATTAAAATTATTCCAAACAACACCTGAGATACAGTTGGGAAAAAAGAGCTTAGTCTCAGAGTTTTATGAAGAAATAGTTTTCCAAGATCCAACAGCTTTGATGCAACATTTATTAAATTCTAGTAGACCAATAACCCTTGGTACATGGCGTCATAATACAGATTGTATGTAAGAATTTTCTGACTTGATCAATTTGAACATATAAAAATTATTCATTTTTTCTAATCATGCAGTTGAAGCTAAAAAGGAGTCTACAATGAAAGCACTAATAGAAGCAAGGAACAAAATACGGCTGGAAGTTATAGATCTTAAGGAAAAGTTAACATTAGCAAAGGAAACTATTGCTAAATTCAAAGAGGAAATTGCAAAAATTTCTAAAACTGGAAACTTGTCTGTTGCATAATTAAAATGTTCATAAACATTTTTAGAAATTATTATAAGATAAAAAAATAATTAATAAAAAAGAGCTACAGTTTTTTATATGATTAAGACATGTATATATATATTTTCAATATAGGATAACTGTAAAATGAGTAAAAAAGAAAAATAAATGTATATATTATGTATGAAATGTAAAAGGTCTATTTGAATTATTCAATGTAGATTTAAATAAATTTATAGATATATATATATATATATATATATATATATATATATATATATATATATGATTACGCGACGTAAGATAAATAATCGTTCTGATGCAATAATTGATATATTATAATAGTAATAAAAGAAATTTATATAATTCTATTTTTTGCAAAATAATTTAAAGAGGAAGATCAATCTGACTGGATACTTACTCAGATTTTATTTGGGCATACGATGCAATAAAAGAATGCCCGATTTTTTTGTAAAACTCTATAGTTGAATCAACGTCTCGAAATTAGCCCATAAGTTTGCTAAGATCACTTTACAAAATTTTACTATTTCATAGATCAAAGAACATTGAAAGACTGATGCGCTCTTTTATGTCATTTTATACAACACAATTTATAAACAACATTTATCAAGACATCTATGTACTAAGTACCGTCACTAGATTGAACGAACTAGTTATTTTAATTTCCTTGAACGAACGTAGTATAAACGACTTCCGGAGACGTTTTATGAAATTCTAACGGATACTGTCTATAACGGCGCATGCGCAAATACTTTCAAGCTTGTTAAACTTGTCTAAAATATTATTCTCATACGCATAATTATTATTCGATCCTGTGACGCAAGCTATCACATTTTGATAATATCAATTAGAATTTTAAACTACAATTAGAAAATATTACCTTTTTAATCGAAATTATCGAATGTTAAATATACTTTTCCAAAATAGTCATCACGTGAATCTAGCAACCAGAATGATGCAACACTCTCTTTTCAGATTTAGGGGATAAAAAGCTTAATAATGATAAAAGGAGCACAAATGATATCTACACTTTGTACAAGTATATTACTTTCGCGTAATCGCACGTGTACATACGCGAACTTTTTATTCTTGCATACTAGAAATGACCGCAGCGCCGAGTGCAAGTGCCAACAAACAGTGAGCGTTTTAATACCTGATTACGCGTTTCTCACAGACCGTAGTTTCTGCTCATTCTAATCCTGATATCATTTCTAAACGTACACATGGGCATCGTGATAGTTATGCAATAATTGCACGCTACTACCGGCAAATAATGATCTGCAGATTATTAAACATTTATTCGCGAGTAAATTTCAGTGTTCAACAGTAGTATTTCAACGCTTTACTCTTCAATGGTTTCAAACTTATAATGTTCGATCATTACTGTTTTCTATCATAGTTATGAATGCGTTCAACTGGTCAGTGATGCCTCAAGTATTTGATTGAAATGATGAGTTTTTTATTCAGTGTTTTACTGTTTGTTTAGTTTGATATATGTAACACATAACTCTTAACTTTGGTAAGACATTTTTAGTGCTAATTACTTTTATTTTAGTAAAATTTCGGATATTGCTTCTAATTATTATATATTGTAACTTTAAAATTTTTTTTAACTACACGGTGTCACAATAGTGTTTCTAATCTTGTAACACTGACATCTTTCTTAACTACGTTATTCATAGTTGTAAAAATTTATAGATACAGAATTCTAGTGCCTCATGTGACTCTAATACGGCCACAGGTCGGCGACAATTCAATAGGAAGTGATTCTGCATAAACGCAACTCATTTCTCATTCATCAACTCCGTGCGTCACACGAGGCGCCAAAATTCAAAAGATCGCCTGTATATATTGACGCTGGCTATGTTGATATTATTACGAGTAAAGATCCATATAGAAATCTTAGATATGAGTTTATAGTTAATACTTTTACGACTTTAATTAAACAATATAGAAAAAGCATAACAATTACTAATATTTTATTACTATTAGCTTGGTCAATTAATCAAATTTTAATCTTTAACGAATGCTTTGCAATTCCCTGTATGTGTATCTATTATTGAAATATTAATCTCTTTTCCTTATTGTTTTATATATTGCTTAAATGCTACATAGATATGTAGTACGTAGTATGATTTTCCGTACCTGATGATGCCTTAAATATTTTGATGTTTGCAGAGTTAGTAAAAATTACTGCTATATTCACGAAATTAATAAGAACAAAGTCGTAGTGACTGATTTTCCGCGTGCAATTTTTAACTGATCGTATTTTGATTTCTTAGAAAATGGTATCAATAAAAATTATTTCTACATATCCGATTATACTATTTATATGTACCCAAGAGAAGCGATTGATACACTTCGTTGTATTAATTAACTTTCCTTTCTGTTACTAGTCCAGGTATCGAGTTTGTAATTGGAGGATTAGCAGCGGTTGGAGCTGGATTTTTTACGAACCCAGTTGATGTGGTAAAAGTACGTTTACAATTACAAGGAGAGTTAGAAGCACGACGTTCATACAAAAGAATATATAAGAATACTCTGCACGCGGCCTACTTGATAGCGAAACATGAAGGCTTACTTGCCTTACAAGCTGGTATCGTACCCGCACTATATTTTCAAGTGGTCCTCAATGGAATACGGTTAGGTATCTACAATACAGCAAAAAAATATGAGCTCATTGTTAATGACAAAGGAAATACCGATATCCTGAAGACTGTCGCACTGACAGGAACAGCTGGATGCATTGGAGCTGTACTTGGCAGTCCTTTTTATATGGTAAACTTTACTGCAAGTTATTTTATATAAGTAGAATCCCTCTGTGGAATATTAATAGCGTAAAACATTTACAAAATTAATATGCTGAAATATAGTCACATTGTTAGAATATATCATAATGCTTGAAAGTTAGCACTTCAGTATTGAAATCTTTCTCATTGAAATAGGTAAAAACACAATTGCAAGCACAATCAGCACAATCTATAGCGGTTGGTTATCAGCATAATCACTTAGGTACATGGTGTGCATTCAAATCTTTGTGGAAAGAAGGTGGAGTAGTCGCCTTGTATCGCGGCTGGTATGCCAACATACCACGTGTTTTTGTAGGATCTGCGACACAATTGACAACCTTTGGTTTAGCCATGGACTGGTTACGTTCACTGCAAGTGAGGATTTAGATAAGCGTAGTGTAGAATGCAAGAAATCGAAATACATAAAATATTTTTTCTTTTAGGTGTGTACGAGTCAACCACTATTACAGACTTTTTTGGCTTCCGCAATCGGCGGCAGTTGTGTTGCGTTCACTATGCAACCGTTTGATGTTTTAGCAACAAGACTATATAATCAACGTAAATCAAATTTAATAATATTATTTCAAATCTTATATTTTTAATGAATTTATATTGATTGCACATATAATGAAATATAGGTACGGACGTAGGCGGAAAAGGTACGTTGTACAATGGACTTTTGGACGCGCTTATTAAGATATTACGGACAGAAGGACTGACTGGTCTGTACAAAGGAACTTTTCCAACGTGGATGAGAATAGCACCGCACACTGTGCTGTGTTTAGTATTTTATGAAAAATTAGATCAATTATATAATACAATTCGTAGTTAACATTTGTTTCTCAGATATGTAAAAAATTTTTTTAAGCTATTGTATAAAATATGATATAGTATGAAAGAATAAATTAATTTCGTACATGGGCAGTGACACGTTTTACAACTTAGTAACAGTTATAGTACTTAAAAGAGATTGGTTCGTTTGTAAAAAATTTTGTAAGAATACTCCAAAATCGTTCATAGAACGAAATAATGCCGATAATTTGATCGTTACTTTTCTCAATAAGCAAAATCCTCCTTTATAATTAGTCCTTCTGCAATCTGAAGTATTCCAATGATGTATATGTGGTCCAAAAACTTTAAAAATAAGCCTTTAAACGTGATAAAATGTAACAGCATCAACATTGCAAAATTCGTTGATGCATTATTTTATAACTTACCAAAAGTTTAAGACATGATAAAAGATTGTTTTCTGTTTGAATTATAAAAAAGTTCACATAGTTAAATAATTCTCACTAATCAGATATTTATACAAAATTTATAACGAAAACATTATAAATCTATCGCTTAACAAAAAAATTGAGAGATCTTTGAAGTACCGATATTTTAATCCTTTAATCTTTTAGGCTCTAGAGTTTGGTCTAGAATTAAATCCTCGACTTATGGATGCCGCCACTTCCATTGTATCTCTTCCTCTAGTCTCGGGAAAATATATCCTAAATGGATTAATGGTACATTATTAAATGGCATATTTTAAATGGTACTATTTCAACTTAATTTGTTCTACATACCTAACAAATTGTGCTAATAATAAAAGAAATCCAGCAAATATTAAAAAGGTATATGCTCCCATAGCACTTTCTAATGTTGGAAACAGCATGCCCACCATAAAATTTCCACCCCAATTAAAAACGCTACCAAGCGCCATAGCTGCTGGTCTGGGACCAACATCGAATAATTCAGATCCAATGAAATACGGTATTGGACCAAGACCAATTCCATAAAATATCACATAAGCCAAAACGGCTACTGTGCATACTATTGGCATAAATGATGATACATGCTGCAAAGATGGAAGTATTTGTTTTACTAATTTTCAATTTCTTGTGGAACATGATTTTTATATAAGATAATGATACATACTATTAGTAAAATGGAAATACATAAAACTAATAAACATCCATGACATAAATAAATACTGCTAAGCAGGACACCTCTCCTGTTTAATGAGGACATTAGTGGTACTGAAATTAGAGCCATAGCAATGTTAGCTACACCAGTTCCAAGAGTAGCATGTTGTGCTCCAGTAGTACCAAGTCCAGCCTTATGAAATATAAGGTTAGAATAGTAAAATACAACGTTTATACCGCTCATTTGCTGTCCAAACTGCATTATACAAACTAAAAATATAGGAAGTTTTAAACTTGGATCTTTCAAAATGCGCTTAATAGTCCATGGTTCAGCTGTTTTGGATTGTATCTCTTGCTGCAGACTAGATATTTCTACTTGAAGCAGCATTGTATCCATGTTACGTATCCTACTGAGTTCTAAAATATTAAAATAATATGTACCAGTACTGTAAATATATCAGTTAATGTATGTAGTTTTGACCAACCATTTAAAGCTCTGGGTGTTTGTTTCTTGATTATATATAAATACTTTGGACTTTCTGGTAAAACAATACTTGTAAGAACTAAGGCGTATACACACAATGGAATAAACGCCCCGAGCATATAATGCCAAGAGTTTTCAGTTCCTAGAACTGTATCGAGTCCTGCAATTTGCCCTAGAAACACCCCACATGTAATTCCTAGTTGACATAAAACTCCAACAGCACCTCTTAGTCTAAGTGGTGCAATTTCTGCCATGTACATTGGTACCACACACGTTGCAAAACCTCCGGACAAACCTAGAAAATTGTATAATTTATTTTTAATATGATAAATCTTATAGTAAATATTTCAAATTTCTACATTCCAAGACTTACCAACAATTAATCGGCCACCTAAAAGTAGTTCAATTGAATTTAATTTGCGAACTAGGAAAAACATTGAAGCTCCTATGATGCCAAATATATTTCCAACGCACAGTGCTCCTTTTCTTCCATATTTATCTGCTACCCAACTAGCAAGAAATGAACCAACTGCACCACCAATAAGAAAAATTGAAACAACAGTAGACCAAACTATTTTTAGACCGCTTTCAGAAACATCCACACCATATCTTTCCTTAATACTTTCATTACAGAATCCTCCGACCAGCTGTAATTGATGACCGAATATATTAGAATTTTTTATAAGTTCTTACAAGGTGCAAATAAAGATACTAACATCGGCTGCATTATTTAAAACTCCTATATTAAACCCTGCTGGTACAGCTGATCCTAAGCAACAAGTAACACCTGCTAGAGCCAATGTAATAGTCCATCCTCCAGGTGCCTAAAAAAGGTTTTGAAAATAAATATTTTTGTACCTGTTATACAACAAAATGGTACAACATACTGATTGACATTTATCTTACAACACGAAGCTAACATTTTAATATAAAATAAAATTGAACAATAAAGCAGTTCCTGTGTGTTCACTTTACCAAGATAGATTATTGTACAATGTGAATAAGTGTGATCATCTGAATGTTACATTTAAGAAAATGATAAGAGGTGGACTGGTGATGATTTAATCTCTACCAATTGCTATTTTACTTGTAATTGTACTATATCCAATTATATATATATATATATATATATATATATATATATATATATATATATATATATATATTGTATATACATATATGTATACATATATATATAATACATTTACACAGTTACACTAAATCATAATTAAAAAGAAAATACCAAACCCACATATTAAGTTATTACAAAAAATTTATAAAATGAAATACAAGAAAACAATTAAATTTAGATGAAGTTATAAAAAAAGCTGTTACATATCATATATAATACATATATATTTGCTAAGAGTGTATTTGTGACAACCATAAATGTCTGTGAACACATATCAGCGCACCTTAGTATGAGTTACAGGGTGTGTAATAATGCATTAGAATAAACCACATAACTGATGTTAATATTGTGCGTTATACAATACAAGGTACAATGATAGATTCTTAATTCATTTGGTGAGCTTTTCACCTATCCCTCTCTTCAAAAAAAAATGTATATGTATGTAAAGCCAGAAAACCATACCGCTGAAACAACTAAGCATCATAAACAATAGTGTGTTGCACCCTGGGAGACCAATCAGTGATATAATGGAAAAGCCTGGATGGAATGATGGATTAAAACTCAATAAAACCACACATCACTGGTAAACCTGGAAACTATTTAGACAACCAAACATACGTTACTAGAACTTTTTACAAATTGAAAGTAGATTCTTCCTTAGTCTCTCAGTTACACAAATGTGCACACACATAAATATCCCTTATAAAAAACATTTCACAGTACCAAACATCTCAAGTTTTACAATTGGTAATATTTCAAAGCTTCACATAATGCTTCTATTGCTTACGAATTATTTTGACATATTATCATATTTGCTAAAAATTTTTATTTCATTAATCTTCATGTAATGATTGTAAAACTAATTCTCTTGAACACCATTGGAACGCTTATTAAATTCTTGTTTTACAGCTCTTGTACGTTAAATCACATATGTAAACACTTTATGCGTTATGTAAACATCATAAATACTGTAAACTGTGATAAAGTAGTGATAACAAATATAATGTTTCAATTAACTCCAACACATAAACAATACGCCAAATGGTGTAACCGATAGTTACTCGTATGTTGTTTCTTTCTTATTTGTATTCTAATTGAACAGAAGAACCATGTATCAAGATACCATATTATATGAGACGCAAGTATCTTAATCAAATATTGTTGAACTCTTGATACATATATAAACTCTTCCATGAAAATGCCACAACACCTTTGTAAATATAAAATTCATTGCAAAAACTTTTTCTTAGCATTCAATTGTCTATGAATTGTTCTATATGAATGTTTTATTAATCTATCACCAAGGAATTTAAACGATTACAATCGTGAAATTCCATAAAGAAAATTCATCAATTTTCACAACTGCCGTGAAACAAATAAAGGATGCATGCACTCCTTTTAGCTTAAATTCTATTTAATACATTATACTCACCGATCTCTCATCGCGATTGACCGAATTAGCTTGATTTGGACGTTCAACGTCCGTAAGCACAGCAGCATGACTATCTGCAATAATGATTAATAATTATGTTTGAATATTTCATGCGTAATTTATTATAATAGCAACTATTTCGTTAGATAAATGTATACAATGTTGACGTACGAAACACTTCTAGATAAATCTAGCAATGGAAATATAGGTTAATACTTCGCTGTGTGAAGGATATCCTATTAAAAAAGGAAATTGTTAAAGAATAATATTCTGAGGAATCGGTAATCGAGACTGGGACAACAAACGAAAAGGGTTCGATAAATATTACCTAACGCCATGCTTTTTGCAGCACGTGTCGCTTACACGACGTCAGAATGATAAATAACACTAGAAACGGATCGCTACTAGCAACGCGGAAACGTTAGCGTGGTTCTATATATGTTGTACCAAATGGAAAAATCTTTTATTTTTCTAGCAAGAAGGACGTAATAGGTAAGTGAGAACGTTTACGTTCTGAAGGAACGGTACAATAATTGTGTTCCAATGAAGTGAATGACCGAAATGTATGTTCGAGTTAAGTGTGTACTCGAAGGCGTGCGCTTAATTAAATAAGCTTTTCCATGGAAATTATTACATGTCTAGCAGATGCATAATTTACGATGTAGAAGTCGTTCGACTTGATTTTCGAATAAAAATGGATATGCATCGAACGGTTAATTTGATATCAACGTAAACGACGTAGAAACAATTATTGCTGACAATTGAGTTATATATCTCCAATCATATCATATTATACATTGTTGCATCGAAGAACATTAGTTTCTTCTCCAGTTATTAATACATTATAAAACTGAATAGGAAACGTAAAGTTATACAGCTGAATTTGATTGTTATTGTCTTCCGGTTCGTTTTATCGACTTCCGTGAAGAATATCGCAAGTTGTAAAATCTTAATTTCCATATGGGCGAAGGCATGAATGTCGATCATTCTTCTAGAAAATAGTTTCCATTCATCATAAATTTGAACTATACTCCAAGCAGAAACGCGTATTAGAACTCGCTCAAGCAATTTGCGGTTCATATTTTCAGTTTTTGGTTCGCGTATTAGCGAATTGAACAAAATATGTCCTTTTAAAGGCAAAAGAATTTCCTACACAATGCATCTGTTCATCTACATAATTGCATCACTCGAGAGAGGGACAATTGCAGTACAAACATTGAATTGGAATATAGTTAACGATAATCACATATGTATATAAATACGATGGTATCGCCAACGAAAAGTTCCAATGAGTTAAGTGCCCAGACAATGGGAATGCAAAAACGTGATGATGATGTCTGCGCTAATTTAAATATATGTACATATACGTAAGTATTTGTATCCGTTTTATCAGAGATAATGACTTGTAATAAACTTAGAAGATAAAGGAAAACTGTACAAAAAATGCAATCGAAATTCATCTCGTTCTTGGTCCACAATATTCAACATTACTATACCTAATATTTTAAGTGCACTTTCTCATTTAGACCTGATGCGAATAAATTATTTAACGCACTATATATCGCACATTGTTACCACAAGCAACATTCACAATGTCTCCATTGTCAGTTGAATATCAATTAATTCGTAAATTGTATCAGAACAATACGCGTGCGAAATATATGAAACATATTCGTGGCGTGACAGAAAAACCTATTACGCTTACTTAATGTCTCACGTAGTATTTAACTATCAGCAGAAATAATGCGTCGATATTTACGTACCTTCATTTTCTAGCATATCACTGATTTCTGTATCGCAACGCGTACACGGCGATCTATATAAAGAAAAAGAGTAGTTAAAATAATGTAACGCAATTTACTCGTTAGAATAATTTAAGTAACAGATAATAGATAGTAGACCGTTCACAAACGAATGTCATTGTTGCGTCGTTACTTTCTACACCTTTCTGGCCACTGTTTTCGATGTACACAATACGCCTCAACAATTTCCGTCGGATTTTTTACAGCGTTACTGTCGCATCGATAACGCGGTTCATTTATCGAAATTTATCAATCGATCTGGCAAATCGAACTCTCGACGGTTTGGCGGTTCCAACAGTTAATGATCACGAATTACACATGCATCTTTAAAGTTCGCTTTTTGCCGTTCTTCTCATGTCAATAAAAAATTTTTACAGCACATGTATACTCCTTAAATTATTCGCTGACCTATGATCAGTTATTCTACAAGATGAGATCGTCACGTTACATTCTTAGTAGCAAAAACAATTTATACACTTATAATGAATTCTTTACACAACATTTGTTTACTTTTTGTTTTAATATGCACGCGTGTATGGACTATGTACGATCTACAGTACGATTCACAAGAATTGGCACTAGCTTACTGGTTTTCTTCCCATAAGCTTTCCTTTTTGTAGTAATTCTAGTCTCGAAACGCACAACCCACAACCCACAAAAGTCAACTACTTCGTCACGCTGCTTGCGAAAGACTAGTTTAAATACGTGAAATGTAAATGATTTCAAAAGTTACAACCTCCCACTTTTTGCTAATGTCTATGTTATCGAGCTAACATTGCGCATTCCTTGTTTGAATGAGTAATTTATTTTAGTCGCGAATGATAAATTTTACGACATTCGAAGGAAAAATTTTATTTTTGCGTTTACTACTTTTATTGGCGAACTCGAGCAATTATTAACGGTATATTGTATTATGTAGCAAGAATTACTAATTTGTCACAACTTATCGACAAAACTTATGTTGTATGTATCAGAACTTGTGTTCAATTTGTACGTATAAGATATGTATAAGATTATTTTTTCCGGAATAGACGGTATACAGTAAAATAATTAGTGACGCTAAACTTGTTAATCGTTCCTCCATCTTATCGAAGGCTAAATGACTTACGCACAGTTCACTTTATTCTTAATGACACGTTTTATTTGGAATCGTATACTGGAAACACACAGATGTTTCATGGAAATTGCGTGTATTAATTACGCAGTAATTAATAGTACATTTGTGCACTTACGAGATCGATTGAAGTCGTCTTCCGAAAGGACGCGTTGGCAATTATTTTCGCTTTACGCGCAGGAAGAAATGCCATTCGCGTCGATTGAAAGAGCCTTTGCATATTAATGAAAATTTTCCTTCACGTATATGTTATTATTCGTTTATCATTAACCTTTTTTTCTTACTTTTATTTTTAAACATGCGCTTGAAACATCATATGGGACTTGCATAACCGATCGCTGTACTGCGTGTGACTCGAATTATTGCACGATATTTATCCTTCGATTTATCGTACGTAATGCCCCACTACATTAATAATCAGTTAACCGATCCATCCGAAACGATAAACAGGTAAAAAACTGGAACGAAAAATTGTTTTCTTTTTTCATCAATTGCAACGTTTTTATCCGTTAAAATAATACTAACAAAGTAATATAACGGATAGTATATAACAAGCGACCTAACTATTACCATACTTGTTACAGGGAGTTATGACGAATGTAACGAAGATAATACGAATATTAAAAATTGAAAAACAACACGGTTTCGATTACGAAAGTACCTACATCGAAACTTGTTTTCATCCTTTTATAAACGCGTCACTAGAAACTGCAACGTGATAGAAGGATCGTCAACGTAAATTCTGACCAGCACTTTTTTTGTTTGCGAAACGCGTCAAAGCTTCGCTTTTGATATGAATTGGTATTATACAGATGATTGCGCTGGATGACACGTTCTTTCAACGATCTAAGATTTATCGACACTCGTGGAAGTGGAATGCAATGTCAATGAATTATCATCCGTGAACCGTTCGCATGTTTTTAGAAGATGCAGCGTATCTCAAGTACAATCGATCCTGGGGTCCCGTTCTCCTTTGATCCGTTGGCTAAGCGCCGTTACCAAAGGATATTTTCCACAACCGCATTGTCCTTTGAAGTCGTCTAGATCCAAGGACCAGATCATGACGCCGCCAAGATTCAGATCTCTTATGAATTCAGCCTGAAAATAGAGATACGCATATGTTTGAACGAGTCATATGTTTATCATTCACTAGCGTTATCGGTAATCATCATTGCGTCATCCGTGGCTGGTAATTACCTTCTGCGTTATAGTGGAAACATCCTCGTAGCTGACCCACTGGTCGCCCCTTGTGGTGTATGGTCCAACCAGATTCTTTGGATCTTTGATAACATACCAACCTCTATTTTGCACGTTGTCGCATATCTGTAAATATGATTGGAATTGAACTTTGAATGTAAAAAACAATCAGCATTTTTGTTATATAGATATAACAAGCAATTAGCATTTAGTGTTAGGTATAGATGTAAGGATCAATTAACACTTTCTGAGATAAATGTAAAAATCAAATAGCATTTTGTCATGTAGATAAGATTGAGAACTTAATTTGAAATGCCAATTTGCCTTGAACGCTTATCCTCTGTATTATTCTAACTGTTTATGATATAAAACAGATTTGCGTATATTTTTTAATGAATTCTTACTTCGTAGTAAGCCAGCATGCCAGCTGACTTGGTAAAGTCGCCTGGATGTCCAGGTCCTAAAGCTTTTACTCCGATGCCCGGTTTTTCTTTTGATTGCGGTCTTCTCGAAAGCGTGAAGCTTTGACCATACGTTGGTATACCCATCACGAGTTTGCTCGGTGGAACACCTTGCTCTAACCAATGGATCATTGAAAAGTTTACGTTTAAGTACATGGTCAACTCGTTTGGATTACGATAAAGCGGCGCGACGTGACCGGTTTTGCCTTCCCAGTAGCCGTGATAATCGTAACTCATCACACCGAGCCAATCAAGGTACTCTATCAATGCTGGGATATCGTATGCAGTGTCGATGATTTCTTTACCAGCGGAAACCGCGGCGGAAAGGTATAAGCCTTTGGGTCTAAAGGCTGCGCTCAGTTCTTTTAACAAAGCTGCAAAGGCTTCCCTATCGCTCGATGGGCCACGATTACAATCAACCTATAAGAAAATTGATTATTTTTCAATCACTTAAAATATTACTGAAAATTAATTAATTTTCCAATTTAAGTAAAACAGACGTGGGTATTATATGCACAGACTAGGACAAAAGTGAAGCTTCTATATAAATAATATTTAAGGTAAAGTTTCTACACATTTAATATTTTTTATGAACCTTTCTGTATAGATTATAAATTTCTTATTCTATCTACCTGCCAGCATACTGGATACTCCCAAACGATATCAAGACCATCGAATCCATGATTCTGAATATACCGAGAAGCGTGGCTTGCGAACTTGCGTCGTTCAAATGCATCGTGCGCCAACTTGCTGTACTTGTCGTCCTTGGATTCTACCCAACCGCCCAAACCAAGCAGAACCTTCAATCCGGTTCTTTTTTTAATGTCCATTAATTTATTGAAGAATTCTTGCTGTTCAATATTTTGCAGGTTTTGTATAGTGTACCGTTCCGGATCTAACGTGGCGAAACCGTAAACGATATGCGTGCATAAATCCGGGTCGATGTCCTCTGGCAGGAAGTATCCTGTTCCAGATCGTTTCTGCGCCCATTTCGTCACATAACAAATTATTTTCTTCTTTTCCATTTCCTCGTCGGTAATTAAAGGCAGCAACTCGTTTGACTGTGTAAATTAGCAGAATCATTATTTAGAGTATGATGTCCTCTGTTATTTTTGAAGGTAAAAATTAGAGATTGCCTACCTGCCGTTGAAAGTCCTGACACTTGGTGTTTTCTGGCCAATCGCAACGGTCCTCGTTCCACTTAAGACCAGGAGGACAAGAGTGTTCGGTGAGTTGTCCAAAATTGCACAGGTAGTATTTGGAACAATCTGTCCTGTGTGGGACGAATAAACGATTGCCGCAGCTTCCAGGAGAAACGCCTTCCAATGACGGGCTGGCTTCTACTTCGTCAGTATCGTCAATGTCAGAGTTCGAATCGGTGGTCGTCGATATTGGCGGTAAATATGTTGGTCTGGGGAAAGTTGTAACTTCCCAACTTGGTCGTTCGGTGGTTGTCGATTCGACAGTGGATTCTCCAGCATCGATGGTCGTAAAGTCTATTCCGAAAATATTAATTTCGCTTTCACATTCTGAATTTAATTTTAAACTAATTTCACAAAGTTAATCTCCAATTTTTAATATATTCACCGCTCGTTACTGGACACAATGGCCCTTTGGGATAATTTCTTAGAACTCTGTTCATAGTCCTCAGAAGTGGACTAGGTTCGCAGCCGCATCTGTTCTTGAAGTCGTCTAAATCAAGAGCCCATACCATACCGCCACCCAAGTTGAGGTCCTTCATCAATTCTGCCTTCAATTTAATTTGTCTGGCATCGTCGAAGCTAACCCATTGGTCGCCCTTGTACGCGTACGGGCCAATGCGTCGTTTTTTGTCTTGCACGACTGTCCAGCCCTTCTTCAAGGTTCTCTCACAAATCTGTAATAATAAAAGATTTAAAGAATACATACCAATTTATGGAAACATGTTAACAGGAAAGTTGGAGGAGGCAAATAGAATAGCTTACTTCGTAATAGGACAAGAAACCTCTGGCCCTTGTGGCTTCTCCGGCCTCACCACCGCCATAAGTTGGAGCGTTCAATCCTCTCTGACTTCTCTCTGCTAAAGAGAAAGATTGGCCGTACAAAGGTGCCCCCATTACAAGTTTCTTTGCTGGAGCACCCTTCTCCATCCAGTAATGGATTGAGAAATTCTGAAAAGCACAAGATTGTAATATATTTATTTAATTATTAGCTTTACTAAAACAAACTCCTACAAAAACTATATAAATTTTAAACATATCTTGGCTATAGTTGAATCTTCATCAAAGAAATAGAAATATATAACATTGTAGCATATAAATGAGGATTTCATTATATCTGGTATTTGGTGCTTAAGAATGAAAACTTTTACACATTAATTATGATGGTTTGTAGCGTGAAACACGTACCGCGTTGAAGGTTGGTTCCCAATCATTAGGTAACTGATACAAAGGCGCGACGTGACCAGTTTTCTTATCCCACTGACCATGATAATCGTAGGTCATCACGGATATCCAATCCAAATACTTTGCCAAGGCTGGCACGTCGTAGCCAGTGTCGATGACGCGTTTACTCGGAGAAACTGCAGCGGACAACAATAAACCTTTTGGTTTAAACTGTTCGCTCAATTCTCTTACTAAACTAGCGAAACCTTCTTTATCGGAAGCTGGACCTTTCTTACAATCCACCTAAAATTTGTATTCAGAATTTGTATTCAAAGATGTATTCAGAAATTTGTATTCAAACTGTGTCTCCATGAATAAGTTTACTTAATAAAATGGAACAAGTTGAATGTAAATTGCAGTTCATTTTACCTGCCAGCACACAGGATATTCCCAATCTAAATCTAGTCCTTCAAACTCATACTTCTCGATAAATTGGATCACGTTCTCGATGAATCTTTGTCTAGCTGATGGTGAATTTACAAGGCGACTGTATTTATCGCCTGCTGAATCGTTCCATCCTCCAATGGCCATTAATACCTTTATTCCTTTCGATTTTAGCGCAGCTACTCTTTCATAGAATTCTACAAATAAAATTACAGCAATAAGTAAAAGAATATAAGATCGCTTGAAATAAATCTGAATGCTTACTGTTATCTATATCAGCCCACGGGTCATGCGATTTGATAATCAACTGTGATCCGTCGAGGACTGCAAAACCGTATAGAACATGAGTGCATAAGTCAGTATCCACGTCTTCCGGTAAGAATTTTCCTCCTTCTTGACGATACCAAGCCCAGTTTGTGAAATAACAAATCACTTTGAACTTATCATCGGGTTGAAGTGGATGCCTTGAGGTTGATGATGGTACAGGTATTTTAACGGTGGTGGGTTCTACCGAAGGTGCCACTGTGGTTGCTACTGAGGGTGCTGCTGTGGGTGCTACTGTGGGTGCCATTGGGCCTTGGTCTAAATCGTTCTCACTAATTGGTGGTTTCTCAGCTACAAATAAAATTTGAAATGTTCGTTTCAAAGATGCAAAGTCTAGGAACAAAAATAAATAAAGAAAAATGAATAGAAGTTTACGTTTTTCTTCGTCGCTCGGAGGTCCGGCTAGCATTCTCTGAAGAGTATGCATCAATGGATGAGGTCCATCGCCGCAGCGTCCACGGAAGTCATCAAGATCCAATGCCCAGACCATTCCACCACCCAGACCCATATCTCGAACGTACTGAGCTTTCCGTCGAATCATTTCAACATCGTCGAAACTAACCCACTGGCTACCCTTGTACGCATACGGACCCATTCGGTGTTCCGCGTCTTGAACAACGTTCCATCCTCGATTCCGTATCCTGTCGCAAATCTCGTAATAGGACAAAAATCCTGCAGCTCGAGTAAATTCTCCTGCTTGTCCAGCACTTGCTGGAACATTTAATCCTGTACCTGCACTCTGGTCGTTTATGGAGAACGATTGTCCGTACAGTGGCATTCCTGTTATCAGAATAAATTATTTAGACAACTGGTAGATATTAAATTTGTCTTTCCAATAAAGTAAATACCCATAACGATGTTTCGACGAGGTGCGCCCTTTGCTATCCAATAATTAATGGAATAGTTCGCATTGAAGTAATAGTAATCATCGTCAGGATGGTAATATAGCGGTGCCACGTGCCCGGTCTTTTTGTCCCATTGTCCATGGAAATCGTAAGTCATCACAGCAATCCAATCTAAATATTTAGCGAGAGCTGGAACGTCATAGCCTTTGTCTATCACTTGTTTACTTGGCGAAACTGCAGAACTGAGTAACAATCCTCTGGATTTCAATTCGCTGCTTAATTCTTTGAGCAAGTCCGCGAATCCCTGTTTATCTGAAGATGGACCCTTTTTACAATCGACCTATAATAAAAATCAATATTAACATCCAAAATACAGTTCAAGAAGAAAAATATTTATAGCAGATCGGGATATACATACTTGCCAGCAAACAGGGTACTCCCAATCCAAATCGAGTCCATCGAAATCGTATTTCTCTAAGAACTGAAGAGCTTGAGCAATGAACTTTCTTCTAGCAGTGGGACTATTCACCAACCGACTATATTTATCTCCTGCTGAATCGTTCCAGCCTCCCAGCGCTAGAGATACCTTTAATCCTCTCTTCTTGTACGCCACTACACGCTCATAGAAATCTGTTGGAGGCAGATTTACATATAAGTTCATATCATACATTTACTAAAAACAATAGAATATCCTTGTAATAAATGATTCCTTACGATTGTCATAATCGGCCCAAGAATCATGAGCCTTGATAATGAGATCAGAATAGTCTAAAACGGCAAATCCATAAACAATATGAGTGCATAGAGTGTGATCAATATTTTCAGGGAGATAACGACCAACTCCTCTTCGGTACCAAGCCCAATTAGTAAAATAACATACAACCTGAGAAAAAAAGAGTAATCATCGTTAATTAAAATAAAGCATTACTATAAGTATATAAACAACGACAATGGTTATACTTTGTAATGTCCACTCAATGGAGAAACTTTGTCAGGATCGATTATGGCTGATGGTAAAGTGGTCGAGGCTTGTGTTGTATTTGGTACCCATGGTTTCTCGGTGTTAGAAACAGTTGGATTACTAATAACATCTGGTTTGCCACTGGAACTGCTAGAATCTTGATTATTTGTTGATACAGAATTTTCTTGGCAATTAGCTCGGGATGGCCAGTCGCATATTCGAGTTCTCTCATTAAAATGCAATCCTGGAGCGCAACGGAACAACTCGTAGCGACCCCATAAACACGCCTGGAAGCTTTCACAGTCTCCTGGCACGTTGGTGTAGCTGTCTGGTGTACATGCCTAAAAAAGAAATTTTCAGAATCCTTAAAAAGGTGTACCAACTTCTACCCCATTTCTGATTCTGATTTTCAATTAATAACGGGAGTAATAACAACAATTTCACGTACAGTAGACTTGGTACTCGTTGAAACCAGCGAGGCGCTTTTCTTTGGCTTTTCGACGCAAGGATTCTTGAAGGCCCAGTCGCACATGTTCTTTTCTTTGTTCCAATTCAATCCTGGTCCACATTGCTGAGAAATCAACTTTCCATTCACACAAATTCGGAAACTCGAACATGATTCCGGATAGGAGTAATACTGGCCATGTACACAATTTTTCTGCGTTTCTTCATCGGGACTTTCCGTAACTATTGGTTTCTGAGTTGTAGCTTCTGGAGGAGACCATACTGGAAAAGTGGTTGGTTTTTTTGTAGCGGCTGTAGTGCTCCTAATGGTAGTCCATGATGGTTTCTGGGTAACGGAATCTATTTTAAACAAAAATTAGATGTCACAATACAACACAAACTATTTTTCTAATCAACAGCTCCATATCCATCTAATGTACTTATGCCGAATGGTCGAGAAATTTTGCACACTAGCATTAAAATGGAATCCATGAAGATTAAAACGAAAATCGTGTAAATAAAGTAGGATGGTATCATTATTTTTCGAAGAGATAGCACGGATAAAAGGCACGAACAATGCAGAAACCCCAACGGTACTAAATGCTTCTGCATGATAAATTTATTTGCAGGGAGGAGGTGCTTGCCTGGAGGCGGTGGTTACAAAACCTCTGGAAAAATGTGCGGAGGAGTGAAGATGATGTTTACTGAGGTAGCACAGGAATAAACAGGTTTGCTGTCGCTAATGAACCGATGCGTCTGCTAACGACAGTGCCTCGAGAAATTACATAGACCAATACACCGTACGATTGTCGTATAACATCCAAAGCCGAACAATTTGAATTATCTCGCTGCATTAACTGAATCCTTTCTCTACAGGGACTATTACTTCTTTAAACAGCCTTTATTTAAGAAATGAAGATTTCTAGATGTTAAGAAATTCAAATTTTAGAAGAATTTATACATATCATGCAGTTACGCAAGATGATATCTTGCTTATTATATATGCTTAGTCATTCGGAAAAATTATTAAAAAACTTTCTTCGATGAATGGATACAGACGATAAAAATAGACAGCCTTACCAGTTTCCACTTGACATTTCGCCGCAGCTGGCCAGTCACAGATGCTTCGTCTCGCGTCCCAGTGCAGCCCCGGCGCGCATTGTTCGCGTTGCAATTCACCAAGCACGCATCTAAAGTAGTTCTTGCAGTTGTCAGAGTCTGGTACGTATTCCCCTATCATACACGATACCCCTGGCTTTGAAACAACTGACGGTTTCTCTATCTCTTCTGTGACTTCTGGTGATAAAGCATCCGTTGGTGCACTGCAATTTTTTGTCATAAAAAATGTGAGACAATGTATAGTGATAATTTATAAAATAATGTATGTTTTATGAGTATACGATGTAAATACCTGGTCGAAATATCTGTCGTAGAAATGCTGCTAGTCGATTGAGTCCAGGAGAATGTGGTACTGCTCCGAGTTGTCGAATCTGGCTTATTACTCGGTGTCCAAGTCCAAGTCGGCCAGGTCGTTCGCGTTGTCTGTTGAGTAGTTGTCACACTTGGCCTCTCGGTCCACGTTGGCCAAGTAGTAGGTTTGGTCATCGGTGTGGTAGGTCGTGGAGTGTCTTCCACGGCGTCACTATGGGTCGTTAGAGTTGGAGGCTGCGGTGTAACTGGCTCTGGCGGACGTTGACATCCCTCAGAAATCTTATTCTTCAAACGACCTGCAAACAAATTATGTTTCTACTTCTCTGATACTTAAGCTATATGTTTGAAGGGGATTCGAGAATTTTACGGATCGATTTACTGACCTAATGCACGATTTATGCTCTTCAATAAAGGGAACGACTCCGAACAGCAACGGTTCAAAAAGTCATCCAAGTCCACGGTCCACATAGTGGCGCCTCCGTAACCGTTTTGTAGAATGTATCGTCCCTTCGCGAAAATGCTCTCTGGATCGTCATAGCCCACCCACTGATTTTTATGGTAAGCACTTGGTCCTGAAAAGAAATTCGAACAATTATTTGAAGCGGAAAATAAGCATTGTTCACTCTTCTTCGACTTTTTACCTAGTCCATTCTTCCAGCCTTTGTTCTTGATTCTATCACAAATTTCATAATAGGCCAACATCCCAGGTTGCTTAGTAAACTCCCCAGCAGTTCCTGGACCGGTAGCTGGATCTCCAAGGTTTGTCAGATCCTCGCTGGACAGACGATAAGCTTGTCCGTATAAAGGTATGCCTACCAAAAGCTTTGATTTCTCTGCTCCCAGGCTAACCAGATAGTCCATTGTGGAATTCTAAAAAAATATTGGTAATAAATTATCTTTATTCCATATGATACCATCCTATCTAAGAACTTACGACATTGTAAAACGGATTAGCATCACCAATGTTCCCAAACAGCGGCGACAGGTGGCCAGTTTTCGATTCCCAGGCGCCATGATAATCGTAAGACATCACTGATATAAAATCCGCCAGGTTCGATATTTCGCGGACCTCATAGGCTCTGTCGATGACTTCCTTATATCCTGACATTGTTACAGCCAGCGTGAGTCTCGGATGTTGCTGATTAAACTCTTTTCTCAATTCCTGAATGAACTTTACGTAATTCGGTTTATCCGAGTCGGGTCCTTTCCTGCAGTCGCTCTGCCAGCATTTTGGATAGTTCCACTCGATGGACAGACCGTCGAAATTATGCTTCTTTAAGAAGTTGATCGTGTTCGCGACGAATTTGCGACGAGCAGCACCGCTGCTTACTAAACGAGAGTACTTGTCACCTGTACTATCTGTCCAACCACCAATAGCTAATAATACTCTTGCTTCTTTCATCTTTGTTACTCGTTCATACAAGTCTGAAAATATTTGTTCATTGATTACATATCATTTTGATTTTCTTAAATGAAGTAAGTATGTATAAAAAATTGTATAATCACTGTGTTCTATGTCGGCCCAGGGATCGAAAGGTTGAATGAGCAACGTATCTGGATTCAATCCAGCAAACGCATAGACAATATCGGTACATAAACGGGGGTCTAACCGTTCTGGAACGAATAATCCGTCTCCCTTGCGATATAAAGACCACGAAGTTATGTAACAGACTATGCGCGGTTCTTTTTCAGGAGAAACTTCTAAATGCTGCGATTCCTCTGTCTCCTTCCTTTCCGTTTGGTAAGGATCCTCTTTTATTCGATCATACTGTCTTGGTTTGCAAACGTCCGAGCTCGCTTTTACGCAACGGCCGTTCACGGAATCAAAATACTTTCCCACTTCGCATTGACCTTCATACTGTATTCCTATGCGGATACATACACAAATTAATTAAAAAATAGGTAACAAATCTAACTGTTCTACTGTTTGGGTAATGATTTTAACGTTATATACCATCATGACAAGAGTAGAATCCTGAGCAACTTTCGGGGTCACTATAAAGACCATCAGTGGAACATTTTTCCAGCAAACTCTTGTCATAGAAGCCGATCGATTCGGTAGCAGCATTCAGCATTGGCCAAGGGTTGCCGCAAATACCCTAAAGAGAAAATAAAATAAATATTAAATGTCCTATAGTGCGACGATATTTGTTCCTTTCAAATTTCTCATATAATAATAACTTGGCAATTACTTGAAAATCGTCTAGATCAAGGGACGACAATGAAACTCCGCCGAGTCCGGTGGATCTAACGTAGGCTACTTTGATTTTCACCGATAACGGATCCTCGTAACCGACCCATTGATCGCCGCGTTTTATATACGGCCCTTCCTCGTCCCTACCGGATATCCACAATCTGTCTTCCAGTTTTTCACAGATCTAAACACAGAATGGTAAGCAAATACAGAGGAAGGAGTCATTTTTCACGTAAAATAAATTGTTAATTACTTCGTAATACGCCATCCTCCCACTTTTCTTCTCGTTATAGGCATCCTCGATCCCAGGCCTAATGATTGGCGCACCAGCACCCGTAAAGTTGCCAAATTTCAAAGTGTAGCCTTGTCCAAACACGGGTATTCCAAGCACGATCTTTGACCTGTGCTCTCTTGGCACTCGATCGATCCATTTATTAGTTACTCGAACAACGTACTTCAACGGTGCCGTATGAAGAGCCAATTTCTCCCTTCTGTAAACAGGATTGTCTCTCCACGCATTGAGAAGGACTAAATCGGCCAGAGAACTGATCTGTCGATCTACCGGATCGTCTGGTCGTTGAGCAACCGCTATGATATATTCTTCATCGACAAAAGCTTTTTTAATTGTTTTTAAGAGCAGTTTTAAATCATTCGACCGCTCTGCTGAGCTCTCCCAGTCGATTTCAATCCCATCCAAGTCATGCGCCTGAAGGAAACTCACGACGGATCTGGCGAATTTCTCGCAATGGACAGTGCACTGGTTTTTGGTCAGTTCGGAAAAGAGTTTTCCCCGATTTGGAGCCGTGATCGAAACGAGCACGCGTAATGCCGGGTCCCTCGATCGATGTCCCGTTACTGTCTTATATCCACCTGTACGAATTGATGGAATAAATTAACGGGACTCACGGTTTCGTATATTAATTGTAAATCTATTAATAGATTGTCCATGTTCGGCCAAAATTCGCTACATAGCGTTCGAACAGCATTCCATTAAAAGAAATCAGCTTCATGAAAAGAGGAAACCTATTTTTAACTAATATTTATATAGATATTATAACTATAATTATAATTCTTAATATAATTATTTTAATTATAGTAATAATATATAACTATAATTGTAATAATATTAATCATAGTTATACATTATTATAATTATAATTTTTATGAAAAACAAACAAACAAACTATGCTATCTCGTTACCCTTGATTTCGTCATACTCGCGGTCTCTAGAGACGATCACCAAATCCTCCGGGTCTACAAATGAGAAATACATTTATAATACATTCTGTGTTATCATTAATTGTAACAAATTAATTTTCAAAATCGAAGAAGTACCTAAAGTAGCAGAAGAGTATACTAAATGACTGCATCGGTGATCCGGTACGGATTGTGGGAACAAAGAAAACGGTTCCACCCTGTGTACCGCGTTGGAATCCAAGTGACACACTACTTTTGGATTGACGATCTGCTGTGTTCTAGTTAAGGTTGGCGGAGCTAGTGGCTCGATCCAAATGGATTCGTGATCGATGCTGCTGAAAAAGGGTGCTTCTCGATGTTCAACGGCGTCCCTCAAAGGCAGTCGACCACTGGAGCAACACGGACCATCATCAATTATCAGTCGAACAAGAAGTTAATTGAAATATATCACTTATCGATTCAAAACATCGAGTAGTTCGCGGTTTTGGCTAACAATGAGCGATGCATTAATCATGAAAGATGTATACAAATGAACGTTGATTCTTCGCTAAAGAAATTCAATGTCGAATGAGATGTTTATTTAACAAGGAAGCACTTACTCCCTGGAATCCTGCAAACGTTCATTAGTGACTTGAAAATCGATCTTATTTGTGGGCAACGCTTCTACCGCGTCACGCAACGGAAATCTCTGGGATCCGTACTCTGCAAGCGTGACGGTGGGTTCCTCCAGCGAGTTGTCGGTCACTGGTGGGCTCTCGATTGCACCCCGTTGAAACGGGGATGCGTTGATAATCTCCACGTCTCTTGGAACCGGATCCAATAGAGGCGGTTCCAGTATATCAGGAACTGATACCCTGTACGAAGGCCCCGCGGCCGTCGCAGCCACAAGGACCAGGAACAACCAAGCAGTCATCGCTGAAAGTAACAAATTCGTCAGGAACTAATATATTCCTTCACCTACTGATTATATCTACAATACAATCTCCATTCATTCTGTTCTAATTAAGGAATCCTAACTTTGTGAAGTGCCATCATTTTCTGTTTGATAAAGGATGATACACTTGATGATACAAGTGTCCATGCAGAAAGATATCAACAGCATAAATTAAACTCGACGATGAATCCGACAGGTACAAATAGTCGTAATTAGCGATCTGGTATATGTTGGTATAAGATATTGGGTGTTAAATACATTGATATCCCTTTTTATAGGAAACCAGGTTTACTGAACAATTCACCTAAACAAGTTTGTATGCGTTCGCAATGTGCGTGCTGACCGCGCAAACCAGTCCTGCACTTGAGACAAGCGTGCACCGACACCGAAAAAGAAGAATATGGAGCGAGATATGCTTTGCATTACAAGAATCCCAGTCGCTATGGTAATTGCACCGCATCTGAAGTTTGATCATAATAACGAGCAGTTGAGGTACACCTTGACAAACGACTGATCCCTTTGTCGACAGCTAGGAATGAAAAGGGCAATTCAAGGGAGCCTTCGTCGGCCCTTAGTTGGATCGCTAACGATCTCGCGATATAGAACTATTTATCGTTGCTATCTTTTAAAAGACCTTGACACTTCGGAGGCCCACGAATATTTACAGTTATCATAATTGAAAGTTAAAGAAAAATCAATTTTTTATAAGCAAATTTCTCGAGTAAATTTGTAGACATCCGTATAACGCGGTTAATACCTTACGCGTTCTACGAATTGGAGTTATAGAAAACAGTGCTGTACAGCAATTTGTCGCGTTGCACTAGATATCGCGATATGTCAAAGAAAGTAGTAGCGATATCTTTGACGCGTTACAAGAATTCGCGTTGTACGGACTCGCGTTATACGGGAGTTCGCTGTATGCGGGTGTATGCGACAAAGTAAAATACTTGAACGCTTTTCCAGTGAACTGCGTGACCGATCATCGGACATCGGTGTATGAACAATGATATTATCCATGAAATCAGAATTTATGCGAACAGTTTGCGCTGATTCACCCGAGGACAAAGGCGCACGCACCGCTACTTGAATCCTCACGATGGTGTTTAGCCATTAAAAATGCGACGCTCGTAGGTGGAAGTGACCGCAAGGCAGAGGACAATGTTTGCCAGCCAGTTGTCGACTACCAGTCTTCGGATGTCACTTTAAATATTAATGACAATGCCACAGATGACGTGCCATTTCTTTCTCTTTCTATCAACTAATTTCTTGATCTTGTACGCTTCTTCATTTCTTAACAATATTTGTTTAAATATTCATCAGTCTCTATTATCTGTATTATTCGGTTATTCTAAAAGAAATTCTAAAGGATAGTTCTATGATGTCTAAAGAAGAACTATTTAACAATGATGTTTGACTGTTTTGTACCATATCTCCAAGAGCACGGTCCAACAGTAGTAAATCTTGCTTACTACCAGTTAAAAATGTACAATTCCCAACTCCCGGCTACCAATAAGTTTGTGTTAGTTACGTGCAGAAGCGACACTAGAATGCTTCGCCATCATCTAGTTAATGAAGAAAGAAAGAAGAAAACAGCGGTTAAAAGACATACAAGCAATTCTCTTCGTAACAAGAATTATCGCGCAATAAAGAAGAACTTGCGGAGAGATTTATAGAGAAAAATAGTAAGGAACGAACCTTGGCGTGTATGAGCAACAAGGGGATGTTCTCCAGGCGAGTGTGTCCAGGTTGCGGGCGATATCGAAGCGTGAATGGCAGCTGATTCCACTGCACTGACCGACGACGATTGAGAAGTCGCGACCGGGGCCCCTTCGGACTCAACTCCTCCGCGCCAGGTCGTCCGCGATGAATTTTTCAATAAGCACCACCCGCTTCGCGGGGAGGGCTAACTTGCATGAATCTGGTATTCTGAACGCGCGAGGACGCCCATATATACCTACTCCATCGCCCAGGGGACCCCTCGGCTCCCGCACCCTACGCGAGGACCCTGTCTCTAACGTCCTTGACCACGAAGAAAACGACCGTGTGTACGTACACCAATTCCAGCGTGTCGCGCGATACGCCTCGTCTCATCCCGTGGCGAACGGCCATCGCCTGATCATGTATGCGTGATCCTGCGCCTCGACCTGTCCCTCGAGAGTTTCGCGCCTTCTAATCCAGATGCGCGCACCTTTGTCTTTCCCTACCAGATGTGGGTATCGTTCCTTGCGTTCCGTCCTCATCTCAATTAGTAGCTTGAAAACAAATTAGATCGCTTGAACTCAATAGTGCCGCGAAGTGGAAATGAACGAATTAAGCTGCTGATTAGCACTTTGACCAATTAAGGTCCAACGTTCCGTTAACGCTAGTAACGTTAATTTTTCACACGCTAATTCTTTTACGTGGGTTCAATCCGGTGATGTAATTGAGCGAAATAAGAATTAAAGATAAAATGTTGCGTTAACGTAACGTTGATTGTTAACACGATCGATTGAAAAACCATTTTTCTGATTACTTGTTATTGGTACGCTTGACAGCTGTTACAAATGTTAAATAGAGACTGTTTTTAACGGTGATTGAGCTTATAAGTTCTGGTACTTAATTGAGTGCTCGATGTGTATCAACTATATTATAAATGTGGCACCATAGATACATCGTATTTCAGTGATAAGCGTATCAGTGGAAACGATATCTAATGCATTCGAAGTGTTTTGTTTTGCACAAGGACAGATCAATACGATGTTCTTAGAGTAAATCTCTCTTTACGTATGCCATGTCAGTCCCTTGTTTACCATACTTTGAATTCAATGATGCTGGAAACCCGTTGCCAAGAATGCTTCCGCTACTCGATTCCGTGGTCGTAATTTGCGAATGGCTTGTATTTTACTGGTCAATATTTGAATCCCTTTTGGTCAGTATTTAAATACGGAGGGTCACTATCCTTTGAAACCCCCACTGGCAGCTAAACAAATACCAATTGATCAAAACGTAATTATTTATCGACTTACAACGAGTCTATAATGGAATGGGTTTAATACTGTACTTTTTGCTTTATATCGTTCGTTTGTTAACTTAACTAACCAACCCAACCTGACCGTTTAATATTTTTATAATTTATTATTTGATTATATGATTTAAATACTAACCATTTCATTTGTCACCTTTGCGAATTGAGTACAGAAAAAAGATACTGGCGTGTACCGCGTATCTTTTTTAATATAGCAAGCAGGATCAGCTACGAGAGAAACATATGCATTATACAGTATGTGTCTGTTATTTTTATATCACTTCCCATAGAGATATATCTTCAATCCCAAAGCGTTCGTTCGATTTTTAAATCGAAAACAATTCGAAAACATAACAACAGTCTTAGCAGTTGGTCAAGTTTTCTATGTATGGTCCTTAAAGGTTAGGTAAAAAGTTTTCGCAGCGAAGGTGATAGAGGCTGAATGGAAAAAAAGACAGCGATTACCCTACCGAAATCAGTAAAAATCAGAGGCTATTAAACCACCTCGGCAGATTTACAGCTATTCACGAATTCGAGAAAAAGTTGCGAAGTGGCTGGATGGAGGTTGGACGAGGACTCGTCCCATTGAAGAATTCGGGAATTGATCGCAACGGCGCACAGGTATCCCTGCGGCGGGAACCCGTGTCGCATCCTAAAAATAATGCACTTTTGGGGAACGGCGATGATTCGCCTTGAACTTGCGGCTGGTCGTTTTATTGACTTGTTTGCACTCTAACGTGAGAAAAGGGAAAAAGTTAACTACGAAAAACGTTTACGTTGGAATCTATATTAACGACGGACAAATAGCGCCTTCGATGCCCAATGCGCGATTTGATCCCTTGAAAAAATGCTTAAACACTATGAAACCGAGTAAACGTAGCGGCTGGACCGAAACACAAGCGTATCTGCGAGGGAATTGAACGGGACCGGACAAGTATTCAAATTTCAGAATGCTAATGGATTAATTGTTCTGCGTTCCCCGAATTAATCCCGAGCGAGAGA
This sequence comes from Xylocopa violacea, assembly GCA_963969225.1. NCBI lineage: Eukaryota > Metazoa > Arthropoda > Insecta > Hymenoptera > Apidae > Xylocopa > Xylocopa violacea. Next base: position 29,625,956 of record CAXAJV010000004.1, read on the forward strand.
TCCAGTTTGCGCTCGAGGGGCTATAAGCACGATGGATCGGATTATTGACGTGGTCTTTGAGGTTCATTGGCATCGGGAAGTCAAATGTGTTTCGATACAGGTTGTATGAGTTTTTCGTAACGTAAAACCTGTTAAAGCGCTTTAATGGCTAAATCGGAATGTATAATTAAGTCACACGGCTACGCGTAGGATAGACTGTACTAGACACGAAACGAGATGGCAACGCTCCTCTTATGGATTCTTATCTCGCACGCGTCACGATAAAATCTGCGCTGATTTCGCGAGCGGAATAGAAACTGAAACCGACCGAGGAGGAAAGTTTCCTTGTGGATGACTAACAAAATTCGACGTCACTCTATGAATTCTACGGGATCCTTGACCCAATAGCGTGATACATTGTATCGCGTGGCTATTGTACAAGCCATTAATGCATCCTGCCTCCTAAAGGACCCTAGGCGGGATCGTTTAATATTTTGCCAGTTACAGATGTATACACGAGAAAGCTATTAACGCAAAATGTAATAGATAGTTCAGGAGGCGAAAAGGTTCCTTTCGTTTGTATGGTGTTCGATGAATGATTTATGCAACACGCCTTGGAAATTCGTAGAATCCTTGGGAAAGCCGTGGTGTAATCTGTCAACTAAAGTTACGATGCTTGTAGTAGGAAAAAATCAAGGTGAGTTTAATTACGTCATCTATGGTGTTATTGATTCCTCGACGAAAATTACGACGGTTCATATATTTCACAGATTCGACTATACGAGCGAGCCATTTGGCGACGTTCAAAGAACTACTGTACTACAAAGGAAAGTGTATATATACTGGGATGTCGACTCGACACTGTCGAGGAAACCGAACTGTAACATGATCGATACACGACACATGTCCTCAAGTTCGAAGGGTCTCAAGAAAGAATCAAGGCCACGACACCAGTCTCGGGCCAATATTCTGGTTGCTGGTTAGTGACCTACACCCATCCCGGGGTACCAAGATTTCGATTATCGTATACATGGAGTTTTCGGAACGCAAAACTCGTTCCCTTTCCTTCGTCTTTCCCTGTCTTCCATTTTTTTTTCTTTGTCCACCAGTTCTTTTCTGTTCTTCTTTCGTTGCTCCCCATTCCTTTCTTCGTCGTTTATCGTTCTTCATCTTTGCGTGGGCGTCTCATGAATAAATACAATCCCCTTAATTGTTAGATTACTGTATCCCCATACGTTATACGATCACGTTAGTTTACGATTACGATTCGTTAAGCTTCTTGTTCCGTTCTTTTTTTTTCTGTATTGCGTTTGCTCGAGGCCTCGCATTTTTCATATCTTATGGGACTTTACGAGAATCGGCGAAGCTTCCCTCACGATCAAAGGACACGAAGAATCTCGTGAAATATCATTAACAAACAAATGGCAAAAAACAATATAAACAATCGTAAAGTTGGTTGCACCTAAGAGCTCCAATGTTTTCCAATAACGTAAATGCGTACGTGAATTGCACGTGTTGCGTTATCAAAACATTAACTAGAAAGCAGTGCGTCGTAAGCTCAGATAAGGCGTCCGTACGCCGCGTTGTTTACGTACGTCACTAATCATGGACACGACCGCGTGTACGTTTCTTATCAATTCCTTTGACCAAGCAAGCTCTTACTAGACTTTGATCTGCTATTTCAATACGTAAGACAACCTGGGAGAAGCGTCGATGAACCGGCGTATCGGCCGCGACGGTAATGAATATTAATCTGACCTCACCAAGACTTTTATTCGCCTACCATTGTATTTTTTCTTTTTATAATTCCGATTAATTTCATCACCTACATATTAAACTTATTTTATGTAAAAAGATGGAGTTTGGACAGGATTTCAATAAAGAAATGAGAAGAGAAAGAGAGCTTACACTGTTAATTTAGGAAGCTTTAGATGTATGGTAAATCATCATGCTAGGTAGGTGGTAAAGGATCAAAATGGAAAATCCAGGTCCAATATCTCTGAATGAAAAAATAACAGGCTCCATAATCTCCAGCTGATGAACCGTTATCCTGTGAAAAAAACATTACGATCAAACGGTACGCCGCTACTAAATTATTTGCAGAAATAAAAGATGTGAAGCTTGTTACTTTTCGTCAGGATAATTCATAAAAAAAATTCCGTCATCAGCAATATCCATGCTTGCATAATAATTTCTAAAAGAAATGAAAGAGATATTTCTTCAATATTTCTTCAAGGAGGAAACTGTCGTTCGCAGTTCCGTCTGTCATGACCAGATTTCAGCTCCCACGAGGTACTACCCCTATAAAAGTATCGTAGCTGGGGCTCTTAGGACACTTCCATCTGAGGTAGCCAACGGAAAACAGTATTTATACTTGCAACAGCTACTACAGTGTAAAAAAACAGGTAACAATTTTAAATTGTTTAAATTATAAATTAAATTAATAATATATAACTTCGTCTTAATAATTCTTTGCTTGTATTGCTTTGGAAACGAGATATGGCATCAACGAAGTGCGTCTTGATTTTGATTGCGATACTGGGGATCATGTTAGGAGACTTAGAGGCAACCGAAGAGTCTTACAGAAATCAGTTGGGATCGAATTTGCCATTCGTTAGAGAAATGGTAAAGTGGGATAAAACACATATCTCTTGTCCGCTTTTAATAATTCTAATAAATAAAATATGTGAAATTTGTTTCCAGAATAATGAATTACAACTTCTAAAACTGCTGCCGTTGTCACCATGCCTTTGCCATTCAAAACGGAACTCCGAACTTATAAATTCGCTGCTGGGCCTACCGAAGAACATGAACAATGCTGGAAAATAAATTTGTTAAAAAATCGTATTAAAAAATAATTATTATGTCTCATGAAATTCAGTGGCAATGAAGTTATGCTTTATTTATCATATACATTTCAAAAGATTCTGTTAAGCTTGTAACTCTCTCTCTCCCAATAAATTCAACCAAAAAAATTACTACGTTTTCGTTAATGAAATTTTATAACCATCCATTATCTCTCTTCTTAACTGCAACAAGTATCAATGGTTGTAAAAAATAAAATAAAGCACACACATCCTCCTGAAAGTATTCTTTGATAAAATGTAATTTCAAAGAATAAACTCTAATGTCATTCAAAAATAAACAAAAATCATTTAAAATTAATTTATATTCTTCTACGAAATTTATGATATTGTCTAACTGTATATTTAGTATTTTTTTCGTTCAATATATATAATCCAAATGTGAAAAAAAGCATTTCAAAATTTATGTACAAAGTTTATTGCGTAGAAAAACAAATCATTCTGGTTTCAGTTCACGCAGAATTTGCTCGTCTATATTTAAAATTTGAGATGGAAACCACCACCGACAGGTGGTTGTCTTCCACCTTCGGTTAGACCCATGTGAAAACCGGAATTACTTAAATCTGCATCATCGCCATCTCCTAATTGTTTATATTCTTTGCCACCGCTTGGTGGTTTCGGTGAAGCGTTTGCTGTTCTTACACCCAATTCTGACTTGGCTGGCCAAGTTGGAAACATCTGTGGATCTATTGGTAGTGGTGCTTCTGTGAAATAACCATGTTTCAAGGCATCTTCCGCTGAGATTCGTTGCGCAGGATCATATGTAAGAAATCTGCAAAAATATTCTCTTAAACATAACAGAAATAAATAACATTAAACTATTGTAGTTGTTACTCGAACAAAATATACTTGTTTAATAGTTCGATGCCTAAATCTGATAAAGATAAGCTGAAACGTTGTCTCAAATTGTTTACGGGATAATGAGCGAATGGAATTTTCTGCACCATTGGTAATTTACTATACCCTGGCCATATCCGATCATTCGGTGTACCTAATTCTTTAAATATTCTATTTAACTGATCAATCTCAGATAAACCTGGGAACAGCGCCTCCATCCTTAACAATTCTGCGAAGATGCATCTAAAAAAAGGAAAAAAGGAATGTAACATAATTTTATTAGTAATTATCGTTAATTTCACTATGTTTTTTCCTTACCCCACCGACCACATGTCAATGGGAGTACTGTATTCTTTCCCACTTAGTAGCACTTCCGGAGCTCTGTACCAAAGTGTTACAACAATCGGAGTATATTGTCTCAGAGGGGAACCGTATTCTCGGGCTAAACCAAAATCACCAACCTTCAAAATGCCTCGATGACTTAGCAACAAATTTGAAGTTTTCAAATCACGGTGAAGTATCCAATTGTCGTGCAAGTGTGCAACTGCTCGTAACAATTGTTGCATGAGACATTTAACTTCCCCTATTAAAGACATTTACATTTTATTTAATTATGTTTGATTCACTTTGGTAGTATTGTATATATTATAGTATTATAATTGCTTCGTTATATTTACCTGGTATAAAGACCTGTTTCTTTTGTTTCATCGTTTCCATTAATGATTTTAAATCGTGCTCCACGTAATCCATTACAATAAATATCTTATCCATATTGCTGCCCACAACTATCTCTCGAACAGTGACGATATTTGGATGCTGAGCTTTCAACAAAGTATTTATTTCTCTTAAACTAGTAATTGGAAAACCTTCCTTTTCTTTTTCCATTTTCAATCGTTTTAGAGCAACAATTTCGTCTGTCCGTTTGTCGCGTGCTCTGTACACTACACCATACGTACCTTCTTCAATACGATTTAAGCACTGAAATTCTTCTACACTTCTACAACCTGGAACGCAAAGGATTTTACTACAGAATATGAAAATTAAGTAAAATAGAACAATTGAGCGACATACCTTGAATTGCTGGCAAATACGGAGGCAGTTCAGGCTCCTCTTCTTCCTTTTTTTCTTCCTCCTCTTCTTCTTCCACGTTCTTGGTTGCGCCATTAGAATCAACATGTCCAGGCGATTCTCCATCCGAATGATCAGATTTAGCCAATCGATCAACAGACAAAGGACTTGGATTATTATAATCAGAGCCATCATTAGAATCAGCGTTCGAACCTTTATTTGAATCGTTCGATTCATCGTCATCATCGCTGCTAGATTCAGATGAATCCGAAGAATGTCTATCGGACGACCTTTCGCGTATACTTCTTTGCCCATCAGATGAATGTCTGGATCTGCAAACGAATAATGACAAAAAAGTTTCTAAAAATCATAAATGAAATACTGCGACACATCAATTATAATAAAGTATAAATCCTCACTCGATAGATTTAGAACGGACTTCATCAGAATGGATAGGACTCGCACTTTCGTCTGATAATTCCACAATAGACGGATCTTGATTATTGTCTGGACTTAAGGGTCGTTTCTCTCCCCTCTTCATTCGTCGCGCCTCCAACTCTAATCTAGAGACTTCTTTTCTCCTGGCCATTTCCCTATCAGCTTCCAGTAATCTTTCTTTTCTCAGTTCCTGTTCAGTCATTTCTTTTGGATCTTTTGGCTGTATCGGTATCTCATTTATTTCCAGTTCATCCGGCTCTTCCGCAACAATTTCCATCGCTTCGCGTAACTGTTTCTCTCTATGCTCTTTCTCGCGCTCTGCTTTCTCTCTATCTCTCTCGCGGAGTCGATCATGCTTGTGTGATCTCTTGTGACGTTTCTCGCTTCTCTCGGGCCGTTCCATTAGTTCCGTTTCGGAATACTGCTCCTCCACCACTGTCATATGTCTGTGCTCTTCTATGCGTATCTCGCGACGTTCTCTTACATCGTCTATACTGCGACTCTCGCGACGTATTTCTCGCATATCTTCCAATTGTATTTCTCTACGCTGACGCGTCTCGCGCATCTCCCGAGTATCTTCCAAACGGATCTCGCGACGAGCTTCCGTTTTATAATCCCGGATATCTCGCGAATCCTCTCGCCTCTCTCTTCTTTTATCTAATAATCTGTAAATCGTTATGTATATGATGTAACAAAAAATAATATGATTTAGCAAACATGCGTGAAACTTTTTGTACCTTTCTCTGAGATCCTCTAAAACACGATCTCCTGTAGTTCTCTCTTTCCTGTCGTGCCTGGACTCCCTTTCTCTGTGATTTTCCATTCTTTCTAACCTCTCGAGTCTCTCCCTATCTCTTTTGGAGCCTTCCGAACGATCTGATCTCTCTAAAATATCTAAAGCATGCCTCCGGTGTCTATGCTTATCTCTGTGTCTATCCTCGCCGCGATCGTGATGCCTCGATTTTCTTTCCTTCTCTTCCCTACGATCTCTTCTATCCACGTGTTTATCTCTTCTTCTCGATGAGTTAGACTTATGATGGCGCACAACAGCCTGTGGTGGTTTTATGTCCAACGAATCGGCTGTATCTCCCCCATCCTCCTCTGAAAAGCTTTAAGTATACTTTTCTCAAAACGACTAACGTTTAAGCACACAAAAAGTAATTTGTTAGAATGAACTCTCTGTTAATTTGATTAATGTAACAAAAAATATATTATGCCGCTGAAAGCAATGTATTTAATTTAGAGAAGATCGGCAATGAGTGAACATCATTGTAATATTTGAACGTATTAAATACGTATCAAATGTTTTGTTAAATTAGCTGAAAAGAAAAAGAAACAATGTACAATGGAACATCGAGGAGAAATGTATTTTAGTCAATTTAGTTCGAGGACTAAGGTTAATTGACATCAAACATCATGCTATTCAATACCTGAAATCGTCCATATCCTTCGATGGGCTTTTCTTTATTTCTCCGTCTTCGCTCTGATTATCAATATCCATGTCAAGTCTATTTTCTGACATATTATACGTAAATCTGTTCACTTTCAAACGATGCCTCACCATACATAATTACAAATGAACCGAAAATGAAACAAACATCTATCAGGTTTAGGGAAATAAATAATACTTTATATGTGACACGTTATTCTCCGATAATTGCGATAATATCTCCTAATAGACGAATACGATCGCACATTCTTCGATGTTCAATCCACGAACAAACAAACAAGCAGTATATTTTTATGATATATTAATTCATTGCATCACGTCCAGTCTTCAGCCCCTTTCCATAGAAAATCGGAAACCGTTGGAACATTCCATTGTATCTCGTGAGATAGTAAGTCGTATTTTTATTTAGCCAATAGGAGAAAAAAAAGAAACAATTTCCCTATATACGCTTTGATCGATATACGAGTATCATTTATATCGTTATTATAACGATGTAAAGAATGTCGAATGTCGTTTAAAGTAATTTTCGAATATTGAGGGAAAAATTTTATGTAATACAACCGCGCGAACTTAGGTACTCTTTCACATGGAATGTTTGCCCATTGGCAACACTTCGCTCGTCATAAGTAGTACGTGATAACAAAAAGTATGTATATTCTATGAACAAATCCATTTTCTATGAGTTTGACAGGTGATCAACTGTCACTTTTTAGAAACTTCGAAGAGATAATATATTAATAAATACTTTACAATGGAAGCAGTACCGAGATTGCCCATGATATCTTTTCAATTAAAAGTTAGCCCGGAACCTACTTCGTTTGGACCAAAGTTGAAGCAGGTATAAATTAATCGAAAGATACGTTGTAATGTAATATTTAACTACATGTTAATAATCAATTTTTGTTATTATGTATGAATTTGTTTTATCCAAATGTGAACGGATAATTTTGTACAATAATTTCTTATGATCTCTGAACCGAATAAACTGGAATTACAAATCTGTCGTGTTTCCTTTTTTTTTTAGTATATACGCGATTTTTACAATGAAGATCCAGAATCATACACACACGAGATACGACAACTGGAAACTTTGCGAGCGGCGGCTATACGTCCACCCGTCGATGTGGCTGGATGTTCGTTACTGAAAAGATACTACTGTCAATTGCATTTTCTTCAAAGCAGATTTTCTATGGGAAAAGATGGTGCAGCAGCAGTTACATTTACATGGTAAACTATACGTGATTGGAATTAATAATCGATGATTATTGATGTTAATAACTTGAATACGCTATGATTTAAATAGGAGAGATACATATGCAAACATGGTTTGTTCACTGGCGAACATTCGCTTTGAAATTATTTCAATTTTGTATAATATTGGCGCTATGCATACTCAGTTGGGCGCCCTTACAGAAAGAACGTCGGCCGATGGGATGAAAATGGCCTGTGCGCACTTTCAATGCGCAGCATGGGCGTTTGAGCATTTAAAGAACAGTTACCCACAGCCGTCAGGAGTGGATTTAGCTCCAGAATTAATGACGTTTATGCATCAGCTTTGCTTGGCCCAAGCACAAGAGTGTATATTAGAGAAAAGTATGCTTGATAATCGCAAACCCACAATTGTTGGTAAGTACGAAAGAACTAGAAATTGCATAGTTGTATTACACCTTTTGTGGCTTTAATCGTCTACTCTTGTGTATCATTCTACAAGATATATGTATCATGCAGCAAAAGTCGCAAGACAGATAGTGGACTATTTTAATCTGGCATTAACTACACTTGAACAAGGTGGAAGTGAGGATGGAACCATATCGGACACAGTTGGTACTAAAATTTATAAGGTATAGTTTATTACTATTTCCTGTTTTTATTATCGTACCATACAACTATATATACTTAGAGTTTGTTTCTTTAGAGCTGGAAACATTATCTGAAATTCAAGAAAGCTTACCACTTAGCCGTTACATATTTATATCAAGGCTTAGGTGCTGAAGAACAAAGAAAAATGGGAGAGAGAGTTGCATTTTATAATGCTGCATTAGCTTCTTTGAACGAAGCACAATTAATTTATTCCAATATTCCTGGAGAAAAGGTAGTCATAGAAGAAGCGCTAACATTTACAAATGACGTAATAGAAGGGAAACGTAAAGCAGCTAAGAATGAAAATGAGTTTATATATCACGAGGAGGTACCTGAGAAAGAAACGCTACCTACTGTAAAAGGAGCACCTTTAGTTAAAGGAATATCATTTAGCATTAATGATCCTGAAGTTTCAGGTCCTGACATATTTGCCAGGTAAGCACATTCAAATTAATCAAATATTACAATTTTAATTTCATTATTCATAGGATTATATTTGTAATGCAGATTGGTGCCAATGAAGGTACATGAAGCGAGTTCTTTGTATTCAGAAGAAAAAGCTAAAATCTTACGCTCTGTCGGCAGTAAAATCGAAGAAAAAGATCAGCAGCTCAATACTTACTTGACATCTTTAAAATTGGAACATATGAGTTTGTGGGATCCCGATGCTCAAACGACGGAATGGGAGCGTCTGCCTCTCCCGGATGAATTAGTTGAAAGATGTGCTGCACTCAATGCAAAACAACATGTTATTCAAGATTTAGTCGACATCATGGGAAAATTATCGGACACTAGTCAAGATGTTGAGAAAATACTAAAAGAAATTAAAAGGCTTCTACTAGATGAGGAACAAAAAGAAAAGGAATATCAAGACGCGGTTGGGAAAAGGCCACCGTCAATAGTAGCGACCGATTTAACTCGAGAAGCTAAAAAATACGAAGAGGCTCATAACAAAGCTACAGAAAGTAATCATGCTCTTCACAAAGCGATATCAATGCATGTGAAAAATTTGAAAATACTTTCTCAACCGCTTGCTGAACTTATTAACCATATACCATCGCCAAGTGCGTATCTTTCAGAACAGAATACCGATAAATCACATAGTGCAATTGAATTGGAACGAATGCATATGAAGGAATTGAAACGGATTTTAAACAAAGTTAACGAGATGCACAGACAAAGGAACGAATTGCATACGAAATTACGGGACTCAATTGCACAGGATGATCTAACACGCTTATTAGTTACTGCCACGTCCGATTCAGGACCTTTGGATCGTTTGTTCGCGGATCAACTTAGTAAACATCAGACTCTAGTGACATTAATAGATCAAAATCTTGCTGCACAAGATAATATTTTAGCCGCTTTAACTGATGCATATGCCCAAACGGCTAACGTACGAAAAGGAGTCGAAGAAATATTGAAACGTCGAGAACATACTATTTCTTCTTTGATCGCGTCTTATGATGCTTACGAAGATTTGTTATCAAAATCTAGTAAAGGCCTTGAATTTTATAGAAAATTAGAAATAAATGTGTCCAAGTTACTTCAGAGGGTGAAAAGTACTTGTAAAGTACAAGAAGAAGAACGCGAACAAATACTTGCGCAGGATAATAATAAAATTTCTCAAGAAAAGGTCGATACGGTAACACCAGTCACTCATGATCAGAATCGCATTCGAACTGGCAGTGGACTTAAATTGAAAGATTATTTAAACAATAGATCGGAAAATATTCAAAATCAATATTATAACGTGTATAAAGGACAAGGAAATCAAGTTCAAGCGGACGTGTCAACAAAACCATACTTGAATGACACAGCGAATAAAAATGTAATGCATCCTGGCGGAATGCCTGCAGTGGATACAATGTCGTCTGCAAAATCTATGCAGCAATATTATTCTGTACCATATACGGATTACAAAACGAATTTGCCCTACTCTCATGAATCTTCCGCGTACAATGAGAATGCTGCACTAAGTCAAAACTATGTGCAAATAAATAATTCAGATACTATAAGCAGTTATCCACAAGCACTTGGTACAAATACAGTAACAGATAGTACAGCAGTGCAGTATCCGGTAAATTCCTTCCTATCCAATGGACAATTCTCTACAACATTGGATGGACAACAAAAGTATGCTGGAGCTGTTCAACCGCAGTATAACTATCCTAGTAACACATTACAATATGAAAATTATCAACCTTCTGTTGATTACTCTGCATATAATGTTGCACAGCAATATCCTTCTAATCTCGATAAGACTGCTATTGCTACTGTTACTAAGACCGAGATATCGTCGCAACCATCAACGATACCACAAACGTCTTTCGCTCTGTCCAATACAGCCAATAAAACAACAGATGTACAAGCGCATCTCTATACTACTGTTGCTCAACAAGGACAACAGTATATGCCTGAAGTGCAACAAAAACTTATTCCTCAAGAACCTGTACCTATCGCAAGAAGTCAGCATGTACTACCAATAGATGGTACTCAAATACAAAATTATGCTCTTCCTCAAATTAACCAAAACGAAATTCCATGTACACAAGCTTATGTTGGTGGGATGTACTATAATCCATCCGAATTACACCCTCAGCAAGTCACATTGAGCCAAAATACATCCGGAATGGCCAATATTCCTCCATCTAGTCAGTACATGCCGACACAATATATGAACACGAATATTCCACAGTCTGTTCATTCCACTACTTCTCTAGCAGCTCCAGTTAGTGATATGGGTATTTCGTATTCTTCACCTATGCCCAGTTCTAACGTCATGCAATATCCACAGCAGAGCACTATAGATCAAAGTAAACAAATTTATGCAGATAAAGGATATCAATATGGATCATCCAATGATCCAGCAGCTACTTTAAATTACCCTAGTACTTATAACGTACAACATACCAGCGGTGTTTCATATCCACAAACCATGTTGTCCACAGATACATGCAATACCTATGCGTATGCAAATTGTACTACTAATACAGAAATAATTCAAAGTCATGCAAAGTCATCCACAAGTATACAAAATTATCCACAAACATACCAATATCCACAACAATCACATTACTCTGGATATGGTACCTATCCTCATGGTTACAATCAAGGATACAATTATGTGCAAGGAACCCAAGTAACTACTACAATGACAGAACCATATAAAAATCAAATGGGATATACATATAATCCTACTAGTCAGTGTTATGAATACAATCCTAGCAACCTTCAAACTTCACAATCATTTCAAGTATCGGAACAACCCCCTGAATCAGCACTGCAAATAAACACTGGCATTAATAATATTAGTCAACAGCAAGAAAGTAGCGCAAGGTACACAAATGCCAGTAATAATTCTATGGTCAGCCAAACTCCATCTTCTCAGTATTCAGAACAGGCAGATCAATCACAGAGTTTGTCTGAAATTTATTACACTACACCGTATGGTCTTCAAATGCAAAATCCAAGTAAGTGTTACGCATTACTTTTTTCTCTTATCAGTACTAACTTATTTCAACAATATTTATTTAATATTTTTGCTAGCATCTGTTAGCAGAAACGAGAGTAATTATACTAATTACAACCAAACGTACGTGCAAGCTGTTAACAATGGGACTAATACAACGACAAGCGCGAATCCCACTAAAACCACTACAAAATCAGAACAGTCCAATGTAGACTTGCTTGCTGATCTTGATGTCACTATAAACCACGCGCCTTTAGTACCAGAAGTACGTCCCGTCAACAAAGCTCCCGAAAATAACACGCAAAGCGAAGCTGCATCGAAAGGCGCTGTTAATGATCAGGATAAGGAAAAGAAAAATGAGAATGAACCGGCTAACACTACATCTATTGTTACTGAAGACAAAACGGAAAACGAAAATTTACAGATCGTATGGGATACATGGTCTAACGATGTACAGCCGAAAAAAGATCCTTTAGGAGATCCAGTAGCGTTACAAAAATTCATCAGTGAAGTTGAAAAGTATGAAAAATTTGTAGATAGTTTACTTGTTAAAACGTTAAGCGGAGCAACTAATCTCGATATAAAATGGAAAGAAGTCCAAGAATTCGAAGTAAGATTATCCACGTTTGCTTATATTATACATAGTGTTTTGTTGTATTATCATATTACAAAATATACACCAATCTTTCAATTTTAGGAAAGAGAAAGTGGAAAACAGTCGTATACAGTAGCATTAGCACATTCTTCGGAAAATAGGGTAATGGAATGTATCCCGTACGATACAACAAGGGTACAAATATCGTCAACAGATGTCCCAAATTATATTAACGCTTCTCATATAATGGAAATTACACAATGGATACCAACAGTATTTATTATTACTCAAGCACCGTTGCCTGACAAGTTAGAAGTATTTTGGACAATGATGTGGGAACAAGAGAGCGAGATAATCGCGTGTTTAGTATCGGATACGCAATTAAGTGGAGAAATATACTGGCCTACAAGCGAGGAAGATATCTTAAATGTCGGTAGCTTTGTGATTTCATTAAAGAAGAGAACAAATCACGTGTCTTATGTCCAAAGAGTTATTTCTGTGCATAATACTAAGAAAAACTCAGAAAAGACTGTCGTGCACATGCAATTTCTCACATGGCCTTCCAAGTAAGTCTCCAACACGAATAAAATATTCAATTGTTTCATGCATATAACCCGATTTTTATTCCTTAGCGGTTTCCCTAGTAGTCCAGGTGCATTGCTTATGTTTTCAACTGATGTAATGACAGAACAAGCATTAAGACGATGTACGAAACCAATAGTGGTACATTGCTTAGATGGTGGAGCATTAACTAGCTTATTCCTGGTAGCAGCGGCAACAGTATGTCATATACGTGCGGGTTGTGGAATAGTCAATGTTCCTCTTGTATTCAAAGGTCTTCTGAAGTGCCGTAAACAAGTTGTAAATAAAGAGTCTTTGCTATTCGCGTATCAATTGGTATTGTACCATGCGCAAGACATTTTAATGAAACGTAAGGATTGTTTCTTTGACTTTCTTACGTTCAATCCAGGATTTTTAGAGAGGGTAAAATCGCCGCAGAGATTCTATTCGTTGTAAATTAATCATCCGGATTGGACGTACTAACAGAACTTGCATGAGGTAGTTCGTGACTAATTTTATTTGTTGAATACTAGGTGGAATTTTGTCATCAACCCGTTCTACGTTTGAAAACTTCGAAGGATTGAAAGGCAATAAGGATAAAACATTGAGAAAGATGCATCCTTCTGATGATTTTCTTCAGAGTCTTGGTATCAATGCCCAACGAACAGATATTGAACAAGGTATCGCACAATAATTTCTCTGTAAACAAATATATACTGAGGTTGGGTTAAATTCTAGGTCGACAAAAGGGTTCTACGGTTAGTGGTGCGTCACATTCAGCAACATCGATTCAAGAGAAGTCTAAAGAGGGCTCCATCGATCCTCTAAGTCAGCTAGATCCTTTATGGTCTATTAGAAGATAATCAACGAGATTTGCAAATAAAATTTGATTATGCACTGATAAATAAAATCTACTATTTAAATGAGCGTTTGCATTCCTGCGTTTCTTAAATTAACGATATTGCTAAGGGTAAGATAGTTATGGTAATTGTATAAACGATGCTACTCATATTAATCCATATGACTTGATATTTCTGAAATAAAAGACAGTTATAATTCAAGCATTTCGTAATCTTTAAATTTTAAGAGTTTTACAATTATGTAAAGTATATCTAATAAAATATATGTATAAAAACCAAGTGCTGTCAATTCATATTTATTTCCATCTTCACCTAGAAGTTGCTTACGTCCGTACACGTTCACAAAGAAAAGTTAATATTAGTTACATTTTTTAAGCAACACATAATATAAAGTATGCCTCTCTCTAAACATATGGATGGTAAATCGATACATATTCTTAATGTACATATATATATACATATATGCACAACACGCTTCCTGATCAGTCATTTGGCATTGTTTTACGTCACATATATTATTATTGAGAGGTTGACAGCTTCCGAGGTTTTCTTTAATATAAGTTTGTCTTCCCTATAACGGATTAGTGTATATTATAAATTAAATCTTCGTACAATTAATTGTCAACAAAATTATTTATGCTTATGTAAGGAAGCAATCACGAAAATAATCATTACCTTTGAACATAGAAATCATTTCGTTGTTTAACGTTTAAAAATAAATGCATCCTCAAGAATATTCTGTTTAATAAACTACACTCTGAATATTCATCGAGTTTCACATCATATATATATGCTATTATAAAATAAATATGTACTGCTCGATTGTTCTTCCTTTGTTTTTAAATTAGTGTATAAAGATTATTTCCAAAATCAACTTACTTTATAAATTGATATAATGATATATTTACTAATGTGAAGTGTATAACGAAATCTGTATGTCTTTTATATTTTAAGTTCTAATTGTATTGACGCGTATTGGAAATTGTATGTAATCCTATTTAGTGCCATGATGATATCTTATAGAAAACTATAAAACTTATAAGCAAGTGAAATTACGAAACAGTTTACTCCCTTGTTACTAATCCATATTTTATTTTTTTTAAATTCCTCTGTTCCGCAAATCTTTTACTTTGTAAATTCTGACAAGCCAGTGTTCTGTAGTGTAGGCTTCTTCTAACATGTCTAGCTCAAAGTCTTTATTACCAATTTCCATGTTTCTAACTCTATCATATCCGGAAGGTTTTCCTGTGTAATCATCAAACAATCACGTTTACAATTATTTTTAAACGACATAAATTCAATTTATACTATAGTAAATAATTATAAGAGATTACCTCCTTCTGTATAAACTTGACCAAATCTGTAATAACACATTTTGTACATAAGACAATTGAGCAAAATAGGAGAACCTTCTTTATCAACTCTAAATTCTCCTGCAGAATTATAATAATCCCATTCTGTTATAGATTTCCCTTTTTCAGTGCTTCCACCAATGCGTACCATCCATAGGAACTTATTAATGTCTGAAATTATAATTACAATGAAATTTAATATAATTTAACCTGACAATTTTTGTGCGTTAAGCATTAATTATAATACCATCTGACGAATAGCCTGTAAGTCCCCCAAAAATAACAAGAACATAATTAACGTCCAATTCCCTCATTATTTCGTAAGCTTTTTCTTCAGAACTTGCCATTGCTTGACCAACTCTTGATATGTGAGTATTGTTCCATGTATTATTGTCTACTAAAATCGTACGATTCGCCATTGCCGTGATCTGATATCCATAATCCCACCAAGACATTACTTTTGCATTCTGGATTTAAAGAAATAACATTTTAAATATTGTAAATTACCAAGAAATTATATATGGCAAGTATTATAATATTACTTCTGGTGTATTCATGCGTAACCAATAATATGCTTCTCTAAAATCATCGAAAATCATGCGACCACCATCCGGTGAACGTGCTGATAGCACGATACTAGGTGAACTGTATGCTTCCGCGGTGACCCAGGTACAATGAATAGTATACGAAAAGAAGAGAATGCACATTACTGTTATAAAAAGTGTCGCAATCTGAAAATTAGTACGAAGCGATGAAAAATTTATTTCACACAAAAAATTTAAAAATATCATACCATCAATGTTTAATTACCTCACTTCTGAGAACGTAATTACTTTCAAATTTTTTCGACTTTTTATCGCTAACTTTTCCTCTGTCCAATTGTTTCATGTAAGTAACAAGCAAAGAGGAAGCTCCAATTCCACCCAATATACACATTACAGGAGCAAGAACTAACATCAAACGAACCATTACACCCTGCACAGTTTAAGATACATTCAAACATTTGTATAAGTCTCTTATTTCTATAATCATGAATTTCTAGCAGAAAACTTTTACTCACGG
This sequence comes from Xylocopa violacea, assembly GCA_963969225.1. Lineage (NCBI taxonomy): Eukaryota > Metazoa > Arthropoda > Insecta > Hymenoptera > Apidae > Xylocopa > Xylocopa violacea. The sequence continues at coordinate 29,642,354 of CAXAJV010000004.1, forward strand.
CGAAGTATAAACTTGTAACTCCATACAATATAAGGAAAATATTCGAATCAGTTAATTTTGAGAAACAGAAATATAAACCCGAGGGAAATAGGAATACTAAAATCTGGAGATCAAAGTAAAAAGAACTCCATGATGTTGGCTGATGTTCCGAAACGGAGGCAATTATTGGTATATGATTTTTTGCATACGATGGATCCAAGAGAGAATAAAATCGACCAGTCCACGGAGATATTTTCCCTTAAAGAGAATTGAAAAATCTAAACGATAAATTTTACCTTATGATCTAAAACAGACACATTAATTAGTATTATCGTACGTACCCGTAATGGTTAAAATAACACCTAATACAAACGAAACAGTAACTACAGAAATAACCAGTCCGCGAAATAATATTTCAAAATCCTCTTGAGACACTTTACTTCGTAAATAATCAACTAAAGCATGAATCTGACAGAGTCCAAAAACTCCTAATGCCTGTGGAAAACAAAAACTGGTTTTATTAGGAAGATTTTTCTGTGAAGACAAAAGCGAATATAATTTCTACTTACAAGCATATGTTCAGAGCTCTGAACAGGTTGGAAACCAACAAATGATATTTGCATAGACAAAATTGTTCCTAAACAGTATAGAATACTGTATGCAATGTATATCCTATGAGAAAATCTGCCAGTCACCATTAAGGTCAATACATGTAAAGGAATTAGATTAATTAGGAATACATAGCCACCCCAAGAAGACACCATATAAAAATATGCAAGAGCAGCACAAGTTGCCCAACAAATTGCTCCAGTTTTGACTGCTTTAATCCACATATAATATGTAAACAGCATACAAAAAATAGCTATGCCCTCGTTATCATAGGATCCTGCTACTGATCGTGATATATAACCAGGAACAATTGCTATCATAGCTGCAGCAAATAATCCTGATGCAGAATCCTTAAAATCATACAAATCACTTTATTTATCATATCAGCAATACCATACTAACAATTAAGCACATTTTTACCTTCAGCTCTTTGGTAAGTAAATAAGTGATAATTGTAGTCAAACTAGAAAATAATGGAGCAAGGAAGACACAAATAGTACGTATGTCTAAAGTAATATTTAGTAACCATGAAAGACGATATAATGCTGCTGATGTTATCATTAAACCTGGATATATTGTTCCTATGACAGAAGTAATTTATATTTAATATATACTAATGTATTTTCTTTAGCATAAAAATGAGTACAGTTATTAGATGAAACATACCGCCAATTATTCTCCCCAGTGGATACCAAACACGATCGTCAAACCAATTATGAAAACTGTAGAATCCATTTTCAGCTAAATATTTTGTTGTGCGATAATTAAAATATGGATCAAATTCATGAATAACACTTTCAAATCTTAAAACTGAGAATAATCTTGTTGCAAAAGCTGGAAAGTAAAATTACATATCAATAGGATTTCTTTGATGCAACAATTCTTTTATGCAAAACTTACATAAAATTGCTGCAAGAGATAATACAGTTAATTTCAAAAGTGTTTCTTGTTTCTGTGCAGACATACGCAAACCTCTTGTCTTCATTAATACAGCCATATTGATGCGGCTGAGGCACTACTTCTTAAATAATTAAGAGACAGCACCACTTCTTTATACAATTTACCTACAAGAACAGAAGAAACTATCTTTTATGTTAAAATATATAATTTATCATATCTTTAAACAATGATGAAAACTACAATTGTCTCACATGCGGAAAGCAATTAAATCTTTAAAAAAAATTGTGTATTGAGAAAATTTTTATTGTGCAATAGTATGTTAAGATAATAACAACAAAAGCTGTAACTGTAGAAGACCACATGGCGTTTGTCACTTAGCTATAGGTTATGATTCCGTAAAAGTGAAGGATAAAAAATGTCGAGTTCAATGAAAACATTAATTAATTAACCAGCAAACGTACTATTTAAACGAACCACAGTGATTACATACTGATCAAACAAACAACAAGGAACTTCGTGTTGTCTATTCCATATCTGACCACGTACACAAAATTACCGGCCGGCGACATATGTACATTTTCTATCGCACATTCGATCGCTCCGCATCGTACATTTATGTAGTTTTATATATATTACGTAAACCGTGATTTGAACTTACGAATTTACGAACTTTACAATACAATAAAGGAATAAAATAACGTCATTCAAATTATTAACTCAGGAACATTGCAACCCGAAAGAAAAAAAGCATAGATTAGAACTGTATACTAGTTAAGCAACCTCCACTTGAAAGATAACATCGAGCGAAACTGTTCAGTGTTCACATAAATGTATCGGTTAGAAAAACAGAAGAACTATCAAAAACAAGTTATTTGGGTACAAAAGTACTTATTAATTATAAATGTTACGGATAAATATAAAACGCCTATTTTCAAAAGTAAAATCGTAATACGAACACGTGATCGTTCGAGTAGTCTATCTAACATGATCTGTATTCTGGGCAACAAGTGCATCTATGTGCACTGTGGTGCATTGTTATTTAATGGTTTATGACTTAATTAGTCCATCGTTCCCGCCAGAGGACCGGTATTTGTATTATGTTTGACGAGATTTGTTTCTTTCCGTTATACTTAAATACAATATTTTTTGGCTTCACCAGATTTGTATTTTTATAACGTTCCATTCCTCGCAAAATGATGTCGCAAGGTAATATTTCATTTATACAAATACATACATCTTTCACATTACATGAGATAATCTAACCTATATCATACAGATCATTACTGCACATTTAAATCATGCAGTTTAATCGTATGCAATAATTCATCAACCTTAATGCTGTGTTATAGAATTAAGAAATTTCGAAATATTCCGTAGACATGTTTATCTTACTCTGACAAAAAAATATTTTTACAAACAGTTGCTTGCACATATACATGTTTTTGGTATCAGTCGAAATATTTTCATAAATCGTGGACAAACAGCTTTTTCTTTAAAATTTGCAGATAAAGAAACCACGGAGGATATGTGGACTCCGTACAAAGAATTACAGAATCTTGTGGAGAGATATATTACCTCGTCACCAACAACTCATGATCTTCAATATCATGAATTTACAGAAGCTCTACGTAATCATAAACAAAATTTTCTGACACTTTTAAAAAATCATGTAGGTGATTATGTGATATCAAGTATTTGAGATTATAGAATAATAAAATACAATAATAGAATACAATGATAAAATTATTATGAGTTTCCTATGTTATACAGCCTCCAAATGTGAACAGCAGAGAAGAAATAACAAAGGGAGCTACAGAGGGTATAACGCTTCCCAGTTTAGGCCATCAACTATTACAAAAAGATTTGATCAGTGAAACTCTTATTATATCAGACATGTATGAACTTAACGAATTTATGGCACTGGACCTTCTATGCACTGCTCAATTGCAAATGCCTCATCATCCTGGCCTTACGAGGGGACTAACAGCAATTTTATTATACTACGATGGAAAGAAAGCACTGACATCAACTTTAAGGATGCTTATACAAGCAAGAATGGGGCATAGCTGGAAAATTGATGCTCCAATTGCCCTTTTGAGACACATCACAGAATATACAAATAAATTACAAGAAGATGGTTTACTGGATAGAATTTTATCGTTATTAGAACAACTGGATCCTGTGAAGGAGCAAGAACTGTTGGAAAAAAATCGAGCCCTAGGTGGACCAAAACACCGTTATATGGTCATGAAGCTTTACAACGATTCTAGACAGGATTTGGCAGATATTTTATATTTGTGGTCTGCACAGTCCTCGTTACCAAATACAATTTTATTCCGTTTAATATCTTTATTAGAAACGAAAAAAATCGAACCAGAAGCAACAGAAGAAGGTCCAGATAAAGTTACACTTGCTCTTATAATGAGTGTGTTAAATGCGATTAATTTTAGTTCGTTACATAGTCGTGAGAATGGTGAAGGTATAAAATATACTTCTTAACTGATTAAAGGTATAATTTTTATGTTATAAAATTTGTGATAATATCTATTGTTTCTCATTTCAGAATTGATCAGTTCTATGCCATTGATCGCAGAGAAAGGAATGCACGAAGAGTTGTATCAGAAATTAATATCTACAAACATTAATTGGGAATGTGCTGGTCTTCGTGGGGTTGTACAGTTCGCTTTTGCGGTTGCTTTAACAACGATTAAAACTGCAGCAAATGTGCAAGGCTTGAACATTACCACTGAAGACGAGAGGCTATTGGAAGCAGCTCTATCAAATAAATGTTTCCATTTTATGGCCGAAATACTATTTAAAAACAAGAGTATATATCACGAAGAATTTTATCTTCGTTACTTTCACTCTCTTATTTCCGATTTCATATTACTAATGCCTTTAAAAGTTAAAGAGCTACGAAGTCGTGCAGATGAATCTATGCGTTTAATCCAAGCATACCAACAAGAGGGAATCGAACCACCATTGAATTTGGATAATCATTTTGAATATTTGATGTTAACAGTAGCGGAATTATATAAGGAAGACCCTTTAAAATTGGAGTTAGTTATGGATTACTGGTGTCACCATACAGACTCAACACATACATCTACTCCTGCTTACATTAATCGCTTACCGTCTAGACAAGTTGCTCTTTTTAAATTCGTACGTCTTGCTGGTGAAATACTACCAGCAGGATTATTTGTGCCATATCTTAAGATGATTGCGACTCTGGGATCATCTCCTCAAGCAGCACGGCAAGCATTTAATTTTCTTAAACCGAATGGTAAATATTCTTTATCTCCCAAATTATTATTCATCTTTGTCGAATAAAATAAACAATGGACAAATATCTATAGGGTCTTCTGGATCAACAACAATTTCCTGGGATCACTTTTTCAAATCTTTAAGCCAATACTATGATAATCTTAGGAAAGAATTGCCGCCTAGTCAAGATACCGTTTATCGTCAGAAAAGTCATCTGAAAGGTATTACACCCGAAGAAGTTAAAGGCCTCGAAGCGGTATTATTAGTCGTGCAAGTGATTGCAAAGTACGACGAGATATCAAGAATAGCAATATGTGATCATCCTGGATGGAAAGTACTACCATCTTTAATAGGTTTGGTCAGTTGCGGAATATCAATTCCATTAAAAAGCGTTTTGATACGGACACTTGCCGCGTTAGCAAGATCACCTGAAAGTTCCTCAACTATATGGCAAAGTTTAGAGGCTGCACAAATACTTTCAACTATACCAACTATAAGCAGTTACCAACCAAGGGGGGTTCAAACCGAATTGGAGGAAATTGAATCGAAGAAAGACGAATATCCATTAACACGAGCAATGTTAGAGCTTTTAGATGTTCTCACTGATTTTCCTGTATTAAGATTATTAGGAATGGGACAACGTAATCCTGGTTTCGATCCATATTTACATTTTATTATTAACACTGTATTTTTGAAGTTCCACACGCGATCGTACAAGAATCCAGGCGAGAAATGGGAAGTCGCGGAGGCTTGTTTAAAAATATTCTCAAAACTGATTAAGCAATATGAACCGGCCGTAGAAGATTTCACTGGATGCAAAGTGGAACTTCAAAGTGGAGAAGTTACGATGGTCAACTCTGCTCCTGGATATCATATAGTGACTCAATTGCACTCTAAATCGGAATTACTTCACGTAATACTGTACGTACTCGATAAAGGCTGCACCACTTTCGACGCTTATGAATCCATACCTGGTAAAAAGAGCCTCGAAAATGGCACTTTATATTGTTTGGAGATATTAGAAAGAGGATTAAAAACACAACACAGTTACATGGCTCAATTAGCTGCCGCAAAATCAATACACAAAATTCTAACTGGATTGTCGAGGCTACTCTTAGAAGTGAATCCACAATCGAAAAAGCCAGATTATATGATAAACGTTGCTAAATACGTTTCATACAGTTCTTGGCTTCCACGACATGCGTTTCATGCTGTCGGTGTTATTCACGAAGTGACCAATGAACCGGGAGCGGATTCTGAATTACTTTCTACATTTACTGCTACTCCTACTTTAACTACAAACATTAGACACGGTTTTGTTGAGTGCTTAGACGCCGATATAACTTTCGATGAAGACGCTGAACAGGAAAAGCAATACGCTGGTAGCTGCAAGGAGCGAATTTTACTTTTAATGATGCAGAGTATCACACGACCTACACCAAACCTTTCGCATTACCTATTAGGATTTAAAATTACTAAAGATATTAGGAAAACCATTCTGCTACAGCCTGGTCTTCTAGGCTTCCCACGAACTTGTTTGCATTCAATATTAGGAATTTTAGAGCAATCTCTTGAACGTGGTCGTGACAAAATAACAGAGGCTTGCTACTGTTTCCTTCACACGTTGGCTGCGAATAATAAGACTTCCGTAGCAGTACTGAGATTTTTACGAACCAGCGTTAATCAGGATTTCATACAAAGGCATCTCTCAAAATTACCATTCGAGGGACAGAATACGGTGACGGAGTTGGGTTGTATGTCATGGTTGTTAAAGACAGCTGCGATCGAGTTGCGAGTCGCTGGCGGAAGCCTGCAGAATTCTTTAGTTCAACGGCTAGTCGGAAACTTTGGCCAAGAAAAAGGGCAAATTGTTCCTTCACAGAAACTCCTGATGGATCTCTTGCATTATATCGAGTTTCAACTTCAATTAGAGCCACCGTTATCTTTAGATTTCTTTGATCCTTCGCAAGTTGAAATGGTTTTAGGACGGTGTAGCGTTCCAGTTGCATTAATGGGAGGTCCTCGACTTATAGACATCAGAAAATTACATTCCTTAATCACAGAAGAATTGGCTGTCACTCAAAATAGTGCAACTGCGACTCAGCGCAATCTTATGCAGCAGGAAGTGCGGAAAATTTTGTCACACGCCTTGAAGAGGAATCAAACAAAGTTATTGTCTTACGCCACAGTGAAATTTGTAGAAGGCTGGTGTCATACAACAGAAATACTCTTTTGTGTCGCAACAAATCAACAACTTCCCACGCCACAGAAACAGAATCTGCTATTAAATCTGTCCCATGATCTGTTACAGAAGATGACATCTTGCGAGGCTTTGAGCGAGATCAAAACTTTAGTATCTGGAACAGTTTTGATGTTACTGGTGCATTTACGAAATAGTTTTATTACGCAAACAGATGCAAACGAATCATTCCCATCGTCACCTTCGAACACAACAATGATGAAGATAATTCTGAGTCATATATTACAATGGATTTTGAACGCAGGCGCCTCCTCACAAAAAGTGATAACTCACTTATATGCAGCTCTACTAAATTTCCTTTGCGTGGTCGGTTTGGAAAAGTCAGAAAGCACGAACATTATCGATTTAATGTATGTGAGTCAGTTGGATAGTTCAGTGAACAGAGTGATGCCTCTCCAAGAACGTTCCCATCGATATGCAACGATACAAGTAATAAATAGTTTTGGAAATCAATTGATGGACATTTTATGCCACAATTGCTCGGGTGGTCACGACGTTTGTAAAATGTTAGCGTTATCCTGTTTGGATAAAATCTTAGAACTGGATTATGACAATGCTTGGATCATTTATTTGGCTAGCAGAGGCTATTTGAAACATATGATAGATAGTCTTTTAGAATCTGACAATATGTTACGATGTATGCTACAACCAGAGCCCCAGACTTTACGACCACTATACTTGTATGAGGCAAAAATGGCTACATTTTGTAGAATGGCTTCTACGAGGTTGGGTGCTGAAAATCTCTTAGAAAATAAAATCTTATCATGTATGTCGAGCATGATTGTTTTTGATCATCATCCAGATGTTCACATAGGATTTGAAGGAGGCGACTATTCATTCATACCATCTCTTGGTCAACGTTATCAACAAATCTTCTTGCCAGCTTTATATCTTTGTGATGCCCTCCTCACTACTCTCGGAACGGAAAATCAATCCTGTGCTATACAAGTATGTGGATTTCTACAAAGCCATCGAGACACTATTGAAATGATATTGAGAAACGCTTTCCCAGAAGCAAATACGCTTTTCTTAAAAGAAATTGCCTGTCTTACGGGAGTAATATCTCGATCTGCAAATATTGATATGTATAAACTGGTAGATGATGAGCTAGCTAAATCCGATTTTGATGATTATAAATTAGAAGACGTTAGCGGAATGAGAGAACTTCGCGCTCATCTTTATCGCTTGCAAAGATTAATGCTGTCACTGTTGCAAAAATTCCAATTGCAGTCAGCTCCGGTTCGCTTAAGTCACGAACAAGCAGAAGCGAACCAACAACATATCTCTCGCGTACAGATTATTGCAAATATTATGCTGTATACGCGTAATCAAATGCAACATAGTAGAATGGATCAGAAAATTAGGAACGTGTTGTTTGAACCCCATTTAACGCTGAAACCAGGGGACAACAGGATGAAAGACACATTTGGTGGTGTGCATTTGGGAACGATCGTCGATCAATTAGTCTCGGTTACAAATTTATTACATGCTGAATTACCGCACATCGATACTCTTGGTAAAAAATCAGCAGTAGTAGGAGAAATGAGTACAACTGAATTAAAAGAATATATGTCCGAGGACGAAACAGAATTTGATGTACAGAAACAACGAGTAATAGCTGAACAACGATTGAATCGTTGGATAAAGGAGAAACGTAAAACCATCAAGTATTGTTCTTTGATAATTGAACATGCTTTGTACATTCTTTGGAGTCACTTAGATTTCTATATGATACAAGTGATATCGCGACACAGTCGAATGCAAGGTAAAAATGCATATGTTAAACATACTATAACAAAATTTATTTACTAGCATTAAATATGATATTGAAGTTATCTTTTTCTCAATTTCAGTATCTTCTGGAGGTATAGATGAAGATATGGTGGCATGGAAAGTATCATCAGAAACATTAATGGAATTAAAACAAGGTCTTGTTTCTACATTCACAGATAGTTTTGTTACACAATTATTAGATATGCATAGCGAATACGCGACAGTAGATCACAGCTTTATCGAAGCCCTTATTAGAAGAATTAAAAGACTACTGCAGTTTATAATTGTACAGTAATATCGCGTCTACAATTTCGAATGTATAAGAACATATTTTTTTACATATCCATGTATTTATGAACAGTTGTCGACACTCTTTAAAAACAGTATTTATTACAAAAATTTATGACAAACATTTCACTATTATTGTGAGTATAATTTCCAATAATTAATTTCCGTATATGTAAAATTTTCTGAAAAAATGTATTTCATACTTCCATTAAACTAATATTCTCCAATTGTGATTGAATATCTATAAAATTGTTAATGTATATCATTTTTATAACATTTTGATAGGCGCAATAATATATAAAAAACATTTTCATAGTTGTTTTGTTACTATATTAATTGTATTGTAATATTTAAATTAATAAATTAAATATTACAATATTTTCAGTCTACTCTTACTTAAAAAAGAGAAGAGTATTTTTCAAAAAAATACTTTGAGTATTTTTTAAGAAGTAATAATAGCCTCATCCCAAGGCCCATAAATATTATCCTTATATTTCTGACATTTTATGTACCAAAAAGGACAAATGAAATGTAAAAATAATATAGTTGCAACAAAGACATAAGAAAGAGTTTGTGAAATAAGTAATAGAGAATAGAATGTACTACATGTTAAGAAGTTCGATATTAATATTTTACTACTTAATTTATGCATTAAAAATGGTAACAGAACGAAACATTGTACAGATACAGTGAGAAGAGAAAAAGCATGCAATGGAGATCTTAATCTAGATGCTAGCATTAAAGAACCAAAAATTGAAGATGTAATAGATAAAGAATCAGACAAGGAAATTTGCAACGAACCATATTTGCTGAATATTAAATGCACCAAGAACATTAATATCGTCATGGCATAAATTGTGTCTGTACTAATGGTTTCGGTTAATGTTTTTAGCACTGGTGATAAAATGTAACCAAATGTAAGAAAAATTAGAGCTGTTCTGATATGTTTTGTTAATTTGATCAAAGTACTCGGTTCCCTAAAACAATATATAAAATAACCAAATACTGTTAACATTACACTGGACATGAAAATGACATCAGGGCTAGCCCATTCTTTGTCTAACCAAACGAATATTATAACAAAAAGGATCACAATATTTAGCTGTATGCATATAGTTGCACCAAAAGTAATTGCTTCTATTAGTGTCACATTATGTGGTTTTATATTTTTACGTAATTGTTCCAAAAATGAGTTGTCCGTATAATTGTCCGGCAAACCACGATTCTCGTATAAATTCTTCTGCCATTGCACCTCTGTTGTCATTATGTATTCTACACTTTACTTCGACAAAAATCTGACATTCATTGATTTAATACCATCGTTAATCAAACATTATCGTTAAATGATGGTTAACATGTTTATGCATGCTTTGGTAATTCTTAACTTGTACCGTTGACTGGATTTTTTCCTTTCGCATTACACTCTACAAAACAAACAAAATAATTTTTATTGATTTTAAATCGTAACTATTCGTAAATCAATATATTGCTAGACATTACAATTAAACCTTACATTCTGATAAAAAGAAATCTACTGAGAAATATTGATGTAAAAGTTTTATTAGAAATCATTCAATTATAAAATATTTTTTCGAATAGTAGTTTTCTTTATCAAAACCTTATCTGCATTAACCAATGGAATGAAATTCGTAATCGAACGATTATGAATGAGAGTATGTATTTTTCCATACTTTCTGTTACTTCTCACGATATAACCAACAATCTTGTAATCGTTTTAATCGTAGTTCACGCGAACGTATGTCAATTCTTTAAAAAACAAATGCGTAACATGTAACTATTATTTGGAACAATTCGAATGTAACGTATTCCAAAGAAATGAGAAACAATACGTTACTTGGATCTTAAATATCTTTGTTTAGACACATGTAAGTAAATAATTTTATTTTTTCTTTGATTCTTTCAAAATACATATTTTTATGATATTTTCAATAAAAGAAATATCATATCTTTATTATTTTTATTTCTACTTAAAAGTATACAAGTACTTCCTGTTCTGTTTTACTACTTTACAGTACACAGTCATCAAATATTCTGTTACTGTACAACAAACTTCTAAGCAAAGATGCAGAAATTTAGACAAGCTCAAGCTGAAAATAAAAGAGCAATTAACAAATATTTGGAAGCAAATGCCTATTTGGAATCATCGAGTGAGGATGAAGAGGATAAAAATGAAGAAGATATACAGAATGTGGTTGGAAAAGTATTATCTGCCTACCGAGGAAAAGAGGCGGATGCAGAAAAAATTTTGTCATATTTAATTAACACTTTTCAATCTGGTAATGCTGTTTGTCTTATATGCATTTCAACAGTAAAAAAAACTGATGCAGTACGTACTTGTAGAATATAATAAAATAAATTTTGGTACATTGTAATGTACATTTTAGATAATTCATGTAATGTTTTAGATTTGGAACTGTAGTAAATGTTTTGCTTTTTTGCACCTGTCGTGTATTTTACACTGGATACAAGATAGCTTGAATGTTAAACGTGAGAAAGGTGTAGCACTAATTTGGGCATGGTAAGAATATTTTATAGCGTGCTGTATAATATTCTCTTTTAAATATAACTGTATTTATTATATTTAAAAAAATATTACAGTCCAAAATGTCGTATGGAATATGGGCAACATGAAATTCCACGAAATTATAAATGCTTCTGCAAAAAGCTCACTGATCCAACATATCATCCATGGAATATTCCACATTCTTGTGGAGGAACATGTGGCAAACCTCTACAACCAGAGTGTGGTCATAAGTGTGTTCTACTTTGCCACCCTGGACCATGTCCTCCTTGTGCAAGAACAATATCTATCCAATGCTATTGTGGCAGAGAAATGCCGCAACGACGATGGTGCAATGCCAAAGAATGGAGTTGCGGTGCCACATGTAATAAAAAATATAAACTATGTTCACATGTTTGTAAAGAAATATGCCATTCAGGAGAATGTCCACCTTGTTCTGAAGTCTTACTTTTGAAATGTCATTGTAAGAGTAACGAAGAACTAAAGAAATGCTCTGAAGGCATGTGGGTTTGCAATAAACCTTGTGGTAGACTGTTATCTTGTAATGTTCATACATGCCAAAGTACATGTCATTTAATCGGCGATTGTGGAATCTGTCCATTAGAAAAAAATAGAACGTGTCCATGTGGGAAGAAGCGCTATGCTATTTCTTGCAAACAGGAACAATTACCTACTTGTGGTGACACGTGTGGTAAATTGTTAGATTGCGGATCACACTATTGTAATATGAGATGTCATGCTGATCGGTGTGGGCAATGTTTGGAGGTAGTAACAAAATCATGTAGATGTGGCAGCTATCAAAAAGAGATTGCATGTGGCAAAGAGTTTCATTGCAATAAGAAATGTACGCAAATGCGTTTGTGTGGGAGACATTTGTGTAATAAAAAATGCTGCGATTGTTTGATCAAGAGTACGTATAATATCTGTGAGAAAATATGCGACAATACTCTAAATTGTCGTAAACACAAATGTTCTGCTCCTTGTCATAGTGGACCATGTTATCCATGCGCACGAACAGATGTTATTCAGTGTAGATGTGGATATAATAAAATTAGAGTACCATGTGGTATAGTAAAAAAAATAAAACCACCACCTTGTAACAAACCATGTAAGGTGCCGCCGATTTGTCACCATCCGAAAAGAGAAACTCACAAATGTCATCAAGGTGCTTGTCCACCCTGCAAAAAGATTTGTGGCTTAGTGTATAAACGATGCAATCATTCTTGTGTTGCTGTTTGTCATACTAAAGTTTGGGTGAAAGTGAATAAAAATGACGTAAAAGCACAACCAGCTGGACCATGGGATATACAAAAAGAAGTCAAACAGCTCAAAACTTTACCGTGTCCACCATGTGAAGTTTCAGTACCAGTTACGTGTTTAGGAGGACACGAGACACGTCCGTGGCCTTGTCATATGGCCAAGCCTACGTCTTGTGGAAGACCATGTGGAAAAATGTTACCATGCACGAATCATACATGCGAATTGGTCTGCCACAAAATACCATCATCTGCAGAAGATAAAAATGGTACTCCCTGTATGGACTGTGAAAAACCATGCCTATTTCCACGACCGCAAGGTTGTACGCATTTGTGCCCAAAACCTTGTCATCCAGCACCATGCAGCCCTTGCAAGCAATTGGTTAAAATTTCATGTCATTGTGGTATAAGTACTTTATATCATAGATGCTTTCAATTAACATCAGCTAAAACTGAACAACGTAATGAATTGCTTAAATGTGGAAACCAATGCCCCAAAAATGTAATATAATTATTTAGATTACTTATGACTGCATTTAATGTTACACGTACCATTTGCAATTAAACAATTGTATTTTTTTTAGTATCCTTGTGGACATCGGTGCATGAATAACTGCCATCCAGGTCTGTGTACAAATGAAGAAAAATGCAACAAAAGGGTGAAGCTATTCTGCGCATGCAAACGTATTAAGAAAGATTTCATCTGTTTCGAAATGCAGAAAGTAGAAATTCATATAGAATGCGATGATATTTGTGATAAATTAAAGCATGAAAAACGCCTAGCTGAAGCCGCGTTTTTGGAACAGAAAAGACAGGCGGAAGAATTACGTAATCAGCAGGAAATTGAAAAGTTTGAACGAAAATTTAAGCCCCGTCGTAAAGGAAAAGATAAGTTTGATAAAAGACAATTACACAGAGAAACGTGTAATAATTATAGAAAATATTATATTTTAGCCCTTTTAATATGTTTGGTAGGTATTGTTATATTTTACCTGAGTGGTTAAAAATTTTGAATAAAAATATATATTTCACGCGCACAACTTTTTATAATTATCATTGCAGAAAAACAATTTAGATTTTATTACAATCTTATATTTTTATTTCTGTTTGAATATATTACTACTTAAGACATTTTTATAATAATAATGTAATTTATAGTGTATAATTTTTGGATTAGTGCTTGTGCCATAAAATGACGAAATCCAAAGAATTTTTTAAGTTCACTTATTATACATGTATATGATTTATGAACGTTTAGGTTTGATGATACATAGAACTTTGCAGGGCAGTACAAGATATTGTACTTGATGTTTATTTTACTATGTAACGTCTGACGTAAAGAAATTTTGTCAGTTTAATATGAAATTATAATTAAAGCGTTTGAAGTCACATACCTGTGATTTATTTTTCTTTTTGCGTCTTCTCAATATCATTTCCAACTCAAATTTACCCACAAATTTAAGTGTAAGTTGACAAGAGGGAGCCATCTATTGGAACGTAATAGTTGAAGCAGATATTCAGGTTGCTATTAGAGGTTAAGTTGTATTTACAAAGCAAACTGGTCTATGTTTAAATTAGTGGATTGACAAGAATTCAAGAATGGCAGTTCCATCAGTTTCACTATCAACGAGAAATAAAAAACATTTTTTAGGTGTTCCAGCACCTTTAGGATATGTTGCTGGTGTGGGAAGAGGGTAATTTATAAGAAAACAATAGTATTTCGTTATCGTAAGCTTCCTTTCGACGGACTAAAATATTAACATATTACGTTAATACATTGTTTTTTAGAGCTACTGGATTTACAACTAGATCTGATATTGGTCCAGCTCGAGATGCTAACGATGTTTCGTAAGTAGTCGTGTCATATTCAATTTTTAACTAATTTGGTTGCTATGACTGATAGTTTTTTTATATTTCATTTATAGAGATGATAGACATGCTCCACCCACGAAAAGAACAAAGAAAAAAGAAGAAGAAGAAGAAGACGAAGAAGATTTAAATGATTCTAATTATGATGAATTTTCTGGATATGGAGGCTCTTTGTTTAGTAAAGTAGGACATCCAACGATAATTCTACCAAATGTTTATAATTTTATATTTTACATTATTAAATAACTAAATACTTTGCAGGATCCATACGATAAAGATGATGAAGAAGCTGATGCTATTTATGAGGCCATAGACAAGCGAATGGATGAAAAGCGTAAAGAGTACAGAGAAAAGAGGCTCAGAGAAGAATTAGAAAGGTATCGACAAGAACGCCCTAAAATACAACAACAATTTTCAGACTTGAAGAGAGAATTAGTAAATGTGAGCGAGGAAGAGTGGAAAAATGTTCCAGAAGTTGGTGACGCTAGAAATCGGAAGCAACGGAACCCACGGGCAGAAAAGTTTACACCATTACCAGATTCTGTACTTGCACGAAATCTGGGTGGGGAAACATCCACTAGTATAGATCCATCGAGTGGTCTAGCATCTATGATGCCTGGTGTAGCAACACCAGGAATGTTAACACCTACAGGAGACTTAGATCTCAGAAAAATTGGACAAGCAAGAAACACTTTAATGAATGTTAAATTGAATCAAGTTTCTGATTCTGTAGAAGGACAAACAGTAGTAGATCCTAAAGGTTATCTCACTGATTTGCAAAGTATGATTCCAACTTATGGTGGTGATATTAAGTAAGTAAAAGAAATATTTTATATGTATTAGCACTTAAAAGTAATTTAATGAATTTTACACTATTTTGCATTTAATTTCAGTGATATTAAAAAAGCTAGATTATTATTAAAGTCTGTGAGAGAAACAAATCCTAATCATCCACCAGCATGGATTGCTTCTGCTCGATTAGAGGAAGTTACAGGAAAAGTGCAGGCTGCACGAAATTTAATAATGAAAGGATGTGAAGTGAATCCTACATCAGAAGATTTATGGTTAGAAGCAGCCAGACTTCAACCACCAGACACAGCTAAAGCAGTAATCGCTCAGTCTGTACGACATATACCAACGTCAGTTAGAATTTGGATCAAAGCTGCGGATTTAGAAACAGAGACGAAAGCGAAAAGAAGAGTGTATCGCAAAGCATTGGAGCATATTCCAAATTCAGTGAGATTATGGAAAGCTGCAGTGGAATTAGAAGAACCTGAAGATGCGCGTATATTGCTCAGTCGAGCAGTCGAATGTTGTCCAACTAGCGTAGATTTATGGCTTGCTCTAGCTCGATTAGAAACTTATGACAATGCCAGGAAAGTGCTTAACAAAGCAAGAGAAAATATTCCTACTGACAGACAAATTTGGACAACTGCTGCAAAATTGGAAGAGGCAAATGGAAATAAATATATGGTAGAAAAAATCATCGATCGTGCTATATCTTCATTAAGCGCGAATGGAGTAGAAATTAACAGAGAGCATTGGTTTAAAGAAGCTATGGAGGCTGAAAAGGCTGGAGCCGTACATACATGTCAAGTTATTGTTAAAGCAATTATTAGTTTTGGAGTAGAAGAAGAAGACAGGAAACATACGTGGATGGAAGATGCAGAAACTGTAAAACCTTATATTTTACTTATATTTGATCTAATACTGGCATATGTATACAAGGTATTTGTGTTTTTATTGTTTTAGTGTGCTCAACAAGGGGCTTTGGAATGTGCTCGAGCAGTTTATGCTTATGCACTCTCGACATTCCCAAGTAAAAAGTCGATTTGGCTGCGTGCAGCTTATTTCGAGAAAACTTATGGTACACGAGAATCTTTAGAGTCTTTGCTTCAGAGAGCAGTTGCTCATTGCCCAAAGAGTGAAGTACTTTGGCTTATGGGTGCGAAATCTAAATGGTTAGCTGTAAGTAAAACAAATTTTTAAAAAGTGAGATCTTTGATTAGTTTTCTCATAATTTATGTATAATGTTTTTCTTTCTTCATTTGAAGGGCGATGTTCCAGCAGCAAGAGGTATCTTATCTCTCGCATTTCAAGCAAATCCGAATTCGGAGGAAATTTGGTTAGCAGCTGTAAAGTTAGAATCAGAAAATTCTGAATATGAAAGAGCTCGACGATTACTTGCGAAAGCGAGAGCTTCTGCTCCAACACCTAGAGTAATGATGAAGAGCGCAAAATTGGAGTGGGCTCTAAACAACCTCGATGCGGCCTTACTACTTCTAAAAGAAGCTCTTGAGGCATTTGATGATTTTCCTAAATTATGGTTAATGAAAGGACAAATTGAAGAACAACAAGGAAACTTGGACAAGGCTTTGGAAACGTACAATCAAGCTGTAAGCTGTATTAAGTTTTACTTTTAAATTTAACAATTAAATTTTATCTATTTTTAATCTTGATACGTTTTCTAGATTAAAAAATGTCCAAATTCTATTCCACTGTGGCGCTTATTAGCACAGTTAGAACATAGAAAAGGCCAAATTACCAAAGCTAGATCAGTTTTGGAAAAAGCACGTCTAAAAAATCCCAAAAATGCAGAGCTTTGGTTAGAAGCTATCAGAAACGAATTAAAAACTGGTGGTGTTAGAGATATGGCAAATACGCTTATGGCAAAAGCACTACAAGAATGCCCAACATCTGGTTTACTCTGGGCAGAAGCAATCTTCATGGAACCTCGACCACAGAGGAAGACGAAAAGTGTTGATGCTTTGAAAAAATGTGAACATGATCCTCACGTACTTCTTGCGGTATCCAAGTGAGTAAGCCAGAATTAAATATTTTATTTTTTGAGATGCTATGTACATGTGTGTGTAAATATTGTTCAAATAATCATTACATAGGTTATTCTGGTGTGAACATAAAATTACCAAATGTCGAGATTGGTTCAATCGAACGGTTAAAATAGATCCAGATTTAGGAGATGCATGGGCATATTTCTATAAGTTTGAACTTTTAAATGGAACAGAGGAGCAGCAAGAAGATGTACAAAAACGATGCATTGCCGCGGAACCTCATCACGGTGAAAATTGGTGTAAAGTATCAAAGAATATAGCAAATTGGTGCTTAAGCACTGATCAGATTTTAGTATTAGTTGCAAAAGATCTACCAATTCCAATATAATATTTTCAATAACTTTAAGCCCCAATATTTTGTATATATACGTATTTTATAAGAACCTAGTCGTAATAATAGAATAAATAATGTTCTAAACACATTACGAAATACACAGTATTTTGTATACTATAAGCGTAAGAATTATTTTCTTAATTTATTATGCATATATTGAGTAAATTTTTTAATTTATTTTTTAGACAACATATTTTTCGGAAAATGTAACAAATAATATTTCCCAAATCCCTAATTAGTGAAAGAAATTAATTGTTTTACGATATTGCCATGATATTTCTAACTCCTGGAAATACTCAACGGGACTGCCATATGACGCGCAGCTGGGATAACTGAAAGATGAGTCACTCCAGCTCTCGTCAACCCCTAAAAAGTCCTTCAATCCTACCACCCTATTCATTGGATCAGAAATAGCAGCGAAGCATTCCTTCAGTATATAAATATTTCTACCACAACTAGGAGTATACCCAAAATTAATGTGCGCATTATAGAAAATAATCATAAGGTGGTGGAAAACAAGAAATAATAGTTGGAATAAAAGTACAGAAAGTGAGTTTACGCTTGAAAAACGTGAAACTTTTACATGCATTGAATGCAAAATCGTCGCTTGTCGCAAAGGGTGAGTCAGCCACCCTCCCGATGACGGTCAAGGAGACGATTGGAGGAAGCGTTCGAAGGATGGAAGGAGGAAAAGAGAGATAGAAAGTAAAAGAGAGAGAAATGATGCCATACGATTGGCCGTCGCTCGGGGTCGGAATTTGTGGTGGGGGTTTGAACACAGTTGTAAGCGTAGGATCGGTAGAAGGAAGAGTGGAGAAGAGTGACTCGCCGGCATTACCTGGTGTTACGTGCCACGGAATCACTAGCCGGTCAGTCAGTGTACTGCCTCCATCCTGCCCTTGAACACTCGGCTGGACGGTGTTTGCGCTTGCCTACCTCTCCAAGTGACAACTGTCAGGTCAGTGCTCTTTGTCGCCGACGCATTCTATCTATGGCCGTTTAAATTGCATGCCATCGCGCTGCGCTTTGCTCCAAGTGAACAAAAACGTACGGTGCTACTTTTCGTCAACATTTCCAAAAACAGATCGGCTCTCTGCGGTTATATACCGGTTGAAGAAAGGTAGTATCACGATCGTGTACTTATGCCTGTTTTTTTAATATGGTGTGCAAACTAATCGAAAGCGATCGGTATTCGCGAGTCGTTTTCACTCTTTTTGAAGTGAAAATTCAACAATTGATAACACACTTTCAAAGTTATTTCAAAGTTATCGATCGTCTCCACTATCCACCGATCGAAAATGGAGGGGTGTGGTCAAGCCAGATACATTCTGTATATGTACCAATTTCAATTGTCCCTATGAACCAACAGGTTTTTCATTATTTTTCTCTCTTTCTCAAATAGTAGGCGTCTGAAATATTTCATGGTTTATTGACGTTCTTTGTTAGAGCATATTTGCAGTTCATGAATATTTGGCAAAAAAATATCGTAGCCGTCTACAATTCATGTTTTATCAAATCCGTGAAATTCCTATTTTTGAGTATACCTATAAATACTAAAAATAATAATTGAGTTTCCTATAGTTATACCAAATACATGGAATTACAGAAATATTACCCTAAAGATACCTTATTTATTTTTGGGTTCTTTGGTATCCCTACGTTAGGGTCTCTATAGGATGGGATAAGGGCGTGGTTTTGACAGATGCACTCCGCTGCGCATCAGGCACGCAAATGCGTTTTCTGGTTGCCGACTGGAGACCACGCTTTTATCTTCTTGTAGTCACAAGTATTTCCTACATTTCGTTATGAGCTGCATTTCTAGAAAAATGAATACTCCAATATTAATTCGCTTATTTCGAGAAGTATTTTTTAATTTAAGGAACTTTATGAATTTCTTAATAAAAATTGATATTTTAATAAAACAAGTATAGTCGCCGCACTGTAATATAATGCGAATTGCATACTTCTCTAATTAAAGTGATACGTCTTTGCGCGTAATATCTTCATAAGGGAGAATCCGGCGGTATTTGCATCTTATCATGTCTTGAACGAGTTTGCTTGTTTCAAGGCAAGCGAGCAGATCTTTCGAATAAACAAAACGGTCTAGAAATTTTATTTATTAATTCTTGCCGTGGACGTAATTTTTATTTGCGACGTTTCTCATATGCCTATCAAATCGACTTACCTCTTCAGTATAACAAGCATGATGATTTTTGCTTATTGTTATTTAATTGCAAACAGATTTTTGTAATATCATAATTCTACTTATTCGAAGAAGAAATCGGGGGGATCTATTTGTTCTTCGATGATTCAGATACATATTTACAAATGCCTACGTGTCAGTGCAAAAAGAATCGAGATCGAGGTGAATCCCACGCGAAGTATTAAAAAATCAGCTTTTTACCATTGACCATGAAAGCCGAGGTCGTCAATACGTTATGTAGTACACATAGATAGCCGTGGAGAGTTCAGGAACCCCACTCTTCGACCCCCGCATTGCCAATCGATGAAACCGTCTGCCAGCAGTCGACCGCTCCCCTGGTGCAACCCCGTATGTATAAAACCAATACATACACATACCCACAGATGCAACCGCGCGTGCACCGCTATTTCATTCACATTCCGGAAGAGAAATATCTTGAGATACCTCCGAGCACCTTCAAGGTCGACCTTGCTCTAGAACATAACCCAAAAAGCACGTTTGAAATGGAAATTTGAGATAATGAAACAATTCGCAAAAGAAACGTAAATAATACCACAAAAGGATTTTA
The DNA here is from genome assembly GCA_963969225.1 of Xylocopa violacea. Classification (NCBI taxonomy): domain Eukaryota; kingdom Metazoa; phylum Arthropoda; class Insecta; order Hymenoptera; family Apidae; genus Xylocopa; species Xylocopa violacea. Next base: position 29,663,051 of record CAXAJV010000004.1, read on the forward strand.
TTTTTCGTTTAGAAGTATATCTTGGAGGAGCTATACCATTTACCAGACGCTACTTCGTTTATATCTAATGAACTTGCGGTATTCGATTATACCCTTCTCTATTGCAACAGAATATTGCTGGTGTGTGGAATCGTAATAACGAAAGCACTCTGCACTTTACAAGATTGGGTCAAAAGGTCCTCTACAGATTTCATTCGGCTCATTCACGGTGTGTGTACCTTAGTACTCGTTCACGAAATCTTGATCGCTGAAGAGGGTCCTTTTTGCGTCGGTTGTTACGACGAGATCGCGGTACAATCCACTGTATGACGTGTTTCTATCCATTTTCATGGATTTCGTATTTTACTCGAATTTCTCGGCTAATTGACTCACAACCTGCAAGAACATATAAGAACACATCAGCATTTTTATTCTTGACGCTTGGTTATTCTACAATTATAAATATTAATATTTATTAAGTGCATTAATCTGTTGAAGTTCGGTATATCAATCTCTAATGTAGAAAAACTGGTATGAAGTTAAAACTCTATAGTGAGAACTCCTTCAGTATTTCCGAATTTAATGAAATTTGTTCCACAAAAGAAGTACCAAAAAGCGTATCCCCCACCAGATCTATGGACAGGATGAACCGCTTGGTAACACGTTATACGCCCCTGAACGTACGCGCCACCGCTCGATACGATACGCGCGCGTCCAGGGTTCGTTAGCCGTCACGGTCGCACGAAAGAGGGAGAGAAGGAAAAAGAGGGAGAAAGAGGACGGTTTGAATCGCGTTTGTTCGACATGGAATCATTGCAAGCAAACGCATTTTCTAGCCACACGCTCTTTTACGTGGGTATTCTACGGTGCACGTAGGTGGCCAAACGTGTGTGCAGCTCACCATTACTACCAACCGGTCGATACAGCCGCAACACTGGTTCGACACAGAAATGAACTGCTGCATACGCCACTGACGATCCTCTATTAAACGCGATTACCCAAGTTAATTGGCATACTGCGCCAACTCGTTAGCCGTCAGCCATAAGACCTTTCTTTACCAGAAACGCTTTGCAGAATTACCAATCTTAATGCACTACATCGAATACGTTTATACTTGACTAATTCCAAAAACCATTCCTTCATTTGGTAAATTACGTGGAAGTAGTTCACTAGTTTCCTTCGTAGCCGCTTTAACGCCTTCTTAACTGAAAATACATCAATTATGCGCGTAATATATTGGACGACGTTGAAATTCTAATAATTAATATTACTAATGTGATGGTAGAACACTAAGGGTGCTTTCCTTGGATGATTGCACCTAATTAAGTCCGAATCTCTCCACGAGAACATGTTCAATCTCGCGATGAGCATAGCTCGTTGACGCGTATATACACCGACGGATCCTGCAAACCGGCTAGCGTGAGTCGGCGCGAGCAACCTAGTTTCCTTATTAACTTGCAGACCTCTTTTCTCCGTGCGAGATCAAGTAGGATTTATCGTGATTTCTCTTCGGACACTGGCGTACCGAGACCGTTTTCAGTCCTTTTCCAACACTACCTTCTCCTCCTTCAATTCTTCCACCTCTTCGCGGTTGTACCGGGATAACTCAATGAGATAGGTACATCTTTGAAAGCCATCGAGAACCATCGGTGCTTTCCGGACTTTTGTGAAATCGACCGACTTAACGCTGTAACATGCCAGCGAAATTGTTCAGCTTGAAGTTGCGTGAATTTTAGCATTTCTGTAAACGAGCAAAAGATGTTCCTGGCTTCTAATTAAATTTATCTTTATTTTGCACAAATCTCTGCAGTACTAAAGAAGTGGATGTAATTTAGAATATCGGAATCATGCACGGCTGCCACAAGATGATTAATCTATGTACGCGTACCAAGCATTTGATCGTGTCCATCTTCTATTCGTTTCGTTAACCGTTATGTAGAACGCGTACAAGCGATTGCCTCGGTATTTGTGCACTCGATGCAAAACTCGCACATGCATATATATCGAGGATGGGGAGAGAAGAAATATTCAACAAGCGGATACGTAAAGGACACGAGTATACTCCACGGTTGCGTATTCAGCCTCTTTCGAGCTCTCTCTATATACAGCCATACGACCGGCTACCATATAAGGACCTATACACAGCCTTGTCGATGCTGACCCACCGTTGGAACGTATCCCTCGAAACGCTCTCCTGGAGCCACTGCTGTACGCTTATCTGCGCCTTCACCTTTATTAGAATCTGTAATTCATTCAATCCTACTATTTTTATTCTGCAGCATTCAGTTTTATTAATTTGTTTTTGTCTAAAAAATAAATATTTGTTAATAATTGTCTTCGTATCTAATATAGTCGTGAAACGTTTGAAAAATAACATAAGAGACTGAACTGTTGGAGGATAAAATTCGTTTCTTGATGTTTTTGGAAAACTTGAACAATACATTAGATTACCAAGTGTCGATTCTACTTGTAGTGAAAAGTTTAATACCTCTTATTTTTGCAACAAATAATTTTATTTCCATTAGATGATAACGTGACTTCTGAAAGCACGGTGCCGTAGTTGTGTTTGAAAACGCTGATAAAGTATTTCGCAATTTTTAACCAGTGACTCTGCTTTATGGAATGTAAAAGTCCCCTTTGAACTGTTTTTAGCCTGATGATATTTTCGTCCGTTAAAAGTGATCGTCGAAAAGCCTAAAAGTAACGAGTATAAGCGATGTAAATGGGGAAAAAACAAAATGGGAGAGAAAACAGAGAAAGAAATGGAAGGGAGAGTCCGACGAACATGAGTCATTCTAGCTTCAGTGGTGCACAAACTTCTGTAATTATAAGCCCTTGTGGTTTGAACATCTGATATTATAATAATCGTTCCTCATTTTTTACAGTCTCCAACGCAATGAATGTAATATCGCAATGAATCCTGTACCTGAAAATAGGCATCCGTTTTAACGTACAATATTCGATGTTCTAAATTTCTCCAGACAATGTGAACACGAACTGCCATCATTTGGGCACCGCTGTTCTTATAATTGTAAAACGCAAAAGCTCATATGACGAACTTGCGAGTTGTCTGCGATGCAACGTAAATGGACTATCAATTATTTTTCGTCGCGCAACGCAAGCATTTTTCTATTCACCTTGCATTTATTTTATAAATTCATACCTTCTTGAATGTACACGTACTACGAGAGTTTTTAATTTATGAGTTATCGCTTATTATTTTCAGTGTATTTTGTTGAATTTTAAAATGGCATAAAAAAATAAGTATAACAGTTTTAGAAGAAATCTATTATTTCCTATGTATAAAATGAAATATAGAATGAGAAGTTATACTGTGAATAAGAATCTTGGTTCATAAAAATGCCGACGATTTAGTATGATATTATACAGGAGGATATGTGACCAGAAAGGAAATGTGAAGAAACACGGACCGGAAGTAACGAGCTTTTGCTGCTTCCGCTTCGTAACGCGTTAGTTACCCGCGTATAATACGAAATTTAGACAACAAAAAGTCACCAAATAAATTTGAATTATAATAAATAAAATATCGCAATCTCCTTGACTCTTCTTTTAATAACATTTTTACGCGAGCTGAATTCAAACAAAGATACGATTAAACAAGTCCGCTAATTGGAATTAACCGAACCAGCGCATTTTAAGATGTTACATGTCCGATTATGTTCCAACATAATTATGGTTACTCCGTTATTCTTACAAAAAAAGGAACAAGGGAAGACCGGAAATGCTATGCGAGCAACACTTGCCTACCTTTGTATTTGCCAGAAACGATTCCGTTATTTGTTCGGAATTTATGGCATTCGTATTCCTTTATTCCGCATCTCTCACAAAAACGCGGACAATTCTTTGCCTTCGTTGTTTTTGCATGGAATATCAGAGAAGTAATACAAACCATAATTTTGAACCCTGAAAAATAACAATTAAGAACAAAATCTAGGGTATACAATGGCAACAATGATCTACAATAAATTAATCGTCATTTTTCATACAAGCTTTAAACTTCGTTACTTTTGTCCTACCCAATATTTAACGTGTATACGATACAGAGTAAATTTCAATATTTAAATACGAAACTCGAAATAAACGCGTCAAAGTACGTATAGGTTATGCGTTACATTCGTTGATATGTTCCGGCGGTTCTATCAATGCCCATTGAATTCGCGAGAAACATTCAATAATATCGAAACGACTCTCGATATATGTGCAGACTCGAGTGCGCATTTTACGTTCGTAGGATTCCTTCCTTTCCCGGCAAAACGATAACAATGAACCGTCATCGCAGATATACGTTTTCTGCTAATTTCTATACGTCAAACACTTCGAATCGTCGTTACCCGGGTAAGAAAAGGTACGAATTGAAAGTCAAAGCGTGTGCTGCGACTCTACACGGTAGCATTGGGAGATGGTATCTTCTTTTGATCCTTGAATTCTGTACAAACTACGATTTATTTCCATTAACATTCGATATTGGTAATTTGTTGGTTTTTATATTTGTGATGAATAAAATACAGATCTCGGTGTTTGGGATGTTTACAGAACAATTAGTTTCTCTTTTGTTATGGACACGTGCCCGTTTTCCTGGCTATCATTTGCTAAACTAAATGTGTAAACAAAAACATATCGCAGCGGCGGAAAAAACTCGAGGGTACGTTTTGGATTGTGGTTCAGATTGTTGATGCCAGTTTTCTAATCGGATATTCTTCTGGACATCGATAACTAAACGGAATTCTTGCTAGTAGCAAAGTATAAGTGAAAAATTGTTATCATAGGTTAAGAATAGATAATGCGCACCCAAGAATTTGATAATTCTTTATATTTTAAAGGTTCGATCCTAATGTTCTTGATTATTAACAAGTTTTCTGTCGAGATGGCACTGCGAGTTCCGTTAATACGATTTCGTTTGATCAAGTTAATAAAATAATTAATTTGATAAAATAATTTTGTTCCTAAAACACGATTACTTCGATTGTTTCAGATTGAAGAGTACAACACATCACCATGTCGAGTCCGTCGTTGAAAGACCTGCCAAAAGTAGCCTTAGATCTGAAAAGCGAGTTGGAAGGTTTCAATCATGGCTGCATGAAGAAAGCCGCGACTGCTGAAAAAAACGTTTTACCTTCCGCCGAAGGTACAACGTAAATTTCATTACTTTCCTCCTCATCCTTTTTTTGTTAAGTTAAATTATACTACTTTAAGCGTGTTGCTCTCACTACCCTGTGACATAGCGTTCTAGTGCTAATAAAAATTGTTTCTTAAAACGATCAATGATAATGCATGTAATATTGTAATATATAGACGTGCGACAAGAGCGACAGCATTCTGAATTAATCCACGATGTGGAGTCGTTTAAACCAGATCAATTGAAACATGCCGATACGAAAGAGAAGATCATTTTGCCAAATGCCAAAGGTATCACAGAAATTTATCCGATATCTAGGAGAATATTCGATTCTCGTATTATCCTTTGCCTCTTCTTCGAAAGGTAACGGAAGGGATGCTATTCTGTCGCTTCTTTTTTCTGGTGCTTCGAGGTGGTGCGACCGAAATATACGTGCAACGTGACCAGACCCATAAGCCTATTTACTTTCGCTTTCAGTCGCTTAGGAGGGATCATTTTGCATGTTCGAACAGTTCCTTAGTGGCCTCGTACTCTGTACTGCGTCCCCGATAACAACACGATGTTACGTTCATTTAGTGATAAATGTTTTTTTAATCATCTCAGTAACAATAAGGCTATAATATAATATCACTCGCGCGAAAAGAAATCACTTAAAATTAATGTGCTTTGTTCACTTAAATCACATGTTGTTCCATAGAAATTTATTACGCTTTCCCAATTTGAATAAAATTGTACATTGTTTTTAAAATAACTTTACGGTGGAGTGTTACCAACGAGGTCGTTAAATGTACAAATGATACGGTTTCCAGTGGTTTCCATGGTGGCCTTACTTTTCATAATTCCCTTCTGCGTGCTTTATCTTCCGTTGTTTGACCCCGATTTGCTTCTTGCAGATGTAGCCGCGGAAAAGACCCAGCAAACGTTGATGTCGGGCATTGAAAAATTCGACCCAAGTTGTTTGAAGCATACCGAAACTCAAGAAAAGAACTTGCTACCTGACAAGGATGGTACATTTTTTTAATTTTTCATAAATTATAGCGGAAATTTCTGCTTCATATATGAAGGAAATATGAAAAAATTTCTATTCAAATATAGATGTTCAAACAATAATCTCAAATCCATTTGTTCTGTTTAGCGATCCAACAAGAAAAGGGAAAGCAACAGCTAATCTCTGGTATCGAAAATTTTGATCCTGCGAAACTGAAACACGCGGAAACGCTTGAGAAAAATCCTTTGCCTACCAAAGAAGGTAAGTTAAAATTCGTAGCGCATTTATATCGTTTGTTAATGTTTTGAGATCTGGAATTAATAAGATAAAAACAGAACTTTGTATGAGAATATTTTCTGTTTTAGCGATCGACGCTGAAAAAATAGCTGCTTAAAAGAAGCTTTTAAAATGGTAAAAACGGAAAAGAACAGAAAAGAAAAGGAGCAGCGACTCGTCATTTCTTCCATTTTCTATTTGTGACATTTTATAACAATTATTCGTACATTGTCGACAAGAAACAAGGAAAATGCGAAACACTGTGTTAATGTAATCTTATGATTATACTTATCCTACAGCCATGAGCGTCCCTTCCGGCGAGACGCACAGGTCGATTTTTACACACGAAACTATTAACAACGGAACGACGATGAAGATTTGGGCCCAAATTTAAAGAAAAGGAAAGAAAAAAAAAGCATAAAACATAATGAAACTACTAGCGATCTATTTGATTCCTAACGCTACCAACATTAAGTAATTTTGGGCTTATATCGACATTAGTCTTTAATACTAACTCGCCAAAGGATGTACTTTTTATACTAAGAAAGTTGCACGCAGGCAAAACGTTATTTTCGATAGCAAACAAAATTAGTAGCATTGCATGCGTTACAGAATATCGCAATGGTACAGCGGTTGATCTTATATTTGTGTAAAAATCATATTTTATATAACGGGCTATTGTACTTTTTTAATATTTCGTACACATCGCATTGTCATTCCAAATTATGACGAATAAAAAAGTAATTTGTAAAAAAGCAAGTCTTATATAATGTTTGAACCTGTTTTATTCAGATAAATAATTTACCAAAAAAAAAAACAAATTGTTATTACTTTGTATTAATTATACTTGTGCACTTAGAAAAGAAGATTCTTTAAAAATAAAAGTATCGCTTATTAAACTTTTCCTTGTGCGCATTCAAATAGACGCGCGGAAATGTAAACAAAGGAATGTATTTGTTATGATAAGGGTCCTTTTCTGACGAAAACAAATCGTAAAGGTATATGATTGATGGAACATGATTGGCCAATAAGTTCGTTCCAAGTCCAATAGTCTTGGGGAAACCAATTCTAATAGAACGTACTAAGGAAAGACCTGTTGCTTAGTCCTTTATTAACCATGCTACGAATCTGACTGTAAATTATCTATTATATTGTTCGTTTTAAAAGACTCTCCCTCGTGACTAACAATATCTGATCTCGTCAAACTCTTCGACCCGATCACCATTCATTTGTCTTCGAACAGGTACATACAATTTTGTTTACAATTAACATTTTTTGTACTTCTTTTTTCTCTATTTCAAAACTAGCGACCTTTTTACAATTAAGAATAAATGAGAATGTTATTATTAATTATAGTTATATTAGAAATATAATTACGATTATGTGAAACTTCTAGCAAATTCGTAATAATCGAATAAGTATGATCATTATTTCACGATACTTTATTAAGCGTATCCAATTTTGATATTTATGACAAACAGTAATTATTATTGTCCGTATAAAAATCTTGGGGAATCTATAATATCTGAATTGTTACAAATATTATGTGGCGATACATCTACTAAATGTATACGTAAAATTCAAATTTTTCGTTGATTCGTTCAACAGTAAAGAATGGAAATATCACCAAGGAAGCCATCAAAACGTGCGCAAGAACCTATTGACGAGTGGCTACATGCCGAAGGATATTTCAGGAAACATGCACCTAGGGATCCAACTTGTTTGTTCAGAGCAGTTAGCGAGCAAGTTTATATGACACAACATTATCACATAAGAGTCAGAAGAGAGTGTGTAGAATTTATGAGAAGGATGAAACATTTATTTGCAGAGGTGGGTGTGATAATCCGATTAATCATCAATCAATTTTGATATAGAGATTTCAGTTAGATATTCTTTTACAGAATATAGCGATTCCATTTGATGATTACCTTGAGCAGATGGCATGCTTTACAGAGTGGGGTGGTTTGAATGAGATTCAAGCTATGTCATTACTTTACAAGAGGGAATTTGTTATATTTAATGATCAAAATCAAGGTAGTCGTATTGTTACTAGCAATGGTTTTAAAGATGTGATATATTTGTGTCATACACCACAAAAACAGTATGAAAGTATTTACACAAGAGACTTTGTTGCAATTGCTGCCTTTTGTCAATGTAGGAATCCTGTTGTATTTATAATCATTTGTTTTAAATGATATAAATATAAATAATGTATGAATGAAAATTATTTGCAGCTATCGTTTATCAAGTGCTATATAAAAATGTTTTTCAAATGGCTAATATTGAGACTACCGTTCATAAAATGTTACATGATAGAACAACTACATTTAGACACGACAAATTTTTTCATAAAGGCAATTTAGAGATTCGAGAGTAAGTCAAATAATAATTGTATCATTAGTGCTTAATTCAAAATACGATATATGTTCAATCTATTTGTGTTCAGTCAATTAGCTGCTGAGATATTAAACAAGGTTGAGAATGGGAACGAAGAGACTGATGGTACACAGACTGTGATAAAAAGCATACCACCTTTCCCTTACAGAATTGCAAAAGCTCTAGATCCTAATATCTATCGTAATACTGATTTTGATATATGGCATGAAATTAGAAGAGGTAGCAGAAAACTCTTCATATAAAATGCTACATAGTCATTTTATTAAATAATATTTTATTAAAGAAACTCATGAATTTTTATATATTTTAGAAGTAAAAAATGCAGGATGGAATAAACATAATAGTCATGAACTCCAAATTGGTGGCAAATGTTTGGTATATCTGGACTTCAATGAGGGAGATTATGACAAAGCCAATAATAATAATGTCTATGTGTCTTCATTTGAAAAGGATTCTAATGACGATACGCAAGCAGTGCAAAAGGGAGATATCATATTTTATTATGGACATATTCAAGAAATGAACAAAAACCAGGGGCCTGTATTAGTTTTCATTGAAGAATTAGGAGAAAAACGGGTTGTACCATATTCGGCTCTTAAACCGTTACCCCCAAAGAAAAATAAGCAGGCTAACTGGTTACCAGTTTGTAAAAAAAATATGCTTTTAGATTCAAGTTTGTATTTGGAAATATATCTAGTACTTTTGATAAACCTCTACATTTTTTGTTTTGAAATGTTAATTATGTATTTTATTAGCTCAAAAATGGAAAAAAGCAACTAACGCAACATCGCGCAAAATCAAAGATTCTACTAACAACAATATTTTATCAAGTAATATTAATAAAAATCAAAACAATGATAATATTGCTGGTGATATTCATAAAAATAACTTTCAGTGGAAGGAAGGACCTATGTAAGCAATTTATTATAACAGTGTCTTTAATATGTCTTCTTCTTGCAATAAATGAATAACTTGGAATAAAATTTTGTCACAGGAAAATGGATTGTGAAGTATATGAAAATTATGCTATAGAAAAGTGCTCTAATTATTCGATTAATGTGAGCTGTAAAAATTATATAACTCTGAATATTGTATATATACAAATTGTTGTAACAAAATGTTTTCATTTATAGAATTCTATTGAGATGTTACCTACAGGAGTGATTTTTGATAAAGCTCAGCCTTCTGTAATGGACATTGAAAGACAAGAAAATGATAGAGAATGTAAAGACAAAACTTCATTTGCGCATACAGATTCGGAAAATAATTTGACAAAATGTTCAAAATCTGACAATGCAATGAGTAATGATAATAAGGTTGAGTCTGACTCATATACTGGACAAGGAGTACCAAATGAAGTCTATTATTCACCATACACTGGTAAGTAACTAAACATTAGTTAAATTCTCTTCTTGGCAAATTATTTATATATTTACTTTTTGTGTATTTTTCGTAATTCAGGAGATTCTAATGCACAAATGAACCATGTACTACGGTCTATTAATTGTTCTGTGCAAAAAAGTATCGATATGAATGGTAGTGATTTACCATTATCAGGTAAAAATACAAGTTGCTTGTGTGCATGAAATTTAGTTGCAAAATTCATAAATAAATTTCTTTTTTTACTTATAGATCCATTCACTTTAAGATTCTTTTATAATTTAGGTTTGGAGGTAAGGTTTAAAAAATTATTTTTATAAATATCTCGTAATGTTTTAATAAATATTTAATATATATTGTTTATAGTACTTTCGTGGTGGCGCTAATTGGAATTATTTAACGAATGCACAACCGCCCAATTTTGGACAATGGTATCAAGGTTTGTGTCATCATTTATCTTAATTTATATTTCGTTTTTTTCTTAACACTTCTGTACATGTTTATTTAAAAAAGGGGCACCTCTGAACGAGCAAGAAATCACAAATATTACGGGAATGGTACAAGATTGTAATTTGAAGCAGCAAAAAAAAGGATACAACAATGATAGAAAAGAAATTGGCATACAATCGATATGTCAAGAGAACGGAGATGAATTTGTAAACGATGTAAAAGATACGCGTACTCAAATGGCTCAAATTCCAAAAGGAGAAAATGTAAAAGATGTATCCATACCATATCGCGAAAAAATGAAAGATCAAGAATCTATGAATAAAAATTCTCATCATCCAAGTAGGAATGGATCGGGCTCACGATTTAAGAAAAATTCGGGCAGTAAGTGATCGAACTTTTGAATAAATTTTTTTGTCAATATTATTACAATACCTATTATTCTTTTTTTTTTTCATAGATCTACAGCGATCTGTATCAAACTTTTCTAATCAGTACGGAACCAATGGATCAAATTACAAGGCTTCTAAATTTGAGAAAAGTGTGAAAGGGAGTGGTGTAAGTATGCAACATTCACAGTCAATACCTCATCAGGTACATACTCCCGTGGGTGCAATAAATACGTATCAAACGTCTTACATGCAGCAAGGCATGTATTCTGGTTTACCATATTATGCCAATGAAGCAGAAACGTTCACGAATTCTTATTATCCTCCAAGTCCAGGATTTATCCCGATACAATGTTTACCACCTTCCGATATGGCCGATAACAATAATATGCAACCTTTCCCACCTCATGTATATCCTGGACTAGATTATACGCAAACTTATTCTGGACTGTGTCCACCCTACATGTGCCCGTCATCACTCATGTTTAATATACCATCGCAAAATATACCAGAACACTGGTATGCAGTTGCTGGACAACCGCATTATATGCCATACACGCCTGTGTTGCCTGTAGCTGCAGATACAACTTGTAACGGGACAACACACAGTATCAATCAAAACGGTTCGTCTTAAAAAAAGTATTCGCAATTACTATATACGTGTTATATATATATATAGAAAGGTTATTGTTTAACGGTGTTCTTACATATGGAACAATTTATCGGATTCTGATGAGTTATATACATATGTAAGAAAAATGTTCCTATTCCTTCTATATATTTGAAGTGCCATTAACATTCGTAGCTGTGTAAAGATCAATTAATATAAAGTAGGGAGAATATTGCACAAACATAACTATTAAAAGATATTCTATATAAAATATTACAAGTTGAAATACAAGTTTAATATTCGATCTAAATTTTGTAATACTCGATATAATTAAGTGATAACAGTACAAACTGCTTTCTTTTTATTATTAGTAGTTACAGTACCTGTATAATTACATTCAGTCTATTTTTCACTCGTACAGTCTTGTCACTGTACATATACTACTCAAAGTACAAATATCAAATATTTTTCTGAAATTTTATACAGGTGACTTCTGTTTATTAATGTACTTAGATAATCACACTTTATATTTCGTTTGTTAAAGTCGTTTTTTTGCAAATAAAAAGCTGTGCAATAAAATAGATGGCATGTACACATTTACATTTATATGAAAATTTCCGAGAATTCAAATTTATTTGCTCCTTATCGAATTTAAATTAAATTCTTTCTTGTCACAGTACTGCCAACTGGAAAAGATTGCGAGTAAATATTACTAGAATCATTTTACGTAGTACAGCTTCAAATTTATATTTAACATAAAAATAATACAACGAATATGCATAATTGAATTAATGTAGGCGACTTATAATTTTCTATTTACATACCATTATTAATATTATTGTATGTTCGAGTTAATCGTATTCGGATCAGCCTTAAAAACTCCGCCATTGAACGGGCACAGTTCTAAACCGGTGAAGAAGGTGCGCGCTTGAGATCTTTCAATATACAAACACCGTGGTTCTGTTTCACTGTATTCCACGCCATGACTAAAATTTGTCGGAAGAGTAGGAGTGCAGTAGCTGTGACAGGTCAAACGGTGAATAGCGAAATTACTTAATATTCGCCCGATAAAAGAAGGATTACTCACATCGAGCAACATCGTCAGATTTATCCTTCGTTCATCGTTTCTGTTTCGCGAATTATTGTTTCGTGGCAGGAAGATTTGCTATTTTCGTAAGAGCAGCAGAACTCACGGGACAAGAGGAGAGCAAGCGCAGAAACCGAAAAGAATGGAGGTTGGTCGCGATTAATTATTTCGAAATTAATGTCCGTATGATCGATAACACTGTATCTGCTGGATACGCGATATGCATACACTGTGTCAATGTTACTCTGCGAAAAGGAAACATCCACTGTAGTTCCTGGTATATTTGTTATTTTGATTGTTCTAATTGGACAATTGATAAATTGGATAGTTAATTGTTAGATACCTACATATTTTCTTGGTGCTTTATTTGGCATCATACAGTGTCACTCTCCTTGTTTTCATGTAAATAATAATCATTTTATGTCGTGTTGTTTAATTTTTATATATTTATAATATAACGTAATAAATAGTGTTTTGTTGTTCTGCTATTTCTTATACATATACACATGTTACATTTATAGGTTGATGAATGCTCAGCTGGCGGTGATAGTGGAGCTGAAGAAGATGAGGATGACGGATCTTCTCATGGATCTAGAAGTAACAGTAGTAGCAGCAGCATCAGTGGAAGTAGCACTTCTACTGATAGTGGTGATGATAGTGGTGAAGAACATGCTACAAGTGGCAGTGAAAGTCATAGTTCTGGAGAGGAAGACGAAGAGGAAAACGAGAATACAGAATACTCCGTAAAAGCAGAGAGCCCAGATACATTGGTGCTGGCTGGAATTTCATACTTTGGGAAAAATTATCGTCATATTTTTGTTAACAAAAGATTCATTTTTAGAAATGGGAGACATGTGTCGCTGCAAATATCAAAGTGAAATTACCACAAGATCTTTGTGAACATGCAGCGATTTTTAAAGAATTTCTGGATTATCCTTATATTTGGAACGAATGCCTTACCGAAAGTCAAAGAGAAACTTTATGTAATCTTTTACCAGTTTTCCCAAAAGATTGCGATGTAGAAGCAGAAATAGAGAAAACTTTGCGGATGTTATTCGAGCATGATAATCACAGGTTAATCATAATTAATAGAATCCTTATTCTAAGAAATTTTTAATGAGGAAAACCTTGCTTGAATAGCATAATTTCTAAATCAATTTGTTTTAGATTTGGTTTGGCTCCACTCGATGTATTTCACACTCACTTATCTGCCGGTCATTATCGACCGGATATCAGAAGAATGTGTAGCTTGGTACGGAAAGCACAGCAAAGAAGATTGTTATTCGAGGAACGAAAACGATCGTACGAGCTGGCCAGTCAATTACTGAAATCCAGAGAGAGTCTCTTGTCAAACGCGTACAAGCAAGGTTTCTGTCAGCCGGCGCAGCGAACAATGTCAAAGGTCCAGTGGAGAAAACCGAAACCTGCTATGGGTAAGTAAGGCTATTGCTGTGATTGATTGTAAAAAATTTTCTGGCTGTTTATACTTCCCCCACGCTCCAGCCGTTTGGCAGAGAAGTATGTAGTAACTTCCGAGGGACAATACTAACAAGCAATGAACCGACAGTTGAAGAGAAAACGCAACTGCGCTATTTGGAGGAACTGAATGCACTGAGGACAGAGCTCGGAGTGAGTGCAAAGTTAGCGGCTGACACAACGTCCGAGAACGAGGAGAACTATCCGTACCATCAAATGCCCGGAACTAAGCAGAAGAAGAAGAGGCGTTCTGTCATGGGAATTCAGGGATTGTCCATCAGGGGAATGCAAATAAATCACGAAGATGAGACTATTCGACCTGTCTTCTCCACGCTGCAACGTGCCGAGTATCCTACAAACAGATCGTTTTTCATCCGTGAACATACAGAAGAGATGTATCGTGAAATGTTGCTGGAACATAAAAAGAGAAGAGCGCGGCGTGATGTACGCGTAAATTAATTGTCGATTAAATTGATCTACATCCGGATAATTAAATTAATAATCGGTATTGAAATGTTCGTTACTTTCTTATAGGTTCATCCGGAATTAAATACGCAAGGTATCGCGCTTGCCGATCTAACTCAAAGAGCACAAATCGGACAAAAGCACAAATTATCGATTGGTCCTGCTATGCGTATTACGCCGGCGAAGAAACGGATAAAATTAGAACAGTCACCGCTTTGTCCACCAGCACCAAGATTAATGAATTCCAATTCAATAAAACACGAGAGCGATAACAGTGATTATTCCCATACAACGGACGAAAACAAACATTCCAGTACATTGGATATGGATCACAGGATGCTGACACCAATTAAGTCAGAGCCTATCGATGCGTATGAGATGCATCAAATGTCCAAGAAAAAATTAAGTCCTGCTACACCGAAAGGTAATAAATCTTCTGTGATGTCTACACCGGAAATTAAGAAAGAAGTGGAAGACATGGATTATGAGGACATGAAAACGGAATTCAGTACGGGAATGAATGAGGATGCTCCTCTCGAAACAGAGGAGGACGAGGAGAATGATAAAAAGGAGCTCGACTTAGATAGTATCGACATGATGCAACTTCCGATACAACTCGACGATGGAATCGATATATTAGATGACGTAAAATGCGAGGATGAGGGAGTTATATCGATGCCAGACAAAGAACTTGCGACTGTTTCAGCAAATGAGGGTGCAATAGACATTAACAGCGGAGCTGAATTAATGCAAGAGACACACGCTTGCTTTTTCTCGCTACTAAGAGATGCGTTCACTTCAAAAGGCGAGTATAGGATGAGTGGAGGGGAAATGAGGGATGCTGTCACACAATGGCAAGGGAATCCAATTTCACCGTTAAATGACTGGTATTCTATGGCTGCCTCTTGGCCAGCATTGGTTCCACTGGCGCTGGGATTTCTTGCCGGTGAACTTACGTACTCTCAAGATATGGTTGACCGACAGGAACGTGATCTGGAGCTTGTTCCTTACTTAGAAAACAAAGGAAACGGGGTTTATGCATGGATCGGTGCTGGGCGAGATTCAGATTCCCGTCTGTCGGACTTATGCGCGAAATTTTTGATGTGTAAGGAATCGCTAGGCCCACCGAATACTACGACTACCACTAGTTCTATAGTTGCTATAAAGCAACAGACTCAGGTGATTCAGAGTGGCAGTAACGTTAACGCTAACAGTAATTCTGGAAATGTAAATACGAGTGCAAGCGGCAGGGATAGTAGTAGTCCAGCTATAGAATCGATTAGTGTTGATGGTGGATCCATCAATACCGTTACCGAATGGGAACCACCTCGTGCTCTATGGCCCACGGAATGGAAAGTTCGACCATCAACTACAGAAGAAAGAGAAGAATTTAGAAGGCAAGAGCGTATGCGTTATGCTGCTCCCCACAAAGCGTTTACTTACAGAATGCATGGTTATGCATCCGTCGTAGGTCCGGTGAAAGGCATTTATCAACACAATGTTGGTACGTTTCATCAATGTTTTATTTGAAAAATCTGCGTGACATAGAATAAATGGATGTCATCAATTATATTTTGTTTAATTCTTACTGCAGCTTCCGGATTGACTAAGGCTCGCGGACACTCATTGTTAGTAGCAGATCGGCCAAATTTTGTTACAATTTTAGCCTTGGTTAGAGACGCTACAGCGAGGCTTCCAAATGGCGAAGGAACTCGTGCTGATATTTGTCAGCTGCTCAAAGATTCACAATACATTAGGGATCAGACAGAGAGTGACGATAAGGAAGGATACTTACATTCAGTGGTATCTGGTGCTTTGGATAGATTGCACTATGAGACAGATCCCTGCGTTCGGTATTACCCACGGCGCAAGGAGTGGCTTTATCTTCATCGAGCACGTTCAGAGTCTGAATTTGGTTTGTACTTAGCAAAACGTGTTACTTTCGTATTTAATAATTTTACAGGATATATTGTGTATTTTTTTTTATTACAGAAATGTATCATCAGCAACTGCAGGGCGTCGCAAAGAACAAGAAGAACGTTGGCAGTATGTCTCGAAACAAAACGCTACCGCCAGTTATAAAACCTACCAACATTAGCAAAGAACAATCTCCGAGTACTGTTAAAGAAACTACACCGAAGAAAGAGAGGAAAACAACGTCCACTGCTCAACCTATTATTTCTAGGTAATTTTTCAATTGTTTCTCGCGAAGTAAAAATTTATAACAACATAATTCTGATTGCTACGTTTCTTCTTTCTGTAGAAAAGAGCAAAAGAAAACAGAAGAAAAAATTAACGAGCATTCCGTTTGCACGGAACAATCCGCGGTCGTCACGAGTGCAACGACAACTATTAGCACTCCGTCGACTTCAGTAATTTCTGTGACAGGGACAACTGTTCCTGTTACGTCTTTCCCAACTTCTACCTCTATTAGTACTGTAACTGCAGAAAAAGACGTAATAACTAACAGTGAAGTAAAATCGACAATTACTACAGCAGCACCAGCAAAAAAGACGGCGAACGTCGCTGGAAAACCGGTTGCCGTTGTAAAAACCAGTGCCCAGAGTTTGCTACAATCGAATCAACATTTTCCGCATCATCAGATTCAAGTATCAACGTCCGCTGGCTTGCAGACAATTCGATTATCCGGCCACTCTGTATTACACTCTGCTCAGTCGGTAGTAGCTAGCAGTGCTAACGCGACGAATGTAACTACCAATTTAACTACTATATTGCCTCCCGCCAAAGTACAAAGTCAACAACAGCAACTGCAACAACCACAACAACAACAGCAGCAAACAATAGTGACCAATCAACCTGGCAAAAGTATTCTACAGACCGCTAATATAAAGCAACAACAATCTCAACAACAGCAACATGTGTTACCTGGAAAGACCTTGTTGGCTTCTCAGATAAAGCTGGTCAGTTCGGGACAGATTAAGTCACTTCTCACGGGCCATGGGCTTCAAGGTCAAACTATATTTATTAAACAATCGTCGCCATCCAGTAATCAGTCTCAACAAATACAACAACAGCAATTGAAGGTATGGAATTTTTAAATGGCTTTTTTTAATTTGTCGTTTGTTTATATGCGCGTCATAATCGATTTTTATTTTATTTTATTTTATTTTATTTTATTTTATTAGCAACAGCAACAACAACAAATCCAACAACGAGTCGTAGCTAATCAGCAACAATCGATACAGACGTCGGGTATGCAGCGTATAATTGCACAGATAGGAGGGAAACCAATCGCAGTGCAGATTCAGCAGTCGCCACATCAGCAACAGCAGCAGCAGCAGAAGATACTAGCCAAGGTTTTAACCAGTTCTGGCGGTGGCCAACTAATCTCTGTAGAGAGCCTTCTCGCTCAGAAGGGGTTAAAATTAGCGACCACAACCAGCCATCCCAACCAACTCAATAGACAAGGGAAACAAGTCATACAAACTCAGTATCAGGTACAATTTTGAATATCTCTTAGTTATACGTTTCAATCCAAAGTTAAAGTTTCGTTTACAACTTTTTTAACGTAATTCGTAGGTGGTGTCGCAAGCGCAGACCTCGTCCGGTCAGTCTAAGATCATAGCCAGCACACAGCAGCAGCAGCAGCAACAACAAGCTCAAACCGTTCGGATGGTGACAGCCCAATTAGCTGGGAAACCAATAGTTCTAGCAAGTGGCAATAAAAACGTGGGAGTTGGAGTGAGCAGTGGTGGTAGTGTAGTGCTTGGCAAGCAGCAAACGTCGCAGCAACAAACACAGCAACAGCCTATTATTTTACCAAGTCAGTTGCTCAATATAAAAACGTTGCACGGGTTAAAAGTGATACCAACCCCGGCCGGATTGAAGACTACCGGTGCAGCTGTATATGCCCGTGTGATTGCACCGACTACGATAACTTCCTCTCAATCGACAGGGAACCAGCAGCAGACTATTCAGACGCAACCGTCGAGAAATAACACTTACAGTACACCTTGACAAAATTGATACCACTTCCTTCTTTTCATTTATCCTATCGTTCATAATTTACTTTAATTTCTTATAATTTCGGAATTCCGCAAGGAATATACGATTTATATGTGTATAAAAACTTGAACTACTAAAAAGAAAAAAAACATAATAAAATTTAGTAAGCTCGTACCGTAGGATTACATTGCGTCGTGTACTATATTATTTAGATTTTGATGGAACGAAACAAAAAATCGTCGAGTTTATCTGACACGACGACCAGGATATCAGGACATAACGCTACATTATGGCACCTAGAATGAGAACACACGTGGCCGTGAAGTTGTTTTATATTAAGTGTCGAATTATTTACAAATGCATGGTACGATTTTAAATACAAAAAAGCGCCGTTTCTTCGTTCTCTTGTATCAAGAAGATTCTTGCAGCGTCGCATGTAACGTATAAATAAAACTTATTACGTAATGATAGATTATTTAAATTAGTTTTTACAGATTCTCTTTGCGTACTGTTTCTACGTTTGTAGGAAGGTTTACTATTATAAATACCTAGGCAGCGAATTGCTACCGCGTCTTTGGTCCGTTTTTCTCGCGAGAAAATTGTATCATTGAAAATAAGATATCGTAGAAAAATTTGTCGATCTATATACAACACTTGACGATGAAATACGTAAAATTCACGTAGGAATAAAAATGAAAATGGATGCACACACGTCAAAAGGTGCGTTAATGCTTACAAATGTATGAGTAGTCTGCCTCCCAAAAGGGAGATGTCTCCTATTGTGATTATGTTCCCTCAGAGTTCCATATATCTTGGAATATGTCTATCAAATTGTTAATACCTATCAAGTATCCATCTTCGTGGTTGCCTACTTGCCACTCGGCGTCATGACGGATTCCTTGCAGGTGTTGTGGCAGAGGTAATGTTTTCGCAAAGTCGATCATCCAGATACCAGCGTTTTTGGTGTCGTGCACGAACAGCAAACTGGAACCGACTACCTCGTGTGAGGCGAAGAATGGAGATGCCTTCAACGTAGTTCTGATCGCCTTCAAACGTTGGATGTACTTGGGCACAGCATGCGTGTAGCCTTCTACAAAACGTCGTAGCGCCTCTGTAACCTGAAGGAATTTTTAAGGTAAAGTTATCACATTATAGTTTTGTGAAGATACTTGCTTCCGCAATTATAATCAGTAACTTATTGGTATATCGTCGCGAACAAACCTGTTCCCGAGTCCTCGTCGTCTTGAAGTCCTTGGATGAGCCTCCATGAGCAAGCTTGATACCTTCGACACGGAAACCTAGCGTAGCCGTACTGGAAATAGTTTCACGCCAAACCATGTACCTTGGTTTCGTGACTCCCTGCACGCGACGTTCCTCGGCGCTCGGTGCAGTCGGGTCCACTTGTACCATTTTCTCGTACATGTCTTTTCGTAGCTGCCATCAAACGTACAAAAGGAAATGAGTTAATCAAACAGTAAAACGTTTAAGATGAAGGTAATTTAAGAAGACTTCTACTTTTCTAAAATGAACTCTGTGTTGAGATTTTTTTCATTCTGTTCAATATCACTGTCAAATATTATACCTTAGGTCTTTCCTTGGCTTTAGCGAGCTCCGATTCCAAATACGTCCTGACTCCAACTTTGCAGTCCATCACGCAGGGATGCTCGAAATCACCGAGAAGATCTTGCAACTGCAAGTAAGAGGAAACCACAGTCCTCTTGCTCACAGAGTCATCAGTACCGTCTTTCTGAAGCGTCTGCACTGTACCAGTCTCATCGACGTTCCCTTCCTCTGTCTCTTTCACATCTAAAACACCTTTGAACTCGGGCACGTACGGCCTTAAGACATCGTTCATCAGCAACCGAAAGCAGGCTTCCTCCTGAGGGCAGAGTTTCTTTAGTATCGTCCCCGGAGTGGGTCCAGCTCTGAAGTTTCCCTGATGACCCGCTAATTGCACCTACAATGAACAGTGAGAGATATTCCTTTGTTGGAAATTGGTGGTGCTAGTAAACCACTCATTTAAAATTTGTTATTTTCTAGAATATTAATTCATATTTTGAGATATTTCAATTGTGGCAATGGACAAATTGAGAGAAAAAGGCATGGATTGCTTACCCATGGGTACCGTTGTTTTTTGTACGTCTGAAAGAAAGGTGTCCAGTGCACAATATTTCTAAGTTTCCTCCACCCAGATGACTGAAACAAAATTAAACATAGATTCCATTACAACAGATATCAGAGCTCTAGCTGTTACAAAATTAAACCTACTAAAGATACGGAAGATAAATGAAGGGAAATAGTAATTATGAAGGGAGTTTATTGCTCTACAAAAAAGAAGCCTCGATTTATTTTGAAAAACCACTCTCATTTCTGTTGTTACCTTCGGAATTTTTCTTTCGTTCGATCTCTCCGTGTAATCAGAATCCCATTCTGAGCTCAAATCGTCACCACTGCCTTCTCCCCATTCCAAATTAGTCTGAGGGACTTCTAGCAACCTCAGATACTGCTGATATCCCGAACAATTAACTAAGCAAGTTTCTCTATCGCTTTGACCTTTGATGCAGTTATTACACTTGGAACTTCTTTCAGAATCTTCGATTCTATTTCTCAAGAATCTACTATTATCTACGTTTTCGACGTTACTCTTCCTCTTTTCATCCTCTGTTAACTTTAAACCATTTTGTTTCTTATCCACACACTTAAGGAAGCTATTTTGCAACAGTCTTTCAGTTACCACATCATCCTCATTTCTGTAATTTCCACCAATTTCCTTGGCGTTGTTAGGCTCAATCTCTAAGCGAGCCAGTTTATCCTTTTCAGAATCCTGACTATCACGACGATTCATGGATTTTTCTTCACCATGAATCTGTTCTTGTGGTTGGGGAGCTACAAATGCTGGCGATGGACTTCGAGACGAAGATGGCGAGCGACAATCGACGATGCTCGAGGAAAATCGTCTCGAGTGTCTCCTGCTTCTTGACCTGACCATCTTCCTCTGACACATAGATTTTCTGTCGCATTCATCCGGGTCCACGCAGTCTTCCATCGACTTCGAACAGACCACTATCTTTGGTATCGTTATTATGTCATAAGTCTTCTGCATTTTGTACAAATTTTTCACTCAATTAATTATCAATTATGATGAAGAATTAACTTAGTAAGATATATATAGTCTGCTGTATCTTCCTATCTGTGTGAACGATTTGTAACTCGCACTGAGATATGTATTATTTATTCCTCAGGTGAAAAAATTGTACCGTTCTGAACAATTGCACGATAGGGCAGCGTTATGAGCGTAAACACGCGTCCCAGTTCTTCGAATACCGAATTGAATGCTAATGAGCTGTGCGTCAATGGAAATTCGCACAAGAAGCTTTCACGTCTTCGTTCAGGCCGTGGTAATTGTTCTTTCTGAAAGTACCTTTGAAACTTTTCTTCAGAACATTCCACGTGTTCCAAAGATCGTCTTCGCCGTTCTATTCGGCTTCCAACCTTTTTCTGGAGCTTCAAAGCAAATAATATCCCTGTTTTCTCAAATCGTTCCTTTGATTCAGAATTCTTTTCTGGAGAGAATCGCTAGGATTCTTTGCGACAACCAACGAAAAGTATTAACATTATCTCTGCGCGAACTTACGATAAAGCAATTTGTTTATAATCTTTGTAATCTCCTCACAGTCTAAATATTTCACTCGGGTAATAAAAATCAGCGGCTGCCAGTAAGTATCCCTGATACAGTAATTATGGGGACACTTTCTCTTTTGTAGCCAGCGTCTACACCGCCTTTGTCACGTCGAGACGAACGCTGCCACGATCATCGTTCCCTGATCAAGTAATACACGGTAATTATCTTAATGACGAGCTGCGACCGAATCGAGACATCTGGATCGACTGGTCGACCCGTCCACCCACGTCGAGGCCTCTTCCTCGAGCCGCTGGAAAGAGAACCTTGCGTGCCACTTCTTGATTATTCGATCGCCACGCACATCATGCAAAATTCCTCGACTCTGTAATACAGTAGATATTTACTATTTCCTATTAGGGTCTCGAGCCTCGAGGAGAGTTGCAATCGAAATTCTCTTAAAATATTCTCTCGTTCTCTCAGTCTCTTCTCTTTTTAATTAGACTTAGTTCAGCG
Organism: Xylocopa violacea; assembly: GCA_963969225.1. Taxonomy (NCBI): domain Eukaryota; kingdom Metazoa; phylum Arthropoda; class Insecta; order Hymenoptera; family Apidae; genus Xylocopa; species Xylocopa violacea. The sequence continues at coordinate 29,685,783 of CAXAJV010000004.1, forward strand.
CATTAACTCGCCCCATTTTGTTCTTCCAGATACGACACGTTCTTCTGATAATCAAGTTTCATCGAACCAAAAAAAGCGTCTATTTTCGTGAAGCCAGAATTTTTCAACGGAATGGCAACTATTTGCACTGTCAATCGTTGCCGCTTACGTTTCACGATCAGCCGATTACGTAATATCGCTGAAAAAGCGAACGTGACGCTTTCCAGCCGCGATCCATCTACGTTGAACGTTCCTCTTCGAATTCCTCGCGTGGTTCACGTGCTTCTGCCTCCGCAGAAGGAAATTATCGCAGAATCGTGGTCTTTATTAAAGCCAAGGTTCCCTTTCCACCGAAATCCAACGATTTTTTTTGCAAATCAATTAAAGGTAGACTCCTTCATCAAAATTAACGGAAATTTCTGGTAATAGCTTTGCTTAATCAGCTTTATTTGTAATTCTTCCAAATCTAAAGGAATTACATAATTACAAATAACTTTTCTTTGTTTCAATCTAGAATTCTAAGAGACCAGGAATCCCTTAGGGATTCAGAGAAATTTTCCTGGATATTTTGTTACAAAGTAATTGAAAATTCAAATACGATTGATAAGGATGAGTTCACTGGCATGACGAAGATTTGTACAAGCGTCGAGGCAGAATCGTAGAGTTCGACAGCACGTGCTTCGTCAGCTGCTCTTACATAAGAGTAGTAATATCGACGGCGTTCCTCTGGACCGGATTACCCAGCACAAAACGTTCTCGCTAGCGAATCTTATCGCACGTCCGCTTGCGAATTTACGAGACTTCCGGCTACGTTCTGCACACTGATAATAGTCATTATTATTCCTTTGGGTATTTAGTTTATTTACGGCTCGTTTGTCAGGCTAATTAGTAAGGAATTAAATTACTATTTAAATGAGGCTTTCCAGGTACATTGTAATTTCTCGTGACGAATTAAAATCTTGTGAAATTCTTGAAGACTAGGTAGACCAGCTTGGCATATAGTAGATAATAGTAAAGCTCTTTTAGTGTATAATCACGTTACATAATTCCTCTCTTTTTTAGATCTTTCCATTTTTAATATCACCATCATCAATTAAATCGCCTTTTCGTCGAGCACAAACTGAATTAGAAATGAGGAAATATTGATGGTACGTTGATTATTATCAGCAGTGTTTTGTTTGTCCCCTGATATACACTGCGAGTACTAACAATTTCTAGCATGTTACGTGTACTGCGAACTTGCAAGTATAGCTAACTTGAAAACTTGCTATACAAATTAATGATTATAATTGTGTGCATCGTCCATAAGACAATCCGGTACTATCAATGAAAAATTAAATTTTATGAAAATAAGAATTTCTCATTTCTTCTATAGAGTTCCTTTAAAAATGGCAGAAATGATAATGAAACTTCTGAATTTCTTCAAATGTATTTTAAAGATCTCTTCGAGCAAATATTTGCCAAAATTATCGCCAACTACGAATACTTCTCCACTTATAACTTGAATTCATTCGATCGAACGACTTTCAGTAACTGCTCTTCTGCTAGGTGCGTGCACACTTGATCACTGCCTGGACAATCGTCACAATTCACACACAGAGGAACGATCGACGCGTGGAATCGTGTTTCTCGACCTCGAGCAACGTCATCGCCGCCGTCCCAACATGGAAATGAAAGCTACTGTTATCAGACCGGGAAACAATGCTTAATAAAATCGCGACTATTCGGTATTATCGACGAGTCAAGCAACTTTGTTTCGTTTCGAAACACGACTGAACGGACTTGACGATCGAAATGCGTCATCGACTAATTAACTGGCGCTCGCGAGCGTCATTAGCGTCATTATCAAGAGGACTGGGCGAAACGCAGGGACGATTCGGAGGTCGACGGGCCTCGACGTCTATACATAACCGGAAGTCCTGGTTCTCCCTCCGTTCTCCAGAATGTTTCACGGTTCTCCCATTTGTGTGCAATTTTTCACACACTTTTAAATTCATACAAGCGGACTACAGATTTTTAAATCTATACATATATATTTTTCAGAGTGTTTCCTGTGAAAACTGAGTTTCCAGTATACATAAAGTGTACATAATGAGATTCATAAGTGAGCGTACTTTTATGCTAAAGGTTGAGTACTGTACATTGAAAATTGGTTGAAAAGATACGAGGTACGTTTGGAATGCCATAATTATCATACGTTATTATATTACCACCTTAATTTTATTGTTGGCAAAGCACAACATGAATATTAAATGTACTAACGAGCATTTCATTTTTAATTATTTGAAATTCTGTTATTTTTTTCTAGACTCTCTGAATATTGTTTGATAATTCCTGCGACGTCTAACGAATAGAAATAAATTGTACGGGAGAGATATTTAAAGGTTGAATCATCTGAAAACTTTTTCAAAACTACTGTGAGAGCTAAAAAAATAATTTCAGGATAATATTAAAATTGCACATATATCAGACGATTATTTTTCAATGAGAGCGCACCAAAATGGATAAAAAGGAGACTTCACTGGAATTCCAGTAAAAGTGCCAACATGGTCAAGTAATTTTCTCGCTCTCTTTCCCTCCGCTTTTTTTGTTTCAGTTCCCTGAATCGTCGATGTTTCTCCGTGAAGAACGTCTCTTATATGCGTGACGCAATAAACGAGCGCAAATGATTTTAAACTGGATGCTTAATTATTCAATTTCACGCGTTCGACGATAAACGGTGACGAATTCGAATGGTCTGCGTGTCTCGTTGCGGTTGCGCAATAACCGTTCAGAAATTGGGTTCCCGTGCGCTTGCACGCATGTGGCATGATTATGGAAATTTTACGATATTCATGCATTTGTACACGCCTTACCATCATGGTTAAACTCTCGCTTACATTTCCTTCGCTTAAAAAAAAAAGAAAGCCAATTACTGGCACGTTTATCCAAGTTTTTAACACTAAGTTTTGTTTAGATCAGTCAAGTTACTTGAATTCGTGCCGTTTAAAACAAGCAATTTGTCACATCATTCCAGACAATTTAAAAGCACTTGACTAATGGGAACCTGTTACGTATTTAACTGGAAATGTCATTCTAAAGCCTCGTTCACAAATTACTCGAGTTACTTCAATTCGCATCCCTGTGCGGTGGGGATCAGAATACACCCGCAGTAGCCCCTGCTTGTCGTAAGAGGCGACTAAAAGGGGGAAGGAAGGGTTAACGGAGGTGTAGAAGGGAGTAACCAATTTTAGTTAAGAAAAAGGATAACGTATGCAAAGATATTAAATGCAAGAAGTGCAAAGAGAATGCATGGAGTGAGTATACAATGAAAAAAGTACGAGAGAGAAAAGAAAAAATGTACATAGGGAGAAGTCTGTTTAAAATAGAATAAGAGAAAGTTTTCCATTGGGAAAAATAAGAGCATTATGCTCTTCCAAACTCCATCTAATAACATTAAAAAATCCAGTAGAAGATATTAAATAGTAAATCATATTTCAATCCACATTGCTAGAATTCCAATGACTTGAAGCTACTTGACTAATGTGAACTCGTTACATTAATTAACTTGAAATACTTTTTTGATACTTCAAGCAAGGATTTAACTTTTTTTCCTAAACAGCGAATAGTACTGTACAGTAAAAAGTAAATTTGAAAGAAAAACATATTAAAACAATAAAAAAATATATCTTTCAGTATCATTTTAGTTATCAATTACTTCAAGTAATGTTACTTTACTTGAAACGACATCAGGATGAGTAATTTGACTCAAGTGAACACAGACTTAAAGTCAAGTTACTCGAAATCAAGTAACATGATAGATCTAAGTGGATAAGAAAAATCGATAACGTCGATAAGGAAGTTTTACATTTTAGAACTCTACTTCTACTAAGTACTTGGATGATGGTAACATGTTACACATTAGTTTCGACATCACTTCTTCGTATACGTAATAAAACAAGTGACTACTTATCTGTTAGAAGAAATAGGGTGGTAATTTATTATTATTACATTAAATCTTAAAATGCATGAAACCGTAATTTTAGAAATTGCACGAATTATTAAAATGTCTCTTCAACGTCCATTCAAAATCATAACCTTACCATCGTGTGAGATTTTCTTAAAGTTATGTTTATGTTGTATTTTTTTTATTAGGAAGTTGTAAAGAAAGGCGAGCGAAGGAAAGTTTTAAAGATTAGGACCCACATCGTCGAATGATTTGTGGGGATATTTTAAGGACCGGTTGAAGAAGAAATAAAAAAGCGGAGAGACGAAGGCGAGAAAACCCTTGACCCAGAATGCCGTGCGACGAAAAAATACTCGATAACAGGGTCCAAGGCTTGCACATCGCGAAAACCACTCGGGTTTATAAAAATGGACAATTAAATGGCAATGCAGTGACGTCTGGTTAATAAATTTCGTCAACAGACGAAATACAATTTGAAATAAAGTTTACCGCTTGCCTCGACCGGTTCTTTCCAAAAGCAGAGCTGCAAAATTTAAGAAACACGAGTTTCGACTTTGCAAATTACAAGAACGTACGCACTGTGTGTCGTTCTGCGTGCGTTAAAAAAGGCACTGGTGCGTCAACGGCATTGATTTGCATCATAAACTCGATTAATCTCAAAACTTTGCATTCAGAAATTCTACTGCGCCTTCAATTTACAGTACATCAGGATTATTTTCATAATTTCCATTTCGAACTTAATTCAATATACCTCTGCGATTCGAGTATGTATTAAATTAAGCATAACGTGCCATAATTTTCCATCGTGATTTTCATTCAATACTCGGCACAGTCCTGCACGCGTTGTAACCAAACGTTTAATTATACGTAGGTATGCAGTTCCCCGTGACTTTTCCACAGTCAACTGATCTAACATTCACTTCCACTTTCAGGTGGAGAATTTTCTAGCTTAATTGGCGCGAGAGAATTCGAGACCACGTCGGCATTCCTCTTTTGAAGAGAAGTAGAACGAGATCTATTAGGCAACGTGAGATGAGAAAAAGGAATGGCCATTAATTGAGGCTGCACCGCCTTGTCGAAACCGCAATCCAAGTGGACTTACAAGAACTTGATGCATCAAGTATACACATATATACACTGCTGCTCAAAAGTATGAGAGAACATTTACATAATAAATGTTTATAAAGACATTATAATATTATTCAAGAATTTGTCTAAATGCTATGTCCTTTGTTTTGTAGATATCTTATTAACGAACATATTAGATCAATAGTTTATTAAATGTCTCACCAATAATATTAAAAAATAATAGTACAGTTCTCATAAAAATTAGAAAACTAAGTTCAACAAAATTTTTCTTTTTTGTTTTACACTGTAATTCTAAATGATTGAATAAGTCTGAAGTGGAAAAAGATCGAAATGATCTAAAACAATTTTTAAATTAAAGAAAAAATTGTCAGATTTTGTACAATGTGTACTAAGAGTGAATAAGAGTTCATTAAATTCGACAAATTAAACGTGTACTGTAAGTGTTCTCATACTTTTGAGCGGCAGTGTACATACTTGAGTAGAAAAAAAAGTCTGTCGACAGAGGTCCAGGAGAGACATGGAATAATTTAGGCCTGACTATCATCCATCAATCGTAATTAGTCAATCGATTATCTAATCCATCATCCGGCTGTCGACGATCTTGCGCTTAATCACTCGCTGAACTGTCTCTAGGCATATGGAATGAGGTGAAAACGATATCGATTCGATTTCGAAACTACCTTAAAAAAGGATCCTCGAGGCTGTTCATATTTGTTTAAGAAACAATACCATTCGCAAAATGGTAAACTAAGTTTTATCAGTACAGAGTGTGATGCTGATATTAATCATTCCCTATATCATTTTATTCCATTGTTCTATCGCAGTAAAATGCCCAGTATAATTAATTATTGGAAGGTTTCTGTATTGGTTCTTCTAGTTATATAAAGTTTTAGAGTTCTCAGAGTGAATGACTGAATTCCAATATGTTTCCACAGCGATGCATTGGCGGTAATTAAAGGAGTTGAGTGGTGGCAAAGCGAGAGGAAAGAATTAGTCAAGAAAAAGTAGACTATTATTGCGTAAATAGAAATTGCGTTGCTAGAAAAAAATGAATGATTTACTTTCGCAACTGTGTGACCTAACAGCGACGTGTATTACATTCCTCACAAATTTTAATTTGTTAATAATTTTAATTTTAATTTTGTAAAAGTTATATAATTTTTCAAGAATTCCACTCTGTTACAGGTGATACAAAAAATAGTACAAATTATCTTATTCTTACAAGATCATTGAAACTATTCTCTGGATCTCCGAAAACCACCCATAAAAGACAGAAATAAGGATTACCTTTTTCCTACCAACCACGGATGGACTCCGCTGATAGTTATCGACAATTCCCAGCAAACAATCGTCGCATTTGCAGTAAACATTTCCACTAGAAGCTGAATCACTGGATAGAACAGAGTTATATGTACTAGCACTAGTTTGACTGTCCATAGAATCCGTTCTTCTCAAAAGAAAATTATTCTTCTCTCCGACACGAACATTTGATTCACGATCGTCCTCGCGGAGGTTTTGCTTCTCGATTTTTGCCAAAAGAATCTGTTCCATCAGATTCAACGTCGGTGGCGTCGGTAAGGCAAGCGACGCTGGCGTGATTGTAGAGGTGTCACTTTTTAAATTCTCACCGTCGTTCTTTTTTTCTCGATCCATGTTGCTCGAACGTAGGTTCACTCCACTCTGACCGGTCTGCTGGTTTACGTGCCTTAAGATCTCTTTGCAATTCAGATTCCTCTTGTTTTCGTGCTGTGCACGCGCGATGCATAGACTTCTAACAGGTTGCAGCGAAATTATTGTAGAGTTTACCCCTGTGTGTAAACGTTAAGTCTAGATATGTGCTTGGATTCCACGTTTTCTTCAACTTCGAATTCCTTAAACTCTTAGAGTTACCACCATGAATTCTAAATCCCTTCGATTCTGAGAATTCCTTGGATTTGATGCTTTTTGTAATTATAGATACCAATTTGAAATTTCTCTGCTTCCTGATGATCAAAAATGAATTGGGGCGTGTAACACTTACACTGGCTACTTGTACCAACTAATTAAACAATAATCACCGCACAGTTATTCATTCTATTTAAACAACAGTCACAGACGTTATTAAATCCTTGTTGATCAACTCGAGGTACGATTTATGTTTCCGGTGAAAAATGGCTCCGTTCACATTCCCTTTCACCGTTCTTTCATTCACGACCAGCTGCTAACTTTTGTCATCAATCTGTACGATCTTTTTTCTCCCTAATGACGCGTTGCATGGTCGGCCTTGACGCGACCAAGGCTTCGATTAACGGTGTGGGAGAGCCACCACGAGGATCAGTTTCTGCCAGCCTATTCTTCATCACGTTCGACATTCGAAAAGTAGATTGATCACTCGACGGAACGTAGAACAGTGCCATAAATACGAGCTGTGTCTGTGTCCAACATGACTCAATTAAAAACAATTATAAGAAAAGGAAGAATACATGTATAGTAAGGAGATTTAAAACAAATTTAAGTAACGCAGTTTGAAGTTTGAGTTTTCTAAGACTACTTTTGGTGTCCATACGTTCACTGCATAACTTGCATTATTTTTATGCATACTAAACTTCATTTTCAAACCAAATCATATTTTTTTTCATTGACAAATCTGCACTTGAGAGGCAGATTAGTCCAAGTCCATTTTCGTTACTTTTCAGCAGAGTAAAAAAGGAACAACAATTTTACCTTTTCTTATATGAATCGATTTATTTTGAGATTATAAACTGAAGGCTACTAAATTATGTTAAGACATAATGTCGAATTTATTTGAACTTCACAAAAAATGAAAGTTTTCTTTCTTACTTCTTTATTGTTATAAAAGCCTTGAATCTGTGTGTCTACAAAAATATAAAGGATCAAACAAATAACTGCGAAACAGTTATATTATACATCATCTTATAAAATGAAGAAGCAGTAAAATGATATGTGATAAGTAAAAATGATAAATGAAAGCTTCTCAACTCTCACAATGTATATAACTCAATTTAAAAACCAATGGACTTGGATTAGCTTGGCTCGCAGGTGGAGAAATGAGAGATAAAGTGCAATAAAGAACCGCTGCTATCACGCTCTACAATCATGTTTGCAGCACTTTTCAAACTGTACGCTGATAACGTAATACAGTTCAATGTTTAGATTCGTACATTTACTTTCTCACTGGCTGGATGGATATATTTGTGTTACCATGATAAAACAAACACGATAAGAATATTAATTGAAATTACTAAAAAATTTGCGCTTCCTACTTATAGAAATCGCGAAATATAAAAATTAAAAGAACAGGTGCTTATGTTCTCATTGTTCAAATGAAATTACGTTCAATTATAAAGAACAAGCATCTAACAATGCATATTATCTATCTCTTAATAAACTAGAAATATGTAACTTATATACACATTTTTTTTTTCTGTACACATGGTTTGAAAATGATGTTTAAATGATGTATTGAAGAACGATGTGGCTAGGAACGTGTTAATTGAGGGAAAATGAGTTGAAGAAAAACAGAAAGAGTGCAAGGACATGGAAGATCAGGAGTAGCGTGCTCTAGGCAGGCTCGTTTGCACAGTTTTCCTCTACCGACCCGAATTGACCGCTTCCTGTTACCAGATGGTCACTCTATCGCATATGCATATACTCTGCAACACGTGCATAGTTATGTATATCTCGTTGGAATGCGAGCGTGCTGATTCAGACGAGTCCTGGTATTCCTTTTCTTTTCCTAATATTCACTGCTATTTCTGTTGGATTACGATCTTCTATATTTTAATCACGTGCCCATTCTAATGAACTTAAAAACACTTGCTCTCAAGATACGTAGGTATAGATGTTCCAGCTTTTCTTTCCTTGAAGAAACAGCATAGGTATTTTTGAAATCAGCGATCAAACGGCTCGTCTAAATCTAAATGAAAACAAAAGGTGTTGGGTTACATCCTCTCGTCTTCTTGCATAATAAACCAGTATTCGATTCTCTGATTGACGTAATGTATTTGCATAGCTTCTCCATATCGCAAATATATCTCTTTACCTCTCGAACCGAAAGAATTCAACTTTTCAACCTGCACTTCTGAGGATGCATTTGTAAGATACGCAAATTCAGAATGTTTCAGAAAAAAACACAGTACAGATGATTGATCGACTTTCTAGATCATATTGAAGAAATCACAAAGTGATTTTTAAACATTTCATCTTAAGATGAAATACTGTCCTTGTTTAAAATCAGGTCTATATTTAGAAATAGACCTCACGAGTCTTTAAATTAGTTTTTACTAATTAGTTTTCAATGATTCTAATTCTTTAAATTAGATTATTTTTTCAATTAGTTTTTACTAATTCTAATTCTGAATCTACATTTTTAATCTATTCCTCTGTACAGAACGTTACACATCAAATAGACTACCTAAACGTCTTCTCTGTTTGTGATAATACGTGAATACTTTTTTACGTAACTGAATGGTTTCAAGAGGCGCATAATAGATCTGATTCGCCTCTTGAAACTATTCGAATTACATAAGAAATACCTCTCGCATTATCACAGATAGGAAAAATATTTAGGTGGCCTACTTTACGTGAAACACTTTTTATATTAAAGGAGTTTTCATCTCGTTCACAATTTTATGTATCGATTCAATATGCGTTTGATAAATCGAATTGAGAATACAAAAAAAACAAGAAACTTTATCTCGATAAACTCGGTGTGAAAACCTAGCTATTGACGATCCTCTGATCCAGTCGATTGAAATGTAATCTATCCGGATAACTATCCCAACAATTTGTAATTTTCCGCGGAGATGGGTAAGGAACCGCATAGAACGACTGCTCGATAAATATTCCTGTCGAGTCGACGAACGGATACCTATCGACGAGGAAATTCTAATCGAATCCATAGGCTACCATTAAAGGAACTCGATGGTCGTTCAATACGTACAGAACGGCGCTCCCTTTCAACACCTTATTTAGTTCTCTGCGGATCTTTTTATCGCCCAAGCGAAGAACCTATTTTTTGATATCTTCTTTACGATAAACGTTAAAACAGAAGAGAAAGAGGAGAAGACGTAAGGAAGAATCAAAACACGCGAGCACTAATACGATTATACTTTCCCTCGTGGGAAGGTCAGGCTACGACCGAAGGTAGGGCGAAGTATCGCCTTTTTCGGGTCAGTCCGTGAGCGTTTCGAAATCAAGAGAGGCCGCCGCAGAATTTTCAAGCGCTCGCGATATTATTTTCAGTCACGGCTGCCGATGTTTTATTCATAACGCGTTTGACACAGTCTCTGTGGCTTGCCTCGTTTTATCCGATGAATCTCCCACGACCGTTTTCTGTATCTTCGGTACACCAATCGATAATCCAGCCGTCCGATAATGTACTAGCCGTTGATCATTCATGAAATTTGACAATCAGCCTTATCGATCAATAACAAACAATTCTTGGAGCTCGGGTGAATTTCATGAGAGAAGCACCTATGAAATTAAAACGTTTCGTTGATAATTCAAGCAGTTCTGGAGATCGATAAATTGAAGAAATTGAATGCGATAATCTAACAATAGAAATACAAAGTAGTAGCAATGATTGAGACTTCACAATTTTATAGACATTCATTTTTGTCATCTTTTATAAAACGTGTTTATAAAGAATGCTTGCCTTATTACTTGAAACAAACATTTCAAGAAATTAAAAGAGTGATGTCTCTGATCAAGTCGGTGAAACAATCAACGCTAATAATTTGTACCTTGAGTGTTCGATTAAAAGTATTGAGATAAAAATCGAGACTCAAAATAAACATTCGCCCTATCTCTTCTTAAATCTTTCCACGTGACTAGACGATTCTTGTTTGATTTGTGACCTGTTATATGTACATCGTTGAATTCTTTTGCTCCTTACTTTTCTAGGTCGGCCCGTGGCCATAGAAAGTGTGACGCATCATACCAGAGGCGCATTAGAATTAGATGTAAACAGTCAACAACCACAACACAGAGCATTTTAAACGCCTACGCAAACAGAAACATTCCAAAGTATATCTTCCACATTCTATGTTACAATTAAAAGTACTATTATTTGATCGTTGTACTCTGAGCAACAAAGAACCAAAATTTACAAAAAGCTTGCCACAGATACCTTGAAACAATCGCGACCCTCGTTCCACTGAACTCTCTCCTCGACAGAAGGTCCTCTTCCATCCTCTAGATTAGTTTTTAACGAATTCACCCAGTATTTTTCACGATTTACATATCCCCAAGATCGACGACGTCGTCTCGCACGCAACGGCAGCACACGGATACAATTTGTACAGAAGATCTTCATTGCAAACACGGTGGAATGAGCTATGTCGCATAGCTGCTTGTGCAGCTCGTAAACAAGAAACTGACTGATCGCTTACGACCGATTACAAGATTGCAGAAACGTTGCAGTACGTTTTATCGCGTAGCGATATTTTCCGTCCAATTTTCGACTCGTAAGACGCCTGCGGGGAACTTTATTGTTATCTAATGCGCGTAATAAGTCGTAACAGGTCTGTGGCGCGGACAAATAAACTACTGAGCCTTGTCTATGAAAGGTCCGTCACAAATATATCCTTATCTTTGGTGTTTTGCTCTCTTGAAAGCTACCTGATTTCCAGACGATGTCTACGCTCCACCTTATAGATAACACCACGAGGAATGGCCTGAGCATGTCACTTTTCCGCTGTAATCGCTTAGAAACGTGCTACTTCTAAAAAGAAAATTTCTGTTATACAAACAAAAAACAATTCTATCTACCCTGGCGCGTAGAAGAAAAGGAAAGAGACTGAAGATTGTAGTTGAAGGGTTTATGCTTGTAGCGAGAATTTGAATTAAAGGGAAGAACCTTCAAAATCCACACAATAGCTCAGCAATGAAGAAGAACAACACAGACAGAAACTGATCCAATTTTTCTGTCAACGCCGGTGTTAAGATTGTTCATGTGGCGCGTTAAAAATATCTGAAATACCTCCTACTGGGCTTCACCCTGGGTTCACATATGCACACCAATTGTTTATCTAAGCCACAATCCATTACGCACATCCTTTCGCATAGTCAGCCAAATGGCAAATTGTTTTTCCATTTTCATTCAATTACTTTCCCCTGCAATTAGAAATGTTTTAGAAGTTGGAATGAACAAGGCCACGGCAGTTTTCCCGCTCGCTCATCAGCGAGCCGTTGGACGATCAGCCGATTGGTGGACAGCCAATTTTGAATCCACCAAACGAAAACACGCGCCGCATACTGTGGCAATAACAATGAGCCACACTTTGTGTAGTATAGCGAGCACAACGTGACTAACACTGACCGCCAGATCCCTTTGAAGGCGGTGTTACTTGACTAACCGACCGGTATCGCTCATTTCAACCGAGCGGAGTAACTGGCTGATGCCTGTTACTGTGGCCAGTCGAACGCTGACTAACTGGAGAGGTGCCTTAACTTGCACCTTTACAGCTGAATGCACCATACGGGATAGAATAGAACAGATATTTGAAAGTAAAAGTCTCCATCGTCGGCTGTTTGAACGCTTTCAAGTGGACCATGGTTGCTGATGCTATAGATCTTGCAAGAAACACTGAAACTATATCATCAGTGGCAATTAAGTTGCGCAAAGTTTAATTTTTCTAAACAAGACTAAAGAAATAGAATCTGCGCCGAGATTCGTTTCACTCTTTAAATAACACAATGTCTTTATTATGGATACTTATATATTTTTATATAGTATGCGCATATTATATTTTCTTTTTTTTATATTTAAATTCTTCGTAAATGCATAAACCTGACACTGTTTCACCTTTGCATGATTTACAATTGAAATTTAGCCTGCTTCTAGTATCACAGAAATGATTGTCTAGAACAAAATACGAGATAGTGTAGAAGTATAAAACAATTCAGTATTGTGTCGCTTTAAAGAATAAGAGCATTGTTTCTAAAGGATTTGCCCACGAAAGTGGGAGATTTCTAAATTTGGAACTGGTGGAAGATAAAAATTCAAGATCGAAGAAAAATATTTAAAATAGTCCATAAAATTTTTTTATACGTGAAATAATTTTTCATACTCGAGCAAAAAGAGATTAACGCGACTTCAGGGAACTATAAAAATTTGTAGCCATATTTACAAACTTGTTTTTTTCGTTTCCTACGCAGATAATTGAACTACGTCAATGCAGACCATTTAAAATTAACACTTCCTTTTAGAAAAATTTGACGACCAAATCCAAATATCTAACTGCAAATAGCGTCAAAAAAATAACTTCCATTACTAAGAAATTGCATAAAATACTGCATTGAGTAACTGCATCGCATTGAAATATATCAAGGCATGTAGCGTCGTCGTTGGTTGATCCCACGCAAGGAATGTACAAAGCGAGTGCACATGTACGCAACAGGTTTGTAAACACGTTGATCCGTATGTTAAATGAATAGGTAGATAAAGACAGGTATGCACGTTTGTACCTACAAAGAAGTGGCATGCATAACAGATTCCAAGAGTCGCGTAAAGAACGTTCCACCGTCTGCGCCACGTTACGCGCGCACGTGAACCTCCTACAATAGGAATAATAAACTTACAACCACTGGACATCCATCAGAATTTTAGATCTTCAGAATGATCTATTTACCAAAATGAATTTGATATTTATCTTCACTTATACAGGAACAATATAGATCCTTCTCTCTCTTACAAACTTGCAAGCTATTAAAAGGAATAAATACAAAAATATTGAAATTAAAAGATAGAAGAATGAAATATTGTTCTTGAAATATAAACAAGTAGATAAAAATGATCTGTTTGCAGTTGTATTGCGAGACAAATTCCATGCCTCTTGACGAATGAACAGTCCGTTTATTCATAAACTGGAGCACACAAGAATCGTGACGTTGCGTAAGATAAATTACGCGCCTGTTTACAGAGACAACAGTGTGTTAGTGGTGGTGATGGTTTGTCGTACAAAATATAAGCTTTTTTCCCCGTTAATAATATTGAAATATTTGTACTTATCTCTCTCTCGCTCTCTATCTTTTTCTCTCTCTCGCTCTCTCTATTTCTTTCTCGCTCCCTCTCTCTCTCTCGCTCGCTCTCTCTCGTCAACATATTAATCACAAATCTATTTAATATATTTACGTAAATTCTATTTATCACCCTTTTGTTTTCTCACTTCCTGCCAACTATATGTATATTCTTAAAATAGCTCCAGCTTGTCGTGTGATAAATAAACTTCCTGGAGAACCAATTACGGCGTAAAAATAAATTAAACGCCAATTATTGACGTGCCCTTTTGAAATTACAAGAAACACATTATGAAACTATATTTTTCTCAGTATTTTTCGTAATCTTCTTATTGAATGTTTGTGATGAACGATTATTTTCTAGGGCCATCTTACTCACCTTGGATGATTTGACTGATTGAAGTTCAATAACGTCGGATTCGTCCTCACTGAGACTCGATATGGTTGAACAGTCTGAAATTTTTCGTGCCGGTGGAATGTTCAAAAGGTCAACCTTTGTTTTTTCGTGCAATTCTGATGAGTCTTCTGGTATATACTGCGTAAATTGTGTATCAAGCTTGGAGTAGTAATTATCAGTGGAATCCAAACAGGAGTTTCTTCTATTTCCAGCCTCATTGTAATTTCTAAATAGATATTTTATTGGTGAACTATTACTATTGGTGAACTATCACTCATTTATGGTCATAATTAAAGAGATTGAAAGCTATACCTTGCAGCGACAGCATTCACAGAATCAAGACAACAAGAGTCTGAATGTCTCCTACTACGAAAAATTTGTGGGAACTGAGAATCCAAAGATTCACGTATTTCATCACAGTCCAAGCAAGAGCAACTACTTGTCTGGCTAGGTGGACCACTAGTCCCTTCATACTTTTCAATGTCTAGATCATTTCTTTCCAGCTTCTCATCCAGGTAAGAGTAATCCGAATAATCACTGATAACTACACTAGGTGTTCTCCAATATCTAGGTCTTCCCTCACTATGTTCAGAACCTTCGCTGCCTTCTACTACATTCGAGCCCTCCCATCCTGTAAATACAAATTTTCAATCAATATCAATACAAAATATACAACATTTTAATTTGTGCAGGATTATCCTTAAGAAAAATACGTTTTATTCGATTTTTTCAGAATTCCAAATTTCAGATGGTAATAAATACAAAAAAAAAAACATTGATCTATACATTTCTGTTCGAGGAATTTTAATTATGCCGCCATTGGAACGAAAACACGATAGGTCAACAGAGCGAATAGGAATACACGTGCAAGAGAGAGAAGAAAAAAAAAGTAAAGGAACGATGATGTCATTGACACAGCACGCGTGGTCAGGAATCATATTTTCAATAAGTCCCCCCCTCTCTAAACCGAGCGCAGTCTGTTGGAAAGAGCAACTGGTGGCATGATTCCATCCTCCTTACCTTTTATTTGATCCTCGTCGCTCAGCACCGCGCTATCGGAGCTACAACATCTAGTAACCCGTAGTTTGTGTCGTTTCTGCTGGTGCGTGGCCAGTGATGAATCCTCGTCGCTGGTCGCGGCCGAGTCGAGGCTCCAACAGCGAGCCATCGATCCTCTTCTTCGATCCGAGTCCGTCTCGATACCTTCGTCGCTCTGCGGACTCTTGCTCAAAGACCGTACCATCGGTATCCTGACCACGTCGAACTCGTCGTAGCTCTCGATCTCCTCGATAGGATCGACGGTGCCCTCCACAACGTTCTCTTGTTTCTTCGACTTCATCGTGACCCCGTTTTTGTTCCCTGCGTCCTTTTCACCGAACAACCGTTGAAGCCCTCGCACCAGCTCACATACCGACGAACCAGCGTCGCTTTCGGCGACGTACTGATTCTCCACGATCCCGACGCGTCGTTTTCGCGAAATCTGCGCGATCGAGGACGACGGGTCGATGTTCGGTTTCCGTGACGATTCCTCCGCGGCAATCGACGATTCCTCCGGTTCCTCGCGCGCCCGTCCTTGCAGCAGCTGTCTCGATTGTCTCGATCTGGACACCGGGGAACGCTGTACGTCACATCGGCCGTTTCGCCGAGAGGATACGCATTGTCCTCTCAATGACACTCGATTGCCCGACGTTCGATTTGAAATACGAGAGACGCATCGCGCACTGCCTCTGAACCAATCGCGGCGACCGCGTCGACGATAGTAGAGGACGCCATGTTCAATTTCATGCACCACGTGAGAGCTAGATGGGAAACGTTGTCTAATCGTCTGACCCGGTTTGAATAATCGGCTGCAATTCGATTTGAGAGAATTCCCGTTATGGTCCTCCGAACTATCATTCTTCTTCTTGTTCCTCTTTTTGTTTACAAGTGGGTCGTTTTGAAGCGGAAGAATTTGATTCTCATTCCTATTCGACACGTACGTCTGATTCACGCTCCTCGGGGAATTCAACCATTTTTTCAACGGATTTCTCGTAACGTTGCCCTCGATGCTGCTTCGCGATCGATTTGCAATGGTGATATCTTTTGACGGAAATGTCTGACTATAATGAGAGAAAAATATGATTTCAAATGAAGTTTAAAAGAATCTTGGCTTCTATAATTATTTTGTTTATGTACAGGCAAGTATCGGTTATAAAAGTATAAATGTAATGAGTTGAAACAGAAGTAATTCTACACGTAACTATTTTTTAGAGAACGCATCGATTTATCAACTGCATTTTCAAGAATACATTTTTAATCGTTACTTGGGTAATATGTGTGTCATTTTTTCTACAAACCACCTTTGTGGCACTACGCTCCAAGTAACAAACTTTTATAATATTATGAACTCTTATCTAATCTCGACATTACATCACACACATGGTATAACGATATTTCCCATACAAAATTAGTTACTACAATTTTAGAACCATTTCCGTTCTTTCTTTTTTCATTAACCCTCGAAACATCATTAATCACGACAGATATTCTCAATCGAAATCTAATCAATAATGGATGAACCGAAATTTCATTTGCTTCGAATTGAAAGATATTTCTCGTAAAATTAGGCGCCGCTGGAAACAACGAGTCAAGGACCGTGTATCCGGGTCGAAGAAATGCGACGGGTGAGATGCATGGTAGGTATGCCAGGGTTGCTTCTTGCTCCTTCAATTGACGTCACAAGTGCGTCATTAGAAGCAAAGAAACAAGAAAGTGCGATTGAATGATCGCGGTTGCAGCAACTGTCGTGCGTACCGTTCAGTATCGTTTGATTCTTTCTCTTTCTCAACAAACGGTCCATTATCTCGTCAGTTCAAGTGCCCCTTGGCCACTTGAGCCTATCTGTGCTACGACCGTTTCGTTCGACTCTGTTCATTGTACAAAATAATCGTGCATAGGCACAATGGACGGAATTATGTACTTTTCCTTCTGTTTCTTGTATTTCTTGTTAGTATTGCTCACTCGTTATTTTCTATCAGTTGAGGGTGTTCGCTAATTGCGCATAATGTAGTCGTCTAAGGGAAGATAAGATTGCGACACAGGATTCTCGGTATTTTTTTCCTTTCTTTATAGAAGGAAATTAATACGTAACGCACAAAATTGTAAGACTTGTTAGAAGTATTATTAAAAGCAAATAATGTTTCTTGATTTTTGTTGACCAAGCTAACAATTATTGTTGAAAAATTCATCGCGTTTTGCAAACAGAGACTGTTGAATAATATTTGTAAATATCATTTTCAATCCGTGTCATTGTTGACAGGAGATGGATACACGTTTGGACTTTTTCCATGTCTTGTTTTTTATTTAGAACTACGGAAAATTCAAAGGACGATGTAAGATCAAATTTGATGTAATTTCTATTTAGGACATAGAAGATGACACGGACGAAGGAAGGCTATAGTTTAGCCTACTAGTTGTGACGAAATCGGGTCAATGTCGGTCCAAGGCTAATGACTCGTTTGTTCAAAATGGGCTATATATAACAATTTATATGTTTATATTACAATTCGAATAATTTGGTAAATTTCATGTCTAACTAGGGGTGATTATAGGTGTAGTAAAGAAAAATATTGGAACTTCTTGGCAAGAAATTTGAATATAACAGTTACATTATTACAGTAGATTCATGCAGAATACAAATTTTATACATAAAAATAGAAGAACTTGTATTTCTTTTATTTCACGGTAAAACTCTTACCTGTCCATTTCGATGTCGCATTGTGCATTTTATTCTCGGCCCGTAACATAAAATTGGTAGTAAGCAATTATAATAACAAGTTTAAGAATACGACGAAAATTTTTCTTTGGAAATTCGAACAATTTAATTAAACATTCTTAACATTCATTATCGATCGATATGTACGAGTATTAATTTTTACTCGTGATAATTGAGAAAAGTAATGTATACGATGATTGTACGTCAATCGTAGCTGATGGCCGACTGAACTCGAGATTTGAACTTGACCACTCTACAGTGACCACCTACACCCGAGTTCCTGTGTAAAAGGTGGGGATCGATTGCATTGAAATCAGTTCTCTTAGAAGGGAAGCTTTCCACCTACAATTCAGTCAAGAGTCATCATTATAACAACTCCTGTACCGTTAGCTTTTATACAATTCCACAATTAATTTCCTTTACCTCTTCTCTAATCAGTTAAACTTTTATCTCTGTTATAAAGAGATCGCGTTTGCTTTTATAAAATGGGATCAGATTGACTATACTTTACAAACTTTCTATATTTTAGACAGTTTTATTTAATTGTTCTCTTACAGTACTCTATAGAACTCAATGTCTGAGTGTTCATCGAGATCTAAAAGTGTTGATCCAAATACTGTTGTTTCTTCTAGACTTTCTGTTGATCCATAAGATGTTAACCATTTGTTTATTGATATTCCAGTTTCTAGGCTTTTGAAAGTAGTTTCAATAGATGGTCTTGTAATCAGAGTTGTCCCACTTTTAATGTTTGCTTTCAAAAACTTCCAAATTTCCATGTGTTCCGATTCTGTGACATAAAATTCAAATGGATTATTCATAATGATGATATCACTTTTCCGTACTATATCAGGACACTCCTCAATTCTTTTGTTTACAATTTCAACACGATCATTCATGTTATATTTGTTTACTATATCGTTTTGTAGCATACAAAGTTCTTTATTCATTTCGACTCCAATGATCTTTTTGGCAGATGTGAGTATATATGCCTAAAACAAAGATTTTATGTTATGATTCATGTCTTTTGATGATTGAACTTGTGTTTTAAGTAAGTAAGTTATTACCCCATATAAAACTGCACCTAATCTGGATCCGACATCTAATACAATTTTTCCTTCTATAGATGGTAGAACATTGTAAAATATATGCAAAATAGCAGACACTGATAAAGAATGCGATATGAAATCTAAAAACAAACTCAGTTTTATTTTCATTCAAATAATTGTAAGACAAAAAATGCAATATTAAAACTTACTATATTCTTTCACATTACTGGATCCGCAGTCTGCGCAATATAAATTATCCAGTTTTCCTTCTTCTATAAGTCCATCCACTGCTTCATTATCATAAAGAAACCCATCAACATGTTTTGTTGATTTGTCATCACAATCTGAGTTCTACACATTTATGGAATTTGACATTTCTTTGTTATAATATGCAATTGTGTAACTGAATTTTTTATGTTTATTATTAATTTAAGTAACAGACCTCTCCTTTTGTAGGTGGTACTATGTGCTCCGTTGGGAGTATACCAGTAAGTGGTACTCTTCCTCTAATATCAGAGGCAATCTGCTCTAAAGTGTCTAATTGTTTTCGCTGTAAATCCCGTTTATTTGGGTCATCTAGAAAAGATATTCAATTTGTCAATATTCTATATTATTGTATAAAATAGCAAACTTTCGTGTATACCTTGTGAAAGGCATCGAATTTTCATTTCTTCAGGATTCCAATTAAGAGCAATATATGACAAGAATTCTTGTTGATCTTCGACACATAAGGATTTCATTAGGGATGAAAATGTTTGCATAGCTTTTTGAAGAGGCATTTCCCAATATTCCGCTTTAAGCATTTGATGCAAAAACATATTTCACAGCTGTACATACATATAACAGGTACTTGTAGGTTTATCGTATCGTATATGTGCTGTGTATTTATTAGAGGTTATGCCGATCCGTGTTCCATATTTGAATTTTGCGTTTCAAAGATAATTCACCAGAAATATTACTAGATTTTGAATTCAAATTGATTGAGCCTGTGAATGTTCTTTGGTGCGAAATGATCGAAACAAATTTGAAAATTTTGATTTTTCGTAGCATATTTATTAAAAAAAATTAAGTACACAAATTGTTTGTATGTATATATAAATAATTAATCTTAATATTATTTTGTATAGGCAAGATATAAGGCACATATGCTCCTTCATTAAATCTAACCCATTCTACTATGTACAAAAATTGATTTTTCTCCGCTTATAAACTTGTCGACTTTGCGGATCGCCACAATTGATTCTTTTTGCAGAAATAAAAGAATTAAATAATTAACGTGATACTAAACACATGTTACACATAAAACGATGTTACGATATTAAAATTTTATGAGTACTTATTTACAAATTGTCAGCTTTCGTTCTTTTGATAATGAAACTCTGATTAATAACGATTGTAAGGTTTTGTATGTTTCTCAGATTCTTTTATGCGTAATTCATCGTAAAACTTGATCATCGACGTAAAAATCTTCGTTAAAGTCATTAAAAGAAATTGTTGTCTAACTCAAAGCTAAGAAAATACTGTTATTACAAGTTAACTTGTTGTTATTAGCTGCTTCTTGATAATATGTAACAAATACTATTAGCGATTGGATTACGTACGATTGGATTATTTTCTATTACTTTGTTAGCAATTTGTGTAAAATTTGTTCTCTAATGCAAAGTTGAATTCATTAAAGTCATTATCCTTCAACAACAATAATGTATAAATAGGCATGATACATGCAATAACAACTTGAAGAATGAAAAGAAAAAGTGAACTAAATTTCATTCCATCACAGTCCAAGAATTTAAAAAAAAAAGAAAACGTAGTACAGCTGTCTTTTTCATCAAGCATAACATAATTCGTCTTTAAATTCGTCGTAATTAGTAATATCTCGCGTATTTACAACATAAAATAATAAACGCTAATTAATTTAAATTAGGAAACAAACGTACTTCTTAAAAGCTGCCTGGATTAAAATTAATACTTAAACTGGACGTACACAGTAAAAGTACGTAATACCGTATCGTACATGCGATGTGTATTTGTGAGCGGTTATGTCAATTCGTGTCCCACATTTGAATTTCGAGTATCGCAAAGGGAAATTGTTTAATTACGAGTTTGCAAACTTCTTGTTCGCATTCAATTTCATTCAAACTCACTAGTCATCGATCATAAACTGGGTATATAAAGAGACAAGGAGAGATTGGAAGAGAACAATGGAGAAAATGCAATGAAATCGAAGAAATATATGAGACAGGTACTTGCAAGTTTCAACGTACCCATTTTATGATCAATTATAAAGTCTCTATTCTATATTTTGAGCGTTAAAAGAACCGTTATCTATCGCGCAAAAGAAGAAGAAGGAAATCTAAAATTGAACGCGAAAGATACAACTGATAGAGGAATACGCGTCTAACAAATGTTGATTGAAACATTTGAGCATACCTCTTACCTCACCCTGTAACTGTCTTACATGTCTTGTTTATTGTAAACTTATCGGATATGACTAAAGTTCCTAAATAAGAAAGTTTGAAGACTCGCTAAAAAAAAAAAGAAGCGCCATTAAGAGCGGCAACGTGCGCGCATTTGTTTACTTCCGGTCATTCGTGGACATTCGACGCCTTGGATGTTACAAAGATTATTTTCGACACGGGGAGGAAACGGTTGTTGTTCTATAGGCAGTAATCCCTGAAGTTGAGGGTGCTCTCTCAGTCTATTGACGTGTTCACTGATCTGTTCCAACGGTGTCACTGTTGTTATGGTTATTGCTGTTGTTGTTCTGCCCGTTTAGAAACGAGGCCATTTCCATCGGCGACTGTTGCCCGGTCTGTTTAGAAACATGCATTTTCGTTTCGCTTCTTTCAGATCTCATACAGAAAGGAAGAAAGAACAAGAGAGAGAGAGAGAGAGAGAGAGAGAGAGAGAGAGAGAGAGACAGAGGTGTGTGGATAATATATAACATACGTGTGTGGTGTTCAGAAAGTACAAAAGAAAAGCGGCTTCCAGAGAAAGTGCAGATAGTGTGCGAGTAGAATTTTAAGGGCGGCACGTGCTCAATTGCTTAAAGCTAGGAAAAACTAGTCTCCTTAATATCGAATAGTCTGAAAGCAGAAATAGGTTAGTCGAATGTAAATACAGATATAGTCGCGTGCGTGAATGCGGAGGGAAAATACTGTTATTGTTTGGCAAACAAATTTTTAAAGGAGAAAAATAAAAATGAAAACAAAATAAAACGGATCGAAGCACAACAAGAAAAAGGTATTATTTAAAAAAAAAGAGTCATACTGTTATAATCTGGCGGAGTCCATCATTTGATTCGATATAGAATCATCCACTGAAATAGACCTAATCAGACTTGATCATAATAATGATCGAATAAACGTGCTTCCCTCAATCAGTGACATTGAGGACATAGGCAGATATTGTAATTTTACAGCTAGGACCTTATGTAATTATGGAGTGTCTATATACATAGACATTGTACAATTAGATTTATGTGTATGAAACTGTTAGAGTGCCACTTATTTATATTAATAAGGTGTATATTATCTGATACACCTGATAGTGGCATTAAAATCTAAATTTAGAAGAAAAAAATTGTGTTTGTATTTTTTTACTGTTTTATAACTGGACTCCGCTCAGGATTACAAGCTGACAGAACACACACACGACAGTATGAATGATTGCGGCATGTACAATGGAAACACGTACAAGTACGAGCGATGATTATGATTTTACTAATCTCACTAACACAGATACGTGTCACAGTTGTCTAATTGCAAGTGACAATTTTTAACGTCACATCTTTCTCATTGATCTATGCATTCAGTGTTAGTGTGACCAAAACCATCGCGTTTATACATATTAAAATCAGCCTCATATGCGATTAAGATTGTGTTTACGTTTGCCTAGTATAGTATATCAACTAATACTTGAATATAGGAACTGAATGACCGTACAGGCAATTGAAATTTGATTTAAAACAAGACAGATAATATTAATACGATAATCACAATTTTGTTTATCAAATCAGTATACAAAGTCTTCGGTCATTCTTTTCCTTGAACAAAGTGAAAATATTGACATTGTTAATTACAAATACCGACCTTAGGCTGTATTATATCTTCGGACGTATCGAGACCAGCGAGTGGATTTGACGTTATGTTTATTTTCGAATCAGTTACTCCGCCATTCATTACTCTTCCATTTGTTATCGGTTTTCCTAAAATTGGAGATCAGTAATAAGTTTTCTTCAAAGTATCTGACTATTACAAATATACCTTCTATAAATTCTATAAACTTACCTTCGCTTTGCGATGATTCTCGACTCTGTTTATGCTTGGTTCTTTTATACACCACTGCGACCGCAACCAGGCCGCCCAATAAAGTCGATCCACCGAGAACTCCACCAATTATGGCGTACATATTCACGTTTCTGTCATCTGCAGGTCTTACTTGACTATCTAACGTTAAATTGCTGCCATTATCGTTTTGATTCTCGCGATTGTTATTCTCGTTTGTATTCACAGCCTTTAATGTTTTCTGTCGTAGAATCTGAGAAAATTCCGAGGCTGCGTCCACAGAAAAACTTTGCACCTTAAATTCGTACATTGTATCCGGTTGCAAATGGGAAATAGTTATGTTGAAGGATTCTTTTCCTTCTACCGTTGTCTTTATATAATCGCTAGCTGTGGAAGAAGCTCGGTGGTACACATAGAAACCATCGATATCAGCTGACCTATCTGGATTCTGCCAAATAAGTAGCACATCGTGCGGACTTAGAGCTTCGGTATTAGTTAACAGAGGTATCGGCATTTTGTTGCTCTCGAATCCACCATCTTTGTTAAGATGAAAGCGCACGGAGTTCGGGCTGAGCTTGTTATCGTTATTTGAGTAAACTGCGGCAATTCTAAATCGGTAGGTATGATTAGGTTGTAAATCGGTCACTTCAAATGATCGGATATGACTCGATATCTCAGAGTTCGCGGTCATCCATTTGGCTTGCTTGCCGTTCATCTTCTGTCCAAGTTCTCGGTATTGAACTTTGAAGAATTCAATTGGCAATCCCGTGTTTTCAGGCACAGACCATCTAACCATCACGGACACGTCTGAGAGTCTTGTTACGTTTGGTTGGTTTGGTGGTACTAACACAGCTAAAAATAAGAGATAAAGTATGTAGTAAAAAAAGAATGGGATTGTATGTTAATATCTATCTGTTATAAGCACAGCGTGATAAATTACCAGTGCCTTTACGCTTGCCCTCTTTGCTCCTTCTTCTCCCACCTCCCCTGGTGTGCTTGTGCCTTGAGTTAGAAATTCCATAATCCGGTTTTACTTCGGTAGCTCCAATGTGTTGTTTCGGATTTACTCGTAGCAAATTGTAACCAGAGTGAGAGCCATACTCGTTACTCGCGACACATTGTACAATACCAGCATGCTTTTTTTCTACTTCAGAGATAAAGAGAGTAGAACCCCTAAGTTCCACATTATCGCTAGGTATCTGAGATTCTCCATTGATCAACCACTCGATTTTCGGTTGTGGTTCGCCCGTTACCGTACAAGAGAGTTCCAATTCTCCGCCCTCGGAGAAAGTTGACGCTTTCGGCGGTCTGATTACTTTTGGTACTTCCATAACTTTTAGTATGATCACAGATTTTATCTGCCCATTACTATTATTCCATATACAGTCGTATTCTCCTCTGTCCGTTGGCTGGACGTTCGTTATCGTTAAACCCATCGGGGTTTTTATAGAATTCGATGGCAATACACTACCTAATCTACTCCACGTGACGGTAGGCACTGGATAGCCAGCACCGAAACATTCCAAAGTTACATTTTTACCACGCAAAACTTTGTACTCCGCTTGTGGTTGCTTAAGGAAGTATGGCTCTCGCTGCGTAGAATTCTTATACACGTTTAATATCGTTTTATAATTACTCGTATACATCTGCATAGTTATGTAATTATTAGCAGTACAGTGGTAGGATCCACTGTCTGATACTTTAGCATTTTCAATGACCATAGTCTTACTACTTATTATGTTAGCATTCGGCAGGCGGTTATCAACAGAATTATCTTTAAAAAACTGAATTATGGCCTCTGGTACAGAATAGGGCACAGGACATGTAATAGGCACAGTATTCCCCGCTGGGACGTTTATAACAACGTCGCTCTTATCAGAAAATTTATGTATAGTAGCGAGTGTCAATCTTGCTGAATCGGAAGCTAAACCGCTCGATCCTACGACGTAAAAGCACGAATCAATTATCGAATTGTACTAACATTAGAAAATATTGTAAAAGGTATACAAAATTACCATAGTAAGCTATGCAACGGTAATCCCCGGCTTTCGACTCGTTATCAAAATTCACCACGTGTCTGGAAGTTTTTCCACCATTGCTGGGTGTATGGAAAACCGTCAACCATTTATTCGAACCCAGTGGTCTATGGCGCCAAGAGAAACGCTCCGCTCCGAGATTCAAATTACATTCGAAGTTCACCTCGTCGCCTATCGGCACATCCAAAGGTTGGGGATGCCTTGTGAAGGACATGCCTAATTCCTGCCTTTGTCCTGTAAAGGAGAAGAAAAATCAGTGATAGTACGGCACTAGAAAAAAAAAGAGAAGTATAAAAAAAAATCTCACCATGTGCAACGTTGACTAGGACATAAAGTAGAGTTGTGACAACGCCACATAGGGAGGTAACAGGTCGCATCTTGACACATTCTACAATGAAGGAAAAGAGAAGTTTGTAACGTGTGACTTTGCTCTTTCTTGGTAATCGCTTTTTCGACCTGCTTCTCTCGGGACGGGTACAAAACTCGAGGCGCCAGTCGAGAGAGAAAAAGAGAGAGAGAGAGAATACACTAAAATTAATGCCGTCCAAGCATGTTTAAGTTTAGAACGTGGTGAGTTCACGTGGAAATAGAACGCATTCATTCTAGTTTTGATCACAGCTAGTCATTTCGGCACGAACGTACGCCTTCCCTCTCTACTCCGAGAAATGTGTCCCGCAATCCAGCCTCAGTGGAATGCCAATATAAATATGATTTATATACGTTCACAAACATCGGATCGTTTCAAATTTCTGCCGCGTTTATTTCTCCAATCAAAGACAAATAAACGGCTTTATAAAAACGGTGGAAAAAATGCAATTAGGGTTGTTGTTTGTTACAGCAATTCATAAAGAGGGTAATGAAGAAAAATGCCTTATCGACCGGTTCTTTTACAAGTTTATCTAATAACTAGTGACTATATAATAAAGTATCCTTGACATTATTAACATTAGTGAAACATTTTTCATGAAAATACGAAATTTATACTCTAAATTATCGTAGCAACGAAGACTAAGTGCCAGTTAAAAGAAATAGTAATGTGCGAGGAAGCTACTGCCTTTTCTTTTCTACTTGAAGAAATAAATCTATTGACAGGCAAATCTTGCGAATATTTTCAAGACATTCGACTATACGTTCAAACAATTTTTTTTAAATACTTTGTAATGAATACACTCAGCATTTATCTCGTGACAAAATTGAGTAAACAGAGGTACCACAATGACAACACGAAAATGACCATATACGGTGATGGAAACCGTCGTACATTGCGCGCACCGTTTTCCACCCACATGCGGACAACTGACCATCATGAGTGACGATCAGAAAACCATGCTGACACGTCCAAGATCGACGGAAATTATTTGTTGGCTAACAAACGCATTAAGTGTAGGTAGATCCATTCATGGACTACACACCATGACACTCGCCCACACGTACGAAACTTTAATACGCGGCATTAAGAGAAAGAATTTTCAGTTTCACAAAATGTTTACTGCGTGTTCGTTAAATAAGAGCGTTGTTTCGTAGTAAACACGTTGCGCGAATACGATTAGATTTCATCCATTGCTTGCCAGCAAAAATTTAGTTTTCACAGTTTTGTTGGTTAGATCGATGCGTCTTATAAATTTGTTGCGAAATAGAAAACGCACTCGGAATGATCTTTCCCGACAAAACTTAGTTTAAAAATATTCTTAATGCTGCAAGACTTTATACGATTAGACGAACAATTTCTTATACCGAATCGTCGGTCATTGCAAGAAAACGAATTTACTCGGGCAACCGCTCGAAGGATTCACAGTTGAGCAGGAGGTATTTCTCATCGAAGCCAAAATCGCAGAGAGAAAAAGCACGCGTTCGGCCCATTGGTAAGATAGTTGAACGCTTTTTATGCATGGGAGAACTCTTAACTTCTGGTTAAATGGTAGTATAAATGCCGATGGTATGTAACAGGTGAAAAGGGTCCTAAAGAGGCTGGTTTCCGACGTTGCCTCTTATAAAAATAAAGGACTCGAATTCCAAAGCAGTGGTTGTCAAGTCCCTGGGCCGAGCGCGCGCGCGTGCCACACGATTCTCTGTGTACCTAACCTTACGGATGAACCAATGGTACCCGAGTTACGCGTATATACACATCGTCATACCTACAGTTAAACAAAAATTAGACTCATTTCTACAACCTGTCGTTGACAAAGAAAACATTTTATCCACAAAATTCTTTTTACAATCGTGATTCTCCGAAGTCAATTGTCGATCGGTGATCCAAATATATGCGAAAAGTTGAGATCCACTTTGATAAACTCTTGATTGTTGTATTGTTGGTCAAAATACAGAAAAATCTGGATGATAAAACTCTCGTATTTTAGTGGAGTGGATCGCATGCCTTTCCTCGTTAGTTTTTGCAATTATTATTTGTTTAAAATGGAATATATACTTTTTATATTGGTGTTAGCATCATTTGTTTTCCTTTCGCTTTAATTTACTTCTATGGGATGCTACTGGAAAAAGTTCTATCAACCTAAATAGAAACATCAACTTCATCGAGAAAATTATATTTTGCATTTGGTTTTTTTTAAAATCATGTTTTAATATATTAATTTATCGAGTAGCGGTTATAGTGGAGCTGTTAATAACAATTGAAAGTTGCATTATAATTTTTAAATAGGGATGAAATTAACGTTAACTTTTACACGGGCAAACTGTGGTGTTCCGTTACGCGTAACAAACAGGAACCAGGAAGATCGGGTTCCCGTTGATCGAACGCATTCGATAAGTGGAGCCTTCCTTTCGGCTGATCGTTGATTAATCACGTGAACTTTTATTCTCCTCACATTGTCGTGTTCCGTCCTAATACAAGACACATGACTAACTTAATGTTTCAGCTCGGCATGCATAGCAATTGCTTAGGAAAACGGACGACGAATATTTAGCCCTATATGTGTCACGAGCTATTTTAATCTACTTCTCATAGTCATCGTTTTCACAACAATTAATTCTTTGTATTTCATTTAAATCGTTAGATATTTACATCGTTTTGTCATTATCGCCTCATTGACACCGGCATTTAAAAAATCACGACGTCCAGTACCGATGCCATTGTTATGATTTCGATGTAGGCGATTCGAGTTGATGAACTTTGCCTGGAAGTTGACAATTCGTTCCTCATTACTATACACGTATCAAAATTTATGCAACGAGGCTTTAATCAAAAAAGCATGTAACATGCATATATACATTACTAGAACGCAGGCGCATTAAGTGGCGCGGTATTGTCCGAACGAGTGTTTTCTCGATTGACAATCGTCGAAATAATTAATATCACCGTTTTTGATGTTTAATCGAGGATGCTGTATCGTCCATCGCGTTCAAATTTCACCAAAAATAGCGCTAGTTCACCCTTTCCGGCAGGTGATCCTTTGCAAGCAACATCGCGAGTAATATTTTTAACGTTAAGCGGACCGATGCGATTCCGATTGTATCATTTATGGTTTAACAAGTGATCAGGAACAGGAGGAAATTGTGACTGGGCATAAAAATAAAAAGGCGACGAAGATGACCAAGAAGAAAGAAAACAAATATAATCAGACTTGAGCACACTCACCCTTTTTCCTTCGATCTAGCAGTACGATCTATCCGTTCCAGATCCTCTGGATTTCCCGTAAACCGATCACAATTTTTATCGTTGTGGAGAACAACTAGTCCGTTAACAATTTTTAGCGACGAATCTCTTCATTTTTTCACTACCATCGTTCTGAATCTCAACGGGTTCGACTTCCTACACAACACGACGCTTGGCGTCCACCAGCACACTGGAATGCAGACCGACAGGTTTTGAACCGCGATAAAGTATAGTAACGACGTGTGTCTCGATCTAGGTACTCGCGTGCAGGTTGGTACATTGATGTGCCATCACGTGATTGTATCTGTTCGAGATGCAACTGAGAAACGTACGACTGTTATCTAAAATTACGCATCCTAAAATTATCGAATCCCAAGAAAAAACTTATAACTTTCATCTTACACACGTTTAAATTAGTTTTACGATATTTGGAAAGGTCGAGGCTTTTACTATAGATTCGGGTATCGTGCGCGAAGTAATTCTGCGCATAAGCGCCACTTTTGAAATTTCAAGCGCGCCAATTATGATTCTGTAAACAAAAACAGTTTTCAATCACGAAATAAATGTTTTATATGATAGACGTAAATAATTTAAGAGTTTAAATATAGAAATATATATTAATATATTGTATTCAAAGTAACATTAATTAACAACAATTGATTTTTGCCATTTTTACACTTTTGTGATCAAGGACTATATATATATGTATTTATATATATATAGTTACACATATCGTAGCGATTTTGAAAAGGATGTAAATTTAAATAATCGATTCTGCTTGTATTTGATTTTTTTCACATTCTTTTCATTAATAAAGGTCTATTTTGGTTACAATCTAAAATATTAAATATTTTACTCAATTATATAAGCAAGGTCAAAAACTTAACAAACATTTTACAATATATTCCGTTTAAAATGAGTAATAATTATATTAATATTAATAATAATATAATTAATAATAATATTACATATTATGCCAACAAAATTCATACAATGTACAATTTGTAGATATACGTATAAATAAACATCTGTTCCTCAAAATAAATGATTTCTGCGTTTGGCACGATGTCATGTAATGGAAGCAAATTAAACACCATGTTACATTTTGATTGTCCGTGGCTAGTCGTGATGCAATGAAATATGATTTACTTCGTACACTTGATTTTACATTAGTTCTTTTTCCTTCTCTTTTTGGTATTTTAGTTGACGATAGTGCTTTCTATTTGTATCAGTCGGTCCCATTTAACAAGAAAGAACAATTTCAGATAG
This sequence comes from Xylocopa violacea, assembly GCA_963969225.1. Lineage (NCBI taxonomy): Eukaryota > Metazoa > Arthropoda > Insecta > Hymenoptera > Apidae > Xylocopa > Xylocopa violacea. Next base: position 29,716,216 of record CAXAJV010000004.1, read on the forward strand.
CATTAATTAATATGTATGTATGTAAAGATTACATGGGAGAAATAACAATTGCATCGCAGTACATGATATAATAATATTTCATAAAAAATACTCGATGAGTTAACTATCTTGCGCAATTAATGTTTTACAATTTTCATACTTATTTCTCTATATGTATGTATGTATACACGAAGTTATGTAAACTTGTGAACGAAAGTTTTTTTGTACGAACCGACTGATTGAAGAGTATTTTGCCCGATGTCAGGATTTACTGGTACATATTGCTTTATGTTGCACTTGCTAATCGATTACTTTAATTTGTAATGGATCAATAGTTGCAGTACTATTATTATAAATGGCATTCCACCCCCGCCCCTAATCAATTAGATTAGAATTAACTACATGGAAGAACAGATCTTCAGTCGTAGCAAACAGAAGCTAGACTAAAAATTTCAACAAATAGTAAACTGTGATATTACTTTCAATATATATATATACACACACACACACACTTGTGTGTGTGTTTATAATGTATTGCTAATTTAAAGATGCCAGTTTTGTCCTATCTAGATCAGAATGTTTAGGTGTCAGCAAGAATGCCAATTAAGGTAATATCAGAAAAGTGTTGGGAACACTTTATCTCTCTTTCTTTCTCTCTCCCCTTCTAAACGATAAAACTTATAAAGTCCTACAACTTGTGTTTCACCAAAATATAATTAACAACAATAACAACAAGGTGTGTTCACTTTTGCAATAATATCACAGACAATAGAAAACGTAATGTCTACAAAAAACTGGTCTTACTCATGCATATAAAATTTAGAAAAAAGTGCCCATTACTGAACACGTGCTTGCTTTTACAGCATTATATACATACATATATGTACATATATATAATATATACACATGTATGTATGCTAAATAGAATAAGTTTGCATTGACATAAAATGTACATATTTCTCTCAAAAACTTTAGTTTCCTTGATCATATATAAACATGGCATTCTTCCTCGCACCCTTTATCTTGGATTTTATTTTTCCTTTTGTAGCTGACCAGCTGCAATCACATAAAACATTTTGGCAGCGCGCCTTTCCGATTTTTGTCCTTTTTATCATATCGATTACTGTATTTTCAAATCTCGTTTAAATTATAGTTTTTTCTTCGCTTTCTTACGTTAATCATATCTAAAAGTTTCGTACGCGATTAGTGTAACATTTTTCAGTGCAATAACTTTACTAATTGAAATTATTACAGTTACCTTGCCGACTTTGAAAATTGCTAGACAGTAACAACGTACAGTTAATAAGTTAAACTAAATTGCACCTGCTTAAGAAACGACAATAATGCGTATGAAATGTATCTGGACCAGCAGTAACATATACATTACGAGTAACAATTTATATCATTAATAACGTGCACGTGCAACTGTTACGCTTAAATATTATCAACCTAAGAACTGACACCGTTCCTTTTTTACATACAGTCGTAAGACTAGAGAAATGTCTTCGATCTAAAAATTCGTCACATTTAAATTGGTAACCACATTCATTTTCGCCCATTGTTAGAAATCAAGATTATGCATTTTTAATTTTTAACAAAGATTTTATGTTATATGACATGTAAAAACACGGAATTACTTAGGCTGCGCTACCATGCTATGTTTGTAGTGTCACGCAAGATACGATTAGTAAATAATTTAAGCTACTGAACTGTTTCTTTTTGTTGTTTTTTTCTTTTTTAGCAATTAGGAAGAGCTTTTATCACGCGGGCAGTGCCCTGTAAAAATATACGTTCTCTCTATATAGAACTACATTCTTAATGTATACAAGACTAGTTCATTAACACTCGATACTTTTTACAGCCATATACATCTCCATTATTTATTAGGTATTCACAAGGTTTCTTTATATTACAGATATACTTGTTTTTTTATTTTATTTTTTTATAAAAATAGGATGACGTTCTTGCCTTGTGTACCTTTATGCATTTCTTCTAATCAATATTTATCAAATTTGACACGATAATATACTGATGTTTTAACAAAATTTTATGGAACTAGTCTTTGTATACATTATAGGATCTACATATGTACAGCACTGTTCAAAATCATCTCAAAAGCCACGAAGAGAGTAGAAAAAGGCATGAAATGATATTATTCTTCATTTCAAATCCATAATTCAGTGTACCTTGATTTAATTTTCAGAGTTTTCTCATTATCGATAGTTTATCGCGGCACACATTTTGTACACATACAGCTGCGTACATGACCAGATGTAGTTAGAGTGTAAATGAATGAGCATGTGAACATGAACATGTTTGCATGTAAATGTGTATGTGAGTGTCTGTATGTATATATACGTATATATATATATATATATATATATATATATATATATATATATATATATATATATAATCTTTTTTTTAAATATATTATCAATTTCTCTATCGCGAATAGATATCAATTATATTTCTATACATATCTACAAAAAATCTAATATAGAACTCTATTATAATTAATTAAACTCTCTATGAATTAATATGTATAATTGTCACAACAGGTCTAAAAAGTTTCTTTACTTTAGTTTTAGTACACGATAGTGTTTTTTCATTCATTGACGTTTCATGAATCGCTTATACATAGTTTATCCACGTTTCAATAACGCATTATGAAAGTAGCTGTTCTTTTCTTTAACACTATCCTCTTCTATTATTGCTTGTTGCTTAGTGCTACTGAATTCATTTTGGCATATAGCGAGTTCTAAACCCTGAGCGACCGCCAATTTTTTCTTTTCTTTTGCTTTCTTACTACAACAGCCCCCCCCCCCCCCCTCCCTGCCCGTCATTCTTCAATACCTACATTTTATTTTTTCATTTAAATAGAAATGCACCTGATTTTCTAACTCGACAGAATACGTCGTGTTCTTCTCACTCTTTCGTCTTATGTGCCTAAGAATGGCGATTACTTCGATGCAAATCTTTACTAACGTTAATCTTAATATTCGAAAGACGATAAATTCATTGTCAGCGATGTAAGATTAAGTTCACCGTACCGAAAAAACCATTACTAAAGATAGAATTTTGAAAAGTTCGTGTCCAAATATGAAGAAAATTAGGAAGTATGCGATACCCTATATATATATATATATGTATGTACATAAAACCAAAGTATTCTTTTATGTAATTTGCTTTAAATAGCGCTTTCCTTCACTCCACTTTGGCCAATGCTTACGTCTTTTCTCGGGTGGATTCGAGTAATCATTCGGAGCTGAACGTTTTTTCAGTTTTGACGTACCCTCGGACTTTGGCGTGAAATTAATACCTTGTGCGTGATGCGTTCTACCATGATTCAATGGTGTGGTAACACCAGCTAAATTCAAAAGGGCGTCAGCACCTTCCGCTATCTTCCGTTGCTCATCAAAGTCGGGATTAGTTTCCTTCCTTGAATATTTGCTTGAGAAATAAATAGGTAATTTGTATATCACACAATGTTATCTTAATACTAAACAAATTTCATTGTAATTACCAAGTGATCCTTACCTTTCTTGCCTTATAGAGGTAACACAGCTGTAGGTATGATCTTCGCTGGAGCTCCTTGTGATGACAGGAACCAACACTTCAGATTCTGGTATTTTACGCTTACGATCTGGAATATAAATTTCTACGTTAATGAACATGTTATTTATTTAATAATAGTAATTGTTTACGACCGGATACTTTGCCTTTATTATGATTTAAAATAATAGGTCCGTGTTTAAAGGAAAGCATAGCAGCTGCTGCTGCGTCTACATCGCTATCTACTTCGGTGTCTGTGTTGTCAGTAATGTTGCTCGACGCCAGTCTTTTGGAGAGGTATGGAAACAAAATTGGATCTGGAAGTCGTGTACCGGTATTCTTTTTCGGTGGCTTCTCCGGGGAAGATAAAGTTTGAGCAGTCGGGGGAGGGAAAGGAGCACGAGATAACGCTTGTATTAGATTCGGACGGTATTGGGCATCTACCATCCATAATGAACCTTTACCCAAATTCTAGAAGCAAAAATTTATTTCTAAATCTTTATCTCTAAACGCGGAAATGGTGCTTCTTTCAGGAATATTACAATCTAGAACTTACTGGTGCTTTCTCTACTTTACGAAAGCACTTATTTAGGCTTAAGTTATGTCTAACAGAATTTTTCCATCCAGTTGGAGCATTCCTAAAATATGGAAAGTGGTCCAAAATCCAAGCATACACTTCCTTGACTGGTAGAGCTTTTACAGGGCTATCTTCAATAGCCATGAAAATTAAACAAGAAAATGAATACGGCGGTTTACTGTTTCTATGCAAATGAGGATCATATGGTATATGAGTTGGGTGTTTATTGCGATTTGAGACTGGCAGATTATTGTTGTTCAACGAAATCTTCGTCTGACTGTTTTGTGATGTATTGAAATGATTTTTTACCGACTCCTGAAAGATTTGTATTGATTTTTGACCATTCTTATTTGAATGTTGATAGTTTTGACTATTACCATGCGACGTTGTATTATTTATCTTGTCGTTAGTATCTGCTGTGATGAGAAAGATAGAAAAAAGAAAGACGACATTTAATTAATGATATTGCAATTATTATGTTAAAATTAGAATGCATGCAATTACCTGGAGAGTAACCATCGTCTAAACTTGATACAGAATTAGTGTTTTCGGAAAAGTCTGCCGTGTCATCGCAAACATTATTGTTTAAAACATTTTCGTTCTTCATGACTTTAGTTGGATTTGAAATATCCAAGCCCTTTAATAGATTCTGCTGATGAAGCCAGCTTAAAGAAGTCAGATCATCGTCTGATTGACTGTTCTTCTCTATGGATTTCTCACACATAGAAAGTTCATCTGTTGAATTTGTTTCAACAAAAGCACTTGAGTTCTCTTTCTCTTTCATTGTATATACTGTTTCTCTAAAATTGAAAACTTGTGTGCTACTTAGTCCTATGCCAGTTTCCACATCTGATGCATCAGGTCTATCTGGTGGCATATTGTGTCAAATATCTTCTTTGTCACTATAAAACAAAATTACATCTTTTTTAAATTTTTCCAGTAAATCAAGTTTCACTTAAATTAATTACTTTATAAAGCATCGTCTATACACATTCGAACGACTTCGATTATCGACCTACTGCGTATTAATCTCCTCAAAATCATTTATTTTTCTTTAAATAAATAACACAATTACAAGTTAAAAAAAAAAAAAGAAAAAAAGAAAAAGCAAAGTATCGTTTGTTGGTGGTAACCACTTTTCAAAAGAAAGATGCGTTTAATCTTTGAAACGGGGAGAAATTGATAAGCGTCAATGATTCGGTCGGCCACGAAGCAATGTAGATACTGTCACCAAGCAACAGCTTCCTCGTAATACTAACAACGTGTTACTATATACGCGAGAAATTGATTGCATCGCGATTGATTTCCTCGAATAGTTCGATTTACATAGAAACTAAAATTCTTTGATTGTACGTTTACGAAACAGAATTTTCTCGTTTGTAGAAATGGTAAGGAATAGGGAAAAGTAGGGTAACTATCTTCTGAAATAAATTAACGTTCCCTTCTTTTCTGTTCATTACCGGAATGAAGGTTTACGGAAACATCGTTATGAAATTCGACAAATAACTATATATGAAACTATATATGAAAGTGCTAATCGCGTGCAGCTCAGTAAAATGAAATCCAATATCGATACCATGTACGAACAAACACGTGTAATACCTTGAACGATCGCAGTTCTGTAGGTAAAGGTATTAAATATTGTCAATATATATGTTGCAGGTATACATGTCAATATACGAAAACGTACAGAATGTAGAAAAGGTTTATTTTAAATAAATGTTGAATCGTTTTCTATTTTTGGTAACATATAGGAATACTATAATTACGGAAGGGATGCGTAGGCATTAAAATTGAATTTCCGCGCATGTGACGCGCCTGTAGCCTCGAACCCAAAGTACCAACATCATCATTTGTTTATCCACTAATAAGCGACAAAATGGCCGTGCTATTACGAACACATTGGGACTGAAAACAAACTTTGAGGGAATCAACGAATCTTCCGACATTTTCCGCACCGTTCTCCACTTTAATTGATAGTTTTTCAGTCATTTCGCATGTGCACCATTTCACCGAGCTCTTCGTAGCAACAATATACGTTTAAATCATTTTCGAAAAAAATGGCGTCTACTCGGCGCACAACGTTTCTTAACACATTTTTTGACCATATTAAAAAATCGTTTCGGCCGGATCACACTGAAAACATTTTTGAGATTCGGTTTTCCATCCCGTTCGTACATGATATTAGAAAAGTGTTCACAGAGAATTTGTCTAACGATACGTGTTACGCGATAAACAGATTTTTCACAAACGTGTCGATTTAAGATATTACACCAGCAACTGATCATACTTCTCACGTGGTCGCACGTTACAGCCGAAGCAAAGCTGGACGTATTGTCAGTGAAATGATAACGCGTGAAATGACAGAAGTAGTTCGAGAACAAGCGAAACATGCCATTGCATTACTTGTTGAATTCAAATATGGAGTTGATAATGATTACGAAACTGGAGCAAACATGAAAATGGCCTCGGCATCGCTTGCACACGGTATCAACAGCGCATTTCCGAAATGATACACTTTCGGGGCATCCTGGTGTACGACGAAGGAGCATTGATGCACGTTTTACATGAACGAAATTCGAGTGCGTTAACGAAGTTCTCCTATCAACCATATTTTATGTATTTTTACATACGCGTCATCCTTCGAGACATTAAATTTGAATAGTACCAAGCCTTTTGTACGCCGACTTCATGAATTAATAATCACTTTAATCGACGTTCCGAAGATTTTCCGTATTTTTTTAAAAGTCCGATGTGAAAACTAAATCAGAGCGTTTGAGAAATGAAACAGCGTTTTGCGTCTTTTTGCCTTTTAACCTGCCATTCCCTTGCCGGCGCGAGTTTAAATTCTATTCTCCCCGAATAAACATGAGAAACTGAATAATACGAGGTTTTACAAAAACTCACGTATTCGAGTAGATAGACGGCAGTCTTCGTAGATTTTCTAAAGACGGGCATCTCAGGCACACTCTACACAACACCCAGCTGATTGAGACGCCATATTTTGACGTCATCACGTGGTTACCGAAACATCTTATATCGCGTCTCGAACATCGATTAATCGTATTTAATTAATTACCCGGGAAAATCTAATTCCTGCGAAAAGCAGTTAACGTTTCATGTTACAACCGATATCGTGTGTCTAATACTATTACTGAACGTGGCAACAGTAATGGGAATAATCACTTCATTTAAATCTCGATAGTTTATTTATTTATAGTATCTAGTGGAAAGTTTTTCTCCCTTAAATTATAAAAAACTGTAACAGATACTGGGCACTATAAGAATAAAACAAATGCTCTTTTTCGGAATCTAGAAACAGTCACAGCCCAGTAAATTGCGATACTGACGATAATTGAACGCGTTCCGTCAATAAGACGATATTTCGCACTATTACATTATGATTTCATATATACTGTTATAATACACTGTACCATATATTATGGTACTATTACTATTATAATCTTAATAACAATTTTTTGTACAACATAACATTGTTCTTTTTTTTTTGTTGTAGTATTAATTTATCGCTCTTCTTCGATGACGTATTTTATAAAAAAGATAGGTACACTCATGGCACAATTCATAGGAAAAGCTTTTTACAATAATATATTAAAATAGTCATATTCTTTTTTGTTCAATTGATAGCAAAGAATTTCGATATTCCGAAGAGAAATTACACAAATGTTATGAATTGCAAGCTGTTTGTACAAAATATGAAAAAAATATTTCTTCTTCGAGCCCAGTCCACCAACGTATATTATGCAGATGAATCAAATCGATGTTCCATCAATATTTTTCTCTAACATTCCTTAGGTGATTTTTATGCAGGAATCGCAAATACGAACTGGTTTATCCCATCCTCTGTACGGTACAGGCTTACGATGTTGCGAGCAATCATGACATACTCCACGACCACAATCTCTACAATGATGTAAAGGAAGCGATACGGAAAAGTTTTGGTAACATATGCAACAGTTGACAACCTCCGAATCGGGGACCCAATAAGACGGTCGAACCGTATCTTTGATAAGTGCTGCACAAATTAAAAGTGCCAACATTAATACCTTAATAATGTTATATACTTCTTTTTAGACAAAAGTATATCTTCTTACATTTTGAATAATTTAAGACGCTACCAACTGCACTTAGGGTGGACACCACTTGTTCCGTTACTTTCCTGGCATTAACATCTTCTGAAGGCTCAGTGGGTTCATCCTTGTTGTAACAGGTATCGCATACTCGTACAGGTGTATGCCAATTTCTAGACGGAACGCATTTCGTTTTCGACGAACAGTGTTCACAAAAACCTTCACCGCATGCCCGACAATGGTGTTTCGTATCAGTCGGTCCAAATGGTGTTTTACACTTGTGGCAGTGTTTTATTTCATTGTTTGGTCTCCAATATGACGGAGCTACTTGATCCGCGACCCATGCCGAGAGTACCTTTGTCGGTTGCAAAGAGACATTAGTTACAGCTTCAGTAATATACGATACACCGTCGATTACCCTTTGTGCTGTATTCTGAGTTGTCACTGAATGATTTGCCTGAAAAAAATAATAGATATACCATTTATTCATATTCTGATCGAGCACAATTCCATCTGTTATGACTAACGAATAATACTCGTCATTTGCATACCGTATTCCATACGTGTGTAATCTCTGTACGAACTGCAGAATCTTCTGGATCTTTGTTACCATACCAATACTGACGACTTCTGTATATTTCTCCGCAATGTGGACATTCTATCACATGTCCCGACCACGCATATTTAACTAAACCGTACCAACTATCATCGTTCTGTGTTTGAATTCGTTTTGTAACTTTTACTTCGTTTCCATTGCTATAACATTTTTTACATATATATACTACGTTTTCATATTGATGTTGATATCGACACCTAATAAAATGTACGTCAATGATATACTTTTCGATACATACATTGAATTGACAATATACATCATTAGACATAAGACCAACCTGCTACTGCTACTATGTGGTTGACCCTCTAAAAGATGTCCCATACTGTTGCTGCATCTAGATCCACAGCTGAGACACTTTACAGGGCAGGTAAAATATTGATCAGGAAATAAAATGTTGGAAAAGTTCTCCATTTCTCCTGAAAATTTCTCATTCAAAACTTTCAATGTATTGTAAACTAAATATGGTTTCCTGGCTGAACGTACACTGTTGTTATACAACTCTTTCTTAATAGCAGTCTGTAAAAGTTCATAGTCGGTTGTGGACTTCGTCGTTTGTATACCGACATATTTTATCGAACTAAATGCTTCGGTTTCAAGTTTCATTTGAGCGAACCGTGTTCTAAGAATATCTTCTGCATTCTCTAATCCATCTGTGACATAGACAAATAATATATTTATTATGGAATGCACGCTTCACATTGTGGACGAACTCTTATTTTGAAATTACTGTTAATCTGAGAATGTGGCAATATGTACTGTTGGTCAAAGGTTTGGTGTATCTAGTCTCATGTAATACTATAATGCTTGGTCCCAGGGCACTTAAGGAGTCCTGAATTCCTTCCTTCTGTCCTACTGCTCGTAGGGCTGCTTGAAAATGATGGCTGTATGCTCTTGAAGCAGTGCCAAGGAACGTAAATAAGTCTCTAGTTAATTTTTCGGACTGCGTCCTGTACACAACAATATCAGATACAGCAAGGACTTTAAGCAGCAGTCTTGTACGTTCATTTTCATAAGAGGTAACACCTGAACAAAAGTAATAAAATGTGTTACACACAAGATTAATTTTGACAGTACATTACATCATATAAACTTAAATATTGTAATACCTAATAAACCTTCTGTATCTAAACATATCACATTAAGGGCTGGATCAAATGCAGCCCATACACCTAATGTACACGAATGTTGATCATTGGAGGTCTTAAAAACTTCCTCTCCTTTAAAGAATGTCTTATTTAACGTATGACTCTTGCCATCCCCAGTGTTCCCAAAAATCGATACCACTTTCACTTTCAGATCTTTATCACTACAATTCAATTTATCCACAAATTGTTCCGCACTTGAAACTCTGAGATACTCTTGACCGTCTATCAATAGGAAACTTCTGGATTTGTTGCACTGACATTTCACGCGTATCCCATTCTCTGGATTTGTGTCTGCAGTGGTTGAATCATGGCTAGAACGGTGTATATCCCTGTTGCAAATGCACATACTATCCAAACTCTTCATGATAGCCGGATCGGTTGCTTCCAATTTACTTTCCCTCCATAATATGCTCATGATGCAATTCGGGAACGTTACTTCGGAAATGTTACGAACCTCCTTTTATTTGTCACTGTTGAACATAAATTAGTTAAGGAATGGTCGAAGCTTTTTCAAATTGCTTGTTATCTAAAAATAACGAATAATAATAGCAGTGGCATATCTATACCGCGCAAATAGTAAACGTTGCTTTACAATTATAACGTATCAGTGAGTCAATAAATACATAATACGTTACTTCACGATGACTGGTTGGAAGAGAAGATTTACATTCGGTGGATTTCTATGGCCAGTTAACTGCGCAAATTGACAGATACCGACATGGCAGCGTTATCATTCAAAGATTTAACGATCCACATTTAAGGAACGTAACGGCGTAACGGTCATACTTCGCACATATTTACAACCAATGAGAAATAACGAGCGATCCAAAATGAGTTAATCGAACACAGACATTTTTCATTACGAGGGAACTGAACGTGTTGCGGTTCGATGCTCCGGCTGCAACAGGCATTTCTATGAAAAATCACTGGTGTTGCGAACGAAAGTGACTTCAAGGCTAACATTCCACGTTCTCTTTCCTACTTACAAATTTGTTTCAGTTCTCCTCCTTTCCGTGTCGTATATATAAGTTAAAAAACATCGATAAACAATTTTACGGCGGCGGTGTGTTACCTTAGAACAACTCTTCCGTAAACACACGATCGTTCGTAGAATAAGAAGTGTCCTATCCTTGTACGATATTTATTTTACATCTTTCTAATTAAATTCGCGGTGTTTAATGCTATTGATTATCGATTTTATCACAAGCAAACGATTCGTTCGGATGCGTTCAAAGGAATAGTTATGGTAAAGGAGGGAGGCTAATTGCGAGATACGCTTTATGACTGTTTCATTTTAGTTGCAATGAACGAATATTTAGTTTTATTCTTAACGTTAAAGTAGAACGATCAGAATGCAAGAACGTTTCAACTTGTTTCATTTGATGTACAGTAATATCTTGTAATATGTAAAATAGCGATTAATTCGATGAATTATTAATTCTTCTAAAAAGAAGAAAACTGCCGGTTTTAAATTACCAATAAATCTCCGATCTATATTACCAACAAGGTATAAAGGTAGTTTAATTACGCAAAACATTTTCATGTTAATTAAATTCGGAGGTTCTAAAGTCTCCGCACCATTTTAATATTACTCGTATTGTTACGATTCGACACAGAATGGTTGGAATACTCTGCCACTTGGTGAAACGATAAAGAAGAGCTTTAAATTGTGCAATTGAGAAGAGGAGGGCACAGGAAGAGAGAAAAAGGAAGAATATGCAAGGAAATAGTGCATTGTATTATTATAACTTTGTAACAATAATAACTTCGTACGGTTGTATAGTCTTAAGCTGATTGTTATATTTTCTAGTACAATATGCTTTAGTACTATACTATAAGTATATCTATCATAGCAAAATGCAATTTAATTGTAATTTCACGTGTATTTTATTAATTTTATTGAATAAATTAATTATTTAAGTGCTGTTAAACAAGCTTTATCATTAACCTTTGACTCTAATCCCTATCCAAGTCTTTTCCTCGTCATTTTTTAAGATAAAATGATAGAATAAATAGAAATTGTCATTTTTGAAGTTTGAATTTCCCGCGCTTTTTCGGATACCTCCTCACACATCGTGTTCTCCTAATACAAAGTCCGAAAATCGGGGTTTCGCTTGAGAGAAGTCAGAAATCTGGGATTTCCTGGAAAATGACGTCACTTCCAAGAAATGCTAGAATTCTTGGAAATTCGGGAGTTCCTGGAAATGACGTCATTTTCCAAGAAGTGGCACTTGGGATACCTCCTCGCATATCATGTTCTCCTAATACAAAGTCCCAAAAATCGGTCGTCACGCTTGAGTGAGCACCAGAAACTGGGATTTCCTGGAAAATGACGTCACTTCCAAGAATCCTCGAAATTCTAGGAATTCTCGATGACGTCATTTCCAAGAAGTGGCACTTGGAATACCTCCTCGCATATCATGTTCTCCTGATACAAAGTCCAATTTTTCGACCAAGACCCGATTTTTCGACTTTGTATCAGGAGAACATGATGTGTGAGGAGGTATCCTAAATGCCACTTCTTGGAAAATGACGTCATTTCCAGGAATCCTCGAAATTCCAAGAATTCTGGCGATTCCTAGAAGTGACGTCATTTTCCAGGAAATCCCGGTTTTCTTCGAAATCTCAGAAATGTTCAATATCCTTGTATTCTCTTATTTTACCCTGACTATCTTATTTTAATTGATGATAATGATAAGGGAAAGGTGTAGGTGGAGGACATAGTTGTGGGTAAATGATAAAACTTGTTAAATTACATCTAAACAATTAATTTATTCAATATAATTAATAATATCTACAGTAATATACAATTAAACTGTATTTTACAAAGATAAATATCTCTATAGTATAATATTTCTAACTATTAATGTTCTAAATAGTTATAAAAATACTTATCATTCTAAATAATACAATAATGTCATTAAAACTAACATAGAATGATGCATAATAAAGTACGAAATGTACTATCCTCTTCTCTCTTTTGTTCTTCCATGTAATGTTGAATTAAAGCAGATTAATTGTAGAGATCTCTTAAATTTCAATGATTCCTCAAAGTCCTGCTTTTATTTTGCCTCCTGTGGTATCTGTAACATAATTTAGAAATGATTAATTAATCAGCGTAATTCAAAGTGCGCGCATAATAGTTCGGCTCTAGTGGCGCCATCTCATAACACAGTGCTGAAACTACTCGTCGATTAGTTTCCACACTTGCCGAACAGATGGCGCCACCAGTCTCAAAGAATTCAGAAGTACGAACGTATATGCGAGAACGGTGGGAAATTAATGAAGAATTAATGAGTAATTAATGCAAGCTATTCTTCCGCTGGAACAACTATGCATTTAATTATAAATTTACATAAGTTTTAGTTGTGAGATGTATTGTAAATGAATTTATAGCAACAATTTATAGTAACTGACTTGTAAAACGTTCACGTAGTATAATATTATTAAAAGTATTCCATAAATGTTCAAACACTGTTAATTACCTGGTTAAGTTACCCGTTTTAATTTATCTGTTTTTATTTTAAACATATAATTGAACTACTGCTCTATAATTGAAGAGATTTCTTAAATTTCATTAATTACACTGTTAATCTTCACTTACTTCTTTTTACATTTACAATAAACAAGAATACATGATTAACTAATCAGTATAATTACAAATATTCATTATACGCAATAATTAAATCTTTAAATTTAAAAAATCCCGCGCTTGAGTAGCGCCACGGACTGGTGGCGCCATCTCTCCGGAAAGTGCTCAAACTGGTCGCGCAGCGTTACCGACAGCGAAGTAAACTACTTACCGACTAGTGGCGCCATCTGTTGGGCGGGGGAGGAAACTATTCGACGAGTAGTTTCAGTACTTTCCGGAGAGATGGCGCCACCGGTCGGTCAACAGTTTACCTTCCGGTCGGTAATGGTGTGCGAATAGTTTCAGCACTTTTCGGAGAGATGGCGCCACCAGTCGGTGAGCAGTTACCTAGCGGTCGGTAATGATGCGCGAGTAGTTTCAGCCCTTTTCGCAGAGATGGCGCCACCAGTCGGTGAGCAGTTACCTAGCGGTCGGTAACGATGCGCGAGTAGTTTCAGCCCTTTTCACAGAGATGGCGCCACTGGGAATCAAAGCGCGCGGTAAATTTAAAACGTCAGATTATTATGTATCTATTATAATTTGTTAGAATTGTTAAAATTGTAAGTTATGTTGATAAATATGTCGTTCTTTCTTTCTATTATAGGAGGACACATAAAAGGAAGATTTTAAAAAGTAGTGTTACATTTTATTCATTCTGGAAAAGGAAAATTGCGAAGTAGCGATGAAAATGATTTCTAAAAGGCCGTAGTATGTATTTAAATGTATGCTTGTATATGAATATGCATATATACATGAGTAAGAAATGCGTTTCTATCTAATGCTTTGTTATCAGATTTTATTTTATCTATCCAAATACTCAGCAGATCGTTTTTTGTTATATAATTTAAGCAAATCTCGATAAATCCGCACTGACGGCATACTATCTCAATGTGCATATACTTATCGAAAATATTATTGATATATGGCTAAATGATGTACGACTACAGGTAACCCTCCTATAACACGGTAGAGAGGTTCCTACCAAATATCATGTTGTGCGAAACCGGGTTATACGAGATCCAGAGTCAGTACAAAAAGGAGGTTTGCGTTCCGCAAACTCATTCAAAGCAAACATTTATTTTTAATTCCATATATGCAAGTTGATTTTGATTAAAAATAGAAAAATATCTCTAAGACTGCAAACCCCGTCCCGTATGACGCGTAAACTGTGCACGACGCTTACGGCTATGATATCGGAATAGAGCTCTAAATGAATAAATTATAATTTGTTTACACATTTTCATGCAAAGTCATTGTAGTTTATTATTCCTTCCCGTCGTTACTTCAAGGCAATTTAGTTTCTAAATGTGTTAAACAAAAATCGTGTTATCTAGTGCTGCAGAAGTACAGCGTTGCGCAAAGGTTTTCGCAATTTTCTTATCGCGTTGGAGCGAAACCGTGTTACAGGTTGCAGTGCTGTGCGAGGGTTTCCGCAAATTGGCTGTCGTGTTAGAGCGGAACCGTGTTCTAAGATGCCGTGGTGTGGAAGGGCTACCTGTACTTACTTTCGAAGTAGCCATCGTCGGAACTGAACGAGAGTTTGATGCAGTCGATTCCGACTAGTCGATTATCGAATACAGTACCGTTCAAAATATCGATACCGATTGATGAGGAAGTGCTGATATTACACCGCTGGTAGACCGCTAAATTGTTGAGGTTGATTTTTTTGTTCCGGCGGCCGAGACGTCCTTTTGCGTTGCCAACGCGTTATTGCGATTTTGGCCCCGTCAATAGAATGAATGTCAGTGAAATCTAAAGGTCGTTTTAGGCAGGTCTGGCATAATGTCACCGAAAGATTCGGCCGAGGAGAGTTACAGGATACACTTTTCTGCCTTACGCGAAACACAGTGACCCACCCTAACAAAATTCTGTTTAGTCAAGCAAAATCATCGAACAATGGAAAACCATACGCAGGATAATACGATCAACATGAACGGAAGTGGTATGTTCGAAACGCGTTAACATTTTCGCCAATTATTTTCCATTGTTTCGCATTAATGACAGTTAAACTTGGTTAATTTCGATAAACGTAAAGCGAAGAAGCACGACTCTATACTTTGTAACATTAATTTTTTTTCTACTCTCCGTTACTATCCTTGCCCTCGCGATCGTAATTCTGTCCCTTGTTTGAGAATTTTACCAACAAAATGTTCATTGCAATTTAGAGGATCTGCAAGAAAAGATAAATAGCTTGGAGTCGGAGAATATTAAAATGCGGGAGGAGTTCAATGTTCAGAGAGCCAAAATGAAGGAATTATTTCTCCAGAAAGAAGGTACATCCATTCGATACTAACGAGTATAACGTAGCAAGCGGAAGCATGTTCAATCGTATCAAATCGTACGTGTATTTAATTCGCAGAAGAACTGAAGAAAAGATTACAGGATAATACGTGTTTACAAAAGGAGAATGCAAAATTAAAAAATGAATTGGATGAAGCAAAGAGTCAACTAGTTGTTGCGGATTTAAAGATACAAAACGATATACTTATCGAAAAGAGAAAGGCACAAGAAGAAATAGCATCTTTGCAAAGGGTTATACACGAAACAGTGGAGGAATCTTCGTGTTCGCGCAAGCAGTTAGACACGGAGTTGGGGAAACTGAAAATGACTCTGTCCAAGTTACAGGAGGAGAATGCACTGTTAAAATCTCAGCTACCAAAAGATCCACCTTTGGATGGTCCGCAGATATCTCTTTCAGCAGTAACAAAAACGATAGCTCGAAAAGTTGTTTCGCAACTAGGTGCAGACGCTTTGTCTTTAGCTCCTGATAATCTCGAGGAGAGCATGAGGAAGGTAAAAAGATATGTACGTAAGCATAAATGTATATAGTTTTTGAACTTTTCTGCAAATGAATTTATAGAGTGGCACCGCATTTCAGAAAATGTTCATAAATTATTTTAAGCATCGTTGTAAGATGTTTATTTTGTTGTCTGCTTTTTGCATTTCCTTTTATTATTAGTTTTACATATAGATGTGCAAATATTAGAGAATGGTATTTTATAGGCACAGGAAGATGCGGAAGTTTTACGTTCTCTGGTAGTGCCCCTCGAGGAAGAGATAAAAGCATTAAAGGAGAAACTGAGAGCGACTGATGATGAATTACAGAAATGTAAAGAGGCACAGTTGCCGAAAAAACCACAGGAAGTGGGCTCTTCTGAACCAACATGTGATATGTGTGCAAATTATGAAGCACAATTAGTTAAAATGCAGGCAACTGCTAAAGACTTGGAGAAGCAGCTATTAGATTCCGAGCGGATGTTGCAAGTGCAGAAAGAAGATTTAGCTAAGGAGGTAGACTTTCGAAAAGAAATGGAAGAGAAGTGGAATGAAAAAAAAGAGGAGCATAAAATCAAAGTAGCAGAGCTCACTACTACTTCGCAAACGTTGCAACAAACTTTGACTGATCTGAAAAAAACTTTCGAGCAAGTTCTAAGGAATGTGAAAGATGAGCTTGTGAAATTAACGCGAGGCCGAGAAGAAGTACAAAGGCACCTTATCGCGTAAGAAAATTTTTAATATTTTTAATTTTGTATCAGTGTTCTTCCCATTTGCGATGTAGAGATAAAGTTTACATCTCTTAATGTTGCGTTCCTGACAAAATTTTATTGAAAATCTAGTTGAATCTTTGCAGACTGCAAAAGGAAAATGAAAATCTTGTCGGCAAACATAGTAAGCACTCCCAGCAACTGCAGAGTGAAAGTATCAATATGCCGAACAATGTCGAGGAATTGCATGTTAGCCTTTTAAAAATGCGAGAAGACTTGATTACCGCTAAAGTGGCGCAAGAAGTTGCGCAAGAAAAAGAAGGAACCTTACGGTACGAAGTGACCTTGCTCCAAGAACAAATGGAACAGGGAAGTAGACTAAGGGATCAGGAAATATTGGTTTTAAAAAATGAAATTAGTGGATTAAGGTAATGTTGCTTAATTTTTAACATTGTAAATCTCCGATAGATATACGAGATCTTTTCATTTTAATATTTCGCAGAATGCAATTAGATAAATATATACGAGATAATCGATCTCTTGCTGAGAGAGAAGAGAAGCTCGAGCGTTTAGAAAAGCACTTGGATGCCGTTCTGAAGGAAAATAAAGAAGCTGAATTAAAGGTGGCCGAATTACGGCAACGAGTTACCAGTCTTCAACAGGAACTAGACACTAGCGAAGCGGTTCAGAAAGACTTTGTTAGGCTATCACAATCGTTGCAGGTACAATGGACAATGAAGATAAATAATTTTGACTGATCAGAATGTAACGTTTATTTACGTTACTCTATTAATTGTAGGTACAATTAGAAAGAATTAGACAAGCTGGTAGTGAAGTAAGATGGCAACATGAGGAGGATGTAGAGGAATGCCCTAGCTGTCATACTGCTTTCACGGTAACAAGGAAGAAGGTAATGTCAAATATTTAAACTGTTTTTGTACATGTTAATAAAACAAAAATTAAATAAAAACCATTTTTCTATAGATGCATTGCCGTCATTGTGGCCATATATTTTGCCAGTCTTGCCTTTCACATGTCGTGAAAAGTGGACCGAAACAAAGACCATCCAGAGTCTGTGATGTTTGCCATACCTTATTGGTGCAAGATACAGCACCCTATTTTAGCCAAGAACCACCACACACACCTGATTAAATATTCTAAAAAATTTGAATCCAACAAGATGTGCAATATCAATTTTGGTAATTTCATATGTTGATGAATTTTACAATATGGTTTGAACCTAACAACCAAACGAGTTATTTAATTGAAAAAATCTACTTTGACAACTTTCAGGAAGATGTAGAGAAGCTGTTAGTACGAGAAGGGGCTAGATACGATTCCTACTACCTGACAACTGGAGTGATAAAATAAATATCGTGTAAATACAAATTATGTACCACTTAATGTTTATTGTAATTTAAAAGATTAAAGCTTTTGAATGTATGTGAGTTATTCAAAAAATTGTGCATATTTATCTACTATCTTGTTATTTACATTATTAAAATAAGTCTCATATACATAGGATAAGTGTGCCTTAATTTCAATCATCATTCGCTCAGTTGGTTCAAATAATGCTTTAAATTCCTACGTTAACAGAAAGAAGAGAACCTCGTAATTTCTGCATTTATTCTCAAAGCACAATCTATACATAAACCTGCAATACCACTTTTTTTTAAATTTATTATTCTGAAAATCGAAATTGTTCTAGTTTGGTTATTTAATACAATATTTGTACACACAGGAACAAAATATTGAATAGAAAGTAACAGTATATTACATATCACATATTTGTTTTCACAGAATTCGTGAGAGTAAAAAACTAAAATTAAAATTCATAAAAATAATTACATTGAGCATAGTCACCTGCTAAATCAAGCAATGCTTGTGGGAATACTATTATCCATTTTTTTTTAAATATTTCATAAATCAATTGAGGTTGTGTCACAATCATGAAATGATAAACAATGCTGTTTAGACAATTACAAGGCGAAAGTGTTCACGATTTCCTGCTAAAACTATTTCGTAGAAGTAATTAATACGTACAAAATGGTGAGGTACAAAGAAAGACATGAAAAAATTCATGTGACTATGTCTGTAGAATCTTAATGATGCAGCCAAAAATATGATTTATAATAACCTAGGTCATATTATTGTAACTCGTGATTTCATTCATACTTTGGCCCGAGTTACTTCAACAAAATTGGGATCAATTATAAGTCTATCGGCGAGACAATGATTATTAAGACATTAATGTACAGATATATTACGTAGAAAAGAATATCTTGATTACTTCCTCGATTGGTTGTGACCGTCTTTTAGGATCGATTGGCGGTTCTTCCGATTCCAAGTGTTTATCCCTTAACATTCTCCAATTGTTCAATATCGTTACATATTCCATAAATTTGTCATAATTCTTTAGATTTTTATAAACGTTTAAAAGACCGTAATAGTCATATTGTAAGCCACTATAGCTTTTACCATACAATTTCAGACCTAGTATAATCAAATTTAATTAAAACGAACAACCCATGGATTTGTATGTTTGCATACTTACTGATTTCGATACTTCTATAATGAAGTTTTTCTGCATCTCCGTACCGATTCATATGGTAATTATATAACGAAGCTAAGTGTCCTATACTCAGGCCAACTTCGTGATCATCTGGACCTAAGAGTTCTTCCTTGATACGTATAGCTTTAAGATGCATTGCTTCAGCTTCCTAAAATGGACGATCAAAGTATAACAGTTAATGTCGTATGATTAATTAGTATACAGGGTGTCCAGTTAATCATTGGTTTTCTTTCGGATCACCTCTTTTAAAGAAACCAGTGAATAACCGGACATCCTGTATTTACGTGCAATATGTACCTTACATTTCCTCATACTTTGATATACCCGCCCCAAATTTCCATAATGCTTTGCTGTTTGTACATTTCTTTCACCAAACGCCTCTTTTGCCGATTGTAAAGCGGACAAATGAAGGCATTCAGCCTTGAATAATAAGTTTTGTCTCGACAATGGCGTCAATGTACTATCTAATGCTATTTCTTCGAAAATTAATGCATTTATTCTTTTTGCGCTTGCTAACAACAAATGATCTCCATGTAAAAGCTTCAACATTATGTGTATTGCTTCTCCAACGTGAAGTCTGTCCAATTAAAGTAAAATAAGATTGTATGACTATTTAAAAATGTTCGAAAGTAATACATTGCAGAAATATTTACCTCGCTTCTGGGAAAGTCCGGAAACTATATTCATATACATAAAGAGCATAAGCTAAATCCTCATGTGCCAATGCAACATGCAGATTCATTTTACCAAATATTTCTGTCCTAATAGCCAATGCATCCTACAGAAAATGATAAAATATAGATAAATAATTAATAAGATGTTCAATGATGGAGAATCGTATATATAGTAATTAATATACAAACCTGATAAAGATTTACACTGTTGAGAGTATTATCGAATTTTAAACAGTAGAATCCATAATCTATAAGAACATTACTGTACACAGGGTGATCTACACCAAACACTTCTTTAGCGAGATACACAGCTTGTCTGATCAATAGACCGGCTCTCTGAAATTCACGTTTTAATACACACGATTTTGCTGCTTGTCTTAAAACATCGACAATAATACGCGTAGGTAACGTGGGTTTCAGTTGTTTCAATGCTTCTACACTCCACCTGAATAACAATGCAATTTGTAAAACTGATAAGTGACAAAATTCAAACAAATAAAATGTAGTACATACCTATAAGCTTCATCATATTCACTTTTCATATAGAAAAATTTACTAAATTCAGTATATACAGCAGAAAAATTGTAATCATTGTACCCTGCTTCTTTCAACCGATCTATCAATTCTACTGCAAGCTGATGAGTTTCCGCTGCTTGTGCAAATACACAATATGCTGCTTGTACATGCAACAGCCTACATTTTACACACACTAATTATAAGTTTATATAAAAACAAATCTTTTCTTAACATTAAAATACCAAGTATATCTTACCTACGATAACATTCTAACGTTCTACACCATTTTTCAGGTGTCGAATTGTTTTCACAACAAAGTTGTTTGCATGTTAGCAATACTTCTGCACTTTTTGCATACAAACCAGCATCAGCGAAAAACCCACCAATTCTTAAACCTAGATTTATTAATTTCTCTTCGCAGGCTTGATTTTCACAATTAAGATAACATGCCCTGTAATTACTGGTTAACTCTACTTCAACTCGTATTCCATGATCTATAAGGCTCTAAAAAATTGATAGAGAGAAGAAAAGGAAAAAAATAGGTGCACTTAAAGAGAATTCTGTTGTGTTTCTAATTTATATATCGTTTACATAAATAAATGATTACCTGAAAACTCTGTAATAAATGTACACAGCGGTTGGTGACTGTCAGCATCTTAGAAAAGATCTCCAGATTGCTGAAGTCGATTCCCAATAAAAGTAATTTTTTTTCTTTGTATAACTGTAAAAATAAGAAATCGAAGGATTGTAATTAACAAGAATGTCATTAGATCTGTTTGTCGCAATAAATATGTGACGCATTACATTAAATTGATAATCGAATTACAAGTTATTGATCGGGAATTAAAATTTCTTTGCATTATAAATATTACATTCTTCTTCATATTTTTGATGGAAAATTCTAAAACTGAAAAAACTGACGGATTACCTCTTTTTTCCGTACTTGTCAAAATGTAATTTCGTATGACACACGCGAAACAATGCGTAATGTGAAATGAACACAAAAAATTGATTTACGAATAATTGATTCGGCATCGCAAAAAAACTTACACAGACGAAATAGTTCTCACGCTTAATGAATCATATCATTATTCTGTGAATCGTTACGTAGCACTGTAAAACATGAAAGTAAAAGCATCAGAGGTACAGGTTAAACATATGACAAGTATCGTTTTCGTAACTCAATTTTGTTGAACCGATTAAATTCCTTTTCTGTCATTTCGCGTAAATCCAAGTTAATCTCGCGCGCTTGCGATGCTATCATCGTGCGCAGTGTCACAAGACGTTTTCAGCAGATAACCATAGTCGTTACAACATTCAGTGTTATGATTCCACGAAGGTGTCGATCAAACGTGGGACATGATATGGTTTCACGAAGGTCAGAAAGACGGATCAAACCGATGATAAAAGAAAATCATTTCTTCGGACATAGATATAAACGAGTAAACAAAATAATGGTTATGTTAAAAGATGATATGCATCTATCGCTATGTAAGGCTGCACACAGCACAGCATTGGAACGCTCTGACATTTACCTGGTAATAAATATCGAACAGCACATCGTTCGGAAGATCGGGTAGATACTTTCTCAGGACCAGAAAGTTGTTCGCTATCGCCAGTACACTTAGCTCGTAAAGGGTTTTCGGGGAAAATAACGATGGATAGTGTGTTTCGGCCATTTTCCTAGAGGCCTTCGATAATCACGAACGCGCACACAGCCGCAATAATTGTTATCACGTCTTCGTGCGCATATGCTACCGCGATGCTCCGCCATCCAACCACCAGTGACAACCCCCACTTAGAACGTGTGCTAAAACTGTATACAATGTACGTACGTATCTAGTCTGTAGGTTTAAGTGCCTAGCGCACCAGATACGAAGCGCGAATTCTTCTTTCTTTTACACTTGTTGCTACAATGATGTCACGAGCCATACGAATGAGTTTACACCAATCAGGAACGGAGAGTTCATTTTTTTTTTTTTTTTTTTTCGTGGGAATCATTATCACGCAGAACAGGGGTTCTTAAACTGAGTGCCGCGAGCGTATGCCAGGGGTGCCGTGGCAATGATATTTAATTTTCCAAAATTAACTGAACTTTTCATAAACTTTCCATCAGCGCCCGCTCTAGGAGTGGAAAACCCGAATATCTGTCCAGGACGTCAAAATTTAGGGGCGCCATTTTGGCGTGAGAAAAGCGTGAGAAAAATATTGATGCGTTAAATACTTAATTAATAGAAAATTTCACATATCTATTTTTTCGTTCGCTACAGATTTACAGTGCGCAGCGTATTCGTATTGTTTATGTCTGAAAGCTAAAAATACTTACAGTATTATTGAGAATAATAATATAATATTATTAATATTATATATTCTTAAGGGCGGCAATTTGTCTTTTTGTCCGGGGCGACGTAACCGCTAGAGTGGGCGTTGCTTTCCATAAAGAAAATAATAGAAAATCCATCGAAACAGTCTCGTTCATCGCATTAAAAACTGGGCATTAAATTTGCACTGTTTTTTCTTTTTTTCCTAAGTATTTGATCCGCTTTAAGAATAACTGTGCCGCGAAACTTTTTTAGCCCGACGAGGGTGCCGCGGTGAAAAAAGTTTGAGAACCGCTGGTGTAGAATACTGAACTTGAAACGGTAAAAGCAACATAATACTTCCAAGACAATTCGCTTATGTATTCTCGTACCTAATCAATGTTGCGAATCGATGTTTACTTTCTTACGTTATCAAATGTATAGATGCGCATCAGGACTGAAACGTCAAGAATTTTTAAGAATAGTACTCTAAAATATGGATTAAATGTGTACGCTGAGAACGCGACAATAGATGCACGGGACATAATTCAGAAAAAAAGAGAGTCGATATTGTTGTGATCGTAGAAGAGGTTGATTAATGGCGCCAGCATTGGGCCATGTCTCCTTTGGCTCGGGCTTCATTTCCCGAAAATACGAACAGCGGAGGAAACATCTAAGGTGATTCGACATCACCATAATACTTAGGCACGATAAAGTGGCTAAAAAAACGGTAATCCATGCGCGCAAGTGAAAGGAAATTGGTACGCGTGCCGCCATCGATTGTGAAAGTTTGAATGTCAAATCATGCGCTTTTGATCTATTACGAATAATGCGTTCCACATTGGACGAGTGTGCCAGCTTGGTGAATGAACGAACCAGAAACTGAATTCAACTTCTTGGCTCGCTTTCTGCAATTTTATATCGCTTGCAGTATATTTGCAAATATCTAATTATAACCTTGCATGCCATCGAACATTTATACAATCGATCGCGTTATTATTTAGTATTTGTATGCGTAAAATCGGTAGGTACACACGTACCAATTTACCGTCATCTGTCACGTGTCCAGCTGTGCTGCATTTATTAAGTTCTCTAGCAAAGTCATCGAATTTTAATTCGATACAAAAAATATGATCTCGATGTTTGAAGCAGCTTATAAATTGTAAAACAAAAAAAGTAGATTATACCTGCTACTATCGAAAGAACAAATATTTGTTACGTTTTTAGAGGCACATTCGATGGTGCACAAAGTGCACAGGATGGAGGAGGGATCTCCGCGGGAGAATAAAAATGCCGAGACAACAATGCAAGCTGCTGTTGCGGGTCCCAATTCTTCGACGGAAGACGTTCATAATAGTCAAACATGTGCTTCCGGTCAGGAAGAATTTACGTGTTCACTGTATATCTCGCGTGCCGTTGGATCACAAGGTCAAGTGCAAGGAACACAAGGTGGCGAACTACCTATTCCTTTACTCGATGGTTCTTCCACTTATATAATCGCGTTTGATAGATACAACGAATCTAAAACCAAAATGCATTTTTCTGCCACAACAAGATAAGATGAATTATGCAATCCAATTGTGTCACTGGGTCGCTTTGGAAAATTCTTTTTCCTCGTACCTGAAAAATGTTTCTGCTCTTACATCAAAAATGTTTACATGCATATGTATACATAGATATAGTCACCCTTGACAGTGAACATTTAGAGCTTCTTAGATGTTTCATGAATAAGTTTGCCAGGTGACGAGTTGCTGCATTCTAACCTAGAGGAGATAATCCGTGCGTCCGACCCGTTAGCAGCCTGGCAGGTGTCTAAGACTCCTTGCGGCCTGATCGCGGCTTTTGCGCGCGAAGCTGACGCCGAGAAATTGTTGCAGCGTGGAGATTTGGCGCGTACTTTCGAAGGACCCGTACAAGTATCTAAATTTTTCTTCTTTGTATTCGCATTTCTTAAATCTGTCCCATGATAGGAGTATGGTACATTGCTTCTTAAATACCGCTTCCTTCATCTTCGAATTTTCTTCCAGAGAAGAATATATGCGTGATGATTTTGAAATTTTCCGCAAACTTGGTAACTGAAAACGTGCAAAGTGTTCGATTTCACTTTAGCGTGTTCGTACTTGGCAGAGGAACAATAATTAACGAAACGGTTAAACCGCGTATAACATGATTGCCCATATAATCGTTGCTTCATACCACAAACGGCTGCTTTCCTCTGCTTTCTCTTATGTAAGATGGTGAGATAATCAAGTTTGTGCAACACAACTCGTTAAATCTTTGGTTGTCTGAAGAACGCGGTCACGAATTTTATTTTCTCTTTCTCTCCCTTTCTCTCTCTCTCTCTCTCTCTTTCTCTCTCTCTCTCTCTCTCTCTCTGCATGCGTGCGTAAATATAATAAAAGTAATTTAATTGGAGTCTTAATTTGTATTCAATCAGGTGGCTAGATTCTCGGCGAAGGATTCTCGGTATAGACAAGCGATTCTACTTCGCGACGTACCTTGGGCTATTCCTCTACAGGACATCAATTCTGCGCTTGCGAAACAGGGAATCACGACAGGAAGTGTAGAACGTTGTCGGCAGTACATACGCGTTGAGGTAATTACCAATTAAATGATAACAAAATGACGGTCAAGAAGTAGTAACATGCATAGTTTCTTTGAAAACCTTGTAACTGTAATGGCTTGTATCGCGCGACAATTCATCTGATTTAAAGACGTTTTTTACTACAACAAATAAACGGAATGTATTAACAAATAGTTGAATGCAAATTCCATTCAATTCTTCAAAGAAATCGTGATCCAAGTTCCAATCGTTCTTAAAATTGGAATAATCTATAAATTGTCGAATGATCAATATATTCGTTTTAGGTACTAAACGCTGAACACTATGAGTTACTGTTACGTCAAGGGTTGGACTTCTTCGGCGCTGCTCGATTTAACGCCATCCCGGAGCGTTGGTGGCGCGGTGGAACCGGAAGTGCCGGTGGACCGCTGCAAACGGGTCCAGGAATGGTCAATAACTTCCTCGAGGCGTCCAACCTTCAGACAGGGGACGGTGTGTTACAATGTTATCGTTGTCAGGGTTTTTGGCACATGGCTGCCAACTGTAGACATCTGCCACGTTGTGTACGATGTGGGGAACCGCATAGCGTCGAATTCTGTCCAAGACCTCGAAACAATCCTATCTGCTGTCACTGTTCCGGTCCCCACCATGCCGGTAGATATTCCCTTCTAAATCGAGTTCCTCGATAACTACTACGGATAAGCGAGCCAGACTGATGTTTTTTCGAATAAATATCGACCATTATCATATGGTGCAAAGTATGCGTATGCTCGCAAGTATAAGAACAATACAAATACTTGTACAAAAAATGGTTACTTATGAAAGTACTGCATAGAAAATACTAAAATACGTTCTAGTTAAACATTAGAAAGAATAGTAAAGTTAAATGTTCTGACCATCTAAAACATAAAACTTTTTACTGAAACGTTTTTCTAGTTTATTTTCTATCAGTCTGCTCGCGTTATCATTTACTACTGACGTCAGTGATAATTAGAAAATATATAATTTCTACCATTTAAAAATAGTTCGTTAAAGACTCAACGAATTCAGTTGTATAACAACCGACGATAATTCTGCTTAACGTGTATGCACATTTTCAATTTCAGGCTACCGACAATGTCCGGTACGGCAGCAACTTTCCAACGCCACGCCTATTAGTATTACACTGAGCACCATCAGGATTGGAAATCAGTATCCGGTAAATGCAGCCTCCAAGACGAATGCGACTTCTCACGAGTCGCAGCCCTTAAAGTCCGGCCACACATAACGAGAAATCACCGTCTACCCGTAATACTGACTCCATAAAATGACTTTAAATTGCTTGCATTCATCGGTGCTCACATATTTATTTGTTTTTATTGCGAGCCACAAATCTATATACAAAAAGAGATTATAACTATTTTGTTCTACTTTTATTTTTATATATAACTGAAACGATTTTTAATAGCTCTTTTACAGCTATACCATTACCTATGAAATGAATGAAATTCACAATAAACCCATTAAAAGATAATGAGTTCTTAATGTTCTTCGCTAACGGAACGGAAATGAATCACGTACATTTTCGAAATTTTCCAATGCAAACCGTAGAAATTAACCATATTTGCTAGCCAGACAGTTCTCTTGCCCCACTTTCTTCGTCCTAGTCTTCCTGAAACTGGGTCCCCCCCAGGTAGCATCCACGTGTATTGTCGTCCATCACGCTACACGTTGTTACTCGTGTTGATAAAAGATCAAACATGGTGGGGACTTGGCAGCGTATACCTGCATTATGGGTTTTCTAGCTGGATAAGGTACAGTGGGGGCAACATGATCACGCCATACGCCTGTTTTACCAGCGGCTTAAAGCCACTTCTTCGCAAAGAGAAAAATGTTCAGAAACCCGAGTCGAATTCTGTATGGAATCCTGATTCGATCCGGTGCGATTGACAGTGACGTCCAACTTCCTGGGACTATCGCGTGCAATAAAGATAATATCTATTAGATATGCCAGTCGCGTTGTTCACAAAAATAGCTTGAGCCTTTGCATTTGGACAATTTGCGTACACGCTATTGTTCGTTGTTGTGACAGTTAATATGCATTGAGAAGGCTGGCTACCATGTAAACTGAGCGTCAAGAATGACGGGGATGGATAAAACCGAACAGGTACGATCAATCTCCAATTAGATTTGATAACGTTTTGATTCAAAAAAGCGGCGGAGCAAAGATATATCGTGGCAAAAGTAGAGTAACAGAAAAAGACTGTTATTGTAATGTATACATTGTTCATTTGCTGCAACAGTGACATAAGTAACAAATCATGATTATTTGAAATACAAGTTGAAATATTTCAAATCAGTTTCAATCAATCAAAATCATTATAGTTTTGTAAGATAGTATAATATTGAACTAGAATAACAATTCATGAAAATTATGTCACTATTGTAGCAAATGAGTGATGTATTATTTTAAAACGGCGAGTTCGGAATTTGGAATTTTTGGCGCTGCTGTTTATCTGAAAATTATATAATTTTCAGCTGTACTTTTCCTTTTGGTAAAAAACTTTGGTTTCTCCTGTTGGAATTGCGATTTAGATATTTCATTTTACTTGTATTTTTCGTCCAAAATACTGTATTATAGTGTGCAAATACTTCTGAAAACCAATTAGGGCGATCGTCATCGGTATTTCCATATTTGTTTCTTAATAACCAGTTGGAGAAACCTTGCATAGTGGACACACATTCAATTCCCTTGAATGCAATCGAAGAAAAAAAATTTCCGAAGGCAATCGCGTTTTTTGCAGAAAATATTCAATGTAACTGTTGCTCATTTCAATTCAAAACCCACTAATATGTTTCCTTCTTCAGAATCGAAGTTGACGAAGAATCGGTTTCATTCATAATCGTTACGTGGCGCGACCAAATCGGTATTTTTCCCGCGTGTTGACTAAATGTCTATTTCCTCCATTTATTGTAGCAATGATTTAACGATTTCCGGCACGGAAAGAATAAGAACAATATAATCATGCGAACAGGATAATATTCTTAGTACATACAGATTCTTGGACAAACATGGGCTCCACGAGTTGGATAGTGCTCTGTATTGTGATAATCATCAATAGTAGCAATCAACAGCCGACTTTCTTCAAGAACATTTTCAAAGGACTGAACGGTGTCTCCCCAAAAGTCAAGTATGAGACAAACGAGATCAGAGCCGTTTACTATTATGACCAGACTGTGGCAATTGTCGATCTCGGGAACAATAACGAATTGCACGATTGCAACTTGATCGAAGTATAGTGAGTGTTCGAAGCATTTTAAAATCAGTATTTTGCACGCTAATAATACATTGCTACGAATTGTTTTCAGTGAGCCAGAAGAAGCCAACGAAGTTTTGAGAAATCTGTCACTGACAACCATCCCGCAATTGGTATCCTTCAAAGAGATGACGGCGCTTATGCAACAGTGCGAACTACTGGACAAAATACAGCATGATGAGTTTGTTACATCGTCGACAGATACTGTAAGCAAAAGTCGCGGGATGAGTAGCGTGTTGTCTCTTTTCTCAGGCGTTCTGCCAGGTATGTTTCTCTGCAATCGTTGTTTCTCCTTATGCATTAACACCGACTGTACACCGGTGTAATTTACACTGATGTCAAGGTAAAATTCAGTACTATCGCAGGTACAAAATGGTGTGGTGCTGGAGACATTGCGGAAAATTACCACGACTTGGGCCAGGACGTTGAAATTGACAGGTCGGTATGGTTATTATGGTAACTAGAAAAATGATATTTAACTGTACAGCATTATTTCTGTTTGTTTCAATTCGCTAGATGCTGCCGTAGCCATGATCTTTGTCCTGTTAAAATCCGTGCTCAGCGATCGCGGTATAATCTAACCAATTACTCCATATACACTAAGTAAGAAAATAATGTGTATATATACATACACACAGTATAACCCAATATTCGACAGACAACGTTTAAGGAGTGATTTCTAAAATAACTTTATGTAATAGTAGCTTTGGATATACACCGTTGATTAGTGTTTCTTATCAATAACTTGTTAATAAAGTCGAAACAAATATTTTCGCAGAGGAAAAACTTGTTTAAAATTGCTCTAGGAATCATCACTTAAACATTGTCTATGGAGTATTACACTCTGTATAGATAAATCCTCATTTGTGTATACTTACGAAGATTCTTTACGATCAATGACCGCAAAAAGTAATCTTGTTTTTATCTCTATAGATCGCATTGCACGTGCGACGAGGCTCTGTATAATTGTTTAAAAGCCGCGTCGCAATCGTCAGCTCGCATCATAGGCCACATATACTTTAATGTATTAAAGGTGCCTTGCATCGAAGATGTGCCATGGAACGAGCAAACTTCCATAGGATTAGACCGACGGTTCATTCCTGTTACATTGAAATATTGAAACGAATTCAGCATCTTAATGTTTTTTTTATACTGATGATAGTTTAGAGTTGTGTAAAATTGGAAGGGTACAATTACTATTTATGATTATTATATACTCGTGTTATACCTATGTAAATACAGTTATTAAGGCTTACGTGATATTTCAAATCAACTGACCAAATTTGTATTTAATGATAAAACTGGTTGAATTGTGGATGAAATTGCCTGGTTCAAGAATGGTAATTGCTGAATAACATTCTGCATAATCTCTTTAACGTTAGTGGAATTGTGATTGTAAAGATTGCCTGTAAAGATAATTACTTTTATTTATGTTCATAGAATGATTAATTCTAATAAAGTTTATTACCAATTAACCAGAGTGTTTCTTTTCTAATGTGTATATATTGACAGGAAAGTAATTTGTTTAATAATATTTCTAAATCTGAATGTGTATATTTTGGATTTTTTACTAGAAACATTGCCAATTGACCAGATGTCTCTTGCATGGTATTAGCTAGTACTCTTATACATGCTGTAGTCTGAAATAAGAACTTTTAATTACAGCAGTTTAATATAAATATTTAAATCAACATTGACTAAGTTACTCTACCTGAGATATATTTATGAAGTCGTTTATAATATTTCTGTACAGATAATCCACTATCAAAGGCACTACACTGTATAGATACGCATTACAAGCTACCTGTGAAGACAATAGGGCTAGTAACCAAATAAAGTATGGACTTTCAAATGAAAGCTCCCTCTCTGTAGTAGCTTTTGTAAGTTCAATTATTTCATTCTCCCTAGAAATATTTGTACGGTTACTTAAAAGGATATTTTAAACTAATTTATAAAAAGTGAAGATCGTTAATGTTACGGGATATGTTGAAATCCAATGTGTACATAGTGCATTGCTGTATAAGCAACAGATGGTACAATTGAATTATCACAGTTGTACATTAATGATATAATATATTTTACGCAGCCTTGAGCATGAAGAATCTCGAAAGCTTTATTGCTTCCAGCAATCAAATTTCCTATTGTCCATACACAGGCATCCTAATAAATACAAATATTATTTTCATTGTTATACTAAAGAATACTATACATTTCTAAAATCTTACCAGCAAAGGATAGTTCAATGTGTCTAATTTTGAAACAAGGTATGGTCCAATGCTTTTGGTTAACGAAGTACATGCTTTAATATTTCCAAGTGCTATATTACAAGCACAGCTAATAGCGCACAACTGTAAAGCTTGATCATTGCCAGAGAAATCACGTACCAAAGCAAATAATATATTGTCTACTTTTAAGAAAGAATTGACATGTTGCTCGCTCTACAAAATAAATTAAAAAATAAATAAAAACAGCAGTATTAACATATTTATCCATTATAAAAAGTGAAATTTTATTTCAAGATTATAACCTGAATAAGAGCATTTTGAAGTTGTTTATACTCTTCAATGGATAATGCTTTCCTCTTAAGTGCCTTTGCTTTCTCAACAACAAACTCTATGGTGAAAAATGAATTCGTTACGGTATTCCCCAACGTCACACGATTTTTGTTCAATGTTTTCGTACGATTTTCCTTTCTTTCTGTGTGAACAAGTTGTCTTAATCCATCTCTGATAACCTCAACGGCATTACTTTTTATGGATTCTTCCATTTCAATTTTGTTTTTTTGTTATTAAAAAAACATAAAAGTCAATTATAAATAGAACAAATATAAATCAATTTGACGAAAAACACGTTTCAGGTCTGGTGTGTCAATGCCATGTGGTATGTTATTTTTTTTACAGTATAT
The DNA here is from genome assembly GCA_963969225.1 of Xylocopa violacea. Taxonomy (NCBI): domain Eukaryota; kingdom Metazoa; phylum Arthropoda; class Insecta; order Hymenoptera; family Apidae; genus Xylocopa; species Xylocopa violacea. The sequence goes on from CAXAJV010000004.1 coordinate 29,748,121, forward strand.
ATTTACTTGTGGAACGTTCGCGTTTATTTCAATGCGACCAATCAGAAGGTAGCAATCAGCAGTTTTAAATCTATTTAGAACGAAAACGTATACAGTTTGATTTATCCTTTGTTTAAAAAATTACATAAGAGATTATTTCACATATTATGAGATGTACGAAAACATAAAATACAGACTGTCTTCTGAACAGTGGAATTAAGAAGCAAATAATACATTGCTGATCTTCTATTCCAATATACTTTAAAGAATTACGATTTATCGACAAAGAAAATTTAATTCCAGTCATTCAAGACCACGTTTCCATTAATCGACTGATCATTCACATCCTTGATTTCGTCTTCTTCTACATTTTCTTCGATTCGGCAAATCGATAAAATATTATATATAGCATTCGGAAAAGTTGATGTTGGTCCGAGGACGTGTAACCGTATATCACATTTTTCCAATGCGTACTTCCATTTTAATTCGGTGCGTTGAGGTAGTATCATCGTCTGAATAAATTCACAAATGAATATCTATATTGAAATTTTACTATCATAGTATAATATTAGAAACATAGAAATGTTTCTAATAACCTGAAACTCATTAGCTGTGCAACCAAGAACACGTTCAGCCACTTCTCCGACCAATCGACAGCCAATAAGATATCCCGTATCATCTCTCAGGTTTACTTTCAGATTCAGGCTCATTACGTTCATAGGCACACGAGTTCCATTGCCTGCAGGACACTCAAGATTCATACATGAATCTTGATTATCGGGAACGATTTTTTTACATAATGCGCTAGGGGAAATGACGGATTGTAAAGGAACAATCATTCGAAAAAATGTATTATCAATTGCGGGAAAAAAGAAGTAAACACCAACCATCTGGTGGTTAGTATTCCTGGACTGATACATTCCACGTTTATGTCCATTACGTAAGCTTTTAAAATTGTAGCGAATTGAATTCTTTCCCCTTCCTTCAATTTCATGTTCAGCTTATTAGAAATTTCTTGTATAGTCATTACATTCGTGATTGTGTCAGCTGTTGAGACAGAGCAGTAAAAAGCTTAAACTTTTTAAGATTTCTTATGAACTATAAATAATTAATTCTTACGATTCGGTGTTACAAAATCTCCAGACATAATGTCGTGTTCGTAATACTGTACTGCATTTCTGATGGTCGTAGTTTGCGGTATGTTAGGATTCTCAATGATCATTGTTTTTCTGGCTGTAAATACAAAAACGATGACAGAATTTGGATCAACACGGAAGCGTATTTTTTACTACTTCAATATGTTAAATTATGACCTATAGATAAGACAGTTTTTTTCTTAAAATTGTCGTAAACGATACGAGCGTCATTAAGCAGTAGCACGGTACGTTTAGGCTCCCAAAGCGCTGCCCTTTCAATCCATTCATTTTCCCAAAGCAATAAGGACACCACTTTGTCCGTAGATCCATCCACTGCCTCGAAGTTACGAAACTGTATATTTCTACCATCGCGTGTTATCACTTTACGTACATCGCTGATCTATTAAAAACCAATTTTACACTATTTTTTACTAAAGACACAAATAGTAATAAAGAAATATCTAATTTGCGATCGCGTTTTCTACCTATAATTACTTACAATATTTTTTGTAATTATTTTTTTACATTTCATCTATAAAAATAAAACTTCTAAAATCGTATTCAACCATAAAAAAAGAGCTGTTTCTAAAATTATACTTTCCTTAAAATTTATTATCCAATAAACAAAGGAAAGGAAAATTATCTTGTAAAAAAACGAGGTCTTCCGGATTTAGTTCCCTTTAGATTCGAAACGTACAAAAGTAACAACCACCAGAACGTCTACATATTGATCGCGCAGCGCTTCCAGGTTTTCAAAAATGCTTTGCAAAGTTCGCAGCTCGGTCAGGTTCTTAATCGGGAGCATCAGCAATGGTTCGTATGCTGCGCGTGTTGGTGCGTCATGAGATTGCACTAGCGCGTTGCCCTCGTTCACCGTCAAGCTGCAGGGGCTGGATACCTGCGGCACGAAAAGTTCGTTTCGGTCCTCCAAACGACGCTCCGTCACTTTCGGATTGATCACTTCAACTGTAAGTCGATTACCATCCCGTTCTCCATGTTATTTCATTTAATATTTGTACGCACAGAGTAGCCAAGAAATAAGAAAATCGTTAAAGATGTTAAAAACAGAGGAAAGAGAGGAGAAGCAGTTATTTTTAGGGTTGAGAGTTCACCACCTTCCCAGATAACTGCGAGGACGTCTTATGAACATTTTAAGGACGTCTGTTCCAGACGTTTAAAACGTCTTAAATGCGTCCTATATATAATCTCTTGGATGTCTTATGTTACGAAGCAGAATGTTTTAAAGACATTTTGTATATTTACATTAATACACTCATAAGATGTATATTTACATCTTATGAGTGATCTGTATTTTAAAGACATTTATTACAGACATTCAAGAGGTTTCAAAGACGTGCCAATAACGAATAAAAATGTCTGAGTTTTAATGGTGTATGATCTTTTAAAGACGAACCATCTTTGGCATCTTTAAGACGTCCACTCGATGTATACAGCGTTTACAAAGTAGTATAGCGAGTACAAATATAATTATAATTCGCATGTGCATCAATTTTGGGTAATTTTACAAACCTACGCTCCCGATATGAAAATTGGAAGATAATTTTTTAACAAATTGTTCAGTGCCCCATACGGTTACGTTTATAGAGTCTTCTTCGGAATCGCGTAACGTGAATGTCCAAACACCTCGATTGCCGATATTAACTAAAATCAATATTTTTATAATTTATACTATCTATAAAAGAGGTAACTGAATTTTCACCTTCATAGAAAGGAAGAGGAAATTACGTACATCTGGTTCGGGTCGCATCGATTATTTTCATATTGAAACTATTCACAATTATGCCGATTACGAACACATTTTGCATTCCAGGTTGCAAAGACTTCAATGCTTGTTTGTGCACACCTGACATCATTGATTCTATGTCGATCTAACTCCTATTTGTTCCTCTTTTATTCGATTGAATTCGCTACTTATCCTTAACACTTCTTTTTTCAAATAAATGTAGAATAACTTTTGGCGCCGTTGTTGCCAACTATGTTCAACTTCATTCAAAGCATCGCGCTATTGTAAATCAAATAATATGTCGATGTAAGTATCTACCATTCAAATAATAATTTAATTTTGCATATTTTAATCGCTTAATAATTAACGAGATCAGAATATTAATTAATATTACACTGGTACTTATTAAATGTAAAGGATTCATTTTAATAATGACGACAGCTAGCCAGACAACATTATAAACCGAGCTTAAATCGTTCGCGTTTCAACGTTGGCAGTCCTGTTGCCGATGATACTTGATTCACTTTCATTGACTTTAGTGACGTCGGTTTGTGGGAGGTGAGCTTTTGTGCGAAGTTCATGATTCGAGATACTTTTTAAATTGTTACGTGTCAGGATTGAACGAAACCATGGCTGACAGCGAACAGAAAGCGCTTCAATTGTTAGCCGAGGCTCAGAAGAAGCTAACATCCTCGAAAGGCTTCTTCGGCTCACTCTTCGGGTACGTTACTGCATCGATTTACTTGAACTCGTCCACGACCGAATGTGCAATCTCAGCTCACATTATTTATTTACATCGGCTTTCGATCTGGATTAACGTGATGCTTTCCTCCATCCTGGAACCGTTTTGCTCTCCTGTAACACATATTTTCTATCGTTCGATGGATTGTTAATTTCAACGAACCTGCATACCTATATCTGTATATCTAACAGATCCCATCTATTTAGCATTATAGTGTGTCAAAAGTAAATTATGATCGAGCCATACGGAACGCGCGAAGAAAGCAACAAATTTTTTAATTGGTCGTCCGCGACTGTATGATATACATTTTTCTTTATGTGTATTCCCGACGTTTTTTTATTATTTCTGTACATATGATAAATATCATTATCGAATGAATATGTTACATCATTGAATGACTCATGCTTGTGTTTTGATTAACTCTCACTTCTGTCCAAGCTGTACAATTAATTCCAATTTATTTATACATTTAACACCACTATCGTAGAGGGTCGTCAAAGGTAGAAGAGGCTGTAGAATGTTATCAACGAGCCGCGAACATGTTCAAGATGGCAAAGAATTGGAACGGAGCAGGAAGTGCGTTCCAAGAAGCAGCAGAATTGCATACCAAAGCAGGCAGCCGCCATGATGCGGCTGCTAATTATGTAGATGCTGCTAATTGTTATAAGAAATCTGACACAAATGGTATAACAATAATAATTTACATTGCATGAATGCATACATCTAAATCTGAAAAGCATGAATTGGAGATTAAAGAAACTAAGTTTAATCATTTTATACGTTTACAGAGGCCATTAGTTGCTTATTAAAGGCAATTGAGATTTACACAGATATGGGTCGTTTTACAATGGCAGCCAAGCATCACCAGAGTATAGCCGAGATGTACGAAAGTGATGCTGTGGATCTTGAGAGAGCAGTTCATCATTATGAGCAAGCTGCTGACTATTTTCGTGGAGAGGAAAGCAATTCCTCTGCGAACAAATGTCTCTTAAAGGTTGCACAATATGCTGCACAGCTTGAAAATTATGACAAGGCTATTCAAATATATGAACAAGTAAGTTGTACTGGAATAATATCATTTAGGATCATTGCCGAATGACAAGAGATTACAAAATTTTATATTTTCATTTTACAGGTTGCTTCTGCGTCTTTAGAAAGTTCTCTATTGAAATACAGTGCAAAGGAATACTTTTTCCGTGCTGCTTTGTGTCACTTATGCGTCGATGTATTGAATGCGCAACACGCGATCGAGCGCTACCAAGAGCAATATCCTGCATTCCAGGATTCTAGGGAATACAAATTGATAAAGGTATGAAGTGTCAAATCTTGTTACCTGAATATCATGAGATCTTTTGTGGGATTTATTTTTTGTAAAGATTCGATGTATTTTGATATGGTAGATATGTTTTAATTTCTATTTCAGACATTAATTGAACACCTCGAGGAACAACACCTCGAAGGTTTTACAGAAGCTGTAAAGGAATATGATTCAATTTCACGATTGGATCAGTGGTACACAACAGTATTATTACGTATTAAAAAGCAAGTTAACGACAATCCAGACCTACGCTGATCGGTTGTTCTTTCGTTGTGGTATTTCCCATCGATGATATTATTAATCCAATTCTACATGTATTCTTTTTTAAGTCATACCCTGCTTTCAGTGGATCTTGTAAAGTAGCCTTGGTTTTAAACCCAAATATATTTTTCATAACATCTCTGCTCTCTTGGCAACTATTACATGTTCATCATTTGAGTTATCACGTACTCCTAGAATATTGACATCGAAGAGCATAAAAAAAAGAAAAAAAGGAAAGCATACTTCAAATATTCTATGGATATTGCTAGTTCATTTAATCATGCCGATATACAGGGCATAAAACTACTTATAGAATTAAATAATATTGCAAATTCGTTGGTATTCTCGTACTTATCAATACATAAATAGCTTGCCAAAAAGCCGTAGTTTTTGCAGTTTCATTTTGCCGCATGTGATTGCGATAAATTGTTGAGAAGGAAATAACTGATTTTCATGAGTTATGTTATATTTGGTGCACTTTTATATGTATATTATTTTTAAAAGCTTTTTGGTATTTATTATATTAGTAATAACTCTTGAGAGAAATAACCATTAACATTAACAATAAGATTCTGTGGTTATTCGATCTTGTTTCATCTGTATAATTCAGCTAGAATTGTTGTTGTCAAAAGTGATAGATTGTCAGTTATTATCATTACACTGCCAGAGTATCAGAACAGTGAATGTATTTTATCTTCTTCGAAAACTATTACACTTTACGTTATTATTGACCTTTTTTTTCTTTCTCAAACATTGATTTCTGCAGAATTTTATTTAATTCTTCATACGAAATTTGATGTATCATGTATAATATCCTTATTATTTTTTATTAATATTTTATGAAATGGCTAGAAAATATAATTCATATTATTTGAGGATGACCGTGGTATGCATTTAAATGCAAATATCTTACATAATTTCACTTTTGTTTCCTTTTTGTTACATTAAGATTAATATTTGTTTATATTCTGTTGTTGATAGTTTATTGTTTTAAAAATTAATTTTATTAATATACAAATTTATACTTTTTTTTATTCCTAAGGATAGGGATTCGAAATAGTACATACAAGCGATTAAAAAAGGCATTAAACTTGTAAAAATGTATAACTTATTTTACATTACTTTAATGTTATTTAATGAGCTTATATGCATCGTGAATCTACCGCAGCATTTTGTATTTAAAACAAGTTGCATTGTTTTAATAGATTTGAGAGATGTATAAGTACATATATAATTATTCTTCACTTTTAAGTAGAGATTGGATGATAACAATTTTTTCATGCATAGACAGAAAGCGGGCACTCTGTAAGCATTATGAAAAAGAAAATGTAATTTTCGATGCACGTAATTGCTGCTACGTTATTTTTCTTAGGAAACAATTTTGAATTGTGAAAAATATAGTTCGTCGAATAAAAACGCTAAAACATAATTAGGAAGTAGCGTCCGAATAATGTATTTAGTCTTCTCTGCTTGTACTGTGTATACATTTATCTACTGTTTTAGTAATTGTAATTATTTAATTAACGAATAATCAATAATTTATTGATCAATATATGATCAATATTTAGTTTTCTAGAATCTGTGGATACATTAGAAGTACTTGGATTCGAGATTATATTCTGTATAAGTAATTACATTATTAGGTTGTGTATGTCGACTGAATTCTTTCGAAACTCCGATAAATGTAACTAAATTAATCGAAGCATCCAGTGTGTTCGAAAGAAAATGGCTGTTACTATGATGCGTACTTGACGTGGCGATGCGATAAGAGTGTTAAAAGGATGTTCTCATTTTTTCTGTCGAATATTATGGATCGAATTAAATTGTGTTATTTCATTGATTCTATTTTACTGGTACAATGGCAAAAAGCAGGTTCTATGCGTTCGTACAATATGAGTATTCTGAGTACGTATATGTACCTCTAATGGAAGACGCAGATATTTGTTTTCGTCATGCATATGTAAAAATTTATTTATTTAATTGTATATATACGTATGTTAATATTGTATATTTGTTTTTTGTACTGGTAATTAAAATGGAGCCAAGTTAAGGTAATCGAAACTCTTGCAATTTGACTTATAGTCGCTGCATGAAATATAGTGGGGCCCTAAAATTGGATGTTTAAGTTTAAATATTTGAGCGTATCGATAAAAATCTAAAGAGATAAAGATCCGATAGTTCGGCCATGGCTCCGTGAAGATGCTCCACTTTTGCTCAGTTCTCGTTACATTTCTTCCATCGACTATATAATTATTGCACACATAATACGAAGATTAGATTATTAGAGTGTAACAGGATTAATAGCACCACATGATAGATTTCATAACAATAACATTAACATGCTTGTAAAGCTATAGCCCCGTAACAAATAAAAAGTGCAATATCGTACGCTGCAAAGAATATTCAGAGATGAAGACCATTTTATAAAGTGTCCTACACGATATTCAATAAAACAATTGAACATTGTATGCAACTATTCGGGTACTAGTGTGTTAGTAAATTAGACAATATGATAGCGCCCTACTTCGATTGGACATTTCAAGAAATTAATCGTTTAAAGCATGCGTAACTTTCTTTTTATATAAAACTTAATAATATACCAATATATACCACTAGGTAAAACAAGTTGTAGTTTTTATTATATTGTATTGCGCATAGTTGATCGCATATTACGATAGATTTACCTTGTAAATAAAAATAATTGGATACAAATTCACAGTTAATGTCTGTATCGCGAATCGTTGTATCTTCGATTTATAAATGAAAATAAAAAGAAATTGCAAATACTAGTTCTTCTTTAAAGTGAAAACGATCAATTGTTACAACGCTATAAAATTAATCAACTTGATTGCGACTACGTTATAATAATACTGGAAATTGAAATCGAGCGAAGCACCCGTTTAAACGTTCAACACAAGTAACGTGATTGGTTCGCAAGATCGATGTCCCAAGTCTGACACATACCTTTTTCAATAATTAAACCAATAATTACTGGTAGTACGAATTAATCAGCAGAGATTGATCTTAAAATCAAAAGAATGAAGTGTCATAACTGAACGTCGATTTAAAAATTACGAATTGTTCTAAAAAATGTGTCGAAAATTTCAACCAATAGAATGCGGAGTCTATGGGAAAGTATCTATCCTCATTGGAAGAAAGTATTTCAATACGCGCTTACACACATGAATCTCGACATCGAGAATGCGGTCACTGAACCTGGGGTCCTTAATATTTAAATATCGATTAAAAACAATTTCAACTTCAACGTATCCCTCATACAAACGGATAAAAGGCTGAACAAAGTAAACTGTACAAATATCCGATCGTGATCGTGCCAACCTTTAAATACTCTGTTTCAATTCTGTTTTTTTTTCTTTTCATTTTACACACGATTGTCGTTTGAAAGGCAGTACTTTTTTCACGTGCGAATGCTCAAATATTGCCCGTCTCAACAGATGTACCGAGAGCATTGATTTTGATCACTCCGTTTCATTTCGAAATCTTTTAGTGATCAGAGTTTCGGTTGTACAAAAATTAATAGAGGAACCAAAATTGCTTCACTTTTGCTGCCAATAATCGAGCCACGGCTCATCGAATCGGCAAGGAAATCTTGCTTTTAAACCCGTTCATCCTCGGACAGGTGAGCGATTCATTTTTCGCAAACAGTTTCTACTAAATTTTTATTTCCTTGCCTTCGTCTGTCGTGATTTTTCTCTATCCTTTCTATCGTTATTTTTGTCTCTTTTTTTTTTGCGTGCTTTTGCGTATCTGTTAACGTGAAATAGAGTAGTATGTAATATCCTGTGCAATCTTTGGCACCTCGGGCACCTATTTTATAGGTTGGGTCAAAGTAAGCTCGGAGAAGAGAAAGTATGTAATAATAATCTATTAAAGAGAAAGGATCGAAGACTGTGCTGTTGAACAAGGATGATGCACGATGTCAACGTTTTTTTGTGAGGAACGTTACAGCCAGAAATTTGTACGAACTTTATTTTGCTTTACATCGGTACCTTGTGTATTAATTGCGATTAAAGAAAGATACGTTGGATATTTGTAATGCAAATTGTTAATTTTGTGAAACTTGATACTTTGTACGACTTGTGATTTGATTTGAAGTACAATTATTTTAGTGCAAACTTTTATGCAACTTTCGCATATGTGAATTATGCAAACGCATTTGCAGTAATATTATCATTATTTCAGAATGGCTCGTGGACAGCAGAAGATTCAATCACAAGCTAAGGCAGCTGAAAAGGCTGCGAAAGTGAAAAAGCAACAAGGACATAGTGCCAACGATCAGAAAAAGGCAGCGCAGAAAGCTTTAGTACATGTGTGCGCAGTTTGCAAGGTTAGTTTAGCGTTCTGCGTTTAATAATTTTTATCGCTGTAAAATTTGATACATCTTTGTCGATCTGATTACAGGCACAAATGCCAGATCCAAAGACGTACAAGCAACATTTTGAGAATAAACATCCTAAGAATGATCTACCAGAAGATTTAAAGAATATATGAGAGTGAGATGTTGCACAAAGATGCAGGATTGGAATGGAGCGAGAAAAAAAAATTACTGCAAATGACAAAATGATATAGTTTGACGTTCAACTAATCATTAAATAGTCTTGAAAAAAGAAAAATAAATTAAACCTTGTTAGTGTTTAAAATGAACTATTGCACAGTTAACAAGTGAATTTTTGTGCATGCACAATCCCAAGCTACACATTATTGACAAATCACTTGCAAGTCAAAAGTTTTCATTTTTTCTTCCAAAGATATTCAGCAGTTTACATTTAACATGTGATCGCTAGCTAAGTTTTCACTTAATTGAAATATGTACATTGCTAAAAAATAAAGTTAATCAATTTAGCAGTATGGTTCTAAATATTTATGCATACTTTAATGTTACAGGCAGTAAAGCAATATTTGTCACATCATTTCTGTATGACCAGAAAAAGACTATGTTGATGCAATATCTTCAATTTTGATCTAGATAAAATGTAATATGTTTGATTACACAACTTTCAAGAATAGAAGAGATAAATTAATGCAGAAGATTATCACTGAGAAACAAGAAACTGCCATTTTACAGTGTTTCTGCCAATAAATATACTAACGAGGGTATTATATGTGTAGAATGTTGTAACATATAGCCCTCTGCATAGTACTCTGTCTACAAATGTTTGGTCATTCGCTTTTTTTGTATTCAAGCTTAGTTTTTACTAAAATTAAAATTAAATTATTTACTCTAAGATCTGAGACCATATCAGTAAGATGAAATTGTCTAAATTCTTTTTTGCACACTATCAAATTTACTTAAATTTTTTTATGCTCGTAATAATTGAATCATTGAACTCATTCTTTCTCTGTGTAGATTTAACAAAACATTTCTCTAACTTGTACTATACATTTTTTATTATACACAGAAAATAATCAATGGCAAAGTACTGCACAATCATCTAGTGTTTTAAAAAAGGATTTATTATTCTGTGGAACGTGCAACTATGATATTATTGCACTTTATACAAAAGTATGCTTTAAGAAACGCCACCCCAGAGTTATCATTGAGAATTGAAGGATCAATGTTTGATACTGACGAAGTTTACGAGAACGTGTAGCATGTGTTTGATATAGAAATAAGTATGTGAGTTATGTAATTTGTTCTGACAAAATAATTATAGAATTTTACACTAAAAATTGTTATTTTGTGTTTAGACGATCTACAATTATCCTTATCTGTAAAAACTACATCTGTCAATGTTCGACTGTATTAAATATTTTTTCTCTTGGAAAAAAAGAGAGAAATAATAAATACAGAACATGTCAATATACTGCTGCACAAAAAGTTGTATTTTATCTTAAAGTAGAATTTATTTGTCAATATACCTACGTGTATGATAAAGGACGTATCGAGATTAGATGATGCAATAATATCGTTGGCACATCGTAATAAAGTGGAAAAAAGGATGATTGTTTAGAAGTGGTTTCAACTATTTACTTTATTGCAGAAGGTTTATCTAGATCTGCTGTGTCAGGATTGCTTTTTAATGCTTTGAAACGGCAAGAGAATTACATCAGCTACTCGTATGTAGCTAAATCTTATATATTATGGAGGTCTGTAGAAGGTCTCTCATTGTCGTTCTGTCAATGCGTGCAGTAACATTGTTCACCTCTGGTGTTATACTTTATAACTTCGAATTCACTATTACTTTATCTTTTTTCAACTCCAAATTGGTCATTTTTTTCAGTGACTAGCGTAGAAATCGCTTATTTACTTGAACATTTTTTTTGTGGACTTCAAGGAACAAGTTGCAGTAATTTATTTGGCTGGAAGGTAGGATATATTTTATATTAAAAGATTTAATGGGAATGAAAAATTTGCATCGTAATGTAATGGAAGGGAATTCAAGGAATATTTCACAATGTGTACCTAAGTAGCGATCGTAGAGTAACGTATCCTGTAGAAAATTTTGAAACATGTTTAACAAAATTGGACATTGTCGAATAACGATACAAATCGGACTAAAGAAGGAAGACGAAAAACATTGTTGAAATTAGAATCACAATTGAGCACGTAGATATCAAAATGGTAACAGGGAAAGTATAATACGTCTAATGATTTATATCTGATGTAACATCTTTACGGCTTTTCAAACTACAAGTCATGTTCACTCGTTACAGTCTTTCGATAATTCGTCAGCATTACGTAATAAATCTGCTCTAATCTAATCACAAATGTTGGCTGATCATTCGAATTTTAGATAGGGAGATACACTGAATTAAACAAGCTATATAGACACTAAATCGCTCGTACGCACGTTATTTTTAGCTTATCTTCTTCGTATAAGAAGACATCTGACTTTCTTAACGAAAATTTCTTTTCTCATATAATTAAATATTCAAGAAAATTATCCCTAAATTATTATCTGGTATAACAAAAGCTTAAGAAGAGAAAATAATATACATTTCAAAACACTTTCCTCGTTACCTTTTATATGTGTATGGGGTACAAAAATCTTCCATAAATAGCAATGTAGAAAAGAAATCCATTTGTCGGTAAACAACTGTCTCTTATCTCTCATAACTGAAAGTCAATAACCCAGCTCATTTGTCCATTATATTTTTACTAACAGAAATGGGTGCGAATTTACCGTTTTAGTTCGATTGAGCGGAGGAGAACCAAGATATGATGGATTCGGTATTTCGTACGAGATCACTTGGAACTGCTGCTGAAGGTGTACGAGACCAGTACGCGGATGGAAGAGCCGCCAAAGTATGGGAAGTATTTATCGGCGATAAGAAGCAACGGACCCAAAATTATCGGGACTTTCTCGTGGGTTTGTTACGAGATAAAGGGTGCAAACGAATTTTGGACGTGGCGTGCGGGACTGGAGTAGATTCGGTGATGCTTTTGGAGGAAGGTTTCGAGGTCGTTAGCGTAGACGCTTCAGATAAGATGCTAAAGTATGCGTTAAAGACCAGGTGGGAACGCCGGAATGAACAGGCGTTCAATAATTGGGGTAAATATCATTTAATTGTGGAATATATAAGAAATAAAAGAATATGAGAGATTAATTCACCGAACTAAATAGAAATTGTAATTACGTTAGTAAAATCTCATGCTGACGAGTACTAGAGTATTCGGTAGTAGATTTCCAAACTTACGATTGACTTCATATAACGCAATATTTCATCTTTCGTTTGCGAAAGAAATGAATCATTTAAGAATTACTGATCTGACTCTGTTGGTTTTTTTTTCATGATCCGTGGAATTGTGAACCGTGAACTATTATCGCTTATCACTGTAACGGATGTATATTAAATATTAACACTTAACAAACGAGTCAATTTCCCAAGACGGGTCACGTAGATTTACGTTCCTGCTTGAATTTTTGTTACGTTGCGCTAATTTTTTATTTTTATGCGCATTGAGTTCCTAGTGCTATCTGTATGTTAAACCTACTGCGTAGAAATCGAGAATGACAGAGAAAAAGCACCCCGTTCGTTAAGTGTTAAGTATGCTAAAAAGTTCGTTACGTTGCAGAAGGTCAACACACATAAAACTAATTTTACTAATTTTTCAATGTTTTCTAGTGATCGAAGAAGCGAATTGGCTTACTCTGCCAAAAGATATTCGTCATTTGATAGGAGATGGATTCGACGCAGTCATTTGCTTGGGAAATAGTTTTGCTCACATGCCTGATACGTTTGGTGATCAAAGGGAACAAAGGTACGGTAGAGAGCATTTTACTCTGCTGTTAACTTTTCTAGTACGCGTCCGTTTTAATTGCATTATTGAACACAGGCAAGCTTTACGGAATTTCGAGCTCTGCGTGAAACCTGATGGCTTATTATTGATCGATCACAGGAATTACGACTACATAATTGAGACTGGCAATGTACCACCAAAGTGCATATATTATAACGTAAGCATGATATTCGTTCACAGAGCAGGGAGGTTCTTGCGTGGATTAAACTTTTAATCCATAAATGCACGAATTTTAGTCTCTCTTTTGAACGATGAATTTTAATCTCTCAATTTATCTCGAATTTAAGAGTTCACTTGACTGCGCAATCAAATTTTCGACTCTCAAATCAGGAAGGTTCAAGTTTTTTAATGCCCAAACTTTTGCTGATATTTTTTTTATGGCATTTCAGAGCAAACATATGACAAATATTAAGTCGTCGGTACTGTTCGTCTCCGGAAAGCCAGCGATTGTCACGTTAGACTACTTGATCACCCTAGAAGACACGGAGGATGAAGAGGATAACCAAGAACACGTCAGCGAGTTTAGACTCTCCTATTATCCGCACAGATTGAACGTATTCACGGACATGTTGGACGAGGCTTTTCATTATAGAGCAAAGCATACCATTTATGGAGATTTTAAAGCTTTGGAAGAAGTTAAGCATCCCGGTTTTTATATTCATGTTATGGAGAAGCCTGTATAAAAGTCTCCGCGCGAAATCTTATATCTGAGCACGCGTCTCACGATGCATATTCATCCATTCCTTATTTATTTCGTGTAACGTAAAGCAAAGTTCTGTGAGAAGCTGTTCGTACCAGTTTCGAACAGCTCAGACTGATGTACTCTGAGCCTGATTTTCTGGAATCACGATTTGCTAGTGCCTTTAACTCTTTCATTTCTGTGCTTTTCGAGAAATCTCTGTAATCGAAATTTCATTTTGTAAATCTTATCTTTTCATTTTTATACGTACTATACGCATTATAATGTAACAAATAGTTGTAAGACGATACCAAAAAAAAGGGGACAATAAAAATAGAAGAAACAAAAGGGAAAGTCGAGATTGATTTAAGGGTTCACTTACACACGTGCGCATAATTTGAATCTTTTTTTATTATAAGTTCGAAAGCAGCTTTTTTTGAGTATTCTAGCCAGGCTTCGTTCGATGCTACAATTTGATCTCTTGACGATACGATTTTTCATGTTTTATTTTATGTTTTTCTTCTTTTGCTCTCTTTTCGTCTCGGTACATTTTTTGAGCGGTCGTTGACGATTCGTGAACTTTGACTATTTAATCGATCCTTCGTCCCCTCTCTCTCTCTCTCTCTCTCTCTCTCTCCCTCTCTCTCACTCACTCTCTCTCTCTCTTTTTCGTTTTTTCTTTTCGTCTTTCTTTCTGTCGATCGTTGTTTTTCCAATCAGAAGAAAGTTCAACGCTTTACAAAACAAAATTGGGAAGACTAGCAAATGCAAGACTGCAGGAGAATTCGAAGTTTCGGTTAGTCTTCACGGTTAATGCTTATTTCTACGGCATGTTCGTTTGAATCGAATCGTGCCTTATTGTTAAATCCTCAAATACAACTTCAACATCGACGCTTCGACTCAATCGCCAATGGCCTCACTCGAACCTTGTTTAACCGTAAGTTATATCGTTCTCTTAAATCAACGATCCATTTCAGAAAGTCCCTGTGAAAGTGCCCTACCAGTATATCAAATAACCTTGGAATCTTGAACTATTCATCAGGAACCAGAAGAGTGTATCCTTTACGCAACTGCAATCAAAATCGTCTATTACTGATTTAAAAAATTCGATATTTACAGAATTCTTCAGTATGCCGATCTTTCACAAGATTTCACGGTTATTTTACAGTAAAAGATGGCGATTGAACTCGAAGAACGATCGTCAGCCATTTGTTCCTATCTTTTTCTTTTCTTTTCTTTTTTTTTTTAAATTATCGAAATCTGTTTAAGGAGATGCATTTCGTCGTCTGTGTCGATCGTCGACGATCGCTCGAACGAAAGTAACAACTAGAACAAGAACGCGGCTTGGAGCGTTCGCGTAGGACCATTCGCTCGTCATGGTTCATTTTCACTGGCACGCAGTCGAGATTGCGCGATCCGATTTTCACGAGAGTACAATCACGCAAACAGCTCGGCTCCTGCCGATTCCTCAACGCCACGGAGATGGATCGATCTTCTGTTCGTTCTCTTTTCCTCTAGAAAGAAAAATTGATAAATACAGTCGGGAACTTTAAGCACTTTCGTTCGTCTAACAACGATGTGATTCACTTCCCTCTAAAGAATTATTAAACAGCGGACGCGTTCGGTTCCTAAAACAAATTCGAGTCGTTAGATTCGTTACAATTTTCATTCTTACTTAAGGTTAGGTTTATTAAAAATACAAACAATTGTTCATTGTACGAACTTTCTTTTCAATTTTGTGAAAAACTCGCCGTGGGAATTCAGGGTACAGCGAGATCGATCGATACTCCGTAGCGATCGATCATCGAAGAGCAGTTTCCGGAAACGACAAGGACAGAATTTACAAGGCCGAGGACTCGATTACAGTGCAACGAATTGCCCATATAGAAAAATGGACGAAGTGTTAGTTATAGCAAAAATTTGTTTACCCCCCTCCCTTTTTTTGTTCTAATAATAATCATAATAATGATTATAATAATATATGTATATGTATATATACATATATATGTATTTCTTTATTTCTTTGTTATTTCGCCGGATAGCTACTATATAGACTCTCTTAATTATCTTCACAAAAAATTCGGTACGATCACGGCTTCTTCGATCGTTGCTGCGATCACTGTCGTCGTCGCGAAATAATTCCTCCTCTCCTTTCGATAACCTTTTTCCCTTCGAGAACGTAACGTAAAACGAAATTAAGCGATTGGAAGAAGAGATTTCACCAATCTACTTATATACAAATCCTATAGTGATTTTAACGGTTAACACAGACCGAGAAACACAGTTTTGAAATTAGTTCAGGTGTACCATTGGGGTGTTCAATTGGTGTGGTTAAATGTTTGTCGTTGAACGAAACTGGACGACGACGACCCGTGTCGCGGCGCTCTTCCGCTCAAGTACGGCAATAATCCGTTATTGCAAAGTAGCTGATATATAAAAAATCGTAATATCACATATTTATATCCTATCTCCCTATCGTCGCGTTGCCCACTTTCACGGACATCACACCCGACAACGTCCCGCCTTGTCGGCATTTGAATTGGACGCGAACACCAGTCGCGCTCCTCTACTTTTCGCCATCTTCGATTTCATACTGTTTTGAATACGGTCGAGATACTTCGTGCGCGCACCCTCTACGGACAAGCTCGCACACCGCTCCTCGATTTCCCACGGGGAAACGTGATTAGGTCCGTCGTTGCATTGTTCTGGGACGTGGTCTTAACCACGTCCGGGGTCCACGTTTCCAACGGATCCAACATGGCCGAACGAGTCTCGTTCACCTCGATGATATTCGCGGCTTCGTTATTATCTTCGTTTATGTTTCGTCGTTTCGAAAGCGGCATATTTGCGAACGTTGGAATGTATTAGTTAACTGGAACAGCGTGTAGTCTTTGGAGATCTGAGTGGAATGTAGGTCGAAGATTTTGTTGAAACCGATGCGGCGCAGGTTTCGAGATTAGCTCGTGAATGGAACATTGTCGCTCTTCGATGTTTGGAACGCAACAATTCATTGGAATGTTCGGTTGGTTTAGCTTTCGATCGCCGATGGAACCGTTTGCTTTTCGGGACGAGGACACGTGCGCGTGAATAGAAGCTCTCGGATAGCGAACAGAGCGAGTGGATCTTCCTGCGATTCCAACACGGATGCAACTAATTTTAATTTCATACTTTCGACGTGATGCGACAAGAATTCTTTTAACGTAGCGATCTGATATTCGAATTGTTCGGCTGAGATGCAAATTTTATTTCGTTGAACGCAGTTGAAACAAATTATCATCGATAATGGCGAATCGGTTTGGAATCGTGGGTCGATCGACTAGATATGCAGCGTTAAAAAGGAGCGAGGCGCACCGTTCTCGATAATAATTCTTGATCGGCGCGCGTTAATTGCTAGAGAGGTTTTAACGGCATGTGAAACTTTTCGCGTTTGTTTGCAAAGTGTACAGAAACTACGATAGAGCCAGCTATATCGTTTTTTGCCGCTAAAACCTGATTAACAACGTCCTCGTAACTCTTCGGTAATTCGATACTTTAATTCTGACGCGAGATTAATTTTCTTCCTTTCTCTCATTTCGCATTTATACGCACACACTCATTCTCGCATTTCTTTCTTCATTCCGTTCGTTCCTATTTAATATTTATAATATTTACACGCGTGAATATTAATGTCAGCGCGTTTGCTCCTGTTCCCATCATTATTGTTTCTCTATGTTCAATATCGGAACAACGTGTAATTGAATGCTTGGGCCTCGACGTTTCGTGGCTTGCTTTTAATCCGGATTGCTTTACCATCCGACTTTTATCACGCTTGAAGAATCGATATTAACAAATTAGCGATGCCAAACAGTCGACGTGGTTCGTTAATAAAAATGTAATACACAGTTGGTTAATTTAAAGGCAGATGAAGCAATGTTTGCTCTGAATCCGCTGAGTCCCCGCCATCTCAATATTTATCGCTTTATGTAGAAAATGATATTATGATATAATATCTGAAAAAGTTCTCTGTTCACGTTGTTCTATGAATCGGCTTAAGCTACATATATGCATAACGAAATAGATATCTATCAGAGGCTTGTTTGATTAATCGCAATTTTCCCTACGCGTGAGATCAGTACTTTCCATTTTTGATTGTCCTTAATAATTTTGTTATTCAAGGTTCTTTCCCGAGGCGGCAGCAACAGAAGTACAGCAGTATGCTTGTATAATTATACCCTATTGCTCATAAGTGTGAAGATACTTGCGATATATTCTTAATGAACCTTCATTCTGTTCTGTAAATTATTTTAAAACAGTATTTACTGTAATATTCTGCTACATAGCCACAGATAAGAGAATAATTTCACTCTATCGCTTTGTCGCAGTCCGTTTTCCAGCGTTTCTGAGGCATACATAATTATCTTTTGATGTTACTAATATAATATTGAATATATTACTGGCCAAACATATTCTCTAATAGAAATTCATAAATCAGAGTCTACAACATTTAGTCAAATTCTTGAATGATATAGTGTTCTTTAAACATTCATTAAAATTAAGCAAGTACGCCGTTCACACATTTTTGAGCGACATTGTACATACATTCGTTGTTACATAGAGATTCGCTTGATACAGAAAGCTGTGCCGGAAACCGAGAAAGAATTAGGCGAAAGGGAAAGAATAATCGTGTGTACGCGTTAATGTACGTATATGTATGCAAGAGGGTAGAGGGTTGGTTTGTCTTGAATGTTTTCTCGGTGCAAACACGCTGACAAAAATACACGCGCTATTTTACTATTTTATGTATGTATATATTATATATGTATATGTGTGTATGTACGAATATACATATATAGATTTTCTCGTAATTACAAGATGTATATATATACATACACGCACACCTAATATTGCTGTTTGGCTTCCCTGAATGCCGTTTGAATCGAGGGATTAGGTCATGTTTTGCGATGTAACAAAGTGTACGGAATCTTCAAATCTCCGTCATGGTCGCGTGTAACGTGCTTTCATAATTGAATGTCGCGGCTCGATCGCGAAAATTCTTTATATTCGGTTAACAACCGAGCACGGTTCTATTTATATGTCGTTTCTCTTTCTCTCTTTCTTCTCGCTCTTCAGCGTTCTTTAAATTTAATTTTTTCCTTAACTTTCGTGTCACAGTCGCACGGAAACGCAGCCAATCGAGGCGTGAGGCCACGAATTGATTTTTAACAACAATTTATAATTATTTATCGTCGTACTGTGGAACGTTTCGAGGATCATTATCGATTTAAACGTCTTTGTCGGATCTGTTTTCCTTTAAGAGTTAAACTTAAAGAGTTAACTTTAAGCAGAGGCAACAACGTGGAGTACATATCTTGTTTAACAGGCTTAAAAAAATAAAGGTGACCTTTATCGGTAGTTTGTAGGCACCTACGAGATCTGTTCTTTTTTTCTTATGTGCTCTGGATTCTTCTTTGCTGGGCAGCTTTTTTTGGATTTTATTTATTTCTTTTGAGACGTTTACGGGGATGGTGGTCCGCGAATCGTTTTACGAATGAGGTGGCCTCAAGAGGCTAGTACGAATACTTTCTGAAGGGAAACTTACAAAAATGCGAGGCGAGGGTGCACTATGGGAGCACTTTCGGTATCAGTTTTCAAATTGTTATCATTTATGAATCACATTAAAATTGAATATCTCAAATGCACTAAATAATCTAATGATCAATATTCAAATAACAAATATAAATATAAAAAAAAAACAAGTAGTAAAGTATATAAGTACTTAAATTAACCCTTTGACTGCGAACAGCACCTTTGGGCGCTCAGCCAGAGTCGCTCTCTCCTGTGAACAGCGCCTATAGGCGTCGTTTATTTGTTTTCAACAACTGCATAACAATGTACGATTGTTCCGTCTTCTTTCTGAGCGCTCCGCAATCAAGGGGTTAAGAGGGATTAAAGCTGGTAGAACAAGTACAGCCGTGGAACGTGAATTGTACCAGCAAAAGTCCTCCCAAAGTCCCTTCCACTGTGGTCTTCGTCCGAAGCGAAGAGCATCGACAAATTTATTCACAAATGCGCACGCTCGCAACCGATTTCGACCACACATTCTCACATACACGTACACACATACACGCACGATTCAACGATTTTGAGGCGGAACAGTTGAAAAGCCATCGACTATCGTTCCTGTGTTCGCGAATCCCTTTTCTCAAAAGCTATCGAATTGAATAGGGAGAAAAAATAAATAGATAAAAAGCGATAGCGCGAAGCAACGATAGATGACTCAACAACGTCTCTTAACACCTTTCACTTCGGGCCATAACGTTCAACTGTCCAAAAACTTATACGCAGAGAGCTTATCGATTCTCTTCTCAGCTACAGTTCTATTTCTCACGAATTTTCAACGCCTCTGTTGCTTGTTGTGGCTCAACTGTTTCAAACAATCAAAGGATCGTGTATCGTTGTTCACTGAACATCTCAAACATTTGTTAACATTTTTCCTCTGTATTACAATTATTTAAGTATTAATAAATAAATAATTAAGAAGAGAAAAACGATTCTTCAATTGTTGAAAGAATACCAGTCTCCATTTTCTTTTCACCTTCATTTCCTCTCTGATCCTTAAACGCTCTTTAGATGTTTTGTTCAATAACTTTGTTCCTCGTTTTCTTAATTGCTTTTGATGCTGCTTGTTACTTAAAATCTATCGCGCGCCATCACGAGTTTAGCTGAGATCCTCTAAAGATGCGTGTAAACCTACGATTATTGTGTGTGTATGTGTGTGTATCTGTACGTGTATACGCGTGTTTATTATCTTACTGCATTAGAGCGCGAGTATTCTGAATTGTAGTTTCCATTTTCTGGCTTAAACGTTCGATGTCTCTCGAAGAAGCCGTCGTAAGCAGTATATAATTCGACATACTTTTTTGCGTATTTCCTTTGGTTTCGTTTTTGTCGCTTTTTTTGTATGCTTTTCATTTTTAAATCGCGTGTTTGGCCATGCAAAAATATGCCAAATTGTATTACAGTTAGTGGGACCGTTTGCGTCGGCACGAACGTCCCCTTCTACTCTTTATCCTTTAGCAGTTCCTCCTTCGGCTTTATTTTTTTATTCGTTCCCTCCTCTCATCCGACCTGTTTCAATATTATATCAGTGCTTCTCGTCTCGTGTCAGGTTCGTTCTTCGCGTGTACCGACAAAGCTCGATGAAGACCAGACGCGAAGCGAGTAACGGAAATGCAGCATGTCCTTAAAACGTACGTGGTGAAATTTTTTACAGATATATTTATCGCCTGTACACTTGTCTGACTTCGTTGAAAAGAGTTCGCTGAAACGGTCGCGGGATTCCTCTTCTAAACGCTCTTCTTCCTACATTTCTGCGATCCTCTTAAAAATAAAGTACAACTTAACATTCTTCCCTTTCCAATAACCTACATTTTTTTCTTTTTCAAAAGACACATGCGTATCACAACTTCCAAAATGATTATCTTCCCTCTTCCTCTATCACTTCGATCGAGCCAACTGCTCCAACGTTCCCATGTAATCCTGTTTTTTATCCTTACAAAAGCTCCATCGAAAACCCTCATACCTTATATACCCCACTTGGAAAAAGAATACCCTAGAGAACGACAGTTCGTTCCAGCAATTCCCATCAGGAGACGAGCCTCGAGACGACCGCCCAGAGCCGCAAAAACTTTCACAAGTACTCCCTGGGCCTAGGCGGAGGTCTCTTTCTGTCGGATCTATCGCTCCTCTCTGTGGTGGCGCAGCTCTGTTCCCTGTCGTCCGTACACTCGAGCATCTGCGTGGTCTCTGTCGCCTCCGACGGGCTAATTGGCTGACTAGCTAACGGTGCCAACGGTGCAGCGCCTTTGTTCCTCGATTTACTCCTTCTTTTCCTCAATATCAACGGCCCAAGGGGCGTACTGTCGTCTCCCCTAGAAGTAGACGCTTGAGCCAGCCTTTCCAATAATTCTTTGCTCACTTGACTCGTGGAAGTCTTGTAATCACTACTGTCCTTCAGTCTATCCGATTGCTGCGATTGATGATGGTGATGGTGATGATGATGATGTTCCTGGGGCTTAGAACTACGTTCCATGGTTGTACCCTGCTCCCTGTAGCACTCGCTACCAGTCGTCGACGTGGATGTGGTCGCTATAGACACCTTTTGCTCCCCCAATCCGTTCCCTCCTAAGGTCTGCGTACCCTGGGAACCCTGCTGGCAACTGGGCGTGCTCTGCGGTTGACTACTTAATTGATTTTGAGAAGAACCACCGTTACCACCCGGTGGAAAGTTGTTGGAGCTCTTCTGTTGTTGCGGACTAGCTGCAGGGAGCCTGTTCATCAGTGTCTGCAGCATATCCTCGATCTTGGCCAACCTCTGGTTCACTCGTTGCACTTCAAGCTTCAGGTCTACCTTCACCTCCAGCACAGCGGCTAGAATTTCGCGGTCGTGACTAGGTTGAGTGGTTATCAGACCATCGTCGTAGCTTTCCAAGCGGCGAAGCTGGAGTTGCTTCGAGTCCGTACTGCTCTGCTGTTGCTGTTGCTGTTGTTGTTGCGCTTCTTTACTGCTTTCTACGTCCCCCGATTCCTCTATGGTGCCAGCCAGTTTGCCGAACTTGGGGAATATCTTGTTGCTACCAGCGCTGGAGCCAGGCCGAGCGTCTCTTGCGCTCAAGGTGCGCTTGAACGTATCCACGCCTGTTCCAGCCTCGCTACCGGAGTCCAGGCTTGAGCTTCCTGTGAAAGAGTACGCATGGTTAGTTTCGTGTCGTTTCGTCTTGCTTCGTCGTCGAATAAAATCGAATTTCAACACTTTTCACAAGAGTAACTTTGCACAATTACCTAAGAGTCGTCCCCATTTCCCGGCTCGTCCCTTGACGGAGCTATCACCGTCGGTCGAGGAGAGTTTCCTTACGTGCGAGGATTCTCCCTCTTTTCCCTCTTTACCGTCCTTTCCATCGCCTTTTTCCACGTCGGCAGTGTGTCTCTCCCTGCGAAACCTGGATAGAAAAGAGTAGAAAGCGAGAACGCTCATGTTTAGTCACGTCGACGTGATGTGCTTCCGTCTATTTACATTACTGGGATTAAGAGGCCAGTTTCACTAGGCGATCAATTAAATAAAGGGGGAACAATAAGATTACATGGTGTATACAAGTCATAGGTAGGAAAATAATATTGCACTATTCCTTCTCTTTATCATGTTCCAAAAGTTTCACATTTTATTGATTTCTTTATTTTTTTGGTACTGGGTACCGTGAAACTTTTCTTTACCTTGATCATACCTGATTGACGGGCACAATCATCGTTATTCTGCATCTATTTCAATTATTTTTCTTTTTTTTCTGGTTTTTAAAAAATTTTTTTGAGGGTAGTGAGAGGGTGTATATATAATATTAATATTTTTGCATTTGGGGGCGGGTGATGATTTAATTTTTTTTCTTTGCTCTGTACGGTTTCTTTTTTTTATGGCAAATGAATTAAATTTGTTCTACTGAGGCTAGAAAAAGGGAGACAGCTCCAGCGGTGTTCACGAGCAACCTACTTTGGTGTGCCTACGGGATTTGAAAGAAAATAATTCTTAGTGGTGATAAGATGCCGGTAAAACATTACGGGAAATTCTGGCGGCGTCGATGAACCGATTGAGGTCTGAAATCGATCGAAAAGAAAACAAATGGTCGAGAATAAAAAAAAATAACAATAAAGAGTAGAAATGATATGAAACTATGAAATTAAATGATACAGAGGTAAAGTTTGTCGCGTTTGTCGAACAAGCGTGGAAGTCATGGAAAGTTTCGCGTATTTTCGTTCGATGGACGAGGTTTCTACCAGTGAAAAGTCGGGACACGTTATCGTCGTACTTTTCAAGCTGAATTGACCGACTTAGAAACTGCGCTTTCGGCCCGTAATTACACCGTCCGCCCGTTGAGAGCATCAAAGTTTAAATTATCGGTTATTATGCAGCGTCGGGCTCCGAGGAGACACCGGCGTGGAATAACAAATCAAAGTAAATAGGTAAGCAGTCCACTGGACGCAGCCACGCTGCTTTCGTTACATTGTTCCGTAGAAATGGGTGAATTAATTTTTTTGGAATTTCGTCAGAAAAAAAATGTATAAATAAAATGCAAGAAATGTTGAACAGATTTTTTCTTTCAAAGCAATTCTAGTGTTAATAATAATTTGGAAATTTTTTAGTTTAACTGATGTAATATTTAAAAAATAATAATTCTACTACTAGAAATTTTAATAAATTATCACATCGACTGATCTGCAGTGATAAAAACCCGACTAAGGTCAGACATAAGCGTTGCATTAGTCTGCAATCTTGCGAAAAGGAATTTTGAATAGAAAAGTGGAGGAAATCAATGTTCCATCATTTCGAGCTCATTAAAAGTCAAATGTCGCTTAATGAGATTCCGATAGGCCGCAATCGTGGTTCATCGACGCAACGTTCGATGATACAGTTGTAATGGTAACGAGCTGCCTGATTAACTGTAGGAATGCCATCGAACGATAAATTCAGTCGATCGACCGGCTCAGAAGAGTAAAAACAACAGGATAAATCGTCTCCCTCTAAACCAATAATTCGTAAAAGTATTTTATAAGTCTATCATGCACGTAACATGCCACGTTCGAGGCCTCTAGAAAGGTCTTTGTTAACAGAAAGATTTTAATTGTTATAAATCGTTGGCAGTCTGGCAGTTTTTCAAGCAGCTACTTGGCATCGTTATATTGGGTTCTAACATATACTCGTCCCGTTTCTTCTTACTGTTTTTAGCATCATCCATTTGTAAATTTACTTAGAAATAACTTGGATCAATTATATGCATGCCACTTTGATTCACTATCTTCCATTTTTTATATAGTTGAAAATTTCCCGAACTTTTTGAGTAAAATATGATCCAGGTGCTTTTTACATGTGTTAAAAGAGATAAGAGTTAAGATTGGATTAAAAGAACTTTGCAAAGCTTTGAACAAATGATAGTCTGATCGTGTTAAGTCTGGACACTTTTGCATAATGTGAGAGACGTGTGGTGTAGCCTTGTAGTTTCTCTCAGTTTCTTGTCTTAGTTTGTCCAATTATGAAATGGATTGATTGAAGTAGATTAATTTGTCTGCTGACAGCATGACCTTCCTTGAGTCATTCCAAATTTTATGATGGCCTGTGTTAGCTCACCATTGTGACCACGATTTTCTTCAACTAACTTTATTACAAACGATCAACTTTTCATTTCCAATTGTCAGTTGTTTGAGAAAAATTTCGATTTCACTGAAAGAAATTTGGTCTCTTAAGTTTTTCTTAGTTCAGTTGATGATAGTATCCAAGCATTGAACTTACTTAAATGTTGCGACACTGTAGTTTCGTTAATGTTCAGCGTCTGATCCATACCCACGCATTATCAAGTGGCGGTACGCTACCAATTATGATCAAAGAAAGCAATGTTCTACAATCAAACGATGAAAACGGGACGAATATATGTTAGAATCTAATATACATGTATATATATATGTATATAAGTATACAGATGACAGAGAGAAACTTGAATCCTAGAGTGTGTACGTCACATGCATTCGGCGTTGCATAAAATCGTAAAAGGATCGGATGCTCGAGAGGCAATGGAGAACTCTGGCATTTCTTTCGGACAATTTCCTGTACAATGAAAATACTCCACCATACTGGGCCATTTCGTTGGTGCGAATAATACAACTATTTGAAATTTGGAAACAAAAATCGATGAAAGAGATACAGAGTCCCCGAAATCGCTCTATACAAATCCTGGTTCCACTAAGAATATATATATATGTATATATAATATATTTATTGGTGGGAGAAAGATGCGCATAACCCTCTAAAGCCGTATATTTTACAGCACTCTAGCATTCGTCAGAACTGCAGTGATCGTCAAAAATGGCAAAGATTGTATAATGGCACCGAGTGATGGTGTACGTATCTGAAAATGATGCGTTACCCGGGCAAACTGATTCCGATGTTTCTTCTGCGTCT
Source organism: Xylocopa violacea (assembly GCA_963969225.1). Taxonomy (NCBI): domain Eukaryota; kingdom Metazoa; phylum Arthropoda; class Insecta; order Hymenoptera; family Apidae; genus Xylocopa; species Xylocopa violacea. Next base: position 29,774,223 of record CAXAJV010000004.1, read on the forward strand.
CTTGTCTAAACCAGAAACTCGAATCCTTTTAAACAGGCGACCTCTCATTATGTTAAAAAGTGAAAAAATGTAATATAGAAGCAGTGACTGAAACGAGGTAATAAAGTTTGGCAGAGAACAGGAACTCGATTTGCCCAGGCTATTTCGTAGACGTGCTGAGTGAGAATATATATATATCAGTTTCTCTTTCAAGCGTGTGTACAGCGATTGCACATCCGTGATACCCTTCGAAACCTTTCTCGAGATATACGTATCGGTGGCTCCCGGAGGAGACGCGCGTTGCAAAATCGGAACGACACGTTTAGAAGAAGAAGAAGAAGAAGAACAAGAACAAGAAGGAGAAGGAGAAGTAGAAGTAGAAAAAACGGTCTCGCGAGAATGCTCTCTTCGCATCGATTCGATTCTACTTGACTCGTTTCTTTTTTTCTTAAGTTTCACGATACGATGTTACACGAACGGAATAAAAATTCTGCACGGTCCATCGTTGTCGAAAGTCGCTCGTCCCGAGGTGGATCGTGCCGATCTAAAAAAAATTACTTTTCTCGGTACTCGATTCTTTCGATAAAAAACGTTCACGCTCTCTCAACAATTAATTATGCAGGTATACATGTACGAAATCGTTCCGTATAAATACATATATATATAGGTCATATATATAATGATTAATAATCATGTATGTGTATATATCTATAAATATATACATTTTTATATATATATATATATATGTATATGATTGAGAAATTATAGTTGAGAATAGTAATAATAATATAGAATGATATATAATAATAATAATGATGGTTAATATAATCATAATGAGAAGAATAATTAATTGAATCAATATAAATATAGAGTAATAATAATCAATAATAGAAGAGTGTACGTAAGAAGTAGCAGAGATGGCAATAAAAAGAACGAAGAAAGATAAATAAATACGTAAGAAATGAAATTGCCTAAAACTGGGCCAGGGTGGCAGGACGTTCACGGTGAGCTCCTCGTCGGAATCCTGCTGAGACCGTCCGTTCGCGGCCCTGCTCACGCCAATCTGGGCATCCCCGTCGGTCTTGAACCTTTACGGACAACAGGCCAGCCAAGCAACGATCAACAATCAACAACAATTTACCAGAACATACGATACGAAAATGTTCTTTTTTTTTTTTTTTTTTCGTTCGTATATTGACAAACTTTGTGCGCCACTATAATCTCTCCCTTCTTTCTCTCCCATCCTTTCGCACACTTTCACGCTCGTGTTTCCTGTTTTTTACGTTATGAACTGGTCCAGTACTCTGTAGTTGACGGTTGAATATTATATTCTATTGAATATTTGCACGCGTGTATTTCCTGTATTTGTTAGTATCTTCCTCGAGAGAAGCAGTCTTCAACAGAGGAACTGCACGCGTACAAAGATAAAAATTTAAATGGTCATTCAAGATCACATCAGATTCACTCAAATCCATTCTCTCTTATCGTTCTCTCATTCTATGCCTCCTTTAAAAATGTGATTAAAAAATATATGTTTATATATATGCATTCGACAGCCTATTACATTTGTGAATGCAGACCAGCTGTTCCATTATTTTGCGTGGACCTTTTGCACGTGGTCACACGGTAGAATCAAGGCTGCACGATTCGTTAATTGTCTTATGAATCTGTATTCGTTTGTATTGTGCAAGCGCCATTAGATTGTATCATTAAAAAATATCTAAACTACACCTCTGTGTAGAAGTACTCCAAGTAGTATATAGTCGGACATGTTCGACTGTTATCGTTAGACTTACTTACAAACGAATACGCATTCTTCAACTTAATTTTAGATTTAAGCTCGACCTCTCCCAATGCTCCATCATTCGGCAAAAAAGCATAATATATCCTGTAAGTTTAAAAACATCGCTGTGACATTGGAATTTCTTGTCGTTTAAAAATGAAAGATCACTAAGAGAGGCGTTTTTCATTAACAGAATGGATTAGACTCAATATCCATTCGACGGATAACAAATTTGTCCCTACCTCGAGAAAATTTTTCGCACCAAGTGATCTTGCGCTTGATCCAGCTGCGGTTCGTTCTTTCTTCTTTCTGCCAATTCCTTTTCTCGACGGACATCGGCCACCTTCCGGAAGATCAGCTGCACAAAACGTTCGATTCGATATCATAAATTTGAACAAACATTGCGGTATAATAAAATTATTATGTACGCATAGTCGCGAAGTATGGAATTCGTTATGTAGTGATATTAAAGATGGCGCATTATTTATGGGATCTGGAACGATTATTTATACCCCAAGTCGCACCTTTCCTGTTATTAATGATGTAAAACGCATCGGGCGGTTTATTGGTTTTTTACCCCTTTGATCACGTACACAAATACTTAGGCGATTACTTAGCTAATTACTATTAATTATCTGCGCTATAGAAACGATTTCTAAGAACCTTTGTTCCTTGAAATTTGAACTAAACGTTCGTTCCTCAATTCTATAAAGAATCGAAATTAACGTCGATAAATTCAATGTTTAGTAATTTTACGCATTAACGTCCTTTTACTAGAATAAAGCGTAGATGACCAGGATAATGTAATCTTCTCGGTAATTAAGTTTGATGCGTTGAAAAGACGATGCTTCGTTATTATTTCCTTCTTTTCCGGATGAAAAGTCGCTTTGGGGTTAAGGGTGGGGGTGCGGCTTCGTCCGCTAGCTGCGCATGCGTCGTCAGAGCAGTCGATAGGCGCAAAGAAGTAGAAATCTACCTGCACTCGCGACTAACCTCAAAATATTTTATTTATTGTATCGGGTCGGGGAAGGTCGTGGACCGTTCCCTGACGAGTTCTGTATCGGAACATCGTTTCAGATGTTTGGTGAAGGCTTTTAAGCGAAAGTGCACGAGGTACGCGTACCGTGATTCGTCTCGAATCGTAGTCATTAACGGTAAAACAGAGGTATATGGATTCTTGTGGAGAGTGCTTCTCGCATTTGAAAGGTACGTACACGACTTCTTCCCCCCATTTTTTGCAATTACAGATACATTATAAAGTCATACGTCGATCGTTTGCCAGTCATTTGTTTATGCAACAATACCTCTTAAATTTTCCTCGTTTTAACTATTTTATGACGACTCGGTATAGTGAATTTGATCGAGATAATCGATTATGTTTCAGATGGGTCACGGTTCCAGCCGTTCCGCTTCATCCGCGAATATTCTGTCGGCGGACGAATTGACCTTAGTGGAGAATCTTTTCAAATCTATGTCCAGGAGTTCAGGCTCCATAAAACGCGAAGATATATTTAAACATTGGTCCACCCATTTGGATGATGTACTATTACAATTTGTCGTAAAGTTCCTCTGCCACGAACCAGGAAAGAGAGTATCCGCTATTAATGGGGAGAATTTTGGCAGGTTGTATGTTTTTGCTGTTCGTGGTAGTCCAGAGGAGAGGACTAGTCTGATTTACAATGGTTTCTCAGAAGAGGAACAGAAACATGAAATTCCTACCGCCACGTTACTTCAATATGTTCAAGCTACTATAAACTCTTATTTGAGACTGCAAAAAAACTCTGGCAATGCACACTATTTAACATGGAGCAGCATTGGCTGCACTGTGAATACTAGAAGAATTGGAATGAGGTCCAGAAGTCTGTGCGAAGACCTGGTGAAATACGGAGATACTTTAACAGTTGATCAAGTAGAGAATTGGTTCACAACAGCAGCTACTTTTAAAATAATTCAATCGCACGTCTTCCAGTGCCTTTTCTTGGTCTCTCAAAAGAAAGGAGACAAGAATACCAGCAGCAAAATAAATGACTTAAATCTCTTGCCAGGTTGCAAAGGCCTGGAGAATATACCGCATTTCCCCAGCATTCTCGGACTGGGCGATGTTCTGTTTCTGAATCTCAGTTTGCCCCACGAACTTCGCAACGAATGGAGATTTTTGTTTTCCAGTCAAGTGCACGGAGAATCGTTTTCCACCATGCTTGGAAGAATTACCATGCAAGGCTCCACCATCATAATCCTACAGGACACCGACGATCACGTGTTTGGTGGTTTTGCCTCCGACAGTTGGGCAGTTGGACCGAACTTTATAGGGAACCAATCCTCTTTCCTATTCAAACTAGAACCGGATATACTTACATTTCCTTCTACTGGTTACAACAACCATTATCAGTACTTAAATCTTCATCAACAAACGATGCCTAACGGTTTACTTATGGGAGGGCAATTGAATTACCCAGGTCTATGGCTCGATTGCGAATATGGAATGGGAAAATCAAGCATATCTTGCACAACGTTCCAGAACTATGTGCAGCTAAGTGGCAAGGAGAACTTCAAGATCAAACACTGCGAGGTGTGGGGTGTGGGTCCTATTCCAGATGTGGAAGAAGAAGGACGGGATCCCAAGTCAGTTTTGGATCAAGATCCCACTTCAAAGATCATACTGGAGATGTCTGGCCGTAAGATGCACAGCGAGGGACTGAGGGAGAAGAAGGAGTAATTGTGATATTAGAAATTTGTCTAAGATTCTATGCAGAAAGACGTATCAGGCTACTCAAAATTGTACCAGCTTTTTAGGAACAAAAGAATATCATTGTATCGCATTGAAAAAATAGAAAAAAATGATTTCATAGTTCACGTGGAATCGTTTCTGAATAGCAGTAATAAAAAGAAAAAAAAAAAAATACAACAATTGCATCGTGCAAGCTTGTACTTTCTCGTGTTAGCTGCTTAATTTATTCGAAGAAGGAAATTCCACATCCTTGTAACGGCCTGATTTCTTATACTAGCGTCGTTTTCAACTGACTCCACTAGTTAGTAGAGTGATATCAGAAGAAAAACAAAAAGAGAGGAAAAAACTACACCATGGGAATTGCTGTGTCTTTCGAATGCCTATAATCTAGTGCCTGGTGAGTCATCAATCATTTTTAATCAAATTTCTCGATACATTGATTGAAATCTGTGGACGAGGAGAACGTTATACAATATGAATTCATTACTATTGCTACACAAGACTTTGTGAGTGTGTATGCGTGTGTATGCGTATGTGTGCTTGCGTGTGTATTATTCGTACACGAATTGCCTGGCGAATATCATTCAATCTGTTTGCCGGGAGAACAAAGCCAAAGAGCAAACACTGCACTATTGTTCAGTATGTTAAGAGTTTAATAAAGTATTGAAACCTTCAGAATTGAAACCTTTTCTTTCGCTTATTGACACCCCTCAACTATGCTACGTTTGAAACCAATTAGCTGATTTAAAAACTGTTCAAAATCGTAAGCGTATAACTGAAATAGTGTGAATCACCTTTTGAAATGATTATTAACTTTGGTAAATTAACCATTGAAATAATTCTGAATGTTAAAACAAGTTTAAGAGAAACAGTTAAGAAATAGAGTAAAAGGTACTTACTCGATGGCTGAGATTGTACGTCAGTACGAGATTTCTGGCGAAGGAGTTCGCGAAGGCCTGATAAAAATCTAGCACCTCCAACAATCGATCCCTCTTGATCGTGTGCAGGTCACAGTATGTGAGAGCTCGAACGTTGGCCGCGCTTTGTCCGACGGAGGGATTTGTCCAGAAGCTGTCGCCGAACACATCGCCCTTCCCGAGGATAGCCACTACCTCGTCATCCTGGATCACTTCGAGGCTTCCGGTCACGATGAAGCAGAGAGAATCGATGGACTCGCCTGTGTGGTAAAGCAGATCACCGGGTGCACTGTGGGACATTGTGAAATGCATCGCCAGGGCACGTAGGCAACCGTCAGAGGCTAATCTGTAAACAATAATTGTATCTATAACTGTACATGAATTATAAATAGATACGATATTCAATTTTTCCTTATAAGAATTGAGACAGCTGCGATATGAAGCTAAGATTTCAAGGAATTGTTTAGAATTTGTAGACTATACATAAGAGAGGAGCTGCGTGTACCAAAAATAAAAATCTTCAAACATATATCAAAAGATATTAATCGATTGAAAAAAAGGGAACTTTTACAATATAGGAAAAGATGAATACCTTTTTCTTGTATCTAATCTATAATTGTAGTGAGGATAGATGAAGCTTGCCTAAATGCAGGGTGTTCATTGAAGACCTTCCTGTTCAGATGAACGCAGATGTCTGCTTTCATATCTTTGGGACAGTAGTTGAGTACCTTATTGGTGTCTAGGCCCTTGGTCATCGCCCAGGTACTCACCACGTAGTCCATCACGCGTTCGCTAAGCGCTTTCGGGACCTCGTGCAATTTCATGAACTCTCTCACGTTATTCAACATGTCGTGATACTTAGCCGTGGCCGAAGTCATCTGCTGGATAATCGTGGTCACGTGGCCGAAGATCGTGGCGTATAATAGGGCTACGAGTAAAATCAGGTCGTCGATCATTCCCTTTTCTTACGATCACTAATCGAAGCCATTTCATCCCAGGCATAATTCACGAATGAAACCATTTTGCAAAGGAACTATCAGTGTCTTTAAATTTTATTTTTTGAAGAATCAGAGAATACAATTCTGTGATAGGGACTAAAGTCCACTGTAATGATGATAATAATAGTAATAAAAGGAAAGAAATCGTACCGGCAATAATCATCATGCAGATGGTGAAAATCTTTTCATTGTCGGTCTCGGCGGCGACGTTACCGAATCCCACGGAGGTCATGCAGGTCATCGTGAAGTACAACGCGGTAACGTACATGGTCCTCCTGGAGGGTCCCGCGACTAGTTCCGGCGCGGTGCTGGTATTGGTCCACAGATAGCTATACGGTGACTGGGTGACGTTCGCCAGTTTCCATAGCCAGGAATACTGGACCCCGTTGTCCGCATCCGACCTTCCTATCGAGTACCTTCAACGCAACGACACTTCTTATCTTTCTGCGACATTCGTTTACCTACTATTTTTTTTTATAAATCTGTCTAATATCGTATAAGTTTTTGAGAATGAAGGGCGACAGGGCGTAAGTAGTTCTGAGGCGCGTGAAAGAAGCAAGCTCTCGCTTCGCTAAGTTCGCGTTTAAAGCAGTTTCCCATTTTCCTTTCTCATCTTAACCGTTCTTCTTTCCTTTCTCTCTACCGCGTCTGTGAGGTCAGATCTCTTTTTATCTTTTTCTGATTCAACAGAACGAACGATACGGTTGGTGAGAAGGATCACGGTCAAACACTCGAAGCTTCTCTTTGAAACGAGGAGGGTCCGCGAACTGAATATAATACAGCCGTTCGAGCAAAGGCTCGCGTTACATTCGTCGGTTCGACGACGTTAACATCCAAAAGGCATGGCTGTTTGTCGAGGAAACGAGCGGAACGTTAGCATCGTTGTGGACTTTCTTCTGTAACTCTCAGGGAAAGGCCTTTTTCACTTTCTTTTTCTTCCCCTCTCTCTCTCTCTCTTTCGCTCTCTCTCTCTCTCTCTCCTCCTATATTTCCTTTTTTTCCCCTCGTCTTCAAAAACGAGACAGCTTTAACTTGAAGCGCTACTTCACTCTTATGCCGCTTCGAACGGAGAAGAAGCGAAAATAATTAAGAAGCGGGGTGAAGGAACTAGACGGCAGTTTCAATGCGATGTTTCTTCGCGTTTTTTAGCTGTGCGATCGGTCGATCTTCTCTGAGCTTGATGTCGTCGGATAAAGCAAGCGAATATCGGGCTATCCTGAAGGTCTTCGCAATTTTATAATGGCTCATCTTAAAAGCTACGTTAAAGTTTCATACTTTCGTTCATCGCTAAACTTTGACTATAAACATCACTAATATTATATGGACCCTTACATAAACGGCTTTCGAAAATAAAAAACTGAAAACAGTGTTGAATCTTGGCTCAGCTGTTTATCCAAACTGAACTTTCAGGATGACTCAATGGCTCCCGTCAACTACTCTAAAAGCCATAACAATTTTATTTCGTTCAAGGATTTTCTTCGTTAAATAAAAGAAAAGAAAAAGAAAGAAGGAAAACCGAAATCTTAGTGCAATACTGTTCTGTAAAAGCGGCACGGCGCGACTCGCATGTGCGTGTATTTGTCTGTGTGTCTGTATGTGTGTACACGCGTGTTGTATTGCACGTGATGCGAGTTTCGACTGAAAACTGGGAAAGGAGACGATCGTGAATGACGTCGAGTAGGTCGGGCGTCGATCCTGCCGCAACCGTGTTACCTTTTTGTGTGTGGGCAGGGTAAAATCACCTTAAAGTGACGTACCAGACACAGGCCAGCCAGTGAGCAACCAACATGTAGAAACAGAGCAGTAGAATGAGCATCGCGGCTCCATACTCCAGATACCGGTCTAGTTTTCGAACCACCCGACCCAGACGGAGAAGTCGAACCACCTTCAACGCTGAGAATAAGCTGCCTATACCGTCCTCGTCGTGGTCGAATGCGTTGAACACGTCGTACGGCAGGCAACTCAGCAAATCGATGATGAACCAGGATTTTAGGTAGTTCATTCTGATCACCTATGGTCAGAACGGATAACAATGTTATATAATGCGAAAACCATTCAAACAAGAAGAATATTATAAAAAGGGAGTACTTCCTTGTGCAGAAATGGGTCGAAAATTGTTGTATTTGTATTTATAGACTTTTATAGACAATATCTTTATCTGCTTCCTATCATAGCCGTCTACTATTGTATTTGCTTAAGTAAAAAAACGTACAGTTTAAAAGAGTAGTAATATTATCCTTTCTTGTGTGAAATCATTTTAATTGAATTCAAAATGAAAGAGACTAGTAGTAGAGAGTATGGTAGTAGTATAAAATGACAGTCTACATCCATGAATACAAACACGAATAGAAACAGAGGTCTGTTGAATTTAAATTTTGAAAATCATTTTCCTTGAAAGCTAGACCTTACATGCAAAGGTTTTATTCTGCACTTTCGACTTATTTTTATATGAGAGATCACTTCCTACTCGCTTGCATCACAATTGCTGAGATACTCTGTATAAAAGAGTGGAAGGACTTTCTTGGATAATCCTAAGCAACAATAGTGAAAGAATAATGTGGGATGTCTTTGAATACAAGACGAAGAGTAGACATTGATCGATGGCACCTCTCTTTTGTAGTTTTCTATGTCGTTTCTATCATTATTTATAAAAATCTCGCTGTAAGAGACTGAAATAGTAAAAAACCAGCTCAAGCCAAGTGATACTTGAATTTTTCTTTACAATTCTAGGTACTTTTTAAATGATAAGTGAGAGTCAACATTTTATATTGCCTGAATTGAGAATCGATTGAAAAGATACAAAACATGCTTGGGATATTAAAAATATATGTACACTCAACCCTCTTATAACATGATACTTTGAAAACATAGTGCTTGTATAATACGGTGCAAAAATTACTGGCGAGAGTTATCCAAATTTAATAAATCCTGACCCTCACTGTACATATAGAACGATTTCCTTGAGAGGTGTGCAGATGTGTAAAGAATATTCGTATACACCTTTGGGTCAGAGACCACCTCGCCGCCAGGCCCAACGAACGTGGTATGAAAGTTGAGGACAATGTCGATGAAGAATATGACGTCGACGATGCTGTCGACGACCAACAAGGAGACATCCTCACTGGTCTTATTTTTGAACGCGACGTTATAGGGCACCATGATGGCCGTGTAAAAGGTCAAACATAAAATGATCCAGTCCCAGATCGCCTTGAACGCGCAGTAATGTAACAAAATGTGCGGCGGGGTCTTTGGCGCTTCTTGTCTGTACTGCGGCATCACGTCGCCGCTTAAAGACATCATCTGAAAGTTAATCGAATCATTAGTTTCGTTGAACAAGTTCCACAAATCATCTTCTACATTTTCTCGATGCGTACTTTAATATCGTCGATTACAGTAATCCGGCAATTTCGAACACGCTTAAATTCTCTATGGAAAATCGTTAAATATTTCGATGCAAATCCTTTCGTAACAAGAATAAATTTCCGTTGTAATTGAAGCTTCATCGACACCGATACGAGTATAAATGCCGTTAAAAATTTAAATCTTTGCGATAATTTGTAATTATAAATCGACAACGATTACAACAGGTAATACTTAATGTTTATAGAATTTGAAATGACAAACGTTAAATCGGGAGTCAATCGCTTTGTCGGATGAGCATAGCGATCTTACATGAGCTAAGTGTGACTGCTTCGCGGTGGTTGGTATCGCGGAATCCTTCAAAGCTGGCAGATGGGAGCTGAACTGTGAGACAAGAACGGATCTGGACCTGGTGACCGATCTGGCGAGCTTCGCGAACTTCGAAAGGCCACCCTTGCTGTCGTCCGTCTCGATTGGCTGCTTTAGGGCAGTGATGTCCCGGAAGGTCAACAGGAACAGGACAACCAGGTCCCGTTCGTTTTTTATTGGCGCTATTTGTAGAAGCAGCCATAATGGTGTTTCTGTATAATCCGCATAAAAACAGAATCAGAATGTATCGTGTCTTGAGAAATTCGATTGTTCGATTCTAATCTAATACCAGCTAATTAGTAGAGGTCTTCAACCTAATTAGCTACTCCTCTTTTGTACAGTGGGTATTAAATTGCGTGACATCTTGCAGGAAGATTTATTCTGTGTAATATGTATCGTTATATGGCTAGTCAGTGATGTATTACTGTACGATTTCTAGTAATAAAAGGAAATGTATAAACACAGTACAGTCAACTCTCCCATGACATGATTAATTCGTACCGTATTATATGGAAACCCTGCTATAAGAAATGCAGAAGTAAGTAAAGTATAGATCAGTTTGATTCTTTCTGCGTTATATGAAAATTGCATTCACAGAGCACCCAGTTATGATGCATAAGGTTATGAAATAAAATTTTATAAATACAAAAGGCAAGATATAATTTGGTACATATATAAAATTATTATTACTAATAAATTATTGTTAATTCGTACCGCGTTATATGGAAACTGTGTTCTAGGAGGGTTGACTGCGTAGTAGAAGGTACAAATGCTTTCCTAAAACCAGTGGTGTGCTGCCTGTGGAAACTGTGGAAGCATCGCTTCTCTTGTATTTTCTAAAATATAAATAATAAATACATATTGCCTTATTATTTTTGTCAGAAAATAATTATCAGTTGTTTGTTTATCATTTTTATGGAAACACAGCTTTCCTATCAGCAAATGCCACCACACGTCACTGCCTAAAATAGTATTTAGTCATTGTAATTGAGAAAAGACTGAGAGATGACTTAAGAATTGAATAAAGAATAAATAATGTTCCCCCTGCAAGATACTAGTTTCTCGCTATCCATCATGCCACATCCATCGAGCACAGAAAGCAGCTACATTGATATTAACGAGTAATATAATACGCAAGGAATACAATTCATAAGCGTGATGATCACTGTTACACTAAATAGATATTTCGCATACAATTCGTATTACTAAATTGCAAGAACAAAGCTTCGAATATCAGAATACACTATGAGGGTATCATTTATGAGCAAACTCGTGCCACCATGCAAATGAATGTCTTATGTGACAAGTGCAGAGAACAGACTATTCAATTTCGTGATTTGTGCTTCAAGCAGTGCTCAATTGGGGAGTGTGAATACAGTTTCGTCTCAGAAATTAGTGATGCAGTTGGAAAAAAAAGATAAATAAATAAAAGAAAGAAAAAGAGAAAGAAAGAGAGAATGAAAGAAAGGAAAATTAGTTGCAAAGAGTTCTGATAAATTTTCTAGTTATTCGTGCCTATTTCGTTTATAATTATTGAATTGTTTGATTATATTAAACTATCGATTGTTTATTTCAGTGCCAGGTAAGGGGAGCTAATCGAATCAGCTTTATTTTACAGTGGCTCTTCGTGGTTATTTCACAATAAGGCAAAGTACCTTATTTTAATAACTTGTTTAACGATTGTATACCATCCAACTTTCATTATATCGTGTCCAGGTGGTTGAGTTTTCGAGTGTACAAGAATTTTACGGACCATCGAAGACGAAGGATTTTAATTTTGCTTTCGAATAAATCAATATTCCTTTGGTGCGTTTCTACGTCTTTGATAGTCGACATTTTTCGCTCGACAGCTACTTGGCTTTTTTTGCTGGCGATACTCAGCACTGAGAGGAGCTAATTTAAGGGTAGTTTAGTGTGGATAGGCCGCCTCGCGGTGTACAGGGTTTGTAATCTTGTTACCGCCCAAAAAAGAGGAAATTGTTTACGTAGACACGATTTTTCCTACAATTTTTTTACTTACATTTTTTTTAATCAAATAATAAAATAAAATAAAAATCTTAAATATTCCTTGTCAACTATAAAAAAAGTGATTCAACGCCACAGAAGGACAAAATCTATCAGGAATTTGAATGAATAATAGGTGACTTCAAAAAACACACGAAATTTGAGACCTTAATTCTTTTTCTAAGTAACTGTTAAATTTTTAAATGTCTCCAAGTATAATGGATGTTTTTAAAGGTGATTACGAACCCGTTACAGAAAGTGGCTGCAATTCTACAGTTTCCTGAATCAGCTATCTGGGATAAACTCAGGTTTCAGAAATTTAGAGAACTGAACGAACAAAGATGTAACCGAGTAAAGTACGATTTATTATGTTCGGGTATAAGATCCGGTGCCAACGCGTGTTTTCACCACGACAAGGACGTCCAATGATAAATGTCCTTCGATCTGGCGAACACTTTTATCAATTTCATCCCCCTTTCTGCTCCGTCAATCTCTGCCGTCCACGTTTTCTGCGTCCCTTAATCTTCCCCCTTTCTCCGTCGATTTCTTCACTTTTAATTTTTCAATTCACTTAATTCGCGTCGATCGCGACGCGATTGAAAATCGATTCCTCCAAATTGGAAAATGGGAATCTTTCGACACTTGGTAAATTCAAACGGGAACGTCCTAAATATTCCCAGATTCTGTAGCCGTAGAAATCGACTGTCTTCCTTTTTCAACTGTTGATTGACCGATTACAAACCCTGAACAAGAGGCGTGATTTTCGCCTACAAACGCGTATACATACTCGCGGGTAACGGGTAATTACGGAGTGTCTTCAAACGCGACAAAAGGGGCTCGCAATCTTCTGGATCGTAGTCATTAATCTCAGCGTCCTAGCAACAGCCTCGATTATGACGATACGTATGGACAGCCTTACTGTGATGGTTGCCTACGTGCCCGACGAACACCGACCGACCAAATACTCTTGAAAAATCAATACCAAAGCAACAATTTCGCCACGATTACTAATAAAAGGTTGGAGAAAGAAAGAGAGAGAGAGAGAGAGAGCTCTCTTTTATTAGAAATGTAAAAAGAATCCTCTGTAGAACCAATCTTACATCAAAATTCATACTACAGTCTGAAAAAAAGGAGGGAGAGACTAGAAGAGAGAAAGCGATTGAATTCTAAATAAGCTGGGCAAACTTTTCGAGTATTCGTCGGGAGCGTGGAACGTTTCGGATAAAAAATAGCCAGCGCACAAGAGGAGAAGGGTATCATCGGGACCAAAGGGTCGACGGTTGGAGGAGGAAGGAAGACGAATGGTCGCGGCGAAATCTTTCAAGGGTAAACGACGGCGTTCGTCGGGCTGGCAGAAGGACAACATCTGCGAGAACGGCGATAGATACGTTTGTAATACGTGTGTCTAGTACTTAGGAAAGATTTCAGGGGGGAATTAACTGAAATCAAGAGTAGGCGGGAGATCGTATAGCGTCCTCTCATTATGGCCGCCCCTTGGTCCCGGGATCGTTCGACGATCCTTGTATGTGTGTCGTCTCTTGTTCACGCTAAAGATGGGTGTATAACAATCGTATACAATATACCTCCGAATGTACAGTAACATTTATATAGATACATACATACGTATATATATATATATATACACATACATAGGGTGGACTGATACAAATAATCGCTTCAGATATCTTTGGAATCATGAAGGCAATGGAAGCATATTTCCAAATCGATAGCATTGTAAAAATAACAGGATGTTATCAGTACAGTCAACTCTCCTATAATATGGTACTCTTATAACACGGTTTCCATATAACGTGGAACTAAAATTGCGACAGCTCTTCTAATTCTATATGTACTGAACTATATTTTGCCTTTTGTATTTATAAAATTTTATTTCATAACTGTATGCATCATAACTTGATGCTCTGAGAATGCAATTCTCATATAACACAGAACGAATCAAATCGATTTATATTTTACTTAGTTCTGAATTTTTTGTAGCGCGGTTTTCATATAACACGGCACGAATTAACCTGGTTTGAACCACCAGATTAAACCTGAGTTTTTTACTGCGCGGTTTCCATATAACGCGATACGAATTAATCGCGTTATAGGAGGATTGACTGTATATACGCTTTTTATACGAGATAATTCTTATTAAAAAAAAAATTCTTCCCCCGCTCATATAATTCTGTAGATTATTGGAGCGGTAATTGTTATTGGCCCATCCTAGGGAGTAGAATAGACAGCTGCATATACGTATACCTATGCGTATACGTATATGTATATGTATATATTTATATATGTATACGTATATGTATATCTGTATATGTATATAGTTATATATAAATTAGACGATGTTTTGTATAGTTAGATTCGAGGGTGACTTACTGGTGGAATTTTCGAGCACTCTTTTGCGAACCTGTGCTAGACATACCTCGTGGGGCACCTTTAAACAGAACGATCATTCATTATTGGGCTCGGCTGGATTGGTTGGATCGCGGGTTTTTGTTTTTCTATAATAGAGGAAACAGGTGTCTTTCTTTCGAACAACCGTGTTCTCCTCTGACACGCTCTCAGCTCGTTACTCGTCGCTGATGAGTCGCTCGGGTCAGCGCGGTCGCTATAATAGACCTCAGTCGAGCATCAAACCAATTCGTCGGGTTACGCGTAGTAAAACGTATCGTATCGTTGAAGTATAAGCGAATGTACCAGTTGAAAATAAAAAAATAGAAGAAACGTACGTACGTATACAGATCAGAATGAGAATTGGAAGCATCGTGACGATGAGAGGCAGAGAAATAGAGAGATGACGGTTCGTGATATGAATTAAACACGTATATAGACTCTTAGTTAGTGACACGCTCGTGTCACGTAGATCACTCGTACTGACACACGAGGCGAGTTTGCGTGAATCAGGTGACACCGAATGTAACACGTGAGAACACATGAGAAACTCTCGAAGCCGGCATAGTCCACGGTATTACTGATGAATGCAGATAGTTCGGAACTCGGTGGTCGACCATGGCCGAGCATGCACACTGATACATCATTTTCGTGCCCCGAGGCGTTCCGTCTGAATCATTTTGCTGGCGATCGACGATTTCCACCGTCTACTTTCGCTAAAATGACCAACCAGGCCTCCACCCTCTTACTTTCTACGTATAACCGTTCCCTCGGATGGTTCGTTAGATATATTTACACGGTGAACGATACGAAAGCAATACGAGTTCAGTTGAAGATGTAAAAGTTACAAACGGAACTAATTTTCGTAGAAAACGAAGATATCACGATTTTCATTTCAAATGAATTGGAAAATATAAATATATCTAACGTAAAAGATTGCCTGAGAATTTCTAAAATGGAAATCGTCGATCCCAGCGACGGATGAAGCCACGAACGCGACACTTAAGCTTCTTTCATGCGATGCGAGTAACGTGGCGGAACTTACTGTTCTTCTTGTACAGCAGGATCTCGAATTGATCGTGAATCTGGCCCTCGAGGCATTCCTCGATCCTGGCGATCGTCTCTTTGTCCGTCAACTCCCCGTACATGAATCCGCAGCGGCAGGACTTTTGCATAACCTAGTAATAAATTGATCCCACATTGAGATTCGATGCGGAGGACGGGTGGGTGATGGTAGCTCGGTTAGCGGAGACGGCGCGACAGTGGGAAGGGTAAATAGGACCGCAAACCGTCGTCGTGGAACGAAAGAAGCTTAGGGAAGCGGAGAGAACGGGCGATTTACCTCGGCACGATTATAGCCAGAGATTTTGCAAAAGCTTTCGTTGCAATAGACAATTGGGAAGTCGACGATCTGAGCGTTCGCCAGGAGAAAACTGCTGTCAGCTGTGAACAGAAACAAAGGCGATAACGGATTAGCCAATGGCTTCCAATGGTTTCGGTTTAATGAACAGACAATTGTACTCGAAATATGAATGGGAGATTCCGCCCAAAAGCACGAGGACACACGTGTGATACATTTTCAATCGATCTTTAGCTTTATCGTATGGTTAAGTGGTAGATAGAGCTTAGCTTAACCCCTTCACGCACTTGGCCACACATGTGGGCATTTAGTATTTTTACTACTATTAACCCTCAGCGGCACAAATGTGGACGTTATGGGTTTTTATGCCTTGTTATTGTTTTCCCTTTTACCAATGGGTTTTTCCCATTTTCTTTTTATTATAAAAAGATCGACAAGCTGTTTTCTCAGAAACTGAAGACATCGACTTTACTTTTGTAGTAATTAAGTGGTACAAGGAGGTTGACGTTAAGATAAGGCATTTAATATTTAATGAAATTTTTGAATGATATCATAACTTTTTTAACCATTTGTTAGAATTAAGCAAATAGTATATTTTCTTTTTAAAACAGCTGATGCAATAACCTACAATCTTAAGAATGGTTCCTCCAATTCAATTATTCAGTTAGTCTTATTTAAATTTATCTAGAGTAGTCGAATGTAATAAAGGCGGAAGAATAATTTTTCAGATGGAAGCTCATTCCATTCTCGAAGAAAACTCCAATCTCTTCAGCCCTTTTGCTCGGCCAGGCTTTCTCATCCATTTATTCGTTCGCAGCACACGTAGCGCATTAACGAGCTTCGTACTTACTTTTATTCTAGTCGCGTCGGTGTTCTGCGAAAAATCATGAAACTCGTCACTGACGAACGATTCGCGAACTTTCCAATCGAACTTCCAGTTCTTTCGTTATTTTCTACAATTTCTCGTAATTAACGTATCGACGTTTCTCGTTTTTTTTTCTACTTTTTTTATTCTTTGTTAAAGCAGGGGAACATTTAGCGATATCCTTTAGATGGAACTCACTTTAACCGTTTCTTCGCTATTGAAGCCGAAACGACCGTGTTTTTTCCATCTGCTTGTCAAAATATGCCGCGAGCTAGGTCGCTTGAATTCCCACTTGTCTTTCTTTTATTCTTCATGCGACCGAGCATCTGCGCCGGCACGGTTTAATAGAAAAGAGAAAGAGAGAAAGGGAGAGAGAGAGAGAGAGAAAAAACGAACACCGCCCCTCATAAACCGTAGCTCCCTCCTTCGAAAATATGAGGACAGGAGGAGTTTTCCACTTTAACCGCATCGAGGAGCAAAGTCGTTTCACCATCGACTTTCCCCGCCCTTTTTTTCTTTAATAAGATAAAAGAACGCGGACACGAGATTACTTGATAAAAAATCCCGTGAAAACGACAAATTGTCGCGATGTCGCGTCAAATTAGAAGCGATAAGGGCGCGGATATGATTCGTCGAAATTGAACCATTCTTCAGCCAGGGATATTAATCGTTTCTTGAACTTTCGAACGCGAGAAGGAAAGCTGAAGGCAGCTGCTGATTTCTGTAACGCGTAAACCTAATCCTTAACCCCGTTTCTTTATCCAAATAGAATGAGGACATACCTACCCTAATATTGAAAGTAACGTGAAGATATTGTGTGTAACGTTTCAACGTTTTATCATATCTCATACAAATTCCACATCTACAATGATGCATTCACCAGCATTTTCCTTACATTTCTCTAAAAACTACGAATAAAGATTTGTTAACCTTGCATTTGTAAGAAATATCGGATAGCGGGGTGCATTAGCGGCCGAAGAGGGTCATGTGCATTTCCTCATTGCACCACCCCTCTCTGGAACCTTGCCTAAACATTCGAATAGGCCATGGATGTGAGGATGTCCTCGAGGCTAATTCAAATGGCCCTAAAAAGGCATTATTGTAGGAACCCTCTAGTTGAGGGTTGAAAATATTCTAGCATGCCTATGTATTGCTGCCCCATCAATTCTGTTATAATCATTTTTACAATTTCCTACACATTTTTCCACATATTTTCAACTTGACACACCTTTGGTGCAAATAAATGGCCTTAGTCACGTTTGAAGTTCCACATTACACATTTGGATTCGTTTACGCAAAGGTTTACACGGAACCTCCATTTGTATGGTACGTGTACAGTGGACCGGCGAGCAGCGGAAGGGTTGACGAGAAGGACGAGGAAAGAAGACGGTGAAGGAGCCAGTCGACGAGCAGCCACTTTTGATCGAGTGTCCTCTCGAATCCGCGGCCCTTCGTCTCGAAAGCCTCTGAACGATGCATCCTCGAACGCGTGGCTTCTCGCTCGTGGCCAGGCCTATGCAACAAGAACCCGACGGCTGTCGAGGATCCTCGAGGGCCTCGACGGCCCTGGGGGATTTGCCAATTCGACGGAAACGGATGTGGCTCTATGTTTGGCCAGCTCCGTTGATGGATAGGCACACCAAGCAGAAAGTGTTTTATGGAAAGTGTAGAGTTGGTGTGGGGTTGGTGCCTTGTTGCTTTCTTCTTTGGACGGTGTGATGCGCATTGAACATTGCCAGGTCAGACTGTAAGATGGTTTTGTCAATTGGAGAAGAATGATAGTCGACTATTAATATTCTGGGGGTGTTTCGTATGCCAAATGATCTAGCAAAGAGGAATGGTGAGCAAAGTGAATTGGGGTAGATAGTTTTTTTAGGTAATTTGGTTCTTAAATGTGTATAATAACTCCTTGGAAACTTTATGGGGATGATATGCTGTTGTTTTCAAGTGTTACCATCTGTTTCCTTAAAAATTAACGAAGACGGAGTTTCTCCCTCTTTTAGTGTGCAAACAATTCTTTTGAGGTGACTTTCAGTTGAAAAAGGTGGATTTCATAGATAGTCTGTAATAAAAGATGGTATATAATTAATTTATTGTTATTTAGATAGCTTTTAGTAAATGAAATGGTTTATTTAAACCATTTTTGGCATCGAAGCATAATGTGTACCTAATATTAGACGGAGAATGATTCGAAGAAATGATCTAGCCTATAACTTTCAGCAAGTTTCATAGGAATCTTTTCTCTTC
Organism: Xylocopa violacea; assembly: GCA_963969225.1. NCBI lineage: Eukaryota > Metazoa > Arthropoda > Insecta > Hymenoptera > Apidae > Xylocopa > Xylocopa violacea. The sequence continues at coordinate 29,793,236 of CAXAJV010000004.1, forward strand.
TCTGAATAAAATATATCCTGTTGCAGAATAATGATTATTTACGCTGTAACTTGTAAATATGTGATGTATTTGAAATTTAGAGCAGTTCTGAAAACGATTGTAAAGCGAAGTCGTCTTTGAGCAAAGCTTCGACCGGCTATCGATGACTCGCGTCCCATTGGATGATTCGATAAACGAGTTTTTAATGCATTTACCAGGGCAAACTATGATAAATTCGATTCCGCAAAGCGGAGTGGCTTTTGAATATGTATGAGATTAACGGACTGATGTAAGAGGACATTCGAGGCCTCCCGGCGACGAACAGACATCTTCTAGCCTATAAAGACTACTAACTTTAAGCGCTCCCTATTGTTTGCCAAACATAACAATTTTATCTTAACATGAAATATGATAATTTTAGAAAATCCTGGCATTGTTATCTGTTGTCCACGAATTAAATCAACTGTGCTTTGCATTTGTTTCAACTAATGAACGTGCGAAGAAATTTACAAAACCAGAATCCTTACAGAAAACTGAAATTGTTATAGATATTATGGTAAAGTAAATTTTAACGTAACCATCGTTCAAGCATTACTTTCAAAGCATAGCCACATTTTTGTAACATATATTGTGACCATTAATATCTGCCTTCATAAGTTCTTAATAAAAGGAAGCACCAAGGCATCCATAAATTGTACAAAATTTATGAAATATCTAGAAAAGTGAAGCTACCCTGTATTAACGCATTTTTTTTTTTTTTTTAATGAAAAGAAATTCTTCGCCAAAAACGAAGATAAAACAGTAGATTAGATTGGAAATATTGAATGTTTTAATCAAGTGGCATGGAGTTTAAAAAAGGGCGAGCAAAGACGTACAAGATGTAGGATGAAAAATTGGTTTTATCAGAGGATCAACGATACCCTGCTTTAACTAAAAGACACCTTCAGACCGCGTAATTTTCCTTGGAAATTTATTCACGTTTCCCTTGACTAGTTCGATAACATCTTGTCGCGCGAGGCATAATATTTCTAGATCGACCAATCTGTTTCCACGAATCTGCCCTACCGTTACGTATACATGTAATAAGTTTCCACGAGATTTGTATCCCGTTAAATAATCTACGAAAACTACCCGGGTATATGCAAAAATAACTTTGCTCTTTTATTTAAAATTGATTAGCAGATGGTCGCAAAGTAGAAATTAGGTAAAAATAGATTGACAGACTAAATTGGCGCAAAAAGGGTATAAAATTCCATAGAGACCTTTTGGAACGAACGGAATTCGATGAAAAGTTGCTTCCCCTATTTGCTTACAGCTCACTTGACGTACGATAGGGGTCGTGGGTTTGCATTTGCCACGAAACATGTAAAATCTTCTTCCACGAGTATCCTTGGTACTTTCTCGCAAGAATTCCATTTGAAAAAATTCGCAAATATCAAGAGACAGCCGTAGGCTTCTAGAACTCGAGGAACAAAGTTCCAGCGCGATCTAAGACGGATTACGCCGCTAATTGGCGAAATTATACAGGTAAGAATTGGGGGAAAATAACGTTCGACTCGCGATATCGCGCAGGATCTCCGTAATGGCGAAGGTTTGGTTGGGGCGAGGAGCGAAATGAGAAATGGATATAGAAAATAAGCTAATGGGCTCGTGTTTTCCGTTGGCCTGTTATTACCGCATTTATTCTAATTTCTGCGCTGCGTCCCCTAGCCGGCTATTAATTCCTCGCAAGCTCGTTATACACGGTGCCGTGTTTTATCGCCGCCGGGCAAATATTTCCTTCCGGTCCGGAGAGTAAACGAGCAATAAGTCCGATAAGACTGGACATCAACTTACGTGGTCGTACCACGTACCATGGCCACGTCCCTGAATTTAATAATGTTAATAATGGACGGCTTTGCAAGACCATTAAACTATTTTCAAAAATCATATTCCTGACTTCTTCGATGGCCACAGAACAGATTTATGCCTGCTGACCAACTTTGTGGATAAATTGTCTGGAACTGCTGTTTCGGAGTGTTTTACACATGTAGTATTTTTTACAGACTACTAGAAAACAAGAATTACCAAAGCTGAGTGGAAATTTAGAAGTAGCGACATAGTCTGCAAGTGAAATTTGCCTAATTCTTGTATCGATCGACGTACACTGTATAGAAGTATACAAAACTTCAAGTTTGTTAAAGAATGAACTCGTTCGATTTCTGTCTTAAAATAAAGAACCCAAACACATAGAAATTTCTTTCGAGCACGATATTCTTCGCTGCAACTATGCAATTATGTATCTAGACTAAAAAAAAAAATGGTTCGAGTAAATATTATTCAGTTTGAAAGGAGTTATTTGAATACCAAAGAATTTCTACACACACATAACACGTATACAAAATTAGCTACCCTGTACTTCTTAATTGCTGCAGAAACGAAGTCGATATCTTCGTTAGTTTCTCAGAAAACAGCCTGTAATACTTTATTCGGGTCACTCTCTATATTTACATATATCGACAACCCTTTGCACTCCAGTCGATCTGAAAGACCGTTTCTGTATCGATACCACGGAAATTCGTAGAGGGGAGTACACATAGACTAACGATGAATCGATACAGAAAAGGAGGCTCCTAATCTTCGCGAGTTAATGGAGTTATGGCCACGTAGAGTATGCGAAACGGCGCGGTAGCACCTTGAAAAGGAGCATTGACTATGCCCGTGGAAGAAGGTCGGCTGGCTTTAGTCCGCGTTATATTTATCGCCGCGTGTAATCGATAGTTCGTCTCTCAGGTAAACAGCGTAGGAGGAATCGTTCTTACGGGGGAAAAGAGCATGTCGCTGCGTGGTCTCGTACTTGAACCACTTTCCACGTTCCGCTAGACGCTAAATACGATTAAGCCAGGGCTTCGCGCGTCATCGCATTGCTCTGCCCAGAACTTGTTCAAGAACAACTATCTGCTTAGAAAATAGAACAGAATAAGAGTAATAAACGTTTGGAGAACAAAATGGTAATGCGTAAAGAATTTTGCTGAGCAATTACAGGGGTAGAAAATGAAATGCAACAGGATTAAAGAAACAACAGTCACAAGATTAAAGAAACCAAAAAGATACAGAAGTATGGAAAGGGTCTCAATTAATTGCAAAGAGGCAATAGCTATGAAGACAGAATAGAAAACGAGAGAATTATACAAAAAAAATACATGTACAGACAGCTCAATACACTTTTAGTTAAACGATTGTAAAGAAATTGTATTGAAAGTGTTTGAATTTTTATCGAATCTAGGTTTTTAAGTAACAATTCTATTTTATTTGTAATTAAGTGGAAAACTGAATTCTGTCGATCGAAACAGCCGATCGCAAGACGATTTAAGAACGGACGCAAGCGCACGCGCACGCACGGCTCTATGTTTAATGGACTTTTCTACTTAGAGGCCAATCAAGTGCTCAGAACCATCCTGAACATCTTTCCCCTTTCACGTGAAAGCTCTAATCTACTCGGGGACGGAAGCGCGTTTCCTGACTCGTTGTGCGGACCGCGAAGGTGGAACGCAAACAGACGTATACAGACCAAAGTGGAACAGGCAGGGACATTAGAAACGTGGTTTAAGGTCGAGGATGGTTTTAATTTTTGAAAAATCCTGACCCATGCTCTTACGTGACTCGAATATAAATGTTCTAAATTATCTAACAAGCTATCAAACGAAATTAATAACAAATAATCATTATTGTTCAGAGAGATTGCTTTTATTCCTAACTAGGATAGTTAAAAATTAACATTTTTTGGAAATATTCAACTGGACGTTGCATAAAAAACGACAGCGTCGACAAAGCTCGGAATGTCACAGTGCGTGAATACTTTTCTTAGCCAGGATTGCTTATAACTAGAGGAAGTTCCGGTCGAAAATGTTTTTGATTTGATTTCCCTTGGGAGACAAAGTTCAGACTTCATCCGTTTTATATCCTCCGCGTGCCCCGCCGTTAACGACCATCGTTAATTACCACTAATTAGCAACTTTAGGGAGTTTATCAATTTATTTCCAGCAGTGCCACGACTGTTTAAACAGCGAGCTTAACTTTTATCGTCGCGAAGAGTTCGGATTTAATTGAATTAAATCGATTAAGTCGCCAGTGGTGGTATGGACTACCTTTCAGGCCAATTCTTCATTCTGAATGGAGAATCGGAAAAATGTTTGAAAAATTTAGAATGCCACGACGATAACTAGGAGAAGTTAACGATTCTGTGGTAACAATGGAGAGACGGGTGCATTACTGATCGCGCGATTTCCCGCAGAAAAATCAGCACCTCTATATTGACCCAGCTAGAAAGGCTGACTAATGTTTGACCCTTTCTACTGCCGCGCGGCTGAACATTATGGCCCATTTATGGGGCTATTCAGCTGGTCCCACGACAGGGTCACCACTTCTAATATTTCTTATCGTCTTACTTAAGACTTTCCTTACTGTAAAGATTCTCAAATCTTTTATCAACTTTTAATGAAAAACAATAAAAATAATACAAAAATTCTACGCTGATCTCAGCAATTTTCGAAGGGAGATGTATGTCTCGAGCTTAATCTTTCGAATTGGTGCACAGTGATCAAGGAGGTAGAGTGTATTACGCACTGGACGATCGTGTTTACCGAGTAAGGTCAGCCAGGCTAGCTAGCTGCTTAATCTTGATTCGCACGCGAATCTCAGCAACGACCGAAGCCGGATCGCTGGGTCAAGGTGCACCCTGTGCAGTTGCACGCATACCCAGGTGACCGTGACGATTTTCCCAGCACCTGTCGCAGCGCTATCGTGCACTGCACTCCGTTTCTCCGTCTCAGCCTATTCGCGAACGCTGCTTATTTCATTGCCCATTAAATACAATCTTTTAAAAATCTAACATTGCATATGTAAAAGTAATCGAGTGTTTTGTATTCAAAGTAATATCCACCTATTTGTTTCCAAAGTAATTAAGAAAAAATTGCGAGACTTGAAAAGTCTACGTCTCGATTAATAAACAGACAAATTAGTTATTTTATGTGCGATCGCCTTTCCTCGGATAACCATCGGTAATTGACGAGTTGACCTTTACCTTCGCGTAAGGAGTTCGGACAAGTCTATGGGTACCTCGATCGTCTTACGATAATCTTGATGGACACGTGCATGTGTGCTATTAAAAACACGTAACACTTTTCGGAATATTTCGTCCGCGTAAAAATTCATAGGGATCAATTGTGTCGTGTCATTTCTCGATCGAATAATCCCATATCGATGTCAATTGAACGCAAGATCCGAGCGTTATTTCGCTTTAATCCGAGAATCCCCACAAGCGGAACCGTTGTCGACGGGTTGAGCTGCATTTTCATCGATACGACATCAACGACGCGATCGATGTATTTTTAAAACGCTTAACGTTTTATCCGCGAACTTTGATATTACATACCAATTACCATATTTTTCATTGATTTCTGATATTTCTGTATGATAGAAACTCAACCTGGCTAGACCAAAAGACTTGACCTTACTTTTCAGACAAGTCTCCAAATGAAAAATAAATGATCTGATACAAACAATTTAAGAGTATGTATCTTAGAAACTTAATAATGAAACAGGGGTTGAAAAATTAGTGAATGGATGAAGAACGATTTGAATTTCCTCCCCTTTGAAGGGAAAAGAAATGCTCGTGGCACTTGCAGAATTAATCCTTCGCACTCGACTTCTCCCGGACGTTAGCGATAGAAATTGTTGCTAAAATCTAGCAATCTTTGAGCGATATTTTAGCAATATTTTCTATTGCTAACGTCTCTCAGCAATAGAAAATTTCCATTTCAATAAAAAGATTCAGCAAAACACATTCCTCAAAGAGTTACGATGGAATAAGTTTGATTTCTGTAATCGCTAATCAATGCTGATGTCTTCTCAGAGGGGACATCCGAGTGCAAATGATCAATTGGGAAGAATATGAAATGAAGGCAGATGCAATTTCTTAAGTTCGAGTTTAATTGAACAAACGGACACGTCGAAATCGTGACCAAACGCAAAAAACCGGCAACAATAATCGAGCCTACGCTGGCTTCATTGTCTACCGGGTGTAGAATCGAGCGGAATTTAATAGACTTTCGTCACCGTTCGTCAGGTATTGTGCGTTCCGTCGGGGCGATCATTGAAAATTGCCGATATTCCGGGACGAGCCTCGAATACGGAGCGATTCCGTTGAATGACAACGAGATAACCGAATCAACGACGGTATCTCCGTTATTAGGAGGCCGACGATTCCCTCGAATAATGGCCCGTCGGTGCTACGTGCTCCTACATACTCGATGTGTTTCCCTTGAAAATGCGAACGTTCACGCGAGTCCGATGGTAATTCGACGAGATGAAAAATTGACGGGAAAATGGAATCTATTTTTTCGAACCAGCAGGACGGTCCAAATTTTAGAGATTCTGCAATTTTACAGACATTTATTTTTGCCTGGCAATTTTTATATCTCGCGAGGAATATATATAAGAAGTTTTTTTATATCTCCGTAGCTGCAGGTTCAAATTAATTCTAATCCATTTTCGTTACTTCTCTCTAGAGTAGAGCAAGTATTACTGAATTTACCCATTGAAAATTGAAAGATTTTTTTGCAGTTACAAGGAAATTTAGCCAGTTTGCCTATGAAAATGTAAAGGCTCAAACCAATCCAAATTTATCTTGCTGCGGAATCTAGTTATATAGACACGATAAAGAAGGAGAGCAGCGAGGTGATGCGCATAACTCGATTTAAAAGCAAATGGACTTGGGTTAGTCTTACTCTCAGGGACGCTTGCTTTGCATTTATACTATTCTTTTCTCTTTCAATACCTATCACTTTGCCTCTTCTCGTCGCGAATTGAAACACTTTAATCGTCCGTAATTCAAAAGTCTTAAACTCCGGTCGCGTTATTGTAAATTTGCAGTGAAAACAGTGTTGCGCTTCGAGATGAAAGTTCGAGATCCAATTACAGCTTCGTGAATTAACAGTGAGAAGACGTACTTTAAGACACAATAAATGGAAAATCCAACGCATTTCTGAATAATGTACTCTGGTACACCGTCGCAGACACCAAAGAACAGAAATTTACATCGTCATTTATCAAATTATATTCTTCTCCTCGACGTTAACTAAATTTTCCCCAAGAATCGAAAAATCTCTGCCGATAAAAGCGTAAAAGAAAAGGAAAATCAACTTCGATGTTTATTCTCCGTTAAAGATTGCTGCGATTGTCACGAATTTCCAAAGGTGTCGCGCGTTCGGTACCGTTCGAATGGCACGCGAGAAAGCAGAGAAATGTTTTTTCGAAGGCTCCTCGAAAAGGATTTTATCGGGCACGGCACGCACGCGTTTCGCTCCCAATGAGAGGCAAGACTGCGGCGATTACCGACACGATTCCGCGGGTATCGCGTGTCCCGCGTGCCTCGGCCAGTTTCGTTGTGAACCTGGCCCAAGGTTGATCTCGCTCGAATTCCGGTGACAATTTCTCAGGGCACGTACCGCTCCACCGTACGCAGCCATACTTCCCCGAGGATTATTTATTCGATCGCGTGAAGCGGTGGAAAAAATCTACCGTGAATAAAGTATATAACAATAAATATCTGACAGTGTTTATGGAAGTCTCTTTTATTCTAATGTTGACCTACATTAGGAAACAGCTACCTACCGCAGAATTTTCTGCGGATGATAGCGAAATGTATAGAACGATATTTTACGAGCTACGTATTTTTGATAGTACATTCGATAATGCAAAGAAATGTTAGAATTCGAGAGAGACACGACAGGGTAGAGTGAAGAGAATAGAATTCAAATTATTTAAAAAATACTTATTGCGTTAGTCGGGGTAAGTAAACAAGCCTTTACTTAGCCCTTAATAGATTGATTCTGCTTATAAAAATATGAACCCGCATCCCTTCAACTCAAACCCATGAGTAACTTTGGTCCCAAGGAGTGCGTTCGATGAAACAAGTGGAAAAGTAGAGGAAAGGTCAGACAAGTGGATAATTCGTAAATGTGAAACTATCCGGGCGAGTTACATACGCTAAAATGCCCAGGTACCATTGGATGTTTCAGTTGACAATGATAATGATTTGTTAGATAAAACGATGACTCTATGTCTAAGATAAACTGTTTTTCATCGAGGCTTGCCTAATGGTGGATAATACTACTAAAAACGATTCATTTCAGTAACCACAGCGAAACTTTAATATAAATGCAAGTAAGGGGTTGTTGAATTTTGCAAACGATCCCTATCGAAGAAAGAAAGAGGCTGTTTCTATTCTACGTTAAGATGATTAATTAATTTGCACGATTAAGAAATATTTCACGATGAAATGTAACTGCAGCAAAGTAACACAACCTAGCAAGTAAGTCAACTGTGCTAATTTCTATTCTTCCATGAAGTAAAGCGAGAATACAATGCAAAGTCTCATCTGTTACGGAGCAACGTTATTCCGTGGACTTGTGTAATTTATAAATAACGATCCATGCGATACCGTGATATCTCTCGCACAACTTCCACCCCCGTTTCCTCTCGCGAACAGTTAGATCACGAATTTTTTCACCGTGTTCCCCTTGAACTTTCCAGGTTCTCCAATCAATAGCATTAATGTTTACGCGAAGAAACATTTTTTAACGGACCAACGAACCATCCCTACCATTTTTCCAGTCTCAGAGAAAGTCTGCTTAAAAATTGTTCGTGTTCGAAATTCTTCTGGTCAATTAACGTATTCCTGACGCGATAAGGTTACCAGGGCAGAGTAAACGGCGTTGCACCGTGAAACAATACGAAACGAGTCGCCGTTAACGAGAAATCGTGTGCACCGATTGTGGCGACGCGTTCGTGTTTCCTAATTAGTTCCTTCGCAATCAATTTCTTCGTCCGCGGTGCTTGGGTCTACGGATGGAATAAATGGCCCTGGCGTCGGGGGATGGAGACGGTTAGGTCGAAGGGAAGGCCGATTTGGGAGAGAATAAATGAAAAAAAGGGGGGAGCTGAGGGAAATTGAGGCAGCGCTTTCTTTTGCGATTCAACAAATCTGAAAATCGACCGAAGAACTTTCGTGCTGCGCATTCTTTCACTCCTCGCTAATTGAATTTCACCGGCCCCTTTTTCTCTCCCGTCTTTAATTCTGTTTCTCTCCTTCCAACTCGTTGCATGGATGGAGACTTCCAATTATCTGCAATACCAATTACCTGGGTGTTTGTGTTTTCTATAAATGAGGTAACGTGGCCGTGTTGTAAATATGAGGCTGACGGTGGTTTTTCAACCAAGTCGTATTGGACTTGTCTTTCGAATAATCGTAAGTTTTAAAAAATTTGGCATTCCATCCCAAATAATATTTTTGTGATGTTATTTTATAGCCCTTCTACGACTTCCTTCAAAAATTCATTTTATTTTTCCCATCGATATACTATATCTGTTGTAACAACCTGCAATACATTTTCTTCCTGCTTCTTCCGTGCCCATTTATGTAAAATAGAGTAGTCAAAATTATTCTGGTATCCGACCGAGTAACTCTGTATATAATTTCGTTTTTATTTTTCTAGAGAAATATCTCTGTTTAAATGAAACTGTTTGGCAAAGTACAAGGAAGCGAGCTCGAGGAAACTGTTTCGCCCCCGATGTTTGCATTGCGTGCTAGAAAATTTATTTCTCGACGATAGTGTCAAGGGCGCTTCAAGGTTAAGCAACGTTTCTTACTACGGCTTTCCTTTTCTTCCTTTTTTTCTGCTATTAAATTAATTTGGACCTCGCAACGTGAAACGGAGGAAAAGAAGGAGGCGCTCTTCTCTTTCGCTTGAATCCAAATTTCTACGCGTCTCTTGTTCGGTGCTTTAAATGGCTGTCTTGAAGCATCAAATGTTCCTAATTAAAGTCAGAAAGGGAAGGAAAGAGCCTAGTGGACGTTAATACCCAACGAGCGAAACCTGGAGGGCAATTGTTTCGATTTTCACGGTACATCTCTTCGTGTATAGATGTATACACCGTAACCGAGTTATATACTTGTACCACGATTCACGAATGTTGTGGCCAGTCTGGAAACTTTTTGGCTGACGTCCCGCGTCTCTATTCGGGGTAATAAAGTGTGCGTGTCCCCCAGGAACTCGAGCGAAGGATACAAACTTCGTATTTACCAGGACGAGCGACAGAAGCTGGCGCTTCTAAATAAATTCGATGAGAATTAATGACACGACCATAGATGTAGTATCTCGTTCTGATATTTCATCGTTGCACAGATTGTTCGAGTTCGAATAGAATTCTCTCTCTTCGTTACCATTACAACGATATAAAGAGAGAGAAAGAGAGAGTGAGAGAAACGCTGATAATTTTTACTTCTTTTTTTCTTCCCTGTATAATACTTGTTCGTCCTCAATTTCCTTCAGTTGCTGTCGTGGAAGAAGGATCCCCCCGAGCGACTTTTATTATTCCACTTTTAAGTATTGTCTATTTTTAGGCTCACCATCTTTAGAACGTCCCACTTCCCGATGTTCTCTTTCCACAACCCGAATATACGTATATTCTATTTGCGGTCCCGTAGCTTTGTATTCACTTTTCGGCAGCCTTAATTCTCTTCTTCCGTTCCCACCGACGATTCTTTGTCCGTACGACTCCGGAGAACATTTTATCCGCCATATTTGGCCTGGTATCGTTCCCTCGACGCTCCGCGGCTATTGTATCGGTTTAACGATTTAATTATTTTCTACTTTCTACTGTTGTTATTACTATTATTGGACCCTTGACATTCTGAGAGACATATTAAAGTCCTGTTGAAAAATGCTGCGATATTACACTGCGATATTAATACGTTTTCTTCTTATTGTATCCACGATAGCCAATTTTCGCAGTAGCAGTACATGCACGCCATTTGATCGTAGATTTATTAGCTCGGGGCTTTTGTAGAGTCAATATGGCTTCAGTGGTCAGAAGAACGATTGGTGCTACTGTCACGTCCCGTTGTTCCTATTACTTCCTTATTATTATTACTGCTACCGCTGTTATTATTATCGTTACTACTTTCACCGTCTCGGAGGTGCTTCTTGTTCTTTGAATAACCGTGCGCTTATCCGGAGCATTAATTATATAGTGCATTAATCCCATCGTACACGTGTTAGGGAAGCCACGAGCGAGTAAGCGTATGTCTAAAATCAATCCTTTTTGTAGAGTAACGTATATTCGTGACATCGTGGTATATACGTCTATCGAACATAGACTGGCGTGCAATATTTCGAGTACGAAGCTGGTGGTTGAGGTTATAATGGAGACCATTGTAACTTTATCTTGGCGCCGCAATTGTTTTAGCAGCCCGTTACAGGGCGGCGGTGTCTCTCCATTCCTCAGCGTGTCCCTTCCGCACCTTTTGGTATTGCCGTTTCAACGAGCCGGACTCTGCGCGATGTATTTCCCGCAAAACGTTTCTGGCTGGGTACTACTGGTTTCGGTTGCCGTTACCTTCAGTCGTGTCGAGTGTGCTCTCGGTTCTTGTTCGGCTTTAGGCTACGCTGTTTTCGGTTGTTCCGATAAGCGCCCGCCTGTTCAACAATTTACTGCTACAGGTTTGCGCGCCGTTACCTCCAGCGGTATTTTCAGGCGTCGATGCTTCCGACTGGCTGTTTTTTTAGACTATTTTTTCGGTGCTTTTCTTCTTTTATCGCGTGCCTTCGTTGCAAGCGAGGAGGATTCCTTTTGGTCATATTTCACGACACAGTGGAATTACAACAGTTCTATTTCGACCCTATTTGAAAGGTTTATTATTTTTATGTGGCTTGATACACGTATGACGAGTGATGATCAAATCGTGTCTCCTTTTATTATTTTCGTAACATCTTCTTACATAATCGTTACCTTTTGGATGTGTAAGTGTATATATGTGAGGGTGTTGAACATTTTTAAGATGCTAACAATGTCCAAAGTTACTTTTAGTATATTACTATTAACATTATTGTTGTCACATTGTTTGATTTTATTAACGAGGAAGTCAATGAGTTGTTAATGATTTTTTCGCTTGGCATCTATTTCCCTAAAACTTTCACTCGTGAGGTTAAAAGTCTTTGTTGCCCACGATCTCCAGAGAACCCGATCAAAGTTTACGCGGACGTTCGGCAAGAGTCGCCGGAAAATTCTGCGGGAAACTTTTCCAATTTCATCCGTCGGAGTGCTCCCAGCACTCTGTTCGATGCAAAGCGACGCGAATACTTGTCACATTATTTAAAGCTCGAAAAGAAACGTCTCCGACCGCGAAATTGCTCGCCCTCGCGAAAGTAGTACGTTCGTAGTAACGCGTCACGTGTGCGAGGCTTTCTTCGCCACGAAAAGCGTGGGAAATAACGTGGTTATCGAACATTTATTAAAATATGCGACGAAAAAATTTAATACACATTGAAGAACACGAAGCAAAATATTTGCCATTGAATATTTCGGCGGATGTTGTGTTACGTTATTAAATTTATATTCTATTAAGCTTCCACTATGTTGTGTTATGCAAATTACTTCAGACTGGGTTACCCAATCTATAAAGATAATGAGAGCGGGTTAAATGGGCCATTATACTGCACAGTGATTTCACAAAAAGCTAACAAAATATAAACGAAAAAGTAAAGGAAACATTTCGATCGTCGACATTGCAAATCTTCCTCAATGACGAACACAAAGCTTGCAACTGCTTTGCTACCTGCTCTTGCGTGGTTCGCAAGCAATTCTGACTAGTGTGGATCAAGCATATATACGAATCAAGGGTCGTTTGTTAATTGATGCATTATGTAACAGCACTTCGCAACGCGTTTAATTGGAGAAATTGTCGACGCAAAGGGCGAATCCGGTTGGGACTGACGGTAATTGGAAATTTGAACACGCCCCTAAATAATACTAATAAACAATCGTTACACTTAATTGGCGAATCGTGATTCTACCGCGAACCGCTATGCATTTCTATTTCGTCGAGGACAACGCGACCCCAAAATCTCAAACGCTCGCAATATCATTCTTATTACCAAGGGGAAGGTAAAGGAAAATAATGTTGGAAAAGAAAATATCTGTTTGTCACTTCTGGTATTTACATTTTCTGTTACACAGTTGTTGGTCTTGCATTTCGCTGCGTAAATATTCCTGTTGACAGTAGAAGTACCGACTACTAGAGTATATATCAATTTATTCCAAGGAAAACCGAATTATAGTTATTGAAACGCAAATACCATAAATGCAAGACACACATTCTTTATGGACAGATATTTTTCACGAAAAATGATAAAAAACTTGATATACAAAGTTACGAAACAGATACTTCGATTGTTATAAAAGTAGAGTAGAACTTCCTCTAAATGGCAAGTAACTAAAGAAAATTGCCAAACTTCTGACGAATACTTTTAATTTTGCAAAATAAACAACCCTTTTTCACTTCGATAGATATGGTTGCCTGAAATATTCAACCATTCGAAGAGCATGTGGCGTGTTTGGTTCTGGTAATCGCGGTTCCGATGTATAATTAACAGTATCGTTTTCAGTTCGTGTGCCATTCGTAGGAAATCGATATAATCGTTTCGTTTACATCTTACACCGTTAATTCTCCGCTGTGGAATTGCGGGCCATTATTAGAAACGAATTACGCGGGGATATATTTCCATTCCCGTTTGCGGGATGTACGTAACAGTGGTTCGTAAACGGGAACATGAACTATGCCGAATGGCCTATTGTGAGGAGAGTTGAAAACGTCGGAAGTACGCGGTACGTATTGCTTTTCGGAATGTTAATTCGGCCGGCGTTTATTAGTTCCTCTGGAACATCCCTGCGTTCCTCTGGAAAATCTCCCGACCCTATCAATGCCATTTATTTCAACGCTGTATTTCCAACAAATACAATATTCGAGTCGTGGTCAGCAGTGAAAAATTACAGAGCTCTTCCTGGATTCTGGGGAAACGGATTCGCCATTTAATTCCTGCTGGTCGGATTACTCGGTACGCTTTCGTCGTGGCCAACAAATAATGCGATTCATTCTGCCTCACTATACATAGGTTGGCAATATATCTTCCGAGCGGTCTTTCTGGCTTTCTTCATCTCACCAACCGGGAAGGGGCGAGTGGTGATCTCCCTTTGTTCGCTCCACTCCTTCGCCCTTTATCTCTCCTCCAATCCCACCACTTTTCTCGCTTCGGTAAATTTGCTCTTTATTAGATCTAACCTTCTCAGTTCTCACGGAGCTCCTTCGTTTTACACTCGCCGATGGAGGTCCTTCCACCCTCGAACAGCGAGATTTTTGTTCTACGCGTGTCCGTCTGATTTCAAGTGACACGCGAATCGACGACCAGTGAAGAATCTCAAGGATTCTAATCCCGCGTTAATTATTTTTAATTCGAGTTGTGACGAGATGTCCCCGCTCGGAGCGTCTGTAGGGCGACATCAGACCGATGAAGGGTTAACAACCTTGGGGTGTCTCGAACCGTCGGTCTGGTGGATAAAATTGGCATGGCTCTGCTGGCATCGATATTGGCAGGCAGAGAGTATCGATAACGGGTAGAACAGGTAGGTAAGAGGAGGAACGGGCGAGTCGAGAGGGTGTTACGGAACATGGGGTCAGCGGTGTCTCGTGCAGCGCGCGTTATTCATCTTTTATTCGGTTTTGACCCGGTCCACTCGCACCGGGTTCTCTCGACTCGGGGCGGTCGGTGTATTTCTAAAAATAGTCGCGGCATCGAATAACGAGCCGACCCCCGCGCCCCGTCAAGGGTTGAAGTTTGCATTGTGAACGCGTACACTCCGTCCTGTATACGGCTACCCCCGTGTTACCGAAGATTTGACCCAATGACCCGACGGACGGGGCCGAAACCGACCGGAAACGCCCGATCCTCTTTCACCCCTGTGCTCTCTGTCTCTTCGCCGCCCCATCGTCCCTTCCCGTCTCCGGCTGCACCGCCGTTTTACACCTGTGCTTTAATCCTTGACGAAGATTAGCGTCAGTCACTTCTATCGCGTTTCAGTACAAAGTATTACGGCGAATCAACGTAACCTGGTTTCTCCGGCTCGAATGTTTTTCCACCCCGGATCGCTTGATCGACCCTAGAAAGTTGAGTGTTAGAAATAAAGCTTGGTTCGAGGCCGCCGGTTCGCTCGAGGACCCACAGGGGTGCCGCGACAGTTTATCTTGGCTGACAACGAGGAATGTCTGTTTTTCGTCATCTTCTTCGCGAGGTCCGCGACATTCAAGCTGTCTCTGTGAGAAACGGTGAAGGATTCGGTGTACTGGTTGGAAGGAGGGAACGTCTGCGCTTTGTTTCACAAGTGACACTCCCCGTCTCTTAACCGTCGTATAACTCTTTGGTTTTAATCGTTTCGACGGTTAAAGATCGATCATTTCTTAACGATCGCCAAAGCCTGTGCAAGCTTAGATTCGGTCCTTTAACTAGGCAAACTACTCCGTCGGGTACACTTGGTAGCAATAACTTCGTCGTACGTCGTTGCTATTTGTGGCATTGCCACCGTTACCGCGGTGTGCACCGGCTGGGGTGAACGCAGTGGTACGTTTATTGGCAGAGGCGAATCGAATAGTCTGTCCTTGTCCATAGATGTCATCGATTAAACAGCTAACAATCGTGTCGAGACGGCGAAAAAAATTGTGTCGAGCAAGCCAACTCTAGTTACGGTTAATTTCTTCAAATCTTACAAATGGTTATCGAAGACCCACTAAAATGCGCAGAACAAGTGTAACGTATATTAAAAAATGAAAGAAATTATCGAAGAATAACGAGAAAATACAAGTTGGAATGTTTGCTAAACAATTTTGTCCCGCTCAATTCGGCTAGCGCGTCTCCGCGACCTGTTACCAAACTTTTTCCAATTTAACCTGGTTGTTTTTGCAGCGTAAGCTGCGGTTCTGGGGCGCGGGAAAATTCGTCGATACAACCCCACGTCGATTTGGTATTTCTTTCCGAGTCGTTGCGGTACAATGTTTTCTACGCTTGCAATAACCGGTGCGGTACGGTTTGGCAAAAATTTGCATTGCTTAACGCGCTGTTGGGCTATATATCTCAATCGATACCACCACGATAGTACTGTAAATACCGTTACGTGGTAGGTATTAACGTTACCCACGTCTCTTTGACAAATATTCGCGTCTCGTTTCGAGGTGTTAACACAACGAGCTTCTGTTTCGCAATGATGATCAAACGAGAACTAGTGACACTAACCAAAGGTTTCGTAGTATACGTGGATGAACGATTTACATGTGTTAGCAAAGCGAACTACGGAACAGAGGAGAAAACTATCCATTTATCGAATTAGTCGTCGAATTGGCAAAATCGGGAATCACTAAAGAGTGTTAAACGTTTTAATTCCGTTCGTAATTTCAAACACACGCGACTGGCGTATTAATTACTGGTGGGAAGAAGAAAAATCGATGCAAGTCAGAAATGTGTCGCAGAAGATTTAAAAAGATGAAAGAGATCAGTATTTTTTATCGACATCAAAAGCATGCCAAACATTCGACAAGGAAAACAGATAGCAGGTACAGCGTTCGGTTTTATCGAAAATCGACATTCTCCGCTTTAACAAACAACCGTAGCGAGGTACGCGGCTCTTGCTACCCTTTAAAATCCGGCCGGCGGGTGAATTCGGTACTTCCGCTCGGCTCGAAAATGGAAATTCACCTGTCACGCCAGCGTCCTCGGGACACTTCTCGGGACACCTCGATATTATTGGTCGCGACCAAATCGACTTTCCACGCACACCTTTTCTTCAACGTGACGGCGCAGAGTTACCAATTATCCAAATTAAAAAGGCGAAAGGGGTGTAGAGATACTTCGAGACATGGACGCGGACGTTGCATTCGTCGTAGTAATTTCCCACAATTTTTCCAACTATCTCCACTCCCATCTCGCTCTTCCAGTCTTTCACCACCGTTTCATCCCCTTTCACCTCGCTTCCAGTCGCTTTATTATACGTTTTATACGCTTTTCATGCCGCGTCGCACGTATGGTCGTTGAATTTTGCTAGCGCATCATTTTCTGCTGCGATCATCTCTATGTTCATTAGCTAAAATGTCTTATCTGACAATTTTTAATTTTTCTGGACATTAGCTCCATAGCTTTTCGAGTTAAAATACTGTATAAGTACATTGTGCTGTTCTTCAACAGATCTCTGTGCGAAATAAATTATCATTTTTAAAGAATATTTATTCAAATTCCATGCAAGAGATCAAAGTATAAAACTTTTTCGGTTTGATGCAGTATTCCAATTTTTGCGATAAAATATTTAACAAATCACTAACCAAACATATTCATTGATAGGATAAAAACAGAATAGATACAGAACATTTAGTCAAATTTATTAAGGTTAAGCATGTGCCCTCGTAATTTTGAGTAACAACTGATACCATCGCTGCTAATTCCATATTTTACTTCCAGTTCTTCTACAATCGTTCCAGATATGCAACACTAAATATAACCTTAATTATTGTTTAAGATCACAACATTCAAAACGGTTCGAATGGAAATTGGTTGGACGAATTTATAGGATAGATTGAAGGTAAACGTTTGCACGGATTAATTGATAAATTGATATCCAACGGTGCCACTTTTCTCGCCTTATCTCGTATCTCGTAATTAACAGCGAACGTAATTAATGTAGCATTTACTTCTACTACAATAAAGCTCAGTCGAGCAGCAAAATTTACCAGAAATATTTTATTCCACTCTTATTCATGTATACTGTGTCGAATTATCGAGAGTCATCAATTTTTTTCGAAATCGTTTAAACGGGAAATCCTTCGATTCGAGAAAAATTGTTTGCAGATCTCAGAAATACCTGACAGTTTATCGAACGGATGGAGCATCATATAAACTTTATTGAAAATTTCCTGAGCCCCTCACAATGGAATGAAAGAACTGAATACGCGGGGCGTTCGCCGCCACGAAAGGCCACCTGATGTTGCGTTTCGATCGAATGCCTGAAAAAAGCCATCCAACCAGCTACGAACGAACCGCGCGCACGATATTCACCGACAATTGTGTCAAATCGACGATAACAACGCCCCTAACAAATAAACAGTGCTTCCAGCAATAGTGATCCTTAAAAATATTACCCAAGACAAAATCGTAACCCAGTTACAACGCTAATCTCCATCGAACGATCGTCTCTCGCGCCGAGAGAAAACAGTTTTATGAGCATTATTAAATTGATTACGTAACGAAGATCCCGTCGTAAAACAGGGATGCGAATGAAAAATAAACGTACGTAAACTGGAATTTGCTGGAAGATAGGTTATCGGAACAAGACAAAGAGTATGATTACACAGGATCAATTGCTGTGGAATTTAATACGTGCCTAATACGAAATACGAGACTATCTCAGAATCTTAATATTGTCACATGATGTCGATGAATGAAATTCGTTATATTTGACCCTTCAATTACTTTTCAGTGTATATAGATGATACCATTGGCTTTAACAAGTGTCCTTTCGTTGCAAATAAGAACGTTATGAAAAGACCAAAGTACCAGTAGAGGATCACAACCCTAACAAATTTTTCTTCGCCAAAAAGTCGCGATAGACCAAATAAGAGAAGCATCTTTCGCGAAAAACCATGACACGAAGAACGTGACAGCATAGGGGATGATACGCGAGCCTGCACGGTCCATTAAAATTTAGACCAGGCTCTATGGAATCCACGACTGTGCGCGATCTATATTTGAACAACGCGAATCCTGCTTTGGTCTATTAATAAACGAAGCCGGTCGGAATACGAGATAAACAGGGAGACGGTGGTAATTAGAATCGGCGAGCAACTCCGTGCCGTCTTGGAAACGCTTGGATAGGGTTGTGCGATCAATTCGTGGCGCGCGCATGCTCCTCAAACGCGGCGTGAAAATTGTTTCAAATCGGAAAATCAGTTTTACTACAACATTCTTCGCTACACGTTTACCTTACGTTCTTAACTGGGGAAACGAGGAAAGACGTATTTACGGTATGATCGTAGCGAGATCGCAAGAACGAAAGTCGTTCGTGTGCATCGTGACTTACCCCGCTCTGGAGAACGCATAAATATACTGCAAAGTTTCTCAGTTAATAGTTGACGAGAACGGAAGAGAACGGTGCAGCGAGACCCTTTGCTGGGTCATTTTCGACTCAATTGTATTCTCGTTTCTTCGAGAAACTTTCTAGTTTCCAGACGAACGTACCAATGTTGCTCTTGTAAGCTGTGGTTCGCGTACACCAATCTGTATATCGATACTGCATTTTCTTCGAAATTGAGAAAATTTTTGTCTAAATGAGAGTATATAAAATGGAATAAATTGCGAATGAATAATGTTACCAGAGTTAATTCATCTCAGAGCACTCGTCTTTGAGAATCTAGAATCTCAATCTTCATCAAGAAAGCTATTTCTAGAAAAAATAAAATTTTTTATACATATATTATTTATGGAAATTCTGAAAAATGAAACTATAAGAAGTTACCGCAATTAGTTATTTTGATTGCCTTGGTAGTTCCAGTGTTAAGTCTCAAAGCCTGTGCATTGGCGCGATTTATGAATGACTCTAATTGGAGTCGGGGGAACATAAAATTGACCTTTGAAAACAGCGAGTTTCTGCTTTGGAAATGGTTCCCAAATTGCTTTGGTTCGTGAAATATCGTGTTCACGACCAACCACTCTGGTCAGTCAGAAAAACCGTGACATTTCTCGGTGATATAATTCAAAAATTACATTCTGTCCCGATTAAATTATTTACGTTTGAGGACTTTCAATAATTGTTTAAAGTATTATAATTGTATAATTGTAATACACAAAATTACTATGAAAGACCGCAACAGATTCAAGAGGAAGAGACTGAGATCCTCTCGGCTTAAGAACCTCGACCGTGTTTAATTCTCGTTGAAAATTAACGTCGTTCAGACTGACAGGAAATTTCCTTTTCAACGATCGAACCGGATCGTTCTTCGATGAAATATCCGGGCAATTAGTTGCTCTCGACTCATTCTGAAACCCTGCGATTCTCCTTTAATGGAGATTATCGCGCATCACGGTGTGTCACGAAAATAACGACTCAAATTCTATTTTCTAACCTCTCACGCAAGAGAAGAGAAAAAGAAAGCGGTTAGTGGAAGGAAACACGTGTTTGCTCTCTCTGCGCCGCGAAAGGCGGCTCTCAGTCGCCAATTTGAACCACTTTCGGAAAGTTTCGAATGCAAAGAGTTAACGGATGCATATTTAATTCCTTAACTTTTCTAGTGCACGTAGTTAACCTATATTAAATACCCTCAGTGCTGACCGAGAAATCACATTTGAAAACCCTTTAATTGTTGAAGTAACCCTTTGAATAACGCTCCATCCTGTCGTCGTTCATGCGTCCTTTGTTTCAAAACGTATCGTACAGTTAATAACGACTAAAAAAGAGATAAAAACTGATTAAAACATTATTAATCGATAGTATTTCACGTCGCAAAAAGAATGGATATATTTTTCTCAATTTTTTTGGTAATCATTTACACTGAACACTAAAACAACGTATGACGTGACGTTACACACCACGCTTTTCAGACGCCATATTAACTTCTCGCGAACACTGGTCACGTGTCATAAGAAGGGAACAGGTTGAACGACTCGTTGCCACCTTGCGGTATCATCAAAGAGGTTAGGTTTACCGGGCAATCGACAGAAAAAGTAGACACCAACCGGTAAGTGTTCCCCAGGTATTTTCCTACGAGGACGAAAAACATGAGGGCACGGTACGTGACTCCGTATCCTCTTGACGTCTCTTAGCGCTAGTTAATTCATTCGCGGCACGTTTGAATTGAGGACGTAACAACCTGTGCACAAGGACCAGAACAGAAGTGAGAATAAGAGGAAAAGTGGCACGGTTTTGCGCTCCGTTCCTGTACCACCGGAGAAAACTTCTAACAAGATTAAATAACTGTGATTCCATAAACGTTTCTCACCCTTTCAGGTCGATGAACCGTAAATTTTAAGGTTAATTTTAATTTGTTAATAAAATATCAACGTCAACGCAAGTATACGAAGCTTCCCAGAATCTTCCACAACCTTAATCGATTCGAAAGCGTCGTACCATTATTTGGAGCCGTTGATACAGTGCAACCACTGATTCCACGAATCACGATGCGTATTCGCGAGTCAAATCACGTCACGCTACTGCGGTAGCTCATAAAAAATGCATCGAGATAATACGACGCTGTTGGGACGACCACAAATTCCGCATAAGTATACTTTCTACGACCACATAACTTGTCCGATTCAATTATTTACCGAAAACTATCCGTGTGATTTTATTATTGAAAAAACAATTTATTCTTGATGCGTTCAATCTCTCTGCTAGGTATGAAAATAGCGGGGGCAGTCCTCCGCGTACCATAACCACTGTTCTATATAAAATTTTTAATCATTTGAACACTTTAAAATGTTCTTGCTCGTATAATTTTCCTTAAGGGAGTACACCATCCTACACAAGACACGTCTATGGAAATTTGAAAACTTTTGCTATCAACTTATAAGAACTTTCTATTTTTACAGAAAATTTTAACGAGTTATCCATTTCTTGCTAAACTAATGGAGGAACGACTCCACCTGAATGTTAAAAGATGATGGAAGGAAGCTGAAGGTTATATTTGTATTCTCAGAAACTCTTTTAATTTACTAATCACCTATAAAGAAATTCCAAAAATTTGGTGGAAGTATGTACATGTTCCAATAAAACCGGATTTTTGATCTCTAACGTTCGACTAACCAGCAATGTACTAAACGCAGGCTAGATTCCACTCTACGTCTTCGTCAGCGTATCTCGGTACGAGTACCTTTCTATTCTTGGAACGTAGATGTCGACAGAGCGTAGTCCTGAACTTCAAGTTAGTCCCGGGAGTCACGAAAGTCTGTAGGATAGATCGGAAGTCGGGATGATGCTCGCAGAGCTCTAGGGAATATTCCAAAGTTTCCCGGAAGATCCGGAAAATGTTGAATCGGATACAGAGCCAGTCTCGAAGCCATACGGACTTTCTACCCTCGATGGCCCACGTAGAATTACCGTATCGTTTCCACAAAACCTTCAGAAACGAGCTTGGCTATCGAGAAATTCTTTCGTGACGTTCCGTAGAAAAGCAAGTAGTAAGTCATCCAGAAAGTTCGTATTCCCTGTCTCATCTATGAACTTCATTATACCTAACCATTTCTGAACACTTCTTCTATTCTGATCTACAATTGGATATATCAATTTCTTTATATGTACTGTAACAGATGATAAGATGAAGAAGAATTGTAATTGGTTCACATTAAAGCTATTAGCGATATGAAAGTGGCACGAAAAAGTTCTAATACGAAAAAATATACTTTTCCAGACGACGCAGGACTGCAAAGCATTAAGGATAACGCATGACCACTAGGTCAAACGATGTTTTATTACTAAAGTACGAAAGTAATAAACACAGCACATTAAATAAAAAGAACGATGCGAATCTGCAAATTAAAGGTATGTAGAGTATGACCATAGCTTTTTCCAACTGGCAGAAATTACCAAAGCAAGAGGCGAGACCCGTACCATTATCATTTCGATTACCGAATGTCGTTCCGAATGGCGGACACTACGAGCCCCGAGAATTCCAAGTCGTTATTACCGCGCGCATTTCCTATCTTTCCCGTAGCTCCCCGATGTAATCAGACCGTTTACCAGTGAGCACAGAGAATATCCGCAATCTGTGGCGAATTTCATTAATCTAAAAGTCCCCGCAGCCCCAACCGCGACCCAATGTAACCGTAGCACACCTTCCAGTGCCTTTCTCAAAGCAAGATGCACCTCGGCCACCCCGGAGAGCAACAATACGAAGAATTCTTCGGTGGAAAGCCGCAAATGCCACGCGATACTCCACAGCAACCGGTCCGATTCGACCGCCGGCATTAGTATCATTCCAACCAGCGGCCAATCTTGGCAAATATTAGCCCAACACGCGAAACGTCGACGGTTTCCACGTTCCCTGATACGAATTGCCGCACGCTACGCGGAAACCGCTCAGAACGAATATATTTCGATCGGTCGTGAACGATTAGCCCCGTTTCAGAAGATGCGCACCCCGACGTTCTGCTCGTATAGGTAATTCGATTCGGGTTCTGGCACACGCGCCCACCCACCCGTGGATCTTGGGAATCCGTGGCATTCCCAGTTAATGGGTCAATGCCGTCGGGCACCCGCAGTTGGTTTAACCCTTTCACAACAGCCTATTCATCGCCGTTGACCTTTGACCATCGCCGATAGGCCGTGATCGACGGTTTTTCGTGACTATCGCGATCCCAGAGTGCTCTTGACTGGGGTACGTTCTCGAGACGATACTTTTTAGGCCGACATAACCCTTCGGTTGGGGTAGGGGGCTGTACACGCGGAGGAAATTGCTCGTCAATCAATCGAGTGGATTCGGAGGGTCGATTCATTAAGAAGCTGGGAGTGTTTGGATACTTGTATCGATGCTTATCTTGCTAGTGTAATTGAACAATGCTTATCTAAACGGTATCAGCCGCTGTTTTTCCAATGTCGTAAATTTCTCTGATACATACTGAAAGTAACATGGGAGTACTTTCCTTCAGATGTAGAATCTCTTGTTTCGTTACAAAGGTGTTCAACATATTAGCAATACCAGATACTGAATGACAATCTAGAATTCTTCCCTAATACAATCTGCTAGTAGCTTTTTTGAGTTTTTCTAAAAAGTATGCATTTCAATTTCTATTATTCATACATCACTCTATATGTTCCTTCCAGCGTATTTAAGTCTCCAACTGAAAAGGCCAATTAACCCTCGCCTCGTTACCAAGCTGGTTCTCCCGCGTTACTTCACACGTGCACCGCGAATCCAAACAAACGCGATATCGCAAATTACGCGCAGCTCATCCAATTATATTAATTAAATATCCCTCAATGGGATGAAGAGAGAACAACAACAAAAACAACCCTG
Source organism: Xylocopa violacea (assembly GCA_963969225.1). Taxonomy (NCBI): domain Eukaryota; kingdom Metazoa; phylum Arthropoda; class Insecta; order Hymenoptera; family Apidae; genus Xylocopa; species Xylocopa violacea. The sequence continues at coordinate 29,817,135 of CAXAJV010000004.1, forward strand.
ATATCGAGTAGTTTCAACGACTGTAACAAAGTGGAACATATTTTCTATCGCTTTGACTGCTTAACACTCTTACTACCGAGGATGGCTCGTGCTCAACTCTCCTCATACGCATGACAACCCAAAGTTATTATCTATAAAATCGAGAGTATAATCGGTCAGATATTAGCAACACTGATTATACACAGCAATAATTGGTTTTCTGTGAAAAATGCTAGCTCCAATATCGCAGTTTTGAGATATACAGTGACAGTAACTTAGAAGTGAATGCACCTTAGATCTAAATATAGTTTTGGAACTCTTGTGCTTGAGCTTTCGAATAAATTTCGAGTCATCGATATATACATATACTGGCTGATATTGGCTCTAACAGGTTTACCCTTTTTATGGGGAAAACATTTTTTCATGTCCGCAGTCTTCACACTGTTGGTATCTATTGATTAAATCAATTCACTAGCTTGTAATAAGTCCACTTTCAAAGTGGCCACCGGCCCAGCGAAAAGGTTAAACCGTGAAACAAAGCAGAATCTATCATGGTCAACGCGGGTAATCTTGTTATACCGGAGCAACTTTTATCTCTGCACGCTTGCCGCGGTTACGTAAAGTTATTAGTTTGACCTAATTCCACAGTAGAGAAACAGAGTGGAAGAAAAAAGAAGCATGAAACAGCACGCACTAAAATGCCATGAATTTCTACAAAAGCGATCCCTCGAATCAATCTAACCCCTATCGTCTCTGGCGCTTCCACTCTGTTCCTTCCTCCATCTCCGTTCAAGTTGCACTGGTGAATCCATCTTATTCTTTTTACTGCTCCTTCTTTACATTGTCCAACACCGTACTGATCTAATTACGCGTGGCGTAATAATCAGGAAAACTACTTCAAGTATAATTGTCTGCACTAAAAGTTCAAATTCCACCTGTACATAATCAAACCTAAATAAACAACTCAATATTATTTATAAATGAAGCAAGATAAAATTCTGTAACGAAAGAAATGATTAAATCTTATAAAAGAAACGCACAAGATCGTTGATTCTTTTCTGAGAGGTAAAATATTGGTGTAAAAGTATTGTACAGGACATGGATCCGTCTGTACAGCTTTGAAGTACAGATATCTCGTGGAATGATCGATCGATTGGAAAATGAAACCAATGAAAGTCATCGTACTTACGTTGACTGCTACTCCGTCGTATGATGTTCTCGAGGAATGTGTTTTGCGGGGCGACCAGGCCCCTGCGCCCCCCTGGCATCCTTCCTTCCTTAGATGATCCCGGATCCTGGTCGCTGCGGCTATCAGGACCTCGACCAGCCTCTGGCTACGACGGTCACGTGCTGCGTTCCTCGCCACATGTCCAATCCTCTTTCATCTATCGGCCTCTTCCTACGTTTCCTTCTTTACTTTTCTTTTCTACACAGCTGCACAGATGCACGCGCACGACAACGGGGCACGTTCACTAACTGAATGTCATGATCCGAGGGTAGTTCACCATTGTGGTACCGTCCGAATCACCTGTCGACGGTTTCTCGTCCGCCTGGAACCGGTCCAAACGAGCACAACCACCGCGGCGGTTACATCCGCCTCTGCTATATCCCTTATTAGATACGCTCTAGCACCACGATTAACTCTAATTGTCTTGGACGCGCGTTTCTAGTAAATCCTTCACAGGGTGGTCTGCACGTTCTGACGCGCGGTGAGAATCGGATATGGCCCTCCGACTTTCCACAGCTAAGACCGTCCAGACTCGGAGGAAACTTCACAATTTTCTAATGTATAACATCCAGTTTCTTTTTTTTTTTTTCTAAATATTCGAGTCGAACAGAAAGAAAAAGAAAAGAACGAAAAAGGGAGTCAAGAATGTAACACGAATTCCTTAGGAGAGATCTTGGATGATTCCGGGATCTATCTGGCAACCTAATAATCTAGACGTCTCTGTCGTCACCTGAACTCGAACGCTCCTCCGTTGCTCCAACGACCAGCGTTCAAACACTTCCTCCAGCTTGTCGCGTGCTCCAGCTCCGCGTTCTCAGTGGATCCGCGTCGTAACGCAGGAGCTGGAGGGTCCTGGTGCCTCCTAGACGAAGGAATACGCGACGACAGTGAATGAGGTATGATGATGGAGAAGGACGGTCGTAATCCAGATTTATCGAGGCACCGACGACGACGATGTCGATGGGCTCGCGGAAGTGTCCTCGGTTGGTGGACGCGCGATCGATGACCCATCTAACCGCAGTCTTTCCAGGTGATCGCGCGCGTTATCACGGAAATCCGACGGCAAGTAATTAGACGACTGCGCGCTACCTGCCACGTCGTTCTCCACATCCTCGGCGTCCTCCTCGGCGTCGGTGCAGCTGGTGCCCGCGGAGGAGGACATCCCTTAGACAGGGGGACGTAGTTTATGAGAAATTCTCGATCACATCGTCTTCGCCCAATACTTGGACCGTGATGTTTGCTCTTTTTCCGTGGTCGGTGTGCTCGAATTGAAAATGGTGCCCCAAGATGTTTCTCTGCAGAAAATTCTAGATTCACCGTGTGCGGACTTTCAGTGAAGGTCGAGGCGGACTTCTTCAAACACTAGAACAAAAGCAATTTTCATTGTTATGAAAATAGTTAAAAATATAATAACAGCAACGAACAATTCTAAATATACGTAATTGCTATAAATTCGAAAACTAAACAGAAAGAAAATTGTATAAATAAAAAATGATTAAATTTGTTAGTTAACATGTCATATAACTTGACAATATTTTCATTTTTATATTTTAAAGTTTTACTAATTAAGAGAAAAAATAGAAATCCTCTAGTAGTACTCGATATCCAGTCATCATCGATGACTATCGGATAATAAGCATCTTTCTGTCTAAACTGATTAACATTAAAGAAGAAACTCTGTTTTGCTGGTCCAACAGAAGCTTTGGGTTGCTAGCCGTGCCAAGACAAAAATGTGTTTCTATGTCACGGACAATAAATCGTGGCGAGTTATCAGTATGGATTCGTGGAAATATATTTACGAGAAACAGCGGTCCGCAAGACAAGAACGAAGCTGCGACACTCGCGTAACATATCCACAGTAGCCATTGGGCACCCGGCGACTTTCGCAAAGATGAAAATAATTGGGTTGGAAGCATTTGATTGACGACGGAATTTTATCCCGATATTGGAATGGCGTTGCAAACGTTTTAGCGCTTGTCAGTCACGGAACGATCCAAAAAAATTGAAATACTCTTTTTCTCTTCCCTTTCAGTCTGGTGAAACCTGGGAAAAATGAGCGAGTAATGTACAGTAGAGAATATCTAAGCACACAATTCGACGTTTCGAAAATATAAAGAAAATTACTTATCGCCACGAAAGGACGACTCACACTAACTGACCGTACTATTCCGCAGCATAACATCACCAGATTGTTCCCCCACTCCGCTTCCTCTCTCGCTCCTTTGTGACTTGGCATTGAAATTGTCAAAATACAAATCTTTTGTGTATAATACGAGTGCACGAGTACAGTCGAAACACTTGCGTTATTCTTTGAAAACAGCAATCCACAAAAATACACATACATCTACCTTTTTTCTTGCACGAATATAAATTTGAAATTGTTTCTTTGGTCCTTAGCTAAAAAAATCTTGAACACCCAACCTATTGAATAACACTCTAAAGTCACTCACCCACCTGACAGAATACACTAGCACTGCGCATCGTGCGTCATCAAAATGGAAGAGAAATACGCGCATCCAATTGGAAAAATCAGTAATCCGAGTCGTAAAATTCGATACTCTCAATTTCTGCAACAAATTGCACTGAACAACGCTCGACAACGGATTCAAAACATAAATCGCGACATGGATCTTATTGCTTTTCCAATCAGCGACACTAGCTGCGTACCATTTGCTTGTTAGCGATCGTCGAAGCTAAAATGTCTTTCAAGTACAAGACTTCAGATCGAATCAACCCCTGAAATATGGAGGATTCGCTGTTTATTGTATCCTATGCTAACGATAAATTAGACGAATTGTTGCAAATTACTACAGTACCTTTGAATTATGAAATGTCAGTAACGTATGCTTCCGTGAATGGTAATTATGCACTATCGAATCGCTTCGTGGCAGCCGTTTTCCTTTGTTTTCACACGGAAGCGCGTTTACACAGCGTCAACCGCAGCGTCAACTTATCCGTACATCCTGCCCGCCATAATTAGTCGAGTCTGACAGCTGGTGGCGTCGCGTACGATTATCGATGAAATATCGATTACTTATCGACCAAACGCTTCACAATTCAGGTAACACAACGACATGGTCGAATCGTACAGAATGCTTGTCGAGAATGTTTTGTAAAAAAAATGTATAATTTAATGATTCTAATTACATTTAGCCTTTTAGTGATTTGTTGTTACGTAGAGGTTAGATTCAATTTTTTAATGGTACACCCAAGAACGATGCACTCTTTGAAGCATGAATCTCCAACAAATATCTAACACAGTACCTGAACAATTGATTAACGACGCTCTATTCTACTGAAGTCAGCTAGGTGAGTATTTTTGAAAGATTTAATTTGTACCATCTGTCACTGCCATCGAGATTACGCGAAATCCATCGGTCCAGCGTATACACCTTGCAATACTTGTCGATACTATCGTTACAATAGCATTTATTTTCTTCGAAAACAAACCTCTGTTCTAACATTTCTTTTCATTATTTTATATCTGCGAAATGCGTCGAGATGGTCTAACTGATACGGAAAAAGAATTTGTGGGTCGTATCTCGGAATAAGAATTTGAGAAGGATCTCTCAGAGCCCAGTCGAAGGAAAGATTACTTTTCTTTCTTTGCTGTCCTGCTACATCCTAACTCGTTCTCCCGATATTCTTTGTTTTTCCAACTCTACTAGCATCGGATCGACTCGTCAAGCGCCGTTTGGAAAACTACTTAGTAACAATGATATATCTGGTGTACTTTTATCTCTGTTGTTTCTATACCTTAATGATAAATCATGATATTCTGTATGACTTCTCGTTTAAATATTTCGTATTGGAAAGTGATATTTTAATTTAGGTTAGATTAAATTTTTCAAGCGAGGTTAGGTAGTTCCGCTTCCAATTTGAAACGAGAATAGAGGTTAATTATAGGTAAAGGGCTTACCTGTCCTTTCATGTCTATATATCAAGAAACAAATCACATGGCGATGTCAACAACATAATATACACCCCATATTTTTACAAAAGAATATTTTATTTCTTTTTTAACACCTCTGTGTTTCTTTTTTCTATGTGTTTCAATACCTCGACATTGGCTAAAAAAGACAAAATTGGACTAATCCACTATTAACCGAATAAATGGAGAACAACGCAGAGCGTCCATTATCTAGTGAACAACGGAGGGGAGTAGTCAGAGCAGTTCAAAGGGAAGTCAACCGTCTAAAAGCAACTATTCTCGTAAAAATTCTCGAGGGTTTTGTTCACGAACGGCAAACAGAGGAGGCATTTGAGTAAAGAGAATCGATGATACGTTCGCGAAGGAGAGACTAGACAGATTTATCTAAAAGTAGGCGCAGAAGAAGATGAAGATGCCTTTGAGAATTTTAGAAATTGAAGTTCATCGATCAGAAATTTTTTTAAAACCATCGAACTACTTCGCGTTTAACAATTGATATTGAGTTTTCACTATAGTATTACAATTATTAGCACTAATTTTGTAAAAAAATCTAGATGCAGAGGATATTTTTTCAAGAGAATTTCTTCACTTCAATTATTGCACACTGCTATCCAAATGTTTTTTTTTTTGGTATGGGGATCAAGTTTCGTCATTTTTAATTGGGTTATGACTTTGTACGAGCGAATCTAATATCACAAATGCTGAAATCATGTAGATTATTTAGAATTTCATTTCGATATTTTTTGTGTTTAGAAGAATGAAACGAAAGTCTTCGAACAAACTATCAGAAGACAATGATTTTCCATTTTCGTGATCGCTGCTTCCCATAATCGTCACCGACACGGGTGTCGAACCGGAGGCGACACTTCCGGGAGAGATCAGCCTGTCGCTGGGAGGTGTGCCAGTATAGCACGGCGAGGAGAAAGAGACAAGATGTAGAAAGGGGGCAAAGACCGGGTGTCGGGAAAGAGGTCACCCGGATTTCGAGCAGTCTTTACACACCAGAAAACGAGTCGTATCTCAAGGTAGCCTATTATTTTTCGTGGGAGGAGTTTTTGGCACGGCCACCACCCCTTCATTTCGCCCCTTATTCCGTCGAATGATCGATCGTACCGCCAAGACTACGCTTTTACGTCCGTACAGCAACGATGGACGCCACGTAGAAAAACGCGTGATTCTGCGATCGGTTTTCAGCGTGAAAGCCTTCGGAGTCGCTTCTCCATGGTTGCTTCCAGTAACCATTAATTCGACAATAAGATTGTCGCTTGAGATCGGTTGCTTCTATGAGTAATAGCTCCTAGAGGTTGGATTTCGTCCTTCGCTGCATATACCTACGTGGATTTCTTATTTAAATCCTTGGAACGATTAATCTCTTGTCGTGGATAAGAATAACCGGGTATCTAGAGCAATGGTTTCAGTTTATGGGATCAAATAGTTCTCTGCAATGAGACTGTGATGGCCTTAATCCAATAAGGACCCGTATTGCGTTAACGCAACATTTTGTTTTCAATTTCTTTTCGAGTTGATTCAACGGTACAGCATAGAAAGACTGCAAATAAACTTTTGCGTTGTCGCAACGTTGATCTTTAATGGGTTAACGGAAGGACTTTCCCTAGAGACCGATAATTGCATATAACTTGTATACTTTCATCCCTAATAGAATGAGCCATATTCATCAAATTATCGTCCATATTCCCTTTTTTCCATCACGAATTCGCAGTCTTCTAATTTCTCTTAATCATACGTCTACCCTAAACTACCACTCTTCATTAATTCCTCTATCAATCCTTCTATCAACACATTACCACACTCCCTTACTTTTCTAACAAAACTTGTCTGCCCTAATTGATTTTGTACCCCGTGAGTAAAATGTGAGGAGCAATTAAAAGAACAGCAAATTGACTCGTGAAAACCCTGTGGTAATGTCCATTTTCCTCAAAGAAATCGTACTGGAAACACAAAGGCTAACGGATATCTAAAAAATGAGATACAGCCTTTTATAAAAGCTTGAGCAGAGGAATCGGTTTTTAACTTTGTTCGCGTCAATGCATTAGCTTAAAATGTTCAAAGTTCTTGTTTTTTTCTGAATATTTAAGAATTAAGTGTATATGTAGACTTTTTGTACATGACTGTGGATGGAAGAAGTGGATGGAAGAAGGGGATGGATGAGGCTGTAAAAGAAGTAATATTACAATGTCGTTTGGAAATAGAAAGAAAAGAAATAAGAGAAAAATTTTGTCCATTATATGATTTAATTCTAGTTAGGAATTTTTAATCAAATTTAGGATTATATCGTTCTCCTTCAACTTTTTACAAATCCAAGTATGACCGTGCACTTTTTATGGAAACATAACTGCGTATTAGAGAAACACTCACGTAGAATAAAATATAAAAAAAACGCAGAAATCCGAATAGAAATGGTAAACAAAAATATTGAAAAAATAAAGGAAAGAACAAGTACTTTAAACGAATGTATTTGTTTTTATAAAATGCGTTTTAAGTGGTTTAAAAATGTATCCATTTCAATTGTTTATCTACATATCAAATATTGTTTTACTCCTTTCTATCTTCAGTCGCTTAAAACCAGAATGATAAGTACAAAAATTGTTATAATTTACTGTTGTCATTCCGCATTTCCTCCAGATCCATGAAAAAGAAGAAAGGAAGAGAGAGAAGAAGATTCAGCTGGCACTCAAAATATTCAGAACCCTTTGGCGAAATTCGTAACGCGGGAATGACGTCATTGGCGAGCGGATACGCGCGCGCGCGCGCGCGCGCGTAAGGACAAGAGGAATAGAGTGGCCCTGTTTCGCAATCTGCAAACGTCGTTTTCCGCGATTCGTGCCACGAGGGCACAGCTCGTAAAACCATTTCGACAATCTCACCGACATAAATTATAAAATCGACCGACGCCAGATCGTCTGTGCAATGGCCGGGGCATGTAGGACGGTTCGAGAATCGCGACTCCAGATACTACCCCCTCTACCCTTTCCCCTTTCTTCTTTCTCTGCTACGTTTTGCTACCATTGGACTAGAGATTTATTCGCGTCGATTGTAGGTATGTTAAAGTATTCCGTAAAGAGAGATTTGTGAAAATCATTTATGAGTTTCTTTCTTGTGAGGAATGCCTTTCGAGGAATATAACTGTGGCTTAGTGGAAGTACATTAGATACGTTCAGCTTCATTTGTTAAAAAGTAACAAGAATTTTAGATATTTTTAGGATAGATCCTGAATTTATTGCGAGCTAAGAATACCTGCTTACCTAAGTGTGAAACTACTCTTAAAAACTCAAAAGAGTAATGAGTCTACACATATACACTTTCAAAGGCTAAAATTTATTCAAACAGCTTTATACAAGTGCAATACACATTGCAGATTGATTCAAAAGATTGAAAATAAGTTTGGAATTGTCCATATCATTAACTTGACCATGTTGTCTAAGATGTAATATACATAAATATGAAACGAATTTCATTTTTATAAGCTGCAGAGTTTAACTCTCACTACATATGTATTCTTAATATCGCAGATATTGGTAAAATTGATTCCTGAAAGCAACTAGTGATAGTTTCACTCACTAAACATATATCCTAAGAAACCTTTCTTGAACTTCTTTTACTTTTCTTCTTTAATTTATATATTACGAACAGTGAAGCAACGCCAAATCACTTTCTGTCCTAGAACGGCAGTAAGCTGGATCAGAAAAAGCTGATGCTCAAGAGAAAAGAAGAGAAAAGCAAAACCAAACAGTAACGAACGAGCCTCGGGTAAAGAAGATCACGAATGATCCAGAAATGATAAACTCTTGGAATGAAGGAGAATGAAGAAAACTGGTAAACAAAAAAATGATAGATACATAAAGCAACAGATCGGTGAGATAGAACGCGGAAAATAGTATTCGGGCCACGAGGTAACGGTGCATGTATACGATTTTCGATTTCCCACGAGAGGTCAGACGAATTCATAACCCAATCTGTCCGCGAATGGAAACGACGGGGCGCCGATAGGTTTGAAAACGAAACGCGATCTCTGATCCAGGTTTATTGTTTTTAATCGATACCTGGATTCCCTCTAACGAGACGATTACTAGCATGTACGAACTGTACAACGGTATATACCTTAGAAAGTCCAATTCTAAGGGCTCGTGATCATTCGAGAGTTAAACTATCGGGAATTACTCTCGAGATTAAATTTAATTAATGCATAGAGAAACATGTGTGCAAGTATACATTTTCAAATTTTATTTTCGAGCAGGTCTTGATAGTTTTACTCCGAAATGAACACGTACTCTAAGGATTTATATATATCTGAAAGTGAAACTATCGCGAATTGCATTTAAAAGTCAAATTCATTGATGTATGTGGTATTGAGCATTTGTTTTCATTGATAATGGTACACACGGAGAGTATAAAGAAGAAGGTGGTAACATGTTCAATATAAAATTTCCAAATTATTTAAGCCATGAAAAGTAAAGGATTTGAAAAAAGTTTGAGGTTGAGAAATAATAGAGAATACGTAATTGTATAAACATTAAAAAAGGGAACCACCTTCTCGCCTACGTTATTACCATTGTACATACATATTAGAGTACCACAACGGATCTTAATAATAATCCGAGCACTTGTACCTTGTCGCCGTTTTACATAATTGGATGAACGATGTTCGTGTCTTTGTAAGACGCGACAGTAAACTCTGTACGTCCAATACGATGAAACATGACTATACATTTAGAAGCAACCACACCAAACAGGAAGAATTTCGACCGACAACAAATTTACCTAATCAACTAGAAAGTCGCAGAAAAACACAGAGGGTAAGTGGATGGAAAGGTACTACACCCTGCGGTCCCGTATCGGAAACACACGGTCCACGTTACAGAGTTGGTGAATTCGACGACCTGTGAAGCTGGCAGAAATCCAGAACACTCGTCTCTGTTGAAAGAAAGCCCGCGACACGGCCGATAATCATCGTAAACGTCGTCGAAATCGTCTCCCTTTATCGTCGCCTCCGTCGACGAAGCGTACCGCGAGAATGAAAATTCTATGTATCTCTGACGTCAAAGCGTACAGTGCTTTCCAAGCGTACGACGGTTGACTAGTTGCGCGAGGAAATTTTGACAAATTTTTTAGTAATTCCTCGTAGATCGCCGGATCTATTTGCATGTCTATGAGAATTTCTCGTGGAAAGAACGGGAGGATTCTTCCTTCATTTAAATGCAGATGATTCGCTGCACGGACTGATCACGTTGATCTCGCCTTCAACTTGTGCAGCCTGGCTACGCTGTGCTCGTAGATCGATCGAGTCTTTAGTAACCGACACCGATGAAACGTTGTATGACGTAATATATTTCAGGAAGGGGGAGGTGGAGGCTTGATGTTTTTTGGAAAATTTTCGCAACTCTCCATTTCGAACGATATCTGCGCACCTTTTTCTGCTTTCACTTTCAAATCTCTCCTGGGGTAAGCCTCGAAACCGAAGATGCGAATAGGGATACGCGTGATTGATGAAAATGAAAATTTTAGGCCTCCTTTACCATCGGTCATTCAAATATTTCCACTTGCGAGAGAGAGAAACTGCCACAGGTTTGCTTGTAATTTCTTCAAAGCGATCGACCAATCGTGGTCGACGTTTTTCGTTTCTTTAATTCGTCGACCCAAATTTCGAACCTCGTCTCTGTCAAATCAGAGGATCTCCTTTGTTCTTTGATAATGGCTTCGATGAAATCGTTTTCAAGTCAATGTCATAGTAGATGTACGAAAAATGAAGGGGAAACGTGGGAAAGAGGACAATGTAGAGAAATATTCGTGCATTTCACGTGGTTTTTTTAAGAATTCTCAAGCGAGATGCAAATATCACCAAACGGATAAGATGGAACAGTTTTACTGACAGGTTGTCGCATCTTGACCTATCCAACGAATGCTTCGCCACCGATTGATCCACGCGTTCCACTTCTCACGACTCTACCCCGCCGAATCGGAGGGTTGATTACTCAAGAAATCGCCGTGATTCCAACACTACCACCGCGTCTCCCCTGACCTTGCCCTGCAAACTTCCACACCGTTCCGTCCCGTCCCTTGGAACGATCCACGCCTCTGTTCGTCAATCGGCTGAACGTATTGGAGCGGTCCACTCGCAAAAAACCCTCTCTCTAATAACCACCGTCGTAAATACACTCGAACGATTCGACCTCTTCGATTTACCCAGCCAGCAATTACGTTCTAATATTCATCCACGATTAAACGTCCTCCAATGGTCAACAGGGTAATAGTGTCTACCAGAAAGAAAGGGAAAAAAACAAAGCAAAAAACGTGAGTACAGACACCGAGGGAAATAGTCTGACGAAGAGTGGACAAATAGACGAAGGCAGAGAAAAAGACAGAGGGAGGGAAAAAGCGCAAGAAGTCCGGTGGCGCATCACGAGACCGCAACGATCGTGATACCATTTAGCGTCACGTACGACTAAAAGAGCCAACGAATCCGACCGCATGATGGATCGTACCGATAAGAATATCCCATGGAACGTGTCCGATCCTCTCAACGGCGTTATCCGCGCTGGTTAAGCAGGGGTGGTTCCGTCCATCGCGTTTCTGGATCCTATCGCCCTGAGGATCGATCGTGGTCGGGTGCACACGCGCTGACCGGTTGCGGTACGCGTTCGGGAAACGCGTCCCGGACACGTTTCGCATACTCGAGACAGACCAGGATTGCGATCAACCAGACGGAGGACAAGGATCTCCCCTCGCAAGATCCTCCTCCGTTTCTACGTTCTTCCGTGTCCTGGTCTCAATTTAACTCGATTTCTCCCTTGTCATCGCCTCCAGCGCCTTCGAAATTAAGCTTCGTTTGGGTTCCGGCCTCCACGCACCACTGCTGCTCCGTCGTCCTTGCTGGTTGTGACGCGCGCGTATGTATGTGGCGAGGCGCGCGCGCGCCCGCGCGCACTAATCAGCGTATACTCGCGTACGTTAATTCCGAGAATCAGCCGTGCGGCAGGCTGACCGAGTGGCAACTGAGACTCACCCTCTGTGGCGGCGCTGACTACCCCCCACCCCTTCTACGCGCCACCGTCGCCGCGCGTCGCTTGCCCCTTCTACAAGGCAACCTTCCCGACTCCGCGACGCTCGCGCTCTTATTCTTGCGTCATTTCGTCTCGCGACTCCTTCGAATTTCCCTCTCGTCCACGATACACAGTGGAAGCATGTATCCCTTTATATACTTCGATTACGAGTCTGATGTAGTGACAGAGTAATCGCAGGTGATGTTGGCGATGGAAATATGTGGCGAGAAGAATGTAGTGATGGCGAAATCTGTGTAATGAACACATTTGTACATTTACGAATGAAATTTTCAAAATCTCATCCTAAGGGCAAATTGTTGGTAGATAGTTTTCTACTCAGAGTAGAATGGAGGGAATCGTTTAATACAAACTAAAAGTGAAGGGTATATTTGGAAAAAATATAACAAATAAAAGATAGACGAGTATTCTATATATATGTATATATATATATTATATATATTTTTTATGAAGAATTGTAGAAAATTCCTGAAGATAGGGTTCTGTAAAATTATTGCAAGAAATTATTGTCTAATAGATGTGAACGATGGAAATGTTTCTCGCCACTGTACCACGTTCTCTGCCACGTGGATCCCCTGCTGACCTACATTCCTTTACGTCACAGGGATATCTTGCTTTCGTAAAACTAGCAACGATGTGGAAACGTACAAACGACGAATGCATCCCGCATAATTATAATATAATTATTTTGTCTTAACCCCTTACCTTCTGACCTCGAGTTACATCCATGACGCAGGCAATTATGTATCATCTCTATACTCGAATTAAAATTTAATTTTAATTTCACTTATCATTTCAAATGGTAAGATTACTTGATTAGTAAAAAAAATCTCATGTTTTGAACTTGACACAGTATTGAAACAGCGAATATCTAACGCTGGACGCGTAGTTGTGGAAGAAATCGTAAGACAAAGGGTTAATTTCAAAATTTCCAACAGAAATTAAAAATATTTAAAATCTCGCGTATTTTATTGCGAGCTAATACTTTAAAGAATACATTGGTTCGACGGTTATGGATTAATTCGAATGGACTAGAAATTTATTGGATTTAATGGGGAAACAATGTATGTACGGATGTAACATACGTGTACATGCGAGAAGCGAGACGGACCAGCGCTAGAGGCATCTCGTTATCCGCGAATTTCCGGCCAAGCTGTTTACAGTCTTAACCAACGACCTTTTAATTACTTCAACGACGTACGGCCACAAAGTTTCTCGACTTTGAGGACTACTTCCGTGAAACGTGCTACGTTAATTACGTTTTCTTCCGTACTTCCTCGTTGCATTGTGGTAGACTTTTTTTGTTGAAGAATATAGGTGGTTGATGACGAAAATGTAGAATACCGAGTACTTTTATCTGTTGAGTAGATCCTCGAGAATACTCGTTTAATCATATTTTGAAAGGAAAAAATTATTTTTTCTTCCACGGCCAAAAGGGCAACCCTACAACTCTTAAACTAAGGGAGTGGTTCATAGAACCCATATATCCAAAACGTTTATATTCAATAAATTCGAACTCTGCTTTTCGTATCAGTTCGTGGCATTATGACAATTTAAATACTACTATTTCCTGAGATTTATATAAAACTTTCTTTAAAAAACGATATCTTTTAGTAGAAATATATAAAAAGAATAGTAAAATCGATAGTCTACCCCTGAATCAAGGCTGGATCAAGGCTCAGAAGTTTTCAGAATGAGTATTGGTGTGAGTAAACTAAAAAAAAATATCAAATTATACGGTGTGATGTATATAATTGGATCGTTTCTGAAGAACTGAGGTAAATATGTGGTGGTAGAACCACAGATAAGGGAGAATGCACACATACTGTTACACAGTGGACCACGACGTAGTTTGAACTGTTTTAGCCTTTCGTAGTCGACGATCGTGTATAGATATTGTTTGCGGTGGTAATCGCAAATGAAAAAAGAATGCGCGGAACTAAAAAGAAAGATGAGGAAGGAAGAAGCTGACAATGAGAGAGGGTTGTTTCGATCGAACTTGTCGAAAGGAGGGCGCCACCTCGTCGGCCACCCTATTTGCCAGACCGCATCACTTACAACCCCCCCCCCCCCCCCATAATTACTATGCTAGTTTATCGCTCCACTTGAACCATTTGCACTATGAAATCATAAGATATTCATTTTTATGGTGCTGCTTGTTGCTTCTATCGCTCATGTTCCTTACCCCCTTTTTTCTTTTTGTTGCTAAAATGCCCTTCGAAATTATTTTCTTTTTTAGCTTTTATGTTGTTCTTACAATATTAAAACTATCAAGGCAGTAAAAATGACAAATTATTACGTGAATATTCTATAAATTCGATGGCTTATCTCATGCATGTTTTACAAATATATTATGGTGTATTCGTAACGATCTTTCACGTTTCTGGGTACAAAATTTAGAGAAAGCTTTGTCTACCTTACATTGTGCATTTTTTGACACACTCTTCTTACACATTTCTACTTCTTCGGTAGAAATAAATACGCTTTAATCATAGATAGTACTAATATAAAAAATAAAAGATAATTCGAATCTTTAAACCTTCGCTCTAATTGTTTCTGTCATTAAACCTAATACTTCTCTAGCAACGGTAAACAAATATTATCCAAAGCGATAAGAGAGTTAAATATCACGGTGACTCTTGAAAATGAAACAAGTACGTCGATGGCCCTGGTTTCGTGCACACGAACGGAATATTTACGCGAGTAACTGTCGCACACGTGCACACTTTGATTTTCTAACGCTAATTGCGAGCCGCGACCCGCGATCCGCTAGCTCTCGAGGCCCTAAAATTAATTAATGGAATACCAAATGACAAGTCGCGCCGAGGCCTCGTTCCCCGGAAAATGCGAAATAAAACGGCGTACAGCGATCGTGCCGCGAATATCAATGCTCCCTTCGTTGTCAAGAACCAGAGTCTCGTCCTCGTTAATGACATACCACCCTATCATTATTTATCCCCTTCTTTACTCTGTCTGTCTCTCTCTCTCTCTTTCTCTCCTCCTTCCTCATTTTCCTCCTGAGTTTCTTCCTACTTTCCACTTTTTTTGTCTTTTTTTTTCAGAGCCAAGAGAGAAGATGATCGCTATGATGATCATGTTTAACTTGTACTTCAGTTAAGCCGCTTTTCTACATGCTTCGATTCATTAAATCATACCTCAAGCAAGTTTCATTACGAAAATAGCAACTTCGATACGTACCAGAGTGATTTATAGGTATGTTCTATTTTGAATATGTTCTAAATAAGATTACTTATATTTAGTTCTTTCGAAATGGGCAACGCAGCAATCAAAGTTTTGGAATATACCTCAAAATATACGTAATACAACGCAAGGAACAAGAAAATATTTGTTTTAAATATATTGACTAATTAAAAAAAAAAAAAAATTGATTATTTACTTTTAAATCTTGTCTTCATTCTGTACAGTTTTCCCATACTATTTTTGTCTATCTTGCGTAAAAATATTACGACAAGGATATTCCATTTAATCTTAGATTTGCTATGAAACAATATAAATGTAGTCAATAATCTGCTCAGATGATGAGACAAACCGAAATAGAATTGTTACTTGCCCGAAGACTTCACTCTCTGTCGACTATTTAAGCGAAATTCACTTAGACACCTAGTCTCCGCAAAAATCACCAAAAATCCATAATTGTTTTATTATTTCGTATTGCCTTCAATTTTCTTCGTTATGTGGCTTTAGTTTTGGGTCTTGGTATACTTGGAACATTGAGCGATATTGAAAATAGAGTAAAAATTTCAACTGCAAGACAATCATCCGCTTTAGAACGGTAATAACTACCTCCAAATATAAGTATTGAAAATATATCATAGAAACTGAAGGATGTAGAGAAAACAATCTTTTTCAAATTGTATCTTCTTAAGTAATCTACCAGTAATCCAAAAAGTCAACTGGAAAATTTTAAGAAAAAATGATTTGCTTAAATAATATATACGAAATTTTTATTCTTTAATCATTTTTGTGGTTGAATGCAAAATATTCCAAAAACACGTCACCTCCATTTTAATCCATAGTTCACAACTCACATAAACTTGCACAAAAGTTGACATTATTGACAAAATTGACATTAAACAAGAAAAATTGTGTGAAAAATAAAAATTTTAAGTACATAATAAGCTATGTCTATAAATTAATATAATATATTTAAAAAACAAGTGATTTTTTCCCAAAATTTATTGTATGATTGGAGATTTATTACTTGAAAGTATACAACTTGAATAAAAACTATTTTCTATATTCCCTAAGTTTCTAGGACATCACAAACAATACATTGGCAATTGTCTCAATTTTGGAACTTGCTTCACCCCGCTAATATGGACAATTATTAATAAAAAAAATCTGAAATCTCCATCATAAGTTTTACGCAAAATCAGTGTTGCTCCTTTATAATATGGTGTTCTGATAATGTTCCCTTATTGGAAAGGAAGATGTAATTGGAACTATAATGAGATCTATGAATAAGTATAATAATTTGCTGATATCATAAAACATAATAAAACATTATATTCTAAAAATAATATTTCACATGATTTATGTCTATAATTAATATAAAGATGTTAATTTAATGTTGTTTTACCATTGTTACAAATATTGGCAACCTTTCTTTTTCCACAATTTTACTTTATGGTAAGACCTTTTCTTGAACTTCAAGTGATAAAATTATAGCAAATACAATGAGGACGAATTGATAATTACACGTACACGAACATGCAAAACAAAAGTTTCCACGACAGTATTGACTTTAGTTACTTTATTATATAGGATAATTTCAATAATAAAAGAAAAAGAAAAAAAAGTCAATCCAGTTTTATTGTAACAAAAATCAACAATCATCAAGGAACAATAGTTTTATTTAGAAGTTACAAATATACTATATTCTTGCAACCTAGTCATACTTAATCCTTAGATTCTTTTTCTTGGGATTCCTTCAGGAGGGCACTTGAGATACCTACTTTCTTCAATTCTTCTACTAGCTCTCCAT
Organism: Xylocopa violacea; assembly: GCA_963969225.1. Taxonomy (NCBI): domain Eukaryota; kingdom Metazoa; phylum Arthropoda; class Insecta; order Hymenoptera; family Apidae; genus Xylocopa; species Xylocopa violacea. Next base: position 29,834,354 of record CAXAJV010000004.1, read on the forward strand.
TTCTATGCATTTCTAAAAGTATGTCACACCCACCCACAAATTGTCCATCTATGAACACTTGCGGTATTGTGGGCCAATTGGAATAATCCTTAATACCTACATAAAAGTTATTATAATAACGCTTGGTAATAGTAGCATCGCTTGATTTAAAATTTGTTCCTAACTAGTCTGATATTTGTATTTTGCATAATATTACCTTGTCTAAGTTCTTCATTTTCAAGAACATCATGTGCATCATACTTTACATTATGCATCCTTAATATCTGTACAACAGCATTACTAAAACCACACTTGGGACTGTCTGGAACACCTTTCATGAATACCACTACCTTGTTTTTCTACAAAAACCACAAGTAACATAAATTTAAGTTAAAACATGTAATCTTTGTAGAATCAACAATAGTTGTTTAAGCATATTCTTTTAAGTAATTACTTTCTTACAGTACAACTTTTATTTATGTTACATAATTCTATCTACTCGATAATCTATAATTTCGACGTATAATAAGCGATCATTATACATATTACGTATATTTCATAATTTAAGATTAGAAATAATAGTGTATCTATACTTACTTTAACAAGGTTAGCAATCTTATCAGTAGTTGTCGAAAAACTTCTGATAATTCTGAAAACACTAGAGGAAATCATATCTTGAACACAGTTGTTCAAAATTTGATCAAAACTTAAATTTTTAAGGCAAAAACAACACGAGAGGTTATCCAGTCAACATAGTAATCAAGAATGGGTTACGCCATGTTGATTTTCCCTTCTTATTTACAGCACAGACGAAGAGTAGGATAGATCTATAACCGCGTGCAGTTTCGCGTCTTATGAACTGAAATACCGACTGCGCAATAAGGCAAAACTTCTGTTGTTCGTAAAAATATTGCGTTTAAATTCAATCAATCGAAATTATAATCTTTTACACAAACTAATTCCACAGTGTCCTGCAACACATGTAGTAAAAATTGTATATTTGCTCTTACCAAATATTATATAATATACAACATCTTGTCTTCGATGCGGAAACTTATTCAAATCTGGCTTTATGATTACATTTTGGTTATTCTGTGGTACTTCTCTAATGTAATAAATTACTTTCTGCGAGGAAGAAAAATAGTTGAAATACATTTGTTTATAATAGTCTTTATAGAAGCCATAACGTGTTACCAAATTGCACAATATTTTTAACCAATCAAGTTCAAGCATATGTAAAATTCAAATTTTTTTCTTTCTCATTCTTGCTTTAAATTTTTATGTTTAACTTAAATAAAAGTGATCATCCATATTTAACATATTAAATATTGTGAAATGAAGACATCTTGCATATATTGTGTTAATATTTTGATACAAATCAGTAGTTTAGTTTGGTAAAATGTGTTGCAATTTTTCTCCCTCTGGTTTGTGCACATATACACACATATACACGTATGCACATATACACACACATACTCGTGTTTGATTTGTCTTAAAGGAAATAATGTTTGTTTTACAGACAAATTAATCACAAAATCAACAATCAAGCAAACATGTAAAAATATGATGCAAGCCTTTTTTAGATGCTCTTCAAGAATTAAAAACTAAGTCACTACCAACTTCTAAAGATTTCTATCATAATTAACACTTATTTAAATTGGCCATTAAATAGTAAACAATTGTTAATTTATGTATATATTTTGTTACAGATGACAAAATAAAGAACAAAATATGCTACACAAGGAAGTGTTGCAGTCTGCATTCTTCCTCTGTGCAAATACAATAAAAATATAAGTTTTTGTATTTTAAAACAAAGTAAATTTAGTTATAATATTCATAATAAGATACATAACATAAAGGTATGTAATAAGTGCATACTATAGATAGACCACCTATAGATAGATAGCTAGATAGATAGATATTGTATATAATACAAAAAATTAAGTTCTCTCAATTTTCAGGATATGAAATCCCTGAAGTCAAGGAGTCTAAACACTTGTAGTCACCTCAGGTTGCCAATATTTTGGTGCAACATGTAATCAGTCCTTCAGTAAGTTACAAACATAAATGTTTTATTTTATAGAAATAGGCAGAACAACATACAAGAACCAATATGGTTTTGTGTAAAAAATGATTAAGAACTTATTTTACATTTTATTATATCAGACAAGGATTTTCTTATCTTGTTTTATTACCATACTTATCTTGTCTTATTTCTATACTTTGTTAGTGTGTTAAACAGGTGATAAGTCAGATAATTGACTGATCTTATAAATCAGATAGTAATCTTAAATTCGTTCTTGTAATAATAATTTTTGTTAATGTTTGACACATGCACTAAAAGTACAAAGTGTGCACATGAAATAAAGATATTCCCCATACATATAAATGTAAAGAATAGATTTGAAATGTATGCAATGTTTACGTATCATATGTAACAACAATATCTAGATATAAGTGCAAAATATATTCTATGCATATATATACTTTCATTAGAAGCAAATATTAGGAAATGGCTAGCATTTATTTTATGTTTATTAAAAAATAGGTGTGAAATAATATATTATATGAAATATATACATACATAAATTGAAACATTGACAATAACATATTCACAGTGAATAAACACAGTGAATAAATATTACTCAATCATGTTTATATTTATAAATGCAACCACAATTGTACGTTTGATGATTTGACAACTGTAACTCTATGTCATATGATATGTTGAATTTGCAAACACGACACAGGTGATCTACTAAAAACGCAGTTGTGTATACGTGGCCTGATGCGAATTAATCAACGGCAGAAATTAAAATTAAATTTCAAAGTAAAATTACCGACGGATTCGTCGGTAATTTTATTCAACAGTTACCTAACGAATTGTAGATTTATCGATCAATTTGAAAACATCTCTACACTATGATTATAAACAAAATTATTAAAGAAACTCTATCACCTGCTATAATTAAGCTCGAAAATATTCTATTCTAAATCTTATTCTAATCAATTTATTATCGACTCGTTCAAGTTTGTAGGCAAATATAAGTATTATACTTTGTTCAGTGGAAATTGGTACCATTTTACCTCTAATAGGTTAAATTTTAGTTCGATTAATCACAAACACTTACATGTTCTGCGCGGACAGATTTCCGTTGACTTCAGTCTCGTTATGTCTTGTACGCGCGTGCATCCCTTGTCGCAAAGCGAATATTCTTTCCTTTCTACGTGGTATTAAATTGAATATCGTAAGATACAAATGTTAAAAAAGAAACACAAGTGTGAAAGAAATGTGATTTTACAACTTTCGACGTAAATTATTCAATACTGGTTCGTGGATCCAAAATATTCATTGGCTGTTTCTTCGAACCGCCTCTATAACCTTTCATTGAAAAAATTAACCTCGTAAATGAAATTAACTACCCTTATATATTAAATGTAAGTGTAATTGTTAACCAGTAGGATCACTCGCAGCTTCGACACGGGGGTAAAAGGCTTTCAACCATTCGGAACTGACAAAAATCATCTGAAGTTGTTCTGTTCTTACGTTCTTTACTCTAGCAAGTCAAATTTCATATTAAAGTTTATGCAAATTACCTACCCTTTTATACTAAAAGTGAGTGCAAGCGTTAACCAATCAGATCGCTCGCAGCATCTACTCAGATATGAAAGATTGTCGTCCAATCAGAGCTCGATGCTGCTAGCGATCTGATTGGTTAACGCTTGCTTCCACTTTTAGTATAAAAGGGCAGATTTAATTTGCGCAATGTTTAATGTTAAATTTGACTTGGTCCAGTAAACAACGTAAGATCGGAAGAAGTTCAAGAAGCTGTTCGGACACTCTCATTCAACACATCTACAACTCGACCGCTGTTCTCTAAACATACAAACTGTACAAGTATTTTACTTGCTACAGTAAATAACGTAGGAACGGAACAAGTTTAACAAACTGTTCTAACTCTCTCTCTCTCTCTCAATAAATCTACAACTCAACCGGTGTTCTCTAAACATATAACCTCTCCCTTAATAAATCTACAAGTCAACTAAACTTCCCTAATCATACAAACTGTACGAGGAACCATTGGCTGCGGAAGAAATCTCGAGAAATCCGTGAGTACAATTTACATTTGTTCTTGCGAAGATACATTTTCTGTAACACATAAAATCTCATTTCTTACGACGAAACTTTTCGAAATCTTGTAATTTATTAAATTTTGGCTGAAAAATGGTAGTTTTTTGTATAATCAATTACTTTACGTGGAAGAAAAAACGATTTAAATATATTCGTTCGCAATAGATAAAATTATTTCGTACTTTTGACTGGACACGTTCATAAGCGCATGCGCGAGATTCGAATTCCTTGTACAATAGTTCAAGCTGTCATGGAGGTAGCGTCTCTTTTCATTTTCATTTTAAATTTTCATTTCAAAGTCGATTAAGAAGTATTTGCATAGTTAAAATGTTTAAAAAAGTGAAAATATAGCCGTTTGAACGTGTTGAGCCAGTTTGCGACAGAGATTTGCAATTAATATCGGAGAAATGTGAGTTGAAATATTTTGTCCTACTGACGCATATGTTACAATATTCGCAATAATTATTATGTGAACCATAGACTGATATATGTAATCATATTGTATTTACTATAATATTACAATATTGTATAATAAAGCTTGATTTCATTTTTTCCTACAAATGTATGTGAATAAAGAGAGCTATGTAAATTTGTCGACGATAATAGTTGTACGCTGTGCTATTGATTGTGTCTTTGTTTGATTTTTCCTGGAAATCATGTTTTCGAATTTAGTGTTCTGTTTGCAGCGTAAGCGGAGTGGGAGAACACCGAAGTCAGCAAATGTGGAAGCGAGATGCGAAGTGGTACGGCTTGTTAGTGTGTGTTACTCCAATGTACCTGTCGAAACCTGTCGAAACCTGTCTCGCTGCTTCCGAGGTACGCCGCAAACCTGCTTATCGACTGCTTTGTATTTACACTTGTTATCCTATAAGCATCCTTATTGTTCCCAACTCCTTATTCAATTGATACTCTTGGTTAATTGTATATTGAACGTAATTATTATTATAAATGTAAATCAACTTTTTGGATTTCCTTTGTCTACTTTTTGCTTGTGCACTGTTTGCACTTTTGATACGTGATTTGAGTTTGATTATTGTACAATTTTAATATAATTGATAGTATTTTTATACATTTATGTGCAATCAGTTTTGTTTTGTTCTGTTACAGAACAAAACTGTTGTGCTGTTGTGAATTGCACATTTAAACTGAGAAATAAGGATGTATGAATATCATAAGGATAATGCAGCAATAGGAAACGACATACTTTTATAGAGGTTTGGTAATATTGCATTTATTATTAAAAAAGATATGCCATAAAGATGATAGAGGTATTTCCATGCAAGAATTTATATTATTTTTTTTAATTGATTCATTGTGTGGTAACATATGAATTTTAATTCATAATATAATGATATATTTAACTCATAATATAATGAGTAGTAATTGATTAACTTATTAACGGTTCTTATAAACATTTCTTAATATTTTATAACATATAATATAATTAATTAATTAGTAAAATTCAATACGTTTTACATTCTGATGGAAAATGATCAGAGTAGACATCATACAGATCACTCATGAATTAATCATAATTAATTTGCAATAATTGCAAATATTTTATAATACTTATATATGATATTTTACATCTATGCATATATTCCACACAGTTTAGTAGCTTTAGAAGAAAGTTATTTCTTGAACAAACGCTCGATGAGAAGAAAAATAATATTTTTAAAAAATGGTGTAATATTTATTTCTACCCTTTGTTCCCCCACTAATAACAATTTTCTTCCAGAAAATTTTGGTGACCGCGCGCAATGCGGTCGGTAGAGTCAGTGTTTGCTGCGTATAACTATTTCAATATTTTTTTTATTTTTTATATTATTATAATTTTATTCAACTTTAGATTACAATTATATTTAATCTTTCATAGTAATCATACGCGATAATAGAGTCAGTGTTTGCTTCGTAAATTATAATATTATAGTAAATTTTTATTATATTATATTAGACTTTTATTTTTATTTTTTTATTTTTTGAATTTTTGAAATACTTATTTTCGGTATTAGAGTCTCATCATCGCCTGCTTCAAATGGATCTTGCTGTGCTCCAGGAGCCAAAAATGTAATTATCTTTAATTAATAAATAATAAATTTATCAATAAAAACTTTGGTAAACCAAATCCTAATAGTTTCGTTTCTCTTAAAGTTTTACAGCTATTACTTGCACCATGGATTCATCTACCACTTCTTCCAGCCTGACGTCTTCGGGCTTGAGGATGTCCCCCCCAGAGGTAAGCAATATTTTTTGATATTATTTCTTAATTGATTCATTGTGTGGTAACAATACGAATTTTAATTCATAATGTGACTTTCTCCAGGCGTTTGCAACATCTTTTACAACTTCCCTGAGGCACCAGCAACATCTTCAATGACTTCTACCCGAGCTACTCTACTCATCGTCCGGTGAGTCGCATGCTTTCAAGTCCCTCTGGTCATTCACCATGTCGTAGGACGAAAGGTCTGAATCGGCACGAGTGACTGGTTGTAATTACGTAGAATTGCTTTAACGAGCATAGTGACCATGGGTATACAATTATACCTGTGAATAATAATTGTTATTTTGTGTGTGTCATTTATTAGATCAGGTTGTTTTTATGTAGTTTTCTTGCACTTCGCGTTTTTAAATATTACAATATAATTTTAATAATATAACAATAATAGTATATGGATAATTAATAAATAAATAAATATGAGTTATATAATGTTTGTGATCCATACACGTCCAGTATGAATGCCTAGAAAATATGAAAGTAATACATTTTATATGAACATTTACTCAAATGAAATATTAATATCAATCATAATGTTACATGCATATATATATATATATATCCTTGATAGATCTTATATGAATAAATATATAATAAGTATCACAGCTGCTTTAATTTGGCAGTATTTAATGGTGAAGTCGGATACCCTCCGACTTCGTTTTAGTGACAATTATAATTATTATGAATTAATAATGATGACGTGTATCATTGTTGCTGTAATTATACACAATATTTAATATTTAACGATAGCTAATTAGATTGTTTGCATTCACTGAGAATATTAAATGTTCCAGTCATTTAATATTCATATTAATATCGTATGATAGAAAATATCTGATGAGTTTATACTTGTTGCAATTAGAGATTTTAAAATATTAAAATTTATTTATCTTACCGCAATTATGTTAAATTATATGTGCAAGAAGACATTTCATGACGAGTAGATTTTGAAATCAAAGCATCCAACTTGTTGAACAGCATTTTCATATCTTAGAATATTTGCTTTGATGACGAGATCGCTCGATAATTACAATCATTTTATATCATATACCCTATTATATACCCTACTATTATTACATACCCTTGATATACTCTACAAAGATTTAGAGAATTTAGATACAAAGAATTTAATTTTGTTCAGATCACGACTCATTTTTCTATTATATTCTATACATTATAATTTTGGAATGGATTATCGCGTTTGTGTTTTAGTATCTTGATTAATTATATTGTTGTATCGAGTTTTTTATTTCACGAAGAATTAATTTCGTGTTCGGTTCGAGTAGTTTGTTGTTGCCTCTATTGCGTCCCAGTATCTGGCCCCTGCCCCGTTGCGTAAGGCCCCCGGTTATTCCGACGGGCAGACGGGGTGGCTCGCCACCCTCACCAAGGGTATTGGTAGCTGTGGACTGCGTACTAGATACTGCACTGGGTTCACGGCCGGCTGATTGAGCGTATCTCAATCCCTGCCTCATGGGAGGTCGTGCCTGGAGTGTCACCGTCGGCACCTGGTCACGTTAAACATTTCGCGGACGTGAAAATACGTCAACCTATACTGGTGGCAGTAGAAGCAAACTTGTGTACATTTTGTTCGGTCGTTTTTTATTATTTTTTATTTGGGATTTAATGGGACCGTATTGGGAATACGCAAAAATCCTATATGACATAGGTATTCCGTTATATCGAGGATGAAAAGTCCCTCGTTTTGTTCGCGTCGCGTCACATCGCGTTTTTCCATTCCATAAATTATATTGCTAGAATTAATTGTCGAATGAGCTCGTTTCTTTCATTTTCTTGGTCAATATTCAAGTTAATTATTCCATTGCATAGAGGTTTATGAGTATTGAGTGAAATAAATAAAGTAAGGGTTCCCTGTGTGAGAATAATAAAAATAAAATAAAGAATAAACTGAATAAAGATATATTGTACTAATCACTATATTTAGATTAGGATTTTCAGCTTCCTTTTCCGTGCTCTTTGCCAGGACCCCATTCACGTGCCCAGGTGCTACTTGGGTGGGGAAAAGGTGATGAGCACGATGATTCCCCTACTAGTTTATAAGATATTTTCGCAACTGATATGCTAGTGTATCGTGCACGACGTAGTTTACACATTGTGTGTATGTGTGGTTAGGTTGTGGAATTACGTCGTTCCTTATTAAACATTAATTCTTGTATTCATTGTAGTAATAGCACAAAATATACTATTACTTACAATAATAGTAGGTACCAAGTTTACTCTTACCAAAGTTCAATAATGATATCAAATTCCATACCATTCATTTTAGTAGCTTCTCTACTTTCTTGCTCACAACGATAATAATGGTATCAAACCTAATACCATCCATTCTGTATTTAATGAAATTTATTTAATTAAAATTGAAATAAATAAACGTTGAAATTTACACAAATGCTTTGCTCGCATTGTACGCAATGATCACTAGCATCCCTCAGATTGTATGACAAGGTACGTACAAACTTTAGAAAGTGTGCAAGGTTGTGTGTAAGTGTCGCGAGAATTCCGTGTGTTGTATGCATGTGTTGGTATGAGTCTGTTGCCATTTTTTAAATATAGCGTTAGGTAGGTAGGTAGTATACTTCTGGTATGTTTGACTGGTAGATTTAAGTAGGTAGGGCCGGGCAAGTTGACCACAGTCTCCGATCGGGCAGGCGCGTTTTTTCTCGCGTGGTTCAACTTGTTTCAGGAAATCAGATTTGAATCATCGACGGTAAAGCTGGCGTGAACGGAGAATGCCGTTCGCCACTGGCTTTACCCTATCGATTTTTCGAATCATCCCGCGGTCGCGGTCGCGATTTGTCGAAACGAACGTTTTCTGCTTCTTAGGTTCGGCACGTTTGCACGGACGACGATTCTTCAAATCGTTGCTCGTCTTGCGTGTCTCTCGCTTAATTTTTCTGATCTATTTTGCTGCTTTATTTGCTGGGTTGATTCAAGATTCTGGGCATTGCGCCCGAAGAAAGAAGAGGCAATGTGCCGAAGAGGCCCAGAGAAGAGGGCTGCAACGAATGACTCTGCATTCGGAAATGCTGGATTCTGAATGCAAAGTCATTACTTGTTACTGCTTTGTCACTATGCTCGTTACTTTATCTGCCAGAGTAGAATACCTGGCCACATCATTTTGGGCAAATCGCGGATTCACTTTTTAGTGTTGCGAATTATTAATTACGGTTTGGGTTAGAGTTGCGCATAAATCCAGATCGCGATATTAATTAGAGTTGCGTAGAAATGTTAATCGCGATATTAATTAGAGTTGCGTAGAAATGTTAATCGCGATTGCTCCTTTAGTGTTGCGATACATAAGATCGCGATTGTTTGTTGTTTTGCTTTGAAATAAGAATGTATTATATTTGTTTCAATGATCTTAAAGTTAAGATAATTAATTAACTTTGATGTTTTTAATTTGCTATTTAGTGTTGCGACTTATAAGTAACGCGAGTATTATAAAGTAGAGATAATAATTTTCAATTGTTAATTTTACTTTCATTTAGTGTTGCGATAAAAGAGAATCGCGTTTTCAAAGTAGCGTTGCGATTGTAATAAATAAAATGCCCAAGACTTCCACTGATACTGTGGAACCATACACACAAGTTACCACTGTAGCTGAAAGAGCTACATTGCACCTATAAAATCTTCCACTTGCACTAATGGAAGTATGATCTTGCACTTAGAGTCACCAAAGTAGCTGGAAAAGCTACATTGCACTTGGTGACATTGCACCTAAACAGATCATTTCTCTAAAATCTGTTTTATTAGTGTTGCGTATTTAAATTATGGGTACATAAATTAATTTTACGACCTATGAAAAGCACCCTCGTGTGAGTGCTCGCGTATTGCTTTTTTCATGACGCACCTACGCGATTACCTTTTATATATACTTCATTTCATATTTAATAAATTAGTGTTGCGAATTATAAAGACATGGCTATTTTCGCGATATTTTTGCTGATTTTTTTCTTGATTGATGATTTTGAAATACTCTTCACTTCACATTTAATGTACTTTTCAACGAAGAAGATAAAATATTTCACTCATCATTTTTAATGACAAAAAATTAATCATAATGGGTGTTATGTTTATCTTTATATCGTTGCAAATCGAGCGTTTGTCACAGAATAAACGATAACAATTATTTTTTATTAGAAGGTAGTTTCTCATTTGTACAATTTAAATCTTTTTAATGGTTACTTTTATGACTGATCTGTAAATATTCTATATATGGTTTGTACGTTATTACTCATGACAACTTTAAAAGTTGTAAAGTATTAAGGAATATAACGAAATTATTAATATTTCATTATAGTATTATTATTATTATTTTCTTTTTTTTTCTTTTGAAAGAAATTAATATTTTCTATGAATTAAAGGCGAATTCTTAATTTTGCCACACCACAAGATATATAATATTTCACTAAAATAATGTTTCGATGTCTAACTGTATCTTCCATATCTAAATGTATTCTTTTGGTTTTAATATGTGCTTTTATTAATCCATTGAATAAGTTTGTTGTAGGTTTTAGAAAGATATTTAGGTCATTAACTTAATGCAGCAAAAGGATTAAATAAATGTGATTACTTCACAAGTTACAAAGATGAAAGTATCACGCAGATGAAAGTATGGACATATTAATATTAATCAAAGAAAGTAAGCGACAAAAATATATATATAAAAAAGGGAACTTTTATGAAACCATATTATATGCGACTATTAATCAATTATGTGACTTTGTTACAGATCTAAAATTCTATAAGACGCTCGTTGAAATAATACAGCCAATATAATCAAATAAACGTAATGATTCTACAAATTAAGAGGACGAAAATATAATGATATACACAAATTATATCATGTTACGCAGATTGAAGAATGGTTATATACAATGACAAAAGGGATATTAGAATCTAAAAAAAGAGGTATATTACGGAGTCATATTTGAGTGGTAACATTTATTTTTATATATTTATATGTTATAATATTTTAACAAGCGCCCTGATGTGGCTGCTCTCGTATATAATCGTACATAAATTTTACATGTCTTTTGAATTTAATCAGTTAACTGTGTATACACGTCAATTCAAAGTTTTTTTATTTATAATATATTATATCTATATATTTATTATATAATATAATATAATATAATATAATATTATATTATATTATATTATGTCATATAATAAAAAAAGTATATATAATATATTATAATATTATAATTATAATTTTAATAATATTAATACAATTAATATAATTTTAATAATTATATAATATAATATAATATAATATTATATTATATTATATTATATATATATATACATTTTTATAACTGTTTATGTATGCCCTGCGTTCGAAGCAAATTCCACAGTTAACTGGTTAATTATATTTCTATTTTATGTGTCTCTCTTGTTTGTAAATGTTTTATGTATATATTTTCTATGAATTGTTTGTAAATGCTTTATGCATATATTTTCTGCGAATTGTTTGTGAAATGTTTTATGTGTATATTTTTGTGTTGTTGTTTTGCTTGTTGTACATCTTGTTTCAGATGTTCCAGTGTCTACAATTTTCTTACAACATGTTCTTACACCTAATTCTCTTGGTGTAATCATTCGATCTTTTCTATTGTAATTTCGCCGTAAATTACTTTGGTTTTGGTTTTTCTGGGTCCACATACGTATGTGTCGTACATTGTTTGTTGTTTTTGGGTTTGTGTTGCGCTGTTTTGTTGTGTTGTCTTTGTTTTTGGACGCAACATGGGTTCGAATCTATTAGATTTTTACACAGGCAGGTCGAAACATACTTAGATTTATTAATAGGTAGGAATCATTTCATCTATGGTAACGTTACCTGGGTTACGAAGATGGATATAAAATAATATACACATTTATATCCACAAATAATATCCACAACTTCCATTAGATTTTTACATAGGTAGGGTGAAACATGTTTGGGTTATTGATAAGTAAGAACAATTTCCCTTAAGTTTATGTAGATTTTTAGTTAGATAGGTAAGCTTTAAAATAGATTAAGTAGACTAAGTAGAAACAGTAGACTTGGTAGATTATGCATGATGTTAAGCATTAAGTAGATTTTAAAGTAAATTTTTAGTCAAGTAGAATATTGTTAGTATAACTTCATTTTTCCGCGAGAATTCTTTACGAAACTCATTTTATTGTACATTTGCATAGCGATTGAAGACTAAACGTATTGCAAATGTACATGAAAAGGAGGTTGTATTAAATAATAACTTATATAAAAGGAGGGAGGTTGGGACGTGGTTAGGGTGGGTCTCCATTCGCAGCAACCTCCACGTGGTGAGACCCGGGTACTATTTATTTAATATATAATTATTAGTTGCATCGTATAGTGATACGCTACAATTAAAAATTATATAGTAAATAATTAGAAGCAAATGGCTGCCATAGGTTAGTTTTATTTAAATTGATTTAGAATAAAACTTTGTAAGCCTAGTTACAATAGATAAAAGAATTTTGCGAATCAAGTTGTTCGTAGTAATTCTTTCGAACTAGGAGGCAAATGTTTTATCATTTTTTCGATAGTACGTTTTAATATTAATCGTTCGTATCAGCACAACTACTAGTTTAGTTTTATTTTTGATGATTTTGTGCTATATGATGAGTAACACTAAAAAGATACGATGGATGGATAGAGTCTTCGAACTGTGGGATACGTAGATAAATTAGGTAATTGAAACTAGTTTCTGGGCAGTTTAGACTGATATACTTATAAATATTAATCGTGCAAAAATCTACAGGTATTGTTGTGCTCTCTGTCTTTTAAAGAGAGAGAAAAATATGTGTGTTACATAGAGAGACTATCATTATTCCTACCCCATGTAAAGTTCCCAAGTCCTGCACAGAGTTTAGAAAATTTTAAGTGAATCGCAAATAACTTAAATGTAATACGTAGTCCTTAGCATGATACCGTTTTCGAGAGACTAATTAATCTTTCGAAAACGTTACCAAGTACCCAGGTCCACCAACGAGGAGGTGACTACGCAGGGACCCATCCCTATTTCCCTAATCCCATCCACCCTCCATTACATATAAGTGTTCTCGGTACAGAAGGTACCGAGGACTGACTCTACTTGAATTAAAGAAACCGAAATCCATAATACATTTTCTAAAATCTATCAGATATTTAGAAATTGCAGTATGGACTTTACGAAACGGGTGACGAGGAATGTCACTGACCTACCCGTAGAGAAGTTTCTAAAGTGACTCTACTAATACTTTCGGAGGACGAAAGTGTCTGGCAAAAGGTTCTACGATACGATACTCTAAATTCTATCACTCAACAAATTAAAGAAACAAACGAATAGAGCGTTCTAACGTGATGCTTCCCCCTTAGCCAATAGGCGAACCATACCCGACACGAATCGCAAACAAGTTCTGCCACGTTTTACATCGAAATAATCGAAACATCGCTCTCCCCAACGGAGAAAACAAACCCTACCTGAACTCCAACGAGGCCTAGCACTAGGCCTTGCTCTGCGATAAAGAACGAACCTCATGGAATCATCCGAATCCGTCTTGCAACAGGCCAAAGAGCCCAGCACATCGGGAGAGGAACCACTTGGGCTGAACCCCACCGTGAGCGCGTCCACGACTTAACCCATAAAGACTAGATGAGAACCACAAACAACACATCGGATTTACCGACTGTCCCACTGCGCGACGATGGAAGTCGAAATCTCAAGTGAATAGAGAAAATCGGGAAGCACAAAATTAGAGTGCTCAAGAGAAGGGATACAAGAAAAGGGGGTAGTTTTATTCTTTGGATAAGAAAACGTATTTCTTTACAATATGATTACAACTAAAGTACAGAGATTTACAATATATAAGTACTTAGGACTAATAAACCAGCGGCGAACATCAAATCATTAAACAAACATCAAACAACCCTCCATCCAACGGCGATCCAGCGGGGAACGGAAAAAGTAGAAAGAATTGGAATAAAGCAAAATTTAAGCGAATTTCCAAGCATCAAATATCAATTCATCAAATCATCAAAGGTCGAACCATCAAACGTCGAACCATCAAACCATCAATCATCGAACAACTAAATAACCCTCCATCGGGAGCATCCAGGGAACACCATAGAGAGATAGATATATTATGGAGGATTCTTTTAAACGAACCCCTGATTTTCGACCAACGTGTCTCTATCAGTAGAAACTTAATGATTTCATTATTGGCAACCAACAGATACAAGACAACGGATTCAAACAACTGTCGTAACGAAGTGATCAACTTGAGAATACCATAATTAAGCCTCGTCGTGATAAATGGGGGAAGTTGGGATAAAAGGGAATGGTTACATATTTTAAAATTTACAAAAATTACTACATAAAATTACAAAATTGCAAAAATGATCGTAAAAACTAACTTAAGTTAAACTATTAGCAGTCCAATTTAAAGTTTCAAAGTCCTGAAAAGGACTTGGAAAATTTAAATTGTATTGCAAAAGATTCGAAACTAAAAGTACCAGTGATTAAACTATTCTAATCTCTTACAAAGTTAATGAAATAATAGAGAATTCTTAAAAGTGAATTTATGAAATCTTTGTACAAGTGAAAAATCTATTTATCTCTACCAAAAATTACGAAACACAATTTTTTAACTCGTTTGGTACTTTTAGTATCGAATTTACAAATGTACTTATATTTACGCGCGTAGTCCTTAGCTTGATATCGTTTTCGAGAGACCGGTCTCTCGAAAACGTTACCAAGGGCCCAGGCCCACCCCGTGGAGGTGACTACGCAGGGGCCCATCCCTATTTCCCTAATCCCATCCACCCTCCATTACATATTTATGATCTTGGTACTGAAGGTACCGAGATCTGACTCTACTTCAGTTTAATACACGCGAAATCCATAATACATTTTCTAAAATCTATCAGATATTTAGAAATTGTAGTATGGACTTTACGGAAGGGGTGACAAGAAATGCCATTATCTTACTCGAAGAGAGATTTCTAAAGTGACTCTACTAACACTTTCAAAAGGCGAAAGTGTCTCGCAAAGGGTTTCACGGTACGATATTCTAAATTCTATTACTCTAGTTAAGTAACTTACTAAAGTTAAGAAGAGAAACTGAGTTGAAGCAAAAATAGAGCTAAATTTCGCGACGCGACCGAATAGAGCATTCTAACCTGATGCTTTCGCGTTAACCATTAGGCGAACCGTACCCGACGCGAAACGCGATCAAGTTATGCCACGTCTTACATTGAAACAATCGAAACATCGCTCACCCCGATGGTGAGTGCGGGTCCCACCTAAACCCCAACGGAACTAAGCACATGGATTGCTCTACGACGAAGACGAACTGAAGTAGACTGCCCCAAAGTAGGGTAGGTGCTACACGGTTCGTCTCCGCCGTGAGCGCGGCCATGGCTAATCCCGTTGAAGTCCAGATGAGCACCGCAAACAACACATCGAATTGATTGAGTTCCGGCTGTCTCATTGCATGACAGTGAAAGTCGAGATCTCGAGCGAATAGAGAAAATCTGCGAAGCACAAAGTTAGAATGCTCAAGAGAACTGAAAGTTCTGTCTTGATAAACGAGGGTGGGAAGAAAAGGGGGTGATTATTTCTCTCTTCTGGTAAGAAAATGTATTTCTTTACAATATAATTACAATTAAATTACAGAGATGTACAATATATATATAAGTACTTATGACTAATAAACGCACGCATCCCACGACGATCCCACGACGATCCCACGACGATCCCACGACGATCCCACGACGATCCAGCGGCGAACAAAGAGATTAAAGTAAATCAGAATCAAGCAGAAATTAAGTGAATTTCCAACCATCAAACATCGAACCATCAAACATCGAACCATCAAATATCTAACCATCAATCGTCAAACCATCAATCGTCGAACCATTAAACAGTGAACAATCAAACAACTCACCATCGACGAGACACCATAGAAACATAGAAGTGAGGGAAGTCGGGATAAAAGGGGGTGGTTACATTATTAAAATTACATTACATGAATGTACAAATATGTTAGCAATAATTAACTTAAATTACACTATTTGCAGTCCAATTTAAAGTTTCAAAGTCCTGAAAAGGACTTGGAAGATTTAAATCTTACTACAAAATACTCGATACTAAAAGTACCAGTGATTAAATTATTCTAATCTGTTGCAAAGTTAATAAAATAATAGAATGAACTAGCATCATGAAAAATTATTGAAAATAAGTCTATGTAATCTTTGTACAATTAAAAATTCTATCTATCTTTGTCAGAAGTTACGAATCACGATCTTTTAACTGATTGATCTTTTAGTATCAAGTTTACAACTATACTTATGTCTACGCGCGTAGTCCTTAGCATGATATCGTTTTCGAGAGGGCAATCTCTCGAAAACGCTACCAAGGGCCCAGGTCCACCACGTGGAGGTGACTACGCAGGGACCCATCCCTAAACCCTAATCCCATCCACCCTCCATTACATACATGTGTTCTCGACACAGAAGGTACCGAGGACTGACTCTAATTGAATTCAATACACGCGAAATCTACGGTACATTTTCTAAAATCTATCAGATGTTTAGAAATTGCAACGTGGATTTTACGAAACACGAAAGGGAACGTAGAAGTGAATGGAAGTATATATCATGTTCTTATCCAGAGAGAAATTCATGAAGTGGCTCTATCGACACTTCAGAAAACTTAATACGTTTCGCAAAAGAGATTACAATATGGTAAACGATAAACTTTATTATTTTCTACTCTTGAAAAATGAAATTAATAAAGGAATTAAAAGAAATTGAAGAGAAAAGTGAAAACAATATTCGCGACGCGACCGAATCTACTCTGCTTACTCACGTGGATCTACGTAATCACGTGGATCTACTAACTAAATGTTTCCGGCGCTGTCCACTTTCTAAACCACGATCTTTTCGATCCATGGAGCTACTCATGGCAGCGACTTACGTATAACATTAAGTTAGCGTGCTCACTACTTGCTTGCAACGTGCGATGCATGCAAGCGAGTACGCAGAGTAATAAAACTATTGCTAGTAAAACTATTACTGATAAATATCAGTAGCGTGCAAATGAGAAATGAAATACACGCGACCATAATTAGATTCTATTTCGATAAAACGACGATTTTGGGGAAATAGTCTATGGTTTCGCTCTGGATAAGACAATGTATATACTTCCTTACAATTTGATTACAATTACTATTATAATTGCTATTATCTAATTATAATTACTATCCTTATTATAATTACTATTATCTAATTATAATTACTATTATCTAATTATAATTACTATTATCTAATTATAATTACTATCCTTATTATAATTACTATTATCTAATTATAATTACTATCCTTATTATAATTACTATTATCTAATTATAATTACTATTATCTAATTATAATTACTATCCTTATTATAATTACTATTATCTATGACTAATAATATACGCATCCAGCGTCGACCTAGATAGTAGAAATTAATGTTGAAATTATTTATTGAAATCATAGTAATCATAAAAATTGGATAACATAAAGGAAATAGAAGGGATTAGGGGAATTATACTCGACAAAGTTGTTGAAGCAGTCAAAATTCGGTCCAAAACCTTTGAATTTATGACAAGAACAAAGAAAATACCTCAAATTACAAGATTCTCTTAATACTCCCTCTCGATTATAACTTCCTATAGCCCATTTGCTAGAAGCAATTGGAAAGAATCTTGGAAAACGTGGAAATGGAGACTTTTTAACATAAAACGATACCATACCCCCTGCCTCCAACGCTGTATGCATAAAAAATATAATTTCCCTCTGAACACCAGAGATTAGACTGGATTGTTTAAACAATTCCCTGAATTTCCACCGTCGCATATATTTTTTTAACCACAGAAGTCAAACCCATCGAGCATCAAACCATCAAACATCAAACCAGCAAACGTCGAACCATCAAACATTGAACAATCAAACGACCCTCCATCGAGGGGACACCATAGAGAGATAGAAGTGACCATGTATAATTAATAATAAAGGTGAGGGAATTAGGGATAAAAGGGGATGGTTACATATTTATAAATTTACATTACATAATACATTAAATAAATGCACAAATATAATCGCAATAATTAACTTAAACTAAACTATTTGCAATCCAATTCAAAGTTTCAAAGTCCTGAAAAGGACTTGGAAAATTTAAGTTACACTGCAAGAGACTCGATACTAAACGTGCCAGTGACTAAATTATTCTAATCTGTTGCAAAGTTAATAAAATAATAGAATGAACTAACATCATGGAAAATTGTTAAAAGTGAATCTAAGAAATCTTTGTACAAATGAAAAATCTATTTATCTCTATCAGAAATTACGAAACACAATCTTTTGTATGGTTTGGTACTGTTAGTATTGAGTTTACAATTATACTTATATCTATGTGCGTAGTCCTTAGCATGATATCGTTTTTGAGAGACCGGTCTCTCGAAAACGATACCAAGTGCCCAGGTCCACCAACGAGGAGGTGACTACGCAGGGATCCATCCCTATTTCCCTAATCCCATCCACCCTCCACTAAATAATTATGATCTCGTTACAGAAGGTATCGAGATGTGACTCTACTTCAATTAAAAAAGCCGAAATCCATAATACATTTTCTAAAATCTGTCAGATATTTAGAAATTGCAGCATGGACTTTACGAAAGGGATGATGAGAAATGCCATTCTCTTACTCGAAGAGAAATATCGAAAGTGACTCTACTACACTTTCGAGAAGCGAAAGTGTTTCGCAAAGGGTTCTACGGTATACGATACTCTAAATTCCATTACTCTATTGTAAAAAAAACAATTAAGTTGAACTAAAGTTAAGAAAAGAAACTGAGTTGTAGTAAAAATAGAGATAAATTTCGCGACGCGACCGAGAAGAACATTCTAACCCCATGCTTGCACTTTAGCCATTAGGCGAACCGTACCCGACGCGAATCGCGATCAAATTATGCCACGTCTTACATGGAAACAACCGAAACATCGCTCTCCCCGATGGTGAGTGCGAGTACCAGCTGGGCTCCAACGGGGCAAAGCACATGGATTGCTCTGCGACGAAGACGAACCGATGTAGACTGCACCAAACCGTCTTACAAAGGTTCGAAGACCCAGCGGCCCGGGGTAGGAGCTACACGATTCGACTTCGCCGTGAGCGTGTCCATGGCTAATCCCGCTGAAGTCCAGATGAGCACCACAAACAACATCGGTTTGATTGAATTCCGGCTGTTTCACTGCGTGACGATGAAAATCGAAATCTCGAGCGAATAGAGAAAATCTACGAAGCACAAAGTTAGAATGCTCAAGAGAACTAAAAGTTCTGTCTTGATAAACGAGGGTGAGTAGGAAAGGGGGTGGTTAATTCTCTCTCCGGATAAGAGAACGTATTTCTTTACAATATGATTACAATTAAATTACAGAGATGTACAATATATAAGTACTTATGACTAATAAACGCACGCATCCCACGACGATCCCACGACGATCCCACGACGATCCCACGACGATCCAGCGGCGAACAAAGAGATTAAAGTAAATCAGAATCAAACAGAAATTAAGTGAATTTCCAACCATCAAACATCGAATCATTAATCATCAAACCATCAATGGTCAAACCATCAAACGTCGAACCATTAAACAGTGAACAATCAAACAACCCACCATCGACGAGACACCATAAATACATAGAAGTGAGGGAAGTCGGGATAAAAGGGGGTGGTTACGTTATTAAAATTACATTACATGAATGTACAAATATGTTCGCAATAATTAACTTAAATTACACTATTTGCAGTCCAATTTAAAGTTACAAAGTCCTGAAAAGGACTTGGAAAATTAAAATTGTACTGCAAAAGACTCGATACTACAAGTACCAGTGGTTAAAGTATTCTAATACCGTGCAAAATTAATGAAATAATAGAAAATTCTTAAAAGTGAATCTATCAAATCTTTGTACAAGTAAAAAATCTATTTATCTGTATCAGAAGTTACGAATCATAATCTTTTGATTAGTTTGGTACTTCTAGCGTCAAGTTTACAATTATACTTATGTCTACGCGCGTAGTCCTTAGCTTGATACCGTTTTCGAGAGACCGGTCTCTCGAAGACGTTACCAAGGGCCCAGGTCCACCACATGGAGGTGACTACGCAAGGACCCATCCCTAAACCCTAATCCCATCCACCCTCCATTACATATTTACGATCTCGTTACAGAAGGTACCGAGATCTGACTCTACTTGAATTAAAGAAACCGAAATCCATAGTACAGTTTCCAAAATCTGTCAGATATTTAGAAATTGCAGTATGGACGTTGCGAAGGGGATGACGAGAAATGCCATTGTCTTACCCGAAGAGAAATTTTTAAAGCGACTCTACTAACGCTTTAGAAAAACGAAAGTGTTTCGCAAAAGGGAATACGATGTGATATACTAAAGGGGATACGATGCGATATACTAAGTTATTTGTTACTCTACTTTAAAAATGACTCGAAACTCAATCAAATAATTGAAGCAAAGATAATTAAAAATGTAAAAAAAATTCAAGTAAAATTCGCGGACGCGACCGAAACGAACAAGTTCACTCGAGGGAGAACTCTACATCCTTCCGCACTAGCCACCAGGCGAACCGTACCCGCCGAACCGCGAACAAAAATCCCACGTCTTACGTCGAAACAATCGAAAGCTCGCTCGCCGCGACGAGTGCGGTTCCCACCTAAACTCCAACGAGGCCCAACACGAGGATTGCTCTGCGCCAAAGAACGAACCTCATGGAACCATCCGAATCCGTCTTACAAAGGTCCGAAGACCCCAGCGCATCGGGTTAGGAACCACTCAGCTCGAACTCTGTCGTGAGCGCGTCCACGGCTGAACCCGTGAAGTCCAGATGAGTTCCGCAACAACGTCGGTTTGATTGAGCCCAGAATGTTTCACTGCGCAGCGATAAATGTCGAACTCTCGAGCGAATAGAGAACATGCTGCGTGAAGCGACTTATGAAGCACTAATAATAGAGCCCTCAAACGAGTAAACGGGCACTAATTAACGCGAGAACTATTCAAAGTTCTGTCTTGATAAACGAGGGGTGCAAGAAAAGGGGGTGGTTAATCTCTCTCCGGATAAGAAAATGTATTTCTTTACAATACGAACATTATATATTACAATTAAATTACAAAGATGTACAACATATAAGTACTTATGACTAATAAACGCACGCATCCAACAGCGATCCAACGGCGATCCAACGGCGATCCAACGGCGATCCAGCGGCGATCCAGCGGCGAAAGGAGGGATTAAAATAAATCAGAACAAACCAAACATCAAACCATCGGACAATCGAACAACCCTCCATCGATGGTAATAAATTATATCACATCCAGCGGCGATCCAGCGGCGATCCAGCGGCGATCCAACGGCGATCCAGCGGCGAACGCAAAAATTAACTTAAACTATATCTTATTCTGTAATTACACTATCTACATAAGCTTAAATCTACGTGCGTAGTCCTTAGCTTGATATCGTTTTTGGGAGACCGGTCTCTCAAAAACGATACCAAGGGCCCAGGCCCACCCCGTGGAGGTGACTACGCAGGGACCCATCCCTAAACCCTAATCCCATCCACCCTCCATTAGATAATTACGATCTCGGTACAGAAGGTACCGAGATCTAACACTACTTCAATTAAGAACGCGAGGTCCATGATACATTTTCTAAGATCTATCAAAGATTTCTAGAAACTGTAGTATGGACTTTACGAATCGCAAAGGGAAACACATTTTCTTACTCAGAGAGCTATATTACCATAAAATAAATATACGATGATTTTATTTTACAAAAGTTAAAGTGCTTCACAAAAAGCAACATTAAACAATACTATAAACTCTATCACTCTACTTTAAATCGACTCAAAACTAGACAGAACAAATGAAAGTGGGTGCTACTCTCTAAGTAAAAAGAATGTGTTTCCGTACAATTTTATTACAATAATCAGTAGGGTGCATGTACAAATTTTGGTACAGTAATTATAACAATTAAATTACAATAAACATAACAATTTTATTATAGTAATCATAAAAAATGGATAAAGTAAAGGAAATGCGAAGGATTAGGGGAGTTATTAAAAACTAACAGATAGATGCACACTTTGAGGATTAATTGAAAGAGATAATACCGATCCAGCGGCGATCGGAGATATTAAAATATATCAGAATAAAGCAGAAATTGAGTGAATCTCCAACCATCAAACATCAAACCATCAAACGTCGAACCATTAAACATCAAACCATCAAACGTCGAACCATCAAACGTCGAACCATCAAACGTCGAACCATCAAACGTCGAACCATCAAACGTTGAACCATCAAACGTCGAACCATCAAACGTCGAACCATTAAACGTCGAACCATCAAACGTCGAACCATCAAACGTCGAACCATCAAACGTCGAACCATCAAACGTCGAACCATCAAACGTCGAACCATCAAACGTCGAACCATCAAACGTCGAACCATCAAACGTCGAACCATCAAACGTCGAACCATCAAACGTCGAACCATCAAACATCGAACCATTAAACATCAAATCATCAAACATCAAACCAGCAAACGTCGAACCCTCAAACATTGAACAATCAAACGACCCTCCATCGAGAGGAGACGATAGAAGTCGCCATATACAATTAATAATAAAAATGAGGGAAGTCGGGATAAAAGGGAGTGGTTATACAATTAAAATTACATTACATGAATGTACAAATTCGATCGCAAATAGTAAATTCGATGTGATTAGTGGGAGGAGTCAGGATAAGAAGGGAATAGTTACAAAATTATAAATTTACATTATACAAATGTACACATATGATGACAAAAATTAACATAAATTAAACAATTGGTCGTCCAATTTAAAGTTTCAAAGTCCTGAAAAGGACTTGGAAGATTTAAATTGTACTGTAAAGGACTCGATACTAAAAGTACCATTGAATAACTTATTCTTATCTCTTGCAAAGTTAATAAAATAGTAGGATGAACTAGCATCATGAACAATTGTTGAAAGTAAATGTAAGCAATCTTTGTACAAGTGAAAAATCTATCTATCTTTATCAGAAGTTACGTACCATAGTCTTTTAATTGGTTTGGTACTTTTAGAATCGAGTTTACACTTATACTTATGTCTACGTGCGTAGTCCTTAGCTTGATATCGTTTTCGAGAGACCGGTCTCTCGAAGTCGTTATCAAGGTCCCAGGTCCACCACGTGGAGGTGACTACGCAGGGACCCAATATTTCAATTTTAATTCCATTCAAATTCAGCACCGAAGTGCCAATGTTCAATCATATTTAAACATCGATTTTATAAATTCAAATAACGCGATTTAAAAGTAAATTAAAAGTGTTTCATACACTACGTAAAAGTTAACTACGTAAAAAGAGATTCAGTTACAATTTATTCATTAATAATTACCAGTAAACGAATTTTGGATTTCATTAAGTCCGAAAATATTAAACAAAGAAGATTAAATTATTATTAACTCGAAAAATATATATAAAACATATTTTAATTATTGAATTTTATTCAAATTTTATTGATATGACGCGACGGGGGGCATACATGGGTCAGCAACACCCACGAGTGCTAACCGAGCCCCCCGCGTCAAGCACATCTTAAAACTACCACTAAATCCACCACCATCTACTAAAATTTTTAAGTTTTCGAACTTACCAGTTCGTAGACATACGTCGTTGTCGCCATCATTCATCAAGGCGCCTCCACCAAAATTCGTCATGGTCCAGTGACTCCCACGCAAACTCCAAATAGCCATCGGACACCCATCAATCAGCTCAAAGTGACCTCTATGCACTTCTATGCACTCCCCAGGAACTCCTCCACCCCCGCAACCCACCCCCCATCACCCCCTGCACCCCCAGAACTCACTTCGACCCGTCCATGACAAAGTTCAAGTGGCAAAAGAATTTTTGCTGCGGTCGCGGCGTCCTTATATAGCCCCAACTCCTATTATTCTCGGAAAGTCATGGTTGATTGCGCACCATATATAATCGCAGTTTTTCGACAATATTCGCTTATATTTTAGTAATTTTTTAATTTTTTTTGTAAATTCATGATCTCAACAATTTGTTACAATAGTATATATATTTATTTTTTTATTTTAACAATAAATTACACGAGTAATTACATTTTTATAAGGTAACTATCGATTAATCACGAAATATTATAATCGAAACTATATTTTCGTGTCAAATTCTCATCAAACCTGAATCGATATCTAATATACCCAACTCTCTTGCACTGACGCAATGAAATATGTAATAAAATCAATATTTTATAATATTATATTCATTGAAATTTTCGAGAAACTTTTGCGCGCACTGTCAGAACTGACGAGATACATTATCTGTATTACAATTATTGCACTACTGTGACATTGTACAAAAGACTTAACACTAGAACTACCGGCAACCAAAGAATTTTAATTTCTTTCAAAGAGAATAAAATATTATTTAGATAAAAGAGAATGTTCTACAAACAGGAAGCAAAAGTAGGTAAATTAAAAAAGATCTAAATGAAAAGCAAGAGCAGATAAGGCAAAAAAATAATATAAATTTACAATTTTGGTAGTTCTGGTGTTAAATTTACAGATATGCTTAAATTTAGGTGCGTAGTCCTTAGCTTGATACCGTTTTCGAGAGGGCAATCTCTCGAAAAAGTTACCAAGGGCCCAGGTCCACCACATGGAGGTGACTACGCAAGGACCCATCCCTAAACCCTAATCCCATCCACCCTCCATTACATATTTACGATCTCGTTACAGAAGGTACCGAGATCTGACTCTACTTGAATTAAAGAAACCGAAATCCATAGTACAGTTTCCAAAATCTGTCAGATATTTAGAAATTGCAGTATGGACGTTGCGAAGGGGATGACGAGAAATGCCATTGTCTTACCCGAAGAGAAATTTTTAAAGCGACTCTACTAACGCTTTAGAAAAACGAAAGTGTTTCGCAAAAGGGAATACGATGTGATATACTAAAGGGGATACGATGCGATATACTAAGTTATTTGTTACTCTACTTTAAAAATGACTCGAAACTCAATCAAATAATTGAAGCAAAGATAATTAAAAATGTAAAAAAAATTCAAGTAAAATTCGCGGACGCGACCGAAACGAACAAGTTCACTCGAGGGAGAACTCTACATCCTTCCGCACTAGCCACCAGGCGAACCGTACCCGCCGAACCGCGAACAAAAATCCCACGTCTTACGTCGAAACAATCGAAAGCTCGCTCGCCGCGACGAGTGCGGTTCCCACCTAAACTCCAACGAGGCCCAACACGAGGATTGCTCTGCGCCAAAGAACGAACCTCATGGAACCATCCGAATCCGTCTTACAAAGGTCCGAAGACCCCAGCGCATCGGGTTAGGAACCACTCAGCTCGAACTCTGTCGTGAGCGCGTCCACGGCTGAACCCGTGAAGTCCAGATGAGTTCCGCAACAACGTCGGTTTGATTGAGCCCAGAATGTTTCACTGCGCAGCGATAAATGTCGAACTCTCGAGCGAATAGAGAACATGCTGCGTGAAGCGACTTATGAAGCACTAATAATAGAGCCCTCAAACGAGTAAACGGGCACTAATTAACGCGAGAACTATTCAAAGTTCTGTCTTGATAAACGAGGGGTGCAAGAAAAGGGGGTGGTTAATCTCTCTCCGGATAAGAAAATGTATTTCTTTACAATACGAACATTATATATTACAATTAAATTACAAAGATGTACAACATATAAGTACTTATGACTAATAAACGCACGCATCCAACGGCGATCCAACGGCGATCCAGCGGCGATCCAGCGGCGATCCAGCGGCGATCCAGCGGCGATCCAGCGGCGATCCAAAGGAGGGATTAAAATAAATCAGAACAAACCAAACATCAAACCATCGAACGATCAAACAACCCTCCATCGATGGTAATAAATTATATCACATCCAGCGGCGATCCAACGGCGATCCAACGGCGATCCAACGGCGATCCAACGGCGATCCAACGGCGATCCAGCGGCGATCCAGCGGCGAACGCAAAAATTAACTTAAACTATATCTTATTCTATAATTACACTATCTACATAAGCTTAAATCTACGTGCGTAGTCCTTAGCTTGATATCGTTTTTGAGAGACCGGTCTCTCAAAAACGATACCAAGGGCCCAGGCCCACCCCGTGGAGGTGACTACGCAGGGACCCATCCCTATTTCCCTAATCCCATCCACCCTCCATTAGATAATTACGATCTCGGTACGGAAGGTACCGAGATCTGACACTAGTTCAATTAAAAACACGAAGTCCATGATACATTTTCTAAGATCTATCAAAGATTTCTAGAAACTGTAGTATGGACTTTACGAATCGCAAGAGAAAATACATTTTCTTATTCAGAGAGCTACATTATTGTAAGATGATTTTACGATGATTTTGCGATGATTCTACTTTATAAAAGTTAAAGTGTCCCACAAAAAGCAATACAAAAGGGTATTCTAAATTCTATTACTCTACTTCAAAACGACTCAAAACTAAACAGAATAAATCAACATGGGTACTGCGCTCTGAGTAAAAAGAATGTGTTTCCGTACACTTTTATTATAATAGTCAGTAAGATACATATACAAATTTTGGTACAACAATTATAACAATTAAATTACAGTTACAATAATTAAATCACAATAATCGTGGCAATTATATTATAATAAGCATATAAATTCGATAACATAGAAGGAGTGTAAAGGATTAGGAGCATTATTCTAGACAAAGTTGGTGAAGCAGTCGAAATTCGGCCCAGAACCATTGAATTTGAGACAAGAACGGAGAAAGTACCCCAAATTTCAAGATTCTGTTACTAGTTATTCTCGATTATAACTTCCTATAGCCAGTTTGCTTGAAGCAATTGGAAAGAATCTTGGAAAACGTGGAAACGGAGACTTTTTGATAAGAAAACCAGATAAAACAATACCATAGTGATGCCTCCAACGCTGTATGCATAAAAAATATAATTTCCCCCTGAACACCAGAGATTATCTCGGATTGTTTAAGCAATTCCCTGAATTTCCACCGTCGCATATATTTTGTTAACCACAGAAGTCAAACCATCAAGCATCAAACCACCAAGCAACAAACCATCAAACGTCGAACCATCAAACATTGAACAATCCAACGACCCTCCATCGAGGGGACACCATAGAAAGATAGAAGTGACCATGTATAATTAATAAATAAAAGTGAGGAAAGTCGGGATAAAAGGGGATAAAAGGTTATACATTTAAAATTACATTATATGAGTCAGGATAAGAGGGAAAGGGCTACACAATTATAAATTTACATTATATAAATGTACAAATATGATCGTAAAAACTAACTTAAACTAAACTATTTCCAGTCCAATTTAAAGTTTCAAAGTCCTGAAAAGGACTTGGAAAATTTAAATCGTACTACAAAATACTCGATACTGAAAGTACCAGTGATTAAATTATTCTAATCTGTTGCAAAGTTAATAAAATAATAGAATAGGGGACCCATCCACCCTTTCAATTACACGCAATTTGAGAATCGGAAAATTTATTCTACTATTTTTAAATAAAAAAAGAAGATTGGCAGCACGTTCTATCGGGTATAGATAATTACCCTTGTAATTAATTTATTATTTATAATGGGATGAAAAATGAAAGGTATGCGATTACGAGTGTAGAAGTTAACAGGTGGATACGCAGTTTGGGGATTAATTAAAAGAGATAATAGCGTTTAGTAAATGACGCGAAATAAAGGAACTATTATCCATTTAATGAGGAATAGGCAATGTTTTTCTCGATAAATATCAGCTAATAACTATCGTTACGATATTCTGATTGTAAATAAAAAGTAAATAGCAAAAGTGACGAATTTTAATTCTCTAATATTCAATTATGGTTCTATAAAAACGACGAACCATTCAATGTGTATATAGCAATACGTAGCGAAGGTATCTCTCGATTCTCTTTCATCGAAAGTAATTTCGCGATACGTAATTTATACGAATTACAGCATACATGTATAAATTTAATTAAAAAGAGAAAATAGTACATTGCTTTTAAATTCGAACTGATACTTAAAACCAATACTTAAAAACCAAAATTAGAGACTATTTAATTAAATATTGAATATTAAATGTCAAAATATTAATATCGATAAAAGAAAAAAATATAGTTTTCACTATCCAAGAGTACACTGTATTCGAATACTTTAAATCGCGGAAAAAATTCCGATTAAACTCGTACCACGTCTAATATATATGTAATACGCGAAGGGAGTACACTAGCGGGGCTAGCACCCAGCCAAGGGTGCTAATGGATCACCCTCGTGATCGTTCAAATCGTAGAACGAACATATTTGTTCCCACCACCATAAAAAAATTGTTTAAATAACGACTCACCGTTCAGTAGACAGCTGACGTCATCAGGAATCAGCAGACATCATCAGCAATCAGCATACTCTGCATCATCCTCCACCAGCATCCACCGCATGGACACTCGCCTTCGTG
Source organism: Xylocopa violacea (assembly GCA_963969225.1). Classification (NCBI taxonomy): domain Eukaryota; kingdom Metazoa; phylum Arthropoda; class Insecta; order Hymenoptera; family Apidae; genus Xylocopa; species Xylocopa violacea. The sequence continues at coordinate 29,863,367 of CAXAJV010000004.1, forward strand.
AAGATCAGCAACCGCATCATGGTCCTCCACCATCGGCCAAGATCTTCCACCAGTAACCATGGTCCCCCACCATCGGCCAAGACCCTCCATTAGCAGCCATGGTCCTCCATCCAGTCCAACACCAGTGGTCAAGGCCATTTCAGAAGGTCACCCGATCATATCCGCGGCCGCGAGAGAACTGACGAGCGCGAGACGAGTTCGCGAGGTAACCCCTTGATACGGTTGATTGATCACTCCCACCACCACCTGAGGTGCATCTTTATATTATAATTGCTGGTAATTAGTTAATTTCCAAGTTTATATGGTAAATACATGCTCTCAGCTATATAGTTTAGTAGTGCATAAGGCTGTACATAAATTCTATGTAAATTAAAGGTATATACACGTTCTTATAACATAATTAGCCGTTGAAAATGACCGAATTAATAGTAAGTGTCGAGTATTCTTAAGCTCGTAATTTACTAATTTTTGCGTTTATGTAGTAAATGCATGCTCCTAACTATGTACCTTAGTAGTAGATACGATTGTAGATAAATTTTATGTAAATTGGAGGTATATATACCCTCTTATAACATAATTAGCTGTCGAAAATAGCACTCTACTTAAGAGTAATTATCGAGTTTTCTAAATTGAAAAATTGATGTTTGAGCTAATTATTGTTGAAATTAAAGGGACATTGATTAGTTTTAATTTATTTAACGAGATAAGTATATATATTTTATCGATTATTTACCGAGATAAGTATACGTATGTTAAAAAATGCCTCGATATACAAGGATATTTAGTTTTGGCATGCATTTTTACTATTATCTTGTTCAGATGATTACAATACGTGAGTGGCAGTAAAACGGTAAGGAGCTCGAAAATCTATAGATTTTGGAAGACAAAAGTGTTTAATAACTCGAAACTTGGTAAAAATTTAATGGGACAAGAAGTGGGACGAAACTTCGACAGCGTGAAGCTGAAATCCTGTTAGATTATAATTGACAAACATCGTAATTAAATTAGTAGAAGGAAGCAAAATATTGAGCTGCACTCCTCCTCGGTATGAGAAAATCCATAACAAATAATTGCATATTAGATAAAAACATTACAAATCAGCAGAATCGAAGGCGAAATCAGAAGATTCTTGAAACAATTACTTGATGATCCCATAGATATTGCACATCTAGAATAATACTTACATATTTTGCAATCCAATGTAAAGTTATACGTTAAAGTTAAACGCTCTTATAACATAATTAGCTGTTGAAAATGACCGAATTAATAGTAAGTGTCGAGTATTCTTAAGCTCGCAATTTACTAATTACTTCTAACTATGTACCTTAGTAGTACATACGATTATAGATAAATTTTATGTAAATTGAAGGTATATATACCCTCTTATAACATAATTAGCTGTCGAAAAGAGTAATTATCGAGTTTTCTAAATTGAAAAATTGATGTTTGAGCTAATTATTGTTGAAATTAAAGGGATATCGACTAGTTTTTCATTTAACGAGATAAGTATATATGTTTTATCGATTATTTATCGAGATAAGTATACGTATGTTAAAAAATGCCTCGAAATATAAGGATATTTAGTTTTGGCATGCATTTTTACTATTATCTTGTTCAGATGGGGTATATACATCGATTTACAGCATGTAATTACTACTACTACGTTCAGTTTTAATTGTAATTACTTTGTCATGATTAATTACAATACGTGAGTGGCAGTAAAATGGTAAGGAAGCTCTAGCGAAGCTCTACGATTCGTGGATCAATTATACATATTAAGTTGAAATATTTCTTACTTCCGACTCATGAATTGTGCTTTGAAACAGAGAGATTTGTTGAAATATATTTCTTTTTAATACATGAATTCGTGTATTTCGGTAAAGTATTATCTGTGCATTATACCGTCATCAGATTTCTTGGATCTACTTGTTTTGAACGTTTTTGAAGTGTTTCCATTGTGGTAGGTTTTTAATCTGATGCGTTGTTCGCAGTTGAGGCAGGTAATGAAGTATCATAACAGAACTACAAATTTTTCTAAGAAAAATACGCAAGAGAGTTTTCCTGGAATTCCTTGTTTTGAATGTGGTTCCTTTGTCGTAGATTTCTAATTTGCTACGTTGTTTACAGTTGAAGCAGATGACGAAATACCGAGGCCACTAGGTAGAACAAAGAAACGAAGTAGGGACTATGTTCGGTCGCGTTCGGGATTACGTTCGGCCGCGTACGGATTATGCGGAGAGTGGTACCACCCGTTAGTTCGAGTCGACCTCTGCTACCGGTAACACGCGTCGAGACGCGTTTCTGATTTCGTGGTACGTACGTCGCCTTGCTTATCGACTACGTAGTATTCTGAATTACGATTCTATTAACATTAACTTTGTTTAATCAACGCACACTTGATTAACTGTTTATTAAACGTTATTGTTACAAATATAAATACATTTCTCAATTTTCTTTGCGCTTTTCTTCTTATTACGCACATTTCATTGCTGTAATTGTCCATAGACTTTGTTTGAACTTTGAAAATATGATCGATGGACTCGGTTATTATAAAATCTTAATACAACTGGTTTTACTTTTGTATATTCATTGAAATTGTTTTGTTTCGTTTTGTTACAGGTTTCTAATGGGTTACATCTTTCAAATATTGGATATAATGAGTAATGGACATCCATGATCATTGATACAACAATGGCCAATGATATCTTTCACGGAGATTTGGTAATATTGCATTTATTACTGAAAGAGGTGTGACGTAAGACTGTAAGAACGCTGGACGTATGGTATAAATTTATATTACCTTTTTATTGATCGTTTGGTAACATTTGATATATAATTCATGATGTATGTACCAAGTAATGAGTTATTTGGTTAATAATTACTCTTGCAAGGGATTTCAAATATTTCTAACATATAATATAACTCGTTAATTAGGAGAAAGTTGAATATGCTTTAAATTCTGATAACAAATAATCAAAATTGAATTTTTACAGATCAGTCATGTATTCTTACTGTGTTCATAAATAGTTTATATTATTTGAGTATATTTTGCAATATATTTAAATTTTATAATCTGTTTATGCACGTTTTATACATACTACACATATTTCTACGTGATTCAATAATTTAAGAAGGAAGTAATATTTTCTTGAACAAACGCTCGATCAGAGAACGACGAAAAATAATACGAAAGTAAACTGTGTGTTGTTTTTTCTTTACCCTTTGTTCCCCAACTAATAATGTTTCTTTCAGAAAATTTTGGTGACCGCGCGCAATGCGGTCGGTAGAGTCAGTGTTTGCTACGATAAATAGTTTCAATATCTCTTAGAGCACAGCTGCTCTAATTAGAATTACATTCATTTTTTTTTATAATATTCATACGCGAAAGAGTAGAGTCAGTGTTTGCTTCGTAAATGGCAATAGTATATTAGTCTTTTATTTATATTTTTTTCATTTCTAATTTTTTTTTAATACTTGCTGCCTCGGTATTAGAGTCTGCTGTCTGCCTGAAGGATTTAGCTGTGCTCCAGAAGCAAAAAATGTAAGTATCTTTCGTACTTTACTTACAATTTCAAATTTGTTAAACTTTGAATCTTTTCAATTACAAAATTAACATAGTTGTGATTGCTTTATTGTAATCAATCAAAAAATTAATCAGAATAATGGAAATTGATATTCAAACATTTCAATAAGAGCTTTAAAAGGCCAAATTATAATAATGTGGTTTCTGTTAAAGTTTTTTCCAGCTACTTCTACTATGGATTCAGCTACCACTTCTACTTGGAGGCTTCAGCATTTCTGACGACTTCATCGAGGCTTCAGCATCTCTGACGACTTCATGGAGGCTTCAACATCTCTGATGACTTCTCCTAGGCATCAGCAACATCTCTGATGACTTCTGCCTGAATTATTCTACTCATCGGGTGAGTCGCATGCTTTCAAGTCCCTCTGGTCACTCAATCATGTCGTAGGACGAAAGGTCCAAATCGGCACGGGTGACTGGTTGTATTTTACGTAGAATTTCTTTGACGAGCATAGTGACCATGGGTATAGAATTATACCCGTGAGTAGTAACATTTATTTTGTGTGAATTATGTATTAGATCAGGATAGGGTCTTCTTGCACTTCGCGTTTTTAAATGCCACAATATAATAGTAATAATACTGATAATTATTGAATGAATAAGTAATTCATCTACATGTAGTATACAAATTTGGAAAGTTTAACAAAAAGTAGTATATTAGATATGAATACCTGTGAAGGTGAAATATTTTTATGAATATTTATAATTATAGGAAGTATGAGTGAATATATTACAACTGCTTTCTTGTAGCAGTGCATAGTGGTGAAGTCGGATGCCCTCCGACTTCGTTTTTGTGACAATTAGAATTATTGCGCAATGGTGTTGACGAACTGTATCATTATTGGTACATTGATATAGAATATTTACTATTTAATAGAAATTGATTATTCAATTTATAGTTGCTGAAAATATTAAATGTTTTAGTCGTTTAATGTTCGCGTTAATAGCATACGATAGAAATTATTTATCGGGTTTGTATTTATTGCAAATTGAATACATGAAATATATGATATGTATAATATCATATATATAGTATAACCTTCGTTATAATTAAAGTCTATTTGCTTGGTTACGAAAACTATGTTATGTTACATGTGCAAGAAGACATTTCGCGACGAGTAGATTTCGAAATCGAGGCATCAAACGTGAATACTACTTTCATATTTTAGAATTACTGCTTCGATGACGGGATCGCTTGTAAACGTAACATTTCTCATAGAATTACAATCGTCTCGTTTATTGATCAGTAAAAATTAGATTCCATAGTATAATTATATTAAATTAAATATCGGTCGAGACAATGAGAGAGGGACGCTTACCAATTCCTTCTACCATTCTAATGTACGGAATGTGAAATAATTAATTTTAAATTTAATCTTAATTTGAAATTGAACTGCGACTTTAAATTCAATTGTAGTTTAAAATTTCACTTGAATCTTAAATTTACTTCTGATTTGAAGCGCAACTTCAATTTCAAATATAATTTTAAATTTGAATTTAATCATTCTTGCCAATAAATGAACGAATTTCACGTTCATTGTCGAGTAGCATGGTGTTACCACTATCGCGTCCCAGTATTGGCCTCTGCCCCGTTGCGTAAGGCCCCCGGTTATTCCGACGGGCAGACGGGGTGGTACGCCACCCTCACCAAGGGCTTTGGTAGCACTGGACTGCGTACTTAGATTACTGCACTGGGTTCACGGCCGGCTGATTGAGCGTATCTCAATCCCAACCTCAAGGAGAGGTCGTGCCTGGCGTGTCACCGACGGCACCTGGTCACGTTAAACATTTCGCGGACGTGAAAATACGTCAACTGGTACTGGTGGCTGTAGTAGTAACCTTCAATGGGTGGTTTTGCTTGTTTTTGAGATCCCGTTGAGGGAGGGTCCGCTTCGAAGGAACGATTACATCCCAGAGGATGTCGATAGTTTTTCAAATCGAGGGTGAACAATCTCTCATTTTGTTCGCGTCGCGTCGCGTTTTTCCATTTCATTCTATACGTTATAATATTAAAATGAATTGGGACGCTCCTTTTCCATTTCTCGATCAATATTTAATAATTGATAGTTAGTTATTCGACTGTATAGAGTAGTAAATTTCTTGTTATCGATAAATAAATTAGCTTCGCGTCCGATTGCCGCTATTGCGTCCCAGAACGGGCGCCCTGCCCCGTCCGTAAGGCCCTCGGTTATTCCGAAGGGCAGACGGGGCAGCCCGCCACCCTCACCAAGGGTTATTGGTAGCTTCGGATCTCGCTTAGGGATACGCGGCGCGCTAATTGAGCGTATCTCAATTCCTGCCTCATGGGAGGCCGTGTCTGGAATGTTACTCGATGACATTCTGGACACGTTAAGCATTTTCGCGGACGCGAAAATGCGTCAACCATACTGGTGGCTGTAGCGGCAATCTCGTAGATATTTGCCATGATCATTTCTGAGATCATATCTGAGAGGGTACGCTTTGAAAGCGTCGTCGGTCTTTTTTTGGATCGCGGATAATGTTTGAGTTAGAGTTGAAAATAAAACTCTAAAACTCTATGCAGCGCAATGTAACTATCAATAAATTAACTTCTCAATGATCATTTTGCTTTTAGAATATTAGTATTTGATTGAAATGAGTAAAGTAGAGTTCTGAATAGATTCAAAGAATAATAGAAATATAATTGATCGGTTAATCACTAATCATTATATTCAGATCAGGATTTTCAGGTTTAACCCCTTCCGTGTTCGTTGCCAGGACCCCATTCACGTGCCCAGGTGCTACTTGGGTGGGGAAAAGGCGACGGGCACGATGATTCTGATTATTTATGTGTACTAATGAGACTTTTTTTCGCGGCTGACGTGCTAGTGTATCGTGCACGACGTATGTTCCACGTTGTGTGTGTGGTTAGGCCGTGGAATTGCGTCGTTTCCATAAACATATACAACTCGCTGCCACTTGCAAATGGTACCAAATGTATTCTTAATCACAAATAGTACCAATTCCAATATCATTTCTGTCTCCGATATAACTTCTGTGTTTTATAAAAAATACAGATTTCTTCAACTTTCTAAATGTCACATTAAACCTTCGCGTGTAGATAAAAACGCTTTACTGGCGTTGTACGCAATGGTCACTAGAATTCGTCAGTCGATTGCAGCACCTGGTACGTACCTTAGAGTGTGCGAGGTTGTGTGCCAAGCTCGGGTGTCGGAGGCGTCCCGGGGCGTTCTCTCTAGTTTAGGTCATTGCGCCCGAGTGTTTGAATGAGAATTTCCGGGGGTTGAACGAATGTGTTGGTGTGAATCTTTTGCTCTTTTTAAATATAGGTTTAGGTAGGTAGGTAGTATACTTCTGGTATGTTTGACTGGTAGATTTAAGTAGGTAGGGCCGGGCAGGTTGACACAGTCTCCGATCGGGCAGGCGCGTTTCTCGCGTGTTCAACCTGTTTCAGGAAATCAGATTTGAATGATCGACGGTAAAGTTGGCGCGAACGAGGAATGTCGTTCGCCACTGGCTTTATCCTATCGATTTTTCGAATCAACCCGCGGTCGCGGTCGCGATTTGCCGAAACGAACGAAGTTTTCTGCTCGAGGTTCAGCACGTTTGCACGAACGACGATTCTTTACGATCGTTGTTCGTCTACGTGCGCAGAGTTTTCGCGATTTATGTTTTTATTTCACCTTTGTATGTTATTTTTTGGTTTGCGCACAGGAAATCTCGAGCTTAGATATAAGTTTCAGGATACTGGGCTTCACGCCCGAAGAAAGAAGAGGCTATAAGCCGAAGAGGCCCGGAGAAGAGGGCAACTACTAATGACTATGCATTCGGAGATAATTCTCTGAATGCAAAGTCATTCTTTGTTACTACTTTGTCACTATGCTCGTATTTATGTAGTAGTATATTCTGACCAGCAGAATGCTGGCCCATCGAATTCTGGGCAAATCGCGGTTTCAATTGTAGAGTTGCGAATAATTAATTACGGTTCCTGTTAGAGTTGCGAGTTAATCCAAAACGCGTTTTTTATTAGAGTTGCGAATAAATCCATATCGCGTTTTTTATTAGAGTTGCGAATAAATCCAAATCGCGTTTTTTATTAGAGTTGCGAATAAATCCAAATCGCGTTTTTTATTAGAGTTGCGATTAACTGCAAATCGCGTTTTTTATTAGAGTTGCGATTAACTCCAGATCGCGATTTTTATTAGAGTTGCGTATTAATATATCGGACTTTGAATTAGAGTTGCGTGAAAATGATAATCGTGATTGTTCTTTTAGTGTTGCGAATCATAAAATCGCGATTGCTTGCTGAAACCATAATTATTATTTGCTAATATTTGTTTCGAGAATAAGATTAAATTGTATTTTAATTTGTACCAATAGTTTTCAATTAGTTTTATAGTGTTGCGATTTATACGTATCGCGAGTAATTGCATCTTCTTTTTTTCATGTAGAAGTAATAGTTTTCAATTGTCAAGTTTTTAATTCCATTTAGTGTTGCGATAATGAACGATCGCGTATTTCACGATAGTGTTGCGATTAATGAAATGCCCAAGTCTTCCACTGATACTGTGGAAGTATAATCCTGCGCATAGTCACCGCCGTAGCTAAAAGAGCTACATTGCACTATGGTGACATGCGCCTATAAAATTTTCCACTTGCACTGTGGAAATGTGATCTCACGTATAAAGTCACCAGAGTAGCCAAAGGGCTACATTGCACCGTGGTGACATTGCACTTATACAGATCACTGTTCTAAAATCTCTATTAGTGTTGCGTATTTAAATTCAGGGTGCATAAATTAGCGTTGCGAATGAGAAAAAGCGCCCTAAAGTGGCTGCTCGCGCATTGCTTTTTCATGACGCACTTATCGCGATTAGTTTTCATGATTTTAATGAATTAGTGTTGCGAATTATGAAAAGCACACTTACGTGGTTGCTCTCGCGATAATTTTGCTAATTTCTACTTCAATAAATTGTTATTGCATTGATTTTGAGATATCCTTTGCTTCGCGTTTAATAAGTTCATGATACGAAAAAGAAAGGATACTTTATTGATGATATTTAATAACGACGATAATGAAAGATGATGAACTGCTTTTGTTTCTTTAATTCATCATTTTATGTTTCTGTTGATTGAGCGTTTGTCTTGAAATATTACTGAATGATATAGTTATTTTCTACGAATAGATATTCTCTGGTTTTTATAACCATTCACTTAATGTCGATTCGTGATTGATATTTAAACATTCCATTGTGTGCCTTGTGTATCAGAATTCGTAAACATTAAAAATCGCAAAGTACATTAGAATGCATTTACATGTGAAAATCAAAGTCCTGTTAAAAAGTATTATTAAATTGATAATACTTTGACAGTCGAAACGATTCTTTTGAATCGAATCGAAATTTAATTAACTTTATGAAAAGTAATAAGGAACAAGATAGAACGAAAAGTAAATTTTAATTTTTTTACGTCAATATACATTACAACCAAACACATTGTTTTTGTTACACGTTACATACATCATTTTTGTAATGTTATTTCGATAAAATAATGTTTTTCTATGTATATGTACTTGTTACTATGTATATGTTCTATTTATATGTACTGTTCGTCACATTTTTTTTTTTTTTTTTTTATTACTAATCCATTGTATAAGTTTGTTGCAGCTTTAAAGTGTTACAGAGACGTTCATTTGATTGAAATAGTACAACTTGAGGATCAAAGTATATCATGGAAGTATGATAATGTACGTATATAAATTGGATGATGACACGAAGATGAAGATATGATCATATATATATTATACGAATCAAAGAGGATGAACAATAAAAAGGATATATGAAGAAGAGGTATAAGTATTACAAAATCATGAGTGGTAAACATTTATTTTTACTACATATATATTTATATATATTGTTGCGTATATTACGAAATAGCGCCCTGTGATGGCTGCTTTTATTCTATTACATGTTATATATATCGTGAGCCAATTAATCGTACAGTCTAAATTTATTTATGACCCATTCGTCGCATTAAAAAATATTTCAAACTATTTGTTTGGAACATTTTTTTATACAACGAATGGTTTACCAGTAAATTTAGATGTTACAATTAAATAGCTCAACCTATATATTATATTATATTATATTATATTATATTATATTATATTATGTTATATTATATTACATTATATTATATTATGTTATGTTGTATTATGAAATAGCGCCCTGTGATGGCTGCTTTTACTCTATTACATGTTATATATATCATGAGCCAATTAATCGTACAGTCTAAATTTATTTGTGACCCATTTGTCGCATTAAAAAATATTTCAAACTATTTGTTTGGAACATTTTTTTATACAACGAATGGTTTACCAGTAAATTTAGATGTTACAATTAAATAGCTCAACCTATATATTATATTATATTATATTATATTATATTATGTTATATTATATTACATTATATTATATTATGTTATGTTGTATTATGAAATAGCGCCCTGTGATGGCTGCTTTTACTCTATTACATGTTATATATATCATGAGCCAATTAATCGTACAGTCTAAATTTATTTGTGACCCATTTGTCGCATTAAAAAATATTTCAAACTATTTGTTTGGAACATTTTTTTATACAACGAATGGTTTACCAGTAAATTTAGATGTTACAATTAAATAGCTCAACATATATATTATATTATATTATGTTATGTTATATTATGTCATGTTATATTATATTATGTTATATTACGAAATAGCGCCCTGAGATGGCTGCTCTCGCGATATGTAACAGTACCCATGGTACATAAGGGTACTTATGATTAATTATTGTTTTTATATAAATGTTATGTATCTTTCAAATTCGTTTATATGTTTCTATGTCTCTATGTAATTTTTTATGTGTGCATGTTTGCATGTGTGTTTCTGTTCTTGGGCATATCTTTTGCGAAATGTATTAACCTGTGTTATGGTTCCATATGTTGTACATTTTTGTTTCAGATATTGCAGCGTTTCCTGCTCTATTTATTAATTTATTATTATCACATGTCTCTTTAATTATATCTATTTTATATTTATATGTATTTATATGTATCTTATATTTATATGTATTTATATGTATCTTATATTTATATATATATATATATATATATATGTGTGTATTTCTTTTCTTGTATATATTTTTTACGAAATGTATTAACTTGTGTTATGGTTTCGCATGTTGCACATTTTTGTTTTAGATATTGCAGTGTATCCGGTTCTATTTTAGGTGTTCCAGTGTTTCCAGTGCTGTTTTAGATGTTCCAGTGTTTCCAGTGCTGCTTCTTAATATTACATTACTTTCTATTCTGTCGTCTTTTGTCGTCACTTATATTTTGTCTCGCATTTTCTAAATTTGATCGTAAATTAGACCTATTAAGATTTTAGATTGATATAAATTCCTAGTTACGTAGGTCATTTTGAAATTAAAGTCAATTATTAATTAGGTAGAGTATTTGTCTCTTCTTTCATTCGCAATAATTCTTTTTCGCGAAAGTTCTTTATGAAACTCCGTCTATTGTGCGTTTGTACATGGATCAAACATTGAACTTGTTGCAAATGCACATTGGAAGGAGGTTTTATTCAATGATATCTTGTATAAAAGGAGGGTGGATGGGACGTGGTTAGGGTGGGTCTCCATTCGCAGCAACCTCCACGTGGTGAGACCCGGGCACTATTTATTTAATATATAATTATTAATTGCATCGTATAGTGATACGCTACAATTAAAAATTATATAGTAAATAATTAGAAGCAAATGGCTGCCATAGGTTAGTTTTATTTAAATTGATTTAGAATAAAACTTTGTAAACCTAGTTATAATAGATAAAAGAGTTTTGCGAATGAAATTGTTGGTAGTAGATCTTTCGAACTTGGAGGCAAATGTTTTAGGATTTTTTAGATAGTACGTTTTAATGTAATCACTGACGACGTCGCCCGTACTAGTAAAACGACTAGTTTAGTTTTAGTTCCGATGATTCTGTGCTATATGATGAATAACACTAAAAAGATATGATGGATAGATAGAGTCCTTGAACTGTGGGATACGTAGATAAATTATGTAATTGGTTTACCTTATATCTCGTCTAAGCAAGCTAGTTTCGGGTAGAAACTATCGAAAACTGGCCGAAACTAGCTTTTCCACAGTTTAGACTAGTATGATTAGAAATGTTAATCGAGTAAAAATCTACAGGTATTATTGTGTTCCCTCTCCCATTTACAGAGAAAATCGCGAATCTTCTGTTGATAATCAATTCAAACCAATCCGATCTTCCAACACCACTTAGAATACTGAAACTTATTCGAATTCCCATCGAAAACACGTTAAAACGAACGTTATCCAAAATCTTTTGTAAAATCCAGACTTTAAGAAAAGAAGCATTTCATGCTCTGTAGTTCGCTGGATCCAGTAGAATCTAAGATTATGACTGTCTTTTATTGTCATTTTTTGAAATATTTGCCGCCAACAAAGTAAGTTAAAGAACAACTAGTTGCGCCATCTCTCCGAAAAGTGCTCAAACTGGTCGCACACCGTTATCGACAGCGAAGCAAACTACTAAACAACTGATGGCGCCATCTCTTTGTAACAAGAGGAAACTAATTCCCGACCAGTTTCAGGATCTTTCACAGAGATGGCCCCACCAGTCGTTAAGCACTTTACTTCGCTGTCGGTAACGGTGCGCGACCAGTTTGAGCACTTTCCGGAGAGATGGAGCCACAAGGTGTTCCTTAACTTACTTTCCTGGCGGCTATTTCAAAAAATGGCAATAAAAGACAATCAGTTCTTTATGGGAGATTAATTATTTGAGATTTTTTATCGTGACGAGGGTTTGGGCGTTCTGGGAGAATTCTGAGGATTCTGCGGGAAGAATTATGTTTTCCTTCAGTTTAAATAATTGTTTGGAGTATAAAGATGTAGAATTAAAAGGAAACACATGAGGCTTGCACGTGACAAAAGCTGGAAATCGCATCGGAGCGAGTTTGGCCTCATTTACAGTTTATGGTTTAATTGAAAGATCTAATACTAAAGAAGATATTAAAATAAACCAGAATAAAGCAGAAATTAAGTGAATTTTCAACCATCAAACATCAAAACCATCAAACTTCGAACCATCAAACATTGAACGATTAGAGAGAAACATTATTATAAAATAGCTTTATCAAGATTCTACTTTAGAAAAGTTAGTGTTCCATAAAAAGCAATACAAAATGATACTCTAAATTCTATTACTCTACTTTAAAATCACTCAAAACTAAACAGAACAAATCAAAGTGGGTGCTTTGCTCTGAGTAAGAAGAATTTGTTTCCGTACAATAATCAGTAGAATACATATACAAATTTTGGTACAATAATTACAATGATTAAATTACAATTACAATAATTATAACAATTAAATTACAAATACAATAATTATATTACAATAATCATAGAAATTTTATTACAGTAATCATAAAAAATGGATAGCATAAAGGAAATGGAAAGGATTAGAGGAATTATTCTCGACGAAGTTGGTGAAGCAGTCGAAATTTGACCAAGAACCGTAGAATTTATGACAAGAACAGAGAAAATACGTCAGATTTCAAGATTTTCCTAACATAATTTGCGTGAAGCAATTAGAAAGAATCTTGGAAAGCATGGAAATGGAGACTTTTTGTCATAAAACAATACCATAGTAATGCCTCCAACACTATATGCATAAAAAATATAATTTCCCTCTGAACACCAAAGATTAGACCGGATTGTTTAAACAATTCCCTGAATTCCCACCGTCGCATATATTTTTTTAACCACAGAAGTCAAACCCATCAAGCATTAAACTATCAAAAGTCTAACCATCGAAAGTCAAATCATCGAAAGTTAAATCCTCAAAAGTCAAACCATCAAACATCAAACCAGCAAACGTCGAACCATCAAACATTGAACAATCAAACGACCCTCCATCGAGGGGACACCATAGAGAGATAGAAGTGACCATGTATAATTAATAATAAAGGTGAGGGAAGTCGGGATAAAAGGGGATGGTTACATATTTATAAATTTACATTACATAATACATTAAATAAATGTACAAATATAATCATCTTTTGTTGTCACTTATATTTTGTCTCTCATTTATCATTTATCTCATTTCATAAATTTGATCATCTCTGTTCATCTGTGCAAAATCTTCTGTTAACTTCTTCTTCTGCTCCTTCTGAGCTGTTTTTCTCTTGTTTACTTTTGCAAATTCTTCAAGTTCATGAAAACACAATACATTACGTAATGTGTTCCCTTAGATCTTTGCATACGTAGAGTGAAACATTTTTAGACCTATTGATAGGTTTTAGGTTGATGTATATTCCTAGTTAGTCGGTTATTTGGATATTAAAGTCAATTATTGACTAAATACTTATTGACTAGGTCTTGTGTTCTCTTTCATTTGCAATAGTTCTTTTTCGCTAAAGTTTGATATGAAACTCTGTCTATTGTGCGTTTGCATAGGGATCAAACATTGAACTTGTTGCAAATGCACATTGGAAGGAGGTTTTAGTCAATATTATCTTGTATAAAAGGAGGGTGGATGGGACGTGGTTAGGATGGGTTTCCATTTGCAGCAACCTCCACGTGGTGAGACCCGGAAACTCTATATTTGATATATGATTGTTAATTACATCATACGATGCTATGATACAATTAAAAATTATATAGCAAATAATACGAGCAAATGGCTGCCATAGGACAAATTTGTTCATAAAATACCCATAAAAATACCAATTATGAAGGATCTTCTAATGGTAATTCACCAACAATCTTTAGTTCAACCTGCTGTTATTACAAAACTAGTAGCACAACTTCATAGAGTAACTGGTGAAACAATAAAAAAGAAACCAATCATTGAGCTTACAACACAAAATCCAGTCTGTATGGAATTATTTAAAGATGTAAAACAATTGGGCAGAATTATGTTACGCGTAGAGGGAACTACTATTGCAGCTGCTTTAATTGCAAAAATCAAATAACAATGATACATAAGATTTATGTAATTGCAGCTTGAATACTAGAGGTAAATCTGTAGTCTCTTGTATATTCACTCCCATATTTATTAATATTAGGATTGATTAACATTTTGAAACTATTCAAATAATTGATTCATCTATATCTTTGCTAGTTCGTTTGTTTCTTTTAAATAAGCGTAAGAAATAACAATATTATACTTGTAACATAGTGATCATGAAAATTGTGCCTGTAAAAAATCTGAACACTTTTCAATGCAGCAGAGTGCTGTCCAAAATAGTTCAATTTGAAACGTGATTGGTTCTAACTGTACATGTCGTAAACAAACGTTTAATTTATGTACACGTTTTCTTAAGTTTTCATTACATGACATAAGATATCTTTATAAGGTTAACTTCGTTACCTTTTGACAAGTAAACCATATTTTTGATTTTTACGGCTGACCCGTCAAAACCTGTACCTTATTTTATTTGTTTGGTCAATTCACAGTGGATAAATATTACTCAATCACGTTTATAGGTATAAATGCAACCACAATTGTACGTTTAATGATTTGACAATTGTAACTCTACGTCATATAATATGTTGAATGTGCAAATATGACACAGGTGATCTAGTAAAGATGTAGTTGTCTATACATGAACTCATACGAAATAGCAGCGGCAAAAATTAAAATTAAACTTCAAAGTAAAATTACTGACAGATCTGACGGTAATTCTATTCAACAGTTACCTAACGAATTGTAGATTTATCGATCAATTTGAAAACATCTCTACACTATCATTATAAACAGAATTATTAAAGAAACTCTATCACCTGCTATAATTAAGCTCGAAAATATTCTATTCTAAATCAATTTATTATCGATTCGTTCAAGTTTGCAGGCAAACATAAGTATTATATTTTGTTCAGTGGAAGTTGGTACCACTTTACCTCCAATAGGTTAAATTTTAGTTCGATTAATCACAAACACTTATATGATCTGCGCGGACAGATTTCCGTTGACTTCTGTCTCGTTATGTCTTGTACGCGCGTGCATCCCTTGTCGCAAAGCGAGTATTCGTTCCTTTCTACGTGGTATTAAATTGAATATCGTAAGATACAAATGTTAAAAAAGAAACATAAGTGTGAAAGAAATGTGATTTTACAACTTTCGACGTAAATTATTCAATACTGGTTCGTGGATTCAAAATATTCATTGGCTGTTTCTTCTAACCGGCTCTATAACCTTTCATTGAAAAAATTAACCTCGTAAATGAAATTAACTACCCTTATATATTAAATGTAAGTGTAATTGTTAACCAGTAGGATCACTCGCAGCTTCGACACGGGGGTAAAAGGCTTTCAACCATTCGGAACTGACAAAAATCATCTGAAGTTGTTCTGTTCTTACGTTCTTTACTCTAGCAAGTCAAATTTCATATTAAAGTTTATGCAAATTACCTACCCTTTTATACTAAAAGTGAGTGCAAGCGTTAACCAATCAGATCGCTCGCAGCATCTACTCAGATATGAAAGATTGTCGTCCAACCAGAGCTCGATGCTGCTAGCGATCTGATTGGTTAACGCTTGCTTCCACTTTTAGTATAAAAGGGCAGATTTAATTTGCGCAATGTTTAATGTTAAATTTGACTTGGTCCAGTAAACAACGTAAGATCGGAAGAAGTTCAAGAAGCTGTTCGGACACTCTCATTCAACACATCTACAACTCGACCGCTGTTCTCTAAACATACAAACTGTACAAGTATTTTACTTGCTACAGTAAATAACGTAGGAACGGAACAAGTTTAACAAACTGTTCTAACTCTCTCTCTCTCTCAATAAATCTACAACTCAACCGCTGTTCTCTAAACATACAAACTGTACAAGTATTTTACTTGCTACAGTAAATAACGTAGGAACAGAACAAGTTTAACAAACTGTTCTAACTCTCTCTCTCAATAAATCTACAAGTCAACTAAACTTCCCTAATCATACAAACTGTACGAGGAACCATTGGCTGCGGAAGAAATCTCGAGAAATCCGTGAGTACAATTTACATTTGTTCTTGCGAAGATACATTTTCTGTAACACATAAAATCTCATTTCTTACGACGAAACTTTTCGAAATCTTGTAATTTATTAAATTTTGGCTGAAAAATGGTAGTTTTTTGTATAATCAATTACTTTACGTGGAAGAAAAAACGATTTAAATATATTCGTTCGCAATAGATAAAATTATTTCGTACTTTTGACTGGACACGTTCATACGCGCATGCGCGAGATTCGAATTCCTTGTACAATAGTTCAAGCTGTCATGGAGGTAGCGTCTCTTTTCATTTTCATTTTAAATTTTCATTTCAAAGTCGATTAAGAAGTATTTGCATAGTTAAAATGTTTAAAAAAGTGAAAATATAGCCGTTTGAACGTGTTGAGCCAGTTTGCGACAGAGATTTGCAATTAATATCGGAGAAATGTGAGTTGAAATATTTCGTTCTACTGACGCACGAATACTCGAGTATAATCGAATATTCGAGTATAAAATATGTTACAATATTCGCAATAATTATTATGTGAACCATAGAATGATATATGTAATCATATTGTATTTACTATAATATTACAATATTGTATAATAAAGTTTGATTTCATTTTTTCCTACAAATGTATGTGAATAAAGAGAGCTATGTAAATTTGTCGACGATAATAGTTGTACGCTGTGCTATTGATTGTGTTGTTGTTTGATTTTTTCTGGAAATCGTGTTTTCGAATTTAGTGCTCTGCTTGCAGCGTAAGCGGAGTGGGAGTACATCGAAGTCAACAAATGTGGAAGCGAGATACGAAGTGGTACGACTTGTTAGTGTGTGTTGCTCCAATGTACCTGTCGAAACCTGTCGAAACCTGTCGAAACCTGTCTCAACCTGTCTCGCTGCTTCCGAGGTACGCCGCAAACCTGCTTATCGACTGCATAGTATTTACACTTGTTATCCTATAAGCATCCTTATTGTTCCCAACTCCTTATTCAATTGATACTTTTGGTTAATTGTATATTGAACATAATTATTATTATAAATGTAAATCAACTTTTTGGATTTTCTTTATCTACTTTTTGCTTGTGCACTGTTTGCACTTTTGAAATGTGATTCGAGTTTGATTATTGTACAATTTTAATATAATTGATAGTATTTTTATACATTTATGTGCAATCAGTTTTGTTTTGTTCTGTTACAGAACAAAACTGTTGTGCTGTTGTGAATTGCACATTTAAACTGAGAAATAAGGATGTATGAATATCATAAGGATAATGCAGCAATAGGAAACGACATACTTTTATAGAGGTTTGGTAATATTGCATTTATTATTAAAAAAGATATGCCATAAAGATGAAAGAGGTATTTCCATGCAAGAATTTATATTATTTTTCTAAATTGATTCATTGTGTGGTAACATATGAATTTTAATTCATGATATAATGATATATTTAATTCATAATATAATGAGTAGTAATTGATTAGCTTATTAACGGTTCTTATAAACATTTCTTAATATTTTATAACATATGATATAATTAACTAATTAGTAAATTTCAATGTTTTACATTCTGATGACAAATGATCAGAGTAGACATCATACAGATCACTCATGAATTAACCATAATTAATTTGCAATAATTGCAAACATTTTATAATACTTATATATGATATTTTACATCTATGCATATATTCCAGACAGTTTAGTAGTTTTAGAAGAAAGTTATTTCTTGAACAAACGCTCGATGAGAAGAAAAATAATATTTAAAAAAAAAATGGTGTAATATTTATTTCTACCCTTTGTTCCCCCACTAATAACAATTTTCTTCCAGAAAAATTTGGTGACCGCGCGCAATGCGGTCGGTAGAGTCAGTGTTTGCTGCGTATAACTATTTCAATATTTTTTTTATTTTTTATATTATTATAATTTTATTTAACTTTAGATTACAATTATATTTAATCTTTCATAGTAATCATACGCGATAATAGAGTCAGTGTTTGCTTCGTAAATTATAATATTATAGTAAATTTTTATTATATTATATTAGACTTTTATTTTTATTTTTTTATTTTTTGAATTTTTGAAATACTTATTTCCGGTATTAGAGTCTCATCATCGCCTGCTTCAAATGAATCTTGCTGTGCTCCAGGAGCCAAAAATGTAATTATCTTTAATTAATAAATAATAAACTTATCAATAAAAACTTTGGTAAACCAAATCCTAATAGTTTCGTTTCTCTTAAAGTTTTACAGCTATTACTTCCACCATGGATTCATCTACCACTTCTTCCAGTCTGACGTCTTCGGGCTTGAGGATGTCCCCCCCAGAGGTAAGCAATATTTTTTGATATTATTTCTTAATTGATTCATTGTGTGGTAACAACACGAATTTTAATTCATAACGTGACTTTCTCCAGGCGTTTGCAACATCTTTGACGACTTCCCTGAGGCATCAGCAACATCTTCAATGACTTCTACCAGAGCTACTCTACTCATCGTCCGGTGAGTCGCATGCTTTCAAGTCCCTCTGGTCATTCACCATGCCGTAGGACGAAAGGTCTGAATCGGTACGAGTGACTGGTTGTAATTACGTAGAATTGCTTTAACGAGCATAGTGACCATGGGTATACAATTATACCTGTGAATAATAATTGTTATTTTGTGTGTGTCATTTATTAGATCAGGTTGTTTTTATGTAGTTTTCTTGCACTTCGCGTTTTTAAATATTACAATATAATTTTAATGATATAACAATAATAGTATATGGATAATTAATAAATAAATAAATATGAGTTATATAATGTTTGTGATCCATACACGTCCAGTATGAATGCCTAGAAAATATGAAAGTAATACATTTTATATGAACATTTGCTCAAATGAAATATTAATATCAATCATAATGTTACATGCATATATATATATATATCCTTGATAGATCTTATATGAATAAATATATAATAAGTATCACAGCTGCTTTAATTTGGCAGTATTTAATGGTGAAGTCGGATACCCTCCGACTTCGTTTTAGTGACAATTATAATTATTATGAATTAATAATGATGACGTGTATCATTGTTGCTGTAATTATACACAATATTTAATATTTAACGATAGCTAATTAGATTGTTTGCATTCACTGAGAATATTAAATGTTCCAGTCATTTAATATTCATATTAATATCGTATGATAGAAAATATCTGATGAGTTTATACTTGTTGCAATTAGAGATTTTAAAATATTAAAATTTATTTATCTTACCGCAATTATGTTAAATTATATGTGCAAGAAGACATTTCATGACGAGTAGATTTTGAAATCAAAGCATCCAACTTGTTGAACAGCATTTTCATATCTTAGAATATTTGCTTTGATGACGAGATCGCTCGATAATTACAATCATTTTATATCATATACCCTATTATATACCCTACTATTATTACATACCCTTGATATACTCTACAAAGATTTAGAGAATTTAGATACAAAGAATTTAATTTTGTTCAGATCACGACTCATTTTTCTATTATATTCTATACATTATAATTTTGGAATGGATTATCGCGTTTGTGTTTTAGTATCTTGATTAATTATATTGTTGTATCGAGTTTTTTATTTCACGAAGAATTAATTTCGTGTTCGGTTCGAGTAGTTTGTTGTTGCCTCTATTGCGTCCCAGTATCTGGCCCCTGCCCCGTTGCGTAAGGCCCCCGGTTATTCCGACGGGCAGACGGGGTGGCTCGCCACCCTCACCAAGGGTATTGGTAGCTGTGGACTGCGTACTAGATACTGCACTGGGTTCACGGCCGGCTGATTGAGCGTATCTCAATCCCTGCCTCATGGGAGGTCGTGCCTGGAGTGTCACCGTCGGCACCTGGTCACGTTAAACATTTCGCGGACGTGAAAATACGTCAACCTATACTGGTGGCAGTAGAAGCAAACTTGTGTATATTTTGTTCGGTCGTTTTTTATTATTTTTTATTTGGGATTTAATGGGACCGTATTGGGAATACGCAAAAATCCTATATGACATAGGTATTCCGTTATATCGAGGATGAAAAGTCCCTCGTTTTGTTCGCGTCGCGTCACATCGCGTTTTTCCATTCCATAAATTATATTGCTAGAATTAATTGTCGAATGAGCTCGTTTCTTTCATTTTCTTGGTCAATATTCAAGTTAATTATTCCATTGCATAGAGGTTTATGAGTATTGAGTGAAATAAATAAAGTAAGGGTTCCCTGTGTGAGAATAATAAAAATAAAATAAAGAATAAACTGAATAAAGATATATTGTACTAATCACTATATTTAGATTAGGATTTTCAGCTTCCTTTTCCGTGCTCTTTGCCAGGACCCCATTCACGTGCCCAGGTGCTACTTGGGTGGGGAAAAGGTGATGAGCACGATGATTCCCCTACTAGTTTATAAGATATTTTCGCAACTGATATGCTAGTGTATCGTGCACGACGTAGTTTACACATTGTGTGTATGTGTGGTTAGGTTGTGGAATTACGTCGTTCCTTATTAAACATTAATTCTTGTATTCATTGTAGTAATAGCACAAAATATACTATTACTTACAATAATAGTAGGTACCAAGTTTACTCTTACCAAAGTTCAATAATGATATCAAATTCCATACCATTCATTTTAGTAGCTTCTCTACTTTCTTGCTCACAACGATAATAATGGTATCAAACCTAATACCATCCATTCTGTATTTAATGAAATTTATTTAATTAAAATTGAAATAAATAAACGTTGAAATTTACACAAATGCTTTGCTCGCATTGTACGCAATGATCACTAGCATCCCTCAGATTGCATGACAAGGTACGTACAAACTTTAGAAAGTGTGCAAGGTTGTGTGTAAGTGTCGCGAGAATTCCGTGTGTTGTATGCATGTGTTGGTACGAGTCTGTTGCCATTTTTTAAATATAGCGTTAGGTAGGTAGGTAGTATACTTCTGGTATGTTTGACTGGTAGATTTAAGTAGGTAGGGCCGGGCAAGTTGACCACAGTCTCCGATCGGGCAGGCGCGTTTTTTCTCGCGTGGTTCAACTTGTTTCAGGAAATCAGATTTGAATCATCGACGGTAAAGCTGGCGTGAACGGAGAATGCCGTTCGCCACTGGCTTTGCCCTATCGATTTTTCGAATCACCCCGCGGTCGCGGTCGCGATTTGTCGAAACGAACGTTTTCTGCTTCTTAGGTTCGGCACGTTTGCACGGACGACGATTCTTCAAATCGTTGCTCGTCTTGCGTGTCTCTCGCTTAATTTTTCTGATCTATTTTGCTGCTTTATTTGCTGGGTTGATTCAAGATTCTGGGCATTGCGCCCGAAGAAAGAAGAGGCAATGTGCCGAAGAGGCCCAGAGAAGAGGGCTGCAACGAATGACTCTGCATTCGGAAATGCTGGATTCTGAATGCAAAGCCATTACTTGTTACTGCTTTGTCACTATGCTCGTTACTTTATCTGCCAGAGTAGAATACCTGGCCACATCATTTTGGGCAAATCGCGGATTCACTTTTTAGTGTTGCGAATTATTAATTACGGTTTGCGTTAGAGTTGCGCATAAATCCAGATCGCGATATTAATTAGAGTTGCGTAGAAATGTTAATCGCGATATTAATTAGAGTTGCGTAGAAATGTTAATCGCGATTGCTCCTTTAGTGTTGCGATACATAAGATCGCGATTGTTTGTTGTTTTGCTTTGAAATAAGAATGTATTATATTTGTTTCAAAGATCTTAAAGTTAAGATAATTAATTAACTTTGATGTTTTTAATTTGCTATTTAGTGTTGCGACTTATAAGTAACGCGAGTATTATAAAGTAGAGATAATAATTTTCAATTGTTAATTTTACTTTCATTTAGTGTTGCGATAAAAGAGAATCGCGTTTTCAAAGTAGCGTTGCGATTGTAATAAATAAAATGCCCAAGACTTCCACTGATACTGTGGAACCATACACACAAGTTACCACTGTAGCTGAAAGAGCTACATTGCACCTATAAAATCTTCCACTTGCACTAATGGAAGTATGATCTTGCACTTAGAGTCACCAAAGTAGCTGGAAAAGCTACATTGCACTTGGTGACATTGCACCTAAACAGATCATTTCTCTAAAATCTGTTTTATTAGTGTTGCGTATTTAAATTATGGGTGCATAAATTAATTTTACGACCTATGAAAAGCACCCTCGTGTGAGTGCTCGCGTATTGCTTTTTTCATGACGCACCTACGCGATTAGCTTTTATATATTCTTTAATTCATATTTAATAAATTAGTGTCGCGTATTTAAATTATGGGTGCATAAATTAATTTTACGACCTATGAAAAACACCGTCGGCTGAGTGCTCGCGTATTGCTTTTTTCATGACGCACCTACGCGATTACCTTTTATATATACTTCATTTCATATTTAATAAATTAGTGTTGCGAATTATAAAGACATGGCTATTTTCGCGATATTTTTGCTGATTTTTTTCTTGATTGATGATTTTGAAATACTCTTCACTTCACATTTAATGTACTTTTCAACGAAGAAGATAAAATATTTCACTCATCATTTTTAATGACAAAAAATTAATCATAATGGGTGTTATGTTTATCTTTATATCGTTGCAAATCGAGCGTTTGTCACAGAATAAACGATAACAATTATTTTTTATTAGAAGGTAGTTTCTCATTTGTACAATTTAAATCTTTTTAATGGTTACTTTTATGACTGATCTGTAAATATTCTATATATGGTTTGTACGTTATTACTCATGACAACTTTAAAAGTTGTAAAGTATTAAGGAATATAACGAAATTATTAATATTTCATTATAGTATTATTATTATTATTTTCTTTTTTTTTCTTTTGAAAGAAATTAATATTTTCTATGAATTAAAGGCGAATTCTTAATTTTGCCACACCACAAGATATATAATATTTCACTAAAATAATGTTTCGATGTCTAACTGTATCTTCCATATCTAAATGTATTCTTTTGGTTTTAATATGTGCTTTTATTAATCCATTGAATAAGTTTGTTGTAGGTTTTAGAAAGATATTTAGGTCATTAACTTAATGCAGCAAAAGGATTAAATAAATGTAATTACTTCACAAGTTTCATAGATGAAAGTATCACGCAGATGAAATTATGGACATATTAATGTTAATCAAAGAAAGTAAGCGACAAAAATATATATAAAAAAGGGAACTTTTATGAAACCATATTATATGCGACTATTAATCAATTATGTGACTTTGTTACAGGTCTAAAATTTTGTAAGACGCATAGTTCGTTGAAATAATACAGCCATATAATTAAATAAACGTAATGATTCTACAAATTACGAGGATGGAAATATAATGATATACACAAATTATGTTAGCAGATGGAAGTATGGTCATATACATATAACACGAATAAAAAATAATGAGCGACAAAAGGGATATTAGAATATAAAAAAAAGAGGTATATTACGGAGTCATATTTAAGTGGTAACATTTATTTTTATATATTTATATGCTATTATATTATAACAAGCGCCCTGATGTGGCTGCTCTCAAAATATAAGTAATTTGTTCTGTTTTTATATAAATTTCACATGTCTTTTGAATTCAACCAGTTAATTGTGTTCGATGTGTATAAACGTCAATTCAAAGCTTTATTTCAGTGTTATTGACGACTACAAATGTTAACTTTTTATATCTTTTATTTTTATAAATATTTATAATATATTATACATATATTTATTGTATTATATAATATAATATAATATATTATATTATATTATATTATATTATATTATATTATATACATATATTTTTATAACTGTTTATCAAACAAAAATCTATGGAATTTTTTTAAACTAAATACCACAGTTAACTGGTTAATTATGTTTCCATTTTGTGTTTGTAAATGCTTTATGCATATATTTTCTGTGAATTGTTTCTGATATGTTTTATGTATATATTGCTGTGTTATTGTTTTGCTTGTTGTACATCCTTGTTTCAGATGTTCCAGTGTCTACATATTTCTTTAACATGTTCTTACACCTAATTCTCTTGGTGTAATCATTCGATCTTTTCTATTGTAATTTCTCCGTAAATTACTTTGGTTTTGGTTTTTCTGGGTCCACATACGTATGTGTCGTACATTGTTTGTTGTTTTTGGGTTTGTGTTGCGCTGTTTTGTTGTGTTGTCTTTGTTTTTGGACGCAACATGGGTTCGAATCTATTAGATTTTTACACAGGCAGGTCGAAACATACTTAGATTTATTAATAGGTAGGAATCATTTCATCTATGGTAACGTTACCTGGGTTACGAAGATGGATATAAAATAATATACACATTTATATCCACAAATAATATCCACAACTTCCATTAGATTTTTACATAGGTAGGGTGAAACATGTTTGGGTTATTGATAAGTAAGAACAATTTCCCTTAAGTTTATGTAGATTTTTAGTTAGATAGGTAAGCTTTAAAATAGATTAAGTAGACTAAGTAGAAACAGTAGACTTGGTAGATTATGCATGATGTTAAGCTTTAAGTAGATTTTAAAGTAAATTTTTAGTCAAGTAGAATATTGTTAGTATAACTTCATTTTTCCGCGAGAATTCTTTACGAAACTCATTTTATTGTACATTTGCATAGCTATTGAGGACTAAACGTGTTGCAAATTTACATGAAAAGGAGGTTGTATTAAATAATAACTTATATAAAAGGAGGGAGGATGGGACGTGGTTAGGGTGGGTCTCCATTCGCAGCAACCTCCACGTGGTGAGACCCGGGTACTGTATTATTTGATACGTAATTATTAATTGCATCATATGGTGGTATAATGCAATTACAAATTATATAGCAAATAATACGAGCAAATGGCTGCCATAGGATTTTGTTTAAATTGATTTAGAATAGAATATTTTCGAGTTTACTTTTAATAGATAATAGAGCTTTTTTTAATAATTCTGTTTATAATGACAATGTAGAGATATCTTCAAATTTATCTACAAATCTTTTACAATTTGTTAGGTAGCTGTTGAATACAATTATCAATGAATCCGTCGGTAGTTCTACTTTTATACTTTTATGTTTAATTTTCATTTCTGTCGTTCTGTGCTGTATCGGTAATAACTGCGACTGACTAAAATAGTAAGATAAATTGAGTCGATACATTACCGATGTCGTAAGTAATTGTTCCTACAAATCCCGTTAAATGATATATATATGCTCTACATTTTTTGCTTACATTTTTCCTTCTCTTCCACATTCTTCCTGTCACATAAATATTTCTAATATTTTATAAAAAGTAAATTTGTGTAAAAAGTTTACACACACATATATATATTTATTTATGCAAGCCTTGTATTACGTCATTGCATAATCTGACATTACATTAGATTATGTCAAGTCATGTTTCTACAAATGTAAAAGGAAATTTTATTTAATAATAATATATATATAGAAGGATACATTCGCAATAATCTCCACGTGAAACCCAGGTAATCGAGTATATATATCTGATATATTTGATTAACTCAGTGACGCTCTGAGTTCGGTGATGGACGACAAAAGCAAAGTTTTTTAATTAGTTTATTCTTAGGATTCATTTATTGGAAGTCAGTAATATATTCAGCGTGATGAAGTATGAACAGTTATTAACGTAGATGGCAGCACTCGCGTACTCATATATATTTGTATACACATTTTGTATGGATACGTTAGTCGATGAACTTTCCGGATTCTTAATATATCTTATCGAGATACTAAATCTTTTTATGTTATAATTATGGATTTAATACCGTAAGCACAGCTTATTACACCTTATTTGCACGAAGACCATAATCTAAGATAAATTTTGTACCCATACACAAAGAACCGCAAGTATGCAACATAACCATAGCAACGCTTTTTTTGTTTAGAGAACCTGATTCAATGTTTTGGAAAATTGGTAGATTAAAAACATTCGAATTTTGGCCCTTTCAATCGTCAGACAATTCGTGTAATCCTGAGCGAATGGCTGCTGCTGGATTTTTCGCAGTTGGCGGTAAAGAGGAACCTGACTTAGTTCAATGTTTCCTTTGTTCGAAACAACTCGACGGTTGGGATCCCGATGATGATCCATGGTATTATTTGTAATTATTTTAATAATTCTGCTAATTAAGTATTATTGATTCCACTAATTCCACCTTTGTTATTCTTTTAATTCCACGTTTATCATTTGATTAATTTTATATAAACTTCTAACAATGTAATACAATATCAATTAATTCCAGGAATGAACATTCAAAACATCAGTCACAGTGTCCATTTATAAAATTAGGGAAACCTAATGAAGCTTTATGGACTGTTCGTGATTTATTCGATTTGTTCAAATCATATACGGTGAAGGAATGTGTGAGTATCCTATAGTTTTGAAGATTTTTCATGTTATAGTAACAATACATCCAAATGTTTGTATCGATCTTATAGAACTACGAACTGGACAAAGCTATAGCTACGGCAAAGGAAGAGGGCGCAAGGCTAGTACACAAAATACCAGACATATATAAAGAATTAAAAAAGGGTTATGAAAATAGCAGCTAAGACGTGTTTGATAAACTTATTTAAAACTGATTCATCTCTCTGTCTATTTTATACTATTGCAAATGAAAAAAGAAGAGAGATTTTCGACTCTTTTTTAAGTCGAATTCACTTGCTTAAGGATTGGTAATAAATATTTTTTATCAATTTTTCTTCTAGTGTTGCAAAAATTTGACATTGTATTATACACTCAAGAAAGAAAAGTAATCATTTGATGGATAACCATCTAAGATTAACAAAAGCAATTAAATGAAGTGCCATAGAAGAGGTGATATCGCTTGTAAAGGCGATTTCCGTTGTCTATTCTTGTCAAATTTGTCTGATTTTATCACAGTAACATGACGCTTAATTCCGTGGTATTACAGGTAAGAGCGGCTCGTTATCGTTGATCGTACGTAGTACCCAGATAGAAGATGGTGTTACTTTTTCGCAGTCGTGTAGCGCTCATTATTTCGCATAGTTCGCAAACGCTTGGAAGGACTATACCAAGGAAAAATTACATTTAAATATAACTTGGAACAAGGCAAGAGTAAAAATCGTTGATGTTTCACCTTGTGGAAGATGATTTTTGTTTGCTCTTTACAAAAAAATATTTGGCACCTCTCTATATTTGTTTCTTTAAGAAACACTGACAAAGATAGTGGCGAGATTGTAAATGAAGCGCAAAAAATGTTGTTTACTACATGTTTTACTACATGTCTGAATGATAGAATGGAATCCACAGATACCGTGGTGCTTTTGAGATTCTCCGAAACATTGCGATATCGACATCTTACCTTCAAATTTAAGTAGTCGGCATAAGCTGTTAATTGTATAGGTATCAATGCAATAATACGATGGAAGTATTTCTTTACAAATTGCATTTACTTTGTATTAGTATTTGACACGTGTAAAAGTTGCATTTCTTGCTTATTAGACTGACGGAAATCTTTAGTTCGCTTGGATTGCATTTTTAGGTTTATTAAAACACTAAATCTGCTTCGATAAGTGTAAATGTATATATTGTCTTTTGATTGGATAGTCAGTCGTGAGAAAGAAGAATTGAAAAATGATTTTCAATGTTTTAGATAAAAAGACGGGTCGGTACTACCTGTTGGAGTATAAAAACTTTGTGTGCAAAAGTCCAGAAGCATTCTTATCGTCTTTTTTAAAATCTCGTCTTTAATCGAAAGAATGCAATTGATCTACTTGTCGTCGTCTCTTGTCCTTGTGTTTCTTCGTTGAATAGTGAATGGTTACAGGGGTATTGAACAACCACAGAGTATCAAAAATGGTGCATAAGACATCGCGCGTTATCATTCCCCACCCAACCATCGGTTATACCTTCTCAGCGTCAACTTTTACCAGCACGCTTAGCCACTTATCCACATTTCCTTTCCCTTTTTGCGTTTAGTGAAGAACACGTGTACGAGTATAAAATGAATTCGCACGGAGAGCATTGATTCAGTTAATCGCGACATGTGGTCGCGATACACGCGTGCCGGCTACATTGTCTCTGTTCAAAAAATCTTGTGATTTTCGTGTACTATAGACTTGTACCTTCGTTGTGCTTCGACAATACGAACCAAAATAATCGCGCTGGATTATATTTAAATTTCATTTGCCTTTGAGTGACGTTCACAGATTTATGTTCTCAATTTCCAATCGTATACTTTTAATCCGTTCCATTTAAACAGCTGATCGACCGAGAGTCTGAAAACGTACATATTTTCGATCATATAATGCTGTCCACCTGGAAAACGTGTTGTAAGTAACATTCGCATTCTGCAATCGCGTCGGTGAAATCCCATTTTCTCGATTTTGTCAATTAAGACAGTTTTCCACTAACGGTCATGTAGGTTTTCCACGAAACTCTCGCAATTACCGTACTGTTACTATTTAACTTCAGTACTTGATTTCCATATTATCAAGCGAACCATCGTAAGCCATTTACAATTATACACCATTTATCTGACTTTTCAATTATTTACAATCCCCGATACTTGTAAACTCCGGCAAGGTATTAATGGAACACCGATTTCACTTTGCACAGCCTAGTAATGGTGTATTTCGTAAGATAGAAAACATAGAATGACCAATATAAGTTAGTAATTAAATCAGTGATATATAACAAAGATAAGAACGAAGTTACGTAAAAAATGCATTTTAATGCCGTTTTAACACTGATATTAACATATGTGAATATGTTGCTTGGCGATTCGTCTTTTCCAGAAATCGGTCACTTTATAAATGGTTAATGAAATCTAATAATAAGTTCCACAGCGATATACCACATTTTATGGTGATGTAGATGGTATTCCAAATTTTGCGACTCGTGCAGTTAGGTAATTCGTACTTACCAGGATGAAATTACAGTGCGCTGGTAAAAAACTAAGTAGAAATCTGCACTTTATTTCAATCCATAATTGGCCGTTGCTTCAAGTATGTTCGACTAAACGGAATTTTAACATTTTTTATCGAGCGTTCCTGAAATGTTTCCGTGCGCGCAGCAAAAAATTGTTTTTTGTCCTCGGGAGAACCGAAGCAAAGCGGTGCAACGCGTGGTGCGGAACCGAAGAGGAATAAAAGAATCGTGCAAAAAGTTTTCAATTTCGCGTGCAACGAAAATGTCAATACGTTCCGATTAAAGAGAGATTTTACATAATATTTAGCAATAGTTTATGTTGGTCGGTGATTTAAGTTTTCCAGACTCGGCAAGATTAATGGTTAACTGAAACAAGGAAAATAACTGGCTTCTTCAGAGAGGCTTACCAATAATTAAGATCATTTATATCTACATCATTTGTCATATTATAGAGCGGAGTATGTCAACAATTGCTTTTGTCGTTATCTTTACGCCGAATCAACGTGTCTGTCTGCCGATATGACCGCTTCGTACGTCGTACCTTAATATTATTGGTAGTTTTTTGGCTCCTTGTGTTTGGATTTTCCGTTCATCGTTAGATAAGATAAACTCGCTGATGCTGCCCGTGATATTTCACTGAACTTTAACAAGCGAACAAATTTATGCGATTGTCAGATCGGCGTTGATCGATCGATAATTAGAATGTTGAAAGAAGACGTTTCCTATAGACACTCGGTTTTTCTCAGTTTTTTAAAACAATCAATTTGCGCGATATCGCGCAAAATTCTCAGTTTCCTTTTCTTTTCGATTTAACTAACGGTACTTCATCCCGACTTCGTCTTTTTCGCGTGAATTTTTCCCAGACATTCCTGTCTTCCAGGATGAGAAACTGCATCAAATTTCATTCGATCAGATGATACGACGTAAAACGTCCTGATAATATCCCATGCTAGTGTGTTTGTGTAATGTTGTAAAAAGTCAAATCTCCTGGTATTAAATACGTACAATGTTTACCCATGACATCTTGAAAGGCCTGTTATCTTTTGGTTCGAATATTAATCGGATAGAGTTTCGTTTGATTCCATCAGTTAAACGAAGAAATGGGTTTTTCACCTGCTTTGTCATTGTTTCAAGTTTCTCCGTCGTTAAAGCGAGACTTAAGCAATTTTAGCGTTTGACATAATAATTGATAGAAGGTAATTATAATCGATTGCAACACAGTCTCTTTCGTAACGTTCCCTCGAATTGTAATTACGTAATTAAAATCAAAGCACGAATTATCCTTATAGGAAAACCGCGTATGACCTTTTGCTTCAAGGATGTGTTGCTTGTCAAAATTCTCCCTCTCCCTCCCTCTCTCCCTCTCTTTCTCAAACACGCACTTATTTCCGCTGTTAATTTTGTCAGTTGAATGCTTGCCGTTTACCTTTTCAGTAAGCACAAGTCGAAATTGAAATTATGCTATGCTGAACTCAGTAATACGTGCAAGGAATCTGACCTTTACCCAGATAGGTCCGTACGGCTCGTTAGACGGCTGCCAATAGGGAAAGGCTCTGCTGCTAATCGTCATTCCTTCCGCGCTGTTGACCTCGGGCTTTCTTTGCGACAGCGTGAGCCTATTTATTGATAGTATTACCAATAAGAGATGTTTACCGTACACAGGTGGAAGAATACCACAACGATGGATATTCGCGATAATGGGTTTTTTGGCATTGCTCAACGCTTACGCGATGAGGGTCTGCCTGTCAATTACCATTACCGAGATGGTACGAGCGCCGGAAAATACAATCCACAGTAGCGAGCACAGTTGCCCGGTGATAGAGGAAGACTGGCACGTTAGTGAAGTGAGGCCATCGAACGCGAAGAAGTATGATTGGGACGGAGAATTGCAGGTAAAGAAGGTCACGTCCGCGTTCACATTTCTGTGTGCACGTGTATGTATGTAATTATTATATTTTAATGCTTTCCTTTTTTCTAGGGTATAATCTTGTCATCGTTTTATGGAGGCTACGTGGTGACACATTTGCCTGGCGGGATGCTGTCCGAAAAGTTCGGTGGAAAACATTCCCTCGGTTTGGGAATCCTTGCGACGGCAGTGTTCACGTTGATTACACCCGTTGTTGTAGAATACGGAGAGGCAACAGGGTTGATCATTTTACGTGTGCTAATGGGTCTCTGCGAAGGTACTACGTTCCCAGCACTGAACGCAATGCTGGCGCAGTGGACACCGCCGGAGGAAAGATCGAAGATCGGCTCGTTGGTATTCGCCGGTGCCCAACTTGGCACCGTGTTCGCGAATTCACTATCCGGGCTTATTCTTCATTACTCGGAGATAGGGTGGCCGGCTGTATTTTATGTGTTCGGTAGTATCGGAGTCCTTTGGTTTTTAGTATGGTGTATAACGTGTTACAACAATCCGGACACACATCCATTCATTTCTGAGAGGGAGAAGAATTTCCTGCAAGAAAGGATGCAAGCGCACACGCATAAAAAACCACCCTCGGTACCATGGCGGCATATGCTTACGTCTGTGCCACTTTGGGCATTGATAGCTGCGCAAATCGGTCACGATTGGGGTTTTTTCACCTTAGTGAACGATCTGCCAAAGTATATGAGCAGCGTGCTCAAGTACTCGATCAAAAGCAACGGCTTACTCTCTGCCTTACCTTATTTGACCATGTGGCTTTGCAGTGTAATAACGTCCTGTCTAGCCGATTGGATGATCACGAGCGGTTTGATGTCGCGTACCAATGTGCGTAAACTAGGTACCACCATTGCCTCTCTTGGGCCAGGTGCATTTATTATTGGTGCGTCTTATGCTGAATGTGACAGAACAACTGTTGTCATCATGTTCACCCTCGGTACAACACTTATGGGTACGTATAAATATTCCGTAAGTAGTGTCGTCTCGGGAGTCTTAAGACAACTATGTAAAATTAATATCATTTTGTATAAATTGTTGCAGACTACTAGACTTTGCTTCACCATTCAAGATCACACCTTTTCATTTTTTCATATTTAAATCTCTAAACCTTAGAAATCATCATATACCAGACAATAATCTACATGGATATGATAGTTAAATATTTAAAAATTTCCTTCGGTTTATTGCGTCGGCGTATATATACTTTTTCCATACATGCTATAAAATTTCATTCATGTTATCTATGATTTACGCATACGTAAAGTAATATATTTAGTAATATAAAATAATATAAATTTAGTTTAATGCAATATATCTGATGAAAATTTTCAGTTCTATTCGTACTAAAATTTGTCAATTTTTTTTTAGGAACATTTTATCCAGGAATGA
Source organism: Xylocopa violacea (assembly GCA_963969225.1). Lineage (NCBI taxonomy): Eukaryota > Metazoa > Arthropoda > Insecta > Hymenoptera > Apidae > Xylocopa > Xylocopa violacea. The sequence goes on from CAXAJV010000004.1 coordinate 29,896,211, forward strand.
AGGTGAATGCTCTCGATCTCAGTCCAAATTATTCCGGCACTTTGATGGCTCTGGTAAATGGAATAGGTGCTATTACCGGTATAGTGACACCATATATCGTCGGTGTGTTAACTCTAAACGAAACCGTTCACGAATGGAGACTAGTATTTTGGATAGTTTTCGGTGTTTTTGTTCTGACGAACATAGTTTTTATATTATACGCGAGTGGTGAGGTCGAATACTGGAACGATCCCGAATTCATCAGGCGGGAAAGAGAGGAAAAGCGAGCGAAAATTGAGAATGAAAAAAAGAAAAAGGCTGAGAAACCACGCCCCTAAAAAGAAAAATATATTTCGATCGAAAATATGTTCATTCGATAAAGTCTCGTGACTTCGGGCAATGATGACACACAACGCGCGTAATTTTTGCGATATGAACATGAGAATACGTGAGCGTGATATATGCACAAGTGATATTGGTTAAGCACAAATATGTGAAATATGTTTGCTTCGTTAATTTTCATGATTATCCGCCTTATTTAACTCGTTAGAGTTTCTATCAACGTAAAACAGTCTTACCGTTCGCGCATATACTGTTCGCGTAGGGTACTATTCAACAATCCCTCGGTATTATCCTACAGTTCATCCTAATTTTTTTCTCCCTTCTAGTCCAAGTTCGAAAGTGAAAACGAATTGAATAACGAAGACAAACTGTTATTCTCTACGTATATCGGGCGCACGTTACTGAGCGAGAATGAAAAACACACCCAGCTGACCAGCGAAATCGACGTGTTCTCGCGACTAACGAGATTCAGTACCTGAAAATATGTATTTTTCTGTCTACGTCGTGCATAATTACGTGCCTGCGATTTACGAGCGTGGTACGTCGTTAAACGTGCGTGAACACCTTATTTCTTCCATTCGATCCGTGTTATCGAAATAAGTAAGCAAAAGGAAGATGAAAAAGTGTCGTGTAATGTATGTTTTAAATAAAACGCGTGCGTACATGTCTGTGCATATGTACATATGTAGGATAGGAATACGTACGATTTTATAGCACATAAAATACATTCGTACGATAAACTTTAGCGTCAATTTTAGCTTTTCTCTCTTTGTTTCAATGTAATGACAAAAAATCTGATTTGTTCTTCGATTTCTTTTTACATACATAATTACGCACACACAATCAGGACTTGTAATACTTTTACTAGGTATAAACAGTTGTCAGACATTGTGTACGTATACATATACATAGTATTATATTTATATCGTTTAACATAACGATTGCATTTTGTATTTTTTTTTTCTTTTTTTCTTTTTTTACAAATACTCTATACACTATTCGTATCGTATATTATTTACAAATATTTTCCATCTTTTGGATTGTCTAACGATACTTTTTACAAAATTTAATGATGGCCGCAGTGTCATGTAAATTTGGGATCCAATATGTCTAAAATACGGAACGCTGACAATTTGTGATCCTCAAGAAAGATTGCTCTCTGTGAATCTAAGCACACTCGAGTGATATTTTGAGAATTTTAAGTTGTCTGCTCTCCACGCGTTACACGTATGGGACTCCAACTTTCTTTGAGCATGCAGGGTCACTGCGCATTATATGTATGTATGCATGTATGTACAGTACAAAAGGTACGGTTGTCTATTGTTTCGCTACTTATTACCAGCTTGGTAAAGTAACGAATCAACGGTAATTAAACTTGACGGTTATCTAATTCGAGGGCAAGGTCCAAGTAAGAGGTACATCGACCTTCTTCTTCTCGTGTTTCCTTCTTTGACCACGATACCTTGCTCTGTTCGGGCTCCAATCGATATTATCTTGGGCTCTCCAAGAAGTTGGCGGTATTGCACAATTTGTCTGGTACATATTTATAAATTGTAACGATTCTGCTTCAGTAGTATTTGTAAATATGTAATCGACGTGATAATAGTCTTTTAACGTTGGCTCTTGACGAAAAGCCTGCATAGCACACCATACGTGCGAAAGCAAACAGGGAAATCGAGAAAGCCAATAATCAGTGAACTTATTGGGGATGTCTCCAAGATTTTCTTGGGCCTGTGGACTTAATTCTCTGTAGTGATGCTTCTACGGAAAATAGTTGAAATCGTTAAATGAACGTTTAAATATTTAGACAGGACGTTAATGTTTGAAAACTATTTATTTATATAACTGTACCTTGTTGCGTAGTGCCCTTAACAGATCCCTAACACTTTCTCCCCGGTAACTTCTATATTTTCGAAGATCAGTTGCAACTTCTACGTCAATAAGCAATCTCCAGTCTCCTTGAACCACTCGGTTATTATCAGATTCCAATGCAATTAATATTGGATTATCATACTGCTCCTTTTCCACTCTATCGCTTACGTCCTAATTACAAAAATGATGAAACGACAAATGAGAATGTGAGATTAAGAGAGCACTATTAAAATAAAACAAACTAAGCTACTTGAAAAATCGCGGTAGAAACTTTGTATTCTAGAAAAATAACTGAAAATTCACCAAAGATGTGTTTTAGCATCCATTTTGTCATGCGTTGCATTAACAGTATGTTTCTATTTTTAATTTTCAATACCATTTTTCTCAGAAACGGAACTACAATCACAATTTTGTTACTCTTAACTTCTTATCTTATTTTTGCTTTTTCTAGAATTATATCTTTCGTTCACGACCATCTGTAGCTGAGTATTTTATATAGATAGAAGAAATGGGAAGAGAAAAATACCTGAAAAAATCCAAGAATTCGAGTAGAATCCCAGAATATTGGATGATCATGGACAGCCGTCACCGGTGGACGTTCCGATGGGTTATTTGCGATCATCGCTTTTATAAGCACCAACGCCAATTCTTTGTCGTTTTGTGAGACTCTGTCGTGAAGGGCTGTTAAGTCACTTTCACCACCTGTAATAAGGTCAAATGTTTATTAGGAGTAAAAGCATTGACCGAAGATAAAAGGAGAGGATGAAGTTGTACGTTATATGCATCGAAGCTGCTGGTATATCAAAGGAAACAAACAAAATAATTTGAATAGGCAAATTATAATACTTAGTCTCTTACACAGAATATTAGCTTGACGCCGCAATGGATCTCCAAATGGATGTTTTCCATCGGAGAGGACATAGTAAAAAACGCAACCTAAAGAAAAGATATCTACGGCACATGTCGTTCTATTTCCGTTTAACATTTCGGGTGCGATCCAACCATCGGTTCCTGTTACACCCGATCTACGTGAAAAAGACACACGACCCAACTGAAGTTTCTTGCATAAACCAAAATCCGATATCATGGCTCTTACTTCTCCACGTGGTCCTGGTGTTGACAGTAACACGTTGTGTGGTTTAATATCTCTATGAACTGTTAAAATATTGATAAACTTAAATTAAAATGAAATTTATTGTTACAGCTGTAAGAACAACACAAAAGTTTACCAATATCGAGAAGATGTAAATGGGCTAAACCTGATGTGGCCTGTCGTAGAATACTTTTTGCAGATATTTTTTGTTTATCGTATTTTCCTCCTACGTAGTCCTGCAAAGTCGCCTCAGCTAGTTCCAACGCGATATACCTAAACATCCTGTCTTGTTCGGTACAAAAATATCGTACAACATTCGCATGTGCATCAGATTCCCTGAGTAATGCCACTTCTCGGTCAGCAAAGGTAAAACAATCAGGTAACAAACGCTTTACAGCTACAGAACGTCCATCGAATTCTCCTCTGAAAATATACATTTTCAATGCAATACTCGTTTTAGATATTAGAATCTCATTAGTATCTCAAGTCAAACAGTATAGTTCTTGTTTCTTTCTGTACACCCAACAATGTGAGACGTTACATCTTATCTACCATTAAGATTGAAAAATATCCAGAAATCAGATTCATATTCATAAACAAGAAACAGAGATTGATCGCGTTTAAGTAAGAGCGTGGCGAACCGTATGACGCATGGGCTTCATTCTCAATGTTAATCAAAGAAGTGGAAAAGTATACTACGTCCATTACGTATATTACCTGTATACAAAAGTCCCCTCACATCCCTTGCCTAAAACTTGTCCAGTATCGAAAGTTATCTTTCCAACTTTCACCACACCTTCTCCCATATCCTCGGGAATTGCAAGTGAATTTGATCGCGTTCCATAATAGTCATTAGTACGACTACTTTCGCGTGAACCCTGTGATAAAAAATTGTCTCAGTCTTCAACAGTCATTATACATCAGTCAACACTCATCCTGCCTCGCGCATTTTAGTGTAGAAATTAAAAAAATTAAAGACGAAAATGAAACAAGAGTATAACTAAAGAAAAAACTAATGTGCTAGAAACCAAATTACCTGCGAGAGCTGTTGAAACTCCTTAAATTGTGCATTTAAATACCAAAACATCGCTAGTATACATCCTAGCAATACAATTAACGTTAACTTTAATCCTTTATTTTCTTGCTGACTGAGCCAGTTCTTGCTCACTGTGTAAATATTTCGCACAGATTCACGCCACGATTTATTGTTTCCAATATTACGTTCATTATCATCTTGCAACCCGAACAATGGTTGTTTTGTAGAGTTTAAATATCGTAAAGGTAGTGTTTCAATTACAGGATCAGACCGTCCAGTAATTTGAAGTGGTTGTTGATCTTGTAATTTATATTCAGCCGGTATTTCATAATGACCTGTTTTTAATGTTAATCAGTTAATCTATTACATGGACTTAATAATGTGGTTGATATATTTTGCTTTTTTTAATCATTATTGTTACCTAGCGTTATGACAGTTTGATATCCAGTCTGAGCAATAGGCTCGGTGTTACCAAAGTATGCAGATTCATCGGGTAAAGGAACATTTCCATTGTCATTTTTTCCTAATTGTGGAACAGATAACGGACCTTCAAGTAACAATTGACCAATATTACTCGATATTGTAACCGTTGTTGAATCAACGAGAGATGGTAAGGCATAAAATCCGTGTCTGTGTTGACCGATATATAATGTTGGACTGTAAAAATGAAAACGAATATGATAAAAGAATTTTATGTAGACCATTTATATAATTCCAAAAAAAAAATATCGATCACTAACAATAACTGAATGTCGCTTGGTTTATTAGCGAAGCGTTTCAAAAGTAGGTCCAAAGTTTCATCTGCAACGCTAGTAAAAGGAACTGTTAATAAACTGTCTTCTCTTACGATGTACACTGCTATCACTGGACTCTGTACATCCAGCTCCCATAGAATAATTCCCAGTCTTCTGTCTACGGTGACAATTCGCCCGGTCGAACTTGTTGTAAAGTGAACTAAATCTACAAGATAAGAATATCATTAATATTCTTCATCTACTTAATTGTAGATAATTGAGCTATGAGTACCGAACTGTAATTTTCTATTCCTTCGGGTTCCATCTTTGTAGCAGAGTAGTCGTAAAATGTAACATTCCATTTTCGATTTTTTTGCTTGCTGTCCACCATGATAATATTATATTCTGTACGTCCCATAAAAACAGCATTTTGCATTTCTACAGGGCATGTATTTTTAACTGGATCAAATCCTAGAAGTTGTTCCCTTTTGCCAGTTCTGGGATCAACACCAAACCAAGTATCGATCTTTCTACCAGTGTATAATATACCATCGCTGCTACGACAAGGACTATTTGCCACAAGTTGTGGAATAGTGAAAGGTAGCTTTTTTAAAGCCTCTGTTTCTGCTCCATATAGATATAAAGAACCATCTTTTGGATCTGGTAAAAACATAGGTCTGAAACAGGTACAAAACGTACATAAGAATGATACAATACATCTAGGGTGAAAAGAATAAGCAAAGAAGGCTTTAACAAACTTACGCTGATGTTCTTGCAAGATCAACTGGTACCTTGACAATTGGTTCTGAAATAAACATTTAAAAAAAGGTTATGCCAATTAAATAAAACTTTTATCTTGTGGATTATACCTATCGATAATACCATTACTTTGCTGCCAAAGTACATTTCCAGAACGCTGTTCCACTCCAATAAGAGAACCATCCAGTGTAGAAAACATTAATAGAGGATCATCTTGTTCAGATATTAATTCTGTATCTCTTTCCTGTTTATATTATAAAACATTACTCTCAAATTTACTAAAAGAAATATTCATATTAGAGAAAGTATAATAAAATATACATACTGTTTCCTCCAAATGATCCGATTGTTGTGATCTTTCTGATGCATCACAAACAATCACACTGGATGCTCCAATGAGCAAAAAGATGAGTGTAAAAGATTTAAGCCGCATGATTTATAAAAAAGTTATTTATCAACAGTTTCATGGATCAAATAAAAATGAAGTTACAGCGCGTTGCATTTAAGGAATATAAATTATATGTACAAAACGGAGAAATATTCCAATTTCATATTCTTCTTTGCAGCAAATGACGATCTTCTTCGTCATCTTGTCCAAGCATGTGCATAACGTTCATAAATCTCTTCTAAATATTCTTCATCGCATTGATTCCACATACAGAATACAACATTAAAAAATATCTTGCTTCTCTTTGCCTTCATATATATAATTGGCACTGTAATGTACTATGTTTATATACGTATGTATACATACTGAATATCCTATATAAATTCGATAATTATTTTAAAAAGTAATAGAAATCTGCTTTCATAATTATCATTATTACTCGTGCGTAGTCTCAAAATGTAAAATTATAATAGTTCTGAGACAAAATGTCACAAGGTGTATACATATTTCAAATGAAAATATATGTGTATTCTTTTCATATACAGTTAGTTTACTTTCAGGATGATTACATCAGAGATGTAATTATATAATTGTATAAAATACTGTCGATAGTATAAGACTTGAAAATAGGAAAAAAGCGTACGGCATTTGAATATTTCACTTGCAGCAGATGTCTCAATGATGTCGCGCATGCATCCTAGTCATAGATAACGTCATGGACACGTGGCTCGCGTGTGTCGCGGCACAATGAATATGTATGCAGAACGTGTGTGTGTACATTGTTTGTATACATACGAACGTATGTAATTAGTAAGTAATTCTTTGTTATATTACACAGATGTAATTTTAACGTTGTGTCAATAATTCTATTCTTTTATTAATATTTATGTTCGTGCCTGAACTTGTTATAATGGAATGAAACTGAATATATATTTTGTGCAAATAATTATTCTAATTAAGCATCCATGTATACGTTGTACAGACGTAGCTTTGATCAAATGAAATGAATGGTAGATAGTAGTAGGCAAATGCATGAACCAGTTCAACAAAGTACACGTAAACATGTAAATGCAAAGTTTATAAAATGAACTGTTGCGATGTTGTTATTAAGCGTTGCTATTAATACACACAGGTATAGATATATACATACATATCTATATACATACGTATGTATGTGCCTGCGCGCATGAAAAAGGAACGCAAAAATCCTGGATATCGAGTGACGGTACAGATGCTTTTTCTATCGTTGTCAACTCAACGAATGATCAAAGTAATGATGTTGCGAAATTGCGAGATGGCAATCTTTGCAAATAACAGTATGGTCGATGTTCACCGTGATGTGTTTTAAACAATGTTTACCAATCTACTGATTATCGAACCAAACATTTTGCTTTGACCATGAGTACGAAGCATAGTCCGAGGAAAGTGACATTGGCCATGATAAAGGGTAAGATGAATTTAAACGGATAAATAGAATTGAATACATATTCGTCCATTATTAAAGCGTTATATTAATAGAGTCCATGATTAAAGTGATAGTCTACCGATTTTTTGTTTCCTTTCCGATAAGGTAAACCCATAACCACCTCAGTTCCTGTAATTCATTATCATGCCAGTGACGATGAACTGGAAGAAATATATCCAAGCACGGACGAAGAGAAGCGGTTAACCCCCGAATTCGAGAAAATTTCATCTAAGTTATCCGGTTCTCCGTCCAAGTCCGCGCATGAATCGGATATTGCCGAACATAAGTCGGAGGCTCGAACTGTCAGTGCGGAGAATATTCTGCTGGAAGGCACTCCACCGTCACTAGATCCATGGAAGGTATTTTCTGATCTTAAAGGGAAAATAACCAAGACGTTTGAGGAAAAATTATCTGAGATTAAAAGTGACAAGAGAAAGCGGCGTCACTCTAGAGCAGAAAGTTCAAGTATTAGTGAATCGGAAGATCAAGGATGCGTTACTCCTTCTATTGAAAAGCTCGACGAGAAACAGGTAAACGAGTCCACCACAACGGTTGTTCATCGTAGAGGGAATGCAGCTAGATACGTAGGTTTTTCTGAAGTAAAGACTGGCTTGAAAGATAAAAGTTTACAGGATGAGTCTGTGGAAAGTGGCATCGAAGCATCAGAATTTTCTCAAGATGTTATCCAAGATGTCGCTTTTTCTTCAAGTAACGATTCACCGACTGCAAATCCGGTTAATAACGATAACTGTACTACATTTCCACAACAAACTTATGCACGTTCTATAGTATTTCCAAAGAAAATAAACTTTAAGTCTATATTTTCACATTCAATCAAACAATTAATTTTTCAAGCAATTTATAAATCTGTTGCTGCTCTCATTGTCATTTGTTGCATTTACTACGTCATTCCATTAGCAGAGTATTTACTGGGATTTATGATGGGTGTTTTTGCAACAGTTACTTTTTACGACATAGCAACGAAACTTAAGAAGATTTTAACCACTTTACCAGAAGAAAGGTACGTTTCTAGTCCGCCAATACCTGTTTTAGAGATTCCAGCTGTGGAAGAGCATGCTGTGGTAGAAAGGTTTCAAGGTTGGGTGAATGAACTCCCCTATAGTTATGAACCAAATAATTACCATGTGGCCCGCACAAAGTCAGTTTTCTTCAGATTAGAAGGAAGCGTCTTGCGTATCATGGAAACACGCATGAAAGTACCAAAGAAAGCTGTTTGGGACGAAGCAAAGCATAAATTGAAATTCGTCAAACGGCGAGTTTATAATTTATCTGGAGCAACGATAGAACTTCTCCCCTTGGGACTTACCAAGAAGAGAAGATGGAGTAAAAAATATCCAATTTGTATAACAGTTGATAAGAAATCTTTAATTTGTAATGTAATTTTAAAGAGTGCGATTAATGATGAGTCTGCAATGAGTAATTATCATAAGATGTCCCCGACGAAAAAAGTAATATATAAATCTGATAAAAAATGTATAAAGGAATGGGAAGAAGAGACACAAGATGAAGATGAAATTTGGCTCGTCAACACTGAGGATGAAGAATCGTTCGCAAAACAAGATGTTCATAGGCGTGGCGAAGAGAAAGACATTGGTCAAAATGACAGTGACAGAGAAAATTACAGTTATGATGCGGTTAGCGGTGACGTTGACAACGAACTCGTGAAATACGAGGATTGTTTTGTAGAAAACGGGGAAACGGAGGAATGTGTAAAAGAAGACAAGAGAAAAGACGAGAAATATTGCAAGGAACAGCGCAAAGAAGATGGTACAATGAGGAGAAACATAACAAGAGCTTATACTTATATCAATAGAAGACAAAATAAACGAAAAGCAATGATGAATGACAGAAAAATTAGTGGACGATTGCTCACAGAAAAGTTTAATAAAAATAAAGATGGTGAGGAGGAGATGGATGAGGAAGATGAGGAGGAAGAAGAAGAATTTGACATGGATGTGGATATAGAGGAGGATGAGGAGGAAGAGATGGAGGAGGATGAAGCAGAAGAAGAGGAGGAGGAGGAAGAGATAATGGAAGTAAATCTAGATCGGGAGGCTGACGAGGTTGAAGGTGAAGAAGGAGAAGAAGAAGAGTATGACGAAGAAGAAGATGTACAGGTTGTAGTTGATGATGACGATGACTATTATTACAGTGGAATAGAGGGGGAAAGCAAGAGAAAGGAAAAGAAAGAGGAAGGAAAGGGTAAGGACGAAGCACGATTAGTAGAACAAAGAAAGAAAAGAAGGAAAGAAAAAGATGCAGCGACTCACTTAAAGAGTTTAAAAAATGCGTTCAAAAAATATCTCAAAAAAGACAAACGAAAGAATGAATTGAAAATATTTATTTTTGCGAGAGCTGATCGTGAAAAAGAAGATTGGTACAGACGCTTAGTTTTAGCCGCATCCCGAGGCATTAAAAAACAAGATTCGCTACTGTTTACGAACGATGCGTCATCCAATACGTCTAGCGCTCAAATAACGCTACAAAAATCTACAGAATCGAAAAGTTCGTTTGCAGCTAGCAATTCGAACGAAAACGTACCAGAGCTTAGTTATAATGCTTACATGGCAAAATATTTGGATAATAGTTCGCCTATGTCGGAAAGTGTATCTTCTACGTCTACTGAGAGCACGCTTTGGATCAATTGTTTAATAGCTCGTATACTCTTTGACGTACGCAAGTGTCCGGAAACTATAAATCTTATACAGGATAAAATACAACGCAAGTTATCCAATATAAAACTACCGTATTTTATGGAGTGTCTTTTGGTTTCAGAAGTAGCAATAGGTCAAGGAGCTCCTATTATTCGCAATGTAACAAGACCAGTGACCAATGAAAGAGGTCTCTGGCTTGATTTAGACATAATGTATAAGGGATCCCTGACCATGACCGTTGAAACAAAATTAAATTTGATGAAACTGACCAGAACTGGATCAATTCCAAGTAACACGAGCGTATTAATTTCTACAGAGAAACACGATTTAATAACCAGATCTCCGATTTTTGACAGTGACCTAGAAGATACACCGGAAACGTCTACAGAAGACGATTGCGATACTTCCAAAACGCAGTCGTCTAATACAACCAAAGAAACAGCGTAAGCAATAACAACAATATTGTTTTTTCATTCGCCTTTCCTTACATCGGAAAAGTATCGTATTGACTCGTCTGATGTATTGTTTTTACTTACAGATCCACGCAATCGTCTGGGAAAAAGTTTCTTAGTATGGTGGATCGCATAGCCGCGAATAAATATTTTCAACACGTAAGTATACTTTGTGTTACATTTTTGCACAATTAACACATTGACTGCTACGCGAACTTCAATTCAATCTGCAGTGTTATAAGCACATAACAATGAAGTAAAACACATATTCTTATCAGTAGTATATTTATCTCACTGGTGGTTACTGTTACCCGTAATCGGCAGAGTTCCACGATATACATTATACAGCGCTAATAAACGCAATGTAGAAAGTAAGAAATACAAGAAAAATCAGTGAGAAAAAAACACTATTTTTAGAAATTCAATGACATCAGTGATTACCACTGTGTTGATCAAGTGAAATAGTCACAATAGTCCTATGGTAGTCAACGTGTTAGTCAGATCAGTCTGTATCAATAAGTATTTGCTTTAAAGTAGTTTTTAATTGCCAGGCAACTGAGCTGTCCTACGTTCGAAGGGCTATGGAAGGTGTATCTAATACAGAAATTCGATTAATGGTTACCGTTTCAAGCATCGAGGGTTGCCTATCGATAAATATTCCACCGGCACCGTCCGATCGTTTGTGGTACGGTTTCAAACCAGTGCCGAAAGTGAGTCTCACCGTAAAACCTGCGGTGGGCGAGAGAACGGTTAACATCGTATACGTAACTAAATGGATAGAAGCTAAGTTACTCAGGGAATTTGAAAAACTGGTCGTTCTACCGAACATGGATGATCTCATTGTGCCATTGTGCCCTAATTATCCTTATACGACAATACGGTAGTCGCATAACGGAATAAACGTACCAATTATCGTATCATATGGTGTCGTATTGTACATAATCCGGTGACAAGTAAACTTTTGTGGGTCTTGTCCAATTCGTAATTGCAATGTTAATTCCGGCAGCTAATGGCAAATATGTTTATCGTTGCAATGTTTCGTATGTGTTACGCTTCAAGTATGTTCTAAAGATATGCAAACGTGCACGTGCATCGTAGCGTCTAGGCAAATTTTGTGGCGCAAGATCTACGATAAAATCCATCCACGAAGAGAGGTAATAACAAGTTGACTTTGCACCAGATTACACATTTTAGTAAACGGTGATCAGATCAATTCATATTTATTAAATTCCTAATCATTCGTCGAATGCAAATATCAATTTGTAATTCTTTTGAGTATTTTCAGCGGATTAATTTTTGATAATTTTCTTGGGACCATATATCGCGTTATATTTGTTGCTTAAGAGAGTGTATAAAGTGTATAAATCATACACAAGATACGAGAGAACTTGATGCATAGAGGGAAACTTACGAGCCGCTATGTTTCCATTCAATTTGTGATAATGGTAATTCCTCGGCAGTATTGGCGACTATTTGAAGGAACAATGTATGAAAATTAATATAAACTTAGATAAATCTAAAGGTAATATCATTCATTTATTATCTATATACTAGCTTAATGTAGAACTGTAACACTTTCCTCGCACGAAACAATTTGAGCACGCATATTCATCCGTTTTGAATCTAGTCGCATAATGATTTACATTTCCTGCGTGTATATATCGCGATATAACCGTTATTGAACTGACGTTGTAATCTGTAATGCAAGTGAACTTGTATAAAATGAAATTCTAACATTGTATGTGTGTATGTGATTATGAACTCGATATATATAAAACAAACGTAAATTGGAGCGTGTCTAGAATGGTTTCCCGGATTTTCAAATTGTTTCTTTAATTACGTTACGATTAATTACGTTCATTTTTTTTATAATTAACAGGTTTGATAGAGACAAAAGGGTTTCAGCACAGTGAATCATATAAAGAAAGACATGTAGACGAGTACGTATTGTAGACGCTCATCTACTCATATAATAGAATCATAAGAAGGATAGGGTAAGCATAGAAAATGTCAATAATATTGCTGAAAAATTGTGTATTTGTTCCGATAAAATTTCTACAAAACAATATCACAGTTTAGAGATCGATATTTATGTCGTACAGGGTAGGGAAATAAATTATTTACAGGTATACGATTGTAACATCCGCGTAGATGCGTTAACTTCGAAGAACACAGGGTGCAGTTTCCAGTTCACGGACTGTCTTTACCCAAGTTTCCAGCCTCGGTGCACAGACCAAAACAAGATCACCGAGTCTTCTTTTAGCCATTATCACAAACTCCCCTTGACCGTGGCGTGCGTCACAGGCTGTTGGTACTCTTACACGAACGTTTTTGCGATTATAGGAATCGACAACGTCTGCTTCGTTGTTACTCTGTTTCGAAAGTAATAGAGGGAATTCATTTATTTGATTCGACTTTTGCGTATACCACACATGTAATGTATAGTGGTTACAATATATTGATATAGCACAGTATTTATTTTAGCATTTGCATATACCGATTACTTAGACCCATACGTATTAAAGTTCTTATCACTCGACATATCAATATTTTTTGTAACCACTGCTTGTAAAGAAAAAAAGAAGAAAGAAGTTTTACCTCATTTTCTTCGATTCGACGTAATGTCTTTGTTACTCTAAGCATGAGTTCAGCAGCTTCCAAGCTCGGTTGTTTCTGAACGGCACTCACGGTTCCTCTGGCTACCAGATCGCTCTGACAGTAAGCCTTGGCTAGTTCATTCATAGAACAGGGTCTACAGTCTTCTTCTTCCTCGTCATCGTTATATCGTCGTGTTCTTTCGTGCCGATCGTCGAAGTATCGCAATTCCAAATCGTACTGTAGTCGCACATCGTGCCGCGCACCAGCCGCAAGTTCTTCCGCTTCGATATAAAGTGCTGCCGGTTGTTTCTTCGCGTGAAAACATCTATGTGCAGCCTTGTGCTTGCCATCCCTCGGTGAATACACGGGACGAAGTTTTCCATGTGTTTCCAGATATACTCTTACCGGCCCGGAAACTTTCGTACAAGTACGAAAACCAGATAATCGAAAAGCATTTTCGTTGCTGTTCGAATTGCTGTTGTTCCTTTTGTTCGTGTCCTTTGCTCCAGCGAATTCGTAACGAACTTTCGATACGAATCCAGTTAAGACCGGTGGCGAAAGAACTACGCGTAAAGCTCCGCGTGGATAACGCCAAAGTACAGTTCCTCTGGAACAACGTAGATACACCGGTCGAACACCTCGACCACCGCCTCCGCTGCAATGTAACGAGATAGATAAATAAATAGATAGGTACTTCAAAAAAGAAAGGAGATAGGGGAGACTGTTATTATTTGAAACTTTTTTGATCAGGATACGCTACATATAGTGACTGAAAAAAGTATTCATACATTCCAGATTACATATCATCAATCATTTTTTCAGTCACAACATATTGTATTCAATTCACAACATTTTCGTTTTATCTTGATTTCAAATTATTTGCTCTTCTTCCTCCTTAATTTGGATTTAAAAACGGAATTGTAACAGTATATACGGTTCTTCCGATTTCCGTAATGTTGTTGTTCGCGATAATTGCAATTGACCAATGTAATCGTTCTTTCTCTGCAACTCGTTCCCTTTCTCTTTCTGCTTGTCATGCATGCATGTACATACGTATATATGTATATATCGAATAGCTAGTCCACTCGATCTTTTTCGAGTTTACTTGTGTTTGCTCGCTGAACGAGGAAAACCGGTTTCTCCGTAAGTCGGGCGACTGGTTTCGCGCTTAATAAAAGTACACGTTTTCGTTCCCCGTTATCAAGAGGAATTCAAAATGGTGTATGCGTGTACACACATACATGCATATACATTTTTTTATACACAAGTATAGATAAACGTTGAAGCGAAGTAGAGGAAAGAAAAAGTACGTTTACGAACCACATTAATTTCCTTTCAGCAATAAAACGTTTGCGTGTAGAAAAGAAAATCATGATTCTATGACTACACGCAATCGTAGACAAAATTAATAGAATAGAGATGCAACAGCAACAATACAAATATGGCATAGAATCCATACGTTGATGAAAATTAGAAATACAAAAAGGAATATTAACCTTCCAATCCAGTCACATTGGTCAGCGCTTTGGAGAGCAACATGTTCGTAGGTAGATGATGCCGATGACACGATGCTAAGTAGCAGTAAAAATAATAAAAGCACCGTACGGACAATGAACTTGAACGTTCTCATTTTTCGTTGATTCCGAGACGTTTTGGCTAAGTTTCGATACACATTCGTATTTGCATTTCTGCTTAAAAAAATCTTGCAACCTGATGCTTATCCGATTCTAGGTTGGATCTTACTCGTTGCAGTCACACTAGTATACATGTACGTATACGTGTACATTATCAGCTTCTTTTGAACATTTTTATAAGCAAAAACAGCATGTATACGCTTTCTTCATATATGCATATAATGTATACATATATTTATACGCTAAAAATCGCGAATGTAGAGCAAGTGTTTCAAGAGAAGTACGAACACTTGTGAAAGTATTTGAGTCGATGGTAAAGTTGCGTACGCGGTATATGACGCATGAAGTCCTTTTTTCTTTTTTTAAGTTTATTGTTTCAATCCTTCTTAACTTAATTTCACTGTTAATACGAGCAGCACTATACTTGATTTACAATTTGACACTTGCATTGAAAAATATTCAATAACGACATAGAAATAGCTTAGTCTTTAAAAAGTATAAATGTTCGATTAATTGAATACTCTCGCGTCGCTTCACTGATGCAAACCACTCGCTCTTATTTCTACACTACGTCTTCGAATCGCGTGACTGTACGATTGTGCACGTACCACGAACGAGACGGAGAATATACGAAGGATCATGCTTGTTGTCGAATGCGTCGAAAGGTGTGGTACCCCGTGCTATACTGAGGTTTAACCACGCGCGAGCTCCGAACGATTTGATCGCCTACGCGTGCCGACACCGTTCACATAACTTGTGCACAACTATTCCGGACTATACATCGTTTCGTAGTTCGCTTGCTTTCTCTCCAGTCTGACGTCTTTTACTCTCCTCGTTAGAGTCCACTTCGACTGAAGTCGACGACTCGTTTTACCTCGACTCGCTTCGTCTGTTGACTCTCACCCTTCTCTCCCCTCCCTGACTGGCTCTTTAAGTGCCTTTGTCATGTCTCTGTTCTCGTCTTCTTTTTGTTTCCTTTCGTTGCTTTAACTCCTCTGCACGACACAAGACCATATCGCCAGTTGTATCCGTTATGACAAAAATTCCAAATTTCTTTTTTTTCTTTTTCTACAACTCGTTTCGACCCTGATACGTTAAAGCGCGGTCGCAAATAGATCGTAAATTTACCTAAAATTTGTTCCGTTATGTCCTCTATTACATTTAGCTAATTTTATTATATTAAAGAAGCGAAAGATGCGTATCAATTGGTTCCATTCACGAGACGCATCAGTTCGCTTTCCATATTGTTCAATCTGTAAAAGAAACCGAATATTTTTTTATATTTGCATAAGTAAATTCGATTAGAGTAATGAAATATAATCTATTACGCTTCTGTGCAAAAACTTCGCCGATTTATATGTCCTGATATGAGTTGAACCGGACAAGGATCAAAAAAACGTACGCCCAAAATTTTCATTGCAGTTTTATAACCATCCAGTGACAATAGTTCCGAGTCAAAAGGAGCAACACTTTTAAATATTGCGTCGACATGTCTAACACGTACAATGAATATATAATGAAAAGCGTAAAAATCGTAGTATGTGCTATACGTGTACATTTGTATGTAAACATACTTTTCTGTCCACAATAATGGTGGGTTTCTGAGTCCTGATCTAAATAATATGCAGTCGTCGAGTAGTCGGTGCAGGTATTGGATAGGATCCGTTGGTTGATGAACAATCAAATGACAAAGGAGAAAATGAAATATATCAAAAATGTTCCTTTCATTGAAATAATCTTGTTCTTTGGGTATCGTATACGTCGTATCATTCTATAATAGACAATTTATATTTAAAGGAAAAGCTCGGGGAATGTTTGTAACATATAGAAATATATTATGCAGAAAAACATGAAAATTTACCTTTTCAATGGACTGATATCCAAGCTCGTATTTATGACAATTAAAAATATGTGGTGACTTTTGATTTTGTTTACAATCATTTACAGAGCATTTAATAGTTTCCTCCATGTTTCGATCTAAAAATATTTCTAATATACTATATACTTATATGAATTATAAATTTATTGTGACAATAATTAAAACATATGAAATCTAAACGGAGAATTCATTTTTTTTTTACATACGTGTTTTTGGACTGTGTAAAAGTGTAACCAAGTGATACCGTTTTTCGAAATAGATAAACGGAAAGAAGGCAGCATGCCTACGATATGAGATTCTGTAGCGGGAATACATTTAAACGAGTCGATCACTGATGGAACAACCACGTGTATGTGTCGCTATGGTCAGCATGGCACAGTCAGCGCCACAAAACTTTGTGTCATAGATTGGAACTTTTTTTCGTTTATCTGTTTGAGGAATTCTACATTGAACAAAAAGGTTACATATTACTTTTATTCTAGTATCTATTGTGTGCAACGATCTGCGGCATAAAAATTTACATACAGTTAAAAATGCCATTTTTTGTGTCTTAAAAGATAAGAGTAATGTTACTAATTCTATTCAGCTTGTATGTTGTTCAAATATATAATAACTTGTGAATTTCCATTTCTACACTAGATGGCACATTGTGATGGTGAAAGTAGAATCAGTTTTTGAACGCTCCCTTAAATTGACAACTCGACGACTATCGTGTTGGAAGTGTTCCCTTGACACTTGACGTTACATATTATTGAATATTTTCTAAGGTTTCATTGCGCGGAATAAAGATGGTGTAAAGCATAAGTATTCTAAAAAGGATGGGCAGAATCGCGAAAATGGCCTATCCAGGGGGTGGATTGTACGTTGTCGAGGGTGAAGTCTGTCTCCTGGTAACGGCTATGAGACGAGGTGTTCGATGGTCCTCTCACTCCCATCAGGTTAGGATACTTCTCGTTAATTGTACCTTCTTACATAAAAATATCCCGTTTTAATAGTCATAAGTCTTAGTGTTATATCTGCTAGTTCGATCGCGTCTTCTATCTGTACGTGTCACTATTTGAATATATACTTTTATTGTTTTCAAATCAAACAGGTTGTAGACAGGAAGTAGTGTGACAGAGAGTTTTAATTATTTACATTTGAATCTTTCTAAATATCTATGTCTTAAATTTATCTTGTTTATATTTTTGTTTGCGGTTGTTTAGGATGACGATCAAGATGCTCTTATAAAGGGATTGTTCAATTTGAAAGAGGTATTGAACGAAGCGAAAGATTTGTCTCACTTAGAACCAGGAGTGTTTCTAGCTCCGTTTCTTGAGATTATAAGATCTGAAGAAACAACTGGACCTGTTACAAGTCTTGCGTTATCTGCTGTTAATAAAATGATATCTTATGGTCTTATTGGTACATATCATTGATCTTATTGTATATATTTTAGAATCCAGCATACTAAAGTGATATTTTGTTCATAGATTCTGAGCATCCTGCAATAGCTCAATGCGTAGAAGCTATTGCTGGTGCTGTCATACATGCAAGATTCGTAGGAACTGATGCATCGGGAGATGGGGTTGTTTTAATGCGAATACTTCAGGTTTTTAGAGCTCTTGTGTTAGCTTCAGCCGGAGATTATCTTTCAAATGAAAGTATTTGCGAAATTATGCTCAGTTGTTTTAGAATATGCTTTGAAACACGTTGGAGTGGTAAGGATTATGAATACAGTTTCGTACTTTCATTATCTTAACAGTGTTCCTTCATTTACAGAACTGTTGAGAAGAACTGCAGAACATTGTTTGCGAGACATGGTGCAATATCTCTTTACTCGATTACCTCAATTTGCGGATGATACAAGAGTTTTACTAAATATGAAAGTAAGTTAGCTAGACATATTAGTAGAATATAAATAGATATGTTATAATATACCGTGTACATCTTTTTAGAAAATGAGAACAAATAGTATGGAAAGTACACGTAGTAAAAACAGAAAGAATAAAAGTCACTCTAAACAGAAGGCAAAACTGAGTGTTGATAGTGTAAGCGATACAGAAAGTCAGGTTCAAAGTCCAACTGAGCGAATCAGATCTCGTCCCTTAGCAACACCTGTTACTTCTCCAGGAAATATTGTTGATATGCAAGGTTCTGTAGATCATGCGGATGTTGAGAAAGTAGATGAAGAGAAGACAGATAACAAGGATACCAATAAGAAAGACCTCAATGATATTAGTGAAGCCATCAACCAAGAAGATGAATCAAGTGTTAAGAAGGAAAATGAGGATTTAAAGGATGTGCAAGAGTGTAAACAGAGTAATAACGAAACAGAGGACAAAACAAACATTGTCAATGAAAAAGTGCAAGATTCACAGCAAGAAGATAACAATGTAGAGAATGTAGAAATAGATGATCAGAATCAAACAAAGAAAATTGATTTATCAAAACATGAAAGCGGAGGTACTTGTTTTGTTCACTTATGTGTATTGTTCAACAATGGATAAGATAATAGCGTTTTTTCAATTTTATTTCTTAGAAAATCTTACGAAACCAATCGATGATGACAAGAACAAGGATCTAATAAAGTCACCAGCAGGAAGCGTAGAAGATTTATCAGTAGATGAAAGTATAAATAATACAAATAAGATATCTAAAGTTAAAGAATCTGAGCAAGTTGAAGAATACATAAATGCCCAGGGAGTCCGTTTCATGCCGCATCAGCAGCTAGCACCGTACGGTGCTCTATGTGTGCGCGAATTATTTAGATTTCTCGTATCTCTATGTAGCCCTCTCGATAAGCAAAATAACGAAGTTATGACCAATCTTGGGCTGAGTTTATTACAAGTAGCCTTAGAAATTGCTGCCGACTACCTTTCCAATTTTCCATCATTACTGGCGCTTGTGAAAGATGATCTCTGTAGGAATCTTATTTTGGTAAGAATCATGCGATATTCATTTATATTACTGTCCATAAATATTTCGCTACTTATTGAAATCACATCGAAAGGTCTTAGAAGAAATCAGATATTTAAGTATTGTTCTAAATATAGAAATGATTGTCTTTACGGATGGTTTAGTATACATACTTCATTTTTTGTTAAATTTATTTGGAAACAAAAGTGTAAGAAGATATGTAATGATATCGTAATCGTGTTTCTTAGCTTCTTGGCACAGATCGATTGTCAATCCTTGCAGCGGATTTGCAAGTATCGTTTTTATTATTTGAATCGCAAAGGGAGCATTTAAAATATCAAATGGAACATTACATAAGCAAACTAATGGAAATAGTAAGTTCTGATTCGAATCGGATATCATATGACCAACGTGAACTAGCTCTCGGTATGGATACCATTCAACATTTTTTAGGATATACCGTTGAGCTAAAGTCGCGCGATGGGAATATCTAACGTTCCTTAATTTTAGAGGCAATTATACGATTATGGAGAATACCCGGTTTACCAGCCGAATTGTACTTGAACTATGATTGTGGCTTGTATTCTACTAATTTATACGAGGAATTAATGAAACTTCTGTCGAAGGTATGATATATATATATATATATATGGTGACAAAGTGGTATAGATATTTGTTAAATTTTATTCAATGTACTTTGTTATTAGAATGCTTCAGCACTAATGGGTAATATGCATAATATGCAATTCATTTCATTGGACGCTATATTCATATTAATTACTGGAATGGAAATCAGATGCAAAGGATATAAAGAATTATGTAAACCTTCACGACATAGTGCATCACCAAATCTTCCAACACGGGAGGAGTTACTAGCTATAAAAACGAACAAACGGGTTTGTATTTAATCAGTTTTTAGTGTATTGTATATGTAATAATTATTTGAAAGCTGTCACTAACAAGTTGTCGTTAAATTTGTTATTACGCAACATCATAAATGTATTTCTTTTACGTAGTGGTTGGCTCTCGGTACAGAAAAGTTTAATGAAAATCCGCGAGAAGGGATCGCTAAACTTACAGAACATGGTCTTTTGGGTGGAACTCCAGGGAATCCTGATCCAGAGAAAGTGGCAAAATTTTTAAAAGAGAATCCTGGCCTTGACAAGAAAGCTATCGGCGAATATATTAGTAAAAAAGAAAATAAAAGTGTTTTAAATTGTTTCGTTCATAACTTCAACTTGAAGAATATGCGGATCGACCAAGCTCTACGACTTTATTTAGAATCTTTTAGGCTTCCTGGCGAAGCTCCACTTATCTCTTTGCTGCTTGAAAAGTTTGCTGAACATTGGCACGTGAGTTTAATATTTCGTTTCGGCAACATTTTAACGATATCGCGTAGTCAATATTTGGTATGTTAAGAATCGTTGATTTGTTTTCCAGGACAGTAATGGAAAGCCCTTTGCCTCAGCTGATGCTGCATTCACTTTAGCGTATGCTGTAATTATGTTAAACGTCGATCAACACAATTATAACGTAAAAAGGCAGAATAATCCCATGACAGCTGACGAATTTAAAAGAAATTTGAAGAAGGTGAACGGTGGTGCTGATTTCGACCAAGAAATGCTCGACGAAATATATGCCTCTATTAAGTAAAACGCTCTTTCCTTTATGTTTTTTAACAATGCATAACTATGATTGTGCTTGATTTTGTGATTTATTTGTTATCGATTGTTATATTTTTTATCTCTTTACTAGGGGTGAAGAAATAGTGATGCCGGCTGAACAAACTGGTTTGGTAAAAGATAATTACTTGTGGAAAGTCCTATTACGTAGAGGAGCTAGACCTGAAAGTTTTTATTTAAAAGTAGGAGATTGTGGTGAATTTGTAGACAAAGAGCTAGCTGAACAGGCATGGGCTCCAATTATAAGCGCGCTTTGCAGGGCGTACGACAAAGCACCTGATCGGACGTTGCAACGACGAGTCGCGGAAGCTTTTCTTCGGTTCGTTATAATATATATATATATATAATATCCTACAATATTTCAGGGATGGATTTAACGTTTGGAAGTAGGGAAAAAGGTTTATACGAACATATGTTTTTAAGTGTTAAATCAATTTCTGAAATGTTGCCTGTGTCGCAATGTAAATAAATACAATTTTTTTTTTTATTTTATAGTTGCGCTTCTATCAGCGCTCATTATGGGATGAGCAGCGACCTGGATACTCTCATAGTAAGTTTATGCAAATTCACTGGTCTTGCGACTGGCGGTGAACCTGACCAAGTAGTTTTACAACTTGGCGGAAGTAGTAAATGTCAATTAGCTGCACGTACGCTCTTCAAAATTACTCACATACACGGTGATGCAATAAGAGCTTCCTGGAAGAATATTATTGATTGTTTGCAATCGTTATACAAAGCAAGGCTGTTGCCAAAGAGCTTGACCGAAGGAGAAGATTTTATCGACCCGTCGGGAAAGATATCGTTACTCCGGGAGCCAAGCACACCGAAACCGGCACCGGTAGATCAAGGAATATTATCTAGTTTATATTCTTACATCGCTCTGGATAGTTCACGCATGCCACATCCGGCAGAAACCACCGCAAGGAAAAGAGCCACAGAGTTCGTCGCCAACTGTTATCTTAAACAGATAATCGAGGAGAGCAAGTTCTTGCAGGTTGAATCGCTGCGCTCTCTCGTCGGTGCTTTGGTATTTACGAACTCTAACGAAGAAGATGTGTCCGTATTTTTATTAGAACTCTTGTTAGAAGTAACCATTCAAAATCGTGATAGAGTAGCGTGCATTTGGCCGATAGTTCAGGCTCATTTGGACGGGCTGTTAACGACAGCGGCGCGGGAAAATCAACCATACCTTTTGGAGCGGGTTACCGTCGGCATGTTAAGATTGGCAATCAGATTGTTACGCGGAGAGGAATGCGCGTGCACCGCTTTGCCGCCTTTGTTACCACTAACTCACCTGCCCTCTGCTACAAGCGCACCGCTCGCAAGACAAATCGCGTACGGTTTGTTCGAATTGCTCAAAACTGGTGCCGCCAATATTCATAGCACGGAAGATTGGAAAGTGGTGTTCAGTTTATTGGAGTGTGCAGGCGCCGGGGCGCTACTACCAAAGCAATCGAACACCGTGCTGGACGAGGCGATCAATTCTAGAACATCGGTTCTGGATCCTAGACCCATCAGTCCTGTGCCGGAATGGGTGCTAGTGTCTCCAACAGGGACGGAAGCACCGTTGCCTGTGGCCGCCGACACGATTGTCTTGGATCGCGATTTACAACCTCACGATCCAGCCGCTCTCGTCAAGTGCTGCGAAAGCTTGACCTTTCTAGTCAGAGACGTGGCTCACGTAACACCATTCAACTTCGAATTGTGCATCCGTTGCGCGAGAACGTTTGCCGAAGCAGTTCTTCAGTGTTTAGGAAAAAGGAATAAAGTGCACAGCGGGTCAGAAGAGTCTATTGGTAGCAACATTACCGCTAGCTACCAGCAGACACCTATACAATTGTTAGATCTGATGCATACGCTTCATACTAGGACCGCTCAAATATTTCGATGGTGGGCTATCGAAGAGGGTAATAGCGCAGACGGTGTTTCCCTCTGGCCACAGGCATGGAGGCCTCTGTTACAAGGGATCGCAAGGTTGTGTTGCGATGCTCGTAGACCGGTACGCACGGCAGCCATAACTTATCTTCAAAGTACACTGCTAGCTCACGACTTAGCTCAATTATCGGCAGTGGAATGGTCTCAGTGTTTGGAACAAGTTTTGTTCCCCCTATTGGCTCAGTTACTGGGCCCGATAGCGTCCAACGATCCGATAGGTGTAGAGGAGACCAGAGTTAGAGCAGCTATGTTATTATCCAAAGTGTTTCTACACCATTTGAACCCGTTACTGACCCTACCTGGATTTTTACCGCTCTGGTTAACCGTTTTAAGTTTACTCCGCGCTTACATGCACGCCGATAATAGCGAGCTCCTATTCGAAGCTATACCGGAATCGTTGAAGAATATGTTGTTAGTCATGTCTTCCGCCAACGTGTTGGCTCCGACCTCGAATTTATGGGCCCCGACTTGGAGAACGATCGACGCATTCCTACCTAATTTGAGAACAGAATTGTTCCCAGAACCGCCGGTTGTTTCGATGCCATCCTCGCCGCAATCACCTCAAACACAACAAACTGCGCAAGTGATCAGTTTGGTGGAACAACAGCAACCATCTTTCCCTGGATCCATAGCGCCACCACAACCGCAGCCCACGGTCGCATTGGACGAGAGCGT
Organism: Xylocopa violacea; assembly: GCA_963969225.1. Classification (NCBI taxonomy): domain Eukaryota; kingdom Metazoa; phylum Arthropoda; class Insecta; order Hymenoptera; family Apidae; genus Xylocopa; species Xylocopa violacea. The sequence goes on from CAXAJV010000004.1 coordinate 29,920,307, forward strand.
GTCGACCCATCACGAAGCTGACCAAGTTTCACGAAATTGGATAGAACCCAACTCGCAATCATTATCTCCATCCTCCTCTTCAGAAGCTACGAATCTGAGCAGCACGACAATTCCACAACCGATGATCACATTGGTCGATCAACAGCCTCCGAATGTATCGAGTCCAGTCGCGATGCGTCCAACTATGCAAGAACATATCGATGTTCGTCGCATCGTCGGCCACGTGCCCTCATCTATCGCTGAATCTGAAGAAAGAGCGTCTATAGTATCGGGACTGCCGCATATATCGAGTCAAGAGTATCCTGAACGATTATCAATATCAATTGTCAGTGGGAATAATGAATCAGAGCAGACCGTATCAACGAACGAGTACGAAGATTGGAGACAGCAACAGCAGTTCCAACGAGCTCCGTTACACTCGCAAGGTGTACAACATTCGACGTACAAACAAGAGACGGAACACACTGGAACGTTAAATACTTCGCTTCATGCAAATTCATCTCAGGTGAATCAATGTCTTGCATTCTAGCAGGATTAAGTTGTCGTACTTATTACATTGGCAGGATCTTTGTGATTCATTCCGACTTTGTTAACGGTATTATCTTCTTTCTGGTTTTTTTTTCCAGTTCCAATACTTTGACTTAGTCAAGCCGAATGCTCAGACAAAGTTAATCATCGAAGATGTTTTATTTTCTTTGTTAGAACTGAACCGTAGTATCAGATTATTGTAGTCGCTAACTTTACTCTATTCAAGATAATTCGCATATCATATAGTATACGTTCGACGAATGGGTATGCATTGATGTGTAACAATAATCGAATGTTTTCTTTGCAGACGATGACTGTAGATTCCGCAACAGCGACGATGTTTAATTCTGCAGCGTATTTTAGCGAAGATCCGGCGGCGGATCGACTGTTCGCCGTGACTAATCCTTGACCACTGTACATTCTTTCCGTATATTGTATTATTGTCTTCGATGAAACGAAATTTCTCGATCAGGTTTTAGCGGAAAAAAAATTAGTAGGTGAACAGTAGATGGAGTTTTGGCTTCTTGTATATTTGGCATTGCGATATATTAATAATAATATATAATGAATAATTATAGTATATTCACGGTATTATTATTAATATACGTTTATAATAATACATGGACATTATATATACACGTTATATACATTATACATAAACAGTTGTAATGTCTATGGCGCGGTATCGTATTTCGCGGAATCTCACCATCGTCGCCGTCCTCGTAAACGTTGTTCTTTGTCAATGTTGTACAACCGGCTATCGATAGTTACTCGACACTTGTGGACGTTTATATACCACAGCAGGACGCGAATTACGATATCGCAGGTATAATAATTAGAAATTATTCGTAGGCGAGCGGCTGGTCTCCGCGAGGTTGCAACTGCGCGATGTACGAATTACAGAATCGTCCCCCTTTTTCTTTTCCCTCCGCTCCTTTATCTTTTGTGTATGTACATACATATATGTAAAGCTTGAGACATCTGTGCCCGAGCGCAGAACATTCACGTGTCCCGATGTTTGCGATTTCCGTGGTTCGATTGCAAATGCCGACCACCCTTGTATATACACAAGATATTATATTCGTGGAAATTTTGTAATCGAAAGTTGGAACTCGGCGACGTTCACGCGCGAACGGTCAACGTTTGGACATATTGAAACGCGTTAGAAATATTCGTGAAGCAGTCCGTTGTCTGTTGGCACTTTTGAAAACGACTGAAACAGTCTGAAATCCAACGCGTGGAAAAGGATTTCGTCGCTCGGTTAGTTGTTACCAAATAGAACAACATTCTGGTTACTTTTATTTCACGTCGATAGCACGTGTAGATAACGCAGCGCAACTGTAACGAATTAACAGAACCGCAATCGTTCTAGAATATTTCTAACCGCGAATTAGTCCGATTTTCTGTTCGTCGAGCGATCTAACACACATATATAGATACATAATGTCGTACGTCTTTGATCGTGCATAACAAGCAACACATACACACCTACACACACATACGTACACACAGAAATACACGAAAACCAAGGTATCGGACTTACTTTTAGATATTTGTCGTTTTTTACAGACACGCCAGCCTGTTGTACATACTTATATGATTGTATAGAAAAATACAAGATGTACGATGGAGATTCTACCGCTTATCGATAGTGCAACACTGTCCTGATATGAACTGCAGTCACGAATATTTCACGCAACTCCGTATGGATCACCCCCTTGGAAGTAGTACTAGTTTTGTGTCATCGCATAACGTGGTGTCTATTGGTGATTTAACAACGATGGACGCGCACTGGTTTGCTACTGGTCCCTCCGGCAATAATAACCAAGGGTTTTGCATTTCTGACAGAGGTGCTGCGGATGAACCTTGCTCTGATCAGACACGTCCAATCCGTCTGGCTTCTCTAACGGTCTCTGAAAACACGGGACGAGATTACGTAATTGTGCTTTATCTGTACCGAATACGCGACGCTTCGTGAATTTGGTTCAACCTATATACCTTTACTAACTAAAAATAATATTTTCTTTCGAGATTTTGTCGGAGGAGAAGATTTGCGCCGCTAAAGTAACACCTACGGAGTTTCACCCGGGAGGAAGAAACGAGTTGATTACGTTGGCTCGGGTGCAACTTTTTCCTCGGCTATGCGGCTATATTTTACGAACCTTTTCGAGCGGGAAGAGACGCGGAAGACGCTGACAGTTCATTTGGCGCCGAAAAAGAACAAACTCGGAAGGATCGTACTCACCTGTTTGTGAGGGTAGACGTTTATGTGGCATTTGATACATTCCTGGCCCATATTGGCCCAACTATTGCCCGACATCCATTTGCGTTTGCATTTGGGACATTTGTATTCCCCGAAGCATCGTTTCTTTCCTTGATACGGCGTCAAACCTTCGCCTTTCGGTCGTGCCTGGGTTATCGATATTCATTAATTTATTATTACGACGGGAGGAGTTATTAGTACGACGGGATTCGAACAGAGAAGCGGCGATGCAAATGACAACACGCACGTGTGTAGACGTCTTTACGCGGCTGAGAGGCTAAGATCGGTTTCGAAAGATACTCGAAATATCGTATGACACATTTCGTGAAATATTCGGTGTTGTTATTCACGTCAGCCCCAAAATAATACGCGTATACTACACTAATGAAGCTAAATTCAGCGTGTACACAGGCGAACGGGTGTACGTGCATGCACGCGCGTGCAGTGCGACGCGCGTACTCGAGATACTGTTTGTTGTCTCAATTAGCGTTAAATGGAGCGCTGAATCGCATCTCTCGATGCATCGCATCGAGGAACGCGCGTTACTTGAGAAAGTTATTTGTTTGTGTGCTAACCAAAACTACCAGAGTAGTGGGCGCAATTGCTGGACAAGTGCGTACCTGCGGACAGTCTTTGATATAGTGTCCTTTCATGAAACATAAGTGACAGAGATAACTGGACGGCGGCCTCTTTGTTGGTTTCCTATCTAGCAAGGCCAATTCCGTGAAATGATCCGTGAGCTCGCCGATATTGTCCACAAAACTGCCTCCAACCAAGCAGGAAGGATTGAGCGCACCGCGATGCAAATAAGTTTGCGACGTTGCCGTAGTAAAACCACTCCAAACCGTCGGAAGAAGCTTGCTCTGAAGTAACAATCAACAGTCGTTTGGTTACAATCACCGTCACAAGAGATTTCGACATTCTTTATATATGAAAAGAAGAAGATATTATTTTGTAAAAAGAAAAAAGCAAACGACGATCATGGCCGCATTTGAAAGAAGAGAGAGAGAAAGAGAGTTAGAATGAGAGTTTAAAGAACCTGTTCCTGTGGTTGAGCAGAATTTTGTCTGTTGTTATCAGCGATTGTCAGGTAGACCCAATTGAGCAACTGGGGCGAATAATGAGGTTGGTGAAGGGGCTTCTGACCTTGGCTACCGATAGCGTTCATAGATCCAAGGCCAGGCTGAGACGGTTCCTGCGGCTGCGAGTGTTGGATCCCTGTCGTTGGATGGCACGCGGCCATGCTCGCAGTCAGAGATTTACCTCTGTTGCCTCGCACGATTCTCTGCTCGATGTCTCACCTTTCTCACCATGCCTCAGAGAGATATCGTTCGAATATTTTTGCAACGTGACACTGTCGCCCATTTTTTTATTTTTATTTTATCAACGCATTTTCACATCGCGAATGACACTCGTACGATTTACGACAAGATACGAAAAGCCTTCGACACCGTGCAGAAATTTCAATTCAGAGTCCCGCTGCGTTATCATTTACGACGGACACTGAAACTCGCGACAATTATTCGAAGAAGCATCACCAGCCATTGTTGTACGTGTCACCTGCAATGCGCTTTATCGCGCGCTGTCGAACAACACAGTAACGACGCGTTAGAATCGGGAATCGGATCAGGAGCAGTGTTTTCGCGCGATATCTTGATTCCAGTTTCTTTGTTCCGCTCCGACGTTTCCATGAATCGTACGTATTACGTAACGAGTTCACGGAAAGAAATCGCATCTGGCTGACATTTCGGCCGGATCGAGTTCCCGTCGGTAGGCGCCGTGTAGCCCTGGTATCAACCAAACGCGCGGATGATCTTACCGATTTCCCATCGTGCGACGTTTCCAACTATGCGTTCTGCTTACGATAAAACGATAAGCGCAATTATTAACGAGTCGTACATGGTCTTAACGCTGTCAGCGATTAATGAAACAGCTGTTCCCTCGTGACGAGTTTAGAGTCCCTTGGTTACCCTTGCTCCACGACGATGCTCTTTTTCTCTCTCATTTTAAATTGACAAATATTTCTTTTTCTTCCTCTCTCGTAGCTGCGGCTGTATTTGCGGCGGTGACGACGACGACGACGATGATTATCGTGGCAGCTGCAGCTACTCTCCCGTCTGCTTTTGTTCCTTCAACTGGATCGATTTGATACGTCTGCAAGTTAATTTCCTCGCCCGTTGAATCGAACGCGATGCCGCGAAGCGCATCGTTTCAGAAACCGTAGCACTTTCGGAGGGTCCACCTCTGGTCTGAACATCGACAATGTTCCGCGACCCACGAATACGTAAAAACGCATACAGATGAATCTAACCAGTATTGAAGAGACCCCCGCCATGTGGTGCAGCTATTTCAGTGCTCGCTATCTATTGAGCAGCTTGCCGCCACGGGTAGGTAGGTACTGCTCGGACTTGGCCTCTAACTTCTTTACTTACAATTACCAGAGACAGTACGAAATACTCTTTTTAAGGGTCAACGCAGCTGCGCAAATTTTAGGGGAATACGGGAAACGGACAAATTGGATCTGGACGAGTGGACCCTGAAACAGGCCGCGTGATGCACTATCGCTGATTTATTACCTTATTCTCAGTCATTGCTGAGTTATTGTATATATAAAAAAAAAAACTCAACCGACTTGAACAATCTTTTTATTTTATTTTTACTTTTAGAAGTATTCCAGAAAATTTCTAGTCACCCTGTACAGTACAATTGTTCGTCGACAAATATTCGATACGAGAGTGCAAACTAAGGACGCGCTAATTTTAATGGAAGACATTGTTTAGAGATCTCTTTCGAAGACGTTCGGTGAATTTTGCATTCATGCCAAATTACACGAGGTGACCCGTTAACCGATCGGTGTTTAACGCGGGGATAAACCCTGCATTACTCTAGATTTTATTTAATAGCAAGATTTGCGTTCGACCGAGTCGGTGTGAAAAGAGCTGTATAACGACAATTGGCAATTTCAGAGAAGAAGAAACCTTCTGCGATCTCTGCGTAAAAATGTATCCGCATTTCGGTCGGAGAACGCGAGGAAAGAAGGAAAGAGGGAAAGGCTAGAGTTATATTTCGAAACGAGATGGATAAATACGAGATGATAGAGATAGTGGGAGGAGGTAGTTACGGTGTAGTGATGAAATGCAGACATCGCGAGAGTGGACAACTTGTAGCTATTAAAAGATTTCTCGAGACCGAGGACTATCAAATGCGAAAAATGGCATTTCGTGAAATCAGAATGTTGAAAGTACTTGGATCAAAGTTTGTTCAATTGAAAGTGTATTTACTTGGATCGAGTCAACTTTTAATCCCCTCGGAAGTATTATCTGGCTGACAATGAATGTACCACTTATATTTGCAGAAACTGCATCACGAGAATCTGGTGAATATGATCGAAGTGTTCCGTCAGAGGAAACGATTTTATCTCGTGTTCGAATACTTGGATCACACGTTGCTGGAAGAACTGGAACGCGTTGGACATGGTTTAGGTTGGGAAGTGTCTAAGCGACACATTTTCCAGGTTCTGCGAGGTTTAGATTTTTGTCACAACAACAATGTGAGTTAGCCATGATTCATACACTCGGATATTGTACCATCGATGAAAAAAAGGTAGATGTTCGATGATATCTTGATTCTTTCGATCGTTAGATAATACATCGCGACATCAAACCCGAAAATATTCTCGTATCTCCGAATGGAGTGATCAAGCTCTGCGATTTCGGGTTTGCACGGTTCATAAACGGCACAGACGAGTCTTGCACGGATTACGTGGCAACTAGATGGTATCGAGCCCCAGAACTGCTGGTTGGTGACCCACGATATGGCAAAGCGGTAGACGTTTGGGCGGTAGGCTGTCTATACGCAGAAATGGTGAACGGGGATCCACTGTTTCCTGGCGAGAGCGATGTTGACCAACTTTATCGAATAACCAAAGTGCTTGGTAAACCGTACCATTCCTCGTTAACACTATCAGCTACAAAGATATTGATAAATATGTAGAACACTTTTGGAGAGCCAAATTCACATATAAAAACGAAGGAAAAAGCTCATGTATAGAGATGTCGAATGAAGCTTACTTTTCAAGTTATAGGCTTCTTAATTTTTGATAGAGCAGACAACGGGAGCGCCTGAGGAAGAGCAACCGCTTGACACCACTGTACAGCGTGTGATAGCGCGCCAAACGAACCGATCTAAACATATTTTGAAATTCGATTTCCTCTAGAACAGGGCTTTAAACGAAGAAACGTTGTTTTGTATTTTCAATTAATTTTTTTATGTAGTATTATATCCGCTCTTCGATTGTACTAATATTATCCTTTTTTTTTTAGGTGGGCTTTGCACAAAACATCGAGCAATAATGGGTCATCACATTCCTGGTCGGATATTACGACACGCAAGTGCAGACGAACTGGTAGGGCCGCCTCAATCCAGTTTCACGTCCGTTCGTAGATTGTTCCCTACCTGGGACACATTGGCGGTTGACTTTTTGGCTCGATGCCTTCGCATGGATCCCGCTCGGCGACCTGAATGTTCTGCTCTCTTGCAGCATGTGTTTTTTATGCAAAACAACTTTCTCGATAAATTCGTTGTACAACTAAGAGAATACATCGCCAAGGAGTCTGCTACGAACCCCTTGGCGACTAAGAGATTCGACGAAACAAGGTCATGTATGAGACCTGCACGTCCGTTCGAATCACGGAAGAGAATTGTTTGTTGCAAAGACGTGCTTAGGTATACTGTACACACGCATTTACATTGATCTTTTGTCGTCTCGCTACTTTTCCGTGTTTATATATCAGTGAAGTTTCTTTATAAAATATAATATAAATTTGCTTTTTACCTTATCCTTTTTTCATCGTAGATGGCGTATGACCGCGCCAAAGAACAGATTGACGAATGACAGCGAAAAGCAGGAAACGAGCAGACCAACAAAGTCACCAGAGTTGCGCCTCAGCCACGCGCGAAGGATTTGTGGGTTTGATCCTGTTTCCGTCGTACCAAATACCACTTATGTTCAAAAGCTAAAGAATAAGGGATTCGTTCCAATAGACAATAATACGTGTACATTATCTCTCGATTCTAGTAGCGGTAACGATGAAAGGAAAATATAATGTCATATTTAAATTTCCAGCTCTTGTGCGGTTTATTCGATCTTCAAGTTTGTCCTGTTGTAAAAAAAGGATTGCTCGCTCCTGTAACTGGTAATGGTCAGCACGACTTTCGTCCACCCTTAGCAAATGGTTAGATCAGTTGTTTCGATCGCGTTGTTGTTTTTTTTTTTTTTTTTTTTATTTATTCCTCTCTTGGATACAGATTGGTGTTTCGGTATAGAATTTTAATTACAATTTTAGACATTATTTTATAAAAGTAAATACAATTGTATATCGTTAACAATAATAATGCGCGTAAATCGGTTAACATACGCTTCAAATTATATAATTACAAAGGAAGCCGACCGCGAATCTCTCGGGGCTTATGTACAAGTAGAAGTAGAGATCTCGACCCAGGAAAAGTGTACATACGTGGTTCGCGTAACGATCCGCGATCGTACTAGCAGCGATTACGAGATATCCTTCGATCAACGTATGTGTGTATGTGTGTGTGTACGTGTGTGTGTTTTTTACTGTGCTTTACCCGCTTTCGCGATCGCCCTCCGTTTTTAATTCTCGATCGCTAACCCAGACAGTCGAACCCAGATCATTGTACACGGAATTATGCTTAACGATCGGTTTTATGCTCGTTACAGGTCCATATTAACGAGCAAAGAGTCATGGACGAGATCTGAAAAGATAAAGAAAAAGGAAGAGAGAGAGAGGGAGAGAAAGAGAGAGAGTGATAGAAAGACAAAAGGAAGATGAGAAAGAGAGAGATTTTGTTTGTGTCTGTGTGTAATATTAAAGCTAAACGAACGGAATGAACGTCAAGGTACAGGAAACTGGCACGCACGCTGGATAAACGCGAGTAATAATCTTTGGACGGGTTGTTACGCGCCGAAATACTGTTATCGATCAACTTCCTGAGCAATACCGACACTTCCATCGATTCTCTCCTTTACCTGGGTGCTCGCACCTTCCATACGTAACGAAACTGAACGTGTGCTACTTAACATCGTTTCACGATGACACCTTCACGGTCAGTGATTTAATTAAAATTTCTGACTAGGATCGAGATAATGTTTAACACTCCGAGAAACGTGAACGACAGCGTGTAGGCGTGCAACAATTTCGACGATCGCACGAACAAATTATGCCAGTATCGACCTTTGCTTGAAACTAAGCACGCTCGTTATTGCCCGCTGTAGACGCTGGTAGACGATGCTTTTCTACAGCGGTATCCACGGTTCTTTCTTTCTTTCGTACAAGGAACTTAAGTAAAACGACACAGTACAGTCGGAGTAGCGGCGAGATTTAGTTCAGCCGTGAAAACACCATTCTGCCTTTCATCCCTTATTCCTTACGGCAACATTCCTCATCGTTGTGTCATTATCGTTCCTCCTACATTTGTTTGCTGATGCTACTGCTGCTATCCTTATCCTTATCATTATCTTCATTCTTATTCTTTATCCACACTTTTACATTCACCCTCACCCTCACGCCTTCACTCTTACTCCTGCCATCGTTCTTACCCTTAACCTTATCTTTACTCTAATTTTAACTCTAATCCTAACTCTAATCTTAATCCTAGTTCTAATCATTATCCTTAGTCCTATCCTTATCGTTATCAGTATTTTTTCTTACCTTACCATTATCCTTATCCTTATTCTTACCCACACCCCCCGTCTTATCGTGACTCTAAACCCTACCCTTATCCTTATCTTTATTCTTATTTTTATTCTAATCCTTATTTCTCCTCCTCCTCGTGGCATTCGTCTTTCATTAGTTTTTCCGTGTTGCATGTTCTCGCATCGAATCGACATCGGGAGTCGATGTGGCGACCTAATTGTCGCGACAGGGCAACGCTTTCGTTCTTAACGCCTCTTTCCGTTCTCTCCCTTGACATTGCCGGTTGTTTCGCAAAACCACTATGTCGTTCGTGGTAATTCGGTATACATATTGCTCTCACGGTACGAAGAAATTGTCATAAGGCACTTTGAGTCTGCATTGCAAATACATAGAGGATCGATCGGCAAGTTCGATCGCGGGTCGTATCTTTCCCTATTCGGTTTACAGAAAAAGAAAGGATCGCGTCTCTGGCTAGAATCGGTATGCCAACGGGGCAACTTTTGTTTGTGTCTTTTTTTCCAGGTTAACAACTGATTGCTCTAAGAGTCGACTGTTCAGAGTTTATTTCACAATGTAGATTGCTTTTCCATTTGCAAACACGTCGATTATTATTGTCTCTCGTTTGAAAGCATGTACCAACAAGTAACTCGCGTGAAGTATGTCTGCGTACAATAGACTGCGACCACAATTGCGAATCCGATGCGATAACTTCGATTAGACCTGTTTAATTCCGTCTCCGAGGTGATCCTCTTACCGAGTGAAGAATTCGAAACGTTGCCCCGCAATTGCAACAAGTAAAACGCAGAAAACGATTTCGTGGCTCTGAGCACGCTTGTACACGTCTTTGGTAACTCGATAAATTAACCAACCTCGTTAACACATTGCGTACGGCATTGCATACCTGACAAATTCGCTAATAATTGTTAACGCAACTGGACAACCAGTAAATTCGTTCGAAGTATTTCTCTACTTTCTCCTACATTCGACTCGAACGTTTACATTTGTACTGTTCTGTTGGCAAGAAGGGCCTTATAGTTGTCACCTGCCAATTAAACTCGCATAGCGATTTCCTAATTCGCATTCATCATATTATTCTGTTCAATGATATTAGTTAATTAATTATCGAGTACATTTATAACATTTGAACAGATCGTACAGCAAGAACTTTTATACGAACGAATACTTCAGGACTGTATTTTCTCTTCTCACAGAAAAGCTTGATAATATATCGTTTAGCATTCTTGAAAGTATTTCAGGTGATAAATAATTAAAAAAATATTGTTAGTAAATAATGTCACGAATTATATTTCTGCATTTTATCCAAGAAGGGCCTGAGGAAGCTATAATAAAACTTATTCAAATACACACACAGCACACATCCACGCAGTCTCACAGCTTCCCTCTTTTGCTCGTTCGTGCGCGTCGTCCCTTTCTCACCTCTACGTAACCTCATCCATTCCTCTTTGTCCTGTCACTTCGTCTCTCTTACCGCACTAGAATAATTTTTTTCTCAGCATTAGTTAACGTGTTTCGCACTTTTGTGTATACGGTACAAGCATTACTTTTGAAAGGATAAAAAACTCGCTTTCAGCGAGATAAAGAATGAGTACAGTACGTTTACGAATTAATGAATTAATTTACATATTATCTATATAAGCGATCTATATATATATATATATGTATATATATATAGATGTGTATTTATATATATATATATAGGAACGACAAGAGGTATCATTGTTTTAGAACATTACCGGAGATACAAGGACACACTGTTCGAGATGACAGACCGAGTAAAAAGTTTTCGTTCCCAGATTCTCTTGTATTCTTGCGTCGGACAGCAAACAATTTGCTTCTTCGTTCGTTTCTTCTTCTCACGTTTCTTTCGCTTTTCCCGAGCCTTAATTTACACAAGGATAGACTTTGAAAATTGCTTTCGGTAATTGTTCTCGAACCGAACACATTTCTTCATCATTTCTTATATGCTATCATTATTAGCCTTCGTTATTACTGTAATTAATTGTTATCGTAATGCTGATCATCGATATCGTTATAATTATCATTAATAATAATAGTAATAATAATAGTAATGGTAGCGATAGAGTAATTGGTAATATTAGTAATAGTAGTAGAGATAAAGTAGTGGCCGTAACAATACCAAATAATCACAACGGCAGTTCTGTCGTCGTAACCATAATCGCTGCCAACACATCGACGTAAATGCCGTCTATAGACGCCCAATGCTTAGGATTCTACGACGTCCGCCAATTTTTAGGAAAATTTGTTGGAAAAACTAATAATTTCATTTCGTCGATCAAGAATCAGCTAATTAGAAAATATTTCAGAGTATGCGTCAATGTGTTAACATCGTTACCGTCGTGATTATTACTATCGTCGTTTCATTAATCATTAAAAGTAACGCTAGGTCTGTTGGTATCGTTATTAACATTAATCGTCGTTATCATTATCGGCATTATTATCGTTACCCTTCTTTATATAATAAAGTGGATAGTAAACACAGTCCTTGAGCTTGTTAAAGGCTTTAAGGAGACCCTTACGTGCTCCTGGCTTAACTACCGAGAAAATATCATTTTCGAAAAATCAAATACTGGATGAGGATGATATTATAAATGTATATACATGTATTTAGTAGAGTTGCAATGGCGGCAGCAGCGGTAGTAGTAGTTATAGTAATAGAAGTAGTAGTGATAGCGACAACAGTAGTAATAGTGTAGTAGTAGCAATAGTAGTAGTAGTAGTGATAGTAGTAATAGCGGTAATAGGATGCTAGTAATATATAAGAGCGACAGCAGCAGCAGCAACAGCGACAGCAGCAGTAGAACCAGCGGTACTAACGATAATGCTGTTAGAGTAATGATGATAATAATAATCGTAGAGTGTTGGCAATAACGATAATAGAATCGATGATAGCGAGGATCGTAGCGGTAGAACTTTTTATAGCGTTAAGAGTAGTAATAGTAAATAGTGTGTAGTTACATAATTGTTGCGGTGATGGAAGTATACGTAGTGGTTTTAACAAGTACTAATACGGTATTGGGGATGACGGTGATGGTGGCGGTAACGATGGTTGCGATGCTAATAGAAGTACTAGCGGTGGTGTTAGTAGCAGCGGTGATGACGATGTGAATGTCACGTCAACGAAACGATGGTGTCGAAGCTGATGACTGGTGTTCTAGTAACAGTAATGAATAATGATTAATAACGGAATTAATAGCGGTGGTAACTGTGGTAGCAGCGACAAGCAACGAACGGTAGAGCAGCTGGAATACTGTTAACATTGGTAGAAGAAAGAACAGCGGTGATGATTATATTATAGTTGTAGAGAAAATAGAGGAAGTAGAGGAATTGTAAGAAAAAGTTTCGTCAACAACATTCAAAAAATGTGCTTCCCTAAACTTGGTTTAGAAACGTTATTTTGGACGCAATCAGTTTTTTATTTTCTTCTTTTTTTTTATCGCTTTTGTGGTTAGGCAAACAACGAATCGTGAAATATCTTCTTCTTCTTCTTCTTCTTCTTCTTCTTCTTCTTCTTCTTCTTCTTCTTCTTTACTCTTCTCGCTCACGCTTTTGGTGAAAAATATCGCGCCGGAAAAAACAGGCAGCTTCTACATCAATTTGTCATCCCATTTAAATCAGTTAATCGTCTCTACTATATCCGTCTCGCGAAACCTTGTACGCGCTACTTGTATATACTTCCGCATCTTCGTAATTCATTCTCTTCCCTTCTCCGTCACACTATATCTCGTCTTCTTTGTTACTAATATATTCGAATTTGAAATAGATCAACACGAATAATTTTTTACCGCTTTCACGTACACATATTCTTTTTTCTCGCCCATTCTCACCGATTACTTTTCTTCTCCCCTACCTTTGCCTTTTCTCTTCCCTTCCTAAATCTATCTGTCTCTGTCCATTTTTTTGTTTCATCTCCTACCTTTCTCTCTCTCTCTCTCTCTCTCTCTTCCTTCCTTCTTTTTTCTTTCTCACACACACAAACACACACTTTCTCTCTCTCTCCTTCGCGTTAACACGCTTCATTGCTTGATTTTGTAATCGTTTGCTCGTTTAAATATTTAAGCTTTACCGTTACATTAATAGATAGAGTTTTAGTAATGATGCAAAGATACATACTTTAATAAGGCCCAGTAAGGCTGCGTGGGTTCAACCAAGTGTCCCACGAATAATTCAATATACGTACAACATCTTTCGTGTTAAAAATCACCGTATGTTCGTTAATTAATCTTTCAGCAATTTCTTGTCTTTTTTTTCATTTTTTTTCCGTTTTTTCGTCTTTTCTCTCTCTATATCGTTCGCACACCGTGACGCGTCTCGCTCGGTTCTTAATACATACATGCCGTCCGCAAAATGTTACGTTAGTTAATGAAAAATCTAAGAGGAGAAATGTATAGGACTAATACGAGCTAGTATCCGTTTATCTAAAAAGATTGTTGTTCCGTTTGTTCGAGGCACCCGTCCAGGGGCCGTCGATTAATTATTGTCATTTTGTATTGTTCATTACTCGCAACTGTGCACCAGCGTTGGCGTTGCGTGCGTCAGAGTTCGAATTTTCTCATCTCCTTCGACTCTAAACCTTGAAAACGTGTCTCGCGGTATTCGCGCGATCGGCTATGCGATCGTTCGTACATGTACACCTCGCTCGACGAGCGACGCGCTGTCGTGCATCCATTTGTCGTCTTTCTTTTTCCCTTATAAACGTATCTCTTATCAAATGTTTACTTGGAAGATGCAATTTGAATTTCTTCTCGCCAATAGGAACGTACGTGTACATATGAACAACGCGAAAAAAGAAAGGGGATCCCTTTGGGACTGATTTTTTTCTTTCTCTTCGTTATTTTTTTTGTTTTTTTTTGTTTTTTTTTTTTGGTGAACCGAATATCGTTTGCTTTTATATTCTTTTCTTTTTATAGTTATTGCCTAGACATGTACGTTACGAACGTACATTGGTAGGTAAATACGGTTTTGCGTACGCGAGACTTGCGTGCGAGTTCTTTGATACGTCATACGTAGTTTTCGTGTCAGAAAATTGAATTTATAAACTTGTAAATTCTTCGAAATCTATACACGCGTAGCGACAATTATCATCGTCTCTATCGGTTCCCTTTTTTTTTTTGTTTTTCGTTATGAGAAGATATAGTTAATTTAATTAGTTAAGTAAGAATAATAATAATCTTTCCGTTAGCCTGTTTGAACTCTTAAATACACCCGCCCCACCCAACCCTGCACAAATTCCCATCCCCATTACGTTTAAATATATATTTATATATATATATAAATATATATATTATCGTCCCACGTGTGTATGAATATAGATTTGATTTATATTTATATAACATACACACGCATACATATGTCCGTATATGTATATATATGGATGGAGATATATATATATATATATATTTATCTATATACATATACATATAAATCTATTATGTACGCATGCATTTATAATAATAATTATTTTTTTTTCTTCTTCAGTTTAATCGTAGAGTCGTTTCTCGATACTTTCAAATGTTTCGCATAAAAAACAAGGCAATCAGATTGAGTTCTATTGTTTACACTTAAACTTTACGCTCGTATTTAAATATTTATACTCGGCTGATTCACCTCGCGTGTCTATGTGTGTATATAATATACATATGTAATACATAAATCGTAAATATGGAATCACTTTTTTTTACTTTCATTAGTTTCTTTCCTTCGTTTTTTTTCCTTTTTGTCGCGCAACTAATACGAAAAGACTAAGCTCTTATTGTTAGTAAGAAGTTCGATTAAATCGTCACGGATCGCGTCAAGTTTTAACCTATCAACCGGGTGATATTTCTTAGAGAGAATCCATTTTGTAAAAATGATCAAAAGTGAATTAGGTTTCGGACGATTTTAGTTTGGAAATTGTTGCAGAAATAAATACATCACAGTTTGTTCTTAGTAGGAATGTGACAGTGTAGGAGGAACAAAATATTCGTTAAAAAATTAATTAAATAATTAGGCTTCGAATATTGGTATACTGCGCGGCAGATAAATTTCTCATTCCCAGTTAACAGGTTAACGATAACCACGTAGAAATGAAGCGGGTAAACTTTTAAATGGTAGGTGTCAGTTAAAACTGACTAATCGCAAGCTTCCCCTTTCATTATACATTCTTCCTGTTCTTATTTCCTCTCTTCCCCACTTGGTCGTTCTTTCTTCCATTTACTTTCTCTTTCTCTCTGTCTCACACTCACGCGCACACGTACGCACATGCACACGACGCTCTCTCTCCCGCCATCTCTTCCGCTTCTTTTCTGCCCTGAGGCAATTCTTATTAGTAAATGCATAAATAATTCAGCTTCATTGGACTAGCTAGAAATCTCGCGTTGAAAACATTTGGTTGACAGCTGGCTCGCGTTTCCCCTTTCCTCGGCGTTCCCGATCGCGAACGTCGTCGGCCCATCTAGCATCACCTAAAACTGACGAAGTAGTTCGCGTCGCGACTGGTCGCCGGTAAAGTAGGTCGCGTCGGGAATTAGTAAACCCGCGACCAACTCGAACCAGCGTCCGCGAGCAGAGGAGGAACGCGCGAAGCTTCTCTTTGAGAGTACGAGTATATATGCGGAACGAGTCGAAAATCGGATGACTCGGGCAACGGTCGTCCAAAGGTACCGGCGATGACATAAAAAACGGCCTCGCCGCGATAAGCAGCTTCTAATATATATTTACTCGTTTTGTGTACCTCGAAAGAATATGTTTATCCGCGGCGTCGAATGGTAATAAGCAAGTTTAGTATCGACAACATCGAAGGAACGTTGTGTAAAGACTCGAGACAGGCCGTTTCGGTAGGCACGCTGGGGCGACGACTCGAACCGATTCAATCCGCATACAGGGAGCACACAACGGGGCATTACACGTAGAGCAGGGGAGGGGTACGCTTAAGGGCAGCCGCATTCGTCGACCACCATTTTTGGCAGGTCCCTCTTGATGATGTTGGAATCAGGACCGTAATAGATGAGCGACATCGGCGAGAATTTTAGAGGGGCGCAGCAGGGCTGCATACCGGCCAGTCGATCCATCTTCCGGTACTCTTCGATCACGTGGGTGTAGTAATTGAGGAACGTGTCCGGTGTTCTGTGACCGGCCGCGCAATCTCCCCTGCAATAATTTGCATAGTACCTACACAAGAAATAAATACATACGTGTTATTTAGCCGTTCGATTAGCTTCTTTTCACGGTTAAGTCAATGGGGGCAATAGGGGATTTAAATTATCGCTCGCTCTCTCTTTCTCTTTCTGTGTGAGTGGATTTTCGCTTAACGAGGCTCGACGTATTTCCCACCGCGCGTGACGACGCCGCGTACACACACATGCGTCCTCCCGTAGGAGCGTTAAGCTTCGTTAAGCTTTAGACGATTCTGTTTGCAATAATTGCTCTTAAGTTAAAGGTTTAGGGACGTTGCACTTGTAAGCGACACTCTGATTTCACGGGATACCGTACGAGTGACTACAGCTACCGATCGACGCCGACGCGACACGCCGCCCCTACGCGAATGCGTTGTCGCGTGCCACCGTCTAAAGTTCCTCTTTCCCACCCACACCTCCACATTGGCTCGCTCTGACTACGTTACATCGATCGATCGTTACGCTTATTGTTACCGTTTCTTTTGCCCTTTTTCCTTACGTGTCGAAACACGATCGCGTTCAAGCCAAATCCCATCCCGTGTACCTCAGGTATTGCTATACCAGGTGTGTGCACGTACGCGTGCAGTTCGACCAGATTGGACATCGACCGTCCGCCTGTCTGCTCGCGATTCGATTTCGATGTTACACTTACCCTTGAGGGGCGATTATCCAGTCGTCCCAGCCGAGTTGAGAAAAGTTCACGTAGAACCTCTGCTTGCAACACTGGCCCTTTATAGCACCGCTGCACTCGATCGCCCGTCTCCTGACCCGTTTCACAGCCGCTGGATCCGTGCGTACCACTAAAAATGGTCTGTCTGGATCTTGGGTACCTGAGAATCATCGCATTTATCGTAAACGGTGCGTCTGAATGGAATAGATCGCTATCCGTCGAAAAACCTACTAGTAAACTTCATGCTTTGGTACCTTTTGTGTTCAAGGATGACTCGATCACGTGAGGAGAGTGTCCGTCGAAGGTCGATACGTAGACGTGGGAGCCACATCCGGTACAGTCGACGAGCAACGTCAACTTGTCCCTCGCAGTATCCCGGCTCGTCGTGTACCAACTGTTTACAACCTTGGTGACGTCGAACTTGAGCCAACCCAGTTGTCCGACGTTCACACCGAGAGACGTGACCATTTCCAGGTGCTGGCCGAGCTCCTACGAAAGCACGCGTTATTATATTCGTTTATATCGTTGCAAAGTTTACTCTTCATCTTTTTTTTATTCGCTATTTTTGCCCAGCTCTACTGGCATCACTTGAAGCTTCCCGATCGGCTGAAACCTGACAACTGTAGCCGGTAATATTGGACAAGTTATTATTAACACGATTTAAGATTGCGGTACGTTTTTAATGCGATTTGATTTATATAAATCGGATGAAAGCGCGAAAGTTCTTATTCTTTTTGTCGAACAAAAATTTATAGCGTTAAGTTTCTCTCTTCGATCCAAGTAAGTATTTCCCCTTGATACTATCGAGAGAAATCATTTTTATTCGCTCTGACACCGGCCATTTTATTTTCAGGGCATGGACTGCTCGCGTCGATGGTACGAGAATTTGAATTACCTTTCCACGCAAGTGCGTCATGTTCCCGCAGCGTACCCTGAACACCCACAGGGTAATGTTTCTTTGGTTAGTCTGACCCTGACGATGGTGCTGATAGTGATGGGCGTGCCTAAATTCGACTCTTGTCCAAAGTGTTGCCCTCTTGATCCTCAGAGGCTCCAACGCCGGTTCTCCACTCGACAGTGGAAACTCCAGCAATGGTTGCCCGTTCAGCGTGCGACCTACGAGTAACACGTATTCCTTTCGTTAAATGAAACATCGAATAAAACGACGGAAGACTCGATTGTAATATACGTGCAGGTAATTATGCTCTCGTTCGTATCATAAAAATAATCTGTTCCCTCTTTTCTTTTTTCTTGTTTTTTTTTTTCAGTTTTTCCAAATCCATGGCAACCGCAACGAAGCCCAAACTGCGAACGCATGACCTGGCTGTGTCGTTCGATTTTTAAATGCCAACGCTCTAAATAGGTACGTAATCATCGGTGGTTTTATCTCCGACAGCATAAATTTACATTGTTTCGTCTCTTGTCGAGAAAGATGGGGAGGAAACGATGGCGAGGAGGCGTGCAGATAGAAACGCAGGGATCGGTGTGAATTTTTCTGTAGACGAAACACTCGTTTTACTCCCGATTTCCTTTTGCCACTCGGTAGCAACCCCTCTGGCCACGGCGCGTTGTACAAACTACGTAACAGGGAGAACCGAAGGAGACACAGAGACAGCGAGAGGGAGAGGAAGGGAGAGCAGTGTAATGCACTCAGCGGTTCGCGGCGTGTACGCGTGCCTGTCTGTACGGCGTCGTGGTCGTGTGCGTTTTCGCTTACACTGGGAATCACGATGAAATAGAACGGGCGAGAGGACGCGGTACGTGTACAAGCGTAACAAGAGATACATACATCGGTGGTATCGAGCAGTGCACGCGTAGACACGGGTAGGTTCGCGCGCACACGGATATCTGTAAATATCGTTGACGGTGTGCGCGCACACAGTCGAGGCGGCGCGGCTTCATCCCTTAACGGTTTGGTGAGTCACGGACCGGGAGTCGTTGGAGGGGCGGGGATAAGCATGGGGTGTCTGCCGCCCGTCTGCCTTCCGCCTTCCATTCCCCGCAGCCCGTCCTCGCCGTCCCTTTTGCCACTCCACCCCTTTTATTCCGTTCCTTGCCCTTCCGCCCGCGCGCCCTCGCCTGTTATTTCCTTTTCTTTCCTACCCTTGCTTGCGTAGCCAACCTGTAAGCACCCACAGAGAGCCACCAACACTGACACTGACACTGACATCGACGTCGACACGGACGTTCGCCATCGACATAAACGTCGGCATCGGCATCGGCATCGGCATCGGCATCGGCATCGGCACAGTCTGAAACTTCGCTAGAGCCAACGATGTCCACACCCTCCCTCGACGTTATTCCATAGAGATGTTCAACCTACCGATCTCTCGACTCCGCTTGCTTAACCTTTTAAGCATGGACCAATCGATACACACGGGGTGCACGACCATCCCCCAGCGAAATTTTAACAGCCGATTCTGGGATCGAGAATTAGTCAAGTTCTTTACGAGACTTTGCGTTTCGCATATATTGCGAGAGAATCCACGAGCTAGAGGGTGTCGCGGGGGTGTCTGCGCGCAGCTTCACCGAATTCCATCACGCTTCGTACTGGTTTACGATTTTCGTCATATTTTTATCGCAGCAATCAGCGCTGAACATTTTTCTTAAACTCGCTCGAATGCTATGCTCTGACGATTAGTCGGTATCTTCATCCACCTGCTGGCTCTTCCTCCCCGATTCTTTCCGGCAATCTACCGTTCGTATCTATTTATTTCTTCGACTGGCTCGGTGGTTATCTATCGTTTTCTTAGATGAAATCATTCGCGTTACGAACCGCGTATTTCTCTCCACCTCCTCCGCCCCCCACCCGTTCCCCCGTCGTTACTGCGAGATCGTGTTGGCTGGAGCAAATGAAACGGAAGTCTTTATCGGGGGATCAATATCGTCCATCACGCATCGCTACCAGCAAGATTTTGGCTCGTGGATCAGGAGAGATGCCACGAAACCTTCGGTCAATCGCTGTTCCTTGATCGGCTCCTTGTTTCAATAAGCGAACGCAATACGTCCGAGTTTTTCCTTCGCCGACGTGATTGATCCATCGATGATGACGTATAGTTACGTTGCAATAATTAAGCGATTGCCTTTTAAGCGAAAATACTTGTTCGATTCGACCGGGTTTATTTTTTATTCTAGATGCGAACGATCCTCGCGATGTAGCAAGGTTGCTCGTTAAACGCGGGTGACTGTCGATGAGAACGCGAACGAGAAGTATCCGTGGTATCGGTATTACGAGCAGAAAACGATGGAATAGCTGGTAGACATTTCGTATGTGCATACGTATCCTTTCTGAATATCATACGCTATACGCATGTACACTGTCTTGGTCCCCGTGGACCCCCTTTCTCTTTCCCTCCTGTTCTCTATTGCCCTCTTTCGTTAAGTGGATGGCTCGATCGTCGAGAAGGGGAAAAGTAATTTTCCTTTATTTCCTTGCCTTGAAACAAGAGTGTTTCGGGGGTCTGCAGAGTTAGACACAACGTTGTCGAATCGGGCGTGCGTGTTTAAATCGAGCAGAGTCCACGGGCGATTCAATCTTCATTCGAGCAGCGTTCGAATGATTTGCAACGGTTGTTTAATAAAAAGGTGCGTCGATTTCCACGATGTCCGCGGACCAACGTTCCAGTCGGGGGCGCGCAACGAATTTCGTTCCGATCGAGCACGCGGAATCGCGAAACTGGACAGCCGATGAATCGAGAGGGGCGTTGCACGACTTTCGTCCGGCCTCGCTCGAGTTTCGAGTACATCGTGTGTCGCACTTTTCGAGGTCGGTACATCGGGTACTTTTCCCGTTGCGCCGCAATGCGACACCGCTGGATCTACATTCCTATTTTCTCGCGTTGATAGTTGGCGTCTCCTGGAGCGGTTAATCTCGCACATGGACATCACGTATCCGGTCGATGGTTCAAGGTCGGATTAATATTCCCCGCTTATCGTTAGTCGATACCTTACAATTGGCAAGAGAATGTCTAAAACCATTGGCGAGAATTGGATTTAAATTTCGATCAGAGACTTCGAGATTAATTGCATTTCAATTTCCATCGGAGAATTCGAGACTAATTAAATTCGAATTTCGAGAGATAACTCCGTTTTAGAGTAACTATAAGGGACGATTCTGGAAGCGAAAGAAAGGAATATAATTTTTCGATAGAACCAGTTTGGAAATGTTCCGCGTACACGTGCACGCGTAAGTGCAACGGGGGTGTCTGCGCGCAACCACCGCACTGTCTTATGGAGGTCAACCATCGGTACACGCGTACTTCATGAATTTCCAAAGTCATTGCGATAAAAAACGGAGCTTCCATAGCGGTCTTATTGTTCTCGAACCGTTTAAGTTGGTTTAGTGGAGACGTCCAATATGGCTACAGTGGATGATGTGACACGCTTTGAATGCTCGGGAGCCATACTCGGAATACGAATCGGGCGTCCCGAACGTGATACAAAACGGAAAAACGACCGACTGGAATGGTTAAGAAAATTTCCAACGACCAAAACCTCTACTGGTAGGAAACTAGAGGAACCGTTATCGTATATATACATAGAGGACGAAACGATTCGTGGATCGTTGGCTCGTCGAGGAGACAAGATTTAAGGATGCTATTCGCTGAACCGAGAACTCTTGGCTAGTATTGCACGAGCACGATACGCACACTCCAAATCGTTATAATGGAAGATGCTTTCTATTCCTTCCGCACAAAACGAGGACAGGAAATTAGATAAAGATGGCAAAAATTAAGCAACACGCGAGACGGGAAGATAGTGGCGATATAATCGAATGCGAAGCGTCGTCGATTATCATTCTCGTTGGCACCCTTTGCTACGATTAACCGGAGGACCAATTAATTCCCGATGGATTGCAGTTAGCCACGAGACAACGATGGCAAGTGGGCGCGAGGGTGGGCGAGGGGAAGGGGCTCGATCTCGCGCTTCCGAAGAACCGGAAGCATTTTTTGAAAGGAGATGACGGAATATCTCTTTCTCTCGATACTACGCGACTGCTCGTAAACGAGGTTAGCGCGATCACGGGAGAATGTGCCCGTAAATTTCATGCGGGAGCACGTCACCGGGGAAAAGAGGGGTTTCTTCGTCGCCAAGTCGTCCATTTAAGACGTCGCGCAGTATAGTAACGCGGGGGAAAGTCGCCACGAACGAAGACGGGGCGGCGGGGCGGATGGAAAAGGGAGACGGAAGGGACGGAGAAGCGTGAAAAAGGAAGGAAAGTTCGGAAACGGAGAGAGAGAACATGATACTCTGATTGTCGGGGTAATAATTTGCAACGGTCAAGGAATTGTCAGTGAAAGGAGACCGGCGTTGTCGATTGGTTTCCGATGATCGTAACGGCAATCGGACGCGTCCTCTTGCATTTCGAACGAAGTATATGCGCGGAGAGTGTTCGGTCACTCCTGGCAGAGGTTTTAAGGGGTCGTTGCCGAAGCCAAAATAAGAGGCGAGGCGGGAGTAATAAAATTTCATTCGAAGCTTCAATTTCTAGGGAAACGACTTTGAAAGTCTTTGGCGTGCACGCCGTGCACTCTAATGGTAAAAATCCATAAGACAGTGCGACGCGTGACGAAATCGTGCGCGGCTACGCGCAGACACCCGCGTTGCGTACCCGTCTCAGGGTGCTCTTACCATTATTGCACGCGTACTTCATGAATTCCTACCGCCCTTTCCCACGAAAACGAAGCCTGAACCGCAATTTTCTTATTCGCAACTTTCATCTCATCTTGGCCGGTAGAATCGTCCCTTCTACAGGGACGACGGGCAAGAAAGGGGAAAAATTTAAATAGGAACTTTTCTCCGCGAGACACTTACCGAAATCAACCCCCAATTTTACGATAAGATGTCGATCGATCGCTGCAATTACGAAATTGCGAAACGACCACGAGTCGACTGCGAGTTCCGCGGCCGGTTAAAGTCGTTAAGGATCCAGGCAAACCGGGCAAGCTACCGGCAATCGGCGAGACAACGCGGAAAACGTCCGATTCGAACGCGGGCGATAAAAATCGCCGCGCGTTCTAGCCAAAATGAAACTAATTGGACGTTCGTTGGTAAAATGAAATAAAGGGGATAAAGTATCGTAAACGACGAGTTGTCGATAAAACGGTTTAAAGTTATTACTCGAGCGGGAGATAGGGTAGAATGAGCTGACGGAAGGATGGGAATGGCGGCGGTGGTGGTGGTGGTGGTGGTTGTGGTAGCGGTGGTAGTGGTCGTGCTAGCCGGCGGTGGCGGCGGCGGCGGCGGCGGTGCTATGAGAAAGGGAGTAGCGCTCTTCACCGACTTTGTCGCGACCACCTTTCCTCTGTCGTCCACGGTCGAAAGTCCAACATCGTCGACCTCGGTGCGAATCTAATTACGGAACGACACGATGCTGATGCGTTACTCAATAATACCGCGTCCACAACCTCACCGGTGTGTATCGTGTATCTTATATAGGGTCGAGACGATTGACTATAATACGGTCAGTCAAATAAGAGGGTCAGATATAGCTGGTTGGTAACCCTGATCCAGATCTATCGCCGCCACGTGGTGGCTCGCGCTACGTACACTGCCGTGTAACGCACCTCGCGGTTTAAATCACGTGTTCAGAGGTGACGGCAGTGAACGCCTTCGAAACGCCTTTGAAGGGTTTGTGGAATCGTTTCTTTCGATTGATTATTCCCACCCGCCCCCGGTAGCCACGGAGCAGCCGTCGCCATTAGAACGCGTTTACATACATGCACGCGCGAGTGTCTCAACGATTTTGGCGCCTCGGCGTTATAGCACCCAGTCGATCGGCCCGTATTCGCGTACGGACGCGACGCGGTACGAGACGTTCTCCAGTTCGGATCGTTAAGGGCCGTGCACATCGTGGAAACTAGTCAGGATAAACATGTAAATCGAATCGACTGGCTTATTCGCATGATAACGGCGATAGAAGGTTATGTTCCTGGAAAGGGTGTCTATATCGCCATTGTCGCGTGCTCCGCTGCCATCTACGCCGCGAATAACGTTGTCGCGGCGGTATTATCGCACCCGTAGCGACTTGGCGTCATAAGCTACGCTATCTGATAGGTTACGACCGGCACACAACAGGCCGCGAAAACACTTTGCGATTATTCGGTTTAATCTTCTCCACGGGTATCCCAGTTCCCCAGTTTTCAAGGATGTTCACTTAGGGGACGAAAGGGTGGCAATATTTTACTCCGCGTCCATAACGTCTACCGATTTAATGCCACCCCTCCCACTTTGGACGATTTCTTTTCAAGGCTCCCGGACTAACTCGCGGCGGTGATCGAAAGAATATTCGAGGACGAACGTTCCATTCGTATCTAATTGAAAATTATATCGATAAAAGTATAATAGATAAATGGATCGACTGATTTTCTGGAAAATATGAAACGCACTCGATGGTTGCGTAGTTGCGAGGAGAGCAATCGTGGAACCAGAGATGGGCTTTCTCCAAGCCAAAGTATACTCTGGCGAATGATTGGGCGAATCGTACTCCTTTGTCGAGGCAATAATTAAGGAGGCTTCCCTTCGGTTTCGGTGCTTAAGCAATTCGCAAGATTTTAGTTACGCGCGTTCGTCTCGAAGTACGTATCGCGTACGAATCATTAATTTGTTCGGATGACAAGGTCGCAGAACTATCGGTCTTTGACACCGTGGGAGTTCTTGTGTCGACGAGTGCTCAACGGGCAAACGAAATTATGCATCAGACCGAAGTGATAAATGGTCCCTTTTTCGTCCTCCCAGAAACGAACGGTTCGCCAATTCTTCCTCCGTTCGTAGGAATTTTTAGCGGACCACATGGACACGGTCGGTGGACGCATGGCGAGATCGTGGCGATTGCTGCGTGATCGATTTTTCGTTCTCCAGCGAAGTCGAGAGATGGAGCGAAGACACGAGAGGAATGAACGAAAGCGGTGGACAAAGGGCGTAGACCAACGAAATAGAAGGGCTGCGGAGAAAAGCGGAACGAAGCGCGAAAGAAAGCAGGAGAAAGCTTTCGCGACGCGTCTGGACGAGACTGCAAGAGACGAAAGGGTTGGCCAGAGGTGCGGAGGAGAAGGGCGGACCGAAGGAAAGCAGAAGAGAAGCACCGATTCGAACGGAATAGAAGACGGAGAAACACACCCTCGATTTCTATCCTAGGGCAGAGAGTGTAGTTGCGCGGCAGGATGAGGAGAGTCAAGAGGGAATAAAGGAGGTGTAGTAGGAGATGTACGAAGAGCGGCGCCCAGCTGGAGCCACGTGCATCGATCTGACTACAGGCGCCAGCCGTCCTATCCGTCGGCTCGTTCGTCCATGAGTTCGACCCTGTCCCACTCCAACGGATCTCGAACAACCCGTACCATCCCACTCTGAACATCCCGTCAGCTTCCCTGCACCGACGTTTCCACCATACCCCACATCAGCGCCCATCTCTCCTACCACCTCGCCCGCCTTCTCCACCCTTCTCTCTATATACGAAGAAAGAGAGAGCAAGGAACAAGTCTCTCTCTCTCTCTCTCTCTCTCTTTCTGTTTCTCGTTTCTTCCTTTCCAGCTATCCCCGTGGAAGGTCGTGTCTTAACCCCTGCACGCTCTATCCAACGAATTTGTCCCTCCCAGGGACAAATTCAGGTTGAACGAACTCGCCACACACTCCGTTTCAGGCGTTTCTGAATTTCGCGATTTTCTCCGTTTCCCCATGTCGTTTCGCTAGGGGAAGATTAAGGCGATGAGTCGGAAGATGCGAGTGCAACGTTATTCGGATATGCTTCGAACGAATCGTTCTTTTTTCTTCTCAACTGCGATCAACTGCGTTCGCCATGGGTCGTGATAAGAACAGCCCTCAAGTTTGCCTTTGTCGCTAAAGGAATATCGAGTTTATGGATTTAAATGCAAATTGTTTTATATTTGTCTCGAAACCAGGCGGTTCTTTTAATTGGATCGGAAAGCCTCGACAGGGTTAGAACGCGATGGTACGATCCAAAGTTCTGTCTTTCCGTCGCATTTTTTGAGTCAAACCAATCGATTCGAAACAGGCAATTTGTCTGACCTATCTTTAGCCATTTCATCCCTTGCATGGAGAACTCTTCGAGTCAACCTACCCTGTGTGAAAATCTTCACCAAATCGCATTTTTTAAAATGGTTCACCGCCAAGGAATTCTGCAAAGAACATGGCGATTCGATCGTCCTCAATCGCTGACCTTCCCAGAATCCCAAAATTCCAACCCATTTATGGTCGAGGGGGTCTCGGAGAAGCCAATTAGGCGAACAGTTTCGTCTTATCGTCAAACGAAGCAGATGCTCGAGGATTATCGTGGTTGGTGCGTCCAACGCGTTCCAATTGGCTGCGATTACGCACGTATCAGTTATTACCTAATCGGTGCGCGTTTCAACTGGCTGGAAAAACAGCCAGAGGAACGACTCTCCGAGCAAAGAGGATGGATACGTCGAAGGAAAATAGATCGATCGAATGGGTGAGTTTGTAAACCTTGGCATAGTTTGCGGCAGAAGAAGAAGAAGAAGAATTGTTCTTGTCGAGAGGGCGAATTGCGAAGAGAAAAGAGTCGAACTGCTTGATCGTTCGTCGCGAACTATCGACGAAATCACTTGGAATCGTTCAAACACCGACGTCATCCTTGGCGCCGTTGTTGTCGTTGCTCCGTTAACCCCTTTTGCTCAGCTACGCGCTACGCAAAACCGACTAATTGCGGTGGACGAACAAAAGCCACTCGAAACTACCTTGAGACCTATCGCTATGCGGAATGCTGAATGAACTCGAGAGAAATTCTAACTAGCGATTCTGTAGGCTAAAATAACACAAAAATGAAGGATAACAAAATTGCGAAAAATCGTTTTCCACGAAATCGAAACTTCGATCGCAGTTTTGTTATTCCTCGTTTCTGCCTTACTTTGGCTTCCAGAAACACCCTTTGAAATTTCTCTCACAAGAATGGTCCAGCGTGATTCTGTATGCCTGCGGATAAAAAGAAGGTGAATCGAACATCGTAAATTTCGAATTATTTTGAGAAAATGTAAGAGCAACTGGGGCACGTGTGGTGGACGCGTCTGTTTCGTTTGTCCACTGGTTACGGATTACGAGTTACGAATTACGAGGCTACGGCCGCCCAAGCTTTCACAAAGAATTGCATTCACCAGAGCCGCCGCCAAGTCTTCTTAAAAGGGAACAACCGTCGAGCGCGTATAATGGCCAGCTACTACGACGGGGAACCTCTCCTCGTCTACGACGGCATCTCCTCCGGCGATGACGAACAATCTAACAAATAGCGGAACGCGTTCAGCTCGTCGCGACGATGTATTCTTTATTATGTTACGCACCACGTACATATATATGTATATACACTCCGGATTTTTCCATTTTTTCCTCCTCGTCCGCCTCTCTTACAATATCTTCCTTTCCGAATCGTACGATCTTCGTTTACTTTTTTTTCTTTCGTACTACCCAAAGAATTTTGCAGCAATTTTCCTGCGCGATCAAACCGTACGCGATTGACAAATTCCCGCTAAATGAGAAGCAGTACAAAAGCATAGAAGCGCGCTAAGGAGGATTTTATCGGGATAAACAGAAATTTCCGACACGTGAATCGTTCTTAGCCGCGTAATGCAGAAATATGCAAAACCGATGGTTCTCGGTGCATGGGTGACTTGCCTGTTATAATTATCTTAAGGCACCCGCGGATATCTCTACAGTCGGCTGGTGAGTACTCGATGCAAAAATGATCGCGGCTACATGCAATGCGTTGGACGCGTGCAGCTCGTTAGGTGGTGCAACGTCTCAGAGGGCTTTGAAAATCTCTTCGCGTATGCCCGCGCTAATTCTAAGAGAGCTCAGAAGCGATTGCAGCCGCGCAGACAGTTCAAAGACGTTTTTCGGTAAAACAAAGCCTCGATTAGAATTTTACCATTTTTGGATTTCGTTTCGTTACGAATCATCGTAGAATCGAAATTTCTACCAAAGATGATGTAAGGATCCAACCCAACCTGTTCGAAAAGCGCGATTCTTAAATACTACGAAGCAAAATATATTTCTTTCGTCACGAATGGAAAGTATATATATGTATAACATTGCAAATACATCCACGAACGGAAAAAAGGAATTTCGCAGAGTCTGAACGTAAAATTGACAGACTAATCAGACACGGAAATTATCTCCGTGGTAAGCGTCCAAGTAAATAGAGGTCCCCATAGTGAGAAAAAGAGAAGCAGGAATAAAATAATCATTACTCGTTGGAAGAGTGTGTTAACCATTTGTACTCGTATTTATATTTGAAAAGACTACTAATCGACGCACACGTTTAAGCAGAAACTAAAAGAATACATTGTAACAAGGGTCCTTAGAATGTAATACCAATGCAAATATATATAATATATAACATATTATATATAAATATATAATAATAAAACATACGAGCGGCATACGAGCGTAACGATGAAACGTATCGCGTCGCCTGTACGGCGACATACAAGTGCAAAGGATCAATAGAAAAATTGGCAAAAGTTGGGAGATGAAGGAGGACGTAAATTCGAAGGAACGCGCGCGGAAGAGGCAAGTGACGCGCGCTCGAATTCAAACTAATTAAGCAGGCCGAACGATCGTTGGTAAAAAAGCGTTGCGTGGGATCGCGCGTACATGCCTGCATATAGCGGAGGAGAGGCTGGTCGTCTGTTTCCAGGGGCGACTGGCAATACACCGCCTGCAATTCCCTGTCAGGGGTACGTAATGGTTTCCTCTGGAACATGAAAAACTCGGGACACAATAAACCGGCTAAAATTATGACCGCCAGCTCGCGGCATCGGCATCGTTCGGCAATGCCGATAGAATGGACTCGGTGATGGCGTCCTCGTAACGGGCGGGTGGGGGGTGGAAGGCCGCGATTGCTGGAAGAGCATGAAAAGAAGAATATACAGGGGACGATGAAGCATTTCCACGATTCACCCTATTAATCATCGTATACACGCTAACTAATTCTAATAAAACGTGTTCACACTTTCCACTTGTACTCTTCGATCCTCTTCTCTCTTTTTTTATTATTATTATCGACACCTTTTTTTTTTTTTACGTACGCAGATGAAAAACGCGAAAAGTTGCAACCTGACCTACAAATTGGAAAGGTAACAAAATGAATAGGATTAATTAACATTTGAAGAAAGGTGGGTTATTATATAAGAAGCGAGTATACGAGCACGCGACTTTATATTTGGTAGATAATGTCTCTGATTTGATATTGGATCATAGTCGCCCAAGGCGTCGTCTGTGGAAATAGTTATCGTATTCTTTAACGCGACTGGTGACGCGTTGTCGACGGTTGTTGGGGCATATAAAGTCTTACGGTGCCCCATAAACAGTGTTCTCACACGGTATCATTATAGGCGAACTGTAAAATCCGGCATTCGCCAATTCGACAGACCCATCGTCGACTCCTGTTGCCATAAAATTATATCTAACGCGTCAATTTTTCTTCTACCGTCGAGTTTAACTATTAGAAATGAACTGGTCGAAGAGACCAAAGAATAGCCATTTAAAGTATTTAGGGTAGAATCTTTAGCCACGTCGACGATTTGTAATATGTAATCTTGCCATTAAAAATCTTTATACAATTGGGACCGGAAGTTAGACTTGTCGTTCCTCGCCCTGCTTGGAATTTAATTAAACCACAGTCGTTCGAAATCGTTCCAAATCTTTAATACGATACCACCACGATCTGGTCAAAATTGGTGTCCAAGTAGAAGTACGTCGATAGAAATTGTACGTCTCGTCGACGAGACGCGTCACGTCTGCGTAGAACCCGAAAAATTGTACGCGTTACGTGGACGAAAAAAAAACAAATATGGAACAAAAGTTTCTCCCCCTCCCGCTGCCGAGGGGATCGATATCGAAGAGACGATAGTGGTTCATAGTTTCTTTAGTTTCTTCAAAAAGAATGACGTGTTCACCGGCTATGTATAGTGACGGCGACATTAACGTTAAAGTATCACGCATGTCGTATTATACATAATGCGCATTCTGTGCGACGATGTGTGCCCTCGGGGCGACGACCACGAATTCCTGCGCGTGCGAAATGTTCACCAAGATCCGTCTCAACGTAACAACCTTTCGTCGAATGGCTCGCCTCGAGCACGTTTCGAATCAATTCTTTCATTTTCTAACGTGGATTACGTTGGAGGAAATATAGATTTTCGCATAAATTCGACGATCATCATTGATCGGCAAATTAGAAGATGATCAAAAATGAATGAGATCGGATCGCTGATTTTCGCGACGACCGATCGCAGAGCTCCGGAGAACCGAATCGATCGTTCCATTCTCAGATATTAACGCAAAAAAGAGGGTGGCGGTGTGTCTTTCGCGGAGGTGCGCGTCCATGCGCGAATTCGCGATCGTTTAATTTTTGAGGAAGAATCGTGGACGGAATACGTTTCGAGGAGCGACTCGTTACGGATGCATACGAACGACGAGGCACGGGCCACGGGCATAAATGCTGGCCAACATTGCTGCTTCTACATCCAGCTAGCTCTATTACCCTTATTGTTAAACTTAGAGTTACTGAACTACAGAACGAACTATAGACCGTCGTGGCGCGACACCCATATGCCTACGAGCCACGTGGCTTCAGCCGTGTGGCCACGCACGGATGCGAACCAAGGTGTCGTCCGTGACGTTTTCTGCGTACGCCTCTCTGCTTCTCGCCGCCAGCCCCTCACTCGCACCCCCGCCCTTATTTTCTCATTACGCGAGCGTTATCGAAACGAATAATTCCCGTTGTTCCATCGGCGATACGATTCGATCACGATTCAGACGACAGCCTCGCGGATCGACCGAGCGGAACGAACGAATCACGTATCCCCGTTGCGGCTACGTCGTTCGCGAAAACTCGCGAAACGCCGCGAGCCACGCACGACGTTCACCCCGCGAATTGATCGAACGAAAATTGGATCGTGCGCCGTCTGTGTACTTATCGTATTACACCATGGTTAACCACGCTACACGGTCGACGAGAACAAGAGCGACGTTTCTCTTTTGATCTTAAAATTGTCCATTATCGAGGCAACGCTTGGCTACTTCGGCGAGCGTTTCTTCCCTCGCCGAAGTGGAGCACGTTGGTCGCATCGAACACGCCTTTTTTCGACAACGACGACGATTCTTATTTCGAATCGTTGTCGCTTAAGCGTACCACGCGCAAATAGTAACTATTGCGGGGTAGTAGCGAGACTGGCTATTAAAGTAGCGACGATGAAATACGTCTTAGTCGTTTGACGGAGAATTGGGAAATGAACTTACCAGGTTCGGCAAACGTGATAATCTCCGAGGTCCTCGCGTAGAAGTCGTCCATCTCTTCTTCCGGCTCCTGGTCTCCCTCGTGGTCTCGATAGCCTTCGTGGGACGAGGCGATCCTCGAGTTGTCGTTGGACGAGCTGTCGCCTCGCTCGTCCACGTTCCTGTAGGAGTA
Organism: Xylocopa violacea; assembly: GCA_963969225.1. Classification (NCBI taxonomy): domain Eukaryota; kingdom Metazoa; phylum Arthropoda; class Insecta; order Hymenoptera; family Apidae; genus Xylocopa; species Xylocopa violacea. The sequence goes on from CAXAJV010000004.1 coordinate 29,952,117, forward strand.
TTCATCGCCACCGTAGAGGAACTCCGCCGAGTACATGTTCTCGCGGTCGTTCCTCGATCGTTCAGGCGATGGATAACCGGAGGACTGCGCCTCGGCCCTGTACAACGTCTCGAGAGCCAAATGTCTGGGTACGGTGGCCAGTGTTCTGTTCACGTCCGGTCGCATCCTAAGGCCAAGTTTAGTGAGTATTTGGTGTTTGATCGCCTCGAGCCTGAGGTCATCCGGGGTGGGCGCGGCGGTCTCCTTTCTTTCGGAACCACCGCCCCGATGCGGCTCGTGAATATGTTGTTGTTGTTCTTGTTGTTGTTGTTGGTGGTGTTGATGTTGTTGATGATGGTGTTGTTGTTGCTGGTGCAGGCAACCGGGGCAGGTCTGATGATGATTTTGCCGCGGTTGAACCGGCGACAGGGTTAAACAGCAGAGCGCCAACCCTATTAGGAGGACGTTCGAGGGTACCAAGGGACCTCTGTATCTGAAGAGGATACGAGGGGTCGGCAGGTGCGATGATCGTTGATCGTAGGACGTCGCGGTATTTGCGGCCGCACCGGCACGCCGGTGAGCACGGCAATGCCGTTCCTGGCAATCGGACCTCTCCCAGAACCTCTCGTTTCGACCTGCGTTCGAATTGAGTCCTGTTCTGTACGGCACCTGGTGCATCTCGGCGGCGAGTCACCTCCTCCACCCCCACCACCACCTCCTCCTTCTTCCCCTGGTTCTCTTCCTCGCTTCCTCCCGATCTGCTTCCGGTTCCGCTTCGGGCACCGCGTCCCCGGCCCTAACCGATCGGCGACCACCACCACCACCGATCCGGTCACGCTCCTTTCTATTACTACTACTACTACCACTACTACTTCTACTACTATTGTTACCACTATTACTGCTACTACTATTGCCGATAATAGCGCGATCCGGAGGAGAAACGATGCCGATCGTTGAGACGGGCGCGATACTGTTAGGAGGGTCCAAGTAAACGGGATGCAGGGCGTCCGTGTAACGTGTTTTTGCCTCTGGCCAACGGTACGGAGATAAGAGGGTGCGACGACCACGACAGGAACCTGTTGAGACGGTAAAGTCCGCGCAGAACGGTGACGGCGACGATGGCGATGACGGCGACGACGACGACGACGACAGGGAAAAGGCATTCTCACCTAAGCCCCCCATTACCAACTATCCGGTTGCGCTGTTTCAGGATCGATCTCACCCGCAAGATGGACCGCCGTAACCGGGTACACCCTGCTCGCGTTTTCGGCCATTCGCGCTCTCGTTTTCGCCGCTTAACTTTTGCTCGCACGTCCACGGGTACGCGCCTAATACTACTACTACCCTTACTTCCCTTTTCTTCTCTCTACCTCTGCCCACCTGACTCCCCGTATTCTTTCCTATCTCTGACCCCTCGTCTCTCCCTTTCTCTCTCTCTCTCTCTCTCTCTTACTCTCTTTCTATTTCTCTCTTTCCCTCTTACTGCTTTACTTGCATAGCTTCTCGCGAACCGGATCACGTTCGATCTTCCTCTTCCTCTTCTTCTACTTCTTCTTCTTCTTTCTCTTCTTCTTCTACTATAACGATACTTCTCGGCTGACTTTTACATGGAGAACTGTCGGCTCTAGGACTAAGGTCTTCTAGATTTCCTTGGACACTTCCTATGCGTATCTAATATTTCACTACGGCTAAGGTCCACGGAATGATGCACCATTTAAAAGCTTGATACGGCTGAACATGCAACGACGGGCATTCGAGCCACGGTGGCGTCCGATTCTCTAACAGGAAGTCCTTTGGTCACCGTGGAAAACGGTGCTTCGATCACCGGGTCCCTCGAGATCCACCGATCCAGCGAGCAACGGCTCGCTTCTTCCCTTTTCGCACCCCCTAACGCCAACGGAGATCGCTCATAAAAGATCGACCGGAATCCTGGACGGACGCGTGTTACCAACGCGCACGAGTTCCTGCGGGATCGCCGGCTTCCACGCGTGCATTCTCTTCGGTCTGTCCGATCCAAAAGACCGAAGCGATTCCTTTGCCCGTCGATGATTTTATACAGCCGGCCCTTATTTTGCCTCTGATTGCCCGTATCTATCCCCGTGGTACCCTTTTCCTCCTTTCTTTTACTTGGCTCGCCGATATCATTCACGATAACGACGAAACGCCAAAGGATCCCTATAACGACCGAAGCACGCTTGTCGGAGGCGCGCCGGACACTGAGGGGCATCCACCACCACTACCAATACCGATACCACCACCGCCGTACTATCACCGCCAGCAGCAGCAGCAGCAGCAGCAGCAGCAGCAGTAACACCACCACCATCACCACTACCGCCACCGCCACCACCACCGCCGCCGCCACCACCGCCGCCGCCGCCGCCACCAACACCACCACCGGCCAGCGAAATACTATCCACCCACCCACGACGATATAGATACTGCAACAACCGGCTAAACTCCCCGATAACTTTATGTAGCTGGTCCCTCCTATATGTTACGTTCGAATTATATTTCTTTTCTTTCCTTCCTTTACCCTCTCTCTCCCTCTTTGTCTGTCTCTCCCTCTCTCCCTCTCTCGTTCTCTCTTTCTTTCTGTCTGCCTCGGAAACGAACAATTGTCTCGTGCAGATTGATTTGACATGAATTTTGATCGCATCTACCAGCAACAGTATTTCATCCCCGTCGATTCTAAGCAAGTTGTACAACAAGATCTTAGGTAAAGGACGAGGGGCGTTGTTTTCATCTATGCAAGGAGGCAAGAGAAAAGTATAGGGAATTATAGATATAAAGACAGAGACAGACGCGCAAACGGAGACGTACAAACGAGGGCGAAGAGAGAGAGAGAGAGAGAGAGAGAGGGAGACAGAGGACGGGGCTGCGAACAGGCACCAGCACCCACGTGGTTCACGCGTGGTACTACGACGCTTCCGTTTCGCCGCTCCAGGGACCCAGCCTTTCTCGTTCCCCAGATACCATGTTCCATCCTGTATTCGCACGAATATTTGTCGTTACTTAAAGGAACGAACGCGTTTAATCGTCGACAGTTCGTTTTCGATAGTTCTGCGTGCCACTAGGGGAGCGTATCGAAGCTGTAACGATCGTTCGAACGCTTAAACAGCGGCGTACGAATTCGTTCGATGTACGAAAACAGTTGTAATAGCCGGCGTGTCGATGGCGCCTGTAACTTTTGCGGGTTCGCGACATTCGGTGTAGAAAAGCAGCCGGAAAGATGGGAAGGAAGATAGAGAGAGACGCAAGCTAGCTGTAAGCATATTGATCAGAAGACGGTAGTTGGCCTGATGCCACGTGGTGATGCTGCGAGAGGCGCCGGTCTCTTCTCCTATTATGAGCCAAGGCTTCTATTCTCATCTCTTACTTTCTCTAGGATCCTTCTCTTTGTACCGTCGTAATCTTCCCGAAAATCCCTCTCCCGTTTCACCCTATCTTCCTACATCGCGCCCTCTCCCAGTTTTCAACATTATCCCCCCGTCTCTATCGTTTCATACGCATCGTGCAAGATACACGGGAATTTATAACGCACACGAACGATCCTTGGATCCGTGCTCCGTGCTCCGTGCTCCGTTTCTTTTCAGACCCGGCGAACGTAATCCAACGTTTCGAATCAAGATCGTCGCGTTAAGAAATTAATCCGCGTCGTTATCCTCTTCTTCGTTTCGTCTCTTCCCCACCTACTTTGCGGCCTTCGCAATCGCTGGCGCGTCCCATTATCCCGTTGCCTGACGCCCTCCCTTACAGCGTCGTATCGACGTCGGCAACCTTGAAGGAAGGAAAGATCGCAAGAAAAAGAAAAGAAACGACGAGAGGAAGATAAAATTCGCGGTATATGGCTATGGCCGGATAGAAAGAGGGAACCGCCTTCTTGGGTGGCTACAGGTTCCACGATTGAGCTCCGCCACCTCCTGGCATAACATCGTGATCGTGGATCAGCTCTTTCTTCCTTCTCTGCCTTTCTCTCCACACCCCTTCAGCCCTTTACGTACGCACTAACGCTCGATAAAAACATGGTCGAGCCGTGCCTGCCTTACCTACCGTTGCACGAACCAGGAAAAAAAATTGTCCCTACTTTTTTACGATGACCTACTTTATCCACGACAGGGAAAGAATCTCTGCCTTATCGAAAGTCGATGCGATGGAACATTTGGTACGCGCGCCAACAAGTTATCCAGAGGAAAATCCCACTGCGATATCGCATTCTTTATATTTCCGAATCGCGAGTTTGCGACCGCGATTCAAACGTCTTTACATCGCTCGGGGAAACAGCGCGTCTACACGATAACGAGACGAGCCTGCTCTTAAATCGAAAACGACGTTTTAAATCGGCGATCGAGATCGGTCGATTGCGATCAATCTCGTCGCAGCCACGTACGCACACGCGTACAGAAACGTATGAATTCTAATGAGACGACAGAGCGAAGAGAGAAAGAGAGTGGGAGGCTGAGGCGGCAGATCGAAAGAACTCGCGCGAGCTCGTGACGCGCGTCCCAGAGCATGCGAATTAGATTGATCTATCATTGCCTTGTCTGGCCGACGTCTCGACCGTTGATTGGAAACGAGGCAGATATCATCTTCCTAGAACTGTCGCGATGCCGATGCTTTTATTTGCACTCTCATCGATCATCCGCGGCGGCTCCTCTCAAATCCCGGCGCGGTCATCCCTCTCTCTTTCCACTCGACGCAGGCTTTGCGACGGAATGCGATCCCTTGGACGAGTCCAATCGGGCGTCTCTACCGAAAAGAAGGGAACGAAAGAAGAAAACGAAGGGGAACGGCGTTCGTGGTATAAATTGGACGCAACGGCGACGGATAGGAAGACGGAGGGAAGGGCACGGTGGATGGACTTGCGAGCTGGAAAAAGGAGGAGCCAAAGGGAATGCGAATAAAGAAGGGACAAAGTTCGAGACGGTTTGATTGAACGCGGATGTGCGTGTAGCCGATGGTGGCGGTCTGGAATCGTACACGAATCAGGGTGGCAGAGGGGTAGAAATTATAGGTACTCCTTTTTCGTACAAGTTGCCGGTTCGATGCTATCTGTCTTCTTCTTCCGGGAATTTCGCAGTATAAATAGGAAGGCTGCGGCCTGTCGAGTCGGGACGGGTCTAGTTAGAATTCGGCGCAGGTAAGCGAAACGCGAAATAACGAAGGAGTATTTGGCACACGCAGGATTTATGCACCCCTCCGTTTGGGGTGGAACACCGGCGACATTCCAAGGTGCACGAAACCGTGGCTACACCCAGCTCTGGCTATCGGTTCGGCTGCACACAAGGTTGATCCGTATCGATCTGTCACCCGTTACCACGCGGATCGAGGTAACGTGACTTTCCGTCCGCCGAGCAGGATTTATGCTCGAACGTATCGCGTTCAACGAGGATGATCGTTCGCGGTTGAAAAATCGCCGTCCAGAGACGACCGACGCGACGCCGTTCCCATCCGATCGAGGCGATCCGTGGGACGCGGCTCGAAATTGTAGGCAGGTATCTACATATCTGCGCCCGTTGACTCTGATCGTTCCGCGAAATTTAGAGAAGGATGATCCTGGGTGAGCATTCAGGTTTCGGTCGTTTGGGTGGCTGCCTGCCCGTGTTACCCGATGCCCCCTTCACCTTCACTGCACATATAAGGGCTGCGAGCCCCGCGCACGCACCAGCGAAAAAACTGCATACGCATACGATAACGGGGGTGCGTGCCTGAGGGCTATCCTTATGGGGCTTGGGGAGGCCATACAACACTTTAGTAACCCCGTAATACCTCCCCTTTCAGCCAGGTAGCTAGCCTCCGAGTATAAAGTAGCCAGCTATCGCGCCTCCTCCCTCCTTCTCGCTCTCTTTCTCGTTCTTTCTCCCTTTCCTCGCTCTTCCACCCTTTCTCCATCATCGGCCCGTGTATGTACGTATGTATATCGAGATTAAAGGGCTGCTGAGGAACTCGCGTCGAAAGGGACGTCCGTTATCTTTCATGGATATGTGACGATTTATCAAGCGCCACGTACCTCGAGAATGCTCCTATTGTCTTTTCGGTACGAACCATCTCGATGGAATCTATCGTCATTCTAGTTTCCCCAGGGAGGACCGCGAGGATGTGTTCGAGTGTATCTCCACGGTCACATCCCGCGATGGGGTTCCGACGCGATCCAATCCGTAGACTCGAGAGTCGCGGAACGAACATTGCTACGCGCTCGACCGTCGTTTCGATGTTGAACATTTTTCATTTTCTTTTTTTTTTTTTTTCTTTCTGTTAATAAAAATACGCGACGTAACGCGTTTCGTTCGATTGTTTTCTGTATCCGTTCGAACGCGTGCAAGTTTGCACGGTCGTGTATGCAATCGTTGAACCGACGGCGGTTGACTTGGCCTGTCGATCAATTGATCAAGCCATTGGTTCGATAAATTGGCATTGAATAATGCGGTACAGTGTGGTAACACGTGATAACGATTTTAGGTAATCTCACGCAAAGAGGACTCAAAGTTTGGAGGATTTCGCCGGCATATGAGAGAGCGGTCCGACGTTACGGAGCTAAACGCAGAGTGCTAGAAATATACACGGCAAGTTAATTCAAGTGCATCGCCTTCGCTGTCGCTACGTACGTATGTACATATCGTTCGATCTACAGTAACGGTCCACGACCGAGTCGCTACCTTATCACGATCGGATCGCAGTAATAATCGAGTTCCTCCTATTTTTTTCTTTTTTTTTTTTCTCTCCTCCTTTTTCAGCTTCCTTTGATCCGTGGATGCAAACAAGTGCAGAGAAACGCCTCGAGAATATTAGCTTGTTAGCTTCCGATTGCGTCTCAAAGTGCGCAACGTAGTCAAACGTCACTGACGATGAGAAGAGCTTTTTTTTTCCCCTCTCCCTTTCGAGTGTTCTCGTCGAGTGTCTCGTATCGCTCGGAGAAATTCCTGTTTGAAACTGAACGTTCGCCCGACAGAGGAGCACGAGACTCTATCCGGACCAAGCTGAGAAAGAAGTTGCATCCCTCACGGCGATCCGTGTACCAACCCTTCCGCCGCGCGCCCGTTCCTTCACCGTTTCGACCCTTCGCACAAAGTCCGCCAGGTTGATATACCCTTGCTAGAGAAGGTAATACTACTTGCTAGAGAAGCACTTCGTCCCGAGACCCTCGAATGAGAAACCAGCCCCAGGCCCCCGTCCTATGCGACCCGAGAATGAGTATTACACGCGCGGGACGTCATGTACCACTTTTTCCTCTTTTAGAGAGTTTGCCAACTGCTAACTGTTTAAACGTACGTAAAGTTCCCATCAGCTCTCGCCATTAGCGCCAGTTGATTCTTTATGAAACGAAAGGAAACGGTTGGAAACATTTAAGTAACCGTATCGTTCAGTTTTAATATTCCCAGGATAATATCGGGCAAGAAGGGTGCACATAAGATCATGACTCTATCGGAGAATAATAATTTGTTTCGTGTTTTTACAGGTTTGTCAGAAAGTGAGCTACAGACGTTACGTTATGTGGGTTTGGTAGTAATAATACAGTAATAATAAAGATGTCCTGCGAGTGCTCCGCCGTTCTTGAACGGAGCTGTGCACAGGTACATACGTAACACGTAATCTAATTTATCGATAAACGCGACTTAAGAATAGTAATTCGCATTGTATGATTACAGGTTGGTCCAAAGAGTGTTCGAGCGTTTCATTACTTTTGAACGGAGATGTACACAGGTATACAACCCCGTCCGTTTCCCAAACTTCGCCGAAACAACCCTCCAATCGCGTGCTCGCGTCGTACGAACGCACTGGAAGTTTGGTAGCCGTTTCTCTCTTCGCTGGACAAATATCCGCGTAAGTACATACGTACAGTGCGTACGTGCGTACGATACGTACTCGTTTCATTCGATTCCTTCGATTTCTTTCTCCCCAAGCCTATCATTCACCTCTGACCGTTCACTCGTAAAATGCAAATCTAGGTAATGGTTATGCACGCTCACTTTAAGTAGCCTCATTAAACGGGATCGTAAAATTCTTGGCACGCGGCGGTAATGATAATTACGTCGAAGGCCGCGCTTCCAGCGAAATATTATTATTTCCCTCTTCCCTAACCGCCCTAACCGACCACCCCCTCGCTACCGGCCCGCTCCGCCCGCTCCTTCTTCCGGCAGCGTGCTGCTGCGCGTTTGAATTTTTTAAGGGCGAACCCCGAACGGGGAAAAGGGCGCGCGTACGCCGCGCGACGCCCGCGTCGCGTCTCGCGGCCCCAGGGAAAGTTTCGAGCGTCGAGGAACGCGCGAATTTTCGCGTCCCGTTTCGGCGAAAGGGGAGCACTAACCTAACCGCCGGCAAGGACGAGCGCGCTCGAGGCGCCGCGCCGTCGAAGAAAAACAATAAAACGAGAATTGGCACGTCTGGCTTAACTTGACTGCCGTAAAATCAACTGGCTGACTTGCCCGCTTGTGCATCGTCGTACGTTTCTAACTGTCTCGACGGTGTATTTACCGCGTATACTTGGCCGCAACGAAATATATATATATACTTAGCGGACTGGACGCAGGCTAACGTATTCCGCGGCGCGCCGATAAGTTTCGCACGGATAGAGGAGGAGAGGGTCAGCCTCGAATCGATTACGATCGGAAACGAGACGTGGCGATAGGTAAAGAACGAGATGCTTAATTAAAAGAACAGGCGGTCCCTAAGCGCCTTACTCGCGCCGCGCGCCAGTTTTACGGGAGGAAACGAGAAAACACCGATTGGCACACCGTCCGGGGGTCGTTAAAAAGGTACTCGTAACGCCGTATCGGTTTCGTACGTCACCAATTATTCGACCGCTATTTGTTGCACGCCTTGCGATACATAAATTGCGTTTCAATCGTTTCTGTCAATTTTTACGTACAATTTAACCCACGGACAATTGACAGAGATCGCAAGAGGAGAAGTTCGCGCGAACCGTCCACATGTTTACAAGCTATTCGTGTCCAATTGCTCCTCTCTCTCTCTCTCTCTCTATCTCTTCGTCTATATCGAAATAAAATAAAATCCTCTCATCGTATAAATACTTTGCAATCGTCGTCGAACAGTCACGCTGGCACTCTATCGTTCGGTTTACCTTGAAACTTGAGAATGAATCTCTCCGCCGCGCGCAGTTTTCATTTTTAATAAAAATTATTCCGCCACGTGCTCCTACCGTTTAAAATATATGTACACACGTGTACAGACGGCCCCAACGATTCCGTCGCGTCGTGTGACACCAATGTAAACGCATGGCGGCGACTGTCCAATAAGAAATGGCTTTTTCTAGAGCCATCTATTGCCATCTAGATAGCATTACTTCCTATTGGACGACGACTGCCGCAGCGCGTTTATGTTGGTGTCACACGGTGCGACGGATTCATCGGTACTATCTGTACCTATCTATCCCAATGGAAACCGATCAGCTGAAAGGCTCGAGCGTATGAGAAAAATTGCGGAGACCAGTTAAACTCCGCTCGTAGGATCCTCGAGAGCGGCGCACGCAACGTGACCGTCTAATCGGGTCCTGCACTCCGATTAATCGCTCGTTCAAATGAAACTGTACATTGTAGATAAATCGACGAATGCCCCGGGACGCAGGCAAAGGGCAATAGTTCTTGGTCGGATGTTCATAGTAAAGAGGCGAGCGCAAGTACGTGTGTCATCCGTGACACCGTACGTGCACCCATCGATGTCTAATGTATATGTAAGTATCCATTGGATAATAGTAATTTCCGTGGCTGAACGTAAGTGAAACGAACGATCTCTCGTCCATTCTCAATAACGTTCATTGAGTCGAAACAAGTACCCGTGATAAGTTCGAAAAGATACAGTCAATCGTGAAAGTCCACCGACGACACCTACCCAGTTTTAAGTATTCAGAAAAACGCGAGGGTTCTCAACTTGATTCGAATGGAATAAGGATATCGTAACAGTGTTTTTCCTTTTCTTAATTATTTCAGGCGAACTTGTAGAAATTTCTAAAAATTTCTAGACATTTTAATGCTTGTACGTATCGTTTATCTAGTTTCTTTTTAGCGTCATCATTTTTGGAAGTCTGTCCACTTGTAATCAACAAATGAATCCATTGCTCACGTGTTATATACTTGAAATTGGGTTGGCGCGTTCGGATAAACTCTTGGCACCGACTGTACGTCGGTACGTACACGTATAATTAAATAACGCCAGTTTAAACGAGGTTTTCAGCCGAACGGGAATTACTTGGGTAAAAGATACTTTTCGTTTAACTTTGACCTGAGATAAAATTGAAAAATATTGATATCGAGAAACATTTGATCGCTTCGAAAAAGAAAAAACGAAAGGAGGATGTAGGAAGAGCAGAGTAAGTGCTTGTACACGCGAATCGTGCAATTTATAAATAATTGATCCAATGTTTTCTCGTTGCTACGAATCTCTGGAAAGTTCGTAGGTTCGCTAATTAAGTAAAAAGAAACAATAATCGTTTTTGTGGCCCGAAAGTTTATCGCGGTGAACGGAAAACGTGAACATCTTGCGCTGATTAAAGAGAGAGCAAAGGAGGCGTCGAATAAAACGCGAATCATCGTTGCGTGCGACGAGAACAATCGAAGCGTCCGTGAAACTGCTCTCCATACGTTTTACCTGAAAAAGAGGAGGAATGACGGAGAAGCGACGGTGGCTCGTACGAAGAGAGAAGAATCGTTCCAAGTAGAAGTAAATCGGGTACACGTTTCATCGAAAAACCATTTATTTCAGCGAATAAATATTCTATGAATACTCTCTACCTAGGAAGTACACATTATATATATATGTATATATATATAAGTATGCAGTATTCGCCGCTCATGTCTGGATACTGAGAGTACACAATTCCATTACTTTTTAATTCTAGGTACACATTGACAAACAAACGAAGGATGAAAATTAGACGAAAAAAAGAAACGATCGTGAACGAGGGGTGGTAAAAGGGTTGAAGGAGGTGGAGTGAGGGAAAGAGAGAGAGAGAGAGAGAGAGAGACAGACAGAGACAGAGAGATAGAGATGGAAGAAAATGAAAGAAACGGTGGTAGAGAGGGAAATAAGTGGACGAAAGTTTCGAGTTTTCAATTTTTAGCGAAGGATAGCACACCTTTGGATAGCCTTCGTACACGTTCCCGTGAATTTCGTATGTTAACGAATCGAATCGAGAAACAAAAAAAGAAGGAGGAATAATTTGAAGGCCGTTACGTTTCTAAGACTATTCTTGCGCCCGAGAAGAAAGAAATAAAGAACGTTGTGCACAAAGATTACGGATAGTTCTGAGATTCTCAGGACTGCTCGAAACGAGCCCAGTCGTGTTACGAGTACGCCGGGTACGTTTCACCGATCGGTGTATTTTAGAGCCAAGCAACTAGATATCACAACGACACTATATCATAATTTACGAAATCACAAAAGATGCGGCTGAAAGAACGGCTTTGAATATCTCGTTGTTTGAAAAAAGTACACCTCGGATCGTGTTAAAGCGAGGCCGCGCGTTAGCCATGATGCACGCGTGTACAATCTTCGCGTCACTGATGCACTCCGTCGACAGTCTAGATATAGCGCGAAGAAGAGGGGAAAAAAAAAAAAAGAAACATTCTCTCTATAATCGAGTACAACAGTGCTTCGATCGACTAAAAAGTGTACTTATTTTCGAACGCATTCAGTCCGGATCTTACACTTCGCATCTGTACACGTACCAAAACCGTGTAATTAGGTTTAGAAAAAAGAAAAAGAAACACGTGTTCGCCTACGTAAGCAACGATTTTTTTGTTTTTTTCTTTTTTTATACATTGTTCAACAAAAAAGTGTGGAAAATTTGTAGGAAAGCGACAATATACGGCCTAAATACGACATATTTACACAACATCGTGCGCACTTTCCTACACACGCATTCACACGACCCACTAAAGGAAAATGAAAGAAAACAGAGGGGGTGAAAAGTATTTATGCGTTTATATATGTGCATGCAGAAAGAGAGAGAATATGTGCGTGCGTGTCTGTTTGTGTTTTTTGAAAAAGACACGGATGGAGAGAGAAAGAGTATGTGTGTGTGTGTATGTGTATGTGTGTGTGTGTGAAAAGAGAGAGAGGGAAATAGAGAGGTAGAGAGAGGTAGAGAGAGAGAGAGAGAGAGAGAGAGAAATATTGAAAAAGTATGATTCACTGTACACAGAGATCTTTCGGCCAACACGTTTTCACCGATCAACGACGACTACCGGAAACGAATCGTTCCACCTTTGTATCCTCGTATTGCTTTTAGAAAGGCGACAATGTGCAAGGGAACATCGTGACGATATGGTTTGTTTTCGTTTTGCGTGGCTCGTAGAAATTCTATCGCGATAAAGACGGATTATCAAAAACCATTACCGGGGTGATTTAAATGCAATAAGCTCCCGTATAAAAAATAATTCTTTCGCGGTCGTTCTCCTTAGATCAGGTGTAAACGCATCGACACCTTAATAATAATACCGTGACTCTAGGAACTATCCGCCTTGCCGTGGACCATAAACGACTATCAAGGTGCCCGTTACAACTAGCCATTAAAAAAACACAGACTCTCGCGCCCGCCGTGTCGTTAACGACCGGGGCGCGTTCGTTAAAAGTCTACGACCAATCTCGTTCCTCGTGTCCCGAAAACGGGATCCGCGGCACCGTACCCAAACCCCAAACAAGGCACTTTCAGTCTATCGAATGAGGACTTGTCGGAGATGAAACAACGACGACGACGGCGAGACAAAAGCTGCGTCGTATCGTCGATGGAAATCCGAGGGGACTCTGCCAGAAAAAGAGAGAGAGACAGAGAGTGTGTGTAAGAGAGGCACAGAGAGAGAGAGAGAGAGAGAGAGAGAGAGAGAAAGAGAGAGTAAGAGAATAACACAAAAAAATGGGACGTGTGGAAAGAATAGAGAAAAAATGGGAAATTAGGGATAAACGGTATCCACGATTTCTCGGTGGATCTAAATACGTCTTCCTCGCCGTCGTTGCTCTTCTCGAGCTGTGTAAGGTGGACTACGAGCATCCACATTTCTCGACGACCATGCCTGGCAATCGCGAGAACACGATTTGATACTCGTTATCGAAATATAGCATCGTGATCTCGGAGAGTTTCCTGGGGGCGCAACATGGGCCAGAGTTGTTAGGCGGTTCCGCAAGGCTGACGATGTGGGTGTTCGGGTACGCAGGCAGAAAGGCCATTGGACAGTCGCCCGAACAGTAATTGGCATCGTATCTAAGACAGAAAATTGTAATGCGTTTAACATACATTTACCGCATCGTGGCGTCCCCGTATTACGCGCGTTAGTAATCGTAACTAGTTGCGAGCAATACGCGAACCGACAGATACGAATGCTCGTCGTATTGTAAAGGAACTTCCGTGTCGTGGATGGAAGAGAGAATCAGGAAACGCGGAAAGAAGCTAGCTGTTGCTATCGCACGGAATACGTTTGCACGTCGAGGTAACGCGACTTACTTCTTGGGCGCGATTATCCAATCCCACCCAAACTTCTCAAAGTCCACGGTGAGCTTGTATCGACAACATCTGGTCTCCTGGCTGGCTTCGTCGCAATTAAGTCCTACGTTTCTCTTGACCCTCGCCCCTCTTCGCGAGTCGAGTTCTTGCGTCTGCACTTCGAGGTACGGCGCGTACTCCGCACCGGGATTAGTCTCGACCAACTTGGAATTTCTACGATGATTACCACCGGCCGCGGATATCTTTAACGCTACACCAAGATTGTCCCGCGGATGCTTGAACCATTCCGCGACCATTCTCCTCAACTCGATCGTCACCCAGTTGCCTCTGCAACCGACCGGTCGAGGATGCTTGGTGGTCAACGGCGGGCCCAACGACGGGCCCCCGGACTCGGTACCACCGCGCAGGATCCTCTGCAACGTGATCGTTACGGGACCGTCCTCGTGACTGTCCGCGTCGTCCGGATCCCCGGGATCGTCCAACTCCGTGCCCTCCTGGCTGTTGCCCCATATCCAGAGAGACAATTCCGCCCTGGTCACGCGGTGCTGGACCACCTTGTCGGAGAACTTGAAGTAGAGAACGTCGAGGCTGCCTTTCGAGTGCCGTAGCCTCTGATCTGGAACAGAGACAAGTACGATCCGTGTGTGATTAGACGTGCACCAAGAAACCGATGCGAGACGAAATAGCCACGGGCGCGCCTCGTCGCTGATGAATTCCACGATTGGCGATAAATCAAGAGGCAACCGGTGAAGTAGCCGTAGAATTTCTTGCTGCCCCGGGAGATACGCGGAGACCTTGCCCGGTGGCGCACGGTTGCGTCCGACATTTACCACACGACGGCAAATGGCAACGAGGATCGTCGTGCGTACAGCGGTGCGCGCGACGATCGACGATCGACAGAGATCGATCGGCGAGGAACAGAAGAAAGGGGTAGGCAGGGGACGGGTAGCGGTCGACGGGGAGGGCGGAGAACGGAAAAAGGTGAAGCGAGTTTATACGCAGGCTCGTAGCAAAGCACGTTAGTCTCGACCCTATTCAGGCCATCGTTCGCTGAGACCGCTTCCATGAAGGGTAAAGGCTGCCTGAAATCGTACCGTTACGCGGACTACGTTTTTCCTTTATCGATCAATCGGCGATCTCCTCCTTTCCGTATCGACACCGTGCCGCTGGTTCGCGTCCTGGTATTCGAGCGGATCCCAGCCGCGCTTCTCTATAAGTGTACGCGCACGATGACACCGGGTTTCTCGTCCGTCAGACGGCGAACGTCAGATCGAATCTCCTAGAATCGGGCAAGCCGAACGGCGTCTGACAACGGAACCGGTGTCACCCTTGCCGCGCAACTGACAGAACCCGTAGAAGGGTGGTGCTGGTGCACCGCGTTCAATTATTAGAGGGCGAACGCGTCATTCGAATTCTGGTGTCAGCCACGACCGTTATCGTCGTCACTGTCATACTACGCGTCATACGTTTTATTTCCGGCGACGTTCCGCGATAATTATTTATCAGAGCCCTCTCTCCCCTTCCTCTGAACTGGCTGCTCGCCGTTCGGATCCCTGTCCTCTCGTTCCCACGCCAGCGAACCGCCATGGAAACGAGCAATTAGCGTTTCCCCAAATCGATTTGCGCCGCGGATAATCGCGGCCCCCATTTTATGCCGGCCGGATCGTCGCTCTCGCGTTTCCCTATCTTACGAGCGCGTTAAACAACTTGTAATAACGCAGTCGAATAAAACGAAACGGAAGACCGCGGCGAGCGGCGAGAGAGATACGTTTCTGCCACGACCGTACGAACGCTCGAATCGTTCTCGTTTAACGCGGCTTTTTAGCCCTCTACTTCTTCTTTCTTATCCTTAATTTAGGAGTTGTCCTTCTTTGTGTTTGCAGGTCAGACTGGCTGGAATGAGTCACGCTCTTGTGCCGAAAGGCGTGGATGGAAAGAGCGGCGAGACAGAAAGATGGCAATTTTATTTTTGTCCAGACGCGGCTACCGCCCGTCTGGCACACGGAATCTTTAAAAGCACGCTCGTAGCTGCACCAGGCGGAGGGAAACCGACCACCATCGGGGACTCCGAATTCGCGGCAGGGACGGGCGATAAAAATAAAGAGAAAAAGCCGCGGAGACGAGAAGAAGAAACGGCGAGGAAAAGTATCGGGGATCAACGAAGATCCTGTTGTTTCTGGGAGGATCTCTCGCCTCCCTGAAATTCCACGGGCCGTCCGCGATCTGAAACACGTGGCGACAGGACGCGGTACGCGGATTTTACATCTGCTGGCGAGTAGACGCAAATAAATGCGTGGAGCGAGCGCGACAGAGGAAGGAAGAAAGAGGCTGGACGGAAAGTAAAAAGAGAAAAAACCGTGCCCGAGCATAGAAGAGGGACAATAAAGCTAAAACGTCAAGTACGCATCGTGCTTCGGCGGTGTGGTTGAGATAAATATAGTTTTAGCGAACGGAGGTCAGTCGCATTGCAAGACTGTACTGTAGAATCGTTTTCTAGTTTCTTACGCTGCGGCCACGTTTTCGATCCACGCGTGCACGCGCGCCGAGAACATTTAGACGTAAAAAGATACACCTTGGCTGGTACGCGGAGACGACGGACGCTACCCACTGGCAATACCAATGAAATGCAGCAGACCCGCGGTGGAGACGGATCGATAAACTTTTCATTCGGTTACATCGAACATCCACCGCGGCTATACGCGTCTACTAACTAATGCCATTTCGAAGGCCAAGAAAGTTTACGTAGTTAAAGAAACTTCATACTTCGGCCTAACCTAACGCAAACGCGATCCAACGCATTCCCAATCTGTATCTTCTTGTTCGCCGTCTTTCAATAACTACGACAGTGGAAGGAAACGGTAGGAAATACGATTCGACGATCAAAACTAAAACTCGACAAAGTGAACTACGGAATTTGATCATTTTATTAAAACGTTTGGTCGAACTCTGACTTACACTGTTCACTTTGCGAGTTCAAATTTAAAAAGGGTACGTTTTTACGTATTCGAGTCACGCGAAAGCTCATCTCGGCGAGGGACGCCAAGCTTGGCGGCAAGAACCAGCCAATATGGCGGATTACCGCCAATTTTGAAACACCTCGGAGTTTGAATTTCCACTGATTCCAGTTGCGCGCGAGTTTAAATATACTCGCGCAGAACAGAAGCGTATCGATGATTCACGGATACGGTGTATTAATATCGGGCGCGAAGAATAAACGTGGAAAGCGAAAAGGAGAGGTTGAAGTTTGAACGAGTGGAAATGATGGGAAAGAAGAACGGTGATACCGCGGTGTCGTGGCCCTGCCTATAAATAAATGAAGAAATAATTGATACGAGACGCGACCTCCTGTCCGTCTCACTCCGTCCCCGTGCGTACGTATCCTCCGCTGCACTTTTCGCCGCTATCGTCCGGTTAGGCTATTTCACTCTTACTCGCGGCAGCCGTCGCTCTACTTGTAAGGGCGACGACGTTTAAAAATATCGCCGCGACAAATCGTCTAGCAAAGGCGCATAATTCGGTTCGATTGGACAAGCGTCAGCCAAATCGATGCACCGAGTGCGAGCGTAATCGCAGTTCGCGCGAACCCCGTTCTTTCCAGAAATTCCGCGATCTCGAACCTTTGTCACTGGACAAAATATAAACTTTTCGGTTGAAAAGAGATACTTTGCTAAAATGATTACTTAAAACTCTTTGCTGGCTCGTAGAGAGACTAAAATTGATCCACCGTCATCCCCTGTTCGCAACGTATCTCTTTATTCAGTCGCAGGACGAAACGGTACGAGAAGACAAAATGAGGCTTACGTAGAACACTTTCATCCTCTAAGCCCTTCAATTCTGGCGAAACAGAATTCGGTAGCGAGTAATCGATTCGGCGATCGGTCGAGCGTACGAGAGACTTGTTGGTCTATTCGTCGGCTACGCAGTCAACTGTACAAAGAGGGGTGGAAACTTTGCGTGAGCCTAGAGATGTATCTGCACACCTACACGACAGGCCGTTGAACCCCGAAATTAATGTGGTAGGTAATGCATCCATTCCACATCCCCTCCTCGGTCTCCCTCGCTCGCTCGCTCGCTCTCTCTCTCTCTTTCTCTCTCTCTCTCTTTCTCTCTCTTTCTCTCTCTCTCGCTCTCGCTCGTATCATTGAAACTCGCTCGATAAAATGCCCTCCGGCTTTTACTTGGAAATATTTACCCGATCGCGCTAACAATCCTCGGCTAAAATACCTGTCGAGGTGAACGTCCGTTCGCGTATCTTTCGCGCCAAGGACATCAATTCTACCGCGATTCGTTCACGCGATTCGATTCGTTTCGCACGAAAGTTCGAGGAGAATCGTGGCACGTTTACGCGCGCGTACTGCCAGTAGTAAAGCGTTATCGGGATCAGCTTCCGTTTGCGAACCGCGTTCCGCGGATCGTGTAGATCCCGGTGGATCGAACGCGAGCAAATCGCCGGTCTCGATCGATGATAAATTTCGTTTAACGCGCCCCGCAGCGAGGAGAACCTCTTCGACGCGGCGCGGCGTACGTGCCCGCGTATCTACGAACGGTTATCGTGTTTCCGGTACACGTTCGCTGAAAGCGTGCTCCACGCGTCGAAAGTCTGCCCGGTCGAACGGAGGGGTTGCTCGAAAGAGATCCGGAGGGCCGTGGAGCGCGCCGTTCACGGCACAAGACCGGACGTAAAAACTGCCGCCCCTAAGTAATTTCCATCGCGTGACGAAGCCGCCCTGCAATTGTGACTGCACTTGGACAGTATAACACAGCGTAACTCGATAAAATTCGCATTTGGGTCACGCGTCCCCTCCCTCTTTCACTCCCTCTTTCATCCCTGCCCGCCGCTTTCTTTACTAACCCTCGCCTACCCTTCCTTCCTTCCGTCCTTCCTTCCTTCCTTCCTTCCTTCCTACCTACCTACCTACCTCCTTTTGGTTCCTCTTACGCTCGTCAACGCGGGAATCGCGTGCATTCGAGACCCACTCGCGTCCTTTTCGAAAGACGAGAGGGTGCTGTGGAGAGACGGAGAGGAGCGCGAACGCCTCTTCTAGCATCCGATCGTTCCCCGATTTTGCGTGCACGCAATTCGAACGATATAGAAACGAGTCGTCGACGATAACGCGAGCCATTCTATCAGGCCGAGTTCTTTTCAGCCCGGCTCGAGTCGAGGTCGAGCAACACAGTTTTATCGGGTGAATCGTACGGAAACTAGATTCCACTTTGCCACTGGTGGCGACGCATTCAGAGAAAGAGGATGCATACGCGATCAACGACCAGAGAGACAACGAGAAGATTTTTCGACGTAGCTGAATCTGTAATTGATCGCGCGCGTCGGTGAATGTCGATGAATCGAGAAAACAGAAAACTGACCAGGTAGCGATCGCGTGAAATGAGAATCTGCGCTAAGGTAACACGACACGTTCGGTGTTGATCTAATAATATTGTAGGTGCACGTCCAGTCGACGTTAATACCCATCGAATTGTTATGTAACTGTATTAAGTCCTTAAATGCGTTCGCGTTGCAACGTAGCACCGATATTCACGCTTTTAATATCTCCGCGCGAGTCAGGAACACGAGAAACTGGTTTTCTAGATCGGCGCTAGAACCGACGGCTGATCAATCGGGTATCATTAACGACATCGTCTATCGGCGACACGATCTCCCTTCGGATCGTCCATAAAATTAAGACGACCGGTCGTTGACAATTTTTTTTTTTTTTTTTTTAAATTATCCCTGCATTTTCGCGCATCGCGTGTTGAAATTTTTCCTCGAATTCGGTTATTCGAGTCGGAGAGAAGAGGAAGAAAGAAAAGTCGCAATTGCGTAAGACTGGCTCCAGTCGTCCGTCCTGAATTTGAGCGCCAGAAATCTGGTCATCTTAATAAAATGTCTGTTCTCTCCGCTTTCTTGCACTGTATCGATTCTGTTCTTTATTCGAATGTCGTTGCAATCGTGCTTATTCGCTTTCCTATAAATCTTCGACGAAAATTCCTTGTTTCTGACGTTCCCCGTTCTGTTTTAGGTATCGGTTGAAAAAGAGGCGAAGAACATCGATGAATAGTCGCGACGTGGACGATATGCCAAAAAAAAAAGACAACGAAAGAGATCAGCGGCGAATTGAGAATCACTGAAGGAGGACGGCGCCTGTCTGCGAGTATGCTGACCGCAGTGCTACTACCTACACTGTCATTATTCTAAGTTTGTATATCCATTTCAGATTTATTCATTTCACCGGGGCCCCTGGCGTGCTTGAGTTGAGAAATAACATAACTAGGGACTACTGGTCTTTTCCGTTCAAGAACTCCGCTGAGACCCCCGCATGCTCTCGAGATACCCACCAACCGACTCACGAGGGACTTTGAATTTCGAACGTTCGAAAATCGAATCCTCGAATCCCTCAGACATTTCGAAGAAGACGAGGTACACAGTGCTCCATGACAAAAAGCAAAACGGAAGAAAAAACTGTTCCGTCGTATCGTCAGACTCGGGCAAAAAACAGTAGATTAGATTAAGTTATGTTTCTTAAGTGTACGCGTCCTTAAATGGCGATACAAAAATTGACAGATATTTTCACGCGTTCATTAAGGTAAACGATCGAATAGAACGCGACTGACAAATATGGAGGCGCAAATCCGAACGTCTGCAAGCCAGAGGAACGAGGCCACGGCGCTCGTTGTTCCGCGTGGCGGACCGAAAATGTAAAAGTTCTAACAGCGGCCTGCCACCTCCGGAGACAGCTTTAACGCGATAATAAGCGATGGGCCTGACCTAGGCTGTGCATCGACCGTGACCTTCGCGGCGGATCGAGGCCGGTTCTTCGTTCGTCTGTACTTGGAATTCGTATCGATCGCTGGACCACCGCCTCCTACCACCGCGGTTCGGAATGCTCTGCCAATTTCTGGACGGTTCTGGAAACGGCGCACGAAACGGACACTTTCAAG
The DNA here is from genome assembly GCA_963969225.1 of Xylocopa violacea. Taxonomy (NCBI): domain Eukaryota; kingdom Metazoa; phylum Arthropoda; class Insecta; order Hymenoptera; family Apidae; genus Xylocopa; species Xylocopa violacea. The sequence goes on from CAXAJV010000004.1 coordinate 29,972,482, forward strand.
GCCGATCGGGGACTATATTTAATATCGCACGGGGAAACGGGACGCGTCGGTGGAGAGCCAGTTCGGAACCACTGTGTCAGCGAACGCGTACTCCGCGACCAGCCAAACGTTGACGAATTCTTTCGAACGAGAAAACGCGAGATCGCTCGACGTTCGCGCGTAGAAATCGTTTCCCGATCGGAACGCTCGAGGGACGAAGGTGTTACGTCATTAATACCAAGCTTTTAATACTTTTGGAAATCAGCAACGGAGTCGAGATTACTGGAATTTTCATTTTCGACCGTCGTAGTCTCTGGAAGCTGCTCGACTACCAACGTCGACGAGAAAGTGATACAAAGTATCTCTACTATGTTTCGAGCGGGCCCCAGGAGACTCGTGCGATCGTGGGGGCAAAAGGAGCAAAAGATGGCGCGCGCGGATCGATGCAACGCTCGAACGCGGAGAGATCGACTGGCCGCGAAGCGACAAGGATCGATCGATCTCTCGAGGACGGGGGCGCAAAAAATAAACGATCGCCCCGCCGAAGGAGAGATCAAGATAGGCACGGACGGAGGGAAAAGTACGGAGAAAGGGCGAAAGGAATTCGTGAAAAGGGACGACGGCCGTTTCTTCGCGCTGGAGTCCACGTGAAAAAGAAGAAGAAGAAGAAGCAGAAGAGGAACACAAGCGGAATGAGGCAGGGGACGGGCGGGCGTTGGGACGAAGGCGTCGCGGTAAAAAATTGCGAACGAATACAGAGAATGAAAGCGTGGAAAAGATTGCGAATCAACGATCGTGCAGGGGGGGAAAAAAATTGGGTGAACGCAAGAGGAATGCCGACGTCCACCAGCGGCAAAAAGAAGGAGAAAACGGAAAAAAAGCCCAAAGATAGAGAGGGAGGGAGGGAGGGAGAGACGATAAGGCGTACACGTGGAGAGGTTGGGAGGGGGAAGGGTGGAAGAAAAGGGGAGGTGGGAAAGGAAGAGGAAGAAAAAGAGAAACGTGGAGAAGGAGAGCACGCGAATATGAAAAAAAGGAGAGAATAGAAGGGCGGCAGGTAAAGAATTGCATAAAAAAAGACAGCGAGGAAGAGAGACGAGGAGTTCGCACGAGCGAACAGCGGAGCGATCGTGAGCCTCCTGCAACGACTTTTGGCCATTCGAGGAGAAGCAATATAGGTCGCCCGAGGCGATAACCCTCTACGAATTTGATACTGGTTCGGCATCGGCACGATACCATCTCTCTTGTTCCCTTCTCTTCGCCAAATCTCTTTTCTCTCTCTCTCTCTCTCTCTCTCTCTCTCTCTCTCTCTCCCGGTTCTTTTCCTTCGAGGTGAAACAGAAGGAAAAAAAGAAGGAGTGCATCGCGAGTCGCGCCATCTAGAAATCTGCCATACTGCTCGAGGATGCTCGCTAATCAGAACCGATACGAGGAGTCTGCCGAGACGCGGCCACTCGAGTCACTCGTTAGATATTATTGGAATCGTTCCGTTTCGCTGTATCTCGCCGATAACGGGACCGGAGACGTTAACTTTCGAAACTCGGACACATTTAGCCGTAATTATCAGCCACGTAACAAATTTCTGGTCGTCTCGAAGCGATCCGAATCAGCCGAAATACGCCCGCGTTGCTGCGCGCCTTGGACGAAACGGCGCGGTCGTTCGATTCAAATTAGGGGTGAGCAACGGATCGGAGTCGCGCGGCGCTCGAAAGGCAAAGCCGTGCGGGCCGATCGCGCGGCACGGTGCTCTAAAAATGCAAAATTTCACGGCGGGAGCCGCGTTTAATGAACGATCGGCCGTATTTTCGCAATTACACAGACAAAAATTCCGGGGGCATAATACCACCCCGAGGTCGCCGCCAAAGCATCGGTAACGGGACATTCTTCTCGATCGTTTACCAACAATGACCCTACAATTACGCGATAATGGGAAAGCCAATCCGCTTAACAGTCCCCCCCAAGTATCGGTAATCACAAGTTACAGGATGTTTAATACAACGAGGACGAAAAATTGTCATGTTGCGTGCGAGTCCTGTCAACCGGACGACCCGCCGGCGAATCGGCCATTAAATTTTAAACCGTTCGGAAATTATCGGCTTCTTTGCGTTTCGAGGGAAGCCCCCCCTTGTCGTTCCTCTCGCAGACGAGAGTGGAAGATGGGACGCGTACGCGTCAGAATGAGAAACGAGGAACGACGGAGGGAGACAGAGATAGGGGACTTAAACACAGGTTATAGCACCGACGTGATTATTACGCGATTTACGTTGAAAGCATTAAAGAAAATTTCACCTCGGGGATAGCGGCCCCGCGTATCTTCATCTCTTTTCCACGCCTTGCGAACTTCATCGTTAGGCGTTACAAATTTCAGTTTGCGCTCAGATTGCTGACTCCGATACGATCTCGCTCGAGCGACGATACGTTTTATCTGTGCTACTCGTTCGGATTAAATCGTATACACGCATGACACATCCGTGGCGCGTAAGTTGCGAACAGTCATTTTTTAATTGTCATCTACGTCTCGACGACGTAATTCGAAATTTCAAATAGGAATTACAAGGAGAATCGAGTCGAATCGAAAAGCGAACGGTCGAGGCTGCCCGACAAAATAGCTAGGGTGGGCTGACGTACGATGCCACGCGATGACTATGTATGCATGTATGTAAATACATTATAACCTGGTTAACCGTGAGCGATCACGGTTCTTAGGCTACCCCTACGGAACAGCCCTCGGTGCATAAAGCGATTGGACTACGCGGACCAAGTATCTACATACTAAAAAAAGTTCGATAAGGCTTATTTTCGCCTTCTGACCGACCCTCGAAGCCAAAAGGCAAGATCGAATTTCAAATCGATGCACGCGTTCGTGCCCGCGGCAGAAGCGGAACGAGGGAAGAAGCCTGAAATATTTTTCCGCCCGACAAAAAGGGTTCGATCGGGCGAATTTAGAATACGCTATGCGAATCGGTGGAACGCGTAACTCGACTACGACACCTTATCCACCCGCCTCGACTTGGTTCTTCTTGCGCCGAAGAAGAACGGAAAAAAAAAAAAAAAAAGGAAGAGAAGAAGCTAGCCAATCTCGTTACCAGTCTCATTCGTCAATCAACCCGTTAATAGGCAAAGTCATGGGCGAGTTATATAATTTTTCATGTTGTTTAATCGAACGGACGTTTGCGATCGCGTGCGTTTCAATTTAAACCACAATGTTGCAAATTGTTGCGACGTAAACGATCGCAGATGACAATACGAAGCGCTCGTGGGGTTGGAAAGGTTAATTCGATTAACGTTGCCAAGGAAAAACACCGACGACGGTTCAAGCTGCAACACGCGACGCGTAACAATCGTTGCAACCGTTCTACGTGCTTGCAAACGAGAAACAATATGGTTTTTATGTAACGTCGTTATTGAAAAGGTTGATCAATGTTGCCGGGAGAATGTTAACCGCGTTACGCTCGACTCGGTGTCTCGCGGCTCGTTTCGTAGGCCCGTGCAACGTGTCGCGAGACCGTGCTGGAAGAATCGAGAAAGGAATTGAAACTTACGAGGTTGCGCCAGGGCAAAGACGCTCTCCGTTTTAGCACTGTACTCGTCGATCTCCTCGTAGTGCGTGATACCAGGCTCGTGCGGTTGAGGTTGGTCCGCTTGCATCCCGTACGAATCCATCAGCTTCGATAGAGACGGGATTCTGGGCAGCGCCCTGCCCGTCATGTTTGGTGCTTGTTTCAAGCCAAGCTTGTTCAAAATTTGCTCCTTGATCGCCTCCAGGCTCAGGGCCCTGATCTCCTCGTGTATCCTACACGCGTTACAGGTGTTACCAGCGTTCGCGAAATATCTGACACGAGTTCTTTCGATGCCAGGAGCGTCGAAGGCACCGAACAGGACTAGCAACAGCAGTAACAGCGCCCCCCTGACCATCTTGCTCAAGGTCACTCCTTAGTCGGATCAGTGACGATCGGCTTCTTTCGCGAAATGAGCGATCAGATGTTCGAATTCATGGCTACACTTTGCCAAATTTTTGCCCTGATCCTTCTCTCTCGACGCGACCGAAGAAAAAAAAAAAGCACGGAAAGGGTTGCTCGCCCTTTGCTTTGTCCTTCTTCCGTTTTGCCTGCCCACGCGTGTGTCTATGTGTGTGCGTGTGTGTGTATGTGTGTGTGTGTGTTTTTTTTATCTCGCACGGATTAGGAATTCATACGCTTTGTCTGTTTTTGTTTCCTCCTCCCTCTCCTCCTCCTCCTCCTCCTCTTCTCCTTCTTCTTCTTCTTCTTCTTCGTCTTCTTCTTCTTCCTCTTCCTCTTCCTCTTCCTCCACCGCCGCCACCGCCCCTTCCGCCCCCACCACCCCCTCCCCCTCCGCCTCCTCCTCCTCCTCCTCCTCCACCCCCACCTCCACCTCCTCCACTTCCTCCTTCTTCTCGTCGTCGTCGTTGTCGTCCTCCTCCTCCTCCTCCTCCTCCTCCTCCCCTTCCTCCCCCTCCTCCGCCTCCTCCGCCTCCCCTTCCTTCTCCTTCTCTGCCTCTTTCACCTCCTCCACCGCCGTCACCACCGTCACCTCCTTCTTCTCCCTCTGTTTCCCCTCCTTTTCTGCCTTCTGCCCCTCCTCCTCCTCCTCCTCTTCCTCTTCCTCTTCCTCCTCCTCCCCCTCCTCCTCCTCCTCTTCCTCCTCCACCTTCTCCTCTTTCTCTTGCTCCAGCTCCTCCTTCTCCGCTATTCGCTTCCGTGAAAAGAGCCTCTTCTTCCGTCGTTTATTCGGCGGCGCTACCCTTTCGATTTTGCAGAACCGTCAGGTACCATATTACTAGAGCATTCCTTTCGCGGCTACCACGCGGCCGGTTGCGTCCATCGCGGCCGAACGGTGCTGTCAAAACAGTATCGATCGCGATCCACGCAATCCAGTTTCCGTTTCTTCCGATGCGGTTCCTCTTCTCTCGGGCTGCACCTGTGAATCTCGGCCGTGCCAAATTCCTGCCGCGGCACCTCGTTAAACCTCGCCGACCTCTCTCAGTGTTTAACAATCGACTCGAGGCAAGGTGAACCGGTCGAACGTTTTCGCCGGGTGATCCCGAACAGCCGAATCTTTCTATCGAAACGTTGGAACGAACGGATCCATGCCTCGATCCTCCGGCTACGATTCTCGTTCTACGATGATCACTAAAGTATATCGTGTACCATAATCTCACGCACTAGAAGCACCGGGACATGTTAAAAACCACATTGCACACAAGCCCGACGTTCACTGGACACGTACGATCGGGTTTTCTTCCGTATCCTCTTTGAAACGGAACGATCCGGTGAACCCTCGTGACCTCTGGTTCACGCGCGAACTTTAATCTAGACATGTGCGCGCCAGCGAGACACTCTCTTTACCGATGCACCGTGCATCTTTTCAACCGTATCCTGGCTGTCATGTCACGGCAATATTTCTCTTTAAACGATATTCGTTCCCCCTGTTCGCCCTCGTCCCTCGTCCCTCGTTCTCTTAACGGTCCTCGGTTCGGTTCTGATTCGGTTCCGCTTCGAAGGGAGGAGAGGGTTCACCGGATCACCCGGGCCTGTATCGGAACTGTCGGTTCCTAAATCGAAGCGCAAACGAACGAACGGGAGAGCCCCGAAGGAAGAGCCGCGCGGCGTCCGTCGAAGAAGAGGAACGGTACAGAAGAGAAGAAGAAGTACTCGCGTGGCGTACTGGCAGACAGCTGGCGATGCGTGCGATACGCTCTGTCGTGTCGTGTCGTGTCGTGTCGTGCCGTGCCGTGCCGTGCCGCGTCGGTAAAACTCGATGGATCCTAAGAGCTTGCTAGCTTGTCAAGCACTGAGTCAGGAGACGCGCGTTCTCATCGCATATATGTCGACGCGGAGACCTCCTCCTCTCTTCTTCTTCTTCGTCTTCTTCTTCTTCTTCTTCTTCCTTCTTCTTCCCTCCTTCCACTCTCTACTCTCTCTCTCTCTCGCTTATCGTCTCTTTCCTTCTAGCGTTCGTTCGCCGCTTTTTCTCTCCCGTAGTATCTTACATATTCGCATGTAGGGGCCGAACGTGCACCCGCTGCCATATACTAGAACCCCTCCCCTCTCCCCCTCCTCCCTCCCTTCCCTCCTACCGTACCTAACCTCCCACCCCCGCCTCCTCCGCCGCCCCTCCAACCTTCTCCGCGACTACTCTTTCTCTTTCTCCTCCGCCACCTCCATCATCGCCACCACCTCCACCACCATCGACACCGCCAACGTTGCCACCGTCGTCGTCGTCGTCGTCGTCGTCGTCGTCGTCATCGTCGTCCTCGTCGTAGTCGTCGTCGTCGTCGTCGTCGTCGTCGCCATCACCACCGCCACCACCACCACCACCACCACCACCACCACCGCCACCGCCACCACCACTACCACCACCGTCACCGCCACCGCCACCGCCACCATCGCCGACTCACCACCACCACTGCAACGTCCCGTCGCCACCGACACAACCTCTTCCCTTTCCATCGCCACCGCCACAACTCTATCGCTACGTTCTCCTCCTGTTACTCCTCGTCCTCTTTGCTGCCAGTTTCGCCTCCTCCGCCGCCCCATACTCGTAGCCACCTTAATGCGTCCTCTACCCCCAAGCCTTTCGTTCCCCCTACCGATCACAAGGCCCTCCCCCGCCGCTCTCTCTAGTCAGAAAGGCTCGCCTCTCTTCTTTCATCCATCCGTCGTATCTTTCTCCAGCGATCTCCCACTGGTAATCTCTCCATCTCCTCCTTCTGTTCGTTACTCGTCCATTTTCTCTCCCTCTTCTTCCTTTTTGTCCGCCTAATTTGCATCGTCTTCTCTCTCTCTCTCTCTCTCTCTCTCTCTCTCTCTCTCTCTCTCTCTCCTTTCTCATCGGCCGCGTACGTACTTGTGCAGCTTTTCAAATCATCGCGGGAAACTTGAAAAAAAGGGAACCGAGGGCGGACCGAGCCTCTCCTGGTCGCGATCAACGCCTCGTCCCCACCTTAACGCGATCTCTATTTTTTTTCGTAATTTTGATACGATAAATGTCAAAAGGAACGATCTTTAGTTACAAAGTTGAGGAATGTTCGAACGAGGAAACGGGGCGACCAGGTTTTTGCAATTCCGTACGAGAACGAATCGTAAGTGAAATTTCAAGGTCTCCGAAAGGATATTCGCGAACCACGGATCCGAGCGCGCGCTTAGCATAGGAGAAAATGTAAAATTCGATCAAGATCGTTACGCGCGCATTGCAATGTCTGCAATTTCTGGACGGTCACCGTCCAGAAATCGATCGAATTTTTACATCGACCGAATCGAGGGCATCTACCGAGAGAACCGTCCGGTTGATGGTGCAGATACGACGACGCGCGAGAAAAGAAAGGGAAGAAAAGAGCGTAAAGGAAAATCGAGCGAACGAGAGCAACCGAGCGAGACGAAGCGTCGATATTTAAAATCCGGATCGACTTACAAAACGATTCAAATCCCTCCCGATACATCGAACATTCGCGCGCGCTACCACCAAATGCATTACGTGACGCATTACAAAACAGAGCGAAATCGTTTATTCTTAAATCACGAAGCGGACCGATTTTACTCAAGGAAGGCAGGCAACCACGGTCGATTACCATATCCGATCGAATCGATTACGACCGTCGAAACTAGACGCTCTATGGCGCACGTCTATGACAGCTGGAATGCATTATGCAAATGCAACGGACGACCATATTTCTCGGATATTTTCGACGCTTTTTACGCGCATTCCTCGTTTAAAAATTTCCTATACCGTAGAAAAACATCCTTAGCCTAATTATAGATTCTGTCCCGCGAAACGCGAATGTCGGGATAAACAACGCAGAACGATCGCACAGTTTCTTTCTCTCTCTCTCTCCCTTTCTCTCTCTTTGGCCAGTCACGCGGTCGAATAAACGTCCGGTGAATCGTAAAATGTAAAATGTTTACGAACGTTTTGGAAAAATACGAGAAAGGTAGAAATCTGGCGGTAGAGGCTATTCAAATGCGTGAAATCATCGTCCTCCACATGTTTCCTGTTACCCCACACGTCGCTTCTGTCTGTCATCATGAGGACCGATCGTGTGGCGGACTGGCTGCTCGCTCGGCGATCGCGGCTGCACTTGCACCCGACGACACCAGTCAACAGCAGGTGGTTCGAAAAAACGCTCCCCGATCTTTCGCTTTTTTTTCCATCCCCCCATCCCTGCTGCATCGCACTAACGAGCTACTTTTGGAAACGTTTCCTCTCTACACTTTGTCGAAGCCCCCCCGGTCGATCCGTCCCAGCAGACCCGACTACGAACATCTTCTCGGCCAGAAAATATCACCAACCCCGCACGGTGAGAACCAGGATGTCGAACAGGATTCATTTTGCAACTTGCAATTGTTATATAATTTCTGACTCGCGGTTCTCTCGAGACACGGAACGTAATCTTTCTTTTATCGGACACTCTGCCTCTTTCTCTTTTTCTACACGTAGGGGAAAAAATTGAAAAACAATTTTTTTTTTCAATTACGTATTATCCCATTTACATACCACGTATCGATAAATGTGACCGCATCGAGCATATTTATCGCTGAAAAGTTAGCCTGTACAACGGAGAGAAATACTCTTCGGCCTCCGCTCTTTTCGAGCGTCGACGTTCTATCCCTCTGCTCCGTAAAAGTGATTTTCTATCTCAATTTCGTTAACGAAGTACACGAGCGACGTGACGGGAGGGAAGAGTAACGACGTTTTATCGAGAAACGCGGGAGAGAAAGCAGGGTGAGGCCGGAGTCGAGGAGCATTTAAATAATATTCGTCGATGTGCGTGCGTTGCTTCAGCCCGTGACAGCCACGGGGCTAGTCACGAAAGGGTTTTTAAATGGCAAGCAATTGGATATTGGCGCCACGGATATTATTAACCACTCAACTGTCCAAACCCCGCACGTTTCGGGTGTGTACCACCCGTGCATTTTAACGAACCCAAATAACCAGTAACGAGTAAAAAGTGTACAACTGGTTTTACAAGGCGACACGTATTGTACACGCGGGACTACTTTAAAATAGACTCCGCGAGATTCGAACGCGCGGTACGCCGCCGTTTCGCAGAATTATCTCGCGGTAATTCTCATTCCGCCGAATTTCTACTCGCACGGTCGCACCTTTCGCACCTTCGACACTGGCCGCGTTCCTCGTCGCGGAGGAGCGGCCCGATATTTCGAGGCGAGCGTCGTCGCCACGACACACAACAGACGACGCATGCATGAGAGAGAAAAAGAGAGAGAGAGACCCCGTACGAGGAATCTGACCAATTTTCCGTGTACCACCTACACGCCGATGCGGTGGGTCAAAATACTCGTATGATTCATTCGTCTAGACAGGTATAAGTATAGTACCATGGGGAAAAGGGGTTGGCAGAAGGGAAGAGAAGACAGTGGGAGGGACTGGTGCGTGCACCGTAATAAAGGCGTTTCTTCATCGAAAATGCAGAACGATTTACCGAAAAGCGGGACCGTCGGCCAGCCAGACCCCTGATGAATGGACAGGCTCACGCACAAGTGGTAGCCTGCTGATTTATTCCGACACCTCTGGCTATTACGTTTTACGGTACATATTCCGCGATTACATCTTCTCATCTCGTGGCCAATTAATACGCGGCTCGAGCCGCTCCAGCGTTCACGCGAGACGCTAATATTCGCTTAGAATCAGTGGCCGTGATAAAATTCGACGAGAAAAGGGCACAGTTCGCAACTACGACGAAAACGCGTATTTATCCTGTCGCAGAACGCTCGTCGTTGCACAATGCTCCGGTATCGGCGATGCAGGTTGTCAGAAAATACCGAGCGCTTGGCCACTTTGGTTGATTGACCGTTTTGCCTCGGTTAATAACGGGAATGTCCGCCGGATTTAGCAATACACTGACCTCTTATCTAGCGATACGTGGAAACTCCGTTCCATTAACCGGTCTCGAAGACGCGTTGCAAAAACAAAGTTCAGTCGGCTCGCGTGAGACCCGATAGTGTAGCCGCGCTCCGGGTTCGCCTCGACGGTGGTTTACCAAAATTATCTTTAACCCCTTAAACGGTTGACGCAATAAGAAAAAAAAGAAGACACACTCGGTTTCTTTTTATTCCACGAGCGTGCACAATTCGGAAATGTTATCGTTCGAGTGAGAAAATTTCATTTTTAATTAGCAAGGTTTATCGTAAACGACACCCCCCGGCCGTTTAATGGGGCGCGTTCAGGATGGGATCGTCGAGGAACGGGGCGAAAGGAATAGACAAGAGATCCGATCGATAACTGAGTGTATATAATGTCATCTTTTAATTCGTTCTTTATTTGATTTACACGTGCGTCATTAGTCGTTAATAAATATACGATTCCGGATAATACATGATGCTTATCATAGACCGCAGAAATAGTTTCCCTCTCTCGAGGACTACACCGTTCGACGCACGATACTCGTTGATTAATCCTAATCGTATTCCTTTTTCCATTCAGGAAGCACGCAAAGGACGACAGGCCGGTGTCATCGACTTTGCGTCCCCGCTCGTCATCGAATGAAGAGAAAATAAAAACTATTTAGTCGTGCACGAAATGCGTATGCGTGTACGTAACACCATCGACAGTCAGTTTTCTCCTATCGACTACGAACGTTGATTCAACAGCGGGTAGACGAGCTGTACAACGGAAATTGAACGGGTTCGATCGAAGAATCGATCTCGACAACGCACGGATGGACAGACGCTCGACATATTTATTACGTAGAATTATGCACACGCGCGACGTTCGTTTAGAAAATTAAATTTCTCACCGCTTAACTTAAGCTAGAACTGAACTTCCTGCCTGCAGAAATAACGGCGACACGCCGTTTGGTCGCCGTGGCTCATCGAGATCAGCTCATCAGAACCACTTGTTCAGGTCGTGAACAAAAGGCGCGAACAAAAATCCCAGCCAAACGAACAATCGGTACTCAAAGTCGTTCGTACGCTTTCTCACCCCTTCCACCTGCATCTGTTGTCCCTTTGAGCGCTAGAAAAATCCGTACGCGGATCGATCAGCTGACGCTTTCAGCGTGATAACAACGGAACCTATAGCAACGAACTGTTTTTGTACTTCAACGTGATAATAGAACTCGATACGATTCACACTTCGCAAGTATTCGTTTTATCAGAAATTTTGTTCTCTTCGTTTCTTTTTTTTTTTTTTTTTGGCATACGAATTTTTGAAATTGTCTCTGATAGAACACGCACACACACTCGCACGCTCATTTACGCTAAACGCACACGCGCACAGCTGAACGCTCAAAGGATTGAAACCCTCGTCCCTACGCTTGCCTGTCCTCGTTGTATTTACATGTGTGCACATGCAGTCGGATGGAGTTGCGATGGTTCCGTAAACTGTCGACTAATCAATTAGAAATGTAATACACGGTTCCAAGACGAGGCGCGTTCAATACGCATGCCTATCCTCGCAAATCGCGATCCCGTTAAAAGTGTAACGTATGTGGCGAATAATACTGGTTCCAAGTATAAAAGTGAAAAATCACTTGACACGCTTGCGCATAAAATATCGTTAGGAGTGATCGCGATGAACCACAGTGAACTCGTGTGACTGATCGTGTAAGGAAATCGAGCGATTCGTACACAGTGGTCCTAGTGTGTTTCCTAGCCCAGCTTGAGTGTTGATCCTCGTCGATTGTACTGAACGAAAGGATTGATACACCGAACGCGTACAAGCGTGGACCCTCGGTCCCATCGAATTTAGGGTCGTTAGGCTGACACGCGGTCGCAATTAAAGTCGCGATTACCTCGCCAATGTTTACTATCGGATAAAATCGCGCAGTCGCAAATGGAGTCGCTCCTCTCGCGCTCCTCCACGCTCGTTTTACTCGCGGAGGGGGCACAGACGCTCCGACGTTTCGACGACGACTCGAATCAAATCGTCCAACCTTTCACACGTCGATTTGCAGAATCGTGGACGATTCGGAGGAACACGCGCTTTACCACACCTCGCATTTGTGAACGGGATTCATCCGCGAGCCTTCGCGACAGTTGAACTCCGAGGCGAACTCCGGCAGGTTCGAGAGCGAGCCGATCACCCTGTACTTTGGCGGACAGTGAGAATCTTTCTCGATTTGGAGGGCTATCGCTTCGGACGTCACGGCGGAACACCAGACCTGACGACAAACAATAGGTAACTACAGATTGAAAATATTTCGTTCGTTCATGATTTTGCGAGTAAAAGTAAAATAAGAATCGAGGATCTCTTTCCGAAGAGACACAGCTCTTCTCTCGAGAGAGTTACCTGGGCAAAATTCAAAAAGAAGAGCTGACGATGCGTCAGATTCAGACCAGGTAACGGTAGTTGATCTCTGTAGCTTTTAGGCGTTGAAATGTACGCGTGATATGCTGCTTTAAGGCCTCCGTTGTCCGCGATGTTCTCCCCTAGAAGAAAATCGGTAGTCACGATACGATTCCGTCGAAACGCACGCGTACGCTCGTCGTCTACGCAACTGACCCAATGTTTGACGTCCGTTCACGTGTCGACCGTGTATCTCGAATTTATTGTACTGCTCCACGAAACACTCCGTCCTGTTTTTGAACCTCTCTATCGTGGCGTCGTTCCACCATCGGTTCAAGTTGCCGTTCAGATCGTACTCCCTTCCTAAAAATCGAGAAACGTAGAGTAGAAGAGAACGGCGACGACAACGAGTACCGATCGAGGTTTACCTTGGTCGTCGAACGCGTGCGTCAGCTCGTGTCCCATGACGACGCCGATACCGCCGAAATTCAGACTGTTGGGGTTCTCCATGTCGTAGAACGGACCCTGCAGGATGCCAGCCGGGAAGACCATTTGGTTCTTCGTAGGCCAATAGTAAGCGTTCACCGTGGGCGGTGTCATGATCCACGTGGTCTTGTTCACCGGCTGATCGAGCTTCTCCAAGTTCTTCCGCAGATTGTACTTGTTCACCCGTATGTTGTTTTCAAAGTACTCGTTCTGCTTGATCGTCAGGTCCTTGTAGCGGTCGTCGAGCTCGGTCGGGTTCAGTATGAAGTTGGGGAAGCCGATCATGTCGGTGATGGCGTTCGCTTTCTCCTCAGCCGACCGCCTCGTCTCCACGTCCATCCAGTCGAGGTTCTTCAAGTTCTTCGTGAACGCCTTGCGCACCTGGTCGATCATCTTCTCCGCCTGGAACCCATCGAATCGCCGCGTAAAGCTCGGTCGCGTGTCAAGTAAAAGCTGGAAGATACTGATGAGTGTAAATTAACCATGGGTTTGCTCTTTCCATGGAAAACTTCTCTAACGAACATCGCACCGATCGCAAAACCCATCGCGTTATGCGTGTCGCTGACGCAGTAACGCCATTGCTCCTCGTGGCCGTCCGAGCCGATCAGAGCCTTCCTGAGCCCCTTGTAAGCGTCGCGAAACGACTTCGACAGACAGGCGGTCAGAGATCTCACGGTTTGCCAGACCAGATAATTGTTCAGCACCCTGGTCGAGAGAAAAGAGAAGAAAGAGTTTGGTGCAGAGCGGCTCGAGAGAACGCGTCCAACCGAGAGTACGATCGTCACTTTGTTGTTCTCCAGTAGCTTCAGTCTCGGATGGACGCGTACCCCAACGCGGACGGAATCAGTGGTGAAAACAAACTTACACCTTCCCTTTGTTCGTTTTCTTGTACTCTAAAACCAGGTTGGACAATTTAACGAAGTATTCCGGCGCGAAATTCACGATCATCGTCTCGTTGTCGATCTCCTTGTTGACGAGCCCCGTCGCATTTTGAAAATAGTCGACCCAGGACATCTAAAATTAAACCGGACGGTTATAGAATGGTATTTATCGAAGCGGTGGATACGTTACCCAGAAACACGCCGGAAACGCAGTGCTGTATGTATGAATGTTTATACTGGGTGGTTGATAAATGGCGGGCGGAAAATTTAACAGCTGATTTTAGAAGCCAAAGCCGAACGACAAAAATGAAGAACATCGTAATTATGCTAAGAGCTTTGTGTTTGTGAATATCAGTAATGGTTAAAGGCTGTTGCCAATGTAGCACGCGACGAGCAAACTCTTGCCGTGAGCTCTTAGTGATTTAGAAATCACAATTTAGACCATTTAAACGAAACGTAATTTTGTTATTCTCCATTTGTATTTCATCTTGGTTTCTAAAATGTCCCTTTAAATTGTCCACCAACAGTCGCGCAACGACGCGTCGTACTCACAAAAGGCGCTTTGTTTTGCAGTTTGCTCAACGGCATCAGATTGTATAGCTTCTCCTTATCACGACGATCCTCCGGCGGTGTCATGATCTCCGCCAATTTGGTTTCGAACGTTATCACATCCTGCATCTGCGTCCTCGTCGAGTTCTCCTCGCCGCCCAGCAGAATTCCGATCTGCAAACACGCGCCGACGCTTGTACTCGATCCTCACCGTGTTACAAGATTACAGCGAGGTATCATCGATAAGGAAAGAGGGAAAGAGAGGGAGAGAGAGAGACGCCACGGAACGATAATTATCATTGCTGCGTGATGTCACCTTCGTCATGTATTCCAAGTACGCATCCAACACTTTCCTGTGCTCGGTAACGTTCAGGTAATTGTCAGCGGTGGGCAACGTCAGTCCTCCTTGATCGACCTTGAAAATAAATCATTCCACCTGGAATCATCGAACGAAAGCATCGGAGCGGTCGATTTCAACGTACATGTAGATTGCAATCTTATGTTTCTTTCATTTTTATAGCTTTCATAAGTGACATTAAGTGCAAAACTAGCAGACTGGCAGATAAGTCAGTAAAAGTATCGTTTATCTCAATATCTGAAAATTTCGTTTGATCTCGCGCCACTTGCAGACGCGGCAATATTTTTATTTGTCTCCAGCTTTTGGACATCGACCGTCGAAATCGACCCCGCCGCGAGTCGAGACGCGTTCTCCAAGTCCATCCGCGACTCTTACTTGTATAATGTGTCTGGTACTATTTCGATCGTCCTCGTTCACCGCCCATGTAAATAAACCGTCCATGTTGTAAACATTTTGCAGAATATGCATGCTATTCTGCAGGGACCAGTCGTTTAGATTGAATTTCCCGGAAATGTTCCAACCACCGACGGTCTCCAGCAACTTCAGCATCGGCTTCGCGCCCAGCGACTCGATCGTATCGTTCGCGTCCATGCAGGACAGGAAGTAATGCTTCGCCTTCTTCTCCGCCTTTGAGTGCATTTCGCTGAACGGTTTCTCTGGATAAACGGAAGAGAAAGAAATTTATGAAATTTTATCGCGCAAAGGGGCAGCTCGCAGAATGCAATTTCGAACGAGTTCATAAATAAGCGCAACTTCAATTCCAGTGCAGGAAATGTCGACAAAAAGCTGCAGAGTATCTCGAGGCAACTTCAGTTTTTTCCTTTCAGACACGTGAAGAGAATGTGCACAGGAAGCAGAAAAAGAATGTCGCAAATACTTCAAGGAAAACCGTTTTTGTCTTAATTAGGAAGTCTTGTCACATCCGGTATATTCTTCGTGCTTGGCTCTAATTGGTTTTTACTTATTTCTGCGCGCGGCCATATGTGCGAATTCGCGGAATAAAAACTACCGTCTAAGAGAGGAACTCTTGGGAAAATTAAAGAGTGGCATACAAAGACACTAAAGAAGAGACTACTGGAAAAAAAAAGGTGACTGTTAACAACAAGTGAACGAATATTTCGTTCTAATGAAATCAATTTACTCGAGTCGAGAGAACGATTGGTTGCTCGAGTCGAGTAAATTGATTTTAGACGTTTCTACTCGAACCATGTGAATGCAGATTATTGTTCGCCGTGGGAAAAGAAGCGTACGGAGGATTCAACTCTTTTACCAAGAACATTCTTCACGACCAGCTGATTGTCTTGCTCGAGCTTGTCGAACGTTCCCCACATGCTGCTTCCATCTGGTATGGGATTCTTTTTGATCCAACCACCGCACGCGTACTCGTAAAAGTCCTCGCAGGGATCGACCGAACGATCTATGCTATTTATGATAGTGGCGGCCACCGTAACGCAGTGCTCGGTCAAACAGTGCGTACCATCTGAAGCAAGATCGATCCATCTCTGATTATCAGTCCTCCAATCAACGATACAAGAAATTAACCAAAGAACGACAGAACTTTTACAGTGTTTCTAGTTGAATATACTAAATATCTTACTAAAAATGCTATATCTAGTTATAAAATGCATTTATTGAACAATATACTCTAGCTACCGTGATTTACAACATTTGTTCGCATCCTACAGATGCTGTTTTCATTTTGGAGAAGAGAACCGTGGAACTTTAACGTTACGTTTCGACTACTCTGTTCTTACCTTCTCCGTGTGAGGTGACATGAAGTATCTGCGCCTCGTCCCAACGATTCCTGTTGTTGATCATTATCAACAGCATCAGGACCATCAACAAGAGGCCCGCGGAAATGATGGACAGGCACTTCTCGAGCGGGCTCCTCGACCTCCACAGGGAGATCCCCTGTGCCACAGAAAATTGTACGTAATACGACAAAACTGAGAGCAGTGATCGCGTTTGGGTCGATATCTCGAAAAAACCGTCACAAATAGGAGTATCGCGTAAATTGGCGGGTTGACATCAATTAACCCTTTCGATGACGCGTGTACGAGGCATTGCGGTTTAACGTCGAGTCTGTTTGGCTAAAATTTCCTTCAATTTCGCGTTTGTAAATAATTGGACGCGTGTTGTACCTACCGAATTGTACCTGATGTGCGTTGCAGAGGTGCTGATCCCCTCGCTGTTCAAAGCGACGGAGCCGATGCTGCTGCTGTCCTCGTCCTCGAACTCCGCCTGCTTGTACATCATCATCTGGAGGGTAAACGAAAAATCAGTTGGAGCTGTTACCGACTGTTCGGCGCGCCTAAATTATCGTTGACGAGCAGAACAGCGGGGGCCACGAGGCAAGGGCAAACGACACTTTGTCGGAGATAAGAAGACGTTAAAGCAGCCCGTTGTTATTACACAATAACTATGACAGAGACGATAACGCAATTAGGTAACGTCATGTAAATACTTTCTATGTTTATATACACGGTGCGTGAACGAGAAGACTGCGGACGTTCGTGCGTTTATTAATATTATTTAAACAATAGCTGACTCTCCGTTTATCGATTTTCACTTCATACATTTAGGTGCTATACTTTACTTTACTATACTATACTTTATTGCTCGTATTATTTTAGATACTATACTACTATATTTCATATCTGAACTTAAACTACGTTCTGGATATCTGGACTAAAAATACGTCGAACGTGTTCGAACTTTTGAACGACATAGTATACGACTTTGTCGGATCTGGGGAACCGCGAAGGTCGAGAGGATTCGTACAATCGCGCATAATTGTGGCATCGCTCGCGACTAGGCCGTCGTTCATGCAATCGCAACTGAAAAAATAGAATTGAAATGCTAATTTTATGTCATCCGCTAAATATCGTCTACCATTTCTTATCTAACACACCGTTTCCGTTTCCACGTGTTACATACATCAACCGCTCTCACACAGCCGTGAGATCTTTTATAAACGCTTGAACATTCGCAATCTATCGATCGCAACGACGATGCTCGTTAAACAAATTTCCACGAATAGAAACGTTCGAGAATAGCGAAGACCGAGCGTCCACTCAGACAGAAACCGCACCGCCATGTGACGGATCCACCACGAGCAGGCGTCGAACCAAGCGGGAAAAGCGCGCGTCGCACACGAAGCGGAGCAGAGTCCCGTCGAGAAGTCGAAAATCCGGTAAAGAGATTGCTTCTCGCGATGTGACACGTTTTTAGAACAAACTAAAAATACGTACCGCCGAGCGGCCGTTACTCCGGAACAGATACATCGTCGGAGACCGTTTCGTGTTCAGGATCGCGCGAGGAGTGCGTCGGTTCCGTCTGCGCGCGAACGAAATCGGGAACGAGCGGCCGTCGTTGCATCCGAGCCTCTCCCCAAAGCTCGCTCTTGAACGCGACCGTAATTCGTATGACGTCCGCGATTACACTATCGCGATACTCCAGCCGACTCGATACTCCAATAACGCGGAAAGCTATCGCGTCGAGCCGTACGCGCGCTCTCTCCGCGACGACATCGAAAACGGAAACGAATCGAAATTATCGTCGAATCGAACGATGGAGTATTAAAGCGAGTAACGAGTCTTCTGGTGGAGTCGAGAAGGAAACGTGCGACGGGACACTCTGGTATGCGAAACAGACACGATAAACGCTCGTATCGAAACTGCAAGCTGCTTGCACGCGGCGCGGCGCGGCGCGACGCGGTGGACTGCACGCGTGCAAACACGAGGATCAGTGGAAGCGGCGCGCACGCGTCCACAATTGAGTTGCCTGTTTCCGTCTCTCTTTCGGCCTCCTAGCAGGAAACGGGCACTTGTAGCCTCGTTAATACGATTAAAATGCTTTGTGCCTCACCAGCGTGTTTCGCCACGTTTCCGATACCAGCGCGGCTGGAAAACCGAGCGCACGTACCGCTCCTCGCTTTGGAGACTTACGCGCACCGCCGCGAAGCGGTAAACAACGACGGTTTCGGTCGGGTAACTCGGTTCGAACCGATGCTCGCCTTGTTGACAAACAATTTTAAGTGTCGTACAGTGGAAAATACTTTTCCACCCGATTTAATCGTCCCGTGTTTTTCCCTTTGAGTGGTATAATTAATTTTAGGTATTTGTTTCAATTTAAATTCCAGCTCGCTTAAATTAATTGAACGGAAATTGCTTAAATTAATTAGACGTAAACCAAGTTTAATCCAAATAAATAATTTTTTATTATTATTGGCAGGAAGCATTTGCTGCAGCCAAGCATTCTGAGGTCAACAATTTGTTTTTCCAGTGTGTACGTGTATACATTACAATGCGTCCCTGGTACGGTATGACAATAACCGATGATAATGCGAAAGTAACGTGGTTGTACCCGCGTCATGCGTGCCACGAGCTTAGAATTAACTACTTAAATAGATTCGCCGTTTACGTGACTGTGCCCCGTGGAGGTTTAGAGATGTGTATATTTAAATCCATAAACGAACCGAATTCGCGAGGTTAACACTCGTTACACAACGTTCGCGAGGACGGAGGAACGGGGTGCAGCGCAGAAAGTCGAGGGGCATAAATCGCAAAAGTCAACACGCGCATCCAAAATTGTCGACAAAGAGAAATTCGTGGAAAACGTAACACAAAGGGAACACCGTTCAGTATACACAAATAAAACCGCGAGAACATTATTACAATAAATATTCCAGTAATAACAAATTTTGCGTAACTCGAATAATGAAAATATCTATTTTCCGTTTATTTACGTGCCTCTGGAAACGACCGTGTCCACGTAACATCGTAACCGTATCGGGGTACGTTTAATTTTAATTAACGCGTTAATCGATACTCGATAGACGATATTAAAAACCATTATTCTCGTCTAAATCGAGATACGAGACTCGAGAAACGTGCACGTAGACTTGTCCAAGCAACGATGCGTAAATCGATCGAAACCGAGTCCCTCGATCTGGATCAGTCTAAATTAGTACGAAACGACAGCCCTGAACAGGTCATCCTCCATTTATATGCTTTTGTTATGCGTACCACTCACCTTCACCGACATCTTGTCCGGCACAAACGCGTAATCGCCGCGCACTATCACTTTAATTATCGATTCACCGGGGGCGAACCTCCGTGGCGACGAAACAGCGAAAGGGGTGATAGAGGAAGGGCGGAAACGGCGCGACGGGAAGAGAAAAGGCGGATAGAAAATCGAGGAGAAGAGAGGTATTACACGCGAAAACTGTCCCGTCCCCCGGACTACGACATTTTCCAACCGTTTTTATCGGCTTCGCCGCCTACATCGGCGTTCCCAACTTGGCGTGCAGCTCTCCCTTATGGGGATGCCTGGATGCGCCTCCAACCCCTCTACCAGCCAACCTCCCCTTAATATTGATTTCCTACTGGGTCTAGTTGCACCTGCCATCTCTTACCGTCGCCCCGCCTTATCGGTAACAGCGTCGTTTTTACCATCGCGGCACCCCGCGCTTCGCGGCTCCACATTTTTCTTTACCGCTGCGAATATCGTTCGCCAATTGGTCGCGTTGCCTCGCGACTCATACATGCTGCTTTTCTCTGCCTTTTCCCCGCATTTTACCCGTTAATAGCGCGGTTCTGTTCTGGCATACTTTTTTTCTTCGCTGCCATCGATCTTCACCTCCGCACCGTCTCGTCTCTCCCCCGATCATCCCGTCGAGATGTCGTGCGCAACGGTTTCGTGCGATCGGTAATAGGTTATCGTGCAACAGTAATTGCGCGTTGGTGAAAGTTGGAATGGGATTTGGACGGATAAACTGAGATATATGGAAATAATAAGTTTACAAGTGGAGGGTACAGGGAAAAGCGGTGAAGGTTCAATTTTCGTTGCTCTGTAGAAAATGATGAACGTATCGCACCGTATATGGAGCTATTGTTACTAAGTTTTCTAAACGTTTTTAAGGTTTCCCAGAAATAAGGTTACCTATTGGCCATTAACAATATTTGGTAGAGTTTATCAAACAGTTTAAAGCACGTGTGATCGACTGCCCTATATAAAACAGAGGCACGATCCATGGATATATCTTTTTAAACAGAATCATACGATCTTCTGACGAAAATTGACCCAGTTTCCCGATTATAACGTACACTCTGATGTGAATAAATATTCCGTCTTTATTTCAGCAAAGACAACCCTTCGCGTGAGGTACAGTATATCTTACAGTATATTAATACGAATATGATTGCACGTTACAGTGAGAGGATCATTCGGACTAGTTATCGATCATTAAAGCTATAATATAACACGCAGGCTATGCAGACGCACGCAAAATATAATATGTATCCTGAATCTATAGAAGACCTCATAATCCGGAACGATACTCGGTTCTGTTATTCACTTTATGCGGTAACGATCATTGAAACGGACTGAGCTATGGAAAAGCAGCTCGTTTATTTGAATTGATTAGAAAAAATAATTATGCATGCACGCGCGTACACATGCACGCGCGCCTTAACACCTGTGCATGTGTATCACGCGTACGTATTTATAACTCTCTCATCTTTTAAGCTAATACTTCTCTCTCTCTCTCTCTCTCTCTCTATCTCTCTCTCTATCTCTCTCTCTTTCTTTCTTTCACTCTCTTTCTCTCTCTTTCTTTCTTGACCGCAAGAGATCAGCTCGCCCCACTCGACATAACCTTATCTAACGGACTCGTTATTGGCACGTACGCTCTTTCTTTGGACCGCTGTTACAATCGAGCAACAAAGAATCAGAGACTTACAAACGGGACATCGGTACTCGATGTCGATTTCTCATTTCGAGTTACATTTGTGTACACTGAAAAGAAAGTTGCATTTAATTCAAGTAAACGCATCTACGCTTTGCTTTCATTTTGTATATTAATTTATCTGACTCTCGTATTCCAACTGTTTCAATTAATATTTGCATAAATCTTAACCTAGACTTCTCGTATCGAGTACATATCTATTCGATTCGAAAAGTCATCGTTACTCAAGTAAATATGTCTTTCTGGCAATTTAAAAAGTTTGTGGCGCATTTACTTGATGCTGGTCAATCGTTTTTCAGTGTACCGTATATGTAGAACCCAGCTCCGTCGCACAGCTTTCAATCGGGCAAATCCGACAACCAATGAACGCGTCTCTCTGTTTCTACCAGCACCAATGAAATCGACTCGCGGCATCCATTCCTCGTCAGCGTAGAGCGACGCAAATACGCACAAATTGAAAACAGCGGTGTCGATCGGTTAGGAAAGGAAAGGGCGTTTGCAAGCTGTCGTGACCTGTAAACATCGATTAAAATATAATTTTCCATCGGACTGGACTACACGCTTGATTCCCCCCGTCTCGCAAATAATCGATCATTAATTAACTTACTTTATACCACCCTCTTTTGTCCGTGCACTTTTAGCCGGTCGGTTCAGTCAGTCGCTCGCGCGCGCCCGCACACACACAAGCGCACAAAACATACAAGTAAACGCACACACACGCGCACGCACACACGGGCACACTTCGGATCCCGTCTCACAACGCAGAAACCGTAAGATACTTTTAATTAGAGCTTAAAATTAATAAAGTATACATCGATTTCCTGGGCTTTTCAAAGTAGATCAATCGAGAGTCCATAAAAATCCGCGAGATTGCATTAAACGTGTGCACATTAGTGAAACCACGGCGAAATACGCGAACGAAATGTTCGATCGCGTGGTCGACAGCGATCGGCAAACTTATTAGTCAACAGAGTACAACGATTCTTGAGTTCTGCTTTGAGAACCAAATTTTTTAAACTCGAACTATATAGGAAGGTATACTTCTTTTTTAACTGAATAAACTATAATTTAAGTTTCAAGTTTTAATCGAATTACGGGTAAAACCGAATAAAACTTTATATCGTGCTTAAAAATGATCTTATTTACTCATATAAATTAAATAGTAAGGTATCCATAAAATGAAACCACGACAATCGTCATTCGTGGCAGAGCAGTACTCTCAAGAGGCGCGTGAGCCTCTGTTTGCCGATCCCAGGCGTAGAATAAAAATCCAGAGCGCGGTTACCTCGTTGCGATCGAACACTCCGTTGAGATTCGTGATCGTAACTTCCCTCGAGAAGATACGACGCGCGATATCGACCGACGATAATTTAAACCTATCAATTAGAATTAGTTTACGTTGAGAATTGTTCTGTGGCTCGTAAAGTGCGGCGACGTGCAAAGATTAGAAAAAGGTGCGCTAACGAGTTTATTGGCATTTATCGACGTTTACGTAGGACGATTAAGAACAGGCGTCGAGCGACGCCTCCTTGTGCGTAATTGGAATCGATTGAGCTCGTTCGTAAAAGGAAGGAAAAATTTAATTAACCGGTCATTCGTCGACCGATTAACGTCATCATTATTATAATTAATATTAATATCATTATTATTAGTATTATTATTATTATTATGTAGCTTGGAACCACCGCTAAATTGAACAGGACATTTGTTTTCCCTTTTTTTTTTGTTGTTCACCAAAGATTTCTGGCAGTATCGTGTGTTGTAAAAGAAGAAGATCGAAGATCAAGCTACGCGACAGACCGACCATCGACTGAACTACGTTGGAGGTATTCAACTGGACTGTTGGCTGACACCAAATTATTCCATATTCGATAAGCGATCGAGAAAAACTGAAAGACGTCGAGAATGTGGTCCCGTGGGTCTCCTCTTCGGATACGAGAATCTGTTATCGACTGGTAAGTCTTGGTACCGGATTTGCGACACACTCGTTAGAAAAAATTAGTAGGTACCACCTCTGGAACGATTAGAAGTGTACGCAGCAGTTGAACGTATAGAGGAGGATGAAGAACCGTCAGATAGACGGAGAGGAAAAATAGAAATGCGATGCATCAAGCGCATTTTTTCGTCCGTCGAAGAAGCGAACTGTATAACATTTAACAACTTGGTTCGAGTTGTACTCAAGTAAACTACGGTCAGTTCTTGATACAGGTTGCTCACGATGCTATCACGAAGTGACCAGAGTATTTTGTGAAAAAACAATATGGTACTGTTTCAAATTGAAAAATAATTGGCATGATTCCACTCTTTCTCTCTTTCTCTCTCTCTCTCTCTCTCTCTCTCTTTCTCTCTTTCTCTCTCTCTCTCTCTCTCTCTCTCTTTCTCTCTTGTCCGTCCGAATGTCTGATCTATCGTGATATCCTTCGTACATTTTCACATTTCAAGATGAGTATTATAATTTAGAAGAGAAATTCTAATGTTATCATGGATTCACGAAAATCTACCCTATACCGATTTCAGAGTCGGATCATTAGAAAAGATAATACTGCGTTCGTTTCGTCGCAACGATTACAGGAGAACTGGTCGAAACGGACATCGTAGGAGTTGATTGAAAATCGTGGTACCGTGGACGCTGACACGATCGTAGTAGAAGGGATTCACGTGGATCGGCAACGTGTACAAGAATAAGCACTATTAACGAGCGACGCGATGACACAAGGTATTCCATAAGCGCTCAGTCCAACGATTTCGATCTGTCTAATCTATGTTTACTTTCAAGATCAGAATTTGTACTGGCATTTACGAGGCGAGAACGAGGCTGCTCGAGTTTCTCGACGTTGCCCGTCGAGTGGGACGAGGACGCGCCCTCGGGGACGAAACACTCTAATATCACATTATTGGATGGATTTGATTGAAAAGAACTGCCGCTAACGTTAGCCCTATCCTCTGAAGAGCTTGTCCCATGGACGTGGGATGTGTCGCCGCGCGCCACTGCCGGCTCGGTATTGATAAGTCCATCACAGGAGTGGGGCAACAACTTGGAGAAACCCCTTTGAACGGAATATTGCTCGCGCCTCTCTTTACCGGCGTACCGACCGGTTGCCCTCAAAGAGCCGCCGTAGACTCGACGGCTCTTCGTGAACTCCGAGAAGAAGTCTTCCAACGAGTTCGCGGGCGACTTGGAGTCGTCCCCGCGGCCCTCGTCGATCTTAAACAAACAAGGGAACCCTGTCGCGATCGCTTCCGACCCGTTCTGCCGTTCGTCCGTCTTCGCTTCTACTTGGCTACCTTGGCTACCCTGGCTACCGTGCACTTTAGAGATCGATCGATCGTTCGCCTTCCAGACACCCTGGTCTCTACTGCTGCCCGCCGTGCAGTCGACGTTCATCATCGTGTACCTCTCGGCGTTCGACTCAGGGCATTGATAGCCCTGATTCTCCGGGTCCGACGTGTCCGACGATTTGTCTAGCGGGTAGAGAACGTAATTCGTGGCGCCGGCTTGGTACATCTGACCGAACCCGTCCCTAGGAACGAACGGTTGCTCCTGGTAGCCGAATGGGACGCACACGTTCTGCCTCATCGTTCCATCCGCGAGCGTGCAGTACTGAGAGAAATGCGCGTACGGGATGCCTTCACGGCTGTCCAGTTGCCGGGAGCTCGCCCCGCCGTTCGCGAACTGCGCGCTACACTGATCCAGACCGTTGTTCAATCTCGCGGGGAAGTTGCAGGCGTAGGAGAAACACTGGGGCACGTGCGGGCCAGCCGGTGGTACGTTCGGCGATTGCGCGTTCGTTCGCGCGTTCGTCGAGCCCGGCGACGCAGGGCTGGGTACCTTACCGCGTGTTTGGGCTATCACAGTCTCGTAGCTCGGTGGCGGCCCGTACAGCTGGTAGTACGGGCAGTTCGCGTCGTTCAGCATCACGCTCATGTTCTGGTATTGCGCCGAGGTAGTCGCGTTACCGTTGTACGCCGGCACCGCTCCGTTCCTCTGGGGACCTGTGGAGTAAGTACATCGTATAAGTATCGATCTAGCGGATCTACCGTTCGATCAACACCGCGGTTGATCGCCGCTCGGGAGCCGTCGTGAATCAAATCTGCGTTTCTAATATAATGTACATACGTGAAGTTTTCTATTGGGTCAGGCAGTCGAGAAAAAATCGGCGTGCATGCGATAAATTTTTTTTTTTTACATATACATTACTGCCTTTCGTTCCCACGTATACTCAGCATACTTTAGCAATAGTTTCCGTGTGCAAAGGGTTAAACCACGAAAAGACGCAAGTGTGTGGCACTCGCCTTTCCACATACGGTGCAACAGGACGGTGTTCCTCGCCGAGTTATAGGTAATACGAGCTCTCTGCCCTTGACACGTCGATCCCCTCATAGAATTCTGAGCTCTTCGCGTATTGGTAGCTCTAGTTGGAATAGCAGATGCAGCCGCTCTGTATCTACCCTGTAGCCAATATCGATACCACCAGCCGCCACCGGAGCACACCAGGAACATAATTATAACCAGTATCCTAAAACGAAGACGCTCGTTAAAAGAAAAACCGTCGCAGGAATTTTTATGTTCGTTCATAAAAAAAAACGAATAAATCAGATTGGTCTGTGTAAACTGTTCTGCGCACCAATAATACCATAAATGATGAAAATTTAGTCCAGGTGATACGCAACAACCAATACTGCAACAATATTCGGTTCTAGAACACCTAAAACGAATGCAGAGTACATAAATATGTAATCACACGATTTTCATTCTCGTCCTCCGTTCTTCCCCCTCTTTTTCTCTTTTCTCATCTTCGTTTTCTTTTCTTTTTTTTTTTCTTAAATATTCTAACACTAAAATATTCACCGTTCGATTAGTATAAAGATAAGTATACTTGCATGTGTAAAACTCACTCATAGTATTTTATTTCTCCAGGCATTTCGGAGGCATAACACTTTGCTTCTGCCTAAAAGAAGTTATCATTTTAGATCGTGAATGAGTCCCTATGTAATAGTCGAGCTGTTAAAAAAAAAGGATGAAAAATGAAGATAAAATAACTATAAAATAATGTAAATTAATAGAGTAATTGTTTTCGAACGAAAAATGACCGCGTTCCGGTTAAATTCAAAATTAATCGAACCGAATCGTATTGTTCGTCGATAGTGCGAGATCTCGTTGAAACGGAAATCGAACAGTCGACGCGACTCGATTTGTTTTCTCCTGTACACTTAACCCCTTGGAACGACTATCCCTCCAAGTACACGTTCGCATAGACTTAATACATTATTCGTGTCGACTCTTCCAATATGTTTATAAGCTGATATGATACGCAATATGTGCACAGACCATCACATTCACGTATTTACGTACATACGATCAGATAGATTTTGTATATGTGTGTCTGTGTATGTGTGGGTACTTCTTTCCAATATATTTCCTGTTCCATTTTTTCAGACTAGCGGGGGATCGATTTCAAAGAAAACGTCGCTGTACTCGAAAGGCGAAAAAGGATTATTCGTCTGGACAGAGGAAACGACATCGAAGATGAACAAGATCGAGACAGGGACGAAATTCACTCACGTATATTAAACACCTAGACGTCCCGGCGACAATCGCCAGCTTTTTCTTCGTGTTCCGTGCCATCTTCTCGAAAACCATTTACACCTTCGTTTCTAACTGATAAAGACGGTACGCTCTACAGGATTGTTTTGACATAATCACCATTTCGCTCCAACTGTCATGTGCACACAACATTGCACACCGCTTATTGATTTCAATTTCGGAACTCTACAATGACGTCATCGGGAACAGAGCTGCCAACACAAGCGACTGGTGCGCTATGCAAATTGAAAATCACCTTGTGGCTCCATCTACGAGACGACAGCTCAAACTGTTACCGAAATAGCTTCAGCGCTCGATGGATAGATGGCGACACAGCTCCACCAGCGCCACGATGCGGCCTGGTGTCGCCATCTATGCGGAAAGGGCTGAAACTCTGTGGCAATTAGTTCGTGCAGTCGCTCAAGAGATGGCACTACGGGTCGGCTAGCGCACCTTCTATGCGGCCTGGTGTCGCCATCTATACGGAGAGCTCTTAAACTATACGCCGATTAGTTCGCGCAATCCCCAAGAGATGGCGCCACCGGCTCGCGAGGCGCTGATGGCGCGACTGGTGTCGCCATCTATACGGAGAGCGCTGAAACTATACGCCGATTAGTTCGGGCAATCCCCAAGAGATGGCGCCACGGTCCAGTAGCGCTACAGTCGCGACTGGTGTCGCCATCTATGCGGAGAGTGCTGAAACTATACGCCAATTAGTTCGCGCGGTCGCCAAGAGATGGCGCCACTGTCCAGTAGCGCTACCACCGCGACTAGTGTCGCCATCTATGCGGAGAGTCTTGGAACTAAATTCCGATTAGTTCACGCGATCGCCGAGAGATGGCGCCACCGGACCGATAGCGCTGCCACCGCGACTGGTGTCGCCATCTATGCGGAGAGTCTTGGAACTAAATTCCGATTAGTTCACGCGATCGCGGAGAGATGGCGCCACCGGACCGATAGCGCTGCCACCGCGACTGGTGTCGCCATCTATGCGGAGAGTCTTGGAACTAAATGCCGATTAGTTCGCGCGATCACCGAGAGATGGCGCCACCGGACCGATAGCGCTGCCACCGCGACTGGTGTCGCCATCTATGCGGAGAATCTTGGAACTAGACGCCGATTAGTTCGCGCGGTCGCCGAGAGATGGCGCCACGGGTCCAAAAGGGACCCATGCCGGTGGGTGGCGCCATCTGTTGGTGACTGCGCGAACTAATTGTCCTATAGTTCAGCGGTTCTCCGCGAGATGGCGCCACCGGTCCGCTGGCGCTACCGATGCGAACTAAATGTATCTGAGGAAATAATAAATGTTCTAAATTGTTTAAATTAACAATAATTAAATGTTTATTGAATCTTTTGAATAATTTACAAGTTAATGAACTCTTTTACAAGCTAATTATTATAAAATGATTGCTGTAAATCTATTGACGGTACACATTATATCTAAAACTTATGTAATTTGTAATATATGTACATAAAATGCACTTACAGTCTAATTATTATAATCTAATGTCATAAATTCATTTACATATAATAATTTACATATAATTTACATATAATTTATAATATAAATGTACAAAATTTGTACGTCACGTACAAAGTATTATTATAAAACTATTTAGACTACATCTTATAACTAAAGCATATATACATTTTTAATATTGTGTATAAAATGTTTAAAAATAACGTGTAATGTCAATAATAAATCATTCTTATATGTTTCTTGTTCCACTTGTGAAGTTGATGGTCGCTACTTCAGGACTTCTTCATTTTCCTTGCCCTAATTAACTGTTGAAGTATAAATTTTGCAAAGTGATTCAAATGATACTCATATTCTTGATATCGACTATTTTATTTTATCATATTCCAGATAAATCCAGTTCCTTTGCAAGGTCTGTGCATATTCAAGCAAGTAGAAACCACAAGAAATCTGCACACACAATCAAACACACATTAATAACTAATTATTATACTTGTAATTACAATTAAATAAAAGAAAAAATGAATAAAAGTAAATAAAATCATTAATAAGTATCATAGAAGTAGACAAAAGACTTGTAAAAATTTTTTTTCCAATTTATGATTATCAGTCAATGCTCATAAATCACAAAAACCGAATTCGAAGACTATTTATACAATTACATCTATAATAAACGAATTATTGCCTAAATGTATTCTAAAAATGAATTATTATAGTGCATTTATTAATGGTACAGAAATATGCTTCACAAAATTACATGTGTATCCATAATACTTCTATATTACACATATTATCAATAATAAAATCGAAATAAATTATATTAATTATTACTAGCTTTATTATAATTAAAATTCAAATGAATCGATTACTTACATACGCGTATAAAATTGTGATTAACGCCACAGAACCTCATATCACAGATGGGAATGCGGCATACTCACTGTCGGATCTTGGAAAAATAAAAAAATGGGAATAATTCGAAATAGAATGACTAAAAACGAATATTAAACTGTGTCAACAATTATGTCGCATCGTATGATACTGCATAAATACATTATTACAGCCACTATGCAATGGGATGTGCTCCTGCGTAGTTTTGTATTAAACAGAGGTTCATCCCATTGAATACAGTCAGTCCTTCATTAAACGAGATGATAGAATCCCTGAGATAAATTCAAGAATGCGCATGTTCAAGTTGATAAGCAAAAAGAAAGTTTTCCTACCTATAACACAAGGTTCATTGATGCTGGTCGCATTCAAATTAGTTTATCAGTAACAAAACGACCACGTGCATATATCATGAATTTAAAGAACGGTGCATAGAGTAGACTTACAAATTATGAAGCCCTGAGAATGCATATGGATGACCTTAAAATATGGCCTCACATTTCTTAACTTGACCAAAGTTGAATGAAGTAATGTTTTTGAATAGCTGAAACCTAACCTCATAGTTCGAACAAATATTCGGGAATATTTTATTCACAAAATATACAGACGTAGTTTTAATATGTCGATATATTGTGACTTATGGTTGGATATTAAGTTATGAACAGTGCGTATCATATGCGAAGATTTTTTGTTCAATTAACTTTACATGCTGGTAAATAACAAATAACAATCATGCAAGAAAACACACGTGTATCACCGCAGGTTTTCACTGCGATACAGAATGTAGATATACCACTATTAGCTATGTGTAGTCACAAAGAAATTCGACCAATTTTACCATGTTTAGTTCGAATGAGTCTGATATCTCCGTTAGATGTGACTAAAGAATGCGTGGAGCAGAGAAAACAGGTTTTGACAATTCTATCTGGAATTGAATCGGTGAACTCAATAATCGCACTGCTTTCAATTGATTTTCATGCATTGGAAACAGATGTCCGAAAAGAACAACAATTGAGGTTTGTTCTACTGTTTACATCGATTTCATTACTTTAGTCGTATGCATCAATATTACAAGTATTTAAAAGAATATATAAATTGCCTTTTCAGACAAAAAATGGGAAGCTTGCAAAGAGACAGTGTACTTACGCAGTCACTGCAAAGCGGCCTTGCTTTAGAATTTGAACGCAGCGAATCTACCAGAAGAATAAGACTAGTCCTCAGTGAATTGTTATATATAGCCTCACAGATCCAGGAACAACAGAAAAATCAAGAATTTCAGATTAAACAATCAGATCTATTTGATAATGCTGTATATATGGAAGAAATTAGTTACGTAATTTGTGTCGCTCTATCAGAATTACCAACAGTACTATCGATATTGGATATCACAGAAACATTGTTGCATGTTAAATACGGTCCGGAAATCATTTGTTGGATAGTTGCTAACATTCCCGACAGTTTCTCCGAAGTTTGCGCGCATTTAATCGCAAACGGCGAAAGACAAGAAGAATCAGCATTAGGTAGAATTAGAACATTGGCTCTAACAATGCTGTGTCAAATGAACCCAAGCCAAGCACTGGCGGTGAGAGCCAAGTGTGTGGAACTTTGCAGAATGCCCGCTTTAGCGATCACATTGAGTTTGGAACACGAAAATATAAATAACACATTAGCGGAAAGCGACATAGTCGCGTTCGTGTCGGGATTGTTACTTGGTAGCGATCAACAAGTGAGAACGTGGATCGCGATGTTCATTAGAAACGGCCAGAAACGAAAATGGGAGTCCCATACCGCATTACAATCTCTACGAGAGGAATTACTTAAGCGATTGCAGGCGACCACTTCTCAGAATGCGGGCCAATTGCCGGAAAGTCAAGTTGTTCAGGCTAGCGCATTGTTACGCCTATATTGTGCGTTAAGAGGAATCGGAGGTATTAAGTTTCAAGATGATGAAGTTGCGATGATAGTACAACTATTGACATCACATCCACCCCCATCACCAGCTGGTGTGAGATTCGTCTCGTTAGGTCTTTGTATGCTTATCGCGTGTTCCTCGTTGATAGGTCATCATAATCTCGAGAAACGAAGCATAGAATGGGTGCAGTGGCTCGTACGCGAGGAAGCTTATTTCGAGAGTGCCAGTGGCGTGACGGCGAGTTTCGGAGAGATGTTACTTTTAATGGCAATCCACTTTCATAGCAATCAATTGTCGGCTATCTGCGAGCTGGTGTGCGCAACATTGGGTATGAAGATACCTATTAGACCGAACAACCTAACTAGAATGAAGCAAATTTTTATGCAAGATATATTTACGGAACAGGTGGTCACATCTCATGCCGTGAAGGTACCAGTTACGGCTAACTTAAACGCCAACATTCCAGGATTCTTACCTGTGCATTGCATTCATCAATTATTGAAGTCGAGAGCATTCGCTAAACACCGTGTACCGATTAAAAATTGGATTTACAAACAAATTTGCAACAGCGTGCCACCGTTACATCCTGTTCTACCTGCTTTAGTCGAGGTTTATGTAAATTCAATTTTAGTAACAAATAATAAAACATCAGAGCATACAAACAAACCGATTACCGAGGATGAAATTAGGAGGGTATTTCAAAACAGCGTTTTCGGTGCGAATTTCGATTTTAAGAAAAATATTAACGTCCCCCAAGTTGACACGGACAATATGGATATAGATCTTCCAAAACCTTCTCTCACGTCGCAATTATTATTACTATATTACTTATTGCTGTACGAAGATGTCAGATTATCCAATATGCACACTTTCATATCGCAAGACAGAAAAGTTAAATCATATTCAAACGAATTTTTGTCAGAGTTACCGATAAAGTATTTACTACAATTGGTTCAAAGAGATCAAATGAATTATGCTGGCTTATTCTCGCCTCTTCTGAGATTATTGGCGACACATTTTCCTCATCTTTCGTTAGTAGATGATTGGCTCGATAATGAGATGATTAATATAGACTCTACAGTCGCAAATTATGAAGATATGAAAATTACTGACATCATGATTATCGAAACATTTTCACATATTCAAACATGTCCTTCGAGAACGGGAAGACTACTAAGACAATTAATGTCGATGAAACCAACTGAGATTTGGCCACATGCTGAAGTTATAATCCATTATTTCAAAGCAACTGTGAGTTCAAAAGTTCCTAGGTATATTCAAGGTAATGGCTTTTTTGTTTCAACAAAATATTCGAACTTATATTCTGAATAATGAATCATACTTGCCTCTCGATTTACACAGAGTATAGATCCGTTCCAAACATTTTCTTTATAATAAAAATTTCATGAATGAAATCTGCAAGTAAAAGAAAATGTATCTTAGAAATATACTTTTACATTACATACTCTAATGTCATTAAATTGCAATACTCACTAAATATTGTTAATTCAACTTTCCAGAATTGTACAAGCAAGTGTGGCTTAGACTAAATACAGTTCTGCCAAGATGTTTATGGGTATTATCAATAAATGCTCTGTTAATAGAAAATTCACTTGTAAAAAATGTTTTCTTAACACAAGAAAATATTGTATTAGACCCGTTACAAGTATTGAGATGTGATACAAGAGTTTTCAGATGTGCTCCAATTT
Source organism: Xylocopa violacea (assembly GCA_963969225.1). Classification (NCBI taxonomy): domain Eukaryota; kingdom Metazoa; phylum Arthropoda; class Insecta; order Hymenoptera; family Apidae; genus Xylocopa; species Xylocopa violacea. Next base: position 30,005,314 of record CAXAJV010000004.1, read on the forward strand.
TGTCTGTTATTTTAAGGTAAAAAGTAGAATGTGTAAGTCTTTAAATGTTTAATATTTAACTCATTATTATCAATTGCTATTTTATAACAAATATTTTTAGAATTTTGCAAGCTGCATTAGCAGCCTCCCGTTCTCAGTTATCTAGGCATATACAAGATAAACCACTGACAGAAAAAATTGGTCAATTATCAAGTGAAACCGAAAGGGAAGATTTAAGAACAGCATTAGTGGCGGGTCAAGAAAGTGCAGCAGTTCAAATATTGTTAGAGGCATGTTTGGAGACAGAAGAAGATAGAGAAACAGCTGGACAGATGTGGTCATTAAGGGAAATACAAAGTATTATTTGTTCGTATTTACATCAAGTATTCATAGCAGATCCGTCATTAGCTAAACTGGTGCACTTTCAGGTATATTATATTTAAAACAAATTAAATAGTACATATCAGTTGCTATAATAAAGAGCATTAGTGCAGGTCGCATAAGGACTCTCAAGCACTTAATATATGGGAATTGTGAACTCTGATGTGCTTTATTATAGTACAGTAATGTGAATAATTTGCAGAAAATAATTTCTTATTCTCATTTAAAGGGCTATCCAAGAGAACTGTTACCCATTACAGTTACTGGTATTCCATCCATGCACATTTGTCTTGATTGGATCCCTGAACTGTTGTCACAACCAGAACCAGAGAAACAAATATTTGCTGTGGATCTAGCTTCACATCTTGCAATTCAATATGCTCTACCAAAGGCTTTAAGCGTTTCCCGTTTAGCCATCAATACTCTAATAACTCTTTTAGGCGTATTATCCGCTAAAGATCGAGTAACTTTATTTTTGCCTGTATTACCAGCATTAACGCGTATATGTTTAGCATTCCCGCCATTGGCTGAAGATACTATAGGCTTACTATTACAACTTGGCAGAGTTAATTTTGCGCAAGCTGCATTAGGAGATAAATCTGCAGACATTTTGTGTCAAGAAGTTAATGAAACTTTTTGCATGTTATTACAAAAAGCAATATTACAATCCCAAGTATATTGAAACATTAATCGCCTATAGATTGTCTACATTTGACCAAATTCATCTCTATACAGATATTAGGCCCTTAAATTTTATAAATTGTGATATTTTATAAAATTAAATCAGTAAATATGACAGTTGTTTATTAATAATACTTATGTGGATATTTATTCTACCGAATAGTCTAATATACAGAACATCATTCATAGGTCTTTAAATTACGTTGAAGTAATACAGGCAAAGATTGAACATACTATGAAGACTATTCGCTAAGCAAAAACACATAGTTTATTATACCAAACTATAAAATAACAGTACTGTATAATAATTTGACTGATTACTTATTGTTATTCAATTAAGTGCCTCTTGTTAATGTATTTATTCTATGCACAAATTATTATTTTAGCAACGTGCATATGTATTATAGTACTTTATAAAAAAAAAACAATTTCTATCAATGCAGCAAAATTGTACATAACGACAGTATCTTCTATGCGTGTACTCTGTAAATAACTTAAATAAATATTTTTATTCATGTTTCATTTCCATTTAATTGTCAATCCTCTAAAAAATCATATACAATAATTATATATACTAATGTTAATAATCCAAAATAGACAAAACATATGGCAGCATCAATTTAAACGAGTTAATTAGCCGCAGATCAGTCACATGAGTCAGCATGTGATCAATCCCACAGTACTTTGTATCATAGATTGGAATACCCTATTTCGTAATACATACCTAGAAGCAGGAGTGGAGGAAAAATGTTACGTTCAGCGGTTGATATAAAGCCTTAAGCTCTTCATGGAAACATTATTAGTCCAGCTGGAACACATCCCTATATGTAACGTTCGGATCTACAGCAAAAAGCTCGTATGAAATTTTGAATAATTGTAAGTGTCATATATACATATACATTATTGTATGCATTACATACGTACAGCCCTTTTCGTACATACGTATATGTATGTATCAAAATGTACAAGTTCGTGCATTAATTTTGACATTTTCAATAACATTCATATAAATCCATATTGGTCGTTTGTGCATTAAATGTCATGATTTCATTTTTAAGCAAATTATTATGTGAGTAGCAGTAAATTAGTACGTAAGTAGAATCTGCCTTTGAACACTCTGCATTAAGAATCGATTACTGGCCGCAGTCTTTTGTTTAAACAACACCACACCTGAAAATGCAAGATTGATATCAGAACATTTCTCATCCAAATCATCGAACATGTATTCATTTTTAAAACGCAAATTTCAAATTAATATGTACACAGTATCGTCAGGTTTCATTAGTGGAATGTCGAAAATAATTTTTGAAAACAGCCCGGCTTCGGAAGTCGGCGAAAGAAATTACGAGACAGGTGGTAAAATTAACAACAATCGTTAATTTCATGGAAAAGTACTAAAGTACAACGAGAAAATTATCGATTTTCAATGATCAATTGACATGGAATTTAAAACGCAGGTATCATCGTTTTGTTATCCTAATAATCTCAATAATTTAATACGTTGGATTTAGTTTCCAGTACACAGGAAGCAGAGATGCCTATATCGAAAGAACAAGTTCAGCAGCTGATTGCATCTGATACTATAGTGATATTTTCTAAGACAAGATGTCCATATTGCAGAATGGCTAAAGAGGTATTAATGAAACCAAGTAGTAGCATAATATAGCATGTATCTATACTACATTATTTGCATTTTGATATCGCCCCAGGTGTTCGATAGCTTACAAAAAAAGTATACTGCTATCGAGCTGGACGAGCGAGATGATGGAGATGATATCCAATCTATATTAGGTGAATTGACTGGTGCTAGAACAGTACCCAGAGTGTTTGTGAAAGGAGTTTGCTTGGGAGGTGGTACAGATGTAAAGAAACTATATGAGAATGGAGAAATACAAAAAATGTTTTAATGGATTGCTTTTGTACTTACTGTAACTATAGATGATATAAATTATGTCGTTATGTTGAACTAATTTGTCATATTAAGTTAATAAAAAAGGCCATTGCTTAAATAATTATGACTATTGTAATTATTTATGTGCATATTCATAACCATAGTAATAGTGATAATTACAACCTATCATTTCAGTTACGTGGTTTAAAAGACACATTGAAAAAGATTCATTTGTATTGTAGAATATTTAGTTGGCTTTCGTTTTAAATGCATTAAATATGCACAAGTATATATGTACGTGTAAGTACATTGTATGACGAAAGTATGTACATATATCGAGAGAACTATTTCGATGTTCATCACCACGTGTCTACAATTGAATATGTGAGTCGATTTACCTAAAAATATCCAGACAAACCGGTGGAATTGCATATTACTGAAAGTATTGGGAGTTTGCTCGAGAATGGATTTTTCTCAATACCGAAAAATCTTGATTTACATTTTGACGTTTCTGGCTTACGCATGGTCTGGCTACGGAGCTGGTTTATTATCGAACTTAAAGGACGCAGTACTAGTAGCAGAATCCGTCTTTCAAGATGTATTTGAAAATGCAATTACCGTAGCAAGAAAAATTAAAGACATACACGAAGTATTTGACGCAGCTGTGGACGAAAATTGTATCTTCGAATGTCCTGGAGGTACGTGTATAACCTATCAATAATCGTCCATTATATTTTCGAACTTTGCATTCTGCTTATCTACATAAATATGATTTTGATAATATAAAATTCAGATAATAACTAACGATGATATCTATATTTACGTTTGGCTTACTTTAATATGATACCCCCAATAACATTACGATATATAGACATCTTATGTACTTTACATCTTTGTGTACTATATATTTTACGTAATATATAAACAACAAATTTGTCTTGCAAAAGATACCAAACTGCTATGGTAGTATATATAGATTAACGTTTTCAATATATCAGAAAATTACACTACATATTAATAAAACTCGTCAAACTAATAAGATAAATAAATTAGATCATTTTAAAACATTACAAAACGTACAGAAAATTGTAACATTGATTTAAAAGGTAAGAAATTAGTTTTCTTATAGAATTTCAAATATTTAAAAGCATGTGGGAAAGAGAGAACTTAAGTAGACTGGATATTGCCATATAGCTATAGAGCATAATGAATGTCTTGTGACGATTTCAGGAACGACACCAAAACCGGATTGGAATCATATACCGCAAAGTAACGGATGTGGTTCTTTAGGAATCGACGTAAGTGAATTTTTCAAAATAGATATCTTCACGATATGAAATATCGTTATCAGTTCGAAAGGAATTATCCCTCTTAATAATTTCAGATAAATCAAGAATACCTACCGCTTGCGGAAATGACAAAATGCTGCGATGCACACGATATTTGCTACGATACATGTAATTCGGATAAAGAGAAATGTGACTTGGAATTTAAAAGATGTTTGTACAAATATTGCGATGGGTATCAAACGTCTACGATAATAAACACATGCAAAGCTGCTGCGAAAGTGCTTTTTACTGGAACGACTGCTTTGGGATGTAAAAGTTACATGGACGCCCAAAAGGAGGCTTGTTATTGTCCAGATAAACGAAATAAAAACAAGAAACCTAAAAGAGCTGCTCAAGCTGGCGGAGAGTTATAAGAATCTCTGATTTAGTATTTAATTAAATTAAATTAATTGAAATCGAATCTCTACACTTCGTTATTTAAATTTGTAGCGATTTTATTACGCGATTTTATACCTGCTTTTGTATTAAGGGTTTAAGTTATGGAAATTAGCTTGTTCGATATTGTATTGATTTGAATACGAATATGTATATGTACATATTGTGTATATTTTGTGATAGATGAAACTATAAATTTGTTACTTGGAAATTATTTACTGTTACTTGTACTTTTCACCCCTCGCCTACCTCCCTTTACGTACTTTTTACAATACCCAACTAAATTAGATAAGAATTTAAATTTTTACTTGCTCATTTGTTTTAGCAAAAAGAAACAAAGGAAGATGAGCTTTCTAGTGACAATGTCACTTCAGTTTTAGAGAAAAGTTCTTGTAAAAAATTATCAAGTAATGCAGCACGGAATACGAATTTACTAAAGGATCGTAACGAAGGCTACGTGGAGGATGGGAAACATCGGATCTGTGCGGTCTAAGAAAGCGCAGAAAGAACGAAAGCGAGAAAGCGACGACAGGTAAGGCAATTTCCGGTTTACACTATTCCCGTTTCTTCACTATACAATTTACAACGATTTTTGTGTACCATGATTTTTCTTCGAGTACGAAAGGCAATACATAAAATCGTATTTGGCATTTTTTACCTTTGGGTAGCGTAGATGTTCGACCTGGAAAGGATAAGAGAATTGTGAATGGTTCTGAATCAAGAGGAGCTAATGGAAAAACTATAACAAAATATCGTACCACCAATCCTTTTATCATTTTCTTTCTACGGTTACGTAGTAAAAAGCCCAAGACACACGTAACCGTGGTTGCGCGAGCAGCTGGAAAATTGTGGACTAGAATGACCCCGGAACAAAGAAAGAAATATATAATATTGGCAAATGCTGAGAAAAAAAGACGAGAAGAACAAAAACGGAAACGAAGGTTAAGGTACATAATACCATATTTTTATAAATATATATTATTCCTCTACTTTTAAATTTGTTCATTGACCGATATATTTTGTTTAATAGAAGACGATAGGAAATGTTCATGAAAAACTGTGAAGTAACGACTAAACGAAGTTAAATGGATGTAAATTTCATCCAGCTACACATGTATCGAAGACGCTTCCTGTGCAAGTTCTTACGAGTCTTTTGTTCGTACAAAATATCCTCACGAAGCCTTTATTTTTGATTCCTTTTTATTTGTTAGTAGTTTTTTTTTAGCTCTATGTACAATAAATATTGATGTATTTTTACACTATCAATGACCTTTTTTATCGTTCAAGAATTACGCTAAAAACTAGGCAAATCTTTGCCCTTCGCACTTATAGTCTCGTCTGGAAAAATTAAATTCGTAACGTACTATAAATATATTATTTGTTCGCGATCATTCCTCGAAGCGTCGTGGACAAGAGGGAAATTACAATTGAACGTACACGAACGAGCACCATTTTACATTTCCCATGAAGAGGACGAAGGAATAAGTTTTCTCACCTCCTCTTGTAATTCAATACAAAAAATAATTTCAGCGTAATTTTCGCGACGCTCCGTGGAAGAGCTTTTTACGCAGTTATAATTTTTTTTCGAAACTAGCATGTGCCCTCTCGCTCGATAGTAGAGAATAAAAACATTATATACAGTAGAGAGTAAAGAATGAATAATAGGTGTGTATGTATGCGCGCGCGTTTTTTTTTTTTCGTGTATTTCTGCACGTTATTAACGGGCATTGGGGGTGGAGTAAAACGTAACTCTATACTAATGTAGAATGATGATGATGATGATGATGATGATGATGATGATGATGATGATGGTGGTAATGATGATGACGATGATGATGATAATGATGACAACGACGATTGAACAATAATGATAATAGTAATAATAATGATAATATTAATAAAAATAAAAATGATAATGGCGGTGATAATAATAATAATAATAATAATAATAATAATAATAATAATAATAATAATAATAATATAATAACAATAATAATATTAGCTGTAATAGTAATAATTGTAATAAGAAATACGACAATGACGACGACACAACCGTCGCCAATAGCGCCGGCAATGACGACGACGGCGACAAGAAATATCTTATGGAGAATCATTAACGAAAAGCGCCGTGTTAACATTGATTTATCGACGAATACCGATCAATGACAATGAACGACTTGGCGATCATAATAATTAATTTGTAATAGTACAATTATAATTATTATAATAGAGTAATACAAGTATTTTATGATACAGTAAAGTACAGCGTGCCTCGAAGGAAACGTATAAACAACAACGTTCAACAATCGATAATATCAAACAGAATATTCTTTGTAAGTGTTTGTGTAGTACATACATATGCGCGTGTATATGTACATATATATGTATATACACACAAGCATATTGTGATACACAAAACGTAACACCGTTGCAAATTTCGAATGGGAATGCTCTACTAAAAATAGGTGTCCATTTCGTCGATCGTGGATCGATTCCACAAGCTGTGCATGTACATACATACATATACATAAACACATGCATATTTTCTTACGTACATACGCACGCGCGCGCGTACACACTCATATACAGATATATATATATATATATATATGTATATACATATATCCATCGATCGACAGATCAACATTCTAGGTAGATTAGTTAATCGCTTTAAATGCACAAATTACGAATCCAAGTTTCGTAGTTAATTTATTCGATATTATGATTGTATTTTCATACGTATGCCTGTGCTCTGCCCCTATTTTCATGAACACACGCACGCACACATGCACACAGACACACACACAAGTTTAGCATATTCATACTCGGATTCATCAATTTATGCATTCAACAAGTTAAAAATCCATTTAATACGATCTCTTCAATTCTTGCGATGCAAGCGCTTCCGTTACACTCTTAATTTTCGTGAACTTTAGATCTACAACTTCTTACAGCTTTTCAAAAAACAATGCGACTACATGCAACACGTAACAACCCTTTTTATAGAGAGATAGATAGGCTGGATGGGTGAATACTGATCCAAAAAGGGAAAAAATGAATAAACGAGTAAAAAGAAAAATGGATGGAGGAGGAGAACGTATGCTCCCACATAAATGAACGAGTGAAGATGTGGGGTAGATGTGAAAAAATAGGGGATATGTATAGAAGTCAACCAAACGTAACATTAATTACAAATAATACGCAGAGGCTTGTAAAGGAGAAATTAAGAAATCCATTTGTATCCTTTACAGGATACATGCGGAAGCGAATGCAAGAGAATATAGAAGACGACTCCACGGGTAGCAACTATTTTTTAACATTGCCAGAGTTCGCATCGAAAAGAGCATTAACTTGTCCAAGACGAAGCGATCATAGCTAGTCGATGAACCATAGTATGTAGAAACCCCCTCTCTAATTTTGGGGCATCATACGTTACTGTAGGTAAGAGAATGTGCGTTTAGGTGTGTGTGGGGTTAACGCGGCCTCATCGAACTATTTAAAGGTTGCATGAGGCCTCCATTTATATAACCATGATACGTTGTATACACCGCTGCTGGATTCTGTTGATGAGGATCCTGCGGGTACGGTGCAGGTACATTAACGACACCGACAGGCAACTGGCTGGCTTGATTCATGAAACCACCTAGTTGCGCAGCTTGGTTCATGTAGCCGGTGGCAGGTTGTGCCACCCTATAACCATACTGTGCCATGAGATTCGTATTCAACGCCACGTTTGGGCTAACCCTGCTGGCAGCGCTCTGCATTTGGGGGCAGGTGCTTCCAGGATCAAGAGTTTGTCGATACAGGCTCTCGCTTGGATATGGTTGGGTTAAAGACGCCATATTTGCATTTGCCGACGACCTCGAGGTAGATCTGCTGGGAGGTCCGGGCGTAGCAGGTGGAACTGTATTGACGTTATAGTAATTTTTCGTATAACCTAGAGGTACTTGAGGCGGTGTTGGCAACTGCCTCGATGTTTGTGGTGGTGTCATAGTGTGTGGTATTGGAGGCGGTGGTGTCAGATTCATCGGCGGTGGTGGAGTAGGTGGTATCATTTCTAGACCATTGGTCAACTGTTGTAATTTCGCTAGACTGCATGAATTTGTAGTTTGATGATTCCCAGGGGCCGACAAAGGAGGCGCAGGTGTGTGCGAGTGTGGCGGCATTGCGCTCGTCTGAATATAAAAATTTGTCGCTGTGGTGCATGACGTGGGTGCACCGGACCTGCTGCTTCGATGTTGTATCACATAGGTATTTTGCGTTGGAAAAGTCTGCGAGGCAACTGCCATGTAATTCCCTTGTGAAATAACAGCCATATTGTGCGAGTGTGCAGCATGCGTGTGAGAATGCGGATGTGGTACAGGCGGCACGCTCATCGACGAGGACTGCTGATACTGCGGCGGTACATGCGTTGAATGCGCCACTGTTGTATGAGTCGTATGGGCGGTTGTGTGACTCGTATGTGATGTTGTATGTTGAGAAGAAGCTTGGGCGTGGGACGTAGGAGGCGTCGTTCGATGCGATCTGCTGCTTTGCTGTGCCGATCTGGATCTATGAGTTGTTTGAGAACCGCTAGCTCTTTTGTTACTATGAGACTGTGCTTGTGGTTGCTGCTGCTGTTGCTGCTGTTGTTGTTGTTGCTGTTGCTGATGCGCAGATTGTTGCTGAGACTGCTGCTGCGCTTGAGGCTGTTGTTGAGATTGACTGTGAGCCATACTGGGGTTCTGCTGAGCCAGAGACAACTGCATCGGTTGTGGCGTATGGGACGGTGGTAAGGGCTGCGGTGTATGGCTTTGCGGCATCGGTTGAGGACTTTGTGTCGGGATACTCTGCGGTGTATGAGATTGAGAAAGAGGCTGCGGCGTATGAGACTGCGGTAACGGTTGCGGCGTGTGACTCTGCGGGAGAGGCTGGGGGCTTTGCGTTTGTAGACTTTGAGGGGTATGTGATTGTGGTGTCCTTGGCTGTTGAAGAGGCTGAGGTGTATGCGGTTGATGCATCGGATGAATGTTAACGTGCGTCGATGGAGTATGTTGAGGCATCGAACAATCCGCATACTGTACTTGCGGCGATATATTTACAGCGACGGATGATGTAACCGGCGGTGTTATTTGCATAGATACTGAAATTGGAACGGTGACGGATGAAGGCATCGATGGCAACGCACTAGGTGGTCTTTCGACGCTATTTTGTGATGCGAGATCGCTAGCGATTGATGTTGGGGATTCTAGTCCCAACTGACTGACGTCCAAATCGCATTGACTGTAATGCAAGGAATGTACCGAATTCGTGGTAGAATCCGGTGTGTAAACTCCCATGGATGGTAAATCTGGTTGTGAAGGAGGTGTTCGCTTTACCGAACCAGGGTTGTCCAGATGAGGCGTCGTTTTACCACTTTCCGGTGAATTCTGTTTCAGTTCTTCGGGATGAATTTGAAGATGGATTGTAGTTTCTGGTTGCTCTATAATAGGCACAACTTTTTCTTGCGGGGTGAGCGGTTTTGTATCAGGCGACGCCATATTTGAAATTACAGAAGGTGATTCTTTCTTTTCCGTTGGCGTAACAGGAGAAGTTTCTACCTTTGGCCTCGTCAACTCCTCCTTCGAATTCTTTAGCAGTAGTCTTTCAGAAATTCCATCAATCTCTTTACAGCCATCTACATCCTGAGTCACAGCTTTCAATTTTTCAACTTCTTCTTCTTTACACGAAGTTAATTCAGGTACCAATTTAGACGTTTCTGGACTACAAATGGCTTTTTCTACATCTGAATCTTTGTCACATTCTCCCTTTGTAACTTTGTTCTCTGCCTCTTCCTCTTCCTGCACCTCCTTCTCTTGCTCATCGTCCTCTTCCACTCCCGTATGCTCTATCTCTTCAATCGTGACCCGTGATTCTGATTCTGGTTTCGTCCTCTGTTGGAAGGATGTGTCGATGTCTTCAAGTTTCTTCTCTAACGTATCATCTTCCGTCTTCTCAGTTCGTTCGTTTGAATCACTTTTGACAGTGCTCGAACACTGTGTAACAGATTTTGGTCTCGGTGTTGGTGTTTCGTCCTCACCCTCGTCCTCGTCCCCTCCTTCGTATTCTCCTGGGCTGGCAGATGTCGTCACTTCTGCTTCTGGAAGAGCGGTTGATTCACGACTACCATCGACAATGCCACTACAACTGCCGTTACCATCAGTGCCATCACCATTACCGTGATCGTCACCGTTACTATTTCCATTTCCAGTGGATTCCACATTGCCGCTGCTCTTAATTGCTTCTGTCACGTTATTATTCTCTTTCTCGTCGGGGACTAGTGGCTGCTCCAAAATAGGAGACGACTGTCGCTTGTTCGTTACAGGAGAACCAATCTTTTCAGAGCATGGTGACGGAGACAAAGATGGTGGAAGTATCACAGGACTTTTCGCTTGATCTTTTGCTGAAGTTTCCGGTTTCAGTTGTGGCATTTTTAATGCTTCCTTTTCGACTTTCGCTCTTCCCCTCCTCGATACAGGTGAGGTTTTAACATCCTTCGTTTCTTCTTTTCCGTTGCACTGATTTTGCTCGGCATTTTTCTTCTCTTTCGCTTGTTTCGTTTGTAAGTACTTGGTCTGCCGACTAGTTACCTTCAACAAGATATCGTCCACTTTACACTGTTTCTTTGCGGGTTTTTGTACTACTGACGACAGAGTAGATTCCACTTTAGAAGACGACTTTTCCGCCTCAGCCATATTATCCTTGCCTTTAGAGGAAGAATCCCTGTCTCTTGTCCTCTCGCGTTCTTTCGGCTTCTCTTTTTCCTTTTCACGTTCCTTATCTTTTTCCTTTTCCCGTAATGATTCACGAGTTCTCTTCCTCGAACTAACCTCGGACTTTTCTTCCTTCTCTTCGGCTTCAGTCTTTTCGGAATGTTTTCGTTTTCGTAAAGGCGTGGTCATTACCGGCTCACCACTTGGAGTTTTCGGTATTCTAATCCTTCGTCTCGACATCGTCGTCATAGCTGGCGTTGTCGATGTCGCCGTCACCGCCGTCGTCGTTGTCGTTGTCGTCATCGTTGTACATATTACTGTTGCCGACATGGAGGTTGTTTTCGTTGAATTCGATAAGCTCGCGTTTTTTGATGCAGCCAATGCTCGAGAATTTCTCGGCGTTGTCGTAACGTTTTTCGATTCCACTTCCATCGATTCTTTAGCATTTTCTGCCATCACAATATTTCGACTCTCTTTCTCGAACTCCTTCGACTCTCTCATTTCTTTCGCTTCTTTCATTAATTTCGCTTCCTTCGTTTCCTTCGTTCCTTTCGTCTCCTTAGACTCTTTTGCCTCTTTCGCTTCCTTCTGTAGGGAGATAGACTCCTTTTGCAAGGAAGATTTTTGTACAGTTTTCTGTTTCAATGGCGACGACCTCCTTTGTCCCAACCTCCTGCCTCTCGGTTTCTTTTTAATCTTAACTTTTTGAATTTTCTCGACAATTGTGGGTACGTGTTTTGGTTCCATTATGGGAGATGATTCAGAGCTGGTATCGCCGCTTTCCTCTGGACTTTGATATGGATTGGGTATTTGCGTGAGTAACGGTATCCATCTGAGACAATCTGGGTCTAATTTGATGCGCGAACTCTTTCGTATTTTCGCCATATGAGCGTCCACTTTACTCCAGTCGACTACCACAGCCACCTTGGAATTCCCTTCTCCCGGTAGATGGACCGACCTGATAAATCCTAGCAATTGCATCGCAGTTGCTATGTCGTGAGCTGACACGCCAGTCTCCTTCGTTATATCTCCCAGCTCAATTTCTGTGGAATCTCTATGAGCGTCAAGGTACTCGAGTACGACACTTTTCCAAAACGAGTGATACGATACTCGGCCAAGATCGGAAAGAGGCTTTTCCGGTGTGCCAGGAATGCCTTCCACCTTGGACAAAAGGTAACTGAACTCGATCAGGAACCTACCGAATCCTTGCCTTTGATATTGCGGCAAAGTCATGATACAAGACACGTTGTATCTTTGCGCAGGGCAATGCTTCTCTTTGCTAAAGTAACCAACCAAATGACAACCGTATTTGTCATTTTTCGTCACCGCGTAAAATAAAAACGGTTCCACGTCGTAATACAGCGTCTTGTGGTCCAAGAACAATTTCGCTAACAAACACAAATTTTGACAATAGATCTTGTTCACATTACCGTCAATCTGAAACATAAGAATCGACATGCCCGTTTTTTTCGTTTTCCAAACTATTTCCAATACCTGCACACGTCGGATTGCAATATAAATTTCGTTTAAGTGACATACCTCGAACACGGACAGTCCGTTACACCTATAGATTTCAGTAGCCGGTGGATGCCTCCACTGGCATTTGTCCATATGCCTGTCAAGTACAGCTCGACTCTTTGTGTACTTCAAACAAAATTCACAAAAGAATAATTTTGGTAATCTTGCGTATTCCTGAGGAAACGGACTGGAATACCACGTCTCCACTTCGTAGCGACCAAAGACGATGGCCGCGGGATTTCTGACACCGTTGCCTGAATTATTCCCAGGACTAACAGAGACGACGACCTCTTCTCCGTCACCGCTTACAGCGGTTAACCGAGCTGCCCTGTCCCGGGCCTCCTTAAACAGGTCAACGTCCTTTTGCGTAACACCCGGTGGCAGGCTTTGAGGCAGAATCGGTTCATCTGCAAGCAAATACGATATACGGGTTTTTTTATGTATATTTATATAAAGATATATCTTTATGTAAATACATATATCTTTTATATGGTGAACGGAATAAGGAAAAGAAATTTCCACTGATAACTAATCCATTGACAGTCCAACTGTCGATTTTCTCAATTTCTCAACATTTACTCCGAAACAAATGTTAAATCTTTCTCTGTAGCAAAAAGGAATGTATTATTAACTTTAACATTTCATCAGAAGCACGTAGTTTGTATGAAACAAATAAAAGGTAAACAAAGAACAAATGTATGAAATGTTACGAATGAGAATCGAAATGAAAATATTATTATACTCAATTTAGGTGATCGGAAAAAATGCTGTCCACTAGAAAAAGGAATTATCATGGGCGGAAAGCGTAAATATCAACTTGTGCATTGACAACCTTCAGAGTGATAGTGATCGCGAGTGCGACAACAATCGATTAGCTGTTAATATTGTGGTGAGTAGTAATCCAAAGCAAAGCTATGGGGTAGGTGATTTCGTGGGATGTGTTGGCAGAGTTATCAGAAGTGGGCTCTTCAATGACAAAAGCCTTTTTATCCTTTCGCTTGATTCCTCTTTCTTCTTTTCTTTTGATTTCTCTTTCTTTTCTATTACATCTGTTTCTTCATTTCTCATTTCCTTTATGCGTAAAGAATTTTTTATTCATTTTAGACGATATATAAGACGATGAGTTAGAATAACAGAGCCTGCTAATTGTCAGCAGCAGCAGGTAGACTCCGGCATTAAATAATATTAGACAGCTGAGTGAACAATACCACCCAGTGCCGTATTTCTTCATCCTGGAAACTGATCACTATCGATTACTTCATATTTCTGCTTTTTTCTCCTCTCTTTTCTATTGTCTTTTCTCTTATTTTGCTCAGGATCAAGATATCGAGAGACAAAAGAAACTTTCACGATCCACCTACTTAATATTGGAAGAATCGTAAATCTCAACTATTCTCGGTACGTGAATGATACGTAAATTTTTCTATTGCAGTAGAATGATAGTATCAGAAATTTTGCGAAAATTATAAAAAAACCTCGACAGCTAATAGTCATCAGTATGCAGTTGTACAGTATCACTGTACAAGTAAGTGCAGTCAATCGTAACGAAGTGTGCAACTGTAATGAACTGATCGAATTAGATGTGAAAACTATTAACATGTACGATCGAATAGTCGAGTGGGTTGATTTGTATACATGCACTAATTAAGGTGTTCGATAACTACACTGTGTGATATGTATAAGAAAAAAGTGGAAAAGTTATGCCAGAGCCAAACTATAACGTTATTAGTAACATGCAATAACCATGTAAGTTTCCGTAGTGCAAAACGAATGGAAACTTAGAGGCCCAACGACGCTGGGTACACACGATGCGAAAAGTGGAAAGAACGTGTTTGTTCTTATTCTGCATGACAGTTATTTGTACACAGGTATATTATCTACGTAATAGATCTCCATCAGTTTTACACCAGATAGTAAGCGATAAACAACACGTCCTATCAAGGAACCTGATTGTTCTCGAGAGATTGTTCACAAAGACAACGATTTAACTCGATCATTCATCAATGCGATACACATCGCACATAATGGTAATATTATGTTTCGTTTGAAATTTAACGACGGAAACCACCTTACCGTTAGTAGAACAATCACGTTATCTTGGAACAAGTTATGTCAAACGTACATGTACACACACATCATACCACACCACACCGCCAACACATCCACGTGGTGGTGAGCGAGGATTAGATTAGAGGGAATTCTTCTTTGCGACTTGGGTGCATCATCGAGGTTAGGACTCGTGAACGGGTGGGGTAGACTCTTACCCTTCCTGGTGGAGCAGGGTGTCGCGCGGGGTGTCGTGGTGGTGTTGGTGGTGGTGGCGCTAGTACAGGCTCGTGGATTGGATTTTAGGCTAGGATTTGATTTCACGGAATCAGAACTCAGGCCGGACTTCGAAACAGCGGGCACAGGGTGGCGTGTCTGGTTCGCTTCTACTAGTGTGGTTCTCTTTCGCGATGTGTGATCGTGCCTAAGCGTCGGCGACGGCGACGGCGACAACGATGGCGACAACAGCGACTGCGACGGCAATGACAACGGTAATGATAATGGTAACGGTAATGGTAACGATAACGGTAACGGTAACGATAACGACGATGGCGACGACGGTGACGACACGTCCATCACTGTTGCGCACTTCACTAATGGCGCGTCATCTTTCATCAGTTTCCTTCTCTCGTGTTCGTGTCTTTTACTATTCACCGCGGTTTTAACCAAATTCGATGGTGTCATTTTTGGTAGTTTCTCGTTGAGGGAACTGAACAAAGTCTCATCGGAAGGTATAAAAATTCCAGGCCGAGGCACTCTTGGTACATCGTTACTGGTTTCTATTTTCTTCCTTTCCTTTGACTTGCCTATACCAGTTGGCACATTGTCCCGATTATTGCTCTGCATTCCTCTTAAAACTTTTCTTGTTTTGTTGTTAGTATCGTCCTTATTAGGCCGTTTTCTTCTGTCGGGCGCGTAATTAGGTGTCGGCGCGCTAGATCTCGCTCTGCTGCTAGTAGGTACTGAAAAAAAGTGACTCAAACCGTCGTACAGGCCTTTTAGTTGACCAGTGCCGGGTTTAACTTTGTTGCTGTCCATATTAGTAAAATCGTCTGATGTACCACCGTTTCGACTGTTTCTCTGTTTCTTTTTACCATCCACTGAATTGGCAGCTGGCTGTATATGCAAACCGAACGTGGGCGTGTTGCTAACATCGAGTTTAGGTAGCGGTGCACCAAACGTATTGGTAATATTACTAAAGAACTGCGATTCCATGTTGAGCGTAGCAGCAGCTGCGGCGAAACCCCAAGGTTTATCCTCATTCAAATCACAAGAGAATGGACCTCTCGGATTAGGAGAACCACCGTCGACAACGACGATACGACGATCTTCCTGACCGTTTCGGTCCCGATCCCGTTCCCTATCCCCAACTTCGTCATCGTCATCGTCTTCGTCTTCGTCCTCATCTTCCGAGGAGGAGGAATTGCTCGACTCGCTAGAGCTACTGCCATCCACCTCCTCCTCCTCCTCCTCCTCCTCCTCTTTCTCCTCCTTCTGTCCCTTCGTCCCCGTTTCCTCCTCTTCCTCCTCATCCTCCTGTTCGCCGTCTTCGTCGTTATCGTCGGTCGTGTCACTGGTGTTGTCAGAAGAATCGCTATCGGTCGCGTCGCTGCTGCTGCTACTGCTAGACATTAGCGGCACTTTTTTACCGGCCACCGATGGTTTCTGGTTCGCGTTACCCCGTGTCAACCTAGGACTAACGTTCTGCGAACATTTTAATTTATCACCGCCCCCCACCCGCTTCAGCTTATTGTGCTCCGCGTTGAACGCACTCAGCCTAAAGAACTTTTGCTTCTCTTTGGAGATCCGATCGTTCTTTTCTTCAAGTAGCCTACCCTGGCCTGCGAGTGGGGTGGGGGGTTGTGGTAAAGGAGAGGAAATCAAAGGTGGTTGACGAGGGGAGACAACACCCGCATTACCGTCCGAGCTGCTGTCCACCTGTGCCACTCCTACGCCACTTTTCCTGCCCGGAGTTGCAATCGTCAAGCTCTTTCTGGATACTTTCGATCTGAAACAGGTACATCCGTTCAAGATTATCGTGCGCTAACCAACGGCAACGTATCCAACTTTATCGTACGTATCCCGCATGTACAAAGACTCGATTTTCTAACTGTAGCGTAAATTTCATCAAAATTCGTGACGGATTGGTTGTAGACCTCGTCTGATTGCAAGCCTACCGTGTTGCTTCACGCAATAGATGCAACACGGGCTTCGAACAACACGGAACGGGAAAAATTCATTCTCAATCAAATTTTTCCTTACTTTCTATTTTCGCGTAACTTGCTGATTCTCTTCCTCGCGCTTGTCGGTGTGTCATCTAGGGAGCTCGTCGTGTCCTGTGTCTTATTCCTTTTACTGTCATCCTTCGACACCGGTGTGTGTGCCGTCTGACAGTGTCGACACCTCCAGGGTGCTTTATTCTTCTTATCGAGCGCTGGGTCCAAGCAGGTGGGATGATAACATTTTACGCAACCGGCGCACTTCACCAAATAATTTTGTGATTCCCGTTCGAGTTGACAGCCGGCGCACGTCGGAGAACAGTCGTCGCAGGACCATGTTATACCCCTGTCGACGAGGATCGAGAGCTCCGGCGGTGCGCAAGAATTGTGCAAAGCAGCGCCGCAAACGCTACACCTGCTCAGTTTCTCAGCTACGTTGCGTTTTGTATTGTTATTGTTCCCAGCTATCGTCGCACCTAGACACTCTCTGCATATTGGTAGTGGTGCTGGAAGCTACGACAAATCGAACATGCATCCGGTTTAGGTCAAATTGATCAAGCCAGTCAAAATACGTGGTACGATGAATATTATTAAATTGCAAATGACCCAGAATCATTGGAGGATCGAAAACACGATACAAGACAAGATTAATCAACCGTACAAAAAAACGCGTGGAACATTTTTTGGCACCTGGAGAATTTATAAAATGTACTATTGGCAAGAAATGTAACATGTGGTTCGATAAAACGAACACATTTTTCAAGTACCCACAAAAACCAGTGCAATAAATTT
Organism: Xylocopa violacea; assembly: GCA_963969225.1. Lineage (NCBI taxonomy): Eukaryota > Metazoa > Arthropoda > Insecta > Hymenoptera > Apidae > Xylocopa > Xylocopa violacea. The sequence goes on from CAXAJV010000004.1 coordinate 30,023,276, forward strand.
TCCATTCGAGCCAGATGACGTTTATGCTGGGCTCAAGTCTTGGTAGAATCCAGCAAGAACAGTTTCAACATCAGGGACACGCATGTAGACGAAGACCGCTTCTCGAGCAATAACGACCTGTTGCTCGACGATGAAGTATACAACCGACAGTTAAGCGATCAGATGATCCATCCCTCAACCGTGTCTTTACACGTGACATTTAACTCAATGCTTCGACAGCTTTTCCAAGAAATATACCAGTAACTTTGTCCGTATATACAATCAGTCATAAAAGTCTATGTGCATTTCTCTACAAGTTTTTAAATAATATAAAGGGAACAAAAGTTTCAAACATTTTACGAATATGGCTTCATATGGTGGTTATAATTTGTAGTAAGATCGCTTCAACTGTAAATAACCTTTACCAGATCAAGACCGAAACAAAACTTGTTAACCTTTATTGCATGTAACTATTCAACGAATGATAGATCGTGATTGTTAAAAAGTACAAAATAGGAGGATGAACAAAAAAGCGCGGGAAATGAGGTGCTGAAGCAAGTGGCGACGCCAAGCGGTGAGACCGAGAATCACCTGAGATTTCGAGAAGAACAAGGAATGAGAAAGCCGGAGGGGATTGGCAGGATCGCGCCGGCGTGATCGTTGTATAACTTTCCGTGCTCTCTGCGGCCTGACACGCATAAAACGCGGTCGACAAGAGAGAATAGGAAGGAGAAATGAATGCTAGAGTAGAGAGGGGAGAAAAGAGAAGGAGGGAATTAGGGAGGGATGGAGGGAAGAGAGAGAGAGAAAAAGAGAGAGATATGCGTGTGCGTAGAGAATCAATAAGAGAAGCGATATACAAACGAGTCACCGGAAGTTGACCGAGATAGCATATCGTCCAGAGTCTCGCCCCTCTGTTCAAGTTCCCCACCAACTTAAAGCCACGGCTAACCATCTTGAGACGTGAGCATACGCCGTGACTCCCTAGCTGCGAACACGGGACCGTAACGAGAGCGTAACATTTTCCTTACCGACTCCTCGCGAGCCATGAACCGCACGCGATCATGCATAATATACTCCTTACTATGTATCGCGAAAACAAAACATTCCGTTATTCTACCGTCATATACCTTTTTGTTACTTCATACGAATTGGTGATTCATATCTAAAAAATTTTCAACGAATTTTCACAGTTTTGTTACATACAGCAACTGTGACACCATGTTCACGTTCACTTTGAATATGTTCCAAGGAATAGGCTCTGCGTGCATTCGAATTAATTTTGGAAACAATTTGAATGGAACGGATTCCTACGAATTGAAAAACAGCTTAATGCTAATGTAAAGCAAGCTGTTTATGAAAACGTAGAGTCAACTCTAAGGACAGTGTTCATCCAACTCGGGATTAGCACTAAAATATTCATGCAAGAATGTGATAACGTAGATAGACGGATATACGGAAGAGCGCGCAAGGAGTTTAACGAATTCAAGTATAAGATAGGAATCAGTACGTTGCATACGCACATGTGTATGTGCACACGTTCTAACCAAGCATCGCGGCATATTCAAGGTCATGAGATTTCTCGTCACAGTTGTGCTTCAACTTTCGCAGATGTAGTTTGTTTCAAAACATGGATATTTCATACTTTTTTTGTTTCGCGTGCGCATATACGGAATTAAAAAAAAAATTGTTTACTACTTTTCAAGTTCACTCTCGCATTGTTGTAGATTGGTTCATTCAGTGAAAGAGCAATGATGTTTCTTGTGGACGTAGACTAAGACTGTTATATTGATTCTGGCCAATTTTGTCATACTAACACAAACAAGACCAAACAATGAAAAATGATAGCTGTGGATGGCGTCGCATCCCATTGGACGGTCGCTGGTTTGCATTCTTATTAATCTCACAAAATTGGCTAGAATTAACGCAGTACACCGTGCCTAGCTGCTTTATAACGTGTCAGAGCTTTCTACGGAGAAAACAAATAATCAAGAAATCAAACGCAAACGCATTTCAAATGTAATGCAACGAGCAATATATGATAGTCTTAAACTCACCTTAGGCACAGGGGGTTCCGTCGAAACTGTATGAGGGTTCTCCCCGTGCTTTTTGAGATGAGGTGGTCTGTCCGGTTGCCGGAAGAGCCTGCCATCCTGAATCACGAGCCCTCGGTCCACTGCCCTCTTGGCAGATAGCCTGAGCGCTGTTCTTAAATCGCCCTCTGCTTCTTCCTCAACCGTGTGACTTTGCCTTATATATTTTTCGATGTTCTTCAAGGTTGAACCCTCTCTTTCGCCCAACTCCCTGACAGCCTTGCCCAGTACCTTACTGAGGTCAGAAGCCTTGCCAACCTTAAGCGGTTTCGATTGCAGTCCACCGGGATCCTTATATGAGGATTGCCCTTTATTAAAGATCTTGAGTACATCGCCTCGTTTCACCGCAACTTCTAGATGTTCAGCGATCTCCTCCTCGTGGTAATTGTGGTGTTGCCGGATCGCATGGCATATCCGCTCGACACTTGGCCTCTGTTTCTGGCTGCGTATCTTTCGGATCGCGTCCAGAAACCAGGCTGACCACGTGTCAGCGGACTCAGGCTCGTCCATTTCTCGTCTCCGTCGGCCGTCTGCCGACGAAAGCGGCGGCGGCGACACCGGCGGCGACAATCACGTACAAGGCCAGGTTATATACACCTGATGAACAACGCTCGAGCGTCTCCCGCTCGGTTCTTACACAAAGCAGGGCACGCGACACTCACATTATGCGCCTTTGGCTTGGTAGGATTTTCACAGAGGCTCCTTCACATTTCACCCTGAAGATCACGCCGCACTTCTTATGTTGTCCCTAAAACCAGAATACACGCATTAACACCAGTCGGTGTCCCCCTTTTCTTTTCCTGTCTCCCTCTCTTTTTTGCTATTTTACAAACAGAAATTGCGACCGATGCATATTTCAGATTTCTTCAGGTACACTTTATCAAGATGCACAGTATTTATCGACCGACTTCTTGTGCTCTATCAGTTAGATAAATCCTGTGATACTTTGTTACTGTTATAACACACGAGCTATAAGGCATTTTGTGCATGATAGTAAACTGTCTAAACGAATATTTACAATACATATGCAATAAAAAATCATGGGGAAACAAAGTTTCGTATCTACATTATCTTTTCTTTCTCATACTTTCCAAACTGAATTTTCAGAGACTAATATTAGTTTTGTTTAGTCATTGACAAAATGTAGAGAAAATTAACCCTCATCACTTTTCTTTCTGTCCTTTCGAATCTATTGAGAGGGTAATCAGATCAACATGAAACTCGTCTACGTTTAATTTGCTTTTAACCAGTGACCCTAATCTAATATCGAATTCTATCAGCGTGTATCGTCAAAACCATTCCAAATCGTTCAAAAGCAATCAATTTTTAATTGCATCAGGAACGATTGACCGATTTTCCTCTAAGTGGCAAACTTTCTCCTGTACACAATCAAACTTAAGAAGGTGTACATACACATGGAAGGGAAATAAATATTTTAAATCACTACATGTTGTACAGATATTGTGCAACTTGAAATAATCAGTGAGGCTTACAAAAACAAATAACGCGTGTGTGTTCGCGCGCGCGCGTATGCGTATGAGAGGAGAAGAGAATTTCAGCTCAATCATACTCTCACTACATATGCTTTGGTGCTTTGATACGGTCTGAAATTGACTACCGTCGAGTACTAAGGTCATTCTACCTTAGATACGTACACGCATTTATATGTGTTCTAACACCTTATCTTTGCAGATAAATATACAAATTGTGTTATCCGTCGTGCTATTTCCTACTTAGCTCTGTCGACAAATGAATTACCGAGTTCCAAACAATAGAACCAAAACAAATGTCGGTTTCGTAAACGAGACTTTTCATTCTATTTGTTAATTATCAATGAAACCTTAATGTCACATAGCGATCAAAGCTATACACACCTAGTACATTCTCTAACCAGTCACAGCTCGTTATATCAACTAAGAAAATTTATCTCGAAATAACATCAGGGAAGGAAACAATTTTAACTTGAAGAATAAGCTTAATAGTAATTCTGAACTAATGAAACTCGGGTTTTCTGAAGCGCGTAACAAAATATTCTTTTGAAATATTCAACAGGACAGTTAAAAAATGTAAAACTATTTAGGAAAATGAGCTGCAACACTGGCATAGACTGACCTAAGCCAATTTTGCTGGTTGCAGATTGTAGAGTCGAGAAATAATAAATATCTCTAAATTTAGTTGGTATACATATATATACCATACAAAATTAGTTTCAAGAAATTCTTAGCCATTGTTCTCTATAAACGGCTTTCTGTGCAAGCATAATTGTTACTCGTTCATTAGACAACCAATGATCGATTGAAAGAAACAATAATCGAATGAAACGATAAATTAAATGGACATTCTTTGTTCGTGAATCATTGTGACACGTATTCGTGTAATATATGACTGACGTCCGTTCAACGTAAGTACACGCCACTGGAAAATGTTTTACGAAATTGTTTGAATCGTTCACACACATTCAAATACAGACAACAACTTGAAGTACGAAGCCGAGGAGAACAATATTGTAATTGCAAGAAGGATCGTAAAAATCAATTAGATTTCCGCAAGGGGTAATTCGAATTCATTAATCGGCCAATTGCCGACACATTTTCAACAATTACGGCGAACGACATACCGTAGCTTATACCGCGCACGGCAAATAAGCGAATATACTACAGGTACATAACTTTCCGTCGAAAGTCAACGAATGTATATACATCATCTACAAATCGCTCAGTAACACTCCAATGTTCTATACTCCATTGCTCCTACAGGTGTGGTAGATCCTAGCACACAACCAAGTTATTAACAAAACCAAAATGTTGGCTGAAAAAATATATACATCTGCTGTCTAATTTATCTATCGTCCGTCTGGTTAAGACATATGACAGTAACGAGGACGAAGGGAGGCCAGTAGTCAGACCGATTGATTCCGTGTTTGTCGGGGCCCCTCTCACCCGACGGAGAGGTAGAACAGAGGATGGCAACATAGAGAGAGAAAGAGAGAGAGCAGCTGTCACCGAGAAAACGGACGGTTACTGAACGACTCTAACCATCGCCGGCACGGCGCTTGTCGTTTCTCATTTTTCGTTCGTTACCGAAGTTTTTACATGCATTTCTCCCACGATCAATTTTCACGACCTTTAAAAAAGCTAACATATAATATTAATGGAAACTGGTAAGCTGTACGGTTCCTAAAATATCACAGATTGGAACATTAAACATCGAGTGGAAGCCATTGACTTGAATTTTTTCGTTTATGAGAATATGAAATGAAAAAAAAATGATTCTACCTGAGTGATACGTTTGACTAATGATCACGAACTAGCTGCCGTCGGTAGCCATTTTAATCTCAATCCACTTAGAAACACATTTCTATGCCGTCTAGAAAACTAGTCTGGTGTTTCTCAAGCAGAAATAACTGTTATAATTCGCACAAGTTACGGCTCTCGTAAGGAACGCACTTTGTATAGCTGACGAACGTAATCGCGACGGCCGTCGCCCACGAAGCCGTCGCTGACGCTACTGTTCATCACCTGTTAGCTAATTGTAACGATGCTAGAACACCAAGTTTTCCATCATTAAGCGTTAAAGACACGGTGCGCGACGGTATAGACGAGAAATGTAAAACGGTTCAATTACGTGTCGAAGTAGACAGTGAGGACACAAGTTTCTCGAAGCCCGACGGGCAGCCATCTTGGGTAGGTACGGCCAACTCTCGGCTGTTTCGCACAATTTTTCGCGCGCAAGAACGATGATTCTACAGCAATATCGTGCTGTTTAGTTTTGCGAAGAAAAGTGTGACTGATCCATGTCATGCGGATATCCACTTGCTTGCGCATAATAGCAAAAAAAGGTGTTAAGAAGAATCAAGCAGGAACACTGCGTACAGAAGATTATCTCCCTCTCTTTTGCACTCTATTACACACTCTCTCGCTCTCCCTCTCACTCTTTCACGAGCTGGCGGCCCGACCCGCTGGCCCGTATGCGTCTGGTGATGATTCGCGTGGTTCTCTTACAAGATTCAACGAGAAACAAATTGTTTTTACCTGATTGTGGTAATTCCATGTATAAATCCACTGTAGAACTATCACGAATCACTTGGTACCGATACACAGGATGTTTAATCACGATCACCAATTATCTCGCGACAACGGCGTCACATTTCACACAAATCAACAAAGGTTACCCACTTGACAAAGATGGCGGTCGCGGGGGTTACACACTGCGCGCACGCGGTGGGGAGCGCACTGCGCACACCGCGCTCACAGTTACGGCAAAATCACGAAACAGTCGTAGCGGCACGCGTTTTCGTCGACCAATCAAACCATCCACTTTGACTCGTACACTCTCATTATCGGTCACACGTGCGTCGCACTTCGTCCTTCTTTAGCGCGCGCGTACACACGCGCATTATTTCTCTATATGCACGTCATGTTCTATAGCACACCTGAAAAATAAAATTCTTAAAACGCGGGACTATAAAACGTATAGAAAACGATTATCTAAATCAACCTAATATCGCACCAAAGCCGTTTTCACGATACGTTAATATTTCATTGTATCCCTTTATTCTAACGACGATATTCCTCCCTTCGTCAAAGCTGTCGTTTGTTTTGTACTCGATTTGATCACTCCCAATCAGTTCCTCGACACTGCGACGTGTGTGTCTGCTACATGAACGTTGCCAAAAGCTTTATCAACGAGCTTTCAGGGCCGTACTTCTGTATCCTCAAACCCTACACTTATAAATAGTAGAATAATTATATTATTCGTTCCCCATACTTCTTACTTTTATCAATGGCCATTAAGTAATAAATACACTTTATTTGTAGTAGATTATGCTACTTTTTTAGGTTATCTCTAATAGTATTACTTATTTTTAAGTATCTTTCCAATGTAATTATTGCTAACCTATTCATCTAATTTATATTTGACCCAATAATTATATTTGACTAATATATTACAAGTTAAGTTAAAAGCAAAAAAATATTCGGTTATGTAGAAAATTAAAAGTAATACCTAGTATAAAATTCCTAACGAATTAGTCGCAACTGTTTAGTATTATGGTCCGTTCCTGTAGCTATGGAAGACATACCATATGATTTTGTAATGAGATTATTGATTTCTTTAAGAATCATACATATATACTATGTTGCGTTTCTACATGTATTTATCGTTGCATCTTTATTTTACTCCTATAATTCCATGTATATATGATGAATCCAATGAGGGGTACCTCGCGATTGTTATAATTGCCTATTTGATAAAAAGTAGTGTCATTATATTACACATTACTAAAAAATATTATGGTGCCTAATTCCATTAATTTTTTTTATATTTTAAAAAAATGTATAAAAAAAGGCATCATTTCTACATGTTATTTTAGGTTTCATATTGTATAATCTAAGGAACAAAATCATAATTTATCTAGTTTGCTAAACCAATATTCAATTAATTGATTGAGACCGTACAATTAAAAGCCAATCATGTATAAACTGATATCATCTCATATTCATAAACCGATATCTTATTGCACTACTTTGTTATGTACTTGTTAAAATTAAATTTGTAGTTATACAGCAGATGTCTACTTAATTTAATTAATGATACTGAAGATTATAATGCTCTTATCATTTTCTGTCTGCGCCCACAATATATTTTACTCGTACTATAAATGTTACCATCGTTGCTATGTTCTTCACATTGCTACAATTTTTAAACACTGGATTAACATTCTCAAGGTAAACTGTAGTTAGGTTACAAAAGTAATGTGCTTAGATGTAACTAGAGACAAACTTATTTTATAGTTGTAAAAATTAAGGTCAAAATTGTTAAAACATTTATTAAGTACAGAATTTACAATTACTGACGACTGTTGATTTATGCATCATTAAGGTGTGAAGTCAGGTTTCCCTTCATAAGTACATCCAGATCTTTGTACGATTTGAGTTGCAGCCCAAATACCACATTTAATACAAACTTCTATGTTCCTACCTTGTATAAGTTGAGCCAAAAAACCTAAAACAAAGAAAATATGCAAATATATTTTTTAGAATTCTTAAGTTGTATATCAGTCAAGCCTACAACACATACCTCCCACAAAAGCATCACCTGCTCCATTAGTATCGACAACTTTCTCTTCTGGGAGCTTCACAGCAGGAAATTCTGTTACAATATTATCTTGTGCTACTAATATATTATCAGGACCTTGTGTTATCACAACAATTCTTTGCCTCTTTTTATTTACTTTTTCCATTTGCGATAACTTTAATGCAATTTCTTTTCTATCTGTAGTTTGAAAATTATTTATTTTTGCAAATGTATCAGCTTCTGTTTCATTACCGAATAAAATATCAACATAAGGAAAAACTGCTAACATTGGTTCTTTATAATGTTCACATAAAAATGGTGCACTGAGATTCATTAGAAACATTTTATTTTTCTCAGATGCAAGTTGAGCAACCACCTGAATTGTTTCTGGACTCACAGTTAAGAAAAAGCCCTAAAATTTAAGGTAAAATATTTAATGTTGTGCTAAAAATTTAATGATATACAAGTATTCAACGTCTATGTATTATACATACAGAAACATAAATATATTCAGCAATTTCTATGAGCTTCCTGTTTTCAGGTTCTTCGATATGTGACAGTGAAAAACAATTAGCAGCAGCCAAGTTGGCACATAAAGATCGCTTGTTTCCAGTAAGAAGGACAGCACAGGTACCAGTAGGTTCTTTCTCTGTATATTGGTAACGTACATTTAAGCCATCTGCGCGTGCCCTTTCTTCTAAAATTTTTGAATACTTGTCCGTTCCAACACAACCCATATAAGTCGTAATCCTTGGTTTTTCTAGGAACCACTACAATATATCTTATATGTGATATTTGTTATATATCTTAAAAATTATGTACTAAATATTTCAAAACATTTACTTGTGCTACTCGCATTGTGTTTTGTACAGAACCTCCTGCGATAAAGTCTGCCTTATATTGTTCTAATAATTCATTGTATATAGACTTATGCTTTTCTGTAGCAAGAATTGCATCGTTCGCTTTTAAGTCATATTTTTTTAAAAAATTGCTATCTACAGTTGCTGAAATATCAAGAAGGGGATTACCCATCCCTAGTAGGAGACCCTCCCTAAAATATTTTACAATTGTTAAATCAATGACATAAGTTTATTTCGATACAGAACATTACTTCGAAGAATAAAATAAAAATGTACATTTTATATACGTTTTGTCAGTTTTTTTTTTTTTTTTTTAATAAGTATAGTCATAAAAAATGCATATTTATGAAGTAGTAGTAAACTTGTAGATTGTATGCGAATGCATTGTTATACTATAAACTTGCCTATTGTATAACCTAAATTTTTTCTACAATTCGTCCGTTTCGAATTTGAACGTAAGCCACATACATTGATATTATGCATATTGTAAAGGTTGTACAAAAAAAAACTGTATAAATTATTTTTTTATATAAATTTCCAAGAAAATTTGGTAAAATATTTGTAGTTTATATAGTAGATGATGTAATAAAATGACTCGATTCAATGCTACTATCACATGCTAAATCACGCGTGGAGAACATAACCCCTTTGTTAGTATTTTAAGATAACCTTCACTTTGAATGAAAATATTATTGACGTAACTGAGAAACAATGAAATGAAAAAATATTTATATTGTTAAATCATACCGTAAGTTTAACGCCATTTGTTTCGATTTTCGTCTATCACAGGCAGCAATTTGAAATTTCCATGTGCGAGTAGCGGCGATGCGCCGTCGACTTATGGCAGAATTATTCTTCGTTTATCATAGTCAAGTCCGATGAAATCACGTGCACTTTGAACGATATTTACATTAAAATGTTATAGCAATTGCTTTCAACGTTATGTAAAATTTGTCTTTCAAAGTTTAATAGTTACAGAACATTTATAAAAGCTATAAATGGACACGAAAAATTAACATAATCGCTTCGATTTCCACCTAAACCAGAAAAAATACCAAGCTAAAATTTTTGCGAAATTTTAATTTAGCGTTCAACATACACAGATAAGATAATTGAATGTAATTTAACTTTTTGCTGTTAAATAGAACGCAGTTTACAAAACGAACTATTCACTTTAGATTAAAATAGCTATTTCGCAATGCATTTGTATGACATTCTTGAAAAAGTTTGCGCATATATAACACTATATTTATATATTCTGAATTTATTATTGTAATATTATTTATTATTGTAATATGTATATATTGCCTGAGTTCGTGATATAAATTTTTAACAAAGTAATTTAACTTTGATAATTACATTCGATATCGATTCATTGCATATATTTATTTATTGCGAAATTTCTAGCAGTAGATTATTTTACGAATGACCGTAATATTTTTTGTCAAATTTCTTTGGATATAGTGCCGTACATGTATTACTTGAATTCAATTTTCTATTACTTACCCACCATATTTCGACAAGAATTAAATCCATCATACATACATCGTTTGCAAAGTAGATAAATAGACGAAAGCATTGTATAGTTCATGATATCGTACACATCAGTGAAATTGATTTCTGATTAATCATTTCAATGATATGTAGCGTATATATACATTTGTTTGCATCATAAGTGAGGATTGTGATTGAAAGAAACAAAGATTTTTATAATGATATGTTAAAGATTAATAATAAAAGTAATGGAATAGAAATAGCGCATTACAGTTGTGCGCTTGTACACGTAACGTTGTCTCGCAATGCCTTTAAATATCTGTGAAATAAGAAGGATTGTCAAGGGGAAAGGAGTGAAGATTTTACTTCTTTACAATACCTTCATGTTTCCACACAGTGGAGAAAAGCACTAGGAAATCCAGTCTTAGCATGATACAGAAACATGTCGGGATGAGTGAATTTGCAGCATCACAATGTCCAATGCAACCTTAGAGTCTGGACACATATATTCGCATACGATGTTCTTCGTATTGTAGATTTGAAAGTGCATGCGTGCGCATACACTGCCGCACCTCCTAAGAAAGAAAAATGACTCTCAAAAAGTTCGGCAGTTAAAGAAGAATGCAGTGATTTTCATCGCTTTCGGAAAAGAGAACACGTTTGTTTGCTTTCGTTTTACTCGCGCTTTTACGCGGTTCAGAATGACACTGAATTAACTTGCCTTGATACGAAATGTGGTTTACACCCAAATATTTTGCCTCAGGTAGGATCTACGATGCATATCCACCAACATCACCACAATTTTTGGCAGCCATGATGAGCCTCTGTTAGTTAACGAAGCATAGAAGTTCTCCTGGTTGACAATTACATCTCACCACATAGGATAAACCACTTTCTCTCTGTTTTCTCTTTTTCCCTCTTTCACTATCTCCTTTTCTCTATTTCTCTTTTTCTCTTTCTTTTGTATTTCTTCGTACTCGACATCGTCAAGCCCAGCTCCTTCCAAGTATGTCCAGAAGCTCTTGAGGCAGGGGCTCTATTGTGTCCTATATCATACATCACATTACAATATGCATAGTGCTTTTTAGATTTTCCTGTGACGCGTCTATCACTTTTTTGGTAATTGACAACCGACGACCCGGTATAAGACGCGGTTTTTGTCGCGCATGTGAGGAATACGCGTCCCGGTTCTGTAGGCTAGTACTTCCGTGCTCTTACACGCATATTAAATATATCATTGTCCCGATTTCTAGGTAGTCGATATATATGTATATACAAATACATACACACATATATATATATATATATATATAAATATATATCGGCTCGTTCTTTTTCTTTAATATCTCTGCGTATACCTCTTTCGCCGTTATCTTTCATTTTTGTGGCCCGTTTTTTCAAAAGTCGCGTACCAGACGTCATCTATCTTAGGGTAACTGATACAACCATTCACGTTAATCGTGACATTGTGAAGGTACTCGCACGTATTTTCAAAGGTCAGTAGGCCGGCGACAGCTATCTGCTCGGGAATTCACATATCGTCGATCGTATTTCAGTTTGCACATCTCGACCATCCCGACGACGTATTTCAACTTATCTTACATGCGTAAGACGGCGAAATAATATGTGGGTCACCGTAGGTATTCCGAACGACATGTTACTTCGTTATAATGTAGTCTTCGGCGATCCGATTTATCGAATGATCATTGAACATGGGACGAAGTTGTGGTTTCCATATACAAGTTCCGAACACGACGACACGACATAGTATATACATATCTATACGTATCGCTAGATTAATTTCGCCCTTTTCTCGCTTTCTCGCCCATTCCAACGGCTATTCGCGTACAACACGATTAACACCGGACATTGTCTCTGTACGTACATATTTTTAATTACGTAATTCCGATTGAGACAGTATACAGGGTACTCATATACGTCCAACCCCATAAAAGGAAACGTTGCCGGAAAAAGGTCTTTGTACAGGAAAATGTAATTGGTGATCTATTTCTTTTTTTATATCCGTTCCGTATCAACGAACGCGTTATTTAATGGTGCATAAATTTCAAGCAGCCTGAAAGCTCATCGTATTTCATGCTTGTAGAAATAATAGTGGTAGATTACATTTTTATCCCCTTCAGCCGTAAATAGAAAAGAATGTCACTATCCGAAATTTCTATTACGGCTATTTATGAAGCAAGAACTAGTAGCCTTTCTACGATTTCGTCTAAATGTTAATTCGTAATAAAAAAAAAATTTGATTTAGAAATTACTAACACTTCAACGAGACCAACGAATGAAAAGGAAATGTATGCTGCGACAAATGTATATACGTATGTATGTGTGCAAAACTTATACGATCAGGTGTTCGAACTGGAAAGATACTTATTGCTTAATTGTATTTCGAGTAAGTTTACTAGTCTTTCCTTACGTGTAATAGATCCACACACACATCGGTCACTAACGAATGAGAAATAATGAGAGAAATAACAAAAGATACGCTAAATAATTGCGTAACTAACGTTATTGCATACAGAACAAAAAGAGCACAATTATCAAGAAATTACTCAAAATATCTTCTGCGCAAATAATATTGCGTATAAAAAAAGTAAGTGGTATTATTTTAATTACCTCTTGCGCGATGGCGTTAAAAAAGATTAATGTAAGAATAGAATTGTACATATGATACATTCGGTTGGTTAATTTATTTTGTATGGAGAGTGTAATAGCGAAAACGAGATTGATACGCATTCAACTATTTAAGAGATTATATGGTCAATGATCGCGACACGTTTGTAACACGCGACGCGCAGGAAGCCAGTAGAGCGCGCGCGCATTAATTTATGTTACGACCGATTACGAGGCATAAATATATTTTTTTTTTCTTGTATCATTCTTAAATGATATATCTGCCGAGGGGAGTATCAATTGGTATTATATGTATGGGTTGAGGGCTGAAGGTTGAGAAAGGAGGGGCGGCAGTTAACTTGATCGACGAAAAACGGTGCAAGTGATGATTAAAGAACACGAAACGCCATTTTTTGTGAATTTCAGAAGTACATTGTTATTACATTCGTTTCTTTAAACCATAATTAGTATGATTATCATTAATCTAATTACCATTGAAAACAGGTCGTATTATCAAATAAAAGAGGAAGAGAACAGGAAAAAAGAAGAACGAAAAGAGAGAGAAATATTACACACGCCATCGTGTATACGCAGCTCGAGAACGAAAAACGGCGGTTATCGGTATATGTATGATGTGTATATGTAGGTGCACGCGCGCGCGCGCGCGTATGTGTATTTATAAGCTAAACGGAGCGCAGTTTGCGATTACCATATTGATCTTCGGTAATTATCCACGATAATTAACTCTAATATGTTAATAAAACGATGTTACGTTACTACAGATTAACGATATAATATTCGCACGACCGACTTTTAAGTTCCAATACAGAATCGACGCAGACTACGGAGACTATTGTATATTTGAATTTGTATCGTTAAGATTTCTTTCTGGTAATCGGGAAACGATTCGAACAGTCGAACCCGCACGCACTTCTCTCGTTACTTGAAAGAAAAGTTACATAAATACGATAATATCTATCGTCCCGTATCGAGAAGAATCAGGATTACACGACGGGAGAATGTTACACGGTATCGGTCACACGCACGCAGATTATTACCATCATCGGTATCTCTTAATAACCTAAACGGCAAAAATTATCATCGCATACTATCGAGCAACCGCTCTGCCATTTACAATAACTTTTCACACGCATCACGAAAGTCCGTTATTGCCTGAACAAACTGTACGGGGCTGGAACTACGAGAATCATCCGAGGCATGACAAGAGAACTCACGCGTAATTGAAAAAAAAAAAACAAAAATGAATAAATAATTTGTTGCGGGGAAGGGAAGAAAAGAGTAAAGTAACAGGTGTTCACGAGCGTATGTTCATACGATGCTCCGATTTTGTGATTGCGACACGTCGCGGAACGCCCAGCCAATTACGAGAAAAACGCGCAGCTCTGCCTTCTTCTTTACGATTACTAGAACTTGATGATTTTCGGTATTAATTAATGCACTACGACCGCCAAAGTTTCGTCCGATCGATTGCTGTTGAACAAATAAATTTATTACAAGAACGATCACGAGTGAGTGTTTGTTGTACAAGCGCGGAATTTTCGTACGATTAGGAAAAAAAAAGAAAAAAAAAGATAAGAATGCGCGTACGCGCGCGTCATCTTCACAGAAACGGTCATCGAACACTACACATATACAAGCATCGTCCTACGAAAATGTTCTTCGAGATTAATATTTCTCACACTCGAAACAGAATTTAACAAAATATAAACATTTGACAATACTCGCATTCCAATGGAGATGATACCAATCGTAATTAAAGAGCACGAATCGAAACGTGGGTACGAGTCGAAAAATTTTCTCAGTAGGAGGATGCCACAATACAATTTCTTACATCAAAAGAGAAAAATCTGCTTATCGATTCGATGATCTCGAATTGATACGCGTGTCAAAATACCAGAGATAGTCTCTGGTATGGGAACGAAGAAGAGAACTGAGCATGTGGTAAAACGGATCGAAAGGAATAATAGGTGCGGAGGAAAGTCTGGTGAACATCGCAACGAGATGCGTGTTGTGCATATGTATATCTTGAAACTAGGAAAAAATCGGACCTGGTAAGGAACGAGAGAAAAAAAAAAGAAATAGGTTGACGGTAACGGCACCGGCATCGTGAAAGAAGCCTGCAGTTTAATAAAATGCTTTTTCGTTTTGTTTGCTGCTTAATTCATCTGATATTGTTTTTTTCTTTCTGGGGGGGCGGGGGCGGGGGGCGGGCGAGGGATTTCTCGTCTAGATTACGCATATTGCGGGGAGAATACATATTCCGATAGAGCGGGCGAATGGTAGATCTTCGCGCGTGCAGATCGACAGACACAGACGGCCAAGAGTATCTCGGTCCCGAGGCTTCCTGCTAGCGACAGACACAGACCCGACACAGAGACAGACAGACCGACAGAGACCGATCCGAGCCCGACGCGACGATTTAGTATGGTGCGAACCGGCGCGACGGCGATGGCCCTCGTAATCCCGGTCTGGTAACCAAAATGAATCCACGTCAGTTACACGAGATCGATAAAACGATTTCTTTTTATTTTCATTTTTTTTGCTTTCTTAACACGGTCTAAGAGAGGAACAACTTGTGAGATACAAAAAAGGGCGGATAGGTAAGTAGACAAGGGTAATATGTATCATGATAAAAGAAACAAATTGTACTATCTAAGAACTGACAGAGAGAACGATTTATGCGGTGTTATTTTAAAAGGTACGGGGAGATAGTTATTAATGGGAAATGCAAAAGACGGGTCTTAATTTGGTAGCAACATATCATAGAGAATACGTTTTTTCCTCGTTATTCTCGCTAATTATTTTCGGCAACGTGTATTAGTAACATGTGTATCTTTTGCCAACGAAAATTACTGAAATTTTCAAATTATATATACATCCTACGAGCACTCTCTTTCTCTCGATTTAGCGAAATGCACACATCGCTTCATCCCTTGCTACCATCCGATTTTCGCATATCGTGTCTAGAATCGATTTAGTTAGATAAGCAGTATAACTAAATCGAATATAGCTACTATTATTATCATTTTACGAATTTCCACGGTTAATTACGAAATTAGTCCGCCTATACATATTGTCAAAGTTTCAATTTGTACTTCAATTAAACTACCACTTTACCGATAAATGACCGGCAACAAAAAGAGAACGCATTAGCAATTGGACGTTTCGTGGCATATAAAGAAAGAGAGCAGAATCGATTAAATCAAATCAACGATCGGATACTAAGAAACATTTCGACACACAATTTGGGTGTGGGTCGATTCATAACCCGAATTGAGACACGTCTACTTACCTACGCTCTTCAAATGAATCTCGGCTGAAGTCCTCGTACATGCCTCTACTATAACAGCGGTATAATAAATAATCGAATCTACGAATGATCAAAGATCAATATATACCATATACTTGCTCCCTTGTCCAAGGCTTAACTTTGTGAATTAGTCCCTGTATAATGAAAATGCAAGAAAAATAATCGCGTGCTGCCTAATATGACTGTCAAGAAAGGTCAGGAATGGTTCAGGAAGAAGCTATTTCATAGGCAGTGTTACGTTTAGACAATACATGAAATGTAACGAAGACACTATCGTCGACCAAATGCGATGTACACAACTACGACAGTAAACAGAAGAACGTATTTGCGAAGACGATGAATATCATGGACACGTATATGGAACATGACTGTGTTACGATCTTGGAAGAATGCTACCTATATACATATGTATCTACCTATCAATCTAGACGTACGTTTATGCAACAAGCAACAGATATATGTTGCGTGAATAAATCACGGTGTCGAAGAACAAATTGCACGGAAGAACATTTGCAAACATATGATCGAAAATTGAGCGTCCCTAACGAGATACTCAACGATGGAACTATTATCACTTCGAATCGAACAATTAACGATTAATTCTGATCTATCGTTTTAGATAAGCTTTGTGTTTGTATGTGTTTATGTACGTGCGTATGTGTATGTGTGAAACTACACGTGCTTATAAATTATATCTGCAAAATTTGAATGCAGGCAGCAACCAAGTATTTCTCTCCGCTTTATTTCATACGAAGTACATTTACCAGAAAGAAAAATTAATAAATGGACGTGTAATAAAAGATTCGCAACGATAAGAACATGGGATTTTTAGCCAGTCATATAAGGCAGGCAGCGTTAGACTGGATTGTTAACCCATGCGATTTTCAAGTTACAAATCAATTTACATAATCAGAACGTAACGAGCCGTTTGCAGCCCAGGCTGGGATCATGTAGGATAATAAGGTAACGTGCAACAACAAATTCAAAGTATTCAGAAAGATTGAGAAGTTCAATCAACTCTGTTTTCTATTTGAAAGTTTGCGAATGGATTTACATACATGAAAAGCTTTGAACCTCGTGAGTAGAAGTCAGCTTCAAGAACTGTGGATCGTAATTTTGAAACAAATATATCACTTTCTCTCTTTCTCTCTCTCACACACTCTCTGTGCATAAATTTGTGTATGTGTTTGGGGTGCGTGTGTGTTTGGGCGCGCGCACGCGCGCAGGTGTATAAAGGACGTCTGATTGTGTGTATACGCGCATTTTTATAGATTTTTGCACATTTCTTCGCACTGATATTGTACTACATGAGGGGGGGCCGGTTTCATGTAACTTCCAAGGATAACTCAACATCTTCATTCAATTTCAAGTGCAACTGTTAGACTAATTAACACAACTTTACTCTCACATTGCAGCGCAATGTTGAAACAATTTCACTAAGTATAAGATCTAGTATCAGACGTGGAACTAAAATCCGGAACAAAAGAATTAAAAGAATACAAAATCGATAACTGAAACTGAACGAATTTTTGCTCTAATAAGCATGAAAACGAATTATTATTTAAAGACTCGACACATTTGCACAACTTTTCTTGTGCATTGTAACTTGCCTCTTATTTGTAACATACAACTTGAAACTGGTACTCAAATTATTAACAATTTCGCGAATTAAATTAATTAATCTATTGAGCACCAAACATTATGCTCGAGAAATTAACGAAATTACTCTGAGTGAAGAGTATGTTGAAAATGATGTTTTCGAAGTGTATCTATGAAACTGGCCTTAACAACTAGTAGAAACGCCGATATACAAACTTACTGTCCAATTCGTCTGGAGAGCTGGTTTCTACTTACGAGACGTTTCAAAGACAATCGATAGGCGTCGTTCCTGAAAATCGCGCCAATCTTTTTTTTCGTTCTTTTCTATCTACAGCGTACGAGAGTGTTAGAATTGTAGGATCGCATCCTGGCTCGCGGTAGTGCGATCAAGAAATCTAGTTCGCATTCCTTAGGAACGTTTCTTCATCCCAGGCCTCCGCGCCACTCCCGGTTGAGTGATGTACGTAATAGGGAGCGCTTGAAACACAAAGGATTTATGAGAGACATACAGGCCAATCTCGCAGTTAACGCCATGGATCAAGAGAGTCTATGAACAGGGACATCCCTAGAAGAGCAGTCGACATGTTCAAGGTACGATCAGTCGAGACCCGGATTTTGTTGACACCGAGGAGAAATAGAAGCTGCTGATGTACAACGCGCCAGCGACAAGAACGAGGTATGACTACTCGCTAACAAAAGTGGTCAAAGACTTACTCTTGCACGACTTGAACGCTGGCCCGGGACTGTCTCTCTAGGGTTGCCCGCATTCATGGACAAAGATGGTACGCAGCCTGAGGTGCACTGAAATTTAGAATGTACAGAAACGTCCAAGCGTCATAATACACATTAGCATTTTATTACGCAGACTCTGCACTCATGTGGGCATCGGGTCGACACTCTACTTACATTGGAAAAATATCGATTACTTCAACTATGCAATACAACACAGAGAAATAATATGTGTAATATCACAGTACGATTATGCGTTATATATGCAATGTGTGCATGTGCGTTTGTATGTCTGTGTACATATGTATAAGCGCGTACAAACACACATATACATACATGACATACATACGTGAGCATATACATACATACATACATAGCGCACTATTTCATTTAAAATGAATAAAATGAGGTCGAAGTAGAAATATAAGAATGTACAATTTGTACAAAATTAAACGTAATAACCAAGTGTGAAGGGGCAATTTTGCCCTTACACATTTTCATCGCGTAAAATAGAATAACCCGACTTTGTGTGCCCAATGCAATCTAGAAATCTCCACTTTTCCAAGAAATAATAATATACTCGACGGATAGACTTTAAAAAAAAATGCGAGATCAATAATTCGACAATTAAGAGAAAGGAAGAAAATGTACGAGAAAGCAAATATTATTAAATGTCGACGAACAGCCGAACCCCAATTCGCATGAGCTGTTAATCCAGCCTGGAACGTTCACAATGTTAAGTCGGACGAATGGGCAGTCAGTACATTGGCTCTACTCACCTGAACCGGCCGTTGTTGCCACTCGGAGGGGGTGATCGGCGGCTGAACATGCCATACTCGTTGCCACGGGAGAAGCCAGTGTCGCGCATGGATCCCATACCTAGAGGAGGCATAGGAGGCATTGGAGGCATTTGGTCTCGTCTTGGGGGTAGAGGTGGCATTGTCATTGGTGGAAAGTCAAGCCCGCACATGGAACTTCCCATGTCACAGGGCCCTGTCATACCCGTAAACCGCCTCTCGTAGAGGTCCCTGGTGTCCTCGAAGCCCCTCCTGTCATAGTAGCTTTCGTAATCCTGTAACATAAAAAAGAACCATATTGCTATAAATAATCAGTTGTATCGCAGATTTTGAATTTTTTTTTTGCTGCTCAATTGATTCTACTCTGTTAACTGTGATTACTAAGAAAATTATTAAGAATTACGATGGTAACTACTCACCCCAAAGCGGCCACCACCCATTAACCGGTCCCGAAGGAACGGTGGTGGCGGCGGTGGAGGATACGGGTCGCGTCCAAACATTCGGTCTCTGTATCCGTTTCTGTCTGGTCCTCCTCCCATTCCTCCTTTCGGGCATTCCTTGGACCAATGGCCGCCGCGACCGCATCGATAGCACTGTTCAGGATCTCCCATTCCTGGCCTTTGTCGTACTCTACTTGTAGAAATTTGAACCTTCATTGGCTGACCATCCACCATCTGTCCATTGAGTTCCTTGATGGCATCGTTGACATCACCTGTTGCCTCTAGATGGACGAATCCATAATTTCTCACAATATCGCATTCCACAACGGTGCCATATTTGGCAAAAAGCTCGCGCACTTGGGGTGCTTTCGTGTTGTCTGTGAGATTGCCAACAAATATCTTGGTCGTAGGAGTGTTAGGTCCTTTACGACTCTTTGCAGCCTCACATTTAATTGGCTGCCCATGAACTATATGTCCATTTAAATTTTGTATTGCGTTTCTCCCTGCCTCTTCATTTTCCATATGCTGTCAGAAAGTAATACATTTATCGTATAAAATAAATGCAACAAACTTTTGGGTACAGCACTATTGTTCAACAAAATTGTAAGGTGAGAATAAAACAAAAAAAAATTAAACAATAAAAAGTATGGGAATAGAGTAAAAAATGCATTAAAAAAAATTGCAGTACGGGTATCTGTTACATGAAAAAAATAACACTTACCACAAATCCATAATTTTTAACCACATCGCATTCTACAACTTTTCCATACTTTTCGAATAATGGTTTAATATCGGCATTTGAGGTTTTATCGGCTAAATTACCGATAAAAATTTTGAATGTGCCAACACTACTAAAACCCGGCATTTTCGGCTCGTTCTAGAACCTAATTTTACAAACAAAATATTTCAAATATTACTTATTATTGTCTATACAATTTTTCTAGATATAGCAGATAAGTGTATGAAGATGAAGCACATGCTGCGTTCCAACAGTACTAGAAAACTTATGTCTATAAGATATGTTCATTATGATATCAATATTTTACTCCTTGTAATGCAGTTACAATGGCATTGTAATTGCAGTTACAAGTTGTAGTTAAATCGATATGTTTCAAAATGTTATAGTGTACACGCATTTTAAATTCCAGTAGAAACACTTATGGAATTTATAAGCTATGTAGGAATAATTAACTTACTGCGTTATAAATACGAATTTTGAATGTTATATATCAAAATGTAACAGATGCAAGTCGTATCTAATTTATTTAATATTATAAACTGAAAAAAGCGAAACCCAAATCAAACTGAGACCCCTAAACATCGTGAAGCATATTCAGTAGTGACGCGATTGTTTAGATTCCCCCTCTAGCGTACTCCTTTCCACCATTTTGCTAACGATCTAACTTTTCGAATTTCGAAGGTCATGAATTCTGTCGAAATACCTAATTCGTATGTCGAAATGTTAACGAATGAATATGAGTAATCCAATTTAAGAATATAGAACAGAGCATTTGTCGAATTTCTGGTTCAGGAGAAGAAAAACGGACACAAGTCACGGATAAACAGTTCGTTATAAAGCAAGCAGTACAGAAGAACGTACCGACCTTGTCGAAATGGCGCACGAATTCTAAGTGTATGCAGTCACGTTCACTTCCTAATTATTAAGTGCAAATTTATGTTCCAATATCATATACTTTCTCACACTCACCGAATATTACAGTGTACAATTTAAACTAACAATTTAACCAACGCCAGTATTAAGCACACACGACTTTACACAAGAAAACGCAATGTAACAATGGCGTCTTACTTGCCGCGTCCGCTTGTGCGCGAGATGTCGAAGTAGTGGCCCCTGTCGGCAAACTGTAGTACAGCGAAACGTGCGAACAGTGTGTTCAAAAACCTATCACGAACATACCTCAAAGTACATTTTATCTATGAGAATATTTGACGCGGGATTTGCTATTACACTACAAGAATATTATAATTTTTAACGATATATATATATATATATGTTGCTATGATGCTATGAAAACGAAATGTATTGAATTTCGACTTCTTCAATTTAATATGTCTTCCGTACGCTCACTACCGAAATAATTATATTAAGAATTCTGCGCAATAGCGTGCACAATCTTAGCTAAACTTTCTAGAAAGCTCATTAGGAATATTAGAAATATTAGAAATATTCAATCACTTTATCAACATTACATTATATGTAATTCTAGATGCTTATGATTTCATATCTTAAAAAGAAACTAAGATTATTGAATTACTATACAACTATTAGTTACTTATCATCAAAGATCATTACATACACAATTGTTTTAATACTACTGCGATATCATACTAAGAAATGTGTTTAAAAAAATACAGATTACCTATACATTTGTAATTCTCACATGGTAACCAGTTCTTAAACTAAAAATTGTGTACTGTAACTTATACATTTTACACACGTACACTATAGGCATGTCTAAAGTAGCTTTAGAGTAGAAATTTGCCATGAATATGTAGAAATTAAGCTCTGTTGGATAAATAATATGCACCAACGAAAACCATACGTAATATAATTAATGGAATTTGTCTGCTTGCGCAAGTGATACACAAAAACCATTTAACGATAAATATATTAAATATTATTAAGACTTGATGAATTTTCACGTTCTATCAAATATAAAAGTAAACGTTTGTAAAATCACGCTATTACGGAACTCGATAAACGCGAAATGGCGTGCGTGGAGTATCTTCGCATGTCGACGCTACAGAACACAACCAAATAATATCACTCTTGCAACTGTGTAACTGTAATTTTATGCATACATATTGCTTTAAAGTAATAACTAAATGCATATGACATATTTTTAAAATATTAGAACACTTACCAAGTCAGTACTTCCGTAAAACAATCCGATAAAACACAACGCCAAACCACACGCTTTCCTATGTAAAAAATGGCGGACCGAAACAGGCAGGGGAAGTGGAAAGCGTCGTCTCTTTCAATGTAAAATTCAGAGTCGCCAACTGAAGAAAATGAAATTTTCTATAACCCTTCAAAGCAAATGTGAAATTATAGATATATATGTTTGTTGTGTATCTATACATGCATGTACTTAATCCTAAAAATTCACACAAATAAGTATTCGAAACTTCAGTTATATGTATAATTTTCTAAAATCTTATATACATAAAAAAATTTATGTATCTTAAAATTCTAATTTTTCGATAAAATTAGAATTGTAAGATATGATTTATAAAATTTTGTCTTACTATGCTCACGATATATTTTACTTATATATTTACACACATATGAAGTATAGAAGCCTTGAATCATTTTAAGAGTATCACAAATAATATCATAATCTAATAATTAAACTTATTTCTGTAAATTTTATCCCACTTCATCATTATGATTCTTCTACTGCTTACTATATTTTGAGATCATACAAGTGAAATGTATTGATCCAGTATTCATAAAATATTTGTATTCTAATAATAAAAACATTTCTGATTTCACGCACATCATTTCTAACAAAATCTAACACAATTAAAAACAGAAAATATTCTTGTACAAAAGAAGAATAAAAACATCTTGCATAAAAGTGTTATATATCTAAAAAAGGAACTATAATGTTTAATAATTTTCAAAAATATAAATTTCATTATTTGCAGCCAACCATTTGCTACAATTCTAATGCAGAGTTCGATTATGTAAAAAACGTATGATATTACTTAACAATGATGCATATCACACAATATATGCTGGCACTTACATATAGGTAGGCATTAATAATGATCTAGGATCTCTCTCTCGCTCTCACACGCGCGCGCGCGCGCGCACGTACACAGAAAGAGAGGCATTGTAAGCTTGGATGTATGTGATATTACAATAAAAAATTTCTAAATTCTCGATGTAAATTCTGATATGCTAAATCATTAGTTACTTAAAAAACAAATCCATATATTTTTTTCTTTAAAAAAATATTAAATTGCACAAAAATATTATTACGAGTCAAATTGCATTGATATATGTGTATGTATAACATATTTCTGAAATATGACAGTTGACAATGTACTTATAATCATTCTTAAACAAAATAATATAATTCATATGTACAACTTAAAAACATAAATTATACGTATACTACATATATAGATAATACAGGATCATATAAAAAGGGACACAATATTTAACGTAAAAATTAACACAATGGAAAACAATATTAGTAAAAAATAATTTTTCTACTTTAGAATTTAATAATAAGCGTAGTAAAACTTCATGAAAACAGAACAATAATCAAATAGGTAGTTCAAAACATTCATCTGAAGTTTATCTCATATTTTGAGATACTCTAGTATACAAGAATATTTCAAATATTTATATTTTACAATCGCTACACATATTTCATACGTTCCTAACGTAAAAATCGTCTTTATATTTTATAATAAATTTCAAATTTCATATATCCTGCAAGATACTTCACTTTGTGACTAAAATTGTACGTACATTGAAATATCGTATTTTTTATGACAATCATTGCAGGTACATGCAAATATATATATATATATATATTAACATGACTCTGTTAGTGGTGGGATTTTAATACGTATAAATTCATAACACTGGATAGATACGGTAAATTTAAATGCTATTATCAAAACGGTATTCACTGTTTCATAGTTTTTTAGTCTAAAATTTACTTTAACATGTCTCCTTCTCGCATCAATGCACGTTTAGAGCTTAGAATAGCTGCTTCTTTTTCACTGAAAAAAGAAAACATTATCTTTTCTAAGTAGTAGCCATCGTTGATTAGATATTTAACAAACTTCAACACAATGAAGCAGCGTATTGAAACATTGACATTATGTTTTGTCGCGTGTTCCACTTAAAATTAGAGACAAAAATATATACAATACATGTATACAAACACTCATTCAGGATTTCGTTCATAACTCACAATTGACTGTCCATTTGATAATACGAATTCGCACATTCATACGTTTTCATGTACTTTTAAATTTGATTATTCAGTCTTTAGGCTTGCAGTCTGTCAATAAATCTATGTACACCGGGTTATTTACAAGGGAGAAAAAATTGTTTTTCAACTACTAGCACTAAGAAAGAACAGATTCGACTTGGAATATTGTCTAACACTATACGATTTTGATGGCATTATCAATATGTAGTTTCGATATTGTCTTTTTTACTCGTAGCGCTGTCAAACGAACGGCTGGATTCGCATGCCAGCACTCTGCCATAAGCTTACTCAGTGCAAACAGAATCTGTAACAAAATCCAAATAACTGATTTTAATATTGTCATTAATATTATAAATAGGTATTTTCATGCAGAAACATAAGTGGCTTTATCCCTACTGAATCATTTTCCCATCGCGCTGGTATTATTGGTCGTAATCTTTTTACGCAAACTGCTAGCCGCATATCTTCAAAGTCAGGATCGCTTGGAACAACATCATGGTATGGCAAGGCATACGGTTCCACCATAGAAGTTTTACCACCTGTAACGCATCTCCTACATGCTTCCCAAAGTACAAGACCAACAGAATACATATCTGCCATTTTGAAGGCATCGAAGGAAGATGTATTTAATGTTTCGTCCAGAACTTCTGGAGCCATGTATCGGCGAGTACCCACTCGTGTATTAGGGGCAATATCAATTTCTCCACTTTCACTAAAAACAGAAGATTACGATAACATATTTAATTGAACCATATGATAAATCCTTCATTCTTATTAATTTTCATTATTATTTTTATTTATTAATTACTTATTATTTACCTTATATATCTAACTGCCAAACCAAAGTCAGCAATTGCACATTCACCATTCTTCTTTACCAAAATATTCCTACTCTTGATGTCTCTATGAGCTATTGCGGGTTTCCCTCGTGTACCAAAGATCTCAGTGTGAAGATGAGCAATTCCCGAAGCAATTGAAAGACATATTGCTAAAAGGCTAGGGTGATCTAGAACAGTAGTTTGTAAATAGTCATATAACGAGCCCCTTTCGTGATAGTCTGTGATTAACAACATCTGTGTCCATGATCCTGTTCCTTTGATGTCAGCCGCAATGAAACCCAAAATATTATCATGCCTCATCAACACTGTCTGATAAATCTCAGTTTCTCTAAACCATGATGCTTCTTCCAATGTAAAGAATACTTTGACTGCCACTTTTTCTCCTCTCCATCTTGCAAGCCAAACTTCACCATAACGTCCTTTACCAACACACTGGGATAAGGCTAGTTGTTTAGCAATAGTTCGTTGTACAAGAAGTGGTAGTCCTGATCCAGAACCACTACTTTGATCAATAAAATCTTTAATTGTTCCCTGAGAAGGCACTAGACAAGGACCTCTTTCTTTTCTTCTGTATTTATGATATATGATCACCATAGCTACTGAAATTGCCATTAAGCATACAGACAAACCGGTAGCTAATATTATAAGTGGTGCACCGGATGTTATAGCCATGGGATTGGGTTCTGTGGTAGGCTGAGGTTCATATTCAGGGTATAAATCTTTGTTACATAATGCACTCTTGTTACAGCATATTATACTTTTCACTTTTAAATGTGGTACAAGGTATCCTTTGCATTGCATGAAACCTTGCTCGTCTGGTGGTAAACAGCCAAAAGACCATTCTGGAACATATTCACCGGATTCTGCATCCAAAACTTCTTCTACTGCACTAAAACAATGGCTACCAGGCTTTCCTATGCAAGTGCCATTTTGTTTGTCGTCTGGACAATGCCCTTCGCAATAGCAAGTAATTCCAAATGCTAAAAACGGAAAAGAAAAGACACTGAATAGAAAAAACAGGAAAGAACAAAAATTACATCAATTTATTTTTTTCTCTTTTTAGTAAGTTATATATATACAATTGTGGACTCTCAATATATGTACCAGAAGTATATTTTCACTATTTCTTCAACACAATCCTTCGATTATTTCCCCGCTTTAATACTCCCGTTGAAAACAAGAAGAATAGACATTTCTCACGCGAATGAAGAACAACCGATAATTATTGAAATAGGATCAACAGTTTAGTGCAACAGTTACAATACAAACGATAGAAAAAAAGATAGGAAGATAAGGAGCGGAAAAGAGATACGACTGGTCAAACTGCTTATTTTCCGACTCGGAATTATTCTCTTGTGTCTATTTTACGGTGACCGCTCTATTTATATCTCCGAATATTTGGATGAATGATCAACCCCCGATGCGTACTACGCTTGTTCCAATCTTCACTCCTTTTCCTGTTCATTTATGCGCAATTTTTATTGACTAATATATACATATATATATATGAATTTCTTCAATTATTGTAAACATTATTAATTACACGTAAATCAGCGGTAAGGTACTGTATAAATAATACTTCAGGTCAGTTTATAATGTAAGCTAAAAATAATAAATAACATTTTCTTTAAAATTAGCGTAAGACTTTTTAGTATATAAAAGTACATTTTTTTTTTAGCAAGCAATCAATGTTCTAATAATCTTGGTAGACCTAAAATGCAGTTGCTAATTTCTAAAAAAGGTCAAGAAACATGAAACTCAATAATCTATAATCCAGCCTTGAATTGAATTTTATTGGGAGCATGTGTGCGTATTCTACCAGTTTCTTGGCCTACGGCATAAGAACGCCGTGTACCGCCAGTCGCACCGTACAAGGAAATCACTGATGTACGATTATCCGACAACTTCCAAGAGAGGTAAGTAAATGCGCTTTACCAGCAAGCTCCAAATACGGTCCTGATCACATGTTTCCTTTATCCTTGCTTTCCCCGCGAACACCAATAGAAAAATCGCACGGGCAAACTACAAAACAGGCTGCACTATCTGTTTCTGTGTCTCACAGACAAACATCAAAATACCATAATGGGCAACACTGGGTGCACGTTTTTCTGAGAAAGAAATTATCCAACTCGAATATATATGAAATGCAATACCAAGACTTATCAGTGTACACCAATAGAAATCTGATATCCTTTCTCGTGGAACAAACATGTAACGCTGATTAAAAAGCGCGATTTAAAAAACTAAAAAAGGAACAAACGTCTTGTTATTCAGAAACCTTGGTCGAACGAATATCAACGGGTTTCTATACATGGTATTATACGTTTCTTTATACAGTTTTTGTGAAATAATTATTTCACGTAATCTCGTGAGAAGGTTACGATTGGGCATGACGCATTTTGACGAGAGGCGGTATTCTATATCAGATATGACAAAGAATAATACGAATATTGATCGGATGTTCTACTATGCACTTTTTGTTCGATCTTTATCATCTCTACTCTATAAGAAGCATGTACAAAATGTATGATTTATATCATTTCAATCAATTATCATTCTACAGCTAATAAGCTCTCTTCAAGAGTCTCTTCTCGAAACTATGAAGTGACAAAGAAATTCGTATTAATATATGTTAATCTATGTGCAAGTGTAGTTAAAAAGTATGAAACAAAAATTACTGAGCTATATAAATATAAAATAGAAAATTTGGAAAATATCCTCCTTACGCATAATAATTACATATATATACTTCCGTTGCCACGTGATATACATACTTTATGCATCACTGAACCAGTTTTATTTCTCGCCCTGCATTTTCATCTTTCACCAACCCGTAATGTAAAATTATATTTGTATCCTGTTAGTTCGGGAAATGTAACACAAAATACGATACTTAGAAAGTAATGAAAACTTGCACCCCTTTACGTCGTACTCTAACAGAAAAATAATGATCGTATAGATAGATAGCTGCGTACATGGAAGAAATAATATCACACTTCGTTTCTGTTTATGGTGACTGGAAAATTTTATATTTGTTGAATTTATATCCTAAGTATGATATGTAACAGTACAGTTTCAACTGGCATATATATGCGTGTAAAGCATGATAGCGCAGTGCAGTTACCGCGCGATGAATAACGTGTTCAACAAGAGACGAGTAACTTTGCGCAATATGGCTTTCGTGAAGGGATAATGATCCAAGAGTAACTGGTAATTCCTGTTGTCATAGAATATCATAACTTTCCACAGGAAATTCATCGTTGAAGGTGAAAAAACCCAGCATTAATAAATTCTTAGATATACGGCGAGAAATCTTAACTAAAAATTTTTACTTAACAGTAAAAGATGCTAGAAAAATGCTGACTGTAATTATTATTATAAACACTGCTCTTAAAGTATAGTGTATAGTACAGTGTCCACATGATATCAATGCATCATGAGAGAAACTTAATATCGTACGATAATAGAAAAAAAAGTAAAGAAAAGGAATGAAATTTGGACAGTGTTTAGAAATAGTATGCCCCACGAACCTTAAATTAGCAATGAAAAAATCATCTGCCAATCTATTTGAAAATTTTCAGATTCAGAAGTCGCTCGTTTTCGAGAAAGCAACTCTAGCGATACCTAAAATTAATCTGTAAAGGAGCTATACGAAGAACTAAAACAACTAGACAGAAATACAGGATAGTCACATGTGAAACGACGACCACTGGAATATTGTACGGGTCACGTGAAAAAAAAAAGGGAAAGAAATTAGAAAAAGATTGAGGGACTGAGAGCGGGAGTTTAGAGGCTGTAAAAGCGGCCAGACACTGTCGTTGGTATTTCAGTCCCTAACCTTA
The DNA here is from genome assembly GCA_963969225.1 of Xylocopa violacea. Taxonomy (NCBI): domain Eukaryota; kingdom Metazoa; phylum Arthropoda; class Insecta; order Hymenoptera; family Apidae; genus Xylocopa; species Xylocopa violacea. The sequence goes on from CAXAJV010000004.1 coordinate 30,052,961, forward strand.
GCGCCTAACCTCCTCGCCTTTCTTACTTCTCCTCGCTCTTTTTCTTACTCTTCCTCTCGTCTTTGAGTCAAGAATAAGAAAGAATGTGCGCACTACTTTCGTATAAGAGTTCTCATTACAAAAATACACTTATTGTAGAGTGAATGACGGACGGTACACTGAAAAACATCATGAATCTTCCTTTTGTTTACGAAAGTTTAAATTTCTAATTGTGTTATAAAGATAAAACATACTTACGTATGTAGATATTAAAAAACAATCCCCACTAAGAGCCACGGAAGAACCGTGTCACTTTTCACATAGTTATATCTTATGAATATTATCTAAATGATGTTGAAGGACGAAATTCGATCGAAATCGCATCGCACTATGATTTTTCGCAAAACATTCACAAGTCATGTATGTGTCTGTTGTAAATATGGTGAGAAAGTGTTGAAACATCGTTATTGAGAGCAAGAGGAAGAGAGAGGGAGAAAGAAAACAAGAGCGACAGAGCATAGATTTGTACGGTAGAAGGCGACAATAGTCAGCAGCATACATCAATCGTGTTCACGTCGAAAATCCGCATTCGATCGATTCTCTGGTACATTATACACAAAGCATATTTCACTTTTCGCGAAACACGTATCATACACATAATTATGAAACAAATCGCGAATATACTCACCACAAACGAATCTCGCGATAAACACTCCCAAACTGATCCACAGGCCGTATTTACATCCGCGCCGACCCGGAGTAACGGAGAGCGCAGCCATTTTCTACATTCGAGAGCACATACTTCACTGTGACGTAGGGTAAGACGCGTCGGCTTCAAAGCGCAGGCTGATCAGCCTCGGGTGTTTCCGCCGTTCTACGGGAAGAACTGACAGCTTATTGGAGAGCTGGTTCTAACACTTCGGCCGTTGAACAAAGACAGCCGTGTAAGGTAACATAAAAGAAAGAAACAAATGTATGTATATACGCCAATCAGCATTGTATCTTTCATTCTTGGTACCCCGAGATCCCGTTTGTACAGTCGAATAATTAATCAAGATAAGCGTTAGGTCTGAATGAATATGATTTAGTATATTATTAATGAAAGATGTTAAAACGATGACATAACGCTTGATTCAAATGCATATACTGCATTTTTCTGATAGGTCTTTGTATTACTCTCGGTTTTCCTAATACATCGTTTATCGCTAGTTGACCAGTAGTGTCGTATTCGATGATTCATTTAATCGTTCAACATTGAATCAAAATGCACTTTGCTCAATATTGCAATTAAAATATTTTCCTTTATCATTTTTTTTCTCTACTAACTCGTTAAATCGCAAATTATTTTATTAGCCTATCATACTTGTTAAACTCCTTTAAATCTTTAATGTTTTTGGAAATCTGTGTATCGTTTTAATTCATGAAAATTTAAAATTTGATACTACATACATACCTGGTCTGTCATCGTACACGGTAGGGAGTGTGCGACGGCGCCCTATGGGCGCCAACGTGCCGCGACGAGTGCGGTTACAGAGATGTTTCTTACTCTCTCTTCTTTTCCTTCTCGTCGACTGCATGTTCATAGTACTGATACTTCGGTAAACGAGTACAGAGAAGCAATAAGGGAACTTAAGAGTGCCTTGTTGAAAAGGCGCGAAAGTCAATACGTGACAGGTCCTTGCTAAAATTAAAAGTTAACTTTATTTAATTATGAACCTTTTCATTCTATTAACTAAAGAAATATAATTTGGAATTTGAGAAATCATATGTCCCGTTTATTCAAAAGATAAACTGTATTGATGGCGAAATATTTCTAGACATAAATTCCAAACTATTTGTTTCTCTGTAAAATTATGAAGTTGACAGAAGAATGTACGATATAGAACGACAAGAACTTAAAAAATATATATCTCAATATGTTGTAGCCACGTAGACAGTATAATCGCAGACGAATTTCTAAGATCTAAGCGTAGAATGCAGATAGTTTCAGCCTGAAATCCGAGAATGACGGAGGGGAAAGAGAAGAAAGAGACGGAGAACGACATAATATGAAAGAAATGAGAGGAATCGAAGAGAAAGGCAGTATTCTACGTCTTGAAAATAGTGCATTCGCACTTGCACGACACCGTTTTTGGTGATTGCGACGATTGTACACAATGTTATGCATCGTGAGGGCGCATGTTAAGTCTAGCTTTAAAGCTTTTATACTATTTAAATACCTATAATTATGTTCATCATTGTTTACACAGATGCAATAGTCTGTTATGATATGATTTACTACCTTCCATTATCTTTTAGCAAATTTCATAACCCAAATGTGTTGATTTTTTTTTTATTTTAACGTTTCACCTTTTTTAGATGGTATTTATATGAATATGAAAAATATAACTTTTAAAACGTATAAAATAACAAAAATAAATTATAGCAGCTAACAAGTTTATATTTTTGTTTCTTTCACTAAAATCTAAGAAAGGTGACAATAATAATAGTAATAACAATAACAGCAGTAGTAATAGCAGTAATAATAGTTACAATAATAATAATAATAATAATAATAATAATAATAATAATAATAATAATAATAATAATAATTAAGCAGGTTCTGTAATATATAATTCTTTTGCGTTCGTCTGACTGAAACGCTTGCTCGCCTATTCAGGTAATAGTATTCATCTAACCGAAGATAGAGTACTAGTTTGTAGTAAAAAAGGTGTTAGAAACCGTAAATACGGCGAAAGTAAAATGAATTTGTTCATTTAAACGCGTTAGATTAAACTACTGTACCTGTGCGATAACAATTGCCCGTCCTTCGGTCAAACGAGTCTGGTATGTCTGTTGGGGATAACGATATCTTTAGAGCCGCCTGTTATCACTAAAAGTCAGGTGTGGATTGGGACCACCGATGTTCGATCAAAGCGATCTGCCGACGATTCGACAAGGTAAAACAAAAGTAAAAAAATAATAAAAAAAGGAAAATCATTCTCCTTATCCCCATAACATATTTTCTATCTTTCAACTTTCCTCTTCTTTTTATTCCATTTGCTTAACAAAGTAAAATATAAAAGTAAGTAATTCCTCAATTAATTTTTTTTCTCTTTTTTCGGGAAAGATGTTGCAGTAGAAAGTACAACGATTCTGAACTATAAACTATCCAACTAGTTTACATTATCAACATTAACGAAGAAATCTACGTTCGTGTACAGTTATAGTCTCTTGCAACAAAATTTATGCGATCAAACATTTGTTGAACAAATATCTGACCTATATACATATATATATACATATATATGTCTCATACAAATTGTACTACATATTTAATCCTAATCTTGGGCAGTGAAATAGCTTATTCTATTTATCTTAAGAATTCAAAATGGACAATCATACTGCTTGCAGACAACAGATTGCACTAGATTTTTCTATAGCCGGGGCGATGATATTTATCTCGTAATGAAAAGGGTCTACCATGTTCCAACTACGATCCTGGCACACTTGGTTCTTACTCCGTGACGAGAACGATGGGGGGTGTGGCGCGGTGAGCAGGCACCTATAACAAAGATCCATCGGGACCGGTTTCGTGTTCTGCCCTTTTTTACATTCTCCGAAGAGGTCCCGCCGAGCTGCGAGTGTGAAAACTAACACCCACCCGCTTGTTATTTTGTCAAACCCAAGCCAATGTGAAAATTATAGGAATCATGTAGCGTTACCAAGTAGTTCTTTTCTCTTTCTCTGGAAACCATTCTTCAAATTAATTTTAACTGTATACATCCATAACGGATTCTATCTTAGAATTGCAAATCTAAACATGCATAGGTTAAACTCAGAAAATAGATAATTAAACAATTAATTCTTCAGTATCTATACAATAATGAGTTCTTCTCGCACAGTATAATGTTCTTTGCAGTGACGTCGTGAACAGGAGCACGTATACCTCTTCATGCCCGTTACGTCATACGCAAGAAACACATTACTGCGGATAAAAGACAGAGAATAGAGGACTGCTTACTATTTAACTTTAGTTATATGTTCCTGCTATCTTCGATGACGTGTAACTTGCAGTTAAAATTCTGGAATAGCTACTTTTTGCTACTAAGTTATTTACTAAAGGCTTTATTGCAAACAATTGACATTATGATTTTTCAATACAAATATCATTGTAAATAATTAATTATTAATAATTATTTTATGATATTCGGACTAACGCAACCAATGGTCATAATCTTGCATTTAATTGTTAATAATCGCTAATAAGCTAATAATAATTTAATCATCTAATTACGTAAAATTTCATATTCGGTGATGTTTTCTTTAAAAAGCACAAGAAGCCTTATTCCTGTTCTATCTTATCGATTTCCTGTATGCAGAAAAATTTTAACAAAGTAATCGCATTTTTTAAACTTATCGTCAATTGCGAAATGGCAGGTTACAAAAGATATATATATATATAAAATGTACGTATAAACATTGTTTATTAGACCACAGTTTTTGTTTTTTCTACTTGTACAACACAGCCTTCTATTACTGATCCCTGATTCATAGAGGTGCTTGCTTTATTTTCTTGTTGAGTAGACATTAAAGTATAGCTGATCTTAAAATATTTTTTTAAGAAAGGAGCATACATTCGTCGGGGAGTACAATAAAAACAGGTACCGCCCAATATCATAACGATTATTATTCCAAAAATGATGACCCTGTTAATATGATTTTTAATTAATATCGTATTATTCTTTTATTTCTAGCCTTATATTAAATAAACAATAAAATAGTACGTTAAAAGTAAGGAGTTTAGATCAGTATCATCACAGCACATGTTGTCGCCGCAACAAAATTGCTGTGAGTTACACAAACCCCATATGCAGTAATACGTCGAGCTCTGAAACAATATCAAGAAAATTTTACGTCTCTTCTGTAGTATTATCTTCACACACAGGAAACATACACAGCGCTTGCGCTTTTTTTAGAATAAAATATGTAAGAATAATTTAAAAAAATTGAAATTACCATTGAGAAAATAAATACTGAAAACTAACTGGAATGATTAATACTACATTCTAATATGACATGGACAATTCTGTCAAAACATGAACATAAACTATGAATTACTAGACATACCTACATGTGCATTCGTACACATAAAGCTTAAGGCTATTTTTAATAAGCGAAATCAGAGTTTTCAATTAACAATTCTCAAGTCAACCTGTACGTATAGCTTAACAATTTTTTACGAATTAACCCAATAGTCTAACCTACTGAATTAGATGCACTTATGAATACAAATAGAAGAGTACACGTTCGTTTGTTGCTCGTTTCCCAATTACATTCAGTATTCGTGATTATTCGATATAATCTAGTAACTGCGTGCGGCCATACTAATTCAAGATTACTTTTAACTTGTTTTACACGTGACAATTTTTCAATAATGGCAATGAGTCCGGGTACAAAGCAAAAAATTGCGATTGTTTTAGATATGAGCAAAGTTATATTTCACTGGGGATTTATTCCTGCTGTATTATTCTTAGGTTAGTATTTATTTTCTTTTCAATTTTCGTTCAGTAGATACAAACTGTATTACATGTACATAATGATATCCCAATATAGTAACAATGACACAATTTAATATCAGCCACTGATTTAATTTATAGGATTTAGAAAAGGTGCGGATCCTGGTATGCCTCAACTATCGATCATGAAGTAAGTTGTAATTTGTATCTGTATAAAACGACACTTACTTTTAAGCTATCAAATACTACAAAAATAATTTTGTTTCAGCTTATTATGGCAATAAAAATATCTACTTCAACATCGCTCCACTTTATTTTTCATGAAGATATTTCCATCACTTGACGAAATAGATCTTTTTCTTTATTTTATTTAATATACATTTACTTGTACAACTGTTATAGTTCAAATTATTAATAAAAATGTTACTGAATTGAGCAGAATAAAAATTCCCAGTAAAGGTGTCAGTTATAACATTGCCTATTGTAAAATAAAATATAGAAAAAGTAGGAAAAAAGGGTTATTCCTTATTAGTTATATATATTTTCTGCTCATAGTTTTCTGTTACAAAAATATATTGGTTCAATTTTATTTATATGCACCAAGCATGTATAAAGTATTGCGTGTATAAAATATTTATGTTTTTAAAATTCTTTGACTCTTTAAATTCAATTTCTTTTTATACTATTAACAAAAATGTAATAGAATAGCAATATGAGTAAAAATTACAGTTAAATTGGCTTATCAGGGTAATAAAGAGTAACTGCGTAAAAATGTGTATATAAAATGCAGTAGGGTACAGAAAAAGCAATTGATAATTATATTTAAATTTTTGTATATACACTGATTTCATAATCAATGCATCCACGCTTTAAAATAGAAAATACTGTTGCCTTTCGCAATCGTCGATGAACCCTTTGTCCCGACGATTTTCAAACGAAAGGCAATAAAATAGGAACAAAGAAAGTAAATAAAACGTTGACCAAGGTTTATATAGTAAATATTATTTTGATTGCCAGTTGAATAAATTTAAAATCTTGAATGCATCTTGTTTTGTTGGTAACAGTGACACATAACCTGTCACAAGTAAAGTAGCAGATTGGAACTGTAGTCAGTTTTGGGCACTCAGATACAACTTTTTAGGTTCGCGGTTTCACTGTGCTTGTCACCGTGTAGAGCACAGAAGTAACAAGCAGAAGCAGTGTAAATTTCTCGTTAAAACGTATGTAGAACGAAATACCAGTGATTGTTAAAGGTGGCCACCACGTTTCCACGAGAACTCCCTTGTCCAACCCTGCCTGTTATGCGGTGGTGAACGTCGACAGGTGAGTGCGCGCTTTTCTGTCTCACGATAGTTCCTTCGTTCTACCAACGGAAAAAAGTATTGTCTTATGGCATCGGTCTGCGATGGTGTTATTTCTGTCGATTGCTTTTTGTGGATCTTCAATAGTGACGGATAGTAGTGTTGTAGCACGAAGATTTGTGATGTTCTGAAGTTTCCTGATGAAAGATTCGAGCCTACTGGTAACGATGTGCATCCTGATGTAACCACATCGGTATGGATCTCCCGATTACCGACTAACCTTTTTTGCACAAATGATTTCTTTCTATAAATTTCTTCTTATCTAGTTGCATTTATTGTCTATCTTCTTTAAATTAAACGCACAAAGGTTTCTCGTAGTTTTATTTATAGTTTTACAAAAGATTTTAACATTTCTATGTGCATTCACAAATAAAACGCTGTAATTTATATTTTACAACGAATGTTGATTAATTATAATTATTATATGTAATGATAGATTTTAAACTTTTTATTATCATTATCATCATCATCACCATTCAGATTCTACTGCTTTAATTAAATTAACATTACACATCTGTATATGTATAATTGAAATTGTTGCAACCATTGTTTAATATTTATTTTAATTTCTTAATTCATGTGTAATTAATTTTTGTTTCATTCCAAATTGAACACACAATAGTCTCTTTTGTACTTTGCCTACAGAATTTATAATAAAAAGTAGTTAAAGTGACGCTCACTCGACAAGCATATAAGAATAAGATGTCAGGGCATAGAGGCGGAGGAGGGGCTGGGAGTTATCAAGGAGGTCCTGCGGGCCTTAAGGAAATAGATTTAGATCAAATTTGGGTAGATCTTCGTGAGGGTATTGAACAAGTTTACAACAGACAATGTATGTCTAAACCAAGATACATAGAGTTGTACACGTATCCTTTACAATTATAAAAGTATTAAAAGAACTCTAATCTCAAAATAATTGTTCTATTAATTTCCTTATTACAATTACATAACTCATCAGACATGTATATAACTATTGCACAAGTGTCCATCAACAGTTATCTAGAACATCGACCAAAAGTATGAAAGGAAAAATTCCACAAGGAGGAGCACAATTAGTTGGTTGGGAGTTATATAAACGTTTACGCGACTTTCTTAAAAATTACCTTATTAGTTTATTGAAGGTGATTTCTTTGTTTTACTGATCATTATTATCAAGTGATTTAAATAGAAGAATAGAATAATTGATACTTTAATTTGGTACTATGGTTCATGTAGCATGGAATTGACTTAATGGATGAAGATGTATTACAATTCTACACAAGGCAATGGGAAGAATATCAGTTTAGCAGTAAAGTACTAAATGGTTTATGCTCGTATCTAAATCGACATTGGGTACGTAGAGAATGTGAGGTCCGTAAAGGAATTTATGAAGTTTATCCATCAGCTTTGGTTACGTGGCGTGATAACTTATTCAAGCATTTAAATAGACAAGTAAGTGATTTAATTTAATGGAGAAATGTATTAGTGAAAAATGAATTAAAAAGAAAAGAAGAGAATATATTCATCATTGTAATATATCACAGGTTACTAATGCAGTGCTTAACTTAATTGAACGAGAGCGCAATGGAGAAACAATAAATACACGTTTAGTCAGTGGTGTAATTAATTGTTACGTAGAATTAGGTTTGAACGAGGAAGACCCTGGTGCTAAAGGACGGAATCTTACCGTTTATAGGGATTCTTTTGAAAATATCTTCCTTCAAGATACAGAAAGGTTTTATACTAGAGAAAGTTCAGAGTTCCTCCGACAAAATCCAGTTACAGAATATATGAAAAAGGTTTTGAAATCAAATTTGAGTATTCAATCATACTTTTGAAAAATACTATTCAAGTAAATAATATTCTCCCTATTATAGGCCGAACAAAGGTTATTAGAGGAGCAAAAACGAGTTCAAGTGTATTTGCATGAAACAACGCACAGTATATTAGCAGGCACATGTGAGAAAGTGTTAATTGAAAAACATTTAGATATTTTTCATTCTGAATTCCAAAATCTTTTGAATGCTGACAAAAACACAGACTTAGGTCGAATGTATCAATTAGTAGCAAGAATACAAAATGGTCTTGGAGAATTACGAAATCTTTTAGAGGGTCATATAGCTAATCAAGGGCTTGGAGCTATTGATAAGTGTGGTGACACAGCAGCTAATGTATGTTCATTATTATTCTATAACAATTGTAATGTGAATCAATAATGTATAACTATCTGTTTATAGGACCCAAAGGTTTATGTAAACACAATTTTGGAGGTTCATAAAAAATATAATGCTTTAGTACTTGTTGCATTTAATAATGACAGTGGTTTTGTGGCAGCTCTTGACAAGGCTTGCGGAAGATTCATTAATAGTAATTCAGTAACTAGAGCAGCTAATAGTAGTAGCAAATCACCAGAATTATTGGCAAAATACTGTGATCTGTTATTAAAAAAGAGTAGCAAAAATCCTGAAGAAGCTGAACTTGAAGACACACTAAATCAAGTTGTGAGTAATAATTGAAAGAGCAAGACACTTTTACATGATAAAAGTAATACTATTTTTTCCTATCTTAGATGGTTGTATTTAAATACATTGAAGACAAAGATGTGTTCCAAAAGTTCTATAGCAAAATGTTGGCAAAACGATTAGTACAACACATGTCTGCTAGTGATGATGCAGAAGCTTCTATGATTTCTAAATTGAAACAAGCTTGTGGTTTTGAGTACACTTCAAAACTGCAGCGAATGTTTCAGGTACTGTATTAACTGTGCTTGAAGCATTTTTTTATATTTAGTTTATATTAACTCTCGGACTACAGATGCTCTGCCAACACTGCGTGTTGGGTCAATACATAGCCCAGAATATATATGTGTATATATATATATACACAGACTTATACTTATTTAATTATCTTCTAATAATATGTTTTCAAATATGTATACAGTAATGAAACAATAGACTAATGCATGTGAAAATATGTATATTTATAAGCGTGGATGATAGTCGAGGGTTAATTGTATATAATATTCACTTTTCTAGATATTTTGTTTTTTTTTTACAGGTGATTATTTTCACATTATCTATCAATACCTGTAAAAATTATATAACATTATAATTGTAGCAGTCTGTTCGCAGGATATTGGTGTGTCTAAGGATCTAAATGAGCAGTTTAGAAGGCATTTGGCAAATTCTACTGAACCATTGGATATAGATTTCAATATACAAGTGCTGTCTTCTGGCTCTTGGCCATTTCAGCAATCTTTTACTTTTTCATTGCCAACAGAAGTAAGCTTGATTAAATAATTCAAATTAGAAGTTGTCAAATCAAATTATAATATGCAATATTTTATGATTTAAAAATTATTTCCACATTTCAGCTAGAAAGATCTGTACATAGGTTCACTACTTTCTATAGTTCACAGCATAGTGGAAGAAAGTTGAATTGGATATACCATATGTCCAAAGGAGAGTTACATACAAACTGTTTCAAAAACAGGTAATGAAATACTAAAAAAAAAAAAAAATAATTTTATTAAAATTGAAAACTAAAAATGATTTGTATTATTCACGAATGAAATTTTGTTACTCTTGTGGCAGATACACATTGCAAGCATCCACATTTCAAATGGCTGTTTTATTGCAATATAATGGATCCACAGTGTGGACAATACAACAATTGCATGATGCAACACAAATAAAAATGGACTTTCTACTTCAGGTAAGTTTATCAAAGAACAAAAACAAAATACAATGAATTTACAAACACATTGAAATGTATTACAATAAAGAATAGATACTAAGTATTCTCTTCAATATTATAGGTTATTCAAATACTCTTGAAAGCTAAGCTATTAACAGCGGCTAGTGACGACGAAACTGAATTGACATCAATGTCAACAGTGGAGCTTTTTACAGGATATAAAAAGTATGTTTATTTAATTACATACAGTACTTGTTTCGCTAAAAATTGTATTGGTATATTACTTTTATGACAGTAAGAAGCTGAGGGTAAATATTAATATACCAATGAAAACGGAATTGAAGATTGAACAAGAAACGACACAAAAAAATATAGAGGAAGATAGAAAGCTTTTAATTCAGGCAGCGATTGTTAGAATTATGAAAATGAGGAAAGTATTGAAACACCAGCAATTGGTAGCTGAAGTATTGAATCAATTAAGCTCTAGGTTCAAACCAAGAGTGCATGTTATTAAGGTAAGCATGAATAAAGCTTTTTATCAAGACAGTTTTTTAGGAAATCTAAACAATTTTTAATTTTTTCTTAAATTAATTTTTTTATAACATGACATCGATGGATGAGAAATGTTCGAAAAAATAAATTTGAATATATAGAGTATAATGTTAACATAAAATGGTTCTACTCTTTCAGAAATGTATAGATATTTTAATTGAAAAAGAATATCTGGAACGCACAGAGGGTCTAAAGGATACTTATAGCTATCTGGCATAATCAAGTTGATCTAGGACAACGATACAGAGCAGCAACCATATACGCAAACGAAAGATAACTGTCCAGTGTCATTGCTAGATATTGTCACAATATTTATTTAAGTCTCGAATTTGAATCTCGTACATTTTCCTTGTACATGGATTCCCTTGTACCATGTTGTCTCTCTGGTCGCATTTAGAGTCTCGTTTTTATAATATGTTAATAAAATACTTTCACAGTCAAAAGTTGCTAGGTGTGTTACTGTTTGCACCGCCTTTAATGTAAATTCAAGTATCACTGGTTTTTAAAACTATATTGTGTTATGTAACGAAAAATGCACAATCCTAACTTTCAAATTTTAAGGCTTGTAAAGAACAGTGAAAAAATATGTTTTTAAAATTCAATAAATTCTCCCAAAGAAAAAGGAAAAAACAGGAAAAGATTGAAAGAATCGAGATAGAATTAAGTGTGATAAGAGTGACATAAATAGAACACTTTGTGAATAAAACATAAAAATTGAAAAGAATTTAGTATACACTATAAAAAACGTATTAACAAACGAGGACGAAAAGCTGGGTATGCACGATCATTTTTCTCCCTTAATTCTTTTTTTGCAAATAGTAAAAAAATATTGTTCGTGTACGACTTCTACGAGCTTATGAAGTAAGAAAAAATGTAATTTTATTAATTATGTATTATAACATAATATGAAATACGGGAATTATAATACATAGGTAGTTGCATTGTAATGCAACAACCGTAAAATCTGATTAATAATCATATATGTATAACAGAAGAAATTTTATACCAGTGAATAAGAAAAATAAAAAGGTCTGCTCTGATAATATAGAGATCAAGTTATTCTTTTGTGCATAATGTATTCTCCGTTTGATATAAACTTTTATCACGATTCACAGAATTTGAAAAAACATGTAATTATAATCATAACCAGTTTATAAAAAGAATAATAGTTGAAAAAGTTTTTTTCATATGAAGTTTTTAAATATTATAATAAAAGATACCTGTTGTGTATATTACGTCTAACGTATAAAAAGTTTATTTCTAAAATTTGTGATCTGTTTCTTCTTAGTGATATGTCAAATTTATGGTATGAATTATTTGAATATTTTTTTGTTAGATTCATACCTTTTTTAGTAATTAAAATACATTGGATGTTCAGAGTGCAATATAAAAACAATTTGAAAATTGGTGTAATAATACAATTTTAAATGTAAACTCAAGCAGTGATTTACATAAATATGACAACTGTTAATATACCAATGCTTTTAATTTTAATAAGTATATAGTAAACTTCAGTGTACACACATATGTATGAAGTTAAAGTATAAAGCGCAATGTGTTAAAGAATTACAAAATAAGAATTTTAAATGGAACATTGTTGTAATTATAAAAGTATGTGGGAAGACAAAAAAAATAGAGGGAACTGTATTAAAATAACAGGAAGACAGCATATTTCGTATTTTAAGAAAAAAAGAAAAAATAATTTATTTAATCTATTTTATTAAACAGGAAACATGTTGTGGATTCAAACAGTGACACACTAAAAAAGTAATATTATGCAGACGTTCTTAAAGCGAAAATGCGAATATACATATGTATTATCTTTGTTCATTCTTTTGTGACACTTGACATTATTCAATTAATTTCAAGTGGTCTAGATTATAATATCTTGACTATAATATCTTGATTACAAATACAAGTTACTTTTATAAGCCTAAAAAATTTGCGATGGTATGTACATTGTTTAAGTAAAATATAAAATAAAAGTCTGTAAAGTCATTCGATAAAAAATAGCCGATGTTTTCTGGGGCGATCGATTACTAAGTCTTAAGATGCTATCAATTAATTTTGTGAATTTTTGTACGTGTACTACTAACCAAGAGAGATTCACCATTTTTAATCTTATTTTTATGCACAAAATAGGACTTAAGTGTAAATAAAGTGTGCAAGTTGTTGAAAATTATTTTAAATAAAAATCAGTTCTCAGTTGCAATGGAAATTAGTTGTACATCAAATTGTAATTTTACAGTATGTTGCTCTTTAAAATTAATGATTTCCATAGTAACCAATGTTTATATTTTTCATATTTCAGTCCAATATTTTATATTATATCTGTTTACTTTGTGAATATATTATTATTAGTCACAAAACTAACAGATTTCATAATTTGTGACAGGTGATGTACTGAAGAGGAATGCAGTTTTTTCATAAAAGATATTATTAAGGATCACAGCATGTAACATAAAAATTGTATAAAATGTATGGCTATGAAATGAAGCTATTTCAGCATTCGCAATGTGTAAATTGCAGTAGTCATTTAATAAATGTTTTATATACAATATATTATATATTTTCAGGTTTCTGATCCAATAATCTTGAGAAATCTTCTTCTGTGAATTTCAGTTGTCCAATTGCCACTAAGCATGCCTAAGCGTGTATGTGTATGTATATACATATATATAATTTAAATAATGAGCATATATATAAACTATGTACAGATTTTGATTATGTATATAATTTTGTGTGAAAGAGATAAAACATATACATACATTTTGTTTTTTTAAGTTATCTACGATCAACATTTGTTTTTTAAATACTTGTATTAATTCTGAAAGTTGTTTTCCTAAATTGTTAACTGTCAATCTTTTATCTTCTTGTAGTTTTCTCATTTGAGTCTTTAGTTCCTGCGGAAATATAGAGTGGAACACCAATTTAACATGATATAAAATATTATAGCTAATATCAATTATTTTTATGAGCTATACCTTTTCTCTTATTTCAGAATATTTAAGTGCATTTTTTAGTTTATCATTATTCTCTAAAGACCTATTTAATCTCATAGTACAGGTATTAGATTGTTGATTTGTTACTTTTATTTGCTTCTGAAGTTTATCTAAGTCCTGTTAAAGATATCGTTTATGAATATATATAATGAAATGATGAATTTAACTATTTCTACTACTAGCTTATACTTTTTTTAACATTGCATTCTCTGTGTTTAATCCCTGTGAATCACATTGTAATGTCTTATTATTATTCTCTAGCTTTATGATGGTTTCTTTTAAAGTTTCTATGTCTGTCTTTAACTTAATTTCAAGTTTTTTATTTTCAGACTCTAAATCCTTACAAGTATCGCACTAAAATATAACACAATTATATAACAACTGTTCCAATATAATTATTCTTGTGTTTGTATGAATTTTGATACCTTCTTTTTATATTCAGTTCGCAATGTTTGTAGCTCATTTTGTAACATATCTATTTTAGCTTTAAGAGTATTAACAATAGTTTTATTTGCCACGCTGAATTTATTAAAAGCATCATCCGTATGGTCCTCTTGTAATCCTACATTCCTATTGCTTATAAATAATATTAAAAGTATTTGTTTTAATCATAGTTTCTTTGTTCACTTTTTACAAACAGAAGGAGAGAAGATCAAGATTACAAAAGTTTGTTCGAAATTTTAGTACATTGTTTTTTTATGAAAAACTTTATAAAATTAAAATTCTTAAAATGTTTTCATATTGAAACAAAACAACTGCAACTTTTCCTTACTTACGATTTCAAAGTTGCTGACTGATCGAAAATGTGTGGTAAAGATGAGTTTCGTTTAACCGAAACTCGTGAGTTATCTTTGTCTTGCGTTGTTAAATTTCTTGAATGATCTGTTTTTTCTCTGGTAATATGTACATGATTTTTTTTCGGATTACTGTAAGTGCTAATGACACAATCTATTTTTTTCATTAAATTCTGCGCTTTCTGCTCAAGTTCCTTGTTCAGCTGACGGAATCCTTTTTCTTTAGACAATAAATCATCGGTCATTTTTCAGCATGAACAATTAACTTGGTATCAAATAAAAAATGTTTTATTACTATAGTTCTACAAATAGGTATCTATCGTACATTTATATGCATGTGTATCCTTTTATTCTGCTACATTCTGTTCGTACATTCTATTCGATCAAACATCTGTTTATTTTTGTTTATGAAATCGCTATATATCGCATGCGAGTATGCGAGGAGCGGTAGTTTTTCGTTTTCAAACATATGATAGTTTTCTGCGGTTAAATGGTATAAAAGGATATACTATAAACATTCATATTACGTGCACGTTAAAAAATTTATATTAAAGAAAAATGACAGCACGTTCAATTTTACAAGGTACAATCCTTCGAATATTATTAATATTTTGCAATGAAATTTAACGATGCGGTTTTTCGCAATTAGACATAAGATAAAAAATAACTGATGTTACATTTTAATAATTCTAAAAATAATAATTGTTGTATGTTAGATAACGTTAATATTAACAATTATTGTGCATTTATAGTCTTTGATCAGTACCAAAAGGCCCGTTTATTCTTTGTTCAATCCATTGCTGATTTTGCGTCAAAATCAAACACTATAGAATGCTTAGAAGCTGCTGGGGCTTTGAATCTCTTGTGCCCTTTGCTAACAGATCCTGTTCCATCCATTCAACATATGGCTGCTATAGCTGTAGGAAAAATTGCTAATAACAATTATCGACTGGCACAGGCTGTTGTAAGAATGGATATTTTACCACAATTATTGAGGAATATCGTTAAACAAAATGTATGAATGTAAGCATTTTAGTTGTAAAAAATGTTTTTTTTTCTTTTAAATAGAGTTTATTATATTTTGAAATACATTAAACAAATTATAAAAATATTGAAGTATATTTGTTGCAGAAATTTTATAAAAAAGCAGCTCTATTGGTTTTGCGTGCAATTGCTAGACATTCCTCAGAATTAGCATCTATGGTAATTCAAAGTAATGGTTTGGATACTATAATAATTTGTTTAGAAGATTTTGATTCTGGCGTCAAGGAAGCAGCTGCCTGGGCATTAGGATATATTGCTAGGCATAACAAGAACTTAGCCCAAACCGTAGTTGATGCAGGTACATTTATCGTTAAGTTCAATAAACTCCACTGCTATTCCAATTAATTGCATCATTTTCAGGAGCCGTACCACTTGTAGTTTTGTGCTTGCAAGAACCTGAATTATGTTTAAAACAGATTAGTGCATCTGTCTTATTTGATATAAGCAAACATGATAGCGATCTTGCTGAAACTGTTGTTAATGCAGGAGCTATTCCTTTCCTTGCAAAGGCATTGTCTAATCCTGATACCAAGTTAAAGGTGACATATTGTACCAAATAATGTAATTTTGTAATGTAATATTTTACTTATTAATAATATACATAGCGTCAAGTTCTTCTGGCCTTAAGCAGTATAGCAAAACACACTGTACAGCTAGCAGAACCTATCATTGAAACTGAGATTCTTCCCGATGTACTTGTACACATGGCACATCTTGATGAGTGTGTTGTTAAAGCTGCTGCAATGCTAATCAGAGAAATTTGTAAACATACGTTAGAAGTAAAGCGATTAAATTTTAACTTATTTTCAATATATTCTATTCTTATTATTATATTTTCTTTTAGATGGCACAGCTTATCGTAAATATTGGTGGTACTGGTGCACTTATTGAATTAATTAGTGCTTCGAAATTAACAGTCAGACTACCAGCAATAATGGCTATTGGATATATTGCTGGACACTCAAATCAGTTAGCTATAGCAGTTATAGGATCCAATGTATGACATTTCAATAGTATTGTTAGAATATTTTAAAAGAAAAAAAAAATATAAACATTTGTTGCAGGCAATTGTTCATCTATCTACTATATTATATGAGGAAGATGATGATCATACACTTGCTGTTATTGTATGGACAATTGGTCAAATTGGCAAACATACATCAGAACATGCAAAAGCAGTTGCAGCTGCAAATATACTTCCAAAGTTATTACAGGTATGTTGTAGACATTTCTTTACATCATACTACTTTTAATTGTTCAACATTAATATTTTATAGTTCGTTTTCAGCTTTACAATAATCCAACTAGTTCAGAAGATCTCAAAGCAAAATGTAGCACAACACTTAAACAAGTACTACAACGATGTATGTGTATTGAAGCTTTGGAACCTTTGTTGCATGATTCGCCACCAAATATTCTAAAATATGTACTAGGACAATTTAGTAAGGTAAGGGATACATATAATATTTACATATAATTCTGATTTATATGTAATCTTTTACTTTATACATATTCTTTACAAGTTGTACATAAAATTTACAAGTTGAAACGTAACAGCATAATAACTAAAATAGTATTTTTATTATAACTTTTGATTAAACTATGACGTTTAGTATTTATTATTTATCACATACATAGAATGAGATAAGTTATATAAAACAAAGATATATAATAAATTTGATTTAAACAATAAAATTTATTATTACATAAAATTATTCTTTTAGGATAATTTTATGTCTCTTGACACAATTGCCTAATATACAATTATTTATGTATATGCACAGAACATTATTAAGCTAACTACTGTTGCACTACTGAAAAATTGGTCAAGCGATTGTATTAAGATGTTTTTCTTATCACATAAAAACTATTATCTTATAAACAGCATTTTAACAATAAAAAATCTCAATTTTATGACATCATTCTGATACATAAGCGATACAATAGGTCATTCATTACCTGTATAATTCATTTCTTAAAGTTTTCAGTATTTCAAGATAGCATAGCTTTTTAACTTGATTTTGATTAACATAGTATCAAATGTCATATATTTTCATTATAAAGAAGCCCCGATATGCTGTATGTCATTGCACTTCTTTGACAGTCAATTGACAGAAAGTGAAAAATCTATAACTGCATAAGACAATTTTAATTTTTTTTATTTTTTATTTTTAATGCTTGCCTATAATTATTATGGCACATATGATATTTTGAAAAAGCACATTTCTCAGTCTTACGACAATAAATGGTTCGGCTAAGATATAAATATGATTGGATCATTAAGTGTCTCTTATTTAAAAATTTTAGTTGCAATTTTAAACATTTAAACATACTTTTCGTCAAGCTATTCTATTTGCACCTAATTTTATCATATACTCGTATGTATTTTCTAATGGCAGTATTTGATATAAAGAGACCAGTAGTACAAAAGTTGTAGATATAAATGACAAAGATCATTAAATTATAAGTAAAAGTTACTATTGATCCATAAGGCATTAATTTGATATTTGTGTTCTGTAATAAGTAAATGTAAAGTTCTTGATATTTTTGTTACTGAATTAGAATTTTGATAAAAATTAAGCTTATGAATTGTAGCACTGATCGTAAATGCGAGTGCATTCCGAAAGAGATGCTATTGATTCTCATTTGGCATTTGGATCATCATTTTTTTTTTTCTATATATAAACGTAAACAAAAAAATACACTTTATATGATCGGCAGTAGTAGTTACTTTCACTTTGTTTTAAATATTGTTATTTTTGTTTTTTACGCACCGCGTACGGCTTTTCGTATTCAAACTCTAGCGAAATCTATTTTAAGTAAAGTTTAAAAAAGAAAACAAGATACACATTAAAGTACATAATAGAAAGCAGTTTCAAGTGCAATATGAGTTATGATACATTTTTGTGAAATTAATTGAATATAAAATTTAATAAATATTAAATCATGAAAACTACTTGGATTAAACCAAAACAGAGACATGTTAAAATAATGTAAATTTCTTGGTTTCACCAAAACTTTTGTTGCATGACAGTTTCAAAGTGTAAAGCAATTAAGGCATATACTCGGTTCAGAGCATGCAATCTGTCCAAGCATTTCTGAAAAATGAGAAAGAAACAAAATTATGTTATACCATTACAGTTATAACAAAATTATTTGATAATGCAGATAAATGATTAATTGCTTTTATATCTTAGTACTTTAATATATCTTAAATAACTTATTTAGTAATGTGTTGTGGGAAAAGAATTAATTTCTTTTTTATTGGTAAGCAAAGTGCTATTAAAATAAAATAATACATAGCAATAATTAGAATCCTTTTTAACTGACATAAAGTATTTTATATGTTAATTAGAAAGTGTTGCTTTGTAAAAAAACATGACACATGATAATTTTTGTGCTGGAATTTTTACAATTAAAAATAACACAAGACCTTCCAGATTTATCAGTACAAATGACACTTGAATATTTTCTACCAATGAATAGTGTTACAAAAACTACATACAGATAGATTCATATGTTCTTTTGATCTCAAGGTGTACAAAATCATACTAGCAAACATAAATTTACAAAAGTATATAGTCATTATAGCAAACAAATTCAAACATAAAATATGACATTTGCACGTAATCGAAAGATAAACATTTACCAGGAACGATATCTTACATAAGATAAGCTTCCATTTAAAAGATATAATTATCACATGTACAAAATTGTTTTTAAATAATTAAATCATATTAATTGCAATAGTTAATATAATTAAATTAACGTTTAATTTTTGTTTACAAAGCAATAATATATATAGGACCAGTTTAATTATCCTCAATATAAAAAATTAGACTTAATCTACTATTTCATTCATGCAACAAAATCATTGTTTTATTCATCATTGTCGTCATTAGGTTTAATACTAGCATAATTGTTCATGTTTCTATTCACCCTTAACATTTTGAGAAAACTGCCTAATACGAGTATGGTCTTCCTGTGTCTTCTGAAGATTCCAGCGTAAAGTTCTTCACGTACATCTCTTCTGTCACTTACATCAGAATCTATACTTGATACTGAAACAACAGATGGTTTTGCAGAGACCGGCTGGTGGTAGCTGGTGGTCTCCCCAGAATTAAGAATGACACAATGTTGGTTGTTTATCATGTCTATTTTTAATATCCCACTTTCCTATTTAATGTCAAATTAGAGTTTTTACTATCCACGTTTTACAACAATTAACATATATTCTACTATGTTTAATTGTAGCAATTATATAAAGTTTATTTTACATGTGATCTGTAAAACTTCTGCGATTACACTGAACGACTTTACGACAAGTTGACTTCTTATAAATGACAGACTTTTATGTTAAATCATATCAGAAATATGTGCTAGGTATCTTAGGGACAGCATTATTTGGTACAGAGCGCAATTTAGCTTTTGTGTACAATGATATCATCTTCTTTTATCACTTATGTTGTTGTATATTTGAACTTTAAGGCATCTGTCATGTGTTATCTTCTAATTGTAATAATTCAATCTTGATTTTTATCTTTCAACTATCTTATTAGAATCGTTGTATTTTTCAAGCTTTCTTTATGTATTACTTAATACTTCAATCTTTTTTTTTTGTTTCTCTTATACACAATTATGTACACGTTTACGTATTGTTCCTTTTTCTTTTTTTTTGTAACACATTATTTAAAAATGTTTCAAAAATTCAAAGTCTGCTTCTAACATGCGGAAATTGCTCCAGATTAAATTTGATTAAAAAATTATATCTTATAATAAAAAAGATAAACAGCAATAGCTCTGAAGATTAGCTCTGAAGATGATTATCAAAAAAGCAGCCCTGAAATTCCTTCCTTTTCCGTTTCTTTAGCGGCCGATCTTTAATGTCACACTGAATCGGCTGAAAAATTGAAATAATTCGTATATAATTTTCATTATATTACAAAATGTAATAATATTGCTTATAATGATTAAAATTCATTTTAAACGCTGAAAGAACTTTTAAGCTTATCAACAGGTTTGTAACAAACACGTTATGCCCACGAGTTTGTTCTGGAATTTTGTTTTCGAAAATGAGATATTTTTGGTAGCAAAGGAAGATGGAAAAGTGGACAGATTTGGCTTCGGTAAACATGCGTTGCGCACGATGTATGTGTATAATGTATTTCTAATATACATATACATATATAGTGATGCAAAAAATAGCGTTTCATTCGTTTTATTGAATAAATTAATTAAACAGCCAAATTAAGCGAGATATTTCACCCAATACTATTACAAATATTATGTGAAAATACAAGAATTGAAATTCGTTATTTTTACGATTTACGCATTCAAATTGTTTACAGTTACGAGATATAGAAAACGTGTGTTATATGTTACAAATGATTCAAAATCCCATATATTTTGTGGTAAATTTTAGCACAGCATTGTTTTTTCTTTTATATTTTAAATAAAATTAAAATCATAATATTGCTTATTGAAAACAACAACGTTTTAACAATTTCAATTCTTTGTAGAATTAATAATATTTAAGAATGTAAGTTTTCTTTAGGCAACTCCATTCAAAGAGTGTGTAGGTCAGGTTTCAGAAGCCTTATTCTTAGGTGCATTGCAACATGCAAACTGATTGCTAATAATGTTTCTGTTACCACCTACACATGCATATGGTACAATGGTAACATCTATATATGATAATGTTCTAAATATTTCTAGTTCAGTTTTTCTGATTATTTTTTCTCCCTTACATAGATTTTACCATACGATTCTCGAGCAAGAAGATTATTTGTAACATCTGGTGGTTTAAAAAAAGTGCAAGAAATCTATGCCGACCCTGGTTCAATGCTATCAGAATATATACAGATTATCAATTGCTGTTTTCCAGAAGAAATTGTCAGGTTATTTTTAATTATACATTTCTTTTGAATATTATTTCAATCGAAAGGAATTACAGATACGAATATTGTTGATGTTTTGTTCGAAAAATATTGGTAGGAAATTTATTGTTACACCAATGAATGCGCACCATGTTAAACAATAACGTGCAATAACTATAATTTAGAAATTACTAAGCAAGACTATATTTTGTTATTTTCGAATTACCAATATCATTTCATCAAAATGCATAATTACTTAACGCATTATGCTGTCTCAAAAATAGTTTTTGCTAGTTGATAAACAAATTCTTCCTCAAAAAATTAATTAAAGTACTGGTGCGCATATGTGCAGAAGTGTAATGCATATAAACATAATAGTAAAAGCAGATAATTATAAAAAAAAAACACTAGTTGCATTTGACATAACCCCAGTAGAGATTTACTTACTGAGGGAAGTCGGAAACGTGAGTTGCCTTGTCGATGAAAAAGTCCAGTCTTCTCACAGTCGTTTACACGAGTAGCGAATGCAAATAACTGCTGCTCCGTTTCTGGATCGCGTGTCTTAATTTAAATCGGGCAGGTAATATACGGCATGACCGCCATGTTGTCACAGCTGATCGCATTGGAAAAATATAAACTTGGATTTTAATGGATCAATAATATTACGCGAACTCGATGACTTTTATAATCGTTGTAGAATAATTCAGTTGAGTAATTCAAAGCGTTGTACTTAGATTTATCATCAATTGTTTAATAGAACGTTGAATTAACTTCGTCGATCTCTAAATGTATTTTCGTTTTCACTTCATTTTGCATTATTAAATCTTGTCAATTTATAAATAATTTACATATATAAATGAACGTATTTTTTTTAAATTCAACGCTCATTATTTATTGTTTGAATAATATCATTAAAATGTTTTTCGTTCTTTTCTATTAGATTACGAACTCTTTAGAGCTGTTACTTCACTATATAGTTTACATTCTGATTTTAGATATTATTCTCCTGGATATCCAAGCAGTCTTCTGGAAGCTGTAGAACAGTATCAACCGAAATGCCCTTCTTTATTTGCAATGGAAGAACACTTATCGTCTGATATTGATTCTAAATCTTCGCTGTCGTCTTTTACCGAAGAGGGCTAAATTAGTATTTATCACGATCGTAAATCCAGTGTAACCTGTGATCGCATATGTATGTATATTACTCAAGAGGAAATGAAAGTAATCATTTAAGAGATATTACCGAATAAATTATTTAAATTCTTTTAAAAAAATTTGTTACGACGCTCCGCGCCCTCAAAAATATTTATGTTACACTGGAGAAAGATATTTATAGCAGGTGCTATTTCTAATGCGATTTATATAGACAGTTATATAATTATAAGTATTGGATTTATTGACTGTACGAAGTAAAATACAATTAATCGACATGACTTTTCAGGAAAGTAGAGTTGCGACTTTAAAATACGCACTGGAAGAAGGGCCCAACAAAATTATTTTCATTCGCCAACATTTTTCTTAACGATTTGCTTTAATAGCGACTAATTTGTTAAGAATTAGCAAGAATGTACTGAAATATGTTTATATCACAATTTTCATACTTTATTTGAAATAGTAATGTGGTATTATGTTTAGAAATTATCGAATTTATTACAAGTACATAAGTATGATCCTTTATTCGACGAAACATGGACCAATGACAGATCAATCGCACGTGTCGCGTAATATGTAACGTATACTTATTAATACACTGCAATTCAACAAGATTAAAATATAATTGAAACACTTTTAACATACAATTTTGGAATTGTCTTTAATATCTGTAATTTGATAATATTTGTGTGCAGTTTTACATATAAGTAGTTACATAGAAAGTAGTGTTAACTGAATAGTTGACTGAAAGTTGTTAGGTTATGAAAAACAGAACGTGTGCAAATAAAATTGTGTTGTAAATTGTGTTTGATTATTTGGAACTGTGTTACAAATTGCGTTAAATAAATTGTAAAAATTATTTCGCTATGAAGAGAACTAAGTCGAAAAGTAAAGAACCAGCAACAAATGAAACGTTTGCAATGAAACGTGACACCTCGAAAGCAGTGTACAATAAAAAATTAAGTGTACCCATGAAGAAAACCAATTTAAAAGGTAAACGAGTAACAAATGAAGCGTTCACGAAGAAACATAACCCTTCGAAAACATTGTACAAGAAAAAATTTACTGCACTCGCGAAGAAAACCAACTTAAAAAGTAAACAAGTAACAAATGAAACGTTCACAAAGAAACGTGACCCTTCGAAAGTATTGTATAATAAAAAATTTACTGCACCTTTGAAGAAAAAACGCCAAAATAAATATGATCCTAAAGAAGAGTCCAGGTATGACAGCAACAATAATATCAAAAGTGTTTTAATCTATAATTTATGTAATTTATAGTGTTATGTTTATCTCATTTCTCCTAATGCAGGTTAGAAAGAATTGTATTTGGTGATCCAAGTGATGTTATAAGCAACTTAGAAGATGAGGAAAATGTAATCACATCAGATACTAAAAAAACTAAAAAGAACATTCCTATAAAAGACATAAATAAAGATTCGAAAGAAGCGGCATGGGTTGATGAAGAAGATGTTCGATGTTCGTATGTATATCAAATTATACAAAAGAATTGTTATTTAGTAATAGAAAAGAATATCACATTTAAATAACGCATATTACTTGAAAATTAATCATGCAAATTGCATGTTTCACTAGTGTGGAGGATGCAGCAAAAGCACAAAATCGTAAAATCGCAGAAGATGCGCCAGAAAATTTATATAAAGATTATTTATCTAACAAATACAAGCGAGTTGTAGGTACTCCAAAATGGGCTGAACCTAAAAAAGTTGACCAAGACTTGGATGACCTAGACATTGAAATATTGAAGGTACTAATGATTATTTTTAATAATCTTTTGGTCTTTAGGTTTAAATTTGTCTTCCATTCATTTAGCATAGTTGTCATTTGGAAAAAGCGAAAGAAAAAAATTTGCCAAAAAACATAATTGATATAAAGCCAATGACAGCAATTAATAGACAAACACATACAGAAGGACCTGTTGTATCAAGTGTTGAATTTCATCCATCCTCTACTGTAGCCTTGGTTGCTGGTACATCTGGAGTTTTGTCCATCTTTCAGGTAAATGCATAAATATTAATTATATTTGCATTTGAATTATAGAAAATCTATGAAAATATGATGTAATTACAGATTGATGGTATTGAAAATAATAAACTGCATACAATGCAATTTAAGAAGTTTCCTATTAGTGCAGCAAAATTTTTAAGAGATGGTACAGAAGTATTGGTTGGTTCACAGTATTATCCACATTGTCATTCTTACAATTTAATAAGTGGAAAAACATACAGAATACAATTACCACATGGGGTTACTAATATGCAGGTTTGGAAAATTATTTTTAAAATTATGCAATCACTATTTTTATAGTAATTATCTAATTTCTATAAAAAAACAAGATTTTTAAATTAATTAGAAATATGAGATATCTCCTGATGGAAAATTATTAGCACTTTGTGGACGGTTAGGTGAAATTTTCTTGTTAACGGCTTCATCTAAAGAACTTGTTGGTACTTTGAAAATGAATGCAAAGTGTAGAGCATTATCCTTTATGCCAGATAGTAAAACACTTGTTACACATGGTGGTAAGTTCCTTCTACAAGTAATTAGTAGTTATATTCAATTTTGTTTGTGCTTATCTTAATTTTATTTCTTATTTTTCTTTGACCAACTGAAGACAGCAATGAAATGTATATTTGGGATGTAAATAGTCGTGTATGCATTCATCGAGCTGTAGATGATGGATGTTTGTCTTGTACTTCTATTGCAATGTCTCCAAATGGTCAATTTTTAGCAACAGGTAGTAAAGAAGGTGTAGTTAATTTGTATGATACTAAAACAGTGCTGCAGAATCAGAATCCAGCCCCTTTGAAAATTGTTTTGAATTTTGTGACATCAATTACCAGTTTAAAGTTTAATCCTTATTCTGAAATCTTAGGAATGGCTTCAGACAAAAAATATAATGCATTTAGAATGTTACATTTACCATCTTTTACTGTCTTTTCGAATTTTCCCTCATTTCAAACAACTATATCACTGCCCGAAGCCATTGATTTTTCACCAGGTAGTGGTTATTTAGCAATTTCTAATAGGTCATATAATGCCATGCTATTCAGATTAAAACATTATGGAAATTATTAGACTACTAGCATCTTACAGATTACATAAAATATTATTACAAATTTTAAATAAGAAGATCCAAACTAAAAGAAAATCAATGACATATATGATTTAATTAGAAATGATGTATTCAAAAATAAATGTTGACGTATGTTTAGTGGTTGAAGATATTTTTTTTTATTTGCTTTGTATATAAACAAAGCAAATCTCCATTTTTTATTTGTCAAAACAGCTGTTTTGACTTCCTGTCATAATAGCAGTAAGTCCTTATATTATTTGAAATTATACAATATTATCATCTTTAAAATATATAGAATGATTTTTATCAATAAAACATTGATTCTTATAAAATCCAATGTACATAACAGAAGGTATAAATATACAATTTAGTAATATTTATAAAATGTAAATTAAAACTTATAATAATTATTTTTAATATATTTTTATAGTATTTGTATCAAAAGGATAAAAGCCAAAAAGCAAACCTCTTAAAAATCTTATAATTAAAGTATGTATTATAAACTATTGTTGATATGGAAAAAAAGGATGAGGCAATATATATAAATAAGATCTATAAGAAAAACTCAATTACCACCTTTGGTCAATTCTGTAAAAAAAATTATTTATAGAAGTATATTTTATCATATGTGATACAATATATAATATATACGTGTCTGTGTGTCTATAAACGCAAGCGTGTGCATTCATATATATATGTATATATGCGAAGTACATAATAGTTGTACATATGCACACGCATGTCGTGGTTTATTTACATAACTATTTGGTTTATGATCTTTTCATTAATATTTAATATAATTTCGAATCTCGATTTTTAAAAAGTTCAACTTCCATGTAAATTTACTTGTACACTTAATATTGTTACATTTTATCTTATGTACGTACAAAATATTTACTACAGTATATACAGAACTTTTTGACCATTTGGTCACTAAACAAATTTTCTTTTAAGTCTTTGTCTCTTTCTTCAATGTCGAAGTTTCTATGTTAGTTTGTTCAGTGTCTATATTCCTTTGGTGAATAGGTGTTAGGAACACTAGCTATTGGTCCCCAGCAGTCGTTGCAAGAGCACTAGTATCTCCGCTACTACTTTCTACTATAAGCATTACAGTTTCTGCAGCACCTCTTACACATTCCACTTGATGACCTGCCCAATCTTTGCGTTGACAAAATGTAGAGCAATAAGGTGTTCGTCTACATAAGGAGCATTCCGCAAATGCTTCTCTGTTACAGTTGGCACACTGGAAATATGCAAATACTGTGAAGAAGTAGTAACAGGTATATGAATAGAAAGTACTTGATTATACTAATAATTGTTCCTTACCTTTTTATTGTGGGTATCTGATGCTGGTTGTAGACCAACAGTTTCAATAACATCCCCTCTACCCCCTAATTGTGCCACTAACGCTTGCTCTCTTCTTTGTTGCCTATTTACTTCCTTAGCTTCATCTAAAGTACGTCTAAATTCATAAGCCAATTTTAACATTTTATTGGACATTTCATCAAGCTTTTTAAATACATCATCGGTTTGTCCATTTTCAGTTTGGTGTACATTTTGAACGACAGTATCTTGATCTTGCGGCTGTTGTACAACTAAACCGTCCGTTGAAACAAACTGTGGCCATACTTCTTTATCAGGTACAACAACTTCACCATCACTTTCATCGTTGTTACTACCATCGCGTGAATTATCGCTTTTAAGTTTTCGAGACGGCGTTTCTCCATCAGATGTATCTCTGGCCCTCCTTCTACGTTTATATGGTGTAAATAGCCTAACAGGACCTGTCTAAAATACATAAATGTTATACTAGACGAATCGACGCCGTGAATTTTTAAATAACATGGTGTACTAACTGCACTATCGTCATCGCAACATGCCGCGCAAGTGCAAGAGGTAGCGTGTGGCTTTAAAATTTGCTCGTCGATCAACGTTTGCAAGCTTCTGCCACCAAATCGAATACTTCGTTTCCAGTCTTTACTGGATGCTCTCCCACAGAGGGCTTCAAATTCACTTGGCGTATACCAATTCTGTCCAAGCTTGATACATCTTCCTCTTCCTCCAGATCCAAATCTACTTTTATGTAGATCTGCATTTGTATTTTTACATCTAACAGGTAATACTGCTAAATTAGCCGATTCTGCCCAACTACATATTGGTTGAGTATTAGCTGCAGAAACATGAATTTGTTCAGATTCTGCCTCTTCTGTACTGTTTTGAATTACTATGTGTGTTGCTTTTAATTCTCCGTTCCAACGTAAAGGATCTGTATCCTTGTCGTGTCGTGGTTCACAGATGAATCCGTTGTCCACACATAGCATCTGCTTAAACTGTCCTGACCCAGGTAACTAAAAACAAAAAGAGGAATTAATGAACAGTTAAAAACTTTTTACATACTTAAACATAGATTATTTAATTCACTTTAACATTACAGTTATTTTACATGTACACATATGTGCAATATTAAAATGAAACATAAAAATCAGGTGACTATTCTAAAGACAAGCATAACTATTATTGGATACAAGGAAGACTAGAACATTTAAGCAATAAAGTTATGTAAAAACTTTTACTGTTGCATCTATAAATTTGATGGAGCTCTGGTTGAATCTTCTTCAGTGGCGAAAGAAAAATATTTAATCTTTAAATATCAGTGAGGCAATTTTGATTCACCAAAAACTATCTAATTAGGTAATGTTTGCAGATGTTTGTCTTAAAACTAGCTGTTGGCACTGAGGACTTTGTTGTAGCCAAAAGTATAGCTCGAAGCGATTGTAGTCCAAAAAGTAACACATGTTCAGTGTTGCAATGTATGGACAAGCGCACTGTAAGCGCGTTAATACTGTGTACACAGGTATGCACGTAGTTACAGTTTACATGTATACACGAACACTATAACTCCACCTTGTTTATCAGCGATTCTTTAACGAGAAACTTGACGGATTGTTAGAAAGTCCGTTCTATACTGAACATGTACAATCGTATCGAGAAGAGGTAAAGTTTAACGAGGAGTCCGTTGTTTCGAGGTACCTGCAACTGGTCTGATGTGATGACGTTGAAGGTCGTGCCGTTGGTCGAATTCGCTACACCGATGATAGAACCAACGGGTAAAGAAACCGGTACACCAACTCCAGGAACACCTGGAACACCCGGTACTGGAGTGACGCTCGCCGTCACGGCGACGGGATGCGCCTCGTGCTCGGTCGTTAGGGCAGACGCCTCCTCGGTCTCGCTCGTCAACGGTTCGGACATGTCCGGTAGCACGGCGACACTTTCCGATGTTTGACTCTCCTCCATTTCGGCTGTTCTCGCCTCTCGCACACACTATGGCGTCAGCGCACACTCAACACAGCGCCACGGATCCCTCGCTACCTGCGATTACTCGCGATCACACAAGTTCGAGTTTACTCGACACGCATCCAAACTAACCACAATCGAATCGAAGTTGAAGGTGTCGCCAAACGGAACGGACGTCAATATAATCATACTGTTATTATTTTCTTACAGTTCGCAGCGAAATCATCGTTGTTCCCATCGAGTAGATATTATATCTATAAATCTATAATGTGAAGAGCCATCTTTATATATTTCGAGCGCCTCGTTTAAATTCTTTCCGTCATATTTCGACGATCTGCCCGTGATGATACTGGTTTCAAAGTGTTCGTAGTAATCAAGCTTTCTTAATGATTTTCACGATGTAAATTAAATAAACTAAAGTACGAATACCAGATTTAAATAACGTGACACCCATTTTCGAAATATAGTGATCTTAACCTACTTTTAGATGTCAGTTCGAACGATCGTTGATAGTAAATTATGAACGAAGCTTTCAGTCCAAATGGAAAGGGGGAATCGATTAATGCATTGATAATCTTCCTACATACATACAACTAAGTCGATTTTTATTAAAAATCACAATCCTTATTAGTACACATTTAATCAGCAATGTGTTCAAACGAAGAAATAAAAGATTTAACTAACCAGGATGCAGAAGGCATAGATGATATTTTGGAAATGTTCGATGAAATTAAATCGGAACCATTAGGTATATATGTACAATAATTGCTAGTATTTGAAATTTATCAAATGGTGTTAGTAACTCATAACCTTGCATATGCTTCGTTATCAGTTGTTGCATAGATTTCCGTACAAACTTTGTCAATTTGTTTTACAGTTAAAAATAAAAATAAAATGTTATACAAGATATTGAAAAATCCAGAAATGCTTTATTAAAAAGTTTTTAAAATGTCTACTATCATTAGCAATGTGTTTACTTAACAATGAAATAATATATGTAGTAATATTATTTATTGCATAGTAGGTTTAGTTACGATTTTATCTAATTTTATTAAATGCAATAACTACTTGATCAATTGATGTATTTCAAGTATGTATTTTCATATTTTCAATTTTATCTTTTAGTCTCTCGTATAAAAATCAAAAGGTCTAAGGTCACGGTGACCTTAGAGACTAAGAGACCGTTATCCTTCGTCCGATCTATTTTGGAAAATAATTGTACGCGAAAACTAAAAGATGAGCATTTACGTATTCTTCGTATCTTCAATATAAGTTTTTAATTAAGCATTTATGGAATTTTTATTGTATCAACACGTAATATATTGACAATGTTTATAAAAAAACTGTAGAACACGTACAATATATTAAATGTTTTTTAGACAGTTCCTCGAATCAAATTTCATCGACGGAAACCGAATTTCGTCTAAAGTCGATGAAAGAATTTTCAACGGTAGCTACTCAAACTCCTTTAACGTTGATCAGCCTTACTCTGATACAATCGTCATCGGATAAACAGTTTATCGACTCGACAACATCACCCATGCATTTTAATGAAGAGTTATGTGAAAATGTGAAGTCCTTTTCCTGTTCCCTTGTTAGAAATCAAGTACACTCTGTACCACTTTATTTTCAATGAAAAAATAGATTTATATTATATTATATTATATTATATTATACCTGTATTTAATGAGCAATTAAAATTTGTAATTTATTTAAGATGTCGATTACACTCAGCCACGAAACGGAAACACAAGGAACATTATTGCATCCATTATTGACAAGTTCGCGACCCAGATCATCAAGAGATACTATTTTGCAAATATCGACCTCGTTCTCTTCGAACGTACTTGGGCTTAGAAACGAAGTGTTAACTGTAACTACTGATTACGATAGTCCAATATCTGATACACATAGTGTGTTGATAGACACGATCGATCAAGATGGTATATCATAATTAATTACTCTATATCTTCGTAGCAAAATATATTTATAATTATAATAAATTTATATTCTATTAAGCTAATCTAGACTTGCATTTGTCCGTACGAGATACATACGAGCCTTCGCATCTATTGGACTTAGCATTATCGAATGTTGAATCAACGAGTAATAATGTGTTCACATCTAGAACAGACCATCGATCATGGAACATCATCAAGTTATTACACAGTTGCTTAGGGTGCATACTTACTGCGAATAACGAAGTATGGAGTGTTTACATAATATAATTATATGGTTTTATTTGATAAAAAAGCAAGTTGTAAGACATCGCGATTCGCGCGATAGCCAGATGCATGTCCATACATGAGGGATGCACCACCCACTTATTCCACGATATACATGTCCCGTGCAACAACAATGCGTCGAAACTGGAGACCCTTTCGATCGACAAATCGATCTTCTTTCACTGCCCCGATGCCTCCTCCCAGTTACGCGCAAACTCAGGGTATTTCCCTTACATCTTATTCCATGAATGGTCCTCTCAGAGTTTCACGTAATTAAGATATATTTTGAAAATAATACTTTATTTTGCAAAAGAGATGTTTCTTTAACAATTACTGATAAAACGATATACTTTGTAGCGAACACAAGCAGAATATGGTTCTCAAGGCCCACGACTGCAATATGTCCTCGATGCACTACGATTATTGTCACAACTATAGAAGCTCGGCAATCTATAATTACTCATATTATTGCCATTGCATTGTTTTTTTGCGGGTATCGAAGTTTTATCTCGTAAAACAGTGATTATAAATTTCGATGGTTACTTTTAGTTCTCTCTTTTTCACCACAGTTCGAATGTTTTACTTGCAGATGCTGGCCATGTTGCATGATACCGTATTGCATAAACACATGCAAAACTATCGATCATTATTGTCCTGTATGCCATGCATATCTTGGAACTTACAGACCATGGTGACAAGCACTCAGAAAATAACGTAGAAAGTTTACTTTCCCGCTTACTAAGTTGTACACATACATGTTATACGTACATATATGTACTTATCGAGTCATTTAGTGTTTCATATGAAGCAAGAGTAAGGCGGATCTTACAGCGTGTTGGTGTCGCATCTAATAATAAAAATGACAGTAGAAGTTTCCAATTAGCGTTTATTGCGATCTAATTACAGCTATTAAAGCAAAAATGCAGTCTCAACTGGAAGAGTAAACACAATGGACAAGTGTTCGAAATTTGTCGTCCGTAAAATTTCTCGGCTTTCTCTCATTTTGCTTACAAACGGACGCTCAATTAAAGCAAATAATTTTAACGCTCCCTTAAATTTACCGTGAAATATTTAGACCGTATAAACACGTTCTTAGGTATATTGGCCTTCGAGCCTTTGTCTTCGTTAGTTGAGACGCGATTTTCGTCAGGCGAGCAACGCTTTGTGATTAAAGAACAGCCAATAATGCGTAGACATTATTTCGTTATATTTTTATTATACTTCATCGCAATGTATGTTAATATTGACGCGTGGAATACTCTGAGAAGATTCCGACAAATTTGGCAAACAAAAGACAATCGTGCAAACGAGTCGTTGTCACCTGATCCGCTAAAAAATAAATTACAATCTTTTAAGTTCCAAAATAATGTAGCAAGTCATGCTGGCAGAGAAAAGCGACGTAAGTTCAGTAGCTATTTTTTTCTAACATATTCAGCCAGCTGGAATAACATTGTTTTCTTTGTTGAATCTAGTTTTTCCTTTATTGACTGTTGTAAAATTTGACAATAACGTTTGCGTTGGACTAAATGGTGAAAATGGTACTTGCGTCGCAGTGTCGGAATGTTCGCAACGCGGTGGTATATCAAGTGGAATCTGTGCAAATGGTTACGGAGTTTGCTGCATTGGTACGTTCTCTTTTGTTTCTTCATGTTTTTTAAAGCATATTTGAAGACGATTTCATGTATTTTTCATTTACTTAGTAACCGTATCCTGCGGCGAAACAACCAGCAACAACAATACTTACTTCGTTAACCCGAATTATCCATCGACTTTCGATGATACCACATCTTGCCAATTGACACTTGTTAAATCGCATCCAAGCGTATGTCAGTTTAGGTGAGCTACTACTTTTATGGTAATTCTTCACTCGATAAGTAAAGCTTCAAATACAATGTTTTTTATAGATTAGATTTCATTCAGTTTAATATAAGAGGTCCGGAAATGACCAATCACCAGTGCATCTATGATCAATTTATCGTTTCTGGCGGCAATCCAGTGTCCACTATATGTGGAAGTAATACCGGAAATCATAGTACGTATGGTTTTATTTTTTAACATTTATAAGGTGAACATTAAAAATTTTTAATTTACACACAGTGTACGTTGATGCTGGACTCGGACAAACGAATCCCGTTACACTAACGTTTGTTACAAGCGGTCATTCATTTCCTCGATCATGGAAAGTACGAGTTTCTCAAATCCGCTGCGATACCATGTACAGGGCCGAGGAAGGATGTTTGCAATATTTTACAGGGATATCCGGTGAAATAAAATCATTCAATTACGATTCTGTTACTGGATTGCAGTTGTCGAATCAAGATTACAGTATTTGCATTCGAATGGAAAGAAACTTTTGTGGTATTCAGTATATGACATGTCCAGTTGATGATAAAGAAGGTATCACGTAGATGGAAGCGATGATAAAAAGTAGTACGCGGTCTCGAGTAGTTAATAATTTATTTTTATGTTTCTTAATAAGGTGAAGTGATGGTACCAGGCAATGGAATATTGGCTGCACAAATGATGCGCATTAGTAATGCATTTACATTGACGGGAAACACACAATCAACACAGATAGCATCGATGACAGGCGCAGCTTGTCAAAGCGACTGGCTAACAATCCCATGTGCGTCTAATATAGGTAGATTACCGACCACCATGATGACCTGTGTCGATCGGATATGTGGAGGGACGTTCAACGCGGAAAACCAAAATCTGAATGCGTCTTCCATCATTAGTATGTATAATCGTATGTAATACAAGTAGAGATTTTACTGTACTTAATTTACTTTAACTTCTGATTGTTAGGTACCGTGAAACCATTTAGATTAATTTTTCACACGGACAGTCTCGAAGCACCAAATGATGTCGGGAACAGAGGGTTCTGTCTGAATTATATACAACAGCCTTGCACGACAAAGCTGAGGTGATTTAATTGATACATTAAGGAGGTAATTAGAAAAAGAAAGTAGTAATAGTATTGACGTAACACACAGAAATTCTGACCCTTTATTCGCACACATTTAAATCTATAAAATGATTAACACGTTGTCAGTATTAACAGTTTAATGTGAGAATTATTTCGTTTCTATGTTTTCAAATCAAAGTTCCGTTGATGGCAACGAAAAGAGGTAATTGTCGCATTTGTATAAATACAATCATTATTTACAATTACTCGTGATCGAGGCACCCAAACGCATCATTTCACAATTCGACGAAACTGCTTTGATTACATCGCTACATAACAATAATGTAAAATAATATCACAAATAGAGATAAAAGCTTGTACGTAAAATAGAGGTAGGTTTAGTTTCAATCTTTGGTAGATGCTTAATTTCAATTGATTATACGTATCCGCTTGTGAAAAAAAACGACACGACATTGAATACTCGATGCATAATTACTATTAGAAGTCATGATTAAATCATTCCTGTTCGCAATAGACTTTCTAATACTGTAATGTGTCGATCGATTGTCACTTTTATCCTCATTTTTATCATCACACTGCATTGAATCGCACCGAAGGTCGATATTATGGTCCATATTATTCGCGTTGAGTTTAGTTCTATATTGTCATTTTTCAATGAAATTTGTTTTCCGCGTAAGCATGTGCTATTCGTTGAATAGAGTTGCCGATTAAGTCTTATTACAGGCCGTTAAAAGTTCACGGAGGCATATACGAAGAACGTTCATTGCCACACAAGTTATACACACGTGTATAAATACATGTATTAGACGGTAGTGTGATGATAATGTGCAAAACGTTTTATCATTACTCACGAAAAGAAGTTCTCATTAGAGATATTTTTCTTTAAATCTGTAGTCAATTATAGAATTAGTCTGTGGTGCAACGTATTACTTATCAAATGTTCTACAATTCTGATACTCAAAACTGGTATCAGCGAGAACCGTTATATCTATAAAAGTTACAACATTATTTTGGTTCTAATAACTGTTACAGTTAGAATGGATATATAACAGCTTGAAACAGTTAAGTTTGGAACCGTTTCAATCCCGGATTAAAGACATGTTTAATTTCTTTCAGTATGGAACGTTAGATGGATTTTGGAATGATGAGTCTTACTTATTATTTCGAGATAAAAGAGTGTATACGTGCTTGCGTGTTTGTATGTATCAAGATATTAAGAGTCCTTCGCTATGCTCGCTTTCATGAAGTACGTTACCATGTCGATAGGCAATGGGAATACGATCGTTGAATTTTTCTCCGCCGAGATAGTGTTCAGAGTCTGGAAGCGATAAAAAAAAGAGGTAACGAGAATGATTGATAACGTGTAACAGAAATAGCATGTTAGTAAATAAAATCGTATCGATGAGTTGTGATCAGTACGTACTTGCAAGTAGCGAAGCTGTAACGCGGCAGGTGAATCACCGATCACCTCTGACGCTTCTCTTAACGCACGACTAGCCTTTTGTTCACCTTCTGCTGCGATTACCTGCGTATTAACAGAATAGTGGACGTTGAATCCTAATTTCTTCTCGAAAATTGTTATCAAAGCTTATTAGGAAGATACGAACCTTAGCGCGGGCTTCACGAGCAGCTTCAGCTTCTGCAGCCATCGCCCTTTGTAATTGGACTGGCAATCGTACATCCTTTCTGCGGTGGAAATTAATCAAATCTATTTGTGCGAAAATGTAAAACGATTACATGTGTTGAGCATTTCACTTACATTTCGACTCGTTCCACTTTGATTCCCCATGTATCGGTAGCTTCGTCCAAAGACACCTGATATTCAGTTTTATTTTACACCCACGCGTAATTTTTATAATTCATTCATTCGTTTTTAATTCATATGTATCTCGATTTCGGAAATGATGCCAGTTCAAATACCTGCATATTCCCGGAAATTGTTTCGCGTTCGCTGAGGATCTCGTGGAGCGGTCTGGTCCCCATTGTATTTCGTAACGTCGTTTGGGCCAATAGTTTTGTACTGTGGTGAGCGTTCTCCACGTTCGTAATCGAAATTGTTGCGTTATTCACGCGATAATACACGACCGCGTCAACCGATACCGTCACGCTGTCTTTCGTTAACACCTGGTTCCAAATGAAAGTGTTTTATAAGTTCTTTTATCTAATTGAATGCATCAAACTTGTATCGATTTACCTCTTGAGGTGGTACATCATACGTTCGTGTACGTAGATCGACCCGAGCGTAATTATCCACGCAGGGTAAAATGAAAAAGATGCCTACAAACGATAACCAGCGTTCTCAATGAATACTTAATATCGACGCATATCCGAATATGATCTAATTGTATTTTTACCGGGTCCTTTAGCGCCACCGGAAAGAAGTCGTCCTAAACGAAATATCACAGCTCTCTCGTACTCTTGTACTACCTAAACAATTTCAATGGTCTTTAAACATTTTTCTATTTTATTTTTTCTTTCACCGCCAGTTATTAGACAGAGTTAGTTTTCATAAAAGAGGTTTACTTCAAAAGACAAAGTAGCAGGAAGCACGACTTTAAATATCTAGTAAATGCGCCTGTACGACTATTACCATTAGTACATGCGTACACGAAACATTTTTATAGCCGCTTTCAATGGAGTAACAATCTTACAAATGAAATGCTGATTTCGATATTGGTTTTACTTTGATTTTCAAAATTATCTTTTGAAATTTCTCTAAGAAATGGTTTAACATTCTGTGGAAAATTACGCAGTAGAATATGCGATATTGATTGAACTAATGTTTTTCAGACAGCGAGCGGAGAGTGAATGAGAGTGTGATCGTCCATCTAATTATAAGGCAACTATGAAAAGAGGGTTAACGGCTGGTGAATGGAAATCGTGCGATGCTCGGGACGAGTGTACGAGGTGCAGGAATAGACTAAGGTAAAAAGGTAATCGAGATATTTTTAACTACAGCGAGGAACGAAGAGAACGCTGTAGATACTTCGTATATTCGTCCTATTTAATAGCCGTATTAAAGCAAAAAAACCAATTCTGAAAACTAGGTTAGAAGCGAAACGGAACCAACTTCGAATGAATCATTTGTATGTCTAACTGTGCTGAAACTCACCTTGAAGCAGATTAATAAGGAAAAAGGCATCGTTAGAATCACGATAACCCAAGATAGCGCCACGAGAATATTTTTGCAGGTGGTATTTTCTGCTTGCATACTTTCTTCTCCTAAAACATAGCGAAATACGATCCATCCAGATCAATTTTTTTCATTGCACATTATGAAATGTAAATAGTTACTACTGTCTTCAATCATTTTTAAATATATTTAAAGTTGAATTGCAGATTCAATGAACTAACCTATTTATACATCATTAAACATAGATGGGAAAACTAAGTAATACACAGAGGAAGTATAGACTTATTATAGGAATATTAACATTGATCTTTACGATTGAACTTTTTCCATTGATTTTATGAATACCTTCGGTACATTCGCACACGAATCGATATATACGTATTGTGTGTACAACCTACATTCAGAAAATTCAAACTTCATGCAAATTAAAGATCACGACAGAGAGTCACATAATATAGCAATAAGTTTTAGAATGTACAGTATTTTCTGATTAAAGTGAAATTATGTATGCGTTAACCGAGATACGTGTATACGAATCGAGTAACGTATCGCTTTCTGACCGTTAAATCGAAATTAAAACAATTTATCACACATGACACGTAGATAATTTGTTGATATTACGGGGATTGGCGTGAAAGGAAATCGATGCAAGGTATAAATTATGACACAATTCGCAGTACAAAATACATAAAAAAATTCCTAATATTTCTGTTAATTCGTAGCGTCCGCTTACCGGCCGTCATCTCGCAGCGGTTATTGTGCATAATCCTACCAGTCGAACGCGAGGACCACAATCTCTTCTAGTTCACAAAGTGTCCGTGAACTCTGAGAAAATAGGAGAGGGGAGTGGTAGTCTGTTTCACTATAAGGGGACCGAAACGAGACAGGACAAGCGTCGAGTTTGGACGTGTTATTCGCATCACTACGAGTAGTTGCCCAGCCAGTTCGTACTACTTGACCACCCGCCCATAGGAATACCCTGTCGTCTCCCCTTCTCGTGTAGGTATCTTCGCTGTTGCTCCTGTTAGGGTCTCTCACCGACTGCTCTCATTCTCCCTTTAGTCAGAGCGGCATGCGCAAAATGCGCGGACCCACCCTTTCCTAGATTCAACAAACATTTTCCTATTCTTTCCCTCTTGTCGTCCACCCCTGCGCTTTTCCCTTCCTTTGGCGATCTTTAATTATCGGCATCAATTTACCGAGGCAGTAATTAACAATCCGTAACGGTCGCGTGGCAAGCTATGATGAAGACATTTTTTGATCATCTGCCAGTACATTACGTGCATATTTGTTATCGGCTACGTGCAATACAGCTCCCATTCGTTCCCGAGATATTTCTATCGATTTATTCTTAGAAACTCATAACACGTGCTAACAGTTATGCACAGCGGAATACACGATGCACAAGGTTAATACTAGTTATTGCTATGTAGGTTGTCTGTACCAAGCGAACAGTGAATTGCCTGGTTCACGAGGAAGACAAGCGCGATCCAAAGAATCCATTTCTTTGCAACTAATTGTACACTTGACGATGATGACGATTCGTCTATATTTAGAATACTAATTTAGAGTGCGAACTATTACAGAGTAATAGGCGACCTTTTACGTTTCCGTTAAGTAGATACGTAATACGTTTCTTGCAGAGTGTAAGGAGAAATTTGACCTTCTTTACACTTGATTAATACTTTATGTTGCGTAGTCCAACAGCGTGCATGTTACGTATAGACATAGGTACCTTCGATCTTGCCGAATTTGATGAAGCACGTACACGTAAGCCGGAAATATTCGAGCGTCGAACAGAAAAAGTGATCGTCATTTTAACTTACCGCCAATGATACGATTTTGTATATCATCTGGCCGCGTGTTGATCTGTATCGTCGATCCGTTCCCATTGCTTAGAGTTGCCATGGGGATGGACATGGGATTCACACGGGAATCGTGTCTCGCCACCTAAATTGAAAAGCGAACAGCGTGTAAAATCTAGAAATGAAACTTAACGATGTCAACTTATAATCATGGTATAGAAATGAACCGATTAAGCATACATTTCACGTTCAAATGTGTTCGGAACAAAGCGCGAATTACCTTAATAAGAATATGTAACATTTGCTGGAAATTAACGCGTATTTTTTTTTTTTTTTTTATTAAGCTCTAGGACTAATTAATCGAGATAAACGATTGTTGTCTTAAAACAAATTTACTAAAATAAGACATGCAAACTGGTCGAGCATGCAAGAGCATTCCCATGCAAACACTTCGCACTTGTTTCACTATTGCACGATGCAAACCTGCTGTTCAAAATGTTGATACTTTGTCTTTGTTGTAACAGTGATCGCACTTAGTTCCCGCAATTGTAACGTGTTTATCAAATTCCCGGTATATACATTATACCAGAAATTGACGAAGATTAATAAAAGTGATTGCGTTTCGTGGTGAACTGTTTGGTTGTATACGAACGGATTGAATATAAAGAACAGGGTGCACAGAAACACGGTATTCACCTTGCGTCGATTGTTACGTGTCGTTGAAAGAACTAACAAGAGAAATGAAGGCAGCGTCGCGGTGTCAGAACGCTTTATACGGGGGCGGCCACCACCCCAACTATATGTACTTTGATATAGGAGAATACGCAGCTAATCGGTTTGCCATAACACACAACTTATGGATTTGTTTTCTTTTCGTCGTTTGCATTGTCGAAAAAGAAATTTGAATACTTCCCCCACTGTTGGGTAGAATATTGAACGGCTAAACATAAGCTCCTGGGGATGAGTGATGATTTTATGAAAAATCAATTAGACTAACAGCCAAGAGTCACACGTTTGCTGACCATTACGCATACGGAGTGCTAAATCTTAATATTCATGAATTTAAGAAAATTTAGTACGTGTTGTTGTCGCTAAACACATGCAAATCTATACGCGTAACTGACCTAGCATTGCTGTGTTTGGTATGAATTACAAAATCACACAAGCTTAAAGAAAACTCGTTCAGTATGGTAAATAATACCGATACACACGTACGACTCATTGGAGCAATAGACCGAGGAAGACACGTAGGAGCTACGTATATAACGTTTATAGCAGTCAAGGTCAGTAATGTAAAACGTGAGAACAAAGATTCTCGACAAGTTGAACGTAACTTCAATAGTGGCGTCCCTTCTACTATCGTTATAAACTAAAGGAAACAAGGGAGATAACTAATAAACAACGAAAGAGTTTATTAAGAGCATATTATTTATTAACATACTCTTAAAATGTAACCTTATAACAATATTACTGAATGATACATCGCACTTTGATCTGAATGCAGAAACTCGTCACTGACAGAAAGACTTCGGTGAACTGTTAAATACAGCATTGCAAAATTATATGTTAGGAATAACTGAAGTTTACGAACGATCGATGGGCTTGTTTTAAATCGTTCAATGAACATCGCACTAGTGTTCTTAAATATTAAGATACACCGATAAAAAGTGATGTATAAAAATGCACGCCGACATTGTGTTCCAGTTTAGCTGGTCGAATCGATATACTGAAAAAGGTGTTGCGAATACTCTGTCCCAGGTTTGTTAACTTCACATATCGTGATTACAGTTGCGTATTTTCTCGCGTGGCTTACAGTGACGCGGATGTAAATTCGAGACGCGATCCACGCAGGCGTACGTATACTATCCGTGCGAAGGAAACGTTTGTTAGGCAATTATTACGATGCGTTCATAGAACCTATCATGCGACATTGTACATGAAATATTTTCACTACTAATTTTGGTCTTTGTCACCGGGAGACACTGGGTAGTACCAGTTGAGGGAGATCGTGAAAATAGTCTTTGAAATACTGGCACGAAACTGTATGTAGTTCCATTTATGCGATTGCTTTGTATCGTTAAACACTTTACGTTTAAAACGCAAGACCTGCTTCGTTATAAGTGGTAAATATCTTCTCGATAGAGTTAGCGTAAGCTGCTGTCCTCAAATCCAAACCAAGGTTGAATTTCATGGCAGTTTTCATAATAGCCTGCAGCAAAATAAAAATACAATTGTTATCGTCAGTGCACTGAAAAACAATTTACAGTATAGGATTATGTAATCATGTTCTATCTATAGAACAGAATATCAAGGAAGAACTAGTTACCCTTGCAGATCTTTCCATAGTGTAGTCTAAACCAGAATGGACAATGTCTTTCTCAGATGCACCAGAGATGCGTTTCTGAAATGCTTCAGACGGTGTGACAGGGATTGGGCCACCATCACAACCGAACCTACGTTCCAGTGATTCTTGTACGGATTCTGTAACAAATTAAATCAAATATGTGATAACGTACATTGCTTAGATCGAACCGTTAATACTGTATACGTGATTGTACATACGTAGTAAGTGATAATTCGACTCCCTTTCGTACTTAAAAGTTAAACGACCGTATGACACGTGATTCAAATTCTTTAACCACTCGAAGAAAGAAACTGTAACACCACCAGCATTCATATACAAATCTGGTATAACTAAAATGTTCCGTTCGATTAAGATTTTGTCGGCGGCTGGAGTGGTCGGTCCGTTGGCAGCCTCGGCTATAATTTTTGCCTGAAAGAAACATTTAAAAAAAACATCGTTTAGAAACTGCCTCGGCTATTCTAGCGTCTCGTGTCTCATTAACACAAATGCAGGCTGGTGAGTCTATACCTGAATGCGACAAGCATTATCTTTGTTGATGACTTTCTCAATCGCAGCGGGTATAAATATATCACAAGGTTCGTACATGAGATTTTCACCCTCGTACGGTTTGGCACCAGGGAAGCCCACGATAGTACCTTTCTCTATCTGATAATCTTCCAGTTTCTGTAGTATAAATTACATTAAGCGTTCTCACTGATTAGGACATTTGAGGAAACTTGTCTACTCTGTATTAAATTTTGTGCAGCCACTTACTTTGGGATCGATGCCTTCCGGATTGGTTATTGCACCGTCGTACTCGATTACTCCTATACAACGGGCGCCAGCACGGTGCAGGTAACGCATTGTATGTAAACCGACGTTACCAAAACCTTGTACAATGAACGTCTTCCCCTTCCAGCCAGGTGTCGTACCTGATGGTAAATATTTATTATTTATTTTCGTTTTACTTTAATTTGTACTATCACTCATTACATTTTCCACCAACAGTTTCCGAGTGCCACGTACAGTCGGTGATATCGTCCATCTTATACCAATAGCACGAGTGTGCGACTCGATAAATTATGGAAATTCGTAATCGACTGTAAAATGTATTCAACCAATTCTAATTATGAACGCTCCTAAGTTATTTGCATCTGCTTTAGACGTACACACACCAATGTACTTTCGCATAAGTATTTGTATACATAGGATCTGGTGGTAAGCAGTATGAAACATGTTCATCACGTACCGACCATGCTCATGTAATTAGCTTCGTTGATGAAATTTTCCAGACCATGGAATAAACCACGGCCAGTTGCAGAAATGCGTCCATGAATTCCACCTTGATTAATAGGTTTTCCGGTGACGCAGGCGTGAGCGTTGATGTCCAAATGACCTATGGTCTTGGCGTATGTGTCAGCTATCCAGGACATTTCGCGCTCTCCGGTTCCCATGTCGGGTGCAGGTACGTCCACACCGGGTCCTTTTAAATCAAACAAAAACGCTGAATGAAGTTCTCTTCAACGTGAAAAGGGCGTACCAATTCTGTTTTACAGTTACCGTGTATGCACACGAGTTGCATAGATTTCTTTGGTATCGATCCGATAATCAGGAAACTATAAATATTCATATGTACATCGCGTTGCACCAATGAACATTTATGTAACAACTAACTTTGAATACCTAAAATTACCACAGCGATTGAAGTGGTCAGTGAATTATCGCTTTCAACAATTATTTAATTCCTTATGGTGACCAGTTAGCATTCCAAAATAAAAACGTTTGCAATTCAAGAACAAGAATATAAGCGATTGTCAAAGTATCTACAAAAAATATATATAATTAAGCCTAAACTCTGATCATTTCTGTTGCAGTTTAA
The DNA here is from genome assembly GCA_963969225.1 of Xylocopa violacea. Taxonomy (NCBI): domain Eukaryota; kingdom Metazoa; phylum Arthropoda; class Insecta; order Hymenoptera; family Apidae; genus Xylocopa; species Xylocopa violacea. Next base: position 30,096,602 of record CAXAJV010000004.1, read on the forward strand.
ATTCTTTTTTCAGATATGCAGGAATTAAAAAGAAAAAGGACTTCAGATCCCTAGTTTTCTTTACAAAACGACTATGATGTGTACACATGTACGTATAAATTATGAACGTCGTGAATTGCCATGGAAAAAATGTTATCGCTGCAAATTGTGCCAACGGTTTGGTCAAAATAAATGACTTTCGTAATGTTGATTAGTGTAAACCGTGTGATTGTACGCCTCTTCACTCTTCAGTCTGCTTTCTCAATTTCTTTATCTCTATGGGGCACATTTAAACAAAAAATGTACGATATTTTAAAAAATCGTCTAACCGATAAATCCCTTCTTTGCGAGTTCCAGCGTGAACCTCCTGGTGATCTTCTCGAGCTCATTCTCCGAGTACATTTTGGGATTAATTTTAATGCCAGCTTTGGCTCCGCCGAAAGGAACATCCACACAGGCACACTTGAAAGTCATTAGCGCAGACAAAGCCTTCACCTCGTCTCGGGAGACATCCAGAGAGAAACGAATACCTGTAACAAACAATCAGCTAAGTCGATATAGGCATGAATATCGCGAACCTTGCGGTATTCTGATGGAAAATACAGAGCGGAAAGAAAGAGGATCTTAAATGAAATATGAAACGTACGGTTGCAAAACATTTAAAGAATTTAACGAAGGTATTTTATTTCATCTGAATTGTTTTACGATCAGTTTTATCAATAGAGCACACTGATTTACCGATCGATACCGGTCGAAAAGCATAAAGGGATTAATGATACAGATATGATAATTATCTCAGTAACAAAAAACGTATCCATAGTATCGTTTTGAATCGTAACATCTAAACTGCGGCTATTTATGCAAAACCAAATTTTGTAAAGCACAATTTGAAAAATGGGACCCAAACAGAAATTTGTTTCCAATATTAGAATTTTAAGTTTCTCATAAATGCATAAATATCCACGGTTTCATGAAATGTGCAAGTATATACATACTTGGAAGTGTTAACGAAACTGCGACCGATTTCGTCGACAACTCGAAAGTAAAAATACTGTGTGTATTTTCTGCGGGGCTCGATTCGTGACGCAAACATTGTCGTTCGAAAATAGTTATGCACGATGATGGTCGCTGGTCATTTTCATATATACGTAACCGATTCTCAAGCGTGACCTTGTTAATGACTGTCTCAAACAACATCTGAAAGCCGAGCGCGACTGTTCACACCTCAGGATTTACACGCGTGCAACACTTTTAGGAGGCGCGAGATAATTGGTACAAGTCACGAGAGCGAGATGCATTCCGTTCTATGTTTGTTGGTGTGAAACGCGTGATCGGGTAAAGTAAGAATATCGAACCGATCCGTTTCGACGAGAGCATTGACCTTTCGGGCATCCTCATGACATTGGCATGGTAGTCGCGATTGCCAAATACTTAAATTAAATAGTGAATCAAGATAGTTAGCTAATATTTGGCAGGGAGTAAGAAAAAGACCAGACAGCTTGGCATCGTTACGCTTAATCGACATCTCGTGGTAGTGACGGCGTCGAAGACCAAAGCATTTGATGTTTTTTTCTCATTTTATAATTAAAATATAAATAAAAGAATACACAGAAGCTTATTGACCGTTGCAGCAACACCGTTGGACTTAAGGGACGAACAACGGCTGAGAAGGATAATCGTACAGTGAACGAATCATCGAGCCCCTTGCTTGGCTCTAGGAAAAGATCCATCTCACGGGATGCTGTTATGTTTCGCGCGTGAGTCCAAGTACAAATTTACATCAAGGAGATGTTGCTTCGATATGCATGCTTTGAATATCTGTCTCAACGAAATATATTATACACAACCTGGCTTGTTTTACAGCTTATCTTATACAGCAAAAAAAATTGAATTAATTCTGTATATACATATGTATGTACATATATCTACGGAAGCATCCCAAGAGTCGTATTACAAGTAGATGGACGCATCAGCGTGTTTAATCATCGATGTAATACAATCCTCGTGAGTAATATATGCGAAAGCTGTGGGAACGTGGAGAAACCTTGACACGTTATCACTATTTGCATGTGGTCTGTTCGAGTAGATTAGGCTATAATTTTCTTTTCCGATAAAGCTGTACACGTGTACGTTCTACATTGATTAAATAGTCGTTTACGCGAAACGTGCATCAAATAGCGCTTCTGTGAAGTCGAGCAAAACAATTTTAAATAATTTTTCGCAACGTACATCGTACGTAACAAACGGGCTTTTGATAATCTTTAAGGATCGAGGTTAAAACCGATGCGTTGTAAGGTATGAAGCCATAAAATTGTCCCAAGTGTCACAAGCTTAATCGTATAGAGCGCACACACGTACACGCGCGAACTGAATACTTAAAAGTAATTATAGTTTAGAGGGAAAGAAAAAAGAACGAGAATTATAAGAAAGGGTGTGAAACAAGCTTGCACACAGGCTTAGTTCATGCTCGATATACGTTCAGGTACAAAGGGCTGACTATATGAGCGAGTTTAGATTAGTTTAAGATTTTTTGTGTCCGTTATGCGTATGCGGTCATCGATGACGTAATTACTTCGTCTGCTACCATCGAATTTGAACGGTTCCACGTAACCGTAAAGAGAAATAAGGATTGCTTGTTGAAACGTTGTTGCATCTCTTTCTCTTTCTTTCCTTTTCAACCTTCAGCGTACGAAGATTTGAGTAATTTGAGTACAATGAGTATGCTCATTTCAATACTGTAAGATGCGCATAATTGCAAACGTGCATAAATTAAAATTTATATTAAAAGCGTAGCTGGAAACTATTATTAAAAAAGCGATCGAAAATGTTACTATAAAAACGGGAACCGAATGATACAAATGTGACTTGATTTACCTCCTTTACAGGGTACTCTATGGGTCGAATGTTGCGCGCGGTACCCAGTGATCATTTCGTAGTCACCCGAATCGCGTCTCAGGGGAAACGTTGTTTCGAGGATATGGTCACATGGTTCCATTAACATCAAGATACCCTTCACCTTTTTCTGCCTCTCCTCCACGCTTATTCTGGAGCGCTTGCCGATATCCTCGACCAGCTTCTCCTCGACGATCTGACAAGCTCGATGGAAAAAGTATTCGATCATATTGAAGAATTTCGGGTTCGGGTCAGTCGGAATATCTTTCAATCGGTCGGGTATCTGGTGACTGGCATAGCCGCGTGATTGAAACGCCGGTACGATGCGTACCAGTGTGTTGTGAATAATATCATTGCTCGGTACTTGTTTCAAGGCGATCGACGATCTCGTTAACCCCTTTACGTGAAACATTTTCGACGTTATCGCTGCACCTTCACCGAATCTTACAGCACGCCTCGAAAATCTTTGAACACGGCACACGTTTCACAGCTTCTTTCGTTTTCTTGTTTTCTTCCCCTCTCTTCTATCCTTTCCAGCGTCTTTCGATTCGCTCCGAGCTCGATCTCTCGCTCGACTGCCCGAGCAATCACGTTTCTTTTCTGTCGATCGAAACAATCCTATCGCTCCTACCGCGTTCTCAACTACTCTACTCGCGTTTCACCGCCCACTATGCCAACGAGTCGGTCCGCTTTGAATTTCTACCAACTTGAGGTGCTTTATACCACTGGATATCACTGGAATGGCGACAAAAATTCTGCCAACGTTCACCCCGAAATCTACCTATACGAGCTGGCCGCAAATTCCGTTCCATCAGCGTTGTTTAGTTACGAATAACCAATAGAATTTTGAAATTTTTACGTGCGTAATAGTTATTCACCGTACGATTGGTAATATGTATGATGCGAACTCAGTGGAATGTTCGAAACGCTTTGTTTCGATACACGTCATGACGAATACGGAGAAGCGATGTTTACGTAAACATTTTTTATCGATTAAAATAGATAAGACGGGAAGTACCTAAATACATAAAGCATCAAACTACGAACAGTGTATGAATAATCAACGCTAAAGGATGCATCGTTCTAAAATGCTGTTAAATCTTGCATGTGATCAACGTCGAGTGAAGGATAACGCTTTTATTTTAATTTCAAGTCGGGATTTATGCTTTTGTTAAGTTTGCAGTCTCCCGTTGACAAAATTAAATGTAACACGAGCCTCGCATAATGTTGTTTTCTCAACGTTGGAATCTTATCGTTAGGTATATACAATCTGTTGTCTTTCGACTATAACCAAAATTGGCCAGTTTTCCTTTTAAGTGTTTAACCTCAATACGTGCGTTTATAAAGCGTGTTGAAACAATATTTATAATATTACAAAATAATAATTACGTGTGACAAGCTGATCACAGTTAATTGTATATTCGAGTAAGTAATAAGTTTAAAGGTAAAATTATGTCGAAAGAATCAACTTCCCCAGATTTTGTTACTCAAAGTCAACCAGCAATTCCGAAAAAAAAAACGGGTAAAGTCAATAAAAACAAAAATGAAATGGTACCACAAACTTCCGGGAGGGAAGTCTCTGGCAAGGGATTTAATGTAAAAAAATCTGTAATAAAATTGGGAGCTACCAATAAACATCGACATAAAGATAAAAGTAGGGTACCAATGTCATGGGTTACTGACAAACAAGATGAAAATGTAGTTGGTCCATCGAATAGTATTAATTTTAACTGGAAAGTCAATAAAAACAGAAATGAAGTGGTACCTCAGATTTCTGGGAGGGAAGTTTATGGCAAGGGATTTAATGTAAAAAAATCTGTATTTAAACTGGCAATTACCGATAAACGTCGATGTAAAAATAAAAGTAGCATACCAATGTCGTGTGTTAATGACAAACACAATGAAAATGCAGTTGGTCCATCGAATAATATTAATTTTAATCGTAAAATCAATAAAAATAAAAATGAAATTATACCTCAAACTTCTGGGAGGGAAGTTTCTGGCAAGGGATTTAATGTAAAAAAATCTGTATTTAAACTGGCAGCTACCAATACATGTAGACGTAAAGATAAAAGTAGCGTACCAATGTCATGTGTTACTGACAAACATGATGAAAATGCAGTTGGTATATCAAATAGTATTAATTTTAATCGTAGAGACAATAAAAACAAAAATAAAATGGTACTTCAAACTTCTATGAGGGAAGTTTCTGGCAAAGGACTAAATGTAAAAAAATCTGTATTTGAACTGATAGATACCAATGAATTTCGATGTAAAAATAATAGTAGCCTAACAATGTCATGTGTTAATGACAAACACAATGAAAATGCAGTTGGTACATTGAGTAGTATTAAACAATTGGTTACCGAAATATCATCAACCGAGTACTTACATTCCAAGAAATTTGTACAAAATGTAGCAAACTGTGGAAATAATTATGAGGAGGTATTATTTTTTATTTTCTATTTATCATCTCCAAGACACAAGATCATATCTTACATATAAGTGTTTCTGTATTCTACAGAAAAACCAGAATGTTTCCAAAAAAAATAAAAGGAGAATCAAAGCAAGAAAAGAGTCTGATTGTAAAAATACAAGTGGAAAAAAGGGAACAGAAAATAAAACCGAGGACCAACAACTAAAATCATTGAAAGAGAAAGGAACATTTCCTGAATATATTCCTCAAGAAGACATCGATAGACTTTTAAGAAATCAAAATTCTGTTGATCCACAATATGTAGAAGGATATTTACGTGTTAACCCCAGCTGTTATAAATATGCCTATTTATCATTGTCCGATGATGAGTCTGATCTATTGATTCATGGTTTAAGGGATAGAAATCGAGCATTTGATGGAGACTTTGTTGTAGCATATGTAAATCCATTGGAAAAGTGGCACATGTGTCAAGGGCAGTTGCAGAAGACAGGTGTCATTGTTTGCATACGAGAAAAATTACACTCAAGAAAAGCAATTGGATATTTTAAACAACGAGGCGCATCTACATTTTTCCATCCGAGAGATCAACGTGTGCCATTAATTAAAATAACTGAAAAGTCATTGGAACAATTCGCTGTGTGTCCAAGAAATTATGAAGGCACATTGTATCTAGCTGTTATAACTGATTGGGTGAAGCCTGCATTTGCAATTGGGTATGATAACAAATTTTTCAATGTGAAAAACTCAATGCTTCAAAGACTGTTAGCATGTTACGTTATAAAAATAGGAATCTTGAGAAAATAGTTGGAAGTATCGGTGATATAAGAGCAGAATCGAATGCAATATTACTTGAACGTGATTTAGATGTAACACCGTACAGTCCAGAAGTGATAGAAGGGCTTCCAGATAGCGACTATTGTTTGACAGAAAATGATTTAAAAGATAGGGAGGACTGGAGACATGAATGTGTGTTTACTATTGATCCTGACACTGCAGTTGATTTAGATGATGCAATTTCTTGCAAACTTTTGGAAAATGGAAACTATGAAGTAATTTTGTTGCTTTATAAAAGCTACTTTCTCTTTTGTTATTTCATTCACTTAGATATTGTCTTCTATATTTACATATACATACGTATATCTGCTTTTTTTTGTTTGTTATAGATTGGTGTGCACATATCAGATGTTACTCATTATCTAGAATTTTTATCTCCATTAGATATTCAGGTTTCAAAACGAGCAACAACCGTATATATGACAGATAATGTATACCATATGTTACCAAAACAATTATGTCAAGTATGCTCTCTGACACCTGGTCAGGACAAATTAGCTTTTTCAGTAATTTGGGAAATAACGCCAAATGCAGAAATTGTTACACATCGTTTTGCTAAAACTGTAATAAAATCATGTTGTCAAATGGCTTATAAGCATGCTCAGAGATTTATCGAGGATCCGGAAGATAGTGGATTGAATGAATTATTAAGTATAAGTGGAAACTTCAGTCTTAGCGAATTGTCGGCGAAAGTAAACATTTTACACAATCTAGCTACTCAGATGCGTAATAAAAGATTTGAAAAGGGCGCACTACGAATAGATCAACCAAAATTGTTTGTTAGCATTGACAGAATTACGGGCTTACCATTATCATATAGTATAGAAGAACAACAAGATAGCAATAGGTATTTTTATTAATTTTAATGATAATGAGTGGAATATACTAATTAGATTGTATATTATATTTAAACATAAATACATATATATGTATATATATACATATTATATTTTAGGCTTATAGAAGAGTTTATGTTGCTAGCTAATAGGACAGTTGCTACATGGCTGTATAATACAATTCCGGAGACTGCTTTACTACGTAATCATAGGGAACCCTCGAAACATATCCTTAGTATAACTAAAGATACTCTGCAAAGATTTGGTATTCATTTAGATATTGAATCGTCTGGATCCTTACAGGCTAGTATTAAACGTTACGAACAAGAATTGGAAACTGAGGACAATGAAACAAAAATAACGAAGTATAGAATGATGGTTATCAATAGTCTTTGCTCCAAAGCTATGACTGTACGAGTATTTTTCATTGTAGTGATTATAAAACTAGCTAATGTATCCATACAAACTTTACTAATCGTTTACATTCCTAGCGAGCAACATACAGATGTTCGTCTACCAAGGCAACAACGGAGGAATTGTGGCATTACGGCTTAAATGTACCACTTTACACGCATTTTACTTCTCCAATTAGGCGATATTCCGATTGCGTGGTACATCGTTTGCTTTATTCAACCATAACGAATGTAGAGCTATCTCAGAAGTGGTCAAAAAAACTGTGCAATTCGTAAGTTAACGAAGAGACGAAAGAAATACTGAATCGACATAAAAATACTTAAAAATACGTTTATAATATTTTTATATTATTTTTATTATACACGATAGAATAGCGACAAATTGTAATGTAAAGAAGTATAATGCAAAAATGGCTGAAGAACTAAGTAGCGAATTGTATTTTGCATATTTGATAGATTTAAAGGGTCCTATTATTGCCATGGGTATTGTGTTGAATGTAAAACAAAATTTTATAGATGTTATACTGTGCCAAATTGGTATAAAATTAAGGATTAATTTCGCGCATACGGAAAATTTGGTAGCCACCGAATACACTTCAGAATGTTCGGTTCCAACGATAACTGTTTCTTGGAAAGAACCTGCCGTTACTCAGGTAATACAATAATAGAATAATTTATAGCATACTACAAACATTATATTTTACTTATTAATTTTCAGATAATAAATGTTTTTTCTTTATTACATATAAGAGTTGAAAAGCATCCCGAATCTTTTCAATTAATTGGTAATCTCTTACCACCGAATCAGGGAATTGATTTATAATGACCTGGCTATAAATTATATCAGGGAAACTATTTTTATTGCAACATGCATTATATATAAATGTTTTTACACGTTTATATATAAATGACTTTTGGCTGTGTACATATATACATATATATTTTTCGTTAATATTTTTTTATGTAGATTACACAGCAAAAAAACTGGAATGGTTATTTCGATAAGAATAAAAACTATTTCTATTTCGTAAATGTATTTTTTAGATGAATTGATGTAAAGAATAAATCAAACTTTTTGCAAGGACATTATTTATTTCAATTAGATTTTAATGTACATCGCGGCAATATCTTTACATATTTATTATCGTGCAGCTACAAGAACTGCTGAACGATTAGTACGTATACAAATAAATAGTCCTTACTTATACCTAACTTTATATCTGTACATAAAATCATGTTATACATACCACGCACAAAGCATATTCTATCTGCGTACGAAATAAATCGTTATTGTTATGTAAAAGAATCTCATGTAATAGATTCACAAATTTTCTAGTTCTTTCTGCGTAGTTACATGTATATACATAATGTATGACAAATTTGAAACGATTAATTTTTTTATAAGTATCGTAATTACTTAGTTGCGCAAAACTACAGCATAGAGCCGAGGCTTCCAGAGTTCTCCAAAGAATATGGCTTTCTTTATTCTTATATTCAGATCCAAAATATAAATATTTCTTAATTTTTCACTGGAATATCAATCATTCTTGACAAATTTTATACAATATTACTTTATTTTTTGTTCTTCTCTAACAAGTGTTCTGATAATGTGTAACTTTATTTTCAAAATAGTATATATTCTTGAAATTTATTTTCCAAGAATCCATTGTGTGGAGTATAATAAAACTATATACACTAAATTTTTTTGAAGTCACAAAGATTAAGCTTATAATATAGTTAAAAAATTATTTGCTTGATTAATAATAATAATAATGTATATATGTATGGCGAATCTCGATTTGCTTGAAATAACACATTTTTTCGTAACCATACAAAATATTTACTGTTACTTTCGAAACAATATATTTTCCTATTTCAGATTCAAGATATCGACAATCTGTAATGCATCAAAACATAAAGGGGCGATACATTGAATAACAGTCTTTTAAATTTATTTCGTATTGCTTACATACTAATAAATTATAATACTAAATAATAAAGTATAATTAACATAAGTTAGCGTCTGTTACCATCAAGTGCGGTAGAGAATGTACATTAAAGAATTTTTTTGTTAAATTCACATCACACCATCCCGAAACATTTACACTAGACAAGATAGCGTAAGGCTTGTGATTGTTGCTGTTCTTACGATTGAGATTTATTTTGATGTTCATAATTTACGAGTCTTTGCCCCACAAGATATTTGTCATTCTTTATACGTTCATACAATTTTTTGATTTGTCGAATTTGAAAGTAGATAACAATACATACTAAATGTACTAATAGAAGGAAAGGATATAAACGTCTAGCGATAAGAATTTGCGCTTGTAGATTCGTAATTAAAAGTGGAACTATTCCATAAGCTACAGCATAGGGAACAGCCAAAGCAAGACCGAAGCAACATATTACTGGCGCTGCTAATTCTGTAACGATAAATTTCAAATCTATTTCTCTAATTCCATCGTTGTACGCCCGTTCAATTGCAAGGCGAATTCTCCAATCCGGTCCCATCATAGTAATAGCGGTTGCTATTTTCGTGTATAATACACCGAGGGCCCAATCTTGCCAAATGAACAGAATTGGATTCTGTTCTAGTGGTACGCGTAATGGTACTACAACGACTAGTTCGAGAAGAAGACCAAACAAGAGCGGTATTAGGCCAATAAGTAGGAAAAATGCTACCGATGCTTTAACACCTATAATTGCCCAATGTTTTACTCTATCTAAGAGAGCTCTTCGACCACGAGGTAACCAAGAAAAGGCTAATGCTAATCCTCTTGCTGCAGCCCAGCATACGTACATTCCACAGGCTACAGTGTACAATTCATGAACTCGCCCGGATAAAGCAACTGCAGCTTCATTAGTTTCTGAAAAATTAAAAAGAATAATATAATTTAAAAGAAAAAAAGAAGAGAGGTAACAAATGGAGATAGAATAATCTCGGCGGGGATGATAAATAAGCACATTATATACTTAGAGAAGCAAACTTACCAGACCCACTTAATGTAGGTGGTAATACGGGTGGAGACGGAGCAGGAGCTCCGACCATCCACAACGCCATTACTCTGCGTCCAAGCCAAACAGGGAGAATCATTGCAATTAAACTAGCAATAACAAGAGAAACGCAAACACAAAACAAAAGACCAACTAGACGAGCAGGAAACCAGCGTGGCCTGATATACGGTTGGAAACCTGTTGGACCGCCTCTTTGTAAGAGCGCTTGATGCGCTGCACCTAAATCCGGATGATTAGGCTCTTCGATTACTGCCGGGCCTGGGTCTTCGGTTCGTTCTCTCAATAAATACGATTGGAGATCTAACATCCAGGCTACTACTCGACACCAGCCTCTTATTAGAGCTTTTAACCACGTACGCGTATCAGATTGTTCCAATAATGCAGGAAGAATGACTTGCACTAATAATAGCTCTAAAGACAATTCGCTGACCTAATTTAAAAAATAAAAGGTAAAATAATACATCACAATCATTTAAGGACAAAGAATGATTGTTTTTTCGTTTGGTTGATTGCTTTCTTACCTGAGTTTCGCTTTGAATAGTCACAGTGTATGGTAAAAATCCTGGCCATGCCCACCTTAGAAGTTTTACAGGTAACCACAGCATTAACAAAATAGCTGTTCCAAATGTCACCGCAGATGCGACAAATCTTCTAATGTGTCTTAAAATTGGAAGATGTATCATTTCTTGAATAGGAGAAAAATCAGGATCATTTAAGTTCCTTAAGAACCAAAGTACTCCCGGCCGTAACACTTCTCTCAATAGTAGAATGAATGAAGCAAAGTAATATATATAAATCATTCCCACCAGCCAATGTAGAAACATTGAAGTACCAGGAGCTAGTTTAAATGAAGATTCCCTATCTCGAAGTGTAGCGTCAAACATTGCTAACGAACAAATGTCTAACCACCAGCCACAAACCAGTGGAAGTACACCTATCTCAACGACAGATAGTAATGAAACCTTTACTATCACATAACATAAACCCAATAAACGTTGAGAACGTTGGAATCCTAGAGGAGCCGCTAATGTGTGAAGAATTACTAAACATACTCCAGTAACACAGTAACCACACAATGTAGTTACTAATCCTTCGAAGTGCGACGCAGCCGCATATTCCTGCAGTCCTAGGCCCGCTATTGCAAAACTACCTATATAGTAAGGACAGAAAGCAAAAACCTGAAAATAAAAGCATTACATTTTGAATGGTATGTATTAATTAATTTGTATTATATATTCAGTTCAAAATGTATAAAGTAAATACCATTATAAACAACGTATTTAGAGAAACGACCCAAAATACGTGTTCGAGAAAAACGAGGGAACCATCTAAGCCTAGAAGACGTTCCCAAGTTAATTCCTCTGCGGGTCTATCCCATTCTAATGGATTCCAGTTTGCTTCTTCAGCTTCTCCTTGCGGTTGACCTTGGGCCTGATCCCTCCATCCTTCGGCAGCTCTTGCATTCGGTTGTTCACCATCTATGCCCAATTCATCTCTTGGTGGTACAGGTTGTTCCATATCTCTTGGTAGTATTAATTGTTCTACGTCTCGGGCAACTACAGGTGGTTCCAAATGTTCTATTTGTTGTTCAGCGCTTCTAGGAGCAACATGTTGCTCAACCACTTCGGCTTGACCTATCCTTTGATTATCCGGTAAATCATTTTCATCAACTCTACGTTCTTCTCCGTTTACCAAATTGTCGTTGTTCGAATGCTCTGGTAAGATTGGTGGTTCATCAACAAAAGGTGGTATATTATTATTATCTTGAATTTCCTGTTGTTGAAGGGCTCTTTGCTCTTGAAATTGTTGTATAGGAACCTCTGCATTTGGCCCTGGATTGTCAACAGGAGGTAACTGTATATTATCTCTCTCAAGCCAATCTGGGCCACCAGCATGTAAAATTTGTTCTCTTAACCATACTAGACCAATGAATGCAAACAGAGTACAAGTCACTACAAAGCATCCATGAAATACATCTGATGATATATTTTCTGTAGACAGCATATCCATCGGTAACGACATTATCTGTAACCAAAAATATGATGTTATTTTATCCTTTATCATAAGGTGTAGAAGATAAAAAAATATATTTCAGTTATGAAAGGGTATTTACTCGAATCAGATCTAGAGGTCCACTAAACAATGCTCTGTAAGTTCTGCATGCAGTCAATGGTACAACGCCCAACCATGCTATTGCAACCAAGGTATAATGTAGCCAGTATTTTACTGCTGTTACAATGTTCGAAAACAATCCTCCAATAACATCCCTCAGTGGTAAACGACGTGGCATGTCTGGGCTATAAATTGGTGTAAAAGAAAAGCGGTATCCACAAAGTTCACAATATTCTTTACGCGAATATCGCATCCATTGTACTAAACATTCCTGATGTATCCATTTAATACTGCCTGTGCAAATACAAGGATGAAAGAGGGGTCTGTCTGCAAGGCCTTCAGACCTGCAAACCCTGCAGATGTCTGCTCCTGACATGTCCTCCGTCATGTTTGGCCTTGTTTCAATTAACTGATTAAAGTAACAATCAATTTGCTGTAAAAATAATATTTTGAATTAATTGAAAGCCAGCTGAGTTTTTGTTATTTAAACTATCGTTGACTATTAATCCATCTATATGAACTTAAAACAATGTTTCCATTATCTAAACAAAAAATCATATATGGAGAAAACGAACTGGCTGTAAGAATCAACTTGTACCTCAACCGGTTCATATAAACAGAAATTGACTGTACATGTATACATGTGTAATATATTTATAGTTCTTAATTAATGAAACAATGTTGATTAGGAAACTGTTTCTATAAATGTATTCAAATTGTCCAAGCATAATTAGTTAAAATTCTAATATTACAATCGCGAAATGATTAAACGCGCAATAAACTTTAAGAAAAAACAGTAAATGAAACAAATAAAAGAGAAGAAAAATAAAATGTGTCACATATTTAATATTGTATATACGCAACGTTTACTTCGTGAAACTTTATCGAAGTTTGTAAGTTGGATAATATTATTTACTGAACGATACGATTCACTTACGCATGCCTTGATAATGGTGCACAAAATCCAAAATTACTGTGCAAAATATTGAAAATGTCTACTACTACTTCCAGCTCTTTCTTTCTTACGTTAACACACTTGCAACGTTTTCAATAAAAAAGTTACTGTTTTTTTTAAAGCACACGTGTTCTACCATTTTTATTATGTACAAAATGGTATTTACCATTAAGCAATAGGGGCTCAATTAAATAGCAATGTCATTGCAACTAATGTCTACTAAATCATACACAATTTTCTCGAATAGGAATTATTAAGCGATGAAGTTTCGTACATTGCCTAAATCTCGTGTTTCTATGGTTGAGTAACTAGAAACCCGCCTATTTTAAAGCGATAACGTAGATAACGACAGTACCATTTTTATATGGCAACAAATTAAATGGTCGGTATTTAAATCAACTTTCGGTCAGTATTTTATTACCAAAGTGGTCAATATAAAAATACTAAACGATCAGTTTAAGTTAAGTTACTTAGTTAAGTTAATAAACCGACAATATAAAGCAGAGAAAATACAGTATTGAACTCATTCCATTAGAAACTCATTGTAAGTCGAAAAATAATTACGTTTTTGACAAATTGGTATTTGTTTAGCTGCCAGTGGGACCTTTAAAGAATACTGATCTTTCATATTTAAATACTGACCAAAAGGGATTAAAATACTGGCCAGTAAAATACAAGCCTTTTCATTTCCTCTCTTTCTAGAAGTATCTTCTTTATAACGCTATAGAAAAGTAACGTGCATGGAAAAAAATTCTTTATAGTATCAAAATTCATTTTTTATTGTTTCATTAATAAAACATAGTTTCGATGTAAAATGTCTGATTATCGACAAACAATCAACTTATTTCCCTTCACGTTACAGCTTGTAAACTGCATATCATTTATTTGTTGTTTAAAAATTCTCTATTCCATAGTAATTGTTCGACATTAATTCAAACTGTGAAAATATCGAATATTGATTCTTCCATACGGATAGAAACGCGTGGCATAACCTTCCAATAGAAAAAAGTTGTATTTAGTGCTATTATTTTTCATTGGATGACTTGTCAACAGTAAATATTGTATTTATGCCACCAGCAATTGGGTGGTGCGATTGATCGCACGTGGAAACAAACCTTGAGCATTTCAAGGATTTAAAGTAATCATGTAACAGAAATGACGCCAACTAAACAAAGGTTAATTCTGTAATTTGAATTCCGTGAAATGTATCTACTATGCGATAATGTAAATATAATATGATATGAATTATTGTGTTTGTTTAACGTGCAGCTTTAAGATGCATAAAAAGAGATAGGTACATTTTCTAACTAAGCTTAATAATGTTTTGTAAGATTGTTAAGAATGTAGCGTTTTAACCGTATAAGATAAGGAAATGATATTCTTGAATTATGTACACTATTGTTATAAAGGTATTTCGTAGTTTGACGTTAAGTTCATGTGACGTGAAGCAGAATTGTCAGCCTTTTGTAAACTTTAGTAATCTTGTTAAGGTCATGAAAGTCCTTAACGTAGCGGAAAAGAACGATGCCGCAAAAAATATCGCGGGCTACTTGTCTCGCGGTACTTGCAGACGGGTAATTAAAAGATTGTTTTAATTAAACTATATGAGAGAGGGAGAAAGAGAAAATTGTTGTAAATGATATTTACATCACATTGTGTTTTGTAGAGAGAAGGATTGTCTCCGTACAATAAAATCTATGAGTTCAATGCGTACTTGTTGAACCAAAATTGTGATATGATCATGACTTCTGTATCTGGTCATTTACTGAACCATGAATTTGTTGGAGCGTATCGTAAGTGGCAAGGTTGTCATCCGTTAAGTTTATTCCATGCACCTATAGTGAAACAATGTTCAGATGAGACTTCTATTAAAATTAAAAAGACTTTGGAAAGAGAAGTACAAAAGTGCAACGCATTGATTATATGGACAGATTGTGATCGCGAAGGAGAAAATATTGGTTTTGAAATCATTCAAGTCTGTCGTGTGATCAAACCTAACATCCGCATATATAGGTAATAAAATAAATTGTACTTATTGCAAGGTCATATTTTATATATTTCAATATTAAAAATATGGTTATTATAGGGCAAAATTTTCTGAGATTACTCAAACATCTGTAAACAGAGCCCTTCAGAATCTATGCGAGCCAGAGAAAGCAATTAGCGATGCTGTTGATGTACGAAGTGAACTGGATTTAAGAATAGGTATTTAATAACTTATTGTGTCTGAATATAATTAGAGTACTTATGAACTTACATGTAATTAGAACCTCATTTGTAGGTGCTGCATTTACCAGATTTCAAACATTGAGACTCACAAAAGTATTTCCCAGGACTCTCACCGATATGTTAATTAGTTACGGTAGCTGTCAGTTTCCTACATTAGGATTTGTGGTTGAGAGATTTTTAGCAATAGAAAGATTTAAGCCAGAGCCATATTGGAAGATAAGAGTAATGGATATTCGTGACAATATTTCTGTGGAATTTAGGTGGGCAAGAGGAAGATTATTTGAACAATTGCCTTGTGAAGTACTTTTAGATATATGCTTGGAGCAACCTAACGCTACTGTAAAAAAAGTAGTAACTAAACCCAAGAGTAAGTGGAGACCATTACCATTGGATACAGTTGTAAGTACAGAGCAATAGCTTCCAGGAATGATATGTATTTGGTGTATGTATTTGGTATAATTTATTTACTTAAATTAAATATCTTTAGGAATTAGAAAAACAAGGTTCTCGTAAACTTCGTTTGAGTGCAAAGGAAACTATGAGAATTGCTGAAAAACTGTATACTCAAGGTCTGATTAGTTATCCACGCACAGAAACAAATATATTCCCAAAAGAATTAAATTTAACTCCACTGGTGAATCAGCAAGTAAATAATCCAGATTGGGGTAATTTTGCACAACAGTTGTTAGAAAGAGGATTAACACCTAGACAAGGCAAAAAAACTGATGAAGCACATCCTCCTATACATCCAATAAAGTATACTGATAATTTACAAGGTACAGTTGCAAAACTTTTCTGTTTAACCATAAGTATTTTGTCATTAATCTGTAATAAGATCATATTAACAACAGGCAATGAGGCGAAGGTTTATGAGTTTGTGGTCCGTCACTTTTTGGCCTGCTTATCAAGCAATGCGCTTGGCGAAGAAACAATAGTAGAGATCGATATAGCTGCTGAAAGATTTATTGCTAATGGTCTACATATTATCGAAAGAAATTATTTAAATGTATACATATATGAGAAATGGGGTGACAAAGAAATTCACGCGTATCAAGAAGGGCAAGTTTTCAGACCAACTAACATAGACAAACTGCAGGAGGAAACGAGTCCACCACAGTTGTTGACTGAAGCTGATTTAATTACTTTGATGGATAAATATGGTATTGGTACCGATGCTACTCATGCTGATCATATAGATACAATAAAATCACGCCAATACGTGGGTTTAACAAATGGAAAACATTTAATGCCTGGAAAACTTGGAATTGGATTGGTAATGGGTTATGATAGTATGGGATTTCAAATGTCAAAACCAGATTTAAGAGCTGACTTAGAAAAAGATCTCAAATTGTACGTCGATTCTGTGGTTTTTCTAACAACGCGTAACGAGCTTTTGAATATTTAAATAAATTAATAATTTTGTGTATTTACCTGCAGAATATGCGATCGACAAAAAAATCCAAAAGACGTTTTGGAAACTCAAATATCGAAATACCGGGATGTGTTCAAAGTAGCAATGGAACGTGCTAATTTAATCGACAGTGCTTTAGCTAATTATCTCGATGAACGACCGGCCGAGATAGAGAATATGCCGTTTAATAATCCACCTCAAGAAGTGACTATTTTCAAGTGTCCAAAATGTGGGTCAAACATGGTTCTTAAGGAGAGAAGACAAGGCACGGGAAAATATATTAGTTGTATGGGATATCCAACGTGTGCAAATGCAATTTGGTTCCCCCAAAATATTGAATGTGTCGAAGTTCTGGATGAAGTTTGTTCACAAGTAAATATATATCTCTTACATATAATGTTTCATGGTTATCGTACAATATGTATAATTTGTAATCAGTATCAATTATTTCTAGTGTCCTGAGCAAATGCGTAAATTAAAGTTTAAATTACCTAGAAATGCTTTTCCTATGTATGGTACTACTTATACAACTTGCATAGGTGGTTGTGATCCTATGTTTAATGAATTATTAAATATAAGGAGTGCAAATATTAGAAGTCAAATTCAAACAAACGACACTGGTTATCGTAGTATGACCGACGAATCTATCGTTTCAAATCCATCTCCCGTAAGGAATAGCGGATCTCGACCTCCACCCTCAAATACTGAAAATAGGATAAATTCACATCATAATAACACATCTGCAGGGTTGTTTCGAAATCAGAATATTAATCGTAATGCAGGCAATGCAAACAATGCAGGCAATGCAGGCAGACAAAAAAATGTGAAACGACGAAATGACTCGGATAATGATGCATGGATTGATACTAGTGATTTAAGTTTTTCAACTACGGAAATAAGATCATCAGGCAATGAACAAAATACAAGGTGGGGTAACATAGATGATAATGCTATTATGTGCAATTGTCATGAAAATGCCATCCAATTGCAAGTACGAAAGGACGGGCCGAATCATGGTACAAATTTCTTAGATATTCATGAAATGTTTTTCTTTAAATACGATTTTTTATTACTATTATAACGTATTTTTTATAATATATTTTAGGGAGATTATTTTATAAATGCGCAAAACCTCAAGGTACTGGTTGTGATTTTTTTCTTTGGGCATCAGATGGTCCACATCAAGCGCCAAGTAATACAACGAGTAGAGGTTCGAATCGAATATTAGCTCCAAACACAAGCGATGGTTCCAGTACTCATGTTAGTAGCTACGGAGGTGCATCTACATCACATCATACAGATATTAAATGTAATTGTAATGAAGCAGCAGTCCGGTAAGCAAATGTCTAATGGAGTTCTGTTTAGAATATTTCAAAGACGTAACTGGTTATGTGGATTGTAGAAGGATTGTACAGAAAGATGGCCCTAACAAAGGACGTCCTTTTTATACGTGCCCTAAGGGTATGAATCAGAGCTGTAAATTCTTTCAATGGGGCGATGAAAACGATGCAGATACACATAATAGTACTTTCAGAGAAAGAGGTAAAAAGACTTCTAAGAGAAATTCCCAAACTTCGGGAAGGAAACCGCGAACTACTACCAGTAAAAGAAAATGTGGAATTTGTGGAATGGAAGGTCTGTATTTTATTGTGTACAATGTTTCAACTTAAAAAGTATTATTTACATCCGTGGCTTATGATTCCTTTTTAGGACATACGAGAAAGACCTGCACTCAAAATGCAATGGACTGATAAACAGAAAAGTACAAGACACTTCACACAACTAATCGAATTACAAAAGTTAAGTATGATGAAGCAATTTATCAATTAATCGATCGATATCATTTTTAAACTTGCAATGTGCTTTAAATTGTTATAATTTGTATGTATATATTTATATATAAAACTATAAGTATAAATTAATAATAGCTTAATTAGTAAATTAGGTAAAGATAGGATCCTAATTGTACGAATATCCTCATTCAAAATGTGTATGTTCAAATGTGAAGCAGGTGAAGCAAATGATGAAATGCGAATTAGCATATATTTTTGTATCAAAATTCACTATCTTTGCTGTATGGTGACTTCTTTTTTAATCTATCTAATTCTTCTTTCTGCAAATTAAATTCTGCCGTTGTTTGCGTCAACTGTGGAATAAAATAAAATAAACGGTGATTCTCGTGTACAAGAAGAATAATAATGTTAGATACTTTATTAAATATTTCATATTTTTAGGGAAATGCAACGTTAATAACCATATCAAGAAGTACTTCAAATTTCAGCTTTAATAAGTTGTTTTCATCCTCTAATCTTTTTACTTCCTTCTTTAATTTTTCATTTTCTTTGTACGTACCCCCGATTTTTCCCGATTCTGAAATAACACAAATTTCAAATAATTCGTTATAAAAAAATCATTTATCATTGTGATATCGCATTAGGATTTTTTTCCTTTACCTGGAATCCACGAGCCAGATTCGAACGTAGTTTCTTGGTCTCCTAGCTTCAAGCGTATAGGACCTATATTAAGTCCTAGTTCTTTTTCTATGCGCTTCGGACTGAGATCTTTATTTGCTAAAAAGACTCCTGCCTTTCTCGTAGGAGTTTTTTTAGGAGAGAATTTATTCGAAAACAATGGCATTGCGTTTATATACGTATATGTGTAGATATTTACGATGATAACGATTATTCGATGATAACGATTCGCCTGAACGTTAAGGTTAAATATTGAAGTACATTTATTGATGTTGACGTAATACCGATCCTTTTGATGACAAAACACACTTTACCCTATTATTCTACTTCAAATTTCGACAGTTCAGTTACTTTGTATATTAAATATAATTCAAAATTTATTGATTTGACGAAAGAAATAGAAAACGTAGAGGTTGGCAAAGCGTATATTTGTTAACAGTTATAAAATGCAATTTCATTTGACGAATTAAAATAGTGATCGCATCCTTACAATTAACAACAAATATCTCTTTTAACGTAGTTTATGAAAATTTATTCGAATAATACTGAATCTATGAGGCACGATACGGTCTTAGTACTGTTTTGAAATTTTTGTTTACGGTTGTGACATCTCTCGCGCGTCCGATTGTCGAATCGCCGCAAGGTTGCCCATTATAAAGGAATCTTTACATTAATTTTTTGCAGTCTCAACAGCACGTCAGAGTTGCATTACCAGTGAAATGACTCATACAGCCTTGTGTAATCCGTTGTACTATTGGAAAGGACTGGCAGTCTGTTGAAAACGATATTTAGTCAGTTTTCATTTATAACCTAAATTGCGCGACATGGCTTGGTTGGGAACGATCGCCAGCAACGTATTTCGAAATATCATCTTCCCAGATGTGCCACCGAATATAGTTCAGGAGGTTAAGCCTGAAAATTATAGTAATCGACGGATTGAGTGCCGCGAGGATGGTATTGTACTTTATGGTCCAGGGGATAAGATACAGGAAAAATATGAAATTGTTCTCCATAGACCTTGTACAGAAACATTGCATCAGGCATACAGGTATGTATTTTGACACATATATACTGCTCCTCTTTGTCCAAAGAGAGGTAAGAGATAGTGCGGTGTTAAATTTAATTGGAAAATTCAACTTTCAGTTTATATCGGTCAGACAATAAGCAAGAAGTGGAGTCGCATTTTCTTGTTTACAAGGATAAGGTTCCCCTACTCGTTCAAATCTGTCACGAGGTAGATTATTTACAATGTCTGATATTTTTTGTTGCAATTTATGGTGGAACTATGACTATCAATGATTATAATTTTTTTTGCATAGATGTGTAACGTCAGTAAGATACAGAAGTTATGCGATACTTTAGTGAAGCATCCTACATGGACGTTGGCACACTTGGCAGCTCATTTTGCTCTCCACAACGCTTTCGCCCATGCTGTCGTGAATAGCCAATTGAATAGCGGCGATGTGGAGACCGGAGTATCTCCTTTACAAGTTGCAGTGCAAACAAATAATTTGCACACAGTTCAGATGTTGATAGAAGCTAAAAGTTCATTGGAGCATCTGGATTATGAGGGTAATACGGTGTACCATCATGCAGCCACGTCAACCAAAGAAATAATTTTAGCCCTTGGTGGTGATCTCCCGAATAGTTTGAACAGTCGCAACAATAATGGGCACACGCCTATGCATGTGGCATGTTTAAACAATAAGCCTGAGTGCGTTAAAGCTCTGTTATTAATCGGAGCGGATGTGAATATTCCTGCATCGGAAGGTCAGTCCTCAAGTCCTGGTTACGTAGGTTACGATTTCCTTCACAGTAAACCGGACGTTCTTCACGCGGAAGACATGAAATTTGGTGGTACACCGTTGCACTGGTCCCTCAGCAGAGAAGTGATTAATGCTTTAATAGAAAGCAACTGCGATATAGACGCTCTGAATTTTGACGGGCGTACGGCGTTGCACATCATGGCATTGCGAAAACGATTGCCATGCGTGGTGGCTCTTTTGAGTCACATGGCTTCCGTAAATATCGTCGACAAGGATGGCAATACTCCGTTGCACTTGGCGGTTTCAGAGGGCACACCAGCTATAGTGCAAGTTCTGATAGGTTTCGGGGCGGACATCGATGCCAGAAACTGGAAGTCTGAAACCACGCGGCACCTTGTAAAGATCGAATCCACCGAGGGCCAGAGAATATTATATATTCTAGATGCAGTTGGTGCTCAGCGTTGTCCACCAGAAATGAGTAACTGTAGCATAGGCTGCAAATATAACGAGAACTTCAATGGTATCGCACCACAACAACCGCCCAAGGCAATACCACGGACGGTGTTGGATCAGATGCTTCACGTTTCGGGTATGGACAAGATGTCCACGGACGGGTACAAAAAAATAAAAGGCGGACGACTTCTCTGCCTGGACGGAGGGGGGATTCGCGGTTTGGTCCTAGTGCAAACGTTGCTGGAAATCGAGTCGGTCTTGAAGAAACCTGTCATCGAGTGTTTCGATTGGGTCGCGGGCACTTCTACCGGTGGAATCTTAGCTCTTGGTCTAGCATCTGGCAAGTCTTTGCGGGAATGTCAGGCGCTCTACTTTCGTATCAAGGAGGAAGCGTTCGTTGGCATGCGTCCATATAGCAGCGAGGGTTTAGAGAAAGTGTTGAAAGATAGTCTGGGTGAAAATAGTGTCATGTCGGATATCAAGAATATTAAGATAATGATTACTGGCGTGATGGCCGACAAAAAACCTGTTGACCTTTATTTGTTCCGTAATTACGATGCACCTAGTACGCTACTTAATGTTGCAGAGAGCTCGTCGTCCAGTTACCATGTGCCACCGGACAAACAATTGATTTGGTGTGCGGCAAGAGCAACAGGGGCGGCTCCGTCGTATTTTCGAGCGTTTGAAAACTTTCTCGACGGCGGGTTGATAGCGAATAATCCAACTTTGGATGCCATGACAGAAATTCACGAATACAATCTCACTTTAAAGGCTATTGGACGCGAAGACGAAGTGGTCCCCCTTTCCCTGGTGGTGTCTCTTGGGACTGGATTAATACCTACTTGCCCATTGGCTGGTATCGATACATTTATGCCTAAGGGCCACGGCTTATGGGACACGGCGAAATTTGCCATGGGAATATCGGTTCTTGCGGCATTATTAGTAGATCAGGCAACGGCGAGCGACGGAAGAATTGTCGACCGTGCCAGGAGCTGGTGTTCGATGATCGGAGTACCTTATTATAGATTTAATCCGCAACTGTCGTTGGATATCGCTATGGATGAGAAAAACGACGAGATTCTAGCTGACATGATATGGACCACAAAAGCGTTTATGCATGCCAATAGGGATCAAATAAAAGAATTAGCTGCAATTATAAATCGCGATGTGTACGACTAATAAGTCAGTACTGATTGTGAATTGGTCATGTACGAGTTGCTGATTTTTTTGCGAACACTGGTATGTTTGCATTGTTCTAAAACTCGTATTAAAACGTATAATACTCTCTCGCGCCCTCTCTCTCTCTCTCTCTTTTTCTCTCTCTTTTCCGTTTTCCCTTCTTCCTCGATGCAAGTTGGATCGTTCGTTCACTCAATGATTTAGAACTTTTAATATCCTTTAGAAAATCCAACTTAAAAGCAAACTTTTTTAATCGTTTGCCATTGACAAAGCGTCGCACAATTCAATTGTAATTAAACCCTTATTCGCATTCTCCGTTTAAATGGAAGTTTTTAGCAAAGAGAATACTTTATTATGTATGCATGAGTGTGCGATGTGGGTACGTATAGTAAACAACAGAAAGTAAATTATACTACGTAAGCAACACGTGCTCGACGATAAAACTAGTCTGAATACTTTGTAGATATTTATTCGTTTATTTAATCGCAAAAAGGTATTGCCAAAGAAATAAATAGCAAAGAAAGAGGAAAACATTACAAAGCGCATTGATAGACTAATCAAGTCCTGGTACATTCGTTTTTAGGTGCGCCTGAGTCGCCGTGTCTCGAGCGTTCACGCCGTAACGAACGAACGAGAGAACGCACGAAGCCAATCTACCGAGGACCCATGTAATAGGGAGGTTGCGTCATGGATGCTGAGATGTAGGGATAAAAAGAATGGGTCGAGACTCCTTGCGTTTGATACTCGTTCTCTTCGTGCACCGTGTATCCCTCCGGAGCGGAGTAATACTGGCTGTGTACGTACGCGTGGGACTTGCTCGGGCTGGTTACGTCCATCGGATATTTCAACGGACTCTCCGGATATTTGGGCAGATCGTACGGTTTCGTTTGCAACTCCGAGTACTTCGGTACCGTCTCGTGGTACTTGCCAGCGGCGGCTATCTCGTGGTACTTGACGGACGTCTCGTAGCATTTCGCGTCCACGTAGCTCTTGGCCACGTTCGATTCGTACTTCATGTCCTCGTACGGTTTACCCTCCGCGGCTGGATGATCGACCTGGTATTTGCTTGAGTCGCTTGCCCACGTTGACCTCGAGAGATCGTAGCTGGTCTTGCCGTCGTGGTACGTGGGCCTCTCGTACGTTTTGATCCCAGTGTCTGGATACAGGCGAGGATACGTGCAATCGAACGATCCGGTCGAATCCAAAGACGTGGCCGGAGAGGATATGGTGGCACGGTGCATCATGATGCCCATCTGTTCGTCCGACTTTGGTTTCCGTCGACGCGGTTGATACTGGAATTTGGTGTTTTACAAATTAGATTAGAAACAGAGCGAGCTGAGAGGATCGTCGACGGTCACCTTGTAATGCGGGTGTTGCTTTTTGTGCGCGTTCCTCAGCCTCTCAGCCTCCTCTATGAACGGTTGCTTCTCACCGTCGCTCAAAATTCTGTTACATTAGCTCGTGGTTAATCTTCAACGCGCGACGTCAGGACACAAGACGTGAAGGGTAAGGGATAAAAATAGAATCTGATTTCTACAACGATGGACTAATCTGTTGCATCTCGTGTTTTACCCCTTAGCCTTAAACGACACGTACGACCGCGCTCGTAGTACATACCTCCACAATTTTCCCAG
Source organism: Xylocopa violacea (assembly GCA_963969225.1). Classification (NCBI taxonomy): domain Eukaryota; kingdom Metazoa; phylum Arthropoda; class Insecta; order Hymenoptera; family Apidae; genus Xylocopa; species Xylocopa violacea. The sequence continues at coordinate 30,121,218 of CAXAJV010000004.1, forward strand.
CGTTTTCGAGAGCTCGGCGTTGTGAAGCTGAGGATACTGATCCGCCAGTCTACGCCTCGCCGCTTGAGCCCAAACCATAAACGCGTTCATCGGACGTTTCACGTGAGCACTCCGACGACCTCCCGCACGAGAAGTGACCGGAAGCAACGTCCAGTCGTAACCTAGGACACATAGACTATTCGAATAGGTTGCGACAACCATTGGCTACACCTTCTCAAATACTATTTCGCGAAATATCGATTATCAGACTTTATTAATAAGATTGTGCGAGCTGACGAAACAAAATTTCTTTCAGTTACAGCACCGGTTACTTCCTGAATAACAGTCGGGAAACGTCGGGGAGCGGGAGGGCGAGATTTGTTGCCCTTACCCCAATAAAGACTGTACTACCAAGCAAATAGTCTGGACTTCCACGCGTTACGCGGTTCGGTTGGATCGCGTTCGCTGAAGATTAAAAGAAAAGGGAAAACGGCGACGCGGTTAGTCGGTGCCGAGTGTACACACGTCCACCGGAAGTTGCGTTAGCCTATCTTCGCGCGGAATTGGATCGTAAAGGAACGGGAGAGATAAAACGACACCTGTATCCCCTGCGCGTAGGATAATCGGTTGACCAGCGTCGAGATTTCTAGCGCGCGGTCTCCACGACGTGGCGAGCCGCGACGGAGGAGTTTTATTAGCTGGAAACGAACGAGAGAGGTCCCGAGCGTGGTGGTCTTTATCGCTCGATCGTTCGCTGGCATTAAGAGACTAATTATTATTACCGACTTCCTCTCAGTGCCCTCCTCCCTCCCGACGAACAGCTCGCCGGCTATAGAAAGGTTATTTGGGTCGTCGCGAGTTTTCCATTCCGAGAAATCTCATCGAGAATCCGATATTGCGTCGAGCAATTCGCGAATACGCTTCGTTCATCGGTCGCGTGCCGTTCTCTCTTCGGTTGACGTAAGTATCGTTCGAGAGGGCAACGGTTTTTGTATTTCAGACGTTTTTTTTTTTGTTTTTAGAGAAATAATAAGAGGAATTTACGAAAGATAGAATGAGGCGAAGGATCGACGAAGGCGCTAACGTTGCGATAGCTTCGGTTTTGTTTCTAATTACGTCCGATCGGTGACCTTTGAGGAAAAGAAGAAAGGGAGGCAGAAGTTTAAAGGGAAGAATGATGCACGTGGTGAAATGTTACCAAGGGCACACGAACTGTGCAGAAGGGTGGATTCCGTGGGAGCTAATTACCATAAGGACACGGTTCAACGATGCGGCCCCTCTGTCGGCTCCTTTAACGTCCGATGGAGGTCCTCCCGCGAATGTCCCCGCCGATAGCGAAGAGAACACTTTCCACGGAAACGCGGAAGGACTCGCTACCGTAGAAAGTGCTGGGAATAGAAAAAGTTTCGCGCGAAAAGTGCGCGCAGCTTGAAAACGGATGGGTTCTATTTCTAATCGCGCGTTCAACTCGCGTCGCTTTAACTTTTAGACGCATGCTCGACGATGAGATGTATCTCCTCGTTCCGCGGTAGAACTCCATTCATCAGAACCCGTCGGAGGACCAAGAAATTCGTATAACTATAAGTTGTTTACTTAAAATTTCGCGCGGATAAATCAGCTTCTGCTGTACGGTCTCGTTCAGATCAGACAAGTTACTTGAATTCAAGTAATCCGAAACTCTGTCGTTTACTCGATTTGAAATGTCGTGTCAAGTTTTTCTACTCGTCCTCGTTAGTCGAGACAGTTTCTTTCAAGTGGCTCGAATTAGAGTTACTTGAAACCACTTTACTACAACGTGGATCTCTTGTTTTATTTAGATCGAAATACTTTTTCCATGCTTCGCGATAAATAATTGGTAAAGAATTTCGGTTAACTTTAATTGAAACGGTATCAAGGCGAACGGCTCGATTCGTACAAAGTTAAAGTCGTGCGTGCTCGCTTTCAAGCGGCCGGAATTCAAGAGCACCACTAATCCGAATGTCTGAATGCGAGCGATGCGGTAGAATCGATTAATCGAGCGAAAATGGAGCAGATTGACCGAGAACTTTCGTACTTTTACGACGTATGAATGGCCACGCAGGGGAGCCAGGGACTACGGATCACAATATAGGGTTGTGGTCCGTTGAATGAACCGGTGTGTTTCGGCAATTCCTCCCGTCAATGACGACCTGTCGTCGACTCTTGCTACATTAACTTCTGTACAAATACTGCTTCCATCGCCACGGATAGTCTCGTTAACGAAGAGGACATCGTTGAACGCACCGACACCTCCTCTCGTAGCCAATGACTGACGAGACCGTTCTGCTTTGCCATACTCCGTATCGATCGATATCGTCCGAGCCTTAAATCGCGATTTTATCGTTTCTTACGCGATATCTCCTACAGATAACGCGTTAAGGGAACTGCGACACGTTTCGATGAACGCTTCCCGACTACAGGACGTACCTATTCGAAAACCATGGCCGTTTAACGAAACCCTGCACGATTCTACGCGTTATCAACACGATCGTTCTTCTACGAGCGTTTGTAAAGTTATAACGAGCGATTCTACGGGCCGAAACAATCGCGTTTTCGATTGCCATTCTTGATTCTGCATCTTGTTTCAGTCCGTAAAATTGCGTCTGAAATTTTCCATCGGAGAGGCTGATAGAAAAAGACTCGATGCGTCTCGTTCGAGGACGTTCGAGACGTTTTGTGCCCCCTCGACGCGCGTTCGGAGAACACGGAGTTTCAACGAGAAGCTCGCGCGCGCGCGCGCACGGGCACCGCCTCGTAAATCATGCCGAGCTCCCATTACTCCCCTTCGTGGTCCCCACCTTCTGCCATGTTCTGTGTTAGGTGTACCCTACCGAGTCGATGTCTCAGATTTAATTTCGTACTAACATAATTAGTGTCGGTGGCAAACGTTCAGCGGTCTCGCTCTGCTCGCAGCACCTGCCGCTCGAATCTTCCTCGAAATCGTCTTTCCGCGGTCCACACCGGTACACTCCACCCCCCTACCGCCCCCGTCCCGTACTCCGCGCCTCTTCCATCACGCTTGCCCGTATTTCCCTTCCATCTGGCCGAGGTATCGCGGGGATAAATCTGAGGAGCCAGCCACCGAAGCTGACTTTCAGCGCCAATTAAAGTGTCCTTAAAAGCGAGGCCCGCTCGAGATACACGCCTCCCTGCACGCCTCAGCGAGACGGGAACCGAAAAAGACCATTTTGTTCCGTACGAAACCGGCTCCGCGTAACGCGGATTCGTATTTTATTTCTGACTTTCTAGCGACGCTTATTGGGAACGGTCGTAATCACACGTTCCAATAGTTAACGGGGAGCCATCGAATTTTTTTCAAGAGTCAGATAGAAACGAACCTTGTAGCAGCTTGCCCACAGCGTCGTCCAGGGTGCTGCTGCATTGTTCGCTGTTCGACGGTCCGGCTTCCGTTTCCGTGGCAGTTTCCATTTCTCTTTGGTTCTCCGTTTTGCGATCACTTATCGATGGATATCCACATTCGCGATGCAAACAACTGGTTCCTCTCGGCTGTCGCGTCTTGCTCCTCTTCTAGAACCGGTGGTAGTGAATTTCGTCGATTCGTATCCCAAGTTAGGTTCGCCAGTCCGCGTGGCCACTTTATCGCGCACTTTTTATCCGTCTAGGTGAAACGCGTATCGAGCATCGTGAAGAATCGTATGCGGAGGAACGAGTGCGATAATTAATCCGGGGTTATCGAGCGGTAATTTATCGTGGACCGACCCTCGTCCTTTCTCGAGGCTCTTACGGTATCGGCGTCGCATCGACTTCCGTCAAGCTCTCAGCGACGCGACGGGCTTTTCTTCTTTGTTATCTCGCCCGATAGATATCGTTCGTTCGATTCGAGGAACGCACGCGGTTCAACTTTCGTCGCTTCGTGTTCTCCGACTTCTCGATCGTCAAGGATCGGGAAGCAGATACGATCGATCCTGGGAATTCTTCGCTTCACCACGAATCTGTGTCCGCGCGAGAACGAACGAACGAACCGAGGAGACGACAACCGCGACGGATCAACGAAACTAACCGATAGTTGACTGACTGGCTGACTGACTGACTGACTGACTGACTGACTAGAGAAGAAACACGGACGCGGATCCGCGAGGATGTGAATGTTCGTTCAGAGGCCACAGGCACCGCACAGGTTGGTCCGTACGAAAGAGGCAGAAACGACGGAGCACACGTCTGGCACACGCACCAAACGTTGGATGGTAGATCGCGGAGGCGGTTCCGTGGACCACCTCTGCTGCTGGTGGGGGGGTATCTAGGATCTTGTTCCTTTTCTGTTCTTCTCCTCGACTCGGCTCGACTTCTCCCGTATCCTTTCGACGACGTCCATCCTGCGCCCGAGAATCGTTCGCTCGGCTTCGATACGATTCGATGTGATTCGCCACCGAACGGCACGCTTTCCGCAGCATCTGGCCGGACCGACCGAATTAGAACTTTTCCCCGTTTATCGTAACGGTCGCCGAAAATCGAGTCGCGTCGTCCATCCGCCGCTGGTCTCCGTTGTTCGAAGATTCCCTTGGTCGATCGAGTCGTTCGCTCGTCGCGCGAAAGAACGGAGATACCCTCGCATCGCGATCCTCGTCTTCGGTTTCGCACCCGACTCCGGTTAAACCGTAGGTGTACATAATTAGATCGCGCGGCGAACGGAACGCCGGTTCGCGTTTTCGCGACGACACGGAAAAAGGGCGGGCCATCGAGCAGAGAGGAGAGAGAGAGAGAGAGAGAGAGAGAGAGAGAGAGAGCTCGGACAGTCGAGCACGGGGTATGCGAGGGCATAAATCCAGGAGAGAGTTGGAGGGTTCTTTTCTTCCTCGTTGGTTGCACAGGGAATCGCCAGTTGACAGTCCCGGTCTTTCTGCCGAGCCTAATTATACAACGAATTTAATGAATGAGTGAGCTAGCAAAGACAGTGGCCCATACATGAGCATATATAAACCACGGTCAATGCCGTGTGGCGGCTTTTGTGCGAGATCAAAGGGTAGGCATCTTGCTCGCACTTTACAGGATTAACTTGCTGGTGGCGCGTAAACGCGCACTCAGCCTCTCGGAAATGCTCGAGACACTTGGGCGGATTACGGATTGCTATACGTTTTTATCCCCCGGTGTCGACGCGAGTCTACGCCGCTGTCTAACGAACGAGAGCCCCGCGACTTCTTCCTCTTTTTTTTCCTTTTCTTTCCCCTCTGTTTTCCCCTCTGTCGTCTTTCGCGTCTCCTACGGCGAAACACGAACCCAGTCCTCTTTCCACCATCGCGCGAGCCTCGTTTCCAATTCGTCGGCCTCCCGTGCCCGCGATCGCCTCCGTCCGTGTTTGCACGTTCCTCCCCGGATCTGTCTACCATTTTACGGATGCACGCGCGGCATTACGCGGTGTGCAACCGAATCGCGATTCAAATTTAGCCGACCGCGAACAATAATATTGATTTCAGCAAGCCGGAATTTTGCTCTTCCTGGGATAAACATCCCGAAGCGCACGTGGCGCCAATATGTGCGTTACGTTCCCGCTCCGTTCTCCCCCTCGCGGTGTACGCGAAGGAGAAATCGTTTCAGGGCCGTCCGGGAAACACGCGCCACGATTTCCCCGGGCAAGGACTCCTTCCTGTTCCCTTCGTCCTTTTTCCGCGAAACCAAATAAACGTTTACCCTCCAATGGGTAAGCTGGTAGGTCGTGTCTACCAATTGCGCCCCGTGGGACGACAAAAACTGTCCACCCTTCGCTGTTCCACCTTGCAACACCTTCGGAGTAGATTTACAAGCGGACACAGGTGACGACCCGCTGCATCCGTTCGTGTACCAGCTTCGTGAATCCAAAGAAGCAGAAGGAACCTCATACGAAAACAAAAGAAAGAGAGAGGGACAGATTCGATGAGGGTAGAAAGTGTAGTGGCGCGGAGGGGGCCGTAGATATCGAGAGCAGCGATCGAGAGGAGCGTGGCGGATATAAAATAATGATTTCACCGATTCCCGGGGGTCCTCGGATCGGAGCTCCGTCGGACACTTGAAAGGATACGCTGGATACCCGACACATGTTAGCCCCCCCGGGTGGCGAGCGCCGCAACTCTCGGACCCCCAACGGTGACACGGGCCATGGTGTACATTCTGCACTGTCATCGAGCCGGCCACGATGTCATCGCGTACCGCGTAAGCTGGTCGCGCGAGCCATCCTCGGGGAACCCATCCTCGCGACTTTCGAGCCCTACCCGACCCTTCCCCTGTCGTCCCGCTGGGTCCTTCTCGTTCGAGGGTCCTCGAAGAGGAATCGTCGCGCGCGAGAAGAATCGCCGCGCGATTCCGCGCGCGCGTTCCTCCGCCGCGAAGAACCCGTGGACGAGTGTGCCGAATCGCGGTCGCACTTGGTGCGTCGCCAGGAAAATTGCACGCTCCTCCTCGTGACGTCGCCGTTGCCGGTGGACCGGCCGACCAATCGCCGCCGCAGCGTGGGAGGGACGAAGAGAGAGGGGGGCCAGGGACCAAGGGGAGAACGGGAGACGGAGAGGGTGACGACGACCGGGAGGGAAGAGCGAGAGAGACCGAACGGGAAAGCGAAACGGCTACGAGGAGCGGAGAGGTTGGTGGAACGAGAATGAACCCGATTGGTCCTACTCCCGGAGGATACCGTAGCCATAGAGACTCCCGTCGTCGAGGAGAGAGACGACCGCGAGGTAAACGATATATACGAGCCAGGGGATTCTTGGAGGGGTTGATAGTCGATCGAATCGATTCCTCTTGCCGCGACTTTGCTTCCTCGTCGTAGAGAACGCTCTCGAAGGACGGAAGAAGGAAACGAGTTGAAAAAGTACGTCGTTCGAGAGTATCGAACATTTGTTCCCGTCTCGCGCAAAGGGGATGCGTTAGCCTTGCAGTTAAACGTAAGGATCGACTTGAAACTGTTTTCGGAGGCTGTATCGGTAGTCGTAGATCGAGAGGATTCACGAGGTGAGCACCTCCGCTTATGTAATTCGTATGGTTCTCGCGATAGCGGTCCCCGGTCGACGCGATCGCTCGCGGCCGCTCTCCTCCGTCGGGCGAGCCATCGGGAGGCCCTTTCCCCTCGAGCCGAGGCTCTCGCATCGGTGGGCACGATCGCGGAGCAACAAGTGTTACCAGCTCCGCGGCCTGGTCGCCCCGCCCCCAACCAGCAGCCGCCGTCGGAGCGATCGGTGGAAACTGCCCCGAGGCGATGCAACCACCTCACTCGAGCGGCGATCGCGCGACCAACTAGAAATCCCTCGTCCGGCTAACAGCCGAGTTTTTCACGCTCGCGTCGTTATTTCCCGTCGCTGACGATAATACACCGGATTCCTGGGAACGCGAAGGGGAACGCGATGCCTCTGAACGTCGCGCGATCTTGACACGCGCTGGACGTACTACGCCGGATGCCGCGTTCCATCGAGTGTGATCTCCTCCCCGGTTTTTTCCCTTTTCTGTTCTCTTCTCCGCCTGGCTCCCTTTTCTCCTCTCCGCTCACCCGTTTGGCGAAGTGACAAGAGTAACGCGTAACATCTGTGAGAATCGACCGGTGGTTCCATGGTCGAAGACTGTGCGTCGGATCCGGACCGAGTGTGTTTCGTGCGTTAGCCGTCGAGAGAGAAAGAGAGAAAGAGAAGAATCCTTCGATATACGGCGTTAATACGTCTCGTGTGTTGTTCGGTTGCTCGGTAAGAGCCGCGTCGAGGAACGGGCCTGTGAAAAGTTGGAGCGGTCACGGATAATCGGAAGTAAAAACTGGCCGCTATCGAGGGAACGTTCCAGCCGATAGAACGAGTTCCGAGAACTCGTGCACGGGTGTAGTAGCGTCGACGATCCAGCGGCGGTGGAAAGAGCGAGGGACAGAACGGTTAGCGTAAAACTCGCCTGTTCTGGGACGTCGATCGTGTGCGGTTCGTGGAGAGCGCGGCAGATAGCGGAAACGAGCGGAATAAGAGCAAAACGGGACGACGCACAAAGGAGAGCAGATTAGAATTGCCGTGGCTTGACTCACGAGTTCTCTGACGAGAGCGAGAGAGAAAGAGGGAAAAAAAGAAGAAAAGAGGCGCTGGAGAAGATAGACCTCGGACGCGTTGCCGACGGATCGACATGCGAGCGTTCGCTTCGCTCCGTAATCGAGTGCGAAATTAATTAAACGTGACAATACGTGCCACGATACCAGCCCGCGAGGAGGGAACGCGCTGCGAGGAGACAGAAGACGAGCGAGCCGATCGTCGACCGCAGCTGGGACCGAAGGCGCGCCCGGCCGCGCGCCACAAACGGAAGTGACGTGCGAACTCCTGCGATATAAAATGATAATTGCAATTAATCGATGGACCGTCGCTGGGTAACGTGTTGTACGCGGCTCGCGAACGATGCGCGCTCGTAGCGCGCGATAGATCTGCGGTTATTCGTCGGACGTGCGCGCCCGTTCATTTCGTTTGCGGTCGATCGGACGGAAATTCGTAGAGTAACTTGGCGAAGATGAACGACGTTATGGGAGAGGCATCCGGTTCGATCTCGTCGAGTAACGCTGCGAGCAGCTCGAGCAACCCCGGCAACGCGAGCATCGCCGCCAGCAACAAAGCGTCAGCTGTCACGGCTGCGGTCGCGGCCAACGGCGGAGGCGAGAAGATCAGCGCGGCGGTCACCAAAGTTCTCCAAGGATACGACTGGACCCTGGTACCTGTCGCTACCAAGTGAGTTTCTCGTTCGACGCTTTAACGCTTCGCTTGCACGCGATGCAAACACTTGCATCACGTGCTCCCCGGAAACGCGCGCGTTACTCAACTTTGCAGTAGAAAAAGGAGCCAGCGTCAGGGTGTTTCGCAGTTCGAAGCGACGCGTGAGATTTAAATAACGTCGTCGCGGAGGCGCGCAGCGATTCACCTCGCGTACGCGTTCCTCGGCATTTAGCGAGCGTCGTTAGCGTCCGCGAAGACGCGTTTTAACGCCAAGCGTTTAACGCGCGACGGAAAAGGAGGCGAGAGGAGAATAACAAAAAAAAAAAAAAAAAAAAAAAAGAAGAGAAACGGGGAAAGGGTGAGCGAGAGACGAGGGCGTAAGAGAGCGAGCACGGTGCGAGCCTTAAAAATACGTAACGCTAACTTAATTATGACGCACTGGTTTCCTCGGCTTGGGAAACGGCTGCGGCGGAAAAATGTCCTCGGCTGCCAATTAACGCAAATTAGCTAATTAATGCCCGATCTCGCCGGCTCCGCTCCCCCCCTCCGTTTCTGTTCGCGGATCCGCGGCTCTCGTGGGAAGCGACCGGAGATCGCGAAAGGACGACCGATCAGGGGGGAAACGGCGCTTTTTCTCGTCCGCGTATCCGAGGAAGGGGACGAATTAATGGCCGGCTCGTTGCGCCATAACGAACGATCGTTACGATTCGATAAAATCGAAACGCGATCCGAGATGGTGACGCAATCGTTCCACTGCGGCGCGCATAATACGCGCGTGTGCGTCGCTCGCGTTGACGCCGCGACGTCGCGCGTCCCGTCGAACCTGGAACGCATTTTCGTGAGCACGTCCTCGAGGGAAACGGGACCGCGCGCTCGTTGCATAGGTGTGCACTCGGCTCACGGAAAATTTCCCGGCTGCGGCTGGAATCTCCGAGAGCCCGTGTATCGCTACGCGCGACGGCTTATCGCGCTAACCCTCAATTATACGGGGTTATCTCGGGGTAGCTAAAGGGGGTACGATGTTTATTCCCGACGATAGGGCGCCGATAAAATCGACTAGTTTTAATTCCCATGAGACCCATGAGAATGCAACCGAACTATTGCGCATTTCCTCTCTGTTTGTCCACCGTAATTCATCGTATTTACGTAAGTCGGCCGTCTCCCCTATTCTTCGGTTTATCGTCGACGGAGCGCTTGCTGCTCGAACAGCGGGAGACCCACGAGTTGTAGTACGAAAAGTGACACGTAGAAACGTGTCCGAAGATAGTCTGTTCCAGGGAATCGCTCGGTACGAAACTCGATCGAACGATCTCATGCGCGTCGGTTAATGTGGAGGAGATTGGCGATCCATCGCGCGATCGTACGGTGCCACGCCTACGAGTTCCTCTCCGGTACCCGCGGTCGCGTAAACGAGGTGCAAAGACACGGAGATTTTTTGCGTATCTAGGTAAAACCGCGTGTAGCCGAGTGTCTCGCGACTCCCGTGAAAACCCTTGTTAGTGGACCATCGCTAATTACCAACGGCTCCTCGGGTTTACACACGGATTTAACGCCCCTCTTATTTCAAAGAGGCCGAAATATATACGAGCATCTCTCCTCGAATTCTTTCACGGCCTGCCTGTTTCTCCTCTCTCTTCCTCTTTCTCCTTCCTTTTCGTTCCGCGTCCGCGTTTCTTCGTTTTCTTTTTTCTCCTCTCTTTCCTCGATGTGTCCCTACCCGCGGAGGCAGCATCCTGTCGCCGTGCCCACGGGGTCCACGGGTTCCGGTGAAACGGAACGGCGCCCGTTTCGCCGCCGCGGCCTCTCGTAGGCGGCCCGGGGTTGCGTACGGCCAGGCTGGCGTTGGTCCTCTCGAGCGAGGCCTCGATTAATCCCAGAAAGAAAACACCGCGAGACAGGCCTGGCACGGCAATCACGTCAGTCACGTCGATCCCCGACTGGACGGGGCGAACGGTTTTATGAAGTCATCTTCTAGGAAAGAAAGGGATACGTCCATTCCTGCTCGTCACCCGTTGGCAGCGCCAGTGTTATTTTACGGCCGGTTTTAAGCGTGCCGCCGCTTTCCCCTCCCCCCGTGAGGGTCATCCGGGAGAGGGTGCAGCCACGCGGATACCAAAACCCAATACAGGAGGACGCGCAGGCCTCTGGTTATTTTCACGTGCAAGTCACCCGTTCGTCGGGGGTGCGCTTTCAAGAAATTCCTCCTCCGTTCTCCCCTGAGCCTTCCGGTTCTCGCGTCCACCCTCGCTCCGTTCCCGCTGCGGTTCCCGGAACGTTCCCTCCGGTTTTCGCGGACCGATCCGCCGTCCCCGCGCCGGATACGTTCGGAGAAGACAATCGCTTCCAATGAAGATAATGTCCTCGAATTGCAGGGGTTCCGGCGACAAAAGGGCGGCCCACGTGAAGAGGCCCATGAACGCGTTCATGGTGTGGGCGCAGGCGGCAAGGAGGATACTCGCGGACCAGTACCCGCAGCTTCACAACGCGGAGCTGTCGAAGACCCTGGGGAAACTCTGGCGGTGAGTCGTTCGCCGCGAGCTGACGTTCCGCGACGCTCGTCCGGCCGCGGGCGAACAGGAAGTCGATCGATCGTTTCTGGTCGAGGATCGAGCTGGCTCGAGGGAGCCTCGCGAGGCTGGAGCGACAGTCCACGCGACCACTTGTTGCTGCGTTCTATTTTTACAGACGAATTGGCGAGCAGCCTTTTTTTACGGGGCCAGTAACACGCACGCCGAACATATTCTTACCACGTGGCGCCAACGCTGCACGTGGTACGATCGTTCTCGGTTGACAACCGCGCGAACCTTGTCCACCCGCTTTTTCCTCGTCCTCTAATTTTATTATATTATGTCACTCTTTTGTATCAGCGTCCTCGTCGCGTATTAACGGAACAGAACCAAGTAGAACGAAACTAGATCGAATCGAATTAATTGGCGAGGGGTTGCTTCGAGCGTAGGGGTCGTTGAGAAGCTAAGCGATCCGGAGTATCGTAAAAGATATGGCAGCACGTTTGAATATCGAACGGAAGGAAGTCGCGCGAGAAGGCAACTCGATGTTTGATATGCGTCAGGGTAAACGAACCGATTTGGTCGAATCGAGTCGGCACAAATGAGAAAATTTCAAACGTGGACGATCCGTGTCTGTTTTCATAGTAAACATTTTCTACGACGTCGCAACTCCGCCGAGCGTACTAAGCATTGTACCCGATGGCAAGCGACGCGTGACGACGATCCGATCGATCGATGACACGCGATCGAAGAGAAAATGGTACTCTTTCCGGCTGTGAAAGTCGCGGGCAGAGGCGCGCTCGTAGTTTCGTGTACACGGTGAACCGTTCGAGGACGGTATTCCGTTTCCTGATCGAGACTAACGAGGTGCCCCAGTGGGCGAGGGTTCCACGAGCGAGGATCACAGGGCGCCGACCAGGACCCCCGCGGTGAATCATTTTACAATACCGCTCGATCGCGATTTCGATCGGCCGCGTCGATACCCTCGCGAATCGCTGTTCAACGTCGAAATAGAGCACCGCGCAGCGGCGCAGACAGAAACGCACGCTTACTATTATTAATACGTATTTCCCCAACTTGCAAGAAAATGCAAAAAAAGGAAGAAGGAGGAAAAGAGAATCAATTTTCGAACCTACTACGATTTCTAACCCTTTTAAATTTCGACTTCCACGGTTAACAATTATTTAGCACCTTTCTATCCTAACCCAAGAGCGTGTTAGCACCGGCTACCGTAGGCGAGGAGCGTTCTCGTTCCGTCGCGACGTGTCGCAACGCGCCTAGAGCAGCGTCGTTACACGTAAGACGATCGCGAGTCGATTTCCGTTTGGATTATTTGCGAAAAGAGAGAAAAAAGAAGGAAGGAAAAAAAGGAGAGCGAGTCGCCGGCTACTATTATCGATGTAGACGGTATCTGTAGAAGGGGGGCCAGGTGTAGGCGTCGGAAATAAATCTTGTCCTTTTTCTTCCGGCTCGAAAGGTATCGCGCGTTCGAATATTAGACGGAAGGGGGTGTTTGTCGACGCAAACGAAAACAGATAGGCACGGTTCATCCTTGGCGCGTGCTAACAGCTGCCGGCCAGGTTCCTGGCTCCGATAAAGCGCCCCCAAGGATCACAATAAACGCCTTGTCCCCGTCAGGTGAATTTTTCCGAACCTGCCCCTTCGTCGCTCGACGGCCGCGTGCAAATAAAACACCGGTGACGAACAGGTAAAACGTCCCTCTTATCTGACGGAAGCGACGTCCCTCTCTCGAACCTCGCGGCGGTTCCTTCGCGACCAGCTATCGAATTATCCGCACCGTGGCGGATAGAGACGAATCGTCCGCGTCGTGTCGCGCGGTGTGAACGCCAGATCTAAATTGGCTGACCCTGCGTTGCATCTGGCGTGGAAAAAGAGTGGCTGCGACGACGGTTCGCTATCGTCAGTCGTCCCTGTCGGAACGAAAAAACCCCGAGGCAAAGTCCATTGACCAGATGAGGCCTCTCCTCCACCCGTCCCCTTGTTCCTCGACGACGAAACGTCTCAAAGACGATGAACACGGTTCGAGGGCCTCCGCGGCGGAGCACCTCTCGACCCGTTCGCGCGGCCATCTCGATGTCCATCTCGCGTGTCGCTCGGTTGGGTAACCGTGGTCGCGGGAGTTTCGTAACCGCGTCGCGAGTAAGGACAAAGCGGCTGGAAGCGCGCGTGGAGTCGACGCTGGGATCCTCCGCTGGATCGCGCGGCCGACACCGGAAAAGCTTATCGGTCTTGGGGGGGCTTTACGAGCCCAGTGGGAACATAAACACGAGGAATTAAAGACTAACACGACAGGACGAGACGAGAACGGGACGCGTATTCGAGCCGCGGGTCGGCAACGCGCGGCCCGAGGCTGCGACGGCCGCGTCGGTGAGCGCGTGTGCGTGTGCCTCTGCGCCCTTAAGAGTCCACGCGGCGAGAAACACTAACCAGACCTCCCATTTCGACTCCTCGAGTGTATCGTATACGGTGATAGAGACACGCTCTCTCGGTCCCGGCCTCTTCTCGACGTTGGACACACGGGAGAGGGAGCCGCGCGGCGAATCCAGCCTCGCGCCGCGTGTGAACCTTTTACGGCTCGACGGAATAATTCGTCCCCCTAATTCGCCTCTGTGGTTCGACCGTAGATTGCTCTCGGAGAACGACAAGAGACCGTTCATCGAGGAGGCCGATCGTTTGCGCGTGATTCACAAACGCGAGCACCCGGACTACAAATACCAGCCCAGGCGTCGGAAGCCGAACGGGCCGTCCGGCAGGGAGAGCTCGCCCTCGCGGAACCAAAGCAACAACGTCACCTTCAACGTGTCCAGGTCGCTGAAGCAGGAGGACACGAGCCCGAGGGGCGCGCAGGGACCGAACTCCCCTCAGAGCGGAGGCAGCTCGTCTCCTCCGACCACCCCTAACCAAGGCCTGTCCCCGCTCACGCCACCTGCTACTCCTCGCGGTCAGCAATACGTCAATCAGGTAAAAGTAGAAGCTTGAACGAACGTCTTCTCCCATTCCCCACGAAATAGCCGTAAATCGTTACGCAATTCGCACCCCGATCGGTGCTACGAGGGAGAGAAGGGTGCCTCTTTAAGGGTGCTTCGTTTGGGAGAGAAACGGCGAGATCGAACGAAAGGAAACTCGGTTCACAGGGTAACCAGCCGCAGCCCAGCAACACGGTGTACCAGCAGGACATGGGGATCGGTTCGTTGAGCGAGTCGCCGCATCAGCAGCAACCCGGGGTGGATTACAGGTACATCGAGGTCGGGGACGGGCTGCCGATCGAGGAGGGCCAGTTGAACGGACTCGGATCGTTGGGTGGTGTCGGTTTGAATCTCCCCTTGAACCTGCAGGAGTGCGAGGTCGAGAGCAACGAGCTGGACCAGTATCTGCGGCCTCAGATGCCGACGGTGCACGTGGCGGCACCGACGACCACCTCGTCCCAGTGGATATTCAACAGGTAATCCACGCTTCGAGTGAGGCGACAGTCGCGTATTCGCGATGTATAGCTGGAATCGCAGAAATTGATTCGTAGAAGTGGCGATCGATGGAATCCTCCGGGAATTAATGGTTTTTAGATACGACGAGGAGATCGAGAGACCAAACAAGCGACACTGCTCGGAGCAGCCGATAGCCGAGGCCTCCTGGGAAGACAGGGCCCAGACGGACATCGTCAGATACCACGAGCTTCAGCCACCCCTGCCGCCGATGCAGTACATATCCTCCCCCCATAACCCGCACTATTCCCACGCGAGCACGCAGATGAGCCACCCGCACGTGTCCACCTCGTACGCGCAATACCAACGTTACGTACCTGGTATCGAGACCTGGCCCCATTACATGTAGGTGCGCGCCCCTTTTACGCATCGACAGTTTTAGAAGCGGAACTCCTTGCTCGCGGGGGTTCGTCCTTGGCGAGCTGACAGAGCAGCGTGGCCAAACGTACGAATCGGTTCGGTAGCGATTAAGTTCTCTCAGTGTTAAGGATTTCATTGCTAATCGTTTAAAGGTGCGTCTGTGCGCGCGTTCGAACGCGTCTCTGTACATCTGTGTACACGTACGCGCATGTTTGCGCGCGTCCAGGGTGGCGGACAGCTCGACGGACCAGGAGGCGAAGTCGCTGAAAGATGGGGAGACGGAGGAGGCGACCAACGAAACCAAAAATTCTCTTCATCCTTTCCAATCGGGCCTCCTTACGTTCATTCTTCCAAAACGGTAGCAGCGTTCAGGATCGGGCGGATCAGAGATCCGCGTGAAGAATTCCCAACGGAGACACTGGAAGTTTCCGCGTTTCGAGCTGAACGCGCGGCTCTCCGCGACGCAGGCGTGTGGGGGTCACGCGCGCCCAGCCACGATCTTACTCCATGACATCATTCCATGACAGCCGGCCATTCCAAAGCGCAGAATTTCAGGCTAAACAAACAGCCCGCTCGATACGGGGTGCCCCGCCGCGCGATCTAAATATAATAATATATATATAAGGCGCGAAGTATAAACTGCCGCGTATCGGAGCGTGCACGCTCGGCACGCTCTTCAAATAAACCTGCGAAATTCGATCGGTCGTGAACAGAGCGTGGTCGCGAAACGGCCACGCGTCGGCCAGCCGAACGCGAGGCCAGACGCGATCGAAACCGAGAGAGATTTCGAATTTCCCGCGGGATTCCGAATTGCGTCCGCGTCGGGCGGCTCGACCGCGCGTCGAGCCGCGGCGTCCACGGGCGTCGTCGCAGCAATTAACCAGCCAGGTAATCTCAACTAACGCCAGGTATTCGTTATGCTAAAAAGCGGTAGCCGTGCTTCTGTACTTACACACGTTTTATTCGTCTAGTTGTATTTATCGCGCCGCTTTTGTAAGAAGCGCGGAGAGCGAGTAGAGAAGCGCGTAGATTTATTATGTAGCGCGCGAGCGTCGCTGAAAAGTTTATTTATAAGCACGGCGCACGATACACCTAATCTGAAGTTTGTCGGAATAAAGAGCTAAACGTTTCGAGATGAACGGATTATATGATTGATCGTTGAAACCCTTCCTCTTCGTTACATACCATATTATGGACGCATTCTGATAATTCGAAGAACAGTTTATCGTTACTTTTAAACGGGACGATTCGCCATATTAGTGTTATCAATTCCGTTAAAAATTCTTAATTCATATCATCGTATCTTCCCTTCGATCCAGTATCTCATCATGCCCACATCGTACTCCATCCTTTTCCTACAATTTTCTTACATAATTCGAACGTTTCATGAAAAATGACGATCTTCTACTTACGACGAGAGTCAGAAGCGAATATAAATCCCAGAAAAATGAAACTCGTCAAATAATTACGTCCCGTATTCCAACGACTACGAGATAGAAGTAGCGATACAATAACGCGCGTCATTCGTGGCACTTCAAACATACATCGCGATCCAAGATCTGTTTCCGAAACAGATTTCGTGTTTTCGTCGCGTGTACTCACGCTCTCTCACTTTGCGTCACCGTTTTCGGTAAATGTCGCAATCTGTCCCAATCGGGTTTCACCATTGACCAACGCGGGCAGCTTTCGTCAAAGTAAACTTAGCATTCCCTCGGCCGGCCTCGACAAAGAAGTCGGGCAGAGTATTTGCGGGGCCGAAGAATGCGTATTTACAACACGATCGGGAGAATCCGTACGAGGGAACGGCTAAAACGTTTCTTGGCAGCGATCGCGCGACCTCCGCCGCGGTACCATCGGCGTCGATGGCGTCGCGTGGTTCACCGTGGATTTCGCGCGTTCGCGGATTCCTCCTCGGCTCTCCCGCTCTCTGAAAGCGGGAGAAGAGGAAAAACGAAGAAAGGAACGGGGAACCGAGCAGAGGCTGGCTCGGACGCGACAAATATTTGATCGGCTCGCTGAATGGGGGGCCCGAGCGAAGTAGAATAACCGCGAATGGACCGTTCTAAGTTTCCCAGGGCAAACACACCTTATCGCGGAATATCCGTCCAACGGGGAACGTGGGAATAGTCGCGTCGCGACTTTTACGCCACTTATCCGCGTCTCGAGATTAAAAGGCAGGCCCTCGTGCGTGTTCCTCCCATCGGTTCGTGTTTTCCGTCCGCGGGCCACGACGAGGTCGCCGAGAGAACCGTTTCGACGCGTTCGTTGGTCCTCGCGTCGCTCCGTTTTCTAGCGAGCTTTTTCCGCGCGAGAAAGCGTCGAGAAAGGGTTGAAGAAGTTGACGGGAGTCAGGAACGACAGTACGGAGCAGCTGGCCATGGTTTTTTCGCGGTCGTGCTCGCTGTCGAGTCCCTCCCGATCTCTCGCTCGACTCGTCAGCCAGTTTCTAATAAATCCATCGATCCGTCGAAGGATCCGTGACCCCGGAAACGAGCACGCTGGTCCTACACCCCTCACAATAGATCCCATTGAGCACGGGAGGGGCGCGTTTATCTGGCGGGCTCGTTTCGGAGCACACCTTTTATCGTGGCCGATTTTCAAGATCCTTCCGCGAACCGGAGCGAGGCAGCGGAGGAGGAAAAAATGTCGAAATCTTCTCGTTGACCGGTCCGGATAGGAACGAATTCACGGACAAAGAGGCATTCAGTTATAAATTATCGGGATGCTCGCTCGATATAATTAATTCCCTCCGGGCCGGGTCTCCGCGTGCTAATCACCGGCGCGCTTTTAATCTCGGAATCCATAAATATCACGACGATGCCGTCGTCGACGTAGGACGGAGTTCTCGCGAATGCAGGAAGCCGATCACGGTTAAGTACTACGCGTGTACGGGGTGCACGACCACCCTTCGAATTTCAATTCATCATCTCGAAACGATTTTCGAATCGAGAACGAGACGGGAACGAAGAGCGGCTGGAGTCCGGTTGAGGCTTACTTTTTCAAACGAATGACTTTGAAATCCGTTCGTGTTGTACATGCGTGGAAAACCATAAGTTGATTAACCCGCTCACGTGTCATTTTTGTGATTCACGTCATTTTTCGTATACAAAAGCGATTGTTTGAAGTACTTTGAGTCTCTAGACGAGTGCAGTTCGTCATTGCACGCTTCGACTTGAAGCTACCACGGCGACTCGCAGTTGTAATTCGTAGTCGAAAGGGTTAATACAAATCACGTATAATTTTTATGATTCAAATTATTTTTCGTATTTCAAAACCGATTATCTAAAGTACTTTCTAATAATCTCACGACGAGGACAGTTCGTCATTGAACGCTTCGACTTGAAGCTACCACGACGACTCGCAGTTCTAATTCGTAGTCGAAAGGGTTAATACAAATCGAACGAAATTTCACTTCCACTCTCTCTCTCAGCAGAGACACTTTTACTTTCGCGCCTCCTCGAGATCAGTCGACACAGGGTGCGGGGTCCCCAACACCCTTCGCTCGCGTTGGCCTCGTTCCTCGTCGGTTGGGGAACGCGTGCTCGAAAATACGTGGAGTACGTTGACATCCTTCGGCGGATTCAGTGTGCGATGTAAATATTTGCCCGGAGAGAGGTGAGAGAGAGAGAGAGAGAGAGAAAAAGATAGGGATCGATAAATTTTTTGACAGTTCGAGCATTATTCGGTCCGAGCGGCGCAACAAAGAGTCGTAAACCGTTACGCAGCTGTCCCGATTCACCCCGATTATCGCCTGGTTATATTTTCCTTGCTATCCATTCATCGGAATCTCGACGCGAACCACGCGAGGATACACCAGATACACCAGATACGCGTACAGGCCTAATCTCGATAATGCGAGCAACCCTTTCGCCTCCTCCCCGCGCGCGCCCCTCTCGCGCGCCCTCGAGTCCCGTTCCTCGAAACCGGGAGAGAGACCGGCACCAGGAGGACGGACAACGGACGCATCGAGCCTCTTATCGTGCTCGTGCAATCGTATCCCTAATTAGTGGAATAATTAGCGTATTTGGAAAGCGGCTCGAGGCCTCGTCGCTCCTTCCCTCCATCCCTTCCTCGTCCTCCTCCTCCTCCACCTCTTCCTCCACCTTCTCGGCCCGTTTTTTCCGCTCCTCCGGCTCAAGACGACGGGTAGTTCGCGTGAAATCTAATCGAATCGAGTTATATACACAACAAGGGGAGAGAAGGCGACGGCCACGTGTGAATTTCACCGAGGACGCATACCCATACGCCGTCGGGGCAGACTTCCGTGCAGAGGTGCCATCGGAAGCTCTCCCCTGCCCTGCCCCTCCCCTGCGTGGACGATGCTTCTCTTCAATAGCAAGTCAAATACCGAGCGTCGGTTTATCGTCGCGTTGCCAGTGATAATTACGCGGCCGATGCCGATAAATCGAGCCGCGGGGCGATAGTCCCGCGTACGTGTTACGCGCTTATCGAGCGGACGACCGGCGGATTCTGCATCGCGAGCTCCGATCGAACGGTTCGGATCGATTCGACGCACGAATCCGTTCGAACGGGTCGATGGCGATCGCTTTTGTTCACCACGACGGCTTTTGATAGCCGTTGGGCTGATTGGATCGAGGACGGGTATCTATGGGTCAACGTCGTGGATCTGGTCGTGGTCGAGGCGTGAGAGATGCGTGGATCGAGGCGTTCAAGGATTTGGTGAGTGAAGTTTGCTTGGTACAAGATTTATTAATTAATTTTATTGATCGTTTAATAGAAATACGTGAAATTATAATAATAATACATGTATATACGGTATTAAGTATGGGGGTATAGTGAAGTAATTCATATTTGAATGGATGAATTAATTAGATCAAAATATATCACGATATATATGCCATATATATCGTAATATATATTTTAAAGTATTTAAAATTATATAAAGAATAAATATTTACTGTTTATGCAATTTTAAATATTTATATATGTAATTAATGTAGTTTTGAAACTTTATATGCAGAGATCGCAAGTAGAATTTTAATTACAGCGTAGATAAAAAATTACTAATTAGCTCTGGTCCAAATATTTCGTTCGTTTCATTGTCACTGATTATTATCGTTACTTTTATTGTATTATAAGTGATTAGGCTATTAATTATGATTTTGGCTCGCTAAAATTGCGCTGAGTACGTGCACGACGATTTATTAATCGCTGAAAGAAATTCCTTCATCCGTACGTACGCGTAAGCTCATCAATCAAATTAGATAGACGAGGGAACAGAAACGCGGCACCAGCGCTATCTCTTGAGCGGCTGATTTTCAGCTGAAAATCGCGATTTCGTAACAGGAATATAGAATGACCGTGGAGGTAGGCGGCTCTGACGTCACAGACAAGGAACGCACTAGCGCGCGAGAAGGACAGAGAAACATCGACGAATGACCAGCTTAGGTTATGTGCTCCTGATACATCTCAATAATTGCAGAAAATTATCTAATTACTGGCTCCCCGCGATTAATTTGTGAACATTTATTGTTGAAGAATGTAGATGGAAGCTTGACGAACTTTCACATATGTTTTTTCTGGTCAATTTCTTGTTCAATAATAATTTATTAACGATTGTTCGTGAAGTGTCGCGATACGATGTGCGCCATTCTTTGGATTTATCGTTAATTACGCATTCCTGCGTAACTAATTTATGGTTTCTGCGTATGCGTCTGATAGAGCGTACCTTTAGCTAGTTTCTGAAGAAACTTTCATCGATAAATTGCAATTAGTTTGTTTGTTATTAATTATTATTCAAGTTGACACCGTCAGACGTAGTCGATTCTGATGCGATTTTCTGTATTTTAATTGATTTATGCGATTCATTTGTACACTTTTATGTATTCATAACAAAGTACAGATTCTGGAGAATAATTTAGGGTAACTATAGTAATCGGAAACCTTCTAAATATTGCTTTCTAACGATTCAAAGAGTGAGTTGCAACCATAAAAAATGGTATCTCTAGGTTATTAATTAATTACAATAGTTTAGCTAATTATTCTGTGAACTTTTAAGTTCGCATCTTGTAGCAGGACTCCTTAACAATATTCTGCAATAATTTTTATGCACCTGCAGCCTTTAATTCAATACATAATTATCAAAAACCCATTGTCAGACTTGGGAGTCCTTCGAAGATAATGCAAATTTTTATTTCTAAGTTTCTGGGCCGAATTTTTTGACTGTCAAGCATTCAAATTAAAGCTTAGAGTGTCAGGAACAAGCTCTAATTGGTTTTAATGCGATATTTTTGGTAATTAATTAATTACGAGCAAATAATGGAATTGGCTAGATTTGGACACGGTGGCGCCATCTATCGGCGAAGCGGTGAAACTACTCGCCAGTGGCGGCGCTGGTGGCGTCATCTAGCGGCCAAACGGTGGAACTAACCGACTAGCGGCGCGCCTGTGGCGCCATCTAGCGGCCAACCGGCGGAACTAATCGACTAGTGGCGCGCTGGTGGCGCCATCTAGCGGCCAACCGATGGAACTAATGACTGGTGGCGGCGCTGGTGGCGCCATCTAGCGGCCAACCAGTGGAACTAATCGTCATTTGCGGCTTTTTTAGTACCTACTGTTCGCCGCTAGATGGCGCTGGTGGCGCTGCTGAATATTTAACCTCAGAAATCGACACTTTTTTAAACATTTATGTTTTTATTCATAACGCAGGCCCGACACACACTTATTAAACTAATATCTGCTAATATATA
Source organism: Xylocopa violacea (assembly GCA_963969225.1). Classification (NCBI taxonomy): domain Eukaryota; kingdom Metazoa; phylum Arthropoda; class Insecta; order Hymenoptera; family Apidae; genus Xylocopa; species Xylocopa violacea. Next base: position 30,142,946 of record CAXAJV010000004.1, read on the forward strand.
CTGTCTATAGCGTGATTATTCATCAATTAATTTGCTTCTCGAAGTTAATTTATGAACATTTACCCATTTATTCTGGACTATCGACAGGTCGCACAGTAGCTTTCGCCATTGAAACTTTAAATGCAATTCTTTCCATTGTTATTGAGCAATTAAAGCATTCTATTGTGAGAAGCACTACCTAAGATTCAAATAAATTATTTAATCGTTCAAATCTATTGGAAACATTGGAAATCTATCGGAATTTATTGTGCTGAATGCGACGTCTGTCCATGAATAATATTTAAAAGACGATGAAACTATTCCGTCGCGACATTATTTATTAAATAAATACGTTATTAATAGCTGCCAGGTGTTCTGACCTAATATTCAGCATTAAATGTTCGTAAATGAATGACAGAAAGCGAGTATATAATTAGATAATTTTCTGGAATTATTGGGACGCATTAGGAATCAATATACGAGAGGAGGTAGTCGTGCTCTCTTTTCTCCTTGTCGCACAGTAGCGTCCTCCTTGTCTGTCACGTCATCAGTAAACCTCCACGCACATTCTATATTCCTGTTACAAAACTGCGATTTTCAGTCGAAAATCAGCCGCTCAATAGATGTCGCTGATAGCGCCACCGTTTTATTGCTCTCCTTATCTAATTTACCGATGGTATGTATTGTTTCGTTGTTGATAAATTACTTCTTCAGCGGAAAATATAATGCGCATACCTAAAATTGATTCGTTTTAATAAAAATTTGCGGTGTATTTTATAGAAACAATGAAATGGGACGTAAAATAAATATGCCACGATGAATATGGATAACGTGGGGAACATTATCGGTCAACGAAGCAACGCGATTGAATAAAAATTCGGTATTTCGCAGTTTGTACAAGAGGGAATATTTTATTCGAATAGTGACGTCACGTTTACAAAGAATCATTTAATTAGCGACCTAACGAGTATTCTTCCGATCCGCACCGTCTATCCAAAGGCGCCAGCCTCGCGATACGCTACTGTACACACGGAATCGTTTCAAAGCGTTCAGATAGCAGCCCGCGTCGATACTTTTCCACGCTCGCTCTTGCCTGTTAATTGCTAGCAGCGACTCAAGATAATTGGCATTTGGCAGAGAGAGTGATTCGAGATACGAGGCAGCCGCTAGCTTCTCGGAAAGAGTCCTTCTCTGTTCGTCCGCAGGCGGTCGTCCCGTTTCGTTCAACCGTCGATCGCAGATACCGTTCAAAGACCCTCCGTCGTCCTTCTCCTTGGGTCGTCGCTACCTTCGCCTTCAAGGCCTTCTCGCTTTCATTGCCCCTTATTCCTTTTCGCGCTTCCATTAAGCGCTTTCGCGTGGACGTCGATCCGATAGGAATCTGCCATACCTTATCGGCGCGTGTCGCGGCCGCAACCCCTTGAACGATGCAACCGTGGCGTCGCGACTGTCGAGATTCGCGCTTAAAAATCAACTAATTGATTCCTTGTTATTTTAATTAACTTATCGTACCAGATACGACACGTAGATACGTAGAAGGGACCTTGGACAGCGGTTACAACTTCTAATTCCCTTTAGATAAATTAAAAATAATGATTCACAGTATTCTTACGTACAAAATCCTTCGCTTTACACGGTTAGGGAAAGATCGACGCCTAAATCTGAAGAGGTGGGAAAGTGGTCCTCGAGGAGAGCGCGAGAAAGAAAGGGATAAGAGCTTCAAGGGTTTCCAAGACGTCTTAAACTCTCGCCAAGAGGCTCGAGGGTCCTGTGCGTGTGTGCTCGGCTGTGTAGCTGGACGCAACCCCATCCTATCGGATGTTTAACGTACCTTAACGCACGTTTCATGGGACGATGGGCTGGAAAAATGGATGGTCGACCGAGACGACGTTACCAGTGGAAATTTCAATGAGAGGTTGCGTCACGATATAACACACGATGGAACGCAATAAACTGCTCGATCGGTGCCGGCTGACAACGAGACTAATTGCCGCTCCGATTACAATGTCCTCGGCTATTATTGCAATTTACAACCCGAGATTATCTGCCCAAGCGGTTCCCATCGTTTCAAGGTGCGCATGCGCGTCGCCCCGCGAGACGCGATTAATTAATTATTTGCTTAAGATGCAAAGTCCTCTACGCTAAAATCATGATCGCGGTGGTTCTCACTGGATTCGTCGATTTATTTAAGACGCGAAGCCCTCTCGCATCCAGTTCGCCTGATGCAAACTTAAGGAGAGCGAGCTAGCGTTGCGATTTAAATTAACCCTTTTCACTCGACTGAAAGCTATTGCCAAACTATTGCTATTCGTAATATTGCTATAGTTTCTATTGCTAATGTCTTCCAGCAGTAGAAAACATTAGGAGACCACGTATTTCTCGAAAAGCTGCGGTGGAACTTAGTTTATCCTCCGCAATCGCTAATCAATGCCGATGTCCCCTCAGAAGAGACATCCGAGTGCAAACGGTTAACAATATTAAATAATATAACAAACAACGCAACGAGTATTCGATTGGCAACATCGCAGAGACGTATATTTCGAATATCGAAGAGAAATCGCATCCAGTTTGCCCGATGCAAACCAAGCGGGATTTAAATAAAAGCGTTGCGATTTAAATAAAAAAACCCCGAATAATATAACAAGCGCAACGAGCATTCGATCGGCAACAGCGGAGGAACGTTCATTTCGAGTATCGAGGAGAAATAGAAGAAGAAAAAAAAAAAAGATAACGGTCAGATATAACGTAATAAATGGAGTTACGAGAGGAAACCGAAGATTGGCGCGCGAGGCGGTGATGAGGAGGAAAAAAAAAAAATGAAAACCAGTGGAAGACGGGCAGGAAGGAGAGCCAGCCGAAACCGAGAGGGTGGGTGCACGTGCGGTGGCGCGCGGCACACGCTCGATGGCCACGGATGTGCGCACCATCGCACACGCGATCCGCTCAACTTGCCCGGAGAATGCTCTTTCTCATTCCGCCGCCCTGTTCTTCCCTGGTTGTATCTCGAGCAGCGTCGCTCGTCCGGCGAAGCGCGAGCAACGGGTCGAGCTTTTATCGAAGCCGAATCGCCGCTAGCCACATGTGTACCGCGAGGGCAAAAACTCCCTCCACGGTCGCTCCCGCCCTCTCGCTCCCTCTCGTCGCGGCTCGCTCATGGCCGTCGATCCGGACAGCCGCGGATGGTCAGCTTCGCGTCGAGGTATCGCGCGTACACGCACGAAAAATCGCCCTCTTCAGCGCGCCCTGCACTTGCAACATGACCCCGAGAACGATCTTTTTGCCTGTCTCGCGGGGACAATGCGAGCGCCGATCTTAGCTGCCCCTCGAACGCGTACCATCCGCGCTCAGTTGTAGACTGTTCGTACCTTTCACTTTGCGCGGGCTGATCTATTGTTTGGACACTTGTTTGGACCAATAGTTTCGCTTCTGGCATATACTTTACAATTTTTACAACGATATAAAGAGAGCAACTGGCGAGAAAAGGGTGTAGCGAGCGCCTGCGATCTTGCTGCCCCTCGAACGCGTACCATCCGCGCTCAGTTGTGGACTGTTCGTACCTTTCACTTTGCGCGGGCTAATTTATTGTTTGGACACTTGTTTGGACCAATAGTTTCGCTTCTGGCATATACTTTACAATTTTTACAACGATATAAAGAGAGCAACTGGCGAGAAAAGGGTGTAGAGGAGTTTAGATTACGAGTTTGCTTGCATTCTTCGTTTTACGAGAATTTCAAATAGCGTGGCTGTATACGCGTCAATACGGAAAAAGTAGGCGTCGAAATAAGACTGGATGTTGCATGACCAACCCTCTGACAATATCGACAACGCAATATAAATTCCTTAAGACTCATCCTACCACAAGCATCTTAATCGTAATTGCCAAATTCCAATTCTTTTAGTCTCCTGCATCAGCATCCTGTTCTCTGCCCCTTGCCTGTCCGCTAACCTTTATACCTTAACCTACTCCCCACTAACCGTACAAATACTACGTAGTTTTCGCCATACTTGCGTGCGGAACTTGTTTCTAAATAAGCCTCTAAAGTCTCTTTTTCGGTCTCCAAAAAAATCAGCCGCTCGAATGGGTTAAAATAAACGTTTCGAGTATAATTTGCTTACGCTGTTACATAAGTCAGCGAATATCAGAGGTTAGTTTAGCGCGCATGCGTCACGTCTGCCCGTGAACGTGTCGAGATAGCAGTCGCGTAGGGGGTTAAGCCGTGTCATTGATTTCACGCTGCGCTCGACGGCCAGAGGAACGAAAGATTCTGTAACATATATAAACGAAGCAATCGCTGGCAATTGTAGAAAAGAATGCGACGCTCGCGGGAATCGAACGCGTATATGCGCGTAGACCCTTGAAGCGATCGTGAAAAGCTGTCGAGAGAGTTACAACTGGCCGCGAGAATTTACGAGTTTTCCAGAAAATCGCGGTCAGACGTTTTTACGAGATCGACTTAACGTTCACGCTCGTAAAAGTCTCGCCCTCGACGCGCGCGCTTGCGATACGACCGTTTCGAGCCGATAACGCGTGAGGTTTTCGATTCGACGAGTGGCTGTTGCCTTCGAGCGGTTCGATTATTTATTTCGCTCTGCTCGAGTCATCTATTCTTACGATTCTTTTTCCTCCACGCTGGGAAAAAGGAGGAAACAACGCGAAGTTTCCAAGTCTTTCGATTTCGTTGGCTGACTTAATTCAATTTCATTTTTCAGGCACGGAACCGCGAGTTTTCGAGGCACGTGGACAACTCTTTCGGGGCAACCGTTTTTACCGCTCGATCTCGAATTACTCATCGATTCGATTTACGACGAAGGATCGTGGTCGAACGAGGGGACACGCTTCAGGCCACCGGCGAGTGCTCGTAAAAGAGCTTAGACTTGTTTCGTCTAATAGCTGAAAACACTGCCGGGCCCCTGCGCGGCTGCCACCACCTTTGCACCCTCGCGATAAATTTCCTCGCGGTCCTGTCAAAATAGCCGCGAGACCTGACCGCGGAAGGGAAATAGAGCGGGAAAGGAAACTGGAGGAGGAATAAATCTTGCTGCAGCGCCTGCTTTAGCGGTTACGTTGCTCTGAACAAAAAGACAATACCCCTTAAGAATACATAATAATAATAATAGTAATATTTTCTATTAATTAAGTATTTAACACATCTATATTTCTCTCACACTTACTGCCAAAATGGCGCCTCGAAACTTTGGCGCTCTTAAGTGTTGACGCCCCAAAATTTTGAAGCCACGAAATTTTAGCGCTCTGAAATTTTGCAGCCTCGAAATTTTGGCGCCCCATACGAATGTCCGGCTGGAGCGTGCGCTGCTCGCACGGTTTCGTGGTCGTTGAACGGCACTTAAGTTAGGTCACCGGTCTATCGGTTCGAAACACGAGAACGATCGTGTCCCGTCTCGTGGCCCAATTTGCCAGGGGCCTTTTTTTACGAGCCACCGCTTTAGGTCGCTGAAAAGGAATAAAGTAAAGCGGCCAGTGGCGTCGTTCCTTCTCGTCGATGCGTAACAAACATCGCAGGAGTCGCGCTCGCGTCGAACGTGACGTCGACGTCGAACGACGGAACACGTGCGCTGTTGGTTTTCGACGTCAGCGATCGGGCGGAATCTGAAAAGGAGGATCGAGGCGAGCGGGAGAGGGCTTTTCTTTGGTAGCGTCGGTCAGAGAGCGTTCCTGGTGGCGGAGGGACCTCGAAAGGGTGTCCTCTCGGTATCGCGCGGGCTCCTGGAAGCGAACCCGATCCCCGAGAGGAAGGATAAGGGGAAAAGAGGTTAGGTTCTGGTGGTTACTGAGCTCGAGAGGACACTCTGGCCGGCGTTTCCTCGAGCTGTCAGTCGCGTGACGCGCCAAGAGGACCGAAAGTGGCGGTGTTCATCGTCCGCTGGTCGAGCCTTCTCTCTCTCTCTCTCTCTCTTTATTTCTCTCCATGTCCCGTCCAGCTGTGTTCCTTCAAAGTTTCGTGGTTGCAGCTTGGACGTTTGGTTTTTCTTACGTTCGGTTCGTTTGACACTTGATAGCGCTCAAGCGTGCATAGCTGCGCGCATAGCGACGCGTTCTGGGTTCGCGCGAGAGATCGGTCGCTCTTCACCACTCGTCTCTCGAGCGATCTTCTTCTTCTTCTTCTTCTTCTGGTACGCTCTCCTCGTTCCCTCGTGTCCCTACTGCCCGCCCCGCTTCTCTAGCCCCTTCACCGTCCACCGCGAGAAGTCGTTTCTTGCCGCTGCTTCTTCGTCCCGATACGATCTTTCCCGTTTGATAAATCACTACCGGAAATTCCGGCAAAAAACGGCATCGCTCGTTCGCGCTCCAGATATCTAATTGGCGGGCAGCAGGCTAGCATCCGCCCGTTTCCACGGGAAAACGCTCCGGCGAGGAACCAGGCCGGACCGTTCGCCTGAATTTTTCTCCATTTTCCAGGAACAATGCACGCGATTGTGCTTGGTGCACGGTTTGGCGAATGTAGAGTATTTCTATACGTATTCTAAATGCGGAGGAATTATGTAACAGCGAGATAAAAATGTTAACCAAGGGGAATTTTAAGATAATTGGGAAACAAGTGTTTAATGATCAGTTTCAGATGTATATTTAGGGTACTATTGTATGGATTTAAATTTTTTAGAGAGAGGGATAGAGAGGAGATGCATCACGCAATGGGTTTTAAGTTATATTCATTGGCTAATCGTTTCTTCTTTCTGTCCTAGGTACTACAGAAAGGAGGATGCAAGGAAGTGAAGCTGAAGGGATCTCTACAGCCAGTATGCATCTCCAATTCAATTCTACACTTAAGAACAGAGGAGGGAAGTTAAAGAAGAGAATAGTGGGCTATATTATTTAGTTTACATCATTGTTAATTACTTTTAAGTAAATTGTCAGAAGAAATAATGTATTATAAGCAGATTTATCTTGGTATTTTAAGAAATATTGTATTCTAAGTGTATTTGCATTAGTATTTTAAGAAATATTGTACTATAAGTATCCCAATCATTATAAAATTAATAATTTAATTGTAATTTCATGTATATTTTATTAATTTTACTGAATAAATTAATTATTCATGTGCAATTGAACAAGCTTTATCATTTACCTTTGTCCCAGCCTCTATCCAAGTCTTTTTCTCGTCGTTTTTTAAGATAAAACGATAGAATAAATAGAAATTGTCATTTTTGAAGTTTGAATTTCCCGCGCTTTTTTCGGATACCTCCTCACACATCATGTTCTCCTAATACAAAGTCCGAAAAATCAGGCGTCACGCTTGAGTGAGCACCAGAAACTGGGATTTCCTGGAAAATGACGTCACTTCTCAGAAATGCCAAAATTCTTGGAATTTCGAGGATTCCTGGAAATGACGTCATTTTCCAAGAAGTGGCACATGGGATACCTCCTCGCATATCATGTTCTCCTGATACAAAGTCGAAAAATCGGGTCTTGGTTGAAAAATTGGACTTTGTATCAGGAGAACATGATATGCGAGGAGGTATCCCAAGTGCCACTTCTTGGAAAATGACGTCACTTCCCAGAATTGCCAGAATTCTCAGAATTTCGCCGATTCTTGGAAATGACGTCATTTTCCAGGAAATCTCAGTTTCTGGTGCTCACTCAAGCGTGACACACGATTTTTCGGACTTTGTATTAGGAGAACATGATATGCGAGGAGGTATCCCAAGTGCCACTTCTTGGAAATGACGTCATCGAGAATTCCTGGAATTTCGGCGATTCTGAGAAGTGACGTCATTTTCCAGGAAATCTCAGTTTCTGGTGCTCACTCAAGCGTGACGCCCGATTTTCGAGACTTTGTATTAGGAGAACATGATATGCGAGGAGGTATCCTAAATGCCACTTCTTGGAAATGACGTCATCGAGAATTCCTGGAATTTCGGCGATTCTGAGAAGTGACGTCATTTTCCAGGAATTCCCGGTTTCTGGAGCTCACTCAAGCGTGACGACCGATTTTCGAGACTTTGTATTAGGAGAACATGATATGCGAGGAGGTATTCCAAGTGCCACTTCTTGGAAATGACGTCATCGAGAATTCCTGGAATTTCGGCGATTCTGAGAAGTGACGTCATTTTCCAGGAAATCCCAGTTTCTGGTGCTCACTCAAGCGTGACGCACGATTTTCGAGACTTTGTATTAGGAGAACATGATATGCGAGGAGGTATCCTAAATGCCACTTCTTGGAAATGACGTCATCGAGAATTCCTGGAATTTCGGCGATTCTGAGAAGTGACGTCATTTTCCAGGAATTCCCGGTTTCTGGTGCTCACTCAAGCGTGACGCACGATTTTCGAGACTTTGTATTAGGAGAACATGATATGCGAGGAGGTATTCCAAGTGCCACTTCTTGGAAATGACGTCATCGAGAATTCCTGGAATTTCGGCGATTCTGAGAAGTGACGTCATTTTCCAGGAAATCCCAGTTTCTGGTGCTCACTCAAGCGTGACGCACGATTTTCGAGACTTTGTATTAGGAGAACATGATATGCGAGGAGGTATCCTAAATGCCACTTCTTGGAAATGACGTCATCGAGAATTCCTGGAATTTCGGCGATTCTGAGAAGTGACGTCATTTTCCAGGAATTCCCGGTTTCTGGTGCTCACTCAAGCGTGACGACCGATTTTCGAGACTTTGTATTAGGAGAACATGATATGCGAGGAGGTATTCCAAGTGCCACTTCTTGGAAATGACGTCATCGAGAATTCCTGGAATTTCGGCGATTCTGAGAAGTGACGTCATTTTCCAGGAAATCCCAGTTTCTGGTGCTCACTCAAGCGTGACGACCGATTTTCGAGACTTTGTATTAGGAGAACATGATATGCGAGGAGGTATTCCAAGTGCCACTTCTTGGAAATGACGTCATCGAGAATTCCTGGAATTTCGGCGATTCTGAGAAGTGACGTCATTTTCCAGGAATTCCCGGTTTCTGGTGCTCACTCAAGCGTGACGACCGATTTTCGAGACTTTGTATTAGGAGAACACGATGTGTGAGGAGGTATCCGAAAAAGCGCGGGAAGTTCTCGCTTTAGGACAGGGATTGGGTTTGTCAGGATTATTAGACAGGTTAATAATTGATGAACAGTTGATTAACATTAATTAAATGTTTATTGAGTCCTTGTACTAAGTTACAAACTGTTTTCACAAGATAAATTGCAAAGTTCTCGTCATAAACCTATTGGCAATGCATCTTATGACTAAGACTTATGCTAATTTGCGATAAAAATGTATAAAATAATATGTAACATATAGATTGGAACACTTCTCGAGGTTCTTCTTTGTCGAGCAGCTAGCAACCATTACTTCAGGGACCCCTTAACCCTTCTTGCCTCAATTCCACGTCGCATTGCACGAACACTCCAGCCGATGAATTAACCTCTCGTCCACTGGTGTCCATCTTTCATACTCCTGGCCCCAGACCGACATCTTGTTCGTTGTCCAAAGAGATCCAGTTGCTTCGCAAAATCCCTGCGCGTCCGCGCGCGCGCGAAGAGCCGCAAGAAACCTGCGCACACAACAGAACGCGTTAGCAACTAATTATTATCGCGTATAAAGTTCATGAAATAACGATAATAATGTCGTTACGCAATTACGAGCGACGTTCCGCGGCCGCGAAAGCGCCGCAAAGGATCGAACGATTTCTTGCGCGTCGCCGTCTGTCCTCTTCCTGTCTTCCTCCTGTTGTCCCTTTCCTCCGCGAGCGACGTACCATAAATTTCGAGGCGCGCGCCTTGCAGCGCGTGCTGAGACCAGCGACGCTCGCGAGACAGAGGCTCCTTTGTGCGCTCCATTTATTTATCCGTCAACAATTACACCCCGAGACGGTGAATAGGAATCCGCGCGATCTCTCTGCGCTCTGCCCTCGATCGTTTCCAAGATCGGCGTGGAACGCGCCGATTCCCTGTCCGATGCTCGCGCGGCGACACGCGGCGCGCATCCTTGCGCCTCGACGACTCTTAAACAAAATCAGCTTTCACAATGATCTCAGAATCAAATCTATCTGCCAAATCATTGTGAAAACCAGTTTCGTCTTCGCTTTACACGTGTTGGACACCGAGTCTTGTCGCTGCCTGCCTGCGATAACAAACGTGCGATAATCGATGATTAAAGGGACGATAGCGGCTTGTATTTGCTCGTGTAGAGTCGATTTCCTTCAGTCGTATAAATATTTGCCCGGTTCGAGATCAGGATTTAGGCAAATATTTATTTTTCAATTGGCTACCGTTTTTAAGAAAACGCATTCGCTCCCTCGATCGAAATAATCGCCTGTCAATTGAACGTAACGTTTATCCGCGTTCTTTTCCTTTCGTGAAAAAACCGGCGCTTTCAAAAATTCGAGCGTTCCTCGGCGCGGATAAACGTTGCTAATTAAAGAACTTTCTTATTTTTCATGCCGATAAGATTCTCGGTATCGTGGAATGCGATAATATGGCTCATTAATAACGAGGCCGCGATGGCGGGGAAATCGTATAAATCCATGCAGGAGTCAGCCCGTCAACCGTGCATTTTATTTCCCTTTTTTTTACTTCGTCGTGAACCTTCGCTAATAACTGAACGTGAGGATCAATCGACGTACGCTATATTGCACGTGCGCTATCAGCGGCACGATAACGCGCTGACGGTTACAACGAGTCCTGATAAAGATACGACGTGGCCCTGCGACCCCGTGACGGTTCCGTGGAAACGGGCAAGGCGACGTAAAAGAACCCTCGCGAACGTTGCCAGCGCACGGAGGACCGGGGATGATCCCAAGAAATACTTTTCACGCGCTCTCGTTCCAACGAACGCCTCTCTCCACCCATCTCTTTCCTTTCCGTGCGAGCGCGAGACTGCTGGAAAACGAAATCAACGAAGATATACGACGCACGATATCGTAACGATTCCAAATACCGTACGGATTCGCCGTCGATTACGCGTATCGAAACCTTCCGAGAATGGAGCCGCTAGTTTTATCCAATTAACGCGATGCGACTCGCGCGTCTCCTCTCGTACGGTTCGCTCGTAAAAATTAACGAGCGTGGATTACCAGAATATCGTAACGATCGTTTGGCGACATCGGCGGCGTGAAGGCCCTCGCAGGACGGGGGCAAATTCTTTTGACGGCTCTCATTTTTATCGCGACGCGATAAACGACGCACCGCGCGCGTAGATTTAATAATTAGCTTCTTTCATAGAGAGGCGGAAAATGAGTGATTCGTTTCGTTGACATTTCTATACGAGAGCGGGAAAAAAATGTGTTTAAAATTTATGCGTACGCGCTTCTGCGATATCTATTGGTTTTTAAGAACAGAGTATAATCATTGATAAAGTAGAACGCGTTAAAATCGTTTTATCAGCAGCTGGTTACCCGTTTACCGTACCCACGAGTATTAAAATAGTTCGCTTCTTAAATTAGTGATCGTCTGTCGGTGCTGTCGAGAGTGATGGCAGTAAACTTCATTGCCGACAGCAGCCCACGTTAACCGTAGTCGATAAAGTCATACAGCAAGGAACGTCGATTGCGTCGCGAGTTTAAATATCGAACCTTAACGATACCGTTGCGTAACGCTAAATTTCAATAGGGTTACAACACTAATCGTTACGAATAACGTAATACGTGTACTTTTTTCCAGTCGTTCCCTTCATCCTTCACCACGCAACACACGAATAACGCATGGTCATGCGGTCAGCTAAGATGACATCACGATTTTTCTACTAATTTGCAGTTTATCGGATAAAAATCGTGCACGAAATTTCAACGATACCCACGTACGTGGTTAGTTGGCTGGTGGCAGGAGGCAACGGGAGTAGGAATTCAAAGAAACGGAGCGAAGGCTATCATGCGACAGGGCGTAGTAAGAGGAAGAGGCGTAAAAGTCATTCAGACCACCGTCGAGCCATTGATAGAGGCGACGAAGCGAGGTCAGCTATTTGTACGCGTGACAGACCCCTCCAGAGAATCTCGCTTGTGGATGTGGATCGAGGCACACGCACGCGTACATCTACGCGCCTCCGTTGAGTAGCGCGCATTTCTGTCGACGTGTTCCATTACGCCGCGCGAATACTTTTCAAAAATTTCTTATCAACTTTCCAAGTCCAGAAACCGTTCGACCATCCCTAAAAATTCTTTGCAGTTCACCGCAGATACGCTGTACTCATCTCTCGCTACGCGAAATGGTATCGCGTTAAAAGGATCGACTTTTAAATTCCAATGGTGGAACGAAAACGATGACGTACTGGGAACCATTGCGCAATCGAGTGTTACGTTCGAAAAATACGAAAAGAACGGATCGATTACGTAAGAATGTGACAAACGAGCTCGGGCGATGCCTCTCTGGGCCCACCCGTTCGATCGCGGGCAACGAAATCATTGAGAAACGGCGCGTCGTGAAACGCGGATTTTTCTCATCGTTTCTAAACGCGGCGGAGAGCACCTTGACAAGGCTGCCGCTCTTAGGAATTCGCTTCTCATAATTGAGCGAGCGAGCGAGAGAGCGAGAGAGAGAGAGAGGGAGAGAGAGAGAGGGAAAGAGAGAGAGAGAGAGAGCTCGTCGCGGTGAACACGCGCGATGAATAAGAAAGGAGGGATCCGGTCGAGAGAAATATTACGTGACCGCGAGACGGAGACGGAAAAGAGCAAACAAGCGGAGGGAAAAAGTAACAGCGAAGGAGTAACTCACTCGTATATATACGTCTCGAAGGAACCGTAGGTCCTGGCAGCGCCGTGCGATGGAGCGACTCGTTCTTTTAACCGCGCGATGGCCCATGCGAAACTAGCTACGCGAAAATGGGACGGTAGCTTTCTAGTCGGCACGTCTCTGACTAGAATACAAGCACGTAGACGGCTCACGGGCGTCTCGATGGTATCCGTTCGCGACGTTCGAGATGATTACGCGCGTCAGAAAAATCGGGACGCTAGAAATCGGAACAATAGCGGGTACGTGCACAGTTAATATAGGTTAGGATTCTTTATCTATGACTAACGCTGCAAAACCGACTCGTACCAAACACAACATATCGTTTCAAAGACGCTCTATGAATACCTACTACCTCCGAGATCTAACCACTTTTAAATATTCCGTACAAGACGCTTACGAAACGCGACTCGCGAGACGTCGTTCGAATCTTCAATTTCAGACGCTCCACGGGCGCCTTATGAACGGCATATTGAGAACGTGGCTTCCAGATTCGAGACGAACGTCTTCAAGCCGGGATGTCGCCAACGGATCCAAAGGCAACATCAACGACGATAACGACAACGAGTTCGTCGGTTCCTCGAGGAAGAGCCGGCTCGTTGGCGGCGTGCGAGCGCTAAACACGCTCTGGCTGCGGCGATCGAAGCGGCGGGCGACCGAGAGGCGAGGAAGGAGGAGAAAGAGGGCCACGGAGACGAAACGTCGGCCGAGGTTGGTGAACTTTCTACGAACGGCTAGCTTGCTCGCGGTACCATCGTTAGCATCGATGGTCTAACCTCAAAACGGAGCAACAGGGGCATATTGTCACGTAACGCGCGCGTGTGCGAGCGATCCTTTCCCTGGTGGTCGTTGCTCCTGCTTTCGCGGATTCCCCGCGCGGCCGCTTTCAAGTTCGCGCCCGTCTCCGTATCATCGCCACCCTGCTGTCCCTCCCCCCACATCTCTCTCTCTCTCTCTCTTTCTCTCCTTCGTTCTCTTTCGCTCTGATTGCCGGTCGAACGTTGCGTTCCGATGGAAACGCGAATGAATGGGTGGCGATGAACGACTGGGTACACCACCGAGAAGGTGGATAACCATCGGTGGCTGGGTAGTGCGCGCGCGCGCGCGCGCGAGCGCGTAGGCCACGCTCGCATACGCGCGACGCGTCATCCGTCTATTTTCGGACCGGCTAATTGCTCTAATTAAGAGGATTGCAGCTCTGGAATAACCGAACGAGTTTATATTTGTCCGTCGGGATCGCGGATGCGAGCGGCGCGAGAAGAAGCGTCAGCCGTTGCTGGCCGCGGAGACGTCGCTCGGATGCCCCGGTCGTCCTATGGCCGTCGCGATATGGTTTTACGCTTTGCATCCTCCGCGCGCGACCTCCTTTCGCGAACTTCGGTGGAAAGCGTGGTCTACGTTTAGACCGGCGATCTTCCTCGAGAGCTCTCACGGGTCTCTGATCCGGTTGGCAACTGAAGAGGAACGATGAGAGAGAGAAAGAGAGAGAGAGAGAGAGAGAGAGAGAAAGAGAGAGAGAGTGATAGGGGGAAGTTGGCGGGGGCAGAGGGGGAGGACAAAATGACGAAGTCAAGAAGACAAAGTTAAAGGCACGGGCTATCGAGAGAGCACGAGTCGAAGGGGAGGAGCCAGCATCAGAGGGAGGAGGGGGGGGCGGAGGAGGGAGTAGGGGTTTGCGAAAAAGTAGGACCGTCGGGAGACCGAGAGACGAGAAACGGCGCGCCATAATTTTTCGAATAAAGTAAAAAGGGCAACTCGATCCGCGGCGAGATCGGTGAGAATCGAACAGCCGCGGCTCGCCTCGGCCTCTCCCTCGGTTTTGATCGAGCGGCGATAAACGCGACTGAAAATTCTCGATACACGGGAACGGACGCGCCGCGCCGAGAATAGGAACCGGGAAACGTGTACCGACGACCGAATATAGGGTAAACCAGGGGAACGCGGCAGCCGTTTCGGATAGAGACGCGCGCGTGACGCGCGGGCAAAAACCGTTTCCATCGCTTAATCGGGTCTCGCGACGCAAACGAACGACAGAGGGAACGTGGAAACGAGCGGACAAGTGAATGAACGGAGACGAGGACGAACAGGAAGACGGAGACGAAGACGAGGATGAAGACGAAGGCTGAGACCACGAGGGAACGACCGACGGAGCGAGGACTCTATGGAGGAGGAAGAGGAGGAGGAGGTGGAGGAGGAGGAGGAGGAGGACGACCACCTATACAAGGACCTATGCGGCCAGTGGGAATGGAATGCAGGTACGAGTCCAGTCGCCGAGTTTACTCTTGCCTCCTCACCTCCTGATCGGCCTCCTCCACCTTCTCCTTCTTTTCTTCTTCCTCTTCTCCTCTTCTTTCCTCTCTTTCCTGTTCCCTTCGGTACCTCTACCCTAGGGAGCCGACCCGCAGCACACGGAATCACCGTCGTGTTCCACCTACCGGCTTCACCACCTACTACCATTCCGTGGCCTCTTCTACCACCACTGTACCGCCCGTACTAATAATGCTATCACCGCTGCTATTGTCACCGTCGCCCATGCGCGGTATTTTGCTCCTGCTACCCGGCTACCTATTCCCATTGCCCCTGTCAGCTCGCGACCGTCCATGCATCGACCGACGCGGCTCCGGTTGCCCCGTCGCGGCTGTTCCGAAATTATTTTTTTTTTTTTTCGCCTACCAGAGGCGACAGACGACAGACGGAAATGTGCACGAACGAATTTTCCAGCTGGGACGAGCGCGCGAGACCGCCGCGGCGATAATTCGAGATCGAATTTGGCGATTAGGGTCGATCACCCAACAGCGGTGGCGGTGGAAAGGGTCTGCAAGTGGAATGCGGTCGACGCGCGGCCCTGCCGTGGGAGACGGCTGAACGACTACAGCTTACCACTATACAGGGTGTTCAGTAATCGTTGAAAATTCGAGGGTTGATCGTGCCAGACAAATTAAGATCAAAATGAAGAATAATAAAATCACGTTTCGTTCCTCGTTTTGGGGGAGAAGTGATTCTGAAAATTCGTTTGGCGCAGCGCCTGTAGCACTGCTTCCGTTGATACACGCGTGCAGGTCGGATTTTCGAAGTCGTTTTTCTCGAAAACGAAGCGTCGAACGCAATTTTGTTATTCTTCGTTTTCGTTTCAGTCTAGCCTGTAGAATCGGTGTGTTAATTTTCTATCTTGTCGGAACTGGTTGTCGATCTCGCGATTGGTTTTTTACTTTTTTTTTTTTTTTATCTGTGGTATGCAATGACGTTCGTACGTAATGATATTCGGAACGTTAATGAACTTGTTAAGTATTTCTCGTTTATCGGTCGGAGGATATTGAGATAAGTTGAACAATCTCGACAAACAATAATTTCGTTTTATCTAGCAGCACGATAGCACGGTAATTCGTAATGTTGAGCTGTTGAACTTACTTGACTGCGCTGTTTGCCACCGAAATCTCGACCGTATCCTGGTGCACTCGATTTCCACGCGAAACTCCGCGAAAAGAACGACGCACCGTCGCGATCAATTCGTCGCTCAGCAAAAATTCGGTCAAGCACCCGACGTTATACGAGCGAACAACGAAAAACGATAAACAAGCGTTCGTCCGAACGTTTTTATCGCCCTATCCATACCATTAGATAAAAAATATTATTTATTGAGGTCGTTGAAAATTTGATTGCGATGCCCGCTAGCTGGCGAGCAAAAAACTCCGCGCGCTTACACTGGAGCAGAAAAAAAGGGACAGAAAAAAACTTGAAAGTGACTTTCAGAGAACAACTCGCGAACAGAAACACTGCGAGATTCCATTATCCCCAAGTTTTTTGTCGAACGATCGAAAATTTAAGGAAATTTGCAATTTCGATGACGAAACGATCGAACAAGAAATCGTTTCGATTCCTCGAAGAAGACCCAACGCGTTCACCCTGTATCGAAGCGAACGCGCACCGTCGACGCTCCCACTCGGAAATAGTTCCGTGTGCGCCTCGAAGATAGAAATAAAGATCGATCTAAACATCGACGTCCTTCTTCCAGCCGGTCCCCTCGCCCCGCAGCGAGCAGCTACGCCGCGGCGTCACTCGTTAACCTACGGGAACGCATTCCGACACGATCGCTCCAAGACGGACCCGTCGTCGATCGGTCTCCCCGAGTGTCGTGGAAGTACGCCACGAGTATCATCGTGCGAACGCGCAGCGCGGAATACCAAACGACGAGCGTCGCCGTCGTCGACCGGTTACGGTTAGCCTGGCGTATCGGTTGGGCCCGCGCGTCTCGTTACTCACGGTCTTGGGTCTAGGCTACCGGATCGGGAGAGATCGAGCCGCGGAGTATCGCGATGCCAGCCGTCGTTTCAAGGCTGCGAATACCGCCATTACGGTATGATAATTCGCATCGATGATCCCGATGAATAATGGAGGGCCGGTGGCGTCGTGCGCGTTATGTCATTGTCAATCTGGGCGCGTTACGATGGTACACAGGAACCGTTTCATAATGGATTAGGCTTCGATTGATGTCCCGCGACTTGTTTCCGCGTTTTGTTTTTCGCGCCCCGCTTCGAGCCCCTCCGCGTCCATCGAGTGCGATGGCGCGTTTCCGATGGATTTTAGTCGCGATCAGAATCCACTGGTCGCCGGCTAGTCCCCGTTTCAGTCTACGCCAGCCTCCGTTCGAATCTCGACGATCGGTTCGACAAAGCTATCGATTCTATGAGCGCAATTGCGAACGATGGTCACGATTAATTGGTTGAACGAAAGAAATTAAAGGAAGATGTATGCAGAACTGAGAATAAGATGGAAGACCTTGGCATGGATTCGTTCGACGGTAATAACAGCGGCGGCATTCCGTTTTTGCAACAAGACTGCCGATCGTCTGACGCTCTACGAGCGACAATTAGCGACGAGCGGAGTACAACGATATTCAAGTACGATTCGATGTCCGAACGCTTGTTCGAAACCTTTGAAGTCGAGTGTTCAGAATGCAAGAGTGCGAGTTCTTGCAGCCACGCTCGATCCTTCGAGTCGAGCGCGAGGTCCTCGAGTACACTCACGATGGATTAAGGCTTGGCTAGGAAGATCGTTTAAGAATCGATACCACTCGGTGCGATATCGACACCTTCGAACGGGTACCATTTACGAGTCCACGTAAAGGGAGCTTCTAATTTCACTTACTCCCAGAGTACCTTTAATGGCGGCCAAACAAGAGAGAGAGAGAGAGAGAGTGGAGAGACTGCAGCCTTTTGCTGACCGTGCGCGCGTGAAACCGATTAACCTCTGTAGGAACGCTTCGAAACGCGTTAAAACGATAAAGAGAATCGACGGAGAATCGAGAATCGTGACGGCGTTCAGGCTCCGTCAATGGCGACCGATAAAAGCGGTAGGCGATTGGCCAGACGGTGACGCAGTAGCGGCGATCAGCGGCGCTTTAATTACCTATATTCAGAACACGTCCCGTTAACGATCGGCGAACAAAAAAGGGGAGAACGGTCGATTTCGTGGCGCGCGTACCCGCGCGTAGAAATGCAGAGCGGCGCGCGCGTTCGAAACTGCAGGTGCACCGCGCCGCGGCGGCCCAGCTAGACGCGCCACGGTTTCCTACGTACTCGCGTACGCATTCGCGCGCATAGAGACCGCGTTACGTGTGTGCGCGCGTACGTACGTACGTACGTACGTAGAGAGAACAGGCATAGTCTCAGCGTGGGACCAAAGCGACTCAAAAAGTCGCACGCGGCAGCGCGCAGAGGCTCTCAGGCGGCGAACCTCCGGGCGGCTTGAATGCAGCCCGCGAACACACGGGGACGAGGAAGCACCGGGTTCCACGAAATCTTCAATGCACCTTTCAGCGGTCTGAATGAATCCGCGACTGCTCCTCCGCCGTCTTCGCCCGTCTAACCTCGTCTAACTGGCTTCCGCGAAGCTAACCAACCGACGCGACCGTACCAACTGTGTCCGTTCGAGAATAACAGCTCCGAAATGACCAGCCTGTCCATCCCCTACCTTTCCTCCCTTCTTTCCTTCTCGATGGACCCACGACTCCCGAGGACCCACGGCGGTCCTGTTTCGTTAGATACGCGGACATTCATTGGACGAGTTCCACCGGGCACACAATGGAGGACGGTTTGGCTCTCCGGCTATCGTCACTGGTTGACATCGTGATCGTCCTCGTGGTCAAACACGACGGTCGTGTACGCGTCGGTAGTACGATTCGCCGAAACGAGAGCAGCAGCTGGTGCTTCCCCTCCAGGTGAGAAAAAAGGAACGGGCGCAGGAGAGACGGGAAGGAAAGGTGAATGGCGAGGAAGGATGAAAGAAAAGGCGGAAGCGGGAGCGAGAGAGAGAGAGAGAGAGAGAGGAGGACGAGGAGGGTGTCGCCTCCGGGGGTTTTCCGCTCGTCCGTCTAATCGCGAAAGAAGACGAAGGAAGGGGGGGAGGGGAGGGCTGAGGGCCCGAAAAAAAAGGGAGCTCAGGATGGGCACGTGTCTCGAGCAGGACATCTGCCTCTGAAAAGGACCCACTGTTACGTCCCCATTATATCGTTTACCTTAGCAGCGAGCCGCATCCCTTCCTTCCGCGCTCCTCCGTTTCCACCCTTCCCTCTTGCCGTCACGAGAAAACGAGGGAGAGAGAGAGAGAGAGAGAGAGAGAGAACGTCTAAGACGAACAGCTGCCCTTTCCCCTTATGAACCGGACTACGCACCTGCCCTTCCTCGAGTGTTAGGAGGGTGACCGTTAACCAGCCCCGGTGGTAATCGCCACGAGGCCTCTCGTCGAGACGAGGAGGATGGAAATCGGCGGAAATAGATCGCGCTTGCAACACGGTGGGAAAAAATAGACAGGCCGCGATGAATAATTGAAAGCGTTGGAAAGGACGAGCGGATGTCTGCGAGCGAGAACGATCCGCTCGGCTGCTTAACTTACGCTCCGTGCGAAATAAAAATTTCTGACAGCTTGGTACGGCGTCGATTTAAATGACCGCGGATTAAACCGGCGATCTGAATAACAAAGTTACGTGTCGCAATTTCGGAGTCGCTTGCCAAGACCGCGGACTGCAACCATCCGCTGAACGAGGAAATAGTCGCCATTTTGAGGAAACCGCAACCACTCAGCCGTTCGTACGATCTGCCTCGGAAACTTCTGAATCGCGTCGCGTCGAACGATGATCGTTACCTGTACTTTCGACCAGGTTTCGAGCGCGGCCATTTGGCCAGCCGTCGCGAAAGAGGTTAAATCCAGTGGGCGAGCAGCTTAGGAGGAGGAACGACGGATCGGCCAGCGGCTCTCGGGGTTGGTCAGCGATCGTAGGTGACGGAATGTAACGAGCGTCGCGGCGCTTCTATTTCTGCGCGCCGGGCGTCGACCCGCAGACGGCTCCCAGACTACACGCGTTAATAACCGACGCGGAGGACCTAGGAGAGAAACGAGCCGCGTCTGTCCCGATCTGTAAACACACGTGCCCAGATCTTTCCGCGTCCAAGCGACGAGCGAGCGGAACTGGGTCGTGCGGGGCCTGTCTGACCGCGAGCCGCCGTTTCCACTGCGCGGATCTCCCAAAATCCGCGCTCACAGCCGATCGAGACACGCGTCAGCCCTCTGGACTGTTTCCGCGTAGCGTACCTTGGATCAACCGGTTCGATCGTCGATTTTCTACTCGCGATTCGACCTCTCGCGAACGGAGTGGATCTCACCCGCGGGTTCTCCTGCAACAAAGAAACAGAAGAGCTCGGTTGTAGCGTGTGCGTGGACGGGTGTAATCGAGTCGCGGGTAAAAGAAGAAAAAAAAAGGAACGATCGCGAAGAGCACGAGAAAAGGGTCGAGGGCATCGTCGAAGGGAAGCTTTAAAAGGAACGGCTGTCGTCATTGGGATTCTAACAAAGTTCGTCCGCTTTTAAATGAACGACCCCTCCGGCTACGAATTTGTTTGCGTACGCGCGCTCGCGCGCCCGCGCGCTTATGCATACGCGTGTATTGTGCGAACGTACATACGGACGAATACCTTCTAGGTACGAAAGGAAGCCAACTTCCTTCCTACGTCCGATGTCACGCGCACCACCGTTTATATAATCCATCCTGTGACGTCAGGCTGTTTAATCCATTCATTACTGAACCGTTGCTCTCTCTTTCTCTCTCTCTCTCTCTCTCTCTCTCTCTCTTCCTCTCTCCATGATACACTCGGGCGTATTACCGTAAAGGGCAAAACGGAGATGGAGCATGACAAAGAAAGCACATCCGATAGCGAGCGATTTTCCAACGAGTTTGCGAAATCAACTTCGATACGGTTATCGTTAGCACAGATCCGGTCGCTGTATAGCTGCACTCGATCGAGTTCCATTTTGCCTAGGAGGCGAAATTGAACAAAGAGGGAGGACGCGTGTGTATAGTAAACGTCCAGTGGGCGGACACGCATCGCGTACGATTCCGATAGAACCTCTCTGAATCACTGCTAACCGATTCTGCTCTGAAATTGGAGGGCTCGTAAAATGATTAATTAATCCTTCGCACTCGACGCTTTCCCAGCAATTTTTTATTGCTCGTAAAAGTTAGCGATAAGAGCTATTACCAAGCAATTTTCCAGCACCAGAAAATTTCCATTTCAATAGGAAACTTTAGGGAGATATGCGTTCTTCAAAGAGTTGCAACGGAATAACTAGTTAACCTTCGCGATTAATTCCCTCAGAGGCGACATCCGAGTGCAAGGGGTTAATAATATCAACGTTATACCGCAACTCTCGAATAAAAAGGAACTCCATCGATAGCACAGAAATTCTACGCAACTCGCAACGCTTGCAACTTATACGAGCATCGAAACGGTTTTAAACGCACAGCGAACTCGGATTTCTTTAATCGAGCAATCTCCGCCTCGTCTGAACCCCCTCGATTGCGGTAAACGAAAAAGAAGGAACAAAAAAAAAGGGGGAAAAGAAAAGAAACAGACCTCCGAACGGAAACGAACGTTTCTACAGCGACTGTTTTAAAACGAAACGAGGGGAATTAGAATTGACGCGCATCGGTTTCTCGAGTTTCGCAACGTCCGGTGTCCCGGAGCAGCGGTACACGCGAACCAGCGTTTTTCTTCGCTGACGGCCCCCGGGTACGCAGGGAGCACGAGGCCAGTGCATGGATTTAAAGAGACGGCGGCCGCGCGCACTCGTACGACTCGTCCAGCTGGACGAGAAAACGGGACCGCGATCGCCTCTCCGACAAAACATTTTCCGATGTGGTCACCTATGACGTAAACGCGCTCTCTGGCGCCTTGATAAGAATACCGACGCCTCCATTCAGCGCGGCCAACGGAGGAGGAAAAGAGGAAGCGCGTCGCGAGGGGCCAGGGGAGCTCCTGATTACGAAATTCGAGCTGGAACAACGAATCGACCGTGGAATCGGCCTGCGCCACGAGATAAACCGAGCTGCTCCACAATGAAACCTTTCCACCGTCTTTATCCTTGACGAACGATTATTTTTCATTCAACTCCAACGATGAAACGAAACGCGAAGTGTATTTTTTAGTAGAATTGTGGATTACGTTTACTTGTGTAACGATTGTTAACCCTTTGCACTCGGATGCTTCCCAGGCGTTAGCAATAGAGATTACTGCTAAAATAGCGATATTTCACCTGTATTATTTATTTTTTATTGCTGCTATTGCTATACATTAGTAACTATTGCTTAACGTCTCCCAGTAGTAGAAGATTTCCATTTCAATAAAAGACTTCGAGGAAACGCGGATTTGCCAGAAAGCTGCGATGGAACAAGTTCCTTTTCGCAATGGCTAATTAATGCCGATGTCCCCTCGGTGGGGACATCCGAGCGCAAAGGGTTAATCGTGATGCGCTTTCCGATGGAAACAAGTGCGATTCGCAGGTTACTCGTGTACGGTTGCTCGTGCATCGGGACGAGCAATTTACCGAGCCTCGTTTCGTATCGTTACGTTGACGCAATAATGACGATTTATTATTGTTGTTGTTATTATTTTGCCTCTCGTTTGGCACGCAGTTCGTGTCGGCGGGATCTTTTTAAAGCGTTCGCCGCGCGTGCTGGTTTTCGTCGCTTCCTTTCACGACGATGCGTGGACACGCGAGCCGGCGACGATTTCCTGCGAATGCACATATATGTACACGAACGCCACAGGTATTTGCGCAACCGGGCATTCGAGGCCTGGCGCAGGTGGCGCTATGACGTAAACCCTTTATCTCTTATTCGCCTTCTACTTGATACCGGTGCGAGCTACGCTCGCGTTAAAAATAACAAGCCTTCATTGCTAATGCACCGATTCGTAGCCGTCTACTCGCCTCGTGAACCCGCCTAACGTCGGTTTCAAGCTCTCGCCGCATTGGCGGGAAATTTGAAAGCGCCCCAGCATCGAAAGTTCGCGTATCCCGCTGGTGTTGCGCGAATCTTTTCTTTCGTTTCACGCTTCGAATCTTTCATCGCAATATTCACGTTTCGCAATCTTTCGTCGCAAGAGTTCACGTTTCGAATCCTCCGTTACAAGTTTCACCTTTCGAATGTTTCGTCGCAAGATTTACGTTTCGAATCTTTCGCTACAAGATTCACCTTTCGAATTTTTCATCGCAAGATTCAAGTTTCGAACCTTTCGTAGCTAGATTCACCTTTCGAACGTTTCATCGCAAGATTCGCGTTCCGAATCCTCCGTTACGTTGCGATCGCTTCGCTCGCGATTAAACGAGCGGCTCGATTCGAACTTTCGTGCGGGACTGTAAAGAACGGAAACGAGATACGCGTGTATTCCCGAAGGCAAGTGTGCGACCCAATTCTAAAACGGCCAAAAAATAAGCCGGCCAGAACATCCGCCTGGTCCACGCGTCGCCACCCTTCTTCCTGGCCCCCTCGTCGCCAAGTTCCGAGCCAAGTTCGACGCTCCGATTCGCTCGGCTACCTAAATCGGCTCGGTCTCGACTCGACGGTCGGCGCGATTATTCGCGACTAATCGCGGTTGTATCGCGGAATCAATAACGAGCCAGGTATCGCTCCGTCGAGCGATTTTCACACGTCCAACTAACGGAGCCGCCATCCTCCCGCGGTAACGAACGGGAGAGGAGAGTGCCCGGTCTCGTTAACGTTTCAGCGAGCACTCGTAAAGCATTTACCCACGAATGTTACGCTATCGAGGAAACGGGAGTTCGTTAACCCTTCTTAAATCGTGCGCGCAACGATCGTTCTGCGTCGAACGCTTCGCGGGGAACCGATATCGGTTCCTCCTTGGCTCTTTTCTCCATCGAACGACCGCCTCGACCCGCCTCCCGTTTCCCCGTGGAAAATCGAACTGCTCGCCAGGAGCGGAAACCGAGAGAACGGGCAGCGGAGAGCTTATCCGCGAACCTTGAACGGTGGTGGCCATTGTTGCGGCGAACGTGTGGGAAAAAGTATTTACTACGGAGGAGCGAACGAAGAGTTTGCGGTTCATTCATGGCGAGGCGAGTCACTGAATGGCGAGAGGAAGAGGGAACGATCTATGCACAGGACGTGGCACGCGGAGAGGCGCACGCACGTATGTGCTCGCGGATCCGCCGTTTAAATAAACAGTCGCCGCCCGCGCGGCCATCCTTGGGATCGCGGCGACATTTCTGATCGATGAAATCACCGCGCGTGAAACTCGACGATCCATCGATCGGTCGATCGGTGCACGCGCGCGTCGCGTCGGGTCCTCCAGCGAAATCGCGCGGCGTGGAAGCCGGAAACGGGAAGGTGGAACGAGCGGAACGCGTCGGAAGAGCTCGAACGAGCGGCCATTATGTAACGGCCCGTATGCAAAGTACCCACACACTCGATACTACCGCTTAGATAAAGGATGTCTGTAAAAAACGCGCCGCGATGGCGCATTGTGAGCCAGCCTATAAAAAGCACCGCTAAGGCGCTCGTAAAGCGCGCCGGAAGCTCAGCCGAATGAAGCGCGGAGGAGGAGGACGCGCATCGCGTTTCCGCTGGAGCCGTCGTTCGTTTCTTCTCCTGTTCCGCTAATTTTCGACGATCGCGAATATTCGTACGTTCGATCGCTGTCAGAGTGCTCGCGGAGGAGTTTCGGGAGGATCGAGAACCTCTGCGCCTCGAAGAAGTTCCCACGCTGCGCCTCGCGTCACACACAGCTATATCGCGCGTTTAGATACGTCCTCGAGCCTCGTTGCCGGTCCGACCAATAGGACTCTGTTGATTGGCCGATCCGTGAGCCGATTACGAGAGAACAAACACGTTTTATTCGAGCAGCCGGGGCGTCCTTGCCTCGCGCGGTTCGACGAATCGTCCGTGCTGGACGCTGATTTCTTCGATCGCCCCGCGATCGATCCTCTCGTCGCTGGACGTTCGATTTCTACGCTCGGGACCAGCTTGTTATTTACTCGGCTGGAGATGTTCATTCAGGTTTCTACGTCGGTCGTGATTAATGACGGTTACTTGACGTCAAGCCGTTTGAATTGAAGTAAATTTAAACCACTTTAAACCTCGTTCAGATTAGCCGACGAGTAATTGAATTCAAATAACGCGAAACTGCTTTACCATCGCGAACGTTGCCCGTTCAGCTCGGAACCGCTCGTCGACGAGCCGCCGTTCGAGTCGAGGAAGCAACCTCGCGTCTCAACCGCATCGTGCGCCACTTTTCCATCCCCCAAAGACATCCGACGAGCCATCGCGAGGCCCAGGATCGCGAGTGAAATCGCGACGATCCGCGAAACCGCGGAAGCAGCGCTCGAAAAAGTGATAAAGAGGAAGAAACCCGAAAGGCGAACTAAAAAAAAAAAGGACGGAAAAGAGAGGAACAGTGAGTCACTTGCGCGGAACATTCTCTACACGCACACGCGCGCGTATGGAAGGAGCTGGTAGGGGACGGAAGCGGAGGAACGCTAGACGAAAGGGAGAGGGATGCAAGACGCCGAGGAGGGAGGAATATTCTCGCCGCGTGCGCGCGCGAGAGCGGCTCGGACAGCCAAAGTTGAACGAACCCACGCGCGGTCCGAGGCTTGCTAATTTTTTAAAGACCCGCTTGCTGCCCGCTATCGACGACGATCGTCGTCGTCTCGAGCCACCTCGCTCCGTGCGCGATCGTCGCAGCCGTCATCGGCGTTTCTCAGTTCCGGTTGGAAAAATCGGGACGACGCGGCGGAGAGATTCAATCGCCCGGTACCACGTCGCTTCCCACGGTTCGACGCGCGATTCCCAACGACTCCGTCGATGGTCCCGAGGCGCGCTCGCGCGGGGGCGTCGCGCCGCAGGCGGATAGGCGCCGGGGCGATACCTGTTCCTTTTGTGTATCGCGGCGATATTTGTACAAGCGCGTACGACACGGCTGCTCGAGCGACGATTAACGATCGCTTAGCCGCGCGAGGAGAAGACACGCGCTTGGCGAGCGCTGGGACGGATCTATTATCGGCTATCGTTTAGGATCGTCTGGCCACGGTGCCCAAAAGCGATCGACGCGGCGCTAGCCGATAAACGCCGGTTCCTAGTCGTCTGTTTACACCAGCGGAGTCCGCGGCACGTGTAAAACTCTCAAGGACGAGGCGTGTCCCGCGGAATGGCAGCGGCGGGTTACGCAAGCGGAAAACGGAAGCGGGAGGTGTCTCGCGGACGTTCCTCGGATCGGTCGTCGAGGATTCGTGGCTCGCGACGACTCGCGACGAGCGAAACGCTGGGGAAAACGGGGGGAAAGTCGTCGCTGGGGAGGCGAGCGCAGGGGTGGGCGCTCTCCGCGTAGCCGCGGTGCCGCAGGGTCACGTAGTCGCGACGCACGTGCGTAGGAGCCCGCAAGAATTCGCGCACGCGTTAACCGCATGACGTCAACCGCGCGTCTCGGAACAGCTGACCGCATTCCACGATAATTGTTTTGCATAACCGCGTGGTAGCGAGGCGTTGGTTCCTGGGCGAAGGAGGACAGAGGCGGTTTCCGCGGAGTTTCGCCCGCGTCGTTGTTCGCTTTTGCAGGCTCGCGCCGCGCGGAGACGCGTACGCGCGAGAGGAGAACGAAACGGCGGAGACACGCGAGAGGATACGGACTCGAAAGAAAGATAAAGGGAGAGAGGGAGAGAGAGAGAGAGAGCGAGAGGGGGTGATGATTGGTGGGAGAGAAGAAATTCGAAAGGGGCCCTGTCATCGCGGTTTTTTCGGGTGGGGGGGCGTTCGCCGGATCGACGACGGCCCTGTACACGCTCGTCAATAGTTTCGCGGTCAGCGCGTTGGCTTTTAAAGTTTAAAGAGCCAATCGCGGGGACGGTGCTCGGTGTGCTGCTGACGACGCCGGGAGTAACAGCGTCTAGGCATGCCAGCGGCTCTCAAACCGTGCCATTGGCGTCGCGATCCGCGCTGCGAACGCGAAAGGGTTGCACGCGCGTCGCGGTACCGGCCGCGCGCAGCCTTCGTAGGCGACGAGCCTCAGGAATGCCACGGGGCAAGGAGCCGCGAGGATATTTGCGCTATATAAGGTCCTGGCTTAGCGGCGAGTCGCTCGTGCCCGCGGTCCCGTACGAATAACGCGCGTTCAGCCGGTCCGCGGGAGGATCGTCGGGTTCGTCGAAACGATTGGGCGGTGGTTTTCCGCGAAACGCGGGAAAACCATTTGCTTTCAGGCCTCTTGGACCAGTTTCCGTAGTTACGCGCGCTATTTTCGCTCGTACATTTTTGTTTTCTCGATGATTCTCGTTAACGATTTTATCGACCGTTTGCACTCGGCTCCTTCCTGGTTAGGGATAGTTTCTGTTGTTAAAATAGCGATATTTAAGCAATAGAAAATTTCCATTTCAATAGTAAATCTTCAGGGAAACATGCATTTCTCAAAAAGCTGCGGTAGAATAAGTTTAACCTCCGTAATCGCTCATCGATGCTGATGTCCCCTCAGAGGGGAACGCAAAGGGTCGTTACGCTTCGAAGTCGCGCGCAATTATATGGAAATCGTTTAAATCGAAACTGTGAACGTCTCGTGCACACCCAATCGGGTACGTCTCGCATAGTCGTCGCGACACATTGGCAGAGAAAATCTCCGCTGATAAATTCCGCGTCGCAAAGAGGAATGTTCGATCGCAAAACGATCGTCCGCGTCGAGAATGGCCAAGCGTGCATCCGACGCCAGGGTACCAAATCGTTCTCGTTCGTTGCTGAAACGCTATCGCGGCTGTGGACTTTGAATCCGAAACTACACTCGATTACCTAATGGTGAGAGACGGAACGAAAAAAGTGTATATAAATCACGGCGCCGTATCGTTCGTAATATTCTTATTTTTATTCATTAAGCTGGCGTAAACCGTGCAGCTCGGATAGATAAGGGCGAATTTACGATTACGCGATAACGCGGAGGACGGAATGAATGGAGACGACATACGTCGCTGTGTTTCTGTAATGCTGTCGCGATTTAAAAATCCAATCAGAATTGAAATCCTGCTGTCCCGTGTGTACGAATCTTCTACGGATCTAATGTCCATCCTCTTGCGCGACACTAGGCCATTTAAACACCCTCAGACCCTCAGGAAAGGTTCCAAATTCGATAGGCTGGAAGCAACCAGTCGTCCAACCGATTCGCCCTCGTTTTCCACATCGGTCTTCGAGCTGGGTGCCTCGAAAATTGCCTTTTCCGTCATCGGACAGCGAAACGCTCCTTTTCTCGGCCGCGGCTCCGAGTGCATTCGCACGAGAGAGGAGCGCGCGTCGGCACGATAGGGCACGCACACGTCCGCGGGTGCTCGTTTTGCATGTACGAGGCGCGCCGGTACCGACACACGCGCGCACGGAATAGAGTATGTACAGTAAGCGCAGCAGACCGTCCCGTCTCGTCGTGGCTCAGACCTTAATGACGTCATTATCTCTAATTAGAATTCCCATAGTGGCAGGCGGCCGCCTCTACCCCGTTACACCTGCCAGGTACTGTTCCCCCTCGAGGATCCTACGTGTCGTGAAGAAAAAGCAGATATCGGACGGGAAAACGCGGAAGACGATCGTCCCGGTCGCCTCTTGGCTGCTCGTAGCCCCGTCTAATGGTACACAGAACCGGAAATCCGACGCTGGTAACGAACGGTCGGGCCAATACCGCTGGTACCAATTATAGTTACCCTTGACGTAACATTTTCCCCATTTTCAACAGGAAACTTTCCTAGCTACAGCGCTGCGTCAGATTTCCCGGCTTTTCCCAGGTCGGAAGATCGCACGGACGCACGACTGGCGATGACTCTGCTTCGTTCTCCGCGGGGCGGGCGGTTTTCGTGAGTCACTGCGGCGCGTTTACGCGGAGGAACGTTCCTCGAAGGGAGAACCAGCGACCTGCGCGCGTTCTCCATCGTTTCCACCGGTGTTTCCTCGGGTACCATCGAATGACAATGGCGGAGCGTCCATCGGCGACGCTTCTCGGTAGTCGACGGAGACGGAGGAACGACAGGGAGGAAGAAGCGGCGGCTGGGACGAGGAGGAAGGGCGAGAAAGGCGGAATGAGAGACGCGCGCGGCCAAAGTCATGCGCGACCGCGTTCTCCGTGCGTGTGTGCATCATTCCGCGGCCCTTCCGCCCGCGAGCTTCCACCACCACTGTCGCGAGTCATCGCCGCTCCCACCCCCGCTTGTGCCCCCCGTTCCTCGCCGACTCCCGCGGCGGCGGCGGCTCCCTCGTCGCGTCCGCTCCTTCTTCGTCCTGAATCGGTGACGTCAGGCCAGATACCTGTTGCATGCGACGCGTTACGGAGCGGGACGCGCTCGTGCGTTCAATGAGCGGCCGCGAGGAGCGGGGCGGACGAAAAACGCGAATACCAAGCCGCGAGCCGGGGCACCAGGAATCCGCGCCGCGAGAATACGAAGAAGACGTAACGGGCAGCGAGCGACGGGGCCGCGGAATCGCGACCAGGTCGCTGCTGAACCATTTAACTCGGCTGGAAGATTCCCCCGTGCGATTTCGAGCGAACGGAGAATTTCTAATTTCCTTTCTGTTTGAGTAAACCCTGACCCTTTTGCAGATGCTTCCGCAAGTTCTGGGGAACTTGCGCGACACTGTGGACATGTAATCGCGAACCAGCTGTCCCTCTGAGGAGACATCAGCAGTGATTAGTAGTTACAGAGGTTGAACTTGTTCCACCGCAGTTTTTTGAGAACTGCACGTTCCTCTGAAGCTCTCAATGGACACGGAAATTGTCTATCGCCGAGAGACGTCAGCAATAGAAACTAGTAGCAAAACATCGCTAGAGTACTGCCATTTTCAAGCCAACGTCCAGGAAGGAGCCAAAGGAGTGCGAAGGGCTGCAGAAAGGGATGCGATAGCGAATCGCGAAGAAACGCTCCTAGGAAGCTGTTCGAGAGGTGCCATCGCGAGTGACAGACGCGAGCGAGCCGTGGC
This sequence comes from Xylocopa violacea, assembly GCA_963969225.1. Lineage (NCBI taxonomy): Eukaryota > Metazoa > Arthropoda > Insecta > Hymenoptera > Apidae > Xylocopa > Xylocopa violacea. The sequence continues at coordinate 30,172,876 of CAXAJV010000004.1, forward strand.
AGCGAGTGCAGCCGCCTGTCGTTCCTGCAAAAGATCGGGAATCAACGAAAATAGACGAGGCTCGGTGCTGGCTCCGTTTGGAGCCGGGCCAATGATGCGACCAGGCGCCGCAGAAAAATTTCGAACAGCCCTGGCGGCCGAGAAATCGACGGGGGTGATCCTGCGTCCCGTAGGACGCGCCTCGCGACGACCTGGGCCACGCGTCCGACCGCAGACGGGGCCGTTCCACTGCGGTGGCCGCGCGCGGATAGATTCGCACGTCCCCGTGGCGAATCGCACGGTGCTCTCGCGAGCGCGCGCTCGAGCCGGATGGAAAAAAACCCATCGCTCGCCGGTCTAGAGCGAGCGTACCGTCTCCACGCATGTGTGGCACCGCGGTCTCGCAATTTAGAAAAGAAATTATCGCCTCTAGAATTGATAAAAGGCAAATAGACATACGGGCAACGATAAACAGGGACAACGTTCTCGATGACTTCCTCCCCAGTGGCTCTCGAGCCGGGCTCGTTCGTTCGCGTAGTCGCTGGCGAACCTCGCTGCTCGACAGGGACGCGCTTCGAGTTCATTTCGTACGATATTTCAGCCGTTCATTCATCAGAGCGATTAACTCCGTGGAAGAAAAAAGAGGAAATATATAGTCGAGCATGAATTAAACGCGGTTGAACAGTGAAATTCGCGAAATTGAAAAATTGCAGTTAGTCACCGCCACGCGGGTGTGACTCATTTTTATTACGCGTTCGAGTGAAATCACGCGGAGGCCACGGTTGTATGGAAATAGAGAGGCTGTTAGAGGGGGCTCCGTGGTTGAGAACCACGATCCTAGAACGCCGGTCGCCGGTACACAAATAGAACGGTGGACCTTAACGCGCACTTTTGCGCCTTTATGTAACTTGGCCAAAATCGTGCTCGTTATCTGTTTAATAATACGCGGACTTAGCCGCGTTCGTTCGCCAGACATCGAACGATCTCGCGGGGACGCGCGCGTGCACGGAGACGGCGGCAGCGCACGTGCGCACTTTACGCGGCCAGCGTAAATTTCGCGCGGAGAGTGCGTTCACCTCGTCGCGATTTCGTCGCTCGTCCTTCGCGAGGCGCACCGCGAGAACCGCGCACCCGAATTCCCGGCTGGTGCGAGCGTCTCAGCGACCCGCGAAGAGGAACGCGCGTACGCGCTCGCTTGCTCGCCGGAAGCTGACTCTATTTTTCCTTGTTACCGCCTACCGTTCGACGCTGACGTACGGGACGTATCGTTTGACGCGTATCGATTCTAACGAAAAGTGTACGCGTTGACGTAAGAACGCGATTCCGCGAATCGATCGATAGGCGACGCGAGAGAGAACGAGCCGTGATTAATTACCGTATCTCCGCGGAAGGTCGCTCGACACGTGGCGGCTCGGCCGCGATCGGAGCGTAGTTTTGTACGCGCGAGCCGTACGCGAGCTCGCCAGCAGCGGGTGCATTCCGAGCGAGGTGTCGACGCGTCACCGCGAGCCAGCGTTCTATTTCGCAACGTACTGTTTACGCAGCAGCGAGTTCACGAAACGTCGCAATCGCACCGAGGAGGCCCCAGACGTTCCCTGGAACGCGGCACCCGGTATCGAGGATTCCGTCTACGCGCGTAACACGTACCTTGACTGTTCCGTTCGGGCTGGTGCGATCGTCGAGACGTCCGAGAGGAAACAGCGCGCAGCGGACAGCCGGAGGAGACACGGCTCCGTGCCGCCTCGAGGATCGACTGGATCGCGTCCGTAGGGCAGGAAAATTGCCAAGCGGATCGGCGTCGATGTCAAGGAGAGCGTCGTCGTATCGACACGGCGGTGGCAGACGAGGAAGTAACGAGGAACGAACACACAAGAAACACTGTCGAGAGTCCGTGGGATACTCGAGTGACGCGGCCCGCGAGGCAATCAAACTAACACGTAGACGACCGACTGGCAGACGGACGAGGACTGAGTAGGGCAGCCGATCGCTCGTGGATTCCCTGTTCTATCTCTCTCTTTTCTCCCCTTCCCCGCGGGGCGATCCTCGCGCGTTCTCCCGCCCGTCGTTCCTTCGTCGCCCCGTCTCGCTCGGTTCCCAGTTCGCTCGCTTTTCTTTCCTCCTTCCTGTAACGCAGCCGCTCCCCCCCTTCTTCTCCTCCCTCCTCCACCTCCTCCTCCTCCTCCTCCTCCTAACCTCTTCTGGTCCCCGTCGCGCACCCTTCACTCCGCCTAACCCCGTGTCGGCTACTCTTTTCGCCCATCTGCCACCTTCGCGACGATCGCGAGGCGTGCGCGCGCGAGCAGACGGGAAAAAGGGGGAGGCGAAGCCACGAGGTCGGAAAACACGGAAATTACGGAGTGAAAAGATGGGGCATTTGTCGAGCGTAAGTGGATCGAACGCGAGCCAGACCGCTCTCGCTCTGCTCCGCGCGCGGAACGGCCGATGGGACGCGTGTTCGTCGCGTCTCGCCGCCGTGTTTTCGTCTCCGACGGTGCAACGCGGAGGGTTACGAGGAGCCAGACGCTATCGTTATCGCGCGTGCGGTGGAAAACTGGTCGCGAAAACCGGTGAACGCTCGCCACGGGAGCCGAAGCTACGCGCGCGCTGAACTGCGCCGCGATTCGAACCGATCGGTAGCCGCGGCACCGCTCCGTTCTACTTCCCCTCGATTCCGACTCCACCGTCGATCGCGGAACGAGATGTTACACGCTTATTGTGGTTATGGATGATCCGGCTCGTGTGATGCACAGTTATTTAGACGTAACGGCGAGGTGCGACCGTTCGCTGCATAACCTAACCAGATTGTCGAATAAAATGTACTTTCTAGCCTCCTATTTCAATTGGAACAAGCGTATCTGGTCGAGGCGATACGAAACCGCGTTGTTTACTTGCGTCCTTATTTATTGATAGTCGAATAAAATGAAACGTCGAGAATTGATGTACCTTCTAATCTCTTATTTTAATTGGAACAAGCGTATCTGTTTAAAAACCTATGAGAGTGCGTTATTTACTCACGTCCTTCTTTACTGATCGACAAGTAAAATGAAGTATTGAAAATTGATGTGTTTTCTAACTTCATGTTTCAATTAGAACAAGCGTATCTATTTGCAAACATAGGACAGTGCGTTGTTTCCTCATTTACCGATTGTCAAGTAAAGATGGAACGTAGAGAATCGATGTACTTCTTAATCTCTCGTTTTAATTGGGACAAACGTATCCGTTTGCAAAGATACTCGATTCAAAAGACAATGGTAACGCGACCCTAACTGAAACCGTTCGCGTCTCCGTTTCGAGTCTCGTCGACTGAACGAAATCGAACGAGCCGCGGTCTCGTCCGAAACCGGAAGTCTCGGCTGCGCGTCGATGTCGCGGCTCGGATGAAACGGTGACGTATTTTTCGCCAAAAGCTCTGAGCGTGGCGCGCTCTCATGGCAACGGGACGAGGCGGCTCGGCCGTCTCATAAAATGGCTGACTCCTCTTGTTCCCCGTCTTAGACTTCGCCTCTATTTCCCTGGCCTAGTCCGCGAGCGCGAGCACGCGCGCACGATAAAAGTCCATTTGACGGATCGACATTTTACGTGCGCGCGGTTCGAACGGTCGATCGAACGTCTCGCCTCGCCTTCCGCTCCGCGCTCCTCTTTCTATGCCCGACGAGTCGCGCGAGCGGCTCTGCGCGTTTCCATTCGAACGCGAGGATTCGATTCCAGCCGAATCGAGAGAAAAAGAAAAGAAAAGAAAAGAAAAGAATTGCACGGTCGAGACGTCGAGTCTCGACACCGAGCGATTAATTGCGTAAGAGGAATTCCGTAATAGCGATACGTCGGTTGATCGTTATCGCGTTGGTACGCGGTCCTCGCACTCGCGCGAGTGCGCAAGGTAAACGCGATTACGACTAAAATGGTCACGAGCATAACCAGCGCGGAGCGGCCGCGTGACGTTCACGTGGAGAATGCCAGCGCTTAATGGCCGCTCCATGTTGCTAATTGCTCGATCGAATACGATTACGTTACGGCGGAAACGACGGATCGTCCGACTGGCTGCGTTACGTTCCTATCTCTCGCCTGTGGAACAGCGGACGCGACGAACGGAAAAATTGTTCTCGATCCCGATTCGATCGATCGATCGGTGAATTTTCGTTTGTAGGAGACGCGTAAAGAGAGACAGAGAGAGAGAGAGAGAGAGAGAGATAGAAAGAGAGACGAGGGGGAGACGCGGGACAGCAGGGTAACGCTGACTCCTCGAAATATCGCAGACGTATAAAATTGTCGTGTCGACGCTGGCGCATGCAAATAGAAAATAGAAATGAGTTTAGAAATAGCGTCGCCAGTCGTCGGCCTAGAATTCGATCGGTCGTAGCCCACTGCGACACTGTTTCGGCTTACTTGGAACGTGTCTCGTCTCGTCTCGTCCCGGCTCCTCTCCGCTCTGCGTACCACTCTGCCGATATATATCTTTTCCGATCGAGACTGTCGCGACGCGCGCACACACACGCGGATATTGCGGCGAGCCTTCGTTACTCTTCATCTTTACGCGTCGTGGCTCGCGACGCGGGTAAACAAAGCGGTCTAGACTACGCGGAGAGCGCAGAACGAATGTGCCCTCGCGTGTTTGCGGCCGTCTAGTATCTATTTATTAGGGCTGCAAAGATTTCAAGATATTGGAAGTCGAAAAGCGTCCCGAGAATCTGGGACACAGGTGTGGTACCATACATTCTCATTGGACGTCATTGGTCGGTATAATTATGAATCGAAAGTACGTCTACGATTTTTCCACGTACGTGTGACGCGCGTTTTATATCGGCTCTGCGGCTGGATTTGTCGAGAGGGATTCTTCTCGAACGTTCTGCCATCAGGTACGCCTGTTTTCAAGTTTATCCGAGCGGCCGAAAAAATCCAGAACGTCTACGGACACCGTCTCTTCTATAATTAACCGCCTGAATCATTAGAGAAATCGCTGACGCTAAAGTTAGTTACACATCCATCCTTTGAACCATTTCTACTAAAACCAAGATACGTGTCCATAAAAAATTCCGCGACCAAGAGAACAATATCATCCTCGTTGGAGGAACCAACAGATATTGACAAAAATACAGGATGAAACCATTGTAAATTGATCGTATTGTAAAACGCGAAATGTACGCAACGAGATGAAAATAAAAAACTATTTCTACACAGCTGACTTCTCTTTCTTCCCAGCCCGTCGAACTGTCGAAAGAAATCGCGCGAGCGTCCGCCATCGCGATCCCCCCAACGAAATTCGACGGTGTCTTAATTGACCGATGAATAATACATCGTCCATCGACGCGATTAAAAAGTGCCCTGCACGGTCCGCGGACGTAGTTACACTTCCTTGAATGCAGCATCCTGCCGCGCAATTATTGCCCGTCCGATCGGGCGCGCGCGTACCAGCCGCGGCCGCATTCGAAGGGACAATACTACTCAGCCCCGCGGCAGCGACTTCCTTCCTACGTGGAACGAGCGAGTAAACGCGAATACTACTGGCATCGCGTAGGAAACCGCGCTCCGGTGGTGGTTTCATTCATAAAGTCCGCGCGTTTACCGAGGAAACGCTCTCGCCAGGCGTTTAACGAGGGAGGAAACGCGTGTCGCGCGGCCGCGTAGAGGCCCTAAAACCGGCACCCGGAACGCCTTCCCTATTTCCGTCCCGCGGGTCGCCCAGCGAGTGCGAGGGGCGCGCCTTCGAGAGAGATTCCCTCCGTGGACGACGCGACACGCGGCTTCGTCGACCGCGACGACGTGCACATGCACGCGCGTACGTGTGTACGTGTACGTACACGTATATTTTTTCTTTTTCGCGTTCCACAGATCGAGTGTCGCCGGCTAGTTCGACGAAGGAACGGTTCGGCAAGTAGACGTAACACGCGCACGGTTCTTGGATCTCGGTTTCCAAAGTGCGCTGACCCTTCAGGCTTGGGCGGAACTCCTTCGCTTCCGGTGTTGTTCCGCCGCTGCTATTTCTATATATAAACCCACACGCTTTTGTTGGCGTTACACCTACGGCCGAAACGTTCCTGCGCCCCGACGAACTGGGCTACATCGTCGCCAAGTATTTTTGTTTTTTATTCATGGAATTGGGAGAGTATCTCGATCAGACTCGTCTGGGTTTATCTGAGAGACGTGCGCGTGTGTTTCGAGGGATCCGTGGCGGTTGGAAAATTCGAGGGCGTCAGGAGGAAGCTTAATTCCCTTATCATTTCCTCCTGCACGCTTGAACGACGATCACGAAAATCGAGACGATGCGTTCGAACGAGGCGAAACAGTCAGAGAAAATGTGTACTCACGTGAAGTGCGGTATTATCGCTGGCTGCTTGGCGTCTTCCAAATTTCCCTGGCTACCACGCCAGGTTGCGCGCGACGTTTCGATGCATCCGGCGTTAACGTCGATCGCGGTTTCCTTCGTTCGTTCGTTTATTCGACAGATGCCCGCTGCAAGATAGCGCGGTGCAATTGACATCTTCCTACGACTTCCGGCGCTAGCTGGAGGTCGATGATTACTTTTTGTCGAAAGTTCGTTGGCACGTGGGAATGGTGGGAGGGCAGCAGGGGAGTCAAAAGGTCGGCCGCATTGTTGGCGGCGAGGAAATCTCGAACCCGTTAGACGGTGCGTCGTGCGTGGAGCAGCTAAAATCGTGAAAAACCGATTACGACTCGCGCACGTCGACGAGGGCCTCGCTCGACGAGAAGGAAACGTCACCGAGGCTCTCGTCGACTCGAAGCCGGACGACGGCGCGCGCCGACGAGGCGAGAGAAACCGTCGGTGGAACGAAAGACCGGAAGAAAAACGTGGTAAAGAGGACGCGTCGTCCTCCAGAAGGCACAATGTGGCAACTGTTACGTAATAAACGAGCATACGTTACAGACGACGACGGGGGTGGCGAGAGAGAACGGGACGGGCGAACGTGTGCGCGCGTGTGGTGGGGATGGTGAACGAGAATGAAAAGGGCAATGTCCAAGGAGGATATTCACGGGATCGTGCAACGGCGAATTCCATTTCGCAACGGCGACGTCTCTCCCTGGTCTCGCCTCCTGGGACTCTGCGTACGAAAGCGCCTACAGTGGTACAGGAGGAACGCGATGGCGAGACGGGACCACGCGGTGTGTACACGGTGGCACGAAGAATTCGGAAATCGTCGCGCGTTCCCTACTTCTCTCCCTCTCTCTCTGTCTCTCTATATATATACAAGCAGGAAGTCGATCTCTCGTCACCAGAGCACACTGGTACCAGAGCACTGTAGCCGCGAACGGGTTAATTCGGTGCGTCGGTTTCGCCGGCGCGTCACGACGGAACTCCTCGTCATCGTGTGTCGCGTCGTGTCGCGTCGCGCCGTGTGCACCACCGCATCGGAGGCGCGCAGGGCAAAGTGCATCGTGAGACTGCTGACGGGCGCAGCGGCGATGCTCCGGCTTTCCGATGCAACGCATTACCCCTTATCCCCCCGCGCGCCCCCAGCCGTGTGCACCCCTTCCTCTTCCACTCCGCCGACCGTGCGCACAACGACGGCCAACGGCACCACGTGACCATCCCTTTAACTTCAGCAAAACCGATTACCGCACCGCTCGCGACGACCACCAACGTCTTGTCTCCTCTTCCTTCCAGCCCTCCGCGCCACCCCGTCAACCCCTTCCTGGCTTTCCCTCGCCGGTTCCATTCTCTCCTCGCGGTCTCTACACCCGTACTCGCGCCTCCTTTTCCCCCTTTTTCTCGACCCCCTCTCAGAGTGACCTTCCAACGACTTTTCGTCTCTCGTGCCGCTCGCGCTGAAGAAAGAGGGTCGTTCGCGTACCTCTACGACGGACAGCCTCGTCCTACGTCGGAGGAAATAAACTCTCGCGCGTCTCCGCTTTGCGGGGAAACGTTCGCAGCCAGGCAGGCCTCTTTCTCCCCCTCTCTCCCTCTCTCTCTCAATCTCTGTCTCGCAGGCTGGATTCTGTCGAGCACTGCGTCATTTCTGTACGTGGCGTATGATTCGTCCCCTCTCGCTCCGTCTCGTGCGCTCCTCTTTCTCGAATACCGATGCGTCCCTCTCTGGTTGGCGTCACCCCCGGACCCCTCGCACCACCCGGGGCCCCGCTCTGCCGGCAGATTCGGGTCGACTCGTTGCACCGGGAAACCGAGCGCGGTGCAGCCGTCCTTGTCGCTCGGGCTCCATTCATGCCGCGGCTCTCTTCGGGTTATGCAACCACGGTGAGACGCGAGACGAGGGTTGCGTCGGCTGCGCCGATACTGCACGCTCGTTTCACCGAATCTTACCTCACGTACAGCTTGGCCAACTCGCCGGACTCTAACCGCTCTCCGTCGATGCACGGCTCCCTGGCTGCGTACGCGCCACGACGCTCTTCCTCTCCACGGAAGGGAGAGCCCGTAGACTCGAAAACGCTGCGCGACGATCGAATGTTCCTCTTTTTTTTTTGCTCTCCATTTCCACCGATAACGGCTCGATACGTACAGGGTGCTCGAGCTACCTGCTCGTGGGGAATTTAGGGTGGCGTAGAGGTGAAAAACGCGTCGCAAATGCGTTCGTTTTCGAGGAAAATGGAGTTTCGAGCGTCCTGGTGAGGTATGAGACTGCATGGCGCGTGGCTGTACGCGAACGTCCTATTCTACTGGCTCGTGGATCCTCGCGTCTGCGAGGAGATTTTCAAGTTGTTCTTGCGATTTTATTTTTCTGTCGGGATTCACGGAGGGCGGCTGGGCTTCTTGCGTTTACCTGAGGACGACAATAAGGACAGCTGAGTTGGTAGTGCACGGAAAGGACACGCTTTCCGCGTCGGATCAGGTCGAGGAATAGTGAAAAATTCTGCTTACCTCCCGTGTCAAGGCCGTAATTCGTACTATGTTTTATTGCTCTTGGTACAAACGACTTACTTGTAGTTACTAACATAAAGGAAGATACTAGCCGCTGATAAAGAACCTCGACCCTCCATCTGCAGTCCGCGTATTGCACGGCGCTACTTCTACCCCCGATTCTCATTTCAAGGACAGCTTTAGAAACCAAACTGCGCGTTATACTCGAGACTCTGAAATTTCTCAGATTTTTCAAAGTTGGAAGCAATTTGACGCGACAGACGAAAATCGTCTGGTGGAAGGCGTTGCTAAAAATGTGACTGCAGATGGAAGGTTAAGGTTAGCTACGGCTCGAAGAACGTACCTGACGATCTTCCCCGTAAAACCTTCCCATTTAATTACAGTGCCTAGGGTATCTATCTACGTAATCGGTTACAATTGAATGAAAGTTCCTAAAGCGCCATTTCGGTCGCGTAAAGGTAAACGACTGACGCACCGCTCTTCGCACGCACTCCGGTTTAATATAAACCAAGTGGCGATCGATTTGTTCGGTTCTCGGGCAACCCTTACCGGCGAGCAAGAGTCGTCCGTGGACGTAGGAACGTTAGAAAGAGTGCTACCGCGTATGCACGTGAAAATCGTCGTGTTTACTCAGCGGTCCTCGATAACGATGGACCTCGTGCTTGAACATCTTAACGCCTAGGTATATACGAATTTATTAGGTACAAAAAAATAGTATTTGCATCCTTATATGTTACAAGTAGCTGTCCAGCGTTTGCGAATCGAACGATCGACCTGTGTTTCGCGTGACACGATAGTAGCCGCACGCTCGGCTCGCTGAGAGTTGGTGCGCGGGCTGACCACCACCACCAACCCTTCGTCGGTAAATATCGAAGAGTTCTGGCGTCGGAGGCACCCGTAATGGAGTCCGTGCATCGTTTCCCAATGACGCGAGCGTGAACGGGTCGAAACGTCTTAGCGTGGTCTTCGTTGCGACAAGTAAAAGTGTGCTCGCGGAGAAAGGGGGTAAAAGTAAACTGGCAAGATGGCTATGGAAGCTTACGCGTTTAGGAAAGAACGGAACGTTGGTCCGGATTTTTCGCAGATCGATCGCGGACAAGGCACGATTATTATGCGTGCGTTCATTTAACGTACACCAAACGATCACGTGCATGTCGTGCGAAACAGACTTCGGGATTGCGACATTCGTACTGCCGTTCGTGAGAGAACCCATTTGAAAGAAAGTTAGCTGGGGGGAGGGACTCTTGCGTAACGAGACAGAGGGAATTGCATCGATTCTTTGCTACGATCTTATCGGAGGAAATCATCGTCGAGTGCCGCGAGATTTGCCGCAAGATTTTCGTTCCCGGCTCGAAGCTCAAAGTTTTTATCGATCCTACGTTAACTACCATTTCCGTGCTCCTCGCTGGGCGACAGGAAGGAATCGTTAAGTTGCCCAATAAGTTCGTTTCCTTCTACCAACGATTCCTCGTCGTCTGTGCTCGACGACTTTCCTTCCCCTTTGTACCGAAACTTTTGTGCACTTAAACAATGATTAACTTGTATTCGACTTACGTTGCTTCGAATCGCCTAAAATATCGTAAACGACGTACAAATGCGTTCATTGCGGCTAACGCGCCCAGCACGAGTCGTGTTCGACACGTATGGAGACCGCAGTGACCACGCGAAGGAAGCTAAGTCTTGCCTCGTTAGCGCATTCGATGAGTCTCTAACGTTGTAATGCAATTAAAGAAAAAATGCAAAAGGTTGGGCAACACCCCTCGAACAAACTGCACGAACTTAGTGGACAAGCTAATACGCGTCTCGTCCTTCTTATCATTGCGTGCTCGAGAAGAATGCATCGACGCGGTCGATGCAGCATCAATCGAGAGACATGCTCTCCCGAGGGTGTCGATTGTGACATCGCGTTTAATCAAGGAACGTTGCTTCGTCGTCGTAGTCGCCGCTTAGTCGACCCGATGGACCTCTGAATCGCATCAACGAGGACTAGATTCGTGGAAGACGCGTTCGATTGACTTCGGACGTGGGCCATCTCGGCTCCGCTCGACCCCGTCGACCTGGCGCGACTCGTGCGACGAAGCGTACCGCGGGGGTGCGTAAAAATAGCGAATAAAAGGAACGTCGGCAATAAATCGCGTTAATACTTGGAAACGAACACATAAACCTGTACATCGAGCTCCGTGGCCGTGGTGAAATGCCGTTTAATTTCGCACGACCGAGCCACTTTACCCTAATCCGACGTCTAGGGACATCATTATCAAGAAACCGACGATTGCGGCCCAGCTGGCGAGTTTCCCATTCCCACTGCAATCAGAAAGCAAGAAAACACATTTCCTCGTGAGAATCTCGTCGACGCTGTTTACCAAAAACGTACACCCAACATGCTCGCTAAAGATCCCTCCAAGCGTGCCCGCCATTTTCCAGGATCCGGAGGGAAAATCCAGTGTGCGCGAGTCTGGAAGCTTCGTCGATGGATGCGAAGGAGGCGAGAGATCGGGGTGTACGAGAGAAACTGGAGTCGAAATGGACGCTCGTGGACCACCAGGTCGGAGAGGAGAAAGAGCGGCAGGATGGCGAGAAATAAAAGGGTTTCCGCGGTGCACAAGTAGGGGATTAAGCACGCACAAAGCATACACACGCTCCTGGCCGGTATTGTACGTCACGGCTTGTTGATTTCGTAAATTATACACGGCCATCAATTTTAACGGCGGGTGAAACGCGGCGTTGTTTTCGGTGGGCGTTCTACCACATCAATCATATCCGCGTGGTAAATACCTCCTTTCGGTGTGCCCCAGAAATTAGTATTTTCATTAGCGATCATCCGTACGAACGATTCCGTTCGAATCGAGTCCATCGCGCGTGTCCTGTACGCGGATGTCTCGTTAGCCGAGCCGATAGGTCGAGGCCGTTGGGCCGCGAGCCTCGCGGGCCCCGAAACGAGGCATTCCTCATCGCCGTGGTGCGCGATCATGCAAACGACCGCCTCGAGAACCGATTCGACGTTCCCAGAATCGATCTCGACAACTGTTCTTTTTTCTTTTTTTTTTTTTAAGAAACAGCACGTTTCCAGCGACACGAGAGAGCGAAAAGAGAGGCTATCCGATCGATCGCCGCGCCGCTTTGTCCATTCCGCCATTTCTCCGGCATCGATCGCCGCCGCGCATGCGTCGGCACACGAAAACGTTCCGAGTCGATTCACGGATCTCTCGCGAAACTTTCTCCCGTCCCTTTCCTTCCCGTCCGTCCCTCTTTTTCGCGATCCTATTTTCGATATCGCGCCCCGGTGTCTCACAATGGCGGAAACGCTCGCGTTTACCTTTCCCGTGAACGCGCAGCCGTCCCGGTGAACCAGAAAGCAGAGAGACCCACCATTGTGAAGCCGCAGCCTCCCTCTTTCGCTCTCCCTCCGCGTTCTCTTTCCTTCAGCCTCTCTTTTGAAAAGGATCACACGCCGGCCCGCGCTCGAGGTGTTCCACGTCTGTTGGAGGTCGAGCAACGGTTCATCGGGGCGCGGAAGGGGACGCGGGCAGAAGGGGAGTCTCCATTTTCACTTTTATGTTTTCCGGGCCCCGGAGGGTTCCCGAGGGAGCGTACCCGGCACCGCTGTCTCAGGAGTGGCTCGAGCGCGCGCGCGTTGTACGGTTACTCACTGGCGTCCAGGTAGGGCGGCCGGATCGCACGCGAAATACAAAAGAAGCCAATTATAATGACAATGCGCGTTCGGCTAGGCGGCCGGGGCCTGGGAAAGAAATTCGCCGCGTTTCGTTTCGCCTGACGCTAACTACGCTACTGCCGTCACGCGCCATTGTACCGTAAGCCTTCCCGAATACGCGCCTCTATCTTTCTAGACTCTCGCGTACACGTGTACCAAGTGTTAACCTTTGCCTCGCCTCCGAGCGGCGACGTCCGAGATACTGAGAGGGACCAGGGGTCTGTTTCGTTCCTTCTTTTTTCTGCGACTCGACGCCACCCTTTGGGGTGTCGATCAGAAGCCAAGGAAATTGCTACGACACACGTTGCGAAGCATGCATCCGATGGGAGAAAGAAATGGATACACCTCGGGGAGGAAGTTCAACTAACCTTTGATGCGCTTCCGGGACGATGTCGTCGATCACGACGTAGATCATAGCACCAGCAGCGAACGAGAGCGCGTACGGCAGCGCAGGCTCAGCCAGCGAGACACCGGCTGCGCCAAGGACGCCTGCGAGGGGCTCCACCATCCCCGACAGTTGCCCGTACCAGAAGCTCTTCAGGGTGCTAATCCCAGCCGCCTGCAGGGGCAAGGACACCGCCAGTCCCTCCGGGAAATTCTGTATACCTATCCCAATGGCCAGATTCCTGTAACAAGATGGGGTCGGTAAAAAGAAACGTGGCTACTCTCGCGGAGCGGTGGTCGATTGTTCGACGAGAGTGGTGTAAACGCGTCGCGACGGGACGAGGAGGATAACAGAGAGAGGACAGGGAGTTGACTCTCGCGAGAGAGGCATCGGCTTCGAAGGCTCGCTCGCTGTTGGTCGCGGTGAGTTCGTTGAAACTGGTCGCCGGCTTCGACATTCTCTGGATTTTTCCATCTGTCCGAGAGCCGGGTGCTCGAACGGCCTGGCCGCTTCTTGGATGTCCATTCTAGACGGCCGCTGGTTAGCTAATCCCGGTTCCCCCGGTATTCCAGCTACCTGTCCGCCGACGTCTCACTTTGTTCCGATCGTCTCGTCCGAAGGAATCCTAGCTGGCTTTTGTTCTTGCGATTTAACCGGGCAGTCGAACAGATTGGGACAAAAGAGCGAGCCGTGTGGCAGGTGAACGAACCGGCGCGATCCGCGAGCTCTTCGAAGCCTCGCGCATTGTCCGAGCGAAGCGTCAACACGGAAAACTCGCTGAACTCTTTCCGAGAACTTTTCCTACCAATCGTAAATTGTCCCACGCGTTCCGAGATATCAAAAACGATCGACGCAAGGGTGAAAAATCGATCGACCCACATGCGACGCGTAGCCAGAGCTCGATCGAACGGTGAAGAGACGTTGAAACGGTATCCGCCGCGTTATCCGAATGAATGGCCCGAGGAGATCGGCTAGGAAATGGTGGGACCGGAGGAAAAACTGTAGCCAGCGTCTCTAAGAATGCGGCGTGTCTCAGCTGGTATCGCTGTTACGGCAGCCTCTCCGCCAGCGTGGAGTTTAATCGAATTGTAAACAGCCAGCACCAGGCGATGGAACGGGTGGTAAACGCGGAGCCAGCGAATTAGGGGATCGCGTTCGAGCCGCGCGAGGTAAACGCTTCGCTCCTTCGAGGGCACCCTCGCCAGGGACGGTCGAGAGGGTTCGTTCGAGTCTTAGAATTTCCATGGAACAATGGATTAGCGGTCGGCTGGCAGGGAACGGCGAGGTGGCCCGAGCAGGTGAATGAATGACGCGATCCAAGCTCCTCCTTCCGATCGGTGGATCACCGCGGCGGGCACGGGTATAGAGAGACGGCGAACGCTCGGCTCGCTGAAGAGGGCCCCGAGAGCACATGGTATGGTATGTCATGCCGCGGCGTGTAGCGCGTTATTTCATGGGACGGCGCATCGTCGTCGCGTTCCTACAGCATCGACGTACATAAGTGGTTGTACAGTTAACCCGTCGGGTCCGGCTGTTCGCCAATTGCACCAGGGGAGGTCACCCGAGTTCCAAGAATGATCGCCCCCTTCCACCACCCCCTGGCTTCACCTTCTTACTTCGCCTGTATCTCTCTCTCTCTCTCTCTCTCTCTCCCGCTGGTTCGATCTCCTCCGTCGTTCGTCTCCGTTCTTCTAACTACGCTCGCCTACAGTCCGGTTTCTTTTCCTTCCTGACTTCTTCTTTCTCGTTTCCACGGTCAGGGCCGCTACTGCCGGCTCGTCTACCACAGCGAGCTGCTACCACGGACAGCTAGACCGATCAGCGCCTTCGGGATGCCTGCGTTTTCCGTACCAGCTGTCTTTTCGAACGGCTCGAGTACGACTTGGTACGTTCCTGGAAATTCCAGCCGCTCTTTCGGTCCCCCGTCCTTTCAGCTTCGAGGAATCCGCCGGTGCCGCTGTGTTTGCTCTTCTCTCCTCTCGGTTGATAAGGAAATCGGGGGGACACACGAGTGCGCGGACGGTCGTTCGAGGGAGCGGGAAGGGCGATCGAGGCGGGCGTTCATTCAGAAATTTTTTTCGCGCGTTCATAGGCAGATACACGGGGCCGGTGATCGATGAGAGAAGGCGTGCCTTTTAAATTAGAAACGGAGGCATCGCCGTGGCCCCGTGGAGGAATCGCGCAGGAGGGGCGTCGCGCTGTCTCGAGCCGAAAATCGAGGATTTCACCTAGCGGAAGGAAAGGCGATCTTACCAAACTGGTTGGTGGCCTATACAAGAGAAACAAAACCGAGAAAAAAGTGGCACGACGATGTTTTGGAGCTCGCGGTCGAGCTCTCGGGACAGAGCCGCGGTGTGCACCGTTATACGCGTACGCGTACACGTACACGCGTGCGTGCGATCGAGGCGGTCTAGCGGGCGGAAAAATTTGCATCGTTAACGAAGCCGAGGGAATTAGACTCGCGTCCCGAGCGGACGGCTGCGTGGAACTCGAGGAGTTCCGTCGAACGCAACGGCGACCAGCGTGCACCAACATGGCGGCGCGAGTGCGGCTCCTCCGCTGAACGCACACCGCGGTCGCCATTTTGCATTCCATAAGCAATCGCGGTTGTCCTTACGTGGCAACACCTATCCGCGGTTTCACGGTGTCCCGTGCGACAAGAATGGCGGATCGAACGCGCGATAGACGCCGATCTGAAGAGCGTCGCGCGTGCCCCCGGCTACCGCACACCTGGAAGACCCCTTCTGACCCGTCGCGGAGGCACGATCCGTCGCATTCCATCGATTCCGAGGGTTTCCGAGGCGAGCTAAGCGGGTCGTGGGCCCGCCGGCAGAATTCGATGGTCGTCGATACGATAACGAGCGGTTTTTCGCCGATCCGGGTCCCTCGCGACTTCAAAAGGAAGCGTGGAACGGCGGGCAGAAGGAGAGGGGAAGTGCGAAAGGACGTGGCGGAGGAACGATCCCGAAGGTAACTCGAGGAATCTCTTTCGGAGGGACTGGCCGCGCGATTGGTGAACCTGAAAGATACGGATAGAGATAGAGCAAGTATAGAGCAAGGCTAGATGCGTCCACACAGAGACACGGTCCAAGCGGGAGGGGACGCGGAGGGAGGGGAGGTGTCTCGAGATCGGAGGAGGACGGGCGTACTCGTGAGCCGACTCGTTGAAACGAGAGGCACCACGGGAGAGGAGAGCAACGAGAGACAAGCGTGCACGTATAAACGCGTCTGTATGAGAAAACTGAGGAGCGAGCAAGACAAAAAGGGGATAGGGGGGGAGGTGAGCGCGGGGTGGATGGGAAAGAGAGAGGTGGCGCGCGAGGGGGTACAGAGATGGAGCGAGCGAGAAAGAGAGAGAGAGAGAGAGAGAAATGAAAGAGGGGTGCAGAAATGAGAGAGCGAGGAGAAACGAGAGAGGGAGTAAGGAATGCATGGGAACGAGGCGCAAGCGGGCCGACCGCGATTTGCCCGTCCCGCATTCCACCAACGCCAAGGCGAGCTCTCCGGCTCTTCTCCGAGTCCCGAGGCCACCGGCCGCGGACTAACACCATAAAATCATAAGACCAAGATCAACCCCGCTCCTCTCGGCTGCCACCGGTATCGTTTGGTACCGCGAGTCGTTTCTAGCGTCGACTGGGAACCGACTACGTCCCTCCTTCGCCCCGTCACGATTCGCCAACCCCTTTTTGGACGCGTTCGACGTGGACACTTTTGCCGTTCCAACCGGAAACGCCCTCGTTCGCGGTCGTTTCCAGCAAACCAGCGCGCATTCCGACGGGGTAAAGTGGCCGCGACGCGGTGTCGAGCGTTCGGTAGCGAGATTCCGAAGGCAGGTGTCCGTTGCTGGCGAACGAAACCGGGTGGAAATCGAGCGTGTCCGGTTGCTCGCGACGCCAGCGAGCAGGGGACGGCACGGTTTCGCAAAAAGGCGCTAGTTTCGCCGGATAGTCGACGCAGACAGACGATCGTCCCGAGGTCGTCGTCGAGGGACATAACGGATCCGGCTGTTCGTCTGTTCCGAGTAAGGTACGCGGTGCGCATGCGTAATGCCGCTGCATTCCAGGCATTGCGAAGTCGCTGCACCGTGCACGCCGGTGCATCGCCCGATGCCAGAGAAAGAGAAACGAATTAACCGAGACACCGCGCAGGGCTGAGAGAGAGAAAGAGAGGGAGAGGACCGCCCTGAGAGGAGAGAGAGCAAGAGGAAGTCGCAATGACAAACGTGCTCAACGATTGCCCGTTTGATCGATCGCTCTCTCTTTCTCTTTCCAATTTCTTTCGAAAACAAAAAATCTACACACCGGCGAGTTTGGCTCCTATTTCTGTTCCAATTCAGGTACATCGTGAAAGTGTGATCCTATGTGCGGCGTCGGTAAGTTATTATTTTTCCAACACGATGCGTCGTACGGTTCTTTATCCATCCTATTATATTCATGTATGTATCTATCGTTACTTCCGTATCTAACTGAAACTTGTTAATCTAGGTTATCCAGGTTTATCAAATTGTGCTACAGAACGAACGGAAATCGTGGCTTTCTCACGATCGCAGAGAAACGCCCACGCCAAATTAATTCGTTACCCGTAGAAGCACCCATCTGAGACGCATCGACGATCCAAGTGGGTGCCAAATAGGAAGGACGGCACGAAACGATTCTCTCGGACTCTGTCCTGCCATTCGATGCATACCACCTAAACCTTGCGTTGTAGAGAGCGCATTGTCCGCCTTCTGGACGTTTTTAACGAAGACGAGCGAGCGCGAAAGCGAAATACGAGCCGCGAGAAAAGTACCAAAGCGCGTAGCAGCTCGGTGCAACGTCAACCCGGGGAATGTCGCGTTCCGTCCCGTTTTCTTTGAGCCTTTCGGCCGCGAACCGAACGAGATATCCCCTGGACGAGCTCGAAATCGACGGCGATGGAATGCCCATCGTTAAAGCGGTTCCTTGTCGCGAGGAACTATGGCGTCGCGCACGTGCAACCCGTAATACCATGCACCGACTCCAACCGGGAAGTACTGTATCGTAACCGACTTCCGTTGCTATTAACGCACGTTAGAAACTGGCTTTCCGCGTGCGATAAGCACCGGATACGAGCCAAGTATGGCTGCACGGCCGAAAAATCGGCGAATAATTACCTATTTTCTGTTTAAAAACCGCGCTGATCCAACCCAGCCTTTCCATTTCAAATCGAGTCGCATTGGAGAACAATTAGGCGATCGTCTGACTCTTAGAAGAACGCGCACCCCATTTGGATGCCTGAGAAGAACGGAGGTTCGATCGAGTTGGTTTTGCTCTCAAGTTTCGCATGAAAATCGTGTTCTAAGAGGGTCGTCCGTGCTGCCCATCGCGTTCGCGAAGATCTACACAGGTTCGAATGACGTCAGCTTAACCGGGACGCAACTCCTGGCAACCCTGTTGGAGCGTAACTCGTCGCTCGGTTAACTAGCCACGGGCTTCCCGTGCCGCTCTCCGAAAATATGGTCGAAGCGAGGAACGAGTTACGAACTATCGCGCTTATAGTTGGCAGACGGCGCTATAACGCGGTGGGTAGTTAACAGAGGAGAGGAGAGAAGGCAAAGGTAGCTGGAGTCCGGTGGTCGGAGTGGGACAGGCGAAGATAGAGCCGAGGAACGAGGGAAAAAGAGGAGGATAGAGAGAGGAGGTACGAGCAAGTAAAAAGAGAAGAGCCCAGGACAGAGCGAGGACAGAGGGGGGCAGCGGTGCGGCGAGGGCACTGGTCGGTCGGTATATAATAAGACAGACAGAAGGATAGCACTGAAATGAGGTGGTTTCGTCGGCAGCTTTGTCCGGCGCCATGTTTAACATAGCACCACCTCGTCTACGTGCCACGCCAACTCGCCACTCCGTAGTTCCTCCGCTTCCACGCCCGCCATCGCTCTTTATCAGAGATGGGGCCGACTGTTCGATACGCGTCCAAGAATTTCAGTCAGAAAACTGTTACACAGACTTCTCGAGTCCATTCAACACCCCTCATAACACGGTTTCGATGCATCGCAACGGTCCTCGTAGCATCGTTTCGAACACGAATTCCCACCTTCCTCCTTCGTTTTCGTTCTCCTCGATCGTAGGAGGCGAATTCGAGGGCGCAAGCGAACCGAGCGTACCGCGAAGCGGATCGAGACGGAGTCCTCCGACCCCGCGAGGATGTCGCGTGTTCCGAGTGCGCCACGGCAAAAACTCGATCGACCACGGTCGATTTACCCTTTGCTGCCTCGTTTAACGTTCCTCTCGCTTACCGCTTTGGTAGCCGATTGTAAGCACGCGTACGCCCCGGCTTAGTCGCGTTTCCTCGAACCTGAGAGGCGTCCGAGCGACACCTTAAACGGACGCCGCGGCGACGGCGGCGGAGGAACGGTGGCGAACACGCGTGCGCGCGCGCGCGATACAGCGGTTCATACGCGTAATTACGGTGACGAATTGTGCCAGCGAGGAATGGAAATGAGCAAGTGGTGTTCCGCGAAAAATCCGCATACCAGGCTGACTCAGTACCAGATCTCCTTGAGCGTTTTTACGAGTAAGCAAATATCGTCGTTCCTAGCCGCTGCCCACCGGCACTTTTCTCTTTTTCCCGCTCTATTTCGCCGACGCGCTAGCCGGACGCGATCGAACCTTTCATTCATGAACTCCTTCGCTACGTCTCGCGGAATGAGTTACCTTTCCTTGGAAAGGACACGAGGGAAGGTAACGGAGGAACTCGCGCCACGTTCGCCATTCTCTGACGCCGGGGAACGCTTGTCTCCGCGATGCTTCCATTTTCGAGGGGGTTTCTCACCCCTCGTGGGACGCGACGACCGCCTCGCGGCGGCCTCGGGTTAGGCTGGTTATCGCGATCGCGATCGTCGTGAGAATGGAATGTCGCTCGTTACCAACGAGTTCGGCTGCAAAAGGGCATGCTCGCTCGATAAGCGTTCAAGGCTGAACGATTTTCCGAACGGGGACGCACCGTCGCGTTCCTTCGCTCGATCCTCGCCGCTCGTTTCTTCGACGCGGCTCGATGCCACGAAGCGTACGTTCGTGCGTACCAAATTTCATCTCCTTAACCTTTCTTGCGTTATTATACTGCATTGTAATCTACGAAGTTGTAATCTACAAAAGTCGTCGCCGCGCTTGGAATTTCTCAAAACCTAATCGCCTCTCGAGTGCAAATGATTAAATTTCACTTTCCTTATTCGCTCGCGAACTTTGTACTCTCAGAGTTCGCGCTTTTGTTTCTAAAGCCAGAATGCCACTTAATTATTTTACAAGGTGTACGTTCTTTTTTTTTTTTTCGTCAACTACAACTTTCTACTGTACGAGAGGAAACTGTTGTACAGCTTCGACAGCCGCTGATAAGGCCGCGCGATTAGAGGATACTGGTCCCCGTCGACTATTTTCCGCCGTCACGCTTTCCCTGAAGGAGGATACGTCGGGCGAAGAGACACGTTCGCAGTTGCGCCGCGATAACGATGTACGCACGGCACGAACCGCTGCGTGGAGATACGCACGGCTCCGATATATCGGCCGGGGTCATCTTTCGGACCGAGCCAGCGATTCATTCATAACCGGGAAACTTGCGCGATACCGCGTTCACGTACAGCCGCTTATCGCCCTGGCGCTATTCCGTTCTCCGTTTAATCAGACGAGAACGAGACAAAAGTATTTACTCCGCGAGAGCAAAGTCCGGCAGAGACTTCGCGTCGAGAGTCGCGCATTTTTGGCTTTTCGCGAGTCCTCGACGGGACGAAGAGGAACCATCCCTCCGCCCCTCCGCAGCTGTACTTCTTAATTATCGACGGCGACGGAAAGGAAAATAGCCGACACGGTCCATTCATTCCACGGATTCTTAATGACCAGCGGACGCCTCGTAATCTTAACACGAACATCCGACAGCGTCGTTCGAACGGCGTGGAATTCGATGCCCGCCGCGATCCACTTCGATTTCGGCTGGTTGGTAGAACGGCTTAGTGAACGATGCGTTACGGACACGAATTCGGTTTAATCTTCGGTTCGGTTGGCGTTCAACCGGATGCGTAACGTCTACCATTCCTACCATTTTGTATTTCTTCATTGGTACCCGTGGTACTCCTCGCAAGCGCGGAGGAACGCTCGTAATTCGATTAAAAGGAATACTACAAAGGAGACCAGTTATTAAAAAAATAAATAAAAGAATATAGGAGAAACTGAAATTCGAAGTAGCGTGAATTGGTTGGACGGTCTCTTAGGACGGTTAGGGTTAAACGAACAGGCAGGTTATCTCCGCGAAAGGACAAAAAATGACGGGAGGGAAGAGGAGAACAAAGATATATACGGGCGTGAGCGATTATCGTTGACATTTTCTATAAATAAAGTTTACGCTGCCCAGGCGGCTCACCGAGCAGAAATGAAATCAACGTCATATCGTTCGATGTATGTGGTTGTACACGTCATCGCGGGCATCGTCGTGTTTCAAAGTCAAAGGCGTAAGGCGGTAAGGAGAGCGGGTTCAGGAGAACTCCAGGAGGAGAGGAGAGGCGGAAGCGGGGAAAGCGGTAAGCTGGAATGGAATGCGCGGCGCCTAGGGCTCGTTGAATTCCAGGGCCACACGTGCCCTTCCCCCTCGCCTCGAGCACCCACCGCTGCCAATAAACTTTGCCTGCGGCTGGCACTCGCGACCGACCACCATAGAAACTCATTCATGGGGACCTCCTATCACGCGCTCGTAACTTGCGTCGACTCTTCACCAATGGTGTCGCCATCCATCGACGACTCGCTCAAACATCTTGCCGCTCGGTCGCTACCGCTTTTTTCTACCTTATCGACGGACGGAAGAAACGAAATATTCTCGATGATGAAAACGAAAATTCGAAACGATCGAATTTTTATTTCTTTTTTTCCCCTCTTAAGTCGAGAGATACCTCGCTTCGGAGCGAATTTATGAATCGTAATACGTCTTTCTGTGTCCTCGCGATGGTACTTGACGTATAGAACTCGCAAGGACACAGTTTTTATTTTGCAAATCATTGGATCGATGGTAAAACGATCCAAAAATAGATCGTAGATTTCAAGTACTCCGAAACGTAGTATTCTAATCTATTGGTCGGTCGACGTTGCGTCGGAAGAGTAGCTTTTCAATGAAATGCGCCGATCCGTTCTTAACGATTTGAACAAATTGTTCTAGCAATACTCAGAGCGATCCTTTTAACCATTTAACGATGGTTGATCTTCTATAATGAATTTGATAGGCACGATTGATCTAAGTGAGTAAGTTTAGACGCGTTTAGAGCTTGATCGAAACACCGCCACGGTCTAGTCTACGCTATTCCTAGAACGATTCTTGCCTACGAAAATAGCTTGTTATCGCGTCAGAAACAATTCGCTTTGTTTAATATAACGCCTACGCGATAATTATTCGCAACACAATTCATACGTTGTGACAACGAAATCGTTTCGACCAGGTTTCCATTTGCAGACCTTTCTTGCTTGCAAGAACGTAGAATGTTGCTTACCTTGCGTTTTCAAAAGTTGCTGACGCTGTGCTGTTAATCGCAGCAAATCCAACTCCGACCGCAAGACCCTCTGGAATATTGTGTACCTGATGCGTTAAAAAAATTTCGTTTAATTGTAACAGAGCACGCACGTATAATTGCACGTTACAGGCGTAAATGAAATTGCGATTGGTAATATCCGTGCGAATTTGCCTACCGTGATGGCAACAACCAGCAACAAAACTCTTCTCCATTGATTGTTTTTATTCTCGTTGTTCGGGTCCTCGTAAACCGTACCAATCTCTCCTTGCTCGGTCGGTTCGTTTATACTCGCGATTTGTCGCCTTCGAGTATTCTGTTCGTAG
This sequence comes from Xylocopa violacea, assembly GCA_963969225.1. Taxonomy (NCBI): domain Eukaryota; kingdom Metazoa; phylum Arthropoda; class Insecta; order Hymenoptera; family Apidae; genus Xylocopa; species Xylocopa violacea. Next base: position 30,195,604 of record CAXAJV010000004.1, read on the forward strand.
AAACCTAAAAAGTGCATCGACAACGTTAGCTAGAGATTAATATGCGTCACACTTTCATATCACGAATGCTGTGTAAACCAGCCCAGTGTATACGAGCCCATTCTATTTAAACACAATTTTTTTTTTAATTTCATCCTCAAAAGATTAAAGCACGGTAAAGCTTATCATATCTTCAATACCCGGTACTTTCCTTTTCACTTTTTGCACGTTATGTCCGCAGGCAGGATTAATAAGATCAGTTTTACAAGTAGTGGAACTTTTTAAACACGAGCAAAAAGAATCGATCGCATTATGTTAATCGTTGCTACGTATATCTAGAGAGGTGTGTTAATCGTGTTAGCAAAATTACGCTTTAATAATCGTTCTCTATTCATAATCCGTTGGCCGTGGTTTTTGTAAGTTCCACCTGTTGCTTTCAGAACGGTTCCATGCACAAGCTACAATAGTATTTGGCTCGTTCTTGTAACGTGCGAAGCGTTAACGGTGACAAACATTTCAGCCAACTATGTACGTTCATAGTACAAAATATAATGCGCATTAAGATGCAAGACAAACGATAGTGCACTCCTCAGAAACAAGCAGTAACTCGGTAAAATTAAAACGATTCCGTCTTCTTTATTTCTTCCTCTCTGTTTCTTTCCCGTTTCTTTATTTCCTTTTTTCTTTTCTTTTTTTTTTTTTTTTTTGCTCACTCCCGGGAGTAGTAAACTTTGGAACTGCTTTTTCCTGAACGAAGTTGCTTACTTATTGTGCGATTAAAGCAAAGAGGGGCGAGTGTACATTGACTTTCGAACATATATGTATAAAACATAATAATATACACGTGTGTATATAGTATCGTGAACTGATCCCATTTTCCAAGCCTACAGAGAGAGAATTGAATGTTAACTAGAAAAAAAATGTGATACCATCGATGGTGGTCGAGTCAATATGAGTATACATTTTCCCACCGGATATCTGTACGCTGTTATACGGATCATAATCGTCTAAATCCTCGTCACTCTTTAGTTTTGCAACGATCTTGCGTCTTTGTTTCGTACCGACTGATTGCATAGCTAAAAGCACATTGGGGGACTGAATGCCAAGGGAAGATATCAACGCGTCCGTCCCGTAAACGAAAGCCGCGCCTATGAGAAATCCAACTCCGACTGGTACGAACGCGTATTTGCCCTCTGCTCCATAGCTATTGCTCTGCGTGGCCATTTCGATGGCAGGTGCCAGTAGAGACCAGTAGCTAGCCGCCACCATTACGCCGCCAGCGAATCCTAGGCTGATGTCCAACAATTTACGCTGTAACGAAACGCATGCAATCTGTTAGAATCGTCCTAGTTCTGGCTACAATTATACAGCCGCGCTTTTGCGAATTCGAATACGCGCCACCGGGTCAACAGGTGAAGCCGTGCACCAAGCGCGTAAGGTTCGACGTTGTGCCTTTAACACTGGGTTTACCATGAGTCGACGTGTACCTATTTCCACCAAAGAGGTCAAAAATCTCCACCTTTCGGTGATCAATTAGGGAAAACATCAATTGACCCATCTATCGTGAAGCTAAAGTGGGAAAAACGAACCTCAATAAAAGTTCTCTCAGAAGGATCAAAGTGGTAAACCTACTGTTAACTTCTATACCATCTATTATGAAGTTAAAGTAGAAAAAAACGAACCTCAATAAAATTACATCAGTAATAATCATTTTTATTAGTTTTTGTTTTATTTCTCCTATTTTAACGTAAAGGAAACGTTTTCTTAGAGGGGTCAGAGTGACCCCTTGGTAAACCTAGTGGTAACTTCGATACCAATCGAGAGAGTAGTTGCAATGGCGACCTTTCGCATTTGGGATACACGGTGAACCTGTTGAAAGCGGCAGAGGAAGAGAAAGAGAGGGAGAAGGGAGAGACAATAGAATGTACGTAAACTGATCTCATTGGAATAATTACTGGCAGACCTATCGCTGCAACCGCACGTTTCACGGAATGTTACTTCTCTCCCGACGCGCGATTAATATATTCGCTAGAACTTTCAAACGCGAAATGGCGTTTCAATGTCAAAACGTTTGAGGAAACACTCTCTCTTCCGTAAATGCAAATTTCGCACGCTGTTTAGTTAGCACATCTACAATCTTATCAGATAAAGTTTCAAAGGTAAACATATATTAGAGTTATTTTATAAAAAAGATGCTACACGGTAAGCGTTAGATAACGTGGAAATAGATAGTAGATTTTGCGTAACACGATTTCAAGTTCAAGCGAAAACTTGCCGGATTTTTTGCACGTTTTTCTGCCGATACCGTGCTCGAAAGTGATAAAGCTCGTCGATACATTTGATATCCGGCGAATGTTTAATTCTACGTACACTGAAATATTATTTGTCATTAAGAGAGATCGAGTCTGTAACGAGGAATGGCAAATCACAGAACGTTGCAAACATAGGATCGCGATTCCGACGTTACATTACACTTAGAAAACATTCTCGAACCGAAACTGATTCAAAACGTAGCAATTTTCGCGGGGGAATAGCGATAAAATCGGATAAGGTTAGTGCGTGTTCCGCGCGATAGGTTAGGATCGAAAATCTATTTATTTTCAATTAACAACGCAACGAATGCCTAACGAAATACAGACGAATCGAAGGTATCGTTCTACGAAACAAGAAAAACGATGAGAGAAACTTACTTGTTTTCCACGAATTACGATGACAAGTGCGGCACCCGCTGCGGTGAGAGCCCACGTAAATAACGTTCCTAGGAGCGCCTGTGTGATCGGCGACGAATCCCTTAACATTGTATCAATCGTTTGGCTCTCAACACCTTAAACTATACCGCACATCCTCCGTGACGTGAATCACGAGAAACTGTTTCATGGGATACGAAATTCGCTGATATGCATTCAGTCCCCCGCACTTATCTCAGTCACCACCACCACCACCGCCACCACCATTACAACCGTCACTGACTCGTACCTTCGCCACAGTTACTATCACCACTGAATTACGGCGCTGCTATTGCCACTCCGTCGCACGCTGCCAACGCACACCCGCGAGCGATTGTTACACGACGACTTCGTCCCCGCACATGTCAATTACGATTTCCGAGCACGGAACGCAGAACGTTGACATGGAACCGGACGGGCACGACGTAGTCGACCGTGTCGTTAACGCGGCTTTATTACTCACCCTTACGCGTAAATGGGGTTGCTTGTGTATGTGACGCGAAATGCTTTCTCAATTGACCAATGGGATCGGCCGTTTCCAATGCGTCAATCCGCCCTCGACCAATGGGAGCGCGCCTCGACGTTCGGACTACGCGGAACTTCTATTGCAATTTTATAACGTCCAATCGACCAGCGGCTGGTTCGTCGAATGTTTTTCAGGAACTTTAATCTCTCGCGGTGACGCTGAAATTATGCTTCGTCCGCGGTTCGCGATTTTCATTGAAAACATTCCGATACACGTTTCGCGGTTTTTCGTGGCGACGGAGGCGTTAGTATCGCTGGAAGCTTTTAGCGAAACATGTTAATATGGCGTCTGCGTCGGTAAGTGGACAGATGATTTTAACCCATTCGATTTTAATGCATCGACGCCAAGTGTTTTTTTTTTTTTTTTTGTTCTTACTCTAAATAACCGGCTCTCGCTTTGAATTACAACAAAAAACGCTGTCTTTATCCTGTGTGAAAATCATCGTCGTCCCGTTACGTTTCGTCAGAATCGTTAGTGACATTTGTTCGTGTGCATTTTTCTATATTAGTACGTACACACATGTATTAATAAAAATATGCTCGAAATCATATTTGTAATTGCGATCTTGTAGGGTTTCGAGTATGTAGTTTCATCCATTCTGTCGTACTTTGTTGATATTGAGATCACTGTTTCGTTACTGTCATTGTGGCTTGTCAATGTTTAAATACTCTACACGTTGTCTGTGTCCAGGTTCCTTTGCTAATGGATGATGATACGATTGCTTTCGGGGAAGAGATTGAGCCGGGTCAGAACAACAACAGACTCAAGTACATAAATTAGAGTTCCATATGCACCTAGTCGTAAGCTAAAACCTAGCTTGGTCATTAACAGGATCTTTAATTTTTATAGACACCCATTCGTCACCATGTTTCATTTGGCCTTTAGAATAGGGGCAATAATATCTTATATGTTTTGCGCGTGGTTTTCAAATACTTTTATAAGTACTTTCGTAGTCGTTGTATTGCTTTTGTCAATGGACTTTTGGACGGTGAAAAATATCACCGGAAGGCTGATGGTTGGTCTTAGATGGTGGAATTACGTGGACGACAATGGAAAAAGTCATTGGGTGTTTGAGTCCAAAAAGGTTTGTCTTCAAAATAATTTTTTTTTCCTTGCGTGAACTTTGTCAGTAATATTTAATTGCTCTCTGTGAGCAGTGTTTTAATTTGGTTTCTGGATTAAACGTTGATCTCCTTTATATAGTCTCTGCATAAGTTATATCTTTTGTTCTTCACATTTTTGTAAGCACTGGTTTTACTTGATTCTCAGTAGTTCAAGGCTTGTCAGTTCTCATTTGCCCTTCACAAATAAAAAAAACAAAGGAATTTACTGTTTCACCATTTTTGATGAGAAGAGAGACTGGAGAAAGGGAGTTGTAATTGCTTACCATAAAATACAAGGTCTACTATGTACCCTGTGTTTCAGGGTGTTCAACAGAACCGCATTAACACGACAGAAGCTCGTATCTTTTGGTTGGCCTTAATTCTCTGTCCATTCATGTGGTTTGTATTTTTCGTGGTGGCTCTGTTCGGTCTAAAATTCAAATGGCTGCTGCTTATTTGCATTGCGATTGTTTTGAACGGTGCAAATTTGTACGGATATGTGAAATGCAAAATGGGGGATGACAAAAACATTTCTACGACCACCGGTGATTTCTTGAGGAAACAAGTGATACAAAATGTTAGTAAATTAGTATGCTTTGTATTTTGAAGAGTTTGCAACGATCCAAGGATTTACAATCATTTCTGTTTCACAGGTCGCATCCATGATGACCAGGAGTCCCCCGGCAAATAATCCAAACGGACAACCAACTAATGTGATATAAAACTTGAGTCTCAGTCACGATGTACGTTATTTAAGCACAATGCCGTCGTAACTAGTATTACTTCTAAGGAATTCCAATTTGTATATAAATGATATAATTATCTTATTATATATATCTTATGCGATGAAATGATATAAAATAAAGTTGCTGTCTAACATATTGTCGTTTGTTTATTTCCTTTCCTTGTTCCTTTCGTGTTCCAACGAAAGAGAAGAGTAGCTTTGTGAGAAGATGGGTGTTACGTTAATTATTAGTTTATTGATGCCGCAGGGCAATACATAATGTACACATTATTTCTCCTCGTCAACAGACTTCCTATTACACAATATTTAATTTGTATAGGTGTTAATTAGTAACATTGCATTTATTATATTCACTTCAGCCTGTTGTATTCTTTCTGGCAAGAAAGTATCACAAAATAATTTCCCATTCTTTCAACGATATTTTAATATTTGACTTATTCTTTGTTTCGTTAATTCACATTAATCCACGGGACTCGCGACTGTGGTCGCGCTCCGTATGGATGAGACTCGAGATGTTCCTCACGCACAGTGTAAACAAACACGACGTGGTATCGCACGGAGCTAATATATTATGGGCCAATTGTATTTTGTTGCATTGGTTGAGGTCGCCCCGGAGACACGAGTTGTATGCTCTTTTCTCTCGTTCTTTTTTTTTTTTTTTTTTTAAGAAGAAGAATACAACAAACCACATATTGCTATACACTCTGGGATATAAAAAAAATTATAAACACTAATAATAGACACGCAGCTAAAGTACAACATACACAAAAATTCTTGGAATGATACAAAAGAACGTAATAACGTTACGATCGATATCTTATAAATATGTATATGAATGTCGTGGACTTCTTTGTATTGGTAAATTCATCGAATACAGTTTAAACGCTACCAACTTATAACTATTTAGTAATATGTTTATAGAATCGTTTCAACTTTTTTTTTTTCGTTTTCCATAACATATTGTAGTTTTAATCTGGAACTTTGAACGCGAAGTTGTCGACCGTCTCGGCGAAGTCTGCGCACTTTGGATTTTACATGTCCTCGCATCGCATAATGCATCCATTTTCGCTTACGTGAAATCTCTCACTACGCTCGAATCAAAATCGAATCGAAGGTTGTGAACAACGATACCCTTAAAATTATCATACAAAAATCTTTAAAGTTTAGTTCGCTTCCTCTACGGATATCTATAAGAGTGTTCGCGAATTGATCGCCTAAACTGAAACCGCGTTTTCTCGCCTTAACAACTTTATCGAATACGCTTGACGATTTGTTATTGTTCGAGGGAATGTATATTTTGATGTACATTAATTTCTCAGCCTTTTCAGCGGTTGACGTGAAACCACGCTTAACGGATCGACTTCCTTAGTAAAAGTTTCTGTACCAATTGTACTCTTTTTTTTTTTTTTAATAAACAGCACATTATCTCATCGGAGTGTGAAATTGTTTCGAGCATTACCTTTAATGGCCGCTGATTTGATTTAATGAAAAAACAGTCGTTCGTTTCGTCTCTCTTCATTGTCAGCGTAATAGTAATTAATGAATTTATGTTCGAATACAGAAGCACGATATCGCTAATTATTTGTATGTATATATATATATATATATATATATGTATATGTATATATGTATAGGCAACTTAAACGTAATCGAAATGAGAAAGAAGCAAGTAGAAGACAATTTTTACACGTAACAGAAATCAACGTCGATAGTATAAAAAATAATTATAAAAATAGAATTATATTTCCAGAGAGAGAGAGAGAGAGAGAGAGAGAGAGATTGGATAGAGAGATAGAGGGAGAGAAGAAAATCTCATGTTCGTTCCAAAGGCCAGGCAATAGCAACGATCGAACACGAGTATCTGAGAACAACGTATCTACAGGCGATAATCGTGAGAAAAAACGAGACGAAAATATCAGAACGGTGTGGATGATGCGTATAAATTAGGATGAAAGATTGGAGAACGGAACGTTCGTCAAGAGATCTCGATATTCGGGCGGACAATGACAGAGACACAATGATTAAGTATATAGTCTATCTTTCGTAACGACGACTGAGGCGTTTTAAGTACTTTCACAAGTACCGTAAAATACACGTACACGATAATACATTAGACGCAATGGCCTTCAGTCTTACAACATTAAATAAAAAACGATATGACGTCACGAATAAATGCACGTTTGGAAACAATACGGTATCCCTTAATTAGTCTTCAACTGTAAATCTCAGTGTAAAAAAATAGGTATGCAAGTAAAGTTGCACGGGAAATGAACAATCGTAACAACACGTCGAAAAAACCAGTATCAAAAGGTGCGTTGAGAAATGAGAAGCCGCGAAAAGCAAAATCTTACGAATAGTTAACAAGGGTGCCCTCCGACGGAAAAATCAGAAACGGAAAAAAGACGCGTCGATCTCGACAGTCTGCAAAAAATATTCCACAGCTTCTTTTTCTTTTAAATGCGTACTCTCTTCATTTATATGATATATTTATAATATATATCTATGTATATATTATTCATCATCTTATGTATATTTATATTTATATCCATATTTATAGTTTATATTTATATTCATATTTATATGATGTTGTTAAATGACAGACGGTGCATTTATGTACACTTAGTCACAATTCCTGACCCTCGAACCACTTTTTTAATATTTTTTTTTATTGAAAAATCATTCCTACGTAAAGTGCTCGACTTGAACGCTTTGAAATTGAAAAGCTGAGTCTAGAAGAGTAATACTGATTCGTTTCCTTTCTTGTATTTTCGTTTGCCGTGATTTTGCCTCTTTTCTTTTATTTCACCGATAATTCGCATAGCGAGAGCATTCAATATTAGGTTTTATTGTACAGCTGACTGGTCGAAAGCCAAAGGAATGCCAAAAACGTGTGCGAACGCTCCTTTCTCATCTCTAGGCGGATACGTATATTTGTTTATCGTGTATGTATACTTATATATGAGATATAAATAGAATTTTACGCTCTACCATATCGAATAGCGATAGAACGGCCTCTATAGCGAACGGTACGATGGAATTTTCGAAATATAGAAGATATATAAACGAGCACATGCTTATTGTCCTCATAGACTACTTGTAAGAACTTTTTGTAAACGTTTCGACCGCAAATTTCACTATCGTTATCGAAAGGGATACGCCGAGTACGATCGATCGCGTATGCATGATCAACGTTCGTTCCTGGCATTCGTTTGGCGAACGGTTTAATTACAATATCGTACGAAATTTTCGTTGACTCGCCAAGGGTTTCGTTTTGTTTCGTTTCGTTTCGTTTCGTTTCGTTTCGTTTCGTTTCGTTTCAGTTTCGTTTCGTGTCTGGCTCCCTAATCTATGCCATCCGATAAAATTGTACCAAACGAATTTAATCGCCAGCGCGAAAGCGTGCGGTAGCTAATCCGATTGTACAGTGTAAACCATGTGAATGACGGTAATGATCCAAGTTTTCAGGGCAAGTACCGCGAACGATAGTTTAGCTGCCGGGAAAATCGTAAAAGTAGTCGAGGTAGAAGCCTACAGTGGAACTTTGTACAGGAGGGCATCGAGGGCTCGGGGGGTGGTTTGGGGGCGGGAGGGAGGGAGGGAGGGGTCGTACGCAAATCCGACATACAGTGCTTCTAGTTAGTTTAAATTAGTTCGCATAGAAACCTCTGCACAACACTTTTGTGCATTTTTAATTGAATATAGGCACCGTTTCCCTTTCATCCTTCCTTCATTCAGACCCAGTTGCATTACTCTTTTTTTTCCTCATCTAATGGCATCTCTTACACGCTAATCTTAGACACAATCGCCTTACGATCTACTTAAAATTACAGTAGGTAATGAGAAGATCCCCTATCGTGCGTAATGGGTTCAGCATGATTAATTGTCGATTTGGCAGTATGGTAATTTTCTCGTCACTGAGCGGAAATTTACGTCTTTCTGTGTTCTTCTCGTCCCCTTATTATCAAGCAATCTCTCGTGATTTCTCGTCCAGATTCTTCCACAAAGCTTGTTTCTTTTTCTTTTTCTTTCTTTTTTTTTGTTTTTTTTTTTTTTCTATTCCGTGTCGCATCGATAAGTACTTTTGGAATGTGCCACGCGCGCGCTCTACCACCGAAATTTCTTCTGCCCGCTGACGAAGCGCATTTTGCGCCCGTAGTCGCTCGCTTTCAGACGTTACGTTTCCCACTAATATGGAAGCACTGTTCTCCAACGAATAGGAAAGTTTCGTCGACGCCTGCCCGACGTCGGAACGGAGCGTCGCGCAGCGTCGATATGCTCGATCGCGAGGCACACGATCGCAAAATAATAATCCTCGTCAGTATCTTTGCTCTTGCGTTTTGGGGTTTTGTTCGTCAAGCTGCCGTCAATTTTCTACTATCCGTCAAGCAATTTGGACGGTACACGTAATCGCAAAACGTCGTGATCTCTCGTTGAATTGGATATGTTTTTCTGATCGAACTTCCGATTACGTATCGTCTCGAGTACTTCCTCTTCGCGCACGTCGCGCGCCGCCTCCGCTCGATCCTCCTCGCCGATTCGTAACTTGGAATACGTCCAAATTGCTTCCACCTGTGTATACACGTGTTACGTGTTCGTGTACGAGTCTCTGTCTCTCTTTGTTCCTTTTTTTTTTTTTTTTCTTCTGAATGGAGAAAGAAAAATTTTGATAACGTACATTTCTACAGATATGATTGCTTTCCTACGATTCTCGGCCGTAAGCGGTTTTAAACGGCAGTCTTGTCCCGCCATCGTCGCGCGGGAGGCGTTTGAATAAAATTCGGGTTGAGCAGTTACGCGATGCCGATAAAAAAAAAAAAAAAAAAAAATGAAACCTTTCCCCTTTTCCGTATCTTGAGACTCTGCTCCGCGAAACACCATTGACTACGAGATACCTGTGGCTATCTACGTTTTCTTAGTTGCCCGAGAGGCTAACATACATTTGTCGTCTCTCTTTCTCTACTGTATTTGTCCGTGGAAGGTACGAGTATAGTACGTTTTGCCCGGAATCCGTGGGTATAGGCTACATACTTACAAACTTACATAATAAACGAGTAATTTCATCGTTACTAGACACGTCGCACTTTCGCCCGTTCACCGACCTCTCTTTCGTTCCTCTGGCGATCCCTTCTGTCCCTGGTCGATTCCCTCTCTTCGCGCGTGTCGGGTTGTCAGTTGGCGTAGTGATCGAACGAACCTAAATACTCCAAACTGGCACGGTAGCAAAACTGGTATTGGTCCTAGGGGAAACGAAATCGGATTATTCGATTACACCGGAACAACCAACGATAAGCACGTTGTATCGACAAACCTCGGTTTGAACCATAGCTGGACGCTGCGTTCGCAATATTCTGACCGTTTGGAAGATGTCGACCACCCCCTCGTACTGCATACGTTCGAGCACGATGCTAAGCGTGATGAAAACGCCGGTCCTCCCAACCCCGGCGCTGCAGTGCACGGTTATCGGTCCGTCCTGACCGAACTGCTCCTTCGTTTTGTGCACCTGTCCGATGAAGTCGATGAACCCGTCCCCGGACTTTGGGACACCCTGTTCCGGCCAGTCGGTGAACTGGAACTGCCTGACCGTGCGGCTGACCCCGTCCCGCGCGTCCGTCACCTTGAACTCCCGCAGGATGTACTGCGGCATGTTGTACTCGGCGATGGGATCGACGACGAAGCACTGGTAGCGAATCGATCTGTCGGACGGCCAGTACTGATGGCACTTCTCCCTGCCCATCTCCTTCAGTTTCGTGAGCATGACCACGATCGTGGAGTTGTGCTCCCACAGCATGCGCCAGAAGTCGTCCGTGGTGTCGCAAAGGGGGCCCTGGGTGGCGATGTACGCGCCACGGTACCGGTAGCCGTCGATCAGGCTGGCGTTTATGTAGTCCGAGCCCTCGATGTTGCGCTGCGGCTGCAGGCACACTCTGGTGCACTCGTACGGCAGGATGTGCACCAGCCGGTTCTTGTGCTTGTTGCAAGGCAGGTTCGCCGAGATGAACCGCGACGAGTCCACCTTGATGTTGGACAGCTTCTTGAACTCCAGCTCCATGCCGGTGATGTTGTCGATCTCCGGCTGCATCAGCTTCTGGATGTGGGAGTGCAAGTTCCTCGCGGGCACCTCCGTGTTACCGCAGATGACCGCCTCGTAGAGCGCGTCGTGGATGAACACGTACTGGTCCTCGGTTTGGACCATGTAGTTCCTCTGGGCGCGCAGGCAGGTCACGTGGCCGTATATGTCGATCATCTTCTCGTGTTTGATCCGTTCGAGCATCGAGTCTATGACGATGAAGCAACCGGTCCTGCCGACGCCCGCGCTGCAATGGACGATCAGCGGTCCGCTGTCGGGGGGATTCAGGGATCTGACCCTGCGCAGGAATTGCAGGAACGGGGCGGGATGCTCGGGCACACCGTGGTCGGGCCAGGCGGTGAACTGCAGCTGTTTGATCTCGCGCCTCTCCGAGTAGCCAGCGCGAGAAATTTGGAAAGTACGGATGCAATAGGTGGCCAGCTCCTGGACGTCCGTGATCGTAACCGTCATCAGACCGTACGTCTCCGACCCTCTGCTCGGCCAGTACTGGTCGCACTTTATCCTCGTTCTCTCCTCGAGCTTGGTCATCATCACGATCGTGCTCGACCTCAGCTCCCAGCACATCCGCCAGAAATCGCCGAACGTCTCCTGGAGCGGGCCCTGCGTCGCGACGTACGCGTTCTGCTTTCTGTAGCCGTCGCAGTAGTTGGCGTTTATGTAGTCCGTACCGGATATGCCGTCGATCGTCTGCAGTATCACCCTCGAGTGGTCGTACGCGATCACGTTCGCGTAACGATTCTTCGCGGCGTTCACTTCCGTGTTCGAGTGGTCCCAAGTGAATTGCTGCCCGGGCTCTATCGACTCGTATTCTTGACTGAATTTCAGATTGTCGTTCGCTTTCAGACGCTCGATGTGATTCCCTAGCTCGCTGATCGGGATCGGCGGATGAGACGCCATGCCAGGCGTTTGGAAGTTCAAACGGCGCATCTCGACCGGATCGGACGGCGCGTGGTTCGAGCTGATGTCGGCGGCCATTAATGGCCGGGTGACCGCTGCTTGGTCGGGTGCTTTGCAGGGTTGCCTTCGCCTGGAGTACAATCATAAAGTCAATACACGATTCCAGCTGCTCCAATACAGGAAACTTTCTTGCTACTCACCTCTTGATAACGAAGAGAAGAATGAGAAATAGGCTGACCATTAACGCGGCTATAATAGGACCGATCACCCACACCATTCCTGGTTCCTGTCCACTGGTCTTCACGGAAACTTCAGGATTGCCGTCGACTGGAGTATTCGGATTGGGACGTCGAGGTGGTTCACCGGGTGGTACTTCTCTCATGTCGAGGGACAAGTACTCGGAGAACGGGGACGAAGTGTACAAATGCTGCAAAGTGGGATACCATTTTTCATTCGCGCGTGCGTTCTAGTTTGCAATATACGTACGACTGTTTCTCTGCATTACCTTTCTAGGCGTATCGACGACGGCGCGCACGAAAATCCTGTATCGTTTGTTCTTCTCCAGCTTCCGGTTCTGGTAGCCCTCGTACATCTCATCGCTGCCAAGGTGGAAGGTGTAGGGAATATCTCTGAGCGGGAATTTCGCGGCGATGTAAGGAGCGTTAGGGTCCTGCTTGGCCCCCTTGCCCGCGATCATGTCCTCCGTCAGCTCGTCCGGTTGCTTGTCCGCGGTTGACTCGTCCTCAGGCACGACGATCAAGTAGTAATGCGAAATTGGTCCGTACTCCTCGGATGCCTGGGGCAGAATCACTTGGATCTCCTCGCCGTTCACCACGCCGTAGAAATCCGGCTTCACCATCGGTTTCGGGGCGGCCATCTGCGTGGTGATGGTTATCTTAGCCGGTGGTCGGTACTGGCCATCCCGTGGCACGGCGCTGACGTTCACGTTGTACGTGGTGAACGGTTGCAGCTCGTTGATCGTGGTGGTCGTCACGCTCGGATCCAGCAGGATCTGTTTGCGCGGTATGATCTGGGTCTGCGTGATGCCCTGCGAGTCGACGAACTCTTTCACGGCGTCGAACGAGACCTTGTAGCTTTGAGGGTTCAGCCTTATCGGCGGCTTCCAGGAGAGAGTCATGGAGTGGGTCGACGAGTCCGGGGCGCTTAGGTCCAAAGGCACGTCTTCTGGCTTCACCTTGACCGTCACCTTCTCGCTGAGTCTCCCGAGACCGTTCTTGTACCTCGCGGCCACTGTGATCGCGTACTGAGTGAACTTCTCCAGGTTAACCAGTTCCGCCGACTCGGTGAGGCCAATGGTCTTTTGCTTCCACTCGTCCAGGTCCTCCACGGCCGTCGTGGTGTAGAATATCTGATAGCCGAGGGTCTTGCCGCGATTAGGCACTGGCTCCCACCAAACCTCCACGCTGGTGTCCGACGTGGCCACCGCTTTCACGGACATGGGCGCGCGACCGATGTCCTTCTCCGTGATGATGGTGATCTTCTCCGAGTACGGGCCGCTACCTCGCGACGTGTGCGCTCTCACGTGGAACACGTACTCCGTGTTCTCCTCCAGGTTCGTGAAGACCGCCCTGGTCTTGGTCGTGTTCCTGTCGATGGTCGTCGAGTGGTCGTTCTTCTTGTTGAACTGGACGTCGTAACCGATTATCTGACCGTTTCTGTGCTTGCGCGTTGGCTTGTCCCACGTGACGCACACCGTGTCGGGGGTTTGAAAGAAGTAGGACAAGTTGGTCGGCGGACCTGTTGGCTCTCCTTCCGGGCTGAACCAGAACCGCACCGTCTCCTGCCCGAACCCTATAGCGTTCTGTCCGGCAACCCTGAATTCGTAGTCTACGCCACGCTCATCTGGGAGAGACGATTAATTGCAATCAACGGATGGGTCACAATAATTAGAACATTTCACATACCGACACGAGATGATCGACTGGTAAGAATCGTGAATTAGGTTTCCTCGCACACATACGCGTTCTACGTACGCACAATATAGCTACACGCATCCTACCCACCCATCAAGGATTGTTAACCAACTCACCAAGATCGGTGATCTTGTAGGTGTGCTGACGAGTGCCTTCGATGTATTCCTCCTTGAGCGTTTGGTTCTTAATGCCGTACCTTATCCTGTAGCCCAACAGGTCGCCGTACGTCAGCACGGGCTGCGACCAATCCAATTCGAGCACGTCTGGGTCCCTGGACAACACCCTGGAACGCGAACGGATTCTTAAGCAGCTTGCTCGGAGGCGATCGTAAACCATTCGTTCGAACGGATTCAACCTCGCTCGAGGTACACCTACTTTACGTTAACGTGCGGCCTGTTGGGCACACCCCCGGGTGTTTTCACGTGAACGGGCGTCGAACGATCGCCGTCTCCCTTTCGCGTCAGGGCCGCCACTTGCACCGAGTAACTGGTGTCCGGTTGCAACCCGGCGATGTTCGCTTCCAGGACGTCTTCCTGCACGTCGCGTCGTATCGGCTCGTTCAATAGGTCCTTGCCCTGAAAGAGGGAGGTCTTTCGTTAACCCCTGCGCCTGGCGGTTCTCGCGCCACGATTTCGCGTCCACTGACCTCCTCGCGGACCTCCTGCACGTGTATGTGGTAACCCCGTATCACGCCGTTCTGTTCTTTCGTTTTCGGTGGTTTCCACTCGACGTGTATCGCGGTCGAATTGATCGGCGTCGCTTTCACGTCTTGAGGATCGCCCGGTACTGGAACGCAACGGTCAGTTAATTCGTGCTCTTCAAGCTCGGGGCTGCGTCACACCCACAGTCACGCGCCACTCGCACGCAATTAACGCAGCCACACAGTGAAAGGGGGAACGAAATTAATATTAGTACATAACGGGTAACAGGGGTGATGGGGGTTGGAAACGAAAAGAAAATCCGGAAAATCAAACGGGTATTGAAAACGGCTCGAACGAAAGTGGGGTTCCGTTCATCGTGTCTGTCCTGCGAATCGAAGAAGCATCTAGAAATAAAATTAATCGCTACACGTGCGCACACGTCTACGTGAAATCAAACGAAACGAACTAGGCGGGAACGTAACATAATCGATCGATCGTCGTCTCCGTTGAAATCGACTGTCCGTGGATGGTCGTCGGTCGTGTTTCCTGTGCAACAAAGGGGAGGAGCGCGTAGCAAAAAGTTTGGCAAATCAAAGCGTCGCGTAGCAATTAACAAAAAGATCGTGCAGAGAAAAGAACGCGGAGCGGGGCGGGTAGGCTGGTAACAAAACGTTGGGACGTGAACGAATGAAAATATAAGTACGAGATAAATGAACGGAGGAAAACGAACGAGAATAGAATGAAATAGAGACAGAGACAGAGACAGTGAGAGTAAAGAAAAAAAGAAAGTAATGGAAAATATGTACATGCCAATCAATCGCACACGGACAAAACGACGTACAAACAATATTACGAGGTACGCAGTACCCCATGCTCTACGGCCCTACGGCACGATAATCCTCCATTTGAATACCAATAATGTATGTTTTTATTCTGCATTCGGTTTGTGAAGAACGCGAGATGTTACGGAAGCGCGCGCTCGCTCGCGCGCAAACACGTCAACGAGGGGGATGCAAGCGCGCGGTTTACGTTGGACGATAATGCTACGGCAATATTGGAGAGTCCATGACGAAACGTGGCTGTTTTATACATATATGTATCGAATATATATATCTATATATATAGAGAAAAGAGAAATATGTGCGATCTACGATCACTGGTGCTGGGTATGGATGAGAACTGTGCCAGCATAATCGTGCAATCGTGTTTTTCGATAAACGTGCAGGGGTAACAAAATGTACCTTGTATATTTACAGTTACCCACATCGATAAGCCGCTTCGATAATTTGTCGTCGATGTCGCCGCATCGTCTCGTTTTTCTTTCCTTTTTTTTCCCCCCTCTCTCCACCCCCCGTGGAGTTTTCGACAGAGCTGGGGCAGGGGGGTGTCGTTCGAAACGGGTCGACGAGAACGCGGGTCGTAATTTAAATATTTCGCGCGGGCAAACGTCGTTTGGAAAATATCATCCAGCTGCGAACGGTACACGGTGTTCCTATTCCCGCTTCCGTTCCGATTCGGTGTAAATTAAATGTTTACCCCGCGAGATAAATGAACGGCACCTTTTATCTGTTATATTTCTCATTTAAAATTGCACGGTACACATGGACGAGGAGCGGTGGATGAATCCACGCGAATTTCCTCTTCCTTATTTACTCTTCCATCCTATCTCACGCGCTGCGGACTCTTCCTTCGATTTTTCTCGTCCGTCCCGGCTCTTCCGCGCTTCCGCCATTACTATCTCAATACCGGGGGAACAATCCATTTTTATGAAACAGTATTTACTGGAAACTAACAAACGAAATAATTATTTGCAGACAGAGAGAAAAAGAAAAGAAAAAAAAAAAAAAAGAAAAAGTAGCACGGACGTTTATCTGGAAACGTCTCGTCGATTCGTTTCCCCCCGGCTCTGTCGATTTCGATCGATCGTACGTCGTTCTCTTCTTTCCTTCGAGACGATGGCGACGCGACGAGCTGTTACGTCGCCGTTTCACGCGCGTTCCGATTTTAACAGCGGACGGATGTTTTATGCATCTCTCATGGACGGTCCAGTATCCGGCACCGGAAACGTTATATCGGCATTGCACAACAGAAACGGAAATAAAGGAACGGAAAAGAAAGAAACGGACGAAAGAAAATACCAAGAACGAAAGAAGAATCGAGTAGGACAAAAAAGAAAATGAAAGGTAAGCCTAATGTACACCTCTAGATTCGTACGAGAACAATAACTGTAGCCTTCTACAAAGTGTGGCAAATAAAGAAAAAGAAATGCGTTCCAAGGTGTTTACGACAAAGAAAAGCCAAACACGACTGCTATCATACATAATATATGAATATGTACGCGGAGAAGAAGATGAAGAAGTTTTCCCACGGTATTCAGCGTGTCGCCTCTGCTCTATCAGTTGCAAATTCACGTAATTAATCGTAATCAATTTACGCACTCACACAAGATTCGCTATATGCAGCGCAAAAAACAAAACTTGGCGAGAGCGCAGTCGCAGCATTTGTGCAATTCTTTTTTCCTTTTTCTTTTCTGGTTACGCACGTAAACAGTACTCATTTAGATTCGTATTTGCTTGCCGACTGCAGCAACAAAAAGGTGGTAAAAAATCGCATCTCCAAAAAATGGTCTCTCGCAAGAGAAAAAACAAAACGATGTGCAAAAGAGACGGAAAAAAGAAGTTGAAAAAAAAGTATATATATATATATATGTATATATAGAAAGAGATAGAGAAAACGATTAAATGTAGGAAGAAAATTCATGGCACAACTCGAGACGAGCTAAGAGATACTCACTTTTTTCAGCTGCGCCCCAAAAGTCGCCAAAAAAGTGGGAAAAAAAAAACTCGTAAAAATTCGTGTCAACTTCTCACGTGGTATTTGAGTAAGAATAATTAGATATTTAATATATTTAGGCATGTCAGTGGGTAGCATACTACTACTGATCTGTTATCAACGTCAACATGGCCTCTCTTTTACGGAGCTATTTTTCTTTTTCGCTTATCTTTTTTTTCTCTTTGCTATTTTTTTTTCTTTTTTTTTCTTTACTTTTCTTTTCGTATTCTGATCTGGGGAGATAGATAGATAGAGAGAGAGAGAGAGAGAGAGAGAGAAAAAAAAAAGAACGCATGAATTTTCGCCTGTTTCTCTGGTGAAACACGCACACGCGCACTCGCTCGTTCGTTCGTTCCCTCCCTCCCACGCGCTCGATTCCAATCGCACCCTCTGCTCTATTCGTAATATTTTTTATCGCCCTTGCCGGGGCGCGTCGGTGTGGACGAAAATTCTCTTTCTGAATCGATCGTTAAATAGAAAAATATCGCTTGCTGTCCTCGGTCGCAGTTGGTCGCAGAGAGGCGGGAGATGTGAGAATATCTTTTTTTTTCTTTTCTTTCGTTCATATCTTTTTATCAAATTTTTCGTTTCTTTTTCTTTCATTTTTTCTTTTCTTTTTGGCATGCGCAATCACTACTCCAAATATGAAATAACTAAAGGCTCATGTCCACCTGCCCCCTGCCGCCTAGAGAAAGAATCCCCCTGTTTTACGCTTCCGATCGCGACCACGTTTCTTCTCTTCGCGTGTCGTTCTTCGAGGCAAAACCACCAGCGATCGCGTGGACGGATCCAGAAAAGGGAAAACCTTCGGAATACCTTCGAAAATGGGTAACTCTTCGATGAACGAGGCAACGCGCGTGTCGTTTTCTTTCCCTCGCGGCACGGGGCATCGAGAGAGGGAAGACCTATGATAAAATGTCTACTGAAAAAGAAAGCTAGGAGGGAAAAACCATAAGAAGTAAGAAGAAAGGGCGCGGGATCGTGTGTCACGGGGCTGTGGTTCTCGGGGTGGTGTGATTCGGGAGACGGGGGGTGCGTCGAAAACCGAGGCTGGATCTGGTTTGTACATCGCTGCCTGCGTTCGTGTCTGAAGTCGTGACAGAGAAGACAAGATTGCAGAGAAAAAAAAAAAAGAGACGCGGCCACGTCACGCACTCTGCGGGACGGAAAAAATCCGCGAACAGAATAAGATGGAGGATACGAGACGGTAAAAGGTGGAATTGTATTCGAGGAAAAATTGCATTGTTCTCGCAGCTCCAAAAAGTCACCCGCAAAAAACGTTAGCTCGATAAAAAAATTCGTATTATTTTTTTTCCCCTCTCGTGAAGGGGTAAACGTGGGGTCCTCTGTGTGTGCGTGTGTGCATTCGGGGGGCGGTCGAGCCGAGCCGAAAAGATTCCGTCGTGGGAGGGACGAGAGGGACGCTGTTTTTCTTTTTCCACCGCGTGTCAATGTGTCTGTGTGCGTGCGTGTGTACGGTAAAAAATATTTCTCGTCCCTCTTTTGTTCCCTTTTGTTTTACCAGCAGCATCCACCCGCGCATTCACCCAGCGCAAAAATCGCAAAATTCTTCGCAAAATACGCACGCAGATACGGCTGCGAAATGAAGGCGCGACGTTTTCAGTGTCGGTCGCGTAGCCGGCTTTGGTGTCGCGATACGCCCGAAACTAATCGGATTCCCGATCGGTTCCTCAGTTGTATACTCTGTTTTTTCCTTTTTTTTCCTGTTTTTTCGTCAGCGCACGGTTAGAGCGGGGATCGAGTTGAAGGGGAACGCAGACGGGAGTAGCATGCATTTTGGGGGTGGGCTGGCGTAGGCGAACTGTGTGGGCTAAGGTTTTCTCTTTGTCGTGGAAAGAAACGGGGCTGGGGCGTGATGCTCGTCGATCGCCCAACTTCTTGATACTCTGACACGTTTTTCAGCTACCAGTTTTAAAGGTGAAACGAAACGAGAACGCCGACTCGAACCCCGCGGTGGTTGCGGATTCTGGTGCAAACGCAAAAAAAAAGGATAAAGAAACATACACATACCAAGAGTGAAATATGTACTCTTTCTAGATACCTAGGAGAATACGTAATAAATATATATATATCGATACACGATATAAAGACGTGGCAGTAATAATACGTAGTATATATGTAATATATATATATAGATATCGAATAAAAATATATGTGAAATTCAATATCAAAAATACGATGGTTAACTTACAGAGAGGCAGAAGATGGAAAAATAGGTCGGTGACTTGCATGCAAAGAGCGAAGGTGCACGTATATAGATAGTAGAGAGAGATAGAGAGAGAGATAGAGAGAGAGAGAGAAAGAGAGAGATGGTCTGGTGTGATGATGTATCATTCCAACGAGCTCGGTGATGTGTAAAGAAATTTCACGAAATCCCGTATTAACGATCCATCGATGCTCGTGTCTCGCACGGAGAGAGTCCACGACGGCTTACCCCTCTTCTCTCGTCGGTCTCCGGTTGACGATGAAAAAGCCACCCTCTCTCCGTCGAGATCGACGCATCTGTGCCTTTGCTGCCACAGGCCAGCAGCGGCTGATGTCGACTGTACGGACGTAGACGATGAAAAAGATTGCATGGATATTGGTATTCAAATGTTTCAAAGTGGACGTCTCTTCACGCGGCAATTAGCCGGCCGTCGAGTGGCCGCGCGCGCGGATATCCGCTCGTGTGCTCGCGTTTCAGCCCGATTTAAAGACCGCGCGCGGGATCGAGCCGCTACGTACGTCGGACTCTCGGAGAACCCCGATACGACGAACTTTCGTTTTTTCTCCTTTTGCTTTTTTTCCTGTTTCACTTTTTTTTTTTTTCTTTTTACCTGCTGCTCCCACGCGACTAGTAAACGCGTCGCTTTACCCTCGCATCCTGGTACCTCTTTAAACGCACTCGCTCACGCATTCACGCATGCACCGCGCCTCGGACGCGATCTCGAGACGCGTATCCTCGCGCCGTATCATCGTCGCGTGTCCACGCTCGCGCGCGGCAAGCGTTGCATCGTTCCGTGTCGAATTGCGTTCAATCGTGTCGTTGAATGCTCCGTCGCGTGTTATTCGATGACACGTTTGAGCACGACTCGATACGGAACGATGCAACGCTCGTCGAGGACGACACGCGACGAGGATACGCGGTAAGAAGACAGCGACTGTGCCAGACAGATTCGAGATGACGAGGAGACGGGTGCTGACGGTCAGACCGCACGACAATCGGCAATCGTGGGGGTGCTTGCTTATCAAGGGTGCTTTCAAGTGCTGGTGCTCTCGATTATCGAGCGTGACAATTGAGATATATATATATATATATTTAAACACGGTGAATAATATATATATATACCCATAGAGAGAGAGATAATGTACTGTGCACTGCGAAATACGGTGCTCTTCTCAATACGGCGGTCCAGCGAATAAATACATATACATATATATAATATATCGGGTGCGCATATTAGTCGCTCGCGCGCGTCCACGCACGATACGACCCCCGTAGATACGCGCGTACACACAGACAGACAGACAGACAGACAGACACACTCAACCCACTCTCACGTCCTCTACACGTGCATGCGTGCACGCGTGTGCTCTTATATAGGCCTGGCGGATGTTACTCGTAAGCGAGGGGCTGTGCACTTTTCTTTTATCTCTTTTTTTCGAGTGGTGCATGGTGATATTCTGTGCTCGTGTGGTGCGCGCAGGGATACTGCGAAGGCGTGCGTTCGCGTGTGCCTCTTTTTTCTCTTTTGTTATCGCATCGTGCGTAGGTGCGTATAAATACGCGTCCGCCAGCGGCCCTAGCCTCCTTCGTTCCGCTTCTCTTTGCCGTTTTCGCTTTTCTTTTTTCCTCGTTTTTTTTCTGTTTTTTTTTTTTTCTTTTTTTCGGGCCGTGCGTGACACGCACGCGTGCGACTTTACATGCGTGCGTGGTGTGGGTGCGAGATAGATAAAACGGTGCCCGCGGTGGAAGAAATACAACACTCTTTAACCGGTGCTGCCCGTGCACGCGCTCGTGTGGCGATGGTCAATCAAAAGTATGTATATGTATACACGTATCGGCGATACGTTCCGACTATAACACGATCACAGTACAGAGAATTGGTGGCGTTACTAGCGGCGGCAATAACAATAACGAAACGAGTATATAGACGTATATATATACGGCGGTGAACTTTTGTGCTTGACAATGTGCGAGCTTACACGGCAGGGTGCTTTCAGCAGTGCTTTTTATCGTTCCGCCTCGCTCCGTCGAGTCTGCTCCGAGAGGGTGGACGGCTGGGATCGGTCGGTCCGTAAACGGGACAATGCTCGGGGCGGGAAAAGGGGGGGTGTGGTGTGTGTGTGTGTGTGTGTGTGTGTGCGTGTGGTGTGTTGGCCGGGTTTTGCGGGCGAAACGAAAGAGGAGTCCTGGGCGTTCCGCGGGGGCGCCGCGCGCGAAAGGTTCGAGGGGAACGTCGTTAGAGACGCGCGCTCGTACGACTTTTCCCGCGACAATGACGCCTCGACAATGCGGCCCCGCAACAAATGATTCCGATTCCGCGTCCCGCGCGACCAAGGTCTTCGATTATTTCCACCGAGACAAAAGAGCGTTCCTCGCCGCGTCGCCCCATCCTACGGGATGAAACGGTCGCTGTAAACGCGTTGTCGTCGTACGACGGCGCTCCAGATCGACGGAATTACCGATAACTTCTTCCCTGCGTCCTCGCCTTTTCGCGCTGGCGTTTCTTCCCGATTCGCGGGACGGATCGATCCGGGGTGAGGGCTGGTGACGGTGGCTGCGGGGCTGGACGATGGTTGAGAAAAACTTACTGCATGCTGGGTCGGGGAACACGGCACCGAGAGAGTACTATTGGCGACGAACAGGACGGAACGGACAGGAGCGATTCGATAAAACGAAAAGCAAAACTTCTTCATGCATCGACATGCCATTCATAGGACGTTCATGGTGGACCATGTGGAGGGTCGAAACGGCGGGGGTGGTTCTCGCGCGCAGACTCGACAGCAGCTCGACGGTATCTCGGGGACGGTATCTTGGTGGGTAAGTTGTATCGAGTTGGATGTCTGAAGGGGGTATTTTCATCCGGGTCCTGTGGGGTACTGGGTACGGGGTGAGAATCTGTGGGAGAGAGTTCGGTGAGATCGAGAGGAATCGTTAAACAAACGAAGGCATGCTCTAAACATGTGCAAACAATAGGTAGAACTAAATTTTAACTAAAGACAGAAGAGCCTTATATATCAGAGATATAGAAATATGCATATATATGTATACACTTGTTGTATACATATACACGACATGTGTATATATATGTATATATCGTATGTAGCGGAGAGAAGTGCTGTTTTCTTTTTTTCTTCTTCTGTTCCTTCTTCTTTCTTTTTTTCCTTCTTTTTTTTTTCTTTATATATACATATATATTTAGATGGTATTGGTGTGTGTGATACATACGCTATAGTTTTAATATGTATACGTAAGCGTTTGACGGGCAAGCTGCCGCCCTCGTCCACAGACATTATTTCCGACCCGACAAAATCCGCCCCCAAGTACCGATGGTTAATTTAGGCTAGCCGTCTCTCTCTCTTTCGAACAATGGTGAAAATAATGCTGTGCACGGGGCCAGGACGGTCAGCTTCGCCTCTATCTTCGTAACACGTGGCAAGAGTGAGTCAACGAACTAAAGAGAGAAACGAAACATCTTTACTGACGTAATAATCACGGTAACCACCAGAAAGAACATTGAGTATATAATGAGTACATATCATTAGACAATCGATATATTACGTTAGGTGCGAATAAATCTTAAAAACTAGCTGTTCAAAACCTGGATCATCCTCCTGCAAATGCTTTAAGGAAAGACAAAAACACGTGAGTGAGTATAATAATAATTAAAGTATTAGTTAGCGTTGTTAAAATTGGGGTCATTATCCAAGTTCTCAAAAGTGGGGGGTCGTGGGGGCTTCATTTCGGGGGGTCGGGGGTTTAATCAACAAAAACCAACGGCAACGAACAAGGGGAAGAGCGTTGCGACTAGGCCCTGTAAAAATGGTAAGAAAATACGTTTCTCTTTTGGTCGTTCTGTTATCTTTTTTCTTTCTTTTCTTTTTTTTTTTTTGCATCTGTTATTCTATTTCGATCGGGCAAGAGTGGTATGTATATATATATATAAATATAGCTGAGCTCAAAAATTGGTTATCAGCTTCTGAAAAATCCGTGGCTGCGTGCACCACCTGGAAAAAATGTCTTGGGCGCTCTAAAAGTGGGCAAGGGGGTTGAGGGGGTGGTTTTCCGGGATACGTTCGGGACCATTGGAAGTACAGAACCAGTTCGTGGAAAATCGTAGTAGTCGCAAAAATTCCAAAAATATAAAATCTCGCCAGCCAAAAAATTAGGGCCAACATGGTTTCCCGTATCGTCGCGTGGGTTGACGCGTCCCGTTCAAAATGGAAAGCAAAAAGCAAAACAGAAAAAGGAGGTAGGAGCATGTATATACACACGACGTGCGTTGCATATATACAGAGACACATGAGGGGGTCGAAGGGTGTGCCAGAGAAGCGACAGGAGATTGGTGGACCAGCTTGAAAGGGGGAAACGCGAAAAAATTGTTTGGCGCGCGTTCAAAAAACTTACGTTCGCGCAACAAAAATCGAATTCTCGGACACATACAGTTTATATAGCTCAGTGTGGTAAAAAAAGGGCCGCGCGTTTCCTCCTCGCATCTTCGGCGTTTGCGAAGGGTTGACAGTTCGTTTCTCAAAAGCGTAACAGAAAGTGGCCTGAATAGGAGAAGCTTTTCTTTTTTTTTTCTCTTTTTTTTTACACGTTGTATTATACAATATAATATAATGTGATATAATAATCGACAATGAAAATCGAATGGAATAGAAAATACAAATAGAACGATAAGTATATGTGTTCTAGAACGGAAACAAAGGAAAACGTTGTCGAACAAGTGAGAACAGAACGAAGAGAAAGAGAGAGAGAGAGAGAGAGAGAGAAACAAATATGTTGAACGAAAAAACGAGTGGTAAAGAAAGAGTGGAAAAAAATGAATTGAAAAGAGAGAGAGAGAGAGAGAGAGAGAGAGAGAGATAGAAACGGAGAATGTGAAGTTGTCAAGTGAAGGATCACAGTGTATAAGTGTCACAGTTGGTGGGAGATAGGTTTCGAAGAGACGTTAGCGGAATCTGAAATCGAAAATACATTTAATACACAGTGATACAATGTAGACAATTGAAGGACCGAACGTCACCGGTTCGAGAATCAGGGGGCGTCGTCGCAACCCGCACTGGAATCGCGCGTACATCTTCGGACTGATTTTTGGCGGGCTTTTATATTTTTGGCTCTTGCGCGAGACGAACTTTGTCGCGATACATCGCCTTCGCAAGAGTGTCTCTGTAGACGCGAAGCGTGGCGCCTGGGAAGCGTTCCCTCGTTCTTTCCCTAACCAAAGTACCATTAAAAGTCATCAACGTTCGAGCGTAACTCGAAACCACCCTGAATCTACCGTAAACCTAGACAGAGCTCGTTTAAAATTGGCTTCGCGCGGCTCCTCAGGCGCCACTCTTCTTCAGGTTCGTGTAAACGTAAGAACAAGTGATTAGCATCAATGATACATACCGTCCTCGTGAGTTTTGACCGTGATAGGGTAACTCGGGGGCCCGTCACCTACGCTGGTCCCGGCCAATACCCAAATCCGGTACTCGGTCCACTTTTTCAGTTCGTCCAACAGGAATCGCGTGTCATTCAGTTTGATTACTTTTGCCTCCGAGTCGGAGCGTCCGCTCTCGACGACTTGCAGCTTGTAGTACGCGATCCTTCCGTTCGACTGGTCGGCGGGCGGAGGCTCCCACGTAACCAATATGGAGGTCGGGCTCATCGCGTGTCCGCTTACATTGCGAGGCGGAGCCCCGGGGACTGTATAACACTCAGTTATAGGGAAGGGAGAACAAAAAAACGAAAAACGTGGGCAGGGAGACGTGGTCGGTCATGGGACCGATCGTGGCCAAATGCGAGCGGGAGTCCCCGAATCGAACGTAGGCGAGGAAACCTGTCCACGGAATTTTCTTTCACCCCTCGTCGACGAGGGGAGTCTGGGCGCGCGCGACGCGCGCGAATTTTCGCGTGGGTTCGATTCGTCGGACTCGAGATGGGGGCGGGGGGCATCGCATATTGGTCCATGTTCGAGCCTGACCGACGTGACGCCAACGGAGCGGGGTCGAACGGAAGATAAAGAAATAAAAAAAAACAAAAAAAAAAAAAACAGTTTACGTGACGATTGGTCAAGGTTCAGAAAGAGAGAGAAAGAGAGAGGCGAATCACTCAAGGAAAAACTCATGAGTCGATCCTTGAACAGTCGAAAAAGTACGTGATTAGAGAAATTTCGTGTGGGACGATCGGCTAACTCGCGCGCTAAACGGGCGTCGAGTTAACGTCGTGCCATTCAAATTGACAAGGAAACGAGAGACAATGAAAAACTGAAGAACGGACGTAAAACCATACGTTATCGAGAATGAAAAGAGGTGCTCAAAATGCACACATATATCAATGCAGTGCTTCAGTGCAATTTATATGTATGATATGTACGTATATATATATAGATAGATATTTATATATATAAAGTGGCATCCAAAAACGGCTGTCTTATTTGCAACGCATGCAATCATTCTCACTCTCCCACACTTCACGGTTCAACGATACTCTCTATCTTCCGTCTTTCTCTTTTTGTTGTCACTTTTCTTTTTTTTCCCCTCCCATTCAATGAGAACAATATCCACGGTCGGATTATCTTTACCCTCTTTCAACTGGTCTATCTTTTTTTATTCTTTTTTTTCTTTTTTTTTTCTTTAAAAGGTGTCGCGGATTAATTAGCTTACGCTACTTGCGGGAGCGTCTAGCGCTACAGCACCTCCTACCTGCTGTGCCAGGTCGATTCGCGGTCGCTGTCGCGCGGACGCTCGACGGGCCCGCGGGACCCGCGGAGGGGCCTGCCAGGAACGCGACCGGGAATCGACCTTTCCACGGCACTCCTCGCTGCGTGAACTCACTCCTTTTCTTCTCACTTTTCTCGCTGGCTCTTTGGCTGTTTGCTTACCGTACTGTTTCGTGCGAACCGGATACGGAATCGTGGTCGCCCCCTCGCCCCTTTGGCTCCGCGCGGCCAGCCAGACGTAGTACAGCGTGTTCGGGTACAGGTTCGTCAGCGTGTAGTTCTCCGTCACCGGGATCTTTCGATGGTGCTTCTCCTGAAATTCACACCACGACATCGACAACGTCCACGAGAAGGTTTACGAAAAGGTTATTTTCACCCCACTGAGAAAACTTTTCTCTATCTAGATTCGTATCGAAGTTAACACTACACTTTGACTCCCCTGAGAAAACTTTCCGTTAAAATATAAGATAGAAACCAATTATTATAACTTGTGTAATTCTATTGAGATTCGTTTTTTCTACTTTAATTTCATAATAGATGGGTCAATTTATATTTTTTCTAGAAGGGAGACATTTTGACCCCTTTCTGCGTGTGACGGACAATGCTGTTCACAAAGAAACGTCCGCGAGAGCAACTGTAATGGCGCGTCGCTCAAAAAGATGACATTCGCGAAAGCCACTATAGTGTCGCGTGTCGCTCAGAAAAATGACATCCACGAAAGTCACTATAGTGACGAACCGTGCCTAAGAGGTCAACCACGAACCCAATACCAAGTACGACATTAACCCTGTAGTGACGCGTCGCTAAAAAAGACGACATCCACGAAAATCACTATAGTGTCGCGTGTCGCTCAGAAAGATGACATCCGCGAAAGCGTCACTATAGTGACGAACCGTGCCTAAGAGGTCAACCACGAACCCAATATCAAGTACGACATTAACCCTGTAGTGACGCGTCGCTAAAAAAGATGACATCCACGAAAGCCACTATACTGGCGCGTGTCGCTCAGAAAGATGACATCCGCGAAAGCGTTACTATAGTGACGAATCGTGCCTAAGAGGTCAACCACGAACCCAATACCAAGTACGATATTAAACCTGTAGTGGCGCGTCGCTAAAAAAGACGACATCCACGAAAGCCACTATAGTGTCGCGTGTCGCTCAGAAAGATGACATCCGCGAAAGCGTCACTATAGTGACGAATCGTGCCTAAGAGGTCAACCACGAACCCAATACCAAGTACGACATTAACCCTGTAGTGACGCGTCGCTAAAAAAGATGACATCCACGAAAATCACTATACTGGCGCGTGTCGCTCAGAAAGATGACATCCACGAAAGCGTCACTATAGTGACGAATCGTGCCTGAGAGGTCAACCACGAACCCAATACCAAGTACGACATTAACCCCAACGTCTCTGGCGCTATAGTCCCGCGTTACCTGTGCGTAAGTATCGTTCCAGTACAGCTCATAGCTGAGAATGTTCTCAGCGCTATGAGCGGGCTTTTTCCATTGGAGCGTTACTTTGGTCTCCCCGATATCTACCGCCGTTAACATTTCCGGTTGGCTTGGTACCCCTTGCTGCGTCTTTATCTGAACAGGCGTGCTGAGTGGGCCTGGACCTACGCTCGTCAACGCCTGCACACGGATCGTGTATATCGTGTGCGGCGTCAGATCTGAGATGGTCGTTAGCTGGCTGTTGTCCACCATCTGGTACTGCCAGGACGCCATTTGTTGATTCGGGTCCATCGTGTAGTACACTTTGTAGCCCTGCGGACGGAGAATCGTTCGAATCGTTCTTTTTTCTTTATTTTTTTCTTTTTTTTTTTTTGCCTCCTCGTGAGCGAGCTTCTGACGAATAAACGAGGTAAAAAAGGGACGAGAAAAAGAACTGACCGTCACTTGCCCGTTAGGTGTTTCCGGCTCGTCCCATTGTATGACCATCGTGCTGGAGCTCAATGGCCGGGCCTGAACCGCTCGTGGCGCGGTACCGGGTTCTAGAATGCAGAAATTAATTTGGATCTCCCACGAAACGAATTTCCAGACGGACAACCCAATTTAGTTAGTCACTGGATAGGACAGTACAGGTAAAAACCCCGGGGAAACACCAGAGAAACCAGAAAACAAAAACAGAACAGAAGTTTTCTAGATGGAAAAAAAAAAGGAAAAAAAAAGAAGTAGAAAGTAAAACAGTATTCCCTTGTACGATGTCCGTGGTATTCGCGATCAAGACTTAACTCGCTACCAACAACAAAAGAGAGTGTATCGTTGCAGTATGCATACCTTGTTTCTGTGCGTGTGCGAACGAATGTCGAACGAATGTGCGAGTGCTTTGAGTGAGTGGAAACATGTCGAATTAAAACGAGAGAAATAAAAAAAAAAAATCAATTAAAAACTAAGGAAAAAAAAATGAGAAAGCAAAACAAAAACGAAAAACAAAAGAGAATTAAACTCAAAACAAACAAACGTGGAAACAAAAATGAGAGAGAGAGAGTGAAAAAAAATGAATAAATGCATGAACGAACAGAAAGGGCGAAAGACGCTACGGCACTCTTAGTATATGATTGAACTTACTGGCACCTCCATTTGTCGATTCCGCTATTGAAAAAAAGTACGAACGATTATTCTCAATGATCACGGATTAAACGGTTTTATATAATGCACGGTGTGAGAATACGAATCGGCTTGCGGTTCGTATTTCCACGGGGTGCGAAGAGTGCGCTACTTTATCGAGGAAAGGTGCAATTTCGCGTGCTGTCTCTCCGGGTATTGGCTTTCTTTTTCCCTCCTCCCTTCCTTTTTTTTCTCTTCCAGCTGACGTGGAGGGAGGCGGGGGTGGATGAAAAAAAAAAGAAGAAAAAAAAGAACGCAGAGACGGAGAGACGCGGATGGCGGGTATATAGAAAGGGCTACGTGGGCAGAGGCAGAGACGGAAAAATGCAGAGCGAAACGAGACGTCGAACGCGCGACGCGGGCGTACACCGTCCGACAAAAAACACTAACACATGGTGCGACACAGAGAAAAGGGGGATTTGGTGATAGGTGAGCAAAACTTTCTTGTCACTTACATGAATCAAATCGTGCGTCCACGGCGGACAGCATGGAAAAAAAGGTATTTATTCCTTTCAAAAACCGTGTCAAAACCTGTTACCTCTTTCGTGGATGCAAAAAAAAGTGTTATCATCTACGTGTAAAAAAACCAGTCGCACGTCGGACCAACAAACCGTCTTCTCCCCCCCTCCCGCCCCGCGGCGTACGCGAAAAAAAGTCTGCCCGTTCTACTGTCCCCGAGTCTCATCGTCGACCGAAACGCACCCCCGACCGCTTGCTTCCCTTCAATCGTTTCCCCTTTCGCGGCGAACAAAGCGAATTAGTCCTCCTTCAGCGTGTGGCGTTGATTCGTTCGAGACGCGTCGTTGTTCGCCGACGAACGAATCGCGAAGCAACGACGATCTCGACGACGAGGACGACACGCTCGATGTTGTCGTTGTTGTTGTTGTTGTCGTCGTCGGGCGGCGAGAGAGCTTACGCGAATGGTGACTTGGCGAGGCGACACCGGCGTAAATGCGTTGTATTACGTGTGTTAAGAAACGAGAAAAGCGATAGCGATAGTGAAAAGGAATACTGACTCGTCTCGCCAGTGGTGACTGTCACCGGGGCACTTGGGGGACCACGCCCAATGGCGTTCACTGCGATCACGTACAGCTCGTACTCTGTGTACGGGCTGAGGCTACGGACATGGTAGTACATGGTCGTGATGCCCGATATCTCGGCGAACGCTTGGTTCACGTGCTTCGGCTTGTGCTGGATCACGTAGTACTGTAGCTCGCCCGGGCCCTTGTACGACCAAGTAAGCTTCACGGAGGTCGCCGTGATGTCGGACACTTGGACGTTCTCCGGGGCGCTGGGCAGGGCTGAAATTGGCCGTCGGATTTATTTATTAACCTGGTCTGCCGCGTTAATTACAGGAGAAAAAGGGGCAATCGCGTTGCTCGTGGCTGTTGATAGAAACACATATAAGCGGATTGATTAGTCATGGAGGCTGAACCGCCACGGCTCGTTGTGCGCCACCTCTCGCTGGGGGCATACTCTGATCGTGATTGATCGTTTCAACGAGCTATAGGTAGCTCGATAGTCCGCTAATGCGGTAATCTCAAAGGGTTTTGCATCCATCGATTTCGATCCGACGCTTATTCGACGGTACGAGCTTCATACGAGGGTAGAGAGAACGGCGATACGAACATTGAACTTTCACCATCGCCGGGGTCTCGATGACTCCGAGGTCACTGGCGGCTG
The DNA here is from genome assembly GCA_963969225.1 of Xylocopa violacea. Taxonomy (NCBI): domain Eukaryota; kingdom Metazoa; phylum Arthropoda; class Insecta; order Hymenoptera; family Apidae; genus Xylocopa; species Xylocopa violacea. Next base: position 30,226,303 of record CAXAJV010000004.1, read on the forward strand.
TGCAGGTGTAGTTGACGGATTCTTGGATGTCGGTCAGCATCAGCACGTTCTTCCCGACCGGCAGGTTGTCGTCGGGCGTTAGATCGGTGGACGCGCCCTTCCTCCATTTCACGTACGGCATCGGGGACCCAACTGCGACGCAGGTCAGGTTCAGGGAGGCGCCAAGCATCACCTCGCTCACCGGGGGCGGTGGAATCGAGAAGCTGGGTGCCACGCGACGAGCTGCGTGCAAAACAATATCTTTTAATGTACAACCAAAGTTAGCAAATGGTAGCTGTAATTGTAATTAATTGGGCAACTAAGTTAGCAAATGGTAGCTGTAATTGTAATTAATTGGGCAACTAAGATGTAGTACCTAATTTTTAGGGGTTGTTTTCTATGTATATATAAATCGAGGAGCTCGGTGTCACACGACAAACCACGTGCAACGAAACAATTTTCTTTATTAACAATCAAAGTTAGCAAATAGTAGTCCTACTAACTAAGATGAGGTATCCGATTTTTGGGGGTTGTAGCATATGTATATATAAATCGAGAAGCTAGGTTTCACACGACAAACCACGTGCAACGAAACAATTTTCTTTATTAACAATCAAAGTTAGCAAATAGTAGTCCTACTAACTAAGATGAGGTATCCGATTTTTGGGGGTTGTAGCATATGTATATATAAATCGAGAAGCTAGGTTTTACACGACAAACCACGCGCAACGAAACAATTTTCTTTATTAACAATCAAAGTTAGCAAATAGTAGTCCTACTAACTAAGATGAGGTATCCGATTTTTGGGGGTTCTAGCATATGTATATATAAATCGAGAAGCTAGGTTTCACACGACAAACCGCGTACAACGAAACAATATTTTTTAATGAACAACCAAAGTTAGCAAATGGTAGCCCTACTTGGAATTAATCGGGCAACTAAGATGAGGTATCCGATTTTTAGGGGTTGTTTTCTATGTATATATAAATCGAGAAGCTGGGTGTCACGCGACAAACAGTGTGCAACGAAACAATTTTCTTTATTAACAATCAAAGATAACAAATGATAGCTGTAATTGTAATTAATTGGGCAACTAAGATGAGGTATCTGATTTTTGGGGGTTGTATAAATCGGGAAGCTAGGTGTCACACGACAAACCGCGTGCAACGAAACAATTTTCTTTATTAACAATCAAAGATAGCAAATGGTAGCCGTAATTGTAATTAATTGGGCAACTAAGATGTAGTATCTAATTTTTAGGGGTTGTTTTCTATGTATATATAAATCGAGAAGCTGGGTGTCACGCGACAAACCGCGGGCAACGAAACAATTTTCATTATTAACAATCAAAGTTAGCAAATGGTAGCCGTAATTGTAATTAATTGGGCAACTAAGAAGAGGTATCTTATTGTGGGGGGTTGTACACGCGTCCTGTAATAAAGCTTGCCTCTGCTTTGACAAGAGGGGACTGTAGTTCATCGCGTTACTTCCGTGGTTTCGAAACGCGGCGGATAATTGGACGATCCGTCCACCTGGTAGCCGGGTAACAATTGGTACCGTCACTTTATTCGATTACACGATACTTGAATTTCGCGAGCCGCGCGCACCGCAACAAGAAACGTCGCCATCTCCGTGGGTAATATTTGCCAACGGGATTCCAGGCGCGCAAATCCTTTGTGCCGTCAGCTTAGTTTAATTACGCTTTAACTGCGTGGCATTAATTTTAATTGCAAACAGGAAAACGAGTTTAGCGGTGGGGGATGGGCCGCGTTTTTTCTAACAGAATTCGCGTTAAAGCGGTGGCGGCGATAAGAACTCTCCCTCTTTCAGATTTCCCCTGCGACGCGCGCGAGCACGAAGGCCAACGATGGACGGACGCTCTGGCGTGTGTACCTTTTACGTATAAGATGGCGGACTTGGAGTACTCCGTGCCGACGGAATTGTTCGCCACACACTCGTACGTCCCCTGGTCTTTCACTTCCGATTTGGTGATCTGCAGCGCACCTGTAAAACGACAATTGTTCGGTTTATCCTTGTTATCGTCGAGAAGTCGCATCGTCACGCTCTTGGAGGGAATAAGGGGAAGGGAGTAAAATAATTCAAGCGCAATCGTAGCAAGTACCGACCAGTCACGTAGCATTTCGTCACGTGTCAGGGTGTCTTCTAAATGTTTAGCATCGCCGCAGGGATACGTGATCGACTTTCGAAATCGTTCTCCCTCAAAAACGAACCTTCGAACGGAAATCTCGTCCTCATTTTCGCTTGCGGAATTACCTCTTTCGCGCCCCATCCCACCTGTAGCCCTGCGCACCCTATTCTTACGTACCTCATCTATGCCCTCCAGCCTGTCCCCGTTTCTCTTTTCTCATTACGCATCAAAGGGTCCCCGTCCCTTTGTATTATAATAAATAACAATAATTATTGTGAAACCTTAACGATCAACCTCGGCTCCGTTCGTTAACAATCTTTAAAGGCGACTTCAAAGGGGTCTCCGTTCAGAAACGGAGAACCGCAGAGGCTAGTGGACGGCCGCAGGAGAGAAGCGGCTCCGTTTTCTCTTTTTCCTTAATCAATCTTAATCCGCTTATCTCTGTTCGCGGTTGTCGCGCGGTTTTCCACCGGTCGATCGAGCAAAGTTCAAGGATTAGCGAATCGCGGAAGACGGCAGGGAGACGCGCGTCGACCGCGATGTGCGCGCGGAGGGACGTCGAAATAGACTGATGGTCGCTTCGCGACGCTTTAAATAATCCACGAGCGGCTCTTCCGTTTGCATCGTTTTTTCCATCGCTAATTGAGTTGGTGGCGAGGAACGCGACGGGGACGACGGGGTGGAATCCGTTTCAAAGCCTTGTTACAAAGCCCACCTATCCCCGTCTATTCCACTTTCTGTTTGGCCTAGTCGGTTCCGTGCGCGATTTCCATGATGCATCAAGCCCCTTAGCGCGATACCACGATGATGAACTGGCTGCTACGAGGCATGTGATTATCTCCGTAGACGTCACTCCTTCGGTATAATTCAGCCGCCTTGGATCTATCCGCCTCCTCCCCCGCCCATGCCCACCCCCTATTTCGCCCAAGCCAGGGCTGCTCGCAAAGTAAACACAACGGATCAACGGGCTTGTTTTCCGTCCCTACGACGCTGACGTTTTATCGAACGACGACGATAATTAAGGGCGGTAATTAATGGCTGTCCGCGGGTCGTAGAGCGGGTTACGAACTCGTGTACAGCCTTGACAGTGGAGCCATCGTCTGCTCCGTGATCCAAGAAACAAGGTCTCTATTCGTGAACTCTACACTTTTATTTTTCTCTCTTTTAACCCCCTGCGCTCGACGTCATTTTTTCTATCACTAATTTCTTCGTGAACACAACTAATCTCGCCTTTCGACGGATGAAAATTGACTTCAATCGACATCTCGAACTTCAATTTTACAGTGGACGAAAAACTCCAGTTGCTGAAACGCCATGGCGACTGAGAGTCGCGTCTCGAGCGCGAAGGGTTAAGACTCCCGCGAATCGGACGTCGGTTCAAGCGCTTTTTTTCTAAGACTACACGCGAGCCATACGGATTTATAGGGTTTCGTTGCAAATGTGACTTCGATGACCACGTACGTATATATAACAGAGAGAGAGAGAGAGAGAGAGGGAGGGGGAGAAAGTAGGGAACAGAGTAGAAAACACTCCATCACGAGCGAGAAGCCAAGGCGGTTTGATATCGCCGTACGATCGGAATACATAATCGAGCCTCATCTACAATTTCCAGTAAGCTGACCGGGAAGGAACGCGTGGCCATATTGTTATCCCATCCAGTCACGTGCCGGTTGTTAGCGCAGCTGCGAAAAACTTGGATTGCCCGGCAACAACCGAACGCCGGAAACCGTTGCTCATCCCTACGGCTTTTCATCCCCCCGCACGACCCGCGTTGCGTTCCGCTACGGATTCCTCCGATAATTCACCTCGCGTCTTCGCGCGAAACGGAACGGTCGAAATCTCTCCAAGGCTAACGCTGCGGATTGTTCGTCATCGAACACGCGAGAAGGGGTGGAACGGTGTCGATAATTAACGCGGAGGGAAATTAGAGGCCCCACGGGAACAACGACCGAATAGTTTAGGGGCTGCTCGTGAATTTTTGAATAATTACAATTGGAGCCTTGACTGTTTGTTCCGGAAAAAGAACGACGCATCTTTTGACTCTGAAAGACGTTAAAATCGCCTCGTTCGGAGCAAATGGCGTACACTAGAGCTACTAAAAGTTGTTCAGAGAGTTGTGGACCATCATTCGCGCGCATCTAGAAACCTGCAGCAGTGGAACGAAGACGTGGAGACTATTTGGTAACTCGATCAAGAATGACACATTCTTTGGCTCTAAAAGACCTTAAAACGGTCTCGTTCGTAGCAAATGGCGTACACCAGAGTCACTGAAAGTTGTTCAGGGGGTTGTGGACCATCATTCGCGCGCATCGAAAAACCTGCAGCAGCAAGACGAAGACGCAGAGACTATTTGGTAACTCGATCAAGAATGACACATTTTTTGGCTCTAAAAGACCTTAAAACGGTCTCGTTCGTAGCAAATGGCGTGCACAAGAGTCAATAAAAGTTGTTCAGAGGGTTGTGGACCATCATTCGCGCGCATCTAGAAACCTGCAGCAGCAAGACAAAGACGTGGAGAATATTTGGTAACTCGATCAGGAATCACACATTTTTTGGCTCTGAAACACCTTAAAACGGTCTCGTTCGTAGCAAATGGCGTACACCAGAGTCACTGAAAGTTGTTCAGAGGGTTGTGGACCATCATTCGCGCGCATCAAGAAACCTGCAGCAGTGGGACGAAGACGTGGAGACTATTTGGTAACTCGATCAAGAATCACACATTTTTTGACTTTGCAAGGCCTCAAAATCGCCATGTTCGTAGCAAATGGCGTACACCAAAATTACGAAAATTTGTTCTCAGTTGTTTAGAGGGTTGTGGACCACCATTCGCACGCATCTAGAAACCTGCAGCAGCAAGACAAAGACGTGGAGACTATTTAGTAACTCGATCAAGAATCACACATTTTTTGACTTTGGAAGGCCTTAAAATCGCCACGTTCGTAGCAAATGGCGTGCACCGGAGACAATAAAAGTTGTTCAGAGGGTTGTGGACCATCATTTGCGTGCATCTAGAAACCTGCAGCAGTGGGACGAAGACGCGGAGACTATTTGGTAACTCGATCAAGAATCACACATTTTTTGACTCTGAAAGACTTTAAAACGGTCTCGTTCGTAGCAAATGGCGTACACCAGAGCCACTAAAAGTTGTTCAGAGGGTTGCGGACCATCATTCGCGCGCATCGAGAAACCTGCAGCAGTGGGACGAAGACGCGGAGACTATTTGGTAACTCGATCAAGAATGACACATTTTTTGCCTCTGAAAGACCTTAAAACGGTCTCGTTCGTAGCAAATGGCGTACACCAGAGCCACTAAAAGTTGGTTAGAGGATTGTGGACCACCATTCGCACGCATCGAGAAACCTACAGCAGCAAGACGAAGACGTGGAGACTATTTTTGGTAACTAGATCAAGAATGACACATTTTTTGACTCTGAAAGACCTTAAAATCGCCTCGTTCGTAGCAAATGGCGTACACCAGAGCTACTAAAAGTTGTTCAGAGGGTTGTGGACCATCATTCGCGCGCATCTAGAAACCTGCAGCAGTGGGACGAAGACGCGGAGACTATTTGGTAACTCGATCAAGAATGACACATTTTTTGCCTCTGAAAGACCTTAAAACGGTCTCGTTCGTAGCAAATGGCGTACACCAAAATTACGAAAATTTGTTCTCAGTTGTTCGAAGGGTCCTGGACCACCATTCGCACGCATCTAGAAACCTGCAGCAGCAAGACGAAGACGTGGAGACTATTTGGTAACTCGATCAAGAATGATACATTCTTTGGCTCTAAAAGACCTTAAAACCGTCTCGTTCGTAGCAAATGGCGTACATCAGAATAACGAAAATTTGTTCTCAGTTGTTCGAAGGGTCGTGGACCACCGTTCGCATGCATCGAGAGACCTGCAGCAGCAAGACGAAGACGCGGAGACTATTTGCGCGTGTTTACCCAGCAATATTGAAATATCTTTCCTTGCATTTAATATCGCCGTGGTGTACGCAAAATATACGCAGCGGTAGTGACTTGTACTTCATTCGGTATCCACCATTTCCTGCGCCTCGTTCCGCTCTTTTCTCACCCTTCCAACGGACGCGCATCCCCTCGCGTCCTCTCTCCCTCTCCTTCCTGCACGGGCGAGGATACAGCGGATGGAAAATGAATACGAATGGTGAACGGTGACTTCGAAGGACGAGCAGCGCGTTCTCGATTCGATCGAGATAGAATGCAAACGGAAAATATGTTTACCTCGAGGGTGTACGAGTTTTTCGCCGGGCGTAGCGACGGTTCTGCTCTTTTTCGCGGCCGACTGCCTCCTCCCCTAAGCCCTGGCTCAAAGAACCGAGGCTCGTGCGCGAATGTTTTAATTGCTTTCATAATTATGCTCCGGCCACGGGCACCGTTATCGACTGCCCCGCCTCCGTAAAACAGTCAATTATAATTATCGGAAAATATTCACGCGAGCGGGGTCGATTGAAGCGGAACGGAGCCGCGGGGGGTGAAAGTAGGGGATGGCGTGGACGGTGGTAACGGCTCGTGGCACGGTGCTTTTCCAACGGTGCGCGCTCGATTCAGTCAAAACACAAACAGAAAATATGTTTACACTGGGTGTGCCTCGTGTGTCTACGGCCGTCCACTAAACCTCTGTCTCTTTTCCGCGCCCCGATCGAAAACCGTTCCCGGCTATGGGAACGCGCCACGGCCGTTCGCTCGCGTTTCTATTAATCGTTCGAGCCGTTTCCCGAATCGCGGAGTGTCATCGATTTTTATCGCCAGATCCTAACCCCATTGGCTATCTCCCGCGAAACAACTGGCGCTCACGCGCCGCTACGGAGAACCGATTAACCCGATAAGGGTGGATTATGAACGCTGGTTCCGATCAGCGCGCGAATCGGATCGCAACGTGGCATTTAATCGCGGCGAATTAAAATCGGGAACACGGTTCACGCATCGCTGGGAATCGAACGCCGTTCGAACAACGGGATATCCGAAACCCCGGATTTTTATCAGCGTCCAACGCGTCTCGCGGCGCCTCCACGGTTAGACGTCTCCGAACCCTCATCCTCCGCGCCCCCCGCGAACGTTTCTCCGTTCCGGTTCCGCTGGAAGATCTCGCGTCGCGCATTAACGTCAGGATCTCGCTTCGCAAATATAAGAGAGAATGACGGCAGACGAGGAGATTATGCGGGCATGAAACGTCTTTCGCGACGGGGGCGGTCGGAGGCGCCTCTCCCGTCTCTCGCGGATGCTCTCTGCCGGAAAGGAAATCGAATTACCCGTTGACGTTTCCGGCTCCTCTCTCTCTCTTTTTGCCCGTCCCAGTCGCGCCAGTTGAAACGAGCCTTTAATCGCGCGCAAATGCCGCGACGTTCGCTCGTTGTTTCTTGCGGGTGGAGAGAGTCGGGAGGGGGTCGAAATTAAAATTCCTCCGCGTCGACTGGACCAATTTTCCAACACGTTTCACTCGTTGCCGAGGACGGGCTCTGCTCGTCGTCGCTTTTCCGCGAATTTCGAACACACGCTGGCGTAGGGGACCGTCTGCTCGCGCTTTCTTTCGAACGATGGCTAAGTGTGTACGCAAGGGTGAATGGGGTGGGTTAGACGATCCCCCTTGGCTGGCGCGCGTCATAAGTCAACTCTCGCGGGGAAAGGGTGGCCTAATGGCCCTGGGGAGCTCCCAACTCGACGCAGAAGGAGATCCTGGCTCTCTATAGCCGCGTAACGCGACGACAAAAGGCTGCGGGGGTTAAGGAGGATTCTGTCTTGGGTGCTAAGTAGCGATGGGTGCGCGGACGAGTTCGAGCCTCTCCAAACGATTAATTTAGAGATTGGTCTCCGATTTACTTAGAATTTGCTTGCGAATTAAACGATGTACGTCGTATTTAAACTCGATCGAGGCGAATTTTTTCTAGCTGAAGAACGAGCATTCGCAATATTTATGGCGTACGTTTAACCCCTTGCACTCGACAACTTTTTCGGTACTATATTATTCTCTCTATCGCTAATTTCTTCACGAATACAGTCGATCTCGTTTTTCAACGGTTGGAAATCAATTTCATCTTCACTCGAGCTAATTCCACTTTCAAAATCCATTTCAGTAGGGCCTCGAAACTTCAAATCAGTCGATGTAAAACTTTAGTTACCGTATGAAACGCAATGGGTTAAAATTCCAACCGTGCAATAAATTTGCAATCAGATTTGAAACAGTAGCTCGAGAAATCGCAGCACAAATCGACCACGATTCATTCTTAAACACCGACGATGCTCCTAATCGTCGCGGGGGCGAGCCTGCGAATAACCAACCCCTCGTAGAGATCGGTAGCACGAGCCGTTATCACTGACGACAGTCGAGAAATTTCAGCGCGAGCTCGCTATCGCGAGCGCCGTTTCACTGCGAGCTTGTTTCGAACTTCGCCCCCGCGCAACCCTCTACGACCTCCGCCAACTTCGTCCGAGGATATTTCACGGATATCGCGGAGAAACGCTGAACCTTTTCCCGCCGCTGGCGCACTTAAAAAGTATATCGACCTGCTCCCCTCGCCCCCGCGTTTTTCCTCCCGATCGTGGGGGGGGGTGGAACGACCCGCGGAATTTACCGCCGACGCGTATCCGTTACGACGATTTCCGCGGGTGTTCGCCGGGTGCATTCGTGCATTATCGTTACGGACAATTAGAGAAGTTTTGGAACGATCAGGATATTACGCGCCGCGGGGTTAAAGATGCGAGAAGAGGCGGGGGTGGAGGATCCCAAGGCAGGTGTTAAGAAGCGCAACGCGGCGTGGCTCCCAGGCTTGTTTCCAACTTCCGGGCCCTGCTCATCAAGCCTCGTAGCTTTAATGCCGGGAATTTTACGAGTGTTGACGAAGCGTTAACTGCCCTCGCTTTTACTTCCGCCCTCCCTCTTTCCACGCTTTACGGTCGAGGACTGGAAAATATAATTTAACGATTCTCGATGCGTCGAGCTACCGCTCTCCCTGTTTCTGGCGATCCCGTCTCTTCTGTTCTCCGGGAGAGGAACCAGGGGGCCGCGGTTGCGAATTAACCGGTTGAGGAGAATTAACTGGACGCGGAATCGAGCGAAGTTCAGACGCGTAACCCGCGCTAGTTGACTTTATCGGATGATAACCCTTGGTTAACCGTGCTCGCGGGAGAAAAGTTCCGCTTTGTTCGAAGATTCCTATATAACGCGTACGCGGGCAACTTTATTCGTTAGTTAACTAGTTAAAATTCTGCCCATCTCTGTTTAAGACGTTTTAAATTTCCCGGTGGCTGCAGTTGCGCGTCCTGCTTATAATGTGAACAGCGATTCCCGTCGCGCTAATGCTGTTACACGGGCGCGATGCAAAGTTTCATGCGGCCCCGTGTCACGGTAAATTGTTAACTAATAAGTATCCGCGCGTTTTCGCCCGTAACGGGAACGATCGCTGGCGAAGCAGCAGAGGAAACGCGTCTGAACGCGACTACCGAAAAAAAGCAAATCGATACTCGACGGACAATGATTCACCATCCGCAGAATCTTCCGCAAAAAAAATCCGAACAAAGCGTTACAGATCTTCTGTTATCTCGAGAGTCGAATGCACGCGGCAATTTCAATTTTTCTGCCACAGAAAAGGGCAGGGTTACAAAAGTTTATCCGCGACGCGGCAGTTCGACCCTCCGCCCCCAATTTCGTCTGCGCGTATCGCGTTGTCCGATCCTCGAGTTCCGACGGGCGCACGATCTTCCCGTAAACGTTGACAAAGCTTAAATGAAACATTAAATTGGTTTATCTCGCGTGCCGTGGAATCCGCGCCCGGTTTAATTCTCTTCAATTATCGTAAAGCGCTCGCCGTTCACCAAAGCGGCCGTTATTTTAATACTCGGCCGTCGCGCGCCGCCCCGGCGTGTCTAACTTTAATTAATTTGTCTCGTTTGCGCGATAAACGGAAATGGAGATCCGCGGCCGCGTAGTCCAAGTGTGACGCGTCCTGTCGCGCCACGCTGGGGCACCCATCCCTCCGTCGCACCCTTCGCGCCCACGCTCTTCGTTTGCCGCTCGTCGCCAAGAATTTCTGAGCCTCGATTCGCCCGTATTTACGGCAAAATGTATAAGTGGACGCGATAGAGGAATGAATAGAGAAAGTTGCATAAAGGGGTTGTCATCCTTGCGTTCAGCATAACCGACGTTGACGCGCAATTGTTGACGCGCGATCGTCGAGGCTCGTTAATGTGCAATGTGGTTAAACAGACGGTGAAATACTTTTACGCAGCGTTCTCTTTTTATTCCTGTTCGCGCCAGGATAGGCAGACCGCCTATTCTGTCGCTGTTTGATTTGTACTTTCGTCGCTGCACGCATTTTGGAGCTGAAGTGCTCTGCTTAACCCTTTGCACTCTGCTCCTTCCTGGACGTTGGTAACAGCTAGAAATATTGCTAAAATATTGTTATATTCGAGCAATATTTAGCAACAGACATAGAAACGTAGTCTTGTACAGGGGATGGAATAACTTGTTCTCCAAAACCTGCTTCAGACCGATCCTTCGTGCTAATTTTGAAATTAGTCGACACATCTAGCGCAAAATTCGCTGAAGCTCGTATTATCGGCTTGGCGAAGGCCATAAACCACGAGCAAGACCTAACAACTTGTTCCTACGCCCCACGCCTCGTCGCGAGAATGGCGGAGGGCAACGCGCAGGGGTGCGAAACGATCTTCGCAACTTTTCTTCGCTCGTCCACGGATGGGATTTGGCGAAATTCGACGCAACAATGCCCGCGATGCCCGTGAAAACGCCGCGCGCCGCTTCGAAGCCGGGCTGCTACTCTATATAACAAACCTGGCGGGGCGATGCTTTGATATTATTAACGCGAAATTGCGAATGCACCCCGGGCCCTCGTAAATGAATGCAAACAATGGCTCGCCAGACTTCTAACAATGCCGGGATGTTAGAAACGTTCCATTAAAATTTCAACGTTAACCTAATATACGCTCGACAATGGCGGAGGAGGCGGCCGACGAATTTAATTTGTAGAGAAATTTGAATAACGCCCACCGCACGCTCGCGAGCGCCCCGCGTCGCGCCTTTCCGGTTTCGCACGGCTACTTTTTTCCCACCTTCCCTCCAGGGAAAGGGTGTCCCTTTGAATTTCGCGGAGAGTCCACGAACCTCCGCAGAGACGAGAAGTTGTTAGGTAACGGGCTGATCGTTAACCCGTTCGCGATGATGGCGACGGTCCCGGGGTGGCCAATGGCTCAGGCCGCCGCAGCGAGTTCGGTCGGACGCAAACAGCAGCGGCCGCAGAAACTGCGCCCTCCGCGCGCAAATAGCGATGTTTTCGGTTTAATAATTGCGCCAGGCGGTAATCGTCCGTGTTATTAGGCATTTACGGTTTGATTTACGTTAAAACAAACACGGGGACCGCGTCGAAATAATTGAATGTAGCTACAAAGTCCCCGTAACCGGCCGCCGTGCTCGAAGCGGGCGCCGTTTTCAAGCACGCGATTCTATTAATCCCCGCTATATTATTCCTATTCCCACGGCAATTAATAAAAACAAACACGCGCGAGGCCGTCGCTAAACACCCCGCTCGTTGCCAGAATGGCGGAATCCGCGAGCACCGTGGATCGTTCGCGAGGACGCACGGTCTGACGTACGTCATCCGTGGCGAACGGGTTGAAACGCGTGGCGAACCGTGACGCACGGCCACCCACCGCTTTGTCTCCCCTTTCTTCTCGCCGATCCATTTTCCTTTCCGCGGTGGTTCACGCGAGAGCCGAGCGTCGACGAGCCCCGTCGAGCCTCGCACACCCCCGCCCACCCCCCGCACTTTTTGCAATACATTAAGCCGCATATTTCACGGTGCACACACGCGTACGGGCGGCCGGAAGGCTTCTAACGGTATTGACGGGGGCGCGCGCGGGGTGGCGCGGCCGCCAAGACACGCGAATAACGTTAAGGGTGCTGGCTGCCGCGGGCGAGCGAGCGCGCGAGTGACTGATGCGACTAGAGGGGGATGCGCTTTCCGCCTCGAGCCCGTCACTCCGCCTTTCCTTATTCTATTCATCCCCCGTCCGACCCACCCGTATGCACCGACACGTCGCTACGAGCATATTTACAGCGCGCAGTCTTCTTATCTTTTCACAGACAATCGAAGTGCCGGGTTATTTGGACGCGGAACGCGAGAGACTTTGATCTTCCCCGGCTTTCGATCGTTGATTCCATCGACGCGAGGTAGATCGAGGGGTATCGAGAGGCAGGATAGCGTTAATCGAATTCCACGCGTTTTTTAATATTTGTTTTTATGCTTTGCTCTCGGATGTCCCTTCTGAGGGGACTTTGGAGGTTGGATTTATTTCATCGCAGATTTTTGAGAAACGCGTGTTTTCATGAAGTTTTGACATTAGTGATAGAAACAGTGGTTAAAATATGGTTTAAAGATTGCTGTCTAACGTCTGGGAAAGTGCTGAGTGCAAAGGGTTAATAATTCCACGGATGAAATGGGAAACGAGTAAAGGGGATGTTGGTGTTCGAAAAAACGCCACTACTTTTTATAACAATGTCCACGATGTTTGTCAAACCATTTATCTCACGCTTCACGTATTTCTCCTGTCAACTAACCGACGTCGATTATACAAACACCGTGTAAACAATTCTTGAAAAAATACGATTCGCCAAAAATTTACTTAGTCGTCATTGTACAGTCGAAAAATCCCAAAGATTTTCACGCTCTCGTTCGCCACAATTCACCCCTGGCTCTCAACCACTGGACGCAAGCTTTCTCCTGTCAATTAACCCACATCGATTATGCAAACATCGTGCAAAGAATTACTCAAAAAATACGATTCTCCAAAAATTCACTTAGCCGCGATTGTACAATCGAAAAACCCTAAAGATTGTCGCGCTTCCGTTCTCCACGATTCACCCTTGGCTCTCAACCCCTGAACGCAAGCTTTCTCCTGTCAATTAATCGACGTTGATTATGCAAACATCGTGTAAACAACTTCTCAACAAATATAATTCTCCAAATTCATTTAGTCATCATTGTACAATCGACAAGCCCTAAAGATTGTCGCGTTTCCGTTCTCCACAATTCACCCTTGGCTCTCAACCACTGGATGGAAGCTTTCTCCTGTCGACTAATCGACGTTGATTATGCAAACATCGTGTAAACAATTTCTCAAAAAATATAATTCCCTAAATTCACTTAGCCGTTATTGTACAATCGAAAAGCCCTAAAGATTGTCGCGCTTCCGTTCTCCACGATTCACCCTTGGCTCTCAACCACTGGATGGAAGCTTTTTCCTGTCAATTAACCTACACCGATTATGCAAACATCACGCAAAGAATTCCTCAAAAAATAGGATTCTCCAAAAATTTACTTAGCCGCGATTGCACAATCGAAAAGCCCTAAAGATTGTCGCGCCTTCGTTCTCCACGATTCACCCTTGGCTCTCAACCACTGAACGGAAGCTTTCTCCTGTCAACTATTCGACTGTGATTATGCAAACATCGTGTAAACAATTCCTCCAAAAATTCACTTAGCCGCGATTGTACAATCGAAAAACCCTAAAGATTGTCGCGCTTCCGTTCTCCACAATTCACCCTTGGCTCTCAACCACTGAACGGAAGCTTTCTCTTGTCAACTATTCGACTGTGATTATGCAAACATCGTGTAAACAATTTCTCTAAAAATTCACTTAGCCGCGATTGTACAATCGAAAAGCCCCAAAGATTGTCGCGTTTCCGTTTTCCACGATTTACCCTTGGCTTTCAAGCACTGAACGCAAGCTTTCTCCTGTCAATTAACCCACACCGATTATGCAAACATCACGCAAAGAATTCCTCAAAAAATAGGATTCTCCAAAAATTTACTTAGCCGCCATTGTAAAATCGAAAAGCCCTAAAGATTGTCGCGCTTTCGTTCTCCACGATTCACCCTTGGCTCTCAACCACTGGATGGAAGCTTTTTGCTGTCAATTAACCCACATCGATTATGCAAACATCACGCAAAGAATTCCTCAAAAAATAGGATTCTCCAAAAATTTACTTAGCCGCCATTGTACAATCGGAAAATCCCAAAGATTTTTACGTTCTCCTTCTCCACAATTCACCCTTGGCTCTCAACCACTGAACGCAAGCTTTCTCCTGTCAATTAATCGACGTTGATTATGCAAACATCGCGCAAAGAATTCCTCAAAAAATAGGACTCTCCAAAAATTTACTTAGCCGCCATTGTAAAATCGAAAAGCCCCAAAGATTGTCGCGCCTTCGTTCTCCACAATTCACCCTTGGCTCTCAACCACTGAACGGAAGCCCGATAGCCGCGACCAATCGCATTTCCGCTCGAGTAGGAATTCTTTCGCGGCGGCGTTTCCGCGCCGGAGGATCCCTGATAAGATGTCCGCGTGCTCTGCCACACGTGCACGGGCCACACAGAACGGATGCACGACGGGGTTGCACGCACGCGATACCCCCGTTTGCGTACGTGCCGCGCATAACGCGGAGCGAGCAAGATCGACGCACGTGCGAGCGGCACGCGGCGCGTACCTCTTCTTCCCAGCCCCCATCGCCATCCGCGCGGATGCTCGCGGATATTCGAGGGTTGCATCGATAAATTTCGCGTTAATCGAGGGTAAGAGAAGTCGAACGGCGGCGGGCGGCGAGCGAGCGGGGACGTAGAATCGTCGCGCCAGTTCCGAGGTGGCGAGCAGTTTTATGGGGGGTGGCGTCTTTGCTCGGAACGCAGCCAGCCGCCGCCTCCTCCTCCTCCTCCTTTTCACGGGGATGTATGCATAACGCGTGCTACGTACGTAGGTAACACACGTAACCGTTGGCAGGCGATACAACCGAACGATACCTGGCGTGTATGCAGCCAGCTTTCCTGCATCTAATGTATACTTTTCACGTCGCGGCAAACTGCGCCGTCCGCCGTAAAGATAGTCGGTCGGATGGGGGAGGGGGAGGTGTGGGGTGTGTGTGTGCAAGTGCGCGCCCCGGGTATTACGTGACGTGCCGCTCGATAATGATACCGCCATTGCGATAAAAACAAAGTGAACGTTATATATACGTACGTGTGTACGTTCGCGCGAGCACACCCGGCTACGGAAAAATAATGATAATAGGTTACGTCTCTCGTGTGTTAGCGAAACAACCGCGCGCGCGCGCGCGTACACGGAGGTTGCGCTCGTCGTCTCGTCCGCTGGGGGGTTTTCGTTCGCTATCGCGGATTATATCCGTGGATCGTGGCTTCTCATTAACATCCGCACGAGTCGCGGAAGGGGTGGCGAGGGCGGACAGACTTTTTTCAAATCGCTGGCAGATCGCGTCGTTCGATTCCGCGATCCTTCAAAGGAATTCCCGTCCGCTACGATTTTCGAAACCGCTCGGGGGATGCCCTCCCCTTCCGCGAGGCGGTGCTCGTTGGCGGTATAAAATTTTTATGGGGGAGGCTTCATCGACGTGCCGCGGTTGATCGAAGGATCGTTCGAGCGATCGTTTCATCGAGTTCGTTAACCGTATCGAGGGGAAGAGGGAGGGCGAGGGCGAGCGCTCGTCGAATTGCCCGCAGTAGTATGGGTCGCTTTATGCGCTGGCATTAGTTATCGACTTGTACCAGGGAACGAGTGTACACGCCGCCGCTGTTAGTAGGTACGCGTCACGAGAGAATAACGAGCAGCTGACCGAATCACGGCCGCGTTCGACGCGAATCGACTCGATTTTAACCGGTACGAGGACGGGGGTGGGGCTGCTGGCGAACGTGGCCGCGATTTTAGAACTGATTTTTCGATATCCGCGCGTTACAACGCGCGCTCAACGATGGGATATCCCGGGTCGATTAAGCGAAAAGTCTTGGTCGTATGGCACTTTGATCGAAAACATCAACGATACCGATCCCCCCCGCCGCCGCCCCCGAGGGCGTTCATACGAGAGCGCAGACACGAAGTGCACTTTGGGAGCCGAGCGTAGCAGAGCAGGTGCGCGCCTCTTGGCAAACGAGATGGATGTGCTGGATGTTCCCATATCGCGTGACCACTCGATCAACGCTACCGCGGGTTGACAGTGACTTACGCACTCTGGCACTCGACGAGATATGACACGCGCCAACGAACTCCGCCATCCCCCACGGTTGTTACCCGCGCGACGCGAGCGGGCATCTTTAACTTATCGCTCGCGTTTCTTTTTTCACATTGACACGCGAGAAAGTACGCTAATTTACGTTAGCGTAGCGACGATCGGTTGGCGGTCTGTTCCAGAGGACGCGTAAAAGTTTCTCGTATAAATTACGCAATTAGTACGCCGGTGGTTGGGCTCGCCGCGACCCTAAAACCATTAACCCTTTCCTGGGCCAACTTCCGCCTACGCGTTTAAAAGCCTCGCTTCAATTCGAGTTGGTAATTGCTCGCATCAGCTCGCGCAACTGAACTGAAAAAATGATACAGTTATCCCACCTACAGCACGGTTCCGCTCTAACACGATAGCGTGTCTGTAGTTGAATTACCAACTAAATGTTTCTAAACCGGATGATGGTCCGTTTGGCAGGTATCTCGTTGCTGGAAGCAAGATGGCGGAAGCTTTAGGGGAGGACGTTCACTTACCGGTATCCAGAACCTTATAGCGTGGATTGGTCGTGTCAATGGGCAGCATGTCTCGTACCCAGGATATGATCGGGGGCGGTGAACCAATGGCGGTGCAGAGCAGCACCGCGTTATGACCCATTTCGACCACCTTCGTCAATGGTGCTTGAGATATTAACGGGAAACCGCTTGGCAATTTGTCGGCTGCAACAATCAAACAACCGCCGTTCTCTGAATAAATATTCGCCTGAATGGTATTCGTCGATCGAGGCCAACCGCGTATTCTCGCGTCGCGGAAACGCTCGCAGCCCTAAAAGAGGCGCGCGCGCGGGCGGTTTCGCGACGCGGAAATAGTTTTCGCGTATTAAACAAATCGATCTCATTCCTCGGTTAAACCGTTTCGCCCGCGATTCGATTAAGAGTCGAAAAGTGTCACTTTGGACAGACGTCCGATGTGCGCGCAATTTCGTCCGGTGTCAAGGAATAATTAAAGTTAGAAATAACGCTGAGCTTTTAAATTGTCGAAATCCCGTTTGAAAGGTGTACTTTGTGTGGCAGATCATTCGATACATACACAGTAATGGTTAGGTCTATTTTAAAATATCATCGATTTTCAGTCGTCAGAGGCTAAGAAATCCACCCCCTAAGCGTGATAATTTTGTTCTCTGTCAAGAGGAATCCAGGTTAGAAATAACGCTGAGCTTTTAAATTGTCCACATTCCGTTTAAAAGGTGTACTTTGTGTGGCAGATCATTCGATACATATACAGTAATGGTTAAGTCTATTTTAAAATATGGTCGATTTTCAGTCGTCAGAGGCTAAGAAATCCACCCCCTAAGCGTGTAATTTTGTTCTCTGTCAAGAGGAATTGAGGTTAGAAATAAGGGGAGCTTTTAAACTTTCGAAATTCTGTTTTAAAAGTCTACTTTACGTCTACTTAGGTGGGTCTACTTATGGATCTGCTGTATTTTAAGAAGTGGCCGACTTTGATTTATTAGTACCAGTAAGTCAACCCCGTATGCGTGCAATTTTGTTCTGTCCCAAGAAATAATTGAGGGTAGAAACTTTAAAATTCTATTTTAAAAGTGTACTTAAGTGGGTCAATTTTACGAAATGATTGTCTTTGATTCGTCAGACTCAATAAATCCACCACACATGCATGAAATTTTGCTTTGTGCCACGAAATAATAGAGAAAGCTTTTAAATTCTCAAAATTCCCTCTGCAAAAGCACACTTTGCATGGGTCTATTTTAAGAAATGACTGACTTCGATTCCTCAGAGTCAATAAACCACCCCCTAGTCGCGTAATTCTCTTCTATCCCAACAAATAATTCAGGTTACAACCAAGAATATCAAATTCAGATCCTTCATTCTTTCAGAAATCTACTTTGCGTCGCTCTATTTTAAAAAATGGCCACTTTCGACTCGTAGGTCAATTTTAAGAAATGACTGACTTCGATTCCTCAGAGTCAACAAACCACCCCATACTCGTGCAATTCTCATCTGTCCCAACAAATAATTCAGGTTACAAACAAGGAAGTCAAATTCAGATCCTCTGAACTCTACTTCGCGTCGCTCTATTTTAAAAAATGACCACTTTCGACTCGTGGGTCAATTTTAAGAAATGACTAACTTCGAATCCTCAGAGTCAACAAACCACCCCATACTCGTGCAATTCTCTTCTGTCCCAACAAATAATTTAGGTTACAAACAAGGAAGTCAAATTCAGATCCTCTGAACTCCACTTCAAAATTCTACTTCGCGTTGCTCTATTTTAAAACAATGAGCGTTTTCGACTCGTGGGTCAATTTTAAGAAATGACTGACTTCGATTCCTCAGAGTCAACAAACCACCCCATACATTCAATTCAGATCCTCCGAACTCTACTTCGCGGCGCTTTATTTAAAAAAATGACCACTTTCGACTCGTGGGTCAATTTTAAGAAATGACTAACTTCGATTCCTCAGAGTCAACAAACCACCCCATACTCGCGCAATTCTCATCTGTCCCAACAAATAATTCAGGTTACAAACAAGGAAGTCAAATTCAGATCCTCCACTCCTTCAGAACTCCATTTCAAAACTCTACTTCGCGTCGCTCTATCTCAAAAAATGACCGCTTTCGACTCGTCGGTGGTTGCCACCCCGCACGCGGAGGATAAAAATGAGCCTAGCTGCTTACGCAAATCCGTGGCTCGACGTACGTCGCTTAGAATGGAGACTCGCGACGAAACGTCGCGGACGGCATAAAACCGTGGCGAGCTCGCTCGTCGCGGGGATCGAAGCCCAAAGTATACCGCGGTCAGTCCCGCGGGATCGAAAGTTAAGAAAAGCCATTGGAACACGCCTGGCTATCCCATTCCTATCCGCCTTGCGAAGGGAAACAGAGGCTCCGTCGTCTCGAGAAGACGGTTCACCGATACCGCTAGATACGACCGGATATATACACCCCCGGTGTCCGAGCGTTCCGAGAATAGAATCAGAATTCAATATACCGGAAAAAAGTTGGTAAAACGGTTTACGGAACGGGGATGGCGGGCTGGGACGGGGCAGGCTGGTCGATACCTCGAAATTTCTATTCTCGGACCCGACGGAAGGAGTTGATCGATTTATTCGCATTTCTCTGGACACGGGAAAGGATGTGAAACGCGAGAAAATAGGGGCGAACGAATGGGACGCCGTTAGGAGGGCGGTCGGGACGTGACGCGTCGCTCAAGTTTTGTTTAATGGGATGTCTGCTCGGTCGTTTTAATTCGATGCTGCCACGGGGCGCCAATAGAAAGTAAAATTGTAACAAAAGTCTCGTCGCATCAGATACCCTGAATTTCTATGTAATTCGAGACTGATCAAAATGGAAATTATTAATTTTGGTGCATCAGCCGCAGTTGAATGTAAATTTAGGATACTTTATTAGTAGTTTGTGCTAATATTAAAATAATTGTAATGTATACGCTGTTGTCCACGATGCGTGGAACATCCCTTAAAGTACGTCCCTGAAATGTCCCTTCTGAGGGGACATCAGCATTGATTAGTGTTATTAAAGTTATTCCACCGCAGCTTTTTGGAAAATGCATGTTTCTCTGAACTTTTCTACTGCTGAAAGACGTTAGCACTAGAAACTATAGCTAAAATATTGCTATTTTAGTAATAACTGTGAAGGAGCCGAGTGTAAAGGTGTTTGCTTCTCTAACAATTAAGAAACAATAGAGTTTCGATTAACCAGTAAGAATAAGAACGAATTAAAAAAGAAAAGCAGTACATTTCACAAATTTACGTAAAATGCTTTTGCTCGCAATCGGCACAGCTTCGTGTGTCTCTGTACTAATACGACTTGTTTAGCGGTGCCCGATACAAGCAACATTGCCCTCGTTCTTCACGTAATTACGACGATACCACGTTAATCCTTAGGGCGGGCTGGTAGTTAAATTTAAGTTCGAGGATGTTGCACTCGGAGTTTCGAACAACTTCGCGGTCCTGGTTCCGTTTCAATGGGGCTTACGCGTCTCGAGCCAACTCCTCGACAATTTTTCTTACCCCCCTTTTCTTTTTTTTTTTCAATTAAAAATACACCGATAATTGCGACGCGTGGGATTAATTAAAAATCCGTTCCAGTTTCGAGGGTAGCTTAACGTCGTCGTTACGTCCAACGATCTTCGACGTGGCCGATAATTACAGGGGCCAACGTCGCTTCCGAAGCACCTCCGTCCTTTAACCCCGACACCGTTGCGGAGGACTCTCTTTCAGAGAACGTGTAACGCCACGTATAATTGGAACTCGCACCGAGTGCTTCGACTGTTTCGTTGTCCGCGATCAACCCTTAAAATCCTCCCTCGCGGTCGTGGCGGTCGAACGCTCGAATCGTCCGAGTGGGAACGATCAAAATGGCGGGCAGAGCCACGCGATTCAGTGCCAGTCGAGTTCCACGATCAGATAAGGCAGAGCCTCGATATCGCTGCGCCAAAGAAATTGGTTCGAGCGTCCGGAATTATCGCGAGGGTAGCCCGCGAACTGGGTGAAAGTTACCAAAGACCCGCGATCAAACTGCAATTACCATCCGCCGCCGACCTCGGTTTAACCCGCGAGCGGTACTTCGCAAATTGCTCTTTTATAATCTGGCCAATTAAAAGAGCAATCGGAACTCGGAAGCAGCGGGACCCGAGCCAGAACTTTCATCTAGTCTCCTCGCCCCGTAAATACGTTATAAGTCCGTAGGAACCTGTTGGATCCAGTCGCAGTCGACTGGCGCGTCAGCGGAACCAGAACGGAGAACCTCAGCCGCGGCTACGCGCGACCGTACACGGTAGTCCCGACGAAAAAGCGGCAGCAGAGGGTGGTTACCGCGGGCGTCGAGCTGTTTCGATTAAATTCCATCGCGGCGGCGCCCACAAAGCCACGATCGAAAGAGAACGGGTCGTGTTCATGCCTGGGAAGGCGTAAGAAAAAGCTGACCCATTTGAATTGTTCGAAACACGAGGACGGAGGGAAGAGCGTTCCCCCGGTGAATCCGTGCATAATTTCAAAGAAAAAAAGCTGAGGGAGGGGGGGCAAGGCAAGGCGCAAAAGGACGCCTCTGTTTTGGTTATCGCCGACACGACTTCGCCCCGCTTTTTTTCTTCTCCTCTGTCGGACGCGGTCGAATGAAAGCCTGCGGGCATCCGGTTCGGTTCCCCTCGTGAAGCGCGTCCTCCTCCGCTGAAAGGCAGCGTTCTTTGTCGCTCGACGAACCGAACCGGGGGAGATGCCGGTGAAAATTCGCGAGGACACCTCCTCGATCCATTCAACGGGTGTCCTCCACCCTTAACGAGCACAATTAAGGGAACAGGCGGGCGGAACCGTTCGCGTTTCGCGGGCTCGTCGCTGCTCTGCTCGGCTCTGTCGAATCCACTCGACCGTCGTCGTTCTCCAACGCGGTGAAATTCCGCGCGCGCTCGCCCGTCTTCCGCTCGACGGCGGCTCAGATCTTCTCCTCCATTGTTTTCCTTCCTCGACCGCGGCTAGGCGGCTTCTTTTGTCCTCGTTATCGTTCGAGTTATCCCAGCTGGGCTGCGGGGGTTGGCGACGCCGCGCCAATTATATCGGCGACCGTGAGGCGTTCAGGGTTGACAATAGAAATCGCCCGCAGACTTTCCCGCCCTCCCGTGACCCGCCTCCACCACCGCCCACCTCCGCGTGCCCTCTTTTCACCCGACACAAACCACTCCAACCCTCTGTCCGTCGCTTTCGCGCGACAATACACAACCGTCGACCACGCGACACCGGGAGAACCATCTCCACCCCCTGGGTAAGTCCATTGTCCCTGTCGATTCGCGGATTGCCTCTTCTTGCGCTCGACCCCGGACGTGCTCCTTCCGATTTCACGGCGGTGAAGAACGGGTCCGACGTCGAACCTGATAAAAAACACTCGACTTCCCGGATGGAACCGTCGCCACGTTTTTCTCACCCCCCCCCCCCCCAAGAACCAGTTCGTTCTCCGTTCGACGCGCCCTTCGTTCTTCTCTTTTTTTCGTCGACTTCCGCCAACTTTCTGTATCCATCGTTTAAGATCGCGGGCCATGTAGATCGCAGGGGGGTGAGCGAAGGGTGAGAGCGAGTGGTGGCGCCCTTCCGGCGTTCGCGAGGTCGCGGAAGACCGATCTCTCGCGGCGCTATCCGTTTCACGAGAAGTCGCTTCGGATTGCGACAAAGCGATGGATTCCTCCGGATGGAATAAAGCGCCCTGGGCGCGAGAAACGTCGCGGAAGGGCACAGAGGGGGGATCGATGTTCGTTTGGGAGTAAATTGTAATTTCTGGATGTTGGATTGTTTTAACGTGTCGACGTAGAAACGAATCTTGTGTTCGTTCTTTTGGAAATGAATTTCACCCTTTTGCGAATCGAATTCTCGCTTTTGCAAATCAAGTACTTTTACATATGTATATGTTATATTTAAAAAAACATCAAATAATGGTAATTACATAGCAAGAAATCAAAAACTCCTCAGGCATACATAATTAAACGTATGGCAGTTCTGCTGTACATATAACCTAGTCTATAACGCTTCTCCTGCGGCTGCAGCTGGTAACTTAACATGCATATTCATATAATAATTATAATAATTTGTGGACGTAACAGTTCCAACAGAGTTATTAATTACATCTACTAAATTTTGCCCATTTAAAGGACCAGCTAACATATCTCTTGCACTAAACTTGATTTTGCAAAAGACTTCATCGATAGGGTTTAGCATTGGAGAACCGACATAAATTATGTATATATGAGTTCTTCTAATATGATTTCTTACTAAGTAAGTAACATTATTTGATGTTTTTTTAAATATAATGTAAAAGTACTTGGTCTGCAAAAGGGTGAATTCAATTTACAAAAGACTGAATTTAATTTGAGAAACCTATATACCTAAAGGCCTTAAAGAAAAACACGCGCAGACTTTGCGTCGCCATTTTCCTTTACGCTGGAGGACCCCAGATTTTCCGTCGAGCGTCCTCACCTTTCGAACAGCCCTCGAAGCGAACTGACACCCTTCTGCGTCTCAGACTAAAGAATAATTTCGTATCGCAAAATTCAAAGAATCTTCGTGTATCCATCTCCAACAGTGGACAATTATGGCGGCGGTTATTAAGCAACAGGTGATCGTTGCTTAAGAAATTCGTCGCGCGGTTCGCCACGTCGATCTTCCCGTACGAAAGGGTTGAGATGCGAGAGTGGGCTCTCGATCGAACTGGAGCGAGGTGAATGGAAAACGATTTAAGGGGTCGTCGATCTTTTGGGATCCACGGATTTCCGAAATCGTAACGCGGATCCCGGGTAAATTCTTTGAAATATCGAGGCCGTCAGGGGCGGATCGCGTCGCGGAACCTTCGGTTCCGCCCGGAAATCCCTGCTCGACGTGATACGGGAATAATAACGAGCGACTAGACGAGAGAGTCAGCTGGTAACAGTAAAATTGTGGCCCCGTAGATAACGTTGACGATTCGTTTTAATCGAGCGGTAATTGAACGTTGCTCGAACGCACCGTCGACGGGGCGATGTAAATTCCAACGCGCGGTGTAATAACCGGAAGAAAAATTGGCGGTATAAATTACGATCCGAATACTTGGGATCGCGAACGATAATTGACAGTATTTACTTGGCTTTCATTTGTGTTCGAAGTAGAAAAAAAAAAAAAATGCAGAACCGAACTCAGCGGAACGTTAACAGCGCAAATCACGATTTAATCGAACACTCCGATCGACTGGCTTCCAATTTTATTCAATTAACCATATTATTTAATCAAACCGAATCGCGTGCGTATGTATATAAATTCGTTTGGAAGACAAATTCAACGCGCAGTGTAAATTACGACTTGTTGGAATATACACGCTGAATCAATATTACAGAATGCAATTCACGCTGTGTGTCCACTTCGCTTTAACCAAATACAGAACCGTGAATCCGTACGCGCGTATCTGTCGATCTTTAAAAACTGCGTAAAAAAAACGCTTCGCATTCCGCAGATATGGCGCGTGTCGCGCTGAAGGACGCAGGACGCGAGCCACCCCGCGAGAAAAAGGGGCGCGCGGCATCCGATCGGATAAATTTCGCTGGCGTTGAAATCGATTAAGACTCGCACCCGCGCCGCCGCTGAAAGTTGGATCGTTCGAAGCGCAGATATTTCACGGTAACTTTCCCGGGAAACAAGAAAGGTTTATGCTGTACCTCGGGAGCTTATCCCCTGGGGAACTTATCGAGGTGGAAGGCGGCAATCTGGCGTAGCCGCGCGTTCGTTGGCTTCGCGACACGCTCGAAGATGTGCTCCAAGCGCGATGAAAATCTTCCTTCCCGCGGAGCTTTTCGGTGGAACACGCCATCCAGTGACAGCCACGCACCCCGCTAAATCGCAATTTTCCCCGGCTGCCAGCTCGTCGAGCCGGCAGCCCGCGGCCGAACAAAGTCTCTCCTCGCCCTGGCGCGGGAAAAGGACGGAACAGAGGGAAGAAAAGACTCGACCCGGGTCGTTCCGCCAATTTCCTTCCCTCGGACTCCGTCTGAACCAGCCACGACCTTTTTCCCTCGCCTCCTCCCCTCGTCCCGCTCCACAGCCGCGCCCCTTCGCCGCCACCCTTCGCACCTACGTCTTGGCTACGGTTTTTCCTTCCCCGGCTACCGACCGACCGGATTTCAACTTTCAATCCCTATGGCCGACCCGGACCACTCGACTGTCCCGAAACACTTGAAAACTTTCATCCGGGAGCTGGCGACCGCCTCGTCGAAACGATGGAATTCTATATTGCCGGAGACGAGCGGAAGAGGGAAGCGTCGCGGAAATTTGCGTGCAATACGTACGACTCGCGGAGCAGCTCCCTGGGGCGAGTTGTGTTTGCAGGGTTGGGATAGGGTTTTTTTTTTTTTTTTTTTTTTTGAGCCATCTTTGCTTAGCATGCTATTTTGCTACAAATTTGGAGGTTGGGATACGTCTCTGTCGGATTTTATTTTCAGGAAGAGAGGAAGATATATATAGATGCGTGGAAGGAATTTTGAGGAAATATTTGGGAAGTTGTTGAATAACGATGGCTTCGGAAAATATGGATATTCAATCGGAAATGCTTGCGTTGAAATTGAAAGTCAAAGGTTTGCGTTGGATATTCTGTTAGAAATTTCTGTGACTGTGATTAGATGCTGATGAAAATTAAAATTTGGAATTTTGTTGCTTCTGATATTCCAAATTTCTATGTATGCGATTAGGTGTTATTAAAAATAGAAATATACCATTTTGCTGCATCAGATGTTCGAAACTTCTACGTGTACAATTAGATATTAATAAAAGTCGAAATTAAAAATTTTCTTGCATCAGATATTCCACCCCTTGTCTCTAAAATCAGAAACGCATCCAAAACACCACTAATCATCCCCAAAATTCGTTGCAAAACAAAGTGTTAAGGATTTTAAAACAAATCTTGCATCAGATATTCCACCCCTCGTCTCTAAAATCAGAAACGCATCCAAACACACCACTAATCGTCCCCAAAATTCGCTGCAAAGCAAAATGTTAAGGATTTCAAAACAAATCTTGCATCAAGTATTCCACCCCTCGTCTCTAAAATCAGAAACGCATCCAAACACACCATTAATCATCCCCAAAATTCGGTACAAATCAAAATGTTAAGGATTTTAAAACAAATCTTGCATCAGATATTCCACCCCTCGTCTCTAAAATCAGAAACGCACCTAAACACACCACTAATCATCCCCAAAATTCGCTGCAAAGCAAAATATTCCACCCCTCGTCTCTAAAATCAGAAACGCACCTAAACACACCACTAATCATCCCCAAAATACGCTGCAAATCAAAATGTTAAGGATTTCAAAACAAATCTTGCATTAAATATTCCACCCCTCGTCTCTAAAATCAGAAACGCACCTAAACACACCACTAATCATCCCCAAAATTCGGTACAAATCAAAATGTTAAGGATTTTAAAACAAATCTTGCATCAGATATTCCACCCCTCGTCTCTAAAATCAGAAACGCACCTAAACACACCACTAATCATCCCCAAAATTCGCTGCAAAGCAAAATATTCCACCCCTCGTCTCTAAAATCAGAAACGCACCTAAACACACCACTAATCATCCCCAAAATACGCTGCAAATCAAAATGTTAAGGATTTCAAAACAAATCTTGCATCAGATATTCCACCCCTCGTCTCTAAAATCAGAAACGCATCCAAACACACCACTAATCATCCCCAAAATTCGGTACAAATCAAAATGTTAAGTATTTTAAAACAAATCTTGCATCAAGTATTCCACCCCTCGTCTCTAAAATCAGAAACGCATCCAAACACACCATTAATCATCCCCAAAATTCGCTGCAAAGCAAAATATTCCACCCCTCGTCTCTAAAATCAGAAACGCATCCAAACACACCACTAATCATCCCCAAAATTCGCTGCATAGCAAAATATTCCACCCCTCGTCTCTAAAATCAGAAACGCATCCAAGTACACCACTAATCATCCCCAAAATTCGCTGCAAAGCAAAATATTCCACCCTCGTCTCTAAAATCAGAAACGCATCTAAACACACCACTAATCATCCCCAAAATTCGCAAAATCAAATCAAAATGTTAATTTCAAAACAAATCTTAAGGAAACACTAAACACTCGATACGACTTCCAATTAAACATACCCCCTCGCGTTCTCTGAAACCTCTGAAACCATCCGACTTCTCGAACCGCGTCTCGCAACGTTCGCATCGCTCGAACGCGAAACGAGCGCGCGTCGTTACGCTCGCTTTCGCTTTTTCATCCGTCGATTCTTCTTTACGAGCCGCGCGCGAGCGAAAGGAATTAAACTCGCATTTTTCAAGAGGAACGCGCGGCCCCCGCGCTGCTCCCAGGCTTTAAAAGGCTTTCCGCGCGACGACCGCGTGATCGGCTCCGCGATGGAATTTGCGAGCGGCTGACGACGCGGGAATAGGAATTAATTCGTTGCCTGTCGGGACCGTGCTCCCTGGCCCTCGATAAGGAACGGGCCAATAAACTACACTGGTTAAAATTCCCCGTAAAAGTCGCTGGCAAACGCGGTTTCATAATTCAAACGCACGCGCCGATGCAGCTGCGAACCGTTGGCTTTCTGTCTTCGATATACGGGCTGGCATAAGGAACCCTCTGCGCACTTGAAACGCCTCCATTATCTCGCGTTCGCTCTATGAAAGCTGCGTGGTCCAGGGAAAAACGCGAAACCGGGCAATTCGTCGTTTTTCTGGGAGGCGCGCGGCCGCCATTCAGATTTTCCAGTTAAATATTCGTTTGCGTTGTACGATGAACCAGTAGACTGAGGAAACTATTTAGAACTACGTTATTTGGGACCCTCGTAATTATTGGACGCGTGGTTTCGTTGAATGCACGAGGCTCTTTCTTTCTTAATTGTTAGTGTTTTATGAATAATCAGCGTTGACGAGAGAGGAGGATATTAATTGGAGAAGCGTACGGATTCTTACATATTTTCAGACGATTTTACCCCTGTTATCAGACGTAACAGGGGTGGATTTTCGAGATTCCGCGGCACAGAGTTCGCGAAGCACCCAGTGCATTCGCGTGTGCAAATGTCCGCGCCCTTAGGTGCGCCTTGGGCGCACGTACGCGCGCACACGTGGTCCACGGACCGTCTTACATCGCTGCGAGAGAAATCGATCTATGAGGCATTGGCTGGGTCTGCGGGAAACGCGGCTCGCCCCGTTGTGGGACGCGAACGGGTGCGGATGGGGGAGCGTGTTGGGCGAAATCGGGAAATTAAATTGGCGAGAAGCTGAACGCGATGCCAGTTTTTCTTTGCTTCTGTTAAATTCTTCCGTTCGAGAGGCGCGAGGGGGGGGGGGGCGGGGAGAGCCGGGAACGAAATCAGGCGGACGGAGAAACAAAAGTTACGCGAGAAAGAAGATCGCAAGAAAAATTGCTTCGCTTCGTTTCGCGCGGCTGAACAGAAATTTCTTCCTCCTCGTCCGACCCAGCCCCTCCTATCAAAGTTCGCGATGGCGAAAGAAATCGTCTGGGAAACGGCTGCTCTCGTCGTCAGGTTTCGAGACGCCGCGTTAAAATAATTAAAACGGCAATCCTTTTACACGATCGACGAAACCGCGTCCTCCGCGAGCGACGCGACTCCATCGAGCGAAACGCACCCCCTTGGGGTGCCAGCGAATAATTTTTTCCCAGTCGTGCTGCTTCGATCGCTCGTTAACCCCTTGGACACGATGCGCCACTAGAATGCGTTTTTCGGATGTCATTTTTCTGAACCACGCGCCATTATTGTTGCTCGCTCTTGCACGATGCTTTAAAATATATCATCCTCGATTGTATTATTAATTATAGTAGGATGCGAAGTGTTTTATTACGCGCGACTGGAGATGCGTGGAAATTCAGGACGTTTGGACGGGAATAAACAGAGCGCGTGCGATCGAGCTCGAGGGGATGAGGTGCGAAAGAAGAGTGTTTGGAATCGAGCGTGACTGAAGATGATAAGGGTGGTGAGAACGTGACCGCGAGCGTTTGAGGAATGGATGCATGGGGAATGCGTGGGGAACAGGGTGAATCTTGAGAGTGGGTAGAATCAGTTGAAAGCGAGCAACGAGAGAGTTGAAAGCGAACAGTGAGAGAATTGAAAGCGGGCAGCAAAAGAGTCAAGAGCGGATAGCGACAGTTAGAATTAAAAGCGACTGTAACCTAATAAAGTGTTCTTATATACATTAGAGGACGTAGAAATTATTTCTCCGGAATAACAATTTTCCCTACACTATTAAAGCCAAAGTATATGTATGATATCTTTAAGAAAAGTTATAATTTAATACTTTGCACTAGGATGTCTCCTCAGAAGGGACATCAGCATTAATTATTGTTTACGGAGGTTAAAGTTATTATCAATGGAAACTATTGTTGAAACATTGCTATTTTAGCAGTAGTTTCTATTGCTAGCGCTTGGGAAGAAGCCAAGTGCAAAGGGTTGACCCTTAAAATCGTAGAGAACAGCATTGTCCGTCACACATTGCTCTGCCGTACAGAGAAACAGCTCCACATAAAATTCAGCCGTACAAAAAAGCTTAAAGCTTCCCAAAACGTTCCAACCTCGTCGCACTTTCAATCGACAACACCAATCGAGGATCGCCCCTCGAAAGCCTCGATCGTCCGTCGTTCGAAAAGTCACGGGAACCGAGACGAACCGGGACCAACCGGAAGTTGGGACAACGGGCCGCGACGCCGCCAGCAGCAGGTGGTGTAATACCACGACGAAGGAGGAGGGTCTCGTAATATTGAAGCAGCGCCACGAGAACGATTCGAGGCACCTCGTCTTAACGAGGCCTTGCATCAAGTGGCTCGGTTTCGAGTACCTGCTTCAGGGGATTAGGCTCTGAAGACCCGAACTCGTCCCTCTCGCGCTCGTTCCAGGTACGAGCAGAAGCGAAGTGGGCGGATGGGGGGTGGTGGGTGGTCACGGGTCGGTAGAAAGCCACCCTAAATCGTCTTTTGATCTTGTAATTAATTCTACGCGCATTAAGGCCCTCTCGGAAGAAACGGATCTCGCATTCGTCGTCGGGGGGGGGGGGGGGTGGATATCATTAACCGTGGAAGAACAGAGGCGGCGCGAGAGCGAAAAGAAGGGCGGAGGCGCACGAAAATCGGGTGGAAGACGAGAGGGACGAGAAGAGGGACACTCGAACGGTAACAACGAGGAAGAGAAAGGGCGCGCGTTCTTTCTTCCACCCCTCTCTCGTCCTCCCGTTCCCGCAGCGTCGATAGAGAGGGCTCTTACCTCGTTCTTATCAATTAATCGAACCGGTGCCCTTTATGCATGTTTGATGATACGATTTATGGCGGAGCTTGAATTTATTCAACCAGATTACAATATCGTGAATATAAAGTGCGCCGTGGAAATTTATCGGCAGAGAATTGATATCGGAGGCTCGAGCGGGCGAGGGGGCGGCGGAGGCGGAGGCGGACGGATAAAAGGGAGAACGGGGAGGCTGGCTCCGATCGGAAACTCAAAGTTTACCGATGTTTTTCCATTTCAATCGGGCGGCCCGCTTTTCAGGGACGCGCCTGCACCCGGTTTATTCCCGTACGGGGGCATTTCCATCGATCAATTATCTCGCGGAGGCAGACGCTGCTCTCCTCGGTTTCCGCGAGCGCAAGACGAACGAGGAGGGTTGCATCGACGCCGCAGTGGCGAGCGTTTCGTTTAACGGCTATTACCAGCGTCGCGTTCATCCGTTCGGCATAGTTTCGCGTTGCGAAAATAAAACCACGCTCGAAGGAGGCGACTGCACGGAGGGGTGGTCTCAAAGGGAACGGAAACGCGACTTGGAAAAATGGGGGTTCGCGCGATAAACGCGTCAGGAGTTTAATCCGTGGCGCGACGTGACCGGAAACGGAATCTCCTCCGCTTTTCTCTGTTCACGTCTGCTCTTATATATTATACACAAATTTCGCGTAAGAAATTTCTAAATTAAGGGTCCAGGGAGAACGCGGCGGCTGCTGCAAGAAGAGGACTTTCAAATATTCATGCGCGCTATGTTAAAGGTATTAAAAAACCATACGAGGATGGATATTCTATCGCATTTGAAGACAGTTCTGCATAACTGACGCTGTTGGTCGTAATAGAAAGAATGCTGTCGTGTCGTGTTTATTCCATTCCCAGGAAGTTAACCCTCGAAACCTTTTTCTATCTCGTTCCTGGCGGGTCCTACGTACCACGAGATCCGTGGAAAATGGCGGCAAAGCTGGGTAGCGCTGCGTAACGATTTGCAAACAAGCTATTAGTTCGTAATTCCCGCGTTTGCGTCCGAATTCGACGTTTCTTCCCTCCCTTTTGCCCCGCGCGAGGGGCAAGCGAGGGGAATCGGAATTCCCACGACTCCGTCAAAGGGTTACGGCGGTATCGAGCGTTCCCATTGGCCCGTGAAACGTTTCGCAGCGCGATCGACGGCCCTGGCCATTTACAAATACGTCCGACGCAGGGGTGCGCAGCTCGTTGGATTTCGAAAATACATTTTCCGACTGAAAAGGGAAAGTGACGGTGTATCCGCGTTATCGATGGCAAAGTAAATGGAGGGCCGTAGTCGGATACGTCGATGATTAAAGTGCAAAACCTCGTACCGTCGATATTCGATAATTTAATGGAGGCGAGGTAAAAAAAAAAAAAAAACAAAAATAGAAGAGCTTCATTATGCACGCGATGGCCACGATGTTTGGCCATCGCTGACTGGCAATTAGACGAGTTCTACGACGATTTCTCGGTCGTTCTATTCACCTCCAAACGCGATCTCGAATCCCTTTTGTGTCTCGCGTTCGAGCCACTACGTCAGTCGATATTAATTTCAGCATAAATTAGCGCGAGCTGCTTAACACATTGTTTGCGTAAAATTACGTTTTCCGCGAACTATTGCTAAAGCGTGGATCGCGTAAAATTTGAACAGTTGCGTTAAACGCTTAGTCGAAACGTTAAAAGTTTTTGTATATTGTTTGTAAGATGAATAAAAATGAAAGTAATCACTACTTTCGCTCTCTTTTTCCCCAAAATTGCCCTCTTCGATGCAGCGAGACCCTCGTGCTTGCGTGTGTTAACTGGTACGGTTTAGGCAATTTTCGATCGAGTGGAGATTAATTTCCAATCGAGAATCTTACCAAGAAACGCATTAAATAGAGCGTATCGATCGATTACAATTACTTAATTATAGCGCGCTCTGAATACGCGATACACTTGAAACGATCGACACACAAAATGGCTATTTGCACAGGTTCGCAATAGAGGCGAAAGATTTTCGCGATGCAGTTCGTTTTCCCCCATTATGTTGATTACTACCCTCGTAATCCGAAACGCGCGGACGCGTTCCATTTTCGAATCGCGTTGCTTATCAAATTATTCAAATCGATCGCTGCACAAACTCTGCGTTCTAACAGAGATTCGCAAAATAGTATACGCCTCGCGATAGTATCCATAACCACGAAGGTTAAATGTAATCGTTTCATGTTGGACCACGGTTTCATTTAGCAACGTCAGAATATAAATTATCCACGATAAACTGTAAAATGTCAAGGTAACCAAAAAGAGAAAGAATGAACCACTTGCGCTGGTAACTAATTCATAGATGCAACTGATAGAACACTGTAATTTGATGATATAATGATAGGAACGAGAAGATTCGATAGCGCCTTGCGCAACAAATTTTACACAGATTAGAATACTAATTTTGTTTATTAGTAACCTTGTAGGGAATACGTAGAGCTGCGAATGTCTTTTTTATTTCTGTGACGATCATCCATCGATATGTAGTTGTTGACGACTTTGTAACAAAAGCGTCTCGACGTGTGTGATATGTTTTTCCAGCGCAAGTGGTTAACCCTTTGCACTCAGCTCTTTCCCAGTCATTAGCAATAGAAATTATTGCTAAAACAGCAATCTTTGAGTAATATTTTAGCAATAGTTTTTATACAGCAATAGAAAATTTCCATTTCAATAGAAAACTTGAGGGAAACCTGCACTTTTCAAACAGCTGCGGTGGAATAAGTTCAACCCTTTGCACTTGGCTCCGTTCCACAAATTAGCAGTAGAAACTATTGCTAAAATAGCAATAATTTAGCAATACTTTCCATTGCTAACGTCTTCCAGCAATAAAAAATTTCTATTATAACATTTCTTTAGAGAAACATGAATTCCTCAAGAAGTTGTGCTGGAATAAGTTCAACCCTTTGCACTTGGCTCCGTTCCACAAATTAGCAGTAGAAAATATTACTAAAATAGCAATAATTTAGCAATACTTTCCATTGCTAACGTCTCCCAGCAATAGAAAATTTCTATTATAACATTTCTTTAGAGAAACATGAATTCCTCAAGAAGTTGTGCTGGAATAAGTTCAACCCTTTGCACTTGGCTCCGTTCCACAAATTAGCAGTAGAAACTATTGCTAAAATAGCAATAATTTAGCAATACTTTCCATTGCTAACGTCTCCCAGCAATAGAAAATTTCTATTATAACATTTCTTTAGAGAAACATGAATTCCTCAAGAAGTTGTGCTGGAATAAGTTCAACCCTTTGCACTTGGCTCCGTTTCACAAATTAGCAGTAGAAACTATTGCTAAAATACAATCATTTAGCAATACTTTCCATTGCTAACGTCTCCCAGCAATAGAAAATTTCTATTACAACATTCCTTCAGAGAAACATGAATTCCTCAAGAAGTTGTGCTGGAATAAGTTCAACCCTTTGCACTTGGCTCCGTTCCACAAATTAGCAGTAGAAACTATTGCTAAAATAGCAATAATTTAGCAATACTTTCCATTGCTAACGTCTCCCAGCAGTAGAAAATTTCTATTACAACATTTCTTTAGCGAAATATACATTTCTCAAAAAGCTGGAATAAATTTCACCCCCTGCATCACTAATCAACGCTGATCTCCCCCCAGAGCCGACATTCGAGTGCAAAGAGTTAACCCTTGACTCGACAGCACTAAATAAGAAAAAGAAACAAAGTTTTCGAGTTGTTTCAGAGTTTGCGAGTGGCAGTCGAGTAATTGTCCCGCAACTGACAACGTTTTCAAGTAAATTTCAAGCAAATTTCAAACGAAACACTTGAAATAATAGGGAGTTGTCGTCGACGGGACTGCTAAATTGAAAAATAACTCGAACAGCAAAGGGTTGAAGAACGTTTGCCGCAGCGATCACCAAAGATTGCAACAAACAGCGTCGGTTCGACAACGGTCCGCGTTCGCAGCCAAGCATCCAATTTTCGCCTGGCGAACAGGAAATCCAGCGACCGTTAGAAGCCTCTAAATCATTGATACGCGGGACCTGTACACGGGTCGAAGCCTGGTCCGAATCAATTACCAGGTAACCGATAGCGGCGTCCGTACTGGTATTACGGACGGCTTCACGATCGAATGCTACTTAGCTCGCCTCTGTCTCCCTCGCGTTGGGTGCTCTGGATGGGTGGGGTTCATCGCGATATCGCGCTAATTTGTCGAATCAATATTGTCGCGTGGCTTTCGCGATACCGTCCGACAGAGGGAATTCGTACGAGAAGAGAGCCCTCGACTGGCAGTCGAAGGGGGGCGAACTCGAGCTGCCAAAAACTAGCCGATTATGATCGTCGAGCGGCGCGATCTCGCGATTTCGCCCCCGTCGAAATAAATGTAAATACGGGGAGGAACGCTCGATACTCGTGCGTTCGTTGGTCCATTAGCTAATTAATCCGGTGCATTAGAGAAAATGCTGAACGGGTTAGTCGCTCGCAGGTTTACGGCGGAATCGTGTGTCGTGCGGACGAGGGGGTGCGTTTGGGGTGGCGAGAGAGCGCGTAGACAACCAGGCGCAGCGAGCACGGTTTTGGCTATCGAAACCGACTCGCTGGCTAATGGATATCCGGTATTTCTCGGTGAATTAACCTCGAAATGAGAAAGGGTGGGAGCGCGTGCAATCATCGAGGCCACTTTTCGAGTTTTCCATCCTCATCTTTCGCGCCCTTTCTCTGCTCCAAGAGTCGCTCCGTTGTGCAGCTGGAACGAATCGAACGTGCCATTCGGGAGACGGTTAATTTGTTGGAAAGTGTGTCTGATATCAGCTCTCGATTACTTGCAGCAACAATCGTTGAGCGAGCTTTGCGTAAACATAATCTCCTTTCTGCTGATTTCTTTCTTTTGTACATTGTTGATGAACTAATTTGGACGATCTATATGTATATTGATAAAGTAATAATTAATGGGATAATAGAAGATATTATAATTAATATTGTAGGGTGTGAATGATTTTGCAATGCGTAGCTTTGTATGTGCTCGAATAAAATGTAATTTAAAATATTCTCGAACATTAATTATTCGAAAATATTCCAAACTTTGTGCAAAAGAGTGTGCGTGTATGCGAGTGTCTGGAAAAACAAGGGAATGAATGGAAAAGAATGTAGAATGTTCGATGATTGAATATATATATGAGGATGTGTGTACGCAGCGATGTTTAAAGAAAACCTACTTTCTACAATTACGCTTGTTCTTTGGCAAAATCTTCTGATCCCACAATATTAAGATTAATTATTCAAGAAATTAATGAAAGCGAAAGAATAATTTGGACCTCGAAAATTAGAGACATCGATGTAATTATGTAAAATGGCGGAGAGAATAATTTGGGCGCAAAAAATTGGAAATATCAATGCGATATATATAAAATGACGAGGAGGATGGAATCTGTATACGCATACACCGTGTCAGAATTTTTATAGAACGCCAACGCGACCCGTACACAGAAGCCAGCGTACACAAATGAAGTTAATGGCCAAATCCCGTGTTGACTTGCGTTCATCCGACGATACATCGTTGCTACACCGAGGATATCCAATTACACCAATCAAATTAACGAGATTAGCATCCCCAGATGCCTCAGCGGGGCTAATGCAGAGATTGCTCGCTCGAAGGGAACCAGTCATTCTTCCGGACCAAGATCACCCCTTCGATCGCTCGTCGTGCACAGCTCCGTGAGGATCTTTAACCCCGCAACGTGGCGTCATAGCGTTCGATCGAGTAAAAAAAAAAAAAAAAAATAAGAAAAAGAAAAGAGGGAGAGAAAAAAAAAAAGAAACAGCTTCCACAGCTTGGGTCGTAGCGCGGAAAGTTTTCGCGTGGCCACGGGTCGAAGAAAGGAGGGTTGGCCAGTTTGGAAAAGCTACGCGAAAGCATTTTCCCCGGGGGCTTTCAGACGAACTCGCCTGAAGGAGGCGGCGCCCGTAAATACGTCGATTCAGCGGCGCGCTCATATTCTTAAGTAATTCATAAGGAAGCCGGCTACCCAGGAATGGTTTTATTTTTTCCACCCTGCCCTCTCTCTTTTGCGTTTTTTTTTTTTTTTTTTTAGCAGCGGACGACCCCGGACATTCGACCGTTTTCAGCGTTCCATTTAACGGGAACAAAAATGTTTTCCGCCGGGTGAATGCCGCGCGGACAGCTCGAGATCTCGCGAGGCTGCCCTCTGACCGCCTCTTCCCTCGAACGACGCCCAGGCCACGGAAACCTCGAGGGCGCTGGTGAGCGAGGATCTGCTTCAAAGATTCATGCGATCGCCGATTGAAATAAAAAATTCCCTCTCTCCGCGATGTCGGGAGAAAGAATTTCCGCGAACGCTTTTTAATCCTTTCGATTTGTAGCGGCCAGCGGCAGTAACAATAAAGCAATACTCGGTGCAGGAAGAAGCTGGCACGGTTTATGGCGTGCAGGATAATTAACTCTTCGCACTCTGCTCGTTCTCAAGCGATGGAAATTTGTTAAAATAGCAATATTATAATAGATAAAATTCTTAAAAAGCTACGGTGGAATAAGTTTATCCTCTGCAATCATCAGTCAATGCTGATGCACCCTCAGAGGGTTAAGCTATCCTTCGAGGAAAACGTTTCAGCTATATTTTTCGAGGATCAGTTAATAGTAATGAACTTTAATCAACGTACAGCACCCTACAACACGATTTCACGTTAACACGATAGGATAAATCGCGGAAACCCTCGTATAACACTGCAACCTATGACACGGTCTCGCTCTGACAAGATAAGGGAATTATAAATTTTGTTCAACTCTGTATTTCGACAGAACTAGATAATATGATTTTTGCTTAACGCACTTAAAAATGAAATTACCTTAAGATGATGATCCACCATTTTTAGACCCACCTCGAAACATTGCAATAGCTGCACGCGCATGGGCTCATATTTAGTTTTACTTTCAGAAAGCAAAGCCATCAACAAGTGTTACAAATGCGTTCGCTTGTGTTGGCAAGTTCCAACGTGTCGGTACAGGTTCATCAATTGTTACTAAAAGTGTACCAATTTTGTTTAATTGAAACCGCAATCAAATTTCTGCGCAACATGGGTCTATTTTGTTTTCTGAAATCCGAGTTAACTCGTGTTTGCACTTGCATTATCTGTTTCAATTTGTGAATTCGCTAGGGCGATATAGAATATTGCAAAAGCTTTATCGATTCAAAAGTGTTTGTTTTATTCCAAAAAACGAAATACTTTTCTTGTTATTTACGTTAAAAAAAAAAAAAAAAATAGCTGGCGACACGAGATAGGGAATTAATCGCGAAGGTTAAAAACTTATCCCATCGCAACTTTTCGAAGAACGCATATTCCCCCAAAGTTTCCCATTGAAATGGAAATTGCTGGAAAATTGCTTGGTAACAGTTTCAATTGGCAACTTTTAACAGCAACAGAAAATTGCTGGGGAAGCGTCGAGCGCGAAGGGTTAAACCATCGATCGCCACTCGATTACAATGACTTTTGTCCTCGTGAAAACCTTTCGAAGCCCACGATGTCGCTCGCGACGATTTACGCGCAGCCTCAGCGATCGCAGGAGGCCTGAAATCGGCCTCTCTTCATCTTTGGAACGACGCGTGCGAAGGGCTGCATCGGGACCTGTTTTCTTGTTCCTCTGGGTTATTTTTCGCGGTAAAAGGGAAACGTCTGGCCGCGCACGCCTTTCGCCTTTCGTTATTCCGCGGTTGGCGGGTAATGGCTCTTGGCAAACGTATTTCTTTCCCTTTAATATGGAAAAGTTGCCGAATGGCCTGTAGCGCGGGGCTTTCGATCGTGAGAAATTGGGGCCAGAACGTCGCCGTTGGGGTGCGCCTGGCGCGAGAGTAACCAACAGTGAGAGAGAGAGAGAGCGATTGAGAGACGAGCGCGAGAGGAAAGGAAAAAAGAGAGACGAAAGGAAGAAGAAAAAAAAAAAAAAAAGAAGGGGAACGCGAAGCGGAGGAAGAAGGAAGCTCCAGACAAGCGTGGCAAAGCGCGGAATCTCTCCATCAAAAGCTCAACAAAAGCTTGCTCAGGGCTTCGGCTTGCTTCGGGAGGGAAAGGAAAAAGTGGGATGAGAGGAGGCGAAAGAAGGGGATGCGCCGGAGAATGCCAGCTAATGTCTGAGACGCGTCAGCGGATGGGTGCCAGAGGGGTCAGAGAGGGGCCGCGGTGTCAGACGCGCGCGAGAGGGATCGAGAGACAGAGAGGGAGAGAGGACGCGCAAAAAGCCGCCCAGACGAAAGAAGAGGAAAGGCGAGAGAGAGAGAGAGAGAGAGAGAGAGAGGCAGGGACGGGGGAAAAAGGAAGTATCTGTGGAGAACGCGGAAAGCGCGCGGGTAAAATGGACGTGCTGAATACCTTAAAACATTCGCGAACAAGCTTTATTGCATTAAGCGGAAAACATCCCTCGCTAACGTCTGGGCGCGGAGGTGCAGCAGGAGGACGGGGGTGGATCGACTCGTCGGCTAAACGGGCTTCGTTAAGCCGGAAACTCGATCGGCTCTTCTTTTACCGGCGGTCGTGTTGCCTCGATCGGGCTCGCCTCGAAGAACGATTTCGAATTACCCACGGAAAGTCCGTCGAAGAAAAATCGTCGAGGGGGGCGGAAAAAAAGAAGGAGGACACGGTAATCTGGCCAGGGACGTCGAAACGTTGCGCGGGGGCGGGTTGGGGTGGACGCGTGAGGAACGAAGACGTCCTCCCTTCGTCTGTTGCGGTCAATCAGAGCTCGTTAAGCTCCACAAGCGTAATAAGCTCGTTCGTTTGGGGCTTTCGCGGGTTATGAAGCGATGGTCGACGGATCGTGCCAGGTTGCGCGGGTTACGCGAGTCTTGGAATTCGGTCGAGGACGATTTATTGACGACCCCTTGATTTTCCATCCGGAGGGATCGATTGAGAAATTGTTGAGACGAAATGATGGACGAATTGATTGAGAGAAGACGAGGGAAATTAGTTTTTCTTAAACGATGCGCTTGGGAGGAGTAAATCGGCCATGTTTTCGAAGCGGAAACAAACTTTTTAAGGGCTGTCTCGTACGCGAAGGAAAGGAGTAAAGCGAGTAGAAAAATATATTCCTGTCAGAGTTCTCAAAATAAAGTATCGTGGAACGCTTGCACGTTTACAGCATTGTTCCAACAAACTCCTTGTACTCTGTGGTCACTGATTTCGATCCAAGGACATTCTAAAGAAACCATTTTATTAACCATTTTCTTCTTTCGGTTGGAAAATCCATATGGAAACCTCGAGATCGACGATATGTCGCACTGTTATCAGCTGAGACGTAGTGCTGGCAATCTTCAGCGTTTCCACTCGCGCTGGAAAGACTTTTGTCGCAAAATCGCCAACGACATGCTGTACACGTCGACAGATAATTATCACAGAGGTCAAAATGGCGCGCGTGGCGCATCGACCGAGAGATCGTTCATTAAATCACAGTTTCTGATTGCATCGCGTACAGTTATCGACATTCAACCCACGTTCTAAAATAGTAATCGCGCATCTGCGAGTTTCTTGCCAGCGTGCGTGGTTAAGAGTGAACCGGAAACTCGCATCGATTAGAGCAAATTAAATAGCATCGTGCGAATTTGCGACGACGAGAAAAGACGAAGGCAACGCGTTTCGACTCGATCATTCGCGGGGTTAACACGCGATATCTCGCAGCGACGTACATCGCGACGCTGAAGCGGCGACTCGGGGGTGTTGAAAAATCGTCGGATCGTTACTCGACGGAATCGCGCGGATGTCTCGGGGCTGGCGAGGATCCCGCGAGCAGAGCAACGGGCTGAAGAGAGCCTGAGGCCAGCATATTTTGAGGAGAATGAAAAAACATTGTTCCCTCTTAGGGAAACGATAGATGGATCGTGGGCGTCGTGGCGAGCAACGCTGCGTTAGGGGTGGTTCGTCGTCCGTGACTCTCTCTCTCTCTACGAGAGCACTTGGTCCTTTTTATTATTCATGAAAATCGTGCTGTCGCTGCCGCTTTCTCGTGGCTGTACACAGGCCAAAGCTTATTGTCGGAGGGAGCTCTCCGCGAATTAAAGCGCGGCCTCTGTGTATCGAGGAGGCCATTTTCCGGGGCAAGCCTCGCCCCGTGTTCGTCGTGGCTCGCGTCATCGGACGTGCTCCCGTTGTTTTTACACGCCGATATCGATTCTGTTTCACAACGCGACGCGTTTTCGTAAAACAGAAAAAAAGAGAATTAAATAAAATATTTGCCTCCGCTGCGAAATCCACGAAAGACCCGCGGCTCTCCGCGCGCCACCATCGCTGGTTACAGAAGGGGTGAGAAGGGTGGCGCAACGTGACCACGTTACATAACGCGTCGGAAAGGGGTAGTTTCCGGATGAAGCGCGATGTAGACACTGTTACAACCTAATGACAGCGTAATCTTACAAAATTGTTTGCTGGCGGTTCGTGGCGAAAAACAGCCAAGTCGTTCTTAACGCGAGACGCGTACTATTGGTATTCATGGGTATTGTATTCGATTTTTGTGGACAAAATTCTGAGCAAGAAACGTATGCTGTCTGTGCATCGAAGGAAAACAGTCTACCCTGATTAATTAACAATATTAACACTTAGCCAACAGAATGGGGATATCTCCCCAATTTAATAAAAATCGCTGAGAAAAGATGACCACTTTTACCTTACCAACGTGTGTTGCTAATGCTTACTTTCTTTTGTCATTATCAATAAAGTTAATCGAGAAAAACGTACGATGGATAGCGTACAGTTTGCTCTGTTGCAACAGCTGACTAATTGTCAACGTATTAACGCGCGTCGAATGTCGACGCAACAGATTTTTCAAAATTCGATCGAATCGACGACGCTTTAGGTTCAGAAGAGAATCCAGTAGAAAGAAAGCCAACGATTTACGACACGAAAAGAACACAAAACCCTCTAGTCGCGGGCAACCAGTCTCGAAGGGGTGGAAGAACCGCTCGACGGCGGTCGCGACCGATACACGAACAGGAAGCGGTGTTTATTTGTACTTCCTACACCCGGA
Organism: Xylocopa violacea; assembly: GCA_963969225.1. Lineage (NCBI taxonomy): Eukaryota > Metazoa > Arthropoda > Insecta > Hymenoptera > Apidae > Xylocopa > Xylocopa violacea. Next base: position 30,267,272 of record CAXAJV010000004.1, read on the forward strand.
CGTCCGTCCTCACGGATCGCAGAAAATGGCCGTCGCCCACCTTTCTCCGCGCTTCGTTCGCTCCTTCCACGGTCCTTTTCGCAGCCTCCTCTCTCGCCTCCGCAGCCGCCTCGTTTTGTTCGGCCTGACATATTTTCCGAAGGCTTTTGTGCCGCCGTAAGGACAGCGAGGGGGAGGTGGTGGTGAAAAAAAAAGGCGGGAGAAAAAGTGGAGCGAACCGAGAGACCGTGAAAAGGGCATCCCTCTCTCTCTCTCTCTCTCCCACCTCCCTTTTTCTCTCAGCAGTGCCGACAATGGAAAAATTCAGGCTCGTTGGGATGATTTGTTTCTTCGTTAAAACCAAAGCAGCCGACGACTCGCGATCGGTTCGCGCCCCGTTTCATTCCCCCTTCTACGAGTAAGGGAGAGAGGGAGGGAGGGTTTTTGTTTCTCCTCTCACCCCAAGAACGAAGGAAGACAAAACGCGCGGCGTATTCGAGCCGAACGGCACGCGGCCGCCTTCTGGCCGAGGAAACCGGTCGATGGCGAGCGGCGAATTATTCACTGTCGCCCCGTCGCAGGCGCGTGGTTCGACGAGCAACGGGGCTAAAAGCGAATCGCCGTCGATTCCGTTTTAACGGCCGTAACGATCGTTACGCGCGCGGCGCGAAACGGCGATCCTTTTAAAGTGATTGGCGGAACCGCTGGCCACGGCAGCTTCTCTCTTTTAATTCGCTTTTTCCGACCCTCTCGCTCTTGCCCTCGCCTGGAACCCGCCTCTAACCCGAGTCGAGTGCTCGCGCAACCCTCCCCGCCGCGTTCGTGCCTGCAAATTACTACTTAATGCCTCCGCTTGCCCGACACTCTCCGCGCGCCGCGTGAAACTGCGCCCGAGCGCGAACACCGAAACGCATTACCAGAACCTTTCCTCCGCGATTTTTCGAGTTTACGCGGATAAAAGCGACGATCCCCCGCGCTGTGATCGGATTTCCGCGCGCGCTGCCGAGCTCTGAGCGTTTAGCGTGCGTGGCAGCAGTTTTGATAGGTCGAGATTCGAATTTTTAGGTAGGAGACGAAGTAGATGTTACACTTAACTCTTTCGTTGTAGAGGGTTGAAGAACAAGTCACTCTTAATCCTTGAACGACTTCTCAAGGATTTCCACGAGTACTGGAAAGCAGTTCTGAGCATTTAGCGTGCGTGGCAGCAGTTTTGATACGTCGAGCTTCGAATTTTTAGGTAGAAGACCAAGTCAATGTTACACTTAACTCTTTCATTGAAAACGATGCGCGAGTCATTCTTGATCCTTGAACGACTTCTCAAGGATTTCCGCGCGTACTGGTGAGTAGTTCTGAGCATTTAGGATTCGTGGCATCAGTTCTGATACGTCAAACTTCGAATTTTTAGCTTTGGAGACGGCAAGTGGAGACGAAGTCGATGTTACACTTAACTCTTTCATTGCAGAGCGTTGAAGAACGATGCGCGTGTCATTCTTAATCCTTGAACGACTTCTCAAGGATTTCCACGAGTACTGGAAAGCACTTCTGAGCATTTAGCGTGCGTGGCAGCAGTTTTGATACATCAAGCTTCGAATTTTTAGCTTTGGAGAAGGCAAGTGGAGACGAAGTCGATGTTACAGTTAACTTTGTCGTTACAGAACGATGCGCGAGTCATTCTTGATCCTCGAACGACTTCTCAAGGATTTCCACGAGTACTGGAAAGCAGTTCTGAGCATTTAGCATGCGTGGCAGCAGTTTTGATACGTTAAGTTTCGAATTTTTAGCTTTGGAGACGGCAAATAGGAGACGAAATCAATGTTACACTTAACCCTTTCGCTGCAAAGTACAAATTCAACTCAGAGCTCTGCGAGCGCATCGAAAACAACCTCAAAACGCATCGCCCCTGCGCCACGATTTCTTCTCGCTACCCCTATGTTCCCACAACGATATTTCGATACGTCAAGCTTCGAATTTTTAGCTTTGCAGAAGGCAAATAGGAGACGAAATCAATGTTACACTTAACCCTTTCGCTGCAAAGTACAAATTCAACTCAGAGCTCTGCGAGCGCATCGAAAACAACCTCGAAACGCATCGCCTCTGCGCCACGATTTCTTCTCGCTACCCCTATGTTCCCACAACGATATTTCGATACGTCAAGCTTCGAATTTTTAGCTTTGGTGACGGCAAATAGGAGACGAAATCAATGTTACACTTAACCCTTTCACTGCAAAGTACAAATTCAACTCAGAGCTCTGCGAGCGCATCGAATACAACCTCAAAACGCATCGCCTCTGCGTTACGATTTCTTCCTGCTACCCCTATGTTCCCACAACGATATTTCGATACGTCAAGCTTCGAATTTTTAGCTTTGGAGACGGCAAATAGGAGACGAAGTCGATGTTACACTTAACCCTTTCGTTGCAAAGTACAAATTCAACTCAGAGCTCTGCGAGCGCATCGAAAACAACCTCGAAACGCATCGCCTCTGCGCCACGATTTCTTCTCGCTACCCCAATGTTCCCACAACGATATTTCGATACGTCAAGCTTCGAATTTTTAGCTTTGGAGACGACAAGTGGAGACGAAGTCGATGTTACACTTAACCCTTTCGCTGCAAAGTACAAATTCAACTCAGAGCTCTGCGAGCGCATCGAAAACAACCTCAAAACGCATCGCCTCTGCGCCACGATTTCTTCCTGCTACCCCTATGTTCCCACAACGATATTTCGATACGTCAAGCTTCGAATTTTTAGCTTTGGAGACGGCAAGTAGAAGACGAAATCAATGTTACACTTAACCCTTTCGCTGCAAAGTACAAATTCAACTCAGAGCTCTGCGAGCGCATCGAAAACAACCTCGAAACGCATCGCCCCTGCGCCACGATTTCTTCTCGCTACCCCCATGTTCCCACAAACCGCGCGGGCTAATTTTCCGGGTCCGCGCGACCCAATTAATATACGGCGCAATAACCAGGCGTCGGCTCGCATAAATGTATTAAATTTCGCCGATAGAGAAGCGCGGCAAAAGTAGCGCGACGCCCACCGCGCCTCCCGTTAGATCGTTTTTTCCACTCGCTTTTATCGGATGGCGGAACCCGGCCCCGATCATGCCTGGAGATTACTACTTAATACCCGCGCTCGTGCGGGGCCGTCGAGTGGAACAACCCGCGCACGGGTCGGACACGGCGACTGAAACCCGTTAGCGCGGGTTACCGGTTTAATGGACTTAAGTATCGATCGCGGTTCCGATGTGGAAATTGTGCCGCGGACGAATTTTAGATTACATCCCGTGGGCGAGTCCCAACGCATGGCTTCCGTGCACGTTGTTCACCATCTCGTCCAATTCTCGTCCAATTCTCGTCCCGCGACGATCTTCTCCACGCGCTCGACCCGCCCTACCTGCGCTTCCGCTTTCGCGAGTCGTCGAAACGCGACCACCTCGCTCAAGCCGCCGCCATCGATCGTTCGCCTCGAACATTTCGTTCCTCCGCCGAAAAATTGGGTTCGACCCGATGGATGACCCGGCGAACGTAAATATAACCATCTGGCACGGTGAACGAGACGCGTATCGGTTTTTTTTTGCCGCGGACGATTCGAGACCAGTTTATACAAAGGGGTTATCGGTACGAGAAGTGGCGACACGCGTCGTCGCGCGATGGAAAGCACCGGCCCCGAGAGAGGAGGAGGTATCGATCCATCGTTGAATAGGTAAGCAGCGGTAATTTTAGAATAACCGAACGACACCGTTAAAAATTTCACGCCTCGTACGTAGCCGGTCGTCCTCGCGGTGCTCCGTTAATTGGATGTATCGCGAAGTCGAAAACGGAATTGGGGGAGGGTGGAGATAAGGTTCCGCGAGCGAGGAATTACGCGTCGCGGGGCGTCTGGAAGGGAAAAGAGGTTAAAGACCGTTCCGCGGGACCGGTTACACCAGCAATTTTCCGGCGCACGTCCCGCTCGTCTGTGTGTTCGCAGTCATTAGTATGAAATCGGTGGTAAAATTCGAGGACGGCTGACAACGTCGACGCGGCGGAGGAGCTCGCGCAACCAGTCAAGTCAGTCAGTCAGCCAGCCAGTCCGTACGGTCGCAAAGTCGCGTCGTATAATTTCCACCCCTTCCCAAGCCGGGAGCCATCTTCCTCGCTATCTGCGACTTCGTTGTCCTCCCCCTCTTCCGTCCTGCGAACGGAGGGGCCGCCGCCGCCTCGATAATTAATTTTACGTATCCAGTTTACAAGCGGGCGAAGCGGCGTGTAATCAGATTTCCCACCGAAATTGGTAGAGATTGTTCGTGAAAATTCTCAACCACCCTCTTCGTTCCGCCCTCTCTCTCTCTCTCTCGTGGCGACGATTTAGCAAGAACGCGGAACGAAGGAACAGAAAAAGATGAAAGACAGACCGTCCCTTTATATTCTTAATTACGGAATTAAATACGGATTTGGGGGATCCAATTAATTCCGCATCGAGGAGAGCGGCTGTTCTCGTTCGCATCGTCGGATCCGCGACGTGCCTCGCGGCGACAACAGGTTTTTTCCGTGTTTCCACGGCTCGTTATTGTCGTTGTTGGATCGCGGTGATAATTAAAATTGCTTCTAAGCGGCGGTAATAAGGGCGGCGTAAATCCAGTGCCGCGATTAAGGGCCGCCGATTCCGCGGGACGAACGTAATTAATATCCCCGCTAAACTGTCCCGGATCTCGATAACGCCGCCAACTTGCTAACTAACAAAGTTTTCGGGCGTCCAGCGCGGCCGAGAACGCCCTCTCGTGCTCTCTCGCGCGGCCAGTTAATTACCCAGATTCTTCTAATCTCGAGCGTATCGTCTGCGGGGAATTTTCAACGCGCTCGAAAAAAAAGGGGGCGAGAAAAAAGAAGAAATAACAGCGGCGAACGACAGAACGGAGGGGCGGTGGTTCGCCAGAGCGGGTCGATGGCGGGTCTCTTTTTTTTTTCGACACGCGAGAGAACGGTCCGCAGTCACGAATAGCGGAGAGAGGGAGAGAGAGTTCGATTAAGAAGCCGCGTGGCATTCGATCGCGAGCCGTTTCGCGAGCAGAGAGAACGCGTGCGCCTGATGAAAAAGGGGGTGGCGAAAACGACGCGAAACCGCGGTTGTTTGTCGCGCGTCGAGGCTGGGGTACGCGTAGTTCGCTCCACTTTTCCGCAGTTTCACTTTCGCGCGCGCCTCTCTCCTTTGTGCTCCTCGATGCGGCGGACGCATCGATCGAAAAACGGTGGCCAAATGGGGTGGGAGGCAGACGTGGGGGTTGGTCGTTGGAACGGAAGGACGAGGACCGCGAGGGACGCGTCGGAGAAGAGTTCGTAAATATTTTCCGAGCGGCGATAGTCTCGGGTAGGGGGATCCATTGTTGGTCGTCCGATCGATCGGGGGTGCGCGGGGGAGCAACAGCGCGGTCGTTACGGCCTCCACCGAAAGAGAGAACAAGGGTCGATCGAGAGCGGGGACGCTTTGTGGAAGGATAACTGCGTTACCGTGCACTTTGCCGCGATAACTTCGTTGCTTGTCCGCGCTACGCTCGCTTCCCATGATCGCGTTCCAAGAGCCCGCTGGAGACGCGTCGCGGCGGCTGCGACGCCGCCTCGCGCACGGCTACCGTCTTAAACGCGTTCCCTTTAATTCCAACTTTCGAACCGCTCTTTCCGCGAGCGGGGTTCCAAAGCTCTCGAGCGATTCGAAAACGGGACGTTTGGCTTCGCGAGCGTAACAGAGCGAACCTCGAGCAGAGGGACAGGGAGGATCGATGGGCTGGACGCACGTCGAGCCGTCGAACGGAGCGAAAGACGCGCGGATACGGGCCCAGTCGTGGAACGTTTAAGCGGAACGCGTGCCGTCAGTTCCGATTTATCCTGCCCCCCAGGCTGGGAATCATCCCGGCGGGCTGCCTCTATAGATCATATCGTTTCGTTTCCTGGCTCCCTCTCATTGATATCCGTGTAGCTGGCAACCGACGAACCGTAGATATCGTCGGAGCCGAGCATCGCCCTCCCACTGGCCTCGACAACGAGCGCGCTGGGTCCCGGATTGCCTCCCTTTCCTCTTCGACATCGTACCAACGCTGGTTAGCGGACAGGGTCTTCGGGTCTGGCAAGCAGCTCGGTCCGGTAGTTGCTTACATTACCATACGAATGGCCGATCGATCCAAGACCTCGACCACCCCCTGTCCCTGTCTCGCTCTGGTCGCACTGGTTCGGCCAGGTTCGCCGTCACACACGCGGACACACACGTAGACCTGCCACAGGGGGACCACCGCCTTCCAGCGTTCGCGAAAGCCTTCCCGTCGTTCTACAGCACGGTTCAAGGAGGACCTTGGCGCGAACCAGTCGAGTCATCGCGACCACTAACTCTGTTCGCGACCCAGCCACCCCCATAGAAACTAGCCGCCAGTTAATCATTATTATCGACGCTCTTCCTTTGATTACTCGCACTGGTTCCTCGAGGAATGAGGTTGCACCCGTGAACCGGATCCATGGCACCCAAAGCCAGTCGCGAGGGTGGATTCGCGTCCGCGTTTCGAGGACTCCATGCAAGTTCGCGATGAATGGGTGACGTAAGGGTCGCGGACGTTCGCGTGATTAAAAAGGAGTAAGAGAGGTAATAAAAATTTGCGAAGGACGACTCCAGTCGATAGCGACGAGCTTCTTTTCCAGTTGGCCGAGCGCGCTGCATCGGGGCGCTGTTCGACGAGCCCAGTTCGCGTTTTATGCACACATCAGTAACCCGCCCCGTAGCGTTGGTCACGAACAAAGAAATCGAGGCCGAGCAGCCGTGAATTGCATATATACGTGTATATATGTACTTGGACAGGATCGTAGCGAGGACTGTAGACCTTCTTTCGCAGCCCCGTTTCAATTCTGACTCAAAGGTCGACTCCTTCGATCCCCCTGGAACACGAGGCAGGGCGAAGGGAGCTCGTCGAACGCTCGCGATATTATTCGACCGTGTTTTCCTGACCCGTCGAGGGTCAAGGAACGAACGGAGGGGCGAATCCAGGGAAGGGGTGTCCTCCAGGTGGCGCGCGATCGTTTTCATCGCAGTGAGGAACTGATACGACGAATCCGTGCGCGACAGGTGCTGAACGGAACCGAACCACTCGTTTAGCGAAGAGCGTGATTTCGTCACGTCGCGACAAAATAGAAATTTAAACATCTGGAAACGCATGGTCTCGGATTTTGGATCAATCGGAATTAACGAGAATCGGAATTAATGAGGGAATGGGAATGGATGAGCGAGTGTGTGCGATTTGGAAGTGAACGACAAGCGTAAAAGAGAGACATCAGAGAGTTGATGAGCGTGAAAGCTGTAGACATATAAGAATAGACCACGCTAGCGATGGAAGTATCGTGTAAGTGCACGCGATAGAGGAATAAAAGGAGAAAGGTGCATGAAGGGATTGTACATTAATTCTTGCGTTTAATTCACCACTGTAGTCAACGAGGATTCACCCAGAATTTTCTGAAAATCGCAATCAATCGCAAAAAAACACCCTCCCTCGATACGTTCTATGCTACGTGTGATGTATACACCCCACGTTCGAAATTCTCATCGTAAAACAAAGAATGCGAGTAAACTTGTAACGTAAACTCCTCTGCACTCTTTTTTTGACGATTACGATTTTTATACTATGGTAAATATGGTTAAGTATACGTCAGAAGCAAAACTATTTAACCCTTTCGCTACAGAGTTTTTGTTACTGACGTTCTCCAGCAATAGAAAACTTTCATTTGATCAGAAAACTTGAGAGAAACATGCATTTCTCAAAATAGCAACGTTTTAACAGTATTTTAACAGCAATAGAAAATTTCTTGGAAACATGCATTTCTGAAAAAGCTGCGCTCGACTAAGTTCAACCTCCTTCATTACTAGTCCACACTACATCCCCTCAGAAGAGACATCCTAGTGCAAAGCATTAAAGACACCAATTATCCAAAAATCGGTCAGGCACAGATAATGCTAACCCAACACGCGAAAGAGTCGTCGGAAGTAAAACTATTTAACCCTTTCGCTGCAGAGTTTTTGTTACTCATGTTCTCCAGCAATAGACAATTTCCTGGAAACATGCATTTCTGAAAAAGCTGCGCTCGAATAAGTTCAATCTCCTTCATTACTAATAAACACTGACATCCCCTCAGAAGAGACATCCTAGTGCAAAGCATTAAAGACACCAATTATCCAAAAATCGGCCAGGCACAGATAATGTTAACCCAACACGCAAAAGAGTCGTCAGAAGCAAAACTATTTAACCCTTTCGCTGCAGAGTTTTTGTTACTCACGTTCTCCAGCAATAGAAAATTTTCATTTGATCAGAAAACTTGAGAGAAACATGCATTTCTGAAAAAGCTGCGCTCGACTAAGTTCAACCTCCTCCATTACTAGTCCACACTACATCCCCTCAGAAGAGACATCCTAGTGCAAAGCATTAAAGACACCAATTATCCAAAAATCGGCCAGGCACAGATAATGCTAACCCAATACGCGAAAGAGTCGTCAGAAGCAAAACTATTTAACCCTTTCGCTGCAGAGTTTTTGTTACTCACGTTCTCCAGCAATAGAAAATTTTCATTTGATCAGAAAACTTGAGAGAAACATGCATTTCTGAAAAAGCTGCGCTCGACTAAGTTCAACCTCCTCCATTACTAATCCACACTGACATCCCCTCAGAAGAGACATCCTAGTGCAAAGCATTAAAGACACCAATTATCCAAAAATCGGTCAGGCACAGATAATGCAAACCCAACACGCAAAAGAGTCGTCAGAAGCAAAACTATTTAACCCTTTCGCTGCAAAGTTTTTGTTACTCATGTTCTCCAGCAATAGAAAATTTCCTGGAAACATGCATTTCTGAAAAAGCTGCGCTCGAATAAGTTCAATCTCCTCCATTACTAATCCACACTGACATCCCCTCAGAAGAGACATCCTAGTGCAAAGCATTAAAGACACCAATTATCCAAAAATCGGCCAGGCACAGATAATGCTAACCCATCACGCGAAAGAGTCGTCAGAAGCACCAAAAGATCCTCGCTACATCCCTTCCTCGACACCGAACGATTGATCCTCCGCGTTCAGAGGCGCGTAACCCAGCGAAAGAGCAACACCGCCGTACAGGAAGTGCATTAGGCGAGCGTTCCACCTTTGGCGAACGCCACTCGAAGTGTTTGATGCATCCCGCAAGGACGTCTACGCTCGCGAGGCGCGCCACGGCGTGCTCGCCCCGCGTGCAGCAGCCAGGAAAGTGCGCGTAAGGGATGCGAATCCACGGAATGCCTCTCGCGAGGCTCGAACGCGCGTTCGTGACGTCGCGTTGAACGACGAGGGGACCGTGGGGCCCAGGAAGCGCGCGAGTAACGAATACGCAAGATCGTCGAGGGACATCTCGAAGAAAATCCGTGGAAAAAATTCCCTCCCCCAGGGGCGGCGACGTTCTAACGAACTGGCCGCGAAAATTTCTAATTAGTTTACTCGATGGGGGTGGCGGGCGTAGATGGAAGCGTAGATAGACGCGCGGATAACAAGGTAATAATCGAGGACACGAGAGAGAGAGAGAGAGAGGAGGAGAGGTGGAGGAGGACGGTGGACGGGCAGCTCGAAATACTTTATCGATTTTTCGTTATCTGGGCTGACCCGGGGGTTCGGAATTACGGTTCACGTGTTACGCGGGCCGGTTTTATTTAGAGCGGCGCGCCGCTTTCGAATTACCGCCAGAGCGACTGGGGGACGCGGCTCCAACGGTTGTTCACGGAAATAGGAATCTTGCGAGCAGTTACGTCCCGAGGGATTTCGCTCGAGGAGTTACTGGATAGAGGTACAATCTCCATTAGCGATTTCTCAGAACGCCCGCGCGTAGTCGTTCCGCCGTACGTGTCCTAGGTCGTTCGCGGGTCTACGAGCCCTGTGTTCCTCCTACGTCGAGCCTGAGTCGTTATCCCAGGGATATCGCCGATCCCAATGGCGGAAAACGTTCCACGATTCGACGACCGTCGCGCGACCGTCCGCGAGCGAGCGCTGATCGCTCGATCCTCGCGCCGCGGATGTCAATTAGGTAATGCGTTCCGCCAGCGAGAAAAAAGGGCAAGAAATACACGTCGCCCCACGGATTATCCGCCTCGCGCGGCTTTTCATTACCGTTCCCGGTTTAATTACTCTGGTTTAGGCTCTGATCCGCCTCGCGCGCCCTCCCACGCTCGCGTTCTCCGCCGTGTTTTTGTATCGAGGCGCGAACTCGCGATCCGATCGATTCCTCGGTGATTCTTGCTCGCGTGAGTATATCCGCGCGCAGATTTACCGGCGAATCCAATAAAGATGCGATTTCTCGCCACTCGTGGCGGGTCTCTTTCCCCCTTATTACCGCGATACCGCCGCGAGAGAAAAGTGGAACGCGCGACGAGGAATATATCCGACGATCGTTTCGACGAAATCCGCGATTCGGGGTAAGCGTCCCGCGGTAAACTTTTATCCTGCTCGCTGGCGTCCTCGAGAATATAGATTCCCGCGGCGGTCGAACCTCCGCGGGAATAAAAAAGAAGAAGGGGTGGCGGAGGGAAACCCTTGTCTCGAAAGTTCTTCGGAGTGGATAGTCGAATTTGTTTTCTGTTTCGCCGTTTCCGTTCGCGGGCTGCTCGACCAGCCGAACGAGGGGCGGCGGGGCTGGTGTTTGTTCGAATGTTCCGCGAACGATTTAATTAATCCGTGAAAAGCGCGGTCCTTGAACGCCGTTACCGCCGGGTCGAGCAGTTACGGGCCCGTGGAAAGGAAAATAATTACCGTTACCATCGTTTTCCTGCCTCCTTCCAGCGTTCCATGGGCGTTCGTCGTGCGCTGCGCGCCCTCTAAGAGCGCCACCCTCTCCGCGCGTTTTGTTCCGGCCCGCGGTTCGCCCCTCCGGCCTGGGAATTCCGTGCAACGTCGGCACTTTCGCAGATTACGCGGCCAAATAACCGTCTCGAAATCGCGAGGACTCGTAGCAGCCTGTAATCTCGTAACGGCTCCGCTCGCGACGGCTGCGCGACGCGGAAACCGCGTCATCCGCCACCCCTTCGGTGGATCCTCCGCGCGCTTCTTTTCTTCTTTTCTTCTTTTCTTCCTCGCTCTTCTTGCGGATATTTCTGACTACGCGCGAACGGCTTTACCCGGTTAATTCGATTAAATCCGTAATCGCATCGAGGCGATCGGATTAAAACGCGTCGAATTCGTTTCCGTTGTAGTTTAATACGTTAATACACTATTAGGCTCCGCGCGCGTTAATCAATTTCCCATTACTGTCGCGTAAATCGTTTACCTTGGCGCACCCGCGGTTAAAGCCGACGAAATCGACCAGCGATGGGATCGAAAAAGGGAAAAATTGTTGGAATAAAAGAAATTCTTTAAAGAGCCACGTTTTCAATTCGAATTAAAACGCATAATACTTGTCAGATTTGAAACGAGAAACGTGGGGTATATGTAATAGATTATTGATGGGTGAATGGTTCACCTAAGTCGCTAACAATTATTATTTTCTGCTTGAAAGCGAGTTAATATTTTTATCCACTTTTTGTTTAACTCTTTGCACTCGGCTCCTTCACAGACGTTAGCAATAGAAACTATTACTAAAATAGCAATCTTTGAGCAATAGTTTCTATAGCTATCGTTCTCCAGCGATAAAAAATTTCCATTTCAATGGAAAGCTTCAGTTAAACACGCAAAAAGCTGCGATAAAATAAGTTTATCCTCCGCAATCGCTAATTAATGCTGATGCCCCCTCAGAGAGGACGTCCAAACGTAAAGGGTTAAAGTTTCAAGTCCCCAGCTCCTCGAGAACTAAATTTAAAACCAATCGCGAAATTTCTACCCAACAGACAAACAGACGGACAAGAAAGCGAGTCAATAGGAACGTTTTAAGAAGAATCGACAGTCGAAAGTAATAGCTTTCGAGGAAACTGACCGCAGGAGTCCATTAATTTTTCCAAGGAAACCAAGTCTCCAACAGAATTCTGTTATTCCCCCTCGTTCTGTGTCTCCTCGCGGTCGATACTCGCCTAATGGATCACTCTTAATTAACCAAACACCCAGATTACGTATCGCCCATCCACCGTGGACGTTTCACCGCGAAGCAGTGCGAGGTGAAAACACAGCTGACGACTGTTCGTCTTTTTCGTATTTACCAACCACCCCTCCCACGTTTCGATCGGGTATCGTCGATGACGCCTCGCTCGCCAACTTTCGCCCATAAACCCTCTCTCTGCCCTGCTTCTATTTGTCTTCGGATTCCAATAACGCCGCGGCCACGATACAGCTGTGCTCGAGAGCGCGGAGATTATCGGTTAACTAATCGATTACGAGCGTTCGAGGGGCGCCTCCATCCTCTGCGTCGCATCTGCACGCTTCAGGGGTGGCTGTTCCTGCCGCACGATGAAATTTCTTCGCAATGCTTCCGATCGCAGAGGAACCGCAGCGTCCTCGAGTCGCCGCGAAGCGATGCGAGATCAGTGTGGTCCCTGATAAAGTATTTTTATATATACGTCAGTGTATAGAATAATAATTTGAGGATAACAGTCTGACTCGTAACGAGGAATTTGCGTCACTAACAATACGCAGAAGTCCAAGTCGTGGTACTTTGTTCGCATTAAATGTAAACAAGTCCAGCCTGGCTCGTGGTGTGTATTTTAAACAAACGAAACCAACATGAATTCGACGAGTGGTTAAGCATACACTTCGTGCAAGTTCGGCACACGGCCGACCTCCTTGTTTACTATGGCCTGCGCGATCGGCAGATAGCGCGTAGGCTAATGAGTTAATTCTAATAATTATACTAAAAACAGCTCTGAAACTTCGTCGCAATTTATATCTGTGGAACTTGTTTCTTTATCTATCAATGTCGAGGTATGTGGTATGCAATGCCAAGCGCACATCTAGGAAACTCGACGCAGGACCGAATGTTTATAAACATTCGCTCAACGCGTACAGTGCCAACTCTGTTTCGCCTTGCTCATCGTTTGGCCAGCTACATTATAGTATTATAATATTTCATACTGTCAGTCATCGATGACTGACGTAGTTCGAACGAAAAGTTCAGTGTCAGTCACTGATGACTGACGTGGCAGTTAACGCATTAATGAACAAATTAATTTTAACCCTTTGCACTCTGCTCCTTTCTGAGTGTTAGAAATAGAAGCTATTGTTAAAATAGCAGTATTCTAATAGTAATTTCTGTGGCTGACGTCTCTCAGCGATAGAAAATTTCCAGGAAACACGCATTTCTCAAAGAGCTGCGATGGAAAAAGTCTGACATCCGTAATCACTAATCAATGCTGATGCCTGCAAAGGGCTAACAATTATATTGAAAATTTGTCGCAATCTACACTCGTGGAACTTGTTTCTTCATTTGCCAACGTCGAATCGCACTGTACGAAGCACTGCAAATGGTTAACGCTCGTTAACGTGCAATCGCGGCTAAACAGGGAGAGGAAAATACTCTTGCGCAGCTTTTTACTGCCCTATCGCTTTTTATTCTACAGCTTTTCACTTCTTTATCATTTTTCACGCCCACTTCAGTGGTCCACTCTTACGTGTCTACGCTTCGATCGCCATTTATCGATGATCGCGGGTCTGCGCCCGTCGCTCGTACTTACTTGTCACGTATGCGATGTTCTGCGAGTCGCTGATGTTCCCTGAAAGAAGCACGTTGAGTCGAGTCGTCCCATCGTCGCGAGGAACGCGACGCAGGCCTTGAAGCGAGCGTTTTCCGCTTGTTGTGCGTGAGTACTGCGATCTGCTGGTGTTTTCACTCGCGAAACGAGCGAACAGAACGGAAAGCAGCGCGGACCGGAAGGAGGAACCGTCCTCCGAGCAGCGACTCGGTCGACTGAGCTCTCAGAGGAGCTGCGAGCAAACCGCGTGCGTGTTTACCTGCTCGCACACGGTCGAGTTCCTGGAATCGTTTGATAGACTGTTCGTCGCCTCGAGCTCGCAATGTTTTCGAGTGAAATATTTATTACTCGACTCAGAAGCGCCCCAGGGCCTCTGTTGCTCCTACGGACGTCACTCCTTTGTATTTTTTATCGCGTCGCTGCGTATGAATCGCTAAAACAGCGCGGTTGGTCTCCGTGGTTAACGCGGTTCCCTTTGGCGGGATAATGTTTGGTTTCAACGTTGCGACGAGGAAGCATATGCAGTATATAAGTAATAATTATTTGAATAAAAGTTTTTAAGACGGACTAAGAAGGATAAAGTAATTTTTTGTAGCTCCGTGCAGACAGTGCTTTTGCATATTTTGAATAGCTATGAAAATGCTTGTAAGACTTAAAACGAAAAACGTGGAGCGCGTGAAATAAAATTATTAGCCATGACAATCAATTATCTATTGCAAGCGTCCCACGTTTTTCGTTCAAAATTTTACAATATTAAATCAAATACATCAGCCACTGGTGACTGACATTTCAGAGCCTTCGCACCCCTTTGTCAAGTATAACTTGACGTTGGCAATTTAAAAAGTGAAACAAATACAAGTTCCATAAATGTAAATTACGACAAAGTTCCATAACTATGTTTAATATAATTGGCAAAGAAAATTGTTTAGAAATGGTAGTCGAGGAACTGTCCTTTGAAGTAAATTTCAGATAAAACACTCTGAATAACAAGAAATTGTTGACGACGATACTGAAAAATAATACAGAGTGCAAAGAGTTGTTTCAAGACTAGACGATGACCAAATTGGCGAACTAGGAATGTTTCACCCCCTTTTGAAGGCCTGACCAGTCCAAAGGTGAAACGCTCACCCAGAGTCCTCATAATCTGAAGCAGTGGTGTTGGTGGTCAAGTGCAAGGGTTAATTTTGCCTTCTCTCACTGTCGTGTCACCGATGCTTTGAATTTCTGACACGTCAATTACCATCAAGTGCAGAAACGAAGGTCAGAGCGACCATGTGGCCCGCAGACGCGTAGACCAACCCACATACCTTAACTTCTGGCTTGCAAAAAAGGGACTAAGGAACGATGCGCTACTGAAACGACAGAAGCCCTCAAAAATGGCAAGCGTCCGTGTCGTAAATCCGCGTAATGGTCGAGACTGGTGCCTAAATCAGAGAGAAGCTTTTCTAAAATTTATACGCGTCTTACGTATCGTTCGCCAGCAAAGAGTCTGGTAACGAATAAGTGTTCACGGTTTTGGGCGGGATCTCTCGAGGGATGGTAGAAAGGGAGACGCTTTGTCGTCTCTCCCCTCGAGCGAGATATTACGTTAAAAACGGGACCGTTCCTCGAGGAGGTAATAACGCGAGATCAAAGTTTCCCGCTCCGTTCCGTATATATCCGCTGGATGGTCGCTGGTTCTTGTTCCATCGCTCGGTGGCAATTCTTCCGTCGTTAGCCTCGCCAACGAAGGCAAACTTTGCGTAAAACTCGTTTCAATCCGCTCCTCGTTTTTTCCTCCCTCCTCTCGTCCCTTGAAAGGGACAATTAGACGGCGGTAAGCGCCTTGGAAAAAAGAACGGCGACGCCAGTTTTCGCGGGGACCTCGTCGAGTTTCGATAACAGTCCCCCCTTTGCTCTTATCCGCGGATTGTTTTCCGTCTCCGTCGCTTGCGAGAGGATCTCACGTGCGATCGGAAAGCGAGAAAGCGAGGAGAGATTCGATGATTTAGAACAGGATGTTAATTGGAACGCTGAGAAGCGTCGCGCGTCCGCGATCAATCACCACGGTAATTAATCGCAATTTAATAGGAAATTGTTAGATCGATACTTATAATTGGCCAATAAGAATCAACCATAGAGACGATATAATTATCCGACAAATTCGGAATTCTCGTATTCAAAAATATCGTTCAAGATAGACGCGCAGAGGAATCTACCTCGTCTAATTAAAACTATGTCCTCCCCTTTTGGAGACGTTCGTTAAATCCAAATCTTTTGCGAGCAAAACCAGCGAGCCTCGACGCATCCAGCAGACGCTCAAAGTATCGACGCCTACGGTCAGAGGATGCCACGTTTAACAATGCACGCCACGCGGGTTCCGCCATAGTTAATTACCGCTCTGATTATCATTTCTTTCTTGCAAAAGCAACTTTGGCCAGGCGGCTCGTCCCGTTCGCTTAATAATTAACAATTCTATCGAGCTTTAATTAAAACCAGCGTATTGTTACGGGGAACTGCTTCCGTCGTTTCGTATCCTGGTTCCGGAAACGAATCCACGAGCGGAAAGTAGCCGGTTACTCCGAGGGAGAGATAGAGAGCGTGTGTTACGTGTACTTGTAATCGTAAATAATGCGCGTGCGGGGGTGGGCCTTGGCCAGGGTGAGCCGCGTATCATAAAACCAGCCTGAATGCGGCCAGCGCCAAACCACGGCCCGGGGTGTCGCGCATTAGTCAAGATAAATCTGACCGTGGTTAATTGGACCTACGGGCAAACGTTTTTTTAACGCCACGTTGGATGCAAGGTGGTCCCTTGATAGGGTGCCGCCTCCAACGACGCGCGTTTCGATGTATTTTCGTCTACGAGAGTTCGATGAACTCGAGCGCGACACGGGGAACCGGAAGCGTTCGCCAGAGTTCCTGGATCACCGTCGCAAGGCGCGAGAAAGGCCACGAAGTACGACATAATCTTGAGAGTGCTTAAAGCTGAAGGTATCCGCAAGGATTTTCTCACGAGAAGAAGAATAAAATGGTTACCTTCGTCTGTATCCACGTTATATCTTGGGGAAGATGGCGGTTGCGACGTTCGAATGCTACTTTGCAAGGGGATGATCTTGAGAATAATACGCGTTCGAGCAATTTTGTGGACGTGGACACTTGGAAGAACCTCAAATCGATGAGCTTTCGTATTTTCCGTCCATCTTTAATAATTTTAATCAAATTCTCGTCTGCGTTACATCTTGGTAGTGCAAGATCGCGGCCTTGATGTTGGAACGCTGGTTTACAAAGGGGTGATCCTGAAAATAATACGCATTCGAGCATTTCTGTAAACGTGGAGGCTCGGAATAACCTCAAATCGAGGAACTTTCACATCTTCCGTTCACCTCTAGCAATTTTAATCAAATTCTCGTCTGCATCTACGTTACATCTTGGTAAAGATGGCGTCTGCGAAGTTCGAACGTTAAGGGATGATAGCAAAAGGGTCGAATAATACGTATTCGAGCATTCTCGTGGATGTGAGGGCTTCCAAAAATAGTCCCTTTTCAGAAGAGCCTCAAATCGATGAACCATTACACTTTCCACCCACCTCGAGCAATTTTAATCAGATTCTCGTCTGCGACCACGTTACATTTTGCGACATTCGAACGCTACTTCGCAAAGGCTCTAGAAAGTAATACCCATTCGAGCATTTCTGTGAACCCGGATGCTCTCAAAAATCGGCCTTTCTCAGAAGAACTTGAAATCGATGAACTTGTACGCAAGATTCTCGTACAGTTCTCAGAATCCAGGGACCCGTCCGCGCGAAGACGCGTAAACGGAAGTGGCCGCGACCCGTTTTCCGGGCGCATTGTTCCATCGCCGAGAGTGTTGCATCAATATCGAACCATTTAATGGCCGGACGTCTCCTCGAGGCGAACGGCGACCGAAGTAATCCCGCGGGACGGCCCGGATTCCGCTCCCTGAGTTTCTCCCGCCGCCCCCGTTTTCCACTGCCAGCGCGTCGGCTGGCAAGCCACCTTCCCGTAGAAATTTCCGATTATAAAGGCTATTACCACGGCTCGTAATAGCTGGCGGGAAGCGGGAGCGTGTCGCTGTCTCGGAACCGGATGAAAGAGGAGCCCTCGCGCGACTCTGCGAAGTCGACAGCCTCGCGTTTCAACCCTTTGCACACGGCTCCTCCTCGAGCGTTCACAGTAAAAACTATTGGAACTAACTAACGTCTCTCAGCGATAGAAAATTTCCATTTCAACAGAAAACTTGATGGGAACCTGTATTTCTCAAAAAGCTGCGGTGGGGTAAGTTTGATCTCCTTCGTCAATAATCAATGCTGATGTTCCTTTAGAGGACATCCGAGTGCGAAGGGTTATGGCGGTCCTCGTCACTAGAAGGACAGCACACTCACCAGCTTCCAGTGAGCACTCATTTCCTACACAGTTTCTATATAATAGAAATTCTGACCTACGCCTACCATCTCAGCGTCTAAGGCGCAACTCCGCCATTTTGGTAGCCTTACTGATGAGTCCACTAGCATTTTTCCCTCTCTTTTTCTTACTACCCTCTCCACACAAACATTCTACACAGTGCAACGAAACGACACAATCGCTTCAGGGTTAATAGCTGCGAAGACAGTGCGAGCCTCGAAACTCTTTAAGAGCAGAGGTGCCTCAGCGACCAATAGTAACGAAACATCCTATGCACTGGCGACCCTGCCTCCACGTGGCCCTTGCTGTCAACACCTCACTCTCTGCTGTCAACTGCTGTCTCTCCTGCAAGACAGTCTACTCTCTCGATGGTCCTTAAATGACCAGAATGGGACTTTTCCAGGAACCCTCGCACGTAACATCGACGTGCGTGCCCTTTGCAGTGTATTGTCGCCTTTAAAACCTACTAGTACAGGCGAAATTCTAAATAGAGCGAACCAGGCGTTCAGCAACGCTCACATCAGACACTCACCTACCCACCTTTTAATTTCCATCGAAAATCGTTGGCCACGGAAGGGGAGAGCCGCGACGACGAATCCAATCCCCCTCACGGGTACGCGGCTCGTTGATAACCTCGCGGAAATAATTACACTCTGTTAACCGTACGTGTCTCTCGCCCAGGGCTCGGCGCACCCGCTCGACGGACGATTTTTCCATTACAATAATGGCCGCTCGCGCCTGGATTACGACGGCGGGCTCGCGATTTTTAATCGCGCGCGCGCGCAAAATAATTTCAGCGAATCCGTTACCGGCTTGTTTGTTTAAGCAAATTAACGAGAGATTAAGCGGTGAACGCGCGTATCGATGTTTGCGGAAACGACGCGGTAGCCCCAGTCGAAGCCCAACGAGTCCTCCTTCCGCTCGCGCGAGAGGATCGGGGTTCCTCCTCGCGTCCAGCGAGATTTCGAGCGCGCCTACGCGCGTTTCCACGATAATTAATCGCCGGAGAGCGGGCGAGGGAAAAAATTATGCAAATTCGTGGGAGAATATATATAAAGTATCGTTACACTTCGTGGAATTACACGTTAATTTCGTGCACAAACGCGCGGTTGTGCGTGTACACGTAATGTCGTTGAGGGTGCTGGACGAGGGGGGGGTGGTAAAATCGATGAAAGATTTATGAGCACGTCCGAAATTGTTACGGCTGAAACTCTTCATCCTTTGATTGCATTATGATGCATCGTTGCTCGCCGGATAATTAAATTACACCACTATTTTGTACAATTTCGATGAACGAAAATCGAGGCCAGGGGAAATTCCGGCCAGCCCCATTTCCGGTTATTATACAAACCTGTGTAGCGATGATTTACCCCCCGCGAGAACGCGCGCGCGTTAATATCGAAGGACGCGGTGGTCGCGTTGTTATTTTATTAATCCTTTCGCTGGCAGTCGTCGCGTACGTGTCGCACACATGTTTGCGTCTGTTTTGACGTATGTGTAAGGTGCACCATAAGGTGTGAATGATTTTATCGCGTGCGACTTTGCGTGCGTGGAAATATAAGATGTAACTGAGAATATTCTCGAATATTGATTATTCGAGGGCATTGCGAACCGTGTGCACAAGAGTATGCGTGTGCGTGTGTGCGAGAAAGAGTTTAAGAAAATCAGCAGTGTAACATGTATAATAAAATTAACCTATTCACAATTACTAATTTTCAATCCTGCATATGTGACAGACATTTTTGGTTAATTTATGATGACACTTTGAAACGCGATCTTAGGTTCTAAAATATATAGAGAATGTGTTTGGTCTGCGATAAAATTAAATTATTTAGCCTTCTGCACTGAAATGTAACCTCTGAGGGCACATCGTACGTCTGACATGTCACTTGGATCTCCCCTCTGAAGAAATTGATTAGTAATTACGTGGGTTAAATTTATTACACCGCAACTTTTTGAGAAACGCGCGTTACCCTAAAGTTTTTTAGAAACTATTATTATAATGGTAATGGTAACTATTACTAACGTTTACCAGCAATAGAAATTTCCCATTTCAATATAAATTATTACTAACGTTTACCAGGAATAGAAAATTGTTCAATAGAATTCTATTTCAACAGAAACTATTATTAACGTTTACCACTAATAGAAAATTGCTGGGAAAGCGCCGAGCGCAAGGGTTAGAGTTTGTACAGCAGTTGAATAGGTCGGTTAACCAGGACAAGCGAATCAAAAAGCACAACAGTGTGCGTGAAGCCAAATTATTCAAATTATATAATATATAAACGTACTTATTTTGCGTTTGTATTCTAATCCTATCCTGTTCCTTCTAATTCGATGTGCCACATGGGCTGCGACGTATAGTTTTCATCTATAATCCAGCGACACATATTCGTGGCAGTTTAAAAGAACGTTTAGTTTGCTTTTTCAATACGTAAAATCTAATCCAATTATTATCATACAATCCCCCCAAAAATCAGGAATTGTTTCGCACGTTTTCCTCTTGAAATCCTGGCAACGAAAGGGTTAATCGCGATGCACCCTCCGCACTCACGCGACTACTGATTCGCTCGATAGAAACTGATTTCCTCGAGGAAACAGCAATAAATCACCGCTTCTCTCGCGATTTTTTCTCGCGTCTCTTCGTCCATCTAGTCCAATTGGTATCATACAATCCCCCAAAAAATCATGAACTGTTTTCCTCTTGAAACCCTGGCAACGAAAGGGTTAATCGCGATGCACCCTCCGCACTCGCGCGACTACTGATTCGCTCGATAGAAATTGATTTCCTCGAGGAAACAGCAATAAATCACTGCTTTTCTCGCGATTTTTTCTTACGTCTCTTCGTCCATCTAGTCTAATTGGTATCATACAATCCCCCCAAAAATCAGGAATTGTTTCACACGTTTTCCTCTTGAAAACCTGGCAACGAAAGGGTTAATCGCGATGCACCCTTCGCACTCGCCTAAAAAGGTTGCGCGACTACTGATTCGCTCGATAGAAACTGATTTTCTCGAGGAAACAGCAATAAATCACTGCTTTTCTCGCGTCTCTTCGTCCATTTAGTCCAATTGGTATAATACAATCCCCCAAAAAATCATGAACTGTTTTCCTCTTGAAATCCTGGCAACGAAAGGGTTAATCGCGATGCACCCTCCGCACTCGCGCGACTACTGATTCGTTCGATGGAAACTGATTTCCTCGAGGAAACAGCAATAAATCACTGCTTTTCTCGCGATTTTTTCTCGCGTCTCTTCGTCCATTTAGTCTAATTGGTATCATACAATCCCCCAAAAAATCATGAACTGTTTTCCTCTTGAAACCCTGGCAACGAAAGGGTTAATCGCGATGCACCCTCCGCACTCGCGCGACTACTGATTCGCTCGATAGAAACTGATTTCCTCGAGGAAACCGCGATAAATCACCGCTTCTCTCGCGATTTTTTCTCACGTCTCTTCGTCCATCTAGTCTAATTGGTATCATACAATCCCCCCAAAAATCATGAACTGTTTTCCTCTTGAAATCCTGGCAACGAAAGGGTTAATCGCGATGCACCCTTCGCACTCGCCTAAAAAAGTCGCGCGACTACTGATTCGTTCGATGGAAACTGATTTCCTCGAGGAAACCGCGATAAATCACCGCTTCTCTCGCGATTTTTTCTTACGTCTCTTCGTCCATCTAGTCCAATTGGTATCATACAATCCCCCCAAAAATCAGGAATTGTTTCACACGTTTTCCTCTTGAAAACCTGGCAACGAAAGGGTTAATCGCGATGCACCCTTCGCACTCGTCTAAAAAGGTTGCGCGACTACTGATTTGCTCGATGGAAACTGATTTTCTCGAGGAAACAGCAATAAATCACTGCTTTTCTCGCGTCTCTTCGTCCATTTAGTCCAATTGGTATCATACAATCCCCCAAAAAATCATGAACTGTTTTCCTCTTGAAATCCTGGCAACGAAAGGGTTAATCGCGATGCACCCTCCGCACTCGCGTGACTACTGATTCGCTCGATGGAAACTGATTTCCTCGAGGAAACAGCAATAAATCACTGCTTTTCTCGCGTCTCTTCGTCCATTTAGTCCAATTGGTATAATACAATCCCCCCAAATTCATAAACTGTTTTCCTCTTGAAACCCTGGCAACGAAAGGGTTAATCGCGATGCACCCTCCGCACTCGCGCGACTACTGATTCGTTCGATGGAAACTGATTTCCTCGAGGAAACCGCGATAAATCACCGCTTCTCTCGCGATTTTTTCTCTTCGTCCCTTTCCATTCGGCGAGCGGTGCGGGTACTTTCGAGGTCGACCATCCGCGGAGCCGGAGGAGAGGACGCGATCGACGTTTGGGGGATGAAAGTTGGAACCGACGGACGTTAAGAGTTCTCCAAGGAGGTCTTCGAGCTGGAGGGAAAAAGGGGGGCAAGAAAGGGGCAGAGGAAACGAACGAGGCGAGGCTGTGTGTAGGTGGTAGTTGGAATTGTTCCAAGGAGAGGCGAACTCGACGTCCAGCGTCCCTTCTCCGTTTACACGATGGCGTCGCTCGTCCAGCCGAGATATCGAAAATAATAACGAAGCTTCTGGAAACCGAATTACGATATAAGCTCGATATCGACGAAATACGATTCAGAACTTCGCCCCTTCCGCCGCGTTTTCCGCGTGCCCGCCCTTCCGTAACCTCCGAGCGAAACGGATAAACCAATAATACCGCAATTTCTACGCCGGTTGTTCGAAAATAAAGGGAGAGCGACGGAGGGGACGAAGGTGGACGCGAGACGGCGGAGAAGTTGAAAAAAGGAAGCGAACGGTGATTTTCTTTCGCTTGGACGACGGATCCGTTGTGTTACCACTGTCCTCGACGATCGGGAGGTCGCGATTGAATTTCCATCGCTGTTCAAACCTCGCGTCCACCCTCGAGGACATTCTTCGACGGACCAAAAGTACTGGACCCTTCGTCCAACCGTTTGCTCTACCTCGCGATTAACCCTTTGCGCTCGACAGGCGATTCTGAGTCGCCACGATGTTTCACGCGGCAACTCCAGCCTTTTATTAACTGATTTTAACCTTTTGTACTCCGAATTATTGTTTGTGTAACAAACAGCCAATCAGAAAGTGACTGTGATGCTCTACAAGACTTTAACGCTTTCACGACCACACATTTTCTTTATTACTGTATTTCTTTACTAATATTATATTGTTCTTTATTAATATTTTGCGTAAAGCCCGAAATTCGTTTCATTCACCTGCTTTTCACGAAATCACGCATGCAAATAAATATAATTTGCCAGTGGCATCACGCTGGTGTCACCGGACGTGAAAGTGTTAATAATTCAAAATGGACACTTTGCGACGAATCCGAGAATTTGATTCATAGCGGTGAAATAAAAATAAAATAAAGTAGATTGCATATTCAAATATAATGTTCCTGCAAGTTAATTTGTCTATAAAATCATTTTACATTTCATAGACAAAAATTAAGAAACTCGCGCAGTCATCTCGAGTCGCTGCTTCGCTCGAAAAAGTCGTCGAGCGCGAAGGGTTAAGATCTCTCGTCGCTCCTTCAACCGGAAACGCCATCGTCGATCTGTAATCGAATGATCTCAGACACGTGTAAACGCGAGCGCGCGTCCTGCTCGATTATCACGAGCGTACTCTTTGTAATTACGTTTCCTTGGAGGAACGACCGCAGCGAAAAGGTATTACAGACTCGCCAACGCGCGCGGCTAATCTTCTTAGCGGGCGGATCCAGCTTTGGCTTGGGACTGTTGCTCGCGCGAAACACGGGGAAGGATAACGGGGACACAAAGGGTCTCCAAGGCAAGGAGGATTATAATCATCGGTTCCCTTTGGCGTTCTTAAAAACACGCTCGTTGTGTGTAACCGTCAGGGTGGACGAGGGCGAAAGAAGACGAAGAGTGGTGGATTAAACTCGAACGAAAAGGGAAACACAGGGATTCGTTGCGTCGTCGAAGTCCGCGGACAAGATGGCGACTGGACGCGACTCGGACGGATCGAAAAGTGGTCAGCCGTTCCGCAACGCGATTAATCTCCGTTTCGAGCTGTTTGCGAGCTTCTCCGCGAGGCTGTCTATCCGCAAAGAATTTCGCGGAAACTCGCCAAAGTTCGTTACAGGTGTTTTTTAAACGCCACGATGGAATCGTCGGCTGGTCGCCATTAGCCATTATTAAACATCCAAATTAATTCCCGCGCTTCTATACGAAACCAATTAAAATTCTGTTTTAAATTTCAATATTTGTTCAGCCGGTTCAGGATTTTCAACCCCCGCGCGCGCGTTCCCATTAAAAACCCTATTTCAAACTTTAAATACCCTGTCGCCGATACATCAACGCCGCGCGTAAACTCCCGCGGATGGGTCGTATTTACGAAATATCTTTTTTCCAGAGACCTACCAATCCGTTTCTCGGTTAACGCCGCGCCTCTGCCGGGTCCTCCGCGGCGCTGAGACCGCGGGCGCGTAAACAGCCTCGCGTACGAGGTGCTCTGGCCACGTACACGCGCGTATCTCAGGGAAAAACGCTCTCTCGACCGCAGCAGCGCGCGGTCGCTTCGAAACGAGCGTTTCGAAACCGCGTAACTTTCGAGAGGCGACCCGATACGTTTCCGGGTTCCGCAGCGGGGGCTGGGCGCGCACCTGGGGAGCCAAGCGCGCCGCGAAACTTTTCTATCCGCCCTCGTATTAGTGCGCCATAAGATGGGGGACGCGTAGAGCAGTCGATGATCGCGCGTGTAAGCAAGGAAAATATTCGCCGGAGTTTCCCGGCGACGAAGTTTCCGTCGCGAGAACCGGATAGAGGGGCGCGCGGATACGCTCGACTGGCGCTTCTTCGCGAGGATAGGGCGGTGTGGGTCGGGTGTACACCAGGGTGCGAGGGAGTCGAAGTCCATTGGACCGAGGGGAAAGTTTAGAGGGAAGATGGAACTATTTCTTCGCGGCGAGGGGACGGATGGAGTCGGCATACTTGGACGGCGAAACGCCATACATAAAATTCCCAAGTTCCGGCACGTAGTTTCGCGCCCCGCCAGAAGACGCACTTCCGCAATCGCGCAACTTGTTACGTCGCCCACCGTTTCCACGCTACACTCTCCGCGTCGCCTACGGAAATGGCGTTTCCGTTCGAGGGTGGCTGGTTGTTTTCTTCGCTAGCGATGGCCCGCTAAAAGACGCGTCGAACGTTGCTGGCTGCGAACGGTCGTCAACGTCGAACTCCTTGTTCGAAGGCGATTTTTATTATGAACGAACGGGTAATTTATGGTGGATGCTGGTTTTTACAGACAGTGGAGGATTTAGAGAACACAATGATTATTCTTTGGGAGCGATTGGTTCGCTAAAAGACGCGTCGAACGCTATGGTTGCGAACAGTCGTCAACGTCGAACTCCTTGTTCGAAGTCGATTTTTTTATGAACGAACGGGTAATTTATGGTGGATGCTAGTTTTTACAGACAGTGGAGAATTTAGAAAACACGATGATTATTCTTTGGGAGTGATTGGTCCGCTACTGGTTGCAAACGGTCGTCAACTTCGAACTCTTTGTTCGAAGGCGATTTTTATTATGAACGAACGGGTAATTTATGGTGGATGCTAGTTTTTACAGACAGTGGAGAACTTAGAGAACACGATGAATTTATGGTGGATGCTAGTTTTTACAGACAGTGGAGGACTTAGAGAACACGATGATTATTCTTTGGGAGTGATTGGTTCGCTAAAAGACGCGTCGAACGCTATGGTTGCGAACAGTCGTCAACGTCGAACTCCTTGTTCGAAGGCGATTTTTTTTATGAACGAACGGGTAATTTATGGTGGATGCTTGTTTTTACAGACAGTGGAGAACTTAGAGCACACGATGATTGTTCTTTGCGAACGATTGGTCCGCTAAAAGACGCGTCGAACGCTATGGTTGCGAACAGTCGTCAACGTCGAACTTCTTGTTCGAAGGCAATTTTTTTTATGAACGAACGGGTAATTTATGGTGGATGCTAGTTTTTACAGACAGTGGAGAACTTAGAGAACACGATGATTATTCTTTGGGAGTGATTGGTTCGCTAAAAGACGCGTCAAACGCTATGGTTGCGAACAGTCGTCAACGTCGAACTTCTTGTTCGAAGGCGATTTTTATTATGAACGAACGGGTAATTTATGGTGGATGGTAGTTTTTACAGACAGTGGAGAACTTAGAGAACACGATGAGTTTATGGTGGATGCTAGTTTTTACAGACAATGGAGAACTTAGAGAACACCATGAATTTATGGTGGATGCTAGTTTTTGCAGACAGTGGAGAACTTAAAGAACACGATGATTATTCCTTGGGAGTGATTGGTCCGCTAAAAGACGCGTCGAACGCTACTGGTTGCGAACGGTCCTCAACTTCGAACTCCTTGTTCGAAGGCGATTTTTTTATGAACGAACGGGTAATTTATGGTGGATGCTAGTTTTTACAGACAGTGGAGAACTTAGAGAACACAATGATCATTCTTTGGGAGCGATTGGTCCGCTAAAAGATTCTTTTATGAACGAACGTGTCATTCGTGGAGAACGCCAGGTTTTACAGACAAAGAGCCTTGGCGAGAGGGAGGATTTAGGGGACACGATGATTATTCTTTGGGAGTGATTGGCCAATCAGCGCGAGCAATTAGGAGCAACTATGTTCCGCGGAACCAAGTTACTACGAGAGCTGGAAGTTGTCGAGTTCTCGGGGAAACTTGGGTGGATCGCGTTAAAACAATTAAACAGCGCGGTGAAAAGTATGAGAAATTTGAATATCTGTTTCAGCGTGTCGCCGTCTTGGAAATTGAAAAAGGAAGTTGATTGTCATCGTGTTAGAAGGATTTTCCTATCGTATTTAACCATGGCTTCTTACTTCTGAAATCGACCCAGTCGAAGCGTAATCAAGGCTATTAGTGGAATAGTGGTTTAAGCGAGGGGCATTGATATTGCAGTCTAATCCGTCTACAATATTCATGCATTAACCGATATATATATATATATATATAGTATATTAATAATGCATATCTCGCACCATATAATTATAGACTTTGCAAATGGTAGATACACGTGTACTATAAATTATTTTAAGACGTGAATAATAGCTTTGGCTGTAATTACTGAATAAGCATTTTTGGAACCCATTACAGCATTGTTGAAATAGATTTATTTATTTCAATCTGTCAACTGTTAAATTGTTTATATCTCCAATCGAGCAGATGCACGTGCAGACTTTGCGTCGTCATTTTCTTTTAAACTGAAGGACCCAAGAGATTTTCTGTCCTCATTTTTCGTACAACTCTCGAAGACATTCTTCAGACTCTCAGAATAGAGAATAATTCGTGTCGAAAAATTCAAAGAAATTTTTATTTCACACACCAATTTCCTATAAAATCTCTTAACTCCTGCAGTCTCAGATTTCCTTTTCCTAAACACGGTCCAAAAGTCATTCGTACATTCCAAAACTCATCCCTCGTCGACTTCACCAAGAATGGCAAAATTGGTACCAAGCGACTCCAGAAAAAACAAACGACTACCATTTCTCCCTCATAAGACCTCATCAAGAATGGCAAAATTAGTACTAGGCGATCCTAGAAAATCTGCAATCGCAGATATCCTTTTTCTAAACACAGCCCAGAAGTCCTTCGAACATTCCAAAACTCATCACTCGTCAACTTCACCAAGAATTGCAAAATTAGTACTAGGCGATCCTAGAAAATCTACAATCGTAGATATCCTTTTTCTAAACACAGCTCAGAAGTCCTTCAAACATTCCAAAACTCATCCCTCGTCGACCTCACCGAGAATGGCAAAATTGGTACCAAACGACTCTAGAAAAAACAGACGACTACCATTTCTCCCTCGTCAACTTCACCAAGAATGGCAAAATTAGTACTAGGCGATCCTAGAAAATCTACAATCGCAGATTTCTTTTTTCTAAACACAGCCCAGAAGTCCTTCGAACATTCCAAAACTCATCCCTCGTCGACCTCACCGAGAATGGCAAAATTGGTACCAAACGACTCTAGAAAAAACAGACGACTACCATTTATCCTTCGTCAACTTCACCAAGAATTGCAAAATTAGTACTAGGCGATCCTAGAAAATCTGCAATCGCAGATATCCTTTTTCTAAACAGAGCTCAGAAGTCCTTCGAACATTCCAAAACTCATCCCTCGTCGACCTCACCGAGAATGGCAAAATTAGTACTAGGCGATGCTAGAAAATCTGCAATCGCAGATATCCTTTTTCTAAACAGAGCTCAGAAGTCCTTCGAACATTCCAAAACTCATCCCTCGTCGACTTCACCAAGAATTGCAAAATTAGTACTAGGCGATCCTAGAAAATCTGCAATCGCAGATATCCTTTTTCTAAACAGAGCTCAGAAGTCCTTCGAACATTCCAAAACTCATCCCTCGTCGACCTCACCGAGAATGGCAAAATTGGTACCAAACTACTCTAGAAAAAACAGACGACCACCATTTTTCCCGGACGGGGGAAGAAGAATGGCCAGGGAAAATAGCAACGACGAGAAGAGGAGGCGAGGGGCGCGAAACGGAAGACGCGGAGACGCGGCGGAAGGGGGTCGCGCTTCAACAGGCTTTGTGTCTGGTTTCCAGCTCCGCGCTGGTTTCTTCCTTAGAAAGTGTAGCGTATCAGACGAGGCTCCCATCAACGGGCAAATATCACGGCTGCCTGCGAAGGAGGAGACGCGACAGGCACGCGGCGTCGTCGTCCGCCAGGCGTTTCGCGATATTTCGAGGGGCGCCCGCGCGCGTAACCCTTCGGGGACAGGTAGCGAGGACTTTATCAAAATGGAAACGCGACACCTTTGTCGAGGGAACTTGGTGCTCGTCGAGCGAACAGGAGTAGCGATACGCTCGTGTTTCCCTGGCAGGGAATCGCCTCGACGGAGCAATCCCCTCGCGGAAAGAATCCTCCGCCGCAGCCGCCATGCTCGTCGCGTCTAATTTATCGCAGCCGGATTTAACCGATCCGCGAGGCGCCAGCGCGCGGGTCCTACGGTAATTAGATGAACCGATGCGAAACTCCGTAGCTATCTGTAATTTTCATCCGACGCAGCTAATCAGATTAGCAAATTATTCAAGACTAAATCGGTTAACTCCGCGGAGCCGCAAGAGGGTAAATCTGACGATGGAACACGCCCGCTGGTGGCTCCGCCCAGCCGATTCGAGCCTTTATCCGGGCCATTTATCTCTGGCAATAACGATTCCGAGTAATCGTCGTGGCACACGTTTGGCTAATCGCCAAAAAATCGTCCACGCTCGCTCGTCTGTTCGAGCAGTTTGCATCGTTCACGAGTCCTGAGACTCGAGGGGACGACGCGTCGCCGCGTTCGCCAGGCGGCTGACCAAGTTTCGTTCGCCTGGCTCTCTTAACCCCCTTGCGGTAAAATGGCGCATCTAGTTCGCCATTGGATCTCCGTGCCCAGGAGAACCCGTCGCGCGACTGTGGAGTTACCGTTCAATATGATAATAATTAATTTAGTTGAAAATTTCTAGCGCCACTGCGAACAATGCAGGATTCCTCTGGCTATATCAGAATGTTTCGAAAAGTTTCGCACGATTCAAGACTGTTAGCTACATCTTACTCAAGTTTTACTTTGAATGCTTTCTCTGACGTTGGCAATAGTTTCTCTGTCGGTAATAGAAAATTTCCGTTTCGATGGAGAACTTCAGGGAAACATGCCGTTGCATTATCAACCCTCTGATAATATTGACAACGCAATAGAAACTCCTTAAAACTCATCCTATCGCAAACATCTTAACCTTTTGCGTTCTGCTCCTTCCTGAATGAAAATAGAAATATTTTAACAATATTTAGCAATAATTTCTATTTCCATTTCGATAGAAAGCTAGTAATTAAGCCAGCTTAGTAAGCCAATGCTGATGTCCCCTCAGAGGGGTCAGCCAAGTGCAAAGGATTAAGGGATGATCTCGAGAAGGAGATCGCTCGGCGCGGATCGATTCGATCGATTAGAGAAATCAGGTGCCACTTGGGAGACGCGAGGGGGAGGTTTTTCCACCCTCGCGGCTGCCAGACGAGGAATCGATACTAGGCGCGGACGCGGGCGACGGTGTGTGCACACGTCGGGCCCGATAAATCGATTTCCGGCGCGTACGCGTACGGATTTCAGGTGACGCCCAATTGCGCGTCTAATTATTAATCGCGGCAGCGCAATTATGTCGAGTGTACGCGCGTGACGCTCGCGGCACGGACAGCCAGACGTGGGACCCTGTTTGGTTCCACGGGCACGTTGTACCGCGAGGTTAGCTCCGTGTCGCCGTGTTTGCCCTCTCACCCTCTTCTTTCCGACCGTTTCCGGAGCGTCTCTTTTCGAGGGGGATGCTCGTCGACCGTGTTAATGCGTACACGCGCGCATTTACGGCCTGTTTCGACGCGAGCTGCGAGAATCTCTGCGCGGAGGAGAGGTATTTTGTGTAGGCGAAAATAAAGGAAACGAGAGAGGATTTTGGGGCTGCGTGTTCGGAAGTCGCGTAGATCGAGATGGCTACGAGTGAAGCGTTTATCATAAACCTAATCACCATAGCGAGGTCGGGGTAATTCGTGTCAGGGGATGAGAGAGCATGAGTTTGATACTTTGGAAGCGTTTGAGGGTGCAAATGGGAGAGAAAGACAACAAGAACGGGGACGAGTGAATTAATTATGTCTATCAATCGAGATATTAGTTTGACATGCCTGCCTTAGGGTCGATTAGAGCTATCGACTCGCACTCGAAGCATCACAGAGTGACACGATGCAGACTGCCTGTTTCCCCCCAAAATTATTATCGTGCATTTTTAGAAGTGCAAATGAAAGAGAGAGAACATAACGAGGACGAGGCTGAACGAATTAATTATTCCTATCGATCGAGATATTTGTAACGCCGTTTGCAATTCGACGCGAATAACCTTCCAACCCCCACAATAACCGCGCGAGCGGAGTCGAAAAATTGCTATCAGAAACGGTGCTGACCACGAAGCGATCGATAAACTGATACGCTCGTACCAATCGAACCCAGGTCTAAGCGAGTCGCCTGGTATATTTAAGTGCGCGCAAACAGCGACCGCGTCACGAATACTGGGGTGGACCCTCTGGAGACTCTGTTTGCGTTAAATACGAGGCGGTGTGCACCGGGAATGGAACACGCGTCCGACATACCCCGAAAGAGATCTCCGTTTTCCCTCGAAACCGTCGAAATCGGTGTGTATACGCGTGTGCGCAGCGTACACGATGGAACACGGCGGAGAGCGGACTTTTTTCCTCGACGAGGCGCAGCCGTGCCGGCAAACAAAGGGTTGGAACGAATCCGGGTTCTTGTCGTTACTGGGGGCTGTTCGAACGGGGCCTCGACGAGGCGAGAGTCATTCGAAACCTTAATAGCGCACGGTGGATCGTGTTTCCCCGCTTCGGACGCGCCGCCATCCAGTTAAAACTATCTTTGACCGGGGCCTCGAGTGCTCCTCGCCGTCTCTTGCTGTGTGCACGCGCTGCTGAGAGACGTCGCGAAGGGGCAGGAGGATCGAGCGTCGTGGTGTCGATTATTAACCAGCAGGATTTCGGTCGGCAAGCGCCTCGCCTAAGTGCTCCGGTCGACGCTTACGCCAGCTTCCGAGCGCTTGGCGGATCGCGGTTGCATAATGGATCTCGTGGCGCGAGATGTTCCTCGAGCAACCCCTTTCGTTCGAGGCCATTTTTCCTGCCGCAATCTCCCGTTTAAGCAACTCGCATCTCGAGTCGGACGTTTTATTTGTCGCTGCGAATATTTGTGTACCCCGATGCAAGCGATTCTTTTTTGCATTTTTCAAAAATGCACAAATACATGTGTGTACAAGAATAGAGTCCTCCTGTTGGAGTTGGCTTGGTGGTGCCACTTTGACGTTCTCAGAGAGAATAAACTTCTTCCATGACAGAGCATCGAGGAGCCTCTAATTTATAACACCCCCTTAGACAAACGCCAGGAGGCACCAGTTTTACCTTCCACCGATTCGCGAGAAATTTAATTCCTCGACGAATCCAAGGAAAAAAGGAAACAAGCAATAAGAGAACCAATTAAGAATGCGTAAGAGTGTACGCGCATAAGCGTACGATGCAATTCCGCGAGTTTCCAGCATTTTCGGGGTGGTATATGTAAATTAGGCGGCGAGGGTTGGCGAAAAGAAAGCGGCGGAAGAAGAAGGCGGAGGCTGGGAAGGAAACGCGCGGGGTTGCGCGGAAGCTCGCAATTGGGAATGCAATTTTGATGTAGTACACGCGCGTTCCGCTCGTCGTAAGGCGAAACGGAGACATCGCGGGGGCGTCGCAAATAGGGGTAGCTAGCTCAGCCACGTAGCGCGCCTCCACGGACGGCCTTTACTTTAGCGGCTGCACACGGATAGCAGCCGAGGGGGTACGGGAGGAGGTCGTCGCCAGGAGGCCATTAGGTAAAGTAGGTTTTGACTTATGCCGCCGCGGTAGACGGCCGATATATCTCTATAAACTGCTGCATAAAATATAAGAGCCCGCTACGGCGTTCCGCGCAGGTGTGCACCGTTCAGCGCTAGGCGCATCCCCCTTTCGTCGTCCACCTGTTCAGCCGTCGACTTCATCGGAAGAAGCTGAAGAAGGTAGTGGCTCCTCTCTCGCCTTGTCTCGTTGACGCGCGCACACCCTCGGCGCAGCTAACCGATTACGCTCGAGGGTCTCTCGACTGGGTCGGCTCTCTGCGAGCGTTTAAGAGGCCACGACGAGGCTTACGCGCGGATTTGTCCCGCCGACCACTCGGTTATTTACGAGCCAGCTGGCCACCCTCTTCTAACCGAATACCAATGCGCCCTCCTCTCCGCTTGCTGTCCACGTAGCCGGTGTGTATCGGCGATTCTTTGCCGCCCCCTTCCCGCGAACAAGCGTCGCGGTACCAGCCCCTGGCGTCGCACAGTTCCGCTCAGCGCGCGGCCATCGACTTCGAATTATTCTCAGCTGTGCGTCACCCGTTCCCCGCTGGCGGCCGTTATTAATGAATCCTCGGCTCCCCGATGGCGCGCTGAGTTTGTACCGATGTGTAATCCTTCTGGTAACGGTACAAAGAGCGAAGGGGGACGCGACGGAGGGTGGGCGCCGCCATGGCGAGTGCGCTTTATCACCGACTACCGCCGTGGTCTCTGTATTATATCGCGCGGGCGAATTTAATTGCCGGAGATATTATTGCCGCGGGGCACAAAGGCGAACGATCCGCGTCCAAGGTCTTACGTTATGAATCGCAGCGTACGTATACACCCGCGTATCGATCGGTCAATTTTCGATTCCAATTTACACGCGACGGTAATCGCGGAGTTTACGCGACAATATCCGCGCGGACGCGACCACGCGTCCCGGTTCCGTGGGAAATCAAACGCGATCTCTCGAAGACGCACACCGCTCCGGGCGCCGCCGCCAATTAACCGTTAATCTAGCGTGAGCAAGACGCGCGGAGGAGAATCTTTGTCGTTTTCCGCTCCGGCGGGTTCCCTCGTCGAGTCAACCGGAATTGTTGCTAATTAATCCTGGATGGAGGGCGCACGCTTGCGCCTCGAGGGCGTCAAACGACCCGTGAACCAACGCCGTCGACTCCGCGCCGCCGTCGTCTTGCGGGATACGGATAAATGGCCGTCGATCGCTCGCGGACGGTTGCGAGGAAAAATCGAAGCGTCGCAGCAACTACCGTCTTTCGACAGAGAACTCTGGTCCAGTTGGACGCGACACGCGCTCGATCGACGCGTCCCAGCGGAGCGGTGCTCGCCGCTCGAACACGCGGCGTCGAAGGCACACGCCGTGTTAGCTTGTCCCGGCTCATTAGCGCGCGCACGCATACACGCGCGAAGGATTCACGCACGACGCTCCGTCGTTCCATCTCCATTTCGGGGGCTGGACACAAACACGAGGCGTGTTCCTTCCATTGTTACTCGCGCGTAACACGCGCCAGGCTATTTCGCGATCGAACGACCCCCGCGAAGGGGCGAGCGGGGTCACCGCGTCGCGTTAAGAATGGTTAAAAGCTCGTTGTCGAGCTGTGGAGAAGGGCGGAGGAGGGGGAAAAAAGGGGAGGAAGAAATCGAGGGTGCTCGTGGGCGCGCGGGTCTTTATTAAAACGCGAATATTTTCGAAACAATGGCGGGAAACGCGGGCACTCGCCGCGGTGTAACGACGTTTCCATTATGATTTACCACAATCGAGTGTAACTGTTTAACAGCGACGGCCAGGTTATACGCGCGCCGCGCGCGGAATAGTTCAATTAGCGTTCAAATATTTACCCCAATTGTGGCTGGTATCGCGACGTTATACTG
Organism: Xylocopa violacea; assembly: GCA_963969225.1. Lineage (NCBI taxonomy): Eukaryota > Metazoa > Arthropoda > Insecta > Hymenoptera > Apidae > Xylocopa > Xylocopa violacea. The sequence continues at coordinate 30,301,610 of CAXAJV010000004.1, forward strand.
CAACGCCGCGTGCCAAGGCCTCCCGGCCTCGGAGGGCGCCGTATAAAGCGGACCCGCAATCATTCGCGCCGATTACAGAAATTTCGCTCGGATACGACCGATCAAATTCGCAGACGTCTCGTATTATGCGCGATCGATGGCTCGCGGCCCCTCCTCTCCGCGAGTTTAATAGTTGAACGGCACCGCGGTCGTGTTGCCCATCGAGAGGGAGAGAGGGGGGGAGAGACCCTTCACGCTCCTCCTGGCCGTTGTTTCGTCGAACAGACACTGGGAACACGGTGATAAATTAATTCCTCCGCCGGCGCGCGTCGAATAACGTTTCAGAGGCACGGAAAATTCGATTCTGCGTTTTCCAACGATCGATGAGAGTCGTGGGGATGAAGGAGGCCGAAACGCGCGCTCAGATTTCGCTCGATGCTCGCAATTTTATTTATACACCGACGATTCGCGGCTTAGATGGTGCAATTAGGGGTGTGACATGTGCCAGGTGCATAGTTATGAGCGTGGACCACCCTAATTTGGGTCACGTGTCGCTTCAACCCCCAATGAGTCTCCGTTTGGAGAAAGTTCACGAAAAATATGAACTATTGTTAAAAGCAATTCTTAAGAGTTAGTCCTTTCCATTAGCCCTAAACACTGAAATATTTTGCACCGTCTAAAAGCTACAGAGATCCTCGAGGATGGTCATTTTCAAATTCCATCTTCGCGGTGCAAAAATCGCTGCTGACAAATTGGTACGACAAGTCGAGACTACTTGTAAGTGGATTCGGTCGAGCGCTGGGCGGACGCAGTCTGACTGCTTACAAGTAGACCGAGCTAAGCGCACCGCCTTCTATCGGCCGTCTAACACGCTTAACTGAATCTACTTGTAAGTGGAAGATCGCTACGCAACCGCCACTCTACGAGATTGTCCGGCTGGTAACCAAGATCCGCTTACGAGTAGCGCGATCGTCGTACATCGCGCATGATTATGGAATCCGACGCGATACGAATGGAAGACAGCAAGAGATAGATAGATAGATAGATAGATATAGAGAGAGAGGGAGAGAGACAGAGAGAACATGTTGATCGTTACTGTTACTCTTCCTGCCATTAAAATATACGAAATCCTGTACACGCGACCGGAGGCACGACCATGCCGCTCGACGCACGCTTGGAATCCACCCCTGGGCGGCTCGATGTTATATTCGCGGAATAATGTGTCGAGGAGGGCGTCCCTCTTGTTCTTGCCGGTGGGTGCGCGAACGCGGGATATCAAAGCGACGACAGCCAGAGCACACCAAGCGCCGCCGCTGCGTTCGCGCACAACGGTATTATACATACACTTTTTCATTTGAATACGGTTCTCGCATAAAGCACTTTTCGGCGGCCCACCATTGGCTCTCGTTGCTCTCCGTACGACTCTCACAAGCGCCGTTCCACTCTCCTTATGCTCCATCGTCCCCCTCCCCGCCTGTCCGCGTACTCTGGCCAAGCTCATTCATTACCGCTCTTCTTATTTTCGACAGCGGAGAGCCCACTACCATCTGCGTCCGTCCGTCCATCTAGTCTGGCTGCCTGCCGTCCCCTTTCTCCACGGATAACCAGAAGGTTTCCTCTTCAAATGCTGCTCACTTTTCACTCGACATACAAACCCCTTCCTTCTTTGCTCTTTCAACCGTTCCAGTCCGTGCTGCTCGCTGTTACCGCCGCCCATCCCGCTTACTTTCTCCGTCTTCTTCGCCCAGCATCCCAGCTTCTTCCGGGTCTATACTCGGCCAGCCGAACCGTCGCGCCCCGACGGCTTCCGCCTTCTTCTTCCACCGTCTTCGCCAGCCCCCTCACTCGCCCCTGGCCCGTCTTCGGTCCACACGGTTAGCTTCTTCCCCCGCGCGCTGGCCTCCTCAGCCTTCGTCCTCCCCCTCCATCTCCATTAGTATAATTGCCGGAGAACTACCCGCATCTTTCGGATGCGGGCTACGGAGCCGGATGTTTCCGCCTCCGTAGCTCCCAGCCGGGAGCTACTTATTTAGATGCCTCGATCTTGTATTTATTGGCAACCGTATTCTTTTCCCGTCCCCCGGACGCTCCTTCTTCAGCCCCCGTTTTGGCTCTCGCGTGCAGCTCCCAGCTCCGCCATCGCTGTTTCGGTGGGCCTCCAAGGACGCGGTTCAACGCAACGACGTGTCTCGATTTCACGCCGCGATCGCGTTTCCGTTGTTTAACCCTTTGCATTGGGATGTGCCTGATGATTGGCGATTAAGGGGAATATAGTTGTTCCATCGTAGATTCCTGAGAAATGCGCGCTATTCTGGAGATCTCTGTTGAAATGGGGATTTTCTATTGCTGGGAGACAAAATACTGCTCGAAGATTGCTATTTTCGCAACTGTTTCTATTTCTGACGTCCAGGAAGAGGTCGAGTGCAAGGGGTTGATCGCTGGCGAACAAAGCTCGCATCGAGGACAGACGGAGGAGAATCGAAGCGGACGGGAGGGTAGATTTCTGACGACTCCTGGCTGAAATTTGCTCGCACGTGTCCGAGCGGTTCCGAGAGGAAGCTCGCTAGGCGGAAAGAACCAGTTGGGGTGGCGCGATGAAAGGGCGCGCAAAGTGGACGCGGAGTTTTCGGTGCCGCGCGAGCCACGTAGGCCTATAGAACGGAACTTTCACAATATCCCCTTCCTCCCTCGGACTGTTAGCCCTGCTATTCGATAAAAGTTGCAGGAATTTATCGCGCTGCCGTTTCCAACGGCATTGTAGGGGAGCGAGCTCCGCTTGGGGCCATTGTGCGGCCACCGTGTAGCATCCAGTGTGCCCGCGGACAGCGGCCCAACTACCCCTCGCGTGAATGCCTCCATTCAACTCGTCCGTCTGTGTTTTCCTGCGTCCTACGACAGGCTGGGCCGCGTTCCTCCGCCTACGTTTCCTAGAAACGTAGCCTCTGCCACCACTGCTCGCGAGAAGAGGCTTCTTCCGACGCGTTTCAGTCGTCCACCACGATCGACTGTTCCCTCCGCTCGCCTCGCAGGAGCGCGAAAGTCGTCAGACTTGTCGGACGAAGGGTGCGAAACGGACGGTTGAAAGACGCCGCGGGGAGGAAGAAAGAGAGGTGGAAGAAGAGCCACTTAGGGGTCATAGACTTCTCCAATTAACGTTCGAACTGCGTTGTCCCTTCTGCTTCTCTTTCTCTCTCGACGACTGTTCTTCCTTCATCTCATCCATCGGTTCCTTCTGGATTATAATTAGCCAATTTATAGCGACTGAGATTTTACGCGGTTCCCATGGCCGCGAGTCAGTGGTGGAGTTGCAGGGTGGTAACGGTGCTCGTGATTCAGATTAAGAGCCGAGTTAGGGAAACCCTCGGTTAGGTTGGGACCAGGGGATCGTGTATGCATGTATGCGCGCACGCGAGGACCCGGGGATGGAAGGAAGATGGAGAGAAACGACGAGCACGCTCCGACTATTGAGTCTCCGTTCTCCCTTCTTTTTCTCCCTCGTTGCCTCTGTCCTCGATTTAACGACTGCTGCGAACGATCATCTTTCTTTCACCGCGCTGAACTCGTATTTCCCGGCGATTCCGTAGAATTTTCATTTTTCGTGCAATACGTCATTGGGTTTTATGAAGGAACGCGAAACTGGAAGACTCGAGAGTTTCTGCTTCGCGTCGGCTGCTGACTCCTGCGGATTCTTCGAAATTTAGTCACTTAAAAACACACTGATGATCTTTGAAAGATCCTTGGAAAATTGTACCCTACAATTTTCATTTTTAACCCTCTGCGTTCGAATGTCCCCTCTGAGGGGATATTAATTTTGATTTTATTCCACCGCAGCTACTTGAGAATGTTTTCCTCGAGTTCTCTATCGAAATGGAAATTTTCTATTGCTACGAGATGTTAGCAATAAAGACCACTGTTAAAATATTGCTATTTTACTAACGTTTGAGAAGGTGCAGAGCGCAAAGGGTTAATTTTTAAAACAGTTCCCTCGAATTTGGCTTCACGTATGATCGAATCGTTCGTCGGATATTTAAATGAATATTCAAACGAAGGTGTTTGTACGCTGCGCGAGGATAGTCAGACCCAGAAGAACTAGTAACCAGTAATTCTTGTCGCATTACCGTAACTTGCAAGAGGGGGTTAATCGGGTTAACCGTGCCTGGATTATACGGGTTATATTCTACGACGGCGGAGGATCGAATCGGAACTCCTGGACACGTGTCACTCGGTCCCTCTTAACCGTTCGAGCGTTATGAACCCACATATGGCGAGCGACCATTCAATATGCGCCATGAGCCCATCCATATACGAATCCGTGAGCAGTAATTCAATTGTTCTCGCCCTCCACGTTTGTCAAATGCGACTAGCCTGAATCCTTCATTTCGAACAATCTTCTGATATAAAATGACACATATATTTCCTTTGATTAAACAGACTTTCTTCAGACTACTTTGCTTGCGACTCTCGAGTCACTGGGCTCTCTAATTATTATATAAAGAGTCACAGAACTCGTTTTAAGCGAAATTTCCACCTCGTTTTTAAATTATTAATGAATCTTTACGCTCGAAACGTTGTCCGTCGAACAGTCTTGACATGCAAGGTGTATCGCATCGCCAGCAATATTTCTAAATTCTCAAACCACAATTTTCAAGATGGCCAGCACCCTTCGGCGCCATGAGCCCATCCATATACGAATCCGTGAGCAGTAATTCAATTGTTCTCGCCCTCCACGTTTGTCAAATGCGACAAGCCTGAATCCTCCATTTCGAACAATCTTCTGATATAAAATGACACATATATTTCCTTTGATTAAACAGACTTTCTTCAGACTACTTTGCTTGCGACTCTCGAGTCACTGGGCTCTCTAATTATTATATAAAGACTCATAGAACTCGTTTTAAGCGAAATTTCCACTCCGTTTTTAAATTATTAATGAATCTTTACGCTCGAAACGTTGTCCGTCGAACAGTCTTGACATGCAAGGTGTATCGCATCGCCAGCAATATTTCTAAATTCTCAAGTCACAATTTTCAAGATGGCCAGCACCCTTCGCACCCTCTGGAAGACGAACCATCGCCCATCCGAGCGCGCGACTTATCGGGACAAGTAAACAGCGCGGGACAGACAGCTCGGAGGAGTTAATCCATCGGAAATCAATTGTAAACGACGCCTTGACGTTTCCTCGGGAAAACGAGACGGCGACGCGAGCCTCGACAGACGCTCCACGAATAACGATCCCCTGATTTTCGCTCCCCTCGCCGCTCGCCACCGTTCTCCGTCGAGTCCCGACGATTTTCGACGGATTTCTTCGGTTCGATCGCGGAACAGACACGGTTCGACGGTTAACGAGACCGCACGACAGCGTCGAAGCGATCTTTCCCCATTTTCCTATTTTTTTTTCCCCGTTTCGAATATCCGCGAGAAGCCGCAGCTCTGCGCCTCGACTCGCCTCCGCGGTTATTCGAAACTAATCTTTCCGTCTTCGTTCCCAGTCGCGGTTCCCATCTTTTCGATCTCGTCGGTGCTCGCCTCGACGCCGCGTCGAGTTTTTCCGGGTCAAGCGCATTTGCTCGGGCCGCATTACATTTCCAAGTGGCAATATCTTTTGTATCGATCCCTCCGTGTCTCTCGCTCCCTCGCCTGTCAGCGGTTTCCTTGCATACGCGAAACCAGTCGAGAATGTGTACGCACGTCGAGGAGGGCTCTGGGAAAATGATTCGACGGGACGTACTGGGTTGGGGATATCGAATGCGACGATACTTTCCCGGGGAATCGACTGGGTCCACGTAGCGACGATCGCGCGAAGAATTAGCGCGAAGACGCGTACAAACGACCGTCTTCCGTTCTCCGTTTCACGAGGAATTTTCACGAAGAATTTCTACCGGAACCTCTTAATCCTTGATCAATAACCGACGTCCCCTCAAAGAAGCCGTCCGAGCGCAAACGTCCAAACGATCCGCATCGAACAAAAGACGTTCCACGGGCTCCGATCGTGACGTATGCACATATTTCCACGTTGGCACGGTGAACGTTCGCCAGCAGGATCGCGGACGATCGTGCAAACAGACGGCTATGGCGCGGCCGCCGACGATTTTGTCGCGAATTCCTCGAGCCGCGCGAAAACCCGTGTCGAGCAACAACTATTTATTACTCCCCTCTGCGCGCTGCATATAAACATGAAGAAAGGCCGCGCGGTTGCAGGCATTCCCCAGGATTTCCGCGGCGATCCGGGATCTTTGCCCGCGAGTACATCGGATTTGCGCGGCGAAACGTCGCGCCCAGCGTGCGACGAATAACTCGCGTCCCCCCGCGGATGTATTTCAATCGTTCCGAGAGATTCCCTCTCCGTTGGATGGCGCGCGGGTGAACGAGGTCGTAAAAATTCAACGGACCACTTCCGGCGATCCTGAGGTGCCCGCCTCGATCTCTCGATGCCTGGCGATAACCGCGCGAGGGGGTTGGCTGGTCGAGCGGACCTGCGTCGCCTGCGAACGATAACTAATACGGCTGAGCCAGCATCCGGGGCCAAGCGAACGGGCACGCTTTGATAGCTTCCCTATCGGTCATATTAAGCAGCCTCTGACCGCCATGTTCCAACCCCTCGACTACCCGTGATCGAGTTCATCCTTTAGCGGGACAACTTATATCGGTGGCCAGCCGGCGCCACCCTTAAATCTTGCGCCGCCCAGTGGCACCCGCTACGAGTTCGATCCCTTCTCTGCGAAGCTCGAGGGGCGCCTCGTTTCGCTACCCTCGTTTACGAGCCACGGGACAGGGGTGGAACGAGGGGTTTTGAATACGGACAAGCTACCTGTTCGTCGCGTCCAAGTTTCGGGGGTGAGCATTTTGGTAGACGCCCCTTTCGATGTTAAGGATTTGTATGTGCATTGGAATGGGTGCTTCGGTGGGTTTGTAGCGGACGTATCCAGGAAACGAATAGCAGCACGCATCAATTACAGATGTTATTCTGCCTGATTGATGTGTGCTTGTTACCTGGTTCCTGGGGACGAGGGAATAAAAAGGACACTATTCAAGGTGTCACTGTCCGCGCTAGGAACTAAATAGGGGCGCGTTTTAACCGTGAAAGTAAGATGACGCGTTTCTTACTGGATCAAAAATCTTTTCTTCTCTGGACGCGTTCTTTTGACACAATAGCCAAATACCTTATCTTCCATGACCTCTATCTTCTCACCTCCCTCATGGGTAAGGAACACTACCCTGTGGTGACTGTCCTCAGCAAGTGTTCCAAGTGCTGGGGATGTTTTTGAAGATTTTTCCCCTCATTCATTCGTTTCATATAAATTTTTCACAATTTTCGTTTGGTAATACCAATTTCGAGACTTACTTCTTCTCGCGACAAAAACAAAAATAAACTCTGAAAGTAAGATAGCAGCAGTCCGGTATAGTCCGTGAATGTACGATTTGTCGAACAACAACTCTGCAGTACGCCACGAATAAACTCCCTCAACTAAGTATTCAATTTAGAGTTCATCCCCTTCGAGTTTGATCGTTTCCCGCACAGAGCGACAGTAACTGCAACTAAAGCGTTCTCCAGTTTCGAAGGTTGCTTTCATTCTTTTAACCTCTTAGGTACGTCTGTTCCTCCGTACGACAATAATGCTGTTCTCTACGCGAGCACGTTGGAATGAAGATTATACTTTATGCTCGAGTAATTAATAATACAAGACGACATCTGCGAAATCCGCTACAGTGGCGCATCGTTCCTAATTTAGAGATTTAGAACAGAAATGGATTCCACGAGATAGGAAATTTTTCATGAAATCGCGTTCCTGGCGATCGAAGCTCTCTGGGACAACTTGCCACAGCCAGTTTTCGTATCGACGATCGTATCGTCGACGATCTCAAAGAACCTCGACGGAGACGAAGTCGAGGAGAGCCGAGGGGGGGAGAGACGGGACGTCGTTACAGCGTGAAATTAAAGCCAGCTCTCGGACGGGTAACGCGACAAGTCTGAGAACCGTAACGAGCCACTTCAGGTCTCGCCGTCCAGCCTTTCCGCTGAAAGCTTATCGGAACCAGCGAGAAACGCGAGGCGCGCCGCGTATTTCCGCGAGATCCGCGAATTTTTCATCCCCCAACGCGTCCACCCGCCTCGAATCCCTCCGTTTCCGTCGGATCCGCGCGGTTCCTCCGCTTTCGTTCCGCGCGCGCGCGCCCTCCCCGGCTCTGCCTCTTTCATCGTTCGACCATTATTCTAATGAAAATATGATGAGCGTCATTTCACTGACTGATAGCCGTTATTACCGCGTAACGTCCGCCGGCTGTGCAGCCGTTTCCGACGCGGCGCTTTACCTTTGATTTAAATTGCGAACGTTTTCCGTGGCCGCCATACCCGCCAGAGCCACCCCCGCCCCGCCAGCCGCCACCCACTACCCCCTTCGTCTGCACCCCTCTTTCATTTCCTGCGATTTTCAGTCGTCGCGCCGTAATCACGTTCGCGCAGCTACGCGTGCACCCTCTGCTGTACTTAGGATTTGCCTCGACGCTTCGAGGAACCGGCGCATCGTCGCGGGGGGGAGGACGCAGGGGGTGAAAAACACCGAAAATCGCCGCGCGTCGGTTTTTATCCGGCTAACAAGCCTGGGAATTTCGTGGATACGGTCGTCTCCAGTTCCCTGGCTCGATGCACTCTTTCTCTCGCGATTTTTTATTTAGTCCGCGCGGTCGTTCAAGGGGTGGGTTCTCCCTGTTTTTCGCCAGCCGTCGGAGGATCCGCGCACGCTGCGCTGGCTTTCGAAAGCGTCCAACTAGAAAAATCGCGAGAGGAATGGGGAGACGGAGAGAAAGATGGAGAAACCGAGACCTGAGCTTTTGAAAAGTTTTCCTACCTCTTCTTTCCTTTCTTTTTCTTTTTTTTTTTCTAGATAGCCGCCCCTTCTCGTAAGTTGAAGAGGTCCAGGCGAACAATTCTATATTCTTCGACGAGTCTCCGGGGAGCGGAACAGGTTTGCGTCTGGCTTCTCGTAAGGGGACGACCGTTTCCATTTGTAGAAACTTTCCGTCTATTTAATGCGATATATCTTCTCGTCCGAGCGTATATTGGCCTCTGGCTCGACGTTCGCGAAGAAAGGGCAAATAGAGCGGTGCGCGCGCCAGTTTTCGTCCGTCTTCTGGCGATTTTTAAGTCGTCGATTACACCGCAATTTCGACTACAAAGGGGGAATCGTTTCACGCTTCTTATTACCATGGACCAATCATATCCGCGCGATAGCGGAATGAAAATAGCGGAGAAAGCCAGCCAATCTTCGCAGCAAAATTACTTTCTCCATTTTTAGCACTCACCGCGTGTATTTGCATACCGTTTCGACGCTCCATTTTGGCTGTCGTTCAACCAAATTGGTTATTAATCAGCCACTAATGTCGCGTCCACACTTTCAATCATATTACCACAGCATCGTGTTGCATTATTCCAACTCGATCGTCCGCTGAAACAACTTCCTTCCGATCTCGTTCGAGAAAAAAAAGGTCTCGCGGGTGAGATCTCAAAGTCGCGGCCCCAGCCAGCTTCCAGCTTCTTTGCGAGATACCCGCGGAGGCGAGGAAGCCGCGCATTTGCAATTAATAAATAGTAATTAGTATGCGGGGTCGTTATTCGCGCGCGGGTATCCAGGGTTTATTTGTTCGACGGTAGAGAAAAGTTCCTTAACGAGTATCCACAACCGAGGTATCCGCCGCCTGGCGGTCTTACCTTCTTTATTTTTTCTTCCCTTTTTTCCCGCCCCCTCAGCCCCGAAGAAAGGGGAGAAACTCGAGCGTTTCGTTGCTCGTAATTGTGGAGAAGAAGAGAAGAAACAATTTCGACCCTCGGCCTCTGGATTCGACGGCGGCGACGAAGGGGGTGGCGCGAAGAGGGGCGAAAAAGAAATTGCTCGATGGTTACTTCCGTAGGGTTCGAGGGACGATTCGAAGACGCGCCACAACCGTCCGCGAGGACGGAGAGGAAGGAGAAGTCGCGGAAGAGAACACGAGAGGCACGACGCGGATACGAAGCTGGTACCAAGATGGCGGGAAACGGAAACGAGGGTTCCTCCTCGACTCGTCGCTCGAAGAAATTAACGCTCGCTCCTTTCAGCCCGCGCGATTCAATCTGCCGGCTAAATCGAGTTTGGCGAGCATGACGAGCCACGTGGCTCGACGAATTAGTCGCGCCCCGAATTTCGAGGCCCCCAGCCACCCTTCAACGCCCCTTCCACTTCCTTCGGTCGTCGTTCTTAATGGAATTGTCCGGAGCTCGTACGGGTCGCGCGCGACCCCGCTCGATGTTTTTAAATCGCTTATTATCGCTCGCGTTTCGCAAATCGCGCGCGTTCACGAGCGACCAGGGGTGCGGAGGAGCCACAGAGAGACAAAGAGGGAGAGAGATAGAGGGGTTGGAGCGGCGAACGTTCGCACGGAATCGTCGGCTCGCCGCGAATTCGATTATTTACTCGTCGCGATTTCAGCCGCTGCGAAGCCTCGTCCGGATACTTTCGACCCCGCTGGAACGTATCCCTCTCGTCACCCCTCTCATCCCAATCGCCCCCGTGGAATTCCGTCGATCCGCGCGCGCGTTATAACCGCTCGGCAAACGTTCCGCGAAAAAGTCCATCTGTACACGGAGAACGATTCGATTTAATTAATTTCGAAATTACCGTGCGTCCACCCCGCCAGTGCCCACCCCCTCGACGCGTTCAGCGGTCCTCGCTCGGCCAGGCGTCGCGACACCGATTCATCCTGGGGCCTCCTCTCGATTCCGTGCCGCGGATTCGGATTTGTTTGCGCGCTCGCGGCTCGCTGTGTTCCGCGCGTCCGCACGCGTTTATTTATACGCCCGCGCGCGGCTGTATGCGGGACGGTGGAAATTAGAAACGGCATTCGACGCATCGAGCCGCGCGTGCAATTCGAAAAACTCGATACGCGAGACCCGGCCGTCATTAATTTATATCGATGGCGCGAATTATATTCACGGCTGATCGCCGACAGGGAAATAGAGTGCAAAAATGGACAGGCGCGGATCAAACGGGACGTGGCGAATCAAAATATCAATTATCGATCGGCGCCCGCGCGCGGATTTAGCCAGGCGCCGCGCCCGGTTTCGGCTGCGAGCGATCGAGTTCTCCGTAAGTCGTTGCCGATAGGTCGCCTTTATTTTTCGTGCCGCGTCGCCTCATCCGCGACTCGTTTCCGCGCGGCCCGTGAAAACGACCGGATAAACGTTATTTAACGGGTCTCGATCCGTTCGCGACGCGGATACGAGTTATCGCGAGCGCTCGAATTATACGCGATTATTTGAACCCTGCAAAACTATTGTCGTAATCGAGACCCTCTGGTTTAAAATTGCGTTTCTGCGCTTGCTCCGTTACGTGCTTTGTCTGTTTTGTAACGGGGATAATGGCGGAGCGCGTGTAAATTCATTCTATCGTTTGAGTGATAGTTTATTGCTATTCGAGCTTAATGGACTTAAGCGTTAAACCTGTGGGAAACCAGTGGAAAAGCGGGGCAATTAGCCCGTTATCTTTTTAGAAGCTGGTTTTAATACTCCACTGGCTGAATTTGACTTCTGCGTTAATTATTACTATCCACATAGATTATAATTAAAGCATCCACATTTAGAGTTGGAAAACAACGATGTCGCTAGTTAAAAGCGGTTACCCATCTTAGCATGCACGCGATGAGTACTACTTCTTTCTTTTCGTATAAACTCTTAATTATAAAATTAATTAACAGTGGAGAAAAACATATATTTATGTATTAGAGGCAATGCTATGTGCTACACCCTTCTATTTATTATTGTAGCACCTGTCCAATCTTCCTGACTCCACTGTCATTATTATCATCTAGAACTAACTCTATTCTTAAGTCAGTGGTGCATTTATGGTGTTAAAGTTGAACAGTAATTATTTTCTACAGGAAAAAACATGCTTGCGAATATTGAGTACGAAAATTTCTACATTCATCGCTGCCAAGTCATCGACTATAATTCAAATAGGTCAAATTATCTCTGTACTTAAGTCAGTGGTTAAAGTCCAACACTAAATCTAAACCTGCTCGTGAATATCGAGTACGAAAACTGGTGCATTCATCTCTGCCAAATCGTCAACTATTATTCGAATGCGAATCCAATTTCTCCCTCTGCAAGTCGAACACGCGTCACAGATCAGCTCAATGATCAACGCACCCCAGAAGTCATCCGCGAACCGTGCGAGAGCCAGATCTTCCTCGCGATCGGGTCCACCCTTCGCCACCCAGGTTTGCGCACCCCCTGTCCCGATCTTTCGTCGAGGGGCATTCATATTTATCTCACCAACCCTCCTCGACGACGCGAAGAGGCGTTGGCCAACAATAAATCTTTTCTACACAAAAAAACCTGCTCGCGAATATCGAGTACGAAAACTGGTGCATTCGTCTCTGCCAAATCGTCAACTATTATTCGAATGCGAATCCAATTTCTCCCTCTGCAAGTCGAACACGCGTCACAGATCAGCTCAATGATCAACGCACCCCAAAAGTCATCCGCGAACCGTGCGAGAGCCAGATCTTCCTCGCGATCGGGTCCACCCTTCGCCACCCAGGATTGCGCACCTCGTGTCCCGATCTTTCGTCGAGGGGCACTCATATTTATCTCGCCAGCTCTCCTCGACGACGCGAAGAGGCGTTGGCCAACACTAAATCTTTTCTACACAAAAAAACCTGCTCGCGAATATCGAGTACGAAAACTGGTGCATTCGTCTCTGCCAAATCGTCAACTATTATTCGAATGCGAATCCAATTTCTCCCTCTGCAAATCGAACACGCGTCACAGATCAGCTCAATGATCAACGCACCCCAGAAGTCATTCGCGAACCGTGCGAGAGCCAGATCTTCCTCGCGATCGGGTCCACCCTTCGCCACCCAGGATTTCGTCGAGGGGCATTCATATTTACCTCGCCAGCCCGCCTCGACGACAGCAGACGCGAAAAGGCGTGCTATCCAAGGCAGTAGGACGAGAGACGCGGCGAGGGACGAGAGGAGAGTAACCGGAGAGACGTACGCCTTTGTCTCGGGATTTCCTTCGCGGGGAGACGCGAACCCGTCAGTCTTTGCCGCGAGAGATTAGAAGCGGAAGAGGCAGGAACCAGGAGATACGGTTCCGTCTGCCTGGCGATGCCTCCGAGACGAATTGCTTCTCCCGGAAACAAAGTTTCCCTTTACCGATTCCTCTTCCCAACTACCCCCTTCCTCGGACCGCCGTTTCGCGAGCCAACCCGTTTCGCCTTTATCGTCCTAATTCCCGTGAGCGTTTCTCCAGCCCTTATTTCGATTCCTCGCGACTCACTCTCTCTCTCTCTCTCTCTCGTTCACGTTTCAGAGGGTTAAAAGTTTGAACAGAGAGAGAGAGGGACTTGGTTAGGTTGGGTAGGAAGTTCTCGACGATCGGGTTGGTTGCTTACGCGCCTTCTTTCGTAACGCGAAAATAAGCGAAGCTGACGACGACTGGTGGGTGGATGAAGAGGGAGAGGGACGGAAAAATGGAAGGAACGCGGACTGGGGTGGTAGACGGCCATTAGAATTCCGCGCGGCGGAGGCTCTTAGCCGAGTCACGGTTCGAAGGCACTTTAATCTTCGACTCTCGACAACTTAACCTTGCGTTTAAAGACTCGTTGGCGGGGGTTCGCGGCGCGGGGAATCCGGGAAAAGGCAGTGGGTGACCATTTAATATTCAGGGGATCGAAACTCGGACCGTTCCGCGCACTGCTCGCGTTCGAGGGCGGCCGAGTACGTCGTCGGGGTGCGTCTCGAAGGAAATGGCGGGGCTCAAGTCGTTTCACGACGGCTAACAATGTGGGAACGCCGAGAGTTTCGTGGTTAATACGGTCTGCTATTAACAATTTAACAATCGACGGTGTGTAACACTCTCGAGTGGCGTATTTGATCACTTGAGAGTATTGAGAACTCGTAAAGTAGAATTCTTTCAGCGACACACGTGCACGCAACAAAGAAATGTTGAAACTTTTCAATAAAAGTATAAACGATCAGTGGAATCTAACGTGGAGGAACTCACGTCATCTTTTTGCAACCTGTGGGTGTCATTTGACGCCATGCATAATTTTGTGCAGTGCTCTGTGAGAGCGTCATATGACGTCCTCTGCATTTAAAATTACTGATAATAATAATAATATTAGTCTGTCAAAATCCTTCAAGACTTCAGCTCACTTCACAGAAGACTACAAGTGAGATTAACCGGAACAAGGATTGGCCACGCGAATTTTACTCACTCCTATCTCATCGAAAAAGAAATCAGATCAATGTGCAACAGATGCAACACAAAGAGCTCAATCGACCACGCATGTCGTGTATGAAGTATCAAAGAGAAAGAAGAGAACAGCAAATAAATAATGTTCTCGAAGAAACAACCAAAATCCACTCGTGTGACAACGTCTTAAAATTTCTAAAAGAAATAAATATACTGCACCCAATCTAACCACTTGTCCACATCCGTAAATTTCAAAGTAGTTGCTAATGACCCAATCGAGTTGTCGCAACTCTAAAAAAAAAAGAAGAAATTCCTTCAGCCAGTCAAATCAAAGATCAGGTTTTCTGTATTATTATACCCCAATTTGAAATAAAAATGATGATGCTAACCATTTCAGAAAGGAAATTTGTGCAGTGGTTTAAAATTTAGGGGGAAAGTCTTGGTACCACAAGAATATAATAATTCGTTTTGTTATTAACTCTTTGAGCCTTGATCGTTTTAATATAGTTGAGTACGGTGTCCTGAATGATTTTTATATTTCTTTATATTATGATATTCTTAGTATTATTATTATATTATCTATAGGGTTAATATCGTTCAATTTTTATTTCAGTGGTAATTTTAAACGTAAAGGACGTCGTATGACGCCCAGAGGGCACCGCACAAAATTATGCGAGGCGTCGTATGAAGCCCGTAGGTTCCAAAGTGTTAATGGAATCGAAATTTGTATCGACGAACGAACGAGTCGAACGAATAAAGGTGTCGTGTAACATTTCCGTGTAGAAGGATCGAAATATTATACGAGCGTACATCAAATACGTTATTTGCTGCAGCTACGTTTTGTTTCGTATTAATTTAATTCCGAGCAAGGTAAAGATAATGATTTTACGTCAGTTTCGCTCGTTGCGAGCGTCGTGGTAGATGACGCCATTATCCGCCCGTATCTTCAATTAAAACCGCAAATAAATATGAAAGATAGATCTCGTATCGTGTACAAAATTGATTACAAAGAGCCTCTCAGTGAACCCTTATACGTCAATAATATCTCCAATCTGACTCGATACTCCTAAAAATCGTACCACCCTACGATTATTCACAAGATCCAAAAAAAAATTTTAAAAAACCACAGCAATGAACCAAAGCCACTTTTAGAAAATGGAATAACGCGTAGCTCCCCTTCAAACGCAATTACTTCGACGCCACGATTGCATCCACCGACTCGACTCCACCGCGTTCCTCCCTCGGGAGCTCTAAAAGCAAGAAAGAAAAAAAAACGTCGACTATAAAAATATCAAGAAGACCCACCCGACGGGAGCACGGAAAAATTCCAAAAAGTTCGTCCCCCGCTGGAAGAAGAGCCGAGAAGATCGACGAACCGCTCCAAATGGAGCATGAAATCGCAGGAGGCAGCTCCTATCCGCACGCGCGGGGTTCGCGGGTCCTCCTCGCGGAGGGTGGCGGAGTTTGGTTAGTACGTTGAATGGGGAAAATCGCGGGGCGAATATCATCGACTTCAATAAGGGTGGCGCGCGTGCTGCGGCTGCGGGTAGCTTCGATGAAAGGCTCGCGACGAGGGGGGAGGGGTTAGGACGCGTCGAAATTTTCGGCTTCCTTTTCATTCCTCCAGCGGCCGCATCCACCCCCGCGAGGCTTCCCATTTCGACGTGATCCCCGCGGTTCTCCGACGAGGGCCAAACAGCCATTGTTAAACGGCGCGTTATTCCGCGATAACCGTGGAAAGGTTCGATTTGTCCGTCCAGAGGACACCTTTTCTCCGGCTCCTTTCTCCGAGCTGCCCCTTTTCTCCTTTTATCGTTTTCTATTATCGACGCCGGGAACGGCGCGTATCACCGCCGATGGCCGTCCGATTCCTCGACAGGCTTTGGACGGAATCGCGATACCCCTCGGCTGGACGCTCTGCCAGATACGACGAATTCTTCTCGCGCGAATCCTACAGGTTGCCCCTCGTCCCGCGCCCTCCTCGAATCGGATGACGAGACACGTCGGGAATTCCTGGTTCGAGGCGGTGCGCAGCTCGGTTTTATCGCTGGCGGCCCACTTCGCGCCTGAAAACGTCCGCTCCTCGACGGTGTAACGCGTAATCGGTGGAAAGATGTGGAGGGGCGAGATAGAGGGTGAGAGAGAGAGAGAGACGAAGAGCGATAGGGGGTGGACGGATGCCTCGGGAAACTTCTAACGGCCGCGGGAAAGTTAGATTACTGAAATAGTTGGCGAGGCGGTCTTATCTCTGTGTCGTGGCTCGAGTAAAAAAAAAAGGAACGAAGAAGGGTGCGCGACGGAGTTCGCCCGTCACCGTGGGGCGAAAATTCGCAGCTAATTTATGTGCCAATTAATTGCTAATTAAGGCGCCGGTTTTTCGGACGAATTAAATTCCTCGACCACCCCTCGCGCTACACGCGATGCACGTCGCTCTCGTTCCTCGCCGCCTCGATACAGTTCACGCGTCCACCCCTCTGTCGTCGTCTTCTCGCCCCTACGCGGACTTAAAGTCGCCTCTTCTTTCGCCTCGCGAAACTTTCAGCCCCGCTTTTTCATCCTGGATCACCGTTTAATCGTCAGTTTCTCCTCATACACGGAGATCCTGCGACGTTTCATCCCCCTCCGTGTCGTTGATCTTCAGCGACCTTGGTCCTTATCCCTCTTCGCCGCTTTGGGACTCTCGATGTCCGCGACGCGAGGCCCAGCCTCGAAATTAAATTCTCAGAGCACGTTAAAGGTGGTTTTCGAGTGGAACTCGGAAGAGATGGCGGAGGATTGTTAAATCCTGTGGTTGATGTCGCGATCTTGCGGATTTGTTTGGCGTTTGCACGTGTGTGTCGAGTAATCAGGTTCGTGGGACCACCTCAAGATCGAAGAACTGATTGTCTATAAGATTGTCACCAGTGTTTATTTACAAACGATTTTTTATTGTAAACACGGTGTCGAGGTGCAATCTAACTGCGTATCTATAGATCTATGTGTCTAAATTCTAGTGTGTATCTGCTCTATCTAGTCTATTTGTTCTAAAAACTATCGGTGTGTTTCTTAAATAAATTATTTCAAGACTAAGCGGTGATTAAATTGACGAATGGGGAATGTTTTACCCTCTTGTGAGCTTGACCAGCCCAAAGGCGAAGCCAGAGTTCTCGAAAGATGAGAGAATGGGGTTGCTAGTTAAGTCCAAAGGGTAATTCTGCCTTCGCGTCACCGACGTTTTGGATTTATGACGCGTCAATTACCACTGAATGCACAGAAGCGAAGGCCAGAGTGACCATGTCAATTTCTGGCTTGCAGAAAAGGTACTAAGCTTGCGATCGTATTTTTTCCAACGCTCAATTCTAGCGATATTTATTTTCAGAAATACGCGCCATCATCGCGCGCCTCAGCACGTTAACGGACTTGAATTTCTCCCCGAAAGCGATAAACGAGAGACTTTCCTCGCCCACGCGCGTACATTTCACGAGCTATTTTATCGTCCAAATTGCGTTCGAGTTCGCTTTTCCCTCCGCTTTGTGGTGTTTCGCGAAACAACTCGTGGAACTGCGTTTACCCCTTCGCTTCCCGTGGACAGAGGCGAGTGAAAAGAAATATTTCTTCGGGAACTACGTTAAATAGAACCAGCGAGGGCGCAAAACCTTCCGTGAGCGAAGTTCATCAAAATACTCGCCGGAAAGGCGAGGCTGCTCCTTTCGACCAAGCGAAAAGGACCTCGCCAGGCCAATCGAGTTACCCGCTTCCGCGGTTAATGGCCGGAACCGTGTATTCGAAACGTTTCCCGTGAACATATTGCGCGAGTTAAAAAGTACAATCAGTCGCCTCGTCCGTCAGCCGGAAGCCGACGAAACTCTAACTTGCCAAACTTCAACCAGCGACTCTAACTCTCGGCCTGGCCATTTTACCGACCATTCTCTGCTCATTACCCAGGTACTCTGAATTCTCTCCTCGCATGTACCTCCTCCGTATCAAATATTCGAACGTTCGCGTGTTCCAGCTTCCCCATTGCTGTTTCGTTCCCTAGAATTGCGAACTTTCGGGCGGGGAAAAAAGCCCCTCCCCCCAGCAAAAACCAGAAAAATACATTTTGGGGGCTTTCGGATGGACGCTGTTCCATCAAATTTATATGGACAGCTGTGCAGAGGCGACGGACAATTTGGTCGAGAGCACTCGCGTGTTCGAAAGTTTCCGCTCGTAAAGATGGCGTTGGAAAGAGAGCAACAAGTCGAGCCACCCCGTCGTTGTTCCGCGTTAAATGCGCTTCCTTCCGTCAGCGCGCCAGGCTGACCCAAAACCGCGCCGCGATCAATAACGTTGTCGATACTCGCGCGAATGTTGACGACGTTATTGGTCGATACGGAGGGACTCGAGCCGAAATACCGCGGCGAGTACGTCGATACAATTGGCCAGCCAGCCGCGGAGCGCGTGGAAAATAAAATTTGCCCGAATTAAAGGACGCGTCAGTGGTTCCCCGATACATCGTCCATTGTAAATACGAGCGCGCGGGAAGTTTATCCGGAGCGGATTTAAACAGAATCGGGTAATTAATAACGAAAATATGTGAATTATAAATTATAATTCGCGGGCACACAAAAGGGTGGTATCGCGTGTGCAACGCTCGATGGAGCTGGAATGCGCTGGAATCGAAAACTCGAAATTTCATTCAGCGAACAATTTTAATAGGAATCTCGATATTTTAGTGGAAAAAACAATTTGTTTAATGAACCACGTTTTTAAGATCAACTAAACCCCATGCAGGCCACGTTTTTCGTTTTGAATTTTCCAAGTGGTTTCATGGATGTTCAAAATTCGCGAGCACAAATTTTCAGGACTGTCTGTAGGGGTTTGGTTTATCTTCAAAGGGTGGTTCATCGACAAATTATTTTTATTTAAGTAATTATTTTCTGCTTTTTAATCTTGTGTGTGCGAAATTTCTCGCTCAATTTTTTTGAGTTCCATTCGTTTGCATCTCTGATGCATCATTTCGAGAACCACTTCATTACTTTTTCTACGCATTAGCAAATATTTTAATATTATTTCTTTAATTATTTCTATTCTCTAATTATTGCAGGACAGATAACGTGAGCTTAGTGATAGAGTTCCTTATGGAACCCTAACGAGCATACAGACAAAAATGCGAGTTAACCCTTTGCACTCCTCTCCGTCTTGAACGTTGGCAATAGAAGCTAGAAATATTGCTTAAATAGCAATATTTTAGCAATATTTAGCAACAGTTTCTATTGCTAACGTCTCTCAGCAATAGAAAAATTTTCATTTCAATAGAAAACTTGGGAGAAGTATGCGTTTCTCAAAAAGTTGTGGTGGAATAATTTTAATCGCTAATCAATTCTGATGTCCCCTCAGAGGAGACATCCAAGTGCAAAGGGTTACTATTGCGTTATCACCCATCTTTGAGCAATGTTTAACCCTTTGCATTTGGCTCTTTGCCACACGATAGCTACAGAAACTAAAATAGCAATCTTTGAGCAATTTTTTGACAATAGTTTCTATTTCTAACCTCTACCAGAAATAGAAAACTTCCATTTTAATAGAAAGCTTGGAGGAAACACGTGCTTCTCAAACAAATTTGTCCTCCGCAATCACTAATCAATGCTGAAACCCCCTCAAAAGGTTCATCCAAGTGCAAAGCGTTAAAGTTTCAAGCCTCTAGCTCGTCCAGAAGTGAGTTAAAAATCAATCGCGAAATTTCTACCGATCGGACAAACAGCCAGACAAGAAAGCGAGCGAACAAAAACTCTGAATTTTGCATGGAACTTGCCACGTCCAAAGCAAAAGCCAGGGGGTGCCGTCGAACACTCGAAAGGCCTCGCTCGCACCCTGCAACCTCCTCCAAAGTTCGTCAAACCCTTCGAAACAAGGAAATCGAATCGGAACGAAGAAGCAACCTGTGGAACAGACACGGTCGTCGTCAAAGGGAGCCTTTTGCTCGCCACCAGAAGAAAGAGTGGAGGCCCCTCAGAGTCAACATTGACCGTCGCACGCCTGCGACTCGGTTCGTTATCCGTGGAAGAATCTCGTCCGCCCAGGGGATCGAAACGTTAAACGTTAATTAGGATCGCGACGCGATCACCCGGCTGGAACCGCCGCTCGAGTTCCTCTCGAAGCGACGCAGCGTTGGAGAACCGACCTCGAGAGGACCGCGACGGACCCGTTTCAAAGGCCTCGCGTTTTTCTGCTTTCCCCCTCGTGTTTCGCATTAAAACCCGTCGGTCGTCGAAAGTTTGGCGGTCGATTTAAACCAGAGGGGAGTGTTCGAAGAGACGCGAGAGGCGGGCCTTTCGTTTCTTCGCTCGACGGTGGGGTTGGAAAAGAAACCGGATGACGGTGATCCTGGGAAACGA
This sequence comes from Xylocopa violacea, assembly GCA_963969225.1. Taxonomy (NCBI): domain Eukaryota; kingdom Metazoa; phylum Arthropoda; class Insecta; order Hymenoptera; family Apidae; genus Xylocopa; species Xylocopa violacea. The sequence continues at coordinate 30,322,175 of CAXAJV010000004.1, forward strand.
CGCTCGAGTCTGCGGTCAGATTCGTTAATTAAGCATTCGATTCTGCGTCGAGTATCGAGGACTCAGACGAGCGTCTTCGCCAGGGGACGAAAGAGGGAGCAAGATGCTCCCTCGCAGGGGATTCCACCCTCTGAAAGGACTGCGGAGGGTTTATAAACAAGTTTCTCGCAAGGTCGCCAAACGCGCGCGGTCGTTCGACTGATTCGACGCGCAAAAGTACGGCGAAATTGGGGTGGAAAATTTGCTCGCGTTTTCGAGGGATGAAATTCTGCCCGGAAATTCGAGCAGCACGCTTGGTTAATCAATAACGAATAAATCTTTTCACTTCCACATCGTTTTTCATATGTAAAATCATTCTCTGCTCGTAACAGCTACTGGAATTAAACTGCATTCCCCATTTTTTCCACAAAAAACCACCCTCTGCTCGATTCTACTGTTCCAATTGCGCCCTATTCAAAACGAGAGATTCCCGTTTCTAATCGTCCAGCACCAAATCGCAAAATCCACACTTTGGACTTGCGTTTCCTCGAGGAATAGCCTCATCCACGGTTCCACTGCAGTCGCGAGGGCGGTTCACGCGAGGGGTGAGTTTTTCCGCTCGAGGCTCGCGCGTTCTTCGCTCGTCGAATGGCGCGACCCAGGGCTGGGGTCGAAAGAATTATTTCGTGGGAATCTCGCGAACGGGACGGGAACTTTCGCCGTTCCAGCGTAACTCGCAAGTGGATAGTTCGAGGGTGTTCGGTCGCGCAACCGAAGATGCCACTTAGCCCTCGTGAAAATTTAATTCCCGGCTGCCGCGGGGCTGGAAATTAGGCTAATGCCACGACGGGGACACTGCGGGCCCTTTATGGCGTCGAAACGACGCTCGAGCCGCGGATGCGACCCGGTACTTTCGATGGAAAATTTATTCGAGAGGCGAGCGCACACGGTCAGACGTTTATCGCGACCCTCGTCAGAAGCGGACGTTGCGCCGAAACCGGGAGACGAACGATGGTCCTGAGTCCGCCAGTTCGCGAGACAGCTGGGAACTGTCAATTACGAACGGGTGGGGTCGAAATATGCGAGGAATTCTGTCGCTGAACGCTCAGATCTTCGCGTCGGCTGAGTTGGCTCATCTGTCCGCGAGCTAATCAAATTCTGCTATACGCTATGATAATTGTTTGTTGGATTCTGGGATCGGCAAACTCGAACGAATCGAATGCAACATGTATTAAGAGAGTTTAGAGGTTTATTTAGACACGAGTTTGGACCAAGTTGCGTAGAGCGTGAATGGTTTTATTGCGTGCGAGTGGGTACGCGTGGAAACTTAGGATGAGAGGAAATAGATGCAGTGACTGCGTGCGATCGAGTTGAAGAGGTTGAGGTGCGAAAGAAGAGTGTTTGGAACCGAGCGACGAAACGATAAGGGTTGCAGTTGTTCGACAAACTCGAACGAATCGAATGCAACATGTGTTAAGAGAGTTTAGAGGTTTATTTAGACGCGAGTTTGGACCAAGTTGCGTAGAGCGTGAATGGTTTTATCGCGTGCGAGTGGGTACGCGTGGAAACTTAGGATGAGAGGAAACAGATGCAGTGACTGCGTGCGATCGAGTTGAAGAGGTTGAGGTGCGAAAGAAGAGTGTTTGGAACCGAGCGACGAAACGATAAGGGTTGCAGTTGTTCGACAAACTCGAACGAATCGAATGCAACATGTATTAAGAGAGTTTAGAGGTTTATTTAGACACGAGTTTGGACCAAGTTGCGTAAAGTGTGAATGGTTTTATCGCATGCGAGTGGGTACGCGTGGAAACTTAGGATGAGAGGAAATAGATGCAGTGACTGCGTGCGATCGAGTTGAAGAGGTTGAGGTGCGAAAGAAGAGTGTTTGGAACCGAGCGACGAAACGATAAGGGTTGCAGTTGTTCGACAAACTCGAACGAATCGAATGCAACATGTATTAAGAGAGTTTAGAGGTTTATTTAGACACGAGTTTGGACCAAGTTGCGTAAAGTGTGAATGGTTTTATCGCATGCGAGTGGGTACGCGTGCAAACTTAGGATGAGAGGAAATAGATGCAGTGACTGCGTGCGATCGAGTTGAAGAGGTTGAGGTGCGAAAGAAGAGTGTTTGGAACCGAGTGACGAAACGATAAGGGTTGCAGTTGTTCGACAAACTCGAACGAATCGAATGCAACATGTGTTAAGAGAGTTTAGAGGTTTATTTAGACACGAGTTTGGACCAAGTTGCGTAGAGTGTGAATGGTTTTATCGCGTGCGAGTGGGTACGCGTGGAAACTTAGGATGAGAGGAAATAGATGCAGTGACTGCGTGCGATCGAGTTGAAGAGGTTGAGGTGCGAAAGAAGAGTATTTGAAACCTTACGACGAAATGATAAGGGTGGCGTGGACGTAACTGCGAGTGTTTGAGGAATGAATGCATGGGGAAGAGAGGGTTGCAGTTGAGAGGGTTGAAAGCGAGCAGCGAACGACTAAACAGCGAATAGCGAAAAAGTGAGTAGTGGTAGTTAGGATTAAGAGCGACAGTATTATAATAAAGTATCCTTATTCAGCACTGATCGACAACCTCAGCCAGAGTAAACGAATTCGATGAGCTATTCGAGAAGCTAATTAAAAAAAAGAGATTCTTCGAACGTTCGTCTGCAAAGTAGTTGGCGAGTCACGTGAGACGAAGTTAGGTGATTTACGTTGTACATCGTGGGACTCGTAAAAGCGTGGGAAGCCTCCTCCGCGGCGATGAGAAGCCCGCCATCTTTGAGGCTGAACTACTTACACGCGCTACCCGAATGGAGTCCAAGGCAGCAAGTTTCTGGCTTCAAACGCACCCGCTAATCTCTCGCATAGTTCCGACTTCTTACTCGTATTTTCTAAAGATTAGTGTGCCGCGCACTTACGTTTCCTGGGACTCTTTCGACCGCACCCTGCGCAGGTTGCTCGAAGGCTGAAGCGCGCAACGATGCTGGATCCAACGCGATCGGAAATAAAAACCTCGAAACAGCGAATCACGTTCGAAAGTGTCTAATCGAATTAAGGGAAAATCCCGACTCGTATCGCGAAATTAAACATCGCCAGCGGAGTAGATTTAAACGCATCAGCGATCGCATTGTGCGACGCCGGAAGTTCGTTCGACATAGATAAAATGCTTGTAATTTATCGCGTCGACGCAGTCTCGCGCGCTAATTAAATTATTCTATTATAAATTAACCGTCCGCATCGAGCCCCGCGATATTTCGTATTCACCAATTTTTCAGCTAACGTTCTACGATCCTCGCGGCGCATAAACGAACCGATTTCCCGGTAGAGGTGCGCGGAGATCCATGATGGAGAACCGTGGATTCGGTTGGCGGGTCTCGAGGAGCCGCGGAATGGCTCACGTTTTCGCGCCCGGTATCGCGGTGAATTTTTCTTGCTGTCGACGACTCGCATGCCAAGTGTCCTCGCGAACAAGGGAATTAGTATTCCAACGAGGCCGTCGCCGCTATCTGATCCGGTACCCGGCACGGAGAACCGTCCAGGCATCGATGCTATCTCTCCTCCGTCCGAGGAAACCCTTTACCCTCGCCTTCTACCTTGTTTTCTCGCGCCAAGTTTTACGATACGGCCACCGAAAATAGTGCAGATACCGCAAGTGAGCAGCGCTGGATCGTGCTCTCTGGGACCAATACCTCGATGGCCCCTTACGCCAATTCCTCTTTGATTCATCACGCGGGCCTCAGTATTCTTTTCGCATTTGTACTCGTTGAAACTTTACGCTTAGCGTTCGATAGCGCAGGAGGGCGCCAAGAATCACAGCGATCGCGAGTCTTCGCGCTTTAGCCTCCCGCGATTTCCGCGCGTCGAACATGCTCGACGACCCCGCGGATTCCTCGTCGACGGGGCAGGAAGCGCGAGCAACCGTGTCGCGATCCCAGCGCGCAAAGGTCGAGCCACTTGCGCTAGGTCCGTCCAAGTCAGCAACCCGGTGCCTGGCCGGGCAACGATTATCGATTGTTCCGCTGGTCTCTCGTGTAATTTTAACCGCATTTACCGATGTTGCGTTGTTACATTATCGCATCATTACATGCCTCGAGTAATCGCATTAGCCGGATGCGGCTTTAATACGAGTTTCGCTAGCATTTATCGCGGCGATGCGTTCGATAACGAAGCGCTAAGCGCGAGTGGCAGCGGCCGCTGGATGCCGAATTATCCGAGCCTGGGCCCCATTACGCCAGCCTGGCTCCGTTTCGTCCACGCGAGCCCAACTACAGTGGAGCGTGCCGTGGCTGGCGCGAGCGTATTTTTCAACCTGGCCGGAATTAAACAGCCCCCGTTCGCCGCGACGGGGGTGAAAAATTCGTTCAACTTTTAAACTCCGCCGTCCGGCAACCGTAAGTAGGCACAGCCAGTTGGGCAAAAACAAAAACAGGCTCGCGGATCAGAGCAGGGCTGGAAAAGCCTGGAAAAGAGAACGAGAGGGGAGAGGAGAAAGGGAGAGTTCTTCGTGGCCGGGTGGCGGAGTTGGGCGCTCGCGAGCGTTGCAGACCAGGTGATTAATCGCGAGCGATTCCTCGAGTGGAGGAAAAAATGCTTACCACCCGTGGCAAGCGCCACGATTTACTTTGTCGCTTACAATTAGTAACCAACCCCCGCGTGCGCACCCCCTCGAGCAGGATGCAGGCCCTTGAACCGAGCTGTTTCAATTTGTACACGAGAACGGAGGAAAGAGAGTCGCCCAGCACCCTTTAATTAGACAAGTTTTGGACGCTCGAGGTGGGACCAAGGAGAACTCGCGAGGGACGAAGCCGTGGGGGTCGAAGACGCGCCATCGCAGTGTTTCGTCGACGATCAGCAGCGGTTTGATAAGATTGTGAGCACGAATTTTGGAAATTTTGATGTTTTTGACGTGATTTTTTTAAACAATTAGAACCTTCGTTTGCGACGAGCGAAGAGTAAGTTCGACGTGTAATTAAATTCGCGTTACTCGATGCGATTATGAATTCCAATTGGTTTATATAAAATCGCGATTTTAATAATAAATTCTGTGCACTTATAATATATGTATATAAATATGACGCGTTCGCAGCGTTTCGTCGACGATCAGCAGCGATTTGATAAGATTGTGAGCACGAATTTTGGGTTGTGGTTTTTTTAAACAATTAGAATCTTCGTCTACGACGAGCGAAGAGTAAGTTCAACGTGTAATTAAATTCGCGTTACTCGATGCGATTATGAATTCCAATTGGTTTATATAAAATCGCGATTTTAATAATAAATTCTGTGCACTTATAATATATGTATATAAATATGACGCGTTCGCAGCGTTTCCGCGGCTTCCGCAATTTAAACCGCGCCACTAGCGATAATAATTTACTACGTGCGTCAATGATATATATATAAAGAGAGTGTCCGCGTTATTACGGACCAGCGTTTTTCTCGTCGATGAAACGGAGACGGGAAAATGGAGGAGGAAAAAATTCCACCGCGCTTCACGGCCAATGATAATAGGATATATCAATTTTTTTTTATATCCGCGATATTTCCCGACAAACGGACGCGGTCTTCAATTTTTCGAGCGGAATTACATAATTTTTCAATGCGTTAATCGACGCGGTTTGTACCTCGCCGCGAAGCAATTATTAATTTATAACCGATATTTTATTAATTCGAACGAAATTTAATTGCTTAAAAGTCTTTTAACCCATTCGAAACGGACTGCATACCGTGCGTGCAATGATACTGAATTGAAATTATGAGTCAGTAAAATGTCAAGTAAAATGAAAAAATGAAAAATTAAAATTTCAGCTTATGGAGTTAGCTTCCAACAAAACGAGCCTCGAATCTCGAATGGGTAAACCGCGAGGGGACCCCAGATTTTCTATCGAGTGTCCTCACTTTTCGTATAGCTCTCGAAGCGAACAGAGAAAACAGAATAATTTGTGTTGAAGAATTCAAAGAAACTTTTATTTCATGCACCCATTTCCAACATTCACTAAAGTTCAAAAGGGTGAAGGGGATGCGAGATAAGCTATTGGTTCTTCTCGTGTCGAGCGACAGTCGGTTTCATCTTAGAATACGTCGAAAGTTAGGCTAAACAACGGAGGGTTGATTTTCCTTAACGGAAACTAAACAGGGTTAAACGAGGTTAACATCTTTTTTTACGATTAGATTGTTGTTATTTATTAATTCTTGGGCTCTTTAGCAATGGCTTCCATTGCTGCCCCCTCCTTTTGTATGAAGTTCACCTTCATTTTCAACAGAATTGAGAGAATTGAGAATGAAGACTTTGATTCTGATCAAATTTAGCCCAATTTCATGCCTGAGCCAGTTGTTTTGCTGGATTTGCTACAATAGAGACCAGGAATTATTAAATAACAAGAATCTAATCGTAAAAAAAAAAGTTAACCCCAATTTTTTTCTGGAACAAAATAGAATTCATCCAGAGGAACAAAATTGGTCCTTGGAAAAATCCTGTGGGAAACCGTCTTCAGGGTTAAAATCGAATTCAAAAGGAATAAATAAGAGCCACCTTGTCTACCTGGCCGCCATCTTGAGGGAACGAGAGAATGTAGATGATCTCGTAGTAGCAACGAGAATATAATCTTCCAATCTTTTAAACATCGGCTGTAAACACAATTTTTTCGGAAATTTGTTACAATTATTCAAGAAAAACGTTGCTACGTTGTTAATTCGCGCGCGAGAGGCAACTTTCAGTCACCATGGCGTTTCATGTGGCGGCAACTCGAATCTCTCATCGACAGACTTTGAATTCCGAAGTTCCACCACCAGAATGAAAGCAGTGGGAGTAGTGTTGGATGTACGAAATGGGAAAATCAAAGTAATAGACAGAGAATCCAAACGTGACAGTGATGCCTCGCGAGACTCTAATAATACAAAATGGACAACTAATGAAGTACCACCAAGAATAAAATTGACGCTGACGAAATGGACTCGCCATAATAAAAAGAACTAGCATAAACATGAAATTAAGCTCAACTTCATTAGAATTAATGTTTTCAATTTCAATTTTTAAGTAGCAATGGAAACCATTACTAAAATATTCTTATTCCTATTTCGCTAATCAAAAATATCGCTCAAAAATTGCTATTTTAGAGCGCAAAGGGTTAATTATCTTAACCCACGTGCTACCCTTGAAACCACCCGCACTAATCTTTGGGGCATCGAAGCCGAATCGCGACACGACGTTTCGCGGGGGCTTAAAAATTGTGCACGAGTCTGTGTAATCTCGCGCAAGGTTAATAAATTTGTATCCGCTGTATAATCGGCTTAATAGATTTCGTTTCGTAGTTAACGGAATCGATGCTCGTTAATTATTTCCAGAGAGAGATTCCCGGATGCGCCGCGGCGCGGAAAGAAGCGCGAGGAAAATGCGAGGGCGAGGGGCGGAAAGTGCGGGGGTTGCAGGAGGGTGGTGGCGAAGGAATTCGCCCGACGGCTACTCAGCGCGCGTATTATTGCACCTGTGGGAGAACGATCACCTGGCTCTGAATCAACTTTATAACAAATAAATTGAAATCACCGACGAATTCCCGAGATCCGAGGGAGCGTTCGTGATTTACGAGGCGGCTGCATTGACACGAGACAGCGGCCAATCGAGGCGCGCGAAGCAGAAAGAAGAAAGGAGTCTACGAGGGGGTAGGATGGAACAGAAAATTCCGATGAGTTTCGCGCGTTTCGCCGCGGTCTGGATGCAAACGGACGAGAACGGTCGCGGCGAGAAAAAGGGACGAAAGGAGACGGGGGTGAGAGCGGGGGTTGGGGCGAGAAGCTTCGAAACGGCTTCTCGCAAACGGTTCTTTTTCATATTCTTTTTTTTTTCCTTTCGTTTTCTCTTTTCGGATGAAGAATACGAGAAATTGCGAGCAAAAATATCCGCGAGGCGAAGTTGGAATCGAATTAAAAAGCTGGCCAAGCCAATTAAGGCGTTTCGCGAAAGTTTAAGAGATTCTTCCCCGGAAAAGGGTAAGCTTTCCAGGTGCGCGGCACTCGCGTTTTTCTCTTTCCCTTTCTCCGTCTTTCTTCCTTTTTTTTTTTTTCTATTACGTCGCCTTCCGCCTGGTCGCCGAACTGGGCGCCATTAAGCTGTTCACTCTTCCGTGTAAATAGAAAGAGAAAGAAGGGCCGCGCCCGCGGTTGGACCCGAGTCGACGGCGACGAAGAAAGGTTTCGTTTAATTTCAAACAAAATTTACCACCTCGTTATCTTCACGGCTCCCTAAAAATCGCCACCATCTAGACCCCTTCCCCTCCTCTAACCGTCTGCTTGCTATTCCGCGCAGTCGTATCCGTTCCATATTTGAAAGGCTCCGCAACGCGAGGCACCTCGAAACGGCCGTACTGGTAGCTGCAACGAGGCAGAGTCTCGTCGCGCAGCTGCTTCCGGCGCGATCTTTCGTTAATTATTAAATTTCGACCAGCTCGTTCGGCTTGATAACGTTCATAGTCATCGGACGACGTCACCGCGCAGCTGAGCGCGCGCCACATCTCGCGCAATTTCGCGACTCCATTATTTCCACCCCCTTTGCGTTTTCTTAACTCCATTTATATAAAATTAGAATTGGGTCGACGTAATTAGATGCCAAACTGGCTCGCGGCACGCGACGTATTAATGCCAACGGTGTACACGCGTCCAACGGTTCGTATATCAATATCAATGTCTTAACACTTTGCACTCGGCTGCTTTCTAGGTATTAGCAATAGAAACTATGGCTAAAATAGCAATTTTTGAGCAATATTTTGGCAATAGTTTCTATTGCTAACGTCTTCCAGCGATAGAAAATTTCCATTTCAATAGAAAACTTGGGGGAAAAGCATATATTTCTCGAAAAGCTCCGCAATTGCTGATCACTGTTGATATCCCCTCAGAAAGGACATCCGAGTGCAAAGAGTTAAACTCGTGCAAATTCTAACCTTACAACTTCCAGTGGTAAGTTACGTTCAATTATGCTGGTAGACCTTCGACAGGGTGTCCCAAGTAACATAATTTGGGCGCGTGGATTTTAATAAGCGAACTTCTGACCGCGTGAACCATCGCTAAACGGATATACGCGTTCGATAAAAATATATAACCCATTTACGAAGTGACGCGGGGGGGCAAGTATCGAATAATGTACGAAGGTGCACACGCTGATCCTCGTTCCGTTCGACGCAGCGAGTACGGCTGCATTCGTGCACCCTCACCGCGGTTTTATCACCCCCCATCTCGATACGGAAACTGAAATAACTGGCGTCCCTTTAAACGCACGAAATTGCGGACTCGATCCTCGCGATTGATCGAGCAACGAGAGGACAGATCGAGCCGCACGTACGCGCACGATCGTTGAATACAGAGAAGAAAACTCGGCTGCACATACCTTCGTAGATTTTGAGCTGCGCCTCGGCTGACACCGCGTCGCCAACCCCATTCTCGGCCAGACACTCGTACGTGGTGTGGTCGCGGGGGGTCTTGACAGGTTCGATCCGCAGTAAAGCTCCGTTTTCATAGTTCTGCACCAGATACCGTGACTGGGTCGCTGCAGCAGAGCGCGAGAAGATCGAGGTTGAACGGGCGGAAAATAAAGACAGGGGCCAGGGCGGGGGAGGTGTGAAAAAAAAAAAAGAGGAGGGAGGAAAAGAGAAACGGGGGGTGAAATTCCGGATCGACGACCCCTCTGTATGGGGAAAGGAATGCCAGGCGTTTCGCGCGATCACGATCGACTCTGTCACGCGCAGTTATCTCCGTTTCGCTGGATTAGCGAATTTCGCGGCGCGAAATCGCGGGACAATTGAGCCTCGGATGAAAGCGACCGCTCGACGGCGCGTTAACAGACCGCGATTTTTCGCGGCGCAGCAAATCTCCAACGGTTAATCGAGCCGCGCACTTTTCCTGAATGGAGTCCGGTTCCGATTCGATGAGTTCGCGGTGCAGGCTGGCGAACGACGGCGGTGCATCGTGGATACGAATGGCGCCTGTAACTAGGCAATAAGACTCGCGCGCTTGGTCTTTCTGGATCGACTGACAGCCATTGGGTCGCTTCAGATCGACGCGTTTGATCTGTGCGTTTATATTTGGTTTCAGGTTATCCTGGACCGAAGAAATCTCGAATTGATAGATATGAGCTTCAGCTTGTGCTGTTAACCCTTTCGCTATGGTGGGAGTTCTTCGGGTAGAACGAAGCGTTGCGCTAAAGTGGCAACCACTTTCGCTGGAAAGACGTACTCTACACATCGATAGACGGATGTCAGAGAAATAAAAATAATTTATTGCACAAGATTACTAATGAACAAAATTAGTATTCATATCTGTGTAAAATTCTTCGCGTAAGACTCTATCGAAGTGGCACCTCGTGGCAAGTTACGATCGAGCGTTCTCAAGGGTGCATCTGTGAATTACAGCGAAACTGGTTAACCTCGCGCAGTCTTTAGCGTTCTTAAGCGAAAGAAACGCTTTTAACTTCTGTCTCCACTTTTGTAGTCTACGACTGGTCACTCATCGTTGAGTGTCGTTTCCTGGTCGATTATAGCCACTCATACCAGCGAAAGAGTTAGAACGAGAAAACGGAATATCGATGGAGGATCAATCGTGCTTCGCGACGCTGAAACACGAATTTCTGTGCCGTTCGAAACGCGGCGCATTTACGTATCACTTTCCCCGCGAACCCGATACGGAATTCAATCAGCGATCAATTAGTCGTTGCCAGCCGCGTATCGCGGAACAAGGAACGGCTGCGCTGCCAAGCGTGCCCGTATCCGGACGGATTGATATCGAGGCGCAAACCGTCCGCTTGGAGCCGCTCTGGCGTCGGGTCCGCGGGATTCCTCGAGCCGGATATCGGTCTGCCGAATGGAGCGTGGCTAAAGGACACGTACAAACACGCTTGACTCGGGTCTTTCCGCTCGAGCGGAGCGACGGTCAAGATAATCGAATTCTGCCCCTCGAGAGGATTGCGACGTCTACTTTGGCTGGTATCGCGAGCACGCCTGGGGATGGTTACGGCTGGTTCGCGGGGAATTCCGGGGACTGGGCTGGGTTCCGCCGCCATTGCCAGGGCGTTGGTGGCAGCCGGTGTTTCCGGGTCGCAGCGGCGCGGAATTTAGTTGGAAAGAAAATACGGGGCCGCGCGACGCGGAAAAGGACGAGCGAGCGGAAACGCGAAGCGTCGCTCGCCAGGAGGAGAGCGAAGAGGGAAGTCGAGGAGGAGCGCGCGCGGCTCGCTGGCTAACTTCGATACGATTTCCATCCCCCGTGTTCGTCCCGTTCGTTCGGCAGGAACGGTGCCTTCCTCGTGGAAAAGTTAGGGAAGCGAGCGAGCGAGCGCGCGACGAAAGGACGAGGCGAGGAGTCGGAACTTACGTGAAACTTTTTTCCCGTTCTTGCGCCAGTGGATCTGGGGCGCTGGCGAGCCCTCCGCCGTGCAGTAGAAGCTGGCTATCCCGCCCACCTTCACCTGCTGCGATTGCGGCCTCACCAGGATCGTTGGCGGACCTGCGAACAGAAGATCAAGGGAAGCGTTCGATTAGAACCGGCTCGTCTCATGGTGGCCTGTCGACGCGAGCCTCTTCTCCGAGCGAACGAGACGCATCGCCGTGAAAGAATTCGCTGGACACTGTAGAAAACGGTTAACGGAATCACGCGCGACAATGGCGCGCGCATTTCCGGTCGATGGAAGGAAAAGAGCGAACGCTGGATCGCGATTGCCATCGCGAAATTGCGTCGGTTCGAGCGGATCGAACGTTTCGTTCGAATCTGTTGACTGAAAAAAAAAAAAAAAAAAAAAGAAACAGACACACACACACATACGAGCGACAAGGGCGACAAAAAAAATGAGAGGTAAAAAAAACGTTGTCCGGGGGATTCGTAGATTTGATAGGATGGAAACTCGTGTAAACTCGATAAACGAAATTTGCTATCGCAGGAAATCGAGCGGCAGTGCAGATCGAACGGATCGCGCGAACGTGTGCGATCCGAATTAGCGGATTTAAAGGTTCGACGAGGGGGTGGACGAGAGCTCCCGTGCTGGCTCGACGCGCGCTTTCACCCCGCAGCAGAGGTGGCCGCCTTCCAAGATGGATGGACACGAGCCGCTCCTTTGTCGGGGTGTCCAGCCACGAGTGTAACGACGTTGTCCCGGTGGATGCACGACGGGTACGGAGAGGCTGAGGGCGTCGTGCTATCTGGAGCGAGACCCGCCGTCCGGGTATTAAATTGGTCTCGAAACTTTGCGATCGCACAGACCGTTTATGGCCACTCTTCCATGGACCGTCGATCCCAGTGAAAACGGTCCCGGTTTTTCGCCCTCCCGAATCCCCAGCCCCGGAAATGTATCGGAGAACCGAGCGACAAGATGGCGCGAGTCGACGAAATTATGCTCTTTCTGCGATAACGAACGCACACGTTCAACTAACGCAACAGATATATATAGAGCGTGGATAGTTTTATTACGCACGACTTGGTATGCGTGGAAACGTTGGAAGGAAATGAATAGTGACTGCGTGCGATCGAGAAGCTGAGACGCGAAAGAAGAGGGTTTGCAATCGTGTGATGATAAGGGTGGCGTGGACGTGATCAATGCATGGGAAACAGGGTGAATTGAGAAAAGAGAGTTGGAAGCGAGCGAATAGCAATAGCTTAACAAAGCACTCTTATATCAATTAGCGAACGTAGGGGTAGTTATTTCTCCAGGATGGCAAATTTGTTCCTACAATTTAAGGGTTCCGTCGCTCGCAGCTAGCGTGAAATTTAACGCTACAGCGTGATCGTAAAATGGAAAATAATCGCGAGGAAGCGCGACGTCGTCGACAAAGAAGATGGCGGACGCGCGGAAAATACGAGGGACGACGCGCGATTGTAAACGCGGTAATCCATCGGAGCTGGACGAAAACTGCGACGAGGCGGGCGAGCGGGGCGCAATTTAAGGTAAACATTATTCCATCGGCGAACCGTCGATAATTTTTGATCGAATCGCTCTCCGAGATTATTGCTATTCGGTCGTGGCGCATTGTGGGCTGGCGCGTGACGATTATCGTGCCGAAATAGTTCGTAACCGGTGCATTAATCGAGCGGACGATCCGAGCGTGCGCGACGCACACGGGATTTTTGAACGATCGAGGTTCACCACGGGTAACGAGCCGCCATCGCGGTTCGCGGCTCGCTTCACAAAGCTGCCTGGTCCCCGCACAAAGCCTTTCCGTCCCCGCGTTTCTTAACGAACGCAGTTCGAGGGGAAGGAGAGAACGCTGGGACCGCTGAGACGTCTTGGTGCGTTTCGAAAAATCGGTTTAACGAGTGAAACGATCGGGGCTGGGTCTTGGAAGCCATCTGGAGAGGCAAATGGAGAGGCGAGTTCGCGAATGGAACTCGCGCGCAGGTAGCCTGGCGTACATTTATTTGGAACGGGTCGCGGACCGCATCAAAAGCACCTGCTGCCTCCGCAGCTGCTCAATCATAATTTATTGTCAATTATTGGGGAACGACTCGGTAAATAACCGCAAGTTCGAATTCCGCCGTCGCTCGAGCGCGCATTTTTCTTGCCCCGCGAGCGAAAAAAAAAACGAGAGAAAAAAAAAAAAGTCGAATTCATCGGGGAAAAGGTCGCGTCGCGTTTCCAATTTCGAAAGCGAGAACCGCGACGCGGCTCGTCGGCAGAAAAATCTCGAATCAAACGGACCACGACCGGCTCGCTCGTTGCTATTTAAATCGCGAACGATTTAGTCGAAATGCACGCGGCGGTTGCCCCGTTTCCGGTTCATCAGCAAGAATACCCTCTCAAATATTCACGAGGGCTGATTCTCCTTTCGCCCAACACCGTCGCACCGCGCACAACCGGCGGAGATTAGGTTCTCCCGGCGTTGAATAACGGAAGAGTCGAGTGGACGCGATTTCAGCCATTACGATCGAGTGCCACCGCACGGGGAAACGCTCGAAACCCCCTGTACAACCCCCGTGCTGCTGCTCTGCGGGCGGAACGATTTAATCCAACTCCCGCAAGGGGGTGGGATATCGCGCGGTTTACGAATTACGTAAGCTATGCTGAATTGCGTTCCGTTCGAAGAATCGACGTTGAACGCGTTCGTTAAACGCGCGGAGGGGGGCTCGACTCGAGGTAAAAACAAGTTCCCGACTTTCCCAACGGTCAAAAGCGATCGCCCACCGCCGCGTTTTCATTAAATCCCCGGGCCAGCTAGCCAGCCAGCCAGCCGAGGGCGGGAAGAGTTTGGGAACGCGGTCGAGAAGAGGGAATTCGCGGGCCGCGAGAGCACCGCGCGAGAGGGCAACTTTCGCGCATTTCCGGCGACTCGAACCGGAAAAGTGCGCCCGCTGCTGGCGATGGGGCGTTCGGTAATTGCGTTTCGGTTAATTCCCGCCGCGGGGCCGGAAGCTCCGCGGACGGCTCGTTAACGGGGGCGAATAACTCGCTGGGACACTTGGGAGAACGATGATCCTCGAACGAAAGGGTGCATAGGGTGTGGTTGGGAAAAAGGAGAGGGTGCGTTGGAGTGCGTTTTGAAAGAAAAGAGGAGATGCGTTTGGGAAGAAACGAGAGGGTGCATATGGTGCGTTTGGAAAGGAAAGAGAGGGTGCGTAGGGTGAGTTTGGAAAGAAAAGAGAGGGTGCATATGGAGCGTTTGGAAAGAAAAGAGAAGATGCGTAGGGTGCGTTTGGGAAGAAACGAGAGGGTGCATATAGTGAGTTTGGAAAGAAAAGAGAAGATGCGTAAGGTGTGTTTGGGAAGAAACAAGAAGATGCGTTAGGTGTGTTTGGGAAGAAAAGAGAGGGTGCGTAAAGTGTGTTTGGAAAGAAAAGAGAAGATGCGTAGGGTGCGTTTGGGAAGAAACAAGAGGGTGCATATAGTGCGTTTGGAAAGGAAAGAGAAGATGCGTAGGGTGCGTTTGGGAAGAAACGAGAGGGTGCATATCGTGCGTTTGGAAAGGAAAGAGAAGATGCGTAGGGTGCGTTTGGGAAGAAACGAGAGGGTGCGTTGGAGTGCGTTTTGAAAGAAAAGAGAAGATGCGTAAGGTGCGTTTGGTAAGAAACGAGAGGGTATATATGGTGCGTTTGGAAAAAAAAGAGAAGATGCGTCAGGTGCGTTTGAAAAGAAAAGAGAGGGTGTATAGGGTGCGTTTGGGAAGAAACGAGAGGGTGCATATGGTGCGTTTGGGAAGGAACGAGAAGATGCGTAGGATGCGTTTGGGAAGAAACGAGAGGGTGCATATGGTGCGTTTGGAAAGAAAAGAAAAAATGCGTAGGGTGCGTTTGGGAAGAAACGAGAGGGTGCATATGGTACGTTTGGAAAAAAAAAGAGATAAGATGCGTAGGTTGTGTTTGGGAAGAAACAAGAGGGTGCATATAGTGCGTTTGGAAAGAAAAGATAAGATGCGTAGGCTGTGTTTGGGAAGAAACGAGAGGGTGCACATGGTGCGTTTGAAAAGAAAAGAGCAGATGCGTAGGATGCGTCCTAGAAGAAACGAGAGGGTGCATATGGTGCGTTTGAAAAGGAAAGAGAGGGTGCACAGGGTGCGTTTGAAAAGAAAAGAATTTCTGCAAACGCGTGTTCGTCGCGATTCAGAGGAGGGTATGTTTGAGCAGGTGTCACGATGAGACTTGAACTTCCGTTTGATCAAGCCAACGAAGGGCGTAAATCTTCGTCACCACGCGCACCCTAATACTTGCTACGATAGTAGGGAGATATGTTGGTAAATTTGAACTTAACACGATTGCTTAGCAAATAACAAATAAAGGATATCTCAAAATTCAAGCAAGTCTCTTTGCATTGAATTATGACGAACGTTTTCAATTATTATGGTATAAATATACCATAGAATGAAGAACGTGAAGTTTCGCGGACCCCAAGAGGTCCGTGAACCACAGTTTAAAAACCGCTACCACAGTGAGTTTGTCGCTAGACAAGGCGCAACGATTGAGGGTTCGTAAAAATTAGATCTTTCGATACGAAGTACGAGAGAAATTCCAACAGTGAGGAGGCTTCAGGAACACGGAGAAAATAGCTGGTTCGATGCTGGGGGGGGGGGGGGGGGGGTTGGAATTCAATATTCTCTTGCGAATTCATTAAGGCGCGTTCCGATTATTTCGTCTGTTCCACGATTCGCCTTTGAACAGCCTTTTGTCTTCATTCTCACCGATATTTTCGTTGTAATTATATTACGAACCTGACATTGCGCATCATTGGAAAATTAACCCCTCTGACTCGATGAACTGTACACCGTGGTATTCTGGTCTCATGAATTTTCCATTTTATGTATTTTGAACGAAAATTGTCTACCTTCATTAAACTGGGGCATCCATATTTTTGCTGATGATCTATGATTGATGCGGTACGCGCGATTCTATTCAAATACTCCAAGAGACGTCGAATCAAAGGGGTCGAGTGTACTCAGAAAAATATATGACCTAATAATTCCGCTCAATTTACAGTCCATTTTTATTACCATATTAAAATCGGGAAAAAAATAAAACGTCGTGAAACTTTAATCGAAATATTAAATATAGCTCGAACGCTCCACTTAAGCGTGATTAAGTATGCTTCAACTCTGATGCACGTCGATTTACTTTTTACCAACACTTTACGACACTTAAAAAATTCGCTTTTAATTTCTGTTGGCGAAGAAATCAGTGAACCCAAAACCACGGAAGACTAATTATGAACGAACCGCAGAGAAATAAATCGAATCGATCGCGCACGAAGCAAGATAGATTCCTACAAAATGTCGTGTTGAGTGAAGGATATTAAATAATAATTCAATATAAATAAATCTTCCACTCCGTATAACTGAATTTTGACTAAAAATCTAAAAGCATCTCGTCGTGGATGACGTGTTAACCACCACGATTTCTGCTATGACATCGTAACAGAGTTATAAATAAATAAACCACAATTTGCTTTCAGAATCAAGTAAAAAATTAATCTCTTATCCTCGAGTAAAAAGAGATGCCATTCCTTTCTAAGTTTATATCAAAGGCGATAAGGCGTCGCGCAAACATGAGATTAGTCACAGTGCTAGGTCAAGGAGGCCACTTCCAGCGTGTGATAACAAAGTATATCGTAGATTATAAATCGGCACCAGCTATTTCCAAACCCATTACCAACATTTCCATGTAAAGACGCTATAGTTAATTATCCCTTCCACTCATTATTTGGAAGTATTTCAGTTTTCAAATGCGTTGAACAAAAATCTTGTCTTCTACTCTTCTGCTGTAGAAGTGCAAATGTTTTCGCGATCTTTTTATCGCGTTAGAGCGTAACCGCGTTGTTACCAGCAGAGGCTCGACAGAGCTGGCGGACGATTCGAAGCAACGATTCCAAACGCGCCATTGTTACGCTCGAGCGAGTGGCGAACGCGAGGAATCACGATGGCGGAAGATCTCGCGGCCTCCTCGAGAAGTTCGTAATAACGAAGGATCGCGGCGATCGTGGCTCGTGTAAAAATGGCCCCAGCCGTATCTCATACTTAAAGTTCATACCGGTTTGGCAGGATCCAGGGGGTTGGCAAGGGAGCAGCCGTGGAAAAAGTTTCGCCCGCGGCGCGCCCCGCTCGCCTCTATTACGCTTTATAGCCTGCCGCGACGTAATTGAAAAAGTAGCCGATAACGGAGCAATCTGCATAAGATTTGAATAAAATTACGCGTTACCTACTGCCAAACGTATTACGAGATCGATCGCGGCATTAATTCTCCTCTCCGCAGTGCCGCGCGCCGATTCTTCCCGCGGGTCATCCGATTCGTTAATTAATACGACGTTCGTTGCGTTCGAGGAAACGCATCGTGCTTATGTGGACGACGAAGGATCATTCGCAGACGTCCAAGGTAGATCGAGACTTGCGAAATACCGATTCGCAAATATTCGTCGCTGATAACGCAATGAATCGCGGTCCTCCTTTCCGCAGTGCCGCGCACCGATTTTCCTCCTGGCTCATCCGATTCGTTAATTAATACGACGTTCGTTGCGTTCGAGGAAACGCATCGCGCTTATGTGGACGACGAAGGATCATCCAAAGACGTCCAAACTAGATCGAGACTTTCGAGATACCGATTCGCAAATATTCGTCGCTGATAACGCAATGAATCGCGGTCCTCCTTTCCGCAGTGCCGCGCACCGATCTTCCTTCTGACTCATCCGATTCGTTAATTAATACGACGTTCGTTGCGTTCGAGAAAACGCATCGCGCTTATGTGGACGACGAGGGATCATCCAAAGACGTCCAAACTAGATCGAGACGTTCGAGATACCGATTCGCAAATATTCGTCGCTGACAACGCAATGAATCGCGGTCCTCCTTTCCGCAGTGCCGCGCACCGATTTTCTTCCTGGGTCATCCGATTCGTTAATTAATACGACGTTCGTTGCGTTCGCGCGGGTGCGATCGACGAACGATCGTATCGAAGACGCCACAGAGAAGATCGAGGCTTTCGATCGTAAATATTCAGATAACGCGATCGATCGCAGCCAGCTGACAAACACTGGGACGCAACCAGCCGCGATCCAGGGGATCGAGAAATCGTCCCGCGCCATTTTGCTCAGGCATCGACTGCAAACACGCTGGTTTATGCACGCGCGATGGATTTCCATGGACGCGCGACGCGGAGGAAAGGAAACAGAGGGGCGAGAGATCGCAGGTTGACGCGATCGACGGCGTCCCGACGCGCTCAACCCCCCAGTGTACATTACGAGGCTGATGGTTCATCGTAAATAATTGCGCGGACCTTGCTCGCATTTTAGCGCGGCCATCCTTTCGCCAGCGATCGAGACCCGCTCGACGCGGGACAAATATTAATTTAAATGGGTTTCAGAGCATCACCAACCCCAACCCACGGGCGTCGCGCGCGCGCGCGCCAGCCACGGAGTTTCCGGAGCGGTTGTATCGGACAATGGCGGATGGAATCGGCCCGCGTGGATTAAATAATGAAAATTTTCCGCCGCCGTCCGACGAACCGTGAAATTGAATTTATACGACCTGGGTTGGGGTCATCGGCGTTTAAGTATCATTGTCCGCCATCGGCTGTTCCGCTTCCACTTACCGGACCGTGGCAACCGTATCGACTCGATAACTTCTGACAACCATCGTTCGTCTTCTAGGGGTGACTAAGGGTTTTTAAATGTCCCCCAGGGATTTCGAAGATGGCACAGTCTCTGTCACGGTTAAGCTTTGATCGTGTGCAATCGTCAGAGTCATCCTTTGCGACTTGGAATTGTTTTCAAGTTTGTTTCTCTAAATATTTTCTTTGGAACGTATTACATGCTTTTTGGTTTAGTCTTATCAGCATTTCATCCCCTTGAACAGTGAAAATCTATATAATATGTGTGTCTAAATCTTTATTCTACAAAATTTTAAAGAAATGATTTAAATTTTTCTGTTATTGCAGGAAATATCGTCTTACTTGACGAGGCTCTCAGACATCCGAACTTAAACCCCTAAGTCTTTACCCTTTGTCTACAGCTTAACTCTTTGCACTCTGCTCCTTCCTGGACAATGGCAGTAGAAGCTAGGAACGTTGCTTAAATAGCTGCGGTGGAATTAGTTTAATCGCTAATTAATTCTAATGTCCCTTCAGGGGGGAGATCCGAGTGCAAAGGGTTAAACACAGTTAATCTGTGAAAAAAAAAGAGGACGAATGGATCGAAGTTAGATCGGGTATAAATAATACGAGTGACGCGAGCGGAAACCCGGAATAGCTGACTCCTCGACCCTTTCCACGTTCAAAACACGGGTCAACGGCAAATAAGCGCGTCCGAACGCGGTCGATGAAAGTTCAACGCGCATCTTTACTCATCCAGTGTTGAAGCGGGTCTATTCCTGGACCGACGCGATGGAATCGTAGCCGTATCCTGGAAAATGATTGCACGTCCGTGGGGGTAGTAAATGTGTCTAAAATCGTCGCGAGGTTGGTTATTAATATCCCGGATTATCAGAGGAAACGAACTATTTTTGTGATACTCAGTGGAGTAAAATTAGCCAAATCGTGTTAATCCTTCATTTCGAGGACGTGACTCCAGAAGTGTTCGAAGGGTGGATGAATTTTGTACTCAGTGGAACAAAGCAAGTCGTACTTCATTTTATCAACGTCACTGGATCGTCGCCATTCGAATAAATTGTAGAAAATTTGTATCTTGATGTGTCTGTTGAGCAAACTGCGAGAACGAACAAATGATCGTAACAAAATCAATAGCTGCGTGATGATACGGATGTTTAAAAATCTCTTTCCTTTATTTATATAAGGCAAACACGTATGGAGCATGACTTCGAAATATCCGCGCGATTATCCGCTGCAAATACCAGACACGCGTATGAATACAACATCGAACTCTCGTAAATACGTCAGTTAAATCGATATTTCTCGCGCGGGTAGAATTATGCGTTTTTAAGATTCCGATTTCAGCGTTTTCTCCAATCGCCACGGAAAATAGAATTTTTAAAACGCACGAAACACGATAAAGGAGAAATCAGGATATGCAGAGAATGATCTTTCAATCGCTCGTTAGCACTGCGTTTATTAATTTTTTCTGCTGCAATGATTTGCTGGGAGGCAAGCATTGGATTCAGGATTCAGCAGAGCAACACGTATTAACCCTTTGCGCTCGAAAAACAACCCTCTGTCTTCCATCGACTAATTTTAAGTTCGGGAGCTCTGCAAAAATGTATTTGAAAGGTGAAATTAGCTCGAGTGAGGATGAAATTGATTTTCAACTGTCGAAAAACGAGATTAGCTGTATTCACGAATAGATTAGTGATAGAAAAAATGATGCACGATCGAAATAGTTGTCGAGTGCAAAGGGTTAATCGTCATTGTGAATTTGCCACCAGACAGAACTGAACCCAAAGAACTCGCAGGTATTTTAAAATTCGTGTAAAGTACCATCATTGCCAACGTTGCGTTCAAAAATAAAACTGTGAATCCTCAAAAACACTAAAGTTCCACGTCTCCCATATCGTTATACGAATTACAATGCGTCGTCCATGTTGTAAACTTGGGATGATCTTGCGTCCTAAACACACAGAGAGCCACCAAACTATCGATTCCGATGTGCGATATTAGTTTACCCCCTGGCCGTACCTTTTCGAGGGTCGTCGAAACGGATTCGAAGCGGCGGGCCCCGCGCGGACCGATATGAAATTTCAAGATCTCGATTCGCGGGTGGCGTTTAATTGAATTCCAGGATTTTTAGCGCCGCGCTGGGCTCGGAGAACGCTGGCTGGCCGCGTTGCCTCGGCTCCCAACGCCCGTGGAAAAATTGCAATTTATTCCTACGGAATTAAAGCGTCCATTACCCGGTAACTCGGCCTCCGTTGTCCCAGGTCGTTCGCCGTGTCCGACCCTCGCAACCCTCCTCCCGCTCGCCCACCCCTTTCGACAAAGCGGTCGTGCTTTCCTCTCGCGATGAACTAACGACTTCGAAGCAGCCAACGAGCTACGTCTGCGATCGTGGCCGCGATTCACCGCGGATTATCCCCCTGCATCGAGTTCCTCGAGGACGCGGAACCTCGACGCGCCTCGGGCAAAGACGCGTCCCGTTCTCGTTTCCACCCCCTCGATCGACCAGACGCCTCGATCCGTCCGCGAGAAAGTTCGTATGCAAAGCGACTCGACCAACTTCCGCCGCGGAATTTCCATCAGTCTGGATGGTGGACGGTTTCGAGTTGTACCCGGGACAATGCGGGCCGCGCGCTAGGGTGCTGTTTCGCCATGGATCGAGGGCCGCCGATTTCGAATCAGCCCGTCTGGTAGCGCGGATAATTCAATTTGAATATGTATGCGCGCAGCCTCCGCTTCGAGCGCGGCTGCGAAGGCGTCCTCCGCGAGGCGAGGCGGAGGACGACGCGACGGTTTCCGCGCGATAAATCACACGCACGCCCGTTCGCCGTCTTTCGCAAACGGCGCGGCTGGCAGAAAGGGCAGCGTTTTCGTGCGCGCGAATTTGCATCCGGACGCGACGCGACCGCCAACGCGAGGGAGGACGCCTCTTTTCTTTACGAGCGACCCGATACCACGCGAACCGTTGTGTCCGGGGGGGTCAGGGGCGGAGTTCGCAGGAGTCACGGGGCGCGCGTCTATCACCAGGCTCCGCACTTAAGAGGGTCTCCACGGGTCTATAACGGCGGGCGCGACGCGACTAGCGGGGCGAGGAGGGGCGCGCGCCGCAGGGCCTGCGCTGAATTTATGCAAATGTATGCCGGCAATATTCTAAATAAGTAGCTTCACCCCTGACCCCTTTCATCTCGCAGCAGCCGCGCCGCCCCCTCGTGTCGCTTCTTGCTTACCCCCGATATCGCGGGGCTGTCTGCCTCCTCTGTAAATTTCTGGCGACCCTGAACGCGCGCGCGCGCGCGCTCGTGCGCCCATCAAGCGTCGCGGTCCGATTTCTCGCGGGCGAGGAGGTCCGCTGAGGGTCTAAAGATCTCGACGAGGTGAATCTTGAGACGAAAGGAAAACGAGACACGGTTCCCTTCCAAATTTTAAACCTTTGCACCTGGATGTCCCCCCTGAGGGGAACGTCAGCATTGACTAGCGATCGCGGTGGTTAAAGTTCTATTGAAATGGAAATTTTCTATCGCTGCGAGACGTTGGCATAAGAAACTATTGCTAAAATGGCAATATTTTAGCAATGATTTCTACACCTAACATCTCAAAGCGATAGAAAATTTTCCTTTAAACAGAAGTGGAATGAGTTCATCCCCCTTCGTCACTGATCAATGCTGATGTCTCTTCAGAGGGGACATCCAAGTGCAAAGGGTTAATCCTCGAGGCGTAACACTCGCGTACGCCAACAACCATCGCTGTTCGATTTCTCGCGGACGACGAGGTCCGCTGAGGATCTAAAGATCTCGACGAGGTGAATCTTGAGACGAAAGGAAAACGAGACTCGGTTCCCTTCCAAATTTTAACCCTTTGCACCTGGATGTCCCCCCTGAGGAGAACGTCAGCATTGACTAGCGATCGCGGTGGTTAAAGGTATTTTATTTCACCGCAGCTTTTCGGGGAATTCATGTTTCCCTGAGGTTTTCTATTGAAATGGAAATTTTCTGTCGCTGCGAGACGTTAGCATAAGAAACTATTGCTAAAATGGCAATGATTTCTACACTTAACATCTCCCAACGATAGACAATTTTCCTTTAAACAGAAGTGGAATAAATTCATCCCCCTTCGTCACTGATCAATGCTGATGGCCCTTCAGAGGGGACATCCAAGTGCAAAGGGTTGATCCTCGAGGCGTAACGCTCGCGTACGCCAACAACCATCGTCGTTCGATTTCTCGAGGTCGACGAGGTCCGCGCGACGAAGACGTCGACGAGCTTTTCGTGGCCCGCGCGAATCTCGCGGCGAAAGGGAAACGAGATGGCTCGTTCGCTCGATTCAGCGTCCCTTTTGAAATTTTAATCCTCCAGGCGAAACGGATCGCGCGTCGTCGAGCCCGGGGCAAGAGACACATCCGGAAGTGCACTTTCGTATCTGGTTTTTAGCCGAGCAAGTCCGTCCGGGCGCGCGCCCGCCGCTCGTAACTGGCTTTTAACGCTAATAGTGCTTTCAGACCCATTTAAAGAGCATTTACGAAACGGAGAAGAACGCGAAAGTTCATCGCGTTCCGGCCGCGCGATACTTGGGAAATTAAATCCACGGGGGTTGCTCGCGCTGGAGGGGCGAGTTTGCTTTCAACCGACGTCGAGCGCCGCTTTGCATTCGTATCGCGACGAGAAGCGATCTTAAACGATCGCGCGAGCCGCCACGACCGCGAGGCGACTGCGATTCCAAGCTGGAGACACTGGAACCTCCATTTTTACGGGGAAAGAGAGAGGTAGAGAATCGCAAACGGGCGTCGCTCGATTCTCGTTTCTTCGTCGCCACAATTTCGGATCAATTTCAAACCGAGGTAATTAGCGGACGACGTTTCAGCGCGGTTAATTACGCTTCAATTAACCGCCGGCACCGTCTGCGGGTCCGCGCGCGTGCGGAACTTGCGGCGCTCGCGGCTCGCGCCGCGCAATTAGCCTCTGCGAGCGGTCCCCGCGCATTAAGGAGGGTCCGTAAAAACCAGCGAGACGTGCACCAGCCCCGCGAGGAACTTGCGCCAAGATAAAGTCCAAGTTATACCGTCGTTAGAGAGTGACGGACCCGGGCGCGGTCGATTCTCGACTTCGTCCTCGCGCAAATTATACAGCGGGACAGTTTTCGTGACCTTAATGCGTCCTCTCGCGCGACGTCGATAGCCGTGGCGCGGGAAATTTATCGTTTATTCCTCGTTAGAGGGCTGTGTCTGGTAGCAGAGCAGAAATAGGGAGAGTGGGAGAGAGTAAACGATGGCGGAGAGGGCGGAGAAGAGGGGTTGAAAAAGCTGTCGCTCGAAATTCGATTCCGCGGCGGCCTCCTCTTCGACGATATCGATCGGCTCGCTCGAAGAACGGTTCGCGAATAAATCACGGAATCAATTCTGATACGTGGCCGGCACCGCCATAAATAAAACGCGCTGGATATCGCGGAGAGATCGGTGGAAAGGGGGGGCAGAGAGGGTGCCTGGTTACCTGTAACAGCGCCTGGCGGTTGGGCGAGGGGTGTGAGGGCTGGTTGGAAACAAATGACAGCGCATAAGCGGGGCAGAAACATTCGAAAGTTGGTCGGCGGCACGCTTGACACGGGTTGCGCGCGCGGAATTTGAAATTCAAAGCGCGGCGGCGGCCGGGCCGATAAGAGCCCGGGGAACCGGCGCAAAAATACACATTAGCGGATTTGAAATTTAGATCCGAGGCTGGGCGCCGGTCGCCCTGGCGAAATTGAGCGCTGGCCCTCGAAAAGCAGCCCGATTTACGGTCCTCTCCTCTTCGAGTTTCGCTCTTTTCCTTCTCCTCGAAACCGTGGACACGGAAGAGTAAGCCACGAGCTAGCGTGGCACACGAATCACACTCGCGACGTCATCTTTTGTAAGTAGCAATGAAGATTTTGCGATTGATTGGGCGATGAAAGTGTACGAAGCTTGGAGACACGAAAGCTGTGGAGTACGAGAGTTTGTAAGCTGATGCTGTTCGAATCTGTTTGTCAATTAGTTATAAATCGTCTTTGGAATAATCTGAAAGAAGATTACTTTTCATTGGATTATTGGGAAGAGGATTTATAATTTAATTGATAAACAGACTCGAAGAGCAACAAGAATAATTGCAAACTTCAATGGTTATCGTGTTACTTTGGATCAATTAAATATAAAATTTATAATATCGACATGGAATAGATAATTGGGGGTTGATAGGATTATGTGTATTAGGAACAGCGAGCTGTATTGTCTTAGAAATTATTTTGTATATCGCGTACAAGTGCGAATATTCAAACTTAGAAAAACTGAAGTCCTAAAGTAAATGTGCGAAATGAACAAACAAAAAGAGAAAAAGCATTAAATATCGATCCAATATCACTTAAAACTCTCCACCAAATTACACTCTGGCTGCAACTACGAACAACCGATCAGACACGTGGGAAAATGAAGATTCGAAGTTCGATTTAACCCTTTGCAGCCTGAATTATTTTTCAATTTTGTCGTCCACAACTGTTTTATATGAAATTTGCTTTAAAGGATAGTTCCTCGACTGATAGCTTTCAAATTTACTTATATTTGTTACTTTTATTTATTTGCTGATGTCGAGCTACAAAGGAGTGCAAAGGGTTGAGGGACTAAATCGAATCTAAGAAGGGGGAGAGTGTGATGCGACACTTTGAAGACTGACACCTTTCGATCAATCGATAATCAATAAGACGCGAACAATAGTGACTGACCTCCCAAGAAGTTAAGCATGCCACTTCCGCTTCAATTTTTGTAACACAAAAGAAGCAAAGCTCAATAAAGAATCAGTCGTCATTATTATTCATAATCCTGCTGAGAGTTCAGTTTCCTCCTCTAACAACTTAACTCTCATCCACAGAATTCTGAATTTTAAATAACAAAACGCTTTCAAGAAAGCAAAGAATAGTAATTAACATTTTCGCCACGATGCTAGCAATGGCAGTATCGTATAAGTGGATGCGATGGAGGAATAAAAGAAGAAAGTTGCACAAAGGGATTGCTATCCTTGTCTTAACCCTTTGCAGTCCGAATTATTTTTCAATTCTGCTGCCAACCCCCTGCTATTCAAAGCGTTTTATTTGAAAATTGCTTTGAAAGACAGTTCTTCCACTTCTGCTCGCAAACAATTTTCTTTGCCAATTATTATTGGCATTTGAGGCAAAAGAAAGACTCGTATTTAACACCTTGCACTCCTTTGTCGAGTGTGACAGTAAATAAAAAAAGAAACAAATATAAGTTCCTTAAATAAAAATTATAACAAAGCTTGAGATCTAATATAATTTTGTTGTTTGCAACAAAAAATGGGGAATTTGGGATAAATTTCTATTCTTCATGGTTCTCTTGTCTCAAACTCTGAGACGCATTCTGTATGTCTTATAATAATAGTTAAAACGTTATCTGCTTTGTGGTATGCAATGCCAAGCGCACATCTAGGAAACTCGACGCAGGACCGAATGTTTATAAACATTCGCTCAACGCGTACAGTGCCAACTCTGTTTCGCCTTGCTCATCGTTTGGCCAGCTACATTATAGTATTATTATAATATTTCATACTGTTAGTCATCGATGACTGACGTAGTTCGAACGAAAAGTTCAGTGTCAGTCACTGATGACTGACGTGGCAGTTAACGCATTAATGAACAAATTAATTTTAACCCTTTGCACTCTGCTCCTTTCTGAGTGTTAGAAATAGAAACTATTGTTAAAATAGCAGTATTCTAATAGTAATTTCTATGGCTGATGTCTCTCAGCGATAGAAAATTTCCAGGAAACACGCATTTCTCAAAGAGCTGCGATGGAAAAAGTCTGACATCCGTAATCACTAATCAATGCTGATGACTGCAAAGGGCTAACAATTATATTGAAAATTTGTCGCAATCTACACTCGTGGAACTTGTTTCTTCATTTGCCAACGTCGAATCGCACTGTACGAAGCACTGCAAATGGTTAACGCTCGTTAACGTGCAATCGCGGCTAAACAGGGAGAGGAAAATACTCTTGCGCAGCTTTTTACTGCCCTATCGCTTTTTATTCTACAGCTTTTCACTTCTTTATCATTTTTCACGCCCACTTCCGTGGTCCACTCTTACGTGTCTACGCTTCGATCGCCATTTATCGATGATCGCGGGTCTGCGCCCGTCGCTCGTACTTACTTGTCATGTATGTGATGTACTGCGAGTCGCTGATGTTCCCTGAAAGAAGCACGTTGAGTCTAGTCGTCCCGTCGTCGCGGGGAAAGCGACGCGGGCCTTGAAGCGAGCGTTTTCCGCTCGTCGCGCGTGAGTACTGCGATCTGCTGGTGTTTTCACTCGCGAAACGGGCGAACAGAACGGAAAGCAGCGCGGACCGGAAGGAGGAACCGTCCTCCGAGCAGCGGCTCGGTCGACTGAGCTCTCAGAGGAGCTGCGAGCAAACCGCGTGCGTGTTTACCTGCTCGCACACGGTCGAGTTCGTGGAATCGTTTGATAGACTGTCCGTCGCCTCGAGCTCGCAATGTTTTCGCGTGAAATATTTATTACTCGACTCGAAGCGCCCCAGGGCCTCTGTTGCTCCTACGGACGTCACCTCTTTGTATTTTTCATCGCGTCGTTGCGTATGAATCGCTAATACAGCGCGGTTGGTCTGCGTGGTTAACGCGATTCCCTTTGGCGGGATAATGTTTGGTTTCAACGTTGCGACGAGGAAGCATATAGATTGGATAAGAATTATTTGAATAAAAGTTTTTTAATGAACCACGTTTTTATAATTATTTTTCTTAGCTCTTAGTACAGACAGTGCTGAAAATTTGTTGTTGCTTTGTGTCTGTTCGTCTGTGAATGCGATAGATGTAGTATTAATTCGGATGATCCAAATAAAATAAGAATAATAATACAGTATCGATGTATAACACTGTCCCTAAAAGAAACAATTCCCCCTCAAACGTATCCCATAAACGCACGCACGATACACCCTAAAACCACCCCGATCAGTCTCCTCCGACGTCCACCCATTAACGAAACGTATCACCGATTTTTTCGCCCACACGGAGCCGTCTCCTCGATAACTCTCGGATCGAGCGATCTGCGAACGCCCCCAACATTTTTCTCCGCCGCCATGCATCTTCCCGCGTTTGAAAAATTCCTCCTCGCCCTCGACCACGCTCGGGACCGACGCGTACACCGATTCGAGTCGATGGTGTGATGCTAGTTTCCCAGCGAACGCGTGCGAATCGCCAAGAAAACACCCTCGACGATTCTTAGCGATTATTCGAACTCGCGAAGAAAACACCCTCGACGATTCTCAGCGATTATTCGAATTCACGAAGAAAACACTCTCGACGATCTTCAGTGATTATTGAACTCGCAAAGAAAAAATCCTCGACGATCCTCAGCGGTTATTCGAATTCGCGAAGAAAACATCCTCGACGATCCTCAGCGGTTATTCGAACTCGCGAATAAAACACTCTTGACGATCCTCAGTGATTATCGAACTCGCAAAGAAAAAATCCTCGACGATCCTCAGCGGTTATTCGAATTCGCGAAGAAAACATCCTCGACGATCCTCAGCGGTTATTCGAACTCGCGAATAAAACACTCTTGACGATCCTCAGTGATTATCGAACTCGCGAAGAAAACACCCTCGACGATCCTCAGCGGTTATTCGAATTCGCGAAGAAAACACCCTCGACGATTCTCAGTGGTTATTCGAACTCGCGAAGAAAACACCCTCGACGATCTTCAGTGATTATCGAACTCGCGAAGAAAACACCCTCGACGATACTCAGCGGTTATTCGAACTCGCGAAGAAAACACCCTGACGATCCTCAGTGATTATCGAACTCGCGAAGAAAACACCCTCGACGATCCTCAGCGGTTATTCGAACTCGCGAAGAAAACACCCTCGACGATCCTCAGCGGTTATTCGAACTCGCGAATAAAACACTCTTGACGATCCTCAGTGATTATCGAACTCGCGAAGAAAACACCCTCGACGATCCTCAGCGGTTATTCGAATTCGCGAAGAAAACACCCTCGACGATCCTCAGCGGTTATTCGAACTCGCGAATAAAACACTCTTGACGATCCTCAGTGATTATCGAACTCGCGAAGAAAACACCCTCGACGATCCTCAGCGGTTATTCGAATTCGCGAAGAAAACACCCTCGACGATCCTCAGCGGTTATTTGAAGTCGCGCGAGCGAATCGCGAAGAAAACACCCCTGACGATCCTCAGCGATTATTCGAATTCGCGAAGAAAACACCCTGACGATCCTCAGTGATTATCGAACTCGCGCGAGCGAATCGCGAAGAGAACACCCTCAACGATCCTCAGCGATTATTCGAACTCACGAGGAAAACACCCTGACGATCCTCAGTGATTATCAAACTCGCGCGAGCGAATCGCGAAGAGGACACCCTCGACGATCCTCAGCGGTTATTCGAACTCGCGCGCGCGAATCATAAAGAAATCATCCCCGACGATCCTCAGCGGTTATTCGAACTCGCTTGCGGGGGTGTGTGGGTGGCGCGTATCGGCGCATAGCTGACCTATATACCTTTGCCCGCGACCGGAGCGTGATTCCAAAGCGAGAGAGATTCGTATCGCGATCACGGCTGCGCGAGCCAGGCTACTTTCACCTGGATGAAACGATGCCGGGGAGAGGAGCGGCACGCGAGCGAGCGAGCACGCCCCGATTCGCTTCGTTTACCGTTCAGCTCGTACGCTGTGTGCATCCCCCTATTTATTTTTCATCGAAAGCCCGCGCGGCCCGTCTCTATCGAATTTGACACCGTTCGAAACCGCCGCGTTCCTTTTATTTTCATCTCGCGGCCCGTTTCTTCTCCGACGCGTCCGGGTTTCGAGCCGCGTCCAGGCCTCGCGTCGATGGTTCGTCCAGCGGGACGACTTCCTCGCGGGAGCCGCTGATCGATGCCCGATCGAGGCGTTGAAAAAAGGC
The DNA here is from genome assembly GCA_963969225.1 of Xylocopa violacea. Taxonomy (NCBI): domain Eukaryota; kingdom Metazoa; phylum Arthropoda; class Insecta; order Hymenoptera; family Apidae; genus Xylocopa; species Xylocopa violacea. The sequence continues at coordinate 30,352,136 of CAXAJV010000004.1, forward strand.
CCTGCGAGGACGGTGAGTCGCGCGGCGACGCGGAATAATTCACCAGGACCACGCGAGCGAACGCGGGTTACGATTCGTTGGGGGTGTTCGCGGCGATAATTAACGGCGCTCCGTGGAGCGGGGCGTAAATAAAAGTTCGTCGGGACGCGGCTGGGATCGATCGCGGCACGAACGGGTTGTAAGGGGACTCGGGACTAATTTTTCGCTGCGAGAATCCAGCTCTGTGTCTCGCAGCCGTTCGATCATCGTCGCGAATGGGCGAACGAAAACGAGAGGACCGCGGTGAACTCGCGGGGAAGGAGGTACCCGGTCGGGTTCTCGGTCGAGATTTCGTGGCGGGTGGAAATAAACGACGGGACGGGAACGGAGGCGAATCGATGGCTTCGAGCCGGATTAATTTCGTGGAATCGCGAGCCTGGACTCGAAATCACGTTTAACGTTCGAGCGTGTACGGTCTGCGGGGCGGACGGCGGTCAAGGGGATGGGTTCCTCGCGGGATTCGTGATCTACGATATTGGCGTGGCCGGTTGAGACACGAGGGCCTGGCCACCGACACGAATCCGTGACTTTGCGGCTGCGATCCGAGCCGAGGACCGCTGAACGTTCTCGAAACACCCCCGTGGCCTCCTGTCTACGCTAAACCGCTGCTACGCGGAAGGGAGTCTCTCCTAGGACCGTCCAATCGCGCTCGACTTCGCCATTTTTACGTCCTAACCGCGCGGGTCGGATTTACGACGACACGTTGCTACTAAACGTGAGGGCGTAATAAAATGCAGCGATTCGATCGAGATCTGCACTAATTCGAGAAGCATGAAGATACAATTGAAAATAAAGTCTAAAAGTCGCGGTTCGAGCCCATCGCTACTTCCTTCCGCGTCAAATCGTGCATCTCTCGTATTCACCGCACGGCCATCGATTAACAGAACCATCTGGACACATTGGAGAAGTCGGATAAGAGTCTACGAGCAACGCGGACGATCGAAGCTCTTCGCTCTCCTCTTTCAGAGGCTCGCAAATGTGGTCTCCGAGAAGTGGCTCGACGAGGAGCGCCACCCTCCTACGGGGTTACGTGGCTGGTCCCCCTTCGCGGGGAACAAAAGTTCCCGTCGATTGCCCTAAAATCGGCCCATTGTGAGCACAATGGGCATACCTTGGCGGCGTGACCGAGCGCGATCGGCGATCGAGTCGCCTCGGAGGGCGAAGCTGGGGCGAGGGGCGACCAATTGTGTCGATGGCGGCCACTGTCGTCGTCGGCAGTTCCCGTGGCGCTCGAATAGCCCGCGCGGTCTATACCGGACCGCTAAGAGGGTGGAATTGATTAAATAATTGGCCCCTTAGATCGAGGGACGTGGGAGGGGGTAGGTTAGTTTCTGGAATGAATACGCTGGCTCTTGGCCAAGGCTCGTTCGAGCTGTCGAGGGTCCTGAACGGGGGGAGGAAGGAAGAAGGGCGGAAGGGGTTGAAAACCACTCCTTCGCACGAAGTACCGTCGCGGGAACAGCGTCGGTACGCGGCTCGATAAAGCGAGGGGGCAGGTTTCCCGCTTTATATCCGGGAGACTCGAGTTTAAATACTTCTTGCGCGGATGTCGCGTCATCGAACGCGTCTCGCGAGCGGTTCTTTGTCGAATGTGACTCGACAGCGCTAAATAAGAAAAAGTAGCGAATATAAATAGCAACGAAGTTTTAGAGTTTGCAACAGTCGAGGAATTGTCATGCAACTGACAACATTTCCAAGTAAATTTTAAGCGAATTTCAAAAGAAACACTTGAAATAGTAGGGGATTCTTGGCGACTGAGCTACTAATCGAAGAATAATTCGAACTGCAAAGGGTTCACCCTTCGCGTTTCGATCCTTCCTCGAGAGTTAGCAATAGGAAATAGGTTTCTATTTCTGGCAGATAAAGATAGCAATATTTTAGCAATATTTCATCAAAAGTTTCTATCGCCAACGACTCCCAGCAATGGAAAACTCGAGCGGAACGTGGGTTTTCCAAAAAGTCAGCGAAATAAGCTCGACCTCCGTAATCGATAATCAATATCGATGTCCCCTCAGAGGCGACATCCGAGCGCAAAGGGTTAATTAACGTCCCAGGGCGCGGGAACGAGCGCCCCAACCGTGGAACAGGATCGACGATAACGCGACGGCGGAGAGCGTAGCGCTGCGAATTTTCCGCGCTCTCGAGCCGTTTGTTTATCGCGACGAGATAAGATACGCCGCTGGTGTTTCGTCCATACATCACGTGGCGGCCGTCCTATTACGAAACGCGCGCGTACGAGGATCTCCTCCGTTTTCAAGCCCAGCCGGTTGCCGCGTTTTGTGCGCTGTCGCTCTCTGTTCGTTTTTTGCAACGCGAATCAGAGGGATGGACGAAGGGAGCGGGGGGTGCTGGAGTCGCGATCGGGAAAGCGGATAATGGAAATGCGACCCAGTAACAAGAGCCCCGTAATTTCAGCCGGCTGGCAAGCTGGCGATTCGGTCAGCCAGCCGTTAACACCCACGACGCGTTAAAGACCTCGAGAGACTTCGCGTGATAGGCCTTCGAGAAACTCGTTCCTGGTGATGGGAGGCGCGCGATTAAAGCTGCCATACCAGCCGCGTGTTGCTGCGCTAATTAGAGCCTGGTTTCCATGACGCGTTGCTCGGTTGTTCGACGCTGATGCACGGAACGGACAACTTCAATCGGACTCGTCGACGAAACAATCGCGTTCCCGCAGTTCGCGGAACCCAGATCGATCGACTTTCAGCAATTTCTGCCCGACGGGATCGCGGGGTGGCTTTCTTTCCTCCGCGTCCTGGCGCACGCTCGTTGTTCTAGGCGAACAGAAAGGACTTAGGGGTTTTAGGGTCCGCGTGTTCGACAGCCGCGTCGATTGGGGCGGTGACTAGGTTTATAAGGCTGAAGCGTGTTGCTTTGGGTCGTTGCGAGGGTTAGAGACGAGGGATGGGAAGGAACAGAAGGGGAGAACAGTTGTTTCGGGTCGCTGTGAGTGTAGAGAGAAGGGGTGGGATGGAAAGAGAGGGAAGAGCAGTCGCTTCGGGTCACTGTGAGTGTTGGAGAGGGATTGGAAGAACAGAGGGGAAGAAACGTTTCGTCCTGGGCCTGCTAGCGGACTTATCAGTAAGGCCAGCTAGTAGACCATGTTTTAGACGCGAGGATGTTAGGGACATGTCGCAAAATTCTATATAAAGGAATGGAGTCGGAAATCCTTCTAGCAGTGGATGTTGGAGGACCACAATGCGGACGTGATCTTCCATAAACCCTGTCAAACCTAGCAAAAGCAAGGAAATTCCAGTCGAGAGAGTAGAAGGTGGGTCTTTTCGAAAAGCGCCTAATTGGCGGAGAAGAACGCCTGCGGATTACAAAACAAATATAAACTTCAAATAAAACCTTAACACTCAGTGCAAAGCGCTCTAAATTCATCTAGTTGAGTGAATGTGTCACTGAGTAAAGTTATTAACCCTTTGCATTCGGCTCTTCCACGAGGTTTAGTGGTAGAAACTATTGCCAAAATAGCAATATTTTAGCAATGGTCATAGCTCACAGCAATGGGAAATTCCCCTTTCAATAGAAAACCTCGGGAGGTTAAGCAGAAACTATGTTTTCCTTAAACCACCTGCTTCGAATCCCGTAGACGACAAAATCCTCTGACATTATTATCGATATCGCCAGTTTATTTCGAGGAGCAGTTAATCGATTCGACACTCGCCTGCAGCCGATACGGGACGGTCGGCACTGGGACCACCCTTTCGACGCCGATCAGGAGGTCCACGGAGGGAAACGCGGCGGTTCTGCGTAGTCCTCGAAGAGATAATAGACATAAATATTCGCGGGGTTTTTTGGATTTATATTTCGGCGCGTATCAGCCATCTCATTTGCATGGGGAATTCACCACGCTGCGGTTACGCGCGGCTAGACGCGCGAGGGTGAGGCGGATGATCGCGAGCGGCGTTGGGTCGAATCGAGGCTGGGACAAAAGGAACGACCAGAGTGGCAGAGAGAGAGAGAGAGAGGGAATGGAGGGTGGAGGGGAAGAGGAGAGACCAGACGGAATGAGAAATGGGTGGAAAAACGAAGGGCAACGGGCGCGGAAGATATAGCCTGGCCCGATATAACTCCTGACTAAGCTGCGCTATTGAAAAATGATATTCTAGTCCCGCGAATGAAATATTATCGCTTCCTATTCCGTCGTGCGAGCGCGCGCCACCCAGATCCGCCCTTTCGCTCCTGACTCCGAGGATACTTGAACTGTGCTCGTGACCGATCGCCTCGAGTTCGTCTTTCTCGAGAGCCACGGACAATTAATGACCCGCGACACATTTTCTCGCGTCGTGAACGAAGCGTGAATAGGTGCGAGAGATCAGTGCGTCGAACCCGTTCGCTGGACCAGCGATTGGCAAACTTATTAGTCAACGAAGCCAAATATCAACAGTGCAACGATTCAGATTTATTCACCTTTTTTTACCTTAATAAACTTTATTTCAAGCTTCGAGTCTTGGTCAAGGTAGAAACGAAACCGAATGAAACTGAATTATACTTAAACCTCTGGAGGAACATTAGCATCGATTAGCGAGATTTAACTTATTCCACCGCGGGTTTCTGAGAAATTTTCCGAGGTTTTCTATTGAAAAGGGAATTTTCTATTGCTGTGAGACATTAGCAATAGAGACCATTGCTAAAATATTGCTATTTTGCAATAGTTTCTACCGCTAAACGTCGTGGAAGAGTCGAATGCGACACAAGATTAAACAGTAAACAAGCTATCCACAAAATGGAGTCATGGCGATCGTCATTCGCGACAGAGTCGCGCTCAAATGGCCAAAGAGTCGCGGTTTGCCAACCCCTTCGCTAGCAGGGAGGGAAAATCCGATGGGATACGCGGAGGCGTCGATATTTGGCGAAACTGTGCGCTTCCTCCTCCTCGAGGAAGAGATTATCAGCGTGAATCGCGAACGATTCGAGCGAAATGTATCGAGCGTACGGGCGACTACGCGCGCGGAGCCCGGAAAAGGTCGAATACGTTCGAGTAATTCCTTTTTACGGGTCTCTCAGCCCGTTCCGGCAGCAAACGTTCGTGGCGCAAGAGAAACATAAGCGGCGAGAAAGCAGCGGGGTCGCGGAGGGCCAAACGAGCTGAATCGGTGGAAAAGAAATCCGCGCGAGGCGGCCAGGCATCCGCTGGTTTTCCACCCCCCTCGCGCGACTGCACAACCGCGGCTGCGAAAAGTTTTTACTTCAGTTTTATGATTTAAATCGCGCACTCCGCGATATTCCGCCATCTAAGGGTGGATTGGAAGCAAGGGGGCGGCGCGATCGAGTCAGCAGTTGATTTTACGCTTTATTTTTATGATCGTATGCAGCTTCCCGCTCGTTCCGCGTACGCGCACCATCTTGTCTCCTTCGTCGCGGAAGACTGTCGCGATATCATCGTGCGAGTGCTCGAAAATATTTTACACGACCCTCTTGCTGTCTCATCTGATCCTCGAGTGCCGCCATTTCACTTTCTTTCGAGCTTCTCGAGGGTTTGCGATTAATTCGCGATCCAGCGTCCGAGCGAATCCTTCGAACCGCAGTTTTATGGTTCTCCTGAATCGTTCGAGGGAACCAGCCCAAGGGAGTGGCTACGAACACAGTGAACACAGATCGCAACGGCGTCTGCGCGCGCGCGTCCTCGCCGTTCCTCCTCGTGTCTCGCAAAACGCACCCGATGACGACGCGTGTGCGTTTCGGTTGGCTCGCGGTGAACCGCGCGCTATGATCAGGACACCGTAATAACGAGAAAGCATAAATTGACAATTTGTCCCGGGGTATTGGTTTGCCCGGTTGCAGGCCAGGTCAAACGAAATAATTGGTGCTCCCCGTCAAGTGCCCCTCCGCTCCCTTTTAACCCGCCCCGTCCCAGCCGCAGTCTCCGCAAACCCTGCTCGATTCTCCTTTACCACCATCGACACGAGAAATAATTATCCGTCCAGACTCAGTCGAGGGAGAGTTCCTCACCTCTAATTCCGTTCCTACGAATTTCATCTCGTATAAATATCCGAGGGTCTCGTCTTCGATCTGACCCAAAATCGTCACCACGAGATGGTGCTTTATTCGAGGAACAGACGGGTTAAATTTAAGCTCGCGTATTAAAAAAAAAAAAATAACGATCGTAGCGAAAGATAGGACGCTTTTCGTGTCTCGAGGAAACTTGACCCAGTATCAGCGATGTTAACCGAGGATCGCGGACGGTCACGAACTCGCGACGCCATTGCGGCTGGGCTCGAGGACTCTTCGTGATATTTCTACACGCGCGCGTATCAGTCGAAGAACGGGCGCGGGTAGTTATACGCTCGATTCGGTACGAATGGGCCCCAACGGAGGGCGAGTCATAAACCTTTCGCTGGGATTTGGAACGCGACCGTTCGGCTTTCCGAACAATTTGCTCGGATGCTCGCGAGGCGACGCGACCCCCGCGATTTTTGGTCCCGATTCACGAGCGGATCGCGGAGGAGGTCGCAGCCACCGCTTGGAGAGAAACGCGAGTAGGAGGATCGTTCCCGTGATTCGTCTACTGCGAGCCAGATAAGACGTGGCTCGTCGAGCACGTGCAAACAAACTGATAGATAGGAATCTTCTCGACGAGTCGGGAAATATTCGGGAGTCTCTGAAATTTCCGTGATTAACCCTTCGCAGTCCAAAGATTGTTTCAGAAGTGTTGCAGTTTATTTTCAGTAAATTTAATTTATTTTCATTGTATATTAACCCTTTGCACTTGGATGTCCCATCTGAGGGGACATTAGAATTGATTGACACCGCAGCTTCTTGAGAAATGGCTAATTGTGGGACACATTGGCAATAGAAACTATTGTTAAACGTCAGTTGAGTCAGTTGAACTGTTCTAAAAATTGCTCTAAAAATCTGAAAATATTACAATTTGTAACTAAGTCGTTGTGAGGGTAAAAATCAAACTGCGAACTAATGATGAGGGAGACAGTCGAATTACGCTATTGGACGACATACGAGACTAAGTGGCCGCCCCAAAATCGAAGGTGCGATGGTCTCAAAAAGAGTTATCGCTGGTTCGAATCAAACCAAAGCAAGAGTTATTTACATATGGCCAAAAGTGCCTAGCAAATGGCGCCAACGTGGCTGGCATACCCATTCTGGCGCACACAGTGCCCGCTTTCAGAACGCTTCAATTGCTTTAGAGGGACACAGTGTGTTGAAATATGTATTGAGACACAACAGAAAAATGTGCAAGCCTGTATTCTATGGATACCAATTTTAGATTCAAAAATCAAAAGAGAAAACCTACTCGCAGCAAGAAAGCGTTTGTCCCAGTACCAGCACGGTCTCGCTGTAAATAAAACGTGCACAGCGTATATAAAGACGTCAATTACTCCATTCGTATGAAGAATCGAAACGAAAGCGGTTATTTACTGGCAGAGGAAATTGCCCAGTCAAATTGTTCCACAACGCCGTGCGTCGCTCGACGGCTCAAGTACGGTGCACCGGAAATTTAGTTAGAATCTTTTGTCCAGTCGACGTATTCATCGCACACCCCCTCCTCAGCTTTCATTCGATAAGCGTTCGGAAGCGTCGAGCTTGGACACGGAAATCCAAGAACAAGAATATCGATAGCTCGCTCGACGAATCGAGGACCACGATTCGAGCCTGGAATTCGAGGACGCGCGATAGCCAAGGGTTGAAACCGCCTACAGTCGCTGAGCTATTAGCTTAATAATTCGCGTGTCCACGATTTTAGCGAGGATTCGTCATCGAGACGCAGTGATCTCCTGGAGAAAAGAATTCAAGAATATCGATAGCTCGCTTGACGAATCGAGCCTGGAATTCGACGACGCGCAATAGCCAAGGGTTGAAACCGCCTACAGTCGCTGAGCTATTAGCTTAATAATTCGCGTGTCCACGGTTTTAGCGAAGATTCGTCATCGAGACGCAGTGATCTCTTGGAGAAAAGAATTCAAGAATATCGATAGCTCGCTCGACGAATCGAGTCTGGAATTCGACGACGCGCGATAGCCAAGGGTTGAAACCGCCTACAGTCGCTGAGCTATTAGTTTAATAATTCGCGTGTCCACGGTTTTAGCGAAGATTCGTCATCGAGACGCAGTGATCTGCTAGAGAAAAGAATTCAAGAATATCGATAGCTCGCTCGACGAATCGAGTCTGGAATTCGACGACGCGCGATAGCCAAGGGTTGAAACCGCCTACAGTCGCTGAGCTATTAGCTTAATAATTCGCGTGTCCACGGTTTCAGCGAGGGTTGGCCATCGAGCCGCAGCGATCTCAGGGAGAGAAGGGCGCTCGTGCCGCCCAGCCAACGAAGAGGAGAGTTTACCAAGAAAGTCAGAGGCGTACCACGAACACGCACAAACCACGCGAAGCTCGCATTTTTCAAACGAGCCGGGCGCGATTGCAAGGAATCTGATAACAGCGGTCGCCGGGGGGGGTCTAGCTTTCGTTTGATCGTTCGCCCAAGACGCCAGCGGGTGCTCCACGACTCTTGATCGTTCTATTTTGTACTTGTTCGCCAATCGATTGCGTCCATTAGCGTCCAGGATCGCTGCGAGGTTCCCACGCGTTCCTCCAACGGTAGCTTCTAGTCTTCGCAGCGCGCGGAGGGGAGATATTGTTGGCCGCGGGTCATAAATTCGAGCGCGGTGGGCTGGCGGAGGAGCCGCGAGTCAAAGAGCGGAAGCTTCGCCTTAATGTTCGCGAAAGCCGGGTAATAACGCGGCTGTGCGGATTTTTCACAGTGACTTGTCAGAATTTACCTTCGCAGAGAGAAAGAGAGAGAGAGAGAGAGAGAGAAACAGTGGAGAGATGGAAGAGCTTTTATTTGCGTTCCCTCCTCGACCAGGTTCGCGCGAGGAACATCGCTGTTCGCTCGATAACCCAACGAGACGAGGATCCGAGGGAGGAGGAGAGAGGATTCTTTTTGCCTTGGACGCGCTCTCGCGGAGGAATTAGACGCGAGGACGGAGAGGGCGGGCGACTCCTCCGGCGAGGGTAAACGCCGACCGATTAGGAGTTTCCCTCTCGTTCCCGATACCAAGGGGAACGAATCGGCGGCCCCCAGGAGCGGAGTGGCCCTCGAGTGTCATCGTAGCTTTTAATTAAGCTTCACTTGCCCGCGCAAACTTTGTTGTTGGACGCCGGGAACGTAGACTCCTCCGGGACAGGGTCAGGTAATTCAGTCTGAACGGACGGGCAGAGGAACGAGAAGTTTATATTGGTAGGACTAGTGCGGGAGTCGCGACGGCTCTATTATTATGTTTCGCGTTTCCCGTCCGCGGCTGTCGACTCTACGAGCGCGTTTCTCGCGCGAGTTGAACGACGACCAGAAGCAACGGAAAGAAAAAAAGGGGAAAGAGAAAAAGGTAAAGAGCCGTGGCTTCGATGGCCGGAAGAAAGCGCGGCGTTCGAGCGGAAACTGGGTCGGCTTTTAATTGCCAACGGCCAACAGTTTGTTCTCGGAACGGCTTCCGTTGGGCCCGCGCCTCGCAGCCGAGCGAGGAGGAATCCACGATTCCGGGCAACGACGCGTTGTTCTTGCCGAAAGTAAGCCACCGTCCGACGGGATCAGCCTTTATTTTCTTTGGGAACTCGACGGAGCTTATCTTGTTCCCAAGTGTTTCGTCGCATTAACGACTAATCCTTTGAAAATAATTACGCCAGGCTCACGCTTGGCGACCCCTCCCCTCGTGGAATCTCAATGGCCTGGCTTCCGTTAAGGACAAAATTCGCCCGCGTTCTCCTGCCTCGCGCGAGAGTCTCTCGAGCGTCGCTCCGCGCGACCGTCGACGCCGGACCAGCGACGGACCGTCGTAAAAAAAAACGCGAACCACCCATTAAGGGACGCGCCGCGGGAATTTACGAACTTAATATTCAACGCGCGCACAGTTGCGCGATCGAACGAATCGAAAACCAGGCGGATTGAAAATTATCGTGCCAAGTTTCCGCGCCGGGTGGGCCGCGTGGCGCGGCTCGTAGATTTCCGAGCGACAACGCCGGAGAGCATCGCCGACGTGGCGTTGGAGGGCGTCTGGCAAGTTTTTCCCATAAATACCGATTATTAAATGTGGTGACTGGTCGGCGGCGGTGGCCAGGGAGCGCGGAGCCAGGGTTGCGGTCTCGAGAAATGGTCGACCGGTCGGCGATACGATATAGCCAGGGTGGTAGCTCTGCAAGGGTGGACACTGCGAACACCCAGAGTCACAAAGAGAGAGGGAAAGAGAGGCACCAGACCAGAGAGGAACGAGAGTCAGACAGAGGGAGAGAAAGAGGGATAGAGAGAGATAGAGGAGGGAAACACGGGAAACAGGAGGAGGTGGAACAGGGGGTGGCGAGACGGGCGGGACTGGTCGCAGGGTCGTGTTCGAGGCTGGCTTTAATACAAGTACAATGCCAGTGGCGTAGGCTTTATGATGACGAAGAGCACCTGGGGGACGCCGGGAAGCCTGCAATTTCCTCGCTGGCCCCGACCCGTCGCGCACCTGTACCACTCGCCCCGCACACACACGCCCGCTCCACGGACGCGCGCGCTACCCTCCGCGGCTTCCGCGCGGCCAGCGCAGCGCGCCGCGGTTGCTGGGGACCAATTTGTATCCGGCGCCGTGGAATCGTGGTGATGCGTCTTCGATAATCTCTTTGGGAATTAGCCGGCGCGCGTTTTGCCCGTGAAACCCTCGAGCTGGGACGCGCAGGGACGAAAGCCGGTGCTGGTGCCGCGTAAGCAGCGCGCGGTTGTCGCAGACGATGGTATCGAAGGCTTTCAGGGACGCTCGTAGATGGTCGATAAGGCTGGTTTCCTTTCACGGGAAACGCACCGTCGTCTGCACGCGCCCAGAAATGGCCGAGGCGGGAAAGGACGCTGGACGAAGACGAACGCGAAGAAGGAACGAGGCGACGGATCGTTAAACCTGGCAGAACTTTTAATCGTCGCTGGTGGTCCCTTAATATTTGCGTACGAACGACGCTGAACGTCGGAGGTGGAGGCCCGTGGGAACCCGCGATGGACGTTGTTTCCTTCGCGCGGTGGTCGAAAAAGTGTCTGGTCGCGGGAGGAGCCGAAATTGACTCGATACCTCGACGAGCTCGACCGAGCGTGGAACGCGCGCGACGCTGGAATCGAAAGCTAACAACGGATGCGTCGGATTTTTCGTAGCCGGAAACCGGGGGTGCGGGGCGCGGGAGAGACGTCGGCGAACAAACAGACGAGGGACGCGCGAAAGGCGAGAGACGGAGGGCGTTACAAGATTTCCCGACCGTGTATATATTTGTTCGCCGCGCGCAAACTTTACGCGCGAGCACGCGCGCGCGCTCAGCAAGAGCGGAGGCGTCGGGGACGCGGCCCGTGGGAGAACGGAGGCGGAACGGGGGTGGCGAAAAAAGCGCGCGGGGGCGTAAAGAAGACCGCGGAAGAAACCGCTGTCGACGGGCGAAAGAGGTGGCGGAGCGAGCGCGAATTCCTGGGGAACACGGAAAAGTTGGTAATTAAAGCGCGAGGGGAGAGGGCGAGGGGACGCGGTGGATCGTCGACTGGGGCCGCGCGTGAGAAACGATAGGCAGAACGGAGGAGAACGGGGTGAAAGACAGAGAGGGTGGGAACGGAAACCGAGGCAGGGCGAGCGAAAGACCAAGGGAAGCCGCCCAGGAAAATGCATGGAAATGTATTCCCGGGAGCAAAGGCGCGCCGAGGGTGAAACCAAGAGACCAGGAGACGGATAGGGAAGCGCGGGAGGGGGCGGGTGGAACGGAGGGGGGGGGGCGATGACAGAAACTGCGACCAGGGCGTTGAAGATATTATAAGGGTTGAAAAGCCGACGCCACCCTGTCGCCAAGAAATTATGCCTGATTCTTCCAACTAGCCGTGCCCGGAGGCGCTGCCGTTTCCATCCCTGTCAGGACGCGTTGCCCCGCGTCCCCGATGTCAAGATGCAGCGATTTCTCTCTCCCTCTCCCTGCCTTTTGTTCCCTTTTTACCATCCGCGTCCCTATTCTGTCGAGCAGTTTATTCGGATTATCTTGGCCGTTTCTATCGCGCCGCGGAGACGAGCCGAGTTACCATCGACGACCAACCCCTACCGCCGCCTGCACCCCTTCTTTTCTCTTATTTCAATTTTCCTTCCCTCGAATTTCCATCACCGTCGTCGCAAACGGTTTTACGCGATTACGATTATACAAAAGTTTCTTAAATTAAAATGCCTTCTGGAGATAAAAGATATAATGGGTCGTTTACAATGCACTTTGTTTCAACTTGATAACTCGATTGGCTCTTGGTAATCGGATGAGAGAAACGGCGTTCGAATTTAAGAGAGAGAGAGGGAGAGAGAGGGACTCGTTGACGTGCACACACGTACGTTCCGCCCGAGGAGGAACCCAACCACACCCTTCAGCTTTCCCTTTATTAAGCTCACGGACTTTGCTCGCTTCATCACCCACCTAATTTCTCCCTTTGTCCTCCTCCACTTCGGTGTAATTCGAACGAGGACTCGGGGAACACAGGACGCCTCTCTCTTCCTCTCTCTCTCACTCTCTCCTCCTCTTTCGCGAGCCAGCGAGTGGTTCACGAACGGGATTTCGGCAGTGTCACGCGGATATAATTTGCCAGGGCCATCGACGTGTCGTGCTTTCGGCCGTTTTCCCCGTCCCGGAACGAACACGCCCTTCGCATAAAAAATTCGCCGCGAGTTTTCGTCGCTAGCGCGGGAACGAGAGGGAGGGGAGGAGGAGGAGGGAACGAAGCGTTGACAAAACAAAATTCAGAGCCCGCCAGGCGCGCGCTGCGCGGAATTTCGAATGACCCCGGGTCGGGGCCTGGACGGTCCGCGCGGGCGGGGCGCTGCGCACCCGGAATTCGCATGAAAATCGAAAGGGTTAACTGGTCTGGCGCGCGCGCGCGCGCCCCCCAGAATGGGGCGAAATTAAACGATTCACAACGCATTGCTGCGAGCGGCTGTGCCTGTTAACAGTTTGGTAGTTAGAAAGCCATTCACCCGGTCGATTCCAGGCTGGCTTCGCTTTCTTCCTAATCCGGGTCACGAACGAGCAACCACCTAGGGTGAGAGCAGCGGGGTTGGTGGAAACGAGGAAAGTAACCGCTCCGGGTGTAACGTTCGAGCCTCCAACCCTTTGTATCGGAAATTTTCCGAGTTGCTTCGAATTGACAATTCAGAGTCGCTCTCTGAACTTAACCCTTCGCCCTCGAGAGGCGATTCCTAGTTGCCACTGGTGATTTTCACGCGGCGAGTCGAGTGTTTTCCTTGTCGATTGATTTTGAGCTTCGAAGACTTGCGAAAATAAATTTCGGAAGCGAAATTAGCTTGAACGAAGATGAGTTTGATTTTGGATCGTTGAAAAAGTCTCGCGAGACTCTGATAATTCGAAATGGACAGATTGTGACGAATAAAATGCAAAAGCAGCAAAATAAAAATAAAATAAAATGGTTAAAATGTTTCGATCATCTCGAAGAAAGTCCTCGAGCGCAAAGTGCTAACACTTTCTTCGAAATCAGGTGCCTCGATCTTATTATTCGCGCGAAAGCCACCAACCACGACTTCCGATATTATTTCGAGACCATTACGATGCAAGCCGGGTCCCGCAAGAAGGGGTTAACTTTTGGCCCCTGAAATTCCTCCGACGTCGTTAGTTTCCAAGAAGCTAGTTTACTATCGATACATCTGAGACACGTCCCTCCGCGGGACGTGAACGCTTTGCGGATAGACGAAATCGTCCGAGGGTGGCGACGACTTTCACGACCCACCCGTGCGGGGTTCGAGGGGCAAGACAGAGGGAGATGGAGAACAGCTTGCAGCGATATTCGTCTCGAGAACTGTAAGCAGGGCTCCCGATTCCCGTGGAAACGGGGGTGTAACTCGGCGAGCCATGAGCGGCCGTTTAGCGGCGAACGCAAACAGCCGATGCGTGGGATCCTTCGGCTGCTACGTCTGCCAGTTCCTCGACGCGCTGACCCGAGTGTATCGACATCGAGGTTACACGGAACCGCATGCCAGTGCGGTCTCTCTTTGTGTGCGCCAGTGGCGGGGCCGCGCAACCAGCGGCCCCAGCGCTCGCTCTATACCCGGCCAACTTAATTTCCCCAATTTCGACCGCGCTTCGTCGACCACACGATGCAATTTATACCGTGCAACCCCTTCGCCGTGCGCGCCACGGTAATATCTCGGCAGGTGAGCGCGCTCGCGACGATTTAGGTGACTCGGACCCATCGTCGCCGCGCCCCAGCACCCTTGGCGAGAGTCCGCCCAGCGCCAGACCATCTTTCCCAATTGCTCGTCAGCCTGTCTCTGGGCCCCGACTCTTGAAGGACTCGTCAGAAGTGCGAACATTCGTCTTGCGAATATGGAATTCTAGCGGAGTTTTAGTGGTACTTTAGTGGAATTTCACAGGACGAACCACCGCTTTAACGCGTTGACCGCCACGCGAGTATGCAAGGAAACCTCTGTCGAGCCACGCGCGTTGGTGTACCGCGTGCGCTTCTAAGATTGAACCTCGATGTATCCGCGTGTACGTGTTGGGCCCGTCGTGGCACAAGATGAGAACGTTCAGGACGAAAAGTTTGGAGACATCAGCAGCTCAAAAACTCACTAATCAATGCTGATCTCCCCTCGGAAGCAAAGGGTTAAGCGCGTAGTCTTCGACATTGCTACACCGTTGTTAGAAGCGAAATAATCTGTGTTCGTCACAGTAAAAAAAAAAAAAAATCGAACATCGCAACAGCGCTTGCAACTGTTTGCGAACAGAGCTAAGCGAAGCTTCTGCCTGCATTTTTGTGGCAGCGAAAGGGTTAAGAGAAAACCTGTCGCGTACTTCTCGAGATCGATCGATCAATCGAAAAGCAACCGATTCCAGCCTTATTTCCGCTGAACGCGAGCCGCGCAACCAGCAATTTCTTCGTCCTTTGTCCAGCGTCACGACACCGCGGACGCAACGACAGCAGGCGGGGAGGGGTGGCGACTGTGGAAGGGTGAATTCGTTCGTAGGCGATTCCACGAAGGAAACTTCGAAATTTCTCGGAGCTCCTATACACGCCCTGAGATCGACGTGACTGACAAGCGTTATCGGGGGAATCCAAAGGCAGGGATCTGGTCGGTAAACAAGCTCGACGTTCGTTCGGATCTGATTAAGGGTTTACGGGGAAAGTAATACACCTAACGAGGCGGAGCACGTAATTACGCAATGGCGTGCCGCGAAAGTATACCCTTCACCGTGTCCATAACCAGTCGCCCTGTTCGTTTCTTACGTGACAGTTTTCCGTTCCTCGACGTCGATTGCCTCCGTTGTGTCGTTGCCAGTCGACGATCGCTATTAGAAACGAAACGCTGAACGACACGACCGAGAAAAGAAACGAGGGGGTGGTCGAGGGGTGGAACGCATGCTCGAGCGAGAGAGAGGGAGGTTTCTCTAAGCTTCTTAGCATATTTCGTCCAAGTTCGCTATTGTTATTGCGACGTCTATTTTTATTGTATTAATTATCCGTTGATCCTCTTACGAAGTTCGAATTAATTGGGTATTTTATAATGAGAGAGAACGCGAACGCGAGGGGTGGAAGTGGCCGGGAGAACAAAGGGTACGGAAAGGAAAGAGGTAGAGCCGGGAAGAACGCGAAACTGTTTGGCTTACCACCAACTTCTCGGGGGCTGCTCTCTCTCTCTCTCCCTCGAGTCGATTTCCCGGGTAATCCCTTAACGGTTTAATGGAACCGACCTCTTAAATTTTTGCTACCGCCTCGACGAGATCGCGAGCGAACCCGCGTCCAAACTGTTGTCTCTCTCGCGGCACGGTAATTACATTACGAGCAGAAACGCGTTAACGATCGCGTGTGCGTGGTACGTGCGTGCGCGCGCGAACGAGAGAGAGAGACAGAGAGGGAGAGAGAGAGAGCACCAGATCCGTTTTCCATAAAAGGAAACGCTCGCCTTTCAACGCCGCCATAACCAATCCGACGCGTACCCGTTTCCACGTTGATATTCGCCACGTTTCAACCCCCGCTAATAGTCCTCACGAGAAAACGAACAAATCGACGCCGCTGGCTTTGCCCGTTCACGCACCCTCGGCTGCACAAGTCGCCCGCGTCCCTCCGCCGCCGATGGGTGTCACGAAACGAGCCGGAAACGCGGTTTTAATAGTCGTCGTTCAAAGGCCAGACCTGGCTTCTTTGACCGAGTCTCTCTCGTCCCGCGTTATCGAACGGCTCGACGTCAAGTTCGAGGGCGAGAGAAAAACGAAAGGGTAGAGGGGCGCATGGGTGGGGACGGGTGCGAGGGTGAAACGGACGGTTTTCCAGAATTCCCTCGACCTCTTGGCTCGGTCCACGAGAGCTTCTGCCGGTATAGTTGCTATCTGATGGTAAGATAATGTAAACTTATGCGAGGCACGCCCGACACCCCGCCGCACCCAGCCACCCGCGCGCACACATACACCCCTCGTTGTACCAGCCAAGCACCAAACTTTGCCGGGTTTAAATATATCACCTCTACCATTACGGTTTAACCATATGCTCCCGCGTCCCACCCGCACGCTCCACGACTACTATACCCGCTAGCCTGCCTCCCCCTCCCCCGACCTGCATCCCCTCAACAGCCCCTGGTCCGGATTTAGATACGACCCCTCTCGTGGCCCTCGTCGAGCGGCTTTCTAAAAAGCTTCTCGACTAATTGAACCCTTCCGCGCGAGCGCCGGCCATTTGCGCGTTTCCAGCTCGATTCGAAGAGGGATAAGGGAGCGCGTTGTGCTTTTTCTTCTTCTTCTTTCTTTGGCGCGCGGTGTTGTTTCGATCGCCCCGCTCTTAAGAGGCGGAAACGTGCCGCGGTGTTTGGGGGTGGGTTTCGTTTCTCGTTCTTGGAGAGGCGTTCTCCGGGATTTCGAGCTAACCCGTTGACTGCCGCGAGTAGTTTCGAGGATGGGCTATTTTTGTAAAATCAATTTTCTTTAACACCCTCCCATGCCAGAATGTACAATGACGTGTCAGAGATTTCACGCGGTTTGAGACTTTAATTTTAAGATCATATCAAATGTTTTATTTCTTATCACTGTACGTATGAAGGTTAGGAAGAAATTAAATGGTACTAACGCGGGAAGTTTCTTTTAATTTAACCCTTTGCGCTCGACGACTTTTTTCGATCGTCTTCTCTGTCGTTAATTTCTTCGCGAACACAATTGATCTCGTCTTTCAGCAGTTGAAAACCAATTTCATCTTTACTCAAGCTAATTTCACTTTTAAAATCCATTTTTGTGGGGCTTCGAAACTTCAAATCAGTCGATGAGAAATTCGAGTTGTATGAAACGCAATGGCGACTGAGAGTCGCCTCTCGAGCGTAAAGGGTTAATCGTACGTCAAGGGGTTAAAACGATGATGTATTTTGGCTAAGTTGCTATGTGTGTTACTCCATGCCACGCCAACCACCTCGCCATAAGAAACTTATGCCAAATATGTCTTGGTTACGTACACACGCCCAGAATGTGGTAATTGGCGTATAAAAAATGACACACGCGACATACTGGACCCAACCAGTGTCCATCACTGATATTAAAAATTAAATCGTCGAGGGTGTCGTGGAGCTCGTGAAAGTTTTCGAAGATTCGAACTATGGCGACCTATTTGAAGAGGGACGAAGAGGTGCGAAGCGTACGTAGGCGTGTGTGCCAAGGTATCACTGGAGCGCGTCTCGCTTCGGGAATTGAGTCATTTGAGCGTTTATCTGCGTATTACGATCAATTAGGGGCAAACGGTAATCGTCGCGAGGTATGCCTTGGCCGAGGAGCGCGCGCGCGCGTCCGCGTTGGAGTCACGTAAACGCAGCCGACTGTAATTTTGCGCTATCATCGCGGTACACCTACCTAATGTCCACCCAGCTCGTCGAGTTATCGCGCGCGTGTGCCCTTAGCCACGTAGATACGACTCTGCGTACAGTCGATCCTTGTCCAAAGAGACGGCACCACCCTCGAGACCATTCGTTTTTCTACTTTGGTCAGAGGGCGTCTCGAAGAACGTTTCGATTCGCAAACGCGTACACGCGTGAAATTCTTCTTTGCACTCTGAGGGGACATTCAGGATTGATTAGTGATTGCGGAGGATTAACTTATTCATATCATGTATTTTTGAGAAATACATGTTTTCACGAAGTTCTCTATTGAAATGGAAATTTTCTATTACTGAGAGACGTTAACAATAGAGACTATTACTAAAATATTGCTATTTTGGCAATAATTTCTATTGCTAACGTCTCTTAGTAATAGATAATTTCCTATTGCCAAAATATTGCTAAAATATTGCCATTTTGGAAATAGTTTCTATTGTTATCGTCCCCCAGCAATAGAAAATTTCCTATTGCTAGAATATTGCTATTTTAACGATAGTTTCTATTGTCCAGGAACGAATCGAGTGCAAAGGGTTAAAGTAATCGACAGAATTCCAAGTTAATTGTCGAACAATCGACTCTGTCGAGCGCGGTGCGTGTATTTTTGTAAATCGTTCCAGTTTCGTTATTAATTACTCAATTTTGCTAGAATTTATCCCGAGCCAACTTTATACGCCTGTATATTTCAGAGATTTATCGAAAACCTCGGACGCGTCGTTTAATTCCAGCAGATTTTGTTTCATAGACAGTCGCGTAGCGCGGATATTTATGAGACCAACTCTGGGCACCTTGAAAAATTTGTCGCACCGACACTGGATCTACCAAACGATCGAAATTACGTTGACGCGCTTTTTATCACGCGATAATTCAGTTCCAAAGCGTTTTGCTTCTTCCTCCATCCTTTCTCGTTTCTCTCAACCTAAGTCGAGTGAATAATTCGGGGCCTCGCAAAATATCAGCAACATTTCGACAGCCATCGCGATTCCACGATTAATATTCTCCAAATTCGACGATATCTCATCGACGGAGTCCATCGTAATCCAAATTAACCTGAACGTTCTTCCCAGAAAAACCAAAATATACATTTTGTGCGTGTCTGAAGAGGCAGGCGAAAGGGTAGTGTAGTGTTGTGTAATTGTGGAGTGCAAGAATTATAATTATTTTCTAAGGGTAGTTTGTGTAATCTAGTAGTTTTAGACACCTAATGGTTAAATTAATAGAAACTATTGCTAATCTCCAGATGGAGACGTGTGCAAAGAGTTCAACATTCCAATCGAACGTCAAAGAAGAACGAAAGTAAAATTTACCAAACCCGTTGCTTCGAGTTCTTCCCTATTTCACCCTCCCCGACCACGATCGCAGTTTAATGCAGAAAACTAGAAACGATCGAATTAAACGTATCATATCCAAGCTGAGAAGAGGATCCTGGCGAGGCAAACGACGTTTACTCGACAGCGTCGTAAATAGTGTAATGTATAAGTGTGGAGTGCAAGAATTATAATTATTTTCTAAGGGTAGTTTGTGTAATCTAGTAGTTTTAGACACCTAATGGTTAAAATAATAGAAACTATTGCTAATCTCCAGATGGAGACGTGTGCAAAGAGTTCAACATTCCAATCGAACGTCAAAGAAGAACGAAAGTAAAATTTACCAAATCCGTTGCTTCGAGTTCTTCCCTATTTTACCTTCCTCGACCACGATCACAGTTTGAAGCAGAAAACTAGAAACGATCGAATTAAACGTATCATATCCAAGCTGAGAAGAGGATCCTGGCGAGGCAAACGACGTTTACTCGACAGCGTCGTAAATAGTGTAATGTATAAGTGTGGAGTGCAAGAATTATAATTATTTTCTAAGGGTAGTTTGTAAATGTATGTGTAATCTAGTAGTTTTAAACACCTAATGGTTAAAATAATAGAAACTATTGCTAACCTCCAGGTGGAGACGAGTGCAGGACGGAGGACGTCAAAGAAGAACGAAAGTAAAATTTACCAAACCCGTTGCTTCGAGTTCTTCCCTATTTCACCCTCCCCGACCACGATCGCAGTTTAACGCAGAAAACTAGAAACGATCGAATTAAACGTATCATATCCAAGCTGAGAAGAGGATCCTGGCGAGGGAAACGACGTTTACCCGACAGCGTCGTAAAGGCGGCCAATGAAGTCGTAGTTTAAACCTGCTGGTCCCGCGTCTCTGTTCGGGTGGCTCCTAAATTTTACGCCCGCGTTTACGCCCGTCCCGCGGCCTCGTTGGCGAATTAATCCGCGGCGTTCGCCTCGGCAACGGGATCGCGGGGAGAGATTTACGTCGACGAGCGGGCGCACAAGCGAGCAAGACGCCTGCGAGAACCGCGCGTCCCCAGGAATCGGTCTCCAGGCACCGCACAGCCCAGACGAACGATCGTTTTTCCGGGTCATTAATCGACGCCGGCGGCTGCGTCGCCCGGGCGAGATAGCGGAATCGTGATCGAATTTAATCGCAAATACGTCTCTGTGTACCCGCGCGGCGTGTTTACACCGCGAGATCGACTCTAATCGAATGGAACCGCGGGGCGGCGGCGCGGCAGCCACGAGGAGAGTGCGATCCTGCAGAAATTCCGCTGTGGAACGGGTCACGGAATCCGTCCGCGCATCCGAGTCGCGGCGGCAGCCAGGCCCGGATGCAATTTACCGGATAAATTGTCGCGGTGAATAACCACCCTCCGGAGGAACCGAAACGTATCTTCCACGCCGCGCCACGAACCCAGCTCGCCCGCCGTTCCCTCCTCTTCTTCCACCCCGCTCGTCCTCCGCCTCTTCGTCGTTAACGCGGCGCGCGCGGACCTGGATGTAGACGAGAGGACTGTATCAAGAATAAGGCGGCGACAGGGGCCGAGTTATTGCGCGTTGACAGAGACGGATCGCAGCTGGCGAAATAATTGCTCGTTTTTACGCGACCGGTCGCGTAACTTTTGTCCCGTCGAGGCGAGCAGCGGGGGTTGGACGAGAGCCGCGCACCGCCGTAGGGGTGTCGCGCTTCCGGTAGACCGAGTCGCGCGATAAGGGCGGCGGACAAACGATATTACGTCGCGCGGGACGGTAATCGACGTCGAGCCGCGACGGAACGGCTTAATTTCATCGAAGGGAGTCGTGGTGCTGGTTGCCTGGAGCGCGCACGCGCGCGCCCTTTTATTTATTTTCATCGACGCGGCCAGGCGGGGACCGAAATTCGTCCGGGTATCGAAAATTTGCCTTTCGCGCCTCGCCTTCATTTAATCCCCAATTTGTACGAGCTGCCAGCACCACGAGCGATCGCTTTCGCCTCCATCCACCCCCGGCCGGCGAACTTTGTGAGAGCAGATTGACGTAATCCCGCTTCAATGACGCGCCAACGGGGGGCGCCGTATAACGTCGAAACCGCCGATCGCTCTGTTGCGGGCTGCGGTCGCTCGTTAAAATAAAACCATGGTTTGTCGGCCCGCTGCGTGATTGATCCGGTTCCCGCCGCAGCGGAACGCCGTCGCGAGGCAAACCACCCCGCGCGCGACGATGCACACGGCTTTAGCCGTCCTTAAACCGCCCCTCTAAGCCGTCTTGGCTTCGGAGCATCGCGTCATCCGACGTCTGCTGCCTCGACAACTACCCCCGTTAAAGCACTGGCAACGAAACGTCACGCTGACCCCATTTTCGGACGCTGCGAACGCGGCGCAAGCTTCGATGTCCCTCGCGAATTCTAATCTACACGGTCCAACCAGATTTTCTTTCGCAACCGACTAATTGTCTTCGCAGTATCCCAACGCTCGCCGAGGACGGCGAAGAAACAAGTTGGAAAGGGAGCTCGTTTAACGGACTTCCGCGAGGAACGCGCGAGAACCGAATGCCGGGGCAACAATCTTGCCTCGCAGCTGGTGATTACGGTCGCCGTTAAATCCGGTCTCCATTAAAAGATCGTGAAACCCCGGAGGTGGGACAGAAAGAGGCGCAAAGAACGCTGCCGCGATACAACGGCCGGATAAAAAGAGCGGGGCGAAACGTCGCGTCGACCCGTTTCCCTTCGCGAGACACAATGTTAGCCCCAGTTCTTCCCGTCGCCATCCCTCGCGAGGGAAACAGGCTTCCGCGCGGAAGAAATGACAAAAGATAGGTCGTCGCTGGTGGATGCCTTCGCGATGGCCGTCCAACGGCCAGACAGTCGATGGCGATGCGCTTTGGCTGCTTGTTTCAACGATCGACGCGTTTTTCCGCTCTTTTCTCTCTGTACAGCGCTATTTTCGTACACATTTGTTCGCGGAGAAGACAACGCTGGTTTTCTAACGGATATAGAAACGTCCGTGTTCACGATTCCCCGTAATTTTCGCAAAAAAATACGGCTGTTCAACCAACAACGCGACGCGGCTATAATTTTCCATTTAAATAATTACATAACGGCTGAGAAAAAATCTCCCGACCGGATGCATTAAATTTGTTTTTAAATTCACGTTACACAAAGGGTCGAAACAGCGGCCGTTCCATTTTCAGCTCGGCGGAGCGGCAAATATTTAATAAAAGGTGAGCTCATCGAAAGCGGTGGCTAATTATCCGGGAACGTATCTCACGAACGAACGAGACAGCGGTTACTTTCGGGATACGACGCGAAGATTGGACGATTCTTTTTCCCACGGACGCTGGAAAATTGTCAATTCTCAAGAATAAACGAGAAAAAGTAATCGACCACCGCCGCGGTTAAATTCCCTGCTTATTAGCCGACTTTAGCCGCGGTCCGCGCGAGCGGTAGCCATTTTTACGGACGTGAACCAGCGTATCCGTCAGACGAGACGCGATTAACATCCACGACGTTTTGGATAACGGATCGCGTTTCTTGTGAGTAAACGCGAAGCGCGCAAGTTCGATACTCGCTAAGGACACGTATGAAGTGTACCCACCCTCTGACATCCTCACAAACCACCCCCTTACTCGAAATCCACGCTTTTGTCCGGAGATCCTTTAATTTAATTGTCAATAGTCCAGAATAAACGAGAGAAGATAATCGTCCACCGCTGCGGTTAAACTCCCTGCTTATTAACCGATTTTAGCCGCGGTCCACGCAAGCGGTAGCCATTTTTACGGGCGACGTATCCGTCAGAAGCGACGCGATTAAAATCCACGACGTTTTGTCGTCGTTCTGGGAAACGGATCGCTTCTCTTGCGGACGAACGCGAAGCTCGCAAGTTCGATACTCGCTAAGGACACGTATGAAGTGTACCCACCCTCTGACATCCTCACAAACCACCCCCTTGCTCGAAATCCACGCTTTCGTCCGGAGACCCTTTAATTTAATTGTCAATAGTCCAGAATAAACGAGAGAAGATAATCGTCCACCACTGCGGTTAAACTCCCTGCTTATTAACCGATTTTAGCCGCGGTCCACGCAAGCGGTAGCCATTTTTACGGACGACGTATCCGTCAGACGCGACGCGATTAAAATCCACGACGTTTTGTCGTCGTTCTGGGAAACGGATCGCGTTTCTTGCGGGCGAACGCGAAGAGCGCAAGTTCGATACTCGCTAAGGACACGTATGAAGTGTACCCACCCTCTGACATCCTCACAAACCACCCCCTCGCTCGAAATCCACGCTTTCGTCTGGAAACCCTTTAATTTAATTGTCAATTCTCCAGAATAAACGAGAGAAGATAATCGTCCACCGCTGCGATTAAACTCCCTGCTTATTAACCGATTTTAGCCGCGGTCCACGCAAGCGGTAGCCATTTTTACGGGCGACGTATCCGTCAGACGCGACGCTATTAAAATCCACGACGTTTTGTCGCCGTTTTGGGAAACGGATCGCGTTTCTTGCGGACGAACGCGAAGCGCGCAAGTTCGATACTCGCTAAGGACACGTATGAAGTGTACCCACCCTCAGACATCCTCACAATCCACCCCCTCGCTCGAAATCCACGCTTTTGTCCGGAGATCCTTTAATTTAATTGTCAATAGTCCAGAATAAACGAGAGAAGATAATCGTCCACCGCTGCGGTTAAACTCCCTGCTTATTAACCGATTTTAGCCGCGGTCCACGCAAGCGGTAGCCATTTTTACGGGCGACGTATCCGTCAGACGCGACGCGATTAAAATCCACGACGTTTTGTCGCCGTTCTGGGAAACGGATCGCGTTTCTTGCGGGTGAACGCGAAGCTCGCAAGTTCGATACTCGCTAAGGACACGTATGAAGTGTACCCACCCTCTGACATCCTCACAAACCACCCCCTTGCTCGAAATCCATGCTTTTGTCCGGAGATCCTTTAATTTAATTGTCAATAGTCCAGAATAAACGAGAGAAGATAATCGTCCACCGCTGCGGTTAAACTCCCTGCTTATTAACCGATTTTAGCCGCGGTCCACGCAAGCGGTAGCCATTTTTACGGGCGACGTATCCGTCAGACGCGACGCGATTAAAATCCAAGGCGTTTTGTCGCCGTTCTGGGAAACGGATCGCGTTTCTTGCGAGCGAACGCGAAGCTCGCAAGTTCGATACTCGCTAAGGACACGTATGAAGTGTACCCACCCTCTGACATCCTCACAAACCACCCCCTTGCTCGAAATCCATGCTTTCGTCCGGAGATCCTTTAATTTAATTGTCAATAGTCCAGAATAAACGAGAGAAGATAATCGTCCACCGCTGCGGTTAAACTCCCTGCTTATTAACCGATTTTAGCCGCGGTCCACGCAAGCGGTAGCCATTTTTACGGGCGACGTATCCGTCAGAAGCGACGCGATTAAAATCCAAGGCGTTTTGTCGCCGTTCTGGGAAACGGATCGCGTTTCTTGCGAATAAACGCGAAGCGCGCAAGTTCGATACACGCCTGGGGACACGTACGAGGCGCGGCCACCCCGCGACGTCCCTCGCAAACCACCCCCTCGCTCGAAATCCACGCTCCCGCCCGGAAATCCTTTAATTTAACGACCGAAATTAGACATCCGTAGAGCTCGGGCAGGTTTTGCGGCGGAACTCGACCCGAGTCGATTTCGCAGTCCGCCCCGTGGAAACTTGCCTGGCGCGCGCGGCGAGGGGGTTGTCGTCCGACGCGCGTTCCGTGGCCTCGTCGCGCGGCGACTTCGAGATGACCTCGAGATAGCGCGGCGCGTTCGGGCGGCGGAAAATCGAAACTGGCTCGCGACGCGTCGATTTACGATCCCGTCGCGTAACGAGCGAGCAGAGGGTGCGAGGGTGCAGGCGGGCAGGTCGATATTAATGGCGACGGAGCGACGGGGGGTGGCGGCGGCGGGCGCACAGAGCGGCGGAGCATGTAGCGCGATTAAATTACGCATCGAGTCTTCCGCAACGACACCGTCTCGGCTTCGAGGGTCGTGCCCAGGGCGTCTTCGCTTGCCGCTAATTACCCGGCTGGAATATACGATTCCACTCGTTCCGCGTATCTGATCGGGCCGCGCGCCGGGATAACGACGTTGCCACGCGATCGCGGATACCTGCTACGGTTTCCCATCGATGAGAAATTGCAAAATTCCGTCGCGTTCCGGGTCCTGGTTTCGGTTGAGGCGCGCGGCCGAGGGGCGAGACGAACGTATCGGGGGTTTGGTGTGATCGAGCGGTGCGGTCGGATCCGACACAATCGAGAGGCAAAGTGAACGGCGCAGGTTACGAACTGGTTGAACGGTGTGATTGCACGGTAATCGGCCACGCTCGCTTTGCTTTCGAATTTGTTGGATCAACCGGAATTGTTTAATCAAAGCGATCCGGTGTTTTCGCCTTCGAGCAAACAGCGAAAGAGCGCTGGGAAAGTTACTTTATTCGGCTCGATGCGAAGATCGTTTGGGATGGGAATAAAAGTTCCTTCGAGGCACGGTTTTAAAAAATCGTCTAATTTCGCGCCAACTGAAAAGCGAATTCCCGCGAATTTCATCGAACTAACCCACTCGGACAGAGGCTGGATGACCGCGACGAGTCGTAAAACAGAACGCAATCAAGCGGCGGGGAACAGCGAAGGCGATGCCCATTGAAACGCAACGTCGACACGAGGGTTTTTACTGGTCGTTCCTCGCGCCAGATTTGCTCGTATCAACCCCGAAATTACAACTCGACGCGTCGTTCGCGTTACGCGAAACTTACTCGCAGTCGCGTGGAGGATCGAGTCGTCCTCGAGTTCGATCGAGGGGTCCGCGAGCGCGATCATCGAGAACGAGGGGTGGCGTAATGGCGTCAGACAGCGGAGAAGTCTGACTCGCATATGGCGGCGGACGCGTACGGTGAATGGGAATCGCGGCGGAATCAGGGACAGTCGGTTGCTGGAATCAGCATGTGCGTTTAAGCTGCGTCGTTTCTGGGCCACAGCTGTTATCGAGAGACTTGGAAGGCCTCGCTAAAAAGTGTTGCGTTTGACGCCAAGAACTCGTAGAACCTATGTCTGTCCATCGTTCTCAGAGATACCTGTACTTAGCTAGTTTTCTCGAGTTTAAATGGCCATCAGCGCGCTTTCCCTTTCGTATCAACGTAACAAGGGGGTGACTGACCATGCAACGCGTGCATTGCTGCCACGCGTATCCCAGAATTCGAATTATCCGCGTGGATATCTGCGCTTGGGTGGTTCTTTCGAGTTTAGTCGTACATCAGCACGCTTCTTCTCTCGTATGAACGTAACAAGGGCGCGGTCTGACCATGCAACGCGTGCACCGCTGGCCACGCGTATCCCAGAATCCGAATCATCCGTGGACGCGTTCAAGGCCCGGGTCGAAATTCGATCCTTGGCGATCCGGCGTAATTTCTTGGCGCGCCACGCATCCCCAGAATTCCCGATGGCGGGCGTCCGTGGTATTCGCGAAAACAGGAAAACGCCGCCTCGAGAACCACCCCCGCCCCTCACAGTGTACTACTTTACGAGCGGCTGCTGCCCCCCGCCCGCGGAAATTTTGCACGCCCATAATCTCGCGCAATTATTCATATTTTACGACGGTGTATAATTGACGCCGTAAAACGTCCATTAGTTACCCTTCCAATTCTACGCCCGCCCTGCCACCCCCCACACACACACACACACTCTCTCTCACGCCCGTGCTCTCTGTCCCTTTCTCTCTCTCGCTCCGTTATCCCAGACGATTTTCCGACCGCCCAGAGCTTTCGCTCGCTCTATCGATTCGGCTTGATTCCGGTTTTCCTTCGCCAAGCGAAACGACGGAGGCACGCCGGGGATACGCGGCGGCACGGTCGAAATTACCGTGGAAAATTAGCCGATGTCCCGACGGAGGGTTGAAATTGCAAACCCGACTGGCGCTCCTCGTCGCGAGCGCCGCGGAATGTCGCGAGCTGGAGCGCGCGCGAACAACGACCGGTTGCGCGAGAACCAGTTCCTCCACGCGGCTAACGACCGAACGGACCGCCGATTAATAACGTTCCCGGCTCTATCCGCGAGCCTAGCACGCGCGTATATACTAATCTCCGCGCTTTCTTCTCCTCCGCCCGCCTCCTCGAGCCAACCCCCGTCCAACATCCGCGCGCCCGCACAGATTCGCGATGGAGAGAAGCTATTAATCACGGCGCAGCCAACGGCAAGTTGCGCCAGCCAGAGATAAGCTTTTTACCGCCCAAGTATCGCGGCCCTTCGGCTACGGGCGCGCACGATACGCGCGTCTCCTCTCGATTAAGGCCAGCCGCGAGCGAGCGGACGGGCCGCGCCAATTAATCCACCGAGCTGCCGTTCGCTACCGATTTCCAGCGGCTGGAAAACATCGGGGAAACCAGCGCGGACTTCCTCTGCCCCTCCCCCCTCGACGCAGGTCCGACGTCGAAGGTGTATCGACCGGGTGGTTCTTGGGCCGAGTGACGACTTGGCCACGGCGAAAGAAGGACCGCCGCGAGCCCTGCGTCCGACGTCGGCATCGTTCTCGCTCGTTAATCACTGGGACCCGACCGGACGGAAGGGTTACGTCTTAGCTTCCAAGTTTGGGGGTTTGTTTGCAGTTATTTGTGTGATGCGTTTTGGAAAATTATAGAGGTACGCGAAGAATACGCGAAGGGATGTTGATTGATGAAACTGGATGAAGCGAGAGGGTTGCGTCTTAGCTTCTAAGATTGGGGGTTTATTTGTGTGATGCGTTTTGGAAAATTATAGAAGTTCGCGAAGAAGACTCGATGTTGATCGACGAAATCGGATGAAGCGAGAGGGTTGCGTCTTAGTTTCCAAGTTTGGAGGTCTACTTGGAATTATTTGGAAAATTATAAAAGCACGCGATGAAGACGTGGATGTGTCGATCGACGAAATTGGATGTAGTGGAAGGGTTGCGTCTTAGCTTCCAAATTTGGGGGTTTGTTTGCAGTTATTTGTGTGATGCGTTTTGGAAAATTATAGAGGTACGCGATGAATACGCGAAGGGATGTTGATTGACGAAATTGGATGAAGCGAGAGGGTTGCGTCTTAGCTTCTAAGATTGGGGGTTTATTTGTGTGATGCGTTTTGGAAAATTGCAGAAGTACGCGAAGAATACGCGAAGGTATGTTGATTGATGAAATCGGATGAAGCGAGAGGGTTGCGTCTTAGTTTCCAAGTTTGGAGGTCTACTTGGAATTATTTGGAAAATTATAAAAGCATGCAATGAAGACGTGGAGGTGTCGATTGACGAAATTGGATGTAGTGGAAGGGTTGCGTCTTAGCTTCCAAATTTGGGGGTTTGTTTGCAGTTATTTGTGTGATGCGTTTTGGAAAATTATAGAGGTACGCGATGAATACGCGAAGGGATGTTGATTGACGAAATCGGATGAAGCGAGAGGGTTGCGTCTTAGCTTCCAAGTTTGGAGGTCTACTTGGAATTATTTGGAAAATTATAAAAGCGTGGATGAAGCGAGAGGGTTGTGTCTTAGCTTCCAAGTTTGGGGGTTTATTTGCAGTTATTTGTGTGATGCGTTTTGGAAAATTATAGAGATACGCGAAGAAGACGCGATGTTGATCGACGAAATCGGATGAAGCGAGAGGGTTGCGTCTTAGCTTCCAAGTTTGGGGGTTTATTTGCAATTATTTGTGTGATGCGTTTTGGAAAATTATAGAGGTACGCGAAGAATACGCGAAGGGATGTTGATTGATGAAACTGGATGAAGCGAGAGGGTTGCGTCTTAGCTTCTAAGTTTGGAGGTCTACTTGGAATTATTTGGAAAATTATAAAAGCACGCGATGAAGACGTGGAGGTGTCGATCGACAAAATTAGATGAAGCGGAAGGGTTGCGTCTTAGCTTCTAAGATTGGGGGTTTATTTGTGTGATGCGTTTTGGAAAATTACAGAAGTACGCCAAGAAGACTCGATGTTGATCGACGAAATCTGATGAAGCAAGAGGGTTGCGTCTTAGCTTCCAAGATTGGGGGTTTATTTGTGTGATGCGTTTTGGAAAATTACAGAAGTACGCGAAGAAAACGCGGAGGTGTCGATCGACGAAATCGGATGAAGTAAGAGGGTTGCGTCTTAGCTCCCAAGTTTGGAGGTCTACTTGGAATTATTTGGAAAATTATAAAAGCACGCGACGAAGACGCGTAGATGTTAATTAGCGGTACCGGAAGAAACGAGAGGGTTGCGCCTCAGCTTCGAAGTTTGGAGATTTATTTGAAATTATTTGTGTGGCGGGTATCAAAATGAACGACCCAGACCAACAGGAACGCAGAAGCTTTCATCAACTTCTGGGGTTGGTCTCCAAAGGAATGAGTCGTCTCGAATGGTTCAGGTTTGGCGCTGCTCCAGTTAATAAATCGTGCAACGTGCAGTGACGAAAATATTTTGCGTTCTCAAAACTAGCAGATGTTTCTTCGTTCAAACTTGAGATAACTCGGTACCCCAACAGAGTGATGCGTCGTTCTTGACGGGAGAACGAGCGAGAAGCGACGCGATACAAGCACGATTATTAACGATGAACAAATTTTTCGCTGGTTCAACGATTAAATTTAATTGGCGCCAGCGGTACGTCGTCAAAGAGTAAATTTGCTCTTTGGATCGCAGAGGAGCAGCGGTGCCGATCGCGTCACGCTAGCTGAACTAATACGGTTTCGTATAGCGGAACAAAATTGCGGGAATCGAGTGTGGTAATCACTGGTGATCCGCCAGGTAACCTTACTTCACGCAATTTCGTAGCGTCGCGCGTACGATTCGAGATATGGAATCCAAACGCAAACCCTGGCTTTGAGCATCGAGTACCGTTTTACACATTTTTAACCGTTTTACGTCTGCACGATCAATGGCAACGCGACCAAACCGAACCTCTTCGCCTCCGCTGGATAAATGGTACCAAAGCAGCGAATCACGCGCGATACCAAAATGGCGATATCAAGAGGAAACGGACTGCTACGTTTCCACGGGAACGTAAATAATCGGAACGAACGTGCGATTACCACGTTGTTAAAATAATTACTTTACCCTTATCCTTCGTTCCGCGATTTGATTGGCACGAACGAAATAAAATCATCCGCTCTACCAGAGGCGATCCTCGTTCGGCAACAAACGACGCTCCCCTTATGAAACCTGCCCACTTTTTACGTTTCAACCGTGGCGCGCAGAGAATAACCGAAACCTGACCGAACGCGCGTCATTTCGTAATTCCCGTGCAACGCCTGGCGATTAAATTCCGCATGCAAATACATAAATCGACTTCCGCGCGCCAGCTAAAAACCCGTCTCGCACCTGCTCTCTCGTTGCGTATTATTAGCGAAAAATTCCAGCCGACGTCGGACGTGTTCCTCGAGCAGAGCGATTAATCAGCTGGCGAATCGTCTGATCGATCGAGGGTGTCGTCTCACCCTCGGAGAGGGCCTCGAAGAGGCGTCTCGAAGGACAGTCGGAAATTTTCCTTTCCTTCCGCGAGCGATCGCGGCTCTCGCGGTCGATACCAGTCGGCGGACGTCGACCAAACGGATCCCCTTCCGGCTGTTATAACAGTAGCGTGACTCGCGCCGCGGGTATCCTCGTCCCTGTATTCATATTTAATCTCCTCGTGTTCCGTACGCGCTTTGACCGGTGATTACCGGAGGCGTTTCTCGTTATCATATACACACGCGTACATACATAAATGTATCTCTGGGTGTCGTATTTGTTTATTATACGACGCAACGAGCAGCGTAATGCGAAACGACGTTGGCGCCTGTGGATTTTAAAATTATGACTCTCAGATAGCGAGAGAAGGGGAGAGGGAGAGACAGAGAGGAATGAAACGAAAGATTATGGTAATTCCGGACGAAACGCCTTTTTCGCCGACAGAGTTAGGTTACCGGTCTCGAGGAACAGACGATCGTCGCTAATCAAACGATAACGATAACCTCCCCGCTCGTAGCCGGGGAAGTTTGCTTTAAAATTGATTAAACCAGGCCCCACCTTCGGTTCGTCCGAGCCGTAAATCGTAACGAGGCCAATGGGCAGGGGATAATTACGCGGGAAAAATCTTGACAAGAATTACCACCTTGCCAGGGCGGAGGGAATTCCTGCGACCGACGGGATGGAAATTGGGCGGAGTAAGAGGAATCTAAAAAATCGACTTCGTTATCGTATAACCCGTGAATATTGGAATTATTAAAATCCACCAGAGTCCGCGACCCCCCCCCTCTCTCTCTCTCTCTCGACTGTCCCGGGACGGTCCTTCGTCTTTTTCCAGGATCCACTTTAATTTACGAGCGGAAGCGAAACGGGCGCCGGGCATTAACGTTACTCATTCTGTATTCTCAACATCGACGTCATAATTCACGATGATAAATTCGCGTTAGCATCGAACGCGCGGCGTTTTAACACCCCGCGCGTCCTCGTTTCCACGGACAATGAGTAGAGAGGAACCGGAGAAGGGAGGACAACGAGGACGACAACGACGACGACGGCTTGGCTCTCGTCGTCTCCGTCGGGGATTCCCCGCCTGCTTTCTTAGAAATGGAAAAAGCTACGCGCTCGCGTCTTTAATCCCAGCGCGGGACGCGCGCGAATCATCCCTTGGCATCGCTCGCGAAACGATCGACCCGCGATTCGTTTGGATCCGGCTGCGTATCTCGACGGAAGGAAAATAAAGTGGACGGAGAAGCTTCGAGACGTAGAAAGCAGCGCTTCCGCTCGTCTGACGTCAAGGGACGAAGATAAAAGGGTTGAATAATGCACCAGCAAGACGGTTCACGGCCGCGTCGCAGCCCCCTCGAATTCGTAAGAGACGCAGCAGATCGGAACTGCTATCAACCGGTCACGACCATCCAATTACCGCGCGTACAGAAGCCGAAACTGAATCGCGAGCAAAGTCTACGGTCGAAGCAGGATTAGGTTAGGTTACGAGTTAAATCAACCCTTCCTCCTCCACTCTCAGTTGCTCCTCTTAAACGCGAGCGTGGCAGACGCGAACCGAAAAGATCTCGCGCGCTAACTTGCGACAGCTGCGCGGGGACCGACGACGAAGTTGCGGAAAGCGTCCACCGCGACGAGCAACTCTCGCGGAACAGGACGATTCGATCGGACTCGGTCCGCGGGCCTCGCGGGGTAAACTGGAAAAAGACGAGACGAGAAGTCGCCTCGTGGAACAGGATTTCGAAAGAACACGAATTTCCATTTCCATCCGGCGCAGATCCCCCCAGCGACGCGAGGTACACGCGTAGAAGAGGCCGTAACAGGATCACCGTCTTCGCGATATAAATGTAAATGGTAGACGGAAGCGGTCGGGGCGGGCGGATCGCCTGTGTCGGTCGAAGAGAGCGGCGGGTAACGAATAGGGGGAAGAGGACGAGGGATCCAGTTTCCCCTCGCTGTTCCCTCTTATTAAAATATCCAACATGATTACTGCAGACTTGGCAACTATAATAGACCGACTCGAAGTCGAGTTCGCGAAGCGCCGGTTCGCCGCGGCATCTGCCCCGTCGCCGCTGCGAAACCCTCTCCTACCGTCCTCCTCCAACCTTCCCTCGCGGTCTCTTATCCGCTCGCGTCTCATCCGGGACACGGTTCATCGTTCTCGAGCGGGCGGGAGCTTCGTCGCGAGCGACGCGCGTAAACGGTGCCGATTTCCTCCCCCGATACTATCCCGCGACGCGCTGGATACTCCGTGAGCGGAATCCGCGAGGGGCGCGCGCGCCCCTTGGCCTTATCCCGGTTTAAGGGGCGCGAAGCCTCGAAGGGGCGCGAGTGGAGATCGCTGGGAAGTTTTGTAGTCGCGAGGGACGCCGCGGCGGGCATCGAATATTTATGAAAGCGGTTCGACGGGGGAAAGAGACGCGAGACGAGTCGCAGAGGGGGTGGAAGAGCAGGATGAAGAGGTTGCAGCGAGGTGGACGAAGCCAGGGGGTGGCGGGCATAATTGTCGGACGGTTTTTAGCGGCGCGGATTAAGGGGAGGAGGCGGAAGAAAGAGATTCGTTTGTGCGAACTGGGGAAGGGGTGGCGGCGAAAGGAGAACCGGAGGAAATAAAAGAGCAGGGAATCGGTGGCTGTATCGCGAGAGCGAAATTAGCTCGTATTCAATTTCTCCCGAGGGTGCGCGTACCAGCAGCCCAGCAGCACGCCCCTTTCCACGGCCGCCCTAGACTTCAGCCCCGACACGGTGTCCCGAGTACGAGTCTCGCCCTCCGCGCGCCACCCCAAGGCGTCTCATAATTAAATTCGCCCGAATTTACCCCACTCCGGCCATTGTCCCGTAACAAGCTATTGTGTCGGGCGTCGCCACTGTCACACCGTGCCAAACTTTCCACTCGAATTTTCGCCCACCGGATCTCCACCCGTGACCCATCCCCGTCGCGCGCAGTCTCCATCCCCCGCGCTCCATTTCAGTCGCGAGAAAAGTCTTCGACGATCCTTCCTTCGTCCCCCGCCCTCGTCGACGCTTGATAACCAGCGACGAGCGGCGAAACGAGCGAGAACGAGGCGAGACGAATCAAGAATCGATGAACGAGAAGCCACGGGAAAGCGGAGGGACGCGCGAGTCGCGGCGGATTGGCACGTGATCAACGAAATAAAGGGTTCCATCGGCGGAGAGTATCGGAGTATCGGGGGATTTAAGAGTCCGCTCGTTCGTGTACGTCGACGGTAACGCCCGTAGACGGTGGCGCAGATTTATGCTCGATAGGCAATTGTTTTCTCGGAACGCGGTGAATTGGAGAAAAAAATTGCGAGAAAAGCCGGGAGTCCTGCGCGTCTTATACCGGCCAGCGTAAATTATGTCCGTCTAATCGAATCGACGCGGGAGATTTACGCTCGACGGTATTGCCGCCATTCGCTTCCGGCCTACCTCGTTCCGGCCAATCGACCTCTCTTTCCTCCTTCCTCTTCGCAGACTTGTTCGTACGTGGCGCGCGTTCGACGAGAAGTTTTCGGAGAACCGATTCGTTCTGCGTATCCTCGCGATTATTGGACATCGCAGCAGCTCGATCAACGCTTCGAAACACTGTTCTGAATTTTTTTCAAGTTATGGTAATTGGATTAACCGCCTGAATTCAAACGACGAGTGTAGCTCGTCGCGAACTTTCTTGAACGAACGAGTCGCAGTTGCCAGAAGTTATCGAGAGTTTATGTATGTAAGTCATAGCGAGTCTGTCGCTTTGATGCACTCGTGTGCATGCTTCTCAAGGACAATGGAATTATCTTTGTAGGTTAATGGATAATGTGGTCTACCTGAGCAGCGCTGGGCCAAAATAAACCCCAGTTCAAAGACTTAAAGCGGCAATTCTTAATTCAGAAACCGCATAAAAGTACTGGAAATAATGCTCGAACGCAGCCGCTACGTCCGCGTCGCGTGACTCGTCAAACGATAAACGAAAGTTCGAAACCAGTCGTGAAAGAAACGTTTCGACGTACCGACCCAATTATACGCGAGCGGAGCTCCGCTTGCGCGCGTTCGCAGCCAGCTTGGAGCGCGGAAAACTATCGAGAGGCGACGGAGGGCTGCGAGGAGCGTTTCGCGGAGCGTATCGTAACCAGCAGGCGTCAAAAAGTTGCTCGAAGCCGGGCGGAAGTCCTCCAAGCGCCAGGAATCTGGCTGGTCGCCGCGCGCGAACGGGACGGCGAACGAACAGGCGGTTCCCTTTGGCTCTCATTGTTCATCCGGTTGATAGCGAGACACGGCGGGCGCGCTGTAAGGAGCGGGAAGGCGCGAGCGTGGACGGGGGTGGCCCAGCAACACCAGATACGTGTTGGGGCGCGCCATTGTCCCGGGGAAACTCCGGATTGCGACGCTTACAATACGACGATTGTTTCTACCTTTGGCGTGCCGAACGGACTGCCACCTCCGCGCCACCTTTCACCTCCGTTACCACCGGTACCCAACCCCTCTACGCGCGCCATCGCGGCGTTCCAGCCTCCAGCCGAAAACTATTAAATTCCATATTAATGTCCGCCGTTCTCCAGGCAAGTTTCTCTCTGGGGCGCCCAGCGAATTAGCCGGGGATCGAGGAGTCGGGGATCGCGGCTGGATCGAAGTTCCCGCGATCGAGGCCGCCGGGAAGCGTCGCGAAGCCGGCGACGCGCGAGACGCGAACAACGGCGCCGCGGAAACTTTGTCTTTGACGCGGTTCCCGCGATGCCTCTAATGGGCTGTGCATTAATCGAGAGTAAAGGGCGCCGTTTATCCGCTTATCAACGCGGGGGCGGTTCGTTCTGGCGCGCGGTGAAAGGGCAAAGGGAACGCGAACAACGGGTGACGCGCGGGGGCTGGAGCTCTCCTCTTTTCGACGGTTTCGTTCGCCACGGATCACGCGTGCCGTGGGCGCACACGCGAGTGTTGCCGGGAAACGGGCGTCGAGCGACAGGCTTCCTCTGCTCTGTGCGCTCGGCTCGCACGCCGCACCACTCCCTATCGGTTTTACGTCCGGGCCGCCTCTGTGCACGCGTGCGACGCGTGTGTTTGCGTTCCGTTTGTGTGCCCGGCCGCGGCAGCCATTAGTAAGATTGCTACCGCTGCCGATGAGGTTACATTATATAATAGAAGGTAGCCCTTCGATCGCGCTTAATGAAATTGCTTAGAAAACACAGGGCCCTCGTGCGGGGGCGGTATCGAAGCGGGGGTGCGGGAGAAGTTTGTCTCGCGAGGCAACGACGGCGACGTTGAACGCGACTCGGTTCGAAATTTACGCGAGCACGCGGTAACGGCGAGCCGCGAGCTTTCTCTCGAACGGGGAAACGACGTCGTAAAGTCTCGTTAAGCTGGCGGCGAAAAGTGCGCCGCGGAATCTTTCGCGCGGCCCAGGTCGATGCTTCGCGAACCGAGCTGGCTCGAGCGCGGCTTTCGAGGCGGGGGGCGGTCGATCGAGTCGCAGAATCGGACAGAGAGACTCATCGACGAAGCAGTAAGAACGTCGGGAGATCCAGCGGGAGCGATACGCAGGCAGCGGGTGGAGGACGATCTTTTTTCGCGGGCTGTTCGACGCGCGTGCGATACGCTTATCGCGGGAAAAGGAACGAGGCCAGTTTCTCGCGGCGCGGCGCAAACGATTCCGTGAATTCCAGTTGCATGCCGACGCGGGGACGCGTGGGGGTGGTGGACGGTAGGAGGCGGTCTCTATTGACCTCGGGTCGGTGCATTCACCGGGCTTAAAAGCACGCTCGCCCTCCTGAAGGTTGTGCTTCGTGGCTGGGAGAATCGACTCTACTCCTTTAAGTAACGGGTGCTGATACGTTGTGTTTCGCTGAATGATACCAACCATGGAGGGATGGTATGCGCAAGCAGTGATAGTAACGCTGCCATGATTATAGAAACGTGTGACGAATGCTCCTGAAAATTGTGCTTCGTGGCTAGGAGAATCGACCCTATTGCTTTGAGCGAAGGGTGCTGATACGTATGATACCAATCATGGAGGGATGGTATGCGCAAATAGCGATAATAACGCTGCCATGATTATAGAAACGTGCGACGAACGCTCCTAAAAGTTGTTCTTCGTGGCTAGGAGAATCGACCCTATTGTTTTGAGCGAAGGGTGCTGATACGTTGTGCTTCCAGCAGCCATAGCAACGCTACTACAATTGTAAAAATGTACGACGAACACCTGCTTGAGACGTTACAGGATTGATGAAATTAAGGGTGTTGGGTTGGGTGCTACAGAGGCGTGACGAAACAAGGGCGAATGATTCCATCGGTGAGTACAACGAGAGGAAAATTGAGAGAGCGACGAGGTTCTGGAATTATTTCGCTTGGAGGTGGAGAATGTGTCCGGGCAGCCATGAAAATCCGAGCAATATCGAATCCCGGCTCCGGCAATCTCGCGCGGAGCGTGACCCTCTCGAAAGTAGCCCCGAACCGCAGCAATTATACGACGGTGCAAAGCTACCCGTAAAAATGACCGTAAATACCCAGTCCTCTGTATTACGATCCTCCTCCGCCACCCTCGACCTGCCAGCGACGGTGGATGTGGAACAGTCCCCGAGGGTGCGGCGACTTTGGCCACGAGCCAAACGCGCCCCTGGATGGCGGAGTGGCAAAGGACGTAGGAAGCGCGAGGGTGAAGACGGGACCTTCCCCCGTGTGTTTCTCTTTGCGAGGAGGCGAACTCGCAGCGATCCTTATCCGAGCCGCGCTTACATTCCCGAAATCTCTTTGAAACATCGAAGCCAACACGTCGTAAAAAAAAAAAAGAATCGCTCGAGAAACGAACAACGACACCCCGTTCGAATTAAATTCGAGCTGGCGCGCGTGTATCGCGATAAAATCGCCTGAGCAGCCACGAGAAACGGGGGATCCGCGGCAGGATTTAGGGGACGCGGGAAAAATATCGCTTTCCCACCCCAATAATATCCTGCGGCCGGTGCTGGGGATATAAATGAGAATTAACCCTTTAGCGGGGACGCGAGGCAGCCGCGAGAGGGTGGACGACCGAGATTCTACCCTGGAGACGAGGAAACGAACGACGGACCCTGGTTCGAAAACGGCGTTCTCCGGCTCGGCTCGCCGCTAAGTGATACGAATGCTTTCGGGGACTCCGCGCGCCCTTTTAAACTATACTTAATGTCGGTGCTCGCAGCTTACGTCGCAGGCCATCGCGTGGGAGTCGTGGCGAGTCGAAGAGAAATTGAGAACGAGCTCTCTGCGAACCAGGTCAATTTCTCGAAAGGGTTTCGTTCGACGCTGGTCTTTATCTTCCTCCGAGGGGTGGCTTTGCGTCGCGATTCGCGCGCGTCAACGATAACTACGACGATTATCATCGAAGCTGGGCTAAGGAATCTCCACGCAAGTAAGTAGTTTTCTCAATTCAGGCGACCCGTTGAATGGAAGAATACTTGAGAGGCAAGATTCGAATTAATCGGAGACAGAGTGGACGCGTAATTCCACGGAAAGGTAGCGACAAGATGGCAGCAGTGTTCATCGTTAGAACGACGCCGCCGGCACTTGGCGGTGTTGTCGAAGGGTGGTGCGTTCGTTGTACGTGTGTGCACACGCGCGCACGCGTCGAGCCAAACTAGCTTCGCATCCTGGTCGGTAATGCACTGTGATGCGGTCTGCTGGGACCAGGATCCAGGGCCCCCCCGCTCTATTCTAACCGAGCGCCTTATCTGCGGATGCACGTTGCTCCGCGTATGTACTCGGGGGTGGTTTCACCCCGCGCGAAATGGAACCACGCGTCCCTCCTCCCGCTGCGCGCGGCTCTCATAATGGACCCAAAGATTCCCGTACATGTTATTGCGTCTGTTTGCCGTGGCTCGTGCGTGCATTTCCATGCGCAAACACCAGCTGCCTGGGGTTCGACGCCGGCGGGCGTCGAGAAAGAAGCTCCCGTGGATCGACGGATCGCGTCACGAACGGACGACGATCCAGGGTTGCTGGAATTCGTTGCCACAAATTGCGGCCAGCTTTTACCTCGTCCTCGTGCGGTCGCTGAACCGCTGGCTCGACGGTTTCGAAACTGGCAGCGACGTAAGACGAGCGAGGGGCGGTTCAGCCGTCCACCGTTTGCCTCCCTTCTCTCCCTTCGTCGGTCTCGCGTCGAAGAGAACGAAACGGACGGCAAGGTAAGGAACGAACGATCGATAAAAACGTGCCGCTAATCGTGGCTGACCCGTTTCTGGCCTGCGAGACGACCGGTTCCGCGGAGAAATCGGGTCCCGCCTCGTAGAACAGCTTCCGGCGCGATGGCGGACACCGATACACGCGCGCGCGGACGCGAGCGTGGTTCACGATTCATCTCGACCCGCGGCTATTTCTTTCTCGTGGTCGAAAACGAGTTCCTCTCCTCGCTCTGCGGATCCCACTCGAACGCGTGGTCTCGTTTCAACAGCTTCGAGGTTTCTACGTGGACAGCGGCGGTCTCCTTCGTCGCTCGCAGCGGTGAACGCCGGTGGAAACAATTTAAAGGGCAATAGTACGCTACTCCCGAGTTATACGGCTTCTTCGTTACGTTTTACGATTTACCGGGGCTGATATTACGTTCGTTATTGGCTATTTATTAAAAGCGCGAAACACCCGACGCGCTGCGCGGCGTATCCAGCCTTGCGAGGAAGTTCCCGTGGTGGCGAAAGCCTTCGAGGGATGTTACGGCCGACCGTAATAACGTAACAGCGAGTTCTCAGATTTAAGATGGCCTTACGAGCCGATGGGTGAACGCGCGCATAGGTGCTCCAAGTAGGGTGAACTGTGCCATTACTCGTTGGATTATTTCAACGTGTCAACGTAGAAACAACGTAGAATCATGTATGTCCTGCTTTCTTTTAAACGAAAGGGTTGCAGATTTTCTGTCGAGTGTCCTCACTTTTCGGCTCTCGAAGTGAATGGACATCCTTCAGACTCTCAGAATAAAGAATAATTCGAAGAAACCTTTATTTCATGCATCCATTTGTTATAATCGCCATACTGTTTACTCCGTTGCCCACTGTTTTTCGTTCGCTAATTATCGAATGCAAGATTAATCAGCTGAAGTTAATACGGTGTTTGCTGCCTTTTTTTGCTGTAGCAGCTAGCGATCAGGTACAATAGAAGACTTTTTGCTAGACACAGCTAGCAGGGTTTATGGGATGCGCGTCAATGAAGTTATTTTTGTGGTACCGTTTTAAGCTTTTAATATTTCGCTAAGCATGGAGTAATTAAGTTTTCCAACGACCTGAGCAACACATGCGGACGCCATAAACCGGGGATTTTTCAAGGGTCTGCGGCTGAGCGACCCTTGAGCGTACGATACAGGTATCAGGCCCAGTGGAAATATCGCTACATTGCTAAATAATGTAGAGTGCGAATTGTTTTATTACATTTCACAGGATGTTTCGAAGGAAACAAATGGAATCACTGCGTGCGATCGTGTTCGAGAGGTCGATGATGGATTATTTCGAGTCAACGTAAAAGCAAAAATGAATCCTCTGCCAAGAAACAGAATCCTGTAAATAAACAGCGAAAGGAATCTTCGAGTGGGCTCTCAACTGTTTATACTTAAAGGTCCAAAAGAAAAACACGCGCAGACTTTGCGTCGCCATTTTCTTTTAAATGAGAGGACACCTGATTTTCTGTCGAGTGTCTTCACTTTTCACAGCTCTCGTAGCATTACAGACGTTCTCCCTAGCCATTAAATAAAGTATAAAAAATATAATAGTCAACTTTCATAATAGTCAACAACTAGCAACAGGACCTGATGCCAGGATCATGCGATTGAGAATGATAAAGGTGGTGTGAACGTAACCGCGAGCGTTTGAGGAATGGGTGCATGGGAAATGCATAAGGAACAAGGTGAATCTTCGTGGCAAATGAGTTCAGTTGAAAGCGAGCAGTGGAAACAGTCTAGAGCAAATAACAAGAAAGCGACTAGCGATAGATAGAGTTGATAGCGACTGTAGTTTAATTCCTACAATAAGCCAATAACAAAAAGCGTCTTCTATCACAGACACCACTGCCTTTCTCACAGAAGGAGGTGTAAGAAGACGATGTAAAAAGGACGACGATCAACGTCGATCTCGCAAGTAGAGTTATATCGAAAGTATCTACTTAATTCCTTTGACTGAACGCCACGAACACGCAGTAAAAACACAATAATATCCCTCCATCACTTTTGTTTCTTCCAATTCCTTTTTCCTAAGACTCCAACCCTTTTAGTCGCCTCTTACGACAAGCAGGGTATACTGTGGGTGTATTCTGATCCCCACCGCACAGGGATACGTAAACGTAGACGAATCTTATGTCCGATCATGCGTTTCTTATTCCCCTCTCTCGTGTTTCCCGCGGGTAATTACAAAAAGCCAACAAATGGGAGCGTTCAATTTCCAACGCGTCGTCCGTGAAACTTTC
Source organism: Xylocopa violacea (assembly GCA_963969225.1). NCBI lineage: Eukaryota > Metazoa > Arthropoda > Insecta > Hymenoptera > Apidae > Xylocopa > Xylocopa violacea. Next base: position 30,393,163 of record CAXAJV010000004.1, read on the forward strand.
CGCGCGTCAACGTCGACGCGTCCGCTTTCGTTTACGAAAGGGTTGCTTCCCGCGAAACAACGATTAAACGAAAATTCCATTAAACAGCTACTAAACGTGTATCGCGTGCTAACAAGATTCCGCGGATATCCAATTTTGCGTGGCAGTTTAAAAAGCAATTAAAACGCGATTTCGTCGGACCGCTCGCTTGATTCGTTTCACATTTTCTCCCCCGGAAAGCAAAAGCTTTTCACAAGCGCCAGCATTTTCGCAACGCGCGTCGAACAGGGGGGGGGTGCGAAAGCGTCGCGGGCCAGCTGGATCCCAGCCGTTCGACCGTGCCAGGCTAAAAATCAGATACACCTCGCGTAATTCACCCTGGCGTTGATTCCGTGGCGCGTTGCGGCAAAGTAGGGGCGCGGCCGAGGGTTTCCGCGTTAAATTATAAAGTCAAAGCTGCGGCGGGCGGAGATGATATAAATGCGACTATTATACCGAGGCGGGAGGGTTCCACGGTCGATTCCCCGTTAGCTTCTGCGGGTCCGCCACGGAACCGACGCGTTAACCTCTCACTCACCCTCCCTCGCCCTCTCGCCCTGCCAAAACGCTGGTACACCCTCGACGGACGATAAGTGTTTGAAATATTGAAAGCTGAAGCGCGACGTGGTCCACGGACGTGGACCTCGCCAATAGCGCGGAGGAGGAGGAGAAGGAGGAGGAGAAACGCGTCGGATGAGGGCATAATGCGGCCATTTATACTGGCCCACGCTTCGTGAATAAAACCGAGCCGCGTCGACTTGACCGAGAAGCGAGCATCGGGGCGCTTGACGCGCGCCCCGTCCCGCTGGGAGCGGATTTTCTCTGCGACCACCGCTCGAGGGCAGCCTCGAACGAGCCTCGAGTGGCGAACGACGAACGAACGAGACCGTCCCGTTCCTCGCGCGTATATCTGTCGCGGATCAGGGGCCGATTAATCATCGGGGGAAGTCGATCTCCGTCGCGTAACGAAATTCGTGCAACGAAGCAGTCCAATTAATCACTCGACGGCGGAGCCCCTCCCGGCAGGTGTATCGATGAATCAATTAATTAGCCGTGCCCGTTCGATCGCCGGGAACACGTTCAGCGGTCGAGTAGCCGGATCGCGTCGTTTCCAGACCGCGAATAACTCTCCAGGCTATCCGTCGGGGGCCTCGAGAACGTTCGAAGGATCCATCGCGGTGGGGTAACACCGAGGGGAAATAGAATCGAAGAAGACGATGGCGGACGCGGAGAGTAGGCGCGCGGGAAGGTGACGGGGCGACGTATATCGGAAACGCCGTGGAAGATATTAAAAGTTCCTCGACAATGTGCCAGTCACCTCCCACGGGTTCATTTCGCCTCGTCCTCCGTCTTCATTTTTTCGCACGCGACGCGACACGTCTGTGCTGACTCACCGCCTCTCCTCGATCGTTTAGTATCGCTAAACGCCGTTTGCCTCGACTCCTGCTGCTCCTTTCTCTCTCTCTCTCTCTATTTCTCCACGCGGATATCCCGTATCCCAGGAGAAGAGGAAAGCGATTCGGTGCTGCGACACTGTCACAGGGTATCGAAAAACGAACGCGAAGACCGTCAAGGGAAGGAGACGCGGAAGTACAAGGGGCGGGCGGGCGTGTATCGATCGGTCCCGCGATTCGAGACAAAAGGCTCGCCTCACTCCCCTCCCGCCGCGTGTGCGTTGTCCATGGTTATTAATTGATACGAGTGCCGGCCGTCTAACGAACAGCATCGATTCTGGACGCGTCCTTTTGTCGCGGCGGCCCGTTTTTACGCACTATAATTGGTCGCGCCAGCCGAGCCTGACCACGCAATTATCGGCGATCATCTTGCTTTGAATGGCCGGCTCGAGGGCGCGGATCAGGGTGGACGCTTGCTCGATTATCGCGGCCGTTTGGGATCGAACCAACGCGACCATCTCGTTTAAAGCGATCGAGTTTCGACCGGGAAATCCAGCGCGCGCGCATTAATTAAATCGTCCGTCTGCAGGCCCCTTCAATCGTCATTTTCATAGCCGCGACCATCGATGCCGCGTCCGTTCGGTCGTTCTTTAAAAACTCGCGGCTGGTCGGTCATAAATCGCCGCGTACGGGACGCAGCCGCGTTTTCCAAATGGTTCCGCGGCGTGTTTATCACCAGCTGGACCGTGCCGCGTACCCCCGCGATGTTTCGGTTCCGTCGCGGGCCCCAGGACCTTATAATTCTTCTATGACAACGGCGAATAAACGACGCGTCCGACGCGACCCTCCCTCTGCGGCCACAAAACACGCGCGCGGTTGATTGCCGGCGAATTGCCGCTGCGACGCGTCCCGCTCCAGCCTCGAACTCTTCTTCCCGGCTCTTCCCTCGGATCCGACGCGCGCGAGTGAAACGAGTCAACGAAGAGGGAGACGACGCGCTTTCCGCGTTGATCCACCCTCGCTGTCCCGTGGTGTATACGCGAGGGGTTGTTTTCACGCGTCGCTCTCCTATTGTACGCTACTGATACCGCGTTTTGTTCCCTTTCTTCCCGATCGTTCACTTGTATAGTTTAATAAACAATGATATGGGGAGCACGCGATTTTAATAGACAACTCCGTTGGACGGTTCTGCGCCATTTTTGCGTTTCATAGTGACACGCGTCATCGATGGAACATTAAATGAAAACTTGGATAATTTAATACTTTGCACTTGGATGTCTACTCTGAAGAGACACCAGCTCTTTGAAAAATACATGTTCCATGAGTTTTTCTATTGGAATGGAAATTTTCTGAAATAACTAACTATTGCTAAGGATTAAATTAGTTCTTCCACCATTTTTATGCTACGCAGTGATACACACTACCAAGGGAAAAAAGAAAGGAAACTTGTATGCTTTAATAAACAATGACATAGACTAGACTAGATTTTTTCTTTTCATTTTCCACTGGTGGCGCGTGTCACCGTGGAGCGCAAAAATGGCGCGGGAGCTCGCAACGGGGTTGTCTATCACCGCTTCAGACCGACACCGGCATCAGGACGCATCTATTAACCTTGACGAAGAGCGGGGTAAAAAGGTGGCGCATATTAAGGCGCAGCTTCGGCGTAGTCGTTACGAGCGCGTTTTACCGCGTTTTTTCCAAGCGCCCCGTGGCTCGCCGGAGTCGTGGCTCGACCTCATCGAGATATTAATTTCTTAGTCACTTAACTGCACGCGACGTACGAACGTGTCTATTGATTTTCTCAGACACCCCTTCTTGAACAACCCGTCGTACTCTCTCTCTCCCTCTCTTCCTCGCTGCGCCCTTTTCCATCCCTCTTGCGCCTCTTTTAACCACCCGCACCCGCAGCCGACGGAACCGCGTGACGGAGACCCGCCCCTTTACCGGAAGCCATCTCGTTACCCCCGCGACGCAGCTCTCCTCCACCTGTTTTCTTGCGTTCTTTGAAGACGGGAAGACCCGCGTGTCCCGCGCGATTCAATTATTGTAATGCGACTCGCGCGAACGACACCGACCGCCTCGCGGCTACGAGGACTTCCGCTCGCCCTCGTGCGGTCGTTCGCCAAAAGACAACAGGTCGAGGAACGTCCGCTTATTCTCGTGCGGTCGTTCGCCAAAAGACGACGGGTCGAGGAACGTCCGCTCACCCTCGTGCGGTCGTTCGCCATAAGACAACGGGTCGAGGAACGTCCGCCAGCCATCGTGCGGTCGTTCGCCAAAAGACAACAGGTCGAGGAACGTCCGCTTATTCTCGTGCGGTCGTTCGCCAAAAGACAACGGGTCGAGGAACGTCCGCTCACCCTCGTGCGGTCGTTCGCCAAAAGATGACGGGTCGAGGAACGTCCGCTCACCCTCGTGCGGTCGTTCGCCAAAAGATGACGAGTCGAGGAACGTCCGCCAGCCATCGTGCAGTCGTTCGCCAAAAGGTGACGGGTCGAGGAACGTCCGCTGGCCCTCGTGCGGTCGTTCGCCAAAAGATGACGGGTCGAGGAACGTCCGCTCACCCTCGTGCGGTCGTTCGCCAAAAGATAACAGGTCGAGGAACGTCCGCTTATCCTCGTGCGGTCGTTCGCCAAAAGGTGACGGGTCGAGGAACATCCGTTCGCCCTCGTGCGGTCGTTCGCCAAAAGATGACGAGTCGAGGAACGTCCGCCAGCCATCGTGCGGTCGTTCGCCAAAAGACGACGGGTCGAGGAACGTCCGCTCACCCTCGTGCGGTCGTTCGCCAAAAGAAGACGGGTCGAGGAACGTCCGCGAGTCATCGAGGTCACCGGAAGCGGGGCGAACGGGTCGCCACGCTGCGATCACTTCTCGCGCGGGCGAAAGTGAGTTAATATTTACAAGTTTCAACGCATCGTAAAGCGGGAAAGCAGTCGAGTGGGCGCTGCACACGGTTCTCCGCGCGCCATAAGCTGTTTTACGAGCAGCCCCGTCATTTTTACGCCGTTCGCTCGCTTTTATTCCCCTCGAGCTAAGATTTTCGTTCCACCGGAGGAACCGAGCGAACAATGTTCGCTCAGCGGAGAGCTGGTGCGATCTAGCGTTCAAACGTATCTATGTCTTCGTTGATCCGATCACTGGATACGCAGAGTGATTTATGCATTCGTGCGCCAAGATTTCGCGCTGTTCTGTTTGAAAAGTGGCAACGCTCTAGGCTGCGAAGCAGACGGTCGCGGCACGCTTCGTTTCCGTCGATGCGTGACTTTATCGTTCCGTCTTAGGTAAATTGAGATCAAATTCGAGTAATCTAACACTTTGTACGCTTAAATAATATTTCTGTACGACTCAAACACGCAGATGTCGCTGTACTTACGCTCAGAAGGATATCGAAACAACGCTGAACCGAAGTAAATGAAGACAAAACAGCACAATTTTGGACTTTGGGAAGAAGAAAAGCGCTATTCGGAATTCTCAGCGATTTTCGATTGGGAAACAGCGAAGACCCGTGGCACTCGAGCGGTTAAACGCGTGGAGGGTATCGAAGCACGCGGCGAAACGATCCCGCTGATCGTCCCTCGAGTCGAGGCACGAAACGTTGCGAGCGGGGCACGAAAAAACTGCGTGCATTCCGCTTAAATAGCGCGCGTCACGGTAAGAAGTAGCGTGCGGCTAAAGCGCGCCGTTTCCGCGAACGGTGCTCGTGATTGCGAGGGAGAGCTCGTTCCTAAATTTGATCGCGCAACGCGAGCAAAGTAACCTCTGGATTACCACCGTTCCTCGGAAGGGTGGCTACGGAGGGCTCCGTCGGTCGGCGAGCACGAAGCGTCGCGCGGAGAAGGAACGCGGACGAAGGGGAGGGTCGACGTCGCGGAACGGAATCGGAAAATACGCGCAGAGCCTCGCAGCTGGCGACGATTCTTCTTCGCCGCGGTTTATTGCCGCGTAAGAAGTTTTAACGCCTCGCGGAAGAGAGGAATCGGCGCGTCGCTAAGGGTGCTGCCTCGCGCGACGCGGAGGGCGTTCGCCAGTTTGCACCAGCGCAGGAAGGGTTTATAACGAGGCGGAAACGGGGCGGGAACCTCGCCTATTTTTGCTCGCGAGTAAATCATCTCTCGTCGAACGCTGCGCGCCTCGCTGCGCGTGATCGAACGTTGTCTAGAGAGGTCTCGAGAGGGCAGAGGGAATGATGGACGAGTATTAAGAATTGGCAGACTTACAACGGACCATTTCCGGCCGTGAGTTCGTTAAATATGTTCTTTAAATAAGCGAGCTTCCTCTTCGAGTTACGAGACACATTTTGAACCCCTCGAAACCTCGCAAGGGTGGGTTTTTGAAACCTGCATCGTTCTCCAGCGTTCTTAACTCTGTGCCAGTGCTGGTATCGCTTGCTTTCAGTTAAAAAATCTCGCATTTATTTACATACATCCTCGAAGTTTCGTGAAAATGGAGGGCCTGACGATTTACGATCTCCTCGAAAACCTCGAAGCACCTCCAGCGACACTGAACAAAAGAATCCTGATTTCACGCGTGATAGCGTTAAAAATGGGCAATTTGTAATTGGAAACGATGGCTCCACGCAGCCAAACTTCGTTTCGATTAAATGCCCGATCCTCCGCTATCGCAGTTCCCGTGGTCGAACGCTAAAGTAGCCGAATGCCGACAATGAGTGCAGCGAACGCGCGAACCGTGCGTTGTTCGATTAACGGGGTAGCCGGTTAATTATGGCGATATCACGCCGTCCGCCGTGGAAACAATGGCTCTGAGGCCCTCAGCGGCGGGCGTTTCGCGACAATGGCCCCCGGAATATTCGCGAAACGTCGAACGCGAAATAATCGAGCCGCAATCTCGAAGGGCTCGTGCCTCGAGTTCGTCGGGTAACCTCTATCCGCGAGCCGCGTTGGGGATCGATCGTCGAACGATACGTCACGGGGATCGAGCACTCTGGCCGAAGACGCCGCTGAATCACGGACAGGGAACGTTTCCACCGCTGAAAAGGTGGCTTCCGTGCGTTACAGGCCCGTGATTTCCACGAGACCGCCGCGAGGATGGTCGTTCGAAGGGGCCTCCTCCTCCTCCTCCTACGTCTGAACGTCTCGAGTCGAGGGTGGACGGGGTAAGAGCGGTCCACGGGGTTGAAAAAGATCTCGAGATCCGGCTCGAGTGCCCGCCGACGAAAGGGTCTCCGGTTTTTCGACCGGCGAAATTCCGTGCGGCCAGCGGAAACGAACTTTCCGCGAACAAGAACAAAACCTGGCTGAGAAGGCGGCGGCGGAGGAATGGCGGAGATACGTCTACCTTTCGACGGTTTCCCACGGACGTACTTTAACGGGTCCGATACGGTTACCGGATCGTGATGGACGATACGCAATATCTATTAGCGTCGAAGCCAATCAAGTCGAAAAACAATTCCCTGTTCCTCGCGCCCTTTCCGCGCGATCGACCGGAGAGAAAGCGCGAGAGGGGCGGAGAGGAAGGGAACGGAGCGAGCAGAACTGGCGACGGGCGGGGCGAGAAGCGGAGGAGGTTCGAAGGGCGCGAGGAGAACGGTGGAACGACGGATACGAAAGAAGGAGGCGGAGGAGGACGAAGCAACGAGACTGCCGAGCTGTATCGGATATAGGATCTCTATTAAACAGACCGAAATTCCCTGGGAAAAATCACACCCTGCGCCATTGGACTGATACGAGCTGACGGCCCATGAAATGAACATCGGTCCCCGCGCTTCTCCCGTGCCACGCTCCCCACCTATTCGTGTGTAACATCCCTCGAGCGAACGGACGGCCATCTCCGCGCGGAGACGTGCACGCGCCATTCATTCGGGACGGACACCTAAACGCGATACATCTGGAACGGGAAGACGGGTGTCGCGGGCCGATCAAACGTTTCGAACGAGTCTCCGCGACGGCCAGCCGGGAGAACGAATTGGCTTGCTGCACGCTTCGTCGATGATAAATCGGAAAAGCTCGCGCGCGTTCGCAAATGCGTCCTCCCATCGATCCGCCCTTCCGTCTCTCAGGCGAGCATTTTTCCCTTCTAATCGTTCGAGCACCGACTCGCTGCGCGCTCGGGGAAACTTGTTATTTGGCAACGGTGATGGAGTCAACAGCGAGCCAAGCGATCGGCCAAAGTGTTTATTCGAAGTTGGCGACTTGCGAATAAAATCACAGCCAAGTCTCGAGGACGCCGCGCGCAACAGCAATCGAGCTCCGAGAACCCTTCTTCCCGCACCGCTGTCGATGACGCCGCGCGGCTCGTGCTCGCGCGAAACTTTGATGAAGCGAAAATCAACGTCTCTCGGATGAAATAATGTGATTGTAAAATTAGAGATTCCGGCACGAGACCGCGGCGAGAGTCGCATAACCGAGCCGTATTGCTGTACAAAGTCTTCGCGAGCGCGGTGGAATGGCGGAACTAATTCCAAATTGACATCGCGCGGCTCCGAACGAGATTGGAGCTTCTTACCCCCGTCCTCATTTGAACGCGGCCCCGTCGATAGTTCGCTGTTTCGTTTCCGGCCGTTGCGCGTCGTCGCGCAGCGACGAAGCGGCCATCAGCGATCTCGTAAAGTTCGCGTTTACGCGTCGACAAAAACAACCCCGCGTTGCGATATCCGAAGAGTGAAACGCGATTCTATTAACGAGGTAATCCCGGTAAATTATACGCAATCCGCGCGAATTTGCGCTGCAAGGTTGCCTTTCGCATTGTGCCAGCCTTTATCGCTTTATGCTTTGAAATCGGCCCGCCGTCAAACGCGCGCTCGTTAACGAGCACGACTGGAAATACATTTCGCTCGACCCGTTCCGATATTTTTGCCGCACGCGGACTTTCTTTGTTCTTTAATCCCCATTGTTCCTTCTTTCCATCCGGCGCGAGCAACAGGCACGTAACTTTCGACCACGTCGAACAGCGAGGCGAGCCCGCGCGACAATCAGACTCGTTGATTCGATTCGAACTTCGAACGCGGCGTCGCGAGGCAAGACGTTCGATATTTCCCGCGATATTTACAGGGCTGGCTGTGCGACGCGACCGCGCGCGGACGAATCAGCGCGCTGGAACGCCACGTCGGAAGTTTCAATTCAATTTCCCGCGCACGCAGCTTTAAACAAATTATTACGTTCCTCCATTTATGTACAGCGGGTGGAAACGAATTTCGTTCGCGAGATCGTCTTTGTTGCGTCTCGCCCAGCAACGGAGGATCGATCTGTGGCGTTTGAATTTATATCGACGAACCGTGTATTGTTTAATAAACAATTCGAACGCGAGTGACGAGTATTATTGTGCGCTATGGGCGGAACGGATATTGATAACTTTTATGCAGGATATTCGTAAATGTTATGCTTATTTTTTCTTATTTAATCAGTATTTTCTTCTGCATTACTCTTTGTTAGCGATGAAAAGGAAAGTTTAACTGTTTGAGTGTTTCCAAAGATATCGTACATTAAAAAAACATTATTACGCTTTTATCTTGCTACGTCAACTCTTAAAACTTTTAAAAATTAACTAGTATTGTTTGCTCCGTATTATACATTGAACAAAGTAATAGAAAACTGAACGAAATGAAATATTTAATTTAAACTTAATCTATGCTTTTAAAATACTATACACTACCTATTTTCCAAATTTTATTGAAATCCTGCTATTAGTTGCGAAGATATTATTTTCTAAAAAGTGCACGTCCTTCGTTATTCACTAATTTTCATAGTTCATCTCACGCTGTTACCCACCCCTAGCGCGTTAACACCTTAACTTCAATTTCTGCGTCCAAAATATTTGCTCAACGGACCAAAAAATGAACGAAAGCAAAAAGGAGGGAAAGAATCGATATCGTTCCTATCGATCAGGATTCGCGCGACTAGTTGAGTAAACTCGTGCACGGTTCCCTCGCAATTGCGCGGTTTTTCCACCGCGAAAGTTAAACGCTACGTGCGTCGAGCTACGTAAATTCGCCAGGGCGCAGGAAAAAAGATGGACTCCGTTTGCTGGCCGATATCGGGGACGCGTCTCGAGTACCTACGAGGCTAGGACCGACAACTATGCATACTGCGAGTATTTGCGACGAGGTTCGAGCGGTTACGCCGGCAACCAGTAATGCGACCAAGTTGGCGTAGGTGTGGCGGCAAGAAAACGAGTCCGGCGTTTCGACGTCACCGTCTGTTTCGCGTTTTGTCGATCCACCCCCCTCGACCGCCCGTCCGCGAACGTGGCGGCCAAGTTTTTCCGGCCCCGTACACGCGAGGATTTCAGATACAACTGCGGTAACTCGCGGTGGCTCGTCATTCCCTTCTCGTCCCGCTGGAATCGGATCTGTTTTTCCACCGGTTCCGAATTAAACGGAAATCACTGGAGTTCGGAGTTGCTGGGCGAGCTGCGAGCGTGATTCGATTGAGCGAGCGAGCGAGCTGCTCGAAATGTTGAGAATGCGCGCGAAGTAAGACCGGATGTGGACACTTGGCGATAGTTTGCGCGGGAGTATGCGATCCAGAGGGTGGTTCGAGAAGGATCGAGCGAAAGAACGGAGTTCCTTTGTGAATATGCGATTTAGAGGGTGGTTTGAGAAGGATCGAGCGAAAGAATGGAGTTCCTTTGTGAATATGCGAGCGAGAGGGTGGTTTGAGAAGAGTTTTAAATAGATTAGAAATAAATGGAGCTAATACATAAAAAAACGAACAGTTATATGCGAAAGCAACCCTACGAAATTTGTCATTTAACACTTCTTAAAATATAAAATATAAAGATAAATCGTGAAGGACTCCAGCGACGCAACTTTAATCGAAGATGTGTCCAACGTGCTTTCAATTTATCATTCTCAACTAATTCTGATAAACAACTGCTGAAATTTGAAAAAGCAACGAGAAACGCCGTCGAAATCGCGAAACTTGGGCTCGTAACTCGCTTTAAGGGCGAAACCCCGTCACACGGAAACGCAGGAACAGCCGCGCGTCGTCTGCGAAACAAACGCGACGACGAAAGCCCCCCAGGCTCGACCGCCTCGAACCTCGGGACATTTTCTATATAATCATCCGGTCTGTTGTCGACGTGCGCGTCTCGTTCGTTTTTATTCGACTGTTTTCAACGGCAGTTCCGCTCCGCCCAGCTGCGCGATCTTCCTTCCCTTCGCGAGCTCTTCCGCCATCAACCCCGCGGAGATTCGTCCGTTTCTTCTCCCCCAGACGCGCGTCTCCTCGTCAGAAATTTCTACGCATCCTTTCGTATCGCCAAAACCGAGAAGCGGTCGAGGACCAGCTCGAACGTGATTGAAACTACGATCGAAGTCGCGATCTCCGCCATTTTGGTACCAGCAACTTCTCGCAACGGAAATATCACAAATGTTGTTCACACAAAGGTTAACCCTTTGCGCTAGGATGTCTCCTTCGACGAGACATCAGCATTGATTAGTGACGAAGGAGGTTAAACTTACTCCATCGCAGCTTTTTGAGAAATGCACGTTTCTCTCAAGCTCTCCATTGAAAAGGAAATTTTCTATTGCCAAGAGACGTTAGCTATAGAACCTGTCGCTGAAATATCGCTCACAGATTGCTGTAGCAACCCAGTTTCTATTGCCAACGTCTCTCTCGGAAGTAACCAAGCGCAAAGGGTTAATAAAAAGAAAGCAACTCTGTTCGATTTAAAGAATGGATCACTTTAGTCTCGAAATTCCCACGTCTTGAAGAGAGTTAAACCGTCTCGTTGGCGCGCACGCGATAAAAGCAGCGGCCGACGATCGGTCGTTAATAATTTTTGCACCGCGTCGGGCGCGAACGTCGACGGGGGATAATCCAGGGGGCGAGAATCGGGAACGTTTCGCACATAATTTCGGATTTGACGCGGCCGGGACGTTTGATAAAAACGATACGTTTCCAGAGCCGAATTCTGTCGACTCTAAACGGCATAATTCTCGGGCGCGATCGATACGCGGCCGAATGCACGAACGTGAATATTACGTAACCGGCGGGACGTCTCCTGCTGGCCGTCTAGACACGGGGCAGGGGATGAGAGGGAGCCCGTAAAAATTTATAGAATATCGAACGATCGCGAGTCGTTTTCGGGCTGGCGCTCGAGATTTCACGGGGTCCGTCGAGGAGCAGCTCGAGGATAGTGGAAAATCTCATTTAGACGCGGTGACCAGACTGGAAGGAGGCGAGAGCAAGGTCGTATCCTGGAATGGACGCGCGTGGACGACGGTCCGCGTCGAGACGCGGGCAAAAAGTTTGCCCAGCTGCGGAGAGATCCGAGTCCTCGGTGGATTTTCTATATTCTTCGTTGCGTTCGTCGAGCAACGGCTCGAAAACAGTTAAAACGCGGACGAGGATCACCGTTTCCGATCGAGGAGAGGCGACACGGAGGGTTGTCCGTCCGCCATTCGCGAGGAACCGCCGCCGTGGGTCGCGCGTCTCCGACCCACGCGAAGAATTTCATCGTGAAACGCGTAACCCCGAGTGTTCAACCGGCGGCAACGTTTCCTCCGATATCCCTTCAAAGGCGATTTTTATCCGCGGTCCGTTTCCTACGGGAGAACGAAGGAATCGAATCAGGATGACGAGCACAAAGGCGACAGCGGGCGAGAGCGAGCACGCCGCCTCCACCCGCCCCTGGAAGGGCTCCGTCCTCTGTTCCTACGTTTTTTCACAAGCGCAGCCTCGACTTTCTCCTGCGGAAACTTAACTTTGACGAAACCCAGGCCGATTTCCCGGCTGGATACGCCGGGAATTTCCTATTCCGCTCGGTGGGCGAGCGTACGAGCGACGCGGCACGTCGCGAGGGCTGGCGGAACAAAGGGGAGAGCGGAACCGAGAGCCAAGTATCGATAAGATGGCGGAACGCAAATATCCTCGCGGCGCCCCGACTCGATGGCTAATCGAGCGGATCTCGAAACAATTTCCGAACGTCGGACGATCCGCGTTTCGTTCGACGCGGCAGACGGAAAGTCGCGCTGCTAGGTACCGCTCGCGACACACCCCGCAGGTTTTCGAGCGTCCTCCTCTATCAGATATCGTATATTTCGGCCGGGGGCCCGTTATTATCGAGGGGTAGATTTCATCGTGAATATTTATGAGGGCGGTTCTCTTGGTTGCCCGCCGCCCTCTGTCTGCGCCCTTCCACCGTCGCGTCCGTCGCTCTGCCCGCCATCCCGTTTCCGACCATCGCGAGCCCGTTCTCCGCCCCGTCCTCCGAGGGAGAGAGGCGGCTCGAGCGGATCAGAAAAATAAATAAGATAAGAAACGGGAATTAATTCGAGACTGAAATATTAAGAGGATAAGAGAGGGTTTCGCGGGCAAGCTCGCCAACCGCAACTTCGCTCCGCTTGTATATCGGATTATACCGTGCGAACGGAAGTTTAGCGGTAATTTCTTTTTTCTTTTTTCCAACGACACTTGTACCGCCGCAATTAGTTAATCGATTCGCGCAACTTTGAACGAGATCCGCGGGGTCTGGACCGCGAATTACAGAGGAGGAGGTTGCTCGCCGTTTTCATACCGTTTCCGTCCCTTTGCGACGACCATTTTGTAATCGCTGACCGATCGAATTGTCTAGATCGAACTGTAAATATTAGTTTGTTATTTTAGTACTTTCATTTGTTTTACTCGTGCTGGTCTCCTTGCGTTTCAACTCTATTCTCAACCGTTCTATACCGCCATAATTCGAAATTCATCTCAACTAAACCTTTAAATAGCCCTATTTTTCCATATTTCGCCAGTTTTCATCTTGTCACGCGCTCATTATAAGCTTTAAAAAATAAAGTATTGTTCTCTGCGAAATGTCGATCTTTAACCCTTTGAATTCGGATGCCTCCTCTGAGGGGACGTCAACATCGATTAGTCGTGAAGGAGGTTAAACTTATTCCACCACAGTTTTATGAAAAATGCATATTTCCCTGAAATTTTTCTACTTCTGGGAGAAGTTAGCAACAAAAATTATTTCTAAAATATTGCTATTCTTACTTTATTACAATAGAAACTATCGCCAAGATATTGCCACTCCTATTTTAGCAACAGTTTCTATCGTCAACGTCCAGGAAGGAGCCGACTGCAAAGGGTTAATTATCTTAATCTACGCGCTACCCCAAAACCAGCTTCAATCGTCGAGGCACTGAAGCAGAACCGAACATAGCAGAACGTTCGATATTGCGAGCGAACATCAAACGTACGGAACGCGAAGACTAGACAGTCTTCGTGATTAAACTTAGATACGATTATGATTATGTTACAGCCTCTGGTCGATAACCGAGGAATTAGTCCACGTGATCGCGTGAACGAGGGGTGCGTGGCCGTCCGTGGACGCGGATGGACGTGACAGAACGCCGGAAGAACCTCGTCGTTCCACGTCGCTCGCGAGAATATCGCGGCAAACTGGCAACTCGAGTTCACTCTGTCATAAAACAGGCCCCCACCGAGCCTGCGAGATCGGACAACAGAAATGAACGCGCCATTGGCGCCGTCTCAAACAAAACCACCAACTTTCTAAAGACTCCGCGGCCATTTCGTCGTTCATCGATCGCGTCCTCCCCCGTTCTCATCCCTTTTCAGGGACGCTGCTTCATCCCCGAGTCGCAGACAATGTCCACGATGCGTGATCGCTGCTACCGCTAGACATTTCCAGCGTTCCACGGAAGAACGATCCGCGACGGTCGATGGAACGAGCGGAACGTCACGCGTCCCGCGTTTCCTCGCGATAACAGCCGCCAAGTCTGGCTAGACTTCCGCCAAGGGATAACTTTGCCCCCGAACGCTGCGAACCGGAGGAAGCCGAAAAGCTAGGGCGACAAAGAGACAGAGAGAGACAAGAGAGAGAGAGATGTGTTTGCGGTTCAGTAGGTACGTCTATCGTGGCTTCGAGCCGGCACGCGTGCGTGCGTCTACGTGGCGGAGAGAGTGCTCTGCAAAGACGCGGCAGAGCCGGAGGAAGCTCGATTATTGCCGTATTGTAGCGGGGTCAAAGCGTTGACGTATTGTCGGCCGCAACTCGGCCCAGCCAGCACAATGCCCGGGCATTAATGGACTAATATTCCGCGCCACAAAAGCAGCCGGCTTCCTCTTCTGTGGCCTGGTGCGCGCGTCCGCCATTTGGCTGGCGCGCTCGCTGCTCGTGGCCACCCGAAAACTCGCGGAATCGCGCCCTCCTTCGCGGCTCCTCGTGCGAGGCGCGTCGCCGTCGGGCCTTGCTCGACATTTTTTCATTACACCCCGCCAGCTCGTAACCGGAAGCGCGCGACACGCGCGCGCTAATTGCGCCGCGGAACGGTCCGGCAATTTTCGACGCGGTACATTTGCGCGTCTGTAACGCGCGGAGGGGTGGAGAATGCCGCGCGACGCGGAACCAGTAGGCGTATAATTGTTACGGTGAAACGCGTTGCATTATTGCGATGCGGTTTGGCCGGCGTTCGCATCGTCGGAGCGAGAGCCGCAGTTTCATCGCTGCCAGGCCTATTGTTCGTTGTCCTGGCGGTCCGCGCGTGTACGCGCGACGGACTCTCTGTTTAGTGAGTACGCGGTGGGCGAGCTTTTCTCGCCCTGGGCTCTCTCTCTGTCTCTCTCCCTTTCACCCTCTCCTCTCGAGACGAAGGCTGCGAGTGTGTCCGCTCGCGATACCAGCTCGAATTATCGGGCGAGTTTTTGCAGGAGTTTCAGCGGACCATTGAAATCCTTGCGCGGCTCTCGCGTTATAGACGACGACGGGCCGATCGGGGTGCATAGGGGCGGTTAGGTCCATAAATTCGACGGCTCGAGCGCAAAAAGAAGAACGGGAGACAATCGCGACGGACGAAAGCCCGCAGCTTTCGTCTGCGAGCAATTATCGAAATTCGTGCCCCGTTGACGTCGATGGAAAGGAGCAGGCCTCGCGACGAGTCTGAATTTTCGGCCGCGAACGGAAATCGATCGTCGCACGTGGATTTAACGGGCTCGCGCCGCTAATTCTCGCTTCAGCTCGAGTGCTGAATGGGAGACTCGACGAGGCGAGAGGTGTCGCCAAGAGTTACTGGCTTTTTTTTTAAACAGATGGGCTTGCAATGTCGACGATGAATGCAACGTGTCGCGTAGATCGCAAGGAATTCGCGTTTCTGAAGAATCGCGTTCAACGCGACCCTGGAATTCTTCTTCGTGGCGTTTGATGGAATTGAAAAAATCGCAGAAGGACTAAAGCATCGCTAATTCTCGATGGAATTTAACTCTTTCGCTACTATTGGTGACTATAGTTACAAAAATGGAGCCAAAAGTTGAAGATGCTATCGCGATGTTTGATCCTTTTCATCGTTGCGAACAGAAATCATTTCGATTTTGAAAGCAGCGTCAAAACGTCGTTTTCGAGGCAAAAGACTCGACCCTAAACGTTCCCACAATGCTCCCATTTTGACACGGCGCTCGAGTCTAGCGAAGGGGTTAAAAAGTCAGGGAAGGACCAAAGCATGGTCGCGCACTTCAGACGCAATTCGCCAGTTGACCGCGTCTGTATCAACTCCTATCTGCCAACTCGTGGCACGAAACAGAGTCCGCGGTCAGGTCGCTAAATTACACATCCAGATTTGATAGCGCGGGCCTCCTCCACGGAATTTGCTCCTTGGCCAGCTCTCTATTACCGCGGCACTGTTGACCTTTTCACGGACACCGTGCCCGCTCCACGGAGTTACGACTCCACCGTAGCCACTGATTTAATTATCGCATCCATTTGTGTGATTTGTTTTTATCGTACCCTCTGCTGGTCCAAACTTCGCTTGCTTAAACCAACTGTTTAATTGCATCGTTTTTACTCGCGGCACGTTTAATCGCTCCTTCTAAACATTTATTCGTAAATTTCCACTGGACCAGCGAACCCTAACCCCTGTTTCGATCCTCTATCCCGAAGTCGCGAATAAATTATAAACTTCTCTGCTCTCGAGGGATACGAAAACCAAGAAAAAAGAACAAAAAAAACCGCAACTCCACCGTTTCTCCTCCGCCTAATCCGCAACGATCCCTCTAATTCGACAACCCTGTACGATTCAGGGGCGCGATGAAACAATTCTTCCAGCCTCGCGATGGCTGGCTCGCGCGACAGTAGAAACGGAACACCGTTTGGAGAGGAGTCCACCGTGACTGGCTGGCGTATTGAACGACCGGAAGGAGGCGCGATTATCCGACGTTCTCCTAGGCGGTCGTTTCCGCGGTTGATAATTGCGTTCGTGGGATATCGCCGCAAAGGGCGAGCGCGCGCGACCGTGCCTGGACGGACGGATAAGGGTCGAGGGGCGACGCGGAGGGCGGGCACAGCCGGGTCGAAGGGATCGAGGAATAGAGGGAGCGAGGGTGGGGCCGGGTACGCGAGGCACCACCGGTAGATGGAAGGCGAACTTAGTTCGTGGAAGCCGGATATGTGACGCCACTTCCGCCGGCAAGTTGAACTCGGCCACCGTGGCGGCGGTCGCGCGCGTAGATCTACGGCCACGTCCGCGGATAGCCTGGCCCGGATTAATTCGGGTTTTCGTTTTTATCCGATTATACGAGTTCCCAAGACCGCGCCGGGGGCCGCGGTTCCGAGATTATCCCGGAGTTACTCCGCCAAGAATAGTTGGAACTGCTTGCAGCAAGTTTCCGAGGCGAAAAAGCAATCTGTTGGCCCGCGGGAGGGGCGGCTGAGGGTGGCGGACGATACTGCGCCCGCTGTTCGCCGTCGCGCCCCCCAACGTTTTTCCCGTTCGTTCCCAATCGACGAGGGAAACGGTGTTTCGGTCCTGGGAGCGCGCTGGCTGGTCTCGGTTATCTCGAATATCGGCGTAACGCGGATATTTAAGACCCGGGGTCGATCGTAGGAGACGTCGATGGAGAACGACGGAAGGATCTTTCTCTTTCTCGCTCGCGCGGTTCAAGCAAGGATTTACAGGACGTCTCTTTTTCGCGCGATGCATACGCGTTACCATTCCGATACAACCACCCCCGGACGAATACGTCCGTTGAAAGGAGCCAGTGGAACTCCATTACACGCGAACGAACGAGCTCCATCGGCTCAATCTCGCGTCTCCTTTCACCCCATCTGCTCCGTGTATCTCTAACGACGACTGCTAAGTCGGCGAATAAAGCAACCGGATATTAGCGTGCCTGCCAGTAAAACGCTTTCTCCGCCGCCAGCCCCTCCCGTGGCCGCCCGGAACTTCGTTTAGATACGAAATGGCTTCTTACGTTCCAGTCGTCGTCGTCGTCCTCGTCGTCCTCCGTCGTCTTAAGGTTCCGAGCGAACGGTTTGCTGCCGATAGACGCAAAAATGGGAGCCCCGTTCGTTCTTGTTTCCCGTGACGGCGTC
Source organism: Xylocopa violacea (assembly GCA_963969225.1). NCBI lineage: Eukaryota > Metazoa > Arthropoda > Insecta > Hymenoptera > Apidae > Xylocopa > Xylocopa violacea. The sequence goes on from CAXAJV010000004.1 coordinate 30,410,844, forward strand.
CGATCCCCTCGAGAGACGCGCGGAACAGAGACGACGGGCGCAGCAAGAAACAAGAAGACTAGTATTTCAAGGCATTCTCGAGTGTCAGCCGTGGTTACGGAACGGCAACAACGTCCCCTCTGCCTCTTTCCCACCCTTAGCAGCACCCAGTAAATTCCAGCCACTCCTCCGCATCAGCCTCGCCTCGCCTTTGCAAACAGAGGCCCTCTCGCGACTTCGACGTCGGCGGCGGGTCTCACGTATCCGGATTTCGGCAAACAAGTTCCACCTCGAGAGGAGAGAGAGCTCGAGCGGTTTTCCGAGCGGGCGATTCAACGGCGAATAATCGGGCCCCGAACGAACGGACGCGCTTTAATTGAAATCGTGTCGCGGGTCCGCGGCGTTAGCGACGTTGATAAGCGTTTCAGGCTGCTGGGACGCGAGGCAGATGGTCGTTGAACGGCGTCGCGCGGACGCTTTATCCGATTGGACGGCCGCCAAACAGCGTCGCGCGGGGTCGCCTCGTTGGATAAAGAGAAACGGTCGGGCGTGCCTCGCGCGTGGCTCGTGGCAGAACGCGAGAAAGAACGATAAAGGTCGCCGGAAGACGAGCGTAAAGGTCAACACGAAGGGGTGGCGCGCGAGGGGCGACGAGCGTTCGGGAGATAGCCGCGCGTTTACATGTGGGGCGAGAGAGCTTGCCAGATTTCCGGGGATACGCGCCTGTTGTGCGGAGCTGCTGCTCAACGCTGACCTATATAGACCCCGTTCCTCGAGCGAGCACGGGAAGGGTAGGTTTCGAAGGGGAAGGGGCGCGCGAGGACAGTCGAGAAGTAACGCGAATCTCGAGAAACAACGTTCAGAACGAACAGCGTCCCAGGGTTTAAAATGTAACGTAAGATCGCGGAAAATGGACGTCCTCCGTTACACCAGCGCCCTTCCGGCGTAAAAGACTCGAGCGGAGGGATATTCAACTAGCACGGTCCGATTTTTACGCGCGGTACCGTCTGTTACCACCGCGGATGAACTTTCGGGGCCAAACTTCCGGCCGGATCTTCGCAGGGCTGCGAAGGAGCTGGTCGACACACGCGCGCACGAACGAGGCAACTTTTATCCTACGCCCATAGCCGAAATAAAGAAATAGGGGGCGGTCGAGTCTTAACGGTGGGAAGGGCGCAATCGCGGAAGAGCTAGCAATAAGGATGAGATAGCGAGGGGATGCGGAGGACGCCTGGGCGGGCTGGTGTTGCGGATATTTCGGAACAGACTTACGAAGCGTCAGTTATTTTCTCGTTGGTCAGAGGCGGAGGGTAAATTTCGTTGAATCCGCGCGGAGAAGGCTGCGCCCGGCTCGCTCGGGTGGAAAAAGAGAAATAAGACTCGGCCCGGCGGAGGTAAAAGGTGGGAGCAAAAAGTGCGGCCAGAAAAAGGAGGACGAGCGCAGGGGAGGACCGCGAGGAGAAGTTTCAACCGCCCCGCCACGCTATTTCCTAGCGCTATCAAAAGCTAGTTTACAAATGCTACTAGCAACAACGGCGATACTCCAGCGCGCACTTTCGCCCCGAGTCTTCGCAGACGACCGCCGCCCCTTGGCGCTGTGCAACGCGCGCCAAGGAAGGAGAGCCCTCGCCTTGGAAAATACCTGCACCGTTTACGTCCCCTGAATTCGCGTACGATTATGGGGTGGGCGACGTCTCCCGAGCGCCTCGGATGCCACGATTTTTAAGCACCGCCCGCGTAATTAGCGCTTGTGTTCAACGAGCTGAAATTGCCAATTCGCGGCCATTATCGTTGCCCAGCGTCAGAAGGACCTGTAACTTCTTGTTGCCCGTTCGTTTACTCTAAACCGTTCGCCTCGTTCCGCGAGATCGCGGCCACCGTCTCGTAACGATCGTTCCCAGCGAATTTTTATCCCCCTCCAGAAAGTCGCGGGACAAACGTGTCGCGAAACGGGGAAACAAAGAAACGGGACGCTCGAGAACGCGCCTCTTTCCAGGAGTAAATTAATCGCTAGCCACCGCGCAACGCCGGGCTTCCAACGCTTTATGGCCTCGAACCAGAAACTGGGAAGCCGTATCCGTCTGTTCTGACATTTATCAGACGCCGCGGGGAAGACGTGGCAGACTCCGCTCCCCCAAAGTAGACAATAATTAATAACAGCACTCCCGATGGTTAAGAGAGTTGCTGGGTTTTCGAGGTCGGTGTTGGTTCACCGACTGGATCTCGAACTTGCGTTCGCCAACGTTACACGGACAATGCGAGGCCCTGTTTCGATATCGTAACAAGTTTCCCGGGTCCGAGTTAATAATTTCGAGTTCGCGAATGGAACGTTACGAGGTTAAAAATTGTTATTATCCAGGACGCGTTTGGGGGAGCTGCATTATAAATCCGACCATTGATTGCGGTGTTGTACAGACCGAGGCAAACTCAATTGGGACGGGCTCCGTCGATTGTCATCGTTCGTCATTGAACAGCCACGTCACGCAGAACCGGAATCCCGCTCGCGTTTGCGCTAAAGACTCCATTCAGATGATGCATTCGCAAACGTGACAATCTTCGATTCGTCACACGGTTAACAGGCTTGACTGGCCACGGGTGCCCATAGAAATGGACACCTTGGAGATCGTTTCAGGCCAGGGTATAGACGGAGCGAACCTGTCGCGCGTCAAACGGTTGCGACCAGTAGTCGGAGAGTCATTAGCGAGGGAATAACAGCCTTATATCGCTCGCATTCATCCGAGGCTGCATCCTGAGACCCGTTTATAATTCAATGCACAGGCGATGGCGTCGAGGGTCGTTCGCCTCACCGTCGAATCCGTGGAAGGAGTCGCCGCGGACGCGACTATCCGCTTAAAAGTGACAGAATTCGAAACGAACTACCGCGCGCGTGTGCGACACACGTAGGACGAGGGCCGCGTCGGTAACACGCGGGTAATCCTCTTAGGGTAATTACCGTAGGGAAGACCGCGATCCGCGGCTGGCTGAGGCCGTTCCTCGTTACAGCCACGGTCGGACTTTTGGCCTGGCGAGCCGAAAACTTTTTCCAACTACGCCGCGCGGGAGATCGCGTCGCGATCGTTTCGACTTCTCCGTCGGCTAATCCACTTTGCCGCGGGGAACGCGAGGCTGGATAATGTCTTGATCCGTTCTTCTGGCTCCGGTGGCTCGGTTCCGCCCCCGATTTTTCCGCCCCGCGTCCAACGAGCCGTCCTTCCCGCGAGAAAATACGGAACTTCGAGGGAAGTGGGAGCAGACGAAAAGCGAAAAAAATCGCTGGAACGAGATTGGAGAACGATAGCGATGGCGCGGTGGGAGACAAAGGGGAAGGAGTCGGATCGGAGGCGTATAAAGGAGACGCTTTTGGAAGATTGCCGAAGGGAGTAATAGCTGGACGAGAGCGGGTATTGACGTTTCGACGAGCATCCGCTCTCAGTTTTTCCACGACTGCCCGCTTCCGCGTGTCGAGCCGCATAAATTCGCGTAATTCCTGGTACCGTTTCACGACCCGCTCCTCGTTCGAGCTTTCTAATCGCGTTGCGAGAGGGCCGTTGCGGTTTCCGTTGTAATAACACGGCCACGAGGCACGTCTGGTAGCGAAGGAGCTCCTCGACGGTTTCTCATAAAGCGTCGGTAGGATCGTTCGTGGCGGAGGCCGACAGAGGAACGAGAACGAGCGGCTGAACGCTCGAAAGAGGCGACAGTACGTGGATGCACGCTGGGAGGAAAGAAACCGTGGCAGACCAGGTGCAGCAGAAAAACCGAGGGAACTGTCGGTACACGCGATCCTCCGTACGTGGCTCGGTTGGCGTGTCGAGAAGAAACTTCGCGTTAGCCTAAATACCGCGCTGCCAGCGAGTCGCTGATACCAGCCATCGCGACCTCGCGAGATTCAATTAGTTTATCGCGATGCGAATCGACTTTCCAGCCCTCCTTCGCGAGCGTATCGACGGCGATACGACGCTGGATCCGCGATCCGCATTTCGATTATCCATCGCCTCGTTTCACTTGTAACGTCGCTGGATAACGTAACGCGTTCGTGGCCTATGCATGTTCCGTGGCGTCCCGGATCCAGTCGATACAAACTAACCTACTTCTCCGTGGAACTTGTTAATTGGGTTTAAGTTAACCGCAAGTGGACGCGGGCTCCGATTTCGCCCTCGACACCGTTCGTGTCGTCGATACGATCGCTGGGGAGACACCGGGGTCGTCTTCGTTACACTTTGCACCTGTTACGAGTCTCGAGCAAAGTGAACCGCCTCGATCGAGATTTTTAGTTCAACATTCTTGCGTGATGCAACGCGACATATCTTGAGCGTGGTTCAATCCTAGTCATCGGTACGAGTAAAAGGATAATCGATATCCCTGGCATCTGTCACGAATCCCCATGAATTTTCTTACGAATTATGACAACCGCGGCTCGATCGTTCAGTTTACCTTTCGCGATGCAACGCGACATATCTCGAGCGTGCCCGCAAAGGGTTGAACCGACGCGCAACCGAATTTTTGTCAAAGTACCCGAGTAATCGGTACAAGTACAAGGATAATCGATATCCCTGGCATCTGTCACGAATCTCCACGAATTTTCTTACGAATTCTAGCAACCACGACTCGATCGTTCAGACTTTTATGCGACATATCTCGAGCGTGCCCGCAAAGGGTTGAACCGACGCGCACCCGAATTTTTGTCAAAGGTCTCAAGTAATTGATACAAGTACAAGAATAATCGATATCCTTGGCATCTGTCACGAATCTCCACGAATTTTCTTACGAATTCTAGCAACCGCGACTCGATCGTTCAGACTTTTATGCGACATATCTCGAGCGTGCTCGCAAAGGGTTGAACCGACGCGCAACCGAATTTTTGTCAAAGGTCTCAAGTAATTGGTACAAGTACAAGGATAATCGATATCCCTGGCATCTGTCACGAATCTCCACGAATTTTCTTACGAATTCTAGCAACCGCGACTCGATCGTTCAGACTTTTATGCGACATATCTCAAGCGTGCTCGCAAAGGGTTGAACCGACGCGCAACCGAATTTTTGTCAAAGACCTCGAGTAATCGGTACAAGTACAAGGATAATCGATACCGTTCATGCATCATTTGGCCCGCGCAGTCCCGTGCGAGCGGAACACCCATCGCGGACATCATCGTTTTTAGCGACAGGTTATCCCCGAAATTTACGATCGCCGCTGTCATTACTGGCGCGCGGGATCTCTCCCGCGGGCTCGGCGACGAATCGAATCGACAGCGGGCGGCCATCCGCGCGCAATTTGCTATCGATGTCGGCCCAGGCGCATCTAATAGAAAATCTCATAAAACGCGCATCGGGGATGAATTATTATACATATGTGATTCGACGAGGGGTTGGGACGGGGGGGGGGGGAGAGGGAGCGGGCGGTCGGAACGACTCGCGTGAGTAACGGCCGTATAAATCGTAGGCGAGCGCGTGCGACACACCCGGAAAACAATAAAATCTATATTTTAATCTACGCCTGAGCGTCCTCGCGAGCATCCAACCCGCGTCAGGAGAATCCCCTCCGCGAGATTGGTCCACGGGGGAGGCGGTTGAATCCGGGCCGGTCGTTTATCATGCCCGGAGGGTTTCGCAAACGCGCGCCACGAGGGATGAAACGCGCGTCAAGGCAGCCGCTCGCCTTCTCTTCTTCTCCGTCCAGCCTCTCCGCTCGTCGAACTGTTTCCCAGCCCGTTACCAGATCGATTACCGGGATTAAATCGGTCGACGTGGCTCGCGAACCACCGAGAAACCGACGCGGGGTCTGTTTCTTCGTCGCCACCGCGCCCAGGGTGTCGAGGAAGAACGCTCCGCGAGGAGGCGACGATCTAATCTTCTCCACCTACCGCCGGCTGGTCGTTATCGACCGTCACGTTCCCCCAATTAAACGGGCAAATTTTACGTTCCTCGTGGAGAGGACGCGGCTCCGTCGAGCGCGAAGATTCTCCGCTCGGACGATTGAAACGGTTCGATCGGCGGGCGGGTGCTCGAGGACCGACCCTCCTCGACTGCTAACGAAGAGGCACCACCAGCGGTGTCTATCCGGATTAAAGGCGTTAACGTAATTCGCGTGTTAATAAAGCCAAACCGTTCGCACGTGCTGGCGAGAATTCTCGGCGACGGTGGATCGATTTTTCCCCGCGCCTCGATCGAATTAGATTTTCCGCCCCGCAGGACTGCCGCGCGGCTTCCTCGCGTAATTTCTCAAGCTGATCTTTTCAAATTGGACGACGTTTCCGCCGAGCGAAGTAATTAAAGTTACGATGGTCCTCGTCGAGGTCGCGTCCGGTGGAGAGAGGCGGACCTCGCGTGTCCAACGGCGCGGCCGATCGGTTTCCGCTGGAATTTAGTCACGAAAATAGAGAAGGACCCTTAACCGTTTAATCTCGACACCCGAGCTGGACGCTGGTCCCCTTGGTCGTCTCGAGGAATGTTTCGCGGTGGCGTTCAATTTTTCCTGCCACTCGCTCGCTCGGCGAAATTCGATTCGGATCCCGCGCGAACGCCGCGGAAATTCCTGCTCTGCCTTTACAAAACTGCAATTAGTTCGAGAACGTGACTCCTCGTCGACGTCCCGGTTCTCCTAGGAGTTGGCACTTGATTCGACGAATTTCCAGTTCGCGAAACTGCCAACAGCCGCGGCGGGGAACGCGGATTCGAAAAGATTCGTAGATGGGGCGCGATCCCCTCGCGTTTCGGACTTCAGTTATCCCGCGGACGCGGCTGGAAACCGCGGGAACTCGTTAGGGGGTTTCACGGTTTTTCATCGTCGAAAGGTGCTCCCGTCGTCTCGCGCGGATTACCACGAGGACTAATTAACAATGTACTTTTCTATTCCAGCGGTAATTACGCGCGATCGTGCCGCGTTTCGCTGGGAAGAGGAAGACAGGGCAGAAGTGTCTTCTCGTAATTGTAATTGAATCGACACGGTGGGGAGCGATAAAAAATTTTTTAGCGGCGTTTAATAAAATTTTGCTAATTCAACGCGCGACTCGAAGTAAAATTGTCGCGCGATGGTAGAGCCAAAAACACAGACGTTTTTTAATCACTTCGGATGGTAATTAAGTTCGCAAACCGAAGACACAGATATTTTGTAATTACTTCGAATAGAAAATCAGTTCGAGACTAGTATCAATTTTTGGATGCGGTTTTCATCGAAACAAGTTTCGAAAGGCCACACCTCAGATCACTTAAAATTCCTTCTGAATCTTACTTATTCGATAGAAAACTTGAGGGAGACATGCATTTCTCGGAAAGCTGCGTTGAAAATCAATTCTGATGACCCCTCAGAGGAGACATCCGAGCGTGCAAAGGGTTGAAATGGAGCGCAGAAACCGCGCGTTGTTCCATCTTTCCACGCCTCGATCCGAACGAAATAGAACGATCCCAGACGACGACCCCGTAACAGCCCCGAACCGGCGATTAAGACGATCTAATCAATGACAGAGGTAGACGCGAAGAAAATAGCCGGATAAACACCGAAGGGGAGTTCTTTTATCGTCGACAAAGTGGGAATGGCGCCCTACGATTTGCAGTTCCTCGTTGTGGGGGAGGGCCGCGGTTAAAGTCCGCGATAAACTTCACCCCTGGCAGCCGTGGCGAGGTCGAACGCGGCCGAGGAGGAGAGAGAAAAACGCGAAACGTACCCGAGACAAGGTAGATGGGCTGTTAAGATAGGAACGCGAGGATTCCTCCGACGAAAATGGAGTCGGTGGAAGGAAGAAGCGGAACGGACCGTAAGGGTCAACCGCGTGCAATTCGGTGGGTGGAGCGCGGCACCCTTGGGTTAAGATTCTCCGCGTAGGATCCCTCGCGGATAAGCCGATTTCACAAAAACTCGCAAGTCAGATTTCTCGACCGTTTCTCGAAATCCAGCGACTTCTCGCGGAGCTGCACCCGCGAAAGAGCCCAGCCTCGAAGATGAAACATTGATGGGCCTGCGCGGGGGGTTGGAAACAGCCGGAGGGCAGAAACGTCGGGGAACAGAGTTTCCGCATTATTTTCGTAGCTACGGTAACGGGATACTTAAAAAAAAAAAAAAAAGGAGAGGAACGCGAGTGATTCAGTCTCGTTACCTCGTCAGCTAAGGGTTTTCTAAGAGTATTCACCGCGTTTCTTTACAATCTTCCCCGGGTTGCGCGCGTACATGCTCCTCCCAGCATTAAAGGGCACGGGAAACATTTTTTAAGCGCCCAGCGTCGTTCGCGGATCGAATTGAAAGGAATTAGAGGAGGGACGGCCCGAGTTTTAATCTCGTTCCGAACGAATGCGCTTAAAAATATGCTCCGTCGGTTATTAACCCGTTACTTGGTCCGCGTGTACCAAAAATCGCTGAATTATTAAATTTCCCCTGTACTTTTCGAGGCATACTCGTACCTCGCGGCGGCTGCATGCTTCTCGTTGTTTCGCGCGATGCAAATAGATTAAGAAATTGGCGAACTAAAAGATAGGAAATTTTCTATCGTTGGGAGACATTGAAATAGCAATATTTTAGCAATTGACAAAATTTCCTTTTCAATGGAAAACTTCAGGGAAGCACGCATTTCTCAAGACACCGCACAGGAATAAGTTTAACTTCCTTAATCATTAATCAACGCTGATGTCCCCTCAGATGAGGGATGAAATTTCCACTGTACTCTACAACGATGGCGTACTATCTCTTCTTTCGTGGCACGCAAATAGGTTAAGAAATCGGCAAACGAACGGCGCGGACGCAAGAGCTTGTTAAAAGAAAGATACTTGCCAGCCAAACGTTGAAATCAATCCTGCTCGCAATGGATCGCGGTGCGATCGAGCCTGACCGACTCGTTATTCCTCTCTCGAGCCCGCCTGTAACGTAACTTCGCAGCCGGATCGCGTCGCGGATGAAACGAGATTCGAGAGGCGTGCGTCTTCCATCGCGAGGATCATTATATTATTCGTGAGAAACGAGCGAGCGGACGAGCGCGGACGGGTCTCACGAAAATCGAGGGCGCCGCGTTCTAAATTTCCCCAGGAACGTTGCCGCCGCGCTGGGCGAACAGAAGTGCTGAACAATCTCCGTGCGATCGATCGTAAAAATATAATGGAGCGAGTAAGCGCGAGGCGCCATTGCACCGGTCAAGGTGCATCAGGTGCGAGTCACCCTCGCCCAGAGCGTCCTCCGCGTCCGCTCCGCCACCCCCGTACGATCGTACGATAGATTCGTCCCGTATTTTCGAAACCCATCTCGCCGTCGAGAATCGAAACACTCGTAAACTTCCCGTCGGAATTCCCTCGTTCCTTTCAATATCCACCCCGTCTTTTCACGTTGGATTCGTTACATCGTGATTCTATACTTTACAGGGTGATTGATGGCCGATACGATTGGACCTCGAACTCGGGGCTCTCCTCGAAAGCGAGGAGGTAATACGGATCAACAATAATCGTTATTCGAAAACAACGACGGTAAATAACGGTGGTAGCGTGCCTGGAACTGGCCAATCGCGTGCACCCGCACGAATTCTGTCGAGAGTGACCGTATCGCGTGTTACCTTCCACTTGATTACGCGAGAAGGCGTGGTTAAGGTGTATCTATTTTGCTAATAAAAAATTCTGTTTGCCCAGGGGGTAAAAGTAGATTTAAACGGCAACGAGTCAAGCTGTTCTCAGTGGACACCAACGGATTCGGACGAAAGCGTGTCGACGGTTGGATTCGTCGCGATCAGATGAACGGAAAAAACGGGAAACACGCGTTATCGATCCCGGCTAGCCGCGGGGAGGTTTCCCGTTGAAACCTCGATCGCGAAATTCCAAGGCAGCCGAGGGTTTCGCGCTCGATTCCGTGGCTCTGTTTCGCAGCTCGCGCGAGTTGGCAAAGGGTATGGAAAACTATTCTGTATCGGAACTTTCGGAACAATTGCGACGTTACAGGCGACAGCCAGTAGATACCGGAGACACCTCGACGCGATGCGAGAAAGGGAGGAAGGAAAAGAGGAGGAGGCGAAGGATGCGTCGTGCGGGGAAAGTAACGCGAGAAATTGAAAATACACAGAAAGCGCACGCAGCTGCGTGTCGCGGGGCTTCGGAAATCCATTGTCGAGGTGTCTCGGATGTAAGAAAGCAGCCAGCAAGCGGGTCGGTAAGACGATCGTCGAGGCTCTTTTCGAAAGCTCGCGAGTCGTCGGACTTTTCGGCAGCCATCTCGAGCGGCTCGTTACGCTCGCGATTTCTATCGATCTCTTCTCTTCTACTTCTCTTTGTCCCGCTTCTGAAGCGGAATTTCGAAAAAACGGACGCGTCTGACCACGCGCGAGGATCCTCGTGCGAGGCGGCTGTTTTTGCCGCGGGAATTACCGCGATATTATTCGAGCCTGTAAGGAGGTACGGTTATTACGGCAGTTATTGCGAATTATGGTGCCGCTATGTGGAACAGCGACACTCGCGCGCCGTCCATACAAATGCGGCTCCCGCCGGGCGCCGCCTTCCTCCATACTTCTCGAAGCCGCCATTATAATAGTAATCGATAAGTAAGCCACCAGCGTAATCGTACGTGCGGCTAATGGACCGATTTAAAGCGTCAAAGCGATACGAGAGGGGTGGCGATGTCGGGGCGACGCTCTGCTAATGGGAGCCGCGCGAGGAAACCTCGAGCTGGAGGAGCGAAAATTTTCCAAAAGAAAATCGATCGTGGTGAAATCGAAAACCGCTCGACGGGGGCGAACGGTGATCCGACTCTCGTTCGAGGGTTTCAAGACCCAAACAACAAACGGAACGGAAACTTCCGCAGAAGACTGCTATAAATGTTGGATTCTGTTTAACGAAGAAAGCAATCCGGTTTCGCGGGGAAACGGAGACTTGTTATTCAATTATTCGAGCCGGCATGTGCCACGCTCGTCCGGATAATCCCGGCTCCGCTGTATCGAGTTAACCCGTCCGCGACCCCGGCGTCTCCCGCTCTAAGAAGAAGCGTAACCGATATTAAGTCCCGAATCCCCGAGCAGCCGCGTCGCGTTCGACGGGTATCCGCGTCTGAATAAAAGTTGCAAGCTGCCGTGGCGCCACGCGAGGGGCGGAGGGGAAACGCGAGCTGCTGGAAACGACGGATTGATCGCGCCACCTCCGAACTCGCATTCGGAAAAAGCAGCCCGCGCACCGACGAGACGTTAATCTTGCTCGGGGACACAACGTTACCCCGGGCCTCTTTATTTTCCCTACGACCCCGTCCCGCGTTGCTCTTCCCGAGGAAAAGCGGCGGACCCTCTCTCGCGGGAGGCAGCGATCCATCATAAATTTAATATTCGAAATTTCAGGAATGCTCCGTGCACGCGCTTTGGGCTGGGGGGGGGCCATCCGTTCCGATGGCGGCGGTATAAATCCGGCTGATAATATACTGGGCGGGCGCAGTTAGTCCGACGATAGAAAGGAACGAGGAGTCGCCGTTTTATCTTCGACGATGCGTGGAGGAAGCGGGGGACTTTACAACCCCTGGGTGCGCGGCCACGGAGCCGTAGCAACGCGCCGGAATCCGACCGTATATTTAGCAACATCCGCAAAATTTCATTATTTAAGATAAATTTATTTTACCGGAGAATTATCCACGCCCGAAATATTCCCCGCGCCTGGCTGCTCCGTTTCCCTTGACTATTATTATTATTTCTTCCCTCTTTTTTTTTTCGTTGTCTTTTCTCTTTCCCCCCCTTCTCTGGTCCTCGCGTTCTTTTTTCGACTCGTTAAAAGAGCTTTCCTCGGAGCAAGGAGGAGCGGTAAAATAATTCAAACGAGCCGGAAATAAAACGACCAATTACGCCGCGCGTTTAATAAATCAAAATATCACGGGCGCGCGCGGGAATCCCTGCTCGCGGATTGGTTGTAATTCTCGCGAGCGCATTTTCCGGCCGGGAGGACCGCGTAAGTGGATTGTAAATTTGTCCCGTCGATACTATTATCCTTTGATTAGCGCGCCTCTCGACACGTCGCGACGCTAATTCCGCGATTCGAAGAGGGAGGAAGGTAAAAGCCGCGTTCCCGCGAGACGCTAAAAGGATTACGTCCTTGATACAGCATTGCGTTTGCGTTCTGATTTCGCGCGAACCGCCCGCAACCTGTAAAAGCCGACCGGAAGCGGGTGAAACGATTCGCCCCGACTTTTCAATGTCGCGCGGCGGGACGAAGAAAAGTGCGTTCGAGGCTGTTCGAGGGTTTCGCGCTCGCGAAACGGGGTAGAAGGGATCATGCATATGCAATGAAATGCATTTACGCCTCTCATTTAATAGCCGCCACGCTGTAACGACCGCGCGATAACAACTCCTTTGTAAAGTACCGCGGCTTCTCGCGTTTTTATTCGAGAGGATTTGGAGCGGAGACGTGTTTCGAAAAACCGGTCGATCGAGGAAAACCGCGCACCCCTTTTTTTTCCCCACCCTCGGATATATACGTCAATTACGCACAGATTTCGCATGTGCGAGTGGCGTGTCTGATGACACCTCGAACTAGATGGGAACAGCGAACTGCACTTCGACTCCCCATAAATTGCGCCTCGAGAGAGGAACGGTGGATGGAGCGCAAAAAAAAGAGGACAAACAGAGGGTTGAACAACGAAAACCGACGATGTCAACGTCTTGCCACGATGGAAAGTTATACGCGACGCTCCTAAACTTATCTCCAGTCTCGCGGAATTTTCTCTTCCGCTGAATATCGCTCGACGCGCTGTGCTCGCCACGCTTTGCGTGTTGCCGCGACGGAACCCTTTCCCATCGCAGAAGGAATAATTACGAATCGATTTTCTCGATACCCGACGAGCGAGCAAAGAAAAGTATCGAGGCGGCGTGGAATATTCAAAACAGATATCGACATCGAGAAGTTGCGCGGAACGAATCCTCCGGAAATTGATTAACCCTTTGCACTCGACGCTCTCCCAGCAATTCTCCATTGCTGGTAGAAGTTAGCGATGGAAACTATTACCAAGCAATTTACCAGCAACAGAAAATTTCCATTTCAACGGACAATTTCGGGGAAAACACGCGTCTTTCAAAAAGTTGCGATGGAATAAGCTTTTAATCCCTGCAATCAGCAATAAATTATTTCAGAGGCAGCATCCGAGTGCAAAGGCTTGAAGCAATTAGCGTACGCGCAAGCATCGCAAGCATCCCTTCGAGCTGCGTTCCCAGACGAACGAGTCCCGTACTTTCCCCGCGGAAGAACGACCTTCTGTCCACTTTTATCGCCCCGTCTCGAGGAATCCAGCCCCGACGGAAGCCAGGGAGAATCGACGGAAGTCACGCGGTGGCCGCGTGCACGCATTCCACGTTCGACGTTACGAGAAAATCAGTTTAACTCCCGAACGAACCTTTGCCGCCTACCACGGCTAATCCCGGATCCACGGGGAAGTTCACGACGGGGGTGTAAACCCGAGAATGTTGCGGCTAAGCCAAGCCTTCGCCCCCGTAACCACCCCCCCCCCACCCTCTCCGCCCATCGCTCCGGGTCTCACCCATCGGTTGGCAACGTTCGGCGCGATACCTGCTGTGCGAGTCTAGGCCAACCTCCGGCTTATCCCGACGACACTCGTTCGATACCGTAAAAGCCTGCGCGAGGGGGTGGACAGGAAGCAAGAACGAAACGGCGGAGGATGCGCTGGAAGACGGCGAGCGCGGGGGTGGTGGCAGCGGTGGTGTTGTCGGCGGTTGCGAGAGCTATCCCACACCGCCCTGGCAGCCGCCTGCCAGCCGTGGATCGCGAGAGAAACCCTCCCCCCGCGTCGAGGTATCCCATAAAATAGCTCGAGTAACTTTTTTACTTTATCACCCGCGCGCTTCCACCCCTAACGCGTTACCAGCGCGCACCACGCCGGAGCGTGGCTTCTTTTCCCTCGCCGCTGCTCGCGGGATACGCGCGTCGTCGCGGCGACTTCCGCTCGACCGCACGGAAGAGTCGTTGCTCGCGAGGCTCGCCTTTTTTCGCGCCTCGATATAATTTCACCGCTGTACCATTAATATCGATCGCGTGCACCTTCGCGGGGATTAAAAACCGGGTGCGCGCGGCCGACGCGGCGGAAGGAGGGCGGTCGGGAATGAGAAATGGTGGAATCGTTTAACTGAAAGTCGGTGGGAAACGCGGGGAAACTTCGGGGCCCGTGGAATTCGTCCGATTAACCCGTTTCATCGTTTCCCTTCGCGGGCGGCGATTTCTTTGCGGGATAATCGTTCGTCAACGGTGGTCGATGTCGAGTGAAATCGTGAAACTGCGGGAACTTTTGCTTGGTTGTAGATACGCTAGTTACGCTGGATGCTAACTGATTACTTCACGAGGCATAGACATAATTACCCAAATAGCGATGTATCCTAAATATTATTCATTGCTTGCGTCATCTCTAATCTATGTCTCATCCTTGACTCTTGGCTCCTTACAAATCCCTTAAATACCAGACCTGAGAAACCAAATCAGCTTTCATATTCAGAATTCCTGATACATCAGCTCTCGCTAAACCATGTGTGCTTTGTGGACGAACTTTTCTTTGGAATTATAAACTGTTGAGCTCGATTCCTTCGACGCTGTTCAACCGGGAATCCAACAGTAACCCCTGAAGAGTGGATCGAACGAATGGTTGACTGTTACTACTGCGTTGAGGACGAACCATAGACATGTAAGAATAGCCAGTGGGCGTAAAAAGCGATAAACTCTCGCTGTTTAGCCGCGATTGCCACTGACGAGCATTAACGATCGCGCGTCAACGTTAGTTAGACAAGGATAGCAATCCCTTTATGCATCTTTTTATTTCTCGCTAGCGTGGTCTATCTTTATATGTCTGCTGGTGTCGATCCTTGTAAAAGGAAAGGAGCACACGTGCCAGGGTCATTAAACCTTCGCGCATCGAGCTCTTCATCAAGAAGCTCGAGATGCCAATATCGTGGACCTATGTCCGTCGTCGAGTCGAGGATCAGTAGTAACAAATAAGAGTCGCGGATGTTACGTTTAGAGGATCGTACAGATTCCTATTGCCGATCGCAGACACGCTAAACCATGGCCAATGACCCGACGTCGTGGCGCTACGAGGCACGTGTAAAGCGATAAGAGTGTTCTCGAAGGACCTGGCCACGGAGTGGGGAAGGTGGAGAACCTTCTGGTGAGAGGACCAAGATAAACCCCTTGGCACTTACCCCAGAACCGCAGAACGAAGAACGCACGCGAATAGAAAGAAAAAGAGCTTCTGACGTGATTATTTTTTCAATCTTCCTCGAATATAAATGAAACAAGAAGAGAAATGAAATTATAAAACGGAGCAGAATCGCAACGGTCGGAGACTGTCGCGTATCGCTTTCAGCTTATCCGTGACGTGTCACTGGCCAGCGATTCCCGCGCAGCGCTAAGCTTTGCCACCGTTTCTCTCGCTTTCAGAGGCGTCCTCCCGTTTCCGTTCTGCACGTCTAGTCCGTCAATTACCGATAAAAACAACGCCAGATCGGGCGAATGATGGCTCGCGGACGTAACGCAGCCGAACGGAATGTAAATTATCGCGTCTACTGCAACGATAAATAACGCGTGACCCCGTTGAATCCGAAAAACGAAAGGGTCGTCACAGCGCCGACTGTCACGTCGAAAAAAAAAAAAAAAAAAAGAAAAAAGAGGGTCAATGATTCTAGAACGAGTCGTATCAACGGAACGCGCGATCGTTTGAAAGAATTTTCGGCCGCGGACGCGTTTCAAAGCATTTCCCTGGCGCGAAGGGGGTGAAAAGCTGGGGCGGCGACCATTTTTGATAGATCCGCGCTAACGATGTCTTTCCGCGACACCCGTAGCGAGTATAGCCGAATAATTTGTTAATAAGCGAATTCGTTAACAATACTCCAAACTGCCAATTTATGTTTCGAAACTCGTAGAAAAATAATTCGAAAAAATGTCGATCGCGACGCGATCGTGAAGCGGATCGTCGAGCGCGCGTCCAGTGTGCAACAACGCTGGGATAAGTGATAAAGAAGCAGGAAATGGGACTCGAAATTTGCTTTTACGACGATATTAAAAGCCAACGCGAAATTTCGCTCCTTTTTTTTCCAAACCCCTCGAACGGGGTTAGCAGAGATTCGATTCTCATCGTTTCTCGTCTTCATCGATTCGATCATATCCGAGCGGCGCGCGGCGTATCGCCCTTTCACCTCTCTCGGTTCCGGCAGCGAGAAAAATGCGTTGTACTTCTCCCCTGGTTCGAAAGGCGGGGCAAAGATTTTAGTCGTAACGAACCTCCGCGAGAGTAGAACGGCTGGTGGAAAATTCGCGTTTCTCCTAACTTGCTCGTATTTCTTGCGTAAAAGCCGGCTGGAAGGAAAAACCGTGTTGCTTGGTATAACGCGAGGAAGGAGGGGAGGAGGAAAAAAAGAGGAGAGGAGAAAAAAGTCGGCGACGGACGCGGAGAGCCAACGTCGAAAGGGTGTGGTGCGTAACGAGAACGGAACGCGAGCAACCGAAACCGATGGTGGGCACGATTTTCATCCGCGTCGCGATACGGACGCGCTGCGTCTCGAGGCGAGCGGGACGACTCGGGAACGAAACAGTCGGGGGAACGAGCGAAAAGGAAGAAAAGAAAGCGGAGCGTAACGGAGAAAGATAAATAGATGGATAGACAGCGAGTCGTATCCAGCTTGCAGAGCTTTCGCTACCCTCGAGGATGATTTTTCGAGAACGCGCGACAGCCGGCGAACCTCCGAGGAAATCTTCCTGCCCGACCTCGGCTATTTCCCCTCCCGCAGAGTACAGGACAGACAGGCCGGATCTGCATTAACCACGGATTCCGTTCGTCCTCCCCTCGTCCCCCTTTCGAGATTCCTCCTTTAGCAGCTTCCGTCTTTATTTCCTTGACCACGAAACGCGCGTCCGTCGAGGGTACGAATTCAAAAAAAAAAAGAGAGGGATTCCCGTCGAGATCGTGCCAACAGGGCCATGGAATTGAAATCGGGATGCCCATTGGGAGGGACTATCGGCTGGAAACCGCTCGTATAACGTACCCGCGCCTAAACTCGTTTCGCGTCCATTGGGACCGTCCGACTCGAGCGATCCTCGAGCGATCCTCGAGCGATCCTCGATCGGTTTTCACGGACGTTGGGCCTCGCGATCTCTCGGATCCGCGACGCTCCCTCGATGACGGACGGTGTCGAAGGGTGTCCGGGAGCGGTACGTCGGTCGCGTGCGCGTTATCGAGGATCCGACGTCTGGCGAAACGAAATTCACCGTTGAGCGTTCGCGACCGCCGATCCGAGTCGAGATCAGAGATTACCGGGTAATTAATTGCCTGAAATACGAGGTGGGGGAGCGCGCGAGGGGCAGGGCGGGGATATGTCATCGTCATTTGGTAGTCAGCATAAAGCGCGGCTGAATTAGCGAGTATCGAGGCGACGGATTACCGTGTAATGACCGTGATTACCATGCGACCGAGAGGAGTCAATGGTCGCGCGCGATTCGTCATCGAATCGAAGCCCGACAACGGCGATAACTCTCGCCGCTCGAAAGGAAACGATCGCAGTACTCAGGCGACGGGACCCGCGAGGCTTTCCCCTCGTCGAGTCCGTCTCGTCTTAATGTCCATAGAACTCTGGTCTCCTCGGGACTCTTCTGGGTTCGAGGTCGCCAACGCGATCTCTCGATCGGTTGGCGCGCGACTCTACGTTCGCGAATTGAACGCGTCGACAGCGTGTTCGCCATCGTGTTTCGAGAACACGACCAGCTGAAAGCGCGCGATATTGTCAGCTGCTGCGAGGGACGCCTGGAGCCACTCGACGCGCGACCGGTTTCGCGAGCGGCTCCAACGACCGTCCCGTGGATCCTCTTGATGACTCGCGCGACCTGTCGCGCGTTCATTTACAAATCCCCCGCCAGAAGCTCGCTGGCGAGCTTTCGAGGCGGCGGACAAAAGAGCGCCGCGCTGGCGCTCACGATTTCACGTTTCGACGTCCGCTGTCGCGCGCGGTGCGCGAGAGATCGATCACTCTTCTTCCACGTGGCACCGAGACGAGCATCGTAGTTCGCGTTCCTCCGCGCGATCGAACGGGAATCGATCGACGGAGCGGCGGGAAACTCGAGGACGGAACGTTCGATCGAGACGGATCGATCTCGCCTCGATCGCACGTTCGCGTCACCGTCGCGAACGAGGTATCGTTCAGAGTTCACAGAGACACTCGAGAGTTCGAACAGTCCACGCGAAGTGTCCACCGAGGAGTCTCTGAAAATAAGTAGATTTCTCTGGTCGACTACTCACCACCATTCTGCGCGATAATCAGGTCGATAGCCACCAACAGGACGAGGAAGATAGGAGTCATATTGACCACCCTCTTTCCCGTCTTCCCTCGATCACCCGTGATCACTGCACACTTATTACCACCGTTGCAGCGTTCCACCTACGGAAAAACAAATCACCCTCGTCATATAACATACCACCCTTCACTCCGCTCGCCGGATCGGTGCTCCGTTGCGAACGAGGACGTTCGTTCGGGCTCCTCTGGGCGACGTGCGCCAGGCAATTCGTGATCGAGCAGTCCGATCGGAAAAATGTTTCAGCTAACGCGCGCGAGGCTCGTGGAAAAAAAGCAGACCCGGGTGAACACGGAAACGCTCGTGAATCGAACGTAACTATCGACACGCGCCATTTACGCGCACCGGCCTATCCCCGCGTGGAAACGTGGGCACACGTTCCGCGCACGACGGAAGAACGAAGCGGCTAGCTCTCCGCGAACAACATCGTTAACGACCGCGCGCACTTTCGCTCGCCGACGACGAGATCCGCGTCGTTCACATCCTCGAACCGGCTCGACGCGTTCCTCCTCCCTCGTTCCCTCTCGCGATCGTTCGGGGGATCGATTCGAAGGGCGACGTCGAGGAAGAACAGAAAAGAAAAGGAAAAAAAAACAGAAAAGATGCTGGCCTCTCGACGTATTTCCCTTGGGATTCGACGCACTTCCTTTCCCACTTTCCAACGGATCCTGTTCTTCTCTCTTCTTTCGCTCCTATCGGCTTCACGGTGATTCCAACGACGAACGCCTAATGAGATGTATCGCGACGGACGAACCAAACGATCGAAGGAAACACTGGTCCTCTTCCCTGTTTCCCCTTCAGCGAGCCTTCCAAGGCTTCCGGCATTCCGTTCCTACCCGAGCAACGTCGAATCGCGACCTCCGAAGGGTTACCTGGACTCTTTCTTCCGATGATTCCACGACCATTCCATATTTTCACGTCTCACGGGACGAAAGGGCACCCTCGGGGTGTTTCCGCGTCGAACCTCGCCGTGCGACGCGCTCGCTCTGGCTACCTGCAGACGCCTTCCTCGACTTCCGTTCGTCTCGGTTACATCCTCCGGCTGGACGATTTCCACGTCGGTTCCACCATCGTGCTCGCGTTACCATTAATTACGATCCTCTTCATGGCACCCGTTCGAAGCCGCTGCGCTTCGATCTCGCTCGCTCGTTCCCTACTTCTCTCTCTTCCGCAGCGAACCCTCGAAGCCGACAGACGTCATCTCGTCGCGTCCCAAGGATCTCCAACGGAGCCGCGCGTCAATTTCCGCGAACACTCGAGACGAACGATTCCCCCGTTCGTCCTCGACTCAGATTGTACGAACAAAGAATCGTCGCGTCCAGCAATGGCCGAGCGACGAACGAGCGGGCACTCTGCGCTGTTCGCGACGCCAACAGGTTGCTTTTCTTCGCTCTTCTCGCGGAACGGATCTTCTCTTCCGTCCACCCCGTTTATCCCCGTTTCTAGTGCAAATCCAAAAAACGCTCGTCAGCCGGGAAGCCACGCATTCCGAGGATCGATCACACTCGCAGCACGGGACCACTCGAAACCACCTTTTCACTGGGACGCGAGCGAACAGAGAGGCAGCCAGGGGGGTGGCTCGGGACAGGAGACGGCACGTGCGAGCGGTGCCGCAGAACTCGACGCGAGAAAATCGCTAAATAGCTGCCGGTGTCGCCGAGATCGGTGCGAGGGTAGTTTTCTGAACGCGCGCTGCGGCCTGACTGACTCATCCCCATACCCCCCGACGATACCCCCTCGCGACCTACCGCTCAAAGACGCGCACGCGCGACATCCCCCTCTGAACTCGCCGATCCGAGTAACGAAACGCCTATGAATTCGCGGGCAGACGAAATTTTTCCGTCATCCCTCATCGCCGTCGAACGACTCGCCTCGAACGGCTAAGAAAGAGGATTCCGTCGAACTGGACGACCGTTCGATCCCTCCGAAACTCTGTTCGACGCGAGCGAACCACGTATTCGTCCCCACGTTCGAGGGGTGCCGATCTCGAGTCGACCGCGATACGGGACGAGCCTCGCGACGATTTCACGAGGGAACAAGAGGAACGTACGCGACGGATAAGAGAGCGGATCGGGAGAGAAGGAAACGCGGAGGGAAGCGGCGTGGCGGTGGAGAGGGTGGTTTCGGCGCTGGTTTAAACGCGACGCATGCGTTCGCCGCGGCGAGAGGATGTCCTCCGGGGTGAGCCGCCGCCGCCGCCGCCGCCGCCGCCGTACTCTGGCCGACGTATCGCAGTTTCTAGCTCGATGTTTGTCCGCGTGGTACTCCCAGGGATGGTGGTGCTCGTGGTGACCACGAGGGTGTCGGAGGATACGGGGGTCGAGGGCGGGCGTACGCGGGACTGGGAACGCGGTTCGAGGACGCGCGGAACGGAGAGGAACCTGTGAGCCCGTTGAAGAAAACAGTTGTATGTATCGATACGCGTCTCGCGCGATCTTCGACGCTTGCGCCTGCCAGGCGGGTGCACGAGCTAAATACGCCGGCGGGTTTTTTACGCTCCGGACCCTTGGTCGTCCGACCGCGGAACTCGGAGGGCCCCTGGGAGTACGGCGAGCTTCCTCACCTGGCGGAGAAACCCTCGCCCGTCACCGTGATACGCTTTTCGAGCGGGTAAGTGGCCAACCGTGTGTACTTTCCGACACTTTCTTCTTCCTACCCGCGTCTCTTCGTTCCCCGTCGTTTATTATTAACGCGCTCCTCCTCGAGAACGTATCCGTGGCCTCTATCTCTCCACTTCTTATCTTTCCACGTTCGTGGCTTTAATTTCGAACCGAACGGTCGAAAGTCACGACGACGACGACGACGCTCGCTCGTAACTTTTACCACCCCCCGTGCGCGGCGATTTCGCGAGAACGAAGCTCGAGAGGCAAATTGAGCGGTATCGATGGAACGATTCGGGATACAAACGCGATCGATATTTGTATTATCGAGGCGAGAGAGAAAAAAAAGGAACGAAGCGGACAGCATTGGCGACGCCGCGTAGCCTCGTCCTCGTTCGGGCACCTCCACCGATTCACCCCTTTTAATACCGGGCTATCGTCGCTCTCTCGTCACGCCAGCCTCCTCCGTCCAACAAAGTACACCGATTCGCTCCGGGAATATTGGATGCGCACTTGCGAACGTGCTGAACGGACCGCATAACTCGTTTCCAAACAAAGACGGTTATAATACGATACGAAACGAAATTACTTTCGCCTCCAATTATCGGCCCCCGGCCAATTCCACTTTTTTTCCGCCCGTTCTTTCTTTATTTCCGATAAGCACGAGCGCGCCCCGTCCGACCGTTTCGACTATCGATCACGACCGTCGGATTGCTGCGAATGGGTGGTGGGCGGGGTGGAGGCGAAAGTAACGCAACGTCGGAGGCGGCGAGGCTAATTAAATTAGCGACCGCGCGACGATAAGACCCCGTCCGCGGCGGGGCGATTAGACGTTACGGCTTAATAATAAGCTGTCCATTAGCGATCGTGTCATTAGAAGCCAGAGAACGCGAAACAATGACGCGTTGTTCCGATAATTCGAGTTTCTCGCTCCGACTCTGGGACGTTCGACGGGGATCCTCCGTGCGACGAGACAATGGCGGAGCTGGGGAGAGCCGACGCGCATACTTCGACTCGGAAACGTATAAACGGGTCATCGTAACTTGATAA
Organism: Xylocopa violacea; assembly: GCA_963969225.1. Lineage (NCBI taxonomy): Eukaryota > Metazoa > Arthropoda > Insecta > Hymenoptera > Apidae > Xylocopa > Xylocopa violacea. The sequence continues at coordinate 30,432,743 of CAXAJV010000004.1, forward strand.
CGGAGCTGAGGCGGGCGGAAAAGACGAGGGAAGGAAAAGGGGAGGCAAGAAAAAAGAAAATAGAAAAAAGAAAAAAGAGCAGAGGCGGAGAACACCGTGGCGTATCTCCGGAGGGTGGAGCGTGTTCCTTTGCTCTCGCGGTAATAATAAAAAAAATTCCATGGTACGCGTAACTTAATTTAATATCCAGCCCCCGATAAATCCCGCGGAACCTCCGACCGCGCCCGTTCTCCGTTCTTCAATCCGAAAATCTGCCTGCTCTTTCTTGCCCTCGAACAAAGGGGCGACGGGCCGCGAGAATGGCCAGGAAGAAGCGCTGCGACTCGACTCTGAAGCGAGAAGAAGCCAGGCGGTGGGCAATTATTAGGTCCACCGGAACACGTTCCCCGTCCGCCACCTAGACGCGGGTAATTTCCGAACGCGCGACGCCATCGAACGGGTCGGACAACGCGAACGACCGAGAAGACCCGTCGCGTCCGATGGCAGGCCTCCAAAAAATTTCGCGCTCAAGAAAATAAAGAAACTCGGCTGAGAGGCTCTTAATCATCCCTCCGCGATATTACGGTCCGCTGGGAACTTTTCGAACCGGTTGGACGTTCGAGAGTAATGAAAAGTACATCCCCTCGGATGGTAAATGAATTTATTACGAGGTTCCGAGCGCGGAAAGGCTATCGAGAGCCAATGACGGGAGCAAAGTGTCCGCGATCGGAACGGGAACTTTCCGTTTGGATTTAATAAGACGCGAAAGGATCGCGGGTGAGATTCCGTGTTTACACGGCCGCCGTGTAACTAAACTCGTTGGCTATGCTGTTTTACGGCCGTCATAGAAATACCCGAGCGAGAGGCGAGGCTTTGTTCGTCCCGGTGGAGGACGCTTTTCGCCGGTGAAAAGCGCCGCCGAAAGGCATCCGCTGATGTTTACGCGTGTCACTCGATACCGTTCGCGATAGATTTTTCGTGCGCGCTATTTTCCACCCCCAAACGAAGCGCGACCCTTTGACTCGTTTATCCTCCATTACGAATACATAATCGAAATCGACGCGGTTCTTCGACTCGCGGAAGGACGAGCATCGTGGAGGAATCGGATGAAACGTGGTTTATTCCACGTCGCGCGATTATCGGAATTTTTCAAACTTATCGCGAGGGTAAACGAAGAAAAAGAAGCAGAGAGAGAGAGAGGGAGGAAAAAATGAAAGAGTTAAAGGGGCGAGACGGCGGAGCCAGCAGCGACGGCCATGCAAAACGTCGCGGGACAATCGTACATCGCGCGCATTCTAGTAACTTATGAATAAACATTTCTTGGCGCCAGCCAGTGGAAAATTACTCTCGGAAATGTCCCCATCCTTCTGTCTCCTTCCCTTTATTTTTCACCTTCCTTTCCTCCATTCATTGCTCTCCCTTTTCTCGTCCGGTTGTTTCCCGAAATCACGCCGCTGCACCCTGAAACGGCCGGGAGACGGTGCTCGCGAGGGGGTGGCTTTCCCGGCTCTGCGAACGAGCGGGAACGAACGAGAACGAGCCGCGATCGGCGATAAAACGATTTGGCTAATTCGACGGCGTTACGTCGGTGTTTATAAATTGCGAATCAGGCTCGTTTTATGTAGATTGTTAGTTCGCCATCGCGGAACCGTTGGCCGCGATTAATGTTGACACGATTTGGGTCGCGTTTGATAATTAGTTGATCGTCACGCGTTTATATATAATAGGCACCGCGTCCCTCCCGCTGGTTGGTGGTAAAAGTGAGTTTGTCCCGCGCGCGGCTGCTGCTCGTCGATGCGAGCCCCTCCACCCCCACCCCCGATGGGTGTTGATTCGCTAAACATACTTGGCTAGTTATTTCGAACCGAATCCGATATAATAATAAAGGGGTGGAAATTTTCTGCTCAAAGCCGGATGTCTGCCGATCGAATCGAAATACAATTCGAGGGGGCGGCGGATAAACCGCGTGCTCGGGCGAAAATTAAAAACCGCTCGCCATCGAATCGATACGCGTCACTCTTTCCGAGTAAATTAAGCGGGTTTCAATTAGCTATTCCTCCGCGGGGTTAAATATCATTTACCTTCCAACAATTCGCCCGACTTCCGCCCTCGGTTTAGCGTGCCAATAATTTATTTCCTCTACGTGGTTCATTTCGCCCGTGTAACAGGACCGGTCTCGTTAAACTGCTTTTCCATACGAACGATATCGCGTACGATACTGCGCCAAAGTATCGGCTAACTTGCTTCGTATATAAAAAAGAATAATTTTTTTTTTCGCTTAGATTTCGACTTAGATTCGAATCCAAGATTAATTGACACTTGGTCTACCAAGGCGTAATTTTGATCCCTCTGAGATAACTTTTCGCTAAACTTTACGTTAAAATATTAAGAAAATAATAAAAGTAACTATTATAACTGATGTAATTTTATTGAGGTTCGTTTTTTCTGCTCTAACTTCGTAATGGATGGGTCAATTTATATTTTTTCTAATTAAATACCGAAAGAGGGACATTTCGACACCTTTGGTAGTGTTAAAGTTAACCCTTTGCACTCGGATGTCCCCTCTGAGGGCAAATCAGCATCGAGTACTGAAAGTTAAACTTATTCCATCGCAGTTTTTTGAGAAATACATGTTTCATTGAGGTTCTCTATTGAAATAGAAATTTTCTACTTGCTGGGAGACGTTAGCAATAAAAACTATTTTCGAAATAGCAATATTTTAGCAACAGTTTCTATTGCTAACGTCTCTCAGCAATAGAAAATTCTCGTTTCAATAGAGAGCTTGGGGGGTGAGCAAAGGGTTAAAGTTAAAGCTCTAAAAGTTGCAAGCTGAAGCTAGAACGAATTCTGGGACACGACGAATGAGAAGTCCCTTTGATCGAGGGTCGAAAAAGGAAATCTATAAATCGGACACGGAGCTGCGAGTGTTTCGCGACGAAGGCGGCGTGTAAAAATTCATTTCGACGTAACGGGTATCCAGAAGTGTCGACGCTCACCGGTACCTTATTTCCCGCCGCCATAAAATGAGTAACACAGCTGGCTTAAAGCTTTCCCGCGGAGTTACGTACACGCAGACGACTTGGCGCTCTCAGCAGGGGGTGGTAAAAATTTTTTAATCTCTTTCATCTGCCGAGCCAGTGGCACTCGTCGAGCGCCGCGGATCGAGCGAATGCCATTGTGCGAGGAGATCGCTAATTGACAACGATTAAACGGAATTTATATTCCATCGTCGACGGCGGAACGCTCTCGATAACGCTCTCGAGCGCGTTCGACTTTTATCACGCGGTAAATTAACACTAATCAAGCGCGCGGAGAACGCTAGGGACTTGATATGAAAACGGGAAAAATTCGACTCGCTCCTTGCCTCCCCGCCTTTAATCGCCGCGATCACGGAATCCACCCCTTCGAGGGGGCGAGCGCGAAGGAACCTCGCGATAAACCGGTGCCTTCGTACGATCTACGAAAGTCACCGCGTTCGTCGCCGCGTTCCGTACGACCTGGCCGATTTAATTGGCGAAATACCCTCTAATTGAATCCGTAACCGAAGACCCGCGTCGTATTTCCACAAGCGAGCCAGCCAATTACGCTTGAAATCTTAATTGCGGCTGCGGCGGGTCAACGGTTATCGGGCCACGTACGACGCCAGGGAGAGGCAGGGGCGCAGCAGTGGGTGCCATCCGCTCTGAAAGTAAGACGAACGATGTCCTGAGACCGATTCCCGTACGCAACACGATCGAGGCTCGTCGTCGTCGAGTCGTTCCCGCTCGACGGTGATTCAAAGAAAAGCTGATTTCGCCGAGTGCTCGAGAGTCGGGAGAGGAAAAGGGGGATGTGGCCGGTAACGAACCTTCTTCCCACGGTCGGTACTTAGAAACGCTGCACCTCGGGAGACTCCGAGGGCGAGAAAACGAACCGAGGAAAGCAAAGACAGAGGCGGAGGAGGCGGGTGACGGAGGGGGTGGGGGATATCCCCTGTCAAAGGCGACTGTAAGGAAATTTTCGCGGAAAGGAAAAATCTGTAACTCGACGAGAGTAGTGCGGAGAATCCAATTGTCAGTGGCAAAGGGACCGCCGCGGTGTGTCTTCGCGGCGTCGTCGTCGTCGTCGAGCGCTGGCGGACCAAGCAGGATCGGGGCGAGTCCAAGTTTTTCACGGTCTCAAACGAGCGAACGAGGGAGGGTGCCTGTTTCCACGAGCGAGACCAAGGGGTGGATCGAGCGGTCGTTCGAGCGACGCGAGTACTCGCCGCGATTCCGACGCGATTATCAAACCGGATCATGCTTGATCCGTTCTCTGTCGTACGGAAGGGTCGTACTTGTAGCTGGGTGGAAAAATAAACGCGACGTATCTCTGCGGGTCGTACGCGCTGGCACGGATAACAGAAATGGATATTTTACGAGGCTACGGCAAAACGAGCAACCATCGAACCCGCCTCTGGCTTCGAATCTTTCCTCGACGCGTGTATGCACGCGTCGAACTCATCCAGGCGCTGTTACATCTGTTCCTGTATTCCTTATTCCCGCGGAGAGAGCCGCGGCGACGAAACGCTTTTTAATTCATTTCGAACGCGGTACCACGGCGCTTCCGCCATCGACGCGGTGTCGCCCGCGAACAAACGAACACGAATCCCACACGGCTCTGCCCCTTTCGTCGTTCCCTCGTTCATTTGGCTTTCCGTTTATCGCCAGACAGCGTAGATCGATACGCGAGGGCCAGAGCGTCGTTCGTACGATGCAACATTGATCAGATCGCCGCTGAACCTCTGCGACCGTGCCGCGTTCTCCTTGGGCGCGGATGGGGCGAGCAACCCCGTTTTAAAAATAGTCGCGGGACGATACTCCTAATTGCGCGCCCTTCTTCCGTACAACGCGCCCTGAGCGTGGACGACGTTGGTTCGTCGTTTTATTGGGCTTGTATCCCGCGCAATTAAATATAATTACGGCGGTCGTTAAAGTTTCGAGGAACGGATAAGTTCGCGGCGCGCAACCCTCTCCCGAAGGTCGCTCGTGACCGCGGACAGGAGTAGCAATTAAAATCCGACGTTTCGCTCCCGAAGATCGACCGTTTAAAAGTTCCCTGTTCCTCTTTTTTTTTTTTTTTGGCGACCGTTCAAATCTTCTAAATAAAACGTTCCGTCGCGAATTCCACGCTCGAGCGTGGGGACGAAAAAAAGGGAAACGGCGGAATGAACGGTCACCGCGGTTCCTGGTGTATATTACCTTTCCATGGCCGCTAATGGATTTAATGCTTCCCCGTCTCTGGGATCGTTTCGCTCGGGCGAAGCGACGCGTTCGAAAGTTTTGAGCGGAGGGAAATGTTTCGACGGTAATTCAAGTTGGAGCGTGTTTAACTCGCGCGTTTTCATAACACGACGATGGCCGACCGCGATCACTCGATTGGGCCGCGATAAATCTGGCTGGCGGTAAATTTTTGCCGGATTCGCGTTCGATTAACGTCGACGATCCACGAGGCAAAAGTCCGGATAAACGCCGTGAACCGTGGCGTATGAAAGGCAAGCGTGAAACGGCAAGCGCGCGTAGAAGATTTCTCTTGTTTACGCGTTTCCTTCCGGTCGGCGCCGCGAGAGGACGAGGGTACAGAAAGCGCAGGGAGTAAAAGGGAAGTGGATGATACTGAAATGGAAGCTCTTTCCACGTTTTTACGCGTTACTCTTCGTTTCCTTTCTGCGCTCGCGCTCTTTTTTATCCTCGCCCCGGCTTTCTCGCGCGCCCACCCCCGCCGACTATCTCGTCTCCATCTCGTTTTCTCTCGTCTCGACGTGTCACTCGTAACAAGACCCGACAACAATACTCCTCCCTTTCCTTTGTTCCGAAATTCTTTGCTCGGTCGAGGCTTTGTGTACTCGTCATCCGTATTAATTAAAAGTTTTTGAAGGCCCCTCGTATCCACCCCCGTCGGCTGCCTCGAAAATGCAGACAACGACGACTGGAACGACGAGCCGCGGCGGCGGAACTCGCCCGTTTTCTACCCGCTGCACAGCGCACAGCAGTTGCGCGCAGACTTCCTCCTTCGTTCTTCCGCTTCCACTGTTTTAACCCCGATATCTGCCTTCTGCGTCATCTCGAGAGCCCCTACGAGCGCCGTCTGAATCGGGCGAGACCGAAATCGCGGGCTCGTTCGCGTTTCAAGAGAGCCAGGAACGGTGAGGCGGAAACGCGGAGGTCAGTCGAAGCGTCGAACGGAAAACTCGCGACGTCTCGTGGGCCAGAAAAGTAACGGGAAAACTGGAAAGCGATTTAAACAATTTCAAAGCTACGCATTATTGCCGGTTCTCGTGTTTTCGCTGATGGAAACGAGTCGAGAGGGAATATTGGCGCAGCTTTGTAACGTAAAAATGAAAATGTTTGCGCGCGTCCCGGATATCCTATTATATCCCTCAGTATTACATTTTTTATTACTTCGTTGCAAATGTAAAAGCGCGCGCGCGCGCGCGCGTACGATCCCAGCTCCCGCGCGTTTCCACGTCCACCACCGTGCTGAGATTACGCTTTTATCTTCTACTCGCGATCGTTGCTTTCCGCGAACCGATCGATTATCGCGAACTAACTTCGCGCTCTATTCTTGAAAACAAAGCTGCGAGTATTTGAGCCCACCGTTCGCACGCGTTTCAAATTGAAACGTAATGCGATAAATAATCACCGATCTCGACAATGTAGCGCCGTTAAGGCCATTGTTATCCCAGCGTCGCGCACAGAGAGCGGGCAATATTTCTCGTTACGACGACGAAATAGATTAAAAATCGCCGACCGACGGTTCATAAAAAAACCGTCACGCGTTTAGTTGACACGTTGAACGGAACGTTTTACTTTCCTCAGAGAATTTTTGAGAAACAATTTTTTCCCCCGTGTTTCCATTACTTGGTCGGTAGTAAAAAAAAAAATAAAAATAAAAAAAATAAAAAAAAAAACATATCCCGAGCTTCGTGCTTTCAGGTCGCTTTATTTATGCATTGCGCTACAGTGCACTTTTCGCGCAGCCCCCGCAAGATCGATGGTAGTCACTTTTACAAAACTGCGATCGTTCGTCGCGTGTTTTATTTCGCGAGAATCGAACCGCTTTCCTCGACTCGGTGGCGGACACGTTTTCGTTGATTCGCGACGCGCGTCCAATTATTTCTTTCCCTCGCGCGCTTACCGATAGCTATTCAAACACCGCGGCTACTGTCGAAAGATAAACGGTGAACAGCGAATAAACTATTCATCGCGTAAACAATGAACGCGAGCGCGTGCACGCACCGAGCGATCGTTAACCCATTATCCGCGCAACCCTGTCTAACGAGCGGGTTTCATCCGGTACCAGCGACTTAAAAATTACCACGCGCCACGTAGCGTCGATCGTGCATCACGGTATCATCCCTTAAAGTTTCTCCTGGGCCGACAGAAGAAATTTAATTTAACTGGAGTCGTGTCAGCGGTCCGTTACGCTCGTACAGCTTTATAGAAGCGGCAGAAAGGGGAGAGTCGAGCGGAGAGTCCCTCAGCGCTCGTACGAAACGTCATTGTACACAATTTAACTGGCCACCGGGGTTTTTCGAGCACTTTTCGAAAAACGTCCGTGGCCCTCCCCCTGCGCGCGCGGTCAAATTTCCACCCTCTCTCCCGCCCTCCTCGTTTACATCTTCGTCCGTGTTTCGTGTCTCTCGACCCCAACCTCGATCCCAACCCGCATCCTATGTCAGAGAGCCTGGACTCCCAAACGGGGCCTCTAATGGAATTGTTCCATCGGACGGTATCCTGCGCGGCGATTCTACATTTTTCATCCAACTCTGACCGTTTGGATAACCCGTGGAACGCTGTCTCTTGGACGCTCGCTCGTGCTCGAATGTAATTGAATGGCAACGTTTAGGGGAACGATTCCCGCCGCGAAATCACCGCGAGCCCACCTTTGTATTAAGAGCACGAGGGAAAGGAAGAGGGAGAGGGAAAGGAAAGGCAAGGAAAGGAAGTGACAGGATAATGCCGAGCGTAAAGTACGGTAGCTTTGCTCCCGCATGAAAGAATAACGGAGGATCCCATTATGCGGCATCTGCGTGGTCGTTAAACAGGAATAACAACGAAGAAAAGCCCTCGCAATTAAATTCTTGCACAGCAGCCGGGACACGCTCGGCCGTGCCTATTGTTATCGGTAGAGGGCGAATCGCGACCGTTAAGATTCACTACCCTTTCTCGTCAAAGCCTGTTGCCCCGGCTAAATAATTATGTCCCGTCTCGTTTTTAATCTCGCGGATCCCTCTAACTCGTTTGCCATCGTCGAATCGACTTTCGCGACGATAACGACAACGGCGACGAGGAGCAATTAACGGGACCGAGGAAGAGAGGGGGAGGGACAGAGAGAGAGAGAGAGACGGGCCAACGATCGACATAGACGGATATTTCGCGTATCTTTTCTACGTATGCGAGTCGAAGGCTCTTTTGTCGAGTTTTTCACCTTCCCTCCCCCCTTCCGCAACCCCTCGCCGTTTCATCATCCGAACGCGCAGCCCCCGTGCGGGTTCACTTAACCCACATGGCCGTTGATCCGAGATTTAAGTGCCGTTTCGTGTACATCAGAGAGACATCGCGCTAGGTGTCACGGGCTCTTCCATCGTCTCCTATACCCTCTGCTTATCCCCCCCGTTGTTTTATTTTCACGGCTCTTGCTTGTGAGAAAAAAAAAACAGGGGCAAAAAACGAGGAAATAAGGGAAGGAGCGAGGGGGTGGGAGTTTAAAATTGAATGGAAATTTTCCGCGAATACGAAACGGAATAAAGAGCGGAGCGCTCGTATTCCGGGTGATTTCAATCGACACAACAGATATTAACCGTTCGTTCGACGAAGATACGCCGTTTTTGTTGCTTTTCAACCGGCTCCGTGCCCATTCGCGGGGCTCGTTTCTACTCGCGTAGCAACGATAAACGCGTTCACCCATTTAGACCGCCGGTGAATGGCTGTTTTTCGACTACTAGGCTCCCTTTCTTCGCGGATCAACCGTGGTTGCGTGAACCGGAACGGCTGCTGATTACTTCGACCGTTGACTCCGTTCTAATGAATTAAACGGATCCGCGAAATATGGCCGCGGGGAGCAAAGAAAGAGGAGCGTGCGGCGGGGGTGGAACGAGGTTTCGTTTATCGAATTCTGCGCGGAACGGCTCGCTCCTCGCTCGTGGGACGATTGAAAACGAGAGCGCGGAAGGCGATCCGAATAATCGCGCGCACTCGAGGCTGATCTCTCACAAAAGTCGCCTCGCGTCTTTTGTGATCCCCGTAACGATACTCGCCTCCGCGAAACACGGACGAGGCAGCTAACGAAAAAACCGTCGCTCTGGTTTGCATTGAACGGGGGTGGGTAACGCGACGAAACGCCTCGAGCATCGATCAGACCTTCGCCAAGACTCGCTCGAGAGAAATGAATCGCGGTGAACGATCGCTGCGTAATTGAAAAGCTTTATTAATTCCTCGACGAAAACGTACACCTCGTGGCGAGGCAGGGGGCTGCTGGAACGATCGCGCGAATTTAAGAGGCCGCGTAAGCCTCCGCGGAGGCGACGATAAAGCCTGGGGGAGAAAAAGAGACGGGTGGCCGCCGCGGAACGGTGGGAAAAGTGTCCGGGATACAAGTGACTCCGAAGTTGGGGGCGGACTTTCTTGTCGCCCCGGTAGCGTTAAAGAATTCATGAAAGCTAAATCATTTCCTCCGGCCGCGGTGGAAGCGTCGAGGTTTTCTTAATGTTGCGATATTTCACCAGGGAACTCTTTAAATCTAATATATTACCGACAGTAATTAAATATAAGTTACATCGAGAGACAGAGGCGGCTGGGGAAGTATGGTCCATCGAGTGGCAAAGGGGGCGCCGCGAAAGAAGAAGCACGGGACCGCGGCAGAACTTTCTCGGCTGGTGGAACGAAAAGTTTCGACAGCACCGCGAACAGAACGCGCCTTCGTCGTTGGCCAATACTTTCGAAGCGTCCGCGAATCTACAAAAATGTTCCCTTTCCTCCAGGTTCGTGCCGTCCCTCCGCCGCCTGATTGCCACTGCGCAACTTTGCGCAACGAGGAACAGCGTCTCGCGAGCTGATCGTTGTCAACGATATCTGATCGATCGCAGGAACGTCTGGAAAAAAGGGGGACCCGTTTCGCGTTAAGGTACGCCGTATATCTCCCGGAGAAACCGACACGTCCGGACGGAAGTCAGGTGTGCCACTCGCCGTCTAGTTGGGATTTATGTGTGTCACGACTGCCTGTTGCGCGGCAGCTAACTTATACCTATTAGGCTCGGTCCGACGACAGGTAATCGCAAACATTGATTTCCAACCGACCCCGAGACGTTTTAATGTCTTCGCGTTCCGTCTACCTCGACACTGCGTGCTATACAGTGCCGTGTTGAAGCGTCGAGCTACCAGTCCCTCGCTCGCACGGTGGCTTCCATTTTTACAGACCCCAGAGATAAATCTGAACATCGATTACATCGAGAGAAGGAAGTTGGGACAAGTAACCGAAAATGTAATTACAGAAAACGCCCGATAGGGAATTGGGGAAAAATATTTCCTAAGAAGAAACTTGGGACAAGTAACCGATAATAAACTTAAGGAAATGAATTTAGGGAAAAATTTATCCGGAGACGGAAGTTGGAACGTGTAACCAAAAATAAATTTAGGAAAATGAACGTAGGAAAAAAATTGTCCTAAAAAGAAACTCGGAACGAGTAACCGAGAATATAATTGCGAAAAATGCGGAATGAATTTAGGAAAAAATTTTTCGCCCGTCTATTCGAAGAACCTGTTGCTTTCAGGGGGGGGACAAGAAAAGGGTTGCACGACTAACAAATGAAATTTAGAAACCAGAAAGCAGCGACTGCTCTTACACTGGCGTATAAAATAATTTCTTGGCAAGAGTTTCTTACTCCCTCTGCCTTTTCGAGTCCAGACTTTTTCGCAGCGCTGCGCGCACAGCCCCGCGTCTGACTAACAGCACCCAATTCTACTGATGGCTGTAACTTGAATGCGACTATTCTCGAGTCGACGTAACGACAGCTATTCCTTCGGCTAACCAGCAGTCCGTTCCACGGTAACTGCGAATCGGCTGGAAAGAAGGAGGAAAATTGCCCGAACCGTCCAACGTTAGGGGGGCTCTAAGCCGTCCGATATATCCGAACGTGATTTAAGATCCGCGGTTAATTAAACGGCGCCCAAGTGTCCGCATAAAGAGGAGAATAGTCGTTCACGGTGCAATAACTTAAATTTTACAACTTTCTTAACGAAACGTTCGCTTTTAGCGCTGCTTCGAGGCTCCCGTCTTCCGTTTCCTCGATCGGTTGGGCGGAACGTTCGAAACCCGATTTTTGAACGGATCCTCGCGATAGAAAAGGGAACGGGAGACCAGTGTAGCGGGACGGATCGAGAGGAGAAGAAGGGAAAAAGATAAATCACGCGTTCGTAGCCACAATCAATCCCAGAGCCTCCCCAGCGTAGACCGTCTTTCGTATCTAAGCCGTAACTTAAAGTCTGCCACGGGCGGAGCATGATTCCCCGGAATCTCGATCCTTTTTTGATTGCCATCGTCGTAGCCAGTCGCTCGTATTAGACGAATCAGAGATCCGGCGTTCGAAATTTCCATCCACCGAGGGATCATCTTCGACAACTTTCGGTACTTGTCAATCGCCTCGACCAACCCCTCAGCGCGCGCGCGCGCGCCTCTGTCTCGCTCCTTTTTATTATTTTCTCGCCGTATGTCGGTTTATATCCTGTCGTTCGAGGTATATCCTGATAATACAGCCACCTATACACAGGCGCTACGGTTCCCCCGCAGATGAAAACTGAAACGCGGGCTTTGCGGCCTCATCTATTCTCGTTTGCGTTTACTGCGCCATAAATTTCCCAGCGAACTGATCGATCGAACGGGGAAATCAAAATGAAAACGCGCGCCGCGACGAGGAGCGAGCGTCGTTCCCGTCGGTCGCGACGAATTTTTAATGCCGCGCGAATCATCTCGTTTTTTTCCACCTCTTTTTTTAACGAGGCGGACGGTCCTCGTCGAGGGGATGAATTCGCGCGAGGAACAACCCCCGCGCGCGCGCGAAATAGATCAAGGCGGTGACATTAATTCGGCAGCATCGAGCATTAAACGTGAGTGGTGTTTAAACATGCTAATCTTTATAAGAGCATCCGTTCCGGTCTGGCGTGGTTCGATCCTATCATCCCCTTTTCGTAACCACAAAGTCCATCGAGGAAGAAACTTCCTACGGGACGCAGAAATGGCTGCCCTGGGATCAAACCATTGAGCATTTCAGATGGAAGGAAGGTAACGTCGATATCTCCTCGATGGAAATTCCTACGTTTTCCCATGGAGAGTTCCCGACGATACGGAGATGGATATAAATAAGACGGGTATGCGCGATTCGGTCGCGTCGATGTTTCCGGTTGGGAATATTCATTTGACGAACTTTCCAAAAGTGTCGCACGTTCGAACGTTCAACAGACGAACGAATAATCCTTCTTTTTCTTTCTTTTTAATCACCATGCGCGACGTACGCTACTTTGGGGATGACGCGGAGGAATGGCGTGCAAAAAGTTTCACGACAAACGTAGAGGCAAATTATACCTTCTACGGGAAAAATGTGTGTAATAAAATGTGAATAATTTATGTTTACATCTACTTTCGAGTAAACGATACGAACTTCGTCGGTGGCGAAATTGCAAGCGGAGCAGGAACGCTCGTTTTAGTAGCGAATAATTAACCACCGAGTAAATAAAACTAAAAACGTGCCGGAGTAAGGGAGTTTCCTTTGTAGGTAAATTTCATAAATTTTTCCAGGCAACCGTAAATGGAACGTTCGACTGTCGTCGCCAATTTTTTTTCGAACCAGACGTCAGAGTTATTCGATATTCTCGAGACCAATTTCGTTGGGACATCGTTTCGAGTTCACGAGAAGTGGAACGTCTAAAAAAAGGAACTCTCATTCGTTTATAAATAAAAACGTGGCATCCTCGACGCGTCGTGCGACGTTCCAGCAATTTTAATTTCGATACGAGCGATTGCACGCGCGGTTTCGAATAAAATAATTCAGTCTCGAGCCAGGGAAGCCATTTTCCACGTTGGAACAACTTCGCGCGAAGAACTCCTCCGCGAAGTTTGCGAAAAATCGGATCTGCTCGGGAGATTTCGCGGCGGCCAAAGCGAAAAATGAACTTCCAGGGGAAACGCGAGAGGAGTCTTAAGACAACATTTTTGTCCGATTCCGCTGAACAACGTTTTTCTTTTTTTTTTTCTCGTTCTACCTTCGTAATGATACGTTTGCCTTGGAAAAACTGCCTGCTGCTTCTTTTCCGACCGCCCTCTCAGACATCCGCCCGATTGTACGGTATTTCTACCTGACGCGAGCTGTCTCATCCATCGTTGTAACGCGTCCACGTGTTTGAATTCTGATGTAACTTTTTGCCAGGACGTATGAAACTTCCGGGGAACAGGAATGTTCTACGCGAAAGGGCGGTGCGATATTTTTCGAGTACACGAACAATTGCGACTTCATCTCGCCGAGTATAATAAAATACCGCGCGCGAAGGGGTCGGCCAGGTTACGCGCCATTAAACGCAAGCAGATGAACTTTGAACTCAATTTATAACGCAACCCGTTCGCCCGCTAAGCCCTTCAATTAAATGGCGTATCGTAACGAGCCTCGAGCAGGCGAAGACAAAAAATGTCCGCCAGCTATCGAGGAATATAACGCGCGTTCGTCCTCCGTCAACCAGAACGGTCGCTCGCGTAGAAACTTTGTAAAGAGAGTAGACTGCTCGCCGTTCCGTTCCTGCAGCTTATAATCATTATTAACGCTGTTCCACGTCCAATTAGTCCTTTGGAATATCGACAAGAAACATTTCTAAAGATTCCCGCGCGCAAAGGAACGGCGGGTGGTCGGAGATCAAAGTTCGCCCCCACTTTTTACGCTCGTCCACCGTGTCCCGTCCTCTTTGAAAAGAGTATCGTCCGTTATTCCGAGACGGAACCGACGCGCAGCCGGGAATATTGTTTAAAGGAAACGCGGACGCGTATCGCGCTGCGCGGTGAAGAAAAATTCCCGCGACGTAAACACACGCGTGAACTTCGAGCCAGTCGAGGAACCGTCGGCTCGTATAATTTTGTTTGTTTATGGCCGGGCTGTTACTCGATTTTTCACCCCTAATGGACGCGCGCCAACTGACAAACGGTTCCGGCCGTTCTTCTCTTTTTTTTTTTTTCTGCCCCCTAGAACCGAGTCCGCCCTCCACCCGTGACTAAGAGAGCCAATGCGGACATCGGCTTATCCTACCCGCTTAGTTAACGTCCGACCTAACGAATTTTCAACGAAACCTACACCCCCCTCCCTGTAATTTATAACAACTTCGATGAACCTTCAACGAAGTTGTCGCAGCGCGGAAAGGACCGGGGGAACGGAGGGTAGGTTTTAGAAAAAAGAAAGAGAGAGGGAGGGTGGAGAAATATGATTAAAAAACGAGTCCAAGGGCCGCCCGCGGAAGTTTAATTTCGCAGCAGTATCGGCTTGTAGCGTCGTATAAAACGGCGGCGTTTAAGCTGCGTCGTTGCATCCGACACTAAATCATAAGATATTAGAGGGTGTACCCAACCCTTGGCTCCGTATCCCAGACAGCGGCCCCACGCGCGCCTCGAATCCTTCGCACCTTCCTGACCCCGGCCAACGGTGGAACCAATTTTTCTCCCGACTGTCGCGGCGAGTTACGAGAAAGCGAAGCTAGCCTGCTCTCTGCTACTTTCTGTCTGCCAGCTTGTATCTTCTTTTCCCCCTTTCGTTCTGCCCCGACGCGGCGCGCGCCTCGGATACGTCGACGCCCAACCCTTACGCGTCCGGGCCGTTTACACGTGACGGTCCCTCGTCTCGATGGCCGGCCAACCCATCGTCCCGTCTCTCCGCGAGGGGTCCTCCTCCTCTCCCAGCCAGCATTCGGTGTCTCGAGGTGAAACGAAAGAAAGAGGGAAGAGGAGATCCGCTGATATCGGGAAGAGCGGTACGTTTCGAGGAACGCGGGCCGTTAGACGGCAATTTAAGATTCGATCGATTTGAATTCGCCGCTCGGCCTCGATTCCAGTCGAAAGCGAGTCGACTTGGAGGGGTTGGGCGCGCCCCACGGTACGTACGAGGAACAAACGAATGTAACGATTACGTACGGGAAACGGTTGAATGAAACGGAGATAAAAATAATGGAGCTCTTTCGATCACGAGAGCCGCGCGATAAGAATGAATTCGAGGCGATGGCGTAACAGGAGGGAACGCTGCCGCGTTAGTTTCGTGCCTCCCCTCTCGTTCTCTCTTTCTGAAAGCTTTTCCGTAATTCGACGACAGATTCCGTACTCGAATTTTCGTAATGAGTCCCCTCTGTACCGATAATTGTAGCGCAAAAAAAAAAAAAACGTGCCATCGAGGTGGATCGTCGAGGAATCGATCGCGACGAAACGGGCTGTGAATCCAGCGAGACGTATAAAGCCACGTTCATACAAGGGAGGCGTCAAGCGTTTCGTCCCGGCCATTGTGGCCGCGGTATTAAATTAAACGCCAAAGAAACTACTTAATGCGCGTTCCATATGCAGATTCACGTCCCCGTCCTGGCTCGTCTCATAGCAGAGGGGCGATATAGCCTCTTTGTATCCATTTTACGATGCCTGTTGCCGTAAAGTCTTACCACCTAGGAAATTTAAGTGCACGAAAGCCACTCGAAGCTTCTTCTCAATCCCGAAGTCGTTCTATATTTTCCTCTCCCGGGTGAAATTAAACGATAACTTCCTCCCAGACCACCCCCGTCCCACCCTCGGAGACTCTCGACACGGATTCGCGGCTTTTTGCTAACGGATAATTAGAACTATGCTTATCGACTTTCTCGCCGTACTTAACTACCCGATAGAGCCCGCGATTAAATCAATTTTCGGGCGACTCGGTACTTTCTTTGCTCCCTGCGAACCTCGTCGAAAGGAGGAAAGAAGGGAAGCAACGGATACTTGTGAATAATTTTGTAATTCCGTAAAAAGTTTCACTCCTCGGACTGCTTTCGGATAATCGCGTATACGGATTCTAAAATATTCAGATCAGCGCTCTGTTTATTCTAGAATTCGCGAAAAATCCGTGAACCAGATAAAACCATGAATAACTAACACACTCGGGCCGATATCGAGAAAGGCGAGCATCGCCGTCGTACATTTCCATCGAAACGTTATCAATGATAGCGAGGGTAGCGCGCATCGGATTCCGCTCCCGTTTTGCCAGGGTTGTAACGGAAATTTCGTTGCGATTCGAGGATCGAACGCGAAGGGGTTGCGCGCTCGCTCGCGCGTTTGTTTAACGCTTTGTCAAGAAACGGAACGGCGAACAGCCGAATCGTTATTGCCCCGACTAACTCGCATTACGGTTACAGACAGGAAGCTCGCTGGCCGCCTTCGATTTTCTGTTTGCGGAGGGCCGGCAGGATCGGAACAAGGAGCTACGAAACCGGCAGACAGTCGGAAAGGACGAGGCGAGCAGGAGGGAAGAGAATGGACCGGTGTTTATCGTGCGATTGCCGGAGGCGGCTATTTTGCCGCTACGCTGTCACCGCGTCGTAACGGAAATAAAAGAAAAACACGCTTCCGCAGCTTCCATCGCTTCTCTCCAAACTACTACGGAGCCATTATCCGAGCTACGCCACCGCAGGATTTCATCCCGCGTCTAACTTACCGTTACGGGTGTGCTCTAACGATGAACTTTTTTTTTCCCCCAAGGATCGTTCGAGATCGCGCGACGCTCCGTTCAAAATATGTCCCGACGAAAATATAAATATATAATCGTTTCCTCGTTCGCAGGTCGGATCGATGCGAAAGTGGTCGGTGTCGCGAACTCGCAGCCGGATGGACGACCAGCGGTGCCTAACGGTCCAGTTTTGGCCGCCTGCTGGATATCGCTACGATGCCATCTGGATATACGATGATTCCAGCGATAAAGCAACCGTGGGTTTACTTTGGCCTTGCTCCGTGATGGAGACACCATAACAGAGCGCGTCCTAACTAATTTAGAACCCTGTGAGAGGCCAAGTATATATACACCCGCCGCTAAGATACTCCGTATGCTCGTAGCACCCCGTAGCACCCTCCGCTTTCTGGCTGCCTCCATTAAACGTAGTCGCGCTTCGATATCGCCGCGCGCGATAGCGATCCACGAGCGAGGTAAGCGCTATGGGCGTTAAAGTCCTCCGTTTTCTATCTCTCCAGCGTGGAACGAGGAGCCACCGCGTCGATATCCGAGAGACGTCCGTCGACGTCGAGGGTATAAAAAATGAAATCGTCCAATTACTATGACGATCGACGGCGATATCGAGCCAGTTGAATTTCCCAATCACCCTCTGACCCGTTTACGAAGATAGAAGCGGCCTCTCTCTCTCTCTCTCATCCCGTGAGAAACGGATATAAATACATCGAACGGTAACCGTGTCTGCGACGGGGCGCACACCACGGAACCGGATACGCAAGGAAACGGGAACGGCGGAGGGAAAAGCTGCTGAGAAAGAAGCTGCCTCGGAGGACCGCGCGGATACGGCGACTGCCACCTTTCTTTTCCCCTGCCGCCGTCGCTGGCAGACAACGGGAGCAGCCTCTGGGAACGCGAAGAAAACAGAGGGAAAGAAAACAAAGGTGAAACGGGGGTGGAGCGACGAGGATGCCGGATAAAAGCATCGTGACTTAGTGATGACCCCGTCTTTACCAATTCCCTATACGCTCATAACCTGTTTACTCGCGAAAATTATAGACCCGCGTCTCCACGGTTCGCCGGAACCGCCAGCGTCGATAACGTCGTGCAATGTCGCGCGAACCGGTCGGAAACGCGAGTTTTCTTCGCTCGCGTAACACGGGAACACGCGCGACTGGCCTCGCAATCTCTCGTGCGTCTGGCGGAATTAATAACGAACCCACGGCGATCCCTGTCGCGAATACGAACGCGTCGCAGGTGCGTCTGTACGCGTACCTCTCGCTGTTACGGAGGACTCATATATCGGTACTACAGGCACGGGTCCGTTTATGAAGGAGACGGAGAAGACTAATAAAGATCGCAGCAGGACGTCTAATAAACCACCCCGGCTTATAGGCGTCGGGATATCCCGGGTTGTATCCACGTACTTCAATTATTTTCAAACGTTCCGCTCCCTCCATTATGCAACGCGCACCGAAGACCGAGAAATTGACAGACGTCGATACAGAATCGAACGGATTTATTGACTTATTCAGAGACGGCAACAAAGAGCAGCCGTCGCTGAATTCCCACGCCGCGGGTCAAAAGTTCACTGGGACGCGTCAAGTAAAATAGTGGAACGCTCTCTCCCGGCTCTTCCGCAGCTTCCTTGTCGCTATCGATTCGTTTCTACGACCGTAAACACGGGATTAGTCGAACCATTTAACCCGGATATCAATCAGCCCCCGTTTCGGAACGAGAGCTACCCGATTAACGCAGCCCTCCACCCGTCGTGTAATAAAAATATCGACAGCGCGAGCGTACGTGGCGGAAAGTAAGGAGCGACTTCGAACCGTAAATAATGTACCAGTTGGAAGACGCGGGAGCGTCGAGTACGCGCTGTCTAAATTGCACGAGTGCATTGTGAAACATTTGGTAGCGTCGCACCCCCGACGGCGTCCTTCCGGCGTTGGTAGCTCCGAGGCGAACCTCTCGTTCGCGTGTTATCCGACTGTGTATCGCGCGGGTTAGCGAACGTCTCCAGACGTCACGTAGGTAATAGAGATTCTCGAACAAGGCATCAAATCCAATGCCAGGATGCCTCGTGTTCGCCTGTTAGGAATGGTTAACGAGACTTGGCTCCCAGTGTTGATAACGACCTTGTGTTTACCGAGCGTACGTAACAATTCAACGTCAACCGGCGCCGCGTTCGTCGAGTCGAAAGGGTAGCCAGGGCTAAAAACGCTTCGCTTCCGTCCTGTTCCCAGCGATCGTTACGGATCGGACGGGTCAGCGATCAGTATTTTTATTTCTGATACGTTCGTTTCGTACGTGCGTCACCTGAACGCTTGGACGCGATGGAGGTAACTCAATCGGGTGTGCTACGAGCACGCGTATTTACTCGGACTCGGCTAATGTTACACACCTATGCAAACTGCGGGTTCTGTTGATCGTACCTGCCTGCAGGTCAACATCTACCTGGCTTTGAGCAAGTATCCGCTGCCTGCTCCCGAATTCCCGGGACCCCAATTTGACTTGGTCAAAAAGAGGACGTCGCCGCTGTTGGCGTTCGCCAACGATGAAACGAGGAACGCGAGTCGCCAGAGGGGAGGGTCCGTGTTTCTTAAAAGCGACGCTCGCGTGCACCCGTGGAAAGAGTCGTTGTAAAACGGCTCGTTCGCGCATTTCTCAAACTTTCGGGGGATTTCACGCGCGGTATACATTAATTCGATTTAATCCGTCCCCGTCAGTCACGCTAAATCCGCGTAGATCCCGCGTGACGAGCGGGAGGCGGAAAATATCGCGGAAGACGAACAAATGGCGATGGAAGCCCCCTGAGGGAGCTTCGATTCTTACGGATAGGTAAATCGCGGCCGAAAAACGCGGCGACGAGCGTCAAAGCGGCGGGAAATATCGTCGCGGCGCGAGCGGAAGGAAGCAGCGCTTAAATAGGCGAAGTGATAAAAAGAAAATTGTACGTTCACCCTACGGGGTTACGGGTCCGCGGCGAAATATGGAAGAAAAATTGGTTCGCGGAAGTACGAGCGGGCTGGCGATGAAAGGATCGAGGAAGAGAGACAAACTGCGAGCACCGTGCTACTACTTCGGAACCGTAAACTAAACGGAACTATAAAAGACTGCTCTCGAGCGGCGGTACGAGGAAACAGAGACAAAAGGTGCAAGATTTTTCAAATATTCCTACCTCGGTCTGATTCTGATTCGACCGCGATAAATCCGTTCGCATTGAAAACTGGAGGAACCCGAGGAGGAACTTCAGAAAGAAAGAAGAAAAAAAAAAAAAAAAAAAAAAGAAAAGAACGACCGATTGCTCAACATTCGAGTTAACAACCAGAAAGCGTGCGCTCTTCGCCAATGTGAAACGTATCATTTCGTTCGAATTCGACGGCATTCAGCAAGGTTGGAGAACGCGAGTGGAAGGTCGTCGAGAAGAAGAAGGCACCTGGTTTCGTTTAAATAAACACGAAAGAGCTCTAGTACCCGAGGAGGTTGGCGAGAGGGTAAAGCAAGGAAAAAACTCTCTCTCTCCTTCTCTCGTTTCATCTCTAACGAACCTTCTCCGTTTCTCGTGCACACATGGGCTGCTCGCAGCAGCGATGGCGGCGAAGGTAGCGGAGTTTATTGAAGTATCGCTAATCCCCCGGGATGATCCGGCAGGGTAACGTGGCAGCTGCGTCCTAGCATGCCTTAAAGTACGAACCAGCGGACACGGGATGCCATGATTTACTCGACCGAGTCTCGAACCCACAATCTGTAAGGCTTAGCGAGTCTGCGATTTCCTGTCCGACTACGACTTCCTAGTTTCGCCGAGCTCGCGATATTAAAACCCATCCATTTTCTCAGGTTTTCCTCGTCCCCTATCTTCGTTCGTCAACTTCCGTATAAGCCAGCCGGGGCTTCGGGCACGTACCTTCGATTGATCTCGTACCAGGTCAGAGAGGGAGAGATGCGATCTATCTTGTTTCTCAACGAGCCCTTGTACAAGGTTCGATCATCGCTCTATCTACCATCGCGAACGCGTTATTCTTTCGAAACAGCTTTTTTCCTCCCCTTTTCTTCCCCCTTTTTCCAGCCTCCCTCCTCGTCCGCCCGTTAATCCGCGCCGATGCTGGATTGATTTTCGTCAAGCGGAGCGACGCGGACGTGGAGAAATATTTATTCGCAACAGGGTTAGGGATGAATCATCCTTCGGACGGTTCCCTTTTCCGAGGGAATAAAATCCCTTCGTGGGCTTAGTAGGGTAGTTCTCGTTACGCTCGTTGATACCACGGTTCCTGCGGTTTTACGTGTTGTCCCGTCGTTCGTAAACCGACTCACGTATTCCGGTGATGACGTCACGCATGAAGAGAGCAAAATATAAAGCCGCGCCAGGACCCTACCCGAACTTTACCCAGGTGTATTCGTTCGGGCAAAGAAGATGCCGGGCATATGTCGCATGGAAATGTAGTTACCGAGTACCTCCGAATGTATTCCGAAGCGTACAATGCCGGTTTTGCGCGAGATAAAAATTTTATCGAGAACCACCGTTCGATCGTCCGCTTGCTTTTCCGTAACGCGCCTGATCGAATCGCCAGCAAGAAAAGGAACGAAAGCGTTATGATATCGCTCGCATTCACGCGCGACACGATCGACTTCGCGGATCGCTTTAATCCCCCCCAAATCGGTATTATCGACCGGAGGAGACACTGATTAATCGAATGGACGCTTATTGAAGGACTATCGCTAAGCTGGGCAATGTCGATGGAGCATTCACGGGCCCGGTGTTTGTCGATCAAACTAAATTAATCAGTCGTCCGACGGCGTCCGAGGGGCGGAGAGTCTTATTTCTCGAGCGCGCAACGAGACGACGTAACGAGGGACCCAGGCGAAACGCGACGAAGAAACCCAACCGGAATCCGTGATTATCACCGTGAAACTACGCTTGTTACCGCGACTTCTGCGTGTCCACGCTTTGTCGCAGGGTAATTACGGTTTCACGCGATCGATTCGACGCCGTCGCGGCCACCGCGTCCGAAAAGATGTTACGTGTCCGCCGGTTTCGTGCGAACCAGGCGGGTCTATGATTATTAGCATTCCTGAAATGCGAGGGCAGGGGAGCGAGTTATTATTAGTAAGCCATAACGTTAGCATAAAATGTCCCTTGGGATCGGCGGCGGGCAACGGCGACCGGAGACACCCTCCCGCACCCTCTCGCGGCACCCTCGCTGCGGCGCTCGAGCTGGCCTGCACAGAAGAGGTCGAACGATATGGCCGTTATCACGGCTAAATCTGGGCAGGGCAACGACACGCGGTTAAATTATTAGAGGCTCGTATAATTAGCCGTAGCGACGGGGCCTCGCGGTTTCGCCGTGCACGGAACACACCTGGAGCGTTTTCGGGCTCCGTGGTCGGGATACCTTGCCGCTTCGGAAGTGATCGTAAAACCGAACGGACTCTCGACGAGGAACGTTTCCCCGGTGTATCGATGCGAGCCTCGCGAAGCGAACGATAATTGCGCGAGCATGGAAAGCTGAATAGCGAGCGCACGGCCGCGCGAGATTCAATCGATGAGCGAAAGCGACCGCGCGAAGCAGAAAGGGGGTGCCAGAAACCCCCGGGCGGAAAAACGAAATTGGTCGGCTCGGATTCGCAAGATCGACGGGGGACGTTTAATTCCTTTATCTTGAGAAGCCATCCGCGCGTTCAGCGTCGCTTGTATATACATTCGTTATTCGCGACGTTAATTAATCGTTGAGTAAAGTCTACTCTGGTAAATGGCGGCTCCGCTCCGCTCTCCTCGAACTAAAAAGAAGAACTTCCCTCTCGTCCTGGAACTTCGAAAGTCGAAAGTTATAGGGGCGAGGGGGCTAGCGAGGGGGGCAGGCGGTGGCGTACGCGTGAATTAATTCCGTTACGTTTCCACTCTCGTGCCGCGATCATAATTAATTAAAGCAATTAACGTGATGCGGTTTACGCGAGCGGGAAAATCAATTTGCCCGGGATATTTGCCCCGTGAAATGTTTATTCCGGCTTTGAGCGACTTATCTAAAAATCATCGACCGAATGGATCGAAAATGGAACCTCCCGAGCGGGCAGAAAACCTGAAGAAGGTTCGACCACCCTTGGCGTCTCCACCGCGATCTTTCCATCGCGGACGCGAAACGCAAAGGGCTTAATCCGTTTTCATTGGCCGTATAAAAGCGGGAGCGGAAGGAACAGGGCGAAAAAGGGTGGGGAACGACGACGGGGTGGAGGAGCCCGTCTCGCGTGACATCGGTCGCCGTTTATTAAGCGTTATTAAGCGGGGGACGAGAAAAGAGCTCGACAGCGACGGATCTTTATTTTATACGCGCGTCGCGAATACACACCGCTCCGGATTATCTCGACGTACAGCTGACTGACGCGAAATTCGAAAGAAGAGCCTTTAATCCATCCCCCATCTCTAACGGCTGTTCCTACCCGACTATGAGTTTAGCGCGAGTTCCCGAGCTTTTCCGACCTGTTTTACGATTAGCCGCCAATCAACGCCTCCGAACGTTGCTCTCGCTCTCTCTGTGTCCCTCTAGTTTTCGTTTCTTCCTCGTTTTCCCTCCGACCAATCGGGGATTGAAAAGTGTCGGACGAGTGACGGTTAATACCGGTGGAGAAACATTTTTTCGCTCCTCGTCGCAATGAGATTCTTCTATCGAACGGACGGCGAATTAATTTTCGAACGCTGGATTACGTTCGAAAAATGTCCCTCTCTCTCTCTCTCTAACGATTGCGACGCGATCTGGATAACAATTAACGCCAGATTATCGTAAGGAAGCGATAAAAAGTTTCGTTTCCCTTATCGATTCGGTGCAGACCTCGAGACACGAGCGAAAGAGGACCGCGACAACTGGTTTAGTCGGACCCTCCGCGGATGGTACGCGTAAAACGAGTCGAGTCACGCTAGCAACGATGAGGAATTGCACGGTAACTACGGAATTTTAAACGCTAGGATAAAGAGGACAATAATGTGCGGCTATATCGAGGCAAATATTTCCAGAGCACAATGATATACAATACGAGGGGAAATGCTCGCGAAGAAAAGAAGAGGAGGTGGAAGAAGGACGCGGGAGCCGAAAGTGGAGCAAACAACTCAACACCATCTTTAATGCAGGACATCTCATGAACCGGGTCCGTAGTAGGTTCCCGCGATACTCCCAAGAACGGCAGAGGGAAGAAACCTCTCCGAAGAATTCCGTTCTTTCGCGCTAGAGTAAAGAGCGCAAAGTGTGCGCTTCCTCTCCCGGGGAAAAGGTATCCCTAACGGGCGCTTTTATTATCGAACGAGAAAGGCACGTACGATATCTTCTCCTGCGAGCCAACGTCGAGTACCTTGGATTGGCATAATTGCGCGAGAGTCGACCGGGAACGTCCATTAATCGAGCCTCGGTCACGATTCCAAACGCTGTATCTCTCGACTCGTCGTGACTGCACGTACAAAATCGGAACTGCGAAAGTCTCTCGCAAAATTCTCGAATACTCGCGGTCAAGTGTAAAGGAACAATTTCCAAAAAGAGGTCCACGCGTTCGAATGGCGGAGGAAACGGCTAAGTCGACAACAGGATTTCTGGTGCGCGCAAGTTCGAGCTCAAAGTTTAATGAAAACCGTTACATATGGTCCAGGGTTCCGTCTCGTAAGTCGAACAGAATGGCTCTTTAAATCTTATCCGGATCCGAATGTACGATTATCGGGAACGAGGAGGGTACACGGAATGGGAGGAATTGGCTAAAACGTCGTTAATCGTCGAACAAAGCTGGGCATTGTCGCGCTAATCAGCAATGGGCCACCTTGATCGAAAATAAATCGCCGGGAAAGAGTACGCGGCGGCGGTTGCGGCGCGTTTCAGCCGAGCACGAACGCCACTTTTCTTTATTGCACTTTCATACGTGTACTGGGTACGTTTCAGAGGGGGTATACGCCCTGAAATTTACCAGCCCGCCTTACACCCGTCTGGAATACTACGTACGTCTCCATGACCATAAATAAGTACATATGTGAACCGCAGACACAGACGCGCGCGCGCGCGTGTGTGCGTTCTCGATGATACGTACTCCGAGTGATTATCATCGATCAGCACCGCGAAAGATGACGAAGGAAATCGTTAGCGGAGGACGAGAAAAAGAAAGTTCGCGGAAATGTCATCACGTTCCAACTGCGATAAAAGCGGAACGCGAAATGTCGTTGCCCGGAACGCGGCCGAAGGAGGGCCGACTTCGTGAAATCCATTGGTCATGGCTCTTCTGACTAAATCGCATCAAGTTCGCGCGTACGTGTCTCACCACCCTCGCCCTACGTGCCGCCGTATATAGCGGCTCGAGCGGCTGTCAATTTACCGCGATAAGTAAATTCCATCCGGTCTAACTAAATTCGTTCGCCGATGGGGGCCGTCGATGGCGCTCGCCGCGGGCATAATCGTTCTATGATTGTTCTTTTCCTATAAAAATGCAAAAATAACGACTCGACCGCAAAATTCCGCCTGGCAGGGGGTGTGGGAGGGGAGGCGGGAGGTATTTAACCGATTTAAGGGTGGAAACCATCCAGTCAGCGGCCGGCCTGGTCGGTGCCCCGATTGTAGTCCTTATCGCCGCCGGTAACAGGGCTCACTCTCGCGTGCCGATGATTGCATGGTTCCTGGGCGTTCTACCGTGAGCTCCACCGTTGTACTAATACTATTATGGAACCAGGTCCTTGGATCACCATGAACGTACTACCTTCTCTGCCCTCCAGGAATACAGAGTAGGTTACGTACACGGTGTCAGTTGCATGTCCTAATCAGAGCTAATGTCCATTGTCCGCCCGCTGCGGACAGCGGTGGCCGGTGCGCGATCGATCGATCACTCCGAGAGCTCCTAGAAAATCGACTGGTCGCGTTTTTCGTCGGAACGTTTCGAGAAAAGAACAAAAAAAAAAAAAAGAAAGAAATGAATAAATTAAACGCGGCACGCGCGGTTCGTTAATGAAGCATTCACGCGTGGGCGCAACGTTTACGCGTAAATTGGTGCACGTTGGTACCTCGTGGGGAACCGCTTGTTGGACGTTATCGTCGAGAATCGAAAGTAATACGCCCCCGTGTAATTCTTTCGTAATACGCTTTCAGCGCAACGCGGGAAAATAAACATTTCGTTAAGCACACCGTTTAATTTTCTTCGTTGGAGTTCCCCTTGCGATTAAAAACGCGTTCCTTCTCCGTACGCTTTGATTCCCCGCGTTTACCCAGGATTAACGTTGATACGACAAAGCGTATTTAATACAGGAAACCAGAGCTTAAGATCGACTTACGTTTTAAGTGACAGTAATGAAATCGGATGACCGTTTGCTTTCCTCCAAACGAATTCCGTTTCGTTCAACCCTTTGCGATCCCCTGCGCGGAGTCTTAAATTTCATTTGCAGAACAACGTAACAATGTGAGACTCTAATTTACAGGATTCGTTCGACAAATTTCGAAAGCGAAGCTTGTTCGACCCGTGCTTCGATTACGCCCTTTCGCGTTCCAACCATCGACGAAACGATCAATCGCGGTCGGGAAACGGGGAGGCAAAGGGTTGCAGCTACGGACCAGAAGGTAATCCTCATTGTAGAAAGTGTTTAAAAGTAGTCTAATATTTAAAATACACCGGCGAGCGGGGCGTAGCGTCGCCGGAAGTCCTGAGAAATGAGCAAACTTTCAGGGATATTTTGTCTCGTCACTTTCGAGTAACCCTTCCTCGCGCGGGAGGACGAACGGAGTTGTGGGGAGGGGGGTGGTTCTTAATTAATTAGCACGCGAATCTGCGAGAAAGAGCTACGATGGACGACGAAGGGGAGCGAAACGAGCGCGGGACAAGAAAGATCAGAGACTCGAAGAGCTCTCGAAAGAAAGAAAGAAAGGCGAGGAGGTCGGCGAGGGGAGGTGGCAGGGTGAGAGGTTGAAGAACGGGGGTGAGAACGATGGGGCTGAAGAAAAGGTAAGAGTGGGATTACTCGACGAAGCCAGTAGTACTGGAGCGTCAGCCTCGGGCAGTAGTTACACCATGGCTCGGTTGAGATTCTACCGCAATTCGCGGGGAGTATACATACGTACTTCGAATCTCCTGGCGTTTTCCTAAAAGATCTATGAACGTAAACTCCACGCCAGATCCCCGCCTACCATCCGCGCGCGTTTATCCAGCTACTGTGTCTCTGGCTTGACATTATGTAATTAAACGCGTACAACCGCTCCTGAGAATTACCGTGTCGGCGTATATTAATTAATCTATGAGAGATGCGATCAGAAAGTTCCCGCAGTTCCGCGTGCATTTGCTCCATGAAATTTTCATCCCCGTTTCGATCCCTCGAAAACATTCCCAGCACGGAAAGCGTGTCCCTCTTCTACGCAGCTCTTCTGTGCGCCATTCGTATCTTCGATAGCTTCGGATTTTTGCTCCTCCATCCGTGGCGCGCTTTTCATTTTCGAAACTGGATAATCGTCTGGTGCACGCGTCCCGTGATCTTGTGATCTCTTGTCCGGAGCTTTTGTTCCTGCTCCCGCAACAAATGGAAAGCAAGTATCGAGGCGGACGCAAAAAGAATCCCTCGACGAGAACGCGATCGCATGTTGCCGCGGTACTCGCGTCCACGTTTTATTTATCGCCTGTTAACCCGCCGTGACTGTGGCAGACGTAATCGCGGAGTCATTAAAGTCATTAAACCGCTGCAACGGCTGCACGCCGCCCTCGCCGATCGTTGCTTCATTCTCCGTGCATTTTTCTTCCCGCGTTTCCTCTCCCTCCATTGTTAGTTGCTCGGAGGATCTCGCCATTCGCAGCAACGTTTTTAGCCGGTAGCCGAGCGTCGTATAAAATGGCGCAATCATTTTCACAATGTTGATCTTTACAATTCGACCTTAATTCGAGGGGTTTTTCTCTCTTAACGCCCTTCTCCGCTTTATCCAGCTCTGATTGCATGTCGAATTTAACGCTCTCCTGGCTTCCACGAAGGCGGAACGACGGGGTCGTAAAGAAACAAAAAGGGTCGAAATGTGTTGTAATTCGTACTGAAATATCAGATATCGTCGTGCTATAATAAAACGAGGAGGACGGAAGAGAGTGCGGGCGGTTAGTGAACGACGAATAGCTGGAGTCTAATGAGTGGACAAAGTATCCACAAAAAAAAAAAAAAGAGAAAAGAAAAAGCAAAACCTAGAGAGAATTTTCCATTTTATACCCCGTTATTTTACGCTGCAATAAGAATTCAAACTCTTCTCTATTGAACGCGCGAGTTATCTGAAAATTTGTCGAAAAATTTATTCCACGGACGCGGCTGATTTATGGGAACGATTGCGCGAGGTACGAAAATAAAAATGGGCGCAACAGACACGAACGGAACGGGAAACGGAATGGATCAAAGTAGACATAAGGCGAATAAAAAGAAATATGATCCAATTATGGATAATCGTGGCGTTCCCTCGAAACTCATACAACCGTTCGGGTAAGATATTGAACGATTAAAAATAATATGCAGCTGCGCGTAATCGGAAGCAGGCTCGCGTGTAGGCCAACACGAGCCAAGCACGAGTCACAGCTCTAACCTAGCTACGATCCCCGCTTTTCCATACCACTCTGCTCGTAAACCTCGGAAATCATTCTAACCGTACGAAAACAAGTATACCAGAACCCACACATGCGTTAATCAACGAAGTAACTCTCTACCTCTGTTCTTAAACACTCGTCCAATTACAAATTCAAATATGGCGCCCAACTATTCTACTCATTATCATTCTTAAAAAAAAAAGAAATTATATTACATTAAACAACTTGCTACAGTTTTTCCCTACCGCGAATTTAATTACAAGTTTTTGCGCTTTACAACAACATCCTGGTATACGTATTTAATGTGCATCTTGATGGTTTTTTATTGTGAATTTCATCCGCACAAAGGATGAACGCATCGAGTTCAGCCAATGGTACAACACGCGAAATTGTATGACCGTCGTTGCATAACACTGTCGAGATTAGAATACGGATTTGCTGCTGATAAAAAGGTATTTGAACTGCATACGTGCACCCGCAACGGGTCACGCCACGGTCGGTAATTTGATCTCGGTAATGCCGGTAACTCGGATAGAATTGCGTCGGTACAGACTTACCTTCGTTTCTTCGGGGATACAAGTAATATATTTGGTTCCATTTGCGATTTTTATTTAAAAACTCATTGATCCAGTTGGATCAGTCGAGATGGCGATCGATAAATATTTGGTAAATCATCGGGGAATCAACGCAGTTGAAAAGCAATGCGACGCGTGATCGATATAAATGATTAAAATTCTCTTTTGATTACCAATAATTGTTATCGATGACGGAAATATTTGTTGCTCGATGATAACCGGTATCGGGGAGGGAAATTGTTTTTGGTTTCGGACGGCCAATATTTACGATAGAAATTGCAGTTTTCCAATCTCATGCCACTATCCGGGCCATTTATCGTGGCAATTTATTGTACAATTAACAGTTAATCAACTTTCGGTTCTCCTTTTCTGATTTCATTACACAGAGTTCCGCGGTATCGCGGTACAATAAACATCGTGAAATTTATACTAATTATTGATGAATAACAATAGGTATGCGCAAACTAAATACACTACATTTAAGGTAGTAACTAAAATATTTGCCTATCGTCGATATTCATTTTCAGAGACCAAAAATAAAAATTTCCATCATCAACAGAAATTATCGGCGAGGAATAAATATTTCCGACGTTTTCAATGGTTACAAGTAACCCAAAAAATGTATCTCATCGATAATAATTACAGAAAATCAAAATTTATATAGACTTTTAATTTGATTTTATATTTTAGAAAACTTCCGAAATACTGAAAGTCAAAGTACCACATTTCTTTCAGTTTTCCTAGTTTTACAAAATATTGTCCGTTTTCCAAGGATAACGAAAGAATAGGATACTCGTCAATTAAATTAATAATGATAAACGATCGGACTGCTCGATAACGAAGAACCTACAGGAAGAATATGAATAGATGTTGATTAGAATCATTAAAACGGGGTAACGCTTGTCAGTGGTCATTAACGATAATTGCGACAAGCAATAACGTGTGCTCAAAAACAAATAAACATGAAATTAATATTAATATTAAAAAGTTGGCTGAGATTTTAATGCGATGATGTGCAATAAAATCTCATGCTATGCATGTATTCCACATCATGTTGTTTGAAGTTATATAAAATAAATATATGAATGAATTATTAATTAATATTTCAGAAATGATACAAAGATACGAGAAAGAAAATCATTATAATATCCAGTAACATTCCACAGATGTTATATCATAATAAAGTCTGATCATTGGTACATTCTATGAATCACTGATATTTTATCATATAATTAAAACATTTTGCACGCACAATATAGCTTATCAGTAGCACCAGAATGGTAGTATTAGCACTAATTAGCTATATGCTGTTTATAGAATTGATTTACTAACGATTGCTTAAGCTGTATAAAATTGAAATAAACTATACGTATTGGTGTTTAATAGAAATGGATGTTACTGAATATAAAGATAATAAAACTAAACAAAAATGAAAATAAAAGTAAACATACGTTTGTCTGCAACTAGCGTTTCAGTGTATTGGCTCATACCCTCATGGGGTGGCTGTATTGGTACGCACCTATGTTTGATCTCAATATTGGTCCTTTTTCAACTTTTCCTGAAAAGAAACAAAAAGAGAATTAATTTCATTCTAAGATTATATGTAAAAATCTTAGTTTTAGTCTAGTCTTAGTCTTTCTTACAAACATAGTATTAAAAGACATTTCACGGACATATAGATATTAAAAAGATGAACATATAGATGAATCAAGTACGAATGCAAAATTTACTTTCGTACTGATATTTCTATTAGACATCTATCAAAGCAAATATAAAGACAAAGAAACTCGTAATGAAACAAGTATGCCAATGTTATAACGGCAATTATATGTAACACGATTAAGAATATACGTACTGCTTTATAACAAGATTACACTATGAAGTTAAAAAAACACACACTTTTCTAAAGAAACATTCAGCGCACTGATGAATGACTGAATGAAAATGTTTTTATATATACCCATTTTCCTAAGTATTCAAAACACGAATACCTAACAGAGCGATTTAGCATGAAAAACAAACGATACAACGAATACTAAAGATATTATGTTTTGAAGTAGATTGTTCAACAACAATTTAAGTGACGTAGGGGAATAAAAATCTGTCGTGGTGTCGAAAGACCAATTTTGAAGGGAGAACAATAATTACAAACTATAATGACGAAGACGAGATTCTCAAGAGGAGAATTAAAAGAGATCGATCAAATAAACTAAACGATGATCGTAAGGAAAATACGAATGAAAGCATCACAAGATGTGAGGTTATATGTACCGACGCGTTTAATTGACATGCGACGCATGCTTGCCTGTGCACGTTTTATGTAATTTATATTATTGTACCTTGACCATAACCGTATGTAAAGAACTATCGTGCGTAATTAAAAATTCAACGTACGATGTAAACAAATTGCTAATCCCTCTGTTTAGAAGGCGACCATGGAAAGACAGAGCGAATATGTACAGAGGAGAAAAACACTCACCACAGTTCTCGTATATATGGCGACCAAATGAACATTAATATCTAATTACCACCGTCACATTGTAAACTGGCGTACACTGTATCTATTTACTACACGATGACTTAGAAAATTTGTGTAAAGTATTATAAAAAAAGGCAATAATTTTAGGAAACTGACAAGAAAGTCGTCATAGCGTTTAGTACTAGGCGGCCATATTGGATTTCCCCCCACCACCTGTCATTTCGCGGGGACTTATGAAATCGTTTAATACTTAAGGTTACGAATGTATTTCACGTTTTCGTGCTCCTTTTTACCAATAAATCTCATCGAAACGCACAATAATTAACAACAAACATTATTCGATGTGTTATTGGTTAACAATCTGAATTTCGTTTATAAATGTACATCATTTCGATCGCGAATAGTTTTCAAGAAGCATTCTGAAATGAGAAACGAAGCGATTGTAATTGTAGAATCGTACCCAGTTCTACCAGCTCACGATATCTGCAGCAAAGTTTCTAAATTAAGCACAGAACGGTAATTAATTGCAGTATAATCGCTGAAGTGAACTTTGACACGAGCAATGCAAATTCCAAAACCGTTTATGTAACGAGCTGTTTATTATCACTCGAAGGGTAGCAAAATTTACGTAGAGACAAAGCTAAAAGTATAATTAATAAAATGTAATGAAGAAACTATACAAAGTATACCCGTACCTGCGTTTTTTGCATACTTTTACCGAAAAATTTGACGAGTCTTGTCCGTGACCGTTGCAACGCCATACAACTATGGCCACCTAACAGCGAAACTAAAGAACTATTAATTTCATAATTAAATAGAACTAATAATAATTAAAAAATAAATATTTAAATTTAAAAACAAAGATTAAGGATGATACTTTACTCGATATTGTTGATATTATTTGCACGATTTATTAATTACCAGCAAATAGACCGAAATTATTTCAAATCAGTACATGTGGCGCCATCTGTTCGTTATGGCGGGAACTATGAGTATCAAATGGAGCCGCTAGATGGCGCCACGGGTATCAAAATCGACGTTTTATATTATAATTGTTTGTAATTAATACAACAGATAAGAAATTGCGACGATGTTGAATAGAAATTGAATCTGAGCGTTTTTTGAATGCTTGGCTGGACTCGAAATATCAGAAAATATCGAATTTTTCATTTCTTTAGTATTTCGATAATAGTTTCACCACTCGACTGCTAGATGGCGCCACGTACATCAAAAACCAGTCGTTCAATTTTAATTGCTTCTAATTTATATAACAAACAGAAGATCGTAACGAAATTAAGCAGAGAATGAGTTTTAGCGTGTTCTTAATGCTCAGCCAGTGAAAAAACAGCCTGAGAATCGAGAAATAGCGAACTCTTAATCTGATTAATATTTCGAAGCTAGTACCACCATGTTACTGCTAGATGGCGCCACGTACACCGAAATTCAAACTGAAAGTTTTGCGTTCAGAATTGGACAAGTATTTGAAACAAAATTACAATCTTTTTTAACAATTATCGTATTTTCCCAAATTGTATTCTTTATCTACTCAATCAGCTACAATTAATCGTCCTATTTGAACTTTGCGATAAATCTGTTTCAACGAATGAAATCATTTCAAGGAACACAAGTATGTAAGTAGTCTGCAATGCATCGAAATGATTCGAATGCGTAGAGTTAAACCATCAACATGAATTGTCGCACGTTTCGAGAGATCTAAAATCGTTCCATTTAAATCGATACCGCCAGTCCACGTTTGTTCTACGCGTCAAATGTTCGACGCGACAAATCGCGAGTATCGCAGAGGCGTCTGTATATTTCTCAAGAACAAGAACTCGACGCTCAGAGTATACACAGAGACCAGCGTGTTAAGACTCGTTACGTGAGTTTGGTTATCCGCTGCCATACGAAAGCACGTTATAACTTGTATAACGAACACTCGAATGAAGTTTGGTGACTTCCTGCTTCGATTTCAGTTTCGCATAGCTCGCTTAATTAGTGTCAACAATTCTGTGACACTAATACAGCCGTCCCCGCCTCGTTTCGCTTTTAATGGATGCACATCGTGCATAATTTCCAAGTTTTAAACAACACTATTGTTCGCAGGAGGCAAACGTAACGGTTTATCGAACTCGCGTCGAAGTTTCCAGGACGGGTGCATAAAAATTGCCATTATTTTTGCATCAGCGGTGGGAATAAACTGAAAAAGGTGTCTTTCGGCTCCCCAACTTACATTAATAATTCGTAAGAACATCAAATATAGTTCCAAAAACTTCAGGCTGGAAGTGTATTTCCGTTCCCGTTTGCGGACGACGGTATACCGGAAAGATAGCAAAGTTGCGGGGGTGGAGTTTAAAACTCGTATAAATGTGTGTGTATGCGAGCGCGCGCATGCGTACGGCGTAGCCGGTCTCTTTCCATGTTTCTGATTACTTTACAAACTTTTGCACGAGCCCGGGCAATGCAAGGAAAGCTTTTAGATGCTTGTTCGCAGTGTATGCCACGTAAATCATGTTTCCAAAGAATGGTATTGTGCGATATCCATTAAGTTGCGCTTTCGTCTAACTTTCTTCGAAATTCCACGCTCGGCTTCGGATAGGAATTCGGTGCAACCTCGAAATTGCCAACAACGGGAACGATGATAGCGCGTAACTTCGACGCGATGCAAAGATAACGGGTAATAAGAGAAAGAGAATGAATACGATCGCGAAATATGCGCGGAGATACGTAATTATTATTATTATATATATATACGTACGTAGCCGGTTCATTTGGAAACTCGTCGTGTTCACGTTCTGCGTTTCACGTACAAATCGTATGATTGCCTACACGGTTTGCATATCGTATTTGGTTCACGGGAAAACAATGCATTTCAGTAGTTGTTAATAAAGTATATATCAGTATAATGTAACGGTAGTAAATCTCGGGAATATGTTTATGACAGTTTCCATTTGCGCGCGTTTTCATTGGATTACTTTATTATCCTGCACCTATGCGGACCGCTCGACGCGTGTGTCGTGACTACCGAAAGTAGCGGCAGTTCCAACGACCCGTTTCGTGAATCAGATTTAAACCTGTCACGGTAGCGCGCGCGAAAGACAATGCTCGTCACGCGTGTCGCGCAGCTATGAAAAGTCGATTTTCTGATTTCGTGGAGGGGACAAAATGCTGTTAACATTCACCCGGGTAAGGAAAAGGAACGAAAGGAAATCTATTGCCAACGTAGCGACGAGATTCCATATTCCGCTTGAACTAGAACTTTCACTTATGGCGACCGTAGGGCGCGCTGATTTGAATCGTTTAAACGAAGCTAAGTAATTTTAATAGGATTCAGAAATATGTAATCGTCTTGCTTATTTATATTTAACGAGTGCGATACGTAGCGAAAGTACGAGTAGTAACCTAACCTTTCCGCTATTTAACTTATTATTTTGTTTATGTTTTTACCCATTTATATTTTAAAATAATTTTGCGACACATCTGAAACAACACGAACGTGCAGCTGACGAACAAAGTATCGTCATCGAGAAACTAAAGAAAAAGAAAAAAGGAAACAAAGAAGAGAAAACGAAGAAAAGCAATTAGAGGAGAAACGGTAGCTAGGGGCGACATGTATTTCCTTCTCCATCGATCGTTCGAATCGTGCAGAAAACTCGTAAGCATAATCGACGTATACCCACTGGCACGAATGCATAATCAGCCGCTTAATGGGGACAATTTTGTAATTTCCTCACGCATGGCGAGCTTACGCGTTGCCTCTGCAATTTCGCAAGGGATTCGTACGGGTTCTCGAGAACCGAACCAGGGGTGCGTGTGCAATTTCGCTGCGTAGCTGGGCCCCTCGCCCGATGTATCCGTTAAGAGATAACGGGGTGTCCGTAATCTGGACGAAGATGGAATCGAATAGAAATAGTGGGGGCGTTGTACTTTATTCGTACCAGAACCAGCAGGAAGTGTGCACATAAATTTGGTGGACCATCGACTATCGAGCTTAACGGTTCGGTGACCGATTATTCGAGCCGCTCGAGAGGCCGCCTTTGCCGTCCTCGACCGCCACGAATTTCGTTCAAACGGACGAAACTAACTGATTTCCCACGGGATAAATCTTTGGGTAAGCTATGGAACCTTACTGGAAATTCGACGTAAATCGATCGCGAAAGCCCAGATGCGATTACGAACGAGTCGCCGTCGATTCTTAATCTCCAACGGTTCTTTAAACTTCCCCGTGGCCGTTTACTCGACTCGTTTCCCTCCCGCGGTCTTTTCCGCCCTCCGCATCTTTTCCCAACATCTCGCTCCACTTCCGCCAGCTACGCGCAGCGACGAGACACGTGTGTCGCGTCCCATTGGCCGTCGGAAGATCCGTATCTGCAAACTGTTCCAGGCAACTCCATCTTGGAAGCGGCCTCTATCTGGACGCCGCTAATCATATCGGAACGGATTAGTAATTGCCTCCGAAATAATTTCCCACGCCGGTTTCGATCGTTCGAAACTGATATCGGGTTCCCCGCGAAGCGGGTCGTCGTTTAACTTTTAACGTTACCCTCGACCATACGCGCCCACTTCGCTTTCATCTTTCGCCGATCCCCTTTTTCCGCTTTCGCGACGAGTACGTTATCGCGATAGCCGATTAGTCATCCGGTCGCGCGATTTGTCAAAGGAAAAGGGGGATTAATTATTTTCGGGCCCCACAAAGGGAGGAAATTCGACGAGGACGCTCGATTCGAACGATCGATTCGGAATTCCGTCGACGACATATTTCAACTTCTGCGGTGGCGGTGGAATCGCGCTCGGTCGATGTTTCGCCGGATGCGTACAGCAACCAGCAGATCGTCCAAGGTATGCAGAAGGCTGGCGGATACCCGCGTATCCTCGCTCGCGTTTAGCTGGAAGGTGTTCAGTTCGCAGAGAATCGTGCAACCCGTTCGATGCTGAATGCTCTTATCGAAATTCAAGGAGATTCTTCAGTTGCTGCTAGGAATAGGTAAACCTGGTTCCAGCGTTATCAGGGGAACGCTCTTTAAGCATTCACGGCAGTGTTTCGTGCATCAGATCGTTCGATAGTCGCGGGTCGGATGTTCAACGATTCCTTGCTCTCGAAACAAACGAAACTCGCGATAACGATAAGGGGTTGGACCTAGATCGTCGCGGGGCAATATTCGCGATACGCTCGCGATTTTTCCGTACGCAGGACTCCTGTGGATTCTCCCACTTCAAAGGGTGAACCGCGTAACGAGAGGATCGACGGTGTAATAAAACAAGCGAGAGCGCGACGGGGTGCGCTCGTGCACCCCATTCGAGCTGAACGATACGACGTCGCCTGTTTATCCGCGCCACCGCGCGCGTCACACGACTTTTTCCCGAGCTGTTCGCGCAACGTCGTTCCGCGAGACTCTGGCCAAGTTTCGAGGCGGAGAAACGAAGGAAGAAAAGTTTCGCGGGCACGAAAGTCGGGACCCGTTCTCCAGGCGAACCATCGCGGGGATATTGTCTAGATCGAGAGGGGCGAAGGAGGACGGGGTGACGGAGAACTTTTTCGCCGCGGTCCCATTCATAGGCGTCGCGTATAGAAATTTATTCTTCTTAACGATGCACACCGCGAGGGTGGTTCTCGCCTGTGCCACCTACAGCCGATCGACGTACGTACGCAGGCGTGTGAACGTGTGCAACGTTGGGATGTCCGTCACGTATCATTCGAAAGGGTAACAACACGGTACGTGTACGGTCAGCGCGGATATATGAAACCGGAGAAACGGTCGGCGAGATTTTTCGAGAGGCGGCGGAAAGAAAAAAAAACGCGAGGGAAAAAAAAGATTCATATATATATATATGTATAGAGAGAGAGAGAGAGAGAGAGAGAGGGAGATAGATATATACATATATGTGGAACGGCAGCGGAGCGTATCCATTCCGGTGTTCGGAATAGATGCTCGGTTGGCTCGTGTTACACCTTCATCGTCCGAGGGTGCAACGGGGTGGTGGCAGATCGATGACCACGCGAGGGTGTTGAACGCACGTGACGTCACGCGGCACATACAGCGCTACGAAATCGGGGTTAGACAAGCCTAAGCTCCGGGTGTACTGCTTAGACCCCCGCGTCCCTCCCATCCGGCTGTTCCACTCGCGTTTTACCGGCACCTTCTCCGGCGCGCTGGCCGGAAACGTGTCCAGGAGCGACAGAAACAACGTTGTTCCATTACAAGGCATTATTACGTTTGATGCCGCGTACGTGCAACGCTAACGCTAACGCAATCGCTAGCGCTACCGCGAGCACATTCATCTAGGGGCGCGCGCGCGCGCGCGCCAACAAGCGCGTAGAACAGAACAGAGGAGACGCGAGACATAGAGGGAAGCGCACACGGTCGTCTGTTTACTTAGTTATGCATTTTCACGTGGCGGTCGCGCAAGCACGAATGATCTCGCGTTCCCGTAAAACGTGTACACGTATAGATATATATATATACGTGTATTCGGGATGCGAGTGCAACTGGAGCCACCGCAACCCCGCGGCTGGAGACCAGCACCCCGTGTATCAGGCACAGAGGAACCAGAGAGACGGAGGTCTTTTCGGTGCTCGGTGGTCTCTACACTCCGGTGAACACTCGCTCCCCGACCTACTAATTTAGCGGATTAATTAGCCGGGACACTAAGACTCGGCGGAAAGGCGGAAATCCAGACGTTGCAGCGCGGGCGCGCGCGCGCGCGCGCGCGCGGCGGGGCAAAATTTCTGTCGTATTACCGAATCTCTAGCTTTTCTTCGCGGCGATCCCCAACGCGAGTTTGAGTAAACTTTCGGGGTAATCGGATTAAAACGTTAATCGGACTGGCAGCGAGCGGAATTACTTCGAAACGGGATCTCGCTTATACGTAAAGTGGATCGTTAAATTTCCGGGCGCAGGAACTACCCTGAAACAACGTTCATCGATTCTATATTCAGCTTCTATATACGATTTACCGATAATTAACATAATTTTATACAGCACCCCCGCCACCATCCACCCCCCTCTCTCTCTCTCTCCCTCTCTCTCTCTCTCTTTCCCCCCTGCCTAACGAGATTTAACACTGGATATTATGTTTACCAACGATTTCGGTGCTCTGCGGACGGCCGGATAATTATATCGCTGACAGTCGATAATTGATTAGCGGCGTGTACGAGAGTTGTAAAGTAGACCCGTCGTCCATTATCTACACCGGCTAGTTTTTAATTCAATTGACCTTTTCCCACTGTCCATTACTTAATATTATCAATTCTACCAATTCCCCCTCTCGTAACGCGCGTCGCGCCCCTACGAAATATTCCACGGCTTCTTCGAACCACCCGAAAGCCACCTTCGCTGGGGCACCCTTCGCTTCTTCCGGAACGACACGAGGTAGACGAAAAAAAAAAAAAAATAAAACAGTCAGGAACGTCGTTATCGATCGATCCGCTTTCCCGGTGAAAAATCACTCGTCGTTCTTCTTTTTCGAAATTGCTTTTCCCTTCTTTTTTTTTTTCGACATCGATTCGACCGCGGTTACCCTTAAAAATCCACCCTCGTCGCTCGTGTTTACTCTCCGCCTCTCGCCGCGCTTCTCATTGTGCCTTCTCTTTCCGTTCGCGGGGCGTACAATAGATTTCACGCACTGTTGTGCTACAACGTAATCGCATTAATGATTTGCGGGGCATCCGCGCTAATGATCGCCGGCGCTCTCCGCCGCTGAAGGACGGAGGAGGACGGAGGGAGGCGCGCGAGGGCTCGACGGGGGTCGCAATCGCGATTAATACCGGAAATTCAACCGTGCGAAATCCGAAACGCGCGTGACTCGGTGTCCTACGAAATTTACGACAATCGTACGGACCGAAAGAAACAGTCGTCGATCGTTCTCAACGACCTTCGACCCTCCACCCTGGGCGTTCACCTCGGAGAGTCGCCACTTCTCGAACGCAACAACTCCATCGGAACTGATACGCGCGAATTGCGATCCTCGTTTCTACCAGTGTTAGCCGTCGAATCAGAACAGTTCGAAACCACTTCACGGATATAAATCATGGCGGGATATATCCACTTTCGAGACCGCTCGACCTTGAGCGCCGGATGACCGGTAACCACCGGGCAAAGGATTAATTCTTCGCGTATTTCATTCGATATTCATGGAATGAAAATTATTGGGAATTTGTACGATACCGTCCGGAGGATTCTCCGCGATAAACGTCACGGAGGCAATATATCCTGGCCGTAAAATTACCGAGAAAGAGTGATGCATTAAACGCCCCGGAAGCTCCATGTGGTCGCCAGCGTTACGATATCGTTCCGATATGTATCCCGATATAAATAATAATAACGATCTCTGGAAAATTATTGCGCAGAGTTCGACGCGCGGGAGAGCGCGAGAGAGGCAGAAAAAAAGAGAGGGACAATAAAAGGACAAAAGGGTTTTCAGCGCAGAAATGCCTGTTCCATTCCGTCCCTCTATTTTTTTATACACGAAATATCGATTCGCGTCGATTCGGCAAGTCCGCGAATAATTGTCGCACGGCAATATCTACCATTGGCTTCCGATACGGTAGCACCAGGAGCGGAGCTTCAATCAGCCCTATATTGTACAGGTGACAGTAATAGCGGAAATGGCGAGCAGAAGATTAGATTAGAACTAACGTAATTCGCCAAGGGAGCCGATAGGTGAGACAGGAGCCACGGATAACGCTGGATTCGAAATATCCCGGTCCAAATAATCGTAACGTTGGTCTCGAGCTTCGAGG
Organism: Xylocopa violacea; assembly: GCA_963969225.1. Classification (NCBI taxonomy): domain Eukaryota; kingdom Metazoa; phylum Arthropoda; class Insecta; order Hymenoptera; family Apidae; genus Xylocopa; species Xylocopa violacea. The sequence continues at coordinate 30,472,786 of CAXAJV010000004.1, forward strand.
CGGAGGGTATTTCGATGAAGACATCGAGGGCCGCTCGATTTCTTCGCGGCTCGTGTACGCGATAAGAAGAGGCTCGTCGAACGCGAAAGATTTCATCGAGTCGAGCCTGAGGAACGCCGCCTGGCTGTAATTCCGCGATACATAAACGTTTACGGAAGCCGAGTAATAATATCCGTCGGTGAAAAGTAAACGTTCGCCAAGAAAAGAAGGCTCGATCGATACAGTAAACAGTAACACACGGTATACCGTTGGTTCCTGGTAACACCCCGGAAATTACAATAACAAGATGTCCGACTCGTCGGAATCGATGCGCGGTTCCTTCAGAAACCCGTCGTCGTTCGCAAGGGTTGATATCTCGTGGAAAATTACATTTTGAAAAATACTGTCGCATCAAATGAGGGAAAAACTGTGACGATCCACGTACTTTACGTTCGAAAAATTCGCATACGCGCGAGGAGCGTCGACGAATGCTTAGAGTTAGGGGTTGAAAACTGATTAGACGGCGGTTCGAGTTTGTTTTCGATTTTGAGAAGGAACTTCCGTGTTTGCCAAGTCGCTGGCTCTGTCCACGGAATGTTTTCAGAAACGATTGGATCCTCGTTCGTCAACCAGTGCGAATTAAAGGTGTTTTTCGCCTCGTTTTCATTGGCATACAGAAATGAAATAAAATCGAACGGAAACAATAGATATTCCAACGACAGGGACGATAAATTGAAACAAAACGCGGGAATGTTAAAAGCTTTTTCGGTCTTCGTCGAAATGATTGATCGCGATCATTACAAACCCCGCGAAGTATCGTGCACCGAGTATTATCAATTAATTCGCGCGTCCCAATTTGTATACGAACGTTCTATCGCAGCGAGCCCCTTTTTTTTTATTTCCAAATTAAACCTATCGCGCGTGTTAATATTTCATTTCGTTTCTCGTTCGCGTGTATCGAACGTTGATTCCAAAAACAGAAAAAAAAAAAGAGAGAGAGAGAACACCAGAACCGTTTCGAAAATTTTGGTTCGCGCGAACGTTCGAGGTCCGATTCGCAGGAACGAAGTCGCCCTTCGATTTCGCAGCTGCGCATTAATTTACCGTGCATCCGGTTTCCGTTTCAATTCCACGCACAAGAATTCTTGTTCGCCTACCGGAAGGACGGCTCCGCCTATCGGCTCCTTGTTCGGGAAATCGCCTTTTGAGTTGCTGTTTACTTAACCACGCGCGGGGGGAGGACAAAAACCACCGCGGGCTTTAGCTGGTAAAAGAGCCGGAAAATGCTGGTGGATGGGAGAGGAGGAGATAAGGAATACGACTGCCGCGGAGGAGCGCGGTCCCGAAGAAGCGGTAGACCGGATTAGCATAGATATTGAGCACTCGACCGTCCGGCAGGGGAAAAACATTTTGGACTTCGTTACTGTGTTAGCTCACCCATCACTTCCACTCGCCGTCCCTCTTCCCCTGCCTCTCGCCAAGTATCCGCAAATAGATCTCCATTCTCTTTTCCTCGCGTTCCCGATAAATCGTTCCATCTCGCTTGATGGATAGGCGACATGCAAATGCAGCACCGAATTCATTCGGTGGCCCGCGAGGAACACTTTTCACTTGCTTCGAGCAGGTGAAACTCCAAAGATCCTCCCAGACCTCCGTCGAAACGAAAATACTGTCTCTCTTCTCTACCCTCTTCGCAACCGCGGTACCAATTCGAGAGCCACGATTATTATAGAACTCGATGGACAAATTTCTTAGGATTTTATATATAGTATGCTACGATTCGATAAACACGAGCGATCTTCCTGCGACTGCACGGTTGACGAAAGCCACGCTGGAAATCGGCAAAAAGTCATTAACGATTGGATCGTGAAATGACAATGCGCTCTCTAAACTCGTCGCAACCGTGGTACCAACTCGAAAACCACGATTCTTATAGAACTCGATGGACAAATTTGTTAGGATTTTATATATAGTAAGCTACGATTCGATAAACACGAGCGATCTTCCTGCGACTGCACGGTTGACGAAAGCCACGCGAACAGCCACGCTGGAAATCGGCAAAAAGTCATTAACTATTGGCCTCGTGAAACGAAAATATGCTCTCTAAACTCGTCGCAACCGTGGTACCAACTCGAAAACCACGATTCTTATAGAACTCGGTGGACAAATTCGTTAGAATTCTATGTATAGTGGGCTGCGACTCGATAAACTCGACCGATCGTCCTGCGACTGCATGGTTGACGAAAGCCACGCTGGAAATCGGCAGAAAGTCATTAACTATTGGCCTCGTGAAACGAAAATGCGCTCTCTAAACTCGTCGCAACCGTGGTACCAACTCGAAAACCAAGATTCTTATAGAACTCGATGGACAAATTCGTTAGAATTCTATGTATAGTGGGCTGCGACTCGATAAACTCGACCGATCGTCCTGCGACTGCATGGTTGACGAAAGCCACGCTGGAAATCGGCAAAAAGTCATTAACTATTGGCCTCGTGAAACGAAAATACGCTCTCTAAACTCGTCGCAACCGTGGTACCAACTCGAAAACCACGATTCTTATAGAACTCGATGGAGAAATTCGTTAGAATTCTATGTATAGTGGGCTGCGACTCGATAAACTCGACCGATCGTCCTGCGACTGCATGGTTGACGAAAGCCACGCTGGAAATCGGTAAAAAGTCATTAACGATTGGACCGTGAAACGAAAATGCGCTCTCTAAACTCGTCGCAACCGTGGTACCAACTCGAAAACCACGATTATTATAGAACTCGATGGACAAATTTGTTAGGATTTTACGTATAGTAAGCTACGATTCGATAAACATGAGCGATCTTCCTGCGACTGCACGGTTGACGAAAGCCACGCTGGAAATCGGCAAAAAGTCATTAACTATTGGCCTCGTGAAACGAAAATACGCTCTCTAAACTCGTCGCAACCGTAGTACCAACTCGAAAACCACGATTCTTATAGAACTCGATGGAGAAATTCGTTAGAATTCTATGTATAGTGGGCTGCGACTCGATAAACTCGACCGATCGTCCTACAACTGCACGGTTGACGAAAGCCACGCGAACAGCCACGCTGGAAATCGGCAAAAAGCCATTAACGATTGGCCCGTGATTAAAGTTCAGGGTTACACCCGCGCATTCGCGATAATGAGAAACTCAGACGGAAGTCCGAGTTTGCTCGTGCAGGTAATCACGGAGGTATAACCGCAGAGTATAACAAGTTACAGCAGTTGGATCAAGCCGCCATCTGTTCGGTATCCATTTCAAGCCTCGTCGACCATTTTCCGAGCTTCCTGTTACCACCGCCCCGGCTGGGTTTAGTCTATGATGTGTCGCGTAAACGCGGAACTATAAATTAACTGCGAAACGGCGGCACACAGGGACGTCTGTTCGAAAAATGGGCATTGTATTTAGTCGCAGCTCCCCGCGGTGGCCATTTTGTCGCGCTCTTCGTCAACTTCGCCTGGAGAGAGATTTTCCACGCTGTTTAGTTGACCACCCCTGGCGTCGAATTAGCGCGGGCTCCATTATTTAAATTCAAAGGGTATAAAAGAAGGATCAGCGTTAAGTCGCACTCCGAGATATTGGCTGCCGAAGCTTGTCTGCGCAGAAGCTCCGAGAGGAGCTCTCCTCTGAAAGGAAAAAGTGCGATGGGAATCTGGTGAAATCTGGCTAATAAAATTCCGCGAACGGTGCCGCGAGACGCGACAAGACGAGCCCCTTGGTTTTCTTTTTTTTTTTTTTTTTTTTCATTCTCCGGTTGCGCCAGCATTAACGTTAATACTGCAACGTTGATCTCCGTCTCGTTGGTGAACAAATTTATTCTCGCTTCGAAGCTTCCTTTTATACTGGGCGCACAGCTTCAAATCGAGAGGCGATGGAAGAAGGTAATTATTACCGTTCGGTTGGCTCAGACGTCATATGCATAAACAATAGTGCAATTTAACCGTGTAGCCGTCGTGGTAATTGGTACAAATTGAATTGTCGCGTAGGTACAAGGGGGGATCTTAAATCGATATATCTGGCACCGATGGCCGAGGAAAATAAGCGATACTGTCTCGTTTCCCCGGCTGGACTCGCGCCAGGAAATCGCGAAATTGATAAAATTTGCCAAGTAGAGCCAGAGCGGGCGGTCCTTTTTCTACCTCGTTCCGGTAAGATGGTAGTTCCGTTGGGTCAACAAACCTGCTCGACGAGGAATTGGCAAATCGTCACGACCGTTCGAACGTGCATCCCGCGTTCGTTATTAATTCGCCGCGGTCTTCCCTCGACCCTTCCCACGGTTCCGTTGCAGCTTCAGGGGTCCTGGCGAGCGCTCCCTTTTACTTCGTTACTCGGGAGAAATCAAGCAAAGAGGCAGGAAACGCGGTTCTAATTTACGAGCGTGCGTCGGCTAAACTTTCAAGGAGTTGACCGCTGTTTATCCCTGTTTTATGGTGCTCGCGTAACGCACGGTCGCGTCCCCATGGACGGGAGTATCTCGCCCCTGTCTCTGCGAGAGGCTCCTCCACGCCTTCAACGTTTTTCCCCCGGTCTCGACGCGGCGCGAACTGCCTAATGGCGAAAGCTGCCTCGGAAAGAAAAACGGAAAAAAGAACGGGGAGGGCGGGGTGGACAGCCTGGCGTAATAAGCCGGCCCGAAGAAATTATATTTTATGATTGCCGCAGCGTTTAAGCCGCCTACGGCGCGATGCACGCGCGCAATTATTCCATGCATTCTAAGCTGCGATTATGACTGTTGGCCTGCCCGGGTGCCGCGCCTCCGCCTCCACTCCGCGCCCTTTTCTCGCATTTCGTTATCCATAAATTCGAACCGTACAAAGCCCTCGTATTTCACGAGACGTTGTTTCGTCTCCTATTTACACGATTTCTATGGGACTTTTCTAAATCTCCGCGATAAAACGGTGGACATTGCACGGCCGTTCTCCCGTTCGTTTAACGCGTAACTCGCGCGTGTTCGCCATTCGGATCGTTATTCCAACGCCACTGGTATCGACGATCTCTGGATGCTTCCGGTTCGCGTGAAACAGTCGCTGTTCGACGCGAAATTTAATCATCCTTTAAGCTGGCGACACGGAGAAGCCACGATCTACGGTGATGAGAAATTTTCCCGGTGTTTCCTCCGTGGCGCTCTTACTTCCTCGAAACCTTTCCCTTTGCAATCTCTGATCTCGCGCACCAGGGAGATTCGATCCTTTGTTGCCGATGAACCGGACGCCAAAGTTCTCGTCAACGCGAAGCAGCTTTCAAGATTGCCTACGGTGTCGCGTCACCGTGCAAAATCGGGATCCTCCTAGACGATATTGCCAACTTCCTCTCCCCTCGGTTTTCCGCGCTCTCCTTTCGCGCCGCACCCTCCGCACGCCTCGTCGGCCATTGTCGTTGGTCCGTCTTTGGCGGTGCCCAGATAAAATTCGTCCCACCGTCCTCCCCCTTCTCCTTTCCGATTTCTTATTCCCGGCAGTTTGCAAATTGATTATTTCGACGGGATCGACACTTTCGAGAAGTCCTTGTGCGCTTTCGGAAAAACGCGAAACAGCGTTAGAAATCGAATCGACCGCGACGATGAATATTTATAGCGAAAACTGGCGATCGAGTATCGAGGCAAAACGGATTTTTGATCTTGTCCAGGGTGTCGTTTGGCTGCCGGAGGTATTCGTAATTGCTACGGATGAAACGCGAAATTTGTTTGCCAAGTAAACACGATCCCTTCTGAACGCGAATAAAACAAATACAAGTAAACGTGGCATCGTTATTAACGCGCGATAATTATTTCGAAATCGTATCCAGTGCGTTTGATAGGTAAATTTAATCGTCTCAAAGGTGAATACGATGAAAATAACGCTAGGGATCGACGAGAGATTCGCAAAGCGGCTCGCGAATAATTCCAAACCGTCCAATTAGAGGAACGATCGGTAATTAGGGTAGATGGTAAAAATTCCTTCAGTGAAACTTCCGAACGGGTCGAAGCGACGTTATCACTCGTCGGACCGTTCGTCAAAGAGGCTAAACGCGCGAGCTTAACCGAGCTTACGCTCGTAAAAGCTCGCCCGTTCGAAACACGTCATCGCAGAGTGGCTTGGAAAATTGCGCCCCGAAATGCCGAATTAAAGTCCGGTGATGCGTGAATCGACGCTGCAAACGATTTCGGGCATCGATTTAGGGGCTTCGCGGTAGGGTGGCCCCGCCATTATCGGGGACAAAGTCTTCGGTTGTAATTTCGCTTTAACCAGTCCAAACACTCGAATCTGTTTCAATTAGCGCGTTCACAGGCGATAGTCGAGCGTGGGATCGCTTCAGGATAATTTACGCATCTCGAATCATTCGTATTTATAATCTTCGATTACCCTCGGACCTGTTAATTCTCGTTTGGTACCACCGCGAGCGAGTCCTACTTCGTCGCACCCTCTGACACGCAGACGATTCCATTGAATTCAATATTAGGGATCTTCAGCGAGTTTCGTCTCGGTTCGAGCTACTCGAACAGGTCTCGCTTGTTAATTCATTACTTTAACGCGGTGATTGTTCGCTCTTTGTGGACGTGTAACCTCGAGCTCGACGCGAATCCCAATTCTTGTTATTAAATATCAAACCTTTGATCGCGACTGTTCTAGACCGTGTTTGCTGTCGCGCACGGCTCTTCGATTCGTTCGCAACTGTTCGGCTCACCCAGTCGCACCCAGTTTGACCCGGTTCCGCGATATTTCGCCAAATGTTTCCGAATTGCGGACCGTCCCCGCTTCGACAAAGCTACCTAGCGAAAACCATATCGAGGACGCGATCCCTCGATACCCCGCCGGTGCACTTATCTCGAAGTAATTGCGCCGTTTTCTAATTTACGTTCGTATGTGTACGAAGGAATTCAGTGGGACGGAGACGCGAAGCGTTTGATAAGTTTTAAAGCCTGGCAGATGAAATGAAACGTTGAAACGACCTACTTGAGTCAACGTATGTGGGCCAGGACGTCCGAATTCCTGGCTGGCGGTGTCCGAAAAGAATAAGGGCGGAACGTGCGACGAGTAGCCTACAGCGACCGGAGCACAAAAGGGGAAGACCTTCGCGCGACGATTATTCTCTCCCGCGTTACCCCTTTAAACCGATTAGCGTCCTCCAGGCAAATTAAAACTCGGATCACCGAAGATGGTTCCGTCCGTAGACGTCGAGCATTCACCGGGCGATTCATAATCGCGCGGCGAGCAAACGATACGGGGTGTAATTTCGAAATGAGCCAGGATTTACGGTCGACCGTAAATTCGTCCGTGGCCGCGCATTTTCGCCGATATGAATTTTATTTCGAACGACCCGTTCCCCGTCCGCTCGCGTTCGAACCGCGATCCGCGGAGTTACGCGAACGCGGTCGTAATTTTTGCGCGCCGCGGAAAAAACGAGGGGCGAGGCAGCGTCTAAATACCGGCGCGTCGCCAGCGCGGCTTATTTGTACGCTCGCATAAATTCCGTGACGCGGAAACCTCCTAATGTTAATTCGCAACAAAAGCACGACCGTCGCGGGGGATCCTGGCAAGTCTGGCCCGGGTAGCGAGCAGAACGAGCGAGCGAGCGAGCGAGCGGAGCGCGCGCGGTCGGGAGCCGGAGGTACCGGAAACGCGACGGGGATGCAGGGAATTGTGGGGTCTTGCAACGCGGGGTATAGCGCATTCGGTGCGGCACGACGACGACGGAACCGGGGTTTTGTTCGAGGGACGCGCGGGAATACGCGAGCGGGGGCGCAGACGCGGAGGGGCTCGGTCGCCGGAATATCCATCGCAACAAGGTGCAGTTGGAAAAAGGGAATGACAAAATGAAGAAAAAAAGTGGAAGCCGCAGAATCGGCGCATAAAAGCGGACACGAGCAGCCTGGGAGTAGAGAAAAGAGAGAGAGAAAGAGAGAAGGAAAAAAAAAGAACAGAAAGGAGAAACGTAGCTCGACCGCGAATTAGAAATTTTCAGGCTTTCTACTTGTTAACAGTTCTACAACCGCATTACTCAAACGTATGGAAATCCAATTTTTATTCTCACGTAAATTCAATGGTCGAGGGCGGGGTGACGTTGGACGATTTTGCGGTGTTCCTGGCTTTTTGCTTCGAGACGTATAGAGCGTATTAACTCTTTGTTATCGCTACGGTCCTCCGTTCTTCTTTTATATTCGGGTCGCAACACCCTTTGGCCGCGTCTCGCCCTTATGCGCCGATAACGCGTCCCACTTTGCCGCCTTTTTTTACATCGCTCGCCCCTTTCTTGACGCGTCGCAAAGATGCTGTCAAGTAAATAATAAATAAAACTCGACGTTCCGCCTCGGTGTTCGTGACGCGAAATTTTCACTACGACGCGACGAATTCGTGAATTTAATCGTGTATAATTTAAATTCGATACGTGTAGCGATAGTCGAGTAGTCGATGTCTCTTAAATTCGCCGACTTTCGACCGGTGGAAATCGTTTCGAGGGACGAAGGGTCTCATCCCCCGCGCGGCAAAAAATTCGGCCGGAAGAACATCTCCCCTTTAGTACGTGTCCCGCTCCTTCGCCCTCCTTCGTTCAAAGCGAGCTGAGTAGTTGTTTAATTCTTAACGAGTTGGCTGCCGTGGAAACTTAACTGCAAGAAGCTTTCGTCATTATATCGGATATCTCTCCCCGTTTTCTTTCTGCTCGCGGAACCCACCGGGAAGGGTTGGCTGGTACTTTCGGTGGATCGCGAAGGTAATGCATCTAATAGCCACCCACCCCTCCCCACGCTCATTTTATTATTTTACCGAAACTGTCTTCCATTCTGTGTTTTATTTCGTCTCCTCTGCCGGAAGAACGAGAATTCCCTTGGAAATTCAGCGCTGCCGGCGTGTCATTGATAAATTCTAGCTGCATCCGTCATAGGAATTGTGGAACATAGGAACCGGAGGATACGTCTGTGTGTGTGTGTGTATATATATATATATATACATTGTGCCGAGCGATAACTCATTTTCCACTGGGGAATCGATTCGAGGAGAGAGACTCGCGTAGATCGATTCAATGCTCGCTCGGTCCGCGCGCGGTGCTCGTGCACGCGCGTTTAACGCCTAGGCGGCCGTCGTCACGTGTCCCGTCGAAAATAAGTATCGTCTACTGATAAATGTTCCCGGTGCATTGCCGGTGAAACATGGTTAGCTAGGCGCGACGGAGGCCGACGCGGGCGGCCGTTGAAATTCCATTGGCCCCGCGTAGATATTTGCCTCGATTCCCGTGGAACACGCGAGCCGACCGCGTTACGGGCACCGCGCCGCGTACCCTGCACATCACGCTTGCACGCCTCTACGCGCGTGCAACGAGGAGATCGCTTTATACCCGGGTTCGTTCTACGTGCACCGTAAAAATGCAAAGCAGCACCGCACGTCGGCGCATACATCAGCGTGCACGTGCACCGCGAGACAGAGCGGGCGGGAGGGGGTCGTTTACCCCGCGCGTTGTGCCGCGCACCGTCGTTATCAACTCGCGCCCCGATATTATCGACGGGAAGGCTGTTCCCTCCGGGGTGCAGCGCGATTCTGACCTTCCTTTCGCGCCAACGCTCCGCGCGTCCATCCACCGTCTTTGACCCTTTCCCTTTCGTTTCGTACCGCCGCGCCCGCATCCCACCGCGGCTGGCTTTTTAAAGGGCGAGCGATTAGGCGCGCGCCGATAAACGGATTCCTTTGAGAGCGCTCTTTTAATATCCCAACGCGCGATGCAGTTGCCCCGCTCAAAGTAGTGTATCTTGGTGTTTTTCCACGGCGCGCGGTGTCTGCATCTCATAGACGCGGGGATCGATCCTTTGAATCTGCCGGTATGGCCTTTGACTCCCGGCATAAACTGCAGTATACCTGGGAACGGTTCTCCAACGACCAGAAAACTTGACAAAGTACCTCGTTCAACTGCCGCTGCCCTCGCTCTTCGTTCGGTTGCTCGAACGAGCGGTCAAGCCGCGTTTCGTCGAGTTACGATCCCTTTGTTAGCTGCCTGCCGTTACTTCGCAACTATTTGATCGCTCGCTGTGGCCGCGTTTTACGTCCCTACGCGATAAATCGGCGTTGCACGCGTGCGTCGCGGGTTTTTCCGTTTCCTCGAGTCGCCGGAGAACAGCAGGCTGCCATGGGCGCTGCTGTTTGGGGCACCCTTGGCTCGCCCTTGCCGCCATCGCGCCAACGCTACCAGCACCCATAATTGGCGCAATTGTTATCGTCGAAGAAACGACGCTATCACACTCAACTAAAGATACTTAACCCAGAAAGATAGTCATCGACTCGCGAAGGCGACTGCACAAAGACAATGCATCAAGAAAGGGGTTGCGCGACCATTTTCCTCTCCTTTTTCCTCCGGCTGCACACGAATAACGCACCGCGTCGCATAAACCAGCACTGCGCAAATTCCAAACATGCCAGATTAACGGAAGTTTACCGTACTTGTACGTAACCAGCGCGTGCACTGTGTGTGTGTGTGTGTGTGTCTGCATTTTATTTCCCTAGCAAGCGGCTTAAATACGCGAGGAGGAGGAAAAAGAAGAAATATCGAAGACACGGTAAGCCATTTATTCAAGCAAAGACGAAACAGCGAGACGCTCGCGAGGTATCCGAGAACAGCGAGCGGGGGGGAGGGTTAGCCGCGGCAAATGAGGGGGTATCGAGAATCCCATAGGAAATCGCTGGGAATACCAGCTTCTATTCGAGTCTGACGGAACAAAGCGGGTATAATGGGCGAGCTGGTGCACACGCGGCAACCGTCCCGGAATTTCGCCCGCGATGCTACTTCACCCTTCTCCTCGATTATCCTTGCCACGACGTTGCATCGGTTACACGCAGCGTCTCTCCTCCGTTAACGTTCGGTCCAAACGACTGCCGATCTTGTCCTTCTATTCGTTACATCTCGTAAACGCGTCCCATCGCTGTAGAAGATTCTCGATCCTCGTTTGGGGTTATCCGACCTGTCTCGCGCGAAGAGCTGTTTCTATTCAGCGGATTTATTCTTCTCGTACGAGGAACCAGGGAGACCAAAGAGGTCCTACCTCTCAACGATTCAGTGGACGCAGCGTGAATTACGAGCCGCGGAAATATATTAGGATTCGCGCGCAATATCTACGCTAAGCAGCTACGGGGGTGGATGCACCCCTCGATATCGAGGGTAGATACGTTCTTCGCGAAGCGTACGCGCATCCTCGAACAGGATCGAGAATTACGAAAAGAAATGGCGAAAGGTGAGAGGGAATGGCGGTCCGCGGTTTCACGCCTGGAATCGCCGGCGGAGGAGAGTCGATAAAACGTATGTACATCGGCAGAAAAGTGGTAGGATGTGTACACAGAATGGACGCGCGTAGTAGAAGAGGTTCGAGTGCCGTATGGTTTCAGTCCCACCAAGATTTCCTATCGCTATCGCTTCCACGGCCCCGATCGCTTTTATCCGAAGCAATTCGCTATTTTTCCTCGCCCGTTTTCCACCACCCTGATCGTCCCCAGGCTAAGCGGTTCCAGGCGTTTCTAATTCGCCAACGATCATTGGCCTCCCATTTTTCGGAACGCGCCCCCGCGTTGTGGATTGATACGGTTTGGCTGTAGCCATCCATCAAACAGCAACGATGGGCATCCGTCGTTGCACCGGATTCCGCTTTCGCCGTGTTTTATCGTCGCGCGCCGCGCTGTCGTTTGTCGAGCGTCCAAAGTCATTTAGATTCGATCTCAGCGTTTCGTTTCGGGGCGATCGCGAATCGGATAACAGACGATTCCGGCTGGTCGATCATACGTTCGCGCGTGTGGCGTAAGAAAAGAGACGCTGTTTCCGTCCTCGAACCGTCCGCTTCTGCTTCGTAAACGTTCCGTCCGAGTTCGAATCGATTATATTTAATGGCCGATTTTAAATTTTCGCCACTGTTCTCCCGTTTTCTCATCGAATTAATCTAGTTCGTTCCACGTTCGTTTCCCGTTCGATCGAATATCCTTTACCCCGTTGGATGAAACGGCGAACACGGCGGGGCGTGTTTATCATGGTTGAACCGAACTTCCGTTCGCCAGTAATAATGGCTACCGTACTTTGAAATTTAACGATGTGTGAAATATAGAATATCCGAGGAAAGTTCTCGTCGTACCCGATACAACTTTCTCGAGTTCTGTTGCTCGTTGTTGAACACGTTTGATATTCACCGTTGCGACTAATCCTGGTAATCGAAATTACTCGCTCGCTCTCCGAGCGTTTCCAAACGTTTTTATACTAGTTTTAATTAGATTTAGGTGTTCCACTTTGTTCGTTCTTTAATATAATTTTAATATAGACGTGTTGCTACGTGCATCTGTATAAGTGTAAGAGAAGAGATAGAAGAGAGAAAGGAGCGTCTGTTAGCGGAGACATCGGTAAGGCTACCAAAATGGCGGAGTCGCGTCTTAGACGGGGGAACGTTAAGGACAGGGTGGAAATTTTATTACATTGGAAGGTCGTCACAATGCGATACTTGATCTCAAAAAAATGCAGCTTCTTCCTCGAGTAGATCTCACTTGAACGGATGCACTGTCGAAAGCGTCGTGGCTCGTATCTGAAGACAGAGCCATAATCGAGACGTCCACCATCGATTTAAGACAGAGAAACACAGATTTGAGGGATGCGTTTCTTTTAATAAATCTCGAAAGACTGGAAGCTGGATGACTCGTAGTGCAAGTAGACTGAAAAGGATGATCCGGTTTTTATTTTTCTCCCTGCGTCGCCTCTTCCTCGAGTGCCAGCCACGCGTCGAAACAAGATGGAAGGCTCTGCGTGGCGCAATTTCCTCGAGCATCTCGCTCTGCTCCTCCGCGTGCACCGTTTTCGGCGAAATCATTTATCCGCCTCGCTCCTACTTTCGCCTCTATCCTCGCACGAGCGTACCACTGCACGATACGCGTAGCCAACAGTTGCCAGCCCCAATTCCTCTCGTCCGTCGAGGCGAAATCGAATCGCGCGACTCGCCGAAGGATCAATTGTAAATTAACCATTCGCGCTTTCAGCCTCGGTCGTGTTTCTCCATTAAAGCTAGGATCAATTCCCGTTGCCACGATCCGCTCGGGGACGTCGTTTCGCTGACACGATCCGCGGGGACGCTGAAATAATTCTATTTTTCGCGGACTCGCTTCGCACGCGATTCCGATATTTTACTCGAGGCGATATTAAGAATTTCCACCGATCGAGACCCGCCCACGGGGCCATAGTTGCACGGCCGCTTCTGCTATAAGTCAAAACCGGCTACGGCTCTATCCGACTTGGCCCTGTTATTTTTCACCCTCGCCGCGACCTTTCGCGAGGGGCAGGGTGGAACGGAGTCGAAGGGTTCCCTTTACGAGGAGATTGGTTACGGCGGGGAGCGGTTCCAGGAGATCGAGCAGCGGCTGCGATATGAAATCCGGACCAATCCCCGGGAGATTTTCGATTCCTGACCCGCCGACAAACGCGTTTTGTCTTGCGCGCCACCGAACGAGAACTCGCGTCCCGACCAGTCGAATCGGACGCTTTTAATTGACAAGGGGTGGGTGGGCCGCCTCTACGCGGCGAGAGTAACTGCCGTGGGAGGCGATGGAAACGAGCGGCGGGATAAGGCGAAAAAAGCGGAAGCGGAAAGGGGCGGGCAGAGGTAAGATGGTGGATCTCATCTTTTCTGCAGCCTCCGCACGAACAACCCTCCGGTATGTCCGGAGGCGTGCCGCGGAGTGTTTCCCCTCTCGTTGAGAGTCTTTTAGCTGGAGAAAGTGCTACGTCTGGGAACGATATTGCGATTTCAAATACGCGGAACGGTCCCAAAGTCGCGATCGAGATCGCTTTCGCGCTAATCGATCGATCGCGTATAATTTCTGCCGCGCGGAGGCGAAACGGACGGTTTCGAAATGGTTCCAGGGTGTACAAAAAAAAAAAAAAAAAGGAATAGTCGGTCGCTTTTTAGCTCAGCGTGTACGAAATCCTCTTTTTTCCCCGGTCGCGTCGACGCTTCCCGCTTCGCAACTGTGCAATTGTCACCGCGAGAGGTGGATTTTCATGGAAAAACATTACACTGGCGGGCGAGGCATCGAGCAGCATCCTGGTAGGCCTCGCTTTCCAGTCATCTCTCCGGGGTGCCGCTCGCGAAACTTTCGGTATATTCGACAAATTAGTTTCCCCCGTCGTAATTTGCTCGATCAAACTTTTCTATTCCAAGTTTCGCCCTGGCGAGACGATCGATTTTTCTTCGCTTCGTTCCGTCTGGAGGAGCAAAGTTTAATCGTAGTTTAGAGTATCGGCGGAGTTCGCCGCGAGGGCCAAGATTCGCCGACAATCGGACGCGTCCAGCTCCGTTGGGCGACGATTAGACGATCCCGACGAGCTGGTTCCTCTAACGAGGGGCTCGCGTATCGATTCCAGGCGCATCGCGCGTGCATGATTCGCCGCGAAATAAAACAGTGGGATCTTTACGCGGGGACGGGGGCGTGATAAATCAAGTTTTTCGCTTTTATTTCGGATCCGAATCTTCCCGTGCGCGGCTGGAACGTGTTGGATTTTTACGGGTCAGTGGCTTTCAGTTCGGTCGCGCTCGTAAAACGCGCGTGATTCCAAAATTGTTCGTATCACGGTTCGAACGATGTTTTATATTCAAAAGCCATGTTTCGCGTTTGTTTCCTTCTATCTTGAACAGCGGACGGGAGCTGCCGCTAGTTGATACAGAGACATTTTTACGGTACCGCGTTAGAAATCGCTGGTTTCACGCTTCCGCGTCGCTTAATTATATCGATTCCTCCAGTCGACCTCGTCTGCGAAACCAATCACGCCTGGTCGAAATAAATCCGATAAAAGATCGAAACGTCAATCAATTCGAGGCGCGAACGATGAATTCTCGTCGCCTCTCGAATCTGTCGGTTTTCAAAATTCGACGTCGACCTTCGCGTCGGATCGAACGACGGGACCCAGCTAAGTACACGCAGTCGGACTATTCGCTTAGCCCCCTCGGAGGAACCTAATCCCGCTCCATCGCTTTCAAGTCGGTACGTCTGGAAGCGCCCTGCGAGGTGCGCTGTCTCCGACGCCTCTGGCGTTTCCGCCGCGGCGTTGCGCATCCACCTGTCTTGCCAGCGTTCCTCTATATCCAGTGCCTCGTCGTGCCAGCTTTGTTGCGCGAATTCTCACCGGCATTGCTTCACGAGTTTGCTCTCTATAGAAGAGGAAGAAGAAGAAGAGAGAGAGAGAGAGAGGGACAGAGAGGGGGAGGGAGGGTGTTAGAGGTGTCTCGGTCTCCCTTTGCTTGTTTCGTTCCTTGGGGAAAAGAGCAACCCCCGGCACGGCGTCTTTTAGCCTTAGCTGCTCATCCCGAAACGGAAACTGCGCGCTGACTCCGGGCTAGAGATCACCATCGCGTCGCATTGTCGTCTATGACAGTCACGTAGGACCGGGAACATATTTTCTCCCTCCATCGAAAATTTATCATACACGTTCGCGCGGCTTTACGCTACTTAAAATGGGACGTACGATATATCTTTCAGTCTTTCTTGCCGCCCTCTCGTACGCTTCGCTCTTCTCGCGTCTCGTCGTCGCTCCCTGGTGTATCGAATTGAAGGGGCTCTCTCTCTCTCTCTCTCTCTCTCCCTGTCCGCCTTTGAAACGGGGCTCTGCCTTGAAAACGGATCCTTTTTACGCGGAAACCTGTTCCAGCTCATCGAGAAGCAGTCGCGGGCGCACAATCGCGATTATCGCGGTTTTCAATCCTCGCCATGCTCGGGTTCGAGTAGCGCGCGCAAAAAAGTACGAGGGCGACACGGAGGCTTCCTCTTTTCTTTCTCGCGAGGCCACCGCCGCTCTTTTGTCCGCGGCTGCCTGGCGCGGGGCGTCTTTGGCGGCGATGTAAAATACGTCTGGAGGGTTCTCGAGCGTTCTTGAAAAATTTCGACCCTACCGAATCGGGGATCCGGTCGCGAGCGATGCGTAGGTGCAAGGAAACAAGGGGGTTGGGTGGCCGGGTCGAAAGGAGAGCCGATAGTATGCG
Organism: Xylocopa violacea; assembly: GCA_963969225.1. Classification (NCBI taxonomy): domain Eukaryota; kingdom Metazoa; phylum Arthropoda; class Insecta; order Hymenoptera; family Apidae; genus Xylocopa; species Xylocopa violacea. Next base: position 30,488,739 of record CAXAJV010000004.1, read on the forward strand.
AGCGGGACGCGTCAAGAGGGGTGGGCGGATAGCGGTGAAAGAGGGTGAAAACATTTTCGCTTAAAAGTTTCGGCGAAAAAGTTACTTCGAAACAAATATAATGGAAATTGCGAGCAAAGCGTCGAACTTTGAACAACTCGAGAGAGTGAAATGGAGTTTGCGATAAAAATCTGAAAGTCGGTATGTCCCGAAGAACGTTCGCGACTCGATTAACGGAAAAAAGGGACAAAGATTGAAACGCGGCGGTAGCTGCGTCTCATAAACGACACGGCTGTCTGTTTTCGCACGACGAAACGTTCTCACGTGCCGGTTAAATATATTTTATCAACGTGCACGACGGCGAAACGAAGGCGGGGAATTAATTAACGGCGAGGAACATTTTTCAAATTGAAAATTTATACGCATTTTAATGGAAGCGGCGTTGAAGAGTGCCTCGGACGCAAATTTAATAATAAAAATAATCGGGGAGGAGGAAATTTCGAAACGCGAAAGGAATTTAATCCAACGCTCCGGATAAGAATAAAAGCTACTCGAACTGCGATTATCCGACAAATATATCGCGCAAGTAGCCTGAAATGTACCGAAACTATTTTATTACAGTGCTGCTATTAGATATATGGGGAAATAGAGGCGGAACGGAAAAACTGATAACAATAATTTGAAATCGAACGACGGACCGCGATCCGGGTTCGATCGCGGAAAATTTATTTTACATCGGAAAACCAGAAATGTTGGGAAGAAAAAATCACGCGGCTGTAACAGCCCTCGCGAACAATAAACGAAATATTATTTTCCTACTGAAAATGGGCTCCCCAAAACGACATAAAAATAATAAATCCTTTTTATTGCGTCAATATAACAATGGAATGGGCGTGGTTCGGGGTTAAATTGCTGTCCCAACAAATCATCCCCACGAGTAAATGACAAAATTCGTGGAAAAAGAAATAGCTGTGTGCAGAATGAGAGAGGGACAGAGAGAGAGAGAGAGAAAGAAAAAAAAAATACAGAAGTGGAGAACTAACGAAACCTTTGGAGGACTGAAACACCAGCGTTACGATCGTAACGGAACGAAACGAGGAATAGAGTTGTAATAACAGGAAGTTACAGTATAGGAAACGGAAGCAATAAATTCGTGTACACGACGAGATAGTACACGTATGCCACGACGGTATCCAGTAGACATCGGTATTCGGAAAACTCGGAGAACGTCCAGCTCTTCGTTCTCGAATACCGAGCGAAGAAAGGGGTGGAAAGTTTGGGAACGAATGTGGTGATTTTAATCGGTTTATTTGGCAGCATTTTAATTTCCTGATATACGGCCAGGGCTTGCTGACGATGCAACGATTTCACCCCTCCCCCGCCACGGCTAATGACCGGCGCGAGCCAACAGAATTTATCGTTCGCTCTGTATTTCTCGCGCTCTGGGGTGGAAAGGAAAAAAAAAGGAGGGTTTCAAGGTAACCGCGCTCGCCAACGTTCAGCGCTCTCAGCGACCGGTTTGGAAGAGTTCCAGGTAAAACGATCGCGATCCCCGCGGAGCGTTTCTATTAAATATTGTCCGCGCGAGCGTTTGAAATTCGACGAGATGCAAATGGCGGCGGCGCGCGGGGTTAAAATAATAACAGGATCGTCTACGGAAGGGCCGCGGGTAGCCTCGAAGGGTTCGCGGGAGCGGAACGCAGCGCTAAATCATCCATTATCTATTCATGTTACTTGTACGTTGTCGTAAGTCCAGAACAAGGGGAAGAACAAGTAGAAAGACTGGTCGAACGTGGTATAATTAATGACAAGAAGAGCTAACATCCGACGTCTACCGATATTAATAGCTCCCAGGAATAAGGGTATAAGTTCGTTAGCCGTGCGACGACTTCGAAGACTAATGACGAAACTTTTGTCCCGATCCCGCTGATGTACAGGGACTAGTGTGTCCCGGGCAAATAACGCTCGATTAACCGCGAGACATTTGAACTCGCTCGCAAGGTTTTGCGTTCGATACACCCTCGAAGAGTCACCGCGTTGCGGCCAAGAACGTTTCCCGTCGACTCGAGCGACGAACCTGATCTTATTCCGATCGAGAAATTATCATGCCGGTTGCTGGTGCGCAGAAAAAAAAAACGGGAGAGAAAAACGAGAAGAAACGAGGAGTGCTCGAAGGTACTCTGGGCTGGTAGCACTGGGTGGAACGCCGCTACAATTATTAGGATAAAGTCGTCAAATGGCTTTGGTTCGCTCGACCGGTCCCACCGTTCCGGCCCTCGGGAGGAGAAAAATCATTTAGACCGCTTCCTGAACGCGACGGAGAGAGATAGAAAAAGATGGCGGGCCATTGGCAGAACGTAATTGGTGGCATCTGTGACCTACTGTTCCGCGAAATTGATTCAAGTCTCGAGCCGGAGAATCGGGGCTAATTGGAACGGGTAACGAATCTCCCGGAGGAAAATGGCCACGATTTTTCTCTCGCGCGACAAAGGTGACGTTCGCGTGCCCCTCGCGCTCGATTAACAACCCCCGTATCGCGTCGAATTCGTTTCCTTCGGATTCCGATAGAAAAAAAAAAAAAGGAAAAAGGAAAAACGCCTGCACCGTCGCCGATTTCATCGATCGAGGTCGGAGATTTCCACCGATTTCGTTGATCGTGCCCGTTTCGTAGCTTCCTGAGGACGGTCGCCTGGCGCTGGGCGGACTCGTCGATACCTCGAATTAAACCCAACAGATGCGCCGTGAGAAATGGTAAGTCGGCGGCGCGATGACAACGTAAATCCTCTCGTTCGTTCCCGGGTCTAATTTAAACGTATTCTTCGATTATTCGTCTTCCCGGAGCGGTGGCGGTGGAGGGCCGATGAAATAGTGGAGGGCCAGGGTCCTGTCGGCAACGACGGGGCTTGGGGGTGGCGGAAGGATGCCTGGCGCGCTATTAAATATGCCTGAGAAAATTAGATTTGAAATTCTTATTTTTCCGCGCGCGCGCGGGCGTCGTTTCTGCCAGCCCTTCTGCTCAGCCATCCATGGCCGTTCGCGATTCACCGTCTTCGCTGGCGCCTCCTCGTTCCTTTCCACCTCCGACCAGGCACGACGAGCGAGAAGATACGTTCGAGCCTGAGGCTAAATACCTGTGTCAGCATTGTTAAGGTAGCAGATACGGCTGACCTAATAGTCTTAAATTTTTACGTTATGTACCGTGTCTCTCGCAGAACTTTCGTCCTCCCCCGTCTGTCCGCCTCCCGGACGGTTTTTTCTCCCCTCGCTGGTCCCCGTCCACCAGGAGGCTTCAACGTTTAGGGTTCAGACGCGGCGTCTAATGGGATTCCCTGGCGGCAACGCGCGCGAATCCAACCAGCCGCCTTGTTATTCCGTGTAACGCGTTTTTCTTCGACACCGCGGATCGAGAAACGAGCAAATCGCTGCGACTGTAAATCCTTTCGACCGCATCGTCGACAGAGAGAAAGAGAGAGAGAGAGAGAGAGAGAAACGCAAACGTTTTCGAAACTTCGGATTAAAAAGTTATCTCGTTACCGTACCGTAATTAACGAGCGCTAGTGGCTGTGCTTATATTCGGTTTAACGACTCAAAGGGCTCGTTAACAAGCGTCACTTTATTTCTCGATGGGAACGTCCCCGCCTCTGGCTCGCGAGCTAACATCTTTGCCGTTTAATTCCACCGGTTTTACAGCCTCGATGAAACGGACCGTCGATCGACGAGGCACCGCGGGAAGTCGCCCTCTAATTATTAGCCACGAATGTGATTATCGACGACACGAGGGCCGGACGGCGCGAACGTCCGACGACGAGGTGCCTGTCCCCGTAATTAACGGGAATCGGCCGAGCAACGTATCGGAAATCAAACTTACCAAGGAACAACGCGCCCCGCAATTTTCTCGCGATTAATTGGACGTCCAATTAACGCGAAATCTTTCCACTCAGCCGCGCACGGTTTCCATGTTTTTCACCGTCCCGCGGCCGCCCCCGGTTCGGCTTTCGTCGCGAGTCGAAAGACGCGGCCCCGCGGCGGTTATCGGGGTAATCCGGTGAAATTATCTCGATAACTATCGCGTGGCCATTCGACGGTTGGGCGCGATTAAACTTCAGGCGAGGCGAACTTTCCGGTAATTTGCAGCCGCGGGAAGTCAGTCCGCGTCGTCGATAATTGGAGGGACCTCTTTCTTTTCCGGCCTTGTTTTTCGACGGGGGGAGGGCCGCGGGACAAAGAGCGACGGCTGGCTACGGGAAGAAGAAGGGGCGGCGGCCGGGGAAAGAAGAGGGAGTCCGTTCACCGAGACACCCTTAACGCGGAATGTCGCCTGAATTACGGCCCTCCTTATGGCTGGTCCGCGCGCGCCGCGTTTCGAGACAAACGAGCGAACAGAGGCCGCGAGCGCGAATTTCTTTGCGAATTCCAACGGAATTCCGGTGCCAAGCGGCTCCGTTCTCCGCCTCTTCCCACCGCCGAGTTGGGTGAAAAGTGGCTGCGAGAGGAATCTCCGTGCTTTTCTGAAATTTCGCTAGATAAGGTGAACATTGGACGCGGCCTTCCTTCCGGCTCGTTAATGCCGTTTATCCGACCACTATTTCCTCTCTGATGCTCCTCAACGAACTTGGCTCGCTTTTTTTCACCCCCCCCCCCCCCCGCGGTCGATACGGTCGAGGGTCGCGGGGAATTAGATCGCGATACGCGACGGGAGCATCGATTAAACGGCGTCAACTACGCGGGCTGGCAAAAGTAGCGCGAGCAAGTGTCGCGCGCGTGGAACCAAGTCGAAATCGCGGGACGTGCGCGTAACTTTCCCTCGTTCGAAAACGAGGTTCCGACGGAATCGAGTTTCAGAATTCGTCGAGCGCTGGTACACTTGGCCGACTACCACGGGAGGGGGAGGCTGTTCCACGCGCCAAGATAAATCGGGGACGCGTAATCAAATTTTTTCGTTTCAGGCGACGCTCGCGTCGTTAACCCCCGGGTGTCGATAGGAGCCAGCCAAGTGCGCGCTCGCAAATCGTTCGACTGACTCGAACTTTATTCCTCGTAGATTAATTTCCAACCCCCGACCCCCCGCGGTCCGCCCTCGAGGAGGCTTCCGCTCCGTGGAAGCGTGAAATCTGCGAGAAGGAATCGTCGAACTCGCGTGGATCCGCGCGGCAGCCCCGGGAAAGTAGGAGACAAGGAACGACGAGGCTGGGCGCGGTCGAAATCCATGGGAAACGGGGCAACGACCAGATATCGGATGCCGAAATGAAAACGGAACGCGGATGCAACGACGGGAAAGCGCGAGGGGCGGAAAAAAGTAGCACGAACACCGAGCCAGCGTATCGACGATACGCAAACTCGGCGCGGGAATGATTTTGTGGGCCAACGGTGAAATATCCGTGTTCTGCTTGTTAAACGATTACAACCGGCGTACCTTTACCGTGCGAAAGAATGGAACGGCGCAACGGTGCGAGTAACAGATAGAAAAACCATCGACAATTGGCCCGACGTTGCGAGGAACATTGACGTTACCTCGTATTGAAAAAACTACGCGCGGCTAATACGCCGTGCCTCGGATATTTCCCGCTAGAGTTTTATCCGATCCGCGGCAGGCTACATCCGCCAAATTGCGTGCGGGTTTCCGAATTTCTCGACGATTCGCAGATACCACCGCGCCACGGTATTCAAATTTCCTTTTAATCTCGCAACGCGGTCAAAATAAAGTCGAAACCTCTCTCCGTCTCGCGGTCAGCCGTGAAATCTTGCTCGAGCAACATTTTTCCCCCCAACTAGAAATTATTCTCTCGTCGGATCTTACTTCGCTCGTGTCGATACGCGCGTGCGATTCCGGGAAATTGGGTTTTAACCGGCTCGATGGATGTTTCGCGTTCCCACGCGATCTTTTGCCCGGAGAAATCGGTTTACTTTATCATTTTAATTTAAGGGGGAATTTATCGCGCTAATATCTGCCGGAAAATTTATCGAGGTTACCATCGATGTTTCTTCAGCTGGAGGAACTTAATAACGGGGACTTGGAAATTTCCTAGTGGATATTTAAACATTGTTATTGCACGGCGACCAGTTCTCGAGATTTGGCGAAGTTCTTCGTTTGGCTTTCGTCTCGTCGCTCGTCGTTTTTCTTTTCTGTCGCCCCCGCTGTCTTCTTTCACCGCAGAAAGAACGAGGGATGGCTCGCGGAAAATTGGTTTCTGGGACGCGGAAGCAAATCGAGGGAGGACACCGAGCCGAGCAGTTTTTACCGGTGGAAAAACTTTCGCGACGCGCCTTTTCTAGACGTTCATCGGCTACCTTTCAAACTTGACGGGCAAAAAAACTTTTCGCCGCGGAAAAATATTTTCGAATCCCGCGCGATGCTTTCCAGAATTCGTTAATACCCTAACGGACTTGGAGGGACGGTGAAAAAACAGGGTGCGTCGCTCAGGGACGTCGCGAAATATTAGAGCCCCGTAAATTTGTTAAAAATCCGACCGAAACCGTCGCAACGAGAGGTAAATTAAACCGGAATCCTCTACTCTTTGAACACTTTGGTTCATTTCCTTGAAAAACACCGTGCGCCGCGCGCGTTGCACAAATTTCGCTCGCGAAATTGTATCAAAAAAAAAAGGACGCTTCGTTTGTTTGTTTTATTTCGGCGGAACTGCGGACTTTCGAAGGAGCCTCTTTGCCAGACGGAGTTTTAACATTTGATAAAATTTCGGTCCGTTCGACGAGTTTCCCCCGCGTTCCGCGAATTTTCTCACTTTGACGAGCCGCCCCGAACTCGTTTCGACGATTTCAGCTCGGCTACCGCTACCCCCTCGGTTCTTCCGGTCGGACGTTATCGCGCTCGGTCGAATCCACTTCACCACCTTCCGCGGGAGAGTATCTATCACCTGAAAGTTGAGGCTAGCGCGAAACTTGGTAAATTTTAAGCGATCTCGAGTGCCGGGACCCTTTGAATTTTAATTCCCGCGCCTTCGCCGACTCTCCCGGCCGCTGGAAAAAATGCTTATCGCTTTACGACGAGACAGCCGTCGCTCTTGCTGGCCAAGCGCGCCGTAGAACCACCCTGTATCACCGTAATACCATTCCCACGGTCCCATTTAATCTCCCCTCTTTTATCCCATCTAATTCCGTCTATTATTGCTTGTTATCGCGTCGTTTAATTATTTAATTAAATTCCATCGACGTCCACCGCGCTCTGTTCCTTAGATCCGGTATAGACGCGTACATATTTGATCCGATCGTCGGATTTGGTATCACGAACGAAACTATTTGCGAAATCGTTCACGGACGGGGAAAAGGGTCGATCGTTATTAAGCGATTTCGCTAATATCCCCGACGTCGTCCCAGGTTTTCGACAACGCGCATAGTTTCGGTCGGCCCTCTCGTCTGCTTGGAAGTGTATCGCGGATTTTCTATCCGTCGTCGGCGGAAATACCGGGTGCGCGGAGAGAGGGGTGGTTTTTTCAATGGCGAGTATTCCCTCCGTAACTATCTCTTTCCGAGTTGTTGATCTGGAAAGAGGTTTTCGAGCGTGGAGGTTAACGAACAGTACAAACTGAAATACATACGCGCGCATACCCCCGCGATACCGTCTACACACAGCCGCGGACTAGACGAGCGCGCGGCAACCACGGTTATTGGTTCATTGATTTTTGCATCAGCCCGAGGCCTAGGCTCGCGAAATTGCAAATATCGATACTCGATGGCGGCCTTCCGGGCAAACAAAACCGATAATCCGCCCCTCTCGGAATCCCGATGTCTTCGTCCCTGTTCCTTTCGCGCCCCCGCCGCCTCATCTTTATTCTCCTGCCATCAAAAACACCGTCCTATCTGGAGGGACCCTTAACTCCTCGCCAGTCCTGGCCCGCTCTACCGCGGTATCATTGTTTGCATCCCTGTCGCCATTCGACGAGGGAACAATGCAAATCTCGCGATACGTCGCTGCTGCCTTTAGCCGGGTGAAGGATAGTCGTTAGAAAAAGAGTGCCAGCGAGAATTTGCTCGGAGATTTTCGAGGCGAAGCCTTTACGCGCGGTGTAATTAACACGGGGGCACAGGCACACGTGGACACGTAACGTGCATCAGCCCCTCGTTAAGCTGACTTCCTTTGATAAAAGGGCAACAAGCTCGGAATATTCTGGGATCAGTGGACAGGGGCCAGTAAAATGTCACAGTCGTTCATAAATACGTGCTGGCGATATATTAACGATTAACCCTTGCGCGACCCGATGCTCTTCAACAGTCTCCGAGCTCTTCTCATCTTCTGACAGCTATTTTGCTATTTTGCTATTTTGCTATTACGAAGAAAATGCGCGATGGAATCTTTTAAAATAGACGCGAGCACCCAACAGCACCCTCTTCGCTCGTAACTCGAAAACAACTTCGCGTTACGGTCGAACCGCGAACGGTGTCCGTCGAAACTCGACGTCGATCACAATCTCACGCGTTTTTCGTTCCTTTTTTTCTCTCTCTCTCTCTCTCTCTCGTCTCGTGAGACCGCGAGGAAATATCGGTAGAAACTAAACGACCAGGGAATCGCTTGACCGCAAAAGCGCGGATGATTCGGTCTGGCGGAGACTACGATTGGTTTCCGGGGCTCAGCGCCTCCGCCGGAAGTCACGCTAACCGTTACCAGCACGCTACACCGCCGTAACCCTTAAAACTTGGTTTAACGAACTAAGACTCATCTCGTTCCGTCGAAAACGCCGCTAATCACCCAACTTTCCATTATGATTCATCGCTTCTGGTTTCTCGTTACCAGCTTTAACGTCCGCCAATTCCAGCCATTGTCTGGATGTGGCATTTCGAAAATTCGCCAAACATTTATACCACTAGTTAAGAATCGAAAAATCAGACTGCTGGACCCTGTCAGTCTCGCGATAATTTCGCACGCCACTCGTTACGAATTTCCTTCGAGGGTCTCGTTAGCGGGAGCGAAAGATCGGACGTGTCGTCGCCGAAACGAGGGTCGACTTTGGAGTTGACGGGATTTTCGGCGGCGAGCCGCGACAAACAGGAGCCGATCCTTCGTGACCGCTAATCCATACCGGCGTTTCCGACTTCCTTAGACGCGGTCTGTCCTCCCAGGCCGCCGTAGCCGGGTCACTCCGCCTCTGAGGGGACTTCGATCCGATCCAGCCCCTCCACCAGTGCCTCCATAAATCAGACGTCGTTATAGACATGATTAATTTATAAGGCGCGGCGTGGGTGTTTCCGTTCTTTAACTGGAACGTTGTCCCGGTAAAGCAATTACTCGTCCCGAGCTTTTACCTCGACCTGAATGGACGCGGCCGCCGCCACCGCCGCGGGGGGAAACCGGCTGAGAACTCCGGATGAAAATGGTGCGAAAGATTCATCTGAAAATGGGAAAAGTAGCCGGCGAGAACTTTTTCCTCGCCCCACTCCACAACGATGTATACGTTTTCCAATGGCGCCGCGCGCGGCCTCTATCCGTCTTGTCGTCGGATGGGGAAAGCGGCAGCTGAGGCTGGGTTTTCCTCTTCCGCTCGGCCGGATTTCGAGGCGGCTACTCCCGGCTTGGTTGGCGAGGCGCAATCTCTGCCTCGTTGTTCCGGTAATGAGACGAAACGATAAAGTGGCGCGCTTTTCAAAGTTTATCGGCCGGCGGAAAAGGTGACCGTGTTATTTTCGAGGGGCTGCGACGCGCGCGGGTGAACGGTGGCCGAGGGCGAGCGTTGGGGAAAAAAGGAGGCCCCGCCAGTGAAAGCCCGGCCAGATTTTTCTTAAGCGGTCGCCAGTTTGCTTTCGCTGGCGAAAGGGGAACGCGGGGATACGAGATAAGGCGGAGATGTAGGGCGCGTCGAGCTTTCGGTCTTTCCGCGGTGCAGGGGACGATTCGCGAGCTGGCAGAGCCGTGACCACAATTCTTGGGGGTTGTCTTCGCGCAACGCTCCCTTTTTCTACGTTCGCCATCTTCGTTACGAATGCATAAATTCTCGTACGTCAACCTGTAGTTTCGTGCAAGTTACAGGGACGTCTCGCGTAGAACGCAGCCAGAAATACCTCGGGGTGTGCATGCGCGTTTCAACGGGACGGATATGCTCACAAAGCGTTGTTCATTAAAAAATGAAAGGATATCCGGTGTTCCGCTAAACAGCTCGGAATAGAAGCTGTCCGTTTCGCGTTCTCCTCCGCGATTCCGCGGCTGCCACGTCTTGAATGATTAAAGGGGTGGAATATGATCCCGTGCAAAAAAGTTGAACGTCCGATCGCAGTGCTCGGGCATGATTGCGCGGGACAGCTCGTTTGCGCGGCCGTTTCAGTTAACCGGAGATTTTCATTAAACTCGCAGTGGGTGGCGGGGAGTCTTCCTTCGGTTTCTCTTGTTTTGCCTCCGGGGTCTCCTCTGTCCGCCCGGTTCATCGACGATCGGCCACGATCAAGGGTATATACATCCGTGGGAGAAGCAACCCTTTGACCGCGCGCAACTCCTCTTCGAATGCCCGCTCGTCAGTTATCCGACGTGCCAGTCTATCACCGCATTGTTTTGAAACTCGCGAAGCAGCCACGGCGAGCATTTGCTACCTGACAACGCCAGTTACCACTTCACGGGATGCTTTCATTTGTCAGCCGTAATTACCAAGATATTTCGTGGCGTTGGTTACATCGATTCGGCTCGTTTCTCGCAACTGCCCCTCTCACGCTTAATCGAAAAACCAACCCGTTCCAGTGTATCACGGTACATGATCGATCGACCAGAAAGAAAGCGACATCGACGGTGTGCGTTAATCGTCGAAGAATTCTGGTAGCAACATCAAAGGAGATGTTCGAGAGTACATCGAGCGTTCACGGTCGTAGAGAATGCAAAGAGGTTCGCAGGGAGGAGATGCTTGACGAAAACAGCGCGCCGTACTCGTTTCGCAGCGAGACAATGGAGGAGCACGTAGTGTCGGCGATAGGGCTACAACGCGATGCTACCTAGCTAACAGTCTCTTGTTCCGCAGTTAGGATTATAGTCGACGACACACGAGACTTTCTTCGTTGCCAATTGCAGGGAACGTCGCCGCTCTCCAGGATCCCCTAACAGGTGGCTTATCGCCACCCCTGCGTCGATCGTATTCAAACTAACGCGAGCTACCCGATATTTTTCGCAACGCGCTGTACGAACAGGGTGGAAAACCTTTCGTACAATCGATAGAACTGGCGTTAGAATGCGATAGAACTCGTCGTAATTATCATCGTCGATTATTAGAACCGCGCGATCGCAGAGCGGGAGAGGGAGATGGAGCAAACGCGAACGGAAACGGAACGGAAAAGACGGACGATTGCGCGGTGGCAAGACCGCGCGATAAATAATAAAGACAAGATCCCTCGAGCCTCGGAATCTACCCGAGGCGTAGACGAGCCCCGAGCAAAGTTTCAGGCTTATTCCGTTCTACCGCCTAGAAGACTTTACTCGAGTCGTACGTGGATATTCCGTAACGCCTTCGTTCCCCCTTTAAGAGAGCTAAAGTTTCACAGAGACTTTTTAATGAAATTACTACAACGTGTCCCATAAATATTCCAACTCGGTGCGTAACAATCTTCGGTGTTCCTCGCCCGGTGAAGTAGGAATCCGTTTCGAGTTCCGGGGCTCGTATTTAATTTTCCTCACGAGCGACTAACGACGCAGACGGCAGGATTAGGTCTAAGGAATCGAGCGATAATCCGGCCTGGACGAGCGTTCCGCTCGGGACGCGCGATAAAGCCGGTCCCGTCTTTAAGTGGAAACGTTCGTTCAACGTCAGACGAGGCACGTACCGGGAGCACCGGTGTCAGGGCGGAGCGTAAGAGGGTGAATAATCATTTTCCGTCGTAACGAGGGAGATCTAGTCGTAACCCCGTCCCACGTTTCTACGCCTCCGACTTTCGGTCACCTTACACCCGACGACCCTCGCGTTTCCTCTTCCGACGATACTTTCGAGGCCTCGTGTCGACGACGCTCGAGACAACGAAACTCCAAGTTACGCCGAGGATCCGCTGTTGGGGTTCGCGTTTAATACGCTCGTTTCGACTGGCGGCGGCGGGACTCGTGGCGGCCATTAGACTCGTTGATCGCGATTCCGTACTCGCACCGGTGCCACGCGGTACGTAACGACTCGATTACGTAAACGCAGGACATAATTAGCGGAGCGGTCGTAAATAATCCGCTCGGATAACGAACAATTAGACGGCGCGCGGTTGTTTCCTATAGCCGGCTAATTCTTGCCCGCTTGATTCTAATGCCGCGCGGATTAAGCTGCTGCAGGGGGTTGGAGGCCGTGACACGGAAACGTGTAGTCGCCAACTCGGAATAAACGTCGCTCGGTTTCTCCCCACGTCGAATCGAATTAAAAGGCTGACAGCGGCAGTTGGCGCAGCGCTGATTTCAGCCGCGGCGGAACGACGGAAGACGCGCGATCGCGGGCGTCGTTTAAGAACCGACGGAGCACTCGAAAGTCGACGATTCGCGGCCCAATCGGAAATAGGATAGAGCTCCATTAACCCCCACCCCGCGGTGTTCGAATAATTATTCTATCGATATAGCGTTCGAGTGGAATTGACCTTTGAATAAATCCGATCCCTCTGCTCGTAATGGCCGATCTGTTACAACCGCGGAGCGTATAGACGGGAATCGACGTACATTTTGCGCGAAGAGCCGTGCCAGTTTTACGTTTCACGGAGATAACCGTGCTCTTGGTTTCCTGTTGACAACGAAGGGAGAACGTGTAAATCGTCCACGACGTTTACGATGTATTTCCGGTTACGTGGGTGCTCGAGACTTTTAACGAAAGGAAGATGCGAGTGTGAATTTATTCTGTTAAATTTGGATCAGATGCAGTCACGTAAACGTATAGAGGACAAGATTTGTCACCTAAAATATATGTCTATTTCACTTGAGAGCGTGTAGAATCGTAGATGAGTTGAAATCGACACGAACGATTCTAAAATACGCGACTTCGCTGAATATATTCTGTAATTAGAGTCAACGAGTGTCCATGAATTTTACGCAGATCCGAATATTACGTTTCTCGATTCCAATTGACTCGGACGATACGCCATACTTAACGCGAGCGAACTGAAGCGGACGATTACACGTGGAAGCGTATCTCCTGATATCAAAGGAACGATTTAATGAAAATCGCGGGAAAATCGAAAAACTTTGCGTTCGCAAATCGTGACGGCAAAACGCTGGAATTGCTGGCGATCCAAAACTTGTTTACGTAATTTCCAGGCTCGCGTCAGGGGAAGATCGATAAATGTAAATCCCACCGACCATTCGCTGTCGATAGCGCGGATATACGTTCCCGAGTAGTCATAACGTTTTACAATTAACGCAGCGAGCGTTTCGCCCGCGTTTCGACCGAGCGAGGACCGCGAAAAATCGGAATCTTCTGGGAGGCGAGCGCGTGTTCGGCCGAGTAATAACCGCTAATACCGCAATAACCGTAAATCCTCGATACGGGGCAGCGTTGGGCAACAACGACAAGAAGAGCCTCGAAACGCAGCAAGATTTTTCCGTCTGATCGAAACTGATAATAATGGCGCGCGCGCGCGATCGTCGAGATCGGAAAAAGGGACGCAACGATGCCCGCGAGGCGGTATCCGGCGTCGCGTCGACCGATCGCGGAGAAAAGCAGAGGCCATCGTCGGATATAACTCACGCGGCCCAGTCGAACTGTCTGAGTGGGGCTAGGGAGCACGCGAGCTGGCCCGATCGGTCGATCGGTTCGTTCGAAACGATCACGGGGCATATTAACGAACGCACCAGGGCTCATAAATCATGCGGGCGCGGGGCAGCAGCCAATCGGATGGCCCTGTTAGCTACCAGCAGCCAATCGGAGCCGCGGCTCGAACGGACGCGCGCGTCGAACGAATCCCACGTCCCGGAAATTACGTGTCCGACTCTAAACTCTGATGATTGATGAGCCGGCTGTAGCTACGTGGAAATAGTGTGCACCCACCGCTCCCGCCATATCTCTTTCTACCACCCCGAGGCCACCCCCCGGGGGGTTCCTCCGTCGTCGTCTTCTTCTACTTTCTCTCTTTGTACCTCGAAACGATTTGCTCTCCTCGCCCGGCATCGGAAACCCACCGGTGAAACTCTCGCGCACGTTCGTCCCATACTTTTCTCACATCTATTTCCCGCCTCTCCTTTCCGACGCTCTCCCCGTGTCCCTTCGTCACTGTCAGCCGTGCGAGCGAGCGAACGAACGAACGAACGAACGACGAGCCCCGCAACGGAGTATAATAACGAACCGGTAGATTAAGGCATCGAGGATCCCCGTTGATTGATGCAGTCGGTGACATCCGCGGTTACGTTGCATTAGCTCGGTTCGAGAGCCGCGAAGCTTCCTCGACTCTCGATTCTTACGTCGTCGCGGGCTCCTCTCGGTTGGTTCGCGCGGAGTGCTTTGAAATTGCCGTCTGACCCGCGGCAAACCCCGTAATTTTCATCGTCCCTTGTCGTATCTTCCTCGCAGCATTTGACTCTGTTTCGCTGGTTGGCAAATGGGATCTTTTGGGGAGGAGTCGGTCGTTTCGCTCGACCGATGCAAAAATCGCACCGTGATTACAGGGAAGAGAGAAGAACGGTTCTGCCGCGCGATAAAAGATACAGAACGAGATCGAGTGTTCCCCGGGTCCAATCACGGCGCGGGATTCAGTTGGACGCGACGCGGGTACGGAAGAATCGCGTTACCAGTTCCCTGGCGAGGAAAAGCCGGGGAGCGTTTAAAAATTTCATCCAGTGGTCTTGTATCTTCCCGTTTCCCTTTGATTTCTTCGGTCGGAAATGTTCTCGCGGTTAGATGGTCCGCGCGGGCGCACGCGCGGCTGTCATCGAGATCAAAGCAGTCGCGAAACGAGGGGATTTTAATGCGTTTGCCAAAGCGTCTCGGTCAAAGCGAGCGTAAAGAAGTACGAGGCGTGGAGAGCGTCGCCAGCGCGAGGGATGAAAGGGGAGGAATTCTTGCCTCCGCTGCCGCTTTCCTGGGAAATAAAATCGTATCTACCGGCGAAAAACGGTAAGATTTAGCGTGGCGGAGTTGCCCGCCACTGGCTCGCGGTCGACCAACGGCGACCGCTGACGCAGCGTTCCCGTGGCGAATTCTTTTACGACTTTATGCGACGTCCGAGGAAATCCAATCGTCGAGACCCGCTGTCCGCGAACCGCTCGGAAAAACTCGCAGCGTAACTCACCCCGGGCCTTAATCGTCAAGCCTCGCGCGACTGATCCGAAAAATCGCGAATTCTCCTCGTGGACGACGACCGATCGAATCGTTTCGAAAATTTGCTCCGCCACGACGTTCAGCTGGCCCGCGTTCCCGCTCGAAGCGGAAGAGAAAGCAAACGCGCGAAGATAACGAAGCGAGCGATAGGCCGGAATCAGGGGGTGGGGAGGGGGAGAATATGGAACGGGAAGAAAGGGAAGACTTGAGAGAAACCTGGCGCACTCGAAATGATTGAAAGACCGAAGAAATTGAATTCTCGCATTCGATCGCGCCAGCTCGGGTCCTCTAATTGAACGACTCCTCCTCCACCCCCTTGTCCCTCTCTCGTCCCCTTTCGCTTGTCAATCGTGCCATCTCTCTCTCTCTCTCGCTCTCCCTCGCGCACCTCTCTTCCTTTAGCATTTCCTTCCGCTGTTCCATACCACTCGTCTCCCCGTCCCATTTTCTTCTCTGTCGTTTAAGCGACCCTCCGCGCCACCCCCTCGGCCCTCGTTCACCCCGATCGACGTTCCGCCAGCCAGTAATTCGTTTATCATCAGCGTTTAACCGTAGACCGAATTAGCACTGTGAATGACAATTCCATGGACGTGGTGGCAACGAAAGAGGACTACTCGCGGTGAACGCGGTAGCTGGGCCACTGGAACGCTGCGCGACGAAACGACCCGCCCTACTTTGGAATCCTTCATCTTAATTGCGTTCGATTTTCGCGCGGATTTCACCGCCGTTCCGTTCTCTCCTCTGCTATTTTCCGGATATATCGATCTGGACGATCGACGTCGATTCCACGCCTTCAGGAGGAGAGGGGGACAACAGCGTTTCGCGCGCTCTTCGTTTGTTCGCGAGAGGATCGTAAAGCAACGACCGCTAATAAAACGGGGACGATGCCCAAACTCCTGGATTTCACACGCGCGCGCGGCTCGATTTTTCACGGACGATCGCGCGGTTCAACGAGCGACTGCCGATTTCGTTGATCAAAAAATTGGCGCCACGGAAAACACTGGACCCCGGCCAGATCGGGTTGTAAATAATAAACGGCCGTTGTTTTTTCATTTGCAAAGCTCCGCGATTCTACCCGCGGAGCACTTTATAGCCGAGCCTCCTCTTTAACCCCTTTCGTTCGCAAAAACAAAAAAAAAAACAAAAAAACAAACGAGCCGTGAAATCGGAACAGCGAGATACTTGAGAACCACTTGAATTGCGCAACGCGCGCGATCTCCATCGACGAACGCGCGCAGAATTTGTTCAATTAGTCGCGAAAATAATCCCCTTATTACTTCCTCGACGTACGAACGACAAAAAAAAGAAAAAGAAAGAAAAAGAGCACGGTATTCAAATGAACACGAGGATTCGCGTCCCCGCTGCTTTAAATTCATTTATTATTTTAATGTACAAGGGCAACGTGATTTTCATATTGTACAAGCCGCGCCGGGGGAGCAACGCTCGCCGATCGAACGAGGAGCGTACGTCGAGGCGAACGTACAGGGTGGGTAAGGGGTGGCGAACGGGCCGATTAATAAATAGCAGCGGCATGCAAATAAAGTCAATCGTTCGATCGTTCGAATTTTAATTTGTTGAAATACAAAATTAAATTTGCCGCCACGACCGCGGGTGCTGGCCGCGTACGATCGTCCGCGTGCGTCCATGGCCGATAAATCAGGCGTTACGGGGCTCCGATATCGCCGTTGCGTGGACGTGCGCATCGGAAAATACACCGAGCCGCCTCGTAAAGATCGTCGTCGTGGTTCGTGGGAAAAAGCAGGCGGATCGTTTAATCGTCAAAAATTGCGACGCGACTGCGCCATCGCGGCGGCACAAGTGGACCCAGCGGTTGGCGGAGGAAGTGTATAAGGGCATTGTTCACTTGCTGTTGTGAATATCGAATTTACGAGCGAAGTTATAGGGCCGCGCCCCCGCGAAATCTTCGCCCTCCCCGTCGCGAGCGCGTTTCCACCGCCGTTGCTTCGTTCCGCGTCGCGGCTCGTCTCCTCTCCGCCGTCGAGATTCTAACTTGGCCCGTAAAACTTCGCCCCGGAACTCCTCGTCTGCGAAAGGCGGACTTTCCCCTTAAGGGTTTCCAGGCAAGCGAGGAATACTGCGGAGGTGTCGTAAGAACGATCGTAAGATCCGCCATTCGTTTAGCATTCCGCGATATCTGTTCCCGAAGCCGCAAGGAAATCGATCGTTCGAGTCGTTCGAGCCGGCTAGTCGAGCGAGAAAGATAGCGGAGACGTGCGTCGACGATTCCGGAAGACGCAAAACGTGGAAATAGGGAAGAGGAGAACGGGTGGTTGGGCGGGGGAACGCAAGGGTGGAAAGGGAAAGGAAAAGACCGGAGAAATCGAAAGAGGAAACGTCGTTCGAGAGGCTCTCTCTCCGTGTAAGAGCGGCGCTTCTACGTCGAGATAGGTGGTGAAGTGGCGCCGACAAACGAGGAAGTCTCCTTTCGCGGTGGGTCAAAAGTCGAATACGAACGCGCATGCATCCTCGCGAGGCGGCGGTACGTCTCGAGGATGAAACGTCGAGGAGGGTCCACGTACGGGGCGGTGGTTCCCGTTGCCGCGAGAACTACCGATTCCACCTGACGTTCACCGATCCGAGCTTCATTTTCAGATCACGTACGCGCCATTGCGCTAAGCTTCGCTCCTCTTACCCTCTATTTCGAAAGCACCGGATGCTAAAATCACTCTCTTTTCGGCTTTTTTCCCGTCCCTGCGCCGTGCTCCGCGTGGACGCTCCTCCGCTTCCTCTTCCACTTTTTTCCCCGTCTCTCGCATTTACGAACGCTTCCGTCGAAACCGTGTCAGCTCGAGCGTTAATCATGCGTGGACGTAGATCAAACAACGCTCCCAAGGCAGCTGTCGGGTGTTGTAGAATTTTTTCGCACGGTTTTGTTTCCTACCTACTGGCGACGCGGCGATCCAGCCGAGTCCCAGGCCCGACGACCATTCTTGGAGAGATTAACGTACCGGTTTGACGTTTTCACGATACGGCCGATAGCATCGTAGCTCGTGCACGAACCGACGCCCTCACTTTCGGTCAAATTGATCGATGCTCGCTGATAGGAGGAAAAAAAGATTGTCTGATGTCAGTCGCGAGGGTGCGTCGTACGATCAATATCCTCGCTCGATTACCAACCCATTTGGTTCGGCTTCGCTCGTCGCGATTCGCTGTCGTCCGTCCGTACTCCTCGTTATCGGTGCACCCTTGTTTTTATCATATTTCGCACGATTCCGCCATCCCCTCTGCACCCCCAATCCTCGATTTGGAAAATTCGAACTCGTATTCCTCGACAGCCCTCCATTCTTCCCCCTATTAGTCGCCTCTTACGACAAGCAGGGGATACTGTGGGTGTATTCTGATCCCCACCGCACAGGGATGCGAAATTCGCTGAAACTGGGTCCGATATTTCGAGGCAAGTCCTCGGTCGAAAGGTGCCCCCGAGAACTTTTGCAAACAAAATGACAGGCAAAGCAAGGTTCGACTTACTTCGATTCGAGCAACTCGACCGAGTCCAAACAAGACTTTACCCTTTGCGCCCCCCGTTGTTCGCAACTTTCGACGTTCGCTGGAGACGCGGCAAAGTGTACCGACCGCGTCCGTTCCGCCTCGCTCGCGAATGAAGTGTTAACGCGATAAGGGACAGCGAAGGGGCGACTGGGCAGCAGGAGGAGGGGGGGGTGGGCGGTGGAAAAATTGATCGAGACAGAGCGGCGATCGGCCAGTCACGGAGTCACGATTTACGGAAAGAGTAAACGAAGGCACCGAGGGCGTAAGAGGGGTAAGTAAATACGAGGCGGGCGGGGTGGGCGCGTGTACACAACAGAGGTCGGTCCTCGAGCGTCTGCACGCGTATTCCGACTCACGTACGAGCCACCGACGAGGATATACGAGCGTGCGAACAAACTACAGGAACGAGGGAAACGTTCGTCCTCGATCGTGATTTTCGAATGCGCTTCCCTCTACAAACGAACCAGCTCGACAGCCCGTTGCCGCGCTACGAGCACCCGGCTGGTGCGCGCGGGGCGACGAGGGGTGAAACAAAACGAGGAGGCGCCCGCTAAGACGGGGTGCAGGGCCAAGAGTAGGGCGGCCAACGACGAGGGACGGGCTTAAGAGACGGGAACGATGACCCGAATTCCGTCGCGGAAAATCTGCTGGGAAAATACACGGTTCATTGTGCCGCGAGGGGTGCGCTGGCTGGATGGCGAGCGCGCGCGCGCGCTGGCTCGCCTGGTAGTTTGACAAATTGTATATGTCTACAAAACCCAGTTCTCGCAACTGCTGCTGGCGCTCCCTCGTTCTCTCGCCTCGCGCGAGTCCCTTATTCGCGAGATAAGCTCGCGCGGCGAGCATTGTCAGCGGGTAAAAAAGAAGGGCGGCGGACCGCGCCTTCTTCCGCGAAACAAAGGAGGATCCCTCTGGCCAGGGAGGAGCCGCTCGATGCGATCGATCGTTCGCCGGAGTTCCGTTAAATCTCGACTTTAAAAAACTCTGGATACCGGGGACTCGTAGGGATCCAGCGATTAGAAGGGCCAATCTCGTGGCGGGATCGCGTGTTTTCGGCTACGCGACACGAAATTCCGCGCGGCGACCGCCCCGTTCCCTCTCGCCCTCAGATCGCATCGAGCATTTTAAATAGCACGATAGCACTAGCCGGCTAGGGGGACAGATATACGTACCTGTTCGTCGCTCGTAAATCGCTTGCTCACTGTTTGCTCGGTCGGACGTGTAATTGTGCGATCACGTTCCCGGGGTTTCGTCGCGCGCACGTCAATTGGGGAAGAAGCGACGCCGCCGCCATTCGTCGATATTAACGACAGTATTTTGCGTTCCTTTTTTTCCCTCCCTTTTTCTCTTTTTTAATCGACAGACGAGCCACGTTGCGTAGAACGGCTATCGACGATACGTTGAAATTGATAAATCGCCGGTCGGTGGCGAACGATACACCGAGTGTATAGGTATCACGGTGGGGCAGAACGAGGGAAAGGAGAAATCGAAACAGCCGGCGTGTCCGGTAAATTGATCGAATGGAAAAGTTCCAAAGCCAATTGATTCAACGCGCTACAAATCGTTCATCCCTCCGCCACTTTGCCAGTTGCTGTTCGCCGTTCCCGTTCGATCAGAAAAAATATTTAATTTTCCACCAGACCTCTCGCCGGCATTTTGTGTATCGATACTCGAATCCTTCCAGTTCCTTCGCCCGGATAGACCCAGGTCGAGTGTAATCTTCTCGACGCCGAACGGAGCGATTCTCGATGCTCGCCAATTTAAACGAGACCCCCAACGCGAAACGTAAATAATGGGATCCGTCCGCTGTCGCTATGACTTCGAACCGGAAGACGCGGCGATACGTTTCGTAACGTCGATGAAACTCGTAGCGACGTCGCTCGAATTCTCTCGTCGTACCCGCGCATTACGTAACACCGCCGTTCTAAATCCGCTATATTCCCCACTTACGTAAGGGTAGACGCCATATTTCTTACGATTCATCGACTTAACCTCCTGCGCTCCGAAGGAACCGGAACGGCTCGTCGATTCCCCGCTGCGAGACCAGGTCTCCGCGATCTCGTCATCGACGACACGAGGGCAGAATCCGAGAAATCCTCGGCTGAGAGGAGGCTCGGTTCCCGCGATCTTGCCGGATTAACGACGCGCGCGCGCGCGCGCGCCTTCTCGAAGAGGGTGGCGGCAGTCGTATGAGATATGAGTCGTAGCTGCGTCGCGCGAGCCGGCGCGACGCGATGCCGCCTACGAGGGATCGGTTCCACGGACACCGGAAATAAGACGGTCGTTCGCCCCGCGGCGACGGGGTGGGAGTGGAGGGTGGTGGTCGTGAGCCGGGCGAGGGCGGGTTGGACGCGCAGGGACGGTCGAAAAGGCGGATAGAGAGACCGTTGGTACGGACGTACGGAGCTTCCTGATCGCCACGGTGGTCGTTTTCGTGCCGTTCGATCGATACCCATAATTCCGACGAGTCGCGAGCGGTGCCGATCGATACGGCAGGTTTTCAAGCTTCGCTCGGTCCGTCCGCTCCGTTTACTTCGTTTGCTCCGTCCGCTCCGTTTGTTCCGAGCGGTCGCACGAAAAGAGAGACAGAGGGGCGAAGGTGGGGCGATGGGTTCGTGCTGGGACGGCCGAGCCGTAGTAAAGATCCGTCCGTTCGAAATTCCGCGTCAATCCGTGGAATTAAAAGCTCGTCGGGGGCTGCGGGAGGGCGGGGGCGGCGAATTTAAGTTGGCGCTCTCGTAGGACGCCGGAAAGAACGCCTTGACGGTCGCCTCCGGGGAGAATCGACGGGGTAAAGAGGTTCTCCTCGCTTCGGGCCGCGGCGGCTGAAGGGTTGACGGGTCGGACGGAAGGGGGTTGCGGAAGAAGGAGCGCGAGGGGCGCGAGGGGAGCGGCAGGCGGCTGGCAGATAAGATAAGGGTGAGAAATCGCGGCGCTTCTGGATGCGGTAACATTAGACCAGCCCCCTTGTCCGCCGCCGCGCGTCCTCCCCCAGCCGTGGGTGCCCCGTTCGTTCGTTCGTCAAGGCGTTGCTCTTCGGCTTAGCCGCTCGAGAGCTCCTCGAACAAACTCCGACGCCGTCCTCGCGTGGCCTGCCTCGACATCCCGGAATATCGAACCGTGTGTACGCGCGTACCGCCGCGCGCTGTCGCCTAGGATTCCGTTGATAGGCAGCAGGCTAGAGGGGGTGTCCGCGAGACGATGTAACGTCGGATTAGCGGCGGACCGGCCGATACTAAACCGTGGGCCAAAGACGGATCGCCCAGATCCAGTCTCCTCGTGTCTTCGCCGCTTGCCCGCCGCCATCGATCTAACCCCAGGACGCGGTCCAAGCCGCGGTAATACCCTTTCCTCCGCTTCCTTCGAGAGCTTTATCCCTGGAGCGTGCCTCGGAGACCATCCGCCGGACTGGATCCCATCCGCCGCGATCGCGATCCTCCTCTCCCATCCGGAGGGGGCGGCGGCGGCGGCCCCTTCTCGTTCCCCACTGTGGCGGAGCCACTTTCTTTGGTAATTGCAGTTAATGTCAAACATTGAACGAGGAAGCGAATATTCGCAACTTTCCGCAAACGGCGAAACTTGCTCGCTCCCCGGCTCGTAAACGGGACGCGTTTCGAGGAATTACGCGGCATCGATCCTCCTAACGGCGACGACGCCTTTCGACGCGCCGTTCTTTGCCATTCCGCGTTTCCGTGTTTCCCGACGCTCGATTTATCCGAGGCTTTTGCGATCCTAAAATTAGACGGGGCGTCGTGTACACGCGTGGAACGAACCGCCACCTATTCGACCGTCTCTATTTTCTTGTCCATTTTTTTTTTTTTCTTGCCCAAGTCAGTTTCTCCTTTCGAAACACCCTTATCTCGCGATTTAAAACGATCCGCGAACCCGCCAAGCCAATAACACTTTTCCCTCTCTTCTAGATAGCGTACCAAGGTCGACGGAGCTAAAAAGTAAAGCCTCTCCCTTGAGTAGCACTCGTACCCGTTAAAGAGAAAATACTCTCGCCGATTATCGATCCTCGAAGCTCGGCAACGAGCGTCACGGTTCGTCGAGATTATCGTGGAAAATTTTCTCGAGTGCCCTTCTTACTGCTCCACGGGGGGGAGGTCTCGCTCGACGTATCCCACGGAATACACTTTTTTCCTCCTCCTTGTCGTTGTCTCCTCGAGGTTTAGTGGCCAGATAGCGGAACGTTGCGGCGGAAAACGCGCGACGGTAGTCGTTACGTCGGACGAGCTGTTCGTGCACGGCGATTGGCGTCGATACGTACCTCGCGACGCGTCGCAAGCATACGCGAGCGTTCCAAATTCAAGACCGAGTACACAAATATCGCCACTCTTGGGTGCGATCGGGGCGTCCTCGAAATTAACCGAACGAATCACGCGTCGAGCACGAGAAACGATTCGCGCCGCTTTTTTATCGCCAGAAACTGCACTAAAATCGATCGCAACGCGGACACACTGCGACGCTACGGGCTGTCGATGCAGAAGTGACGACTATGGAAAGGTGGTTGAAATCGTTGTACTAATGCTAGTTCGTCTAAAGTGGAATAGCAACCGCGTTCGAAGACGCGAGCTAGGGCTAGCGTGCCCTCTTGGGGAAGTTTCTCCCGTCTACGTGGGTCTGGTTTACGTCACCTGCCCAAGGAGACCCGACAAAGCCATAAACCAGACCCCGAACGCGCTGCGCAACATTTTCCATCGACTCGACGACGGGATACGCGTAGTCGATCCCCCAAGAAATTTACCACTCCAATCTGCGTATCATCCGTGTACACTAATTACCGCCCCTCGATGATTACGCAACTCGCATGCCCGAGCGATTCAATAGCGTCCGTACAATACGACTGCCCCGAGGCGTCTTATTAGCGAGCTATTACGAGGAGATCGATAACTAGGATCGCAAAGATTCGAGTAGACAGTCCCTCCTCTGTTCGAGCCGCTTCCAGCCAGCCGGGTACGTCGCCAGTTCCTCTCTAATTTGATCTTTTTAAATTAAAAGCCGCCTTTGCCCGACGACCCCTGTCTCGCTCTCTCGGTACGCTCGTCCCTCTGTTCCGGATGCCGTTTCGCCATTCGATATTCCGATCGCATCGGATAATCGATTCCCTTGTAATCGACCAGGTGTCTAACGTTCGAGAGCCGGGTAACAGACAACCCGTTATAATCGAGTCGAGACAACGATATCGCGCTACCCGGAGCGGCGCGTACAGAGAGACGTGTATTTAAAATACGTGTACACGGTGTTTCAGAGCGGGGAACGCGATGGCTCCGCGGACAAAGGCCTAGCGACAAAGGGACGAACGCGGGGAATAAATTATTCCGCACGCAAATTCACGGGGGGGTGAACGCGGAATAAAATGTTTTTTTTTTTTTTTTTTTTTTTTCCTTCGTTCTCGCGCGTGGCCTCGATTCCGTGGAAATCGAGTTTGGAAATTTGTCGAGTTCGCGCGCACTTTGTTAACTCCTGACCCCGAACATCGACTGGATAGCGTCGTCGAGTCCTATTTTTACGGCTGCCTGTCGACGAATCATCGACACGTTCTGGAAATTAATTCCCTTAACGTTTAATTGATTTCAGTGATCGACGGCGCGGGCGGAACTCGTAAAAATGGTCGGTTTAACGGCCCGCCGATCGCGTTAATGGCGTTACAATGTACTCGATGCTAATTTTCGACGCGTTTTACCGATTGCACGCGCGGAAATTGAAATTAATATAAAATGTCGCTACGTAAACGTCAACAGTTGCTCGGAAAGGTGCGCGCGATTGTTGAAACGTATCCAATTAAGTCTCTGATTCTACGTCGAAACGCAACCCTTATCGCGCGCTAAGTGATTTACACGATGCAATATAAAGTTTCAACAACGGAAATCAAATAAATGCCAGGGGAATCGATTTTCGAGTCGATAAACCGTTGACACCCGTCTATAAAATATGTAGGGCTCGTCGACATCTGCGCGGAATGCGTTCGGTCACGCTTGTTCGACGATCCTTCGCGCGCGATTTTTATTCGCGAAGGGGAAACGAAACTTTCTTCCGCGTCTGCGTCTGCCAAATATTAATCGCGAAAGTTCAGTTGAAGTCCACCACCCCTCCTTTGAAACGTTTCGTTTCTATTTCCAACGGGTTGTTCACCGTTCCGCGCGCCCTTTCGTTGCTCGAAACGAATTACCAATCCGCCATTTTATTTTTACCGCTTCGTATCGAAGATTTATGCATCGCTGAATGCATTTCCCAGCGATTCGAAACCCGGAGGTGTTCGCGGCGGAATGTAGGTCGTTCGCCGCCTCGAATTTACTCGGCTCTCGGCGAGTCGCGGTGGAAATCGTTGAAATACGAAACGTCTTCTATCGCGGATGAAGATTTTTCTCGGTCGATGGCTCCCGCGAACGACGCCGTTCTCTTCGCGTCGAAATATCGCCGCCGCGGCGCGAATCGATTATCGCCAGAAATAAATGTCTGCTGCTCGTTCCTTCGGCCCCGATTTATTTGTTGGATACAAATTTTCGACGGGGCCGTGGATCGCGGTCGAGTAACCTGTTGCACCGGTCGCAAAAATCTTTCCTGCCAGCGATCCGCTGATACGCTCGAGGAAGGTAGAGCGCGTCGATTTTATTACGCCTCGCGGTTACGCGCGGAAACGCGTCGCGGAGAAACGAGGACGACGAGATTCGTCGTCGGGACGAGAGAAATCGGTGGCGTTATTAAACGTCTCGCGGAGGAATTGAATTCGCCAAGCACCGGTACGGGTCGCGAAACGGCTAGGCGGTCGGTCGAACGACCCGGAGACGCGCACGCGAGTATGCGGGCGTAAATACATCCCATGAATTTAGGTTAGCATGCGAGCAAAACCGCAACACTTCACGGACCGACCCGGGCCCGCTTAATTATTGTCCGGCCACGGGGACGATAATCGGCTGGAATTAACGTACCTCCACCTGGACGGGACGGTTAAGCGAGTAGACGCAATCGCTTCCGGCGATTAGGGAACGTTCTAATTACTTTCTTAAGGGGAACTTTTTCCAGCGGACCGCGAGTTTCGGCTCGTGGAACCGGCGGGTCCGCGAAACTTTGCCACCCCTCAGCGCTGGTCCCTCTCGACGCTCCCGTCTGGATTTAATTATCCGTGAAATGGATATCTCTCGGATCGAGGAGAGCCGGACAAAACAAATTCTCCGCCGATTATCGCCTCGCGGGTGCCGATCGAGTCGACGCGAGGTCGCCTCTTTAACTCGCACCAGTTTCCCTTTAAAGCCCTCTCCGCGGAGGGGTTGAAACGCGGTCGGGGGAGGACGCGCACGGGCGCGCGCCCAACCAACGCCGTCATCCGATTAATACGCGTAGCCTGTCGCGGTTTTCCGGCGAACGGCGATAAACGATTCGTGCTTATCGATTCGCAAGTTTCGCGGGAGGCGGTGTCTCGCGGGCTCTCCTCTGCGTGGATCGCGCGAGGGTATTACGCGGTCGTTCGACCAGATCCTCGAGGAGGAGCGACGATCCGCGTGCGCTGTAATAATTTAATATAATGCCAAGTATCGGGAAACTCGTAGGAGCGTAACAATAGAAGGAGAACGGCCATGGTGGTCGATGGAGTCGCCGTGAAATATTCCCGATATAATGCCATAGCTTCTTTCCTCTTGGCGTTTTCCGGCTTAGACCGCGCAATGACCCATCCTCGTTTCACCTCGGTACCGATACTCGATCCGTTCCTTCGTATCCTCGTCTTCTCTTTTTCCTCCCCTTTTTTCTACCTCCACCTCCTCCTCCTCCTCTTCTTCTTCTTCTTCTTCTTCTTCTGCCTTCGACTGCCTCTGGCTTTCTCTCCCTCTCGTCTCGTCTCGTCGCGTTACGTTCCGCCTTCTTTTTCCACCCCGGTCGATGAGCCTCGTCCTGCTCCTCTATTTCTGTTCATTCTAATGTAAGAATTATGATCAGCTTTATTTCATTCACCGGCAGGACGGAGGAAATAAATGAATCGATCGGCGAAGGGACGATTAATCAGAGACGGTACTGTGTACAGGTATAAGGCTGGAAGCACTTTTCATAAATATTAAACCTCCCAGCCATTTAGAATTTATCGGGACGGTGGATTATTTATACAGCAAAGTCGAGACTCTGCGTTTTCGATCGTTCTGTAATTAGACCAGTTCGATTTTCGCGGCGCAAAAGAAGGGAGGACGCTGGTATCCGGCTAATTTCAAGCAGCCGTCCTCGAGAAGACGGCGGTGCCTCGTCCAGTGCTCTCGTTGACGACAACGACGTCAAAGCGAGTTCGAATTACCGTTTCGAGCACCGCTCCACCGGTTGAATCGCGAAAAGGCTAACTTCTATCGAGTCATCGTCCCATCGAAGCTGTCTCTCTCTCTCTCTCTCTCTCTCTCTCGTTAGAAACGCGTTACGAAAATGTCACGCGCGGTGAATGTCACGAATCAAGAAATATCGTCCATCCGCTATAACGGCTGACTCGTACGGACGCCGTTGTTGTCGAAAACCGCACGGTATTACGTGTACGGCCGCGCGAATGGTTAGCCGAGCATTTTACGAGCACGTTGCGCAAATTACTCGCAAATTGGCAGAGTCGTTCGTTAGCTGGCTCGAATGCGTTAGAAATTATTATTATACGCGTATACGACTTGATTCGCACAGGTTCGATGCTGATCTTTTTTTTTTTTTTTAGAGGTGGTTCAATTTTGACGGATTTTAATTATGCTCCGTAATTGATTGATAATTAATATCGGACGCTGACACGGTTCGAAACAAAGCTATTCGAAGCTCGTTATCGATCGGCACTTTTTACGAATTCAAACTCGGAAGAAGTTCACGCGAGCGTTGCTGGAAACATGAATTTATTACTTGGAGAAGATTGTGCGAGCACGCCGTCGTTCATAAAAACTGAAACACCCCGTAAACTAAGTCGAAATTAAAAACCCCCGCGCCTGCCGGTCGGTTTAGTAGTCGTAAACGTTCGATCGAAATTCGGTGGAAAAATTCCATCCCAGTTCGACAGGGTTCAAAGAGGTATCGTCGACAGTCGCTCGCTTCGAGGGCAGGTTATCGTCGAAGGTGAAACTTCGATCGAGATCGTTTCCCTCGCGTTAATCGGAATCGCGAGACGAGGCGTATCGAACGGGTCACTCGCGTCTTTCCTTTGCTGTTATTCTCGAAACTATAATAAAGCCAGCGGGCGAAGTTCCTCGGGAATATCAGTTCGGGAGGAGGCAGGAGTCCATCTCGGCTGAAAGCTTTTCCATACGCTCGAGATCTCGCGGCTTCAATTTGTTGCGAGCCGAACAAACAGTTCCGGGAACTTGATTTGCATCGACGTGCTCCGGGAGACGCGATGCACCGGCGGATCGGAAAACACCGCGAAAGGAAAGTGGACGGCGCATTTTTTAGGTTGGCTCCGATATTTTCCGGGAGGAATTACGGGGCCGCGGTTTTTTTTTTTTTTCCCCCCCGGCATTGGACGGTTGGACGAGCCCCACCCAGTCCTCTTTGTCCGAAAGAATCGCTAAAGCACGGCTGGGATATTTTCAATAACGAAATCGGTCTCATTTTGCTTCTCTCCACCGGCGAAAGCCGAGTTGAATGAATGGATTGCCGCGTGCATAAATTTTAATGCAACCACCCTCTCCCCCGCGGCCCCTCGCTCTGGCCGCGTTCCCTGCGAGAACGCAACAAATAAATACGTACACGCTTTAATGCACGAACTGTTCCGAAGACGAAATTGCCGTGCAAATCGTGGCACATAAATTTATTCCGCGACTTGGACGGCGTTAAAGTATAAAGGTTGTTTAATTTGCATGTTTTTCGTGGCGCCGGACCGCGGTTCCGCCGCGGCCGTCCTTTTCCCTCGCGTTCTAATCGGATCGCGAATCTGGGATCCGTCTCAACGGGTTACTCGAGGGTGCGCCAACTTTTTAGACGCTTCTTTTGCGCCTAAGAGAGTCCCAGCTCGTTGAAACGTTAATGGTCATCCCGAGCTTATTCTATTTCCGCACGAGGGGTTGGCATTGAAAGCTCTTCGCGCTTAAGCATTCGGTCGCGAAAGCGTTCGCGATTAAACCTGCGAATGTTAACATTTGTACCTCGATCGGTGGTGTCGCAATTAGAGATGTCCGACTGATCGATTCGCGGAAGAAACTGAAGCGTAAAACCTCGCGGATATTTTTTCACCCCCTTTCGAGACTCTTGGGGTCAAGATTAATAGGTCAGTGTCTGTTACATCCCGCTCTCGCGTAACGCAGAGCTTGCGCTTGTCTTCGAGGGCATTAACCAAGTCGTCGACTACAAACGCGACGTTGGGATTTTTAATACGAAAGATGAAGAAATCTCTCCTATTTTTCATCTCGACGAATCCGTTGTTTAAAGAACGCGTTTAAAGAAGCGGCGGGGTTGTTTCTCGGATCTCTCGAGGAATTCATCGATATTAATAAGAGAGATTGTTTCGGTCGGTTTTCTTCCGTTAATTCGCTGCTAGACTAATTGCATTGGCCACCACGGGGAACGCTAATTAATTCGAACGTTGAAACACGCGGGCCAATAGCCATTCGTGCCTTGCTTCAGTCTCGGTGAGCGGTGAAGTGCGCGCGTGACGTGGCAGCCGCGTTCCACGCGATTTTATTGAGTATGATGGATAAATGGAAAGTGGCAAAGAGCGACGACGCCGAGAAAGACGCCAATAACTTGCGTATATACCGTTAATTCTGCCGCAGTGCTCGAGCATGACGCCGCGATACTTCGATATTAAAATTAAGACGAGGAGCACGGTTTCACGCGTGTGCTCGCGTTCAAATCGCAACGCGGTGATTCATTCGAGAAAACTTATAAACGATGAGCTGGCAAATGTGTGGCACGAGTTACGCAAGCTCTCGAGGAAGCCATGGTAAAGAATTAGGTGCTAATAAGACGAGCGGAAGACGCGGCGTGCCGTCAGACACGTTCACAGGTCGCATACTTTGCATTGGCGAGAAGGAGAAGGTCCCTTGGTACCGCGCAGGCACGAAAACGCCGAAGAAAATGCTCAAAAATTGCCTTCGCGCAACCGTGATCGTTCTCGTTGTGTTATCGCGATTTCAACAGCAACGACGGAGGCGTCTTTCCGCGATCCGCCCCGAGGGAGCAGCCGTTAAAGGGTGGCCAGCGAAAATTGAGAATAAAGACTCGCGCGTCCAAGTCCATTCAATTAACGAACAACCATTATCGCTACATTTTACACGCAGGTATTAATTCAATCCTCGCGCGGTGTTTATTATCGAAATAATGCCTGTAAAATTAATCAGAATTGGCGAGCTGCCCGCGTTCCGCCGATTCTAACTTTCGCCCGCCCCGTCCCACCCCGATTTCGCTCGCGACGCCCGTAAAACTGCGACGACGAGTCGACTAGCGGTCGTTAATAATCGTTAGACGTCCCGAGACGCGGGGACCAGCGACGCGATCCGAGAAAACGGACGCGATTACCGTTCGCTCGCCTAGTTGCGGCGAAATAATCTCCCTGGGACTCGCTCTTCATAATCGAACCGGAAGCACCGCGAGGCGCGCGCGTAAAACCGACTCCAGGCGGAAATAAAATATGAAAGCGCGAGCTGCTCGTCGGTGTGGGTCGCGTTTCGCGCGCGCCAACGCGTATCGTAACGCCACACATTTGACTGCAGCTTGAACCACCGCCGGCTGTTTATCACGTCGACGTATCGTCGCGCATCTGTTCACCGGGTAGGAAGGCGCAGGAGTAACCGATAAAGTTTCTCTCTTAATAACGCCAGTGCCGTTTTTCTTCCTCGCTAACGTTCCTCGCCGCGTTATCAGACTGAACCGCCGCGTGCGAGCGCGGTATTCCCTGAATACCTGAGAGGCCGCTACGCGAGACACCCGTGTTAAGTTATCGCGTTTATTACGCGCGAAATCTGTCGAGACCAACGACCGCTCAAACGCGACGCGCGGATTCTCACCCCGTGAACAGTCCGGAGTAGTGACGCGCAACTGTTGTTCGAGAGAAAATGGTCGGACAGAGGCTGGCGAGGATTTTACGATCCGCGTTAATTAGACGGTTTCAACAGGCCACAATTTTTGATCGTTTCAAGCCACGGCGCACCAGGTGGATCGTCCGTAACCCTAAACTACCCCCATCAACTTCACTCTCGGCTCGCACCCCGTCTTTCGAGTGGCTCCTGTATACAGTCTATTTATCTACGTTTCGAGCATTTCCGTCGTCCGACCGCGTCCACCCGTCGAGGAGAGCGTTCGTTCTAACGACGATAGCCTCTGGTCGCGGCAAACCGGGTAGAAGAACACCGCGTCGGAGCTGGCAATAAAGTTGACGCGGTAATTTGGCCAGCCGCTCCTTCGGATCCTGTGCCGCGCATTATTTACGCGAGCGGGACGCGACGCGGACTCGTCGACGGTAACCAGCGGCGAAGGCGGCGGGGACGCGCGTCGCATCGCAATGGAACCCGCGATGGAACGACGAAACCACTCGGAGTTCTCGCGGAGTTCCGTTGCAACGACGCCAGAGGTTCGTTCCGCTTGTAACGAGAATGGCGGCGAAATGGAAAGGGGTATCGCGGGGGTTGGACGGTCGAAAAAGTTTTATCGAATGCGGTCGCACCGGCTTCGGTGTTACGGAACACAATTATCCCCGGTAACGTCGCTTACACCCAGTGTTCTTCTTCCGCGTGTCGCGAGTCGGAGCGTTCTTGATGGTCGGTGACCTCCGCGAGTCGTGCACAGCCACCCCCTCCGGGTGCACCTCCCGCGGGAGGGAGAACCTCGCTCTTCCGCGAGGGGTGGTATCGGAGAGAGAGAGAGAGAGAGCTGGTCGTACGACTTCCAACTGTACCAAACAGGTTTCGGCTCGAACACGACTCGCACATTAAAGGTTAGCTTCCTCGAAGGAAGTGGAGGACTTCGACACGGGACAGGAAGCGGTGGCCGCCCCGCTGCCAAAAGTCGAAAGCCGCCGCGGCGGTCGAGAATCGATCCGACTCTCGCCCCCGGTTCCCGGATGTAATCGTCGAAAAACGATTGAAAACGTACTCGAGCGTATTTTTCGCGCTCGCGTCTACCGTTTTCGTTTCACCGGAATAGGCACTCTCGTCCGCGTTCCATTTATTCGCGCGTACGAGACGCGCGAGATTCGCAGCCCCGTCGGGGAACCGTCGAAAATTCTTTCGCCAGACGGGCGAACGGGTCTCCTTCCGACAATTTCCTTTGTCTCGCGCCACGGCGACGACGATCGACGCCCTGGCGCGTGTTTTCCCGGCGTCGTGGCAATTTCTATCGAAATGTAAAGTAACGGCGCTCGCTTGGCGAACGTGTCGCGCAGTCGACGGTTCGCCGGAGCTCTATGAAGCTTCGAATAACAGAATCGACGATAACGTTTAACCTTTCGCGACACACACGCCGGGAAATAATATGTTGTTTAAGAAAACAGACATTTATTATAGACACGGAGGAAGGAAACCGGAGGAAAGCGGAACTGCGAGACAAAGTGAAATATTGTTCCGTACGCGCTATTAATAGCGCTACGTGGCTCTGGTTATTTTGCTAAATATTTCACGTGAGACGGCTGCCGTCGTTCGCGAAGTCGTTTCTTCGTAAATTATACTGTTCGCTATGCCTCGAATGCGATATCTAACCTATTTCGTACGCCGACGATCGTTCGAATTTATAAATCCTACATATAGAACTCGTGTATTTCCGTTCAGATGAACTTTCGCGGGGCTGGAGGAGAGGCTTTTCGAAAATATGCAGACGAAATCGATACGATATGATAAATTGTTTCGCGCTTTTCCCCTGCAATTTCATCCGCCTTTGGAACTGGTATTATTAATCAACACTTTCGATACTGTTCTTCGCGTGCTACGCTACAAAGAGTATCGTGGTTTTAAATTTGCAAATGGCAACCTCGGCGGTCCGACGTGTCGAGAGAAAAGATTCGAGAAAGGAACAGCCAGAGATCGAGTCGTCTCGGTATCGAAACGAAACTTTCGCGCACGTTTCGAACGAGATCGAGGCGACGAATAATCGATTGCGATCACATCAGCTGATCTTAACGGAAGCTCGTTCCCTCGATTAGGATCTGTTATCCGGGTGGTCGCTTCCCTCGAGCAAGCGAGAGTATCGACGTCTCGCAGCGAGAAGTCGCGCGGACAACCAAAAATACCAGCCTCCGTCGGGTTTAATGGAGCAAGTTGTAACTATAGCGCGACAAATGTAGCAGTTCGATCAACGAGGAACAACGTGTACGCGGAATAGTTGCACACCGAGTGTGTACGGATACAAAACAGTCCCCGTTCATGCATACTTTAGCAGCAGCTGTCCTAGCAGCTCCAATTCCCAAGCGTGTCGATAACGCGTCGGCTTAAGCGTCGTTCACAACCACGGCGTACCCGATGCCTCCAGCGATTCACCGTGCGTCGATCGTTTCGGGGACCGGTTTCAAATTGACGCGCCTATATCGATCCGCGCGGCCGCGTTGCCCTAGTTACTTTTACGATACACGCGAACGAGGATATCCGGTCGCTCGAAACGTCGATAATAATTCCACCGTTCTCCACGATCGGACGATTAAAGACGATGCATATGTAGATATATAATATATCGCAAGTTCTCCCGCTGAGTTCGCGTACGATAACCCCGTCCTCGGGCTACGCTATCGACTTTAATTACTCGTAATCGCCGTAATCGCGTTGGGGTTGAAGCGATGCGCTTTGAAATTGCACCGTGCGCTTTATTGCGCCCGACTGTTAATTCGAGTCTTAAGGCGTCATTGTGAAACTAGATTACCCGGGGGTTGAGCGCATTAAATAGTTACACACCGGTGCGAGCTCGGCTGGAGTGGGACCGGCTGGCGTCGAGGGCGCCGCCGCTTTCAAAATAACCCTCGACCTTCTCCGCGGACTAATGACAATCCGCGTTTTACTTTTTCTTCTCCCCTTCGTCCCGGGCACGCGTGCCACCCTTCGAGGCTTCGGTGTATCGAGCCGTACACGCGCGATATAGCGCACGCGTTCGCAGCGGACGATGCGTTCGCACATCCACGGTAATTAGCTATCGGAAAATGGGCGCGCCGTTCGGGGGCCACGCGAAACCACGGAATGCGTTCCAGTTCTCCCGCGTTCTCAACGATCCCGCTCGATTTCCCCGTCGAGATCCGTGCAACGCGCCCCTTTAGCGCGCAGCGATACCCTTTTGGCGTCGGATTGGATAGGCGCGTGGGTCGGTCGTGCATTAATGAACATCAAAATCGATCCGCGGGATCGAATTAGATCCCTCGAGCGTCGTCTCCCCGCACCTTTCTTCGTCGTTCTCCACCTTTCACGATTCTAGCACCGTAAAACTCGCTTCCGCCCACGCGCCGGCTCTTTACGCTCCGCTCGCCTCTTGGTCCCCTTTTAACGTCGACCGTCTGTGCTTCCCGACACTTGCCTCGGGACCGTTTTAGCTAATATTCCTCTCTTTGCTCGCGGAGAGTAACGTCGGATCGATCTCAGCCTCCAGTGTTCCTGCGACATCTTCTCGCGCGACAATTGCGGTTTCGAATCCGCGAAACGTCCCGTTCGACGAGACGCCGCGACTCTCCGTGCGCGAAAAGATCGCTGGGCTTGGCGTCGGAACGACGCGAGACGCATCGTTCGCCGTTCCTCTTTGTCCGACCTCGGGAACGCGGTGGAGACGCTATCGAGCGTAATGCGGATCTCGAAAGGGCCAGCGGTGACTCGAAAGCCAGGGGATTGCGGCCACGACTCAAAGTGCAAACGTACGGGAGAGAAAGTTGCCGTACGACGAAGATACGACGGAAACTCCGGCTAGAACCGGGGAATATTAATCGCAGCCACTGTGCGTCGGTATCCTCTGCCAGGCGGCGGCGGTGGTGGTGGTGGTTTCGAGCGTAGGAGTGAAACGCCGCCGCCGCCACCCGACCGCCACCCACGGGTCGCCCTCGCTCTTCCGAGCCGGCAACGGCTTCTCTTCTGAACCTCTTCTCGGTTCCTCTTGCACACCTCCCCCAGGCTGGCGTCTCTCTTACCCTCTCAGGACCCTTTTCCGTGTACCACATCAAGCCGGGAGAGACGGCTACTAATGAGGCCAAAAACATCCGAGCCCCGGAGTTACGACCGTCCCAAAAACGTTACCGGCGTGATTTAGAGGATGGTAATGGAGCGGACCTTACCCTCCGCGGGTGAAACGCGCCGGTTATGCCGCTTCTGCGAGCCCGTGGCTGGGCCTGCACGCGTACGTACCGATTCCACTTGGGACGTAGCAGTGTCAGATTTTCGTTTCGAAGCTCTTGCGTTGGGCTGAACGCCTGGCTTCGATATTATTGTCGGTGTAAAGTGAGAGATGGTGGGAAGGAAAAAGAGAGGGAAGAACGTTTCGTTCTGGGCCTGCTAGTGGACTCATCCCTGCCTTAGACGCTGGGATGGTAGGGATAGGTCCGAATTTCTATTATATAGAAACGGAGCAGCGAAGACCGCCACAGTTTCAAACGTGTACAGATGTACACGCTTCGAGTGTTTCTGCTTCTGGTGATTGTTTATTTAATCCCAGTAAAGCGTTCGAGAGCCGTTTGAAAGAAGTGAGAGCGATTCATCGACACCCCCGGAATTCGAGACGTTTGGAACCGTCGCTGCGATTTAAATCAGTCGCGATGGAAAAAATTCTTTGGCTGTCGCTCTCCTCTGCTCTCTCGTTTATCGCGTTCCGTTCTAATTACGATCGCGTTATCTACCCCGCGGGAGGGTAATTTTTCCGGGCGCTGCGCCAAGGCCTCGCCTCGGCCCGGCAACGGTTGCCATTTTTATTAAATAGCATCGGCGCGGCTAAAGGGCGGAGCGGAACAATTCGGTCGGGGGTTAAGCGATTCCATTCCGCGACTATTAACGGTCGTTGCCCTCCGGTCGCATTGCTCTTTCGGATATAACCGCGTCGGCGAAACAACGGTTTCACGTGATAAGAAAGCCGCGTGTCACTCGAGCGCCCACCCCTCTGTGTTGGGCGCCGCTCGCGATAGCAACGCGTTGCCCCAAAGGAAATTTGCGCGACCATTACTTATATCATACCCTAGTCAGCTGCAGATGCAAAACATTTTTCTTTTACGCCTTGCCGGTGACTATGATGCAGTATAATAATATTCCGCCAGTTTTTCCTTAAGACGCGCCACTCGTTCCAACGGTGGCCCGCGTCACCGGAACCGCCGCCATTCAACCCCGTCTCCGCCGGTTTCTCCTCCAACGAGCCAACGTAGCCGCGCTCGATGTCGATTTACAAACCTTCTTCGCGTCCCCCCCCCCCTGTTACGAGAACTATCAAAGTATCGCTCGTGGTCGAGGGCTGGGGGTTATCCAGGCGGGAACAGGCGAGAGAAGTGGATACCGGAAATGTCGAGCCGCGCCGCTTGACTACCATTCGACCAGGGTTGGCCAGACGCGTAGGAAAACGGGGAGAGACGGGGAGAGACGGGGAGAGACGGTGTTGCGCGGATTCAACGGCACCGTTTCCCGGGGTGACATTTGGTACGTGCGGCGAACGTGTTTCGTTCGCACCGTCGAACTCGTTGGCCGGACTTAACGTATTATAGCCAGCCGGGGGGACGGTCGCGGCATTATACGCCGCGTTGCAATTTAACGGTGTATAATCGCGCGAATTAATCGGGTCTGGCGCGAAACTTTCGCGATACCCACGCGTCATCGGGAGGTCCGCCGCTGCGGCGCGACGTTCCGGGCCGCGAGCTAGTTTTTGTTTCGATTAAACGGGGGCAGGGGGGCCAGGGGTGGGCGGCGAGTTTCCAACGATTCGCGTAACCCAAACTCCGCGGAGGTTGTATAGAACGCGTAAATTTGGTATAATGACCGAGGAGCGCAACCCGCTCGCGCGTGATTTACGAAGTCACTTTGGGCGACCGAGTAAAACATCGCGGACCGCAATAGGTGCGCTCGTTATCCCGTAAAATCAACCTCTCCCGCGACAATGGGGACGGGTTTTTTATGAGTTTCTAGCCCGTCCAACGACGCGATCCGCGGCTATAAAAGGACCTCGCGTCGCGAATCCGGCCGAATTTCAGAGCCCGCGTTCGAGCGCGCTCGGATAGATTTTTATTTCGCGAACCCTCGCAGAAGCAGCGTCCGAGTCTATTAATTTCTCGCGACGCGCAACTACGTCGTGCAATCTCATCGAGAGCGATTACGACTTACTTTGTCCGCCATCGATTTTATCGACTGCTAAATCCATCGCTCCCTCTCTCTCTCTCTCTCTCTCTCTCCTCGAAGATTAGGCGAATTGTTTTTCCGGTGGACATTTTCGCGAGGGCTCCGTATAATCCCGGCCGCCTCCGTTGAAACTCCGAGGAACGACGTTGGCTAATCCAATCATCGTTCAGTCGCGAGCGGTGCTTCGAAGCCGGGCGAAGCGGTGCTCGAGCGTTTCCTACGGATGGATAAGCGTCCTCTCGAGTGCCAATGGAAGCGGCGTCCTCGAAAAAATATTCTTTCCCGTCGGAACACCTCGCCCGGAGATTTACAGCGCGTCTACCCCTCTCTCGTCCGCTTTTTCTCGCGCGCAAACCCTTTCCTACTTTCCCGACCTCGTACTTTCCGCGAAACGACGAGACGCGACTAATCGACTCGTGCATTATCGATCATGTTTCATGACTACTGTCGACGGCGCTCTTTTTTCATTCGCAAAGAGGAACAACGGACGAGGCTCGCGGATTGTGGAATCGGTGATTCGTAGCGTCGTTAATGCGGCAGATCGAATAATAAATTCATGGCTGATGGCGAGGATGCTAGATTGCTTCGTGCTTTCGCGTATTCATAAATATTTGCAGCCCTTGCTGTAGCTCGTTCGATGGGACGCAAGTGGTGGTTATAATTAGAAGTCGTTCTGAAATTTTCATACGGACACACGGCCATCCGGATTCGATTTTGCGTACTCGCTTTTTAACACCGAATTAAATTCACGCGAGGATTGTCAGGATTTAAATTATATAGCAGGATAAGACTGAACCTCTACTCGGTATTACCAAGGGTAATTTATTCAAGAAGCAGTCGAGCTAATGCTTTCCGATCGACTAATTTTCGCTGCTCGATGAAAGAGCGACGAGAGGCAATCGCCGCGTTCCGTCTCGAAAATGTTTGAAATTCTATCGCAAGTCTCGCGTCACTTTTATTTCGCACGCACAATGGGGTGTCGAAGGTATCGACGGGGCTCGTCGAGACGTTCGGAAACGTTTGAGACGTTCGAACGTGGAACTGCGCGAAAAGTAAGACGCGTTTATCGCGAGGGGAACACTTCTGTTCTGAACGCTGGAATTCTCAACTCTTGCTTCGCGCCGTTAATTCTAATTCGCCGTTGCATCGAGGCCGTATTTCCAGGGTACCGTGTCGAGCGTATCTAACGTGTATCCTCTGAAATTCAAACGGGAATCGTACTCGAGCCAGGCATCCCATCGAGCGCAAACTATATCCGACGAATCATAGGTTGCAGTATCGATAAAGTTCGAGGCGGAGAGGGGCTCCTTCACGCTTGTTCCCGGTGTTCGAAACGAAGCCCTAAAACCGCGAGAACTCGGCGCCCGCTATCAGTCAAGTCCAAGTGGCTTTCGAAGTATACAGGCGGGCGTAATCTCGGAATCGCATCGATTTCAGGATCCGGCGAGGTAGACACCGCAAAACCGTGGTTCCCCGTGGATCGTTTCGACGTTCGGTCGCGCCAACTCGGATTGTTCCAACTTTGGTCGTCGGCTACGCTCGCCGGGAGGGAGGCGTTCCATGCAAAACGACTTTGTTCCACGAGAACCGCTCTCGTTGAAAAAAAGAAGAAGAAGAGACGGCGAAACAAAACGCGGGCGAGCATTCGACGAGGGGGATGAATGTTTCCGGGAACGGGCGAAGAGCTCGCTCGGATCAGGGATGAACGGGTTCGAAAAGACCGCGTAAGTAGGCCGCCGCGCGGTTGTTCGGTGGACGGCGAGGCGAAAAGTAGAAAAGACGTTCCACGGTCGGTGGGTCGAGAACCATCGACGCACCAGAGCGGCAGCGGCGCGGCGGTCGCGACAATGGACTCATCTTGCACCGTCAACCTTTCCCCTTTGTTCTTGCCGGTTGTTGTCATTCGAAAAGCGATAGCTTCTGTCGCGAATAGGCGCGAGTGCCTCTGAGCGTAGCGGCGGCGGCGGCGGCGGTGGACGGGTTGGAGACACGCGGTGCGCCGCGCATAACCGAAGGGGGTAGTTTCGTTGTTCGCGGGTCCGTACGAAGCGGCGGGCGCACGCTAGGTTGGCTCGTCGAGGGAAAAGACCGGCGACGAGAGGAGAGGGAGAGACGCGGGCTTTGGAGTGGAGTTCGATCCTCTGGTTGAGGTTTTGTTCCGCCATTGTGATAACTCAAACAATGCTACCCTGACTGGCGCATCGTACGCGAAGGACCGTACCGGAGGGTCGAGAGTCTCTGTCGGTTCCTCCGCAACCCGCCCCCGCGACCCTCTTTCTCGCGCACCCTTTCTTTCGCCTCCTCTGCCTTTGCCTATCCGTCCATCTACATATCTGTTCGCCTATATTTATTCGTCCGTCCGCGACATCTTCTCGCTCGGCTCATCCTTTGCGCTCCGAGCAGACTTTAACTCTGCACGGTACAAAGGGCGTTTGACCGGCGAATTCGGTGGATGAACGTCTATTAGTTTCCGCTGGTATCGGGAGCCTCCGTATATTTGTCATTATTATTCCGTTGCTGTTCGTTTCGCGTTGGCTGTCGAAAATCGTCCCCTAAAATTTCACCCCTACCGATGAACGCGTCGATCATTCGCCAGAGCCGATTAACCGCGTCGGCCAAAAAGCGGGACGCTTGCTATTCGTTGCGGAAAAATTAGCCAGCCGTCGTTTCGAGGGTCGAACGGCGAGCGTTCGGTAAGCGCGAACCGTTTATTCGAGCTTACGACCTACCCGCAGGACGAATCGAGAGAAAACGAGGTACAAAAGCAGCGACTCGCGTGCCCCCGTGCGGCGTGTTTGCAGCTATTACATATTCATACGTGGACACTAACGATAGTCGTAGGAGTTTCTAGCGGAGAACCAGTTTGTAGATTTCCCATGTTTACTAACACCCACGTTTATCGAACGACGACGCTCGTGTAACCCCTGAACCGGCTCGAATGAACGTCGGACAAGTAGGAATTTAATTTCGAAAGGACGCAACGAGAATTCCGTGCGGAACTCGAGCAAAGTAAAAGGAGCGCTGGCCTTCGACGGTGAATACGATAATTGAATCTACGAGGGCTATCGATCGGCGGGAACGGCGATGAAAATAATTGATCGGGAAACGTCGGTAGAAATTCGACTGTTCAAACATTCACTCCTCGCGACGTAAATATCGTTTCCCACGAATTTCATCGTGCGTCGAACTTAATTCCACGTGAACTCCCTGTGGCGGATGGCTCGAAATTGAACGTCAGTCGCAGCTCGATCAAAAGCAGTATCCCCGTATGGCTCACCACTTTGCTCTCGACGACTCTTCGACGCCGTTCGTCGAGTCGCTCGACGTTCGTCCCGCGGCGTTTTCTTAATTAATATCCGTAAACGCTCGCGAACTCCTGGAACCGGCGAGAGCTCGAATTTTCGCGGGGCACGATCGTGGAAATATTGCTGGCGAGTGGTTCGAGGTGGTTCCTGCGATTTCCAGTCGGTCCACGCGACGCCAGCGAAGCATCGAGGAAACTCGACGCTCGAGACGAACGTGACGGAAATAAAACCGCGAGCCACGCGGGGCTTGTCGCGGCTTCAGCCATTTCGGTGGAGAAGTATGTTGATACGAAAGTTCGTTTCGTCGATGATCGAATAATCGTATTTTATCGAGCGCTACGCGTCCAATTGTCCAAGAATTTCGTCGTAAACCTGCAGGACATAGAGACGCACCGTACAGTTTTATAATGATTGCTACAACGCCGTGATTGATGCGACCGTCGGCTCGTTTCCTGTGTATTTTCGCATTAATTCGATTTATGGTGAGCGCAGTCGTTTTATGCTCGTATCGAATGTTTACGTTATTAGCTTAAACGGATGGTTCGCGCGATTTCAGTCTTATTGGATAGCGCTGCGTCAACTATATCAACATGCAGAAATTGAAATGTTTAATCGATAATATAATCTCCGTTAGCCTGTATTTATGGTAATCGCGCGCTGTGAATTGTTATTTATCGTTTCTGATCGCCCACGATGCGGTCCCGATTCGAATTTTTCAAACCACGTTCGACCCTTTCCTTCAATTCCATCGTTCGCTGCGACAAGCTATCCGAAACGCTGGTAATCTTCGAGGATTTTATATCCACGTTACTCTGCTTCTTTCGTAATTTAGACGCTTTATCGATACATTCGAGAGATAGCTGCGAGGCAATAAGTTAGTCGAAGGACGGAGCGTGCTTCCGGAAGGAAGACACTAGTCGTCTCTTGTTCTGTTTTGACAGGAGGAGTTACGCTGGACAGCTGTCCAATCTAACTCCTTCTGCGCCCAAAACCCATCGTAAAGCTATTTAGAAACTGTTATGCAAACCATTCGCTCGAATTTATAACAGTCATAAATTTCAGGGGGAGATAACCGATTTCCCCTCGAACTACAGACGGCTAAAGTATATCAGTTTCATTAAGAAAAAAAGGAACGATATTTCATTCTCGCGCCACCGATTTTTCAAATGCAAATCGAAGACAGAAACGTCACGCTCCGCGTGCAGTATTTTAGGTACTGCAAATAATAACACGTTATCGCGCAAAACATCCGCTCATTAGGATTCAAGAAAGTGCAGTTTGTTTTCATTCGTTGCCTCGAATACATACGCGGCAAACAAGTAACCGGATGCCACGTTTTACTTTTTACAATTAAACAGCAACGCGCGGTGAGCAGTGCATAAAGTACACTCCCACCAGGGTAAACTTAATTTTTGGTGTACATTTTTATTACCAACCGAGCGGAGACTATATCCGTCCACAATCTGACTGCGTTGATCCCTTTCCACGTTCTACGCGCGTTGCAAAAGCGTCCGATACGGCCACGCTTTTTGTTGATTACACGAATCTACAAAAATGTGCAGCGAGAGCTTCCGAGTTCGAACGAATCACCGAATCACCAGCGGCGAAGCGCGAGAAACGCACCGGAGACTCTTAATTGCGAACTACTCGAATCATCCCCTCGCAGCTCCGCCGCTATCGCGTTTCACTAAACGGTGGCATCGAATCGGCTCGCGAAGGGAAAAGAGGTTATAGACAAGTTTTCGCGGCTGTGAGAGGCGTTCTCGAAAGCCGAAGGAACGAAACTCGAGACTGTGCAAAGCCTCGGGGCTGTTCGCGCGTATCCCTGGAGAGGGAATCCGACCGACTGGCACTCGACCAGCCAGCTGCATGTTGAAAAATTCACCGAGCGTTAAAGCGGGAAAGGTCGAAGAGTAAAGGGCAAAGAGTAAAAAAGAGGAGGAGGAAGACGAGCCGTGAGGGAGGGCCAAGTTACGCGGCTCCGATCCGTGGAGGAAAGGGCAGGCAGAGAGGGCGAGAAGTGCACGCGGGGCGAAGGAGATTTCACGGTGACGGAGCACCTGCCGAAAGGAAAACGAAAGCAGCCGGCGTTCGTCAACGCTGGCGCAACCAACCTCGAGCTAGCAGAGTTCACCTGGCGAGGGGACGAACGAGCGATTCATTTAATATTCTGCAAAGTGTCGCAAGTTCCGCGCGTCGGAAAATCGTAGAAACCAAAATGACAACCAGTTACAACTTCGTTATCGAGAAACGCGCGGCTCGCGATTTAGTTCTAAACCAACCAAGACTGGTTAGAACGCTGTTGGCTGTTCGCTTAAATAACCGCGGCAACTCGCCTCGACTCGCCTTTATTCCCGATCGCGACTCGCCGCGAATTTCATCGAGCTCGACGGGGCGCAGCCAGCCGGGTTCGATCCGCAACCGTTCGAAACGAAATTTCATCCGCGCGCACGGCAACGTCCGTAGCCAAGAGGCCGACATTAATCTCATCGACGAGATGCCGAGGGTGATTATCGCTAGTGGATCGACTACTCGGTCGGCCGTGTCCCTCGGGCGTGGTGGGCCCACGATGGTTCCACGGCTGATCACGATGGACCGTGAAGGGTAACCGTTGGAAACATTTCGCGTTACCTCCAGGGAGAGACAGAGAGAGAGAGAGAGGGAGAGAGAGATAGGCGATGGGCGAGGGCAGGGTGTAAACGTACACGGTGTTACTTGGTTTCGCAGGGGTGCGAAACGGGGATGGTCGTCGGTGGTAGGCGACAGCAAA
Organism: Xylocopa violacea; assembly: GCA_963969225.1. Lineage (NCBI taxonomy): Eukaryota > Metazoa > Arthropoda > Insecta > Hymenoptera > Apidae > Xylocopa > Xylocopa violacea. The sequence continues at coordinate 30,531,703 of CAXAJV010000004.1, forward strand.
CAGTTTCAGGAATGCGCGGCGTGTGTTTCGAGCGCGCTGATATGATTTAGGAATCGGTGGGCTACGACCCCGCGCGCTGGCAATCCAGCGATCCGGTCGACCTCCGGCTACACCGACGCCTAGCGTTGCGGGATTTGCGTGCTGCGCCGCTAAATGTTTCGCCTCCCTGAAACGCGGCCGCTATACACTGGCGCTGTCCAAGATTTACCGAGCTTACGTGACCTTTCGGCCGCGAAATTAGGCCGATTCATCATAGCCTAGCTGAATGCTTACGCAGGGATACAACCGGCCCCGCTCTCTCTATTCATCGTCCCACGCGATCGCGCGCGCACACACACACACACACACACGCGCGCGAATCGCCCAGCCATTCAGACCCACTCCTCTGTCGAGGCATCCTCGATCGATCTTTCGAAAACCGCTATCGATTACTCGACGATCGCCGTTGGCTGGCTCCGTGAGCTCGACGATGCTCGAAATCGCTTTAGCCGGCCGTTTGCTTGGGAATTCCAAAACCGGTTAACCCCCGGAATCTTTCCGCGAGATATTAGCTGGCAGCGAGTTCCGACACCGCGGGCATGTTTAAATTCTAAATATGCGATGGCGTTGACGTCGCTTCTGGCCCGTGCTAATTACGCAACGTAAACGGGACCGCGAGCGTACAATTCCGCGGACGACTCGATCGTTCCCTTTTCTTTCGTTCCTCGCGTATCGTCGCCGCCCTCGCGATTTATCACCGCGATTATTTATACGCGAGCGACGCTCGTTCGTTGTTCCCGACACGATCGTGCAAAGCCTTTGATTCCGTCGAATAATTTCTAGGCGAAACGACTCGCGAATAAAACGCGGCCTCGCCCAATTGGGTTAATTAATTGCTCTTAATAGCGGAGGATCGCGAGCAGCGAGCATGGCGTAATAAGGGTAGGCGAGCGGACGCGTCGCGATGTCGGTCACGACCGCTCGATATCGGCGAACGCGCGCGGCCTGCGGACGGGACCCTGCCGTCCGAACCTCGCGTTTCGCTGCGTTAATTTTACTATCGCTGTTTTCCGTTCAACTTTTGTAATTCCCGCCCGGTAATCGTTGTACAGGTTGTCGAGCGGCTTTTTCGCCCGGCGTTTTACCCTTCCGCCGCGTCGATCGCGATCGATCGTTATCGTCGAACGAGCTCGGCTCTCGCGTTCGTGTCGACGAGCATCGGGGTTCGCCGTCACCGACGTTGGGAACAAAAATGCGACTCCTCTGTTCGATCGAGTCGAAACCACGTTCTTTTTTTTTTTTTTGCTCTCTCTCTCTCTCTCTCTCTCCCCCTTTTACTACCTCGCCTTGAATGGAGTTCTATGACGTCGTCAACTCTCGACGAAAGAGTTGAAAAATGGAGCACGCATTTTCAATTTCAGGAACAACGTCGAATTATCGTGCGAATCAAATTCAATACGCTCTCGTGGATCTCGATCGGCGGAAAAGTTTCGCTGCACATTCGACGGCTACCCGGAAGAGGTAGCGTTCGCGAAACGCTCGGATTACACGAGCTGGTTTCGAAACGCGGAACGAGGCTTCGAGCGTGTACTTCCAAGTACCGTGAAAAGTTGTACCCGCGAAAGTAACGCTCGAACGTTGAAACCGTGGATGCACGTAATTGCGATCGCGCGAGTCTCGAATATTAAAAACAGAAAATCGTAATAAAACGTCGCAGCCGTGCGGGCGAACGAAATTTGTACAGTTCAACGTGGCCATGATGAATGCTCGTAGACGACTGTAAAATTGCCTCGTAAACAACTGCGCGCAACGGCGTCGCGACCGCGGCAACAAATTAACCGCCGCGCGAATCGTCGCGGGTTTCATCGGTGCCGACGATTGGTGATTAAAATTGGCGAAAAAATTCGCGACTTTCTAAAAAAAAAGCATCGCGGATGAGCGCTCGAAACCATTCCTGGGTCTGCGAAAGAACTTCTCGAGCGGTAACCAGGCTCTCTATCGCTATAGTAACGGAGGCTTGAAAAACCTAGCAAAGTCCTGCTCCCGTGGGAAATGTCCTGTAATCCTAGGAGCTAAATAAGCCGAAGGCAACCGTGGCGGAGGGGAGTACGTCTCGTTCGAAACGATACTCGCACGCCGGGGGAATCGTACCGTTCCTCCCTAATTAACATCGGCCCTTTACTTATCCCGCGCGACGACTGAATACAGGATGGGTAACGGCAGCTGGTCCCTGTGTATCACTGTGATCGATCGAGTCTGCCGGTTGCCCGCGACCACCGTTTTTAATCGATATTTAATAGGAAATTAATTGGAAGATCGAGCGAAGGACCCGGGGCACGTGCGCCAGGATCGTAAATGAAAAATTGCTACTTGAACGATTAACCTTTTATCGTGCGCGGATATCGTCCTGGCGCGGGATTTTTATTAAACTCCACCTGAAAGCGGAAACTGCAGGCAGGTCCGTACAAACAACCGATATGCACCGTTTCATCCCGGTTAATTGCCACCCCGGAATCTCTGCGCCTAGCGGTTGTTTTCCCGCAGCGTTTAATGAAAAACATTCTAAAGCCTGGGCATCAAGATAACGCGGTCGGACGATTCGCAAATTTTTCCGCCCGCCAGAATGTTCAACCGTCCGGCGAGTGTTCGAAAATTCGGCCGCAACGTCGTCGAGCTTGCGAATGGGGGTGGAGTTGGGGGTGCGAGGGGGCGGCAGACCCGAAGAGGGCGGTACGACGAAACATTGTTAAGAGTTCTTGGACTCGTTAACGAGTTTGAACGATTCTACGCGTCGTCGTACAACCGCTGCTTTCTAAGCGGACGCGTAGTTGGCTCGTGTTTATGGTGTTTATCGACTTGGTCCTTCGTCCCTCTCGCTCCGAGGGGCGACGGGGAGGCAGCAGATCTTCCGTCGAATTAAACTCTATCGTCGGCCTATACGCGCGACAAAACTTCCCTGATAGTAAAGCGAACGTCGTCGAGTCTAAACACGTAACCATGCAAAGGTGTTCTTCGCTCACCTGTTCAGAACAGTCGCGGGGGTGCAGTCTGGTGCGTCGGCGAGGGTAGCGGATCGTTCAACGCATCTTTCGAACGCGTTCGCCAAAGGTTCACGTGCAGCCGTCGCCGATACCACTGTGCGACACTAGTATCACTACCACCCGCACCAGCACCGACACCACTATCACCACTACCACTATATATATATATATATATACGTATAGATCTCACCAGTGTCGATATATCTCACAATTATCGAAACGAACGGATCGACTCTGCGAGCCACCGGCGCGGATCAAATCGGTAGCCGTATGCGTGCGCGTACGTCTGCTTTCCACGCTGGCTGCCGCCTCGCGTTTTATCAGGGAACGCAGGGACGCGTTCGCTCTGGCAGCCTCGAAGGGATCACGACGCGAACCCTGTTACGAGTCCGGAACATTACGTCGTTCGAATCCGAGGATCATGTCGAGCCGATCGTACTTGGTTTCGTTCTCCCCTGCTCTATTCTCCTCGCGAGCGACGGATCGTACCCCTCTGCGTCGTCCTGTGCGTCGAGCACGTTGTCGACGAATCGCACGAGCGCGTTCTACCCCTACCGTAACCGGGGTTCGACTGAAGCGAGAACCCAAGTCCGTGGATTCGCGATACCCGAGCGCATGCTCTGACTTTCCTCGTTTCCTCGCTTATCCTCGGCAACGTGTGGGTGCCCTACCCCCCGCGGTACACAGCGGCGCTGTGTCGCACCTATAAAGGGTGGTCAAGAAAATTCTCGCGGAATCAAAAGCCCATCGACCGAGTCGTTCGCGCCGTCGAAAAACCTCGCGAGTTTCCTGGCATCTCTAACTCGATTTCCAAACTGGGGAAACTGCCTGGAAACGCGGCAGACCGTTTCTTGTAACCCTTTGTAAACGTCCCCGCTGTCTCTCCCTTCCTCGCGGGTGCCGCGCTTTCTATTTCCTTTTACGTCGATGCCCATTTTCCTCTTCCGTCACGTCGGAATAACCGAGCGTGCGTTTTTACGCGTCGCCTAGTTACGCCGCTATTTTTTCTCTCCCTCGCGCTCTCTCTCTCTCTCTCTCTCTCTCCCTCTTTTCTCTTTTACGGCACGACGAGAGACCGACGACTTTCAAGAAGAGTTCCCTTTTTTATGCACATCACGGGGAAGAAGGTCGAGATGCATTTCGAATTTCATCGCGCCGAATATAAGCAGCGAGCGTGTTATTTAACGGCGTCTCTTTTCACAGGTGGTGATATTTTTATACCCGGGATATCAAACGCGGGATCGCCTCTTCGAATCCGCGAGTGCAGCCACCGGCAGGGACTCGCGTCCCGTGACGTCTTGGAAAATATGACGCGATACAGGTTAACGCGGATTAAACGGTCGCGCGTGTCGCGCGTCGAATTAGAGGGAAGAAAGTTTCAGATGCGCAGGGGCTGGCCGTCGTATCTTTTCACGCGCGAACGCGACGCCCTGCGAAATCAGGCCAAATCGCGTTACTTAATTACGTCCGTTACGGGACACCGTGCATCCGATTTTACGAATTTTCCCAACGGCAACTTTTAACGATCCCACGCCAGCAGCTCGTTAACTTTTATGGCCCCCGCCGCGCGACTGCCGACCGAAGCGTGCGGGGAGAAAAGAAAAAAAAAAAAAAAAAAAAAAACAGGCGAAAAAAAGACCAGTTTCTAATTTTCGCGCGTTCACGCGTTTTTATAGCTTCTTCGAAAGGGCGCACAACGGTCGGCTGTTTTTCCACGATTTTCCTGCCCACCCCTCAGCACCGTTCCCACTCGGATCTCGCGTAAGCAGCGCACGCGACTCTGTTTTTGTTTCGCGATTTTCGAACGTTCCGCGAACCCTTCGCGAGAGTCTATGCAATATGTACGGACGTGGGAATGAGCGGTTCGGTCGCGGACGTGTTATCAACGTGATCTGGTGGCGAACCTATTTCGACGCGAGCACGCTACCTGAGAATACTAAAGGAGGACACTGGCGTGCGTTCTGGGGAATCTGTTCTAGAATCGAACAGGGGAAAAAGAACGCCATATATAATTAAAGAATTGTACGTGCAATCATTCCCTAAGAATTTTTCTATCGAGTATTCGTCCATCATTTCGCGACCTCGTGGAAACTTTTCGTCCGCCTACTTATTATTACTGCGGCTCTAATGAATTTTTCTATTTCCCGCAAAATTTTCTCTCTGATATATTTGTTTCATTAGAGAGTACGGGAGTTGGTAACGGAGAGCCATATTTTGAACGCAAATTACTATAATCCTGTAAAACATCAGATAGACGAGAACCTACGCGTGTAGAAGAAAAACCCTGTTATCGTGATTTTGCGTAAAAAAAAATGGAATATCGCGTGTCACGCGTAATTTGTGTATTCGAATATGGAGGATGCGTGTAGAATTATTCGCGAAAATGATGTGATTTATCTCTTGCGCTTCATCAAAAATCGGTTCAAATTCTTCTCCATCTCGGTGCATGTGAAATATCGTTTCCAAGGAATGCGAATTTGACAAGCTAATTCTAACCATTATTGATTTCGTCATCAATAAAACACTTCTCGATTGCCTTGAGAAAGAAGAAATTTGATCTGACGATTGAATAATTAACAAGACAAGTGATTAGTTAATAAGACTTTAATGTAGTTCCAGAAAATCAAAATTCGCGACCTTGTGCTGGTCTATGAACTTTCTACATACGTCATCTATTTTCAATGAACGAGAACCTCCTTTCACAGTTAAGAGGACGTTTAAAATTGAGCGAAACGAGTGATTTGGCTTCGGTTAACCCTTTGCACTCGAACGTCCCCTCTGAGGGGACATCAGAATTAATTAATGATTACGGAAACTCAACTATTTCCGCCATAACTTTTTGAGGAATCCACGTTTCTTTAAAGTTTTCTATCGCTGGGAAACGTTAGCAATAGAAACAATTATAATAGAAATTATTGCTAACTTCCGAGAAGGCTTCGAGTGCGAAGGGTTAAAAAACGTTGGATTCCGTTCGACGACTTGCAGACCGAACCAAATGATGTATCCGATCGTTACACGTTTCACGCGTAACCAAAATCGCAACGGATTGTCCGTGCAACGCCGCGAAAAAATGAACGAATTGAAAATTCGCAAGACGACCTCGTTATCGGGTGCACTCGTTAGCGTGCAGGTACGAAGGGCTGCGCAACGCGGATAGCCGCGGTTTACAGAGGAAAGCCCCGCGAACCGATACTTCCCAGCCGCAGTGGTCATTATTTCGCCGTAACCTGCCGCGCTCCCGAGACATTCGCATTTCCGCCGTTACTTTTTTCTCCTCTCGTTCTTTTCTATATTAGCAAACGCGCGGCTTACAGCGGTCGTTTACTCGCTATTACGAACAATGGAATCGATTCGCCGGACGATTTGCGCTTATATACCATCTCCTCCGTCCAGCCCCGCTGTTCCACCCTTCCCCAGCTTCCAATTTTCAGTTTAGCGAGAACCGATGCGAGTATCGACATCCCCGCTTATTTGCACGTTCGCTCGGTTTTCTATTAATCGACGACCCTACATTATCCTATTTAGTAGTGGCGTCGCTCCCCCATTTTTTGCCCCGTTTCCGCGGTCAAATCGCAGCCTCACCCTCTGTCGGAAGTGACACGAGGTCGCGTGGACCTCGAGAGCTGAATCTACGAGAGACCTTAAAATCTCGCAAGAGAAACGAACGCGCATCCGAAAGCTGCGAGCAACGATAGCTAAAAATTAAAAATGTAAATTACCAGGTGCGATTAGATAATTCCGTATCCTGAAATTCCATACTGGCCGGATAATTAAAACAATTTCAGTTGAATCACGCCATCTTGGTCACGAAACTGCCAGATAACGATAACACGGTCCTCCTAAAGTGGCCATCAATTCGTACGAAAATGTGTGACCGTGGAAAAATAGAATTCTGGCCAGAGAAGACCGCGACACCGGGATGGGAGCATCGCGAACGGAACGAAACCGGGGCCGGTATTATTTTTCCAATTGTATTTTATTCTTATTGCACGCGTCTGGCCCAGGCGCGAGTGTTACGATACGCTTTCACCGGTCGATAATCCACGTACAGCCTTGAACTTGATAGAGCGGAATGAAAAAAGAGAGAAAAGGAAAAAGGAACGCAGGGCGAAGGAAATCTCGTGTCGCAATACGGTAAAAAAGAAACGAACCATCGACGCGCCATGGACGGAGAAGGTGGGGCGCGCAACGGTGTTCCTTTGGCGGGGAAAAAGGAAAAACAGAGCCAGAGGAGGGGAGAGGTTGGTAAAAATTTCGCCAGCGACTCATCGCGAACAGGTTGATTCGGGGTAAGTAAGCCTGTGGCGCGAACGAGGCCGCGACGTTGAAAACAGTCCGCTCCTTCGAGGACAATGCCGGTTTTACCATCGCGCTTGCTACTCGAATAATTAACGCCGGTGCGACGTTTATAATTAATACAGCTCATTATCGCGACCGAGGCTCGAATTTCGTCGCGTCGAATCGTCAGATGGTCGACCTAATTAACCGGCGCCATTTACAATCGGAATCGAGGCGCGGCGAAACGAATCCGGCCGCGGTAATTTTCCCGCGCCAATTACGAATAGGCACGATCCACGATTATTCGTGCCGCGCTCATCGTTCGCAGCCGCGTAACCGTTCGAACGGTTCGAGGGGCGCTTTGTTGCCAGGCGAACGCGCCTTTCCGAACAGCCTAACCCGAGGATCTTATTGCATCCCTTCTCTTCAGACCCCCGCGACGACGGTATTCCACCGGCTAATCCGCTATGCGGATAGACTCGCCATCTTGGAATTCCGGAAGCCTCTCGCGGAAGTTTCGCGAGTTCCGCCCAGTAAGTTTGTGTATCGCGGTATTGCAGCTGACCGAGCTTGCCTAGTTTCCGTCCGACGATCTTCCTCCGCACCCCTCCGCCACGTCCCCCTCGACCTAGCCACCCCCTCGTTGGACCAAGGGACCGACGAAATAGTTGATGGGGTCGGGTGGCAAGAAATCGAAAGTGCACGCGTGGAATTACGCTCGGTAGGTGGTAGGAGGAAAAAGCATCGACTCGTGGGAGAACGCGTCTCACCCCTTTTCCGAGCGTGGCGGCGCGCAGCAGCGGCGAAACACCCTCGAGACCGGTCTCGAGGAACAACGAAAAATTTCGTCTTTTGTTTAAGCGATTCGTCGAGCTTTGTTCCCCACGGTTCTCGCGCAAAAAGCGTATTAATACGGTCTGGCAGTTCAGTTTTTAGCGGACGTGCCGCTGCTCCGCTAAAGTTGTAGGCCACCTGTGTTGTCGGCCTCGTTAGGGGTAGTTAAACGCGCCGTAGGGAACCGCTTCCAGACACGCTGTTACATGGGAATGAATTTTTAAATACCACTCTCATTTCGTGGCCCGTTCGAAATTTTCTATCCGATTTTTTCTCATTTCGAAAATTCTTGGCTAAACGTTGCGCCGATCTGAATATTGCAGGGTGCGCGCGGGCGCTCTTTAAAACGAGCCGGGGAAGAGAGAAGGAGGTCGAGTGGGAGGATAAGCTTTTTTGAATAGCTGAAAATACAAGGCAGAAAACGACAAATGAGTTTATCAACAAATTATTCAGCAGACTTTTAAAGAAAAACTGCCGAGATAACGAGAAGAGGAGAATTATCCGTCGCTGCGACTTGTCGTCGTGGAGTAAAACGCGAGCTACGAAAGTGACAACGACCGGGTCGAAAATTCATTCGTCCAACGAATAATAAATAACTAGTTATCCGATAAGTTAGCATTCCGTGCGGGTGGTGAAAAATTCAGTTTCGAGACGTTTCTTCGTAACTTTCATCCCGCGGGACTCAACATTCGGAATATTCCCGTCGTCGAGGGCCACGTCCCCCGTCCCTTGTAATTACGATCTGCTAAATCACGTAGCGAATAATCGAATTTTTTATTTTCCTCGCTCCGCTGCCGCGTCAACTGGCAAGGAAAGAGGGACAGAGAGGGGAGAAATTCTGGAATCGTCCGGGAAAACGCAAAGGGCGACGCCGTGTAGCGGCGCGGCGCGGCGCGGCGAAAAGAGTGGGGCGAAGGGTGAAACGAGGGAAGAGGAAACTCGTTTAACGACCGTGCCAGCGAGCTGATACACCAACGACACGGAATACATCTGCAACGAGATGCAAATTGCGGACTTACGAAGTATTGTTACGGACGTGCGACGGCATGCGCCGCAAATAATAAATCGAGCGATACCCGACACGCCCGTCCCGCTAGTAGCGGAGGCGTGCAACAATTCCGGCCGAGCGCCGGCGGAAGGAGTACGGACCGATGTTTCTTCGAATTCGCGTCCGCCGCGATTCTGATTTAACGTAAAGAGGGGACGCGAGGGAAAGAGCAGCGCCGTGGAAGCCGTTCCGAATATTACGAAACCGGGCACGGATACCGCGAGAGCCAGCCGGATTCGGCGAATTGTGTCGGGGAAAGCGAGCGAACCCCTCGGTTGGCTACTTCCGAGCGGTTTAGCGCGTTTCGGAAACTACGCGGCGGTAGACGAGACGTGGCAGAAGCCTTCTCCCGCAGCCAACGTCCTCTCTCTCTCTCCCTCTCTCTCTCTCTCTGTTTCTCACCCTCTGGCGCCCCTCGGCTCCAGCTGGTCCCTATGGCAACGCACTTAAGCTCGCTTTAGTATTTCAGCCCGTGGGAGAGAGGGTTCGCCGGGTTCCCTCTCAGCCTTTCTCCTGGCCGACCCCTCGACGACGGCCAACTATTGTCCAAGCAGCGGCGTCGCACTGGGCCAACTTGCTCTTTCCGCTTTAACCAGCCGCCCGCCCCTTTTCGATTTAACTCGCTCACCTGTTTCCTCTCCGTCTTGGCCACGAGTCGCTGCTGCTCCTTCGCCTCGTCCTCGGCCACGGTTCTGTGTCCGGGCGCGCGTCTCCCTGGATGCGCTTTTACGTCCCGTCCACTGCTCGTCCACGTCTACGTCCAGAGGACGTACCGTCGTAATGCTCTTAACAGCTTTGAAATTAGTTTCTTTCGTCCTTCAAAATTTCTCCTCCCTCTGTAATTCCTTCTCCCTCCGTCTCTGTCCTGAACCGTGTTCCACGTAGTTCGCGGTCCACGCGCGTCTTGCCCCGATTCTCCGCCCCCCCCCCCCCCTGCCGCTTTCCAACCACGGATCCGTGCTTCTTTTGTTCCCTCCCTCGCGAAGCGCCCGGAGAATTTAACTAAACAGCGTCTTAAATTGCTCGACTAACGAGAGACGACGCTCAGCCATTGCGCGAGACTCGCGGACGAACGGTTCGCCGTTGCTCGTCGTCGTTCGACGTGGACGCGATCAGGGGTTGAATTTTCGACTGGACGCCGTTGAAAATCGCGGCGGAGCTACGCGAACCGAACGGATAAATCATCCCGTGGCGGGCGATACGATCGTCCGAGATGGAGTTCGCGGTGTAAGCAAAGTTTTACAGCCGAATGTTCCCCTGACGCCTCGGATGAAATACGCGGCGGAACCGCGATCCATCCTGCTCGCGAGTCGAACGTATCGACGTCGAATAATAGTCGCGGGCAAACTGGATGTTTTTCTCCGACGGAAATTCGCAGGCCCTTCGTCCTGTTTCACCCTCTCGCGGTGCAGGCGGAAAATCAATACGCGATAACAAGGTGGCGAAATGCCGCGCCGATAAGGATGATATTTATTGCCGGCGTTAATATACATCTCGTACCAGCGGCGAGCAAAAAGACTGTAGAGCCTCCCTTAATGAGCACCGCGGAGTTTATTACACCCGCGCTTAACGGGGATTAAGACAGCTTTAAAAAGGGACGCTGGTGGAGCCTAGACGCTGTAAAAGCGCGCGACTATCCCCCGCTAAACGCCTACGTACGTGCGTTTAAAACGTTTCTTTCCGTTTGTTCGTCGAAAAATTGGTTTAACGATCGATCCGACAAGCTCAATCGGTGGAACGATGTCTCGTTAACGTCCTTGGTTATCATATTTCTTCCACTATCTCGACGCGATACGTGGACGATGGTTAAAGGGTTGTACAGCTTCGCGGATACAGCGTATTCAAAGTAGCTGCCCCTGGCACGTTTACGATGTCGATAAATCTAACCATATTTCACTTTACTTACAAGATCTTTCAGGCTGACTAAACACAAAACAGCCCTGGATTCTACATATTTGCTGTGTCATACGTAAACTTCCGTTATATCTGGCGTCCCATCGACTAATCTACGAGCCCGTGGTAATAAATCGACCTCGATCAGATGCGCCTCCGATTTAACCCTTCCGTAACCATCGAAATTTATCTCGCCCCGATAAGCAGTCGTATATCTTGAAAAAAGTGTGTACATTTAAATGCAAAGTTACCCGTAATGGCAATTGCTTCGCGTTCGTCTAGAAACTATCAAGTTGCTCGCAAAGAAGAGGACGCGTCTGGCTGGGAAAAGAGCCGAAGGCTGCTGCAGGATTAACCGTCCAATTTCCCCGCGCAACCTTTTATTATCATTCCTTACGCGAAGCTGTACGGTCCCGGACCCTGCTTTCTACAGTTTTTAAAATAACGCAGTGACGCGCATACGTACTTCCGGCTAATTAGATCGTTGGAATAAAATTAAACGAATCGTTGATTCTCGTTCTTCGTACAGCGCTTATATGATCTCAACCGCTCGACGGGTCGATTGAACGAAACGAAAATGATTTCCTTTCCAACTTCGAGAACATAATTTATACGTCGCGATTCGACAGCCCTGCGGAGAGCGTTAGGGTGCACGAGGGGAATTAAATCTGCGCATGTCCCAAAGATGTCAAGGGGTTAATCTATACAACGTATCGACATTTGTGTACCATCATCCCTCTTCTGGTATTCCGCGCTTGCGAATAAAGTCGATTTGATAATAACAATGGCAAACGTGTCTGGGAAGGCGAACGAACGGCACACGTAATCCCAGGAATCGGATCGAACTCGTACGTGCAATATTTGATACTGGACAAGGCTCGTGACGCGAAAACGTAGGACGGCGACAGCCACCTTGGAAGGAAACGCTGCGATAATAAATATGCCCAGCGCCGGCAGCCATAAATCCCGCGTAATTGAATTTTCAACATCCATAACTGGTCGTCGCCGGTGCGACCTCAGGAAATAGGATGGGATGTATCTTAAACCGAGTGGGATCGTTCCTTTCTATTCTCGAAACGGCGCAATCCCTTCCAAGCCCTCTTCGATTAAAACGCCGCCACACTTCCCAGCCCCACCCCCTCGAACCGCTCCCTTATTCGTTTCCCTTCTTCCCCTTTTTTCCCCTCCGCCGAGCTCCCTCGATTCTTCGATGTTCGCGGGGTGGAACAATTTTTAATTCGCTCCCCAAACCGATTCCTTAGCCTCCCGCGCCCTCGCCCGCTCCTCCTCGACTCGTCCGCTCGCTATCCGTCTCCGTTGCCCGGGCTCCTCCCTGCCGCTCGTTTTCTTTCTTCGGATTCTCCGGAAAGCGAAGAGTTCCTTTGACGGGAACATCTAATCAAGGATTTCTTCGAGGCCAGAACCCTCGTCCCGCCAAACTGTGCAACCTCTCTTTCTCTACCCCCGCCCCTTTCGTTCCTCTCACGGGTTCACCCGTAGCGGGACCAGCCGTGGAAAACTTTGATTGTGCGAGAGTCCGCCGTGCGCGGCCCAACCTGGGAGAAGAATCGTTCTGGGACAGCCGAATGCGATGGAATTCCGCTCGATTGGAAACGCAATCGCACGATGTCTCCGGGTGTACCTTTTAGCGCGGATGAATCAGGGCCACCCCTGCAACATTGCCGGTCGATGGGAAATTTCGTACGCGAAAAGATCGACTCGTGGAGTGTCGCGGAATCCGCCAACTCGTCGCGAGGTAACGCGCGGAGATCGTGGACCAGCCGTGACGTCAGAGATTACGATAAGCCCTCCCAGAGGCGAGAAACAAATGACGTACTAACTGCATATTAACCGAACTGCCGGAATATCCGTCGACTCCGCCTACTGTCCGGGGAGAGCCACGCGAGTGCGCTATCTACTGCGCTCCCGGCCAAACTTTCCCCACTGGCATCCTACGCCTGGGTAATTGTCTTTTGCCTTTCTTGCTTGATTCGGAATTCGCCGTTGTCGTTTTATCGATAACTCTATCTCTCTCTCTCTGTCTCTCTATGTCTGTCTCGTATTTCTTATTACCCATCTACGTGGCTAGTCGTTCAGGATAAATCAGACGTACGTGTCCTAATGGAGAACGTGCCCCAACGCATTGTCGAGTCAGTGAACGAAGAAAAATTGTTATCAATTGTAGTCTCGTCTGTACTGTCAATCGAGTACGTCACACATAACGTCCAAGTGAACACGCAAGCATCAATTGATGCAGTACGCTTTTGTCAATAAAAAAAGGTGACACAGGGATCGCTTTTTTTCCCCTCTCTCTCTCTCTCTATCTGTGTTGGCTTGTTTGACGTTCGTCATTTATCTCGTAGAGAATGATGTCGGTCGGTTCGAATGTGCATTTTAATTTTCGCTGTAAATTTCGTTAATTTAACCTCGTCGATATATTTTACGACGCATCCGCCGTGTATAATGGTTATTGTTTATCGGCGAGTTAATTTAGCGAGGCACGTTTATTTGGTGAATCGCTGATACGCGTAATAATAATTGTACACCGATATTTCTTAAATTTCATAACACAACGATGCCCTTTAAATTTACTTATACAATTTCGTTGGTTCGAAAAATGTTGCTGCACAACGAAACACGTCAGTCAACCACGTTCTACCGTCTATTAAGTTAATAAAGAGGATATTTTTGCTCGCACAAGCGCTGCCAGAGAAAGAAACTCCCCCATCTAACTAACCGTATGTTACCGGTAATCGAACGAGGAACAAAAAAATAAAAAATAAACTAACTTTTGATGGACTCGTCCGAGCTTTAAATAAGCCGCGAACGTCGCATGCGGTAAGCGCGGCGATCCATCAGGACGCGCGTGAATTCGCGCGTTTGAATCATTCCTTCGTACGCGATATTCTTGCCCGGTCATTCGTCTGTTTCCATGGTACTTTTTCTACTTCTGAACCGGCGCATATTTCACTGAGACGAATCCTGCCGCGCACGTACGTATTCATAGAACGATGTTTCTCTCGCGGCGGGAAGAAACTTTCCGGCCATAAGTTTACACGGCGTCCTGCGTTATTCATTACCCTCCGCGTTTCGTCGGGACGCGGCGGAATTAAAACGACGGGCAATACCGTTGAAACGGTAGCGATCGTTCGGCATTCATATTAACCGTCCCCTTCGTTTCGTTTAGCCCTGGGAAAGAGGCAAAAGAGGTAAACGCGGTGTGTCGCGGAACGTCTCCGAGTAGCGGGGGATCTCTTGATTCCCGTATGCAAATAAGAGCGTGCATAATGAAAAATCTGCGCGAGAGAATGGCCCCGTTCTTGCTCGGCGTTGCCTCGCGTAAAGTATCATATTTCTGGGAATCTTAAGGACGAAAATTCCGGGAGAGTTAAGAGGATCATGGTAACAAGAGTGTAACGAGATGCTCTCAATTTTCCATAACAAGCGCCGGTACAAACTACGTCCCCGGTGTTTTTTTCTCTTTTACAGACCAAAAGGGTGGCGGGGAGGGGTTGCGATGGAAGCTCGCGTATTCGCGTTAGGGGAGGTTCGCTTTTTAAAATAAAAAGGCTCGTCGTGTACATTTTATTGGGCGATCGGTGCATTGAAAATGTTGTGACAACGCGTTTACTTAAACTTGCCGGCTACATCTACCCTCTAATCTGAAAAATAAAATGGAAAGTTGGATTAAAGCAAAATCGGGGGCTGCGGTTGTCGCTCAGCTTCTTCTTAGCTTCTTCCTCTGTGCACCGGGGGATGGTCGTTCAGCTGATCGCACATGGGCGGGAAATCTCGGGATGTTGCAACTGTAAGCGTTCTAAAACTCAAGCAGAACCATCAGAACATAAAAAATTGCGTGTATGCGTATAAATACAGAGACGTAGAATTCGATGAGCCCTTCTGCTCTTTCATTTGCTTTAATAATACTTTAACGAGTGTACAGTATCTTGAATAAAATCGTATTCCTCCTGAACTGTATAATTATGTAGAATCTCCAGCTCTGCACATTTATACGTGAACAGTAAAAATGAGCGATGAAAGAAAAAACGATCGAGATACACTGGTGGTGGTGGTGACGGTGGTTTTCTTCAGCGTGTCTCGATCAGACGCGCATAATTACGTAGAAAATTTCAGACTCTACACATCTATACGCGAATGGTAAAAATCGAAAACCAGAGAGACAGGATCGCGATACACTCGCGGTGGTGGTTCGCTTCGGCGTATCCCGATCGTGTAGTCGAAGAACGATCGTGGTCCCAGAGCGGCGTCGTTGTTCCAAGTTCCCGCGGCCTCGATCTACGCCTCGTCCGCTTTAACCTTCTCCGTCTGGGCCGACATGGTGTCCTGAGATACTTCCGGCTCGTGAATGCCCATCCATTTGCATCGCTTCTGCAATTCTTGTCGGTACCTAAAGAGGGGCGGGCGAGAAGGGGAGAAGGATAATCGTTTCCTTTTGTATTCGCGTCCGCGATATCGCGAGTGGAATCGCGAATGGTTGGTTACCTCGGATGATTAATCGCGTAAATCCACGGGTCGATACAAGACACCGTTTTGGCGAACATGGCAGGCAACATCGTGGTCATGGGCGTTAAAAGGTCTCTGCGAAAAGTCGATCGACGTATTCAAGCCGTCGCGTTGCTATTTGCATTCGATTATTTTCTAACGATCGTTACCGATTGCCGAATGCCCCGATCATCGCGACCGTCGCGTACGGCGTCCAGGCTAGAAGGAATAGGAAGAATATGGTGAACGCCACTTTCGCGATTCTCAGCTCGACGCTCCTCTCCTTGTCCTGGTTCGACACCAGCGACTTCACGTTCATCTTCTTCGCCTGTGGAGCAGAATCATCGAAAATACAGTGGAACTCTGTTCGTTCGAGCTCGCCGTGGACGACTCGCTACTCCCGTCAGCTTCAGTTTCGAGTAGTAAAGTGTTCGGCTGACCTGCTCCTTCAGCATTTTCTCGTGACTGCGAATGGATCTAAGTAGCTGGGAGTAAAAGTAGACGATAAACGTCAGCGGAATCACGTAGGACCATATGAAGATACAGACGACGAACACCTTGGTATCTTGATCGTCCGTAAGGTAGTCGAACGTGCAAGTCGTGAGGAAGCCCTCTGGAACGGGAAAGACGAACACGTACCAGACACGCGAAACTCGCCAACGGACAGGATAGAAGTGAAAACCGGAGCGTACGATCTCTGGATGGTTTCTTACCGGTAGTGTATCGACCCCAAATTCTCAGAAGCGGTAAAGTACTGAACGGAGTTACCCAGAACCACGTGAGCGCGATGATCACCGCCGCTTGTTTCGAGTTGAGTCGTCCATCGATCGGGCAGGAAATGGTCCTGCGGAAAGAGTTTAGATCGGTAACCAGGACCCTTTGAACGGTAACCAAAGCGAGAGACGGTTAACCTGTATCGATCGAAGGCAATGGCGGCGTTCGTGATCGCTTGTCCCATCCCGGAGACCGAGCCAAACATGGCGAATACGTCGCACCCGATCTCCCAGCCGATCATGCGTTCCAGGAAGCTGTTCACCAGAAACATCGGCATTTCGAAGGCCATTATCACGTCGAATATCGCCAGACTAACGATGAACATGTTGGATGGTGTCCTCAGCGATTTCGATCTGAAACGGTACGGTCCGTTTCAGTCGGTACGAATGCGTACGAGATGCGAGCGAGGGTAAACGATCGTAGGTACGATCCGAGAGGGAAAAAGGGGTGTGCAGGATCGATAGACGCGCGCGTGTGTCCTCCGCGCTTCATCGAGGGAGGGCAGCACGACTCTGCCCTCCGCGAGCGAAATCGCATTCGACGAGGAAGCGCGCGTCGAGTCGCGGCAGAATACGAACTGGTAACTTACGTGCTGAATATCCAGACGACGCAAAAGTTCCCCACGACCGACATCACTAGCAGTATTAAATAGATGAGCGCGAGTCCGATGTGCCAATATTTCGCGGGCGCGATGAACCCTCTCCAATGGGGGTGCACAAGCTCGGAATGCTCCGGCGGCACGTTCCATCCCAGGAATCTCTCTCGCATCGACGGTACGTACCTGATTGGTAACAACAGTAAAACGAGACAACGTTTAATCACGATGCGCGCACGATGAAGAAATTGGGGGTGGGGGTGGTCGCGCGTACGCACCCCGCTTCGTCGCCCATGAAGGCCAGTGGACCGTTAACGAGAGTCTCGTTGTGCAACAACATCCCGGCACGACTCGAAGACTTGACGCTCGATGCACGGGACTCGTGGTGCCACGGTGAACGAAACGACGGACGAATCGGCGCGCGGATTCCAATGTCCTCTGTACGAACCGCGTGCGCGAGAGGCGAAGAAAAAAAGAGGTCTGTACGCTGGTGGTACTCGCGTTCGAAAAAGGGAACAAGGTGTGATGCGCGCACGGCTTGAAGTGAGACGCGGCTGGGGAGGTTTCGACTACGTTCCGCAGCTCACTTGACTCCGTCTACCGCGATCCTTGCCTTTTATACGATGCACGGATCGCGATCGGGACTAGCGTGCCGCTTGAGAGTTTAATTCGATTTGCGATTTACGAATACGAGAAACCTTTTGTTCGGCTGAGTCTCTACGGTCACGCGAGCCGATCTTCGCAGCTAGCGAGCACCCCCTTCGTGCTCGCGATGCCCTTTCGCGACGTTTCTTAATCCGCGACGAAGGTCGCGGTATCGCGGAGAAGGACGTATCCTCGACAGCGTAGGAAAAGTTGGCCGGCTCGTCGAGTGGCTCGTCGCGCTCGTCAAAGGGTGGCCCCGTAGGTGGGCGCGAGGCGGGTGGTCGACGCGCGCGAGAGGGATTGAAATTACGAGGGTGCAGGCTCGCTCTCGGGATCGATTGGACGCGCGCTGTCAATCTCGTAATCGAGGGCTCGTTTTGTTATCGGTTTAACCGAATAACGCTCTCGAAACCGATCGAAAATTCAGAGAAATAGCGGCGCACGTCGGTCAGCGTCCTGAAATTTCACGCTGGTCGGCCGCCGAACGGCTCGACCGACCCACCCTTAGCCCCGGCTGGTCGGTGCCGCTCGGACCAGCCCGCAAACCATTTTTACACGCGGTCGCCGCCGCTCCGTGGCGTCGCGCGAAATTCATCCGGGGAACGCGCACATCGGCGGCGGTGGTCCGGTTTTCCAAGAGCCACCGCGGCATCCGCGGCCTTCGCGCATCCACCGGATTAAATCATAAAATTGTCGCGGAACTGCGCGCTGATTTACGAGGACGGGTCCGCCGTGGCGGTGTGCGAGCCGCTGGTTTCCAGTCGCTGGCCAGTTAGCCGGCTGGCTGGTGCGTTGCCTCCGGTGGAAACCGCGCGAGGACGATTGGCCCGTCATAAGCGCGTCCGCGCGAGAAGATACAGTCGTCCTCGAATAGGAGACCGAAAGAACGACGACGAAACGCGGACGGGGATAGGACACGGGAGGATCAACGCGGGAGGGCGGCGGGTGGAACGGAGCGCGCACACCGCCGGACGGGGGTGAGTTTCATTCCGCGCGTGGCAAGAGGGAGTAGCAGCAGGACGTTTTTCACGATTCAACAGATATATTTACGAGCTTTGTTCGTCCGTGTAATTCCCGCGACTTATAAAGCGTCGCCGGCATTGTCCGCGGTGGAAATCCAGCGGGAAAATTGAATGACAAACAATGGGCCCAACCGAGGCCGATTATGGTAACAATGTGAACGGTGGCGACCGGTGACGCCGGTTCTCATTCTACCCTCTTTCTCGGTCCCCGCGCCATTCGAACGCGCTCTCTTCTTCGTCGTTCCCTCGGTTCGTCCGAGGTACCCGTCGCGTCCATCATCCCTCATTGATCGTCCCTTCCCTCCGCGCGCGTCACGTGTATCGGTCGAAATAGCCGCTGGTCCGATGGTCCGTCCTCGTACTTTCGATTTTCCGCCGCGCATATCCCGCAGTTTTGTTTCGTCGCTCGACTAGATGGATCCGTGTACACAGAGAAACGCGGCAGCACAATGCCTTGTCGCTTCGAAGAGATAAACATTTCTAAGCGCGTTCGCCTCTCTTTGTCCTCCCCTGACAAACCGTTTCCCCGATCCCCGTCCGATCTCGCGGATCTCGCATTCTGGTTCTGTTTAGCGCGTCCGTTCGTCGGCCAATGTTCGTTTCGTTGGTCCGATACGGGAGGAAAAGGATCGATCGCGGTGAGACTGAGATTCCTGGCCAGCATCCGATGCCAATTCGCCGGGGCGTTCGCCGCGAGGACGGTTCCGATGGGAACCACCTCTCTCTCCGTACCGCGATCGCCAGTTTCGCCATTATATTTTCACGGTACGCGTGAATGTTTCCCCAGCGATTTTCCGATTTTTGTCTAGCGTTGTCATCGCTCTCCGGGTCGCGTACGGATCGATATCTACTCGGCAGTCGTTGGTGGCCCAATATTTCCTCGAGTTCGTCGACGCGTCTCGTTCCACCCCTCTCTGTCTCCCTCTCTCCCGTTCAACGGTTCACCGGAAGGATCGACAGTCGCGAATGAAATTGTCGTGGCAACTCGTCGTAGAGATAGGAATCCCGTCGTCGTTCCGGCTTCTCCCGTCGGTGCATCGTCTCCCTCCACCCGCGCCCAGTTCCCGTTTCCGCGTTTAGTTTCCGCCGTTCTTTCCCTCAAACGTTCGCCACCGGCTCGAAATATCCTGCTGGTAAACCGTCGCGATAGTCGGCCCGCGAAGCGGCCCGAACGAAGAACAAAGGCATGCAGATTGGAGAGACGCGGATTAACAAGGATTAACGCTAATTGGGCAGCCGCGCCGCTGGGTTGTCGTCGTCCTCCTCCTCCTTCTCCTCCTTGTCCACGGTTCGCGGTATGCAGTCGCGTCGCTAATGGTAGCTTCTCGCGTTCCTCTTCCCCCAATTTCCGTATTCTCCTTCCATGCAGTGAGTTCCATATACCGTAACTAGAGAGAGAGAGAGGGAGAGAAAGAGATTCCATGCCACGAGCTGTGTGCAGATTGACACTTTTTTTCCGATTCAAGAGCCATCCCGATTATTCAAATCGCGTCCCACGAGTGAAGCCGGCGGGGTTTACCGGGACAGGAGAGAGGCGGCGTTCTCTCTATATACACTACGCCCGGAGAATTCTCCTCTCGTTACGGCGAAATCAATTCGGCGTCTCCGTTAATCGCGCGCTCTCCTCCCAGCGGGATACAGTGTCTCCTGATTCGCGGCTAAATCGAAATTCGATCGACTTCCCGGGGAAGACTTTGTGATCGGGCCATGCAAACGATTCCGCGAGCTACCACTGATCCAACGACGACGACGACGACTGCGTCGCGGCAAACATCGGGGGGGCGTTAACGAGCCTCATTATACGTCGACGAGGATGAATAATAACGTTCATCCACCGTTGCGTCTGCCATCGTGTCTTTCCCGACGCGTACAGCGCGGTACTTCACTCTTGTCCGATCGTCTCTCCGTTCGACGATCGCAATTTCACGATTTGCACGCAATTATATCGCACGCGACACAGATTACACGAGCGAGAGTGTAGACATAAACGCGCGCAAGTATCCGGGTCTTCATCTCGCGCACGATAAACCGTATTATGCTCGCTACTTGTCTCGCTCCCACTGATACGTACATCGCGGATCTGCTGGTGTTGTTATCTTTCCCCGCGCGGGAACCTCCGCGCTCTTTGTTCCGGATGCAACGATGCAGCGAATCAACCGTGTACGGAGGAACATTAGAGGCGAACGTGATAACATCGAGCCGTCGCGGAAAAAAGATCGCCCCGGGATACGATACAGTCTCGTAAAAGATGGAAGCGTGTTTTATGACGGCCGCGTGAAATTATGCGAATAAGTCGTTTCGAATACGTAGACGGAGGAAGATCTCTTTGCGCGTCTGTAAAATGTTGAACGCGATAATCGATTAACTTCTGACCCGACAGGACTCGCGAAATTGTGCAAATCGACTCGCTGGAGCTTCGCGATCGTCGTTGCGTGTATTTCGATAAACATCTCGAGTTATAATTTCAAAATACACCAAAATATACAGGAATATCGATATCGTACAATAGAAAAGATTCGTCGATGTATGCACACAGTAGATCGACAAGAAAATGCTAGAAAATGTCGGTTTCTCGACTGGTGAACAGCACAGTGGAATAAGTTGGTCACTGGTCAGACACGCTTCGGCCCACCGCAGTAGTTGATCGCGTCTCGGTCGCGCGAGACGCCTTAGCCCGTTTTTATCCCGCGTTACAGCCACTGAGCGTTTATTTCAACCCCCGTCGAGTTTCGTTCCGATCTAGTCGCTTAAAGTGAAAGAGGAAAGGGTAGAGCGAGAGACGGCAAGAGGTTTCAGAGCGAACCGCGAGTTTCACGGTAAAAATGCAAAGTCGAAAACTCGAGCCGATGACTGAGACGAGGGGGTGGTAGCGAGTATATACATGCATACGTCTACCGGCTGAAACAACCTCTCATTTGTTCCCAAGCCTGGCTCCTTTCTCTCCTTCTCTCTCTCTCTCTCTCTCTCTCTCTCACTTCTCCCTTCTCCCATTCGCCAGCGTCCCGGTTTCCGTCTCCGTTCACCGCCGCCCTTCTTCAACCGCCGACCCGTTTATTTCGACAAAGAGAGCGTGGAGGGCGCGGTCCTAAGGTAGAATACCGTCGATTTCGCGAAATTCTTCGGAAAAATCTCCATAATTTCGAGAATTGCCTTTTGATGTTCGAGATGAAAGAGCCCGCGACCGAGTGGTCTTCCGAACGGTTCCCCGCCTATTTCTCTATAACTGTAGCCCACCCTCCGGCGTACTCGCCCAACGATCAGCTTCTCGGACTTGAAACGGCGAACCCCCAACGATAGACGATCTCTCCTCGCGATCTCCTCGCGATCTCCTCGCGATCTCCCCGGACCAGACTTTCTCGATACTGTTTGGCTTTCGAAGATATTCCTCGCGGTGTGTGCCGGCGACTCTTGGGCGCGTCGCAGAAGTGGCCCGCCATTCCGCGATGGGAGCGGAAGCCGAACTTGGCTGAATTTCGTCGAACTTCCACTCAGAGAGTGGAAGACCGTAGAACGAGGAGGGAAATAATCAGCAAGGGTAACCAACGTCTGTAGCTGGAAGCGTAACGAATTCGCCTTGGCCGGAGGTGGGTGGCTGAAGAACGGGAAAGAAAGGGGAGGGAGGGGGAAGATCCGCGGTATTGTCGGGGACGAAACTAGCAGCAGGGCGGCGGTACAGCGTAAACTCGCGACAGAAGAAAATAACAAAGAGGTACCGGGCACAATGCGTATCGGAGCTTTCACAGGCGAGCTACGCTCGGGCCTGTGGGCCGCCCCGTTCCACGGACGATGGGTGCTCGCATTTTCAACTAGCAGGTACGAACGTGCCACCGTATCGCGACCGTAACACAAACGTGGGTACCGACGGGGTGCCGGGGACGGTCGGCGAGAGCGAGTGTTTGTGAACGCTCGCGAATTGCCGCGCCATCCCGCTCGGCTTAATTTTGCCCTGAGCCCCTCGTAGTTATTCGAGTGCCGCCGACTGGCTCGTGCGGGACAGTTGAATCGCTCCCGGGGATTCGCCATCTTTTGTCTTAGCACAATGCCGGCCGAGGCACAAAAGTGACTAAGTGCCCGTAATACCCGCCATTATATGCCTCCTACCGGCACTCTTCTCCGCGTTACTCGCGTCTACATTTTCCGCCCACCTGCACCGCCCGCTCTGGCTTTCCCTCTTTTCTTTGGTATCGCGTACGAATCTTAGCGCACCTCGCGAGAGGGCCGCGAAGACGCGTATTCGGCCACCTCGTTCGTTCCTCCGACTCGTAGCGTCTCGCGAACCCACTGCTAAATACTCGACAACTATCCGTGCACGTGTGCGTAATTAGGAACAGACTATTGAACGGGATGGATGGGCGAGAGACGGTAAAAAGTGGTAGGAATCGTAGCAAGATCGGTGCACGGGTCAATTGCGTTTAACGAAAAGGGCAAACAGTCCAAGAGGGGCGAGATTAAGCGGTAGCTCGGATAGCACGATGCATAGAACCGGAAGATGTAAAGAAACACCGACCGTAGATTATCATCGTAAGTAGAGATTTCCCAGAGGACTATTAGTTTGCTGTAAATCCCCTTAGAAGAGGAGTTAAATAAATTACGCTATCAAGTCACGAAAAGTAATTTCCGAGTATTTTAGTTGCGCGGTCTCGTCCGAGATAATCCTCGAATTGGTAGAAATTTGATTAAAAATCCCAATCCACCGTTGGCTTCAGTTCCTTGGCTGCGCGTCCGCGCGCGCAAAAGTTAGACGACACTGAAAAATCCAATGAAAACAAACCACCGTCGCGAAGGGTTAATTTGTTCATCCTTCGCGTATCCATTACGCTGACCCCGTGGATCATCGAGTCTAATCGATCGTCGCGCGAAGTGGCGTTACATTATTTATGGCCGCTCGTTTTTCGTTCGCCAGGCTCGCGCACGGTTAGTTAGCAACGGCGATGGCAATTTGTAAAGGACGGTGAAATTCGTCGGCTGAAAATTGATATAACCGCTGCGCGTAACGTTTCTCAGCGTACGCGTAACGTGGGTTGGGTCATGACGTATAGCCGACATCTGGAGGCACCGACCAATCGGGGTTGTATACCAGCGCGCAGGAGACATTTTAAATCCTCGAAAACCACCCCAGGCACACCCCACGTCCTCCGACAGCCGCGAACCGCGTTCCGTTATCGTATTGTTTCGCGTCCCGCTATTGGCGGTCGCCAGCGTTTAAAATGCCAACGATAATCGTCATCGATTCTCCGTTAGCGACACTTTTAATGCGCTTAAGCGTTTTAAAACGTACCTGGTGTCTCTCGTTCGCGGTAATGGGTAAATTGCCGGCAATTTCGGTCGAGTCAGCGGCGCGTTGCCGCAATAGAGAATGGCGCGGTTGAATCTTCGCGGAAACACCGATAACGTCTCGAGGAAGTTTCTCGTTAGCAGATATGTTCGTACGGGTGAAGAGAAGCGAGAGGAGAGGCGTATCGCGAATCATCCGGCGCCGCGTATCGCGCCATTTTCTTTATCAGACGGTGGGACGGGTTACGCTTTCCCAACCGCGAGGATCGCTTCGCGAAGTTCTAAACAACTATTTACATGTTTATTAACGGGCCATAGACCAATCTGTACAAAAACCATAAACTCCCGTCTGTTCGCGATGCCAGTTCCCGCAGTTTCCCTTTTGAATGCTAATATCCGCTTATTCTGAAAACGAGTAACGATATAATAATAACGTTTGCCAGAATAATCGGATAAAAATGATTTTAAACATTCGAACCTCGATAGAGCTGCGAGTAAAATGAAAATATTTGTATAAAGCGCGGTAATAACGAGGTGGGTGCGATTGCTGCGTCGACACAATATCTGTCTGGGTTTTCAGTGTTTCGTTTACTCATCCACGAATATAACGCGCGAGTGTTACGAAACCGGAAGTTCATACTATCGTTGCACACTTCCAATTCCCTTTGAAGAAACTGATCGCGGAAATTTCTTAGTTTCGTCAGACATCAACGAAGACATCTTGAATGTCGTGAACGAACAACTTCGGCACGTTCGCGGGGCGTCTTTGCGGTGTCTAGAAAATTACAATACGATTGCTAAGGTAGACCAAAATGGGGCTTTCTCGCGTCACATCGGCGCCAAAGTTTTTCCATCGCGTCGTCTAAATATATTCTCGACTCGTCCCATCCGAGTTCGGTTAACTCAAGCCAAACGCGTTACACTCCATCCCCTTTGCCCTGCGATTCCTTTCAGACTCCGTTCCCAGTTATTTTTTCCACCCCCCCCACGGCCCCTAAAAACGCATTTTACTTTTGCGTCACGTCATTTAATTTCCGTCGTCGAACTCGCAAGTTATC
Organism: Xylocopa violacea; assembly: GCA_963969225.1. Lineage (NCBI taxonomy): Eukaryota > Metazoa > Arthropoda > Insecta > Hymenoptera > Apidae > Xylocopa > Xylocopa violacea. The sequence continues at coordinate 30,556,647 of CAXAJV010000004.1, forward strand.
GAGTCGCGCGCGTGCCCGTCTCAATTAGGCGAACGGCGTCCAAAATTGTTTCCCCTTGGCATTATGCGAGAACAAACTTTTATTGGCCACGCTCTTGGTTATCCAGAAGGCGAGGAGGGAACGGAGAAAAAGTTGCTCCTCCTGCGGGAGGTAAGCACACCGGCACGAGGCACTCTCGTGCGTAGTTTCCGCTTAAAAACACTTTTGCTCGTTAACCATTACCGCGAAGCGATTTTAACGATCGCCTCGGCTTTAATCGGATAATCTGACGCCGAACGAGACGACGACGACGGTCCACGGAACGGCACCAGTCAATCCGGGCTTCCGAGCCGCGCTCAGCTATGCAGCGGGAACTTTCGCGAGAAAACGTTTCCAACTTTTAATCCGTGCGGCGGTTTGCGCGTTACGCTTCCGTCCGTCTTCGCGGCAACTTTATATTCGACGCGGGTCGCGCGACGCTCGCGAATATCGCCTGGGACGAGACATAAATTGACCGAGCGGAGAGAAGAACTGGCGGACCGTGTAGGGTCGCGATGGACGACAGGGTTGATTTTTATTCCCTCGCATTAAACGCCTGTGCTCGACACTTATCGAACCGGAAAACGAATGCGGCGATTTCATGAAACATCGGTCGGGTGACGGGGGGTCGTCCGCGTTTGTTATTGTTCCACGATTTTCGTAAAATATATCTACCCCGTGCATTAAGCTAAATATGCAACCCCTCGAGTAAAATTGCGCGAAATAATTACAACAAATACGGTCCACTCGATGTGTACCATCCGATTAAATTCCCAAGTACGCGCTGTTTATTCCGCGCGAAAAACAATCGTTCGACGGTGTTACGCGACGATGATCGATAAGCGCGAGCCCCCGGTTCCTCCGCCTCCTGAAACAGGGTTAAACGTCTAATTCGTGTTCGCGAATGTAAACGAAGGGACGCGACGCGGAGGTCCGTCAAAGCGGAGCGCTGTTGGGGAGAACGACCCCTCTTGCGGGAAATGGAGAATGGTGGATCTAGCGGCACTCGAAATCATTCGAACTCGTCCTCACCGGAGGCTGGCTATCGATTCTGGTCGTGGAGAATGGGCGAGGAAGCGAAAGGCGGGCCCCGCGAAAGAGATAAACGGGAGGGAAACGGCGAGGCGGAGGAAGGAAAGGAAGGAGAGAAAGAAAGTAGGCGGTAAGCGCTCGATTAGAGAGCGTCTGATCAGGCCTATTAATCTTCGATCTGTCCGATACTAGGCCATGAATTATGCATTGCCAAGGTAGACGCATTGATTTCTCAGCCAGACAGGGAAATATTATTCGAATAATTCAAAGTAATGAGTCGAGAGCGGGTCTGGCTCGAGCGGTTTTCCAACTTCCCGCTTCCTCGCCGTCACACCCTCGAGCATTCGTCGGTTTTATCAGCTTCTGTGCACCGTCCGCGATACTTGGCCGTGGCTCGCTTTAACAAGCGGAATTAATAAACCCCCGATTGATTTACGCGTCGCGTTGCGATCTCTTGAGGATTTCGATCCTCGATTCTCGTAGCCGAGGCGAACGACAAGTGTTTCCATCTCGGAAAGCAAGCTTTCCCGGACCAGCGTTGTTGCTCCGCGCGCAGAAGAAAAGCAGGAAATTATACGAAATATTTGACCACCTATTTTCGAGAGGCGAAAAATCGTCGAGCAAAGGGTGTCGTAGCGTGGCGCAGGGGCGGTGTGAGGGGAAGGGTGGAATAAATCGAAGGAAGAAGCGTCGCGTATCGGATATCGTCGATAAATCGGGACCCGTAGGGATTTCCAAGAGATTAACGGAGAACTTTGTCGTGGCGGGTGTGCACGGGACGCCGCGAGGACACTTTTCTCTAATTCGATGGGAAGTTCCTTCGGACGGACTCACCGGCCGACTTCCGGGCGCGGTACGTCGGATCTTGGTCAGCCAATTCCCGATTCATTCTAGGATCGGCGTGAAACTTCGACGACGATTATTCCCGGCGGCGCGTTTTCTGGCACCCCAACTCTGCACCCACGCGAACCCATTCGTCTGCCCGACATTGTACACGCCGATAGTTCTACTTTCTACGTGTGCGCGTGACGCGCGTGTGTCTTGTCCCCCAGCAGACTTTGATCGAAGCTGTGTTCGAGTCACGTTCTTTTGATCTTAAAGTCGGTGTCACGGACAACATTTGAAACGTTGCAACACCTGTCGCGTGAGTAACGTTGTAACGCATACCAGCAGTCATGCGAGGTACGTCTGTCAGATTTGACGCGCGTGCAACGACGGCGACGAGAAACAGTACGCTCGTCGACACATGGGCCGAGCACGTTGTTACATTTCAAGGCGGAACTACACGGTATACTTGTTCAAGAACGCGGTCGATTCGATAAATTAGAAATTATTCCATCGACGACTGTAATTTTACTCTCTATACGACAATTGAAATCGAAACCAGAAACAGTAAAAATACCGATATGTCCGTCCCCTTAAATAGTGAATTATATCCGAGGAATAATTCAAAGTGTTCCACACTTCGTCGGTAATCTTCCAGTACCGACCTGTGACATTCCATTCGTTCCACTGACTTTTCCCACGACTCGCCTATTTCCATCGTACCAGCCGCGTCATTGTCGAACTGAAATACCGAACTCGGGAGAACACTAGCCGAAAATAGTTTCTATAAAAAGTACGACGAATTCGCAGCATCCAGTTAATCGATATTTTCGCGTCTTGCGCAATTATAGTGTATCGTCTAAAAGCCAAACGAGGGGGATACGGTTTATCATGGAGCGTTTAAAATATTACGATGAACGACGCGGAGCGTATGTTTCGCTCCACGTCTAGTTATCCCTGCAGCCGGTCCCAGAGGTAGTAAGAGTAAAGCTAGAGTAGCACGAAATGCGCCGTGCATACGCTCGCGCCCGTTATAAACCGAGAAATACACCTCGAAACTGTCTCTCCTTTCTTTCGCGACATACCGCGCGTTTACTCCAAAGCGTACGACGCACCTGTCGTTCCTTGGCGCGTGAAATTCGTCCCGCCAGTTAGCGGAGCCGTGAACGTGATTAATCAGACGATCTATGGTCCCGCGGGACGACGAAATTCTTCCTCCACCGAATCGTATCGCGATTCTCCCGCGAAAGCTGCTTCGTTATCGATACACTCCAGTTCGATCCTTTCGATGGATGTCGAAGCGCCCTTAAGGGAGACGATACGACGCTTGGCGACGTTTGTTCCTCGTCGGGACCGTACGTTTTGAGTGGTAAACGTTAACCCCCTGTGGTTCAACTTCACCGTCGATGTTTGTATCGAATAATCCATTTTTTTTAAATTATTGATAATTTTTGTATTCTCGTGATCAGTCTTCCTAAACGAGAACTTGTTTTATACGCTAAAACAAACAGCAACGGGAGAAAATAAAATTTCCAGTCTAGGTCGACATAGGTAACCGCATGGGAATAGCGATAACAGTGTATGCTCGGATCGCTGAAAGGTGGAGCGTGAGTTTACCCTCTCCGTCGATCCATTCTTGTTTCGCTATTCATACTTTTCTCTCGTAACTTGTCGATTTGCACACGAGGCGCGCCTACTTACTCGTGCCACGCGCGTTCGACGATTCTAACGTTACACAAGCGAACAATGAAAATAGTCCAATTTAATGGACGCTAATGGTACCTCCGTTAGCTAGACAGTTTAGCCCTACCCTACAGCCCGTGGCATCATCTTTCGGCAGGCCTAGCGTGGGGATCGTGTATTAAATCTGGTTCCTTTGAAAAGGACCGGTTCGTCTGCCAGCTCTCCTTCTCTTTCTCTCTCTCCCCCTCTCTCTCCCTCCTGTCGGGCTCTCGTGACTTCGCCTCTCGTATTTTCCATAATATCAGGAACGATGCTCGAGAGTCGACCAGCAGGGTAATCTCGTATCCGAACTTTCGCGACGAGGGCGCGAAACATAACTCGTTAGAGAGAGGACCGTGGCGCGACGACCTGTGCACCACGACGACGGCGGCGGCAGCAAGGGGGCTGGCGGGAAACGAGGACGCGCGGAGGTTGAGAGACTCGAGACGCGAAAGGGTAATACGCGTGTAAAACGGAACTGCGTTGCCAGAAACGGCGCACGATGACGTGTGTGCACGGATGAATCGTGGACCCGCTACCGACGAGGCCACGCGATGGGTGGAAAGGGGGTAACGGCGCGCTCCTGCCGGATAGGAATTACGAAAGGGAGACGGAGGATCGCTAAATTATGTATCGCGGCGGGCAAAGTAGAAAACGAACGCGGTTAAAGCGAGTTAATTCGAAAGCTTTAATAAACACGGCCTGAAAACTGACCGGCTCCGCTCGGAATTGGGGAGCGAAAAGTGGCGGAAGGAACGCGCGACCGGCGTTGTCGCGGTACAAAGGGCGGCGGGACGAGGGAGACCCGGGATTGCGCGTCCTACCGCGACAGAAGGGGAAGGTGCTGAGGGGCGGTGGTCCGCAAATCATTTGCATAATTGATTAAAGACTCGTGCTGGTCGAGTACGCGAACCGCCGAGCGTCCCTGGAACTTGGGTCGCAACGTATGAGCCATTAAGAGCGCAGCGCGCTAGCTAAACCCCCTCGAGTCAAGGGTTGGACGTCTTGGTTCTTAATCGCGTCTAAAACTGCGCCCATAAATCTTTACCTGAGAAGCGTGAGTGGTCGGCAACGGATTAAAGTACCTTCGAACTTTCTGTCTGTTCCTCGCGGTTAAATTAGAATCGATCGATCGATCGATCGACGATCCTCTGCCGACGACTGATGTGCCTTTAATGTAATCCGACAGCCAGTAATGGTAAGATCGTGACAGCTGTTACGCGGAAGCAAAAATTGATCTTGATTTTTACAGGCATTTTCCGCCTGGTACTCGCTCTTCCTCGTTCAGCGCGGGTAGAGTTAAATGGATCGAGCCTATCAGCTTAGGAGCGCATCCCTCGTGTTCTTTCCGCGGCGACTAAACGCCGGAAGGGACAGCTCGACGAGGAAGGGGTGGGCCGCTTAATCTTCTTGTCGCCGTACTACTCGGAATCCCGCGCATCACCGGAAGATCCGGACGGTCCTCTGTTTATTTCCACCCCCACTGTAACCCCTCTGCTTCTGAACGAGCACCGCAAAAAGACTTTATTTCTCATACTTTCTTGCCCGCCGGCTAGATTAATATACTCCCCCACTACGTGGTCCCCAGAAGAAGAAAAACTTGTCCCAGGCGGACGTCGCCACTCGATCCTCCCTTTTTCTGCCCCACCACCGGGTAAGGGTAGGATCCACGGAGAGTTTTAGGAAAAGCGTCTCTACACGCGGGTTACTCTATGTCTGGGCATCTCTCTCTCTCTCTCTCTGACTTGGTCTCTGTCTTCGCAGGGTGGAACGGTTCGTTGATTTTTCGATACTTCGTAAAGGCAACGGGAGGCACGGTCGACCTTGCACGTTTACCAAGCCGTCGGAGACCATCGAGAACGAGGGAACGTGGCCGTAGAGCGGGCTACGTGCGGGGAACGTGCCAGGAAATATGTATGCGCGGGCTTGATACCGTGGCGCATACAAGATGTACCGCGATAAAAAGTGCATTTTCGGCCTCCCAGAGGATCGCCAGCCCGACATCGCTCCCGTTCCGTGAACCTTCGTTTTACCGTTAATTTTTATTCCCCCCCGTTTCCTTCCCTTTGTTCCACTCCCCCTCTCAGCTCGTTTGCTTCCATTTGACCTCTTACGGGGTACGATCGATGCTACCATAACTGGGTGAGCGCTGGGGGCTCTCAGGATCGACGATTTCGGAATTCAGACCGCTCCTGGCTCGGGTCTACCGAGGTAGAAAAAGGATTTGGAATTGGCGTTATACCGTCGGTGGCGTTTCGTAGCCTTGCGCCGAGAATCGGCCACTTGTTGACAATTCGCGCCGGTCGATTGGCACGCCGATAAATTAACACCGCGACAGGGTGGACCAATTAATCGAGAGAGGCAGGTGGGAATCGCGCCCGATAGCGAGCGCGCTGCCATTGCGTCGTAAATCAACCAGCAAGTAGGAACAGAACAGCAACTACCATTGGCTCGGCCCTGTGTCGCGCGTCTTCCCTCGTCCTTTGTCATTTCTGCCCCGCGAAACGACCCAGCTTATGCGTACCGTTCGCGATACGTCTCCGTATCGTGTCTCCACCTACGCTGTTCATCGACTGGTCGTAACCAAACGCGACGCGTTTCTCAATTGTCTGCGAGTATGCAAGGGCGAGAGTACTACGGAAGGGCCATAAAACCAGCACGCGCGAGAGTATGTACACGGTTCCCTTCTACATCTATGGCAGATGTTCGGTTTACGAGGAAACGAAAGATCCGTCTGGCTCTCGGACGGCTGACTTGGATTCGCGTTCGAACTAACGGCGAACGGATCAAGAGTCGCGCGGTCGGTATCCCGCGGCGAAGTACACGTCGTTGAACGAACTCGCCGAAATAGGTGGCGAGGGGGGAGGAAAGAAACAGAGCCCCGATACCTGAGCAAACACGAATCGATTCCGTTCGAGGGGAGCCGCTAGACGCGGCACGAACCCCGTAGGTACGTGTACGCGGGGTCGTAAAATTCGCGAACGAGCCTCTCGATTACCCCTTACTACGAGACGGGGGCGGGGGCGGGACAAGGAGGTACGAGGCAGAGTCAATAACTCGAACGATCTCGCCGAAACGATCCATCAGGCCTACTCGCCGAATGGAAAAGCGTCTCTCGGACGAGCCAGTGAGCGAAGGAAAAAGAAATATGGTATCGCCGAATCCACCGACGGATGGTCGGTTCGCTTTGGGTAACCTTAATTATTTTCCTCTCCTCCTCCGGCCCCGCGACGGGTCGAGGAGTAGAGAGTCCGTAGGCAGCCGGTTCCCGAAGAAAATTACAGGCAGCCTCGATAAATATTAACTCCGTGGCCCGGAAAGGTCGTGAAAGCTACACCCTCGAGTTCGGTCTCCGTCGCCGTCCCCCTCGCGCCGCCGACAGGTTACGTTTCAGACGGTCAGGTTGCTCGAGGTGGTGCAACAGGGCTTGAGACCGAGGGGCGCGCGAGGCGAGTGTACGCGAGGGTGAGGCCAAGTGTCGGAGTGAGAGCAAACGGGGTTCCGAGGGGAGGCGAAAGAAAGGGACGGAGGTCGAGGAAAGAGGCGGAGGTGGAGTAGAGGTTGCCGGTGCGACGAGCTGGAAAGGATGGTCGATACTATCTTCCAGCAGACGCGGAACGTTCCTATTTATTCGGGGTTAAGTAGCGCCGGTTTCTACATACGGTAGCCACCGATGCTGTTGGGAGGGTTTATTAAGGAGACGACAGGAGTCGAAGACTTCCGGCTTGGTTCGGGAGTTACGAGCTACACGCTGCTGGAAATTGATCGTATTTCATTTGGCCAGGAATCTTAATTGTCGAACGAGTTATCATCTTTTTTTATAAATCTTCCCCGGTCGTAAATATGGCCCTCTCCTTGGAACGTGTTCGCGTAAACGTTAAAGCACATCCCGATGAAATATCGCGACCAGGATAAAATTCAAATTCCTATATTCTTTTCCATCGCGATTTATGAATAACGCCCAAGGAATTCTTGTGCCCTGTTGCGGGAGCAGCAGGTCGCGTTAACGTTTCGCGCCATTTAACGGTCACCTAGTTACGGTGTTAACGCAGTCCGCTAACTATTCCGTATGGCTGGCTGTGGATTCGATTCTCGCGCGGCAAAACTTGAATTTATATCGACGCCGGACTCGAACTCGCGTAACAACTATTATACGCGCGACACAGCGCCGTGTCCCAGTCGTGTTATCAATAAAACCGGTGCCGGAGTGCGGATAATCTTGTTATCTCGCCGACTTTCGTAAGATTCGATCCTTGGAGGATGTATAACGTATCCCGAGTTCGTTACTTTTGTCAGCGTCCTCTAATCTAAATACCGTCAGATTCTCAGGGATATTAAATTCAAAATTAATCCCAAAAGTAATCCAATAGCAAAGTTCCACATTTCGAGTGGAGCGTAATTAAAGTCTAATATAGATATAAATCTCTCTCTCTCTCTCTCTCTCTGATGCAGCCACTAGTAGCACCCCACGAGCGCCGCGAAAGGTGTTAACGTAGCGCCCCGAGTAGAATCTCGTCGCGCGGTGAACTTTTTTATGCGTCGCTAAATCACACCCACGGCCTCGTTTTATGTTAATTTTATTTTTAACGTTGACCGTTTCGCGGAGCTCCGTCGCCCGGAGAAAGATAAACGAGACGATGAATTATTCATTCCAACGTAAGTACGATTTTAACAAAGAACGATCGCCAGTCTGCCTCCAGCCATTGCGTCAGTTTCTCCCCGCGGTGTGCAAAAATTTATGCATCTCGACCAATCGGCTCGGATCCGGGAACGGAAACGGAGAGATGGTCCTACGCGTCGATATTCGGACGAACCGCCAATAAGAAAGACGTGCACGAGGTCTGCCTCTCCTAGTGGAATTTCGGAACGACGTAATTTCCCAGCGTCCGTCCCACGAATCCCCCCAGCGCCGAGCGACTCGATCGTTTATCCATCTCGCGGGTGGGTCGATTAATGAACGGGATAATCGATTTACGCCAATTCCGTAGAAGCCGCCCGGGCAAAGTATAACGTCTTTGATGGCGTAACCGCAAATCGTTCGATCGGCCATATACGCGGCGGTTTACAGCGAAAACAATTTCGCTGTCTTCTCGATCCGATGCAAACCACAATGGAATTTATCGTCTATACCTACGGGCTGGGATTTGTACCGCAACTGTGTTTTCAAAGGAGAGCACCGCAGCGGGCATAAAGGGAAACAGGATTTCGACGCGCGTTCCGCCTCCGTTCCTCCGTCGCGTTTCACCCAGGCCCACCGTCCCTCCCTCGCGCTCGCCCTCTCGATGGATGCCTACCAGGGTGCCCCACGGTTTTATCGAGACCCCTCGTGCCGTGTCGTGTCCCGTCGAGTTGGTTGCGCGATAAACATATCATCCTGTCGTGCAACGATCCACTGACAGAGAATACGTCCGATACGCGAGCCCTGTTCCTTTCTCTGCTCTTTTTTCTCCATCTCTCTCTCTCTCTCTCTCTCTCTCTCTCTGTGTTTTTTCCTGTTTTTCCACCGGCAGCCACTTCGACGTTCGAGGTTTGATTTTTTGTCCGCGGTGAATCCGACGGAAAAGCGATATCGGCGAGAGCCGTGGCGCGGCTGGAACGGCCCCGTGAGCCATCAACAAGAAGCGGCCTTGATCTCGATTGCGGCCAGGGCTGGTCCCCCCTACGTCGTCGGCTACACACCGCGTGGCAGCGCACGGTTAACAATTACCGTTATCGTTACCGTAACAAACGAAATTGGCTGTTGCGTCAGTTTCAGTTTGCGGAACAAAGTGAAGCAAAGTGGAGGGAAACGAGGCCTAGAGAGGCGGTAAAAAACGATTATCCTGTTACGAGCTGTACGGAGAGGTGGTTGCGAGAGAGGAATTTTTATACCCCCGGCTGGATCTACCGGCATTCGTAGCTAACGTAACGGCCGCGGGAGATCCCCGCAACTGTAAGAGTAGGAAGGAACCGCGGCGTTCCTCTTCCTTCCCTTACCAAGCCACCCTCCACCCTCCGCTCATAGAGAGCACGGCGATCTCGCGCTTCCGCCGACGAATCGCCGGTGGAAAGAAAACGGCGGAAAGTTAATTCCGCCTCTTTTTTCCATTTGCGAAGATTTCCCCGCGGCACGCGTTTACAAACGACCGAGCTTATTATCGCCTTTAAAGTGCCCCGCGAACCCATTCGCGCTTCGCGCATCGACGTTCGAGAGAGATAGCCGCGCGGCCCGCCGGAATAATTGTTTCGGCTATCGGCCATCCGACGCTTAACCTCGCACCCCTCCCACGTTTTCCAGCGATACGTTCCGTTAAGCTTTCGATCTGGCGTACAAATTAGTCGGGCGCACGATTCCTCGCTCGGGGGTGGTGGTAAATTTACAGAATCCCTGACGTTTGTACGCGAGAAAAAGCATTTCTGGCACTTCGACCCGGTACGCGAGGCAAGCTTTACGCGCGGACGCTTATCAGAAGCGTTTCACCGCGACACGCCGGCATCGGCGGGGCGCGATGGGGTAAGTCGAATCGATCTGGGAATCCCGTTTCGTTCCGATTATTTTCAATTTGCCCGGCGAGAGAAAACACGACCCGTCGCGATCGGAAATGGAACACGTTCCTGGACTCGTGAATACTAATAACAATCAGAGTGGCATTAACTGTTGTTTCGTATCGATCGGTGTTGCGCGAGGTCTGGTTCGCAATGGCACCGGATATTAATAATTACGGACCCTGGCGTTATATCGAGTGCTCGTTGAAAAAGGGGCAGAGGTGCGGGATGGGAATAGGGCGAGGCGGATAGAGGGGAGGTGTTAAAACTCATTGTGTTATCGCGCGGTTGTCATTAGGTAATTGGACGGACAAGGATATCGCGACGATTTGATATCGGCAATTTTTCATTCTTGCGGCTCGCGGCTATCGATGACGCTGGATAGATGGAGGATGCGACAGTCCGTACGGGACAATTCGATGCTAGCTTTTCTCTATTTTGAATGAGATGGAGCTCGAGTCTGAAATGTGTCTCGCTTGATAGTGTACAGTGGAAATTTTTAGGACACGTCGCTGTTAATCTTTTACGGACCAGTGGTCTCGCTGTGAAACCAGCTACTCTCCAGTGGCCCTCTGAAAGAAATGAGTTCCTTTCAAAACGTCTGGTTCAAATAATTTTCGAGATATTAGCTCAAATACCATCTCCGATTACTAGGTCGAATTCACACTTTCGAGGTCAACGTCTACAGCTGGCAAAAAAAAAGAAATTAATATTTCGCAGCGTCATTAATCACATTGATTACAGCGTACATGAACTTTTCACAACTTTTTTAAATGTATTCGAATATAGCTTCTCTTTTATCGAATTTCTTTAGGTAAACAAAACTATCAAAAATAGATATCATTTTCATTTAAAGTCTTTCCCAGAAATTGGAAAAACTGTTTGCGTCCTCGAGATCCGTAACGAAGAATCGACTGTCGCTTACTAAACATAAAGCGGATAATTATAACTATTTAATTCCTAACATATCAGACTAAAACGAACGATAACGAACCATCGACAACGATAGACTTTGCAACGCTGACTAATGCGTCCGAAGAAAAACGATTAGTCGATGGAAAATTGATATTGGCATAGTTCCAGTATTAAACGATACGAGAAACTTGGCTTGTAAAGGGGCACAAGGGTAACCCCCACCCTCCTTCATTCTCCGCGTAATAGTTCAAGGCTCTTTCGAAACTTAATTAATTAATTTCAATCCGTATCGCGGCGATTTTGTCGGAGATTCGAGTCGTCGAGGGTCAAAGATCAGATCGCAACGCCGCGGTCGAAGATCGCAGAGCGGCCGCAGAGTGCGGAGAGCCGCGTGCATTTCTCACCTGCAAGGGATGCAGCGCGCACGCGTCCAGGTACACCGACCTACCGGCGCACAGACCTAAACTGGCGCGACGTCGAGCTTTCGTAGTCGGCATCGGCCATCCGCGACGCGAACTTTCCCTCGGAGACGCTTCTCGCATCAGCTCGCCACGCCGCGCTGCGCCGCGTCGCGTCGCCGCCAACGCGAGCCACGTTTCGCCACTTCGTTCCGAGGCAGTTTGAATAAAAGCAAAAATAAATCGAAGAATACGAGGAGGGTGGAAACCGTCCGTCATCGTTCGTCGACGATTTTCGTCCGATTTTTCAAACCTCGCGGGTTGTGCGTTGACGTTGATCCTGCTCGATCGTCGATCCCAGCGACGCGTTGGTTTTTCGTTTAACCCGACGACTCGGAGGAAACGACGGCGGTGCGCAACCGATGAGCCGGAAGTAGCCACCGCTGAAGCAGCCGCTCGAGACGGCGTTGCGGTAAGCCGCTCTTAATCCCAATCGAAGATCGGCGCTAGACTCTACGAGGAGCTCGACGAGGCTCGATTGAACGCGTGGGCCAAAGTGGTGTGACTGTTGAGCGATCGAGATCGATCGTTCTTCGCGCGGTGAGGAATGTCCATTTCGGAACGAGTGGAGCGCGTCGTCGTAGATCGCCGCTGCTATCGATCCCGTCGTTAGCCGCGTTAAAGGGATATCCGCCGCGAAGAGTCGGCCGCGTCGATGCAATTATGTCAACAGATAAACGAACCCTCGTACACCCGGCACGCTCCACCCCTTCTTTGAATGGATCCGAGAGGTAATAGTCTCGGTCAAATCAATACGCATTCGCGTCATACGGCCGGAAACGGGAGGGTCAGCTCGAGAGGGGTAGAGGAAAATAGAAGAGAGAGGATCGAATTGTGTTCTGTGCGCGTGGTGCCCACCTGAAACGGTCGTTCTCGACCGCACGTGTCGCGAGGGGGTGAAACAAAAGGGTCCATCGAACGGTCTGTATCATCGAGCAAACACCCGTCTAGGTTGGTTAATAATTTCCTCGCCGTTTGTCCACGCGCCACCGATTGACCCCGAGACTCTGCATCCTGGCGAACGCGGCCGCTAAATCGGTGCACGTTTCCATCAAAATTCACTTCCGAACCGGGCCGGTTTCGTGACGATCGCGATTAAAAATCCAGCCTGTTCGTATCCCCCGCGGTGTGATTCGCGTGCGTGCACAAAGTCCACCCTCGATCGGCGTCAGGACGACGGTGCGCGGGGTGGTTGTATCGCGACACCTGCCTCGCTTTGTCCCATGTAAATTCGACGGGCAGACTTCCGGGAAATCGGCGCCCAGACATCGATTCACGTGCACGGACACGCGCTTGTTCAGGACGAGAAGGACACACGTGCGCGTTCCTAGCCGAAGGAGCTTTGGGCGAGATTGCAACAAGTTGCATTTAAAAGCCGTGCCTTCCGCACGCCCGGCGTACCTTCTTTTTCCTCGCTCCGACACTGGCCGGCTCTCCCCGTCCGAACCCTCAGCTTTTTCCTTCCCCGACCTCGCTTCCGGCCGCCTTCCTTCCACTCCTCGTGCCGCCAGGAAACGAAGTCAAAGTTCGCCATTCAAACGAACGGAGCCGGCCAGATTTTCCGCGCGATCGCGTCCAATTGTTCCTGAAATTGTGCGGTTAATCCGTGCGAACTGTTTTAAAGCGGCACGGTCGCCGTTCGCGATCAATCGGCGAGCAAAGCTCGAACGAAACGCGCGCGCTGCCGTTACGTGTACAGAAAAGTCGGGGGCTTTCGCGCGGCGTTGTTCCTCGAGATTCCTCCGTATCCGCCGGATAATATCCTTAACTCTTATTTTCCGTCGACGTGGCGATCGCCGTCCGAGATCCCAGTCGCGAATTACCCGCCCTCTTAACGCTGCCGAGCTGTCCCCGTGCCAAACTATCGTGCGAGAAAATCGGATGACGCGGCGCCGCTCAAAAATTGCTCGAGAACTTCGAAATCCTCGCGAGAAGTGTTTAACGCTGGATGACGAGGACGACGACGACGACGACTTTTCGGAACGAAAGCCCTCCTGACGAGGACACGGGGACGTAACACCGTGAAGGGTCGACCGGTGTCTCCCTTGGCGTTTACTGTGCCGTTTATACTGCCTTGCAAACGAGACAGCGACAGCCCCGCTGGTCCCTCTCCCAGCGTAGCTTGTTAAAAAGGAATTCCGGATGTCTGTCTTTGGGCTGGGTGAATTTTAGACTTTCATGGCGCGGGTACGCGCGATTGTTACCGTTCGAGGCTGCTGAACGTGTACGCGTATTCTTCCTTGGGGAACACGGGCAATCCCTGGAAAATAGGGAGAACGTTCGTGTAACGTCAATGGGGATGCCAACTGTCGGCGCAGGCTCCCTTAAATTTTTTAAACGCTCGGCCGGTTAATCGAGTGGGCTGTAATTGGTGATCGATGATTCTTGACGTGAGCACGCTTGACACGCTCGGTGCGAGGGTTGTATCTGCAATTCAATTTTAGTCATCGATAACGACCTTATCTTTTATCTGTCACTCAAACTAAGTCGACACTCTTGAATCTCAGAATTGCGCGATTCAGCCTCGAAATACGATTATCATTTTAATGCATTCCTAAAAATTCAGCCTAACGTCTGTACGGGATATGCACGGTATTATTGCAAAAAGTTAATGGTAGCGACATGTTTTTAAGAGATGAAATCGCTGTATACGTCTATCATAGTAAACAATTATAAAGAAACAATTGAAAATGGAATAATTCATCAGCATCGAACGCGTTACTACCAGCCACTCGTAATAACATCTAGTCACGAGACAAGTTGTGAGTACATAATTCGAGTCTTCAAGGAATAGCTGCGATGCTATCGGGGAAACGACGGAATGCGCCTCATAGCAGACACAGTCTGTGCCAGGAAGCCTCGACTACTTAGTATACAGAGTCGGAAAGATGTCTAGCGAGGCGACGCAGGGACTAGAGGGGTTGTCGCGCCTTCGACTGCGACACTGTGAAACGCTCCGGTGTTGCTTTGAACTCCGTTCAATTGTTGATATTACTAGATTCGATATTAAAATTACGTTAGAGAACCTCGTAGGACCAGCGTAGAATCAATTACGATCGATTGATCAATTCAACACCCAGTTGGGTTATTTACCAATTTACTTCTTAGCTTTGCACGATACTAACAGCCCTAAAGTTATCGATGAAGGGGTAGTTGGAAGAGGTTTGAGAACAGATCTATTCTGTAACCGCTTTAAAGTGAAAATAGGACTGAATACAGTCCAGAGGAAAAAGATCGACTAATTGCTTATTGAAATCATTAGCGTCGTTCGCGTGGTGTAGTGTGTACTGTATGTACGTACGTGTGTGTCTACGACAGATCGACACAGATCGTCGCTCCCGAGGTCAAGGGAGGAATTCTCCGGAAGGGTGACGAGACTCGGACGAGGAAAAATCGAAGAACCGCTGGATCGACGAAGGTGAAGGTTGCCGACAACCCCGTGGCCCGATCGTCGAGGGAACGTGCCCGACGATGGACCTGACGCTGCTCTTAATCGCCGTACTCCTTGGTCGGGAGGGTGAGTAGCTTTCATACGATTTGAATTTAAATTTTCGTTTGAAATCCATTTCGAAATAACACGAACGATAAAAAAAGGAGGACTGGGAAAGGAAGGGGGGGGGAGGCGGAGGCAAGCACTCGAGAAACCGCGGACGCGTCCGCTCGGGAAGTTTTCCACTTTGCGTCCGCGAGGAGTTTTACCCGATGGCTCGTTTAATTTGAAAATAGCCATTTGCTTGGTTCTCCGCGCGCGCTGTTACTCTCGCCGTCCGATACACCGTACCTCCCGCCGTCTATCTGAATAATCCTCCGTGAAAACGGGAGGGAGGGGGTCGAGGAGAAAAAAAGGAACGAAAAAAACGAATAATAGGAGAGTTCAGAAAAAAAAAGGGCGCGGTGACGCGAACGCTGACTCTCGTTTCGCGAAGGCAGGGGCAGAACGCGGTAGGAGCGGGCGGTTTAAAAATGGCACTCTTTCTAATTACGTTCCGCCGTTCCTTCCGTGTTATCGCGGTTTTTTCTGCAGCGTGGGGTGAGAGAGGCGCGGCCCCGAAAAGCAACGGGGACGAAAGGAAACGAAAGTTGGCGGGAAAAGAGGCAACTCGGGGGTACGAGGAAGAGGAAGAGGAAGAGGAAGAGGAAGAGGAAGAGGAAGAGGGTGGTGAGTAAGAGAGTCCAGAGTAGGATGGCTGGAATTTATGACGTTCCGGTTCGCGAGCCTGACGAGGTAGCGAGAGAGAGGAACTGGATAGAGAAAGAGGAACTACGGAAGAGGAGGACGTACAGTCGTTAGAGAGCGGAAAAATAAAAATCTCACGATTCAAAGGTGCAACGGTGAAAAAATCGAGTGGACGTAAAACTGCGAGGGGAAGCTATGATCCTTTAGTCGAACGCGATCACGTAACACATCGAATTGCTGGGATTTAAAGGTAATAGAGAGAAAAGGGGGTGGCAACGGTGCACAGTGTTTTCAAAGGAGATCTCTTGCCTTTAACCCGCGTCATATAGAATTTTGACCGGGGACTCTAGAAATTGTTGGATTGTTTAACAATTCAGGAATCGCGTTTTAAAAGTATTTTACTTACAATTGTTTTAATTTTCCGTTACGTACACGTACGTAACGCTATAGCTGACGTTGGCCCATTAATCACCTACACGAGTGTTGCTCTCGTGTTTTTCACATTTCGACCGTAATCTCGACTACGAATTTCATTCCACGTTACAAAACAAACGCGATACCCCTATTCTTTCTGCTATTGTGTTCCGTTGACTTGACAAAAGTTTTTGAACACCTCGCGCCGACCTATTTACCCGACCATACATGATATGTATCTTTCATCGCTACGCTAAAGTAGAAAATCCAAAATTGGATCGCAATCGAATTATATCGTCGTGCATAAATGAGATTCGAAGAAAACATCCGGAGAAGACTCGCGGGCATAAATGAATCCAAACGCTAGTAATAATAAAGGAGCGGAGAAATGGTGGACTTCTCGAGATCAGATGTCTGCTGTTTTAACCACCGCGCGACATTCCATTTGGATAAAGCCGGGTAAATCGAGCACGATATTGCGGGGGACTGTACTTACGTACAAGAATGGGAATTCGATATGAAATTTTCAGACGGTAAACTCGGTAGGTAAGACGATCCGTCGCTGAGAATGGATTAGCATAAATAAATAAAACATGCAGCAGCCCACCCCTGGCCGGGTTATCGAAAGCCCTCAAGCTCGAGGAAGACTTCCGCGTGGTACAGAAATCGACGAGTTAATTGCGCGGTGGAAGAGAGAAACTCGGTCGCTCGTTCGCGTTCATAAATTATCGGTATTATACCGAACAGACGCGCGTCGGCCCTCTCTCGTTTATCAATACCGCGTGCGTTACAACACGGCCCCGTCGAACGCGACGGAAACGCGCGCGCGAGCGGGTGAACGAGCCTGCCACCCGCTTTTATAATGGGACAATATTAACTGTAAATATTTCTCCGTCGCTTCATTTGCGGTCCCGTTCGGCAATCGTGCATACATCAACGTTAAACGAAACATCCGGCCCGCGGGAAACCTATAATTTTGATGTTCGATTTTTCCCGGACAAAGGAAAGAGGTGCGAGCTGCGCGTGCAGCCACGCGACGCGGAGACAAAATAATTTGACGCGCGATTGTTTTTAAACGGATCAACGGTTGAGCTTTTACGAGCGTCGATCGTGCGCGCTCGCGTCGCATACCGTATATAGGTTTACATACCCTGTATAACTTATCGATCGTCGGGCGGTAGGGAAAACGTGAAAAAAGGAGAAAATAGAAATGGGAACGGCAGCGAAGTTTGTCGCGGCCGAGGGACAGGGAAACGGAGAAACGATTGACGCGCGTAACGAAGACAAATTATGAGCAAGTTTAGAGAAGGATGGGGAAAGGGATTTCGAGCTGCACGCGTCCGTCCGCGGTACGGGAAGATGGCGAGGATTGCGAGGATGTCGGGGATGCGGGGGTGAAATGAGCGCGCGGTCCAAGCAGGCGAGAAGCCTCGAATGAAAAACGCACTCGGAGTAAGCGGTTCAGCGAAGGTTATATCGCTTCCTCGGTCGCGAGTCGTTCCCCTAGAGCCCACCCTACCTGATGAAGATAAAACGGGATAATTATAGAGCCTATCGGGGATCGTGGCGCGGCTAAATTTCGTCGAGACACGCGAGATCGTCAAAAAGGGGGTTGGCAATAAAGGGAGAGAAACCGGGCTTAAGCAAAACGTAGGGGGCGAGAAGAAAAAAGGAAAGAAAGAAATAAAGAAAGACGGTGCGGGAGGAGAGAAACGAAGAGGGAATAAACTTGACGCTAGGGAAGTAGGGAAAAAAAAGGGTTCGGGGGGGGGGGCGGTCATGGAAGGAGATTGCCGAGAACAGGATGTCATTAATTTTTCATACGGACTTGGCACATCTGCGTTCGGTCGGCTACGCTCTGCAACCCCGCTAATTATTTCTGGCTCATCATTTTTCCCGCTAGCTTCCTCCACGCTACCACCACGCCACTTGCCCTCTCGCGGTTCCTTTTCCGCCTTCTCTCCCTCTGTATCGTCCGCCCACTGCTCGGCTTGATACAAACCGTACTCCTCCTTTGATAAATGCTACACGGTATCGTCTTCGAGTCGTCGTCGTCGTCGTCGTCGTCGTCGTCGTCGTCGTCTCATTTTCCATTGGAAATGGAGAGGCGCGCTTATTGACGGGTCGTTATTTCCCAAGAGCATCGTAATTGACCGTCTCCACGGCTGCGTCTTTTGTCGGCTGACAACTCGGCGAAAGCGTCGTTCCGTTCCAGCGACAAACTCTCGTACGCGCTCGTACGTGTCTCTGACCGATAACGACCGACGATGCGAGGTTGGAATTTTCGCGGCCGCTCTAATTGTTTCCAGTTGATCGTGCCTTCCAAGGTTTTACAGCTTCGCAGCTGTGCTCGCGTTCGCAACCTTTTATTAGCCACACGCACGGTAGCGAGCTCTAATAACTTCCACCTTTCAGCCACCCTTCCTCTTCCGCCCGTTTTTCGCCTCGGCCTTTCTCTTCCATCGTCCTGGCCGCTCGTTTCTCCCGCCACGTTCCCGGAAAGGTGCTCGAGGAAGTGCGATTTCAGCGCTTTTCAACTTCGATTCTGCGACTACTTGGACCTCCTCGAGCCGGAAACGAAATGTCCGCAGTGACTCGGAGCGAGGCCTTCCGAGGTCCTCTTCCTCTCTCTTTACGATAACGACTGACCACTGTGGATCGCAGTACACGCGTCACCAGTATCTTCGCGAGTTACCCCTTTGCGACCCAATGGCTGACGTCACGGAATCTCTCTGGTAACTGCTCGCGTGGGTCATTTCTATCGTTGAAAAGCTTCCCTCTTGGATGAATCTTCATCCATATATATTTCCACTATTTCCACATCTTCGTTAGCCCTTTCTCCCCCCTTTTAGTCGCCTCTTACGACAAGCAGGGGATACTGTGGGTGTATTCTGATCCCCACCGCACAGGGATGCACGTCGGACAGTGTTCACATTTTCGAAAACAGTTTCAAACTTTTTTATTCGTTGAACAGTACAATTTTTGGTTTCGAAAAAAAGTCGGAAAGTACAGGAATAATACAACAATCTGCGAATCGAACGAAACGATTACTAGTTCATTCCAGGAATGAAATCATTGTAAGCGTTCATTGGCGCTTCGCCCTGTCGTGCCATTAACGGTCCTCGGTCGCCATAGATTGCCGTTCGACTGGTTAATCGCTGCCTCTTCCCGTTGCATATTTTATATCCTGGATTACTTACCAGCCGCCGTTACTCCTTTATCGGTCCGATAATTCCAGCACGTCCCTTTCTACTCGGACGCGTCGCTCGCCAATAAACCGTTTCCAGGTGAAAGGACAAAGCGGAAAACGGAAAAATTGCCCGTTCATCTCCGCGGATCGCTCGGAGACTCCTCGTCCTCTTCACCGTCCGTTCTGTCGAATTTCGATCGCGTCCAATGGCGTCCGATGGCGTCCGACGGTTTATTTTTATTTCCACGTCCATCGGCGGAAACGTGTAATTAACTGGGCGCGCGCGTCGTTCTCGGCCGTGCCTTTTGCATATAAGCGAAATCGATATGGCGGCCAATTTATCAACTGAATTCGAATAATTGACGTTGCATTAAATATTCGCGTTGCAATCGCCGGCGCCGTTTTGGGACGCGTTCGCGCGGCAGTAACGTTCAATTCGGCGGTAAACGAAGTATCGTCGCGTCGCGTCGCGTCGCGTTGTATTGCGGCGTTAAACGGCCGGGTCGTAGTGTGACGAATTTAAACGGGTGTAACAGAACGCGAAATATCGCCGCGAAAACCGTTCGCCGGATAGAAACGCGTGTAGGCCGGCGGCGTTAAGCGGGAAGGAAACATCTGGCGCGCGAATGGTTAGCTGGTTTTACGATCGCGCCGCTGGCGAGGTTATTTTTGAGGAAACCGCTCTTTTACCACTTTTACCTCTTTTACCATTATGCGAAACGAAGCACGCGTCGGATATGTAAACGTTTGCCGACGGGCTTAAGCGCGGATGTCGGCTATTCCAAATCGAGGCTATCGACCCACGCGTCCAACTTCTCGGAGTAGACGAGAATAAATAAGAAATTAATTAACTGGATATTCCATTTGGGACGGTAACACGTCCGATCGATTCGAGGGGTATCGCATTAACCCGAAAGGAAGCAGGTAGAAGAGGGAACTCGGTGACACGAGATAAAAGCCATTTTCATCCACTTGGCTGTCTTTTCCAGTAGAAACGGATTATTACGCGAAGCGGTAGGAGGCGAGGGCGAGGCGAAGGCACGCGTGCACGACATGCAGGGAACGTCGCGTAACGAAGATTTTTCTCATTAACATTCGACTAACGAGGAAGGGTCGGGGGTTCGGTGAAAGATCTCTCGTTGACAAGAGGGTGTCTCTTTCCAGAGTTACTCGGGGAGGGGAAAGGGTCTCGCGGATCGAAACGTTGGCTACCGAGCGCGTAGCTTCCGGTTGAAACGGGCCGCGGGGCGTTAGGTGGATAGGTTCGGTTCGGTGGGTCGAGGTCTTAAGCTTCTACGTGGATGTAATTAAAGAGAGGAGGCTGGATGAAGCCCGGCGAACGGCCTCGGCTCGTTTCGTGCCGAACCGAGGTGAGACCACCGCCGACAGACGACGCAGTCGCACAATTACGACGAATAAAATTTAACGAAGTGTACGGCACGTGTACCACGGCCGCGGAACCACGATTCGCGCACGCGCTTAATTAAGTTCACTCGTCGCCTGTACTAACTTGATCCGACGCGATCCAGGCCCGCCGAGGTATGTAAATCGAGTTCCCCGGCCAGTTCCTCTCGACGCTCGAATCCTCTAATTTTCCACGCGCGTACAGGTACTTCCCTCTCTCCCTCTCTCCCTGTCCCTGTCCGCGGAAAAAGAACCGCGAACGAAGGGCGAACTAGTGAAATCGACGACGTTGAATTTTTTCGCTGTTGGATCGATGAAATCGGATCGACGTGGCTTACGACGGATTCTGTTCGCGATCTGGGCGCGATCTAACGCGGACACCCTCGTAAATGGGCAACTTGAACACGAGTCGGTCGGCGAAAGCCGAGCAAAGGATCGAACGGACCGTGTCCCTGTGTAACGAGAACGCGAAAGTTGTTTTCGTTACGGTCCGCGTACCGCTAAATTCTCCGCTCGTGGCCCCAGCAGGCAAACCCTCCGACAACCCTCCCCGCGCACCGAAAACCGACAGGTGACACGCGCATGAAACCCGGGCGCTTTGATTTTTCCTTGTTCGGTACCGTTCCGGCCGAGAGTTCCGTCAGAGATCACCGTAATTTTGTCCCGCAATTTAGAACGTAACGCAAACTCATTAAATCGTAACCGCTTCGTATTTTCCACGCTATACACGGGCCGCGCGCGGCTGTACATTTCTAATTAATTCGTCGGGTTTTATTTGTCGGGCCGCGCCGCGCCGCGCCGCGCCCACTCGCTGCGAGAGAGCCGCGCGCATTCTTTTTTCCTCTTTTCCTCTTTTTTCTCCGTCCCTTTTTTCCGCCTCTTTTTTTTCCATCGGGGCATGAAAACGTCTGGAGAAAACTGGGGTAAAAAAAAGAGGGGGGAGGAGGGCGGTGGGAGAAATTAGTCCGACGAATTATTTCCGTTCCGTTCTCGAGGGCATTTACATTAGTTGGGAAATTGGAAAAATGTTATCTCCCGGGAAGCAGCGGCACCTTCGAATTCTCGTTACGTTTCCACTTGGGCTGCGTCGTGAAGTGTTCGCTTTTCCGTCGCCGAATGTCATCGCGGACGTACTTACGCGGAAAATAGCTATCGAAAGGCCGGTCCGGCGTTGCGGCTGGCGAAAGAGGAATATCGAATTTTCCCGAATGGGTCGTTCCCGTTAAACTACTTTGCCGCGCAACAGATATCGCGCGAGGACTGGGTCGACGGCGGTGGCGGGTTAAAAACGATGATAAAACAATTTTTCGAAATTCAATGGAAAAGCGTGGGCCGCGCTCGCGTGTGTGAAATCGCGCGTGGCCGTCCCGCAGGGCCAGCCTTAATTCGGCTTAATTCGTCGATAAAACGATTGGCGCCGCCGCGTCGAATCGTTAACGCTCGCCCCCCAACTCGGTACGAATCGATTCCTCTTCGAACCCTTTTTCCACGGCCCTGGTGTCCGGTTGACGCGCGTGGCCAGTCGCTATACCGAATGGTCCATCGCGCGACCCGTTGCCTCGTTAAGCGATTCGAAGCGATTCGAAGCGAGTCCGCCCGTTTCGTCCTTTTTTTCGGTCATCGGAAATTTAACAGGATTTTTACCTGCTAACGATCGCTGCGATCTTTGGCTTTTCTCAGGAACGAACAGGGAGGAGAAAACGAGAACTGCCGAGAACAGGGACGGTCACCGAGATGAGACAGTTTTATGAGTAGGCAACTCTTTTTTCCCGCTCGAACGTTGCTGTCGCGTAATAGGAGAGGCGAAACATAGCACGCTCCAAACGAGTAAAAAACTGCCGCTGAAAGCAGCATTAGTATTTTTATATTCCAGGATAATTAGGAATAATACTTTCATTGCTCGTGCAGCGATGAAGTATACGCGAAAGTAAGCACGCCGCGACACAGAGCGCACATAAAACCCACATCCCGTATTAACCCCAAACTCCGCCGCGGTCTTGTTTCCAACCGGCGCCGAGCGCAACCAACGCGATCGTCCTTTTTCCTCCACTCGTTCCCGGCTCTATATTAGGATGCGTGCAAATTTGGATGCACGACCGACGAAAATGGCATACCGGATACGCAACGCGCGGGGGTTCCGCTGCGAGCGTTTACCGAAATGCGCAAACACACACCCAACCGGTCGGACTTTAATTGCTCGGTGCTGCCACTGTTTGAAAAAGATGGCAAGAATTCCATCGTTAAATGGAAGAAGAGTTTCAATGTTCAATGGCAGGTGAAAAGTTCCCTCGGAATTGTTCTAAACATCGCCATGAATTAAAGAGATTGTTTGCGACACAGACGAACGAATTAATTCGTTCGCACCTGCGTTAAAACTTTGATCATTTTTCGAGATTAAATTGCTGTTGCATTGATAAACTCGAGCAACGTGTTTAATCCACCGTTAGGAAACTGAATACAATTTTAAAGTTACTTTTAATACAGCTTTAAAAAAATTGCTGATGGACGGAAGAGATATGTAAAAATGAAAAAATTCCGTACCCGCCAGGGAATCAACTGTGCAGGCTGATATTCTAAATGAGCACGACCAAATTGCTATGCAAGGATAATCAACCATGGAATTACCAGGGGTAATGATTCACAAAATTTCCCTCCGGTCTGTCAATTTTAAAGATACGTCAATGACACTTGTCCGTACACGAGACACGACAATTAGCGAGAGTGACAGACGTTTTCTATACAAGGAACACGATATTTTATACGAAAATCGTGTAAAATAAATCGTTGTATCGACAGCTTCAATAATTCGACGATTGCACCACTAAATTGTTATAAATTGTCCATGTAAGAAAAGCGCGAGTGCAACTTTCTGCATCGCGAGTAGCAAAATTGCAAGTTTGGACGAAAAACTGCATCAGTCAGGAATTGGACAGTTTAAACGTACGAGCCGATCTGCGTTAGCAGACAAACCGAGACCTTTTCATTCTCGCAGTCCCAAAGGATTCCATCCCCGTCGCGAATCGTTCCTTGCCCCGCTCGTTCGTCATCGAACGTCTTTCAACTTCGAAAAGACGCATCGTCGACGAACAATGGGACGTCGCGTCGCGGACGAGCGCGTGCTCGCCCCTCCAAACTTCCAATCGAACGGCGACCCTCGCCGCTGGCTTCTGTCCAAAGCGATTTCGAATTCCGCGTCGAACGCGGCACGAGTCCGTGTCTATCGAAGATCGAACCGTACGTCGTACACGCCAGCCCCCGTAATTCGTTTGATACCAGTTTCTTCCCGTTTGACCCGCGACTGGTCCGAGTTCACCACGGATCGCGTCCCGTTACTTCGTAAACCTCTGGACACTCGCTAATTTTCGGGGCAAAATAGTTTTCAATTCGACTAAATTACTTAATTGAACAACTAACTCCTCTTTATGCTTCGCGATACGGATCGTCTCGCGAACTACAAAATTGATCGCATCCAAATTCGACCAAAGAACCCAGAGACTTACGGACGGCGCGCTATGTCGGACGAAGCATCGACCTCGATCACTTGATTTTTCCATCGCGCCGCGAAGCCATGTTACTCGTCCGTACACGTTCGGCTCGTTCGTTCTCCATACGCGAATACGCCCATAGCGATGCCGCATATCGGTTGGTTTCGTCAGTGGTCGCGGTTTACACGGGTCGACGAGAATTAAACCCCCTCCGGA
Organism: Xylocopa violacea; assembly: GCA_963969225.1. Taxonomy (NCBI): domain Eukaryota; kingdom Metazoa; phylum Arthropoda; class Insecta; order Hymenoptera; family Apidae; genus Xylocopa; species Xylocopa violacea. The sequence continues at coordinate 30,581,028 of CAXAJV010000004.1, forward strand.
CGAAAGATATGCGCCGTTTCGCTATCCACCCCGACGATACTATTTTCGAGCTGCGTCGGTGGAATATCGCGGAACCGACGAAAGTCGTTCCGGTATACGGAAACACGTTACCAGAGAACCGAGCACGATACGAAATGGAAATTTCTGCGCGACGGACGTAATCGGCGACTAGCGACGTGGCTGCCCATCGCCGAGACTCATTAAACATTCAAATGCGTCGGATGGTCGAGCGCCGCAGTAGTTTAGTACACTAGCTCTGTCTGGCATCCGCGACTCTTCTCCCGACTGTTCGCGACGCTCGTCGCCTAAAGGATGATCGCCGTAGGAAAAAAAAATCGACGGAGCTTGTAATTCCGATCCAATCGTTGACAAAACGAACGTGGACAAAGTAAGGGGGAAATGAAGAACAACGAGAGGTTAGGTATGAATTTACGTCGAGTGGACTCGCATCTCGTCACCCTGACGATGGTACCGGTCGCGAGTAAGACTGTGGGTGTTTGCTCGCGTTCGCGTGGGACTTTCGTTAGGCGTTTCGAACGAAGCCTGAAACGTGGTTCCGTTGTTCTTGTCCGTCGTCTTATCTCTGCTCGTGGAATCGCTTCGTAAATATTTCACCGACGGTTGTCGAGCAGCCCGTGTTTCCACGAGAGGGCAAACTTTGATGGTCAAAGGAACCGGGAGTTAAGACAGCGCAACCGCGATACGTTCCACGCGCAATTAAACGGTACCTCCGAAGACCACGACGCGACTAGTGTTCCACGTTTTTTTTGTCATTAGCAGTTTCCCAGCAGTTTTATTATCACCGTCCGTCGAACTCGTACCTACGTACGAAGGGTCACTGTTTGCATTGTGCTTTACGCTTTTCGCTCCCCATTCTTCTCCCAACTCCCCTTTCATTGTAGTCGTCAACGTGTACAGTTTCGGTTCGCCCACCTACACGCACGGCCATTCGTCTCCAGCGCTGCCTGTATCGCGCTACACGAAGGTTACGCTATTATCGTATCATGGCAAATGGAAGGGTTATGTGTACCGAACCAGCCGTGGCGCCCCTCGGGGAACATCGAGCCGTATGGAACTCGGCTGAAGCGACCCGTTCTACCGTGAGCTCTCCATAAATATCAAATGATTGATTTTAATTGCGTCCCGCCGTTATCTTCCACCTAGCCCAGGCTGCTTTTCTTCCCTACCTGGCGTCCATTCGTCGGGATAACGCCCCGCCAGACGCGTTATTTCTCGCGATCGAGCTCCCGAGAACCCTCGCCATCGAAACTTTTGATATCCTTTCTCGTTCGACGCAACGAGAAAACTTTCCGCTGGAATCCACGCGCGTTCTCGTTCCTCCTCCACGACGCGGCACTATTTTTACCCCCTCGCCGACCGAGAGAGTTTTCTAATCGCCAGAAATTTCCGATCGAAATTCTGATCTGGATCGGACCGTTGTTTGCAGGCGCTCGACAACCAATAACTCGACCGCCTCGTACTCGTCCCACAAGTAAACATTCCATATTCGGGTTCTCGACATTTCCGAGGAAATATTGTTATCGTTTTGTATTTTCTTTTTTGCCCTTTATCAGATCAGACCCCTAGACACGAAGAAGCGGCAAGGGAATTATACGTGGACGTGAAAAATATAATACGTACAAACGAGATAGAGATGAGCACAAGATACGAGGATACCGATCATAGAGTAGTATAATTTAGATACATCGTCGAATTCTTGAACGATGAGCGAACCATTTACTAGAACCTGGTGAACAAAGGTACAACTCATGAATCGTAAATTTTCCCTTTGCGGGGCCTGTCAATATCCAAGGGTTGCAACCATTCTCGACTGTTGCCCGTCGCGTGTTCGACTCGGCGTGTTTACTTTGACTCTAACAACGCGTCGAGACTCTTCGCAACTCATCGAAACTTTCAAGACTTCCGAGACTTTGAAAATTAATCGAACCTTTAAAGATTCAGGACTTATCGAAACTGCCAAGACTCATCGAAACTCGACGAATTCGAGACTTATCAGGATCGCGAGGACCGGTCGATTGGTTCGTACGCTCTAAACAGATCGAGGCTCGAGGCTTCAAGAATTTCACAGATAAAAAGAGAGGCGTAGGTAGGTGTGTTCGTGGCGGCTACGAGTGTTCTCGTGGCCATCGCAACGCGCGACCGATCGACCGCGTACGAAATTGTTGCCCAATAGAGAGAACGTTGGTAGAGCGGGCGGACGGACGTCCGAGGAGTCGTTATCTTATCCTATATAGCGGCTGTCCGGCCAGGTAGGCAGTTAGCTCGTATCTGGTCACGCCACCGGTTAAATTCTCCCCTACGTACTTATCGCGAATTAAAGCGCTCCTTCAAAGGAGGTCGGAGACACGGAAAGGTAAAGGCCGTCCCTGTATTATCGCGTACGGATGAGTTTCACGCGACCGCGCCACCGTCACTCGACATTAACGTTTCCATTATACGATTACGACTAACCCTAGCCGAGAAACCGTAGCCAACCTCGATTTATTCACGCTACGCGGCATAATTGATGCACCGCGATGACCTTCGACGGAATTCGCACCGTTCTCCGGATCGTTTTCCGACTCTCTCACCCCTAACTGTCCGCCAACGATCCACCAGTTAACGAACGCCAGAGTGTATACGATGAACCGTAACAGGTGTAAAATAACAATAAAATATAGTCGACTCGTGCGCGGTCGAAACGTTTGGGATTTAGAATCACCTTGAATGGCAACGGGAATATTCTGAGGAACTTCGATAGCTATTTATTGGAACGTTTGCTGCGGATGGTGCCATTCGGTGGTTTCGCTTGCTTAAACATCCCCGGATAACTAGCGCTACTTTAGTTAAAACTCCTATTCGGAAGTGTAGCAGCTGGTCTGGTTCGTTTATCGTTTATTATGCTCCATGAAACTTGGCTTGCTCGAGAAAATAACACCTAAGGAACGAGCACCTAAACTAATCCAACCTAACCCGTGAACACGTGTTTCAATAAATTACTAGCCAGGTTATTACTCGTGCATTGATTGCAGAACGTAATGGGACAATAAATTACAGTTCTATCGTTAAACCCTCTGAAAACCGTCCGACCCTATACTTGCTCATTCTGAACAGACCCTTGACCTCCGCCGCGGATATCTGCCCAAACCCTCCGTTCAGGAATCTCGCGCGGTGCGCTCGCGGCAGAATTCCTCTCTTCGAACGCGTCCTCGGATGACGCGGCTGATAATAATTAATCGCAAACCTGGCCACTTTGTCACCCCTTTATCGGGACGCGAGTACAATCGAAAACCGGCGATCGAATGGGGACGTCGAGATGGGTTCGTTCTCGATCCGGCTCTCGTCCTCGCTCGAGAGGCGAGCCGAACGTTACCCGGCCGAAAAAAGGAAAAAAAGTGGCTCGCGTCGCGACAGGCGTCTAGGCACCACCGCGATAATTAATATTAATGTCGCGCGTTCCAGCGTGCGTTTCAGCTGAGTCAGCCGGCAGAGAGAGCGCGCTCTTTTCTCTTTGCCCCCAACCATCGCGCCCTTTCTCGCGTCGCGTAGCCGCGAGGTCGAAGGGATCGATGAGAAACCGGTCGCAGACGATCGTCCTTCTTTCCATTCCACCCCCTCGAGCAAAGGTCCCGGGGTCCTCTCTATCGCGGCGGCGGCGGCGGCGAAGGGAATTCGCCGTTTGCGATTTCAACGCGTGGCTTTTACGCGCCTGACCGCACCGCCGGCACTCGCCGTCGCCCAGCAGGCGTTCGAGGGGAAAATGTGCCTCGATAGCATTACGGCGAGGACCATGAACACGTACACGCGCGTACACACGTACACGTGGGACGGGGTTCAGTCGTTGGACCTCCCTTACGTACCTCTCTCGCCGTTCTTTTTTCGTTACCCTCAACCGCGTGCTAAGGGACACGCGCAGGGTGACGCGGTCACGCCATAACCCGGAAGCCAGCCGTTCTCTTTCCCTCTCTTTCCCTCTCTTTCCCCCGCGTCAGCCAGAGGGGCCCGTCGAGGCTCGTAAAGACAAAAATCGGAACTCTTATCGTCCGACGAATTTATCGTCACGACCACCGCCGAGCTTCGTACGTACGCACGCGCCCCGCCAAAACGAAAGATACGAGGCTTTATATCGTCCGGTTGGATTGTCCGGCCCGGGGCTAACCGCGGCACACATTCCGTGCTCGCTACTTATTTCTCGACAAGGTAGAGACCGCCCTAACGTGCCACGCGGACGCGTGTGCCTGGACACGCAACCCTGCTCGCACTTTAACACGTTCCCCCGAGGATCCATTATGGGACGTTTCGGACGATCGTTCTGTATCGGCGATATTGCTGGCTTTTCAGCGTCGCGCGCGACACGCGAGTCGTTCATCGACCAGAGCGATTAATTCCACTGTTTCGATGTTTCCGTGGCGCGCGTTTTCAACCCTCGACATTGGGTCGCTATAAAATAGAAACGATCGTCGATAAAAAGAAAAGTGAAACGTCTGTCGAGTGTGTCTCTGAGACACACTACTTCTCGCGCGGATCTCATCGAAATGAACGCGCGCAGACTCGATATGCAATGCTCGCGTAAAAGGCTCGTCCCACGGTGACCGAGTTGGAACGCTCCTCGCTATCTTTGCTATCTTTGAGCCGCGTCGCGAGGTTTTCATCGCCTTTCCGTGGCAGCTCGCGTGATTGCGCGCGCGCGCGCGCGCGTCCAACAACGACCAAGGATAGGAGACGCTGAGAGGGTGGTACGCTTCCGAGCGAGATACAAAACTCAATGAATATCGCCTCTCTCGTTACGGGGCCAATTAATCTCGATTGCCTAGCGAATCGCAAATATAAATCGTCTTTTTTCACGATCCCAGCGAAGCGAGAGGGAACGCGAGCTACGGGGATGCATCTTGGACCGAGCGCTAGAAACGGACAAAGCGTCCCGCATATAGATGCGCGACACGAGCATCGCCGCGTGGTACGCTGTTTAAAAGAAGCGAGATAGAACGGAAAAAGAGAGGCAAAAAGGGTGGCGCTCGTTTGGCCCACCCAACGGGAAATCGTGACGCGCGGATCCAAAGCGACGTTGTCCCGTTTCGACGTAATGACAGTGAGGCGCGTCGTTGTTAAACGGGAAACGTATCGAATACGAGAAAAAGAAGGACGAAACGAGAGGAAAATCGTAGCCGATATCGCGTTACCGGGATCTCGATTCCGGGCGGCACCCCCTTGGCGTAGCATTTTGTGGATTGTTCGGATCGCCCGTTTCGCGGATGCCGACTAATCGGATCCTCGATAATTTTGCATCCTACGTACTCGATGAGTTTGTACGGAGTTTGTCGCTCTAATTGTGATTCCTAATGATACAGAATCTCGCTGGAAGAATCCCCCCCCCTCCCCCGATGTTAATTCACGCGAAATTAACCGGGCCCGGTCCGTAACGAATTCTAGCATCGATCGTCCGGTACCTAACGAGGAGAGGAACTCCGACGATTGGTCTCCTCCCGAGGACAGCCACGAGAACCACGACAACGAGGTGGACGAAAACGAAGGATGATTCGCCGTGTACTCTCTCTCTCTCTCTCTCTGTGTGTAGACGGGATCGTTGATGGCGTGGAGCAGGACGGGCAGGGAAGTGAGAGGACAGGACGAGGCGCGCGCGGAACTCCCGCGTTCGTATAGAGAAGGCAGCCGCGAGTTTGGCGGAGAACCGACTTGGAGTGGCTATTCAAAGTCGAACCGGCGTGCAATTAATTCCTGAGCGAGGAGAAAGCGAATCGAGGCGGCCGATAGGGCGCACTTGTGACCCGCGTCACGATCGTTCGGCCAAAAGCCTGAGTAGTCGAGGACTCGAGCTCGCCTGTCTCGAAACGCCGCGGGCACTCTAATTCAATGGACGATTCCGCTACGTACACCGTAAGCGACGTTATTGTCGTGGCCAGGCAGGTCCGGACCGATCGGCCGCAACGCCGAAACGAGACGTCAAATCGGCGATTCCCGGCGCGCAGTTATCGATTCGCCGCGAGCCGCGATTCATTCGGAATTTCCATCCGCCGCGGCGAGGGCGAACCCAACCCCATCGATTAGGTTACGAAGGACAACGACGGGAGGACATCAAAGGAATACCGGTTGTAAAAAATTGCCGCGGAGGCAGTGACAGCGGAATTTAGTAGCCGGGGCTCGTGCAGGGAATGTTTGTAGCGACAATAAAAATAATTGGATCATTCCGCGATAAATCGATCGCCTCTGCAGGGGAAGGAGTTGTACGCAAACGCGCCAGCATCTGCATCTTTCCGGTTCGCGAAATGAAATTCTATTTATCGAATTGTGTTCCTTGATTAATCGGAAAAAGGAGCCTCTCTTCTTTGATCGAGTTCGATTCGCGGACTGGACGAAGTCGTACGTACCATACGATACCTGTTGCCCGTGTCTCTAGAGTTCCAGTCTAGCCTCGTACATTCTCTCCACGGGAATATTTTACACCAAGCGACTCGTTAAAACTTGAAAATTGAAAAGAGCAAACGAAATCGATATTTATATGTTCAACGATCCTAAAACTAAAGAGTGGCGCCAAGAATCGGTGAAAAAAATAACTTAAACCCTCTCCATTCTCCCGTGGACGACAATATATATATAAATTTGAGCAAAATGTCAGACATTCGTTAGAAGAGTGATAAATTTGTCGTGGAACGAGACCATCGTCGACGCCTATCCTCCCTTTCCTCCGCTGTACGCAGCTATGCGCATCCACCTTTGAAACGGAACGGCAAGCGACGCGGGGGCGATAATTAACGATACGCGTTTAAAACGCACCGGTGGCGCCGAGATTTCCGTTTCAGTCAGGTACGCGCGTCTTAACGCGTACCGTTGCGCGCCTCGCGTGTTTTAAGAGTCCCTCCACGTTTGCGTAATTTGCGCGCGGAACTGACGCGGCTGGCATTTCCAAGTCCATTAAGATCGTAGCCCGTGGTAATTAGGGGGACAATGTATCTTGGTTCGTGAGTGGCGGATTAAGCGGCATGACCGTGCAAGAGATTAACCGCGGCTAGTGGTTCTTTCTGGAACGGTAACTTATAAGCCGGCCACGTACACGGGCCGGAAGCCACGCGGTAGAAATTACGCTTACGTGAAATAAAATAAGGATGAAAAAGGAAGGCGATACCCCGTGGGGTAAAAAGAATCGTCCCCGTTGAGGCCCGGCTTGAAATCACGTTAGGACGTACGAAAAATTGCATCCCTCCGAGGGAATAATTCAAGCCAAACTCACCTGCGCGTCTCTACACGATCTCGCGTAACGGTGCATTACGGAGGGTATATTTTACGATCCAGAGAAAGACCGGCCCTCGGTGGAATAGCCACGCGTACCGTCACCGTCGTAAAATATCGCGCGAGCTTAATTAAACGCAAACCCCTTTGAACCGACCGCCGAGCTTCGCTCTCTCGGCCCTGTGTAGCCGGTGGTTCGACGACCAGGCCACTCGACCGATCGTCGTGCTCGCCGGCATTACTACGTTACGTCTTCTGTGCACAGACTGCTGGGGTCTACTCCTTGGGAGAAATTTCGGGGGTAATTGATTTTCGAAACTACAATAAGACGAAATCAGAGGGTGCAACGCATGGCCACACAATCTTGTTACGTGGTTGCGTGCTGCTAGCATTAATTTAGAGTCCCTTGCCTGTCTCGCGGTTGCCCTACACAGCATTATCCCTTTGATTGCGGCCTAATATTTCGGAAAAATCGTGTCTGGCCGCGTGTTTGCGGGCGCGCGGCGACGTTGACCTACAAGGGAGGGCCGTGGAAAGGCGAAGGAGGAAGAAAGGAGGAAGAAAGGAGGACGGCCACAAAGGACAAGCACAATGGAGTTTGCGGAGCATTGTTTGAGCATCTAGTACAATCCACTCGCGCCCTTCGTATCCCCCCACTCTTACGGTGATTCGAACACAGCCAGAACTTGCCCGAGGTTTTCTTCGTCGCGCAGTGGATAGTAGTCGGAGGCTGGAATCGAGTCGGACTCGAAGGGGTCGACGCGAAGGTCGCCGGTAGATTTTATCGGCGAAATATCCTTCTGGCCATTGGAGTGGCGTTCCGAGTGCCGTTTTTTTAATGCTTCCATTGTGTCGTTCGCAGTGGGTCAAGGGTTTGGTCGAATCCGAGTCGAAAGAGGCCCTCGCCGACCACGAGGATACCGGTCGCGCTGGATCACCCCCATTTTTCGAATTTCAGCTAATCATTGTCGTTTTTCTATTCATTTTCTTCTTTTCGTCTAACAGAAATCTGTTTCTCCTTTCTGTTGCAGTGGCTGGTCTGAAGTTGCGTCGCATAATCGTCCCGCCGTACACCCTCAGAGGCGAGAGTGCGCTTCTCGAGTGCAGGTAAGAGCGCTTGAACGTGGCGCAATGTCTTTCTCAAAGGGATTCTTGTTCTCCTTGCGTCTCGTTTTCCCGATCGATCGGCGAAAATCGATCACGGTCGGTGGGTTCCGTCGAAATACGACGCTGCACGAACGACATCATTGTCAACGACGCGAAGCGTCATAAAATACCCACCGAATCGCGAATGATCTACAACTTCAACCGTTTTCCACGGTTTCTGATTCAAATTTCTCGCGATCCTTTGAAATCCTTGCATCAGAATTATAGAGTCACTTCCTGGGTCTTGGTTGGTGGTCTCATCAGTAATGCAACCCAGCGGGTTTGCGCATTAAACGCGAGGGTAGCGGAGTCTGGTCAGAAAGTTATTTGTATGGCAACTGCACGGCAGAGGAGGGTCTCGAGAAAACTGTTCCGTTGTAATCCTCGCAGCGGCGTCGTGTATGTTGTAAACCGAAATATTTAGCAAGTTTCTTAAGTCTTCGATTTGTTAACCAGTCTGAGGCCTTTTGAGTCGTGGAAACGAAAAAAAGGATTGCGCGCTTGTACGAGAACTTGTTCGCGGAAACGCGTTTAACCGCGGCGCAGCCTCCGGTTTGTAGGATCCGCCGATAACAGCGTCTTTTTTTTTTGCAGTCTCTCTTCAGCACTCTCGCGACAGTCCGGACGGAACACTTTATACCCTCGAGCAAAGAACACGCTTCGGTCTCGATCGCAGAACAAACACAGTAGTCACTCCGCGCAATTTAAAAGCACACATAAATGTGTATACGACTCGCGAGTCTCATTTTATTCCTACATTAATTCAACTATTCAAGCAAGGTAAATTTAACGCGCGAAATACACGTTGCACCGATTTAACAGCGAGGAGGATTTGCATGTCCTTTTTAATCCATTTTAAAATACGATTGGTCCTTTTCTGATGTCCGTACGGATGGAAAGGGGAAAAAATATCACCGCGGAAAAAATATTTTCAGTCAAAAAGCTGAAGAGCTTTTCGGCTAAAAAGAATCTCGCAAACAAATCCGCTATCGATACATGGCTTATCCCGAAATTGAAACGATCCTCGAAGAAACGAGACACGAACGCGAAGCGTAGACAGCGACAAGGTTAAATAGGTTTAACCACTTGGGAGATAAATAGCCTAATAGCTCGTTCCCACTTGTCTGGCTACTTTCAGGGACCCGAGGCTCTCCGCTTCGTATCGCATAACCTCGCGACGATTCTGTTTCGCGACCGGACGTATCCTGGACGTTGATGCGGGCGCGAGATAAATCGAATCGCGGTCATCCGGCGAATAAATCCCCGTTGAACGAGAAACCGGAAGCGGACGCGGCGCGACGTTGCGATCAGCCGTTTCGTGCGAGAACCGCAACGTCGGAGACGCGCGAGGACGAGGTCGAACAATTTTTCCTCTCTTATTTACTGGTGGGGAAACCAGGCGAGAAGAACTCGTAAAGACATCGATAAGATGCCAGCCAATAACGTATCGAGTTTACGCTTAGCGTCCGAGCGGGACGGTAAATAAGATTAAAAATAAGACGAAGGCGAAGAGGATGGATCGGCAATCCCTTGGAGCTAGGAATCCCGATATCTCTTCTCTCTCTCTCTCTCTCTCTCTCACTCTCTCACACTCTCTCACACTCTCTCTCCCTCTCTCTCAACGCTTTATTTATTTATACTCGCAATATCGTAGACCGCAATCCGAGCGGGAAAGCTTCTTCTTGCCTCAGCCAGGGGTTTCTCGCCTGAAAAAGATGCTCTCCTCGAGGCTCGATCCAGCCTCGCACGATCTTCAACTCCCGCGGGATCCCTTTCGAACTCGTTCCGCGGATCCCTGCGCGAACCTTTCGCGTCTTATCCCGATCGTACTCGGCTTCCTCTTCACAGATTTCACCAACGGACACGAGCGTTCCGACAGACGTCGAAAAGAACCCCCGAAACGAGGGTTGGGTCCTCCTCGTCGCGCGCTTTCTTCAGCGTCGCTCTAGGCAAAGGTTCGCCTGCCTGGTCGATCGCTGGAGGCTGACTCGTGTCTACCGTGTGGCTGTGGCTACTTCTACGTCGATCCTCGCATCAGACCGTCCCCCCTCGGCCTCCCATTCGAGTTGTCGTCTGCCCGGTAATTGCACGAGTCCAGTTAGCACGGAATCAAAGTTTCTTCCGGTGGGAAACGAGTGGCCTAGCCGAATCTCGGTCGCAACTGCCTCTCAGGATTCAGAGGGTGGTGCACGATGGGAGCATTAAGAGGGCCGTGGGTGATACCTTCGGGTAGGAAGGATACGATCGATGTATTTCGTGCATGCACCGAATGGAGACCTGAATTGGTTCCAAGGACATAAAACCTCGAAGCATAACGTACCAGGTGCAAGGAACGCGTCGAACGATATTTATACAGGGTGTCTTCAACCTGGCGCTGTTCGAAGCCTCGGATAGGTGTATATAGCGAGTATTAACTTATGTTTCACTTTTTGTTATTCAACTTCCTCGATGTTGGTTTGTTCTGTCGCATTCTTGCGTTTTGTATTCAATTCTAGTGGTCTCATAAATAACGATAAATTTCGAAGCGTTCAAATAATACCCGATGGTACGCAACTAGCTTCCTAAGAAATAATATTCCATGCTTCTCGGCACGTTTCTGCAAGTCGTGCCATGATTTTAGGAACAGCCTGTACAGCGATTGCGTTGGAAATGGTCTCCGCAACCTGTTTCCTCCCCAGAAAACGCGTACGCGTGATCGTAATAGGAAAAACGGGGACCATTTACTCAGCATCCCGCTGACCATCCCATAAGGCAAGCTCGTGGGATAGGTCAGCAGCGATCCGTGGGATGTTCGATCGCGCGAGCCGAGCACCGGCTATATTAAAGCGTTAAACATTACCCGCCGCTTTAAACGATGATATCTAAGAAATGGAAAGTCGTAATAGTGTAGAACCGAAACCGTTTTAAAGTAGAGAGCTGCCCGTTTTCCACGGGCTTATTACCATAGTAAAGATATGGGGAACTTTGGAATAATAATCGCGGAAAGTTTTAGCGACTTTAATACGCGGTCACGAAAGTACGCGTGGCGGTACGAAATGCATTACTCCATTATAGCGTGGTTAATGTTATACACGTCTATATATAACAGCATCGTTAACTACTTTTAACGTCGCGAACAATAATGCACGAATAAATGCGAGGCGCGGTATTTCGCTCGTTTTCAATGCGTACGAAATAAACAAAATCACCGCGAATTTGCGATAAATTGATCCACGCCGTGTGACAAACCGCGTACCGTTGTTTAATAAAGCTGATCGATATAAACGTGGGAACAAGCTTCGAGAAGCACTCATTTAAATTTCTATTGCTTATTATGCTCGATACACTACTCGATGGGCATTCAAACATTTGCTCTTTAATTGCCTTCATTTCTACTTCGATTTTACCGGAGCTCTTTAGTTTAATCCAATAAAAACTTAGCGATTTTAGGTGAAATCAATCTTTTACCGAATACTTAGTCGTACAATTTTGCGAATAAAAATTTCAAACGATCCGACAACCCACCGTAGGGAATACAGATTTCGAAGCGCAAACATCTGGCAATAGCCGCAACAGCCCCAGACTCGCAACTCTAACTTGAGGTATAACCGGAACGGATCTTCCCACTCTGTAATCCTCTAGAATCCCTAAAAATGGACGTTCCCTGTTTCTCCTCTTTTAATTTTCTCGGCGCGAGTCCGAGCATCTGTACACGAGCGTAGACGCGGCGCAAACCGTAACGTGTCCCCTCCAATGCTATTTCGTGGATCCTTAATTAAGACGTAATGAAATTATGTCGCGGCATCGCGCGTTCTACAATTACGGTTAGTCGGAATATGCATTCTAATTAGTGGCGCGAGCTCGACGACTTTTCACGAAGAAAATAAGGTCGACCGTTGGTTATCGCGCGCTTTTAGAGGGTACTTGGACGCCGCGAGATACGTTTTTAAGAAACAGAGGCGTCGCCCCGCGTCGCTCGCTTCCGTTTCGAGGATACGAAAATCGTGAGGCGTGGAACGTGTCGTCGACCTCGGCCGTAAGATCGCGCGATTATATCCACTCGAGACAGCTCGCCACGGCGCTAAATTGGCCGTCGATCGCGGGAACCGATCGATTGAATCAACGTCCTGATCCTATCCGCACCAGCCAGCCACCTGTCGAGCGAAATCCCGAGATTAATTCGCAGGACACGAAGCCGAGGACGTAAGATAGCAGCTGCCTCGATTTTCCACCCCTTCTGCGTCGCGCCTCGGACTCTCCGTGTCTCGTCGCTAGACCTACTGATTTTTTTAGCGAGTTTTGGCGAGAGAAGCGAAAGCGCAGCACCGAATACCGTCGATTCGGCCGTGCGTTACGGGATTACAAAGTTGAGAAGCGAAATTCACCAGTTAGAGCACAGTGTATCTCTCTCTCTTTCGCTCCCTCTTCCTACGCACCCCCTATGGCACGTATCCTCGAATTGACTATCGTGCTTTGAAACTCAATTACCCGGAAAACGAACGGCGACCTGGTGTAACGCGACTGCGATATTGGATTCCAAGTTTTCGGTTATTCTTGCGTTTCGATGGATTGATTTAGCTGTTGGCGGGGGAGAGGTATGCGCGAAATCCACGGTGTTAAATTTATGATCGAGCCGGGTGAAAATTGAAATTCGGCTTGTTTGCGAACTGCTGTAATTTTTGTACCTACGCGGTACTCGTAATTTCTTTATTTTGACCTAACGCAAATTTTCCAAGGGACACGTTAAGAGATATTGTTCCGTTCAGAATGTAATACACCGCTCCATTGTTGATTTTTTCTATTATATGCCACGGTAAAGTCGAAAATGAAAAGGGATTGAATATTAAATTTTACTATGAGCCCATATGAACTCGAGTGTTTTGTGTCCTTTGCAGAAACAATTATACAAAGCGCTGCACCCGCTTTGACATGGAATCGATTATTTTTCCATAACGTGTACCGTTCGGCAACTGCAAAAAATGGCTATTTCCATCACTTATTGCGTAGATTGTACCAACAAAGATTCATAAATAAAAATAAAGTTTAGCAGAAAGCGACATTAAAACGTTTCTCGCCTACAGTGGCGTATACCTGTGAACTCGTTTTACCTCGAATTATTCGCCATAAAAGGTTGCGCAATTCTCCTATTAAAAATTGCATTTTCCATCTCCATTTCTTCCCAAATTATTCGCACTAATAGCTTCGTAGCTATCGTCTACGAAATTTCGCACCGCAAATATGTTTTTCCAAAGATAGAAAAAAACACGCTCCATCCTCTACGGTTAACTCGCACATATACATTGTTGATTCAATTGAACGGAAAGCTTTCCTATCCTTACTTGTTTTAATTCATTTCAATTCAAATTAAATTCAATCAATTTAATCGAACGAAGCTGATGCAGCACGAAATAATGCATAACATTGACTTAAAAATATCTTTTCAAATACAGCGATCCCCGCCCCCGATCGTTCTCCCTAATATATGAAGCAATTAACTGGGTGGCGATGTTGTTGGAAAAAACTGTCTAATCTCAAGTATTTCGTTTCGTCGGATCATAGATTTTACACATTCTCTGTTAGGACTAAACGCATTGCAACGACACCTTGCCAACACCACAGCCGCGTCCAAGGTAGAAGCGCGGAACACGGCGCGTATCCTCCTCCCTGAACGCAACGAGCAGAGTAACACGGCGCCCCGTCCCTTCCATTTTCGCGTACATCGCGTATACGTTCAAAGCGGCAGTATGCTTTTCACGTAACGTCGTAAACGAGATGCTGAAAAGTGCACGGTGCGCCGGTAAATTGGAGCGCACGCTTCCCCGCGATACCTCGAGAAGTCGCGCAGAAAAAGGCGCGGGGTGGTCGCGTTTTCATCCCCCGATACCGCCTGTCGCTCGAACGAGCGCGTTTCATTCGGTTATCCCTTTTCTTTCCTCTTTATCTTCGCGCCCCTTTTAAACGATCGGCCGCGAAGAAGCGCCCACTCACCCATTCAGTCTCGCCCATTCGCATTCTAATCTGTCCCATCGGGAGCGAAGTTCGCAGTGACCGCGGCATAATCCGCTCTCTGAAAGAATTACTCGATGTCCTCCGCGTCCGGTTCTACGAGCTCGTCTAGCTCTTCCGCGACGCGGGCAAATATTCGTCGCGAGACGGTTGATAAGAGTGATCGTCGGCTCGGTTTAAAAATAAAATCGGGAAAGGATGTCAAGCGACGAGGCGAGAAGCGGTCCGGGACGAGTTGAGTAATTAACGAGGTTCGAAGTCGAGTTGACGTTTCGCTTGAAGCGTTTCGCGGAACTTTGCATCCGCCCGTAAACTCGGGAGAAGTCGCGTGTGATTTATTCAAACGAACCTAGAGCTGACGGATCGCGTCCATTCGACGGGAGTCGCGTTCGATCGGAACATCCGTACATACCCGCACACCAATTCGCGAGAGGGGAATACGGTGGGATATAGGGGATGGCTTGAATCCTCTTATATTATCCTATCCAAAGGAACCGTTTTTCTTGGCAGAAACGGGGCATTCTCTCGCTCCCTTTCTTTCTCTCTCTCTCTCTCTCTCTCTCGTCTCTGTCTGCGCGTAGAAAGACGGAAAACGCTTGGACGAACTGGTACACGACGATGTTCTTTGATATTAGGTGCCAGTCGAGCCCAGCCAGGATGGCAGCGTGACGTGGCAAAGAGACGGGTTCGTTCCTCGACGTAGGTATAAATTGCAAATTAGTTTACCGTCCCCGGCGAGCGCTCGCTTGTTGGTTTATCCGGCGTGTCGCCTGGCTTCGCCTTCTATCCCCTACCCCTCTGTTCTATCCCGTTTCATCCCGGATCTAGAAGGCACTCTCCGTGGCTGCGATGCGTTCGTTCGCGATTTTGGGCCCGCGAACCGTCCTTGATTTCGGCACGGAGATTCCGGGGGATTTCGAGGTGGACGGATTCTTTCGAGCACGACTAACGCGTCGTAACTCTATCGAGGGCGGAAGATCTTCGACTCCAAGTCCAAGTCCGGAGAGGGACGTAGCTTCAAAGCGGCGTTTGTCTTCGACGTACTGTAGCGAGACGACGACGACGACGACGACGACGACTACGGGGGTACCAGTCACTCCTTTCTGGTAACTTTTCCTCCAACGAACCAGTCGAGGCTCTCTTTCGTTACAAATCCTCCGGCTTTCCATTATTCTCGCCGGTAGCTCGCCGGAACGCGGACTAGGGAGCACAAAACGCTTTCTCCGATCCACGTCGAAACTATCGAAGACGGCTGAGGGACGTCAAAGGCGCCTTTATGCGCGAACGAAACGAAGAATTAGCAGCGACGCGACTGGCAGGCGGCACGGTTTCCTGCGCCGTCCGACCGAACCTCTCTTGCATCGCCGGCGAGGGAACAATGGAAAGTTGTTGGATACGCGTAGAGCACCCTTTGGTCCTCGCGTGCGTTTCTGCGCTAGTCAGAAATCCTACATGTGATAATTTTATCAAAAAGCAGAGTGCCACTCCAGAGTCGGAGAGCGTACGAATGTACGAGTGCACCGACGAATCGAAACAAAAGATTTTCGCCTTGACGTCGACGGTGCTGCGTTGGAAAGGTCTTACGAGCCGCGCGCGCGGAGAGAGGGAGAAAAAGTGAAAGAAGAGTGGAAAAGAACTAGTCGCGACGGAAGAGAAAATTGGAAGGGTCTATATACGGGAGGGAGAGTTGGGAAAGCCGCTACAAAGAGAAAGAAACGGCGGAAAAGGCGGGCGAGAGCGCGAGGGGTGGTAGAGCCGTGAGGGAAAGCCGTGGGGTGGGACGTTCCCGCAGGACACGACCCGGCAAATGAGCCGGAGGATGCAAATCAATCCCACGACGCAGCCCTCCAAATTGTGCACCTACGCTCGAATGCGGCAATCC
Source organism: Xylocopa violacea (assembly GCA_963969225.1). Taxonomy (NCBI): domain Eukaryota; kingdom Metazoa; phylum Arthropoda; class Insecta; order Hymenoptera; family Apidae; genus Xylocopa; species Xylocopa violacea. The sequence goes on from CAXAJV010000004.1 coordinate 30,597,286, forward strand.
CTTTTCCGGTAGCTGCAGCAGGGGACTAGGTTGCTCCACGGCGGCGGCGGCGGCGGCGATGGCGACAGCCAAGCGAGTGCTGCCAGTGGAGGGCGGACTGCCTCCCCTTGGGTGCGTCGATGCAACGGTGCGACCCCCGTGTGTGTCGCATCCGCGACGCAGCTACGATCCCACATTACTATTATATACCATATTAAGCGTGCAGAGTCGACAGACACGACGCGACGTCGTCGTCGTCGTCGTCGTATCGACGCGATACAACTGTGCCTTATCGCGCACTCTTCTCCTCGTTGCCCATTTTCCATGGGACAGCTACGCGTCCGTGGGAACGTAATCGGGCAACTCTGTCGGAACGCAATTTAACAAGTTAGAATGGGAGACGATGAACCAGGGGACAGGGGGCGGCGGAGGGGTGACGTTCGCGCAGATTCACAAAGGCGAGATTACTATGGCAAGGTTTGCGGGACAGGAAACGCATCGATCGCGTGTCCCCGTCTATGTCGAAGATAAAATTTAATTGCCGGCAAACGTGCTCGCAGTTTGACTGGCGACTGCTTTGTTATCGAAACGATCGTTGCGAGCGGAGAAGAGGAACGGAGAGAGGGAGAGACGGATGGATATAGATAGAGGAAGAGCGTAACATGGACGATGTAATCAAATTCGAGGACGAAAGTCCACCGAATTACCCGGCGAGTTTTCCAACGAGCAAGTTTCGCTAGCGCGCATTAAGCCGTGGTCATTCCGGTGGATACGGTCAAAGCTATTACGACGGAGGACCCGGGGAAACGCGACGCGTCGCGTTCGGATGACTCTCGGCGCATCGCGGCGGTCGAACGTCGACGTGGACGTGGACGTGTTAGTTTAATTACTTTGCGAATATTAATTATCGCGGGGCTTATTCGAACCACGAAACGTGGCCCACCCTGGCTTAAGCGGAATACCTAGCCTGTTGCGCGTCGCGATTTTATCGTCGATTCGATCGCTGGTAGGCTAGCGCGGGTTCTTTGCTCGTAATCATCGATTAGACGAGACAGTGGAATTTCGTTGGATCCGATTTCGTTACCGTGAGAGGAAACGAACTAGCGACAGGGCAGAAATTCCCTTCCGGACGTTCGATTCCGTGGAATCGGAATTATCCGGACTAAAAGATTTCCGGGTTTCAGCCGGCAGAAACGGTGGGAATCCGCCAGGGATTTTTCGTCCCTAGCCGGGGAGGACCGATGAACGGAGGAAAGGACTCGATTAGCAAATTGATGCGACTCGCGAGCGCTACGCTTCGATCGCGGATGTTGATCAATTACGGTAATTGTTGTCCCCCTCGTTGGTAGGTTGTCAAGCGAACAATGGCCCGTCTGCTCCTTCGTGCCTGGGCATCATAGCAATCACGTTAAAGCGCATAGCTACGAGCGAGCCGCGTTTCCGGCTAGCCGCAGTCCCGTTTATCCAGCGCGAGGCTTGCTCCGCTCTCTTTTTTTTTTTTTTTTTTCCCCCGCCCTCTTCTTTTTCTTTTCCTCTCAACCCCTTCCGCGTCCATTTCGAGCAGGCGAAACCGCCCTTTTTCCGCGAGACCACGTCGGATTACAACGTCGAACTCGTTCGAGTATTGCCAGACGCGCGTCCCGAAAGTACGCGAGACCGACGGGGGAAGGGAACGAGACGAATCCGCGGAATATCGGGTAAACGGGAAAATCTCCGATATGTAAAGCAAAGAAATACGTCGAACGCGTTCGATAGTCCAAATACATTGTCGGCGACGGGTAACCGTTTCCATTACCGGCGCGATCCGGCCATCGAAGTGGTCGACCTCCGACTAATCGAGAAACGATTCGCGGTTCGTGTGCGTTGCGACTACCGCCGCGTCTCCTTTCGCCCCTCGCTCCTCCGCAATCGATATTAACGCAGAGAATAGAGAAAGGTGGAGACGGATCGCTAAATAACAGTAATAATAGCAATAAATCGTCTTTATTGCGTCAATGTAACGATGAAATATGCGAGGCCTCGATAAATCCCTATTCGCGTACTTAACTCTTCCGGCAAATTGCAAAGTGTACAGGGTAAATGTGGCGAACTTTGAAGACGAATAACTTTCCAGCCTATTCTATTCCGTCGAGACTCGTGAGAGAATGCCATCGAAGAATGCGGAAAACTTGAAGGAAACGCGATGCTCCGAAACGAAGTTTAACCAAAGAGCAAAGAAACCCGGACTTGGGTTAGTCTGGCCGTCGGGTACACCGATCGCCAGACTAACCAAAGTCCCGCGTACCAGTTCAGCGGTCCCGATATGTACCCGACGATAAGTTGCGCATCGCTTGCCTTCTTGTTTCAGATACGACCTAGAGAAGGACAAGCTTTACTCCATCTCGTGGTACAAGGATGACGAGGAGTTCTACAGATACGTGCCTAGAGGGGAACCTACGAAGCACAGCTATCGCGTGGAGGACGTTAAAGTTGACGTGAGTTGAAAGCCCCTTTGTATCCCGCAACCAGCCTCGCTCCGACTTTGCTATCAGATCTCCGCACTGCCGCGTTCCAGGCGCCGCTCGCGACAACTGGTTCCAACCCTTCGGTTTTACTGCCCCGCATTCGACGATGCTCCGCGGCCGTTTCACCTGACACTTGCGCGACCGATCGCATCGCGGCGTCCGATTAACTCGCGAGATCCGCGATCGGACGCGAGAGCGGACGATCTCGCGGGATCGCGGTACCAACGAAACGCGGAGACCTCGGGCAGGAATTCCATTTACGAGACGCCACACGGTTCAAGAGCGTAGTTACTCGCTTCTTTTATCTCGCATCCAACTTCAATATCCATCGTATATAGACTTCTTTGTGCATTACGAGATGCGCTGAAACGCGCGCAATTACCTTTGCGAATATGCATCCATAGATCGATCCAGGGTAAACACACTTTTGGTAAATGGCTTTTCCACCGTTGCCAACAGTTAAGAAATTTTCAAGCGCACGGGAGCTACCCGGGGAGGACATTGCCCCTCCGTTATTCTTTTTTCCCTGCTGGCCGTCGTTTCGCGTAACAGGGTTGGTAACGAGAGTTGGTTGCGGCGGGCCGCGAATAAATTGATCGCGTGGCCGTAAAGACGTCCGTTTAGCTCGAAGATGCGATCCACGGATAGATGAATATCGCCGGAAGTGGCGTTTCCGGCAGTCTCGCGTTCTCGTTCGCGGTGGAAAGAACGAGAACTCTCGCGAACGCGTACGACTGTGTAGACGAGGATAAACTACAGTATACAGGAGAACGTTCGAATATTGAAGCGTTCCGCGTCGGTGGCGAACGTAAAGTCCGGCTACCGTCGAGGCAGTAACGCGCTCGACCGCGGCGTAAAACGGCCGTGGAACGAAGAAACGGAATCGCGCGTTTGTTCGCGAACGATCTTTCGGCATTGCCCGTTGAAATATCGCTTGCTCACGGCCGAGACGCCGCGCAGCTTTCCAAGTAACAGCCCTCTATTCAATTTCCCCTTTCGAATTTTATTCGACGTCACTATAAAAGTATTTCATCGTGCCCGGTAGGAATCGAAGGAACGGGTTCGCGGACGGGCGGGTCGAAGAGGGAGAGAGATGAAAGGAAAGCGCACATACATACATAGAAAATTCGCGATACTCTCCGATATACGTCGACGCGCGTTGTCCCCCGCATAGCCGGAATGAGGTCGCCTTTATCGTCCCGAATAAATGTTTGACGAATCGGGACAACGCGACGCGGCGAGAAACGGAGAGGGTGGAATAGAGAGGAGACGATCGCCGCCTGTCAGGAATCGAAACAAGAGAAAGGCGTAAAGTCGAAAGGTGGCGTCGAGTGTATGGTGCAGTTGACAACGGATAAGGAGAGGAAAGAAGAAAGGGAGAGGTGCGGAGGATCGATTTCTCGGATCGCGCGATGCGGTCCCAGAGGTCCCCGGGTGAGCGAAACGGATCGCGCGGAGGCTCGTCTATTCTCGATACGATACGTCCGCTTCCGATTCACGTTTTGGAAGGCACGAAAGTTCCGTTTTCCTCGACGCTCGTTAATATCGGCCGACGCGTAACGAGCATTACGTGAGTCGAATCGGCTCATCCCTTTGCCCCGTTCTCGAGATCGAGACGAGAGGTAGACCGAGTAAGAGACAGAGAGAGAGAGAGAGAGAGGATGGCTATTAATCTGGCTCGGTCCAATGGCTCTCCGATATCGACAAAGAAATTTCTCCGTGGACAAAAGCGAGCGTGTCTTTTCGCCCCCTATACCATGGCCATTCCTCCGCTCGGATACGGTCTCGTGACACTTATTGGAGTAGCAGGAATTAAGTGGATTTAGCGGGTAGACTCGTATATTTCTACCGGGGCCCTCGACTTTTAATTTTCCCTCTCATTCGCCCCTTTGCTCCGTTACGTAACGCCACTTAATTTCGCTATCTGAAAATTTTAAATCGTCCTCCCTCGTTTCCCGACATTTATTCAACTCACCCCCCCGACCGTCCATCCTCGACGTGGCCTCGCGCGCGGCCCGTCGAGAGGAAAGGAACCGCCGCGGCGCACCGAGCGTGATTATCCACGAGCTCTCCTGGCAAACTAATCGACGACGAGTAGAGGCGATTAAGCGCTTTATCCGCCGAACATCGTCTTCCCCGTCGACAATACTTTGAACGACCGACGCCCGTTCTCCAGACGTCGACCTTTTTCGAAACGCCCCGCGATAATCCGCCGTTCGTTAATTCCCTCCTTGGCTAAAGACAAGGGGCGGGAGTTTAAAAGGGTGGCGGACTTTAAAATCGTCTTTCGGATACAACGGAAACTTTTCGTCGAGAGGGAGAATCGAAGACCAAAACCTGAACTCTCGCGAACGAATTCTTCCGCGAAACTTTTCCCCTTCTTACCCCCGCCCCCCCCCCCCGCTCCTCTTTATTCTGGTCTGGAAAAGTTTACATTCTCGAAGAAGCGGCGATCCTCTTCTTTCGTGTCACGACGCGTTTCCGTCGATGCGATTGTAGCTCGCGCGAAACAGCATGAAACGAGTCACGTTTTATCAGGGCCCGTCCGTCGACGTACCGACGTGCCCCGTCTCCTCCGTCGATTCGCGAGGCACGCGTCTCTCTCTCTCTCTCTCTCTCTCGTTTGCCGTACCTCGAACGACCTAAATCGGTCGAACGGTCGAGGTCCACCGGACGAAGTAACCCCGGAGGTAATGCGATTCCCGCGGACGTTTCGAGTTTACTCCCGCCTCCGTCGCCGTGCCCTCTTGTTTTCCCGCAACTTTTCTCGCCGGTGGCAAATCGATTTGTCGATGAAGAAAGTTCGCGCCCGACCGACTCTCGCCGCCACGGAATAAACGTCGACGTTTCTTCGCGATAACCTAACCTAGCCAGGGAAACTTGTTCCGAACTCGGCCCGCCTGTACCTAGCGAGGAAACTCCATCGAGTTCCTCTGGATGATCGTCGCGCACCGGTATGCAATCCTGGATCCGTTGTAGATACGTCGATGTTGCGAGATAAAAAGTAGAGCCTCTCGAATCCACGCTAAAGGGATGATAAATTTTCCAGTGTACGAGTATACTACTGCTCGAACGGAATGTCTCCCGACAACAGATACATCATTCTTTTCCTCTTGCGAACGTATAGAGTTTACATGCAATGTATGCTTACTGTAGAACTTCACTGTGTATACGGAACGCGTATTAACTTCCCTCTTCAATCAAAAACTAGTTTCGGTCAAACACGGTTATATTTGCGTTGAAGAATTTGCGTAATTTACCAACCAAGAGATTATACGAACGTGTACGCAAACGTTTCGGCCAACGGCGAATTTTCTTGGTTTTCATTTCGAAATTCTTTTATCCGCACACTTACGTTTCGTTGGTAAACTGGCGGGATCTCTGTGTACATTTATATTTTCGTACATGCAAATAAATTCCGTTGTTTTTTTACACGTTCAAATTTTTCACGAATGCGTAAATATTTGTGGTCCAATTTCATGGTTATTAAAACAGAGCAGGGATGTATCCGTTCTATTTCTTTTCGCTGTTTCGTTCTGTCCGTCTTTCGTTCTATCGAGCATTCGCAGGAAACGCACGTTCCTTGGAACGCTTGATCGTTCGGGCCAAACACTCGGCTTCCATACATCCATCGCTCCAACCCAAACACTCATTATTTGCACAGGCAACTCAACCAGTCCGACACTATTTTATCACGAATGAAATTAGAGGCTGGTACATAACGAGCGTGGAAACGGGAACGAAGAGGAGAGAACGCCCCGTAACGCAAAAGCGAAAAGACCCGCGCGCGATGGGGTAAATGGATTATCAGCGTCGCGATTCTATCTATTGCGGGTCTTCTCTCCTGCTTGCCTCTCCTTCCTCATCCATCACCCGCCTACTCCTCTCCGGTCTACGCAAACGTGGTACAAAGTAGGGATGAATTGCGATCAGATACGCCTATCGGGTCACCTCGCAAACTAACCCACTAAACTAACGATCCAGGTGCCCGCCCTGCGACCATTTACCTCTGTCGACACTGTACCATTCGCTGGAAATATACTTCCATTCCTTCTCCTCGACAACACAACGTTGCAAATCAAGTGGCAAAGATCTGTAATACATCGAGTAGAATAAACTTCAAAAGAGATGTCTGTCCATCACCGTAATAACGCTTAAAGCGCTCGAGCTTTAAAGCTGCGGTTTAACACAGAAATTGCTCGCACGAAGCATTTCCTGGAGGTTGAATTTCCGACGAATCGATCCGCGCCGCGAGAAGGTGTAAAGATCGGCAGAAGATGTGAAAATTTTGCAAAACACCGCCCTGTTAAACGAGTACTCGTGTTCCACCGAAGTGAAACTTTGCTATTGTTTCGAATTCGCGCGATAACGTAGCACCGACTTGTTCCACTACCGCGGTTTGCTCCGCAAGTGGAAGCGGTGGTCGAACGAGCCGGCGGGCAGCGCCGGATCAACGGCGCACCTTTTCCACTTGCCGCCGGACCGGGTCCGCCGTGCCATCCATCTCGCCTAAATAACTTTCAGTAGATAGAGCCGGTACTAGGCGGGCGGCTGCAACTATGGCAATAAATCGATCTAAGCGCGTAAGCCTCTTACCCGCCTAATAGCGTAATATTCTGTCTATGAAGAATAATTTCGAGCAGCCGCGCGCACCAAGCCTGACGCGGACGACGCGTCAGGGATTCGCGGAGCATCGACAAAAGTCGACGGGACAAGTGGAACAAGCGACTGTTTGCACTCCCGATTGAACGGGCTTCCGTCTCGTTCGATTTGTATCGGGCGGTACCGAAAGAGGTGAAAGGGTTTTTTCCGGATCGCTTGGGCCTGGGATCGATCTCGGCCGTCGTGGCCACCAAATTCCCTTTGAAGGATAAAACGGCTCTTGCTGCGAGTTCGGAAAGTTGTGAGAGACGAATAGATAGATCGAACAATTATTGCGCGAGTCAATTGCACTGTCTGGCGAAAGGTATTACTGTTTCGCTGTTCCTACCTAACGAAGCTTGTACACGTATAACTGCACCGGACAACCAGCTATATTCCGTACGTGGAAATGAGGGGAAAATGTAAAGCCGAATTTGTTCGTTTGAAGTCGTGTTTTTCGCAGGTAAAATCGAGTTTGAAAATTTGCCGAGCATGCATGCAATTAGGTGACTCCCAACTGAATACGTTCAGCGTGGTTGTCTATGGACTTAGCCGAGAGCACGTTTACTCGGCAAAAGGGTAAACTCGAGTTTCACGAAAACGGGGCTTGAATCGAAAAATTCCTTTCCACGTTTTCCACTTATTTTTGCTTATAGGGTAACTTGCCCAAGATGTCCTATACGATGGTTCCACGAACGAACGAACGAACATTGCAAGCACGTACGTAAGTGCACCTTGAAGTGCAACTTTTCCACTCGTTTCAACGTTTAACATCGGCCCTTTCGTTCTTCAACCCACCTGTAGCCTCGCGCCCTGTCCCTATCAATTTATCGAAACAGCGTCGATTCTGTTACAGCACCGTCTGTCTGACCACCAGCAAGTTCTACTGCAAGACGTCAGCCTGCAGACCAGCGGACAGTACAAGTGCGAGGTGAGCGCGGAGGCACCCAGCTTCAATTCGGTCAGCGGCGAGGCCAAAATGGAAGTCGTCGGTGAGTACGCCTCCTCATCGTCCATCGCTTTGCCCTCTGCTCTCCTCTCAGTCCTATTCGAAATCTAGTCTCTGCGTTCGCACCGCTAATTAATAATCCTTTGATCGCGGCTATCGAACCGCCATAATTCGCGCAAAGCTTTCGTCACTTGCGAATTCCAACCGTCTACCGTGAGAGCGGGGAAGGAGAAGAGGATGGTTGGGCAAATATTTCGCGGGCAAACGGAATTGCTATTTTCGAGTAGACGAAAGAGGATCCGTTAACGAGTGTCGACGCCGGATCAAAGGAGGATCGATCGAGTCGAAAACTAGATTAGTGTCCCGCCCGGAAGGTCGGAACGAGAACAGAGTTCGCGAGAACGCGTTCCTGTAAACGTCGCGGCGGTCGTTGGGCTTCGGTTTTAACCTGCTCGCGCTTACACGCGAGGCTAGACCTACGACAAGGGAGAGGAAGATCGATCCTACCGTGAAAGAGAGAGGGTGGGTGCATCGAAAGCGATCAATTTTAAGATCACGTAAATATTACGGGGGTCGTAAGTCAGTCTGGCGTCGTAACTGGGGTGCCGCGCGGACGCATGAAAGACGGCAGGGGGTGTGCGAAGGAAATGGTCGGAGATGAGGAACGAAAAGGAAAGACTTCTCGGCCGTAAAAGCATCCTCGACTCGACGCTGGGAAAGTCTTTAGTCTCTCGCGCGCCGCGAAGTCTCTCGTCTCAGAGGCGGTCTCGCGTCTTCGGAAACGACGGAATTTCCTTTCTTCGTCGTGTTCCTCTTCTCCGGTAGTCCACTCCGTGCTCCACGAGCCACGCACGATCGATAACCCACCACATGCACCCGCCATTGCCGTGCACTCGCCGACCTCGTGGAAAATTTGACGCACGGAAAATAACCCGCGGGTTATCGCCCCGTATACCTCCGCGTCCTTCGACCTCCCTTCGCCCGTCCTTTCTGCTTTTCCACTTTCCCTCGAGATCCTCTGCTAAGCTAACGTGTCTTTCACGTTAACCCTTTCACTATCATTGGGTCACGGTCCCGCCAAACATCGATCGCAACCAGCGGGAAGGAACGCTCTAACGTTTTTACGTCCTAGTTTACCAATCATTACGGGGAATGCCTTCGGGGTAATAACTAAACTTTCCCGCGAAGGAGTGCAACTACTGAAGCAGACGCGGATGAGAGACCATCGAAAAACCGCGTGCCACGGTTCCTCGAGTCCTCTCAGAGAACGTCTACCTGCGTGCTTGGGCTTCCTTAAACGAATAGTTGCTCGTCTCTCGTAAATTTCAATTTGCTACCACCACCCCCTCCCCGTGCTTCTTTACCTCGTTGCGAAGGATCGCGAACACGTCTGCAAAGTGTACCACGGTAACTACCTGGCAAAAGAGCCGAGTAAGGGAAGAGAGGACACGTCGTCGTCCCGTTGTAATCCGAGTCGTGTATCTTTGCGCGAAAGGTTGATCGCCTCGCAGGAAAGGATCAATCCGGTCGCAGTCGCGAATGGCTTCGTTGAATATTCCAAGCGGGGTTGTGTGTCGCGACAGCTTCGAAGGCTTATCAGTAGATAGAGGTGGTGGTGCGGGGGATGAACTTTTATCGCGATCGTGCTCTCGAAAACGATTCGACGGCCGACCGTTTTCCTCTCAACCAGATCCAGATTAAATCTCCGGCCGTGAACGCGGCGAATCTCCCCCGCGGAGATGCGCGCGATAAAAAGAAATCGCTCGATCGCGATTCGATCGATCACTAGCTACCTTCCTACGCCGGCTCGCGGGACCTGAACGCGAATTCGCGCCCGTTTCATCCTAAAGTGAACGTCTCCCCGGCTGGGAGTTGGGCGTTCCACGAGAGGAGCTTAAAAAAGCGAGAAACGAGAAAGGGTGAGAAAAGCGTTTAGCGTCATTGAAGTTGGTGCCGTTAACGAGAGATGGGGGATACTTTTATCGTCCTGCGGTTAACTGACGTTACAAAAGGAGTCTTTATCAAGGGGAGGACAGAGCGGGCAGAGGGACGCGGCGAAGCGATCGCGCGTAAACGTTCTCGATATGATTGCAGTTCTGCCGCAAGACGGACCGAGGATAACCGGCGAGGAGAAGATTTACGCCACAGGCGACGTCCTGGGGATGAACTGCACCAGCGGCAAGTCCCATCCGCGCGCGATTCTCAAGTGGTTCATCAATGGGAAACAGGTGAGAGAGAAATGGTTGCTTGGTCTGAGGAGCTTGTCGTTCGACGCCGTCGACGCTGAAGCGTGGCGAAGATCGAAGGTTATAGATATGGAATTTAGAGGGCCTACTGAAAGCAAGTGCACGGGGATAAGGGATAGGGCGAGATGGCGGCGAAAACGGGACCAGGGGATCATTAAAGGAAAGAGGTAGGGAGGGACCGGTCTGGTTTGTAGGAGCGACGCGGCGAGCGATACCGGCAACGACGACGATGCTTGATGAGCCAAAGCTCCAATTAACGAGCGCTACCGAAAGCCGTGGGTACAACGCGTGTATAGCGGAGCGCAGTCGTGTCTACATCCGTTGCTGCATAAACGTGCCACAGCCAACCACTGCTGCCACCCTTCCGCTTCGCCTGCTCCGAAACTCGACGACTTTTCTCCGTCCTCGCTCTATTCATCTTCCTCTTGCTCTCTCTTCCTCGACCTCGCGGAAAGGTTGAGGGGCTGGAGGGAGCGGCGGAGGGGAAAGAATCGAGCGAGATTGCGCGAAACAAACAAACGGCCGAGACGGCAGTCGGTCGTTGGAACAACGAAACTCGGGCAACTCGGTTAATTGCTAATTAATCCGCGTCACGTAGACGAAAGGAATCTAATTTGGCCGCGAAGAAGGCGCGCCGTCGTGGGGATTTAAATATAATCCGCAAAGTGGCGGCAGTTGAGGCGGGTACGCGAGCGGACACGGGGGGCGGGTTCGCGTTCGCGCTCGCGTGTATGTTGTATGTACGTGCCTCGAGATTACGCCCGATGAACGTCTCTCCGTGGCTCTTCCGTGGGGCTTCGCAACGAATCGAGCGCGACGGCTCGAAAACTTTCCTGCCGCTCCCCTAGCCGCGTTGCTCGAGGAAAACTTGCGAGCCCGTCACGACGGTGTCCATTAGGAGTTAAGGCGAGAGTTCAACGCGCCACTTAACGCGGCTAATATTGTTTCGGAAACGCGAGAATCGCCTTGTCGGGTCTCGAAAGAGATTTGGTCGGCGCCGACGAAAGCTCTGGGGCCTTCGACTTTTCTGCAGGGACGGCTCGACGTCGATCGCTCGTGTCCCGCCTCCGGCTGTACTTAATCTTCGATTCTCTTTTCAATTACCCAACGTCAGTCGAGCTAACGAAGCTCCGTCTCAGACCCGTATCGCACTGGCGGTTTCCGTGCCGCGTGGCGATAGCGTCGATGCCATTTTTCACCGCGCATCATTTTGTCTGTTGTCCAATTGACATTTTTTTATAACGAAGATGGCAAACGTTGACAATGAAAACGATTTTACTATGCTATCGTGTGCTGTTTACCGAGTTCATTTCGCTGTATTTGCAGAAGCGCATCTTACTGCGTCAAGACAGACGAGCGAGTGTCTCTGCCTCTGTGAAATTACTCTGGCACTGATTAGGCGTGTACGAACGTAGTCGAAATGGAATTGTCTGCGATGCGAAAAATGGCAGTCGTTAAAAAGAGGATGAAACAAAGCTGAAGTAAGGAAAGATGAAAGGTACAAGAGAAAAGCAAGTACGCGCGGAAAAACTCAAAGAAAAGCTGTAAAGCAATAAAGATTGAAGGCGTACAGTTTTCTGAGAGCCTTGACGCCAAATGGTGAACGAAGAGGAAAAGATACCAAGAATAGAAAATATTAGATGGAAAATTGAAACAGAATGTGTACGAAGTCTGTCAAACAACGATATCGAAATTAGTATAATCGTACGCTAAAATCTATCACAATTATTTTATAATATTTGTCATAATAACTCAATTATCGTCGACTGAAACAAATTCAGATTGAAACTGTTGCGCGATTTCAAGCGTACGAACCACCAGATGCGACCAAATCGCGTGCGGTACAACTATCTCCGCCACCAGCCTATGAACATGTTTGTTCATAATAACGTCCTGTCAAACTATGGCGCGATTATCGCTAGGTGATACAATCAACCGAAAACCGCCAGTGTGAAACCACTCTGTGAACGCGTACGATCGAATTGATATTTTACCAGAATATCCTCGGTTCGAAACAGGAAGGAAGGTGTGCGTTACTGATGGCGAGGGAGTGGAACGCGGATGGAACAGGCAACGAGAAGCAGAAAAAAAAAAAAAAGAAAAAATACGACGGTGCCACGATCAAAGGGATCGAGGGAGGCGACTGCGGCTTAAAAATGATTTAATTTGGGGACTCGTTTATCTCTCGGCTTCCCGTCGCCTCCGAGTCTTCCGCTTTCCTGGCAAACTGGTCCGTCTCGCTGGCAGTGTCGTTCCTTGATAAAATTCTAAAGAATTTACCCGCGAACCGTGAACACGAAGAAATTTCCTTGGGAAGCCTAAGCTATACTGGGACCACTGAGAGATGGTGCCGCGGTAAGAAAGTGGCGAAGCTTTCCAGTGTCTTACGCTGCAAACGATTCCCCTTGTGCGCCATAACATCGGTATTCACGAATGTACATCAAGGTTTTAAAATATTAGAATGCTTGCAGGATTTTTTTTTTAAATGACAAGCGAAGCGTATTGCTAAATTCTCATACGTGCTGTGCTCTATCTATATTAGATTTTACTTAACGCAATAAAATCCAATATGGACACCTGACATCTTTTTCCGTTCACTTCGTATGCAGATTGAACCGAGAATAAAAAAAGATGATTCTTCTGTCGCTACATCGAAATCTATCTTTTAGCGACAGATGTATCAATTATTTTCTGATGCTATTGGTGATCTAAATTAGTTTACTAAATTATCGATTAGACGTGTTCTCTGACAGGATACGTAACAATTCGCAAAACTGGGTAACAAGCAAGTGCCCTGACACCGTTGAACAGGAGTACTGTCCATCTACCGATCGTCAGTGCAGGTGGAAAATACGACCGGCGCGAGACAAGAGTGATGTCTGATGGAGCGGGTAAATCCATGCACCATCTCTCAGTGGCCCTAGCGTAACTGCCGCGGTGCTCCGGCTCCATTTCGCGGAACCGACACGAAGACGTGGTTCTTTGCTCCGTCGTGGCCCGCGGCGGCGAATCTCGTTCGCTCTCCGAGGAAATCTCAGTCTGCCTGTGCCGTTTCAACTTGCCACCCATTACACCGCCGCGGGCAATCGCGTTAAATCGCGCGAATCGTATCGCGTTTGCCGTTCGTTCCCGCGATCCCGTCCCACGCGTTCCCTTTGCCCGACCGACGTTATACTCTCAACGACGGCTCGACGGACGATAATTCGGAGCCGTCGGCCGTGGTTGATAGTAAGAGGCAGTCCCCGCGACTTGGTCTCTCGCTGGGACCGATCGCCGTTACGATCTAGCAGCTGGATAGAACAAGGAGAACACGTTCCGTCGGTGGTTCGTTTCAGGTGAAGCCCAACACGGAAATAATGTTCGAGCAGCACGGACTCTACTCGGTGATATCCAGTTTACGACTGCAGCTGGAGCCGGGTCACATCGCCGGCGACAAAATAAACGTCAGGTAATACCGTCCTGGGACAACATAATCTTACCACCCTCTGACCACCTGCTACTACCATAACCATCTAGGCGAGATGATTAATGCGTCTCTATGAATTTTGTCAAAGATGCGAGGCGACCGTGCAACTGGACTCGAACTCGGACGCGCCGCTCATCGAGACTCGCCACACGGAAGTCTTCGGTAAGCCATACGTAGCGATGGGCCCGCGCTTTGTTCGAGCGCGTTCGAACCTTACGGATGACGCAACGTTTCAATTTTTTTAAACTTTTTATATCGTAGACAGGAAGCTGGTAATATGGAAATTGAGAGCCTTCGTCGAGGGTCTTTAATCGAGTATAATAAGAACTAACATACGAAATCGTAGAAGTAGAAGCACACGACCAATGTTCTTAGCTAATAACATTAACTAATGTATGCATACGATAGTATATAAACGATACATAGCCAAAAGTAATGAGAGCAATAATAATGATACATCATTAACTTACAATTATAAATATTCTACTGTTTATACTCGTACTATTACTTATTATATCAGCACTAAAAGTAGCTTCAAGAAATCAGATTAAGACGGTCTTCTAATTAATTGATTCACACATTATTGAAAGATTTATATAAATAATATTCCATATTACCACCTGGCCCCCGATCCTTATATATCATGTATTTATAGCTAAATAAACCAAGCAGAGCAAAAATAAAGTAGAACGAACTGAAATAAGAGAAATCCAGGCAACTCATGGACGCACGACTTCGTGCTTGTGAAGCTGCGATACTATCCTCATTGCTACGATATCATTATATGCTAGGTAGTTCTAGTGACGCATCATCGTTTAAATTCATAATTTTTTACAAAATGGCTAACGAGAGAACTCATACTATACTTCGCACCATTTTAGATTCTCCATCAACCCCTGTAATCTAACCTTCGCCCCATTCAAAAGCTGCTCGATCGCTGAAATCGCGTTCTAGCCATGTTACGGCGAGTTCAAACGAGTGTAATGCAACGTACAATACAACGTGCAACGTGTCTAGCCTTACATTTACACGGTTGAAACGTGTTACAACGCATGTTACGTTGCACGTTACATTACACTCGTCTGAACCAGAGCTGGGAAACACTGAAAACGGATTAAAAGAAATACATTAACAAAAAATACGATTAAACGCACAAGCAGATTAATTAATCCTTTCCACTCTAAAAACAGACATCGTAGATGAATACATTTTATTTCGTACCTCCTGCATAGAAATGGTGGTACGAAACATAAATGGACGAAATAAATGTCATTCCGTTTCTTTTTCATTATTTAAAACAACTATATGAAATATAAGTGGACAGAGCAGATGAAAAATCTATAAACACTCCTCTCGTTCTTATTCTCTCGAATTCGCTATGCTCCTATTTAGTTCACTCCGACTCTATCTCGTACACACGGCTCTCTTTCCTTTTATTAGTCGCGCTAATTTCTTTTCCATTCACTTCCGCTTCTTCTCACGCTCCCTGTCTCTACACAAATTCATAAGCGACACCATCATTTCCACAAACTGACAACGAAATAATTATTCCGGATGCTGTTCGAAGGAAATCATTCGTCAGCCGATGGGACAAAAGTATCTATTTTACATAGAATCTATTTTGCCTGGCGCTGGTCTCTGGTCGCGTCCTCGAAGAGTTCGAACGCGTCTCGGAAGGGTTCGCACCGTTGCCCTCCAACGCGGACGTTCGAACCTGCGTTTGAACCTGGCTCGCTCGCGGACCCATCATTAGGTCGCGAACACTATCGCGCCTTCGTTCGCTCCGCTCGGTGTCGCAGACAACCCCGTGGTTCGTTGGGTTAAAGGGGGCGAGAGGGAGAAAGCGAGAGAAGCGTCGAAACGTCGGACGCGTTAATTAACGCGAGCCTGACGGCGCGAGAAACGATTACCTCGTTATTTCCGAGCGAAAGAGGCGCAGCCCCGGCGAGAAACGGGCGCGAGGAGAAGGGCAGAAACGAGGGGGTAGACGCGAGGAGTCACTTTCGCAGGAAATTAAGCATCGCTCGCGCGCTCTAACGAATTAAGGATGCTTTACGATCGGCGTTGTCCGTGGAACGGGCCCAGCCGCCGGCCGCAAAGTCAGCCCCGGGTTCCCTTGAGACGCGCCGCGAGCCATCGAAATTAAAACAATAATTTACGCTCGTTTACTTTTTGCGCGGCCCCGATCGTCGACACTGCGCCCTGCTCCCTTTCCCTTCGACGGGATCGGTCTACGCGCGTTGGTTATGCCCGATCACGTTGTACGAATCCACGCTCGAATCGCATTAGAATGCAGATGCGAAGAATCCGGGGGAAAAAGGGAAATAAATTAGATCGAGCGAGAGCCGCGTGGACGGCGCGTCGTCACGATCGATCGCAAAGGGACCGGGGAAATTTGGTCGCCGCTGGTTCGAGGGTGAGCACCCGCGAAGGGTGAAGGGTGTACGTCGGCCGAAATCGCCAAAGGGGACAGAGAGAGAGAGAGAGAGAGAGAGAGAGTTGAGAGGGAGGAGAGAGAGGGAGAGAGAGCGGGAAGGAAAGAGCCATAGGGTGGAAAAGGATGAGCGAGCGTCTCGACGAAATTGCTCTTAACGATCTTCGATTTTCTCGTTAGTCCAGTCGTTCTTGGGAGCGACGTACGTCGCGTTCCGTTTCTCCGCCCTTTTTGAACGTTTCGAAAGAGAAACCGCAGATTGAGAATTCTCGTACGCGGAAACTTTCTCATCGATGGGAACTCTGGCGAGCAGAAAGATCGAGGTCAGGTAACGGGGAGAGTAAAGTTTACGACCAGTCGGCTTAAAAACTTGAAATTGCGCCCGAAACGTTGAACGACATCTATTATGGACGGTTTTCCACCTAGTGAATCACGATCGACAACGCTCTCTCTCTCTCTCTCTCTGTCTGCTCGTTCCTTTTTTCGCGACTATAATGGTGGCCGCTCAAGGTTACCCCTTTGTTCTCGATTTTGAGAGAAACAATTATTATAAAACAAAGCTATATTCCATATAACTTTGCCTTCCCATTATTCGTGAAAACTAACCTATATAAGTTGTTTCTACGTAGGTATTAATCAATCCACGCATGATAATCCAATTACCTCTTGAAATATTCATTGTTCGAATAAAAGAGGTTTCAAATAAAACGTACCTTTACCGTACGAAAATCAACATTATTTTTTGTTAGTATCGTGTACTTTTTAACAAGAAGTATTCGATATTTCTGGCTGAAAGCCGTTAATGGAGAAAATATGTTCAGTTGAAAAGTAGAGTACGGATTACATCCTTCTATACCTACTTAGAATTACATTACTTTGTACAACCGTTGGATTAAGATAGTCTTATAAGCTGGTGACTACTTCAACATAAATAGCTTAATACTTCGTTCGCAGAGAAAAACAAGCTGCGCGAGATTGTACGAATCCATCTGAAGAGATTAACCTTTACACGTTCGTTACGTATTCGTCTGCAGAAGAATTATTTCAAACTAAATCCTCCACGGTGGGGAATAAATTTTATTCGAAACCCTTTTTCGAACAATACAGTTTCAGTTTTGCGAAACAAAAATGATCAGGATGCAGGAGTCAAGTAACCTTTGGCGGCCCAAACTCGTTTGCCCCGTACCGATAGACTTGTACAAACGGATAGATTCAATAATGATCGTCGTCGGGGACGATCGAAACGACGCAGAGTTTTCTTTGATGTTTCAGTGGAGGGAGACGCAAGCGTCGCAACGCCTTCCGTGTGTCTGACGGTGGCTAGCGCCCTACTTCTACTACTGCCTCTAGTTTAGGAACGAGAGCCACGCGCGGCCGGCCGCGCTCGCCTCCACGGAACCGATGCAACGCTAGACGAAGGGACCGCTCTGGACGAGAGCGTGAAGCAGCTGGGGAGAGAGGATAGGATAACAAGAGGAGGACGTAGGAACGTTTTCCTGCCGATCGATGGCCAGTCGATGTTTCTCGGCTGGGACGAGGGAATCGATGACCACGACGCGAGACGGCGCGAACGAACGTGGGAGGGCATAAGTTCGAACTCGAGGACGCGAGTCTGCCCGGCGAAATGCCGCGTCGCAACCAGATGGACGACGCGAATCGCGCGGCTACTTGGCCGATAGGCGATCGATCGTCGCTCCAAGGGATTATCCTGTTCCGGTTTATACGGCACGCGACTCGAAAATACGATTTACGAGCCTGTAAGCCGATTAATTTGGACGATTCGAACGGAACGCCGGGCTATAGCGTCCGAAATATTTGTCGAAAACGCGCGGCCGCGTACGGAACCCTTTCGCGACGCGCGATTTTCCCGGACCGGCAGATCCGTTTGGCGTTCGCGAGAGCCGCGATCGAGCGAGTCGACCCCGACACACCACCCCGCGCATATCCGTGTTTTCTCTCGCATGACGCGCACTCGCGTAGCACGCAACGATATCTACGTGTACCTGTTATACGGCTTCGAAGCTTCTATTCCCGTTGTACTTCCGAAAAGGCGTTTCTCGCACTCGAACGCGGCTCACGCTCGCCCGACGCATACATGTATGCATGTACGTATGAGGATATGTATGTATGTATGTACGTATGGAGTAATCGAGCCCTCCTCAGGGACGATCTTTCTCTTTCTCCCTGTCTGTTTGTCTGCTATGTACGTATGTATGTATGTATGTATGTATGTAGACATGCGTGCATGGGTGTGTACGTGTGTGTATACTTTGTATATAGCTGCGACGTTGCGTACACCTGCCGTATCTACACGTACCTTGTCGGAAATTAGAAGAAGAAAACGTTTGATCGCGTCGAAGCGAACTTTATCGTGCTTTCCGTAGAACGTAGGCAACGATCTATCTGGTGGCGTTTCTCCGGAGTTGCACAGTGAAATTCGTCAGACACCACCTAGCCGCCACTCAGTCGACATCCCGAGACCCAAAATCGGAAAGAGATTACGTACTTGTGTGTATGGCCTAATGTATATACATATACATATATATATATATATTTCGCATATTTAGTAAATAAATCGTATTTCATTAAAAGGACGGTTATCAACCTCGACATCTCCTTCCTAATTTTGCTCTAAGAAGCTCTCGATCCTCGATATTACTCCAAAGGGACCAATCTGACCTTTTAGCTCAAGATTCTTTGCCTCTAACGACCCGACAAGCCCAATCGAGACTTTTAGGAGAAATATTTCGCAGCCGACCGGTGAACGGATCGTTTGCGCACTTCCCCTTGTACGATATTTGAGCGTTATCTTCATCCACGGTGCAACACAGTACCAAAGTTTGCTTACGGAAACGTTGTGAAACACTTCTCTATATTACGCTTCCCTCTGGCGCGCGCGCGCGCTGGCCCATTATCTCCCTACCATTTACGTGTACGCGGAACAGACGAGCGCGATTAGAAGATCTCGGTGTTCCGGTGTAGGGCACGATCGGCTTTCGCCCACGGACGCGGAGAATTCGCCCGTTCTACCGGCGGTCGTGAAAGAATTAATGGTCGTTCGTGCCACGGGACAATACACGGGGGGTTCCACGTCCAAGGGGCGCCCCTTAACTCGATACCAGGGGAAATTCTCGAGAGGATAAACGGTCGGTCGAGTCTCCCGGAAGACGATCGATGCTAATGGCCCGTGCCAGACCGGGCTGCCTGCCCCGTACCTTTGAATATGTATCGGCGCGTACTCTGGCCTCGCCTTTCGCCTTTGCGTCCTCTGTCTAACCGGGGGTAAATGCACCAAACGCGGGTTATCGCATCGGAGAACCGAAACGAAGATCTGAACGGGGCCACCAGCAGCTAGAGCCCAGTCGTCATCGAATCCGATCGCGAGCGATTAGCGACGACGCCCCGTTGGATTCGGTTGATTTGTAAGAGAACGAGTGTGGCGGGCGGACCGTCGACGAAACGAGAGACAGGGGCTTGGCGTCGAGGAGACATGGAAATCGATGCGCGGCAATTATAACCGTGCCGTCTGTCTCCTTCTCTCCCTATTTCCATCTCGCGTGCTGCAGGATGCATCATCGAACATTCCGTTCGTCACGGTAAACCAAAAATATACGAGACACGTAAATGGGAATAGTCGATAACCCGACGTTGCCCGGTTTGGACCGTAAACGTGAAACGAGGTCGCGATCTTTCGAGCCGTCCGCGAGATCCTCTTTTTTTAAACACTCCCGTGACCCAACGTTACGCGGGTTGGTATAACTCTCGGACAGACTGCAGACGGGGAGCGTTATTAAAATTATTATAATCGGTGCAAGTGGCTGGAGAGCAAGCCACGAGCGAAACCGTCTGTCTAATAAATTCTTCGGCTCGATCGAAATTGAATTGAAAATTCGAAATTGAATCCGGGGAGTTGATCGATATTCCGTCCGTGGCCCCCGTCTTTGCCGCCCCTTTAATTAACTTGTTCACCGCCGTCTCTCTTTCCTCTTGTTCCGGCCGTTCGCACCTTCGCCGCTGTCTCCGCGCTGTCTTTCTCGCCCGACGGTATAAATCTCAATTATTATTCGTCCCACCGCGTCGGCTACTTGCACGTCTGCCATTTGTTTTGTTTTTTCTCTACCATGCCCGTGTATCTCGCGTAAATGCAGCAGAAGACAGTAGTGTAATCCTATCCTAGCGACTACCAACGTCGCCATTACCCGGTGGGCACCCCTTGGAGTCAGTCAAACGAATAACGCTGACACGCCACGATGCCATATGACCGACTACGATGTAACACAAGCCAACGAGATCGAACGCTACTAACTCAATGGAGACGATTCCTTGTTAACGAAAATCTACGTAATAATGTATAATTGATAAATAAAATTTTGATCGTAGCCTCTATTTCTCGCTATTTCACGACCCTCGCTGCCTATCGACCAGATAAACAAAGGCGAACGCCATCGAGGCTCTCGTCAATCCGCAAACGACATCTACGCCGTATAAGTGCATCAATCTGATCTCAAAGTTCGAACAAGCAGAGCGAGAATCGTCGATAGGTAGTAAGGTGCCCTTAAAAGTTTCGTGCGGTCGCGGCTCCCAGCGATCGTTCACCGTCTTCCGTAATTTCTCCCGTTCCTCGCCGCATCCTGAATTATAAAATGTCGTGAGCCGGCACCCTAGGCTAGACCCGTGCACTTGCCGTTGCTCGCGAAAAACCGCACTCCGATCGATCGGATCTCCCAACGGCTGCGATACCTTTCAGCTGGCTGCCAATCCGACCTCTAAACGCAGCCGCTCGATTATATCACGGAAGACGAACCATCGGTACGAGCTACGATTACGAAGGCGAGTGGGCTGGCTGTAATTACAGTGGAAAACTTTCCCGTCCCAGCTTCCGATCGCAGAGACGCGACATAGTTTCCAGAATCGGTCGCCTGCGGAGGTATTTAAAGTGATAGAGGGGGAGAGAGGAAAAAACGGAGACGAGTACACCGATCCCCCTGTATTGATCGATTAAACTATTCATTAATTAGTAGCAACAGTGGCTACAAAAAGTAGTGACACAACTGCATCGTGACTAAGCCCTTCTTTGTTTACTTTAACTAAGGATTTTCGTGAAAAAGTAAGCCGATGTAGGAAACAACCCGCCCGTGACACGTTTCGTCCATGATTTGAATTACCGTGCAACAGTGTAGGTTAATTGCTAAATTTTATTGTAAACTAAATTGTAAATTGAAAATTTCGTTACTAATTATTTTTGTTAAAATTTCATCCGAATAAACGGATAAAAAGTGAAGGCACGAATATTTATGAAAGTGGCTGTATCTTAAGAATATCCCCTCTGCACTTTCATGCAACTCAGCCAACTTTTGCTAAAATGAGTTCCAGATTTCAGATTCCAGATCCGTACTCTAACTGGGTTAAAACTACAATCCGATATAGCATTTTAAAGGTAAGTAGAGATTTCGATTCGATAAAATGCTCAAGAATAAAGCGAAAACCAAATTTTTTATTACGTCGCAAGCAATTGGTAAAAAATTGAACGCGGATTAATTGATTTACCGAGTCACGTATCCACTCGAATATTAATTCGTCCGGCAAAACGTCGCTTACCCAAAAGGAATACCTAGTTACATCGATGCTTTGTACGGAGCATCAAAAAACGTGGAATTTTAACGTGTTTCTAATGAAATATAAAATCTGAATATGGAGAGCACATTTTTGAAGATTTTCAAGTCCCTTTTGCCCGCGGAATGTACTCGGGTGCCTCGGGGTCGTAAAGCCCGTACCGTAGCCGACTGTCGGCTACGGCCCCTGAGGATCAGCGTATCCGAAAACCGAATAAATGCCGCACACCTTCTACATCCTAGATAATTATTGACAAAACGGTAAATAGAACGGACACGGCGAAGCGGTACGTCTGAACGAGGTCACTTCAACTCGAAGAAAAACTTTTCCCGTTGCTACGTAGACGGAGGTATTCGCCGTAAATCGACTTCCGGAATTAGACTGGAAACGACCAAAGGTAACAACATCTCGCGACTCGATTTTACGACACTATACATGTCTATACATAGGTTAACTTCGCTCTGAATTTCTTTCCCCTTCGACCCGTTCTGCGGCAACCGCAACGACGTCTACGCGCGAACGAGCAGAATTGACAAATCGGAATCAATTGGAATACAATTTCCATAGAAATACCCCGGGCGCTCTCGTTCCCTCTCCGCGTACCTGAGAAAACTTTCAAAGCCGTGCAATTTAAAGTGCAAGATAATTAGCGTGCAGCGCGGGAGAACTTTGTCCGAAGGATACATCGATGCAGGCTGCGGGCGAGAAGCAGAGGAACCGCAATGCGACTAAGCCGGCTTTTATTTTTAGTAATCAGATTTTATAATTGCCTGCTCGAAGAATTTACCGTCTATAAATCTGTAATAACATTTCGTAATTTCTGTCGCTCGACGAGACCGAAAACGAAGCAAAATACTTGTAAAAGGTAATGGCGGACGCGTCGGCGACATATTCGTCTGCCTGTAGACAACAGCGGCCCGTTCTAATTGCGAGAGACATTAGTAATTAGATTTTCAGAGAAAATTGTGCGATCCAATTATTCAATATAACGATTTCAAATAAAACGACGCTATGTTTAAAGTTGTACAATTTACAGAGCACATTCGGCGACTACCCGAAGCTATTTGCATCGATTAACATATTTTAAATAGAAATAAGGACAAAATACGCAATAACACGATTGCGAATCCGATTGAATTAATCGGTTCTCACAAATAAATTTCAAAATCTAATCATTAGTCTCGAAACTTTGGTTGATCCAAAAATAATTATTTACTTTTCCAGCGAAAGGCTTTCGTATAACTTGTGACAATTAACGCGATACGATGAATTTGTTCGAGTTGCACTATTTTGCGAGTGCACGCTAGTGTGCAGAGAGGATATGCACGAGAATATGTAAATAGCGACACAACAGGTAGCGAACGTGTCTCATGATATATTCATACAAGTTTACTGATAGCATTTTTTGAGGACGTAACGAAACCGCTTGCGAAACGTTAAAACGTGAAAAAACAAATCCGCAACATGACACAAGCGATTCACAAGGTCGGAGGGATAAAAATTTAAATCATAGCGATGCGAGGAAAGAGATTGCATTGTCCTAAAAGCTTTAAGCAGGACGAGAAAATTAATCATCCCTAAGAGTACAGGCGAACAACACGTAATGCTATTAATCAGCTTGAAAAGAAAGATCAGATTACCAGCAGTCCTGCAACGTTCAAATGCTTCTCTCTTAAGCTTATTCGTAATTGTTCTGCAATCATTATCATAATTTTATAAAATTAATTTTCTAACCATTCCAAAACGAATAATATGTTTACTTTCAAAGAGAGGGAGACATCGACGTCAGAGAGATTTGGTTGATTCGTAGGTAATTATTCCCGGTTTCTTGCCTTCTATATCTAATGAAGGCGAAATAACCGGTGGTTGGCTGCGGCAGCTGCCGTGTAAGATTGCTCGCTCGTTACGCTGTGTATATACGTATTATACATTCCTCGTTCTAGCTTCCCTTTACCGCTTAAAGGGTAGCAAAAGGGAGTCAGAGAGCGAGAGAGGGAGAGAAAGAGGTGGTAAGGGAGGTCCAAGTTGTCGGTCTAACGACGGGGGCGTGTGCCGCGTGCATGCTGAACAAAATAGCGTAGAACCGTGGCCGATCGTGGTCGCCATAATCAGCTCTATTGAGCAATCTAGCCACTATGGATCGCGCGGGCCAGTAGTATAAGCGGCACAGTAGCTCCTGTCGCGAAGCCAGCCAGTGGCAGTCGACCCTGGTACGGTCTGGCCCTCGGCTTTTCGCCCCTATTCACACGCGTCGCAACCGCTTCCTGTGTCGCCCTCGTATCCCCAGCGACACGGGCCCACGCAAATAAACGGAGAACGCGAGCTTAATTGCACCCTTTCTCTCGCTTCGCCTCGCCTCCGTGGCCTCTCGTCTCTCCGCGCCTACCGGACTTGACAAACTACTACAGTTTTCGGCTCCCGCCGACAAAAGAGAGCCAGCCAGCCTTTTTCAAACGCTGAACCGCTACAAATCCAACCGGCAAACACATCCACCGCGTAACGCGCGACGCAATTTCCCGACGCCCCAAAGATTACGCTATAACGCGCTCGCTTTTTCTAAGGAGGCGTCCTTTACCACGCGACACCCTCTCGATTTCCATCCCCCGTTCGTGACGCCAGTGAATTTTCATTCGCGCCCCGGCTACGCGAATATATACGCGCGCTGCGAACCACGAATACGAAAGCGCGTTTCCCTCTCTTCACAACATCGAGTACACGCCGCCGGACGAATCGACAGGCTGTACCAGCCTCTGAAACGGGCCGAGATAACATCCCAGGTGGAAAACGCATTTTTCGAAACAAACCCGGGGAACGTTCAAAGATGTTTCGGTGCGATTCCCTTCGAGGAGAGACGCCGTCGGGTTCTTTTCAGGGACAGGAGGCCCTCAAAAGAGGCGACGTCGCGAGGAGCGGAGATTAAATCGACCATGTCGAATAATTTTTCGTTTTCCACCGTCGATGCTTGATAAGAATTTCTTTTTCCCCTTATCGAGTCCCGAGATTGCGGAAATACGTGGTCCGTCGATGATTGGCTGCCGAGGGTGGGTTCAAACTTATTGACAAACTAAGTGGCAACAATCAAAACTTCCCCTCCTCTTCGTTCGCTTTGTTTCGTATTAGGGTCGAACTCCGATCGTCCGCGGAACCTTGATCAACCGAAGAAAGTATGAGAGATTTTTCCTTCTGCTAAGCATTAACATTTATGAAGCAGACAATACTTCTTTCGCGAAACTTTTTTCTTTTTATTCGAAATATTCAATTGAAAGAACCAGACGGACAAACACTCCATTGAAAAGCACACTGGCGAAGCGAATCCAGCTACAGAGGAAGAAATTTTGCATTTATAATAAACGCTGAAATATCTAGATTAAAGGACAATGGACAGACAACCGAGCATGATTACAGATACAACGTTGCAACGAAACGGACTCGTCTCCGTATAAAGGCGAATTCGACAAATAAAACTGAGAGAGCCCTACTCTTAATAGAGTGACAGAGTTTTTCCTTCCTATATATATAATTTCTAACATAGCGACACTGTGCATGTAAAGGCACTGACAAGTGCAGCGAAACCATTTAAATATCTAAGTGCATCCAAGTTCGACGAATTAGTCGCTCGTCACGCAGATCAATTCGCATCAGCTCGAATAAGAAACAATTAAACTTTCAGCCGGAAAGTTCTCGAACGAGACGGTAGCTTAATCAGTCGATGCTCGATGCTGTAGAGGCGTTTGTAAATTTTCGAACGTCTCGCGCTGCAGGTTGGAACCGAAAGGTTTCTCGCGAGGTTGACCCCTTCTGATATCTATCAGGGAGGAAACGGAAGCCGGGGCCGGTGGAAGCGGGTCGCGCGCACCGTGCACACGCTCGAAAAAGATTTCGATCGGTCGAACGCGAAGTATTCGCGAGAGGGGCGGCCGCGGTGTATTCCGTCCACGGCGCGAAGCGAGCGCAAATATTGATTTTCAATTACGGCATTCGTGACTTCGCGCAATGTCCCTGCAGGAGAGCGTGCCCGACATAAAGCCTTGGCATAAAAGAAACCACAATCTCAAGGTCCATCTGGTTGCAGCGTACCCCCTACGATCGATTTAGCCGCGCGTTACGTCTTTGCGAGGCGCGCGCTTTGACGCTCGTTCGCGCGTCAACTTGACGCTTTCGTTTCCACGCGACAGGGGACCACCACCAATGGTCTCGATCGAATCACCATCGCGGCTGGAATAACACGTAACAATATGATCGTTTCTTCGAATAAACATGCCGCGCGAGAAAGAATCGTAGATCGCGGCGGAATTCGAGAAGAACGGGGAAGAATTTGGATTAAAGACCGTGGAAAAAAGGTAAACGACCGAACACGGTTTCCTTTGAGCCGGGTTCCTATCCTTTCGTCCAGCATAGAGACGCGTCTCTCTGTTCCGTTTGACGAATTGTCCGGTAAAACTGGATTCCTCGTCCGAAAAATACGATCGTCGCTCGATGCCCTTTCGCTGCTCGTTGCTTTTAAGACCGAGCTGAGTCTCGATTCCGCGCTTTGAGGTCGGAACGAGTGAAACGCGTAATCGAAGACAGAGGCCGAGGAACCGCGAACCGAACAAAAGGTACAAAGGTCTTGGCCCGTTTATAATCGATCGCGCGCGGTTTTGTGCTCGCGTTGTCCGATCGATTGAAATTGCGTTTAAAAGTTTTAGCGTCGGACAAACGAGCGAGCAAAGGGAGGGCGCGACCGATGGAACGAGGGACAGTCGAGGGATGGGAAAACGAAGGAAGAAAAGGGGCGAAAGAAAGGAGGGATCGTGATACTGGTCGGAGTTGTAACCATGGCGAAGAGTATACTCGCGACGGACAGCAAAGAAGCCAGACAAGGAACGGGGGT
Source organism: Xylocopa violacea (assembly GCA_963969225.1). Taxonomy (NCBI): domain Eukaryota; kingdom Metazoa; phylum Arthropoda; class Insecta; order Hymenoptera; family Apidae; genus Xylocopa; species Xylocopa violacea. Next base: position 30,623,991 of record CAXAJV010000004.1, read on the forward strand.
TGAAAAACATTAATTAATTCGTGCTACCTTAATTGCTGGCGGTGGAAGTTTTAAAGGGGCTGCAATTAACGCTCGATTCCGGTAAAATTCTCGTTTCACCAGACGGGACGCTCGCCACCGAATCAAAAGCATCTTAGATAAAATAAACCAGGACCGCCCTCGTCGTGTTTCTTCCCATCAGCAGCCACGTCCGCGCGTAATTCAAATTTCGTTCTCTCATCGTTCTGCGGAGATTCTTCAACGATCGATTCGCGTTCGACTAACCGTGGAGAGAGAGAGAGGAAAAGAGTGAAAGAGGGAATCAATCCTCGATTTTTGGAAAAACGAAGAAAATAATTCGTAAGAGCCGCTACGGTTCCCCACGGTCCATGAGCTATCGCTACGATCCTCTTAACGTCCATCCAATCTTTCCCCGTGAAATTTCCTGGGTAAACTGTGTTTGGAAAGAACTCGCTGCGACGAGGAATCCAGGTAATCTCGAGGCACTAGCTAATTTATGAGCGATATCTATCGAATCTGCCGATTAAATTTTTCAGCAGTGCCAATTTTTACATCGTCCGCATTATAATTTAATGTTTCAACCGCCAAGCCACGAGTTAAATATTCAATGTTACGTTTCGTAATATATCCGATTTCTTATTCCTTACTCGCCAATTATTAACGCGTGCATTTCAATCATAAGATTGGAACCATAGTTTAGATTTGAAAAGTAATTGTATCAGATAATGGCTTGACATCTAACACGATTGACAGTCACGCGTATAGCCACTCGATGTGTTGAAGATACCTAACAGAGCATGTATGATACAATATATACACTAATTTGTTGTAAGTAATCGACGGTGATTGTAATTTTTCACCTAGACGATTTCATAATTCATCTTTAGCGTTTATTGTCTCTTTCTGCAAATTCTACTCTATGGCCCAGTTCGTAGCACGTAGATGGTCATACTTTCGTAAAAAATATCGTTATTCTAGCTTTATGACATAATCTTATAAATCATTTGTACGCGACACCACGATCCACGTTGCCTCTAATATTTATATAACGCACTGTGAAAGATTAGATTTATGAAAGGCTGGCCGAAGTCAAAATTTTGAAACTTTACTAAAATCTAAAAAAAATGTAGGCGTTTTTTTCTTCAAATATCATTCGAATAACGTGGCGCCACATTTATGACGTCAAAATATATAAAAAAAGCACATGGTCACGTAAAAAGGATTTCTCTTATTCGTCGCACGTGCAACGATACAAAGATCGAAAATACTGGCGTGCGATACTTTCGTTACTCGCTCAATGCCAAACGCGATGCATCGATACAACTTTCTATCGTTCGCTGTGGATAGATGATCGAAAAGGCCTTGCAAAGCTCGTGATACGATTCCATCGTGAACAGTACCACGAGTCGCCGCGACGACTCCTTCCGCAGTCGTGTCGAAGGTTGTCGAAAAAGTTTCGAACGCGATGAAACGATCACGCGAAGCGTACACGTGCGAATGACGCAAATGGCGACCTCGAATTAGCCGAAAACAGACGCGCGAATCTAAGCACCTTGAATTAGGGGTTCCGGCACGAATACGTTTCGTGCAGGTGTAAAAGGTCGAAGATTGTTCGACCTCGCTAGACCGGCCGAAAATATCGATTATCCGATGACCCGCTTGGTCGTGTATTGTCGATCGACAATACTGGCGCAGCCTTAATTACCGTTTACGTTCCTTTCCTAATTTTGTTCCCCTTTTTGTAATTCTAGTTAATCGCCTCGAATGGACGCGAACGTCGTCGCCACAGCCGTCTGTCTCCACTGCCAACACTGTCGGCTTTTCCAGCGGTCGAATTTAAGAGCCATTGGCAGAAAATCGATATCGTTCCTTTCGAACTTCGACTAAGTACACTGGGAGCTCTCCTGTCTCGAGAATGATGCGCGAGTTTATGACATATTTTGCATTTTCTGTAACTATGGATACGCGAGGAAGAGCCGAGGGCCTCGAGTAGAAAGCAAAAAAAGACACAGAGAAATTCGCGAAAAATCGAGTTCAAACAGAATTTTAGTCATAGCCGGTAACTCGATTTTCAAAAAGTCAGTTTCTATATCAACGATCTCTTCTAATTTGCTATATTCGTAAAATTTTGTACGCCCACCAAAAATTCAGGTGCATAAATTCACCTCTTACAGACGTAACCGTTCATTTCTTCGTGCATCCCCCTATTTTTCATTAACAATTCTCACGAGTCCATCCTAAAAAAGCGCAATAAACAGTAAAGAACAATTACTGCACTTAGTGGACTCGTTTGGCTCGTTCTTACCGCGCGCCATTATCAGAAACGCGTGCAGTGGCCAGGTACGGGAACAAATGGATTTTTAAACGAAATCGAAACGGCCAAAGCGGACGGCGGCGATCGTTAGGCGAATCGATGATGAGAGGAGAGCAGAGTACGAGAAAAGGGGGTAAACGTAATAACGGCGAAAAGGCGGTTTCGTAAGCGGGGAAAAGCGAGCCCTTCGGTCGCTGCGCGAAAATGCTTAGCCTTGCGAGAAAACCGTTCGATCGCGTACGGGACTTAACGAGATATCGTTAACGTCGCCGGTCGAGAAGGAAAGTACGTGCGCGCGAGCGTACGCTGGCAACGCTCGCAAGACGAGCCCGTAAACGACGAGTCAGTTTACGGGGTCGATTTACTTGCTCGCGTGACAGCTCGCGCGCTACAATGGATGGCCCTTTTGCGCCTTTGCCCGCGCTTTCATCGTCCGCATGTTTACAGCCCTTTTCGAGCCAGATCGAACCTCCAACGGGGACACACAATTTTTGGAACCGAACGAAACTGGTTACACTCTAACGACTATAATTATTTCGCTTTCGAAATATCTGTTAACTCGCGGACCGCCGCCGAGTTGGTTTGACGGTCGACCATTTTTCCGTTTCTACCCCTCAGAATTGTGCTCCTCTTTTAATTAGCTACCAAACAACTGGACTTCGCAGAGAAACTTTGGGACACTGACTTCAAATTACGTTGGCAAACGTTACAGTTTTGCCAAATGACCGGTTGCACGGAGTAAATTTGAAATTACGAACAAATTGCAAAGGAATACATATGAATTGTTGAAAAAGAATTACATAATTACGATATATCTTAATTATGAATATATGATCATCGTATTGGGAAACTAGATACTCATTCTGTTCGCCTCAACAATTGCAAATTCTGTAAACCCAATAATGACACGTTCTCCACTGTGCCCATTAAGATTTTTTTCATATTTCTAAATCGTGGAGGAATATATTTTAAGGACGTCATAATTTTTAATATTGATACGATCACGGTCAGTTGAGATCCTGATACAAACAGCAGTGCAGTATCATAGATCTCTTCTCATAGCGTAGGAATGAACTTTTCCATTTTTCTAAATCAAATTTTAATGTACGCGTTGTACAGGGCAAAACTATATCTAACATTTACAGATGCAACTTTAAAATAGCAATACCGTTGCTGGTAATGATTTTTATATGACATTCTACTCTTCTAGTTTTTATGATACGTAGAAAAACTATGAACGAAATACGAATGAAAAAACAAATATATAGTACAAATCAAATGCGAGTAAAGAGCGAAATAAAAGCGTGAAAAATAACTAAATCTACGTTCGATATAAACGTACGCATCTCTCTTTGACGTATCAGTAATACTGCAAACTGATTGAAAAATGTATACCAAAACTCCTTTCCGAGCTATTGCATCGTACAGTCAAATTTTTCGCTGCATTTTCATATACTTCCTCTTTTTATTTCAACACTCACCCATCCCGACGTTCGTATCCTCTCTCTTTCTATTTTCCATACAAACGCCCCGTCAAATCCTTTATTCTACACCACTTTCTTTCGGTACTTCTACCTCTCCATTAAATTTAGTTCTAACCGCAGTTTTAGTTACATATATACGTGTGTACAAACTTCCCCTAAAAATATCTTTAAAAGAAGAGATAAAAATCCTTCGATTGAAAATAACAAAAATAGAGAAAAAATAAAACTACCCGGCCAAATTCATAAAAATAGCTCTGGGCAAAAGTGTCGACCTAATAAAATAAAAATCCACCCAAAACCTGGTTAAAACTGCAACCACTGTACGTGGACCGAAGTAGACTTGACCGCGTCCGTCCAAAGTTTCAGACATTTATATAAAAAGAATATTTCAGAAAGAATTCTCTACTCTCCGCAGAATAATTAATTTTCCGGGAGGCGAGGTAGAAAAGGGGGATGGGCGACGTCATACCGTATCGGGGCAAGTTGCGGAACACCGATTTTCTTTTTCGCGAACAAAATTCTCGTCGCGTCGAACGCGGTATCCAACCGTGACGAAATTTCATTAACGCGATTAAGGAGAGGGTTGACAGACCGGTGGTAGCCCCAGTAGAGGAGTAAAGACCGATAAAGAGGGGGGCTGCGCGGGAGAAAGAGGCCTCGTTTGGGGTGAAGAAAGTTGGACGCGGGTAACCGCGAGTCAAACGTCTCCAATTCCCGGCACGTCCACGCAGCGCGCGACTCGCGCCAACTGCGAAATACGAGCGTTTCTAACTCCCGCACCCCTTTTCCTTCCCCTCCCTTCCGTCCCCCCATCCTCTCCTACCACCCGCCGGTTTTTACTCGAGCCACGGACGCCTCTTTTTTTCCAACCTTTGTATCTTTTCCGCGAAAAGCGCTCGCGCAGCGAGTTCTCCGCCCGTTTTCTCCAGCTTCGAGCTTTCGCTGCCTCCCTCCCCATCTCTCACTTTTCCTCGGTCGAAATAAACCCGAACGATGGCAGTCGAGCGCAAAACTCCCCGGCCGGATACTAATTAAGACCGCGTCTTTCAATTATTCTGCTATTGACAGTCGCGCAATCTACTCGTTTACCGGGTGCATCGGGCCGAGCGTACAAAGGACACAGCCCCGTTCTCGATGTCATAGCTCTTTCGATTCGCGACTCTCGAATCCTCCCTCCTCGCCGCCATTTCCCTCCTTCTCTCTTTATTCTCTCGATTCTGCATGGCACTTTCAACTCCCGACATCCGACTACCAAGATACCTGCCTCCGGTCTCCTCGAAACGTACCGGGGACTCTTTCACGGTCCCACCTTCTTAAAGTGTACAGACTTACGTGCCTTACGGGACGAGGGTGAACCGTCCGAGGACGAGAACCGGCCAGACCACGAGGGTCGGATTTAACGCTGCACAAAGCGGTTTGATGGCCGATTAAATTAGCGTAACGTAAATTAATGGAAAACGAGCAGACGCCTGGCTGTCTGGTGACCTGTGCACCGTCGTACGCCGCTCCTAAGGCGTCGAGTAGGAAACAAGCGGAGGCTCGTGCGATCGTTCGTACGGTCGAATCGGGGGATACGCGTACTCGACGCGGTGCTTCGACAGTTTTCATATTTTACGATTTTAAAGAGCAATCGATAGGTCCGATTGAAAGTAATCGACAGGGACGTCGACGGGTCGAGGGTATTAAAAACAGGATTTGGATGCAATTTCGCGCGCGTAATCCATAGGAGGCCTCGAAGTCGAGTGCGCGCCCGTATCGACAGAAAAGTCACGGGCGAACAATCGTACAGCCAGAATTTCCCGATCCCAGCGCGGTCGGTTCAGCGCGACGCTCGCGAATCGCGCGTATTCGCTAGGCATACGTGTGCAATATGTACATGTATATCAGAGTAAAACCGTAAAATACGTTGAAAGCCAACAATAAAATTTTTTCATATGCTCTGTTCTAAAAAAGAAATAGATTTCGTAATTCTATCGGGTGTATCGACTGTGGAGTTTCCGAGTCGACAGGTGTCCATTTCTGTAATTACACGATGCTATTACATAATTATCACGCGGTATCTATTACGCACGTAATTGGATTTTGCCTGTTTCGTATGCAAGATAGGCAGAAAAAACTACCCCTCGCGCACAGCAACGCGCGAAACTACTCGACGCGCGCCGTCCTTCTGGTCCACGCTCGAGCGTGACAGTGTCTCTAAAGAGCGTAGCGTTTGAAATTAATTGCACGAACTTGCATGCACGAAGGAACTTCATCGACGTCGCTCGCCAAAAGACGAAACGATAAGAGACCCCCGCGCGTAGTCGAGCCCGCGACGACTCGACGTGTCGTCGCCTTCGAAAGTTAGAACCTCGCCGGAAACGGAGCCCCGAGTTCGGCGAACTCCCGCGAAGAATATCAACCGGCCCCGCCGGGGGTCGCGGCAATAGAAGACGAAATTTGCATTGGCTGACGTCACGCCTCGCCCCATACCACCCATCCCACCCCATCCTATCAGCGTCGCATCGCGCGACCGCCGCAGGGCAGCCGGAACGGCTCGCGAGCGTCCCTTTCCCCATCTGCTCTGAGCGATCGAAACGGAATAGCGAACGTTGGAGAGATGAGATATACGTTGGGCGGCAATTTCACGGGACTCAAGGCCGCGGTCAGGATATTCCCGTGAAAGATGAGAGCCCTAGCCCAACGAGAGCCGTACGGGATGTTTGTCGACGGGGGTGAACACGGAAGAGCAACGATATCCCGCGACCCAGCGGTTTACGTACATTTCCAGCGGGAAAGTTGTTACGGGAAACCGGTAGGAAAAGAGAACGCTAGGAGCCGTGGTAGGGGCGCAAGCGCGCGATCCCGGCATTGAAGTAGCGATGCATGTCCAAACGCAGTATATTCTCATAGACGTACTCCCGGGAGGTAGCTGGATCACGACCGTTCCGGGGATATTTATTTACATTCCGGCAATTAGTCGAGCATTAGTCGAGCCTCCAGGGGTACGAATAGCCCTGGTTGTGGGGGCGGTACAGTTGAACAGACTCCACCACGGCTCAACGATCCTTTCAGCCGCGGCTTCGCGACAACTTTCCACCTCTGCTCTCATCTTACTCTAGCTCGCGCCCTATGAAAATTCCTGCTCCACGGTTCTATACGACGTCGATGGGCAATTTATCGCTTTTCGCGGGCAGCTCCTAAATCGAGTTTCTTTTGCTACGGACAGTTACTATTTCGGTGTATTCTCCGAAACCACTATCGCGGCCAGATCGGCGGTTCAATTACCATAACTCTTGCAGTTATTATTCTGATAGCTATGCTACGGCGTTCAAGCGAGCGTTCGCAAAAGTATTCGAGCAAGTGGTAAACAAATATTTTATGACATAAATGGCAAGCGTAAATCATTTTTCACTTTTATCGATACGATCTCCAGACATTTCTCTTGTTACAAGCATCGTATTCTTTGACGCACGCTTTAGTCGGGCATGCATATTCATTTTATTAAAAGTGGTAAATGCGCATTCGAATACTTCCACGAGTAACCGTAAATACAACTGTGATTCGTCCCACGAGAGTGTTTGCAGGCAGAGACACGCGACGGATTTTCCGCGTGTTCGTCGAGGAGTGTCCGTAAAGCAACGCGCGCGAGCCGCTGCGTGTGCCATCGCGAAGAAAGAGCTCGCGATGCGCAGGCTAGACAAATGGAAACTGTCGCGAAACTTCCGAGGATGCAAAGTCTCGGGGCAAAGGGCCGGCCAGGGCAGAGCGGAGCAGCGGAGAAAGACGAAGCGAAACAGCAACAACAGCACCAGTGACTGGCGCGAGCAGAAGAAGCAAGAAGGCGAGCCGAGAAAGACAAAAGTGGACGAAGAACACTTAGTTAGCGGCAAAGTCTCGAGAGCACTCGGGGAAGTAGCGCACCGTAAAGCGTGGCGAAAAAAATGCTCGAAAATAGAAGAAGTTGTAAAGGACTTTGTGTTCAACTGCAGAGTTAAACGCGCGAACGGAACACGCAATCTCTCGGCTTTGAGGACCGTCTAAGAGCATCGATCGAATTCCAAATCAATTTACTAATAGGTAACACTCGATTGGCTTTGCTTCAGCCAAATGCTATGATCGCATTGCTATCTTCCTAAGCTGGGATCACGCGTATACAACAGGAAAACGTAAACGGATCGAGATCCTCCAAAAGGGCCAGTTTATACGGCTGCGTCCATATTCCAATGGCGTTTCATAGCACATGGTTGGTGCACACGATGACCAACGTGGCTGGAGTCTAATACAGACCAAAGTATCGTATCCAATAGCAAGAGAATTAATCAAGATTCAAATTAAACACGTTCCAAATATTTTCGCAGGAATCAATGACGCAGCAGGCGACTTTAACTTACGACCGCGGTAAGTAAAAGAACCGTGGATGCAAGATTTAATCGAATACGGTCGAAACGATTCCCGATTAAACATTGGTAAATTGCTGACGCTACGGTTACAAACGATCTCGTATATAAATCGCTGGAAATGGCACTCGACGACTGCAACTGTTTCGTCGAATCGGTGGTTAACGGAAATCGAAACGGAAGAAGAACGAGTGCGACCATGCACCACCAGTGAAACACGTTTAACCACGACACCGAAAAGTACAAGCGGCCGTGACGAACGGGGAATCCAGAAACATACGAGTCGATAAAATAAAAGGAACAGATCGACGGTCTCGATCAGATTAAAAGTCCGTTCACCGGTCGCGTCCACGGACGTGCAAAGAGGCGCGAAGACTCGCGCGGACCGCACCCTGGGTTACGCGCGTGAATAAAGACAATCGTGTCACGTCGTAACGTTTAGGTTACGATCCGGGCCGAGTCGGAATGCGGGGAAACTCGAGGCTCGCGACCGGGACGAATAACCGGAAGCTCTCCAACGACGCACCCCCTCCGTTTCGTGTCGTTACCTTTAAATTTATTCCTTCTCCTCCCACCTGTTCCCGGTTCGTGTAAAAGTCGCCAGCAGGCTGGACGGTTTGAAACAGCAGGCACCAATGGCGCGGGCTTGCTACGCGCAACACGTCGCGATGATTTACGAGATTACGCGCGATCTATTTCGCTTATCCGTGCCTCTGAATGCGATGCCCACCGAGAATAATAGATTATTTTTATTAAAAATAAAACAACGACTACGTAGGCAAATTAGAGCCCCCTCGTAGGGCATCGATTCATTTTTACTGGAGGACGCGGGGAGTGCGAGAAGTGGGGTGGGTGACTCGAATCTCACACCCGGCGCATTATATCACATACTGCTACATGAAATCGTAATTCCATGTGCAGTGGTTGCAGAAAGTATCAGCAGTGCGTCGAGCTTTTTTATTTAAGGTACTAATTAATTTTTTTATAATAGTCAAAAATCTCGGGGTGGGGGGGATGGGAGTCGGTAGGGGTGAAAATTGAATCCTTTACCTCAAAGACTTAGTCTTATAAGAGTCAAACAGAGATAAAGGAAGAGAGAGAGAGAGAGAGAGAGCCAGATGGAGGAAACAGGAAGAGGAAATAGAGGAAGGAGCGCACCGCGTACAAGATGGGAGACATATTTCGTGTCGTCGTAAACTCAGGCAACGTCGACGTCCACCGACCGAGCCATCCATCACGCGGCCGCGTCTACCGAGACGTATGGTAAAGGGACGTCGGTTCGCGGGCTCGAAATCCTTTGGAGCAAGAACGAACGAAGCGAGGAATAGGATGCGAGGAAAAGATTATTCGCTTGTCGGGCTGGAACTCTCGCTGTGACGCGTGGCAAAGGAAGAAAGGAAGAAGACGAACGCGCAAACGATAGCTCCGGCTGGCTGGCAACGCGATGCGATGCTAATACGATACGCCGCTGAACTCTCGACGCATCCCAGGTAATGCTCATTGGCTCCAATTACCCATGCTTTAATCCTGTCGCATAATTCGGAAATACATTATCCGTGGGACAAATATTCGCGTCAGTGCTGCTAAATCCGCGCACAGAATTGGCTGCCTTTGGCCTGGCGCAGACTCACCTACCGTCGCCTAATCCGTGATAAATATTTCGCCAAAGATCGATAACTTTAAACCGTTTCGATCGGTCTCGATTCCTCTTGTGCGTCGAGCCGCCACTCGGCGACGTATGCGTCGAGCGTGCAACCCCCGGTTGTGGGTTACGCGGAAAAAATACCATACGCGTAAGCCTCGGTCGTCGACGGTTGATAAAACGCGCGAACAAACGGAGGGAACCAGGGACGAACGGACGAATGGACGGACAGACGGACGGACGGACAGGGTTGTAAATGGGGTCGGCTGGCCTGAACGCGTATAAAATATGCCGAGCCGCGCTATCTCGCGGCCGATTGCCTGGAAAACTCACGCGAAAATATCGATCCCCACCAGGTCCGCTTGTAATCAGATTAAGCAAGACCAACGGCTCGACCTGGCCATACCTATAACCCTGCACGACTCCCTCGACACCTGTGTGAGTGCACCTCTCCTCTCCTTCTTTCTCGCTTTCTCGATTTCTCTCGCTCTTTCCATTCCAAACTAAGTGGAATGACAAAGACGGACGCTAACGTAGAGAAACAGAGAGAAAGAGAGAGAGAGAGAGGGAGATGGAGAGAGAATACTAGAGAGCACACGAACGTTTGCACCCCTTGGTCGCGCACCCTCCTCTACTATCTGTATCTCTCTAGCTACGCGCGAGACGGCGTAGCCAGTGTATTTGGGCCGTTATGGGAACGACTACGTTTCGAGTGTGTTTGCACGCCAACCCTTACGCTCGACAACGTCTACGAGTTGCCAAAGTAGTTCGTTCGACTACGCTCAACCGTCCTTTCGATCGAGGTCTGCACATCGCGCACGAAACGCCACCGTCAGGGATCGCCGTCAAAGAAGCAACCGCGGACAAACCAAATCGGTCGTTGTAAGCTGTCCACGTTCGTTAGAAAGACACCATATCGGGCGAAAGAGAAAAGGAGAGAGAGGGAGAGAGAGTACTCACACGGCTGGGTGAAAATTTAAAAGGGGAATCGCGCGAGAGTCTGACCCTGCTCTACCGTCAGCGCGCAATTTAATTTCCATTAAATTTTACTACCCAGACTTGAACGATCAGCGAGACTTCTTTGAAACTATAATTTCCGTCAGTGAATAAACCCGATCAGTCGATACTTCGTAGATTGCATTGGTCATTCTTTTTTATAAAGCGTTTCACGAAAATGAATTCGCTGGGCACCCAAATGTAACCCCTAACTTTCTGTTTTGCTCAGAGGAAAAAGGAAAGATCGGGGGGTGCATAAAAATATTATAAGCCGTTAAATATTATAACTATCCATGACCGAATTTCGACCGATAATTCAACAGTGCTCCACGAGGCGAATTACCGGGTAGATCTGTGTGTATACATTTCTATATCGCGTATATTCCGATGCTAATCAGAATAATCGGTTATCTCCGTTATCGAACCTGGCTTCATTGGCTCATGAAGATTTTAGTGCCCGCTCCGTTTACCAGGTCACCTCTCGCCGAGTCTGGGAAAATCGAACGATCATTCCTGTGTATTCGCTTTATATAACAAAGATCGACCAGCATTATTGAATTCCTGATGCAAACGTATGCAAGTATCGCGCGGTTGGAAGAAGCGCCGCCACCATTCTGACTGTTCGGCTCATTGCACGAGTGGCGCATCTGAAATTTTTCTGCCCACGCATTAAAGCCAGATAATATCGTCCCCCCTGTGTAATCACGTATCGTTGATCGACCGATACAGCCGAGATAGCAGTCGACGATCTCGCGGCAGCGATCTTTTGGTCCGATGCGTTCCAATCAAAATTGAAATTTAGAGGATGGTTTAATTCACGGCTACTGTCACAGCAACGATCGTCCGAGCGAAAAAAAAAAAAAAAAAAAAAAAAAACGAAAGAACGAACATACAAACGATCGGACAACTCGCAGTCGATCACCATCGGCGATAAGCGCGCTGATCGGTTTCCACGAGCCCGTTGGTCGTCGGAGATACAAAGTTACGAATATTCGCGTTCCGAGATTGCGATCGCGTTCATCGAGAGCTTCCTCCGAAAAATGAACGGGTAAAAAGATACCGGCGGCTGCAAATAATTCGTTCGCTTTGAAGCGAATAATGAATTTAATACACTTACGGATACCAACGGATGGGGGAATTGAAACGGAGCAGTTCGATAGAGCGACCGGCGGAAATCCTCTTGGACGATCGAATTGTTACGAACTAATACAATCGAACTTGGTACTATTAATGAAATTCTACAAGTTACAAGTACTAATGCATTCTCTTGCGCACTAGTACCAACTTTCTTAATAGTACCAGCAGGATTCCACCAGCAAATTTTACAAGTTGCAGGTCACGTGATCGTATGATCCTATTTCATACTTCGAGATTACACACCCCTCGGTACATTGACGCGTCTATGCGAATGGGAAACCGTATTTTTAGAGCGTTGCGCATTCGCGTTGGGAAATGTTCCGCGAAATTTCACACATTCGTCAATCTACCAACACTGTGCGAAAAGGGAGAATCGCTGGATGTGGGGTGGTACCACCTTCTTCTAACTTAACGTTCGATCGACTGTAACCAACGAAATACGTATGTGTACGAAAAAAAAGAACGAAATAAAAAGAAGAAAAAATAACACGTGTGCGTGAAACAATACCATCAGTTTCGATGACACGCGCCAACGACGTCACCCATTTTACGCGTAGCTCGAACCGCGCGTTCGAAATCGATACGGGAGCTCGCGAAACGTTTCGCTCGTTATTATCCGCCTCGCCAGCTGAGATTAGCGAATGCGCTAGCTTTTAATGATCCGGATACACTGGCTCTCGCATTGCCGTTGAGCCAATGCAACACAGTAATTACGACTTATTTCCAGCGTACTCGCGTATCGCGACATCCTTTTAATCCTACTGTCGCAAGCTTGACCGCTCGCGATCGTGCGACACGGCGCGCGATATCTGGATTCGATATCATCGAATCGGAGGAGGCGAGGGGGAAAAAAAAAAAAAATTAAAACGAAAGAGCACGAGGAGAAAAAGCAGATGTAGGAACCTAACCGCTACGTAAAGTACTTTCTTTGGACCGAATTCATAAGTTTCGAGGGAAACAATTTCGAAGGAAAGCGGCGGGTAGCCACCCAATAGGAGGATCCAATTTGGATTATCGAAAATTCATGAGAGCACTTCGTATTCCCGAGTCCGGCGGAAGACGCGAGAATACGCGTACCAGCTGCATCTGCCACTGAGAAATATACCGTGGATAATATAAAACGTTGTTCCTATCGCGACTTCTAGCTATGTATCCCCTTGTCCCTTCCAAACCCCCCGTTTCACCCTCAACCTGTTCCCTCTTCTCCTCTGAAGAAGGAGCCGAAGGAGCCGAGAACGAATTCCGTTCCCGTCATCAAACGCCTAACGTTTAATTCGTCCAACGCGAATGACGGGACGTCAAGCTACTGGCTGTAGAATCCGGATCGCGAAATGAAAAGTCGCCCGTGCAGATTTTGATTTGATGAAAATTTAAGACGATTCCGGGCGGTTTTTCTCTCGCGTTCCGTCATTCTGAACGCTGGCCCCGCGACCGATCGAGTGCACGGTTGGCTGGTGCACCAGATCAACAGATATATGGGGCTATAGGAAAGTTGTATTCGCGGATGAACAAGCGAGCGGACAAACGAACGGGCAAATGCACGCGCGTACACGTATCGGGGGATTTTCAGCTGCGAAATTTATAGCACCTAGCTACTCCGGAGGGTACACAGGCCGGTCTGCGCGATGGGGGTGGAGGATATAGATTACGTACGGCTCAACTATGGAGCAGTATTTTCCTCTGGCTCACGGCCGAGCGAACGCACATTGGGACGCGGCGGCGGTGCTGCCAGCGAAGAAAGAGAAAAAGCCAAAGAACAGACTTTGTATTCCCTGTTGCGACACTTATCTCCTTACGTACTCGCATTTTCCACGACTACCTTTTCTTCTTTCCTATCCTCCCGGCCTCTACCATCGTCGTCGTTTCCTCCATCCTTTCGCCCCTGCCTATCGGCCTGGCAATGGCGTAGGTATGCCTTCCGCTACGACGATATCGTTTATTTAACCCCCGCTCGTTTGTACAACCACGCGCCGTGCGCTTGGCTAAGGAGTCGAGAAACGAGAGTCGAGAACGTCCCGGGGGAACACGACCGATATCAACCGTGACTTTAATTAACCGATTAAAGAATAAAATTCTGTTGGCATATAGTCGAAACGATAATCGACTTCACCGATGAACAACCTGTGGCCTGTGAACCGTACGCGATATACCACTGTACATAGTTGTCCACACAATCAATTTCGATCAGCTAAAGCGAAAAATTTTTTGTATAACCGTGGTAAACGAACTGGGTTTGCTTTGTGAAGAGTTGCGAGTAATCTTCGACGAAATCACTGTAAATATCGACTCTATGATATTTGTTTTTCGTGTGACATATGGAATTTATTAGGATCAACTGCGTTTTCCTAAAAAATCCATCCTGAAATGCGATTATTCTGGCTTTTGGAATCCACTTTTCTTCCAAAAACGATTACTAATCTTGAAGGCGAAGCGAAAATAGCACTACCTCTAGCAATATCCCGTTGTTATATGCCTACACACCACGAAGCGGTTCCCTCGAAACGCATCCGCCTACTACTCTCCCTTTTCCCATTCGTCTCGCGTGTTAGACGTCGCGCGTCGACTCGTTGTATCTTCTCTGCCGGTCCGGCAGACTTGGTGTCGTTCGACGATGCGGAGAACGAGTAAAGCGGAACTCGAACTCGAAGGGGACTCGAAACTGGGGGTGGAGAAAGTTTTTCCGCGCCCGTGACGTTCGCCATGCAAAACCCGGGGAAAAATATTTTTCCACGCGTCACACGCTGACACTCGCCACGACGTACTCTAGAGGAAGCGAAAGAGGCGAACAAGGCGTGCGGAAATAAGAGAAGAAAGAGGAAAAACAAAGTGTTTCCGACTTTTACCCGTTCGCGTGAAACTCGCTGCGTTTCTTCGCTCCGCGGCTATCTCGCGATACGCGTCGCATTCGAGGACGCGATCGTTGCATACAAAATGCTATCGGGAACGAATTCCCCCTTAAAAAGTCCCATGCAACTGCCACTCCGTCCACTTTTTTTCTTCTCCAGCCCCTTTTTTTCCATGGATCGCTCGATTGCGGCGCGCACGCGGCGGAACACGGCACGGAAAATAGATAAATTACTCGGTCGGTCGATCGGTCGAAGGAAGGAGCAATCGTTTCGTCGAGTGCGCGAGATTAAACGAATCCCGACGCGTCGAGCTGCCGGATTATGAGAATCGATTTGCCATTAGCAGCGTTTCGCGCTTTGATTTCTCCGTGGCTCGCGATACAGGGCCTCTTCGCTTATATCGGTAAACATTTTACTACTGTTTGCGAGCGCGCCCGCTGATTATCCCACCGCGCCTCTATCCACCGTATACCGCGCAACCCGACGTGTTGTCCGAATAGTTATATTTCCAGGGCATAATCTACCGTCAAGACCGCAAGGGTAATAAAACGCAACCCGTTTGCTGACTATGGAAATTTGTCGATGCCCAACTACGTGCAAAGTGTATACACGCGGATATTCCCGGTTCTATCTACTACGGGCAGCGGGGTTAATACAACGAAGCGCCTCAACGACGCCACGCTCTGTTCTCACAGCTCCGTTTAACTTTTCCGACACGAGCCACAAACTTTCGATCCACGATTTCACCCGTCGTGTTTCCATTCTCGTCTGACGATCAATTTTTTCATGAATCAATTCGGACAGATGATTTTTCCCCCTGCCAGGAAGGTCGTCGAAATTCAGGAAGCAACCACGAACGCGCGAATACAACGTTTTGCCCTCTTCTCTTTTTTTTTTCTTTTTTTCCATTTTCGATCGATTCGTATCCACGTTGCGGTTAACGGCCACCCGGTTCAAACCAACGGTACATATTCTATAGCGGAGTTTCGTTTTGTTAAAATAAATCAAAGTTTTCGCGCGCGGGACAGTTACGCGCGTCACGCGTGATGATCTATATAATAGTGAAATATGACGCGTGCTTGATCGATTCGGGACACCCAAATGATTTTATTTCCTGGCCGGGTGATTAACGGCGGTCTCTGTATTCATCGTCTGTGGCGTCGAACATACGCGCTTTTTATTTTTAATCGATCGATACCGGATGCTAAGTGTGCTGCACTGGTCAAATTCCTAACGGAAGCACGCCACCATCTGATAACCAGAATCTGGACACTTCGGGGAAACCAACGTGGTGTCACAAGACTTGTCGGAAGATTTATGACAAAATCGATAGTGTTGCAAAAACTCGTCGAGTTCTTCGTTTGAAGAACAATCCGTATGCTGTTCAACAGAAAGTAGTAGAAACATACGATAGGATATTGTATTTTCTATCCCTGTACTTCTCATTTCACTAGTATTCTTTGCTTTACTAAAAGCAAAAACTTTTAGCATCATTTTTAATATGTTTCTACTATATGTACCCCTGATTTTCGATATATATTTCTACGTAACGATACATTGTTCCTACCTCTGAACGATAAAACGTACAAAGACGGCACTTGTACAGATTATTCCACCACGAGAAATCTACGCGACGTGGAGTTATACTTGCCAAAGTACTGTAAAAGATTATCCCTGCCCGAGATAAAGAGAGAGAGAGACAATTCGTATGTAGTACCAACCAATGTCTCTTTCCCTTGTTGCTACATGGCGTGGTACTTAAGCGGCCATTTTTCCCCGCATCTGGCGTCGGTGGCACCGAGTTTACGCGACCTTTGCCCCACTTTGTAGAATCGACGGCGCTCCCTTCAAGGATCTCGCGCGGTCTCTCGCGATCTATCGTTCTCCAAGCTTTTATTACCCAACGACTTTGTTGCGAGACCGGCACGTAAGTGTCGCAACGACGCGAATCTTTTTCCCTGGCTACCGTTTCTTCCCACGACAATTCATCGAACTTCCCTACCGTAGTTGTTCCCACAAGGCGAGGCCGTTCCGCAAAAAGAACGGAGAGACTTTCCGTCTGTCATCTATTTCGCAAACGAGCCAGTTCGCGGGGGAATTTCTTGCCGCGAACGCTACTGCTTCCGCGGACGTCGAAAGAAACGACTACCTAGCGGGGCTAGCCCCTAGATGCTGTTTTCGTTTCGTTTCGTCTCGTCTCGTTTCGTTTGGAAAAATTGTAGAACGGGACCAAAACCACAACGGACGACGGGATCGGTCTTTCACCCATGGAATACCCAAATGCGCGGATAGCAATCGTAGAAAATGTGTTCTCCAGCTTGACCGTAATTCAAGACTCTCGTCCGGTGAAAGCCTTCTGCGGTTTCGAAAGGTAAACCGAAATCGCGACGCCTCCAGGCACCATATGTATAAGGGTCGCTTGAAACATCGATACTAGACCGAAAAGAATGAACGGTACGTTCTTCGAGAAGGCTCTGGACGTTCCTCGCGTCCCTTTACCAACGATGCCCATTCCTCTTGCGCTCTTCTCCGCATTTCTTCCTCCGAATCGTTCTAGTTTCGAGGGGCAAAAAGATTGCCTAGTCACACTCCGATCTCGTATTCGTTTTGGCCTTTGGCGATTCTCGGAATCGACTCGACTGTATGCACGAATCGTACGAAGCTTCTTTAACCCTTCGTTGCACAATTTTCCTACAATTTCTTTTCTTAAATGAAACAACTATGTTATTGTAATAACAAAAACTAAAGGATCGTCTATATTTTTTCACGCTATGTGTAATTTATACACACGAATAAATGTATAAAATAAATTGGTATTTTGGAACAAAAAACGTCAAAAATACGTCTCTGTTTGATACATCATTTATACAGGAGATTTAGACTGAATGCTGTTTACGTAGATGAATTGTTTATTTAAAAGCGGACAGTTTCTATATTTGAACCAATTTCCCTAAATCAAATATTACCAAAAATATTCTGTAAAATATATTTCCAACCTTCAACTCTGACCGATGTTTTCACTGTTATAAAAAACAACACCTAAAAGAAAACCTGTATCAAATATTTTATGGAAGCTACGATCAGCCTTTAAAATTTCTCACGATAATGGCTCCTCCTACTAATAAAACATCCTACATAATCACCGTGCGCTCATTAACAGCTAGGAGCGCAGGAAAATTTCGAAAATTGATTTCTATACGACTCGCGTTACAACGAAAGGTGAAATTTGTAGATTCTCGTCGAAAAGATAAGTCCCTGAACGAAAATACGAGGGAAAGGAGGAAAAACTCGCTGTCGCTACCATCCGCAGAAAATGCATCCGACTCGGCGTGGGAGGACTAGATTACTGTGAACGCCGGCTAAAAAGGTGGCCATAATTTCGCTCGTCGGTTTTTCGTCTCTCGCCTTCCGTGTGTCTACGGCATGCAGTCACTCTGCGTGCGAAGAATAAATACGTTTTTTAAGACGACTGTCCTGCTTACGGTCGGTGGTCGATGGCGAGCGCAGTTTGCCGAGCCCTCGAGAAATACCGGGTCGCAATTTCGCGTAACGAAAAACAAATAGGGGCCATCCATCGAGCCCGCCGGCGCTGGAAGACGCATAGGAGAAGAAAACGAGAGGTAAAAAGGCGAGACGAACGAACGAAGGGATAAAAGATATCAAGGGAGATGAAGGGGTGGTGAGAAAGGGGTGGACGAAGAGTAGAGGCAACGAGAGCAGAAGATGGAAAGGGTTTCGCGGCCGCCAGTTACATATCCGAAAGGAATTTTTCCAGTTTTCCAGTTTTCCAGTGGAAATCGTGTCGCGATTATCTTTTCTACCATTTCGCCTCGACTTCCATCGCGGGAACGCCGAAGTTTGTCGATCGTCGTTACGCGGCGTCCGATGATTCGGAAGTAACGAGCATTTCTGAAGCATCTCGAAATCCTGCATACCGTTCCATCAGAAACGCGGTCGATATGTACCTATACGTGTAGATATATCGAGATTCAAGGACTGGCAAAGTTTTGCACGGTGGCGGTGATAGCGTACCGGGAGAGAAAACTTTTTGGCGGAGAGCGGTAGTATTCTTAGGTTTGGTTCGGTGTGGTTTCGTTTGGTTTACGAAACGTTCCCGTAAATATTTGAAAATCGTCTTTCCCCTCGAACCAACTCGCCGGATAGTTGGCTTACACTCGTCCGGAAAACAATCGGTTTTTCTCTCGAATTTTAAAATCGTAATGCTTTCTCCTTTTTTCTTCGCACTCTCTTCTATGAACGGCACGCGGCGTTCGGTCGACATGTGCACGGTGTTAGAGGCACACGTTCAATTATTAACCGTCGAAACCGTACAGGCCGACTCTGGGCCCCGTCAAAGTTTAAACCGATACTTTTCTATTCTCCGGCCACAGCATTGGCTGGGTAATGCGTTTTCTTCGAAATTAAACAACCTCTTCGCCTCCCCGCACGCTCGCCAACTTTTCCGCCCTTCGAATTCGAGCCTCGTGCGCGCCCCCGGCCGTTTTGAGAATTTCTAAGGTAAGAGAAGAAATTTCCTGTCGAAAGTGTACTTATACCACCATCTATAAATACTTGGACACTTGCTCGTACCCGACAGGCTGCAAAATGTTAATGAAACCTCGCAGGCTCATAGAAAACGGAAGGTTGAGGATATGCCGATCGTGCCGAGAATACTTAAGGAAGATTCACCCTTATTTCTACCCTTCCGTTAACTAGCCGTCGTTAGCGAAATCTAGCTAAATCTGAACGAACTTTGTTTTGACGGAATATCTGTATCGCAGACGAGGGGCATTGTCACTGATTTAAGGGGCGGGAAACGATCGACTGTCGCGCGTTCGCATTCTCATCGCAAAGGAATTTCAATCGGCGAACGGGATACGCGGCGCGACGTGAAACGCGGCAAAATCGTTGAAAATCCAGCCCGGAGAACCGTCGAATACCCTGGCAGATTGCCATTGTCGCCAGTACAATTCAATCGCAAAGTTAGCTAGCTCCCTGTAGAAATCACATAATGTGCGGTTACCCAACCACTCCTCCGTTCGTCCCTCTGCGCCGTCGTACGCCCATGGTTTTCACCCTGTTCCCTTTCTACCGAGCGCCCCCATGCACTCTCTCGCGCTCACCTGCACATCCGACCGCCCTGCACGTCATTCTATATCTATCCCCGTCTCTCCTAACGTCCCTCTCTTTCCGCCCCATTTCTGCTCTGTCTCTCTCTCTCTCTCTCTCTCTCTCTCTCTCTCTCTCACTTCCTCTACGAACAGTCGTCCCGTGGGAGCCAACAAATCAAAAACACCCCCAAAGAGCCAACCCGTGGAAGTTCTCGAGCCCGCGACACCGACTCACGAATCACCGACGGCGGCAAACTCGAGAAAGGAGCTAAATTAAAATGCATCGCGAGACGAGTACTAGGAAATTACGTCAGTGTCTCTTGAAAACGGCGTCGGAATCAAGGCCACGCTTTCGCGCCGCTCCGACTCCCCCGGGCGATAAATTGAAACAAACGACGAGGCGGGCGGGGAACAAAACGATCTCGACTTTGCCGATAAATATCTTAATTACGAGCTGACTCTTGCAGGGATGTCGAAATCCAGCAAAGTTAGCAGCTATTCCAACCGACGAGGATTATGCAAACCAGATCAAGCAGTGGGGCTGGGAGGCAGGAGAAGGGTTCAATTGTACAGGCTCGTTCGGAAAGAATTATTATTGTTCACCACGATAATACGTTTCGAGGAAGAACTAAAGGACGATTAAAGAGGTTGTTCAAACGACCGAAAACAGTGGACGCGCTGCTTAGGAAGCAGACGCAGATAAGCGCTTTTGTCTCCGTTCTTTTTTTTTCGACCCACGTAATCGCGTGTCGCGTAGGTAAGAAAAAAGCGGGGGGAGGGCGGGGGGAGAAAAAGAGACGTAGCATCGTCCAATTAGAAGCGGCAAACGTTGGTAGGAAGAGGGCTCAGGCGAAAAGGGGCGAGGGGTGAGCTTTGAGCCGTGTAGTTTGTAGGTCGTAGCGGTGAGTAGAGGTACGTACCGTTTGACTGAAGCAGGTGTTTAATTTAGCGGTACTTGGTAACACGCGTTGTACCCTGTAAGCCTAAGGCTGCCGGAGAAGGAGGGTCAGAGGTTGGCGGTGCTCGCAAAGGTGAAGGGCGGACGAAGAGAGATACGGGCGAAAACGGCACGGAGAGTAAGGGGATGAAAGAGAGACACGAGACGTAGGTACAGACGAGAAAGAGAGGTGACGGGGGGTGGAGGGGAGGGGGAGGGGGGTTAGGGCAAGAGAAGAACGGAAAGGAGGGGAAAGTGAGAGAGTGCTCTTGGCTTTAGCGTGCAGGGCCTGCCTACTCATGGTAATTAAATGCCAGGCAATTTACAGGGCATGCATTTGCCGAAGGCTGGGCCACGGTACCGTACGAGTTGCTGCTTATACTCGCCCAAGTCGCACGCTCGTTCGCTCGTTCGTTGGCTCGGTTGCGAGCTCCAGCTCCCCAGGAACGAGGAATGTTTCGCGAGAGCTTCGGTTGCTACGTTCCCCGGTTGCTTCGACTAGCCTTGAGTGACCCGCCTGGTGTAGGCCACCTTACGCGTACGCCACCCCCCGACTTATGCTCCACCTTCCTTCCATCCATCTATTCATCCATCCATCCATCCATCCATCCATCCAAGTGGAGGCCTGTCTGTCGTCCGCAAACTATCCGGTTGTTGCCTTACGACGATTAATCCGAGCCAATTTACGTCGTCGGGTAGACTGATCGTTTGGTCCTGCGAAATCGCGACCTGTCCGCTGTGTTACAATTTTCCGTCTCAGAAAAGCGTCGGGTAGTCCCCGTCAGCAATCAGAGTACTGCTCGTTTTTTAACCACGGTGAGCTGTTCGCTAAAAATCAAACTCTGACAAACCTAACAAACGAGCACGAGTATCCTATTCCTCCTTTGCGCGTCGTTGCGCGCAGGGTAAAAAACGAGAAAAGAAAAAGGACGAGAAGGTGTTCGAGGACGTTTTAATCGGAAAGAGATAGCTCGCAGTTTTCAGTGAACATCCATAACTTTTCTTATCTAAGCGAGCTTTTGTCGCGGGTACGGGGGGAAGTTTTTGCTACTCTTTCCTTGTCACTTGTTGATGTCGCGGGGTCGAGGGGTTCCGGTGGAGGCAACGGAACACGGACGATGGCTACCAGCGCGGCGTATGCTCGAACGCCGCGTCTTTCCCGGGCAGGATAAGGAGGAAATTCTAGTTCGACGGGTGGTTCTTGCTCGACTCACTAGAGCCAACTTTCGATCTGTGCGAAGCGTTCCCTCGAAAGTTTACTCTTTCGGACTTTTTATACCGAGTCCCCCATCGGATAACTTCTCGAATCGTCTTGCGCGCGACATCCTCTGATCGCGGTCCCTCCCAACGTCCCAACCTCGGGACGCTTCACGTAGGAATCCATATTTTAAAATTCGTTCGACGATTTCTTCCCATTTCATTGGCTGACGTGAAAATCGAGGCAAAGATTAAAAAAAGAGAACAAACAAAAACCAAATAAAAGGAAAGCAATTTCCATGCGATTCAACCGCCCGAGAATCTTCGACAAATGTATGGGCCGGGGAGGCTGAGTCGTTAAAATAACTCTACGGTATCGATTCCTCGTGGTTTCCGTTTCGAGTCCCACAAAGAATGGAGTGGCGCGACGTGATGATTATGGCCGTGACGAATGGAAGCTTTACCGCGTGTTTTCCGGCTGGCTTCGATCCTCTGAACAGGGACATTTGAAAATATCAACCTGTATACGCGGTTAGAGAGGGGAACGCGCAATCGTTTTAAGTACGCATGCAGTTAGATAGAAATTCGATTCTAATGGACTAAGCTTGTCAGAAAAAAAGAAAATCGGGCGAACGATCGAAACACGAGCCAGGGGTGGAATGGCACGGGGAAGAAGGTGAAAATACGAAGGGAAACTGGGCACGACTTGCGAGGGCACGTTGTCGTCATCGTTCGACGTCATTACCGGGGATCGACGAAGCGGATATTCCGTATCTCCGAAGTAACGCGTAACAACGTCACTGTTTACCGTCTTTCGGTTGTACACGCCGTTATCTGAGTATCTCGCACCGCGAATATCTTCAGGGTTATCGATTCCGCTCAGTCGACCGTGCATAGCAAACTTGAATTTTAATCGGCAACGCGACGAAGATTATATCCATGTCGGACGAATCTGAATTAGAAAATTCTGCGTGGTTGCTGGAAATCTGGCAAAATGCGCGCGGTTTTTTCGTCAATCGTCATTCGTGATTCGTTTTTCTCGCTTTTAGTTCGCTTTTTTTTTTTTTTAGATCCAACATTGTCAACCACAAAATAAAGTCGCAACCAACGTGGGCGCGAAACCGTCCGCCGAAAATTGCGAGCGTGTTTCGCGCGGTGAATATTTTATGCCGTTGCATTTCGCTCGATGGAAGAGCGACACGTCGGGGACGATCTCCCCGTCGGACACGTCGACGCGGAAAACGGACGGGCCGGCACGCGATGTATCGAATTTCGACCATTTTTCCAGCTACCGAGCTTTTCTGAGGGACGACGGCGAGAAGAAAAGAACTTTTTACATAATGGCTGATAGCCGGAACCGTATTCCGAGCGTGTCCCCTAGCGTGGAACGCGGTACTGGCGACGACGACGTCGACGACATCGCTCACCACCGGGAGTACTCGTCATCGTTGCCCCCTCGTCTCGCCACGAATCGCGTCTCTGAAAAATAAAAGCCTTCGTGGGCAACACGTAACTAAGCGTGTTAAGCCGATATCGCGGAAACTAGGTAGCTTTTAACGTTTTTATTTTGTTTCGTTTAAATCACGCGACATCGCGCCAGTGCTCTGTGCAACGCCGCACCACGCTTCCTGGTGAACAGGGGAGGCGCCTCCTGATTTCCGCCGCGAACCGATTCAACGGTCCGTTGCGGGACGAACGGCATTCTCGCTTCGTCACTCCCGTCTTTTTTAAATATGCTCGACGCCGTTTCGTGCAACAGCAAACAGTCGTCGAAGGGCGATCCTGCATCCTACAGTTTTTCCAATACCAGAAAGAAGTAAAAAACCACCCACCTAATATGGTCGAAAGTTTTCAGATATTGCCATTTTGTGACATCCTCCCTTAGATCATATCGAATGAACACTTAATGAAAAGTACGAAATGCTTCGTGTACTGACTTGCTTTACTGACGAATTTGCAAAATCGTTTGCCTTGAAAAGGGAGCCTCAAATACAATTTTATCATTCTTGATTTTCGACTTGTTTCTATTCCAATATCCGGATAGGGACTGAACGTACCATACATTTTATGGACGTCGACTAAAGTTGACGCTCGTGGAGGCTACTGCACGTACAGTAAAAGTGCATTAACGGAGAATATCTGCGGATCACCTGTGATAAACGTTCAAAACTTTGGAAAAGTAGAATTTGGACGGGACAAGGGTGAAAGAAAAAAAAGAGCGGAGTAGATGAGACGGTTAAGAAACGCTACCAACTTTACGAGTTTCCGATCACGTACTAGCAACGATTCAATTGACGCGCGACACGCTCAGACTACTCGAACGTCCTGTTTCTCGAAGCCAAGGCTTTTAAGCAAAAGCTCGCGCGAGCCAACGCAACGATATCTAGGCAGCTCTACCACAATTAACCGCCGACATCTACATATTATCGTGCGGTATAAAGTTGCCCTGAAATGCCTGTACATTTAATATATTGAACGCAATATCGTAGGAGGGATAGCAACGATACGTTATTTCGTATTACAGTCCCGTGTGTGTGTGTGTGTGTGTGTGAACGGCAGTAGTGGGCTGTGAGAGTAAACGTGCAAGTTCGAGCTTTCGTTTCGCCTTATCGATTCTCGAGTCGCTACGACTAACCTGTACGATGCATAAGTGCACGGTTTAAAGGGTCTCGATGCGCGCCCGTCCGTGTTAGCCAAGGTTCACGGAATCGCGTGGTCCGACTTCGATTTGCGACTAACGAAACGCACGGAAACGGTAACGATGACTCTCGAGAGCTTGCATCAACTCGTGTCTTGTACCAACCTATTGCTAGTCTATATAGTCCAGACGATCCGAACGGATGTCGAATAAACGAAACAGCCGTGGGACTTTGCGAGAGAGTAGACGAGAAGGCTGTGCGACGCGACGTGATACGCGAAACGTCGGGGTCGTCGTTCGGCAAGCGGGACTCGGACGAAGAACGAAGGTTGTTACCGCGGCGGAAGAGGCCACGATCCATCATGGGGCGAGAAAGGACGGAAATCGATCGATCTCGTGGCTCCGCGCGCCGTGCCGCCCGCGAGCTGGCAAAAACGCGACACGAAAGCCACGGTGAATCCGATTGTCGGAGGGCGAGAAGTAGCCGCGGCATCGCGCGCGATCCGCACGCGACAGGTCGAGGTCGGGATCGAGACTTTTCCAAGTTCCATAAACGACGCGCGTTGAGTAATTTCCATCGGGCGAGAAAGCGGATAGTGGCGAACGGGTGAGCGGGTGGGCGCGCGCACACGATCGATGGGATCGCGTCCTCGCGTGTCTAACCGCAACTTCGCCTCTGCCTACAAGGACGACCGCGTTTCCCCGCGGTAGACTACGATTTTGCATGGTCGCGAAATCTTCTTCTCCGGGTTGCCATCCGAAACCGAGAGATTCGAGGAATTCTAGCAGTATTACCGATACAAAAATGTGAACGACAAATGCAGGATGTGCAGTTTACCATTTTCCTTTCATTTTTAATCGAATTGTTCAATGAAAAGTGATGCTGAAGTTCACTTTGTACAGAGACATGAAATGCATGTAAGAAGATGAGAAAACAGGATCATCTTCCCTTCAGGCGACGTAATATATAGTCAAATCGAGAATATTATTCAGAGTATAAAGTTTCATATCGACATGCGTTACGAAAAGTATGCTATTTCATTTATCTTACAAAGAACAGCACATTTGTCTTCGTTGTCGGGAAAAAAGTTGCATTTCGTTTTTCGCCGCGAAAAATAACACATTTGAATGATTAGTAGCGAAAAATAGCACGACATCCTTTTTTCCTGTGGGAATTACTGCATCTGAACGGTTCTCTACGAAAAGATACTAAAAGAAACATGTCCCATTTATGGTAACGAGGAAGGGCAAACCAAAACAGCTGTCTACGATAAAAATCATGTCTAGTTTTATACTACAACAACCGAAATGGCCTGATTTATTTTACCATGTAAGTCAGATATGATCGAACCAGATGTAATCACAATTTCGTTTGGATCTGATCCTAATATGCATGTAACGCTGTACGAATGTTTTTCCTGAGTTATTTCCTCCACAACTTTTTTTTAGCAAAATGAAATAAACTATTTTCCATGAAACAAACGAAACGTACTACTATTTATAGCACGGGACGATACAGTGACATCAGACGATAAAGCAAAAAGTCAACGTGAACGCAAATATCTATCTCACGGCGCAAAAAGTTAAAGTAATTAAATGTTGACTTTTCACACGAAACTCGACACGAACATTTTTATATACGAAAAGTTTAATCAAACGATTTCTTACGCATATATTATAACTACCTAATTGGTCGACCTACATGTGGTTCCACGTATCAACCTGCCCCCTCTTGCAGCCAGTTCCTGTCTCCCCTACGTACGAAGGGCAGACATGTATCGAGAACTGGTTGCACTGCGCGATTCCGGCCTGGAGGTTGTTTCGTTATTGCTCTGAACCTATCGTCTGCATGCAGAATCCTTTCGCGAGCGGTTGGTAATTTCCCGCGCGGCGAGTCGGCAATGATTAAGCTTTCGCTCTACGGTAATTACGCGAAGCACGGAAACACGGCGAGATGTATACAACAACGCGCATTCACCCGCGGCCACAACTACCTTGCTCTTGCACCTCGCTCGCTCCTTCCCGTTGCACGCTCCCGCACACGCTCCCGCACACGCTCCCTCGTACCCTTTCCGTTTCCCGTACTCGTTGGCCCGAAGTTAATAATAATTGCGTACACAAAAAAAAAGCGAGAAAGAAAAAAAGAGAACCCGCGGCGAATGCAGCGACGAGTAAACCGTGATGAACGGCGCAACGCGAGAAAGCAGCGCGGAAGAAAGAGCAAGGGCGAAATTCGAACTAATGTGGAAAGGGATGCGGCACGTTACGAAGCGGAGAAGAGGGCATAAATATTAAATTCGTTGAGGAACGAGAGTCGTCTGCCCAACGAACACGCCGGCATTCCGCAAATTGTACGCGATTTCCTTTTTCTCTTTAATTTTTTCTAAAGCGGACGGTGAGTCGTTCGAGTCGTGCCATTTTCGCTCAACGACTTTGAACATAAGAGGAGGGAACTGTGCGTCAACGAAGAGAAGCAGGGTGCGTTTAGAAAATTGCCGTTTAAGGGAGTAGAAAAGGCTAACCGAGAGCAGAGAAGAGAAAAGGGAACGAGTTGAGAAGGGGTATAAGAAATGAACTCTCGCGACAGCGTCCTTGTTGTTCTCAGCTTAGCTGGCTGTGTACCATTGCCGGCTATGGAGGGAAAACACCACGGCCATTCTCCCCTCGCCTCTTCCCGTAGATTGCGGTCTTATAAAATTACGCGAGGAAACGCGAACGTGCGATGGAAGAGGAAGATCGAAAACAATTCGCTTTCGACTTTTGAGCCGCTGATTCGCGACTGTAGATACACGCACGATTACGGCTTTTAAAGTTCGATCGAGCCCTTCGATCCCGGGCACAATACGTGGCTCGTATCCGTTGGCGTGCCAGTCTGACCTATCCGTTATCCAAAATACGTGCACACGTTGGGAACACGCGTCCCGTAGCTGGGCGCAACGGCGAATCGAAGCACGTATGCTCGCCGGCACTGACAGCCTAATTTATTGCTATTTACATAATAGACAAACGAAAGAAAAACGATGGGACCGGCGGAAACGCGACGGAAACGTAAAAGCGTAGACGTCTAGGTACCGTAGTACCGTTGGGTAACACGACTATATGACACGCCGGAGGAGCAGCAAGTTATAAAACGTTAGTCCCCAGCCGCGATCTCCGGGGAATATCTGGCTGGAATAAAGTCTCGAAAAAGGGAGGGATAAACGACGCCTGGCTCTATTACCCAAGCAAACTCTTCGCAGGCGTCGTTCTCTGGGCCGACGCGACGCGAGACAACGTGCCTTTAATGCCACTGGAGGGGCATATAGACAAACTCTGACTCGATCTCCCAACTATATCGACGAAAGCTGGGAAAAGACGGGAATTTCACAATTTTGGAACCATAGGTGGGGGCGGAGTAGCATTCGGAACGAATGTTGCTTCGGCAACTGAACAGGCTAAGGATGAAGGCTAATACAGGATGCGTAGAGGTAAGTTGATAGGGCGGCAAAACGAGACGCGGAACCGTAGAAAGGACATCAGATAACGGCGGATTGGACTATCTAGCGATTCGACTTGCGCCACCGAATTGTACGGTAGGCAAACCAGGTGGTTCGCGCGCGAGCGCGCACCCGACCAGCCACGTTACCCAGTAGGATAGCACCTAATGTAATCACGATAATGGCCATGCCGGGTCAACCAAGGGCTCTACGCCATCGCTCTCGGCATCCCAGACATTCCTGTATCATCGCGTGATCTGGACATGAAAGGGGAAGAGGAATGGGAATGGAGAGCCGGCAGGGAACAAGAGGAGGAGGAGGAGACGGTACTCCCGTGGAATCCCGATTACTAACGGGCGCTAACGGGCTTCCGAACAATCGTCGTCCGTCGATGCATCATCGTTCATCGACAGGATTGCTGTTCCTCTTTCGATCGCTGAAAAATAATTCCCGCATCGTCCAATCGTTATTCCTTCGAATATCGAGACGCGAAAGAACCAAACGGCATGGTTGACACCGTTACTTGATTGGAAAGGTGAGGGACCCCTTACCGAGGGCTATCATGCATTGCTTAGCGTTTTATAACTATGACAATATCGCTGGAATATTTCATAAACGTAAAACCACCGCAGAGCTCACTTTTATGTTAAAAATCATTATTAATAATTTATGGAGCACGTCAAGTTTAATATTCCAAATAAGCCTCTTATATGTAACAAGTCCTATGAGAGCGTTCCATATCGCGCTATGTTGGGTCAGCGTAACTGTATAAGTAGATTACCTTTGATTCTAAATAACTTGAACGAAAATATTGACCTTTTTCATGGATCCCACCCGTTCCATGGCCGTAACTAAATGTCAAGGTATCGAACCATATTTTCGTTAATACATTAATTCGCAACTGCAACGATGCTTGTATTAACCACTGACCTATACGAAACGAACCGATCGTTAATTTTCTCGAAATTTTAAGCGAACGAGCCAATTGTAGCGAAGATTTGTAGCCGCAGCGATAAAACGTGATCCCATGTAGGGGCGCGATGGTTTTACATTTTATTATTTATTATCGCCTTTATTACCTAAAAAAGAAAAACGAGAGAAACAAAAAGTAGAGCGTATTATCGACACGTAAGGGAATTAGCCAAGCCAGTGGCTGGTGTAGTAACCTAACCAAAAGGTCGGACCTCCCACCGTGCCTTTTACCGCAATATGTTTTTACGACAATCTACATTCGACGTACAACCGAATAAAAAGTTTTCGAGTTATACTAGGGTGCGTGTACGGCCGTAGAAAACTTAAGAACGACTTCCACCATCGCGTACAACGAAATATAACCCAGAGGTGGTGGTCGTTGATCGAACGTTGATCGAACTGTAACCGTGTGCAGCCAACTATCGTAACCGTGAAACTTTCTCGCGAAACACGGTAGAAACGCGTGTGAGCACTGCATGCATCAGCACCAAGCGAGCCAGTAGTTGCCGTGACGGACACGAAAGAGTCGACGACCAGGGTGGAAGACGGTGGCAGGTGCGAGTAGAAGGAGAAACGAGCCCGTTAAACGAATTAACGGTCCGCGTGGTTCTCGAACAACTTCTGTTCTACTGTGCTGCCCGACTTCGAGGACAGAACCGAGCCATCCGTTTCATCCCCCGAAAACTTTTCCTTTTACAGCCGCGATTTTCCCCCTGCTACGTTCCCTACCGGTTTGAGTCATTCTCGGTGCAGAGATTTCGATGGATTATTCCATTTCTCTTTGGAATCGCGAGAAAACACGCGATCATGTCCCGACAACTCCATCAGCGACGGTCGATCCCCTCTTACGCTTCGCTTTTACACATCGTTCAAGAGATAATCTTTATCCCCGGGCTCGGCTGGGAGAGAAGCTATCTCTCGTCCCTTTTTCCACCTAGTCTGCATTATCCCTGCTCGTCAACCAAGTTTCTCGTATAATTAGCCTCCCGAGGGTACAGGAATCTTTGCGAAGTACGATATACGAGTGTACAGCTAAAATACTGTTTTCGTAGCGACGACGTACCGTGAAACAATGGAGACTGAGCCTCGCCTTCAGCTACAAGCCTTACATTTTACGAATTAGCTTCGAAAGTGCTCCGTTCTGGGCGTTTAACTTGCGACGGATGAAAAACGAGAAACGTCGGGAAGTCCGCGTATAGAATCAGAATGGAAGAGTCGGTGAAGTTATCCACGAGTGCCAGACTAGGTACGCGCGAGAGACAATTCTATTTGTAGCGATCAGAAAATCGAGAGGCACCGGAGCGGCGTATATAAATCGGTATGCATGCATATTTTGCCTTTGATAGTTACGTTCATTTGCATGCTCGCGAAACTATCCCACCCCTCCCCACCCTCTACCATTCTAAATCGATATATTCAAACGCATCCGACACGCGTCGAATAGCCAGAGGAAAATAACGGCGACCGGACCCCGTCCGTAGAGCTTTCCGGGCGAAACAAGCCCGGGCTCTCTCGTTACGCTAGACGAATCGGTCGCGATTGCGTATACTAGAACCGAAGGTTATCGCTTAGTGTTTCGTTGCCTTAATTGCGTGCAGCGTCAGCGGATAATTGATGAAGTAACGCGATTACCCGTATGGTCGGATAATTCTGTGGATTGTTACGAAACCGGCCATCGTGCAACGTTGATAATCGATTGCGCGTGCAATCTGTTCGTTCTATCGTGCGTGGCAACGACAGAATAACGAAGCTACTTGTTAAGCTATCGAAATTGTTCTCTTGTCCCTTCGCGGCCACGTTCGCGACACCCACCACCATCCCCTTCCGTCCTCGGTTATCCAACGGATTTTCTTTCCTTTCTGCCGCGTGAAAGGGAAGAGAAACTACAAAAGTAACAGGAAAATGCCTTTTCCTTCTTTCAGTCAGTTTTATTGTTCCTTTTCCGCCAGCCCGTTTTCTCTCGGCTTTCTTACCGCGACGGTGGTCCCCGCGACAAAGCTAAGAGATGCAAGTACAAAAGGATTTTGCTACGGCACAAATTAGTCAGTGTTTTTTTTTTTTCAATAAACCGGCAACTTTGTTAGCACGCAGTGTAACGATCCATCTTTGGAAAATGTAGTCAACAAGGAAAAGGGAAAACAAGTTTGTTTTCCCCTTCATCTACGAAACTAATCTTTTATGAACAAGAAGTACGCAAAGAAACTAAAAACAGATAAAGTACTAAACACAAATTCAATTTTTATTTAGTATTTTTTGAAATGTGAAGTACGAGAATGCAATCAACAGAGCCATCTCTAAACAAAACGATGAAACTGTTCTGTCCAGTGTCGGTAACTGCGTCGGTATGGTCGGAAAAGTAGATTTCAATTTTAGTTTACACTGTAGGTAAGAGAAAAAGTGAAAAACCATCTTTCGTCAATGATCAAACTAAACAGAAAACTGTCTAAACTCGTTGGTAAGGTAGAAAGTATTTCTACATTATCAGATGTTGAAAACCATATTATTTGAAATCTTTACCATCTATTCTAAATTAATTTATTCTAATTCTATGGCAGCCATTTGCTTGAATTATTTGCTATATAATTTGTAATTGTATTACACCATCGTATAATACAATTAATAATTATATATCAAATAATACAGTACCCGGGTCTCACCACGTGGAGGTTGCTGCGAATGGAGACCCACCCTAACCACGTCCCATCCTCCCTCCTTTTATATAAGTTATTATTTAATACAATAATAAAACCTCCTTTTGATGTACATTTGCAATGCGTTTAGTCTTCAATCGCTATGCAAATGTACAATAAAATGAGTTTCGTAAAGAATTCTCGCGGAAAAATGAAGTTATACTAACAATATTCTACTTGACTAAAAATTTAATTTAAAATCTACTTAAAGCTTAATATCATGCATAATCTACCAAGTCTACTGTTTCTACTTAGTCTACTTAATCTGTTTTAAAGCTTACTTTATTTAAAGCTTACTTAATTTAAAAATTACCTATCCATCTAAAAATCTACATAAATTTAAGGGAAATTATTCTTACTTATCAATAAACCAAACATGTATTCACCCTACCTATGTAAAAATCTAATGGAATTTGTGGATATTATTTGTGGATATAAATGTGTATATTATTTTATATCCATCTTCGTAACCCAGGTAACGTTACCATAGATGAATGATTCCTACCTATTAATAAATCTAAGTATGTTTCGACCTGCCTGTGTAAAAATCTAATGGATTCGAACCCATGTTGCCCCCCAAAAACAAAGACAACACAACGAAACAGCGAAACACAAACCCAAAAACAACAAACAATGTACGACACATACGTATGTGGACCCAGAAAAACCAAAACCAAAGTAATTTACGAAGAAATTACAATAGAAAAGAGCGAATGATTACACCAAGAGAATTAGGTGTAAGAACATGTTGTAACAAAATTGTAGACACTGGAACATCTGAAACAAGATGTACAACAAGCAAAACAACAACACAAAAATATACACATAAAACATTTCACAAAAAATTCACAGAAAATATATGCATAAAACATTTACAAACAATTCATAGAAAATATACGCATAAAACATTTACAAACAATAGAGACACACAAAATAGAAATATAATTAACCAGTTAACTGTGGAATTTTCGTCGAACGCAGGGCATACATAAACAGTTATAAAAATGTATATATATAATATAATATAATATAATATAATATAATACAGTATAATATTATATTATATTATGATATTATGTAATTATTAAAATTATATTAATTGTATTAATATTATTAAAATTATAATTAAAATATTATAATATATTATATATACTTTTTTTATTATATAACATAACATAATATAATATCATATTATATTATATTATATTATATTATATTATATAATAAATATATAGATATAATATATTATAAATAAAAAGCTTTGAATTGACGTATATACACAGTTAACTGATTAAATTCAAAAGACATGTAAAATTTATGTACGATTATATACGAGAGCAGCCACGTCAGGGCGCTTGTTATAATATAATAACATATAAATATATAAAAATAAATGTTACCACTTAAATATGACTCCGTAATATACCTCTTTTTTTTATATTCTAATATCCCTTTTGTCGCTCATTATTTTTTATTAGTGTAATATGTATATGACGACAACGAACTATGCGTCTTACATGTATATGACGACAACAAACTATGCGTCTTACAAAATTTTAGACCTGTAACAAAGTCACATAATTGATTAATAGTCGCATATAATATGGTTTCATAAAAGTTCCTTTTTTTATATATACATTTTTGTCGCTTACTTTCTTTGATTAATATCAATATGTCCATTATTTCATCTGCGTGATACTTTCATCTTTGTAACTTGTGAAGTAATCACATTTATTTAATCCTTTTGCTGCATTAAGTTAATGACCTAAATATCTTTCTAAAACCTACAACAAACTTATTCAATGGATTAATAAAAGCACATATTAAAACCAAAAGAATACATTTAGACATGGAAGATACAGTTAGACATCGAAACATTATTTTAGTGAAATATTATATATCTTGTGGTGTGGCAAAATTAAGAATTCGCCTTTAATTCATAGAAAATATTAATTTCTTTCAAAAGAAAAAAAAAAGAAAATAATAATAATACTATAATGAAATATTA
The DNA here is from genome assembly GCA_963969225.1 of Xylocopa violacea. Taxonomy (NCBI): domain Eukaryota; kingdom Metazoa; phylum Arthropoda; class Insecta; order Hymenoptera; family Apidae; genus Xylocopa; species Xylocopa violacea. The sequence continues at coordinate 30,657,818 of CAXAJV010000004.1, forward strand.
ATAATTTCGTTATATTCCTTAATACTTTACAACTTTTAAAGTTGTCATGAGTAATAACGTACAAACCATATATAGAATATTTACAGATCAGTCATAAAAGTAACCATTAAAAAGATTTAAATTGTACAAATGAGAAACTACCTTCTAATAAAAAATAATTGTTATCGTTTATTCTGTGACAAACGCTCGATTTGCAACGATATAAAGATAAACATAACACCCATTATGATTAATTTTTTGTCATTAAAAATGATGAGTGAAATATTTTATCTTCTTCGTTGGAAAGTACATTAAATGTGAAGTGAAGAGTATTTGAAAATCATCAATCAAGAAAAAAATCAGCAGAAATATCGCGAAAATAGCCATGTCTTTATAATTCGCAACACTAATTTATTAAATATGAAATGAAGTATATATAAAAGGTAATCGCGTAGGTGCGTCATGAAAAAAGCAATACGCGAGCACTCAGCCGACGGTGCTTTTCATAGGTCGTAAAATTAATTTATGCACCCATAATTTAAATATGCAACGCTAATTTATTAAATATGAATTAAAGAATATATAAAAGCTAATCGCGTAGGTGCGTCATGAAAAAAGCAATACGCGAGCACTCACACGAGGGTGCTTTTCATAGGTCGTAAAATTAATTTATGCACCCATAATTTAAATACGCAACACTAATAAAACAGATTTTAGAGAAATGATCTGTTTAGGTGCAATGTCACCAAGTGCAATGTAGCTCTTCCAGCTACTTTGGTGACTCTAAGTGCAAGATCATACTTCCATTAGTGCAAATGGAAGATTTTATAGGTGCAATGTTACCATAGTGTAATGTAACTCTTTCAGCTACAGTGGTAACTTGTGTGTATGGTTCCACAGTATCAGTGGAAGTCTTGGGCATTTTATTTATTACAATCGCAACGCTACTTTGAAAGCGCGATTCTCTTTTATCGCAACACTAAATGAAAGTAAAATTAACAATTGAAAATTATTATCTCTACTTTATAATACTCGCGTTACTTACAAGTCGCAACACTAAATAGAAAATTAAAAACATCAACGTTAATTAATTATCTCAACTTTAGCATCAAAACAACAAATATAATACATTCTTATTTTAAAGCAAAACAACAAGCAATCGCGATCTTATGTATCGCAACACTAAAGGAGCAATCGCGATTAACATTTCTACGTAACTCTAATTAATATATCGCGATCTGGATTTACACGCAACTCTAATTAATATCGCGATCTGGATCTATACGCAACTCTAATTAATATCGCGATCTGGATTTATACGCAACTCTAATTAATATCGCGATCTGGATTTATACGCAACTCTAACGCAAACCGTAATTAATAATTCGCAACGCTAAAAAGCGAATCCGCGATTTGCCCAAAATGATGTGGCCAGGTATTCTGGCAGATAAAGTAACGAGCATAGTGACAAAGCAGTAACAAGTAATGGCTTTGCATTCAGAATCCAGCATTTCCGAATGCAGAGTCATTCGTTGCAGCCCTCTTCTCTGGGCCTCTTCGGCACATTGCCTCTTCTTTCTTCGGGCGCAATGCCCAGAATCTTGAATCAACCCAGCAAATAAAGCAGCAAAATAGATCAGAAAAATTAAGCGAGAGACACGCAAGACGAGCAACGATTTGAAGAATCGTCGTCCGTGCAAACGTGCCGAACCTCAGAAGCAGAAAACGTTCGTTTCGACAAATCGCGACCGCGACCGCGGGGTGATTCGAAAAATCGATAGGGTAAAGCCAGTGGCGAACGGCATTCTCCGTTCACGCCAACTTTACCGTCGATGATTCAAATCTGATTTCCTGAAACAAGTTGAACCACGCGAGAAAAAACGCGCCTGCCCGATCGGAGACTGTGGTCAACCTGCCCGGCCCTACCTACTTAAATCTACCAGTCAAACATACCAGAAGTATACTACCTACCTACCTAACGCTATATTTAAAAAATGGCAACAGACTCGTACCAACACATGCATACAACACACGGAATTCTCGCGACACTTGCACACAACCTTGTACACTTTCTAAAGTTTGTACGTACCTTGTCATGCAATCTGAGGGATGCTAGTGATCATTGCGTACAATGCGAGCAAAGCATTTGTGTAAATTTGAACGTTTTACATGAAATATGTAATTAAATAAATTTAATTAAATACAGAGTAGATGGTATTACGTTTGATACCATTATTATCGTTGTGAACAAGAAAGTAGAGAAGCTACTAAAATGAATGGTATGGAATTTGATATCATTATTGAAATTTGGTACCTTGATCATTATTGAACTTTGGTAAGAGTAAACTTGGTACCTACTATTATTGTAAGTAATAGTATATTTTGTGCTATTACTACAATGGATACAAGAATTAATGTTTAATAAAAAGCGACGTAATTCCACAACCTAACCACACATACACACAATGTGGAGACTACGTCGTGCACGATACACTAGCATATCAGTTGCGCAAAAATCTTATAAATTAGCAGGGGAATCATCGTGCTCATCACCTTTTCCCCACCCAAGTAGCACCTGGGCACGTGAATGGGGTCCTGGCAAAGAGCACGGAAAAGGAAGCTGAAAATCCTAATCTAAATATAGTGATTAGTACAATATATCTTTATTCAGTTTGTTCTTTATTTTATTTTTATTATTCTCACACAGGGTACCCTACTTTATTTATTTCACTCAAATTTTATTCATACTCATAAAGCTCTATGCAATGGAATAATTAACTTGAATATTGGCCAAGAAAATGAAAGAAACGAGCTCATTCGACAATTAATTCTAGCAATATAATTTATGGAATGGAAAAAAGCGATGTGACGCGACGCGAACAAAACGAGGGACTTTTCATCCTCGATATAACGGAATACCTATGTCATATAGGATCTTTGCGTATTCCCAATACGGTCCCATTAAATCCCAAATAAAAAATAATAAAAAACGACCGAACAAAATATACACAAGTTTGCTTCTACTGCCACCAGTATAGGTTGACGTATTTTCACGTCCGCGAAATGTTTAACGTGACCAGGTGCCGACGGTGACACTCCAGGCACGACCTCCCATGAGGCAGGGATTGAGATACGCTCAATCAGCCGGCCGTGAACCCAGTGCAGTATCTAGTACGCAGTCCACAGCTACCAATACCCTTGGTGAGGGTGGCGAGCCACCCCGTCTGCCCGTCGGAATAACCGGGGGCCTTACGCAACGGGGCAGGGGCCAGATACTGGGACGCAATAGAGGCAACAACAAACTACTCGAACCGAACACGAAATCAATTCTTCGTGAAATAAAAAACTCGATACAACAATATAATTAGGTATAAATTGAATATTAATCAAGATACTAAAACACAAACGCGATAATCCATTCCAAAATTATAATGTATAGAATATAATAGAAAAATGAGTCGTGATCTGAACAAAATTAAATTCTTTGTATCTAAATTCTCTAAATCTTTGTAGAGTATATCAAGGGTATGTAATAATAGTAGGGTATATAATAGGGTATATGATATAAAATGATTGTAATTATCGAGCGATCTCGTCATCAAAGCAAATATTCTAAGATATGAAAATGCTGTTCAAGTTGGATGCTTTGATTTCAAAATCTACTCGTCATGAAATGTCTTCTTGCACATATAATTTAACATAGTTGCGGTAAGATAAATAAATTTTAATATTTAAAATCTCTAATTGCAACAAGTATAAACTCATCAGATATTTTCTATCATACGATATTAATATGAATATTAAATGACTGGAACATTTAATATTCTCAGTGAATGCAAACAATATAATTAGCTATCGTTAAATATTAAATATTGTGTATAATTACAGCAACAATGATACACGTCATCATTATTAACTCATAATAATTATAATTGTCACTGAAACGAAGTCGGAGGGTATCCGACTTCACCATTAAATACTGCCAAATTAAAGCAGCTGTGATACTTATTATATATTTATTCATATAAGATCTATCAAGGATATATATATATATGCATATAACATTATGGTTGACATTAATATTTCATTTGTGTAAATGTTCATATATAATGTATTACTTTCATATTTTCTAGGCATTCATACTGGACGTGTATGGATCACAAACATTATATAACTCATATTTATTTATTTATTTATTATCCATATACTATTATTATTGTATTATTAAAATTATATTGTAATATTTAAAAACGCGAAGTGCAAGAAAACTACATAAAAACAACCTGATCTAATAAATGACACACACAAAATAACAATTATTATTCACAGGTATAATTATATACCCATGGTCACTATGCTCGTTAAAGCAATTCTACGTAATTACAACCAGTCACTCGTGCCGATTCAGACCTTTCGTCCTACGACATGGTGAATGACCAGAGGGACTTGAAAGCATGCGACTCACCGGACGATGAGTAGAGTAGCTCGGGTAGAAGTCATTGAAGATGTTGCTGATGCCTCAGGGAAGTCGTCAAAGATGTTGCAAACGCCTGGAGAAAGTCACGTTATGAATTAAAATTCGTGTTGTTACCACACAATGAATCAATTAAGAAATAATATCAAAAAATGTTGCTTACTTCTGGGGAGACATCCTCAAACCCGAAGACGTCAGGCTGGAAGAAGTGGTAGATGAATCCATGGTGGAAGTAATAGCTGTAAAACTTTAAGAGAAACGAAACTATTAGGATTTGGTTTACCAAAGTTTTTATTGATAAGTTTATTATTTATTAATTAAAGATAATTACATTTTTGGCTCCTGGAGCACAGCAAGATCCATTTGAAGCAGGCGATGATGAGACTCTAATACCGGAAATAAGTATTTCAAAAATTCAAAAAATAAAAAAATAAAAATAAAAGTCTAATATAATATAATAAAAATTTACTATAATATTATAATTTACGAAGCAAACACTGACTCTATTATCGCGTATGATTACTATGAAAGATTAAATATAATTGTAATCTAAAGTTAAATAAAATTATAATAATATAAAAAATAAAAAAAATATTGAAATAGTTATACGCAGCAAACACTGACTCTACCGACCGCATTGCGCGCGGTCACCAAATTTTTCTGGAAGAAAATTGTTATTAGTGGGGGAACAAAGGGTAGAAATAAATATTACACCATTTTTTTTTTAAATATTATTTTTCTTCTCATCGAGCGTTTGTTCAAGAAATAACTTTCTTCTAAAACTACTAAACCGTCTGGAATATATGCATAGGTGTAAAATATCATATATAAGTATTATAAAATATTTGCAATTATTGCAAATTAATTGTGATTAATTCATGAGTGATCTGTATGATGTCTACTCTGATCATTTTCCATCAGAATGTAAAACATATTGAAATTTACTAATTAATTAATTATATTATATGTTATAAAATATTAAGAAATGTTTATAAGAACCGTTAATAAGTTAATCAATTACTACTCATTATATTATGAATTAAAATTCATATGTTACCACACAATGAATCAATTAAAAAAAATAATATAAATTCTTGCATGGAAATACCTCTTTCATCTTTATGGCATATCTTTTTTAATAATAAATGCAATATTACCAAACCTCTATAAAAGTATGTCGTTTCCTATTGCTGCATTATCCTTATGATATTCATACATCCTTATTTCTCAGTTTAAATGTGCAATTCACAACAGCACAACAGTTTTGTTCTGTAACAGAACAAAACAAAACTGATTGCACATAAATGTATAAAAATACTATCAATTATATTAAAATTGTACAATAATCAAACTCGAATCACATTTCAAAAGTGCAAACAGTGCACAAGCAAAAAGTAGATAAAGAAAATCCAAAAAGTTGATTTACATTTATAATAATAATTATGTTCAATATACAATTAACCAAAAGTATCAATTGAATAAGGAGTTGGGAACAATAAGGATGCTTATAGGGTAACAAGTGTAAATACTATGCAGTCGATAAGCAGGTTTGCGGCGTACCTCGGAAGCAGCGAGACAGGTTTCGACAGGTTTCGACAGGTACATTGGAGCAACACACAAGCCGTACCACTTCGTATCTCGCTTCCACATTTGTTAACTTCGGTGTTCTCCCACTCCGCTTACGCTGCAAACAGAGCACTAAATTCGAAAACACGATTTCCAGAAAAAATCAAACAAAGACACAATCAATAGCACAGCGTACAACTATTATCGTCGACACATTTACATAACTCTCTTTATTCACATACATTTGTAGGAAAAAATGAAATCAAACTTTATTACACAATATTGTAATATTATAGTAAATACAATATGATTACATATATCAGTCTATGGTTCACATAATAATTATTGCGAATATTGTAACATATGCGTCAGTAGGACAAAATATTTCAACTCACATTTCTCCGATATTAATTGCAAATCTCTGTCGCAAACTGGCTCAACACGTTCAAACGGCTATATTTTCACTTTTTTAAACATTTGAACTATGCAAATACTTCTTAATCGACTTTGAAATGAAAATTTGAAATGAAAATGAAAAGAGACGCTACCTCCATGACAGCTTGAACTATTGTACAAGGAATTCGAATCTCGCGCATGCGCGTATGAACGTGTCCAGTCAAAAGTACGAAACAATTTTATCTATTGCGAACGAATATATTTAAATCGTTTTTTCTTCCACGTAAAGTAATTGATTATACAAAAAACTACCATTTTTCAGCCAAAATTTAATAAATTACAAGATTTCGAAAAGTTTCGTCGTAAGAAATGTGATTTTATATGTTACAGAAAATGTATCTTCGCAAGAACAAATGTACAATTGTACTCACAGATTTCTCGACATTTCTTCCGCAGCCAATGGTTCCTCGTACAGTTTGTATGATTAGGGAAGTTTAGTTGACTTGTAGATTTATTGAGAGAGAGAGAGTTAGAACAGTTTGTTAAACTTGTTCTGTTCCTACGTTATTTACTGTAGCAAGTAAAATACTTGTACAGTTTGTATGTTTAGAGAACAGCGGTTGAGTTGTAGATTTATTGAGAGTGAGAGTTAGAACAGTTTGTTAAACTTGTTCCGTTCCTACGTTATTTACTGTAGCAAGTAAAATACTTGTACAGTTTGTATGTTTAGAGAACAGCGGTCGAGTTGTAGATGTGTTGAATGAGAGTGTCAGAACAGCTTCTTGAACTTCTTCCGATCTTACGTTGTTTACTGGACCAAGTCAAATTTAACATTAAACATTGCGCAAATTAAATCTGCCCTTTTATACTAAAAGTGGAAGCAAGCGTTAACCAATCAGATCGCTAGCAGCATCGAGCTCTGATTGGATGACAATCTTTCGTATCTGAGTAGATGCTGCGAGCGATCTGATTGGTTAACGCTTGCACTTACTTTTAGTATAAAAGGGTAGTTAATTTGCATGAACTTTAATATGAAATTTGACTTCCTAGAGTAAAGAACGTAAGAACAGAACAACTTCAGATGATTTTTTGTCAGTTCCAAATGGTTGAAAGGCTTTTACCCCCGTGTCGAAACTGCGAGTTATCCTACTGGTTAACGATTACACTTACATTTAATATATAAGGGTAGTTAATTTCATTTACGAGGTTAATTTTTTCAATGAAAGGTTATAGAGCCGGTTCGAAGAAACAGCCAATGAATATTTTGGATCCACGAACCAGTATTGAATAATTTACGTCGAAAGTTGTAAAATCACGTTTCTTTCACACTTATGTTTCTTTTTTAACATTTGTATCTTACGATATTCAATTTAATACCACGTAGAAAGGAAAGAATATTCGCTTTGCGACAAGGGATGCACGCGCGTACAAGACATAACGAGACTGAAGTTAACGGAAATCTGTCCGCGCAGAACATATAAGTGTTTGTGATTAATCGAACTAAAATTTAACCTATTGGAGGTAAAATGGTACCAACTTCCACTGAAGAAAATATAATACTTATGTTTGCCTACAAACTTGAACGAGTCGATAATAAATTGATTAGAATAAGATTTAGAATAGAATATTTTCGAGCTTAATTATAGCAGGCGATAGAGTTTCTTTAATAATTCTGTTTATAATGATAGTGTAGAGATGTTTTCAAATTGATCGATAAATCTACAATTCGTTAGGTAACTGTTAAATAGAATTACCGTCAGATCTGTTGGTAATTTTACTTTGAAGTTTAATTTTAATTTCTGCCGCTGCTAATTCGTATGAGTTCATGTATAGACAACTACATCTTTACTAGATCACCTGTGTCATATTTGCACATTCAACATATTATATGACATAGAGTTACAATTGTCAAATCATTAAACGTACAATTGTGGTTGCATTTATACCTATAAACGTGATAGAGTAATATTTATCCACTGTGAATTGACCAAACAAATAAAATAAGGTACAGGTTTTGACGGGGCAGCCGTAAAAATAAAAAATATGGTTTACTTGTCAAAAGGTAACGAAATTAACCTTAAAAAGATTTCTTATGTCATGTAATGAAAACTTGAAAACAACATGTACATAATTTAAATGTTTGTTAGACATGTACAATTAGAACCAATCACGTTTCAAATTGATCTATCTTGGACAGTACTCTGCTACATTGAAAAGTATTCAGATTTTTTACAGGCATAATTTTCATGGTTACTATGTTATAAGTATAATATTGTTATTTCTTATGCTTATTTAAAAGAAACAAACGAACTAGCAAAGATATAGATGAATCAATTATTTGTAGAGTTACAAAACATTAATCAATCCTAATATGAAGAAATATGAAAGTGAATATACAAGAGACTATAGATTTACCTCTAGTATTCAAGCTGCAATTACATAAATCTTATGCATCGTTGTTTGATTTTTGTAATTAAAGCAGCTGCAATAGTAGTTCCCTCTACGCGTAACATAATTCTGCCCAATTGTTTTACATCTTTAAATAATTCCATACAGACTGGATTTTGTGTTGTAAGCTCAATGATTGGTTTCTTTTTTATTGTTTCACCAGTTACTCTATGAAGTTATGCTACTAGTTTTGTAATAACAACAGGTTGAACTAAAGATTGTTGGTGAATTACCATTAGAAGACCCTTCATAATTGGTATTTTTATGGGTATTTTATGAACAAATTTGTCCTATGGCAGCCATTTGCTTGTATTATTTGCTATATAATTTTTAATTGTACAATAGCATCGTATGATGTAATTAACAATCATATATCAAATATAGAGTGTCCGGGTCTCACCACGTGGAGGTTGCTGCGAATGGAGACCCATCCTAACCACGTCCCATCCACCCTCCTTTTATACAAGATATTATTGAGTAAAACCTCCTTCCAATGTGCATTTGCAACAAGTTCAATGTTTGATTCCTATGCAAACGCACAATAGACAGAGTTTCATATCGAACTTTCACGAAAAAGAACTATTGCAAATGAAAGAGAACACAAGACCTAGTCAATAAGTACCTAGTCAATAATTGACTTTAATATCCAAATAACCAACTAACTAGGAATATACATCAACCTAAAACCTATCAATAGGTCTAAAAATGTTTCCCTCTACGTATGCAAAGATCTAAGGGAACACATTACGTAATGTACTCTGTTTTCATGAACTCGAAGAATTTGCAAAAGCAAACAAGAGAAAAACAGCTCAGAAGGAGCAGAAGAAGAAGTTAACAGAAGATTTTGCACAGATGAACAGAGACGATCAAATTTACAAAATGAGAGACAAAATATAAGTGACAACAAAAGATGATTATATTTGTACATTTATTTAATGTATTATGTAATGTAAATTTATAAATATGTAACCAACCCCTTTTATCCCGACTTCCCTCACCTTTATTATTAATTATACATGGTCACTTCTATCTCTCTATGGTGTCCCCTCGATGGAGGGTTGTTTGATTGTTCAATGTTTAATGGTTCGAAGTTTGCTGGTTTGATGTTTGATGGTTTGACTTTCGATGGTTAGACTTTTGATAGTTTAATGCTTGATGGGTTTGACTTCTGTGGTTAAAAAAATATATGCGACGGTAGGAATTCAGGGAATTGCGATTTCCAGTTTTTGTCACGTCCAAGACTCTTGTCTTTCCTTTTAATTCTACATCTTTATACTCCAAACAATTATTTAAACTGAAGGAAAGCACAATTCTTCCCGCAGAATCCTCAGAATTCTCCCAGAACGCCCAAACCCTCTTCACGATGTTAAATCTCAAATAATTAATTTTCCATAAAGAACTGATTGTCTTTTATTGCCATTTTTTGAAATAGCCGCCAGGAAAGTAAGTTAAGGAACATCTTGTGGCTCCATCTCTCTGGAAAGTGCTCAAACTGGTCGCGCACCGTTACCGACAGCGAAGTAAATTGCTTTACGACTGGTTGTGCCATCTCTGTGAAAGGTCCTGAAACTGGTCGGGAAATAGTTTCCGCTTGTTACGAAGAGATGGCGCCATCAGTTGTTTAGTAGTTTGCTTCTGATGGCGCAACTAGTTGTTCTTTAACTTACTTTGTTGGCGGTAAATATTCCAAAAAATGACAATAAAAGACAGCCATAATCTTAGATTCTACTGGATCCAGCGAACTACCAAACGATAATTAAACGTGAAATGCTTCTTTTCTTAGAGTCTCGTAGTGGATTTTACAAAAGATTTTGTATAACGTTCGTTTTAAAGTGTTATGGTCTCCTTCTATTGAATTTCGATGGGAATTCGGATAAGTTTCAGTATTCTAAGTGGAGTTGAAAAATCGGATTGGTTTGAATTGATTATCAACAGAAGATTCGCAATTCGCGTCGGGTTCGGTTCGCCTAATGGCTAACACGGAAGCGCGGGATTAGAGTGCTCTTTAGTTTGCTCGTGTATGTCGCGTCGCGAATTTTATCTTTATTTTTTGCTTGAACTTGATTTCTTTTTTTAACTTTAGTTTGACTTAATTTTGCCTCCATTTTTATCGAGATTTGTTTCCATTTTTATTAGAGAATATAGAGTTTCGTACCGTAGAAATATAGAGTGTTAACGCAAAAGTGTCTTTTGCGAGACACTTTCGTTTTTCTAAAGTGTTGATAGAGTCACATAACAAATTTCTCTTCGGGTAAGACAATGGCATTTCTCGTCACCCCCTTCGTAAAGTCCATACTGCAATTTCTAAATATCTAATAGATTTTAGAAAATGTGTTATGGATTTCGGTTTCTTTAATTCAAGTATAGGATGGTCATCTCCTCGTTGGTGGACCTGGGTACTTGGTAACATTTTCGAAAGATTAATTAGTCTCTCGGAAACGATATCATGCTAAGGACTACGTATTACATTTAAGTTATTTGGGATTCACTTAAAATTTTCTAAACTCTATGCAGGACTTGGGAACTTTACATGGGGTAGGAACATGGGGTAGATTTTTGCACGATTAATATTAACAAGCATACTAGTCTAAACTGCCTAGAAGCTAGTTTCGGTCAGTTTCCGATAGTTTCTGCCCGAAACTAGTTTGCTTAGACGAGGTATAAAATAAACCAATTACCTAATTTATCTACGTATCCCACAGTTCGAAGACTCTATCCATCCATCGTATCTTTTTAGTGTTACTTATCATATAGCACAGAATCATCGAAACTAAAACTAAACTAGTAGTTGTACTGGTACGAACGATTAATATTAAAACGTACTATCTAAAAAATGATAAAACATTTGCCTCCAAGTTCGAAAGAATTACTACCAACAACTTGATTCGCAAAACTCTTTTATCTATTGTAACTAGGCTTACAAAGTTTTATTCTAAATCAATTTAAATAAAACTAACCTATGGCAGCCATTTGCTTCTAATTATTTACTATATAATTTTTAATTGTAGCGTATCACTATACGATGCAATTAATAATTATATATTAAATAAATAATGCCCGGGTCTCACCACGTGGAGGTTGCTGCGAATGGAGACCCACCCTAACCACGTCCCATCCACCCTCCTTTTATACAAGACATTATTCAATAAAACCACCTTCCAATGTGCATTTGCAACAAGTTCAATGTTTGATCCCTATGCAAACGCACGATAGAAGGAGTTTCATAAAGAACTTTCGCGAAAAAGAGTTATCGCAAATGAAAGAAAACAATAATTGACTTTAATTTCAAAATAACCTACATAACTAAGAATATATATCAAACTAAAATCTATCAATAGGTCTAGAAATATTTTACTCTACGTATGCAAAGATCTAAGGGAACACATTATTGTGTTTTCATGAACTTAAAGAATTTACAAAAGCAAACAAGAGAAAAACAGCTCAAAAGGAGCAGAGGAAAGAATTAACAGAAGATTTTAACAAAAGACGAAAGAAATGAAAGTAATGTAATGTTAAGAAACAGCACTGGAAACACTGGAACATCTAAAACAGCACTGGAAACACTGGAACACCTAAAATAGAACTGGATACACTGCAATATCTAAAACAAAAACGTACAACATATGGAACCATAACACAAATTAATACATTTCGCAAAAAATATATCCAAGAAAAGAAACACACACACATATAAATATATAAATATAAGATACATATAAATACATATAAATATAAAATAGATATAATTAAAAAGACATGTGATAATAATAAATTAATAAATAGAGCAGGAAACGCTGCAATATCTGAAACAAAAATGTACAACATATGGAACCATAACGCAGGTTAATACATTTCGCAAAAGATATGCCCAAGAACAGAAACACACATGCAAACATGCACACATAAAAAATTACATAGAGACATAGAAACATATAAACGAATTTGAAAGATACATAACATTTATATAAAAACAATAATTAATCATAAGTAGCCTTATGTACCATGGGTACTGTTACATATCGCGAGAGCAGCCATCTCAAGGCGCTATTTCGTAATATAACATAATATAATATAACATGACATAATATAACATAACATAATATAATATAATATATAGGTTGAGCTATTTAATTGTAACATCTAAATTTACTGGTAAACCATTCGTTGTATAAAAAAATGTTCCAAACAAATAGTTTGAAATATTTTTTAATGCGACAAATGGGTCACAAATAAATTTAGACTGTACGATTAATTGGCTCATGATATATATAACATGTAATAGAATAAAAGCAGCCATCACAGGGCGCTATTTCATAATACAACATAACATAATATAATATAATGTAATATAATATAATATAATATAATATAATATAACATATAGGTTGAGCTATTTAATTGTAACATCTAAATTTACTGGTAAACCATTCGTTGTATAAAAAAATGTTCCAAACAAATAGTTTGAAATATTTTTTAATGCGACGAATGGGTCACAAATAAATTTAGACTGTACGATTAATTGGCTCACGATATATATAACATGTAATAGAGTAAAAGCAGCCATCACAGGGCGCTATTTCGTAATATACGCAACAATATATATAAATATATATGTAAAAATAAATGTTTACCACTCATGATTTTGTAATACTTATACCTCTTCTTCATATATCCTTTTTATTGTTCATCCTCTTTGATTCGTATAATATATATATGATCATATCTTCATCTTCGTGTCATCATCCAATTTATATACGTACATTATCATACTTCCATGATATACTTTGATCCTCAAGTTGTACTATTTCAATCAAATGAACGTCTCTGTAACACTTTAAAGCTGCAACAAACTTATACAATGGATTAGTAAAAAAAAAAAAAAAAAAAAATGTGACGAACAGTACATATAAATAGAACATATACATAGTAACAAGTACATATACATAGAAAAACATTATTTTATCGAAATAACATTACAAAAATGATGTATGTAACGTGTAACAAAAACAATGTGTTTGGTTGTAATGTATATTGACGTAACAAAAATGAAAATTTACTTTTCGTTCTATCTTGTTTCTTATTACTTTTCATAAAGTTAATTAAATTTTGATTCGATTCAAAAGAATCGTTTCGACTGTCAAAGTATTATCAATTTAATAATACTTTTTAACAGGACTTTGATTTTCACATGTAAATGCATTCTAATGTACTTTGCGATTTTTAATGCTTACGAATTCTGATACACAAGGCACACAATGGAATGTTTAAATATCAATCACGAATCGACATTAAGTGAATGGTTATAAAAACCAGAAAATAACTATATCATTCAGTAATATTTCAAGACAAACGCTCAATCAACAGAAACATAAAATGATGAATTAAAGAAACAAAAGCAGTTCATCATCTTTCATTTTCGTCGTTATTAATTATCATCAATAAAGTATCCTTTCTTTTTCGTATCATGAACTTATTAAACGCGAAGCAAAGGATATCTAAAAATCAATGCAATAACAATTTATTGAAATAGAAATTAGCAAAATTATCGCGAGAGCAACCACTTAAGTGTGCTTTTCATAATTCGCAACACTAATTCATTAAAATCATGAAAACTAATCGCGATAAGTGCGTCATGAAAAAGCAATGCGCGAGCAGCCACTTTAGGGCGCTTTTTCTAATTCGCAACGCTAATTTATGCACCCTGAATTTAAATACGCAACACTAATAGAGATTTTAGAACAGTGATCTGTATAAGTGCAATGTCACCACGGTGCAATGTAGCCCTTTGGCTACTCTGGTGACTTTATACGTGAAATCACATTTCCACAGTGCAAGTGGAAAATTTTATAGGCGCATGTCACCATAGTGCAATGTAGCTCTTTTAGCTACGGCGGTGACTATGCGCAGGATCATACTTCCACAGTATCAGTGGAAGACTTGGGCATTTCATTAATCGCAACACTATCGTGAAATACGCGATCGTTCATTATCGCAACACTAAATGGAATTAAAAACTTGACAATTGAAAACTATTACTTCTACATGAAAGAAAGAAGATGCAATTACTCGCGATACGTATAAATCGCAACACTATAAAACTAATTGAAAACTATTGGTACAAATTAAAATACAATTTAATCTTATTCTCGAAACAAATATTAGCAAATAATAATTATGGTTTCAGCAAGCAATCGCGATTTTATGATTCGCAACACTAAAAGAACAATCACGATTGTCATTTTCACGCAACTCTAATTCAAAGCCCGATATATTAATACGCAACTCTAATAAAAAACGCGATATGGATTTATTCGCAACTCTAATAAAAAACGCGATATGGATTTATTCGCAACTCTAACAGGAACCGTAATTAATTATTCGCAACTCTACAATTGAAACCGCGATTTGCCCAGAATTCGATGGGCCAGCATTCTGCTGGCCAGAATATACTACTACATAAATACGAGCATAGTGACAAAGTAGTAACAAAGAATGACTTTGCATTCAGAGAATTATCTCCGAATGCATAGTCATTAGTAGTTGCCCTCTTCTCCGGGCCTCTTCGGCTTATAGCCTCTTCTTTCTTCGGGCGCAATGCCCAGAATCTTGAATCAACCCAGCAAATAAAGCAGCAAAATAGATCAGAAGAATTAAGCGAGAGACACGCAAGACGAGCAACGATTTGAAGAATCGTCGTCCGTGCAAACGTGCCGAACCTCAGAAGCAGAAAACGTTCGTTTCGACAAATCGCGACCGCGACCGCGGGGTGATTCGAAAAATCGATAGGGTAAAGCCAGTGGCGAACGGCATTCTCCGTTCACGCCAACTTTACCGTCGATGATTCAAATCTGATTTCCTGAAACAGGTTGAACACGCGAGAAACGCGCCTGCCCGATCGGAGACTGTGTCAACCTGCCCGGCCCTACCTACTTAAATCTACCAGTCAAACATACCAGAAGTATACTACCTACCTACCTAAACCTATATTTAAAAAGAGCAAAAGATTCACACCAACACATTCGTTCAACCCCCGGAAATTCTCATTCAAACACTCGGGCGCAATGACCTAAACTAGAGAGAACGCCCCGGGACGCCTCCGACACCCGAGCTTGGCACACAACCTCGCACACTCTAAGGTACGTACCAGGTGCTGCAATCGACTGACGAATTCTAGTGACCATTGCGTACAACGCCAGTAAAGCGTTTTTATCTACACGCGAAGGTTTAATGTGAAAATTAGAACGTTGAAGAAATCTGTATTTTTCATCAAAACACAGAAGTTATATCGGAGACAGAAATGATATCGGAATTGGTACTATTTGTGATTAAGAATACATTTGGTACCATTTGCAAGTAGCAGCGAGTTGTATATGTTTATGGAAACGACGCAATTCCACGGCCTAACCACACACACAACGTGGAACATACGTCGTGCACGATACACTAGCACGTCAGCCGCGAAAAAAAATCTCATTAGTACACATAAATGATCAGAATCATCGTGCCCGTCGCCTTTTCCCCACCCAAGTAGCACCTGGGCACGTGAATGGGGTCCTGGCAACGAACACGGAAGGGGTTAAACCTGAAAATCCTAATCTAAATATAATAATTAGTGATTATTTTATTTCTATTATTCTTTGAATCTATTCAGAACTCTACTTTACTCATTTCAATCAAATACTAATATTCTAAAAGCAACATGATCATTGAGAAGTTAATTTATTGATAGTTACATTGCGCTGCATAGAGTTTTAAACATTATCCGCGATCCAAGTAAAATACCGACGACGCTTACAGAGCGTACCCTCTCAGATATGATCTCAGGAAAGATCAAGGCAAATATATACGAGATTGCCGCTACAGCCACCAGTATGGTTGACGCATTTTCGCGTCCGCGAAAATGCTTAACGTGTCCAGAATGTCATCGAGTAACATTCCAGACACGGCCTCCCATGAGGCAGGAATTGAGATACGCTCAATTAGCGCGCCGCGTATCCCTAAGCGAGATCCGAAGCTACCAATAACCCTTGGTGAGGGTGGCGGGCTCCCCCGTCTGCCCTTCGGAATAACCGAGGGCCTTACGGACGGGGCAGGGCGCCCGTTCTGGGACGCAATAGCGGCAATCGGACGAGAAGTTAATTTATTTATCGATAACAAGAAATTTACTACTCTATACAATCGAATAACTAACTATCAATTATTAAATATTGATCGAGAAATGGAAAAGGAGCGTCCCAATTCATTTTAATATTATAATGTATAGAACGAAGTGGAAAAACGCGACGCGACGCGATGCGACGCGAACAAAGTGAGAGATCGTTCACCCTCGATTTGAAATACTATCGACATCCTCTGGGATGTAATCGTTCCTTCGAAGCGGACCCTTCCTCAACGGGATCTCAAAAACAAGCAAAACCACCCATAGGAGGTTACTACTACAGCCACCAGTACCAGTTGACGTATTTTCACGTCCGCGAAATGTTTAACGTGACCAGGTGCCGTCGGTGACACGCCAGGCACGACCTCTCCTTGAGGTTGGGATTGAGATACGCTCAATCAGCCGGCCGTGAACCCAGTGCAGTAATCTAAGTACGCAGTCCAGTGCTACCAAAGCCCTTGGTGAGGGTGGCGTACCACCCCGTCTGCCCGTCGGAATAACCGGGGGCCTTACGCAACGGGGCAGAGGCCAATACTGGGACGCGATAGTGGTAACACCATGCTACTCGACAATGAACGTGAAATTCGTTCATTTATTGGCAAGAATGATTAAATTCAAATTTAAAATTATATTTGAAATTGAAGTTGCACTTCAAATCAGAAGTAAATTTAAGATTCAAGTGAAATTTTAAACTACAATTGAATTTAAAGTCGCAGTTCAATTTCAAATTAAGATTAAATTTAAAATTAATTATTTCACATTCCGTACATTAGAATGGTAGAAGGAATTGGTAAGCGTCCCTCTCTCATTGTCTCGACCGATATTTAATTTAATATAATTATACTATGGAATCTAATTTTTACTGATCAATAAACGAGACGATTGTAATTCTATGAGAAATGTTACGTTTACAAGCGATCCCGTCATCGAAGCAGTAATTCTAAAATATGAAAGTAGTATTCACGTTTGATGCCTCGATTTCGAAATCTACTCGTCGCGAAATGTCTTCTTGCACATGTAACATAACATAGTTTTCGTAACCAAGCAAATAGACTTTAATTATAACGAAGGTTATACTATATATATGATATTATACATATCATATATTTCATGTATTCAATTTGCAATAAATACAAACCCGATAAATAATTTCTATCGTATGCTATTAACGCGAACATTAAACGACTAAAACATTTAATATTTTCAGCAACTATAAATTGAATAATCAATTTCTATTAAATAGTAAATATTCTATATCAATGTACCAATAATGATACAGTTCGTCAACACCATTGCGCAATAATTCTAATTGTCACAAAAACGAAGTCGGAGGGCATCCGACTTCACCACTATGCACTGCTACAAGAAAGCAGTTGTAATATATTCACTCATACTTCCTATAATTATAAATATTCATAAAAATATTTCACCTTCACAGGTATTCATATCTAATATACTACTTTTTGTTAAACTTTCCAAATTTGTATACTACATGTAGATGAATTACTTATTCATTCAATAATTATCAGTATTATTACTATTATATTGTGGCATTTAAAAACGCGAAGTGCAAGAAGACCCTATCCTGATCTAATACATAATTCACACAAAATAAATGTTACTACTCACGGGTATAATTCTATACCCATGGTCACTATGCTCGTCAAAGAAATTCTACGTA
Source organism: Xylocopa violacea (assembly GCA_963969225.1). NCBI lineage: Eukaryota > Metazoa > Arthropoda > Insecta > Hymenoptera > Apidae > Xylocopa > Xylocopa violacea. The sequence continues at coordinate 30,676,520 of CAXAJV010000004.1, forward strand.
AAATACAACCAGTCACCCGTGCCGATTTGGACCTTTCGTCCTACGACATGATTGAGTGACCAGAGGGACTTGAAAGCATGCGACTCACCCGATGAGTAGAATAATTCAGGCAGAAGTCATCAGAGATGTTGCTGATGCCTAGGAGAAGTCATCAGAGATGTTGAAGCCTCCATGAAGTCGTCAGAGATGTTGAAGCCTCGATGAAGTCATCAGAGATGTTGCTGATGCCTGAGGGAAGTCATCAGAGATGCTGAAGCCTCGATGAAGTCGTCAGAAATGCTGAAGCCTCCAAGTAGAAGTGGTAGCTGAATCCGTAGTAGAAGTAGCTGGAAAAAACTTTAACAGAAACCACATTATTATAATTTGGCCTTTTAAAGCTCTTATTGAAATGTTTGAATATCAATTTCCATTATTCTGATTAATTTTTTGATTGATTACAATAAAGCAATCACAACTATGTTAATTTTGTAATTGAAAGGATTCAAAGTTTAACAAATTTGGAATTGTAAGTAAAGTACGAAAGATACTTACATTTTTTGCTTCTGGAGCACAGCTAAATCCTTCAGGCAGACAGCAGACTCTAATACCGAGGCAGCAAGTATTAAAAAAAAATTAGAAATGAAAAAAATATAAATAAAAGACTAATATACTATTGCCATTTACGAAGCAAACACTGACTCTACTCTTTCGCGTATGAATATTATAAAAAAAAATGAATGTAATTCTAATTAGAGCAGCTGTGCTCTAAGAGATATTGAAACTATTTATCGTAGCAAACACTGACTCTACCGACCGCATTGCGCGCGGTCACCAAAATTTTCTGAAAGAAACATTATTAGTTGGGGAACAAAGGGTAAAGAAAAAACAACACACAGTTTACTTTCGTATTATTTTTCGACGTTCTCTGATCGAGCGTTTGTTCAAGAAAATATTACTTCCTTCTTAAATTATTGAATCACGTAGAAATATGTGTAGTATGTATAAAACGTGCATAAACAGATTATAAAATTTAAATATATTGCAAAATATACTCAAATAATATAAACTATTTATGAACACAGTAAGAATACATGACTGATCTGTAAAAATTCAATTGTGATTATTTGTTATCAGAATTTAAAGCATATTCAACTTTCTCCTAATTAACGAGTTATATTATATGTTAGAAATATTTGAAATCCCTTGCAAGAATAATTATTAACCAAATAACTCATTACTTGGTACATACATCATGAATTATATATCAAATGTTACCAAACGATCAATAAAAAGGTAATATAAATTTATACCATACGTCCAGCGTTCTTACAGTCTTACGTCACACCTCTTTCAGTAATAAATGCAATATTACCAAATCTCCGTGAAAGATATCATTGGCCATTGTTGTATCAATGATCATGGATGTCCATTACTCATTATATCCAATATTTGAAAGATGTAACCCATTAGAAACCTGTAACAAAACGAAACAAAACAATTTCAATGAATATACAAAAGTAAAACCAGTTGTATTAAGATTTTATAATAACCGAGTCCATCGATCATATTTTCAAAGTTCAAACAAAGTCTATGGACAATTACAGCAATGAAATGTGCGTAATAAGAAGAAAAGCGCAAAGAAAATTGAGAAATGTATTTATATTTGTAACAATAACGTTTAATAAACAGTTAATCAAGTGTGCGTTGATTAAACAAAGTTAATGTTAATAGAATCGTAATTCAGAATACTACGTAGTCGATAATCAAGGCTACGTACGTACCACGCGTCTCGACACGTGTTAACGCCAGCAGAGGTCGACTCGAACTAACGGGTGGTACCACTCTCCGCACAACCCGTACGCGGCCGAACGTAATCCCGAAAGCGACCGAACGTAGTCGCCACTTCGTTTCTTTGTTCTACCTAGTGGCCTCGCTATTTCGTCATCTGCTTCAACTGTAAACAACGTAGCAAGTTAGAAATCTACGACAAAGGAACCACATTCAAAACAAGGAATTCCAGGAAAACTCTCTTGCGTATTTTTCTTAGAAAAATTTGTAGTTCTGTTATGATACTTCATTACCTGCCTCAACTGCGAACAACGCACCAGATTAAAAACCTACCACAATGGAAACACTTCAAAAACGTTCAAAACAAGTAGATCCAAGAAATCTGATGACGGTATAATGCACAGATAATACTTTACCGAAATACACGAATTCATGTATTAAAAAGAAATATATTTCAACAAATCTCTCTGTTTCAAAGCACAATTCATGAGTCGGAAGGAAGAAATATTTCAACTTAATATGTATAATTGATCCACGAATCGTAGAGCTTCGCTAGAGCTTCCTTACCATTTTACTGCCACTCACGTATTGTAATTAATCATGACAAAGTAATTACAATTAAAACTGAACGTAGTAGTAGTAATTACATGCTGTAAATCGATGTATATACCCCATCTGAACAAGATAATAGTAAAAATGCATGCCAAAACTAAATATCCTTATATTTCGAGGCATTTTTTAACATACGTATACTTATCTCGATAAATAATCGATAAAACATATATACTTATCTCGTTAAATGAAAAACTAGTCGATATCCCTTTAATTTCAACAATAATTAGCTCAAACATCAATTTTTCAATTTAGAAAACTCGATAATTACTCTTTTCGACAGCTAATTATGTAATAAGAGGGTATATATACCTTCAATTTACATAAAATTTATCTATAATCGTATGTACTACTAAGGTACATAGTTAGAAGTAATTAGTAAATTGCGAGCTTAAGAATACTCGACACTTACTATTAATTCGGTCATTTTCAACAGCTAATTATGTTATAAGAGCGTTTAACTTTAACGTATAACTTTACATTGGATTGCAAAATATGTAAGTATTATTCTAGATGTGCAATATCTATGGGATCATCAAGTAATTGTTTCAAGAATCTTCTGATTTCGCCTTCGATTCTGCTGATTTGTAATGTTTTTATCTAATATGCAATTATTTGTTATGGATTTTCTCATACCGAGGAGGAGTGCAGCTCAATATTTTGCTTCCTTCTACTAATTTAATTACGATGTTTGTCAATTATAATCTAACAGGATTTCAGCTTCACGCTGTCGAAGTTTCGTCCCACTTCTTGTCCCATTAAATTTTTACCAAGTTTCGAGTTATTAAACACTTTTGTCTTCCAAAATCTATAGATTTTCGAGCTCCTTACCGTTTTACTGCCACTCACGTATTGTAATCATCTGAACAAGATAATAGTAAAAATGCATGCCAAAACTAAATATCCTTGTATATCGAGGCATTTTTTAACATACGTATACTTATCTCGGTAAATAATCGATAAAATATATATACTTATCTCGTTAAATAAATTAAAACTAATCAATGTCCCTTTAATTTCAACAATAATTAGCTCAAACATCAATTTTTCAATTTAGAAAACTCGATAATTACTCTTAAGTAGAGTGCTATTTTCGACAGCTAATTATGTTATAAGAGGGTATATATACCTCCAATTTACATAAAATTTATCTACAATCGTATCTACTACTAAGGTACATAGTTAGGAGCATGCATTTACTACATAAACGCAAAAATTAGTAAATTACGAGCTTAAGAATACTCGACACTTACTATTAACTCGGTCATTTTCAACGGCTAATTATGTTATAAGAACGTGTATATACCTTTAATTTACATAGAATTTATGTACAGCCTTATGCACTACTAAACTATATAGCTGAGAGCATGTATTTACCATATAAACTTGGAAATTAACTAATTACCAGCAATTATAATATAAAGATGCACCTCAGGTGGTGGTGGGAGTGATCAATCAACCGTATCAAGGGGTTACCTCGCGAACTCGTCTCGCGCTCGCCAGTTCTCTCGCGGCCGCGGATATGATCGGGTGACCTTCTGAGATGGCCTTGACTACTGGTGTTGGACTGGATGGAGGACCATGGCTGCTAATGGAGGGTCTTGGTCGATGGTGGGGGACCATGGTTACTGGTGGAAGATCTTGGCCGATGGTGGAGGACCATGATGCGGTTGCTGATCTTCACGAAGGCGAGTGTCCATGCGGTGGATGCTGGTGGAGGATGATGCAGAGTATGCTGATTGCTGATGATGTCTGCTGATTCCTGATGACGTCAGCTGTCTACTGAACGGTGAGTCGTTATTTAAACAATTTTTTTATGGTGGTGGGAACAAATATGTTCGTTCTACGATTTGAACGATCACGAGGGTGATCCATTAGCACCCTTGGCTGGGTGCTAGCCCCGCTAGTGTACTCCCTTCGCGTATTACATATATATTAGACGTGGTACGAGTTTAATCGGAATTTTTTCCGCGATTTAAAGTATTCGAATACAGTGTACTCTTGGATAGTGAAAACTATATTTTTTTCTTTTATCGATATTAATATTTCGACATTTAATATTCAATATTTAATTAAATAGTCTCTAATTTTGGTTTTTAAGTATTGGTTTTAAGTATCAGTTCGAATTTAAAAGCAATGTACTATTTTCTCTTTTTAATTAAATTTATACATGTATGCTGTAATTCGTATAAATTACGTATCGCGAAATTACTTTCGATGAAAGAGAATCGAGAGATACCTTCGCTACGTATTGCTATATACACATTGAATGGTTCGTCGTTTTTATAGAACCATAATTGAATATTAGAGAATTAAAATTCGTCACTTTTGCTATTTACTTTTTATTTACAATCAGAATATCGTAACGATAGTTATTAGCTGATATTTATCGAGAAAAACATTGCCTATTCCTCATTAAATGGATAATAGTTCCTTTATTTCGCGTCATTTACTAAACGCTATTATCTCTTTTAATTAATCCCCAAACTGCGTATCCACCTGTTAACTTCTACACTCGTAATCGCATACCTTTGATTTTTCATCCCATTATAAATAATAAATTAATTACAAGGGTAATTATCTATACCCGATAGAACGTGCTGCCAATCTTCTTTTTTTATTTAAAAATAGTAGAATAAATTTTCCGATTCTCAAATTGCGTGTAATTGAAAGGGTGGATGGGTCCCCTATTCTATTATTTTATTAACTTTGCAACAGATTAGAATAATTTAATCACTGGTACTTTCAGTATCGAGTATTTTGTAGTACGATTTAAATTTTCCAAGTCCTTTTCAGGACTTTGAAACTTTAAATTGGACTGGAAATAGATTAGTTTAAGTTAGTTTTTACGATCATATTTGTACATTTATATAATGTAAATTTATAATTGTGTAGCCCTTTCCCTCTTATCCTGACTCATATAATGTAATTTTAAATGTATAACCTTTTATCCCCTTTTATCCCGACTTTCCTCACTTTTATTTATTAATTATACATGGTCACTTCTATCTTTCTATGGTGTCCCCTCGATGGAGGGTCGTTGGATTGTTCAATGTTTGATGGTTCGACGTTTGATGGTTTGTTGCTTGGTGGTTTGATGCTTGATGGTTTGACTTCTGTGGTTAACAAAATATATGCGACGGTGGAAATTCAGGGAATTGCTTAAACAATCCGAGATAATCTCTGGTGTTCAGGGGGAAATTATATTTTTTATGCATACAGCGTTGGAGGCATCACTATGGTATTGTTTTATCTGGTTTTCTTATCAAAAAGTCTCCGTTTCCACGTTTTCCAAGATTCTTTCCAATTGCTTCAAGCAAACTGGCTATAGGAAGTTATAATCGAGAATAACTAGTAACAGAATCTTGAAATTTGGGGTACTTTCTCCGTTCTTGTCTCAAATTCAATGGTTCTGGGCCGAATTTCGACTGCTTCACCAACTTTGTCTAGAATAATGCTCCTAATCCTTTACACTCCTTCTATGTTATCGAATTTATATGCTTATTATAATATAATTGCCACGATTATTGTGATTTAATTATTGTAACTGTAATTTAATTGTTATAATTGTTGTACCAAAATTTGTATATGTATCTTACTGACTATTATAATAAAAGTGTACGGAAACACATTCTTTTTACTCAGAGCGCAGTACCCATGTTGATTTATTCTGTTTAGTTTTGAGTCGTTTTGAAGTAGAGTAATAGAATTTAGAATACCCTTTTGTATTGCTTTTTGTGGGACACTTTAACTTTTATAAAGTAGAATCATCGCAAAATCATCGTAAAATCATCTTACAATAATGTAGCTCTCTGAATAAGAAAATGTATTTTCTCTTGCGATTCGTAAAGTCCATACTACAGTTTCTAGAAATCTTTGATAGATCTTAGAAAATGTATCATGGACCTCGTGTTTTTAATTGAACTAGTGTCAGATCTCGGTACCTTCCGTACCGAGATCGTAATTATCTAATGGAGGGTGGATGGGATTAGGGAAATAGGGATGGGTCCCTGCGTAGTCACCTCCACGGGGTGGGCCTGGGCCCTTGGTATCGTTTTTGAGAGACCGGTCTCTCAAAAACGATATCAAGCTAAGGACTACGCACGTAGATTTAAGCTTATGTAGATGGTGTAATTATAGAATGAGATATAGTTTAAGTTAATTTTTGCGTTCGCCGCTGGATCGCCGCTGGATCGCCGTTGGATCGCCGTTGGATCGCCGCTGGATGTGATATAATTTATTACCATCGATGGAGGGTTGTTTGATTGTTCGATGGTTCGATGTTTGATTTATTCTGATTTATTTTAATCCCTCCTTTCGCCGCTGGATCGCCGCTGGATCGCCGCTGGATCGCCGCTGGATCGCCGTTGGATCGCCGTTGGATGCGTGCGTTTATTAGTCATAAGTACTTATATGTTGTACATCTTTGTAATTTAATTGTAATATATAATGTTCGTATTGTAAAGAAATACATTTTCTTATCCGGAGAGAGATTAACCACCCCCTTTTCTTGCACCCCTCGTTTATCAAGACAGAACTTTGAATAGTTCTCGCGTTAATTAGTGCCCGTTTACTCGTTTGAGGGCTCTATTATTAGTGCTTCATAAGTCGCTTCACGCAGCATGTTCTCTATTCGCTCGAGAGTTCGACATTTATCGCTGCGCAGTGAAACATTCTGGGCTCAATCAAACCGACGTTGTTGCGGAACTCATCTGGACTTCACGGGTTCAGCCGTGGACGCGCTCACGACAGAGTTCGAGCTGAGTGGTTCCTAACCCGATGCGCTGGGGTCTTCGGACCTTTGTAAGACGGATTCGGATGGTTCCATGAGGTTCGTTCTTTGGCGCAGAGCAATCCTCGTGTTGGGCCTCGTTGGAGTTTAGGTGGGAACCGCACTCGTCGCGGCGAGCGAGCTTTCGATTGTTTCGACGTAAGACGTGGGATTTTTGTTCGCGGTTCGGCGGGTACGGTTCGCCTGGTGGCTAGTGCGGAAGGATGTAGAGTTCTCCCTCGAGTGAACTTGTTCGTTTCGGTCGCGTCCGCGAATTTTACTTGAATTTTTTTTACATTTTTAATTATCTTTGCTTCAATTATTTTATTGAGTTTCGAGTCATTTTTAGAGTAGAGTAACGAATAACTTAGTATATCGCATCGTATCCCCTTTAGTATATCACATCGTATTCCCTTTTGCGAAACACTTTCCTTTTTCTAAAGTGTTAGTAGAGTCGCTTTAAAAATTTCTCTCCGGGTAAGACAATGGCATTTCTCGTCATCCCCTTCGGAACGTCCATACTGCAATTTCTAAATATCTGACAGATATTGGAAACTGTACTATGGATTTCGGTTTCTTTAATTCAAGTAGAGTCAGATCTCGGTACCTTCTGTAACGAGATCGTAAATATGTAATGGAGGGTGGATGGGATTAGGGTTTAGGGATGGGTCCTTGCGTAGTCACCTCCACGTGGTGGACCTGGGCCCTTGGTAACGTCTTCGAGAGACCGGTCTCTCGAAAACGGTATCAAGCTAAGGACTACGCGCGTAGACATAAGTATAATTGTAAACTTGACGCTAGAAGTACCAAACTAATCAAAAGATTATGATTCGTAATTTCTGATACAGATAAATAGATTTTTTACTTGTACAAAGATTTGATAGATTCACTTTTAAGAATTTTCTATTATTTCATTAATTTTGCACGGTATTAGAATACTTTAACCACTGGTACTTGTAGTATCGAGTCTTTTGCAGTACAATTTTAATTTTCCAAGTCCTTTTCAGGACTTTGTAACTTTAAGTTGGACTGCAAATAGTGTAATTTAAGTTAATTATTGGAACATATTTGTACATTCATGTAATGTAATTTTAATAATGCAACCACCCCCTTTTATCTCGACTTCCCTCACTTCTATGTATCTATGGTGTCTCGTCGATGGTTTGTTGTTTGATTGTTCACTGTTTAATGGTTCGACGTTTGATGGTTTGACGATTGATGGTTCGATATTTGATGGTTTGACGATTGATGGTTCGATATTTGATAGTTGGAAATTCACTTAATTTCTGCTTGATTCTGATTTACTTTAATCTCTTTGTTCGCCGCTGGATCGTCGTGGGATCGTCGTGGGATCGTCGTGGGATCGTCATGGGATCGTCGTGGGATGCGTGCTTTTAGTAGTCATAAGTACTTATATATATTGTACATCTCTGTAATTTAATTGTAATTGTATTGTAAAGAAATACATTTTCTTACCGGAAGAGAGAAATAATCACCCCCTTTTCTTCCCACCCTCGTTTATCAAGACAGAACTTTTAGTTCTCTCGAGCATACTAACTTTGTGCTTCGCAGATTTTCTCTATTCGCTCGAGATTTCGATTTTCACTGTCACGCAATGAGACAGCCGGAACTCAATCAATTCGATGTGTTGTTTGCGGTGCTCATCTAGACTTCAGCGGGATTAGCCTTGGACGCGCTCACGGCGGAGACAGACCGTGTAGTTCCTACCCTATTTTGGGCCGGTCTGCTTCAGTTCGTCTTCGTCGTAGAGCAATCCATGTGCTTAGTTCCGTTGGGGTCCAGGTGGGACCCGCACTCACCATCGGGGAGAGCGATGTTTCGATTGTTTCAATGTAAGTCGTGGCATAACTTGATCGCGATTCGCGTCGGGTACGGTTCGCCTAATGGCTAACGCGGAAGCATCAGGTTAGAATGCTCTATTCGGTCGCGTCGCGAAATGTAGCTCTATTTTTGCTTCAACTCAGTTTCCCTTCTTAACTTTAGTAAGTTACTTAACTAGAGTAATAGAATTTAGAATATCGTACCGTGAAACCCTTTGCGAGACACTTTCGTCTTTCGAAAGTGTTAGTAGAGTCACTTTAGAAATCTCTCTTCGAGTAAGATAATGGCATTTCTCGCCACCCCTTCCGTAAAGTCCATACTACAATTTCTAAATATCTGATAGATTTTAGAAAATGCATTATGGATTTCGCGTGTATTAAATTGAAGTAGAGTCAGTCCTCGGTACCTTCTGTACCAAGATCGTAATTATCTAATGGAGGGTGGATGGGATTAGGGTTTAGGGATGGGTCCCTGCGTAGTCACCTCCACGGGGTGGACCTGGACCCTTGGTATCGTTTTCGAGAGATTGCCTTTTCGAAAACGATATCAAGCTAAGGACTACGCGCGTAGACATAAGTATAATTGTCAACTCGATACTAAAAGTATCAAACTAGTTAAAAAATTGTGTTTCGTAACTTCTGATAGAGACAAATAGATTTTTCACTTGTACAAAGATTAAGTAGATCCACTTTTAACAATGTTTCATGATGTTAGTTCATTCTATTATTTTATTAACTTTGCAACAGATCAGAATAATTTAATCACTGGTACTTTTAGTATCGAGTCTTTTGCAAATAGATTACTTTAAGTTAATTATTGCGATCATATTTGTACATTTATGTAATGTAATTTTAAATGTATAACCTTTTATCCCCTATTATCCCGAGTTCCCTCACTTTTATTATTAATTATATATGGTCACTTCTGTCTCTCTACGGTGTCCCCTCGATGGAGGATCGTTTAATTGTTCAATGTTTGATGGTTCGACGTTTGCTAGTTTGATGTTTGATGGTTTGACTTTTGATCGTTTGACTTTCGATGGTTTGACTTCTATGGTTAAAAAAATATATGCGATGGTGGAAATTCAGGGAATTGTTTAAAAGAATGGCATCTTCGATCTTTGTATGGTGTCCCTTCGATGGAGGGTCCTCCGATTGTTCGATGTTCGATGGTTTGATGTTCGATAGTCGGAAATTCACTTAACTTCCGCTTTATTCTGATTTATTTTCTTCTCTCCGTTCGCCACGAACTGAATCGCCACTGAATCAACACTGAATCACCACTGAATCACCACTGAATCGCCGTGGGATGCGTGCGTTAATTAGTCATAAGTACTGATATATTGTACATCTCTGTAATTTAATTGTAATCATATTGTAAAGAAATACGTTCTCTTATCCGGAGAGAGAATTAACCACCCCCTTTCCTACCCACCCTCGTTTATCAAGACAGAAATTTTAGTTCTCTTGAGCATTCTAACTTTGTGCTTCGTAGATTTTCTCTGTTCGCTCGAGATTTCGATTTTCATCGTCACGCAGTGAAACAGCCGGAATTCAATCAAACCGATGTTGTTTGTGGTGCTCATCTGGACTTCAGCGGGATTAGCCATGGACGCGCTCACGGCGAAGTCGAATCGTGTAGCTCCTACCCCGTGCCGCTGGGGTCTTCGGACCTTTGTAAGACGGTTTGGGGCAGTCTACATCGGTTCGTCTTCGTCGCAGAACGATCCATGTGCTTTGCCCCGTTGGAGCCCAGCTGGTACTCGCACTCACCATCGGGGAGAGCGATGTTTCGGTTGTTTCCATGTAAGACGTGGCATAATTTGATCGCGATTCGCGTCGGGTACGGTTCGCCTAATGGCTAAAGTGCAAGCATGGGGTTAGAATATTCTTTTCGGTCGCGTCGCGAAATTTATCTCTATTTTTGCTACAACTCAGTTTCAACTTTAGTTCAACTTAATTCTTTTTTTTACAATAGAGTGATGGAATTTAGAGTATCGTATACCGTAGAACCCTTTGCGAGACACTTTCGCTTCTCGAAAGTGTAGTAGAGTCACTTTCGATATTTCTCTTCGAGTAAGAGAATGGCATTTCTCGTCATCCCTTTCGTAAAGTCCATGCTGCAATTTCTAAATATCTGACAGATTTTAGAAAATGTATTATGGATCTCGGCTTTTTTAATTGAAGTAGAGTCAGATCTCGGTACCTTCTGTAACGAGATCATAATTATTTAGTGGAGGGTGGATGGGATTAGGGAAATAGGGATAGGTCCCTGCGTAGTCACCTCCTCGTTGGTGGACCTGGGCACTTGGTATCGTTTTCGAGAGACCGGTCTCTCAAAAACGATATCATGCTAAGGACTACGCACATAGATATAAGTATAATTGTAAACTCAATACTAACAGTACCGAACCATACAAAAGATTGTGTTTTGTAATTTCTGATAGAGATAAATAGATTTTTCATTTATACAAAGATTTCTTAGATTCACTTTTAACAATTTTCCATGATGTTAGTTCATTCTGTTATTTTATTAACTTTGCAACAGATTAGAATAATTTAGTCACGGGCACGTTTAGTATTGAGTCTCTTGCAGTGCATCTTAAATTTTCCAAGTCCTTTTCAGGACTTTGACACTTTGAATTGGACTGCAAATAGTTTAGTTTAAGTTAATTATTGCGATTATATTTGTGCATTTATTTAATGTATTATGTAATGTAAATTTATAAATATGTAACCATCCCCTTTTATCCCTAATTCCCTCACCTTTATTATTAATTATACATGGTCACTTCTATCTCTCTGTGGTGTCCCCTCGATGGAGGGTCGTTTGATTGTTCAATGATAATGGTTCAACGTTGGATGGTTTGATGTTTGATGGTTCGACTTTCGATGGTTAGACTTTTGATGGTTTGATGCTCGATGAGTTTGACTTCTGTGATTAAAAAAATATATGCGACGGTGGAAATTCAGGGAATTGTTTAAACAATCCGGTCTAATCTCTGGTGTTCAGAGGGAAATTATATTTTTTATGCATACAGCGTTGGAGGCAGGGGGTATGGTATTGTTTTATGTTAAAAAGTCTCCATTCCCACGTTTTCCAAGATTTTTTCCAATTGCTTCTAGCAAATGGGCTATAGGAAGTTATAATCGAGAGGGAGTATTAAGAGAATCTTGTAATTTGAGGTATTTTCTTTGTTCTTGTCATAAATTCAAAGGTTTTGGGCCGAATTTCAACTGCTTCACCAACTTCGTCGAGAATAATTCCCCTAATCCCTTCTATTTCCTTTATGTTATCCAATTTTTATGATTACTATGATTTCAATAAATAATTTCAACATTAATTTCTACTATCTAGGTCGACGCTGGATGCGTATATTATTAGTCATAGATAATAGTAATTATAATTAGATAATATTAATTGTAATCAAATTGTAAGGAAGTATGTACATTGTCTTATCCAGAGCGAAACCATAGAATATTTCCCCAAAATCGCCGTTTTATCGAAATAGAATCTAATTATGGTCGCGTGTATTTCATTTCTCATTTGCTCGCTACTGATATTTATCAGTAATAGTTTTATTAGCAATAGTTTTATTACTCTGCGTACTCGCTTGCATGCATCGCATGTGGCAAGCAAGTAGTGAGCACGCTAACTTAATGTTATACGTAAGTCGCTGCCATGAGTAGCTCCATGGATCGAAAAGATCGTGGTTTAGAAAGTGGACAGCGCCGGAAACATTTAGTTACTAGATCCACGTGATTACGTAGATCCACGTGAGTACGCAGAGTAGATTCGGTCGCGTCGCGAATATTGTTTTCACTTTTCTCTTCAATTTCTTTTAATTCCTTTATTAATTTCATTTTTCAAGAGTAGAATATAATAAAGTTTATCGTTTACCATATTGTAATCTCTTTTGCGAAACGTATTAAATTTTCTGAAGTGTCGATAGAGCCACTTTATTAATTTCTCTCTGGATAAGAACATAATATATACTTCCATTCACTTCTACGTTCCCTTTCGCGTTTCGTAAAATCCACGTTGCAATTTCTAAACATCTGATAGATTTTAGAAAATGTACCATAGATTTCGCGTGTATTGAATTCAAGTAGAGTCGGTCCTCGGTACCTTCTGTGCCGAGAACACATGTATGTAATGGAGGGTGGATGGGATTAGGGTTTAGGGGTGGGTCCCTGCGTAGTCACCTCCACGTGGTGGACCTGGGCCCTTGATAGCGTTTTCGAGAGATTGCCCTCTCGAAAACGATATCAAGCTAAGGACTACGCGCGTAGACATAAGTATAGTTGTAAACTTGATACTAAAGGAACCAAATCAGTTAAAAGATCGTTTACTTGTACAAAGATTACATAGACTTACTTTCAATAGTTTTTCATGATGCTAGTTCATTCTATTATTTTATTAACTTTGCAACAGATTAGAATAATTTAATCACTGGTACTTTTAGTATCGAGTATTTTGTAGTACGATTTAAATCTTCCAAGTCCTTTTCAGGACTTTGTTAAATAGTTTAGTTTAAGTTAGTTTTTACGATCATATATGTACATTTATAATTGTGTAACCCTTTCCCTCTTATCCTGACTCATTTAAGTTAATTATTGTGACTATATTTGTACATTCATGTAATGTAATTTTAAATGTATAACATTTTATCCCCTTTTATCCTGACTTCCCTCACTCTTATTATTAATTATAAATGGTCACTTCTATCTCTCTATGGTGTCCCTACGATGGAAGGTTGTTTGATCGTTCAATGTTTGATGGTTTTGATGCTTGATATCTACTTTCGCCGCTGGTTCGGTATTATATCTTTCAATTAATCCCTAAACTGTAAATGAGGCCAACCGCGCTCTGATGCGATCTCCAGCCTTTGTCACGTCCAAGGCTCGCGTCTTTTCTTTTAATTCTACATGTTTATACTCCAAACAATTACTTGAACTGAAGGAAAACATAATTCTTCCTGCAGAATCCTCAGAAATCCGCCCAAACCCTCGTCACGATGAAATATCGCAAAAAATTAATCTCCCATAAAGAACTGATCGTCTCTTATTGCCATTTTTTGAAATAGCCGCCAGGAAAGTAAGTTAAGGAACATCTTGTGGCTCCATCTCTCCGGAAAGTGCTCAAACTGGTCGCGCACCGTTACCGACAGCGAAGTAAATTGCTTTACGACTGGTTGTGCCATCTCTGCGAAAAGTCCTGAAACTGGTCGGGAAATAGTTTCCGCTTGTTACGAAGAGATGGCGTCACTAGTTGTTTTTTTTTTAACTTGCTTTGTCAGCGGAAAATATTTCAAAAAATAACAATAAAAGACAGTCAATCTTAGATTCTACTGGATCCAGCGAACTACAGAGCGATAATTAAACGTGAAATGCATCTTTTCTTAGAGTCTCGTAGTGGATTTTACAAATGATTTTGGATAACGTTCGTTTTAAAGTGTTATGGTCTCCTTCTATTGAATTTCGATGGGAATTCGGATAAGTTTCGGTATTCTAAGTGATGTTGAAAGATCGGATTAGTTTGAATTGATTCAACCTCCCTTCTTCCCGCAGAATCCTCAGAATTCTCCCAAAACACCCAAACCCTCGATAAGCGTACAAAATGAGGACAATCTCGCTCTGATGCGATCTCCAGCCTTTGTCACGTCCAAGACTCGCGTCTGTCCCTTTAATTCTACACGTCCATGGTCCAAACAATTGTCTGAACCGCAGGAAAGCGCAGCTCGTCCCACAGAATGCCAAGAATTCTCCCAAAACTCTCCAAAACCCTCTATAATTGAAAGGAAAGACGTGAGGCTTGCACGTGAAAAAAGCTGGAAGTCGCATCGGAGCGAGGTTGGCCTCATCTTGTGCGATTATCGAGGGTTTGGGTAGAAACTATCGGAAACTGACTGAAACTAGCTTCTGGGCAGTTTAGACTAGTATGCTTATAAATATTAATCGTGCAAAAATCTATAGGTATTGTTGTGCTCTCTGTCATTTAGAGAGAGAGAAAAATGTGTGTGTTACCTAGAGAGACTATCATTATTCCTACCCCTTGTAAAGTTTCCAAGTCCTGCAAAGAGTTTAGAAAATTTTAAGTGAATCGCAAATAACTTAAATGCAACACGTAGTCCTTAGCATGATATCATTTTCGAGAGATTAATTAATCTCTCAATTTTCGATTAATCATTGAATATTCTAATCAGACTCGTATCGTTCGGTTCAGTTTTCGTAAAAATTGAATCGACATCGAATATATCCAATACAAATCAATTGATTAGACAATTTCCATCTAATTGAATGTACTAAAAATAAAAAATATGTATTTTTTTTTAATTCTAAACGCATCAATTCCTGTAACCTGAATGTTCACCTGTATGTCGGTAAAAAAGTACGACCAGTTTGACGACTTCTCGGAGAGATGGCGCCACTCGTCTCAGACCAGTTCACTTGATGTCGGTAAAAAAAGTACGACCAGTTTGACGATTTCTCAGAGAGATGGCGCCACTCGTCTCAGACCAGTTCACTTGATGTCGGTAAAAAAATACGACCAGTTTGACGACTTCTCAGAGAGATGGCGCCACTCATCTCAGACCAGTTCACTTGATGTCGGTAAAAAAGTACGACAAGTTTGACGACTTCCCTGAGAGATGGCGCCACTCGTCTCAGACCAGTTCACTTGATGTCGGTAAAAAAGTACGACAAGTTTGACGACTTCTCACAGAGATGGCGCCACTATCAATAAAAAATTTATGAAATAAATTGTTATATTCATTCCAATACATATAATGTAATTTCGGACGCATATAAAGCAATACAAAAGGAATTAAAAGTGCTGAAGTATATTGTATTAAAAATTGAATCCGTATGATGTATTGCGCGCGGTTATGCTTCGAATTTTGATCACGTTTGTGAAAAGAAGATAGAATGAAGCGATTGTAGCGCTACTTGCTTTAATGACAAGAAATTACGATACGAATAAGCTGTATACACGCGCCTACGTGCGCGTTCGGACGACGTAGATGGTGTATATTTTTTGCGCGACGTGTTTCTTAACAAATATTTCAAATTATTGACATAAAAATTGAATAGAAATGGATAACGAAAAAAGTACTATGCTTGCAGTTCTGCAGCTGCTCAGGAAATACAATCTAAAGGTACTTCGCGCAAAATATTCGTTGTCGAACGTTTTCTAACCTCAAATATTAATATAAACATTGAACATTTATTAAAAAACTATTAAATAATTTTATATTTTTACATGAAATTTATTACGGCAATGTTTAGTGATATATTACTGGGATAATTTCATAAATATTACTTTTGTAGGGAACAGAGGAACTATTTAAAAAGGAGGCAAATTTAACAGATATCTCTCCCGATGATGCTCAACAGACTGACTCTGAAGTAAATAGCGTTCTTTCCGCCTATAAAAGTGAGGGAGATCCTGCCCTCTATGAAAAAGCATATAGCGAGTTGAAAAAATTTGTCGAGGGCTCCTTAGATATATACAAGGTGAATTATTAAATACAAGTTAGATGTACGTAATTCAAAATTATGGTAAATTATAAAAAATGCATTTGTTGTTAAATAATAGCATGAATTGGGTACTATTTTATACCCAGTATTGGTACACATGTACCTTGAATTGGTCTACAATAATCATTCTGAGGAAGCGAAGCAATTATTGGAGAAATTTGGTGGAAATTTGGAAGGATACTATCAGAATGACTTAAAGAGATTGTCCAATGTCACAAAACGTGACCAAATGTCTGGAAACGAATTAACCGATACCTTCAAGTATGAATAAATAAATTATAGGAAAGAAATAAGTGTAATTACAATACAATACTTCATTATATACCACGTGGAATCGTTTGCAGATCTAATCAGTTTATAATCAGAATGTCAAGAGACACTCTTTCTATATTGAAACGACATTTACAAGAGAAGAAGCATAGCGTACTGTTAAATATTATACAAGAGCATCTTTATTTTGATATGTACGAAGGAGTGGCAAGGAATAAACAACAAATCGATGCAACGTCAGGTGCAGTAGTTGGTGAAGCAACGAGACAGGGTAATTGAATCTCTTAATAAATTATTCAGTTTCAGCAGCAATAGAAAAGTTTTATCTAAGTGACATCTTTTACTTCAGACAACAAAGCAAAAGTATATTATGGGCTTTTAAAGGAGCCGGATATTCAGTGTATGCCACCAACTGAAGAAGAAGAGGACGATACAGGCGGTGCAGATGGGGATAAACCAAAGAAGAAGAAAGCTAAGAAGGATCCATTATTTTCCAAGAAAACTAAATCAGATCCAAATGCACCACCTGTTGGCAGAATGCCTTTACCTAATTTGTAAGGAATTTTATTGACGAATTAACTATGGATGTTTATGTATTTATAGAAAATTTAAATATGTAAAAAATTACAAAATGTACATGATATGCAAAAACATACAAGATACCGAAGCTCGACATTATAGTATTTAGCAGGAAAAACGTATTCACATTTAGCTTACATTTATTTAAATAATTATGATAATGGTAATGACACGAAATTGCATAAACATCCATACTTGGAGTGGTAAGATTTTCAATGCACACGCACCAAAGATAACACGATGTGATTAAGTACAGAAAAGACGCGGATAAATTGGAAAAAGCAAAAGCATTGAGAGAAGCATCGAAACGCGTTGTAGTCGGACCAGACACATTACCATCCATATGCTTTTATACACTGTTGAATACTGTTCATTCGTAAGTTCTTACAAAAATAATACTTCCAAGTTAAACGAATGTAAGCATATATTTAATAATAGATTTAGTGTAACAGCGGCTGAAGTAGCGGAAGACTCAAGTTTACTGGCCATCGGACTCAGTGATTCTTGTATAAAGGTGTGGAGCTTGGTTCCACAGAAACTAAGACTGATGAAGACAGGGGAACAACTACAAGACATCGATAGAGAAGCAGGTAATACTTGATTCTATACAAATTAATTATTATTTTGCTTCGATTAGCCTTGCAATTGAATCACGAGATATTTATCGTGTCGCTAACGTGTTTGTAATGTGGTTCTGCAGACGACGTATTAGTAAGAATGATGGATGATCGTACAGCGGAAACATCGAGGTCGTTGTTCGGGCACAATGGTCCAATATACAGTTTATCGTTTAGTCCAGATAGAAATCTCCTCCTTTCGTCTTCAGAAGACAGTACAGGTATGTTCTAAAGTGTTCTATTCTAATTGTATTCGATAACTGTTATATTACACTATATTTTACAGTGAGATTATGGTCTCTACACACGTGGACGTGCGTCGTATGCTACAAGGGACACTTGTTCCCGGTATGGTGCGTAAGATTTTCGCCGCACGGTTATTATTTCGCAACATCTTCCCACGATAAAACTGCCAGACTGTGGGTAACCGATTCTCACCAGCCTCTACGAATATTTGCCGGTCACTACTCGGATGTAGATGTAGGTTCATTTCCCATTCAGATGCATGTTTACAATTTATTGAAAACGAATCGAAATCTGGGAAACGAATATTTTGTTTTTTGCTTAGGTAGTACAATTTCATCCAAACTCGAACTACGTAGCGACCGGTTCCAGCGACATGACAGTAAGATTATGGGATTGCGTAACCGGCAGCCAAGTCAGATTAATGACAGGACACAAAGCCCCGATTTACGCCCTTGCTTTTTCCGCAGAAGGGCGATTTCTGGCGTCCGCCGGCGCGGATCATCGTGTTTTAGTTTGGGATTTAGCGCACGGTCATCTAGTCGCAGCGTTATCAGGTCATTCCGGTACCATTCATTGTTTGTCATTCAGTAGAGACGGAAATATACTAGTCTCTGGTTAGTCGACTTTTACGTTTACACCTCGTTTCGTACAGTAGGATCTTGATTATCCGAACTAATCATAATACATGCATTCTGATAATCAAGGTTCAAACGCAAGTACCAACGAAGAGAAAAGAATAATGTTTTCATCATTTCCATCAGGTTCGTTGGACAGTACGATCAAGTTATGGGATTTTACGAAACTAGCGGAAGAAATGAGTTTGGAGGACGTGAATGTGTCGCACAATCCGGACGTAAAGACAAACGCAGAGGCATATCTTCTTCGAATATTCGCGACGAAAAACTCACCCGTGCTTACGTTACACTTTTCGCGAAGAAATTTACTGTTAGGCGTTGGAATGTTCGAGTCGACTTAGCACACGTAGTCGTCTGCCAACGAATTCTAACATTACTGATGAGATACGGTCTGGCATCGGTTCGTCATTGTTGTAATATAAGAACATTTGTTAATAAACTTTTTCACATTGATCATGTGACGTACCTGAATCATACCCGATAACAATGTATTCGATTTAAAACTCCAGAGGCTATATTTATATGTATGTACGCACACACGTGTGTGTACAATTACAATATTTGGATATTGTATAATTCTTTTCAAAATACAAGAAATTCTAATCTTTTTGTTGAATTTTTTGCCAACGAATTAATGTCTTCTGTTATTTATTACAATTATTTTATAAATGGAAAGAAAAGACTAAACCAGAGGAACACCTAATCAATTTGTGGTTGATAAACAAAGGGAAGACAGTGTCTGTTTGAAACCAACGGAACTCTAAGAACAAAGCAGATTCGTAGAATACAGGAGATCTGATTGACGAACTTTAATTAGGACTAGAATATGGATTGACTGAGGATGGACATCTCTCGATGGCTATTAAATTTCATGCATCCATATTCCATGTTTAAGTGACGGATACATAAAGCCAATATCCACCGTCCTTTATTTGGTATTCCAGCGTTAGTTCCTATTGTATTTTCATGAGCTTCTATCGAATTATCTGCTGAAATAGAACAATGTTGCTAAATTATCTTATTCCTAAACAATATAATTACAAAGTAATTGAAAATAAAGTGGAACTCGTTTATAAAAATAATTCCTTTGAAAGAACTGTAAGATCTTTGTATAAAGCGATGCTTTTCAAGTATGAATCGAAACGAGACCTCGAGATTCCGAAACAAGATAGAGCTGTGGTAAAAAGGACGATTTCAAAGGGTACTTTCAATAAACTCGCGTAAATTATTGCCAAGATAGTCTCCGGTGACCGAGATTGAACATTTCATTTGAGGAACCATATTTATAGCTGACCGACATCGGCCTTCAAAAGCATGTCCTGTTAAAAAACCGTTTGAATGTAAAGTAGGGTGAATATAAAACCAAGATACATATTTAAGAAACTGAATATGTCCCTCAGTTCGAAGGTCGGCTGAGACAGGAACTGAATAATGAAATCTGAGCTTCTTCAAAGGAAATGATTTCTTTCGCTCCACTCGCTTCTTCGGAAGTCTTTGCATTGAAACATGGTCAGGCCTCATTTAAACGGCATTGAACTGAAACCATAGAAGACATTATTAGTCCCTGCTTTATCTACACGTACGGAATGGCAGGGGAAATCGATGATGGCAGTAGATAGCATTTTGATCACAGGGTTCAGAGGGTACAGCACGATTGAGACCAAGTTCACGCGAGAAATTTATTTCCGATTGTTGATACGCTTACTTCTATCACAGCATACAGACGTAAGTTATACGCGCTTTTACCATACGTGTGTGTATGTGGTATGTAATGTAAGTTATGTCTTTCTCCTCTCGTACGTGTGGCTCTGTGTGCGTACGTGAAACGATGGCATTTTTTTTTTCTTTTTAGTAGTTAACACTTTCGTAATAGGTAATACAGTGTATGCGTTGTCGTTCCCACGTTGCCCACTTCTCTCGTTTTCGCGTTCGTTTTAAACGGTAATCAACTATACATCAATCTCTACGTCCCAGTCAAGCCTCGCGCATCGATATCAAACCTAGGTTACATGTGTGATTTAACTATATGTTATATCATCTTTGTTAACGTACTTATGAAATCTGGATAGATTAGGGTCGCGTTTAACGCGAGGATATAAAGGCAGTCGTTGAATAAATCGCATCCGATACCAAGATTGCAGTAACGGATGGCACCTTCACATCCCCGCGTTAATGATCGTGATGGCTGCGTGTTTCTTACAAAAAACGATGGAATTATCGACGGATCGACGCAGATTACATCGATTTCATGGTAAAGATGGTACAGGAGGGTCGGTGAATACGCGTTCGATTGATCTTGGTCGTGTGGATTCCTTAGAATAAATTGCATATGAATATCGTCGTTCAAACACGACAATTTATAAAATTATGGAGGCCGTTATAAGTGTTGTTAAAAATGACAAATATCGATCGAAATAATCTTTTGCTCTTATCCTCCCTTTCTCTCGGCTTTTTTTTAAATGCTTCTTTGTAAAGTATGCGCACTGATCAAGTGTACTTCTCCTTGAATTTCCTTTTTCAAGTAAATCACAGTAGTAGTTTCATCTCGTTTTGCCCCCTCGATGTTCACATGCGATTTATGCCGAATTCGTTTTCGAGCGGATTTTTCACTGGCTTCCTTTCGTCAGTTCCCTCGTCTTCCCGCCAATTCTACTCTGCGTCGTTTCTCGTCGTGGACGTTTGTGGCACTCGTTTATCTGCAACCAACCATGTGATAAAAATCTCCCCCGATGCAAATTACAGATTCCTACATCGTTTTAAAAGCATATGTATATTCGTACGCATCGACCGTGCTCGTTTCTTTCTCCATTTCTTCCCCTTAGTTACAATCTTACACGCTCCGTACGCTCGTCTCTTCATTTCGTCGTCACTCATTGCTTTAATCTAAAAACGTGTGTTCCTAGTGCTACTGTGATACCACGGTTTTATCGTGAAAACCATATACACGAATTGTTCGAGCGGCACGAACATTTTTCGCCGATCTACCCTTTGTCCGGCATTCAGAATGCTGTAAAATTTCAAGGTTTCCCAATGGTATCTCGATTCGACTCGAATTTTCAACCTATAAAATGAGCTTCGTTAAAATAGACGTTTCATTCCCCATACAAGTTGACATTGAATATCGTGTCAATCGAAAATAAAACAGAGTAGATCGTGTTCGAGGCTTCGAAACAACTCGGGACCTGCTCCTTCGTTAAATGCCTTCGAATTGGTCTACGAGAGTTTAATACGATTATTGCGTATATGTTTTTTATTTTTCTTGCGCCCAGGCGCACGCCGCCAGATGAGAGGGGAGAGAGAGAAATGTTCGGTGGACGATTCTGTCGTCTGTTTCCATTCTTCTCCGCGGGGTCTGGGGTGAGGGATCAGAGAGGCCAGCGAGGTAGGCGTATTTTAAAAATCCTGCGATATTCACACGGTGGTCTCGATATTGGCAATGGCGTATTGTCAACAAATACTGTCCTTCCCGTAATTCTCCAGATACATCTCCTGCGGGGTGGCGAGGTTGTAGCGTCCGCTCAGTCGGCTCCCGGTCAAACCGTTATTATGATGCGTGTGGTTCACGTGCAGATGGTTCACGTTCAGCGTGACGTTCTTCTTTTTCTTGCGAGCCTTGTGTCGATAGAGGCAGTACTTGAGGCAGCCGGTGGCAAGCAGCAGGATCAGGAATATACCTAGGGCGCCAGCGCCTACGGCCACGTAGAGCAGCGTCACGCCGAAGCGGTAAGAACAGTTGGCTTCCTCCTCGTCGAAACCAGAGGGACAGTGACGGATCCCGTCGCACCACAAAACTGAACTTATGCACGCCTGAATTTCTGGGCATCTGTGGAATGAAGAAATATAAAAGAATATAGTAAAATGGGTTGACTTGCTACTGAAAGAAACGGATTTCAATAGTAGGCCATCAATATGCACAAGAGTAAGTCTCACCTATAAGGGCAGTCCTCGTGAGGCAGTATCGTGAAAACATTGGGCCCAGCACTTGGACTGGGAGATCTCTTGGAGATAGCCATCCACGTGACGGCATAAAATCCGGGCTCTCTCTGGAGGAACTCGACGACGAAGCTCCTCGAATGTTGCGCCATGGCCACGGTAGCGTTTACGGCGCTGTAGTTCCAGCCACCCGAGAAGAAGTCCACCGTTCTGGCAGTGTCGACACCTCCCTCGGGACAGATTACGCTGCGATCCTTCGTGTTAGCCGCCGAGTAGACGACGATTCGGTTCAACGTCGTGCATTCCTCGACGTTGTCCAACGTGATGCTATACCCGGCCGTTCTTAAATACAAATAATTGATGCGTGCATCTTCGGGCTCTATCAACCACGGCTCGTTCACGCACTGGGTCGCGGTTAGATCCTCCGTGTTGGTCAGAATCTCTTCTACAGCGGCTACACCGGGGATAACTCGTGGCAGAGGACTTCTAAGAGAAATTTCGCCGCTGGTCCCGCGCAATCGTCGCTTCTCAAGCTTCGTTGAGCAACCATCCGCTCCTAGCGCGACGAAACGATACTCCCCCTCGAAATAGAAGTCCCTGTAGTCCTGAGTGACATTCATCAGGGTCACCATGAACCGAACCTCCACCACGTTAGACATCAGGGTCCTCAGGACGACTTTGTCGCTCACATTCGAGCACAGACAATCGCGAACCTGTACACGAGAACGCTATTAGTAAAAGAACCATCAAAACGCTCAAACAACTGGTTCTAGAACCTGCTGACTTTATCGATAGAATATTTTAGTTGAAACAAGTAAGGTAATGATGATTGTCAAAATGGCTGTACCAATTCTACTCCTTGCCAAGGGTACTCGGACACGATCAACTCCGCGGTGCCAGTTTTCGTGGAGTCGCCCAAGCGTCGATCGCATGTCCAACGATTGACCAACGGATCCACGTACGAGGAACATCCTTTATCTCCGAACGAGGCTCTGATTATGGACAGTTCTATTCTATGGTCCGGCTCGGCCTCGAAACGATACACACAGCTAATGTTCTGCGCGCCACCGCGGCCGTAGAAGAACACACTTTTCGGCGACGTGAACTTCCCCGCCTTGGCGGGCGACGATAGCGAGGACGAGGAGGACGACGCTGAGGACAAGGAGGACGTGGAAGACGTGGATGAAGTAGACGAGGAACCGAACACGTGGTTACAGGAAACCGCCTCGTGCACGAACTCGTAGCGCAGTACAAAGCTTATCGGATAAAGTGCACTTCCTTGACGCAGTATGTGTTCCAGGGTGAGATCCCTGCCGCTGGAAACGTAGCTCTCCGCGAGGCTACACGGCCTCGCGTGACGACTCCCGTTTCGTAGCAGGCTGTGATCGCAAAGGCGTGGCGTATCGTCCTTGCAGAACTGTCCCATCAGAGTGATATTCTGTAAATTAAAATGACCAAGAGTAATGACGGAGATACAATCGACGATGTGCAAGAAAACACGTAGAAGCTAAGCAATATCCGCATAGCAAAGAAAAATAGAAACGTTTCAATCCAAAAGGACTAATCTTTGGATCTTCGTTGCAGATATTTTGTGAACACCTGAATGATGAAGTTACTGTGCTCTAAATGATTAAAAGGAAGTATTGAAAGTAAGTAAGTAAGTAAATTGAGAGTAGTATTGAAACAGAAGATGTGGAAATCGCACCTTACGCTTGGAAATTAATTTATCTAACGTGCGATCGCCGTCCCAAATGAGAAGCTTCGCGTTACAGTCGGACGCAACGTCGATGCTCGCGACAGCGTCGACACTGGCAGCATAATATTTGACGAAGGACAGCCAAACGATCTCGTTCGGTTTCCCCTGGAAATGGTAGCGGCAAGTTGTATTCGGTGGCAGCGAATGCTTCGGGTTCTCCAAAATCCCCGAAGAGCTTTCGTCGCTGGATATATAAAAGTCGCAGTTATTGTTCTCCTTCACGAAGCTACGGGATTTCTCGTCCACGAACAGCACCTTTAAACCACAGTTGTACAACTGATTAGATAAAGATCCCGTTATCAGCGAGGTTGTAATTAGAGGCCATTTACAAATTACCTGAACCTCGAGCTCGAAACCGGGCAAGAACGACAAAGGAACGGGATGAAAGGGATTGTCGTACGGAGATGTATGGAACTCCAAAAGCATCGTGCTATGGCTGCTAACAATATCTGGCACCGCATCACCTCCACAAAGTCGAACTAACACCTTGTCGGAGGTCGAGCCCCCGTCGTAGACTGTCAAGTAATCTTGCACCACGTTGCACTGATCCCAAACTCTGTAAAATCGTTCAACTAGTCAATCTCAGCACTTTTAAAGCTACATTTTCTCGACCATACAAGAAAAACTGATGTATCAATTATTATTATTATTATTATTCAGGAGAGTTTGTATGCATGTATAAATCAATGGATTGTACTAAAAGGAATCTAAGAAATAAACTACCTTGGAAACGTGTATTTTTCCTACTTTTGCAAACACACTTAAATAGCGTTAATAAACTAAAACATGAAGTTACGTATACACGTGGCAGCGAACGTGAAAGAGTTAAAAGAGGAGCGTGTAAAGTCTAAAGGATGAAGACGAACGATAACGACACCTTAATATCCTCTGGCTGCGATCGTACTTGACGACTTGGTCTTTGATGTGTATTTTATGACTGTTGCGCTGACTTACAGCCAGCAAAGCTCGATGCCCTGGCGGCGACCGATTTTGCTCGACTCTGTAATAGCACGTTACGTTCCTCGGATAAACACCCGGGTAATTCGGCGATTGAAGACGGCAGGCTCGCGTGTCGCACTTGGTAAGCACACGGTCGCAATACGTGCCATTCACCAGCTCCCCACGCCACGTGGACATGCTGCTGTTGCCGTATCTGAGGTGCGCCTCGCTACGTCTCAGGAACTTGTACGATAACTTGAAGTCAAAATTATAGCCAATACCCTGTTGAGAAATAACATTTAATTAGAAACCAAGAACCAGCAGAGAACATTCTAATCTTATGAATCCTAGAAATTCAAAGCTTTATCAAAACGGTATTCAGTTTAAAAAGATTGTTACTGATAGTTCATATAAAGTCAGAAATCCTTTATGTCACAGTGATCATAGTCTTGTGATATAAAAACCAATGTTTCACTTCTGTAATGTAATGGAGGTGGAATAAACAGAAGAAAGAGAATAAAGGAATGTTCGCGAACCCTCTGAGAAGCTTACTTAGCTCTTCCCTTTAGGTGTATTAATTTTTTCGCGAGAATGGATCTACGCTTACCTGCTCGGACAACCGGAGCAAATACAAAGTTAAATTGATGGAAGGTGTTTCGCTGTAGTACACCGTGTACCCCCATGCGCTTCCACACCATTGACCACCGGTCGCTGGTCGACCCTCCTCCCGAATGGTCATGTAACCATCCGGACATCCTTCCGACGTGAACGATATGAATCGACCCACGGTGAACGTGTCGAATGTTAACTGCAATTTCAAGAAAATAATCGGTAACATTGATCGATGCGTGCGCAGAAGCAAGTGATGAAATTAAAGGGGAAGTAAAAGAAAGAAAAATAGTGAAGCAAAGAAACATGATCGACCCTGCTACAGTCTTTGAATTATTTTCCATTCTATCACGCTCTCATTTCTTTAAAAACCAGCCAGCATTCGAGGCAAATATAAAAGTGTTACTATTATTATGCATAAATTTGCACATTGCTACGCCTTTTTCCTTTATAATAACCCATTTACTCCCAACTACGGGATATCTCGTAGCAAGCATCTGTATCACATTTGCCAACTACGAGATATCTCGTGCTTTGTGTTGCAAGTTTAGATTGCTTGCGATTCGTCACGGAACAAGTATAAACTTAAAATAAAATCTTTTCGCCCAAAGTAAAACGCTCCAAATCTGCCTGACAGTGAATGGGTTAAAACTGAGAAACTAATTATCATTCGTGGCGTCTTGGGCAAAACGTGTGATCTCGATATGGCAGTCGACGCGTTAAAGAAAACTCCAACGACTCTAGCAAGGCTCGGAAGCTCAAACGGTGGAATAGACGAACTTACAAAAATAACGCTCAAGGGACAATCTATTTCCTAAACATGGTATGCGCGCGCGAGCGCGTACGGTCGTGTCTGTGCGCGGCCCTAGGAGTGGACAAAAAATTATTATCCGCCGCTACTGTCTGGCCCGTGACAATCTTCTTCCACTCGTGTGCGTCGAGTCAGCGTTTATTTTCTACGGGCTCAGTGATGCGCGCTCGCGCGCTCACGCGTCCCTTTTCTTTCTTGCGTCCCACCTGAACTAGGTCTCCGAGATCAGCCCCGGCGGCAGTGAAGTTGAGATGACACAAGAATGGCAGTCGATCCTCCCTCGGCCGGCGGACTTCCACCCTGTATGTCCGGCCGACGTCGCCGTACAAGGTTCTGTTGCATGCTGCGGAGCAGTGTGCAAAAATAAAAATCCTGCAATCCCCTTGCGAGATCCACGAACGCCGTTCCGCCTTTCTTTCCCGTTCTTTTTGCCCCCAACCCGCCCGTCCCTCCCCCCCCCCCTCGCTCTCCGTTGATTTGATACCGCGTCACGAAGCTCGAAATTGCGAGGCAACTGAAAGAGCAATTGAAGTTAGCTCTCCCGATGAAAACGTCTATCTTGGAGTTTAAATAACCTAGTTTCAGCTAAGGCAATATACTTATTGCTCTTCTATCGTCGATTTGCAAATAATTTTCAGTACGGATTAAAGATTGATTGATCAACTTTAGAAAAAAGATTAGAAGGAAAGATGAGATTACTTAAGATTAAGGCAAATTAATACTTTGGGCCCTGGTTATTTTAATACAGCTGAGTACGGTGTCCTAAAGGATTTTGATATATTTTTAAAAAATCGTAACTCGTTTGTTTCTTGTCTATAGGGAGACATTTTTAGGAACATGTCACATCAAAGCTATTCCTAGTTAACGTG
Organism: Xylocopa violacea; assembly: GCA_963969225.1. NCBI lineage: Eukaryota > Metazoa > Arthropoda > Insecta > Hymenoptera > Apidae > Xylocopa > Xylocopa violacea. Next base: position 30,704,314 of record CAXAJV010000004.1, read on the forward strand.
ATCGATACATATTCCAAATTGTAGCCCACTTATCTCGTTCGATCTTCGAAATAACGCTTATCTAAAAGAGTCACGATTAACTTCGCACTCCGATTGAATTTTGGAGTCCCCGTCGGAAACGACGGTCGTGGGTCGCGCGAAGCAGGTCGAGTAAAAGACTCACGGGTGCAATATTTCGGCTCGTCGGACTTGTCCCCGCAGTCATTTTCGCCGTCGCAGTATTTGTCCTGGGCGACGCAGTTTCCGGTGCCGCATAAGTACTCGGACGGCCTGCAAATGGAATGCAAATAAAACGTATACGCCTTCGAGTTTATCTCGGTACGATAAATATCGCGGACACGTATATGATTTAATCGCGCAGCCGTCGCCAGCTACGATCGTTGCGATTTTGAATCACGATACGATTCTACTTTTATCAGCGCAAAAAAATAGAAAACATGAAGAGAGAGCGAAGGTAAGAACATATCTGTTCCCAATGCAAAAGTTTGTTCCGTAAAACGTGCGGGGTTATCCATAAAAGCCATTCGTTCCAATTAATCTTGATTCAAAGTTGCAACAGAATTATTGTCTCTCTCGACGGTAATCGGCTTGGATACCTTGACAAAAAGTGTTATTAATTACTTTGGGTATCGCAAGGTGACATCGAAAATACCATATTTGGATAACTTGATCTCATGGAATGTGGTTGTTACCTGCAGCCTGGCACATTTTCAAAACTCGTCGTGGGCGTGGTGGTCGCGCTTGACAAAGACTCGGACGACGTCAGACCAAGATAAAACGGAAAGCTAGGGTACCCAGAGTAGTCTGAAGAGATCCCGGGGTGGTAACTAGCGGAGCCAGCCTCGATCGAGGCCGTGATCGCGGCTGCGATCAGCAGCAACCGCCGACACATCAACATGCCCCCTCACCCTGAAAAGCATTCAATAAAAATATCGAGATCAAGCGTTTTCAATCATAAATAATTGCAACCAGAGTACAATACTACTCTTGAATCTCGTAAAAGAAAACCGGATACAAACAAGAAACTGCGTGGCGTACGCGTGCCACTAAAGGCTCTGTTTATTAAGTCACCGGGCGAAATCTGGGCGAAACGCGGCCAAGGAACGCTTTACCGGGGACTAGAATATGGTAATTTGACTCGGCTGAACCCCGCGAATATACGGGGCACCGCCTCGTACGCGAGTGTCATTGTACGCGGGAGTTGCGGGCAACTTAGCCTGCATACGGTCAATTGAATACGGAAAAGTGGAGGAACTGCGAGCAGTCGGTTGGTTCAGGCTGAACCCATCCTCGGGGTCGGCCGATTTTCCAAATTGCCAACGAATTTTAAACGTCGTGTACAGTCTCTACCGGGCCGCCATAAGTATGGAACGAAGAAGAATACCAATGCCATGGGAACGGCGTTGTTCGTGAAACGACCGACGATAACAGTATCCTAAAGTAACCGTGTTGCCTGGCCGAGAATAGTGGCAGGCGATTCGCAATGAATTCTGGTGAACACCCTCGGGGAACACCTTTATAAATATTGTTCTTCGCCGGGGTACCGCGTTGCCCCAACCTCGGTGCGATCAAACAGAACAGGATGGCGGTTAAAGCAACAGGACGCGAAAATGGTATGGGTTAAGCGTCCCAGCGAGCTTTTAACCCTACGGAGGTTGCAGTAAAACTCTCCGTCGATATCGCGCAATGTCTGCGAGATACGAGACAGCGACTGGTGTAAAAACTATTCCCTCGTAACTGATATCATCGTTAGGCACGTTTCATGAATATTATAACAGGAGAAAGATGCCTTCAACGTCTCGCGGATATAGTGATATTTATAAATTTCGAATCATCTTCAGCGACAGGGTCTAACGGAGCGAGGTTCCTCGAACACAGCCTGTCCCGGGTTAAATTGCCCGCACCAGTTCCGAAATTGGGTCGGTGCACGAGAAAATCGACTGCAGATTGAGAGGACCTCTTCGCGGTGGATCAACCGTTTCTCCTTCTCTTTTCCTCCGTTCCCCTGTCTTCTGCCTCCACCTTCTCAATCCATAGGAGTTTCCATCGATGCGAAATTGGGGCCGGTGAATCGTCGGCCAAGAATAGGCAGGCACGGATCGCGGATCGACGATTCCAAGCTTTCCACGGATCCAGATGGCTGTACCCGGGATACTTAGAAACGCGGCCGAGGAAGGAACAATTCTGCGTAACAACCGAACCGCGGCCCCATTGCGCTCCAGTTCGGCTGTATTGCCGCGCGCGGGCTTCCACGCAAATTGGCCGTGTATTTTGGCCTCCTTCGCGTGGCCGATACGATGATCGCGCCAGCGATTTCCGTAATTGGACCGGGTTGCGAAAAAATGCTTTCCGCACGGGCCGCTGAGGGGTTGTCCTATGGTTCTGTTATCATTATCTGGCCGTAACCGAAGTAACTTGCGCCCTGTCGTTATCGGTAGTTAGATTAGAATACGTCAAGCATAATAATACCTTTTAATAATTTCCTGTTGTTTCCTTTAAAAATGTGTATTCTTTGAAGATATTTATAGTGATCTTCTCCAATAAAATCTACAATCGAAAGAAAAGAAATTTGTATGAAATAAAGATTTCGTTCTTTTGGAACACCTGCTACGTAATAAAAAAAGGAGCTGTACCATGATTCCTGGCAACGACCCCGCACCGATAAAAGCTCGTTAATTTCTATTCCGACCGGTCGCGCGACGAAAATTCTTGGCCAACACGATGAGTGCAGCCGGGGGAGCCTCGAAAACTTCCGTTTCCGTGTGTCCCATTAACATTTGCCATCCCCGGTTGCCCTTTAATCTGCTCGAAAATAGGGGCACCCGGAACGGTTCCAGGTTCACCTTCGGTTGGCAAGCGGCAGCTCTTTCCGCGTTATTGATCACGCGCCGGTCCTTTTTACAATCAATTGCCGTTCCGTTCCGCGGTCGATCGATGGTGAAGCGCCAATCCAGTCCACGAGCTTCGGTACCCGAAGCCTCACCAGCTTCTGTCAGCAGGGATGATGGGAGGGCCGAATTAAAATTCAATAAAACTGCGAATCGTCGTCCCACGTCGTTGAGGCACTGCGCATAAATTGCCCGCGAAGAAGCTACAACCTGTTGCTTAATTATAGCTTCTCGCGCGGCCGCGACCGAACCCGGTGCTCCTCTGTCTCGATTGGTATGCACGCCTCGAAAATCGATGCCTTTCTCCCAGTCGCTGTACTGGCCGCAGAGTACATCGCGTATATCAGGACTAAAGAGTCTCGTGGCCGCTTTTATTCTCATCCGAGCGGTCTGGTCAGCCGATTCGCGGCTCGAAAATCTGCCGGCGGTTCTCTCCATTCAGCCGCGGAACCGATACAGATCGACGGTGGCCGCCATTCAATTTGAATATCCGACAATGTCTATCCGGATCCAGTTTCGTCACTTTGTTCAGCGTCTGTGAGGCCTGCGGCTCGTTACAAGCCTCTGTCTCCGTTGAATGGCTGGTTTCGATCCGGAACCGGGGAGGAGTGCCAGGAAAAAGTGAAGATCCTAAGGAATAAGTGATATCAAAGAGAGGGCGAGAAAGAGAGAGAGAGAAAGAAAGAGAGAGAAAAGAACACGGAGGATAAGTCGGTTTCCACGCGAGAGATTTCGTAACGAGGCTCTCTTGCTGCTGTTGCTGCTGTACAGCAATAACGCGATATTAAAAATTACTAGTAATAAATAAGGCGGAAATTGCCGCGCGGAAGATGGAGGATTTTCAAGATGTATTACGACGCTGCCCGGACTCGAAGTGGCTTAAGGCGGTGCTCCTGGGTAAAAGACGGGGGAATGATTAATGCGTTTCGTTGCACGGCTAGGTTGTGTCGAAAAAATATCACCTTTTGGATTTTAAATAATGTTGAACAATACTAGCATCCGTGTCCGTTCGATTCAAGTGATATAAATAAGGTCAGTAGTTAGGATCAAGCATTAATCAGGCATACGCCAACCACGAGACAGAATAATCCGAGATACTTTATCTGAAAATAAATATGCGAGAGTCAAAAACGCTCGAGTAAATATCTCGTATATTATAAGCGCAAGTGCGCCTTAGAAAAAAGAGAGAGAGAGAGACTACGGTCGTATACCATGAAAAAGTCCTCGGGACTAGTTTGCAAACAGAACGAACGAGGGAGATTTTTTCTAGCATCGAGGCACCGAGCGTCTATATGTGCGCCTGTTCCCGGGCTCCGACCATACATCCCTCGGGTGTTGCGATACAGATGCAGCGTGTCTACCGATTCGTGGAATAGGAAAGCTGCACATATGTGGTCGGAACGAAGTTGGACGTTGGCAGGGAAAAGTGCCAGGAGGTACTGAAAAGGGAAGGAAATAAGTGTTGTACGTGATGGCGCGGCCTGTCGTTGCCAAAAATCAAACTTTCTGGACCGTGCAAACCTTGCCCACTGCATATAGTAGTTCGCCTATAAATAAAACGCGGCAACGGTGTGTATTCTGTAATATTATATTCAACGCGGAGCCGGCTATTCAATTGTGCATTAGTCGTTCGCGAAACGAAATGTCCCACAGCCCCTCCCTTCCCTCTGCGAGTTGATTAATATTTACCCCAAAAGCCCGGTCGTTTTGTGCAGTGAAATCGAGCTATTTAATTACATCCTATGGCCGGGTCATTAAATAAATAAAACGACGCCAGGAGATGGAACGAGATAAAATTTTCATAGCTAGCCGCTCGCATGGTATCAGAGAAGGATCAAAATTCGATGCTTCTTTAGTACCATCTATTATACCGTTATCTCGCATGGATAACAAAATACGTCGGTTTGTCAGGCGAACATCCAACAGCGTTGCGCTTTCGAATTAGCATCTGGAAATCCCCTTTAACGCCGACTAACCTCACCTTCCTCGCACCTCTATTATTTCGCAGTCTAAAGATCTTCTAACCCCTTAATTAGTCTTGGTAATCCCGTCGCGCGGCCTGACCATGATTACACCAGCCACGCTCCGGTTAAATTCAATTCTCACGCGAGCAATAAATTCCGTTTATTTATCTCCCATTGCGGATCGGCTGGCCATTGATTCTTTTGATCGATCGATCGACCGGAAGTACACAGGCAATCCGGATAGATCAAACACGGCTATCTTTGCCTTTTCTGCGGCGAGAGCTGAGTAAGTAAACCGTGGCTGGCGCGACCTGGCATCATCAGGATTTTATCTGGCTGGTAATTTCTTTCCATCGGTTCCGCGGCGACGTGCGCTATGGCAAAAAGGCAATTTATTCAAAGTCCCTGTGCGGCGTGGAGCTGATAAATGTCCCTTTTCCGATACTCGCCTATCATTTTCTGACCGCAACGTGTTGCGTCATCCAACGGATACGCGGGTGAACGGTAACACGACGTTTTCCATTGTGCACCTCCATTTTTATCCGTCAAAAATACCCTGGGAACCAGTTTTTCTTCTCTTTTCCTGAACAATAATATAAGCGATAGGACGCGATGATCACGCGAAGACGTCAATATAATCGGGAAACAAGTTAAACCGGGAGAATCCAATTTTCGCCTAAAGGTCAGACGAGAAATTGGTCCTTACAGAATTTCGGTCCCCTCTTATTAATCTCGTTGCCGAAGTTGCAAGCGTAAATCGATGGCATCCCCTCCTGCTGCCATAATCCGATACTCGTCGATCGATATCGAGTAACGTCGTTGAAATTGAAAAATATCCAAGCTCGTTGGTATTTTTAAATTTAAAGAATTCCAACTTCGCCTCTTTACGATCGTCCGGAGGCGGTTTCAATTACGTTTTCATGGTTGGACGCCAACCAGACGCAGGTATCGGACATTAGCACCTTGTCAAATTCGATTTACCGCTCCCTCCTTTAAATTCCCACGATGTACCACCACCTTGGGAGCAAAATGTTACCACGACATCAATTTATTCCATGCGCCTACGCTATGTATAGATAATTGAAAGAAGCAGACGAAAGTATCCTTTACCACTGAATGGGAAATACGTTCCTAAATTGATATGCCGACGTATTCATCAGCCGTAACTTCCGGACCAGCTGGTTTCAACCCTCTTTTCAATCCGCCGTTTCCCTGCAATTTATATCGTCGTCGCGTAAACATATCGCGATCGCCCCAACAAAACAAACACATGCATTACCAGGCTTGTCTATCAGAAGGTGGATAAGAGCGGCTGGCGCGACCTGGCATCATCAGGATCTTATCTGTCGTCGGTAATCTCGCCCCATCGGTCCCGTATCCCGGTTCCGTGCACGCGCCATACATCACCGCGCCACGGTGGGCTATATAGCTGTAAGCCCTGACGTTTAGCTTTTTGTGAGAGCGTCAGCGGGAACACACGTACGTGCGGCGCCGCGCTTCGATCCGCGCCAGGAGTCTCCATTATATATTTCCTCCTCTTCCTCGTCCTCCTCCTTCCTCTCTCCTTTTTTCTCTCCTCGCTCTTTCTTTTTTTTTTGTCCCTCTCCCATTCTCTACTTTTCCACTCTTCTCCCTGCTGTTTCGCCCCGGTACCTCGTCGAATTCAGAGGCCTCGTCCTCTCGTGCGGAAAAGGGAGTCGAGCCAGGGAACAGCACGTGAACGAAGAATACCACGCGATTGTTAGGCGTCCCCGATTAATCTACGACTTCTTTTCCCTCCCCCCCCCCTACCGCCGCCGTTACCACCGGCTCCTCCGGTGGTCGTGGTCGTCCTCCTTCATGTCGGTGTAATGGTGCTCGTCTCTCCTCGTGATTGCGACGACACAAAGACACAGCTCCACTCGTGGGCGGACGAGCCACGAAGACCATGGTAGATATAGTTAAGTGGATGAATGTGGGTGCCATCGACAGCGACGGCTATAGCCTGAATCCTTTTCTTCTCCGGTACCGGTAGACGGTAATCAAAGTACCACCACGAATGCCCGGCGACACTAGTGAAATATGCTGGAATGGCAGATTGATTGGCCGAACAGCGTTGATTGAATAGCGAATAGAAACGATAAAGCTACACGTTAAAGCAGAACTGTACCATTAGACGCGCGTAGCCGAGGGCCAAAGGAGGGCTCCACCAAAATTTTTCTCAAACCGACGTACAAACCGAACGTACGTACCAACGGTTGGCGATGGAACGAGAAAAATAGAGGGAAAAAAAACAGAGTGGTTGAACACACTGGCAGGAACATTTTAATCAGGATGGGACAATTTCCGGGCCGCAAGTTTTACGCGCGAGATGACGTGCATGTTGCTCTTTCATTTTATTTTTCGAGTGTTCCTTGTGAAAATTTCGTAGCAAAGCTTGACAAATTGAGGAAAGTCCAGAGCCACAAAGCAAAAATTTATGTCCAATGTGCGTATATTTCAGTGCCCTGAAAAATGAAAAAAGAGGAAATAGAAATGTTAATCATACCCTGCTTCTATGGCGAATGAAAACTGACGTCGAAAAGTGACGCGTAAAAACAGCGGCTATTCTCAGCTCGGCCGAAACGAATTAATTACGAACGAAATGGTCGGGTCTTGCTTAATTGCACGTTTCCGTGCCGTTCTTTTTTTTACGCTTACTTTCCAACCATCACTGGTCAAGTCAAAATTTCCCGCCAGAAGAAAGAATCGATTACCGAAAATGGCCACTTCCGCCAGGACAAAAATGGACGTCCACAGGACTTCCGGTATCATTGTATGAAAACGACATGAAACAAAAAGCAACATTTATTTTATAGCTTTAACATTTGACGCCGCTTTTTACGATCGTCAGAACAGAAACACAGAATATTTTCGATCACTGACCTGCTGAAAAATTTGGCCATTCTGAATAGAGCTTATCAAACTCGACGGAACCGTAATGCACACGTCGCAGGTGCATGATTAATACACGAATTGTACATTTATGCGACGGAACTGTTTGTTTATCAGGAAGTTGCGTCTCTGTCGCTCCTCGAATGCACCTCTCTCGAAAAATCGATGCGCAATCACGAAACAACACTGACGAGATTCTGCTCGCGACCATATTCATCGGTACGCTATTGTGTCTCGACTATCGGGGCAAATGAATTTCTAATATTTGTCGGTAAAACAATCAAATAATCAGGTCAAGGCTTCGGATCGATCGGTAAAAATGTACGGATGAAAATTACGCGAGTAGTTTCATTCGTTTTTCCATAAACGTACCAAGATTCCGTCGGCGTCTACCACGCTGAAGAGTTAGAATTAAAATTTACGCCGGCCTTTTGTGTGTCTTCCACTTCGTCTCGGAAAGTCCTCCAGCTCCGGAGATCCACACATTTTTCTCGTCTCGTAACCTACAAAACTGGCGCGACTGGTGAATGCAAAAAGCAACGGCGAAGTATTCTTAGGAAAAAGGGAAATTAGCCAATCCAAGAAGGTCCGTCTCCGCGCAAGACATTATCTCGGCTACAAAGAGGTTGACAAAGCGAGACCGTTCGCGGATGAAAAATTTCTAGACCATCCCTTATAATCAAGCACATGACTAATGGACTCGCCGAGGTTGCGTCCCACTCGCAGCCAGATAGAATGCAAAATGCACACGTGGCCTCGAGCCGGTTACTGTCTTTTTTACCGACCGAAGTCAATAGTCCTCTTTATTTCGCGAGGAAAAGGGGGCGCGTGACTTTATCTAACTGCTCATGAATATTACAGGCCGCATCCGCAAATATCATGGATCAATAATACTTATTCTGGATTTCGCTGATGCGGATAATTAAAACGGAAATGGTGACCTGCCGTCGACCGGAGATCGTTGTCCGATAATCTCGAATTTTCATTTATTCGCGGGATAATCATTAATGCAATAATATGATAATAAAAACGTGGGAAGAGGGCGGGTTACGAATAAGGGAAGATAATGCTAATAGCGAACAGTTTTGTTCAATTTTAACTTCGTCAGACTTTCTAGAAATACCGTCGAAAAATTCGCGTCACTTTGAATATATTATGCGAATTGAAGAATGTTTGAAAATCTTGAAAAAAATCTTGAAACATCGGTGCCTCTTAAGCGCCTTGAGAATGACTGAAATATGCATCAGGTGAGCACAGACAAGAGAGACGCAGAACGAGGCGTAGAAGAAGATGCGCTGATAAGAGATTTAGAAGGGCTGGAATAAGAGGCAAAAAAGAAGGGAAACAGTTAGAAGAAAGCAGAGCAGGCGGCCGTTGATGAACTTTTCACTCGACGTTATTGCTTTGAAACAGCCGTATAATTCGAGTCCATAAGTTGCTTTCAAAAAGTTACGCTTCAAAATCGTTCGATCAATAAACCGGCCAATTTTAGTCGATTGATTTATCGTTAACAATATTATATTTTTAATTTCTCCGTGCTTTTTCAGCTGAATCCTACACGCACATTTTGCGGAGCAAATACCTTTTCCCCGCTGCGAATGGAGATTTGTGTACCTCGTGCACATTTATTTTTACGTTCTACTAATTTAGAAGCCCGGATGATTTTATTAACCATCCTGCAACATTTCCTCCATGCGCCCGAAATAATCCGAAAAATGTCGCGCTTTTACGAAAACGTACGAAATTATCGCAAATCCGTACTTTTAATTCATATACGTGGCACCCCCATCGTTCAAATATTCACCAGAGAAAAAGTGTAATTAAAAATCTAAAGGCAAACAGATATTCACGCTCCCGTGTAAACACAGATATTGGGAACTGGAAATTACGCAATATATTCAAAATTTGTTTTTCAAGTTGCTCGAAATAACAGCGCGGCGCATCGAACTCGGATTACACATACACATCCCTCTTTTTCCCACCCATCGTTTTTATTCAATGAATAAAATAAAAATATACAATACAAACGAAAAAGAATGAAGATGAGATAAAACGAAGCTGCCGCATCATACGTGCACTCTTCGATGAATACGAACGAGAGAATTCAGAAACGCGAAATAATCCTCTATTTTATGAATACGACAGTGTGCAAGCGCGCGCGCGTTCACGCAGATACGCGGTACGTGGCCGGCGAAGTTAACGAAGAGCTTGTAGGCGGACAAAAGCCCGTTGTTATCCGGGAAAGGATAATTGTTCGATCCGGCTGGCAGCATCAAATTTCTGTTTGCGAAAATCTGTAGCCATTTAACCGCCAGATCCTGTCGCGCTATTACTATTCAACGTGAATAAATATGAAATGTAAGACGAGAAAATGTAGAGCGGAAAATTGAAGACGTCCAACCGGGAACTAAAATCGATACAGATAAATAGGTAGATGAGCGCAAATGGATAGACAGATCGACAGATGAATAAGTGGATAGACAACCGGATGAGTCTTTGATTTTAGTAACAGAGATTAAAAGGTGTGTGTAGAAATAGACAAAAACCAGGGGAGTGGAGAGAGGTGAAGTAAAGAATAGAGGAGAATGAGGAAGAAATTGTCGAGAGGAGTACTGCTAATATCCTGGGGGCGGTCGTGGGATAGGGTGCACCTGCGCGTATGACAGATACGCCCCTGGCATAAAGGCGACATTTAGGTCACCGGCTTTTACCGCGGCAGGCTGCACATGCAGACAGGCCTTACCAGTGATCGTTTTCACTACTGGCGCCTGTAGCTTCCACTATAGCGACCTATCACTTTTTACGATACCATTTACCATGATTACTTCATTATCGGAACGATTTATTCAACTGAACGATTAATTTTCACTCTTAAATTTCCCTCTTTAACATTAAACAATTAAAACCCTGCTAAATATCGTTATCTTAATAACATTTTTAAATGTAATTATTCGATACGTATCGATTAACTATTAAAAGGGCTGAAACTTTTAGCCGTCCACGATTGCAGTTTTTTATAACCTAATCTGAACAGTTTTTTTTCATATATCGTTGCACATGTAATTCGTTCCGATTATATTGTTTTTATAGTTTTATAACTGCAGTAGAATGTCCATTCCATTACGTGAGAGGAACAACGGTTCCAAACCGGAATAGCAAGAAGTAATAACGTCAATCAGGTGCATCTAACTGTAATATATGTATGTAGCTAGACAGTATGACGTTTATGCGCCCGTAATGCAGAGCACTTTAAGCACAGTGAATGTTGACCGAAAACTCGCCCTAATTCCCTCACTCTCTCCACCCATTCTACCCTTAACAGAATATAGGTTAGCCATTATATATATTTATCCATTCGATACCAAAGACCAATTATATCGAGCACTTTGCTACGGAATAAATTATAAAAGGCTAAATTGCATAAAGATCAGTTTCTCTGCCTTTTCTTCTCCTTTCACGTTAGATCGAGTTTCCTGTATCAAGCTTGGACAAAATACATTCGCGAAAAGAGATTTATGGACAAGACACGTAACGCAAACGGGTCAACGGTTCTCTGCAAGCTTAAAAATATAAAAAGTGCTTCTCTCGGCGAATATTGCAGTTCGCGAAATGAAGGGAAACAAATGGCCACCCAAAAATGAAACCTTATCGCTAACGACAGCAATTTGTCCCGGGAAACACCTGCCTTCTCCCAAAACAACGTTCGCCGGATTAAAAATACGCTCTCCTACTTTCCTCGTCGTCGCGTTTATAGGTTAATTATTGCTCGTTAATTACTACACGCGCGTCTCTAACAAAGTAAATATTTAATCGCTCGAACGCTGTTTATTTGCCCCTCTAACCGCGCGGACGAATCCGACTTGCGACAGTATAAAAGTCCATGCATTATTAAACAGCTCCGGTTCGTTCCATTCTGGCGGATGTAAACAACGCGTTTACACGATTCAATAAAACTTGATCCAACGGTTTGCACCTCTTTAGCGCCGTGCCGACTATTCTGTCATTTGGCGACGAGTTTACCAAGCGGTAATAATTCGGCAGCGGTGAACGCGCACCGAGACGCGACGCGGCTACATAACAAGGCGGGCAAAATTATCGCCCCGACGCCAATTCCGATCCTGACAAAGCTTTGTCGGCAACGCCCGCTGTATTCGGGCATCCGTAAGCTCGAGACATTTCCGGGGCGAGGGTAACGACTGTTCTCGTATCTACACGGTGACTATTTGCCGTGCGAGTCGCCGCCCGAAGAGTGGAACTCGTCAAACGAACATAACCTTTCCCTCCCCACGGACACGGTAACTCGATATCGTCGATTCCTTCTTAAACTGCCGCGCGGTGTTAAACCGGGCGCTACTGAACTCCAACAAGTTTACGACTCGAAGAAAAAGCTGACGCCTTAATCATAGAAAGATGTCGATCGCCTTTACGAATGCGCGAGTATTCGGTACACGGAACGCTTTAAACGGAGAATCGGAAACGAGCAATCGACCGGCGCGCGGCGGTATCGATTAGCCGTCTATCGGCCGGCGAAGCGAATTTCGATATCCAAAATGTCTTCCAGACACGGGCGTTGAAAAATGAATGCCCGGCTGGAAATAAAAATACACTCGGTTTTGAAACAAAAATGAAACGACGGCCATTTAGATATTAAGTCTGAAGAGAAATGAATTTTGTCGACGAGCGAAGAGTGTCGTTCGACTGATTGGAATTGGTGCCTGAAAAATGGAACGTTCCGTTTCGAATATTGCGGTATGGTAATTGCTCTTCTTCCCACATATTAAATTACTTTGTTAAATGTAATATGATTCTTTTAACGCAGAACAATTAACACTGTGGTGAAAATATGGCAAATTTTAACGTCGATCTCCAAAAACTAAAGGACTGACGTAAAAAAGGTTAGGAAAAAGTATTTTCAATATATCGTAAGTAACATATGTATATATGTTAACGTGACCAGACGTTCCACATTGGACAATCTGTTGTCTTTTGGATTAACAAATTTCATGTTTATTAATTATTTACAGTTTTACAAAGTCGTTGGAGTTGATGTTAGATGGCGCTACAATACTGTTTTAGGACTTTTGATATTTCAAAATACGAATTTCCTAAGCGCTGTAAACGTTCTTGCAACAACATATCAGAAAATGATGAATTACTGAAAGAAGTTCATAATTCAGGAAAGTACGAATCATTATATTTTCATTATATCTTATTTTATGTATGATTGCTCTTGTTCCATTATGGTTTACAACATATAGTCCCACATTCCATTGTAAAACATCTGGTCACTATGGTATATATATATATACATACGTATAAAAGAAACAATGTTTACATTTTTATTAATTTTAAGCGTAAGCAAGCAACAGAGGCTTTTTCTTCGTGAAACGAAAGTTCGAACGGACGTACACTGGAAACAGGAGTATAATCACCGAAGCTCGCGAATATTCAAAGCCTCAAACGTTCGAAACGTATTCGCCAGAGAGAAAATATTCCAGTGGAAGTCGAACATGGCGTCGCTCGACAGAGAAGGCGTGTACGCATCGTCGTTTTTAACACAGAGACACGTATCGGAAAATGTCGACGCGATGCAAAAGGGAGTATCGCGAATAATGGGCAGGGTGTGTATCAGTCTCTGCGATAAGTTATTGCTGAATCAGTCGTCGTTCTATAGTGGGATCAATGCCGCCGAAATAAAGCGAGAAGCACCGTCGACGAAGCCCCGGTAGAGAGTATCGAGCTAACGATTTGTTTCGTCGGTCTCTTTATTTCACAGAAAAATCGTCAGGAGTGCCGACTGTAATTTCGATCAGTTGAAACGAACGCTTTCTCTCCGATTTCTTTTTTTTTTTTTTTTTTTTATCTCCTTTTGAACGTAGCATTGAAATGCGAATAAATATCGGAATTTTTGGTCTGGTCGCTGCGATCGGTTACGACCGTGTAAAAAAGCAGCCCCGCGGGAATGGTTTCATATCCCTCTCGGAGAACCGCTGACACTTTGAATAAAAAATCAGCCTGGAACTCGGTAAAACCTGAACGCATCTATTATACATATAGAATGAAGTAAACCGAGCAGTAGTGGACGATGCATTTTCCTTTTTGTTGCAGCTTCCTGTAGTTGGATTAACAAATTAACAAACGCCCTGGAATCGAATCGGGAGGGTCGCATTCAATCAACATTGTCACGACCCTATCCTCGTACCTATGCGTTGTTGTATTCTTTTTTCCTCTTTGTTTCTTTTTTTCTTTTCTTTTTTAACGCCAGAAACAATCGTACCGATCGTTCGTTTTTTTTTTCAGTTTGCCATAAATCTGAAAGGGGCAGAGAACATGCCGGAGAAAAGAGGTGCGCGGGTTGCGGAAACGGAGGTGGGGAAAGGAGCAGAATTATCCAGCTTTTTGACAATACGCTCGTCCGACATTATTCAGGACTCTTTGAAAAGGCCAACCGAATCAACAATGATAAATTCGGAACGTAACGCGAATAATCGCGCGGGAACGGACAAAAAGCGGGACGAGACAAAAGCGCGCGAGCGCCAGGGGAAAAAAAATCGCTATGGCTCCTCCTCCATCGGATTCGGGACATTTAATTCGGAAAGGAAGGCGAGGGGGGACAGAGGAGGAGGAAGTGGTTGGCTCGCGAGCACGGGCGAATTAATGCGAAAATTTAATGCAGCTGTCACGTATCCAGCCGTTACTAAATCTGCGTATAACGTCATTAAATCGGCGAAATCGGCGCTGCTCGACTCTCTAACACGCGTTTTATTTAATCTCGTTCGTATTGTAACGTGTGACCCTTTTCGCAGTCACTAATTGTAATCATTTTCTGGGTTCCACGCGTGCCGTTAAAGCATCGAAAAGACACGGCTGCTGTTCATATATCAAGAATTGTACAGATAGTCTGCGATTTAGGGGGAAGTTTATAGACGGTGCAGACGGCGCGGAACAAAAACGGTTCGACAAACACGTTCAGCGTTGAACACGTTGTATAGTATGAATACTGTATCAACAATAGGTATGCAAACCTCAAAATGGAACAATTTTGTACATCGTCGATAGCTCGTTCTGTTGACGCAGAGATGAATCAATATCGTTCATTGTTTTTGTATATACACGAGGAGATTTTATCGAACTTTCACGCGAACAAAAGGAAAATGTTTTGACAGACCAGAATTGTGTAGCATCACAGATTACTGTGTCAGCAAAGGAAAAAAATTTGTACATCTATAGAATGTTTGTTTTCCGACTGCCGTCTTATCAGAAGTTTGTCGATCCTTCTTAGGAATTCCACTTAAACAGACAAGTTTGCATCTATAATTCTGCAAACACCCTGTATGTATCGAAACTCACAACGGGGTTTTCCACATGGTACGCGACAACGACTGTGTACTGAAAACTGCAAGTAGATAAATTCTCTCCCCGTCGCCTCTGGAGTTCTCCAGCCTCGCGACAGGCTTCTCCAGTCTGGAGAACACGAGCATTACCGTTTTATGGAGATTGGCAATTCGCGCGGCTGCGGCGGAACTTGGAAATTATTTAATTAGAAATTCTTGTTGCTAGGAATTTTACATGTAGTCTCCTGGCATAACCACGCAAACTAAATATGTACTTACTTTGTGCTAAGCGGCC
The DNA here is from genome assembly GCA_963969225.1 of Xylocopa violacea. Taxonomy (NCBI): domain Eukaryota; kingdom Metazoa; phylum Arthropoda; class Insecta; order Hymenoptera; family Apidae; genus Xylocopa; species Xylocopa violacea. The sequence goes on from CAXAJV010000004.1 coordinate 30,719,708, forward strand.
ACGGATTTGACTACTTCAAAACCCGGCCCCTGCCGCCTGCACTTCGCCTCATTCGAAGAATTCAAACGTCTATGTCTAGTATTGCGCATTCAAAAATTCCTTCGCTTTCACTGCGTCTCCTTATTGAAACTCAAGATTTTAGCAAACTACTGAACCAAATGGATTTATAACTAAGGTAAAAAGGCCAAAAAAATCTTAATTAACATCTTTGATTTCAAGATTATTTAGTTAAAAGCTTGTGTGTTCAAAGCGAAATTGTGGAAGCTTCTAAGAGTGTGATTTTCTCTTTCAGCGAACCAAGAGGGTGCTAATTTCTGATTACCGTGATAGAACAATTTGCATAGAGAATATTTTCAAGCACCTCCGGTGGGAGAAAATCTGGCCCGTTGTTCAGGGATTTTAAAGGTATAATGGAATCTATTGGTGGCTCGTTATTATCTTTCTGAGGTGAAATTCAATCCAACCCTTTACCCTCCCCAGCTCCCCTGAACGGTAGAATCCGAGTTTGATTTCGCTCGATATTGTACGCAATCTTTTCTGCTGGCTCGGCAATTACGGGAGAAAATACATAGTTCTGTATGAAACGGGAACCCACAGGATCGGTGGTAATCCGCTGGCTTTCTTATTTACTACGCGGACGGTTTGGAAGACTGTATAGGAGGGAGAAGTTAGATGAAAAGAGCGACGAGGGAAATTGGCCGATTTCCGGCGTAGGACACAGACCACCAGTGGAGAAATTAGATTAGCAGATTAGCGAACGCCGTGGTCTGATATACAACCAACGGTTCATCCCTCTGTTTCTCTCTCTCTACCTCCGTCGTTTTACTTTTACATACCAATTCCATTCCGGTCTTCTGTTCGAAATTGTAATTGTAATAATTCCGCGTTCTCGGGCGCGAACGCGTAATACTCTCGAGAACCGACGCTCGAGTAGCGTAATCGCATTTGCGTTAAACAATTTGGCTGGCAGATTGAAATTTGCGCGTGACTTAAGAGAACGCGTCGCGAAAAATCGCGACCAATTTCAGATCTACTCTGGAAATTAAATTCCACCACCATATTGAATAACATACAAACGCATGTACGACGATGGAATTTAATAGAAAAATTTAGACGCATTATTTTAATCGCCTGCTTCAATAAAAAAAGTTGAAGCGCTGTGGTGAACGCGATAATTACTTCAATAATCGTCTATAGTTTGCAGTGCACGACTACTTTTCTCGTTGTACTTAACGTTACACGCTAACAACGTCTCATACATAATATACTCGTCGCGAACTGGGTTAGTCGGTACACAAAGTAGACGCAACGATTTACTTTACAAGTTAAACATAGAGAGAGCACTGAAATCCGATTTTGCAGGGAACCGAAAATTGTTCCAGCCAACCGATGTACATCAACCTGCGCTATACGAGTTCGGATCATAAGTAATAAGTACGAAAGAAGAGAGGAACCATCGGCGAATGTTCGAGTCTAGTAACAATTTCCAAGCAAAGTCCCGACGATTTATTCACCGATCTCACTCGGAAATCTCCAGGTATCACGATTTCCCGGCCGCGAAAAGTCGTCTGCGAAACGTATGTATTCCCATCTCCCCGATACAGTCCATATGCAAACGAGGATGCAGTTTGTTTGGATCTGTTCCATCCAAACAGTCGCATCCGTACATGATCACGAAACGCGTAGACGTACGTGACTGTATATATACGTGTATATGTACGCGTTGATGTATATACAGGATATCCCAGAGGTGCGCGTGGTAGTGTGCGGAGTCGGTTTACCTCGGTCGACTCTCTTATCCAGCAGAGGGAAAGGCAAAACACCGTGAGAGGATACATATGTTCCGTGCAAGCGGACCGGTAATCGATCATGGAAATACCGTGTAAAAAGTATGCCGTGTGGATGTGCCTGGCCCATCGGTCTCCGAGTGTCAAACGAGAATTAATAGTTCGCCGAGAGTAATGTACAATGTGTACTAGGCCGGCTGGTACACGATGAATAAAGATGAGAGACCCCCGATGGACGAAATCGCTTCATCGATGTTGAAGAAACAAAGGGCAAAAAGAGGACGGCGTGTATAATGGGAGAGGGAAAGGCGAAGACGAGAGATGGGAAGTCGAAAAGGGACGGAGAGTGAAATTAATAATCGAGGTGGATCACACGATGGCCATAGCCGGCCGGATCGGAGGCAGAGGGAAGCGGAGCGATGGAGGGGATGGAAAATTTAACCTGACCTTTTTGAAATTCTAATTTCATTGAAAGCACTTCGAAGCAAGCGGATTTTCATTTTTTCTCGGTACCCCCTCCGCCCCCTTTCTTTCTGCAGCTTGTTTTCTTCGCGTTTTTTTCATCTTTTTCTTTCCGGTCTCAGCTCGTTTCTTCCTTTTTCCTCTCGCTCTCTATGTTTTACAGGCGGCGTCGGTAGCAGACGCGAAAGACGGAAATAAACGCTTTGACGAGCGGTAGCCGCGCGGACGGGGCTCCCTCCGCTAAAAAGATTAATGAGGAGAGATCGTTTCAGGGACTTCAATTTTATTAAAGGCGGTTCAAAGGGAATCCTTCGATAGGAGGTGTATCCCTTCGTCCTGTTCACCCGAAAGGATTTTAAAGCCGAATAGAAGCTGGTGGGTGGGGCGGGGCGCGCAAAAAGAGAAATCGGGACGGTGTTGTATCGCGAATGGCAAAGAAAATCCCGGCATTGTGTGGGAAATGCAGCGTAGACAATGCGTGAACAGAGTCGCCGCCGCATGGGAGATATCATGTGCTTCGGAAATGAACTGAGGATTCCCCGGCTATAGACGTCTGAATGGCGCTCCAACTGTTACCACTTTCAATTATTTTTCGCGTCTTTGCATGCCAATTATTGGAGAAGCGTAGCAAGGTTTGCAACCGCCAAGGCCTGAGGTGCTTTGTTCCTTCCCTTTTAAGCATAAATCGTTATGGTAATGGAAAAATAAAGCAGCACGATTGTTACAGATCGCAGAGAGCAGTCGGTGTTTCACGAGAGATTAATAAAGAATTAATGAACAGATAGTAACGGCGAAGCGTGTACTCTATGAAGTTGAGTGTCCAATCAAAGGTTTATCGCGTTCTCTACAATTATCCAACTTTCCTCCTGTTTATTAACATTTTATCTCTTTGACTACGCTTCAAGCAGGAACCATTCGAAACGCATGAGACACGAGAAAGCAATCAAAAACACGATGAAATCTTCGCAAATGGGATCCAACGATTCAAAATAAGGTACTGGAGATATTTATAGGGTCACCCGGATATTAAACCAGCAATCACTCAAACTTCTCTTGCTAGTAGTATTAGAAAAACATTGCTTCGTTGATTTCAATAACAAAATACTGATCGTTTCAGCTGGAATCAGATTGCTACGAAAATCGTGTACCAATATAAATTCAGGAGAGATACGAGGAAAATATTTAGACTGTTAGATATATTAAATAAAATGCACGCTAAAAACGGATCCACGAGATCTTCATCACGTCGTACCGAGTTTCGTTACGCAACGCCATAAAATAATACCGCAGGCTCGAGTTCTCGAGGATACCATGTAACAGGCGGAAATTTCATACACGGTGCACCGTGAAAGAGGAACCTCCCAACGACGGAACGATAAATAACGAGGAATTACGATAGCGCGTCGATCGAACCAGGATTCGACGCTTTTCCCTTTGCAAAAATCGTCCCGATACCGTGGCGTCGGGAACCAACGCCAATCGACGGGCGAGAAACTTAAGGATAGTATCCATCGATACAGAAAGAAAAGAGCGATGCTCTAAACGCGCCCGCGGCGGCGGCGGAGCGTGAAGTTCCTAACAATTCCCATTTTATGCACTCCAGATTCCGCTGTGTCGCCCGTTTCTTTTCCACCCAGACGCTCCCTCTCTGTGTACGTAATTCTCGTAGCCGCGATAGCTCCTTTGTCCCTATCCGCGTATCCTAGCCACAGAGCCGAAGCTACCTTTCACTTTGATCGCGACGCATCCCCCCGGTTCGGCAACTTCCACGGGGCTTCTTCTTCCTCGTCCCTTTTTGCCAACGACAAGGCTGCCTTGGACGAGCAGTTTTCTGTTGATAATTCCCCTCGAGCGGATTTTTCGCGGTGTACTCCATTGTATCGCACGCGTATTACTAAAAATGTTTACGCTTAAATTGAATCAAGCGCGGACTGAATTAAAAAAAATTCTCTGCGGGTTATACTCGAATCTCTGACTGTAATTAAAATCAATTTTCAGGTAACGTTGATGGAGATCCAGAAAGATAGAGGGAGCAGAGAAAGAGGGAAGGATAAACAGCACGAGGGATACGTACAGAAAAGCGAGGGATGAGAAATAATAAGCGATCCCGCTTCGGAAACTTTCTAGTCCTTTAAGAACATCCGTGGAGGCGTAACACGAAAGGTGCACGATCCTCCTTGGTCGCGACGATGCACCCGGCCCCCGATGTCCATTATACAAAGCTGCCACGAAAACTTGAGGCAAGGAGAATAAAAAAAAAGAGACACGAAAGGAGGGACGAAGGGAAAAGAGGCAGACGAAAAAACGATGGGGAAAGGAAGAAAGGAAAGAACGGCGGAGGGAAAGGAACAAAAAGTTTTCAACGCGCGAGCGAGATGTCTGCTCGCTCGCTCGCACGCTTCCGCAAAGATTTACGCCTGGCCGTCTGTAATTTAATACAGGATACTTTGCCGAAGTTCCTTCCAGGAGTTCCCTGTTCTGTTCGCGCGGCCCGCGGAACGTGAGCTGACTTTGTGTCCTGGCGTATCGCGAGGAAGGGGAATAAAAAGGATAGAGGAGTCTGTAGAAAAAAAGAGCGAGACGAAGCTGCAAAAAAAAAAAAAAAAAAAGTAAAAGGAGACGACAGCAGCGGAGAAGAAGGAGAAGCAGGAAGCGGGAGAGGCGTGAAAGAGATGCCAGGTTGTGCTCGCGGTGTCGTTATTCACGGGCTCGAACATCTAATTACGATGAAAGAGGCTGTCCACGTAGCGGGGGCTGGATGAAAAATTCAATATGAAACTGTAATCGGGAGCTCTGTCTTTCTCCACGGATTATTATCGCGGCGCCTTGGCCGCCTTCTACGTTTCCAGCCCCGGTCCGTGATTTATAGTCGGCCGGCGCGTAACGCGCATCGGTTGAATAATTTTCTCTATCGGGCCCAGCCCTTGATGTACGATACTTTCCCATTCTCATCGATCTCCAAGTGTCAAACTGGTATTAGAATCGGTGGAGTGGCGTACGATGTCTTATCGAGTTCTCGTCGACGGGGATCTAGCCCCATCTAGCCTTCCCCCTTCGACGAGTTCAGCAGAGTTTGCGGAGACTTGCGGGAGTAAAAGTCTATTTACACGTATAACAACGACACGTATCCGTTCGACTTTTCCAAATTACATTGGCAACACTATCGTTCCCTCTTGTTTAATCTTTAATTAACGCGTGATCATTCGATCGACCGCTCGTACGTGATAATTGCGCGACACATTCGGTGCAATATTGACATGGATTTGTGTTGGCCGTTGAAAAATAATAATAGTAGTTGTACGCGGCAGCGGCATAATAATAACGAAATGGAATTTGCGGTCAGCAAACTATGACGCAACACGAGTAATTAAGGATTAAATGCATTTGTTCACGATGGAATTAAATTGTTTCTACACTGTCATAGAATCGTTGTTGTGCAAGCGAGAGACACTGTTGGTGAAAATGTTTTTAACTAGGTGACGGATGTAATTAAGATCCACAGACTTTATAATCGTCTATACGTTACTACACCTTAGATCAGCTCATAAAAATACTGATTTTTTTCTAGGTGGTTTAAGATAATGGATAAAGAACAAGAAGCTTAGTCTGAAGAGCATGTAGTTCCACGAAAATGCAGTGTAATAGAATACGAAGAGAGATTGCGAAAGAACAATTCAGATAATTTGATTAATATCGACAATGTAATTTGAAAGTTGATCTTAATTGTTTGTCATTGAGTTTCATTTATTGTCTCCTAGCAGTCTGTTTATAATAATTGTTATATCGAATATTTCAGATCAAAGGGAAAGATTGTAACCAGACATAATTTCTCCCAGAAGCAAATGGACTTAAATTATTAAACTGCTGCAGATAGAGAGCTAATGAAACCAGTAAATTGGTAGGATAGAATTTCATGAACTCGTCTTTTTCTCAGGAAATGCTTCAACGGAGTATAAGTACAGCACCCTGGTGACACTCTTAATTGCAGAGTCGACACGAATTTCCACCCTGCAAGACGACAGTACTTCCTGGAAGGGAAATCAAAGGAGGAACGTCGAAAGCCCTCGACCACCTACAGGCAGCTCTCTAGTCCAATAAAACAAATCCTCGATCAAATCCCGCATCCAGTTCACCCGGTAAGTTTCTATCCGCGCGCTAATGATTCCCCGAGTCTTCGCAAAAGACCCTGCTCGCGATCTCGTTCTCTGCTATGATGATTGTTTATCTCGCTGCGACGTCACGTTGAAGACGAGCGAGATTAGACGTCTCTCTGCTGTGACACGTCAGAGAGACAAAAGGGAGAGGCCGTTAAAAATCTGTCTTCCTTTTTTCAGGAGCACTTCGTTAGCATAACAACGATCCGCGAAGGACACGTGGACGTTCAGCGGAACGGAAAAACGAGGGAGGCGAGCTTTCTCTGTTTAGGAAACGGGAAACGAAACCGTGCTGGCACGACGATAACGTCGAGGAATTTTCACGTCGCGGCCCTTAATAAAACTTACGAAACGCACGAAACGTAATAAACGAGGGACGTGTATAGGTTGATACACGCGGCCAGGCGACTGACCCACTTTTTCCAAGATGTATGAATATTAGTTTAACGAACTCTCACCGCGACGGAGATAGCTGGCGTTCTGTTTTTTCTTTCTTATTCTCTCTGTCTCTTTCTCCGTCTCTGTCTCGTCCTTCCTAGCTATATGGGCACATATGTACATATATACGTGTCGCGTCTCGCACGGCTAGCCTGCACAAATTTTTTCCTCTTTTCCAGGTTAAACGAGCCGCCTCTAACGTCGACCTGGTAATCAACCGCCTTATTTTCGCAGCTTACACGGACGCTCTTGCATTTTGCGTCGCGCCATCGTACGAAGGCTTATCGCTAACCGTGATGTCTCTAGCATGATACTTTTCCCTTAGAAATCCTGCGTTCAATGGATTACCCGATGTCGTCTGATTATACTCGTAGTGTTTCATACTAGGGAATTCTGATGGATGAAAGGTTTAAATCTCATAATAAGAACCTTGAATCTCACAAAGAACAGATTATACGTCGCAGTTCTATTGCGAGTTTGTTTTCCAGAGTGAGCATTAGCAAATGGGTCAGAACTAAGCGCAACGAAAAGGCAGAGAGTGCAACAATAAAAAGGCAATACAAGGGCTGCAAGAAATGAAGAAAAGACGTTTAAGGGCGCAAGAAAGATTAGCCAGCAATAGAAGATTATCTTTCATATATTCAGAGTAGAATGTGAAGACAACTGCAAGGAAGAGGACTGCAAAGGGAAAGCTGTACTATAAAGTACTTTCACAACTTTTCCTACATTTCTTTGAGAACTACTCGCAACACTTCCTCCGCACTGGAACCGTTTAACAGCTGAACATTACCTTCTCCACCTGACATATAAGAAGTCTGCACAAAGCTTAAGCGTAATTAGCTTGGAACATGATTAAGACAGCCGTCACCTCCAGCTTGGCGCGTTTCGCGCCGCGGTTCGATCGCGGTTCTCCGACCAGAAGGGAAATCGGATCAACGCGGCTCAGGGTAATAATTCATGCGGAGAACATCGGAAACGGTCGGAACGTCTGAATCGCATATCCGGCCGAAATGGCCGGATACGAATCGGGTGTCAGCTCTGGGGATCCAGCGGGTCGATCGCTCGATAATACACGACGTAATAGAGCGTCGAGCAAGCTACAACGAGAATCCGTTGTGTATCGGCTGGCTTCAAGGTACCTCGAGATGTGCCCGACCAGAAGCTTCTACGCCACGCGCCACGCTTCAGGATTTGCGAGTGGACACGTGTACGCACCGGCCGAGCCTTTGGCACCATGCTCTTAGCATGGAATTAACGACATTGAACCTACCAGATCGGATGTAATACTTGATGCAAGATCCCTCAAATTGTCAATGGATCCTTTGTCTTGTAATCTCTTCAACGAGAATTCTCTTTTCTGAACGCAAAAGACTGATCGATGGATCTGTGAGTATCGAATTGAGTGTCGTTTAAAGAAGTCAAAAAGATCTTGAGCTATTTGTCGAAAACAAATTGATGGAAAATTCGACTGATGCAATTCCTTTGCCAGTTTATAGGAAGTACCCGAGTGACGCAGCGCGCCCTGCACACGCTGTTGGTAAAAAGCGAGCTCTGAACAATCAGCAAGAATGTATTCGGTACGGAAGAAGCTCAGCTGCCGCCCAGCGGGAAACTCTTACCAGACAATCAGCGCAATCTTCGCTTAATTACGAAATGATTTCTCTCGCTGGCAACGCGCGGCCTCTCGTAATCGATTTGCGAGCATCGGGCCAGCGCTTTTCAATTAAAACTTTTTGTCAGCGCGGGAGGAGCGTCTGGGCGTCGGTAGAACGCGTCCGTCCCTCGCGACGGTCATCGAAGGAGAAGGAGGCTCGCGCGATTAATTCGAGCGCTGCGCGTTTCTGTTACTCGAGGATCGGAGCGGCCAACAGCGTCGACTGGGACACGTACGCGTCGTTGCGAGAGAGAGTTTACGAGGGCGGTGCATCCAGCGTTATCTGTCGCCGCGCGATGCGCCACGGAGGGCCGACAACAGCTGCGACGATCGTCGGGAAAAGATACGGCGATGCGCAGTGTTTTAACTCGATTTAGAATTACCGAGCGCGGACACGTGTATACGTGTATCCCCTTGTTGCGCGTTCACCGCGGCTATTAAAGCCGCGGCTTTAGCTGACCTCCGCCGATATATTTCCCGTGGAGGCCAGTAAACGTTGCAGTAAGTTGCTCGCGGACCTGTCGATCGACGCTTTACGTTCTTGGACCGCGCGGACGAGCTCCGTGCATTCTGGGAACTGACCTCGACGCTCCATTTCAGATTACGTCTTTGATACGTAAACCTTCTCGTCGCTATTACCAGTGGCGAATTAGAAGATTACTGTATTTTAGGGTTGCGGACACAAGGGGTAACGTGAACTCTGATTTACTCTGAGAAGATTGCCGTGAGATGCCAGAGGACGCTTGATGGTAATGGTCTGGCAACGTGTTGCAGATCAAATGGAAAACAGCATTGTGGATTATTACGTTCCATCTATGCTTCTTGATACTATTATTAATAGAATTTCTTAAGGTTCTAGAAACTAGAGATTAAAGTAAACGTTGATATTCTCTGACGAAATTACTATGGGATTTTGGAGGACATCTGAATGCACAGCGGCAACTAGCCGTGTATATTTAATGGAAGGGGAGTATTCTAGATAAGGTAGAACAGGTTATTATCGTTCTATGTTCAGCATCCCTCTCGTCATGATTATTGACGGAATTTCTTCAATTTATAGGTAACTCGAGTAACATCGTCAACCCTCTTACCTCTATTGACACTTGTAAACCTGGAATGGCCGTAATAGTATATACCCAGTGTTGCGGTCCTACACTCGCCAGTAGAAGAATCGTACCACAATTACTGAAATATAATTTCCGATCTACCACTATTATCCTCGCATCTAAGTCACGTTTCTTTTAGAGCTTCCACACCTGGGGTATAACCTGACTTGTCGAGAAACTGTAATCCATCCTTAATCGATACACACGGTCGATGAACAGAAGCAATAGGAAGACAAAGGGGAGAAGAATCACTCAAACTAGAAGGCGATCAATCATCTAATCAGCGACCCGGGGTATCTGACGGCGCAGCGGGCCACCCTAGGAGCCAGTCCCACCCCGAAGGTTGGAAACAGCGGAATTCCACTAAAGCGTAACCTCGTTCCATCGATAGAGGAGGAGCTGCAAGAAAATACAGAGTAACTCGATCCCCGCAGCCGGATCGAACAAAGAGGCTCTACCCGTGGGCGCACAGGGTGGAACGGGCTCTCGCTCTGCTCGATATCCTTTTTTGCACCGGAAACTGGGTACCGCATACCCGGTCGCGGAGTCGGCTCTTATTAAAACGAGCCACGCTGTGTAATTCTTCGCGATCCACGTTTCAAAGGGCGGTGAACTATAACGATTTCATTAGTCCTAGCCCGCGACGCGGAATTCCCGTGCGCCGGCAGTCCCTGCGAGCCGTTTCATTCGGATTCCCTACCCGGGTTCACGGCCAATGAAAATGCGATCGGGCTTCTGCTCGAGGGCCTCCTCTCCCGGCACGTTTCCCGCTCTGGCCGGAGGCTGGCCCGATTAATCGTCGACGGAGGCGTGTAACAGAGACCGGAGGGTCGATTTGTCCCGGGTAAAAAGAAATTGTCCCCTCGTTTCTGTTCTACGTGGTTTCCGTCTAATTAGAAACTTAATCGTAACCGTTTGCTCTTTTTAGGCAGACGAAAACAGCCGCCCGAAGACACCCACGGCGTCCAACGGAGTCCCACGGAGGATTTTGTTTGTCCGCTTTATGGTATTTATTTACAATTTCATCGTGTACCATAGAATTCACAAAGTTTTTAGGGGAAGAGTAAGTTACGAGAGTTCCAAGAGCTAAACTCCGCGAGAACTGTAACGGTTTTTCTTTTTTTTTCCTCCGCAGAACTTGGGATTCCCACGGTTTACAGTCGTTTAACCGGGTACGCGCTCCAAAGGAAAGGAATAATTATCAACGACGGTGAAACGGCTCTCCCGGTGAAAAAGTTATTAAGGCCAGGGCATTTCAGTCGGTACGATCGCGAGGGCCCTCCGTGCGCAATAAACGCGGGGCGCAACGAGTTAACCGCAATGGTGCCGTTTCCTGCCGGAAGCGTTGACCAGGGTATCGTAAAGAAGTTCCGAGAAGCCTCGAAAATGTGCTCGCCGCGAGGAGCGACTTCTTTTCCATCCGCGTGACTCGAAGAAATTGAATCCACGGTCTCGAATGGGAAACAGCGCGGTCTGGCAACGTTCGAACCCGGTGGACATCTCGAAGCCATCTCGACGAGGCCATTAAAGAGATCAACGAGGTAATAGGATCATAATAAGAACTGGCAAGTCTATCGGAATGCCCCAGCCACTTTTCCTGCCGCCGTTCACAGTAATTTAAAGGGCCGGCCATTTTCTGTAAATTATAATAATACTTTAAACAGGGTGGCTACTTAATCGACGGTGTAATTGAATTTCGCAGAGTATCCGCGGCTAGTCGAGGAAAGCCCGCGAACGCTCGTGGTGTAACGTAAACGCGACGTAACGAATTTCTGATGGGATAGTAAAGTTCTACGTTCACGAGCAGGAAACCATTTCTCAAGGGAACCTTTGGGCACCGATAGCAGAAGAAAAGAAGGGGAAAGAAAGGAGCGCTGTTGGAAGTTTCGCAGAAACGTAATAAGTCTGGCGAAGATTAGACGGATAAGAGGGAACCGTCAAGACGTCCACTTCGCGAGATAAGATTCGGCAGGGGGACGCTTTGAAGCCTTTCGTATCGGTAATGCAACTTTGACCGACCTGGTCGCGCAACCTCGAAACGCTCAATTGCCGGGTCCTGGTATAAACCGTGCAACGAGCCGCCTACGCGGCGGAAACGAAATGGAAAAATCGACCGGCCGCGAAACCCGGTGAGACGATCGATCCTCCTCTCGACGATTTCTCTATTGTATTGGAAATACCTCGAACGATTCGTCACGGGAAACTATAACTGGATCGATGAAGGAAAGGAATATGCATGCGACAAGAATGGGTAACGAGAAATGGTAGAGGAAGAACGGTAGACAAAATATAAAAAGAGCATACCGATTTTAATCCTTTGCGCTCCGTTTCTTCCTGGACGTTAGCAATAGAAATTTTAGCGAAAGCTATTTTAGCAATATTTTAGCAATAGTTTTTGTCGCTAACGTCTCCCAGCAATAGAAAACTTCAGGAAAACATGCCTTTCTCAGAAAGCTACGATGGAATAAGTTTAACCCTCGTAATCACTAATCAATGCTGATGTCCCCTCAAAAGGGTCATCCGAGTGCAAAGGGTTGAATGAAATAAAATTCGTGAAAGAGATATATAACGCGATTAATTCGTATCCCGTTATAGGGAAACCGTGTTATAAGAGCATCACGTTGTAGAAGGGTTGACTGCAATGTTTGAAGAAGCAGAAATTCAATTACGAACTATGCTAGGTAACGATCGAAGAACCTGAACCGTGTACAGTTTACGACCGACAGAAAAGAGCAACCGATGACTGTACATTGTTGGCGTTAATGATTACTTGTTCCACGTCAACCGGGAGAACTCCGAAGGTCGTTGCAGCGGTGTCTGAGGGGTAATTCGTTCGTTCGTGAATGAACCTGGCGATGACTGGAGTCTCGCCTTTGCCGCGGATTGATATTAATGAATAGGGGAGACCTTGTCATTGTCTGGGACTAATTGTTCAAGGTGTATTATGTTGAGCGTGTGTTATGATTACAGCGCGAGCAGCAATTTGCTGCCACGAAAATGGAGGTGTCCTCGTTAGGCGTAATTATATTATGTAACGTTCAGCACACCGTGCAAGTAAGAAGCGTCTGGATGTCACCGGTTCGTAATGATTTTCAATTACAAAAAGGCGTTTCCGATTCCCAGCTGGTTCAACCGCCAGCTGCCAGCCACGTCTTTATCGCGGACGGAATCTAATTAGCCGAGCCCAGAGCAGCAGTTTAATCCGCGAAAGTAAACGCGCCTATTGTCCAGAAGTTAACACTTCATTAAATAGGGTCTCCGTTGGATCGCGGGCAGAGCAGAGAGACAGCGTGGAGCGGCGTAAAGATTTATGGCTCCCTGAATTGACGGCTGGGACACGGTGCTATGCGATCGTGGAATCCGTCTTGGAAACTCGTGCACGAACGGAAGAATGCCTGCAAACTGTCGGCGCGGACACCTGGAGAACGAGAATCTGAACAAGATTAGGCTAGTTTCCAAGTCGGCCATGCCGCGCGCGCTAGACACTCCGCCAGGGCGAGACCGGCCCCTAATGATCGCTCGCATTTGTCGAATTTAATTCCGGATACTCGATCCCTAAATGCTCCGGGGCGAGACGAGAGCCGCCTGCCGTTTGGAATCGATTCGTACGTATCCCTGCCACGGAGTTTAAGGGTTCAGATAGTTATCGGGGACCCGGCTAAAAACGATAGTAACCATAGGAGACGGGAATGAAATACTATCTTGACCTTATTTGCGAGCCGAACGACCCCTAGACCCATTCCCAATGAATTGCTAATTTGGACTGATGTCTAGTAAAACAACACGAAACTGGTCATTGTACGTGGAAAGCATTGTACTTTTAATACTTAATGTGAATCACTGTCTATTTGCCCTACAGATAAAAATACAGAGTGAAAGGCAAGAGAACAGATAAGGCTTAGCAGAGATATAATTTATAGCCAATGCAAAACACTTGAAGTGGCTTCACGGAGTACCAGTGTTCCACGGAGCATGGATTGGAGAACGACTGGGTTAGATGACTATTACTATTAAATTATCGTCCACTATTTTATGCCCCATTTGTGGAATTTCTCAGTGACACGAGTCCTCTTTTTTTCCCTTCAGATTCTTCATGGAAGAAGTCGTTCCACCGAGCAGCCATCGCCGTCATGGCAAATGAATTACTCCGTCAATTCAGTGACTGAGAACAGCGAGGTGTACGTACGATGGAAGCGTGGAAAATAATTAGCGGAGGCAGTGCGTGCACGGCAAGCGAAGAAGAGACTAGCGAGGGCCAAGAAACGGCCCGTCGAAGAGCCGCGCTTGGAAGTCTCGCGCGCGCGTTTATACCTCTCGCGAGCGACGTTAATCCATTTTCAGATAACCGTGCTCGCTGCTCGCCTAACCGTAACAAACCGGCGCGCCTCTGTTCTCCCCCCCACCTCCTCCTCAGCCGCCCTTCTGTACGGACAGAACGACACGGCAACTAGCCCTTTTACGAATTTTAGTGCCACCCAGCGAGTGTGTCCTCTTATGAAAACCCTTTAAGCTTTAAATGCGCCAATCCCCGATGCTGAGATTTTTACGTCAGCAAGGAGATATAATCCAGAGGAGGTAAATTGCGCGTGAACGAAGTATGCGCCTCCTGTTTAGCGTCACCGTTAAGAATTATTGCTGTGAATTGAATCGATAACTTGAGGGAGAGATTGATCTCTCTGAGTTCAAAATGGAGAAACTATCACAAGCACCATTCCTTGTGATTGGAGATAGCTGGTAGTAGCTAGTTTTATTTTCTTTATGAACGAAGCAAAGCTTTAACATATTGTCAACAGGAAAATCAAGATTTTCACAATTTGAGTTCTGAGATTAAAGATTCACATTGAATAGATTAGAAAAGAGGGGAGAGACATTAGATGATTCTAAAATATTAATATTCTTACAGAGTTCATCTTGGAGTATCCACTAGCGACAGATATCAACAGAAACATCTCACATTCTCACAAACAAGTGGAATAAATGATCGCCCAAAGCAGTAAACATTATCTTGAGTTGGCAAGAAAGAAATTTCGGTTTTTGAAGTTGCCAGGAAGATGGCAAAAGGTAATCGAACAGAATGGAAGATATTCGACTGATTAAAGTTCATCTTTTGTATGGAAAAAATTGAGTTTTGTTGCAGACTATCGCTGCCTCCAACAACGTACACGATCAATAAACCAACTAATTGACAAAGTATTCGTTACTCGAATACTTTTTAACCAGCACTACGGAAGAAAAACATGCGTAGCAACTCAAAAGAGCACGAAGCTCGAGTAACGATTGAATCCGCCTAACAGCCGACCGCTGCAGGCTTTTTTGCTATGAACTGACGTTTACACCCAGTATTTTCAATTTCGAATATCATTTCACGGCACGCTGCTCCGACGCGAGATACACATTTCACGCATGCACAAGTTGACGCGGTTTAACACCCAAAGAATTCCCCGTTTGCACGACACCGCATTTTATTCATGCCTAATGCGTACGCGAGAAATAATCAAAGATTCCTCTCTCGCCTCGATGAAAATCAGTCGCCAAAACAGGTGAACTTTCGATCAAAGATAACCGCGATGGCGGATGCACGACTTGATCAAACCTCGACGATCTTGGCTCGATGTATATACATATATATACATTTTTTTTTTCATTTCTTTCCCTTATTTCTCTCTCCTTTTGGTTCGCAGTTGCGCAATCTTCCCCCGTGCTTTGAACGGTCTCGTTTCACCGTCTGCTCCGCTCCTTCGAGCAGATTTATTCTATTTATTCGCTCGACCTCGAGGGAAGTCGGCCGATTACGTCGAAATTCCTTCTCTAAAGCCCTCCGAGCCGAGACCCCTTTCCACTCTGTCTCTCCTTTCTCTCTCTCTCTCTCTCTTTCTCTCTCTTTCTCTCCTCTCTCTCTCCTCTCTCTCTCCTCTCTCTCTCTCTCTCTCTCTCTCTCTCTTGTACTCTTCCAACCCAGCTTCGAGTGTTTACTCGCGTGTTCGAGTTCTGTCAGTATCACACGCTCTCCGCCAAACAAATCGATCGTCTCCTATCGCCGCCTCTTTTCGCCGATTTTCGCCCGCCTTTCGACTCGACCGATCCCCCGGGACCACGAAGCTTCTCAGCTCGTTCAGAAACGGGGAATCGTGAGATTGACTCGCAGCGCGAACAGTTTAAACCTCCTCGGTTCCAACTCACTTCGTCGAAAACCTTAGCAACGTCTTTGCTCCTAGATTGAAAAAGGCGAGAGAAAAAAAGAAAGCAAGGGGGCGAAGGTGCGGGGGATGAAACGAAAGGTACTTACATGTCCAAGGATCGGCCACGTTGAACGACCGGCCTAGGTACACGAAGATTCTCGTCGCCTGGTGCGAGGAGAGCCCGGCTTGGCAACCGATGGAGCCGCGCGTGTGAACGTCCTTCGACACAACGTGCACGCTTATCCGGGCCTCAGAGCCGCGTCTTCCCTTCTACCGCGGCGTCGCGCCCCGTCATCCCTCGTCGCCGTTTGCTGCCCTCGCGCTGAGAGTAGTCCCTTCGTCACTTTTCCACCGCAAAAGTCTCGAATAGTCGTCTACCCCGGCACAAAACAGAAACATACAATATTCCCTCTTATCTTTCCTTCAAGGGCTGGTCCCGACGTGTCTCGAGGAAAGGGTGGTCCCTCGCGTTCCGAAACGAGGAGGGCCCCTCTGTTTCAGAGCCTAGCCCGCCGCTGCGTCGAGGGACGCGAGAAAACAGAGGGTGGAAGGGTGGCGAGATACCACGACGAGAGGCAGGTCAGTGCGTCGCCGGAGGATGCAGCCTGACGCGAGGCCAGCCACGCTGCTCGAACATCGACACCGTTTTATCTATCCCTGCACCGGATGGCTTCCGGTCGATCACACAACACACGATCCTCGCGGGCGGGTAAGATGGCAGAAGAACGGAGAGTGCTGGCAGTGTGTATATACTCGGCTCACTCGGAACGCGACGACCGACGAGGACACCGAGGAGAAGAGGAACCGTGGCGGTCGGACGAACGAACGTACGAACGTAGGCGGTTGAAAGCACCCCGGAGTGAAGGAGTAGGAGTAGTGCGAAGAAGCAACGGCGAAGAGGGGGTGTACCAAGCGGGTGTCCAGGGTGGGGAGAACGATTTGGGTGGCGGGCGACGGACCGGAGGGTGGCTCTGAGGCCCGGTGGTTGTGTGCGCGCTCTTGCTCTTGCCTGCCTTGCCTGTCTACCAGTCTGCTGCTTTGCCTGCCTCGAAGGCTTGCCTGGCTGTCTGGCTAGCCTGCTCGCCAGCTACCTCGCGTTTGCTTGCCTCGCCTCGTCTTTGCCGATCTACCCTCCGCACCTCTATTCCTGCCCCCCGTCTTCGTCGCTCTCTTTCTAGCCACCCCGACACTCTGTCCGTGTGATTGCACGCGTGTGCGAGTCTACGAGTGTACGTGTCTCTCTTTGGCTGCGCAGGACACGCCGCGCGACCCGGCCAAACCCAGAACCCGGCGTGTAGGTACCGCGGGCTCGCATTCGAGCTCCAGCCACCCCAGCTGCTCTATCCCCACCAGACCGGTGAAACCCCCTCGATCAGTAGCGTGTCGAGCGATCGCTGGGCCATGGCGATGAACTCTGTAAATTGAAGGATGTTTTCAGATTTTATGTTGCTAATAAATTATAACGATCTACGGTTACTTGGGACATTGCACGTTATTTTTGAATCCTCGAAACGGCCGGTGGAAGGGCGATTCGTTCATCAGTTTTGAATCGCACGTGTTCCAGTGAAATTTTTGCCATCAATTTTTGGTATTTTTCAAGGATACTTTATTTGCAGCTTTAGCTGTTGCGATGAAACCGAGAAATCAATATTTAAGAGTTTTGGAAACATTTCAATATCCCAGGGTCAAGGATTTGCTGAAAAAGGTATTTTATAGATTTTATGGAGTTGAAATTAGAGACACAAGTTGGAGGTGCGTTAGGGGGGAAAGCAATTTAACGCTGAATCTGTACGATTTACCTTCAAGTGCGGCGGAGTGACGAGAGGTAGAGGCGAGTGGACGATTAACGGGGCGAGTTGACGACGCGTATCGCAACAGGGGAATATTAGTAAAATTTTATTTCGAGCACGCGAAAACCGGCTATTACGCTCTAGACGGCGAGAAGAGAAACTGTTCGAGGCTGCTCGAGAAGAAGACGTGGCTCGTCCTAGTTTTCCTTTCCCTGGTCACTTCTCTGTTCCACGCGTTGTTTCTTGTTCCTCGCCGTTGGTGGCTGAACATTTCTCTCCTCTCTCGAATGGCCTGCAATCAAATACGTGCGCGCATAAATGGACCGTTTCCAGCCGAGTCGAGAATTTT
Organism: Xylocopa violacea; assembly: GCA_963969225.1. Lineage (NCBI taxonomy): Eukaryota > Metazoa > Arthropoda > Insecta > Hymenoptera > Apidae > Xylocopa > Xylocopa violacea. The sequence goes on from CAXAJV010000004.1 coordinate 30,737,627, forward strand.
AGGCCGTTCGAGGCGAATGTATCGGTGATAATTAAAAGAAAACCGCGGTGCACGCCAGCCGTGTTCAAGCTGTATTCGTTCAACGATACGAGCCGCATAAATTCGATCGACAAGAAGGGAACGGTGCGTGACTTTCTTCCGGCTGATTAATTAAGAAAGATAACCGTCCGTTCGAGGGGATAACAATTATCGATATCAAAACGACGTTGATAGAGCATCGTTAAATGATTCGAGCGGGAATTATCGATTGCGACCCGCGGCAGTTCGTCTCTCTTGAATTAGTTAGACAACAAGCCACAAAGCTGGGCCTCCCTCTACCTCCACAAACCCCTCCGCAGCCCGACCCCTCTGTGATGCTAAGTAATTGCTGCGTCGCTAACGAAATGTTACTTGTATAAATAAACCGTTAACGGAAACGGTCTGACCCGACGAACAGAAGTTCGGTTTGCAAGGCTTGCGTCTTTACACTTGGGTACGAAGTCCGTGGGGTTCCAAATATTGTGCCATATAGCAGCCTTCACGACTGTAGTGTAAGTACAGCGTGCACATACTGAATTTTTTGTAATTATACACAGCGAGCTATCTAAGATTAAAATCTAAAATGTATCCGTTGCTTCTAACGACGCAAACAAATGTGTAAATAAAAAAAGAGTACACATTATCAAAGGGATAAATGCTATGTCAAGAATGATCTTTACGCGATCGCGTTTTCTAGATCATAGATTTTTTAAGATTTGTAAGGAATGATTATGAATGATTCTTCAATTCAGAAGTAATCCGTAAACTCTGATGCACGTCGAATAGCTTTGAACAAGTAACATCGCAAAGTGGTTACCACGCAATAAAAAAGAACAATGGTCGGAAAAATCGGAAGGGTTGATGGTTACAAAAACTGACGCCGCGTTGTGTATCTTCGTGCACACGGAACGGTTAACAGGGTAAACAGAGGGCCTTAACAAACCTGTATTTACACGCAGGCGAAAGATATCCGCCGCTGTTTCAGCCGTTTCATAATTTATCGCTCGGAGGAGCGGAGGCTGACGTGCGCGATGCTGGGCCGTCATTTCGCCCGCGACAATACCGCGAGATTGTCCCGTCCCCCTCGAACAGACCGCATAATGATACTAAATTTCATGCGACGAGGCTATAGCACTTGGAGCGTGCCAGCGTTTTTAGAAGCCACCATTAAAAAGTATCCGCCAAGCGTGCGACCGTGCGAGATCTAGGGTTGGTCCCTTAATTGCGCGTCGATGCTTCAGAATGTAAATCTTAGAGACTGGATAGGCGGCCGTACCTCTTGTCTGGATTCCAATGTCGTTTTGTTGTTCCTGATGAGGACACTGAACGGGCATATGTCCATGAATGGAGAACAATTAAGTCGTAACATCTGTATTCCTCTTAATTACAATTTGGTGTCTGTAGATCCCATTTTTCCTTTTTTCTCGTCCTCGTTTTATCTGAACGTTAAGATGAAATAAAGGTACTACATATAAAGTTAAGAAAGATGAGTAGTTTAGTGCACGTTATGGGAAACTGTTAAGTTAAATTTGAAACCAGGTTCGTGGGCGATAATCGTCCGTCACTTTTAAAGTGGTCCCAGGCTCTTGTGTGCCGCCTTACGGCACTAACGACAACGCCAGCCCCTTCCAAACGCCGATTCCACCCCTTCAGCGTGCTCCCCTCTCCAGGTCAAGCTCCGCGATCAGCATCGAGCCGCACCACCGTATACCTATCTCAGCGTGCCGTGCTCACTCGATGAGTCTAGACGAAACACCTGTGTTTTCTCGACGAACAAATCGACTACTTGCCTCTTTCTTTCAATCAACCGTGCAATCCACATAATTCTAAACAAACAAGACAGAGTAATCAGTGATCGAGCAGTTGTGTTTGACATTTTTTGATGCAATCAATTACTTTATACAGCGTTTGATGCATTCATGGTTAAAAGCCAAACCAAATTGATCAAGTCCCACCTTCTATAAAATTCTCGAGTTCGGTACCAGAGCGTACAATCAGTGTTTAACTTTACGGAAACTAGAACGATTGATTTTCATTTATTCTACGGTATTTTCATCTTTATCACTCTGACGAAAGGAATGTTCTTTAGAAATATTAGAACGATGTAAGTCATCATTTTTTACCCAGGGAAAACCTAGCTCTCGCTACATGATTGACGCACTCCACTTCTCCAGCAATGAAATCCGCTTTTTCTTCCTCAACCGGAAAGGCTGACGATCATTCTGTTTCTACCTACGTTTCCACGTGATTCCGCGGAGGCTGATCTCTCCTCGGCCACGTTCTTTTTTTTATCCTGGCCGCTATATAAGAAATCGAGGGTCTCGAGAAAGAATCACCAAACAGTCTCTGGGCATTTGTATCCGACCTATTTCATTGTTGCGTGTTTCCTGAAATATTTAACATTTTCGCAGACTACTTGTTCAGTCGAAGCCATAGTAGCAAAGAAGGGAGAACGTATCTTTGAGATGAAAGCACGTGATGCAGAGGGTCGAACGATCAATAAAGATTTTACAGTTCTCTGGGATTTAGCTTGACGTTTAACTCGCGTGATAGTGTTTTCAGCTCGATGTGCACGTATTCCAAAACAGTTTTCTTCCCGTTTTCTCCATTTTCAGCTTCGAAAAAGTTGGTGCAACCGTTCACCAACTTGCTGATCAGTTTCCAAAAGTATCATACCAAAGGATATACTTCGCTCGCTAGTCGACTCATTGTTTACAGCCAAAGAAAAAGTCGAAGCAGGAAATAAGATGCAATCTTTCTAAAGCAATAAATAAAAAAGTAGTTTCCTCGCATAAGAAAATAGCAAATTAAGAATTTTATCGACTCGTTACCTTCTTATGATTAGAGCCAAACTATATCATGTTTCCCTTGCTGAAGTCCAGTTACCTCCAATCTTCTGCAAACTACCTTACTTCTCTTTACCCGGAAGCTTTTCAATTTTCTTCTTTTCGTACTTCCTCCCGTACACGAAACTCGAGCAAAAAGCCTAGAAATGTAGCGAACGGTTTTCCAATCAATCGAACTCCTTCAACGAAACGCTGGTTGATATACAAAGCGAAGATGTTTCATAAAACATCTACGCTCATACGTTACTTCCATTATTAAACGTTTGTTCTTAGACTCAATCAAGAGAAGAACGTAACGTCCAACTCTCAACCTCGCTTCTTTTCTTAGAATCATACCTTCTTACAATAATTGTTCTATACTATAAGTTACGAGCATTTGATATGTGGTTTTCATAATTCCACAATACAATTTCAAACGTTCGAAAAGACGCGCGCGAGATCTCTTTCCTCTCGAGTAGACGATCGATCGCGATACAACAAGGCAAACAAAAAAAGAGAATGGAAGAGAACCCAGTGCACCAGGCAAAAGTACTTTGAACGATGCTTAATATTAAAAAGTAAAAAAGGAAATTTTCGACAGGTCGCAAGCTTCTATCACAGTTTCTTCGTAGCGTGCATCAATTTCCAGGCACCACTGGATCCTTGTCGGAGCAACCTCTAAAACAGAAACGAATCAATAAGCCGGTGAGAATCGCGGGCAAGAAATATTCGCGTGTAACACGCCAGGCTTTTTTTGTTTTTTAAATGTCGACTAAATTACCGAAGCGCGTGAGAACGCCACGGAGTGGCAGATTTCTTTCGACCTTCTTTTTTCCTTTTTCTTGCAGCTCGTATTACGACGTGGTTCGTTGCGGGACGAACTTAATGCCAGCGTTGGAGAACTCCGCCCTTGCCACCGTGAGCGATCTCGACGCTATTTTCAGCTCAACCCTGAATCTTAATGAGCGTTACAATCATACTGCCGGGGTAAACAGAGCTTTGGGACTGCCGTAGAGATTCTTGGACAATTTTAAGAATCCTTCCACGCACGGGACGCTGTATTGCCTCGCCATAATCTAGTTTTCTCTCCTGCGAAGAATAGTTACAGGTTGTTTCTAAATCTCATTATAAAACGTAGAATTGTTCAGTATAAATATTTTAAAAAATATGCAAGGTATCATTCCACAGAAAGATAATTCTTGAACAAGAAGAGATATCATGGAGAAGGAAAATTTTCCATTGATCCTAAATGATTAATAAATTTGAAACAATTTCATCCCCAAAAGTAAACTACGTTTCCATTTCTTAGCTTTACAGACCGCACTAATATTCGGACACGAATTTGATCACGATCGAACCTCTGGTAAGTTCATTTCCCGCGTATTTCATATTTAAAGAGGACCGCAAAAAGATTTACTCTCCTCGCTGCTGGCGGATCGATGCTATGTGCAAACAGCGAACGCCTCGTGAAAATCGTGCAACGCTTGCATTCATCCACTGCGGGCGTTTATTGCGCGTTACGGGGCGCGGAACGAAGAAAAATGTTATCGGCTTCTCGGTGAGCGAGATTTTTTAGTTATTCGCACGCACCCCTTGCACTTGAAAACTTTTCGTGCTTATTATGCACTAATTACCTCGAGAAACTATACTACTCGCCAAATAAATCACCCGGAATAATGGTTTAAGCAGCGGTGCGATATCGTAACCAGTCACCTTTAATTTTTACTGAAGGAAGCATATTGTTTCGGAACTTTGTTTCTCACTACCATCCATAAATGGTATCTGTTAAATCGAAAGTGATGTACGTAAAAAAGTGTTCTACTCATTGTGAGACTTATATTTTTGTATCGTCGGTATTGGTAGAACGATGGGTCTCATGATGTAGTTAAAGATGTCCCACCGGACATAGCAGTACACGTCATTTAACGAGCAATAAAACAGAGCTCGCAAACAACCGTGGACGTGCAAAAACGCTCGAAAATGTCGTAGAACGGTGTACGTACATAGGGAAACTGGTGTTCGATTGCCTGTATCTGGATGGTTTAGAGATTGAAACGTTGCCCGCGAGAAGGATCGCTTGGATTTATGGTCGATCGAAGTGGCTCCGTGCTTTTTCCTCCTCCCATTTTCTCCTCCGTCCCGTTTTTCCTGCTCCCTTCTCTCTGTCCCTGCATCGACATTGGTCCACAACCCGGCGTAGCGAGAGTATACTTCTTTCCTTGAGTGCCTAGACACTTGTATCTCGAAAGTCCTTGGGAAGTTGAAATCTGTGAAGTTAGCGGTTGAGACTTTAGCGGTGGTATTACACAGGGTTTAGAAATGGACGATAGGTTGTAGGGCATGGGATAGAGGAACGAAATATTCACCGCTCTGAATCTCGTTGAAATCCCTTGGGGCTGCCCGGGCAAGGCGCTTCCGTTGTTAGCTTTCCCCTTTCCACGGACCTAGTTGAAAATACGTGTCCCCGTGTAATATCGATGAAGTCGAAGAATACCTAATTCATTTGTATCCATTCAATCTCATGGGTTATATGCGGGTAACATTTTGGAGAACTCGAAGATTGCCTGAAAAAGAAATAGAATAAGAAAATTATAGTTCAATGAAGTAGATTATAGAAACCAAATATTATAAATACTGCGATTCTTGTGCCGAAAGAATCAGAATTTTCTTCTTATTTTAATAATCTAATCGATTATAGAAATTAAATATTTATTTCCCTTCTCTTATTACGAGAATTGGAGTAAAATTAGTGAAGAGTCGATTCCTTGGCGAATGTTCACCAGCAAATTAGCAATGCCAGAGTTAACGTTAGCGTAAAGATTAGATACATCATGCAAAGATGTAGTTAAACTGAAGGAGAGAAGGGTCTAGCAGAGCTGATATACTAATTGAATTAGTTATTTCGAAGCAGAAAGTTAAGAGCACGTCTGAGCCAAGTTTTCAACCTGAAATAACTCGGAGAATCGACGTACTGAGCGAGGGCGCTCGCGCACTTACTCTGCGAACTTCTTATTAAGCCGAAAGTTTCGTTTGATATCGAGCATGAGTATTATTTAATTATCAATTTTGAGAAGGTCTGCTGCCTAGTCGGTCTTATGTTCACGCAAAAGAAATGTACGTAACAGAAAACGACTGCCGTGAATATAAAACGGCCAACAGTAGTCTATTTTTTGAAAATTCGCCACGCGGCACCGTTCACGAATTACATTTTATAGCCTGCTTGTTTTTCCGCCGATAAATCCGCCGATCCACCAGCCGAGGGGCTGAAATATTCGGATAGTTTGCATGAAAAAAAGCGTGAAATACAAATTACCGGGAATCGAATCGTTTTTCAGTCGAGTGGGCACAGGTGGGAAAGTGGAAATTCGTACGATGCATCAGTTTTGACGAGGACTAGCACTATCCGCCTTCAATTTTTCGGTTTGTTTCCAAATATCTGGCGCTTCGCGTGTTTATCGCCATTTAAACATAATTGCAATATTCCATATCTCTCGCAACGCTCTAAAAATAATTTAATGCAATACATATTATACAAAAATAGGAAAGTTATACTAAGGAAGAGGAAGAATAGACATTACAAACAATATAATATGATAAAAAACAAAAGGAATACTTGTAAAACAGTAGTAGACTGTTCTTTAACTATAGCCGGAAAATATAATACCCAATTACATATACTTATATACATATACATGTATATCTAAGAAGTCAATTGAAACGTTGATACGGTTTATAATGTAAGCACACATAGGTGCTATCCTATCGGGAATTCCATAGACTCCAAGCTAAAATTTCAGTTTCTGTATTACTACTATTGTAATGTTGAATTATAATTTCAATACTTAATAACAAAAAAATATACCTCTACCGCTATAACCATGTTTCTTCACTTTCACCTAAGAAATAGAAAATGAAGTTTTATTGAAATTCATTTTAGTAAACAGCATAAGATGAAATCGTTGCATCAGAAAATGAAATGTGGAAATTTGGCTTAGGCATGATGAATTAGGCCAGATGTACCTGTATCCGCTGATGAAGTCGCAATGGCTGCATGGCAGCTAGAGCGAGAATGGAAAGGAGAGGGAGCTAATAGCATGCCGGACCGGAGTCGGGTTATTCCACTTGCAGAGATTGGACATAGGTTCGCCGTTGATACTGGGACGATTTTAGCGGTTTCGCCACGCTTTCAGGGCTATGATATATGTAAGTAGCCCCTTCGTTCGCGGCTGTAACATGAACGTACAACGCATTAACACATGCCACACTATGTAAATTAGGCGCCGGCGCAAAACCGCACCGGTTTTTCGATACATATTCATTAATGGTAATCGAATGATTAATATCACTCCGTGCCATCTACGCTCATCGGGCTCCTCCGATACGCGTTATTATTAATGCCGACTAATTAGGCAAAGGACGCTATTATAGTCGGTGAAATGCTCAACGGCCGTACTCCACACTCGTTCGAATGGAAATTCTCTTCAAAATTACGGGACATGAATGGAACGGACTAACGTATACCAAGTATCGATGAAAGCCATAAAATATTTCGAGCACAGGAAAACAATTAAAGAACGATGAAATATTCTATTACCACAGCATTAAAGTAACATATGTTTATATATGAATCTAAGTAAAAAAGACCTGGTGTACGGATACATACGATAAAACAGAAGATGAGCAAAAAAATTAATTACATTAACAATTTAGAATAAGGAATCTAAGATGCTCATGCTTAAACTCAACAATTATTCATGTCCTTTTGTACGCGCGCATAACTCTAAAAAGTATACTCGTAAAATAGAACTCTGATTTAATTGATGAATTGATCCGTCGCATATTTGAACAATTTTTCGATTACACCAACCAAAAAGCAATAAATCAATTACTAAACTTTCCCAGTGGGCATCACTGGTGCAGAAAATAGTAGCATTGCATGTTTGGACTCTAGATATGTTTTCGTCGACGTGATACTTGAACGATCGCGTGCTGATTGGGCGGTATTTGTCGGGCTGCTGTCAGACGTTGTTCCACTCGTACGATCGAGTGCAGGCACACTATGATTGGCGTCGAATACATCTAGACACCTCCGCCAGCAGAAACTTATCATTTCAAGGATGAGTTTTCTATAACAGGTTCCGCGCACGTGAAAGGATGATCGAGATTACATGGGCAGGGCTGGATACAAAAATTTATGAGCAGCATACACACAGTTCGTTTGGGTGACTCGACTGATTTGTGACTGGGACTTTGACAACTTATTTTTGGAGATTCGTCAGTTTGATACCGTTCACGAAAGAACGTAATTTATTAGGGAATTTAAAAAACGAAATGGACAACGGAGCGAAGGGGGGTATCCTTTGCGTGATGTCTACATTTTCATCTAAAAATATTGATCTTTTATTCGTTACATTATAACCATAACAAATAATACACTTTCTTTCGTTACGTTTTATTTCGTTAAATATTTTCAGTCTAAAATATGGTATTTTAAATTCGATATTACCTCGGTACAGACTAAGAAGTCTCGATATCACGAGCCTTTTGAAAGGCTGAAACAAGAGCGTTCAATTGTACCGCCTCGCTGCACCCAATAGATAGTCTCTTTTCTATTTCTGCCAGCTTAATTATCAAATCTATAAGTATCGAATCTGGAAATGCGACTGAAAATAAAGAAATTAAATAATTGTCTACATCACTGAATTTTATGCTGAACACAGAGACATACTTTTATTCACAAATAAATGGAGTTCTGTCAATATGTCTTGCAAGGCCAGGCCTTTCTTCAGTTTTATGTCTTGTATTTCTGCGTGGACGTATGTTAAGGAAACTAAATGATTTGAAAATCAATAACTGAAGTTTATAAGATGAAGGATACTGCCATAGCATAATTCGTATGATTCGTTCAATAGCCAATTAATAATATTTTTTATATCAACTGGAAGAGGGTGTCCAACACAAGAGTAAACATTCTCCTCTGTGACTGCACCAAAAGCAAGGGACGTACTTTGGAGGACATTTAAAACTTTTCTCATGTCTCCATCACTCAATGTTATAAGTGCTTGTTTTCCATCTTCGGAAACATTTAAACTGAAGCATATACAAAAATGTTATTAGTGCAGATGTAACAATGCTTCAGTGCAATTAATGCACTTACTTTTCTTCCTTAATAATAGTGTCTAGCCTTGGCAAAATTTGGTCCGTGGACAGTGGACCAAATCTGAATTTAGTGCACCTTGATTGAAGGGCAGGAATAATTTTACTAAGGTAGTTACATATAATGCAAAACCTCACATTGTCTGTATACTTCTCTATTACTGAAACAATCTTTGAATGGAAAATTGTTCTCTATAATCGAAATAACCTACTTAATCCTACTTACTTCTCCTAAGAGCATTCTGTGCATCATTTGTCATAGCATCAGCTTCATCAAGAATAATTAATTTAAAACCAGATTTATACATTGTACCCGTACTTGCAAAGCTAAGAATTTGTCCTCTAACTATGCCGATACCTCTATCATCCGAAGCATTCATTTCTAGTACCTGTGCAGAAAAAAACAATATGTAATGGTATAAGTTGTATAAAATAAAAGTAATACATATAATAATCATACCATTGAATTAAACTGCGCTGGTGTATACAATTTACGAGCACAAGCAAGAATTGTACTTGTTTTTCCTGTACCGGGAGGTCCATAAAAGAGGAGATGTGGAAGCTGATTGTCATCAATGAATTTGTTTACTGCAATTACATAGATAATAAATTAATAAATATAAAAATTATGCATACTGTATGAATTAGAAGATCATGCAATAAATATTTCTGATACTATATAGTTTTGCAGTTTAACAAAATAAATATAAACACTAACTAGTTTTAATAATCTCCTCGTGAGATATCAAATCATCCAAGTTCTTCGGTCGATATTTTTCAACCCTACAAAAAGAGAATAATAATGTAACTCTTTTATATTTGTTCGATTACCTTTGTACTAATTATGAATAATACAAGTTTTACCATGGTAAATTTGTGGACTGTATAGGCTTTGCTGTCATAATTTATATCTTGATCTTTAAAATAAACTTCGCAGAAAATGATCACAGGAGGTTAGGAACTATGCCATGAGCCCCAATTTTACTGGCGCCAATAAGAAAGAATAAAAGCGCGCGACCTTTCTTTCGAATGGCACATTATGATTGGTTGTTAAGTCTGTCAAATTGCATAGTGGAATATATAAGCATAATTCAAATTGTTTTATTATACTTTTGTGAAAACGGATTTAAATTAAAACAAAACACGTATATAAATCTTGTAAATGATATTTGTTACAATAAAGGAAGGGAATGAGAATCATGAATAATTCAGAATTGTACCCCAAAACACCCGAACATATACTTCTTATAAAACCTCGATTTAAATTAACTCTAAAAGAATTTCAAAATGACGACAACTTGAAAAAAGAATACCTCGACACGATAGTACACGGAAATATGACACATTACTATGAAGATGCGTGCAAAGAATTCGATTGGGAAATTGATGAGAATCTTCTCAGCACGATGAAACATGAAAACGAGATTACGTTGCAGGAACTAGAGTCTTCTGATAATTCCACCCTCGAGAGCCCTGAAAAAATGAATTGGAGGGAAAAGTTTGAATTCTATTGTAAGATTGGTGATCTTGACCGAGGTACGGACATCGCGAACACAATTCTGGAGGACGAAAGCAATTCGTCTAGCGCCAAAATTGATGCTGCTTTTGGTTTATTCAGAATATCCTACATAAGAAACAATGCTTGTTCAATGGAGAAGATAATTACCCAGATAACGAATTTGATGGAGGGATCTCACGCGTCGGGCAGTAATTGGTGTTGCCGCAATAAACTGAAAGTGTACGAAGCTGTATACTGTCTTGCAACGCGTAACTTTCCTCGCGCAGCTTCTCTTTTATTGGAGTGCATTCCTACGTTCGAATCTTACGAACTATTACCATTTAAAGAAGTCGTTGAGTACACGGTATTGTCAGGAATGATTTCTTTGTCCCGATCGGATCTCGATTCTCAGTTTAACAACAATGGCCTCTTGCAGCAGGCTTTGCTCACAGAAACCCCTAGATACAGAGAATATTTTTATACCTTTTACGATTGTCATTATAAAGATTTCTTCGAAAATCTCGGTTGGATAGAGTCCGAGTTCAAGTCGAATCCTTTGCTCCATCCCCATTATCGTTACTACGTGAGGGAGATGCGTGTGAAGGCGTACTCACAGCTCCTGCAAGCGTATAGGACCATTAATTTAAGTAGAATGGCAACGGAATTCGGCGTTACGGAAGAGTACATAGAACAGGAAGTGGCACGTTTTATCGCGAACGGTAAATTGTATTGTAAAATCGATAAAGTGGCTGGAATGATCGTAACGGTCAGCGCCGCCGGTTGCAATAGAAGTCAAGCGCCGGACGCTTCATGCGATCGAGGGTTAATTTATCAAAATACGATTAAAAAAGGCGATGCTTTGCTTAATCGATTAAAAAAACTAAGTCAAGTAATCGATTATTAATATTAACATAACTTGCCCGTGAAATGATTAAGTTTACAACATGTATGGAAACCGTTAAAGCGACGCACATATCACATGACATTTGTTTATTAATTCAAGCTATGATCTGATGCATATTTATATGAGGTATTTCGCCATAATCTAACATATTATTTGCGCATCGAGGTAATATGTATTGGATTTTTAATTAAAGTTATAATTGGAAACAGAATATTGAAAGCTTGTCGTTACATTTTAGTGTTTAGTGAGTTAACTATATCATAACCTTACTTAAATGCGATATCAAAAGTGCACATTTGGAGACGATTTCTTTTATTTCAGCAATTATTAGTACGTATCCACAAAATCATGGCGCATCGAATTCTAAGAAAGTATCCAAGATCGATTTACAAAGGAACCAAAGAGGTTCAACAATATTTCAAATATTTACTTGTGTTAGATTTTGAGTGTACCTGTAAGAAGTATGAACAAATTGAGCCTCAAGAAATTATAGAATTTCCTTGCGCGGCGTTGTCTACGCAGACTTGGGAAGTGGAGGACGTTTTCCATAGGTATATTAAACCAACGTTTAATCCTCAGCTCACTTCATTCTGCACAAATCTTACTGGAATCATTCAAGACATGGTTGATGATGAACCCCATTTTCCGGAAGTATTTGCAACATTTTGTGACTGGTTAAAGGAGCACAATTATTTTGAGGAAGGCAACGATTGTGCGTTTGTTACATGCGGTGACTGGGACTTGAAATCTATGTTACCATCACAGTGTGAGCGAGAAAACGTGCAATTACCAGAGCAATTCAAGAAGTGGATAAATCTGAAAGGTACTTTTTGTGATGCAACCGAATTATATCCACGATCCTTAAAGGATATGCTCTTTCGTCTCAGTCTTCCCATGCATGGTAAATTGCATTCTGGTATATGTGATGTACAGAATATGGTTAAGATAATACAAGTTCTTCACTCTGACTACAATGTACAGTTCAAAATAAATAATGTTCAATCTAATATTTTGGAAACTTACATGAAAGCTAATCAAAACATTTAAAAAAATTCATTGAAAACTAATTTATTGATAATAAAAATGTTACTAGTATAAAAATACAAAATTAGGATGTATTCTATATATAATAAATACTTTGACAAAAACAAAACTTGATTTGACTTTACAATCGTTTAACGTTCACCCTTATCTGTACCTCGATCTTATTATTTTCTGTATAGATTTCAAGAATCGCGTTCAAGTTTCGTTCGATTTTTCGTATACATTGTATTTTCAATTGAAAGTCTCTTCTAGTAGGTATCATCCCCTCGGCGGGGACAACACTTAAGTACTCTGTACACGATAAAGAAGTTTCGAACGGTTGTGCCACTGTGCAAGAACTTTTTATTGTTACAACTGCTTCCGTTCTAGTCGGTGGATTTAAAAGTACGACTGGTGGACTGACTATAAAATAATCAGTGTTTATCTCGTTCTGTAGTGTATTGTCTCCCATCCTGAAAATTGTTTAATAGAATATAAACATTTACTGAAAAACAGACTGCACTTACTCTGAAGGTAAAAAACTTTCGCCGTGCCCTTCATATATGTGACTGTTATCGCTACACAAAGAATAAAACATTTGTGATTCATCAGCATTGTCATGTAGAACAGACAGAGTCTCATCTGCGCACATTTCCATGGTTAACATTACTTCGTGCTGACGAATTCCTTGACAAAGATCTCGAAGATTTTGCTAAATAACATCCAGATTAACAAATGATTTAATAATTAATCAAATTAATTACTAGTCCTTTTATTACTTACCACTGAGTCTCGAATAATGCTAATATCTGAAATTAACTGTTCTCCGGCGAAAGCTCTACATATGGGATAAACTATACTTCTAAAAGCTTCATTCTCATTTCCACTTAACTCACCAGTTTCTTTTATCTTATGGTATAATCTAAAGATTTAATTAGAAATCTAGAATAGACCAATTATTCTTTAATTCAATAGTTACTTACCTACGAATTCGCCAACGTGAAGGTTCGTCTCCATGAATGATTAACAGTGTTCCTACATGGGATACGTCAGATCGTTGTAGTAACGCTAAATCTTCTTTTCGGGGATGAAACTCCAAAGTGACCCACTGTGCTTCTTTTGGATTCAATAGTAACTCGGTAGGATTTACTTGCCAACTTGATACCATAGTAGGATATACGGCTGAAATTGTTCAAACACACATTAAAGAAGAATGTTTACTTTATTATACTATATTATTTGAGATACCTTTTGGTGTTAGCTTTATTTTAACGTAGGAACACAAGTCACCGGTATTTTGTAATTTAATCTTTGCATTCAATGAACCACCAGAATTTAAAGTTCCAAGAGATAACCACATTTTCCCACTGGTATCTTTGAATGCTTCAGAAATTTCAACCTTGCTATAACCACCGTAACCGTACAGAAATAGCTGCCAATAATACATTGCAGATTCATTACAGTGTTCATATGAGTTTCAATATTTAATAAATTTATTTACCACTTTTGAAGGACGAGATTCGGAGTCTCCTCTTTTAGGTTCATAGTGTTTGAATATTATTTTTCCAGCAGCTGCACCTATGTGGTGAGGACTAAATATAACAGAGAGTGTTCTACTTTCCATACCTTGCAAAATTAATACAATGGAAGTACCAACAGCTTGCCGTTCCCGAAGAAACTGAAAAAATGTATTGTTAATCATTAACATTAATCTGACATTATCAACAGTGCAAATCACTTGATACATTCTATAACGGATTCCATGTTTTACCCGAAAATTTTTTTCACTGTCTGATATAAGAGCTTGAATCTTAATTTTATTGTTGCTTATATTACGAATAGTAAATTCTTTAATCTCTGACTTCCCTGTTTTCACGCTATTCCATACTAGAGCAGCATGAGTTGTTCTGATAGGAATTTTGTCCCCAGCAACAGTTGAACTGGACACTAAACTAAGTGGCGAATTTCTTCCTGACCTATTATAGTGTAATTTAATAGCTGTAACTTTATTGAACATTGGTAAGAATAAAAATTTCTAATTAAACTTACTTGGTTGATGTTACGCTATGAGGAGACGAAGGAGAACTAACAGACCTCAAATTCTGAGGTGTTTCACAGCGAGACAAATTTTCATTCTCTGTCTCAGAACATACAGTCGATTCTCCAATTACAGAGTAATGATGGACACTGTTGGCAGTGGTTAACTTAATCTTTACATACCTACAAATACAAATTATAATAAATAAAGACAAATTTATAGTTATTGGCATACACATCACAAAGTGTTTGCTCACGTTTGCGAAATATCTGAATTTTGTTGTTTATATGTAACAAGGAAACAACCAGTATCGTTAGGTTGCACGACTAAATTTTTCGGTTCTACTGAGAAATATTTCGAATTTTTCGGCGATTCAATGTCTTGAGAAAACGAGGCTAGTATCAACGTCGGCATCGTCCCAAGATTAATCACCATCAACGGTTTGCTTTGTTTATTAGGCACGACCAAAGGTAAGTCCGTGTCAATCACTTGTATCTTACAAGTTCCTACTTGTACGGCAAGAGGAATTTCTTGAATTATTATACCATCATCCGAAGTACTTTTGGCCCGAATTATTAAGGTGCCGTTGTAACGTTGTAATAACCGTTGTTCCGTTTCTGTAATTTTCTGTAGGATTCCTTTGCACTGAATATTTGTGGTAAATACTTCTTGCGAATGTAACGTGATATGTTGAAATCCTTCAGAATTTTCAAAACTAAATAATGTTGACCCATCCTATATTAAATATAACAAATAAAGAGAAGCGTACAAAATCAATTTTGCATGAAATCATTTAGATGGAATAATCACCTGTGATATAAAAAATTGTACAGAAACATCGATACTATTTTTATTTTTTATTGTAACGGGGAGAACTGCCATACTGTTTTCAACGACACACTGAAAATCCAATTCCTTCTTCTGGGAAGGATTTAAGATAATTATATCGATTTCTTCTGGTTTGAAACGAATTATATGTTTCATGGTCCACTCAGATCTTGTTACCATATCTGACATAGTTATATCCAAAACTGCTATGATTGGTTTGCACATTTTCACTACTGTTACCGCAATCTAAAATAATCACATTTTAATGTTTGTGGTATTATATAAAATTTGTATAATTTTTTTCTCACCTTAACCTGTAGTTGTGCATTTGGCTTAATAAGAATGACATCTGATGGTAAAATAAGTTGAACATTATGTTTATCACCTTGAATTTGGTTTATGCTTAATGAACAAATTACCCATTTGTCACTTTTATTCAAGAGTTCAATATTAGCTTCTCTGGATATACCAACAATGCAGTTACATAATTTTTCTGTGCTTTCACCAATAATAACACCTGCAAAATATATTAACAAATATCAGTAACAGTTAAATTAATAAATTAATACCATAATGTAATAGTTTAATAAAAATTAGTAACCGAGAAAAAGAGCAAATATATATGAGGACAGATTCTTATTTTACTACTATAGCATACTGTTAATTTGACTTTGTCTTCCTTGTAAATTTGATAGATCCTGCGTAAACGTTCCCGATTTGTCTTTGTACGAAACATTTTCTTCTTTTATATTGTCTTTCTTTTCCATTTCTTCTTTTTCAAGATCGACGGATATTTTCTCCTGATTAAATATCGAATTAATTGTTGAAGTACGAGGTGATGTTTTTCTTCCCATCGTATAGTTCGGCAGAGTTAATTTCGGATCCTCCAATAACATCTTAAAATCTAAAATTATAATGAGTACAGAATATATAGAGAAAGAGGGAAAGAAAGAAGTAATTATTAACAAAGTAAATCGAAATTTTCAAATACAAGACCATACCTTGATTATAAGATGTTAAATTTCTATTGCTTATTTCTTTCTTAAGTTCATGGCAAGCGGCTACAAAACTTGTATTTGTGCCCGTGTTAGAATCAAATGATAGCATTCTTGGTATAGAATGTTTAACATCCACCGTTTCATTGATAATTTTACTATCTAAAGACAATTTTGTCGAAAGGTTTATTAACCCCACATCTTTACCAAAATTATCAATATTCATAGCATTTGGAGTAGCAGGCATAGATTTTCTACTTGAAGGCACAATGTAAGTATCTCGAACTGGTTTTTCTTCTTGTACCTGCACAGATTTTTTCTTTTTCTTTGCCATGATAAGTTGATCCACCAATCTTCGTGGCGTACCGTTATCAATATCTTCCAATGCTTGAGCGATACTAGTTAAACTCATGATACTTTCTATATCTTTTGGTGTATTTGGAACGTTTTGAGTTTTATCTTTAGCAGCATAAGATCCAACAGAGGATTCTGAAAAAAGTAGCTGCTTACATAACACAAGTCAATTTTTAATAAACTTAAATAATACCTTCTGTTGCAATAGTTGAATCAACCAGAGGTATAAGTTGATCTCTCTTTTTCGGACTATTTACGGATAAACCTAAACTTGGTCTCTCTACCGCCTCGTCTGATAATTGACCGAAATTTCCACACTTTCTTTTAAAAAATTCACCCACAGACACTTTGCGCCCAGCACAAGACCTGAAACTCGTACATGTCATATTTTCTAGTGCAAAAAAGTATGTTATTCCAGAAACTTACTCTACTGATAAATCTAGTTCACCAATGATACCAGAAAAACAGGATAAATTTAAATATTCTTTTTCAGTAGAAGTTGTGGCAGGAAGGGCATATGAATAATTTTGATGCCAGGATACTTCATCGGCTAACATCTGGCTAGCCATTTCAGAAGCGGAACGAAATTCTTCATTGTTAAATTGTGCCATCAATTCGGCAGTTGTTGTATCAAACGTAATTGCATTCAAATTCTTGCTTGACAATGATGAGGAAAAACGTTTTTCTGAATTTCTACTTAATCCAGATGAACGTGCGCTTATCTCGTTTGGTTCAAAGACAATCTAAACATCGAAAAGTATATAAAAATATACTGCTCATAAATTTGCTATTCTTTTAACAAATTTTACTTACACTATTTGTTTTATTAGTAGCTAATTGTAATGTATTTTCATTCTGAGAATTAGTTTCATTGGTATAGATAGATTGACCTGAATTGATCAGAATCGATGAAGTCATATTAGTAGACAAGTTTTGAATGTTTGCATTATTTTCTTTGTTTGTATCTGTAATAATTACAAAATACATGAATTATTTATTTAATAATTGAAGAACTGCATTTGCAACATGAAGTCTTTACCATACGTAGTGGATGTAGCTTTTGTATCACTACATTTTTGGAGTAGCTTTCTAGCAAGTTCACGTTCTGTGTCCAATTTATTCTCATTTTGCTTGTCTACATCTCCCATTCCACTCACTTCGGCTAAAACTATAAAAATTTGTTATGCAATAGAAATATTATCATACTTTACAATAACAAAACAAAGTACAGAACTCACAGGATGATATATTAAGTATACCTAGAGATGATTCATCAGACTTTTGTGTTACATCATTCTTGTGTATCATGGATTGTTTATAAATGGCTTCGTGAACATCTTTATCAAAACATTGACTTTCCAGCCTGAAAAGAACATTTAATTTTTAATTTTTTTATGTAACATAAAGAACATTTAACCAAGCCTTTCCAACAGAAGACCTTAGAGATTTGGAATATAATGAAATATTTTTATTAAAGCGACAAACAAAATGATGATCTATTTTAAAATTAATTAATTCTATTTTTTACCATTTCTCTTTTTCACTGTGCAAGGATTGAACAGCGATTTCTTTTATGAGATCACCATTTCTAAAATTATGATATACTTTAAGCAGGTGATGTGTAAAACCACTGTACTCCACAGGATCAAATTATATCGTATTAATTAAAGAATGCCAACTAGGAAATTTATGAAATAAAAGAGAAAATACGAACTTACGTGCTTTTTCTTTGTACGGTCGAAGCTGCTTGTGGTTGAGGTGTATTTAGCACGGTCTCGTTGATAAAATTCGGCCCCGTTGATTTTGGTGGTGTAAACATTATCAAAATTTATCTTTGTTCGTCCCTTGATCGATGTTCAGCCGACTAACCACTCAGGAAAATAGTTTGCACGTGTTGAAGATTTTAAGCGATTTACGAATCGCAAAATCGATGAAACAAAGGGACGATTGTACCATATTATTCTTAACGTATTGTTTTGACAGTTAATCGATTTTAGCGTTTAAATTTGAAAGTATTCTGTGATCACCAATCATAGAATATAAAACTCCCACTATGTTTTACACACGATTTATATAAGACGAACACAATAACGACCTGCCATCTGGGCAACATTAGGCGAACTAACATCATGCGTATCGTCAAGGAATACGTACCGACGATGTGTATGACGATGCCGTGAAAAACTGATGAAAAACTACTAATTTACAATTACATAGTAGTGATGTTTAAAAGGAAAAATAATTTTATTCTCATCATGCATCGATGAGTAACAACAATAAGGAGATATTAGGATTATATATCATATATCAAGTATTTTGACTCATCCTAATTGAATGACGATTTACTTTTCTGGAATTGTAATAAAGATTCTAACATATTGACAATACAATGGATGAAAAACTAACGATAACGACGGAAAGGAAAAAACTAAATTACGAGAATAAACTTATATTGGCACCTATGGTGCGAATTGGCACCCTTCCTATGCGTCTTCTTGCACTCGACTATGGTGCTGATATAGTATACACAGAAGAACTGATAGATTGGAAGTTATTACGGTCGTTTCGTCGTGAAAACGGTAAGAAAATGTTAGTATTGCAATGTTAATAAAAAAAGAAGATGTTCAACGTAAAGAATAAGAGAAACTGTTTTGATGAATCTTCTTTTAGATGTTTTGGGAACGATCGATTATGTGGATAAAACTGATGGCACCGTGACTTTTCGAACTTGCTCTAAAGAAAGGGATAAAGTGGTCCTACAAATTGGAACTTGCGATGCAACAAGAGCATTAAAAGTTGCTAAAATGGTAGAGCAAGATATTGCTGGGATCGATTTAAATATGGGTTGTCCTAAATTGTTTTCCTTGGTAGGAAAAATGGGAGCAGCTCTTCTAAAAGAACCAGAAATAGCTGTGAACATTTTGAAAACCTTGGTAGATAATCTAAGTATTTCAGTAACTTGTAAAATTCGTGTATTACCTGATTTGGATAAGACTATAGAACTTTGTAAACTTTTACAATCGACTGGTATAGCAGCAATTGCAATTCATGGTCGTACTGTTGATGAAAGACCACAACATGCAAATCGCAATGATGTTTTAAAGGAAATCTCTAAAAAACTTTCTATACCAGTTATAGCAAATGGAGGTTCAAAAGAAATACAGAAATATTCTGATATTTTCAAGTAATTCTTCATTTAAATTTTAGCCATGAAACATATATATAGAGTTCCAAACTAAATATAATTATTTACAGATTTAAGGAAATAACAGGGTGTAGTAGTGTAATGCTTGCACGTGCAGCTGAATGGAACTGTTCAATATTTAGTAAAGAAGGTTTGCTTCCTATGGAAGATGTAATTAAATCATATTTAAAATATGCTGTGGATTGTGACAATCCACCTTCCAATACCAAGTACTGCATACAAAATATTCTTAGAGAACAACAGGAATCTCCATTAGGAAGAAAATTTCTTAATTCTCAAACTCTAGAACAAATATGGTATAAATTCTATGATTTTAAGTAATGGAATTTATATTTTATACAAATTCAGTATACATATTGTTTATTACAGTGATGTATGGAATCTTAACGATTATTGTTGTTTAAAGAGAAAAGAATTTGAAGAGAAAGGTTTATTAGGAAGATCTCAAGTTTCACCTATGAAGGAAGATGAGAAGCAAGATGAAGAACAACCAAGCAATAAAAGGAAAATTTCAGAAGAAGAAGATGTCATTTTAATGCACTATGCGTTTCTAAGGAATAATTACATGACTGATGTTGAATTACCAAAAACTATATTACACAAATGGACTCAAACTCAAAAGAAGAAAATGCCGACCTACAATACTCGTCAAAAGGGGAAACTTTTTCGATCCATTGTTACTGTAGATGGAAGAAAATATGGGTCGTCCTTCTGGTAATAAGAAAAATTGTATTTTTATTTTATATTAACACATTTGAATGTTATATTTATTTTGTAATTTTTATAATGTTTATTCAAATATTTTAGGGAAAAGAATAAGAAATGGGCAGAACAAGGAGCTGCACTAGTCTGTCTCTTTTCTTTGGGCCTAATCAATGAAAAGACTTTTGTTTCAAATAGCAATGTTCTTTCTTGATATCAAATGAATGAAGAATAGAAATAATGAAATGCACTAAATAAATATAATTCATTGAAACACTTTATATCTGTTTAACAAAAATCTGATCGTATATTTTTTTATTTTTGTTAAAAATAAAAACTACTTTTCTGTTATTAAAAAAATGTATTGTTTTTAAGTACTCACCACATTGTGACATGACCCATACCAAAAATTATGGCACAATTGAAAGTTCAATGCATTTTCCTGTCTAAACGTTACCAATTCAATGTAGAATAAAATTCTAGTACCACAAACCTTCTTATTAGTATATGAACTAATAGCTAATATTACCAAACTGTTAAATTAGAGTGTAGGTTTATCGTGTAAAAGATCTCAATGTTATAACATGTATTTTTTCTTCAACTTCTTTGTGAAGTAAAACAAAAACATAGTACAACATTAAAATATAGGTTAGGTTAAATTGAAAACTTTGAATTATGATCCTTCCTTTTAATATTTTGTTTAAATAATAACTAATTAATTAAGTACAAACAAAAATGTACAAAAATATGAATATATATTAGAATTTTCACATTTTATTTAAAATAATAAATTTTAGAATAACACAAGAATTATTACAAGGTTTTACTTTAGCTTACTGCAAGCATCAGGTTACCAATTGCACTTTCATTGTTTTGTTCTATTCTGTAAGAAAAGTAAACAAAGAATAATTCCATAAACATCCATAACCTACATGGTTATGTCATGTCTCGTATAATTATGACAGAATAAATTCAATCATACACGCCCCCTAACATTGAAACGTTGAAACAAATAGTGAACACAATTGTATTTCTACATGTGGATCTTAGTACGTTACAGCGATTATTAATTTCGATGTAAATTTATAGACAACTTTTAAAGAAATTATTAACAATTTAACGATTAAATCTTTACTCAATCATGGGTCCACCAAAACGTTTCAAAAAGGACAATGGTAGAAACCTATTTTTTATACTTAAAAAGGAAATTGCACAATTTTTATTTATGGATTTTATAATATTTCTACAAGATTTATCGAGAATTTAGATTTTAAGTTGTGCAAAATACGTTTTATCAAAATATAGATGAACATAATATTACTTGACATTATAATGAAATCCATTATTTATTTTTACAGACAGGGGGAAATGGAAGAAGCGCAAAGAAGATCCAGAAGAATTTAATGATGATGATTCTTTAGATGATAATGAAGCTGAAGGTATACCAGATGCAGCCAAGAACGATGTCGAGAAACAAGATGAAACAGCATTAGAAGATGAGTTTGGTGCAAAAGATTATCGTTCACAAATGATTTTAAAGCCTGATTGTGCTTCCAGGCCACTTTGGGTGGTAGGATATAATAATAATTAAATGCCAATTATATAATTATAACCTTATTTCTTAAATATGAAGATTACTTTATGATTAGTATTTTTTTTAGGCACCAAATGGACATATCTTTCTAGAATCTTTTTCACCTGTATATAAGCACGCTCATGATTTTCTGATAGCTATCTCAGAGCCTGTATGTCGGCCAGAACATATTCATGAGGTAAAAACATAAATACAAATATAAATGGTTTCTTGTATATACAAAATGTTTGACAACTTCAATTTTATTTTGCAGTATAAGTTGACTGCTTATTCTTTGTATGCTGCTGTCAGTGTCGGCCTTCAAACACATGATATAATAGAATATTTAAAAAGACTTAGTAAAACTAGTATACCTGATGGAATTATAGAGTTTATAAAATTATGTACATTGTCTTATGGTAAGGTGAAGTTAGTATTAAAGCACAATAAGTATTTTGTTGAATCTCCATATCCTGAAGTATTACAAAAGTTACTGAAAGATCCAGTAATTCAAGAATGTAGACTGAAGAAGAATGTAGAAGATGAGAAGGATGAAATAATTACAAATATTCAAAACAAAACAAAAGCACCACAGGTAATAATATTTTCATGTATATGATGCAATTATTCTCATGAAATACCCACTATAACTGATTTACATCTGTTTCAGTTTGGAGCAAAAGCAATGACAAATGTTCCAACTGGAACCACCAAAGTAACAGAAACAACTAATGATCAGGTTCCAGCAGAAGCTGCTGCTGTTCCTGAAGATATAACTACTTTCTACGATAAAATGGATAAAGAAGATGAGGACGAAGAAGAAGAACAAGAATTAAAAACTGTTAGTTTCGAAGTAAATCAAGTACGTAACATTTATAGTGCTTTACAGAAAATGAATATATACATAAATATGTCTAAATATTAATAAAAAATTTCGTTCTAGGAAAAAATTGAAGTTATACAGAAAAGGTGTATAGAACTAGAATATCCTTTACTTGCAGAATATGATTTCCGTAATGATACCGTAAATCCAGACATAAAGTAAGTATAAAAAGCATAATTATGTATATTAACATCCTAGATAATAAGAAATGTATGAAAAATCAATATGATGCATAATTATTATTGAGATTTAAGGTGAATATGTATTTTTACACCCAAATGTCTCAGTGATAATAACTTATAATATTGGTATAAATCCTTCATATTTTTATGAATACATTTGTTCTCAGCATCGATTTGAAGCCATCAGCTGTGCTGAGACCCTATCAAGAAAAGAGTTTAAGAAAAATGTTCGGAAATGGACGTGCCAGGTCAGGAGTCATAGTTTTGCCTTGCGGTGCAGGCAAAAGTTTAGTTGGTGTAACAGCTTGTTGTACGGTTCGAAAACGTGCATTGGTACTATGTAATTCCGGAGTGTCAGTAGAACAGTGGAAACAGCAATTTAAAATGTGGTCGACCGCGGACGATTCAATGATTTGTCGATTTACAAGCGAAGCTAAGGACAAACCTATGGGCTGTGGGATTTTGATTACAACATATTCCATGATTACCCACACGCAGAAACGCTCTTGGGAAGCAGAGCAGACTATGCGATGGCTTCAAGAACAAGAGTGGGGAATCATGGTTTTGGATGGTAAAATATTATTTAATAGATTTAATCGTATTAGAAAGTATCTCTCGCAGAAACAATATTCCGTATATTACGGCCTAATATTTCTTTTTATTTAATTGTTTAACATGCATCACATTTTTAGAGGTACACACGATTCCTGCAAAAATGTTCAGAAGGGTCTTAACGATCGTTCAATCACACTGTAAATTGGGTTTAACTGCAACGTTACTTCGAGAAGATGATAAAATTGCCGATCTCAATTTCCTGATTGGGCCTAAGTTATACGAAGCCAACTGGCTGGAACTACAAAAAAGAGGCTTTATCGCGAGGGTACAGTGTGCTGAGGTTTGGTGCCCCATGACGCCAGAATTTTACAGAGAATACCTCGGTTGTAAAATGAGTAAGAAACTAGTGAGTAATTATTTCATTTCAATGTAATTTGGTTTAATGTTCTACAGAATTTTCAAGCCACGTTTCATTTGCAGTTACTTTATGTGATGAATCCTAATAAATTTCGTTGCTGCCAATACTTGATACGATATCACGAAAGACGTGGTGATAAAACAATTGTTTTCTCAGATAATGTTTTTGCTTTGAAGCATTATGCAATTAAAATGAACAAACCATATATCTATGGTCCGACTAGCCAAGTAAGTATAAAAAGGTGGAACTATCTAATTAGTCGCAAAGTACATAACATTGTAATTAATTTCAGAGCGAACGAATACAAATTTTGCAAAATTTCAAATTCAACACTAAAGTGAACACGATATTTGTGAGCAAAGTAGCAGATACTTCTTTTGATTTACCAGAAGCTAATGTTTTGATTCAAATATCTTCACACGGTGGTTCGCGACGTCAAGAGGCTCAACGTTTAGGACGAATTTTACGAGCTAAGAAAGGTATTTTCTCCAAACAATTGTTCTACTTAGAACGAAAATTGATCGTATTAAGCACTTAATGTTTTTTTTTTTTTTAAGGCGCTATCGCGGAGGAATATAATGCATTCTTCTATACATTGGTATCACAAGATACAATGGAAATGAATTATTCTAGAAAACGTCAACGGTTTCTTGTGAATCAAGGATACGCCTACAAAGTTATTACAAAGCTTGCAGGAATGGAAGAAGTACGCATTTCTTGGTAACAATTTAGTGAACATTTTGTCACTTTAAATTTTGTTAATTTAATTGTTGAATATAGGAACCAGATTTGATGTATACATCTCGAGACGAACAGGGTCATTTGTTACAACAAGTTCTGTCTGCTAGTGATATGGATGCAGATGAGGAAAGGATACCTGGAGAAGGGCCAAGACCTGTAAGTTCTATTACATTAATGCGATTAAAGAACATGCTGCTAATTGAATTAAAAAATCTGTATTGCTGCCTAAACTTTTTCAGATTATACGTAAAGCAGGAAACATGACTTCAATGTCTGGTGCAGACGATGCAGTTTATTATGAATACAAAAAAGCCCCTGGTTCATCTACAGCGAATAAACATCCGTTGTTTAAGAAATTTAGAACATAAATATAAATGAATGTCCCACCACGGATATATGTAAAAGAATTTCATATTTATTGTTATTTGCATAATTGAAACGTAAAGTTTTGTGCATGTAAGGAAGCCGTTTCATGTATAACAGCTCCTAAGAAAAAAAATAGCTACATCTACTCGCACAATTTATGTGGCAGCAATGTAATTTACGCAAATGTAAATTACCCAGTGGAAAGTTAACTTAAGTAATGTGATAAAAACATTCTCGGTAAATTCAACGGCTGTGGTCTTTAATATTACGTATCTTAATACCTTATAAACCGCATATAATACCCTCAGTTACAGTTACTCAAAGGTAACTGTCTCCTTAAACAGTCTAAAAATATTAAACTTGCCAAAGTATCTAAAATATTAATTGGTACAATAAAGATAAATCATAAATTTTCAATTTATTTCTCCTTTCCTTTAATTTCTTAAACCCAACTTTCTGTTTGAATGGTCAGCCAATCGAAAAAAATTAAATTGTTTGGATAAAGATTTTAAATTCCATAATCCATATTTTTTTAATATATGCGTAGCACAAAATTTGATGTTAATCGTAGAGTATAGTTGTCTTGAAATTGGTGGTGATTATCTAAACGCCTAAAACAGCTAAAATTTATTAGTTTTGTTCCAAAATTACAAAGTGCAAACTATCGAAAGCAAAATATGTTTATGCAAATGATAACATCTGAGATAACGAAAATATCATTCCCCCGCAATCTAAAGATTTGTATGATAACAACACGTTTGATGTTCAGTTGTTTCATAAAATTGGTAAGTAGCCCGCGTTGAATGTCAGTTGGTTCGACGATCGACGACACGTTCGCTTTGAAGTTAGTTGCGAATCAATCGTGTGAGCTGCCGGCTGTCACATGCAGCCAGTTATCCCGTCGACGCATCGCGGTGCGTCCTTACATGTGAGACGTGTTCTGCCATTTAAATCGCTGTTTCTTATTTAATTCGCGTTCACAACTCGCTTTCCCGTTTATAATCGATTCGTATCCACAGAAGTTTCGGTCGTCTATATGACATGCATCGACACATGCGATGGCAGTGCCGTAGTTGCGGCCGAAACGGAACAAGACAAGTCCGCGTAGGCGCATCGTTATGAAAGGAAACAGTCGTTACCTGTAAACGAACCAAGTCGAATGTCCTTGCTTTGACGTTGTACATGTTGCGCTGGAAGGATCGGTGAACCTCGTATGATCGAGTATACAGATCAACTATTCGAAGTGTCAATCGAAGGAAGGTGTATCACCGAATTAAAAGATAAGAACAGGAACAAGAAAAGAGTCTACTTGATGCTCTTTGTCCGTTACACGAAATACACCATCGTGGAATAAAAGGTGCGGATCGTTCGAGGATTCCTTTGAAGGAAAGAACCGACGGTGGATACGAGATTCGCAAGATTGTGCGTCGCTGTGTCATCGAATGCATGTAGACGCGTGACAGAGGCGAAGTTCAATGCATCGGTGAAAATTAGGGAGGCATCGTTGGTGGTGCGTGACGACAAAGAGGGTGCTTCGGTGTCAGTGATTGTGAATAGAAGGGCGCGATCCTTGTCGGGCGGTGTAAAGTGAAAGAGAAAGAGCAAAGTGTAGAGTAAGAGTTTGGCAGACACGTCCGTCGGCACACAGCGTGCCGGCGTTTTCTCGAGTGCTCCGTAGCCGTGGTCGCGGCTACGTAGCCACCCTATAAGACGCGCGGTGGGAGCTAGTGCGTGAATGTATTGGAAGCGGTGGCCACGTCTTCATCGTCGTCGTCGTCGTCGTTCCGATCGACGTGAAAACGGTGTTACACCGTGGAAGTCGCCGAGAACGCTTCATCATCGATGGCCCGTGCGACACTTCTTGGGCGTCCGTGATCGCGGCACGACGGACGGGAACGTCGTCGAGGATGCCGCGGGTATCGTTTACACGTCCCAGAAGGATGGCGGGCTTTCAGATCATCGCCGGGATCGATAGGCACGAACGGATCGAATAATCACGACGACACGAGAGAAAGAGAAGGAAGAGAGAGGAAAGCGGAGAGGCGAGTCAGGAGATCCCGGAGGTTAGGCGTCCGAGCGACGATCTTTTTTCTCGAAGATGAACTCCATGGTATATACCCTCAACGGGTTTGCGATATTTTTCATGATATTCTGGTCGGTAATGTGGATCGTTCATGTACTGGCACTGATCGTCGGTCATTGGAAGCTGCACCGTAAAGTCAACCAACTACCAACCTATGAAACGCCCTTACCCGGTGTGTCGATTATAAAACCGTTGATGGGCGTCGATCCGAATTTATTTAGCAATTTAGAAACGTTCTTCACCATGCGATACCCTAGTTACGAACTGTTGTTCTGCGTGGAGGACGACTCGGATCCTGTGTTGATGTTAGTGGGGAAACTGATCGAGAAATATCCGAAAGTGGATGCGAAACTGTTTGTCGGCGGTTGCAACGTGGGCGTAAATCCGAAGATCAACAATATGCAGCCGGCTTACGAGGCGGCTAAGCACGAGTTCGTGTTGATTAGTGACAGTGGTATCAAGATGAAGGAGGACACGCTCTTGGACATGGTTAATTACATGACCGACAATGTGGCGTTGGTGCATCAGATGCCGTTTACCTGTGATCGCGAAGGTTTCGCCGCGGCGTACGAGAAAATCTTTTTCGGGACCGTACAGTCGCGTATATATCTTGCCGCCGATTTGCTCAAGATAAACTGTCATACCGGCATGTCAGCGTTGCTGAGGAAAGCGCCGCTGGACGAGGTGGGCGGATTAAAGACGTTCGGTGTGTATTTAGCAGAGGATTTTTTCTACGCAAAGTCGTTGACCGACCGTGGTTGGCGTATCACGGTATCCTCGCAACCGGCGTTGCAGAACAGCGGCCACTGCGAGTTGCACTCGTTCCAGGCGAGGTTACGAAGGTGGGCGAAGCTCAGGGTGGCGATGTTGCCCACCACGATCGTTTTGGAGCCGCTTAGCGAGTGTTTAGTGTTAGGTGCCTGTGCTTCCTGGGCTGCCAGCGTACTCTTCGAGTGGGACTCCCTTGTTTTCTATTTAGTACACATACTATTGTGGTTTATGTTCGATTGGACGCTGTTGAGCGTCGTGCAGAACGGTCCGTTGCCGTTCAACAAATTAGAGTTTGTATGTGGATGGTTACTTAGCGAAATCACCAGGCCCTATCTTTTTCTTCAGGCAGTTCTAGATCCTCTGATACAGTGGCGATCACGCGTTTATAAGCTCAGGTGGGGTGGCGTCGCGGAGGAGGTTAAGGCGAAAGTCAAATATTGAACCATCGTGTAAAAAAATCTTACGCTCCGTTCGTTCGTTCGTTCGTTCGTTCGTTCGTTCTTTCTTTCTTTCTTTCTTTCTATCTTTCTTTCTTTCTTTCTTTCTTTCTTTCTTTCTTTCTTTCTTTCTTTCTTTCTTTCTTTCTTTCTTTCTTTCTTTCATTCTTTTCCTCCTCTTTTATCTTACTTTTTTTCTTTCTTTCCTTTTCTTCGACGCATACGTATATTAAGAGAGCGACACATTCACATCCGGTTACAAACGTGGATGTCTCGCAGTATCCGATATGTTGTGCTATCACGCATATAATACTTGTACGCATTACGTTAGAACGTAAGAAAAAAAGTGCACGCGTATGCACCGTGCACCGTACACGCATGACACGTACTGAATAGGGGGTGCTTGCGCGCGCACATATACATACATACGCACAATACCCGTATGTAAATACAATAATCGCGACACGCACGTGCGCGCGGCTACAACTTTTCAATTATCCAGCATATCATCTCACTTAGCTTGTAACGACGTGCTCATTTCTCGTGCAATGTTCTCTGGAAGAAGTAAGATAAAAAAATCCTATGTTTTATTTCTCCAACACAATAACAAGTTGGCCGAGTAAAGAGACAAACATAACAGTAATCGATACTTGTAATCGTTTTTTTTCTTGGTCCAGTAGGAGATCGACCTTTTTAAGTCATAATATTTTCTAGTCTGTAACTATTGATACGCTCTAATGAAACGATTTCTATCCGTGGAAAAAGCATAGTTGCGATAGTGCAAGTGTCAACTTGTCCTCGTATTGACATAGTGGCTATTTTTATTTCCAGAATATTTGCACATTAATTATTCTACACGTCGCAATTACCGATAACGCGTTTATTTCGATCTTTTAATATTTATTTCATACTTTATATATAGCGACTAAAATTGAACAAAGTAAGATAAAGAATTATGAAACAATTTTGAATCGATAAGCGAGTTAAACGACAGTGATATTAGTTGTACCGCGTTGTTTTCTTTTGTCGTTTCTGTGTCGAGAAGGTGAAATCGTACATACATGGATATGCGCGTTAGCAAAAACGATTAATTAATTCATTATAGATGGCATGTGCGTACACACCGTTTAAAAAACATTCAGATAGAGCAGGCTGTTTTTCGTGCCGTGAGAACAAGAACTTTTACTTACTTCAACAATGTCTAAGTATTAAAATTGTTAACTACAATTTAAATTATTTTTGGAAGGGTGTACTTTTTTTGTTATAGATCATTCTATAAACGCGTGTGTACATCTACTCGAACAATGTGTCCAATCACGCGATTTGTATCGTAATAAATTAACTCGTGTTAAGTTACGGTGAATCATCGCTTTGGAGTACATAACTGAGAGTTTTGCGAATATTTAGTAATTGTTATTTACTTTTCCTCGCTTTATTTGTTTAATGTACAATTGGAAATGTACAAAAGTATCATATATCTTTGTATCAAAGTAATTCGTTTCTTCTGGTATTTATACTGGTTCGTTCCTCTTCAGAATATATACATATATATATCTTTTTTCTTTTAAAAAATTATACTTTTAAGAGATACATTATATAATTATTTTCTTGTCGATTAATCGAAACGAATTGATCATTTTTTCGTTGTTTTCTTTTGCGTTAGAAGACTACATTGTTCGAGTACGAATTTGTTTTTGTCTATACAACACTATGCCTGCTATTATTGCAATATATTTTTATTGCAATTGAAAGATATCAAACACATAATCCAAGTATTAAAAAAGTGATAGGAAGATTACAAAGCATCAAAAATAAGTTCTTATTAATTGAAACACTTGTCTGCCTTCTGTACACGGTGTCGCAAGAAAAAAGCTTCTAGTACCGTTGCTTAATTACATTTTTCCACTAATACGTTTTATATTCCGTTGCTGTCGCTGTGGTTAACTAATATTGTTCATCGTGATGCATTTCCCGCGATCTACTTCTTTTTCCTTTTCTCGAGAGACTGTAGAAACTCGCGCGTGCTTGGTCTTCGATTGTAACAATTTAGTTATATAAGCCAATTGTTGTGCGCTTACAGCAAACAACCGAACGATTTGGCAGATCGGTTCTTAGAATCAAAGAGATTAAGAAATTTTGATAAATCTAGGTTATATAATTTAATACGAAGGTTCAGCGAGTGTCGATGGTAAAGACTGTGACGTTGGTTCGAACTTTTTTTACGACATCTTATATAAATGCAGCCTGTCGACCAATGAGAAGTGGTTCTATTTAGTGCCATCGTTTCTGACAGGCCAGTCACATATTTGCGTTAGTGGCCATTACATAAAATTGGCCAGGATCAACGCAACCGCCTCTATATACATAGTTTCTTGAAAATAACTATTCCTTACGTTTGCTACATTCCTTACTTGTCACGTGTGGTATGATCGCGATATCCTTGCTGTGTTTTAAACGAACTCGTCGTCCTTTTGTTCTCTGTTCGTCAAAGAAATTAGAACGAATTATAATCTCTTTTATGATTGATGTTAATTGCGTTATCCTCACGTATTTCCACTATACGCAAAGTACGGTCGGTGCTTTAAAAACGGTTGTTTCATACCGCGTGATTAAAAAGCAAATCGAAGTCATGCTAGCCGCCATTAAAATCTTGCATTTCGTGAGTCACGTTCGCAAGCGACAATGATTAATCCGTAATGAGACATCGTGATAATTCATTCTAATATCTTTAACAATTGATCGTTCTCTATTGCATCACGAAATAAATATATTTTTTTATTCATATCGTAACAAATTGTGACAATAATTTATTCAAGGGTGTAAACTGTCTCGCGAATTTTGCCGTTTCATGTGACATTAGCGCTAACCAATGGCAGCAGCCGTCCAATGAGAAATGGTTGTATCCAACGCTATCCGTACAGCCATCTAGATATTGTCATTTTTTATTGGTCAGCGGTTATTACGGTGCGTTTGTGGTGTACAGTATCCCATGGTGCGACAGAATCATCGAGACAATCTGTACCAATCGGATGAAGTATACAGACTATCGATAAGTCGTCGAACAAAAAATCGAACAAAAGGACGAAAGGTCGAGATAGTGAAAGAGTGTGTACACACGACGCTTAATAAGCTAATTATATTGTTATTTATTTTTTATGTTCCGTTTATACGTCTCACAATATAAGATTAATTTATTCTAGTGAATACAAGTTGCTTAAACGACAAGCTATCGAAGGGTGTTATCTAAGTGAACGTTTATTCTCTCGTTGCATTATTATTACTATCGTTAACTCTGAATTGTGTAAATATAGAAGTTCTTTTGATTTCTATCGATATAGGTAGGGACGATCAATCTCTGTTATCGTGGGAATGTTATTCGGTAGGATGGAAAGTTGCAGATTCAGCGACTTTTTGTACAACGTACGGGGCGGTGATGCTTAACGACAAAAGTGAATCTAAAGCTTTTGAACCCTGACAGTTTTATCAGTCAAGTGGTCAATTAATTGTGATATTTATACCGAGCTCTTCTACCACGCGGCCAATAAATGTTTAACCTCGCAACGTCGGAGTACAACTAAATAGGGTACGTGTTTAATTAACAGCAACTATAATGGTACGATGTTGAATAATACAAAGCTATAAGAGAACGCGAAACTGCGAGCGTGCAGGGCGTTTCGTTTGACTTTCGCCAGCGTGAGATTCGATGGCGAAAGATAGCGACGGATATTATAGGGTATTATAAGTTCGATCTTTATCGATACTGCATGATAGGGTTTCGGAGGCACGACTGTTCTCGTAACTGCGTTTGTAGGGATGGTTCAGTCTTTGTACAATCGTCGACGCGTGCAAACGCCTTAAAATGCATAGCGTACAGCGTACATTCTTGATATTTTTGTATCTATCGAAACTTTTGAACAAACGCGCGATTGGTTAGGTTTCTTTCTACAGCGCCGCCATTTCGATCTTTGGCCCCTAGCATTAGGTGTACAAATTAATTCTGCGCCTTTACAAATATTTAACTTTTTCAAAAATCATTGCGCATAAATCGATGATCAAACTTAAACAGAGTGTTACTTACTTATGCGCAAAGAATGCGCTAACTCGTCGAACGTGGGATCAATTGTGCTAGTTTGATTTTTCCCCCGTGAATCGCTGCCCGGTACTGGCTCTGTTTTTTCACGCCGATGAAACACGGGATATTACCTGTCCATCTGTTTTGTTCTGATTTATCGAAAGGCAGACGTTTATTCCTCCCATTTTGCACAGTGATTGAAATTTCTAAAATTGCACGTTACAGATAAATCATTTACAATCAAACGTTTGAAAGTGTAACCGGTATAAGCGAGTAAATATGTATTTGAGAAATGTTTAGGAGTCCTGAGAAATTTTTGAATAAATTTTAGGTAACAAATCAAAATTGGGATTTCCCCTTGTGTGATATTTTTGCAGATGTGATAACGATTCATCGGCGCGTTTTGAAAAGGAGTAGGAAGAGATAGAGAGGAGAGAAAGAGAGTCACAAGGAGTAACTGTACTTTTCGCATCTGATGTGGAACAATCGTTAGCTGGAAGTTTCAACGACTTCACGGAAGAATTCCTTGATTTTCTTCGCATCGACGACAATGGCTATACAGGGAACAGTCAGAATAATTGTCTATTCTTTTTTTAATCTACGTAAGTCTCTCTCTTTTTCTCTTAACGAAATTTCGATAAATTATTTAAAGGAAATATTATTTCCGATTATTTAAAGGAAATTTCGACGATGTAACGTAACGCGGGCAATAAATGAGGGCCTATTCGCATCGTTAGCACAAATGTGTATCACGCTCGTCTGACTAGAAATGGCTGTGTCCATTGTCATCATCAATGGATAGTCCACAGGCACCAAACGTCGGGACAAATAGAATCAAAATCACTGTTTGCGTTTATACATTTCGAAAGTAGCTTATCTTTATTTGCACATTGGACTGTTTCAAGAAACTCTCTAGTCGTATATCTAATATAATTGTTGGATTATGAAATCGAGAAGTATGTACACTGCAGTTTTTAATTTACCCTATGTTCATATACTTTAAACATGTCGATAAGATTAAAATGGAGATAGTTCGAGTGTTAGGTAAATGCAGGGCTACAGCTGCAGTCCCAGTCAGCAATGCAACGTCGTTTGCTCAACCCCAACTTTATCAATGATAATACTGTCCCACATATTAAAGACCCTAGCGTACCAGTCGAGTTAGGCGTTTCAGGAATTCCTTTTGTTCGAGAAATACGCTTAATTGCTCAATAACACCAGCCCACCTACCATTCCGAGCGATATAAAGCATAAACAAGACCTTGTAATCTATTCGTAGTTTTATCGTAATGTAGGGCGACCCATACAATGTAATCTAATCGAAAATTGATACGTTCATTTTTTTCATCAAATATGTACCATTATTGGGACAGTTTTTATTGTTTCATTCAAGCCTTGAAAATTGTAGTTTCCGTATTTTCAAATTATTTCTTGCTCTGATGTGGAGTTTATACATTTTTCTGATGAGCTTTTTTCCGATACAAAGTATTTTGGTTTTTTTAAACAATTTGGTATTCGATGAGAGCTATTTGATTACCGCAGATAACTTATGTCGATATACTTTATTTGCTTTACCTTTATCGTCTTAACAATCATTGATACCAAGCAATCGTTGGTGCATTGACCTATTTCCTTACATTCATGAGTTCGTGTTCATTTTCAACGAAAAAAATCTGCCTACCTACTTCAGACTTAAAAAAACAAGACGTTGCGCACGTCAATATAATTTTCCATTCTCCACGCTTGTCAATTCAGTTTATCGTATTCCACTAGGCAGATATTCAGATAGCTTCATATATGTACTTGTGTAACGCAGCTTTTCAGTTCAAATTTTTGTTAGTATCTTATGTAAGAAATGGCAAAAATGATTATAATAGAATTGATGGCTAAGTAATAGGTAGGTGTGCCAGAATATTTTATTCGACTTGTGCTCAACCCGAGGGTTCGTACAATAATACCTTCTTAGGCCGTTCATATTAGCCTCGAGTTGTGTTTAGGCAAGACTCCAGAGAAGGGCGATGCAGCGAGGAAATGCACATGGCCCTCTTTAGCCGCTCATGCACCCTGCTATCCGACATTTCTTACACGTACAGAGGTGAAAAGTTGGTTAACGAAGACGAAGAAGCAATTAGAAAGTTGGGACGCGTGTATTTTCACTATCAGTGATATCCGTGAACAAAGTGAGTGAAGTGTTAACGTCATGGGGGTGCAGGTAAAAGAAGTTCAAAAATCTATCGTGATATAACATCACTGATACAACATTTTCAAGTAAATGTAATATACAAATTTAAGGAAGAAAGGTATACAGAAAAGGTTAACATTGAAGGCATGAATTTCTTAAAATGTAGAATCTTTGACCATACATCGTTCTGATTCTCAGGCCCCCACTAACAGCACCGTCGATTCGACTAACTTCAAAGGAATGCAGTAGTTTCCCAGAGTATCACAGGCTGAGTCATGCGGATATCCAGCCTCTCATCCCTGCACAGTATGCAGTTACTCAAGATTTCCTTAAAATTCCCCAACATCTCTTTGTCTCGGTGAAGGAAGTCTCGCTTGGCCGCGTGCGGTCCGCGGTTTCGTCGAAACGATGTAATCACGTGGAGAGCAGATCTTTCCGGCTTTCTTTTTAGTAACATTAAGGAAGAGTTAAATGAAAACAGTTTTTATTCCGGAGAGTAGCTAAGGCAAGCGTGGAGGACTGGAGTACCATTATGCGAGTGCGTTTAACGAAGGGGCAATAATCGTGTACTGTACAGCTGTGCATCTGTGCCACAATTTCTTCATTATACCATCGCTCGTAGTGTATTCAGATTTTGCACCAGATTTTTAAATCACCCTTTTTCCATCACTTTTCTTGTACTTTAGTGATTTTAATTTTTGTACAAAAGTTTCATGTAAGTAAGTACATGATACTAGTATATCATGTTCAATAGTTTGACTATTTCTCATGCACCAATTAATCATTTTATTTTTTTCAAGAGGGTGTTTCTATCCGGTGCAACGAGTAAAAGTGTCAAATCGCATCACGGTGTGATTAATTGTCTTTTCCCAATGATTCATATCTCTTTTTTTTTTCAATGTTTCCGTACGAACGATAAAAATGGCACATATTTGGTTCGTTCTATCATTTGATTATATTTAGAGTGATCCAAGGAATGAATTAATTACTCGTGCAAAAGTAAATCAAGAACTTGCAACGATAGTTTATTGAGAAAGTTACATTTGACTGCTGTTTTGGTACACGTGCACTCCATTGAACCCATCATACCAAAAAAGCGATCACGTAGTTCAGAAATAGTTAATCTCAACTGATTTGTATTTATCAGTAGATAAACTAAAAAATTGAGATAATAGGTACATTTAATAAAACGTTATTAAAATAAGGCGTTATCGAAATTTACTGCTTCGCCCTAAATCAGCGGATACCAGTCTGTATACGCTGGTGCTTGATTTTTTAGGCATACACAAAAAAATTTTAGATTTACAGCAAATTTGAAACAATAACAATTATAAAAACCATCAACATTTTTCTAATTTTAAAGAGTACAATTCTTAAAAAATTGCCAAGTGGTGTGTAAGTCAAAAAAGGTTGAGAACTGCTATTTTAAATCATGTCAAATGCCAATATCGTTTTACCATTACTTAACATTGTTATATAATGAATTCAACAGTGCACAGTGCACAAGTGCATCTATGTATAACCAATACTTGAATTCAATTTTCTGGATAACTTTGTTATTCAATTTAAAAAACTTGATTCTATAACTTCGATTTACTTTTGTATGAAATTACACAATGACATCGCTTGTGCAACGAATTTTTAAATACTCTAGATGTATTTTTCAAGTGTTTTTAGTCCTTCGACTAATTTATTTTCTTGATACGATTCGTAATTCTGTACTTCTTCACGTGACTGCATTTTTATCGTACTTATTATTTACGTACAAACAGGTCTTGTTAGTAATCGACAATACTTCTGCACGTGTGGAACGAGTTTTAACCAATATCAAAGGGACGACACATTGCATTCTTCTGCGTTTACGGAAAATTTCCCAGTGAGGAATGTCGAATGCAATTATTCAGCGGAATTGTTCGAAGAATCTTGGTATTTTTTGATTGTGATAATTCCACGGAAATGATTGAATTAATTAGCTTCTTTCCTCAAACGTTTTATGAAGGCTGGATTTACTATATTCATTTATGTTTATCAAGTTTTTTCTTTGTCGAAAGATTCCGTGGTAATTAATTCTGTGCTATAGATTTTCCTTTTTCTTTTCTTCTTCATTGAAAAATAATTAATTTTCATTTCAAAAGGATATTAAACGTACACATACGTATTAGTATCGCTGAAGACGTTAAAAATAAAACCTTCTCACGCTTGCCTTTTACAGACATAAACGAATGTTCCGTACATCTACGAAGTGTTTGCTCGTTTTTTATTATACCGAAAATATAAAAAAAAAGTAACTGCTGTTTCCGATAGATTAGCATGAGTCAGTGAAAGAATTAGGCATTTCGATTATTTCATATCGTAAGATTAAAAGCATGTTCCTTGATTAATTTTTCTTTAGTACTTTTCCGATCCTCGATAGGTTCAAATTCCACTTTCTTTTGAGAGTTAAATGGATTCTTCAATAATTTTCTGTTAACGAACTCTGCAAATCCTAGACGATTCTCATCGGAAACATCTTTCGTGGGCAATGTGATGTGTTCGTGGTGTTAACAGGGAGTTGATAGAGCGAACGGAAATTTGATTCCTTTAAATGAAAGCACGCGTCGTCGTGTAAACGAAATCTGAAGCTAATAAAGCGATATCGAAAATTCAATTCGTGGGGCGTGCGTGCAGCGAAACGACCCTCCTCTATGTTATTTAATGCCCGGCATCTTCCTATGCATATTATGCATTTTACAGAAGTTTTTAATAGCACCACGCCCTAACGGCAACATTTTCTGAGACTGTACTTTTATTCGGCTATTCTTGTGCTGATGTGTCTTGGTTGATGGTAAATTGACGCAGTAGATAATTATATACGTGATAAAAACACGCGATGGTATGATTCATCCGTGGAACCTCTTGTTTTTTCTCTTTCTCTTTCATTCGACAACAGATAAGGTACTTCATTTTATTCTTCTTCCGTTGACAATACTATGCTAATTGGAAGATGAAAAAAAAATATACTTTGAGATTGTGTTGCGATTCGTCATCAAATATGTTTTTACGTCATCGTTTTATCTATCCAATCAAGTGCATCCTACGCGAACTATTTTGGCTCACACGATTTAACTTACCAAAGTATTTTATCTATTCAGTGGATCAAATTAAAACAATTCCATAGGTGGCTGTTATAAGTTCCATAATAACAGCTGCCATTGCGTAAAAGGGAATTCCATAATTACTTTTTTAAATGAAGAATATGTCCCTGCTGCCTCTGACGCAATTTACAGACTTTACGATTCGTGTTGTAAACAATTTTCAATTTCTAAACTTCCGTTTAGATCTTTTATCTTCGTGTCTTAAATCATTCACGTGGAAACGTCATTAAAATGTGAATAATTATTCACAAACAATGAAAATCGTGTTGCTAGAATCCTCGAAGCGTCTCTCTTTGGTGGTAATAACAAGAATCATTTTTATTTAGCTAGTGAAGTATCTAGGAAGTAAAGGAAGGATGGTAGGAATTAAACGAAACCGGTTCGTAATTTTTTTCACAATCACGTTATCTACGTGTATGTGTGTGAACGCGTGTCAGCTCGAACACGATACAAGCCCATAATTACAGGAACAGTCACAATCAAGAATCACGTAAGAACATAGGAATAGGAGTTCGAGTCTCGTTTGATATCATTATATAATTGAATACCGCGTCCTCGACAGTGTGGTGGTTCATTCGTACGAGTAATAAGCATTTGGCCAGTACCTGAATGAGCACCCACTAATGAGAGAGCGGGTACCGGAAATGCGGCCATTCGATGCTTTCGCGTTGAGCATGAGGAAATAGAATGAGCACGCAAAAACGAAATGTCCGATGAATAAATGACATAGACGGATCGATCGGAGTGACTTTTGCTCCTACTTTAATACTTGTTTGAATATTTGTTAATACCGCCGAAGATTTTGTTAACACCTTCGTCAATAACTGATTTCCGGTGTTTTACCATTCAAAAAATCTAATCTATATCGATTACAGATAAAACAATAAGTTTAGAAAACAGTCGAACGAAACGCGTGATCAGGCTATTATATACAGTTATTCGCATTAATATTCGATTGCTAATATAATTTGCATTTCCAAGCTTTGGATCTCGAATAGGTATGCAATGGGAAACAAAAATGTATAATGTATTAGAGTGCAGCATATAGGTGATGAAGATAAAAATAATGCAGATTCATTACAAAGCGTTTTTTG
This sequence comes from Xylocopa violacea, assembly GCA_963969225.1. Taxonomy (NCBI): domain Eukaryota; kingdom Metazoa; phylum Arthropoda; class Insecta; order Hymenoptera; family Apidae; genus Xylocopa; species Xylocopa violacea. Next base: position 30,776,664 of record CAXAJV010000004.1, read on the forward strand.
GAATGTTAAGTTTTAATGTCAAGAGTTCTGTTTTATTTTTTGTATTTATATACTATAATATCCCATTGTACGTCGGTAACTGTATCTATTTCAACATTTTCATACTGATCAATATCAGGTTCTGCAGTACTTGTAATAATCCAATCACCGTTAAACACATTTTCTTAAACTGGCCTAAATACTCAGTGTCACGCCCTAAATTCCAGACTAAAGTAACGTTAAAGGAAAACCTTAATGGCCATCAATAAGTCTCGGCTATTTCTAAAAGATTAAAGCTATATAACGACGTAGTTAATCATTCCTTTATGGTTCTCGCTAATAACTATGTATATTCCAGTCCAAAAGCATGGAAACAAAAATTTCGCTAAATATTGCGTATTTTGCTTTATTATTTTTATCAATGAACTGAAATGAACCTGTTTGGCCAATTATTTATTAAATAGTTTACCAATAACAATGTAAACTCTTTGTGACTGTCTTGTATTGCACTGTGATTCGAAACGTTTAAATATGTCTGCATAAATATTTCGAATCTAATGCTAATGGAATATATTTAACATATATATGTAAGTTACTTTTTAATAGTTCATAATTTATTATATATTTATAAGTGTCTTCATACTTTTGAACGGGAGTCTACGTACAGTTGAATGCGATGTTAAAAACACATTAGATAACACATCGGTTTCAAGTATCTATCTAGTTTTCGTAAACGCTTAATGGTATCTTTACGGGGGCACAAAAATTGTTATTATGGATATAAAATATGTAGAGTACGATCAGAAAGCGGGTCACTGGAAAGTAAGGTTATGTGCCGAATACTTTTAGCGGGAATTAGATACACGTAATATTCTCGAAGAAAATTCTGTTCAGGCTAATATAAATAAAAAGTTCGAGTTCCCGATAATATCGCGATATCCTCGATTCGATATTAAACGAACTTCGCGAAAGTGTCGAACGGTCTTCGAGATTAGTTCGACGGACGTGGTACGACGTAGAAATTGCCCCAGAGCGTCTTGAATGCGAAACGTGTTGACACTGGTTGACATTTTGGCCTTTCATTGAAGGCTGCGCGCGGTTCATTAAGTCTCTCGTGGTTCTCTTCGCGTCCCGGTATGATTTCGAACGAGCTTTGCAGTGATTCAAAAGCGACCGGAATTCTTTCGCGCCAGAATTGCCGACGCATTTTCTGTTCGTGTATAGGGTGGGGAACGAAGCAAACGATCGTCCGATCCGCATCGTGGCTGATGAATCATCAAGGGGGCACGCCAGACGATAGAAACAATACGAACGTGAACGTAGGGTTAGCTCATCGAATTGCACGAAAAGGGAACGCCCGTCCTAGTCAGTCCGGTTTCCATTCGTTTGAATCGCGTAACTCGTTAGAGTTTGAGAATTCGAAAAATAAGGTGAAAATATCATTAGTTAAGATTCCGCGGTGAATGAGGTAATGAGGTAAATAAATTGGAATAACTATTAACGATGGCTATTTTCAGGTCCAGTGTTGTCTTTAAATGAAAATCCGCTTACACATGGAAGTAAGATAAGCCAACGAAAGTATTTTTTCAATTTCTTGATTATATAATCAAGTGTATAGGTGAAAATAGTTTAATTTTGTTTAGCATTTGGGATGTAACTCGTATCGCGGTAATATTTCTAAGTCCACATCGTTGTGTTACACGGGTGTTAGGTGTACCATGTAGAAATGACTTGTTGATTAGGGGATTTAATTGATTGTCGCGTAATTGTGATATAGGTAAGCAAGAAACTTAATTGAAATAGTTATGACATTAATTACAGTTATACATTATGATCTATTCTGATCTGTTTCTAATTTATACTGTTTGGAATCTAGAAAATAAAAAGTATCTTTAATTTTGTGAACTATATGTAAACAGGATAGCATTATGCTAATGCAGTGAGTAAAATGCTGGTATCCTCGGTGTCATGACTTCTTTGCGGATATAGAGGTCTTCTACTATGTCTGTAATGTAAATAACTGGTAAGAACCTAAACGTAGGGTTGTCTGGTGGGAATTAGGCGGAGCGAGTGAGCTACTTCCCTTGCTCCTGTGTTGCTCAGCTTGTTTGTGCCTAGCCAACAAGTCATCTTTGCACAGTAAATCAATCTCAGGTCATAAACACACATTTCCACATTTTTATTACTAAAATTTGTAATAACGTACTTAAACCAAAAACACTATTCTCACGCTACAAGCGCGCCAGTTTAACCCTTTCACTTCGGGTGCAAGGGGATTCAGCACCCCAAAATTCCCTTTCCCATACACCCAAAATCGCAGATCAACGACACAGCTAACTCTCGAAGTATTCAAACACGTTTTCACCGTGCCGTTTTGCGCGATCGATTTCAAGGTCCGCGGTTCATTCTTCGAGGAGGAAGCCGCCTCGTACCAGTCTCAAGGTTCCTCGAGTGCGGTGCACTCGAGATAATACTCGAACGTGGTCCAAGTTTGTGAACTCGCCATCATTGATCTGCGTTCGACAAAGAAAGGCCATTGGCCGGTCCCATACGTTAGTAATTCTGTATCTTAATGATCGATAATTTCAATTTATTTTGATTTTCATACACAGAGACACAAGTAGTATCTTTTTCTATAGTTTTGTCTTATTCGTTCACGTAGGTTCATCCACTTTCCTGTTATACCATCAGATCGTAAACATTCTGCACATAACAACTAATTGCAAATCGTCTAATAGCTATTGATCTTTGAAAGTTATCAGTTGAACGCGTATCCTTCATCAAGTAGAAGTATTATCACGGTACTCTATTTGAGCAATGCTCTTATAATTCATATCGCCATCGTTAGTCGGTACGAATGATTTATGTAACAATAATTATAGTCGAATAGGGATGTTATTGTACGTAAAGGTGTACATACGCTTCGAGGACGCGGATTCATTAGAACGGATACCTACGACAAAACGAGGACAGGCAACAATCACAAGCAATAATTACGAGAGCTTATTTCCGCCTGTTTCCTTATCTGTTGATATTTCCAACACGTTTTCCGAAATGCCTCGCGAGATTTCTTTACGATTGTGATTTGCAAACTTGGGAATCATTGAGTGGTATCTCATCTTAAAACAAAGAGGACGATGTACAGTTTCTGGTTGTGACTTCTTTTCTGCAGCAATTTTGTTCAGGAAGGTAGAATAGTAGATTAGAATTGAAGCAAAAGAATTTCAGCGTGATATAAACAGATAAAATTACATATTTTTGTAGCTAATATTTCCTAAATAGCAAAATAAATATTCTTTTATTATTTATTTTGTTTTTTATTTTGTAATATTCTTCGTTCATCGCATTGCAAAAGGGAAATATCCGAGGAATTCAAGTTACGCTGGCTGGGCACAATAATGAATGTCGAAATGTGTTAATTTGTGTTGTCATTGGGAAAGTGGAGCAGCAGTGTTAGAAAATCCTTGACCAGCTGTTTTTCTCTTCTTTTTTTCTCTTCCCGATTCCACAAGTACACAGTTTTTCTTGCATCGCTCTCTACAATGGAGTTTTGAAAGTTGACGTTTTCAACGACCAGATAAGACTTTGTACGGAAGTATCGAAGATTAGAGATACAGCATATATACCTTCATTGAGAACCGCTCAAAAGTACAAGGTATAATACCAAGTTCACTCCCCCGTTTGACTACCCGTCAAATCTAATCACGTCAGTTTGCAATAAATTCAATAGCTGCGATTAGTTAATTATGTAATAAGGTATCAGAGAGTTGATAAGCGTATGAAGAAAATATAGAACATACCCACATCACGCACTTAAACACATATCTACAACTCTCAGACCTAACCTGTCCACTTAAGCCGAACATAACTCATACGTATAATTCAAACGTAGAACAAGCATATCCGTACATTTAGTCCCGGAATAATTTAGTTTCCTTTTTATCTAGTTCAAATCTGACTCACGCACCAGTATACTTAACCTCATCTAACTCGTATCGTCCCTAACCTAACCTAATCTATACTAAACTCACGTTCCAAATTCTGGATGTTAGCGTAACACATTAAGCTTAACTCACTATAATCTAATTTAAATGCGTCTAACTTAATTAAATATTATATGTGTGCGCGCGCGCACATACACACGCATACACACAGAGAGAAACGGAAGTAGACGGCATTAATTAAAGAGAGAGGAATTCTGTTCGTTCTTATATCCGCTCATTGTTACGTTTCCTTTTCTTTTTCATAACCAACTCCGTACTGCTGTTCAATATGGAATAAGTGTCACGCGATGGAATTGTTAAAGTGATATGAAAATTTTCAACGTTTCTTATTTATTGCGTTTTTTTTCCTCTAATCGTGACCTTCGAATAAAAAGGTTTTTTAGTTGCAAATTTTTGTATGTCGTTTCACGCGCGCGTCGTCCACCGCCGCATCATCGCCTTTTTCAATAATTTATTTTCATACGATGGTTCAAAGCGTCGTGTAACTGCGTTTATTTATATCGAACTGCCCGACGAATCGCCTCAACCACATTTCTCAGTCGTGAGAGTTAAGGACGCGCGAAAAGTTGAAACGGATCAGACCAGCGTTTCGTCCGGATATTTCAATGGATTTCGAAACTCGCTTTAATAGCTATGCTCGCAGGAAGAATTTCGGAGGCAATTTCTTAATCAGCGATTAAACTTCAAAGCGTCCGATCGAACTCTTCTTTCTTCGCGGGGCTTTGTTTTCTCTTTCGTCTTTATTTTCATTTTTTTTTTTTTTTTTGTAAAAAGAAAAATGAAAAATTGACCAGTAGTTTCTAAGTGTGTACAACGGAACAAATATACTTAAGAGAGATCGAAAACGTGGCCAAGCGGAAGCAGGTGTGATCTGCCTAAATAGGATTTCCGCGCATTATGTAATATATGTAATCACGACACGTCGCTGCGTCCACAGGCATACACATTCTATCGATTGATCCGTTTCTAACCGCTGGCGTGAAAGATGTATGGAGCCATCGGTTGCTAACGATGTAACCGATCCGGGTAATCTTTATTTTTAAGATCTCTACATTTGTTCATTTTATTTTATTTATACGCATCACATGTCATATATTATATAATTATTAATATATAATATATTAACGCGGATATTATTAATGATAATATTAAAAGAATTATATTAATAATATCGATGCAACTAATGATTACATAAGAGTATTATATAGATATGCATATAAGAACGTCAAAAGACTTACCGTTGCTTTTACTTAAGTCAATTTTTTTTATAGCGATTTCTTTTTGCGCCATCCTGCACATTACTTAGGTACGAACTCGTTAATCCAACTGCACAGTCATTCGTTCGCGATGCCGTTCGCGTATCTTAAGTCACTCTTTCTCCTATAGGTCGTTTTAAATCTTAACCAGAAACGAGGTGACGTCGCATCCGGCTAAGATTTAAAAGTTTAAACGAGAAACGATTCGCTCGCGACGTCCACGCGTTTTATCGGCTGCGAACAATTTAGATCCCCTTTTGCAATTGAGTACGTCCGGGTAGACTGGAAACGTTTCGATTGCTCAACGCACATTTCCCGCCACGAGTGACTTGCTTTTGTTTCGATCATCGGAATTCGCGCCAGCTTCGTAAAGCCTCGGAAGTTGTGAAATCGACCAGTAGCAACCACCTGAATCTTTATTTTGGTACACTCCGTTTGAGATTCAAAAAAGGAAATAAAAAGGAAGAACACAGTATGATAGCGATTAAACATTCGTAAGGTGCAGTTTATTAAAACAGACGTGTGATCGTTCAATTTTTCAATTCGACTAATCTCAAGGGCCGTTTAAACAAATTCAGAGTGGGTGTCTATAATTAGATCTCCAACGCACATGCTCAGATATCAAGCATTACGAATCAAAATTAACCAGGTCAAGATTCTTGTTTTCCTCGTACGATGTTAATCTTGAAAGGATCTCGATGAAAGAAAGCAGACATATGTGACTCGTGTTGGATCGATCGCTGTTCACAAATTTATGGTCACACAGCCTAATGAGACCGGGGAACGATTTGATTTCGTTTGGAACGACGAATAGTCGATTCGATTTCCAGTTTGTCAGCGCGGGACTGGTTCGCGTGAAATGGGAATTTGATGGCGTGGTGATCGTGGTGTAAATTCCTAATTAGTTACTCGATTTGGCAACCGTTTCGCTCTCGGACTTACTCGTCCACAGCATGCGCACAGATCAGCTAGCGACCTCCCGATTCGATCCCATTACCGTCATCGATGGTAAGCCACGTTAAGAGGATTTCAAATCGTGTTATTACGCGCGTGGGCGTCCAGTTTCGTTAAACGTTCACGTCAAAAGACATCTCTTAAAGCATCGCGCAATCAGAGATATATATCGTTATACGTCGCGCTCCTATCGGAATTTATAAGTTCTCTCTTGAACCTCGCGGGTAAAAAAACGCCGACAGAATCTACGATCTTCTTTACCGTATTGTGTTATTTATATTTGCGTGCGTGTTAAGTGCGCTCATTGCGCCAACTAGCGAAAGACACCATAAGTATCCGGTTCGCGCGACCTTATCGCTTTCGGATCACTTGGAGAGGGGAGAAAAAGGAGATCTTCATGAATATGGATTTGGCATTTGTCGAGAAGCAGTAGTCAGTGATTCATCGACATTTCAAACCGTCATCTGCGGAAAATGCTCTTACTTGTTCATTTCATCAACGTCAAAGTTCTAGTAAATTTGGAATGTAGAAACGTTTCCTACACGTAACTGTTGATAAATTAGCAAACGGACGACGATCGAAACGAACACACCATCTATTGGCTTATAGTGGTAAATATAATAAAACTGCTGCTTATTTTTCAGATTTCTCTAACGTAATAAAATTACAAATGCCCACTATGTCAGTATATAGTAGTATAACTTCATGTAGTTCTTTTACATACAGCAATGTATTCATTAACCTTAAGGGAGGAAAAAATATATGATCAGTCTATTTTTCCTTGTTTTCCGATGACAATGATTTATTCTTATTCAAATCTCGCGCAAAAATGAACACAGCAAGAAATCGAATTAATCGAATTAATCGAACGTGCTCGATCTTTTTCTTCCATCCAATTGAACCGAAGCAGTGCTCGATGTGATTACGCATAAACATGGTTGCGAAAGAGTGCAATATTACAGGAGGGAGGTTTTAGTTCGAAACAACGGCGGCAACGTTCCACCGTTACGTTGATTAACACTTTCGCTACGATATATGAGTCATTGGTGATTTATACATTAGTCTTATCGAAATTTTTCACTTTTAACGGTAATTCGTTCTGTCTCAAAGCGCAGTGAAACTTTATTTCAAGCAATAAATTTCAAACATGGCGGCTATTACTGTAGAGATAGCGCTACACTGTTATTTTCTTTTTATACATACCAACCGAAATTGAAACAGAAATTTGAAAAAAAATTGTATTTGTAGCGAACGCGTTAAAGCAAAGGAACAAGAACCAATGTGGTGTCCGTTATTAAGTATCGAAGGATATACTGGCATGTGTCTTGCGTAAATACACATTAAATCGAAGCTCCAAGTGTAAAAAGTAGAAAAATACGAACATTTGTACGCTGTTCTACGAAAGAGATGAAAAGGAACGAAAAGGTATATATATAATAAAAACTTTATATGAGAACTTTTGTCGCTAATAAAACGAAACACTTGTTACGTATTTCTTCATAGATTCTAACGTTTTTCTGAATCAACGATCATGCAACTTCTGTTCACCGTACATATATATATATATATATAAAATACACGTCGAGATCTCATCCTGTCGAGCGGATACCGTGTTCGAAACTTGTTTTTATTCACGAACGTTCCTTTTTAAGCTATAATGACGCAATTCAACGTCGAGTCAGCCCTCTTTTGATTTCCAAACGGATTTTTTTTGCGTAGTGCTGTAAATAATGAATAATAGACGAGAGACCTATTACATTATTGCTCTAGACGCGCATAATAATAATTCCGCCAGATTAATTCCTTAATTTCTTTACTGCCAAATAATAAAGAATCGAGTCGCTACGATCGAATGTTGTGCACTCTGTCGAGTAAGTCGATAGCTTGTAATATTCGATAGCAATATATGTATATATCTACCGTTCGTTGGTGGAGCCTGAAACGTGAATAAATCAACGGAGTTGTGTATGTATGTATATATACATATAAATATATATATTTATATTTATATGTATGTATGTGTGTATGTATGTTTGTGCGTATGAGCGCGTGTGCACTCATGTGTATTGTCGCTGTATGCTCTCATGATGTGAACACGTACGTACGATATTTGTTCTAAAAAGTGAAACGGACGTTCGTGTGTTCGCCGCGAGTGAGTGCACGTGTGATATAAGCATTAGTGAATTATTTATTTCAAATCGATCGTTTTGAATTTTTTGTTGTTGACTGTGAAAAAAATTTCTATATTTTCGTATTTATGATGACGATGTATACGATTTCTTTTTAATCGTTGTGGAACAATCTCTAGCGAAATTGATTTAGACCTTGTTATGTATTTGTTGTTTCTAAATTGTAAATATATGTATTGTTCGTGTAGGTCAGCCGAAGTTGCGTACGAGGAATTCACGCATGCTTGATGGAAGCATAGTAGAGCACTGCATTAACGGCACGGACGTCCGTCGAAGTCAAATGTGAACCTCTTTTTGCAAACATACTTTTGAACAAAATTTTTGCGCAACTTTACCGCACACTCGAATCACATACCGGCAGAGAGGTATAAATAGAGAAATAATTAATGAACGAAAAGATATTATATTTGACAAATTTCCATCATCTTTTTCTAAGTCTTTGATGCGCTACAACAGTTGCGCGCATTGTTTTAGACGTCAATTGGAAAGAGATGAAATTGAACAAACAGTAAGAAGGAATAATAGCAGTAAAAGCAAGGAAAGAATAAAACTAACGATGGTTACTTGCTGTAACTTCTTGTATCACGCGAAACATTGCCAATTATAGTTTATAATAATTTAATCCAATGCGTATTAGGCGGGTTCAAGAGATCGTTTATCATTTCACTGTATTTCTCAGTCATTGTAAAATGACTCTAGAGTCCGCCCGTGTTCAAAAGATGATATATACATCATCTAATAATAATAATACGTTCAACTGTACATGTTTATTAAAGTACCTGAATGGAAACCACTATCTTGTATTTTCTCTTCATCGTAGAGAACAGATTGTGTTTTTCTCGCATATAAACGATATATCATTACATTTACTCGCGAAACTCTTTCTTTGTTTTCTCTCATGTCTACTACACAAAACTGTTTTACCATCATCACTTTCTTCTTTTCCAGTTTCCATCCGCAAATGCATCTTTTCGTGCGATTCCAAGAAGCAAGCTTCCCTTTCTCCCTGAAGTTTTTTTAATCATTTCACTGCATTCATGTGCTTGGTGATACTTGTCTGATATCAAGTATCTAAAGTACGTACTCGTCAAATATCTACGGTACGTACTCGTCAAGTATCAACTTGATAGCGAGTTGCATTTTTCAAGGAAACGTGAACTCGATAAACGCTGTAAAAGGTTCGAGTGAAAGGAATCAGATGGTTAAATAGCATCTGCGACTTTTCCATTTCTCCGTGTCATTATCGAGAAGAGAAATTCCCATAAGTCAAGTAAGGATGCACAAAATAAAACTGTTTAACTGTTCAATTAATTTCAATGATGTAAATGCAGAATTTGGTAACTTGTAAAATTTGAACGATTCAGGTGTCAATAAAAGAAAGGAATAGTTGCTAGGAATGATCAGCATCGATCACATAATTTTTCCTATTTTATTTATTATCGCGGCAACATTGTCCTGGATACAAGAAATAAAATACTACAACGTAAATGAACGATTCGAACGCGATATGCATTGATCGGTGTACTTCACGAGAAAATGCATTACACGGCCATCACTACTTGTTGGACATTGATCTCGAATCTAACATCACGCAATGCGATAGCGCAGGTATCGTGTTACACGTTTCATATGTTGGTGACAAAGAAAACAATTTCGTAATGCTATATTTAAAGAAAATGTTTGCAATTCTTAAATGCATTACTGTAAAATATTATTTACCATCCGCTTCTAAATGCAGGTAGCGAAAGCCGTCTGCAAATATACTGACAAGCACGTGAGTTCTCGAATACCATGGTACGTACTCATATATTCGATTTCTTAAGAGTTTGGTTTCCAAAATGCCAAGTTAACTGTACGCAGAAATTCCATTGATACTTGAATGTTCGAGTTTTGAAGCGCTTGAGTTTCCGAGTACCAAGATACAATACCAAATTTCCAAATGTCAAGAGATGCGACCACTCGAATTCCCGAGCGTTTAAAGCCAAGGTACTCGAATACAGCGAGTGTTCAAATAGGGCGCCGACAATTTAAACATAAGCATATTCGAATATTAAAAAATTTAAACGTCGTATACCATCGCAATTGAAATGGAGAACATGAAGAAAACTATGAATCACTGGAATGAAATGTCTGTCGTGAGAGGCTCTGGGGAAATTTTCACCTCGTTTCCTCTAGGATTTTCACTGTAAGGAGAACGTTGAACCAGATACTAGTCAGAGTGGAGATAACGATTTTACGGCGCGTTTAAGATCTGAAAGCGGAATTCATTAAATTTCTCCTGGATTGTTTCATTAAAGATCGAGGAGGTCTTTCGCGAAAAGAAAGAACTTGCAGAAACTCTTTTCCAATTTCAAACTTTAAGGACTCTGATCAACCTGAAATAGAAATAGAGATAGATATATGTATATATAAAAAGAAAACGAAAAAGGAGGATACTTTTTATTCATCATAAAATATTACAAAGAATAATTCAACTAAAATATTTATGCATCCATTAATGTGAAGCCATGTGTAATATGGCTTCACACAGCAAGCGCAAAGACAGGGATTATATCTATGCTCTGGCAAATACTGTATGAACGTTCGATAATAGTACGTCCGAAATTTTTTTTTTTAATATCCGGAATGTCATAGTGCTGTATGTCTAAGTTGGTGAAATCTCGAGGTCCGACTCGCTTTCAAGATTGCGATTTTTCCCTCTTTCTCTATCTTTCTTTTTTACTTCATTACATGAGCATTGTGTGGCAGCGACATCGACTAAATCGCTAACAAGCCAACACTCCGCAGCTACATCTCTCCAATGTGAAATGAAGCTCCACTTGGATGAAGATGAATCCTCTTTCTACATTGTTAAACTGATTTTCGAAAATGAAGCACCTTTTCAGTTATGTCTTCTTTGAACAATTATATTCTTCTGTGTCTATGAATAGTTTACTACGCAAATAAATCAGTGATTTTCGTTTAGACAGCCTGCACCAAATTATGACCAAGAACAGCCTACTTGTGCTGAATACGGTTAGATATACTTACTATAGATATTAAAAATTGTGCTAGTTGATGATTTAAACACTTTAAGTTCATGCAAATCGTCTTAAAGTTAAATTATTTATAGAATGATATGATTTATAAATGGCATATATCTTCCATAAGGAGTTTATGAATTTTTAATAAAATTTGTAGAAAAGCAGCAAAATTGGTAAAAAAAATTAAATTTCACATATTATTACAGATATCTGCAACCAAATTTAATATTTTCACTGTTATAAAAAGTTATCTTAATTTGCAGAAACTCATGGATGTATCGAATTACAGTATGCCACACAAGAAGTTATGTGGTGATATTTTAAAATAGCGTTTTTGGCGCCAACGTAAAAATGTCGCAAAATTCTATTTTTAGTAGACACCACTATGGATGAACTAGGGGAAGAGTTATCTAAGAAAGCGCTTGTAAACATATATGGTATACGAAAGGTAAGCTTCAAAGTTGATTATACGAAGATAGTGTATTACTTATTCTTTAATATTATTTTACTTTTTTATTAACATAAACTTTTGATACTCGACTTGATATTCGACAAAATTGGCGAAATGTGTAATTAGTAATTTAAGTTAATATATTGCATACATTAATGCTGTTTAGACAAAAATTCATACATGTTTAAGCTATTACAATTTATACAGTCATAAAACGTTGACAATTACAACCTCTGTTAACGTTTGAGGGGATAATTTCGGTCTGCCAAATAGTCTTGAATTTTTTAATGCATTAGATGGCAGCACTCACTAAGTTACTCAGAAATTCATCAATTATGTGCTATTTAAATTTCTAAGATATTAACTCTATCTTAATCATTAATAATCATTCGTTATTCTACCTTCTTTCTTTATCTAAACAGTGCATCAAACTAAAGAAAAATTGTGCAACTCTCTTTAAGTTGAACATAGAAAGTTTGGCTTTCATTTAAAACTATTTAAAGTATATGCATAAGGCCTGAACTAAATGAACCGAATCTCTGCCGTTTCTTGATAAACTCTGTTTGAGAATCACTAGTACAAACAAAATCCGAATTTCCAATATAGTGAAGTTCGTGCAAAGTTTGGGGTAGTATAACGATTTCACGTCGAGTGCGCACGAACGTTTACCGCGATTACACGACCAGTCGTCAAGGGTAAAAATACTGCAGTACCGCTGCAAAACTTTTCGTAGAAACATCAGCGCATCGGTGATGTATTAGTCACGCTGTCGCTTTCGAGGAAGGAAAGACGTTGACCTCCATCATTCCGTTTGTCTTTCTTTTTTAGCGCAAAAAAGCTTCCTCTTAGCGATTGTTTAAAGAAATTTTTTGATCCAACGCCAGCATTTGTCTGGCAACTCAACCACACATTGTCTTTGCAAGCAATACAGTTAAACTTATTTTAATTGATTTTCCTGGAATCATCGATTTTTATCATGCAGGTTTCATTCATGTACAATATGCAGGATTTGAAATTTAACATAATGTATCTATATCTTACGCGGTTTTCATCTACTTAATGTTTCATTTTCCTGTTACTGTGACCATGAAAGTAAATTTATTTTCTGAAACGTGTATGTGAAAAATATGTACCTAAAATTGTACTTATGTGCACTCTGCATCGATATTATTGCCAACATTTATCCATTGCAATTAAAAGTTTATTTCTTTAAATGAACGAAGATTAATTCACTGTTGTAGTGTAACGTAGCGTAAATAATCGCAACGAAGCTAAGAAATCGGAAAGACCTATCAGTATTTCCAACTTCGTGTTTTAAGAACTGTAATACCGACCGTACTAAGAAGCTGAGGTTTTATTCTGCCCTCTATGTGTTTGAACGATAAGTTTAGATGTTGTGTAGCTAATTCATTTGGAGGCAGAAATAAAATACACACACACGTTCAACTTATCTAAATAAAATGCAGATATCTGTGCTGCTCTCTATCCCAAGGTTTGTGTTTCAACAAAGTTGAACAATTTCCTAAAGATACACGCATAAAGCACGCAAATTAGGTAGTTGGAAAGATAACTCTTGACTGGTATTAAGTTATCTACTTAGTCATACATAACCTTATTCGAACATCAAGTAGACCATAAAAGAGTTGTACCTCATCGATAAAATTCAGAAACATTTCTTCGTAACGACCGTACTACAATCGTGATCGCATGGAAGTTTTTGCCAGATCAAATGTATCACATGACCTTAGATTAATTAAGCTGAAAAACACTGTGGCTGTGAACAAAAGGTGACCATGGTTTGTCCAAGCAGTGTCCTAGCACATCTAGCAAAATTTCTTGTAACAGTCGGTTGTATGAGAACTCTCAATAATAAGTATGATAAAGCAAGCACCTGGTCATTCCATGCCTTTGAAATTCTGCTTTCGCACTCTATATTGGGAGCACTCAGGTTTGGTAAGAATGCATCTTCTGATAATTTCGTAATTTGCATCTTGGTATATTCGGCTAGTATATTTTTAAAGCAGCATTCTCTGTACAGGGCCCCCTAATTGTACGTCTTATATGTTAGTGGGGGTCACGCAAAGGATTAGTTGGTATGAAACTACATAATGGTATTGTATTTGATTTTAAAACATAAAGCTCTAAAGGAAGAAACTGTGTTCTTAGTTATGCCATTTGTCAAATTTCAATTTTTGTTGGAACAGGTGAGAAATAATATCATAATTCACTGCACTGATTTGTAAGTGAAATGTGTGATAGAGAAGATTACTTTGCAATAATTAGTTAGATGACAATTTATTTTTTTCTAGAATAATTTTGTGTTGTCAGTTTTGCTTATTTTAGTATTATAAGTCATATCATTTGTTTCAAAACCTGTGTGCATGTTATAAATTTCATCCCAACATTACAGCTCTAACAAATTAGAAAAGAAAATAATATAAATAAAACATTAAGTTTACTTCTTTTATAACTATAAAATTTATACTCTAATCAGTATAGCATTTATTAAACAATTATTTTTAAGCTGAGCATATGAGCTTTAGCATCTCTTTGACTAAGAGAGAGAAAGAAAGAGAGAATTATAAATTATTTATAATTCTCATCTAAAAAATTATATTATTTCTCGCAAGTTCCAACTTATATTTGCTTTTAAATCAATCACAAAATTCTATAATTACATATTTTTATATTATATTTAATAAATAAGGGCAAATATCAATCATATTATGAATATAAGTGAATATTCAGAAAAAGTTACTGTTTTAAAACACTTTCAGAAATTTTAGATTTATAAAGAAATATTTGCAGCTTCAGTATTTAAAAATAATTAGTTCACGCTATAATACATAGTGAATATAGAAGCACTTATATTATAGGTGTGCTTGCTGTTTAGAACATATTATTTTTAGCAATATTACTTCCAGGAGTTCCATTTCTCACACCATCAACCAATGTAGCAAAGTACTTAAGGATCAGCTACGATTGGTATTCCAAGATTGTTGATTTTATACCATTGGCATTGTTTACTGCTGGTATCTTACAAGGATATGGGATTAGTGAAAAAGTTTGGCTTATAGTACTTTCATTGGGCATTTTGCCAGTATTTTTTCATCTACAAGCAAAGCGAAAGGAAAGTCAAATAAGAAGGCATCAGTTGTTAATGAATATTACTACTACTCTGCAACTGTTAATGATCACATTGGTTGGCTTGAGAAACAGTAATTACTACGTAATTAGCTTAGTTGTCTCGTATATTTTTGAACGTTTCTTTATTGACGAATTTTGTTATTATTACGATATACCAAGTACCGATCTAACTCAATATTCTTTGTGTTTCGTTGAAATTTTCATGATCTTAACGCTAAATGAGTTGTAAATATGATTGTATAACTTTTATTCTCATTTAAATATAGCCATGGAAATAAATAAAGATAATCTTTATCCATATTGAATCCGTAGCTGTTATATACTAAGATAAATTTCCTAGTATTATCTCTATCAAGTATTTCTAGTAAATCGAAAATATGGAACAATAGGGATATTGAAAAGTTACTAGCATTAATATAGGATAGTTATATTAACTATATAAAATTATATTTCTTTTTTATAGAGTATTTAAAAAACTATACATATGTTTAAATTCCTTTAAATTTTCTAGATTCTTAAAAAGAATGATGTTATAATAATAAATCAATGAATAATCCCCTCTTTCCCAATGCATCACATTCATTAGATGTATAGTTGTAGCCTATCTGCATTCAATACAGATACTATGATAATACTTAAATTCCTATAATACGCTGGAAAGTTAATTTTCGGTTGAGATCGAAAACTGTTTGCTACAATGCTTCTGCTGAGAATTCGAGAACAGATCAATCGTAACATATCTTGAGTTTGATCAAGTCGTTGGAACAATTCAGTCGGTGTAATCAATTTTTTTTCTAACGCATACACAAGCAATTATCAAATGAATTAACCATAAGTGTGAATCTTCATGAGTGCAGATATTCAGACGAACTAGGTCAATGAATTGTATCGTGTGATATTTTTGTTCAATTTTTCTGCGCTATACGAATTTATTAGTCGTTACAATACAATTCTAATGTTATAATTGTTTCGCTTGCACGTAACGAAATCAACGTGCGAGCGAGTTATTCATAACCGCGTAAACGACATAACACTCTGCAGCAGCTGTTACTGGAAAATGCAAGTGTGCGTCTCTGCCATATTTTGGCAGAATAACGAATAAAACGTGCAATATTTAATTTTCATTATCCGTGAATTTCGTGTGCCCCGAGCATCTGGTTCGTTCGAGTTCTCGAAAGAGTGATTAATAAAATTATCCCCAATGAAATCAGTTACTTCTGTTCCTGAAACAAACTTCCAAGGTATCGGGCGTGACATGGCAGAGCGGCTTGGTTTAGGACCTGAGATTCGGGAACTCAAACTAGGACCAACTTTTACGAATAACAGATCGACGGCCTTTCACACTCTGAAATGTTAGTACGCTCAATTTCTTTAACTTATAACCTAAACTCGAGAATGTATTTCAACAGACAGTTCCCTTCATCATTTCGTGTTTAAACTGAACACAAAGAATATTAACTCTTAACAATATTGGATATTTGGGTAATTCCAATGTTGGATCTTTAATTTCAGATGATTTTAAACCAGCAAGCGTTGATGTCTCCAAAGTAGCAACAGTTGACGTTGGAGCAAACAATACAATGACAGTCACTGTTCCACATTTAGACGGAGCTGGAATTCCTCACACAGTGTTCAAAGGCTCTCAAAGACCTTACCATAAAGAATGTGTTCTAATAATTGACAATGTCACTGGAGAGATTACTTTGGAAAAATTGACAGCAAATATACAAGTGAAAAAAACCCGGTATATAATCTTTTTATGGTTTGTGTAGTTACATGACATATATATGTTGCATCATGTTTTAGAACAGAACCCAAGTCTCAATCACATTTAGGAGTTTCTGGAGGGAATAGTAGCAATAGGCCTATAACTCCAGTAGAAACAAAGAAAAGCCCTACACATGGAAGGGCAACTGGAAGAACAAAGGTTACAAGTGGAAAGAAAAGGGAACCTAGCGTTCAATTGCATCCAAAACAATTCAGTCCACTTAGAGTGTCTCCATATCATGGCAAAAGTCCACCCTCTACTTCAACCAATAGGTATCAAATATATTTTGATGTTAAACATAAACGAATATCAATAGCAGTAGCAATTCGTAATTTCATAATGACAGAAAGAATTTTGAACAAAGACTTCTAAAGAAGTGTAAAATAATTCTTTGAAACCTTGATTATGTAGTAATGTTATACTAATATATTAAGATTTCTTTCTAAACTTACTAAAAACACACAGAACTTTAGTTCACCAGTTCAACCATCAGTGGCACCATCGACTTTGGCTAGTTTACCAATGATCGGTTCTGACAATGATGACTGTCCTTTAACATCATCCGGATCATTCCCGACTATCAATTCTTCTGCAACTTCAAGGTCATCCCCAGCAAATAATAATCAATCCGCTGTAAAACCATCTATGACCATGGATAGCGAATTGGGTACTACTTTGAGTTCTGACTCTAGTTCAAGTAGCTCAAGTTCTGATAGTTCAGATAGTGATTCAGATGTCGCAGTTACAGGAACTAATGGTACATTAAATTTTTAATATAATTATTTTTAATTTTTCTTTATCAAAAACGTGCATAGAATATTTTGCAAATTTTGAGAAAGGAAAAAGAATATATATAAATATACAATATTTTTTAGGACATTTAAATAGTACAGCTTCATCTCCTACACTCATCATGCCAGATAATCTCTTGAATGACGATTTGCAATTATCAGAATCAGAATCTGACAGTGATTAATGGTAATGTATGTCCAAACTGCATATAACAATTTCGCCTGTATCAATAAATGCATTTCTGTTAAAACAGTGTTTTTCCAGGAATAATAGAAGATCTTTTAAAGATTTTCTCTGCAAAAAAATTCTGTTTTTTTTCGGCATTTTATTTGCTATGGTATATCGAAAGATTCCGATGAAATAGAATTCTGTTCCACATCACGTACAGAGAGAGAAATGTGTATAGCGAATCTGAAAGTATGCTCCGCATATTCTATATGTATTGCTGTAAGTTACGCTATATACTACTACACAGAAACCTTTTGCTTCTTGTGCAGTGAATATATCTGAGAAACTGTAATGAATACGAATGGTAATGTAGTGTATGTACATTTATTTATAAGGTATTAGGGATTGTACAATTACTACTGACTAATATCTAGTGTAATTATATGATCTTTACTTTCTTATATATTTTGAAGGTAGAAATCTTGCCAAAATCTTCGATATACTTTTTGAGAATATGGCAAATACTTTGATTCTATAATTTTCAGTTTGATCTTTTTTTAAAAATAGTTCTAAATATCTAAACATCGATCATAGCACATCCGATTGGTTTTCTGTTGCAAACGTTTTACAAATACAAAAAGTACGTGTGATGTGTTACGAAAGAAACAAATTTTGATAACACTGTATTACTTAGAAGATATTTATTTAAACGAAATGTATAAATTTAATAAAGTATTCATTATAATACGATCTTTATTATACATGTGGAAAACGTAAAAACATTTCAATATCAAATTTTACAGCGAACATTGTAGAATTTTATAATTTCATTTAACAATTCGTTTAAACTAGTTCAATTTTTGTACTATATAGATTATGTAATTGTCTTTGACATAAGACTAATAGAATTTGTAACATGCACTAATAATTACAATTTAGCGTACAATTTACGCTAGCAAACTATTTTTATAAGTTTGATAGTCCAATATTAATCTGGCAAGTTGACTACGTCGGCCCAAATGAAGATTCTTCGAGGATGTACAAATTTTGTACATATTGCTTGAAGTATTAATACAATTGATGTTTTTATACTTTACCTTCAAAGCTGGTTCTACTGCGCGTAGAACGTGCAGGTTACTAAAAGAAACAAACATTTCGAATAAAGAAGTGACAGGAATTTCCTGAGAAAGTTTCAGTATTGATGGAATATCTCGGTCAGAGTGTATTATTGGAATGCTAGCCTCGACAGTTCTCCGCACTATAAAAAATGTGTAAATAAATTAAATAATATAAACAATAAAAAGAAGTATTTAAAAAGTACATACTTATATTATAGTCTCTGACGTAAAAAGCAATATTATTAAAATTATATTCATCATATCTTCCATGATTACGATTAATGTCTGTATCAACTTGTTTTATATCATTCATATGAACCACATCAGGATGATACTCCACAAAAGGAATTGGGCTGAACACTTGGTACTGATTAATGGTGTTCATACGGACCTAAAAATCAATCCATTGATTAACTTACATATGTTAATAAATATAATAAATTTTTCTAAGAGTTAATAGTGCATGTATATACTCGATTTAAATAATCCAGTCGGAGTTGCATTCCTGTTTCAACGAATAGTATTAAACCATCAGGTGAGAATTTTCTTACGCATAAATCCGTAACAGCAATATTTAACAACTGATTTGTTTCAACTGCTGTAACAATATTTGGCAGCCGTATTGAGAGCCAAGTAACTTTTGATTGTTGTTTCTTATATTTTTCAGCCAATAATAACGCATATTGTTTAATCTCGTAATAAATGTCTGCTCTACCTTTTGACGCGGAGTTAAAATTATATAAAAGGACCTATATATAATTCAACAATGTGAAAAAATTTATGAGCGAATTTCTTAAAGAGATACCAAGCAAATAGAAAAATACGAACCATCATAAGAAAGGTCTTGTATTTCTTTTCCATACAATCTGAAGCATATTGCTCCAAAAAGGTCAAGGCATCCTGCTTTTTTGACAAATCTATGACCAATATTATATTTATTCGCGTGTTCTCTGTTACATATGGAACAGGTAAAATTTCAACTTTACCAAGCGGTTTACATACTTCAACTCTTTTTCTTAGTGTTTTACCGTTATTCATATCGATAAATTCTAAATCTAATATATAATCCATTCCCCGAGAAGCATCAAACCTTTGATATCCATTTAATAATTTATTGAATTTTAATCTGTGTTGATAATCAGCAATAATGCGAGAAGCTGTAATATTGATTGTACGGTCTATATCGAACTTAGCGTCGGTTTTCAGTTCTTGTACGATCGAAAAATCAGTATTGAAGAATATGTGGGTTTCATTAAAGTACGTCCACCGTAAAATATCAAAACGACCTGCAGCCTTGTTTCCTCGTTGATTACCAATAGGCCAAGAAATATTGCGTTCTTGTGGAGGTCCTAAATGTGCCATATTTAATATCGATTTTCGGATATTGAAAATTTTTTCTTGGATTTCTACAGACTTAATCTGAAAAATGATTAAATAATTATTATAGTATTAAATTGTGATCACATGCACTGTTACGATATAAAACTTACTGCCGCAAAATACGTGTTTAATTTGTAAATAACTAGGTGGTCGTATATTGGATATATTACGAGAGAATTTAAAAAGTCTTCTTTTGCAGCTAAATCCTTCAAGTTCCGTTCGAATAAAAATGTTGACCGTAATTTGGTGTACAAAAATTTTTGCCCTTGTATGTAATTCGAGCATGGCGTTGAGCTAGAGTGGACGATACATCGTCCAAAATTAATGTCGTCCGAATCGGAGTAGGCATTTTTTACGCACCAATCTAAATTGTTCTTTAATTCCTGTATGATTGAGTTGCTCAAAAGGATTCCTGAATCTAAAAATTGAACAGTCATTTGTTATTAAAGAATTATTAAACGAAACAGCATTTTAACACACTAATTGGTTTACCCAAGGAACAATATGTTGGAATATCTCCAAGCACACCTGTATGAACATTTTGACTTACGCTAATCTTGGTAACAAATTTAACTAATTTCTTAATATTGATGTAGCTTATATCTTTGACCAAGAAATAGTAATCATAATTCTCCAGATAATTGTCAATTATATATTTCATAGTATGGAATGGTTTCAAAATGCTTCTGGTGTCAGTGAATCCTACAATGCCAGGGAGAGTAACGTTTGGCTTTGTTCCTTCTGGTATAGAAATAAAGTAACGTACTTTGTCCACAATGTGAGCAACTGTTTTATTAATTGCTATGTCTCTGCTATGCAGGTATTGTTGACTCGTTATTACCCCTATAAACAATTTCTCTCTGATACCAAGCTCTGTAGAGTAGTATCTTGGACGTATTAATGTTTTAGAAACTTTTTGAGCTTGCTGTGGTTTGCTATTAATATTTATTTTTGGTTCATATTCATCCAAGTCTTGGTAGTTTGAATCGTGCATCAAATACTCTGTATTTCCATTATAATTATCTGTGTCAACTGGTATTAACATCACACTGAGACTCAGACCCATGGTTATTCCAATTATTAAGTATAAATTTGCCCAGCAATGGGATAAAAATAATCTTAATACAGGATTCATTTTTTGCTAATATTTGATCATACATAAGATACATACAATGAGTGTATCAGTATATATTTTAAACAACAAAAATCTTTTTCTTATAGTTTGGGTCTTTTCCACATAATGTGTTCAATATCGTATTTTTTGTAATTTTTAGCATATTATATTAAACGTGAACGATTCCTTTCTGTAATAACCTGCATTATACAAAATTTAATAGTTTTCTAACAGCATGTTACTCGTAACATGTTATTTATGTATTGAATTAAACAGAAGAAATGAAAATTATTTAAATACTGATTAACAATATCTCAATATCCGTGTAATAATTATTATATATTCGTTATTTGCTTTTCCTTAATAAGTATCATGCATATAATATGATATATTACATCACCAATTTAAAATTTGTATCATTTATTCTGCGCTTAAAATTAAATGATATGACTATTCTTTTGGGGTTTATAATACAGGGATTCTTTAGACAAAGTGTATTAACAATTTTACTTTCAACAATAAAAATAACTATATGCTTTAGTAACTTAATATTTAAGTGAGTTGCTTCCAGGTGGCGCTTATATATCTATATATATCGAGTTCCTGACACTATTTTTTATTTAAAACTATGTTTGTATATAACATGTAATGTTGTGTATAACATATGTAGTTGTAACATAACTAATATTTTAACTTATAGAAGTATATCCATTTATTTAGTATATCTATTTATTTAGGATATTCATTGTATGTATTCATGTATATTATAATGCTTACGTTAACATTGATGGGAAAGTTATAAAGAAGTATAAAATACTGACAAGCCAATATGACTACGCTAACGAGAAAAATAATCGGTTTATTAAATAAATTAGCGTTAATCACAAAACGTGTAAACGTGCAGTTGATGATTGTTAATAATGTTCATAGCAATAATAGAATACTGTACAATGAAAACAGTAGCAAGAACAAAGCAGTGGTATCTTATTCTTTTAACGTGGAACGAAAGGAGAAAGAAACTTTTTTAGAAATTATACGATTATATGAAAAAAAAGATCGCGCTAGAATAGGTCAATTACATTTTATTACAACCGCATTGCAATATATGGACGAATTTGGTGTGAATAAAGATTTAAAGGTTTACAAAGCGATATTCAATATATTTCCAAAAGGAAAATATATTCCAACTAATAAGTTTCAAACTATGATGTTTCATTATATAAAACATCAAAATGTAGCATTGTCTATACTTAATAAAATGGAAGATAATTTTGTTATTCCCGATTATGAGATGCAACAAATGATTTTAAATACTTTTGGTAAACATAATTTAGTTCTAAAGAAATGTTGGAGTATGTGTTACTGGTTGCCAAAATTTGCTCACTTAAATCCATGGCCAGTTCCCACACCTGTACCAACAGATCCTAAAGAACTTGCACAATTTGCTATAAAGAAATTAGCCAGTGCAGATGTACAAGCCAATGTTGTTGTATATAATGCAAAAGATATACCAGATGCGATCGATGATACATGGATTGTATCTACTATGAGCAGATCGCAACAAGAACTGCTAGCTGTCCAACCGATTGATAAATCATTAATTGTAGAGGGTCCTTTTATAATTTGGGTTGATAAGTACTACATAGACTACTATGTATTGAAAGGAGATCCAATAAAAAGAGAGATTATATATGATGATTTTCATGGTAAAAAGATATGAGAAATCTTAATATAAAATATATGTAAGATTGAAAGATGAAAATATTAATTCATATGTTTTACTTGCAGATATATCAAACTTAAAAATTCCATTTTGGGAAAAGCACTATTTTAAAATACCTCTTACTGTTCATGAACAAGAAGATGGTGTATATTATGCAATGTGTGCTACAGGTACATCTTCTAAAGATTCACTATTATCATGGATAAGGTGCCTACAAAAAACAAATCCTATTCTAAAAAAAATACCAGTAACATTTAAGTTCAGATCAGCCTCAAATGAAACATCATATATTGAAGACACTGATAAAAAATTTGATGTAAAACAAATATCCCAGGATCCAGATGTGTCAAAAAAATAATTTAGTAATTCATGTAAATAAAGTCATCTGTAAAATAATTTTGATATATACTTTAATATATTTTTCCTTTTTAAAATCCAGTAAATAATTGTAGCATTAAAAATTTTCAGAGTTAATTAAATATAAATTGGAATGCAGGAAATTAAAATACAATTAAAACCAACAAAATATTATTCATAACAAATATTCACAATGGAAAGTTTAGGCATATCAATACTCTTAAATGAATTTTTTGACCTCTTTTGTATAGATAGAACTCAACGTTTCTACATGTATGCTTTATACATGAATGCTTACATGAAATAAGTTTAATTAACTTTTAAATTCGTTCATACATAATCAAGTAATGTTTTCAGTAAGCGTTGAATCTTCAAACGATTAAAATATACGTCTGTGCGAGGTTCGTCCAGAGAGACATTACATTACATTCAAGTTTCAATAAAGTATTAGAATTTTCAAAGAGAAGAAAATTTGAATAAATATGCCATTAAATAAATACGTGAGAATGAATCTAACTTGCACTAATTTATCAGGCTGTATGAGTTTAAAATGTAAGTATCTTTTTATGAAACAGATTTTAGTGAATGCATTCGTTATTGTAATATGTTTCTTTTCTACTCATTCCTAAGTCTTTCAATACTTCTAGATGACTTTAAAGCAAGCAACTTCCGAAGAAATTAGATTTTTTAAATTAGCTAATTTTCACTCTCCCTCTCTCTTTTTAGACTGCATAAATTAATAAATATGAATTATCATTCTAGGCTTCACTATGCAAATGAAAAGTTTCACAAACGGAGTAAAAGACTTTTTGAAGATGCCTGATTGTGGATATGTACCTTCTACCTACAGGGTAAAATCTATCTTCATACATCATAAATTTACGGGAAACTGGACTAATACCCTTATTTTCATTTTAGGGCAAGAACTATGAGGAAACGAAAAAAGCATATGAACTGATCGTATCTCCTTCATTGAAGTCATTTTATAAAGAACCGTTGATGATACACGAAGGTCGAGGGCAATGGTTGTGGGATTATCGTGGTAAACGATATTTAGATATGTTTGGCGGAGTTGCCACCGTATCTGTTGGGCATTCTCATCCGTAAGATTAACATAAAATAATAGTAGACTAAGATGTAGCCAAAAATTGAAAATTTAAGAATCCAAAGTTTCGGGAAATGGAAACCCTTTCTTTTTTTTAGAAAAATAGTAGCTGCTATATCTGAACAAGCATCGAAGTTGAACCATGTATCATCTGTTTATATGCATACTCATTTATACGAATATGCAGAGAAGTTAATCGGTAAATTTTCGGGAAAGTTGAGGGTGGTATATTTAACAAATAGTGGATCGGAAGCAAACGAGTTAGCATTTTTGATGGCTAGACTTTATACGCGCAATCACAATATTGTTTCATTAAGAAACGGCTATCATGGTGCAACTTATGGAACCTCTGCATCTACAGCGATGAGTACATGGAAGTATCCATTTGTCACACAACCATCTGGTTACCTACACGTGAGTAAAATACGGAACCAGCTATTTGGATCAGAAATATACATTTAATCACTTTAGGCAGTATTTCCGGACGTCTATAAAGGTACTTGGGGTGGATCGAAATGTAGAGATTCTATTATACAAGTTGGGAGAAGGTGCAATTGTAGGGATGAAGAATGTGTAGCTTCAGAAAAATATTTTCAAGAATTTGAAGAGTTATTTCACTTTAGTTCGTCATGTACGTGTAGTCTAGCAGCGTTTGTAGCTGAAAGTATTCAGGTATTTATATTCGATTCCTTTTTTTTCAGTTTTTATATTTACTATTATAGATTAATTAATAACGTATCACTACTATGTAATATTTAGGGAATAGGAGGAGCAGTGCAATATCCCAAATACTTTCTTCAGAAGGTGTATAATTATGTCCGTGAAAAGGGTGGTCTTTGCATAGCGGATGAAGTTCAGACTGGTTTTGGTAGAACAGGAGAGCACTTTTGGGGTTTCGAGGGCCACGATATAAAACCGGACATAGTAACATTGGCAAAAGGTATAGGTAATGGATTTCCTCTTGGTGCAGTAGTTACCAGTTCTGAAATTGCCAAAACGTTAAATTCTGCATTGCATTTTAACACATTCGGTGGAAATCCTCTTGCGTGCGTTGTGGGATCGACAGTATTGGACGCAAGTATACATAACTTTATATATTTAATTTCCAAGCCAGTTACATTAGTTTTTAAGAGATTATACATTACAAATTATAAAATACAACGATAAGTTAAAATATTAAATAATCAAATAAAATATAGATTATCGAAGAAGAAGGTCTTCAACAGAATGCGCAAACAGTCGGTACTTATTTGATCAATCGGTTTAGTGCATTCTTATCAGAATTTCCAAACATCGTTGGCGATATTAGAGGGAAAGGTCTTATGATTGGAATTGAATTAATTTCAAATTCTGAGATGAAAAAGCCATTAGAAACTGAACGCATGCTCGAAATCTTTGAAGACATAAAAAATATGGGAGTCCTTGTTGGAAAGGGAGGGTTACATGCAAATGTGAGTTAATCGATTCATTATAACATTTAAATATTGTTGAATATTTATGATGCTTAATGTATATAGGTATTGCGAATAAAGCCACCTTTGTGCATAACAAAAGAAGATGCAGATTTTACTTTTGCCGTTATTAAAAGAGCACTAAAGAAACATGAAGACAAATACTGTAAGCAGAGTGGAACGTAACTGAACGTAATACGTAAATACAACTCCTTTTATTTGGTATAATCCTTTATGTTACATTTGTACAATGTGGTTCATTCTTTTTTGCTTTTTAGTATACCTTAGTTTAACATGCAAGTTGATTAGCAATTTGTACATAAAACTGATCATTCACAATACACATAGGCAATGACAATTATATACCAATTATGTACAAATATTTTTTTCTTCATTTGTCATTTGATGAAGTTGAACTCTACAGAAGCAGATGATTGAAATTTGAGAAGAATTAAATGATTTGTGTAATGAAAACATGGTAAAACAGTAGCATAATGACAAATTAATGTAAACTTTTTTTCTATAACTTCAATTAATATATTTTCAGTCTTTCCAGTGAAATGTGTATTAGATTTGCTTAATGATTTTTTATACATAATACACACAACTTATCTGTTCCCTGATGTTTTAATATAAATGCAACAACGATTGCATACATTTTACCATGGTAAATATTTTTTTTTAAATGTATATATACATAAAGCAATCCTTTTACTTAAATAAATTATTGAATTTGTTTTAATATTTAAGAAACTCTATAATTCGTATATTTTATCTGTTTTCTAGTTTTTCACTAATAATTTTTATCAATTTAAAATATTGATCGTATGGAAATGTATTGCCGTAAATAAATATAAAAATTTCAACAACATGTAAAAATCAATATATATTAACAAGTATAAATGCAGTCAAGTGAAGACAATAATCTATGAAGATTTTTAATATGTAAAAAATGAAATTTGGCACAAAATAGTTTCTTTGAGAAAAAAATCCATGATATGGACATTGAACTGTATCTGTCCCTTATTGTCTACAATTTTCAACAAATCACATTTAATTAAACATTTGCCCATTAATTATTACTTGCATCATAAAATATTCAATACTTTCACGATAATATTATACGGAAGAGGTAACTGCGACATTATCTTCGTAAGCATTAAATAAGTTATCGAATTTCTTCGATCTAATAAACCTTCTTTCTTCTGTTAATTATAAACAATGAGTGAAATATGTTAGATATGAAACATGCAAGTAGTCACTGAGAAAATAAACATTTCCTTCAATTCTTAAGCAATTAAATTGGTCAAGATTATTTTAGAGTCTGGTAATGTATCAAGAAGGTAATGAGAAGTGTCTGCCATTGAAGCTAGATCAGCCTCTAATAATGCCAGTTGAAGTTCCCTACGTGCTTTTTGTACAACATATACCATTAATGAGATACCTATTAGAATCTGAAATTGAAATATAACATATTATTGATATTTTTTAAGACTATAAAGGAAAGTTGATTTTAACTCTTTGGTACTAGGAATATACCTGAAAGCAGAAGACAATATAACCAGTTGCTGCTGTTGATTTGTCTTCAAGAACATCCTGCATAGATCTTAAACTACTACCCAAGTAAATATTGATAATCTGAGCAGGCAGCAAGCCTAATGCACTAGCTATGTGATACTGAATACCACCCATATTGCTTACCTAAATATTTGCATATATGACTGTTAACGTATCCTTTCATTTACACTATTAAATATTATTATTGTTATTAAAAAAAATACATACAGCAAAAATAGTATTTTGCAAACCAAAAGGAATAGGAGTTAATCTCGTAAACAGAACAACCTTGAAGGCTTGTGGTCCAGATATTACCCTGAGAATTGCTCTTGCTGTGTCATTTTGTAAAAGAGCTCCAATGGGTAATTTAGATGACAGTGCGCTAAGAGTGACATGTGCTATAGCTATTCCCAAATTAGCAGATAATACTACCATGACAACACCTCTTAATATACCAAAGAGATAGCCACTGGCAATAATAAGGAATAAATAACCAATTACAATAGGGAATGAGACCACTGTGAACAATGCAATGAATATTACAGTGACAATCCAAATGTTCTGATGTTCAATCCAATAAAGCAACACTTTAATATAGTCTTTGCAGATGAAGACAATTGCACCCAAAAGAGCTAGTGTAGCAATCGTTACAGCAATGTAACATAACGAATTAGAGTGAATGCAATTGCATTGTATTGAGGTGGAATTTTTGGATGGACGGACGCCAGTTTCCACATCTTCTATGTTGATTATATCCATGTCCAATATATATATTCCTCATTATGAACAAGGAAACAACAATTTTAGGGCCATCCTTTTGTTATGACCTATTTACAAAAAGACTAAGTAATGTTAGATATACTGATAATATGTCTATAGTATCTAATAGCATATATTTGTCTGTTATCAATTATACCTCTAAGTGGTTACTATATTGCTCATACATTGAGATATAAAGATACATAATAGTATAAATGGAAAAATACTAGATCATGTGCAGTGAAAATATCCATGATTTATCATCTTTTACATTGAAATATATGCAGAGTGACTGTTTCTGCATATTTAAATAATTTTTTTTAGCAGTTATATAAATAAAACATACATTTTTGTTTATTCTACTATAATCAATATAATATTATGATTTTTTATAAATGTATAAAAAAAGTGACATTTTTCAAATATATTTTTAAATAATTTCCAAAATATTACAAACATTATGAATATATTAATTACATCAAATATCATAAAAGAAGTGTATGATCATGATTATGGAATAACTTTCAACTGAAAATGTATTATCGTAAATAAAAAGCTTCGAGACATCATTTTCTATGTAAATAGCTCAAATAAAGCATTTACGTGTGCTATTTATATAAAAATAGAATAGGCTTTTAGAAGCAATGAATACAAAAAAGCAAATCAAATTATTTTTCGTTATAAATTACTGTATATGTAAAACTCGTAACAAAACAAAAATAACGAGGAACGTATAATCAAATTAATTTTTACCTTGTGACACTTTTATAACAAAGAATTTCGTAAATCATAGCTGCCTTTATTTTTCTCATCGACGTTGATTAGAAGCACAGAATGTGTGTCAATTTTGATTTTTTACTTATTGTCTACCACGCTTTCGTGGCGAAGGAGAAGAATAATACTTTCAGGACAAAAATACAAGTCGCGTAAGCTCGTAAAACACAATAATTGAAATCCGTTTACGATTCTCGTTTACGTCAAACTATAGGTCGGTGCAAAAGCAGGAACATTTTATTCTCCAACAACACCTATTGGTTTACCAAAGAATGTCCCATAACAATTCCGTAACATGATATTTAAATTGATAAGATTCGAAATATTATGCTTCAAAATAGCTAATTATTAATTTGTAGAAATTCACATCCATCATCTATAAAACTGACAAAAATTTTCTTCGAAGAAAGTGTTTGCATTCGACTTAATGGTCGAACTCCAGTTAAGTTCTAACGTTCATCACTGACGAGCGTATAAATCATAATTTTGATCCAAGTATAACAATCGCAGTTTCAATCTTGCGATACATTTTGTCGATTTATTAATATTGCTTCTTCTTTTATTAAGTCTGTCATTATATAGTGCATTTCCTTGAAAATTACCATCGCATCAACCATTGCACCGCGAGCACGAAATATAGAACGAAAATAATCCGAGAAGCAACGCTCGAAAGAGAATTAATTGCAGGCTTTTAAAACCGCAAGATATACGTTCGCGATACTAAGGACATATCGGTTGGGTTTCATTTAGAAAGTGATAAGGCTAGGAAAGCAATATTTCCAGTTGCGGACTTGTCAACCTTGTTTGCGGTGACTGCGTCGTTATGGCGGTATAACGAATTTTTGCAGGTTACATAGTTAACAGGTGTAAACTGAATAACAGAATGGTCACCCGGTCGCTTTGTTCATTTCAATTAATTAACGTCAATTGAATACCGTGTTCGTTAACGTCGTCTTATCGTTTTAATCGGATTCCGAGCAATTTATGTCAACGGCACATGGTGGGTCTAAATTTTCTGCATGACAGACGTTTGATTGTTGATAGGATGATCGTTGAAAGAATCTTACAATTGGGGCTGGTCGTTACGTTGCTCATGAACGTGTACAGTACAGCCGACGAGAATTCTACCACGGATGCGAAATGTCAGTTCGGTAAAACCCTGCGAAAACAGGTAAACGCGGAACCGCTCAATGGCACCTGTTTACGAGACATCGTAGTGCGGTTGTCGAACGAGTTTCGTACGGTCACGGATGCGGAGCTCGGTTTGAAACCTTTTCAAAAGATGCTCGGTGAAATGGAGTTCACGAATGCCACGAACAGTTTGAACATGAGGCTGAGTTTACTGGTGGACAAGCTAAACAACAAACTGTTGTCCTATGCAGAACTTCTGAAGCAAAGCTATAACATAATACAGCCGATTTTGGAGAAAAATGTGAATCAGTTTGATTATTCCGGATCCATAAACAGACTGGATTTGATACCGAACGGATTGGCTGATTTTTGTTCCCAAATTACACAAGGTATGTAAGATAAGTATATTTGATGTTTCTAATATAATGAAGCTTTTATGTGTTACAGAATTGGCAATTCAATTGAGAAATCATGAATGGAAAAACTTACATCTGTTACCTTTTATATATCCAGTTACTATGTGTGGCCCGCCTAGTGCTGGTCATAATATTGGGCCTTTGCTTTTATCCCAGTATTGTCCAAGGAAGAATGTATTGTTGCTGCTTGAGCATGCCATGTTCATGTCCGAAGGGGATATTACTCTTGCCCAAATAACTGCGGAGACAATAATCGATATGTTAGCTCACACAGACTACATTAATGTTATTGGTCTCTCTAATAATAGTTCTATTCATTGCAAAGATAATTTGTTAAAAGCTACAGATGTCAATAAATTTCAACTAGCACGTTATATTCATAGTTTAACCAGGGCAGGTACAGTCACCTATTTATGTATCTTGTATATTATAATACTCCTTTTGTTGTTACATATTTATAAAATTAGGTTTTTGGATTTTAGAAACAAATGACACAATTGAATTTGATTTTAATAAGTTACTACAACATGTGAAAGGTGAAGTGGTGTTTATACATTTGACCAATACACTTAAGTTTACTTCACATTTGAGAAAGATACAGAATATGATTTCTTCAGGAAAAGTAAACGGCTATATAAGAACAATTTTAATTCTTTCAGGTAAATTCAACCAAGTATCTCTTGTCATAATACATTATTAATACAATTCTTTTTTCCTTTGTAGACCAGGAACCACATTCAAATATTAAGGAATACAATGACAGCATTGTAACTCTTCCTACACAAAATATACTCGGTTTTGAAATATCAAAATTGTTTTCTGATTTAAAATGTTCTAAAGAGCATAAGAAAGATTATTATTTGTCTGACCCATATTTTGATTTGTACAGTAAAACAATGACTTTGTCTATTGGGCATATTACAGAGAAAGCATTGTTATCTTTAGACATTAAGTTGAAAAATTTTCTCGATGACATAACATACTTTAACGCCGGTACATATGCGTACGCTATTCTATTCGATAATAAAGGAGTAGTTTGGATTCACAAAGATTTTCCGCGAATAGAAACAATGATGGATCAGCCACTTAAAGTTAATTTGCACCATATAGAAAATATTACTCCTGAAACAGTAAGAACCATGATCAAAGAACATGAAGGGGCTATAAACGTGAAAACACAATTGAGAGAACAGGTACATCGATACTTATAAATATGCATAAAACTCATATTGATTCAGATTTTACATTTCAGAAGTGGTATCGTTGGAAACATTTAGCATATACGGATTTAATAGTGTGCATAGTATCGACGACTAACGAAAGCGTGTTACCTGTTGCAAAATTGGTACCAACATTATCAATGAATATTCTACATCACCGTCTCGATCTTTTGATGCATAGTATCGCTGATAAAAGCATTTTGTGTACCTATCATAACAATCTTTTGTCTTTGTGTATGTTAGTTATTTTTGCAAATGCTAAGTGCAGAATTTAGAAAACGTATCATTTTAAGAAGAAATGTATTTATTTTTCAGCAACAGGAGTAGTCTATCTCTCTCCATGGTGTTTCCAATCTCCAGCTGAACAGCTTAAACTATTAGAAAGCGGAACTGCGGTAACAATGCAGAGTTACATGGCGTACTTAAAGGATTTAACAGGATTGTTAGCTAATCCTGGTCTACATCAATCTACTAGACCAGATGTAGCTATGCTGACTCAAATGCTGGGTTATTTTAAAGCCCGGCATGTAGAAAGTGCTTTAAATAAGTTTATAATAAGAAGGTACGATTTAAATTGTTTCATGGAACAAAATTTTCGAAGAAATAGATTTTTTCAGTCATTTGTTTACAGATATATTGTTGGTACCGTGAGTGGAGTATTAGAGATTTACCCAGGAATCATGCTTGATTCTGGTTTCGATCCAAAAAGGAGAATGTGGTACAGCAAAGCATTGGAGCATTCTGGGAAATTAATTTTTACGCCTCCATATTTAGGTGCTGGTGGTTCTGGATACGTTGTGACGTTGAGTCACGCGATTCATCGTAACTCAGAGTCAATTACAAAAGATGACGCTATCGCAGTTGTATCTATGGATGTAGCATTAGGATTTCTTTCAAGATTATTGAAAGGAATGTTTCCATTTTGCAATAATTCGACGGTAAAATGTTTCCTAATGGATGATAAGGGATATTTAGTCTCTCATCCAGCGTTGTTAGAGCCGCACGGTAAAATCGAGCAACAACATTTAACTCATAAAGAATTGTTGGTTGCAAACGATATATTGAACCATGAACTTTTCGTGAAAAAGAAATCTTGCGCAAATTACTTAGACGGTACCGTGCAAAGGTACTATCAGTTCAATACCTCGCTCGATGAAGTTCTTACGAATATAGTTCACGGCGAACATTGCGTTAAGTATCAAGTAGCAGCTGTACCTGGAACCAATGTATTTTTGGGAGTAGTTAATGTGACTTGCAATTTATTAAGGGCTTTCTGTCCGTGCAGTACAATGGATCGTTCGTGTTTGAACTGCAAAAGAATGGAACAAACTGAATGCGAATGCCCCTGCGAGTGTGCTTTGTATTATTCGAATTGCGCAGAATATAATATGAACGAGATGAACGATCTTGAACCTTGTCCAGTACCTTATGAACAAGGGTCGCAAATGTCTTGGATACAATCTACAAACTTGAAAACATGTCCGTCCATTGATTGTAAGATATTCAGAACAGAGAATGAGTGTCTAGGTATCGTTGGTTGTCAATGGTGCCACATAGATAGCGATGGAGAAATACCATTGCAAGCTCCGTTTTGTAGTGATATGTCTCGATGCTTCAGAGGTATTCTTGGGTCTTTTATGCCACTTAGTGATGGCACATATAGTGAGTGATTTTCGTGTATATTTTCTACGAATATTTTTAATTAACCTTTTTTGTTTCAAAACAAAATTGTAATTATTTTTTAGATTCTCAATCAACGGAAGAAATTGCAGTACGCGAATGGCCATCGGTTGGTCCAGTAGCTGGTGGAATATTAGCATTTCTTTTAATACTAGGAGTAATGCTATTTTGTTACAGACTTCGATCTGTTCAATCCGGTTTGGAACATCAGTGTTTACATATACATACGTCACCTGACATGCTACGTATGACGCATTTGGAAGGCGACGTGGAGCCTATGGAGTTGGAACAAACGAAAAATAACTTAGATTCTCTTATAAGGGACGGTGTAGCCCCTATATCCCCGTATAAGGTTTCTACGAACTATAGGAAACCACCTGGTGGCGATAGCGACCACGGATACAGTACAATGACACCCCACGACGATTTTGAGCAACAAACATTCGCTGAACCGTTATTAGTAGTTGGTAGTAATACTGAACCCGATCTGAGAAGGCGATCCATTTGTCTTCCATCTCCAATGACTCATTTAGGATCTCCTCATCATGTTTTAGCACCAGTTACTGTTCACTGCAACATGGAAGCTAATTTTTGTTAATTCCTATTAATAAGCACTAACAAGGAAAATTTTTATTTAGGTATTGTTCCTTGGAAGAAGTAAAGATTTTTACTCGGATAGAATTTATATTATGAAGCATAATATAAAGGATACTTTCATTTTCAAAAGAGAGAATTTATAATTTTTATAAATTTTTTACAAATATTATGTTTTTTGTACAAGCTATATAGTGATTTATAGACATGTACGTCTGTTAGTATTATTTTAAAGTTTAGTTTAAGAATGAGTAATACTATTTCGTTAAGGAAGAATCATACTTAATTAAAACATAAAATCGGACGCAATTAATAATTCTTATCACTCTGTTGATAGAGTTTTAATATTGTGTTTTTTACGTTTCCATAGTTAAGAGTAATGCAACAAATGTAAATGTGTTCGAATATTACTTAAAACAAGCATATATTTTTTATATAAATTGAAAACAAACTGTGTATTATAAGGCAATAACAACATTCACAGCTTGTTTTCATTATATACATTTTTGAGAAATAAACATCGCAAAATAATTATTTATATATCATGTAAGTGTAAGCTATGGTAGATTTAAGACATTTATTAGAATTTATTGATGGATATAAATTCGCATAATCATTAGATATTTACATTTTTATACATGATGATCATTTTTGGAGAAGATGTATAGCGACTTTTTACGCATAACCTAAGAGCCAGTGTCTTAGGTATTTAGATTTTATACGTATATAATATGACTGATTACTTATCATTTCATCTTGCCAATACATCACTGTTATAAACGAAATATGATTTATTGTAAACGAAGGTCATATACGCTATTTTTGTAACTTATAAATGTAGAATGATTAATTTTTGAGTACTTTACACGTTGATCAGTATTTTAATTATTAAAGTATATAACTGCCGTTAAAAAAAAAATTGTGAGTTTATTATTATAGTACGAAAAAAATACAAAAACGAATAAAATTGCCGGTTTATTGATTTTTCTTTATGTCTGTTAGGAAAGTTTAGTGTAGTTTCAGTTACTTTAGATCTACTGTTTAATCTGCGAATTATGTAGCAAAAAAAAAAAAAAGAACATTCATGTACACGCAGTAGTTTTCATTATATTTTATACTAGAACTTATATAAAATGTTTTCCAATTATTTGTTTTACAGTTAGGGTATAAAATCTGGATTCTTCCTTAAAATTACGAAACCTTCCATAATTGGTGTTAAAGGGATATATTCTTCGGTCGCGAGTTCTGCTCTTTCACCGTACGCTAATAAAACAGGAGTTGTGTGTGTTTGAAAACCAGTGATGGTTTTGGGTTTTCCTGCTTGACCTACGACGTCCACGGCAAGACCAACCCTCACTGGTACAGCCAGAGGATTTAACTTTTCGTCAAATGTTACTAACATCCTTGGCTGCATTGCTACTGCTAGCGTATACAGCAAATAATGGGATCGCCCTAAAATAACTGAAAACAAATATTACATTTATTTAATACGTACTAAATAATTAATGCTTTGACTACAAAGAGTTGAATGCTTACTATTTTTCACATCCAGGAAACCAATTAGTGTAGCTAAAAGTCCAGCAAGTGCAACAGGACTCAATACCTGTCGATCACTGTGATATGGGGAGAGTGTCAAAGTTCCTTTACCAAGATGCGTTAAACCTTGCGCGATGCGAACCATGAACAAGTTGTTTGGGTCTTTCGCGTGGAACTGTGCAAGTTGTCTTAACATTGCAGCCAATCTTGCGTTGTTTGTCCCAGCTCCGACTAAACCCATCGCGAAGATTGCGTTGTGCGCTACTTCTGGATCACTGTCGTGAGAGAATTTGGACAACGTATCAAGTATGTTAAGTTTCGGATTGGAAACGGATATCAGTCCAAGTGCGAGAGGAACGGATCGTCGAATAACTGGCTCGCAGTAACGCAATAAATGACCAAATGTTCTGTATGCCATTTCAGCGCCAATTTCTTCTCCCATTGCAATTAAAGCGATACCAAGTACTGCGATTGCCTGCCTTGAGCTGAGATCCTTTGGTTTGTCGTCTTTCTTTTCTTCCTTTTTATCCTTATCTTTACGATCACTCTTTTCCTCCTTCTCGTTTGAAGGTTCGTAATGTTCAGAACAAATATGTAACAAATGTTGAATTTTCAGGACGTTCCCGGTACCAGCATAGGCGCACACTTCTACCAAAGTTGTGGACATCGATTTGAAGGGTTCAGGTACTATTTCTAGGGCTGCTATTATAGCCTCTGCTGCTTCTTGCTTTCCTAGGAAACACAACCCGAGACCTAAAGGTAGAAATCGTGCGTACGTATCCTTAAGATCAGCCTCAGACTTCTCCATAAGAGCGTGCATTATCGTTGTGGTAACGCAAGCGTTGCAAGAACCTACTGCAACCATGCCTAAAGCGAGGCCTGCCACGCCAATAACTTCCCAACTGGACTTAGGGTCCCTGAGTACAGGAATCAAGAGTCCATAAACGGCCTCTCGATTTGAACCTGCGTATGCTAATCCAAGACCAACAATTGCGCCAATACGCATAGTGTTACTGCTGTGTAACACGTAGTCGGACAGAAGTGCTAAGGCAGGATCACATTCGATCCTCACGCGACAGTTGACGAGACCACAGGCTAACAGAGCACCGGATTTGATATAATCCTCAGAAGAATAAAGATATTTATCGATCGGTGTTAAACCACCATCAACATCCCATAACAGTACAAGACCAAGCGATGCTGTTGCACTCAGCATTCCATGCTCTTTGTTTTTATACAACCATTTATTTCCATCTTCGAGTAATAATTTATCCTGACCAAAAGCCGCATTCACGAAACCGTTGACGAAGCTTGCGGCCAGATTTTGCCTAGCCGAATCCACTTGGCCACCAGCAAATGGAGATCTAGAGTTCTCCAAGTGTGATTTATATACATCTTCCGGTGTTTTTGGCTCCATTATATCCAGCTCACGCGCGAGATTAAGGAAATGATAATTCAACAAAGAATTGGACATTATTTCTACCAGATCGTCATATTCCGGTGTAGATTCCGGAAGTTCCAAGAAAATCTGCTGCCTACCCAACATAAAAGCTAATTGTTTCTGCACAGAGCTGAAAAAAGTTATTACGTATACATATATTTACATATTTAATCAGAATTTTTATTTAAATTAAATTGATTACAGTAACAATATTAACTTACAGATCTGTGCAATTTGTAAATATATCCTCGATTAGTGGCAAATCATTCAGCTGCATTGCTAACCTCACAGCCAGAGGATACTGACCAAACTTTCTGTATAATTTGGTAGCTGCATGTAGTAGAGTACTATTTTCTGGATCTGCCACGTACTGTACACAGCTTGTTAAATACAGGCAAACCCTTTGATATGCGCTTTCATCTACATATTGCTCCAATAAATCTAGCCTTTCAATTTCCATTAGCAAGTCACAGGCTTCAGTTTCTGCATTGTGGGCCATGTTGTAAGGTACAATTGCATGTACCAAAGCTATCAGCTTCTTGCTGGTACCTTCTGCATCTTCTGTAAGTTCGTCCCATTCCCCAGCTAACTCTCCCGACAAATGTCTAACATATTCATGTCCCCATTCTCCAATGGCTAAAGTGGACCCAGTAAGTCTGTATTTTAGACATTCTCTGCCTTCACCCATGGTCATAGCAAGGACGGAAATGACATCAGAACATAATTCCTTGGATTTTACATCCGTTATCTTTTCGTAAATAGCTTTCATAGTATCATAATGTGGTCTCATGAATTTTAGGGGCTTTGGGACACTGGTCATAGATGTGGTTGATGCACGAATATGATTACGCAAAGAATCCAAAGCTGGGTAATGCAAATTGACATTTGGGTCTTGCAGACGTTCAACAAGGTTAGTTAATTCTTCTTGCAAGAGTTTATCTTCTTCAGACTAAAAAAAAGGAAAGTATTAAGTTAAATTAAGATCATAATCAATCTCAAATTGTTTTTCTACTTTGAATAACATCTTTTCAATTGTTTAAATCTACAATGAAGGCAAGTGTATTTTTTCTGCTTTGTACTTCTCAGTGTTAAAAGTCATATTTCTCGAAACGATCCATCAACAATTGCATTGTACTGACCAATTCATTTTTCTCTTCCTCCTTCCCGCTTCTGGCCTCTTTATTCGTCTTCGACTCTACTTTCACGCTTTCCGGCATTGTGTCTTACAATTATCGCATAAAATGAGTACAAAACAGAATACTGGACCTCCTCTTTGAAACTACTTGCAGCCTAGGTTAATGTTAACGTAAAGCTTATTTGCGAGTCACCGCTATTTATCATGAACCAAACATAGTATAGAACTGCATCAATTCCTCCAGTTCGTTGGTGGTTTCAAATTCGTTCACCAGATGGGCTTTTGGTTTTTCACGACTGGCACAACGAACGCGATTATAATTAAGGGTGCGTGTCACCTCGTAATCAGTGCTATGTTCCATGAAATGCCTCGCTTCGCGACTACTCACGACCAAAGCGATCTGGCTCTGCAAGATTGAAATGGTTAGGTTTACCAATGATGCTTTACAGTTAAACGTTTCCTAAATGTGTTAACTTATGGAGATATAATCGTGTTGGTGAAAATAAAATAGTAAACGTTGCAACTCATCGACACGATATACTGAATATTTCGAAAATGAGTCGCAGAAGAGTTCACGAAGAGGAAGATGGATACGGTAAATGTTCTCTCTACTTGTATCAACGATAGATGAAAAATTGCAAATTATAAATGATAAGAAAATTATTTTCCTTTCTTTTTCACGGAATAAAAAACTATCTTCTTGCTCCGGCAATTTTTAGAACGGGCGTATAAGAAACGTAGGAGAGTATCAGAGAACCAAGAAATTGAGGACAGACTTGAATCTCTCATTTTAAGGGTAGGAGAAAAATCTACGTCATCCTTAGAAAGCAATCTTGAAGGTCTCGCTTCGGTGTTGGAAGCTGATCTTGGATTATTTCGTAGTAAAATACTTAGGATTTTGACGGAATGCGCTATTAGAATGCCAGAGAAATGTACAATCTATACTACGCTTGTTGGGTTGTTGAATGCAAAGAACTTTAATTTCGGTGGTGAATTTGTTGACTACATGGTGAAGAACTTTAAAGATGCATTGAAAGCTTGTAAATGGGACGTAGCTAGATACTCGTTGAGATTTTTAGCTGATCTAGTAAACTGTCATGTTTTATCTTGCGGATCTTTGATGCAACTATTTGACAACATGTTAGATGCTGCAAATGAAGACGGTGTACCTCAAGTGAGGCGTGATTGGTAAGTGAGAACACACGACCAAATTATTTAATAACACATTTCTTAGAAAGTAACCTTATTGTTAATCAATATACAACTATACTCCATATCATTTTGTAGATAGAAATGAGAAAGTACATTTATCAATTGTCATTTTTCGCAGGTATGTGTATGCTGTATTATCGACATTACCATGGGTTGGGAGAGAATTGTATGAAAAGAAAGAACAGGAGTTAGATCATTTGATGGTGACTATAGAGATATTTTTAAATAAAAGAAGTAAAAAGCACCAACCAGCATTAAGAGTATGGTCGAGTGATACACCTCATCCTCAAGAAGAATACTTAGATTGTTTGTGGGCACAAGTGAGAAAACTTAGACAGGACAATTGGGCAGAAAAACATATTCCTAGACCATACCTAGCATTTGATTCTATATTGTGCGAAGCGTTGCAACATAATTTACCTACCTTAATGCCACCACCACATCATGAGTCTTATTCCTATCCGTTACCCACGGTAGTTTTCCGCATGTTCGATTACACGGATTGTCCAGCTGAAGGACCGCTGTTACCTGGGAGCCATGCTATAGAACGTTTTCTCATAGAGGAACATTTAAGGCAAATTATCAATAACTATTTTTTTGAAAGAAAAGATTGGTATGTATTTCTTTTGGACAAATTTTTTTAGGAATATTTCTACTGTATTAGTAAAAATGTACATGTAATAAATTACAGTGCAGCCCAATTATTGAACTTTCCATACAAAGCAAAAATTCCTTTGGATTATTGTATTGTAGAAGTAATATTTGGCGAATTATTTCGACTACCAGCTCCAAAACATTTAGAGATATGTTATGGATCGATTTTGATTGAGCTTTGTAAATTGCAACCATCAACAATGCCACAGGTATGATTAAATGTCATAATAATATCTACTTACCAGTAGAAATATTTGTTATTAACCTCATTTTTATTTGATGCAGGTTTTGGCTCAAGCAACAGAAATTTTATTCCGCCGCATAGATAGTATGGCCGCTACTGCTTTCGATCGTTTCGTATGGTGGTTCGCGTATCATTTAAGTAATTTCCAATTCCGTTGGTCCTGGGAAGATTGGGATTCTTGTTTGCAACGCGATCCAGAACATCCACGTCCGAAATTCATTCGAGAAGTACTTCTCAAGGCTTTGCGGTATAAATGTTAAATAGACTTCCTCTCTCTCGGTGTTTCTCAGAAAAATCATAGGTTGCTTATAATTTATGTTTAGACTATCATATTATCAAAGAATACGGGATATGATGCCAGAATCATACGCTGACCTAATACCAGCTCCTCCAGAGCCTATTTATAAGTATACTTCTGAAGGAGCCAGTAAGTGTACCTCACTTTTAATGTTTCTATTCATAAATATTACACAAAGTTTTAACACAAAACCATTTGTTTTAGGTTCACTTCCGGGTACAGCAGCAGCTCACGAATTGGTTGTCTCAATTAGACGAAAGTGTACACCAGAGGAAGTACTCAACGTATTAAATACGTTACCAGGTCCTAGGGAAAATGAAGAGACAAATAATTTCAATCCTTTGAAAATCGATGTTTTTGTACAAACATTATTAAATCTAGGTTCAAAAAGTTTTAGTCATAGTTTTGCGGCAATAGGGAAATTTCACTATGTTTTCCAAGTAAGATTTAAAATAATAATTACTTCTAATCCACCAAAAACAGAATTTTAGTATATAATGAATTCTGTATTTACTTTTAGGTACTTGCTGAAACGGAAGAAGCTCAAATATGTATTTTGAGAAATATGTATGCATTATGGAAGAATCATTATCAAATGATAGTAGTTCTAACAGATAAATTCCTAAAGACTGGAATCATTGAATGCAGTGCTATTGCCAATTGGATATTCTCCAAAGAGATGGCATCAGAATTTACCAAGTACTAACAATTTCTTTAACAATACTATTTTTGTAATTTTCATAAATTATATTAATTGCACTATGTTTTCTAGATTATATATTTGGGAAATTCTTCACTTAACAATACGGAAAAAGAACAAACACGTCACAAAGTTGAGCACAGAGTTAGCGGAAGCTCGCGAGAAATTGCGAAGGGCAGAGAGTAGATCGGGATCATCATCAGAAGACGAAGATAATAACAAAGACAGGAATCGGGAGAAACCATCGGAAGATGTTATAGAAAGAATGGAGGAGAAGCTAGAAACAGCTCAAGCAGACCAGAAGAATTTGTTCCTTATCATTTTTCAGGTATAAATTATTTTACCAGCATTATAAAAACGACAAAAAAGAATTAACTTCACAATACTTTATTTTCCAGCGTTTTATTATGATTTTATCAGAGCATTTAGGACGTTGTGATACCGATGGCATAGATTATAATACTCATTGGTACAAGTGGACCATAGGCAGATTACAGCAAGTGTTTTTAACTGTAAGTTCTCTATTGGGTATTACGAATAAAATATCCATTGCTTTTCGTATATAAAATGTTGATTACTTTTGTGTACTATTTGCAGCACCATGAACAAGTACAAAAGTATTCGTCAACGTTAGAGACATTACTTTTTACGCCAGATTTGGATCCTCATATCTTAGATGTTTTCCATCAGTTCGTTTCTCTACGTGCGTGAACGTTGGTTTTTATGATAATCATTTCATTATGTAAAATGTACTTTAAGTTGACAAAAAATGAAAACAAAAACGAGAATCTTTGATATTCCGTTTTTAAATATTTCACGTGATCATCGATAAACAGATCGTATCAGACCACCATACTTTTCCTATAACATAATTTTTATGATGAACTACAGCTACATAGGAGAGAAACATTCGCATTAAAATATATTCCGAGATGTAACGTGAAAGTCATTTAATTTCTACAGAATAGTATATCGTATGATACGTGACATAAAACTACGTGTAAATGTTTAAAACTTTTTATTACGATTTACCATTTCGTTGATGTAAATATCGATATATTTGCCCACCTTTAAGTAGATTTTTTTTCATTAAAATATTGTAGTAAGAAC
This sequence comes from Xylocopa violacea, assembly GCA_963969225.1. Lineage (NCBI taxonomy): Eukaryota > Metazoa > Arthropoda > Insecta > Hymenoptera > Apidae > Xylocopa > Xylocopa violacea. The sequence continues at coordinate 30,819,104 of CAXAJV010000004.1, forward strand.
GATAAAAGTCGTATGTAACAGATTTAATGTAAATAAAAATTGGAGGAACAAAATGTACCGATAATTTTTAGTAAGTAATTAATTAAAGATATATAAACTTTTACTTGGATTAATCTTATGTGGTTGATAATAATACGGTGAAGTAACTCATTGTGAGTCGAATAATCTATAAATATATACAATTTGCAATTATGATCAGCCAAATATAAAACATCGCAGTATAAGAATTTCTTACCGCGAGGAACGTTTCCATTGTCATCGGTGCCATTTTAAAAGCTGTTATTTTACTAGGTTTCAAGCTTCTTGCGAGCAAAAATTTATACAAATTGTGACTACTTTTAGGAAGCATATACCACGTTACTTCACATCTAAACAAATCAATTAATTGACGCCTAGAATGTAAATAATTGAGGAAGAGAAATCATAGAAACTGTTCAAAAAATTCTTACGCTGCGGTATATACTTGTTCACTGTGATTTACTAATCTTTGCCCGGGAAGGCAAAGAAAGAATACGTGAACAGCTTGGGAAACCGTAAACGATCCGAATCTCATCACATCGCTTATATTACCTACTTTCATCACAGTCTAAAGATAGAAAAAAATGTAAATGTAAATCAAATCGTCGAGTGCCTTGAAGAGCTGCTTGTGCTAAAAATTTTTGTTTCTTAAGTATCTTAGGAGTACCCGGATACCCGAATCCAATCAACAATCTTGTTACTTATTCCAAGAAGAGAACAACCTGTAGTTCTTCCTGTATGGTTCTACGAATACTTACTTCAACTCCTGTAATACTAAGACAGAGAACATTGAATAACAGTTGCACGAGTATGGACTTCGTAAACAATGATTCAAGAAGATTGGAATATCTACCAGAAAAGCGAACTAATCTTTATCACGTGAAGAAAATAGACAATATAATAATACAGTAGGAATACCGACTTTATAGCGTTTTGATGTTCTTTTATGCAGATGAATAGTTTTCGGTAAATTTCCTTCTCTTCTGTTAAAAGCAAATCAATATTCTTGTACTGTCCAAACGAATTATTATTCCGTACGTTTATCAAGCTACTTGTATGCAGAATTTGTAGTGTTTTTAATTGATAACTGGAAAGAATGGTCTCTCTTTGCGATTAAATGTTACGAAATTTATATTGATAAAAAATAGTGTTTACCTCACGATTGCAAACAAAGCATAGGCATGTTGGGCGTACAGCATGTACGTGGTGTCACAAGAAGCGATTAAATTAGCGATCATAGCTGTTCCCAAGTACGAATGTACAATTATATAGTAAAAATACCGATACTTGTCTACGCCGTAATCGAGTTCGAACAGAAAACTCTTTTCTTGAGAATGATTCGAGGGTGCAATAAAATTAGTCACCAATGATATCGTTGGTAATGTTAAGTACATCAACAGTGTCACATACATGTATGCTAAAGAGGGAATAAAAAGATTCTCTTTACTTTTGAGAGCTTGTGAAGCCAAATTAAATTTGAACATATGAAATGTTATCTATTTTGTAATTATTACATGTTACTTCAGCATTCCACTGGAGTAAATTATAGTTAAAGGTGACTCGATGCACTTACAAGCGTAAAAGCGTGTAATTCTTCTTCCTTGCGACTTGTAATATTGGAGAATCTTATTTTCTGGACGATTTGTGTAATAATTGCAATCACGTTTAATGTACAGGAGGATATCCTTGGCCTGAAACCAGAGAAAAAGAAAATATGAGAAAAATTTTAATCTGAAACGTAAAGAAACTTTCGAATATTTCTTTATTGTTATGTGTCTATTTTAATAGCAACGAAGAATCGTTATTATTATTAATAATAATATATTATGAGATTATAGACTTTCTAATATACTGCGTAAAGAGATTGTCCTTTCCCCTTATCAATCGAAAACTATACACATTTTGGACGAAACAAGTACCTTGTTCATATTAAAAATTCCGTTGAAATATATAGTGGTGCCGAAGAAAATTGATACGATCGGTGGCATGCACTCGATGACCACATCGTAGCCAACTCCCCAAACGCTGTACAATCCTCCAAACTAAAGAGAAAAGATAGATTTATTAAAAGTGTACAAGAAGAATTCCTTGAGATTAACGCTGTTGATCGACATCGTAAAACTTTCTAAATGGTAAGCTAATTCTATTCCATGCCAAATTATCAAACTTGGTAATCCGACCTCGAATATATTAAAACTATATTAGTAATAGCACTAATAGATGGTGCAACAGTATCGTTCAGAAATATCCAGACACTTGGAACGTGTAACACCGTTTAATTTCCTTCTATACGATTTTCTTCCATTTTTATGTAGCCGTTTTAAAGACGTAGCCCTGCTCGATGCGTGGAATATCCTATATTGTAATATGATCAAATTGTTTCTTATAAACTTATGTATAGTAAGAAAATATCGACAAATCTTATGAAACTCTTATTATCGAAGAAACGTATTATATTTTATATGAAATACAAGAGTTAAAATAACAGCAAGTTAGAATATTTAGATTTGTGATCTACTGACTACTGTATCACTTTGATTAATTCTACGATACCATAGTCATTTACATTTGACGGATACATTAACAAATGACGTATTTAATTGTAATACGCTATTTATAATTTTTCTAATACACAATTTAAGTTTTTAAACTATTGTTATTACTAACTAACACTAACTTTTCATTCATTTACAGGTTTCAGTACCATAACGGACTATTAACACAGGTTGACTAGCGTCTGGATATTTACGAACGATAATGCATATGTTTCGAGCAAAAAATCTCGCACGAACGTAAAACTAGAATACTCGACGACATCAAACGAATCCACTGCTGGTAAATTATCTTACTTTAAAATGAAAATTGTCCCAGCTCGCGGAGAAACGTTTTTCTATACTTTCAGCGGTTCGTTTAATAGCAATCGATACTCTTTGCGCTCATTAAAATAGAAAAACGTTCTTCGCACAGCGTAAAAAGGAAAAACGAAAGAAGTGGTAATTTTCTCTAATTAACTACCATTATGTAGATACATCTAACGTTGGAGGAATAAAAGCTCGGATGATATGTAAGTACTCGAGATTATGTAGGAACTTCGATTCCTATTTAATGAATGTAGAACTACTCCATCGACTGTTTGAATCATTAAGTGGCACGTTAATGGTTTAACAAGCGAATCTTCGTGTATTTTCCTGCTGTAATTCTTATCGATCTGTCTTTCTCTTTTTCATATGATTACGAGAGAAACGCAACGCAGTCGACGATGGATTTCTTCGAGCAGCCAGCCTATGTATTGAACAAACGTCTTTTAACCATCATTGGCATATGGCCATTCCAGAAAACCTCGCAGAGGCTATTGATGCAAAGTATCGTTATCTTCTTTTCCTTCACTCTTTTAATGGCCGAGGTGAGCACTGAAATAAAGTTGTTTTCATTTTTTAGAATTGTAAGAGGATCGATATTGATGAAGGAGCAATAGTAATCTTTATTATATAATTATTCCATGCCAAGTCATCGTAGATCCGATCTGTTTGCGATCGAGTTTAAAGAAAAGAGTCGCCTTTATCAATCCTTTGATTATGGCAGACTTTGAGGTGCACCATTCGTACCATACGTAGGAATTAATTCGCGATGTACACCGTGAAACTTTTCGTTAGGCGTGCATTTCTGTGAAAGTATATTCAGGTGATCAAAACATTGAAACAATATTATTCATTCCTTTGTATTCTGCATTGTTGCATTGTAACTTTTTAAAGCGCTTTTAGGCGTCTACAGTATCGCAAGTGCAAGTTATCCAAGCGCTTTTAGGCGCCAGCAGTAGCCACGAGTTAACTGATCTCTCTGCGTTTTTGTGATAGTTTTCTGATATCACAAACGTTATTTTTTAGTTCGTCAAGTATATCGTCAAGTATATATGTATTATGTGACTATCTATGTTTGTAATTATTCTTTCATCGACGACAGAACAGTGAACTCTGGTGAATGTCTTTCATTATCTAGAATGATCATTTATTTGACGATGTATGAAAAGCGTTCGTAACTGCGGATTATTAGATATCGGTATTATATATTATTTGGACACACGGTGCAGACATTTGAGTAGTTCAGCAAATTTTATAATTCAACAAGGAATTAGGACAAGACAGGCTAAGTATTCCTCCTCTAATGGAAGAAAGAAGAGCTTCAAGAAATAATTTAAGTGATTTATACATTATATATTATTTTATATGTTTATTTTATAGTTAAGTTTAAGTTATATATAAGATATGTTGTAAATGAGTTTATAACAATAGTTTGTAACAATAGTTTATAACACTTAGCTTGTAAGAATAGTTTTATACTACATATATTGTAAATTTACATAAGTTTTAGTCATAAGAGGTATTGTAAATAAGTTTAAACAATTATTTATAGCAACTAGCTTGTAAGATTACTCTGCAACGTTTGTAAATTATTAAAAAGACTCAATAAACGTTCAGGCATTGTTAATTAATTGTTTAATCAATTAATAACATGCTTAGCAATCCTACAAAGACCAATCCCAGTCCTTAAACGACATAAAACTCGTAAAAAATAGTCTAGCCCAGAATTAAACTAGTTGTACGACTAAATTTCGCCAATTCTTGGAAATGACGTCATTTTCCAAGAAGTGGCACTTGAGATACCTTCTCATACATCATGTTCTCCTGATACAAAATCGAAAAATCAGGTCTTGGTTGAAAAATTGGACTTTGTATCAGGAGAACATGAGGTGCGAGGAGGTATCTAAGTGCCACTTCTTGGAAAATGACGTCACTTCCAAGAACTGCCAAAATTCTTGGAAATGATGTCATTTCCAAGAATTATCGAAATTTAAACGTTCAACTAGTTTAATTTTCTACAGGACTATTTTTTACGAGATCTATCTCGCTTAAGGACTAGAATTGGTCTTTCTAGGATTGCTACACAGGTTATTAATTGATTAAACAATTAATTAACAATGATTATACGTTTATTATGTACTTTTAATAATTTATAAACGTTGCAGAGTAACCTTACGAGTTAATTACTATAAATAATTGCTTAAACTAATTTACAATAATTTTTATAACTAAAACTTATGTAAATATATAATATATAAATGTAGTACATGTTCTTGCAAGATATTATATAGCCAAATTGTCCCTGCAAGATCATCCTTTACCTTGCATTTCATGATTTTCTGCATTTCATGATCTACCTTGATTTTCATTGCACCAGTGTAATCGTTCTGTATTGAATCCCTGATTCCTTGTAATTTGAATGCACAAAATGTTAATGAAAAAGCTTTAATTTTTGTCGAATTTATAAATTAATACAAAATTACAATATTTGCTAATCAGTAAAATTATAAATATTCATTATACGCAGTAATCAAATCTTTAAATTTAAAAAATCCCGCGCTTGCGCAGCACTAGGGACTGGTGGCGCCATCCCTCGGAGAAGTGCTCAAACTGGTCGCACAGCATTACCGACAGTGACCGACACTGCGACAGACTGGTGGCGCCATCTCTCCGAAAAGTGCTGAAACCGGTCGCACAGCATTACCGACAGCGAAGGTAACCACTTACCGACTAGTGGCGCCATCTGTCGGAGGAGCGTTGAAACTATTCGACGAGTAGTTTCAGCACTTCTCCGCGAGATGGCGCCACCAGTCCATAGCGCTGCGCAAGCGCGGGATTTTTTAAATTTAAAGACTTAATTACTGCGTATAATGAATATTCGTAATTATATTGATTAGTTAATCGTGTATTCTTGTTTACTATAGACATAAGAAGAAGTAAATAAAGATTAATAGTGTAATTAATGGAATTTAAGAAATCTTTTCAATTATAGAGCAGTAGTTCAATTATATGTTTAAAATAATAACATATAAATTAAAACAGGTAAATTAACCAGGTAATTAACAGTGTTTGAACATTTATTGAATACTTTTAATAATTTTATACTACGTGAACGTTTTACATGTCAGTTACTATAAATTGTTGCTATAAATTCATTTGCAATACATCTCACAACTAAAACTTAGGTAAATTTATAATTAAATGCATAGTTGTTCCAGCCGAAGAATAAACATTTATTCAGGAATTCGTAGCCCTTGCATTAATTACTGATTATTTCTCCATTAATTTCCCACCGTTCTGGCATATACGTTCGTACTTCCGAATTCTTTGAGACTAGTGGCGCCATCTCTTCGAGAAGTGCTGAAACTACTCGTCGAATAGTTTCAACGCTCCTCCAACAGATGGCGCCACTAGTCGGTAAGTGGTTATCTTCGCTGTCGGTAATGCTGTGCGACCGGTTTCAGCACTTTTCGGAGAGATGGCGCCACCAGTCTGTCGCAGTGCCGGTCACTGTCGGTAATGCTGTGCGACCAGTTTCAGCACTTTCTGGAGAGATGGCGCCACCAGTCCGAGAGTAGTTTACTTCGCTGTCGGTAACGCTGTGCGACCAGTTTGAGCACTTCTCCGAGGGATGGCGCTAGTGGTCTTTCACTCGCATGCGCAGATATACAGTGTTTTGTAATTAATTGAATGAATTAAATTAATGAAATATGCTATGTATTACAAATAAACTTCACTCATTGAAACGATAAGTATATTTTTATTGCAACATTCCTTATGCCCGCTCTTATATTTAAATATACTAAAGCAAATTACTATAATGTACTAGAAAATTTTGTAATTTGTTTGAACGCATGATACACCATGAATAGCATAATACACTTCTCTTTATCTATTCTTAATTGTACTGTTTTAAACTAGTGCCGATTAATCTTTGATGTCGTTTCTTGTAGAAACTACTTTGTTCCATTCATTCTTCAAAATTTTCCTTTTCTATTTTCTATCTTTTGTTATCTGCAATAGAAATGAGGAATGGCAATCCAAAGACTTGTCTGTATTGTACAGATTTTGGTAAACTCACGTTGCAACCGGATAAAGAACATTAAATGGAAAGTCATCGATGAGCAGCCTTTCGATGAACGTGAAACTGTGACAGAACACCGATGAGTAACCTGGAATGTGTCTCATAAATGTTTCCGATCGAACCTCTGATTCTGAATGGATGGGAAGCGGTTCATTCGACCCATCGATAGCTTCAACAGGAACAGGAATAAATATAATGATTAAACGTTGCTTTCGTTTCTTGTTCTCGAATAGAATTTAGGATCTTCATTTATAGTCGTCGGGGTTCGCGACGAAAGTTGGCGTCAGCATTCCATACTTTCGATTTAAGCCGAACGCTATCGTTGCGAACTGCTTCGTTCGAAAGGCGGGAACTAATGGTTTTTAAATTCGCGGGCGTGAAAATCTACTTTATATGTATAGTCTGCTCCAATTATTCTGTCGCGACATAACCTTTACGCATTATACTTTTCCTGTTCTTTCTATTCACATTCATTCAATTCGTGCCAATTAACAAATACTTAACTATAGTTTTCAATCGAAAGACGCACAGCTTCTTATTTGTAATTATGCCTCTCACTTACACAATCTTAGATAAAAAATGAAGTACGTTTATTCCTATTACAGACACAAACAATCGAGGAACTTTGGCGCCTTTGATACGTGTATAGTTGGTGCCTAAGCTACTAATACTACAGTACATACTTAATAACCACAAGTATGTAGGCAATGTAAGACTTAATGATAAACAATAGGAGCTATTTGACAAATTTGATCAGAGAATAACAGAATATGATTGCAAAGAAACATTGAACTTGGTTGTTATTTCTATTCTTCCTGCACACGCTGCATAAAATAAATCTAATCCTTCGACGATGGAATAAACTTATCATTGATAGCTCATACTTTTATCACATTAATACATAAAATACATTTTAACAATTCACTACAGATGAGATCGCCGTGTGTACTATCTTCTATGCTGACACGTGATCCTAACATGTTACAACTAGATTGGAACCTTACTGAATAATTCTGAACGGTTCAAGAGTACTTGGAAAAAGAAGGGCGATGATTTCAAGCACACTCGAACCTACACAACAACGATTGGAACGATCTAACGCATCCCTCTATATAAATGCATAATAGCATTTGCTACTAAACATCATTTAACAACGAACAATCACATTACACGATAAAGTTTCGTTAAAAATGATCTACAGATATCCTAATACTTTTCTACTGGTCGTACTTCGACTGAAATCCACAGAAAAACTAATCTTCGATTTTTCCAGTGTACATCGCCGAAAGTGATTCGACGGAGTTGGCCAAAGAAATGGGAACTCGGATTTTTCATTTCACGGGATGAGGCGTCGAGTGTCCCGGAGCGTCATTAAAGTCGCTGCACGACTCGGCCCGGTCCTTTTATCGAAAGGCACAATGCACGTTCTCAAGAAAGGGAGAAAACGCAACGGGCCACGTGGAGACCACGAAGAAGGTGTAATACACACCATCGGGAAAGAGGACGGCGAGAACGAGAACGGGTGGTGGAGCGGTAGCTCCTTGGTATAAAAGGTCGTGGCGAAGCCGACGCGTCTGTTTTAACACTCTCATCGGGTCGCTCGGTGGATATCGCAGAGACTCACGTCGTCGACCGGCCTAGACCACCGCTGACTCGTGCTCTCTCGTGCAGGACTTTTCGACGTCAACGGAACAAGAGGAGAGGTGAGTCGAAGGAACCGTGTGACCCTCCGTGTATCCAATCCTCTTCTAGTGGATTGCTCTGGAGATTCCTGGAGGTTACAGTGGTCAGCGTAACGCACGTTGTCGTCCGCCAACGGTTGGGACGTACTCGATTCGATCAGTGGATATAGGATCGAAGTTTCTGCGAGTAGAACGATTCGTCGTTCGCAAGATTCTTCAGTGATGCTGTGTGCGACGACAGTGACCGACAGCCTCTAGCTTTTGTCGTGTGTACTACGGAAATTCGTTGTGGCACTATCGTTCGATTGGGTACATCGTTCGAGCACAGTCGACCCTTCTTCTATAATGCGGTATTCTTATAACACGGTTTCCATATAACGCGAAGTTGACATTGCGACAGTCCTCCTAATTTTATATATCTACTAAACTATATCTTGCCCTTTGTATTATCAAATTTTATTTCCTAACTGTATGCAAACTGATTTATATTTTACTTCTGAGTTTGTTATAGCGCGGTTTTCATATAACGCGGTACGCATTAATCGCGTTATAGGAGGGTTCATTGTGTATGATTCGATAGGCAACTGGGTAGGGGTGTTGTTCAAATTTGTTTAATCCCCTGTACCTGGAACGATACTGGTTAGTAAGAAGATAGTAATGGTTGGCTGTAATTCTTCGTTTTGATCTGGAAATTGGAAGCTAGTAGTTGGTATAAATAGACACAGTAACGGTACTTGAATACACTAGTAGCCACTTTACAACACTAGGTACTGAATTAGGTACTCGCTTACTTTGCTAGATACTTAAATACTTAGCTAGTCTAAGTACTTGTTATCAGAGTTAGTACAGTTGTATAACAGGAAAATATAATAATTACTTGATAAAAGCGAATGAAATGGGTTTACATAAATACAAAGATAAAAAACGTATGAGTCTACAAAGTGATGATTGGTACTTTTTTTGGAGACAAAGGAAAAGGAAAATAATGTTGCTCTAAAAATGTAACAGTATCATTCTAATTAAGAAACGTGCCTTTTTCATGTATGAGAGGACTGTATACTTTGAATGCCAGTCGTGGATCTTTGATTGACCCTTTTGGTTTCCTCTTCTTTTCTTTTTCTTCGTTCTTGAAAAAAGATTGTGGGACGTTTCCCTGGAACATGGCCATATAACGTTTATTTGCCTACCGTTAACCGTGAGAATATGACCGCATGAATGGAATTCTGATGTCCCCCGAGGAAGGTCAGGACGCTTCTGGTGTCAAATAAAATTCTTCCATGGTCCTGGGAAAGTTGAGCTTCTCGCGCTGCTCTCTTATTGTTATACTTCAGTTAATGATATGTTCTCCAGTAATTACGCAGATTTTCATGAGAATTAAGCAGAATCGCGACGATTACAATCAGCCACAAATTTTACATTCCCTCGATTCGATCTGAACTCAATATTTCCTTTAAATCCAGATTTCTCAATATTGTCTTCCATTTGGGAAACGAAGATGTTCGGAACGGTGCACCATCATGAATATAATTCTTGTGCCTGTTTATAATAAACGTAATTATCCATAGAGAACTGATCGAAGCGGTATGGAGCGCGTAATAAGTGGGATAAATGTATTCAGACATCTAGAACATGCTTTATCAAGGAACAGCAATTTCCAATTCGAACGCTACTCACGCGACCTCGTTTCTCATCGTATCAAGGGAATGGAAGCTCAACAAATTTCTAATATACCGGCAGAATTCGTTCATTTTCTCGCTATGTTCATAAATAATGAAAAATATTACCTCAAAGGAGTAATCAAAATAAGTTTTTCAAAAAGCAAATCTAAAAAGCCATCAAAATGAAATTAGATCAATTGTAAAAAGGAAACGTGCAAGAAAATAATCTTCAAACAGAAGAATTACCTTAAAAGATGTATCTTTCATTGCAGAATCATGAAATTATCTATAGTATTGGCAGTATTGTGCTGCCTGGCAATCAGCGCGCTCGCATCACCGGTACCAACGATCTCTGCGGAGAAAACGTCGACTAAGAACGTCGTCACGACCGGAAGACAGGCGACCGATCAACCAGCGGCCGGCGATGACGACGATGACGACGACGACGACGACGACGTCGACTTCGACATTACAGGCGATGACGACGACGATGATGACGACGACGAGGACGATGACGACGACGACGATGATTCCGATTATCTGGAACGTCTCATAGAAGATATATTAGGTAACGCATTGATTTTAAGTAATTAGTTTGAACCAAAAATATTAATCATTTATCAATCATTTGCTTGTTTAAATAACACATTCAACTAGAAATTAAACAATTTTGTATTAATTTATTTAAACAAGCAAACGCCTTTGGCTTTTCTTCCATGAGACCCAGTTAAAGCTTGGTGTTTAAGTGTTTAAAGCTTGGAATTATCTGCGTCTCTATTTCAAGAAACATTTTATCTTGGTACAAAATAATGCTACCTCTCTCAACACATTTTTAAAACAGACTAATGAACTGATTGATGCTAGAAATGAATTTTAACACATTCGCATCGGGAAACGAGAATTCTCGTTTTTTAAATATAAACATTGTCGTCGAGAAAGAAGAATTTTCGTTTCGTGGCACGTGTGCACACGAAATTTTCAACAAAACATACTAATTACAAAAGTAATTACTGCAGTTTTAATACACATATGTTCAAATATCTTTAGATCAGTAAAATACCCCGATTTACATGAAAAGTTTGCGAAAAATAGCCTGATGCGAATGTGTTAAGAACGTCGATCGCAATATTGAACGATATCGATGGAACGCAGTGGAATACGATGGATCTGGGAGCCGTTCAACGAATTTCGCATTGTTCTCGATGAGACTCGAACAATTGACGTGGGTCGCGAACGGACCTGCCCGTTACGCAAACATTATACGTATCTGCCTCGGGTTAGCGACATGTTCGGCAGAAATTCTGGTGCGTTCACGTAGTGCTGTAACGGTACAAGATACTTCAAACTCGCCCGAATTAACATAAATCGACGGCGATCCCAGTACGAAAAGAATTTCTACGCGCTACTTCTTTTTCATTGGCCCAGATTCGGAAACGCGCGCTGCGACCGCGGTCGTTTTTCATGCACTAACGCGCTTATTAAAAATGATAAAACGGTCGTTATTGTTATCGGTACCAACGACTATTTGACTTGCTGATTAGTTTAATAATTCAACCTTATTCATCACTCAACTATTATCGGACGGTTGGGTGCGGAGTTGTCCTTTCAAAGTCTCGTTTTTTAGTGCGGACGATTCACATTGGAAATTATTCTAACTGTAGAAGATTAAATTGCATAGGAAGAGCCGAACGGAATGTAAAGTTACTGATACAATTCTCTATAAAAAGTATCTTGACTATATATGATGACTTTTTCTTCTTTCAAGCTCTTCTTGCCTCTTCTTCTTCTCCAAAATTCGTTTCTCGTCTGAAAAATGTTGTCTTTTCAGTACAAGGACCATTAAGAAATCTGAATAAAATGTTCTAACTGATTGAAACTACAACAACTTCGTTAAAAAGATACATAAGATGAACGAGGAAAATAATCGATCGCTGTTTCCAGGTGAAGACGATGACGACGACGACGATGACGACGTCGCGGCAAGCCCACCGAAGCCACAGACCCCGTCCGTCGCTCCAGCGGCAGTCCAAGCGCTTCCGGCGGCTGTTGAGGCTGATTTGAACGCCGCTGCCGCCCAGGAAGCGGAACAGGCCGCTGAATCCGCCGCGGAAACCACTGGAATCGATAACGAGACGACTGGCGCTGAGGAGGATGAAGGAAACGCGGTTGGCGAAGGTCAAGCCGTTTCTGGTATCCACGAGTCCGGTCTCGAAGGTGCGGAATCCGTGTCGAACCCTGTCCACGTGCCCGCCGTGTCGACAAACGCGGCGGACAACGAGGACGAGGACGACGACGACGACGACGATGAGGTCGACGATCTGGTCTACACGGAGGACGACGACGACGAGGACGAGGATGACGAGGACGACGACGACGACGACGACGACGGGGGCATCGCCGAGATCGCTGGCGCCAGGCAAGCACGTGAGTTCAAGGGAAAGAGCAAGAAACACAGTAGTGGGCGTAAACACGCGCGCAAATCTCGCACGCGCGCACCTTCCCCGAATGCTGCCGTTTAAACAGAGCGGAGGGAAACGAGTGGCAAGCCGCGAGCAACGATTCCTCTCATGGTCATGCGCCAAATTTAATTAGCCGCCTTCTTTCGTTACCGCGCGAAGCGGTCGACGCTTTCTCTCGGTTAGGCTTTTGCTGGTTGTGAGATTGCACGCGTTCACCGTTTGGAGAAGTGATCTTTGGGACGATTGCCTTGTACATTGTAATCTGAAGTCTGTCTTAACGGAACAAGGATAGTTTCTTCTATTTGAAATTGTTACGTGCTGAATAATTGATAAATTGCCAATCTAGAATAGCTAATACTTTCTCTTATAGAATAGTAGTACGTTAATATAGAATAATAACGAAGTATTTACAATGTAATGTCATTGTAAGTACAATGACTTCCTAAATTTTTATAAATATTCATGAGAATTTTACATGCGATTATAAAATATGATAAGATTAAGACTTTAAAGCATCGACCCAAGGCATTATCTTCAGAGACAAACTTTTATTATCGGAAAGCCAATTAAACGGGGAAGAATAACTGGTTCAGAATTAAATCGGTTTATCTGTGATTCATTTTATTTTTATCCGTTTAATTGGATTTCAATTACTCATACTAACTGTTTAAAAGGAAAGACAATCTAGCAAAACCTAATCACTCTGGCGGCCAATAAAGCTTGCGCACTCGTTTGAAAAATGCAAAGCTCCGATTCGAGCTCGATCGCGGTCCAAGAAGCTTTTCTACAACGGTGCTGTTCGACACAAAATTTTCTCTTTTCCTAACTAATTATTTATCGCTTATCAGCAGCGTGAAAGTCGCTTTTGAAAATAGGTGCTTATTCTTGAGCCACTAAAAGATGGTACACGGATCTATCTTCGCACCAATCCAACGCTCAAGCTATTTTCCTACTCCTCCCTTACTGCTCGCATTTTCCTTCTGGATTCATCATCGTCCAACAACGATGCTTGCCGACGCACGCCATAAACCTATACGACAATTTTAACATCATAATGAATAAGAGAATCCTATATATGAACACCAAAAAACTACTACTATTCATAGTACTAATTTACATTTTTCTTCAACTATTGTACAATTTTCATGTACATAGCACGCATATTTATGAATGAAATTAAAGTAAAACTACAACAGAAAGTAAAAATTTCAATGAACTAGCGCGCATCTCCCTTGCGTGATCAAGTAGAGACGATACATAATTAGTTTTCAACGTAACGTCGAATGGAAGTAGTTTCTTTATCCCAGTACATGCACCATCTTTCAGTAGCTCTTGTATAATACAGTAGTAACAGTAGATTTAGTAGTAGAGTGGTAGAAGTAGCGGTAATATACTCTTTCTATTCTTTTTTCTACTTCTGTTCGAAATGATTCTCACGTGGTCGAACAGCATGGCAAATCGATACGCACGCGTTTCTCGTTGTTCCAACGGAGCTTGCACGACTTCCGTTTACGGCGTCCAGATCTAACTGTTAAACGGACAACACCTGGTGAATGATAAGAGGCAGATTGTACATACATTTTAGCCAAAGTGTCCGAAGCTCGTGTAAGTGCTGTTGAATAGGTAACTAGTAGGAGGAAAGCAACGGGACGAAGAGTTTCGGGATACCTTTCGATCCTGTGTACCTGTGCGCTTCTTTTCTCTTCTTATCTTCCGATTAAACATAGCGAAGAAGAAAGTATTCTTGCACGTAGTAGTTTCTCGCTGCGTCGTACCTAGAATACTTCACGATTCGTGCAATCTAAAGCTTTATTTATGCTTCTTTTCTTATATCCGATTGCTGTATAAGTTTTGCCTCTACGTTTCTTTTAATGTGTAAGATAAAACTATAGTTTCTAAGAAAATGTGGAAACAGATGATATTTATACATCATAAAGAGACATAAATGAATTTTTTGGTATGTTATCACTTGTAATGTACTCCTTGCATTCTATTCTTAATATTCATAAATTAGTAGATTGACTTTGTTTTGAATAGATATGTTCTATATGACAGACTTGTGCAGCAATATATCTATTTATTTTAGAAATGAATTAGCGTATATTATTTCTTATATTTATTTAAGATATGCTTCTTTACACTGCGTGTGCGTGTATTTACTTCTCTATTGCCTTTCTATTATATTTATTTATGTGAATTTCGCTTCAGATGGCACGAAAAATGAAACATTCTGTGGTGTCGATGAATTGTCGTGTACAGATCAGACGGATTTGTTTCTCTGAAAATGTAATATCTCTTATAGAAAGTATACTAATATTTTGGTCAATACGAAATGGAGTAAAGAGGTACTTTGGTGAACCGAAACACTAGGTAGCACTTGAAATCGCCTTGGCTGCTTGGTGACCTCACGTCACGTATTATTTTTTTGCTTCTCGTACCGTTCCTTGAATGAGCATTGAATGAACGAAGGAGTAAAGAAAGATTCCGTGTGTTTCTACGTAAGAATGAGAGAAAGAGAGTCGTAAAGTGAACAAAATATCATTGGTTTGCTAGGTAAGCAATGCCGGAACTGACCACTAATCAAATCAAATATCTCAATCATAAAATTCTTCAATTTTCGAATATTCTTGTATCTTGATTACATCTTTGCCTACATTATTTTACATATAAATTTATTTATTTATTTCATAACATAACATTTCTCTTCTGTAAAAATATCGCTTTATAAAGTTATATTATCTTATATATAAGAGAATTCTAGTATACAGAATGTAAAAAATGAAAGAAATTGTTGATAAAGATATCGTAAGATAAGTTTGTGGTCATAGAACGGCGTCGCTTATCGCGCAGGAATGTAACAATTTTGTCTGAAAAGAAACTTGTACAGAGACATTGTTCGTTCTCGTATGCAAAAATACAGATAACTTATTGTTTTTACAAAAACAAATTGTGTCTTGCCTTTTTATTTCTATTACCATCGTCCGTGTTCACTTGTCCAGCTATGCGTGATCCAGGGGAGGATACCTAAATTATTCTAAATTAATAGTTTGGAGCTACTTTCTTCATTTAATGCGTGATGTGTTGTGTCACTTAGCTTTTCCAACCCTTTGCAGCAATTATTTACTTCGTCTTAATTGGATTAAAGAAGTTGGGCTTCCTTGCTTTCCTTATTCTATTTGAGAAGAACAGAAATTTAATTAGAAAGATGTAGAAAAATTAGGATAACTCCTAAACTCAAGTACCAATTCTTACACAGGCTCTATTTTAGAAATAAATGACTAATAAGTCATGATAACAAGTCATGGTTAACAATCAATGCCAAAAGTCTTTCCTCTTACTCAAGTTTCGTTCATATTAGTCAAGTTACTTGTATTCAAGTCAATTGAAAGCAAGTAACTTGACTGCAAATTTGCGTTCATGAAAGTTGCTTCGGTAATCTGCTTCCAAGTATTGGATGCCAGAAACGGTGCCAATTTTACTCATTCCTTGTGATTACAATCTCTCACTTGACACACACAGCACGCACTTGTATCAACATGTTTGAAATTCGCACTGTATATATATATATATATACATTTACATCAAAGAACAGTTGAAAGAACAGTTGAAAGAATTTCGATCTTATCTGAAATTTAAGAGTTTCAAATTAAACAAAATCAAATCATGTTGATATTGGTAAACCAATTTCAAGTTACTTTAATTCAAGTAACTTGACTAATCTGAGCGATTAAACTTTAGGAATCCGTCGCTTGTCTTGTCACTCGTTTGTAGAAGTAGTAATGTAGCCCTTGCTTGCCAATTTCATTGCCTTATCCTTGACACAAGTAGATGCACGTGTTTGGTGGACGGCTTTATGACGATTGACGATCACGTATTACTGGACAATAGCACGAAACTTTGGATCCCTTTACACATATTCCTCTCACCATCTATAGCTTATACAAAAGCACAATTATTAAATAGTAGAACAATGCACAGTATAATAGTAGTGAAAATAGTTTGCACAGTAGCATTAGTAGTGTCAGCATAGAACAATAATTAAAATCTGTTACAATAGAACGACGTAACTACATAGCATGTTATGTAGTATGCTAACAAATTCTAAGAGTATGACATAATGTTCATATTCATTATCTATTGATTTGCAAGGAGTGTGGTGTATAACGTATACCTTATTTGGTTTAAAATTGTTAATTTGAAAAAACCGGATGCAATAAATGGTAAAGAGAAGTTTCCTTAAAACTAGAAAGCAGGAGCAGACAAATAAAAGAAAGGAATTATGTCTTAATATTATTTACAAATTTATCAATTAAGATTCGCAATTTCAAAAATTAAGATCATCTTCCTGAATGCTTTCTAAACTTCAAACTGCATAAAATTCATATTTAAATTGATATGCTATGGGATGACCCAATACAAGGCAATATATATATATATATATATATATATATATATATATATATATATTTTTCACACAAATCAAATGCTATTTTAATTAAAGCCTTAAGAGCCTTAATTTATCTTCCAAATTCTAAAGAAAAACAAAGTATAACAATCGTTGCCATTGAACGTTCCAACAAAATAGCACCCAATTACTATACTAAGCGAAGCGCATCCAACTTGGCACGCATTTTTAATTCCTAATTAAGTTTCACCCGCGAAACAATCGTTTAAATTGAAAGAAAGAAGAAAGGAACGCCACGATGAATATATGGGTAGAACGAAATGAGGCGGTAGGCGGTAACGCGTGAAAAATTTTAATTAGTTCGTTTGGGACCAATCAACTTTCTACGTGATTAATAGGACTCCGCGAGAGACCAGATCCACTAAAGGTGTGACCGGGTTGAAATTTTTTCTCGGCTTTCACCAGCCGCTCGGTCCAAAACGGAAATGAGGCCAGTGACCCGGAGCACGTTAACCACGTAAACGTGCGCGCCGGTATGAAAGAGTTCTCTCGTCCGCGACCCTGACCCACACCCAAAGTCACGGCTGCCTCGCGTCCTCGATCACGAGCCACCGTGATTACCCTGAAGAAAGAGAGAGGGAGAGACTGCGTACGCATTACAGGTTGATTGATCATTGAGACGTGTTCCTTTCATCTTTTCTTCTTTCTTTCAATTTTCAATTTAGGATACAGTGAATCGAAACGAAAATATTCAGACTTTCTGGGTCACTTTTGGGGCATTCAGTTTGGCTCCCTGAACGTTTCCGATTTTCAATTTAGGATGCAGTGAATCCAACTCGAAAATATTCAGATTTTCTGGGTCACTTTTGGGCCAATTGTGTCCTCGTTTTGCACACGAGTCGTATGTTTGTAATTGATTAACTCTACAAAACAAAAGATACAGAAAATTGGTAAAATTATATATCTGAGCGCAAGTCAAGTTCCTAGAAATTTCTATCCGCTCTATATATATTTAATATTCTCATGGTAGAGACTCGGTGCTGATGTGTTTCTAATTCACGCCTGTCGGCAATTTCCATATGCAATTTACTCAAAGTGAAAATCCCCATTGATCAAACAATCCGGAGCAAGGCTGTTAACGCGTGAGCGTCGAGGAATTCAAATCGGCGAGCGAATCGCTTTGTAAGCCAGCGTGGCTCTAGCGTTAAGCTATGCGATGAATCGACACGAAAAACTTCCGTACGGCGACCTCGATGAATTAAGTTCGTAAGAAAGAGCGACAATGTTAACGGTATATCGGAATCCTTTGGCGAAGCCAAACTGGTCTTCGATCTGGGCCACGACCTGCTTCCTACTCACCTACAGACCTATCTAGACTCGTGTGCGCGAACGCGTATGGGTAACATTCCTCGTATTTACCTAAAAACCCTTTACAGTCGTTGATCCTACATCAGCCACTTTCCTACGAACGTGTCAAATAGACGCATCGAGAACATATCTGTTTTTAAATACATTTTGCAAAATAAGGGATGACGGTCAATGCAAATGTATCTCACACAATATTAATTAATTTTTGCATGTATGTGGCATTTCTTGATATTTTTAAATGACTGTCGTTTAAATTACACTTTACATTACCTTAATGAGTTATAATTGGTAGAGATATTTACTCACTTCTGTTTTTTCTCCATAATCTGAAACAAGATTCGTTTTCCATTTTAATATTTTTTAAATTATTATGTGTACTATGACAAATATTTATCATTTTTCATTTACATCATTGACTGATGTACCGTTTCTGTTGAAGAAACTCAGAGTCGTGTAGTATTCAGGACACCGTGAATATGTATCTTCCGAATTCCAGACTCGTTGACTTCCTAAGTAGTCGAAAGTGTCAGCAAACGTTTCCCCCTGTTGAAATTTAATCCTGTCAAATGGTTTATCGACATTGGTCAACAGCCTGTTAAACGTGACAATGCACGTCCAATATCAAATGCCATCAAAGTGATTGCTTGAACAATAGCAGGGTCACTGCCCAGGACACTATTAGAATTTTTGTGGGTCAAATATCTTTCTTTCTTTCAAAGGATTGCAAGAAGAAGTAAAAAATGATATTTAATTGTATACAGAAATTGTGATGCTAATTTGGAATATTCCTGCATTATCTAAACAACAATGATAATTATGTATTTCAGTTCAACAGACATATTTGTCGGAATAATAAAAAATATACAGGTCTAAACTCAAGTATCGATTAAAAATTTCAGGTATGATGCAGTCAGGACCAAGCAACGACGTCTCGGCGATATACGTAGCG
This sequence comes from Xylocopa violacea, assembly GCA_963969225.1. Lineage (NCBI taxonomy): Eukaryota > Metazoa > Arthropoda > Insecta > Hymenoptera > Apidae > Xylocopa > Xylocopa violacea. The sequence continues at coordinate 30,838,585 of CAXAJV010000004.1, forward strand.
AAATACAATCGTTTCGTGGATAATATTTTAGGAAGAGTTAATAAAATTTTGCGTACTAATTACGATCCAGTGACGGTGAAACTGACCAACCCTAATGCCAAATCGAAGTCGAAGAAACAGAAGAGCAAGAGTAAAACTAAGAAGAACAGCAGCAAAAGTAGCACAAAGAAGAGTAGTTTGGGAGCAGCTGCGCTGACCACCATGAAGACGATCGAGGAAATTCCTGGAAGCACCCAGGTATGCCTGAAACAAACATAATTAATCGTTAGCAAAATATATGGTAGAATAAATTCATAAATACACAAATATTACTTACATTGATTAGATATAAAATATATATTATACAATTGAATACAAAATTGCAGATATAGATATCCATCTATAGCAAATGCTTTTGTGAAGATAACTATTGTAAGTGCGTATATTCTAGAATTTTAAAGAGGATGCAAAATGAAATTGAAAAATAGATTAAGAAAATAATATGAAGCTTTTTAATAAATATCAAATATACTTTCCATTAATTAATTATTCTAATTAATTTATAGAAAACCCTGGATGTTACCGAAATTGTAACAGCATCTCCTACTACCATGGAAAGAGAAATAATCTCAACTACTCCTGCATTTGAATTTGCAAGCAGGACAAATGTGGAAACCACGACAGTTATCGGCAGTCGATCGTTTAGCCTGAATAATAAAAGGTCGAATAAAATTCGTGCTGGAATAAAAAACAAAACCAAAAACCAGGCTGTCAATAACAAAAATAAGGTAATAAATATAAGAATGCCATAAGGAATAATATATAAATAATTTTAAAAAACAGACGCTGTATTCGCAGCTTTGTACAATCGCTATGTACACAGCTGAGCTAATAACTTGTTTCAATTACTTATTGCATTCTGTTTAAAAGATTACAATATTAATATAAATGATTTATTTGTATAAGAAAAGTATTATATTCCTTAATAATTATTTCTTAATAATGAATCAATCTGAATATCAAAAATATTATAATTTCTTTGGATTAAATATTAGAACTTGAACTAAACTTCAGCTTCAGATTTGACTTTTGAAATAATACAATTTTACTGTGGATTACATTTCAACAGTACCTGTAATAAATTATTGTTTAAATTAAAGTCTTAATTCATTGAATACAAACATTCTGTACGAAATTTACAGGCAAAGAAAACAAAACCGAAAGCAAGAGCTACCCTCTATGGACTTGCAAGTCTTCAAAGATCAGGGGACGTGTCTGTAAACATGATGAGCGACCACACCATGATCAAGACGAAATTCACTCTTGGTCCTTTGATATTGAAAGTCGAAAAGGAATTTGGTAGAGCTACAAAGAAAGAATTGAGAAGCGCGACTGCAACCACTGCTGAAATGTCAGGAAAACTGAGTATTCGAGTTCTTCATGGTGGTGCTGCCACCCTCAACTCCATCCGAGTTCTGCAACCAAAACAAGTACGTTAATTGACAAATAAACGTTCACTTTCTTATCTTAATCGCATTAACTAACATTTCGAACATCTAAGAAAAATTGCACTATCAATTAATCTACTTCCAGGGTTCCTGAAGAGTACATGAAATGTTTTAACTTTGTGTAAATCACGTTGAGCATTCGAGTATTCGAAAATATTTTGAAGAAAAAATGAGTCGAGTGCAAGAATTGATTGAAACAGAGATATGATAAAGCGAATTTACTAATAAAAATAGTTTTAATTTTTTATTTAAAGAGAATGGTTTCCAAAAAAAACATTTTCATTGAGAAAAAATATACAACAAATATTTAATCATTTTCTTCATTCCATGTTCTAAGTTATTGAATTTTCTTGTGATTTATATGCAATAATAATTTATCACACTTTTTGAATTATAGCTGATTTATCGTGTTATCGTGTTATCAGTAAATACGCATAGTACATACGTAAGAAATGCGTAAAAATATCCTCTGTTTTTTAGTACTGTTACAATTTAGATAATTCTTCCTGACAGTTTTTTTCCTCGCATCAATTTTTTGCTACTCTCTCTCTTATATAATTCTTATCAAATATTTTCTGTACACTAGTTTTTTATAACTCTTGATACCACTGCACACTAAATCATTTATACACATTTCTACTTTATCACTACTCTATTGTCATTCTTACTTACTATTTCATCTACTAATTTCAAAGAAAGTCACTATTATTTTCTAACAACTTTTTACATTTACAATGACCTTAATAACAAAATTAGAAAAGCGTAGTGTAACAAAAGTTTCATCGTTACTGTTCTTCCTGCAATTTCAAATAATAGTGATGACATAAATGATGGCATAAATACAAGATTGCGACATTGAATAAAATAAAATGCAAGAACTTGAGTATTAATCAATTTCTTGTTCATCTCTTTGACATAAACATTTTTCTTTAACACATAAAAACAAAATACAAAGTAATTTCTTGAACATTGTGTTATGCAAAAGTCTCATCCAAATAGTAATTTTCACTTGAGGAATATTAAGCATTAGATTTGTTATTTAATCTTAAGCTTTACCATTTTAATTAGAGTTTAATCTTGAACAATTTGTTATTTAGGTGCGAGTAGAGAGCGCGGACGACCACGACAGAACGCGCGAATTCGTTTGGAAGAGATCGTCCCACATCGCTCATTTAGTATCGGAAAAATTATCATCAGCCACAAAGTCGATGCTTAAGCCTCCACCTGTTGCAGTCATAGCTGCTTAAATCATCGTCTTTGTCATCATTAATCTTAATGAGAACCATCTTACTGTACCATACAACAGGACTTTCTCTTTAAGACTTCATCTGTACCTCACGGAATATTTCATATCTTTAATTTTTCTACTTATCAGTAAGATTATATTTTAGGCCTACATATGCAAAAAAAGTAGAGAGCAAGTATTGTCTTTGCTTTCTTTACATTAATATTACTTGGGTATATTATATAGTTTGTCCGTCCTAAACTTATTAAGCCAAAAAGTGTGGACTTCCTGGTTTCTTATACGTCCACTTTGTATTATTCTAAATTTCCAACTACAGCAAGATTTTTTGCAATACATTATTGTGCAAAGCGAAGACTATGAATGTAGCATCATTTACAGTTCCACTAAAGAATATCAGAATTAATAATATGAAGTATTCCGTAACGAAACATTGTAAAAGTAGTCTCTTTGTTTATAGTACATTCTGTTTGTTTCTCAAATCCAAAGAGGACTACGTCTGCGTGGATTCGAATTGAGAAAACTGAATACTCGATGAACCATTCAATTATATAGCATAATTGGGTTTTGGGATGTTTTGCGTGAATGATCATGTTAGGTAGCAGTGGTAACCGGGAGTTCGTTTATTAAAATTTATTTTAATAACATAATTATATATGTATAGAATATTAAGATTCGCATCTAAACTCTTAATTAACTTTTTAAATGTCCCAGTGTGTAAAGGATATTACTGCCAAATATTTTCTATAACTTTTAATGTTTCTCGCGTTGCGTCAATTTTTGCAGAGGCCAATAAGAAAATGAAATTATAACTAAATTTCACATTTTCTTATGCTTTAAAAATATTTAAAGAGTTACAATATACAAGAAATTAGCGTAACGATTCTGAAACTGGGAATTTGAAAAGCAACAATACAGCAAGTTGTTTATTCAACATTCATTTTCGGCCACGTTATTCCTAAAGAATGAAGTATGGAGTAGCTTATAAAATTGTGCATATACATGTTAGTTCAATATCCACCTATTATTTATTTATTTATTTAACTATTTATTTATTTATTTATGATAGTTGCTATAAATCATTTGCGTGCAAAGTCTGAAACACTTTCGAACTGCGATATCATAATATAATCTGCATTTAAATTATTTACTTCATGGTATGCAATATTTAAGATAATTGAGCTTACATTTATAACAGATTCATTGTACAATGAATAAGTCAATTTTTTATACTGTTTTAATATCATTCTGCCCAATGTTTATATATCAATAAAGTATCTTAACAACATTAAATTAATACAATAATTTATTTGTTGATCTTTACCAACATGTAAACTACCTACATTTGGTAGATAAAAATGTTATAATAATATAATAATAATGTGAAATGAATAGAATTATATAGATTTCACATATTTTTTGAAAATAATTTTTGAATAAGTAATGAATAATTTTTGTTATACCTGAAGTTACATTAGTCACATCATTTTGAACTAAAAATAAAAATGACTTAAAACGAAGGTGAAGTACTGAATGCCATCGTTATAATTTTATCGCAGAACGTTATTGAAGTTTTATAATGTTCGCAAGGAACGTGGCACGCATATGTTCTAATATGTAAAGAAAATATTTGAACACCATATGTTATGATATGTAAAGAAGCTATTTGTATTTCAAAGTCGAAATTATTTCATAATTTTTTAAAATATATATCTATTATAAAAATTACGGAAAAATACTTTTAGAGATATCGTATTTGTTGCAGAACCGATCTCGATTTAAACCTATTTTTTTAAATTAATACACCACGAAAATTGAGCCACAACAACAAATAAAAAATATATTAAAATTTAATTAAACACAACAGAAAATATTAAACGAAAATATATTCGTTAATGAAGAAAACTATTATATATTATAATAGTCTATACATATATCTAAATGTTCCATAGAATTAAGAAAGAAGAAAGTCATTTGTTATCAGATAGATATATTCATTACTCTGTCTTTTCTTTTTAAATTATTGTATATAGGCTACGTAATTTATTTGAATGAAATAAGATAACAACTTGTGAACTATCTCATTGAAATGACTGAGCATTTCAAATTTTAAGACACAATTGTCTTATACCAAAATTATAAAAATGATGTACTATCTCTCTTCATTCTGTATAAAAGAAGAATGAATAAAACTCAAATTAAAAAAAACATAATGCATAAAAGCTATTAATTTAATAGTTAAATTGACTATTTTTTACGTTTAATGAGTTTAACATATAAAACAATATAACACATTATGATTATGTAATAATAAATGGCAACCATGTTTTTACCTCTATAAAAAAAACATGTTTTTGAAAAAAAGATAGTTTATCTAGCTTGTTTATCTGCTTCATAGTTTTAAGAAGCGGAAACAAGATATTACTGATATGAAAGAAAAAAAAGCAAATGGCGTGACAATTTAACAAGTACAACTGCTAAAACCAGAGTTCAACAGGTAATTCATAAAAACTGTCATTATTTAGCAATTTGCGAATACTTCAAGATAGAAGCCAGAGATCTTTAATTACAGTTAATGGAACTTCATACTTTTATTATAACTCTGTTTGATATATATCAGAAGAAAACATTGGAAACGCGGAAATTGGCAATATATTTGTAGCAATCTGCGACCGAATTTGGTGGCATGTGTGTTACCTCTGTGATATAATTATGTTATGCGTATATACCTCATGTGACACGCATGTTACGTTTGTGCTGCAACCGTGCAATTCCTCGTGCGATACGCATGTTATATTCGTGAAACACATGTAAGGCATGGTGCAACCAATGTGTTGTAAACATCATACTCCAATTGATAAATATCCTAGATAAAGTTTAGAGAAGACAATTACTTAACAATTTACTTAGTAATTATATGAAGAATATTTTTCTTCAATTCTACAATAACTTTCTATCAGCCGTTCTTCAAAAAGTTAACTAAGAGATAGAAAAACGTATCGCTCTCTTTCAAAGTAGATGTTTGAATCTTATCTACATGTAAGTACATACATATGTATGTACCGCACAGTGTATAAATACACGCAACAGCTTCAGTAGGTCGTCAAGTAGATTTTCCTTTCATTTTCTGCAGCGGCCATTCGAGTCTGCGACATCGTCGTTGAAGTAACTGGAAGGTTAGGTTGGGGTTACTGCGTTATATTTGAACTTTCTTCGGCTCCCCTCCTTCGCCAAATGTTGTGATGTTATTGGCGAAACGCGTTGGTGCGTAAAGTCCAAGGAGTCGCCTGTGACATTCCTACACGAATCTGAACGGGTATGATATTTGTATTTTTTAAATATATTTTCTTTCACAATCGTTAAACTGTTTTACAATTTAATTCATGTGACTCTTCGACATTTATATTTCCTATCGTGATCCATTATTATTGTGCTCTTTGCGTACATATTCGATAATCTGTTCATAAAGTAAATGCCAGTCATATTTATTAATATGCCGACACTATTTACATGCGATAATCTGTAAATAATTATAAATTTATTTATATAGATAATTTATTATTAAATAATTAAATTATAATTTTTAAAAAACTCTTATTGATAAATACTTATTCTATACTCTACAATATACTACATAAGTTTTACTCTCTCTCTAAAAATATGTTTAATTTACAATGTAAACTAAATTTATTTGCATAATACATTATAAGTAACTTATATATAATACACAGAAAAATCTATTTTCCTACTTATTATTATTTTTTAATAATGCATATTTTTTTTAGATCACACGTTTGCATAAGATTTAAGTCAGTGAAAGCCTGTATGCATATAAGCTTCACATAATGGGTCCTTTAACAACAAGTATGAGACAGACTTTCAATTGCCTCTGCAAAACTGCAGTAAGGTCAATGTCTACTAATGTAATGCTAAATCCAAAAGATGATACAAAGGAAGTATTACTTAAATATTTAGATGGAAAGGACAATGGAATCGTGGTACTGGGTTTAAATCGGCCCACTGTTTGTAATGCATTTGGCAAAACATTAGTCCATCAGCTGAGCGATGCCATTTCTTCCGTTAGGGAAGATGCAAAATTGCGAGTATTAATTGTTCGCAGTTTGGTCCCAAAAATTTTCTGCGCTGGTGCAGATTTAAGAGAGAGAGCAAAGATGGACAACTCAGAAGTTTCAAAATTTGTTTCCTTCTTGAGAACTATGATGAGTAATCTAGAATCCTTGCCAACTCCAGTTATATCTGCTATAGATGGCCCTGCACTGGGTGGTGGATTAGAGCTTGCCCTAGCTACAGACATTAGAATTGCAGCATCAGATGCTAAAATGGGTCTTGTAGAAACAAAGTGGGCTATTATTCCTGGAGCTGGTGGTACACAACGGCTTCCAAGAATAGTTGGAGTTGCTAAAGCCAAGGAACTTATTTATACATCACGTTTAGTTGATGGTGAACAAGCTATGGAGATTGGTTTAATAAATCAAGTAGTTCCACAAAATAAAAGCGGTGATGCGGCTTATCAGGCTGCTTTAATAATTGCTAGAGAAATTTTGCCCAATGGACCAATTGGAGTTAGGTAAGTATAAATATTACCTTTTAATATAAACAGATTTTATGTACTAACACGACACGATTTATAACAATTCTTGTAATTTTAAAGAATCTACAGTGTTAGAACTTTTGTGTCTTATATTTTGTTTCTGATTACCCATTTCAGAATGGCAAAAGCAGCAATCTCAAAAGGTCTTCAAGTACCTATTACAGATGGGCTTGAAATTGAAAAGCAATGTTACAGAAAAGTAATAGATACACAGGATAGAATTGAAGGACTTGCAGCATTTGCAGCAAAGCGCACACCTATTTATCAGGGAATGTAAACATACAAAACTGAGATAAGATGAAAAATGTTTTATGTTTGCTACGCTTAATTGACATATCAAGAAAATGCATTATAATGAAGACTAAACACAGAAAACATGCCATTCCTTTACTACATTTTTATAATATGACTAATTTTCATACACATGTTTACAAAAGTTTAAGCACACTTATTAGTACTTAAACAAAAACATGCGACAATAATTAATTAATATCTAATAAGGTACTGTACACTAACCTATTAAGGGTCAATGTTGCATTAGAATAATATTTCATTGACATTTTTTTTCAGTTAATTTATACATGCATTATTAAATTAAATTAACTAAAAAAAGATGTTGATGATCCTTAATGGGTTCAGGCTTAAATTTTTAAATATTTTTATATATTTCTAATGTTAAGGAATACAATCTATGTCATTTTTATCATCCAAAAATTTCAGAATTTTATATAGTTTATATTAACGTTGTTATTGTTGATATACATGTATACATGTATGCACATAGAAGTTTATTTTTAAGAAATAAAATTATCATGTTTTTAACACTGATTTTCATTCTGTTTTATTAATGATGTTACACTAATAACATTATAATCTTAAACAGTAACAAAATTGTGCTATGCATAAAAATTACATGCTGTTAAAAAATATACATGTTTCTACACAATTTTTTGTACTTTATTTCATCAATAATATTTTAATTCTCTTTGTAAATAATATTTTTGAAGTACAGATATATACATGTATACTATTGTATTAAAAACATAAACTGTAGTCGAGAAATTTGAAACTGAATGTATATATAAAATTAGCTTTGAAAAGAAAATAATGGTGCACTTTGTATGTTTACCTTAAAATCTTACATAATACATAAAGACCAATGCTCTATCAAGTATTATGTAATATATTACATAGCACATAATGAAATAACTTTGAAGCTACTTACATTCTTATTATATCAATTTCATTCAATAACATCAACAAAATAATATTTCAACATTGTTTAAATATTATTCTAAAAATAATTAAAAAATAAGACCTTGCATAATATTTTTGTCTTCTATTGCACATCTAAATTATAATATTTAAAGTTCAATCTTTCGTTTTCTTAGTAATTTGAAGAAATTCTCTAAGTTACTAGAATTAGAAAGTTAGTTCATCTAAACTTTTTTTCTTATTTTCTATAAAATCTTCAGCATCTTTAAAATATTTTTTCTATGGAAATTTAATACTATATCTGGAATGCTTATTGGTAAAACATAAGCAAAAAAAAAATATGTTCAAGTACCTTGTGTTTCTTAAGTAAAACATTTACTGTATCAAAGATTTATTGCATTATGCTTGTTGCATAGGAAGCCCCAATTGTTCACGTTCCCTTCGTTCTCTAGTAAGTGCCATAAGGATATTAAGTTGATTAACAGTATCTTCTGGACAAGTAACACGATGTCCAACAGTTAAATCGCTTTCATAAATTTCATAATCATTTCCACCTTCTGTTGTTTTGTCACCAAAGAAATGTATTTCATCATACCCTATGATGTGTCTAAGGCAATAGGTTTTATCCCAACCAAAGGGAAATACATCAAAAGATATTTGACCTCCTTTTTATATAAAATGAAAATGTTCTTAATCAAAATATATTGAAATTAATTTTGATTATTATATCAATTTGGAATTTTTGTGTAGTAATTTTTTCTAAAAAAATATAAACAATAAAGTCTCACTTACCAATACTATATGTTAAAGGAAGATCTGGAAATTCTTTCTTGAGGGCTTGAATAAATTTTTGACGAATCTGATGCTCACGGTCGTATTCATAAAACTGAATACGTTCTTCTTTAGTACAATTACGACCGACCGGTGAGACATTAAGCATGCCTGTTCTAAATTCTATGAAAGTTCCTCGTTTGAATGGCAAATGTAAGTCTGCTATATACTTTAAACAAAAATTAATGAAATCTTGCAGTGCCTCTTCTCCAATATTACTTTGAATTGTCTAAAATAAAATTAGTACAAATTATATAAAAATATTGATATTAATATAATATGTTCACAGTCTCAATTATGTGCAAGTCAGTGTATTTCCTGTTCACACATTTTCTGATATGATAAAACAAGTATCAGTTTAAAATCAGAAGTCATATAGTTTTAATATGTAAGCTAATTTGTGGTTATTTGCATACTTATCAATGCAGATAATTAAAACATAAGTGTTATTTATATGTGAAGAATAATTCAATTGAAAACATAATAAATATAATTAATTTAATAAAATACAATAATTAACTATAACAAACACATTTCATACCTCAGTTGTATCAATGAGAGATATGATATATGATTTTTATGAGTATTACATCTTAAAGCTGTTAATGCAAAGTGTTAAATAAGACCTAGAAATTAAGAACATGATTTATTTATACAATAAAATATGCTCATTGATTTTTTCAGTGTGATTGAGACTTTTTCTTCTCAATGAAAAGCATGCAAGACATGTTTCACTTGCTTGCGCATAAAACTGTGAACATACACACTCAATAACACTTCCCAATTATTACTTACTTCTGTGGGCAATTGTTTACCATCTCTAAAAGCGATAAGCCCATTCTCTGCAAAAATATATTTATATTTTTCAAAAATGCTTTTACCTCCCAGTTGTTCTTTAATCTTATTTAAATCTGATCCTCCGACAACAGCTAAATCAAATTCCTTCTTAACAGTCTCAAAAAGGAATTTCTCCACAGATGGCTTAATTGCCTAATGAAAAATTTAATAAAAATAAATGAGCAATAAAATATGTTTATTCTTTATTATATAAATTTTTTACATACCTGTCTGGGATCTGTAAGTGTGCCATCAACGTCAAATAAGCATATGATCTTCTTAGTCATAGTAAAAAGATAACGTTCACTTGCTTGATCTGAAACATAAATTTTTAATTTAAATGTTTAATAAAACAATAATTACACAGGTTATAAAGCTTCTAAAGATACGCGCCGAAAAAATTATTAATTTAAAATATATATTATTGTTCCTATCTTTAAAAACAACACCGTACAAAGCGAATAAATTACTTGAAAGTCACGTGCAAGACGTTTCTCATTATTATATATTAACAATTCCCCTCCACTTATGAAGTTCCCGTTCCTTCTCTTTTCTGACGGATTAAAGCATATTCTAACATATTTTCATAGAAATTTAACCATTTCAAAGTCGACGAAAGGTGTTTCTTTAAAGAATATAAAACAAGCACGAAAAATTTACGAAAATAGAATACAATTAATGAAATGTAACATACTACATGTCATAAGTGATACAATAAATATAACCTATGTAAACAATAATTTTTCAAAATAGAAAATGTACAATAATGTGATATATATTAGTATATAAATACTACTTTCTATTACACTGGAATTTGCATTTCAAATCTATTTTCATCGACAATGAAATATATCAAACACTGCGTGTAATATAATAAAAAAAAAAAAAGTACAAATATGCGTCCAAATTGATACGTGGCGTTCGACGTGCTACTTCTTCGACTGTGTCCCTATCTCTTTAAGACTACAATGTTAAAACAAATCTCCTTAAATAAATGTTATTACTTTATCTGTCTTATCTTATTCGAGTTACGTGATATAAATGCAAACAATATATCGCCCAAAAATGCCATCTTACTTTTGGGTAAAAAAAAAATTAGTAGTGTTTATCTATAAATTTTACAATTTTAATCTTATAAAATATTGACTTATAAATCATAAAATTATGAAAATTATAAAAATATTTTTACTGTAATATTAAAAATAAGTTTAGCTTTAACAAATATTCTTTATCTGTGAGATACTATCTTTAACTAAAAAATACTTTATCTCTTATATTTTATGACCTTATATCTGTGTACTGTATCATTTTTTGTACAGCTGATGATGGTGGATTTGAAATGCGATCTTACTTAAATAAAATTTGCCAAACACCTAATTTGGACAAATTGGCAAAAGAAAGTTTACTGTTTAGTAATGCATATTCTTCAGTAAGCAGTTGTTCTCCTAGGTACAATTATATATGACTATTATGTAAAATATTTAAAATATATTATGTTCAGTATTCCATGTTTTTATTATTATGTATAATAAAAATATAGACTGCCATAATATTTTCAAATTTTAGTCGTTCCTCTTTACTCACTGGTTTACCAAGTCATCAAAATGGAATGTATGGACTACATCACGGAATTCATCATTTTAGTTCATTTGATAGTGTCCGAAGTTTGCCAAAGATATTGAAAGAAAATAAAATACGAACAGGTATATACGAATTCAATAGATATAAAGATTTAATAATAATCTTTGAAAATTTTGCAGGTATCATTGGTAAAAAACATGTAGGTCCAAATGATGTATATCCATTTGATTTTGTGCAAACAGAAGAAAATAATTCTATACTTCAAGTTGGTCGGAATATTACTAAAATTAAGCTTTTAGTTAGAAAATTCCTCAATGAAAATAAAACAACGTACGAGTTTGTTGCAATTTAAATCCTTTTCCAATTGTTCAAAATTTTTAACAAATTGTAACTTTACGATATGCAATTAATTTATGAAAAGAAATGTAGATCAGAGATAAATATAATATAAAATTTTTAGACCATTCTTTTTATATATTGGATTTCATGATCCTCATCGATGTGGTCACACTCACCCAGAGTATGGGAATTTTTGTGAAAAATTTGGCAATGGGGATGTTGGTATGGGTACTATTCCTGATTGGTATCCAATATATTATCAATGGGAACAAGTGAAGGTTCCTTATTTTGTACAAAATACAGAAGCTGCTAGACGAGACATTTCTGCTCAATACACAACCATTTCTCGTTTAGATCAAGGTAATTTTTTGTCCTTTTTAAAATTAAATATTCAAATATATATATGTACAAAAGTAACATTGTAAAAATGCAAAAATACAATAATAAAATCTAAAAAAATAGTAACAAATATTGAAACGAATCCTGAAATTTTTACAGGTGTAGGTTTAGTTTTAAAAGAATTAGAAGATGCTGGTTTCAAGGACAACACACTAGTAATCTATACATCTGATAATGGTATACCATTTCCAAATGGTCGAACAAATTTGTATGAACCAGGTATTGCTAAAGCTAGTTTAAAGAATATTATATAAATATTCGAAGAGATATTTTTTGCTAAATAAGACTGAGAGTATCTATTACAGAAAAAAATAACTAAATTTATTCTATTAGGATTGGCAGAACCTATGATCATTAGATCACCAATTCCTGGTCATAGAAGAAATAGTGTAACGCACAGCCTAACATCTTTATTGGATATTGTACCAACATTATTAGATTGGTTTGACATACCATATATGGATCTACCTTCATTTGATACAAACGAAGTATCTCATCCAAGCTTGACTGGAAAATCACTTCTTCCACTTTTTGTTCAAGGTAAAATGAACTATCTACCTTGACCAACGTAGTTTGTAATATTATGTTACTATGCACTTATATGCATTCACAGAGCCCGTAGAAAATGACACAGCTGTTTTTGCTAGTCAGACACATCATGAAGTTACGATGTACTATCCCATGCGTGCTATTAGAACTAAAAGATTCAAGCTTATACATAATATTAATTATAAAATGCCATTCCCTATTGATCAAGACTTTTATGTTTCACCAACTTTCCAGGTAATCTGTAAAAAAATAAAAATTATTAATATGAGAAACTATTGAAATGTTTACACATTTGCCAGAAATTTCAATGTGTTAAAAAATAGAAAGTGCAACTATACAAAATGTTTGAAATAAAATATAGTTTACGAGTTAAAATAGAAATAAATCATAAATTAATGAATATTATTCTTTTTATGTTTAAAGGATCTTTTAAATAGAACTAGAAACAAACAACCACTTCCGTGGTACAAAACTTTAGAAAAGTACTATGATAGACCTGAATGGGAATTATATGATCTAAAGTATGATCCGGAAGAAAAAAATAATATTGCTTCTAAATCATCAGCAAAAGTAATTAGAAGATCAAAATATTTTCTGTACTTAAATATGTGAATCATAAAATTCTAAATATTATACTTGAATTATTTTTTTCAGCAAACATTTATTGACTTACAAGAAAGATTATTTAAGTGGCAGAAAATAACTGCTGATCCTTGGCTTTGTGCACCTAGAGGAATTCTTAACATTGAAAGTAGTGGCACCCAATGTATGCCACTTGAAAACCTTATTTAAAAATACATTAAATATTAAAGTCTTTTTTATAATGTAAGATGTGCAATATTCATTAATGTTTATGAATATTAAATCTCAACATGACATTAGCAATGTAACAGATTTACTTGTATACACTATTTAATTATATTTTTTATACATATATAGTGTAGAAATGGTTTTAAGGTATACAAATAAATTTCATTAATGGAATTAGTAGTTGTTACAGTTGTTACTTTCTATTATATAATATAATTTATTACATCACAAAGTTGAAAGATACTCCATCATATTTCGTAACTGTTATATTGTCATTATGTTTTGGAAAAAAATTGTTTATCTCTTCATTTACGCATACCAGTTTCTTAAGTTTGCACAGGCAATATTTATACTAAATAAATTTGATGAATGTACCTGCTACATTAGTTTATCATCACAGAACGGGACGCGATATAGACATATTTTTCATATCCTTTTCATGAAGTTTCGAAAGAACTTCATTTAATTGACGAACGTAACTTGACGATTTATTCGCAGACTTTTCTACCGCCTTCAGTTCGACTGATATTTCATTCATCTAGGGTGTAAAGGAGTTGATTAAAACATCGTGAACGAATACGTGCATGGTACGAGATCGCTTTCTAGTGAAACCTTACGTATTCTTTGTAACCCAAGTATCTGTTGTACTTTTGATTGTTATTGTAGATTTGTTTCACTTGTATCATAAAAATAAGGCACAGCAGAAGACCACCGAGTAACACGAGCAAATTCGTAATTTGAAAGCTACGTAAAACAAGCATCACTCACGTTGAGGTTACGTTTATATTCAGAAAATTCGATCAACCAGAACAATGACACGCAAAATATTTCTCAAAAATACTTTTATCTATTCGTAATTATACTAAAATTAGGAACTTCATGTCACATTACACTTGCTGCAAATATCCTACTTGTAAAATAATTACTATCGCATCATATCTATATCACGAGCAACGTAATAACTGCTGTTATTTTAAAACGTCAGTTAACCTACACTAGATAGCGTTAGTGCTTTTGATCAACAACAGATGACACCACTGTGTAATTTAAATACTGTGAAATAAGATATTTAAATTTTATATATTTACGAATATATGTATTGACTTAATGTAATATTTAAAGGTTCTTAAAACAGGTTGAACACTAATAAGATGTTATTCAAATTAAATTCTCTTATTTAAAAACGTGTTGCACCAAACACGAAGTACAGTTTTTATGCAAAACGTTTTACAGAAGAACTGTTAAAAGTATTCAAATCAAGTATACAAAGCGTAAAATTTTCATTTTTAATACACTTACCCTCTTAAAATGTAGTTACTCAATAAACAAATCAACCCAAAGGAAAATAATGCCTTGTTAATTATAGCTAAGAATTAAAACTAAATTTCATATGTATACAATAAAGTAATATTGCGTACATTTACAATTGCTTTTCTTTAAATAGGCAAATACGGATTATCTGATTGTTCTCAAATGGTGCTCTCCCCATTTCTTTGAATTGCATTGTAAGATATCGTTCCTGTTTGAAGTGACGTTAATTCATTCTGAAATTTAAATAAATTTTGTATCAGTCTTAATGATTACTTTTTCCTTGTATTATGCAATAAATTATTCGAAGTATTATTTTCTGCATTTATCGTACAACATACTATCAAATCATTTCTGTTGATAATTTTGTCGTTTAAAAATTTTATCACAGAATTACGCTATTAAAAAACATATATGTATAAATTATATTAAAGCAGGGAACAATTGACCAAAGCGGAGAATAATAATGTTTAATTTCCCAGACAGCAAATAAGCTTACAAATTCTATGCGCGCAGAATGTAATAACAGAAATTACAATAGAAACTTAAGAAACTTCAGTTTATTATTATACGTATTATACGTATTGTGCAGAAAAAAATTTAATTACGACTTTATTCAATGGTACAAGGTATTTATATTATTTTAAAAATTAAAGGAACGTATAATTGCTCCTGCTGTGAAATAAATATAGCGATAATTAACTAACGATGCACCAATGAATTGTAGTCCCTTAAATTTTGTCACCTATCAGTTTTATTGCTCGAAAGCATTAATCTACATAAAATGAATGAATGAATCCTTAAAACCAGTTTCAAGAATGTCAGCTTCTATTATACAAATGAGAAGTTATTGATAAGAGGGAGAATCAGTGACCCTTTGTGACGACTTGTCCCTTGATACATGTATATTATGTACTTGAGTAAATGTGTTCCACTGTAATCAATCCAATTGGATACTTTTTCCAAATTTTGTGGGGCACATTGACTTCCAACAAAAACTAACAAACTGAACGAAAAATCATCTTAAATTTCTAATCAATGATCGTGATACTTTGATCGATCATTTATTCTCCAAATATATAATAATCTATTTAATGATCACCGCGTGGGTCCAATGCCACTCGAGATGTTACCAGTGACGTCATACGTGTACAGAAATTTTATTACATTTCAAGATTTCATGTACAAGACAGTCCTGAGTATACAAGACTAATTGTTTCGCATCGCGAACGATGTTCGCGTACGAATACTTTCAACGTGGGGTCTGGTAGTTCTGCTTACACAAGATAACAGAGGCTTCCATTTATAATCGAAGATTTATCAGCATTATTTATGGGCAGAAGTGTAGATTTTATCGTTGGTGTCCTCCTCTGTTCGGAAAGTGATCAAGGAGAATCAGGTGTTGCACTATCTTTGCTTAAGCGGTGTGCACTGTTCGAACCTACCATAATGTATTTATATCGTTCATCATACTGTTCACCAACCAAAGATGAACGATTCGTTCTCCGTGCAAACAAACCACGATTATTTTTATATTACCTTCTGAATCAGATTTAGGGGAGCGGGTTTAAATACCTTGTTTCTTTTTCAATCCTGTCGAGCTCTCCGAGCTCTCCGAGCCCGACGATTTATCGCAGGCTGCCCTTTATCGAAAGGTTTACACTACGTATGCGCATAAATTGAAACGAACATAATCCGTTGCTACTGTGTAATCTGTGAAATTCGTTGATATTCCACCCTTTCTTTTAACTTGCTCACAGTGTACACAGTACGGAGGAGAGACTTCAACAAGTCGTTAAATATAACGCTGCGTTTGGCGTTCTAAATTTTACCTTAAGATTATTAAAATCGATTGCATTACGAAAAATATATTCGTAATAAAAGGAATCGTATCACTTTGTTACAGTGTTAAGGAATCTATCGAATTTCAATTTAAAATGACATCAATTTTTCGAGACTACTACAACGCTTTTTTTCGATTATAACACATTTGTTTACTTTCTGTTTAATTATTCGAGCATGTTTCAAGCATGTACGGCAATACTTTATAAATAAGCGAAAGAGAGAGAAAGAGAGGAAGAGTGTGTGTTAAAAGGAAATATTCTTTGTTAGAATTGGAAATTTATAAATTGATGAATGAAATTTGGAAATGTTAGTAGCAATTTTACTATCACAGCGATCGTGTTAAGAAGGCATACTGAAAAGGAAGTGCTTGAAAAATGCTCGTTTACAATAAAATTACGAGTTTATACTACGCTACAATTGTAAATTTCGCAGTCCATCGATTCTGATCCTCCTTGTAAAAAGGATTAGGCCTTCTATAAGTAATTGTAAGAGAAGTTCCTTATTTCGCAGAAAGTTTGCATATTATATACTCTACGTTTATTTTAACAGTTTTCCCTTAATTTTCATTTCTAATATCGCAGGTGAATTCTGAGAATATAATAGTAGTAATTGATTAAAGATTCGATCGTTTATTTTTAAATCGATTTCTTACACCTCTTAAATATATAGTCATTCTTTAAAGTTTCTTTATGTTCTTAATTTGTGCAGAATTTAATGATTGTAAAGTACATATACACACCTGTTACAATTTCATCGTGCCTTTATAATCATTGTTATTGCGTTACGAAGATATCTCTTATTTGACACTCCTGTTTGAAGTATGTAACACGGCAAAAGATTTATATTTGGGGAAACATGAAACCCTTTAAATAATTACTATCAGCTAATTATCATTTGCCATCGAATTCATTTGTTCTACTGTCCCTTTTTTCATTAATATTTCAGAGACATGAAAGATGCAATATGAAATTAATGCTTATCAGCTCCTCCTTAGAGTTTTTAAAAATTACCATCGACCCTCATGAAATCAATTGATTGCCTATTAATCGTATGTACTTAAAATTTAACATCTTATTAACCGCTGATTTGTATTCTACTAATTAAAATTTTAGTATTTATAAGAAGGAAAGTAGTCATTTATAGAAAGATGTTATAAAAATTAAATTTAATGTAACATTCTATGTATATTTTGTTTCAGAATGGTATTTGTAAAATATCTGATATTTACATAGATAATAAAGATTTCCTATAAATGCTTGATAAAAAAAGAAAATATATTTTTACCCAGAACTGCCCTGTTTATCCCATAAAAATACCTATAAATGTAATAGAAGCATAAAAACTCCCAGCACCTTTATTTAAGCCATGTTAAAAGCTCGATGACACCTATTGATTTTCATTTATCGCATAAACTACGTTTATGAATATAAAAAAACAAAAAAAAAAGTTTTTTTCCCACCTGAGATGTGAAAAACATAAAAAACGAAAGTAAATTTCAATCGAAAATTCAAACTAAAAAAGTCATGTTTGTGGACATCTACCATTTGTGAATTGAATCTTCAAATGGTGAAAAATAAACATAGGGATAAAATTAGCGGTTAATAAAACATTAATATCGTATAGATACCACATATTTAACGTATCGTATATAATACGCTGGACTTATAGTTAGACGCAGACATAAAATTAATTCCTTCATGCGAATAACAAGAAAAGTACACCGTAAGAAACCTCGTTCAAACTCCTCTCAAATTGCTTAAATTCATACGACATGAATTCAAATAACTTGATCGATCTGAACGAGGTTTGAGGTACATATATTCCACGTAAGATTACAATACGCACGTTTCGAACGGGAAGATACAAAAATTTTTACATATCGGTCAATTCCGATATTTTGAGCTCAGCTCCGTATGCACAAAGAAAAAAAAAAAGTGTGAAACACATGCATATCGATTTTCGATTCGATAAGAAGTATAATAAAACAAACATCTAAAAACAGTCGAAAGAGTATAATATTTTGTTTCACGCGTATGTAAAATCGGGAATGTATCGTATTATATGTAAAAAATCTTGTGAACTTTATGATTGATTACTTTATTTAATTGTAATTAATTTTATTTAAGTAATTCGCTCTGATCAAATTAAGTCCGTAAAAGTTCACTTTCAGAAGACAATTTTTAAGGCGACCTTTTTTAAATGCATACAAAATATTCTATGAAGTGCAAAATAATTCTAATCGTTTAAGTTTCATGATAAATGAAAATAGTAAAACTTTCCGTTTTCAAGAAAAAGCTTGGAAACAAAATCTACGTAAAGAACATCACTTTTCAAAGTCTTCTTTTTTTTGTTTCTTTTTTTAATGAAATATGTCAGGAAAAGACTCATTTCATCACTTTATTTACTATATGAACAATTTTTATACCCATACCGTATTTATCTATCTACTCTGTACGTAAGCATTGTTGTTACGTTAGGGAAATGATTATTAATAATGTCTGAAACAAGTCAGAGAGGAATATGAAGCAGTGATCTCCTTAGCGATTAGTCATTAGTAACGTGTCATTACGAACAATAATTACGGTATTATTCATAAAAACGCTGCGGTTCATGAAACTAGTTACACACCAATGATGAGCATTTTGTTGAAAATTGTTTCACGAACTGGTACGTTGTGCTAAGCAAAAACCGTTGGCACAAATAACTTCAGCGAGTCATATATGATTCACAGGTTGCTCATCACTGAATGATGTATATCAATCCACGGCAATAAAAGATTTGCAAAGTATACATATGCGTTAATCCCCAAAATACGGTGGCTCTAATAAACAAAAAGGAGGAAAAATGAAAATCTACCAAGGAACAATACCTCCACCAGCACAAGATTTTTTACTTGGACGAAGATAAAAATAAAGGAGTGATTTGTTTCTAACAATCTTTGTTTTAGACTTTCACGTTAGGCGCAAAGTGAAATAGGCGAGGATACAGATCGTGGCTGCAATGAAAGTAGGATCGAACGTTGTTAAGCAATCCTTTAAATAAAAATTCATTTTCACATAAAGAATTGCCACTTGTCCGATTGCACCATCGTTACAGCCACGCTCTGTATACGTAATAAATGAAGTATGTCACTTATCGGTCTCTTTCGGACACCATTTCTATTAACGAATCGAATATACGATATTATATATCTTTTATAAAATAAATAAAGATTTCTACCTTAACACATAAACGTACACAGTTTCGTCTATTACAACTAGACTACGGATGTTTATGCACATAACAAGAAAATGTACAAAACGCGTGTGATATAAGTATAACGTATCAAACGTTATTTATAACATTAAATAATTTTAGAATAATACAGTAGAGCTGAATTTATATAACTGATTATATACAGAAGTAAAAAGGAAACAAAGCATAATAGAAATTTACTGATGCACAAGACGGAGTTCTATCGTACGATTTAAATCGTATATTCCACTTTCTCGCCATTCTTCTCTGATTTTCATCTCTGATCACAGTGATTTGTAACTGATGTTCTACAGATAACTGGTCTTTGTACAAAAATTTAACACGTTCTATGTGTTATGTCCGTATAGTGAAGTGTTAAAGTGCGAGTAGCTTCCAAGTGCATCAATGAACGATCGGTAAGCTCTGCGGATGAGGAAAAGAGGAGAGAAAGGGGCAGGTAATACGATTCGCGTCGGTTTTTCCGGTTCGCATGACCTCCTTGGCTAGGCCACAGCGGGAAAACCGAGCAATATCACAGCTCTGACCATTTCCTTCCTTAGTGATGCATTTTACACGTTTATTAAACGCAGATGTACTATAATTTACAATGCAACGAATTATAGACAATTTTTTCGGATTTATGAAATTAACTGTTAACTGTTAGCGATCTCTATGTTTATAAAATTAATTTATATATGAAAATATATATATTTGCATAAACATCCGCAGTTTAATCATGATAGTGTACAGGTACAAAATACTTCCAGTTGATCGTACAGCACTGTCGCGTTATAGAACATCTTCGTTCTACGTGTATGTATATAGAATAATTTAAAGCACCATACATACACGCGTATGTATTATACCTACATAAATCGTATCGTATAGTAGGCATTATCGACTACATTACTACATCGAAGGTGATTTAGAATCGTTTAGTACGCGTACCTAGTACGTCCGATTATACATCCGAATAATGTAGAAAAGTTCGAATAAAAAACTGAATGCGAGGTGGACGATCATTTTTCTCCAGTTTCTCGTCCAGAAAACACCTAATATCTACATAGTATCGTATAAGAATCTATATACCCTTTTTTAATCTAGAAATGTATACATTTCGAAATGGTATTACAATCTACAGTTGTAAATTTAAATAGGATTTACGTAGCTGCGTAAGAGTTCGCCTAATTTAATTAGTCCGTTAACTCGTTCGTTTCTGTCTTTAAATAACGGCCGTTTACTGTAATACTTTGCATTAAACGTAACCACCGACTCGTTACTCCGTTATATTAGATTTGTTACTAGAACAGGTTTCATTGCTTTGTGATTCACGGTTCGATTAAACGTGAACCGAGATCTTTTTCTCATTGTTCAACATTTTTTCGCGATAACGAATTATTGTTCATAAATCAGCACATTGAAAGATCTATAGTAAACCTGTAAACAACCTAAGGATACATATCATACTCGTTCAGCGAGCAACGAATGATACTTTTCATGCATATTCAATAACATAAAATATATATATCATATATATATATAAATATATATAATATATATAAAAGTGGTCAATACTGAAAATTTTGTTATCTCTGCGGATTATCTGTAGATACATTTGTTTTCTACTAATCAGATAAAGAAAAAGATATCGCATTTTGTTTTCAGTATACGCGCGATTTTCTTTTTTTAAAGTTCGAACAACTTTAGCGTTAAACTCGAATCAAGAGCACCAATCATCAACAAGAATAGATATGCTAAAATCTAGTACGAGAATAAAATTAATGTACACCGCGATTTCATCTTCAGCGCTATCATTACTAAAAAATTAATAATCCTCCCTACCGTTCATATCACGAAAGAGAAGCTCCGATTCACCTATTTATCGTACAGTCCGTTTTCAACAAGAAAAAGGAAACGCGGCCTTCTCCAGCCAACAGATATGAAATAAGAAAGTCAGATCTGTCGAAGGCTCGCATCGAACGGACGATTTGGACGAAATAAGGGATAACGATGATGTAAATGTCGATGCATAAATGTCCCTCGACCCAACCGAAAAGCTAATGCGACAAGACACAAATGATATATAATTCGCTCTTCGCTGTACGCACATAAAAATATCCGTCCACCAGAGAAACAAAGTACAAAAAGGAAAAAGTAATAACAGACGCTGATGAACTGACCACGAAGCGCAGTTCGAATGTAGAGGCGTTGGTTAAAAAGCTTCGTCGCAAAGCATCGTACGAAAAAAGGATAACATCGTACTTCGTTCTCGTTTTCTTTCTTTTCTCGGGAATTAAATTAGCATGGAATTGGCCGATGATGGCGCGCGATGAAGGATGTTGGATTGGTAGTGTCTAGAAGGTCGCACGTGATGAACAGTCCCCAACGTGTAAGGCAGTTTTGCTGTCAAACGAAAAAATTCGCAACACTAGCGGTACCACGTTTTCTTTTTTTTTTTTTTTTGTTTGTTTGTTTGTTTGCTTTCTTTCTTTGTTTTTTCGCATTCGATGCTCAATTCCAGGCGCCCAGCGTATGCTTTTGTTCTCTGAGGCCAGACTAACTTTCCAGATGTAACTAGAAGACAGTCACGGCCTTGTTGTGGTCAACAAGCGAAGAGCTAGCTCGTTAGGTCAACAGTTGCGATTAGTAGAGCCATTATTCACCTGTATGCCGCCACCTGTTTCGTAATCGGCCGAGCGGTGCTTCTCTTCGATTGCATAATGACTTCGCTCCTTGAATAGGTCCGCTATGTAGTTCGCCTACAAAAAACATTTCGAAATGTGGACGATCATTATACGCGCACATGTATGGAATTATAAATATGTACACAATGACGAATGAATGAATTCTGACACAAATATTTTTGTCCCTCGGTTGTTGCCATTGCGATGTTGCGAAAAATTCTTACATCGACGTCACATTTGCATCTACAAATAAAATCGTATTGAGTTTATAGAACAAATCCGATCAATTGTATCACAAATTGAATAGAATTTCACTCCGCGACCTCAAACGAACGATTACCTAACCTCACATTTCCCCGCTCGTTATTACTAATAACGTTGTTTGGAATTCTGCTGGTTTACCGGCCGAGACAAATCACTTCACTTGAACGCATCGCAAATTGTAAAGCGAATCACGAAATACCGATCGGTATTACTCAGCGTGCTTATCTTATCCGCGCGTAAATTATTGTTCCCAGTAAATTTCACCAGCTCGAATTTAACGTAAATCGAAAACGAACAGGGAACGGTTCCCGGCGTGCATTTCGCGTTGGCAATGTGTTACGTACGCGTGGTATCGGTATTTTTTGATTGGTCCTCTCCTGTAAAGGCGGATGGCCGTGCGGAGGTCGTGAAAGTTCGAACTGTGTAACATCGCGTATTTCATATTCATGATCGTACGTAATTTATGATCGCACAATAGGATAGTTAAGAGGAGAATAATGCTCACCACGACCAGTGCCACGATGGTGCCAAGGGTCGAGCCGGCCAGAACATCGCTCCAATGATGTTTGTAATCAGAAACTCGTGACAATGCCGTGAACCAGGCCATAAGTAGGCACAGAAGTTGCAGGAAGTGTTTCAACAATTTGCTACCTTTCCACGTCATCCTTAATTGTAAGTACAGCTATAAAAGAAGAAAAGAACGGGGGGCAAATTACGCGCGGCCGAGAGAATTCTTATGGAAATGCAATTTTCTTTCAACGTACGTATACAGCATTGTAAGCAAGGGCACCGGAGAAAGCCAAGTAATTGTCGTGCATACGGTGCAATAAAAATGAAGCTGTACGATACGTATGCAGCGCTCCAAGTATCCGGACACGTGCTTACTTTTGAGGGGACGTAAGTTTCATACAAAGTTGCAGGTAAAGAGACCAGCGATTACTTCGTTTTTTTATTGTTACTGTATTTACGCACGTGAAGAGTCGTCGTTGCATTTAAAGTATAATTGTAAACGTCTTTAAAAAACATTCATTCGAATAATGATTCGGAGGTTACACGTTTTTTTTTCCTTTTAATAAAAGCTTCATTTTATTTTTAACTTTTCAGGGACGAATATTTTGAAGTGAGAAGAAATCTCTAACAATAAAATAGAATAACGTATTGTCAGTGCTGCCGTACGGCAAGAATTTTATTTCTCTTGTTGAGAAATCCAGTAGTGAATTGCTCTCTATAAAAGTTTCATTCTCTTCTTTAGTGACAATAATTTTAGTTTACAAACATAGTAAACGCCTACGCACACGTGTCAGTGTCTCTGAAGAAGTTAATGATAGCATTTACGAATCAAGTTTATTTTATACCTGTATGTTTGTATTGTAGTTAGATAAAAAAATTGTTTAAATCAAAGTTGTCTTCAGAGAAATCATTAAGACTAAATCTTATCAAATAAACGTAAGGTAATGTTTATACTTAAACAGTTGATATCTATTCGATAAGTACTTATAAGAAACATTCGTTATCTTTGAATGAAAATATATTCACATTAAATGATTTGATTGATTTATCGTTAAAGTTGTTGGATTTAACTTTTTATACTTGGTAAGATTTTTCTTAGAAGAAAACAATCATGTCGATTAACAAGTCTTTGATAAGAGATTCATATTGATTATATTAATTGAGAGATCTCTAATTAAAAAATAATTTGTTGCCATTATCTTCAAATATTGACATTCATTTTTCAATAAAATGTTGTCTTCTCAATGAATGATTGTTGTAAATTGACGACGTATGAGGATATGCATTTACATTTTCCCGAGGCTATTAATTTTTTTAAATTCTTCATATCAGATATAGAGGATGACTACAATATGCAATTAACATTTTACACTGACATCACTGTCTTATAATTTTGATGCTGATGAATTGTTGGATTACGTAAGAACATTACAAATGTAATGATACCATAGAAGCATATAATGCATGTACTTTTCTATATTGTATAATATTGAAATTTCCAACCCCTTAAAAACTTAAACGCGAATTATTTCGGATTACGCGACAATTTAACAACGACAACAAAGAGTAATATTTCAGACCGATTAAAAGAATCAAAGTATTTAAAAATAATTCTAACGTAGACTTTATCCGTCTTCCATTCAGTTACTAATTGAACTTAATTATGGAACAAATAATGCAAGATAAATTAATCGTTTTCATTGTGATTTATCTACAAGCAATCGAATTCATACATGCAATACAATTTGTTCCTTTTTTTTTTCTTTAGTTGTGTATCAGCATAAACATGATAATTAACAAAGGAATAACATACGTACAAATATCTCTCTGAAATATGCAAAGGTGTCGTTTGAAAACGTTGCTGTTAATTCTTTCTTATCAATTTTTGCCAAATAATCAAACGCTTACTTCAAATGAATATTGCATTCACTTTTATCCATCAAATTGCGATAAAGCTTTTCATGAAAGAAATTCTGAAATAATCCGACAGGAAGTCAGCCACTTGTGATCAAATATGATTATAGAATTTCTCGGTTGACAGAAAAAAGAAGAATCGATTAGGGGGCTCGGGAGAGCGTGGCTAATCATAAATTCCGTGGAAAGAAGAACGACAAAAGAGGTAGAACTTACCGCAAGGTAGATCATCGTGTAGGCCGAAAACGACGAGTGTCCCGAGGGAAAAGATAATCTGAAACGATCAACGTTATAAATTATACTGTGTCAAATAAATCACATTCGTCGTTCGTAACCAAAATCTCTTCCCTTCTCTTTTCTTTTTCTCCTACGTTTTTTAATCCTTTCTGTTATGCTTATTTAGTTATTTCTTCTTTTTCCCCGTCGATTGACTATCGTCGTCTATATACATGCGTCCCGTAATGGGATCCTATTAATTTTATCATGATTAATTTCAGGGTGTGTTTCGTGGCGATTACAATCGACCAACGCGTAGCCTGAAGCGTGGATCGTAAAGATTCCGCGGAAGATCTCGCGATGGAAGTACGAAGACGAAGAAGAAGCAGAGGTAAAAAAGGAGAGTATAGAAGAGGAAGAAGAAAATGCCAGGGGGCGAGTGGGCCAAGCTTCTATTTTTAAGAGTAATTGGCCGTCAAAAAGCTCAACCCTTAATCGAACATTATCTACCTTTTCCTTGTATTTAACTTGCACCATTTTATTTTCTCGTCTCTTCTTTTCGAACAACGATATTTGCTAAGCAGCGTCAATTTAATCCTTCTGCTACTACGTTAATGCAATGTACGCTTGTAAGTTGCATCATTACGTTCAATTTGTATCAATAAATTGTTGTCTAAAAAAGCATTTCCCCGTTACTTTTAATTTACACCTGTTTTGCATAATTTTTACTTTTTTCCTAAATATTAACTTACACTTAAGAGTTTTCTAATAACCTTCGTCTAAAACCAAATTTTCCACAAATTTGTACCCTGATATCGAAACTAACAAAAAGTGCAATCACAATGAAGAAAACTTGTAACCCGGCACACATCGTATTATAAATGCGCTGAACGCAGACAAACGAGACAGCCCTGAACGCAATAAGTCTACAGTTTCTAAAAAAGCACAATCTTGACCGACACTAAATTAAGCGGTTCGCAGAAGGCACAATTAGTGGAGTTAGCCAGTGGTAGAGACGCCATAGTCCGGAAGAAAGGGAAACACGCTGGTCCACGAACCCCTTGGTTAGACGAACCGGAGGACCCGCGCGATGGGACGTATGAATGAATTCTCTGTTAGCTTTTATCGTCGATTTCTCAAATCTTTCTACGCGCATAAAACTGTCCCAGAAGGGCGGATGACCTGTGATACGCTCTAAGTACGCCTATAACGAATCAGCTACCGGTAGCGGCAGCTATTACAATTTCTTCGACGACGAGGATGGTGGAAGAAGAGAAAAAAGAAGAAAGGAAGAATATAATGTATGACCGTGACTCTCATTAGGAATAATCTCCTTTCCATTCATCCATTGGCTTATTTAGTTGCACCCTGCGCTCAATTATCTTGATCGATCGAGGGTACCAGGAACCGGAAATTGCGCTATTGAGGCTCTATTATCTTCTTCGTTTGCTTGTTCGAACGTGTCGACAATGACTATTAAAATGTCGCACACGTTGTTGCGAGCGTAATTTTTATGCATCGTGTCGTTGGGCTCGTAACGGGCGGCGTGCAAAGGTGATTGGTATCGATTAGAATTGCGAGGCTCGATATCCCGTGTAATTACATTCGAATCAATGTAATTTATGTACGCATATTTGAATTTTAATGGCTCAATCAAAAGACATCGATTCGAACGCGGTTTACCAATCGGGTACACGGTAATAAGCAGCTGATAACTTATACGAGGAGATTTATAATGAAACATGTGGAAATGAAATTTATGCACCGCTCGCGTCACATATCATTGTGGTTTATTTTTTCCAGACTATTGTAACCACCGAACGACGTGAAATTATATCGAGTTTCACGACGTTTCTATGAATCCTCGATATTTGATTATTCTCTAAGTATACTTAACAAATGTAATTAGAGTACTCGTAACTTCTATCGTGGTAATCAAAGGATTGGGAGTGAGTTACAGTTGTTGTAATATCGCAATCATATTTCCTGATCCATGTAATAATATATTCGCGAAACTTGTTTGCTTAGCCGACATTTTTAGCTGCAAGTAAATTTTTGCGAAAAGGTGGTCTTTATTCCCAAGTATAGTCCTGTCAGGCGTGTTTATTTTGCGCTCGGACATATTTATGCGATACACATTTATTACTGGTATTTCGATGTTACGCTTCGAGTTTCACGCATAATTATATATAGGGCAAATCATTGTGTAAAAAAAAAAAAGAAGTAATGTATCAACTTTCACGCATAATTGCATTCACGTTAGCAGCGGCTCAAAAATATTGCCGGTTCGGGGAAAATGCTAATGGAAATTACGTGTTATTATCTTCCTTTAAATTCCCGGTTTCGTTTTAAGAGCTGAAAATTATTCATGCATATGAATATTTATGGCAATATGTAAATACAAATATGATACGTTATTTTATTTAGAAAAACAACCAAGTTGCACACGATCCACTCCAACGTGAACTAATTAAATTAAACCCGTAACATCTTTCATAATTAAAATGACAACTGAATGATTTATAGCATCGTATAATTTCACCTGCTTGAATAGCAATTTATTAAATCCACAAAGAAAGCCAAAGAACCGGTCAAATCTATTAACATTAAAACTAATTTCACCCAAATGAAATTAATAATAATAATAAAAATGAATTTTAAACATACCAAAAACCAGAAGCCTGCAGCCTAACAGGCTCTCCCTTCTCCCATTCTTTAATCCGTATTGCACGCTTCCAGAAAATTATACACCGTTTACGACGTTACGCGTTCGAAAAAGTTATACGCCAAAATTACAGATCCCCTCAACCATAAGTCAAAGCCTGGCCATCTGATAATAGCCTACCCCGTTCGCATTAAGAGCGGGATAATGTTTCGACAAATGGACCGACTCGAGACGTTCCATTATTATCCAAGGAATCGCGTATCTTTGTCCGTTTCTGTTAAATTCGCGCAATTTTCGTGCACATGGCATTTATTTATGAATAGCATGCAATGTCAACTGAAACTTGGAAAAAGAGCTCGGTTTTACGTTTGCGATAAGACCAGCTATAGATAGGACTTAGAATAGGATATAATTCTGAATCAGTGGCTACAAAAGCAATAACACCCACACGGTTTGTGATAAAAAAAGACACGACTGCAATTATTATCGGATCATTTCAGACGCGTATTTTATGGTTGCTTCTTCTTATGTAACGACACATAAAACACTCCCGCGAAAGACGTGCTATCTTTATTTAAACAAATATGTACATGTACTAGGCAGTAGTGAACGTTTATGTATCTTAAAAGGTGACGGTACTTGTGTGTGGGGGTTCTAAAAAAATGATAGAAACTCAATTGTTTGGAAAAATTCAAATCAAGGAGGGTTGGAGATGAAAGAAACCTGATCCTCGGTTTCCCGTGCGAATAATTAAAATTCCTTCGTGTTTGCCTGTTTTGATGTTCAAAGAAAGCTATAACTCCGTATTGAAGACGATGGAAACAATGGGCATTGTGATTGGACAACGGTCTAAAATATGTTTGCCGATACTCGAGACGACAGCCGGCACGTAACAGTCCGTATTTACAAGCGAACATATCGAACCTGCACACGCCGACTTTCATAAAATTTACGCGAGAGATAGCTCTCGGATAAATAATACTCCGTACGTATTTCTCTGCAGCGGATAGATCGTAACAGCCCTTAAAGTCGGGGGTTGAAGATGACGAAGAGTTAGAAATATCTTATCGTTATTTCAATATGAACGATTGTCGACGAAAAAGATACGCGTCGAATATTTATTTTCCTGCGGTTTGCTTGCTATGAAAGTTTCATTGAAATAGGTGTGCGTTTCGTCGCTGTGTGACATGTGTAATTACTTGATTCTCGTATTTGCACACGTTTCAACTAGCACGCGCGTGAATCGCAAGCTTGTCGAGCAATTTATTAGTCACAGTGTGAACCGTGACACAAAAAGCAGGTTTCTGCTCGTGGGAGAGTTTCCAGCCAAAATATCGACTACCCAATTAGATCATCCCGCCTGTTCACTCCGTAACACAATTCCCAATGATTTCTGGATTTTCCCAAAATTAAAGAACGCATTAAGAGATCTAAGATCATCTAATACCATTAATATTCCCGAGAACAGTTTTCAAAGCTGTCGTCAGAAATAGGATCCTATATTACCCGTCTAATTCACTATATAGATCCACAAGGGGATTACTTGAAAGACGAAAATACTCCTCAAAGCAGAATCTCAAAAATATACTTTTTACAAGCCACTACAGGAATTAAACTGTCGCAGCTCGTGCATTTCAAACGCCCTGCACAAATTTCCCCTCGTAGGTCTGTTGAATCCCATAAGCGTCGAGGAAGGAAAACGTGTGCACCCCTATTGGAACGCGTCGACTTCGTCTCGAAGCGGAATATGCATACTGCCGTTGCCAGTCGACTCGAATGAGAGGTTGGGAGGCGAAAATGTCCGAATAGGAATGGTTAATAGCAACGCGAGGCATTGTAGCCACCAGTGACAATGAAACTAGGGTGTGTTCACCGTGATTCCGTTACGGAGGGTCCTATTGGCTCGATTCGGGTCAGATCCCGTGCACGTGAATCCGCCACCGGCACAGGGCCCCTCTCCTCATTGTCATTTGCCGGCAGCGGCGGCCCTTCTTGCCTCGTATCCATTGGAACCGGTCTCGAGCCGCTGGCCACCGCAAAAAAATCCGTCGAAATCCCGCATCGCGAATAAAGCGCACGGCTGGTGTGCACAGCGCGCACACAGAAGCGAACGGGGCCAATAATAATGTCCGGCCGATCGAACGCGATGCCCGGGAATCAAAGTGATTACCGGGGCATCGAGGCGCGCGCGCGACCCGAGCAAATAGCGGAGGAACGACTCCGCGGACAGGCAAGTCCCGATCGAACGAAACGGAACGATAACGTTGTTGCCGCGGACATCCGCTGTCAAAGTGGACATCGATGTCGGCCAATTGGAAAATCATCGAGTAACGTCGTTGGCGTGGATGATATACGACGCGTGTTTGGTTTGTCATTTGTTTTTGCGTGAATTCCTTGAGCGGTTGAACGGGTGGCTTGTTTTAGACGTTGTTTTTCGGAATGAAAAATGGTCGACGGATCTTGCTTGTCGAGGCTTCTTGAAATTTTGTTGTTGTGGGGTTTTCGGAAATGCTTGAAAGAGTGATGCGTATGTCATGTATGAAATAGTTTGAATGCTGCTTATTTTTAATCCTTTGACTACTGTTGGCTCCTAAAGGCGCTTAGAAAACTCTCGTTTGCGATGCTGTGGGTGCCTAAAGATGTGTGAAACTGTAGGTGCTTAGAAAAATTGCAATGCAACAATACAGAATACAAAGAAATAAATAATATTGTTTCAGCGTTTTGATTATCTGAATATACTTTCACAGAGATGCACGTCTAACGAAAAGCTTCACCATGTCTTAGTCAAAGGGTCTGCCGTAGTCAAAGGGTTTACATTGTGTAATATTATAATCTGGCTAAGAGATATTCTTGTAATCTCGCATACATTGTATGTAGCTTTTTGGATTAACTGAAGTTAAATACAATTTGTGGCATGATTTGGAAAGAGCCCTTAAGAGTTGATTTACATGCTTGATGAACAACATCATCAATTTTTTCTAATTACATCGACTTTAATCATACTCAATTTCCTAACGAAAAGAAAACATTTTTACTGATTAATATTCCATAAATGTCTCGAAGAATATATATTTCTACATTATCTTAATTATCCAAGACCTTAATCACATATTACAAAACCCAGGTCAATTTTCAGAACGTTTATCAAACAAGAAGATATGAATTTCCACGTCGTCTTAATCATCAAAGATATTATCAAGAAATCCGAATCGATCATTCATCGAATTTACATGTAAATCGCATAATGCTCGGAAAATGTACAATGTACGAGAAGCGTACAGGTTTATATATTAACACTATATTTCACTATCATCGAGTTAATTAAACCACGAGCGGTGGTTCGTAAAAAGCTTCAAATCGATAAATTTCCACGCGCGATTTCACCGTCGCGCGTTTCTTTTCGAAATTGTTCTTCAGGCGAAGTGAAACCGCGACTAAAAAGGACGAATCCGACCGGACGGCACCCGCCGCTGCTCCTTTATGCATTCCGGTCGTTAAGCGGACAAAAAATAATGAAAGCGATCGTTCCTTTCCATCAACTTTAATTCTACGTTCGCCCGTTCCGCAACTGCGTCCGCAATTGTTACCGTCACGCGATTCGACGTTTTGCGATCTCAGATACCGAAAGGGTATTGCCCCGAAGATCTCTCGATTCGAGTTCCTCAATAACGAATTAAACACGCTGCGACGATTGTGATCGCGTGGCGCACGCGATGTGAATCCGAAATTTCATCCGCGATCGACACGCATCAAAACCAGTTTAAATCGCTTACATAACGTTATGTTAATACGGCTAATGTTGGTTGACTAGCGCCAGCCTGCTCGTTCTTTGAATACGTTGTATTCTAGTTTTTGTTTCGCATGTATCCACATTAACGCTTAAATTAGAATACCCGTTGTTAATGCAAACACAACCGATTACAGAAATTAAATTACAATTACGGTCTCGTTTACATGTTGATAAGAATTATCGAAGGAAATTGGCAATAAAGAAATAGCATGTTTAATCCGATCAAGTCTTAACTTCCGTTCAGTTTTACTACGTGGCTGAATTTCTCGTGAAATGTTTAATATCCATGAAACGATTAAGGTAAGTTGATAATAAGTCAATATCACATCAGATCGTAATTTGTACGTTAAAAATCGTGGTATCAATCATGCTTGATGATACGATAATATATAAACAGCAGTTTACATTTTCTTGATTAATTAAAATACGCGACAAAGCAAGCTTGATTAAAATTATACCGCGGATTCAATTTGTACGTAATTACTTTTTAATATAATTAACTTTGTGATCGTATCCACTAAATTTAAAATTAATTCACCATTCTGCGTCATTTTCGTTCAGCCATGAAAATTGAAAAACTTCAATGAATATTAATAATATTTTCAGCATTTCTGTGTCATGCATTTTACGTTACACATCCGTGTATTGTATGGAAAGACAGGGAACCCGAAATTTTATTTCTCGGAACGCTGTTAAATCTATTTAAGGAATAGAAAGTTACTATAAATATGCCTGGATTTCCTATGCCTTAACTATCCATGTCATCAATCGTTTCTGTTTCCTCGAATGATAGTAATCGTTCATTTAAACGGGCATTCCACCACTGAAAACGCCACTGACACGAGTGGAGTTATTATGGAGTGTTTAGTTTCTATAGTTAGCACTGTACACGTCCCTCTACTGACGAGATACCGTGGTATGCGAATGATTACATTCTTAAATTCATCCTACTTATATTCTATACACGTATAGATCGCGTTAACAAGAGATGGGTCGGTAATTCGCAGGCTTGTAATACCCAATAAACCGGCACTTCTGGGTAAAATGAGTTTAACCAACAGAAGCCCCGCTTATCAACCTTTTCAAGCTAAATTACACTTTTCTGTTGCAAGGATGTACGTAAATCAACTTGTGCTTAAAGATTACGTGAAATTACTTGTGATTTTGAAGATCGATGCACGTAATCGATTCTACAGATTGCACCTTAAAGGAGCTACGTGAAATACAATATGTGTTATAAATATTATGCAATTTAACCCTTTCGGTCCTCGTGTAAGGATACACTATATAAATGCTTGGTGTATCTAAATCCGGCAAATCTTATTGTTTGTAAATGTTGTCCTCATATCGTCGCAACCATAGGATTCCATTTGACAATTGCATTGATCTTTCTCATCAATTCGCGTTGTCACAAAACAAAACTAAAGACGCACACTCTTAATTTAATTCAAAGAACCGGTTAGCAAAGCCACGACTTTTTTTCCAGGAATAAATAATTCGTGACCGAAAAGGTTCATTGCACCCATTTCCATGCAACTTCAGTTAGTGCTCCTTTTTCAGACCAGTTAACCTTTATCAACTCTGTCTAATCGTATGAAATAAAGAAAGTAGCTAAAGTCACATTCGCTAATACTGCTTGAGGATTACTAATACGCGTGGATGTCAATCTATGCGTATCTATACGTTATTCACTATGGTTTCTAAATAATAATCTGTTTCGTATTACAGTCAGCCCTTCTATAACGCGATTAATTCATACTGCATTACATGGAAATCGCACTACAAGAAACTTAAATTTAACCTGGTAGAAACCAGGTTAATTCGTGCCACGTTATATGGAAACCACATTAAGCGAAACTTAGAAATACATAAAACATAAATCAGTTGTTATAGGAGGGTTGACTGTACCACCCTTTCTCCCGAGCAGTAACTCGAATAATAAAGGTACTTCTGCGTATTAAGATCGCACACGGACAGACTAATTGACTTGTCCGATTCAAGGTAAACGAAAGTTACTCGATCTTAACTCTGGCTCTGGAACACTCGTTTCCGCGCTGCTAAATAAAAAGGTCGCCCAAAGATTTCTCGCATTCGAAAAGGAACAGATAATATGTATTTACCTGACCTCCTTTAAGAGCCTCTTCGAAACGTTCTCGGCGCAAGAGTAATTCTCGATGTATCTGTGATGATTTTCGGCGAGGGTGCAATTAACGTTGGGCATACAGATCGCCATGAAATGGGGCCTCAATCGGCCGATCGTATACTTTGCGATGTCGGAGATTAAAATGACGGTCGCTGCTCCGAAACCGAAGATGCCAATCTGAAACACCGAAAAGCCATTCACTGCGAGAAACTGTGCTGCATCTGTAATTGTAATACGAATTAAATTACAATTATAAATATAGAAGGTATGACGGTTCAATTTCTGCGAGAGAGAGAAAGAAAAAAAGCTGAGAAAAATGAACTACTCTACTTATTTTTGAATGCACAGAGTACAAGCTTTTTTCTTTTTTTTAAACTAAATACAACCATAATGTACACAACTTACTTCATTAGCATTATGGGTTATCATTGTACTGAAAGGACTTAAAATATATTCAGCGGTTTCGAAAAATCTCTAATATATTTACTTAGCGAAGTAGTAAAAAAACCTCTTAAATATTGACAGAGAACGGGGATTTCATGGTCATTCTTATATTTGTGTACAAAGGAAAAAAAGGTGTTAAAAGCATGGGAAGAAAGTTTCTTTCTGACACAGTTATAAGCTCTCCTTTTTCTATGATGTTTTTTTAAGATCAAAACACAGCCTAATTTTGCATTTTTTTTTATCAAAGAATAAAAGTATGTCTTTTAAATATACCTTTTCATAAGCACTCCATACCCACGGAGGTATATTGTAACCAAACAATATTTTTGGCGAATTTTCCTTGCAGTACCTCGAATAGAGATATTCACCTGCTAGCATCTGTAACATAATTTGTACATTTATACATCATGTTCACGAAACATAAATGATTTTTAATAAATTTATATTAAAAATACGGAATACATATACCAACAGACTATAGATTCTCTCAATCGATGTGTTGACAGATTCGTAACATTTATCTAATCTGTTGACATAAAACTTGTGGAGATACCACGTTGAACGATATCGCTAAATTTTTGTGCGTAGGGAACACCTTAAAAGAATAGCTCTTTCATGCAAGAATAAATACTCACCGGAATCTAACACGGAGTATTCAAAATGCATTCAAAATGCGTTTTAGGTGCATGGGATGAATCCTTTTTAAAAAACAGGATAAAAATGTACGACCATCAACATTAGAAATCGCATATAAACCATTTCGTGCTCAACGAACCATATAACCAACAGAACTGCACATAAACACCTAATTATCCACGTATCAATCAATGTCTCCAAAACCGTTCAATTTCACCTCCCAACGCAATTAACAACATATAATACTCCTCGTCTCCCACGATATCGAATCAATCATACGCCGACACGTGAAAGTAAAACGTTTGAAAAATGAGACGAAAGCCAACCAACTTCAACAACCCTCGAGGCTAAGGGCTATCGCGAGCCATCAATTTGATCACGCGTGGTCTTAGCCGGTCCGACATTCTCTGGATCCAACGAACCTGCAAACCGGGATGTTCCATAGATGGACCATAATCTATCGATTAAAACCGTGACGAAGGGGTGGGTGGAGATGATCGACGGACTTGGATATTCTCGAGATGCGTCGAGGCACGTAATCTCGCTTTCTACCCCTCCATCGATCCGTCACGGACCCAACAAAAGTGGGTTAACCGGCCAGATTCCAGATAAAGGTCGCCAGGTGCTGCATAACCGAGGGGCGACACGGATGAACGAAATACAACGGCGGCAGGTTACCGCGTTCTTACCTGTTTCCAGGTTCCTTTCTTCCCTGAGGATAAGGAAGTCTAAGGATAAGGGAGAAGGGACCATGGAGAGCGAGGAAAAGGGTCCACTCGCTCGTGTGTACACACGTCCACGGACAATTCATTTATTTACGGCACCGTGAGTTTTGGTCTCGGATTCTGTGCGGTAGGTAGCCAGGCTGGCGTGTTTTGTACTCGTCACTGGCGGTACACTGTTCCTTCCCCCGCTTTCACAGATCTCACAAACGATTCCGCGAATCATTGTGCGGAGGAAAGGCAACGGTCTGTGTTTCGCGCGTTTCAGGTGTTACGGTGGGCAGAAGCGGAAGTGTACCATGACGCGTAAATTGAATATCGCTAAATTAGGTGTGGTTAAGATCGCGCCTTCGGCCCACGTTGCACAGTCATTGCCAATCACCGAAACTTTATAAATACCGCTACGGTCGATTCGATGCGCGCAAGCAATTTATCAACGGTTGCGATTATCCTTCTATATACGGGCTAATTATAAGACGGGGAGAAATGAGGGTAAAATAAGACGAAACCGAAGAATGGCAATTTTGAACGTTTTTCGAGTACACGTGCAGTTTGATTGGCAAAGATCCATGAAACCGCTGCATGTAAGGAAATCCTGTATGGCGTGGCAACCGCATTGCACAACCGCACTAGATTATGGGCTTTTATGGGGAGGATGCCTTACAAAGGACTATTTTTAGGTGAAACGTGAATGATACGTAACATACATCTCGTACATTGTTATTCGACAACTGCTAACGCGATTAATCCTTTGAGAACAATGTATATTTACGCCTCGTTATAGCCATTTGGGTTCAAACGAGGGAATTAGGACCAGTTGTTCAAATATTGGCTCGCGTAATTTAATAATGCTATAAAAGATGTTGAAGAACGGACGAGGAACCGTTTGGAGCGGAATCTAAACACTTGTTACAACAAGGCAAATTTATAACGCGAAACAAGTAGTTCGCGGTACTTAATTTTCGATCCTCTTAAAAACAATGCTTTACTTACTTATTAACTTATAAGTCCCGTCAGTTTTTTCATGGAATTGTATTAATTTATACGCTTTGAGACGCATTGGGACCTTGAAGTCCACTTCTATGTAATTAATGACGTATCTAGAAACAACTGCTACCAGAAACATTCAGTAAACGAAAGGAATCAAAATTTTAATTAACTGCAGACTTCGTTATGGCTGCAATTTAATGAAATGAATCTGGAATTCCCTTTTCTCGCGCAGATATCATGTATTTCATTCCTCTGGCTGCATATCTTAGCTCGGGCTCGGAGGAATAAGGGAATTAAAGGTTCAAGCTTGGCAACCGGCGGGAGTGCTGCCACGGAACCCTTCTCAGATTCCTGAGAAGCCACAGGTAGAAGATTCGTGCGCCGGTGAAACGGTCTGACGCGGACCAAGCCGCAAACAAACGACTCCGGATGAATTTCTCGTGGACGGCTCGACCGACAAGTGGGATCCGTTGCTAACAAGGGCCTGCTTATTATTTCAAGTGCCACTATTCACGTTCGCGGACAGATCGAATGATAATTTAATCGGTGGACAAGAAACGATTGTGTTTTCGATTGCGCGGACAATCGTGAGAAATGCTTTTACTTGAAAAACCAGCCACTGATTGTTAGAAAGCAACACCTATTGGAAATATTTCGACAATAGTCGCATTCCAATGCACCGCCACTATGAAATTCGTAAAATAGGAATTGCGAAATCGTCGAATCGTCTTAACGTATATCTGGTATCGCCAGAAAAAATGATCGATGCACGTGTACCCTATCATACTTAAATATCTATTACAATTGTGGAATTACAATGATCGATGTTTGAATGACAAATTCTGAGAGAAGCTTAATCCTTTGTACTCCGAATTATTTTTCAATTTTGTTGCCAACAACTTTTCTTTCTTTTATTTGCTGATGTTGAGTCACACTTGACAAAGGAGTGCAAAAGGTTAACGCGAGCTCTATCGATGATTCGACAAATTATGTCCAATTTGTAATTTAAGCTTATCCAGCACGTATATCTGCTCTTTCTAACATAAGAGACCGAGAAATAGATATTAAAATTCATTGAATTATGTACACGCACCAATTATTAGTTCCGTAACAGCGATAAATAATGCTTTGATAAGGAAATCTGCAACTTCATCGCGAGAATAGGTTATTAGTCACTGAAGTGAAATCAAAAATTGAATCATTATCTAACGAAATGATTACTCTTAAATAATAAAAGATTCACGTTCAAGTCTATCAATTTTACGCTACCAATCTCTAAAAGTAATCGATAAAAGGGATAACGCACAATAGCGCCAAAGCTGGGCGTTGATTAACACGTTGGACGCCACGGTGATCATCACTGGCGGGGTACATCAACTGTTTACTATTGTAAAAGTTGAATGAAAATTAATAGTTAATGCATTTTCGACATCATCGCTAATTAGTGAATTCTTTGAAATAAAATATGCACTATCGAACAATTAAAAATTTGTATTAGATCAAAAATGAAAAATTAATGAATATCAAATCTTCTATCTATCGATGCATTATTATTGGTGGCATCCTGAGCGAAACACGCGATTTCTGCGTGGCAGTCAACGTGTTAAATTAACTTTTCTTCAAATGTTTGCTTCTGTTACAAGAATAATCGCTTATTTCTTATTTAGCAATAAGGTCCATCGTCAGGGAGTATAAAGATATGGAATAATTCATCCCGACTGAAACAAACGACCATCTCTCGCTGTGCACGCGCACAGAGGATCGCGATAAAAATCTAACTTTATGCATATTACGGCCAAACCTCATATATATGCATATACAGTCATAGTGCATGGATTGGACGTACAAAGTGCCACGTCACTCATCGTTAACTCGTGTCGTTCGCCGACAGTTCGACACGAATGTGCCCATTGAGATATTTCTTCCAGCTTATCTGCGATCACCACAAGATTAACGAGCAGTGTTATCAGACCGCGAAAAGAAAGCAACGAGAACCGAACGAGTGGAGCATGTACAGGTGAAACGCACCATACGATCGATCGAAAGTCTGTTTGCAAAGACTAATTGTATAAAACACGCAACGTCCATTTTCACTAATTAATTTGTTTATCACGCATTGGAAACATAAGAAGAAACCGTAGAGAACGATCGAAAACAACACGAATAAGCGTATTAAATTTCTTATTTCTTCTAATGAGAAGAGGAGAAATTTTCACGCAACAGAGAACAAACTGTACAAGTGTCTGAAATGTTTGATAAAAGGACGAAAAGCTTAGC
This sequence comes from Xylocopa violacea, assembly GCA_963969225.1. Classification (NCBI taxonomy): domain Eukaryota; kingdom Metazoa; phylum Arthropoda; class Insecta; order Hymenoptera; family Apidae; genus Xylocopa; species Xylocopa violacea. The sequence continues at coordinate 30,878,130 of CAXAJV010000004.1, forward strand.
AGTAATTGGACAAGCGAGTTACTCACGTAACACATGTGCCTACATAAAGCAACGGAAGAAAATAGTAAAATGTGGGAGTACTCCATCTGAGGGTCAGATGGAAAAAGCAAATGGGACGATTCGTAATACATAGAGGATGCTTGCTGTATTTTTGGATGGGGCGTCTAGTGGTTCGTGTCCACGCGCTGGATATATCCCCGAAGCTGGTTAATTGGATAATCAAGTGGACTACTTTGAGACTGTTACATTTTCGGCGGTAAATTTCGTCGACGTATGTAATTGGATTCTGCGTTTAAACGAGCACCACGAGGGACTTGGGGTACTATTCTTGGTTTGATTAAAGAGCCACCATTTATGCGGTCTGTCATAGCTGCTAGTTGAACGTGAAAACGGTCTTCCTCAGATAAGAAAACGCCTAATGCCTCTCGACCAATTGCCTGGAGAAATGAACGAAAATTTAGCACCTTTCTACAATTGTAACACTACTATTAAATAAATATGCGAATCACAAATTTCCATTAACAGGGCGCAAGAAATGAAAGCATTTTTCAGAGATTTGCTACCTAGAACTTGTCGCGAGACTTTCTCCCTGAATAAAAATTACTGAAATCACTATTTACGCGCTCCAAAGAGAAGACGAAGGCACACGTGCATAACGATAACTCGCATATGTAATACTAAAATAGAGACCGTATCGAGTCACGATCGGATACGATCTGCCACGAGCAACGAGGGATTAATCTAAAATCAATTTTGCTTCGTCGCTCCGAATGCAGTCAAACAACTCTATCCCTCGCGACTACCAGTTATCTCCCTATATCTCCGCGAGGCTGAAACCATCGGGGCACCCTATAATCTTTCGCATTACGTTATTATAGAATCCCTTTGTACCATGATTAGCTCTCGGAAAGGCTGACTGGCAGCGGGGAGTCGACGCGTGTCACGCACTCCCATTCGAACCAAAAAATTCTGCATACTGCTGGCTGATGTTCCTCCGGCTATTCGCCAGTGGCAAAGGGGAGCTGCAGCCTTTCGACTCTGATGTTCGCGGCGTTAATTTGTACGTCGCGCGAATCCAGGCCCAAAGAGCGAGAGCAAAATAGGCTCTGACACGTCTCGCAACGGCTGCCCGCGGCCTCCGATACGGAAATTTGCGGAGACGTGCGTGCACGTCACGGTATCGTCCGCGACGATCGCGATACCCTTTGCTAGCTGCCAGAGAATGCGCGTTCGAGTTCCATGGAAACGTGAATAAGAAGTTTGCACGGCGATCGTAGGATAATACTGGGTTTGATATTGCGATACCATCTAGACGGGGGGTTCGTGCGGTGAATACGGACGGAGAAGATGTCGAAGGTTTGACTAACCAAAGGTTCGGAAATGGTAGTCTGCGAGTTTCAGAGGTTTCGTTGTTGCTTTGATGTTGTGGCCAGCGGGTCGATGACTTCAATGTGGTATTGTTTGGGACGTGATTCACGAATACGTACGGAACAAGCAGAATTATTGAAGGTATAGCACAGAATATGCCAAGAGTGGAGATGCTTGCTTAAAGAATTATCTCTTCCTTTGTAACGCTTTCATTTTTGCCAGATTTCACAAAATTACGTAAGGAAGTAATTAGCGTCTCTTTTGCCTTGGGAATTCATGATTCTTTGTGTCGAACAATGAGCTATTTATCGATGGATATTTCTTTAAGCTTTCGTTAACATAAATAATAAACGTGCCATGAAAATAGCATGCTATTGCAAGCATAATTACGCTGTTTTGGATTCGCTTCATGATAGTAACGCTGACATGATTGAATGTATTTTAGAATTAACATAAATAATTCACAGAACATAATTCTTTGCTTTAAACATTTCTTTTACAAAGTTAAGAATATTTTCCATTCCCGTACGTTTTTTCAAAGTAATAAATATTATGTTATCTTTAGTGCCTCGCACATACTCTATTCTTAAAGCAAAAACTATCGCCATTTTTGCAACTGACAATTTTTATAGCAGTTTTTAAAACGCGGTGGATAACAAATAGATACACTGTGATAACAAAAAAATATTGTAGCGATAAGGTCAGAAATATACGGGAAAATAAATCTAGACCCGAAGGAATATCGAATGAGGTTCAAGTTGTAACAAGCAACTCTTGGACATCTAGTAAATTTTGCATTTAAATTAATTTTCTGTATCTGGAACACCTGTCACTGTCACTATCCACTGTGTACAGTGCAATGGATACTCCTACTTAAATCATATCTTTGCATAGTTTCCCTACCATTATCATTTATCACGCTGTGCTTTCTAATTGCACGTTCTATCTGCAACTGGTTTTTCGATTGGCTGTATTAGATTGTTAAATCAGACTTGTTCAGTGGTGAAAGAACATTATTAATAGTATCTATTAGCGTGCTGATCGTATCTTCAATAAATATAGTACTTTGTATAATAGCTACATATTTCAACACGTTGCAATTTAAAGTTATACCTTGGGAACCCATACCGTTCGTACCTTTTCGATTCACTGCTACTTCATCCGCCACATTTACAACGCGTCTAAAAACTGCAAAAAGCTACGAAAAAGAAGAATCTGAGCGAGCAACCAAAAAATGCACATGCCTCGATAAATTCGTCCGCGTGCACTCCAGAAATTGCTCGAGACGGGTCCATACTTTCGATCGTCACGTTTACGGACATCTCGAAGCCGAGACGCTCAAGATAGCCAATGTCGTAAGACATATCGTGCAAGATCTATAAATACAGCGGAGCAATCTACGGAATTCGAACGATTTTCCACCGAATCCTATGTATAGGACACGCGTGGAGGAAATATGAAAACATATTCCACGAACCGGCGAAGAAGGCCCCCTCGGTCTCGCGTATGCATCTGTTCGGTTTCCTTTAGTGGGTAACGACCCCTCGGTGGCCCGAGCCTGCCGGAGTGCAGTTTCCAAGGATGCAAATAGAGGATGCAGCCTCTTCTGCCCTCGCGTCGCTAAGCAAAAATACATCAGTGTGCACGTGCACCACTTCCAGATACCGTAAATCGATTCCCACGACCACCGAAACTTAACGAACGCCGCTTCTTTCACGGTTGTGTCCCACATGTGCGGACATCCTTGTGCGTGCGCACCTATGGGACACCTACACCCGACCTCAGCGATCCGCGGCTTCTCACACCTTCCTTTTGCGCTATCCTTTTGCGTTTCCCTCGCCGTTTCCTCCATCGCGCGAAAAGTTAACGTTTCGCGTAGGACAGGATCGAAAAGAAGACTTGAAAAACAACCGGCGATACTTATTAGATCGGGACGAGAATTCTACGTGGCGAGAGCGAGCAAGAAACAGATAGAGAACAGCTGTGCGGTGCTGTCGTCAGGGAATTAGATAAAAAGGTAGGAAGTTTTTTTTATTTCCGCGCGAAGATACCACTTGCCGGCGTTTCAGCTAGTAGACGTCGTTTAAGAAGTCCCTTAGAAATCTGTGTACATCTGGGACAAGCGGTACGGGGCACGCTTTTTGTGTGGGGGGTCTTTCGTAATTTCGATAGGTTACAGCGCGCTGTTGGTCTCCCGTATTTAATGTTGCAGATATAGCGAGATACCGCAGAAGTAATCAGGCTACAGTGACAATCGATTGGAAATGAAAGAAAAAGCGAAAAAGGGATTAGACGTTTGAGAAATGAATTCCTAACTTAAGCGTTAAAACGAAATGTTGAAATATTGTAAGTAATTCGGTAGATTTAGTAGTAATAGTAGCAAGTACTGAAAACTTTTCAGTAAAAAATTACAGTGTTCGGTTAGAAAATTGCCTACATTAGGGACGCAGGTGAAACACTTTAACGGCGTCGTCGTTAAATGGAACATTAAATATTGACCTTCTTCGACGACTCGTGTACCGTGAAACTCTGTTTCGTGAGACTCGGTAGAACATTTTAATGATAATAGCAAAGAATCGAATGTAACACACTGCTGAAAGATAAGGATAAATCAATGATCTTGATGGCTTAAGTAATCTAATCTTCGTTCCAAAAAAATGCTATTACAATAAAAGCAGCTTCCATCTAACAGAAATAAAACGATTCTAGCGTATTAAAATTCTTATTTTTCCCTCTGTTAATTTCAATGACGAACATTCCACTGCGTTTCCATTACAGTGAATTCTTGCATACTCGATATGATAAAAAAACAAATGCATAACGCAGCAAAAAAATATTAATACTTAGATGTTACGAAAAGACCTCGAAAGGGGGAATGTCATTGTTATTTCATCGATAAATAATTGCACTTTAAATACCGAAAGGAAATTTGAAATTTACAGCGCAATAAAAGATATTCCTACGATAATCCCAGTACTTAAACGATATTCCATTGAATTAGTAAAAATTCGCGACAAGAGTCAAATTGTCTGCTAACAAAATCTTTCCAAAATAGATTTGTTACTCATGCATTAAATATATCCTTCTCGAGTCTCGAATTCATCCTTTCGGTATCTCTTACGCATTCACCATATCCCTGGTATACTAAAAAACAAAAAAAAAAAGAAAAAAAAATACCTGTCACGAAACAACGTGACGGCAAGAAAAAAGAACCGCGTAAAAGTAGCGTGAAACCGACGAGTTATGGTCCGGCGCTTCTTTTCGACGCGGCCAATTCAAGAATCGCAGCAGGTGACTCACCGCGCATACAGGAAGGAAAATGCCGACGACGTAGAGCATCGCACTGGTTACTGTCGACTTGTGAAACGGATGATATAACGACTCGTCATTGCAGAAGAACCCACGTTTGTACGGTTTACCAAACAGGAAGAACATCAGCACCGCCAAGCCCACTGGAACCATAAAACAAATAATCACGTTTCAATCGCCACTTGATTCAATCTATATATGTGCATATGTATATTTACAGAAACGATGCTAACAAAGCATTGTTAATGTTACACTATTCTTAACGCTATAATTATCGACGATTTACGTATGTACTTATGTCTCATTTACCGAATTATATTAGAAAAATAGCTTATTTTTTAAAAAGAACTTTGAGTCGTTTCTTTAAGTCATCATAAGCAAGGACAAAAACTTTGTTAGAACCATTTTTCCTGATATCAGTCTCGTTATCAAAAATACATATGTTACAATAGTAATACATGCTTAGTATACGACTATGTAATCAAATTTTATAAATACAAAATGCAAGATATGGTTTAGCGATATGGTCATGGCCACCTAGATATGGTGTATCTACTTTTTGCATGTTATATTAAAGTATTTAACAAAGTAAATCGTTAATATAAATAAACGAAAACAGGCTTGAGTAGGTCGCAGTCAGTCCAACAAAAGCTCAATGTTCTTTCCAGCATCTAATAGTTCAATTTGAACGGCATCGTAGGTACAAGCGTAACAAGAACAGAGATTTATAGCGGTCGTTGCAAACGGCGATACATCGTCCTTGACACGAGCGAGGCATCATCGCATTACGGGGCGACAATCTGTATAATGATAACTAAATTTGTCGCTCGTGCGCGTGCAACGGTATCGTGTTATTCAAAATACATTTCTTACGTGGCAATAACCGCGTCATTGCGTGCATACGTGTCTCGTGTACTTATTAAACAAAACGCAAACATGATGGAACGCGACTACCAATTAATCAGGTCTTTGAAACTTAGCTATCTGAATACCGTGACTCACGGAAGACGTCAATGAACAACAGGTGTAATTATAATACTTCAAGAACGAAATTCGCAGAGTCGGGCAGCGTTTTTTTACATTTTTCACACAATAATGTAGAAATAACTAATAATGAGGAAACGAGCTGTATGTTACTACTTAAGCACCCTCTTTTTATCATAGCAACCATTTTCTTCTTTGTAAGTATTTTACAGGATTTCAACATTTTTTATAATAATTTTTACTTGGTAATGGGGCAAATTGTCACAAAAACACTTCTCAGACCATCTTAAGATATCCTCGCAATGTTCATTTCAGACATTCAAGGCACCACCTAACGACTTGTAAAATTTACAACTCTAAGAAGTCCTAAAACCACATACAACTGGTACAGCTTACTATCTCCAAGTTCCGTTCTGCATGCAGATTACGTACCTCCAGAAGACAAGACGCTCAGACCAAAAATAAAAGTAAAACGGATGTCCACGTCAGAGACGTCCTGCGCTATCTCAGATAAAGTACTTAATCAGGAACACCTATCCTAACACACGCCAAGCGTAAAAATGTTTCATTTAATCATTATACAGTGCATTATAAGGCACGCCCTGTTTTCGTTCCGCATACAATTTAATCAGTTCCAATTACGCGGCCCGACCGTAACGAGTACACGAGTCACCCAAGATAGTATCATTTTTTTATAATCCCTTAATCGCCAACGGGGCTTAATCTCGTCACTTTTCTGCTGGACATCGGCCGATTACCGGTCGCTAGGATCTCGCCTTTCTTTCCCCGCCCGCGAGAAGCGATTTCGCGGCTCGCCGCAGATTAGCCGTCGACTACGATAATTCGAAAATTGAACGTCATCCGCGCACCCTCCGCCCCATCGGCCACGGTGGACTTAGCCGTAACGAGTTTCCATAATTTTCGATAACCACTGGCCGATAAGCTTCCGATGGTGCTCTCGCTTGGCGTTTATCTGTCGCGGCTATCTAACATCGCGGTGGCAGCCGGGCGAAAGGGGGCGGAAAAATCGCGAGTAAACCTACGGGGGAAATTATGGGCCAGCGGGACGCTGACGTGGTTATCCTTCTGCTGTTTACTCGGCGAAAATCGTCCGCGCGTCTCGCCGCCGCTACCTGGAAATCGCTCGAGCCAGTCTGGGCTATTAAGATAATTGTCAGGCTTGCTTTTAAGTAAAACGAGGCAACGGCAACGAGACGGGGTTGTAACCACTGCGGCGCGGACTGGCGCGGGACGACACGTGGTTGTTATTTATGTGGCTGACCACGGCCAGGAAGACGTTGCATACATTTTACAAACTGGTCGAAGCATCGTGATCATTCGCCGGTAATCGTGCCGCGAATTTATTGCTGACCACAGGGGGAGACGGTGCTATTTAGAAATATGCCGGTTACGTTGTTTCCAGGCTATTCGCATCTGCACCCGATCGTTTTCCGAGAAACGAGACGATTTTACGGTTCGTTGAATCGCGGAGCGGAGTTAAATTTTTCAGACATTCGTTTAAAGACCTTTTCACCCTTTCACGGACCCGCATCGCGCTGGGCTTGATACCTTAACAGCTTATTTCGTTTTTACCGATTTTTAAGTATAAAATATCGCTGCCCGAGCGGACGTTCGCTGCAACAATCGCACGACTCCCAGTCGTACCTTAAATTATTACCAAGCGGACGGTTCTCGGAAATAACAAGAAATCGACTAAAATGAAATCTTGCGGACGTGATACGGATATTAACTGTGTCTCCAGTTTTTTTAATCAACTTATAACAGTGTTTTAAATGTAGGGAGATATAAAATTTCATCGAAATTAAACTAAACTCGATCTCAGACAATTCGAGAAGCATTGATGATAATTAGCACATATGTTATCGTCGGTTTCCTATCATTCGCGTAACTGTGTTGCATGTTTATCTAAATCGCTGTATGTGCAATGTCGTAACATCCGTTCCGGATAAAATCATTCTATTTAGAATTTTAATTAACGCCCTATGGTAAACCTAACAAGCAAAAACTGGATAACCACATCCATTTAATGTTCCGTTACAGTTATGGCGAACTTGTTCCCTGAATGTTCGCGAAAAATTTTATTCATCGAAATGTATGAATACGTTACGCAGATTCAGTACTTCGAAGGCGAATAAACGAGTTTCAGCCTCGCGTTCGGTAATCTGCACGAATAAATGGAGGATTACGAATTCCCAATGAAAGCGAACCGAGTTACGGATCGCTATTTATTCGAATTCCTTCACTCAAATGTTATGCAAAATCACTTCTTATTATCTGAACATTCAACTGAATTCTTTCTTACAATTCTTCCCAACAACTTTTACTACGATTAAATTACATATGCATGAATGACGATCAATTGAAAACAGAGACCATGCTAATTTACAAACAGAAAACTTCTAAATGCTCCAAATGAGACTTTTATTAGGCTCTATTTATTAATTTTGTATAATTTATAAAAAAGTATACTATATTACGGGTTATATCATAATACCCGTGCGTTGCAATAACAAATATGGTATATTACTTTTTAAAATAATATAATTATTATTTCCATGCATATGTAATTATCATCGACACATTCGAGATCTCTAAACAAGTCATCCAATTTCCTTGCATTTCTAAAACTCCTGCAACACATAAGCGACGTGATATCGCTGACAGAAACAAGAACAGAGCAGAGCGGAACGTAATCGCCTACTCGTAGATATACGTAGACAATCCAATGAACTAGAAACCATTTATACGTTCTGTTATTTCATCTAATAATATGACGCGAAAAGGAGAACCGTGAGCATCGGCATGTTTCTCGCGTTTCTAGCTGGCAATAAACGTAATCGAATGCGAATACGAAAACAATTTGTAGTAACAGTATCGGTGTGTCGGTACGCTTCCTGGGTGTAATAATCGCGTTCGAATGCACTTGGTGAACGCGTGTTATGCAAGGACTGATAATGAACACAATACGCATATATTATTCTCGATTAAGACCGTGAGACGGGAGATCGCGTACAGTCTAAGCAAAACGGATTTAGATCCGCCTTGACATCCATTTAAAATCTGCATAGGTGTGCGCACAACTTCGAACACGTCGTCATCGCCACGAATTTCTACGGAACGGGCGACTAAGCGAACGGACCGTTTAAACAATACCGTTGCTTCCAACAACCATTCACCTACCCTTATCATCTATATTAATAATGTATCAACGCATCGCGCGTTCTTTGCACGCGTGACGTGAAAGTAACTTTTCCGTCTCTGCATCTTGCATACGGGGTGTCCGTAAATCGTTGGCACACATTCCATTCGTTCTACCAAGGTATATCAAACACCTGATTCTCAGTGCTTTGAAACTCGTGCTGTTACAAAATTTCCGTTTCTTGACCTCTCTGTTGATTCGTAATTGTATAAAATGATTATTGGTTAATAATTGTACAAAAATATCATATTACGTTAATAGAAAGGAGAACGGAATATAGAAATGGAATATAAAACGTTTCAAAAGTTTCGTTAGATGTTTGAAAATCTAACGTTCTACTTTTCCGTATTAGAGCGTCACGGTTCTCTTCGATATTTGTTACATAACCTGAATCAATACCTACACTGGTACGTAAGAATTGGGGTACCGAGTTATCCACCTTCGATGAAGAAAAGATAAAAAATTCTACACCTGTACAGCATATGGTGGAGTCATACATCAACTAACCTCAATTTCGGCCATAGCGTCGGTTCATAAAACTCTCAAGGCTGTTTCGCATGTTTAGAAACAGAGGACATTGTGTACGTGTACATAAATATGTCTGAAACTTAAAATATTCAATCTATAATTCTAATCGATGAACAAACATTTGTTTCATAAATTGTTTAAAATAAAAAATTATTGGATTCAGGTGAAACTGAATGAACGAATCGGAAATGAAACCTTACGTAAAGATGCCCAAATTAGATGGATTGGGAACTCGCTCGAAAACATGTCAGATCCTATTATCGTGGAAGTCAATGAATCACCTGGAAACACACGGTCGAATATATTTATCCGCCTCGCTTTTTGTCTTCCCAGAAACAGTTGCAAAAAAATGGTTCACAATTCCCATCTATGACGCGAGGTTCCGTGGCAGTGTGCCACATCGAAACGAGTCGATTATACGTGTGAGTAGTGACAGAACAGTCACGTGGGCGTGTATACATTCATAATAGCTGTAGTAAGCGCCACGGAGCCCGTGTCATAGATGGGAATGCTGTTTTTCTTAACGCCTCGCGGGAGGCAAGTGTGGGGCGGGCGAGTGTAGTCAACGGTGTGTTAACTCAAGTCATTTTGCTTTTACCAATAATGTAGGAGGAATTATATAAAGAAAACGGTCCGCGCAATGAATCATCGGTTACGTATCCTAAATTTCAAGACGTTCGATCAACCGAACATAAATCATCGAAACAGCAATTACTTTAAGTTAAAGATCTGCCACAAACACACACATGCAATTTACGTCAAACCATAGGATGTCTAATATTGCTTATTCTTATGTGAAATTTTCCTTAATCCTTTAACTGCAGGTGTAGTTTATAAATCACGTACTAAAATTAGTAAAATTATTAGCCAGAGGCAGTAAACATGTTAACTTTTGCTAATATCAAATAGTAGCTGTGATTTATGTAACACTGAAATAAAAATAAAATAAATACAATAAAAAAATCTATTAAATAATATATCGCTTCAGTAATATAAAATTAGAACGTATATACTTATTTTCATTTTATTTCTGCGCTACAAGTACCCGCAGTTAAAGTGTTAAATAATTCACGTGTATGTATATATAATGACTGGTATATTATTATCGATGTATCATGTAATCGTGTCACAATTTCTGCGAATACTTAGCACGTTCCACGGTACTTCAATATTAGATTATTTTAAATGATTCTGAATAAAATGATAATAAATGAAGTATTCGATAGTCCAAATAACTTTTATATACGACATTGTTTCACTGTGACATCATAGCACAATTAGGCGAAGAGATTGGTGTCACAGCGACCAGACGGACAAAATAGACAGTGACATTGATAACCTTTCTTTAAAGCTAGAAAAGAGCCGAAGTGCGAGAAGAAGACACGGCTAAAAATTCTTCCTCCGAAATGAAACGAAATGATAATTACTTCGATTACAAAATTTAGCGACGAGTAAATTTCATTCTCGAACTAGAGATGAAAAATTCTATTCGAATAATCTTTAACATTGAACGAGTAAAGGGTAATTAATCTTCTAAAGCATTAATTAAAGCGCACACCACATCTGTTCCCGCTAATTGACTCGATACAGATCGGCTATAAATTTAAAATGATAAAAAAGGAAAACGACCAGCAGAGCGGGTTACCTTGCGTACACGTATCACCGTCATATTTTCGTGTATCCCCGTAGCACAGTTTTATCATGCACGGTAAATGAACATAGCAAGCGATGACTTACTATTATTTCTAGCACGTTGAAAGTAATTTCGCTATCTGCCAGTGTAATGGTTTTTGCGTAGTTTATTACATCATAAAACCGTGCAACGTACATGAAAGGAAATCTAGCAGGCCCGAGGCGAAGCCTGAACATGACAGAGACATCGGAAAGGTGTATCGTTAGTTTATACGCAACAATAGACACTTTCTAATGAGTTGCGGCAATATAATAGAAAGCAATCGATCACGTACGTGCGTTTTGTTGTACTCTTCCTTACTTCGCCACCTTTCGCTATATTTTTATCCACGTGGATACGCTAAAATCGTAATCGTACAGCTGAAAAAGCCTTTCGTCTATTAACAGTTTACAAGCGTAGACGAGGCACACCATACATCCCCGGCTCTAACCACCGACCACGAAGAGTTAATAATAGGAGTAAATCTTGTTGAGAACTGTTCGTTGTAGCCATTCCTTCGGGGTTTGTAGTCAGTGTCTCGTGAACATTCGTACACACAGCATTATCGAGCAATCGTTCTACAAATAATTTCATTCCAGTGTTAAATAAAATATAGTTGAAACGTTTTACGAGTTACTAAATAATGTTGTTCGTTCTCATTAAGATGCTCGCATCTACAGTAATAACTGTAATACATGTATATAATCTGTAATAAACACGCGTTACGTGTATTTCATTGTGGACACTCATGAGCGCAACAATAATTGCGGTGTGTGCGAGTGCATTTTTTACAAACATTTGTGATCCATGCTTACATCTTCTAATTCTTCTGAATGCCATGGAATTTGCAGCAGATTGTAAGAGTTAAGGTCCTGTTATATAACAAATCGCATAGAACGTTTGACTCTGATTTATGCTAATAAGTGTCTTCTTGGCGAATAATACTACTATGCGATCCTGAACGTTTGGACAGAAATACTCTCGGCAAATAGGTGTGTGTGCGTAACTGTGTACAATGAAAATTAAATAATAATTCTCGGAAATGTAAGAGGAGTTCTCATCTTCAACATTTCAGTATATAAACTTTTCCTATCGTCCTGGAAATTGCATAAAATTCGCTTCTTTTTAATGCATAATACAGTAATAGTACAGTAGAATCTCCTGTGACTCAAGGGAAAGAGAAAGAGAAATATGTTTCTTAGATAAAAGGTATTTAATACCTGAATTTAATACCTATATATTCTTTTTCCTTTTTTTTAAATATTTAGAAAATTCACAAGACGAAAAAATTGTACAACTTCAAGCATAATTGAGCGCTAATCAGGCTCAAAGCTTAACGTCTTTACAAGGAATTTTAATTACTATGCATATACGTAGACATTCCAGAACTCTCTAATCCTAAGTTGCATATAAGGTGTCCCAGTTTTTTCTTGGTAAACTTTCTTAATATTTTCTATTCTCTCTCTTTCGATTTCTCTTATACTTTATTTTAATAGTTCTTTAATGACTTTACTGAGATAAATAAAGAAGTTGATCGTGATTTATACAATTTTCTAGAACAATGGAAAAAGTGCTTTGTAATTTCTTACATTTAATTATTATAAACATCAATAACTTAATAATAAAACTCGTTTAAGAAGATTTACTCGAAGTACAGCTTCCAACTGTAAAACGTGTCAGCAGTTTTCCGTAGGAACTAGTATCGGAGCTCGAAAATGGAAGAGAAAAGCGGCACACGGCCATAAAAGGATATCGTATAATTTCCTCATCTCCACGGCATCGTCGATTCGCTAAAATTTATTATTCTGAATCATTAGGAACATTAAATTTCAACATTAACGCATCAGAAACGAGTTTTGTTTTTTCAATTATTATACCTAGGTATGTAGCAACTTATCAGTTGCTTCGGCTAATTCCGATGCAAACTATAATCACGTACATCGAAACGATAAATTCGAATATGTTAAAAGCAATTCTTGAAATTCGTTTCAGACCTCGTAGTAATTACCTTTCACAATGTTCCTTTACTAATTCCCCTAATTTAATAAAAAGAGCTTACAAACTTGATCTTTTCGTAAATGAGGCCGTAACACGTTAACTTGTAGTTTACTTTCTTGCCCAAGACGCCAACTACAAGTTATCTCGTAGTTTATTCACTTGCTGTATTGCTAGTGTGGCTTCTTAAACCGGAATCCTAAAAATCATCATGGCGGTCAACGTGTTAAAAAACGTTTACCACAATATTTATATCATGTATACGAAATATTACATTTTTAAACCACGGGAAATAATTCGTAGTAAACTTCCACCGCCTTCATTAAAATAGCTCGTACATCACGTATGTACGGTAAAACTAACTGCAACCGCAAGTACGAACAACGACCTGTTTCAAGGAAAATGCTTTTATATTTTCGTCCACAATAGGCTACACAAGATCAACTGCGCAGGTACGACCGCGCAACTGAAAGTGTTAATTAAGGAGGACGAAATCACTGCACGACCTTCGGGCTATAAATCGTATCCGGGGAGAATTTTACACGAACATCTTACTTTGAAGGTTAACAAAGGAAGCGCATGAAATATTACTCTCGTGCGCCTTATGCGAGGGTTACCTGCGCTTGAACGAGCACCAAGAAAGACCAAATGAGCTTATTAAAAATCCGTACGACAGCTTTAGGACTTCAAACTTTCGAATAAGCGATAAAGTAAGCACAAAGGGAGGCTAATTACTTAAAAATGTCCGATCGAAAAAAGAGAAAGGAGCACATAACCTACAAATACTTTTCGTGGCCGTCATATCGGATCCACGCATATAACGTTAATATCGTTGGTTAAGACAGAAACATTCCGCCGACATCGCAACGAGCGACCTTTCCGAATGCGATGCATTCTTACGTAGCGTGTGGTAACGGTTTCGTGGCAACGAGATTCACATAGTATCGCGTTGCTTCGCGTTGCACCGTGGCGCGGAGACTGTCCTCCACGCAACGTTCCGCGCATCCCTAACTCCAATTCGTGCACGTGGACCGCGTCGAACACTCATCTTTCTGTCTCAACCGTTGACATTTATTCATGACTCGGGGGGATACGTACAACGTATGGAAATAACCGCGTGGATCGGACGGGGTTGGGAACAAGGATTGGCAAAAGGAAGCACAGAGTACGCGCGTCAGGATGACGCGGTGTGAACGGCGTGAAATCGAAAATATAATGAAAACAGTTGTCAACGGCGCGCAAAGTGATTTCAGAATGAATTATAGAGCCGGTTAGGCGCTGACCGCAAACGGGCTTGGCGTACGCGTGATTGCGTACCCTTTTAAACGGATATTGCTCGCACTTGGTGACTGTCTAATAAAAATGACGATTTACCGTGACAGTGATACCCGCTGGGAAAGTGCTGTAGCAATTATTTAATATTCTATAACTCGTCGGCGATGACCGCAGCTGATGACCGCGAATTGGTCCGCGGTAACGATTCTTTCGAATGGTAACTTCGATGTACGATTACATTTAGGTCATGAAGTGGTTGCACACTCGACCCTCCTATAACGCAGTACTCTTATAACACGGTTTTCATATAACGCTGTACGAATTAATAGCGTTATTGGAGGGTTTACTGTATATCGAAACAATGCAAAATTGTTGACAGTGTTCGTATTGACTGGTGTTGGCTCGCTATTAATTATGTCCACTACAGTTATGTAACATTTGGACATATAGCTTTCATTTATAAACTTTATATTTTGAATGAATAAGCATTTACGAGGAACGAATATGTAAGAACACGAGTCGAGTTACTTTCATAATCTCTGGCACAGATAAAGTAATGTTTGTTGTAATAGTTGGCACTGAATGAATTTTATGATCCTATATTACAGTATCATATAAAAACAACAGTGTTATTCAGTCGCCCGTTATAAGGATGGCTCAAATAGAACAGGGAGAAGCTGTTGAAGTTAAATGTACTTTATAACACCAGAAGAATATGTACATAGACATATGGATAAATATACATAACACATTGTTGATGATAGTTCTGGAAATAGGCACCCCTAACATTTAGATATGTTTTCACTTTGGTGGTTACTACTACCGTTGCTACCGGCGGCTACATATGCTTCTTTTATAGATGAATCTTATACACAAATCCTTTTTTAAATCAGTAGTATGTTGTTTGAATATATAAAATGAAAATTACACACAGAGTATGTTTAATTATCTTTAGATACACACGAATTATGTTTTTATATTTCTTTTAAATAAGAAGAATGAAGCGTACAAAAAACTATGTATACAATGCTTGTCCGTCATCTATTCTTACAATGAATCGAACTAAAGAAGAAATAAGAGTGACGATAAAGAATAATAGCCGACTAGGATAGCCGTGGGAAGTATTTAACACCGATTAACAAAACGAAGCGACAAAACCAAAGACCACTGCCACTGACCTCCAATTCAGTCATTGAATCGGCACGATTTTGACTGGCTAATCTGCACTCGCCTTCTGTTGAATGCGTTCGATCTACCATGTGTTACAGGAAGGCCTAGTGACAAACAGGTTCCGACGAAATTGCCTCTAATACCTTACCGCACCGAGTTGGACCTGAGTTCGTGCCGCTTAACGAAGTTTGAAAGGGTCCAGTTATTAGAGAGATTCGTGAAAGACACGCTTCGCTCGGTGCACACCAGTTATGCCCCAAAGACCGAAGAAGAGTACAATAATAAGCTAAGAATGAACAACGCGTCAAAAGCCACTGCCTAGGCGTTGGAAAGAAAAGGATTTTTTACTCTTCGACCTAATGGCTTTAATATATAGCATATATGTTTTCTACTCGCCCCATTTTTGTAAATTGACTTCTATAGATACCTTATATCTATATTTCTTCACACTATTATCTCTACTGAAAGAATAATTTTCAATATCTTTGTATATTAGGTGGGAAGCAACGGTTTATATATATACTAAATATAAATTCTAATCTCTTTCTCTAAACGAAACGTGATTTTCTATAAGTATAACATAATAATATGGTAGAATATAAATATATATACCAGATACAGTTATACCAATGAATAAATATCTTAATCATTAAATTGTATATAATTTTCTATCATCAAAGAAAATTAATCGATGCTGATAATGCACGATCATCCCGTGTTCTTGAGGATAAACAGACCTACGACAGGAACATAAAGAGGAAAGTAAGGAAGAAATAAAAGAATGAGAAAAAGAAATGGAGCAACCTGCACCATCTCGCGTGTATTCGCGCGTGTTGAACTTGAAAATAAACCCAACAAAGCGGGAACAAATAGACACCTGCGAGCAACTTCCAAGGCGAAAATGCCCTCGGCCTACTTCCCGCCGCGAATAATACTCATTTTTACGTTATCTGGTTTTCATCTGTGTTCGTAGCCTTCCATTCTCTGCAGACGCTTTCCTCCTTTATATTACACGGTACATGCGATGCATATTCTGCAACATTTAAGTTTCTTAAAGTACAACGTTTGAAACAACATAATATTTACAGCAAGCGGAATGTCTTAACAAAATGTCTATGTCAGTAAAAGTAGTATAACTCAGCTACACGTATAGTGCAGCTAGTAATTACACCAAATTGGTTACCGCAACAACCATCGATTGAAATCGATGTTCATGATATTAATTATTTTTTGCGTAACTTTTCGTTCAATTATTTCATAATTTTACTAATATTATCTTGAAATAAGAATCGATGCGTGGATTCTTGTTGAGTGAGTAATATTTTACTTTTATTTTCTTTCCTTCTGCTGTAATAATGTGATTAGTGAATAGTGGGTACGTATAAAATTCACGTATTTTTCCCCTAACATGTGACTGGATTTTGTCGGGGTTTTCTCTCGGTTTTAGCTCATTTTTTATTCTACACACGATATTGCAACATCGAAATCGGTTTGGAGAGAATAGAATTTCAAATGAGACCTTCGGAAAAATTGTTTCAATAAGGAAACGCGTTGGTAAAGACAGATACCGTTACTCGTGCTTATTTGTTATTACAAGTGTTACGCATACAAGCCAAACTAAAACCAATGTTATTTTAATCAAGTAAAAACTATTCTTTTTTCTTTCGTTCTATGTAAATTTTTTGCCCATGTACATATCCTTTATTGTAAGTTTAGAGTAAGTTGATCGCGAAATAATGAATTGCGATCGTTAAAATTATTAACCTATAAAAAAGTTGTATGTCCCTTAAACTTCTATGGAGTAGAAAGAATATCGAATGACTACAGCGTACTAGATAGTCTGTTAAACGAAACCGTGTCACAACTTTTCAGATTAAATCGATCGAGCTAAAGGGTGTTACTTACCTCCTGTTTTTACCAATACACTTTAAACAATTTTCTTCCACCTGTGTAATAGCCGAACGTTCAAAAACGAAAATATTTTATCAAACAGCCTACTCGTCTTCCTGACGCCAAACAATCATTCTCGAAGGAATTCGTTGGGCAAGCACGTACCTACAGACAACGTTCGAAAACATACGAAAACGTTCGCAAAAAATTACAACCGAAAACTCACACAAATGTGCAAAAAACTAATATAAATATCGCGACAGTGAATACGTTGTCCACGTTCGAGTTACATTAAAATAACGTGTCTGTCGATCGATCTATCGTTCGTGCGATAAAAGTCTCGAATCACGATAGGTACGTAACCCTGAAAACTCGCCTACCTGAACAATAACCTTTTGACGCGCGACGAACATTCCATATTGTAAAGCGATTCGCGGTGAAATTTCACCGAGCACAACATCCAATCGGATTAATTAGAGAAGATGGAAGTTCACAAAGTCTAATGACAATGCACCGTTCGTAATGTTACCCGACGAGGCGGGCACCTGCCAATTTAAAGGTTAGTTCAGCCGTAGATGAAACGGGCCGCGTGCGGCGCCTCGACTGTCAATCTGACAGCCGCCCGATATAACGTAATCATCGTTCATCGTACCCTTCTAGCGCGGATACAAAGGAATCTCTCGAGCGACTCGTTTACAATACACATTACCAATCGCGGAAACATTCTGACTAGTCTTGTATCGTGCATCCACGTAAACGTATAAAATATATCAACTCGATCCACTTACCGACGGCTGCGCATACGAAATCTATGATGATTTTTCGTAGAATCATTTTCGACGACCGATCCATGACGACTGGAGTATCACAGGTTCTTCCTTTCTCTCTGACACTGTCTGTCTGTTTTGTTGAAATCTTGAGGGGAGGAATGATCGATGATCGGTAAACGAGCACGGTTTCGAGAAAGACAACGAGACGGACGCACGCATACACGAAGAGAGAGAATGCTAACGCGTGGTCGTATCGAAAAACTAGGGAAAAAAGACTAACTCCGATGACGGTTCGGAATGGACTGAACGACGCTTGGGTGATGCTCGCGAATCTACCTACGAACACAGTACCCAACCGGCCCGATCGAGATCCAGGCGACAACTGCGGCTGCGCCTCGTTTCGCTGTTCCGTCCGCGCATACGACGCACGTGCCTGCCCTGCCTGAATCACAGCTCGTATTTTAATAATGAATGCTCATTGTAACATGAAATAAACATGAAACTTAAGCCTCCTCCATGAAAGATGAATGAACGTTCACCTTTTCAATTACGTTATTTCGTTCAGCCGGATAATTTTATCGCTAGATTGTGAATTTCACGTATCCAATCGCGCAATTTACGTTCATTCGAGGCAATGGCTACAGCAATATTTGCGGAAAGAATACTTTGTTCAAAAGGAAACAGAGAATTTAATAGAATAAGTTAAATAAATGTAAACTAAATGCATGTAAACTTAATGTTACCTATTTTCAAAAGACTCGCTCTAGAAAAGAAATTAAAATAATTAAATCTATTATGTAATTATCTACGTAAATATATATAATATACAGTGTGACTAACGTTCATTATTTTACCTTGTCCTTTAATGATATTTTATGTCATTTTATGAAAAGTTAACCATTTCGTTGAAGAAAATATGTTAACTATGTACAGAGTTCAAGAATGACATGACGTCAACATGTGGAGAGTTCTACTGTCACCAGAGAGAGAGAGAGAGAGAGAGAGAGAGAGAGAGAGAGAGAGAGAGAGAGAGAGAGAGAGACACTCGATACGTGTTAATCCTCCACTGCATTATTTTTTCATATTTTGCTCTTGAAATATATTATCATAACACAAAAACAAATAACTACTATTATTTTGCTACTTTCTAATGTCAATATTTTATATTGACACTTAAAATGGATATAAAATTTTGTCAATCTCGCGGATATTCCAGCTATTCAGATATGCAATTTATCTGACATGCAAGTGCACTTGTAATTTAAGAATTTTATACTTTGCGTTTTCTAAGGAAATTCGAACAAGATGGTATATAAAGTAGGCGTTGAAAATCAAAGGACAACTGTAAACAATGCATACCGAAAGCCCTACCTAAATTGTTGGACAATACAAAATCTAAAATGTGAAATAAAGTCATTAGCCCAAACTTATCTAGTAATACTTTTGTTAATACGCATAACAGGTCATAGGGATAGTTGGGGCATTCCGTAAAGTGAAAGAAGATAAGATTACGAGAAAAATATGGAAGTAAGGGTAAATATTGTTTAAAGACAGCGCACTCAGTACCTTTCATCTTTTTTTCGCCTCTTCGTAAAGCAAACCGTAGATACCTGGATGCACATCTTCCAGACGTCTGTCTCGCGACGAGGAACAATAGTCTTCATTCAGATTAGGGCAGTACGGATTCCCTGCCAACGGAGCTCAGCTAGAACAGTTTTAAATAAAATTATGAAACTTTTACACTACCATCCGCGGGAAACATATAAATGAAATATGAAAATTATTCTAACTTTATTAACTTTTTAATGTAACATCGTTTTTGTGACCAGTGAAAATCTGAAGTCGCCAGAGTGAAATTATGGCTGTGCAAAAAATCAAAATAAATATAAAAAAAATTAATGAAGTGGCTTCTAATTTCATTAACAATAAACGAAAATGCTATATAATATTTCTTGATTCTGTGATTCTATGATTGTATGATGGTTTCAACATGCATAGAAAGTGATTACATTGGTCGCCAGTAATTTTGTTAAATGGACGTTTTTTACATATTTTTCGGTGTCAATTCCAATAAAGATGTCGCTTCTTCTTTCTTACTCTCTCTATAAAACTTACATGCTAAACTTATATACTACTCTTTTTATTATAACCTTTTTACATCTAGAAATAATAACTTTGAAATGATATGCTTCAATATCTACATTCTAACCACTTTTATATTATCGTAATATTTTTTCACGAACTATACCTATTGTGCGTTATGACACCTGTCCCGTGGTTTAATGTTTAATGTCAGACGACTATTAATATTCGAATGGCAACTTGTTACTATTGTAATCAATGAGTGTCTACAAGACAATATGATTCTATTGTTAATAAAACAACTTGAAAAATATGGAACGCTAGTTCTGCTTCAGTGACGCACGTTGATGCACATGTAAGGTGAGGTCGCAAATCTAAGAACGTCGATGATTTGTATACTAATATCGAAGTAGGTGTGTCGTTTCGCGTCCAATGCATGACTGAAAATAATCAACGGTAGTTACTAGAGGTCAATATATAATTTTTGCTACATCAGTATACATCAGGCTCATCGTAACGGTACTATTTTGATATTGATATTGTATCTAGTAAAATCTTATGAAAAGAGAAGTACGTAATAAGAAATCGAAGTAATTACCGCCATTTATCCAGCCTTTATTTACTTATAACGATAATAAGATTTGTATACTGAATCGTGTTAGCAATTGACACCAGCGCGTGTAATCTGATTAAAAGTTATTGAAATTGTTAATACCTGTTATTTAAGAGAAATATTATGACTATGTTTACACCGTCTATGGTACTACAGAATACTACTAAATAGTTAAGAGTTAATTTAATGCAGTGACAATTAGTGGCCATCTAGCGGCATTTGTGTGGTACCCTTGACTATCGCGTTGCAGATCTCTGCTATAAAGGTATAATACCGATATTTTATGTGTCGATATAAATTTCTGTTCTATATAATTTTCTGTTAATAATTTATATTTTTGAATTTAAAAAAGTAAATACATTTCATTGAATTACGAATAAAAGTATTCCAAATAATCATTTTTATGTATTATTTCAGATATAGAACATTTTATCGGTACAAATGATCCAAAATGTTTAACAAAAATAAAATCCAAGATAATGAACATTCGTTCGTAAATTAATTGCAAATTAATTTGTACGAATGTAACATAATTACATTATATTTATTATAAGGCGATCATATACAATAACGGGTACAGTGCAAAATAATACATCATGTTCAATCCTCATGAATGGATTCCAACATTCGGCGTTTCCGATAATTATTGTTAACAACCGCAACGATGGTGTATCATGTATAATATGTACAGAAATAGTTATAGTCATTTGTATTTTAACAATTAATGCTGATTCTAACGGTTAAGTACATTTTATATCTCTATTGGAATTTTCATTAGACCGTATATTATGTAGAATATTCCAAAAATTCACCATGAAAATAATCGATATATTAGCAGATGAGTACCTGTTCGTATAATGGAAAAAATAAAAATACTACAATTTTTCAATTATTACAATATTTTAAATAGAACGGAGTAACTTGCCATTAAAATAAATATCTTTTCTCCAAACCTAAAATACATTCTTACTCTACATGTAAATTGTTATGCGTATATAAATAAAAAGCGCTTTATATCTCAAATAAACACTACAATTACAATTCTACTCGCATCTTACAGTTAGAAGATCATATTTTTGTTATGCAATAAAATACAAATCGAGTTTTATGTACTTATACGTTAGTATCGATGCATCCGACTTTTGGAACATTTTATACCGAGTCCATCTTGTTGTTTACGAACAACTCGACAATAGTCGTAATAGCAATATTCGCTGGCGGTATAAACACTTTTGCGAACAACAAGCATTGTTTAGTGAATTGATCAACGAACAGCGAAAGCTATTCGCTTGAGAAACGGTACATCAAAGAGCCTGTTCGCAAACAACAATGTAGAGCCAGCATCATATTCCTATCTGCATCAGAGATCCATATTTCGTACATTTAGAGTGTAATAATTCACATCCTTTATCACGTTCCTGGATGTTACATATTAATAACGAAATAAATGTATAACACAATGATGTACATTATTGTTCCTCTAATACTACATTCGATATTTACATTTTTATTTACGAATTTGTTACCAAATTTCTTCTCTCTGTCTTATTACTTATGCAATGTAGTTTATGTTTGGGTTATCAACGTATATGCATGTGAAATCTGACTGTTTCATCCTGATGTACACTGATCGTTTTTCTTTCCCTTAAAACGTTTGCAACGGTTAATTACGGTAGCACTGAACGAATCTAGCGGCAATATAAAACGCACATACAACGTATAAATATTACTTCGTAAAATACATTTTAAACGGTACAATACTTTAATTAGTTCAATAGAAATTATTAATTAGTTCAATATTTACAAAAACAATTCTTTTTCTAAAATTGCAACGAAAAATTCAACAATGAAAAAATTTATAAATTAAAGAAGAATGTGTACAAAAGAAATTACCTATTAATATAGAAATAACGTGCTTCATTTAGTTGCCAGCGTAATTATTTATACTAGTTTTTCGTCATTATTAATTTAATAATTTATTGCACTAATTATAAACTAAAACAATTTCATTCAATTATTTAAATAAGATGTTCTGCTCGTATCTTGTTATTCCAATTATACTATACATACTTATCACAAAGTAAAAGAATGCTTTTACATACTCTAGAGTTCTAAGATTTAAACTTCTTTCCTCTCTCTCTCTCTCTCTCTCTCTCTCTCTCTCTCTCTCTCTCTTTCTCCCTCTCTCTTTTTCTAAAACTTTACAAAAATAGAAAGTCAGAAAAGAAGAAAATTAAAGGAAGAAATTATTAAAACGTGAAGAAAATCAAATGTTTTATCATCAACTGAGAAGAAAGCATGTTGCATAAATCTAATTGAAACTAATTTTGCATGGCACAATAATCAAGGTTATTTCCTTGCGAATGTTACAAGCTTTATTAAATATTAAATACATTCGTACATGCATTCATATCTTTTTCGTTGCATCACATCTGCATATATTATGCATCACTACTCATGAGAACACGACATTTCTTTTGACTGTGTTCAAAATATTATGTTGCCCTTGTACATATAATTTGTATGTATTATGGAGCTTTTCTTTGGTCGTCTTAACAGACTTTGGTTACTTTACTCACAGATTTTCTTTTAGTCACAAAAACTATTGTTAGTTCCTTTGTATGAACTAATTGTAATGAATGACTTTTTTATGTAAGAAAAGAGAAAAACACAGTAGAACACAAATAAATGAAAAATAAGAATCAAGTTTCTCATTCTTTAAACGAACTCCATTACATTACCCTTTGCATTTCTTTTTTACTGACTATTAATGCTGAGGATATCAAGTACTATGGATTTGCATTTGTAAAAATAATTTTACAATAATTCCATCTCTATTAGTCATCTGCGTGGTTCAGACACGTATGCCGTAATAGTACTGTCTACGCACCCAGCCGCTAGAGTCACACGATAAGGGTGAAAACTTAGACAACTTACAGGACTAATTCGAGTAGCCATGAATCCTTCATGGAATTTTATCGTGTTTAAATGTTGACCCATTGTGTTATACACACTGATACAGTGATTTGTTGATCCACTGAAACATACATAAGTACAATGAACAACATTAGACAGATATATTATAATATGAATTATTTCCAAGATCTGGTATAATAAAATATACAGAACAATTAAACTACAAGCTTTCTAGTACCATTTATAATTAAAGAGACAGACACTTTTTCCAATAGAAATATGTGTATCCTAATCGAAAGTAAAGTGGAAGAGAATTAACGTTAAGCTTTTATTATTTGCGAATTCGTTTGAAAAAGTGGCAACCCTAAACTTCTTTTTAGTTTACACATACTTACTATATATGAAACTTACCAAGCAAAAATATCAGCCATTTCATGTGCCGCTAATGCAGTAATACCTTGTGTAATTTGTACAGTGCTTACAGAAGAATTTTTTCTAAGATCAAATATTCTAATATCTCCTGAAGAGGATCCAGTGAACAATTGTGGTGTAGATCTTTCAGATTTTCTCAAAGATGTACCCAGCACCCAGGCTGTGTGCTCTCTCCAAATCATAACTCTTGATTCTAATGGAGGTAATCTTCTATCGAATAAACGAACTGAACCATCTCCGCAACCTACTGCCATCATCGCACCTATATACAATTAAATGAAACGATGTTTATTTTGTATCATATTTGACATTTAATATGTAAAAAATATAATTACACCATAAAAAGCTGAATCTCAGCATAGAATTCAATATTTTACTCTATTATTTGTTATTGTTATCAATCATAAGTCACCATTAATGCTAAGATATAGACAATTCAATAATAATGAACATCAATAATATAATACTAAATGATCGAATCGGTTTTACGCCATAAAATTTAACTTATAATTTTTATATCATTAAATTAGAGCACGCAAAGAACTCACCTACGCCATCAACATCAATGCATGTTGCGCAACAATCAGCACCTGTTGGTATATCTTGCTTCTTCAACTCGGTTTCCGCATCCCAGAGTCTAACAATGCGAACATCACCGGTTACAGCTAATGTAAGCGATTTTTGCTCCCATTTAGTAACCAATCCAGCTGTTGCTAGAAACAATTTTAATTAATGTATACAACCACAATAGATATAATTCTATTTCAGAATACGTATATATACCAGTTGTTGCTTTCGTTGCAGGTTGTATATCAGCCATTGCTTGCCAAGCAGTAAGTAAAACTGGATCGCGGTTTAACACACTATTGTAATTTTTCCACACTCTTACTGAACCATCGTCAGAACCAGCCATTAATAAGGTTACATCGTGAGCATTGATAAACTCTAATGTAGTAATACGTGACATTTTATTTCCACGACTTGGATAATATGTTAATTTTGCACCAGTTTGGTAGTCCCATACTCTATATATAAATAACACTTTTAAATAATGTTCCATTTTCTGTAAGAAGAATTCTAGTACATTAAAATTTAAATACCCAAAGTAATCTTTCAATGCTACAGCCAAATGAGGTTCAAAAGGATGAAACATTAAAACTTCCGGAGAGTGCGAACATCTTGCGTGAAATATTTGGGATTCTACTCTACTTTGTACTGCACGTGATTGTTCTTCTTTTGCTTCACGTCTTTGTCTCTTATTCCTTAAATATCTAAACATTAAAAAAAATTCTTTCTAATGTTTGCAGCAAGTCTTTTTTAAATATAAAGTTTATGCTTTACCCAAAGTGCATTATAAGTTCTTACCGCCATTCTCTTTCATAATGAGCTCTGCTTTCCATATCGTTCATTGATTCAGTTTCAGTTTCTAAACTAACAGGTTGAGCAAATTGAGCACAACTCCATTCAACGAACTTCGAAGTTATTAATGGTGTTTTAATTCCAGCAACTTCATCTGTTTCTTCTGATATCTACAACAATTTATTGAGATAATAAGGAATAAGAACAAAATATTACACATTATTCCTAAACGATATATTAGCTAAATCTTACTGTATTTGGAATTGGTTTTCTTGAACGATTCGCATGCGATGGTATTCTGGACGAACGTAATAAATCAGTTCCAGAATTTACTGTAGGTGGCGATTCTCCTTTACTATTGCTTTGTTCAAAACAAGTGAGTTAGACCTAATTATACAAAACTACTACACAAAAATGATGAAACATCAACTGACCTTAAATATGTAGTACGATTTGATGGGGAAGGTGGAAGAGATAATGATGAAGATATTTTTGTTTCCATTACTTCCTTAGGTGCAGAAGATTCTTTAACCTGTGATAAATTAATATTACATGTGCATATTTAAAAATTTTCAATGTAGAATCATAAGATTTTTTTAATCAAGCATGACTTTTACCTGATTTCGAATATGGTTTGTGACTTTTTGTGACATGGCAGCAACTGCAGGGTGAGGATCATTGTCAAGGCTGCATAGTCCATGCCATAATTTCATATATACACTACCATAGGAAAGACTTGGTAAATTTCCCAGAGAACTATGTCCTACAAGTAATAAAACACGATTGTTTTAGTTCTTTGTTGTTTGGTATTAATAGACAAATATCTGGTCTTTACGATAATGTGCTTCTAGATAAGAAAATAGTGATATAACATTAGCTATAAATAAAAAGTTACAAAATCTAAAAAATGAAGGATGAACTATGTACGAACATGCAATGGAATTTCCAATCATTATTACCAAGTGACTCGCAAGGTTTCCTCACGAACTCCCAATTATTTCCTGGTACACGAATGAAACAATACAAGGAATTGTTATCGAAAATCCGACATATAAAGCTAGTAGCTCTAGCTGAAAACAACACACTTTGTTACTTACCTAAACTACTGATAGACGACGAAGATGACACTCTCTTAATACGATCCTGACCGAATCCATCTGTACTGTCTGCACTGTACGTGTTGTTCGAAGAAAGCATTTTTAATCTATCCCTAGAACTAATACGCCTCATCCCACTAAATGGTGATAGTGTCTCTACTACTAGATCTTTTCGGCTATTTTCTTCAGCCAACGCTAAGGTTACAAAAGAATTTTCAAAGTGTAAAACCATCCATTGAAATGCTACTACTAACTCCTGCAAATATGTTTTTTTAATATTAGAAAAGTCAAATTTATAATTGAAAATTGAATATTGTTATATAATAGACTTACATACTTTTCTAACTAAGGGGCACATATCATGAGATATAGTGTTAATGAGCGTCATAGCAATGATTTGATCAATATTATTTGCATGCTCGCTCCGTGTTGTTACGCTATTTATAAATGTACCCAAGGCATAAACGCTAGCTGCTCGAACCTAAATGATTTCATTTTTTTCTTATGTATATTAATGTCTTTATGTACAAATATTAAAATATTGAATAAACAAAATCATATATATTTTATACCTCAGGAACTGGATCCTGTAATAGTGTGAACAACTTTTCATGAGCAATATCTCGAACTCCGCACCATCTTGCTTTATCGTAATTGTGCCAAAGCCTTGCAAGACATAAACACAGCCACTGTCGTAATAAAGCATTTGAATCTCCAAGTTGTTCTAAGCATATTGAAACGAGACTACCGTGATTTGCAGCTACTTGACCTGGACGATAGTCATTTACAATACTGGCCAAAACAAATGCTGCTAACGTCCTATGTTCGCTCTAAGATAGAATAAAATTGATTCGTAATAAAAAACTGAATGCAAAAATTCTCCAATTAATTGATCGAATTAAATATAAAAATACCGGTATGGAAGTATCCTGAAGAACGGATAAGAAATATTTATGCCCTCCATCTCGTACCAAATCTGCTTGACAAGTCTAAAATATATTAAATAATTAAAAATGATTTATAATATGAATTTTCAATATGAATTTTGATGTGAACACTTACACTGTCGACTGCAAGAATCTTCGCCCAAATAAAAACAAGTAATGGACGCAGTTCTTTAGCATTACTCTGAAGTAACTTTAAAACATATGGAAAAATGCCTACACTAAGAGCCAGGTTCACTGCCCATGGACCGAGGTCAAGGAAACGTCCTAATAATTCTAGTGCTCTTAGTCTGTGAACTTGACTTAATAGCACTTGTAGTACTATTGGCAGTTGCTCTGGTGGATTACGATTTTTAGAACCGAGTGTAAGCCATACTTGAAAAGCTGTCAGTTGTTCTTCGAAAAAGGGAGAATGCACAAACTGATCTTCGTTTTCAAGAATAGATGGTAATTGCGCTAAGCAAAGATCAAGTGCCAAATCCCAAGCTTGCCACATAGGATGCTAAATTAATGATAAATTAATTTTTTTAATAATAATATTAATAATAAAACCATTAATAAATATGAAAGATATTTTCTAATTTCTAGGAGATACATATTACCTAGAAACATTTTTTAATGAAAGGAAATATTTAGGATATGAAAACAATCTACCTGATAAGTAGGTGGTAGTTTTGGACAGGAAACTGGAGTGCAATCATAAGAACGCAATATTCTCTCGGCAAGTAAGAAGTTTCTAAATAAACTAGCAACTAATAAATCTTGTCTGAATAATCTCTGAAATAAATCTATAAACCAGACACAATATTTAATATTCATCATTTGTATATTTTATGAATAATAAACTGCAGCATTTATTTACCCCTTGGCAATGTATTCCATGCTATTGTGTCTGTAATTGCCGTAAATATCCAGTTAAGTTCACCTAACATCGTTCTTCTATCAGTCAACTGTCCTGGAATTCTGAAATATTTTTATATTTATCATAATTTTATTGATTTACTTTATTAAAGACAATATTGTATGTCTTTATTTCTCCTATTAATGTATAAAATATTCTTACTTGTCAATTAAATCTAACGATATTTTCGGTACCAATTTCGATGTATTTTGCATTACAAACCTGTTTAAAAAAGTAAATTTTCAATTATTATAACAATATGATATACCTTCAATAAATGATATTTTCCTCTTACCATCTTAATGCAATTTTTATTGGAGTTGTAAGACACGACGTAAATATATCTGCAGGTAAATCTGGATTCATAGGTAAAATCTGATTAGCTGCACATGCTGCCAATTGAATACAATTTTTATAGGATGGTGCTGTGGCACCTGCAACTCCAGTTGCACGATTCTGTTGAACAGCCTGTTTTTCCATCTGTAAAGTGACATTTCATATTTTATATGTAATCAGCTACCTTTAATTAAAATCTTTACCAAATTCTTGTACCTCGTATTCTTTTTCATGTTGCTCTGCAAATTGCTGAAAAGATTCAACAATAATACCTGCATTAGAACAGTCATATACATAAATGCTCGGCGCACCCATCCATGTCTGTAAATCGTAGACAGACAAAGGAATGTATTGTGTATATGTCTGCAATAACAATTTAAACTCATAAGTTATTTATCAATTTTTTCAGTCAAAAATATTTAACAAGTTTTAACATTACTAACCCTATTAAAAACCCATATTTCACCATTACTAGTAGGCTTAGGAACACCATGACCATTATAATGAAAAAGAACTCTTTCTTCTTTTGCATTTCGTCTTAAAGAAGTACATAACTTCTTAACTGCCTCTACAGTAGGATCTAAACTTTGTTTGTATCGAGCCCTTGGTTGCCATCGTTCATACTGTTTTTGCAAATTAGAACCTATAGTTTGCAATACCTTTAGTGGACTAACTGATAAAGGATCTGCATAAAAGAAATATAATTTTTTTCTATAATAATCAATACTAATTATGTATTTAGTTTCTTTTTGTATGTAAATTACGCAAAAAATAGTTAAAAAATATTTTATATAAACACATTTACTGAAAATGTACAATAACAGTTTTGTAAAACTGTAATATTTTTACGCACACACAAAATAAAATAAAATAAAATGAGACACATTTCAAATAGATAAATTCGAATAAAGTATAAAAAAATTACATGAACGATATACAAACTAGTGGTAAATATAACGCCACCTAGCAGTTAGTTACTAAAATGACATTCATTTAGAAATTGCTGTCATGCACATGCATAACCTCAAAATGCATTACATAATGGCAATGGCAGCGGGGAATTGTGGGGATGTAAATAAACTAGAATAAATACCGATCCAACATTCGAGACGTGCGCATGGTTGAGTCTTGACAATGTCTGGTGGATCAACGCCAACGTTTAAACATAAAACTAGAGCCACGCTCACAGTTTTCATCTAAAAAGTAGAAGTTTAGAGAACCATTCTATAGCCTCATAAGAAGATCATTTTTCAGTATGCATTAACTAAAAACTAAAGAAAAAAAAAAAGTAGAAAAACAACAAACCCGTTCTTTCATCCTCCATGTTTGCGTGATACAATTCACACCCTCGATCGTTGTCGTATGCCGTGGCTTACAAAATGCAAGCTGCATTTTCCAATCGTCCTCCTCGGTCGATTTCGAATTCTCTTCCTCGTGGCATGGTTTTGAAGCAATTACTGACATTGCAAGCCCGTGACTCGGGACAAATTTATACTATATTTTTACAAGCGACACGTTTCGTTTCTTAAGGATCTTAGATTGATATTATACGAACGTGAATACAAACTATGAACTGACAATATTCAATAAATGACAAGCGCACAAACGTCTTTTAACAGAGCACAATTTCGTAAGTTTACTTCATCGTCCGCCATCTTAAATCTTTAACGATATTACCAATAAACTCTCACGAACGCGTAGGTTATTTGGTTGTAATAGTCGCGTGTAGATGGCGCCACGTATTAGCTCCGTTTCTTTTTTGTTTCGTTCTATGTATTTTTTCATAAATAGATTTAAATATATGCAACAAAAAGTAACAGCAATAATTTTACAAGAACTGTTTTATTTATTAAATACTGTTAGTAGAGGTCACTTTATAATTGAATTATAGAAATTACAATTTAATTTATTTATGTTCATAAGTTGTTTTAGAGCTAAATAACTTATTTTTTAAATATGTTAAACATCTACATATATATAATTGAATGTAATACTATATATGAATGTGTAAATGTCTGTACGTGCATAAAAGCATATATACAGACAGAAAAATCGCACTAAAATGTATAATATTATTCAAATACACACTATACCTTTCTTGTTTATCAAATTAGAAATCTACATATATGTTTATAATTGCATGCTTACCCATACTTTTATTGTGACACAAGAGTTAAATAGCACATAAATCCAATAACAAAAAATAATACACACTAAAAGTGTAAAACGTGTATTTTGTAAGATTCTAAAATATTCGAATTTAAAAAATGATATTAAAAATGAATAAACTTTATACTTTTACAAAACATCAGAAGCAATATTTCATTGTGTACTATGTCACAGCCTATATGTTATTTCTTCTATATACAATTTTAATTTTATTTGTGAATTGCATGGAATGAATTAACTCACATTTTTAGTGATATAGTATTGATAATTTTCAGATTAAATTATTTGGTACTTAAGAATACTGTAGGATATAATTCTGAGAGCTTTCTTGAAATTGATTTTGTTTACTTCTTCTTTTTAATTTTTTAATCCATCTATATGATTCATTCACTTCTTTCTCCATTTTAAACACTACTGAAGACTTTGCGGATTATTAAGAGGCTTATAACCCTGAAATTAAAAAGTTTTTCGATTACTTAATGAAATTAGAAAATATATATATTATAAATAAAAGAAAAAGCAATTTGCAAGTGAAATGAAGTGCAATAAAAAGCATATGAAAAAAAAAGAATTAGGCAAAATGTGTGAAACAGCATGAAAGTGCATGGAAGCAGTTTTTAAAAATTTACAGTAAAAAGGCAAATGTAAAAGACATATACAGTAACGTTTTGATAAGATGATAGTTCAAAACTGACAATATAATTTTCTAGCAAATTGTTGAGATCCCAGTTATAAGTGTGAGTCCCAGTTATCAATGAAATTTATAATAAAAATGAGTTTAAAAAATGGCTTAAAAAGAATAAATAAATTTTGTTAATTATTTGAAATTATTCATTTCTACTAGATATACTTTGCTCATCTAATAAGAGGAATTGTTATTATGATTTTTTGCAATGTGTGTTTAAATCTGTTACTAGCGATCAAAGACTATGTAGTTTCCACAATCTGTACTTGTTAGTGATTCATGCTGCCATAATAGGGCTGGCGTACACTTATCCGTTTGCTTCCTGGTCTTATAGCATTATTAAATGAATCTCGTAACCGTTCTGTGAATGTTTTATATTCTATCTCTGGATTATTCTGACCAAAGTCAAAGTCAGCAACTTCCACTGTAAACCTTGCTCTACTTTGTATGTAATATGCAATGCCAAATATGATTAGTACCACTGCAGCAAGTGAGCAAGAAACGGGCACCACAATCACTGATAATTGCGGTTTTGTTGTTACTACAAAATATATTTGAAAATATAATAAAATTAATTAACTTTTACTTCATAATAAAACAAATTAATATTATTATTGTTATTATTAATGCTTATAATTATATATATGGTATATGTGATATACCTTTATAAATGTTTATTGTCAAAGGATAAATTTGTTTGCTGACATCATTATTTAAAACAATTAATATTGTATATACACTAGGTTCCAAGAAATAATGGATGATGGAAAAATTACAAGAATCAAGATGAACTCCATTGTCGCATGTTTCATTTCCGGTAATATTATATTTTCCTCTATGAAAATGAAGGCACTTATTAAAAGGCCCTGAACCTTTGCATGTTACATTCAGAGATAACATAGCCCATGGCTGAATCCAATTTGTACCCTCTACTGTTATATTCATTATAGGTGCTATAATTAGTCATGAATATTACATTATTATAGTATATTATATCAAAAACATATTATTATATATCATGTAATTATATAGTACATTACTCACCACGAATATCCAGTTTTTTTACAAAGTGCCCATATGTTTTATTAGGATCTGGAGGTATTATCGAAGAGTTGGAACAAATGTAAGGTAAAGAAATATTATTCATATTGGAAATACTAGTGTTCAATGCATCATTTTGAGGTGCTACTGTTGCCATGGATGTTAACATTGCTTTTAGGGTTGCATTGTTACTAGACATGGTAGTAGTTTCCATGTCCTCCACTGTAACATTATCCATTGTAATATTTGGCACAGTTGTATTAGACTGAATAGTTGTTACTATTGGTGAAGTAGTTGTTGTAGGTGAAGCAGTTGTAGTTGGTAAATCGTGCGATGCTATCACTAATGCTTCTATTGTGTGAGATGTATCAGGAGTTGTGAAATTGTAAACAAAACTTAAATCGTTAGTTTGACCAAAATATTTGCAGTCTATAAACCAATAGATTGATACTGTTGTGGCTTTCATCAAATAGTCCATATCCCCTGGTCTTATGTTTATCGTCACATTTGCTTCAGATGCTGAAGAAACATATGTATCCAATGATGTTTTATTGTATTGTAAAACTTCAATGTCTCCATTAAGAAATTCTATGAAAAGACAATAAGTTAAAGTAACTTGTAAGAGTCAAAGAGTTAAATAAAAAATAACTCAAAAAAATGTATAACTTACGAGTAACATAAAACTTAGTACGAACACTAGTAAGTTCTTCCCAATAAAATAATTTATACTTGCTAACAATTACTTCAACTTCATATATTCCAACTGTATAATTTTCACGTGCTACATCTAAGCTCCAATATGTTGTTGTATTTGATGTTTTGCCTGTCTAAGGATTAAAATTATGACATCAAAAATATTTGTATGCATTACGCTACATTATTAAGATAAAACTACTGTTACAGTTCTGTTGAAGTTACTCTTATATTTAAACTTATAAACTCTGTCTTTCCATTGTTTCAGAGAAATTTCAGAATAAAATTTTGCTTGTGTTATCAACTACATCTCAGTTTATCAATAGATAATTAGCATTTAATATATTCTAAAAGTATATGCTTATAAAAATGCGCAATAACACCTTTTAAGAAAACATTTAAATAAAACTTGTTTTCTTGTACAAATATAACAGTTGTGATTGGTAATTAATATTGATAAAATGCAAGATAAAATGATACTAACCTCATATACGTGAGGAGTTAATGCATTATCGCTCCACCTATATTTAAATGTTCCTGATGGTCTTTCGTCATTCTCAAAGATATCAGCTTTAAACGTAATAGTCCCACCTAATACTACAGGACCATCATGAGATAATGTAATATTATATTCGACAGCATTAACTGCAACAGAAAAAAAGTTAATATTGTACGTATTTAAAACTTATTACAGTATAAAAACGATAATAACAATACATATAATTGCACACACAAAAACGATTACACGTAACGAAAATACCTTGATAAGTAGACAAAATATACCAAATGAAACCCCACGAAAAATGCACTATCTGCATTCTGTACATCGATATGCGGTCACATTTATTTACGAAAGTATCTACGCTTGACGAATATATTTTTAATCGATCTGCAATTAAATACGTATCATGATGTCTCCAACCATAACACCATTTTAGTATGTACTAATGATTGCCAACTGCATCACATTATACGCATTTTTTAGCAAATCGTTAAACTATGTTAGATCAAAACAAAACAAAGAATAGAAGTAGATTAAAAAATAGAAAGGTTTAATCATTAAAACAGTTTTCCGTACTTTACTGTTTTTATCCTACTGTATGATAAAAGTAATTTACATTTAATAACTGTCTTTTGAATAAGTTCTCTAGATTAAATAACCAGTGCTGCTAAGAAAGTCCATGCCCGTTAGCAGAAGAAATAACATTTTATCTATACTTCCAAGAGAATCATTTGCCCTTACCCTTACAATTAGTTTATCATTATATTAGTCCCGATTATCATTTAGCTTTTTGATTGGCTAAATGTTTCATAAATGCGTAGTAATTGAAATTTTGTCTAATCATGTCCCTTTAATCTACATTTTAATATTGAAAATACATATATATGTGGATGTTCGATAAGAATTTATTTAGCAAATGTAGTTATCTCTCTTTTCCAAAATACATTTTAGAACTTCAAATCAGTATCTAAATTATTCCTTAACGCATTTATGATAGTCATCAATGTAAAATATGATACTTAAAAGCATTTATTTGAAAACTTTAGTCGTTATTTATAGTAACAAACTTACTTTAAAGTGTAGCGCAACAAAAGAAATCTCGAAATTTCTTTTTATTCAGAATCTACGTCAAGTTTCTACATCTTCTGAAAATGTTAGCATTTTCGATGAACAATTAAAAGAAGTTTTCAAATTTAAAAATACGAACGTTAGTAATTGGATTATTGAGGTTAGTAGTATTTACTTTTATTTAACATTTCCTGATCGCGAAGCAATCAATCTTAAATAAATATTATTTTCACGATGTATCTTTTTTCCAATAATTGCATTCAAAAATTAAGTTTAAGATCGTTACCTTGAAATTTGTCAAATCATTGTATTTCGATCATATGTTAAAAATTTTGTATGTCATAAACATCGTTTTTATGAAACAATTTGTACCACAAGTAAATAAGTGAATATTATGTTCTGTTACGTTTACTTTTCGATGTAACGTACCACTTTCTTTATAACATTTCAGTTTTTTTATCAACATAACCTATTTTGCGTAACTAAAATATAATTGTCGTAATTTTAACTTATACAATTTGCTAATTTATTTTATGAATGCACAAATCGCGTCTCTTTTTAAGAGAAGTAAGGAATCACTAAAGAAGAGTACTTGTATAACATTTACAATTACCAAAATACTTTTGTAACATACTTCTCTACATGTACATTGTTCATCTATTTAATCAAATATTTACCTCAGGCTCGTTGAAATTTAATGCAAAATGAATATTAGAAAATTGATTAATACATTTTGCAAGTGGGTATAAATATTAACACTTACAAGATGTATTAATTAACAATATGTATAATATGTAATTCTAATAAAATCGCTATACAATGAAATAATGTTTCATATAATTTAGAACAAAGCTCGTACTTTGTGTATCCAATACTATGAAAGTACTAAAAAGAACAAACAACAAATTTTACGAACTCTAGCATCTAAATATGCTATTCAACATGAAGCTGTGTGTACTGTAGCAAAGAAATTGGTATCTACAGAGGTTTGTGCATATTATTAATTTATATACATATATTTTTTATAACGCATAAAAGAAAATATTTATCTATATTTAATGTTAAACTGTTACTAATTTTATTTCAGTCAGACAATGAAAGACGAATAATTTCTTATGAACGAAATTTAAAAAGTGTCCTTACACCAGAATATCAATGGCTGTTTGTTATAATTGGAAGACTTGAAAATGGTGTTAAATTTCTTGTTGATTTAAGGACAGATGTTTTAGTAAGTAATATTTCTATTTACATTGTACTATCTTTTTTTTTACAGTATGTTATTAAATTTTTTTAAATATTTTTGCCAGGAATTAATATTAGAAACTAAAAACACAGATGAGAATGTTGTAATACAGCAATTAAATATTACTTTACGCGATTTGTTACTACTCTGGTTTTCTGTAGGATTTCTACATTTGGAAAGAATAACATGGCAAAGTGCATGTGACATTTTACAAAAGGTACATACTTCTAATTATTTTAACATTCTATACTTGATATTTATTATTAAAAAATAATAAGATTTCAGGGTATGAAGCAATACATCCCATAAAAAATTGGTTAGATTTGAAACAACGAGTTGGACCATACAGAAGATGTTATATTTTTACACACCCATCTATGCCACGAGAACCTCTTGTTGTTCTACATACAGCATTATGTGATATTATACCAGGTACATTATTTCGATATATATAATATTTTATATGATTCAGATGCAACTAAGCATTGTTTAATAAAATGAACTATCAATATGCAGGCAGTGTAAGCGGTATCGAGGAAGCAAAGGTCAGAATCCTTGGTGGTCCTAAAAAAGAAATAACATTTTTAGAAGAAGATAAATGCAAAATAAAGTCAGCAATATTTTACTCCATAACTTCTACACAGACAGGATTACAAGTAAATAAATAAATAAATAATAATTATAATATAATTTATAAAACAGACAAAGTATTTATGTATTTATCTCACTTTCCTAGGGTATTGAACTTGGTAATTATCTGATAAAAGAAGTAGCAAAAAAAGTGATATCCGAGTTTCCTATGATAAATGAATTGTCTACTTTATCGCCAATACCAAATTTTAGAACTTGGCTTTTAGAAAAGACAAAACAAGGTAATCACAATTTATTCAAAGTAATTTTTAGAATTTAAAGACAGTAAAAAAATAGTATGCTTTTACAATAAATGCATTATAGACGTACGTAGCATTTTTACAAATGAAGAATATGAATGTGTACAAAATGTTTTGAAGACAAATAATGTTGTTTTGGGATTAAAAAATATTTTTAATAATTCGTTATGGACTCGTGATGTCGAAATATGCGAAGTCTTAAAAAAACCACTACTGCGATCATGTGCATGGTATCTGTATCGAGAAAAAAGACGAAACTATGCTTTAAATAGTGTTGGTAAGCTGATTATTGTAAATTAATTCTGATGATAATATAAAAAGGCGAATAATAACTTAACAATTTTGTATACTACAGCAAACTTCCATCTTCGAAATGGAGCTGTTATGTGGAGAATAAATTGGTTGGCTGATCCTTCACCTCGTGGTGTTGGTAATAGCTGTGGAATTATGGTAAATTATAGGTAAACAATTTAATCTTTGATTATAATATATACTTCCATTTTAAATATTTAATATGTCTTATATTTAATTAAATATTTGATTCAACAGATACTACCTGGACAAATGTGAAAAAAATAGTCAAAGTTACATTGAAAATTATTCCATAAATGCTTCTGAAAATATAATTAATCTTGCTATGCAGAACGAAAAAATTATGAAATCAATTTTACAAGTATAATAAGCCATAAAATGTTTTCCGATGATTATTTTTCGTTGGAGCTACAAAAACGGTAAGATTATGTAATACAGGGAAAAATATTTCGAATGACGGTACAATTATATATAAAATAGAAATGGAATTGAGTCATATATAATTCCAATAAAAATGTATAATATATGTATACATTGAAAAAAGATGAAAGTTTAAAGAACATTCTTGTATTAAAATATTAAAGTCAATCGTATTTAAAAATATATATGATCGATACAAAGAACCAAATATTATGAAAATTGTTTTTCAATAGAACTTTAATTCATGTTCATTATTCTGGTTGATTATTTTATGTTATATGGTTTGTTAGATAATTTAGAAATAAAATACGTTTAAACTCAAATAGTTTATTTATTTGTATCTCATTTTTAAGTTTGTGCCTTTTTTATCTCTCAAATGTAAATTTCATTTTACACTTACAAATTTCTAACTAATATATGCAATAAGGTTAAACTTATTGTTTAACTTACTTGTTTACAATTGAAATGACATCAAAGTCTTGTAAATCATAATCTTAAACAAGGCAATCTTTATTATACTATGTATTAAATTAAATATACTCTTTTACATCCAAAAAAGAGAAAGGCATTTGTTTACATTTAAAACTTTATATATTAATATATTTTATAAATTTTAACAAATAACGAATTCAAATTAATCCACATTAACGCTTATAAAATATAAGTTCGTTTTCTAAAAAATAATTCGCAATCTTTGTCGTAAATAGTAAATGATCACGTATATACAGAATTTATGAAAATATTGCATTTTTGACTTGCCTAAATGTCAAAACTTTGTTTAGTATTACAATTTGTTGTTACTTTTATTATGTACATTGACATGATTCTAATCATCTCCATAGTATTATTAAAAAATACAACATTCTACACATAAGCACCTAATAAACATTTAAAATATACACTATTGTATATCAAAATTATCAATATCACATCAATATTGAATAGATTAGACTCATTTCCACTTCTAACAGAGTCAACAATTAAAGAACTTCATATCATTACTCTTCAAATTTTATGTTTTTATTAAAGATTATTAAATTTGTTCATTTATACAATAGCTGTTTCCTGTCCAGCTTAAAGACAGTACAATGGTCTGCAAGCAGATCTGCAACATACAGACACAAATTTCCAATTACGAAAATATTTATCAACTATTTCCTGGAAACAATTTAGAAAAAAATAATCTAAAAAATGACATATTTAATAGGTACCTGTAGTTAAGGCTGGGTTTGGTGAAAGTTTGTGGGAAGATGAGGTCTACTTTCTAGTTTCGTATAATCCAAATGAAATTCCTTTGCTACTTTTCTCCAACTTTGCGCATCAAAATAATAATAAGTACCACGTTCATATGTTGACGTTTTCTCTACGAGTCCCAGTCCTGGTGCTTGTGTTATCCAAACTTTTTCTTCCATATGATATCGCCACTCCCTACTATATCTTCATAATTATATAAAAACATGTGTATTATAAGGGGTTCACTATAATATTCAAAAGGAAAACTTAATAAGAAATATACTTACAACTCCGCTGCTGCTGCTAATTGCAATACATCCCCAACATTTGTATAAAACATATAAAATAGTAGATCATCCTTATAACGATTTAATTTAACCGGCGCTAATTTGTCTCTGAAATAAATGTAATATAAGTTTAAATACTATAAAAGCATCGATATAAAAATCGAGGTAATAAAATGAGGCACCTGATAGCGGCATTAATAAGATATTCTGGCGGTACGTGAAAATCGATATCCTGAGGTCGACACGGTGTTTCTGCCCAAGGTCCACCAAAGTTTTGATAAAGACTCTCTGGCGAATTAAGATTTAATCCTAACGCAGTTAAATCTTGACCTAACGCCAAAGATACTAAATTCGGATCTGTTTCA
The DNA here is from genome assembly GCA_963969225.1 of Xylocopa violacea. NCBI lineage: Eukaryota > Metazoa > Arthropoda > Insecta > Hymenoptera > Apidae > Xylocopa > Xylocopa violacea. Next base: position 30,917,899 of record CAXAJV010000004.1, read on the forward strand.
GCTGCCCTAATAAATGTCAGTAAACCAACTATCCCAAACTGGTCTTTTACCATACTAGCTGGTATATTAGTCACCTTGCCTAGAAAAGACAATAAGAGTTATATAAAGTACTAAAAGGTGGCGCACATACAGTTTTTAGATAATAAATCGTTATAATATAATATAATATCAAATATTAAATTTAATTCATTCTCTTCATTATAAAAATAATTGTATTAAATAATAAATTAGAACAGTTGATACCATCAGGAGATGTTTGTATGCCTCTTTTAGATGTCTGAGATTTTTCAGACCCAGGTGCTCTATTTGCCTGCAATACATCTTGTCCAATTTCTGGTCCAAGTCCAACAGGTATGTTTTTATCTCCAGAAACACTACCACCTGGTGATGGTCCTTCTCTGTTTTGCGTTCCTGGTAGTGCTGGAAAATCTTCCGAACTCATTGTAAATTCACTTGATTCAGACGTTGGTTGTTTTACCATTCCAACTAAAATCAATAAATATATTTATCTAAAAAATTGTAACATTGCAACATATATAAGGTCTACATAATATTACAATTATTTTACTTTTTAATTATGAGCTTATATTTTAATTATTAACTTAAATGTATAAGCTTTTTGAAAAAATAAGATTGAAATAACCATGCTGATGCTTTCACTTGTTATGGATATATTGTATTTATTGTAAAACTGAAATTATTATACTAATACAAACCATAAGGTTGTTTCCCTGGCATAGGACTAGGTTGCGGCATAGAATCACCCTGTCCTCTGTTTGTTAATGAAGGAAACTCAGACAGATCCAACAATGGAGGAGTACTTGTATCTCCACCTCCTCCACTGCCAAAAACAGAGTGAAAATTATTGATTTGAGATCCGTAATTACGACTTTGAGGTATTCCAAAAGTGCCCATGCTACCCATTGGATTCGAGGTTCTATAAATTTTCATTAATATTTTCATTTTCCTTTTAAAAAGAAATACCATACAACAAGTATACAGCAAAATATACGATATTATAACGAATACTACTACAACATTACTAATATAACAAATACATAGAAAATAATTTTTCTAACTACTTGGAGTGGGAAAACTAACCCAAGAGCAGGCATCGTACGTCTATCTGTAAAAGCTCTCTGCCCAAACAGTCCTCTGCTGCCCATAGGAGAGAGCTGCTGTTGTTGAGGTTGATGACTACTTTGTCCACCTCCTGCTCCTGATGCTCCAGGGTAAACGTTAGTAACTACTACCGCAGAGTTAGCTGAACTGGAAGTGCTTGCGGAGGAGCCTGAGAACATGCCCGAGGTAGGTGTAACATGACCCATAAGGGTCGACGAATTTAAGCCCCCCCCACCACCCGTGCGCGATGTAAGGCTTGCGTTCGCAATACTGCGTGGTGGCTGCTCAAAGTTCAGGTTGGCCATAGCCTGGTGGCTTCACTACAAAGTACCTGCTAGGGCACACCAACACACTTTTATGTCAATTACCACAATCACTTGTTTTTTATCGCATCACTTCTAAGTTGTTCAATTTCATGGAATTGAGGAAAATCCATGACAACAACTCCTAGTTGCAACCTGTAACGATGAGGTAAAGAGAAAAATTTTGTAGCAGTGGTCATACTTTATCAGTTTTTCTATCGATAACTTGTTTTTATTCTTAAATTTCAACTGTACTTATTTAATTGTTTTACCTCTTTATCACAGCACCACAGCAATGGTCATATCAAAATCGAAGACAGGAAATGAGAATGGACCTATTGGCAATCGAAGAATTTATTTTCATAATGATGGCTATCTAAGTGTTATTTCAAAATGTTTACAAATATATACTAAATATCTTTACGCATAAAATATTTGTTTACTTTTCAATTCACTTATATCAACAGCTCATTGTACATTATATTATACTATAGTACTAAAGAAAATCATACTATTCTCAATTTTTGTATATTTATGCAGCGAAATAATTCCTTACATTTTATAAACAAATGATTCCTCCGATATGAACTGTTTTTATGAAGATTGATCTTGTAAAAAACTATTTTCTAATTAAAAACTACAATACTTTTAATCATATAAAATCTGTTGTAACAAGATTTTTACATTGTGTAATGTATTGCGTTCTAAAACTTACAATCGCTAAGCTATATACATTTTTTTATAAATACTTATAAGTTAATCTAAACATTGTTTTAAAATATTTTGTTTTCATACACAGGTCTTTGACAGAAGAAAAGTTAACACAATATGACAGGCTACGGTTTATGGTAACAACTTGTTATTCCAACCATTCCAGAAAATGACAATTTAATAACATAACGAAAATAGTTTGGTCATTTTTCCTTTGGGAAATTTTGCTAATGCCTTAAAATTACAATTATTTTTTATTATACTACACAGAAGACTTACAATTTTCGGAAAAACACTGAACGGAACAGTCGGTGATTTTGACATTGTAAAGATAGAAATCAGAACAAGCACAAAGAAAGCAAAGGTTATAACAACTATATAATCAAAATATTGAAGAAAAAATGGATCAAATTTGATTACCTATATTATTGAATCCGTCGTTAAGTTAGTGCACAAAATAATCCATCAAATTCATAATAAACAAAGTAAATGAGCATAAAAAAACACAAAAACGTCGATGTTGATTTGGAATGAGTGTAATAGGGACAATGTTTTTTTCACTAATTAGCGTTTCATGTAAGGAAAAGATTTTTACGTAAATGATTCCAAAAAATCAAACTTTCATACACATTGCAATATTTTTAACAAATAGATGTCTGTTTTGTCACACAGTTTCACAAACTTAAACAATACTAGAGACACAAATTTCTGCCGTTATAACCATTTCTACGATGGCATTCAAATTAGATACCGAAATAACAATCGAATAGAGACTAAAAATTCACTGCATTTCGATGAATTACTGCGCGTACGTAAAAATATTATATATAATTAATTTTACTATAAAAATTATCTTTATATTTTATACGGTACATTTTAATACTAGCGTATTTTAATCGTGAATATGACTACCGAATTGTTTATCACAGTCTCTGGAAAACATACTTTAAAAGTACATTACATGTACGTAAAAAAAATTATCTTTAACGTAATCGAGCAAGACAGGAAATAAATTTGTCAATCTTATTAAATAATGATGTTGAGGAAATATTTGAACTGTTCATTTGTAAGTTTGATACGTTTTTTCATAAAAAATATTAGTGTCGTAAAAAATGTATAAAGTATCTCGCGTAATCTCGAATTTCTGTATGGTACCCAATCAACTGTGCAAGATCATAGGGATTAATCATAGTACAGTTAAATAAATAATAAATTGATACAATTGACGACTTACGTATGTATTTGAATAATAATACAAATGGAAAATGTTTAATATTTTATGCGATTATCTTAATAGTAATAATAAATACGAGTGTGTGATATTTACTATACGTAACGTAGGCAATTGCTGAAGAAAAGTTAGACTTTAATAAATGAAAGAAATTAAGGTAAATACTCATATTTATCGTTTGTGAAAGAAAAAATAAACAATTACATCTCAGACACATGTATAAAGTATTTTGGGAAAATTTAATATATATTTTGCGTTCATTTCTTTTCTGATACATTTAATATAAAAACAAGTTAAACATGTTTTTCTTCTTATTATACATACCGTTTTCTATCTCTCTCTCTCTTTCTGTTTGATACTGTTTACCATTATTTTAGATAAATTGTAAAAATAACTTGTGTATTCTTTACTTATTTTAATATAATTAATTTTACTGTACAGCAATTATTTTATAACAAAAGATATGTTGGTACGTATATGTGCTTCACCACTGCCTATTTTATCATATTTTTAAAAATTCGAAATTAAAAATTTCCGATATTGAAAAGAATAGTTCGATATTTGATTTAATTATATTAAGAGAAAAATGCAGAAATTTATGGAAGTTCGGTACGTCGAATTTGTAGTATCAATTTTTTATTTTATCATTTATATTTCAAAATATTGTCTCCCTCGATACTGTATAAACATTATACCTACATGTACTACTGGGTGTTATTAGAAGCATATGGTTCATGACTAAGTAAAAATTAAGTTTTGTGATCGAGTTTTATAAACGTTTTATATACAAGTGAGATTGAATATCAACATTCTGCATAGGCTGCTTATCAGAATATTAACAAGATAAAAAGTTATTTATTGAAAGAATTAAATAGAGGAAATAAAAATAGGTGTAATAAAGTGAAAAATGGCATTAATAAGAAGAGCAACTCATGCTGGTAGTTGGTACGCAGGCTCTGGTAAGTATTATTTAAACTATTATTTTGATTTGTTTAATATTTTAATGATTTATATTTGTAACTTTTTCATAGTTATTCGTTATGTTTCCCTCGATTTTGTACTCGTTCGTTATTGTGTACATCGTGACAGTTCCATACACGTTGATAAATAATCATAATAATCACTCTGTACACCTGAAATTTGATATTTTTTAATAAAATGACGTACTATTCTTTAAATTAATATTATCTGTAATATCTGTAACATTTGTTAATGATAACTTTTGCTATGAGACTAATTTTTGTTGCATTTTAAACATTCTCCAAAATAAAGTACATTTTATTTATACTTCAATAGATTATGTTTGTAGAAATTAATGTTGTCATTTATTTGATTCTTTAATTGATATTTAAGTGAAAAATTTATCTCTGTCTTCTTCAACAATGTATTATAATGTATTTTTTACATCTGTTGTACATCTATAATATTAAATTACAATATTTTGTTAAAAAATTCATTTGTTCCATTAAAATTATAATGTTATGTTGCATTAATTCTTTCAATTTATACTATTTAACGCATAATAATATCTATGTATTTTGTTTTAATAATTACATTTTATATTGTTTAAAATACTCTACATTTGAATATTTTGTACAGGTTTGGAGTTAAATAAGCAATTAGAAGGTTGGTTGAGTGCGGCAGACTTGTCACATGGACCTGCTAGGGGAATTATTGCCCCGTCAGTAATTAAAATGCATTAGAATAATTTCTGATTAGATTACCAAAATTTTTATTCAAATACAAATAAAATTTCACAGACATGCAGGTTACAGCTATTGTGGAGTATGTGCTGGTTTTGCATACCGCCAGATTAGTCCTGTAGTTGTGTAAGTTTTTTAAGGTGAAATGTTATATACTGTTGTACAAATCAGTGTTTAATAAGATAATGCAATGTGTGTTTTATTAAATTTAGTAAAACTTAAGTTCAGCATATATTCTTAATTTATATAGTATTTAAAAATTGTACTTTTAAATTCTTATTTACGTCTTACATTTTATGCAAATTTTGTAATAAAATAAATGGCCAAACAGCCTAGTAAAAAACAACTAATATAGTTAGTATAAAATTTATAATAGTTTACAGTTTATAATTAAATTTGTTTAAAATTTTTCTTGCACTGTTGAATTGAATATACAAACACGAATTTGCATGTATTGTACCACTAAGGCCCAAGTATCCAGGTGTTTGAATCTAGCGGATCATTGTGCCTAGAAAACATATCTTTATATAATTTTATATTATTTTATACTGTCAAAACTTTACAAAAAGTTAAATATTTTAATAATATATTTTGTTAATATCTATATGAATATATTTTTAATTTACTACATTATTTTAGATTTTTACACATAAGAGTTTTATATTTATGTAAAGTTTATATTTATTACACAACAAATGATTTACTTTTTGTAAATTTATAATTCAATGTATTATCAATTGTAAATTATGTAATTATATGTTTGTGTACAAAAATAAAATAATTAGTTACTTTTACAAATTTTTATTTATTTATACTCTTTATATTCAGCTTAAACAAAAGATGAAATAACACATAATATGTTATTATTATGTAGGCGCAGGATTTTTATTCTTGGCCCATCTCATCATGTCAGATTAGCAGGCTGTGCTCTTTCTTCTGCTTCAATTTATCAAACTCCATTATATGATCTACATATTGACCAACAAGGTATAAGTTATAATCCATGACAATTTTTTATTTTTTTAAATGTTATTTCATTAAAATATTAACACAAATTACTATAAAAGACTAGTTCAAATGTAAGTTTCTGTGTAACAGTGTACAGAGAACTTGAAGAAACGAGACACTTTGAATGGATGGATTTAAACACAGATGAAGAAGAACACAGTATTGAAATGCAATTGCCATTTATTGCAAAAGTTATGGAAGGGTATATACGTTATTTATTTATAAATGTTATTTAAAAAAAATATTTATGTACAGTTACTTTTCTCTCTGCTACCATTAATTTTCTACAAATTCTTAATTACCAATTTTATGCCAATACAGATTTAAAGATTCTTTCACTATAATTCCTATTCTGGTTGGTTCGCTAAGTCCAGAAAGAGAAGCACTCTATGGAAGAATACTAGCACCATATATGGCTGATCCACAAACGTTATTTATTATATCTTCGGATTTTTGTCATTGGGGACAGCGGTTTCGTTATACCTATTATGATAGATCATGTGGACCTATTCATAGATCTATTCAAAATCTTGACAAAATGGTATATAAAATCAAAGTACAAAGTTCTTATTTATTTTTAAATATTTCTTTTTCACCTTATGTATTACACGTAGTTTTTATTTATTTTTTTATATAAAAATCCACAGGGTATGGACATCATAGAAACATTGAATCCAACAATGTTTACTGATTATCTTAAAAAATATGGTAATACAATATGTGGCCGACATCCTATTAGTATCCTTTTACAGGTAATGTGTGTATAAATGTTACAGGTAATATATTTTCTGACCTTTATATGTTAATAGTTGCTTAATACATATATTTAGTATTAATTATTTTTCCAGTAAATTTCATTCGGTTATAATAGTTTGCAATAATAACTTACGTAACATGATATCATTTTTAATGCTATAATTAATATTTTAACAGGCAATTCATAGTTTAAAAGGAAATACTAATGGCCAAAGAATGAACTTGAAGTTTCTTAAGTATGCTCAAAGCAATCAGTGCAATAATATGAATGATAGTTCTGTTAGTTATGCCAGTGCTTCCTTGGTTCTCGAGTGATAAAGTACATATATGTATATGCGTATATATGTATATATAAAGTATATGTACATACATATATATTTAATAACATTATTGTCGTGAAAGAATTTACAAAAGGAAAGAAAATACTAAAAAGAACGGCAGTAATAATAACCTATTAATAATAAAGATGCAATAGTGCATCTGTATTATGATTTTTTGAACATTTTGTTTTAAATTTAAACAAAGGAACAACATCAAGTTACAACTAATTGTATTGTGTGAAGTTTCCTCAATTATGTGAGGAAAAATATATTGATATTTGTAATGAATGTGATGAGTAGATGTATTATTATCAAATTATTTGTTTCAAAAATGTTTCGGTTTATTACTTACAAGAAATAATCAGTACTTCCAAATTTTTATTCTGGAAGGAGCTTAAGTATTTCTTTGCTTTGATTAGTCCTACAGTTGCAGAAATAATATTATATAAAGTGCATTTTTTTGTATACACTGGAAAAGCAGAAAGTTCAATCTATTGATGAAAAAGGGAAAGATTCAATTTATCAAAGTAAAAGTATTTAACACACACACACATAAATCTGAAAAACTTTATTTGAACCTTGCAAATTAGAAAATTATTTTGTAACATTTAACAGTTTTTCCTTTATTACTAGGACAATAAACATTAAGGAAGATAATGAATAGAAAATACTTTGACACCAATTGCATTATTTATCTCAGGGATATGTATAAGTATAAAATAAAAACTTTAGAGCTAAAAAGCATCTCTTCTGGGTCATTAGAATGAACAGTCTGCACTGGTCAATAATGTGCAACTTAATTGTGTCCTCTTTGAAACAAAGCAATGAAATGATCTCATATCCTTCCTATCCTATACTATCTTGTTATTCCTCACTAGTATAAGAAATTATAAATAAATATTGTATTGTTACATTATCAGTGTAAAGGAGGATCACTGTGGAAAAAATATGTATACAATATATTAAACTATTATCGATATTCTTTTATTTTTAAAGAAGTGCTAATATGTTAGAATAAAACATTTTTTTTAATCAAATTGTATGTGTAATCTATGAGACTCGTTTTGTAATAAAGTGAACTAACGTTTATTATGTTAGATATTATGTTATTTGTTATTCTCAATATGTATTTTTATGTAATGCTAACTGATTCTTTGCATGTTATTTTTGTTTATCTGCATACATCAAGCTAATAAGATTTACATTTGTATGAAAAATATGACCAATTCTTATACATTTAAAAAAAAAAAAAAAAATGAACAGACGCACATTTAAAAATTATAAATAAATATATACAGTGCTTGCAATTATTGAAAAACATGAATGAAATAATAATACGAGTTTTATTAAAATATTTTTGTATATTTACTTATTTAAAAAAAATAACACAAATTTTGCTAAGTTGAATCACACTTGTATTAAGTTATTACATTTATTTCTATATTATACTGTTGATCTAATCCTATATAACAGTCAGACATCAAATAAACAGTTAAAGTTGCTGGTCCTGAAAAAAAATGATTTTTATTTTAAAACAAAAGGAGCTTGATGCTATCTATAATAGTATAGTATATAACAAAAACAAAACAAAGTTTACCTAATTCTGATGGTGCTGTGAATTGTAATTGATGACATTTACGTTGTTCATTTATTCCACATACACGTTTTAGAGCTAATAATTCATTGCGACCAATATTACCTAATATTAAAAACCAAGCTTCATCTTTCCCCTTTTGAAACATAGGACAGTGTGCTTTTAAATTATTATTGGATTTATTTTTTCTTTTCATTCCAATCTTTAGTATATAATCTTGGCCTTTATAAACATCTATACAATCAGAAGGCTTAAGTTGTAGCGGTATAAATTTCTGTTTCAGTTCTATTTCGTCAATATTTTCTAAACTTAAATCAATGCAAAGTATTGGCATTTCTTTCATTACTTGATGTATCTAAAAAAATATTAAAATTATATTAACATTTATATATTATTATAATTTATATACATTTTTATGTGATCTCTCAAATTTTACGTGTAGGCACGTTTCAATATTTTATATTTTGTATAAAGTACTATGATATTGTATCATTCTACATATTTGAAAGTTTCGATTACAGCTGATAAATATTAAAGTTAATATATTTACTTGATACATTTCTTCTTCTTGAAATTCTTTACCAAGTACGCTTCTAAACAGACTATATTTATTGTACATAATAAAACATAATTTTGGGAGATACGGTGAAAAATTTGAAAATAATTGTAAATGTTCTGAATTTATATGTGGCAATGTTGTAATTGCAGATTCATCAATCCATCGAGCTTGAATAATCATTTGAAGTAGATTTATTATTGTTAATGTACTTGATAACCATCCGTTTTCAGCGACTGTATCTACCATAGCCTGAAAATGAAGATGTAAGAATATTAATTGTAGCATACATCTAAAATGAAATAATGTTCTTTTAATTATACATACTTGAATAATTCTAATTGACTGATCGAGAACTGATTTTAGGTCAGTAATATAATCTACACATGGTAAAGGTAGCCTTGAAAAATGTGCTTGAAGTAATAAAAATGCTTTTGTATGTGGAGAACTGTATGAATAGTTGTCTACTTGGTAACGACACATTTTGCTTAGTTCCCTATTTAATCATTAAACATATTATAATCAAATAATTAGAATTGTATAACATGTTCATTTCTGTATTATCACAAGTAATACTTTACTCATTTAATAATTCCTCATCATGTCGTACTGGTAATTCATTATATTCATGAGAATTGCATAAAATATGTAGACATTGCTCCAGTGTAAGAGATTCTTGTAATGATTCCTTAAACATCAACATGGTATGATGTGATAAGTAATAGAATGATGCTATTTTACCCATTGAAAGTGGATATAGAATTCTTTCTTCCTAGAATCAATAAAAGTAATTGTAATTGTCTTGTATACCAATAAGATGAACATAAAACTTGAATTCTATTCTGTATACCTCGTCAAAGTTAATACAGTGTGAATCAATTAACACTTTTAATGTATCATTCACCAGAGAAGATAAGTACTGATTAATTGTATGAGGTTCTAAAGCAGTTAAATCATAATATCTAGGATTTTTCATTAATCTTCTAAAAAAATAGGTCCATGTTAAATAATCTAATAATTCCTGTTTATTTTTAATTGTACTGGCGACAATTTCAGCATTTATATGATCCGGTAAGACTGCCAGTAAACTTGATTCCACTGGAAATGGTTGATGTAGAAACTTCTTGTAAAAATTTTTTTTCAAATCATGTACAAAAACTACTGCCACTCCAGAATTATCAAATTGGGGTCTGCCTGCGCGACCCATCATTTGAAGTACGTCTGTAATCGGCATATCTACATAACGATGTTGTTTACCGTCATAATATTCTGTTCCTTTTATTACAACTAAATGAGCAGGAAAATTTACTCCCCAAGCCAAGGTGGCTGTTGTAATCAACACCTAAATGATATTTTTATTAAATATGGTTCTGAATACTCATAAATTCTTTTTAGAACATCTATCTAATATTACAGAATATTTTATCCAATGTGATGTTTAAAATATTTTGCTTTCATTAGACAGAATAGTAGAGTAGAATAGTAGAGTAGTTTAGATTTGATATTTTATTAATATAATAACAAACAAGGAAGAGAACAGAATTATAAATAGGTAGTAAAGTTTATCTATTATTTTAAATACATACCTGAATTTTATTATTGACAAAAAGTTCTTCAACGATTTGTCTGTCTCTTTCTTGAAGACCAGCATGATGAAGTCCAATTCCAAAGGCAAGTGTAAGTTTTAAATTTGAATCTCGTATATGATCTAAAATGCTATTCATTTCTTCGTCAAGCATATGCAGCCATTGTTTAGGATTATCTTCTGCTGCAAGGTATGCAATTAAATCTAACGCAGTCAAACGTGTTTGTCGTCGTGACGAAACAAACACTAAAGACGGACTAGATGGTGCGTGTTGTCTAATGGCTTGAAAAGTTGGTCTATTCATTGTTGCCATTCGAGGACAATAATTTTTTCCTGGAAATCCATTTATGTGGATTTCCAATGGTACAGGCCGTACGGACGGACGAAAATTATATAGACCCATTTCTCCAATACCAAGCCAATTGGCTAAATCCACTGCGTTAGCTAATGCTGTAGAAAGTCCAATAACTCTTAATTTCTTTGAAGTATGAGAGGAGATAAAATTAGTTCTTGAAATAATAACTTCTAACACGGGACCACGATCTTCCCCTAACAGATGAATCTCGTCTATAATGATAAGTGCAACATTTTTGACATAAGTTCTTGTCTGCCAACTTCTGCTAATACCATCCCATTTTTCTGGCGTAGTCACAATAACACTCGCATTGCTTATAATTTTTATATCTGGCGATACATCTCCAGTTAACTCTACTACTCTCTTCCCCAATTGTTCCTCTAATCTAACTTTCCAATCTTTCATTCGTTCTCTGACCAAAGCTTTCAAAGGTGCAATATATACAACTTTTTGCATGGGATATTGTTTAAACACTCTAAACATAGCAATTTCTGCAGCGATTGTCTTTCCTGAACCAGTTGGAGCTCCTAGCAGGACATTATTATCTGTATGATACAAACAGTGAAAAATTTGTGTTTGTATTGGATTAAAATGAGAAAATTTATAAAGATTTTCAAATGATGGTTCTTTCAATGCTTTTACCGGTAATGGTTCTAGTTCTAACAGATCAGTATGTGGTGGGTATACTTCAGGTAAAATTAAATCATGAAATGTTAGAGGTAACATATTTTCACAACCCAACCAGCGATCACTTGTTGCTTTTACTATGTACTGACTAGGCAATGGTTCATTCAGTGGTATAGTCATCACAAGCTCTTGTTCCAAATTATTATAAACCATTTTTCTTGTCATAACAAAGTATTCATGGTGATAAATAAAATTAGTATCTGGATCTTCTATCCATATCCAAAATGGTTCTGAAGTTTTACCATGAACTTTGTCATTCCATTGAAATTGCGGATATATTTTCAAATGAATCCTCAAAACTGTACGGGTAATAGGTTGTAAAGTAGATTCCATTTCTAATGCGGGCAGTTCTTCACAACATTTTTTCACCAATGCTGCTACTTTCTGATTACGCAAAATATCTCCAATTTCTTTAACGCTCATATCAATTAACTTATCGATTGTCAAATCATATTGCTCTATTTTATCAACGACTTCTAAGGGTAAGCAAGAAAACTGACAGAGAGGGTTTGCATAACTCCACTGCTGCATTTCAATCATTTTTGCTATTTCTAACAAACGACCAGTCATTATTGCATTGTTATGACCTAACATAATTTTAAACAATGCTCGACAAATTCGTCCCGCATTTTGTACAATATATGCTTGATCTGACATCAATGAAAACACATTAACTTGACCATGTGATAAATATGTTTGTAGCAGAATATTCACTTTACCGTGAATGTTTTCTGCAGCATCATGAACTAAAAGTTTACAATATTTTGTAACTAAATAATCCAATTCGTTCATTTCATCATCTCGGACTTTCAATTGTTCAAATTCTTGAGAACAAGATATCATAGCAAATATTTCTGCTTCGTTCATAATTGGTTTTATACGTTCATTGAAAATTTCAATGGTATCATATTTAAGATAAAAATGACTTGCAATACGTCCTAAGTTTGTTGTACTAAGATCTCCGGTATTTATATTGTATCGAATCATTTTAGCTTTATCCAATTTTTTAGCTGCTTCATCAATTAACTTTCTTCTTTCTCGTTCCAAATTTCGGTCTTCCGAAATAACTTGAAATGGAATCCCATAAACATGGTAGTTTAATTTCATACGAACAAATAAGTAAGTATAACTTAGCCATTTTATAGCTTCTTCAACATTCGATATTGTACCTAATGCTATTTCAGCATTCAAATTATCAGCTAAATATTTAATGAAATTGCTTTCAATAGGTATTTGATTTGTTAATAACGATAAGTAATGATATAATTTATTATGTGATGTAATAATAACAGCATGGCCAGTGTCATCAAACTGCGGCCTACCGGCACGACCGAAAATTTGTAAAACATCTAATATGTCCAAGTCGATGAACGAACCATGTTTTGCGTCGTATATTTCTGTTCCTCTTATAATAACTGCATGTGCAGGTAAATTTACACCCCAAGCTAATGTTGATGTGCATACTAATACCTTAATTAAACCTTCTGCAAAATATTTTTCAACCAAATTCCTCTCTGAACGCAATAAACCAGCGTGATGTACTGATAATCCATTATTAAATAATTCAGCTAAATGTTTGTTACGTGATTTAGCAAATGCTTTATTTATAAATTTTGCTTGACCTTCGGATGTAAATAATTTAAGTGTATCGTTTTTTAATGCCATTTCTTTTAGTGCATTTGCTACCCTAACAGTAGCATTTCGTGCATGTACAAATACCATTACTTGATGTCCTTTGCGTACCATGTCTATAACATTATCGTAACATACGTGATCCATATAATTCATTTCTTGCAATGATGTTGTCGCTTTTACACCGATAAATGTTTGACTTAGGGGTACTGGTCGAAACCGATGATCAAAATAAAAGAGTCCTACAAATGGATTTACTCTTAAAAAACTTGCAACGTCTATGTAATTTGGTAAAGTAGCAGAAAGTCCAACAATTCTGATCATGCTTTGTGAAGATTCCACTTGTCTTAAAGTTCGAGCAACTAATGCTTCTACTACAGGTCCTCTATCACCGTGCAACAAATGCACTTCATCAATAATTAACAGCTTTACAATACTAGTGAGAGAAATATCTCCAGTACCTTTTCTGGTAACCACATCCCACTTTTCTGGTGTAGTAACGATCATTTGCGTTTGTTGAATTTCTGATTTGGTTAATTGCATATCCCCTGTTAATTCACGGACTGATATGCCAAGACACTGAAGCCTTTTACTAAAATTTGCTGTAATTTCAGCGGCTAAAGCTTTCATTGGTGCTACATAAATTATTTTAAATTGATTTTTCATTAACTGACCATGTTCAATATGTTGCTTTAATTGATGTACTACAGTTAACATAGCAACATTAGTTTTCCCAGCACCCGTTGGTGCACAAATTAATAAATTTTCATTAGTATGATAAGCCGCATCAAATACTATACTTTGTATTCTATTTAATGAAGTAATACCATTAAAAGCCATTTGTCCAATATCATCTAATGAAGATATCATAATAGGTTTGTAATCTACATCAATTTTTTGTGATTCTGGAATAGGAATGAAAACTTCTTCAAACATTTGTGTATCTTTCCTCACAACATCTTCTGGTAACATTATTTTTTGTTTTGATACATATCCCGTTGTATTCCTACTTGCCATATGGGAATCAAATACAAAGGGGTAAGTTTCTCGTGTGCTTCTTTCTGTAGTAATATTTCTGTTAAATATAGGTGTATTCATTTCTATTAATGCTTCCTGCTTTTTTAAGGATAATTCAAGTGGTTCATAACCATTTTCTTCTGGTTCTGACTTTCCCTCCCGTTTACTTGAAATTTTATTTAATTTCTTTTCTTCTTTTCGTATTTGTTTCTGTAATTGTTTTTCTCTTTCAGACTGTACTATTACTTGACTAATTACGGATCTTTGAATGTTAGATTGTTTTTGCACCTTTGGAAAAGAATTGGAAGTTGTAATATCTTTTTTATATTGAATAATATATTGTATAAATTCTAGACATTCAGAACCTAAGAAATCGTATAATTCGTTTTCTAAATTTCTAGAACTCAATTTATTAATTATCTCTTTTTCAAATTGTTCTAAAGTCATATGTGCAGAATATTTCGCATAATTTAACATCAACAGTTTCTTATATACGGCTTTATCAAACTAAAATAAAATAATAATTGTAATTAATTGTAATTAAAAACACTCTAAAAGTAACTATTAATATAAATAAATTTGATATATACTTCAGTTTTTACAAGTTTCGTAGTTTCATTTTTATATTTCATTGAAAACTTATCAGTACTCTGAATTATGTTTCCTAAAGACATATTACGAAGTGTTTCAGTATCTGGCCACATAGCTCTTGCAGGTTGATATTCAAATTTTGGGTCAAATAAATTATTTTTAGAAATTTCAATATTATTAACTTTTTCGTTTTCATGTCTTATAACTGCTAAAATATCTTCGTTCAATTTCTCCCGAATTATTTTAATTACCTATAGAAAAGTGCAAATAATTATACAGAATCTACATATAATTTCACAATAAAATTACATATACTTACTTCCATCATTGTCTGAGCTTTTTCATAAGTCAAATTTCCTGCTTTTTCTTTTAAAGTATGAAATTTCTTGGTTGACAGTAACTCATCATTAATTAATAATTGTAGAGTAAACATTAAAAATTCATCTATGAGTTTAGAGGAACATTCTCCTAGAATAAGGAGAAAGTAAATACTCTTGATTTAATCATCTTAAAGTATTACATACCAAGTGCTTCTATAGCAATTTGACGTAGCTTATTAAGATGATACATTGTGTCCTTGGGTATAAGTTTGCATAAATCATGCCAACCGAACTCACTGTATTGCATACAATATGAACATTATTCATTCAATAACACCATATCATATAATAAATTATAAAATTACTATATATATTGCATTATTATAAATTAAAAGATATAGGAGATATATCCTTCTCTCTTAGTATAAGACAATTGTTCCATAGTCTTTTGTAAAAGTTTATACAAAAATACCATACTTTGTTATGTTTTTTAATATACATGATATTGATAAATAGTATTATAAAATTGAAGTAGTTAATCAAATATAAATTACAAATATTCAACTAGTACTAAATATTCAAATGTTAACATTTAATTTTAAATGTTATTTAGTATATAAGGAATTTTTAAAAATGTAGACTTTTCCAATATATATGCATTAATACGCATTCTCAAAATAATGTAATCAACTTCCAAATTCTTATAGAATAACATTTGGATATTTACAATAAATTGATGCTATAAGAATATATTACAAATTTCATGAATAATACCTCATTGCATTAAACTAGTCAATATTAATGTTATAGGATATAACAAATTATAAAGCATTAAATAAACAATACCTTTCCAATTTGTTATATTGTTGTTCATTTTGTTTTTTAAACAAATCATTTGGTTCTAGATCAAGAGTGCTTTTTATACGACCTAGACTTGTAAACATACGTAATGATCTTGTAATTCGTGGTAATTCTGGCATTTTTCGTTAGAGTAATGTACCTTATCTGTAACATATAATTCACATTTATTACTTGAAAAGATAAAATATATCCGTTAAAAATATTGTCCTTTAGCAAATATAGAATAAATATAGAGTTCTTTGTAAAATCAATTGAAAGTTAATAACTAAACCTCATTAATTTCAATAATATATACTTAATCGTACACAGAATTGCTACTTACGATCGTTAACTTTTGATTAAAAATAAATGAACGTATTTAATTGTTTATTGGCTTCAAAAACTGAGTGCCACCTATTGAAGATAATGTAGATGTTTAAACTCGATAAGTATTCAATTTTCATCATACTTTTAGTTATTTTCAATCGTGTACCGCACACCTGCTTACATATAATTGAAATGTAATAAACATATTTTCGTAATTTAAAAAATTACATATAATAACAAGCAAGGGTACGTATAGGTATAAATTATATTTTTTAAACAATTTTATATTCATATAACTGTAGAAACTAATTATTATTTTTATTTATCTCTTTTATTCAACATAAATTCTTTTTGTAATATCCAATATAGCTAAAATGATTTTTTTTTTTTATTTAAAAAACATAACAATTACCCACGAAATATTCGTGCATAAAAGTGGGCAAGTTCAAAAAGATTCTAGTGTCATTTCTTTTGCTGTAGCGATATAAATGAGAAATAAAAATGATTCATAATTTAACCGAATAAAAATGGAATCCATACTGAATATCTTTAGTGAAAGTTTCCTATCTATGATGTACGAGTTGATATAATCGAGTACCATAGAATCTTACATCATAGATAGAAATGTAACTGTTGGCAACGTCCCCTGTAACGAAAGTCTAGCAACTCGCCGAAGTTGGCAACGCGTAAGTGGTGCCACCTGGAGGCAAAAAGTAAAGAAGGAACACGAGAGAGTCAGTCTGTAGTGAGATCTTGTACAGAGTAGAGTAGAGTCTAGTTGTCCGTCTCAAGTAATAAATAGTCGTTATCGTTAGCCACCGTGTCTTTGATCAATCCCCTATATTTTCCCCCTAGTGACTATTGTGTCTCTAGAGTATCAGTACTGAATTTACAGACTTCGTTGTTGCTTCATCGTAAAGGGATTTTTTATTATGCCTTGAAGTATATACGAGAAATATATCTCTATTTCCGAGCTTTTATGCGCACAAACTTTGTTAGTACATAATATGACATAAATTTATTGAAACGTATATTTTGTGTATGGAATGATACTGTTATTGTACCATTTAGTGAGGTTACGTCGATACAAATGACAGTGGTGTTTAGTCAAATACAAATTCGACTTGGATGTCATTTGAAAGAAATGTTCAAACAAACTGGGACCGAAGTGTTTTGTCAATTTTAACTGCGACAAATTAAAATACAAATACTTAACAAGAATTTAATGAATGCGGGCAAAGCAAGATATTTTGCGGGGGGTCTTAACTGGGGTTATTGTGACCCAGGTAGGCCGAAAATCCGCCCTAATAATAAGGTAAAAAATCTTTTTCATGCAATCATTTTTTTATATTGCAGTAATTTGTTGATAGAGAAGAGTTATACGTGTAAAACAATGTATTACCATATATTTAAATATTGAGATTGTTTTCAGCAGATCATAATCATATATATATACATATATATATATTATTGTATACCTATGTATGTAAAAAATATACAAATTTCTGCATTGATGCAATAATTTCTAATCATTATGTAATATTTAAAAATCCTAAATTATAATATGCATGATTTGTTTGATATACAAATATGTAATGCATTTATTTTATATTAGTATACAAAATTAAATGTATTATTTTGTTATACTTGATTATTTAGCTTTTGATCAAGACTGCCAATGTAAGACTGAACTACTGATGCATGGAATAGTCGTTGTTAACATTAAATACGGACAGCATCAATGGGAAACTGTTTTTCGTGCTTTAAGGTGTCTCTTCCACCAGCCACTGCCACAAGATCCTCATCATTTGATTATAAAGACGGTAATCATTATGTTTACTATCTATTATGCTTGTCCTTTTATTTTATATTTATACAGGAGAAATGCATTAAGGACATTTCTGAATATATCTTGATATAAGTGAAGTAAGAACCATTCCAAAATTTCTAATAAGATGAAAGGAACTAAAATTATAATTTCAAGGCATTTTTTTTCAGAAAAATGATTTTGGTAGTCAATAGAGTATGTGTATACCTGAATATTTTATATAATGGTTCTAACTGCTGATTGCTATATCATAGCTAGTTATATTTAAATCCATTGTCAAAATATTGTTCAGAATCACAAAGTTCATATTTTTGGAATGTATAGTAATGATTAATACATTCATTTATTAGTGGTGCTATGTATCATAGTTTATAATTGCTATAATTTTAGAAACAATGGAACTGAGAGGTTCGTTCTTACATTCTTGCCAACAAACTGGGCCTTTAGTGCCTGAAACTCATGTAAATGGAAACAGAAAATCAGTAACAACATTAACAACATTCAACAATGTAGGGTCTGATAACTGTGGTTCTATGCCTACTGTACAAAGTAATTTACGTTCGTCAAGGGGATTCTATGCACGTTTATCACCATTGGGTAGATCTGGAACATCATCTGGGCTCAGTACAACTGCTGAATCAAGGCAACAAAAAGAACCATCAGAGAGCAAATTAAATGCTTTATTTGACCAGTATAAGGTAAAGTATAAAGCAGATTTTCCTTCACACTAATCTATACATGTCTCTATTCTCTTTTATCTTTTTAATTTATCTAAATTCTTACTGGATAGGTAATTATTGTCAATAATACGTATTTCTATTGATAAAATATATAAAAAATATAATTTTTATACATTTTAGGTGGCTTTTAATTAATATTTGATGTTTTTCATTTATAGGATTCGCATGAAGATGTAATTTTAGCTGACGGTATTGAAAGATTTTGTAACGATTTACAATTATCACCAGATGAATTTAAAGTACTTGTTCTTGCTTGGAAATTGAAGGCAAAACAAATGTGCCAATTTACACGTCAAGAATTTGTAACAGGCTTGAAAACAATGAAAGTAGACAGTATACGTGGTATACAAGCAAGACTACCAGAAATTGTTCAAGAACTAACTGTAAGCAGTGACTTATTCAAGGATCTCTATCGATTTACATTCCGATTTGGTTTAGATGTAAATTCTGGTCAAAGAATATTACCAGCTGACATGGCAATTGTTCTGTGGAAGCTTGTTTTTACAATACGTGAACCACCTCTTTTATCAAGATGGCTTAAATTTCTTGAGTGTCATCATGTTCGAGGTATACCTAAGGATACATGGAATATGTTTTTGAATTTTGCTGAAAGTATTGGTGATGATCTTAGTGTGTATGACGATGCAGAAGCATGGCCAAGTTTATTTGATGATTTTGTAGAATATGAAAATGATCAAATGAATCAAAATATCAGTAAAGATGATATTATAAAGAATGATTCTGTTGATAAAGTTTAATTGATATTTTTTATATAATTTTGGTTCTAAACAGGTATTATTCATATACATTTATCCTTTGAAAATTATTTGACATCGAAGTGGTTAAAGAATAGTTGTTTTACAATATTTTGTATTTATTTCTTTATTTTTTCGTAATTGAAAAAAATGATTACACTGTATAAAAATTCTCTCCATTTTTGAAGAATGATCGTTCATACAATTTTCACTCAGATGCAAATACAAAATTTACTAGTATATCTAATGGATACATTAGGAGATAAAATTTCTATACTTCAAATTTATGGTATATTATCTATAAGTATATACAACTATTAAAACAGTGATATTTCTTGAATTTTTGTAAGTATTCTGTTAGAAAAAAAGGGCGTAAAGTGTATATCAAGAATGTATATCATATTATATGAAAATACCTCAAAAATTTGTCTATTGTCTTACTAGAATTTGTATACTGTTTGTATACATTTTTAAATATATGATACAATTTTGGTTAAAAATTGTGTAAACATACTATTATAAAACAAGTTGATCATTTGTGATCATAGTTTATAATATCATTTTAAAAGGACAAATGATTTATTTAAATTATGTTCCTATTTATTTTTGTTTTTTAATGTCAATAATGAAAGCCTTGACCATGATTGAAGACAAAAATGAGAAATACTAAAATTTATTAACAAATATATTTCGAATGAAATAACATTCATTACACATATGTACATAGTGCCATGTCTTTCGAAAATACTAAAAAATTATAAAAATTAATAATAATAATAATTATATATATATATCACTGAACAAATGTATGACTCATTAATATTTTTGAAAAATTGTGCTATGTATTTATATTTACATTACAAATAATTTCTAGCTTCATATAGTCTTGCTTCAAAAATTCATTGGTAATATGTTCTATGTATCATAAATATGCTTAGATATATTCAGAATCCTTTAATTTGCAATACATCTCACAAATACAATATTTAAGCTAAACTATAATAATTAGAAAGTAATTATTAATTGCACAGAGGATCTTTATATATAGTATGACACAGAGTAAATTAATCTGTTTGTTTTGTTCAAGTTTTTCTTATTTAGTAAATATAAAATTTGTTTGAAATTAATATTTTTGTTTAATAATTAGGAAGCAGTTACTTTGTGTGCATCTTATTTCATTTATACTTTGATAATATTTATACTGCAAGAAAAGATCCTCCGTGTGTCAAAACAAAGTGCTATCAATTATACAGAATCACAAAAGTTATTTAAATATGGAAAAGTTAAATCAGCAGAGAGATACATATATATTATTAATTTATTTCTGTAACTTAATGATGGCTTATATAAATCAATGTTTAAATCCAGACTTACCGAAAAGTAGCTTTATATATGATACTTTTATGTTAGAAATGTGCTTTATTAAAAATTTTTGTTTCAATAGATCTTGAAATTATAGTCTGAAAAAATATATAATGTAACTTTTATTGTGATAAAGCAATTTATGCAGGTCGAACAATGCAAAAGCATTATTATTAAAACAGATGTAATACGAAGAATCAAGTGATGAATATAAGTAGAACTTGAGTCCTAATGCAATAGATATTAATAACAATAACATTTTCTGCAGATTACAATTACTTGGTTTTGGCTTCTCAACTAAAATACAAATATTAGGAAAAGAATATGATGCATTTAAGGAGCCTGATAATGTCAATAAGTATAAGTTTTCATACTTTTACATCATTACAGCAGTCAAATGCCCATGGTCTGATATGTATTAAAACTAAGTTTTATTATTAAATATAATTGGCCCATTGCTAGAATGTCAACATTTGTTGTTATTGCGAGCTATGTATGTACATAATATATGAATAATATAAAAATTTTAAGCATAGTTTTAATAACATACGCATCACAATATGTAATATCATTTACATATTTTATTGTTACGATAAAAATTAAAATTTTGCAGTAATAGTTTTATAAATACTTGAATAGTGAGAAATACATTTTACATTTTTTATCTTTGTGTCACATATTCTCATCATTCATTAAAACTTATAATATATATAATGCAGTTTTAATTTTTTGGTGTAAAAATGTGTCTAAATAATTGTAACAATGGTCTATAAATAACACAATTATAAGCGTGTCATGACACATGGTGTTATCTGAGAAGTTAATATTTGATTACAAGAAACAGATGCAAGATGAAAAAGAGAAATTATGAAGACAAAAAGCTTTCAAGTCAACTGTTTCGTGTAATCTCAAGTTAAGAACGAGTAATATTGTATGTAATTGCTGATATTGATTCAATGTTATAACATAAAAATTGCAGTATTAAAAATATTTTTCCAGAATTGTATATCAATTTCTGTATCAATATGAATTATAAAATTATATTTTATAAAAACGTAATACATTACAATTTAGACTGTCATTTGTAAATCGATATCAATAATACGCATAACAAAAATAAACAATTTTTAGAAAAAAGAAGCATATAACGTTTAATAAAAGTATATCCTCTATTTAATTATATAGGATAAATAAAGAGGAAAATTTCTGCGAATTTATTTTTGTTTATTTTTATGTTGCTTATTTACATATACATTGATTTGTGTATTTAATGTCGTATTTGTGTGTGTACATGGGCACGCGTATATGTGAATGCGACTTATATTTGAAACTTTCGAAATGCTTATATTTGAAATTGTTAGCATAAAGAAATATAATCTATCAAGTAAAATAATACAATCATTTTTATATACATAATATGTATTTTATAGCCACAATTATACATTTTGTAAATTGACTCATGTATTCTATTTTATGTACATATATCTGATTTCTTTTTTGGAGCTTATAATAATATTGTATAACAAATATGAAATGTCTGTACTAAATTTATTCTTAAGCAAAAAGTTATTCTTTTAAAGTTGTCTATTAAAAGTTATTTTGTATATGATAATACATATTTATTGTATATGGAAAATTCATACAATATATGTATACATTTCATAGATCACATTTGCTTTTCCTTAATCAAACGTATTTTTAATAATAAATCGTTTTATATAATATTTATACCATAGTATTTTCTTAAAAACTCTCTTTTTTTAAACAATAATGTCTACATTCTAATTTATGTCAATATTTTGCGAAGGAATAATTTTTGTCTGACTTTATTCTAGTTGCAACAATTTGTTTAAATCTGGTATCCCTAGATTGTTGGTGATATAATTGGCATAGTGTTATCTTGCAGAATAAAATACTATTGTGATATGTAACAATTACTTATTTATTTTATTCGATTGTACATTACATATATTAATTAATAATTTTATAAAATTATTTAATATTTTTTGAGAAAAATAAAGTATAGCGACGCATAAAATTGTAAATGACAACATATATACTATTAACTATGCCATCTATACGTAAACTCATTGCTTCACTGCTACACTATACATGGTTGAATTACTCACTTGGTGTTTTTCGGTTGTGATTGAAGTGTTTTGTTCAGAATGCTTTGGTTTTATCAAAGTCAATACGTATGTGTGTGTACAGGTTAGATATTTGACGGTGTCGGAATTTATGAAAAAGTACTTGAAAAGCTGATTATCGCTCTCGAAATATGCCAAAAGTTGGAAATCATGTTTGTATGTACTGGATGAAAATACATTTATTGCTTGCATTATTTGAATTTACTTATTTTGCAGTGAGTATTTGTAGCGAATAAGTAATATCTTCACCCTTACTCTAATTTATACTCGTCTTATAACATTGCATCGTAACCTCACAAGTATTTCTAATACATTCTTAATTAGCTGATATTGAGCGTTTTATTGTTTCTACTTTTAGTAACCTATCATAATATAAAAAAAGTTATTTACTCATATTCCTCATTGTTAGTGTTTTTAATGTATGTATGTAAATAGCTTTACGACGTGCATTATATATTTTGCAGTTTAATAATATTTTTTCGTATGAACATTCGAAACTTTTAACGAACATTTAGTGCAAACAAATATATCTTTTATGTCTACTAACATTGATAGTAATATATAGTAATCATATTATCATATAATTTTTGTTTTTAATAAGTTATTTCCTAATCTTTTTTAGTTGACTTGTACCACTTGCTTATATATTATTTACATATATTGCTGTAATCTGTACTTTAAAAGTTGTCTTGTTTTATTGACAACATAATTTTTATCCATTTCAATTAAGCAATGCCTAATTAAAAAATAAAGGCAACATAAATTGCACTAATACTTTGGATATCAGTATTAAGTATTGTAAATAGTATATTTTAATCAATTTACATATTAATTTGATAATTTTTATTGTATGGAATTATATCGCATTAAATGAAATAAAATAAATTGTATGTAGATCCTATTAACAAATATTTGATAAAAATTTGTATTTAAATGACAAAAAGTTAAATTTATTTACTACTTTGAAAAAGTAACATAAATTCTCAGCTTTTTGTTTATACAAAATATTTAAATGAAATTATTTAAGATGATTATTATACAGATGAATTTTCAGATACTTTTTTAACAATAACTTCATAATGATCTTAATTTATAATGTTTTAAACAGTTAATTATAATATACATCCAATGTGTATAATTGAGGATATTTATTACAATCGTAGAATTTTATGTATGTTCTTTACATATTTAAAATATAAAATAGGCTAGTATAAAATGAATTGTACGCTAACATTAATTTTAAAATTATTTATAGGTCATGTTATTTGTTGTATAAATATAATTTCTTTTTTAATATATTGTTCACCCACTTCCTCTCCCAAGAAAAGATACAAATTTTAACAAAACTTTATGTTTAGATAAGAAAATCTAATTGCTTAATATTTAATAATTAGAGGAACATATTACTCAATGATACTCAAAATTTTCTATAAAAATTAAGAAATTTTATTGATTTATAGGATTTGTTTAATTTATGTAAAATAAGATACTGTTTCATTTGTAAAGAGTCAAAAGGTAAAATTAAAGGAATGTCCTTTAATTTATCTATTATTGAAGGTTTATACACATCTTAACTTGTTTTAATGTTTTTTGAGATGTGTTGTGTCTTACTGCAAAAATTAATTAAAAAAATATATTTCTTTGTAAATTTCATGCAAGTTGAATGTTATTTTAAAAATAGTTATTATTTTATATTTTATTGTTTTTTTCAGGATATATAAATAGCAAAAATGTCAGTACACTACAAATTCAAATCCACCTTAGACTATGATACCGTGTCCTTTGATGGATTACATATTTCTGTAGCAGATCTGAAGAAGGCAATTTTTCATCAAAAACGTATAGGAAAAAACACTGATTTTGATCTGCAAATAACAAATGCACAAACTAAAGAAGGCAAATAAACATTCAATATTATACTGTTTTTATTTATCTACTTGAAAGTAATTA
Organism: Xylocopa violacea; assembly: GCA_963969225.1. NCBI lineage: Eukaryota > Metazoa > Arthropoda > Insecta > Hymenoptera > Apidae > Xylocopa > Xylocopa violacea. The sequence goes on from CAXAJV010000004.1 coordinate 30,943,338, forward strand.
TAACATTACCTATATAAACATCAATGTTTTTATAATATAAAATTAACTTTTAGATTATACAGATGATAATGCATTGATTGCAAAAAATACTAGCCTTATTGTTGCTAGAGTTCCATTAACAGTACAACAGAAGCGATCATGGGACAGAAATGAAGCTCCTTCGTTTGGTAACTTAAAAGATGAATCTAATTTAGGTAGAGCTGTAGATCTCACAAGGCTTGATGGCTCTGAAGAAGATAAGATTCGAGCAATGATGACTCAATCTACACAAGATTATGATCCATCAAAGTACATAATTTTATACATAAGTAGAACTTTTTTTATATATTTGCATAAGTATTTTATTTTGAAAGTTATTTGTTTCCTTAAAAGCAATAATGTCTATTATTATCTATCTATTTAAACATGATGTGTATCTTCAGTTATATGAAAATACGTGGAGCTAATCAAACTGGTGATGTACCTGCAAATTATCGTTGTTATAAATGTCATCAACCTGGACATTGGATTAAGAATTGCCCACTTGGGACAAATCAGGAACCCATAGAAATTAAAAAAAGTACAGGTATTCCTAGAAGTTTTATGGTTCCAGTTGAGGGACCAAGAGTTCCTGGTGCTATGATGACACCAACAGGTCAATATGCTGTGCCAGCTATTGATCAGTAAGTTGAAATAAAAAAGTTGATTATTAAAATTGATATGTATATTTAATTTGCATATATATATAATATATTATATTAGTTAATTGAAAATTAGTTCAATTTCTGTAATATAAACATTTCTTTTATTTGCAGTCAAGCTTATAAGGAAGGTAAAAAAGAACGTCCACCATTTTCACAAGATCCTGAACCTGCTGTAGAAAATCCAGAAATTCCAGAAGATCTACAGTGCAATATTTGCAAAGATCTTTTAACAGATGCAGTAATGATTCCATGTTGTGGCAATTCATTTTGTGATGAATGTATGTTCTTTATTTTCAATACACATATGTATTTGTTAGAACTTAATGTCAGTTTTTAATATGCTTTTTAAACATTTGTACAACAGGTATTCGTACATTTTTACTAGAATCCGAAGAACACGAATGTCCAGATTGTAATGAAAAAGATGTTTCACCAGAAACTCTTATTCCAAATCGGTTTTTACGAAATGCTGTAATGAATTTTAAGAATGAGACTGGATATGCTAAAAGGCAGACATATAGACAACCTGCACAAATAAAAAGACAATCTGCAGGACAACTAGAACAGCAAAAAGCTGATCTAGCAACAAGCCAAACATCAAACCAAAGTAAATCTGCTCAACCTTCAAGTACAACTAATATGCCCTCCCAAGAATATTCAGAACCACAACCAGCAAGTTTTGAGTCTACACAACAGCAATTTCCAGCCAGAATTGCTCAATCACAGACAACGAGTGAGTATAATTCTATCTATGTATATTTATTATATTTTCTATATTTTCATGAAACAGTAGTCCATCAAATCATAGTTAAGTAAACTTTTTTAAGTTTACTTTAGTCTGCAGCAAAATATATCAAACTTTTTGTAACTATTATAACACTTAATTTTGTTTTATGCCAACATATTATTTTAATCTATTAACATGTTATAGTTTAACATCAAATGCAAACTCTGTATAATTATAAATATATATTTAAAATTTATACTGTTATAATTTCACTTTAACAAAACATGATTATAGATATTTTTTAAATTTGTGTATGTGTAATAGTAATAATTTTGTTTACAATTCAAGTTATTTTAAAGAAAATACCAAATTTTTGTTGGTTCATTCTATGTAAGCATACCATTTTATTAAAACGTCATGCGAAAACTGTTAATATAATTTTCGTATAAAATTATTTACTTGCGAATCTAATTACCGAGTAAAAGCGCCATTAAAGAAAAATATGTACGATTAATTTAATTTTAATATTCTTCCAGTTTCATAATAAAAAATTGTTTCACATTATTTGAAAAAGTTAAATTATTGCACAGAGGTACAATATTTTATAGTGGTTAAGCTATATTCAAATTTACTTAAAATCAGCTGATGCAGGCTACACTTAACCTCAAATATAAAGATACATTATCTTTCGAATTTTACAACGATCAATATAAAAAGCATTGAAAACGCTATTTATTCATATAATAACGTGAAGTATAAAACACGAATAGTTTTATTTCAAATACTATTTATTTTTAATAGCTGTTCCTGAAACAACATCAGAATCTGATTTGCAAAGTGATTCTGTAACAAAGTTAACAACAGACGAAGAAACAGAGGTTCCACCACCTCCAGGAACAGAACCATTACTTCCAATACCTGCAATTGGAAGCTCACCTGAAAGAGATAGGGAAAGAAGTGATCCTCCAAATCGTGAAAAAAAGGAACGTGAAAATGAATATCCAGGAGAAAGACAATCTAGAGAACGTAGACGAAGTTTCAGCAGAGATGGTCACCGCGATAGGTAAATGTATTTTAAGATTAATTTACTAATTTGTAGTATTATTCTACAGGTGTGTAATACACCAACATTATATGTATATTGTAAAAGCCTATAACTATTTGATAAATTAATTTCTTAGATTAAAGCATTGTATTATGCTATCAAATTGTATAATGTTATTTTACTTTATGTTATTGTTATACTTTAGAAGTGGAGAACGTGGTCGTAGAATGGAGAACTTACGACCAGTAAATCGAAGACGATCCTTATCTCCTAGACATTCACAGCACAGTGACTACAACTCTCAAGGAATAATAGGAGGAGGACTTTTGCCACATTTAATGAAACCACCTCCATCAAAAAATTACCAAGGATTACCACCTGATGATGGCCATTATTCATCTAATATACATTATGATAATGCTATACGCAGATCAACAGAAGATCGTCCAGGCACTCCAACAGTAAGTAAAATATTCTAAACTAGTGTCATAAAAATAGTGTTAGTGTAAAAATTTCATAGTTTTAGCACTTAAATTTTGTAAAAATTCACGTGTATACGTATATATATATATATATATATATATATATATATATATTTCAGGTTGATGAACCACATTTACATGTGCCTTCTTCTGGTAACCAGCCACCCCTTTTACCTTTTCCACCAGGAGAAGATCGCATCCCTCAACCAAGCTATAATCAACCTCCACCTAATGTACCACCACATAATCCACCTTTATTACCAGATCCATATATGAGTCATCGAATACCTTTGTATCCACATCAACAAGGCTCCCATTATGGGCCACCACGATATGAAAGACCTCCTTATCAACAACAAGGATACAGACCGTCGCAACCACCTCGAAATTATAATGGACCACCTAGACCAATTAGAGGATTACATCATCGTATGTAGTATTTCACTCTTGTTTTTGTGAATTATATACAGTATTATATTTTTCTACATTTGTATTTAAAAATATATTATATTTTTTTAGTTAGTTATAGAGGATTACAACCACCACCGCCTGGATTAACTAGAAATATTCATAATGGTAATCCACCTGGGTATGTTCGTAATTTCAATTTTCAAACAATTTATGAAATAATCGAATAATTTTGTATGTTAAATAATATTAATATTATATTTCAGTATAATTGATGATCCATTAGAAGCTTTTGAACGAATGCTTAGAGAAAAAGATGAACGAGACAGAAGACTTGGAAAACATAGGAGACGAAGCAGGACACGATCCAGATCTCGTAGTTATAGTAGATCTAGATCACGTTCATTTGGTCGTAGATCACCATTTCCACCTCGTTTGAGTCGATCTAGAAGTCCTCCTTCAAAACGAAGGTCTTCGAGATCACCTCTACCCCTTAGAGCACGAAGTCGTACTCCAAAACGCAGATCAAGAAGTGGAAGTTTTTCAATCAGCAGGTGAATTCAATTTTATCCTACTCTTTTTCAGTGTTTATAATGCTTTTGACATGACCTAAATAAAATATTTTATATTTTTATAGGTCTAGATCATATTCACGCAGTCAATCTCCTAGATTATCTTTGTCACGAGATAGGGACAGAGATAGGGAAAGAGATAGAGAAAGGGATAGAGAAAGAGATCGCGACCGTGACCGTGACCGAGACCGAGATCGTGAACGTGACCGTGAACGGGATCGGGATCGAGATCGGGAACGTGATCGTGATCGTGATCGTGATCGTGATCGTGATCGTGACCGTGATCGTGATCGTGATCGTGAAAGGGAACGTGAACGTGATCGTGATAGAGAATTACTTCCTAGGTACCGATCACCGGCTAGATCGCCTCCAAGGTATAAATCAATAATTTTTCTACAAATGTCTATTTAAATTCATATTATTATATTATGATTGGGGGTAATATATTTCAGATTTCAAAGAGAAAGAGATCGTGAAAGAGATCGGCCAAGATCACGTGAACCTAGAGATGGATATAACAGTTACTACAATGATTCACCAGCACATGATTATCAATTCAGAGATCGAGAGAGAGATTTACCCTCTCGCGATAGACCAATGCCGAGATATCCAGTAAGGAACCAAGCAGCTCAGCATAATATACCACCTTTGTTGCCGCATCTAGTCCCTGGAAGTCACCCACCACCACTTATGTCACTGGGACCTCCACCTACGGACAGGAAAGACTATTATGATTCCTACAACAGGTATTTCCGCCTCAATAGTACTTTAATTCATGTACACGCTAAGCAGACAGTCTACCGTACCTTATCCTGGTTAAGACTGCACCGGAATTATGGTGAATGTAACGAGAGCGAAATAATCAATTTTATAACTTTTAGAGAAGATGTATACAAATACGTTCTTTTAGAAGTCATATTTATATGTATTTGTATATGTATGAACATACATATACATATAAATTTACAAAACTGCGCGCGCGCGTGCACATACACACACATACACGCATTTGCAAAAGTAGTTGCATAAATTGGTATATTAGTACATGAAAATTTTAAGAAAAATTATGATTATTTTTGAAGTTTAGAGAATAATCAAGTTAGGATAAAATATGTATTATACAATCTGGTATACAATATAAAATAAATAACTAATATTAGCAAACAGATTGATTTTTATTCAAGTTTCATTTATTAAAGGTATTTTGTAAAAATAATAAATTTAAAAATGCACAAATTTATGCAACTATTCAAACAATGTTAAATTTTTGTTGTCAGAAGAATGATATGTTGATAGTAGCGTGTTGTGAGATTTTTGAGTATGGATTGAGATACAAATGATAATGTCAAATTGTAAAGAGTTCTTTATTTTCTATCGTAACTGTACCTAGCTAAAAAATAATTAGTTTCATTCACCTGCATTTCTCTCAATCAAACATTTAGTTATTTAATAATAATTAAGACGATAACGATAATAGAAATAGTAATATTTTATTGCTATTTACTATGGGCATCAAGGGAATGAAACAGAGTAAAATAATAGGAATAGTAATCAATTTAACAATAAATTATTTAGGTCGTAAATAACAACGATTATTTTGTATTTATTATTGATTCGAAAAACAGTCGTTATTTTACGATATAGATTCTGAGTTTATGAAACATAAACAAATTTCTTTCATAAGTATAGAAAAAAAGTACATAAGTTACATTTTAAGCCTTAATACTAAAATCTAATTAAAAACGCAATGGGCCGATTAAGATGTAGTAAGGAGAAAATGCATGTTATTGCTTTCCTAAACAATGATTTAACTTATATAATCGATATAAAATTAATGGGAAAGTGTGTAAACGAATGCGTGTGTCGTACACATGTACATGTGTACTTTCTGTTGTATTCTTTTGCTGTATTTTTATTAAAAAATATTGTGCGCACTACGAAAAATTCTCATGGAAATATTTAGATAATATTTCTAAAAATATTTTTATTCTTTATCAAAGAACAAAACTTAAAAATGATAATTTTCATTATTAATAATAAGCTTTCAATAGCGAAAAAGTGAAATTTTATTGGATTGCCTAATAGGTTGAATTTTTTTTACACTAATAGATATTTTTATATCTTTATGAAACTGTATATAATGTTTTAATAATATTTAATATGGGGTTTAAATGTTTCCATTAATTATAAAGAAATTTGAACTTCTCATACATATCAGCTGCTAAGTTAAATATCAAACAATTACTACAGGGATCTATGCAGTTAACACGAGATCCTCATGAATTATATTTTCAAATAATATATGATTTTTTTTATGATTTCACAAATTAGGGTTTTCATGTAAATTGAAAAACATTTAATTGAAAGGATAAAATATACGTATAATCCAAAAATTTTTTTTCATCTTTATTTCTATTATAAATATATTTCATGAAATATTATATAAATAAGTTTTTCATAATTATTACATTACTATTATGATTCAATAAATGAAACTACAAAGATCTAATTATTAACGATCCTTTCTAATTTCATGTTCTTCGATAATAAATTTTGTGCTTATTATTAAATCATGCAACATGAATGTGTCAGTTTGCAACAATATGATTTAGAAAACTGATATCTGTTAGACACAGTATTGTATTATTTATGATAGAGTAAACAAATTTTAATTTGCATAATTAAAAGAATTAGTGTAAATATTCATATGATTAATTCATATGATTAATCATACATACATAGTTTATGTCTTTTTTATAATTTATTGATATTAATACATATAACAGTATTAAAAATATAAAAATGCTATTTTTTATGATATAACAGATATACAGTTAACTTTTGTAAATACTATATTAACTTTAAAACATTTAGGAGACAATTTATAAGAGAAAACTAAGTAAAAGAATTATTAAACTGTACTGTGTTAATAGCAATGGAATGAGTGCGAATAGACATTATTGTCTTGCATTAAAAATCAGGAAAAAATTATTACCATATTAAAATATTTGTATCAATATTTCTATAAATTTATAATGCTAGTAATAAGGTTCAAATTTTTACGAACCAGCAGTGTAACTGTACCACATGCGTGAAGCATACTGTTAAAAGTCACTTTGTCCAGAATAGGTTCATAATAGTACAAGTTAGTTATCCTTATACTTTGACACTTAATGTAAGCACTGAGCTCTGCTTTCCTTTGTAGAAACATAAGTACTTTCAATTTTGTAACTCTGAATGTTACGTTTCCTTTCATAATTATTACAGCAGAATTATTTGCAAAGAAAATGTAATTTTGTATTCGCGATGCAACGAAATATTTTTATATGAGAATAACAGATATTTTTGTTGATTTCCTCTTTTTCTTTTTTTTCTTTTTTTTTTTAATTCGTTTATATTTTTATGTTGAATGATTGATTTTGTCATTTGCATGCATATGATATATTATTTGTATGTACATAATGATATTACGTTATGAAATATACAAATAACCAAAAAAAAAGTGAAAGAAGAAGACAGAAGCCAGGAAAAGTGTATATGGCAAGGACCAGCTTGGAGATTGTGGAAGCTACCCAGCTGATTGACTGCATGGTTTCTGAATCAGGTGAATTCAGGGCCAAATCAACATTTGTAACATAGAAAAAAAAGTTTTCTTTTGCCTATTTTCAATACTTGGAGTAAAAGTTCATTAAAGTATAGAAAATACATTATATTATGCTTACTAATGTAACAATGTTTATATGATTCTAATAGCATTTTTGGTAAGTAAATTTATATAATATTAATGTCTAAATGAGCACAGACATTATGTAAGTTTTGTGCTCATAATGTATTTGAAGTTATAAATGTTGATTTATTTACTTTTCGTTTTTATGACATATTAGATAATAAATATATTTGACAATAGGATAATTTTATCCATTCATCCTTTCAGCTTTAATGTAATTGTTACATTACATATGATTTCAAATTTTCATAGCAGTTTCTCAAAAGAAATGGTAACATTCTTTTCTTTAATAAGTAACAATATTTAGATAACTTAATTGTAATTTTTTGCACTAATACTAATGGACATACATATAATTAAACAACAGTAATATACTTTTATATATGTATCTTTATCAAAAAGTATATATAAATCTCTGAATAAAAATTGTAACAATAGAACCTAAATCTATGTAGGGTACAAATTAAATGTGTAACAAATTTTAGTTTTATTTCAAATTTTAATAATTTGTAAACTGAAAAAAGTTATATAGCATTGGTCTTTTATAATTGATATGTATAGCTTAAATTGACTTTTCTTAGTAATTTGACAGGAATATAAACATCTTTTGTGGATTTTTTGTCAACAGATATCCAGGACCATCTAGTCAACGTTTTGGTAGTCCTGTACGAGATGTGCCTCACAAAAGATTTGACGATGTTGCACCTCCTGGAACAGAGGGATACTATGACCTTTCGCCACCAGGTGTGGAACTTTCTGAAAGGTCTGTACGTGACGATCGTGATCGACGTTTATTAAGAGACCAAGAAGATCGTGAGCATCCTCTTAAAGATCATGATACAATTGAAGAACGAGATAGGGTACCTTTAAGAGAAGATAGGTAAAAAGTCTGTTTCAGTATTCAAATAATTAAACATTTAAGTTATACCAATGCCAGCATGTAATTGTATATCAATGAACACATATAAGCCAGAAACTAAAATGTATAAATTAGTTGGAAAGAATACACAAGTAACTCTATTTTTCCTTATCCAGAGGACGCGAACGTGATGATCGTTTACGTGAAAGAGACGAAAGAGACAGAAGGATTTTGAACAGAGATCGGGAAGATCGTGAAAGGCAAGGATTACCCAGAGACCACGATGACAGAGCACGGGAAAAAGATGATCGTGATAGAAGGGAAAAGGAGAAAGAACGAGACGACAGACACACTAGAGACCGACGAGAGGATGATAGACATTTAGATAAAAAAGATTATGATAAAGACCGGTACGTACGGTAGTTGTAAATTTGTTTAAATTCGCTTAATTTTTTTTATTTTAAATATTACTATTTCAGTTATAGAGATGAAAGAGATCGTCATAGACAAGATGACAAAAATCGTTCTCGTGAAAAGGACAGACGCGATCGAGATTACGAATCTGAAAAAGACAGAGATCGACATGAACGTTACGAAAGACGTTCTATGGAAAGAAAGAAGAATAGGAAGAGTCCAACACCTTACTCACAAAAATCGAGAACAGATACGAAAGATATATCACCTGAACGTATCAAGAAAAAGGAAAAGGATCATGAAGAGAAGAATGAAGAAAAGAAGAAGGAAAAGAAGATTAAAGAAAAGAAGAAGAAGAAAGACGATGAAAAGGAAAAGAAAAAGAAAAAGAAAAAAGAAAAGAAATCAGGACAGAAGGAGACTATGAAAGATGAACCTATTAAATCAACTGAACATGAAGAATTAATAACAGGAAATACACAGGAAAGCATGTCACCTGCAAAAATTGATGTTATAAAAACTGGCAACGAGGATGAAAATATGGACAATAGAATAGTTTGCATTCCCACTGAAAATACTATTGAAGAATCTATCAAAGAAGAATTTGAAGATAAATCTTTAGCAATGAATCCAGAACCACCCGAATTTCGTGAAACTAGTCCAGAAAGAATTGATCACACGGAATTTGGAACAAATCCCCCCAATCCTAATTTTAAGCCAATTCCAGAGTTAAAATCCGATATCAAACCCATTGATAGTCTTTATAGTGGATTAGATGATGCAGAAATAAATACTGTAATTACAGAAAAGTATTCCCTACTTTCGGAAAATGAAACAGAAGATAAAACTGCTTTATTAGAGGAAAAATCTCCGAAAAAGGATGAATTTTTAGCTCCATTGCCTGAACTTTCAAAATGGGAAAGAGATGACACCACAGAAAAAACAGATGATATATGCGAATCTCCCATAGAAAAAGTGCAAATGGATGAACCCAAATCCACGAAAGTGGTTACGTCGGAAGTATTAAAAAGAGCAGAAAATGCAATTTTCCAAAAAGCCATTAATGCTATTAGACCCATTGAAATTAAGAAAATAAGCGAAAGTAGAAAAATACTGTATCAGAATCCAGAGCCTAAAGTGCTTGAAGCTGAACCAAACAGAGAACCAAGAAAGAGCGTAAACGTCACGATAAATGTAGGAAGAAATGAAAGAAATGTTGAAATTACAGAGCCAGTGAAGAAAGCCAAATTAGATCGAACAAAATTCAAACCAGTTCCAGAAACTTATTCACCAACAAGACTTTCCGCCAAGGAACGGTTGGGTGAAAAAGTAGATGAAAATAAGGAAAGGAAAATCAGTCCCCTTAAAAGCTTTTTAGATAGACGCGAACCAAAAAGCGAAAATCAATCTAGAAGTCGATCTCCTAGAAGTAACAGAGATAAGAGAATTTCTCCACTGTTAGATAGACGCGTTGATTCATCATTACCTATGCCAGGAAATGAACGTAAGGTATTCATTGATGATAGAAAACGAGATAATAAAGATCGAGGTGATCGTTCAAAAGAAAGGAATGAGTTCAGAAATGAACGACACGACATGAGAACAGAAAGAGATCCGAGAGTTGATTCTAGAGGGGATTTCAGGTCAGCACGTAATGATTCGAAGGCAGAAAGAATAGACAAAGACAGAGAAAAAGATAGAGATAGGGAGAGACGAGGAAGAACACCCTCGTGCACATTTAAAAGAAATGAGATTTCAAAGATAAATCTTTTGAAAGGTAGAGATGATGAAGACGATAGGCGTAGGGACAAGAAAACGAAAGAAGATAAGAAAAGAAAGAAGGAACATCGAAGTAGAAGTAAATCCAAGGAACATAAGAAACGGAAGGAAAAGAAACATAAAAAGGACAAAGATAAGAGCTTAGAAAAGAAACAAAAGCACAAAGAAAATATTGGTTTGAAAGATAAACCTGAGAATAATGAAACTAAAATGAATTATGAAAATCCTGAACCTCCAGTTACAGAATCTATAAAGAAACAAAGGAAAAATCCAAGGCTTGTGTCTGATCGTAAACGCAGTATGCTTGATGAAGCAAGCTTTGAACCTGACTATAGTGCTTCGGATTCAGAATCGGACGGTGAGGACGGTAAAGTGATGCCATTGCCTGCTAAGAAACTAAAACTCGACGAACCAGATATAGAGAAGGAAATGGATATAAAATCTCTTAAAAAACGATCGAAATCAACTAGTACCGAAGATTCATCCAGTAGCTCGGATAGTTCAACCACCGATTCCGAAAGTACGGACGAGTCGCATAAGAAAAAGAAGAAGAAACACAAAAAACATAAGAAAAAGAAATCTGCGAAAAAGGATAGCAGTTCCGACTCAGATTCTTATTCAGATTCGTCAGAAACAAGTAGCGATGAAGAGAAACATAAAAAGAAATCAAAAAAGTCAAAGAGCAGGAACAAACAAGCAAAGAAGAAGAAGAAATCAAAGCACAAATGACATCATTAGATGTCTTTGATATTTTAAAAGTGAATACTGATAGTAACTTTTCTTTGTGAATGCTTTTTAAATGTAAGATTCTCTACACCAGAATTATTTACAATTATCAGTATGCATCAAACTGAAATTGTTATCTAATATCTATGAAACAATGTAGATGATTTATTCTATATATTTACAATATTATAACAGTGTTCAAAAAGTTGATTTGAACAGACATTACTGATTCATTACTTATTATTAGTAGTCAATAATTTCGTGGGATTAAAAATTTAACAAAACAGTGGATGGTTAAATGAAGTACGACATAATAAATTGTTATATTTAATTCTGAAACATTATTAAGGCCTTTACATGATTGTTCATGTTGCGATTCCATCTTTAAAATGCTGTAAGTAAATTCATTACAGTAAGTGATGTACATTATAGCATTCAGTAGATAATATCTTTAAGAAATCTGATATGATACTTCTAGAGAACCACAGCAATTATATGTAAGATCTCTAATATCTCAGCATTATATTGTACTTTCGTAATGTAATGTCAATATGTAAAAGACGTCATGAAATAAAAAGACGAAATTCTTTTAATTTATCTTTGTTTTTGTATTATAAAACATTATAAAATGACTTATTGTACAAAATTAAAAATAATTTTTTTCTGTAAAATATCATACAAAGAAATTTTAATACGAGTTACACAAATTTTTATTTAATAACAAAATGAAAGATTTGTTACTATATATATATATTTCCTTTTAATGTATGATACTAAGTATTTAGAATTTTTTAGATTTTGCGTTTGTATTATATCTGCATATTATTGTATATCCTTATGTATTTTTCAAATTCTTAAATGTTTCAACAATATTACATAGCAATGGTAAATTTCTATTATTGTCACTTTCCTTCAGTCCCAAATTCTGTAGAAGTAAAGACCTATCAAGAGGTTGTTTTGATAGGTCACACTCTAAAAGAAACATCTCTATTTAACAATATATATACTTTTTTTAATATTAACTTTTTATCACATATATTATGTTAAATGTGAAATACATTCTTAAATACCTGAAACAAATACAGTGGAGCTGTACATGTAACCCATCCAGTCTAAATATTCTCGAATAAGTTCATTTAAAAATATAATATCCAAAGATGGTTTTGGAAATTTTATTTTGTTTCCCATATTTGAATTATCTAATAGTTTTATAACTTCTGTACGCATTTCAGCTTTTATGCGACCTAGTTCTCCACCAGCTTTAAGCGAGTCTCTGACTGCTGCAGAAAGAAATATGTATATATATTTGTTACTTTTGATAAAAGGATATTCAAACAATCAAATTTACATAAAATAAATTTTTATGAATATCAAATGTTAAAAGCAAAATTTGTTTCTTGTTTTAAAAGTTGGATTCATTTCTACGGTAATGTGACATTTATAATATAGCAATTAAATGTTATAGTATTAAATGTTTTATATAAAAATAAAAACTATGACATATTAGAATGTAACAAAAGTAAACATTACACAACAAAAGTACATATATGCAAGTACAATCTAATGAAAAACTTAGTAACAATGTAATACAACATGAAATGTAATGAAAACAGTTTTACATTTAAAAAAGATTACACAAATGTTTTACATAAACATATTTTTAATAAATAAATACCACTTATCAAATCCTTTTCCGTTGCCATATTTTATCCTTATAATAATAAACAAAATAATAAAGAGCATACATATACATGAATATTTTCAATGATTTAAATTTGTATCGTATATATATAGTGATACATATTGTGTGCTTACATAGTATAATATGTTGTTTAAAGCTATTTTCACAAGTGCATGCTAATTTTATTCTAGGGATACAGTATTGTCCCTCGTACCTTTCAAAATAAGAATTTGAATTTGAACATATTATAATACTCTTATTTTTCAGGGAGAAGTGACTACGTAATTATAAATTCAAACAGGATTTTTACTAAGTGACATAATAAAATGATAAATAATTGATTATTATTAATCGATATTTAAAATTTACAAAGTAATAAGATATTAGTTTAACAAAACTACAATCACAATACTAGGTGTTACAGATTAATGGTATCAGTAGAAAATTTACAGTTTAATTGTTCTATAAAGCAATTTCATATAATAAATACAAGTATACATATATTGATGCTCTTAAGAGTCACAGATTTCAAACTTTTATCGATATGAAATAGCAAAATTTCTATTTCTTATTCTATTTACACCTGTTTTCCGGCTTCAGTAATCTAGTTCATAGCTAATTTTTATGCTACGACAATAAATCGGTTTAAAATTTGAACTAATGTTAGTTTTTGTCGTAATAAATTTTCGAACGAATTATATATATGTATACATAGTAATTAGGGGCCGCGTGGCCTATTTTATCCCCCTTCTGCTTCTCAGTTCTCCACCGTCGTTTTTACTCGTCCTTGCTAAAGTAACGTCTTTCTGCTAGTTTGACGTTCATTAGATAAGCAAGTTTATTTCGTATACGAGTTCGGTTTATTCTAACTATAAAATTACACGACGTTAGAGTTTATTTTTTCATCTGTATGCCTTGCGTACGCTTTCATCTTTTAAAATTTTCCATGAGTAAGTTATTTATTGATTTCGATATGATACTTTATTATAACATGCGTCAAGAGTGTTCAGGATCACTGATGTACATACGAAAATCAGCACGAAATACGTTTATTTGGAAGTAATACTTATTCTTTTACAAATTTGCAAAATAATACTGGTTAATGAATTTTCTGTGCTCTTTGAATTCTACTGTTATAAACAACAGCCAAATATGTATTTTTTTGTTTAATTGGAATTTGTCACTTTTCTATTGTGTTATCACAAGTAAGGATATTAAATAATTATTAATTTAGATTAGATAACATTTTTTTATCGTTTTTAAATTGTGTTCCTCGATATATGTATATGTATGTACATATGTAATTTATGTTTATGTATGTATTTTGTGTGTGTGTGTGTGTGTGTGTGTGTGTGTGTGTGTGTGTGTGTGTGCGCGCGTGCGTGCGCGCGCGCGCGCGTACATGTATATGTACATATACACATATGTGTGTTAGTAAAGTAATGTAATAAAATCATAACTTTTATAAGTAGGAAAGCATGAGAGATTTTCAGATGAAAGTACACACTAAGATCTATGCTTTATGTATACGTATTTATATTGCAGATGTTTCTATAGTCTTCCCGCAGTTATTGGTAATGCAAACACTCTTCCTTAATTCAAAGTCCATGAGATGGTATTTATTTTTGAGCTTTAATTTTAGCTGAGAATAGAAATGTGAAAAATGACAGGATATTCGCAAGTGGCATATAGTGTTGAATTTAACATCTTCTATGAATAAGTATGATGCACATTAAATACTAATTTTAATTATTTCAACGTTTAATGTAAATTTAATGTTTTTGATTTGTTTGTAGCATAAAAATTAATTACTTTGTTGTTACAGAGTAAGACGAAATTGATTTAGCTTGGTGGTGATGCGGGGATGTGGATCTGTTTTGATCCTATAGGAAGCCGAGAAGGCTGGCGTGCTTCTACTTTGTTCTTCATATTTCTCTATTGGACATGCTTCAGTATTGATGGAAGTTTAACAAATGCAGCTGAATCTAATGTCCCTCATGATACTGTTACATCGGAAGTATCGTTACCAGTCTCAACACACCACGAAAACGACGAATGTAGGAATGTGACCACTGATGATAGAACTAGTATGTATAAACTTAGCATAGTAATTTTGTTTAATATATTTTATATGAGCTTAAATAAGGCTGAACATTCATACTTGTTTACAAACTTTTCAATTCATTTTTTTAAGCATAAGAAGCAATATTTATCTGTTTATACTATTGAAAACTTTAATAATGCATTATTGTTTTACTCTATATCTTTGTTTTTTCAAATATATTCTTCTAAATATAATCAATTTTCAATGAGGTACTGAGTATAGAATAGTTTGGTCAAATATATTGTGAAAAAAGAACAAACTTTACAGCTACTGGTGGTCTATCAGTGGTCAGTCAAGGATCTGGTTCTCCACATTCGCCGATAGTGCCTCCAAATTTTCTGTATGGAGTTCTTACCTGCCAACCATATCAAGGAATTTCTGTGAACCACATCTACTTTCAACTAGCAAATGCCTTTTTTCTATTGTCACACCTTGCACCAAGTGGCATACATGGTGTACTTTATTTAAGGTGCACTCTGCTCGTGGGCTGTGCCTTTCTTGCTTTGTGGGGCTGGACAATAGCTTGTTGGCTGGATGCTGCTCTTTGGAATGCTCTATTTGTTGCCATCAACTTCGTCCATGTATGCACGCTTCTTTACAAGCTCAGGCCTATCAAGTTTTCAAGGGAAGTTGAAGAGGTAAGCTAAGAATAGAATCAAAAGGAATAGTTAACAGAGAATACTCTTTTTTAAATTCATTGTTTTGAATTTTTATATAAGGAACAATTCATACAATAAATATTTAAATGAATTGTTAATTTTACATTCAAACATTATATGATTGTTTAATTATATATTAAATATGTATAGAATTAATGTTGTTCCATTATTTATATATATATATATATATATTTATAAGTAGATATTGATATGTCTGACTACTTAAAAATTAATTATTTTTAATATGTACAATACAAAATGTTCCTCACATGATCTACTTATTCAAATTTTATTGTGTTTTTACAATTGCATTTAATATTCTTATATTAGTTCTTTTATGGATAAATACATTAGAATTTACATCACAATAAATTGCTTGTATGTTTGGCTGTAGCATTTGCATTAGATTCAAAATCTTTAAGCATTTTTCTTTTGCACTTTTACCTACACATGCAACAGTATAATTTTCTGCAGCATCTGATTTGTCTAATGCTTTTAATATTATATAATTTTATATTATATTTTTTGGAACAATATTATATGAAATTGAATAAAGAAACAATTTTTCTAGTATCAAGTAAGCTAGTTTAATATAAATTCGAAATAGTAATTTCAGAAAAATTGTGAAGTAATATTTTAGGGAGATAATTGTTAAAATTTAATTTTCTTTCTTTTTTACAATATATTTTACAATTTGTATTTTATTTGTACAAGTTATTGTGTGTTTCAATTAATTTTTCTGTTTAATGATAATATTATATCAGTTTTATATTAAGTCTTATTCATTTTTATACAGGTATATATTGCAGTGTTCCAGCCATTAAGAGTATCACGTCATCAATTCAAGAAAGTATTGAATTGTATGAAGGTTATTCGGCAGTTGAAATATCAAGAAGTTTATGCCCAAGAAAAAGTGACCAAAGTTGATTCTTTATCTTTGGTACTGTCTGGAAAGTAAGTTTATGTTATGAATAGTAATTAATATTTACATTTTATATTTAATTACAATTTTAATTACAATCATGTAAAAATATTACTAAAGTAAATTTATATTATCAAATACAGTATTGTCCTGATAACTGCACAAAGGGACAACTGGATTGCTGTAATTATACCGTATTCATTCGATCTATAGATCTGATAAATGCATGCATTCTTTTAGGTTAGTAGTGTCGCAAAATGGAAGAGCATTGCACATTGTCTTCCCACATCAGTTCCTGGATTCTCCAGAATGGTTTGGTGTTTCTACAGACGAGTACTTTCAGGTTTTTGTATCATCTTTGCAATTTATTGCATTTGTATTTTACATAATTGTGTTTGGATATAAGTTTTGATTTAATATAATGATTTGTGTCTAACTTATATTTAAATTTATATAGGTATCAATAACAGCTATGGAAGAATCGAGGATATTATTATGGCATAGAGACAAGTTAAAATTAAGCATAATTAGTGATCAATTTCTGCAGGCAGTGTTTGATCACATTTTGGGAAGAGACGTAGTTAAAAAATTGATGCAGGTATTTATACATCCACCTTAAAATTTGTAGTATTTAGAAATATTTAATCTAAAAAGAATTTATTAAATTTTTAGGTTAGTGAAACAATGGCTGCTAGCAGTCACCAACAACAAAATGGGCAAGTAATTGGTTTAGGTGGTATCGGCGCCTTAGAAAATGATCCTGACACCAAACTCTTTGTTGTGAAAAAGACTGGTGACAGCCAAGGTATTACTGCTCTCATCAGTCGTCAACTTCAAGGTAAGTACTTTTTAATATTATATTTATTAACAATACAGTATGGTATAATTGTTTTGTTACAATGGTTAACGAATTGCTGTTTTTGTACAATTATTAATGAAACGTACAATTTTAAACAAATATTAAGTGAAATATTTATTTTTACAATACTAGAACATTCTTAATATTGTGTGGAGAGGTAGTTATATGTTATTATTGCATTACTTTTAATTGTATGTTTATGTATATATACATGTAAAGAAACTTTTACCAACCATTATACACTAAATATTGTTTATTATGATTAATCCTTTTGTTGGGATTGCTCTTATATGAATGTCATTTACTAGCCAATTAGAAATTAAACTAAGTTAAATTGTCTAATATATATAATACTTTATATAAAGTATAACGTTTAAAGTACTATTTTAGTCAGTATTTACTGATATATTCCAAAACTGACAAACATTACATAAAATTGCAATGAACTGCACATACATACACATGAGTATATATATGTATGTATAGTTGTATAGTATAAATATAGAATAAGTTTACATTTATATTCAGAATATATATGCATATTGTTGAATGTAGCATTCTGTGTACAATATTTTCTAAAACCAATTGATTTCTTTCATTAACAATAAGACTTTGTATCCAGAGTATCCTCACTATTTTTATTATTATTATTACTATTATTGTTTATTATTAATAGTAGTAATAATAAATAAAAAGTTATAAAATAAAAGCATTTTTTATCACTCTTAACAATAAAATTTTAGTTACAAACAATTTTTTGAAAATATCTGTTGCAGTGTAATTAAATTCTATATGTATAAAATATTGTTTTTCAAGTTTATGCATGGGCATGTATCACGTGTATGTACGTAGTACAATTTTAGGTGTATATATTTTTATAATGATTTAACTTTTCTTACACTAACTATATAGGAAGGAAGTTTTCAAAATTCTGTGAACATCTTTGAATAATATATATTAAATTCATATCCAAAAGTGGGTGGAGTACAACATATAAATATTTAAATATGTGAAATATGGTAGTTCTTTGCATGATTATTGATGCATGCGCTTGCATGAGTAATAATCCTAGCAATGTAAATTTATATATTTGTTAGAACATAGAACATACACTTTTTATAATTTTGCATCAATTTTGATTTTGCGTTGAATAGAAGAGAGAATGCCGCTGCTGTACACGACTCAGGAAGTGCTGAACAACACTTTGCATCATATTAATCACCTATGTACACCTCCCTTACATCCTGTGCAACACAACAATGTTCAGTCTTCCTTATAATATTCCTGTGACACAAACTGTGCAACTACTTAGCACAAAATTTGTACGTGATATATGTTATGTTTCTGCAATGGATATCCATAAAGTTATTCAAATATCATCGGGTAACTTCATTTATTTTCTTCTGGTTATTATATTCAGGTGAGTTGTTTTTGTGTCTATGTATGTTTTTGTTATATTTCGTTTACGTTAACAACATTAGTTGTATTATTATATTATCATTATCAGAATTTATAAAGCAGAACAATTCATTTGATACTATATCTGATGTGCATCAATTTATAGGCTTTAGTTAACCCACTTATATCATTGGCGCATGTACGCGCACGATTTTTCTGGTTATTATCACCAGAATGCTAGATATCTAGTTAAAGAGACTTCCGCTATAGAAAACAAAAATTTTTCACTCTGATAGTAATGTATTATTATTTATTTTATTTTACATATTTAGAATTTTATTACAATTATGTCTAAAAATACTATTAAGGTTTCAAATATTTTAATTACTGGATAAAAATAATAAAAAAATCGTTTATATTATTACGTTGCAGCAGCAGGAGATCCAAATGCATGGAGATTGGGAAGAATTGAAGAGACTGATCATGAAACACCTGTTTAATGAAATGAATATTAAATGAATGTCATCCTCGACAGTCAATATAAAGCAACACCGGTCTTTTTACATAACGTGAAATAACGATGAAGTATATTCATCATTTCGGAAAATATGGGCATGGTGTGCTGTGCGTGGAACAATTAAACATTCTCTTGCCAATTAATAATTTTTCCCACTAGTCAAGCATGTTTAACAATGGAAAAAAGGAAGATTTCATCGTTTATAGTATAATGATTCCATTCTAGTTTATGTAAAGTGATATTTGATTCCATATTACTTTATGCTTCCAATATATCATTGAATACCCCTAAAACTCGTTTAAATTATAAAATAGCTGTTTATAATTGATATTATTTTTCTTGTTAAGAAAGATATGTTTAGTATCAAACAAATAAGACTTTACATGTGTAATAGAATGGAGGTTGTTCATTCGCAGCGGCGTAACTTCTTTAATGAGAGATCTGTGATTCATTGGAACTGGTAAAGAAAAAAAAATTAGGGAGGCCTAAATACCTGATTGTTTCCCATACCCAGATATATATAGTGCCTTTTTACTTGCATTTCACTTATTCATTTTTTAAGGAAAAATATATACATTACTATTGTATACTAATTTACATATTCATTCAATATCGTTTAAGAAGGGTTGCTGACGGAAGTCTACATATTTTAGTAGACCTAGTTATTCTTTTTTTGGTATCTCTTATTATAAAATGGGACCATTTTAAGCTGGTCTTTACTAAATGGGCGACAGAAATGTAACTCAGTAAATATAATACATATTAGAATAAATAATTGTTATTATTTTCATCAGAAAATATCTACTTTGAAAGCACAAATATATATATTTTTTTTAAATTTTGTTGAATCCCATAAAATGCGCAACATATGAATTAGTTTTGATTATGATTAGCTGTAACTTTGATATTTTATAATTTATATAATTTCTTTTACAAAATGTATACATTTAATCATTTTGTAACTGTTATATATTGAAGTGAATGATACCCTTCTTCATTTCTAAACTGAATGTTTTAATTTGTCCATTAAGTAAATGTTACCAATTGCATTACAATCATATTAAATTAAAGTAATATTTATAACTGAAGCCTTTGTCTAAAATTATCTTTCTTGAGAATGTTGGTGAGATAATTTTAACAAAGTATTTTTTTTTAAAGTTTCAGGTAATTGCGTCCCTACTAATTTATTAGTATAATTAGAATCGTACTATCATTGTTATTAATTTCTTTCTATTATTTTTTTATTTATTTAAATTTTACTACAATTATTTTAGTTTTCATTCTTGTAAATCCGTCTTATTACTAATCTATTAATGATTTCCGTCAGTAATGAATCATTCATCATCAAAACTATTATTAAATGGTTTTGAGGGATTATTACGCGATCATAGCATAATATCACTAGATAATGGCGTTCAGATTAGAGAAGCAGGAAGTTACGCCAGAAAGCGCTGGATGATAATACAATTGTAACGTGAGCTATATTAATAAAATAATATTTATATTGATATACATTGCCGATAGAGAAATAAATGCATATAACTTTTAATGTTTAATATCGTAAAATTATCGAAAATTGTTACAATAATATTATAATCACAATTATTATTTTTTTATTTAAATGAACGAGATTAACTTTACATATTATTCATAAAACTGGTAATTATTAAAATCAATTGTTCTGAATGGAAACAAGTAAAGAAGAATTAATACGCACAGAGGAACGAAGAGAACATTAACGCAATTAAAATTATTATTTTTAAATGTAAATAGTGAAAGAGAGTGTTATGTACCGGATTTCAAAGTAAAAATCTCAGGTTTTGATGATTGAAGAAACAAAGAAAATTTTTAAAGACAGTTTTGTCTAGTTTTTAGTAAAATTCGTTAAAAAATTTAAAACATTACTAATCGAATTCATGCCCCGTTAAGATTGTAATACATACTTTAAGAAGACTTTTTATATATAAAATCATAGTTCTGAGCATATTCTATTCGAAATATTATAACTAGTTTAAAAGTTGGATAATAATTGTTCTAATACATATATCTGTAAAATATATTCTTAAATACGATTCTTTTGGATAACAAAATATTGGTTTCTTTGTTCTTCTGAAAAATCAAACTGTTTTTTACACCACGTTAAATCGAAAAAAGTATGAGCATTATACGACTTAATTTACTCTAATACTATTAATGTATGTATGAGAAGTGTAAATGGTTTGTTTTAATGAATGTAAATTACTCATTACTCATATTTGTTGTTTATTGTTTCAGATTGTTATTATTATAGGTTGACCTTTTTTAGTGCATAGTTAGGTATTACAAAAAAATATGAATGAAATGAAGAAAATTTAAATGGCATTGAATACAATAATGAAAAATTTAATGATGAAAGAAATAAAGAAAGTTAGTTTTAGAAAAAAGACGTGTGTACGCGTGGTATCAAGTTATACTTCTTTATCCACTTCCATTTTCTCTTTTGATTTCATTGTGTTTTTATCTAAATATTTCCTATATGTTATCTGTCAATATAATTACTTTTTTCTATTCTTTAAATTAAATAAAATCGTTGATTTTTAAGAAAATGCGCAATGCATATTTTTATTTATCAATTTATCGGAAATTTTTTAGGCATATCATTTTTCAAATAGACAATGAAAACAATATTGGAAATGGAAATGAAGTTATATTATTCTAATGTACTGTGATAAAATTGGCGCGTAATCAAATTTACCGCGATAGGCCAGTAAGTATTTTTCTGCGTTGATATGGGGTCTGCGCAGTCGTATTGCGCGATACACCAACGTTCGAATTCAGTTTGGTATTCAGAAATATTATTTTTATTGTTACTGTAAAGAAACGACTCTGTATAAAACGGCTTCCTGTATATCTCGTAATATTGTATTCATTTTACAATCAGCTTCGCATTAACATTGTTATCGATATTAAAATTGACGAAATTTTATTATACTTATGAATCATAAAATTCAAATGAATCGATTAATGTCAGAACGCGCATGTCGCTGTAGTCGGCAACACAGAATTTCGTGTTATAGATGGGAATACCGGCTTTCGATACGTTTCGTAAGAGACAGTACCGATGTTGGTAAGATTCAAGCGATGTATATATTTGTAAAACAATCTGATAACCGATGTTATTTAGTGCGTAGAGTGTAATTTTTCCTAATAAAAATTATTAATTTTTATTACGTGCAGAGTGCATACACATCTTTGTACTAGAGACATGATAAAATTGAGTAACTTGTACAATCACTAATTCTTGGAAATAATGAGTAATAAGATGTCAAGTGACGAACGATAAATGTAAATTTACGTATATATACAGAACAATAATATACAGTTTGAGTACTACTAATATTGCGCTGCATTCATGTATTGTTCGTTATATGGTTATTTAATATTATACAATAATTCTGATTAATGAATTAAATATTTAGCAAAATGTCGACATTAGGAATGTATGAACTAACTCATCCCGAATTACTGTCAGAGTCTGAACTTAAGGAAATATTAGAAAATGTAAGTGAAATAGGTTATGTTTATCGACAATTTTATTTGACTAAGTCCTGTAAAATTTCAATTCATGAATTAAATCACTAGTTATATAGTTGCAAATGTATTCATTAATGTATCAAAGTATTACTATTAATAGTTTTTCTTAGTAATTTAAATTTTCATTACCTTTTAAATGTTTTGTTTTAAAAAAACAGGTATTGTTAAAAATGTCATTATGCGTAATTCCCGCCTTGCGATCTAATGCTGCACTTCTATTATAACAAACTACATTTTGTTGATAAATTTGAAGTTAAACATTTTAAATTCTGATTGAAAGATAAAATGTTTTAAATATGTCTTACGCTAATATAGATATTTATGTCACATATTTATTAACTTTTTTATGAAGAATATTTATCTGTGTATACTTTGCTTATTTAAATATCTTCATTTGTTTATAGAGATGCATAGACTTCGATAATTACAAAAATTTATCTAAATCTGAATTAATAGAACTATATAAACGAGTAGCATTGCCATTACCTCAAAGGCAATCTGAAAACATTGATAATTTAGATACAAAGAAGTATACAGAGGCAATGCATTATATTAATGAATCACATACAAATTCAGTTTTTTCGTAAGTGAAACCATTTATTTTTATTTATTATAGAATGCACATATGAAATATTTTAATTACAATTGTTGTGTGTAAACTACATTAGGTTTATGTGTTTATTGTAAACATTTTCTAAATGAATTACTAATTACTTAAATAATAAGTTCTTAAAGAGATAAGTATATTGTAAGATAAGATAATTGTATTATATATAGAAGGTTAGTCAAGGACTTATAAATACCTCTTCTTTTTATCAGTTCTAATTTATATTACACGTATGATGTTTAATGATTTGATTTTGATTGTAATTATCACTTTGTACAATATTTAATGTTTCTTATTTTTCTTTTGTGTATTGCACATTTGGATAAAGTAATAAGTTTGTAAGAAATTTACTGTAATATTTCAACATTAATCTAATTAAAAAATTGTACTTTTTATAGGAACGATACATCTAGTACCACAACAAATCCAGATGAAACAAGAGAAGTATCTGAATTTTCTTCTGAGAGACCAAAGTCCCCTATGAATGAAGTTAAAGAAGTATCCAAAAAAATACGATTGCACAATTCAGAAAATGTTACAAAATGCAATGGTATTGACAAACGTATTAATGATGAAAAAGTTGATGTAAGTATATTATTAACTACTTTTAAATCATTTCTTTTTGTGGTACCTGTTCTGTACTGTATTTAACTTAGTAAAACATTAAATTTCTATTTCTAAATAGGTGTATAATATTAATAGCAATACAATATGTTAATGGCAAATGAAACATAAGAGATTACACTATTTTCTGATCTGTAATATCTACTGGATGATTCTTGTACAGTTTCTCTCTCCAAACATAAATATTAAAAGAAATGCATTATCATCTATCCCTATATCAGGAAAGTATTGCAACTGTTTTTAGTTCAGACGGTTCAAGATAATATCTGTTGGCAATGTATGCTTGGTATTTTACCACCATGTGATCATTGCTTGTCTGTCAAGAAAGGAAATTAAATGTCCAAACATATCCTGTTACATACATTAAACAATTAGTAATACTGCTTTTAATTATACTTAATATATATGTGTGTGTGCTATAAAGAACCAACACTATTAAAAAAGATGGAACACCATGGCATCAGCTAATTTCCATAAACAAAAATATCAAGCATAATATTAAAATTTATTCTTAAAATGTACATGTAGCATTGCTACACTTCAAATTACATCTCTAAATTAAAGTCTGTAGCATTGTTATCTGTAGCATTATTTGTCTGTAGCATTATTTTTTTACTCAAAATTATATATTTTTCAAAAATTGGTGATATAGTCATTTTAATTCTAGAATCATATTTGAGAAGAGAACCCTTACAAGAATAAGAAAGTAAATATTATGAAGATTACAATTCATGTTAGACAGTGTTATATACTAAAATGTTTCAAAAGAAATAATTAAAAAATTTTTATATATTTCAGGAAGCTCCAATGAAGAAAAGGCAAAAGATTACATGGCCATAATATTGTACTACATTATATATTTATAGTGTACAAAAAACATTTTTTTTTATGGGATATTTACTTCCATTATTAGCTATCAATAATAAAGTAGAGTATAGATCTTCACACATTTTGTACTAAATAATATAATGAAAACAATTTTGTAAAGTACATTTATAGAACATAAATAATTGTTTGATTATCATCTAAATTAAATGGAATTATAAATGACTATTTTTTGAACTCAAGTTCAACTCATACTTTTGAGGTAACCATCACTTCAATATGTGAAGGTTTTCCAAGGAGCAATATAGGCTGTGACTACAGGCTGTGAAAGAAGAACAAGGTGTGTGAAGGGCTTTATTTGTAGAGATGCCTCGGCTATATCAAGCAAAATGTTGATTTTACGTTTAATGTAATCTTCAAATCTACAAATTCTGATTTTACTTAAGTTTGTTTTACACGAGTTTAATACGAAGTATTAAAGAAAAACTTATTGCAATCGAATTGATATTTAATTAGATTTATATTTAATAATCAAAATCATTTAATTGTTGTAACTTCCTTGAGGACATTTAATATTTTATGATACTCTTCTATGATGTTATTGACATGAAATCATCATCTGAGGAGTGAACTTTACTATAAGATACTCTATAACTTAGAGCTGAGAATTCCGAAATTATATTTAATTCAACCACGGAAGCTTGTAATAATAAAAGGTGCGAATAGATTCTTTTTTATTTTATTTCTATTATTTATTATTTGAATAATCCTTATTCTCTCTCTTATTTATTTCTGATCAGATGAGAAATAATTAGTTACTGTGATTAATTGTGTTTGCAGATTTGTTCTTTTTGGAAAAAAAGTGATAAATCAACTTATACCAGGAATATAAGAGGTACAGCAGTGGATGAGAGATTCATTTTTCGACTAGAATGAACATTCTGCAAAATTTACACTTCAACGACGGATTAGGATCGAGAATTAATAGACAATAATCCATGTTCCTGAATTATTAAAACAGTTTGTGCTAATGCAAGAAGGATTAAGAATTTCTGGAGCACTGATTCTCCGAACCAAGAAGTTCGAATAATGATTTAATCGAAGTTATATATTATTTTATATATTTATATTAAAAATTTGCATAAGTTTTAGTTGTACAAGATGTATTGTAAATGGATTTATAATAATTAATTCGTAAGAGCACTTTTGTAGTTTGTACATCATCAAAATTAAATAAACATTTAATTATTATTAATTAATTGTTCAATCAACTAATATTCTGTCTAGCAATCCTAGAAATATCAATCCCAGTCCTTAAACGGGACAAGACAATTTCTACAACTTAAATTTCCCGCGCTTTTTCCGGATACCTCCTTACATAATATGTTCGCCTGATACAAAGTCCGAAAATTCGGATTCTCGATTTAAGACTTGTGGCGCCATCTCTTCGAGAAGTGCTGAAACTGGTCACACAGCGTTATCGACAGGGAAGTAAACTACTTACCGACACGTGGCGCCATCTCTTCGAGAAGTGCTCAAACTGGTGGTACAGCATTACCGACAGCGAAGTAAACTGCCTCACACCTGGTGGCGCCATCTGTCGGACAAGCGTGGAAACTCTTAGACGAGTAGTTTCAGCACTCCTCGAAGAGATGGCGCCACGGTAGAGTAAACTACTTATCGGCAAGTGGCGCCATCTGTCGGACAAGCGTGGAAACTCTTAGACGAGTAGTTTCAGCACTCCTCGAAGAGATGGCGCCACAGTAGAGTAAACTACTTATCGGCAAGTGGCGCCATCTGTTGGACGAGCGTGGAAACTATTCGGCGAGTAGTTTCGGCATTCCTCGAAGAGATGGCGCCACTTGTCGGTAAGTAGAAAAGAAAGAATAAAATACCGCAAAAAGGTGAAAATCTTTCCTGTACATAATAATACCGTTCTTTTATAATTCATTACAATTAACTAACAATGATTAAACGTTTATTGAGCTCTTTTAATAATTTACAAAAACTACAGTTCAATCTTACAAACTAATTACTATAAATTATTGTTACAAACCCATTTACAATACTTTTTATAACTATATCTTATATAAATTTATAATATAAATGTATAAAAGTGTTCTTGCAAATTAATTACTACAAGTTATTGTTTTAAACTTATTTACAATACATTTTATAACTACATCTTATGTACATTTACAATATAAACATATAAAATTGTTTTTGTAATCTAATTGTTGTAAATTATTGTTGTAAACTAATTTATAATATAAGTAATAACTAATCTGACAAATATCTAGTGATAAATTTGTTAATAATAATAGAAGATAAGTAATATAATACAATATTTCTTACTTCTACTGTTAAAATTAAATATGGTAAGATTTATTGTATCAGTTTGACCACTTTCTGGATAGATGGTATCATTTGACATTTATCAGCCTGCTGATAGAATAGATGGGGTCACAAGTCACTTACCAGTCTGCTTAGCTGTCGGTTATTCTACGGGATCATAGTTTAACCACTTTCTGGATAAATGGCGCCATAGGTCACTTACCAATCTGCTTAGCTGTCTAATAATAATGAATATGCTTCTAGTTCAATATATCTTACTTCTGTGGTACAATTATAAAAATGTTGTTCTAGAATATATAATAATCTCTGCTTAGAAGACAATATACAATGATGCATAATAAGTAATACCATACACTATTCTACTTTTCCTTCATTCTTTCTTCTGTTCCTCTGTCTTCTTATCTTCTTTCTATTCTTAAACAGATAGTTAAGCCAATGCTGATTAATTGGAAGAGATTCCTTATATTTGATTAATTACTCAAAGTCCTCTTCCTCTCTTCTCTCTTTAGGTACTTACAACAGAAAGAAAGATATGATTACTTTAACATAAATAATGATATTCATTACATGAAGCATTTTAGAAAATATTTAATGTGTATGCAACAACATCCACAAAGGGCATTAAAGTTGACATTAAAATGTTGAGGCGGTTTTGCAGCCCTTAAGTTATATAATAAATTAAGTAATATGCTACAAGAATGCATTGAAACATTGATTCATCTTAGAGGTACAAAGATATCTCGTCTGCGGAAAGATGTGCGTAGAATTATATTTATCAAATATCTAATTAGATGTCATTGTCCCTTTTTTTTAGTATTTCTCCTGTTAATGGAATATCGGAAAAATAATCGATAAGATGGAAAAGTGAATTGCGAGAGCATTCCAGAGCGGAGCATTCTGGCTGTTTAGTATTCTTCTCGTTATGTGCTCGCATGACGGAAACGTTACACTTACAACTGCGACTAAAACTATATGGAATTACGCAACAGTGAAAGCACAACGGTTTTGGAGCTGGAAAAATTATTGACCGAATTTGATCAAGTTTTCCAAAATTTGTGAGTGTCAATATATAATTATATACTTAATATCCTTTGCATATCCTATTTCAATTGATTCCACCAGCAAGGAATTAACGTTTCATATCGCTCACTTCTACCACATGCTTCTATTTTACTTTGATTTATGTTGATGGATGATTTTATTAATTTAATTAACGTAAATTAATTCTGTTGATCTTTGTGAAGTACTATTTTGTGAAGAACTTTCAAACTGTAACTAAAAACAATAAGAAGGAACTGAAAAACTAGCATTGTTTGCAAAAAAAAAACGTACGACGTGATCGTCTCTTAATCTTAAATAACATAAGTCTGTACAGAGACTACTGTAATAAAGTACACTTTATTATATAATGTGGCATAGTATTTTCCATTTGCTGGTAAGACAATATTTTAAAAAGTAATGCAAACAGGATCACAGGTCGAACTGACTTTTCATGCCTGTTACAGAACTAATATAAAAACGAGAGCGAAACTTTTGCTGCTGTGTCGGAACTGCGTGTCACGTACGCACCATCGGAGCTGTTTGCAATGCATCAGGGGCTACGATGAGCATCAATTCACTACGAATCACAACCCTGTGCCTACCTATAAATACGTTTGTCATTGGAAACCGTACAGTCAGTTTCTTTCTTAACTTTCATTCAATCGTTGGATTACCCGAAGCTCAAATCAACATGGCTATTAAGGTGAGAAAGAGTCTTGATGATTCCATTAACTAAGAATCATGACATTCAATACTTTACACTTAATCGAGATGTTCACTATTTCTACTAGTTACCCCGACACAATAAGTTCTGTATTTTACTTTTTTATAAAGTTTTAAAACTAGAGTTAAAATTCAAAGTCAAAATAAAAATAATGTAATTTACCTTTCTATTATAATCTTATTAATCTCCGTCACATGTATAAACAGCATTATTTTTCAACGCTGTGGCCGTACTATAATACATAATGCAAGAGAAGCGCGTTTGGGACACTAGGGTAGGATCCAACCGCGTTCTACCTAAAAATAACCACAATGCCCATATCAAAACAGGAATAATATCAAAATAAAATGTGTACCGTATCATCCTAAATCAGGGGTTCTTAACCTTTTTTGTGGCACGGGTGCATTCGAGATTGTAACAAATAGATATAACAAAATAGATACAAAAACACGCGGTGGCAGCTAATACGATAGTACTAATACACTTTGCTGCGGGCACATGTAAATAGTTACGAGGAAACATGTGTGCCTGTGGACACAAGGTTGAAAACCTCTACCCTAGACGTAATGCTGACACGAGCAGTTACGAATTCACTAAATGCAATGTAGCAGAACATCGTTTCATAATTTTACATTATGAATCTAATCTATCTATTGAACTCGTGTACTACTATAATTCTAACACTTCCATCTGTTACGTTCCAGCAAGTGATCATCGTACTGGCGATTTGCGCAATAGCGACATGCAAGGGTGGTGCGATTCCTCTGCCAGCAGTACCATTGGCCAAACTTGCACCTGTGGACCCAAGGCTTAATTACGACCCTCATCCGCAATACACTTACGCTTACGATGTGCAGGACAGTTTAACCGGTGACTCGAAGACTCAGCAAGAGACCAGAAATGGTGACATTGTCAGCGGTAGCTACAGTTTCATCGAAGCTGACGGCACAAGGAGGATCGTCGAGTACACGGCGGATCCCGTGAATGGATTCAATGCTGTCGTTCACAGGGAACCAGTGGCGGTTATCAAGCCTGTCGTGAAGGTTGCACCGGTGGCGTTTCATCCTTAAGGGGCTCTAAGGGTCGTTATTTATTTGTTGCTTCTTAATTATGTATTTATCCGCTGGGTTGATAACGAAAGACGAGCAGGATTGTCCTAATGGCAGATAGAATTCGTTCATTTCATTTAATAGAATTTTCAACATCGAATCATGTTTTCCTATAGCCATAATATCATGCAAGATACTATTGAATTTATAATAATACGGGAGGAATGTTGATATTTTATTCGCTTGTAATAGGATAAGAAATATGCATTTGCTGTTTTATACTACTTGCTATTGCCTAGTCATGTCATATTGTACATATTGTAATCATTTTGTAATACGAAACATTTTTATTAAAGTATTTTATAAAATATATAATTTTTCAATTGTTACTACCTTTTTCACCAGTTATCCTTGTTTTACATTGTGTATGTTAATTAAATTAAATACATACAATTCCTCTTTCTTGTATATTGACATGCACGTGTCAATATTAATTGGCAAATTAAATTTCTGTATATTTAAACAAACATATCTTCGCATAAAATATAATAAAATATAAAATATTCATTTATGATAACTGACAATCTTCTTCTACAAGTTGTTTTGATGTTTTACATTATCAATTTTGAAATGCTGTATGCTATCTCAACATTTTCATGTTTTTGTAACTTAAAATGTATTTTTTTTTTACCAGCAGCTATTTAATATATGTAGAAAGATGAAAATTGTGATACAATATATTTCAAGCAATATTTTCTAATGATAGAATTAGATACCAAAACATATTTATATTATTATCATTTCATGATACATGTAATTGAAATATATTATTGCTTGCAAAATTTACATCATGAAAAGGATTATCTCATTTAAAAATGTACAATTCGTACTTCTGACTTCTTTAACGTTATAAGAATATACCTTTGTGACAATTAATTTGACTTTGATACTGATGTACACCGTACATTGTAATTCTTATTACTATTATTGAAATATCTAAATGTAGAAGAATAACGAAATAACGACGAAATATTCTGCCTACTTTTTAGATCGACATCATCATTTTATCATCACTTATAATCATTCCAACGCGTTGTATCGAAATAATTCTTAACATGTAATGTATTTATAAAATTACTTATCATATAAAAACAATAAAATAGAATAAAAAACTTAAATGTTTTTCCATTCCCTATTCTAGTATATAATCTAATTAAAAAATGAAACAGGCATAAAGAAAAATAAATACTATTATATACTACTTTGAAAACATTTGGCAATTTTTAGCAAAATGTTTAATTATGGTAAATAAATATTTATCGTAACTCAGTTTTAAGAATAACAGAAGTAGATATTGCTACGAATTTTTTATCTGAAATTAATTCGACAATTATATGCATTGATTTATATAAATGTATATACACAAAATACATATTGAAAATCGATTGAAATTATTACAACTAACGAATACGTGTAGCGTATAATAAATATGGTTCTAACAACAAAGAACGAATTGACTACAAACAACAGCTATTGCCGTAATTCTTTCACAATACCGGGCACCATCGTTGCGAAAGAAAGTTCGACGAATTATAAATTGCCTATTGTCCTGTGCAAACAGCCACTTTATACAAATTGAAGGAAACGTATGCAGTAGAATAAGCAAGATAACAGATTCTTTTTAAACAGCAAAAGTGCATTGCTTTCTTTTGAAATAATTTGAAAAACTATTTTTACTACCTATTTAATGTTATATTTGAAAAATTTTAATGTACAGGAAATTGTACATATACACGTACAAAATTGGAGCAATTTTTAATATAATTTTTTTAATTCTTGATGATGATGTCGATATAAATATTGAGCAACGAAAAATAGGAGACAATGAGTGTATACATACTTAGAATTCGCTCCTTTCGTAATTTCGTCGAATAACCTCGTCGAATGACTTTCTTTGATGTATCGGCATACAAATGATGCGCACACTCACACTTCATTTTCACGTAAAAGTCAGCAGTCGTATGTTAAATTCGAAACAAAGTCTGCTGGCACTGTAAATATATTTTAAGAAAGTTAGTACATCATTAATAATTATTACAGCATTATCAATGTATCCTATTTTCCCAATAGTTTATCAATATAAAAAAAAAGCTAAAAGGAACATTATAGCAAAGTACAAAATTTTGTACGTCCGCAACCCCTTTTTACTGAGCGATGCTTCATCCTCCAGGTACCTTACTTCGTGATTTAAGAAACATTATGTAAATGATTTTTAAAGAAAGATTCTGATGTACATGTGTTTCTGTATGTGCTGGTAGTCGAAAAGATAGCATGTTCTTGAGTTTCTTCGAAACATTCCTCTCTTGAAGCATCTTTCTAAAAATCTTTCTGCTCCAAAAAATCCAGGATTCTTTATTCGTCTTGTCCTTGAATAAACATAAAAAATTTAGTCATTATTTCACGGTAAACTGCGCACGTGTTACAAATGTAGAATTGAGAGCTGGTGGTTGATTGAATTTGAAGTCGTTTCAAAACTTACGTAGCTTATGATGCTCTCTGTGAGCATAGCACGCGTCAACGAGTCCTTTCTGTTGCGCGGGTTCAATTTAAGGTGTTGCGGTGCGACATAAATGCTAATCGATAATGATCGCGCAATATCGTAAACTTTTGGAGGTGCGCGCACCTTTCGTCCAGAGGGAGGGTTCACGGTTTGCGTCCGCGGTTTCGTTGTACGACCTCGGGCGCCTCCGTATCTTCGACATATTGGCATACAGGTCGCGTGTATACACGGCGACGATATGAAGAAACATAAGCGTGCATAGTCATCGACCTGCGGCTGTAAGCATGTATGTACGTACATCGCAACGTTTATGAGGAGGTCGTCGAATGACAAAAGAAAGAGAGGACTAGGTAGACCAAATAAAAGAAGGAGAGGTTAAGTGGGGGTGGTCTGTGTGAGTGTGTAAGACGGGTAGCCCGACGTAAGTTTGGGTGCAAGGAATAGCTCGGTTATTGCTGGTGGATGACACGAAAACACTCACGGTCATCATGCGTATAAAAGTACGACGAATCTTACCCCGAGGCATCAGTCCTCTGGCGATCCTCTTGCAAACAAACATGGCTGGAAAGGTAAGGAGAGCTTTGTCTAAGATGCACACTGGTAACGATAGAATCACCTGCATAGATAGACTAATATATTTTACAAGTCTGCGATATATTCGTTATCCCTCTTCTTCTCGTCTCGTATATTTACTTCCTTTAGCTGTTTATTTACTTAAAATGCATCGCTCCCGTTGGTTTCCTACTGCTTCCTCCAATTTCAACCTTATCGCTGTAACAAAACACAATATATATAACATCTAAACAAACAGTAATACAGATAGAATGTACATTTTTCTGAATTCCAGCTCATCATTCTCTTAAGCTTGGCGGTCCTCTCCAAGGGAGCGGTGGTACCAGCAGTACCAGCGATTGCTGCCCCCGTGGTGGCAGCGGCGAAACTCGAGGAGTTCGACGCGGCACCCCAGTACAGTTTCGCGTACGACGTCCAGGACGCCGTGACCGGTGACTCCAAGGCCCAATACGAGACCAGAAATGGCGACGTGGTCCAGGGTAGCTACAGTTTAATCGAGGCAGACGGTACTCGACGCATAGTCGAGTACACAGCGGACCCGATAAACGGCTTCAACGCAGTGGTTAGCCGAGAACCAGCAACTGCCGTAGCCGCTATTGCCACGCCGTTGGTGTCATACGCACCTGCGATCGCGCCCTCCGCACCTGTTTTGCCGGCAGCACCTGCACCAGCGCCAGCCGTCCCATCCAGCGGCCCAGACTCTGACGTCGAAGTCATCGAGGCTAGGAATGGCCCTTTGGTGGCGGCAGCACCAACCTCTCGCGATGAACAACTGCGGCAGCAACAGGAGCAACAGTTGCAACAGCTCAGGCAGCTCGAAAGGCAGCAACAGGAACAGCAACAGCAACAGTTGCAGCAACTGCGACAGCTTCAACATCAATCCAGACTGCAGCTGCAACAGCAAATTCAACAACGTCAGCAACAGAGGACATCGCAAGAGAAGCAACAAGAGCAGGACCAGCAACAGCAGCAACAACAGTTGCAACAGCAACAGCAACAATTTCAACAGCAGCAGCAACAGTTTCAACAGCAACAGCAGCAGCAACATGCTGCTCCAGTAAGAGCTCTTGCCACTCCTGTACAATTAGCAGCTAAAGCACCGCAGCCAGTTAGACTGGTCAACTTGCCAGCAGCCAAAGCTGTTACCAGTTATGCGACTTATCCCAGTGCCTATGCATACACAGCTGCCTACTCGTCGCCTCTAGCCTACGCGGCACCTCTTGGGGGTCTCACCTATGCACCCGCCACCGCGCTCTTGTGAAGATCCTGCTTCCTTTTTTAAAGATTGTTTTTTTTTTATTTACGCATACACAAACCCGCCTAATTGATCAAATTGACGAAATTGTAATAAATGTGTCTTTACAATGAATTGTACGAAATTGTCTGGTCTCCTGAAATCCTCATATTTTGTAGCGCAATCTCTTGAACTACGGTTTCGAAATTTGCTTTTTTGTATGAAATTTAGAATTCGAGGAATTCTGAACCAAAATAACTGAAATCTCTTGTTCTGTTATAGTCGGTGTACAACAGATGCATACGCGAAGATGAATGTATATAAAACCATATCAGATTTGTTTCACCAGACGTTACAAAAGAAACGAGTTCTTCGATTTCACATTCCGCGAATATACAATTTCTCGAATCCGTTTTGTCCAAACTTACGAGAGAACAAATTTACGACGTATTAAGTAACAGACTGCAAAGAGACAACTCTTTCATTTACTCTTCAGACATTACAGTTTCTTATCGAACTAGCAAAATGATTATCCACGATATAATCGTATATCTTCTTCGATAAATGCTAAGCGCGATTTTAAAGCTGCGGTTACTTTTGCCAAGATGATAACACGATTCCAGATACACGTGGACGTATTTTTATTCTGTCCAACGTGATGTTTCGAGTCGCGATCATTGCGCCATGACAAACGGAGGAAGATTTATTATTCAACAGAGTCTGGTTTTGTTTGTGGATTGCATGAAGAAGCCCGCGACGGGGCCAGTGTCCCACTAATCTTCGTAGCCGCGGCATAATCGATTACGTCGACGCAACCTACGTGACCGTGCGTAGGCGTAATAAGTAAAAGCGTCGCGAGTAACGTCGATCAATGCCAGAGACACGCGGATCGATCACACGTCACGTTCATCCGCGTGAACTTTGCTTGATCGTGGCTGGTTCACAGTTACGCAAATCGACGGACGTTGCGACGACGCGGCGGCGGCGTCCAGCGGTTTTTTACGCAAGATAAATTTCGCGTATGTACGCACGCATGCACGCGTGTAACGCGATTCAACCTTCGGCTACGTGACACGTAACGGATTAGACTAGTGTTACACATATACTTGTCGTATCGCATTTTTATGAAATCTGACCTAGACAATTTCTTCAGGAAGAGCATTAGTTTCTCCTTTAATTGTGACGTTTTCAAAGATTGAAACAAAAGTGCGTCTCTGTGCTATTTTTCGTTCAACTCGTCTGTACTACAAACAAACGGGATGTGTCGTTAGATGTTGGAATATTATTTGTTATGATAATGAATATTGGAAGTATAATGTGCGTAACGAATAAAACGAGAAATGCTTCTTTACAAAGAAATGCAAACAATGAAGAATAAACACAGATATGATCATCCTGTTTTCATTCCTCTTAATTACACCTCAAATATTCGTTTAACTGGCTCTTCGAGTATAAATGGAATAATTTAAAAAATTGAGAACATTTGGAAATGTTCTTTTGTCATTCTCTACATTACTTATTACTAGTAAATATCACAAAGGAAAGAGAAACGTATGCTGGTCTGACATATCAGTGACTGTTACTACTGCAGATCTATCTACTCATAGATACTTATATTTCCACTTGTATCAATGTAGCATCAACTTCACGGCAGAATGTGATATACATACATGCACTAATGTATTTTGTACTTATATGTATGATTATGTACCTGCAATAAAATATAATTACTACGTAAATATCAAATACATATATAGATAATACCTTCACAGCTATAAAAGATATGAACAAAACATTGTTTGTATGCAAAATATCTACGTGAAATATCTTTAGGAGGGATTTACGGTTTAAAGAGAGAAATTTTAATTACCTGTATCCAGAAAAAAATGATCACGAAGTTTTTTAACGATATACATCAAGTACGTCTATATAATTAACATATACTTACATGTACACGTTTTATACTGCATTCAGATCGTTATATAATATTATACAATACCTAAATGACGTGTTTTCATTTTAAAATGTTCTCAATTTTCTGGAACAACGAGTCGTAACTATTCTTCCATATAAAGCAGCCACAATGTCGTCGGACTTGTTCTTAATAATAATGTAACTCGTTGAAAAGGCATGGAATGAAAGGTAAATAAGAACACTTTACATTCCAGAAAGGAAGAAATTCTTGGCGTATCCAGGTGTGACATTTCGGAGTCACCCGTATCCTAAAATATCCAACTGTTGCACATGCCAAGCGCCAATCACATCAATAACGTTGCATTTTTATTACTCTTCCATATTCCTTAAATAAAAATGTACTTGTTACGAATATATTTACATATTACA
Source organism: Xylocopa violacea (assembly GCA_963969225.1). Lineage (NCBI taxonomy): Eukaryota > Metazoa > Arthropoda > Insecta > Hymenoptera > Apidae > Xylocopa > Xylocopa violacea. The sequence goes on from CAXAJV010000004.1 coordinate 30,980,408, forward strand.
CAAATACACACACATACATACATACACTAAATCCTTCTAACCATTCATTCAAATAAGAATTACAAATTAAGAGTACAAAATTAGGTGAAAGTGTTGAATGAAAAATCAAACAGTGAAATGAAATAGGGGAAAGCATCGACAAAGAGTGATATTATTAACAAAAAAATAGAATGATAAAAATTGCGATGATCAGTCAGCCCTTGAGCAGAGGCGAAAAGGCGAAAGGGTCCAGCTGGTCTTGATTTTGGCGAACCGGTTACATACCTGTTCGTACACGCAGTTCAACTTTCACCGAATAAACTAGGGCTGCAGCCGCGGCCGTCAAAGTACCGCGCCCAATGTCACGATGTGGCCCCTTGTAATCGACGTCTCGTATTACGTCGCTGGCTACAGAAAAAACTGGTTCATTTCTACCGAGACCGGTTAAGGAAAGAATTCGACCAAATATACAATGGATCGCCCGCGGGCGAGATACGAGTCCGTATCCTCTTATTGATTTCAATTAAGCCGTGAAACCATTCTGTCTCGATATTCCTCATCCCGCCCAATTAATAAACTGATCATTTATCCGATAAGGAGGAGTTTAAAGAAGGATGCTTCTGTCGATGACTGGAGCATCCCAACGACTGAATGAAGTTGCCGCTACCAGTTTCGTGATTGAAGATGCAGCACATCGGGAAATAAGAGAAATTTAAACGCTTAATTTGCTAAAGTTGAAGGGTAATGTTAAGATTTCCAAGAATTATTATTAATTTTTACACGCTTCTTCATGCCTTCCCTCACAAACAAGCGGATATTAAATTCTGAAACAGGTTAATAAAAAGATTAATTATTAATACAGATCAAGTAATTAATTTTATTTATATCGAATAAAATATGAATATGTGAAATTTGTCTTATATATTTCCTTTATGACTAAATTTTAACATTGAATTGTTTTTAATTGTTGCTTATAAATAAGAGAAATATCACCAAAAATGTAATTAAAATTAATTTTGGAATCTTTCTGCCGATAAATTAATTGTACGAACAACTCAAAGACAAAAGGTATCTTTGGTTTACAATAACTGTGAAGGTAGTTAGCTATACATATATATTTAATTTAATAGCTATCACTAACAAAAATTGAATCCAAAATTTGTTTTAAGTCTCTTGTAAATTTCGACAGGTTCATTCGTAAATAGATTTGTATGGTAAAACGAATGTGAAAGCTCACGGTCCCGATACCTCATTGCGAGCAATCAATTTCCGATTGATAACCTAGTCACGTAAACAGTAGAGACGACTGCAGGTGCTATCGTGACCGGGATATATGTCTTTCTTCTATGGATTAAAAGGTTACAAGGCATTTTTTCTCGTACAACAATGAAAAACGAACCGCGTCTATTACAAAAACTCTTCTTTCGTCGTCGGAATACATTTTTCCTGCAACAATTTGTCCATTAGAAACAATTAAACTACGTAATCGGTATCTCATTTGGCTAACCGTGCGAATAAATTACCATCACGTTATAATCACGTAACACGATTAATTGCGAAACGCTGAAGCGACCCAGAAAATATATTGCACGTTCCGAAATTTGAATTTGAGATGAAAACGAATTGAACAATAAAAATAGCAAACGATATAAAATAATTGTAATCAACGTTGAAAAGTTTTTCAAATGACATAACGTTACTCACATATTGATTTTTTATCATTTGATTTTCGCAGAAAATTTAAATGTAACGATTAGAATGCGCATTAATGAATACTCCGCCTTACAATACAAAATTATGTATTCCTTTCGGGGATTAACTATAGAAAGTTGTATGCTGGTTCGAGCTTCTGGCTTTTTCTCCTTGTTTTGCAATGATTTTTACTTTTTTTCTATTCAACCTGCGTGAGCTGTTACAGAAAGATTCCAGAACACGTCCGTCGTGCGTTCACCGCCGAAAAACTTTATCATTCTGGTTCACTTCTATTACGTAATCATTTAAATTGTGGCGGGGAATTCGAACGCCTTTCTCCCCCCGTAATGAGTTCAACCCATTTAGAGCGAGATAAATTTCATCGTATACACGATCTGGCAATTATCGTGCTTCTTCTTGTCGCATATTTACGATTTTTTAAAACTGTGGCTTCTTCTACTTATTTCTTTTCACTTGTAACATTGTGCATTGCTATTGTTATACAATTAATACTAGTATTTCTCTTAAGAATATAACTTATACATATATTAATATTTAAATATAATATATTACTTTGTAACTTGTAAAAAAAAGTTGTTCCTTAATAACTCGTTAACATTTAATGTTTCCTTTTCTGAACAATTACTATGCAAGGATGCAACAAATGTTTTGTATTAACGCAATTCAATGAATGATGATAAAACGGGGCAAAAAATAAAAATCAAACAGGTCGAGTTATTTGTTGCTGGTTGAACCAGTTTTTACTGGTGGGCGTTATCCTTCGTGACGATTCGCAAGACAAAAGTAAACGGGCGTAGAAATTTGACGGTGTTACGCGGATTGCGTGGCGTTCGAGAAAGAACACGAAAGTAGAGAAAGTGGGCCAACCTTGTGATCACCAGAAATAGCTCGTTGATCGAGCAACATAAAATTGAAACGCCACCCCATGCCCAAGGTTACGCGATCATACTATGTATGCTTCGTACCATCGAGCACATTCCAATCGATCACCTGGTTTCTCGAGCAGAATAGTTTTCAATTTATAGAATCAATTTATGATCAAGCTCTTTCTATTCTCATACGATTAGCTACTCCTATTTCCTTGCTACCTTTTGAATTATTCTATCAAAACGATAACGCTATTACAGTAATTTAAGTATAATAATATTAGAGTAGTGTTATAACATTAATACAATCATACCGTGAATGATGCATTCAACAAGGAAGACAAGAAATAAGGAGGCAAGGAGAGAGGAGAATTCAACGAGCGTATACATTTGTAACGATTTTAATCAGTCACAAACAAATGTGCTAAAAAAATAAATAAAAAAATTCAGCCTGAGTCGACAGCAACGTGGACAAGACGCGGGTTAACGTTTAGAGGTAGTGGGACGCATAAGTCAGAGCCGGGGCTGCAGCGTACTTGGCGATGGCTGATTGCGCGGCGTATGCGATGGGGGCTGGGTGCGCTGAGTAGGTGAACTGAGCGGGTTGCGCTGAGTAGGCGATTTGAGCGGGGTGCGCCGAGTAGGCGAATTGAGCAGGGTGCGCCGAGTAGGCGATTTGAGCGGGGTGCGCCGAGTAGGCGACCTTGGCAACCGGTGCAGCAGCATAAGCGAGAGGTGCGTGAGCCACGGGGGCAGCGATCTTGGCAACTGGAGCGGCTATGACTGGAGCAGATGCTGCATAGGTCAGAGGTGCAGGGTGAGCTGCTGCGATGGTTTTGACGGCGACTGGGGCAGCTGCGACGGCTTTCACGGCAACGGCGGCGGCTTCTTTGCGGACAACTGCGTTGAATCCATTGACTGGGTCAGCGGTGTAGTCGACAGTGCGTTTGGTTCCGTCAGACTCGAGGAGGGAATAGCTGCCTTGGACGACGTCTCCATCGCGGGTTTCCTGTTGGTTCTTGACGTCACCGGTCAGGCTATCGTGCACATCATAGGCGTAGCTGTATTGGGGATGAGGGTCATAGTCGGCGTCGACTGCCTTTGCCACGGGTGCGACCACTGCCTTGGCCACTGGGGCTGCTACTGCCAATGGAGCAGAGTAAGTCAAGTGCGCTGCTGGAGCGTAGGAGAGAGGGGCAGCCGCGGGTAAAATTCCAGCGTTGGCAGCGGCCACAAGGGCGGCGAAGGCGATGAACTAAAAAAAACAAATACAATTATTGTTAGACAACTTCTTGGTAATAGAAGATTTTTAATTATTTCTATTGAAATAGTAGACAATTAATAGACAATGTATAATAGACAGTGAAATAATAGACAATTAATAGTACTCCGATAGAGTATCGAATCGAAATCGTGTTCACTTCGAATCGTTCGACTGTGAAGTATTGTACATGTAAAAGTTGGTCGTCAGGATAAGTCGATATCCTTCACCTACCTTAAAGGCCATTGTTGAGAAGATTTGGTTGGTTTGGATCGACTGAGCGACTGATGATGTCCAACGTTTATTCGAACTGCTTTATATACTGGGCGATTGGCCTGCTACCATTGTACCCCCCTCCAAATTGTTCAGGTTTTGCCGGACTTTCAAAGTTTGGTAGCAGATCGCGTCAGCGTTACCGCACTTGAACTTGGCCCGTCTTATGAGAATAGGCTCCGTAAGGTACCATATGTTCACCCTCGATCTTGCTTTTTTTATCTCGTAGATATGCTAGAAGCTACGAACTAGCGATCTATCAGTTGCCAGAGGCTGATACCATCTGTAATACAATTAATTTCTTTCAATATAAAATGAATAAATTTTCATAACAATTTCAAACTGTGCTTATTCTTTTTTTCAATTCACTCTCTTCTACTATTAAAGTAATAATTACCAAAAAAATAACGTCTTGCTAGCAACGTGTTTCTAAATACTAAATGAACGGTAATACAACCATTTTCAACGTTTTTGGTAACTTTGCTTTAGGAAAAAACCACTTTATCTGTTATGTAATATTCTACATGCTTTTGCAGTGGACAATCGAGGTCAGCTTTCCCAAATATCATTGTGATACATATTAATTACTTTTTGCTAAACTATTTTTTTAAATATTTAGTAAATATTTTAACTAACCATCAAATTTAATTTCTACAACTTAAAAAAAAAGATAGCCCGTATACATAATATAATTTAAGTTTAATTAAATTTTTACCAGAAAAATATGCGTGAATTGAGATTTTTTCTTTGTTGTCCTGTGCATTTTTCTTTTATATTACAATTCTATAATATAAGTTCAAATAGTCTCTCTTTTAAAGTAAAATTGGTTCACTTTGGTCTAAATTTTTTATTACATCTGTCATTCAACATCGTATTCGTGATGTTCCCTTTTTCTTTTAGCCATTTCTAGCAAAGACATTACTGATCATGCGAAATTCTGATTCTACGAAACCTTGCCTGGTTCAACGATCTCTTGTAGTACATTTCTTGAATGTAAATTAAAAGAAATATACTGGACATTGTTACCAACATCAAATATAACTCATCACTTTATAACATTGAATCAAATTATTGATAGGAATCTACAAGAAATCTTTAAATATCCCTAACTCACAGCAGCAGTACAATTACTCGATTCAATCCAAGTCAATCACCAATCAAAGCAAATAATTCCACAATCTTATTTCATTAGCCTGAATAGAATTTACTTGTTACATTCCTTAAACTGTTACAGAACGACTTGAATTGAATTCGTTAAGAGCTAATCATCCTGAATGAAACTTCATTTCATTGCTCGTAGCATTATTTAAGAATTCCTTGTGTGTCGAAGCTCGATCGGGAACCCCTTTCATTTCGAGAATGCTGGCATTTCGGGTAATTCAAGTCTCGTTGAAATTCAATATCGGTTGCAAATCGATTCTCTAAATTTCTCCAAATTCGGAACACCAGCCTAAAAAGAAACCAAAAATAAAGAAGGAAATACTAGAAGAAGAATAAAAAAAGAAGAACTAATTGGCAGCAGCTGTTCGCGAAACTTTCAAGCGATACGTGTCAAACCGGGCGCTTTGGATCCCGATCTACCTCGATCGTTGCGTCACGTCTAACGTTACCAGGGCACAAAGTGGAGCACTTTCATAAAGAAAAAATAGGCGGGCCAGGCCCAAATCGTAAGGCTCGTCTGATCGATATAGCCCCAGGTCATCGAGGAACTACTATATCGATCTTGATCCAGAATTGAAATCTCCGCCTTCAACAGCTCCCGGCTAAGTCCTGCCTGAAATACTATCGCACCGTACACTAGTTCGTGTGAAATCAATGTCACAATCTGAATTTAGGTCTTCCGCACTTGTTGCGTACTGCCTACTGGAATTTTAATGTCTCCAGATTTTTTTTTACACCGCATTTACTTGTTCGCCTTGCTAATCGTGTAAAATTGTGGTGAATTTTGGGTGTACAATCAGGAACTATTGTAAAAAATTGTAGAGGAATCTGTTGGAGCAAAAATGAATTAAAAAATCTTTTTAACGGTACTGGAAGACAAATTTCTTTTCTTCAAAAGGGTATATATGGATTTTTAGAAGTTTAGAGGATAGAAGAAACGCGCGAATAGAGAATCAATGGAAAGTGCACTCTACTACAGTTTATGCTATTGAGGAGGGGTGACAATAATGTTGCTCTAATAAGTTAACGAGATACGAATTTCTCTATACACCATTAATCGTGCAAAATTCGATCAACGTTACGTCATCAACTTCTTACATCACCAGCATGTAACCTCATTTTCTTCTTATTTTTTTACACCACGAAAAAACCAGTTGATTCCTCCAATTATGGAAGAACTCAAGGTTGTTCGATACAATTTTTTACACCAATGACCTATAGTATATTTCGTACTAAATAGTGCGTTCATTTCAATTGCTGGCTCTTTATATATGTTATAGCGATGGAAAAACTCGACACATTTTCAATGTAAAGCTATTTTGTCAATTTCATTAGATAAAATTTAATTAAACATATACTTATCCTTTCAACTGCTTCCAAGAATTTTTTAAAATGAATGTCTGAAAATAAATTATTGCAAAATTACATTATGATATGATACAGATAATAATAAAAATTGGATATAAATGTGTCATATGAGCATTCCTTTTATAATTATCTGTTTTTATATATAGTAAAAGGTAACATAGAATTGTCTTAAAGTCAGCCGTTTCTGATGCGACTGTCTTACGCTTTGAGCGGATGTAGTCTAGACGTCTTAAACGTGTAAATTTCAATCATTGTTAGAACCTCTATCTGTTATCTCTCTAAGATTTTAAGTATCTGGAATAAATATTCTTGCTCTATCTAGATTATGTGTACTTTATTGCATCCATATCTAATTTTTGTTCACCTAAAAATACGTAAAAATGGTTAAAATACATCTCTATAAACACGATTTACTATTCCAAATTTCTCCATTTCATTACAAAAAGAAAGCAAAGACGTAGTATGCACACACACTTTGCACTTCGTTTTTAGTTCCCTTATATATAATTATATTCCTCAGTCAATAGTTAGTGGAATTTATGAAATATATTAATATTATTTAAAATTAACATATTTAAAGAATGAAATTATATTATTGGGTTAACCTCGTGTGTTTCGCTCGAGCACGTCAAGAAAGAAAGAGAGAGGACGGATGAATATAACTTTATAATAAAATCGTGTAAATTTCATTGTCCCCTTCAGCATATTGAAAACAATTGAAAAACTAGTATGCGCAACGAATATCTTATTCATAGAGTATATGTCGATAAGTTGTCTTCCAATTCTCTCTGCATAAAAACGTTCATTTTCTCAATGTATCTAAAAAGAAAGAAGAAATACAAATTTCATTTATGAAGTTGTTTTCAAAATCTACAAAATAAATTGTTCGTTTCACGTATAATAAGTAAAATGTACAGGGAAGAAAACTGATAGCGCGTTTCCCTCGAAGAGAAGTCCAAGGAAGGATTAAGTAACTCGTGGCAAGGACGTGGCCTAGTCGACGGAGACGGTGTTCACGATGGTCCAACAGCTATCGTCGCTGATCGAATTGTTCGTGTTGGGCGTGGTCCGATTTCTTGCTCAATTTTGTGCCACTCTGCGGCCGCAAATCGGGTGACCGTCGAAGGTACCGTCACCCAATTACGTCAGCATGCCCGTGGGTCCTGGTCGCGCGGTATAAAAGCCGAAAACCACCCGTCTGTGGTATCATTCGCATCACAGACACACAGATCAAGAGATCTACCAATCAAGCAAGCTACAATGGCCTTCAAGGTATTACAAGAACCAGGAATACTCGTAACTCGTATCGGGGGCACTTTTAAGTTTTTCCCTCGCCTTATCCAAATTTCACTTTCAATGCGCGATAAGAAAACTTTTAACCTATATTATTCCGAACTTGTACTTCAATTTCTTTAATTGAACATTTTTAAGCGAATTTCATTCCTTTCTTTTTCTTCTTTCTATTTCTTTTTTTCTTCGCAAAAGTAAGTCAAATGAGAATCCTCGATGTATTTTCAACTAACACTTCTTTATTCCGTGTTCACGGTTGAAAGTAGAAAGCACATTCACGTCCCCAATTCTGATAATCCTACGTGTATGATTTGGTAATGTTGCTCTCATTAACTATTTGAAAACCTTAGATGTCGGAGAGCACTTCCGCTGATCCATCCGGATATATAATTTTACTTTCGCCACTCAACCTGTAATTAATAAACACCTAATTGTTTAACAAACGTTCGACCAAAGATTCTAACAGAGAACTAATTTGTTTACAGTTCATTGCCTTCGCCACCCTCGTAGCAGCCGCCAGCGCTGGTATCTTACCCGCAGCTCCTCTGGCCTACGCCCCGGCTGCGCAATTGGCCTACTCTGCCCCATTTTCAGTGGCAGCTGCCCCCGTGGCCAAGGCAGTGGCAGTCGCTCCCGTGGCTAAAGCTGTGGTAGCCAAGACAGTGGATGCTGACTTCGACCCTCATCCTCAATACAGCTACGCTTATGATGTTCACGACAGCCTGACCGGTGACGCTAAGAGCCAACAAGAAACCCGTGACGGAGACGTTGTTCAGGGCAGCTACTCCCTCATCGAAGCTGACGGAACCAGACGCACTGTCGATTACACCGCTGACCCAGTCAACGGATTCAACGCAGTTGTCCGCAAAGAAGCAGCTGCCGCACCTCTTGTTGCCGCCGCTCCAGTAGCCAAAATCGCCGCTGCTCCAGTCGCCTACGCCGCCCCCGTCGCTAAGATCGCCGCCGCTGCTCCAGTCGCCTACGCCGCACCAGTCGCCAAAATCGCTGCTCCCCTTGCCTACGCTTCACCCATTACCAAGTACGCCGCTGCCCCCCTCGCATACGCCGCACCAGCCCAAGCCTACATCCACTGAATCTGATCTGTTGTCTATAGGAATAATGTTTGTCGAATAAAATGAGTCTTTTTATATAGCAAGTACACGAAGTAGTTGTATTTTTTAAGTTTAATGCACTTCCCTTTGAACCATTTCAGTATCGCAATATGAAACTGCCTCCATCTGCATACTTAGAAGTACTTAGGAATAGATGGAGAGAGATCCGTCATACATTTACGTTAGCGAAGCTAAAAGTATATACAAACAATAAAAGGTGTTTACATATGGAAGAGATAAAATTTGTGGAATAGAGAAAGGTTTTTGCAAATTTTCTTTAAGATAATACAATCAATATTTTAGTGCGAGCACTCGCATCTGTTCGTAAGAACGATTCTAATTTTTGAAAAATATAAATATCATAATCTTCCTTTCAAATATATATATGCTCATATAATTGTATGAAAAATATTGAATACTATATGAGTACTTCCATCTTATGTCCGAATCTATGTGATCATAATATGCGATCATAATATGTCATTCATTAGTATCATTCACAAAATTTACCTACTTTTGTACCACGATGTCAGTATTCAATAATAACAGTGTTATATATCATAATATACATATTCCATATTTTGTGTTTATATATTTTTTATAACTATATTCTGTAAACATTGTTTTATAACTAATCGGCTCTCCCTGCCGATTGCATAATGACGATACTATTTGTCATTCCCATAAACTGCAAATTAAAAATAAATGTATGAACTAATACATAATGAGAAAGATGAAAGGGTTGCAAAGTTTATAAAAAATAAACACACCTAAACGTATTGCATGAGAAAAGGACATGAGTAATGACACGGTTCTTTTACTCGTACTTTCAATCGTCCTTACCCCTCGTTAAGGAGGCTGGTTTTCATTAACAATTCACGGACGGATGTCGGTCTCCAACACTTTCTCTGCCAGTGCCAATGTTGCTGGTTACACAATATAACCACGCCTCATACGTATTGGGCCGTTCGTGTGTAACGCACGTAATGTGAGTCGTTGCGTTAATCAGATTTGTACAATGGTGCAAACCTTGATCCACTTACGATTCGACGTACTCTCTTTTACAAGCATGTTCATAATTTTATTGTCCGTAATTTATTCATAATTTATTCTAAAATGATAGTCGATGGACTAATAGGTTCAAAATATCTAAACTATTATAATTCGTACATGAACAATTATATTAACCCTGTAGTATCGAAAAAAAAATAATAAAATATTCAAAGAGGAAAGAAAATAGTAATGAATTTATCTCCATCGTTTTTCATAAATATGAAACATATAATTTAACAATACGATGCACAGCCAAGTGAAAAAAATACGCTGTTAAAGTAGTTTAAATGTTATAAGAGTGAATACAATACATATTGTATAAATTTTATTTAATATACCTAAGTATGACTATAGATATATTACTTTGGTGTACAAAAATATATTTTTTGCACGATTGTATACCTGCGTGCATTCTTTGAAACTGTCAGAACATTTTAGAACTTCTTTAAAAATAAAAATCTATACATTTTTTTATGTAAACTGACTAAATCTTTGTTTTTGTATCGTAGTTTCGTAAACTTAATTCTAATAACGTTTAATAATAATACCGATAAATTAGATATTTTACCGTACTAGCGACATAGTTTGAACATAGTTTTTCTTAAACTAATTATTAAGTATTTTGTCTTTTAAACAATATGAACTATTTACTTAATAAATCTCATATGAAATTCTAAAACAGTAGTAAAGAATATGTTTTTTTAAATTATATATTTGTATCACCTTTTACTCTTGACTTTCTCTTTGCGGTGGTGCCAGCCTAAGAATTATGAAGTATAAATATATTAGATAATAATCATCCACTTTGCAAAAATTATATTCTAAGAACATAATTTCATTAAATTTAAGTTATGCTGAAACATTAAAATTAAATTTTACTATATTTTTGGACTGACTCACTGATGAATTGTTATGTAAGTTTCTTCATGGATATTCGATGTATCTAAAGGAGTCAAAAATGTGAACTGATTTTGTGGATGTGTTTTAGTATGTTCCAAAAGAATATCCAATATGACTCGTCGATTTACTTTATCCTATTTAAAATAGTGAATGTTATATTGATATGAATATATTGATATATATTTTAATGATGTTTACTTATATTCAGTATTGAATATATGAAACATTTATGAAAATATATATACCATAAAAACGTCAAATTCATCTAGGAAATAGAAAGGTAATCCAGTACAATCCCAAAGTGCTAAAATAAAAGCAACCGTCGAATATGATCTTTCTCCACCTGATAATGATCTTGTATCATTAATAGGTCTATTATCATCATTTGGCGAGTGTACTTCAAGTTCTAGTACTTTCCGTACATGATCAATTTTTATACTGCCCTAATAAAAATAATGTAATTAAAGTATCTGTTCTTTTAATTATAAAACAGTAATCTCTATACGTACCTTTTTATTTCGCAAAGTGAGTACATTCGAAAACGAATTTTGGATATTTTCTGCATACTTCATCTTCATTTCAGAGAATGATTGTCTCCGGACTTCTAGTCGGTTTAGATGCAACTGTAATACACACGTAGAAGTGTACATATATACTTTGAATAAATACTAATGTAAAAGTACACGAAACGAGTGAAATTAAACAACTTACTTGGTAACTTTTTTCAATTTTGGAAATTAAATGTAAATCTTTACCATACTTTGCTTCCTTTTGTTTTAATTCTCTACGAAATTCGTCTACACGTCCAAACTGTTGCTCTATTTCACAAATCTTCTTTTTTATATCACTATGTAATCTTTCAAGCTCACTAATAGATCTGTAAAAATATAAAATTTTGTTTATGTTAGGTAGTTGAAATGTTTACTATTACACATTAACTTAAATTTATTAACCTTTCCGTATTTATTCTCTCACATCGACTTCTAGCATTAGATAATGCCTTTTCTGTACACCTTCGCTGTTGTTCAAGTGTTGCTGTTGCATTCTGCAAAGCTTGTAACATTGCTTCCGATTTCTTTACGGCATGACGACTTTTTGCGTGCAATGCCTCTTTTTCATTTTGAAGCTCTTTTATACTTTCCTACATAAAATATAATAGATATGTAGTATGCATAAACGTACATATCCTTTAAAAAAAATATTAACGAATATAAAAATTATTATCTTTTGGAAAATGCAAAAGATTTCCCTTGATAAGTAAAATTTGTCAATATAAATTAATCCATAAACAATCCATTACACATTTATTTTCATACCATAAGGTACAAATTTTTTGGTTGTAATATATTTCTTCAAATTAAACAGTATATATTTATAATAATCCTAATTTTAATGTACCTGTAAAGGAAAAATTTTTGAATTCAAATTATATTGTAGCTGTCTGTGACTTTTAATTTGTTCCTCTAATGTTTCAACTACTTTTTGGAGTTTAAGAACATTTTCTTTTAAACATAACTCCTCATATTTGCTTTGACGTAATTTCTCCTCTAATTCACTTAGTTCATTTTTCTGTGGAAAATCAAATGAAAATTTACGTAACATTCAATTATTAATTAAAAAATATTGATGTTCGGATATAACTTACAAATACAGTTACAGATATAGCTTCAACAGCTTCAAATTTATCTTTTAGATCACTAATGCATGCTGTAAATCGATTTTTAGCAGCTAGAAGACTTGTAACTTTTGTACCAACAGACCTTAACTCAGAACATGTACGTTTTTCTTTTTCACAAGCTGTTTTGTACAATTGCATGGCAGTACTTTTCTCATTATTTATGGTGCGAAGTTCTTCTTCTAGTTCACTGCTCATGAAAAAAAATCACAGATTTCATAACATTATAGTATAAAAAAAATAAGCAAATACAAAAGAAAAAAATAATTTTACTTAATAGTATCTGTAACAGAAACTTGGAGAAATCTAGCTTTTAAGTTACGCGGTCCACCGTAACTTCTATAATGTGGATCCGGAAAAAATGTATCGCCTTTTTGAGTGAATGCTCTTTTACAGTTTCGTGGAACTTTAGAAGCATTAGACATAACTTCAGCTGCTTCTTTACTAGTCGGAATTAATAAAACACATTCAATTTCACGTTGGTCAATTAGACAATTGGCGACGACAGGATCCGATATATCCATTGCATTCAAAAGATTGGAATAACCTGATGAAATGGCACAATGAGAACGGACATCGTGGACCTTGAAATATACACATTAATATGCATGATGCATTATATAACATATTACAATACAAATTATGCATAATAGTTGTCATACAGCATAATAAAATTTGCTACATATGATTTGTGGAGTTCTTTCATTCAAATAGATTTCCTGCATAATTGCATTTAATATTTTGGCGTCGTGACTGTTATCTACACAAAATGTACAAAAGATCCCTGCCCCTAAAAAATTCTCCACAGCAGGTGCCCACGCTGGATCTTTCATTTTTATATATGCTCCTAAGTACAAATGAAAATATATAATAAACTAAACGAAAGTTGTTTATATTAAATAAACTAAATAGCTGTCACATTACCAAGTGGACCTCGTGGTTTCTCTTTAAATTGTCCACTACTATATTCTTCATCAATTCTTCTTAAAAGACGTGGTATATTCTGACCAAATACAGTTAATGCGTTATCAGAATGTTTTTTTCTCACATTTATTTCGCGCTTAATGTTCTCTGAAATAGAATCAAATATTATTGTAGCTTTTGATTATTCATTTCTCTGCTTCAAAATGTAGTATTAAGCAAATACATCACTAAAGTTTTATCAAAAGTATGATTAGTGTATACACACACACAAACACTTTTTTCCCCCTTTCCACTTACCTGTACGATTTTCACAGGAACTGATTTTTATTTTTGAAGATTGAATTTCATCTAAAAGGCGCATTTTATCATGTTCTAATTGCATGTGATAAGTTTTCTTGGTCCGTAATAATGCTTCGGTTTCCTCTAATTTTTGTTCCAAATCAGTAATCTGTTGCATTATTTGATTTCTCTCACTTTGTTCTGCGTTATCACCACTAAAAATAAAATAAAAATATAATAAATATTGTGAAATTAATAGAGCATACATATAAAAAATATATTAAACCTTTCTAATCGATGTATTTCTTTTCGAAGTGCAGTGATATCATCCTCTAATCTTTTAATTTTATTTTGGACAGAACGCCACTCTTGCATTTTAATGGAAAGTTCATTTTTCTTTATACTACATTCTTCTTTGGTTTTACTATATGTTTCAGAATCATTATTAACTTCTTCTTCTGCTTGCTTAATTTCTTCTTGTAGTTCTCTGTGAACAAGAAAAAACAATAGTACTATGTTGTATGCTGTAATACAAAATATATTAATAACATAAATATATGTACATACAACATGACCCACATGAAGTATTACAAGTTTTTTTTTGTACACTATAAAAGATAAATGTAAACTTTTTCCTGATATTGTATCATTCACTAAAATCTTGAGTAGGATAAATAGAATATTGTTGATAAGTTTTCAGAGTGGAATGCTTTTGGAATTATACAAACCTTTGCATTTCACGAAATTTTGGAATAAAAGAATTATTCCTCTATTGAGCAGTAATTAAATATTTTATCATGAAATGCCGATTTAGTGATGTATAAAATAATGTATTTCATATAATTTAAAAAGATAAAAGTTGCATTGAAATTTGGAATAAACAAATTCTGCTACATGTTCAAAAACAACAAAGATGTTTAAAAAATGTAAAGTTACTGTTCAAGTCTGTGCGTAGTTTACATTCTAATAATAGGAATAATATAATCATATAAAATATTCTTTAAAAAGATAGTTCCTAAAATAATCGTTTCAACAAGATGTAATAAATGATTATCAAAACAATATTAAAGAAATACTTTTCATAAGACACATTATCAGAAAATTACATACCTCCAATTGCTATTTTATGATAATCATACTTATTTAATTTACATGAAAAATAAAAGTAAAAATAAATTCACTTGAAAGAACAGATATAAAAAATTAGCCTGATAAACATAAAAATGTTGACCTTCTGAAAATTTATTATAACATAGCTTAATTATCCTTAATGTACATTATTAACATTGTTATTAGAATTTGTTTCATTCCATTGTACCATTCGGATTAATTTTCTTATAAACACTAGCTTTTTCAGGAATATTTTATACTTAACTATTAATAAAAATAGTGATTAATAATTCGTACTGAATTCTTTTATTTATTTCTCCATCTTTTGATTCTGTAGATGATGCTATGCTCTGAAATTGTTTCAAATCATCTTCGCATTTCTTAAAATTTTCATCAATCTTTTGTAATTTCTTTTCTTCTGCTGTAGCCTACATAATAAAATTTTAATATTTTGTATACCTTCATCAAAAGCAATATATTATTTGATAAAATTAGTGTATATAATAAAATTATAGAACTTACAGTTGCCCAAAGTAATTCCATTTCAAGGGAATCTTTTTCATCACGAAATTTATCAATTTCTTCTGCTTTCTTTATATTCATTTTAAGTTGCTCTATCTCTTTTGTAGTCTCAGCAAAAATCTATACAAAAATTTTTGTATGACATGTATGATATAAAACCATCTTTACTAGAAATACAATAAAACCATACTTTGTTATACTGTTTTAATTTTTCATACTCTTCCTGACATGTTAATTCTGCTTGTTTATAATTGCCACCAATTATGTCTAGTAGTGTTGCTTTCATAAATAATTCATACTTTTCTTCTGGTTTGGATGATATTAGAAATGTCCTTGATATGTCTTGATTCAATATCGAGATAGGATTATCTATTTGGATATTCAGTGCTCGTAATATATTAACCAGATCATTTCGTCTGGTTGAGACAACATCTCCTACATAAAACAGTTCAGCAACGGTTCATTACAAATAATATTGAGTGCAAATAAAAGCTAAATTATTTATAAATAACAAAACAATAGTTCTGCAAACCTTTCCAATTCTTTAATTTGTAAGATGATACATTTCCAATACTTCGAAAGACCGTTATGACTTCACCATAGACATCAGGTTTGTATGCCATAGGTCCTTTATTCAATAGAGTTATTTCAATTGTAGCTGAATTTTTTCCTTTCTTTATGAAATCTAGAAATAAATTGAAAGAGTTACATTACAAAGGAAAAAGTTTCTAATGTATGTTATATGATATATTGATACTTTTAACAGATGCTCCACGGTTAGTAACATTAGCCCTAGCACCAAGACCAACTGTTAAAGCTGTTAATATTGCACTTTTACCACTTCCATTACGACCAACAATAAAATTGACATTTGGATTTAATGTTATTTCAAAGGCATCATGGCACATGAAATTTCGAATTAGAATCTTCTTTATTTTGCCTGCTTTACACTGGAAAAAAGTAAAAATGTAAATCACACTAAGATATAAGAAAATGTTTATTAGTTGCTGTGACAAATCACTCATTTTAAACAGGATATGATGCTTTTCCTGTTCCCGAGAAAGACAAAAATAATTCTTGATACAAATAATTAAGCAAGATGTAAAATATCATTTTATACTCATATTAAAATAAGAATGATACTAAAATAATAAGATATTAATCTAAATTCTGTTTTAAAATTGTTATTAACTTTAACCACTTACCTTATCCGTGAAACAAAAACCACTTTCTTCCTCTCTTGATCGTTTCGACTGATATTCTGTTGATTCTATAGATTTCCTTTTTTTGTTATTCCTTATGTTATTCTCCATAATTTCATAAACAATTACGTTCTAGACATATGTATAAATTGTATATATTCATTGAAATAGGCGCGTAATATTAAGCTTTCTAAATATTACTTTTTCTGCAAATATTTATTGAATTTGTTATGTATGATCTCGAATCATTACATAAATGTTATCTATTTTTGGTAAATCGAAATAATACTTTCTTTTAGAACGTAATTATTTGCAATCAGATACTATATTTCACAAAATACAGTTATGCACATGCATGTAAACTTTTCCCGCCCCAAAATACTGTCATTCTTTTCGTTTCACATATTGTCATTGAACATAAAACACATATAGAGAAAGAAATCTTCCGTTAACGTTCTAGTAATACTATCATAAGATGGCACCCATATTTAAAAATTCAAATTAAATTGAGATTGAAATGCATTTATTTGTGCTTAACAAACAAAATATTATGGAAAATATATTAACCTAAATTACGATAAAAAGATTAACTAAAATTAATTGATATTGTTAAAGTTATTGCTTAATATCGTTTAATAAAAAATCTCCGTTTCGGCAATTTATACGTTAGGAAGATACATTTCTTTATATACAGGGTGTTTAAAAATTGTGGAGATAATGTAATAATTTACAGAAACGGTTTTTTGTTAAAAACAACGAAACGTTTTTAAATTATACAGTAATAAGAACGATCACATAAGGAAATGTAAGGATAGATAGGATAATTACAATATTTTGTTACGCCGTATGATACGAAACGAACAAATTGAAATGATAGTCATCCAATAGTAGATAGACTTTATCTAGGTAACTCTAGGTAAGCTTATTTTTTATTGGATAGTCAGTTTACAATTTCCTGTACTGCTCACGGTTCAACATAGTCACTAGCACTAACTATACCATTCGATGCTTCCTACGGATTGTTTTTCCTCACCACCTGTTGCACAATGCTTTAAAATTTGAACTGCCGTCGCTTAGTGTCGGTTGATCAGATTGCATGGCTTGTATTCGTCACTGAAGTAATTGAATTTTAACATCGTCTAATACGCGATGAAAGTAAATCTGTATGTGACTGCAACCTGTTGATATATGTTAAAATATTCCGAAATTTGTTGCACGTTGTTTCGTGAGCACACAACATTTTATTTTAGTTTCTATATTAACTGTAAATACTTCACGAAATAAATAAACAATAATTTTTGTGAAATGAGCGATTCTGGTGATAATGTTAAATATAAATGGACCCCTGAAAGTACTTCATTGTTAGTGTCCGTATGGTCGGATAAACAAGTACAAAAACAACTGGAATATACCTCGAAGCCACAACTTATTTGGGAGAATGTTGCACGATATATGAAGAAAAAAGGGTACAATGTTTCGGGTAAACAATGTAGATCTCGAATGAAACAAGTTTTGGTTTGTTATCGTGAGGCCAAGCGAGCAGGTACTCGGGCTGGCGTAGAACAATATTATGAATTAATAGATCAAGTTCTGAAAAACAAACGTATAGAAGAAAATAATATTATGGGTATAGACACCGTAGGTAAGAAATACTTGAAAATAAGTATTAATATATTTCTATTATTGTATTTTATTTGATTTCCCTTCATAATAGTCTTAATTACTAAAATTAATTGGGTATCATTTTGTATAAGTATTCCTCTCAAAGTTGAATTGATCTAAATGATTAATTTAAACAATCTCATTTTTCTATTAGATGCAACACTAAATATTAAGTCTCCACCAAAAGAGGTGAAAACAAATAAAAATTTGCAAATGAGACACAAATTTCAAGAGCCTGTACCATCTCTTCACCGTACAGAGGCATTATCACCCACATGGACATTAGGACGTAAGAATTACATTTCATTTATTAAACAAAATCTTAAATATGTTAAGTCATGTACTATTTTATAGGTGAAAATGAATATCCTGATTCTCCCGAATCAAATGAAACTATAATAGCTCAGCCATGTAGAGTTTTTTCTCCTACAAGGGATGCAGCTATTAATACCGGTGAACATTTGACTCGTATAGCAGCAAAATCAACCCAGTGCAATTCTTTTCCAACAGAAGAACTCTTATGTGTTAATTATAATCAAAATTTTGTGCCAAGTTATAACTATGGAGAAATACCATTTCAAAATACAGTACAAAATGTGCAAAATCAAATAATTCAAGAGAATATGCAGCAAAATCAAAATTTACAACAAAATCATATGTGCAATAGTCGAAACATGTTAGTAAATAATTTAAATTATCAACATAATTTGCAAAATTTAAATCAAGGTCTGACTACACAATCTGGAAATGTACAAGTTAATCCAATGACTGTGCAAAATCCTAACTTAGAGCATATGATTCAACAACGAAATCAAATGCAACAAATTGTGCATGCAAATAATCGTGCAATGCCTCAAGAACCATGCAAAGTTATGTTACAACAAAATTTTGCAGGAAGATATAAACAGCAATATGGTAATTTATTAAATCATATGCCTGCTATAGTAGATCCGAAACCACCTGGATGTCTGTCTCCAGATTATTTGCCAGATGTATCTCAGAATTTAAATGATGCTTTCTGTCAATCAAAAAATGATGACAAGTCACATAATTTAAATGAAAGTTACAACAGAACTACAGAAACAGCAGCAGTGCAGAATCCTGAAATCTCTGTAATAACGAATAATGCAACATGTAATGATGATAGTCTGCTAGAAATTTTTATGGACTTGCCCACTCCTTTAGAAAATGATAATAAGTCGAAAAGTACTGCTGTTAATACAGATAATATTCCACATGTGCCATTAAGAAAAAAGAAAGCTCAGAAAATAGAGGAACTTGTATTAAGTGCAATCAATTCTCAAAATGAAGTTGTTAATAAGGTAAAAAATTGCTGTTGTTTTATTAGCTTCAGTAATCATGAATTGATTTACTGATTCTGTAATATTTCAGATCCTTGCTGCGCAAAATGATATGGTGACAAAATTTTTAGATATAGACAGAGATCGTCAAAATCGACTTGAAAATCGCTTGGACGATTTATTAAAAGTCGTTCATACTTCTATGCTTACAAAGCAAACTTCACAAACAGATATCGAAGTACATCCCCCAGCACCAGAACCTACAATAACTTCCTTAGTACCTCCTCCAAAGCCAGGTGCTGCACCTCCAAAATTAGACTTAGTTCCTCCAAAACCTTGTCGTGTACCCTGTACAATACCAAGTTCTAATATTGAATTAATCAATCAAAATACAGTATCAACAAGACCAGGTGTAGTTTCGCCTATAACCAGCCCTGTGAAAAAACCTGGTACTATATGGTCAAAATTGGGCCCAGTATCGCAGTCCCCTTTTGTGAAAGCTCAGCAACGATTGGGTATACAACCTGTTGTGCCTACAGAAAGTCGTACTCAGTCATCGGCAGAAAGACGTATAGCTAGAGAAGTAGAAAAAGTTATGGATACACAAACTGTGATATTTGAAGCTAAAAAGTTTCTGCAAGCAGAAAAAGAATTGGAAGAAAGAATAGAAAATGCTCGTCTTGAAACGACAATAAGTCAGACATTACATGCGCGTAGAAGATTATTTACACAAAGAGAACCGACTGCAGCAATGATATTATCTGCAGCATTTTTAGAAAATGAATGTCGCGCTACCGAACAACTGATGAGTTGTTATGATGTTTCTAATGTAAAAGATACGAGTTTAAAAAATATGGATGATTTATTAGCAGGTCAAGGAGAAAGTTATGAACGTTTAAAACAATTAAATGTACCACCTACTTATGTATCTATCGAACCTTGCGATACATCTACGCCTGCAAAATTAGGAACTATTTCTACTACTACTACTACTAATAACAATAATGAAAGAATATCTACAACAGCACCTAAACAAACAATTCAACAGTTAGCACAACTTGTAATGAATTCAGGAAGGTGGAAAGATGCTGGAGTGCAAAGTAGGCAACAAAACCTTGAACATGAAATGCAATCAAATGAACAAAAGCATGAAATGAACGTACAAAATGAGCGTTTCATTTCACATAATGATGCACCTACAGTAGGACAGTCTAAAGTTTTATATAAAAGAGGCGAAACAAATAGTGACCAAAACTATGCTCGAGAATGGATGATGAACAAGTATGGATATCCAACAAATGAGCAAAAAACAGCATATGGTTCATCGTGCAATGTAATAAATCAGAAACCTAACTTTCCTATGGGTTGTACAAAATCAGCGTTAAACACTGGAAATTTAAAACAAAAAGATTTGAATGGTGAATTATGTAGACCTATCGGTTTCAATGACAACATAGTATCCGATCGTAAACAAAGTGTACGTTTTATGGATGAAGCGCTTGCTGAATTGCAACGAATGTATATTGAAACAATGTCTAAAGAACAACAAGAAATGAACGATAGTTTGCCATATGTATTAAGTAACGGTAATGCGCTACCCCTTGAAAATCGGCAGATGATTGAAAAATATATCCATGAAGTAGTACCAAGAAAACAATTAAAAGACAATAAAGATACTGACTCTGATAATGATGATGAATTTTTGGATACTACTGCTACTATGCCGGTAATTGTTCCACGTCGAAGTTCTCTCACATCAACCGGTACTGCATCTACCGAAACTACGCACTCTATAAAATTTACAAAACCAGATAATTGCATAATAAGTTAATTGTAAACATATAACGAAAGTATAATATCTACTATTTTGCTTTTGTTTTAAGTACAATTTAGGTAAGAAACAAAATGTTCATAAACATTATAAGCAGCTACTATACATTGCTAACAAAATGCATTGCTGAAAGCATAATGGCAAGACAAAACTCCGCTCCGTCTAATTGTACGACATAACTAACTGAATTTCTTCCGTTGACTTATAAGCCTATTTTTTTCAAGGCAGTCATAGAAATAAGGACACTTGTATTGTCATTACTAGCCAATGCGAGAATATCGACAAATCGAATAATGCAGCATTATATGAAGGTGTCTCGCAAACAGTTAGGCAGAGCGAAAGCTTAAGTAATGGCTAGTAACATTATTTTTTAATTTACAATAATATAGTAAAGGTAAAAACAAATTTCCAATGTATAGCTATACATGTAGCTAAGCTAGAATTGAGTTCACCTTGAATGACATATTTGATTAAAAGTATGAGACACAATGGATATCATACCTACTTTTGTGCAATACATTTTTTCTTATAATATTTGCAAAAATGATAGTTGAAAAGAAAAAAAATATTTGGATATCATGATAATTATGTTACTACTCTATTTTAGTAAATAATAATATAGTATGTTACTTTAATTAATTATAAATGTTAATTTTTACTAAACAAAAGAGTACTATATATATTTTTTTCTGCTTTATATGTTTAATGCAATAATAAGTTGTACCTTTGGTGATAATTACTCTTGATGTTATTATTAAATTGAAATGTTAAAAATTGTAGTCCATTATGTATACATTATACATATTAATTTGTTACAAATTATGTTTATGCTTAAAATTATTAGTTGAATCTCAATGATGCTGAAAATAAAAAAATAATCAAGCTTAAACTGTAATTTTAAAAATGTAACTTACTGCTAGTGCTTCTATACCTAAATTGCAAAACAATAGTTTTTACGCACAATTACCTTGACACATTTAAATGATATATTCATAATGAAAAACGATGTTAATAAAAACTGCTAAAACAATACAATTCAAATTTTTTATCTCCAATTACATACGCTATATTAAATTATAGTGATAAAAATAAAATTTTTATGGTAATAATATACAATAATGTATAATTATAATATACAATATATTAATGCTTAATAATAATATAATTTACTGCGATAAACACTACCTAATTTATGAAATTAAGCGTTTTAACCACGCGTATCAGCATATATATACATTATGTATATTACAGTATATACAATAAGAGTAACGCTAGTCGAGAGAAAACGTAATTCAGAAAATTATTGTAATTAATATTATATTCGTTATCACACGTGTATAAAACCTGAGATTGATAATTCCATCAAAAGAATTAATGTCACGTTTATACGACAGAGATAGTTTTCCACTTTTAATTACATATATGACATTTTTCAAAAATTGATGAATTTAATTTTTTTTTTAAATTGCTAGATGGAAAGATGCTTAAGGCAATCAAGTTAGTGGCTATCGCCAAGTTGTCAATGACATAATGACATAACATTATATAACAATATTATAGATGCTTAGTCGCCGATTGCTTTAAAGCAGATGATACCATATCCAAAGAGAGAATTAAAGAAAGTGAGGAAAAGTGGAAGTTCAGTGTGAATATGTAATGTTTGATCTTAAATGTGATAATATTATGTGAGTATTTTCGAATTATTTTTTTTTTCAGTTTTTATTCCCCATCTTTCGGTACCAATCACATAAAATAGTAAATATATAAAAATAGAACTAAAAATTTGGAATTAGTCTCATTAGAAAGAGTATAATCAAGGGTCAAGAACATGGCCATTAAATAGTGTTATCACAGAATCAACACTATTTTCTGCATCATAATCAGATTTTATAATAAAATAAGTAAATGGCTGTGTGGCAGCAAAATCCACTGGTAAATCCAAGGACAATTTCATCATAACGATACCTGAAACAAATGAATCATACCAGAAATAATGTACAATTTAATCCATGTTTTATATTCCCTGTAATGTACAATAAGAATGTTTTAAATATATGATTCTATGATAATTGCAACATACATGCAACATGCACATTATGTTAGATGAGTTAATAAGTTTGTACCATGATATGTATTTATGCTACATTTTTTGGAAGACGAAGATAAAATTTATAACTTAATAGTATGAGAAAAATGGCTCAAAGCACAATAAACTTTCAAAAGTTGGTACATTTAGAAAAAATGGGTACAGTGTCAAGTTCTGAGGTATAGGTACCATACCACTTACAAATCAAAGTGTATTAATACATACAATAGCATATAAGTACATCATTGTTTGCATGCAATAAAAACAAACCATTGCTGAAGCAGTTAGTCTAACTTCCAATAACTTCTAATGTAAATAATTTACTAATTGTTTCAATTTAACAGAAACTAAGTTTAAGATACAAACGTTTCTAGTAAGTAGAAGTTTGAAAACTTTTGTCAACTTCTGAAATGCTGTATAAAAGCAGATGATTCTGCAGCATTTATATACATTTTACGTGAAATTTTTGTAGGTAGTACATGTAAATTTATCTGTAAATATTCATATTTTTCTGTAGGTATTTGCATTATATGTGAATTTTCTGTGAACAGTCAAAGTATGTGCACTTATACATTACTAAATTTACATAGAATTATGAGCTGATGATAACTCTTTTCCACTTAAATATCCTATAGTGCTAATTTTTATATGACTGTAATATTTTCTTAATAGTTATATTGCTTGAGCTATGATTATTTTTAAGAATATATTACACAAAATTGATTGCAATGATGAATTTTTAGTAACTTCTTTAAAAGAAACCAGGGATATGTTTCAAAACTATTTTTGGTCCTTGTACTTATACAAGCACTGTGAATTCTTTCCTGATAACTGTTGTGAAGCACACAAATTTGTTTAGAGCTATTTTTTCAAATAATTGATCTGTCAACTAGATTGTAACTACCATTTTTTCCAAAAATATAATTTTTTATAGTTTCCCTTTTGGATTAAGCTATTCAGTACCCACTTTATTACTTTATGCATTGGAATCATTTTTATTAACTATAATGCACCATAACTTAGTGTATGTTTGTGGTTTTGATAAGACAATATAGTTCAATAGGAACATTAGTATATTATAAAAGTTCCAATGTTAAGTCGGTAGGTATAAATTATTATTGTAATCATTACTTAATATATGAATGCAGAGTATGAAAGCATATGAAAGCATTTCGATAGTTTTTGGATCGATAAAATTATAAGACCACTTCAAATTGTGCAAATTTAACTGATTAAGATTTAATAACATGTCCTCTAAACAACAATAAATTTATACCTCCCATCTTGATGATACTATAGATGAATGGATGATTCACTGACATTTCCACTGGAATTGTACCATATAATACTGTGACTCCTAATTCTGAAACAATGATAATATTTCTCTATCTCTAATAATAGTAAAATGACTTAAATTTTTCTTTGGTGATATATTTTTGTCTGTTTTATGTATATAATATTTGAAAACATAGTCTCTTAGTACATATTTTATAAAATACTCTATTTAAAAAATCATTAGAAGTTAGTTGTCTTTAAATATATATTAAAATTTGTAATATAATTATTTATTTTTACATAATACATAATTTTTATGGAAAGAGCCATTTTTAAATTGTACATATGCTATAATATTCTGTTATCACTAGAAGAGCTTTTAATTTTATACCTTTGGCCACTGTGGACTAGATTTAATATATAGTTTAAACAGACTAAATATTCTATATCTACTATCAGCAATGTGCAAGGAAAAAATTTGTAGTAAAATCAAGCAGAAGTTGGTTGGTGAATGTATCCAACAAATATTGGAATAACACTACTATCTTCAGTGTTTGGATTTACTACTCTGACAATACTATAAAGGAAAGGGTGGTCAACGATTATTTCCATCTGGGATGTCAAGCAGCGTATTTCAATGTCTACACCTGAAACAAATTTTATATTGATTATCCTAATTTCAATTAAGTAATGCTGCTTCTAATTTTGTTGCCTAGTCTTATTATGCAGAATGATATAAACTGAATTTATTGTAACATACATTATGACAAAACAAATGCTAATTAATGTGAAAATAACATGCTTTTAAATAATGGATTTATGTGAATTACTATGACTTTTAAAATTATCCCTTAAATTTTTTACTAACAGTTACAGAATGTCTGGTATACAAAAATGAATACATAAATGATTTCTAGTTTATAATTAGAAGCAGATACAATTTACATGATTATTTATCGCCAAAAAGCAGATAAACAATTACAGTGGAAACTGTATAGAAATTATATACATAAAAAATATTTTATTGTATCTTGTACACAATATGTAACTAACTATAATTTATTATAATTTTGTTCTAGATTTAAAATCAAATTTTAAGTCACCTCCAATGTATATAAAAAATTATTCAACATTGGCATATTAAGGTGTGTACATATATATATATATATATATGTACTTTCTTTTACATGTAAAAAAATTTATTTAATAAAATCAATCGAGCAACTTATAATAAAATTGGTAAAAATTAGTGTAACAGTGCACAATACGATGTATGCTATTCATTCCTAATTCGATTTCTAGTGACATAAAGAAATACAACTTTTTAATATAAAAAAATCAATATTAATTATACCATTTTTAAAACATAACTTTTGCTAAGAACAAAGTTACATTGTTGTATCTAACGATCGAGAGGAATGGTCGATTGACGTGGAACTCAATGGGCATCGGTGGTGACCATATGCTTGAAAGAGGCTTTATACTGAGACCTGCCACAAGCAATTAATAGTGAATTACTCACTTAAGCTACAAGCATGAACTAAATAGAAAAAATTGTATCACTATCATATTCTGAATATCAAAAGAGTATCCTTGTCATTTGGATATTAATTTGTGTAGAAAATATGAATATATTAAAATGAATTTAAGTACGAGAGCGAAGAAATTATTAATATTACATGTGATTTTTTGAAAGGAATAGAAATATTAATCGTGTGAAATAATATGTGACATAACCAAAGAAATCATGCAGTTGTTTTCAACTCAATGACTCGGCCTTTGAAGAGAATTATGTTGTCATTCCTTGCTGTAATTGTATAAAAGAATGGCCCATTTACTCGAAAGTCTTCTAGGGACGGGGACGCGAAGAACGCAATCTCGATTTCTGTCGAAAAAAATTGGAAATTGTTATCAAATGGAAAAGAAATATTTGTCTTAAAGTGTGTTTAATTCTCTATTTTCTTCATTGCTTTCCCCTCCCTTTTTCTATGTTTTTTTTTTCTTATCTATTTCTAATAATAATTATAGAATAGTTAAAAAAAAACAATTAATTTACGAATATTTTATGATAATTAAGCCATACTAAATTAATCTTCTCAGATCTTTGACATACAAAAATATTGAAAATCTGTACCTTGCAATAATAATCAATTTTATGCTAAGTGAACTCTTTTTAGACTATGATAAATAGTAGTATTTAACAGTTCGATAAAATTATATTTAGTACCTACTTGATTTCTCTGTTTATGATACGTATGTTTTATATTTCACAATTAACATTTACACAAAGGCACATAATGACATTATTATACAACAAAAACAAAAATACATTAAACAAAACAAACAAAAAATAGGAAGTATTACTTAATTAGCAACCCCAACATAGGGAAGCATTTTAAATTACTACTTACATACATAAGCACATTATGATTCATCTATTGGGCATAGTATACTTAACTTTACAGAGCACAGAGAAAAATATTGATATCCAATTTCTCCAAACTGTTTAATAACTCAGGAGAATCATAAAGTGGAAACTGAAATTGAGCTAGGTACTACTTAATGTAATATAACCTTGTGTGAAAGTATAAAAATTCTTTGAATTATACTTTTACTATGTGCTACAAATTAAATCCAAATACATAGATTACATACATTATTTATACATAGTTGACATATTATATTATTATATACATTAATTTTATTATGCAATGATATCATTAATTTTACTAATGGTACATGCAAATTTAATTACTATATTTTCAAAATTATTTGATGCTCTTAAAGACGAAAAGAAAATATAGTTTCTAAAAATTTGTAGTTTGAATAAAAGAGTTTTAAAAGTAGTGCCATGCTTAATTTCAAAATACATTATGCAAGGTAACTTCTATTTACTTACCAGTAGCTGCAGCAGCTTCACTACCTTCTTCATTAACTTCGATAAATGCTTTCTGCAAAACTTTACTAATATATAAGTTTTTATCAGCAATTCCAGAAAAGTTAGCAAATGCACCAAATGCATCAGTCAAACCCATCTGTGTACAATAATAATTAAAGCATAAAGAATATACATTTTTATACGAATTACATATTATATGAGTATATATGCGTATATATGTGTATACCTTTTCTAAAACAGAGTTAAGATTTATTTTACTTTCCACTTTGAACTTTGGTAAATATAAATTTACTTCACGTTCATATCCTTGATTTAAAATATTGGCTAAGTTTACATTTTGTAATTTTTTTTCAACTTGTGCCAATCCATCAATTTTATTTGGAAGAATTATAACCATACTCAATTCATTGCCCTACAAAAATTTATCTGTTTAATTTTACCATTTACAAGTACCTAAGTAATAACAAATGCAACAATTGCAATAAGCAAAAATCCATTTAATACATTATAAGCTTTTTCTTTGAAACTTACCTTATAAGGTATTACAATGAATTTAGCATCTAAATCAGGGAGTACACCATATTGGTAAGTACCTTGCCTATACATTGTAGGAACATTTTTTACTGTATTACTATCAATATGGAATGGCATATCCTTTGTGAATTCAGGATTGAATTTATTTTTCCACTGACCCTTAAAATATACTGCATTAACTAGTACTAATGCTGTCAGTTCACTCAGATCATCTGTTTAAGAAGAACATCAATGAATTCTTTTATCTAATTTCCAATTTTCATTAATTGTGTTTTTACAAAATTTTCAATTACTTTCTATTTTTATAAAAAAAAAAGAAACTTGAAAAAGAAAATTTACAAACCAGGGGTAAAAATATCTTTAATAAGATTATTTGTATTTTGTTGAACCCATGCATTAATAATATTTGCAGTTTCTTGAGAGTTAGCAAAATTTACTGCTTGTGTAACAGAACGAAAGTAAGTTTCTGTTAAATTTGTGTAAGTTGGTTTCACATTAATATCTTTAGATGTGAAAATTTTATTTGCAAGGACGAGTTTATTTTCTTGAACACTCTAAATTAAAGTAAAAAAAATATGAGACATATATAATATAAATTGAAAATAAGTGTGCAAAAAATGTTTTTCAAATAAAAAAAAAAATTAATATTCTTACATTAAGATTGTCAATAAGTGCTTGATAACCAGATGTGCCAAGGTTATTTGTAGATGGAAGATGAAGCACTTTCTTAAATTGATTTTGTGTTTCTCCACAAGCTCCATAAGCAGCCATAGCAAGAACAACAGCCGCACTGAGCGGGGACATTATAAGATTACCTGAATTTTCCTCTGCAACATTCTACATAAAGAATTTCTATTTATATAGTTTATTTACTTTGAACAATTTTTTGTTTTAATTAATAATTTATTTTTTTTAGATCAAATTTGATATAATCTCATTATTAAATTTGTTTACCTGAAAGAATGAAGAAGAAAACTGATTTGTGCCCTCTGAAACAGTCTGAAGGGCTTGGATGTTACTCTCCGCTGTTGCCATTGTTTTTAAGGCAAATATTGCTACCAGAAGAGTTTCTAGAACTGGAATAATTTATTTCTTTATTATTATATATTGTGCAATTGATTGTAAAGTTTGTTTTGTGTTATTAATGTTAAAATATGTTTAACACTAACAACACTATCAATGTTTAACATAATGTACTCTTTAGTAAATTGAAACTAAGATCAAATTCTTCACATATAGTAGTACAATGTATCATATCATGATGAAAATTTGCATATTATTTTAAAACATACGTAATTTCAGATATAACGTCGAATTGTCACTTACGCATTTAGTAATATACGTATGCACATGCGTACAAGGGCAGGACGCGTAAGCTATTCGAATACAGCGGTATTTATTATGCAGACCCTACGATTTCACAGTTCAAGGTCCAAGATTGGTTTCTCGCGAAAGACTAAATCGCCGAAGGACAACAACTACGTGAAATGATTAACGAAGATCCAAATGAAGATTTCAGATAACGTAGACATACGAAATATACAAATGTTTCTACACATATTTTTTTCTCTATAAATTTGCGGAAAATAAAATAGTACTATAGTAACATAATAATAATAATAATTATAATATGCACATTTTAACAATTTTATCTTGCCATTTGATTGAAATTATATTGCTTAATTCGTAATATCATTATCACTTTATGTATTTTTATCATAAAAGCTCACATTGATATTTATATAACTTTATTAGCTTTCTAAATTGCAAATTAATATATTATGCTACTAATATTATTAATATAAAACAATTCCTTATCCTTTAAATCTATTTTAGTTATACAGTAAATATAAATTATAATTATCTTCGACTTTATCATGTTTATGTTATTCTCTAATTTCATAAGCATTCCATATACGTATATAATATCCGTGTAACATAGTGTTTATGTAAACTTCGACAATCAAGTAAAGAGTAAGTATGCATATTTACGATTTAGATACGGAAAAAAATCTATATATACGTATGCAAACTCTTTATCTCGCAAAGAGGTATGTTATTTAATTTTTTTGTATAAAGGTAGGCAAGAACATTTACCCAAATGAATGCGTAATGCCACTTTATTAAGTACTCGTAACTATTGTGAAGTCGAATTAGATCGATTAGTTAATCGTTCATTATTTATTTATTTAATTAGTCGAAAAACATATTAATGGCTATCTTGTAAAAAGAATAAGGCATTACGTTGTATTCAAATTCCGATTAAGAGAAGGATAATTTGTACGTATACACACGATATATGCACATGTATATAAATATATGTGCATGTAAGCATAAAAGGAAATAAGTTCAATATTTTTCGAATCTCGTTGGGGAAATCCCATTAACGCATGAATACGTGTTATAATGGTCTTGTCTTCAACACATTTAATGATGCACACATACTAGGAAATGTTTTCTACATTAGTTTACTAACAGTTATCTGTTTATATGAGGGTTTTTCACATGGCATCAGAAACGCTGATGAAGAAGAAATAAAGCAAAAAGGAATAAAATCTGGTCACAAACATACTTATTAATTCAATAAAAATCATAACTAAGATTATTCACTGTTATTAAAAAATCTGTAATTTAATAAACTGTATCAATAAATTTAAAATAATTGTGCAGTTGTAATCTATAATATCTATCCTACCATTCAATTAAAATTATATTATATATTCTATTAGTTCGTGTTAAATCCGTTGAAATATGATACAAACAAAAAACATGCGAAATCTAAGTGTCTGCTACAAACAGGTCTAAGATAGAACCATTTAAATATAATTTTTCTTATTCCCTCTATTACGCCTGATGACGTGATCAAATGGGAATACCAAGATGCGGTATTTATTTCCTATGTACATGTATGTACGGTACGTAATAACAAATTTATCGTCTTTTATCTCTTTATGGTAACAGTCGTTTGAAGTATAATTAATCATTTTAATGAAAATTATGACATCAATGTGTCAAATTACAACTGGTCGCTATTATAGACTGCTTTTTTTTTCATTTATAGTTATAATGTCGCATCAATATCGGATGGTTATAAAAATACTACATAAAAACATTTTTTGTATCATATATGTTTATAAAACATAATTTATTATAATATAATGATTTGGAAGTCATTTATTTGGTGAAAAACACGTGTAAAAATCAGTAGCATTTTTTTTTTAATTTCGTATTATATATATGATGTTAAAGAAGAATTGGTAGACAAACGACGAGAGTTCTTTTTTTTATCATTTTCTCCATTAATATATTCTTACGATTTTTATAATTTATTACTATTAAATACAAGGAATGTCTAGGAGGGAACAGAATATATTTAAATCTGTGTTACTCTTTTTTTCTTTTAAACAAGATTTGGAGTCACATCATTCATTCAGACCCGAAGTTGAATGAAAAATAAGTTACAGCTTGTAAAAAATAAGATTAATTAGAAAATCGCATTCAATCATTATATATAGATGTAAAATTAATATTTATCAATTATTACGAAACCTATAAAACACGTACCAAAGAAAAATATTCTTTTAGAATATTTTTGATTCCATTTTGTTGGAAAATATTCTGTTACAATATCTATTACTTAAATTAAATAATCGCGTTATACAAATTTTGGTAGAACAAAAGATTATAGATATCTGTGACTTTCTCATGGAATTGACGGTTTATTTGCAAAATATAAAAAATATTAAATGCCAAATTTAAATATCCTTATGAATGTTACTAATATTCTCACTAAATATGTTTGCCTATTAATAGTATTCCTAAAATTCTGTAACGTACAAGTACAGAAATTACGAAATTTCAATATAATAATTTAACTGTTACGATAAGTTTGCTTACATCTATAAACTAATTTCCAACAATTAAAACAAAAGGGAAGTTTCATATGTGTTATATATAATTTGAAGTGAAGTTTACAATCACCTGTTACTATACCTGTTACTGTATCACATATTATATACGCAAGTTTACTCACATATGTGCATTTTGTCCTTTATTTGTCTAACCTTCTGCCCTCGTGCAAACTTAAACGCAGACTGTTAGAGGATGTGACCGAATGAATATAAAACCACGATAGGGAGCTCCAGGGAAGTCATAGAGGTGGAAACAACAAGTCTACCAAAGATCGATACCACTGAATAACCAATCACGAAGCGCGTATTCGATTATCCATATGATCCCATAGATCAATTTATTAAATTTGATTGGTTAGCTACTAAAATATTTGGTTAACTTCATTGGTTTACTTATAAAAATTACAAATATTATTTGTACAACGGTAAAGCAACGAATATTACCGTTAGTTTTACTTTCCTCTTCCATAGGACATTAAAAAGTGATTGCGCAAAAACATAAATAAATCTATTTGTCTATGACTAATAGATTTTGAGTTTATTTTAAAATTAATTGTGAAAGTTATAATTTATTGTAATCTATTAATTTATCACTCGTGTATTTCTAATTCTAAAGAAATTGCTTTTTTATGTTTTTATATGCAAGAAGAAAAAAATTATTTACTTCCAAAATTCAATAATTTCAGATTATGACGACTTATTAAATTTATATTTTACTGAAAATAAAATTTAAGTTTATCTTAAACAAAAATAAAAATAAAAAGAATAAAAGAGTAAATAAAAATTAGTTTTAATATCATGAGTTTTGAAAAATCAATAATGCCTTTTTTTAACCTCTTCGGTACACATGTTGAAGTATTTAGTTGTATTTAAAACGCCATCTTCGACATTTATATTTTGTTATATAAATTGTAGAAAAATAAAATCTAAACCTAAACCTAGTTGTGTTTAGTCAGTATCCATGAAATATATGCATACAACTGCGCAAAAATTTCACTGTACCTTGGATTCTAGCGCGCCGTGTAACACGCCATTACACAGCCGGTAACAGACCAATAGAAAGTGGTTCTGCATTGTTTTATTGTTTCTTATTGGTCGACTGTGTTCATTTAATGTCACACTGTGAGAATGAAAACTCGAGACTGAATTCGCAATTATAATCAGCAGAACCTACAACGACGTTAGGACGAGCTTAAAACCCTGTTTGTAGCTGTATGTAGGAAGCTGTAAGAAATATCTGTTACATATAGCATAAACAGCCGCCAAATAGTAGCCGAACTTAGAAAATTCAATAATCACAAGTCGTATTAGATTAGGGTTAGGTTATTCTCCAAGTTTTGGCCGCCTTACAGCACAATGTAAACAGAAATTTCATCCGAAATCAATCCCCGTTCCAAAAGAGAGATGCACTGATGCACACTTATACATAGAATTCACTGCGTGATGGCGATTTTTTTTTATAAATATCCCGAAAATTAAAGTTGTGGTTTTATGTATAGGAAATAATTGTTTAAAATATTGATTTCTACACATACTAAAAATTCATCGAAATCGAAGTAATAGTGTGTATAATGAAAATATCGGTAATTACAACGAAAAGAATATTTTCAAGAAATGAATGTACAATAAAGATCAGGTCAATATATCAATAAAATTAAGAAATTATGAATAAAGGGTAGGGTCTATCCTCTTTGTTCACATTTTATCCTACTACCACATGTTAAAGATTAATATCACATATTTGATAAAACGTCATTAATATCTGTGATTCGTATATTACATGTTGTGTGCGCTACCGATTGAAGAAATCTAAAATAATGCAAATAATCCATAATAAATGAGTACTTACAACTTATAAAGGTTACACCTATTGTTAATTTCCCTTGCACTTTATAGTAATATTATATACACCATTTTTAAGCTAAGAACTCTTTGTACATTATCTATACTCTACACGCACTTAAATCACACTGCCTCTTTGGTATCAGCCACAGGTTATATTCTGATAAATCGTAATGGTCGATCAATCGATCAACCGATATTTCTACTGTTTGCAGATAGCCATAAGGACTCTAATCGATTTTATGATACTAAGTTAATCGCAGGATAGAAGTTGTTTGCCTTATTCATGTTACAAAATCGGTCAGAATCAATCTATTGTCTGCATAATACAAACAGAGAAGAATTAATCGTAACATTGCAATCTAATATTACTGCAGATACAAAAGAAAAAATAACACCATATTTAAAAATGATTTTTGTATAATACTCAAAAAAATTAATTTATAGAAAATTATAGTCGTACAGTAATGATATCTTTAATCTAATCTAATCTGTGTTTTTTCTCATTAAAATAAACATTTTACTTTACTTGTTTGAAGAATAAATTGTACGTTTACAGTAACCCTACTAATAATATAAGAGAAAATCATATAAGAGAAGAAGGCGATTATAAAATTAACAACATTGTTCAATACAAAGAACATTTACAAAATTAAAACTTTTTTAAATAAATCATAAGTTTAAAAAAAAATCAAGCAATTTCATTTCTGAAAAGAAACCATCTTCTGAAGTAAAGAGTTTAACACAGAAAATATTTTCACGTATTTGATTATTAAATAGAATTGTATATTGGATTATTTTTATTTCTTTTTATTTGTCCAAATTATTTCTCTGCTTGTTCAATTTAATTCTAGCTTTGTGGATAGTTTGGATATTATGCACGTCTGAATTTTTCATTTTTTTTAAATAATATAAGATGTAAAGTAAGTTTTTCAGAATATAATAAATAACACACATTCTTAACTGATATCGATTCTTGAACTATATCGAATATAATATAATATGACGATAATATTGTGTTTGATCAAAACAAAATTGAAAATGTTTAAAATTATGTCTAATCTGAAAAAGTTTTTAAGAATATATCGAAAATAACATACACACCTGATAAACAATAAATATTAAATTTCTGTGCCCAAATTGTATCTTCCGTGCGCGGTCGGTTAGAAACTGACTTTAAGCTAGCTACACCCACGTATCGATACGATTATTTGTAGAATTACTAAGCTATAAATGTACCACTATTTAATTTCATAACCAGAAAGAGGAAGGGGTTTCCTAAAACTGTCAGTTCCTATTCAGCATTACAGAAAGTCTAACCATTTTACGTATTTCGAAAGATAAATATGTACTTATAAATTTTATTATACATATATTATATAGATGCAATTATATTAGAGAATGATGGTTATGAAAGCTTATTATTTGTTTTACGACTGCATTTTGTAATTGTAGAACTAGGTTGAAACAGTATAATAAAATAAATTTTTAAGCTTTTTCAAAATATTCACGATCGATGTTTATACCACGAAAAGCTCTATTTTTGTCGCAACATTTTTCATTGCCTGGATCTTTTTGACAAAGTTCACAACCACACATTGGTTCACGTGGTTCTTGAGATTTATGTGTAGGTGGACAAGGAGGAATTTTTGGTTTCGTATCACAGCAGCACGGCCTGCAAGGATCCTATAAATTCTCTTTTTTTGTAAATATCCAAATGTTTGCAGATAAAGAAATTGTTGTTACCAGAAATGATTTTTGAAATATAAAATAATAATTTATAAGAGATAACAAATATAATACGAGAATCTTAACAAACAAAAAAAAAATTAATGTAAATTGTTCGCAAACAATATGACTAAATTACCTGCATTTTGATATAACAGCAAGGTTTTATTACAGGGCAGATTTGGCTTGGAGCTACATATGGTTCTTCTGAAGATTTAATACGATTCTTATCTTTTTCTTCTGGTTTTGCTTTATATTGGTCAACGCCTTTCTTTTTTTTCGGGGGGCATGCAGATTTAATTTGCGAGGATGTTGTAGTAGCTCGAAAATTTACTAATTGAAAGATAAATTGTTTAAAAAAATAATCAAGAATAACTTATGAGAATTCCATAATAAGAATATAAAACGTTTACCACGGTTTAAAAGCTTATTCCATAGACTTTTACATGAATTTTCATCCGTCATACTTTATAGCAGTTTCAAGAAATTTTAAATGGTATATCTTTTTTATAACATAATTCTATATAAAGGAAGTCCTATAATTTAAAAAATTTTATTAACGTACTTAACGATTTTTAATTAGATAAATTGTTTTAAAAAATTCTAATGTAAGATACAGGACAAAAAATTGTATTACAAAAAAATTATGCAGATATAAAATTGTTCGATTTTGGGGAATTTTGCAGGTTACTTAACGCCATGTTGTCTTCTATCCATAGTTCGTCTAATAAATGAAAGACATTAATTCACTTCTATCGGGTATTTGTAATGAATTTTCAGTAACCGCTGACCAGTTACGTAGAAATACTACGATTGGCTGTGAGCAAAAGACTTGTTTTCATGATATGTTGGTAGATTTATTGGTAGATGTAAATTTTTGTTGTTTTATTCTTGTTGCCGCAACAAAATCGACATTATAATCTTACTAATGGAGATAATACGATAGCACAATATTTTTAAATAATTTTTTATTAGACATATAGGCATATATAGACCAATAGGATTGTAATTAAAAGCCAATATAGTGTCAAAATAGTGTGCAAAATTCCCTAAAAGCACTTAATTTATATAAGCATAATTTTTAAACTTGTTAATATATTAATATGTCTATATATATTCCTAAAGCTGAAACTTATATTTTTCATTTCCATACGTCAAATACTATCACGAGATATGTTTGTTCAGAGTTTAACCTAGAAAAATATTCGTTAAGTTTCTCAGAATTAGAAGAAAGGAACGAAAATATATTGTAGAAGTAAAATAAATGCCATTGTAATCAATTATTTGATTTATGGTTGTTACATATTACATATTTGAAGAAATGGATGACTATACAATGTCGTTAGATCCTGAAACAGAAATGTCTTGCACATTATATTTATTCAAAGATGTGCAAAATTCAGATGAAATACGCAAAAAAGTTATGAGTGGTGAACTTTCTTGTTCTATTATAAAGGCGGCAATTATAGTAGACCCTTTGCAAATAATAGTTGCCGCCAATAAGGCTGCTATTAATGCAAAGACGAATCGACTTACTACAAAGAGTTTGTATACTGAAGTGTTATTTAATCTATCAATATCAAAGAACATATTACGTGCATTAACTGAATTTGGCATCCATGATAATGACAAAAATATATTGGTAGTGCTTATTCATAAGGAACATGAAAAATTAATGTCAAAGATAATAAAGGATAGTATAAAAGGAGAAAAAATACCAATTTCAAGATTAGCAGAATTTAAAGACTTGGAGTTAATAGAGAAAATGTATAAAATTGAAAAAGATGAATTGAATATTTCTACTTTAACTAATTCTGTTGTTTCTAGAATTAGTTGTAAAGATTTTATATCAATAAAGTGAAATTTTGTATAATCATATTAATGTAGTAACAAATGATAATTTCAAATAAATGTTGCATTATACTGCAATTTCCTCGCTAATGTGGTACTATTATTAAATCTATATTTTTTGCTTTTTCAATTAATTTTTTTCCTGTATTCTCTTGATGGTTTGTAAATTTTATAGCAACTTAAACACTATATTAATCATCAGTTTTTTAAATATTTAATATAGAATTTCTTTCCAAGTTCTTAGTACATAAATACTATAATTTCTATAATCATAATAATTCACAGTATAATTGGTAAATTATAATCAAACATGATGTCCATATGAAAAAATAATTATTACATTCTGTAATTTTGTATTACTTATGATTTCATACATAACAGGGAATTATTATAGAAAGGAAAGCTGTGAAGTATACTTCGGTAAAAGATACTTTCTCCTTTTTTATTCACTCATAAATAAAGCCAAGTATGCGTTGAAAACAATTTTTAGGTCCGCAAAGACACGGTTACGCGTCAAATTTTGCGGAAGCAAAGTTGCAATTTAAGGATAGCACCCTTAAATGCAATACGAAAGCAATATAATAATGGCAGTTTGTTACGTATTCCTTGGCAAACCACACATTTCACACATTGCAAAACCTGCTGCATTAAGAAAAGTGCAATGAGAACAAGTCCAAAGTGTTTGATCAGGCGGTGAGTTTGCAATCGGATCTGTACCAACTGCTACTCCACTTCCTTCTGCGAGCACAGAGGATTGCATTCTTGAGCTAGTATCAAATGATGGTTGAGATGTAGATGCTGTAGTTTCAGATATGAGCTGTTCAACTATTAGCCAATGTTCTGAATGTGACCATTCTGTTGCTTTTTCTCTGTCTTTATTACGAATTGCTTCTAATAGCGGCATCATGTGGTCCTGAAGAGATAAATATGTACATTTTGTAGTTGCATTGCGTGACAACTGTAGACATAGGTAACAAGTACTATCTACA
This sequence comes from Xylocopa violacea, assembly GCA_963969225.1. NCBI lineage: Eukaryota > Metazoa > Arthropoda > Insecta > Hymenoptera > Apidae > Xylocopa > Xylocopa violacea. The sequence continues at coordinate 31,019,005 of CAXAJV010000004.1, forward strand.
TGTCTAATGAACAATTGCAAGAAAATACTTTAATATACCTTCATTGGGAACATATCCATTGTCGCAATAAAAATTAATAAGTGAAAGTCTGAAACTGCTTCTAAGAATTTGTCTTTAGTAAACTGTTGCATATAAGAGCAAAGTGAACTAAATTCTTGAATTTGTCCATCGATGAGTCTAAAATTTAAAAAATTCATATTAATATACATATAAGTCATTTCAAAAGATTTGGGAAAGACTGAGAAAGAGGAATACTATCTATTGAAAATTTTTGACATACCTGTTTTCAATTGGAAATGGAATAATGTTATTGCTGACATAAAAAGTAAACTGTGGAGTAAGTGGTGTAGATGCTGGTACATCCACTAGTAAATATTCTACAGGCAACGGTCTTGCTAGCCTTGACACTTCATTTCCATAAGAATCTTTGTCCTAATGATCATAAAAAAAGAAATAAAATGTCTTTTTTACAAACAAATATTAATTTTATTACATTATTTAGTGACAAGTGTACACCAATATTGTTTCGTTAATTTATTTTTTCTTAAAAACTATATATGTATATATAAACATACACAATACACAGTGAAAATTAAAATACACCTTATTTAAAATACTCTGAAAACGCGCGCTTAAACAGTTGTGTAGAAATGTCCCTGATACATGCTGAAGACGAGTAACATCTGGACAATGTCATTGGTCACTTCAAGCAGAGATAACGAGGTTTACAAGAACGATTATGAAGGCAAGTCCATAATGTTCGTGTTTGCAGTCGTTGGAGAAATGCGCGCGCAATAGTACAAGTCGCAGACGACACCGGCACCGTTTGCCACGAGTCGAACTAAAAGTGTATAAGAAAGAGGAAAGAGGAAAGAGAAAGATAGAAGGATAGAAGGGAGAGAAAGGGGGAGAGAGAGAGAGAGAGAAAGAGAGAGAGAGAGAGAGGAGGGAGCTTTAGAATCGTCGAGAGGGGGTAAGATACGGGACGAGGAGAGGAGAGCAACAGCGTAAGCGACTAGCGCGCGCCGTGGTGTGTGTCGGTCGGTCGGTCGGTCGTCGCCGCCATGCTAGTGGTTAGTTTAGTGAACCAAACATCATGATGTGGCAAAACGTTCGCACGAGCTAAGACTGAAGTAACGCCGCGTTACCGGCGCGCCGTCGTTATGTTATCCATAATAACTCACGACGTTCGATAAGCGTAAACACGTAACGTAAAAAGTACAAAAAGCTTGGTAAAAGCACCACGGCGACAGCGGCGACGAAAACGTCGGGGTGCTCGATTCCTGCGTGCGGAACCGCACAACACTACGTCAATCCCGATGTAAATTAAAGTCACATCATAAATCCGAACAAACGTTACGGAATAATCATCGTTACGGTGCACGCTAGGAGTGACGAGTGCCAACGATCAGCCTCCATCGCGCGGCAAGGAGACGATCACGAATCGTATACACGGTACGGAAACATTTACAATACAACGAAAGAAAGAGAAAGAGAAAAAGAGAGTATGTATGATATAGGTGTGCGTGCGTATTTGTATGCGTGATAAGGAAAAAGTATATGTATTCGTGTACGTGTCTCTCTGCCTCGCGTGTGCGCGCGCGTATATCGTGTGCAAGTGTGAGCACGAGAAAAGAGACGAGTGTGCGTACGTGTGTATGCGGATAAGACAGAAAGAGAGAACGAAAGAAGAGTAGAAGATTGACAAACGAGAGGTAGAGAAAGAAAAAGCAAGCGTGTACGTATAAACATTGAGATGATACGAGTGAGAATAAACTATTATATTCCCGCGGAATTTGCCTGACACGCAATATGTAGTTCGCAAATCGTTTTTACTCGAGCGCAGACTTGTCACAAGTAGTGACAGCGTAATATCACGTAGGGAACTTGGCGATAAGCTGCCAGAATCCATATATCATACGGCCGAAGGTTTTATCGGTTGCACGTATTGGTATTTGAAATGCTTTGTATTATAAAGGAATGTGAGCACTACGTGTCCACCCCTATCGGCTACCTCCCCCGTACAAATACTTTCTCATCAACGAATGGTAAATCCCAAAACTTCGACTGTTCGACCCCTTTAGGTTTTGGCGGGATTGCGCACGCATGCGCCTTCTCCCATGAAATGTCATTTTTTACGTTTTGATTGTGCCAGCCAAATTGTTGCATAATAACTTTGTCGTTGTAGTCACTGTGTCAGATAAGATGCTAACCTTTTAGAAACAAGTGCGCAAAGAAAATGCAATAAAATAATACGATTGAACACTTGTGTTGCGTGTCATGAAACAATTCTATACCACAAAGAACAAAGTAAATGCTGAAAGAAGAATAGGACGAAGTAAAAGAATTCTAAACATGATCCGCATTTCTTGTAAAAATAAATCCGTCGTTGCTTTGTTTTTCCGCCTTGTATTTTGTTATGTTATTGTAGTTATTTAAAATATAGAAAATTAAAATATAGATGTCTTCTGTTATCCATATGTCCGATTAAAATGAAGACATTTTCAAGTTCTTTTGCGCGTTAGATCTTACAGAAAATATATGTTACGAACACGAACAAATACACATGTATCAATAACGAAATAAATAATTATAAAATGCCCGCATCGTTTGAACTGCAATTTAAATAATTTGTGTGCGTTACATGAAAATATAATTTAATAAGTTTTTAATAAATAATCAGTTATTATAAACAATGAATTTAAAGTTATACATTTTCTTGTATTTCATAATGACTACAAATTGTACTGCGCGTAAGAAAGGAGAGAGCGAAGAAGAAAGAAAAGGACGAAAAGAAAACAATATTACGCTCGAATCGCTTATTATTACTAATAGGTATATTAAACTCGACCTTTACGTTATTTTCTCAAGTAAGACAGGGCTATATAGCGAAACGAACGTTCCGCAAACATATCCTACCATACCTTACTAAATCTTGTACTTTTTCAAATTTTCTTAGTTGAACAAACTGAATCGTGTAAATTCTTAGCACAAGTAACTTTTGGGCATTTCGACAAATACTACACACTATAAAGGCTGTTGAGTATTGAAAGTAATAAATCTAATTAGTAAAGAGAATACTTTATTATTATTATTTTTCAGATGCTGGATCCGAGCGTATTAACGGATTTAGAGGAACTGACGCTTTGCAGTTACTGCAAGCAGAAGTATAACGACGCGGAACAATGCCCGAAATATCTTAGTTGCAAGCATTACTTTTGCCTGCGTTGCATAGAGAACAATTTGTTAAAAGGACGTGAGTTGTTTTGCGCGCACTGTTGGAAAAGGACGGACCTGGGTGATCAAGGACCAGATGCTCTACCGACGCATTCTTCTCTTCTTGCTCTAACAAACAATTTATCGCACTTAAAAATCACCACGAACAACACATCTGGAAAAACGAACGATAAGGAGAGAAAGGTACATGATAAATGAACATATTTTTGTAACGATTTTGGGTTCGTCGGCCGGTTATATTGTATTATTAGTTCATACGCAAATGGTAAAGAAAGCATGCAGCAATGAAGCCATATCGTAGATAGCTTCTAATAGTAATAGGATTACGTTACAAGGTCTACAATAGTTTCCTCTTAAGGTATAAGATATAATTTTTGTATTTAATGTCCTTTTTTGTTCAAATTTTTACGTGGAAGAGGACATGGCGTTGTTTTACTGTGTGAGAATGCGAGTACACGAAATAAAAAGGAAAGTGTTATGTAATTTTCTAAATATTGTAATATTTTTACAGAGCGAAAATTGTCACACGCACGGAATGCCTCTGGCATTGTGGTGTGCGACATGTTGTACAGCACTTTGTAGAGCATGCGCCACTCCACAGGAGCACCCAGGTCACCAGATTAAATCGCAAACTGATGCCAAAGAACAACTCATATCCGATGTAAGTTTTACAATGAACTTTATTTGCTGGTACATTTGTTTTCTTTCTCTCTCTCTCTCTCTCTATATATATATATATATATATATATATGTCTACACAAAACGTGTACGAAAATGAATCAGCAGTCGATATGTAACTTTTGTTGTAATTAGGAAGATGCATGTGGATGTCTTTCCAGGTTCAATTGGAGTTAGTTGCTATGGGAAAGTTATCGACCGAAATTCAAAGACTGGCTATGCAACAGCGAGAATTTTTAATAAAAGTGTTGGAAGCTTGTGTAACGTTGAAAACGCACGTCGAGACTGATCTTCAGAATGGCTGGAGTCACTTTCCCGAGATAACGGACGCACGGGAAACGCTTGGGAAGGCGAAAGCTAGCCTGCAGATGATTGACAGCCCTAGCGATGTCTATTCTTTGCATTCGCAACTTATAATAGAAAAGCAAAGATTGCAATCAAAGTATCAAGAAATGATGTTGCAGTGCCAGCTCGACGATTTAATTGGTAACTCGGGAGTGGTGTTTGATTTTGCGTTATTGAAACAAGCGTTAGCTGGAATTCACACAGGAGAACCGATCGTTTCTCAAGGGACGAGTAATGGCGGTAGATTACCAAACCACTTGGCGGCTTCACAAAATCCGATATTGTTCCTCGCAAATTATTGCATGTCGCAGCTGTATTCGAGACATGTAGTTAGTAAGCAACACATGCAAAACGGTTCTATAGAATATCATTCGAGCATGATGCAGCCGCAACAAGCTCCGCCGGGCTCCGTTCACGTGCATCAAGGTCCACCGCCACCGGCAACCCCGCAGCAACTTCTTATTCCACCTGGCTCGCCGTCCGTTAAACCTGTTCCGCCCGCGCCTCCGAATGCGATGTTACATCCACCACAACAATCGACATTTATACCGGAAGGAGTCGGCACTGGTGGCGGAAGTTTGGTAACCGTCCACTCGTCCTCTCAACCGCCGTCCAGCGGAATAGCATCCCTTCGAGGACCTTCGAACCCTTATCCTCTATATTATTTCAACATCGAAGTGAACGGATCCCCGCACGGTCGTATCGTGATAGAAGTGAGACCTGATGCAGCGCCGAAAATGGCCAAAAATTTTAGTGTGCTTGCAACCGGTGAAGTCGGAGTTGGTTACAAGGGGTGCACTATATTCCAATGCTGGGAGGGTGAATCCGTAATCACTGGTGATTTCGAGTTGAATAACGGTCGCGGAGGAAGAAGCATATTCGAGGATGGATATTTTATGCCGGACGATACGAAGTTTCCTGCAGTGAGAGGAGCGGTCGGGATGCGGAGAACACAAAAGCGACACGATAATCTCGGTATGGTGGGTTCACAGTTTCGTATAATACTGCAAGAAATGCGCGGATTCACAGGAATCTTTGGCCACGTTGTCGAAGGATTAGAATTAGTAGAGAAGATATCTACGTTTGGCGATCAAACGGGCAAGCCTACGAAGAATATTTTAATTACGAAATGTGGTAAATTGTAACGACAACATTATTGCGGCTAGTATACACCGAAGGGTAATCAAGTACTACCCGTATACTTTACGTTTTCCCGTTCTAGATAACTACAAACAAAAAAGGTAAAAAAGGAAAAAAAAGAAGAGGTTTTACGAGTTCGCGACGGTATCTCTGATGCGTTCGATACGGGGAATGGGGTGTTTAATTAAACGAAAAATCACGTACACATTATATCCGACGATAAATGATATTATATGTTGAGAGACACCGCCGCGACCATATGGCTCCATGAATCGCGATGCTCCGTAATGAGTCACACAATTTAATTAGCTATTAACAATAGAATTCTAAAGATGTGTGTTGAATCTATTTTTAAACGTGGACGCATAAGAGAAGAAGAAAGAAATAAAGATCCATATTTTGCTATTGATTGAGAATCAATAAGATTCTGTATCTACAATAACGACGATGATCGATAATACGTACCTCGAGATCGATCGTGATATCGATACGACTTCTAGCTGTACGACATTTGTTTAGAAGAAGTTCGATGTTTATTTTGGCTATTGGCATATTGCTACGTATAGTTGATATAGAGGGTAATGCACGGGATTTAAAAAGTACCGTGGCAAACGGCGGTCGCCCTGCGGGCGTTACTAATGTCGTAGGTAATAGGTAGTAAAAAGAAAAAGAATTTAAAAATAAAAAAAAATATGTAGATGAGGTGGAAAAATGTAGATAAGGAATACGTACGGAAAGTGGGGCAAACTGGTATGTGTATACACATACATTCATATATTTGTAAAAAAAAAGGAAAAAAACAAACAAACAAACGTACAGGCGGGAACTTTTTTGTTTTATAACCGAAATACGTGACTTCGTAAAAGTCAAAAAAGAAAAAAAACGTGATTCCATATACGCAGGTCGTTTAGAACATTAATTGAACGATACGTCGGTGCGTGAAAGGGCCAATTCTATTTCGTCCGGTTAACGATCACGTATCGTTCCATTTCTTTTTTCAGAGGAGAGAAAAGGAGCTAAAAGGGAACAAGTAATTGCGCGATGAAATGAGTCGGGGAAATTTGCGGTTCCTATCGGACGACTCAAGGATACTCCTCCCTTTTTGCTCTTTGCCTGTGGTCTAGCAGACCATCGTAAATTAACTGTATTTAAGATTAGATCTCAACATGAAAATGTATGCAAGGCCTAACTACTACTATGTAGATTGTAAGCCTCATCGACTGATGAGAAAAAACGAACGAAATGAGCGAATATATATTATAACGAATCATTCCTCGATGCTGTATGTCGAAGTACTACGATAATGTAATGCGTTATATTGCTCGTCTGAATCCTCGTAAAAGAATCCCATCGTTATGTATCATATTATCATATACCCATGTGCGAGACAACGCGTCGAAAAAAGTGTTCTGTAAATTGGCGCGTATAAACAAAAAGCGCACTCACGTATTGTAGGAAATTGCACGCCCTCGTCGTCGCGGATGCCTTTTTCGAAGAAAGCCTCATTCGATGTTGAACTTGAAAGTTTTAACACTTGTTAATTAGCTAATTCATCGCATTTTGCAATGATATGAAAAGAACTGATTGCATCATGATGAACGTAAGAATCGCCGTTAGAATTAAATAACACTGCGTAATACGTACGACGATTGAAGGGTGGTCGAGCTCGAATGAATTTCTCTCGTTTCGGTCGTTGCGAAAAAAAAACCGGAAGCGTCAATCGAAACCTTCGAATCTAGATACATATGAATCCATGTGTTTACCGAAGCGAGTGAACCTAGAAGCCCACCTGTATACACAAAATATCCACGCGCGCGCGTACTACATATATTTTTATGAACGTGATGAGGTAACAACGCATAGCTTGTAATATCGATTCTGACAACCGACGGTTTACCTTGCCCCTCGCGTTCGAATTAAACGGTTGAGCGGCTATAATTCTTCAATAAGTTTTTTCCCCGTTATCTTTGTACCTTCTATTTTTTTTTCTCTCTCTCTCTCTCTCTCTCTCTCTCTCTTTTCCCGTCTCCTTTTCTTTTTCTATTCGTCACACACCCCTTTTAAGTTAAGGCGTAATCATCATTACATACGAAAATTGTGGTCATTTTGTTTACTGTCTACAGAAGCGCATATCCGTAGTGCACTTGCTTAAACAGTTTTATTATTTCATTATACATGTACGAAATGAAGTTCGTTGCCCAATTTAAATGTACTTTTAATCAATCGATTTTGAGTTATAAACTGTTTCTCTTTCATTTGTGTATAGCTTTATGTATATTTTTACCTTCCTTAACACTACCACCATAGAAAATATAATCCAACAACATGAACGTTTATAATTAATTCTAAAGCTGCATTCATTTTAATTTGAAGCAGAAAAGTAATTGAATATATTGAAATAAAATGAATGTACTCACCTTGTAGAAGACATCTGGGACATACTGTTTATCTGTTGATTCAATTACATAGCCCAATTCTGGAGCATCTTTCGTAGGAACCAAGCAGCCATCTCGTACCAATGACATGCATTGATTAGATACTTGATAACCTTCTATATGAATTTGATTTTTCTCATCACCTACAACCAGTATGTACGATTTAGTAAAAATACAAATCCCTTTTCTATTTATATATGATACATCAAAATGAAGCAATCATACTATTAACTTACCAGTAACACAAACGGTAACAAACTTTGAACCAAAATAATTATTAGGAGAAAAACGACAGGGATTTGGATATTTATTTTGGAAATACCCAGCCATAATACACTCTTGAGCAGATAAAAAGTGACTTTCTATATTTCGAACGTGCTTTACCTGAATAAATTAAGCTAATGCTATTAATTAAGGACTTTGGCTTATGAAAAACATAAATATAAATTAAGTGTAGATAAATTTACCGTTCCTTTCTTGATATCATCAGCTATAAGGTCAGTAAAAATCCACCCGACTCTTTTTAAATTAAGTAAACGAGCCAATTCATCAACTACCCCTTCCTTTTCATCTGGTAAAAGTCGTATAGAATTTTTTGTACTTTCCTAAAATAATTATAACTATATTGTAAATTATAAGAATTTTTGTACGTGCGTATGTACACGATCATTTTAATATTATTTTGATCAAGTCACCTGTGGTGGCTCATAAATAGCTGCAACTACAGCTCTAATTCCTAATGGTACATCCGTGTGTATTTCATATCTTCCGTACAAAAAACCAATACGTTGATGACCGGTGCTACGCCAATAATTGAGAAAGCGTTCAACTAAACTTGAATTTTCAAACATGACGTTGTCTACGTGACGATAAGTTTGGCGATTTAGGGTAATTGAACTTGGTTGACACTTGCTACAGATACCTCGTGGCCAAGGTGGATGATCTTTACAGCCAGTCTTTATACGGCAGCTTATATCTTCTAATTGTATAAACTTCCCTCTATAAAAAATATAGAAAGGTTGTACACCGAGTCTCAACGATTTTGGTGCGGTGTGTGATACCCACACAAGTTCAAGTCGGTAATAGCTTCTCACACGTCTCTCGCCAAACTAGCTCACGACCTGAACATGTGTTAGTGTCGCACAACATATCAAAATCGTTGAGACTAGGTGTACTTAAGATTTATAACATAGCATGAACTTATATAACATACCTATCTACACCAGTAGTGAGTTTCCTGAGATATGAATGAAAAGACGAATGTTTTATATTTTGTTCCTTAAGGTAAGTTTCATCAAAAGGTTCTAAAGGAGTACAATGTACACAGCACCCATTTGCACCATGTCTACATCTGTTATATAAATTATAATATTGAAAAACTTCCATATAAGAAATGTATTTATATTTTTAATTTATATATATATACTTACAGTTTCTCATCACGTTTCCTCTGTATTTTACCATCGAGTTTCCATAATTGTTCATCAACATCTTCAACTGTATTTGATATAGATTGAGATGTAGTACCACTGTGGTTTGTAGTTTCTGTCACATCCATTGGTCCTAGTTCTTGTATTAAATGAAATTAATGCAATGTTATATCATACTGTAATAGTAAGATGGATATATAAAAAGGTATAATTAAAACCTTGAGAAGTGTCGACGTTGGCAGTACTAGTTGAAGGAGTACTCCATAACTGTGTACTACTCTGAGGAGCCAAGTATAACATATCTCCATGAGAAAGTTTTGCTCCTGAAACTGTTTTTCTATGAGAAAATGGAAGTTCATTTTTATGATTTCGTTCTCTATAGAGTCCAAATCCAATAGTGTTTAATTCAAAGGCTTTTGAAACCTACAATTTAAAAAAATTAACACTCATTCATGTAAGTATAGATTGTTACGTCAAGTCATCAATATAAAGTACAAACCTTTTCAAACAATTGAGAAATTGTATCAGAGAGATTCACATCTATACGCTTTGTTCCTTCAGAACATTGCACACGTAGAGTCTATAAATAAGCAAATATTTATAACAACATGACAAGAATTAGGCAAAGTTTATATAAAACCGATGAACCAACCATTTGATTTTCATAGGAATTGAAGCGTATAAAAAAATTTAGCTTCGAATAAAATTATGCAGTTTTAAATAAAAATAAATGTAAAAGAAATATTATTTCCTAATAAAAATACTTTATAAATAAGTGAATAAATTTACAATTCACTTACATATATAAAAAATTATACAAAAAAATAAATAACAAATAAACTATTCATTTATAAAAGGTAAATGTTAATATAATATTTAATATAGAGTCACTTATTAAATTGAATAATATTTTTCATGTATCTGTATTGTTTAAAACATTAATATACTACTCATTTTTTAAATCAGAAAAGAAAAACAACTTGGCCTTATATCTGGGAACTTTTAGTAAGTTACATCAATGTCACCGCGTGAAAAACAAAATTTGCTTGATTTATGAAAAAAACGAATCAGTTTTTGAACAAAATGTTGTTTAATTTTGGTCTAACAGTTTATATGAGCTGATATGTCGAGGTTAATCATTTAACAGTAGGTAACTTACAATTTGCCTAGACTTTGACATTTCGCCGGTGTCTACGAAGCATCAGCTGTTCAACCCTTGTTCAACTTACTTGCACGTAACGCAATATCGCTAAAGTCCCTAGTAAGAATAAGAAAATTGTTGAGTCAACATCTAGTATCCTAACCTTTCTTTACATGACTTTATAAATATCAGAAAAATACTATTGAATATGGTGTTTCTCATTCACTTTCGTTGTTGATTTGGTTGTTTTTGTCCTTGAACTTTTTTAACCTACAATTGTGAAAACAACGTATAATATTTCTGATTTAATAATTACAAACAGATCTCACGCTTCGTCATTGCTCACCAGCAAACTTGAACGGAACTTCAATTACTGCACACTATCCTTTTATTGTCAGTAGACAACAGATTAACTAGCACGCGTCTGCAAATACAGATTAGGTAAGTTCGTGTCTAAAATAATAAAGTTGTCACACGTTTTTCGACATTACATGTATACACCTTTGCCCCCCCCACACAAACGTGCACGAACAGTGCCAGTTATTAACTTTTAATACATATAAAGAGGTGAATTCGGCAGCTAAATGTTGCAATCTTATTTTATTTTCCTCGATTATTTTCCCCTGTTTCCCTATATGTGTATATAGTACATATATATAGGTATATACTTCCAACTTTATAACGTGAAAAAAACGAACGCGTCTCCTATACTTTTCGAGTCACCCCGTATTTGCTGAGTAATCTTTCCTTGATGTTTGAATTGTTTTGTGCGTAGTATTGGCCCCCCTTGTCGATATTTATTTTTTAGCACTATCACTTATGCAAATTCCTTTTTAAAATCAAATAACATGCAATTCGTACAAGTAACATTGTTCAATACATAATTTTTATTCTTACTATTTCATTTGAACTACTAGATGGAAATTTTGTAGAATAGAGAGACAGGTTGTTGAACCGATGGTAAATTGGTGCCCGGTCATGGCCACGGTGGCGGTGACTGCTAATTATGAAGTGATCGTCTTCGATTATAAATAAGACAGATATTATTATTTCATCTTGAATTTAATTTTAATTAATAAAGCAATGATAAAAAAAATAAAATACTGCAATAGGTAAAAGGTTATTTTACAAGTTAGAAAAGAATAAGTGAAAGAGTGATGTTATTTCTGAAATAACCTTTGCAAGGTTATTGTACAGCCAATATAATTATATAGCTGGCAAAAAAGTTCAAGAATACACTACTTTATCCTGCAAATCAGTTTCCTGTTACCAATAATTATGATAAAAAGTTTATGTGCTTATTTTATATGTCTATGCTTCCAAATATATTTTTCAGTAAATTGTACCTATGAATTTTTGGTTTTGATTTTGTTTAAATTATTTGTTTAAAAAATTGCATCAAATGTTCTTATTGTACAGTCAATATTATGTTAGAGAAATGTTTATTAGTTATAAAAATGCGTTGTGATTATTACATTACAATTAATGAAACGCATAGTGAATATCAACATAAGAAATATGATTTTATCGTACAAATAGTAAATAATGACATAAGAACTGATTTTATTGCTCTGTACAGATTTATTTCTTTGCATTGAAAATACAATTTGAAATTTACAGTTACCAACAAAGAAGTTTTACATTTTTAGTTTCAATTTTGTTTTTCAAATAATTTCAAACATTAAAGATATTTAAGCTAATTTTGACATTTGTTGGAAGAACTAAAGTTTGCAACTGTAATTTTCATGTAAAAATATGAGAAAATTAAAATTACATATGTATTAATTAAAAATTGCATAAAGTATAAATGATACTATGATATAATTCATGCATTTTATAAAAAATAGTTTTTACGATAAATAGTTATATTCTGTTAATACTAGTAGTTATTTATTTTAGAATAAATGTTGCGTTCTCTTGTTTTCTAAAGCATAAATTGCTATTCCGGATTATATTAATGACAAAATATTGCTATTTGTATCAACTGCTTTCATATTAATAATTATTTTTTACAGATATTTAGGTATGTTGTCTGAAAATCATTCCCATTATAATGAAAGTCCACGTTACTTTTTTCAAATAATGTGGACATGATTTGTAAAATAAAGATGTAATTGTACTAAATTAATTTGATGTCTAAAATGTACAGATTACTACGCAAAAGAAATATGGTATAAACATTTCTGCATTCTAACTATATCATCATTTAAATTTGCGACGTTTCGAATATGAATGTGTTGTGTTTTTAGTTGCGGCGCCGATAGGCCGGCGCTGCCTTCGCGCGATGACCCTCTTACCTCTTTACCGTTTCTTCCTGGCAAAAACGACTACCACGCCGTGTCTCTACATTGGTCCCTAACTCCGGCGAAGATTTCAGCGTGATCAGTTGCATTTGCAAGGCAGTAGCCGTCAAGCAAGAGGTGTACAGCTCATATATGCTGTATCATCATTCAATATTAGTTAACATTCGATCGTTTTGACGTAGAGCTATTTTACTTCATTCTTTTAACTAGTCATTTGCCTATTATCTTTGTTTGCGTATCCTGATAATCACTCCACCTGTCAATAGATTATTGCCAATGAAAACAAGAAGGTAGGTATGAAATCTCTCAATCAATCTTTTTTTCTGTTTACTTTATTAGTGATTCAACTCTTCTCTATTATAACTTTGAATTTGTGTTTTTATACGATGTAAACTTTTGTAGGTAATTTGTGTGGAATAATTACAATTTTAAATAGTATAAATAGAATACATGTTTTCAGATGACACGAAACGTTTGACAGTATTTTGGCACATGAAAATATCGTGGGGGTATCGCCTTCGTAAAAACCGCGTAACCAACGCATTTGAATCATCCCGTGTTTCTGATTCATTGCATGTGCTTATTAAATAATTATTAATCAAATGTATATAATTATGCGATCAAATGTATGGGATTACATTTTTACCAATAATATCATTTTTTAGAAATTTTTTATAGTTATTGGAATGGTAATTTAAAAAAAATTTTAATAGGTTAACAAGAGATGATGTACGAGTTATCATGATGTACATCATATCATGTTATATCAGTTGTATCATTATATTATAAAAAAGTAATAAGATCAGGTCTTATATTTTTTATCGGTAGAGTAGGTATGTATTGATCTTGCGCATACTCTGCGCTCCATCTGATGCGCGATGAGAAAAGTGTCAGCTATAATATATACAAGTTGAGAGATTGTCGTATGTGATACAACAGTTACATTTTGATCTACAACACACTCATGGCGGTGACTTGTTGTAGTGATCGCTCGTCATTGTATAAAAGTTTGTCATTGTATAAAATATTGTAATTAATCGATCCATCGATCAATTCTACGTTCGAGCGATCGTATATCGCATACTGCGATTATTTCTTTTTTATAGATGATCTTATTTCTTTTAATCATTAATTATTCGTTTATTTTTGTATTTTCATCGCGCATTTTATATTTTCATTCGAGTTAAATGAACAAGTTCAGTTGTGTAGGGCAACCAGTGTATTTGCGTCCTCTACTTATTACATCCATCAAAGCAGACATAAAGGGGTTCGTTAGACTAGAGTCTCTACCGTACGCGAAATGGATTCAAATAATGTTCATAATTTAAGGCTTCATAAAACCCATTTAGAGTAACAACTCATATTTTGCTTGTAAAACAACCTGACAGATCAATTTAAATTAGATAGTTTTTTGATTGGTCGGTGATCTTAAGACAACCAATTAGAATGATACATTCAACTTTCATTTGTTTGACATAATAGCGCATTCTCGATCTTGTAAAACAATTATCAGTGTACCAGTAGTATAAAAGTTTACGCGGGAATTATGAGCCAATCAATTAATTAGTTATTATTGTCCAATTATTTAATTGTTTAAAATGAAATTACATTTATTTTTTCATTTTCATTTATTTTATTTGTTACAGTTAAACAAGATGGAAAACGCGGAAGATGTGAAGACAACTGTAGAGCTGTACATTTATGACCTTACAAAGGGCATAGCCTCTATGATGTCTAGATTCGTCATAGGTAAATTAAAATATCATTATAGAGATTATTCACAATTACATAGAAATTCAACAAAGTAGTAAATAGTTTTTATCGAATTCGTTCGTTTCACCTAAATCTTATTGTGTGTTATTTAAAGATTCAGTTTTGCGTCCTCTTCAATAATAGTATGAACATACGAAGTAAACAGCAACACTCTGATATTTTTAAATCGTGAATAACGAAAACGACAAACATAAAATTTGGTGTTCTATCTCTTTCAAATATTTTTGAATTGTCATTGAATAATGAAATACTAATAATAGATAACTATTGATGCTTTCGTTAAATAAGTTATGAATGAATTCGCTACTTAAAAGGACTAATAACTAACAATTATCGAGTGTTATATATATTTACAGTGTTATTTATGAATAATAGAAGATTAAAGAACTATGGATGTTCTATTAATATATTGCGATTAAACAGTGTAAAAGTATTGCAGTGTGAATATAACACTAATTACAATGGTAAATATGTAATACTTTCGTTATATTTATCAATACATTAATATATGATTCATTATCGAGAGGGTTGAATAAAAATCAGCAACCTTCGTTAAAGAGATTAGTTGCATTATCAAATAATAAATAGGATGCAAGTAAATGAAAATGCTTTATCATTGTTAAAAATCGTCGACAACAAAACGAGTTAAATCCCTAGAATCAAGAGAATTTAAACAGACAATTGTATAAATGAATCGAAACGTAGGGCGATGGTAACTTGGCACAGATGTGTTTGTCATTGGGTCCAGTTCTGTGTAATTTTAATTTATTCTAAATTTAGTTTAATAAGCAAAATGTTGGTACATTTTCAGATAACATTTCGATGGCTTCCAAATTTTTATGCGTCCGATTCTATGTCTATTTTTTAATAAAAATGGTAAGACGTTATAATTAGAGTGGTAGGAATTATTAGGTCACATCATATAAGCGTCTTGTGCGTTTCTATGGTTTTTAGAAAAAATAACTTGCAATGTATTTTCTATTTCGTCTTTTTATCTACAACTTACTCTTCTTTATTTTTACTTCATAATTTGTTAATACCTATATAAATAATTTATACAAAATATTTTTTTCTGAGTAATAATCTAATGGAACGATTATTAGGGATCGGACTGGAGGGTACGATGAATGAGACGTGATTTCTCAGCCAAACTCTTGAATTTTCTGTAATGTTGTACGCAGAACATGGTACATCGTGCATTGCCTTGGCCAATCTGCTGTCTGCTGACCAAATATGGTCTCTTCAGCCCCAATGTCAACGGCATCCGTTCCAGTTGTCGACAATAGAGAGTTTCTTGGTTATTGTCTGATTAAAGTTTAACGATTCGAAATGGATGGTATCAAACACATAGTAAGATTAAACAATAAGTTATTACATATTTCTCAATTAAAATGTATCAAGTGAGAAATTGCAGCTATCTACAGAAAATGAGATAGAAGGCGAGAATAGTCCACAGTATTCACAAAAAATTTGGATGCGTACTACTTGGTACAATACGGAAGTAACAGGCGAAGAAAGGTTTCAATTTCTACAAAATTCCACGGAAACGTTGTAAAATACAACAATAAGCACACGTGTCTTCTCGGGGCGTTTACGTCATGTATCCAAGGTTCGTTCGCCACTCACGATTAGTCGGCGAGCATGCAGATCTATTTTCAGAAGGCACTACTTGTAATTGTTCGCGAGCTTAGTATTTCGCACTAGATGCGATTCTCCGTGCAAACAAATAAATAAGTGGTATGCACTTCTGTCTGTGCAAAGTATGTCTACTTAAAACAAATCATAAAAACGATTAAATTGAAAAATTCGAAATAGAAACGAATATTATTGCGATCGTAAAACATAAAACGGAAGTTGCGGAATGCGGAAGAATATTAAACAATAATAAAGAAGCTTAATAACGCTTGTTCAAACGAATAAAAGGATACGTACAAATCAAACACTTTTTTTTTAGTTTTGTTTATATAGATTTTTAGACAAGTTGAATGAAAATAAAAATTCGAGAAAATCTATCTGATTTTAATACACATATTTCAATAACTTTATCGACTTTCGTCGAGAATTAGCATCCATGAAATGTTGCATAATCTTTGAGAGTGGTGAATTGTCGTGCCGGATAACTGTAGCAGCTATTTCTCGCGGTTATTTCACCACGCGACTCTCCCAGAAACGCGTTGCAATAAGAAAATCGCGGATGTGCTTAGCTATTCCCGCGATGAGAAACTAGGTCGAAGGAGACCCGAGCCGACGATTACGAGACTGAACGTCATCCGTGCAAGCTGAAATTGTACTTTACCGATTAAACAGCCAACGAATAGGCAGAACAAAAACTTTGCACGATATTATAAATTTGTTTGAGGTACTTATTAGTTCTCAAACAAAACTATTTTAATAAGTTTCTTTTTTAAAATTGTGAGGCAGGTTTTTCAAAACTATACCAAAGTTGACGAATATGTAACAATCATTTAAAAAATTTTAAATGTTATGAAGTATTATATAGCTCAAAAATGTATTATTTGGACATATATCATAACAAATTAAAAATTAATATACATTTCAAGAAACGTATAATTTTTTAAAGAGGATTACCAATCTCTATATATTGCATTAGTTTAAATCAAATATCAGTAAGTAGTAGTATATATATTTAAAAAATTAATGTTAATAGAAAATTTGATTATGCGTAGGTCGGCACGTAGAAGGAATATGGCATACAGCGATCGTCGCGTATGGAAGGGAATATTTCTTTGGGACACTTGGAATTCAAAATACTCGACCGGTAAGTATTTTTAAATAATATATGATGTTGTTGTACAAGAAGTGAGAAAAAAGCTAGCAGAAAATATAACTTCAAATCTGTTGATAAACGTGTACGAACGATGAGTTTCGAAGTAAATAATACGATCACAATTTAAATAAAAAAAATTGCTTCTGGTGAAGTGTTAAGTTGCTGCGAAATGCATCTCCGGGGTCCAAATGGTAACCGATCGGGCCACGCGCTAGTCGTAGTGGCGAGTCATTCTGGCCATACGATACGCTAGACACGGAGTGGGTACTAAATTTGGTCCGGTTGAATCTAAAAATAATTTCCGTTTTACTTCTTTCTTTTTCTCTCTTCTCTCTTTTTTCATGGCTCTGTCCATCCTATGATCCATCGTCTGAAATTCAACGAAGGCGAGAACTATCGGTAAGTCTTTCTTCGCGATTACTAGTTTTGACCCATTACTTCTTTTCGTACTGTAAAGAAACATGGTATACCAATACCACTTTGCGAAACATTCAGATTTTGAGAATTTAAATTTAACAGAGGATCGAAGTACGTTTGAAATCACGCTTTCTAGTCAAGTATTGTGTCGCACAAATGCATAAGTTTTCTTATGTACATAATTGGAACTTTTATCAAAGTTTCCTGATCTTTAATCACATTTGTTTGCTTCACGTTTCTCTCACAGTTCGATCGCGCATGTTGCTCGAGTATCGAGCACCGGCTCGTTCGCATCATTCTTCATATCTTTTTCCTGGCCAGTGAACAGAACGGTTTCTTGACCGTCATTAACATCGACGCAACCGATACTGGGGTAGATGATCAGCTGGCAGGTGTTGTTTGATGTGTGTAAGGACGACGTCATCGAAAAAGCAAACCGAAACTGGCGTCGGCGAAGAGCGTGCGCGCTGCCATGCGAACTCGAATATCGTTTATCTTGAGTTACGCTTGCCGGCTGCGTGGCGTCGAACCTCAGGGTACTGCGACGCCAGTCCGTATTCGAGTGGTTCCTTGACGAGAAAGGAGGAACGGCTCACCGCGCTCGTCCATTTCCTCGCTTCTTCATCTTCCGTTTCTATCATTCTGTCGAACACAACGACGCGACGTTTGTTATTCTTTCGTTAAAGTAGGTGCAAATGGTTTTCATATATTTCCAAAGAAAAGAAACTCGAGTGTTATTGTTTGCAGTGATTGTTCATTTTATTGTACACTCTGGTAACTTAGTACCAGATTATTTAAAGAACATCAATTTTTTTTTTAAGCGTATAATTGTGCTCTAAAATTAAAATTATTTTAATCAATTTTAATAATCATGGTTATTTGTTAACGCTTAATAGTTGTGTCGATACTTTTCGACACTACCGACCTATTTTAGCTATTACAATTTCTGCAGGAGAGATCACTTCTTCTTCGTTTTCTTCTTTACACCGTTTACGAACCTTTCTCTTTTCTTATTCTCTTTTCTTTGATATATTCTTTCTGCGTTTCATCGTCGAACGTAATACCAATGCAGTTGCCGTAGACGGTTATTTTAAGCGTTTCTTACAGGGAAGCGCAAGTTTGTCGTGCTTCTAAAATTATAAGCGCGTTAATATTAGAGGGGGTGGAAGTAGATACCCACCGTTAAACCAGGTGTCGCAAATTTGACATTGACGCGTTTTTGAGTGTTCAATTTTTTTTCAAATTACATACAAATAAATTGATTTCTATTTCAGGGTAGCACAGTATTAGGGCAGCCGCTCAAGGTGGAAAAACTCGGCGAGACTTACCTGCCTTACTCTGTCTTCTTCGAATATATAAACGGGCTGGGAACGTCTACGTTCGCGTGAGTTGTTCTTCAATGTTCGTCCGATCAGTTAGATTGTTTTCACTACTCTCCATTCTGAATCCAATCAAATTTTAATCGAATTTTATTTTATGATCTTAATTTTTTAATTGCAGCCCAGGCACGTACAACCTTTTCAAACATAACTGTAACTGTTTCTCAGAAGAAGTTAGCAATTTTCTAGTTGGGAAGGGTATTCCGAAATATATTCTTGATTTACCGGAAGAAATACTTCAAGCGTAAGTATATAAGAGATATGATAGTTGAAAATTTTGTTTGTAAATTTCGGGGTTTCTTTTTATTGCCTGAATTTGTATTATTTAGACCAATTGTAGAAGATATTAGAGGGTTGGTGGAAGGTTTGTCTAGTACCGCGAGTGAGGCATTTATCGATGGTCAAACATTCCTTGGAGCACGAAATCCCAGAGAGGTTTCGCCAGAATTCGAGCTTTTAAATGAGGCTATCGAAGAAGCAAGGTAACGCACTATACCTTTATCTAGATTTGTGTGAATTCTTTTTCGTTTGTCGTTGTTACAACGTAAATGTTTTTGTAGATTGCACTCGATCGCGTTAGAAGAAAGGAGAAACGAGATAAACGAGAAACTCGCGAAGAAAGACAGAAAGAAAAAAAAGAAGAAGAAGGAGAAAAGGCAGAAAGGAAGTAGAGATAGTGGCGCGAGCGATACCAACAGTACCGGCCCTAGTAATTGTACACAGATGGCAGAAAGCGAAAGTAGATTGATTTAACAAAATAGGATGCAAGTCATTCTGTCCGTTCATCCATTTATTCGTTTTATCGATCTATTATTTGGATATAAATTTAGGTGCAGTAAGCGTGAGCGAAATGCAGGCTTCGAACGGCGAGAGTTCAGAGTTGTTACCATCAGATAGTGTTATGCAAATGGAGGAAGAGGAGAAGAAAGAACAAGAAGAAAAGAAACGTCATCGGGATCCTCCTATAGTGTTTAAGGATTTAATAGACGTCAAAGAAGAATATCAGGCATTAACCAAATTGTTGGAGGGGAAGTTGAACGACGAGGAACGAGTGTGCATGGATGAACTTCGACAGTACGTTTTAGAGAATGAAGGTTCTTGGGCACTTGGTGATAACTTCTTAAATTTTGTAGGTGAGTTAAAAAATAAAGATATTCTTCGTTAAAAAGGTATTTATCAGAAAATGTCGATGTATTTAGGGCGTATTTTGTACGATAAATCTTTGGCAAGCGATGCAAGGGTGAAATTATTGAATATACTTTCTGTTGCTGCCTTAAAGGATGACGTGATCCTTTTATTGCATCAGGATAGAAGGGAGCATATAATTATGAATTACGCTTTCGATATTGATCGTCATCCTCAGGAGGAACAGCTTCCTCTTGCACAATTTGTAAGCAAATGAGAATCGAGCGTGTACTAATTAATTTATTAAACTTTAACAGTTTTTTAATTTTTAATTATCTATTATAGTTGGCAAACATGTTCGAAAATCTTAGTAGTTCGGAATGGCTATTGTACATATCGGAATGGCAACATCAAACCCAAAATATCAGTAACATAAGGGTGACGACCAAAGTCGCGGTGCATTCGTTGCTTTCAAACTCAGTCGACTTGCAAATTCGTGGTGCCGCTATTATTCACAACCTTGCCTGCAAGGAGGTAAAAACTGTGGTCTGTATCCTTCCTCTCCGATTAACAATTTCCTATTTCTTTTGCGTCTGTTTTCAATTCATACAATAATTGTGTTATGTATTACGTGCTAATATATAACAGCAAAAAAAAGGTCTTCCTGCATGCAATTCTCAGAGTAAATGTGTATTATTAGCAATGTCGCTTAATAAATGCTTCCACTATTAATTTAATTTTAAGTAGTATAACAATCGAAGGGGACGCTTTAACTATTATCGCGAATAGAAGTGCTGCCTTTATTAATAAATTAGCTGTACTCATTAAACTGAAACGAGGTTTTTAACCGTGTATCAAATTTGGTAACTGATTCACAAACGAGCAACGAAACGTTCCTAAAAACAATTCGTTATTATAAATAGCAATGATTCAGAAAATATATAAATACGCCACTCGTTACTCGTTTGTATCTCCATGTATGTATACGATACTGCGATGATGCAGTTAAAATTAATGGATATCTATCGAGAGACCGGATACTGTTTTTTCAGAAAATGAACAAAAGCAAAAATCTGCGGCGACTTTTACCAAAAGGCAGCATTTCTAAGGTACTTGTCTGAACACGTATACATACACATATGATTTAACCGTACATTACGGTAAGTCATTCACCACAATTTATAAATGCACTTTCATGAATATGATACGATTTGTCTAGATCTGCACACATCATCGTCATTATAATCATCCTCGTCGCCATCGAGTTAATTTTATATTATGCACCAAATAATTAAAGAAAAAAATAATCCAGTTTGGATATTTATTTGTTCCTGTGCTTTTCAAAGAGTGAGGACTTGGATTTTTTTAGTGTTCATTGGTTTTGTCAGGTGTTTCGCAGATTTGTGATTAAACAATCGTGATTTTATTCTAATTGCCTTTCGTTTTCTGAAATATATAGGTGTTCGATGATGTCGCCGTAGAGTTGACAATGGCATTGTTGCAATATTTCAACGGCAGTCCAGCTGAGGAACAATTGTTTGCCTGTATGAAGTCACTGGCTCGTTTCACGCAAATCAGCGGCCAAGATGTACCACAGCTTATACAAATGATTGGGCCAGAACCGAACAAGTTTCGCGGAATGTCCGACAGGATTGACGAACAAATTGATGAAGTCAACACAAAATTACGTTAATGTAATGGATTGTGACAAAATTTTATTAATAAGAGGAATTTTTAAATTTCAAAACGTAATACGTTTGGATTAATTGATTAACTGAATTTTATAATTGAATTTTTTTCATAGAAATTTTATTGATATCACCTACATATAGTTTTAATATTATTATAATTATTATTAATTATTGTTGTCATATACTATTGTTATTATTATAATTGTAATTATAATGCTATTATTGTTTTAGCAACATTACCTGTACTCGCTTTTGAGTAATGGAATAATATTTTATTTATTACTAAAACTGTACAAATTTTCAACAGTATCGAATTGGTGCGATTCGGCGTTAAAACGGTGTTATTGGAATGACGCATCCGATTCAAATATGTCACTATTTCCTAAGCTGATGCAGTTACATAAAAATTGTTCATATGAATATTCTATGATTTTGAAAGATAAATACAATATTGAGGTTGAACTTTTTATTTTATACTACTGCTTTAAATGACATCAATCTTATTTTCAGCTTTATGGGACAGTTCATTTTATCCAGTGTTCACAAATGTATGCTTAAGGCGATATATTTTAACGATTAACTGTTTATCACCTTCTTCCATCTGTTATATGCTATACACGTCTCTTTGCTATTAAGCAATAATCATGAGCACCGTTTTCATCCTTAGTGATTTTTATCTACGTATCAACAAAAATCATGCGTAAAACAAGGACAGAATTTATAATCATAGTATGAAATGATTCAGCTCTCTTTCTGTTTGCGCCAAATGTTTATTCTAAGATTTAATGAAAGATACATTAAATGATAACAATTTAGTAGCGGTAAAAATATGCTGATAGGGGGATAGAGTAGCATTTACATTTGCGTGAATACAGTATCATTACCTGTACGATAAGTGCGCAGTACAGTTCATTCAAGTTAACTGCTTCTCCTTTCGCTTTTAACTTGATTTTTGTACCGTTGTAAAACATCCGAACATCAGAATTAATAATTATATATTTCATTGGTGCAGAGTGAAGTTTACACATTTGATTCTTCAAAAAAATGTCTGTGATCACGAGAACGGAATCTGTTCCGTTGGATGAACGCGCGACATATAAAGAAGAAAATAGTAAATGGAACTATTCGATCGCTAAATACGTAACGATACTAAATTGGTTGCCGAAGTACTCCCGCTTGGACGGTCTTTCGGATTTCGTAGCTGGATTTTCATTAGGTTTAACTCTGATTCCGCAAAGTATTGCGTACGCTGCTCTCGCAGGTTTGACAGCCCAGGTATGGGTCTTGTTTCACTTTTGGTAATGATAACAATTTAATAATTATGCTTTTCCACAACGTTTATTTTATATTAATTTGTTACTCTCCTTGTCCGATGCTGATTATTTATTTGACATGTTTCTCGTGAGACGCGTATCCTTAGAGAAAATGATTTATATATATTGCAGCTGAAAATATTATTGGTATTTAAAGAATCGCTTTTCACGATTACAATCGTTCCAATTCTTTTTATTCTTTGTAATCAGTGGATATAAACTTTAAAATATTTAATTCTTTGCAGTATGGCCTCTATTCATGTTTAATGGGCAACTTTCTTTACCTCTTGTTGGGAACAATTAAAGAAGTGTCGATCGGCCCTTCATCTTTAATGTCACTTCTAACTTTGGAATATACTAGAAATATGCCAGTGGACTTCATCGTGCTTTTCTGTTTCATCTCTGGATGCGTAGAATTACTGATGGGCATGTTACGTTTAGGCTTGTATCAACAACATTCTTTTCTAATCATGTTAATTTTATTTATTTTGGCCATATCAAAATACTCTCACACGTATATAAACAATGGAACTCTCGGTCATTGTTATGAAGAACAAAAATCTTTTGATAATTTCTTAACAGTACGAATACCATACAGTTTTAAGTATACTTCAAGTTTAGCCTACACGTTCCACTTGTCAGAAGTTGCAAATATAAGCTTTCAAATGACGTTTTTGAACCATTGTATATGTAATTATTTCTTTTCAGAGCACTTCACTTTATTTGCAAGCAGATATGTTTAATTATTGTAATAATTTATACACAAATTATAATCAATGTATATTTATTCTAAATGATAACATTTTTTATATAGGCTTCTTAGTAGACTTTATATCGATGCCCGTTACATCAGGTTTTACTTCGGCCACTTCGATTATTATAATTATATCGCAATTGCAAGGGCTATTGGGACTAAAATTTAAAGCGCACAATAGCGTAGACAATCTGTTGAAAATATTAAAAAATTTTAAAAATATACGAGCAGCGGATTTTATTCTCGGACTTTGCAGTATAGCGTTCCTTTTATTCTTCAGAGTAAGTTTCGTTAAAGTAATTGTTTTCTAGCAACGAGAATAAAATAATAACTCTTAATTTAGTATGTAATTGAACATTTCAACTCAGCAATTAAAGGATATGGACTGTTGTTTCGGCAAAGATAGTAGTCAAATGAACAGAAATGATAGAAGAAAGTATCTGAAGAAGTTTCTGTGGTTCCTTTCCATCTGTCGAAACGCTTTAGCGATCCTGATTACTTCCGCGATAGCGCTTTATTCTGAAAAAAATGGATCGTCGCTGTTTACCCTCTCAGGTTCGTACGGGTTCTTCTCTTAATTTTTTTCAATTTTTATTAGTAAACTGTTTATAAGAAGGTATTCATCATTTTTTACTTTTCTTTATAACTTAAAGGAAAAATCGAAGCTGGACTTCCTCGATTTTCTTTACCTCCATTTTCATCTCAAGTTGGAAATCAAACTTATACATTTTTGGACATGTGTAGGCATTATGGGTTAGGAATTATCATAGTGCCTTTTGTAGCAGTATTGGCAAACGTAGCTATTGCTAAAGCATTTGGTAAGAATCCTAAATATTACAAACTTGAAGACTAGTATGAAAAAATTGTGATTAGGTTTTTATAATTAGATGTGCGTGTTTTGTCAATTACGTTTACACTCAATGAAACACTTCTGGAGATTCACATATTAAACTATAAGATCTATTGTTGAAGTATACATTCTATGTTATAAAATTTAAAAACGAAATTTTCCAAACGTGACACGTGTCTAAACTTGTGTTATTATGCGTCTGAACTCTAAGCTCCATAATTCCTAGGAAATATCGGGCACAGTTTGTATGATTTTAGATTCGTATCTTTTCTCGTTAGTGGTAAATACGTGCATTTGTTTATGCACGTATAGAAGAAATGTCTCCAGTAGAGAAAATTAAAAATTTCAAATGCGTTCGTCCCGTCATATTTTTGCCTTTTTAGTATTTTTTAAAATTCTGAATTGTATAGTACAAAATTTAACTGCTAACTTAACTACTTGAATTTCATTTATCATGATTCAACTGTTTTTCAGGTGAACGGTGAAGGTTTTAAACGGAAATTCTTCACTAAAAAAAATCATAGAGTAAATAATAACATATAGTTTATCAAACAACGTTTATTCTTCAGATAATATAATATTTTTAACTTTTTAATACTTGAACGAGTTTAGTTTTTAATTATTCAGGTACATATTACGATTTGTTTGGTCAAACGGGGAATTTTTAGTAGAATTAGTAAGATTTGGAGGATTAAAAGAGATTTACTTGTTGAAGTTAAATATATTTTTGGAAGCTATTGTGCAAATGATCTTGTAATATGTAATGCTAATAAGAAAGAAAATATCAATTTGTTAATATTTATATAGTTTTCAGCAATTTAACTTTTTTCGAACAAAATATTGTTCGATAAACACTATTTCAAACTAACAAAGGTGTCACTTGCAGTTAATATATTTTGGTCGAATACAAACTAATAAGGGAAATCGATGGTAACTTTATCTTACAGAATAATAATATGGTATTGCGAATTATATTTTTGATCATTTGTTACTGGAGCTCCTCCAAATTCGTATTACGCTTTTGGACGCGCCAGCGACGAAGTATCAGAAAGATTCTCACTCTGCAATAGTGAAATTGCGAAATTGTGAATTCACGTGTTTTGGATACACATCTACGATTTCTTAATTTTTACGTATCAATGAAATAAACAGTGACAGAAGTCTGTATATTTTTAGCGTGTGGCAGCGGAGTAAACGCGACGCAAGAAATGTTAACGCTCGGTTTGTGCAATATATTTGGAAGTTTTGTTTCATCGATGCCAACTGCGGGAGCGTTCACCAGAAGCGCTGTGGTTTCCGCTAGCGGTGTACGAACGCCTATGTCAGGAATATATGTCGGTAATATCTTTATTCGTAAAGCTACGAGGTCAAGTAAAAAAAAAAAAAAATAATAAAAATATGTTTAAGAGATTGAAGATTTCAGTTTCTCATTTACTATAAAAATATAACGATGCTATTTAGATGTACTTCTCTTTAGCCGCTCTGAATTTAATCTGTTTGCAATATGTTTTATTCTGTAAACATTGGAACTTTCGGTAAAAACCTATGCCAGCAGAGTTTGAAAATTATGTTTAAGTATATACGTATTATTTCAATTATACATATAAAGTTGATTAAATGTTTATACGCGCATTCGAAATTTTACGTCGTATTTGATTATTTAAAGGACTTTGGGCCAGTGTTTGTGACTAATAATGTTGAATTTGTTGCAGGTACTATGACGTTGTTGGCGTTGAGCTTTTTAACACCATATTTTTATTATATACCACGTTCCACGCTTGCTGCAGTGTTGATTAGCGCGGTGGTATTCATGATTGATTTCAAACTAATAAGGCTACTGTGGGAAGGATGCAGTGAGTATCATAATTCCTACAGCAATTAGATACATTTGCTAAAATATCTATCAAAATATATTCTTTTAAAACGAATACTGTTGCCTTTTGTAAATCATTTTTACATTGTCAGTAATTCATTTTACTTTATATTGCAG
Organism: Xylocopa violacea; assembly: GCA_963969225.1. Classification (NCBI taxonomy): domain Eukaryota; kingdom Metazoa; phylum Arthropoda; class Insecta; order Hymenoptera; family Apidae; genus Xylocopa; species Xylocopa violacea. The sequence goes on from CAXAJV010000004.1 coordinate 31,045,794, forward strand.
AAAATGATGCACTTGCAGCATTAGTGACACTTTCAGTTAGTATCATGTTTGGTGTTGAATTAGGACTCTTAATTGGTGCTCTATTTAGTTTAATCTTCTTTCTCCGTCCATCTGTTAGGCCACAGATAGAAGTGATTCAGTGTAAGGTACAATTATATTGACATATGCTTATAATATTTTTATGCTTTATCTTGTGAACTTCAATTAACGAGCTTTCTAGACGCAACTTGGGAATAAATACATAATATTAAAACCAGACAATGGACTCCTTTATCCCGCAGCAAATTACTTTTGCAATAAAATAATGGAAATAACTCGTAAATATGACGAAAATAATGTACCATTTATTATTGATTGTGAAAGAGTACGAAATATGGATTACACTGCAATAAAGGTAAAGAAATATAATAATAAATTGAAAACCTTCAGAGTATAGTAAATTTCTCGTTCTCTGTAATAAATAGATAACCGTACAATTCCTAATTACAGAGTATAGAATTAATATCGGCAAATATCAATATTGAGAAGAAAAAATTATGGTTCCTGAACGTTAGTTTAGAGATGTTTAATAGTATTAAAAATTTAGCAAACCACAAGTATTTCCATTTTATTGATGATAAGGACAAAATATCTTCAATTTTTCACGGTATACGTTACTATGAATATTTCAACTACTTCGTTTTCTGTTTTAAAATTGATTATAAGTTATGAAAATAATGTTTGTTTTACACATTTTACAGACGGTCTTTTGATAAGCAACGTAGGAGAAAGGAAAGAACAACTTCTAGAAAATATAACATTTACTTCTGTTAATGACAATAAAAATAATTCAGAAACGTTGCCGAAACTTATCGTAAAGTCTGAAGATGATAGTGAAGAAATTGCATTAATGTCGAGTGCGTCGCAAGAAACTAAACTAAAATGAGAAACAGTGTTCTCATAATTGGTTATTTATCAATTTACTTAAATATTTCGCAATGATTGACTTCGATCGCGAAGTATGTATTGAATGCAGAAATCTAAATCTGTATTATCTATGGAGAGCTTTAATCCGTCCGAATATTACAGGTCTGATTAAGCAAAGTCTGGATCCTGAAGAACTGGACATACATATTTGAGGATATATTCAGCCTCAATTATTTCTACCTGTTCCTTTATGCACGATGTATTACATAGTGCATTAATAATGTAGTATTCTTTTGCATGGAATAGTATTTTTAATGCATTAGATGATGGTTGAAAACATTTTAACAACAGAATATATTACAAGAATAATATATTTAAAAAAATTTAGTATAATTCATGAATATAACTTTTTTTACATATACGCACTCCATCCATAGTACATCTGGCAAAGATTATCTATACTTGTTGCTTCCATAATCAAATGATTGGTTTGACCTTCAACACTTAGATTTAATGCAATGTTCTCTAATTTTTTTCCGTGATATCGAATTAAACCTTTGAGTCGTTGCTCTATATTTTTTATATGTTCAACAGCCTAAAATATTTAATATTATTTTCATATTATTTGTGCTACTATATATTATAAACAACTTATTATACTGTTAATTGAAAGAGTTAAAGACAAAGGAATTGCAGTGAATTGAATTAGAGAGTTATCTGCCTTCATTTGACAGCATGTACTTAAGAACTTACTTTTTCATTTGTTTTTTCACCACTTTCTCCAATGTTATTTTTATTCCAGCTTACAAGTGGATCATACACAAATGGTGTTAATACGCTTAAAAGCGTACTACTTTGTTGTCGAAGAACCCTCATAGTTATTTCGCAGGCACGTCGAAAAGGTCCTTCAATTTTTAATGGTCCCATTGCATCTACCATATTATGTGTTAAACGAAATGGCACACGTTCAGCCCATTCAAATAATTCTCCCTAATAAGTAAACAATATATTCGATAGTGTTTTGTTGTACTTGATACAACAATGATAGAATAATAGAGATCATTTTAACTGTATTATTAAAACGTAAATTTTTTACGTACTCTATTAAATAAACAATTAAAATCTACGTGCACACAATCTCCACATTTGGAATCAAATAATATATTTTCTCCATGACGATCTCCAAGACCGAGAATATATCCCACCATTGACATTACTGCTGTAGTTCTAATATAGGCAGTACGTGCTTCATACCTATTTTGTCATATACTCATTTTATATATATTTTTGTTTAATAATAATTCTTTTAAAGAGGAAATCAAGAAACTTACCACCCATACGGATCAGGAAATGTAAGACGGAACCAATCAACGAACACTGAAGGATGTCGTGGAAGAAGGTGTTCCACAAACATTTTTCTCTTCTTCTCTAATGGATCTTTCAATGCTAAACTTTCAATACATTAGTAAGAACCTTATAGGTGTGAGCGTCCGTAGGAGAGAGGGAGTTAGATCTACTACTACTACCAGAGGCGGCTTGCGTATAGGCACTGTAGAACTGCAGTACCCCCTATTTCCACTTGATATTATCGATAACATTTATATAATTCTTAAGCTTAATGTCTGCAAGATACAAAGAAGCTACACGCGAAGCTGCGAAGGAGAGAGAGCACTACAGGAGCCGCAGTGCCGACCCTGGGGAATTTTCTGGAGCAGCATCTCCACTAATTTTAGCCACGAGCCGTCACTGATTACTACTACTGCTACTAGTAAGACCCTTATAATTGTCTAATATTTTGTTTCACAATATAATATCTGTACTTACAACATAATAAGCTTTTGAGTTCTCTAGTGGAAATTGCAATACCTCTCTCTGCATATAAACCTAATATAATAGATCTAAAACCAACTAAATTTGGCACCCATTCTATTAAACCGCATTCTTCATTAAGAGGCACAACACTCTGTAATACAAACAATTTGCACTATAAGACATAACACATATTTAACGCTTAAATGGTCAATCGCGTGTTTATACAAGGTAATTCCTTCGCTACAGATCTCAAAGTATTATGTAACACACGGTAGTAGTCCTTAATGTCATTTCAATGTTATTCGACCGGATATAGCGAGAGGTTCGACTGTCACTCCGTACAGTCTTAGTCAAAGGATAGTCAGCACTTGTTGAATACTCACATATGTTCGAATATATAATCTTCTTTGTCGCGATTCTGGATCATTTTGAAGATATTTGTTTACAATAGCGTTGAATTCCATTAATCTAAAGTCCTTTCGTAAGTCATCTTTCGGTTTACACATAAAAAGATATTTTTTACCATCCGATCCTATTAACGTGATACGCCGTGGTCTTTGAAGAGATGGCATGATAACTACATTATCCTCTATTCCCGTTATATGAATCCAGTTACTAACAATGAATGAAAAGAAATATGTATGTATACTTTTCACATAAACGATTTAAAAAACAGTATTATACGTACGATGAAAATACATTATGATGTTCCACTGGCATGCCTTTAGAGGGTAGATGAAGTTGTCTAAATTTGGTTGTTGGTATCATTATGGGACTAAATTCCTTATTTGAAAGTAATCGGGCAAGATTCCGTGACAAGAAATTTACTGTAGTACTGGTAACACCCTGTTAAAAAATTATACATGTACAAAATATTACACAAACAAATAGTATTTGAACCTACATCTGGAATTGTTTTGTTAGATAATTCAATTAGCCGCTCCCATAATTTATGAAAATCTGTAATCAGTTTTGTCATATCTGCCGTTTTAAGTTTAGCATGACTGAGAATTTCTTGGCAACGTCTCTGACGTGCGGAATAGGAAGACTGTAAATAATTTTTTATTAGTACCATCCTTAATTAATACGAATTTAGAAACTTACATTAATAACTGATGCCATCATCCATAAACTATGTTGTGGATAAGCATGGATTAGCTTTACTAATATAGCACGAATAGTTTTTTGCACTTCAGTAGAAGGATGACATATTCTAGATACAAGTTGACTGAATGCAGTTAGCCACATGAATATTGGTAGTCTTTCTTGATACACTTCTATATCATAATGAAGATATAGAATATCATTATTCTATCCGTTAAAACGAAAATTACGTTTTAATTTTCAACTCTTACCCATAATTTTGGTCATTTTTAGTAATGCATCTTGTCGAAATTTTTCTTGCTCTTGATTTATAAAATTACTGGAACGCGATGTTGCACGAGAAGCAAAATCTAACCAAATAGTTAACATTCTTGGCATAGATTGATGAATATATTTGCAGCCATACTGTAGTGACTTGCCATAATAATTCATAGTATGTATTTGCAAATCTCTAAATATATAAAGTACAAGGTTTGATTTACTATTTTCCATGTAAAGTATGATATGAAGTAGAAATACTTCACATTAAAATTAATAAATTTTATATTATTCCTTTTTTTATTTTAAATATTACTTGAGTTTTGCTTACCGGCCTCTTGTATCTTTTTCTTCATCAGTCATTCTATCTATAACGGACTCATAGTACTGAGCACAGAATAACAAACTTTTTTCCCATTCCCTCCATACTTCAATAGCTTCTTTGTAATTTATAATATTAGCATCAGTATCTACATTGACGGTTTCGTCATTATATTTTGCATATAAAAGTTTTGCCTATAATAATGATGGTTACAATAACAATAATAATAATAATGATGATGATGATATAGTAACAAGTAGTCTTCATCTGCAAACAAACCTTTGCACATTGTTTTCTTTCTTCTAAACGTTCTCCTGATGGTAAGCTTTTGTAGACTGAGGCAGGCTGGAAACAGTTAGAAAAACATCGTTTCAATGTTATAAAAGCATCTTCCTGGCAACTTTTCTGCCAATATAATTGAGCTTGTTCTATATAAAGTTGTTGCGGTGGACAAGACTCGCTAGCTGATAAAATGTACATGTATGCTTGCTGGTGTAACCCACACCTGAAAAACAATCATAATTTAACTAATGAAACAAGATAATTAATACTTAAAAATAATGACATATGCTTTACTTTCTTGCAATCTTAGCACTTTTAAGCCAAATCTTGCCAATTTCTTGTTTGAGTAAAGAATTTTCTCTGTTTTTAATTTCTTTTTGTAACTGCAGAGCCAAATCTAACGTAGCTCTACGCATACTCAACACAAATTCTACTCCACGTGAAGCTCGAACGAGCTGACCACGTTTTTCCCATTCTTCAAATATCATTGGTAGTTGTTCTATATTAGTTAGCATAGTAGCTACTGCTTTATCAAATTCATTTAATATATGTAGTCTATTTATCAATAATAAGATAAAATAATTATTATTTTCTAACATCACGGTTTAATACCTCATTCTAAACTGATATTAATCTTACTTCATAATATACATATAACTTTGTTGATAAGCACCAGGTCTTGAAGCATCCTCTAACAGTGACACTAAATTTCTTTTCAACGGTGATAAGTCCGGTTTAATACCTTTCATGAGATCTTCAAGTAATATGTGCTTAATATTTTTTTGGGAAGTGTCATCAAGCCTAGTAAAATGAGCAAGTCTCCAAAATGGCTCGTGCTCGTTCATTAATGGTTCCAATTCTGGTTTGCTACATAAAACACCGTCAGCAAAATGTTTCGCGATGAACGGTTGATCGAGACCAAGGTAACACTGGATCATTCCTTGCAAATACGTATGTTTGAATGCTTTCTTCTGTGCTAACTTCTCGTAACAGGTAACTGCATCCTATATGTTTTACAAGCATATGAAATACATAATTTATCATCAATTACTATTTGTCAATAAATGAAATTTCACTATACCTGGAGCTGTCCGTTTACTTCATGAGCTAAAACTAATTGTTGAATTGTAGGATTATGATCTTGTGTAGCTAATATGCCAGATATACCATCTGGTTCATCAATTTGTGCATATATTTTCTATGAGAATAACATATAATAAATGATCTACTTTTCTTTTCTACTTTATGCTTCCAAAACTTACAGCAAGTAATCCACCCTCTAATGCTTCTGACAATCCTTTGTTGGAGGAAGACATATGTTGTTCTAAATACATCAGTGCTCGATGATATTCCCGAGACTGATAACATCCTTCTGCCACTACCAATGCATTTAATGTTTCACAAAAAACTAAATCAACAGGAAAAGGAATGAATAACGTTCAATAATACTTATAACATAAAACTAAGAGAAAGACTAAAATCTACACTTCTACATTTGTTTCCACTATTTATTTTGTTCATTTATTGATAAACAATCGTAAATGTAATTCATCAATTTAAACCTAGATAACTTACCCTTTAGAGCTTTATATTTATGATCGCAAATTAATCGTTGTTCCCAAAGCCATCTTTGCAAATGATCTAACACTGAAAATATAATCTATTCGAAAGAATTATAAACAAGTTGTTATAGCTTGAACAATAAAAATATTGTTTATTTCACATACTTGAGCACAACGTGTACGCCTTGTTTCCTCAGAAATTCTGGTATCATCTGCTTTTACACTATATCCATGTCTAAGTGGTCTATGACGCGATAATTCAGAATCAAGTGTAGGCTTTTTTCTGACATCAATAATTGTTAATATTTCTTCTCGTATTTTCGTACGTTCTTGTTCAGTACCATTTGTTATAATGTATGCTAATAAATCAACAATACATAAATCTAAAGCTCAACGAATTAGTTTACTTAACTGTATAATACTAATATAAATACTTACACACAACATGAGGTAAACAGAATGTTAATATTTTTATATCACGTTTAAGTGCTAATTTACAAGCACGTAGTACGCTATTAAGAGTTTCGTCGTGAATATTCATAAACATGCTGCACAGCCAATTATAAGCCCAGTTTTCTACAGAAGAACCAGCTTCGGAACTATCGAAACAAATTGATATAATAATACGACCTTATTACTCTGCTATTCGTTATATCCGAGTAGATTATTTAATTTTTACCCATAAATAGGATGTGGAAACGTTTTGTTGTTGCTGATAGTTGCAATCTTATAATGTGAAGTTAAAAAGGGAGTAATGATTTGCTTCATAGTTACAGGAAAACTATCCCATAGTTCTTTGTTTTTGCCTTGGGGTGAAATATCATAGGCTTTTAAAATTTCCTAAAATTATGTACTATATACTTTTAAATGTACGATAAAAGAGTCTAAGTATGCTACACTGGAACTATTGAAAGATAGTGCATGGGCCTTGGAAAGTATGAAGCTGATGGAAGTTCCTCTATCTATAATATGTATCTATATATAATATTAGGGCTATTAACGATTTTCCTTATATGATATACAACCATTGGGTTAGTAGAGAAGGTAAATCCATGAACCATTTTTCAATGTCCAAAACATAGTGTACTACATACTTGAATAGCAAGTGAGAAACAATCCATACTCTGACTACTTTTTTGCATTTGAAATGCTCGTGCATATTCAGAAAGTGAAGCACAAGCAAATTTTTCATTCATGTCAGAGATAAATTGACTGTCGTCTAAAATAGAGAGAATATTAATATAAAAAATAAAAAGTAACAAATGTATAGTATACCTCTGGAAATAATTCTACGAGGAAGCAGGCTTGGTTCAATGGCACCTAACTCTCCTAGACATTCACCATATAACAAGCGAATAGATTCATCTTTATGCTGGCATCCAATTAATAATGCATGTAACAACTAAAATATTATATATTAACTTTGTGTTATTAAAACATATCTTTTAGATTAAAAAATAAACGTACATCAACGATCAGTGGATGAATATTTGTTTCACTTAAAATCATTTTATTCAGTTGGCTACGATTTTCTGCTAGAAATTTTTGTAAATATATTAGAGCCTTGATTCTTACTTCATCCGTTTCATGGGAAATTCGTTTAAGCCATAACATTAAATTTGCTTCAAAACCATTAGGTCTACAATTAATATAGATTTCAGTGCCATACATGTATTCTAATATCTACAGTAAAAATATATTTAAATAGGGTATTTCAAAACATCTAGACACATCTTCAGAAATAAATTCAACACAAAAATAAGAAAGAAATTTCAGATTAACTTCATTTGTGCATTAAATTTATGCCTGAATTTATATCTATATATTTTGAAACATCTCGTATATACCTTATTTGCAAAACGCGTGCTTTAATTATGTTTGAAATCTCATTGGAGACTTCCGTGTTCTCCACAAAAAATAATTCTGCAATATGTTCTGGACTTTCTTCATTGCATTTCATAATTAAGAATTTCAGCATAGCTTCTATTTTCTCTTGATACATATTTAATAATGGTGTTAATGAAACATATATAGTTGGTAATAATGGACCCAGTTCTGTGATAGTTATGCTGAAATATTAAAACATACTTCAATGTTACTTATTTGTATATCTTATGATTTTTGTCACATACTTCTGAATAAATGCATTCCATGCGTCACATATAAGAGGGCCAAATCCTGGTCTCTTGAATCCTAATGAAGTTCGTAATGTCGCCAAGATTTTATATCTCAAAGGTGTCAAATACTGTGCACCCATACATCGCATTAGTGTAGCTAACGAAGCGAGTGCAGATTGTTGGGTATGTTCATCTGATTTTGATCCAAGTTTTATGTCAAAGTTAACTAATATCCCATGTAAACGTAAATTTAAATATGATGCCTGTAATTATTATGTACATCTATTTCAGACTTCCTTTCTCAGAGGAAATAATGATAACTGGATGAACACTTACGATTCCTTTCTGTATAATATGATTTTTCTCTGCATTGCTGTCATAATCAGATATGATTTTTAATAATCCAATTGTTTTCTCAGGAGACTCGTAAAAATTTAACATCAACTCTTCAAATATACCCTATTAATCATATTTATCGAAAAATGTTTAAAATCTGTGTTAATAATATAATAAAAATGGTAACGTCTTTTTTGTATCATAAATATTACCATAAATGATTGTCTTATTAAAAGCGCCAAATTCGTCTGAGTAATTCTTGAAACTAAATTTAAACATTCCGTAGCGGTTGTAAGCTGCATATTCAAGAACGCGTAACTGCAAATATACTTTTAAAAAAAGTAATTTGAATTATACCAATATATCAAATAATATGAAATCACCTTTCTTGATTCATATACATACGGGAAAATATTCTCTTAACATTTGTTTTTCATCCATACTAATCAATTCAGCTATATCATGCAAAAGAGTTATTGCATTTGGTATATCAATGATAAAAGAAAGTAAGACGCAAACTGCATAATGTCCATCTCTGCGCAATAATTGACGTGATCCTTCGTATCCAATACATTTTGCAACACGGTGTACAGATGTTGCCATATTATAAGAATAATGTACGAAATTGTGTACTGCACATTGTATTATGAGCTAAAACAGAAAGAAGATATTGCTTGGAAATATAATATCGCACGACGCATTTTAATAATAGAACAAATTTATGTACCTTAAGGAAACTTTCCTTATATCGCACGTACAAAACTTTTGAAGAAATGTTTAAAAATTTTGCAATATCATGATATGCAGTGGTTGCAAACGCTACTGCTGCCGGGGATGACGTTGCATGCAATATCGAAATCAAAAATATATTCAAAATTCGTCTCTCAATTATGTGCAATGGAATACTAAATATAAGGAATAAAATTAGGTATTTAAATGTATAATGCGATATATAATAAAAAACGTAAAAATTTATTATACCATGCACAATTCCTTGCAGTAACAAGTAAAGTATCATGCAAAGCATGATTTGAAGTTGTTAGTGCTCTCATAAGTGCACTTGCTATGGTATTAATAAATAATTTAACAAATTCGTCCAAAGAAGCAGAAACAGAGACATCATCATCAGTAAATGGTTCTGATTTGCGCGCGATGTTTATTTTATTCAGCAATACTCCCTTCATCGCTGCAGCAACATTAGAACGAATTATTGGATTTTCATCTTCGATATAAGGGAACCATAACTTCGCTATGTTAATGCTATTAAATGACATAATGTGATTTGAAAAGGAATGAATATTTTCAGAGATACGCAAACGTACTGAAACAAAGTTTGAAGATAATAGACTAAAATATGAACTAAGAATATGATCGTATTCTTCCGAGATATAAACATTAGAATTTATAACACTTTCAGAAACTGCATCATTGCAACGTTTGCACTGTATTGTCAACTTTCTATTGTCTGATTCTCTGTAAATGAAAACACTTTATCATTATTTACAACTACTTCAATTATAAATAATAAAATGAACGAAGTGATAAAGAATTACCTTATGAAATTTGCATATCCTGACAAATAGCAGCTTATATTACCCAATGCAATTATAAGCATTTCATGAACTTTCTGTTCTTTTGAATGCAATGCAGGTTGAAGTACATACTTTGAAATATCATTTAATTTTATTCCTTCATTCTTTAAAGTCAATACACTATTCCTATAAAGTTTTTATGTGATTTAATGTGTGTATGTTGCATGCATATGTATATGTATAAACAGTATTCATTTTTAGGTTTATAAATAGAAATTACTTACAGTATAGCGCCTACTGCTAAGTCTGTTTGATGGTTCATTATACATATGTTTAATATTTTTAAAACCTCCATTCCATTACCACATTCACATAAAACTTCAAGACATTTTATCAATGAGACAGTATCAAGAGACTTAATAATTTCTTTTGCATGATAATTCATTACATCAGCAGGAATTTCAATATGTTGTATAAATGGTAATGTTAATATTTTCTGAATTAAATCTTTATTTGATTCGTTATGGGCCATGATATGTATTAAACTTTCAAAAATTATATGTTTTTGCTGACACTGTCCAGAATTTAGATTCTGCAGTAACACTTTCAAAATATAATTTAATTCATCTGTATATAAATGCGTTTCCAACTGTAGTTCTTTCAACCAAAATTGTAAAAATCGTGAGGCTTTTAAAATGTGCATAGATGTTTCAAACCTCCCCATTTCTGATGCAGTTATTAATTCTTTCCTTATTAGGTTCCGTGAATCACACAAATTATTGTGTAACATGTTTGTGCTAACTGTGCGTTTGATATCAACAAGAGCGCAATGAACAAAAATAGTAATAAAATCCTAGTGATAATAAATTAGTATGTAAGGTTAATTGTTACATATTTAACTATTAAAATTATCATTAAAAAATGTACATAACAATTATATGTGCTAAATATAAGACTATATAATATCATTTATTACAAACCGGACAGTATTCAAAATATGAAATAAATTTCTTTGCTTCAGAGGGTGTATAAATTCTTGGCTCCTTGACGAAATGCTGTCGAATTTTATTACATGCTGTTTGTTTTGTTATTTTCACAGCACTGAGATTATTAGTATCATGACCTAAATAATTTTTAATTTATAACTACAAGGATATAGATAATAAAACATATATCCATGCATTAGTAACTTACATTTTATTTCAGTAATTGTAAAATCAATGACTTGAAAGCATAATTCAATACTGTTTGGAGACACTGAAGGTAATGATTGCATAAATTGCACGAGTGTCCATAGAAAATGACTCAATTGATTTTCTGATATCTCATACAAATTTATCCAGGTAGGAAGCATTTTAACAATTTCAATAGCATAGAGTATTAGATTTTCGAGTTTCTTAAAATATTAAATTCAAAATTATTAACATGTACTTACAATATTATATGTAAAATATTTACCTGTTTTCTATGTAATGAAAATTTCATTAATTTTGCACAAAGATCTAGTGCAATAAGTTTGATATTAGGTACAGATACAATTGTTACTTGCAATATTGTTTCATATAATAATTTCTGATTCCAAACAGAAACTCCAGTCTTTGTTATAATCTACAAAAGGGAATATAGTAATTGTGTATCAAAGATTAATATATTGTGATAAAAATTAAACACAGATATTTATTACCTTAAGTATAGATGTTTGCACTGATGGTACATCAGAATATTTGACAGTAACAGGAGATGCTTGAAGATCCAAATTCTCTATAATATTTCTTTCTATATTAAACTTAGCCAGTATCATTTTATCTTCCTCTTCAGAGGTTTTGTAAAACTCTGATATTTCTAAAATTGATAAGATCATGAAACATAACAAAAGTACTATCTATTATTTTGAATATATACCTTGAAGAATGTTCATATATTCATTACTAATTGTTTCAAACATAGAGATATGATGCCGAGATAATATTCTAAGCATACAAGCTTGTATCTCTATGCTATCGTTTAGAATTTCATCACTTAAAGGCTCTCCAACTATATAAAACATAGCACCGAATAACCAAGTAGTAAATGCTGTAATCAAAATATGATGTAACTTTATAACATTCTAAATAATATAGTTTAATTATATTTATTATTAAATTCATATGTGGTATACCAGCATATTGACATCGTAATGTTTCATTTTGCATTCCATTGCTAAAAGGTGGAACTAACACAGTGGTTAAAGTGGTTGAACCTTTAAGTATAGACTCCAAAAGAGAACTAAGCATTTGTTTAGCTGTTGCATTTTTTAAATCAGAAAATATTGCGATTATAGGGCTGTTAATGAATTTCCATACTGTGTCCACCACTGTTACATTACTGCAAAAATCATACTAACATTACTATTTCAAAATAACAAATTTTAAACTCTTATATAAAAAATATAATACCTGTTACTATTTTGTAGGATAATAGAATTATCATGTGTTTCCATTTTATATTAACTTTAGTAAATAATAGATACAACAATAGATAAGTATGCACATGTTGTCCATTCAAACACAGAATACGTTCAGAAGTTTACTATCAAAGTGGTACTGTTGATGTTAGTAGTACCAACTTATACCACTTTGTGTTCTACATAACATGTGTGTATATTTATAAAAGAGGTTAAAGTACAGATATTATTAAGGATTTCGATGAATTAATACATATAATCATGTGAAATGAAGCGTATCTTCCCTATGCATGCGAGTAATTGTTTGGATCAACACGAATCTAGTTTAAATTGTAAACACATTCGTATAGAGGTGAAGTACACAACAGCAAACTTCAGATTGTATCATGAGTAGTCATCTTTAACGCATTAGGGGGTTTCCCTCCAAGAATCAACAGCTGAAGAGATCAACAGAAAGTAAAAAGTCTTAAATCCACGAGATAACATAAATATAATTTATATTTTTATTAAATATTTCTGATTTACATTATTTTCTCTTGGTAGGTTTTTAGTTCGAAACGTAAAAGAATTGTTGACTTTGTTGAATGTCATCTGTTTGTCATCACACCTTACTGAATTTAAAAATACAGGTATTCAATCTTCTTATTAATATAAAAATAATTAAATTCGGTTTTTCTGTAAACTTGATTATATTTCGAAATTAACTTTTTCTATGAAAGACAATTGTATAAAAATAAAACATAATGTCGTTTATTGATTACAAGTGATCATGTAATACAGAATGCACAATATTGGTGGCAGTCCTTAAATTGTAGCGCAATTTTAATATAATTACGGTATGAAATCTCCAGAACTCACGACACATGTATTGAAAAATATTTATCGATATATATATATACAACGCACATGATTTCACGTTTTCAATTAAAAAATAATTTGATTTTTGCGTAATTCGCAAAAAACGTCGTACAAACTGGATTGGCTCTGTTAAGTTTTCATATTTGAGTCTTATACCACATACACTTGTTTAAACAATTATCGCAACCGATATATACAATAAAAATACATATTTCGTGCACGATATGATCCAAAAATTCTGTGATCGCTCGGCATAGAGATAATAGTTCACAGTATCTCATATTATTTTTATACTTATATGTCGATAAATGCAGTAATTACGGAAATTCTTAAGTACAAAAATTAACAATCGCATCTCGATGAACGCAAAAAATGTTCATCAATTGTTACGTTTACAAAAAATCATTCGACTTTCATTAATTTATAGTTCATTCATGACCCAATCGACTTACTTAGATCATTAAATAATATGTACTTCATTACAACTACTTACTTATATATGTCATTTACAAGCTCTACTTTCATATTTTCATGTGTCAATGTTTTTAGACAGTTTAGGCTTTTTTACTACAAATATCTAAGAAAATAACTAAATCTCTTCCTTTTTTCTTTTTTTTTGTTACTCTTCACTATTACACAAAAACTGTTGCTAACTGCAAATGTTTGCGCTTTGTACAATAAAATAATTGAATGCAATTCAGTTAATTGTTGAGCTAACTTTCTGCACAGTTCTCTATATAAAATATTAAATACTTGTAAAATTTATCTAATTCTTAAATTGCAAATTGAAATAAAAAAATGAAATCGCAACATTTTAAATAAAGGTACAACAAATATGGAAGACCCTAGTCAAACGTATTGAAAACAATAAATTTGCTTCAATAGTTCTGTGCAATATTTGTCTTATACCAGTAACTTCAACATCTTTATATGATAGAAAAAAATTTTTCGTTAATAATTTCTTTCTCTACTTTACTATTGACAATTTGTTTCTTATAAATGTTTGTAGGACTATGCGTTCATTGGTTAGTGTCCTTTGTGGTCCACTCATGACTCGTTTGAGTAAGTTAAAGAATAATAAAACTAAATGCCCCATACAATGTGTCCTATTAAAGTAGTCAATGTTAGTAATTAACAAAACAAATTGCATCATCATACTCCTAGGATTGGACATTATTTATATAAAGAATCATTTAAATGATGAATCAAATAAGAGATGTTTTACTGTTTTTCGTTATTCAGCCTAAATTAATGTTGTCCTTATTTGATGAACTTTGTAGAATTGTTTAGAATATTTAAATTAAACTGATAGTGTTTTCCTAATGAAAATGAATCCAAGCACGACATAAATCGGACTTAACAGTAATCAGTTTTTAAAGCACTGTTGGATTTATTTGGGATATTTAAATTAATTATTGCTCAAAATTATTTCGATTTATATCGTATTTGGTCACATTTTGAACGGAAAAATTTCACTTATTCATTAATATTATGCTTGCAAAAGATGAAAATTAGAGAAATTTAAATTTGGTCTTTACATAATTTATATCTCTTATAGAGTTATAAATATATAATATATGAATATAAGAGATAATGACGAGTTTATTTTGCGATGTATGAAGTTTTTATCCCCTATGGAATATAGATAAAAAATATACTCAATGCTAAAGATGGAATACTCTACAAATAAAAGAAATATTTGTATTCATCAAATAAGTTTGTTCGTTGCTCGTCGAATAAAGATAAATAATGAACATCTTTCAACCATTATTTGTCACTTGAAATTTTGTATTTTAGTAAGGATTTTACCTATTTCTGCATACGTTTTGTGGTGTCAATGAAATACAAATGAAAAGTGTTTAAAATTCTCTTTTTTTTTTTTGTTATATATTCTACGCTTGAATGAAATCCAATGCACCATGCCAATAACTGTATTTAAAAATCTGCAACCTCATTTTATTCATAATATTTGTACTTTTTTTAACTGATAGACGATGACGTTGTAAAATATAGAAATTTGTTTTTATTGAAAGGTATAAAAATATGCAAGTGACAAATATATGTAAGCTGGTAAATCTTAAGAATTTATGTTAGGAATTAAATTTACGAGTCTATGAGTATCTTTATAGTATGAATAAAATCGATAATATATAGGAACGTGATTAAGTATTCTTACCACGTTAAACATAATCATGTCTTTTTTCCTTTTATGAGGTATCAATTATGTTACCAATTCACTATACGAATGCCTATGTCGAATCTGCAAATCATTTTTGTACCAGTCAAATTCTGGAACGCTTGATAATCGAAGCGCGACGCCTGCTGTCAGTAAAACTCTGAGTCTGAACTATGTTGTGAATCGCTACTTCTACCGTTTAAGTATACTTCTGACGTTTGTTGAATTGACGGTGAATGTTGTGCAGCTTCCCAATTCTGGCCTATAGTAACACAATTAATTAACAATTAATAAAAACTGTCAAACAATGAAGAGTTATGAAATAAATGTATATATACGTATGTACCATGTGCAGCAAGAATGGTGGCTAAACATCGTGCTACAGCTGGATTTGGAGCACAAGCTAATGCAGGTGTAAGTCCCTCCGAATCGACGGCAACGACGCTTGCACCCAATTGCAATAAACGTCGAGTTACCTATGGAAAATATGTTCATACATCTTTCTATATTACTATAAAATAGGTTGTAAAATACACTAAACTGCTTTCTTACTGTCACAAGACCATTTCTTGCTGCCAAATGCAGTGGAGTTTTTTGTTGCTTATTGGCCATATTAATAACAGCAATACTTTGCTGTTGCTGAGTTGTGTTGCCACCGTTAGTGTTAAGCGAATCGATCCAATTTAGTAACAGCGAAGCAGCAGCAGAATGCCGTCTTTGGCAAGCTAAGTGAAGGGCTGTGTTTTTGTTACAATCAACAGCGCGTACATCAGCCTTCCACTCAAGCAATAACTCTATTATTAAGAAATTATATCAACAAAAAGAAATATCGAGCAAATATTTCAGATTTCTTTGATTAAATAAAACGTACCAATAGTATGACATTGACCCGTAATAGCAGCACAAAGGAGAGGTGTTCGACCTGAGTAATCTAATGTTTCGAGTCCAGCTAACTCAGGTCCAACAGAGCTTAATATCAGTCTTGCACATTCTACAGCGCCTGAACTAGCTGCAACATGTAAAGGTAGTCGACCAGCCGGAGTATCTCTTGGAGCAGCGACCGTTTTACCTCCAAATTTGTTAATTAATAATTCTAGACAAGGGGCTTGTCCTTGATATACTGCACAGTGAACAGCTGAGAATGGATCACCTACATACAGAAGGAAAACAAAAGTTTGAGTTAAAAATTAAGATTATATATATAATTCACTTACAAACAATTCAGAAAAAGTTATGATGTGTGTGGTTACCCTCCAACGAGTCGATTACATTTTGTTCCAACAAATATTCCACACAATCTGTATGTCCATTGTAACAAGCCCAATGAAGAACAGTACAACCTTGATCGTCCTTTAAAGTGGCAGCAAGAGGATTAGCTTTGACCAGAGAGGCTAATGCTTTCACTCTGCGAGAGAATTGAAAAATCGATACAGTGTATGTGTGATGGAACATAAAATACTTATTACGTACGACTTTAAAAAAAAGGAACCAACATTCCACAGGCAGCGGCCAAATGTAATGGTGTTTTACCATTTGTATCTTGTATCGCCACTGCTGCACCATGTGATAACAACAATTCCACCATTTGATGATGACACAACTTGACCACTGCCCGAAACAGTGGCGTGCGTTTATTTACATCCGGTAAATTACAATCAGCTTTATATTTCAAAAGTAACTTAGCGCAGTCCGGATTGTGGTTTGCTACTGCTAGCGCTAAGGGAGTACGCTGTTTCGTGTCGTAACAATTGACTACATTCGAATCCTCTGCATTTTTCAAAAGAAGTTCTAAACAATGATAATGACCCGCTGCTGCTGCACAGTGTACTGGAGTACGTCTTGTAATAGAATCCTGAACCGATACGCAAGCTCCATACTTTAATAAGAGCTGTACACATTGTTCATGGCCTTTATAAGAAGCCAAATCTAGCGGTGTTTTGCCAGTATCTTCCTTAATGTCAATATTAGAAAATAAGGCAGAAGATGGTAGTAGTAAACTTAATATTTCACTGTGCCCGTGATATGCCTGTAAAAATATAGGTAATTGTATTTTCCATTACAAATACTCCCACTACTATTGCTTTGATCTACACATACAGCAAGATGTAAAGGCGTTAACGCCGGTAATGGGGGTTCTGATTTTTCTGTAGAACTGGATAACGCTGTTAAATTTCCCGGTGGACAAACTTCTAACAAAGCTTTTAAGGCTGCTTGATTTCCACCAGCTACTGCATAATGAATAGCAGTAAAACCCCGCTTATCACGCAAACGGGGATCTGCTCTGTGTTTTAACAAATACTGTACGCACCTAAACACGAATGTTATATATATAAGTTACACTTTTAAAAATACATTTCTGTTGAATAAATCACACAACATAAATAATTGGATACTTACTGAGCACTAGAATCTGTGGGATTTGATGCTGCAGCTAAATGCAAAGGAGTTGCACCGTCTACATCTTGTGCATTAGAGTCACTTCCGAATCCGATCAACGTAAAAACACAAAGATAATGACCCTGGCTAGCAGCATGATGGAGTGCTAATCTATTGTCATTATCAGTTAATCGAAAATTGGCTCCACTAGATAGCAATAAATCTAAACAGTCGACCGATCCTTTAAATGCTGCACAATGTAATGGCGTTCTACCACCGATATCTCTTGAATCTATACGCCGACTGTCGACTTGTAATAATTTTCTACAAACCTGTGGATTTTATTAAGAAAAATTAATATTATGCTCAGAAGAAATATTGACTTACACTACATATTTTAAATGTATTTTTACTTCAATATGTCCTGCTAAACAACTAAGATGTAATGCAGTGCGTTGTTCAGCATTACGTGCTGCCGGAGATGCACCATACTCCAATAATGTTGTTGTCAAACATTCATGACCAAACCTACATGAAAGAGGAAATTTAAATAAAACTGACTGAAAACTTGACAACAAGACTGAAAAGGAACTGTTGATTATGAAAAGTTGTCTTTTATCTAATATAATTTACCAAGCTGCAACATGTAAAGCTGTATTTCCGTTCTTGTCTTTAATGTCTGCAGATGCTCCTGCATCGAGTAAACTTTTTGAGCGGGTAAATCTTCCATGAATTGCAGTCATATGTAAAGGTGTACGTCCATCTTCTGATTGAACATTTATACTTAAACCAGCTTGTAAAAGTACTTCTAAACAATGAACACCATGTGTACTAGCGGCGGCAACATGTAACGGTGTCTGTCCTCGATAATTTACTGCCTCTGTACAAAGAATGACATTTGTCATAAAACACGCACACGAAAATATTTTTAACAAATCGTAAGATTATCTCACCAACGTTCGCAGCATTTGCAATTAACTCTGTTACTGCATCAGCATGACCATTTAAACATGCAATATGCAAAGGTGTATTTCCATAAACATTTTTCGCTTCAATATCAGCTCTATACTTGATTAATGTATGCATGCATTCCACGTTGCCGGAAGCTGCGGCTGCATGTAATGGAGTGTACAAATCTCGATCCTTAACAAACAAATATTGAATACATACGAATAGTACTTTGCACCATAAAAATATAGAAGGATGGAAGTTTAAAAAAATTATATTACTTTAACATCCACATCTGCTTTCCTTGCTAGAAGTGCTCTCACGATTTTATCGTAGCCCATATATGCTGCAAAATGTAAAGCTCTACGATCCTGTTTATCAGAAGCATTTATTACGCAGCCAATTTGTATGAGATATTCTGTCATTTCCAAATGTCCGTTGTAAGCTGCATGGTGTAAACTTGTTCTACCACCTCTAAAAATGTTTATGTGTGAAGCTCTTTTAATAAATAATAAATGTTTATGTGTGAAGCTCATACTTGAATAAACATTAATCAGACAGTATCAAAAATACAAACCTGTCCGCTGCATTAATAAATGCATATGGAACTATTAGTTCTACACATTGCACTGCATTATTCGCTGCCGCTACATGTAAAGGAGTTTGCCAACTACGATCCCTGATATTGGCATCTGCTTTATGACGTAATAAAACTTCTACTACACTATGATTTCCAGAGCAACAGGCTCTGTGTAACGGACTTAACCACTTTTTATCTTTAGCATTTACTGCGGCTCCGTTTAGTAGAAGTGCTTCTACAATTGCTGGATCTCCTCTATACGCAGCTGCATGCAATAGGGATCGTTGCTCTTTATCTTGCCAGTTTGCATCTTCCTTTCTTAATAATAGTGCTCGAACTTCGTCTACATCTCCGACAAATATTGCTTGTAACAGAGGAAACTGCAAAAAATCAATACTTCATTTAAAAAAAAATTAAATTGATGTTAGCATTCTTTACAGCTTTAGTTGTATGTACGTAATTTAGTATATATACGTAGTCTAACAGACAGAGAGAAAGAGAGAGATACAATACTAATAGAAAATAATGAAATTTGAAGCTCTCAATAAAAAATGTCATAATATACAATAAAGGATATACTTTAAAAACTGTAGTAATCATAATATGCAAATATAATGCAATAGGCCTGCATTTATTTGTTTTTCTAAAATCGAAGTTTTATAATGGTTCAGAAGCATAAAATATAACCAAGATCATTGTACGTATAACAAAGAATTGAATATAAATTGGGCAATTGACACATGAATATAACCTCTGACGTTATAGTTACGTACATATTCGAATACTGTGTAATGAAATGTTTTTAGTTAAAGAAATAAGACAACATACCCCATCACGCAATTCCTGCACATTCATGATTAACAACCTTTTTTTTTTTAATTTGTACAAATACGAAAGTATTTATAAAAACATAGTTATAGAATGGTAAAAAACTGACATAGTAGTGTGAGTCATATTTAAACGAGTATAGGGATGTTATTTTCTTTTTGCAGTAGACAATTTATTGTAAGAGAATCGTAAAACCAATGGTTTTTTCCTTTTTCTCTTTTTAGACAAACAGTGGCGTCATTCATGTGAAAAAAGTTAGTAAAAATATGCATAACAATTATATCTTCGGATATAAACAGTTATAGCTATCTCCTCATAGTGCACTGCACTCTATCTTTAATCTGTCAAATTATATACATAATGCATAGATATATATCAGAAGCTTTTGTATATAAACACAGATCAAAGTTAATAGAGAATACTCGTAAGAAAATTACATAAACATTTTCTCTGGAGTTATATGAAGTAATCTATGTATACCCGGTAATCTTTCTTTTGTTTCCTATTGCATTGCAGATAATTAAAAGATCCGCATTTTTTCTGGCCGAATGATATAATATTAATTAATTTTCCACAGCGAAAAATGGATACACATGTACTCGACCAAACTCGATATTGCAAAAATAAAATTAAGAAGAATAAGCAGGTATCTGATGAAGATGTAAAGGATGATTCAAGTTTAAGGGTACTACCATCGGAATTGAAATTTACTTTTGATTTTGGAAATTTTAAAACTCAAGGAAAGGTGATAGAAGTTATAAACTATTCCTCCAAACCATGCCCCGTTCGGTTTTTACCATTACAAACTCATTATTTCAAGATTAAAAATACCTTTCAGGTAAATAAGAATCTTGATTCTTTTAAAAAAATAATTAAAAATTGAAGCATTCCCATACAGTATGTTACATTGCAGCAATATTGAAATAATTTGTATCTCCACGTTATGGTAATGTTTTTACAATATTTTTGTCAAATTTTATACAAGATATATATTTAAAATATTGTAAAAAAGTCAGTGGAATATTATGAAAATTAATTCATTTATTTAAAAAAACATTAACGAGATTTATGCTGTTTCATAAATTTATTTATAAAAAAATATATAAATATATGATGCTTAAACGGGAATCAAATTCAGCATATATCTCAGTTGATAAGTTAGGTTTCTCAGGTATGAAGATCTTTGTGCAATTGCCGTAACATTCCATTTACAAAAATATTTCTTGCAATATTTGTACAATGTATTTTATCACATATATTCTAGACAACATGGCTCAATCCTGAATCGGTTATCAAAGTGAATATTTTATTTATGCCTGATGAAAACAGAGATTATAATGATGTTCTAAAAATACGCTACTTCAATAATCAAATAATGGAAACAAGAATTCTTGCAAAAGTGATATCCAAGTTTTCCTTTCCAACTAGTATAGATTTTGGAAATGTACCACTCGGTCGAACGTAAGTTTAACACACGATTATTCGATTCAAGTAGCTAATTCAGTTATTTATTGTTGCAGGGTATGCTATAACTTGCCGATACATTCTCATGCAGAAAAAGAATTTTCTTTCGCTATTTTTACTCATAACGGAGACTCGTCTGTGGATGTTTATCCACGATGGGGTATGATGAACATTTTTATTTTCTTGAATCCTATTTATCACCCTACGGTATATTATATTTTATCTATTTTTCAGGACATGTAAAACCAAAACAGAAACCTGTAATGGTTATGGTAATTTACAGACCGCTTCGATACATAAGCATGAATTTTCAAGTTCGAATATTCATATCTGATTTATACAAAGCTCCGTATAATATCAATTTCTATGCGTATACTCGACCAGGTCTGTTACGGTGAGGATATTTGTAGACGAAAATTGTTACAAAAGGAAACGGTGAACAGAAGTATAACGAAAAATGTACCGAATGCTTAGAGAATCATTAGAGAACGTTAAATCGGAAATGAAAAGCCAAGCAGTGCAAAAAGTAATTGACGGGAAGTCATTCAAAAAAGTAAAGTCAATTTTCGTAGAGAAAAATAAATCAAAATTATGTCCGGAAGAATCTAATAGCAAATGTACACATTATGAAAGTAGCTTATTAAAACAATGTGGTTACCTTCCCTTATACGCATTGCATACAGTGAATTGTATTTTAAATTCAAAATTTCGAAGATTGTATAATGAATACGAATTAAAGGGTTAGGAATATTTTATTACATTATACTACATAAACAAAAATAGTATAAAACATATAAACTTTTGATTACGTTAGGTTCATTGGGTATGTTTTTGTTCGAAACTATAGAACAAAAAGCACAAAAATTAATGGATTTTTTAATGCAAGTTGAAGATCGCTATCGTGAAAACGAGCAAACAAAATTTCATCATAAGCCAAAAGTAAATAATGGAACATTTGACGTTAATGAAAGCGGAATTATTGAAATTAAGATGCAAAGAGAACAAGCATGGAATAATTATAAGAATTTAATAATTCACTCGGGGAAAGAAATATTTAAACGGCTAAAAACTGAAAAAGTAAGGCAGAGAGTATTAAGAGCTTCTCAAAAGGTGCATATTCTTTATATTAAATGGTCGCTATTATTTACGTAAATAATAAAGAAAGTAAATATATAGATATATAGATGAATTCTTCACAAATATCTTTTCTTAGAATCCAAGCACAGTTTCAACACCGTCTCGAAATGCAGAGTCAGTTCTTCACTATCGTAAAATTCAGCCCTTTGTTCAGGCAGCGCGTAAAATTATACTAAGAAATCGATTGCTAGAGGTACTTAGAAAGTTACAAAAAATAACACCCGAATCAGTTATTCAATTCGAACAACCATTCGTACGAAATCATTTTCCTACATTATAAGTTTGAAGAAGGTAGTAGCATTTGATTTACAGCAAAACTCAATTTAGAATGTAGCATTAGCTTTTAGATATTTAATCTAACATATAAAAGGATGTAATATTGTATGAACTATTTAAATTATTATGCATTTGTTTCAAAATTATCTGTATTGTCATTATTATTGTATGTATTTACATGTAGGTACATAATCCAGTAGAATTTTATTTATTTAAATTTTCTAAAACAGATACGTTCAACCTGTAGTTCGTTAAGTTTTTGTGAGTAGCCTGAGATTAATATCTGGTAATTTATGTTTTTAAAAGCATAAATATGGGGAATAATCATGATTTTTCATGCTGGAATAACGAAAGATTGACAGATCTGGTAAAACCAGAATCCGTGAAAACAGCAGTTGGTAAAATTTCGTTCCAATAAATGAAATGTTGTGTGTACATAAATATGTACATAGATGGCACTTGTGTGTACATAAATATGTACATAGATGGCACTTGTGTGTACATAAATATGTACATAGATGGCACTTGTGTGTACATAAATATGTACATAGATGGCACTTGTGTGAATGCCGCCAAAACTTAGGCAAAACTTCTGCTCTTGGATTGTACGTAATTGATATAAACTGAAAAGTAAAACTTATTTGGATTGTATCTATAAAATACTTTTATTAATATTCACTGTATATGTCACATTTTGTTTTTTACTCTTATATACGATAGATATATTCCATATAATTTAAATCGGCATTTGTATTAAATGATTTATACATACTTTCTTCCTGATTAAAAAAACGCAGATGGATTCGAGTTTAACTTTCAATTGTCAGGGAAAAGTGAATTTTAATGATTGGGAATTAAATAGAGATGGTTTATTTTTGCGCGGAGAAATAGAAAACGTTATGTATCCACAAGATGAGTGGTTTTTAACTAGAGAAGCAAAGAAGTTACAACTTCTTGACTGCACTATGCTTCCTTCCACAGCTATATTGGATTTAAAACATCTCGTCAAATGTATGGAGTAAGGTTTTTTTCTCTATTATACGTATTCATATTTCCTTTTGTTACGAACGTAGTTTGGTGTTTTTCATTTATTTTCTATTTATGTCTTCCCACAGTATGCAACTAAAGATACTCAGCAGATATGAGGCCTATAGTCAAGTTTTAAATACAAAGACAGATAACATTGATTTCTATTATATCCGATGTATTGTATCAGAATTTATTTTATACATTAGAATGTACTTAAATAGGTAAGATAATTAATTTTTTTAGAGTTCTATCATTCGTAGTTAATATTCATATTTTAAGGCTAATTTTTTACAGTGTTAAAGGAGAACTTCAAACGCTGCAGGCTATAAGTGAAGATATTGATCAAGAGTTTAATGCTTTATTTATTGTAATAAAACAATTTCTTGAAAGGCTACATAATATACCCGATGGTACATTCCATTATGCACCTTCCAAATCAGGCAATCAGGTTGGTAGATAAATGTATGATGTTTATATTTTTAAATTTATACTACTACTTGCTTATTACATGTTACAGTGTAAACAGCCAGAGTATCATATGTATCATATGCATTTAGAATTGAGATGGTTTTTTATTTCGTTGATGTATACAAGAAATGTACATTGCCAGTATTTAATTGAGAACCAATTAAATGAGTTTGAAAACATTCAAACAATGATTATAAATGATCTGATTTATGTTTCATTAAAAATATTTGAAACGGTAAAAACATATCTTTTTTGTAGCGAATATTGTACTTAGTTATCGGAACATAATGTAATCATTTTAATATATCATCTCTTAGATGCCTTTAATACACGTACAACAAAGATCTCCTTACAATTGCACTTGTGTTCGTGAATTATGGCTTATGCTTCAGATATTTATTGATAATTTATCCGATAAAATCAAATCAAAGGTACTACATTTAAAGAATTTTTATTTTTCTTCATTGTGAGTCCATTTTTAGATATCTCTATAAATATATGCATTTATAGACTTTCTGGGACTATGTAAATGAGTGTCTTGATAGATTATTAAATAAGAATATGCCAAATATGAATAAGCAAGAATCTGTAAAGCTTTTTAAAAATTCTGAATTATTTTGTCTTTGGATTGTTTATAATCTTTCACTGTTGTATGGATACAATATTGATGGAATGTACTTGGGATCTAAATGTACAAGGGTAATTGCATTTTATACATCCCTGTTATACATATTTATACTTATTGTATAATAGTAACTATTCATTTATCTCTTTAAAGATCAGATACAATTATGAACAGCTTGAGAGAATTTTGAAGATATACATATCTAAAGGTGGAAAAGATGGTGAACGAGATCAAATTGATGAAGAGTTATGTATAATGATACCTTTACTAAATACCATTGTCACCAATTGGTGGCAGCCACGAGTTTCAATCATTTCACTTCTCTGGGACTGCTTTCACAAAAGATTAGATGAACCATTTTTATTACAGGTATCTGGTCCTTGGGCATTATCAGTTGAAAAGTAGGTACATACTTAGTTTTTTAAATATTTTTTTCTTATTGTGATTTTTAAAAAAATTTTGTAATAGAAAAACTGCTATGGATATACTTAAGCAAGTAAAAGATAGAATTAATAACACAGAATGTGTTAAAGAATCAAGTTATGGAATGTTTTTACGTTTGCTCGGTGAGTACTGCTTATGTATAAATTAATTACAAATATTAATAAATATACCACATATAATTTTAACTGTATGTTGCAGGATCTTTTTTACGTATAAATTATACTAACGGCG
Source organism: Xylocopa violacea (assembly GCA_963969225.1). Taxonomy (NCBI): domain Eukaryota; kingdom Metazoa; phylum Arthropoda; class Insecta; order Hymenoptera; family Apidae; genus Xylocopa; species Xylocopa violacea. The sequence goes on from CAXAJV010000004.1 coordinate 31,071,908, forward strand.
ATATAAAACATTGGAATCAAATTAAGGGCCGGGTTTATTCAAAATTTTCGAAGAGTAAAGTTCAAGAATTTTCAATTTCTGGCTTATATAATTTCATTTCATTATTCTTAACATTAGCTGTGACTTCAGATACTACAAATGTTGTAAGTTTTGAATACATCTATTATTTCTTTTTATTTTTTGTATCAAATACATTCTGCAGTTAAATATACAACTTTTTTATCTTTTTTTATTTTCTAGTGTTCAGTAATGTTAGACCTTTTACCAATAACAAAAGAGTATAATAATGAAAGCAGTAAATGGTGCAATTTAATTTGGAAAGGAAAGTTGGCTGTTCTTCTGTTATATAGTGATTTTAAACTGAGTTTTGCAACCATAGCATCTTTATATGTGGATATGGTAAGATACATAATTTAACTTTGATAAAATGAGTGTTTTTATATTTTTTGCTATATTCGAACTTTAAGGTAAATACTATATGTTGCCGTAAAGATGATACATCACGTTTAATGATGAGTAATTTCATCGATGTGTTCAGCACAATTTTATCATCCAGTAATATTGCATTAGGAGAAAATTTATTATTCAGCGGATGGATAGATCGATATTTATCAGAATGTTCAAATAAATTGGTTGGAACATTAATAAAAATGTTAGTTAAAGTCTTTGAAAAATGCAATAATTCTAGTATAGGTTTGTTTAGTTGTCATTTTCATTATATATGTTTACAATTGGCAATTTCTTTTTTCTACTTTGTAACTCATTTGCATGTACATAGATGACGGAGGGAAAATGTTGGATACCTTATGGTGTTATGTGGCAAGCAGAGTAAGACAACTTGTTTTCCAACCTGGTAATATTAATGACCAGTATCAAGATATTTCAAAACTTGCCGTTTTATTTACTTTAGATTCATTGAAAAATCCAGCAACAGCAAAAAAGTATAAGCATTCAGCTGCGTCGTTATTTCAGCATTTTACATCGTCGGTAATCGTTAAAGATATAAGGTAACAGAAAATTAATTATTCATGTAGTTCTAAAATTGTATTTTGAACATTTTATTATATAAAAATTCTCTGTTTCAGAATCATAAGACATTATCTCGTACTGATACTTGAACAGGAATTAGAGATTGATGATTTGAAAAAAGAAATAAAAAATTTTAATACTATAGTTATACAAGTTGGTAAATGAAAATTGTTTATAAGGTTTGTTAAATGATAAAGTTTAAATATAATATTCAAATTTTAGGCATGGATAAAATGTTCTATCATTGGTCACAATACGAATGGAAAAGAAATGAAGATTTTACAAAATTATGTTTCGAACTTAAATGAAATACAAGAAATCTTTGAAACGTCTCGCGATGTTCAAGAATTTCAAGATAGCGATGAGTCTATTTTAATATTAATGATGAACTGCATGAAGAAGCGAAACAACTTAAAAGTACACATTTATATAAAAATGAAACACGCATCGGTCATTATTCCACATGACTATTCGAGGATTGATCTTCCTAATTAATATTAACGTTTTTCAGAGTGAACAAGAAAGAGTTCAGTATGATATGAAGTGGAGATCGTTTTTTAATCATTTAGAGAAATGGATTCTTCTTCCAATTACAGAAGAAAATAAAGATACGGAGTTAGCTTTGTGGATATATAGGTGCATTGGAACATTAATTCTTTGTACTTCGACTATATTATATTCTAAAGTGAGTACTTTCTAAATTTACTTATCAAGGTTTATAATGATGAATTCATATAATGAATCAATTTGTTATATTTATTTAAATTATACTTTTAGAATCAACCAAATAACATGTTTAAAACATTACTAAATAAAACTATATTATCAGTGGAACAATCATTTTTAAGAAATTTTGGAAAAAAGACGTTTTCTATGATAATTTTAGGCGTGGAAGCCCTTAATGTTAAAAGTGACATATCACTGCAAGCATTAATACGAGATCTTTTTGATCAATACATGCCGCTATTAATAACTTCGAATATTAATGAAAATAGTTTTAAAGTGTCTAACTCGTTACTAAAATGTTTTAAAGATGCAAAAGCAGATTTTATACATTTGATATTTGAAATATTGATGACAAACTTTGTTACCATTTCAAGTAACAATACGACGTTGCATAAGCATTCTTATTTAGTATGTACTTTATAATTTATTTTATATATAATGATTCTAAGCTTTATTACAATTATAATTAAATTTTTAATGCATAATAGGTAATGATAATTTTACAAAATTTACTCAAAAGTGAAAAGAACTATCCCTATTACGTAACAGAGTACATTATTTTAATTTGTACACCTCACGTTATTGGATGTTGTATAAAAGTTCACGATCATCATCCACACAAGCAACAGACCATCGATTTTATAAATGGTGTTATTACAAATTCATACTATAAAGAAAATAATTCTTTACGGTAAGTATTATATTTAATCGATTCATTGTATGCTTTTATATATAGTTATTTATGGAAAATTAACAATTGTAGGGATAAGTTTCGTAATGTTATATCCGATACGGTCAGAAAATCAGTAATAATAAATCAGCATAATACTTTTGAACTTTTGCGTTCACTTTTATCAACAGCGACCGAAATAGTGCAATTCTTATCATCACAACTTGAACATGTCATAATTGATTTGGAGATGAATCGATACCCAAATTCAGCATCATTTAGGTGAAAGCATTATAAAAAATGAATAATTTTTACAGCTGTTATGTACAACTTTTATTTTACTTTGATATACAGGTATTCGTGGAATCAACTTCAGAGTCTTATGAAAAAACAATAAAAGGAACTACTCTCCAGTAAGTTTAAAAAATTTATTAATAAATTTCTAAGAAATGTAGAAAAAGGTATCATATAACGACACTTTTTTAATCATGCTAAAAATTGGTTACATATGTATATATCATTTACATAATTGGATAATTGGACCTGCGTACATAATTGCATGCAACACACTTTATCTTATAAATTATTATTAATATTATTAATAAAAATAATATGTGTAATTTAAAAATTAAAAATTAAGAAGAAAGTTATTTGTTACATATACTATATATAAGCTGTAATTATATATTAAGCTATAGAGCATACGCATTGAAGAAAAAAAAAGTGAAAAATTGTATGCTACAAAAATACATAAAAAAAAAAAAAAGAAAGGAAAACCAGTGCAATTAATTTTCTTCTTATTTCCGATGCGAGTGTCTTGAACGATGATGTTTTACAGATGTAGTAGTTGTACTACCAGGAGGTGATCGTCATCCAATTAATTCGAGGCGCGATACAGCATTACGTACAGCGTTTCGCAAGGATTGCTCGACATTGCCACTTAACAATGATTCAAGTCTTTCAACATAATTGTCGATGTTTTGCAATGTAGCACCTTCGTTTGTTCCTAAAAGATACGAAATAAGCAATTATTATGAGTACATAGAACGCACAACAATAAAAAATAAAAAATTATGCAAATTCAACCTGGTAGAGCTACTGTAGCAAAACAACCAGCTAGTTGCGAGCGAAGGGAATCTAAATGACGCTGTAAAGCCTGATTTGTAGTACGCTGTTGGTTTGTTTCAGATTCTAATCGATTAACAGCTGCATATAAACTGTCTACATGTCGTTGTAGTACTGCATTCTGTGCCTCATAATCTGATGTAGCTTTCCTTAGTTGTCTCAATTCGGTTTCACATGCTGTGCATATAAAAATTATGTATATTTAAAAAACACACTAATATTGTAAATAAAGTTTTTACACGAGGGCAGGTGGAACCCATTAGCATAGTTTACCCTTGTTATGATCCAAAAATTCTTCTGTAAAAATTGGTATGTCAAAACCCGTGAAATCGTTATCTTTATCTTGTTGAATATCCTATCAAAAGATTAAATGTTAAATATTCAATGAGATAATAATAAATTAGTAAGTGATTGCATCGCACAAACATCATACATTTTGCTCAGAATTCATATCAGTTCCATTTCTCTCCTTTTTACTTTCTTGTTGTTTTTCAGACGATTGTTTCTCACTAAACAACCGGTATGCTTCTGTTTGTTTATAATCACTGAATTCACGATTATAACGCTCTTTATCCTGTTCTGCTGCATCTAAATACTGTTGCTTTTGATCAGCGGGTAAAGTACTCCACTCTGAAGCAAGAAGTTTTGTGATTTCAGTAAATGATAAGGTTGGATTCTCACTTCTTACTTTCTCTCTTCGATCATTTAAAAACCTGTTGTATAGTTTGTATCAAGTATAGTTTATATCATGTATTTTCCTAATTTTATTTCTACGTTTTTCTGTTGCATGAGATTATATACCTGAAGTAACCGGTTAAAGGATGTTTCGGGGCAGTGGCATCTCTAGGAGCTTTTTTCCTCTTCTTAGCTCTATTTGTTGTACTAGTATTATTACTCCCAATTGCAGAAGATGTATTATTCTTTTTAACTCCATTGTCGCAAACTGAATCGGGTATTTTATCTCCGTTTCCTGGTGATTTGTCTAACAAGTAAATTAATAAATAATTAGAAGATATCATGGAAAAGTATTTCTTACAGAAATTCAAAGTAATAATATTTTTATTGCTTTAAGTTTAACATACTTAGGTGTTCCTCAGTTTCTCCATTGTAAGTGGATTGTTCTGACCCACCATTACCTTCTGGTACGTCATTCACTGGTGTACCTTCACTCATTTTTAATACTATAACTTTTTATTAGATTCTAATACATCATTTGCTTAAACAAAACTTATATGTTCCTCTAAAAGTTTAAGTTATCAAAAGTTAACATCACTTTCAAAATAATGTAAATTTAATGATCATAAAATATACTTACAGGAATTAATGTATTTCTTTTGGCAAACTATATGGATCATATGCAATTATGTCTTGTTTCGCATAAATATTAAAGCCAAATTTTCGTGGAGAGGATTTAAATAAACGATCCTTCTTTTTTTTTCTATCTATGACTCAAGCAGTATTAGTTGCCTTCAGTGATGCCAAATGTAGAACATAAGGGATTGTGTAGTAACCAACGAGACTTGTAGGCAAAATCATGAAACGAAATATGCGAAAATAATAATAAAAGGACGGTATTGTTTTGCACAGGAAAGACTCACCTTTTTGTTATGTTTTATTCTTTTATTCAAGATAGATATCGAAAGCCAGAGAGAGAGAGAGAAAGAGAGAGAGAGAGAGAGAGAGAGAGAGAGCGATAAATAAATAAAATTTTATTTTTACATGTCCCGACATCTATACGAAAAGTGCTCAAACTGGTCGAACATGGTTACCGACAGCGAAATAACAATACGGCGAGTAGTTTCAGCACTTCTCGCAGAGATGGCGCCACAAGTATAAAGCGCCACACATGCGCGGGATTTTTTAAATTTAAAGACTTGATTACTGCATATAACTAATATTTGTAATTATACCGATTAGCCAATCGTGTATTCTTTTCGACCATAGATGTCGGAAGAAGTAAGTAAAGGTTAACAGTGTAATTAATGAAATTTAAGGAATCTCTTCAATTATAAAGCAGTAACTCAATTGTATGTTGAAAATAAAAAGAGGTAAATTAAAACAGGTAAATTAACCAGCGAATTAACAGTGTTTGAACATTTATGAAATACTTTTAATAATTTTATACTACATGAATGCTTTACAAGTCAGTTACTATAAATTGTTGCTATAAATTCATTTACCGTACATCTTATAACTAAAACTTATGTAAATTTATAATTAGATACATAGTTGTTACAGCTAAAAAATAAATATTGACTCAGAAATTCGTAACCCTTACATTAATTCCTCGTTAGTTCTTCATTAATTTCCCACCGTTCCCGCATATACGTTCCTATTTCTTGCTTGTTAGCGACTAGTGGCGCCATCTCTCGGAGGAGTGCTGAAACTACTCGCCGAATAGTTCCATACCCCTCCAATAGATGGCGCCACTCGGTGCTACCGTACGGTGGCGCCATCTCTTGGAGGAGCACTGAAACTACTCGCCGAATAGTTCCTCTCACCCGCCAACAGATGGCGCAACTTGTGGCTACCGTACGGTGGCGCCATCTCTCGGAGGAGTGCTGAAACTACTCGCCGAATAGTTCCATACCCCTCCAATAGATGGCGCCACTCGGTGCTACCGTACGGTGGCGCCATCTCTTGGAGGAGCATTGAAACTACTCGCCGAATAGTTCCTCTCGCCCGTCAACAGATGGCGCCACTTGTGGCTACCGTATGGTGGCGCCATCTCTCGGAGGAGTGCTGAAACTACTCGCCGAATAGTTCTCGTTGTCGTCCAACAGATGGCGCCACCAATCGGCAAGTAGTTCACTTCGCTGTCGGTAACCCTGCGTGACCAGTTTGCGCCGTTTTCGTATAGATAGCGCCACCAGTCGGAAAGTAGTTTGCTTCACTGTCGGTAACCCTGCGCGATCAGTTTGACCACTTTTCGTAGAGATGGCGCTAGTAGTCTTTCACTCGCTTGCGTAAAAATGTGGTGTTCTTTAATTACTTGAATGAATTAAATAAATAAAATACGTGATGTATTATAAATGAACTTCATTTATTGAAACGATAATCATACTTTTAATACATTAGCAATGATTATGAAATAGAATTATACGATATGCAAGTCTATGTACATAAATAATCATATAAATTAGTGTACACACATAGTGTTCTTGATGAATTTTTATACAAAATATACATATTACTTATGTTTAATAATTATAACATATTCTTATTCTTCGTCTTGTAATTATTACGCTTAACGAATAGTATTTATTCGTCCCTTGTATATTGTGTGAATATGTCAACGATCGCTCCTAGAATGAATAAATTTCACGATTGTTCTTTACGGTCTTACTAAAAATGTACAACTACAATCTATAAGAACACAATTAATAGGAGGCACGCAGGAATGTATGTAATACTGATGAATCTTTCAGCGAGTAGAAAATAATGCAATAAATATAATATCACTCCTTCAACATTAATATATCACAACACGAATACTTGAAAAGTAACGTCAGAAGGTGTTTGTCTCCAGAAAAGTTTTCGCAATTAATTTTTCATAAAGAAAACGATACTAAAATTATTACTTATTGCACTCAGCTAGATACAAACATGTTCCAACGAAATAGAATGAACATCGCGATTCGTTTCAGGATTTTTCGCAGACTCCTTATTTGTATTTTTCTCTATATCGTCAGTCGTCAAATCTAAACTGAAATTATCGTACGCGTATATGTTTGTGCTCGTGTTATGTTGTTTTTCCTCTGAGATAGAGGCAAATTTTTTAAGCGTAATGTTCTTATTTGGAACGAAAATGCTTGGCACGATATGAACAGATGGATCTATTTTCGGTTTCTTTGAGAATCCATTCTCTATTTGATCTAAACTTCGACCTCTGGTTTCAGGTAGAATTGTCAGCGCAAACACCGCACCAAGGATGGCGGCACCGGCAAATATCCACATTGTCCATTCTATCCCAATTATCACGTGTAGTTCAGGATACAGTTTGATGGCTGCGAACGTTAACATTTGCGCCATGCTGGTGGTGATGCCTCCCAGGGGTCCTCTGAACCTTAATGGGTACAGTTCAGAGGTCATTACCCAAGGTAACGTGAGATATCCTATCATAGACGAGCCCACGTGGCCTCCGATGCATGCCAAGGATACCACAACTGGCAATTTGTACCTAGCAGCAAGTGAATTGCTTAGATCCATGTCAGTCACAAAAAGAATCCAATTAAAGATAAGAATGAGTATAGAGTATATAGAATGGTTTCGCCACTTTTGAACTTGTCACTGTCTCGCCACTCCAATACCGCTGCTCTAATTAAACTAACAATACCAACCTGTAGGCAAGTGCAACGCCTATAGCAGAGATCGCCATACCAAGGCCACTAACGAAGGCAAGCGTTTTTCTGCCAAAGCTGTTCGCAAGACCAGCGCCGGCTACTGACGCGAATAACCTAATCACACCGATCCCAACGCTTGCCGAGTACTCGTTCAAGGTGATACCGACGTCTTCGAGAAGGCTCACGGTGTAGAATAGAATTATATAAATCCCTGACATTTGTTGGAAGGCGAAGAAAGTAAGCAGAATGAGAAAAGGCTTCCAGACGCTTGGCATATGAAGCGCTTTGAATAAACTCTCCTTCACCTCTTCCCTTTTCAAATTTGCAGCGCAAAGTTCAGCGTATTCCTTATCGGTGTTTGAACCAGGCCCTCGTAACCATAATAGAGACTCTTTTGCCTCTTCCTTACGTCCTCGAGCAACCAGCCAACCTGGAGTTTCCGGAATCATGCTAAAAAGAAGGAATTTATATATATACTGAACTTTGGTTCATGCGTTATTACATTGAAATCTATAATTACCGTGTCAACGCTAAGGAGATAATGGCAGGTCCAATACTGATCGCAGCAGCTCGTTGCCAGGTAGTAAGCGTTCCCAGCGTGTAAATCATTAAGACGCCAAGCGAAACTAAAACTGGTCCACCACTCCCTAGCCAGGTCCTCTGATTTGGTGCGGCAGTCTGTTGCATATTTCATGAAAAATTAATACCCGGAAGACCAGAAACTGTCTCATAAATATTATTATGCAAGTGAATATTTTATTTTAAATTGACCATTACTAAGAAGAATCAATTATCTAGAAAACTCATTATTCACTGTTTAAACTTGAAGGGAATAAAATTAAGTACCTCGCTCACATAAAGGTACAGGCCATTCGCCATACCCATACCAACTCCACTGACGAATCTTCCCACGTATAACATGGACAAGGTGTTCTCGGACAACGCGATGAGCAGCCATCCCGCGGCATGAGGCAAACTGGCAAGTGCAATAGCTGACCTTCTCCCAAACCATTCTGCACACAGTCCAGCTATTACAGATCCCAAGGGATTCGAGATAACACCCAAGGAAGCGATCCAAGATGTTTCAGACTTGTCTGCAAGTTGGGCCTCCAATAATTTTGGGACTAGAATCGCGCTGAATCCTTGGCCAAGTCCCACGGATATTTGTCCCGAGTGCGCTGCCAGTCCAGCGAATATCTGAGAGCAGGAGAGCCATTCAGGCAATTGTAGAAATTGTAAAAAGTATGAAACGTTATTTTCTTTATGTTAACTGAGACATAATGTCACAGATTTGTGTAACTGTGTGTAAAATTTTGTTTCCTGCTCTTCTTCTTTTTTTATAAACAAATATGAGAATTGTCAGTTTTTCAGAATTTGTAAAAATTTAGCCAACAAATAAGGTAAGATTCATTAAATTCTTATTAATGTATCATCCGACGATTCGACACTTGAACAAATCAAGCATCCATCTGTTAGGCGTGCTACGTGGCCAGAAATCGAAGACAGGTTCCGTGAACGTGTATTGAAACATTATACGACCGAATTATGCAGGGAATCGCACGAGCAATAAACAAACCATAAACACATTTCGGTATTTTTTTCACGCGGAAGTGAACCGTGGTACGAAAGTCGCCGGGAATTTATAATCCATCGGTGACTAACAGGTCTCAGAGAAGAAATCGTTGTTGAAAGAAAATATTCTGCGGCTGAGTAGCTCGTACAAGTTCGTCAAAACGATGAGAGTTGACACTGATTATATGAATAAAAAATACATAAAGAGTATAGAAATAAAGTTATACCCGATAAAAACGAAATTCCGAGTATACTTTGTACGCGTCCAATTAATTCTCAATTTGTGCAATATGCGCTTAGAGTTTTTCCTTACAAATTTCTTCTCTTCAACGTGTACGTTCACATTTCACGCTCACTGTATACCGACGCGGTACGGCTTAACATTGAGACGAGCGACGATCTAAAAAAGCTGCTGGTCGCGCGAGATCTCGAAAATCTAAACGGAAGGACGAGCTGGTAATATGTCTCGTTTCGTGTTCGCGAACGTTCGTCCCTTCTCTGGCCTCGTTCGACGGAGCCTGGAGAGATATTCCCCAGAGGTACATACGTCGAATCGCAATAATTACAGGACAGATCGCAGTCGTTCAAGTGCATTGTCTGTTATGCCTACGCTTGTGTAACGTGCGCCGATGGCGGTACGCTTTTTTGCCCTGGACACGTTCGAACCGTCCGATTCCCGTCCTCCCGTCATCCTTCGATACTAATTGGCTCCATTAACTTAATCAACGACTATTTTGATTGTCTAACACCACTGTCAAGCCGAGACTGCAATTAAATGAAATCTGGCGTCTGATTAATCAGCAGGTATCAAGCTATCATTATTGTCGTGATATCGAACGATAAGATGAATGGGCGAGCCGTTTCTGGTGCACAGCGTGAGTCATTGATGTCACCGGTAGCGCGCGTAGTGTAAAGCGTGTGTGTACTCTTCGTGTGCGTAGCTAACGAGAAGTAATTAAATTTTCTTACACCCTTCTGCTGGTCGGAGTATAGGAATTTCCACCATAGTTTCACTCGAGTAATCATCGTGCCCGATGAATTTTATTAATTTTCGATATCTGCAACAGAAAGGGAGACAGTCACTCGAACAGAAATTTACCCGCGGAAACATAGTCTTGTCGACTTTTACGACTTTTATTATCTACTTTATCATATCGTACGAAGAACATATTTCAGCTGTGGAGAACATTCGGTCCACTTCGCAGATAGCTTTTCAGCAATTTCATCGTGTCATTTATCTGAAAGGTACATCACGGTTAAGATAAGATGTTTTAGAGCGGAATGTGTCCTTATCGGAACTTGAACAATTATATTTCGCCAAGGAGGAATTGAATAATGGACACCCCGTTTAAACGATGATCAACTTGTCCCTGCGTGGAACGGAACACGGGAGTAACCTCACAATGGCCCAATGTCTCGTGAGTCACGAGACCCACGTGACTTTCTATCACGCCGATGTCAATGTTTCTCGCGACAGATTCGCACGTGAATCGCAATTTGCCCATTAACAAATTTACCAGGCTATTAGATTTCGACATTATCTCGTTTCGCTGTTAAATCCCTCGGGTTGATTCACCGCCGGGCGAAGCGGCTTCGCCTAACGAACGATTCGTTCTAACCAACTGATCACCCTGAACCCTTTACTTCGTAACAATTACGCGAACTTGTAAATTTCGATGTTTTCGGTAACAATTGTGGATTCGCAGGTGCGAAACAGTTCGAACGCTCTTTACTTGTCCCCATCGTTGATAGGTTATGATGGTAGTTCGAATGGTGGATAAATATATTTGGAACGACGTTTCGATCTTTAATACTCGTGCATGTAATGTGTTCACAGATTTGACGTTTCTTTTACCACCGGTGCTCGTTTTTTACAAGAACTCACGTAAGACTGGGAACGTAAACATTACGAACGCTTGCATAAAGGTACGCGTTACGTGTTATGACCGGTATAGAGGTGCAATTAAAAAGATCGCTGACGTCCCGCAAGGAGCCCTGTCCAGGATAATGCCAACTCTTCGAAATTGTCCCGCAGCTAATTATTTCATGACGGAGTTCGCAGAATTTGCGACCAGGACGACAAAAAATGGTTAAGTCGACGTCTAAGTCGTTATTTCGCTACTACTGCCTATATAAATGACATCATCTAATATGCATATACATATACAGGTATCAATCGAATAGTATGAAAAGGCCATTGCCTCTTGCACGATTGAAAAATTTCTTAGACGATTTTTAAAAGTCCCGAGCAACCAAGCTCGTGGAACTAAACGTACGACTGGAAAGTTCCCCTATTACATATAAATGTAATTTTTAGTATCACCTTAATTGCGTTAGTGATTACGAACGAGTGAGTTTTTGTTATTCAGTGAAAAAGAAACTTTGTATCACAAATCGCTGTATACGTGAGAAATCCTATTTCTCCTGTACGTTAAAAGGCGCTTAACGCATAAATAAATAAACGTGATGCGTTTCATCGTTGACATAATTGCGATCGTGATAAGTGTATAAACAGCGTTTGAAGAAGTTCTAAATAATACAGCAATTCGAAGCGGCAGGTAGCGTCAGCAACAGCTGCTGCGTTTGTGTAACAGGGTTGCGATCGGACGATAGATTAAAACGCGAGTCGATGATCACAGACGATTCGCTTGTGGTACGATATAATTCAAGAGATGCGGCTACGCAACCGTTTTGTTTTCGATACGTGGTCCGTTTGCAAAACAAGTCTATTTTTATCGCGATTCATAACAAACAAAGTAAACTGTCTCTACTGCCAAATAATAAAGTCGAAACAACATTTTCGAAAAACTCGACCGGGTAAATAAAAATTGATTAGATTCACCTAGAAAATACCAACCTTTAATAGTTCTGCCTATCCTGTTTCCCTCTTTTGTTTACCGTTGAATTACGTCGTCCCCATCGCTCGTCCGACGTCCCAATTCCAGCGAAGGATTACTAGGTGCTCGAAGAAGAGGAGAACGGCGGCGATACGTATTCTCACGGTACGCTCACATCACCGACTTCCAACTGTGGGCGACGGTAAATCACTTTTAGTGGTCGCACAGTTCTGTCTCCGCGCGACGATCTTCCGTGACTGGATTTCGCCTGGGAACGATCTATAAATCTGTGGTCACGATCGTTACCGGACGACGGGACGTAAATGCAACAGAGTCAACGAGGTATAGAGCGAGATAGCAAGGGCCACGATCAGAGTTATATCGTTTATGATGTCCTCGTCGGTTGACGAGCAACGTTCGTTCTTCTTCCGCGTTAAGAGGCTGGAGAACCTGCGGTGAGGAGGGGTAGCCCGCACGTGCTCCCGAGTCACCGATTCCTCTTCTATATCTTCGCGTATATTATACATGCACCTGTAAAACACATACGTATGCACACATACACATGCACTGCAGGTCCGTCGTGGGTTTTTTCGCACTCGACACTGAGATGATTTTCGCCAGCGCGTTCGCATTTATAGCCGCGCGGGAAGGCGCCTCTCTCGAAGAAAACGCCACGCTGCTGGCTCGCGAAGCGCCCTTCCAGGGTCGTCTCGAGGTCTGTCAGCCTCTCTCAATCTTCCACCAACAGATATCGTCTAACTATCCACGGCACTCGATTCAACTTCTTTATCCTGTGAACAATTGGTAACGCAATTACTTAATGCTTTCCGTATTTAACGAAATGTCCTATCGTTCGTCTGAATTTAATTTTAGCTACAAGTAATGAACTTCATTCTCATTTCTAAGCTTCGCATGCAACGATTATAATATTGTACGTAGATATAAAAAATGAAGAAACTGTTTACAGGTTCTACTTTAAGAAACTGTTGACACGTTCTATTTTTGTGCATTAGAGATGTAAATAAAAAATAATAATAATTTGCAGTACGTTGTAAACAGCATAGATCTCCGGTAAATCAGACATGATTTTTAACAATAATGTTTTTTCATTAATATAAATAAGCACACGTTTAAAAACTTCTATTATCCAAACTTCAATTAAATGGTACCTCAGTTCATAAGAGGCGTTTTCGTATCAGTTAAGGATTAAAATCTACGCAAATATTGTTGCCATATTTTCTTGACGACAACTATGTTTTTGCATCGGAGTCGAGAAACGGATCGAGCGGCCTAAAAAGTAAATGGTCCCTGATTCTACCGTGGGAGGAATTTGATCGCATACTTGGAGAAGAGTAATGCAAGGTGATATTTCTGTTTGAAAAAATTTCGATCGCCCCTGAAGATTTTTCGCTGTCTCATCGCGATTTAACCTTTCGCAAGAAGTTGGTTTTTCCTGGTAATCGATAATTGTACGGCACAACTGAAAGTTTCGTACAATTTACAGAACAATGGGCTCGATTTTGCAGCTGCGTCTGACCCTATCGTAAGCACGCATCTTTCTAGGAAAGTTACATTCTAATGACAAAGCGTTAGATCTGTTAAACGTTAAGGGAATCCGGATTCTAAAATCTTCTAAGAAACATTTTTCATTCGCTGACCATTCTGCTCGTTGTCCTAACAGCCAAGGATCATGGTGCATCTCCATAGACGTTCAGTGCATCGTTCACGAGGCGAGAAGAATCGAGACGTCCCTGCTCACCTTCCAATGTACGTGTCTGCCTCTGAAATAGAATCGGTTGTCGAGTACAAACTTGTCACTGTGATTGACGGATCTTGGTAAAATTGTATTTAACGATGCTTGTGGTACAGTGATGTCTTTAATCCAGAAACTAAACGGTTCTCTGCAGCCAGCGGTATAAAATGATTACGTACCATCCTTGCCGTTCATCGCTCGATAAAAGATACCATTGTACGTATCACACATTGACCACAAAAGGTATGACCTCCGTCGTGCTTTCGATAAAAAGAGCTTCATTTACAGCAACGTGTATATTACGTAGCAATGTTCTAAGTTCGGTCAATTACGAGCAGAAGACAGGAGATCTCCCTAAAAAAAGTCGTACCATTTAGCCCTGAATCACTTATCAAACGAACAACAAATAGCATACATGTCGTCAGTGTTTTACATATCGGAGGCGTAATTCTTGTTTCTTTTCTGCCCGTAACAACTGCTCCGACTGCTTGTAACCGAGACAATTGTTAACATATATATTGTCCCTGATATGATATGTAAATTGATATGGAAATATCGTCCAAACTGTTAACGTTTGTTCTCTGATAATGAGCACTAGTATGAGAGACCATTCAGTACAGGGTGCACTATTATCGCGGTCGAGGTCTACGAGTATCCTTTTCTTTATTGACCATTCGTTATCTCTTTACAATCAGTGGTTTTCTTGGTGTGTTGTGTATGTTCCATTTTTCAAAAAAGAATTTTATTCGACCTGCAAATGGGTAAGTTCTTATGAATATTGTGATAAAGAAACGATAGTTAATACGATATAAGCGAAATCGATGTTCATTGTTCCATTATCAATCATATCAATCTTAAAATGTTCAAAGACTTAATGCGACGACTATACGCATGGTTCATTTTTACGATTGAGTTGCAAATTGTATCGAAACACTAGCGTTATGTGCTTTGAGTGAAAGTGATCCGTGAACATCGAACACTTGTTAGTTGGAATACGTGTAAATCTCAGCCAGAAAGCAAGTGTAGATCGTGGATATAGATTAAAACGTTCAACTCTGTCGCATGCAAGTTATCGTCGGTGTTATTATTTTTAAACTTGCGGAGTTGCAACTATATGTATCCCTGCGACGAAATGATACCTAATTTGCGTGGATCTACAATTTTTTGTCGTACGAGTCACGTGTTGGGAGGTACGTGGTGGGACAGTCGCATCCTGTCCACAGATATTTCGAACTTATTCGTTACATAAACGAATTAGTGCTATTTTGTTAATCCTCAAAGAATGTGTGTATTATGTGTGATTACTGATGGGGAAGGGTTAATGCTTTCCGGTATGGAGAACGACAATCCTGAATTTATTTCCCTCGTTTCTCCTCTGCCAGTTTTTTCCTTGAAGAAAATACAAATTTTTATATTAAAAGGAAACAACTAGTGAACGTGAAGAATAAGAAAGATGACCAAACGGTTCAAGGTGAAACGAGGTTTGTCAATTTTTAAATATAGGCTTGAACGTCACGAATGCAATGCCCATTGCAAAAGTATTTTATCGATTTAGCCTGTGATCAATCAACCCGCTAATTACTGATTGTTTTCGCTTCTTCTCAGCTCTTTGACACGACCGACTGGGCGATAAGAAAAACAATTATTCGTTCAATGGGTTGGGACATTACGCAATATTAGTCCGTTATCAAATCTTACGCATTTGACGTAATCCAGGGTGTATCTATTTATTCTGGAGTGCCGTACCATTGCTACAATGGACACTTTTTCAAGGCATCAAGGATCGTTCGCGTTTTTAGTTATGTAAGTTGTAAACGCTACAGGCAACAAATGCTGCTCATCGTTGAATCGTTGCCTTTTTGTCTTTTTTTTTTTTCGTTGTTTCTTCCGTCTTTCTTTCATACTTCACGCGACATACCTTTCTTCCGCGAGCGATTATTCAGTTATTCGATCTTTCATCATCGGTTACACGGATCCACGTAGCGTTTACATAGTCTTTTTCATTCGTCTCGTCTCGATTACAATTGGCGGAGACTTTCCGACGTACGAATTCCGGATCGGCATTTTATCGGCACGCGCCACTTAACGGGAATACTTTCGATGAAAAGACGTGATTATCTTTATCGTCACTATATTTAATTCCCAGCTGGATCGTTCGATCGTTCCGTAATTGTCGTTTGTGAAATTCATAATGGATATATGAGGCGTTCATTCGAATTCTTCCTGGCTCTTTTTGCAGCTCCAAAATAGTTTGAGTATTCATTAAGAAATGTTCCCTTCTGTTTCTGTGAACGAGTGAAGAACGCGCGACGTCATTCATGATTGTAAAAACATGTAAATTAAATTGATAATTAAATATTGTAGTAGTTATTTGTTATACAATATTGATATTATATTTTATTATATTATTTAGCATTACTTGATACCGTATTAAATTCTGTATCAATTTAGTTCTTACACTGCATCTGTTTTCGAAACTCTACATCAATTATTATTGTTTCCTTTGAAGTAGTACATCCTCTCAGCGAGATAGACGGTATTCCCATTTCTAAAAACAGCCTTGAATCTCGCGTTCTGAAATATTACTAAGTTACTGCATCGCATTACGCTGGATATCAGCGACATCGAAAAATCTTCACCCTGAAAGCAAGAAATCATAGCGAGGATCTAAGCTGAGCGAATAAGTAGGGCGATCTAATTGAGTAACCGATCTTTTAACCAGAAAGTCTCTCACGAGGAACTTATTTTTCTGCCACAGTTCACACGCAGATCTTCGTTGTTTACGCAACAGCTAATTAACAAACAACTTTATAGCTTTGCTGTTTACTCATATAGATTACAATCGTGATTACAAGCAATTCATTAGACGTGCGTGCATGTAGGTGTACCACGTAGCCGCTTCCGGAAAAAAATATTCTGCTCGATTTAAAATAGAATCGGAAAAAGATCAGGTCTAAGAAAGAGAAATGTAATAGAGAATCAATTCTTACCAACGATCAAGTTTTAGGCTTTTTCATCCTAAAAGGTGCTCGAGTACCTTAACGAATGGAAGTTTTCTTGTGCTTTTCTTCATTAGCAAACAGCTGTGGTTTTTAAGATTCTCTGCGTATGTTTCGTTAAAAATATTCCAATCATTAAAAGACGCGTACGATATTTTACACCGTTACAGTAATTACAGCAGTAATAATAATAACAGCAATAATAATGAAATAAAATATTGGTACCCCTTTTGTAAAATCACTGAAATTAAATGCAAACTTGCATAAGGCGATAAGGATATTGTATCGCAGCTGTGGCCAAACCGTGGCGCACTGGATGATAACAAGTGGCGCACTGTATCCTTGCGCCTACTTATTCTTTTAAAGTAGGTGCAATAACTGAATCCATTTTTCATATTTTCAACACTTGAGTGCTTTCAGTTCAATTCACACAGCCTTCTAATTCATCAATTCAGACCCAAACCCCAACTGTGAACGTAAGGAGGTAGAAAAGGTGCTTGAATTGTCTTGCGTATCTGAACTCATCTGTGAAAAAACTTGGCGTATGGTATGAAAAAGGTTGGCCACCCCTGTTGTATCGAATGTCCAATGCTAGAACGTTGGATATTCTGTTGCAATGTCCGGGCAAGATCGTTCAGAAGTATCTATGTATCGGGAGCCGATTGTTCATATGGACAAACCACGTCGTTCCTTACGGAGACCTTGCCATTGATTGACCACGATGTGAATGAACGAAAGTCTGCCTTAACCAGGAAATAAGTACAAGGATACGCCCGACTCAGGAAGCTGCTACCTCCATGACGAATGGTTTTTATGTAAATCAGAATCGCAGCCCTTCAAAGCTTTCCGTTTTCGATTACGATTGACCTTCCATTGGTAACAAGCCTTTTTTTCCTTTTTTTCTTTTCTCTTCTCCTGTAACCAGTATGGCTCTCTCTGTATGCGTCCCATCTGTGAACAGTGAGTATTATAAATAAAGTCGCAGGACACAAGATTTAAAGTTATTCATACATATCGTTACAGTTTAAAGATATTCATACATATCGTAATAGCGCGACGATAATCGGTGTAAGGATATAGCGACAACAATTCTCGTAGAGTCGTTTAAAGAGGTATCTGTTTTACCGATTACATTGTGGAGAACTTGTTCGTGTGGTACATTTGTCGAGCGAAAGATAGTTATCCCTGTACTACTCACATGTAGTATATTTAATATTCAGATGATTATTCAAATTAATTATTTAACTGAATATTAAATATTCAGAGGAATAAAGACAATGATTGTCCCCGATTAGATGGTAAACGATCAATGACGCCGCTATTACGTTAGTCTAATTATATGAGTCGTATGATTACATTAATTATCTCATTGCATAATGATCATCGTATCCAGCAAACCTTTTACGAGATATTGTTTTTTCCTCAACGTTTTTTTTTTTTTTTATTCCTAGAGGTAGTAAACCGAACGCACACTCGTTGGAAAAAAGTTGTCTCGAGTGTATATGCTAGGTAAGTCTCTATATAGATATGTATATAGCGTTCGATGGGATGATTAAACGCGGCGATACTCAGAAGAAAACTGATAGCTGGGGAACAGCACAGAACAAAGCAAATGACTCGAGAAACGTACTATTAAGAATCAAAGCTGCGAATAAATTGTCACGCCTTTCGCGTGCAAAACGATATCACGTAATATTGATGTAATGCGAAACAATTCAAACGATAAATCGCATCACGATCGTAAGAACTTCTGTCGGATCGAGGCAATTAATTTGTATCGACGGTGATTTGAAATCGTAAATTTTATGAGCTGTAATTTAGCAATGCTGCATCATCGGTATAAAAATTTTATTCAATTACCTAACTATGATAGGCTAACAAGAGGAAGGATTGCACTGATAAAAGGGGAAATACATCCTCCTTTTTTTATACAGCACTGAGTATAGAATCACCAAATTATACTTAATCTATGATTAAAGTAAGTTCTATAAATGAAAATATTTGCAAAAAATCTATGCTTAATTAGAAATAATGTACTGCGCTTATAATTATTGTTAACATAATTGTTGAAAGAAAAATACAGGATATACTTATATTGAAAATGAAGCAAGTTGTATAATTTGTCTGATGTGTTTACATCCTCTTTGGGTATTCTCATCCCAAAATCCTCTTATTTGAGATAATGAACTTTCTCAAGTTTTCTTGCAACCCTATGCGCGTAACCGCTTAATCTAAACTAACCTACACGAATCCAGGCTCTTTGTAATCCCGCGATGCGAAGACTTGAACTAGATGTAACACTTCGCTATTTAAAACCTTCGAAGGCTAAGTCTCACGAATTTGTATCTTCTCGAGTGCTACTGCCCTAATTAATTTCCAATTTATAGCATCGTACTTGAACAGACCTTCGTTACACGGTTTTGAATCACCTTGCAAACCACATATCTGGATTCTTTCGCGCTATTTCTAATTATCCGAATTGTCACGGCTACCGTTGCAGGCTTGATACACTTGAAGACAAAAACATAATTTTTTAAATACGCTACATCACCTTTTGCTTCATATTTGCTGTTCCGCTTCTTTAATTCCTTTTATAACAAAGCGATTTTATTTAATTTGTCTCTCTCATTCGCAAACGTATCAACGATGATAATTCGCATACATGAAACAGGAAATAAAAAGTAAATTTAACACATTATGAAATTTTCCCATGGAACAAAATGTTACGCGATTCTTTTACCGCAATGGTTGGTTCGATAACCATCGATTCGATATCGAAATTGGATAAATGTTGAATAAAAAAAAAGGAGTGAATAAAAAATGAGAGGGAAAAAATAGGAATTTCCGGAAAACAGAAAACATATCGAGTTTCATTTGGCATTGTTATGCAATCACGATGCACCAACGATAGGGAAGCACGATTACTATGGTAACGTTATAACAATATAGCACATAATCACGGGTAATAATTTTTCCTAAACGAACAATAATTACCTTATTTTTTAATCATACTATGATTTTTTAATCATTTATCGTTTGCCATTAAGGAAAAGCAGTTTAGAGCGAGCACACAATTTCTCTCATATTTATCATCAGAAACTAGGAACTATTCTCTTGATCACACGATGAATCACAGGGAAAAGACACGCGGATTCTGAATTGAGGAAATAAATAATTGGAAATGTTAAATTTGCTCTGACTGTTCAAATTGCCGACTAAACACTTTCTAAATGTATAATATCTATATTATAGTGTCACTTGTGTGTTAAAATTTTTTAGGACCGTGCATTGGACGAAAACATAAAAATTAGGATAAATTAAGAGTTGAGAAAGAAGTTATAGCAATAAAAATAATAATAAAATACTTGTCTAACAGAGCCGCTCAAACATTTCCAATAATTAGAGATATCATTTTGAAGCCCCTTGCTACATTGTACTCGAGGCCTTTGAAGAACGCTGGTTTCGCCCAGGCTTGAAAACTTTGCTAATAAAGGTAAAAGTTACTTAATGGTGTAAGTGAGAAAAATCCTCGTTGCACATTAATCTTATGAGACGCATGCGCGAGTTGCATTACGCAGCCACAAAATACGTAATCGTGTTGTTACCGGCGATGAGTCGATAAAAAAGTCAGATTAAAATGCGGCAAAAATTTTTTTGTATTATTCCTGGTAAATCGGACTTAATGAACAAAAACGATTAAATAAAACAACTTACACACTTTTAATTTTTGAAGAAATTTTAGCTTTTAATGTTTTTTTGAGAAATTTTAGCTTTTAATGTTTTTTTTTTTTTTGCTATATACTGGGAAATACCTTCAATGTTTAGATAATTATTAATTACCTTCTACCATCCATCAGATGAAGAATAGGATTCAAGCATTTGATTCAATGTAACATTCGCAATGCTAAACGAGACCATTTATCGTACGGGTCTATTTTTAATAAATGTTATTGGATCTAATAGTCAAAGGAATCGTCGAGAATTTTTAGGTAAATTGTACAAGCTGGGAACTTCTAACCTAGAACCACAATTATGTGATTAATATGTAGTTAAACATCGAGTGGCAATCATTTACCACGTGAAACGCCGAGAAATTGAGACAAGAAAAGTAAAAAGTCGCGCAGATTTAGTCAAATGACCGTTTCGGGTGAAAAAATAGCAGTAGAAGCGCTACGATGAGGCGTTGAAATCGCGTGTACTCATGCAAAATCCTCCACAACACGTTTTCCTAGAGTGCCTCGTAATGCAGAGCGGCAAAGCATTATGCAAGATATCGCGATACAACCTTGACAATGACCACTAACTAGGAGTTACGTTGGCATCGACGTACTACGACAATCAGAGTCATTAGCTTTCCACTAGAATAATCGTGCTGTGGTGACATGAAATTTTCCACTTTTCTGGAAAGTAAATGCTTCCTTAATAATCCAGTATAAACAACGAATTATTTAAAGCAAGAAAAAATCTCTTCCTGTTAAAAGATTCTATGGTATAAGTAAATATCCCACAATTAAATTTTATTTACTTTCGATCTGTAGTGTGTAAAGATAATTTATTCGTACATGAGCAGACATGTATGCGAATTTGGCTTTAACTTGTTGGGATATCTACTGATTTACATACTTATGTAGATTTATTGCGGAAACTGTTTACAAAGTAAAGTAAAATTTGTGAATGAATTTAGTTTAGATTAGTCAACAAACGTAAGGAACTTTTAAAAGAAATTTAAATATATATTAATAAGATCGTTTAATATTCAATATTTTCAGTGCGCATCTTTGAAATTGGTGGCGCCACGGTCTTGTTTACGCTAGATCGATAATGTCAGGAATAACACAAAAATGATCAGAGATCCCACAGAATACCAAAAAATGGTTGAATAAATATTTTTCGCAACAATTAAGTTACAAATTTCACCTGTATAAAGTTCTTAATAAATCTAATTTAGTGAATCAGTAACTTTTATTGAATATTGAATATTGAATATTCTCTCAAACATATTTAATAATCTATTTTACATTTAGACTAAAATATTTGAGAACTACACATTATACAGTAGGATCCGCTGCATCTATACGTTTTCTAATATCTATTATATCTTTAGTTGGAGCTGTCTTATAAGACCAATATTGATAATCAGAATTCTTGTATATGTTATATTTTACTTCTTGTTCCAAATATCTCAGCTTGCGCTTAATAGTAGCTGTACGTAGTTTATGAATATACTTTTCATATTCCACTTCAAGATCAGGAACAATATATTTTGCTAAAAATCTTGTAATAGGATGCTGTAAGTAGATATATATTAATCATTTATATAAACTATTACATAACGTTAGCTCAAAAATATTGTAAATACTATCTTACTTTATAATATTCCCATGCTTGTGGATTATACCCTTCTGGTATCGGTTCTAATGTCGCAGGGCCAATCATTATATTGGCATATAATACAATTAAAGTAGCAGGTATGGCTCCTACAAAGAAATAGAAGTGTAACCAATTTTTTGTTTGTTTCCATTGCCAGCGAGTTGCAGTTATTTCCATAACATGATGCTCTGACATCCATCTTCGAGTGCCTAGAAATCCATAAAGAACCAAACGACTTATAATCACATGTAGATGATTAAAAATGTAACAGTTATTGAATGCAATTTTCTGCAATAATCGTGAAGACAAGTTGATCCGTTTTCTAGTGATTCTAATATTCTAATGAATTAGATCACACTTAACTATCGCAAGAAAACAATCACAAATAAATGAACTATTCACAGCTGTACAAAAAGTTCGTTGCGTAACAAAACACTAACAGTCATGAGTAACACGTAGCCATTTACAAAAACTCGCAAACTGTCCTTACCATTTTGGTTTTGAAACGTGCAACTATTATTTTTTGGTAATAATTTCTGTAATAAACCATTGATATGAGATAGTTTTTGACAGTTAGTTGCAAGCAAGAGCCTACTTAAAACGGCCATTTTACTTTGCACGCAGCAAATGGAACGTACTACTTGTTAGGAAATACTGCGATGTTTCACGAATCTTACCGACTGTGAATAAGTGTTCCTGTAAGTATTCTTCGAACCGCGAAATTTCAAATTACATGTGAGAACATGTGTATAGATGTTTTTATTTTACAATCATGCTAAAAATTACTATTCACGTATACATATAAGCGCCCACACAATTGTTATAATAATTATATAAAAAGATAATTAGTATTTTATTATCTTGATAACTTTAGTTATGTTTACTTTTATCCAACATTTTGTATTTTAATCATCTATTACGCCTTGTCACGTGTATTACGAAATGATGTATAAAAAACAGAAAACTCTCGATCTTTTTTAAAGAAAGGGAGTACTAAGTAATTCTTATTACGGTGTGAACAATAAAGAAAAGAAATTTTTCACAGCTTTCATGGGACACGCCATACAATATAAACGTACGTTTAGTGTCAATGGAGTTGGGTTAAGTGAATAATTGAACTCGAGAAATGATTCTAAAGTACAAACACTCGTGAATCCTCGTGATCACGTTTAAAAAAGGCAACTAAGTACAGTAAATGCTCTGCTATTTATTTACGATGAGTAGAAAGTTAAAACTTACAAATTTAACAGAATTTTTTTTCTTCTGAATTAGTTAGGTTAAACGATGTCATCGGACTATATCGATGATATTATTTAGCGACACATTTAACAACACAGTGAACAGAATTATTTTTATCATTAACAACAATTTATCTAACTGTTTACCATCTGATCGTAAAAGCATCATTCGCCCAGACGTCTCTAACAATCTCGATAACTATGCGCAGTTGAGTATGCAATTTGTCAATGATAACTATTGAAATAAAGCGGTGTGTACATAGTACGTATCGATTTAAATGAAATCGATACATACTTCGAGTTGCTGGAAATTTTCATTTACGACAATTCAATTAAGGAACGATACATAGTTATCAACAGTAATTACGAAACAACATTTTCACAAATTCCCCGAAAAGATAGCGAATGTACTAATACGCTACGTATGAAGATGAATGCGCATATAATAGATTTATGAACAATCTCTTAATGCAGAAAAATTATCTGCGTTACTTATCATTAGTAAAATTACATTCAATAACTATTCCAGTGGAAAGTCTTACAGCAGCGTGTGTTACAGCAGGTGACATTTCTCCAACACGCACATACGCATTTTTATCTCTCCTAAGACCTTATATTATCTCTTAGAAGCAGCATATCGATATCTTTTTCCTCGTTGATTAAAAACTGTTCAATTATCGCAGTCTAGATAGAAATAAAAGAATGGCAAAAAGTTGTGTCAACTGTATAGATCGTTCGAGGACACAATGGAACTTTGCCATTTTTAAGTATCTCCACTTCGGATGTGTACGTCATATATACAACGAGTGATTCTACTAAGACGACGACCCTGAGGAAATGGGTTAAAGACCGCAAAACCTTTCCCCGTATGTCTTGCGAGTTCTTTCGAGACGTTCGGTCGCTTAGCGTCCGACCCTTCTACTCAGCTTCACAAAGATAGACCTCCGATGCAGAATCTATACATATATTTATATATACGGTGCACCATACAACCGGTAGCCTCTCTTATTGTCCACGTGATTCACACGCCTCCATACTCATTGCTGTTTTTGTAACACACGCTCTTGTACACGTGAACCGCGGCGTCTCCACAGTTACGTTACTATTTTACCTTGTTACCTCTCAAACCGTGTAAACTGCATTTCGAACATTTTGTAAAATTGTTTAAAATAACTCGGGGAAAAGAACTCGTACGAAAAGAAGTACTACGTAAAGTAAATCTACAAGTACCTTATCACGGTACATGCATTTAATCAAAAAATTATTCTGAAATCCGATAGTCTGGTCTCTCGCCACGATAGTTTTTCAAGTACGGGGCACTAGATAAAACGTTTTTTTTACGTTCGAATCGACTCGTGTCGCAACCCTGGGAATCGCAAAACGTCTTGACTAACTTTAAGTGAGAATAGGTCATTGTCCAAGCGTGTTTTTTTCTTTTTTTTTTTTTTTAGTCGCGGTATATCGCACGACGATGTAACCGTTGCAATAGCCGTCGAAACTGTACTTTTTTTCTCTCTCTCTCTGCCCGTTAGCAACCCTTAAATTGACTGCTTTATCGTCAGTAATATAAATACATAGGCACATACAGAGTAGTACATACATACCGACACAGAAAGCAGGCGTCGCCAGCTGAGTAGAGGGACGATCGACCGGCCGCGAATATTCCTAGCCTTTAGTCGCGTACCGGCCACCGCGCATTGTGCTTCACGGTTCGTTCGTACGAGTACGAACGAAACTCCTGCTCTTCTCCATTAACACAGAAAGAGAGTGCGGGGTGGCGAAATAAAAAAAAAAAAAAAAAAATAGAGCAGGACGCACCATCTACGTTCGAGTTTATTTTTTAAATTCTCCTTCGATCTCGACGCCTCAGCTCTCTCTTTCTCTCTCTCTCTCTCTCTCTCTCTCTTTCTCTCTCTCTCTCTCTCTCTTTCTCTCTCTCTCTCTCTTTCTCTCTCTCTCTCTCTCTTTCTTTCTCTGCCAACTTTAAAGCAGAAGAAACAAACGTCGTGCCTTCAAAGTGAGTATTTCTGTTTTAATACAACACGTACTTGTATATCAACAAATTCATGAGTAAATAATTAATTATACCATTTTATATACGTGCAGGCAAGTACGAAATTTCGTTTGACTCAATTTAGAGACAGACTGTAATATCTAGATGAGTGGGACATAGACGGAGACGCTACATAGGCCGGTGTTCGTTGACTTTTCATCGATCGATTGCTCTGTCGTCTTGTCGGTTGATTCTTCGTTAAGACTCGAGGTGTTTTACCCCATGTACAGGTCAATGAAATGAACCGTGAACCAGTCCGAGATCCCTATCGAACGTCATGCTTGGCAAATTTGTATTTTAAACAAACCGATGCGTCGCTTTCGAGAAAAGTCTTTGTCAGAGGTATAAGGAAGTTTAAGTTACTCTGTATGTTGCTAACATTTCGCACGCGTGACCCGTGATCTATAATCGTTTCGAAAATAGACGGCTTGTAGCAGTGACATACGCTTATATCAACGATACCACGATCACGGTGATGGGACATCTCAAATAATTAAGTACGTATCGTACAATTGTTTTACGAGAAATTTCGATACGAGATGTATGAATCTTGTCGAGTTTCTTTGTTTCAATTCGATTTTGGGTGTAGCTTTTCTTCTAAACGAGTTTGCGATGGTGATACAACAGGTAAAAATTTATCGATGCTAGCGTAAATTACGTAATATTAATCAGGCCACACCTGTAGAATGTCTTTACACGTAGTACACCCTGCTTTACCTGATATGACTTCGACTTTGCTCGACCTCTGACCTGGACGTCGATGTAACTATTATTTCAAGTCGCAGATAATTACTTTCCTTTCAAATCGATCTCCAGAAACTATCTTGATTTTAAATCAAAGATGATCAATATGTGGCACGATTTTTATAAAATATGAATTCCACTCTAAGGGAATTCGATAAAAATAATTTTAAACTCTGTTCTATAATGTTTTCGAATGAATTATCGATAAATTCCGACGCAGCAGTCAAGCATTGTCGTCTGAAAATCGATTATTTCATATCGCGATATTACTCGATGATAGACCGATTATTAGACGAGATTAAACGGCACTTGTGAAATTAGTGTATTTCAGTGCCTTATTTATTTGAGTTAAGATCGCCGAGTAATCTACGATTATTAGTATCACAAACACCGCGAACCTATTAAACGATTAAATAAAACTCCTACTGAAACTTGTCGTTTGCCAACGAGGATATGTCTTACGAATTACTGTTCGTATTTGCCTATAGTTCTAAATCACGCAACGTACTGTAGCGCATGTATCGTTTACGCAACGGGGCGCAAAATGTCTATCTCTATCGTGATTCGGTACGTTAAGAATCAACAACTCCTGGCCCTGATGCAATTTCTAATGTAGGGAGACTCAACTCTAACAACTGGAATCGTAACTCAGTCGAGAAGAATCGACAACACAGCTGTACGTTATGACTTAACCAGGCGTTACACGAGTCGACATACAGAGTAGGCCAAGCAAAGTTTCGTTCGCGAATTTCTTCGATACAATCGTTTACTTTCTCGTCGGGTAACGATTTAGTTTAACTTTCGGTGTTATTTGTTGTGTTTCGTGCTATTTATAGACTGTTGCGCCTGTCATTTCCGTCACACACGCGCGTATATATGTACGCATATATCTGCTATATACGTATATACGTACATCGATACATAGTTAATATTCTGAGGATCCTGCCGAAAGTAAAAGAGAATAAATTGTGACAAGAAATTGTTCTGAAAATTTCACGTGATTCAAGTGCGAGTGGTGCTCGAACGGAACGTACGTCGACGTTTTATGCGTCTATAAAAAAAATGTTATCATCGATATGGTTTACGGAATTGCGCACGTCACAAATTCATTTATTTAAGTAAAAGTGGTAGCTTGAATGAAATAAACACTGTGGCTTGCACGCTACCGATCGCAAATATGAACGACGCATAGAGTAAAGTGTAAAATGACGTAGAGAACGTGGACCTACGGTTTTGTTACATGATTCGCGTGCGGCGAAAAGGGTTAATCTTGGTCTTCGTCGACTCGTGTACACGATGACTATTACGGAATTGAGCATGCGGCATGCATTTAAGTAGATGGAGTTAATACTCGCGAAACGATGAACTTCAATTTCAGAGTTGTTGACTTGAGCAAGGAATATTTGTTAACCTAACGCTGCGCAGTAACACTATGGAAGCTACATCAGCGGTAGTCTAGGGTAGTGCGCGAAGGAAAGGTGTACGAATTGAACAAAAACGTTCGTTTCCCTTCGATCGGTGCACACGTACGTTCTATAAACGAACGAGAAAAAAAAAGAGTTTGGTTTGCATTCGACATAGAAAGTTAGTCTATCGCCACGAAGGCGATTTCAGCTATGAAATTACTATATCATTAGCTACGGTATTCCACGGTCTCTCTCGAGATGTACGTTCGTGATCGTAGTGCGCGTAACTGCAACAGTGAGTTACGCAAGCTAACGAACGTCTGCCTCGCGACGTTTGATTTTCATGAACATTTCGTCCGACGAACGATTTTGCGTATTATAACAACAAAAGAGACGATTCGAACGAAATCTGAGATTACATTTGATGTTTTATGCTTTTACAGAGTGTATAAGATGGTGATCAAGTGCAACAGTTTCACCCTCAGTTGACGAGGGCTCTTTTTAGGAGAGGTCGAATTCACTAACGCGTTAATTAAGGAAAAAAGGGGAGGAGCAGGACGCTAGAAGCGCATTAAACGCATAATAGCTGGTGTCAACGAGGAACAAAGGCAATCATGGATCCTTATTCACTAAGGTAAGCGTTGTTTAAAAAAAACCGTGCACATGTATGCACGCTATTCCATACAATTCACGGGGATAGATTAAATGCAAAGAAGAAGTAAATCGTCTGGTTAACGTAACCAGTGTACATGTAATAGCCAGCGTCTAAACTTCGCCTGTGTGAATGTCTGCATAAACAATGAAACCGTTGGATTTCCTAATTGTCTCGAATTGTGTGTACGATTAATTTAACATTGTATTCAAGGTCAACATAAATATTCTTTTTCGAATCGAGTCGATACATAAATTAGACACTGCCACCTATAGAATCGACAAATTTTAAGCTCGCCTTTAGTATCCTAGGTACGATCCCTCGAACCATTGAACGGCGTTCCCAGCAAGGAGTTCCCAGAGATTTTCTCCTATGCCTTTGTCACGATGGTTTTCACTACCTGCTTGTTCGTGAATAATTCGACAGGGTATCGAACGATCCCGCTGTATTGTACAGATATCCAGTTATCCTCTTCCCTACATGCCATCGACGTCACGTTTGCAGCATTTCTCGACGGTTGAAACCGTTGCGTTATCTATTCGTACATATACGGTCACGATGTATTTCTTTGCCAGGCTGAATTCGATGTACGACTAATGTTTCGAGAGCTATGCGGAGTTTCGTTTGATTGTAGAACCTTCGACACGAACTTTATGTGGTATATAATCCTGCTTTATCGAACCGTAATTTAAACCATGCTCGTTGTAACACGATACAGCGTGCCATTGTTTCGCGAAAAGAGGTTCTCAAAATCGTGCGTCCGGTGTCTTAACACCGTCGACTGGTCGCGATTTCTATTTCATAACAGTTAACTTGGGTAATCGAGAATTCAGAGGATGACAATATCTCGCGAAGCTTACGTTATTGTGATTCCGAACGTACCTTCACGCGAGAGGATCGAACCCAACTATACGTATAGTCGAATCTGTTTTCCTTGCTCGTGCACGTACGTACATATATCTGAATATATATGCATCTACAAGGTGTTTTGAAAATTATGATACACTCGGAAAGGAATCGATTTTTGAAAATTTCTCAAGTGTTCCTGACTAACCGATAAACCGAATAAACATTACGAGTATTATTCAAACAGAAATATCCACCTGTACAACTGATACAATCGATAAGAGAATTTATTTTGTATTAAGGAAGATAATACAAAATAAAAAAGAATAAGCAACGTGATATTATATATTACGAAAATTGTATGGTGATATTTTTCACGTGAAACTTCATTTTGCAATAAATCCACGCTGAAGGTTCAATTCGTTTATTTAATCAATTATATGGTATTTTTTTAAAACTAAAGCAATGTACGCGGAACGATACTTTTTGTGTTTCTTTTTTAGTGTTAAATATTATAAATAACCTCGTTCTTTTCGATTGCGCTCGTACGATTTTCGAAACACCTTGTGTATCATAGCGGACTGAACTACGAAAATTTTGGAACGCGTCCTTCGAAACTGACTCCTGTCTTGGAACGATCGAACGTGTGTTTCATTAACGAGTCTAAGTTACAATGACCGAATAAACATTGTGCGAAAAGAAATTGGTGTTGCGAAAAGGTTTCGACAGACCGGACGATCGACTTTTTTGAGCGTAGGTAGAGTCGGCTAGAAACGCGTGGTCCGTTCAGGGGAATAACAGGAAGAGTCATTCTGAGGAGAACCAGTTTTGCCAGGGTTATGCTCTTGTTTTGAACGTAAAAGAAATACAGTTCCTTTAAATTGTGATGCATCTGTGCTTTCCAGTCTGTTCCTTTCTTCGCTATTTCTCCAATTATATTGCTTTAGTTTCATCGCAATTAACCAATATTACGCAATTTCGACGAGTATAAAGGAAAATGTTGGGCGTAAATCAACGTGGAAGAATAGAAGAGTAGACGTCTCTTTTTTTTGGCGAATGAACTTCGATCTAGTGAGAAATGTGGCGATAACGCGACAAACGAGAGAACGAAATGCGTACACATCGTTCATATTTTGCCATGATTCACCAACATGAATAGCATTTTTGTTAATTTACGGTATTGCGGTTAAAGTAATGTTTTGTCGGTAAAACCAAGTTTGTGATACGTAGACTTACTAATTAATGATAATACTTATTTGGTCGAGACAATGATGTTTACGTGCAGCTAGTCCCATTAATATTCAAGCTTTAATATAATTTTCAGACGCACACACTATCTCTCACTCAGTCATTCACTCTTCCAGAGTTATAAAATTCATTTCTCCGATTAAAACAAAAAAATTTATAACATCGGGTCAAAAGTACGATGTTATTATATATCTCTGTTTCTTCTTTCTCTTCGATACTTGTTTAAAATATAAAACTGAAAAATAATAATTTTACTGATGTCCAAATATAATTGGTAGGATATAATTACAAGTACAGATGTAATATCGGACTGAACGATACTTGCGATTTCAATTTTGGGAATTAACCTCTGATCCTATATAATTGGATCCCATTGTTCTTCCTAATAAAGTTAAATTAGTTCTATTATATGAACAATGCAACACGCTAACCTGTAAGCGTGTAACCTTAACAAACAAACGTATGATCTAAGAGAATGGATAAGTGGAGATTTATTCCCTGGTGAAATTACCATATTTCTGATTAGACGACACGTAATTTTCTTTCGTCCCCGTTTTTAATTCAAACTTCGAAGTGTTAAACAGCAATCGACTGTAGATGTTCGTTATGGGAGATTCAGGAAAACTCAATTACATTCTTCCATCACGATACAGGAAATTATACACGTATACCGTATCGATAGGTGTGCCACTTCTACGCAATCCCTCGGTAGATAAATCAATTACTGTTACCATGATATGCGTATAATACACGAAGTTTGACAATTTAATTCCTAGAATGGCCGCGTAGTGTCACCTTTGTTGCGAGTGTAATCACGCTTGTAATCGTGTTTACACGTCTCTTGTATATTAATATGCGAACCACAAATTTGTTGCTTAATTAATGAGAGAAAGAACAAAAATATGTACATGAATTCTGATGCAAGAAAAGGCTTCTTATCAGATATTTTCTAGCAAAAAAATTCATTATCTAATTACTTCAAAGGCGACAATAATCGTTAATGTATTATTTAATGTTGATGTTTTATCTCATTCATAGACATAAAGAAATAATTATCACAAACGCAACAAAATGGAGAGAATGAGGCAGAACATCTCAATTAAATTGTAACAACTTGTTGCGAACGATTTAAGATACATTTACATGGCATAGCGTTTACGTGATAGAAAACAACGCCTCCTCTGTATTCGTCGATACCGAGCGTTTTATGGCGTCTGCTGCTTTACGTTCGTCCAACTGAGACCGCTGCTTCGCAGAGCTAATTCTTTCGTTATGTGAAAGTTGCTGATAACGAATAACCTTCTTCAGTTCTGTCAAATACATAGCAAAATTTTCTTTTAATAATACCAGATTCTGTAATGCGTAACCTGGAAAGGTTATTTCATATTCGTATTTAGAGTATCTTCTATCTCCCGAGCAGTGTCTCGTGAGTTTTTATCCATTAAGTTTTTGATGAGATCCTTTGCGATAAAATCTTCGATTCTGAGCCTTCGAAACCAATTACGGTCAGCTTAAATGATCGCAATACAATCCTCGTAGACGACACGTAACACATTTACAATATTCTCGGCACTACTGCCTTTTTTGAAGCAAACTAACAAGTTTATATGGTTTAAATACTTCTTCTCATCTTTTAAGATGCATAGAACAATCCAAGAGACATATTAAGGTCGAAACGCACCGTTGAAAAGTTAGAAGATTACTGGTAACCATAGCATCGATATTGATTAGGTTAGGTTGCGTGTCTATCTAAACGTTGTCCGATAAAGCGGTGTACAAAAATGGCGAAAAATTTAAAAGAAGCTAGTGCATTCCGGAGATTACATTCTCACGCATGCATACACCTTGTATAAATATACTTAGCTTAAATTCAATGGAATATAAGGATCGACTTCATTGTAACTTGGTGATAAAAGGTCAACTGATCAGTGCGTAAAGTCACGAAAATTGTTGCATCGTTTCTTTTCGTCGTTGTGTCGTTGATATTGATCGTGAATGAATCGCGAGGTAACAGGAACTGCCATAGCTGTCGCTATATATTTTTCTTCGTACGCTTTCGATCAACGAAAAAGAAACGCGATGGAACTGCTGACTTGCTATCACTCGGCTATGTAGAAGGAAGTCGAAGCTACAATAGTCGTAATATGACGTCACCTGATAATCATTGTCGCGATAAAAATTTGTATTCCTCTCCTTTGTTGGAGTTTTGGTCACTTCTCTCTTCCCGTAAGCATTTAATTACCCTGTCGCGTGATTCACCGACAGAAAGTGAACATGCGATCAATTTGAAATTCCCATTTGTCTGGTTGAGATAACCTTGGCGTGATACGTTTCTGTTCAAGATAAAAATTCGCCAGATGCTTCGTTTTCTCACGTATGCATTAACGCAGCCGAAGTCTTAGTTGCTTCACCGTTTTAAGCCTCAACGCCGAAGGTGCCAATGTTGGTTGTACACGTGTACATTTATTTATACATCTATTCTCGTCTTCTATTCTTAGAAAAATTGATTAATATCATTAGAATAGATTTCTCTTTTCATAAGTATCAAAATGTTCATAAGCGTGGCGCAGAAGTAGTCCTGACAAGTTGGAAAATTAAGCAAATTATGATCACAATCAACGCAACTTGGTATTTATAAATGGATCATTTGTTAGCTTACACTAAATCACTGTGAATACACCTAATTTCGTCGTGGTTTACACATGCATGACTTTATCAGCATATGAACCCAGTACGCATGCACCAATTAATCGTTTTCATTGATCAATGAACGATATTTATTTGCTCTGCTTGTTTCGTGTCAAATTACTCGCACACTTCAACTGTTACAACCGACGCGAAAATCTCAGAGGTAGTTCCATTTGAACGACTCGAAACTTTGCGCCTGGTAATTATTGTTTAACGTTGGCAAATTATTGTTAGAGTCTTGGCAGATAATATACCGACTGTAAAGTTGCCCTGGCTAATCGTAGAAAATCTAACACGTGTACATATGTGTATGTACATACGTATATACGTATACATATATACTGCGTGTGGGCGCAGCGACTGGTTACGTAGGCAAAGACGCTTTCGAAACTGTTTTCATCGAAGCAAATCAAGCAGAGGTGAATCGGTCTCTCGGATAAGACGGGAGTGTAATTAATTGGTGGACTAACTTTTATCTTGCTTAATCGATACAAATGTACCGGCGACTCGTGTAACGCGATGGACGCGTTCTCTCGCACAACAGAACAATCTTACAATACGTTTTCAATTTAAGATACTTTATGGCTAACTGTATAAGCATATGATGAAAGATCGCTGCTGTGGGACACGTGCGATTATAGCATAAAATTATATAATTTTGCCGCGCATTTTTTTGCACGATCGCACGGTTAATGGTGAAAATTAATCGTAGCATCTGACCGGGCAGCAAACGTATTAAATTGAAACGAATCGCTCTAGCCACCGTCTAATAAATTGCACAACTGCGTACATTGAGAGTTATTAACGATACTTAATAGCAGCGTGTCTCTTCTATAAGCGTCTGGATTCATCAACGGCAAAATCCTCGAATTAACGCACGTTAATTCTCCAGGCGCTTAGTTAATTATAAGACTAGTTAAGAATTGACGGCTTAGTCGCGAGATACGTGTCGCGCGTGTATATGTCTGTTTCCAGTCACTGTTATGCGTGCACACAATATTTTCGTGCGCAAATAGTCTGAATGTCGTGTCGTTGGCTTTGTTTGGAAACAAGACATTCGTATCGATGGTGTGAACGTTCGTCAACCAGAAGTGGCTTCGGTATCGGTCGTTAAACGTGGCTGTCGTATTTAAATGATGCTTGAACCCATTTCCAACTTGTTCCCTGTTAACAATCGATTTAAGTTGCATCAACTTGTCGCAATAAATCGCCAGCTGCCATAAATCTACTTGCAATTACCAGGGCAGACATAAACATCATGCGTGTTCGATAAAACAATTCGCGTGATGTCACACTGTTACGAAAGTCGATTGTCTGGATAGAAATTGTAATACATATGCATATTTATACAGTGGCAACAAATTAAATGGCCAGTATTTAAATCCACCTACGGTCGGTATTCAAATCAACTTTTGGTCGGCATTTTTTTTAACAAAAGGATTGGTATAAAATTACTAAACGGTGGGTATATAAATAGCGAATGGTCGGTATAAATAAAAAACCGGTCAGCATGGACCTAATTGCTGGTTATAGTGTCATTACGGTTTCAATACGGTACAATAAGCGGACAACGCGAAGCAGAAAAAACACAGTATTAATTAAAGCCATTTCATGATAGACTCATTGTAAGCCGAAGCAAAATTACATTTCAAATGTCTTTACACGTAAAACGAATATATATGGTTTTATTTTTCATATATATTAAATCAAATTAAAGCTAATAATGGTTAGATTACAAAATATATAAACAAAACAACTTTTACTTTTCAAATAAAATTACTCGTATAATCTGGCTACTAACAGCTAGATAAAGTTGCCGCGAATCGAAACCTCTTTGTCGCAATTGTGAGCTGTCACGGGTGCCCCACCACTCGTGTTTTGCACAACAGCCTTGGTGTTCATCGAGGAAGTAAAAAATGCGAAAGAACGCATCAAACATCATAAATATTTATAAATCGGTCTGAAAAATATTGTGTCTTCGAAAACTACTATATTATTCTTCACGGGTTGTATTATGGATTGATACTTTAATCCGTTATACGAGTCACAACCGGTATACATACATACGTAGACGTATAAATAATTCATTTTCTCAGGATCACTATGCTTAGTAATGCCTCGAGACATACAGTGCGAGAATTAAAATTTCATCTAACCAGAGTCAATCATTTTCTCTTAATTTCTAATTCTTTGCGTAATAGGAGATAAAAGTTGTCAGTCCGAAGTTCTG
The DNA here is from genome assembly GCA_963969225.1 of Xylocopa violacea. Classification (NCBI taxonomy): domain Eukaryota; kingdom Metazoa; phylum Arthropoda; class Insecta; order Hymenoptera; family Apidae; genus Xylocopa; species Xylocopa violacea. Next base: position 31,107,437 of record CAXAJV010000004.1, read on the forward strand.
TTCCAGCGAAATATTATATGCGGGCTCTTTTTGTTGCAGTGTCGAGCGCGAAGCGTCGAAGAACATCGAGGAAAATGAAAAGGAATGCTTCAAAGATGCGATCGTCTCGAGCAGAAGTCTCAATAAAAGTTTCGTCGAGCCTACCACCATTAGAAATGCAATTCCTGAAGTATGCCATCATGCTAAGAATATTTCAAATAAGAAATGATCAGACGTATAATCGAATCTATCCTTAGATCGCCGCCTGTATCGTCGCCGCCTCATTCCACATATCGGTAGGGCTAGCCATGGCTTATTCAGCTATTCTGATTCCTCATCTCGAGGCTAAGGACGCGGAACTATACGCTACTCAGACACAGACTTCTTGGATCGGTAAGCAACTATCGCGCGAAACCGTCGATAGCGCAATAATTAATTGCAATAGGGATTTGCGAAACACCGCAATTACTGCTATTACGTAAGGTGAAACGAGGTTACGAGTTATCGTCAATTACGAGTTAATTGTCAAATTTCGCGAACACCAAATATCGTTATCGCCAATTTTTAATGGCTACAAGGGATATTAGCGATACGTATATAATTTCAATGATAAGAAAGCACAGTCAATTAGAAACGTCTACACAGCAGCAAAGCCCGATAATAACAATTTTGAGTTGTACGAAACACTAGCGTGTTTTCAGAATTTGTGTAACTATAATCTTTATCTTAACTAAAATTCGTTACGTATTTTCTACATCTTCGTTAACCCTTTCTTTCCCCTTTTAGTCGCCTCTTACGACAAGCAGGGGTTACTGTGGATGTATTCTGATCCCCACCACACAGGGATACACTAACATATGATACGTAAATTGCCACCAATTCAAAAGGCTTTTGATTTCCTAACATCAGTTGTCGTTAAAGAGTTATTTACCATTTGTAAAATTATTCGAGTCTTTTAGCGGCTAAAAGTTTCGCAAAAATCACCAGATTCCGTTACAGTCTGCAAGTTTTGTTCACTCGAGCGTTCGCGATAAACTGTTGCTTTGTGTAGCCTAATTTCCGACCAAGGACAGAGAAAAATCAATTCTCTTCCTTGGTGGGGTAGAAACTGAGAAAAATTAGAGTGGCGTCCCTATTTGTTCAACGTCCATTGACCCCGTGTCCTTCGCGCGGGCCAGATAGGTCGTTGCGCGAGTATCCTTTCAAGGATATTGGCTCATAAATATTGTCTTCAAATGTGTGTGTGCGTCAATTGCCATTAAAAGAGGTACGGCCAGTTTGATCTCTGCGCAGAGCGAAACTGTTATTTTCCAGCCGTATCCGAGTCCTTAAGAAAGCGTTTAAATTGAAACATACTAATAAGTATCTTGTAAATGGCAATATCACTGTCGACCGTAGCGTTAAGAACGCAGACGTAATAAAAAAAAAGCAAACTAACACGTTACGCAAAGATACGGTGCTTCGTGTAAATGTAAATATAAGTACGAAGATATAAAATGTGCTGGATACTTAATTGCAACGAGTTAAGTGTCTAGCACAGTTTAATTATACCGAGCAGGCAATCAGTCCTGACTCGACGAACGTTAGTCAACGACTCTCGCGAAAATCCCCTTGTAACGCCTCGTATCGACCAAAGGAGGCTTCCCTTCGTCACGTGACTCGCACTATGACATATTTAGGAAACGGCGATGACCGCCTTTGGCCTTTCAGCGAGCGTCCGATTTCGTACGCGATGGCGTGACACGTGCACGCGCTCTCGTTAACATTGTTCGCACGAGAGTATAAATTAATAACCGATTCTAAAGACTACTTTCGCTGGACAATATGAGAGCGCGAAGCGACAATTGTTGTACAAATCTAATTAAACTAAACCTTAACTAAACTCAAACCTAATGACCGATTCTTTTTTTCAGCCAGCGTGGTGGTGGTGTGCGCACCATTGGGCGCCCTGTTAGGAGGCTTTCTAATGGAAACAGTGGGGAGATTACGCACCCTCCAATTCGGCGCCATCCCCTGTATAGCTGGTTGGATTCTTATAGCGCTTTCTACCAATATCCCGATGCTTTTAGTTGGTCGATTGTTATCTGGCTTGTCCACGGCTCTGGCTACTTCGCCAGCTATTGTCTATATTACCGAAGTTGCACGGCCGGAATTGAGGGGATCGATGTTATCGTTTGGCCCAACTTTGGCCTCGTTTGGTATGGTTCTCTCGTACGTAAAAGGTGCGTACCTCGACTGGAGGCTGGTGGCTTGGCTCAGCATCGTCTACGCTATCGTACCAGTCATTTTAGTGGGATTATTCGTCCCTGAATCGCCGGTGTGGCTTGTGTCGAAGGGACGGTTGGATGATGCGAAGAAATCGCTTGAATGGTAAGGAAGGGTGGATCAAAATAAAATACGTATTTCTAGACGAGCAACTTGAACGCGTCAGTTGTATGACGTGCGGTGATAGTTTGTTAATTACCCGCGAACGATATATTGGTTCACCGATAACGAACCGACAACAAAACGGATCGTTTCACTCGCAATGATGCGAGACGTAGAAGAAATAGGTTTCACTGATAGAGGTAATTTTTGCGATTTCAAATGCAGGCTGTACAAATCGAAACAGGGGAAAATAAGCGACGCAGAGGCGCAGTTGAACACGTTAGTAAAGGAGATGGAAATAAAATCCAGCGAGCGAAGGAGAAGCAAGCATAGCGGTCTGTCCCAGAAGTGCAGGGAGTTCCTGAAGCCAACAGGATGGAAGCCCATGACGATACTCTTCCTGTTCTTTACCTTCCAACAGTTTTCCGGCATTTATATCACTCTCTTCTACGCCGTCACGTGGTTCCAAGTAAACAGCGCATCATATATACCTGAATATTCAACAATCAGAATGTTGGATCGTCATTACTAATATAATTATTATTATACAGGAAGTTGGGTCAGGTGTGAATGAATACATAGCTTCGATTTTAGTCGGCATAACCCGTTTCTTTTGCTCGATGGTGAATACCTGGCTGCTAAGACGATACAAGAGGCGTGCTTTGTGTATAATTTCTGCCTTGGGGATGGCGCTTTGTATGTCCGTCTCTGGTTACTATACGTACCTTATCAAGAACGGCGATCGTTCTGGATATTGGGTGCGTTTTCCGATCCGAATATCTATTCTTGACCAAAAGCGAGGGAATTACAAATCATTTTATATAAGAGGACACTTTGTATAGGTACCTGTTCTGTGCCTACTGCTTTACGTTTGCACATCTATGGTTGGTATGCTTACTATTCCGTGGACCATGACTGCCGAACTCTTCCCAACCGAGATTCGAGGAATCGCCCATTCCATTAGCTATTCGATGGCCAATCTGTTAATGTTCTCCGCTCTGCAGAGTTACAGAAGTCTACAAGACTTTCTAGGCGGTATATATGCATGTTACAAACTATGCGTCTACGATTTCTCCCAATCGGTCTTTACATTTTATTCTTTTTATAGGATCATATGCGGTGCAATGGTTCTTTGCTGGTGTTTCTATAAGTGCCGTTGTGTTCGTGTGGTTGTTGCTTCCGGAGACTCACGGCAAGAAGCTCTCCGAGATCGAGGAGTACTTCCAGAATCATTTCTTGGCCGTCGGGGCCGAATCGAAGATTAAGAAACGTCGTGCACGCAGGAAGAACCAGAGAAACGGGAAGTCGTCCGCTACAGAACCGCTGAATCCACAGGCTGCGCAAAAAATATAAACGCGTACTTCCAGCTAAAAGGAATCCGGAGAAACGAGAATTCCTCGCCGAGAATTGTCTGTATTAAGTATCGCGATTTGCTCTATACATGACACGCAGATAACGTTTGAGTTTAAGTTGTTACCTTTAGAAAGGATAAAACGCGTAAACTTTTAAGAACGAAGCGTTTTCTTCGATTTGTCAATATAATAATATTTCTTTCGCTATGGTCGACTAGATGTATTAACAAAATTCGTCGCGTTTTATTCATTTCACTTGAAAACCAAGGATCCTCGGATCAGATTTAATGATAGAAGCAAGCCGGCGAAGCGGTTAATTTCGCCGGCCGTTTTCTTTGCTTCATGATAAGGAGTGCAGCTTCGAGAGACGTATTGATACATGTGTTAATAGATGCATAAATGTGGAGATGCATACATGGAAGAGAGATGATCGACAAGATGCATGGTGTTGGCCTTGAACGTAATGTTACAAAACAGTGTTATACGGATTGCTGTAAAAGAAGGCAATCGGGAATTTTCTTTGTCCAGCAACTAGCGTTGCTTAAGTGTCTAAGATCGTTATTTTTTACATACAGACAAACCATGAAATAGTACAAAATATATGCCTTGCAGTTTCATAAAAGTGTATTACAAAACTACATTAGATTAGTTTCAATTGTCAAAGTATGATAATCAAAAGTATTATGAATCGGCCGATCATGTATATAAATTAATGTTAAACAATCAACACACAAGTGAAAGAATATTTTTGTCGGCTGATCCAATGTATAGGGGTAGCTTTATCTATGTAGTAATCACACATCACTTAAAAATGCCTAAAACTGGAGATTGTATAATATTCTCTTAGTTCTCTAGCATAATATTGTCTTATCATATTACGCTGAAGCCGTGGTATTCATCGTGATCGTTTCGTGAAACGTGTACATATACATTCGCCGTTTTGAAGTAGATATTACATTTACTTTTTAGAAGACGTAGACCGTTTAAACTTTTTATAGTAATCGTCTTGTTGCTGGCGTGATATTACATAGTGAGCAAATGTGTGTATTATCGATCATCTCTTCTGTGTACACAAATGACGACGAATTCACACTGCCAAGCCAACTCACGAGGCTGTATCCCTTATCTGGGAACAAAGTAAACGGTTGCTGAAATTTGCCGCCTCATCAATTCGCTTTTACCATTTAAAATAGGCTTAAAAGAATGTGTATAATGTACGCTAGAGTTTCTTTTAGAAAGTTTGTTGAAAAAATGTATTTGCGTCGAAATTTTTGCTTCGACAAGTATCGGTTTTCTACAATGTACCGGGGCAAATTGAAGAGTGGCTTAATTTTTCTGTATAATGTATACGGAGTTTCCTGCGCTTATGACTGCATAAACAAACGATGCCTAGAACCAATTGCGGAGATGCGAACCTAAGCCACGATGTTTTCAATCCGCTCTAGTATGTGTGCGCGAATGTGGAAGTAGAATACAGCTTATAGAAGTGTATTTTGGATCGTACTATAAAACATGCTTGTATTCCTTGATTATACATGCATATACGTACCATTGTAAAATTTCGTAAACTGTTTCTAATAAAATCGTATTTTTGTTATAAACCACAATATATCATTTTCCTTTCTGAATAATCGCATAACGAGTTCATAAACTAAAACGTTAACTGGCAGCATATCAATACTAAATTAATCCTTATCTCCCCTTATATGTTCTTATTAATGTCTAAGCAATTTAATGACTTTGCTGTACATATTACTTCCACCGATTATGTTATACAAATCCTATTATCATAATATTTATTAATCAATCTAAATAAAATTCGAATTAGATAATTGTTTTTGTTTCGAAGCAAAATTCTCCCAATAGATACTATATAACATTGTTTGTTATTTCTATTGTGAAACTGGTATGCATTGTTGCAAATTTTTTTATGCATTCCTGTAGTTATGACATAGTTATATTACATTACACCACTGTTATAGCAATTACAGTGATTTATACATGATTTTTTTCGCACTTTTCGATAAATTGTTAACACTGACTACAAATGAAAAGTGAATTCGTCAGTTGACGAATGAAAATGCGAGTTTAACTATGTAAGTTTTGTAAAAGAATTCGCACAAATATATGGACTATAATATCGCAAAGAAAATTATGCGCATACATATTTCAGCTGCAGTATCGCATATTAATTCTGTCAATTTTGATCATGTTTCATTTATAAAATAATAATTTGCCCAATCGAGAACCACCAGCCATCAAATGATACATATCGGGGTCTTCTAATCTTTCTAAAAGATGACAAAGATATAACGGAACTAAACTAAACTAAACGTTCAATACGGGACGTATTAAGAAAATATTTTCAAATTCCGTTTATTGACAGACATAAGAAGAAATCGACATTCATCATTTGCATATAAAATATATTTTCTAATACTAGAAAGATTATATAGCGTATTAAATATATCGGCGATTAAAACAAGTTTTTCTTCTTTATGCTATTTTTTCAAATCATTTCCCATTTGGCGAGAGAAGAATCAAAACAAGAATCACGATCAATGAAATCCATAGAATAAGAAGCACTTATGTGCGTTACGAGAGATATTAAATTAACACGTTAACAGAATTAATAGCCACGTCTGCGATGTAACAGTTAATCCTACTTCATTTGGTCGCATTCGAATAAATATCGTGTAATGTGGAAAATCGGAACGGTTTGGCGTGCAATAATAATAATAATTAATAATAACAATAATAATAATAAATGATGGTGTGAAGATAATGACGACAACGATGATAAGCATGATGACGACAATGATAATCATAATCCCGAAAACCAGAACGATTCCTTCTTCCATTTGAGAGGCAGACAAATTTTATGATTTCATTTTCATGCGACCACTAATTCAACTTTTAACGTTGTGGGTTAAGAAACGTATATTATTATTTACCTTGTAATGATTTCTCGTGATAAACGTACTCGTATTTAATCGTTCCTAGTATTATTGAAATGTGCCTCAATTTCAGATGATAAGCTTATAAAGGATACACGTATAGGAATATTTTTGGTGATCCCTTTTAAATTACAATGAATATGTTCTTGTTTATCTTTCCCGCCTTCCATCGTACAAAACAAAAAAGCAGAACCACACAAACAATATTATGAACAATGTCTATGCATGGGTTTAACCGATATGGATTGATTATTATCGATGCAAAGAGAGTGGCCAGGATCTTGATAATATGCCATAATATATGCATATCTACGTATAATACACGCGCTTTTAAATATAATATAAATCATGTTGTCAATGATAATGCTCAAAAACTTAACAAAACAAGCTGTTCTCTTTTTTTGTTCTTTATAAATTAATTGCGACACTACGCAGAGTCCAGCGGTGCCAAAGTCTGTGTTCTCGGCACAACGAACGCTGCAGGCAGTGACGGTGAGCTATCTAATCCGTATTAATATTACATTAAGTTCTATATTCTATAATAATATGTATATATATACACAATCCTTACAGGCGCGCGCGCACATGTACACACACACATACACACACAAGGTCGTACTCTAGATTCTTTTTTCCCTTTTTAAATAGATACGACAGTGAAGAATGAATTGCAAAATGAATATCGACAAACGTAATATTACAAAAATTTATAGTATTAAACAAATTGTAATTTACACTAAACCTTAATACGTATATCTTATCCCGTTTCATCCGTCAAGACGTACAGATTATATTGTAAAACATCGTAACGATTTCTGCTACACGGGAGAATTCATCCTGCCTGTAATCAAACAGCAATTGGTGAAAACGATTCGTGTCCATATAATTCGTTTTGCGATTATCGCAATTTATGAAAATAGATGTGATACACATTCTTAGATTACGTTGATGACGATCAATCCACGAAGACAAGTGTGCTCCTCGTATTCTGTGACAAAGCGTAGCAAAATGAACACGAAGAGAAATAACCCAACTGGCGTTAGTTTCGTCGTAACAACGAATGGGAAATTTTTATGCTAAAGTTCAATTACCGTCAATTTTACGTAACATCGACAAATACAGGAGCTTTGTAGCTACTTGCAGATTACAATCGCTTCAACAATAGCTTTTGCTTTTCTTCTTTTCTTTCTTTTCTAAGTCGATGAAAGACAATTTCTAAATAAATCTCGTCCTGACGACGCCAAAGGCACCACGTAAAATGAAACAACCTGACACTCGAACGTTCACATCCAATTGCATTATAGTCATCATACGATACACCATTTTTGATACTGTTTGACCATCTATTAGAAATCTGAACACTACCAACCAAGCAAGACCTTTGCGTCTTTATTCTTGAGAATATTTATGCGTCAACTTAATTTATATGTAATACTTGTGTATACTTTAAACAAGAATATGGTCAAATTTAGTATAGAGTATCTACTTGTTCTTCTTTTATAATACGTCGATGATTCACTTTCAATTTGGTGGTATTTTAAGTTACTAACAAGAAATGCCGAAGGGTAATGTTATACATAAATGTACGAGGATGTGACAATTTAATTCTCGAAACGATCGCGCCAGTGTCATTCGTATGTTCATTCTAGAAATGAAATTGTCGCATCTTATATACATGTATGTACATTTATATGCACGCAATGTTATCCTTATGAAGTAAAACAGAAACGACAATGGCACAGAATGTTACTAAACTCGTTAAGTTAGCTTTGATTTAGCATTTGTTTAATTGTTGGCAACGTGACGAACAATTTAAATATTAATGTCAGCTTCGAGTATCGTTCCTCTAATCATTTCTACTCTATAAGTTTGCTGATTTCGTCGCAAATAATTTATCTCATTCATACGTTTGCATTCTCTCGTTCTCTGTTTCTCTCGCAGATTCTCTATGTTCAAGTATTATTTCTGTCTCTTTCTCGGGAAAATTCGTTATTTCGATGCAAACTGTTTCGTTTGCGTCTCTCTCGAATCATTGTGCGCCCTTGGAAAACTGACTAGCACACGGATTTTGAACAAATAAATTAACGCATTCTATTTTGATACTTGGATTTACACACGTGTAAGTGCTCCTGTGACAATCGTATTATGCGTACACGTTAATCATTAACAGATAGAATGTTCGCGTTCTGCTCTTGTTAATGTTAAAATACAGGAAAAAATATTTCTTACGAAATTTATTCATCCTCACTGACCTCGTACAAAGCCGTCATCGGCTGTTTGTCATCAAACATATCGCTCGTTCTCGGAAGAAACTATCATTATACGTTTGCGTTTCTACTTTCCTTCTTGCTTATTCATTGCGCAGTCTACTGTTGTCACGTGCAAAACTATTAGCGATGTTTGTAAATCGGCGAACAAGCGTATAATGTGTTTTTATACAACGTTTCTTGATATCGATATAATTGGCGTTCACGTACATTCTGCTTATAAAGTATGTAGGAGTCTCTTGGCAGTGATGTCGCACTGTCCTCTCATACTTTCACTCAAATCGGATCGATGTGTAAGTTTTTGGAATCACATATCTTCTGAAGCATTGCAATCAACCATAAAAGACGCACAACAATACACTGAAATATCTAAATATATACAATGTCCTAGCGAAGAACGAACAAAACTCAAAGTGTACAAAATCACAAAGTGGACAAGAGGCACGATACTGCTTTTTTCCCCCAAGAGCTCCATAAAATACATCAAAGGAAAGTTTCTTTTTTTTTTTTTTTTAAACATTTCTCCTTTTTTCTTCATAAGAAACAAAAGTACGCAACTTAATATCCACATAATATCATATGTGTAATATATCAATGAAAAGTACATAGATGACTGAGAAATCTTATATCTAAAGCGATAATATCTCGATAATCATCCCTGCATCAATTATTTGAATATAAAATCGTCCCTACGTAATACATACATCGATACTTAATTGGCGCTAAAAATCTGGAACTCTTCGCAACAGGTATAAATTTTTGGCAAACAAAACAATAATATGCGTAAATAACATGCATACTACCTGTTTGTGTGCAACATCACTGTCAGGAGTCCAGGTATGTCGCACACACCTTTGCCGTGAAATGGTACAGATCAATTTATCCCATCGATAAAAACTTCGAAAAAACTTCGAGACGGGTCGATGTTTAGATTGCTCGATGGTTTTTAGCCGTCACGGATTAGACTTACTGAGGAAGCTAATCAGCATTCGTTCATGCCTTGCACCCAGACGAGCAAATCTTTTAAGTATCGCGATCCTAAGTGTCGCGGAGTTTGATGTTAGTTAATTTTTACTATTGCTGCGTGGACTTGCTGGTTGACTGTTTGTCTGTTGCGCGCGTTGTATGTAAATGTTTAAAAGCTTCAGTTTGCTGCTATATAAACAGCTGAGATGAGGTTTCAATACCTCTTCACCAACTGCCAAGTGTATTGCAACCATACAAAACACAGCGCTTTTGCGTACCGCGCTTTCATTATCGTCGTATGCCTGTTGAAGAACGTAATAATTAATACTTCAAAATTATAATAAAACAAATAATAATTTAGCATCTACATATGTACACATATAATGGAATGTTCCGTCTTACTTTGATGAGACCAGGCATTACTTTTGATAAATGGGGTTCAATTGCATCGCGACCCCAATGTTCTACAACTTTGTGAAGCATTTTTATCGCGCCCATATTTACGGGATACGGTTCGGTAGTAATTATAGTCGATACTAAGTGAATTACTTGCTCCGGTTGGAGAACCATCGCTATCGTTGCAGCACATTTTTCTGCCATCCAGAGGACCTGACGAAATGAAAAAAATATACATAGTAACAATGCTTTATATATAAAATTGATCTGCACACCTACCGGTGATCTCGAATTGCTGCTACTGGAAGAATCTTGTTTCTGATCATCCAGCTTATACGCATTAATTACTTTTAGAACCAGTAAATCAGGATAAACGGAAAAACTTTCTACAAGTTCTGGACACTTAAGCATATCGATTAATGTTTGAAGTACTTCCACTTGCATTTTCTTGCTATCGTTAGTCAAACTATCTAATAAAGTTTTGAGCAGTTTCCTACGAGAAATAAAAGACAAAAGGAATGGAATACAAATTATAAGTGTTTTCATACATATGTAAAGGAATAATCGATAATATAATATATACTTGAAATTTTGTTTAATATACAAGCCATCCCCTTCTCGAACATATAATTGAAATTCTTGTAGAGCTGATACTTTTTCTTCAGTCTGTGTCATCTTGGATTGTAATGTTTTAATCATATTATCTAACACCTCTGGCCTCTTTGCCGAATCTGGCGATGATCCTACACAATAAATGCTTAATAAATTGGTCGAACTTATACAAAAATCGACGACTTTAGGCTTTCCCCTCTCAAACACCGCTCTTTTCATACCATGCGTTTTGTAACCATTATTTTCTTGAGGTAGAATAAGATCTCCGGCGATCGTATCGCTTGAACCATTTACTGTAATGTTAGTAACGCATCGCCCTCTTTGCGTAGGCGAAGACACCGACGATGAACGACCCTAATCAGAACAAACCGCAATATGTCAACATCATCTCAAGTATAATTCACTGTTATATTTACAAATTGCCACGTTTACAAATATACCGGTTAATCTATTACCGAGTTGCATAACGTGAGCCCTTCCATTTTTTCCTCTACATCAGCCATGTTACTAATTCCACTATCTTTACTAGTGGTTGCTCTTTCTAAACGTTCAAAACCATAATTTTGTATCTCCGCTGTCGTACGTCTTAAGGATCTATGAGAAATACTTAAAAATTAAAATGACTAAGAATTATTAGTAATATAAAATTATCAAGTTAAAAATATACCAGCAACTTACTTGTAGACTTCCTCCAGATTCTCATCTGCATTATCGATATCACCTTTACCTTTTGAACGGGCTGGTGAACTCTGCGCTCGAGGTGGTGGAGTTCCAGGAGACGCTGGATTACTTGAACCTGATGATTTTCTTAAATGATTTTGTAGTAATGGCATTGCTGCTTCCTATAATATACAATGATACAAGTTATAATTACCAAGAGATACAACTTTTGTTTGTCACAAAAATTCTCGGTATATGCATATACATAGTGACTTACTTGATAATACTTGGGTAATTCACCTAATATCATAGTCACTTTCGGAGGATTTAAATTATACAACGATATGACAGCATTCTGTGCATGCCTTCTAACATCTTGACTTTTAACATCGTTCGACCAATCGAGTAACCTCGCTAGTGCTGTCCCTGCAGAATTATTAAGCGCAGACGGTTCTGCAGTTTCTGCGATTTGTGTGATGAATGTGAGTGTCGCTACTTTCACACGAGAATTTGGTGTTTGTGTTGGATCCGTTAAATACCTCATTACAGCAGGTAGAAGTTGCTCTCCTGGGAAACACTCTCTACAAGATCGGATAATTTTAAATAAATTTACAAAACCATATTAAATACAATATTCTCGTATCTAATCTTACCTGACAACATCTAGCGTTTTATGAATTTTTGCTTGTATAGACCCAAGTAAATCAGTGCCTAATTTATTCAAAAGTCTTGCGCATAAAACATAAAGCCAATCACCAAGATCTTCACTATGAGTAGCTACCAATTCGTTCAATGTGTCCAAAAATAAACTGAAGACTTTTGTATGAGAATCCATAAACATTTTTGTAAAAATATCTGTTACGTTACGCAATTCCGTAGCTGTAAGTGTATTTCCATTTAAGAGGAAATGTTGTAGTCCTAGTAAACCTTCTTTCCTATCACCCCAATGTTTTCGTGCACAATTTTCGATAATTTCTTTAATATCCTGCAAATTGAAAAGTAATTAATTTTGGATAACGGTATACATTTGAAACATCAAAGACAAATAGCTTGCTTTGGTTACAGTATATCTATACGTTAATATATTCTCGATACGTTTGTAATATCTTTCATCGTTTGGCAAAACAGTATAGTGTAAAGGTATTGGTTATGCATGATATAAATGAAAATGAATATTAAATGTAACAAACCTTAGGGATAGACTGATCCCACATATCACGATATAGTCTTTGTTGAGAGCCACTCCATGAGAACGACTAATGGCAGATGGACGATGGACAGATATGGAGAACAGAACGGCGCGTCGCGTTAGTCCAAACCAAACAAATACGCCGCAACAAAACCAAAAGAAAAAACCAAACATGCGTTACCTACATTATTTAAAGATAAAGAAAGCCTGATTCCTTAAAATTTTTGCATTACTCGCAAAACAATCTCGACTGATAAATCCAAGAAATAGAAATTGTTATTCGAATACACATAAATAAATTAAATGAAACATCAAACTATTATACATAAAATGATGAACAACGCTAATAATATACGAGCATATGTGCAGCATGGTCTTCATAAGCTTATCTATGATTGAAAAAAGGTATGTTTAAAGCCTTTTCAAATTGCATAACAACAAATGTAAACTCTTCATTCAAAAAATAATGCAAGCGTTTATTTTTATTAAACGTGAATTAGGAATGTAATATTTAAATAAATATACAATAAAAAAGCGAGATATGTGTGATAGAGTAATAAATTGTATGCATTATATATACATCTACTTTGCTAATGCACAAGTGTGCTATGTTTTTCATAATGTACATGAAACTAACTAATGCATACGGTATTGAAATTTATTTTGTGTTATGAAATACTATCTGCGTTATATAATAATTAGATAATCCTTTGTATGTACTTACATCGTTTGGTCGTCTAAAGCTGTCCATACTTCTTTCCGAGCATATGCTACTGGTTTCACTATCATCACTATGATCACCTTTTCCTCTTGGTGTCCTTGTATAGTTGTCAATGTTCTCAAATGTAAGCGCGTCTGCCAATGCTGACTCCGCTTCACGTGATTGTTGAAGCATTTTTTGTGCCATCACTGGCCTGGACTGAGGCCTGTCCGTTGGAGACATATGTAAACTTCTTCCCCTGCATTCCATAATGTTTTACATACAGTCGGAATTGAGATCAAGCTAAAGTATGAAGATTAATGCTATACCGTATCTTGCTTGCAAAACTTCTATCCATTCCAAACCTCTGCGGACTAGGTTCACGGCTGTTACCGCTACTTCTAATTCCGTGTCCAGACAACCGTCTAGGTCTTGCAATTAACGATTCTCCTTCGCGATTATACGTTGCATAACTCAACCTTGACGATGGTGAACCTGATCTACTGCTAGCTGTTACATGTAACATACAAATTACATCAAATTACGTTTTTGTAAAGATATTGAAAAACTATTCTCATTTCTTTGAACTTACGTTGAGATTGCGACACTCCAGATACTCTCGTCCTTGTTCTTGCAGTCCTTTCTGGACTAGCAACAACGCTTGTGTCTGGTGATTTACTGGGACGTGCTAAATAAAGAGATTATAAACGTAAGTTATTTGAAATATACAATGATAACTTAAGTCTTTAAAAACAACTACTCACGAAGAGATGCTTTTTGTCTGCTCATGTTCGCATACATCAATCTCGCTTTTGCTCTTTGTGCTGCTTGTAAATCTATCGCGCTAGTAGACCTAACACCTGGGGTTCCACGATCTGAAGGACAATTTAAGAAAGAATTGTTTAAAAAGAGTTTACGAAAACAAGTATTATGTTTTGGATGCATTAATGCAGGCCTGTACAATTGGAGCCTACATGGTTGCAAACTTTGCCACTTCGTGCAGGGATTCTGTGGTGGAAGGATCTCCATTCAATACATGAAAATAACAATACCATCTAGAAGTAGGAAATATGATGGAGTAGTACACAATGCACATAATATGTACATGAAAATTTGACAACAAATATTTGAATCCAGGAACTAAATTAATCAGGTCTAAAATTCCTATCATCGTTTTCATTGAAAATTTTGTAACCAGTTGTACAGATCTACATGAGTAAAAATTCTAAGTCCAAGCAGTGATCTTCAAAGACATCAAACATAGTGACAACAATTACAATGGCTATCAGTGGGTCTTTGGAGAACTGGAATACCAGACTGACGATAAGATCGTGGCAAAGACGGAGTGCGTCTGAGAGGGCCATGCGGCTGACCCGAAGTTTGATGCAAATTTTCCGTACTACCTTCATACGGTTAATGTAAAGTAGAGTCACAAAAGCAGCATGAAAAAAAGAGTGAGAGGTATTTTATATACACTGCATTGTACTGTGATTTGAGTCTTGGCATCAAAATTCTAACCACCTTACATATACATATATATATGTGTGTATATTTTAAATACTATACTATCTTAATGAAGTTAAGAAATAACAAGTAACTGTACCTGTTGCACTCATTGCTGGTCTGGGTGTTCGAGGACTAACGCTCGCCGATCTCGTAACTACATTTAAACTATTAATGCTGCCGCTATTGCTGAGAGACATCAACGAGCGTTTGTACGCAGTATCTAAACTATTGAGCAATGCCTCCGCTTGTTCGGGGAAATGATCCTTGAATGCCCAGTATGACCTGAAAACGTTTCAAATGGAACTTATCTGTTTTTCTTTAACGAAACAGGCATGAATGAAAATAAAACAAATATATTTACTTCCTAGCAAAGGCTCTTGCATCTGGGTCCGAGTCTGCAATACCCTTCTTAATCGTGTCTTGTAATACCATCATGTGTTTCTGCAAGATTTGGGTAGGCCATGTTTGTAAAATTAGATTTAGATATTCGCACGATGCTCGACGTATGTCTTTACTTTTGTGACTTAAACACGATGTGATAATTGGCACGAAACGACTGCAATGTGTGTTTTGAAGAATAAACCTGACTGCTACAGCACCAGCTGTTGCCACAACCTGTACGTGTAAAATAGCTAATGTAACATTTTCCATATCACAATTTCCTTTCGTAGGTATTGCTAAGTGGTTACCAGTCTCACCTTGGCACTATTTTGTATGAGATTCATTAATGTGAGTAAAACTGCTTCTCCAAAACTAGCGAATTTATTTTTCAACTGTTGACTAAGAAATGCTAAGGTAATGCAGACTTCTCTTACCACTTGCGATCTAAGATCTGTGCAAGCAACTTCGAAAGGTCTTTGCACGCTTTTCAAAAGTTCTAAAAAGTTTTCGTAATTCATACCACCTGCGATAATGATGGCTCTTAATTTTTTCATCTGTAACATAAAGAAAATTAATACATGTGTCGCGTGTTCAAGTTAATAGGCGAAGCTACACCAGACATTATATTTACACATACACTGTCTGTCCTTTGTTTCCAGTCTTTTTTATCGTCTCCAACGTTATCTCTTATGACTTTCATTTGCTCTTCAAGATCTTTTGGTGAATATAGATTTACAGATGGCACATCTTCGAATGCTGTAAGGAAGGTTTCCTCGTCGACGGCACCAGCTTGACCTGGATACATTAATTATTACACATGAAAGTTGTTAAACAAATCAATTGTTGTATCAAAATAATACATCATGATACTCGATTGTTTACGATAATTGCACATCGATGTATAATTTTTTGAGCAAATTTATAGATTTTCGAAATATTCAAATTTTACCTTCAAAATTATAGTTCTTATAGTGTACCAACAGATTTTAGTATGTTATACGGTACCTTATACTATTATATGAATGCTTTACGCTATAAAGCATTGTGAAATATCGGTGACATAAAAAGCAGTACATTAAAAAAATGATTATAGGTGCATATACGTATATACGAATAGGCGCGTTTGTGGCAAACTATAAAATTTTACGCTCGCATTGGACGGAACGTAAAATGAATGGAGACAAAGCAATATTGTGCAAAGGTTCTGAACAAAATATGAGTAATATATGATAAATATTAGTACAAATTTGAAAAATTTTTTATTCTTTCGTGTACTTATATCATGATGGATGAATCTAGCGCATATAAGGGAGGGAAAGCAATCAAAAGAAGAAATAACTAGCTAAGAATTGCTGAACAAAAAACATTAGAAATTAGTACGAAAACCATCATGATATATAATACAGAATTACTAATGCCAATGGAGTTTTAGATACCTGGTTTTGGTGTTATCGATACGTTTCTTTTGACAACCCTTGATACCATGTGAGGTGTTCTACCAGGCTGAGCTGTCATGCAAGCGAATAATTAGCATTCTTGTCATCAAAACGTCCACAGTTTATCGACATTTTGCCGGTATATTGTTGGGGAAATTATTAATACTGAATAAAATGGTGAGCCACAGTAAGGAGAAAGCATGAGCTGTAATGTTAGCACACTCCACACCTGTGCATTGGTAACAGGAGGAACATGTGCTTCCATAATGTTAATGTTAAGAGTCAGAACATTCGTATAAGTAATTAAAAATTTATACTTGTTCTATATATGTATAAATAAAGCACTTATAGCAAACAAAACACTCAGTTACGCATAACATACCTAGTTAAGAGGGTAAGAATTTTTAAATGAAAGTTAGAATGTTATATATATTATTAAAAGAAACTATAAATTAAAGTGAACTAATACTTTGAAACCTGTTTACATAATGCTTATCTTTAATCTGATTTCCCTACATGTGTAAAGAAGTATATATACTTGTAAAATAATTTTCAGGTGAGTATAAGATACCACACATGCTTAGAATAAATAAAACAATTAAAAAATTATCTTTACACTTGGATGTTATTGATTTACACAAAGTTACATTTAAGATTACGTTTGTACAAAACCTACATGTACCTAAGGCTGAAGATGTAGTTTTTGCAGGACCAAATTGTCCTCTTTTTGGAGGAGCGGTTATCCTTTTCACATGTGCCGACTTGACCTAAAATGTTTAAGTTTATTTCATATATTTAAAAAGCAAGAAATGTATGATGCGCTTTATTTTAATTGATACTTACTGCTCTATCTGTTTCATCTGTGCCTTTTCCAACTAAAAAACAAATACATTAAAAAACGTAAGATTAGCAGACTTATTCTTTCACATCAAGGATTTTTTCAGCATATAATGAGATTTAACGAAATCAATTTTATTACGATCAAAGGAATCTTTTAAAAACTAGAATTAATTTCTTCCTAAACAATTTATACCTAAATCTGGATATAGCCATGGAGGTTTGTGAATATCGCAATGACATCCTCTTGCTCTAGCACCCGGATGTTTTACAATATTATCCCATTGTAGAATCCATCTACTGCTGTGATCCCACAATTGTTTATCAATACTAGGATATTTTTTCAGTCCTCTGTGCAAGCAGCGATGGCTACTTGTTAACAGCACGTCAGTGTCAGTCATTGTTGGAAGAAAATGTTTCTTTCTTTTATACAAAGTCATAGACATAATTGTTGTAATGTCTTTTACAGAGCATGAATTCACATTTTAATACTATTTGGAAGAACAGTTTCAAAGCTTGAAGAATCTTTGTTGTAGCATGACAGCGTGACAGCAATACAACCCTTTTTCAACTTTAAAAGTTATGTGATGAGGTACACGATTTTCAAGGTGCAAATTTCAATGGACAAGTATCAATAAAGAAGGCAACCGACCGGTGTCGAACACCGTTGATATTTTCCGACTACAACGACTTTCTCATCGGAACAATTGCTATTCTTTATGTAAAATTGGTGGAACAAACTTATTAATAATCAATTGGAATACACAACATACTTAGATCGTTGTAAATCGAATCACAGTATAATGAGGTTGAATTAAACGCGCTAAGGTAAGAGAACCTACATTTGCATCCATGATGTCATTAGTAATAACCGCGGCAATGAAACACAGAAGAGTTCCTGTTTCGTATTAAAAATAACGTGCGTGGGGCACTCTAGCATTATCATCAAGATTTGCAGGAGGATTTTCACGGTTCCGTTTCGCATAAAAATTTTTCCACAACTTCCAATGAAACGAACGTTATAATTCAAAAATAAAAATGAATTGCATTTCCAAGGAACATTGCGTCACGAATACAGTCCATAGCATTTACGAGCATTCCACTAGCCGACACGTGTACGAGCATGAGCGCTTATTTATGCTCGATTGTACAGATAATGAAGATTGTATAAAGATCTCTGACTTATCTCTTGAAAATAGGAACGTTTGTACGATCAACGTTTACGAAACGAAGAAAAATAGGCGTCGGGATAAGAAAACTCCTACATTTTCCACGAGAGTGAAAATTGTTCGTTCACTGCACACGAGAAAGTACATTAACAATTCAATCGCATAATTAATTTTTTCAGTCTATTCCTCTCTAACCAGACGTACTTTAGACTTTTCCTAGCCACAAGGTAGCGGCGTTGCGCAGAGTTTTTTAAGAACAAATTTGTAATTCACACGACAAAACAACATCGATTCTCGCAACAGCGTGATAATCAAACGATCTGTATTCAAAGTACGCGAATCTGCACTATGTTCAGGCAAATGCGCTTAACGGTGGAACGATTGTGTTCTCGATCCTGAAATACCTCGGTCACGATGACTATTTTTCGAGATGGAATCATCGATAGCGTCTGTTTGTATTTTTTTTTTTTTTCGAACAGCACGTGTCTATCGGAATAACTAAGTAGAACAAAAGGTTCGCCACATTTCGCGAGCGTAAAAGACAGACACACAGTGCACTTCCTTTTCTTTTAATGGCAACGTTGCACTACCTCAGGTAGAATTGTTATCGCATAATATCGAACTACCGTCGCAAAAGCACTTGGTGATAATTCGTATGAACTGTCGTGGTCTTGCCCGAACAAGCGACACAACTAATCATCCTGTCGGCCCCACCGGGGACAGAGCATCGCGGCGACATCATATTTCGCCGTAGCCGCGTCTGGTACAGGTAAACAAACGCGTTCAGAGAAACTGAAACGATCGTCCTTGCCTATTGTCCGTGAACGGCAGCAACACGTATCGTTTAGAACGCGTCACACTCGTCTAGCCTGATCGCGCTCAGTCCGTGACACAGAAAAAAAGACGATCAAGATCACCGAGCAGCCCGTCACGATTCTGGATACATTTTCAGTATAGACGCATCCGGCCATACTACTTTAAAAACTAGTCGACAGGAGACACACATCTCTCACGTTGCTAAATGGCGACTCGTTTACGAACTCCCAGTAAGTGCTGCTTACTGCCGCGAGATCCGACTAAAGTCGAACAGGAGGAAGGGGACCTTCCCCTATCGGGTGCCCCTCGATGGGAGCCAAATCAAGGGTATCATAATCCATCCAAGAATCCATCCCATCGTTATATAACTTACGTTGCACGCGTTAAAAAATTTCGATTAATTTTCCCCCTTATTACAGCGACCGTTTTCACAAATGAATGACGCTAAGGAATTTATTACAGCGACCGTTTTCACAAATGAATGACGCTAAGGAATTGGCGGGTAATCTGATAGGCGGCCATACTGAAATTCTGGGTTTGAAAAAGAACAAGTTCACCCACTACTACTATTATGCTGTGAAAGTGCAAGTGAAAAACTTCACATTAGGCTTAATAATTTTAGTAAGCAGAAATATAAACAGAATGTTACACTTTTAAAAGTATAAGGTTTCTAAACGAGAACGAATAACTTACATTTCTTTTTTTAAAAGTTGATTGCAGAGATGTGAAGAATATGGTGTAGATAATGACTTTTACATTTGGTTCACCTTACAATTCCATTTTCCATATTTGGCGGATCTCAGGTTTGTAAATTAAGACCGCTTTATCGATTGATCTATCAAATGAGAGGTACAATTGTGAATTATACGCGTTGTATTCGAAGGAGAATAAAAAACGTTGAACGAAACGAGCGGATTGACCTAATTGCGAAGGCATCGACAAATTGTCCGTGGTCCAGGTGTAAAAGAAATGAATGATTAATGCGGTTCCATTCAATTTGCCGTTTGTACACTTCCAGGCGTGTGAAGAGAACGAAGATTACCACTGATGCAAGTAAGAAACTGTTCGTACAATGAATAATGTAAAGTTGTTGTTGTATTCAAGTTGAGTGTCCAGCTGAGGGAACATTATAAGAATTTCTGAAATGGGGATGCGTCTTTAAAGCATCTAGTCATAAAACTTTAAATGGAAAACTATTTCTTTTCTGCAAAAATATGCACAATACGCATTATACTACCGCCGATCAAGTAAAAAGTGAATACATTCGAACAAATAATTATTTACAAATTATTAATAATCTATTCTTTTTCATAAATATAAAATTTATTTATTTATTTTCAGTATTTATCTTCTCAAGAAGATGCAAACGTAAAAAGCTTTGAGGTAATCTCATCAAAAATTTAGTTCACTGCGACCTGTAGCAGTAGTCTAAAATCCGTTTCAGAGGACTGCATCGATCAATTTACAGGTCAGAAGTGATTCCATCAAGAAGAATAACAATTTTTCGAACAAACGAAAAGAAGAAAATGGGGAGGGAAGAGAAAAATCGAAAATCAAGAAACATATGGATGAAATTAACATAAAATTAGCATACGTGCAATGTGGGATTGATTATAAATTATATGTTCCCTTTCAGCGAATCACCTCACCTTCTTAGAAATTCTGTACAGACCGAGTGTGGAATAAATAATAGATAGAAAACGAGATGCAGTCATGGCAATTTCTTCTAAAAACGTACGTACAGTGACTGTCATTCATTGGTGAAAGTAACGTTATTTATTGTTCCTAACGATCGACAAGATACGTTGCTTCCGATTTCCCATTGAAGAAAGCTGGATTAAGATAGAAGAGAGAATACAATCTGATGCCTCGTGTATGTTTCAGTGGGCAGTTCTCATTGTTTCTCTAATAGCACGTGGATACGTTGAAGGAACTATGGAAGAAAAAGGAAAACGTGAATACGTTGTCAAGATAAAGAAGAATTGCGATCGTGAATAGAACACTTACAAAACAGGCTACATAATGTTGCCCTCGCTATTACGTGATATAAACTCTACACGTATTACCGGGCGCGAATATGCTTTTATCGTTCAAAGCATAACATGTCGTGGCTCAAACAGTCATTAGCCATTAAGGCAACAATTATTGATACTGTCGTCAGTTGAAAGTAGAGCAAACACGTGTTGCTCTACTAAACTGTTCTTGTCGTTTGCATTACATACGCTACAGTTTTTTTATATCAACATTGGCGGTGTTAGAAGAAAGCGTGTACAATGAACGATGAAACTTTCTGCCCAGACTGCTACATACTTTCAGTTTCACCGCGTTCCAATGCTGATAGAGTCTAAACACGAGGCACGCGATTTCGCTTGTCCCTATGGAATTGCGGCTTTTGTCAATAGGCTAACGTGAACGTTCGGCGTTTGCAGAATGTCAGCGAAGGAGAAAAAGGGCATCCGTGTGCCTATTCCCCGCTTAATATCTGATCATGCACATTGCGCAGACAACAGAACCGTGCACCGTAAAACTGTGCACAGTGAAGATAAATCTGCGTTACCACCCTACCTTTCACTTCTCTCAAGCGTGTGTGCACACGTCTCGCGCACTTTCCTCAGGGTAAGGTCGTAGAATAAGAAGGCGAGTTCAAGTTGATACGGTGTGGGTGCTAATTTCGAACGAACAGTGAACGGGGTAGCCTGAATAATTTCTGTTCTGTAAAACTGATCTCAGATGAAAGAAGCCAGTTAGAGTAACAAGGCTAATTCATTAAAGGAATCATTAAATGATCCGAATTAAATGGTTATCCAGCGGGGAGAAGTAGATGTCGAAAAATATAATGGGAGAGAAATTCATCGTATATAATTGCGAGTCAACTTGAGTGTCTAACATAGAAATTCCCTCCTGCGACAGGTCACTGGGAAAGAGAGAGCGAAAACAGGACTTATGCAAATTTTCGTAGCGCCGTGTTCGCTCAACCTTTCCGTGTCACACACTACGTACAAGGATACTTGTGGCGCTAATGTGTGCGAGAATAAGTCAAGTAAATTCCATACAACTGAGAAAAAAGCCTCGAAATTACCATGTGACTAGAGCAATTCAACAGAAGATGAAAAAATGTTTGTCGTCAACATAAGATGTTCAATCTTTCTAAAACGTGAGAGAAAGAAGAGACGTTTCACCGAAGCATAGCACAAAGAGGAAGAACTTTCGCAAAAAACGTGAGAGAAAGAGGAGTCGTCTCACCAAAGCATAGCATAAAGACGGAGAACTTTTGCATGACAATAAAAATCATTCAACGACACTACCTATACGAACATAGTGCAGGAAGTCACGTGGAAAATCGATGTTATGTTCTTCATGGTAGTTTAGTCTATTAATAAACTTGAAATCAAGCGAAGAACCGTAATTCCTCTGCCAAGCCCATGTATGACCTAATCGTAGTCGAACATCGTAGAAGAAACGTGTACTCTGTTCCATTGCTTTTAAATTTTAGACTTTACCAGTTATACATTTACGGATACTAAAATGGTATCATAATTTAATTTAAAAAACTGATAGAACTTTTACCAGAAAGTATCTATTATTTTGATGTGTAAATTGCATCCCAGAAGTAGAAACTTTCTATAAAATGCATTACAGAAAGAAAGAGCAGAGCGCAGGTTTTTTTGATTCCGCTTTCAAGAATTACTTAAGCAAAATTATATACTTCTGAGACTTGTCGTTACATAAGACAAGCATATAGTGGCAAAATTCTTGCCAAGGAACAGAGATTGATTAGATATACAATGAAATGCATGTACGCATCGTGAGTCATCAGGAATCTTGGTTTACTCGTACCTTCTTTTTATTTCTATCCATCAGCGTCACCGAGTTGTATTATTTCTTTTCCTACCGGTAACTTTGGAACTAATATGTCAAGTATTCAGTTGCTGGCGAAATGTAATATTTGCAATCGAAATTCGAACACCCTGGCAATAGTCATACAATGTTACAAGGCCGCACGTTTGAAGCAGGACGGCTTTAGTACGGTGTGAGTTACAAACAACGATTGAAACGATATACCGCCGATATTGCATAGTACACCGTAGCTATCGGCTATGTAATATTATGTAATATCTCAGTATAGATAACGCGGACGAATTAGTGATCGCATTGTGTTGCTCGCTCAAGGAAATGAGACTATGATACGGCACAAGTACAACTCTCTCTCTCTCTCTCTCTCTCTCTCTCTCTCTCTCTCTATCTATCTATCTATCTATCTATCTATCTATCTATCTATCTATCTATCTATCTATCTATCTATCTATCTATCTATCTATCTATCTATCTATCTATCTATCTATCTATCTATCTATCTATCTATCTATCTATCTATCTATCTATCTATCTATCTATCTATCTATCTATCTATCTATCTATCTATCTATCTATCTATCTATCTATCTATCTATCTATCTATCTATCTATCTATCTATCTATCTATCTATCTATCTATCTATCTATCTATCTCTGTGATACTTTCCTTGTAAAATGATACTTCTTCCAATAGCTAAAGGATTATTTATTCAAATGATTTTATCCTTTAAGAAGGTTTCCTCAAAGAGAAATTACAATTCACGTGCTTCATAAGCAAATCCTGATGCTTTGTGATCCGTTAAGTGTCTCAATCGTCATTATCCTTTTGTTTTTTATCCTGTTTTTCTCGACGGCGCTATTACATCTGCGAAAGAGATAAATCTCGACGAAAAATCAACGTTGAATGAATTGTGTGCATCAGGAGAAAAAAAGAAATGTGTCCAATCGAATCAAAAGATCGGAAAGAAAAACACGCCACTGCGTCGTAATTAAATTCAAATTGGCTATGTTTTACCGTGCTGAATTAAGTGAATATTCTTATCACGTTGGAGAACAAGCGGTCCTTGCTAAATATTCATCGTGTGTAACAGTACCGGTAACGTAGACAATGAGAGAGAAAAAGAGTGAGAGAGCAAGAGGCGAGGCAGCGAAGAACGAAGGTAGGTCTTCTCGAATGCGAAAGTATTTACAACACGATAGCGTTCCTGACTGCAGGATGGCAGCACGATACAACTTGAATAATATAACGTAGGTTTTTATACCTCTACTGACTTAATTTGGCTGGTAGCTTAGTTACCCGCTGCGAAGGAAATTCGATGGATTTACTCACCGTCCGAAGACATTGCAAGAGGCAGCAGGTCGCCAGCGGCTTTCAGCTGATCAAATCTTTCTATTAATAATAATAATCTGTAACACAAGATCAAATGTGTGCTATCAGCTTATTTTAAATGAACAATTTTGCAGTATATATAAAATATATAAAATAATTCTTTCTTTTGTCTGTATATACAAATAACTCCTATATACGAATATAATAGGAGAATTTGCGTATTCTCCAGTATATCATAGTCTTGTATAGTATCATGTAATTAAATATATATAATTTGTAACTCTGTTTTTTGCACTAGTTTTTAGTTTCACGTAACACAATAATTTTCGAGAACATAACTATCGTGTTATATAGATGTTACCTGTATCTACTCGCACATTAGAAAGCTATAAATTGTCGATCAACGATTACCATCCGTTCAAGCTACTCAAGTGGTAGATTGTAAATGAAATTGTTTTAAGTATTCAGAAGAAACTACCGTTTAATGTAAGGTATGAGTGCAGGCTAGAAGCCAAGAATCGATTTCGCTCTTTCACTTACTTAGCTTGCGGTACATTGTGTTTTCTCTGCAGATCCACGCGTAATCTTTCGCCAACGTGTCTATAGATATCCGCTAGCGTGTTCAAAGCTGTTTCTCGCACTTTTTCGGTTGGATCCGACAACAATTTCACGATGCTTGGAATCACACCCGACAGCATCATTTCATCAGCGCCATGTCTGTAAAAAGATATGTCGTTAGTGCATATAGCGGATGTTTGAATAATTTTTTAATCGTTTCTTTAGTGGCAATTTATCGCGGCTCCTTACTCGTTCAATGTTGTAGTTAACAGAATTAGAGCTTCTTCTCGTAGTTTGGCATTTTTGTGAATAAAAGCCGGCCGTAGTCTGTCCAAAAGGTGTTGCGGAGACATGCAACCTCTCTCCATTATCTTAAGCAGCACCAACTGTGCCTTTTCTCGCGTTGCATCTTTGCTGTCGCCTGTTGAATAGGGAAACAACGGTATTCTTTTAATTAGACATCTGATTTGTCGGTGTAATGAAAAATGTAGCTACGGTGTGAAGGAAACAAAGCCTTCAGAGACCGGTTCACTGTATGTATATTAATATCTCCCGCTACAATATCTCATCTCATAATATGCGGTTGAACTTCCGTGCTTATTTTATCTAGAGCTCATCTCTGTCCATAAGCAGTGATTCAAGGAGCATACAATGAAATTTAATTAATAGAATATTGTGAAACAGCCAAAAAGTAAAGAACAAAATTACTTTTACACTTGTGCCTCTAAATACAATAAAGAGCAAATCATTTTCAAGCTTAGATTCCGTTATTAAACTATTAAAGATTAATGTTGCATAAATGTAACATTCACTAAGTGATGACTACTGAGAGAGAAATAGCTATAGGAGAATTAGAGACTCCTACCTAGTCTATCTATTGTGGGCTGAATGATGGTAGAAATATAAGGCTTGAAGTCATGACCCATTCGATCCGCGAGGAACGTAAGAACTTCTAAACCGTTCTGGACGACCTGAAACAAAAGAACCAAAAGAATCGTTTAGACCTGTAGCATATATCGACTATTATAGCGGAATAATTGTCCTCTTTCGTTCGTAAAGAAATCGTTCTAAATCTTACACGGCTTTCTGGCCGATCTATCAAGGTAATCGAGGCTTGCTGAGTAATTTGCTGAATATAGAAGACGTTTATACGCGCCGCTATGACGAAAGATTGATTAACGACTCGGGGAGAATACGGAAAACCAGTTTGTCGAACAGCTCGGATATTGAAAACGGAGTGACCAAAATAGCAGAGTCGCCAATTTTATTAACACGGAATCAAGGTTAATAAAAAGATGCACGATATAAAGCACGAACGCATGTATCTCGTATTAATTAGAAGGTGTATTTTTGGAGTGAAGTTCTCCCTCGTTCGAGGTGTTTAAAGTTCCCTGCACTGCGTTTATGTTGTACCATAGGGTCCACCAGGCATATTGATCCAGGCAAGATAAACTCTGCTTCCCTGAAAGCTGAAAAATTGTAGACCCCTCACACTTTACCCCTCACTCGTAATTACACTTCGTCTGCGAGACCCATGTGCTTCTACATACGCCCGTAATGATTACTTCACGACGCTCTCATTTACTTTTTCCTCTCTCTTACTTCAGCGCTTTTAACAAAACATATAATTGCTGAGGTCTCAGGAGATTAGGTGCATTTCGCTCCCGTGGTTATACATAGAATTAATAAGAAGTTGAAACATACACGTCATCAGCCTTTAATGAATCGAGAAAAGATTTATCTTTTCATGGTGAATCATTTCAACAGCAGGAAGTAATAAATTCACCAAAATTTTGAATTACTAAGATGTATCCAAAATTTACTCAGAGTAATTCATCCTCTATTCATAACGCATGAATTAATTCATCTTCAGGTGTATTTATCAATTTCATTCCTGAATTTGATCCTTCATTCAAAACGTGGTTCATTTATCCATTTTGTGCTCATAATCTTGGTCCTACAACAAATTTATCTTACAGTAAACAAAAGACAAACTGTAGTCACGGATCAAAGATGATATAGAAGAAATGAATAAAGGAAGGAATAATTTTAAACTTCTGAACCTTGGCGTACAGGGAATAGTGAACATTGGAAGATAACTCTGGGATTCGAGGGTGAACGAACTGTTCCTCCGGGAGGAGGAAGAGCAGATCAATATAGAAAGTGCAAGTGTAGCCACCAGTTCAGTGCATTTATCGCGGTAGAACCCCTCAAAGTAAACCCCAGTCGAGCTGGGTCTTTCAACGATAAGGACAGGGCTAAATGAATAAATTCCTCCGCGGTTGCTGCGTGTTCTTCGATTGAAATCGACATTTTTCCTCTTAGATCTGACTTGTGTCTCAAGTGCATATGGCGAATCCAATGTCACTGGCTGCAAAACCCTCCATTACTCTGCGACAGTTTAAATACATTTAACGAAGCGCTATACATAGACATATGAACCTATTTTAGAGCCACGGGGTAAACGTTCTCTCAGGGCTGCGCTGTCTGGATGTGACATCATTGCTCAGCAGCGGACGTTTTTCGTCTCTCTTTTTGCCTTAACTTTCATATAATTAGCACACAGTCTGATCATTAACAATCTTGGCGAAACGCTTCAGCTTGATAGCACTTTAATGCGATCCAGTTATAGACGTATATTATATAGCTGCAAAAGAAGCACATATTTAAAAGAGATGATCAGAAACTACATTACTTCTTCCTTAAAGCAATCTTAAGTATTTTTAGCTATCGATGATTACCATATCAGAATGTTCTCCTCTACGTTTTAATTCATTTCCAATATATTTGAACACTTTGTCACTGTTCTAATATTCAACATGTTGTCCATAGTAATAGTTACTTCCTAGTTTGTAAATCAAGCTGAATAAGGCAAAATTTAGATTGCAGAACGTTGACAAAGAAAACTGAACTGAGAAGAAATTTGCTCATCAAACAAAATAAAGCATCAACGCACCTTGAACTTTAACTCCCCAACCTGCTACTTTAAAAACAGAATTCCTAACTCCGCGACCAAAAGCATTAGGAAATCCAGTCTATGCACGTCAGCAACGAAATGCTGACTATTAACAGCCAACGCGCCTTGAACTTTGTCTCTGAAAGCTGACGACCTTAAGAGAGGAAGGGACCATGCCAGGTCTAACGATACGACCTCTTTTTAACTCAACCATCGAGTAGACCACATAGAAGGAGTAACAATAGATCGTACGTGCACATGTTCCGAGGAGCGTCGAAAGCCAGTGCGTAGAAGCAGAAACGCGTTGGCGAGTTGTCTGGCCTTACTCGTCAAAGTTGGGAGCAGGGCCCTGTTAAAACTGTTAAAGGCCACGTGGGAGGTGACTGTTCCTCCTGCTGTCACTTCGCAGAAGCGCCATTCGCAACAAGATGCATCCATATGTACGTTTGTTGCGAGGCTCCAGCACACGGCAGAACAAATAAAAAATCGTTTCGAGAGAACAGAGCCAGCTTTTTAAGCATAAACAATGAATCAGAGCAAACGCTATATAATAGCACTTTTGTTACGTGCTTCTGACTTCAAAGGTGAATTCGCATTTTCCTTATCAGTTAACACGGTGCGTTTCATAAATGGAATGCATCTGATGTAATTAATCGTTCAATATAAGGCTCGTGTCACGTAGCTGGCCCTAAAGTCGCACGAGAGCTGACGTAACGCTTAAAACGAGCGATTACAACCAGGCAAACTTTCTTCCGTCGATTCTGGTATTGTTTGGCGATACAAGCAGCCATTTATAATAAAAAATATTACATAAAATGCGCTGCGCCAATTATATAATGGGCGTCAAGATTATTGATTCAATAAATGCATTGGTCATAATCAGATATAACAGACAATTACTGTACGATTCATATGATTCTACACATAAATAAAAACGTAGCTTCAACGATCATTCATTCTCTGCCTACTTTCCATTCAAACTTTATCCATGTCTGACCGTGAATGAGGACAATTTATTGTGGTTGACTATGAGATATTATCCACACATGCGATCATAATCCTAAACAAACTACATAAGCAGCTGTGTTGCCTAAAATAAACATAAGCGTTATTATCAATACTAAATATAACATTTAAAAAAAAAGTATATACCTTTTTCACGGATCTAAATTTCAGTTACACATTGACAAAAATGTTGTATTAATCAATTTTAGCTGTGCATGGTTGATATGCATGCCTGCTTTTTACGATGGAGCATTGTTGTTTCAATTCTTCCCATAATTGTCTCTGTGCACATAATTTATGGAATCATAAATCGGCACACAAAGTATAAATCGATCGCTATGAATTCCACAATTCGCGTTATAAAGATATGCTAACGTTTTTATGGTCACCTTTTGCAGAAGTTATTGAGCGTGACTAAACGTGGCGAGGTATAATTATGCAAGTAACACAAAATAACATTAGCTAGCCTGATACGCGTAAAATGCGTCGTCAAGATCACCGCAGGGCGTGGGTGATGTCATGTTTTAAATTCGAAAAAGGAAACGTTCGCGGCTGAGGAAAAGGATAACGATAGAAAGAAAGAAAGAGAGAAAGAAGGAGAGACTACACTACAGTGTTTAAGTTGTCCTATGCCCTTGGCATCGATACGGTATGTACACCGATGGCTTGCAAAAATGGTACCAGTTAAGATCTTCCATAACGAGAAACAGTGTGATCCAATTGCAACGAGATACGAGTCAAGTCACGCGGAAACTTACGACTAGGCTGTGGATATTTATGCAAATTCATATTTTTGTACACGTAACTGAAGAAATATCAGGCACGCTTAAATAGAGATTTGTTTCGCCGTTGAGGCACTGTAACTTCTTACTCTTTTGCATATTTAAATTTGCCATCCACTATATAAACATTCCCATTTTAGTTACGATTTACGACTCTGTACCTTATTCTCCTCCTGCAATGTAAAAATAACTTCTTTAAGATATTGAATTCAGCTTGTTTCAATCTTTATATTAAACCTGACATATATGAATATGTGCCTAATATGAATGTGTGTCCCCGTTGCTGCGATCCCCTGTGAAAGTTATTGTTACGAAAATTTATAGGAAAGCCAAAAAATATTTGATGGATCATAACGGATGAAGTAGTATAATCTCTACTTTATTTAGAGCTTCTAGGACTTGGATTTCATCGTGTGAAAACTTAATAAATTCGAATGGCATCGAATCGATAAAAAAATAAGGCATCCGGAGATGACCAGACTCAGAATTAGAGAAGAAGCTGAATTCGACTGCAGTATGAAGAACCTTGGTCCAGATCGATAGGGACTACCCTGACGAAATTGGGAGGCTCGTCACGTAGCAGTAGGCTTCTTGCCAAAATTGCGAGTGGTGGGTTCGCTGAAAATGAAAAACGAACAGCAAGCTGTACGCCTTAATCACGACGACTTTCATCAGAGAGATGAGTGGTCTGAGATGGGGATTCTTCGATCCTATTCTTTCAAGACGTGTCTCGAGATTTTTTCTCAAGTATCGGAGACTTGATTTACCTTTGTCTTCCCTTTTCTCCTGCCTGATTAATTCTTATCGACCAGCCAATAAACTTCCAACTCTTCTCAACTATATTTGAAGGTTCGAAGTAATCGCAGCACCAAAAGGCTCTCCTTTCGGAGACTCCTCTAATATCTAGTAATATTCTTCCACGATTTCTTCTTATTTTTCCTACTGAAGGCATATTCTCTCGTATATTTCTGATAGTTTCGAGCTAATGATGAATCTTCAGCAACAAGTGGCACATAATAACGATAGGTGAAGAAAAGTCTTTTCAAAATTCAAATCCTCTTCGGTAAAATCTCCAAACTTTTCATGTGGCCAGAGTACACAATCTGGCATTTATACAACAGTCAAGTTGCTAAGGCACTCAAGATTTTCTTTAGACTATCGGCTAGCAAAGAGGTACTATAATAACTCTGAAAAAGGAACAGAGCAATTACTATGCGTACAACAATAAAAAAGACTACTCTAAATATAGAAGTGAACAGGCAACTATACGTATAGAAATATACCTGTTCCTTATGCGTATAGGTGCACTGCGTGCGATGAAATGTACGTATTGGTGCGTAGTGGAGAGATTCGTGGGTCGTGCATTATGGACGAAGCTGAACTTCAACAGCAAAACGGTCAACCGTTTGCCGTTTATCACCCTCCGTGGGCAGCGTTTTCTTCGTTCCACGCGCAGCTGAGACCGAGATGGCATAAGCTTGTTAAGCGGTGAAATTTGGTCGGTGTCATATTTCCAGCGCTCACGTATCCTGACGTCACCTATCTGCGTTGATTTCAATCAACCAAACTCAAACGGAACGTGTCGCCAATACCTAAATCTTCCGAAGTCTCGTTTCCCAACGTAATTCTGCCGTGAGATACAGAAACCCGTTCGTAGAAACTCGCTTCAGGAAATGATAAGAAAGGATCGAGGAATTTAACCTCAACTTTCCCTCGAGCGCCTGTTAATGAGAAAGAATACCCGTGTAACATGTGAAACGACAATTCGTTCGTTCAACCAGTAGCTCATACGTATAGCTTCTTCCCGCGTCACTGTTGTTCGTTTACTGCATTTTTCCAGCGTAGCTGAAATTGTTTCCAGGTATTTTATAGCTTTATAGTCCGCCTCTTGTGCTGCGACTTGTTTGGAGAGCGACAAAGACGATTAGATACTAGGCTCGCGGCCGACAAGAATATTTTAGACTGATTGTCTATCAGGGAACGATTGCAATCATAGACAATTGCCCACGAGTGTATATAACTGTTTGAAGACTTCAGTTGCCTTAATTATCCCATCCTCTCCGTGTATTTTCGTGTTCCCCCTTCGACGAGTCCTCATAACGAACGTTCCTTAATCTATTATACAAGAGCACCTAGCTACATCTTCCGAAAGCTTCGACTATACGCGAATCTCCCAGCCACGTACTGTATCCCGTAACAAACTGTACCAAAGGACAACTTACGTACATGGTGTGAAAGTTTTTCCCTTATACGTTCCTGAGTCAGAACCAGCCCCAGTTTTGCGTTATCTCTACGAAGAGCGAATTGTCGATAGTCGTTTTCATTTAGATAATAGAACAACGATCATTGATCTAATCTAATCGAGGAATAATAGTGAATCTAATCAAAAGATAATAGGGAATGTAATCGAGCGATAATATAGTCATGCGAAAATCATCGCCAAGACTAAGGATCATGCTATTGATTTTTGGCTGGTTCAAAATAAATATTTTCTGGTAATAAAATGATAGGCGGCACTCCTAAGAGCATACGTGTATTTATAGGATTTCATTTGAGTGGAAAGGATTTCTAAGAAGTTGCTCAAAATAACTCCGCTTGAATGGCCTACTAAAATAATTTTCGCCCGCCGCAAAATAATGGTAAATCATATGAGTCAACTTTGAGCGCTAACGTTGTTTCATCCTGCAGAAACAAAAACTCGGCAACTGCAAAACTAGTTGAGCTCTTGAAAGCATTAGATATAAGTAAATATGCTTCTGAGATAATTAGATAACTTTGGTAATCCTGAGGTATATATCAATTTAATTTAATTTCCTTAGAGAAGCAAGTAAATTAATTATTGTTTACGTACATATTTATATAATATGTATTAAATCGAGATATAGTAGTGAAGGTGGATATAATGTATTATTCGCAAGTAAAATACCATACAACTAATGCCACCTTTCAACGATGTTAACTAAGAGTGATAACAAAAATCACTTATACCATTGGTACACGCTGAGTTTCATTTATTGGAGATGAAAATAACGGTAACGCTCGTAATCCACTAACTAAAGATTGAGCAATTGAAAGGTCGCTCGGGCGAATCTTTCGTAAGATCCTTGTGTACAACGGGCCTCACATAGTAGGTACCTGTCTTCTTCTATCGTGTGCATAGACAATGAAAAGCTGTTTTCTTCTTTTGCTTATTTTCTACGTAACAAGCGTAAATACAAAACTTGATTTACAAATCGATCACGTTTTTGTCGGCAATCGCAGCGTCTATTCGGGAGTATCGAGCGTGGAAAGTCTAGAATACAGGCAGCAACAACTATGTTTTGGGCCTAGAAGAAAATTCTAAATATTATTGATTATGTTTCTTATTAGTTTGAATACTATTTGGGGACATAAAAATACAATTACGTAAATTCAACAAAATGTTTACTGGCTGTCCAGTAATTAACATCTTTACGTCCTGACGCATGGTTATAATGAAATTCAATAAATGAATAGCTCAGCTCCGTACGCACACAATCTAGTCGGTTTGTCATCCGGCACACCCCACTGCGATTTCGACCAGTCCTGTGCGTGCAATTTGTTTTCATATTCGTTCTTAATTGTTTTCTTATGGGAAAGTTAAACATTTTGTAAATAAAAAATACTTTGGTATAAGTGTAAATGAATTAATAGGAATAAAAATTGTAAGCAAATATTTTAGTTATTATTCGCGTAACAAACGCGAAAGGTATTCATCGTAAGCAACAAACATGATAGTAAAGTTTGAAAGCGTTAAAAAAAAAGTCCAGCCTGACAGCAAGCCTCGATGATGAGAATCAAAACGAATTCTGTTTGTATTGGGGATACTGAACAATGAGAGAGTTGGTTTATAAATCAGCTGAACGCGAAAGTCGAGGGTCATTACGGGATATTTTCGAGAGATTTCGATAACGTTAACGCGTAAGAGGGAAAACGATGCGAGAAGAATAATCGTTACATACCTTGGGGTTGCCGTTGCTCAGCCACGGTATGATGTTGTCGATAAACTGTCCGATGTCTTGACACTCGATACTCTTCGTCGTATCACCCAAATAATTCAGCAGCAAACTACCAACATTTAACTTCTTCTTGATGTCCGTCGTTGACAGGAGCGGCATAAAACCGTCCATATCACGCGGATTCACCGCCATGGTGGCTAAAACACGCACGTCGTCTCCACACCTTTGCGAGTCTTTGTACGAAACTTAGATTTCACTCATACACGTCAAAGCACATAGCTCATCGTGATTACACGACGAACGAAAAGCAAATAAATACGCGTCTTACGTCATGCCAATGACGTTTCCCACCGATAAACACAGTTATCAGCAAAACAA
The DNA here is from genome assembly GCA_963969225.1 of Xylocopa violacea. Classification (NCBI taxonomy): domain Eukaryota; kingdom Metazoa; phylum Arthropoda; class Insecta; order Hymenoptera; family Apidae; genus Xylocopa; species Xylocopa violacea. Next base: position 31,141,868 of record CAXAJV010000004.1, read on the forward strand.
AACTGTTTGGAAGATTTAAAAACCATACGCAGACCAGTACCTTTTCCCTGTTTGTCTCACGTTGTCGCGCGAGATATTCCAAAATCAAGACCTCGCGCGAGTCACGTTATTTCACGGCTTCTTACACGAGATTTCATCGAGCAACTACACAATTAGACAGCAGACACCGCTCGCATTTTAATTTTATTACGCACAAAAAACAATAACGAACATTTTAACGTAACGAAAATTATCGGCACCGTGCACGCGACGCCATTTTCATTTCTCAATAGTCTGTCTCACTTCCTCCTCGGGAGATCACAATGCTCATTAGTTCGAACGGACGACACAGCAATTACGGGCTGTTTATCAATTGTAAAACCATTTCAAATATTTTTCTACGTACATTCGATGTTTCAAACAAATTCACAAATTTCCTCTTGTTGTCACTTTTACTGATTAATGCATTTGTCATTTTTTCAATATCTGTTCGGTGAATATTCCATTTTACCATTGACTTATGCACGTTTCGTACAAAATATTTTGAAGTATAATTGTTATTTTTAAATTGATTCTGTCTATTTCCGGGAAAGAGAGAGAGAGAGAGAGAGAGAGAGAGAGAGAATATTTAAATATTTAAACATTATATAAATTCAAAGATTGGAAAATTTAAATGATATTTTAAAAAAATAACTAAATTCAATTTAAAGAATATTAAGGGTATAGTTAAGAACAATATTATTAAGGATACAGAAGGTATAGCATATTCATATTTAGTTATGCATTTCTGTAACCATATTTTAATGTGACGATGACGATATATATACATAGTTACAATCACATATACAATATTATTATGTATTTACAATCCTCGCTAATAAGGATGTGTTCACATTGTATATAACATCATCATTACAATTTAGCAAAGAAAATAACTAGTAAAATATCGAGGAGTGTGTCTACTGTCGACTGAGATGTAGAAGATAACAATATCATTATATCAGATTTTTACGGCAATGCTTCCAAATTTCAATACATGCAGTTGAAGAATCTTGTACGATTTCTTCGCTACTCTGATTTATACAAAATTACATAATCATGACTATTTAGTATATCACAATAGAACGAGTAGAAATTTAATACATCTTCTTTGTTCTTTACAAACTACATTGGCATGGATGAAAAATAAATTTTTATTAAATTAAAAAAAAAAAGAATTCTGTTGTTAAAGGAAATAAAGTTTGCTAATTTTTGTACAATCTATGTATGATATATGTATATATATATATGTATATGTGCACACAACTTATTAAGTCCTATGGTAAAGAAAGAGTATACATTTATAATTCAATTTAAACTCATGATATCCTCATTTGCAAATTTTGTAATTAAAGAACAAATATCTTAATCCAATGACTGTTAAATACTTCCATTGCACTTATTTCTCTATCTTAAGCGGTATTCCATTTATCTTTGGTATAGCTTTATTTATATATAATGACAAAGGAGGCCATATTTTACTTGACCCACTTCGCTTGTTCATAGAAAAATTTGTTAATCTTATCTAATATATTAAAAAATACTGTTTGCAGGAAATTATGCAATAAAAATAAATAATATCTGCATATGTATACATATATACATATATACGTGTGTAAATTACTCTTTGTAAGTGGCATATTCCAAGCATTCCCCTTTTTGGACTACTCTTTAATACAATTAGACAATCCAATTCTTCTCAAATCTCTGACACTCTAATATATATTATTGCACTGTAATTAAAATGAGTACGAATTAGTTCTAGTTTATGTAATCAATGCTCTGTTTAAATTATAGATGTAAATACTTGGTGATTAAATAATTGCCACATTAGAGAAACCTGATTCATAGTTGGATTGTCTAAATCTATGCATAATAATTATTTAAATATATTAAGATTGTTAATTTCGTGTTCTAATAACTACAAGGTACTTGATAAATATTATCTACATATTTCATTATTAGAATCATGATAAGATCCATTTAGAAATATTTTGCTGAGCCTTGGCAGATGAACATTATTACAATTAATAATTATTTTAAGGTTGGTATGTGTGTGTGGAATGCTACGCTTACCAAAGCCACCAATTTTCTATTTAGAATCATGTCATCTTATCTAAATAAGATCTACTTAGCAATTCGAATGAGAGCATATGATATTACTAAGATTATAATTACTATATCTTAACTTTCGGCTGGCATTGCTCTTGTATACTCCGCTATATAAAAAAATGAATTGCTTATGTAGTTGTACTTTTAATGCACAAAGAGAAAAGATGTTCTAATTGTTGGATCTTGAATAAATGATGATGAATTTAATTTGTCATTATTATTCTAGTAAATAAATTAAACATAAAAGTATAATCACAATGAATACCAAAATTATTCGTTTAAAAATAATAATTACTAAAATTTGATATATTGCTTGTTTTACTGATTAAAGTTTTCCAGAGTATACTAAATACTACTTGCGAGTAACTTCACGCGTGGAATAACATTTGATAGTAATGAAAATATTTCTATAAACAGATGAGCAAGAAATCTCATTACGCTTCAAGGCTTTATAACGTGTTAGCATGTCAATAATATGAATCACAATATTTAAAATTTCTATGTCTCTCAATCTCAACGTCAAACCAGTGTAAAAATCACTTACAATTAAGTAAGTATTGCATATAATGTTTTAATAAAGCGATTAAAATTACGATAACTTTCTGAAATTGGAGGAAAAGATCCCAAGGAGGAAATTATAAATAAAATTATACCTTAACTAATTCGTTCTTTTATCGTGATTTTTGAACACTTTCTATTGTTGTATCCTTTCGATTCGGTTAAATTAGTAATGTCGAGGAGAGTAATGCTATTGTTGTTGTTGCTGCTGCTGCTGCTGGTGTTGTTGTTGTTGTTGTTGTTGTTGTTGTTGTTGTTGTTGTTGTTGTTGTTGCTGCTGCTGCTGCTGCTGTTGCTGTTGCTGCTGTTGCTGCTGTTGTTGCTGCTGCTGCTGCTGTTGTAATTGTTGTAATAATGGACAAACTTCGATTAAAGGTGTTCCTAGAATTTCTTGACATACTTGATTCATGTCGGGTTCCATCATAAGAGAAGAAATCTGATCCTCCGTCAACATTTCCACACTAATTTTTATAAAATCAGATTAATGAAGATAAAGTGATAAAACATGCGATAAAAAAAATTATATAAAGGTATAGATACCTTGCTAAACTTTCGCTATCGGACGTCTCTTCATCCGCATTGAGATAGGACATCGTTTTTTCTAATGGACTAGGAACTTTCTTTCCTTTACCTTCTAGTTTCTCAGATTTCTCAGACTTCTCCTTGTCTCTCTCCATTGTCTTTGGTTCATTGGAACGTCGATCCGTAAGACTGGATATGTTCAATATCATCATCCCATGATTGAGTAATTCTTTCACTCGTTCTCCTGTTCCGGCACTCCATAACATATCAAGCGACTGTCGCCTACTCGAATTTGCTATAGCAATATAATTTTCATCTTTATGCTCACGAAGATGTGTTATACTATGTATATATACAATGAAATAAATTTAGCCATAAAAATATGGCCATAAGTACTTACCTGAACTGCCTCCACTAGCTTCACCGCCAGCTGAACTTCTAGTTATCCAATTAGTCAGACTAGTATCAAGTTTACTTTTACTTTTCATTGATGGACTCCTCGTTACTTCCGTTTTCTTTTCGCTACTTAAACTAATTTCATTTCCCTTCGGCAAAGTAGGTAATGATTTCTGAGTTATTAATTTCTTTCGACTAGATGCTTCATTCAATGGCTGTATATTTGAGTCATTGATCGATGGAATACTACCATCAGGACTCAAATCTATTGGTAATGGTTTATAAGGTATTTGATCTTCTTCGTCGGAATACACTTCGTTATTGTAGTAAACTTCATCTGGAGAATTAGTTAAGCTAATTTCTGTCCATTCCTCTCCATTTTGTACAGTAGTATTCTTGCTACTTGTATCCACTGGCGTTTGTATTTTCACTCTCTTCTCTATGGGTGAAAGAATACTCGACAAATCGGATAATCGTGAAGTCGAAGAACTTGTTTGATTTAACGATATGATATGTTTCGTGTCGGTTGTTGCAATACTTTTTGGACGGTCTCGTTTTATATACTTGCGAGGTTCCGTGTTGGAAAGATTCAAGTTGCTTAGGTCCAAATATTTGGAAGATGACTCTCTGTCGATCTAGATAAAAGCATAAAAATTATTGATAAATTTATAATTTTAAATTTTGTTAATAAAATAAAATTATCAATAGTAATATTTGATTACTCTCATAGGCACAGGACACGGTGTACTGGGACTTATTTTATCAGGAAGGCGCAAGTATTCGTCACTAGTATAATCTGTACTATCGGGTGATCCAGTAACACTAGAATCTGTTGAAGCTGCTGTATTGGATTGTGTAGAAGGTTGATCGACATCTCTCGAAGATTTGTCGAAATCATCTGCACTATCATACTTCCTAGTCTGTAAAGATGGCAACAGTTGATTTAATATTCTAAGAAAGAATACCTTTAAAGAAATAAATAAAAGTAATTATACCCTATGGATTTCATCGCTGATTTTTTCTAAGTTTCTTAGTGCTTCAGAATAAGTCATTTTAGCTTCACCCACTGATCTTTCTAATGCACTTACTCTTAATTTCTGCTCTTCCAGCATTTGATTAAAATGTGCTTTCATTTCATAATATGGCCTATGTAACGAATCATTCAAATAATTAATAATTTTAAATATATACTACATTTTGATGAAAAGCCTACTATTGTTATCAAATTTATATTAATATTATTTATATACTGTAAAAAGTATATTCAAATGAAGCAAAACTTATATATAAAAATAAAAATGCTTGTTATTAAATATTTTGTAAAAGTACAACTCGTGCAAATACAACAGGCTGACAGCTTAAAAAATAAATCATCAACACAGGGATTACTCATAGCAGATACATAAAATGAATATTGTGTAAAATATATACATATATATGTATGTACATATACATATATATTTATATAAAATAACATCTATCCTACTTACAACATGAGCAAGTTGTGACTGTAGGCGATACTGTTTATCAGAAGCAAGCTGCGACGTGCACCCATACTGCCAACATGAATATAAACCAAAAGACATAAATTTTCTAATATCTATACAAAAATAATATAACATGGTAAATAATAGGAAAAACTAAATAAATAAATCATTAAAGATTCATATGGGAAGAAAGTAAACAAAAATGTTCAAAGTCATGGGACAAAAAATATATTATAAAAATATCACACTCTAAAATTGAAATATGCATTAAATAATTAAATGCAATGCATTTCATGCATCATTGATAGGAAATCACTCAATGTCAGTAGCTAAACTGTAACACGGTGTATCTGGTACACACCTAGATTTAGCAATTGCACGTTTTAGTTCACGTTGCAATCTTTGAACCTCGTGTTCAGCTTTGTGATATAAAGCTGTAGTATGTCTATGTTCTGCTTCTGATAAAGCCCTTTCATGTTCAGACTCATTAACTCTGGCTGTTGCATGATTTAGCATTTCCTACATATGAAAATTCTTAGATTATAAGATTTAGTACTTTAATATAGATAATATGAAACTGTGTGTTATGTACCTGCCATGCATGGTCAAAACATCTTCCCTCTGTTCTTAATCCTTCTTCAGCTAAATAAACCATTTCTTTAGCTGCTGCATGCTGACTATTTGCTCTTTCAAATCTAATTGCAGCTGTCTGTGTTTCTTGTAAAGCCTGGAAAGGTTTTATTAAATTAATAATTATACAATTTATATTGATTAGATTAATTAAAAAGAATATTTCTTACTTCTTTGGCTTTAAACCTTGCGTCATAATATGGCCTAGATTTTTCTATGCAAGCACCAAGTTTTTTAGCTAAACTATCAATTTTTACTGTAGACTCACAAAGTAATTCTCTGAATGTTGCTCTTGCTTCCTATGAATATAAAAATTCATTAGAATATAGATGATCAAGGTCTAAAATATACTTAACGTTTCTATGTATAATTTCTTTACTCTTATAAATTGGTTAGATATGGAGTTTCAAGTCATAAAGCATTTCTTTAGACCATGTTATAAATGACTACAAGATAATCTTTCAAGCCATTATCCATTTATCCGTACGCTTCTGTAGCAATCACCTCAATGAAATGTAATCACAACCAGTTTCAAAACTTACTACTAATTTGGTCTTCCAAATAGGGTGACAGTTATTTTAATTTGTTTCGTAAAAATGATTTTTACAAGATATGCAAAACCCATAGATGTATCTCTATTATACTTACATCTAAATCAACTTCAAGCTTGTTGATATCATCGGTAGCAGTATTCAATCTTTCAAGTTCAATCTAAAATAATAGTTGGTTATTAACAAAGTAATGTCCTAATTTTTTAACTAAAATTTTTATGAAAATTATCACAGAAACAATTTATTCTATGAAACAAGATTCCACTGAATTACACGTGTCAATTTTTCGGATTAATCGAAAAATTGACTTCATGCTATTATAGCACGAGTCATACGAATGAGAAATAAGAAAATGAATAAAAATATAGTTCATTTTATAACGTGTATTTACAAAAACACTAAAATTTCCATAATAGATCTAAAGCAATCAAGAAATTGAATAATTAAAGCACTCTTTTGTTATCGAAAAAGGAGACGTAATCAAGTGGTTCATTCGAAGCAACGTGGAAATGTCAATATCACAAGTAGCTAAGTGGGTTTTGAAACCTATAAATAATTATTCCCAGAAGAACACATCAGTTTACCTGCACTCTAGGGTCCACTGCATCGTCAACACGATCAGAATCATCGCTACTTTCTTTCTGCACACGCCCGCTCATAATTAAAGATAGAACTGAATTTTATTTACAATTTTTCATACCACCTGTATCGTCTGCTACATATCAGATGGCCATGTTGAATGTTAGAGCAACTACATAACACTAACGTCTACTTTAAAACGGTCAAGGGCATTGCAAACTAATTCGACATTCTTTTATTTCACCTTATTGTAATAAAAATGTTAGAATATTCGTTAAAACTTGTTAAGTCAAACTATTCAATCTATTCTATATATGTACCAAACGATAGAAAATGTGTTTTTAAAATCATACGACAAGCTTCACAATTATTCTGTAATACCGAGAATATGACATGAAGATATAGGTAACGAATGATAATTATGTATTAATTTAATTATAATCATTTATATTGTAATTCAGTTAGCCTATAATTTATATATTAAGCCTATAATTTATTTTTACAATGATAGAATAATTTCGTTCGATCACGTTTAACAATTCAAAGAATGCCGCCATATGACAAGGAATATGGCTACCCATTGCACGACGAGGAACAAGCGATTGGATATGGCGACGAACGCTGAACGTGCGCCTTGCTAATAGAGGGGGCTGCATATGTATATATGTACTTGACTAGCCCGCCTGAACTCTCAAACAGATTTCTTCTCATTCGCATTGGTGGGTTGTCTGTATTGTCGGAACAGGTGAATTGCGTCCAGGGAAAGCGGACGACGGTGTAGAAACGTCAATCGCCGAGTCGCACAATAATAATTCATTCTTGTCGGTGAGTGAAAACAATCAATTACTTGCGGTCAGAAAGTATTCGAACTGTTTTCGATTGTCCCATTGTGTCACGCCGGTATTTGCAAGAAGGGAAACAAGAAAAAAAAAATAAATAAAAGGTGTTTTCAAACGAAAGACAGACGAGAGGACTTTCTATTTCGGCATTTTTACGCGGCGTGCGCGAATACGAACAGAATAGGGAAAGGCAAGGGATAGAAGAGGATAGAGGGATCAAGAACACGGACGAACGTAAAGGTCTGCTCGTGATCTAGACACTTGGCAAGCTGGCAAATGGAACATTCCTTTAACAGAAAGGCGTTCATAGATTGTGCATACTTCTGGTGAAAACATTTTCCTCTTCGTGCTTTCTGTTTTCCACATGGCACGCAATCTTTGAGATTTCAAACTCCCTCGATGCGCGCTTTATCTTCATTTTGCACATTGTCTTGCGCATCAGATTTTACTGATGTTTCTCGCTACTTATTTCTTTGTTTTCTTTTTCTTCTTGCTACAGCTTCGTAAAATACTGGAGCGCACAAACGATTTTGAAGACGAGTAAATATTTGCCATGGATTTAACATTACGAAATTCCATTTTATTAATAAGATTAACAAGTTATAAAAACTTCAACGTCATTGTTTCCAACATGTTGATTATTTGAAAGCGTAAACATTGGCAGTGGTTCCAACGGATAAATCAAAACTTCCGATGTCACGTAATGAATTAACTCAAGGACAGAACGGGAACAGTGCCACGAAATGGTGAATACTACGAAAGGTTTTATAACATGTTCCACCATACTCGTACACATACATATGTGTATTCACAATTAATTTATTTTGTTATGACAAACGCATGGTACGTACCTATTTAAATACGTCCACTGCTTGTACCAAAAGAGATCGTTGGCGCGTTGTACTTATCGTTTGATACATTCATACACGTCGCCGGTTGTAGATAACTTTTCGTATCACATGAGCGAGCGCCCACTCTTAAACCATCCGAATCGCTGCCCCTTTTCAAAGGAATACAACACTCTACTTTCCTGTTCTCTCGATCGATCTTCGTACTGATTTTCAGATTTTTCTGATCCATGCAACATTCAAGAGAAATCTGATGAAATCCAATTGGATTTATTTATTGGAACTTAATAGATCACTCAGTGCATGGAAGATGGTGAGATTCGGGGTCCATCGTTTGGAGGAATAAATAAATGACTGACTTACACCTTTGTCGTCCGAGAAAACTTTCTTTCAGGTCACTATTTCGTTTATTCTACTATTGTAGAACATTCGCTTGCAACATGTGAGGGGGAACAGGTTTTGATTCTTTATTAAGTAACAGCTAGTTTTTCGTAAATTAAATTGGTTTAAAGCAAATAGTAGTATCTTTCTTCAAATGCGTATACCAAAAATTATTACTCGATATAATAGTTGATCAACATCAGCAATCTAGAAACGTATAACTAATGTAACCCCTCTTACGTAAAAGGCTTTGCAAGTACACATACGTCGGCAGTTTTCAGTTGTACGATTGTATACGTATTGTGCTTTTCGTAATTGTGTTAACCGTGCTTTACGAAACCGTGTTTATCTCTCAATCAATTGGCAAAGTTGCAACCACGACTTCCAATATGTGGTAATGGGAATTTTTCAAGAAAGCAAGGAAAAAACGTCGTTGCTAGGTGAAACAAGTATCCGTACAGGTGATTGCACTTCAATAAGGAGTCAAAGTTTCCTTCGAGTAATAGTGTAGGAATCTAAAGCAGATGAACACTTTATTTCTAATATGTTGCAAAGAGGTATATTTGCAAAATTCTATTTGTATTACGTATTCGAATTTCTCAAGTTATAATAGATTTGTATTTTATTTCCAGTATTCATAATAAATTAGTTCATCGCATCACGCGATTGATCTTATGGTGATATCCAAGGTGGAGATCGATAATATTTGCAAGATGACTAACTTGAACGCTTGTGGTAAACCTTAACAATATAAGGTATATAGCTACGGTACTGTGAGAAAGTTCTGTGGAAAGAGACAACGTTGTCATTTTCGTCTTCGGCTGGCCTCCGCATTCTACGTAATCGAGTCGTGTTGACATGCACTCTCCTATGCACAGATCAAAAGCACATTGGTACATAGGCATATATTAATATATCTCAATACGACGGAATATATTCGCTATTCTTATCCAAGTGCAACAAAGAGATGCCCCTTTTCAACAATTCTTTCTTTAGAGTGGAAGCTGCCGTTTCCGAGGAAACTCTATTAATATCTACTCATCCAGTGATTGTCAAGTCTCATTTTAATACGCACAAGTTTCTAATTACATTGTGTCTCATGGGACGCGCCTTGTCGTTGAATAATTATGCACACTTGAATACTGCAGCTTGCGGTACGTGCTTCGTATAACGATACCAAGGAAATGATTGTTGGATGCAGCACGTGGCTAATAATTTTACACCATCGGTTAGAAATGTAGAAAAACGTTTGGTAAACAGTTAACGTCTTTTAAAACCTATATTTGTTCAAGGTATTTTCTTCAGGATTCTAATTCTTATATGATTACCAGTTTGTTATTATTCATTGCGTTGCTACATGTATACATGTATTATTATTATTATTTTTAGATATCACGTGGCTGTCTCACTATTCTCTTGAAATCGCTTTTTGTATTAATTAATATTACTCTAACTGTAGGATTATATTTATAATCCAAACATAAATATGTTTGTACGTACAACTAAACAAGGGTATAACCAATTAAGTACGTAAAAGTAATTAATGGTTAATGGGTAAAGGTACGCATGTAAAGAATATGGTGTTTATTTTTTATTGCTGAAACACGATATATGATAGTGTGTTCGAGAACCAAACGTGGTTTATGACCTGTCACGAAACAGAATGTTAATGCACCAAAAATGCAGTGGGAGTGGTTACTGGTGGTCAAGAGCACGGTCGAGGAAACCAACTGATTGCATGCACAGTATGCGGGAGGAACTGATATTTAATGCGAGACCGGATTTTTACGTGCACATTCGTAAGCAGAAGCCCTGTAAAGTATCATAAGTACATATATATCTAACGTAAATGTGTGTATCTATATGTTATCGTAAGTACATAAGCACATGTGAGAAATACCATACTTTTGAATAAAACGTGCTGTACTTGTATCTAGGATCGGAGTTTCGCCCGTTACAAACACAGAAATCGCATTTACAGGTTACTTGACCATTAATGTGTTAATTGCTCCTTCGACTTCCATAGTAATGAATGTACGACGATTTGTAATCACACACGTCTATTAACTATGGAATGGTATTTAACAATTTATAACTTTGGTTATTGTGATTTTAATAACGTGCTTGATAGAAATTTTATAATTTTGTAGGAGAGAGAGAGAGAGAGAAAGAGAGTGCGAGAGAGGGACAGAGAGTGGGAGAGAGAAGGGGGAGTGAGAGGGGAGAGAGAGAAAGAGGAATCTTAACAAACATTGCTTAAACACGGATAATTGTACGGGCGTAACTATCTCTGATTATCACGTGGTTTCATATTTTCTACGTACTGAAACTCTGGAAATGACGAAATTAATTATATTCTACTCGGCACTTATCAGGTGGGCGTACCTTGTTAAATTCCATGCATTACCATTAAAATGAGAAATATTGCCATTTTATTTCATCGATAAATTTCATGCAATTTGTTTCTGAATTTTTCGATTACATTATTAAGGATACATAAAACATTTATGTATCGCAACTAATATCTATGTCGAGCATAGCGAATCGAGATACATACATACACTTTCCCTGCTTTCGCGCCTATCCACCGTCCACGTCGTGTTCGCCATGCAGTGTATATGTATAGCAATTGTGTATTGTCCGAGGTGCTCAGCAGTGAAACCAGATCTCGAGAAAGTTGAAAAAAGATAATCAAATCAAGAAAATTACTCTGCACATATGTAGTATACTGCATTGTGAAGACAAAATACATCCTACATTTATTATACTATACATATATGTGACACTACTCACTACTTATTATGCAGAAGGATCCGCAGCAAAGATGACATTCGTTGATGAAAGATGATCAAAACAAAAATTGTGTAATCATTCCTTGGCTATTCGAGTCTACACACGTGGGTAATGATTCTAGCCTCACTAACACAAACTGTACATATAATGAATGAGCAGGCGTATGCGAAAAAAACCGGTTCTCTGTTGTCGATGCTGAATCATACCTAAAATCTGTCGACTTCTTTCACATTCACATTCACATTTTCAGGATGACGGCCTTCCAATACATGTACAATAATAAAACATTAACAATTCATGCCCTAAGCGGATTCTTATTTAACAATATTTTATCTCATTATTGTTTCTGCTAGTTGGGAATTCCATATACCCGGATATTATTTTGGAGACCCGAAATTCCTGTAAATTTTATTTCCTTCAAAACTTGTGATATGCGAAGTTCTTCCGGCGTGTAGTTAGGGAGGTACGTATGTACATATTTGCGATTGAAAGTTCAAATTTAGGAAATAGTACAATTGATATAATTGTACGCACGAACTTTACAAAAAAGGTAAGATTATGAAAGATCTGTTTCTGTTGGGCCAAATGTTCATAGTTAAATCGTCTCACATTGTGGACAGTTTTGTAATTCGGCATTATTTTCTCACACGTAGGTCATTGCGTCCACGGTTCTCTGTACTTTTAGCTACAAAAAAGGCAAGACGAGTCTGCATAACGCGGTTTGACTGGCGTGTGTTGCATATATATAGGTGTGTATGTATGTATCTACGCACGCGAATATAGCGCCGTGCATCCTGTTCTAAAGTTTCATCCTGCATTTCTCTCAATTTCATGTAACCTCGAAACTGGACAATCTTCGTCCCTATTGAATGAAAAGCAAATAAAGGCAGAAAGTTTTCTAATGAAACGCACGATGGATCGACGTCCTTCGATCAACGATATCAGTTACGAAAAAAAATTGCACCAGCTGGAAAGGTATATGTGTAAGTGGATCTTGTCGTTAGAATATGCTGTCCTTCCCTGTCGATGATCCGCAGCAGAAGAGGATAGACAACTTTGGTCTCGGTCGTGGCTGGTACCACCATCCTCTTATCCCTCCTTATTCTATCGAATCGTCCACAATCACTGATCGTGGTTGTGTCTTTATTCTGATATCCTCTCTTTGAAGTCTTCGTATGTACATATATAGCATTTTGCTATATCTGATCCGTGATAATTAAATAATTTTGTGAATCGAGCTGCATGCATTTAATTCTTAATGTTATTGTGTCTACTCTTCGTAGAGTAAATTCTTTGTAAATTCGAACAATTCATATTGATATTTCAGTGGCAGCCTCTGCAAAACTAACAGGAGTGAATGAATTCGTTAAAATTGTGAGCGATAAAAGATGTCTTTAATGGCAATCAATTGCAAACTCGAACGAAAGTAGATGAGAACGGAGGACCATGGTCCCGACCGTGGCTGGTACCACCACCTATCAAGCCTTCTCATTCTACCGAATAATCTTCCAGCAGCACCGATTCGACTCCCACGACTGGTTCCGCTGGTACACTCGAGTCGGTCGAGATCGGTTGCGTTCGGACCCTTCCGACAGCACTCGCTGCTTCCAAGCTTGCCTGTTCGCCATTCGGATAATCAACGTGCGCGCCGATCAGTCCAACATGAGCCGTCGAGCGGTTTGCGTCATTTAAGTTTTGTTTATTTCTTCTTTCCCATTTCATTCGTTCCTTTTGCTCGCGACTTCGTCGTTATTCCCTGTTGCTCGTTCGCGAATCCATCTCGATCGTGTGGGCATGTGTTACTTCGTTTGACTTTCCTGGATATACGTACACATAGTGAACAACAGTCGGGGTAAGTTTTCAAAGTTCCATCGATGCAATTGTGTTTTACTTGTTGAATTTTACTTTTCGAATACTCTGTTCCCAAGATCGCGTGAAGCAGTTTGGTCTCTTTAACTATAAATGGTGATAGAAGAGATATTTCGACGAGCAGATTCTCCTTTGTTAGCTCTTGCAGATTTGAAAGTCATCGTTTGTGCCTGTGCGTGGCTCGCGTTTAACTGGAGAGATCTCAATTGTCCTTGCAGTTTAATGCATCTGAATCGAAACAGACCATTGGCCGCAATACCATATGAAAGAATGGAGAGAGAAAAAAATGTGGTTCGCTAATGGTTTCACTTTTCATTGACCAACATTGAGGTCGTTCGAAAGGTTTAAGAACAAAATTACGTTATGCTCTTTGTATGTAAGTGAAATTTCTGGCTCTTCTTAAACGTTCTACTTTCTACCTGCGTAGCGTTGTGCTATTTACTTTCTTGAGTGGAAACTGTCCATAATGGATCGGTATGCATCGAAAATTTGCAAGGAACGATAATGAAACTTGAAACATTCTGAACACATAGCATGTATGCGTGTGTGCGTGTATGTATATACGTATGTGTGTTTATAGGTAGATACAATCGTTGTATAATATTTTTTTCTTACTGTCGTATCTTTCAATTGATCTTAGAATACAAACCATATATAATACATTTGTAATGCAAAATATGGCAAATTTTATTGTTACATAAAGTACACTACGACGAATGTTAGCCGTTTTAAGATTTGCTGACTGCAAGACTTGACCTTTGTGTTTTAGGGTTAATAGAGTCGTGTGCTTTACGTCTTATGTGCTGTCGCAATATGTAGTTTAAAAGAAATCATAACCCAGGGGTTATCCGATAACTTTAATTGTTGATAAATGAATTTAAATGGAGCATAGAGATTATCCTTAGTGCAGACGTAGGCTATAGAAAATTAATGTCAGAGTATGACGATGAAAATTAATGTCACGATAAAGAAAGTAATGTCAGTCGTTATTTGAAAGAGCACGAAGCGTTTCATGGAATTGAATAGAGAGATAACAACTCGACTGGCGCCTCCATTCATTTTTTTGCTGATGAATTTTAATAACGTTTAAAAATCGCAATGTTCCAGCATAAAGAATCTTGGTATCACGTTATACGATTGAGCGACTACAAAATTACTAATATTAAATTTACATCGTCACGTTTACAATGTTAAATAATTTTTCTTTCACATTTCATCACAGAAGCGTTGTCACTAATGGGCGTAATAGATACGGCAAAATCCATATTATCGATATGATGCATCCACCCACAAGCAGTATGTGATTAAAATTTGGTTTCGAGGGAAGGACATATAAGTTAGCAAACGAAACATTAGCCAGTTAAGTGTGTCTGTCTCTTCTTAAGAAACATATGTATCTGCGTTAACTTTTTCAAACTCGAAAACGCAACACTAACGATTGCTCATATTATGTAATGATTTGCAGTTGCCGAGAGAGCATTAAATTTCTATTTTCCTACTTTTTTATACCGTTTTACCTGAATGGAAACTCGTAACACAATATTCGCGTGACGATCACAATAATGAGGCTACCGAGGAAAATATGAGTATGTTTAGAGACGGATATAGAGTGAGGAGAAACGAAGACCGTATTAAACCGAATAACTAATTGCGTTATTGTCATTTACATGTGTCATTGATCGGCTGTAACAGATACATTATTTTATTTAGCAATTCGAATTCGTGAGAATGGAGGCATATATTTTTTTCTTTTTTAGTTGAAATATGAGAAACGGATTTATCTGGGACAATGAGTTTCCACATTGCCATTGGAAAGCGGACAAGAAACGAAAGATGCATCGCCACCAGCGACAGAGAGCATTTCATTCGATGTCGGTAAATCGCTCGACAAAGCTGCGCTTCTTTTTGATGGATCGTTTCATCGAATGTGGGTCACGATCATGACTCACGATACATCTTTCCTTCTAAATAAATCGGCTCGGGACGATTGACGCCGCGCAAAGATCGAGAGAAAGTGCGACCATGCATTTTTTAATTGTCCGCATCCGCTGGAAAAATAGTAGCAATTATACCGTTCGTCCTGTTGGATACATGGTTAATCGCGGATTAATGGTGATATGCTATGTAGATTCTTCGGGTAATGACTCGCGAAAGAAACTTGCAACTTGTTTGCGTTCCTCTTTTTCTCATTCCCTTTCGTACTCCCGTTCGTTCCACGCGCTAACGATTACGCATTCGATTTCACACGTTCGTCGAAAATACTTTCGATGAATCCCCTGTGTTCATTTTAAATTAGAGAACCTTGCCCATTTATTAGTGGTGCGCAGTATGCAAACGTTTCAGTCCCATACACGAGATTCAGTTGTGTGGCTCATATTTGTTAAGCTACCTCTAAAGGTTGTTAATATGATCTTCAATCGTTTTTCATATTTCTGTAAATCTGTCTACATTGATAATTGATCGATCCTATTGAATTGAACTTTTATACAGAAGAATAGAAGGTATATATATATATATATATATATATAAGGTAGGACTTCTCTGTTAAACATGCACAGTTTTTCCATTTTTATTCTTTTAAAATACTTATGACTTTTTGCACTCTAGGTACTATATAATACGTAATTCGTATAACACGACATGTATCTTCCTTGTTATGGAGGATCCTACTGTGAACAGTACGACGAAACTGAATGGATTTGAGTAAAATAGAAGCCCAAACTTGATATAGATATAAATTGCAAACGGTTGAAAGCAAATTCCTGGCGGAACAAGGAACAAGGGTGATCAATTCGCAGGCGAGATTGAATTAGGAACGACGACTAATTGATTCATTACACACGTAGTGACCAAGTGGATGATAAAACACGATTCTCACGCCACAGTGGGGAAGTCTCACCTTGAACGTTATGCAACACTTTATTAACATATGCATAGTTGCCCCGATCGGGGTTAGTTCGTAGAAAAACTACGTTGCGTCTAATCGACTGCATCTAAACGATGTCGATGTCGCGACGTGCAATTAGAAAATTCCATGGAATCGTTTGTCTTCACTCTGTACAGCTTCTCTCTTCCTTCAGTTCACTTTTTCTTCATTGCGTCCGCCTGACGTTAAACCCTTTAGTATGTCTGCATTCTAACGGTCATCTGATGGAGTAATTACATTGTCCCGGTGCGACACGTATACAGTTAAGCTGGCGTTTTGTTAGAAACTTTAACGCGCAGAGATATGATGTTCCTCGTCCGAGGAGGAAACGTAAGGCTTGCGATTGGTTTGATGCGACGAAAGTTGCACGGGCTTCCGTTATGGATCGTCGAGAATTCATTCGCAGCTCGTACGAAATTGGTGGCGAAAGTTGTTGACATTATCCATGGTATACGGTATGCGGTAGTTACGGTTCTTAACTATGACCAACGTTTATCCATTATTCATGGGGGGAACTTCTTGGTAATTATACATTTTAATGATTCGTAAATAAACCTACGTAGTTGAATCGTTGCATTGTTCTTCTGTTTTAACGTTGCCTGATATCTCTTTTTTTTCAATAGAACTGGATAGTTAAACGGAGTGGCGAGCTCTTTCTTCGTTCTCAAAGAACGGTTCAGAAAAGATATGCCTATTCTGGCCATCGCTAAACTGGATAATCATGTTTTCGATTCGTGAAAACTTCGACTACGCATAGCTTCTTCGAACCAGCATATATTTAGTCAAGGTAATTTCAGTGCGCATGGTTGTACTATACATTTCTTCATAATTAAATAAATTCATTGATTCAAATATATGAAATCATCGGTTCTAGAATTCTTCCATTAAACATTTGTCCATATATGTGGTTGGAAACCTTTTAGGAACCTTTTCCAGATTTGGGAAGTAATGGCAAAATATGACATTTCGGTTGCAAACAGTTTATTTAATGAAATAAGGAAGTGAGTATCTGGATTCGTCTACGCTTCTGTACATCACTTATCTATTGCGGAACTCAATATCTATTTCTTTTTCATTTTTCTATGTGAGCCATTCTACTCTCGTTTTACACATTATTTTTCTTAGTGTTTGCTGTGAATAATATTCAGTAATGTTTATTAAAGCATTACCGTCGTTCACATTTCCTGGCCTTTGCCTTAGCACGTTTTTCAACATACAAATTAACTTCAACTATCCTAACATTTGCATAATATTGTCTAAACGGTACGATTATGTCCTGAATCGCATTTGAGGCCAGTTTCCTACGTCTATACTTATATTATATAATTATGTGAATATTCTGATTATTCACGATGGTTGATAATGTTCTAGGGTTCTAATAATTGTATTACACATCTTCTTAACGTCTCATACACATCTTTTTTTTGTTTAAAATAGTTGGTAAGAATTGAATGGGAACTGCGGAAAAACGACATTTCATATGCACCATCGTAATACATGCAAAACAGCTGTGACTTTCATATCGCAGTGGTATTATTAGCATACATTTCTCGGTGCCTGGCGCATCGTCTCAATGGAATGCAGAATGCCCCACGGTTTTCGCGAAGACAAGCCAGAGAAATTGGACGCAGCGCTTTGATAATAATGTGCGTTCCTCTCGCATGGATTTATAACATGCTCACGTCGTCTTCTTGTTTCCGTAAACATTTACGCTGGCGCAGTTGACAGAGCAACGTCGAACGTGTGCGGTCTAAAATAGAAATTAATCTTCAACCAGTAAGATGTAACGCCCGTTACATAATTGATAGAGTTGAGTTAATGTTAGACTCGGTGGTGCTCATTAAATTAACGACGTAACATATTTCAGATATGCAGGAATGTCCGGCTCTTCGACATACGGAGCTCGTGCGGACTTTCATTCTGGTAGATTGGCCGGATCGTTCACCGTTAGACTGTTGCCAAGAAGTTATTTATTTGACGTATTCGCGTAAATATCACGCACATTAACACGTGAAAGGGCCACTCACCCCTGTGTAAGTAGGATGCGCTGTGCACCTGTTGTACGGGCTAGCTGTGCGTGTCAGACGTGGCACACGTTCGCTTCCAATCCTTCTCATACGTCCTCCGGACAGATAGAATTACAGGCAACCCTTTCGCGACATGGTCAATTCATGTATCTCACATCATCTTGTTTCAAAATCACTCCAAAATTTATCGAGGAGGAATTAAACCGTTCCATAGGTCCTCTTAAGCTTTGCATTACAATATTAGCAATGAATTTTTTTTAAATAACTATTTTTAACTCTTTTGGTACAGAGCTATGTTTGAGTAGCATGTTCTTAATGTTAATATTATCATTATCTTGTATTACAACGTTTTAGCTAATTTTTTGTAGTTCAATTGTTCAACTTTTGGTATTAATTATTTAAAACTTCAGAAGACCTGAATTTTCAAGTTTTGTAGATAATATAGTCATTCGAGGTACGCATGGAATAGGCGCATACGTCTAACTACAGTTATTCACATTAATATTCAGGTAACGATATACTTTTAATTTGTATGCTTTGTATATTTGCTTAAAATATAGAAATCAAAATTATATTGATGTCTGAATATCAAGGTGCATAACTACGTTACATGCTACACTGGAAAGATTAATTAATCTTATTAAATCAAAATTACGTTGTATTATAAACGAGTTGTAAATATGAATACAGTCTGAAAACGAACCGCCTGTAGATTACACAATATAGACAGGTTGCCGTGCAACAGGTGTCGTATGCATTTGCGATTGAGATGTGCTGCCAATTTACTATTCGCACGATTTATTTTTGATACCAATCTTCATGAAACTTTGCAGTTCTAATTACCATTTGCTTCCTGCAAAACTCTCAAGTCGTCATCCAGCCATTTAATTCAAAACAGATTCGACATCCGCGTTGCTCTTTACTCGGGTAATTTCTTTGAAGCGAGTTCCTTCGCCTTTTTCACGCGCGTGACTATGGGAAATCATTGTGTCATCAAGAACGCCGGAACCCCAGTTCCCATGAGTTCCAAGAGCCGGCGTGTAGGCTGAACGCACGTTACCTGAACGCGATTTGAGAGCAGATACGACGAAGAAGGAACTCCGCTGAGTCGGAGAGAAAGGGATTATCTTATACACTACCGTTCACAAATACCAAAACGCTTTGAATGAACACTCAATTAACATTTTTGAACATCCGAGAAAAGTGACGAAGATAACTCGTAAAACAGTTAGAGTAAATAAATTGGAGCATTCTTTTCTTGGAATGCAAAACGCGTATGAATCTGCGAATACTTTGAAATGCTCTAAAGAAAATGGAAAATAGGTAGATGGATCATTTTAGCTATGGAAGATAGAATTGTACCTACATGAACGTTATTGAAGTCTATAAATGAATCTATTTATAATTCTAAGTTTTTTTAATGAGACTTTACTTAGCTTTAACAAACAAATGAAATGGTATCATCCTTATATTTATCATCCGTAAATAGGTTTTTTAAAATCATTTTATATTTGGAACAGGTAAACGTAGAATTTTGTGACCGACTGTACATGTGTACTGTAAGGCAAGGCAAGTCACGGAAAGGCAGAGACCGGGTTCCATTCCGGGCTCGCACAGCGAACCACGGCAACAAACGGCACACAATACACACGGGCCAGGCAAACGCTTTGGTCCGACCTCTTTGTGGCTACGTGGGAGGATTAGGAAGTCGTGTATTAAATCCGAACCTCCACCTTTCAACTCAACGGTTAATTGCTTCTCAAATAGAATGCCCAGGATACCGGCGTGAACCGGCACGCTCTGCGTACAAAAGCGAGATCGTGATTGCGCTCATTTTTCAGTTAACATACAGAGAATTCTGCTTCTTTCTTATCAACGTGTCTCTCCTCCGCTCATTCCGCACGGACGGGGACACAGTCAAAGAGGATTTCGACGTAGAATCGAAACCGGAGAGTCTCATCAAAGCGTTCCTCGTCATACATCAAATAGCTTGCATACATAATGGCTGCGCAGCAATAACGATTGATGTTATTTTGAACATACGACACGGTGCACCACACAGTTCGACTCTCTAAGTAACTCTTCAGCACACGGTTGATCTAATTGAATGTACAGTGGTCGCGGGGTGTGAATAGTGTCATGTGCGAGATGATGAAACGCGAAAGGATTTAGCCTTCGTGTCCAAGGCCTACTGCTCGAACGGCGAACAATCGTCTGCACTTTAAGCCGGTTCTGCGCGCGGTTTACTACTCAGGGGACAATAAGCAGTCGATGCAGCGATGCCTGCTCGTTATGGAAATTTGTTCGTTTCTCCATTGATTAGCAGAAATCTCCTCGAGAAGTAAACGAGTCGATAACGATCCCGGGCAATTAATGGAAAAAGTGTTCGCGTTGGTGTTCATGCAATTACGTAGCGAGTCACAAGTGACGGGAAGTTCTTCTCTAAGTGGGTGTATTGTTGTACAGAATATATTATTCGCGATTATTTTATCTATATTATAACCACTCGATTGTATAATCG
Source organism: Xylocopa violacea (assembly GCA_963969225.1). NCBI lineage: Eukaryota > Metazoa > Arthropoda > Insecta > Hymenoptera > Apidae > Xylocopa > Xylocopa violacea. Next base: position 31,162,925 of record CAXAJV010000004.1, read on the forward strand.
AAACGAAACGGGGGGGGGGGGGGAAACGCGGCGAGAGGCACTTCTCACGTTCCGCGAATAGTGAAAAGTTGTTTCATTCGCCGTGTTACGTAAGCCATGCATTTTCGCTTTTAATAGACGATTCCCCTCTTTTTATTTCTTTGCACCGCGCGAATAATGAACTTTCTTGTCTCCGTCCGCGTCTAGCTCTGAACTTGGGGATGAGAGTTACGCAAGGCTCTTTCCTACTGCGTTACCAGACATTTAATCTTCTTTCAATGGCTCTTTTACAGCTGCCGCGGTGAACAGGTGGAAATTAAGCAACTGACAATATGAGAAACTCAACGTTACTGAAATGGGCGCAGAACTCGACGAACAGCAAAAATCAAACCAACAAGAATGGTGAGTAGCGTTCGCTTCGAATGCTCGTACGTAGCAATGCGTTCAGTTGGGCGTAATATCGATGAATTCTACTTACAGGAACGAATAGGAACTGGATACACCCACCGGATGCGCTCCAAAAAGGCCACATCGCCTACTTAGTCAAGGTATATAATACAGGTTGTTACATTCAACGTTAAATAACGAAGAGAACGTGCAGTAGTTTCAACAGAAATCGAACGAAAATGGTATCGCCGTTCCTTGGCTTTTTAAACTGCCAGATAATTCATTGTGAACTGTGTAGGTTCTTGACGATACCGAAGTAATCATAAAAGCATTAATATCTGAGTTCAGCAACGCAGCAAGGTTGTTCAGTCTGTTGCAAAATTTGCCAGATTGCATAAAAGAAATAAACAGACCCCGATTACGTCGTAGAATATTCGATATTTCTCCAGATATCGGGCCATTTTGGTAAGGCCAAGGCCATCGTCCCCTTCGTCGTTATATTTGCAAACGGATGATGGAAATTCGCAGTCGATATATTGTAGAAATAAACTGAGAGAACAGAAAGCAAACTGGAATTCCTAGAACTAAACTTGATTTGATCTGCGCAATTTGCTCGAACGGAGAGAAGCGGATGTTCAAGTTTTTTTGACTGATAACGTATGTCGTGGAAACTGGTAGAAATCAATCGCTGCGTTCCGCAAAGAAAGAGATAAACTAATAATAAAGATCCGAACAGTTATTGAGAATTTCCTTGAAGCGTAGAACATGAGGACAGACCGTGAACAAATAAACACATTTTTATCCATCTTGATCGTTGTAACATTGTGGCAGTGTAGCTTCTTAATTATTTAATGATAGGTTGTGACAGAGAAAATGTTTAATGCAATGTAGCAACGTTCTGGTTGAACGTGTAAAAAGTTGTTCAACTTCTTTCGCGATATTATTATACTCGAAACTTTTCCTTATATTTATCATTTGCTTCTTTTCCTTGTTTCGTCGATTTCCTGTTGCTTAAAAAAAAGTTGCATAATCCGCTTACAGTATTCGCATCTACCTTTCATTTCTCTTCACGAATCGCCACTAGAACTAGTGTGTGAGATCATGCACAAGTGAACGAAACGGGTGAAAAGTTCGTCGTACCTTGAAATTTCGCAAAGATTTTACTATTTTTCCAGGCGAAGCAGTTGAAACCAAAACGACCATAGTATACATCGTTTCTGTCAATTACATTTCACATCTTCTAATGTTCGAACTCGATGCTCTTTTCAACGCAATGCAAATTTTTATTATGTCTGTATTTTAAAGTAAATTGTATGTAATTTTTATATTAAGTAACTCCATATCACTCTTGCAATATATAGTGAATTAAACCTGGCATACATTCTGAAGATAACAGTTGTTTCATTAATCGATGTTACGAAGTATTTATTGCATGGAAGCTTGTACTGATTTAATATATAATAAATATCGTCTTAACCATTGACCTCGCCGTCATGACATACATCACTTCGCCGCATGTCAGATCAGTAATTAGTATAGAGCAATATTTTATAACTTCTATACATGTACCCAAGCATAACGGAACATCTGTGCGTTCAATTATCGTATATTTTTTCTTTTTTGCTGAAGAATTAAAATACTTTAACTGTAATGAGTGCGTTATACTTTGTAGTACTTGGGCAGCACAGAAGTGGATCAACCTAAAGGCATTGAAGTTGTTAAAGAAGCCATCTGCAAGCTGAAATTCAACCAACAATTGAGAAAAAGCGAGGGCACGAAGACGCCAAAAGTAGAACTCACCATAAGCATCGATGGGGTTGCAATTCAAGAGCCCAAAACAAAGACATCGCCAAAAGTATTGTACATTCTTAATGTTTAGGATACAGAAAGAGAAAGAGAGAGAGAGAGAGAGAGAGAGAGAGAGAGAGATGTATCATTTAACAAGTGGACTATAAATTAGCCATCTTTTTTTAGCGGATTATGCATCAATATCCACTGCATAGAATATCGTACTGTGCTGATGACAAGGGCGAGAAGAAGTTCTTCAGCTTTATCGCAAAAGAGGAAGACGCTGAGAAACATACATGCTTCGTCTTCGTTAGCGATAAACTAGCTGAAGAAATCACGTTAACGATCGGCCAAGCTTTTGATTTAGCGTACAGGCGGTTTCTAGAAACGTCCGGGAAGGATTTGGAAACACAGAGACGCTGCATGGTATTGCAGCAGAAAATAAAACGGCTGGAACACGAGAACAACGTGTATCGTCAGCGGTTACAAGATATAGCTGCTATCAAAGGATCGGTTGGTTTAAGGAATATGACTACAATATTTTTGAATCGCGAAACATACTTTATGAAAATTGTTCTTTAGGCTGACGTGTCAGCATATTTATCACAACACAATCTTCCGGATATCCTGCATGTTCCGGGCGCCACAAACGAAACGGCTCAAGTAAATGGATCAACCAGTAAATCGTCACTTGGCGTAAGTAACGATAGCAATGGGAATACGTCTAATGGATCACAGCAACCACCACCAGTTCCTCCAAGAAGTTTTGAAAAAACATTCGACGATAACTTCATGGGGTAAGATGTATAGAAGTATATCGACAACTACGCTTTATAATATTCAAAATAGATTTGACAATTTAATGGCTTTTATGTAAGCAGAAGCGAGCCCGCTCCAACGCCATCGGTTGGTACCAAATTGGAAGGCCTCTTGATGGACGAATTTGAGGAGGATTTCAATCCTAGAGCATACGAAAGTGCAGTCAATGGTCTAACAAATCATCAAACAAATCACAATTCTGTTTTAAATGGTCAGATATCCTCAAACTCCAACTTTTTCTCACAAAGCAATGGCACTACAAGTCCTCCACCGTTATGTGAGTCAATCGTTTATTTTCTTTTCTAATAAAAGTTAAATATTAGATTGATTGTTACATGTTTTTATCGTCTTCTGTGTGTTTCATTCAGTGGCCCCACCACCAAAGGCAAAGGATTCCAGACGTCAGAATGGAGTGAAAGAAGATTTGTTTGGTAGCATCCCTTTTAATCCTACACCATCCGTGAATGCGAAAAATGAGTTCAATGATCCATTTGAAATGGGTGAATTCGGCGGTACAACGCCAATTTCTAATCCTAGCCAGCAAGAATTAGAAAATGCAATTGGTCTTCTAGATAAGAAGTTGCTCGAAATGAAGGTTTGTCTTTGTAATTAAAGAAAGACCAAAATATATTTAGTTACTGCAACTAATTAACATGTTGCTATTTCAGGATGGTTTTAGTAGGGGCCTTTCTATCGATACTGATGATTTCTCGTTGGAAAGCTTGGATCCGCTGCGAAATTGAATGAAGCGTTTTCTTTTATAGGAAAAGGCAGTTATTCGTTATCAAATGTTCGTTCGAGAACATAAAAGTTCAGGAAAAGAATAGGCAAATTGGGAACATACATTTATGCGAAACCAAAATTAGTCAATTATTATAATTATGCTAATCTTATATTTATCGTGATGTTTGATATTTATCATATGCCTATTGAATACTGATAGCTTATGTCTTCATAGTGAGCAGTGTAGAGGTTTAATACATCCATTTATCAGGAAACATAGAGGAACAAATGGTATTGATATTCGTATAATACCTTTATTAATTCTGTTTGTTTGTATGTTTCTTTTTCTTCATTTTATAGAAAATTTGAATACAGGTTCATAAGATGTTTCAACAGAATTTCCTAATGCAATTTATCGCAGATCAAGCGACGAATTTTCGAATAACATATTCCTCTTCGTTGCATGAATGGAGAAACCGATTATCGTGCCTTTGATCAGCATTTAATTAGCTGAATCAAGAAATACCCATGAAATCATAGATTTCTGCATAAACTCTATAGTAGGTTTCTGTTTGTTAAAGTTATCGTAACTTGTGGATGTTGTACCCCTATTATGAAGTGCTTTTAGCAGTTTCTTCAATCATATTCCTACATTCCTTTTCAAGAGAGGGAAATTTAGAATCATGTAAAACTATCGCTTTTAATTTTAATTATATAATTGTCGCATTATTTTTAGACGATAAATAATTGAAGAGCAATAGTTATTTCCTTTGTTATATCCCAGAGTTTAACTAAAAGAAATCGGTACATTTTTCGTGTAGATACAACTTGACGTCTGTATGCAGTTTCCATCATGAATTATCAATAGCAATGAAGATCGTTATTATTATTAGGCGGTTGTATAGCTCTATTCCACTGTATTACATCTCTGATTCTTCATTACATCCATTCAGAAACGTAAATATATATAAACACACACAAGGAAGCAAACAAGGAAGAAAAATGTAAAATGGTGTGAATGTTGTGTAAGATTTTAGTCGCCAATTTTACAGATATTTATACGAACGTCACATTTTTGAAGATCATACAAAAGTTGATAGTTGGTATAAAATAAGAGAAAGATTATTAATTATGTACATATGAAATGCTGTTTTATTATTGTTGCTTTATTGTTTAAGCATTACCGTTAACAATATAATGCGTGAATAATGTAGCCAAGAAATTTGTTTTATTCAACCCATATTTAGTTAAACTTTGGAAATTTATTTAAATTTTTACTCTTTCCCTCAAATACTAGAATTCAAATTTCAAATAATCGAATCTGGATCGATATATATATATATATATATATATATACATACATATATATATATATTCGATATATTATCGATCATTTTTCTTTCGATATCTTAAACTTCTGTTTTCAGTATGTATCGAAAGTCAATTTGTAATTAAGTATGATAGCCACATTCGTTTATTCCTTTAATTACAAGTAAATTTTTATTTAATATCAATATATATAGTCAACGAGCAATATTGGATAACTATATGAACAATTTATTATATTGATAACTGTAAACTGCACGACGAGTATTTGCAGCGATTAAATTGTACTGCAACTGGTTAAGTGCAGCATGAAAAAGTAGAACCATAGACGACATTAACTTGATTCTATTTGTATCATCTAGTTTCGTCTATTTTTTTCGGTCATTCGTCTCTCGACATCAAATATTTGCAATTAAAAATTGTAAAGTTTCTCATTTGAATTATCGAAACGACAGCGTTAAGTGGTCGCTACGTTACCGACCGAGATCGATAACGTTCACCAGGTTCAGAGTTCCACCGTAGTGAGGCGCCATTGTCGTAAACGTGGCGCGGCACGCGCTGCGTCAGTATTCCGCGAGCTTCCATCGCGTTCTGTTGCAGTCAATCGCAGAGGAAGGATCCGTCCCGTTCGATAGTGAACTGCGGAGTACGAGAAAAGGTGCCTTTCGCCTAAACTAGCATAAGAAGCAACGAATTGAAGGATGGCGGACGACAGTCACGAGAACGGCACCAGCAACGGCGTCGTGCCTGAGATCGAGTTAATCATCAAGGTGAGTTTATAATCACGCGTGGAGAAGCGACGAGGAAGGAGGAAGAGATAAAGAAAAAAGGCGATTCGTTTCGTGCACGATATGGGCGTGGAACGTACGACTGGTTTCTTCCTGCACTTTCTTCTTCTTCCTCCTTCGAATCTTTTTTTCTCTTTCCATCCGGTGATGACGAACGCCGCCGAAACGGTCGTTTTTCACGAAGATCCGTGTGCATCGGCCTACCGTTTCGGAAATAGAGAAGCCGCTCTCGGTTACTGTTGACCGTTTACAAGTAGCGTCCAGCCGTTGATCTGGCTGTCCTTTATTTTCTTGTTGTCCGTTTCGTCCCGATCGTTTCCACGGTCAATAAAATTCATGGATCGATCAAACGTACGCTTAATTTATCGGATGACTCGATAAGTTGAACTTTGCCTCGCTATTCGAATATGGTGGCGGAGCGGCGAGGCGTTGTTCGAAAGCTTTTTCATATTCGTCGATGACTAAATGCAAGCACAAAGGACATTGACGAACATGTATCTACGCGTACACGGAACTATTTCTTGGGAGGAAATCGACGTAACGCCACTCGAAGAAGTACGTGCATATGGATGTATGTATATACAAATGGGATTCTGCTTGGCCGCGGTTTCTACGTCACTGCCTCTTCTCTAGAAGAAAGAAACCCTTAACTCTTATCTCGTGCAACATTTTCACGATAATGCGTGCCGTTTTCGGTCGTTCGCTTTTACTCGTATGGAGATTAAGCATTTCTCGCAACCTGTCTCTCTTTCTCTCTCTTTTTCCCGCGTAATTCGTCATTGGAAATGTAGACAAGTTGTTCTTATCGCTATTAGTATATTAATTTACGGAGATTAGAAGCATGTATATGTAACCAATTAGACGATAAGGAAATAACCATTGAAATTTCGCACGAAGCCCTTTGGATTTGCGATTATATTTGTTAGGCTCTTACCGATTATATCAATTATCAATTTATCTTAATTCCCCCCTCCAATTTCCATCAATAATGGATGTTGTCTATCTAACGATAGATATCACGAAATATAGATATATATAGATATATATAGATAACAGTCATAGATTCACGTAGCAATCGATTTAATCGAGAACGAACTTGATTCCACTTCTCGGAACTTTCTTTCACCGTATTTTCTAGGAAAACGTCTCCTTAAAAGGAAAGAGGCTTCTTTCGATCTTCTAATTACGAGCTGTCGATTAAACTTTCGCCAGTCGGATCAACCGAGTCCCGGCTTCCATGCTTGTTTCACCTGTTCGTCCGCTCCTAATCAAGCCTCCAGCATTCCACCCAATGTCGGACCTTAATCTTATCGCATCTAAGCCACCGAAAAGGTGGTTCAGGTTAGAAACATTCTTTTGTAAACAACTTTATTTCTATTGCATTGCCATTGAATTGTTGATAACCAACAAATAAATAAATAACGCGGTTGAATGCGTCGGGATTTATTCGGTCATACGTCAACACGTGACTAATCATAGGACAGCTCCTTAACATTTAACGTCGATAGATTCGATTTCCGTTCCCTTTCTCGCACATATCGAACTCGAGTTCGAGAATGTCTCGCGAGTTTTTTTCCTCCTGCGAAAAATTACGCTAGCATTTCATTGGACGTATCGTTTAGTTTAGGTTAGGTTGACTAGATGCGTGGTACGAGATGAAACAGGAGCTGTTAATTCGTCAAAGCGATTAACCAAGTACAAGGAAGACTGCAGGAAATTGATAAAATTAGAAACTTAAGTAGAAATCAAGTCCTTTGATGCAGAAAATACAAGGACGGTTAAAAAATTGAGGTAATCACGTCTATTTGATCGTTCGAAAACTTCTCGCGACTAAAAACTGAAGTTGCGCGCTCTTCGACAGACCTGATTTTCATGCTTCAGATGCCGTTGGATTTTTTTCTTAATCGCGCTTTGTTCGAGAGACGAAGAGAGAAAAAGAGAGAGAGAGAAAGAGAGGCGAGCCTTATAAGTAGAATCCTGCGGGAACGTGAAATAACTGACGACGACGCCAACGTTCCATTAGAAGAAGAGATTTAATGGTAACTGGCCGACCTTGCACTCGGAAGGCGATCATGCGAGGTCTTCGTAAGTGTGTCAAGCGGGATGAAACGACGGTGAGCACGGCGAGGTCCTCAAGATTCTACCGTTAAACGATGAACTCCTTTACCTTCCGCTTTCCTCGCTCCTTCTGTCTTTCCCCCCTCGTCCGTAAACACCCCTCCGCACCTCCCCTCTTTCCTACGTTTCCACTTTTTCGTCGGACATCGGTCTTCTCTTTGCCTGCCTGATTTGCGTTACTTTGCATCGGTTACCCGTGACCGTGAATCTTTAACTGTTAATTTCGCGCCGTCTGCAAAACCAGCCACGTTTGCATTTTATTTTTGCACGTACAAAGAGAGAGAGAGAGAAAGAGAGAGAGAGCGAGCAATCAAATAAATGTATAAACAGAGTAGTAACGCCCGCTTCTCATTTTTAAGCGGAATATTCCGTTGAATATAAATATTTGATGGTAAGAATAAGGAAGTATCGCGTGTCCAGGTATGGTTATAAAGAATCGATCGGATGTTGCGGCTTAATCTTCTTTGAGGCCATTACGTCTTGGTTAGGAATATAGCGTTGAACTATATTCCGGTGTCGTTAAGTAGGCTTGCGATAGTGTTCACTGTATGATTACATATCTATGCGATGTATTAAAACAAGAATAACACTTACGACAATGGCACATGCTCGATAGATAACACGTACACGGATAGCACCGCTGATAGTTCGGTTGTGTGAGAGCGCATATTCGCCTATTTACCGTATGCTGTTCATTATACGGCAACCTGCCCGATGACGTGTTGTATCCGTGAGTATTGTGCCCTTCCATTTCGCGTTTTGCCTTCCTCTGTACCGATATGCCGAAGCCAACCATTCTAATCGCGCGTGTGTGTGCATTGCAGGTAAAAGCCAGCGGAGCTTCGAAAACCGCTCGATGCGTTCTATAAGCCTGTATACGTCGGTCAAGTTGAAACGGGAATCCCGTGTAGGTGTACCGGTGCGCGGAGAGAAACGTACTTGTTTCAGAAGAAACGAGGAATTTGCTTCGGTCAACTGCCAGCCATGCCGTCTCAGTTTTGTATCCAGCCCTCCCTGCACACGGGATAGCTTACTAGGCGAAAAAGGAAAAAAAATGGAAAAAGATTCCCCGCGGAAGAGTCGCGTTACACGTGACTGTGTCGCAAAGAAAAGTAGTACGCGACGATGCTCGATTATAATCGAATTTTAAAGCGTTCAGCGGAGAAAGGAAAGCAATAGGCGCGCGGTTGAGCGAGAGATTTACTCTTGCGTTCGAAAATGAAAGACGTTCGACGCTTCGTGACATTTGATCCACCGTCAACGCTTTCCGTGCCATTCATGTTCGATGATACGGATACCTTTGCCGATTTCCAAACTTGACTGGACCCCATGCGAATGATTCATTTTTGCAGTGTCTGGCCAGAATTGTAACTGCTATTTTTGAGCGTACCGTAATTGTTTGGCGATGGTAATTTGCACGTCCAGTACGTCATAGTTAATGATTCTTCTAATCTGCTACTCATTGTATTGTGAAAAACACATATCGGCCTTCGCCAAAAAATTGCTAAGCTTCGTACGCGAAAGGTCACGCTCGTTCCTCGCGGATAGGGACATGACTTGCTCGCATCACCAAACTTGGAGGTCAAACTTACGTCATCGGGCAAAAAAATGGGCAGTCTGCTTTTGGACGAGTTCTACCTTTTTTCTGGGAATTACGCTACGTTGGTCGGTGAATAATTTCATTTCGACTTGATTTTGAAATTATTGTCGAAACACAAGGCGAAAATAGAAACAAAGTTGGTAGAAGTTGGTACGTTGCCAACGTTCAATTCACTTCAATTGCACGGATACTGGATAATCCTTATCTTTTCTTTTTGCGTATTCACGTATGAGCACTGAGTCGAAACAGTAGCTGTTTCACGTACGCCTATCGGTTATGCGTGTGTAATATAAAATGTGGCTGAAATAGGGGATTGTCATTCTTTAACGGGCTTAAGATGAAGCGCACTTCTTTTCATAGCTACGCGACGTAAAGCTTCTAAGCGTCTGTTCAGAGAAGAAAAAAAGAAAGCAGGCTGCGTCATCGAGGGGAATAAATAAACCGTGACATCGAGAAAATGAGAGCGGAGCCGAGTATATTAGGTATTCATAATTTGCTCGATCAGCTGGCGGAAACGGATATCGTTTCATATTTACGTCGTTTGAGTGTTTCATTTTTAACAAAAGTTCAATCAATTAATGTTATCGCGCTGTAAGTTGATAATACGAATACGTATTTGCAGGCATCCACGATCGATGGTCGCCGAAAGGGTGCGTGTCTGTTCTGCCAGGAGTACTTTATGGATTTGTATCTTCTTGCCGAGCTGAAGACAATTTCGCTAAAAGTGACCACGGTCGATATGCAGAAGCCACCACCCGATTTCCGCACCAACTTTCAAGCAACCCCGCCACCGATCTTAATCGACAACGGCGATGCGATATTGGAGAACGAGAAAATCGAACGGCATATCATGAAGAACATTCCCGGTGGACACAATCTCTTCGTGCAGGACAAAGAAGTGGCTACCCTCGTTGAGAACTTGTTCAGTGTATGTATAAGTATATTAAAGTCCCTTTCCCGAGCAACTGCTTTTTTCCCGGCGCGATCGACCGCGCTAAGTATCTGCGCATATATGTATACCTATCGTTTCTGTTCTAGAAATTGAAACTGTTATTACTGAACGCAAAGGATAAGGACAAAGATCCAAAATCTTCGTCGCTAATGACACACTTGCGCAAAATCGACGAGCATTTAGGTCGTAAAGGTACGCGTTTCCTCACAGGCGATACAATGTGCTGTTTCGACTGTGAGCTCATGCCACGATTGCAACATATCAGGGTAGCTGGCAAGTACTTCGCAGACTTCGAGATTCCTGAAACACTAGTGCATCTATGGCGATATATGCACCATATGTATAGGCTAGATGCCTTCTTACAAAGTTGTCCAGCCGATCAGGATATCATTAACCACTACAAATTACAGCAGGTGGGACTGACGCTAAAGAACTGTGGATTTTTTGCCTTTTTTTTACCTATTATTGGATTATGCTTCATTAAAAATATGGTATTATCATTACAGAGCATGAAAATGAAGAAACACGAGGAGTTGGAGACTCCAACATTCACGACCAGTATCCCAATCGAGGTCAACGACGACTAGGCTGGACCTCTGCCGTCGGGTCTATGATCTTTGTTATTTTGATGCAGAAAAATCGTCGACATTGGATATGAGCGGTGTGAACAGGGTGGCACGCAGTAAACGTTTTCTATGAAACTCTCCAGTTCTTCCAATGGATGATTCTATGCACGAAGGGTCTGCTATTTATGAAAAGTATTCAGAATCTGAGTACTACTATACAAAATTTCCATCATTTAGGCTTGACAGCGCCTGTGCCGCTACACCGATTTGTATAACACTTTTGCTACGCATATTTGATAAATTATCGTCGACATTCTTTTATGGCCTAAACCGATGCAGGACAAGTAGCTTTTTTACCGCAGGAGATAGAAGGAGATACATATATAAGTGTACTAAGGCTTTCGAGAACGACCTGTAAACATGTCCAGAAAAGTTATACGTATTTTTTCCTGTCCTTAATTTCCATTTTCTTTTCTCCCTTTTTTTTACTATGTGCGCGTTTCGTACGTAGTGATTGTTTAAGCATCATTATTCTTAGAAAAGGCATTTTAATCTCTTATGTATACTTTAGATCAAAGTTGTGTACTGTTTTTTTTCCTTTTTTTTTAAGAAACAAAGTGCATCATCGTCTCTCTTGATGGTGAGTGACAGCAACGAAGTTGAAAATGCAAAAGGGACGTATGCATTTGAATTAACGATCGGTTATATATTAATATATTTTTTTCCCATTTTTCTCTTTTCTTTCTTGATAACTAAATTGTATTTATCATGCACATCTAAAAACTAATCAATAAACTGACTTATTGATGGTTCTTCTACAGGTATTTGCACGCTCCATTCTACTCCTTTATCGTATTGACCTGTTCAAATGAAGGAAGGTATTCTAGTCTAATGTATTTTGTACAATGTTAAAATTTCGATAAATTCTTATTAGCCGTACTTTTGTACGGCAAGATTCGAACAAATCCTAGTGCATACGTTTCTTCCAATCTCAGCGCGGTATTAGTAGTAAATTCGAAGGCACGAGGAATTTGTCGTATGTTGTAACATGGTTATGAATTTTTTACAGATGCTGGTTTTAAAGAAATGATAAAGTCTTCGTTTAGAAACAGTGCTTACTTTTTATTAATACAATTGAACGATTTAACAAACTTGGTATTTCGTATTAGTGTAATTATACTATTATTATATTATAAACGATTATTATTGCTATTATTGTATTATTTTGGTCTATATTTGTAGAAATGAATATACCAATATTTACATTGACCTTTAGGTTCGTAGAGAATTTTGCTCTTCATTTTATTTATTGCCTGCAACAGTTTGGACAGCGCAATTTCCACGGAGATATTATATAGCAGAATCTGATAAAAACGAAAAGGAAAGGAAGTATCTATCTTAACGAAGTCGCTGTCCATTCGTGTGCGTTTTAAAATAGCACGCGGTTTCTCCTTCCTTCAGACTGCGATCAACTATTACGACGTGTCTTCCATTCATAAACAGGGAAGCACTCGTCGTATGAGCGACCATCTTGACTACGTGGTCAACGCTGCTCCTTTTATTTTGATCTTTGGAAACGCAACCGTTCGTTTGGATATTGGAAAATGCGTAAGTAATAAATTAAATGGAAATATTTCAAACGCGTCGAAATATTATTCCACACGAGGAATATCTAAAAATATTTAGTCGGTCTGTTGATTACTGCCGTCCGTTTCAGTACGCAGTGCACAGCTGATCAGTGGTCCCAACGGACGGTCGCCGCTTGTTCGTGCTTTGAAATTTTCGAAAACGGCAGAAAAGTTACTGTTGCCCGCGTGACTGTTCAGTGACAGTTGGAATTTCCCTCTTCGACGCGTGAATAAAGTTGCAGAATTTGCAGTGTCTTTATCAAGTGTTCGAAGTGAGTGATTGCTGGTTCCCCGTTCGTTGGACATTTCCAATGGTTGCCGTCCGGTGAGTTAAAACCATACGATTCAAAACCGGTTTATACAGCGAAGTAATATATCGTTTAAATAGCATTTGACTTTTGAAAATTCTTCGATCGTTCAAATTTCCAGGACGTTAATGTCGTAGACAAATGTGAGGTTAAGAAAGTGGAAAAGCGAAGCGAAATCTGACTTTTAGTTGTGTTTGTCCCACGAGACGCAGAGTCTATCTCCATCAGAATGTATTGGAAATTTTAACGCAACAATGATCTAATAATTGATAATCAGATGATGGTTGGACAGATAGATTTCCCTTTTAATCGTTCTCTGTGTTCATTGTGTCTTTTTATCCAATGGTGACTTTCATTTTCAAATTATGTTGCAGTAATAGTATAGTAACACAATATCCAGTCATTATCGATATATATTTCGCCGGGTGTATTTTAACATTGATTAGGATAATCTCTTTGTTGACTGATGCAACATTGCAGCTCCTTGAGTACGTCATCAAATTTCTACTTCTACGTGTTTATTATCGCGTTTTCCTTATTTTACGTGCATTATCATCGAAATTTCCCGCAAACTGATCTTTCTTTGTTTGATGTGCAGATAAGAAAATACCGTTGGTCTTGTTACCGAGTTATCCATGGATTTTTTCGCAAACGGAGGAATCGAAGTTCTATTTTTTAGAGCGTGTCATACACACGAGAGGAACCAGGGTCAAACTATCCTACGAATTCTAATTTTCGCCGACAATTTTAGTCGACCTGAGGTGCTGTTCGATTTGAAAACTACACTAGTCAGTTGTTAAGTCCCATATCGTGCGACCATTAGAAAAGTAAACACTGCGTACGACGTATTCCTTTATACGCATTGAAGAAATAAAAAGGAATGGATAAAGTTTACTCGCAATATATCGTATGCTTCAAGTTACGTAAGAGTCTGTTAATTACCATTTACCGCGCCTGTTTGTAATTCGATACAATTGGACAGCCGTAAATCATCGACGAGTCCCCGAAGTATCGTGCGCTGTTTCGACCGGAAGGTCGAAAATCAAATTTTTTGGCACATGCGGAAACCGGATTTAAAGGTTAACGATATTTATAATAGCGTGGAAATGCTGTTTGGACAGTTAATAACGAGCTTCACGGGACACGTGAATTATCGGAATCATAAAGTACCGCGTAGTCGTATCGTGCAATACGTGTTTACGCATAAAGTAGCGTTCACAACGGTGACAATTATTCACAATTTTCCTATTGTTGTCGCTGTAATTACTATTAATGTTATTATTGTTGCGCAGAATGATCAAGTAACATTGCTCCGGAGAAATGACGCCGGAAAAGGATGAAAAAGGAAAGGAGCGTAGCGAAAAAGGATGAAGTTGCTGATTTGGTCTTCGAGTGGCTACATATGTAGTCGTCAACGCTGACGTTTCATACGCGAAAGAAAGTATAACATTATTTTCAGGATAGTGTTTATTTTTGCCCCGGGGCATAACTTATCGTAGCTCTGCTTAACGTTAACGTTGCGTCCCTCGTCAATTATTCTTGGTTCCTTATTTTTGTCTGCCACTAAAGCCCGACGCACTTTTTTCTTTTTCTTTCTCTTTCTTTTCTTCGCTGTAGTTTCAGTCGGCCATGATTGCCCCGTGTTCATGTAATTCTAAAATATTGCACGTAAAACGACGAGTTATAGGCAGCCGCGGTAATACGCGTTCCGTACTCTCGTGACTTGAAACGTAAGTAATTGCGCGAACGAGACATCGACTCCTGCGAATGATCGCCTCCCTTTAAACGGAAGCGATTATCGCAATTATTTCTTCTTTCGTTCTTTCTCGAATTCGTCAGCTCTTTCTGCACGTTTAAGGCTGCCCGTCCACCACTTCTGGCTAATGGATAGAGCGCAACCTTACGAAGCAACAGGTGTCAAGCAAAATTAAGGGGAACGGTTTTTTACGTTCTACATATTTATTATTACGTCTTCTCAGAATCTATCTCTCATGTTCGATTGAGAAATGTATCGTCGAGGTTTTATTTAATACTAATTTTTACGTTATCGTTTTAGGGAGATAGAAACTCCAATCGTTCCTCGGTGTGATATTTGCGGAAGATTTTGGAGCCGTTTCGAGCGGTTGGGAAACGAGGCTGAAAGGATCGAATGCGTTTAAAAAGAGACGTCGGAAATTACTCCAAATGCGTGAAAATACTCGTGGAATTTGCTTTTCCCCGTATTGCCAGGAGTAGACGAAAACAGCCACGCTGTGTCTCCTGGGTATTTCATGACACAAATATCTTCCCGGCATGTTGGAATTCCGCTTTTCCTTTTTCGCCTGTCCCGGCGGACGACGTTCTCGTCCCCCTCTTAAAATCCCCTCTGTGTCACTGATAGAAACATCCTGCACGTCTGGTGCAATTAAAAGATGCTGCTCCTTCGCCGCTGGAGTGGCAGGGAAAACTGCCCCTCGAAACTGCTCGCGTCCACCGAGCACCGTTTCACCGATCCTGAACGAACTGTGATCATCGGACCTTTGTTGTTCGAGAGAATCGCACGTGTCGCGTATTTTCTGTCGATGAGGATTCCATTTGGCAGAGGGAAGCGAGCTCGCCTAGAGATTTGCACAATCCGCGACTGGGTCGGAACGGATTCGATTCGCTGTTACGTTTCCACGTCAAGTACCTGCCCACACGTTGCATTTTCGTCATTTACGTGTCGAACGGCCGACTGTTTGGCGTACGCTGCCAAAGTGGGACCAACGAAAACGCCCTGACCGAGACGGATACAGAGCGGTGCAGAAGCGGTGCACGGCGCAACTGCAAACTTTCCCCACTCTACGCGAGCAACGGACAAAGAGAGCTAACGGAACAGAAATTGAAAAACAAAAAATAGAAAAAAGAAAAACTAACAAAATTCTACCGCACGCGGCGGTTAGGTAACGAATCTATTTATGGGATCTTTAAATTTTAGGTTGCATCGCTTTTCATTCTCCTCCTCCCTGTACGCCTCGATTTTGCCGACGAAGAAAAACCTCGTAGCACCACTTGGAAAGCGACTGCGTCCGCCCGATTCGGAGAAGCCACGTTAGAAAGTAGCGGCGTTTGAATTAAAAGAAGACGCGCCGGTCAGGGCGAACGCTCTCTGGGCCGGTGGGCTTTCGAACGCACGGGCGCCAGTGCCAATGAGCGAGCTTTTCTCTTTGATCGATGTCTCGCTCACCTGACATGCCGCGCTGCCAGGTGCGAGGCAACAGGAAGAAAGAGACGCGAATTATTAATTCTACCTAGCGCTTTATTCTCTCTCGTGGCCCGCTGCCAAGTGCGAATTGCACGCGTATAGCTTCTAACCTCTTAGTTTCTTCTGATCGAGCGAACGACCCTCGGCCGAATCATCTCGGCTCGATTCCTACGGATTTGTCGATTCTAAGCCCCGACGTATCTGTACGCTCGAGAATGCGTAGAGGCAGCTGCGACTCGAACGGTACGTCGTATTTGTGAGTTTCACGATTGTAAAACTGGACTTCCTTCGCCCTTGACACGAGGGATCCCAGTCTTTGAATGTTACGAGTATCTCTTCGGGTTGTTTAACGATGCGAGGAACGAACGATCTACTACTACAGTAGCTATAGTAGCTTCTAGCGTCTTTTGTCGTGTTTGTCTTATCCGTATAAGTTAGATTACATTGTTGTACTTTGTCACAAAGGGAGTCGACGGTTGAATCGAAGTTAAAAGGATGGATTGTTTGCGACGCGTTCATTGAGATCGATTGAGAAAAATCCCAAGTTTTCCGATGTAACGATGCACCCACCGAGGCACGAGCGCATGCGTCCACGCGTGGGAGCGTGGCACGCGCAGTGCCGGCTAATTATGTGGCACTCCTACGTGCCACGCGGCACAGGTGTCCACAGTTTCTTTACTCGTTGCCAATTCCGTAACGTAACGGGTGTCTCGGAGTTATCGACCTTTGAAACCTGTCGAAACGCGGTGCGGAGCTCCTCGTTTAAGTCCAACCTTATGATCGTGACTAAATTTAGAGTAAAGCTATTTTCTCGTTAAAGCATCGGCGACAAAAATATCGGAAGCGTATACAAGTATACAACGTGATAGTAATTACTGGCGTACAGCTGCGAAAAGACCGATGAGAGTTTCATGGAGCACCGAGTACGCGCCGAGCTATAGGTAAATTCATCCGGTTCTTTCGAAAAATCGGCCCCTCGGTCGCAGGTTTAAATAAAGAGCGTCGCGTCGAGGAAAGCACAGACGCTTTCGTTCCTTTTCCCCTTCTTCTGAAGCGGAAAGGAAGAACGATCGCGGCGAGAGACGCGTTGCGAGCGTCGAAACCGTCCGTTTAGGGAAGTTCCGCGCGTTCAAAGAGCCTGATGTAGTTTGGTGTGGTCCACGCTACAATTAAGAGGTCGAATATTTCAATGCGTCTCCGACAAGCGAGACCATTTGCCCCGGCAGGTTCCACGGTCGTCTCCTTTTTCATTTTCTCACAACTTTGTCTCTATTAATCGCATCCCCGTCCGCTCATTCGTGACTGAATAATTTGAAACACTTTCGCTCACCGACACGAAACCACACGAAACGTCGTATTTGGAGGGCATCCAAATCGTTTATCCGCTAAACTACAAAATTTCGACGATCTCGCTGGATTTCCGTTTCTCTCGCGCTCGTTACTTTCGTCTACGTACGATACCGTGCTCTATCGGGAACTAAAGCCACGAAACGGCGATAACTTTAGGGACCAGCTCGTAGAACGGACACGCGTCTTCATTTTTCGCTCCCCGTACTCCGTCAACTCCATAGAGTCATGATTACCGTAATGGCGGTTTATTAGCTGCGAGGGCGTACTCGTTGGACGAATTATAAGAACTGGTGTAACGAAAGACCTGGCATCAACAGGTAGGCCTTGCCAGGAGGATGGGGGCCCACGATGGGGGAGTGTCATTGCTCTAACATCGCTATCATGCAGCTGTTCCATGAGCTGAAGCAGCAGTTCCCTGCGCTCCCTGATCACATCGTTTCCCAGTGCATCGCCCAGGTATAGGTGCTCTTTGTCCGCCAGATATACTGCTCCTATGCTGGTCTCCTGGAGAACTCGATCCAGAATAACGAACGTGCATGGAAAACACCCGTAGCTTCCTTTCTACCTTGAGATCACGTTTTTCAAGCATCTTTTTTTTTTCTTTTTCTAAGCCTCCACCCTCCGAGGTGCCTCGTGATATTCGGTTTGGATCGAGTCTTTCAGGAAGGGCTCCCTGATTACAACAACAGTGTGCTCGTGACCAATTTAGAGAGATTTGTTCTGTTCCCTCATCCGTCATCGCTAAAAAAAGAATTCACAAATAACGACTAACCATATGCGCGTACCACGAGTATCATAACTCCTCGCATTTGCGAATTAACAGCACAGACTGTCTTTCCTTTCATTGCACGAGCGTGGAACCTGTGTGTATGGACGTCCTTTGTGTTCGCCGTTTGATTTTCTCCTATTTTTTTTCCCTTTTTTTTTATATAACTGCGTATTCAGGAACTATTGTATCTCTTAATCAGCAAAGATTGGCCGCACTAAACAGTTGTCTAATTCCATGTACTTGCGTCGGAGGTTCTGAATTTTCCAGTTGCCAGGAAACGAGTGTTTTTGCCTTCCTTTTAATTATTGCGACGCAAAAAATATTCGCGTTTCATTATCCCGGACAGACTGGGAAACCTCAGAACTATCCAGTGCGCCAAGGGTACGCGCCAAAGCCTGCAACACTTAACTCTTTGCGGTCTATCGTTCTCGCGGCAACGAGAGCTCCGATCACTTGAAAGAGTAGCTTAAAATCTGAAACCATAGACATGGTCCGTCGCTCGTGCCTTGGGTAACACCAGTCGGACCGCAAACGGTTAACTCGCGCATCGCTCCTCCAGGAAGTGTCTAGTCGAAACAACAACGCTGCCCGCGGTGTTTAACATCAGGAGTGGCTACGAAGAGGGGCACTTCCGAAGGTGAACCCCGATCACGGTGACGACAAGAAATCGGCTGACCCAAGGTGCATCTGTGCGTTGCAGAACAGCCACGATCGGGAGACATGCGCGAGAAGCCTCCGCGCCGCTCAAGAGTCACGACAGTCACCGGGCGTGTTCCTACCGGCGGCACTTTGCGGCGTTCTCCAGCAGCAGCAACAGCAGCAGTACCATCAGCGAGCGAACCACGTGGCCATCCAGCACCAGCACCAGCAGCAACGTTGTTGTCCGATGAATCAAGCGCAGCAAAGACCGCACAGGCCAGCGTCGCTGGACATTGGTATGGCGCGGCGTTGCCCTATCAGCTGTACACGAGCAGCCGCGATATCAGCGGCCAGCACTCCGTCCTCAGCACCCGCCGCCTGTACGACGCGCGGTTTCTTTAACGATTGCACAGGGCTCAGCGACGCGAACTGCCCTAACATTATCCAGAACGCGGGAAACGAGCCAGCCGGATTCGAGCTGAACGTGAACGTTGCCTGCAGTCCTGCTGGCAATCGCGGTACGCATACCTAGCTAAGGTTTCATTACGAGAAACGAGTCAGGATACGTTAGTACGAGGTGTCGTTCACGAAGAGATACGTTGAACGTAGATTTCGTTCGCCAGGCTGCTAGTTTTATCGTGGTGTCGCTTTCATTATTCACGAGTCGATAGGGAAATGCAGTACAGCCTCGCTTAAGAAGGAACTAATGCCTTGTTCGGGTTAGTTGTGTTGTTCGAGTAGCGCGCTTCGAGTAGTTAACTACTATCATTGTTTGTTGCGATAGCTTTCTTCAAATTCACACGGTATAATGTAACAATTCTGAATTCGAATAGAGAGAATTGATCCGAATGAGGCCTTATGGAAAAAAGTATATTAATTTATTAAAGAATTAGGGAACAATCTCTTCACACGCTACAAAGTGGTGATTACTTTGGAAACTGCTTTCATCGTATTGACAGCTAAGAAAGATTGAGAAACAACGATAGAGAATTGCTAAATTTTTCTTCAAAATTGTAATAATTTGATAATTATTCGATGCGAAAGCAGAGTTGATCGTTTATCCGAAAGAAGCGTGTACGACGATTGGTTTGTGCAACATAATCGAGGCTCTACTGTATTTTATTTAGATGACAATTTGTTAGAGGTGATGTAGCGAGAAAGTTATTTGCCCGGCATTGAAACCGACACGTTACGAATCGTTTTTCGCAAATTCGGTGCCGGTAGGTTGCAACACACGCAGTTGCGGTATATAGATGCGTTGATAAATTTGATGCAACTAGCTCCACATTTGCGCAGCACATAATCACGTTACGTACGAATCTATCGCGGTCGTATGTAAGTATATAAAGGGGAATTGAACAGGTTTCTGTCGCGTGCAGCGCATGGCTGCGATTTTAATTCCGTTTTGCGTTACGCCGTGGTCCTGCGCGGTGCCGATCCTGTTTGCCGATTGTATCGTTGAACGAAACACCTTTCGCTGTCGTTACATGCCGTCGACTTCTTTTGCTCTCGCCGATCGCATCCTCGATCGTCCAGTTTATTCGTGTTTGGTAACAGAACGCTATTATTTGTTTCTCTCTTTTCAATACTGCCCGACAATTTAGACTTTCGAACGGTGCCTACGATCGGTGGTGCCTGTAAACGAAGCGATCTGCTCCTCGATCCACGGACCCACTACGTCGAGCCGTTGCTGAACGTGGAGAACACGGGTCCGCAGATCGATCACACGCGAAGCTACACGTCGGTTAGCCTGACGCTTAGGCCGCCATCCTCGGAGCCGCAGCCTCCGATCGACATCAGATCGCAGGGCTCCAGTCTGACTTACTCGAGCTCCTCCCTGGATCCCAGGGGCTTTCAAAGTCGTCTTCAGATCAGCATAGGCGCGGGAGCCGTTGGCAGCGTGGCGGCCGCAAGGATCAGACCTCCGATGGGGCCCAACAGGCCCAACAGCTTGATACCACCGGTGCAAACCGGTCCTCAAAGGCCACCAGGTCTGTATTTATGTCCCTCGTCACGGTCCGTCTGTTCAAGAGACCAGACCGCGACGAGACCACTCCAGTACGTCTATCGAGATGGTACCAGAGGCGATCGGTTTGTTTAAACGCCACGCGAAAGTTGCAGGTCTCCCAGCAGGACCGCCTAGTCAATTGCCGAGACCCACGACGACGATGAGCGCCCCGACCACACCTTGCGTACCATCGACAACGAACATCGTCCCTCCCATTAGCCTTCCAACGACACCGTCAGGACCGACGACGACCTCGCCACCCTCCAGTCCCATTGGCGAACGTACACAGGCCAATTCCGATCAGAGTCGATCGCCGTTGAATCAAGGTAAACCCGAGCCACCGTCGCGCGTCTTTATACTCGTCGTGATTCGAAAATAACTCTTCGGTCCGGCTATTTTTATTAACGTCTATATATTTCGGGTACCGCCACGGATACCGTAAAAGCGGGCCGCTTTTGTTTTTTAGGTTCCCGTATTACAGGAATCGCGTACACGTATATTTACCTGCGAAAACCACTACGTCGCACATGCTAACACCCACGCATGTAACACTGGGAACGATATTTACGCATTCCTGACCCCACGCTCCATCTATACATAGCCACGCTTGCGGTTACTCTACGCGGACCACCTGATCCGCTTTTCCTCTCTCACGAGCACCGTCGTCTACGAATGTTGACGCGTTTCCCGAACGCCACAATTCCCGTTTCATGTCCCCTCTTTAATCGTTTACACGCAGTGAAACATAACGTCGACAAGGATCGCGGCTAATTTCTACCGATGGTATCGCGGCGGCCGCTCTGAACGCCGTCGCGGATGTACGCTTATAAAACGTGCTAACAGTGAGATGAGGATCGCGATCTTCGTCAAGTCGGACAGAAATTATTTCCCTACGAGCATTAATGTCGCGTCGACTGTACGCGCAGGTGGTTATTGACGATGATTATTTAGAATATAAATTAGAATACCTACAATGGGGCGAATAAATTTTGTCCGTATCTCACTTTTGATATGTCAGTCAAAGTCGTCGAGATTTTCATTTAAATTTAATGTGGAATTTAGGACAAGATTTAATAGAATGTACTTTATAGTTACCTAACATTTACATTTAATGCAAATTGGAGAGTTTGTTTTGGAAAGTATTTGCAATTGTGTAAGGTTTGTGAAGCTTATCCTGAGACTATTTAATATCTATTACTTATCGTTTCCAAAGAAAAATTGTGCTGTGATTGTATTCCTGTTTGTGCCTTTCGAATGCATTTAATACAATAGTTGTTAATTGTGGTACCACAGTGGCGGAACACCAAAGGACATTGGTCGCAGAACAGTTGGCAAGAAAAGAAAGACTCGCCAGGGAACTGAGGGCCGAGAAAGGACGACTCGAAGCGATGAAAAAAGAATTGCAATCTCTTACGAGGCCGTTCGATTCTGAGATGCCTCCACAGGTATGCTGCAAAGATAGTTAGTACTGTGATACGTAGTATAATAAACGTTATGTAATGACAATTTTGTACAGGAACTAAAAAAAAAGTTGAGAAGCGAGATCTATCAACTGCAGGTTGAGTGCGACAGACTCGCGGATGAAGTGGATCAATGGTCGGACCCGAGAGGTAATAATTCCGCTCTACCTATATACTTCACGTCGATACTTTTTCTAATACAAAATCCCATCGTTTTTCTTCTCTTCGTTATCACAGTACCTTTGGGTGAAACGAACGAAAAGTTTTATCAACATATTTATACCGGCCAGCCTCTACCGTCGAGGCCTGTCAGTTCTAATCCACCGCCTCTGCCAAGTCAGCCACCTGCCTGGCAACCGGAACTGACTGGTAACAATATTGACAGAGAAGAACGAGACGGACCTTCTTGGGTCTGTAAGATGTGCACGTTTAATAATCATCCATTGATGAACAAATGCGAGCAGTGTGACATGCCGAGACTGTTGGATCACGGAAACGCAGGTACGATTTCCAGAAAATCGATAGAGAACATTAGGACACGGTTCACACGGTTGGACATCGATCCATCACCTTCGCCGTCCCCGAAATAATGAAAGAGAGTGCCTTAACAGCATGTGTCTTTGCCTGTAACATTTTTGTGAGTTGACAAACAAATTTAAAAAGAATGATATTCTGCAAACAATCAAACTGGAGAGTATCCTCTCCGCACTACGATACTGTGATGGACTGCGCAACCAAAGGTGATACTACTTCTTCCTACTGTGAGGTATTTCTTCTCTGTGAATGAGAGAATTGTGTAACAATAAGCGTAAAAATGAACACGCGACACAAATAAAACAATTTTGTGACGTACTTAATTGTAACGCATGTACATATATTATTTCTTAGTTAATATACTTAAGAATAACGGAAACATCTTATTGTTAGCATAGGCATGTCTAATCTAGCATATTTTTGAGTGGCATTTCTCCTAATTATTAATAGATAATTTAATAATGCGTTGTGTTTTTCTTTGAACCGTCAATGAGTTGATATTTAATTTGGTAAGTTGTAAATTTTGAAATTTTACTGCTTCTTAATGATTATACCTATGTTAATTCTGAATCTTAGTCGTCGGTTCTAAATCTGTAACGTATGATTTGCAGGCGAGACTCAAGATATTCACATACGAGTAACACATCATCATAACTTTTCCCCAAGCCGTGAGTATTTCTTGAGATTTAATTTTTAATCTAGGGATAAAGGTATAGCATTATGTATGGCAAAAACAATATGTAACCTTTTTTCAGGAACAGTGCATAGTTGGGTGGTATGATATGTGTGCTACATTAGAAACATGAAAAACTGTATATAAATCATTATTTAAATTAAATAAAATGTTACTGTTATAGCCAACAGATCGGGAAAGAAGAGCAACAGTTTGAATAACTTAATTGAGTTTAATTTTCTTTTTTATTTACAAAATCAATAATATAGTTTGATTTTTTAAACATTGTAAGTACGAATTTAAAATTGGTAAACATCATACCACAAAGTATACCATTTGCACTTCTAATTATAGAATAATCCAATGACTTATCTATCGGTAGGCTGACTCCCTATTTGTATCAGTTTTGAAATACTATTTAAAATATAAGTTATTTGTAGTAACCCTTTTAGTATAATGTTCTTCCATTATATAGCTGTACCCCGCTCCAAGTTTAGCTTTGTTTCTCGCGTGTATTCACCGTAGAATCTCTCTAATTTCTGATTGAATTTAGCGTTGCGTTCGTTGATGTAATCAATGTCAGCATCGTCATTGTGCATTCTTCTTCTACTGTACTTATCTCTCTTTGCAATCCTGGAAAAACATACAAACGTTATCGTTTATGTACGTTACAATAAGTTGAAGTTTAATAAGTAATGCCACAAAATACTAACTGCTTCTCTAAATCTTCAACCATTTTGTCAATAGCCTCTTTCTTATCCTCGTGGAGACCATGTAGTATAGTGTTTCTATCACCGTAAAAGGCTGAACCCAATTTCTCCTTAACTTCCTCGTACGATTCCATGTTGGGTTTAATACCTTTTACTAGTCTATTATATTGACGAATTGCTGCCTGTTCGTAGTCTGAGAAACCAGGATCTGAATTCTTTTTATTCTTTTTCTTCCTCGCTATACGTTCCGCTTCTGTTGCGTCAATGTGAAGCAACTTTGTTCTTTCGTAATCTTCTCCCTATAAAACACGTAACACATTAAACTTTTGATCTTTCCTACAAATTTCACTTGTCATCAAATGGTACTTACTTTCTCCTGTGCAGCTTTCCTCGCAGCTTCATCTTGTATAATCCACTCCGCTTGCCTTTTACGCGACTCCCAATTTGAAGGCAGCTTATTCCTTTTGTCCTCTTCTATAACTTCTTTGTGATTTTGCTGTCTGGCCTCGTTCTACAAAATTAATATTCCGTAAAAGCACATTCTTCCAACTACTACATTCGAGGAAGGAAAAAAATATAGAAATTTAAAACCAAAATATTGGACTGCCTAGTTGCTCGTCGTTCCCCACTTACTCTTTTCGCGTGTAGCTCTCGTAAACGCTTCATCCTTTCGGCATGTTTCTCAGCAACCGACTTGTCGCTACTCCCAGCCTCGTTCTCCATCCTGAATTAAGACCGACTTGAATATTCACCTGCAAAACGAATCACTGACAGTTGTCGATGGCGTCAACGGATAAATAATAACACGAGAGGTTAGAATTGTTCCAAGTTTTTTCAGTGGTGGCAGCATTATCGGGACCGTAGGTTGCATCACGTCACGTATGCCGGACAGTCCGATAGATGTCAGCAAGTTACGATTCGTCGACGAAAAAGGCGAACTCCGTTTGCCCGACTTCCGTGGGTGGTGAGAGTCCATTGAAATTGATCTTCTGCTCACGAGCGAACGACAGCGCAATAAGCGGTACTCGTTCGATTCGTAGAGCGCGCGGTGGTATTGTCGTGGTCGTCGTCAGGCATCAAGGGAAAAGTCGAGTGATATCTCGTCCGTCGCGCCGGCAGAAGGCCGAGTAGGTACGTACTTACATACGCATATGTATGTACTACCGGCCGATCAGAAGTTGAGCGCCAAGTTAGCAGCACTCGCGAAGGTTCGCGTTTGCGCGATCCTCGACGGTGAAACGTGACACAGAATTGTACGCTGGCGGCGGCCAGGCCGCAGAGGAAAGTTCGCGCTCTCCGCGAACTTTTGGGGATTACCCGCGAAGCGCAGCCAGGGTGACGCGAAAACTCTCATCGAGGCGACTGCAAGAGGGATACGAAGAGATACACACGCGATTACCTTGTCGCGACACTCCTCCGGGCAAATTAATTCTCCCTAGACCGTTATGGAGACTCTCGAGTCCAGTCGCGTCTGTCGCCTTTGCGGCAAGCAATCCGGTATCTCGATTAATATTTTCGACAAGAATGAGAATCACACGAAGAAAATCAACGCCATTCTCCCGATCATGGTATGTCGTATCACTCTTCTCCCTTCTGCATACATACGTATGTATGTAATATTCGTATCATTTCGCTATAAATTTCACGTGTATTCGGATGCCCTTTCCCGATATCATACACGCCCCCTCCTGAGTCACCTTTCTTTGCCACGAATCGCGCTACGAACATGCAACAATGTTTCCTTCTAATGAACAATTAATACATCGTTCCCGAATTGATGCATTTTTCTAGACACCTTCGTGCATTTCGATAGGATATATTAATTACAGGTTGAAGCCTCTCGGTAAATCTGCTCTGAGCGTCGTATTGGTTATATTTATGATACTAAAAGTGAGGTTATTGTTACTTCGCGCCAACATGCCTCATAAACACTTTTAACGTATTGCGTAACTTCAAATCTTAATCGTTCCTTTTAGCCCTTTATTATAGATGGGATAAACGTTCTAGCTTTGAAAGATCCGAACAATTGAAAGTGAAAGAATATTATTAGATGTTAGAAGCAGCAAAACGGTCTACGTCCAGGGTATTATTGCATATTAATAGGGGTTGGTCGGGTCGTCTTGAAACCAGTTAGAACCAGTTGAACGTAACATATTTTATCATACACTTTTATCGCGCATCCTTTTTACATGGATCGTGCGTAATTTGGGGCAATTAAAGAAACGGGGTTAAGAAAAGTAACCGGGGTTATCATGTTTAATCATTTAAACATTGCAGCAATCTTGAGCCGGAAAGAATATTGTACACGGACCCTGCTGATCGAGATGTGTTCTCGTTATATATCTTTTTTTTTTTTGTTTCTTTTTCAATTAAACACCTGGATTATACAAACATCGGATCGGTGCCAATAAAATTTTACGATCGTTTCAGTCTCGCGCACTATCGCGGCGACGAGGAATTCATTATCCTTTGTATTACGTAGAATAGAATGAAAATGATATCATTATGACTTTATATCGTACAAAAATAAAACGATCCTTCGATTCCTTGTATTCTGAGCTTTCCTCGCGCATTCGTATACAGCACACGCCGCAGCATCCCCATCTTGTTCACTGCGAGCGACCATGTGATGTTAAAACGCATTCGCATCGGTTATGTATCCCGCAGGTACATGAAATGGACCTGTTGCCGAAACACATGTGTCACCGATGTAGCTACAAGTTGGAGGAGTTTCACAAATTCTACATCGACTGCCTGAGGACGGACGCAGACTTGAAGAGTCAGCTGTCCTGGATGCGAAAGGACGACTCGAAAGAAAGAGTCGGCGTACCGATGGTGCACATAGAGAACTTGAAAATAAAAGTGGAGCCACCGGATTACGATCTGTACAACGTGAACCCTATCGTCGATAACGTCGATTACATAAATTCGATGAGCTCGGTAACCTTCCCGGTGAACGGCGTCCAATCTAACGATATCCCAGAGCGCATAACGTACACGGCTTATACCCGTTGCGGTTGTTACTGTGATAAAGCGGACCAAAGCAATCAGACTGTATCTACGAACCGCGAAGACAGGATCTCGAGGTGTAACAGGGTAAACGACGTAAGATCGAGCAATGGTTGCGCCAACGAATCGGAGGCTGTAAAGGTACATTCTTTAGCTAGTAGAACGCTCGACAAGCGTTCGAACTTCGAAAATCCTTCCAGTTTCGCCGCGTCTAAGAGTAAAACTAACAGGCTGAACGGCGAAGCCTCGAGAGGTACGATCGTTCGTAATCTGAGGCCTAGGAAAGTGTCTGTGGACTATGCTGGGACTAGAAGGAAACCAGTTCCACCGATTTTGCTGACGAAGAGCTATAACAAGTCGGAAAACGTGGAAGTAAAAATCGCACCCTCGATCGATTTCGAGGTGAGACAGATCAAAGTGGAAAAGGTCGATGGTTACGAGGGACGTATCCTGAGGCCGAGAAACGGGACGATCGATTATATAGGACCGAAACGGAAGTACTCGAGGTCCGCAGACAAAAACCAAAGATCGCAGAGACGTGAATACCGATCGGACGAGACGAAGGTTCGGAATATCGCGAGCAAGTTGAAGCTACCGTCGAGGAAGGTGTCGAAGTCGTGCGAGAATAGAGTAAATTTATCTATAAAGGAGGAACAGCTGTCTGATCTCGAGGACATGGTGCTCGTCCAGTCGGTGTCGGCCGCCATGCTTTCGTTAAATAGAACCGGCGATCTAATCGAACAAATTTACACACTGCCTAACGATTGCGACGCGAATTTACAAAACGATAGAGTTAATTGTGGCGCGATCAGTTCCACGCGTCAAGCGAATAGTTTCAGCGTAGCCGAGTGGAAGGGCTCGCGACACTTATCGAAAAGTAAAGTGAAGTCGGAGAAGATCGACATAGATCGAATAAATGGGATAAACTGCCCGATAAGATATTTAAGAAGTCAAGATGCCTGTCTGAGAAGCGGCAAGATAAGGAAACCCAATATATCGGGTATATCAGCTGGAAAACTGCGAAGAAGCCTTCGAAATCTCACGACCAACGGCAGGACTCTCGACGCGAATCTGATGAAGATGTCCAGAGACCCTGTCATCGCGAAGAAAACAACAACGCCGATAAAACTGATCGATATCAAGCACTACTGCGAAGAGTGTAACACGTGCTTCGCCAACAAAGAATTGTTCAAACTGCACGACAATTGTTATGGTCATTAATCTTTTCATAAAATTGCGGGCTACGCGATATCGCGCGGTTTAACTTCCGACGAGATTTACGTAGCCCGTGCAATGCGTACAAAGATGAACGTGATCGAATTTTATTAGTGATTAATTATGATACGAAACCTTTATTATTATTATTCTTCTTATTATTATTAATATTATTATTATCGTTATCTTGAAATCCTTCAAGGGAAATTATAAGTTGTAACTATGTAATTATCTTGAACATATAGATATTTTAATATCATAATACTATTTTTATGAATGGAGATATACACATATATATGTAAATGGTTGTTGAAACGATTGTTAAATGAGAGTTACGACAAATGTTACGATGTACGCTTACGATATAAAGGATTCACGGATCGCCTTCAAAGTTTAAGATAAGATATATATATATATATATATATATATATATATATATATATATATATAAAGATATATACATATATTTTAAGAGATATCAGATATTCATATACACGCGATTGTGATACACAGTGTTTCAAGATGCTCGGTTTGCATTCATTTAACGTGCAATTAACTCATTGATTTCTTTTTTTATTTTATCTCGCACGTTGCTCTTATATTTTAATACGAAGTCAATATATTCATTCATCGTTTATTAGATCAATTAACGTATATCTGTGCTAAAACAGATTTAGTATTCGTATATCAATGATATACGAAGTGTATGTCGTTCGGCGTAATGTCGAATAGTTACGTTCGACATTCTTACAAAGAATGATTGAATTTATGCAAAATGATAATTAAAATTCTTAACGCTTTGTACTCCATACTTTTATACTTGTTAAACTTCGATTCTATTACTCATTGTTGTTGCAGGATATCAAGTGCACTCGTCACCTTCTTATGCATCATTCATTATTCAACGAGAAATGTTTTTTGCGATTATCCAATAATTTAACGAATAAAAAGTTGCAATCACTATGTAACAGTTATCCTCTTACACCGGTTAATCGATCAATAAGGCATTCTGACTGGAGCAGTAATAAAAAGAAAATTTACCCGTTAATTGTTTCTTTGTTATCTTATCTGTATTTATTTTTGCTTTTATCGATTCTATTGTATTATCATCTCGTGTTATTTATATACTTCCCCCCCGAATTGTTTTCTACGGGGTTTTAAAAATTATTTTACGTCACTGGACAGGTGAGGTCGCTGCGAGGCGACCATCGAGCGAATTAAAACTAACAAACAAACAAAAAGTACGCTGAATGTCAAACGATTTGAAAAACATGATTGTTTACATCACATAGAAGTATTATCAGTAAAAAAATCCGAATGTCTTCAAACCCGCAAAAGTCCCCTCGTTATGAGGATGTAAGTATATCGAACATTTTGTAAATATGTTAACCTATCTTGATTTCTGAAATACGTTTGACACATCGCTTATCATGCCATGTCTCATTAATGATTTTATATTTCTTGATACGTAATGATCTTAAGGATAGAAATGTTTCACGTCTTTCGTTTCCTTGAGAAAGAAATTCAAATTTTATACATGTTTAATTCATCTGCAGTTGATCTCAACTGAAGATGATACTCTGGGTACGTCTATTAGTCTTAGCGTGGGGGAGAATTCGATCAGAGTAAAGGAGAAACCTAAAGAGGCTAAGAAATCGCAACCAGAGGATAAACACGATGAGGAGAAATGGTGGTTGAAAAAGCCAGATACATGGCTAGAAGTTTCTCATGCTATTCAGATAGAAGCAAAGGCAAAACAATCCCTTTCACCTTCGCCGGATGTTAGTTCATCGATGAAAGAATTTCTGGAGAAAGAAAAAATGTGCAAAGTAATTAAACATTTGTCTGTTATAAAATAAATTTCCATGTAATTAATGTTATATTTTGTGATCTGCCTTTCATAGGCTATGCATGAGAATGAGATTGAGATGAAAGATAAGGATGATACTTTGTGCGATATTCTGGCTTCTGCAGCGTTTGACAAATACCCTTCCGATTTTGAGAGTAAGTACTTTGATAAGGTTTATTATAAATTATGATGTGTTTCTTCAAGATATTGCAAAGTTACTTTTCATTCTTTCAAATAGATGCAACTGATGAGGATATAGGTAGTATTTTAGAAGAAATGAGCAAGATTGCTGGAGCCCTTAGTCCGAATTCTGCTACAGATCGTTCAAAATCTAGGAACTCGGGCAAGAATCTCACAGAAAAAGAGAAATCTGTGGAAGAACTATTAGAAGAGGCGGAGAAACTTGTAAGAAAGAATAGTAGTAGTTTATCTAAGAGTGGTTCAAAATCGGACACTTTAGTACCTGACAACATTCAAGAAGATGTTGAAAGTCTTAGCAGAGTTAGGCAACTAGAAGCTGATATCTTTCAATTGATAGAAGAGGAGGTGCACAAGGAGACTGAGAAAATCAAAAAGAGCCCGAAGAATGAGAAGAAGAGGGACAGTAGTCCTGGCTTCGAGGTTTTGTATGAAAACGTGAACGCCTTGAAGGCTCCAAAAACTTTAGAACTTCAGAGAAGGAAATTTGAAGAACAGAAGGTAGAGGTGTCTAGTAGTTCTGATTTAGATGATCCTATTGAAAGGCATTCCAAGTCGGAAGAATTAAAGAGTACAAGAAAGGTGGAAATGGACAAGGATAATTTGCAGAAAGAAATAACTGATGTAGATAAGGACTTTTTCGAAGATTTATTGAGGAGGTCTAAGGAAAAGGCTGAAGGCGGAATGTCGGGCAGTTCGAGCTTTGGCCAAGAAGATTTTTCACACTTTTTAAAACTTTTGCAGGGGCAGACTGATAAAAAGGAACAAAAATCAAACGAATCTAATTCTGTACATTCCTTTCTTTCAAAACCTGCGGATGAAAGAATGTCTGTTTTAGACGGAGAGTCTGCAAATGATAAAAGTCCTGAATTTCCTGAAAAGGAGATTTCTGATATATTAGAAAAGGAACTACCTCAGGCAGATAATCGAAAAATCGAACATGAAATTGTCGAAACGGATTCTAGCGCAGGCGATGATGAACAAAAGCAATCTATAAATGTTAATAAAAGCAGCAACAATGAACCAATGATATATAATAAGAAAGATCAATCGTCACCGAGAAGTGTAACTCTATTAAATGATAAGAAAAAAGTAACTAATTCTAAGGAAGAATTGTATACGATTGGCCTTACGCCAAGATTAGAGTTATTTGCGGATGCAATTCCAAAGTTGTTAGCCGAAAAATCGACAGGTAGCGAAACGCAACAAAGCAAGGAACCTTCGGTGGAACCAAAAGCAACTGTGCGCAAAACAATCTCAAGTTCTGAGATTAAATCTAGTGGTAACGTCCCAATTTCTCAACGTGGTAACGTAGAGCGAAAATCCACCCACTCCGCTGGCGCGTGGAGTAGTAAATCACAGAAAGAGCTAAAGTTTTCCAAGTCTAAAAGTTACGATCAGATTTGTAAACCACCGCTTAGGACCTCGGTAGAAAATCTCAAATTAGGAAAACTCTCGGATGCTGCAAAGAGACCTGCTAATACTTTGATCAGACGATCGCCAACATTGAAACCAAAACTGCAACCTACGGTCAAGCCAATCACAAAAGTTTCCTCTAAGACCAAAACATCTTTAAAGCCAAAGAAAGATCCTATCAAGACTGGTTCCACGCCCACTTTGTCTTCCACGCGTAAAGGACCGTACCAAACTAAGTCGCCAGACACTTACGCGAGAACGATGGCTGGTGGTGATACGAAACAAAACTGGACACGAACAAACTGGGAAATTTTATGTCGCGAGGAGAGACAGAAGAATGCTCTCTTGAAGCAACAACTGGAGTCAGAAGTGAAAATGTACAAGAACCAAATCGATAATATGCGCACCTCCTTTGAGGAAGAACTGTTTTCTTTGAAGAAACAGAACATTATTTTAAAGGCGAAAGTGGACGAACTTTCGTTGAATGAGAAGCGTTTGGATTCTCGGCCTAAGAAGGACACAAAAATTGTACTTCTCGAGAAGGAGCTAGAGAAACAAGAGAACCTGATTCGAGCTTATGAAACGGAGAACAAGAAGCTAATGCAGGAAACGAAACGATTGCAGGAGGAAATGAAGCAGTTACAGAAACAAAAGAGTACTGTTTTAGAGTCAGGCAAAGTGCAGGAGCTCGCGGATAGAGTAAAGGATCTTGAGGAAGAGACCCTGAAGCTCAATCTCGAAGTCTCTGAGCTTCGAGAGAAGAATACAGATTGTGCGTTAAAAAATGAGGACCTGATGCAACAAAATAGTTTATTGAACGACGAATTGGAGATGTTCAAGGAACAACTAAGAACGAAGAACGATTTTATCACGGATCGACTACAGTCGATGACCACGGCTGAGTTAGAACTGAAGAAACAAGTTGAAGATTTAACGGTGAAACTAAGTTCCAAGACGGAACAGTTGCGGATAGTGAAGCAGGAGTTCGATAAAGTACAACAGAATGTGCTTCCGTTAGAAAAGGAGCTTCTAGAATTAAGAGTAAAAGAAGGGAACCTTCAGGATAAATTGCAGGTAACTAAAAGCCACGTGGAACGTGAAAAACAATTATCGCAGAAGCTCAAGGATCAGGTGATTCTGGATAACAAGAAGATTACTGATCTAAATAGACAGATTCGCGAAATGGAGAGAATACTCAAGAGGAAAAATCCAGATTCGGTGTCTGCGCTCATACTAACCGCGAATTCTGAACAAGAAAAAATTGGCGTGGAGAAAGTAAAATTATTAGAAGACAGAATAGCGAGTTTAGAGAATGAGGTCAAGGCAAAGGATGATTTAGCACAAGAAAGACTGGTTGAATTCCAGAAAAAGTTTTCAGAGGTGAAGGACAAGTACGCTGCACAAATAACAGAACTGGAGGAAAAACTTGTAGAGGCCAATAGGAACGAACGCAAGGTGTGCAACGACATGTTCACACAGACTGTATCAAAGGTTCTGGAGAACAAAGGAGTAGAGACTCTTAGAAAGGATGAAAGGACAGGATCATTCGAGAAGGAGGAGAAGAAGGATCAGAAGGACAAGAGGGATGTTAAAGGTACCTCGAAACCACAGAACTCTAAGGAAGACGCTTACCTCATGGCTACTATCCGTGGATTAAAATTGGAACTCACGAACAAAGATAGAGCACTCTCGAAACTCACGAAAGAGTTTCAAGAGTTGCAGAAAACGAACAGAAGACTGCAGAAGGAAAGGGAGAAATTGTTAAATGACAGGAGATCCATGAAGACCGTCGATCTCGATAAAATGAATCGTGGTATGGTATCTTCGGATTTAAAGTTGCTGACTTTGAAGTCTACCGAAGGAAATGACCAGAACTCGAACGTCTATCAGAATGGGCATGTGCCAGATACAAACACCCAACGATTATCCGCTTCTGTGCAAAGGCTTTACGATCCCATGCAGTATACAGAAAACGGAGATACAAATCTAGTGAGGAGATTAACCGACGAAAACGATATTCTTAGGGAAGAGTTGAGCAAGATGAACAAAGACTTTATGGCATTGAAGAACAAACGACTTCACGATCTGAATCTCTTGCAAGAGGAACACGAACGCGAAATGGCTACTTTACTGAAGGAGTACAGTGTGAAATTCGGAGACTCAAAAGTGGTAAAGTTACAGGTTTGTAGTATTACGTGCACTGTCCATCCCTATTTTGTTGTCTTTCCCTTAGTTGGTCCCGCTTATAAAAGTTTTGGTACGTAGTACTCCTTTTGCTTTAGCATTGTTTGATCAATATTGTATTCTAAAAAATAAAAATTAATAATGCCTGACAATTATATCAAAAGTACTTGTAAATATTGCAATTTAATCGTCTTACTTTTATTAATAGGGTCAGATAAATGCTCAAATGGCTGTGATATCTCAACTGAAACAACAAATTGAGAAGTTAAGGGACTATAAGGAACAGGTGATTGTCCTAAAGGCTGAACGGGATCATTTGGAGGAGAAAGTGAAAACTTTGAATGAAAAAGTCAAATACCTATCAACGCCTGTATGTAATAAAAACTACAAAGAAATCCAAGATTTGAATTTTAGAGATAAGACTGTAATTTTATTTCACATTTTATTTTCCAGAGCACAGAGCAGTTGCAGCTGTTGCAAGATAAAATAACTATTCTCCAGCAACGACACGAAAGCCGCGAAATGACGTTGCAGAGTTTGGTTCGAGATTTACTTAGGAATAGAACTCAGTGTAAGGATTGTAAAAATGAGAAGGGTAAAAATCGACAATTATGCTATTTCCGAAAAGAACTCGATCATATTCTCGGAATGCTACAAGAGATTGCCAATGTTCATTGACTCTCTAGATGAATTAGATAAAGTACGCGCGTAAAGTGGTGCTCACAAAATATCGATAAATGATCGACAGTTTCGAAAGTGTCTCGACTAGTCGATTATATCGGGCATTGTGATAATTCGTGTGCTCGAGTACATTAGAACGAATCTTATGTATTTCCTTGGAGAAGTTATCACGTTGTTGTAGACACTTTATATATGTATAAGCGAATGCACAGCCACCAAGTTTGGTCGATGCTTTTTTCTATCGACCCTTCCTCGAAGGCGACAAGATTAACTGTTTACGGTCGCTTTTGCAATATGTTTAGTCGTTCTTATCATAGGATACGGGAATTCAGTGAAGTCATATCGATCCTGGGAAAGTTCGCGCAAAATGATCGACTGGGATCACTGCCAAAGTTAAAAAAAAAAGTAATAATAATAAAAGACGAACAAATAACGAAGTTACCGTTTTATCGTAACTTCTCGTCTGCATTCTTTTTTGCCATTGTGCGTGTAACACGCATGGACAACGTCCGTAGTGAAGTAATAAAACTAATAGTCAAATATCAAACGAGAACATAGAAGTATTTTGATCTATATTTACTAAAAAGCAGACTTTTTATTTATCTAATAATGTAGGATTAAACATTGACAGGAAGAGAGAGAAGAACTTGACTGCTTCCAATTCCGAACTAGCTTTAGCCTTGTACTTATTGTCGTGATAATTTGATTGTTGTGGTTAGGTAGACCACAAGTATCTTTAAAAAAATGAGAGATGTCGTCCAAAGTCGCGTAGGTGTTAATTTTTTTACATGAGGCTTTTTCCAGGACATAAGCGTCGTGTACCGACTCGTTCGAGTAATTTAGTGTATTTATTTCTTATTTATATTCGCTCATTCTTCGCCATCAACGAATCCATCTATAATCAAGTCGTCCAATTGTATTATACATATAGTGTTTATACTTATACATTTTAGAGACATTCATTAAACTTTATAGCAATCACGGTTAATTCGGTGCATCCACGACGAACAAAGCACACGTGTACCGCACAATATCGACATGTCCTAGATGTAAGGATGTAAAATAACTTCGTTACAGGATGATCGTAGAAAATGATTCTTTGCTTTCAGGTTGTACCTGTTTTTATCAAATCATTGTAATCACACAGAGCATAATTACTTCTTCAAGACTGGATATACGTCAAAATCACTACATTTTTTTATAATTATTTTTAAGCAGAACAGCCGTAATGTACAAATTACGAGATTATGACTTTAATAAATTACTTCTCTTCTCCTCTTTTTGATTATTTAGCTTAATATACGCTTAATGTAGTACACGATTCCCCGCTGATTTCCTGGAGAAAATGCATATCTATTGGGAAAGTGGCTTCAGGGTGGTATATATGATAGCAAATCACAGTATTTAATTTAGATTTGAACTATTTATTCGGACAAAATATATCTTCTTAAATACATGCGATACATTTCTGTCTTTATGCAGGATACACACATCAGCTGTACATTAATATACACTTTTCTATTAAGTACATGGCACTAAAATCTAAGGAAATACTTCATTTGAACAATTACTATAAGCAGGTCGTAGAAGAGTAATGAATCATTGTATTCCTTTGGATGAGCATCTACCATAGAACAAGTTGCGGTACCTGCCACACATAGTTCCTGCAACAGATAATTGTTTTTTATTAATTTCCCATGAAACAAAAAAGTAGTCAGTTTCTAGTGCTCTATACCACAAACAAGATATTACAACTATTCTGGAAGAGCGGTATGGAATTCAAAAAATTGAAAATTTTAATATTAAAAGTATATTCCTTCAGAGGAGGGTAGTATTTTTACATTTTTACATTGTACAGAATGAATAGATATTTGCTTACCTAATGAAAGACTGTTTTCCATAGAAAATAGAGAGTCCATATACTGTACAAAGACCAATTATGAATGCCTGGCGGATAACTTCAAATGTCAGAGCATGGTTCATGGAATTTCCTTCTTTCAAGAAATTGGTGGTGCCTAATGTTGCCATCCTAGGTATGAAATCGTTGCTACGAATTAAGGTTTTCTCTAGTACAGCTAACGAATCCGTATTGATGGGTATTCTAGAATCGCGATGCTGGACTGGAAGTGGTGATAATCTGACGTGTCTTCGTAGGGAGGTTGAATCTTTTCGTGGATGGACGGAACGACTTCGTGACCGAGAATCGCTGTCTGTAGATCGAACGTGCTCCCTTTCTGCAGAGCGAATGCGTCTGACGTCATTTGAAGATCTGTCTAAAGAAGTTGCCGTGAAAACTGTGCGAATTCTGTCAGAAAGTTCTTGTTTTCTTTGGCTAAATCTATTGTCATTTGCAGAAATAGTAGGCATGCTGCGAGTTCGTTGTAACCGATTAATGTCGAGTCCCTGTCGTGATGAACGTCTCGAATCCAAGTCTCGTCGGTCAATCCTTTGCTCAGTAAGACGACGTTCGATTCTTTGTTCATTAAGTCTGCGATCAGCCATTTGTTCCATAAGACGACGATCAGTTCTTCGTTCCATAAGTCGACGACCAGCATTTTGATCCACAAGACGACGTTCCATTCTTTGTTCTTTGAGTCTGCGATCAGCCATTTGTTCCATAAGACGACGATCATTTCTTCGCTCTGTAAGTCGACGATTAGCATTTTGATCCACGAGACGACGTTCCATTCTTTGTTCTTTGAGTCTGCGATCTGCCATTTGTTCCATAAGGCGACGATCAACCCTCTGTTCCATAAGACGACGATCAACCCTCTGTTCCATTAGTCGACGATTAGCATTTTGATCCACAAGACGACGTTCTATTCTTTGTTCTTTAAGTCTGCGATCAACCATTTGTTCCATAAGACGACGATCAGCCCTCTGTTCCATTAGTCGACGATTAGCATTTTGATCCACGTGACGACGTTCCATTCTTTGTTCTTTGAGTCTGCGGTCAGCCATTTGTTCCATAAGACGACGATCAGCTCTCTGTTCCATTAGTCGACGATTAGCATTTTGATCCACGTGACGACGTTCCATTCTTTGTTCTTTGAGTCTGCGATCAGCCATTTGTTCCATAAGACGACGATCAGCCCTCTGTTCCATTAGTCGACGATTAGCATTTTGATCCACGTGACGACGTTCGATCTGTTGTTCCTTGAGTCTGCCATCAAGCACTTGCTTCATAAGACGACGATCAGTTCTTCCTTCAGCGAGTTTGCGATCTGTCCTTCGTTCCATAAGACGACGATTAGCATCGTTCATTTGTTCCATAAGGCGATGATCAGCTCTTTGATCCATGAGACGACGTTCGATCCTCTGTTCCTTTAGTCTGCGATCAGCTCTTCGTTCAATGACTTGACGATCAGCTCTTCGTTCCATGTTTTGACGATCAGCTCTTTGTTCCATGACTTGACGATCACCTTTTCGTTCCATAAGCCGACGATCAGCTCCTTGTTCCGTTGCAGAACGTTCAGTCTTTCGTTCCGTAAGTCTGCGGTCAAGTCGTTGTCCCATGAGTCGACGATCAACTCTTTGTTCTGTTATACGACGTTCGATCATACGATTCAGTCTGGAGTCAAGTCGTTCCATAACTCGACGGTCAGCTCTCTGTTCCACGATACTACGGTCAAGCCTAGTTCTGTCACGATTTTGAGATTCAACAGACGTAGATCGCCTTTCCAAAGTTACTCTA
Organism: Xylocopa violacea; assembly: GCA_963969225.1. Taxonomy (NCBI): domain Eukaryota; kingdom Metazoa; phylum Arthropoda; class Insecta; order Hymenoptera; family Apidae; genus Xylocopa; species Xylocopa violacea. The sequence continues at coordinate 31,201,519 of CAXAJV010000004.1, forward strand.
GACCGATCAGAGGAGACATCCCTAACTCGTCGTTGTTTCAAATCATTTCTAGATTTTTCAGACATCCTATCAAGTCGAGATTCCTGTCTTTCGCGAGCCAAGTACAATTTATTGTTCCTCTCACGTTTCTCCAAGTCATCAGCAGAGCGTCTTGTTAATCTGACAGTGGAATCTCTCCTTTCTAACGATCTGGCATCCACACGGCGGTCCAATCTACTGTCGCTTCGTCTTCGTTCATCGCTGACTGTTCGTCGTTCCAATCTAGTAAGAGATCTGCGATCTTGGTCCAGTCTAGAATCCCGCTCGATTGTCAATTGTACGCGACTTCGTCTGTCTGCGTTCCTTAGAGATCGGTCGTTCCTTTCTCGACGGAAATCGGTAGATGCCAATCTGTCTGTGGATCGTGCGTTCACTCGTCTGTTTATTTCGCGTCGCCTGTCTGAATCAGTAGACCTTAGAGACATCCTCTGTGCGCTGATATCGTCCAAAGTTCTCGAGGTAAGTGAACGGGACAGCCGAGTAGAGGGATCGGTTGAACGTCTTGCACGATTCTGGCTTCTGGTTCTGAGTTGAGGTTCTGAAGTGCGTCTGAAATCGTTTCGAATATTCATTTTCTGTCTGTCTCTGTTCGTGTGTAGTCGTTCCATGCTTCTGAAGTCCGTCTGCGACAGCGATCGAACTCTGGAGACCCGATCCAAGCTACGAGATCGAGAAATTCTGCGGTTGGACGGTATCAGGGAAGTTCTGCTGTCTCTAGTTTCTCTGGTTGTCTTCGAAATTCTGATCTGGTCTTGCTCGAAGCTTAAGCAAGAAGGCATCTCGGTGAAAGGGTTCAAGTTGGGGCAGGTATCCACGCTGCGAGGGTAATAGTGCGTTTAGTACGGTATATTTGAATACTTGTAATATTTTTAGCAGGGGGTCTTACTCGTGAGGGGCTCGGTGTTTCAGTTCTGGTCCTGCCAAACTTCCTGCTCGGCCTTCCTTGTCCCTGGAGACTAGACCTAGGGTCAGGCAGGCCAGTGACACTACCAGGAGGCCGACGTATCGCCAAGCCCGCACTGGCAGTGCAACGTACCTCGTACGTCGCATGCTTGGTATCAAAAGAGGATTTAATTCAGACTAGCAGAGGTTCCTAGATTTCTCTTAATTACCTTACTTTATTTTTGATGAGGTGAGATTATAAAATGTCTCTTAGAGCAATTTGCACGTTTTATACATTGTACTTAATATTCAAACTATTCCATGATTTGAACTGTCTTATACTTTTGATTTTCATCGTACTGATCAACATTTTTACTCATTCTAGAATATGAAGTATTCTTGAAGAAAGCAAAAGCGAGGGAAGTGAAGACAAAAGAATTGGTAATATCTTCAATAGTACATTTTATATGTTACTTACCTGAATATTCCTGTGTCTGGAGTAAAAAGCGATCCAAGTGGTCCTGGAGGCTTATTTCTTCTGCGGAGGTCTTCGTGTTCTTCCTTGGAGCTCCGGAGAGCTGCTGATGCTCTGTGCTCCAAAGCACCGAGCTTTTATACCCGTTCGAAGCCACCGCAATTCGATACTAGTTCAATTCAGTGCTTATCAGCACCGACCACATGGGACCCTATATTTTCCGATACGTGAAAATCACCGTGAATGAAATCGGGTCGATGCGTTGAGTGAAACTATTTCAAACGTCGTCGTAATTGGTTAACCATCCAGAAAATTGCGAATTGGACTATCTGGGGCGTGTGGGTGCGCTTCAAAGCAGGTTCGCAGATCGGCTACAGAACAGTCTGGATCCAGTTCTTTTGCGAAACGTAGCCACTCTAAGTTTTAACGCTCCTTTGGTACGCACCTTTGCTTTCGTTCAGGTAATGATTCACACTAGGTATAGTTTTTACAGATTGGTTTATTTTTTTATACAAAATTCATATGTATAAAATACAGGAAAGGCTTGTAGCGCGAACGTCTTATAAATATGCGGGTGGTATATTTACATTACATTACACTGTGTATATTATATTTATATATATATATCTATTTATAAATCGGACTGACAAAATTTTTCGAAAATTTTGCCGTCCCCCCTCCGCGAGGGGAGAATATGCCCGTAATTTACTCACTTGTACGTTTTCGCTCGTTTTCAGCCTGTTTCGAACAGTTCCGATTCGTAAGCGAGACCAGCACAAACACGGATTAATTATTAATGTACAGTCGACGAGTTGTGTTAAAAAATAATTGAACACTAAGAAACGACGATCATCGTGACAATAATCGTAAGTAACGCGACATGCGTGAAGTACGAGCTTCTCGAAGCACCGGATAGTGTTGCTATTTCACTGCACGTTGTCTCATTTACCTCCGGCAAGGCTGTGTAGTTTGGGAATGTTTGGATGTCTGCTGGCTGCAAAGGAACAATGAATCAGCGATCGTGAAGTTTGAAATGGAATTCGTAAAGGTTCGACTGGGATTCAACTCACGAGAGCAAGCTTATCGTCCCTCTTCCTGCAGAATGTCATATGTCTACCATGATACAGACTCTGCTCGATGGATCTTGCGAGAAGTTCCTCGGTCCAAGGTAGTGCTAACATGTGTTCTGATAAAGTTCGACCTGAATTGCGAGCGATCATGATTAGACAGTGGAAATTAGGAACTGAAATAAATTATACAGAAATAGTTATTCACAACATTCACCTCTGAACTCTTCAGGTTCTTCTATGATTAGTCTAGAGAACACATTATCATTATCGGTTTCCACCGTGTAGTCTCTCATAGCCCTTAACGCTGACTTTGCCTCTTTTATAAGATCTTCGTCGATTTCTCCGCTTGGTCTCGTGGCAGGATAGATAGGAAGCTGTTGTTGACCAGAGTAAGGAATCGTTACAGAATCAGCCCTGCAAAAATAATCAATAATATTAAATGAATGCACTGATAAGCTCGTTTATTGTATGCAGGTTTTTGCTGCCTAATTACTTGCCTGGTTGTCAGGAAAAGCTTCTCCAAGTGGTCCATAGTTACACCTTTGAAACTGTACACACCAAGGGTTTTGAACAAATGTTTCACTGGTGTCATACTGTAGCAGGCAGCAAGCGGTGTTCTTGGATAGTGTACTACGAAGGCCAGACACATTTCTTGAGATGCGGCATATCCTCCCAAAGTAGGCTTTGTCCTGTCCAGAGTGCCGTAAACGCATTCAGCCACCAGTTCGTCTCCCGGAAGTACCTTTACCTCCTTTTCAAGGGTGTGAGACTGTTGGTACTCGAAGTCGAAATGGTTATCCTCGACTATTCTGGGCAATTCTTTGCCTTGGCGAATGTGCTTCAGACTCAGTCGTCGTCCAGCCAAATGGGAATGCAAGACTACCGATACGATGTTCACGCCATCCTCAGGGAACATCTGTGAAAATATTTTGTAGTCTAAAAGTCTATAGAAACGAGACAAAAAGTGACAAAACACTGTTTCTAATTGTTTCACGCTTTTCAGGATCGACAGAGAGATGGACCATCTGGAGGATATAGTGATTGTCAAAAGAATGGTACTCACCGTGTTCGTACAATGAGGAGTACAGTAACCTGCCGTAGCGTACTCCTTCTGTTTCGGAGGAATCAGGTGAAGAGGACTCACAGCAACGCCAGCAACAAGAATTCCAGCTTCCTGCGGGCGAAGTTTCGGAGTCAGATGAAGACGAACTCCGCTACTGTCTACCACCTTCTTCATGCTAGGATTATTATAGTGCACTTCTAGCATGTAATAAGAACCCTCGGAATGTTCTGCGATGGGAATGCCAACGTGTTCCGGAAACCATTCGCCTATAAGACACATCGTATCGTACAACCATCGTGCGTTTACCACTATTATTACTTCCACAAACGTTACATTTCTTCTTGTACTCTACCTCTGCTACCGCGGGCCCAAGCTAACACCGGTTGCAAACAGGACTCCCATTCTCTGGGCATTGTGGGGCTATAACAAGGCGCACCGACGATCCTCGCGTGTTGTCCCAAGATGGGTAAAGTCGAGGCACATTCGTACAGTATTATGTGATGAACCAAGTCTTCGTTCTCCTTCTCTACCAGTGGCGTGTACTGTAAACGGAGAATTCGTTCCTGTTTAACGTTTCAACGTAACAGCAGTCGTGCGAATTCAGCGAAACCGAACACAAGGATCGGACAACGGGAGACAGTTTTGGAATACCAGATTAAACGTCTAACTGAGAAATCTCGTCGAGCGGATTCCATTGACAATCCGAGAACGTTTCGGACACGGGATGACATCATTCCGCGGCCCTTCTTTATTCTAATGACGTCCGTCGACACGGTGCCATGTCCGGCATGAATGACCGTGATTCGTGAAGCACATACGAATCAGGCCCAACCTTATGGCATTCCTCTGTACCCTCCCCTGTCGTACACGAAACTTGTCCGCGAATGCCAATACGCGCGTCTGTATCAAACGTGTCTCGATGAATTTCGATCGCTTACCCCGATCATGTGGTGCTTCTCTTTGTGAGGCGCCTTGAAGATTTTGCACCAGTAGGTGGTGTCCACGTTGTCTGAAACTGGGGGCTATGCATCAAGAGAAACACAATTAACAACAATTTCTGGTACACAGAATTAACCCTTGAAATACCCGGAAGCATTCGATCCTACAAGTCGCAATTCTTTTAACGCTTATTTACGCAAATCAAATTGATGCTGACGAGTTCCAGGTTTACGATTAGACTTCTTATCGAAAACTTGTCAACTTGTGGGTTCGATCGATGACACAGGGCTTAATATTTCCGGGGTTAATCAAGAACAAACTTACAGTTTCATTGTACTTACCTGATTCAATTTTACGTCCCAGTGTTTGATATCCTGGAGGTCTTGAGGAGGTGCATGAGGAGCAGGTGTCTTCAGCCTTAAAGCTCTGCCGCCACGCTTGTCACCAGGCCAGACGGCCGTGTTCAATTCGGGATCACTCGAATGCAGCGCCCAGAGGACTCGGATCGTATCACCCTGCGACAGTAAACAACGTCTTGTAACGATATTTGCTGGAAGTGTCGGGCGGCTCGATACAAGGAAATAAGTTCGTCAAGAAATATTTTAATGGGCTCGACGTCATACTGGTTAGACCCGCTGTGACTCGAGGATGGGAATCGTCGAGAGCCACGCGGACAGCATGCTAAACGCCTAAATATCGCCGCGGGAATTCGGCGAAGCGAGGTCTTAGGGCCTCTTAAAGTCGCGGGATCCCACTCCTGCCGGGCATAAATCGAGAAACAGAGGAGGCTCTCTGCGAATTCTACCGGGGCTCCTGTCTCTACGTTGTAAATCTTCCTGGCTCCTTCCAATTCCCATGCCTCGCCAGGTGGAATCGAATATCAGACAATTTGTTCCCTTGTCATTCATAATTACTCGAAGCAGAGTCACGATGTAATTCGACTCCTCTATATCTTCAACTTTATCGGTGTACCACAACGGAAATAAGGGGGAAGAAAGAAATGTCGCGTAATTAGCCAAGAAAAAAGGTCGAAATACTATTGTATTTTTTATTATATAGTATTCATTAGACAATATTTGCCAAATCAACAAAGTATCTGATAAGAATAGTCGGCCTAAAACACTGTCTTTCTCTGCCTGACAAGCATATTTGAAACGCAAATGGTTAATACCGTTCTTTATATTCGTAGGCTTACCGTAAGCTGATGGTCCTGCGGATCGCAGGTCTGCCAGTTTCGCGAGAAGATCACGTACGTGTGAGTTTCGTTTTGCGAGCCACCCAGCACTTTGACATCCTGAGACGTGTCCGTGACCAGGGCCGCTTCTGGTCCTTCGATCCCATGCGAGTCCTGAAATGAAACAAAAAGGAGTAGATAAAACCATGGACGCACACAGGGTGAACGTACGCGCGAGACGTGCCGGAGGGGACCTCGAAACACGCTGATTCCTCGTCTTAACGAGATCGAGAAGTTTATCAGGTCAAGCGAGCGCCAGGTGTATACGTTTGGGGACTCGCCGAAACTTTCTGTCAGGCTCGATTCGTTCCTCTCCGCTCCTTCTGTACTTTCTCCTTTTTCATCCGCCAAAATTGTTTCAGGTCGCTCGATTTGGCGAAATTCACGCAAGGGATTCCGTCTTAAAATCTCACGATCACCACAATACGTTACTCTGCAATACCGGCTACTTCGTATCCGGTTTGCAATCAGAAGAGGAAGAGGAAGAGTTTTTGTCAACGAGTTTTATGAGGCGTGTAATGAATTTATCAATGATCGTAATATATCATCGACGATACATGGAAGATAAATAACGAAGACGCGTTGAAACGTTCTTTAACCAAAGGAAAAGGGAGCACCGTCAAGCCGTGACGTACAGAAGGGTTGCCGCGGGCGTTTGGGTCCGTTGGATCCTGATTATCGTTGGGCGCTAAACATCGCAAGAGGCCGAAGGGAAGTTCTCTTCCTGCTAGTAATGAATCGAAATAATTGGCCGACCATCGTCACGCTCGGTGCGTATTTTGTAACGAGCACGTGCAAAGAGGAAACGGTAATAAGGTGGCGCATGTCGCGAAACAAAAAGTAAATTATAAAAAACGAAAGGATCGGAACCAAGAGAAATACAAAAGACTGTTAGACCGATAATCGTGCGGTTATTAAATGGTTATCGAGCAAATCTATCGTTTCAATTTTATAAACTAAGCGATAGAAGAGTAAAATTTTGTGAAATTTTCAGGTTCTTGGCAAAAACTGATGGAAATCTTCATTCGAATTATCATCGACGAGAAAAATGTCGAGTAATCTGCACGGCGAAATGATTGTGCGCTCGTCGATGTCCTAGAATTTCAAAGGATGCAGAATCTTAGCTGGTTCTCGCATCGAGACCTTCGACACTGCCTTCACCTAAACGGAGAACTGGTTTCTAGCGAAAATACACCCAAGAGTTTATCGGCGAAGAATCGTTGATTACAGCGCGAGTAAACGTGCGTAACGATCCTCGTTTAATTAGGATCGTTGGTAATTCGCCGTTCGGGTGGAGTTCTTGTGTGTTCTCACGGAGTTCGCGGGGGTTTTCTCATGGCACCCGGATATTCTCATCGTCGCAGGGCTAATTAGCACGTCCCTGGCATTGCTGGATGGTGATTAAAAAAAAGTCGCGGATCGTACGGTCATTTCTTGAACCGACACGGGGATCGACTCGTCGCGGCGAAGCGTTCCGATTGCCGTGTAATTTATATATTGGTAACGTCGAGGAACGAGCAGGAAAACCGTTCTCTATTTTCCAATGTCGACCACGTTTAACACGGAGAACGCCTTGATGATCGATCGCGGGAAATTACACGAATGATCATAGAAGCCTGCGTGGATGCCTGGTTTCTGTAACTGAGTCACGAAGCTGACAACAGGGAAGCTGCTCGGTTCTCTCTCGTCCTCCTTTCAGGAACAGGTTTCTCTGGACTTTTGCAAGCAACAAATGCACGCGAGCGGGACGGGTCGTCTCGACTAGAGACCACGGCGGAACGTAACGAGGCGGGGGAAATTTGTGAAAAGTCCGTTGGTGAAGTTCGATATTACCTGGACGAAACCAGTCGGCGATGCATGGGAAAAGAGGCACACGTGCGTGGATGCGGAAAATTAATTCGACGGATGTGACGTCATGGATCGGTACTCGCGTTTCCTGTGGGAGTCTTCCGAGAAACCTGTACGTTTCGAGAGAGAGAAACCCTCTGCTTTATCCCTTCCGATGAACGTTCATTAAAACTATGTTGCTCTGTACAGGGTACCGCGGAATTAACGACGGACCTAGAGGAATATTTGTAACCCGGCATCTATCGGCACGTACTATCTTGAGAAATAGTTTCCGATCTATATGTATACGCGTCGCAAAAAAGGAACGGTTCTCTTTGTGAACCCGGAGGATCGTGTCGGTTCCCATGGGCCGGGAGTTCCGAAGAAAAAGAGAGAAATTCTCTCATGAGGCGCCACTAGGAGGACGATGCTTGCCAGGTGTTTTGAAGGTAGAGCGTCCTCTTGCTTTCCCTTTCCCTCTTCTTTCAGGGACCATTTCGGCTGTATTCCTTTCCCTTTTTTTCTCCTCGTCCTTCTCCCGCCGCTTAATCTTTCTTTCTACCCTCTACGCCTGTCTCCCTCGTACTTTTTCTCGTCTCCCTTCAACACTTTGTCCGGGGACCCGACTACTTGGCCCCTCTGCGCTCCTCTTTCTCTCTCTCTCTTTCTCCCTTCTTTTTCTTCTTCTCCCGAGATTCTCCGCCTTCATTCTCGCTTGGTCTCGGGCTACCTCTCCTTTTTCTATAGTGGCTCTCCTTTTTACCACCTGGCAGAACAGCAGCTGGTAGCGCAAAGAGATCCCTCGAAGGGGATAAAAAGGCCTCCTATCGTCCTAAGGGAACACCAATGTACCATCTACCGTTCTCTAAACAGCCTCGATCAAATAGTCCGCAGTCGGAACGAGGCGTCTATGTATTTTCTAATCGCTGAGAAAACGTTTGTACAGTCTGACGGCGCGTGTCCTTCGTTAACGTCTTTCACCGAACAAGTCGTAAGAGACGAGAATGTTTAAGGATTCAAGCGTCGCAAAGGAATTCGAACAATTTCCAATTAGCTTTTCCAGAAATGTTGGCCCGGAGTATGTCCTCGTAAAATATAGCCGGTTTTCAGCGTGTCACTGTACCGTGTCGATCCGGTTCTCACGTGTTTCGCCGGGTACTGAGAAGGATTACGCTCAATTACGCTCACTGGGTCGTTATGGTTGGTTTTACGACCGTATGCAGAATAGTAATCGACGAATTAAAACGTAGTGAAATATGATCAAGTCAAGGTTCGCGTTCTTGACTTTTCCTTTCCCTCTCTGGAACGAGCATGTCCGATTTGTTTAGCAATCTTGACGATCCCCGGCGGTTTAGATTCCTCAATCGTCTAGTCTTATCTCTGCTTCTCTTCCGCGCCTTATCAATGGCGACTTAGCTTTCGTTCCTCTCATTTCTCTCGCACGATGGAAGTTGTTTCAGAAATTAGTTCCCACGAACCAGTTTCGCGCTCGTTCAACTACTATCAATGCCAAATCATGTTTGCTCAATGAGACACACCTCGAGCTCCAGATTGAACTAAGAGAATTGAGAGATAAAAATTGTAATGTATCCAAATTGTAATCGATGTCATTGATAACTGCTTCACCTATTTTTTTCAGAGTACCTTTTGATTACTCGTGGAAGAAGCTTCATCGTGTTGAACGAAGTAGTCACTTTTGGAGGATCAAGAGTACACTTGTTATGAAGTGTGAAAGGAGTCCCATACAATGAAGATATATGCAACTATTACATTAATCTTAATCCTTGAATCCTCCTACCCTTTTAATCCCACGATTTGGAGGGACGAAGAGAACAATAGCTCGAGATGAAGTGATAAAACCTTTCGAAGGAGCCATAAGAAGAAATAAAAGCAACATTATATTATGCATGCAGAATGTTAGACAAATTCTTGATATCGTAAAGGTATCGACACCCTTTTTCGCCTTTAGGGGAAGTTGTTTTCTTTCCTCTTACAGTATATTTAGTACTAAACTCGGCAGCAGTGATTAAATAGGCTTTCTTTAAGTTGCAGGATATTTGATGAATGAAAATTGGTTGACAGAAAGTGTAAGACAATCAGTACAGCAAAATATAATGTGGAAGTTAATGAAAAAAAAGAGTAGTGTACGTTCATCTATGCCCCACGTGGCTCTTTTGTTGGGCCACGAGATGAACGAAAGATTGCGGGTTAGCTACATTCCAGATTCACTTTGCAAAACGTGCTTCCCTGTCTGTAATAAATTACGATTGTAATCGTCGAATGTACGCATCCTGTACACGGCGATCCTGCTTAAAATATCCTGCTTACGGCGAACAACTTAGCGATTGCTGAATTTCTTGAATCTTCCTTGCTGTTGGAGCCAACTCCGCTGTAATGTTCATTGCATCTGCAAGGATTGCATCGAAATTTGAAACAAGTTTGATGGTGGTTTCTTTCAATTCACCGTTCTTTTTTCTGTCCTTTTTTTGTAACTGTTTTTTTTTTCATACATTTTCAGAGTGGAAATGGAGAGAGGGAAAGAGAAAGAGTACGCGGAGTATCACGTGTCAGCCGATTCATTGGAGTCCGGGACCACTTTTCATCTTTCTTCGCAACGATGTTCAAAGATTCGCGTAGCCTCCTCCCGCCAATGTCTGGAGGCCTTGACTGGGCCCCTTGGAACCAACTCCCTGGACACAACATACCTATGCCGAGAGGGACCTTCTCCCTTCCTTTGCACAGGTCCGTGGTCCCCATCCCCTCGTGTATTCGTCACACATTCAGTCACGCAACGTCTCGCACACGCTTCCCTTCGTTTCGCGTGTAGAACATACGTGTATAGGTGGCATCTGTGTCCGCGTCGCGCACACACGTCGCTATACCGCTGCCTGCGGCATTATTACCCTGCAGGCTGCTCGCGAATTCGAATTTACACGGGGCAGGTTTTGTAGCCCCTGCACGGAAGACACTTATCCTCCGAATGTGTAACAGAGTAAACGACTCGACGACCCGTGACAAATTGCGAAATCTCCGGTCGACGTGTTTCATCAAATGTCGTTGATTCCTCTAATTCAATTCTCGTCTTTCAGGATTCCCACCGAAATTCGTCGAGTCATTCGTTCGTTCCACCGATCCACGGTGGATCTCAACGATGGATCTCGAATTCGTCAAGGCAGAAAAGACGAGAGAAGGTGAATCGAAGAGAGGCAGAACAGAAAAGGCCTTGCTGCCCTCCCTGGACGTAAATTTATCACAGCTTTATCTCGACCGCTGGAACGACGTTCGTTAATTCTCCACCGGCCGTTCAGACACTGCTCTTCTCCCACCTGCGTTCTTCGGTTACGTTCTGATCGACCCTTTTTTTTCACTCTAACCCTTCGTCTTCGCGGATAAGTATCCGGTAAATCGAGACGAAAAATCACGGTTTAGATTTCGACCTCTACTAGTTTGCATTCGTCTATTTAAACCGCGAAAAGGCTATGGCGCAGTGCAGCTTTCAATTTTTTTTCCACTTTCAGTCCGTATGTCGTGAATGCTAGATGATTTCCTAGGAAGTAAGTTCTCGCTACAGAAACGACGATGCACGCTCTGGACGTTGGGAACATAAATTTAATTAAGATTAGGAATTCAGAGAAACCACAGAGAAGGAGAGAAAGGGAGGAAGAGAGAGTAGAACCGATAACCAGTTCCTCTTAATCCTTCCTACCGTTGAATAGGATCCCCGACGTTCACTTTAATCTCAATACTTCCTCGTGAAGTTTCCTCTCACGATACCAAGTTATCTTTGCCGTTAATTTATATGTGTTTTTTCAACGCGAGGCTACAAGACTGTTCTCATGAATAGGCAAAAGGTCCACGAAGTGGCTCTGAAAATCCTGCGAGTTTACGCCTTCCTTAACTATTATTATGCATCTTGGAGAGAGAAGAAAATTGACTCGAATCTCCCATGACGCATTAATTAAACGAGCCTCATTAATACAGATCGTGCGAGTGAAACCGAACTACGACTGGGGGATCCCTTTCGAAAAGGATTTGGTCACGCGGTAGAAGGGGGTCCGATACCTTAACTCGCAATACCCCCTTTGTTTTCTTCTTTTTCCTCTCATCCTTCTTTCAGCTTCGCAGGTCTTTCAGAATGCTGTTTCGACCTCCCTTTCTGCCCCAGCCACCTTCTTAATCTTCCTTTAATTCCCTGGCTTTTCGTTTCTTCAGCTCTTTTTCTACCTTGGTTTCTTTTCGTTCTTCTCTTCTTCTTCTTCTTCTTCTTCTTCTTCTTCTTCTTCTTCTTCTTCTTCTTCTTCTTCTTCATCATCGTCGTTGTCGTCGTCGTCTTTGTTGTTCTTCGCTAGGCTTTTTGTATTCTTTAGATCCCCCTTTTCTCACTGCCTTCTCTTCTTTGCCAGCTCGTCGATAGATCTTCAACTGTCTCAGGCCAAGGAAAGAATCGCGAAAAACTTGCCAGCCCATTAAATCTTCGTCGCTGTTTCGAATGCAGGGACGCGTTCGCGAGATTGCGTTCATAGCAACCATTCCACGTCAAAGCGCACCAGAATTGCTGATCATAGTTATCGGTTTCTTTCGTACCCGCAGCGTTTGTTAATAACTACCGTATAAACTATCCATTAATTCTAATGTATAATTATACGTTAGAAGTTAAGAAGTATTTCTTCAGCTTTAATATAAGCGTGAAACCAAAGAATTATATTTAAAGGTTGAGTAATCGAAATAGATACTCTCCAAATTGAACAGCGGTGTCATACACGTCAGCTGATTTTGTTCAATCTCTTATAAATTTAACGTTAAATACTTTAAGAACTTCCTTTCTTGAATTTTAATACAAGCGTGAAACCAAAGAATTATATTTAAAGATTAAATAACGATGACATAAGCGATGATATACACGTCAGCTGAGTCTGTACAATCTTTTATAAGTTAAACATTCTGAAAACTAAAGTTAAAACCAGTTAAGTTCCACGGGGTCATCGACACTTGACGCGAGTTTGAAAGAAACAGATAATCGCGATTGTAATTCTGCACGTTACAACCTGGAATGGCTTGTGTAGGTGCGTCGTGGAATGACGTCTTTCACCCACCCTTTCTTCCTCGTTTTCTATCAGTTGCGTAACCGTTACAGTGCCACGGGCAGTCTCAGAAATCCGGTCCAAAAATGCCAAGCGAGCAGATTGCACTTCTTTCCGAACGATACGATAAAACGTGACCACCGTGGTAATTGAACCGTGTAGAGTAATTAAGTAGAATGATAGCTATCGAGGCGTTGATTACACAGAGATCCATCTCACGACAAGGGTGGAAACACTGGGTATAAACTCGGTGGTTAAGAGGCAGAGAAATGTTAAGTAAAAGTACAAGCTATGATAATTGAATTCCCAGTTTCGAAACTGTATGTTAATGATTACTGTCGCTTTCAAAGTAATCTCTTTACGCATCTACACGCTTAATTAGAGGTGTCCCCGTTTCTGGAACACTGCTGAATCTTTTATCAGAGGTATCGTCGTCTTTTTAACGCGTTCGTTCGTTCTGGAAAGAGCCATAAATCACGGGGAACAAAAAAAGAACTGTCGATTGATCATCGTTGCCCGATGCAGCGGTACGTTTTGGCACGGAATACGAATACCACGTCGCGCGAGGCCAAAAGTAAAATGGTTAATTGATTCCAGGAGAATTGATCGCAGACGGCAGCCGATGCGAAAATAGAAACGTGCATAAGACTCGAGAAATCGAGGATCGCATTGAGATACGAAGGAAACGAGTTCTTCCCACGCGATTAGCGTCGACGGTAAGCAGACTTTCCAGTTACATGCTCGATTATTCTCACGCATCCTAATCACCTCTTTGCTATGCTAATTGATGATTAACACACGGTCGCACGATGCAGGTCAATAAAACGGAGAGTTGCAGAAGAGATTAGCGAATTGATTTCTCCGAAGATCGGAGCTCTCGGGGCTATCGATCATCGGGGGGGCCATCGAATACCTTTGGCGAACCAGTCCCTCATCGATCACCCGATGATTGAGATCGAACGGTGGACTTACCAGCAGATTGGCGATGTGCGTCTGATCGTCGACCCAGGCCAACAGGATATCAGCCCCCTTCATGTGGTTCTTCTCGTTGAACCCGATCCCAACGTATCCCAAGGTCTTGGCGGTGACCTTGAAGGTGACCATCTCCTCGTCGGAAGGATCCCACTCGAGGATAACTTCGCCGTCGTCATCCAGCTTTTCGCGTCTAGTGAACTTTGGTTCTTTCGCGCTTCTTCTTGGCCTGTTGTCCACGATTTCGTCGAGATCGATGTGCCTCGATCCACGAAAAAACTTGGCTAACTTGTCAAGCGGTGGGACGTACTTCTTGGGTACACGATCCCGTGACTTCGGAGTCCTCTTCAAGACGGGATCGGGAAAGTAGTTCGAACCCATTGCATCCGTCTCGCCGATGATCTCGAATTGGGAATTACCGTCGATCTCGTCGTCATCTTGAGAGTCCACCATTTTAGTGGTCTCTTCCCGAGACTCGGCCATTGGATCCTCGATTTCGATCGTCTGTCTGTCGGACAACGCTGTATCGTTGGACCTCGAAGGCTCCTCGTTCGAGAGCTCGACGTCGAACGCGTCCATAGCCTCGTTGATCTCCAACGTTGTCATCGTCGTTTCCTCGGGCTCCCTGATAGCAAGGATTCGAGTCGCGTTGTTCACCAGCTCGTGTTGGTCCAGGTCTAGATTTTCCTCCCTCGAATTAGGAAAGTCCAAACCGTCCTCCTTGTATGGGATCTTCCTCTTGGCTTTCCATTGCGCGTACCACTCTTTATCAACGTCCAGGCGCTGCTTCTTGAACGTACCAACTCTTAGGAACGGTTCCTCCCGTACGCCTCTCTTTATCCTGGATGTAATGTCTTTCGGATGATGCCTGTTCCTGTAGGCTAAAGTTCTCATGGTCTCGTCCATATGCTGCACGTACAGGTCCAGTAAGTCACACCTGGCCATCCAGCAGAGGCTCAACATCACGATTAGCCTAAGTATCAGCATCTTCTTTTTCTGCTTCGCTCGCTTGTCTCTGCGCGAACCTTCATACGATCGCTGGATCCACGTTCTCCACTAGTTCCTCAACAGCCTCCAAGCCATACAGGTTCCCGTCTCGTTACAATTGATTTACAATTGTTCCATGCAGAGCAAACATGGAGCATAATAATGAAATTTTCGCGAGAGTAGAGTCCTGTATTCTAGAATCGAATTTAGGTTCAACGAGTTTTATTTAAAAAAGGGTAAAATCTTCTTTTATTGTTTGCAGACAATTTTTTTTTTTTTTTTTTTTTTTTTTTTTTTTTTTTTTTAGTGTTAACGTTGCACACACTTTTGTATAAATGCAATAACAGCTCTGACTAGTGTCTATTTCTTTTACAGAATGCCACACTGAGTATGTTTCTCGAAGCACGAGTCACAGGAACGTTTTCCTCTTACATGTTACACGGACGACAGTTGTGCCGGGACTAATTTAAGCACGCGGCTGCTGTTGCCCCTGCAGATGCTTGCAGCTGCTTACCTGCGCCGGTTCCCTTCCCTGGGCCCCTTATTCAGGCCCGTACCGCATCGTTCCGGTCCCCCTTTTACAATTACACAGCGCACAGGACGTCAACGCTTCCACATCGAAGTTCCATCGACGATCTCCTTCTTCTCCTCGATGTTCATTGCGAAGAACATCTGGAAAATAGATGGCTAAACAATGATACGTTAGAACGTAACAACTTGTGAATATAGACTGATAGTCGTATGTAAAATGCGTTTCCACGGTTAGCCTAAGGAGACGCTGCGAAGTTGATAAACGAGAGGTAGTTTTCTTTTGAAGAGTACCCACTCATTAGAGGAAGGAAGAGAAAATTGCCGCACATCGTTAATATTCCTCTTCTACAAACATTTTTGGCTGGCTAAACAATTTGCGATCAGGTAACAATTCTAAACAGGACATTGGAGTCGACAAAATCGAATGTATGGTAATTTCTATAGCTTTTGGTTCAGGACAGAAGTCGATAACATCGACAGTGGATATCGCGAAGATTTATTAACGTTAGGCTTCTTTCCGTCCAGGGTGATTCCGTCTGAGACGAGGAGGAAGGAAACGGAAAGATCGCGATGGAAAGGACTGGTACTGCTTCCTGCGGAAGCCTTTTTTCTGAAACCGGAGACGCATTTATCAGTAATGGTGGTGGTGGTGTTCCAGAAAGAAACCGAGGGGCTGCGAAAACAACTGCGGCAGATGTGAACTCTTGGCACGCGCCCTTCTGTTTGACAGTGGTGCTCACTTTTATTTTAGACCAGGGAAAAACGTTCAGCGGATTTCTGATTTTAACTTTTAGAATTCAAATTTAATCCTAACGCGTGAAGGATCGTCATTTATATAATTCATTATAATTTTAATATTTTACGTTAATTTAGTTTGTCTATTTGGTATGGCATTTCGTGGAGAAAATTTTAATCGTAAAACTAAAAACAAAATTTGCAATGTTATGTCACAGAAAAGATATCTGAGATCTAAAAAGTCATACATTTTACATACATTTATGCTGAGAGAATGTCAAATCACGTTCGTATTCTAAAATTAAAAACACGGAAGTTGGACATTTAAATTTTTGAGGATAAAACGGCTTCGTAAATAGATTTAAATAGCTTTAGATTGCGTTTCGAATGAAATTACAATGTAGTTACAAATGTCAATTAAATATAATTGCTTCGTTTACTAATGACCGCTTGAAATGCATTATCATTTGCTAAGCGTCCGCACGCGCGTTTAGAAGCCAACTGTATCGAGTTACTTCCTGTGACCGATATTGAAACTTTATACTCTATACAGGAAGGCTTACTGATCTTATTCATTCATAAATAGATTTGACATGCTTCGATACAAAGATGCATGTATGTCTGCAGATAGTCACGCATTGTCATTGATATTCAGACAATATTGACCATAAGTTGAACGAATAATTAGCGTCTGCAGTTCCACTGTCACGATTCGGTATTAGACAGAAAATCGGAGGAGGAATTGATATTTCCCAGAATATCCGTCAGCCAGGTATTGCTTATTGTAACAGAATTCCTTTATGCGAAAAGATACACGCAACCATCGTCGACCAACCATGCTGGCTGTATTTATTTCTTTGTTCGCAGGAATTCGAGGATCGATTAGGATTCGTGCCAAAAGGAACTTTTCGTTTTCTATAAGGATAAATTGCGAATTCTTCGACGACAAGGGGCTATAACAGAACATGGCTATTCAAACATCCTTTTGCTCTGGTTGGAACAAAAATTGTTAATGCACTGGCTCTTGAACGAGTCTGCGTATTTTCTTAAGTACTGATCTATACCATTGCTCGCATTCTCCTATTTTCATATGTCTACTGCATTTTACTAATGTTAGCCAGTGTAGTAGAACTCTGTATAATGCGAGGTAAATTTTGCATTTTATAGTTGATCTGAAAAAATGTTCATTTAATTCTAACTTGACATAGCATGGAATGTATCTCTCGCATTATAGAAGCTCTTATTGTATTATAACCACTTGTGTTCTCCAAATTGGTCTGTTCAAATCATTAACTCTTTCATCCGTTATAGGTTTATGGAAAATGATTTCGCCGCACCCCATGGACGTTTCGCGTGGAACTGTTTGAGGCAAGCGCGGGGAATTAAAATGAAGGAACTCGATTGCCACTTTGTATTCCATTGGCAAATTTATTCGTCGTCCTCCACGTGGATTATTTACCAGAGGACAGACGGTATCGGCTCGGAAATCTCGTAGTCCTGGGAAAAACCAAAGCCTTGCGATATGTATCGAGCATAAGGAATGAACGACGAGTAATTTTTATCGCAAGCACGAACTCCACGTCTCTGTTCGCAGTGGAGAATTAATCCATCGTTTGGATTTTGAGCTCGTCTCTCTCTGTCTCTCCCTTTCTTTCCATTTAAGATTCAATAGGAATCGCTTAGAAACGCGCTTTACAGTTATCACCACCGATAGATAACGATTATTCTATTTCAGTTTCTCGTTATTGCTTCTGACTTCTCGATCTTTCCCGTATTATCGTCAACCCCAAAAATATACCAGAAAAGGCATACGGTCACGGTGTTCACCTGTCGCGTGCTCAGCAACACCTGCTTAAGTAACTTTCCTTCGAGTCCTTACCATCTGCTCCTTTTCGAGTTTGGTGACCAATTGGCAGATGGGTGCAGTTTAACGGTTCTAAATAATTTTTGCTTGATCGCCTTGGTGTTTCGTTCGAACAGAGTTTGAACATCGAACGAACGTAGCAAAATTGATGAACGACGATTTCAGAGTATTATTCCAGTCTTGCACGCAGTTTATTTTACGATGTGTGTGCATACATGTATGTACTTACACGTATACATACATGTTCGTACGTACGTAAGATTCGTAGAGATGCGTTGGCATGCGAACTTGGCTAAATTGAGATAGGCATTTCTGAGAATCAGGAACAATGTGCCTCAAGGTTTTTGTAACTTAATTAAAATGCCACCATGCGAGAGAAATGCTAACGAAAGTCTGCGATAAGTCTTATAAATAATTTATTTCATCTTCTTAATTGACAACAAAGAATTTAGATACTAAATGTTAAGTTAATGAACAAGAATATAAATTTAATTTTTATAAGTTCGGATTTTAAGTGTAATGGCTATTATTTTTGTATAATTTCTTTTACAGGAAATACAACATATAAATTTAGTTTAGACACGAACCTTGGTGGTTAACTAAGGAAACTGCATTCTTTGCATTAGTTCAAGGATTGTAACAAAGAGGCAGCACTAGCAAGAAGATAGTGGATGAGGTTTACGTTTGTAAACGGAGGTAATTGTACTGTTTTTTCTACCAATATTAGAAGACAATCACGATAATCAATGTTTTCGTGAATTAAACATTTAAAGTCGCAGAAAAATTGTCCTGCTATTGATCGATATCATCAATCATGGTTCGAAGTAGTGACAAGTAAGTGTAATGATTTTACTTACCATACATTTTAGGTTAGTTCTGGTATTTCCATTTTCCTAAACTATTATCTGACTAATCGACTTCGATTATTGTGCAACCGTTTGATCGTGTAAATGCTGCATGCGTAATTTAGTCTTTTTGTCATTTTGGTCCTCTAGAGATAGGCATCACAGGAGGCGATCGCGATCGCGATCGCGATCACGCTCTGGTACTCCAGAAAAAAAGCGACGACGGTCCAGGAGTAGAGATAGAGACAGAGAACGGGATAAGGGACGACACAGGGAACGAAGAAGTCGTTCCAGAGATCGGGACAGGGACAGAAGAGATCGTTCAGAAAGGGACAGGGATCGAGACAGAAAACGGTATATTTCATTTAGAAATATCAGTTGCGATCACTTTTTGGTCTCATATGTTTAAGACAGGGTACAATGAAACGTTTCTTGATACTTAATGTATAACATTCTTAAAAAGGTTTCCAGCTTGCAAAGGAAATGTTGTTAGCTTTTAATTCTTCTTGAAACTTATACAATAATGGAATAATATGTGTTAACATTGGTTGTTCCCGGTATACAAGTGGAGACAGTAAAGAAAAGCGTCTTACAGGCTCAAAGTCTTCACGTTCAGGCAAAGATCGGTCGAACAGGTCAAGATCGAGGGAAAGGAAGGAAAAGGAGAAGGGTGATAGCGATGATTTGCCATTTGATCACACTAAGTTAGACAAAGTGCGTTTATTGTTCTGTATCTTAATGTAAATAATTCATCTAATTCGTTTAAATATCGTTTTTCTGTGCGTTTGCTAGGAGGAGGAGCAGAAGAGATTAGAGCTGGAAATGCAGAAGAGAAGAGAGAGAATAGAGAGGTGGCGTGCAGAGAGGAAAAAGAAAGAGTTGGAAGCAACTAAGAAAGACGGTAAGGCATCCATTTTAGCGAATCTTCAGCTACCCATGAAAAAATGGTCGCTCGAGGATGACAGTGATGAGGAGACTCCTGTTGTCCAGTGTTGCAATAAGGAAATCAAAGAAGACGGGGAGACAAAAGAAGAGGTGGAAGAAGTCAAAAAGGAGGAAATTAAAGATGACGAAGAAGAAGTTGATCCCCTTGATGCTTTTATGGCAGAAGTATGTTTCACGTAACACAGTTACTATGCATATTTTTATATACTGTTGTTCATTGATTAAATATAATTTGTTTAAAAAGGTCCAGGAAGAAGTTCGGAAGGTGAATAAACTCGATAGCAAAGGCGGAAAGAGTACTAACAATGGAACCGGTACTGGAGGTACACAGAGCGGTGGTGTGGTTATCGTAACCGGCGTAGCGAAAAAGAAAGTGCAGAAGCAAAAAGGTGAATTAATCGAGCAGAATCAAGATGGTCTTGAATATTCTAGCGAAGAAGAAGGAGAGAATCTTCATGAAACAGCTGCTGGTATTGCAAATAAACAAAAACGTGAACTAGCCAAAGTTGATCACGCGACGACGGAATATCAGCCATTCAGAAAATCGTTCTACGTTGAAGTACCTGAAATCGGTAATTTATTAAATGTGCAAAATCTTCTTGGAACTTACATATTAAATATTTTACTTGTTCTATAAATTACTACTACTTTCTATATTTAGCGAGAATGACATCGGAAGAAGTAGAAGCGTACAAAGAAGAATTGGAAGGTATTCGTGTGAAGGGCAAAGGATGTCCAAAGCCTATCAAGTCGTGGGCACAGTGTGGTGTCACAAAGAAGGAGCTAGAGGTATTGAAGAAACTCGGTTATGAGAAACCAACTCCTATTCAGTGCCAAGCCATTCCAGCTATTATGTCTGGACGCGATTTGATCGGTATAGCAAAGACAGGGAGTGGAAAAACCTTGGCATTCCTTTTACCAATGTTTAGACATATTCTTGACCAACCGCCATTGGCAGACGGTGATGGCCCAATCGCATTAATCATGACACCAACCAGGGAGTTATGTATGCAGATCGGAAGAGACTCGAAGAAGTTCACCAAGTCTTTGGGTTTGTCCCATGTTTGTGTTTACGGTGGAACAGGTATATCTGAACAGATAGCTGAGTTGAAGAGAGGTGCTGAAATAATTGTATGCACACCAGGTAGAATGATTGATATGCTCGCTGCTAATAGCGGAAGAGTAACCAATCTACGTAGAGTAACGTATGTAGTCCTTGACGAAGCGGATCGAATGTTCGACATGGGTTTCGAGCCACAAGTAATGCGTATTATGGAAAACGTGCGACCCGATCGACAATGTGTATTATTCAGTGCAACGTTCCCTCGACAAATGGAAGCATTAGCTAGAAGAATTCTAACTAGACCTGTAGAAGTTCAAGTCGGAGGGCGATCTATCGTTTGCAAGGATGTCGAACAACACGTGGTAGTATTGGAAGAAGACCAGAAATTTTACAAGTTACTTGAAATTCTCGGCCACTATCAAGATAAAGGTTCCGCTATAATATTTGTGGACAAACAAGAAAACGCAGACACTTTGCTGAAAGATCTTATGAAAGCTTCTTATTCCTGCATGTCGCTTCACGGTGGTATCGATCAATGCGACCGAGACTCGACAATACTGGACTTCAAGGCGGGTAGGACGAAACTACTAGTCGCTACATCAGTTGCTGCCAGAGGTTTGGATGTGAAACAGCTCGTGCTCGTGGTAAATTACGACTGCCCGAATCATTACGAGGATTATGTGCATCGATGTGGAAGAACCGGAAGAGCCGGAAACAAGGGGTAAATTTTTGTTTAGTTCGATAAACATTTGCATCACTGGAACAACAATAAATAAAATTATTCTTCATTTACAGATATGCGTATACGTTTATTACATCAGAGCAAGAACGTTATGCGGGCGATATACTGAGGGCTCACGAATTAGCAGGAGTACCAGTTCCTGAGCCATTACGCCAACTTTGGGAAGCATATAAAGCCCGACAAGCAGCAGACGGCAAGAAAGTTCACACCGGAGGTGGTTTCAGTGGCAAAGGATTCAAATTTGACGAATCGGAAGCAGCCTTGGCGAATGAAAAGAAGAAGTTCCAGAAAGCAGCTCTGGGATTGCAAGACTCCGACGACGAAGACATAGAAAACGACATTGATCAACAAATAGAAAGTATGTTGGCGCCAAAGAGGACGGTTCGTGAAATTGCCAGACCTTCTGCCAGTAACATAGCAGTTCCTGGCCAACCCGTGCCCAGTGCAACCGATAAGTTGGAGTTAGCCAGGCGGTTGGCATCCAAGATCAACATAGCCAAAAACTTAGGAGCCGAGGCGAAGGGAGCAACGCAGCAAGCAGCCGAGGCTATACTTAAGGGCGCTGGTCCGACCAATCTTATTACAGCTAAAACAGTCGCCGAGCAGTTGGCTGCCAAGTTGAACACCAAACTGAACTATCAACCACGCGAGGAAGATCTCGTGGAGAGCGACGCAGAAGCTGGCGAACAGACCTTCCGTAAATACGAGGAGGAATTAGAAATAAACGACTTCCCGCAGCAGGCTAGGTGGCGAGTTACAAGTAAGGAAGCTCTCGCGCAGATTTCAGAATATTCTGAAGCCGGTCTCACAGTCAGGGGAACTTATATCGCACCTGGCAAAGCTCCGCCAGAAGGAGAGAGGAAATTGTACCTCGCCATTGAATCCACTAGCGAATTAGCAGTTAGCAAAGCGAAAGCAGAAGTCTCGCGACTGATCAAGGAGGAACTGATTAAGTTACAGGCATCCGGTGCACATACCGCGTCTCGTGGTCGATACAAAGTTCTGTAAAAAACAAAAAAAGAAGGGGAAAAAAGCAAATATCTGTTGTATTTGCAATTTTATGCATATACATGTGCATAAAGTCAGTGAACTGCGTGCAAGTAAAATTAAAAATTTATTAAACTTACAAATGTCTATACAAAACACTTTGTATTTAACGCTATGATAACGTGCGAACCTTGCTTGATAGTTACAGAAGTATCGATTCAGCGACCGCAGTATCTGCGAGCGATCCAAATTTACCATACTTGCGCAATTAAAATATTCAAACTATTGTTAAACATACGATGTAACGCGATATTTGGGCCGCTTGACAGAACCTTTTTTATCGACTATTGTGTCTGCGGAGAATACAATGTAACAATCATCAAACACGTTTTTTTTTTGGTAACTTAGGTAAGTTAGAGCTATAACTTTATTTACAGTTCACAACGAGCAGCACAATCACCCATCGACGATCGTTTAACGAACGCGATCGTGTCTGGGTAATCGTGTACTTTTGTACGTGCTCCGCTTACTCCCTTTTCTTTGGCAATATTGAAAGATAGACGAAAATACACTCTACGTTTTGCTGTATATTACGTTAGGCACTAGAAGAATCACAGTCATGAACGCGACGATACCGCGAATGGTAACGCCGTTAGGTAAAAAAAAATGTTTCAGCACCGTTGAAAAATGCGAAGATCAATTAGATCACCACTGATTACGATAAACGAATTACCCGTTTGTGGCGATCGATAAAACCTCCTTATCCCTAGTCGCTTCTGTTACGATCCTCGCGAGAATACAATATAAACGAGAATTCCGAGAAAGATCTGCGCAACGCATCCCCTAACGGTAATGGCACTTGATATGTAACTATGAGCAATTTCCGCTCTGGTGAGCGCGCCCAAGGGTACTTCGGCCGCGATCCTAGGGCTCCTCTCAAAAATTCTGGTAACTAGCTTTTCAGTCTCGGCGACGCAAGCTCGTAACTGCAGAGTCGAAGGTCTCTTCGACGTAGGTTGTATGACGATGAATATGTCACGATCCGGCGTCATCATGCCACGAAGGACACACTGCGCAACCTGAATCTGTCGCGCCAGCGCCGATAACAGAGCCTCTAACGTGACCGAATCTTTATCCACATCCTCGTCCATCATGTAGTATATCCTGTCCAGCTACGAATCCAGAGAACGAAACACAAGGTACTTGAATCTGAACAAAAATGTTACACGACCAAGAGAAAGACGAATAAAAAATGGTATACCTGTTTTTTGGAATATAAAATTTTAGCTGCTCCACCGCAGACCGGACAGCAAGCACCAGGCGGCGTCACTCCGACGCAATAAGGCTCGATCAGTCGAGGACACTGCACTAGGTCACCGCAACGAGGTTTAGCTTGGTCACCTATTAACCCGACAGCCACGCAAGGCCCAAAATAATCCACTATCGTTCTCTCTGCCCAGGCCGCGCATTCATTTGTATAGACCTCTCCGTTGGCACCGCAAACGGGACCCCGTAATGTGCATCCCTCTAGACAAGCTCCTCTGTAACCCAGAGTAGCACCGGCTCGAATCATGGCGCATATCGAGCGGTGCTGACGGTTCTCCCTGTCGCAAACTGGACCGCTGATTTCATCCCGAGGATCGCAGTCGAGAGGAACGCATTCGTACTGATGACAAGGCTTGTGGATCCTCGACAGGCATACCCTTGTTCTTTTCACACACTTTTCCGTACTGTCGCAAGGGTTGGGTACGCAGGGGTCGCGGGAAGAGCAACTACCGAATTCTACCTCGTTTGTAGGCATTTCGGCGCACTTCGCCAGACAGCCGGATGCGAAAGTAAAGCCCAGCCGTCCGCAGACTGGGACGTAATGCGCGGGACAATCGCAGGGCAGCGAGGGGACTCGTATCTCGCCGCACGTCTTTTTCGAACACGTAAACTCGCCCTCGAAACAGTGGCAGGGGTTACATTCCAGATAGAAGTTGGCTTTGTGAGCGATGTAACGGTCGTGTACCCAACAAGAATTGAATTTAAAGCAATTTAACGTTCTACACTTCTCTAAACCGTGTACTGTACATTGGCAGATTCTGAGGCAGCCCTGCTGGTCGAATCTTGGAATCTGCACCCATGATCCTACAGGAACCAGCTGCTTCGACATCTCCCCCAGAGAACAAGCCGGTAGACAACGGTACACTTGTCGACCGTAATGGAGTATCTCGCAGATTTCACCTTGAGCGCAAGGATTGCTCTTGCAGGGAGTCATAATGTCCTCTTCGAGACGCACCACGGGCTCGTTGTCTCGTGGATCCTCTAAAAACGGCCTCAGAGACACGCATGGGGCGTCGGATCTAGCCGGCGAAAGCTTCGCGCATAACGTGGCTGCTGTGTGAGGCCCCGTGATGGCAGACCAGTCCACGCAGCTGGCCATTAACTCGAGACAATCCTCTCGACAGAGTCTCGTTTCGTGGATCCTAGTCTCGCAGGGTCGCAGTTGCAGCAAGCATGCAGCCGCGCGTAGCGTTTCCGATGGACAAGACGCGGCGGCTCTAACAGGGACACCTAAACCTCGAACGATCCCACCTCTCGACCAATGATGAGCCTCCCACTCGGCAGCTTCGTCGGCTCTTGACGAGCAACTCCTAACGAGGAACGAAAGAAGAGAATGAAGAGTGCGCAAAGCGGATAAGGAATAAAAGTAGCGGTAGGACAAAATTGCGGGGCCGAAGTTGGCCGCGATCCAAACGCGTGGGACTTTCTACCTAAAGAGCGTCGTCGACCTGTCGTTGAATCGAGCGCAATAGGACAATCCCGAGCAACCCATTTCGCAGGGGTCATCGGCATCTTCCAGGCACCTCCTCAGTTCACCTTCGAGGCTCGATGACAGGCACTCGGCGTCAAATTGAAGCCAAGCGGACTCCCAGTCCGCTTGGAACGATCTCCAGCATAAATTCTGGCACGACGGTTTGGCCGCTTTGGTGCAGCATGACAATTTGCCCGCATCTAGCGGCAAACGTGCTGGCTTCGACGAGCCGGATTTCAACAAACAGCTCCAGAACGGCGACTGTGGCAAAACTGGCTTGCATTTCTCCGTCAGTGCATCCATAATCTCTTGGTCCGTCGTTGCGGTGTGCAGTATCTTCTTGCACGTGTCTAAGCAGGCTGCATTGGTAGCTTCGTTGCAACAGTGCAGATCTGTTACGAGACGCAACGATAGAAATTGATGCCTGGATTGGAAATTACAGGAAGTAAGTTTTACTCACGTTGTTTCGGATCCTCCGCGTGTTTTACGTCGGCCACGTTCTTTAAACACTTTGGAACTTGATGGAAACATCCCTTGCTGGTGTACAGTTTCAAATTAGAGATTTTCCCTGGCTTGTAGAACAGATCTTGGCATATAGTTCGACAGGTATCGTTGGACACGTTGCTGCAACAGTGCTCGGCTTCGTCGCGCCTTTCTAAACAGGAGAAAAATTCGGGCTCGTCGCTTGGCCGACACGATTCGTTCAAATCTCTTCTGGATCCTGATAGCGCACACGTCGATCGACATATTGGATTCAACGCCAGATAACAGCAACCCCTTCCAGTCCAATTTCCATGCCTCTTCACCTCTGTCGAAGAAAGAAGAATCGATAGTTGCACGCATTGGTTAAAAGAACCGATCAAGAAAATCTCTCTCAAGAAGAGACTCTCACCATTCAAAGTCGAGTTCACGCAGCTCCAGAATTCAGTCTGAAAGAAGGAAACATAAAGATAAGTCGAAGGTGTTGGGTTGTCTGAAAAAAAGTGAACGACCGAGATGAATCCTAGGTAAAAGGTATCGCGAGAGTCTTTTGTAACGCGAATCCATCGATCCCCTATTCGCCGCTCCTTTTTCTTTTCCAGAATCGTTTAAACGTATCGTCGCGGGGATCGGTATCGATTCACGCTCGACGCGACCTTTGGCTGTCGAACACGGATTAAGAGGATCGATTAAAAGCGGCTTACCAGCTCGAGGGAACAGAACTCCAGCAGCCGTCGTGTCGCGTTCTCCCTCGCCTCCGCTTCTGCTCCCAGCACCACCAACGAAATCTGAAAGCACCGCCAACACTTTTTTCCTTCGCTCCTTTTTATTCTGCTCTCGTTTTTTTTGTTCGTACGGACATCGTTTGCACAAAAGAGTGCAGACAGTGGATGAGAAAGGGGATGGGTCTGTTCGCAGGCAACGAAAGGGAAGCTGCGACGTCGGTATATCTCCCGATGGGAATTTCCACGATTCCGAATGCAAGGTGCGACGCATTAGAAGTTATTAAGAATCAAGGACACGAGTACGCTTCGGTCGCCACCATTTCCTGTTGCTCGCCACTGAATGACAATAGACCGCACGGATATCGACTGTTCTACCATTTAGGGGTTCATTTCGGATTCAATCGACGTCCACCGCGAGGACGTACAGGTCTATTCCGTAGTCTCGTCACAGCCCCAAGTAACGACTATTCGTCAGCGTGTGGTGGGTCCTGTTAGGTTTTCAGCGTAGCCTGGGTCACAGGTCGTATCGATCCCTCTATTACCGCTGTAACCTATCGATTGTGCCTCGCGTTTTTTCTTCTCTTCTAATCGCGTTCTTTTGTTTAGAAAAAAGAAGCAATAGAAAAAGAGCCGTCGATTCGTTTGCGAAAGATCGAGCAATCAAGGGTTTTAAATAGAACTTTCCAGATGAACTGTTGCAAACGTTAAGGGCGTAAACGATAGCGAACCAAGGAGACGACGCACGTATTTCTGTCGCGGTATATTCTGGGAGCTATGCGCTGTACTAAGCACCGTCGCCATTTCGAAAGGGGTGCATTTTTCTCGCGAAACGTATCCAAGTAACGAATGGATTCTCTCAAAGGTGAAAACGAATCAAAGAATTAAGTTTTTTAAGTATTATCCAGCGTTCAGATTAGTTCGGTTATTAATACAGAAGATTATAAACGCATTTAGATATAAATAAACGCGCGAGCTTCGCTAGAACTTCCGGCCATTTCAACCGGACAAGGCTACTAAACCCATTAATCAATTTCCTCACGTCACCATAACAATTCATTGGTAACAATACGTACATATATGATGAGCGAGTGTACCATTTGTCGAACAAACTTAATTTGTTTATGTTAAATTATATTGTATCATACGGATACTAAAATGCTCAGAAATACGTGCAGTATAATATTAATAAATTATTGTTTCATTTAATAAGTAGAATGATCGATACAATAAGCTCAGCTTGCACTGATATCAATCACAAACGTCGCTCTTCTGTTTTCATTATTCTATTCGTTTCTCTTTCTACAATACTCATTGATAAAACATTCTCGTGTTATCTTTCAGCGTAGAACACACGTCTGCAAAATTTTGCATGCTACAATCGATAGGTACAACAATGATTACAGTTGTAATCGAGCCGAATCTTTTGATGTCACAGGCAAACGGAATCCCCTAATTATCGAATGGTGAATATCGATGAACGGTGAATTGACCGAGATACGAGGGATGGACGAAATCTCGTAGAGGAAGAAGTTGTTGCAAGCCTATCTAGAGAAGATTCACGTCCGTTGGCTACAAATTGCAAGGAAACACGATATCATTGATACAGTGTCTGGCTCGCGTAGCGGAGCGCGTCAATTCGTAATATTTGCGTATGAATGAGGTGACCGTGGATCCCCGGGGGGGTCCCGCGTAAATCTCTCAGCGGGTCCCACTGTCTCCGATATCATCTCGGAGGGGCCCCTCTGCAGCCACTTTTAAAGAAGCTACAACCACGCGCGCGTGCACCCCACGTCGCTCCGGAACCGGTGCCTGCCCCGTCGAAAAACCACCGCGCGCACTCGTATCCACTCATCTTTTTTTTCTCCTTTCACCTTACCACCGCGCGCTTCATCCTCCTCGCCGCGATTTCCTTTTTATTTCTACGGGAGATCCTAATATATCCGTGGACACGGCATATTTTTGTACCCTTTATCGTCCCTGCCTCGTGGGCCACGGATATTTATCAGCCGGCTGGCGCTATCGCGTATTCGTCCGGCGAAATTGTATTCCCCGGGGTCGTCCTTTCTTTTTTTTTTCTTTTCTCTCTTTTTTCGCATTCCCACGGGGATCGTTCGCGCGCATAATTAATAGACACGCGGTAGGACGAGCGAGCGGGACGAATCCCCGGCACGGATAACGGCTGCTATAAAATCCGCAGGGAGGACTTGTTCCGCTTTTCAGGTTCGAGCGTTACCACATGTCGCGGCGATCGCAAACGTTGCCGCGTTCCTGCGTAGAGCTTCGTGGAAAGCACGTACCTTGGAGCAGACGCTGCGACAAGATCCGGCAGCCGAGGAACAGCAGGACATCTCTGGAACAAATAAAACGTGGATGCAAGTCGGATCGTTTCGGTGGACGCGAAAGCATATGGCGCTGAGAGGATCCGTGGACAGGACGCACATTGCAAGCCGATTCCTTTCTCCGATTTTCCCCTAGACACGAAACAGACGCGTGTCCTGCGTTACGTCAGCTACAAAGAGAAAGGATCCGCCTTTACGGTGCCGGATGAGGGTACGCGAGACACGTCAAAACCCCGTAAGACCCTCCAGAGTTCTCCCCTCTCCCGTCGTCGAAGGGGATCGGACAATTATCGCTGAAGACGTTCAAGACTGCGCGACAACTTGAATTTATCACGGATCTCTTTCCTTTTTTTTTTTTTTTTTTTTTTTTTTTTTTTTTAACCCTCTCGCTCCGATACGGAGCACCGATATCAGCGTCAAGCTATCACATTGGAGCCTTGGTTATCGGAGCACCGACCAAATTCGAGAATATTTCATACGCGTTAACGTTGAACGAAAGAATGAGAATTCTCTTTTACGCGGACAATCTATTTCACAACTGACTATTCCATTAGTCAGAGATCCGTCTGCATTTAGATTTCAAGCGAACACGTTGAACGTCATATCAGTCGTGCATAATTGATGCGTCAGTCAGAATAATTCTCCGAGAAACGCGTGTATATTCCAACTCGATTAATCGGACTAACGCGTACTTTTATTTTCATTCCAGGAGTACGTTCAACCAAAACGTGGCAGCCAACCTGTTTAAGCGAACAACCGTGACCGAGTCTTTTTCCGTTAACAAAGTCTCCGGTTATACGCTGCGGGTAAATCGTTTTTCTCGCGAGGAGGATTTTTTCAACGCGATAAAGACTTAATTTCCGTCCATTTGTAATTCGTTCGGCGACGTTGATGTTATACATTTATTACATTAAACGATCTGACGGTGGGAACGTAAACACGCGGCCGCGTCATATCTTCGTTCCGGCAGTCCCGCGTAAGTGATCCTTTACGACTTTACGGGCATAATATGCGGGTCCAGTCAAACTGGCTTTTGAACGGAGACCGAAATCGTGAACGGCGAGCACAATAAACGATGCACACGAGGCACGAACAGCCCGGAGACAAGAGGGTTCGAAGCGTGTTACAATTAAGTTAATAGATACCAGTCGGACACAAATTGCGGTTGGCTATGTACGTGCACGTCTCTCTGCGTGACTCGCCTTTTATATTATATGTGTACTTTCATCACGAACAGTCTGTTCGCGATGTTTCAGCTTAACGTTGGATATAATTTTCATTTCCGCTTTTTTCTCGTTCAGATTATAATTTCCATCGTTTTATCAGACGATGGTCCGTGCGTAACTGCCGCGGGAAATAGCGAAGGGAGGGTCTTGCGTTTCCAGGGTAGTACCAGTTGGTGTGCGTCGAGTATCGATTTCAAGAGGAACACGGGAATTCTTTTTGCTTATCTCGAAAACATCGCGATCTAGGTAATTAAATGCTAAAAATAATTGTACCACGTACGTATGACGTAACGCGTATGAAATGTCTGCCTTTTTTAGCGCACCGTGCTGGAAAACATTTCATTTGCCCGTTCTACGTCTACTTTGCGAAGAATCGAAGATCCACGGCAGTAGTTATGGAGCTCGGAAGAGTCGCGGGAGATTCTAGAACGAACGTAAATTGGAGAATTATGAATTCACCGTGGGTGGTACACGTTCCTGAATTATTCTCTACTCTCGTCGATGCGTACTTCGAATATTCCCGGTCGCTATAAACAGCATATTGTTTCAGGCACTTCGTTTTGCCGAAAGTCGAAGAAAAAATGTGCGTTTGAACTCGTTCGTGAGTCACTGCGCTCGTTTGGACCACGGCGAACGTGGGCTTCGTACCGCTTCGACGTAACGCATTCTGGTCTATTTCTTTTAAAAAGCTTTGGCGGCAAGAGAACCTTCTTTGATGTCGTTGTCCAGGCCGGTGGGAGTTGTGAAATTCGCCGTGGCAAGTGCGTCGCCCGGAATCGTAACGGGTTTGTGGCTTCTCTCGCGGACGACACAAAAATAGCCAGCGTCGTTCGCGGCCGTTCGACTTCCACCCCGATTTCAGGCTGCGCGAAGTCCCCTTAATTTTATCCACCCGGATGAAACGGAACGACCAAGACCCCTGTCTCTTTGAACGGCAGCGTTAAACGCGGCTCGAGTCGCGCGCCAGGTAAATTTAGATCCGTACACTTTCAGCTCTCTTTGAAATGACCAGCCATCGGGCCCTTTAGACAACGGCATTGGTCGTTGATCGACCATAAATCTTGCAGGTCTCTCGAAATATTGGAACGGATTTTTTGAGAAGCGGACGACCGGTTGCTCCGCGGCTTGAAAGGACGTGCCAACATCAATCTCTTGGCGTGCATCGCGCGCATAACGCGCGTGTGGGTGAGAGAGAGAGAGAGAGAGAGAAAGAGAGAACGTGGTATAGTTGCATATAAAAGGGCCACGAGTACTGTCGCAGCTGCGCCTCTCGTTGCCATATCGCGCGCGAATGGTGACATCCACGTCGTTGCACTCGTAAAACTCGCACGATTCTCCCACGCCTGGCGATAATAATCCTTCCACCAGATGGAAGATAAGCCAGGAAGTCGATAGAAACTTCCACGAATTCGCGTACGGACCACGTGCATCGTGCCTGCGAAGATTCCTAAACCATGCAACCTGAGTATCTTGCACAGTATCCTAACGCAACAATTCCTCGAGTCGGGGCAAATTAATCGACACGATCAACTTCCGTTTAGGTGCGACAGCCACCAGGATTCACCAAAACAACCGCTCGTTTGTTACCACGACGCGTTTTCGTTTCCACGAAGGATGCTCGTGGTTGATACAAACCGCGTTACGTCACGCTTATCGCGGCTATCTAGCCGGCTTTCGTCACACCACGCTGGATAACGTTCGATCACGGCTAGCTTTCCTGTTACATTGCCCGTAAAAACGCATGGCTCGCTTGGTAGCTGAATGAGAACGTAATTACATAGTACTCGGCGAGGGAAAGAGCGAGCGAGGGTGCTGCGGGAGGGAATGCTAATTAATACAGTGATCAGAGCTACAACAAGCGACTACTGGCGTCGAGGCGGTCGTGGTACCCTTCGGTTGTACACGGGGAACGGTATAACGTTGAAAACGAGCGGAACGATCGAACGAAAGACGGCTACCGAATAGAGGACGAGCGATCAGAAAATCAGGCGAGAGCGGGGACGGGTTAGATAAGAAGGAGAGAATCGAGATACGTGTCTCTCGACGTGTTTTTATCCGGCGTGAAGCTGTCACGGGGGTTTTATGTATCTATTTATCTCTCTGGACATGTATCGAAAGGCAAAGAAGCACGCCCGTAACACACGGGACGGTGGACCGCGTTCTCTCCTTTAACCCCTTCGCCCCTTCGCGTTCTTTTCTTTCTTCAGCGCCGCGTTTCGCGACAACCGGTCCATAGGGATCGTTCCCCGGGGATCTCGACGGGAAACAGGATCGACGTAAATCCTTCAGGAAGCACCGAATGTCCGTCTAATTGCGGACACTGTTTGGAGGATCGTGTAACGAGACGCGTCGCACGGGTGGTGTCCAACTCCGTTTCTCTTTTTCTCTTCCTCCTTAAAGGGGACTCGGACAACGCGGGGGGGGGGGGGGGGGATAAAAAGTCGTACACACCGGCATTCTTCTTAACTGCGATTTCACGCGAGCTCGTTTAATTGCTATTACCATCGGCGCGCTGAACGATGCGGCCAGATGAAGATCTCATGTTTTACACAGAAACGACTCGATTCGTTCGAATGGAATCGCTCGGCTGCTCGTAAAAGACCGGGGAATAAAATTCTGGGGACGTTAATTGTCGATCGCGACGTTTATACGTACACTGACGTCAAGGCTTCAAATCGATGTAACGCGGGCCTCGATCCTCGTGAGTCACATCGCCCGTATCGGGATCTGAAGTTACCAGAGATGTAACTTTGTTGTTAAATATTCGCAAGATAAATTTTCGCCGCGGATAACTTGTAAAACGCGGTACCGATTAGTCGAGAAGCTATCGTGGAAAGATAACATTTCCAGCGACACGTTATCGTTTTCATTAAACAGTATCGCTAATAGAATCACTAATATTTCAGGTTCCGTTTTCTCGAGTCTCTCGAAAAGGGCAAGATTTCTCCTGGGATCGACATTCTGCCACGATACATTCCCCGCAGTTTTTATTTCTTCTGACTAAGGCAATTGATTAATTGCAACGAACAAAAGCCGAACGAACGAAAAGGTTTCTTGTACGATCTTTCCACACGTTGAGATATACTTTACAAATTTCTAAATCGAACCAAGAATATTACTATATATCATTTGGTCGTGGTTGATTTTCAGTTGGTATGATGCACACGTTTGCGACAAAAATGTTGCGCGACGTACGTCGAAGGAAATACAGGGACGACATTTTCTCGAGGAATCAAGTTACGAACGATAGGAGAGAAGATTCGAACAGCACTCGATAGATTCCAAACGTCGAACGTGGTATGTACGTTCTATAAAAAGAAAAAGAGGGTTAATGGAGAACAGGTCGGAAAGATTTGGTCGATTAATAACTCGGGCCACCCGTCCGGCGAATGACCAACGAAGTTATGGGGATTAATTAATAAGATCGATCTACCGATCGATGTATATATTCAAAGTGTTGCCATAAATCGCTTGCGCAACGTCGCGTTCCAATTTCCATCTGAAAGACAGGCGAAATTGCACGCGCGGCATAGAAAGGATTTACGCGCGTCCAAGTGCGCGTTGAAATTACTATGATCCGGCTGGTTTCGCGTATTTAACGCAGCCAAAACCCGGAGGACAGCGTCCTCTTTTCTTTTTTTCCACCTTCGCCCTTCCGTCTCGTTCGTCACGCTGGCTAGATGTTTCGCGATCCTCGCAGCGATGCCGCGTCCAGCCTGAAATTACTGCAATCGAATGACACCTTAACGATGCTTTATCGCCTACCACCGAAAGGGCGTCGAACGAACGGACCTTATCCATGATTTATCGAAGGAACATAGGTTCCACGGTGTAGTCCGCGTCGCCAAGGTGTGCATCGTTGACAAAGATAAGCGGCCTGTTCAACCCGTGGACTTGGCGCGACGATCTCGTTCACGGGACGACTGCGTAATGTCACTCGCGTATCGGTTGTAATCGCGACTGCGATCGTTTTTACGCGCGTCTTAATTAATACGCGCGCAATGCTGCACAGTCGCTAAGTAATTACTTGTAGCAAAAACAAGAGAGATCTGTCATGCGAACTGTGTTTCTCCTCGCGAGAGACTTTGACCGAGAAATTGGTCTGTGCGTCTCATTTGTACGAATTCTACAGTTTAATTTTGTCTTTGTGATTTCAGGTTTCTTGCGAATCAAAGAATCCACTGATATCCGGCATCGACTCACGAACAAACTTGATAGTACTCCAGAAAACAAGTCCCAAGGTTGTTACTAGAAATGGGAGCACCGTCTAATTCGCTGTATAGATGCACAAGGGGACCATTTCGAGAGCGACGGTAGTCATTCATTGTTCACAATTTCGAAAACACATTCCTCACGAATGTGTTTCGAAAATCAGATCGTCATACCTCGTAGATGGAAACAAAACGAGCGTTCTACCTAAATAACGTTGCACTTTCGATTGTAGATAAAGGCTAACGATTGGCCGGCGCATTAGCATAGTACTACACAACTATCTACGCTGGTTCCGTGGAGCTACACTGGTTCTCACACCGCTCGAATACGCTGACCGATAGATACATGGATAGGTCGATACAGCAAGGAGAAAACTCGGGATTCGCGTTTTCGAAAGACGCGAAATTAGTCACGGAGATTTACGAGATATCAATTAGCAGGGAACGATCACGTTCCCCGCGCAAAGTTAACGTACACCACGATAATAAGCCGTGGCAGACCGCAGGAACGAAGGAAACGCGTGCAGCGAGGAGGCGAGAGAGAGGATCCGAGGAACGCGACGCGTTATCACCTTCGACTCTGTCGTGCGAATGCACACGTACGTGCACACATGCTCGAGAATATGCGGCTGCCAATGCGGCTCTCCGCTTGTGTACGAGCTCCTCTTTCCTCTTATTGCACGGAGGACCCGTGGACGCGTTCGAGCCGAGCAGAAGAGGCGGTGGACCGTTAGCGACACCTCGTTTGCATACACGTGCACCGTGTCAATTTCGAGAGCAGGGAGGAGAAGGTAAACGCGAAACGAGCGAAACGATTTTTCGTGTTCGCTGGTTTCAGTACGCGTCGGCGGTTGAGGCATCCTGCGAGGCGACGAGCACCAGCTGTGCGTGAGAAGCAAAGTTTCCATCGGCACTTGAGCTCCATCGCGCTTCGAGCCCGCGGAAATTCGATAAAGAAGTCCCCGTCCCGTTTCTTGTCGAGCGCGACGATAAAGCGCCGGGTAAGGAAGGGAGGGCGTGTGGTGTATCGGGAGGATCGCAGCGCGCGAATCGAACAGCGGAAGAGAGCCGTCGGGGAAAAAGAAGAGCGAACGCTGACAAAAGCGAGGAGAAATGAAATACGGGAAGAGGGAAGAAGAGCGGCGCGACGGCGAGAGCGCGCGCACATGTGGCCAGAAGTGTTTGTCGTCGATATCTTCTCGGTGGCGCGATGACAAAGACTCGCGGGCGTACGCCGCAGAGGGTTCACTGAATCTCTGCGGCGACCTCGTGTTTTAGCGCGGCGGCGAAAACGGCATCGGTTGACATCGACCTGTTTTAAAAATAATCGCGGTTCGTCTGGCGTCAACGGTCGTGACGTCTTCGCCCTTTGATCTCCCCTGACCGGAACCGCGATGCCCCGATCGAACGACAGTGGTAAAAATACGAGGACGAGATGGCAAAAAGAAACGAGAGTGAAGAAGTAAGAGAGTGAGAAAATTACCTTGCGCAGCGTCGGGGAAGGGACTGGCGACAGCGATGACCGCGAACATCGTCGTCAGATAACCGATCAACAGCATCGTTGAACGCCGGACGTCTGCGTTGGACCGCGGCTGAATCCTAAGATCCATGCTCGCTGATCTCATCGACGCATCCTAACGGGACGGTAACGAGCGCGCGAATTGCTACGAGCTATCGTGCGAACGGTCGTGACAGCGTTGGCATGTCGGCGTGGCAGGCGGACCCGCGCGGAAACGAAGTGCACTGGAGCGCAGCCCGCGAGCGACTGAGCTTTTCGTGGCACTTTGCGACCTCGAGCCTCCAGTAAGCTTTTTACTTGATTGAGTGGGTGAGAGGAAGAAGGAGACCAGCCACCGAGCTGACCGGAGAAACGAGGAGAGAAGAAGGGACTGGGAAAGAGAGAGAGAGGGCAGTCCTTTGAAAGAAAGATAGGGACGGGAAGATTGCGTGTGGGAGGAGGGAAAAGACGCGTGGCGCGTTGTCACGCAGTGCAACTGCTATTGTGACATCTTCGAGCTGTACCCACACGGCTCTTGGTATGTATTTTTTTCGTCTCTCGTTTCTTGCCTTATGGTTCTCTCTCTCTCTCTCTCTCTCTCTCTCTCTCTCGCTCGCTCTCCTCTTGATCGCTCGACGCTGTCGTTGCATATTTTTCGCAGGAATTTCCATCGGTGATTCGGTGAAGAAGCGGAGGATGACACGAGAAGGAACACGAGGTCCGAGCGTCCGCTAGCGGTGCTGTTAGTCATTGGTCGACTTACATAGTTATCTTCTACCAAATGAGATTAACCGAACGCGGTGACTGTACTCCGAAGAGTGAGATCTCATCGAAGGTCGTAAATTTGAAGGAGCTACGGTCGCCCTATGGGTTAGAAAGCCGCATTCCTACACCGGGTAAACTGATAACCCGCGATTGTATATACTTCCTCTGATAGAGATTGAAACGTACATTATTACAAAGGAGCACGATGGATACGCGTATACGAATATCGTTTACTTTACTGGAATCTTCGGCAAACAATGAATCAGGTTTTGGAAAAAGTTATTCATCTCGAAGAGAACAATTCTTTTAACAACTCGACGCGTTCTTCTTGTTTAGCGCATCGTGTGCCATGCACAGTCGTTTTCTTTTTACACCCAGGCTTTATATTTGATGCATAGATACAGTCATTATAATTCCAGGGGAAGGCGAAAGGTCATTTGGAAGAAAAGATAAATACTTCGAGGGACGTCCAACTGGAAACTGTACCAAACACCTGGACTGTGCACGTGTTAACTGTGATTATTATTTATGCTGCAAAAATCTACATAATTATTCGATTTCTGTAGACAGGTATTTATTTTAGAGAAATATAATCACTCAGTTCAATATAGCGCTTAATGCTTCAATAAATGTCGCTTGATGCAATATCAATAAATCAGGTTCCTTCTAAATGGATGTGAAAGCCATATAATTGGAGTTGCGAAATATCACACGGCCATATCCCATCGACGCAATGGAAATCGAAGATCCAAGACAGCTGGCCACTTGAGAATTTTGACTTAGCCCAATGGTTACTGAACGTGCTACGTACGGGCCCCTTGCGAAGTCCAATCCGACACCATGCTCGAGTAATTTATTAATTTATTCCGCCGATAAATCTGCTTCAATC
Organism: Xylocopa violacea; assembly: GCA_963969225.1. NCBI lineage: Eukaryota > Metazoa > Arthropoda > Insecta > Hymenoptera > Apidae > Xylocopa > Xylocopa violacea. The sequence continues at coordinate 31,238,730 of CAXAJV010000004.1, forward strand.
TGCACGTAGGCTGCGGATGGATTGTTCCTCCTCGAGTCTCTCCCTTTCTTTGCATCTTTGTCCACTTTCTTCCCTCGGTACCCGTGTACCTCTCCCTAGAGAAGGCTTGTTATTTCATCAGTGGATGCGTACAATCAACGCGTCGACCTTTATTCGCGATAACAATTTTATCGTCGATAATCATACGACCCGTACGGTCGTGTAATTACAATTGGCGAAGGTGGAATCGCCGCAGCCTCGAGGGAAACTACGAAGCCCCGTCGAGGGAAATTTGTCGACGATAGACAACGGGGAGAAGATCTGGGTGGATGAAACCAGTTTCCCAGTCTTGTACATTGATAAATACCACGCGAAGTTCTCGCGTATACCGGTTTATGCGGTGGCATCATCGCTTTGTACGTAGTAAAGAGAGCATTATTAATATACATAGCTACGCTCGGCGACTAATTTACAAAACGTGCGCTCAATGGTACCATCCTCTTGGCACCTTTGCTATTGACAAAGGTATTCTTCGGTTAGAAATCATTGTAAAATCCTCCTCTTTGCTGCGCACAGTTGCTTGAACGCGAACAACTGGTTACCACGCAGAGGATGTTCGATCGCGCGTAATAAATTGCAATTGGCATCTTAATCGACGCCGGGTTTGCGGAAATAATTGGCAGCTATACGATTAATGTGCGATAATTAAATTCTCACGTGATTCGTTGAATAATTGCAGATGGCGCATCCCCTGGCTGGCTACTTCGTCGTCGTTTCCTCGGACGTGTCAGAAACTGCCAGTCCCAACGTTTTCTATGGACGCGAGATCGTGCATCAGAAACGTTTTTGTAACGTGGACTTCGCTCGGCTCCGCTTAACTGACTTAAGTAGTCGTAATGATTATTAATTATCCGGCGGAAAGCATCGCTTAATTGAAGGGCATCGTGTGTGTCTATCAGAACGTATTAGAGGCTATGAATCCTGATTTCCGACGCAGTCGTACGATCTAGAATCTCTGAACAATTTCTGATCGAGCAACGAGGCGTTAGGTCAGTATTGGTTACTCATTTCGATACGTAGACGGTACTTTAGAAGACAAGATACACGTAGACCACGTGTATTTTCAGATTTTATACAATTTGTAAGTTCAATACTTTTTATATAATTTAATTTACTTGAAGAAAGAGTCTGAAATGGAAACACGTTATTCCGTTCACGCGGCCAATTACAAATCGATTCCCTTTTTGGTGCGCCCAAATTGAAACAATTTCTCCTTTTCAGTTAAATCGATCAGAGATAACAATCGTGCCGGTCATCGTGAAGATCCAAGCGCAGGTGTCCGTGGGTGAAATAAATTTGCCAGCGATTTGCTTTCCGTGCATGCACGTTTCAAGTATTTGACTCACGCACCCTACGAACGAGCGAAAGGAAGGATGAGGGACAGAGCGTGCGCGCGTCCAAGGGGAAAGACCAAATAGTTCTGTGAACATTGCATCCTCCGTCAATCGTCGGTTGCATGTCAATGAACTAGCATCGAACGGCAACAGAAATCGAGGACCAACGCCGTCTCCGATCGTCCGTTGGCGCGCGCATCGTGAGAAATCGAGTTTCTCTCGTAAATTTGACGCGTGTTTTCCACCGTGTGCCAGAGGAATGTCTTAAACACGACCAGCATTCGCAATACCCGTCCCCCCGGCTCCCCCTCGAGATTACATTATACCACGAGAAGCGTGAGGTCCATTCCGCCTAGATAACGCGAGGTAGTTCTCGATTTTTCTTCCACTACGCGCTCCGCCAGCGTAATGTAAATACAGTCCCCCTTTTCCTTTCTTCTACATGTAAATGAACGATCGATTAAACCGTTTAAATCGCCCGCAGTTTCATGCGCTTTCAATTTGAATAGCTCGCCCGGAGTGTATTCTGCGATTTGGATAATGCACCGTGCTGCACGCCGGCTTGTCATTATGGAAAACTTCGCCGTGGAGAGACAATAGGGGTGCAACGAGAAGGGGTAAAAAAAAAAAAGGAATTGGAACGCACCTTGACGCCGATAATAAGCGCGGCTCGGAAAATAAGGTGTTGGTGAATTTCCTCGAAGTGACGCTCAAGGATGCTGCCCCGCTTCGAAAGGTCAGCGCGACGATTAGGCCGAGCTCTTTAAACGTAAAAATACGGATGATCTTAGTTATTTGTTGGCCATTACAGTTAATTCACCGCGACGATAGGCTTCTATTATATAGATTGCCGTTTAAGATCACCGATAGCCTCGATTTGGACGATTGCAATTCCTCGATAGACCTCGGCGAAACACTATCCGAGGAGTTAGCGACACGTAAAAGCCAGGAAAGGCGGCCCCCGTAACCCGGAAACATACGCCGCTCGTGTCACAAATAAGATTCAAATATGCCGAGCCTGCGCGTTGACCGTGCCTTCATTGAGCGCATTGTCATCGCAACCTGTTATATATGCGCCGCTAGTCCTCGCTAGTCCTATATTTGTCGGATAAAATTCCAGCTGGCTTCGCCATTACGCGTGCACGGATCCAAACAAACAGACTCGGCTGCGAAAATCTATGCGCGGGACAGAAAAAACCAGCCACGGGATCCCGTCCGAGTCGAGAACGTATGGAACGCATTGATTCGAACTTAGAGAGTATCAGAAAAATAATTGAATCGACTGTTTATGAACGATACTTAAATCACGTTTTGTCGCGTAGACTTGCAAATGAAACGAAATGAAATTTCAGTGCGGCAGAAGTTACGTAAAGCCACCCCGAAGAGTTTTACCGACCGCGTGGAGCGACTGCTGGCAGTGAGGGTGGCGCCTTCGGCGAGGCCTGTTGTAGAACCGCAATCCTCCGGAGAGACGACTGCCGGAGAATCGAGACGGTGGGGTGGCGGTACGAGGGACTCTTTCCGTGAAAGTGTCGGGGTGGATCGGCGCTGTCATATGGAGGCAAACGAGGCGCCGTGTTAGGCATCCCGGCCTGCACGGACGCCTGGCTGTGTGTGTGTGGTGTGTGGTGTGTTGTGTGTGTGTGTGTGTGTGTGTGTGTGTGTGTGTGGTGTGTATGTGTACATATGCGTTACGGGGTGAAACAAAAGGACTCGAAAGGAAGGAAGGCGCGAGCTGGCCGTTGGCTAGGGTAGATCCAATTAATTCGGTGAGTGTCACGGTATCGAATGCCGGTGGGTGCGATAGCGGACGCGCGAACCGCGGCCCTAAATGGGTCAACCCAACCCAGCGACCCTAACGTGTACACTCGCCTTCTTTGCGACTCACTGGTCGGCCTAGATTCTTTTGGGTGCGAGCGAGCCGAAAGATGCCGCGGCCCTAATCTTTGCGAGGAACGAGACCGAACTCGCGCCCCCGTTCGCCTTTTCGAACTCTTTGCCCGTGGTCGTCGTCGACGTGTCGCCATCGTTGCCGCGGTTCCACGATCGAAACTCCCGTTCGCCCGAGGAACAACATTATGGGATCCTCGCCGGCCACGGAAATGCATTGATTGACACGCGAGCCCCGCGGTAACGGATCTCGGGGGTCTGGGCGACGAAGGGAAACGGAGGTGAGAAATTGCGTCGCGTTTCCTCCGCGAACGCGGAACCACGACACGGCGGAACGTAGACTCGCCGTCTGCTAGGTTGCATTCCATCTGCGCGGATCGCTTTATCGCACAGAGATCATCCGCGCGGTCTTCGCAGCCGGTATGTAAATTAGCGCGACGCGACGCATCGGGAACGAATCGCTTATCTAGTTTCTGTTACGGTATTTTGTCGTACGTCGCGAGCGGCCACCGCGAGCGTTCACGATATGCGATTCGCGTGAAACCTAACGGGTAACCGCTGTACAATCGCGGACGCTCGTACGCGACCCTGAATTCAATTATCGATTCACGAGGAGGAAAATACACGACGGTGCACTTTTGATGCACCGTTGCAAGTCAGTTTATTCGAATCGGCGTTCTCGTTAATCGGAACAACGAGAGGAGTAGTAACCGGACCCGATGCTCGAGTTAAAAATGCAATTATTCTGAAGCACTGCGGTCAACTGCGTCGTACGGAAAGGTGATTTGTAACTGGACGCACTCGTTTAACGAGTTCTATCTCGTGCAGCCCGTTCAAACGCGCGTCGATCGCGACTTTATGCAAGGCTGAGTGCGTTAATTTGCGTTCTCTATTTTTATTATAGGTCAGCAAGTGTGTTGATTGCATTTAGTAAAAATGGCGGCTAGTAAACCACCGGAGATGAATTACACGTGCGAAATCTGTGGCCTGGATGGTTTCAACGACGAGGAGATGAGATCTCATATGGTGTTTCGTCACCTCCAAGGTGCCGCAAATTGCCCCTTTTGCGATTTGGAGGAAATTTCGTCAGCGGAGATGCTAACTCACGTTAACAGTGCCCATCTCGATTACTTAACACCGAGGTAAACTTTAGTCGAATGCTTGTCAATTAAATTTCTCTATATTGTAATTTCTTTTGCAAACATCTTGTAAGTACCTGCTACATCCATCATAAGCTGTTTAAAATCACCCTAATTGCGAGGAAAATGGCGGTAAAAGAAGGATCTTAGATGTCGCTAATATACATAGCACATTACAAACCTTGTGAATCTTGTAACAGGGATAACGTTGATTCTTTAACACTTTTTCACCGATTTATTTACTCTGTAATCGCGGTAGACCATACAAACAAGTTTAGAGGAAGGTATAATTATGTTATTATTGAATATGTTAAAGTCTGACATTCCTGTTTGAGTACCATGTGTAATCGTGTAAACTTCTGTTACTCTCACTCTCTGTGTTGTGCCACTATCTACAAGGATATATATTTGTTATTATACATTAAGTAAAGGTTTGATCATGTATAAAATATGATAAAAGAACGTTTGCAGAAAGTAAAACATAAATTGGATTTTGATTATGAAAGGTATCGAGCATTGTATTTGTTTATATACATTCATAATCAATATGGTCCGTGTAAATATTGTATTAAATTAGAAATAATCTGTATCAATCGTTACAGTACTCCAGAAAATGACATGATGGCATTTATCGACGATGATTCACTAATGGATGACAGAAGGCACGACGAATGTCGTGGTCCGTGTCCTTCTCCAACCATGTCTCCAAGCCCTCCTCTTCTCCAAAATGGTTGGAGCAGTTCGTTCAATTCACGTATGAAACAACAGCAGGAATTACCAAAATCAGACCCACAGATTTCTAGCCCCAACGTGAACAACAACAATAATAATAATAACATCGGGAACGTTAATAATGGTACTCAGAGATTTAATAAAACATTGACTCTATACCTATGGATATAAATAAAACAAAGAACGTTTATTATTTCAGTTATAGAAGGTGCAGCTGGCCATGGATCTCCACTGCGCTCAGGCCTAAATTTACAGCTACGTTCTCACGCTTCGCCAAAACTTCCAGTTCAAGAGTGTCCTATGTGTCCCTACAGTTCCGACAGTCCGTTAAGGCTAGAGGAACATATCAACAGACAACATTTCGATCTCACATCGCCATCCTTCCCACCTGAATCTCCACCATTGCGCGATGGTGTCTTTAACTGCCCTTTGTGCATCACATCTTTTCCAAATTCATCTGATCTCGAGTTGCACGTTAACATAGAGCACAAAGACATATTGAGGTAAACATTGAATTTACACGTGTCACATAAATAGCAGACAATTCCGTTACATGTTCTATCTTCTCCATGTAGTCCTGCGAATGGAGCGGCTTCTCAGTCTGCTCAAGCGACCGTTGCCAGTGATATACCAGCATGTCCAGTATGCTTCAGTACCTCGTTTAAGAACAACGACGAGTTAACTGCGCACATTGAAGAACATTTCAGTAAAAAGTGCACTCCAACCCCTATAACTCCAGACATGTGTACCGATAGAATGTTAGCAAAGGATATGGAAAAGCTTGAGAAGGAACTTCGGAAATTACGCGAGCAACGTGAATTCGAGATGCTAAGGGCGCAATACGGGATGGACAATCAGGGCAATTTTAGAGAGCAAAGTGTTACCAATATGCAGCGGGCTGTATATTCGGGTGAAATGACAATTGCCGACTACTATGAAAGACAGACCGAGCTCAGAGTAGCTGAAAGTAGCGGCATTGACGACGGCAGCTCCTGTACACGCGGTAATAATTGTTATTTGGCAAATATTTCTGTGAAATCTGACTAGAAAGATTCTTACTTTGGAATGAATTTTTTTTCGTAGGATTAGTTCCCAAGATACGGGCTGTTAGTCAAGCATGTAGTAACGTGATGAGCACCTGGATGTGTTCTACTGTAGACTACTATGCGACTACTTATGGGGACAAAGGATGGGGATGCGGTTATAGAAATTTGCAAATGATAATCTCGTCACTTTTACAACATACAGGGTACAATGAGTTAGTTTATAAAGCATGGAATTCTGGTCTGGGTAGCGGTAGTTCTACCAAAAATCCGCTACGAAGTTCTATACCGTCGATCTCTAGACTTCAAAAAATGATAGAATGGGCTTGGGCTCAGGGTTTTGATACCCAAGGAGCGGAGCAGTTAGAAGGAAAATTGGCGAATACTAGGAAATGGATTGGCCCGACAGAAGTAGTCATATTATTGTCTAGTTTGAGAATAAAGTACGTTTTGTTTTTGTTCGGCTGTAATGCTCTTCATTATCGTAGAGTTATTGTATATATATATTTGTTTTTTTTTTTTTTTTTTTGTAATCAAGGTGCCAGCTGGTAGATTTTTATACACCAACTAACGCTGACGGCGGTCATCCTGAAATGTTCAATTGGGTTTTGCAATACTTCCAGCGGTGCGATGATTTTAAGCCGCCTCTTTATCTGCAACATCAAGGTAAATGTACTACTTGAAGATGAAAAATACGAGTGAAAATAAAATTGTGGAAAATGAAATTTTCTTGCTGCTCACGCATAGGTCATAGTAGAACAATAATAGGAGTAGAACAATTAAGAGATGGTTCAATAACGATGTTAGTACTCGATCCAAGCCATAGTTCAGCACAAATGGCACAGTTTAATAGTACAAGTAGTGCACTCGGTGCAATGCGTTTGGTACGAAAATCGATTGCAGCGATGAAAGCAAGACAATACCAAGTCGTTGCTGTTATTGGTATCATGGAAACCGACTTAGAATATCACGTAAGTACTAATTTATCTTTCATTCGAAGAATCTCTTTCAGTGTTTCTAAAGTCTGCAATGTCTCTAATGTCTTTTAGGAAAGCAAAGAAGTACGCTGGATTCGCGTCCCGCAAAATAGGTGAGAGTTGCTGGCTCGAAAAGGAGTCAAATCTTTTGGGAAGACGATAGACTGCCTCAAACCAATTTTGTCCAATATCCTTAAAGTTACATGACCGCAATGTTCTAGGTTTTATCATTAGGAGATTTACTCCACCGTAGTAGTTGCAAAAATATTATTTAACAATATATTCTTGCATTCTATAGCCGTCGCGTGTCGACTGGCTCCTCGAATCACGAATGTCTTTGTAAGCCTGTGCCACGGTTCAGAATTTCGGAGCTAAAAAAAATTGACCGATGAAAAAAATATAAAAGTTGTAATTTAAAAGAAAAAAAAAAATAATGTCTGTATGTTGCGCGTATTGAACTCTTTCTTTTTAAATCTGAAATCAATTCCGAAAATAATGTATTAAGATGTATGCTTGAGAAAGAAGAAGTGTTACAGTCATGATGTAATTTAAAGGATAGAATCAATTCGATTGCCATTTCTTGTTCACAACGTTCTGCTCAATTTTTCGTCGCACCGAACTGGCTGTGCTAATTTTTAGTCGACCAATCGTCCTATGCCGATCGGTTGCATCAGCGAAAAAGAGCCATGGCAGAGCTTTGAAAAACGAGACTCTTTCGTAGCTGTGATGCTGTTATCGATTTAATGCTAATCACCGATTCTAAACATTTTTGAAGACACTCCACGTGGTCGAAACGTTAAAAATAAAAAAGAGAAGGGCCAATCGCCTGCGTTTTTAACTTCTTTCACTTGTACTTTACATTTTTAATAAACGTTGATGGTCAAAGTGTCGTCAATTTTTAGTCAATAAAAGGTACCAAATAACGATACGTCGCAATGCGTGTTACGATAACAAATTTTTATATACCGTTAAAGAAATTATTCTCTAATATATTTTTATTATCGTTGCTTTTACACTGTTTTTGGAGTGTCTACAAGAATAATAAACGGACATATTTCCATATATATTATATATACATTTATCTATATACATATACACATAATTGCACACACTCTTCGTTATATTAACACCTCACTCACTCATACATAAAGTACAACTACTTTCATACTACTTATAAATATTCTATTTAATTATCGAATTACTTTAAGGCTATCCCCTCCCCCATACTTTAACTTGTAAGTTGAATGCAATGCTGTGACAAAGAAACAAAAGCAAAACACACACTACGGTCCATAGACTTGTTATTTATATTGTATTCTTGAAAAGATCAAATTGTTTTTATCATTATAACTGCGATCATGATCACAACCATTGTTGTTACTATTACTATCATTAGTATTATTATTATTGATATTATTATTATTATTACACTTATTGTAATTTATAAATTATACTGATACATACAAGGTCTATTTATTATGGTTAGAAATATTGGAAACCACTGTCATTACTGTAAAAAATATTCTAAGGAAGATGTTTTATTGTTTTATAGTTTTGGTAACGTATAAAGTGCACTAAATCGGATGAAAATTGTCTTTCCGCCGAGTAGGACCAGATGTAATAATTATGACTGGCGGCGAAAGTGTAATTATTTTTTGCATCAAATTCTCTGTCGTACGCTGGGTAAGAATACATTTAACATTTCGGAATGTTCAGGCAAATGGAAGCAGTGGAATTGTTGTGCGAGTGTAAAGAGAAAAGAAGAGACAAATTCACATTATCCACATGTCGAATTAAAATATATGCTTTGTTAGAATTCCCAATCTATGTGTGATTGTTTTATACCATTTAAAGAAACGAACGATACTTTTTTCATTTTGATATCCAAATTTAAATAGACGATACATTTAATACAAACGGAATAATCTGTTTATTGGTAAGGTCGACACTAAATACATTATCGTTCTTTCAATTCTTTCAATAAATACTAAATCATTTACACGAAGCAAAAGTTTTGTAACCTAAGCAATAAATTATGTTGTCCGAAGTAATATATAGTCTGCATTTATATATTAAATCCTAACGATCGCATACAAGCTTTATGCGCTTCGATTAAATCTCCGCAGTGTTCCTCTCCTTTGGTGATAATGCTGAAAAAAAATTTCATTCCGAATAATAACAATTGAACTGATAGAAATAAGGTTATGTACCAACACGTATAAAAGATGAAAGCCAATTTGCACGCTACAGATTTTTTTTTTAATTCCATCGGTCGTTACACGTTACATTTTCTAAATTAGTTTAAATAAACGAAAATGAAGTGCGTTACTTGTGAAATGCTCAAATTTGTACACACCATTCATCTCTCGCGTTCCTCGTTTCGGGACAAGCGCAACAAGGCTTCAATGGTTTGCCAGACTTTTGTGCATCGTTTGATTCTGCACTAACATGGCTCGTTTTGCCACTTGAATTGCCCATTATTATACAGTAATCGCAATGTTATATGTTATACAATGCTCTATCAAAAATGATCACATGTGTCTGGCGTTACGGACGATACCGCATCAAACCCAGCGCCACTTTAAGGATCTCGTCGCAAAATTTAAAAGCATCTGATAGGTTTATTTCTAACAGGGTAGGTTTAATAATTAAACATCCCTGCGTTGGGGATCAGAATACACCCACAGTATCCCTTGTTTGTCGCAAGAAGCGACTAAAAGGGGGAAGAAAGGCTCAACGAAGATGTAGAAGAGTAACAAATTTTAGTTAAGAAAAAGAATAATGTATGCAAAGATGTTAAATGCGAAAAGTGTGCAAAGAGAATGCACGGAGTGAGTATGCAATGAGAAAAGTATGAGAAGGGAAAGAAAAAATGTACATAGGGAGAAGATTGTTTAAAATAATATAAGAGAGAAAGTTTTGCGTTGGGCAAAATGAGAGCTCTTCCAAACGCCATCTACTGGCATTGAAAATCCAGTCGATAATATTAAACCGTAATAATTAAACGGATCCTTCCTTTAGTTATTAAATTATGTGTCGCTCATTTGCTGCATCGATGGCACAAGCCTAATACATTTAATTCTGAAACATTATTGGTAGTAGCTGAGAGATATAAATTAAAAATGATTATAAAAATAACTATGTTAAAGTAAATATTTTTACAAATATGCATATATTTCGCTTCCTATTCTTCTAAATATACACATATGTGCGTGTATTAGTTCCAGAGGAAGTATTTATATAATTTCAATACGAATGAAAAAGGAAGTAGTGATAGGTTTGCGTAGACCATATTATATCACCAGCTTACAATATATCTTCTAGTTAAAAGTGCCCACTGTTTAACAGGTATATAGAAATCAGCAGAAGGTATTGAATAAAGAACGCAAATTATGCAACAAGGACAGAGAAATGTGGTATAACTTATTTTAATTTATAGTTGAGTCCATTCTTGTTATTTGTGCTCCTTCGTTAACAGGAATATAGAACAAGCAAGAAAGCCGCTGGCAAAATTACGTAAATATTTGGAGAAGCAATTATATTATCTCTCTGCTTTGACAATGCCATTTATTGAGCGGCTGATTTTCGACTGAAAAACGCGATTTATTAACAGGAGCACAGAATGTGGATGAAGGTTCGGGAACCTTTGTTTGCGACATCATAAACAAGGAACACCATATTATCCGAGCAGGATAAAATAGAAATAAAATTCAATTCTAGTATACAAGTATTACACACAACAGAGTGTACAAACTGATCGCACTGCATTATCGACACTGAGGTAAAGTAATAAATGAATAGTGGCGTCATCTCCACGTGATATGCTTAAACTGGTCATATAATGTAGCACATTTTAAGCCAAATTGGTAACATTGTGAATAAAATGAATTGCTGCGACACAATGACGCGATAAAAAAAATGTATTGCATTATAGATCTAGCCTTCATCTCGTCTATGGTAATAGATCTATCCTGTACCTCTTAGCGTCGCTGCACATTTAAGTATACTGTTAACGGTAATATACGCAATGTGCTTTTTCCATTATTGAAAGAAATTTACTGATTTTCACCTCTCGATGTCGAGAAGCTGATGGGCAGGAATGATGAGATAAAAAGTAGAACTACGTATTAGCCAGGTAAAATAGTTTGTTGTAATATTTTTCTCAAACAATGCATTGGTAGCGTGGTTGCAGTACAACGGTTCCTAACATGCATTTATGTATACTAGATTTTCAATTTCTGTTACCAAACGTTTACAATGTGCTCTATGATAAACGGTTTTGGTTGATTCCTCTTTCCTTTGTGTTATTATCGCGAGTGCATCTTTTGTTAGTCGATGAATATTAATTGTTTCATGTGATATTAAACTATTTCATGGGTTTTATATGTTGAAAAAGGAAAGAAAAATATGAAAAAAGTACGGATTTATAACGTTTTGGGCAAACTGTTCAATATTTTCTTTTATATAGGGGAGTAAGAGTTATAAAATTATACATTGCGTAACGTGTAACATTTTACGATAACGGACGTAAGAATTTTCGATGACGAAGAATATAATTAATTATTTTATATGGGGTAAAAAGTAATTTAAACATGTTCGTTTATACTAGTTTTTTTTAGGAAGCTACGATGCGATGAAATAGCTGAACATTTTCGGCCGAAAAAGATCGAAATTCAAATTTCTTGTGGAGAAGATGTAGCTGTCATGGCGGTGGCGTCTCCTTTCATCCTTGTTTTAAATTTTCCGTTTTATGTTCAACAAATCGTGTATGCATAGTACAAATGTTTAAAAAAGTGAAAATAGTGCCATTAGAACATGTTTTGCCTGTTTCTGACGTAAATCTATAAGTAATATCGGAAATATACGAGTTGAAATATTTCGCCCTTCTGACTCGCGAACATTGTTTTCCGAGACAATGAGATTTTTTATATTTTACTTCTTTTTTACGATATGCAATCGTATATTTGAGTTTATAATATGATACATTATTCGCAATAGTCATTAGAACGATTTGACTGTATTCATGGTACAGGTATACATGATAAAGAGAACGATATAAATTTTTCAGTCGTGCTAGAATATATATTTTACTTGCTGTGAAAATTGTGCTTTCTTAAGTGTACATTGTGCAGAACGAAACCCTAATTGACTGCTTTGTTTACAGCGATAACAGAACAAAGAATAGCAGGACCACAATAGTGTGAAGGCGGAGTGGGGGAACAACGTCACGTAGGCACGTACGTGCCGTACGACGTACGCTAGTGAGTGTGCGCGTGGCGTCGTGTCCGTTCAGACCTGCCTTGCTGCTTCTTAGGTATGTTTGCACGCTTACTTATCGACTGCGTAGTATTCCCAATTGCTAATCTATTAGCATTTCTGTTCTGTCATTAGCTTAATTCAATTAATACACTTTCATTTAACCACATATTAGATATAAATTAGAATATGAATCAATTTTTGTGAGACTTTCTTTGTCTCATTTTTTTACTTGTGTATTTCATTGTTACAATTCACTATAGATTTTATTTGTACTTTTAAACCATGATTTGAGTTTGATTATTGATAATTGTAATACAATTGGATTACTTTTATACATTCTAATTACAACGGTTTTATTTTACATCGTTATAGATTATTCATTGATTATACATTCCAAACGAGAGAAATGGAGATTAATAAACATCCATAATGACTAATGGCAATTGGAATAGCAGCAAGAGAAGTAATATTTTTATGGAGATTTGGTAATATTGCATTTATTACTAAAACAGGGATATCGTAAAGGTAAAAGAGGTATTCGTATGCGTATTCTGTGGATTCTGTGGGACGAGCTGCGCTTTTCTGCGGTTCAGACAATTGTTTGGACCATGGACATGTAGAATTAACGGGACAGACGCGAGTCTTGGACGTGACAAAGGCTGGAGGTTGCATCAGAGCGAGGTTGGCCTAATCTTGTGCGATTATAGAGGGTTTTGGAGAGTTTTGGGAGAATTCTGGGGATTCTGTGAGACGACTTATGCTTTCCTGCAGTTTAAACAATTGTTTGGACCATGGACATGTAGAATTAAAGGGAAAGACAAGAGTCTTGGACGTGGCAAAGGCTGGAGATCGCATCAGAGCGAGGTTGGCCTCATCTTGTGCGCTTATCGAGGGTTATAGGCGTTTTGGATGAATTCTGGGGATTCTGCGGGAAGAAGGGGGTTTGAATCAATTCAAACCAATCCGATCTTTCAACTCCACTTAGAATACTGAAACTTATCCAGATTCCCATCGAAATTCAATAGAAGGAGACCATAACACGTTAAAACGAACGTTATCCAAAATCTTTTGCAAAATCCACTACGAGACTCTAAGAAAAGATGCATTTCACGTTTAATTATCGCTCTGTAGTTCGCTGGATCCAGTAGAATCTAAGATTGACTGTCCTTTATTGTTATTTTTTGAAATATTTACCGCTGACAAAGTTAAAAAAAAAACCAACTAGTGGTGCCATCTCTCCGAAAAGTGCTCAAACTGGTCGCACACCGTTATCGACAGCGAAGCAAACTACTAAACAACTGATGGCGCCATCTCTCCGAGAAGTGCTCAAACTGGTCGCACACCGTTATCGACAGCGAAGCAAACTACTAAACAACTGATGGCGCCATCTTTTCGTAACAAGCGGAAACTATTTCCCGACCAGTTTCAGGACCTTTCACAGAGATGGCACAACCAGTCGTAAAGCAATTTACTTCGCTGTCGGTAACGGTGCGCGACCAGTTTGAGCACTTTCCAGAGAGATGGAGCCACAAGATGTTCCTTAACTTACTTTCCTGGCGGCTATTTCAAAAAATGGCAATAAAAGACAATCAGTTCTTTATGGAAAATTAATTATTTGAGATTTAACATCGTGAAGAGGGTTTGGGCGTTCTGGGAGAATTCTGAGGATTCTGCGGGAAGAATTGTGCTTTCCTTCAGTTTAAATAATTGTTTGGAGTATAAAGATGTAGAATTAAAAGGAAAGACAAGAGTCTTGGACGTGTCAAAAACTGGAAATCGCAATTCCCTGAATTCCCACCATCGCATATATTTTTTTAACCACAGAAGTCAAACCCATCAAGCATTAAACTATCAAAAGTCTAACCATCGAAAATCAAACCATCAAACATCAAACCAGCAAACTTCGAACCATTAAACATTGAACAATCAAACAACCCTCCATCGAGGGGACACCATAGAGAGATAGAAGTGACCATGTATAATTAATAATAAAGGTGAGGGAAGTCGGGATAAAAGGGGTTGGTTACATATTTATAAATTTACATTACATAATACATTAAATAAATGTACAAATATAATCATCTTTTGTTGTCACTTATATTTTGTCTCTCATTTTGTAAATTTGATCGTCTCTGTTCATCTGTGCAAAATCTTCTGTTAACTTCTTCTTCTGCTCCTTCTGAGCTGTTTTTCTCTTGTTTGCTTTTGCAAATTCTTCGAGTTCATGAAAACAGAGTACATTACGTAATGTGTTCCCTTAGATCTTTGCATACGTAGAGGGAAACATTTTTAGACCTATTGATAGGTTTTAGGTTGATGTATATTCCTAGTTAGTTGGTTATTTGGATATTAAAGTCAATTATTGACTAGGTACTTATTGACTAGGTCTTGTGTTCTCTTTCATTTGCAATAGTTCTTTTTCGCGAAAGTTCGATATGAAACTCTGTCTATTGTGCGTTTGCATAGGAATCAAACATTGAACTTGTTGCAAATGCACATTGGAAGGAGGTTTTACTCAATAATATCTTGTATAAAAGGAGGGTGGATGGGACGTGGTTAGGATGGGTCTCCATTCGCAGCAACCTCCACGTGGTGAGACCCGGACACTCTATATTTGATATATGATTGTTAATTACATCATACGATGCTATGGTACAATTAAAAATTATATAGCAAATAATACAAGCAAATGGCTGCCATAGGACAAATTTGTTCATAAAATACCCATAAAAATACCAATTATGAAGGGTCTTCTAATGGTAATTCACCAAGAATCTTTAGTTCAACCTGTTGTTATTACAAAACTAGTAGCATAACTTCATAGAGTAACTGGTGAAACAATAAAAAAGAAACCAATCATTGAGCTTACAACACAAAATCCAGTCTGTATGGAATTATTTAAAGATGTAAAACAATTGGGCAGAATTATGTTACGCGTAGAGGGAACTACTATTGCAGCTGCTTTAATTACAAAAATCAAACAACGATGCATAAGATTTATGTAATTGCAGCTTGAATACTATAGGTAAATCTATAGTCTCTTGTATATTCACTTTCATATTTCTTCATATTAGGATTGATTAATGTTTTGTAACTCTACAAATAATTGATTCATCTATATCTTTGCTAGTTCGTTTGTTTCTTTTAAATAAGCATAAGAAATAACAATATTATACTTATAACATAGTAACCATGAAAATTATGCCTGTAAAAAATCTGAATACTTTTCAATGTAGCAGAGTACTGTCCAAAATAGATCAATTTGAAACGTGATTGGTTCTAATTGTACATGTCTAACAAACATTTAAATTATGTACATGTTGTTTTCAAGTTTTCATTACATGACATAAGAAATCTTTTTAAGGTTAATTTCGTTACCTTTTGACAAGTAAACCATATTTTTTATTTTTACGGCTGCCCCGTCAAAACCTGTACCTTATTTTATTTGTTTGGTCAATTCACAGTGGATAAATATTACTCTATCACGTTTATAGGTATAAATGCAACCACAATTGTACGTTTAATGATTTGACAATTGTAACTCTACGTCATATAATATGCTGAATGTGCAAATATGACACAGGTGATCTAGTAAAGATGTAGTTGTCTATACATGAACTCATACGAATTAGCAGCGGCAGAAATTAAAATTAAACTTCAAAGTAAAATTACCAACAGATCTGACGGTAATTCTATTTAACAGTTACCTAACGAATTGTAGATTTATCGATCAATTTGAAAACATCTCTACACTATCATTATAAACAGAATTATTAAAGAAACTCTATCGCCTGCTATAATTAAGCTCGAAAATATTCTATTCTAAATCTTATTCTAATCAATTTATTATCGACTCGTTCAAGTTTGTAGGCAAACATAAGTATTATATTTTGTTCAGTGGAAGTTGGTACCATTTTACCTCCAATAGGTTAAATTTTAGTTCGATTAATCACAAACACTTATATGTTCTGCGCGGACAGATTTCCGTTAACTTCAGTCTCGTTATGTCTTGTACGCGCGTGCATCCCTTGTCGCAAAGCGAATATTCTTTCCTTTCTACGTGGTATTAAATTGAATATCGTAAGATACAAATGTTAAAAAAGAAACATAAGTGTGAAAGAAACGTGATTTTACAACTTTCGACGTAAATTATTCAATACTGGTTCGTGGATCCAAAATATTCATTGGCTGTTTCTTCGAACCGGCTCTATAACCTTTCATTGAAAAAATTAACCTCGTAAATGAAATTAACTACCCTTATATATTAAATGTAAGTGTAATCGTTAACCAGTAGGATAACTCGCAGTTTCGACACGGGGGTAAAAGCCTTTCAACCATTTGGAACTGACAAAAAATCATCTGAAGTTGTTCTGTTCTTACGTTCTTTACTCTAGGAAGTCAAATTTCATATTAAAGTTCATGCAAATTAACTACCCTTTTATACTAAAAGTAAGTGCAAGCGTTAACCAATCAGATCGCTCGCAGCATCTACTCAGATACGAAAGATTGTCATCCAATCAGAGCTCGATGCTGCTAGCGATCTGATTGGTTAACGCTTGCTTCCACTTTTAGTATAAAAGGGCAGATTTAATTTGCGCAATGTTTAATGTTAAATTTGACTTGGTCCAGTAAACAACGTAAGATCGGAAGAAGTTCAAGAAGCTGTTCTGACACTCTCATTCAACACATCTACAACTCGACCGCTGTTCTCTAAACATACAAACTGTACAAGTATTTTACTTGCTACAGTAAATAACGTAGGAACGGAACAAGTTTAACAAACTGTTCTAACTCTCACTCTCAATAAATCTACAACTCAACCGCTGTTCTCTAAACATACAAACTGTACAAGTATTTTACTTGCTACAGTAAATAACGTAGGAACAGAACAAGTTTAACAAACTGTTCTAACTCTCTCTCTCTCAATAAATCTACAAGTCAACTAAACTTCCCTAATCATACAAACTGTACGAGGAACCATTGGCTGCGGAAGAAATGTCGAGAAATCTGTGAGTACAATTGTACATTTGTTCTTGCGAAGATACATTTTCTGTAACACATAAAATCACATTTCTTACGACGAAACTTTTCGAAATCTTGTAATTTATTAAATTTTGGCTGAAAAATGGTAGTTTGTTGTATAATCAATTACTTTACGTGGAAGCAAAAACGATTTAAATATATTCGTTCGCAATAGATAAAATTATTTCGTACTTTTGACTGGACACGTTCATACGCGCATGCGCGAGATTCGAATTCCTTGTACAATAGTTGAAGCTGTCATGGAGGTAGCGTCTCTTTTCATTTTCATTTTAAATTTTCATTTCAAAGTCGATTAAGAAGTATTTGCATAGTTAAAATGTTCAAAAAAGTGAAAATATAGCCGTTTGAACGTGTTGAGCCAGTTTGCGACAGAGATTTGCAATTAATATCGGAGAAATGTGAGTTGAAATATTTCGTCCTACTGACGCACGAATATTGTCTTCAGAAACAGTTAGATTTATTGCATTATATTTCTTTTTACGATACGAAATCGAATATTCAAGTATAAAATATGTTACAATATTCGCAATAATTATTATGTGAACCATAGAATGATATATGTAATCATATATTAGTAATATTACAATATTGTATAATAAAGTTTGATTTCATTTTTTCCTACAAATGTATGCGAATAAAGAGAGCTATGTAAATTTGTCGACGATAATAGTTGTACGCTGTGCTATTGATTGTGTCTTTGTTTGATTTTTTCTGGAAATCGTGTTTTCGAATTTAGTGCTCTGTTTGCAGCGTAAGCGGAGTGGGAGAACACCGAAGTTAACAAATGTGGAAGCGAGATACGAAGTGGTACGTACGGTTTGTTAGTGTGTGTTGCTCCAATGTACCTGTCGAAACCTGTCGAAACCTGTCTCGCTGCTTCCGAGGTACGCCGCAAACCTGCTTATCGACTGCTTTGTATTTACACTTGTTATCCTATAAGCATCCTTATTGTTCCCAATTCCTTATTCAATTGATACTCTTGGTTAATTGTATATTGAACGTAATTATTATTATAAATGTAAATCAACTTTTTGGATTTCCTTTGTCTACTTTTTGCTTGTGCACTGTTTGCACTTTTGATATGTGATTTGAGTTTGATTATTGTACAATTTTAATATAATTGATAGTACTTTTATACATTTATGTGCAATCAGTTTTGTTTTGTTCTGTTACAGAACAAAACTGTTGTGTTGTTGTGAATTGCACATTTAAACTGAGAAATAAGGATGTATGAATATCATAAGGATAATGCAGCAATAGGAAACGACATACTTTTATAGAGGTTTGGTAATATTGCATTTATTATTAAAAAAGATATGCCATAAAGATGATAGAGGTATTTCCATGCAAGAATTTATATTATTTTTTTTAATTGATTCATTGTGTGGTAACATATGAATTTTAATTCATAATATAATGATATATTTAATTCATAATATAATGAGTAGTAATTGATTAACTTATTAACGGTTCTTATAAACATTTCTTAATATTTTATAACATATAATATAATTAATTAATTAGTAAATTTCAATATGTTTTACATTCTGATGGAAAATGATCAGAGTAGACATCATACAGATCACTCATGAATTAATCATAATTAATTTGCAATAATTGCAAATATTTTATAATATTTATATATGATATTTTACATCTATGCATATATTCCACACAGTTTAGTAGCTTTAGAAGAAAGTTATTTCTTGAACAAACGCTCGACGAGAAGAAAAATAATATTTGAAAAAAATGGTGTAATATTTATTTCTACCCTTTGTTCCCCCACTAATAACAATTTTCTTCCAGAAAAATTTGGTGACCGCGCGCAATGCGGTCGGTAGAGTCAGTGTTTGCTGCGTATAACTATTTCAATATTTTTTTTATTTTTTATATCATTATAATTTTATTTAACTTTAGATTACCATTATATTTAATCTTTCATAGTAATCATACGCGATAATAGAGTCAGTGTTTGCTTCGTAAATTATAATATTATAGTAAATTTTTATTATATTATATTAGACTTTTATTTTTATTTTTTTATTTTTTGAATTTTTGAAATACTTATTTCCGGTATTAGAGTCTCATCATCGCCTGCTTTAAATGGATCTTGCTGTGCTCCAGGAGCCAAAAATGTAATTATCTTTAATTAATAAATAATAAACTTATCAATAAAAACTTTGGTAAACCAAATCCTAATAGTTTCGTTTCTCTTAAAGTTTTACAGCTATTACTTCCACCATGGATTCATCTACCACTTCTTCCAGCCTGACGTCTTCGGGCTTGAGGATGTCCCCCCAGAGGTAAGCAACATTTTTTGATATTATTTCTTAATTGATTCATTGTGTGGTAACAACACGAATTTTAATTCATAACGTGACTCTCTCCAGGCGTTTGCAACGTCTTTGACGACTTCCCTGAGGCATCAGCAACATCTTCAATGACTTCTACTCGAGCTACTCTACTCATCGTCCGGTGAGTCGCATGCTTTCAAGTCCCTCTGGTCATTCACCATGTCGTAGGGCGAAAGGTCTGAATCGGCACGAATGACTGGTTGTAATTACGTAGAATTGCTTTAACGAGCATAGTGACCATGGGTATACAATTATACCTGTGAATAATAATTGTTATTTTGTGTGTGTCATTTATTAGATCAGGTTGTTTTTATGTAGTTTTCTTGCACTTCGCGTTTTTAAATATTACAATATAATTTTAATAATACAATAATAATAGTATATGGATAATTAATAAATAAATAAATACGAGTTATATAATGTTTGTGATCCATACACGTCCAGTATGAATGCCTAGAAAATATGAAAGTAATACATTATATATGAACATTTACACAAATGAAATATTAATATCAATCATAATGTTACATGCATACATATATATATATATATATATATATATCTTTGATAGATCTTATATGAATAAATATATAATAAGTATCACAGCTGCTTTAATTTGGCAGTATTTAATGGTGAAGTCGGATACCCTCCGACTTCGTTTTAGTGACAATTATAATTATTCTGAATTAATAGTGATGACGTGTATCATTGTTGCTGTAATTATACACAATATTTAATATTTAACGATAGCTAATTATATTGTTTGCATTCACTGAGAATATTAAATGTTCCAGTCATTTAATATTCATATTAATATCGTATGATAGAAAATATCTGATGAGTTTATACTTGTTGCAATTAGAGATTTTAAAATATTAAAATTTATTTATCTTACCGCAATTATGTTAAATTATATGTGCAAGAAGACATTTCATGACGAGTAGATTTTGAAATCAAAGCATCCAACTTGAACAGCATTTTCATATCTTAGAATATTTGCTTTGATGACGAGATCGCTCGATAATTACAATCATTTTATATCATATACCCTATTATATACCCTACTATTATTACATACCCTTGATATACTCTACAAAGATTTAGAGAATTTAGATACAAAGAATTTAATTTTGTTCAGATCACGACTCATTTTTCTATTATATTCTATACATTATAATTTTGGAATGGATTATCGCGTTTGTGTTTTAGTATCTTGATTAATATTCAATTTATACCTAATTATATTGTTGTATCGAGTTTTTTATTTCACGAAGAATTAATTTCGTGTTCGGTTCGAGTAGTTTGTTGTTGCCTCTATTGCGTCCCAGTATCTGGCCCCTGCCCCGTTGCGTAAGGCCCCCGGTTATTCCGACGGGCAGACGGGGTGGCTCGCCACCCTCACCAAGGGTATTGGTAGCTGTGGACTGCGTACTAGATACTGCACTGGGTTCACGGCCGGCTGATTGAGCGTATCTCAATCCCTGCCTCATGGGAGGTCGTGCCTGGAGTGTCACCGACGGCACCTGGTCACGTTAAACATTTCGCGGACGTGAAAATACGTCAACCTATACTGGTGGCAGTAGAAGCAAACTTGTGCATATTTTGTTCGGTCGTTCTTTATTATTTTTTATTTGGGATTTAATGGGACCGTATTGGGAATACGCAAAGATCCTATATATGACATAGGTATTCCGTTATATCGAGGATGAAAAGTCCCTCGTTTTGTTCGCGTCGCGTCACATCGCGTTTTTCCATTCCATAAATTATATTGCTAGAATTAATTGTCGAATGAGCTCGTTTCTTTCATTTTCTTGCGCAATATTCAAGTTAATTATTCCATTGCATAGAGTTTTATGAGTATGAATAAAATTTGAGTGAAATAAATAAAGTAGGGTACCCTGTGTGAGAATAATAAAAATAAAATAAAGAATAAACTGAATAAAGATATATTGTACTAATCACTATATTTAGATTAGGATTTTCAGCTTCCTTTTCCGTGCTCTTTGCCAGGACCCCATTCACGTGCCCAGGTGCTACTTGTGTGGGGAAAAGGTGATGAGCACGATGATTCCCCTGCTAATTTATAAGATTTTTGCGCAACTGATATGCTAGTGTATCGTGCACGACGTAGTCTCCACATTGTGTGTATGTGTGGTTAGGTTGTGGAATTACGTCGCTTTTTATTAAACATTAATTCTTGTATCCATTGTAGTAATAGCACAAAATATACTATTACTTACAATAATAGTAGGTACCAAATTTACTCTTACCAAAGTTCAATAATGATCAAGGTACCAAATTTCAATAATGATATCAAATTCCATACCATTCATTTTAGTAGCTTCTCTACTTTCTTGTTCACAACGATAATAATGGTATCAAACCTAATACCATCTACTCTGTATTTAATTAAATTTATTTAATTACATATTTCATGTAAAACGTTCAAATTTACACAAATGCTTTGCTCGCATTGTACGCAATGATCACTAGCATCCCTCAGATTGCATGACAAGGTACGTACAAACTTTAGAAAGTGTACAAGGTTGTGTGCAAGTGTCGCGAGAATTCCGTGTGTTGTATGCATGTGTTGGTACGAGTCTGTTGCCATTTTTTAAATATAGCGTTAGGTAGGTAGGTAGTATACTTCTGGTATGTTTGACTGGTAGATTTAAGTAGGTAGGGCCGGGCAGGTTGACCACAGTCTCCGATCGGGCAGGCGCGTTTTTTCTCGCGTGGTTCAACTTGTTTCAGGAAATCAGATTTGAATCATCGACGGTAAAGTTGGCGTGAACGGAGAATGCCGTTCGCCACTGGCTTTACCCTATCGATTTTTCGAATCACCCCGCGGTCGCGGTCGCGATTTGTCGAAACGAACGTTTTCTGCTTCTGAGGTTCGGCACGTTTGCACGGACGACGATTCTTCAAATCGTTGCTCGTCTTACGTGTCTCTCGCTTAATTTTTCTGATCTATTTTGCTGCTTTATTTGCTGGGTTGACTCAAGATTCTGGGCATTGCGCCCGAAGAAAGAAGAGGCAATGTGCCGAAGAGGCCCAGAGAAGAGGGCTGCAACGAATGACTCTGCATTCTGAAATGCTGGATTCTGAATGCAAAGCCATTACTTGTTACTGCTTTGTCACTATGCTCGTTACTTTATCTGCCAGAATACCTGGCCACATCATTTTGGGCAAATCGCGGATTCACTTTTTAGCGTTGCGAATGATTAATTACGGTTTGCGTTAGAGTTGCGTATAAATCCAGATCGCGATATTAATTAGAGTTGCGTATAGATCCAGATCGCGATATTAATTAGAGTTGCGTGTAAATCCAGATCGCGATATTAATTAGAGTTACGTAGAAATGTTAATCGCGATTGCTCCTTTAGTGTTGCGATACATAAGATCGCGATTGCTTGTTGTTTTGCTTTAAAATAAGAATGTATTATATTTGTTGTTTTGATGCTAAAGTTGAGATAATTAATTAACGTTGATGTTTTTAATTTGCTATTTAGTGTTGCGACTTGTAAGTAACGCGAGTATTATAAAGTAGAGATAATAATTTTCAATTGTTAATTTTACTTTCATTTAGTGTTGCGATAAAAGAGAATCGCGCTTTCAAAGTAGCGTTGCGATTGTAATAAATAAAATGCCCAAGACTTCCACTGATACTGTGGAACCATACACACAAGTTACCACTGTAGCTGAAAGAGCTACATTGCACTATGGTAACATTGCAACTATAAAATCTTCCACTTGCACTAATGGAAGTATGATCTTGCACTTAGAGTCACCAAAGTAGCTGGAAGAGCTACATTGCACTTGGTGACATTGCACCTAAACAGATCATTTCTCTAAAATCTGTTTTATTAGTGTTGCGTATTTAAATTATGGGTGCATAAATTAATTTTACGACCTATGAAAAGCACCCTCGTGTGAGTGCTCGCGTATTGCTTTTTTCATGACGCACCTACGCGATTACCTTTTATACATTCATTAATTCATATTTAATAAATTAGCGTTGCGTATTTAAATTATGGGTGCATAAATTAATTTTACGACCTATGAAAAGCACCGTCGGCTGAGTGCACGCGTATTGCTTTTTTCATGACGCACCTACGCGATTACCTTTTATATATACTTCATTTCATATTTAATAAATTAGTGTTGCGAATTTTTGCTGATTTTTGTTCTTGATTGATGATTTTGAAATACTCTTCACTTCACATTTAATGTACTTTCCAACGAAGAAGATAAAATATTTCACTCATCATTTTTAATGACAAAAAATTAATCATAATGGGTGTTATGTTTATCTTTATATCGTTGCAAATCGAGCGTTTGTCACAGAATAAACGATAACAATTATTTTTTATTAGAAGGTAGTTTCTCATTTGTACAATTTAAATCTTTTTAATGGTTACTTTTATGACTGATCTGTAAATATTCTATATATGGTTTGTACGTTATTACTCATGGCAACTTTAAAAGTTGTAAGGTATTAAGGAATATAACGAAATTATTAATATTTCATTATAGTATTATTATTATTCTTTTCTTTTTTTTTTCTTTTGAAAGAAATTAATATTTTCTATGAATTAAAGGTGAATTCTTAATTTTGCCACACCACAAGATATATAATATTTCACTAAAATAATGTTTCGATGTCTAACTGTATCTTCCATGTCTAAATGTATTCTTTTGGTTTTAATACGTGCTTTTATTAATCCATTGAATAAGTTTGTTGTAGGTTTTAGAAAGATATTTAGGTCATTAACTTAATGCAGCAAAAGGATTAAATAAATGTGATTACTTCACAAGTTACAAAGATGAAAGTATCACGCAGATGAAATTATGGACATATTAATGTTAATCAAAGAAAGTAAGCGACAAAAATATGTATATAAAAAAGGGAACTTTTATGAAACCATATTATATGCGACTATTAATCAATTATGTGACTTTGTTACAGGTCTAAAATTTTGTAAGACGCATAGTTCTTTGAAATAATACAGCCATATAATTAAATAAACGTAATGATTCTACAAATTACGAGGAGGGAAATATAATGATATACACAAATTATATCATGTCAGCAGATGGAAGTATGGTCATATACATATAACACGAATAAAAAATAATGAGCGACAAAAGGGATATTAGAATATAAAAAAAAGAGGTATATTACGGAGTCATCTTTAAGTGGTAACATTTATTTTTATATATTTATATGTTATTATATTATAACAAGCGCCCTGATGTGGCTGCTCTCAAAATATAAATAATTTGTTCTGTTTTTATATATTTATATGTTATTATATTATAACAAGCGCCCTGACGTGGCTGCTCTCGTATATAATCGTACATAAATTTTACATGTCTTTTGAATTTAATCAGTTAACTGTGTATATACGTCAATTCTAAGCTTTTTATTTATAATATATTATATCTATATATTTACTATATAATATAATATAATATAATATAATATGATATTATATTATGTTATGTTATATAATAAAAAAAGTATATATAATATATTATAATATTTTAATTATAATTTTAATAATATTAATACAATTAATATAATTTTAATAACTACATAATATCATAATATAATATAATATTATACTATATTATATTATATTATATTATATATATACATTTTTATAACCGTTTATGTATGCCCTGCGTTCGATGCAAATTCCACAGTTAACTGGTTAATTATATTTCTATTTTGTGTGTCTCTATTGTTTGTAAATGCTTTATGCATATATTTTCTATGAATTGTTTGTAAATGCTTTATGCATATATTTTCTGTGAATTGTTTGTGAAATGTTTTATGTGTATATTTTTGTGTTGTTTTGCTTGTTGTACATCTTGTTTCAGATGTTCCAGTGTCTACAATTTTGTTACAACATGTTCTTACACCTAATTCTCTTGGTGTAATCATTCGCTCTTTTCTATTGTAATTTCTTCGTAAATTACTTTGGTTTTGGTTTTTCTGGGTCCACATACGTATGTGTCGTACATTGTTTGTTGTTTTTGGGTTTGTGTTTCGCTGTGTCGTTGTGTTGTCTTTGTTTTTGGACGCAACATGGGTTCGAATCCATTAGATTTTTACACAGGCAGGTCGAAACATACTTAGATTTATTAATAGGTAGGAATCATTTCATCTATGGTAACGTTACCTGGGTTACGAAGATGGATATAAAATAATATTCACATTTATATCCACAAATAATATCCACAAATTCCATTAGATTTTTACATAGGTATTGTATTATATATATAGGATTAAGTAGACTAAGTAGAAACAGTAGACTTGGTAGATTATGCATGATATTAAGTTTTAAGTAGATTTTAAAGTAAATTTTTAGTCAAGTAGAATATTGTTAGTATAACTTCATTTTTCCGCGAGAATTCCTTACGAAACTCATTTTATTGTACATTTGCATAGCGATTGAAGACTAAACGCATTGCAAATGTACATCAAAAAGAGGTTGTATTCAATAATAACTTATATAAAAGGAGGGAGGATGGGACGTGGTTAGGGTGGGTCTCCATTCGCAGCAACCTCCACGTGGTGAGACCCGGGTACTGTATTATTTGATATGTAATTATTAATTGCATCATATGGCGATATAATGCAATTAAAAATTATGTAGCAAATAATTTAAGCAAATGGCTGCCATAGGATTAGAATTAATTTAAAATTGATTTTAAGGCTAACTGTTGTAGATAATAGAAGTTTTCGCACAATATAGTTAATGGTAGTATAGAGCGAGGTTGGCCTCATCTTGTGCGCTTATCGAGGGTTCAAGGCGTTTTGGGAGAATTCTGGCGATTCTGTGGGACGAGCTGTGCTTTCCTGCGGTTTAGACAATTGGTTGGACCATGGACAGGTAGAATTAAAGGGACAGACGCGAGTCTTGGACGTGACAAAGGCTGGAGATCGCATCAGAGCGAGGTTGGCCTAATTTTGTGCGCTTATCGAGGGTTTCACGCGTAATGGGCGATTTCTGGGGATTCTGTGGGACGAGCTGCGCTGTCCTGCGGTTCAGACAATTGTTTGGACCATGGACATGTAGAATTAAAGGGGCAGACGCGAGTCTTGGACGTGACAAAGGCTGGAGATCGCATCAGAGCGAGGTTGGCCTAATCTTGTGCGATTATAGAGGGTTCTGGAGAGTTTTGGCAGAATTCTGGGGATTCTCTGGGAGGAATTATGCTTTCCTGCAGTTTAAACACTTGTTTGGACTATAAACATGTAGAATTAAAAGGGAAGACATGGGTCTTGGACGTGACAAAGGCTGGAGATCGCATTAGAGCGAGGTTGGCCTCATCTTGTGCGATTATAGTGGGTTTTGGAGAGTTTTGGGAGAATTCTGGGCATTCTGTGGGAGGAATTATGGTTTCCTGCAGTTTAAACAGTTGTTTGGAATATAAACATGTAGAATTAAAGGGACAGACGCGAGTCTTGGACGTGACAAAGGCTGGAGATCGCATCAGAGCGAGGTTGGCCTCATCTTGTGCGATTATAGTGGGTTTTGGAGAGTTTTGGGAGAATTCTGGGCATTCTGTGGGAGGAATTATGGTTTCCTGCAGTTTAAACAGTTGTTTGGAATATAAACATGTAGAATTAAAGGGACAGACGCGAGTCTTGGACGTGACAAAGGCTGGAGATCGCATCAGAGCGAGGTTGGCCTAATTTTGTGCGCTTATCGAGGGTTTCAGGCTGGTGGGCGAATTCTGGGGATTCTGTAGGACGGGCTGCGCTTTCCTGCGGTTCAGACAATTGTTTGGACCATGGACATGTAGAATCAAAGGGGCAGACGCGAGTCTTGGACGTGACAAAGGCTGGAGATCTCATCAGAGTGAGGTTGGCCTAATCTTGTGCGATTATAGAGGGTTTTGGAGAGTTTTGGCAGAATTCTGGGGATTCTCTGGGAGGAATTATGCTTTCCTGCAGTTTAAACAGTTATTTGGAATATAAACATGTAGAATTAAAGGGACAGACGCGAGTCTTGGACGTGACAAAGGCTGGAGATCGCATCAGAGCGAGGTTGGCCTAATCTTGTACGATTATAGAGGGTTTTGGAGAGTTTTGGCAGAATTCTGGGGATTCTCTGGGAGGAATTATGCTTTCCTGCAGTTTAAACAGTTGTTTGGACTATAAACATGTAGAATTAAAAGGGAAGACATGGGTCTTGGACGTGACAAAGGCTGGAGATCGCATTAGAGCGAGGTTGGCCTCATCTTGTGCGATTATAGTGGGTTTTGGAGAGTTTTGGGAGAATTCTGGGCTTTCTGTGGGGCGAGCTGCGCTTTTCTGCGGTTCAGACAATTGTTTGGACCATGCACATGTAGAATCAAAGGGGCAGACGCGAGTCTTGCACGTGACAAAGGCTGGAGATCTCATCAGAGCGAGGTTGGCCTAATCTTGTGCGATTATAGAGGGTTTTGGAGAGTTTTGGCAGAATTCTGGGGATTGTCTGGGAGGAATTATGGTTTCCTGCAGTTTAAACAGTTGTTTGGACTATAAACATGTAGAATTAAAAGGGAAGACATTGGGTCTTGGACGTGACAAAGGCTGGAGATCGCATTAGAGCGAGGTTGGCCTCATCTTGTGCGATTATAGTGGGTTTTGGAGAGTTTTGGGAGAATTCTGGGCTTTCTGTGGGGCGAGCTGCGCTTTTCTGCGGTTCAGACAATTGTTTGGACCATGGACATGTAGAATCAAAGGGGCAGACGCGAGTCTTGGACGTGACAAAGGCTGGAGATCTCATCAGAGCGAGGTTGGCCTAATCTTGTGCGATTATAGAGGGTTTTGGAGAGTTTTGGCAGAATTCTGGGGATTCTCTGGGAGGAATTATGCTTTCCTGCAGTTTAAACAGTTGTTTGGAATATAAACATGTAGAATTAAAGGGACAGACGCGAGTCTTGGACGTGACAAAGCCTGGAGATCGCATCAGAGCGAGGTTGGCCTAATTTTGTGCGCTTATCGAGGGTTTCACACGTGTTGGGCGAATTCTGGGGATTCTGGGGATTCTGTGTGACGGGCTGCGCTGTCCTGCGGTTCAGACAATTGTTTGGACCATGGACATGTAGAATTAAAGGGACAGACGCGAGTCTTGGACGTGACAAAGGCTGGAGATCGCATCAGAGCGAGGTTGGCCTCATCTTGTGCGATTATAGTGGGTTTTGGAGAGTTTTGGGAGAATTCTGGGCATTCTGTGGGAGGAATTATGGTTTCCTGCAGTTTAAACAGTTGTTTGGAATATAAACATGTAGAATTAAAGGGACAGACGCGAGTCTTGGACGTGACAAAGGCTGGAGATCGCATCAGAGCGAGGTTGGCCTAATTTTGTGCGCTTATCGAGGGTTTCAGGCTGGTGGGCGAATTCTGGGGATTCTGTAGGACGGGCTGCGCTTTCCTGCGGTTCAGACAATTGTTTGGACCATGGACATGTAGAATCAAAGGGGCAGACGCGAGTCTTGGACGTGACAAAGGCTGGAGATCTCATCAGAGTGAGGTTGGCCTAATCTTGTGCGATTATAGAGGGTTTTGGAGAGTTTTGGCAGAATTCTGGGGATTCTCTGGGAGGAATTATGCTTTCCTGCAGTTTAAACAGTTATTTGGAATATAAACATGTAGAATTAAAGGGACAGACGCGAGTCTTGGACGTGACAAAGGCTGGAGATCGCATCAGAGCGAGGTTGGCCTAATCTTGTACGATTATAGAGGGTTTTGGAGAGTTTTGGCAGAATTCTGGGGATTCTCTGGGAGGAATTATGCTTTCCTGCAGTTTAAACAGTTGTTTGGACTATAAACATGTAGAATTAAAAGGGAAGACATGGGTCTTGGACGTGACAAAGGCTGGAGATCGCATTAGAGCGAGGTTGGCCTCATCTTGTGCGATTATAGTGGGTTTTGGAGAGTTTTGGGAGAATTCTGGGCTTTCTGTGGGGCGAGCTGCGCTTTTCTGCGGTTCAGACAATTGTTTGGACCATGCACATGTAGAATCAAAGGGGCAGACGCGAGTCTTGGACGTGACAAAGGCTGGAGATCTCATCAGAGCGAGGTTGGCCTAATCTTGTGCGATTATAGAGGGTTTTGGAGAGTTTTGGCAGAATTCTGGGGATTGTCTGGGAGGAATTATGGTTTCCTGCAGTTTAAACAGTTGTTTGGACTATAAACATGTAGAATTAAAAGGGAAGACATTGGGTCTTGGACGTGACAAAGGCTGGAGATCGCATCAGAGCGAGGTTGGCCTCATCTTGTGCGATTATAGTGGGTTTTGGAGAGTTTTGGGAGAATTCTGGGCATTCTGTGGGAGGAATTATGGTTTCCTGCAGTTTAAACAGTTGTTTGGAATATAATCATGTAGAATTAAAGGGACAGACGCGAGTCTTGGACGTGACAAAGGCTGGAGATCGCATCAGAGCGAGGTTGGCCTAATTTTGTGCGCTTATCGAGGGTTTCACACGTGTTGGGCGAATTCTGGGGATTCTGGGGATTCTGTGTGACGGGCTGCGCTGTCCTGCGGTTCAGACAATTGTTTGGACCATGGACATGTAGAATTAAAGGGACAGACGCGAGTCTTGGACGTGACAAAGGCTGGAGATCGCATCGGAGCGAGGTTGGCCTTATCTTGTGCGATTATAGTGGGTTTTGGAGAGTTTTGGGAGAATTCTGGGCATTCTGTGGGAGGAATTATGGTTTCCTGCAGTTTAAACAGTTGTTTGGAATATAATCATGTAGAATTAAAGGGACAGACGCGAGTCTTGGACGTGACAAAGGCTGGAGATCGCATCAGAGCGAGGTTGGCCTAATTTTGTGCGCTTATCGAGGGTTTCAGGCTGGTGTGCGAATTCTGGGGATTCTGTAGGACGGGCTGCGCTTTCCTGCGGTTCAGACAATTGTTTGGACCATGGACATGTAGAATCAAAGGGACAGACGCGAGTCTTGGACATGACAAAGGCTGGAGATCACATCAGAGCGAGGTTGGCCTAATCTTGTGCGCTTATCGAGGGTTTCAGGCTGTTGGGCGAATTCAGGGGATTCTGTGGGACGAGCTGCGCTTTTCTGCGGTTCAGACAATTGTTTGGACCATGGACATGTAGAATCAAAGGGGCAGACGCGAGTCTTGGACGTGACAAAGGCTGGAGATCTCATCAGAGCGAGGTTGGCCTAATCTTGTGCGATTATAGAGGGTTTTGGAGAGTTTTGGCAGAATTCTGGGGATTCTCTGGGAGGAATTATGCTTTCCTGCAGTTTAAACAGTTATTTGGAATATAAACATGTAGAATTAAAGGGACAGACGCGAGTCTTGGACGTGACAAAGGCTGGAGATCTCATCAGAGCGAGGTTCGCCTAATCTTGTGCGATTATAGAGGGTTTTGGAGAGTTTTGGCAGAATTCTGGGGATTCTCTAGGAGGAATTATGGTTTCCTGCAGTTTAAACAGTTGTTTGGACTATAAACATGTAGAATTAAAAGGGAGGACATGGGTCTTGGACGTGACAAAGGCTGGAGATCGCATTAGAGCGAGGTTGGCCTCATCTTGTGCGATTATAGTGGGTTTTGAAGAGTTTTGGGAGAATTCTGGGCATTCTGTGGGGCGAGCTGCGCTTTTCTGCGGTTCAGACAATTGTTTGGACCATGGACATGTAGAATCAAAGGGGCAGACGCGAGTCTTGGACATGACAAAGGCTGGAGATCGCATCAGAGCGAGGTTGGCCTAATTTTGTGCGCTTATCGAGGGTTTCAGGCTGGTGGGCGAATTCTGGGGATTCTGTAGGACGGGCTGCGCTTTCCTGCGGTTCAGACAATTGTTTGGACCATGGACATGTAGAATCAAAGGGACAGACGCGAGTCTTGGACATGACAAAGGCTGGAGATCACATCAGAGCGAGGTTGGCCTAATCTTGTGCGCTTATCGAGGGTTTCAGGCTGTTGGGCGAATTCAGGGGATTCTGTGGGACGAGCTGCGCTTTTCTGCGGTTCAGACAATTGTTTGGACCATGGACATGTAGAATCAAAGGGGCAGACGCGAGTCTTGGACGTGACAAAGGCTGGAGATCTCATCAGAGCGAGGTTGGCCTAATCTTGTGCGATTATAGAGGGTTTTGGAGAGTTTTGGCAGAATTCTGGGGATTCTCTGGGAGGAATTATGCTTTCCTGCAGTTTAAACAGTTATTTGGAATATAAACATGTAGAATTAAAGGGACAGACGCGAGTCTTGGACGTGACAAAGGCTGGGGATCGCATCAGAGCGAGGTTGGCCTAATCTTGTGCGATTATAGAGGGTTTTGGAGAGTTTTGGCAGAATTCTGGGGATTCTCTGGGAGGAATTATGCTTTCCTGCAGTTTAAACAGTTGTTTGGACTATAAACATGTAGAATTAAAAGGGAAGACATGGGTCTTGGACGTGACAAAGGCTGGAGATCGCATTAGAGCGAGGTTGGCCTCATCTTGTGCGATTATAGTGGGTTTTGGAGAGTTTTGGGAGAATTCTGGGCTTTCTGTGGGGCGAGCTGCGCTTTTCTGCGGTTCAGACAATTGTTTGGACCATGGACATGTAGAATCAAAGGGGCAGACGCGAGTCTTGGACGTGACAAAGGCTGGAGATCTCATCAGAGCGAGGTTGGCCTAATCTTGTGCGATTATAGAGGGTTTTGGAGAGTTTTGGCAGAATTCTGGGGATTCTCTGGGAGGAATTATGCTTTCCTGCAGTTTAAACAGTTGTTTGGAATATAAACATGTAGAATTAAAGGGACAGACGCGAGTCTTGGACATGACAAAGGCTGGAGATCGCATCAGAGCGAGGTTGGCCTAATTTTGTGCGCTTATCGAGGGTTTCACACGTGTTGGGCGAATTCTGGGGATTCTGGGGATTCTGTGTGACGGGCTGCGCTGTCCTGCGGTTCAGACAATTGTTTGGACCATGGACATGTAGAATTAAAGGGACAGACGCGAGTCTTGGACGTGACAAAGGCTGGAGATCGCATCAGAGCGAGGTTGGCCTTATCTTGTGCGATTATAGTGGGTTTTGGAGAGTTTTGGGAGAATTCTGGGCATTCTGTGGGAGGAATTATGGTTTCCTGCAGTTTAAACAGTTGTTTGGAATATAATCATGTAGAATTAAAGGGACAGACGCGAGTCTTGGACGTGACAAAGGCTGGAGATCGCATCAGAGCGAGGTTGGCCTAATTTTGTGCGCTTATCGAGGGTTTCAGGCTGGTGTGCGAATTCTGGGGATTCTGTAGGACGGGCTGCGCTTTCCTGCGGTTCAGACAATTGTTTGGACCATGGACATGTAGAATCAAAGGGACAGACGCGAGTCTTGGACATGACAAAGGCTGGAGATCACATCAGAGCGAGGTTGGCCTAATCTTGTGCGCTTATCGAGGGTTTCAGGCTGTTGGGCGAATTCAGGGGATTCTGTGGGACGAGCTGCGCTTTTCTGCGGTTCAGACAATTGTTTGGACCATGGACATGTAGAATCAAAGGGGCAGACGCGAGTCTTGGACGTGACAAAGGCTGGAGATCTCATCAGAGCGAGGTTGGCCTAATCTTGTGCGATTATAGAGGGTTTTGGAGAGTTTTGGCAGAATTCTGGGGATTCTCTGGGAGGAATTATGCTTTCCTGCAGTTTAAACAGTTATTTGGAATATAAACATGTAGAATTAAAGGGACAGACGCGAGTCTTGGACGTGACAAAGGCTGGAGATCTCATCAGAGCGAGGTTCGCCTAATCTTGTGCGATTATAGAGGGTTTTGGAGAGTTTTGGCAGAATTCTGGGGATTCTCTAGGAGGAATTATGGTTTCCTGCAGTTTAAACAGTTGTTTGGACTATAAACATGTAGAATTAAAAGGGAGGACATGGGTCTTGGACGTGACAAAGGCTGGAGATCGCATTAGAGCGAGGTTGGCCTCATCTTGTGCGATTATAGTGGGTTTTGAAGAGTTTTGGGAGAATTCTGGGCATTCTGTGGGGCGAGCTGCGCTTTTCTGCGGTTCAGACAATTGTTTGGACCATGGACATGTAGAATCAAAGGGGCAGACGCGAGTCTTGGACATGACAAAGGCTGGAGATCGCATCAGAGCGAGGTTGGCCTAATTTTGTGCGCTTATCGAGGGTTTCACACGTGTTGGGCGAATTCTGGGGATTCTGGGGATTCTGTGTGACGGGCTGCGCTGTCCTGCGGTTCAGACAATTGTTTGGACCATGGACATGTAGAATTAAAGGGACAGACGCGAGTCTTGGACGTGACAAAGGCTGGAGATCGCATCAGAGCGAGGTTGGCCTCATCTTGTGCGATTATAGTGGGTTTTGGAGAGTTTTGGGAGAATTCTGGGCATTCTGTGGGAGGAATTATGGTTTCCTGCAGTTTAAACAGTTGTTTGGAATATAATCATGTAGAATTAAAGGGACAGACGCGAGTCTTGGACGTGACAAAGGCTGGAGATCGCATCAGAGCGAGGTTGGCCTAATTTTGTGCGCTTATCGAGGGTTTCAGGCTGGTGGGCGAATTCTGGGGATTCTGTAGGACGGGCTGCGCTTTCCTGCGGTTCAGACAATTGTTTGGACCATGGACATGTAGAATCAAAGGGACAGACGCGAGTCTTGGACATGACAAAGGCTGGAGATCACATCAGAGCGAGGTTGGCCTAATCTTGTGCGCTTATCGAGGGTTTCAGGCTGTTGGCCGAATTCAGGGGATTCTGTGGGACGAGCTGCGCTTTTCTGCGGTTCAGACAATTGTTTGGACCATGGACATGTAGAATCAAAGGGGCAGACGCGAGTCTTGGACGTGACAAAGGCTGGAGATCTCATCAGAGCGAGGTTGGCCTAATCTTGTGCGATTATAGAGGGTTTTGGAGAGTTTTGGCAGAATTCTGGGGATTCTCTGGGAGGAATTATGGTTTCCTGCAGTTTAAACAGTTGTTTGGACTATAAACATGTAGAATTAAAAGGGAAGACATGGGTCTTGGACGTGACAAAGGCTGGAGATCGCATTAGAGCGAGGTTCGCCTCATCTTGTGCGATTATAGTGGGTTTTGAAGAGTTTTGGGAGAATTCTGGGCATTCTGTGGGGCGAGCTGCGCTTTTCTGCGGTTCAGACAATTGTTTGGACCATGGACATGTAGAATCAAAGGGGCAGACGCGAGTCTTGGACATGACAAAGGCTGGAGATCGCATCAGAGCGAGGTTGGCCTAATCTTGTGCGATTATAGAGGGTTTTGGAGAGTTTTGGCAGAATTCTGGGGATTGTCTGGGAGGAATTATGGTTTCCTGCAGTTTAAACAGTTGTTTGGACTATAAACATGTAGAATTAAAAGGGAAGACATTGGGTCTTGGACGTGACAAAGGCTGGAGATCGCATTAGAGCGAGGTTGGCCTCATCTTGTGCGATTATAGTGGGTTTTGGAGAGTTTTGGGAGAATTCTGGGCTTTCTGTGGGGCGAGCTGCGCTTTTCTGCGGTTCAGACAATTGTTTGGACCATGGACATGTAGAATCAAAGGGGCAGACGCGAGTCTTGGACGTGACAAAGGCTGGAGATCTCATCAGAGCGAGGTTGGCCTAATCTTGTGCGATTATAGAGGGTTTTGGAGAGTTTTGGCAGAATTCTGGGGATTCTCTGGGAGGAATTATGGTTTCCTGCAGTTTAAACAGTTGTTTGGACTATAAACATGTAGAATTAAAAGGGAAGACATGGGTCTTGGACGTGACAAAGGCTGGAGATCGCATTAGAGCGAGGTTCGCCTCATCTTGTGCGATTATAGTGGGTTTTGAAGAGTTTTGGGAGAATTCTGGGCATTCTGTGGGGCGAGCTGCGCTTTTCTGCGGTTCAGACAATTGTTTGGACCATGGACATGTAGAATCAAAGGGGCAGACGCGAGTCTTGGACATGACAAAGGCTGGAGATCGCATCAGAGCGAGGTTGGCCTAATCTTGTGCGATTATAGAGGGTTTTGGAGAGTTTTGGCAGAATTCTGGGGATTGTCTGGGAGGAATTATGGTTTCCTGCAGTTTAAACAGTTGTTTGGACTATAAACATGTAGAATTAAAAGGGAAGACATTGGGTCTTGGACGTGACAAAGGCTGGAGATCGCATTAGAGCGAGGTTGGCCTCATCTTGTGCGATTATAGTGGGTTTTGGAGAGTTTTGGGAGAATTCTGGGCTTTCTGTGGGGCGAGCTGCGCTTTTCTGCGGTTCAGACAATTGTTTGGACCATGGACATGTAGAATCAAAGGGGCAGACGCGAGTCTTGGACGTGACAAAGGCTGGAGATCTCATCAGAGCGAGGTTGGCCTAATCTTGTGCGATTATAGAGGGTTTTGGAGAGTTTTGGCAGAATTCTGGGGATTCGCTGGGAGGAATTATGCTTTCCTGCAGTTTAAACAGTTGTTTGGAATATAAACATGTAGAATTAAAGGGACAGACGCGAGTCTTGGACGTGACAAAGCCTGGAGATCGCATCAGAGCGAGGTTGGCCTAATTTTGTGCGCTTATCGAGGGTTTCACACGTGTTGGGCGAATTCTGGGGATTCTGGGGATTCTGTGTGACGGGCTGCGCTGTCCTGCGGTTCAGACAATTGTTTGGACCATGGACATGTAGAATTAAAGGGACAGACGCGAGTCTTGGACGTGACAAAGGCTGGAGATCGCATCAGAGCGAGGTTGTCCTAATCTTGTGCGATTATAGAGGGTTTTGGAGAGTTTTGGCAGAATTCTGGGGATTCTCTGGGAGGAATTATGGTTTCCTGCAGTTTAAACAGTTGTTTGGAATATAATCATGTAGAATTAAAGGGACAGACGCGAGTCTTGGACGTGACAAAGGCTGGAGATCGCATCAGAGCGAGGTTGGCCTAATTTTGTGCGCTTATCGAGGGTTTCAGGCTGGTGGGCGAATTCTGGGGATTCTGTAGGACGGGCTGCGCTTTCCTGCTGTTCAGACAATTGTTTGGACCATGGACATGTAGAATCAAAGGGACAGACGCGAGTCTTGGACATGACAAAGGCTGGAGATCACATCAGAGCGAGGTTGGCCTAATCTTGTGCGCTTATCGAGGGTTTCAGGCTGTTGGGCGAATTCAGGGGATTCTGTGGGACGAGCTGCGCTTTTCTGCGGTTCAGACAATTGTTTGGACCATGGACATGTAGAATCAAAGGGACAGACGCGAGTCTTGGACATGACAAAGGCTGGAGATCACATCAGAGCGAGGTTGGCCTAATCTTGTGCGCTTATCGAGGGTTTCAGGCTGTTGGGCGAATTCAGGGGATTCTGTGGGACGAGCTGCGCTTTTCTGCGGTTCAGACAATTGTTTGGACCATGGACATGTAGAATCAAAGGGGCAGACGCGAGTCTTGGACGTGACAAAGGCTGGAGATCTCATCAGAGCGAGGTTGGCCTAATCTTGTGCGATTATAGAGGGTTTTGGAGAGTTTTGGCAGAATTCTGGGGATTCTCTGGGAGGAATTATGCTTTCCTGCAGTTTAAACAGTTATTTGGAATATAAACATGTAGAATTAAAGGGACAGACGCGAGTCTTGGACGTGACAAAGGCTGGGGATCGCATCAGAGCGAGGTTGGCCTAATCTTGTGCGATTATAGAGGGTTTTGGAGAGTTTTGGCAGAATTCTGGGGATTCTCTGGGAGGAATTATGCTTTCCTGCAGTTTAAACAGTTGTTTGGACTATAAACATGTAGAATTAAAAGGGAAGACATGGGTCTTGGACGTGACAAAGGCTGGAGATCGCATTAGAGCGAGGTTGGCCTCATCTTGTGCGATTATAGTGGGTTTTGAAGAGTTTTGGGAGAATTCTGGGCATTCTGTGGGGCGAGCTGCGCTTTTCTGCGGTTCAGACAATTGTTTGGACCATGGACATGTAGAATCAAAGGGGCAGACGCGAGTCTTGGACGTGACAAAGGCTGGAGATCTCATCAGAGCGAGGTTGGCCTAATCTTGTGCGATTATAGAGGGTTTTGGAGAGTTTTGGCAGAATTCTGGGGATTCTCTGGGAGGAATTATGGTTTCCTGCAGTTTAAACAGTTGTTTGGACTATAAACATGTAGAATTAAAAGGGAAGACATGGGTCTTGGACGTGACAAAGGCTGGAGATCGCATTAGAGCGAGGTTCGCCTCATCTTGTGCGATTATAGTGGGTTTTGAAGAGTTTTGGGAGAATTCTGGGCATTCTGTGGGGCGAGCTGCGCTTTTCTGCGGTTCAGACAATTGTTTGGACCATGGACATGTAGAATCAAAGGGGCAGACGCGAGTCTTGGACATGACAAAGGCTGGAGATCGCATCAGAGCGAGGTTGGCCTAATCTTGTGCGATTATAGAGGGTTTTGGAGAGTTTTGGCAGAATTCTGGGGATTGTCTGGGAGGAATTATGGTTTCCTGCAGTTTAAACAGTTGTTTGGACTATAAACATGTAGAATTAAAAGGGAAGACATTGGGTCTTGGACGTGACAAAGGCTGGAGATCGCATTAGAGCGAGGTTGGCCTCATCTTGTGCGATTATAGTGGGTTTTGGAGAGTTTTGGGAGAATTCTGGGCTTTCTGTGGGGCGAGCTGCGCTTTTCTGCGGTTCAGACAATTGTTTGGACCATGGACATGTAGAATCAAAGGGGCAGACGCGAGTCTTGGACGTGACAAAGGCTGGAGATCTCATCAGAGCGAGGTTGGCCTAATCTTGTGCGATTATAGAGGGTTTTGGAGAGTTTTGGCAGAATTCTGGGGATTCTCTGGGAGGAATTATGCTTTCCTGCAGTTTAAACAGTTGTTTGGAATATAAACATGTAGAATTAAAGGGACAGACGCGAGTCTTGGACGTGACAAAGCCTGGAGATCGCATCAGAGCGAGGTTGGCCTAATTTTGTGCGCTTATCGAGGGTTTCACACGTGTTGGGCGAATTCTGGGGATTCTGGGGATTCTGTGTGACGGGCTGCGCTGTCCTGCGGTTCAGACAATTGTTTGGACCATGGACATGTAGAATTAAAGGGACAGACGCGAGTCTTGGACGTGACAAAGGCTGGAGATCGCATCAGAGCGAGGTTGGCCTAATTTTGTGCGCTTATCGAGGGTTTCAGGCTGGTGGGCGAATTCTGGGGATTCTGTAGGACGGGCTGCGCTTTCCTGCTGTTCAGACAATTGTTTGGACCATGGACATGTAGAATCAAAGGGACAGACGCGAGTCTTGGACATGACAAAGGCTGGAGATCACATCAGAGCGAGGTTGGCCTAATCTTGTGCGCTTATCGAGGGTTTCAGGCTGTTGGGCGAATTCAGGGGATTCTGTGGGACGAGCTGCGCTTTTCTGCGGTTCAGACAATTGTTTGGACCATGGACATGTAGAATCAAAGGGACAGACGCGAGTCTTGGACATGACAAAGGCTGGAGATCACATCAGAGCGAGGTTGGCCTAATCTTGTGCGCTTATCGAGGGTTTCAGGCTGTTGGGCGAATTCAGGGGATTCTGTGGGACGAGCTGCGCTTTTCTGCGGTTCAGACAATTGTTTGGACCATGGACATGTAGAATCAAAGGGGCAGACGCGAGTCTTGGACGTGACAAAGGCTGGAGATCTCATCAGAGCGAGGTTGGCCTAATCTTGTGCGATTATAGAGGGTTTTGGAGAGTTTTGGCAGAATTCTGGGGATTCTCTGGGAGGAATTATGCTTTCCTGCAGTTTAAACAGTTATTTGGAATATAAACATGTAGAATTAAAGGGACAGACGCGAGTCTTGGACGTGACAAAGGCTGGAGATCTCATCAGAGCGAGGTTGGCCTAATCTTGTGCGATTATAGAGGGTTTTGGAGAGTTTTGGCAGAATTCTGGGGATTCTCTAGGAGGAATTATGGTTTCCTGCAGTTTAAACAGTTGTTTGGACTATAAACATGTAGAATTAAAAGGGAGGACATGGGTCTTGGACGTGACAAAGGCTGGAGATCGCATTAGAGCGAGGTTGGCCTCATCTTGTGCGATTATAGTGGGTTTTGAAGAGTTTTGGGAGAATTCTGGGCATTCTGTGGGGCGAGCTGCGCTTTTCTGCGGTTCAGACAATTGTTTGGACCATGGACATGTAGAATCAAAGGGGCAGACGCGAGTCTTGGACATGACAAAGGCTGGAGATCGCATCAGAGCGAGGTTGGCCTAATTTTGTGCGCTTATCGAGGGTTTCACACGTGTTGGGCGAATTCTGGGGATTCTGGGGATTCTGTGTGACGGGCTGCGCTGTCCTGCGGTTCAGACAATTGTTTGGACCATGGACATGTAGAATTAAAGGGACAGACGCGAGTCTTGGACGTGACAAAGGCTGGAGATCGCATCAGAGCGAGGTTGTCCTAATCTTGTGCGATTATAGAGGGTTTTGGAGAGTTTTGGCAGAATTCTGTGGATTCTCTGGGAGGAATTATGGTTTCCTGCAGTTTAAACAGTTGTTTGGAACATAAACATGTAGAATTAAAGGGACAGACGCGAGTCTTGGACGTGACAAAGGCTGGAGATCGCATCAGAGCGAGGTTGGCCTCATCTTGTGCGATTATAGTGGGTTTTGGAGAGTTTTGGGAGAATTCTGGGCATTCTGTGGGAGGAATTATGGTTTCCTGCAGTTTAAACAGTTGTTTGGAATATAAACATGTAGAATTAAAGGGACAGACGCGAGTCTTGGTCGTGACAAAGGCTGGAGATCGCATCAGAGCGAGGTTGGCCTAATTTTGTGCGCTTATCGAGGGTTTCAGGCTGGTGGGCGAATTCTGGGGATTCTGTAGGACGGGCTGCGCTTTCCTGCGGTTCAGACAATTGTTTGGACCATGGACATGTAGAATCAAAGGGACAGACGCGAGTCTTGGACATGACAAAGGCTGGAGATCACATCAGAGCGAGGTTGGCCTAATCTTGTGCGCTTATCGAGGGTTTCAGGCTGTTGGGCGAATTCAGGGGATTCTGTGGGACGAGCTGCGCTTT
This sequence comes from Xylocopa violacea, assembly GCA_963969225.1. Classification (NCBI taxonomy): domain Eukaryota; kingdom Metazoa; phylum Arthropoda; class Insecta; order Hymenoptera; family Apidae; genus Xylocopa; species Xylocopa violacea. The sequence continues at coordinate 31,279,522 of CAXAJV010000004.1, forward strand.
TCTGCGGTTCAGACAATTGTTTGGACCATGGACATGTAGAATCAAAGGGGCAGACGCGAGTCTTGGACATGACAAAGGCTGGAGATCTCATCAGAGTGAGGTTGGCCTAATCTTGTGCGATTATAGAGGGTTTTGGAGAGTTTTGGCAGAATTCTGGGGATTCTCTGGGAGGAATTATGCTTTCCTGCAGTTTAAACAGTTATTTGGAATATAAACATGTAGAATTAAAGGGACAGACGCGAGTCTTGGACGTGACAAAGGCTGGAGATCGCATCAGAGCGAGGTTGGCCTAATCTTGTGCGATTATAGAGGGTTTTGGAGAGTTTTGGCAGAATTCTGGGGATTCTCTGGGAGGAATTATGCTTTCCTGCAGTTTAAACAGTTGTTTGGACTATAAACATGTAGAATTAAAAGGGAAGACATGGGTCTTGGACGTGACAAAGGCTGGAGATCGCATTAGAGCGAGGTTGGCCTCATCTTGTGCGATAATAGTGGGTTTTGGAGAGTTTTGGGAGAATTCTGGGCTTTCTGTGGGGCGAGCTGCGCTTTTCTGCGGTTCAGACAATTGTTTGGACCATGCACATGTAGAATCAAAGGGGCAGACGCGAGTCTTGGACGTGACAAAGGCTGGAGATCTCATCAGAGCGAGGTTGGCCTAATCTTGTGCGATTATAGAGGGTTTTGGAGAGTTTTGGCAGAATTCTGGGGATTGTCTGGGAGGAATTATGGTTTCCTGCAGTTTAAACAGTTGTTTGGACTATAAACATGTAGAATTAAAAGGGAAGACATTGGGTCTTGGACGTGACAAAGGCTGGAGATCGCATTAGAGCGAGGTTGGCCTCATCTTGTGCGATTATAGTGGGTTTTGGAGAGTTTTGGGAGAATTCTGGGCTTTCTGTGGGGCGAGCTGCGCTTTTCTGCGGTTCAGACAATTGTTTGGACCATGGACATGTAGAATTAAAGGGACAGACGCGAGTCTTGGACGTGACAAAGGCTGGAGATCGCATCAGAGCGAGGTTGTCCTAATCTTGTGCGATTATAGAGGGTTTTGGAGAGTTTTGGCAGAATTCTGGGGATTCTCTGGGAGGAATTATGGTTTCCTGCAGTTTAAACAGTTGTTTGGAATATAAACATGTAGAATTAAAGGGACAGACGCGAGTCTTGGACGTGACAAAGGCTGGAGATCGCATCAGAGCGAGGTTGGCCTCATCTTGTGCGATTATAGTGGGTTTTGGAGAGTTTTGGGAGAATTCTGGGCATTCTGTGGGAGGAATTATGGTTTCCTGCAGTTTAAACAGTTGTTTGGAATATAAACATGTAGAATTAAAGGGACAGACGCGAGTCTTGGACGTGACAAAGGCTGGAGATCGCATCAGAGCGAGGTTGGCCTCATCTTGTGCGATTATAGTGGGTTTTGGAGAGTTTTGGGAGAATTCTGGGCATTCTGTGGGAGGAATTATGGTTTCCTGCAGTTTAAACAGTTGTTTGGAATATAATCATGTAGAATTAAAGGGACAGACGCGAGTCTTGGACGTGACAAAGGCTGGAGATCGCATCAGAGCGAGGTTGGCCTAATTTTGTGCGCTTATCGAGGGTTTCAGGCTGGTGGGCGAATTCTGGGGATTCTGTAGGACGGGCTGCGCTTTCCTGCGGTTCAGACAATTGTTTGGACCATGGACATGTAGAATCAAAGGGACAGACGCGAGTCTTGGACATGACAAAGGCTGGAGATCACATCAGAGCGAGGTTGGCCTAATCTTGTGCGCTTATCGAGGGTTTCAGGCTGTTGGGCGAATTCAGGGGATTCTGTGGGACGAGCTGCGCTTTTCTGCGGTTCAGACAATTGTTTGGACCATGGACATGTAGAATCAAAGGGGCAGACGCGAGTCTTGGACGTGACAAAGGCTGGAGATCTCATCAGAGCGAGGTTGGCCTAATCTTGTGCGATTATAGAGGGTTTTGGAGAGTTTTGGCAGAATTCTGGGGATTCTCTGGGAGGAATTATGCTTTCCTGCAGTTTAAACGGTTATTTGGAATATAAACATGTAGAATTAAAGGGACAGACGCGAGTCTTGGACGTGACAAAGGCTGGGGATCGCATCAGAGCGAGGTTGGCCTAATCTTGTGCGATTATAGAGGGTTTTGGAGAGTTTTGGCAGAATTCTGGGGATTCTCTGGGAGGAATTATGGTTTCCTGCAGTTTAAACAGTTGTTTGGACTATAAACATGTAGAATTAAAAGGGAAGACATGGGTCTTGGACGTGACAAAGGCTGGAGATCGCATTAGAGCGAGGTTCGCCTCATCTTGTGCGATTATAGTGGGTTTTGAAGAGTTTTGGGAGAATTCTGGGCATTCTGTGGGGCGAGCTGCGCTTTTCTGCGGTTCAGACAATTGTTTGGACCATGGACATGTAGAATCAAAGGGGCAGACGCGAGTCTTGAACGTGACAAAGGCTGGAGATCGCATCAGAGCGAGGTTGGCCTAATTTTGTGCGCTTATCGAGGGTTTCACACGTGTTGGGCGAATTCTGGGGATTCTGGGGATTCTGTGTGACGGGCTGCGCTGTCCTGCGGTTCAGACAATTGTTTGGACCATGCACATGTAGAATCAAAGGGGCAGACGCGAGTCTTGGACGTGACAAAGGCTGGAGATCTCATCAGAGCGAGGTTGGCCTAATCTTGTGCGATTATAGAGGGTTTTGGAGAGTTTTGGCAGAATTCTGGGGATTCTCTGGGAGGAATTATGGTTTCCTGCAGTTTAAACAGTTGTTTGGACTATAAACATGTAGAATTAAAAGGGAAGACATGGGTCTTGGACGTGACAAAGGCTGGAGATCGCATTAGAGCGAGGTTCGCCTCATCTTGTGCGATTATAGTGGGTTTTGAAGAGTTTTGGGAGAATTCTGGGCATTCTGTGGGGCGAGCTGCGCTTTTCTGCGGTTCAGACAATTGTTTGGACCATGGACATGTAGAATCAAAGGGGCAGACGCGAGTCTTGGACATGACAAAGGCTGGAGATCGCATCAGAGCGAGGTTGGCCTAATTTTGTGCGCTTATCGAGGGTTTCACACGTGTTGGGCGAATTCTGGGGATTCTGGGGATTCTGTGTGACGGGCTGCGCTGTCCTGCGGTTCAGACAATTGTTTGGACCATGGACATGTAGAATTAAAGGGACAGACGCGAGTCTTGGACGTGACAAAGGCTGGAGATCGCATCAGAGCGAGGTTGTCCTAATCTTGTGCGATTATAGAGGGTTTTGGAGAGTTTTGGCAGAATTCTGGGGATTCTCTGGGAGGAATTATGGTTTCCTGCAGTTTAAACAGTTGTTTGGAATATAAACATGTAGAATTAAAGGGACAGACGCGAGTCTTGGACGTGACAAAGGCTGGAGATCGCATCAGAGCGAGGTTGGCCTCATCTTGTGCGATTATAGTGGGTTTTGGAGAGTTTTGGGAGAATTCTGGGCATTCTGTGGGAGGAATTATGGTTTCCTGCAGTTTAAACAGTTGTTTGGAATATAAACATGTAGAATTAAAGGGACAGACGCGAGTCTTGGACGTGACAAAGGCTGGAGATCGCATCAGAGCGAGGTTGGCCTGATCTTGTGCGATTTATAGAGGGTTTTGGAGAGTTTTGGCAGAATTCTGGGGATTCTCTGGGAGGAATTATGCTTTTCTGCAGTTTAAACAGTTGTTTGGACTATAAACATGTAGAATTAAAAGGGAAGACATGGGTCTTGGACGTGACAAAGGCTGGAGATCGCATTAGAGCGAGGTTGGCCTCATCTTGTGCGATTATAGTGGGTTTTGGAGAGTTTTGGGAGAATTCTGGGCTTTCTGTGGGGCGAGCTGCGCTTTTCTGCGGTTCAGACAATTGTTTGGACCATGCACATGTAGAATCAAAGGGGCAGACGCGAGTCTTGGACGTGACAAAGGCTGGAGATCTCATCAGAGCGAGGTTGGCCTAATCTTGTGCGATTATAGAGGGTTTTGGAGAGTTTTGGCAGAATTCTGGGGATTCTCTGGGAGGAATTATGGTTTCCTGCAGTTTAAACAGTTGTTTGGACTATAAACATGTAGAATTAAAAGGGAAGACATGGGTCTTGGACGTGACAAAGGCTGGAGATCGCATTAGAGCGAGGTTCGCCTCATCTTGTGCGATTATAGTGGGTTTTGAAGAGTTTTGGGAGAATTCTGGGCATTCTGTGGGGCGAGCTGCGCTTTTCTGCGGTTCAGACAATTGTTTGGACCATGGACATGTAGAATCAAAGGGGCAGACGCGAGTCTTGGACATGACAAAGGCTGGAGATCGCATCAGAGCGAGGTTGGCCTAATTTTGTGCGCTTATCGAGGGTTTCACACGTGTTGGGCGAATTCTGGGGATTCTGGGGATTCTGTGTGACGGGCTGCGCTGTCCTGCGGTTCAGACAATTGTTTGGACCATGGACATGTATAATCAAAGGGACAGACGCGAGTCTTGGACATGACAAAGGCTGGAGATCACATCAGAGCGAGGTTGGCCTAATCTTGTGCGCTTATCGAGGGTTTTGGAGAGTTTTGGCAGAATTCTGGGGATTCTCTGGGAGGAATTATGGTTTCCTGCAGTTTAAACAGTTGTTTGGACTATAAACATGTAGAATTAAAAGGGAAGACATGGGTCTTGGACGTGACAAAGGCTGGAGATCGCATTAGAGCGAGGTTGGCCTCATCTTGTGCGATTATAGTGGGTTTTGAAGAGTTTTGGGAGAATTCTGGGCATTCTGTGGGGCGAGCTGCGCTTTTCTGCGGTTCAGACAATTGTTTGGACCATGGACATGTAGAATTAAAGGGACAGACGCGAGTCTTGGACGTGACAAAGGCTGGAGATCGCATCAGAGCGAGGTTGGCCTAATTTTGTGCGCTTATCGAGGGTTTCAGGCTGGTGGGCGAATTCTGGGGATTCTGTAGGACGGGCTGCGCTTTCCTGCTGTTCAGACAATTGTTTGGACCATGGACATGTAGAATCAAAGGGACAGACGCGAGTCTTGGACATGACAAAGGCTGGAGATCACATCAGAGCGAGGTTGGCCTAATCTTGTGCGCTTATCGAGGGTTTCAGGCTGTTGGGCGAATTCAGGGGATTCTGTGGGACGAGCTGCGCTTTTCTGCGGTTCAGACAATTGTTTGGACCATGGACATGTAGAATCAAAGGGACAGACGCGAGTCTTGGACATGACAAAGGCTGGAGATCACATCAGAGCGAGGTTGGCCTAATCTTGTGCGCTTATCGAGGGTTTCAGGCTGTTGGGCGAATTCAGGGGATTCTGTGGGACGAGCTGCGCTTTTCTGCGGTTCAGACAATTGTTTGGACCATGGACATGTAGAATCAAAGGGGCAGACGCGAGTCTTGGACGTGACAAAGGCTGGAGATCTCATCAGAGCGAGGTTGGCCTAATCTTGTGCGATTATAGAGGGTTTTGGAGAGTTTTGGCAGAATTCTGGGGATTCTCTGGGAGGAATTATGCTTTCCTGCAGTTTAAACAGTTATTTGGAATATAAACATGTAGAATTAAAGGGACAGACGCGAGTCTTGGACGTGACAAAGGCTGGAGATCTCATCAGAGCGAGGTTGGCCTAATCTTGTGCGATTATAGAGGGTTTTGGAGAGTTTTGGCAGAATTCTGGGGATTCTCTAGGAGGAATTATGGTTTCCTGCAGTTTAAACAGTTGTTTGGACTATAAACATGTAGAATTAAAAGGGAGGACATGGGTCTTGGACGTGACAAAGGCTGGAGATCGCATTAGAGCGAGGTTGGCCTCATCTTGTGCGATTATAGTGGGTTTTGAAGAGTTTTGGGAGAATTCTGGGCATTCTGTGGGGCGAGCTGCGCTTTTCTGCGGTTCAGACAATTGTTTGGACCATGGACATGTAGAATCAAAGGGGCAGACGCGAGTCTTGGACATGACAAAGGCTGGAGATCGCATCAGAGCGAGGTTGGCCTAATTTTGTGCGCTTATCGAGGGTTTCACACGTGTTGGGCGAATTCTGGGGATTCTGGGGATTCTGTGTGACGGGCTGCGCTGTCCTGCGGTTCAGACAATTGTTTGGACCATGGACATGTAGAATTAAAGGGACAGACGCGAGTCTTGGACGTGACAAAGGCTGGAGATCGCATCAGAGCGAGGTTGTCCTAATCTTGTGCGATTATAGAGGGTTTTGGAGAGTTTTGGCAGAATTCTGTGGATTCTCTGGGAGGAATTATGGTTTCCTGCAGTTTAAACAGTTGTTTGGAACATAAACATGTAGAATTAAAGGGACAGACGCGAGTCTTGGACGTGACAAAGGCTGGAGATCGCATCAGAGCGAGGTTGGCCTCATCTTGTGCGATTATAGTGGGTTTTGGAGAGTTTTGGGAGAATTCTGGGCATTCTGTGGGAGGAATTATGGTTTCCTGCAGTTTAAACAGTTGTTTGGAATATAAACATGTAGAATTAAAGGGACAGACGCGAGTCTTGGTCGTGACAAAGGCTGGAGATCGCATCAGAGCGAGGTTGGCCTAATTTTGTGCGCTTATCGAGGGTTTCAGGCTGGTGGGCGAATTCTGGGGATTCTGTAGGACGGGCTGCGCTTTCCTGCGGTTCAGACAATTGTTTGGACCATGGACATGTAGAATCAAAGGGACAGACGCGAGTCTTGGACATGACAAAGGCTGGAGATCACATCAGAGCGAGGTTGGCCTAATCTTGTGCGCTTATCGAGGGTTTCAGGCTGTTGGGCGAATTCAGGGGATTCTGTGGGACGAGCTGCGCTTTTCTGCGGTTCAGACAATTGTTTGGACCATGGACATGTAGAATCAAAGGGGCAGACGCGAGTCTTGGACATGACAAAGGCTGGAGATCTCATCAGAGTGAGGTTGGCCTAATCTTGTGCGATTATAGAGGGTTTTGGAGAGTTTTGGCAGAATTCTGGGGATTCTCTGGGAGGAATTATGCTTTCCTGCAGTTTAAACAGTTATTTGGAATATAAACATGTAGAATTAAAGGGACAGACGCGAGTCTTGGACGTGACAAAGGCTGGAGATCGCATCAGAGCGAGGTTGGCCTAATCTTGTGCGATTATAGAGGGTTTTGGAGAGTTTTGGCAGAATTCTGGGGATTCTCTGGGAGGAATTATGCTTTCCTGCAGTTTAAACAGTTGTTTGGACTATAAACATGTAGAATTAAAAGGGAAGACATGGGTCTTGGACGTGACAAAGGCTGGAGATCGCATTAGAGCGAGGTTGGCCTCATCTTGTGCGATAATAGTGGGTTTTGGAGAGTTTTGGGAGAATTCTGGGCTTTCTGTGGGGCGAGCTGCGCTTTTCTGCGGTTCAGACAATTGTTTGGACCATGCACATGTAGAATCAAAGGGGCAGACGCGAGTCTTGGACGTGACAAAGGCTGGAGATCTCATCAGAGCGAGGTTGGCCTAATCTTGTGCGATTATAGAGGGTTTTGGAGAGTTTTGGCAGAATTCTGGGGATTGTCTGGGAGGAATTATGGTTTCCTGCAGTTTAAACAGTTGTTTGGACTATAAACATGTAGAATTAAAAGGGAAGACATTGGGTCTTGGACGTGACAAAGGCTGGAGATCGCATTAGAGCGAGGTTGGCCTCATCTTGTGCGATTATAGTGGGTTTTGGAGAGTTTTGGGAGAATTCTGGGCTTTCTGTGGGGCGAGCTGCGCTTTTCTGCGGTTCAGACAATTGTTTGGACCATGGACATGTAGAATTAAAGGGACAGACGCGAGTCTTGGACGTGACAAAGGCTGGAGATCGCATCAGAGCGAGGTTGGCCTTATCTTGTGCGATTATAGTGGGTTTTGGAGAGTTTTGGGAGAATTCTGGGCATTCTGTGGGAGGAATTATGGTTTCCTGCAGTTTAAACAGTTGTTTGGAATATAATCATGTAGAATTAAAGGGACAGACGCGAGTCTTGGACGTGACAAAGGCTGGAGATCGCATCAGAGCGAGGTTGGCCTAATTTTGTGCGCTTATCGAGGGTTTCAGGCTGGTGGGCGAATTCTGGGGATTCTGTAGGACGGGCTGCGCTTTCCTGCGGTTCAGACAATTGTTTGGACCATGGACATGTAGAATCAAAGGGGCAGACGCGAGTCTTGGACGTGACAAAGGCTGGAGATCTCATCAGAGTGAGGTTGGCCTAATCTTGTGCGATTATAGAGGGTTTTGGAGAGTTTTGGCAGAATTCTGGGGATTCTCTGGGAGGAATTATGCTTTCCTGCAGTTTAAACAGTTATTTGGAATATAAACATGTAGAATTAAAGGGACAGACGCGAGTCTTGGACGTGACAAAGGCTGGAGATCGCATCAGAGCGAGGTTGGCCTAATCTTGTACGATTATAGAGGGTTTTGGAGAGTTTTGGCAGAATTCTGGGGATTCTCTGGGAGGAATTATGCTTTCCTGCAGTTTAAACAGTTGTTTGGACTATAAACATGTAGAATTAAAAGGGAAGACATGGGTCTTGGACGTGACAAAGGCTGGAGATCGCATTAGAGCGAGGTTGGCCTCATCTTGTGCGATTATAGTGGGTTTTGGAGAGTTTTGGGAGAATTCTGGGCTTTCTGTGGGGCGAGCTGCGCTTTTCTGCGGTTCAGACAATTGTTTGGACCATGCACATGTAGAATCAAAGGGGCAGACGCGAGTCTTGCACGTGACAAAGGCTGGAGATCTCATCAGAGCGAGGTTGGCCTAATCTTGTGCGATTATAGAGGGTTTTGGAGAGTTTTGGCAGAATTCTGGGGATTGTCTGGGAGGAATTATGGTTTCCTGCAGTTTAAACAGTTGTTTGGACTATAAACATGTAGAATTAAAAGGGAAGACATTGGGTCTTGGACGTGACAAAGGCTGGAGATCGCATTAGAGCGAGGTTGGCCTCATCTTGTGCGATTATAGTGGGTTTTGGAGAGTTTTGGGAGAATTCTGGGCTTTCTGTGGGGCGAGCTGCGCTTTTCTGCGGTTCAGACAATTGTTTGGACCATGGACATGTAGAATCAAAGGGGCAGACGCGAGTCTTGGACGTGACAAAGGCTGGAGATCTCATCAGAGCGAGGTTGGCCTAATCTTGTGCGATTATAGAGGGTTTTGGAGAGTTTTGGCAGAATTCTGGGGATTCTCTGGGAGGAATTATGCTTTCCTGCAGTTTAAACAGTTGTTTGGAATATAAACATGTAGAATTAAAGGGACAGACGCGAGTCTTGGACGTGACAAAGCCTGGAGATCGCATCAGAGCGAGGTTGGCCTAATTTTGTGCGCTTATCGAGGGTTTCACACGTGTTGGGCGAATTCTGGGGATTCTGGGGATTCTGTGTGACGGGCTGCGCTGTCCTGCGGTTCAGACAATTGTTTGGACCATGGACATGTAGAATTAAAGGGACAGACGCGAGTCTTGGACGTGACAAAGGCTGGAGATCGCATCAGAGCGAGGTTGGCCTCATCTTGTGCGATTATAGTGGGTTTTGGAGAGTTTTGGGAGAATTCTGGGCATTCTGTGGGAGGAATTATGGTTTCCTGCAGTTTAAACAGTTGTTTGGAATATAAACATGTAGAATTAAAGGGACAGACGCGAGTCTTGGACGTGACAAAGGCTGGAGATCGCATCAGAGCGAGGTTGGCCTAATTTTGTGCGCTTATCGAGGGTTTCAGGCTGGTGGGCGAATTCTGGGGATTCTGTAGGACGGGCTGCGCTTTCCTGCGGTTCAGACAATTGTTTGGACCATGGACATGTAGAATCAAAGGGGCAGACGCGAGTCTTGGACGTGACAAAGGCTGGAGATCTCATCAGAGTGAGGTTGGCCTAATCTTGTGCGATTATAGAGGGTTTTGGAGAGTTTTGGCAGAATTCTGGGGATTCTCTGGGAGGAATTATGCTTTCCTGCAGTTTAAACAGTTATTTGGAATATAAACATGTAGAATTAAAGGGACAGACGCGAGTCTTGGACGTGACAAAGGCTGGAGATCGCATCAGAGCGAGGTTGGCCTAATCTTGTACGATTATAGAGGGTTTTGGAGAGTTTTGGCAGAATTCTGGGGATTCTCTGGGAGGAATTATGCTTTCCTGCAGTTTAAACAGTTGTTTGGACTATAAACATGTAGAATTAAAAGGGAAGACATGGGTCTTGGACGTGACAAAGGCTGGAGATCGCATTAGAGCGAGGTTGGCCTCATCTTGTGCGATTATAGTGGGTTTTGGAGAGTTTTGGGAGAATTCTGGGCTTTCTGTGGGGCGAGCTGCGCTTTTCTGCGGTTCAGACAATTGTTTGGACCATGCACATGTAGAATCAAAGGGGCAGACGCGAGTCTTGGACGTGACAAAGGCTGGAGATCTCATCAGAGCGAGGTTGGCCTAATCTTGTGCGATTATAGAGGGTTTTGGAGAGTTTTGGCAGAATTCTGGGGATTGTCTGGGAGGAATTATGGTTTCCTGCAGTTTAAACAGTTGTTTGGACTATAAACATGTAGAATTAAAAGGGAAGACATTGGGTCTTGGACGTGACAAAGGCTGGAGATCGCATCAGAGCGAGGTTGGCCTCATCTTGTGCGATTATAGTGGGTTTTGGAGAGTTTTGGGAGAATTCTGGGCATTCTGTGGGAGGAATTATGGTTTCCTGCAGTTTAAACAGTTGTTTGGAATATAATCATGTAGAATTAAAGGGACAGACGCGAGTCTTGGACGTGACAAAGGCTGGAGATCGCATCAGAGCGAGGTTGGCCTAATTTTGTGCGCTTATCGAGGGTTTCACACGTGTTGGGCGAATTCTGGGGATTCTGGGGATTCTGTGTGACGGGCTGCGCTGTCCTGCGGTTCAGACAATTGTTTGGACCATGGACATGTAGAATTAAAGGGACAGACGCGAGTCTTGGACGTGACAAAGGCTGGAGATCGCATCGGAGCGAGGTTGGCCTTATCTTGTGCGATTATAGTGGGTTTTGGAGAGTTTTGGGAGAATTCTGGGCATTCTGTGGGAGGAATTATGGTTTCCTGCAGTTTAAACAGTTGTTTGGAATATAATCATGTAGAATTAAAGGGACAGACGCGAGTCTTGGACGTGACAAAGGCTGGAGATCGCATCAGAGCGAGGTTGGCCTAATTTTGTGCGCTTATCGAGGGTTTCAGGCTGGTGTGCGAATTCTGGGGATTCTGTAGGACGGGCTGCGCTTTCCTGCGGTTCAGACAATTGTTTGGACCATGGACATGTAGAATCAAAGGGACAGACGCGAGTCTTGGACATGACAAAGGCTGGAGATCACATCAGAGCGAGGTTGGCCTAATCTTGTGCGCTTATCGAGGGTTTCAGGCTGTTGGGCGAATTCAGGGGATTCTGTGGGACGAGCTGCGCTTTTCTGCGGTTCAGACAATTGTTTGGACCATGGACATGTAGAATCAAAGGGGCAGACGCGAGTCTTGGACGTGACAAAGGCTGGAGATCTCATCAGAGCGAGGTTGGCCTAATCTTGTGCGATTATAGAGGGTTTTGGAGAGTTTTGGCAGAATTCTGGGGATTCTCTGGGAGGAATTATGCTTTCCTGCAGTTTAAACAGTTATTTGGAATATAAACATGTAGAATTAAAGGGACAGACGCGAGTCTTGGACGTGACAAAGGCTGGAGATCTCATCAGAGCGAGGTTCGCCTAATCTTGTGCGATTATAGAGGGTTTTGGAGAGTTTTGGCAGAATTCTGGGGATTCTCTAGGAGGAATTATGGTTTCCTGCAGTTTAAACAGTTGTTTGGACTATAAACATGTAGAATTAAAAGGGAGGACATGGGTCTTGGACGTGACAAAGGCTGGAGATCGCATTAGAGCGAGGTTGGCCTCATCTTGTGCGATTATAGTGGGTTTTGAAGAGTTTTGGGAGAATTCTGGGCATTCTGTGGGGCGAGCTGCGCTTTTCTGCGGTTCAGACAATTGTTTGGACCATGGACATGTAGAATCAAAGGGGCAGACGCGAGTCTTGGACATGACAAAGGCTGGAGATCGCATCAGAGCGAGGTTGGCCTAATTTTGTGCGCTTATCGAGGGTTTCAGGCTGGTGGGCGAATTCTGGGGATTCTGTAGGACGGGCTGCGCTTTCCTGCGGTTCAGACAATTGTTTGGACCATGGACATGTAGAATCAAAGGGACAGACGCGAGTCTTGGACATGACAAAGGCTGGAGATCACATCAGAGCGAGGTTGGCCTAATCTTGTGCGCTTATCGAGGGTTTCAGGCTGTTGGGCGAATTCAGGGGATTCTGTGGGACGAGCTGCGCTTTTCTGCGGTTCAGACAATTGTTTGGACCATGGACATGTAGAATCAAAGGGGCAGACGCGAGTCTTGGACGTGACAAAGGCTGGAGATCTCATCAGAGCGAGGTTGGCCTAATCTTGTGCGATTATAGAGGGTTTTGGAGAGTTTTGGCAGAATTCTGGGGATTCTCTGGGAGGAATTATGCTTTCCTGCAGTTTAAACAGTTATTTGGAATATAAACATGTAGAATTAAAGGGACAGACGCGAGTCTTGGACGTGACAAAGGCTGGGGATCGCATCAGAGCGAGGTTGGCCTAATCTTGTGCGATTATAGAGGGTTTTGGAGAGTTTTGGCAGAATTCTGGGGATTCTCTGGGAGGAATTATGCTTTCCTGCAGTTTAAACAGTTGTTTGGACTATAAACATGTAGAATTAAAAGGGAAGACATGGGTCTTGGACGTGACAAAGGCTGGAGATCGCATTAGAGCGAGGTTGGCCTCATCTTGTGCGATTATAGTGGGTTTTGGAGAGTTTTGGGAGAATTCTGGGCTTTCTGTGGGGCGAGCTGCGCTTTTCTGCGGTTCAGACAATTGTTTGGACCATGGACATGTAGAATCAAAGGGGCAGACGCGAGTCTTGGACGTGACAAAGGCTGGAGATCTCATCAGAGCGAGGTTGGCCTAATCTTGTGCGATTATAGAGGGTTTTGGAGAGTTTTGGCAGAATTCTGGGGATTCTCTGGGAGGAATTATGCTTTCCTGCAGTTTAAACAGTTGTTTGGAATATAAACATGTAGAATTAAAGGGACAGACGCGAGTCTTGGACATGACAAAGGCTGGAGATCGCATCAGAGCGAGGTTGGCCTAATTTTGTGCGCTTATCGAGGGTTTCACACGTGTTGGGCGAATTCTGGGGATTCTGGGGATTCTGTGTGACGGGCTGCGCTGTCCTGCGGTTCAGACAATTGTTTGGACCATGGACATGTAGAATTAAAGGGACAGACGCGAGTCTTGGACGTGACAAAGGCTGGAGATCGCATCAGAGCGAGGTTGGCCTTATCTTGTGCGATTATAGTGGGTTTTGGAGAGTTTTGGGAGAATTCTGGGCATTCTGTGGGAGGAATTATGGTTTCCTGCAGTTTAAACAGTTGTTTGGAATATAATCATGTAGAATTAAAGGGACAGACGCGAGTCTTGGACGTGACAAAGGCTGGAGATCGCATCAGAGCGAGGTTGGCCTAATTTTGTGCGCTTATCGAGGGTTTCAGGCTGGTGTGCGAATTCTGGGGATTCTGTAGGACGGGCTGCGCTTTCCTGCGGTTCAGACAATTGTTTGGACCATGGACATGTAGAATCAAAGGGACAGACGCGAGTCTTGGACATGACAAAGGCTGGAGATCACATCAGAGCGAGGTTGGCCTAATCTTGTGCGCTTATCGAGGGTTTCAGGCTGTTGGGCGAATTCAGGGGATTCTGTGGGACGAGCTGCGCTTTTCTGCGGTTCAGACAATTGTTTGGACCATGGACATGTAGAATCAAAGGGGCAGACGCGAGTCTTGGACGTGACAAAGGCTGGAGATCTCATCAGAGCGAGGTTGGCCTAATCTTGTGCGATTATAGAGGGTTTTGGAGAGTTTTGGCAGAATTCTGGGGATTCTCTGGGAGGAATTATGCTTTCCTGCAGTTTAAACAGTTATTTGGAATATAAACATGTAGAATTAAAGGGACAGACGCGAGTCTTGGACGTGACAAAGGCTGGAGATCTCATCAGAGCGAGGTTCGCCTAATCTTGTGCGATTATAGAGGGTTTTGGAGAGTTTTGGCAGAATTCTGGGGATTCTCTAGGAGGAATTATGGTTTCCTGCAGTTTAAACAGTTGTTTGGACTATAAACATGTAGAATTAAAAGGGAGGACATGGGTCTTGGACGTGACAAAGGCTGGAGATCGCATTAGAGCGAGGTTGGCCTCATCTTGTGCGATTATAGTGGGTTTTGAAGAGTTTTGGGAGAATTCTGGGCATTCTGTGGGGCGAGCTGCGCTTTTCTGCGGTTCAGACAATTGTTTGGACCATGGACATGTAGAATCAAAGGGGCAGACGCGAGTCTTGGACATGACAAAGGCTGGAGATCGCATCAGAGCGAGGTTGGCCTAATTTTGTGCGCTTATCGAGGGTTTCACACGTGTTGGGCGAATTCTGGGGATTCTGGGGATTCTGTGTGACGGGCTGCGCTGTCCTGCGGTTCAGACAATTGTTTGGACCATGGACATGTAGAATTAAAGGGACAGACGCGAGTCTTGGACGTGACAAAGGCTGGAGATCGCATCAGAGCGAGGTTGGCCTCATCTTGTGCGATTATAGTGGGTTTTGGAGAGTTTTGGGAGAATTCTGGGCATTCTGTGGGAGGAATTATGGTTTCCTGCAGTTTAAACAGTTGTTTGGAATATAATCATGTAGAATTAAAGGGACAGACGCGAGTCTTGGACGTGACAAAGGCTGGAGATCGCATCAGAGCGAGGTTGGCCTAATTTTGTGCGCTTATCGAGGGTTTCAGGCTGGTGGGCGAATTCTGGGGATTCTGTAGGACGGGCTGCGCTTTCCTGCGGTTCAGACAATTGTTTGGACCATGGACATGTAGAATCAAAGGGACAGACGCGAGTCTTGGACATGACAAAGGCTGGAGATCACATCAGAGCGAGGTTGGCCTAATCTTGTGCGCTTATCGAGGGTTTCAGGCTGTTGGCCGAATTCAGGGGATTCTGTGGGACGAGCTGCGCTTTTCTGCGGTTCAGACAATTGTTTGGACCATGGACATGTAGAATCAAAGGGGCAGACGCGAGTCTTGGACGTGACAAAGGCTGGAGATCTCATCAGAGCGAGGTTGGCCTAATCTTGTGCGATTATAGAGGGTTTTGGAGAGTTTTGGCAGAATTCTGGGGATTCTCTGGGAGGAATTATGGTTTCCTGCAGTTTAAACAGTTGTTTGGACTATAAACATGTAGAATTAAAAGGGAAGACATGGGTCTTGGACGTGACAAAGGCTGGAGATCGCATTAGAGCGAGGTTCGCCTCATCTTGTGCGATTATAGTGGGTTTTGAAGAGTTTTGGGAGAATTCTGGGCATTCTGTGGGGCGAGCTGCGCTTTTCTGCGGTTCAGACAATTGTTTGGACCATGGACATGTAGAATCAAAGGGGCAGACGCGAGTCTTGGACATGACAAAGGCTGGAGATCGCATCAGAGCGAGGTTGGCCTAATCTTGTGCGATTATAGAGGGTTTTGGAGAGTTTTGGCAGAATTCTGGGGATTGTCTGGGAGGAATTATGGTTTCCTGCAGTTTAAACAGTTGTTTGGACTATAAACATGTAGAATTAAAAGGGAAGACATTGGGTCTTGGACGTGACAAAGGCTGGAGATCGCATTAGAGCGAGGTTGGCCTCATCTTGTGCGATTATAGTGGGTTTTGGAGAGTTTTGGGAGAATTCTGGGCTTTCTGTGGGGCGAGCTGCGCTTTTCTGCGGTTCAGACAATTGTTTGGACCATGGACATGTAGAATCAAAGGGGCAGACGCGAGTCTTGGACGTGACAAAGGCTGGAGATCTCATCAGAGCGAGGTTGGCCTAATCTTGTGCGATTATAGAGGGTTTTGGAGAGTTTTGGCAGAATTCTGGGGATTCTCTGGGAGGAATTATGGTTTCCTGCAGTTTAAACAGTTGTTTGGACTATAAACATGTAGAATTAAAAGGGAAGACATGGGTCTTGGACGTGACAAAGGCTGGAGATCGCATTAGAGCGAGGTTCGCCTCATCTTGTGCGATTATAGTGGGTTTTGAAGAGTTTTGGGAGAATTCTGGGCATTCTGTGGGGCGAGCTGCGCTTTTCTGCGGTTCAGACAATTGTTTGGACCATGGACATGTAGAATCAAAGGGGCAGACGCGAGTCTTGGACATGACAAAGGCTGGAGATCGCATCAGAGCGAGGTTGGCCTAATCTTGTGCGATTATAGAGGGTTTTGGAGAGTTTTGGCAGAATTCTGGGGATTGTCTGGGAGGAATTATGGTTTCCTGCAGTTTAAACAGTTGTTTGGACTATAAACATGTAGAATTAAAAGGGAAGACATTGGGTCTTGGACGTGACAAAGGCTGGAGATCGCATTAGAGCGAGGTTGGCCTCATCTTGTGCGATTATAGTGGGTTTTGGAGAGTTTTGGGAGAATTCTGGGCTTTCTGTGGGGCGAGCTGCGCTTTTCTGCGGTTCAGACAATTGTTTGGACCATGGACATGTAGAATCAAAGGGGCAGACGCGAGTCTTGGACGTGACAAAGGCTGGAGATCTCATCAGAGCGAGGTTGGCCTAATCTTGTGCGATTATAGAGGGTTTTGGAGAGTTTTGGCAGAATTCTGGGGATTCGCTGGGAGGAATTATGCTTTCCTGCAGTTTAAACAGTTGTTTGGAATATAAACATGTAGAATTAAAGGGACAGACGCGAGTCTTGGACGTGACAAAGCCTGGAGATCGCATCAGAGCGAGGTTGGCCTAATTTTGTGCGCTTATCGAGGGTTTCACACGTGTTGGGCGAATTCTGGGGATTCTGGGGATTCTGTGTGACGGGCTGCGCTGTCCTGCGGTTCAGACAATTGTTTGGACCATGGACATGTAGAATTAAAGGGACAGACGCGAGTCTTGGACGTGACAAAGGCTGGAGATCGCATCAGAGCGAGGTTGTCCTAATCTTGTGCGATTATAGAGGGTTTTGGAGAGTTTTGGCAGAATTCTGGGGATTCTCTGGGAGGAATTATGGTTTCCTGCAGTTTAAACAGTTGTTTGGAATATAATCATGTAGAATTAAAGGGACAGACGCGAGTCTTGGACGTGACAAAGGCTGGAGATCGCATCAGAGCGAGGTTGGCCTAATTTTGTGCGCTTATCGAGGGTTTCAGGCTGGTGGGCGAATTCTGGGGATTCTGTAGGACGGGCTGCGCTTTCCTGCTGTTCAGACAATTGTTTGGACCATGGACATGTAGAATCAAAGGGACAGACGCGAGTCTTGGACATGACAAAGGCTGGAGATCACATCAGAGCGAGGTTGGCCTAATCTTGTGCGCTTATCGAGGGTTTCAGGCTGTTGGGCGAATTCAGGGGATTCTGTGGGACGAGCTGCGCTTTTCTGCGGTTCAGACAATTGTTTGGACCATGGACATGTAGAATCAAAGGGACAGACGCGAGTCTTGGACATGACAAAGGCTGGAGATCACATCAGAGCGAGGTTGGCCTAATCTTGTGCGCTTATCGAGGGTTTCAGGCTGTTGGGCGAATTCAGGGGATTCTGTGGGACGAGCTGCGCTTTTCTGCGGTTCAGACAATTGTTTGGACCATGGACATGTAGAATCAAAGGGGCAGACGCGAGTCTTGGACGTGACAAAGGCTGGAGATCTCATCAGAGCGAGGTTGGCCTAATCTTGTGCGATTATAGAGGGTTTTGGAGAGTTTTGGCAGAATTCTGGGGATTCTCTGGGAGGAATTATGCTTTCCTGCAGTTTAAACAGTTATTTGGAATATAAACATGTAGAATTAAAGGGACAGACGCGAGTCTTGGACGTGACAAAGGCTGGGGATCGCATCAGAGCGAGGTTGGCCTAATCTTGTGCGATTATAGAGGGTTTTGGAGAGTTTTGGCAGAATTCTGGGGATTCTCTGGGAGGAATTATGCTTTCCTGCAGTTTAAACAGTTGTTTGGACTATAAACATGTAGAATTAAAAGGGAAGACATGGGTCTTGGACGTGACAAAGGCTGGAGATCGCATTAGAGCGAGGTTGGCCTCATCTTGTGCGATTATAGTGGGTTTTGAAGAGTTTTGGGAGAATTCTGGGCATTCTGTGGGGCGAGCTGCGCTTTTCTGCGGTTCAGACAATTGTTTGGACCATGGACATGTAGAATCAAAGGGGCAGACGCGAGTCTTGGACGTGACAAAGGCTGGAGATCTCATCAGAGCGAGGTTGGCCTAATCTTGTGCGATTATAGAGGGTTTTGGAGAGTTTTGGCAGAATTCTGGGGATTCTCTGGGAGGAATTATGGTTTCCTGCAGTTTAAACAGTTGTTTGGACTATAAACATGTAGAATTAAAAGGGAAGACATGGGTCTTGGACGTGACAAAGGCTGGAGATCGCATTAGAGCGAGGTTCGCCTCATCTTGTGCGATTATAGTGGGTTTTGAAGAGTTTTGGGAGAATTCTGGGCATTCTGTGGGGCGAGCTGCGCTTTTCTGCGGTTCAGACAATTGTTTGGACCATGGACATGTAGAATCAAAGGGGCAGACGCGAGTCTTGGACATGACAAAGGCTGGAGATCGCATCAGAGCGAGGTTGGCCTAATCTTGTGCGATTATAGAGGGTTTTGGAGAGTTTTGGCAGAATTCTGGGGATTGTCTGGGAGGAATTATGGTTTCCTGCAGTTTAAACAGTTGTTTGGACTATAAACATGTAGAATTAAAAGGGAAGACATTGGGTCTTGGACGTGACAAAGGCTGGAGATCGCATTAGAGCGAGGTTGGCCTCATCTTGTGCGATTATAGTGGGTTTTGGAGAGTTTTGGGAGAATTCTGGGCTTTCTGTGGGGCGAGCTGCGCTTTTCTGCGGTTCAGACAATTGTTTGGACCATGGACATGTAGAATCAAAGGGGCAGACGCGAGTCTTGGACGTGACAAAGGCTGGAGATCTCATCAGAGCGAGGTTGGCCTAATCTTGTGCGATTATAGAGGGTTTTGGAGAGTTTTGGCAGAATTCTGGGGATTCTCTGGGAGGAATTATGCTTTCCTGCAGTTTAAACAGTTGTTTGGAATATAAACATGTAGAATTAAAGGGACAGACGCGAGTCTTGGACGTGACAAAGCCTGGAGATCGCATCAGAGCGAGGTTGGCCTAATTTTGTGCGCTTATCGAGGGTTTCACACGTGTTGGGCGAATTCTGGGGATTCTGGGGATTCTGTGTGACGGGCTGCGCTGTCCTGCGGTTCAGACAATTGTTTGGACCATGGACATGTAGAATTAAAGGGACAGACGCGAGTCTTGGACGTGACAAAGGCTGGAGATCGCATCAGAGCGAGGTTGGCCTAATTTTGTGCGCTTATCGAGGGTTTCAGGCTGGTGGGCGAATTCTGGGGATTCTGTAGGACGGGCTGCGCTTTCCTGCTGTTCAGACAATTGTTTGGACCATGGACATGTAGAATCAAAGGGACAGACGCGAGTCTTGGACATGACAAAGGCTGGAGATCACATCAGAGCGAGGTTGGCCTAATCTTGTGCGCTTATCGAGGGTTTCAGGCTGTTGGGCGAATTCAGGGGATTCTGTGGGACGAGCTGCGCTTTTCTGCGGTTCAGACAATTGTTTGGACCATGGACATGTAGAATCAAAGGGACAGACGCGAGTCTTGGACATGACAAAGGCTGGAGATCACATCAGAGCGAGGTTGGCCTAATCTTGTGCGCTTATCGAGGGTTTCAGGCTGTTGGGCGAATTCAGGGGATTCTGTGGGACGAGCTGCGCTTTTCTGCGGTTCAGACAATTGTTTGGACCATGGACATGTAGAATCAAAGGGGCAGACGCGAGTCTTGGACGTGACAAAGGCTGGAGATCTCATCAGAGCGAGGTTGGCCTAATCTTGTGCGATTATAGAGGGTTTTGGAGAGTTTTGGCAGAATTCTGGGGATTCTCTGGGAGGAATTATGCTTTCCTGCAGTTTAAACAGTTATTTGGAATATAAACATGTAGAATTAAAGGGACAGACGCGAGTCTTGGACGTGACAAAGGCTGGAGATCTCATCAGAGCGAGGTTGGCCTAATCTTGTGCGATTATAGAGGGTTTTGGAGAGTTTTGGCAGAATTCTGGGGATTCTCTAGGAGGAATTATGGTTTCCTGCAGTTTAAACAGTTGTTTGGACTATAAACATGTAGAATTAAAAGGGAGGACATGGGTCTTGGACGTGACAAAGGCTGGAGATCGCATTAGAGCGAGGTTGGCCTCATCTTGTGCGATTATAGTGGGTTTTGAAGAGTTTTGGGAGAATTCTGGGCATTCTGTGGGGCGAGCTGCGCTTTTCTGCGGTTCAGACAATTGTTTGGACCATGGACATGTAGAATCAAAGGGGCAGACGCGAGTCTTGGACATGACAAAGGCTGGAGATCGCATCAGAGCGAGGTTGGCCTAATTTTGTGCGCTTATCGAGGGTTTCACACGTGTTGGGCGAATTCTGGGGATTCTGGGGATTCTGTGTGACGGGCTGCGCTGTCCTGCGGTTCAGACAATTGTTTGGACCATGGACATGTAGAATTAAAGGGACAGACGCGAGTCTTGGACGTGACAAAGGCTGGAGATCGCATCAGAGCGAGGTTGTCCTAATCTTGTGCGATTATAGAGGGTTTTGGAGAGTTTTGGCAGAATTCTGTGGATTCTCTGGGAGGAATTATGGTTTCCTGCAGTTTAAACAGTTGTTTGGAACATAAACATGTAGAATTAAAGGGACAGACGCGAGTCTTGGACGTGACAAAGGCTGGAGATCGCATCAGAGCGAGGTTGGCCTCATCTTGTGCGATTATAGTGGGTTTTGGAGAGTTTTGGGAGAATTCTGGGCATTCTGTGGGAGGAATTATGGTTTCCTGCAGTTTAAACAGTTGTTTGGAATATAAACATGTAGAATTAAAGGGACAGACGCGAGTCTTGGTCGTGACAAAGGCTGGAGATCGCATCAGAGCGAGGTTGGCCTAATTTTGTGCGCTTATCGAGGGTTTCAGGCTGGTGGGCGAATTCTGGGGATTCTGTAGGACGGGCTGCGCTTTCCTGCGGTTCAGACAATTGTTTGGACCATGGACATGTAGAATCAAAGGGACAGACGCGAGTCTTGGACATGACAAAGGCTGGAGATCACATCAGAGCGAGGTTGGCCTAATCTTGTGCGCTTATCGAGGGTTTCAGGCTGTTGGGCGAATTCAGGGGATTCTGTGGGACGAGCTGCGCTTTTCTGCGGTTCAGACAATTGTTTGGACCATGGACATGTAGAATCAAAGGGGCAGACGCGAGTCTTGGACATGACAAAGGCTGGAGATCTCATCAGAGTGAGGTTGGCCTAATCTTGTGCGATTATAGAGGGTTTTGGAGAGTTTTGGCAGAATTCTGGGGATTCTCTGGGAGGAATTATGCTTTCCTGCAGTTTAAACAGTTATTTGGAATATAAACATGTAGAATTAAAGGGACAGACGCGAGTCTTGGACGTGACAAAGGCTGGAGATCGCATCAGAGCGAGGTTGGCCTAATCTTGTGCGATTATAGAGGGTTTTGGAGAGTTTTGGCAGAATTCTGGGGATTCTCTGGGAGGAATTATGCTTTCCTGCAGTTTAAACAGTTGTTTGGACTATAAACATGTAGAATTAAAAGGGAAGACATGGGTCTTGGACGTGACAAAGGCTGGAGATCGCATTAGAGCGAGGTTGGCCTCATCTTGTGCGATAATAGTGGGTTTTGGAGAGTTTTGGGAGAATTCTGGGCTTTCTGTGGGGCGAGCTGCGCTTTTCTGCGGTTCAGACAATTGTTTGGACCATGCACATGTAGAATCAAAGGGGCAGACGCGAGTCTTGGACGTGACAAAGGCTGGAGATCTCATCAGAGCGAGGTTGGCCTAATCTTGTGCGATTATAGAGGGTTTTGGAGAGTTTTGGCAGAATTCTGGGGATTGTCTGGGAGGAATTATGGTTTCCTGCAGTTTAAACAGTTGTTTGGACTATAAACATGTAGAATTAAAAGGGAAGACATTGGGTCTTGGACGTGACAAAGGCTGGAGATCGCATTAGAGCGAGGTTGGCCTCATCTTGTGCGATTATAGTGGGTTTTGGAGAGTTTTGGGAGAATTCTGGGCTTTCTGTGGGGCGAGCTGCGCTTTTCTGCGGTTCAGACAATTGTTTGGACCATGGACATGTAGAATTAAAGGGACAGACGCGAGTCTTGGACGTGACAAAGGCTGGAGATCGCATCAGAGCGAGGTTGTCCTAATCTTGTGCGATTATAGAGGGTTTTGGAGAGTTTTGGCAGAATTCTGGGGATTCTCTGGGAGGAATTATGGTTTCCTGCAGTTTAAACAGTTGTTTGGAATATAAACATGTAGAATTAAAGGGACAGACGCGAGTCTTGGACGTGACAAAGGCTGGAGATCGCATCAGAGCGAGGTTGGCCTCATCTTGTGCGATTATAGTGGGTTTTGGAGAGTTTTGGGAGAATTCTGGGCATTCTGTGGGAGGAATTATGGTTTCCTGCAGTTTAAACAGTTGTTTGGAATATAAACATGTAGAATTAAAGGGACAGACGCGAGTCTTGGACGTGACAAAGGCTGGAGATCGCATCAGAGCGAGGTTGGCCTCATCTTGTGCGATTATAGTGGGTTTTGGAGAGTTTTGGGAGAATTCTGGGCATTCTGTGGGAGGAATTATGGTTTCCTGCAGTTTAAACAGTTGTTTGGAATATAATCATGTAGAATTAAAGGGACAGACGCGAGTCTTGGACGTGACAAAGGCTGGAGATCGCATCAGAGCGAGGTTGGCCTAATTTTGTGCGCTTATCGAGGGTTTCAGGCTGGTGGGCGAATTCTGGGGATTCTGTAGGACGGGCTGCGCTTTCCTGCGGTTCAGACAATTGTTTGGACCATGGACATGTAGAATCAAAGGGACAGACGCGAGTCTTGGACATGACAAAGGCTGGAGATCACATCAGAGCGAGGTTGGCCTAATCTTGTGCGCTTATCGAGGGTTTCAGGCTGTTGGGCGAATTCAGGGGATTCTGTGGGACGAGCTGCGCTTTTCTGCGGTTCAGACAATTGTTTGGACCATGGACATGTAGAATCAAAGGGGCAGACGCGAGTCTTGGACGTGACAAAGGCTGGAGATCTCATCAGAGCGAGGTTGGCCTAATCTTGTGCGATTATAGAGGGTTTTGGAGAGTTTTGGCAGAATTCTGGGGATTCTCTGGGAGGAATTATGCTTTCCTGCAGTTTAAACGGTTATTTGGAATATAAACATGTAGAATTAAAGGGACAGACGCGAGTCTTGGACGTGACAAAGGCTGGGGATCGCATCAGAGCGAGGTTGGCCTAATCTTGTGCGATTATAGAGGGTTTTGGAGAGTTTTGGCAGAATTCTGGGGATTCTCTGGGAGGAATTATGGTTTCCTGCAGTTTAAACAGTTGTTTGGACTATAAACATGTAGAATTAAAAGGGAAGACATGGGTCTTGGACGTGACAAAGGCTGGAGATCGCATTAGAGCGAGGTTCGCCTCATCTTGTGCGATTATAGTGGGTTTTGAAGAGTTTTGGGAGAATTCTGGGCATTCTGTGGGGCGAGCTGCGCTTTTCTGCGGTTCAGACAATTGTTTGGACCATGGACATGTAGAATCAAAGGGGCAGACGCGAGTCTTGAACGTGACAAAGGCTGGAGATCGCATCAGAGCGAGGTTGGCCTAATTTTGTGCGCTTATCGAGGGTTTCACACGTGTTGGGCGAATTCTGGGGATTCTGGGGATTCTGTGTGACGGGCTGCGCTGTCCTGCGGTTCAGACAATTGTTTGGACCATGCACATGTAGAATCAAAGGGGCAGACGCGAGTCTTGGACGTGACAAAGGCTGGAGATCTCATCAGAGCGAGGTTGGCCTAATCTTGTGCGATTATAGAGGGTTTTGGAGAGTTTTGGCAGAATTCTGGGGATTCTCTGGGAGGAATTATGGTTTCCTGCAGTTTAAACAGTTGTTTGGACTATAAACATGTAGAATTAAAAGGGAAGACATGGGTCTTGGACGTGACAAAGGCTGGAGATCGCATTAGAGCGAGGTTCGCCTCATCTTGTGCGATTATAGTGGGTTTTGAAGAGTTTTGGGAGAATTCTGGGCATTCTGTGGGGCGAGCTGCGCTTTTCTGCGGTTCAGACAATTGTTTGGACCATGGACATGTAGAATCAAAGGGGCAGACGCGAGTCTTGGACATGACAAAGGCTGGAGATCGCATCAGAGCGAGGTTGGCCTAATTTTGTGCGCTTATCGAGGGTTTCACACGTGTTGGGCGAATTCTGGGGATTCTGGGGATTCTGTGTGACGGGCTGCGCTGTCCTGCGGTTCAGACAATTGTTTGGACCATGGACATGTAGAATTAAAGGGACAGACGCGAGTCTTGGACGTGACAAAGGCTGGAGATCGCATCAGAGCGAGGTTGTCCTAATCTTGTGCGATTATAGAGGGTTTTGGAGAGTTTTGGCAGAATTCTGGGGATTCTCTGGGAGGAATTATGGTTTCCTGCAGTTTAAACAGTTGTTTGGAATATAAACATGTAGAATTAAAGGGACAGACGCGAGTCTTGGACGTGACAAAGGCTGGAGATCGCATCAGAGCGAGGTTGGCCTCATCTTGTGCGATTATAGTGGGTTTTGGAGAGTTTTGGGAGAATTCTGGGCATTCTGTGGGAGGAATTATGGTTTCCTGCAGTTTAAACAGTTGTTTGGAATATAAACATGTAGAATTAAAGGGACAGACGCGAGTCTTGGACGTGACAAAGGCTGGAGATCGCATCAGAGCGAGGTTGGCCTGATCTTGTGCGATTTATAGAGGGTTTTGGAGAGTTTTGGCAGAATTCTGGGGATTCTCTGGGAGGAATTATGCTTTTCTGCAGTTTAAACAGTTGTTTGGACTATAAACATGTAGAATTAAAAGGGAAGACATGGGTCTTGGACGTGACAAAGGCTGGAGATCGCATTAGAGCGAGGTTGGCCTCATCTTGTGCGATTATAGTGGGTTTTGGAGAGTTTTGGGAGAATTCTGGGCTTTCTGTGGGGCGAGCTGCGCTTTTCTGCGGTTCAGACAATTGTTTGGACCATGCACATGTAGAATCAAAGGGGCAGACGCGAGTCTTGGACGTGACAAAGGCTGGAGATCTCATCAGAGCGAGGTTGGCCTAATCTTGTGCGATTATAGAGGGTTTTGGAGAGTTTTGGCAGAATTCTGGGGATTCTCTGGGAGGAATTATGGTTTCCTGCAGTTTAAACAGTTGTTTGGACTATAAACATGTAGAATTAAAAGGGAAGACATGGGTCTTGGACGTGACAAAGGCTGGAGATCGCATTAGAGCGAGGTTCGCCTCATCTTGTGCGATTATAGTGGGTTTTGAAGAGTTTTGGGAGAATTCTGGGCATTCTGTGGGGCGAGCTGCGCTTTTCTGCGGTTCAGACAATTGTTTGGACCATGGACATGTAGAATCAAAGGGGCAGACGCGAGTCTTGGACATGACAAAGGCTGGAGATCGCATCAGAGCGAGGTTGGCCTAATTTTGTGCGCTTATCGAGGGTTTCACACGTGTTGGGCGAATTCTGGGGATTCTGGGGATTCTGTGTGACGGGCTGCGCTGTCCTGCGGTTCAGACAATTGTTTGGACCATGGACATGTATAATCAAAGGGACAGACGCGAGTCTTGGACATGACAAAGGCTGGAGATCACATCAGAGCGAGGTTGGCCTAATCTTGTGCGCTTATCGAGGGTTTTGGAGAGTTTTGGCAGAATTCTGGGGATTCTCTGGGAGGAATTATGGTTTCCTGCAGTTTAAACAGTTGTTTGGACTATAAACATGTAGAATTAAAAGGGAAGACATGGGTCTTGGACGTGACAAAGGCTGGAGATCGCATTAGAGCGAGGTTGGCCTCATCTTGTGCGATTATAGTGGGTTTTGAAGAGTTTTGGGAGAATTCTGGGCATTCTGTGGGGCGAGCTGCGCTTTTCTGCGGTTCAGACAATTGTTTGGACCATGGACATGTAGAATTAAAGGGACAGACGCGAGTCTTGGACGTGACAAAGGCTGGAGATCGCATCAGAGCGAGGTTGGCCTAATTTTGTGCGCTTATCGAGGGTTTCAGGCTGGTGGGCGAATTCTGGGGATTCTGTAGGACGGGCTGCGCTTTCCTGCTGTTCAGACAATTGTTTGGACCATGGACATGTAGAATCAAAGGGACAGACGCGAGTCTTGGACATGACAAAGGCTGGAGATCACATCAGAGCGAGGTTGGCCTAATCTTGTGCGCTTATCGAGGGTTTCAGGCTGTTGGGCGAATTCAGGGGATTCTGTGGGACGAGCTGCGCTTTTCTGCGGTTCAGACAATTGTTTGGACCATGGACATGTAGAATCAAAGGGACAGACGCGAGTCTTGGACATGACAAAGGCTGGAGATCACATCAGAGCGAGGTTGGCCTAATCTTGTGCGCTTATCGAGGGTTTCAGGCTGTTGGGCGAATTCAGGGGATTCTGTGGGACGAGCTGCGCTTTTCTGCGGTTCAGACAATTGTTTGGACCATGGACATGTAGAATCAAAGGGGCAGACGCGAGTCTTGGACGTGACAAAGGCTGGAGATCTCATCAGAGCGAGGTTGGCCTAATCTTGTGCGATTATAGAGGGTTTTGGAGAGTTTTGGCAGAATTCTGGGGATTCTCTGGGAGGAATTATGCTTTCCTGCAGTTTAAACAGTTATTTGGAATATAAACATGTAGAATTAAAGGGACAGACGCGAGTCTTGGACGTGACAAAGGCTGGAGATCTCATCAGAGCGAGGTTGGCCTAATCTTGTGCGATTATAGAGGGTTTTGGAGAGTTTTGGCAGAATTCTGGGGATTCTCTAGGAGGAATTATGGTTTCCTGCAGTTTAAACAGTTGTTTGGACTATAAACATGTAGAATTAAAAGGGAGGACATGGGTCTTGGACGTGACAAAGGCTGGAGATCGCATTAGAGCGAGGTTGGCCTCATCTTGTGCGATTATAGTGGGTTTTGAAGAGTTTTGGGAGAATTCTGGGCATTCTGTGGGGCGAGCTGCGCTTTTCTGCGGTTCAGACAATTGTTTGGACCATGGACATGTAGAATCAAAGGGGCAGACGCGAGTCTTGGACATGACAAAGGCTGGAGATCGCATCAGAGCGAGGTTGGCCTAATTTTGTGCGCTTATCGAGGGTTTCACACGTGTTGGGCGAATTCTGGGGATTCTGGGGATTCTGTGTGACGGGCTGCGCTGTCCTGCGGTTCAGACAATTGTTTGGACCATGGACATGTAGAATTAAAGGGACAGACGCGAGTCTTGGACGTGACAAAGGCTGGAGATCGCATCAGAGCGAGGTTGTCCTAATCTTGTGCGATTATAGAGGGTTTTGGAGAGTTTTGGCAGAATTCTGTGGATTCTCTGGGAGGAATTATGGTTTCCTGCAGTTTAAACAGTTGTTTGGAACATAAACATGTAGAATTAAAGGGACAGACGCGAGTCTTGGACGTGACAAAGGCTGGAGATCGCATCAGAGCGAGGTTGGCCTCATCTTGTGCGATTATAGTGGGTTTTGGAGAGTTTTGGGAGAATTCTGGGCATTCTGTGGGAGGAATTATGGTTTCCTGCAGTTTAAACAGTTGTTTGGAATATAAACATGTAGAATTAAAGGGACAGACGCGAGTCTTGGTCGTGACAAAGGCTGGAGATCGCATCAGAGCGAGGTTGGCCTAATTTTGTGCGCTTATCGAGGGTTTCAGGCTGGTGGGCGAATTCTGGGGATTCTGTAGGACGGGCTGCGCTTTCCTGCGGTTCAGACAATTGTTTGGACCATGGACATGTAGAATCAAAGGGACAGACGCGAGTCTTGGACATGACAAAGGCTGGAGATCACATCAGAGCGAGGTTGGCCTAATCTTGTGCGCTTATCGAGGGTTTCAGGCTGTTGGGCGAATTCAGGGGATTCTGTGGGACGAGCTGCGCTTTTCTGCGGTTCAGACAATTGTTTGGACCATGGACATGTAGAATCAAAGGGGCAGACGCGAGTCTTGGACATGACAAAGGCTGGAGATCTCATCAGAGTGAGGTTGGCCTAATCTTGTGCGATTATAGAGGGTTTTGGAGAGTTTTGGCAGAATTCTGGGGATTCTCTGGGAGGAATTATGCTTTCCTGCAGTTTAAACAGTTATTTGGAATATAAACATGTAGAATTAAAGGGACAGACGCGAGTCTTGGACGTGACAAAGGCTGGAGATCGCATCAGAGCGAGGTTGGCCTAATCTTGTGCGATTATAGAGGGTTTTGGAGAGTTTTGGCAGAATTCTGGGGATTCTCTGGGAGGAATTATGCTTTCCTGCAGTTTAAACAGTTGTTTGGACTATAAACATGTAGAATTAAAAGGGAAGACATGGGTCTTGGACGTGACAAAGGCTGGAGATCGCATTAGAGCGAGGTTGGCCTCATCTTGTGCGATAATAGTGGGTTTTGGAGAGTTTTGGGAGAATTCTGGGCTTTCTGTGGGGCGAGCTGCGCTTTTCTGCGGTTCAGACAATTGTTTGGACCATGCACATGTAGAATCAAAGGGGCAGACGCGAGTCTTGGACGTGACAAAGGCTGGAGATCTCATCAGAGCGAGGTTGGCCTAATCTTGTGCGATTATAGAGGGTTTTGGAGAGTTTTGGCAGAATTCTGGGGATTGTCTGGGAGGAATTATGGTTTCCTGCAGTTTAAACAGTTGTTTGGACTATAAACATGTAGAATTAAAAGGGAAGACATTGGGTCTTGGACGTGACAAAGGCTGGAGATCGCATTAGAGCGAGGTTGGCCTCATCTTGTGCGATTATAGTGGGTTTTGGAGAGTTTTGGGAGAATTCTGGGCTTTCTGTGGGGCGAGCTGCGCTTTTCTGCGGTTCAGACAATTGTTTGGACCATGGACATGTAGAATTAAAGGGACAGACGCGAGTCTTGGACGTGACAAAGGCTGGAGATCGCATCAGAGCGAGGTTGTCCTAATCTTGTGCGATTATAGAGGGTTTTGGAGAGTTTTGGCAGAATTCTGGGGATTCTCTGGGAGGAATTATGGTTTCCTGCAGTTTAAACAGTTGTTTGGAATATAAACATGTAGAATTAAAGGGACAGACGCGAGTCTTGGACGTGACAAAGGCTGGAGATCGCATCAGAGCGAGGTTGGCCTCATCTTGTGCGATTATAGTGGGTTTTGGAGAGTTTTGGGAGAATTCTGGGCATTCTGTGGGAGGAATTATGGTTTCCTGCAGTTTAAACAGTTGTTTGGAATATAAACATGTAGAATTAAAGGGACAGACGCGAGTCTTGGACGTGACAAAGGCTGGAGATCGCATCAGAGCGAGGTTGGCCTCATCTTGTGCGATTATAGTGGGTTTTGGAGAGTTTTGGGAGAATTCTGGGCATTCTGTGGGAGGAATTATGGTTTCCTGCAGTTTAAACAGTTGTTTGGAATATAATCATGTAGAATTAAAGGGACAGACGCGAGTCTTGGACGTGACAAAGGCTGGAGATCGCATCAGAGCGAGGTTGGCCTAATTTTGTGCGCTTATCGAGGGTTTCAGGCTGGTGGGCGAATTCTGGGGATTCTGTAGGACGGGCTGCGCTTTCCTGCGGTTCAGACAATTGTTTGGACCATGGACATGTAGAATCAAAGGGACAGACGCGAGTCTTGGACATGACAAAGGCTGGAGATCACATCAGAGCGAGGTTGGCCTAATCTTGTGCGCTTATCGAGGGTTTCAGGCTGTTGGGCGAATTCAGGGGATTCTGTGGGACGAGCTGCGCTTTTCTGCGGTTCAGACAATTGTTTGGACCATGGACATGTAGAATCAAAGGGGCAGACGCGAGTCTTGGACGTGACAAAGGCTGGAGATCTCATCAGAGCGAGGTTGGCCTAATCTTGTGCGATTATAGAGGGTTTTGGAGAGTTTTGGCAGAATTCTGGGGATTCTCTGGGAGGAATTATGCTTTCCTGCAGTTTAAACGGTTATTTGGAATATAAACATGTAGAATTAAAGGGACAGACGCGAGTCTTGGACGTGACAAAGGCTGGGGATCGCATCAGAGCGAGGTTGGCCTAATCTTGTGCGATTATAGAGGGTTTTGGAGAGTTTTGGCAGAATTCTGGGGATTCTCTGGGAGGAATTATGGTTTCCTGCAGTTTAAACAGTTGTTTGGACTATAAACATGTAGAATTAAAAGGGAAGACATGGGTCTTGGACGTGACAAAGGCTGGAGATCGCATTAGAGCGAGGTTCGCCTCATCTTGTGCGATTATAGTGGGTTTTGAAGAGTTTTGGGAGAATTCTGGGCATTCTGTGGGGCGAGCTGCGCTTTTCTGCGGTTCAGACAATTGTTTGGACCATGGACATGTAGAATCAAAGGGGCAGACGCGAGTCTTGAACGTGACAAAGGCTGGAGATCGCATCAGAGCGAGGTTGGCCTAATTTTGTGCGCTTATCGAGGGTTTCACACGTGTTGGGCGAATTCTGGGGATTCTGGGGATTCTGTGTGACGGGCTGCGCTGTCCTGCGGTTCAGACAATTGTTTGGACCATGCACATGTAGAATCAAAGGGGCAGACGCGAGTCTTGGACGTGACAAAGGCTGGAGATCTCATCAGAGCGAGGTTGGCCTAATCTTGTGCGATTATAGAGGGTTTTGGAGAGTTTTGGCAGAATTCTGGGGATTCTCTGGGAGGAATTATGGTTTCCTGCAGTTTAAACAGTTGTTTGGACTATAAACATGTAGAATTAAAAGGGAAGACATGGGTCTTGGACGTGACAAAGGCTGGAGATCGCATTAGAGCGAGGTTCGCCTCATCTTGTGCGATTATAGTGGGTTTTGAAGAGTTTTGGGAGAATTCTGGGCATTCTGTGGGGCGAGCTGCGCTTTTCTGCGGTTCAGACAATTGTTTGGACCATGGACATGTAGAATCAAAGGGGCAGACGCGAGTCTTGGACATGACAAAGGCTGGAGATCGCATCAGAGCGAGGTTGGCCTAATTTTGTGCGCTTATCGAGGGTTTCACACGTGTTGGGCGAATTCTGGGGATTCTGGGGATTCTGTGTGACGGGCTGCGCTGTCCTGCGGTTCAGACAATTGTTTGGACCATGGACATGTAGAATTAAAGGGACAGACGCGAGTCTTGGACGTGACAAAGGCTGGAGATCGCATCAGAGCGAGGTTGTCCTAATCTTGTGCGATTATAGAGGGTTTTGGAGAGTTTTGGCAGAATTCTGGGGATTCTCTGGGAGGAATTATGGTTTCCTGCAGTTTAAACAGTTGTTTGGAATATAAACATGTAGAATTAAAGGGACAGACGCGAGTCTTGGACGTGACAAAGGCTGGAGATCGCATCAGAGCGAGGTTGGCCTCATCTTGTGCGATTATAGTGGGTTTTGGAGAGTTTTGGGAGAATTCTGGGCATTCTGTGGGAGGAATTATGGTTTCCTGCAGTTTAAACAGTTGTTTGGAATATAAACATGTAGAATTAAAGGGACAGACGCGAGTCTTGGACGTGACAAAGGCTGGAGATCGCATCAGAGCGAGGTTGGCCTGATCTTGTGCGATTTATAGAGGGTTTTGGAGAGTTTTGGCAGAATTCTGGGGATTCTCTGGGAGGAATTATGCTTTTCTGCAGTTTAAACAGTTGTTTGGACTATAAACATGTAGAATTAAAAGGGAAGACATGGGTCTTGGACGTGACAAAGGCTGGAGATCGCATTAGAGCGAGGTTGGCCTCATCTTGTGCGATTATAGTGGGTTTTGGAGAGTTTTGGGAGAATTCTGGGCTTTCTGTGGGGCGAGCTGCGCTTTTCTGCGGTTCAGACAATTGTTTGGACCATGCACATGTAGAATCAAAGGGGCAGACGCGAGTCTTGGACGTGACAAAGGCTGGAGATCTCATCAGAGCGAGGTTGGCCTAATCTTGTGCGATTATAGAGGGTTTTGGAGAGTTTTGGCAGAATTCTGGGGATTCTCTGGGAGGAATTATGGTTTCCTGCAGTTTAAACAGTTGTTTGGACTATAAACATGTAGAATTAAAAGGGAAGACATGGGTCTTGGACGTGACAAAGGCTGGAGATCGCATTAGAGCGAGGTTCGCCTCATCTTGTGCGATTATAGTGGGTTTTGAAGAGTTTTGGGAGAATTCTGGGCATTCTGTGGGGCGAGCTGCGCTTTTCTGCGGTTCAGACAATTGTTTGGACCATGGACATGTAGAATCAAAGGGGCAGACGCGAGTCTTGGACATGACAAAGGCTGGAGATCGCATCAGAGCGAGGTTGGCCTAATTTTGTGCGCTTATCGAGGGTTTCACACGTGTTGGGCGAATTCTGGGGATTCTGGGGATTCTGTGTGACGGGCTGCGCTGTCCTGCGGTTCAGACAATTGTTTGGACCATGGACATGTATAATCAAAGGGACAGACGCGAGTCTTGGACATGACAAAGGCTGGAGATCACATCAGAGCGAGGTTGGCCTAATCTTGTGCGCTTATCGAGGGTTTTGGAGAGTTTTGGCAGAATTCTGGGGATTCTCTGGGAGGAATTATGGTTTCCTGCAGTTTAAACAGTTGTTTGGACTATAAACATGTAGAATTAAAAGGGAAGACATGGG
The DNA here is from genome assembly GCA_963969225.1 of Xylocopa violacea. Lineage (NCBI taxonomy): Eukaryota > Metazoa > Arthropoda > Insecta > Hymenoptera > Apidae > Xylocopa > Xylocopa violacea. The sequence continues at coordinate 31,312,244 of CAXAJV010000004.1, forward strand.
TCTTGGACGTGACAAAGGCTGGAGATCGCATTAGAGCGAGGTTGGCCTCATCTTGTGCGATTATAGTGGGTTTTGAAGAGTTTTGGGAGAATTCTGGGCATTCTGTGGGGCGAGCTGCGCTTTTCTGCGGTTCAGACAATTGTTTGGACCATGGACATGTAGAATCAAAGGGGCAGACGCGAGTCTTGGACATGACAAAGGCTGGAGATCGCATCAGAGCGAGGTTGGCCTAATTTTGTGCGCTTATCGAGGGTTTCACACGTGTTGGGCGATTTCTGGGGATTCTGGGGATTCTGTGTGACGGGCTGCGCTGTCCTGCGGTTCAGACAATTGTTTGGACCATGGACATGTAGAATCAAAGGGGCAGACGCGAGTCTTGGACATGACAAAGGCTGGAGATCGCATCAGAGCGAGGTTGGCCTAATTTTGTGCGATTATAGAGGGTTTTGGAGAGTTTTGGGAGAATTCTGGGCATTCTGTGGGATGAGCTGCGCTTTCCTGCGGTTCAGACAACTGTTTGGACCATGGACATGTAGAATCATAGGGACAGACGCGAGTCTTGGACATGACAAAGGCTGGAGATCGCATTAGAGCGAGGTTGGCCTCATCTTGTGCGATTATAGAGGGTTTTGGAGAGTTTTGGCAGAATTCTGGGAATTCTCTGGGAGGAATTATGCTTTCCTGCAGTTTAAACAGTTGTTTGGACTATAAACATGTAGAATTAAAAGGGAAGACATGAGTCTTGGACGTGACAAAGGCTGGAGATCGCATCAGAGCGAGATTGTCCTCATCTTGTACGCTTATCGAGGGTTTGGGTGTTTTGGGAGAATTCTGAGGATTCTGCGGGAAGAAGGGAGGTTGAATCAATTCAAACCAATCCGATCTTTCAACTCCACTTAGAATACCGAAACTTATCCGAATTCCCATTGAAATTCAATAGAAGGAGACCATAACACTTTAAAACGAACGTTATCCAAAATCTTTTGTAAAATCCACTACGCGACTCTAAGAAAAGATGCATTACACGTTTAATTATCGCTCTGTGGTTCGCTCGATCCAGTAGAATCTAAGATTGACTGTCTTTTATTGTTATTTTTTGAAATATTTACCGCTGACAAAGTTAAAAAAAACAAGTAGTTGCGCCATCTCTCCGAAAAGTGCTCAAACTGGTCGCACACCGTTATCGACAAGGAAGCAAACTACTAAACAACTGATTGCGCTATCTCTTCGTAACAAGCGGAAACTATTTCCTGACCAGTTTCAGGACCTTTCACAGAGATGGCACAACCAGTCGTAAAGGAATTTACTTCGCTGTCGGTAACGGTGCGCGACCAGTTTGAGCATTTTCCGGAGAGATGGAGCCACACGATGTTCCTTAACTTACTTTCCTGGCGCCTATTTTAAAAAATGGCAATAAAAGACGATCAGTTCTTTATGGGAGATTAATTATTTGAGATATTTCATCATGACGAGGGTTTGGGCGGATTTCTGAGGATTCTGCAGGAAGAATTATGTTTTCCTTCAGTTCAAATAATTGTTTGGAGTATAAGCATGTAGAATTAAAAGAAAAGACGCGAGTCTTGGACGTGACAAAGGCTGGAGAGATCGCATCAGAGCGCGGTTGGCCTCATTTACAGTTTAGGTATTACTTGAAAGATATAATACCGAACCAGCGGCGAAAGTAGATATTAAAATAAACCAGAATAAAGCAGAAATTAAGTGAATTTTTAACCATCGAGCATCAAAACCATCAAACATTGAACGATCAAACAACCTTCCATCGTGGGGACACCATAGAGGGATAGAAGTGACCATTTATAATTAATAATAAGAGTGAGGGAAGTCAGGATAAAAGGGGATAAAATGTTATACATTTAAAATTACATTACATGAATATACAAATATAGTCACAATAATTAACTTAAATGAGTCAGCATAAGAGGGAGAGGGTTACACAATTATAAATGTACATATATGATCGTAAAAACTAACTTAAACTAAACTATTTAACAAAGTCCTGAAAAGGACTTGGAAGATTTAAATCGTACTACAAAATACTCGATATTAAAAGTACCAGTGATTAAATTATTCTAATCTGTTGCAAAGTTAATAAAATAATAGAATGAACTAGCATCATGAAAAATTATTGAAAGTAAGTCTATGTAATCTTTGTACTAGTAAAAATTCTATCTATCTTTGTCAGAAGTTACGAATCACGATCTTTTAATTGATTTGGTTCTTTTAGTATCAAGTTTACAACTACACTTATGTCTACGCGCGTAGTCCTTAGCTTGATATCGTTTTCGAGAGGGCAATCTCTCGAAAACGCTACCAAGGGCCCAGGTCCACCACGTGGAGGTGACTACGCAGGGACCCACCCCTAAACCCTAATCCCATCCACCCTCCATTACATACATGTGTTCTCGGCACAGAAGGTACCGAGGACTGACTCTACTTGAATTCAATACACGCGAAATCCACGGTACATTTTCTAAAATCTATCAGATGTTTAGAAATTGCAACGTGGATTTTACGAAACGCGAAAGGGAACGTAGAAGAGAATGGAAGTATATATCATGTCCTTATCCAGAGAGAAATTCATGAAGTGGCTCTATCGGCACTTCAGATAATTTAAAACTTTTCGCAAAAGAGATTACGGTGCGGTAAACTCTAAATTTTCTTATAATCTAATCCCGAAGCTTGTGTTTAATAAAAAAAATGAAGAGAAAAGTGAAAATAAGTTTCGCGACGCGACCGAAGCTACTCTGCGTACTCACGTGGATCTGCTAACTAAATGTTTCCGGCGCTGTCCACTTTCTAAACCACGATCTTTTCGATCCATGGAGCTACTCATGGCAGCGACTTACGTATAACATTAAGTTAGCGTGCTCACTACTTGCTTGCCACATGCGATGCATGCAAGCGAGTACGCAGAGTAATAAAACTATTGCTAATAAAACTATTATTGATAAATATTAGTAGCGAGCAAATGAGAAATGAAATACACGCGTCCATAATTAGATTCTATTTCGATAAAACGGCGATTTTGGGGAAATATTCTATGGTTTCGCTCTGGATAAGGCAATGTATATACTTCCTTACAATTTGATTACAATTACATTTATAATTACTATTATCTAATTATAATTACTATCCTTATTATAATCACTATTATCTATGACTAATAATATACGCATCCAAATTATTTATTGAAATCGTAGTAATCATAAAAATTGGATAACATAAAGGAAATAGAAGGGATTAGGGGAATTATTCTCGACGAAGTTGACGAAGCAGTCGAAATTCGGCCCAAAACCTTTGAATTTATGACAAGAACAAAGAAAATACCTCAAATTACAAGATTCTCTTAATACTCCCTCTCGATTATAACTTCCTATAGCCCATTTGCTAGAAGCAATTGGAAAGAATCTTGGAAAACGTGGAAATGGAGACTTTTTAACATAAAACAATACCATACCCCCTGCCTCCAACGCTGTATGCATAAAAAATATAATTTCCCTCTGAACACCAGAGATTAGACCGGATTGTTTAAACAATTCCCTGAATTTCCACCGTCGCATATATTTTTTTAACCACATAAGACAAACCATCAAGCTTCAAACCATCAAAAGTCAAACCATCAAGCATCAAACCATCAAAAGTCTAACCATCAAAAGTCTAACCATCGAAAGTCAGGCCATCAAAAGTCAAACCATCAAAAGTTAAACCCTCAAAAGTCAAACCATCATACATCAAACCAGCAAAGATCGAACCATCAAACAATGAACAATCAAACGACCCTCCATCGAGGGGACACCATAGAGAGATAGAAGTGACCATGTATAATTAATAATAAAGGTGAGGGAAGTCGGGATAAAAGGGGATGGTTACGTATTTATAAATTTACATTACATAATACATTAAATAAATGCACAAATATAATCGCAATAATTAAGTTAAACTAAACTATTTGCAATCCAATTAAAAGTTTCAAAGTCCTGAAAAGGACTTGGAAAATTTAAGTTGCACTGCAAGAGACTCAATACTAAACGTGCCCGTGACTAAATTATTCTAATCTGTTGCAAAGTTAATAAAATAATAGAATGAACTAACATCATGGAAAATTGTTAAAAGTGAATCTAAGAAATCTTTGTACAAATGACAAATCTATTTATCTCTATCAGAAATTACGAAACACAATCTTTTGTATGGTTTGGTACTGTTAGTATTGAGTTTACAATTATACTTATATCTATGTGCGTAGTCCTTAGCATGATATCGTTTTTGAGAGACCGGTCTCTCGAAAACGATACCAAGTGCCCAGGTCCACCAACGAGGAGGTGACTACGCAGGGACCTATCCCTATTTCCCTAATCCCATCCACCCTCCACTAAATAATTATGATCTCGTTACAGAAGGTACCGAGATCTGACTCTACTTCAATTAAAAAAGCCGAGATCCATAATACATTTTCTAAAATCTGTCAGATATTTAGAAATTGCAGCATGGACTTTACGAAAGGGATGACGAGAAATGCCATTCTCTTACTCGAAGAGAAATATCGAAAGTGACTCTACTACACTTTCGAGAAGCGAAAGTGTCTCGCAAAGGGTTCTACGGTATACGATACTCTAAATTCCATCACTCTATTGTAAAAAAAAGAATTAAGTTGAACTAAAGTTAAGAAAAGAAACTGAGTTGTACCAAAAATAGAGATAAATTTCGCGACGCGACCGAAAAGAACATTCTAACCCCATGCTTGCACTTTAGCCATTAGGCGAACCGTACCCGACGCGAATCGCGATCAAATTATGCCACGTCTTATATGGAAACAACCGAAACATCGCTCTCCCCGATGGTGAGTGCGAGTACCAGCTGGGCTCCAACGGGGCAAAGCACATGGATCGTTCTGCGACGAAGACGAACCGATGTAGACTGCCCCAAACCGTCTTACAAAGGTCCGAAGACCCCAGCGGCACGGGGTAGGTGCTACACGATTCGACTTCGCCGTGAGCGCGTCCATGGCTAATCCCGCTGAAGTCCAGATGAGCACCACAAACAACATCGGTTTGATTGAATTCCGGCTGTTTCACTGCGTGACGATGAAAATCGAAATCTCGAGCGAACAGAGAAAATCTACGAAGCATAAAGTTAGAATGCTCAAGAGAACTAAAATTTCTGTCTTGATAAACGAGGGTGGGTAGGAAAGGGGGTGGTTAATTCTCTCTCCGGATAAGAGAACGTATTTCTTTACAATATGATTACAATTAAATTACAGAGATGTACAATATATAAGTACTTATGACTAATTAACGCACGCATCCCACGGCGATTCAGTGGTGATTCAGTGTTAATTCAGTGGCGATTCAGTGGCGAACGGAGAGAAGAAAATAAATCAGAATAAAGCGGAAGTTAAGTGAATTTCCGACTATCGAACATCAAACCATCGAACATCGAACAATCGGAGGACCCTCCATCGAAGGGACACCATACAAAGATCGAAGATGCCATTCTTTTAAACAATTCCCTGAATTTCCACCGTCGCATATATTTTTTTAACCACAGAAGTCAAACCATCGAAAGTCAAACGATCAAAAGTCAAACCATCAAACATCAAACTAGCAAACGTCGAACCATCAAACATTAAACAATTAAACGATCCCCCATCGAGGGGACACCGTAGAGAGACAGAAGTGACCATATATAATTAATAATAAAAGTGACGGAACTCGGGATAATAGGGGATAAAAGGTTATACATTTAAAATTACATTACATAAATGTACAAATATGATCGCAATAATTAACTTAAAGTAATCTATTTGCAAAAGACTCGATACTAAAAGTACCAGTGATTAAATTATTCTGATCTGTTGCAAAGTTAATAAAATAATGGAATGAACTAACATCATGAAACATTGTTAAAAGTGGATCTACTTAATCTTTGTACAAGTGAAAAATCTATTTGTCTCTATCAGAAGTTACGAAACACAATTTTTTAACTAGTTTGATACTTTTAGTATCGAGTTGACAATTATACTTATGTCTACGCGCGTAGTCCTTAGCTTGATATCGTTTTCGAAAAGGCAATCTCTCGAAAACGATACCAAGGGTCCAGGTCCACCCCGTGGAGGTGACTACGCAGGGACCCATCCCTAAACCCTAATCCCATCCACCCTCCATTAGATAATTACGATCTTGGTACAGAAGGTACCGAGATCTGACTCTACTTCAATTTAATACACGCGAAATTCATAATGCATTTTCTAAAATCTATCAGATATTTAGAAATTGTAGTATGGACTTTACGGAAGGGGTGGCGAGAAATGCCATTATCTTACTCGAAGAGAGATTTCTAAAGTGACTCTACTAACACTTTCGAAAGGCAAAAGTGTCTCGCAAAGGGTTTCACGGTACGATATTCTAAATTCTATTACTCTAGTTAAGTAACTTACTAAAGTTAAGAAGGGAAACTGAGTTGAAGCAAAAATAGAGCTACATTTCGCGACGCGACCGAATAGAGCATTCTAACCTGATGCTTCCGCGTTAGCCATTAGGCGAACCGTACCCGACGCGAATCGCGATCAAGTTATGCCACGACTTACATTGAAACAATCGAAACATCGCTCTCCCCGATGGTGAGTGCGGGTCCCACCTGGACCCCAACGGAACTAAGCACATGGATTGCTCTACGACGAAGACGAACTGAAGCAGACCGGCCCAAAATAGGGTAGGAACTACACGGTCTGTCTCCGCCGTGAGCGCGTCCAAGGCTAATCCCGCTGAAGTCTAGATGAGCACCGCAAACAACACATCGAATTGATTGAGTTCCGGCTGTCTCATTGCGTGACAGTGAAAATCGAAATCTCGAGCGAATAGAGAAAATCTGCGAAGCACAAAGTTAGAATGCTCGAGAGAACTAAAAGTTCTGTCTTGATAAACGAGGGTGGGAAGAAAAGGGGGTGATTATTTCTCTCTTCCGGTAAGAAAATGTATTTCTTTACAATACAATTACAATTAAATTACAGAGATGTACAATATATATAAGTACTTATGACTACTAAAAGCACGCATCCCACGACGATCCCATGACGATCCCACGACGATCCCACGACGATCCCACGACGATCCAGCGGCGAACAAAGAGATTAAAGTAAATCAGAATCAAGCAGAAATTAAGTGAATTTCCAACTATCAAATATCGAACCATCAATCGTCAAACCATCAAATATCGAACCATCAATCGTCAAACCATCAAACGTCGAACCATTAAACAGTGAACAATCAAACAACAAACCATCGACGAGACACCATAGATACATAGAAGTGAGGGAAGTCGCGATAAAAGGGGGTGGTTGCATTATTAAAATTACATTACATGAATGTACAAATATGTTCGCAATAATTAACTTAAATTACACTATTTGCAGTCCAACTTAAAGTTACAAAGTCCTGAAAAGGACTTGGAAAATTAAAATTGTACTGCAAAAGACTCGATACTACAAGTACCAGTGGTTAAAGTATTCTAATACCGTGCAAAATTAATGAAATAATAGAAAATTCTTAAAAGTGAATCTATCAAATCTTTCTACAAGTAAAAAATCTATTTATCTGTATCAGAAGTTACGAATCATAATCTTTTGATTAGTTTGGTACTTCTAGCGTCAAGTTTACAATTATACTTATGTCTACGCGCGTAGTCCTTAGCTTGATACCGTTTTCGAGAGACCGGTCTCTCGAAGACGTTACCAAGGGCCCAGGTCCACCACGCGGAGGTGACTACGCAAGGACCCATCCCTAAACCCTAATCCCATCCACCCTCCATTACATATTTACGATCTCGTTACAGAAGGTACCGAGATCTGACTCTACTTGAATTAAAGAAACCGAAATCCATAGTACAGTTTCCAAAATCTGTCAGATATTTAGAAATTGCAGTATGGACGTTCCGAAGGGGATGACGAGAAATTCCATTGTCTTACCCGGAGAGAAATTTTTAAAGCGACTCTACTAACACTTTAGAAAAACGAAAGTGTTTCGCAAAAGGGAATACGATGTGATATACTAAAGGGGATACGATGCGATATACTAAGTTATTCGTTACTCTACTCTAAAAATGACTCGAAACTCAATAAAATAATTGAAGCAAAGATAATTAAAAATGTAAAAAAAATTCAAGTAAAATTCGCGGACGCGACCGAAACGAACAAGTTCACTCGAGGGAGAACTCTACATCCTTCCGCACTAGCCACCAGGCGAACCGTACCCGCCGAACCGCGAACAAAAATCCCACGTCTTACGTCGAAACAATCGAAAGCTCGCTCGCCGCGACGAGTGCGGTTCCCACCTAAACTCCAACGAGGCCCAACACGAGGATTGCTCTGCGCCAAAGAACGAACCTCATGGAACCATCCGAATCCGTCTTACAAAGGTCCGAAGACCCCAGCGCATCGGGTTAGGAACCACTCAGCTCGAACTCTGTCGTGAGCGCGTCCACGGCTGAACCCGTGAAGTCCAGATGAGTTCCGCAACAACGTCGGTTTGATTGAGCCCAGAATGTTTCACTGCGCAGCGATAAATGTCGAACTCTCGAGCGAATAGAGAACATGCTGCGTGAAGCGACTTATGAAGCACTAATAATAGAGCCCTCAAACGAGTAAACGGGCACTAATTAACGCGAGAACTATTCAAAGTTCTGTCATGATAAACGAGGGGTACAAGAGAAGTTATTTCTCTCTCCGGATAAGAAAATGTATTTCTTTACAATATGATTACAACTAAATTACAAAGGTGTACAGCATATAAGTACTTATGACTAATAAACGCACGCATCCAACGGCGATACAACGGCGAACGCAAAAATTAACTTAAACTATGTCTTATTCTCTACTTTATCTATGTACGCTTAAATCTACGTGCGTAGTCCTTAGCTTGATACCGTTTTCGAGAGCGCAATCTCTCGAAAACGTTACCAAGGGTCCAGGCCCACCACGTGGAGGTGACTACGCAGGGACCCATCCCTAAACCCTAATCCCATCCACCCTCCATTACATATGTGTGTCCTCGGTACAGAAGGTACCGAGGACTGACTCTACTTCAATTTAATACACGCGAAATCCATAATGCATTTTCTAAAATCTATCAGATATTTAGGAATTGTAGTATGGACTTTACGAAAGGGGTGAGGAGAAATGCCACTGTCTTACCCGAAGAGAAATTTGTAACGTGACTCTACTGACACTTTCGCTTCTCGAAAGTGTCTCGCAAAGGGTTCTACGGTACGATACTCTAAATTCTACTATTCTATTGTAAAAAAAATTGGTACTAATCTCGATAAAAATTGAAGCAAAGTTAAATCGAACTAAAGTTGAGAAAAAAAACTGAGTTGAAGCAAAATTAGAGATAAAATTCGCGACGCCACCTACACGAATAAGTTAAAGAGCATTCTAACCCGATGCTTCCACTTTAGCCTTTAGGCGGATCGTACCCGACGCGAATCGCGAGCAAGTTTTATGCCACGTCTTACGTCGAAACAATCGCAACCACGCTCTCCCCGACTGTGAGTGAGATGTCCATCTGAACCCCAGCGAGCCCAACACTAGGATTGCTCTGCGACAAAGATCGAATCGAAGTAGACCGCCCCAAACCGTCTTACAGCAGGCCATAGACCCCAGCGGCACGGGGTAGGAGCTACTCGATTCGACTCTATCGTGAGCGCGTCCACGGCTGTACCCGTGGAAATCCAGGTGGGCACGACAAACACGAATCGGTTTGATTGAGTCCCGACTGTTTCCCTGCGTGACGATTAAAATCTAAATCTCGAGCGAAAGAGGAAAAGAAGGAAAGGGGAAAAAAAGGAAAAAAAGAGGAAATCTACGTGAAGCAATCTTACGAAGCACAAAGTTAGAGCGCTCGAGCAAATAAACGCGAACTAATTTACGCGAGAACAATTAAAAGTTCTGTCTTGATAAACGAGGGGTGCAAGAAAGGGGGGTAGTTATTTCTCTCTCCGGATAAGAAAACGTATTTCTTTACAATACGAATATAATTAAATTACAGAGATGTACAATATATAAGTACTTATGACTAATAAATATCCAGCGGCGATCCAGCGGCGATCCAGCGGCGATCCAGCGGCGATCCAGCGGCGATCCAGCGGCGATCCAGCGGCGATCCAGCGGCGAAAGGAGGGATTAAAATAAATCAGAATAAATCAAACATCGAACCATCGAACAATCAAACAACCCTCCATCGATGGTAATAAATTATATCACATCCAGCGGCGATCCAACGGCGATCCAACGGCGATCCAACGGCGATCCAGCGGCGATCCAGCGGCGATCCAGCGGCGAACGCAAAAATTAACTTAAACTATATCTCATTCTATAATTACACCATCTACATAAGCTTAAATCTACGTGCGTAGTCCTTAGCTTGATATCGTTTTTGAGAGACCGGTCTCTCAAAAACGATACCAAGGGCCCAGGCCCACCCCGTGGAGGTGACTACGCAGGGACCCATCCCTATTTCCCTAATCCCATCCACCCTCCATTAGATAATTACGATCTCGGTACGGAAGGTACCGAGATCTGACACTAGTTCAATTAAAAACACGAGGTCCATGATACATTTTCTAAGATCTATCAAAGATTTCTAGAAACTGTAGTATGGACTTTACGAATCGCAAGAGAAAATACATTTTCTTATTCAGAGAGCTACATTATTGTAAGATGATTTTACGATGATTCTACTTTATAAAAGTTAAAGTGTCCCACAAAAAGCAATACAAAAGGGTATTCTAAATTCTATTACTCTATTTCAAAACGACTCAAAACTAAACAGAATAAATCAACATGGGTACTGCGCTCTGAGTAAAAAGAATGTGTTTCCGTACACTTTTATTATAATAGTCAGTAAGATACATATACAAATTTTGGTACAACAATTATAACAATTAAATTACAGTTACAATAATTAAATCACAATAATCGTGACAATTATATTATAATAAGCATATAAATTCGATAACATAGAAGGAGTGTAAAGGATTAGGAGCATTATTCTAGACAAAGTTGGTGAAGCAGTCGAAATTCGGCTCAGAACCATTGAATTTGAGACAAGAACGGAGAAAGTACCCCAAATTTCAAGATTCTGTTACTAGTTATTCTCGATTATAACTTCCTATAGCCAGTTTGCTTGAAGCAATTGGAAAGAATCTTGGAAAACGTGGAAACGGAGACTTTTTGATAAGAAAACCAGATAAAACAATACCATAGTGATGCCTCCAACGCTGTATGCATAAAAAATATAATTTCTCCCTGAACACCAGAGATTATCTCGGATTGTTTAAGCAATTCCCTGAATTTCCACCGTCGCATATATTTTGTTAACCACAGAAGTCAAACCATCAAGCATCAAACCACCAAGCAACAAACCATCAAACGTCGAACCATCAAACATTGAACAATCCAACGACCCTCCATCGAGGGGACACCATAGAAAGATAGAAGTGACCATGTATAATTAATAAATAAAAGTGAGGAAAGTCGGGATAAAAGGGGATAAAAGGTTATACATTTAAAATTACATTATATGAGTCAGGATAAGAGGGAAAGGGCTACACAATTATAAATTTACATTATATAAATGTACAAATATGATCGTAAAAGCTAACTTAAACTAAACTATTTCCAGTCCAATTTAAAGTTTCAAAGTCCTGAAAAGGACTTGGAAAATTTAAATCGTACTACAAAATACTCGATACTGAAAGTACCAGTGATTAAATTATTCTAATCTGTTGCAAAGTTAATAAAATAATAGAATAGGGGACCCATCCACCCTTTCAATTACACGCAATTTGAGAATCGGAAAATTTATTCTACTATTTTTAAATAAAAAAAGAAGATTGGCAGCACGTTCTATCGGGTATAGATAATTACCCTTGTAATTAATTTATTATTTATAATGGGATGAAAAGTGAAAGGTATGCGATTACGAGTGTAGAAGTTAACAGGTGGATACGCAGTTTGGGGATTAATTAAAAGAGATAATAGCGTTTAGTAAATGACGCGAAATAAAGGAACTATTATCCATTTAATGAGGAATAGGCAATGTTTTTCTCGATAAATATCAGCTAATAACTATCGTTACGATATTCTGATTGTAAATAAAAAGTAAATAGCAAAAGTGACGAATTTTAATTCTCTAATATTCAATTATGGTTCTATAAAAACGACGAACCATTCAATGTGTATATAGCAATACGTAGCGAAGGTATCTCTCGATTCTCTTTCATCGAAAGTAATTTCGCGATACGTAATTTATACGAATTACAGCATACATGTATAAATTTAATTAAAAAGAGAAAATAGTACATTGCTTTTAAATTCGAACTGATACTTAAAACCAATACTTAAAAACCAAAATTAGAGACTATTTAATTAAATATTGAATATTAAATGTCAAAATATTAATATCGATAAAAGAAAAAAATATAGTTTTCACTATCCAAGAGTACACTGTATTCGAATACTTTAAATCGCGGAAAAAATTCCGATTAAACTCGTACCACGTCTAATATATATGTAATACGCGAAGGGAGTACACTAGCGGGGCTAGCACCCAGCCAAGGGTGCTAATGGATCACCCTCGTGATCGTTCAAATTGTAGAACGAACATATTTGTTCCCACCACCATAAAAAAATTGTTTAAATAACGACTCACCGTTCAGTAGACAGCTGACGTCATCAGGAATCAGCAGACATCATCAGCAATCAGCATACTCTGCATCATCCTCCACCAGCATCCACCGCATGGACACTCGCCTTCGTGAAGATCAGCAACCGCAACATGGTCCTCCACCATCGGCCAAGATCTTCCACCAGTAACCATGGTCCCCCACCATCGGCCAAGACCCTCCATTAGCAGCCATGGTCCTCCATCCAGTCCAACACCAGTAGTCAAGGCCATCTCAGAAGGTCACCCGATCATATCCGCGGCCGCGAGAGAACTGGCGAGCGCGAGACGAGTTCGCGAGGTAACCCCTTGATACGGTTGATTGATCACTCCCACCACCACCTGAGGTGCATCTTTATATTATAATTGCTGGTAATTAGTTAATTTCCAAGTTTATATGGTAAATACATGCTCTTAGCTATATAGTTTAGTAGTGCATAAGGCTGTACATAAATTCTATGTAAATTAAAGGTATATACACGTTCTTATAACATAATTAGCCGTTGAAAACGACCGAATTAATAGTAAGTGTCGAGTATTCTTAAGCTCGTAATTTACTAATTTTTGCGTTTATGTAGTAAATGCATGCTCCTAACTATGTACCTTAGTAGTAGATACGATTGTAGATAAATTTTATGTAAATTGGAGGTATATATACCCTCTTATAACATAATTAGCTGTCGAAAATAGCACTCTACTTAAGAGTAATTATCGAGTTGTCTAAATTGAAAAATTGATGTTTGAGCTAATTATTGTTGAAATTAAAGGGACATTGATTAGTTTTAATTTATTTAACGAGATAAGTATATATATTTTATCGATTATTTACCGAGATAAGTATACGTATGTTAAAAAATGCCTCGATATACAAGGATATTTAATTTTGGCATGAATTTTACTATTATCTTGTTCAGATGAGGTATGTACATCGATTCACTGCATGTAATTACTACTACTACGTTCAGTTTTAATTGTAATTATTTTGTGATGAATAATTACAATACGTGAGTGGCAGTAAAACGGTAAGGAGCTCGAAAATCTATAGATTTTGGAAGACAAAAGTGTTTAATAACTCGAAACTTGGTAAAAATTTAATGGGACAAGAAGTGGGACGAAACTTCGACAGCGTGAAGCTGAAATCCTGTTAGATTATAATTGACAAACATCGTAATTAAATTAGTAGAAGGAAGCAAAATATTGAGCTGCACTCCTCCTCGGTATGAGAAAATCCATAACAAATAATTGCATATTAGATAAAAACATTACAAAACAGCAGAATCGAAGGCGAAATCAGAAGATTCTTGAAACAATTACTTGATGATCCCATAGATATTGCACATCTAGAATAATACTTACATATTTTGCAATCCAATGTAAAGTTATACGTTAAAGTTAAACGCTCTTATAACATAATTAGCTGTTGAAAATGACCGAATTAATAGTAAGTGTCGAGTATTCTTAAGCTCGCAATTTACTAATTACTTCTAACTATGTACCTTAGTAGTACATACGATTATAGATAAATTTTATGTAAATTGAAGGTATATATACCCTCTTATTACATAATTAGCTGTCGAAAAGAGTAATTATCGAGTTTTCTAAATTGAAAAATTGATGTTTGAGCTAATTATTGTTGAAATTAAAGGGATATCGACTAGTTTTTCATTTAACGAGATAAGTATATATGTTTTATCGATTATTTATCGAGATAAGTATACGTATGTTAAAAAATGCCTCGAAATATAAGGATATTTAGTTTTGGCATGCATTTTTACTATTATCTTGTTCAGATGGGGTATATACATCGATTTACAGCATGTAATTACTACTACTACGTTCAGTTTTAATTGTAATTACTTTGTCATGATTAATTACAATACGTGAGTGGCAGTAAAATGGTAAGGAAGCTCTAGCGAAGCTCTACGATTCGTGGATCAATTATACATATTAAGTTGAAATATTTCTTCCTTCCGACTCATGAATTGTGCTTTGAAACAGAGAGATTTGTTGAAATATATTTCTTTTTAATACATGAATTCGTGTATTTCGGTAAAGTATTATCTGTGCATTATACCGTCATCAGATTTCTTGGATCTACTTGTTTTGAACGTTTTTGAAGTGTTTCCATTGTGGTAGGTTTTTAATCTGGTGCGTTGTTCGCAGTTGAGGCAGGTAATGAAGTATCATAACAGAACTACAAATTTTTCTAAGAAAAATACGCAAGAGAGTTTTCCTGGAATTCCTTGTTTTGAATGTGGTTCCTTTGTCGTAGATTTCTAACTTGCTACGTTGTTTACAGTTGAAGCAGATGACGAAATAGCGAGGCCACTAGGTAGAACAAAGAAACGAAGTGGCGACTACGTTCGGTCGCTTTCGGGATTACGTTCGGCCGCGTACGGGTTGTGCGGAGAGTGGTACCACCCGTTAGTTCGAGTCGACCTCTGCTGGCGTTAACACGTGTCGAGACGCGTGGTACGTACGTAGCCTTGATTATCGACTACGTAGTATTCTGAATTACGATTCTATTAACATTAACTTTGTTTAATCAACGCACACTTGATTAACTGTTTATTAAACGTTATTGTTACAAATATAAATACATTTCTCAATTTTCTTTGCGCTTTTCTTCTTATTACGCACATTTCATTGCTGTAATTGTCCATAGACTTTGTTTGAACTTTGAAAATATGATCGATGGACTCGGTTATTATAAAATCTTAATACAACTGGTTTTACTTTTGTATATTCATTGAAATTGTTTTGTTTCGTTTTGTTACAGGTTTCTAATGGGTTACATCTTTCAAATATTGGATATAATGAGTAATGGACATCCATGATCATTGATACAACAATGGCCAATGATATCTTTCACGGAGATTTGGTAATATTGCATTTATTACTGAAAGAGGTGTGACGTAAGACTGTAAGAACGCTGGACGTATGGTATAAATTTATATTACCTTTTTATTGATCGTTTGGTAACATTTGATATATAATTCATGATGTATGTACCAAGTAATGAGTTATTTGGTTAATAATTACTCTTGCAAGGGATTTCAAATATTTCTAACATATAATATAACTCGTTAATTAGGAGAAAGTTGAATATGCTTTAAATTCTGATAACAAATAATCACAATTGAATTTTTACAGATCAGTCATGTATTCTTACTGTGTTCATAAATAGTTTATATTATTTGAGTATATTTTGCAATATATTTAAATTTTATAATCTGTTTATGCACGTTTTATACATACTACACATATTTCTACGTGATTCAATAATTTAAGAAGGAAGTAATATTTTCTTGAACAAACGCTCGATCAGAGAACGACGAAAAATACTACGAAAGTAAACTGTGTGTTGTTTTTTCTTTACCCTTTGTTCCCCCACTAATAATGTTTCTTTCAGAAAATTTTGGTGACCGCGCGCAATGCGGTCGGTAGAGTCAGTGTTTGCTACGATAAATAGTTTCAATATCTCTTAGAGCACAGCTGCTCTAATTAGAATTACATTCATTTTTTTTTTATAATATTCATACGCGAAAGAGTAGAGTCAGTGTTTGCTTCGTAAATGGCAATAGTATATTAGTCTTTTATTTATATTTTTTTCATTTCTAATTTTTTTTTAATACTTGCTGCCTCGGTATTAGAGTCTGCTGTCTGCCTGAAGGATTTAGCTGTGCTCCAGAAGCAAAAAATGTAAGTATCTTTCGTACTTTACTTACAATTCCAAATTTGTTAAACTTTGAATCTTTTCAATTACAAAATTAACATAGTTGTGATTGCTTTATTGTAATCAATCAAAAAATTAATCAGAATAATGGAAATTGATATTCAAACATTTCAATAAGAGCTTTAAAAGGCCAAATTATAATAATGTGGTTTCTGTTAAAGTTTTTTCCAGCTACTTCTACTATGGATTCAGCTACCACTTCTACTTGGAGGCTTCAGCATTTCTGACGACTTCATCGAGGCTTCAGCATCTCTGACGACTTCCCTCAGGCATCAGCAACATCTCTGATGACTTCATCGAGGCTTCAACATCTCTGACGACTTCATGGAGGCTTCAACATCTCTGATGACTTCTCCTAGGCATCAGCAACATCTCTGATGACTTCTGCCTGAATTATTCTACTCATCGGGTGAGTCGCATGCTTTCAAGTCCCTCTGGTCACTCAATCATGTCGTAGGACGAAAGGTCCAAATCGGCACGGGTGACTGGTTGTATTTTACGTAGAATTTCTTTGACGAGCATAGTGACCATGGGTATAGAATTATACCCGTGAGTAGTAACATTTATTTTGTGTGAATTATGTATTAGATCAGGATAGGGTCTTCTTGCACTTCGCGTTTTTAAATGCCACAATATAATAGTAATAATACTGATAATTATTGAATGAATAAGTAATTCATCTACATGTAGTATACAAATTTGGAAAGTTTAACAAAAAGTAGTATATTAGATATGAATACCTGTGAAGGTGAAATATTTTTATGAATATTTATAATTATAGTAAGTATGAGTGAATATATTACAACTGCTTTCTTGTAGCAGTGCATAGTGGTGAAGTCGGATGCCCTCCGACTTCGTTTTTGTGACAATTAGAATTATTGCGCAATGGTGTTGACGAACTGTATCATTATTGGTACATTGATATAGAATATTTACTATTTAATAGAAATTGATTATTCAATTTATAGTTGCTGAAAATATTAAATGTTTTAGTCGTTTAATGTTCGCGTTAATAGCATACGATAGAAATTATTTATCGGGTTTGTATTTATTGCAAATTGAATACATGAAATATATGATATGTATAATATCATATATATAGTATAACCTTCGTTATAATTAAAGTCTATTTGCTTGGTTACGAAAACTATGTTATATTACATGTGCAAGAAGACATTTCGCGACGAGTAGATTTCGAAATCGAGGCATCAAACGTGAATACTACTTTCATATTTTAGAATTACTGCTTCGATGACGGGATCGCTTGTAAACGTAACATTTCTCATAGAATTACAATCGTCTCGTTTATTGATCAGTAAAAATTAGATTCCATAGTATAATTATATTAAATTAAATATCGGTCGAGACAATGAGAGAGGGACGCTTACCAATTCCTTCTACCATTCTAATGTACGGAATGTGAAATAATTAATTTTAAATTTAATCTTAATTTGAAATTGAACTGCGACTTTAAATTCAATTGTAGTTTAAAATTTCACTTGAATCTTAAATTTACTTCTGATTTGAAGCGCAACTTCAATTTCAAATATAATTTTAAATTTGAATTTAATCATTCTTGCCAATAAATGAACGAATTTCACGTTCATTGTCGAGTAGCATGGTGTTACCACTATCGCGTCCCAGTATTGGCCTCTGCCCCGTTGCGTAAGGCCCCCGGTTATTCCGACGGGCAGACGGGGTGGTACGCCACCCTCACCAAGGGCTTTGGTAGCACTGGACTGCGTACTTAGATTACTGCACTGGGTTCACGGCCGGCTGATTGAGCGTATCTCAATCCCAACCTCAAGGAGAGGTCGTGCCTGGCGTGTCACCGACGGCACCTGGTCACGTTAAACATTTCGCGGACGTGAAAATACGTCAACTGGTACTGGTGGCTGTAGTAGTAACCTCCTATGGGTGGTTTTGCTTGTTTTTGAGATCCCGTTGAGGAAGGGTCCGCTTCGAAGGAACGATTACATCCCAGAGGATGTCGATAGTATCTCAAATCGAGGGTGAACGATCTCTCACTTTGTTCGCGTCGCATCGCGTCGCGTCGCGTTTTTCCACTTCGTTCTATACATTATAATATTAAAATGAATTGGGACGCTCCTTTTCCATTTCTCGATCAATATTTAATAATTGATAGTTAGTTATTCGATTGTATAGAGTAGTAAATTTCTTGTTATCGATAAATAAATTAACTTCTCGTCCGATTGCCGCTATTGCGTCCCAGAACGGGCGCCCTGCCCCGTCCGTAAGGCCCTCGGTTATTCCGAAGGGCAGACGGGGGAGCCCGCCACCCTCACCAAGGGTTATTGGTAGCTTCGGATCTCGCTTAGGGATACGCGGCGCGCTAATTGAGCGTATCTCAATTCCTGCCTCATGGGAGGCCGTGTCTGGAATGTTACTCGATGACATTCTGGACACGTTAAGCATTTTCGCGGACGCGAAAATGCGTCAACCATACTGGTGGCTGTAGCGGCAATCTCGTATATATTTGCCTTGATCTTTCCTGAGATCATATCTGAGAGGGTACGCTCTGTAAGCGTCGTCGGTATTTTACTTGGATCGCGGATAATGTTTAAAACTCTATGCAGCGCAATGTAACTATCAATAAATTAACTTCTCAATGATCATGTTGCTTTTAGAATATTAGTATTTGATTGAAATGAGTAAAGTAGAGTTCTGAATAGATTCAAAGAATAATAGAAATAAAATAATCACTAATTATTATATTTAGATTAGGATTTTCAGGTTTAACCCCTTCCGTGTTCGTTGCCAGGACCCCATTCACGTGCCCAGGTGCTACTTGGGTGGGGAAAAGGCGACGGGCACGATGATTCTGATCATTTATGTGTACTAATGAGATTTTTTTTCGCGGCTGACGTGCTAGTGTATCGTGCACGACGTATGTTCCACGTTGTGTGTGTGGTTAGGCCGTGGAATTGCGTCGTTTCCATAAACATATACAACTCGCTGCTACTTGCAAATGGTACCAAATGTATTCTTAATCACAAATAGTACCAATTCCGATATCATTTCTGTCTCCGATATAACTTCTGTGTTTTGATGAAAAATACAGATTTCTTCAACGTTCTAATTTTCACATTAAACCTTCGCGTGTAGATAAAAACGCTTTACTGGCGTTGTACGCAATGGTCACTAGAATTCGTCAGTCGATTGCAGCACCTGGTACGTACCTTAGAGTGTGCGAGGTTGTGTGCCAAGCTCGGGTGTCGGAGGCGTCCCGGGGCGTTCTCTCTAGTTTAGGTCATTGCGCCCGAGTGTTTGAATGAGAATTTCCGGGGGTTGAACGAATGTGTTGGTGTGAATCTTTTGCTCTTTTTAAATATAGGTTTAGGTAGGTAGGTAGTATACTTCTGGTATGTTTGACTGGTAGATTTAAGTAGGTAGGGCCGGGCAGGTTGACACAGTCTCCGATCGGGCAGGCGCGTTTCTCGCGTGTTCAACCTGTTTCAGGAAATCAGATTTGAATCATCGACGGTAAAGTTGGCGTGAACGGAGAATGCCGTTCGCCACTGGCTTTACCCTATCGATTTTTCGAATCACCCCGCGGTCGCGGTCGCGATTTGTCGAAACGAACGTTTTCTGCTTCTGAGGTTCGGCACGTTTGCACGGACGACGATTCTTCAAATCGTTGCTCGTCTTGCGTGTCTCTCGCTTAATTTTTCTGATCTATTTTGCTGCTTTATTTGCTGGGTTGATTCAAGATTCTGGGCATTGCGCCCGAAGAAAGAAGAGGCTATAAGCCGAAGAGGCCCGGAGAAGAGGGCAACTACTAATGACTATGCATTCGGAGATAATTCTCTGAATGCAAAGTCATTCTTTGTTACTACTTTGTCACTATGCTCGTATTTATGTAGTAGTATATTCTGGCCAGCAGAATGCTGGCCCATCGAATTCTGGGCAAATCGCGGTTTCAATTGTAGAGTTGCGAATAATTAATTACGGTTCCTGTTAGAGTTGCGAATAAATCCATATCGCGTTTTTTATTAGAGTTGCGAATAAATCCATATCGCGTTTTTTATTAGAGTTGCGAATAAATCCAAATCGCGTTTTTTATTAGAGTTGCGATTAACTCCAGATCGCGATTTTTATTAGAGTTGCGTATTAATATATCGGGCTTTGAATTAGAGTTGCGTGAAAATGACAATCGTGATTGTTCTTTTAGTGTTGCGAATCATAAAATCGCGATTGCTTGCTGAAACCATAATTATTATTTGCTAATATTTGTTTCGAGAATAAGATTAAATTGTATTTTAATTTGTACCAATAGTTTTCAATTAGTTTTATAGTGTTGCGATTTATACGTATCGCGAGTAATTGCATCTTCTTTCTTTCATGTAGAAGTAATAGTTTTCAATTGTCAAGTTTTTAATTCCATTTAGTGTTGCGATAATGAACGATCGCGTATTTCACGATAGTGTTGCGATTAATGAAATGCCCAAGTCTTCCACTGATACTGTGGAAGTATGATCCTGCGCATAGTCACCGCCGTAGCTAAAAGAGCTACATCGCACTATGGTGACATGCGCCTATAAAATTTTCCACTTGCACTGTGGAAATGTGATTTCACGTATAAAGTCACCAGAGTAGCCAAAGGGCTACATTGCACCGTGGTGACATTGCACTTATACAGATCACTGTTCTAAAATCTCTATTAGTGTTGCGTATTTAAATTCAGGGTGCATAAATTAGCGTTGCGAATTAGAAAAAGCGCCCTAAAGTGGCTGCTCGCGCATTGCTTTTTCATGACGCACTTATCGCGATTAGTTTTCATGATTTTAATGAATTAGTGTTGCGAATTATGAAAAGCACACTTAAGTGGTTGCTCTCGCGATAATTTTGCTAATTTCTATTTCAATAAATTGTTATTGCATTGATTTTGAGATATCCTTTGCTTCGCGTTTAATAAGTTCATGATACGAAAAAGAAAGGATACTTTATTGATGATAATTAATAACGACGAAAATGGAAGATGATGAACTGCTTTTGTTTCTTAAATTCATCATTTTATGTTTCTGTTGATTGAGCGTTTGTCTTGAAATATTACTGAATGATATAGTTATTTTCTGGTTTTTATAACCATTCACTTAATGTCGATTCGTGATTGATATTTAAACATTCCATTGTGTGCCTTGTGTATCAGAATTCGTAAGCATTAAAAATCGCAAAGTACATTAGAATGCATTTACATGTGAAAATCAAAGTCCTGTTAAAAAGTATTATTAAATTGATAATACTTTGACAGTCGAAACGATTCTTTTGAATCGAATCAAAATTTAATTAACTTTATGAAAAGTAATAAGAAACAAGATAGAACGAAAAGTAAATTTTCATTTTTGTTACGTCAATATACATTACAACCAAACACATTGTTTTTGTTACACGTTACATACATCATTTTTGTAATGTTATTTCGATAAAATAATGTTTTTCTATGTATATGTACTTGTTACTATGTATATGTTCTATTTATATGTACTGTTCGTCACATTTTTTTTTTTTTTTTTTTTACTAATCCATTGTATAAGTTTGTTGCAGCTTTAAAGTGTTACAGAGACGTTCATTTGATTGAAATAGTACAACTTGAGGATCAAAGTATATCATGGAAGTATGATAATGTACGTATATAAATTGGATGATGACACGAAGATGAAGATATGATCATATATATATTATACGAATCAAAGAGGATGAACAATAAAAAGGATATATGAAGAAGAGGTATAAGTATTACAAAATCATGAGTGGTAAACATTTATTTTTACATATATATTTATATATATTGTTGCGTATATTACGAAATAGCGCCCTGTGATGGCTGCTTTTACTCTATTACATGTTATATATATCGTGAGCCAATTAATCGTACAGTCTAAATTTATTTGTGACCCATTCGTCGCATTAAAAAATATTTCAAACTATTTGTTTGGAACATTTTTTTATACAACGAATGGTTTACCAGTAAATTTAGATGTTACAATTAAATAGCTCAACCTATATGTTATATTATATTATATTATATTATATTATATTACATTATATTATATTATGTTATGTTGTATTATGAAATAGCGCCCTGTGATGGCTGCTTTTATTCTATTACATGTTATATATATCATGAGCCAATTAATCGTACAGTCTAAATTTATTTGTGACCCATTTGTCGCATTAAAAAATATTTCAAACTATTTGTTTGGAACATTTTTTTATACAACGAATGGTTTACCAGTAAATTTAGATGTTACAATTAAATAGCTCAACCTATATATTATATTATATTATGTTATGTTATATTATGTCATGTTATATTATATTATGTTATATTATGTCATGTTATATTATATTATGTTATATTACGAAATAGCGCCTTGAGATGGCTGCTCTCGCGATATGTAACAGTACCCATGGTACATAAGGCTACTTATGATTAATTATTGTTTTTATATAAATGTTATGTATCTTTCAAATTCGTTTATATGTTTCTATGTCTCTATGTAATTTTTTATGTGTGCATGTTTGCATGTGTGTTTCTGTTCTTGGGCATATCTTTTGCGAAATGTATTAACCTGCGTTATGGTTCCATATGTTGTACATTTTTGTTTCAGATATTGCAGCGTTTCCTGCTCTATTTATTAATTTATTATTATCACATGTCTTTTTAATTATATCTATTTTATATTTATATGTATTTATATGTATCTTATATTTATATATTTATATGTGTGTGTGTTTCTTTTCTTGGATATATTTTTTGCGAAATGTATTAATTTGTGTTATGGTTCCATATGTTGTACGTTTTTGTTTTAGATATTGCAGTGTATCCAGTTCTATTTTAGGTGTTCCAGTGTTTCCAGTGCTGTTTTAGATGTTCCAGTGTTTCCAGTGCTGTTTCTTAACATTACATTACTTTCATTTCTTTCGTCTTTTGTTAAAATCTTCTGTTAATTCTTTCCTCTGCTCCTTTTGAGCTGTTTTTCTCTTGTTTGCTTTTGTAAATTCTTTAAGTTCATGAAAACACAATAATGTGTTCCCTTAGATCTTTGCATACGTAGAGTAAAATATTTCTAGACCTATTGATAGATTTTAGTTTGATATATATTCTTAGTTATGTAGGTTATTTTGAAATTAAAGTCAATTATTGTTTTCTTTCATTTGCGATAACTCTTTTTCGCGAAAGTTCTTTATGAAACTCCTTCTATCGTGCGTTTGCATAGGGATCAAACATTGAACTTGTTGCAAATGCACATTGGAAGGTGGTTTTATTGAATAATGTCTTGTATAAAAGGAGGGTGGATGGGACGTGGTTAGGGTGGGTCTCCATTCGCAGCAACCTCCACGTGGTGAGACCCGGGCATTATTTATTTAATATATAATTATTAATTGCATCGTATAGTGATACGCTACAATTAAAAATTATATAGTAAATAATTAGAAGCAAATGGCTGCCATAGGTTAGTTTTATTTAAATTGATTTAGAATAAAACTTTGTAAGCCTAGTTACAATAGATAAAAGAGTTTTGCGAATCAAGTTGTTGGTAGTAATTCTTTCGAACTTGGAGGCAAATGTTTTATCATTTTTTAGATAGTACGTTTTAATATTAATCGTTCGTACCAGTACAACTACTAGTTTAGTTTTAGTTTCGATGATTCTGTGCTATATGATAAGTAACACTAAAAAGATACGATGGATGGATAGAGTCTTCGAACTGTGGGATACGTAGATAAATTAGGTAATTGGTTTATTTTATACCTCGTCTAAGCAAACTAGTTTCGGGCAGAAACTATCGGAAACTGACCGAAACTAGCTTCTAGGCAGTTTAGACTAGTATGCTTGTTAATATTAATCGTGCAAAAATCTACCCCATGTTCCTACCCCATGTAAAGTTCCCAAGTCCTGCATAGAGTTTAGAAAATTTTAAGTGAATCCCAAATAACTTAAATGTAATACGTAGTCCTTAGCATGATATCGTTTCCGAGAGACTAATTAATCTTTCGAAAATGTTACCAAGTACCCAGGTCCACCAACGAGGAGATGACCATCCTATACTTGAATTAAAGAAACCGAAATCCATAACACATTTTCTAAAATCTATTAGATATTTAGAAATTGCAGTATGGACTTTACGAAGGGGGTGACGAGAAATGCCATTGTCTTACCCGAAGAGAAATTTGTTATGTGACTCTATCAACACTTTAGAAAAACGAAAGTGTCTCGCAAAAGACACTTTTGCGTTAACACTCTATATTTCTACGGTACGAAACTCTATATTCTCTAATAAAAATGGAAACAAATCTCGATAAAAATGGAGGCAAAATTAAGTCAAACTAAAGTTAAAAAAAGAAATCAAGTTCAAGCAAAAAATAAAGATAAAATTCGCGACGCGACATACACGAGCAAACTAAAGAGCACTCTAATCCCGCGCTTCCGTGTTAGCCATTAGGCGAACCGAACCCGACGCGAATTGCGAATCTTCTGTTGATAATCAATTCAAACCAATCCGATTTTTCAACTCCACTTAGAATACTGAAACTTATCCGAATTCCCATCGAAATTCAATAGAAGGAGACCATAACACTTTAAAACGAACGTTATACAAAATCTTTTGTAAAATCCACTACGAGACTCTAAGAAAAGAAGCATTTCACGTTTAATTATCGTTTGGTAGTTCGCTGGATCCAGTAGAATCTAAGATTATGGCTGTCTTTTATTGTCATTTTTTGGAATATTTACCGCCAACAAAGTAAGTTAAAGAACAACTAGCTGCGCCATCAGAAGCAAACTACTAAACAACTGATGGCGCCATCTCTTCGTAACAAGCGGAAACTATTTCCCGACCAGTTTCAGGACCTTTCGCAGAGATGGCACAACCAGTCGTAAAGCAATTTACTTCGCTGTCGGTAACGGTGCGCGACCAGTTTGAGCACTTTCCAGAGAGATGGAGCCACAAGATGTTCCTTAACTTACTTTCCTGGCGGCTATTTCAAAAAATGGCAATAAAAGACAATCAGTCTTTATGGGAAATTAATTATTTGAGATTTAACATCGTGAAGAGGGTTTGGGCGTTCTGGGAGAATTCTGAGGATTCTGCGGGAAGAATTGTGCTTTCCTTCAGTTTAAATAATTGTTTGGAGTATAAAGATGTAGAATTAAAAGGAAAGACAAGAGTCTTGGACGTGACAAAAACTGGAAATCGCAATTCCCTGAATTCCCACCGTCGCATATATTTTTTTAACCACAGAAGTCAAACCCATCAAGCATTAAACTATCAAAAGTCTAACCATCGAAAGTCAAACCATCAAACATCAAACCAGCAAACTTCGAACCATTAAACATTGAACAATCAAACAACCCTCCATCGAGGGGACACCATAGAGAGATAGAAGTGACCATGTATAATTAATAATAAAGGTGAGGGAAGTCGGGATAAAAGGGGTTGGTTACATATTTATAAATTTACATTACATAATACATTAAATAAATGTACAAATATAATCATCTTTAGTTGTCACTTATATTTTGTCTCTCATTTTGTAAATTTGATCGTCTCTGTTCATCTGTGCAAAATCTTCTGTTAACTTCTTCTTCTGCTCCTTCTGAGCTGTTTTTCTCTTGTTTGCTTTTGCAAATTCTTCGAGTTCATGAAAACAGAGTACATTACGTAATGTGTTCCCTTAGATCTTTGCATACGTAGAGGGAAACATTTTTAGACCTATTGATAGGTTTTAGGTTGATGTATATTCCTAGTTAGTCGGTTATTTGGATATTAAAGTCAATTATTGACTAGGTACTTATTGACTAGGTCTTGTGTTCTCTTTCATTTGCAATAGTTCTTTTTCGCGAAAGTTCGATATGAAACTCTGTCTATTGTGCGTTTGCATAGGAATCAAACATTGAACTTGTTGCAAATGCACATTGGAAGGAGGTTTTACTCAATAATATCTTGTATAAAAGGAGGGTGGATGGGACGTGGTTAGGATGGGTCTCCATTCGCAGCAACCTCCACGTGGTGAGACCCGGACACTCTATATTTGATATATGATTGTTAATTACATCATACGATGCTATGGTACAATTAAAAATTATATAGCAAATAATACAAGCAAATGGCTGCCATAGGACAAATTTGTTCATAAAATACCCATAAAAATACCAATTATGAAGGGTCTTCTAATGGTAATTCACCAACAATCTTTAGTTCAACCTGTTGTTATTACAAAACTAGTAGCATAACTTCATAGAGTAACTGGTGAAACAATAAAAAAGAAACCAATCATTGAGCTTACAACACAAAATCCAGTCTGTATGGAATTATTTAAAGATGTAAAACAATTGGGCAGAATTATGTTACGCGTAGAGGGAACTACTATTGCAGCTGCTTTAATTACAAAAATCAAACAACGATGCATAAGATTTATGTAATTGCAGCTTGAATACTATAGGTAAATCTATAGTCTCTTGTATATTCACTTTCATATTTCTTCATATTAGGATTGATTAATGTTTTGTAACTCTACAAATAATTGATTCATCTATATCTTTGCTAGTTCGTTTGTTTCTTTTAAATAAGCATAAGAAATAACAATATTATACTTATAACATAGTAACCATGAAAATTATGCCTGTAAAAAATCTGAATACTTTTCAATGTAGCAGAGTACTGTCCAAAATAGATCAATTTGAAACGTGATTGGTTCTAATTGTACATGTCTAACAAACATTTAAATTATGTACATGTTGTTTTCAAGTTTTCATTACATGACATAAGAAATCTTTTTAAGGTTAATTTCGTTACCTTTTGACAAGTAAACCATATTTTTTATTTTTACGGCTGCCCCGTCAAAACCTGTACCTTATTTTATTTGTTTGGTCAATTCACAGTGGATAAATATTACTCTATCACGTTTATAGGTATAAATGCAACCACAATTGTACGTTTAATGATTTGACAATTGTAACTCTACGTCATATAATATGTTGAATGTGCAAATATGACACAGGTGATCTAGTAAAGATGTAGTTGTCTATACATGAACTCAGACGAATTAGCAGCGGCAGAAATTAAAATTAAACTTCAAAGTAAAATTACCAACAGATCTGACGGTAATTCTATTTAACAGTTACCTAACGAATTGTAGATTTATCGATCAATTTGAAAACATCTCTACACTATCATTATAAACAGAATTATTAAAGAAACTCTATCGCCTGCTATAATTAAGCTCGAAAATATTCTATTCTAAATCTTATTCTAATCAATTTATTATCGACTCGTTCAAGTTTGTAGGCAAACATAAGTATTATATTTTGTTCAGTGGAAGTTGGTACCATTTTACCTCCAATAGGTTAAATTTTAGTTCGATTAATCACAAACACTTATATGTTCTGCGCGGACAGATTTCCGTTAACTTCAGTCTCGTTATGCCTTGTACGCGCGTGCATCCCTTGTCGCAAAGCGAATATTCTTTCCTTTCTGCGTGGTATTAAATTGAATATCGTAAGATACAAATGTTAAAAAAGAAACATAAGTGTGAAAGAAACGTGATTTTACAACTTTCGACGTAAATTATTCAATACTGGTTCGTGGATCCAAAATATTCATTGGCTGTTTCTTCGAACCGGCTCTATAACCTTTCATTGAAAAAATTAACCTCGTAAATGAAATTAACTACCCTTATATATTAAATGTAAGTGTAATCGTTAACCAGTAGGATAACTCGCAGTTTCGACACGGGGGTAAAAGCCTTTCAACCATTTGGAACTGACAAAAAATCATCTGAAGTTGTTCTGTTCTTACGTTCTTTACTCTAGGAAGTCAAATTTCATATTAAAGTTCATGCAAATTAACTACCCTTTTATACTAAAAGTAAGTGCAAGCGTTAACCAATCAGATCGCTCGCAGCATCTACTCAGATACGAAAGATTGTCATCCAATCAGAGCTCGATGCTGCTAGCGATCTGATTGGTTAACGCTTGCTTCCACTTTTAGTATAAAAGGGCAGATTTAATTTGCGCAATGTTTAATGTTAAATTTGACTTGGTCCAGTAAACAACGTAAGATCGGAAGAAGTTCAAGAAGCTGTTCTGACACTCTCATTCAACACATCTACAACTCGACCGCTGTTCTCTAAACATACAAACTGTACAAGTATTTTACTTGCTACAGTAAATAACGTAGGAACGGAACAAGTTTAACAAACTGTTCTAACTCTCACTCTCAATAAATCTACAACTCAACCGCTGTTCTCTAAACATACAAACTGTACAAGTATTTTACTTGCTACAGTAAATAACGTAGGAACAGAACAAGTTTAACAAACTGTTCTAACTCTCTCTCTCTCTCAATAAATCTACAAGTCAACTAAACTTCCCTAATCATACAAACTGTACGAGGAACCATTGGCTGCGGAAGAAATGTCGAGAAATCTGTGAGTACAATTGTACATTTGTTCTTGCGAAGATACATTTTCTGTAACACATAAAATCACATTTCTTACGACGAAACTTTTCGAAATCTTGTAATTTATTAAATTTTGGCTGAAAAATGGTAGTTTGTTGTATAATCAATTACTTTACGTGGAAGCAAAAACGATTTAAATATATTCGTTCGCAATAGATAAAATTATTTCGTACTTTTGACTGGACACGTTCATACGCGCATGCGCGAGATTCGAATTCCTTGTACAATAGTTGAAGCTGTCATGGAGGTAGCGTCTCTTTTCATTTTCATTTTAAATTTTCATTTCAAAGTCGATTAAGAAGTATTTGCATAGTTAAAATGTTCAAAAAAGTGAAAATATAGCCGTTTGAACGTGTTGAGCCAGTTTGCGACAGAGATTTGCAATTAATATCGGAGAAATGTGAGTTGAAATATTTCGTCCTACTGACGCTCGAATATTGTCTTCAGAAACAGTTAGATTTATTGCATTATATTTCTTTTTACGATACGAAATCGAATATTCAAGTATAAAATATGTTACAATATTCGCAATAATTATTATGTGAACCATAGAATGATATATGTAATCATATATTAGTAATATTACAATATTGTATAATAAAGTTTGATTTCATTTTTTAAATTTGTCGACGATAATAGTTGTACGCTGTGCTATTGATTGTGTCTTTGTTTGATTTTTTCTGGAAATCGTGTTTTCGAATTTAGTGCTCTGTTTGCAGCGTAAGCGGAGTGGGAGAACACCGAAGTTAACAAATGTGGAAGCGAGATACGAAGTGGTACGTACGGCTTGTTAGTGTGTGTTGCTCCAATGTACCTGTCGAAACCTGTCGAAACCTGTCTCGCTGCTTCCGAGGTACGCCGCAAACCTGCTTATCGACTGCTTTGTATTTACACTTGTTATCCTATAAGCATCCTTATTGTTCCCAATTCCTTATTCAATTGATACTCTTGGTTAATTGTATATTGAACGTAATTATTATTATAAATGTAAATCAACTTTTTGGATTTCCTTTGTCTACTTTTTGCTTGTGCACTGTTTGCACTTTTGATATGTGATTTGAGTTTGATTATTGTACAATTTTAATATAATTGATAGTACTTTTATACATTTATGTGCAATCAGTTTTGTTTTGTTCTGTTACAGAACAAAACTGTTGTGCTGTTGTGAATTGCACATTTAAACTGAGAAATAAGGATGTATGAATATCATAAGGATAATGCAGCAATAGGAAACGACATACTTTTATAGAGGTTTGGTAATATTGCATTTATTATTAAAAAAGATATGCCATAAAGATGATAGAGGTATTTCCATGCAAGAATTTATATTATTTTTTTTAATTGATTCATTGTGTGGTAACATATGAATTTTAATTCATAATATAATGATATATTTAATTCATAATATAATGAGTAGTAATTGATTAACTTATTAACGGTTCTTATAAACATTTCTTAATATTTTATAACATATAATATAATTAATTAATTAGTAAATTTCAATATGTTTTACATTCTGATGGAAAATGATCAGAGTAGACATCATACAGATCACTCATGAATTAATCATAATTAATTTGCAATAATTGCAAATATTTTATAATACTTATATATGATATTTTACATCTATGCATATATTCCACACAGTTTAGTAGCTTTAGAAGAAAGTTATTTCTTGAACAAACGCTCGACGAGAAGAAAAATAATATTTGAAAAAAATGGTGTAATATTTATTTCTACCCTTTGTTCCCCCACTAATAACAATTTTCTTCCAGAAAAATTTGGTGACCGCGCGCAATGCGGTCGGTAGAGTCAGTGTTTGCTGCGTATAACTATTTCAATATTTTTTTTATTTTTTATATCATTATAATTTTATTTAACTTTAGATTACCATTATATTTAATCTTTCATAGTAATCATACGCGATAATAGAGTCAGTGTTTGCTTCGTAAATTATAATATTATAGTAAATTTTTATTATATTATATTAGACTTTTATTTTTATTTTTTTATTTTTTGAATTTTTGAAATACTTATTTCCGGTATTAGAGTCTCATCATCGCCTGCTTCAAATGGATCTTGCTGTGCTCCAGGAGCCAAAAATGTAATTATCTTTAATTAATAAATAATAAACTTATCAATAAAAACTTTGGTAAACCAAATCCTAATAGTTTTGTTTCTCTTAAAGTTTTACAGCTATTACTTCCACCATGGATTCATCTACCACTTCTTCCAGCCTGACGTCTTCGGGCTTGAGGATGTCCCCCCAGAGGTAAGCAACATTTTTTGATATTATTTCTTAATTGATTCATTGTGTGGTAACAACACGAATTTTAATTCATAACGTGACTTTCTCCAGGCGTTTGCAACGTCTTTGACGACTTCCCTGAGGCATCAGCAACATCTTCAATGACTTCTACTCGAGCTACTCTACTCATCGTCCGGTGAGTCGCATGCTTTCAAGTCCCTCTGGTCATTCACCATGTCGTAGGGCGAAAGGTCTGAATCGGCACGAATGACTGGTTGTAATTACGTAGAATTGCTTTAACGAGCATAGTGACCATGGGTATACAATTATACCTGTGAATAATAATTGTTATTTTGTGTGTGTCATTTATTAGATCAGGTTGTTTTTATGTAGTTTTCTTGCACTTCGCGTTTTTAAATATTACAATATAATTTTAATAATACAATAATAATAGCATATGGATAATTAATAAATAAATAAATACGAGTTATATAATGTTTGTGATCCATACACGTCCAGTATGAATGCCTAGAAAATATGAAAGTAATACATTATATATGAACATTTACACAAATGAAATATTAATATCAATCATAATGTTACATGCATACATATATATATATATATATATATATATCTTTGATAGATCTTATATGAATAAATATATAATAAGTATCACAGCTGCTTTAATTTGGCAGTATTTAATGGTGAAGTCGGATACCCTCCGACTTCGTTTTAGTGACAATTATAATTATTCTGAATTAATAGTGATGACGTGTATCATTGTTGCTGTAATTATACACAATATTTAATATTTAACGATAGCTAATTATATTGTTTGCATTCACTGAGAATATTAAATGTTCCAGTCATTTAATATTCATATTAATATCGTATGATAGAAAATATCTGATGAGTTTATACTTGTTGCAATTAGAGATTTTAAAATATTAAAATTTATTTATCTTACCGCAATTATGTTAAATTATATGTGCAAGAAGACATTTCATGACGAGTAGATTTTGAAATCAAAGCATCCAACTTGAACAGCATTTTCATATCTTAGAATATTTGCTTTGATGACGAGATCGCTCGATAATTACAATCATTTTATATCATATACCCTATTATATACCCTACTATTATTACATACCCTTGATATACTCTACAAAGATTTAGAGAATTTAGATACAAAGAATTTAATTTTGTTCAGATCACGACTCATTTTTCTATTATATTCTATACATTATAATTTTGGAATGGATTATCGCGTTTGTGTTTTAGTATCTTGATTAATATTCAATTTATACCTAATTATATTGTTGTATCGAGTTTTTTATTTCACGAAGAATTAATTTCGTGTTCGGTTCGAGTAGTTTGTTGTTGCCTCTATTGCGTCCCAGTATCTGGCCCCTGCCCCGTTGCGTAAGGCCCCCGGTTATTCCGACGGGCAGACGGGGTGGCTCGCCACCCTCACCAAGGGTATTGGTAGCTGTGGACTGCGTACTAGATACTGCACTGGGTTCACGGCCGGCTGATTGAGCGTATCTCAATCCCTGCCTCATGGGAGGTCGTGCCTGGAGTGTCACCGACGGCACCTGGTCACGTTAAACATTTCGCGGACGTGAAAATACGTCAACCTATACTGGTGGCAGTAGAAGCAAACTTGTGCATATTTTGTTCGGTCGTTCTTTATTATTTTTTATTTGGGATTTAATGGGACCGTATTGGGAATACGCAAAGATCCTATATATGACATAGGTATTCCGTTATATCGAGGATGAAAAGTCCCTCGTTTTGTTCGCGTCGCGTCACATCGCGTTTTTCCATTCCATAAATTATATTGCTAGAATTAATTGTCGAATGAGCTCGTTTCTTTCATTTTCTTGCGCAATATTCAAGTTAATTATTCCATTGCATAGAGTTTTATGAGTATGAATAAAATTTGAGTGAAATAAATAAAGTAGGGTACCCTGTGTGAGAATAATAAAAATAAAATAAAGAATAAACTGAATAAAGATATATTGTACTAATCACTATATTTAGATTAGGATTTTCAGCTTCCTTTTCCGTGCTCTTTGCCAGGACCCCATTCACGTGCCCAGGTGCTACTTGTGTGGGGAAAAGGTGATGAGCACGATGATTCCCCTGCTAATTTATAAGATTTTTGCGCAACTGATATGCTAGTGTATCGTGCACGACGTAGTCTCCACATTGTGTGTATGTGTGGTTAGGTTGTGGAATTACGTCGCTTTTTATTAAACATTAATTCTTGTATCCATTGTAGTAATAGCACAAAATATACTATTACTTACAATAATAGTAGGTACCAAATTTACTCTTACCAAAGTTCAATAATGATCAAGGTACCAAATTTCAATAATGATATCAAATTCCATACCATTCATTTTAGTAGCTTCTCTACTTTCTTGTTCACAACGATAATAATGGTATCAAACCTAATACCATCTACTCTGTATTTAATTAAATTTATTTAATTACATATTTCATGTAAAACGTTCAAATTTACACAAATGCTTTGCTCGCATTGTACGCAATGATCACTAGCATCCCTCAGATTGCATGACAAGGTACGTACAAACTTTAGAAAGTGTACAAGGTTGTGTGCAAGTGTCGCGAGAATTCCGTGTGTTGTATGCATGTGTTGGTACGAGTCTGTTGCCATTTTTTAAATATAGCGTTAGGTAGGTAGGTAGTATACTTCTGGTATGTTTGACTGGTAGATTTAAGTAGGTAGGGCCGGGCAGGTTGACCACAGTCTCCGATCGGGCAGGCGCGTTTTTTCTCGCGTGGTTCAACTTGTTTCAGGAAATCAGATTTGAATCATCGACGGTAAAGTTGGCGTGAACGGAGAATGCCGTTCGCCACTGGCTTTACCCTATCGATTTTTCGAATCACCCCGCGGTCGCGGTCGCGATTTGTCGAAACGAACGTTTTCTGCTTCTGAGGTTCGGCACGTTTGCACGGACGACGATTCTTCAAATCGTTGCTCGTCTTACGTGTCTCTCGCTTAATTTTTCTGATCTATTTTGCTGCTTTATTTGCTGGGTTGACTCAAGATTCTGGGCATTGCGCCCGAAGAAAGAAGAGGCAATGTGCCGAAGAGGCCCAGAGAAGAGGGCTGCAACGAATGACTCTGCATTCTGAAATGCTGGATTCTGAATGCAAAGCCATTACTTGTTACTGCTTTGTCACTATGCTCGTTACTTTATCTGCCAGAATACCTGGCCACATCATTTTGGGCAAATCGCGGATTCACTTTTTAGCGTTGCGAATGATTAATTACGGTTTGCGTTAGAGTTGCGTATAAATCCAGATCGCGATATTAATTAGAGTTGCGTATAGATCCAGATCGCGATATTAATTAGAGTTGCGTGTAAATCCAGATCGCGATATTAATTAGAGTTACGTAGAAATGTTAATCGCGATTGCTCCTTTAGTGTTGCGATACATAAGATCGCGATTGCTTGTTGTTTTGCTTTAAAATAAGAATGTATTATATTTGTTGTTTTGATGCTAAAGTTGAGATAATTAATTAACGTTGATGTTTTTAATTTGCTATTTAGTGTTGCGACTTGTAAGTAACGCGAGTATTATAAAGTAGAGATAATAATTTTCAATTGTTAATTTTACTTTCATTTAGTGTTGCGATAAAAGAGAATCGCGCTTTCAAAGTAGCGTTGCGATTGTAATAAATAAAATGCCCAAGACTTCCACTGATACTGTGGAACCATACACACAAGTTACCACTGTAGCTGAAAGAGCTACATTGCACTATGGTAACATTGCAACTATAAAATCTTCCACTTGCACTAATGGAAGTATGATCTTGCACTTAGAGTCACCAAAGTAGCTGGAAGAGCTACATTGCACTTGGTGACATTGCACCTAAACAGATCATTTCTCTAAAATCTGTTTTATTAGTGTTGCGTATTTAAATTATGGGTGCATAAATTAATTTTACGACCTATGAAAAGCACCCTCGTGTGAGTGCTCGCGTATTGCTTTTTTCATGACGCACCTACGCGATTACCTTTTATACATTCATTAATTCATATTTAATAAATTAGCGTTGCGTATTTAAATTATGGGTGCATAAATTAATTTTACGACCTATGAAAAGCACCGTCGGCTGAGTGCACGCGTATTGCTTTTTTCATGACGCACCTACGCGATTACCTTTTATATATACTTCATTTCATATTTAATAAATTAGTGTTGCGAATTTTTGCTGATTTTTGTTCTTGATTGATGATTTTGAAATACTCTTCACTTCACATTTAATGTACTTTCCAACGAAGAAGATAAAATATTTCACTCATCATTTTTAATGACAAAAAATTAATCATAATGGGTGTTATGTTTATCTTTATATCGTTGCAAATCGAGCGTTTGTCACAGAATAAACGATAACAATTATTTTTTATTAGAAGGTAGTTTCTCATTTGTACAATTTAAATCTTTTTAATGGTTACTTTTATGACTGATCTGTAAATATTCTATATATGGTTTGTACGTTATTACTCATGGCAACTTTAAAAGTTGTAAGGTATTAAGGAATATAACGAAATTATTAATATTTCATTATAGTATTATTATTATTATTTTTTTTTTTCTTTTAAAAGAAATTAATATTTTCTATGAATTAAAGGTGAATTCTTAATTTTGCCACACCACAAGATATATAATATTTCACTAAAATAATGTTTCGATGTCTAACTGTATCTTCCATGTCTAAATGTATTCTTTTGGTTTTAATATGTGCTTTTATTAATCCATTGAATAAGTTTGTTGTAGGTTTTAGAAAGATATTTAGGTCATTAACTTAATGCAGCAAAAGGATTAAATAAATGTGATTACTTCACAAGTTACAAAGATGAAAGTATCACGCAGATGAAATTATGGACATATTAATGTTAATCAAAGAAAGTAAGCGACAAAAATATGTATATAAAAAAGGGAACTTTTATGAAACCATATTATATGCGACTATTAATCAATTATGTGACTTTGTTACAGGTCTAAAATTTTGTAAGACGCATAGTTCTTTGAAATAATACAGCCATATAATTAAATAAACGTAATGATTCTACAAATTACGAGGAGGGAAATATAATGATATACACAAATTATATCATGTCAGCAGATGGAAGTATGGTCATATACATATAACACGAATAAAAAATAATGAGCGACAAAAGGGATATTAGAATATAAAAAAAAGAGGTATATTACGGAGTCATCTTTAAGTGGTAACATTTATTTTTATATATTTATATGTTATCATATTATAACAAGCGCCCTGATGTGGCTGCTCTCAAAATATAAATAATTTGTTCTGTTTTTATATATTTATATGTTATTATATTATAACAAGCGCCCTGACGTGGCTGCTCTCGTATATAATCGTACATAAATTTTACATGTCTTTTGAATTTAATCAGTTAACTGTGTATATACGTCAATTCAAAGCTTTTTATTTATAATATATTATATCTATATATTTATTATATAATATAATATAATATAATATAATATGATATTATATTATGTTATGTTATATAATAAAAAAAGTATATATAATATATTATAATATTTTAATTATAATTTTAATAATATTAATACAATTAATATAATTTTAATAATTACATAATATCATAATATAATATAATATTATACTATATTATATTATATTATATTATATTATATATATACATTTTTATAACCGTTTATGTATGCCCTGCGTTCGATGCAAATTCCACAGTTAACTGGTTAATTATATTTCTATTTTGTGTGTCTCTATTGTTTGTAAATGCTTTATGCATATATTTTCTATGAATTGTTTGTAAATGCTTTATGCATATATTTTCTGTGAATTGTTTGTGAAATGTTTTATGTGTATATTTTTGTGTTGTTTTGCTTGTTGTACATCTTGTTTCAGATGTTCCAGTGTCTACAATTTTGTTACAACATGTTCTTACACCTAATTCTCTTGGTGTAATCATTCGCTCTTTTCTATTGTAATTTCTTCGTAAATTACTTTGGTTTTGGTTTTTCTGGGTCCACATACGTATGTGTCGTACATTGTTTGTTGTTTTTGGGTTTGTGTTTCGCTGTGTCGTTGTGTTGTCTTTGTTTTTGGACGCAACATGGGTTCGAATCCATTAGATTTTTACACAGGCAGGTCGAAACATACTTAGATTTATTAATAGGTAGGAATCATTTCATCTATGGTAACGTTACCTGGGTTACGAAGATGGATATAAAATAATATTCACATTTATATCCACAAATAATATCCACAAATTCCATTAGATTTTTACATAGGTATTGTATTATATATATAGGATTAAGTAGACTAAGTAGAAACAGTAGACTTGGTAGATTATGCATGATATTAAGTTTTAAGTAGATTTTAAAGTAAATTTTTAGTCAAGTAGAATATTGTTAGTATAACTTCATTTTTCCGCGAGAATTCCTTACGAAACTCATTTTATTGTACATTTGCATAGCGATTGAAGACTAAACGCATTGCAAATGTACATCAAAAAGAGGTTGTATTCAATAATAACTTATATAAAAGGAGGGAGGATGGGACGTGGTTAGGGTGGGTCTCCATTCGCAGCAACCTCCACGTGGTGAGACCCGGGTACTGTATTATTTGATATGTAATTATTAATTGCATCATATGGCGATATAATGCAATTAAAAATTATGTAGCAAATAATTTAAGCAAATGGCTGCCATAGGATTAGAATTAATTTAAAATTGATTTTAAGGCTAACTGTTGTAGATAATAGAAGTTTTCGCACAATATAGTTAACGGTAGTATAGAACTACTTTTGAATTTACCGCTGAGACTTTTATGATATCTTAGATAGTTTTCTTCTATGCAGTTACCGACGAGATCGTTTATCCTACTAATATAAAGTTCCACTTAGTTTAAAACAACTTATGTTGAGTCGGTAACACTGCGAGTGACACTGAAAGGTGTTACTGTTTTGGTTGAAAAGGTTGTTTCTATACCGACGAGCATTTTTAGTTTGCGCTTGTTGTTCATAGGTGGATCTATGCAATACCTACATATTTGAATTTGAAGTATGAAGTAATACCGTAAATAGAAGAATCATAATTATCTACAATAACATTCATTGATTACTTCTCGAGTTGGCTAGAGTTAGGTAAAGTAAAAGATTTCTACACTTTCCATAATGATTTTTATTTGTGTAAAAATTATATACGCTGATCATTTTGCAGTGTAGTAGTTCGTTTTTACGAAAGGCATTTTCGTGACAGTCGCTTTGTAAGTTTTCCCTCGGACTTCAACTAACACTCCACCACCGTAGTGAGCTAGTTCCGATGGTACGTATCCCATGGCGATGGAACGTCCAAGGGTTGGACTAGGTCCACCGGAAGTGATTTTACCAACGCGTTCACCTTCCGGAGTTAATATACACGCTCCCTCTCTAGCTGGCGGTCCATGTACGATCGACAATCCTACTCGTTTCTTCTTGACACCTGATTTGATCTGTAAAAGTATCTTCTCTGCGCCCGGGAAATTTGCTTCTTCCCTTCGTCTTTTGGCTAAAAAATAAAACAGAACAATAAATTTTAACGATTACTCGAATGACAAATAACTGCAAACGTTTACTGACCTACGAGCCAAGTTAGTCCTGCTTCGACTGGAGTAATTTTCTCGTCTATGTCGTGCCCATAAAGGCAGAGGCCTGCTTCTAACCTACGAGCATTTAGAAGAAATATTATACAGAGATAACTCACGCGAGTCAGTTTATCAACTTACCTTAAACTGTCCCTAGCTCCTAGTCCAGCCAATTTCGTGTCAGGCGTGTCTAAAATCATTTGCACCAAGCTATGCGCTACATGGGCTGGCATAGAGATTTCAAAGCCATCCTCTCCTGTATATCCGCAACGAGATATCCGTATTGGTCTTCCTAATACCACAGTTTCCACGCTGTTCATGAACCTTAATTTTTTTAAGTCGGTCTGCATAATCGTTTGAAGAACCGACGCTGCTGTGGGGCCTTGTAACGCGATTAGACCTTGGTCCAAAGGATCTAGAAATTCCAGGGTCACTGATTTCCCTAGAACTCGAAAATTTTCCTACAATTTAAAAGTCAGGATTTTAGAGACTGAGATTTTTTTAGAAGACAGGAAGATTTTCCTATTTACCTGTTGTTGAAGAAGCAACTGAGAATCTTCCTTTCTTCTTCCAGCATTCGACACAACGAAATATTTGTGCTCGCTGTCTTTCGTGATGATCAAGTCATCTAGAATGCCTCCGTTTTCGTTGGTAAACACCGCAAGAGTCGCGCAACCGTTGCCTAACTTTCTCAGATCACTCGTGGTTAGAGATTCCAAAAACTCGCCCGCATCTTTACCGAACACTTGCGTTTGCATCATATGACCGACATCGAAGAGCGATGCGAAAGTCCTTGTGTGTAGATGGGACGCGGCTATCGCATCCTGATACTGTACTGGCAATAACCAGCCAGAGAAGTTGACGATTTTACCTAGAAGAGGGACACGATTCTCATCGATTTATGTCTAGTGTTCTAAGTTTAAAAACGTATGGATTTTGCAAATAATCTGTCGAGACGTACCGTTATTTTTCACGTGAAGATCGTACAAACAGGTTTTCCTTGGCTCTGACGTAGGCGTCGTTGTCGTCGACAATGCACAGCGGCCTTCAGCTCCGTTTGACCGTGTTTCAGAATCGATCAAACATCTTGAACGTGACTTTGGTATGGTATGTTTCGAGTTTACGTTAAAAATTCTCGACGTACCGGATGACTCGCGATAACAGCCTACCGTTTCAAGACATTTTTCCAAGTTTTCCACGCAAACCGACCTCCCACGTACACCAAAACGAAGCATCGTCCTCTCGTTGTAACGACACGTAGTGTACTAACTCGAGGATGCCGGTTAGAAACACCGGCAGTCGCTCTCTTGATGACCCCGCTGACACGAGGCATCGTTCAGACTCGGATTTTGTAACGAAAGTCGGCTATTAGTTTAATGACGCAAATGCGATTTTGCGGTTCCGTTTAACGCGTGTTCCATGGTATATACAGCTGACGTTGTTTTATAGCTTTTATCTGAATACGATTCGATAAGTAGCGCGAGTCTCTTAAGCAGTCAAGTGTTGTACAGTGTTGTGCCTTGGTTTTGGAAACTGTAATATTTCAATTGCTTCAAGAGTCGTTCTCGTCTGTTGCACTTGAAATATGAATGGTGATGGAATAGCTCTATATTCCAAGGAAGAATTTTTAACAAAGTATGTATAGTGCTTTGGTGTCATAGCTCGTTGACAGAGAGACCTTCGCTACCGCTTTGTTAATATTTCACGATGTTCGCTACTGTTTGCAAAAATATTTAATATTTGAGATACTTTCTCGAGTATTTTTATTAATGCGTCCCGCGAGACTTGTGTTCAGCATTGTTACACGAATATATCGTTGGTATTATACGTGTGTGTGGCAACGGGAGGACGATAAAGAAAGGCCTCGAGATAAATTGATATTTTCTCGTGCGATACGAGCTATGAATAGTAGATATCATTAATTTCGCGCATAAGAGAGGTCAGCATACTGCTGAAGACGATTTAGATAAGACAGAGAACTATGGAAAAATGCGTTGTATATCATGCGTGTATGGTCTGTAGGGGAGAAGGGATAAAAGTCACGAGACTTGTGCACGTCGGATGCTTATTAAATTTTTATTGTACCACGTAATAATAATAATAATAATTAATAATAATAATAATAATCATAATAATAATAATAATAATAATAATGACAATAGTAATAATCGCAATAATCATCGTCGCAATAATAAATCGTGATAATAATGTCAATAATAAATGTTAATAATAATATTAATAATAATAATCATTTGTCACAATAATAATAATAATAATAATAATAGCAATAGTTTCGTAATAATAATGACAATTCATCGTCGTCGGTAATAATCCAATGACAAATGTCAATAGTCATATAGTAGCGTGTCGAACGGAGAAACGACCTTAAAAAACGAAGACAGTATCAATTGTTCGTTCGTACATTTTGTTTTTTTTTTTTCTTTTAGCTTCCGTCGTCTTTTTCTTCTCGCTCGCGCTTTTCCTTTTTTTTTTCTTTTAGTCTCTTCTTACCTCTCGCTCTCGCTCTTCCACACGCGCATTCTCTCTCGACTTTTTTTTTCGTTTTCTTTCTCTCACACACACGCACACTTTCTCCCTCTGTCTCGTGTTTACACAATTGATGCAAAATGTCCCTACACAGTCCGACGAATGTGTGTGTGTGTACGTTTTTCCGATCGATCGATTGTTTCTTTTTTTTTTTTCTTCCTCCGGGTCGTAGTGTGTTTGTTCGACGCTTTCTCTATGATATCACTTTTGCTTCTCCCGCCTTATCCTCATTGAAATCTGCTACTTTTACCTTGTAGCACGTGTTGACACATTCACTCACATTGGTTAATCGGTTCTCTAGTGGAGGGACCAGGGTGGTGGCGGGTTTTGGAAACGTGAGGGGGTGTGCTGCTGGGTGGAAGATACCGGTGAGGAGTGTGTGTCTTTGGGGAGGTTGAGGTGGGGTTGGTGGTGCGTGGGTGCCTGGGGATTTAGGGGTTAAAGGATGCGTGTGAAAGGTATCGCGAATCAATTAATTGGGAACGCTCACGTGGAATATGGATATGCTGCGGTGAAAACAGAAGGCTCTAGTATAATTTTGGCCCCAACGGTCAACGGATCTACTATTCTTTTCTTTTTTTTTTCCGTCACTGCGTTCAATTTTGTCTGCTATCCGATTCGTTCGTCTTTTGTTCGTACTTTTATGGAATCCGAAAGGTCTGTCGGAGAAGCCGAAAGATAAGATTTTGTTTCAGAAAAGTTTGGCGACCTACGTATCTAAAATTCGTCGACCGAGGGACATTTTTCGCGGTGCCGAGAGCGTCGAAAGTCGATAACAGTCGCCTACGATCGCGAGGGGAAACCGAAGTTCGATCAGGATGGGTGCGATCGGGAAAGTATACTGTCTCGTCTCTGCGATTTCGTCGCACTCGTCCTACGCGTTTTATCGAATTCATTCTTTCTCTCTGCCTGAGCTTTTTTTTTTTCTTTTTGCCTCTGTCGCCTCTCCTCCTCTGCTCGTCCTGGAACGCGACAATGCGCCCTTTCATGGTTTCGAATCGTTACGTGTTCGGTGTGCGTCATTTTTTCATGACGATCTAGGAGAAAAGGTGGAAATAAAAACCGGTGAATCTTCATAACGAGCGTGGGGAGTTCGTCGGAAATGGAAATTCGATCGGGCGACATTGTCACGAACGAGGAAGCACATCGCGTACGCGTTCGCGTTTTTTTTTTTTTTTTTTTTTTTTTACTTTGCACTGGATGTACGTATGCGTGCGTACATACATACATATATGTATATCTTTATATATAGATATATAATATTTTGTTATATCATCGGCTATTTCCTTCTTTGTTTTTTGGTCATCGTATAAAAAGGAAAAAAATGAGGATTGAGTCGTTTTAACGAACAAATTCTCTCTGTGTCCTGAACCGGAAAAAAGAAATCATTCCAGCGAACCCAAACTATTGCCTGCTATTGTTTCTTCTATATATGCGTTGTATTGTCTCGAAATGTGTGTTCTGTTAATTTGTTTTTACGCATGTGCTCTCTACCTATCCTCTCTTTACGTACCTCTCATTTGGCCGTGATGTGTTTTCATTTTTCTTTTTGTTTGCTTTCCGCTCGAGAGGAGGGGGGACTTTTTTTTGCTTTTGCCGACATTACAGTGTGCAATCACCGTCAA
The DNA here is from genome assembly GCA_963969225.1 of Xylocopa violacea. Classification (NCBI taxonomy): domain Eukaryota; kingdom Metazoa; phylum Arthropoda; class Insecta; order Hymenoptera; family Apidae; genus Xylocopa; species Xylocopa violacea. The sequence continues at coordinate 31,355,300 of CAXAJV010000004.1, forward strand.
AAAAAAAAAATTTCTCTCAACTCTCGCATTCTTCCTCTTTCTCTCGCTTTCTCTCTCTTTCTCTCACTATTCGCTCTCCCTATATATTCGAGTTCGATAATTTCGTCTAAAATTCCATTTTCGCCTTAACTATACACAATAATCATAATATATAATAATAATAATAATCACGACTCGAATACATCATCGATCACCTCCGAATATAGATACAATAATCTTTTTTCTTCTTCTTCATCATCATCTTCAACTTCTTTTCCGCTCTTTCTCTCACATTACATCTCACAATAATGATCGTTTAGGTCGTCGTATATCTATACATATACATATACATATACATATACATATATATATATATATAATTTATAAAATGAAAATAGGTACAATTTTGGACGCTTTTCTTCGTCGAAAAAACGCTCCGAAAATTTCATTTTCGCTTAATAATGCCCATCGGTTGCGATTCTAGTCCACTTGGTAGTAAAATTTTGTTTAGTTTTCACTCTCGCATTCACACTGGTTCGCTCTAGCTTCCACTCTCTTTCATTTACTCGTCCGATTCGCTCTGAACATCGATTCACCCGCAGAATGCATTCGTACGCGATCACGCATCCACGCCGCTTCAGATTTATCATGCTCGCATAATTTTTGTTGTACACGACATTCAAACTGTATCCTTCCACGCAAAATTTCAGCGACTAATCGCTCTTGCGATACATCAGCCTTTTTTCGCCTTCGCTTTCGAAAAGACTTGAAATTTTAGGCTGGCCAATCGCGTGCTTCCAGAATCGACGAGCTTCCAACGGCGCTCGCAACCAGAACAAAAAATTTCATCGGTGAAATACGCGCTTAATTTTCTACTCTCTACGTCATGTTATAGTATATTTACAGTCGTTCGATCCTAACTTCATCGAGTTTGTTCTTCGTGTTAACTCTTCGAAACACGTGACCTCGAACGGCTTTAATTCTGACTCGGCCCGCATACAAGCTCGTCCGAACGAAAGTCTCAGGACTCTGGCAAATTTCGCGTCGTGGCTCTCGATTTTATTCGTTTTTCATCCGTTTCATCCGCGCGTAGAAAGAGTCTCGTTCTACGCGCGTCGAAACGATCGGTATCGCGATTTCGAGAATCATGAATTTCGGGGTAAGAAAATTTTTATCCTCGATACCGACCTCGTCCCGTGGTACTTTTGTTGAAACAAACTGGTATGCATTTAACAGGAAGCCCGAAAGACGCTTTATACATAACATTTGTTTGCTCTTTTTTTTTTTTTGCATCCGTAATTACACTATGATTCGCAAAAAACATTAATCCGCAGTGTTCAATGGTATTTACTCGCAAAGTATCTGAAACACTGCACCTGGATTCAACGCGTTCCATTCTCGTTTCGAAGTAAATACTTATCTCTAGATAGTTTAAAATGATCATTGTTTTCTTCGTTTCGCAATCGCGCCACGTTACATAGTTTTGATATGTCTAATTAAGAGCCGAGAAAGTTCTGTTTCAGATAGTTTCGTTGTGTCGTCGCGCGAAGTATCAAAATTAAATTTAAGCGTTCGTACGCGGTTTGGAGGCGATCGTCGAACTGATTTTTACCGTGAGAGTCGTCTTTTTCTTTAGGTAAAAACTACTGTGAAACAGAACTCCGTCGGGTACAAAAGATACTCGAAACAAATTTCCTATCGGTTTCGGAGATGTTCTTCTGACAAAAAGTTTACGATTTCTCGCCACGGCCAAACAAAGCGAGGCCGCGCGTTTGTAAAAACGACGTAAAAACGACGTAAAAACTGAATCGAGAGCAGAAGAGCCTCTCCAGAAACATTTATCCCATCGGTAAACGTTCAATCGCTTTTTGCATAAATTCGTTTACATTGTACAATCCCCGATACCATTAGTAGTGAATCTCATCGAACACTGCCCACCGACGCCACAAACGGTGACGTCGATGGCGCTGGAAAACGATCGAATTTTGAATATTGTTCTTCCGCGTGTGCCCGGAAGTTGTTCCGTCGCACGGAAGCACTCGTTGACGAATGTAACCATCGTGGAAATGAAAAAATAACAATACCGTTGATTCCTAGACAGATGCATTTTGAATCGAGTTACGCAAAAAGGCTCTCTCGCGATTTCAAAACATTTTTTTCTCTTTGTTCATTTCATCGTTTCTCGCAATCATCGAAAACGTTGCTCTTTCTCCTAGATATTGCATCACATGTATCATCATACATAGAACCATTTATGAGAAATCCTACACAATGCGGAACTTGCTCGTAACCGAAAGAGACTGCTGAATTGTCCTTCGACATATCGTTTCGCTTTTTTTTTTTTTTCTTTTTTCTTTTTTAGTTTTCTTTTTACAATTCTCGCTATATTTCTTCGTTTCTCTCTCGCTCTCTCTCTCTCTCTCTCCCTATCTCTCCCTCATTTTTTCTCTACCTATCTATCTCTCTTCCCTTGTTTTCAGGATTTATCTTTTCTAGATTATTTTTCATTTTTTTTGTTTTTACTTTTATTTTTCATTTTTTCTTTTACTGCGTCGACCATTTCCGGAATTCGAAATTGTAAACGCTGCTCAACTACATACGTACGCGGCGCTTCGAGGATTCTTGTATATATACGGCTTCTTCGAACGTGTATTTAAAACGACGAAGTCGAAACACAGATTGTTCGCATCGTGTTCGACGACGTCGTCGTGGTTTGCAAAGAAATTTTATTTTTTATAGCTCGTTATCGCACTCCGGATGTTAACCTTTCTTCGGACTATGTTTTTTTTTTAATCGCACGTTCACCCTCTCGTCTCGATTAGTCGCGATTTTCGCTGTCGACGCTGTCCAAACGACGATGCTACGTTTCGATGTCTTCTTTTTAAGCTTAATCACAACGTTGAACGGTATTATTCAACTTCGGTTGGTCTCGCGATACTTCTCTATGGGATTGTCAATTATGGAAAATTGTCAATTATCACATGCATCGTGGCAGGACAGCTGGTCTGCTCGTTTGTTACGTAACGAGACGAGAAGCGATCGAAACAGTTACCTCGCTCGCCGATCGACAATAGGCTCACATCAAGAATCGATGGCGATAACTAATAATAGTGGTAATAATAGCGATAGGCTGTGACTAATGATAATTAATAGCGATAACTGATAACGTCGGAAAGTAGTTGGAAGTGTGGTCTCGACGAGACCGAAGTGCACTTCCAATGTTTCGTCGATGGAACGATAAGTAACGGGTAGTAGTCAATAAATACACGTGTCCTATAAATTTCTGGTGACAATCGTCAGCGTATTTCAGAGATTTCTTTAATCGCGATGCATCCATTTTGTACGGTTTAAGTTCTAGTCGGACCGTCGATAGCGAACCGTCGACGTTAAGGAACCACATTGACATGAGACAAATTAACGTAACGATTAAAAAAAAAAGGGGGTGGAGGGTGAGAAGAAACTAACGATGGCCAGACCGCCTACGTAAATAAAGTGGACGTTTTAACTTAACGTGATTTTCGATGATGATTCCGATGTGCATTGTGATGTTGTGATGATGATAGTGATTGTGATGATAATTAACGATAACTAAACTTAACGATAATAGTAATAGTAACTAATAGTACGAAAATAGAAGGCAATAAAAATGATAAACTAACGTGTGTCTTCTAACGGCTGCGGTAGTAGTAGTAATAGTAGTAGTAATAGTATATAGCAGTACACCGGTTACAATATCAAAACAACGCTAAGACTGAAAACTGCTGCGTACGCATCATCGCGATACTAAAAAGTAGAGAAAGAAATTGTAGCGAATATAAAAGAAAAAAAAGACAGAAGAAAAATGAAAAGGGATGAAAGGTACTATCTAAATGTGGACTCGACGTGTGCGAACGAGATAAAACGTAACAAATTTTCGTTTTTAGAAAACCGGCGACCCGGCACGCCATTTTTCTACGCGAATAGTAACTAAAGAACCGTAGTTTTGTATACGTTTTACGCGAGTGTGCGTGTACGTTTAATTCTGTTCTTAATCAAAGAACGCGTATGGCTCGAGAATCATCGGAGCCGTGTCACTAAACTACTAATTACACGATAAAACGACGAATTAATTAATATAGGCAGTAACTAATCGTAAACTCCCTAGGCTGTTGCTTCATTCTTCGTTTTAACCAATTCTGACTAGCAAACATAACTCGACGCGGTGTTTGTACTCACCGATTCTTAACATTCTCGTTTTCCGTTTTTTACCTTTGCTCCCACTACTAGTTCCGAAACCTACTTTTCCGTTTAGCTTTCGAAATAGACACTCGAATCGAGATCCCGTGTTCGTAACGTGACGATCGGTGAATAAAAACGTCGCGAAGTGCAATTGAAAAGTACACAGGAGAATGCTTACCGTTTGAATGAATAAAACGATCGAATGTCAGTGTTCTCGTTCGAGGATGAATGAAAAAAGTTTTACGTAACAAGAAAGTTTCCCGCGTCATATCCTGATCCAGGACACTGAGACTCGATTGATGAAACGTATCGTCGAACAGAAAAATAACACCGCCAATTTCGATTCCCAACGAACGAAAGACGAGATGTTGTAGCTTCGAAATCCTGTTTCGTTTCTCCCGGTACTCTTCGAACTCGAACGAGGACATACATACGTACGTATGGTAAATTAACGTAAAAGAGACAAAAAGGAACGTGTAACGCGAATATTCTTTTTCCTATCCAACTCCTCGGTTTGACTAACGCGCGCGATTAATCTTTAAAAAAAAGGAAAAAAAAAAAAAAAAGATAAAGGAAAAAGCGAGGATTCTTTTCCGCGATAAAAACAATAGAGATAAAGCTTAACAAAAACGACGCGAGTTTTTAGTGACGTTTTACTCTCAGTCGTGTGCGATATTACGCGTAAAAATGAATAATATTAATAATAAAGGGAAGACGTCGAAAACAAGATAAAAAGCGTGAACATATTTTCTAATCATTTTTTCCTCGTATCAACGAATAATTCGAATTGATCACGAATGGAACAGCAAGAAGGGCTGAGAATTTGGCTAATTGTTTGAAACGCGCTCCTTCTACGTACAACTTTTATGTACCGGTTTCGCTCGCGTATATAAATAATAAGTGTACAAATAATATATAATATTTAACGAGTATAACTCTCTTCTCTCTCTCTATATATATGTAAATATATCTATATATATATAATATAAATTTATATGTGCGTGGTCGTGTATAAATACAAGTATATGTTTTATGTATATTTGTATAAAAAAAGGTAGGTAATAGGGAGAAAAAAAATTAAACAGAAAAAAAAGGAGAATCTCGAAACGTGGCTACTATATTCCCTTACTACCGATTCTTCGTCGATTCGCTTCTTTTGTTCTTTACCTTTTTTTCTTTTCTCTCAAGATCGTAATTCGTTTGATAGCATAACGTTGTAACTTGGATGATTCGAGCGAACTTGAACCGAGCCCTTGCTCTTTCATTTCTTTCTCTCTAAAAAATACGCCTCCAATTGCCCTCTAGCAATCTTCTCGTTATAATTAACTAATCGTTAATAACTAATAGCAATAATAATAGCAATAATGACAATAATAATAGCAGTAATTAATAGCAGTAATAATAAGAATAATAGTATTGGATTAAATCGCGGTATCAAAATGCTCGGACTGCTCGACGGATCCTCGTGTCACGTTTTGGTTTTTCTTTTCCCTTTTTTTTCTCGTTCTTCGAGTTGAAGAGTAATTTTCGATAACCAGTGCCGTTTTTCTTTCAGGTAATCAACGGACTGGATAAAACGGACACGTCTCTGAGAACGCTGAACGAGTACGAGGATCCGATTAGTGCCCTCGCTGAAAAGCGTGGATGGGCAGGCATTTTACAAAATAAAAAAGGAAAAACACGAAAGAACAATAACAATTTGTCATCGAAGCTTTCGAAAGATTCATTCGCACCGTACATTCATTTTGTAGGATTTTAAAAGTGTGTCGTTTTTGCTTATACAAGGATCGATCGGACTTTGGCCGACTTTTTGATACAACGAAAAGAGGCTACTTGCTTTTGTCAACAACGCTGATATTTTCTCGTGTACGGTCCCACTGGCCCATTCTCTGCGTCTTTCATTTTCCCTTTTCCTTCCAAAATTCGTCCTTCGTTCCTTTTTCTTTTTTTACAACTTTTTTTTTTTTTACTTCTTTATACGCCAATTACACGATCGTCAGGCTGCCACGATTTTCTCTGGCCTCTGGTCTTTCGTTATCTTTTTTCACCGGGCCTGGCGCCGATCGATTTCGTCATCGACTTATTTTTCCACGCGCACGAACATTCGCGATAAATAAGTACCGATTTTGCCGAACGAGTCTACTCGCCCACGGCTTTGTACCCTTTTTTGACTAGAATTGAATTTCAGATTTACGATCGTAGGACGAATGCAGGCGCTGTTTGCATGTCTGACGGCCTGGAATTTGGATAGGGCCCGCGGAACCGGAAGTGCGTCGATATAATTTGCCCAAAAGGGGACTTCGACCAAACTCAATCGATACCATTAAACCTGAGCACGCACATTTTCGTCGCATCGTGCTAGACTGCCGTTTTACCACCAATTGTTTCGCGGTTTTTCTCGATAGGTTCTTCTTAATCAGAGACGATAGAAACGCGACGAAAACGGGCGCCGAAAATTAACAATAATCTGCGCTGTGTTACTTGAGATAACTAACTGTACGTAAAGTGTCTGAAATTTGAAACTTAACGCGTTTGCCTTTCGTCAATGACCGGACTTCAACCGCGTCCCATTTTCTGCGACTTTCGACAGTTCCACTTTCTTTAGCGATGCCTTTTTGTAGTTTGCTCCGAAAAGGGTTTTACGGTTTCTTTTTTTTTTTTTTCCATTGTTTCTTAAACGTGGAACGTTCAAACGGTGTCCGGAAACAGCAACGTGGATGCCGACAATTTTTCAATTCGTCAATTGCGTCGAAACGTTGAGAAAGGAGAACACGGAAGGCGGCTGACGTCGCGTGAAATTCATAATTGAGACATCGCGAACAGATTTGAAACAATGCGTATACGTTTGAACTGGGGGGCTGTGAGAGGGTGCGGGTCGGGTAGGAGGGTAGCTTCTGACAGGATTACCCGTGGGACGAGGATACGGTGAATGGATTCGATCTGTAAGGATGGGTGGCGGGGTGTTTTGTATTGTGTTTAAAGCAACGTCATAAGTGAAGTAACTGAACGCTGCACTTGAAAGATTAATGAAAAACGGTGGAAACTTGAACGCGCGTAACTTCGCGTCGCTTGGACCAAGCGTTTAGAATCCCGATCTTCTCTCTCGCTTCCATTCCTCGATGATACATATTTCCCCGAGACCCGTTCGCGAATGAAAGGAACCTCCTCAGAAAGAAACGTCCTCAGATAAAATAGTGGGCGCGTCGCGACGCGCGTTCAAGCACCCTCCGATCCGCGTCCGAGTCCCTCAGTCCTTGTGTTCACCTCCGTAGTGAGTGCCTCCGCGATTTATCGAATAAATGCGACGCTTGGTGCGATCGCCTGGCTGTCCTTAGAATATAGTTGTCGAGTACGTTTAATTAATAATTATGCCTGTATGCGTTACGGTTAACTGTTAATTAACTTGACTTGACAAATGGTTACGGTACTGTAATTAATTAATTATTATCTGTTAGTTTAAATATGTGTGACTCCACCGTACAATCGTATCTCCCTCTCGCACACTCGCGATCGCCGTTCTCTCTCTTTCTCGCCTATTCGGAGTATACAACGTACACGTTGCCTAATCTACGAACACTTAGTACACTTAGTAGCATATTTATTCTTTTAAATACTGATTGGATTCCAGGGGGGCGGGTCGGGGGCAGGTCGGGGATTCACGTTTAAGAAAACGAACGGCGGTCGTGTCGAATAGGTTCAAAGTTGGAGGATCGACCTCTTTCTCTTCGGGGTGAATTTTGCGTGCAGTTTAGATTTTCCGTTCGTCGTTTGCTGGCGTAGACCGCGCGTTCATCGAATCTCGCGAAAGTTTTTATGCTCGAACGTTACAGGGAAATCTCGATGATCGAATAATGGGGGGAGGGTGGTGGTCGTTTTAGGGGTGGAGGAAATTGCGTACGAAATGAATCCGGTGTTTCCGGTCGTTCCACTACGCGATTGGCGGTGGTGTACGACGAGACTGTAAACACTGAAAAGACCACGTGCTTCCTGCATACTTACTTATTTAACTGTTTATTGCGGTACACTGTAATAACTGTTCTACCATAGTACTACTAGTTGTGAGTTATACTTGAAAACGTCTGTTTAACTGTAACAGAAAACCCTGACGAAGGCACCCACTAAACGGACTTTTATCGTCTCTCATTATTCCCATTGAATTTTGTACTTGTAATTAACCCTGTTCCCTTTTTTCTCTGCTTGAAACCTGCAAGCGACAACTGCGTACGCCGAATGCGTTTAAATTTGATCAGCTTCTCCAATGGCCACAATTCGATCGGTTGGTTTGCAATAAAGAATGTTCGGACTCGGATTTTCTCCTCGAACGCGTATACGGGGGGTCGTAAATAGGACAGGGTAAAGAAAACACATTCCCGTGAACAAAAAATTTGGAGAATATTTCGAAAAGAGTATCGACTCGTCGCGAAACCCGACAGATCCGAAAGATCTCGCGGGTTTCTGCGACGAGCCAGCACGGTGGGTTCGCGCGTTCGTCGCCGATGATTGAATTACCGATTTGCGTCTCGATAGATCAGATTCATGGCACGTTACTACTCGGCTGGAGTTCCAGCGTATTCGTATCGAAGATAATGTCATCTCGTCTCTCCTTTTGCGACCGTTTTTTGCTTTTTCCAAATACATCAGCCAAAATGTGCCTGAAGATCATCAAGACGATCGACAATAAAATTTAGCGTTAGTTTGCTCTATTGGAAACGAAGTCTCTTTTAATGCCGTCAAATCGATGAAATAAACGATTTCCTTTTTTTTTTTCGTCATTCGAATGTCTTTTCACGAACGTGTTGAGTTAAGCTGACGGAAGAGAACACAAGAGAATATTGTTATACTTTGAACTCCGGGGGATGGTATCGCAGCCTCAATTTTTTTACACTCTGCAAAGTATATTTGTACGCCACGGACGAACAACGATTTCGATTCAGATGATCAAAATCGCGTCGCGGGCTAGGCAAATACACGATTCTATTGATTGTTGTGGACGACGACGCGGGACGAACGCAAACCCACCGCCTTACCAGCTATGCCTCTTCATTTATATAGTGGACATTGAAACAACTTATTCCGGTTTTTAATCACGGAGGCTCGGTCAGGGACACCGCGTGAAAACGCGAATGCCGCCGAGGCGCTCGCACTGCTAGACTGTCGGTTTTTATCATATGCTGCGCACTTACGATACACACTGCCACGAATATACACATACGCCTTCACCCCAAATCATCCCTCGTGCGGCACGATCGGCGCTCTATCCGTATGTGATATATTCGTTGTGAGATTATTTCATTAAAAAATTAAAACCCGATCGAAAACAAATCAACGGTTTTTGCTTGTAAAGCCGCGAATTCGAACAACGGCTCTCCTAATGCCGCTGCTACTTTGCTAGGATGGTTATTACACTTGGTTTCTGTACGTGGGACAGGCTCTCCCTTTTATCTGTTCGAGGAGGTGCCATCTTTTGTCGTTTAACAACGTCCTCCCTTCTCGGTCGGACGTTCCTTAGACTTGTTTGATTGGTTCTTTTTATTTTCTTTCTTCTGCTTCTTCTTCTTCTTCTTTTTTTTTTTTTTTTTTTTTATTGAAAGATAGTTCGCGTATAGTGGCTTACCTCGCAGCCTGCCCACTTGTCATCATGGACAACTCTTCGGCGAAGAGTATGTCACGTCACTTCCGGGTTTTATTGGCGTCAAGTCCGGGATGCATTGGTCGACGTCCGCGTATAGAGACGCAAACGCCATTTCATCATCGGTTCTGCATCCAAACGTATGCCAAAGGCCGCGAATTTTGCTTCGGTTATTTTCGTGCTCGTATTTTTCATCGATTAATTCGTTTATTTTTATTTTCTCTTTGGATTATTAATTGCTTTTTATTTTAACCGTAAATCCTCGTTCACCGCCGCTCGAAACGATTCCTCTCCGCTTTGAAAAGCGAGAACGAATCGGTGTGACGATCCTCGCGCGGATCCTCTCAAACGGATCGGTAGTAAACGCTTTTTAGTGTCCGCAATGTATATTTGAAATAATGTTCGTGGAAAAAGTACCGTGTGGCCGAATCGTTTTCTGGTTTTTTGAATGTCTGCTGTGAAATTTTCGTTTTTTCTTCTTTTACGACAATTTACAAAATCAATTGGCTTTACATATCCGTAGCGTGTGTAATTAAGTGTAATCGAGTGTAGAAAGTGTGTAGAACAGTGTAGAAGTGTGTAAAAGTGTGGGTGCATGCGCAGGGCGCAAGGGTGTAGGCTACAGCAGGCACACTCGGTGGCGCGTAACCTGTGTATGAGAGGTGTGCGAGCGCGCGGGGTTGCACGCTCTGTAACCAGGGCAACTTTGATATCATTGTGTGTGTTGACCGAGATCGCGAATCCTCCGCTACCGGATTCTCCGATCCTGCGCGTAAACGGCCAGTTCCGCGACTCTCGGCTTCTTGTCTTATTCTTGTGTGTGCTTGTCTGTGATTCTGTCGTTGTGAACTGTTTGCTCCTTGGCGAGAATACCAATTTTACCGCGCGGCATCCATCGAATGAACTGGCCGCGCGGATTTTTGCGTTTTATTCGTGAGGTCGAGTCGTATTTGTGAGTGTGTATGCACTGGGAGTATACACCAGCGCATCCGGGCTATGGCATTTTTTTAGATTATTTAAACATTTAGCAAATTTACATGAAAGAGATTAAGATTATGGGTAAGGGCTGGTTTTGCAGTAAACACGTGCTTCCCTCTGCTCGGAGATTTTCATCACAGGTTTCTCTGAACGTCTGCCGGTTTTTCTTCAGTTTTTCTGTCGCGTTAAACACCGCCGTCTCGACTCCGCTCGTCGCGACGCGCTCTTCTCGCTTCGTTCCTCCGCGAGCTTTCGATCGTCCATCTGTCCATCCGCGAACAGCATCCGTCCAACGGTGGTGCGCAGGAGAGTCGGTCGCTTGGACGACGAGCGGTCTCTTTACCGAGCCGGTCCGTGATAACGTGGATCATCGTCAACTTCCATCAGGACTCGGTTTCGTTTCTTCTCTTAGACTGTGTATGCGTGTGGGTGTCCCGTCGACAGTAGTTTGCTCTGTGAAAATCCTGCGAAGGTAGACGCGCTGCGCCACCGGCCCGCTTACGAGTTACGGGCATATGTAAATCAATATATTTGTAAATTATTTTTTTGTGCTTTTTTCTGCCGGCACGCCTACGACGGCGAGCACGCCATTTTTTTTTTTTTCTTTATTCTTTATATCGTTATCTTCGCTTATCATTCTTCGATTACAGAACATACACTACTAGAGCTATTGTAACTTGCTGTGTGTTTTGTTTAATTTTTAATAATTATGGTACACGTTCGCGGGGCACGGGCCGGCGCCTCGGGAATAATTCCTCCTTCTCGCGCGGGGATGTGATGTGTACAGGGGACTTGTGTAAGCCGCCCCTTTTCTTCTACCGATTCTGGATCGTTTTTCTCTTCCTTTCTGTGCTCTCACTTTCCATTTCTCCTCGTTCTTCTTTAGTTTCCTTTACGTTCAATAAAAAAGCAACCCTCGGCGCACGGCAGGATGCACCGGTGAAAAGCTTATCGTCTTGGAATCGTTTCATGACCGACGTGTTTTCGTGATCGTCACCGTCATGAAGGATCTCGACGTTTGTGCTCTGGTGGTTGTGTTTATTGTATTGTTGTTGTTGTTAATTTTTATTACTTCTGCTGATATAATGGCGATAGTGATGGTGAAAAGTGGTGATGCTGTTGCTTTTTTAAATCTCTTCGTATCATCTCCTCCGCTCCTACTTTCGTGCACCATTGTTTTTTTTTTTTTTTTTTTGTTTGTTTGCTTTTGCTTTTTTGAAGATTTTGTTGCTTTACTTTTTGCTCTTTTGCTCGTTTTGTCGAGGGACCGTGAGAAACATCATTTTTACGTGTTCGTTTGTTTTGGAAAGACGTTCGCCCAATGTTAGATGTTCATCTGTGGTTTAATTTTTGTTTTAACCGCGCGTGCGGCACGCGTATTATCGAATCAACCTGATGTTTCCCTAATTGTTCCAGGTACTCGCTCATTCACACTTTCATTCGAAACACCTTCCCTCACGATCGAATGTCGATTGATTGCGAAACGCGCGACGTACCGCCTACACTTCGATAATCGCGTCGCACCCTTGCCGAAACAAACGAATTGCTCGCGTTGGAAATCGTTGAATATCTCCAGAAGAAATAATGTCCGCGTTCTCCTACGAAATACCACCAGAATAAGGTCGGAAAATTGTGTTCGCCAAACGTTTGGTCCCTGTCTTAATTTGGAGGCTAGTCGGTGCCGGTGGTGCGAGTGTGTGAAGAATTGTGTTGAGGCTTACTTATCTATCCTATCGTAGCTGTACAATCCATCGCAATGCTGTGTGTGTGTGTGAGCGTGTCTGTGTAGTTGTGTAGGTGTATCAGTGTCGAGAAAAAAAAATTTCCCGATCAGCGACGCCCATTTTGGAGAACGTTCTTGTGCAACGCCCGTTTCTGGGGATGTTGTTGGCGCCGGTTACGAGCTGACGGAACCGGCGCACGGGTTGTACAAGGGCGATCACCAACGACCAGGCGTACACCGATGACGAACAGAAGCATTGGTTCGATAAAAACGATTATCGTTGGTTGCATGAACGAGGTGTATGCACTCGTCCAGCTTTAGGTATTTACATAGAAACTAACCCTATTTCGCATTATGTACTTGATTTAAGTTTACCAGTAAATTCTCAGTTTATGCTTGTGATATCAAGGTGTATTTACATACTACTTAATCCGAGGAAAAAACGCCCTGTAACGAAAAAATTTTATAATAAGAACGATCAATGATCGACTCGCATCTACGATACCTGGAACTCAAGGTGCCTTTCTTGTTTTTTTTTTTTTTTTTTTTTTTTTTTATCTTATGCCTCAATGGAGCGCAATATTCGTTTTCGTCTATCGTTTGTTTCCTCCATCGTTTTGGGAGTGGAGAAACGTGTGAATTGGATAATGTAAATTTTGTTCGAGGTGAGTTTCGTGTGATCCGACCAGGAAGTGTGTCCCTCGAACGATTGTACGGATTTTGGGCGAGTCCTTCGAGTTCCGGTCGCGAGGTGAGTGCGATCGTTAAATGTAGCTTTGACGATGAATCTTTTTAGCAATCTTTTCTTCTTTCGTCCCAGATGGTGAAAAAAGCCTGGCTATCCGGCGGCTTCTCGGCGCGTGTCTTTTACGTTCAACGAAGATGACGACGTTAGGCTACTTTCATAATTGGCGAACAAAGGGGTTAAAAAGAGGGATCCCCTGAAGAGGAACGGAGAAGTTAGGATATAATTCGGAGTCAAACAAATTTCTTTACCACGAGCTTCAGACGGAATTTGGAATTCGTTTTTCTTTCACTTTCTTTTGACTGTCTCTTCACGTGAAAACTTTCGAAAAAAATGCGTTCAAAATTAGCGATTGATTTTCTTCCGTTTTCGTTTTTTTTTTTTTTTTCATTTTAATTACCTCGGGACAGAATCAGGATAATCGATTAAAGGATAGAAGCGACGTAGAGACAATAGGAAGGAAACGTAGAAAGGTGAAAAGGGACCGGGGGGTAAAATACGTACGAACCGGTCACGGAACGAAAAGTCTCGTCGAGAATTTCCGAAGGGAACAACAACAACAACAACAACAACGCGGTCGACGTACGATGCCACGGGGAAGAAAAAATTCGGCACGCTACCATTCATTTCCGCACTCTTCAGTCCGCGATTGCCAGTCGAAGAAACGAAGAAATCGAACGTGTCGTAGGTGAATCGTTGGCGAAACGATTTTTGTTCTCTTCCTTTTTTTCTTTTTTTTTGCTGATAATTTGTTTGGACCGCCTCCGGCTTTTTCTGTTCTTTTTCTTTTTTTTTTCCTTTTCCGTACAAAAATTTGACTTTGACTTTTGAATAACCGTCCGTATCCGGTGCTCGCTCTCAGCCAAGAAATTCGTTTTCCAAGAGAGAAGTGCGTTTCACTTTTTTTTTTTCCGCTTTCGATACGCGTGTGGATTCCGACCAACGTTTCGTTTCATCTCGTCTGGTCTCGTCGACAGAAACCCCATCTAAAGTACGGACAGTCCAGGAGTTTTATAAAAGGTCGGAAAAAGGGGGGGTGGAACCGGGGGTTTCGAGATTGTAGGGTTATCACAAAGAGGTATTTAGGAGTAAGGGGCTGGCCCGAGTTTCTAAAGTTCGCTCCACGGTCAAACCTACGGACTTTCTATATTCTTCTTCTTCTCCTCTCCCTCGTCATCCTCATCTTCGTATTTTTAAATTGATCCACCTCTCTGTTCTGCTTCTCCTTCTTCTTCTTTCTAAGTATTGCGAGAACGTAACGGTATATTGCAAGTAAAAGTTCGAAACGACGCAAGTATTTTTACGCGTTCAGATATATACCCGGAAATAAAAAAATATTTCGCTTATAACGATCACAGGACCTCAGATTACCTGAAGCACGCCACTCTAAAATCTCTCTCGCACGCTCCATTCTCGCATTCTCTCCTCCTTGATGCTCACGAAGCATTCCCTTTCGCGCAGCTTCTCTCTTTCATTCAACCGCGTGCCACGGGCACGTACGCGGGCAATCCCGAGGCCGTTCATTCACGAAATCTCGCGCTTCCTCTCTCACCCTCTCTTTCTTTCACCCTTTCGCGCGATCCTTTCTCTCGGTCTCTGTCTCTCGTGCTTTCTGGCACCTCGTTCGATTCTCGTACGTCTCTTTCACGCTCTCGTCTGCGTGGCTCGGAACCGTGTACGAATGCCCGGGCACGCGCTCCGCATTCATTCGATTTTCTCTTTCGCCTAATTTATATCCTAGTCTCATAGACCCTATATTTATTATTTATAATATTTATATATATATAATATATATATAATATTTAGCATTTAGTTTTTTTTATTTCTCTTCGTCATTTCTCTGGCGTGCTTGTTCACGAAAAATGTTCGTACACCCTTCACGGTTCATTTGAAAGCGTGCACGTTTACAGGTGGGAGGGGGGGCGGCCGTTCCTAGGCCGCCCCGTCCCAAAATTTTTTAACTCTTTTTTTTCTTTTCCCTCCATCATACACTCCAGACTCTCTCTGTATGTATATATAATATATATAATATAACTGTTTGTAATAATTATATTTTGTTTGTTCGCTTACGAGCTAATAGTTTTCGTGCTGCCGACCAGCACAAGTTGCGCGCATTATTTTTTTTTCTTTTCATATCCTTACGTCGAGTAGGTTTCGCGTGTATATACGTGTGTATCAGTGTGTTAAATGTGTTTCTGTGTAACAAGGTATCGTGTTCTTTCTCTCTCTCTCTTCCTGTGTACATGTATCACTAATGTAGCATCGCCGGACGACGGCGAACCCCTTGTTCGCCGCGCCGCGCGACCGCGGAATCAGACCGTCCGTTTTTCCCTCTACGTTCTTCCCTTCGTTCGTTCGTTCGTTCATTTTGTAACCGAACTCCGCGTTCGTCTTCTAAACGGGAGGGGGATGCTGCACGTATTGTAATTAACGAACGTACGAGGATTAGCTGATCCACCTGACCGCGTTCACGCACATATCAGACGCGCGTGTGTGTTTGCCTTAAACGTTACGGGAGCTAAGATTAAGGGAACCTTAAAGTGGCCAGTAGGTATGTATATATGTATATATATAGTTTAGTTTGTTGAGCCTAGACCGATCGTCGGGTGTTCAGGGTGGTTAATTCCCCCTTCAGCTTGGCCAGGTCTACGAGTTCGGCTCTTGTACTAAAAGAAACCATAGTACTTGGCGCGGTCCGCGGTCGTACCTTGATTCAGGCACGAGCCGAGGACGCGACAGTTTCAATTCAACATATTTATGGCACGTTTCAGGGGTGACATCGAACAGCGACGGTGGCAACGCGTCCTGAGAATTCTTAAAGAGCGACTCGACGAAACGAGGGTCGTCGCGCGCAAGAGAGGGCCGTCGATCGCCCGCTGATAGAAGCTCGAAATCGTTCGTACTGGGACGAACGATGGCTCTCCCGTACGGCGAGCATTGCCGTTCTAGGAACTCTGGATCCAGGACCGTAGTAGGAACAACGTGATCCACGCGAAGAAGTCGCGTGGCCGGTAGAAGACCATTGCCACTGGTGCCCGTCGTCACGCACCGTCTAACGGATTTCTAGATACGTATCACCGTCTGCCCTCCACCTCTGCTCTCTGCCAGAGGGAAGAGTTCCACGGCTGGATCGGTCGCGACGCTCTTCCGAAACGTCGCGAGCCGATTTAATGAAAATAGGATTTTTAGAAACTCTGAAAAAGGGGGACCCCCCAACGAGTCCCGTTATTGGAATAATTCGTTTCTACTGCTGAGACAGGAGTAATTTCGCGGATGACCACACTTGGACGTCTGTGTTCGAACCGACGTAGAAGACGATAAACGGTTGCTGACGGTTTATCGTCGATGTACGCCGACGTTCTTTACACGTTGTCAGAGTTACCGATCATATCGTCGGCCTTCCTCTTGACACCACGATCTTCAGGATGCTGCGGCTGCTGCTGCTGCTGCTGCTGTTGCTGATGTTGTTGCTGTTGCTGCTGCTGCTGCTGCTGCTGCTGCTGTTGTTGATGCGGGTGAAGACCGATGCTAGACGATCCCTGCTGCTGTTGCTCGTTCAGCGTTATCGAACGGTCAATGCTCTGAAGAGGTTGCTGATTGAGTCGTTCGGTTTGCTGCAGGCCCGTCTGCTCTGACGTCCAAGGGGTCCACTCGTCTCAGTAGTAACTGAATTTTCATGGTTGCTGATTGTTCTGCTGATTGACGACGTGCTGGAGAGTGAAACTTAATGCTCGAGGATCACCGTGAAGCCTCAGGGCCTGTTCTAATCGCTGCTCTTGCAATCGCAGCGCTTCCCCTGTGGATCCGTAAATCGTCACGATATAGAATCGGATCTAGCGAAATATCTCTAGAATAGTCGGGGAAAAAATCATTCGAATCCTCTAAATGCGGCGATCGCTCGAGGTTATCATGAGGCTAAAATTTGAATTGCCATCGGACGAGGAGGATACTCACCAAGGTCAGGCGGTAAGGTGTCTTGTTGAGACATCTGTTGGTTCGTGTGATGTCCAGGCATGCCAGAGGTGCTACCACCGTTATGTTGTCCCAAGTGATGTCTCACGTCTCCGCCAACCGCTGAACTGGCCGCGGCCGCTGCCGCCTGCGACACCTGATCGAAAAATCCGATCAACGCTCGTTCTTGGACGGGACGGGGACGGAACGCGGCGCAACGTTGAGTCTAAACGACGAACGCGAGAGATCGTAACATACTTACAGCCAATCTGAGCGCGGCTTCGGCTTGAGAACGCAGTAAGGCTTCCGCTTGGTGCATTCTCAAAGTCTGTTCTGGTCCGGTTGCTTGCACTCCTTGCTGTTGCGGCCCCGTCGAGCCTTGCGCGCCACCGCTCATGTCGCCGTTGTTTCCCATCCTCATTGCCGCCGCCAGGGACGCCATGTCCACCGGCGACAGATTCGGCGACACCGAATTTTGCAAACCTGCCGATCACAATGCGAGTTCTCATATCCATCCGCGGAACGCGATAACCTATCGAACCGCCTCGCGCTGGTTCGACGCTACTTCCACGCCACTTCCACTAATCCAGGTTGAGAAGCGGTCATCTCCATGGTCGTAACGCCGTCGAACCGTGTGTATTATTCGGATCGATTTGTTCGAGGTTTAAGATCGAGGAGCGCACTGGTAGAGCGTCGTAGATAAGAAAAATTGTTGGGATGGAAAAACATAATTGTAAATCAAGCTTTTATCGGCTTAATAATTAGAACGAATCCACCGTATCTCTTCCCTCGAGCGGCATAGCGCGTCTCTCTTGATAAGAGCGGTATCGGCGGCCTTGAACAAGTCAAGCGTGTATCGCGCGGTACTTCTGTTGATCGATCGATTCGCGAAAACCAGATTGCATAGCGGCGATTCTTACCAGCTGACACCGCGGCGGCCATCACTGCCATGCGTTGTTGCTGCGACTGCATCTCGTCGTGGTATTGTTGCGCGGACCCCGGCTGGCTTCCCGCCCGCAGCATCTCGCTCAGCTTGTTTCCGCTCGGCCCTGGCGACGCCATGTTGTTATTGTTGTTATTGTTGTTGTTGTTCAGCAGACCGGTACCTGCGCAAAAGTCTGCTCCCGTTAGTATACTTGTGCGACGTGTTACCAGCAGGTGCGTGTCAAGTCGCGCTACAAAATTACGTTCTAGTCGGTATATTGTCATTAATCGATATATAAAGAAGAGACACATAGAGAAGACGATTATAAAACGGAGCGAGCTGAGCGTATCGTACGACAAAATTACTCACACAAGAATTCATAGATGATTTATTTTACTCAGATAAAGTGTAATAATGTTTACTACAATAACTCTCGTTGCGGTTGCGAAGAGCTCGGTGGTTACTTAAAGTGTATAATGATACATTTCAACAAACGTGTACTAGAGAAAGGTTGTTTAGAGGTACGGTGTTAAGATCGATTACTCTACGATATCCACGACACATTACTCTAACGATTATTCCAGACGACCATTTGCAAGAAGACGAGGAACAAGATCGTAGCGTACCAGGTTCACTACCGGCCGACGATAACCTTCCGTTTCCACTGCTGCTGTCCGAATGAGCCGACGGCGAAGGACACATCGGTGGTTGTTGCAAATTTTGAGGTCCGCCAGGTTGGCTTCCCAACACACCCAACCCCGCACCTGTACACGAGAATCGTACGAGTCGTTACGAACGTTATCACACTGACCACATCTTATAAACGATACGCGACGACGATCGCGACGACGATCGCAACGAAATATGTAACGACAACTTTCATCATACCTAGACTCGAGGACGCAAGGATTTCTCTCTCCCGCCTCTCGGCGGCGGCGCGACTTAAAACGTACTGCGCCGCGAACTGATGCTTCGGGTCCATTCTCATGTGCTCCATATGACTCAACAAACCTTAACAGCAAAGCAGAGCGGTTTCGATAGAGTTTTCGGTTAGTATCGGGAAGCTCGGTCGGTAGGGAGCGAACGAACATTCGATAACGTACGATAGAAAGAAACGGTAACGGTAACGTAACGGTGTATATAAGATAACGTAACGTAAACTAATGAAATCGATAACAGATGAAAAGTAATCGTATGATTGTACTTTGTTAATTACGATTGCTTCAAAGAGAAGATCATACTTACCGCTTTCATGAGTGAAGACGGCCTGGCACACCGAGCACGGCCACATCCTGAGGCTTGTGCTAAGTTGACTGGTCTCAGGATGGCAGGCCAGGTGTTTCCTAAGACTACCCTCGTTGACGTAGTGTTTTCCGCACACTGGACACGGGTGGTTGGCGGTCCGTCGCTTCGCTAGGTAAACCCCGGCAACGGAGGTTGTGCAGTCAGCGGAGGGAACAATAGGG
Organism: Xylocopa violacea; assembly: GCA_963969225.1. Lineage (NCBI taxonomy): Eukaryota > Metazoa > Arthropoda > Insecta > Hymenoptera > Apidae > Xylocopa > Xylocopa violacea. The sequence goes on from CAXAJV010000004.1 coordinate 31,374,914, forward strand.
CGACACAATTTCAAGGTCAATGCTAAGCAGGATAAAGCTTCCCAAGGAACGAAAGCCACCTCCTCCATCATTATCATCATCATCATCATCATCATCATCATATCATCATCATATCATCATCATCATCATATCATCATCACCATATCGTCATATCACCATCATATCATTCTTATTATCATCCTCCATCGTTCTTTTTTTTTCCCATTATCATCACTATCATCTTCATCATTATCATCACCATCATCATCATCATCATCATTATCATCATCACCATCATCATTATCATTATCATCACTCTCCTCCTTCTCCTTCTCCTCCTCCTCCACCACCTCCTCCTCCTTCTCCTCCTCCACCTTATTTCTCACGCATTCGCGTGTACACACGCGCGTACGTACGTCGACATTCCAGTCGACCTCGAAGGCGAAGGGAGAATCCTTGCAGACACGGATAGCCGAGGACCAGGAGAGCACTGACCTCGGACGCACCGCGCGCTGCTTCTGCCGTTGCTGGCTCCCTTTCACGAGCGAGGTCGTCGGCCCAAAAACCAAGATGTACCACGCACGTACGCGCGCTTGCACGCTTATAGACGCACAAAGAAAAGTTCGACGAATCGCAGTCATTTTCCCTTTTCCTCCCCCTGTGTGCTCTCTCCACCCCTCGTTTTATTTTTCTCCCACACTGTTTTATTCTTTACATATATACATGCACGTATATATGTAGGTACTGGTACATTGGTTTCCCTTTCGTCTCTCCGGCTTTTTATTCTACTTCACTTTCGGCCGTCCTCGTATTCTCGTTGGACGGAAAGCTCTAGCGTTACGTTTTAACGATGCGTTCGCACGAAAAATGGGTTACCTTACGTCATTTCTCATCGGCATGACAAAAGACACCAGGTCGATACTGGCACTCTGCTTTTTTTTCCGTTTACTTAGAAAATGATGGAGGAAACGAGACAGGACGCGTTTCGAAAACGGCATGCGGTTTCGTAAAGAGATTCTCATTGACTGGCGCACGTCCGCGCTTGTCGATTGTTCTTCTCTGTACGTCTATCTATGTATGCCCACACACTTAACAGAACACGCACAAAAGTCGGAACGAGACACCCTTTTGAAGCACCGGTTTTATATTAGCGAATAGTAGGTACGCAAGTATTAGTAGGTGAGTGCGCTAAGTGCTACACCCCCTTTTTCCGTTCAGCGAAACAGTACGAAGAAGTGACAGGACAATGTGTGCATATCGCCCGCGCCAAAGCAAGTTTCTTAGGTGGGGGATGTGAAACGTACTTAAATGCTAAGGACGAACCACCCCTCGAGTCTCGAGGAGAGCGATCGTTCCACCTCTCTCGCTTTCTCTCTCTGTTTTAGACTTACTCGCAATTAAGGCACCCTCGTTACGTCTATCTCCGTTCTTTCTTTCTCCTCGAAGGAATTCTCGTTAGCTGGTGTTAGACAGGACGGACATAATCCTCGGCAAAAGTCGGAGACCGCGAAGAGGAACCGATCGTAGAGCCGAACTCTCGAGTCTTGGTGTATATCGGAGAGAAAAAAAAAAAAAAAAAAAAAAGAAGCAACGTTTCTATCTATCATTCGTTTTCTATATCGAAGAACGCGCGTTTACTCGCATGTCTACGTGATCGTTCCCCTCCAAGGTGTCCTAGAGACAAAGCGCAGAAGGTTCGATTATCCCGTCGATTGAATCGTGCGTTAGTCGAAAGATGGAAGAACCGTAGTAGCGTTAGTGCGTAATAGATACAGAGAAGAGGTGTTTCCCATGTACATGTAGGACAGAAAGCAAGGAGAAAGAAAGAGTGACACGGACGAAATCGAGGGTGCTCAACTATCGTAGATACTTACTGGCAACGCCGGAGGCATTCGGGTCCTTGTGAGTGTGCTTCATGTGCTCCATGAGAGCTTCGCCACCGAGGAAGAGTTTGTGGCAGACAGGACAGCTGGTTGCGTTCGGGCCGCCGATCAGGGCGGCGTGTTGCTGGAACACAACACGCTGTTGCAACTCCTTTTTTGGGGGCCGGAAGAAGAGGAACCGGAAGCAGGCACACGCGGCGCACCAGGGTAGAGAGCCGACCCACAGAATACCACCACAGAGTCGCGAACCAGAAGCGCAGGACAGGCAGCGCACAGAACAGAACGATTTACCAGTGAGAGTTAAGGCACCGATTTACCGCCACCATGGACTATTTATTTTGCAAAGGGAATTCACCTCGAGTGTCTGGCAAAGAATTACTTTTATGGAAAGAGCTCGTGGGCATCGATGAAGCTGTTGTGGGACAAAGGGTGGAAGTTGAATGGTTTCGCGTGTTTCGACGAGACAATTCGGTGTCGGTGAACGATAGAGGATGAAGGGACGTTCGAGGAGGAAGATGTAAGGTAGAAGGGAATAAGCAAAGCCCAGACAGGCGAATGTATATAATAGCGTGAGGTCTGGAGAACGATCGGACGGATTTACGCGATCAAGAAGTATTCTGTGGTGGTTGAAAAAAAAAAATGAAAAAAAAAAAAATGTACAGAAAGGAAAAAAAGAACAACAACAGCTTTGGTGGATCATGGATCTCCGATTGATCTCGCACGACCTCACAGATGAACGGGAATGCAAAGCATAGATCAAATGACTAGCTACTACGACACAATTACGATGGCCTTTGTTGCAGTTATTGTTTCGTTCGTCGATTCTTGCAACATGTAACTCTCCATCCGATGGAGGATTATGATCGACGAACTAACAAAGGCCATCCTTTAAACAGATAATATGAAGAGTAATGAACGAAATTCGACGTCCTCATTGCAAGTATCTGTCTCCGTCATTGGCGACCTCGTATCGAGACAATTTCGCGGTCGTATCGTTTTTGATCGTTTCTTTTTTCGATTGTTTTTTTCTATATTCTTTTTTTTTTTTTTTAATTTTGTTTCCTTATATCTTTCAATTTATTTCTCTCTCTTTTCTCTCTCGCACACGCGAAGGTCGGTTATACGCACACGAGGCGGTAGGGGCACGCGTCGAGGAAAAACATGGCGGCCAACCTTGCTCGAAAGAGTGCTTAAAACGGAGAGAAAAAGAATACGAAGAGGAAGGAAAGAAGAAGGAGAAGGTGGGAGGAAGGAAAGGCTAAAACGAGACCAGACGGCAATGACCGCAAAGTTTTGGGGTCTTTACTCGCCTCGCCCCTTCCTTTCTTCCTGCCTACTCTACTCCCCGCCCTCGACTTCGATACACAACGCATCCTTCTTTCATCTTCTTTTTCTTCTTCTACCTCTTCTTCTTCTCCTCCTCCTCCTCCTCCTCCGCCTCTTCCTCCTCCACCTTCTTCTTTCTCCTCCTGCACTCCTTCTTTTCCTTTCTCATCGCGTCGAGTCGTCCTTCTCTCTTTCTTTCGGTTCTTTTTTTCCCTCCCCCTTTCCCTACCTAACTTTACCGAACCGACTCGTACCCTTCTTTTCTCCCGGACCTGGGATAACAGCGATCGAGTTGAGGCGATCAACGAACGGAAGAGAGCCGAATCTCGGACAGGACCAGTTTAAAATAACACCAGACGTCGTCGGCCTTACTTTTTAGTCAGCCTTCTTCTTTCCGTTTACTCCCACCACCCTCAGACCCCGCTACGCGTACGACCTACGGTTCTTTCTTAACGAGAACGATCTTTATCGATTATTTACTGTAGCTATCATCTTTTTAGACATTTCTTTTTCCTAAGCCTATGCCGGGTTACAACGCCATCTCGTCTACGATACCATCCTAGACGAAATGGATGTCGCTCACGATGGTTGAATCGAGATATTCGGATTTCATCATAGCTTTTCTGTTTCTCGTCGATTCGTTGAACTATTTTTCGATAGATGTTTGCGATTAAAAAAAGAACGATCGCGATACTTTCATTCCTTCGCTACGCTTGGTCCAGCCGTACTTCCTTGACCTTGGATAACCGACGCAGAACCCGCTAGAGATGATGTCAGCGCAAAAAAAAAAAAAAAAAAAACAAAGGAAAGAAAAAGAAAAAAAGAACGGGGCCAAAATAGTGGGCGGAATGGTCGGCGTAACGTGTACGCTAGCGTCAATGAACCCCAGCTTTGGAGGGTCCTTGCCCTCATCCCCATTCCTCGGCTTTACGCCTGTTCTCCACTATTTTTTTGCTCGTCGAAACACCCACGTTCCTTCGCGTCGTCGTGTTCTTGTTCGACGATAGGCGATATTCTTTTCAAGGCACGCCCCCGAGCTGTTTTCGCCGGGCCAAAGGCCCCGGCGTCCTTCTTTCTTCCCGGACCTAGGCCAATCTCGAACCAGTTGAGCCGACACCACGAAGAAGATGCTGGCCGTCGACGTCGTCGGCGTCGAGCGGTGTTGCTGCTGCCGCTGCATGCAAGTTATTCTCGGAGGGAGGCTGCGGTCCGTAGGTTCGACGCCCCGACCTGGCCCAACTGGAAAAAACCGGTTTCTTCGTTGCGCTTTTCCTTTTTTGCCTGCATCCTCGCTTTTTGCACCGCGAATACCTCGACTCTCCTTCTGCCAGCCGTTCTCTTTCTCTCCGTTCGTTCTCGGTGTCCGGCGTCCTTGTCTCGCCTCTCTTTCGCCGGGCTCCGCTCGTCTCTTCTCTCCTTTCTCTTTGCCCCGTACCTCGTCGAACTCGGTGCACGGGAGAGTGGATGCAGCGTGGGCGAATCCCCAAGGGACTTTATGATTCGCCGTGACCAGATTCATCTCTGCTCGACTGTACGTGGCTCTGCTGGCAGCCGAGCCCGTGCACACCTCTATTCCTAATTCCACGCTTCCTGATCCCTCGAACAGGCTCGACGCGTTTCTAGATTGCGGCTTAGCGTTTCTAGCAATAATCCCGATTGTGGGAGTGCTATGCTTTATTCCCCTTGCTCGCGAAGGTTTTCTTTCACGCGGTATCAGGCGAGCCAGACTCTTCTGCTCTTTTTAGCCCCGTTCGGTTGCATCTTCGCGCGTCCTCTTTGCCATCGCGACATCGCTCGTATCCACTCCTCGACGATACCAATAACTATCTGCCAGGCGAAACTTCTTTAGACGTTCGGAGCGGGTTCGGGTCAGGGAGTGGCGTAAAAAGGAAGTGGGTGTGAGCACACGCGTAGCGATGCGTGACGCTGGGCTCCGAGGAGCCATTTTGTGTTCACGGAAAAGGGACGATCTTCGATCGAATCGAAGAAATTAACGCCGACCACCATCCGTCTTCTCTCCAATTTGTTAACGTCGTCGATGCATCGACCGCTCCCGTTATCCTTCGTTCGTTGTCATTTCGTCGCGGAAAGGCGCATACTTTTAGTCTTCCGCTCGCCCGGATGGTTCTCGAGTCTTGATAAAAGAACCGTAAAAATTCAGCTGGCACCGAGAGGGTCCTTCTCTTTTCTCGCAGCGAAGCGATAAAATCCGAAGGTCATTCTCGCGGTGCGCAATTCTTTTCGCGTCATTTCTCTTTTTTCTCTCTTTTTTTTTTTTTTTTTTATTTCCCCGCCGTCTCCTTTCCTTGGCTTTTTTAGCCGCAACGAGGCCGCGAGCCTCGCCGGCAGACAACCTTCGTACGATACTCGGTTACACCAACAAACGAAGTCTGTGAAAGATATTCGTCGACCGGTTGTCTCGTTCGTTTAATCTCTCGGTCCATCGCGGAGCACGGGAAGAGTTCGTTTCGCAAGCGCGAGAAATTGTCTCGTTCTCTAATTACAATCCATTCGGCAGGCTTTTTCGGTCGCTCTTGCCTCGTAGATGCTGGCGACGTTCAAAGGAAATGTCCACAAACGACCATTACGCTTCGTCACGATTGTTCGAGTCGCGATGGAAAAAATCTCATTTTAATATCGCTCGAAAAAAGTGCGTTGAATATTGAATGGAGGCGAAATAATCCGCGGCGGGACACGCGTGATTTCTTTCATCAGAGGCTCCGTTGATTTCACTCTATCCCTCTTTCTTTCTCTTGCTTCCTCCTCTTTGGACCACCTATCGCATATTATTCCAGGCCGACGCGTTTTTTTGTTTTTTTTTTTTTCGGTGTATCACGCGCTGGTAATCCGCGGGTTATGCGTGTCCAATCACCCCCGAGGAGCAAGGAAACGGGAGGGGGGCAATGAAAAAATGTAACTACCCGGGAAAGGGTTGAGGATGCAGCTTCCCCCCATGTTATGCCAATAGCAGTTTCGACGCGACCCTCTGGCGCTTTCGTTAGTAGGAGAGAGCGAGGGAAAAAAACGTCGTAGGGGTGTCGCACAATGGACAGAAATCCCACCCCAGCCGAATCGGCGCGGGAATGATTTCATTAGGCCTCGCTCGGCGATGGAGTGCGTACGGTGGCGTACGATGGCGAAAGAGAGAGGTGGGAAAAAAACTAGGGGGCCCGTAGGGGCGGGGACTGTGCAAAAAATTAATATCCGCAAGGGGGACCGGAGGCTTGCGTGGAAAAGAAAAGAAAAGAAAAAAAAAAAAATATGTCGGAACGGAACGAGAAGAGATCTTGCTGGAACGCTGTCGGACGTTGCGCTTTAACGCGGGGTGGGTTCGAGATCGATGAGCCGCGGAAAACGTCGAAACTGCACGCGAAAGAAGCGTTGGGCGGAGAGCTGGTCCAGCTCGAGAGGCGTGTTCCGCCAGGAAAGGCTGTGCTCCAATTTTCTATTTTAACGCCGTAAAAAGAGGCGAAGTATTAAATCCTTCTGGAGGTGCGCCAGACAACGATGTTTACCGATGAAGGAGGTTAACGCGGATACGTGGCCACGCATGGCAGGGAGGATCGCTTAGCGCGCGATGGGAGATCGTTTGATCAGTGAACGGGAGGTGTAGTGGAATAAAAATAGCATCCTGCATCCTATACCCCAGGTGATACGCGGATTCGATCGAAGGACGACTCTTGACGTTGTGATCCGCAAGGTGTTGACGAAACGCGGTGCGCGGTTACGGAGACGAACGAAGTTTATGGAGCGATAAGATCGAGAAACATGTATTTCTAATTGCCTCTGAACTGCATTCAGTTCAGGGAGGATCGATCGAAAAAGGAACGACTCGCGATCTCCTCATTACTATCATGGACAATGAGATGTGAAATTTTGTAAGCGTAATCGACAAATTACACCCGAAAGGAATTCCCATGGGCTCACCCGCATTATGACCCGATCATTTTACCTTTAATCGTTGCCATGGGTACTTGGAACACTGCGACAAAGAGAGACCAGCATGAAATGAAGATCAATTTGCATTAATTCGAGACAATTAAATATCGTTTAGAATCAGTTGCATTTTTCAGAATGCCCACACTCCAACGTCCCTTGCTCGATACAAAGAGTGAACAAGCGTTTCGTTCGCAATTCGACGGTGCTTTCTTTTCTTTTTTCTTTTTCTCTTTAACGCGCGTTTAACAAATTCACGGTCTCCGGCGATGAAATTTGGACACGCGATCGTCAAGCTAGATACACAGTTGTCGATTGAAAATAAAAACACAACAAATTAGAGAGGGGGGAGGAAAAAAAAAAATAATAATAAAAGTACGGAAAGCAAGTTAAAGAAGCAGCGCAAGTGAACGCGCACGCGGTTTTTAGAACACGGAATGAATCCCCGTGGCGAGGAAAAATAAATCTAATGGCTAACGAGTTTTTACCGAGCCCCGCGCTTGGGCAATTAAGAAGAGGGGTGAGAGAGGGGCTCGATGGGGAGACCCCGGAGGTGAGTCGGAAGAAGGTCGAAGGTACGAGAAAGTCCGCCGGCAGAAAGGGTTGTATCGTGTTGCACGACATTCAACCCTTGTACCGGTAAACTACAGATAAATACGAAGGCTCTGTGCCACGCAAAAGTGGGTAAGAGAACGTGACGGAGAAGCAGCGAAGAAAAACCAGACACGGGCGAGTTCGCAGCGCTTTTGGAAAATTCTTGGATACTCGTCGCGTTGGAAATGGAGACGCCGCTGGGACGACCGAGACACGGGATCCGTTCTCGTAATTATCGATAGAACTCGATCGAAAACGTCTCCTCTGTTCTCATCCTCCACGTCGGATGATCGTCCTTTAACGCGAACTTTCCGAACGCGTAAAGCTCACGTGAATTCGAAGAAACACCGACTCGTACGCCCGACAGGCTCGAAACAAAGAAAGGGATAACACAGTTCATAAGACGCACGAAGGAAGCGCAGAGGGAGGAAATCTAAGTTTCTACGGCTGGCTACCGATCGTTCCCTACAATACATTTACGCTGCTGCCTATTATAATATTGTACTCGGAGTGTATTGTCTTTCTTGGTCGGGATAATGTTTCGCCGACACGCCAGGCCTCGACCCAGAGTGTAACTCTTTCATTTCCCCTTTCTCTCGCGCTTGCACCTTTTCTTGTCTACCTCCATCCTCCTCCTTCTCTCTCTCTCTCTCTCTCTCTCTCTTTCTCGTTCTTCCCTTTTTTCCTTCTTTTTAAACAACGATTCATTAGCTATCAGAGTAGTCGACGAAGGGGGTGGGCTAGATAGCCTGGAAATAGCGAAAACAATTTCAAGAAATCTGCCCCGGCGAAAATTCGATTAGCCGCGCAAGATGAGCTATCTCTCTCTCTCCCTCTCCATTTGTTTCGTTTCGTTTCGTTTTATTTTCCACCAGGCGGACCGACTCTGTTTCTGTCGCGCTGGCTGCTTTTAATTACTTCTCCGCGCTCTTTCGCAAGATCGTCTCTCTCCGTGTTCGTGTCTCGTGTTCGTACTTCTTCTTCTTCTTCTTCTTCTTGTTCTTCTACTTCTACTTCTTCTACTTCTCAGTCGCCGCCGCCGCCGCCGTCGTGGTCGTGGTCGTCGTCGTCGTCGTCGTCGTCGTCGTCGTCGTCGTCGTCGTCATCTCCTTGGTTTCTTTTTATCCACGACTCGCCGCGCGCTACAAAGATGCGCTGGACCCGGGCTACTTTTAACTCCGTCGCAGTTACTCCCCTCGTGCCGATACCCGCCGCGAGGTCTCGCGTTATTTTATTAAACCCGTTGCCCGTGATTTCGCGACAGAGGCCAGTTTCGCGTGCGTCTGTACCGGTCGACGTAGGCGGCAAGTCGGATGCCCGAGAACGGGGTTCACCCGGGAGATTTATCGGGCCGTGGAACGAGGGGGGAGAAGCCCGGAACGCTTTAGCCAAGGATTAACTTTCAATTAGAGGATCCTGATGAGCGGAGCGTGGTGAAAGAATCGATATTTATCGCCCAGGAGACGGCGCGTAACGCGGATTATGGTCGCGTGGCTTCTAGGGCGCACCTGATTCCGCGTTTCGTTTCGCAAAATTGTTCCTGTTACACTGGGTTAGCTGGTGTACTCGACGAAAGAGAAAGAAAAAAGGGGCTCTGCGGTTTCTTCTTGTCGGTTGGGAAAGCGGATGGTGCGTCGTTGAACGTCCCGTTGGTCGGCTAGGTGTGGGCTAAATTAATTAGAGTTGGCGTTATCCCGAGCCACCTAATAATCAGCTGGGATGCCAGTCGTTTTGCGCGTTTATCGCGGCATTAATGGTTAATCCGTTGGACTGTACCGCCTCCTCTTTTAGACCGCGTACACAAGGAGATCGCCAGTTTACGACTGGTTACGCAACATGCCTGGGTCTAATTGGCCAGGGCAAAAAGAACCCGATCGGTTTTTCACCGCGGCGAAAGAAGCGCGAGAAGACAGCGAGGAGAAACAAGAGGAAAAGACTGAGTCACGGACGGCTCGACAGATGCCTTCCCACGTTTTTTCGTCAAGACATGTGCCTGGCGCGGCGAAAGGGTTGAGAAATTCAGTTGGCCGATCGAGGCCGGCAAAAAACCACCCCACGGTACAAGATTCCTCTGGTAATCGCTACGTGCTGCGATTCATCGCTAGGGGTGAATTCGATTAAGTGCCTGGGGGACGCGATCTTTTTCCCAGATCATCCGATTTTTTTCTCTCTCTCTCTCTCTCTCTTTCTTTCTCCACAGTAAACTTCCGTGCTTTCTCCCTTGACGCGTTCGAGAGCTTTGTTCTCCGCGCGGGATCGACAATCGTCGATGAACATCGATTGTTCGACGCGTACGACGCATTGCCGCCGCTACATTTCCCTTTTCTTCGAGAATTGTTGTGCCGCCGAAGCGACGTCGGGACGCGATGATCCTCTTGATCGTTCGACGCGAAGATCGCGCAGCCACACGACACCAGAACGATCTAGCGATTGGTAATGGGCGATAGGATGAAGGCGTGTGAAGGCTGGCCCTGTATCGCTCTGCGAACTCCCGTTCAAAGTTCGAAGCAGCGGCTCGTCGATGAAAAAAAAAAATAGAGAAACAAAAAACCACAACCAAAGCAGTCCCAAGCGTTACGAAGAGAACCCAGCAGAATGATCTAAGCTACCGTTAGGATCTTCATCTATTGTTACGACACACACCAACAGCACGCGGGGACTGTCGTCGAGTTACGCGGCACCTTGCGAACCTCGGGAGCGAAACTCTCTGCACGGCTTTGAACGCGACGCGTCGGTTTTACGATCGGTCAGAAACGAACCGGAAAATTAATCGTGGCCACTCGATAGGGAACAGATCCAGCGAGAGATGACGTAGTAGAGACCGTGCATCGAATTCGCGTCCCGCGAAGATCGAGAGCCAGTTCAGCTGGTGTGCCGCTGCCGCTGTTGCTGGTGCTGCTTTTGCCGATAGTTGTTGCCTCTGGCATTTAACGAAGCTACGCAATAATGATCGATCGTAGAAAAAAAAAAAAGTAAAGGATAAAATGGAAGCCTATCGTAGATAGGATCGAGTCTGCTGACAGAAGTTATCCGGACAGAAGCGTGACCCGCCACCATGTGTGCATTCAGAGAAACGTGTTCCGTACCGCGCGAAGGAAATAACGTCTAAACAGCGTATACATGAATGTATCGTCGGATTAAGAAGAGCGTATCAGCGGATATTTGGCAAGTGACAGTACTACGGATAGAATATGCGTATAATCGTACGAGTTCACATCGCACGTGTACAACCGTCTGATTGATTTCTAGACTCGGTTCTCCGGATCTTTCCGACCATGGTTTCGATTTATAATCGTGTGCGAGCACCGCGTTAAGTAGCCAAAATGCCTGTTGTTGTTGGACGTCGGATTTGGTACATACATGACTGACCTTCGACGTGTGGGTACGAAGGCTGGATTCTGTGGCGAAGCCTTTGCCGCAGATGTTGCAATGGAACGGCCTGTTCTTCGCCCGTTCCACCTGGGCGTCGTGATTTCGTAGGTGTTGCTGTAAATTCGACAGCTGAATGAACGCCCGCCCGCAATCCGGTAGATGACACTTGTACGGACGTTCACCTGTAACAAGAAAAATTAATCTCGCGCGAAGATCCACCACGATTGCGACCAGATCGGTGGTCGTCGTCGTCGTCGTCGTCGTCGTCGTCGCTCGCAAAAAGAGAGAACGACCGATTAATATCGATGGAAACGCGCGGGTAATTCGGACACACGAGGAGGACACGACACGAGGCGACGGAGAGGTTAGCGGTTGAATTACGTTTTTTTCCCCCGCCCCGTTTTTTTTTTTTCCTCCCGGGGTAACGCGCAACAGGTATCAGCGGGCAGATTTAGGGATGAGCGTAAAAAATGCCACTCGTTTTAAAACGACCATTAGAGGCGGCGTTTCAACGGGCCGTGACCTGCGCTCCGGTTTAAAACAATGAACGCGCGTATCCGTTTGCTGATTTCGTCCCATCTTTCCCGACGATGCGTATTAATCGTGACAGCTGCGGCTCGTTCGCAAGTGGAGCTATCGCTTTTATCAATTTTAATCTAGTCTATTACGGATGCCCGTGTTAATGAGATAGGTACCGGCAATTTTCGTTACTCGACACGTTCAGTATTTATGCAAATTCTTCGCTGATTATTTTACAAGCCGATTAATATTGCATCCGCCGTGTTAGCGCGCGGGGAAATATCTTGGGAAATATTTGATCCGTCCCGTCGATTCGCGTTAAAGGTACGGTGGCTCGCGATCCGCTGCAATTTTTATTGCGCTTTTCCGTCCGCTGCCCGCCTCGTCCACCGGGCTCTATTCTAATTCCCACGAGCGATTGGCTCAATTTAACTTTTATTAATATCGACATTCTTCCCCCGGTCCTTTTTACCCCGGGCACTCTTGTTCTTTTTGTTCTCTCGCGTTTTTCTCCCTCTACCTCCCACCCCTCCTCCATCTCACTCTTTCTCTCTAGTTCCGGCTACGCTTCCTTTCCTCCCGGCGTCCGATCAGATTCATCTTTTATTCAAACCGATCGAAGCTTTAATAAAAATAATTCGAGCTGCTCCGCCGCTGCGTTTTTTTAATAAAATCTCGCTGGTGTTATTCTTGTAACGGTGGACGAATCCGATGTTTCGGAACGAGTGCAGTAAAATGGCGTGACTAAGCGTCGGGGAATCGTAAAAATTGAACGGACTGAGAGGATTAAGACCGCGCTACTCGCGGCGAGATAACTTTTCAATGAACTTCGCATCCGTCACGTGAAATTCCCATGATGGTTGTATAGTATCTTTCTTATTAATGTCGCGACAGGGGGGACTGCGTAAAATATATCTATTACACACGATGTTACGCGACGAACGCGTCGACACGTGGTTCTCCTTTTAGCGGCGGAAGAAACGAGAGGCGGACGCGAGGACGGGAAAGAAAATTCGTACGACGGAGGCGGTTCGATGCGAAGATTGGAAAACGCTGCGTAACGACGTAGCAAAGGTTGCGGAAGATACTTGTAAACTATTACTTTTACGAGCTTTACTTTATCATTTTTATCAGCTGGACCAGGCGTCGTTTTACGGGACGCGTTTATTTAGAAGCCGTGTATGCGCGCATAAAATTTTATCGTGTTTGCAGTTACTCGAAACACGTCTGTTCCATGCACTCGCGTGCGAATCTGTCAGTGAGATATGCTTTCTTCGAAGGACCTTGGATGGTATTAGTTACGAACGCGAGTAATGGAGAACTTTGCTGTTCGACGTCTATTCGTGCAAAAATTGTCGGATGCTCGACCCTGAACGGCGTAAATATTCCTCGATATGGATCTTTCCCTCGATCTACAGACGTTAATGATATTCTTGAGTCAGACGCGCGAATGCACCGCTTTTCGCGGATATTCGAACACTTGCACGAAACATTTTTAATCAAACTTTATAATTGTTCTTTCGCGAGATTCATAAAGATTCATTCAGAGACACACGGAGGGAGAGAGATGGATTAACATCTTTGAATCTCTCGGAGACTCGGAGAAGTTATATTTAAGTTGACGAATTAACATCAACTAATGTTGCGAACACATAGAAAAGTTAAGATAAGAATCGTACGTAAAAGGCAGTTCATTGTTGGAGGCATTAAACGTCGCTCCACTCGAGTACCTGCGCAAGATGAATTGTCATGCAACTTTAGCCGATTATAAAGAGATCAATCTCCATTAATTATATATAATTACGGGGGATAAAAATAGTAGATACGTTGGAAAGTTTCACTCCAAGTTATACCGTGTACCTCCTCAATTACGTGCAAGTGTTTAAATATTTATGAACGGCAACAAGTGTAGGCAGAATCTTATACGCTAATTATCCAAGCGCATCATCATCTGATCTCCCAGATATTAACCGGCGAAGGTTAATCATTAAATGAACCGATATAATTCCGTGTTAATGAACAGTCGTTGGGAGTTTGATCAACGCGTCGCGATTCTCTCTCGGTGGAAAATAAAATTTAACGCCAGGTAATTGCTTTCAATTTGGTTAATCGGGGGAACGATTATTCCGAGGTTTTTTCTTTCAGAGGGAAAATCCGCCGGCAGTAGAGATCGATGCGTGTTTTAACCGCGCGCGTACGTACCGAATGCTCTTTTCACACCTCTTCATTTAATGCCTTGCCCCGTGTATCTCTCGTGGCGGCACTAAACATGCATCGACATTAAATTTTGCTTGACGACCGTAATTCCCTGACGGTGTATAACGTCATTACATTCATCACCTACACTAACTCGGAATATCAAATGAGAGTGGCGATATATTTGATTATTTGTCAGTGCGCGGCGGTTTCGCAGGCGCGTGCGTTTCCACTCGTTGCACCCCGCCCGCCGCGCGACCCGACCCACCCCCCGTATCCCGCTGGAAAATGCCTGGCACGTTTTTCCGCCGGGCACGACCAGTCCGTGGCGCGTGTGCGCCTTTTTTTTCCCACCGGTACGCCTCGTCGTCCACTCGTCAAAATCACCGCCGAGCTTGCAAAAGTCGGCGGAAAGCTTGGAAAAAGCTGCCGGCACGTGGTCGAACGTGCGAGTATCTAACAACTTGGATACTTGGTTTCTCCCCCCTCTCCCTCTCTCCCACTCTCGGGCTTTTCTATCCGGACTCTGTCCATCTCTTTCGCCTCCTTTCTCTCTCTCTCTCTCTCTCTCTCTCTCTGGCTCACATCGATGCTCGTACGTACTCTCCCTCCCTTTGCAACCCTCTTGCCTCGTCCGTGGAAACGACGAGCCCCCTCCGGCCTCGTAGCACCGACCACCCAGCGGCCCTCCACGGCCCACTACACGTCCACGGCAGAAAATTAATGTCCCCTGCAATCCATGTATAATGCATTCGCATTTCGTTGAACGAACAAATGAACGCACCGCTAGAAAATTTACGTCCTATCTCTCTCCCTCTCCCCCTACTCCTCTTTCCCTTCGTCCTTCTCTCTCGCTCTCTTTCTTCTTCCCTACGCGTTACGACCGTCCTCGTCGTCCCTTCGTTCGCTTCTCTTTCGCCGGTTCGCCTGTCTTTCCCTCGATTTCTCTCCGCTCTTCTTTGTTTCTCCCGTGCGATTTTGCGCGTGTGCAACAAGCCGGCTCTGTTCAACCAGTCGTTGCACACACGCGGCACGCTCTTCCCCTGGTCTATACCGTATCCGCCGCCGCCCCGCGACCGTCCCTCTTTCTCGCCGTTTTCCCCTCCATTCCAGTTTGCCATCATCGAAATTCCGGCTGGAAATCATTAAATTGCACGCACTCACACGCACGTGCGTTGTGCTTGCGCCGCGATGACCTCGTCTCTCTGCTCTCCTCTCGAGCGTTTGCTCGCCACTCTTTCTCCCCCTTCTGTCTCTCTCTTTCTCTCTCTCTCTCTCTCTCTCGCGCGCGCGCGCGCTCCAGAGAATTGCTCGTCCAGCTATTCACACGCGAGCGGTACCTTGAATTTTGCGACAAGAGGGAGAGCAAATACATAGTTCGCCAGGGAAAAATTGGGGATGAGAATGCTGCGCCCAGCCGGGTGGAATGTTTGTGTATCGCGATGATATTTGTCGGCCGCGCGCCCCTCCCGGTCGATGACGATTTTTCGCGTTCGCTTCATCGAGCAAACCCGGCTTGGAGGATTCGAGAGAAATAAAACAACGCGCTTTTCGAACGCTTCGGACGCGCTTCCCCCCGGGAACATGGCGGCATTCGTTCGAATTTTCGACGAAATTCGCGCCGCACCGGCGGAGATCGAGAGGTGCACAGGGTTCGGTCGGTCGTGGAAAATTTACGAGGGACTGGCGCAACGTTGATTACGTTAACCTTGGTTCTGTCGGAAAGTATTTTCGGAGGATGATGTTACATTCATTTTCGTGCTAATTAAAGTACGCTTAGCTAGGATTTGTTCCGGCAAAGCAGCCAGTTTAAGAGTAATTTAACTTGGAATGTAGATTAAAAGTAGAGTACGACAGTGATCTCCGATAGATTCTATTAATTTACCTCCGCACGGCGGAATTATCGATAGCGTGCCTGGGCGACGATATTCCGATCGCCGGGAAGAAGCAATCACTTAGAGCGATATAAAAAGCCATTGATCAACCCTTAATTACGTCGTTCGAATCGTACGTATTAATTATTCCGATGGTAATGCAGAATCATTACGATTCTAACAATCGAATCAATGATTACACTGCCGTGGGTTATTAAACAAATTACGGTAATGCAACGAGTCGAATCGTGCTAACTCCGGTTGGCTCGCTTTTATACCCGTTTTATCACCATGATTATGGACGCTGTTCTTCGGGCACGAGGTGCTCGTTACTATTTTCCTTCTGCCCCCCTCCCCCCCGTACCACCGCCTTTTCTTACTCCGTTACAATCAGCGTCCAACGAGTCACGTTCGTTTTTCACAGTTTTTTGCGTTCCCGTCGCGGGGTTGCTCGGTGTTTCCAGGGTGTTTTCACAACCGGAACGGGGGAACCGTGGCCGCTGGGATAATAGCGTCGCGGGGTTTCATCGATCACGAATCGTATCGAAATTTATCGAAAGAAGGAAGAGCAGCATTAACGCTGATAGGACCGAAATTTATAGGCTTTGAAATGATCACGAAAGCGGCGTTAGCGGGCGCGTTCGTTGTGCCGTATACCGTGTATTGCGTTAGGAGAACGCGTTACCAGGCGCATAGAGAGCGAGTGGGCCAGCTAGAGAGAAGACAGTGGCCTAGAGAGAGAGAGAGAGAGAGAGGGAGAGGGAGAGAAAGACGAACGGAGAGAGAAAGAGGGAGAGAGAGAGAGAGCGCGCGGGAGAGAGAACATCCCTTTCCCGAGCAATGCAGCCGAGCGTTTCACGCATGCATGGAAATCATTAAAATAAAATGGCCGATAACAAATGACTGTTGCAAAGAGGGGAGCCCTCCCGCTTGGCGGCCATCTTGGTTCACGTGACCGTCATCCGGGCAACCACGGGCACGCCACGCCCCTTTAATGATTTCTACCCCCTGGCGAATGTGCCGCGCGTACGTACGTGCGAAATTTCACGAGTGTGTGCGCGCGCCCATATCCCTCCGTGTACGCGATGGTACAGTCATCATCAGTAGTCTAGGCCAAATTGCCCCGGTACATCCTCTTCAAAACCTAGTGGCCACCATGGTAACGGGCACCGGGCACGTCCCTTTCAGCCGGTTCGATTCTCCCGATGATTCTTTCGATAAGACGAGCATTCTTCGCGGATGTTACCCCGGTGTCAGTTTACAGCCGCGAATCGACGAGAAAGTTTTCGGCGCCGATCGCTGCCGGAACGGTACAAGTACCGAACGAGCAAGGCGAATATCGCATTTGGAAGGTGAATGATTTCAAAGCCGGATCGTATCCGATACACTCTCAGGCCGTTTTGTCCGGAGCACGTTGCCGCTACTCAATACCATTTCCACTAACCCAGGGAGCTCGCGTCGAATAGCAAGGTCTAGCAATCTAGGTTCCTAGATATCTCCGAGAACGATTACGGACAAACGTGCCGGGAGTGTTTGAGAATCGTCGAGTGGCAGACGTTCAGCTATCGCCGGCTCTGTCCATAATCGATATTCTTGTAGCTCGCGTTGTTCGAATCATCACCGGCAAGTTTTCGCCGACTTTCGGTGAAAACTCTCCCCACGGAGGACCTTCGCCGTCATCGTCCGTTTTCTCGGTTTCGCGCGTCGATGATTCTACGAGATATTTCGGAAGGTTCCCCGTTCGTGCCCGATGCCGATGGTGGAACTCGTCGTGCCGGTTGGTCGCGTCCTACGCGGGTGGAACATTATTTGGGCATATGGTAGCTTCTCTCATCTCCCTTGCACTTTACCCTTTCAAACCGTTTCACCTGCCCCGTCCGAAACTCTTGATCGTTTCTTCCTCCTTTTCTTTTTTTTTTTTTTTTTTCTGTCTTCTCTTCAACCGATACCTCTGCTTTTTTTCTTCTTTTTCAGACCGCCCAGAGGGAGCGCACGGGGTCGCCGACCTTCTCTCGTCCTACCGTGGTTTACTTTTCCCCGGTTAAGGCCGACGAACCCATTTTCGCCGATTTGTTACGCGATGGCCCGCGTTCCACCCTCGACGCACACGCGTTCGAGCGTCGTCTCCCGATTCGGACGTTTAACTGCAGCCTGCCAGGATCTTCCGCCTGTCGAAGCATTAATTAGCGAGAATTGTAAGTACGATCCGAGCGGAAGTGCAGCTTCTCGCTTAACCCTCCGCCTTTGTTTCGTCCTTGTTCACATTTTTCGTTCTCTTTCTTTTCCGGTTTCTTTGCGCTAATTTCGGGGCTTGGTCATTTTTCTGGCGGACTTAGCCGAGCATAATTTATTCCCGATGCCTGATGAGACCCATTGTTGCGGCGGCGTGGCTGGTTCTCGGCTTGAACGGGGTGAAAACGAGCCAAGGGGGCCGTCGTCGTTCGAAGAGGGGTTCAGCGCCGCGGAGAAAAACGGACGAGAAATTATGTAAGATACCGGAAGGAAGGAGAGACTGTACACGGCACACCAGGACCCTTGCTCCGGCACATCCGTCCGAGTGGTAACGATCGTTCCTCCTGGATGCAGGACAAGATCTTGGATCGTGCTTCCCGACGACGATTCCCGCCACTTAACGGGCATTTCGTCGAGACCTTTTTTCCCCCTCCCTCCCTCTCTGTCCACCGGCGGCGTCATCGCGGAGGCAACGGCAGACTTCGGGTCATTAGGCAGATGGGGGTAAAAAAGGGGTAAAAATTAATGTCTCAGAACGAACGAACGTTCGGCTTGTCGAGTGGCTCCTCCTCGCGTCTTTACGATTTTTCATCGCGAGTCATTTGTTCGACGCAGAGCAGAAAGAGAGCTACCACCTATCCTCTCTCGACGTTAACGTCGAGAGTTACGTTCTACGTTGAGATTCAGATGTCACAGGGGGGGGGGGAAGAAAAGGCGACACGAACGAAGGGAGATCTAGATTTAATCGTTCATTAAGCCACCGGGTAAAAACCGTAGAAAACTCGTCCAAGATTTCGAACGAGGTCACCGAGTAGATAACCAGAGCACCTATTGGGGTGGAACACGAATGAAATCCGGCGACTGCTATTGACAGCACCAAGATTCTCAATGACGAGCTCGTTTCTGGCCTGTCGGCGCACAAAGAACCCCGATCCGAGGCTTTCTTTCCGCGCGGTCCAAGATTCGGGCACAAAGGGTTGCGCGGAGGGTGAAAGTGGCGAGCGTTCCCCCTCGTCCATTTTTATTCGCTACGTTTTAATCGCGTCCTCTCCTCACCCACCCCGTCCAGAAAACCGTTGTCCCCGTCGTTCGTTTACGACCGTGTTACCATCTTCTCTCTTTTAATCGCGCTCGAATTTAGGCAAGAGAGACCACGGATCGTCCCACATCGGAGCAGAATGTCTCACTCGCGGCAGTTTCAAGTGCCCACACGTCTCTCAGAGCCTGTTCCTCGGCACGGAGGTATCCTGCTCGCATCGGTGTGCGAACCGTATAACTCGAGCAGTGCACACAAGGCTGCGCCCAAAGTTTCTAACGTAAGACGGCCTGAGAGCTGTTCTCGTATGCCGTATGGCGTTCTGCGCTGCCTCCCACACATGCCGTGTAGAAAGTTTACTAGATGGAAATCTATATCTTATTTTACGGCCGGCTGTGTTCAATATTCTTGACCCGCCGGCCCGACTCGCCGATATAAATGGTCAGCGTAAATCTTCTCTCCTCTCCCGGGCCTCCTCGCGGAGGAACGCGGAGGAACCGAAAGGGAAAAAGTCCGTGGAGAAGAAAGGAAGCGTGCAATATCGCGGGCGTGTAGAGCAGGTATCGACGGTTAGAGGATCAATAGCCTTCTAAGAATTTTTATCGCGACTGTAATTAGTAGCGGTTTCTGTCGGTAATCGTAGAGGCAGTCGTTTTGAGAAACTGGTTTCAGAATCTGGTCTAACACTACGTGTCATCGACAAAGAACGCAGATATATTGGAGAGGCCGGGGATAGTCGATACGTTCTGCAGTTTTCAATCCTTTTTTCCGCCGTTCTTTTCCCTTTTATTAATTACGTCGGATGAAAAATCTGATAAATAATACACTTTGGATTTGTTTGCGCGTTGCTAGTGAAAGTTTGACGAAGTAAGACAGGTATATTTCGAGTAAAAAGAACGCGAACTTTATTGATTCAAAATGGATCAACTTGTCTCATTATGGGACCAGTTGATACGATCTTTTCATTAAAATTCTACATTGTCGTTAGAGCTTGACCAGGACTTTGATAGTAAATTTTGAATGTACGCATTCGAAATTCGCCCCGGATTATTAAAAATAGATCGCGATATTTTATCGTACTCCGTTCTTTGGGTATAAATTTGAACTATTTTCCAATAAAGAGGCGAAGCAAATCCAACTGAGAGTAGCTGGGGCCAGTTAATATACTCTAATGTATCAACTTTCCCTAGACGACGATATTATTACAGAAACAATTCTACACAGAGAAAAGTAAAGCATATAAATAGTGAAGAAAACGAGGTTATCTTCCTTTCAAATGACGTAACGTGTAGTTAAACTAATTCACAGTATATGAGTTTCATACACTGTCTCCATACGAGTTCCAAAATCGACACGAATATTTGCTTTTCCGAGTGCAGAGTTAAAATAAAATTTCGTACATCGCGGTACTCTGTCGCGTCAAAGGATGGCTTCCTATGCGTGTGTCAGTTCGATTAGGCTAACAAGTATCTCGAAAATTTCCTCATATCGACTTCCGCGGTACTTTTTCACGTTCGAAGATTTAATCGTCGAGCGATCTCCGAATGTTTCGCGCAGGAAACCAGCTTACTCGGACGTGTTAAATTAAGAACGCATTAACCCGCGCGAAGCTCGAACGTACGCAGAAAAAAGGGAAAAAAGAAGAACGCGAGAATGATAATTTAATGACGAGCGACGTGAAATTTGTTTGCGCGAAATTAATGCGCTCGTGGCGAGGGAGCACGAAGTATCCTTAACCTACAGACCGGTTCTGCGGTTGAAGCGTGATCGTGCAGTCCTCGTTGAAGATCGTACCTGATTTTGTGCAAAAAGTCGCTTTCGTGCCAGCTTAGAAAGTCAATCTAGATTTTGTAGACCGTTTGCTACATGCGAGTATACATTAGATAGAGAACTGGTATGAAGCGAGATTACAGCCTTCTGGTGGTACGCTTACACGTATCGCGCGTGTATCTTGTCTTTACCTAGGCGGGAATACTTTTTTTTTTCCACGGTCGAAACATTTGTTCGTCGATGCCCCGATGAATATTTTTCGGCGTTTCCCTTTCGCCGTGTCGTTCTCGTTCCCCGTTGGAACGCTCTGCCCGTCTTGGTCCCGAAAGGGTTCGAAAAGTAAGTCAGTAATGCGAGCGAAGGGAGGGGGCGGGGAGGGTGATGTTTCGTTGGTTCCAAGGGCCGAAAGAGTCGCGTCTCTTTAAGAATTTTTAAACGATTCGTCGTCCACCCTTTGAAACGACGCGCGCCATGCTTCTTGCGCTGAAATAATAATCGCGAGTCGCGTTTGAAGCCGGCCGCGGGTTTAATTAAGATATCGTCCCGTTTTTCGTCAGAGGCACGGCTCGGCGATGAATTTTCGCGCGGATCGAATCGAGGGAAAAATTCCGGTCGGTTTCACTTTTTACAGCACGAAGAACACTTATTGCTCGCGAATGCATCTCGGATTCTATTCTATATCAGTAACGCGCGATAAGATAAGTCGTAGAAAAAATCACTCTCATGGCAACAATCTGAGGACGTGCAGCAGATTTACGCGCTTTTGAAAAACTAATAGCTCGATGAATATCGCGGAAAGAAAATATTCATCAGAGTTTTACTTGAAAATTCCTCGTTTCACGTCCGATTATTTGCGTGCAATTCTTTTTTTTCTACTGCGATCTTCGCAGCCGCTTACGTTTCTTCGCTGAGAAAAATGTAATTCTTTGACGGTTTGAAACGAGGCATTGTTCTCAAGTTTGCGAAAAATCGTCCAACTAATTCTTATTGCGTTCCGTGGGTGTTCTTTGTACTGTGGCTCGTCGTTATCGAGCGTGCTCGTTGGAAATGCTTTAAACCCTCGAATCGTCGTGGAATACGTATAAAAAATTGGTCGAAATAGACAGTCGCTTGTTCCTTGCACGAATCTATCAACAAGCCTTGAGCAAACATCTCGCGAAGCGAGATTACTTATCTCGGATCACAAACGGTACACAGTGACAATAGTGCGCGCGATCGTTGAAAGGTGACCTTAAAAAAATGATGTGTCATTTTCGTCTGAATGCACTTACGTTCGTTGCAATGCCTCTCGTTCGAGTCGAACGGAAGAAAGAAGGAGGCGCGCGTCGAAAGGGGATAGGAAAAAAAACGACGATCGGATGGTATTGACTAGAATTTCGGTCGGCAAGACCCGAGAAAGGGGTAGGGAAAAAAGGAGAGGAAGGTCAGAAGGAGAAAAAAGAAGGAAAGAAAAGCAGAAGAGTAGGTCGAGCAGAAAAAAAAAGCGTAGGCGTATCGTCGAGCCATCCCCCGTGCGGAGGCCAGGGACCCTATTCAAATGAACCCTCATGGAAAAAATGCATCGCCGCGGAAGGGTTCGTAGAAAATTAGAATAGACTCATTGGTTGCCCGTCTATGCATACGCGGCATGACTACGTTAATTTTCTGGCAGGCCATACGGTATCTTCAACTTTTAATTATCTTTACCTTTTACCTTTTAACGGTTTAATTGCCTTTCTCTCCGCTATCGGGGAACAGAACTTTCTGACCGTTACTTCTTCGCTGTACCCTCGACTCCTGACGTCGTACGCGATCGTTTCGCCGTATGTGAACGCTAACTGGTTGCTCCGGAGAAGAGTTCACGGTTTTCCGTTTCCCGTCCCGAGTTTAAGCTAATTGATTCAAACCTACCGAGATTCAGCGTTCCAAGGGGTGCGCAACGGATAGCCAGGATTAAGCGGCACGGTTTTGGAAGCGTAATTCCGCTCGTAACATCTTGCGCGACGCGTGTTCTTCTTTCGCGTTCGTTCGATTTTCAACGAGCTCGATCGCAGGCCAACCAAAGTCCGAACGTTTCGGTCCCGAGACCTTTCGACATCGCGGTCTGACGAGCATTCCCACAATTTTGATACAGTGCGAGTAATTCACGATCGCTACGCGCAAACTAATATTAGGATTAATACCAGTCGTTAAAATATTTACGATCCCAGTACGGTCGAGCTAATTAGCTCATGTTACGCGAATTAATTACATAAGCTGACGAAAGGTATCGCGTTCGTTGCGATCGAGCGATCTTTCCGCGAGAGAACAATCAAACGGGCGATTATTTTTAACGGGAATTCAGACGTTTCACGGGTTTGTTTTTTCCCCAGACACGTAAAACGTAGTCGCTTTTGTTTAATCTTTCATTCCGCGTCGTTTGTGATAAAGGGCTGGCGCCGTTCTTTCCGTAGCGACGCTTTGATTTTTCTCGAGACGTCTGGCGAGACGTTCCGTCGCATAAATTCTTAACTGGGTGAAATTAGCGAATTAAAAGTAGGAGAGGAGGAGGTGGAAAAGGTGGACGAGGCGAAGGAGGCGGATTGGGATGGGGGGGGGGAGTTGACGGTGGTTCGCGATGTGGGGAGACTTCTCGGCCTTGTCAGGAGGTCACCACCGACATTGCCAAAGGGAACCGGGAAAGATGTCGAGGGGCGAGACGGAGAACAAGAAGAGCGTCACTTTGAATTCGAGAGTAATTTTCCCTTTTTTTCCTTTTCCCGTCGTTACTTCTCCCGTCGCCTCGTAAATACGGATATGCAAGCTCGTTTCGAAACCGTGTCGATGGTCGGGACCACCTTTCACCCGACGGAACCCCACGGAGGACTTAATTTTTATTCATGCACCGACGATACGGCAATTTTTCGCAGTCTTAAGTGGGCTTTAAAATTGTCCGGTCAATTTCGCTCGGCGAACGTGCTCCTTTTTTCAAACGACCAGCACCATCGAAAGGGGTGAACCGCGCTCTACCGCACCTCCGCGACCGTTCGCCATTTGTATCGCTATTAATGAACTCGTCGCGCGGTAACAACCTTCTCCCAACGAGGACGCCGTTTATTACTCTATCGAATTTTAACGCGAGCACCTCGCTCTTCGAATCAGCCCCCGGTCCGTCTATCTTTAGAGGTTCCGATTGGGCTCCATCGGTGGGAAGAAAGAGGACGGAAAACGGAGGTGAACCCTCCTGGCGACCGAGCCGGAATCGTTGATGTTTCCGAAAGCTAACGCGACCGCTCGTAGCGTTCGGGAAAACCGATTAATTCCGTGCGCGTCGGGTGACCGATCATTAGATTTCATCCCATGAAAATTGAGTTTTCCTCGTTGCCGAAGGGATAATCTTTGGTTGCCTCTGGCCCGTTGCATACGAACTCTGTCGCCTGTCCGTCGACACGCTTGCAAATGCGTACGGCTATTTATTAGGCTATCGTCTTCTCGTGTGTATACGCGCGCGTGTACGCGTCGTATCTACGTGTGCGTAGATACAACACGTTAGTGTCAGGGGTGGTAGCGTCGACGGTGGTGGTGGTGGTGGTGGCGGCGGTGGTGGTGGTGGGCAATGGTTCAGCGGTGGTGGTGGTGGTGCGCGTGCGACGGTGGCGGCGCGTAACTTCGGTTCCATTATTGAGCGATCGGGCGATCGAAAAATTCCCGCGCTTTTTCGCGCCCAGCGTCCCGAGTGGGGCGCGCTGACCTCCTATTGGCCGCGCGCTCAGTCACCCTCGTAAGCCCGCGAAGGGTGGGGACCGATGGACTCTACACCCTCGGCAGGTATTTGTCTAGGCTGCAGCTATTGACCAGCTATCGATATCGTGGACACTCACCGATATTATATTCGCTATCCTTCGTTTCTGCTACCCTCGCCGTACATTTTCCATACCATCCCTCTCCGCCTCGTACCACCCCACCCACGCGGCATCGCCTTCTCGCTCTCTGCCTCTGCCCCCCCGCACCGACGCGAATTCTGTCGAATTTCGGTTAATGAATTATATGCGTATACGTTGCAAATTTTATAGCCGCGCGAATATATGTATATTCGAGCCGTCGGGGGAAATTGTTGTAATGCGCCCGCTATAACGGTGCGCGCACCGGGGGAGGCACGGGGTGGACGATCGGGTAGGGGTGGTTGGGTGGCGCGTGAACCCGACAGTGCGGCAGTAAATTCCCGCCGTTTTTTGACTTTGACCGGCCAATCGGTGCGCGGCACCGAGATCTCGCTGCGAAACGAGAAATCAATATGGTATGCAAATGGTGCGCGCGAAACGGTATCGTTTGGGAAAACAATGGTCGAGGGAGAATTCGGAAGGAATTTCGGTTGCGAGCACGCCGATTTTTCACTCGACGAGAGATCGGTATGCCCCGGCGCAGTGGCGGGAGATCGGGCTCGAAAATGAGGAATTTTCTTTCCCGAGGATCGATACATCGCGGTGCACGCAGGACGGATATGGGCGCGATCTAATGCAGGACCCGGTTGATGGATGAACGCGAACGGGGTAGTTTGGTATGGTAACGGTTGTACCGGGGATTTTTCGGTCTGGATGTCTCGCGGAACCCCTTACACGGTTATTTAAAACGTTTCATCGATAAAGACACGGAAACCGAGAGCCGTGCATGCGATAGATGCGCGTACACCGACGTTAGCTGAAGTACCAGCCGTAGCAGCGTAGAGTGGGAGCTTGGTGTACGCGGGAAGGGTGATTATTAATGTAAGGGGTTGCTGAGCAGTAGTTACTTGCTCGTTGGTAGTCGTCGAAGAGGACGAAGGGGTGAAACAAGTGCGCTGAAATCAATGTCGGCCCTTTTTTCCTCGTTAACCACGGTTTAGGAACGCGTTTGATTTTGTTTTCACGGTTCGCGCGTCGCCCGCATCGGCTGGCCACGATTTTCTGCCAATCGTTCCGATGGAATGTTTTGTTAGAAATCGATCTGTTATCCTCGCGCGAGCAACCAGCGAGAGCTCTCGAGCCTTTCGATTAAATAGCTCGCATACCGGCGAGGTTTCGTTTTTTTTCTTTTTCTCCATCCTCCCCCGCTTTTCTTGCTCTTTTTTCTTTCCGTTCGGGGGCAAATCTTGCGCGAGACGAACGAGACTGTTCCAAGGGTCCAGTCGTACGCGGCAGCGCTGACCGTTCGCTTCTCGGAGGCTAATACCTTCCGATTGACTACGCTCATCCCTTAATGAAATTCTTTCTACCCGGGCGCGACCCATTGGCTGGCTTTGCCGTCGAATTTTCTCATTATTACAGGTCCCTCGTCTGTTCTCCGCGTCTTTCCGTCACTGCTATTCTTAGTCGAACGCGGCCGTTCAATAAATTCGATCGTTCGCCCCGCGTGAATTGAACTTATCTGCAATACGCAACTTGTATGCATACCGTGCGACAACGTGTTCGGTCAACGGTGTCTTGGAAACCACGGTTCTAGCGGAGCACGAGGCGCATTGAGCAATCTCGCAGCATGCATTAAAATTAGCCACAATCGGAACGCACGATCGCTTGTACAGATTATAATAGTATATTAATTTATTGATTATCGACTGGCCGCGATGCAATGCGGTATTCATAGAATTTACTATCAGTCCCGGGGATACTGTGAATGCATGCATTAAGCGCGACTGCTCGTTCAGTTTACTGCAATCACTGGAGATCGACGAATCGTTTCGTAATAATTAAAAAAAAAAAAAAAAAGAAAAAAGAAAAGAAAGGAAAACAAGAAAAAGAATTACCATTCAAAGTCGAGAAACCGTAGAAGCAGCTTCTTCGACGTTTGTGACGCAGACTATAGTTAAAAAAAAAAAATCAAAGACGTATCGCATTTGTAACAAAGTTTAATTTTAACTTCAACCGTAGAGTTCCATTCGATAAGATACGCGATTGCTTCGCGAAATTCCGATCGATCGAAGATAATATCCTTTCATGTTTTTCCCTCTATTCGATATTGACGTTTATTCAGACCTATCTCGGAAAATGTAAAGCGAATTAGGACAAAAACGCGACAAAGGGCCATCGATCGTGACTAATTTCGAGGAGCAAAGAAGCAAAGAGAATAAAACTATCCCTGCCAAGCCCGCAAGTCAGAATCCTGCCGTCGCCGGTCCAGGCAGGATTTCGCCAAGGCATCGCAGAGGGTAGGACAAATACTCACCCGTATGCAGGCGGGTATGCTGCTGTACATGGCTGAGCTGCTTGAACCTGCGGTCGCAGTAGCTGCATTTGTACGGTTTCTCGCCGGTGTGGACCCTGATGTGCTGTACGAGCTGGTGGTTGCTGGAGAATGACTTGAGGCATTGCTGGCACTGGTGCGGCTTTACCTCGTTCCCGGCGATCATGCCGCCTGGCCCGACTCCGATCGGGCCTAGGCCTGCCAGCCCACCGGCCACGCCGCCGCCAGCTCTCCCCGTCAACGCGCCCGCCGCTCCGAGCTCCCTCGCGTGCATCTGCATCGCGCTCTTGTGCATGAAGATCTGCGAGAAGAACTGCCACAGTTAGTTGGTACGCTGCACTTTTGGTCGTAACACGGAGGATGGACCAGTCGACGGAAGTTCTGACCGCTCGCAACTACCGCCGATCGCCATCGCCTCCTGGGCTCCGAGAGGCTCGGCTGAAACGTTTCTGCCTGCGTGTTCTTTCTTTTCTTTCGTTCGTCGTTTTATCTCTACGCTTTTTCCGCGATTCGAATCTTTTCGTTCGTTGCGATTTGTTTTCGGGGTGGAAAGGGGTGGAAAATTGGTAGCGAACGCGCAGGTAAACGTTCAGCCTCGCCTGTTTCGTTGTACGTGGACGGTTCGAGCGATCGCCATGATTTTCTTATGCAATTATATAGACGAACGGTAATCGGAAACTGCGAGCGCGTAGACCACCGTGTACCCCGTGATCGTTTACGTTTTTGGTTATTCATGGGCGAACTCGCGGCTACCTGCTCGCGATTCCACTCGTTCGCAGGGTCCGCCGATCGACGGTTCCGTCGTTGATCCCCTACGATTCGGTGGTCGAAAGTTTCACGCGATTTATTAGCTAACAGTTGACGCGACTAGTCGATACTCGCGATGGACACGCTCGCCAGAGAACACGGGAACCGTTCAGTCATCGGGATGCTCGCGTTTTATGGCGCATTTCGTCGATTCTGGTTGTTCCATCGGAGGAGTCTCGGCTCTCCCTAATTAGTTTATCGATTCGGTAACCGAGAGAGAAAGAGCGAAACGTGGCACGACCGTTAGTTAAACGTTCGCGCGCGCTACAACACCTAATATCGCCTGGTATCGGTACGGACGTGCGTATACGTACGCAGAATGTTCTCCATGAATTTAATAGGAAGTGCGTAACAGCTGGCCGCAAAAGGGGTCAACGTCCGTCGCCGTGGTTTTCGAAAGCAAACCATCCGATCGATGTTTTTCGATTTACACGTGCGTGTAGGCCGCGTTTAGGTCGTGAGGCTCGGTTAAACGCGAGTCGTCGCGGCTCACGGCTCAAAGCACCTCGGTGTTCCTCGACGCGATGAGGAGGAACGTGAAACTGGTGGAAGGGTCCGAACACGGACGGGTGGATCGACGAGGAACGCTTGATTTCGGGTTTTCGTTCAGGGAACAGGTGTTGCTCCCGTCCACGGTGTGGGTGTAGGTGAACGAACGAAAGGGTTAACGTTAAAATCGAGGGTGTACAGTACGTGGCAAAAGTCGAGAGGTTTCTCCTTTGGTCTCGCGGAGGATTTCGCCGGAATTAAAAGGAGGGAACGGCCGTCCCGGCGAAGACGACGCCGGGCCAGAGGGGCGGACTCGGGCGGATTTTATTAAAATATGTTAAAACTGTAATTAAAATCGAAAAATCTCTCGCGAGAAGTTTTAAGAATCTTAGGGGCCACCCCTTCGCGCGGCCGCGACGAGGACGGGTCCAGGAACGGGTTGGCGACGACCGACAGGGTCGCGCCGCTAGAAAGAGACGGGGAGAAAAAGGCGGAGAGAGAATTGAAATTGTCACCGAGGGTTCTCAAGTTTCTACGACTTTCAACCCTTTCTTTCCTTTGGGGAGGACGCGGCGTTGGATATTTGACGGGCGACCTTCGACACTGGGCATCCCTGATTCTTAATCCCCGTGGGAGTGGGAGAGGCTGCCACTCGTTTTTATTCCTCGTTTTTTCACCCGGATCTAATTCTTTTGCCCGGAGACAAATCAATTCGAGTCGTATTTCACGTCGATTCGCGTAAAATTGCTGGTGTTGCTCGTTCATCGTTTAATGGAAATATCGTTGGTCGACTTTTCGCCAGTCGATTTCCCGTCCGCTTCTCGTTGATTATTTTCTAATGGAATTTTTTTTTTTTTTTTTTTTATTTCAACGCGCCCCTTCGGCTCCTTGGCGAAAGGGT
This sequence comes from Xylocopa violacea, assembly GCA_963969225.1. NCBI lineage: Eukaryota > Metazoa > Arthropoda > Insecta > Hymenoptera > Apidae > Xylocopa > Xylocopa violacea. The sequence goes on from CAXAJV010000004.1 coordinate 31,404,002, forward strand.
GCAAACCTATGGGCGCGAGGTCGTTTTCGCGACGATTAACCGTGGCCAAGGGTTGTCAAGAGGGTGAGAAACGATTCGACGGCAGAGAAGTCGAGTTGCGAATTTTTAACGACCGTCTCAAGTGGATCGTCGAGATTTTTGAGAAAACTCTGGCTCGCGATCCGATCGAAGGAACCCGCGTCGCCCGCGTCCGTGGCGTCGGATCGTTCCGCGTAAATCTTTCCGCGTATGCTAATTGAACGACGCGGCGGCCGACAAACGGTCCCGTTGGTTTTTCGCGAACTCCGCGAAGGCCATACGTCCATTAATCACATTTTTATCTCCCGCTAGACGGAAAATTGCGTTCCGTCGCCCGGGCCTTGGCGGCGGCGGCGGCGGCGGCGGTGGTTTGAATCTTTTTTTCTGATTTATCGCCGCCCCGGTGCCGCGGAAAAAAAAAAGGAGAGCGCGAAAGGGAAACGGCTAAGTCTGCGGGTAGAAATGAAACGGCGGGGAAGAAAGCGGAAAGAGTTGCTTGCCTGCGGGCCGGACGGCTTAATGTCCTTAATAATGGAAAAATATATCACGCGACACCCCGTGTATCTCCGAAAAACCATCCCTTGTGCCGATTTCGCCATCTGCTCCCGCTCTTCGACTTGGCTCCCGCGCACCCCGCGATCAATTCACTCGTCGCGTACGAGGAACCTGCCACGGGGTCGTAAAAATTGGTTCGTTCGATTCACGAACGTTACGTCGATGATCGAGAGGGAGGCGCCGGGAATGGTTGGCCCGTTTTTCGGAGGGGATCCTACGGATCCGAGCGACGCAACCCTTTGTCTCTCCCTTGGCGCAGTAAATTACGACGGAATAACATTGGTCACTGGAAGTAGGCTACTTTATACACTTGGAACACAAAGCAAAGGTCTCACCTGCTGACCATATGCCTTTTCTCCATGGCACACATACGTACGTAACGTGTTCCGTCCACCCACGCACGCCGGCCATCTAGCACTTCGCATGTGCTATTAACTCGAAGGTATGTGTGCCTCTCGGTACGTTCGCGCTCGCGCGCGCCTTTCCGCCTCTCTCTCTCCTGCTCTCTCTTCCTCTCTCTCTCTCTCTCTCTTTCTCTCTCTCTCTATGCATACGGTCACATATGTGGGTGTGCGAACGTCTACGTGTGTGTCTACGCGGAGACAACGTCCAATCTAACCTACCTAGCGTTGCCTGACTCATTCTCCTACCTACCCACCTATCTGTCTAAACTGTGCCCGCGAATAGTGCTGTAATATAAAGGAAAAGGTGGACCTTCTCCGCCCCTCTCTCTCTCTCTCCCCCTCCCCCTCGCTCTTTCTTTCGTTTCTACTCTGTAATCGCCGACTTTAATCTGTCTGAATCGCGGCACCATGACCCGTCACTTGGTGCGCCCTACGCTTCCGGTTATAGGTTAACCTGCCGATCGTAGAACCTCTCGTCTTTCCGTATCCCTTGATCCCGACGTTTCGATTAGAGGATTTGCGAGAACGATGCCTCCGCCTCGAAGATTCCTAACCGACCCTGACTTTTGCTACAACACCTGACGAAAATATCGACGCGTCTCGTGGGCGTGGATCCCCACGAGCCTGGTACCAATTAGGGCACCAGATCTCTCGCCCCGCGTCCGAGTTTTTGTTGGCGCCCGACGTTTTCGCTTATTTCCCTGTATTTTTTTCCCCCTTTTTTTCTTCTCTCTCCGCGGTAAGTGATTGTGAGAGGTGTGGGAGACCTTGTGGTAATTCTACGTTTGCCGACTTTGCCTTCGATGTCTACGTCGCCGCGATGTTTAGAGGGGAACGAGAATTTGTTCAGCGCCGAATACGATCTCACGAGTTTCGCAAGGAACATCATCGCGGATTCGTCGAGACGGCAAGACACGAGCCGAGAGGTGTCGGTAAACCGTTTTTTTTCGTTAATCTCGAAAAGAGCAGCCATCGGACAGAGAGAGATAGAGAGAGGGAGGGAAAGCAGGGAAAGTACCTCGTCAACGACAAGTTCGCTTTGTCGTACCGGACGTATTATAATCGAGAAACTAATCTTCGATGCGTCCTTCGGGTACACGCGATCCACCGGTGAGCAATTAAAGATTCTGAATTCCCTAAAGGAACGAGCGAGCGAGCACCGCGCGTCGAGGGAAACCCGTTTCAATGTAGGTATTACCAGACAGTCTTTAACCCGAGTCGGTGTCAAAATAGCATGCAGGGAACGTGGACTGGCAACACGTTATAATAATCGTCGATAGTTGTCTCGTGAACGCGGTACACTCTATACCCGCGATCGTACGTCGACGGTCGTGGTGGGAAGCGAACTTGTGCTATAGGCAGTTAAAGTCATCGTAGTAGGTTTCCCTTACGATATTAATCACGCGTACGCCTTGCCGTGTAGCTACAGAGTAACAATCTCTAATCCTCGATCAAACGTAGCTCGATTAGCCCAATAAGAGGGCAACGACAGACGGCTTTACATACTTCGCGACTCGGTCACTTTCTACTCGACTTGTATCCTTAAACGGTCCACTCCAGCTTCACCATCGCGTCTAATTCCGCGTACGTAGATTAGAGGAGATGGACGGTTACGCATCGCGGATAGAACGCAGATAAAAAAGGTCAGAGGTGTCGACGAGTCGTCCGTTCAGATCAGCTCGTATCCTTTCGAGTTATGCCCCGTTCCCCGGCTAGCCAATTACCGGAACGCGTTTCCACGCGTAATACGTCGCGCGACGATACGACGGTGTGTCGTCACGCAGGTGGTGCACGAGCGGACGTTGAACGCGTTCAGGGACCGATAGTCTGGGTACGTGGCCAGGGGTAGCGAGTTTCGAAAGATTCTTGGAGTTGTAGAGAAGATAGCCGGTTCAAGCAGCCAGGAATATCGTCAATAATTACCTCGTGCGGCAAGTGGTGATGAGGATGCTGATACGGCGGCGGTACGTACGGCGGGTGGCTCGGATGGTTGTGGGGGTGAGGTCGGGGATGGTTTTGATGCTGGGCTTGCGGCGGGAGCGGTTGGGGCGCAGGGGGCGGTGTCCAAGGCCCGTGGTTCGGCCCGTGGCTTTCATTGGTGCCATACATCTTCAGGGAAGAATCTCGAGCACGCGACCTGAAGAGTCCCTCCCGCCCTCCACGCACGGTGATACGAAAGACTTTGATACTGACATGGCTACCCTTATTCCAGGTCGCACCGAGGAGCACGAGCTCGATTCCGGGGCCACAAACCTCTCCGAAGACGTCGTCTACATCGTCTCGACCTTCTCAACAGACGTCGTTTCTTTCTACTACACGCGTGTACTCGCGGTACACTTTCTTCGACCGAGCTTCTGGGACTCGTCCGTCGTTCCTCCTGCTAAACTCCAGGTAAGCGATCTCGTCGATGTCGATATTTTCCCTCGGATAACGCTTGGTCCTTTCTACCGCCAAGGGAACCAGCTTCGGTGGATTAAAGCGAGCCGGCGATATTTGCGCAACCAGCGTGGAGAAATTGCTGCGTGAGAATACGACAGTCTCTACCAGGCACATGTACGAGGCGCGAGGGCGTGATTCTTCTTTTGTCCAACTACGACGAAGAAGAAGACGACGACGACGACGACGACGACGACGACGACTAGTATCCTGCCGTGTGAGAACGGTATCGTTCCACTTTCACGTGCTTACTTTTCGAGTTCTCGCGTACTTTCCAACTACGCGCGCGTCTTTGCCAGCGGTCACCCGCGTTCGACGGTAACGCCGATTTCCACGGTTCGCGGTTGCGATTCGCCAACCCTGCCCCGGTATTCTCACCCCAGAATCGATCCGTCTGTTTAGTCACTTATTTTACAGAACCGACCCGAACGTAACGGCTGCGTAATTGCACGTTGCCGTTTAGAACAAAGTCCTCTTTTCCACGTTGCTCGCCGGGGGAGGGATTGCTACGGACGGAACGATCATCGATACGCAGCTGAGTACTACATCTTTGGCGTGATTCTCTTCTCGAAGATGGTACCGGTACAGCGATCGAGCCCTACATCCCTAGTCACGGTTACCAAACGAACACACACGGTGGATGAAACGCACTGTTTTCACGTATACTTAAAAGCTTCTGGCTTGGATCACTGTGTTACCACGATAACTCCCCCCTCGAAATGAAGCAGACCAAACGACGGAAGAATCGGCAACTAGATTGGACAAAGAGGAGAGGGGATCGTCGCGTACGAAGGAACGAGCGCGTCCTACGTAGTGTCACCGTACGAACCGATCACTCGCCCGGCCGTGTAATTTGGACGTTTCCGCGCGGAAACACGCGCGAGAAGAAGGGCTGGAAAAACGGTGGAGAGAAAACGGTAGGGAAAAAAAAAAAGCGATTGCACCGGGGGGTAGCTGGCGCGTCCGTGTACAGAAAAGCGCGGACGCAGCGCTGTGCGCCAGCGTGTGGCGTCTCTCGCGAACTAAGCCGATCGTAGGGGGGGACAGAGCGATTTCTTGGTCTCGCGCGCTGTGCGTGTGCTAAACGGGGGAAGAAAAAAAGGTGGAAAGGCGCTGATAACGCGCGGCGACGAAAAATCGCCGGCTACTCGAAGAGATATCGATTGAAATAACACGATTCCGGGGAACGCGAGCCAATCGGCACCGCTGACACGGCGGAAGGGGCCAATCGGGCCCGGTTCTATCTCTCTTTCACAACCTCCCTCGCAGTCTCTCCCCTACTTCTTCTCGTCATACGCGTCCTCCGCCGTCCCCCCTTTTCGCTCCTTCTCCTACGGTGTGTTCCTCCACTACTCCTCATCGTGGCTGCTCGTACTCTACTGCCACCGCCGCAACATTCGTGGCTGATTCTCTTCCTCCACCCTCGACACCGGCGGGTAGAAAGAGAGGAAAATGCCCGCGTTACGGCCGCACCGTGGCTAACGCCGCGTTCAGGAAGTGTATCCACCGTGCGTTGTTCCGTACGGTCATCCTCGACCCGGTGAATTTTTCCGCCACGACTTCGCGACCACGCGACCGACCACGTTCAGCCTCCTCAGGGGGCTGCGCGTGCTTGGTCTTGTCCGCGGAGAACGACCCGTTCACGGCTCGTGCTCGTGGCTAGAATCGGGTTTTAAGTCGAGTCGTCGATAGAGAGTCGCCCACTAAATATCGAACTCGATGGAGTTTCGTGATCCAGCTCGTTAAATGCGGTCATTTTTCTCGCGAACGCCACCGACTTCGGGACGTGCTCGGTCCTGGCATGTGCCCAATTGTTCGACGGTAATTGAATCAAATCGTACGTAAAGAGCGCTCTCGGGGCTCTCTTTTCTTTTTTTTTTTTTTTTCCCCTCCTCTTTTCTATCGTTTCAGTCAGTTTTCGACCGCGCGTACGAAGGGTTCTCCTCTCTTGCATAACTCGCGGACGCGTCGAGGTTTCGCGGAGCGTACGAAAATAAGCCCGGGACGAGAAAAAGTGAGACGCCGTACGGTTCTTCGAAACGATCGCCATCTTCCTTCCGCGGCGTTGTACAAATTATTTTGGGCGTGGAGCGCGGCGAAGGTTAGTGCCATAGTCAAGCACGCGGCTAAAAGCGTGTGTCCGGCTAGAGGCAGGGAAGGAAAAAATAGGGCGGGGTCTCTTTGTGAGCAGACTTTGCCTATCCATCATGGCCGCTTTATCAATGACGTCACGATAAGACATTCACGCACAGGGACACCCATATCGCTCGTGAGACTCCAACGGGAACGGAAGATCGAACCGGACGATTTAGTTCGCCTTTATCTCGCTTAACTCCCTCCGCCATCTCTCGATCGTTTTCGTCTCGTTTCGAGACGAGAAAAAAGAGGAAACGCAAAGACGAAGTCTCGTTTTCGACAAAATTGGACCGAACGAAACAATCGTTCGCGAAAGATCCTCTTTTCTGTCGGATCGGTTCCGGTTGCGCGCGTTCAAGGGAGGGACGCCATCGCGCGTCGCGTTCGAAGCGTGGCGTCCACGGGGACCAGATTTTTTCGGCGGCCACGAGAGAAGCGCGCAGAAAATGGTGGGAAGTGCGGCGATCGCGAATCGAACGGTCCGTTGCATCGCGGCTACGGAGAAAGTGTATCGAGCGATATCGTGCAATGCAGGACAATCGAGATACTGCATTCAAAGTCCGCCGGCAGCGTTGACCGAGGTATTAAAGGTCGCGCAAAAATAACGCAAAGTTTCGTTTCCCCATGCCTTCTATCTGTTACGCATTGGCCACGCGCTTCGTGGCTTTTTCGTGCATATCGACGCGCAGCGCAGTTCTACGATAATTGCATCGATAACGAAGGATTTCCATCGATTTGGCGCGCGTGAAAAACGCGGCGGCAAAGGGACGGTGGATCGAACGGATCGGTCGCGCGACTCGCGTCTTCCACCAGTCGCGGTCCTAAATAGTAGCCGACTATTCTCCTTTATCCTTCTTTGCATTCTTACGGTTTAACCGCGTTCGACACCTGCCACGATTATTTTCGTAGTTAGCCGCGTACTCGCGTGAGCGCGCGCGCGCCCGCTTATCCGGGGAATAAATAAAAGCGGTCGCGGAAAAAAAGAAGGCGAGAAAGATGGTGGCGCGGGTAGGGAAGAGGAGGAAAAAATAAAGAACGCCATCCAGCGAAGGCCGTGGCGCGCGCTCGTTTCCGACGCCATCCCTCTTTGAAAGTACTGACCACGGGCAACTCCAGCACGCGGTAGGGAGAGAAAGCAAAAGAAAGAGGAGGCGGGTAGGAAACGAAAGAAAAAGGAGACGGGAAGAAGCACGGCCAGAGAGGGAAAGAGTGGAAAGGCGCGGTGGCAAGAGTGCCGGCCGAGGGGGAGAGATGATCGCAATAAAAATAAACCACCGTGCTCTGGCGGGTCGGGTCTCTCTCGCTCTCTTTCTCTTTCTCTGTGTGTGTGTGTGTACGCGCGCCTCGCGAGGGGCTGAAGACTGGCACCGTGGCCGCAGCCGCGGCGTAGTTGCGTGGCTCCGCTTAGCTCTGCTCAGAAGAAGCAGAGCAATGAAAGAAGAAGGTGCCGCTGCTGAAGGCGGGCAAGAAAATAAGAGGAATAACGAAAGAAGCAAATAAGAGTCTCTGTGTGCCTCTTCCTCCTTCTCCTCCTCCACTTTTTCCCTACCACAGTGGCGTAGCCTCTCCTCGTTCTCGTCGCGTTTCCACCCGTGCTGGTTGCACGGAGGGGGAGGGGGCGGTGGGAGGCAATGAACAAGAAGCCGAGAGAGCCCGCGGGACCCGCGGAGAGGGAAATCCTGCCATCGACGAGAGAAAGACGCCGTTCAACGGGAGAAAGACGGAGCCCGCGCGGCGGCCGCGAGACGGAAGAAGAGAAAAACTGAGGACCAAAGAGAGAGAAAAGTCTGACAGGCCTTGGCTGCTGCAGTCGTTGCGAGCCGCGTTGCCAAGTCTCATTTGTTTATCATAGTTCGCCGGCCTGGCCTTTGCTATCTCGAAAAAATCGACACCCAATTTTTTCGAACCGGCGATCGCGTTCAGCTCCCATCGAGAGATGGCGGTTTTTACGCGCCACGCGTAAGTCGCGTTCGGTTTTTCGCCGTATCGAGGAGCAGTGTAGGCGTCGACTAGTTTTCACAGGGCGGACAGAGGCCGGCGGGATCGTCGAAAGGCAGCAGAGATTTTAGGGACCGACCAGGCGACCGAGAGTAGCCGCTGCTCCAGACTGTCTGGCGTCACAGTAGAATAAGCCAATCTGATGCAACCGGCGATCAGACAAAGCGGCGAGCAGATAGGGGTCAAAGCGGTTTCGAAGATTTCTGTTTCTTCGTTTCCTCGCTGTTTCGTTTTCCTTTCCTCCTCCTCCTTCTCCTCCTCCTCCTCCTCTTCCTCCTCTTCCTCCTCTACCTCCTCCTCCTTCTCGTTTCTACGTCCTCGTCTACCGTTCCTCCTCATCTTCTACCACTACACGCGTCCATTGTCGCGTGGACTCGTTTCTGAGTCATCACGCGTGCACGCATGCACTCTCGCGCGCGCATGCGTATTCGAACGTGCACGCGTTTGTGCTTTACACTCTGTACGCGTATAAATATGTATATTGTACGTACGTGTTGCGTACAACCGACGTCGGGAGCGTGCATTTACACTCTGCCGCTATTTCTCCGCGCCACTTACCCCCCGTCCACCCCCGCCGCACGTTCTACCCTGTCCTCCCCGGGGCCCCCTCGTCGCACATTAAAATCGATTTGCATACAAATATACCGGGCATCTCGATGGGTGGTATGTTTATTAGCGAATCCACGTGGCAAATTCTACCGCCATATTTATGGCCGCCTCCCGGTTCTTTCTTTTCCTCCCTTTTCCTACGGAGACACACGCATAGCGGAGCGGCGCGTTAAGGGTGTCGCTGGTTCCACCCTCTGGCCGGCCGAGAAAATTGAAAACCGGCCGCGAAAGGCGGCCCGCGTTTCTCAAGCCCACCGAGTGTGTAACATATGTAAATATGTACACGCGATTTTGTCGCGCGTCGGATTCCAATAGAGAAGCTTTACTTCTTTATCAGGGGACATTGTACAAATCGAGCCGCATACTGAAGATGTTTGCGCGAAGATGAAAGGCGAGCGTTCCAGCTTTAACAAGATTCGTCGCACCTACCGAATGTTTCCTTTATTAGTCACTTGGCTCCACATACGTTTCTCAATCGAGTCGCGCGACCGTCGACTCGGCGGCGCGTACGCGGAATCGCCGCGGGAAATCGGACGTCCGAACAACCGCGCGGTCCCGATTCGCGATCGGATCGATCGGTCGAATTTTCATTCGCAACGACTATTACCACGGAGACGGATTAGCGATCGATGATACACGGTGGACGCGGTGACACGGGATACGCGATTAGCCGCGCGTCTGGATCGTATCCGTTTACGATCTTCCGCCGATGCGCTCGCCTCGATCATCGTGTTTCATACTAAAAAATCTCGGTATCAAGAGCCGAGAAATGCTCGGGACGCGACGGTGTTCTCTAAGACCGTACACGGAACCTCGAAGGGTGCCGTCGGATACGGTGTTTCCGCATTCTTGCGAATTATAAGCGAGGACGATCGCGACGGCGGCGGCGGCGGCGGCGGCGGCGGTGGCGGAGGAGGCGCGAGGACCGAGGAGATGCAGCCGCATGGCGTCATCTAGTTTTGCATACGACTGCGACCGGGCAGGATCCTTTCTCGACTAACGGTTTCCTCATTGAATCCAAAGATCGGCCGTGCTCTAGGCTATACCAGCGACGGTCTTAATCGGTCGGGATGATCGTCGATCGATCAGCGTTACGTCGCCGAGTAATTATCCGATGGAAAAACAGCGACAGGTCGGGGAAAAAAGAGAGAAAAATTGAACGCACGGTGCGTTCGTCACGGGAAAAAGTACGCGTGTATTGAATATAAGATCCAGCTGCATCCATGTAAGAACGTGTCGGATTACGCGCCAGTTCTCTCTCTCTCTTTCTGTCTTTTTCCCCTCGCCCTTTTCATCCCGCTGTACTCTTCGTCTTCTTTTTGCGCTCTTTAGGTCGCGCTACTCCGACAGCCTGTTGCAGAACCACAATCTCGGAGACTCCGGATCTAAACAAGCTGCTATAAATGCGTCTGCGATATTAATCGAGCCGCGATGCATCGGGGATTTGCATAGGATTCGCGTCTAGCACCGAGTTATTCGCGGCGATCGCGTCTCTTTGCGGTCGTTAGTCATCTCGCTGATATCTTTCGGCGAAATTTTTTATTCCCTTCGTACGTTCGTTCGTTCGTACTTGCTTGGTCGACGGAGGATAGGCGAGAGAGGTGTATTTTATCGATTGCAATTTTTCACGCATCCAACGCGTCGATGCGCGTCCACGGGAGGGACGGAGGTGTAATAGCTTTGGTGGGGTGGGCTCGTATCACCATCTCGTGGCAGTAACCTTGTGCTCGCGGAGTGCAGAGCGTTTTTTCACGTTTCTTTATCATATCGTGCGTATGCTAACAGCCGACACGCCGACGCGCAGACACGGCGAACCCGGTCGCGGCCGCGGCTGCGGGAAGGTAAGACAATATGAACGGGTTTGCCCGTGGTCAGTTCTCTTGCCAGAGAGTGCGCCGAGTATAATTTCTTTCGCTCTTTTTACCGCCATTTCGTTCGCGTGTCGTACGTTTTAACTCGACCGATGTTCCTTCGACGCTCTCCGAGCGGATGTATATTCTTCTCGAGTTTCGAGCCCAGTTCTCCTCGTACTTTAACGTTGGAACGTGGCGGCTGATTGTTGTCCTTTTCTAGTTTCTAATTTCTAATTTCCAGACGGAACTTTTTCCAGACAGACATTTGGGACGCGACTCGAGGAACGCTCGACGACATCGCGGCGTAAACGAGTAAACGAGAATATTCCGCGCGCGAACGATAAAAAGCGTAAGCCGTTAGTATCTATCGTCGGAACGTTTGCACAGTGGATCAGCAAGGTATTAACGCGCCGATAATCGCGCAACCTTGACCGAGTGCACGACCGATTGCTGAATCCTCGACACTGGAGACGACCCTGAAGCATTCGCATAACAGCGTACAAATCACGGACGAAGGACAAAGAAGTTGATGTCCTTCGGTTCCCATAGCCTGGCTCGAACAAAGTTTTCGCCAAGTATTGCGTTGCTCGCTTTTCGCCCCTCCTTTTTTTTCTCTTTCTCTCTCTCTCTCTCTCTCTCCATCTCTCGCTCCATCTCTCGTTTCTTTTAATCGTGGGACGACAATTCGCGCGACGAATGAACGGACGGTGTCGAAACGGAGCGTTATCGAAAGAAAGGGCCGCGCGACGGTCTCCCGCGATCTCTAATTTATTTCAATAACGAGCACGCGATGACTCGGGAGAGAAAGAGAGGCTGAGTCGTACACGGAGGCTTGGACGGAATGCCGCCGACGCCAGCGTATTGTCGGAGGTCAGGTTCAGCAGCCACGATGCGTTCGTTCCCTCGCTTCTTCGCCGCGTCCCTCGTTTCGGCCCGGCCACGGTCGAAGAGAAAAGAAAAGGGGTTCGAAGCCGAAAATATCGAGCCGCTCGGAGTAGAATAGGACCGTTTGGCACCGCGAAAAATCAGCAAACTCGCGTGTCAACGACCTCGTTTCCCGCGCTACCAGTATACAGGGTGTGTATTCTGTAACATGTGGTCGCGCGATCTCTCTCGTACGCGCATCGAGCCGGCCAGAAGCGAAAGAAAAATCGTCTGGATTTTACGATTAACGGTTCGTCCATCGAAAGTAGGATTGGAACGAAACGGAGCAACGAATCGCGGTGGAAAGGGAGTGGACCACGAGTCGATTCGTGGACACGGGTTAGACTTACGTTCGGTATCGATGGGGGTAAAGAGGGGGTCGCGGGGTGCGTTTCAAGCGAGTTTAGCAGCGATTCGGAGTAAAGCTGCGTTCGACCGACGATACGTCCGAGCACCGTTTACAGTACTCCTAGAAGAGAAGGCTGGATGCTGCTCGTTGCATCCTGCATATATGTATGTTTTATGTCAGCGTGCATTCTGCATTCGCGCCGTTGCCACGTCTGGTGGCTCTCCTCGGCTCTTTCTCTTTCTCCCTTTTCAATCTGTCCGAGTCTCAGCCGGCGTCCCGTCTCTCTCCCTTTTCACGTTCGCCTCCTCGCCCTCTTCACCCCCTTGCTCGCCGCGTGCCACCAACGCGGCGGTGACTGTGTTTCTTGACATTTCTCGAACCGCCGTCGAATTGTTCGATCCGCGACGGGGAAAAGGAGGAGAGAAAAGAAACGAAAAGAAGCGAGAAGAGGGAACGCGACGAGACGACTAGGCGCGAGGCGAGCGTGGTCTAGGGTGTTTTTGCGCGGGGTGCAACGCGAATCGCGGTTCCCCACCGCGGCGGGCAACGAAATTTCCCACGGCTCGCGCGCCACCAAAGGGTCGAGTTTTTGCCGGCAACTGAATTTTTCTTTGAACGCCACGTCGCGATCTGCATACGCGCTATCTCTCTCCGTTTATCTGCTCTTTTCCTACCAGCGCTCGGTCTGTTTCCGTCTCCCTCCATCTCTCTCTCTCTCTCTCTCTCTCTCTCTCTCTTCTATCGGCGAACAAGCTCTCCGCCTCTCCCTCTTTCTCTCAGCCACATGCAAATGGTGTTTCTCCATCTTAGAGTCGCTTTCCTCGCGACCGTGGCTCTCTCGAGCTCGCTGAAAAATGCCTCGACGCGCTGCTACGTGTACGAGGAGAGGATCGGTGCACGAAATTGTCGGCGACGCGTTTCACGGCGAGCTGGCCTCCGCGTTGGAGCAGGTCGTGGTTACACCCCGAAAACGAGGAGGAAAAGCGACGAATCGACGACAAAGTCCGATCGGGCGGTCGATTTACAGGACGAAACGAGAAGGGAGGCTGGCTGCGTTCGATTTCGAGAGAGAGCGGTAGCGTGGAACAAGCCGCGAGAAGTGTACGTTTCTCCCGTTGGGGGAGACGAAAGGATCTTTCTCCCGCGAGATACGTTGACTTCGCGGCGATCCAGTTGGCGGTGTTTCGCGCTCGAAGGAGCGCGTCGTCCTCGTTCTGGAATGCGTAAGCCGGCGTACGCGATTCCTCGGAAGGACGGTTCTGACGGAATCGGTTGTTCGCTCGCGCACAAACAGAGGCGAGACGCACGTGGATGGCTGGTCCGTCACCGACGCGAACGCTTTTTTCTCCCGTTTCCCTCGTACACGCGACGGTCCCGCGTCGAGGATTATTATTCCGCGATGGTCGGTGGCACCGCGCGAACCGGAGACCGCGACCGCCATCCAATTGGGTCCTCCGCCTTCGTTAGGGTAAATAGGAAATAGGTTGGCCGCGACCGGTTAGAAGAGTAGTAGTATGTCTCCTTACCTCTCGTGCACGGTTCTCTAGAGTAGGTGGATCACAGTTAAAACGCGGTGGTAGGAGCTAGGTAAAAAGATCACAAAATATGGCACACTGTTGCCCGAGTTCATCGTTCGGCACTTCGCGGCGCGGTCGCTTACTGGTGGGGGCGGCGAAGCACGGCCGGAGGAGAACGACGAAGGAGATGCGGAACGAAGGGAGCCAGCAGACGCCGCGGATAGAGTAAGAAAGGAACCCACTCACTGCGGGGACACTGGAATCGACGACGAAGAGGAGAGAGGACACAGGACGAGAAAAGGAGCGTGTGTACCACACACCGGTGGCGAACGGTACAGACGGGATAGACGAAGAGAGGATCGGTACGCGCGCGCTGTCAGCTGTCAATGCCGCGCACGTTGTCACTCATCTTGCGTGGTTTTTCGTCGCGTCCCGATTATCCGATCTTTCCTCGATGCCCACCTCCTGATAACGGATCGACATTCCTGTGCCCACTGTGCGTGCGTGTCCTTCCTGGGCCCCACGGTCCCACCGTTTCCAATCGCCAATCGGAACCGACACGTTTTATGGGACGTACGTTTAACGGATGTCGTTGTTTCCGTCCTCACCGATCTTTACGATTTCGTCGACGGGGAAATAGTTACGGTTTCGAGAGGGGGAGGGGGAGGAGGTGCAGCAGCAGGAGGAGAAGGAGGAGGAGGAGGAGGAGGGTATGGAAAATCTTGTCACAGGTCGTCGTCTTGGTCTTCGTCTCCGTCTCCGTCTCCGTCTTCGTCTTCGTCTTCGTCTTCGTCTTCGTCTCCGTCTCCGTCTTCGTCTTCGTCGTCGTCGTAGTCTTCGTCGTGGTCGTCGTCGTCGTCGTCGTGGTCGTCGTCGTCGTGGTCGTCGTCTTCGTCGCACTCTCGCCTCCCCGTGTGCGTGTGACGCGGTGCGCGCGTGGTGTCGCGTGAAGTTGGTCGTGCGTGCGCACCTTGTGCTTCGTTAAAGAGTCTTTTCCGTATAAAATGCTGGGGCGCCGGCGAGAATCGGCCTGCCCGCCGCCGCGTAGGCTTCACGCCGGCGTCCTCGCGGCCGATTGGCCGGATACCAACCGGTGGGGGGCACTGGCGCGAAGGTCCGAAGGTAGAACGCTCGCCTCGAGAAGCTACCAGAGCGGATCCACGAGAGTACGGAGTGGGGTTGCGCCTTTACTATCCCGCTAACGCGAATCGCGTACGTTTTACCTACGCCGCGGCTAACAGGGGTGATCTTTTTCGGCTACGCGGGGCTACCGACGAAATAGGTCGAGCAACGGACCGTGGACCACGAGCCTGGCCACGGTCGGACTCGGCCCACCCCCCGTTCGACGACAGGTTTCGGCGTCGAGCAGAAAAATCTGCGGCTCTCCCTTAAAGTCGAGGCGTTCCAAAGTTACGCCAAGGTTTCTCCCGTCTCGCGACGGGAATGAAACACAGGAGACGAAAGAGAGAAAGAAAGTCGAAGGTTCCGAGGAGCGGTGCGTCGGGTGTCTTTCTTCCTCGCCAGGCCCACTTTCCCGGCCCCCCTTCGCCGCCACAATGCTCGTTGTCTTTCTTTCGCGAGAACTTCTCGTCCCGATCTCTTGGCCTGCTCGCGTTCCTTCTCGCTCCCTCCGGCTCGTTCTCTTCTCCCGTACGACGCGTTGCTCGAGACCGACCAGGCTATTCACCCACGCATGCACGAGATGACGATGACGATGACGCCGGCCGTTCGCCGCTGCAACGTGTGCACCGCGAGCGCGCTCTTTGCTCTTTCGTACGCTTTATGGAAGATGAACGTGTTCCTCCGGAGAGGAGAAAAGGAAACACCGCCGGTCGAAATTCCTCAACGGTCGCGCGATCCAGGCTCGCGACGTCCCAGCAGCGGATCGCGAGTTTCGCGGCGTCCACCTTTTCGGAGATCGTCTCGATCGCCTCTCGATCGAACAGAGTTTTCTCTGCTCACCATTTTACCGGCCTTGCAATCTATGCTGCTGACATTGGCACATTGCGATTGCACAGCCCCGCTGACCCAGATTCCGGCACGGTTATTTTTTCCACGCGGCCGGATTTTTGTTATCTCTCTTGTTTCGCTCTCCGTCACCCGCGATCCTCGCCTCCCCACGACTTTCCGCTCCCCTTCGCGACTCGATTATTCATCATCTTCAAAGCGGTCGGGCTTTTTTTCTTTCTTTCTCACGCTCGCTACGCGTCCAACTTTGTCGTCCAACCCCTCGCGTCGCCAGAAACGAGCGGCTCTCATCAGTATTTCAACGACCGATGAATTCTGCAACTCGCCCCCGACGCGTCCCCTCGGCTCCTTAAACGGGATCGCGTTTCCATTTGAATTTTTCCTCCGATCCGCTGGCGCTTGGAACTCGCGCTGCGAGCATCTCTCCCGTTCGGCACTCTCTCGCCGGCTGTGTAGCGAGATATAAATTTCTTACGAGTCGAGGCAGCGAACGGGAGGCGCCTAAAATCGACGCTCGAACGATACGCGGGTGGGCGCCCGCGGTCTTCCATGCACGCCAGTCGATTGATCCCGAACCGTGTATCGATTCGAGTTTACAACCTAAACTCTCACCCCCCTCTCAGTTTGAGCCAACGCGGACGATTCCTCATGTTTTTCGCGCGACACGGGCCGAAGCATCGCTGCGGACGCGGCGTTTCGCCGGAAGAGGGACGGTGCGTCCGGGTTCCCCGTACGGAGCAGCCGTGACGCGGCCCGGATCCTGACCTACGACTACGTTTCAGGGGAGCAGGCGAATTTTGTCCGAAAGTCAACGCGAACGAAAGAGCGGATTCGCGGACCTTCGAGGTCAGAGGGGCTGCAGTGGGGATCGGCGTCGGTGGTACCCGAAGAGGGGATCCGAAGGAGGTGGTAGATATGGGCGAAGACTCTCGAGGGAGTAGGAGAGAGTCGACGGAGGATACGGTCTAGCGGAGGAGGACCAAGCGACAGGCCGGCACGGCCGGCTGAAGAAGAGAAGGGAAGAGAAGAGAAGAGAAGAGTAGAGTAGAGTGGAAGAAGAAGAAGAAGAAGAAGAAGAAGAAGAAGAAGAAGACGACGACGAAGAAGAAGAAGAAGATGAAGAAGAAGAAGAAGGGGGCTGATCTACCGGCAATATACACACAGAGCCGCACAGACCACGGCAAAACTCGGCAGTTTTGCTGTTCGATTTTGCAAACTTATATTTAGAAGGGCAACGATCTTTTGCCGCGGCAGCTCGAACCAGAGGAGAGGAAAGGCTCTCGTGACCGGCCGCCGAGATTTCTCAACTCCGCGCAGAGAGTCTGCCCTGGCGTTTCGTCGTTTTGCATTTTCCTCGGTTTCCCGCCTTCCCGTTCTTTCTCGCACGCTTTCTTCGATCGCGCCGCGAGAGAGCTGCTTTGCATTCGACTGGAACCGCCGCGCGGGCTAATGGCCGTCGCGTTACGCGTCGCGTTTCGTGTTCGCAATAATTACCAGTGGCACGTAGGATAACGGTTGTTTAATATGTTCGTTGTTATACAGGGTGACTCGCGGCTAAGCGGCTCGCGCAAACGGATCCGCGGACGATCTCCGCGGGGACGGAGATTAGCCGGAGAACGACGTCTAGCGAATTTGGAAAATCTCCCCGGACGTTTTCGGACCGCGCGAACATCGCGCATGACCGCCCCTGTGAATGTAATCTTATCGTGGAGAGCGATGCGGTGAACGCGACTGCAGAACAGAACGGAGTCAACGAACGATAAAAAAAACCGCGTAGCCATACGCGCGACACAAAGAATAAACTCTGTTCCGTGCACCTCGCCCTCCCTTTTTCCTCTCCGTTCCGTAACTCCGTCCCGCTTCAACTCGTCGCCGCGTGCGATTCTTCTTCCCGGTCGCAACTTTGCAGCCGTATGTGGGCGCGCGCGATACCTCTCTCTCTCCCTCTTCCCCGATCGTTCGTTCTCCCGTTTCTTCTTTTTCCACGGCGACCGCGCTTGGGGTAGGTCATGGCGGAACCGCGCGAGCGAATGACGTGGAAGCGGAGAAAAAAGAAGAGTAAGAAAGAACTCTGCGTATACGCGTGACTTCTTCGCGACGCGTACTTTTCTCCTTCGCTTTCGGCGGCCGGCTACTTTAACCAGATATTCATCATCGCGGCTAACGCTGTCGTCCGGTTTTCCACGATTTTTCCGCTCCCCCCTCGCCGTTCCCCTACGCGCAGGAAATGAGATTCGTTCAGATCCGAGCCGATATCCCACGCGGACGAGCTCTTCTTGGACTGTTTCTTTCTGCCTCGAATAGATATTCGACGATTAGAGTTTCTTTGAAATTTCACTATTTACGTATCTCGGATTCGCTAGAGTCTCTCGGCGAAGATCGAACAATTCGATTAGGGAGGATCTTAACAGCCGGCACGGGGCCGGCCGTTATTGTTAGCGATCATGCGATCCGAAAATCATAGAAAATTACTGAAAAGCCAGGAAACTTTGTACGTACCGAACGGGGCAGAAGGTATGGTTGCCCCTGGACTTGAGATGTCGTAATTTTGCCTTCGCCATAACGGCTACGCGGCACGGAAGTTCTCTCTGTTCCCTCTTACCGGCCTTCTATATCTTTCATACTCGCCGTTTTCTTCATTCGACTCGAAACAGAAGCGCTCTAGCCCCGCTCAACCGCCCCTTACCCGTAATAGTAGAAGGGTTAGTGAAACAATGGCGCAAGCGCGAACACCGTTATTTAAATAATACGATGGAACCTCTCCGGGGTTGGATGCGAAGGAAAACAAAAAAAAGAAAACAAAAAAAATGAAAAACGAGAGCTGCCTGTTGAAGGGGTCGCGAAACCGAACGTGAGAAAGCGCTTCGAGAGGCGTCTCGCGTTCTAGAAATCGACCGCCGCTCTTCGTCGCGATCGAACATCGTCGATAGAGATCCGTGATGGATGCAAAAGTCTCCGTTCCGTAACTTTTTCACCGTCCATCCGAGTCGTTCGCCTTGTTTCGCCACCGAGTTTCCGCAAGTATCGATCTCCCTCTCTCGCTCTGCCTCTTGACAGAGCGGCCCGCGCACCCTTTCCTTTCGTCGTCTTCATCTTTTCCCCGTGGCGCAGTTCCGGTTTAGGCAGCTGTCGCCGATTGAGAATCGGGCCTCCACCGGATCGGTCAAGGGTAAGCGGCCGTTATGGCCCCGCGCTCTCTCTCTCTCTACCTTCGACGGTGAACCGGTTTAACCGAGCCGGGGTGCGAACGGGTGATTCGGAGGGCAAGAGTCGGCGCAAAAAATTCATTTGAATCGCCTGAGGGTCGTTCAGAGGTGTCGAAATAATTGGATTTTAATTTCCGTCCCGGCGAAAGAACAAAAACACTACATATGCCGCGCGTATCCCGGCTCTCCCCGATCGAGAGCGAGCCAACCATGAGAATCGCTCGTCGACGAGTGTTTGTACAACGTTGCGACGCATTAATGTTTCTCGACTTTCCATCTTCTTTTGCGCGCCCTTTTGTTTTCCCACGCTAACCAGCCCCGCCGCCGTTCCCCCTGGCGGGGTCCGCACGGAATCGTCGCCGGATCGATCTCGATCGCGAGGCTCGATCGCGAGCCAGCGAAGTCAATTAAGCGGCGCACCGCGTCGCTTTTAACGTTTTGTCGCGGGAACGGACCGGAGAACGGACGCGCGCTCTCCCGCCACGATGGGAGGATCCATCGGCTACACGGGGACGACCCCTTCACAAAGGAGGCGAACGTTTTAATTAAATCCAGGCAAAACGTGAAAACTTCGCCATCGCGCGGCGTTTTTGCGATTTTCCGAAAGTTTCGCCTCGCCGCGACTCGCTTTCAAGGTGGCGATGGACGAGGGTGCCCGGTACCGCTTCCGAGGAGCCACCACTCTTCCGCCTGCCCATTCATCCCCTCGCAGTTAACAGGGAATAAAAGAAGTCGCAAAAACAAAAGAGCGCCACGGCTACTTAGCGAAACAAATTGTTGCTTTGCTACTCGGGAGGGGAATTTAAAAGTTTTCCCAAGAAGCCGCGTTTCTCTCTTTTTACTCGCCTCGTCTTGTCTTTTTTTTTTCGTTTCTTCGTTCCTCGGAGTCGAAGAACGGACAGAGTCGAACTGGATTCACGGCTCGTTAGCGGTGCCTCGTTTCCCCTCCCCCTTCCGTTCATTTCGGTTCTGCCTCGTAAAAGGACAAACGCCATATACGCGCGGAGTCGTACTATCGATCGCGACGAAGTGTCCCATTAAATCGGTTGCGTCGTGCGTGGAATACGCGCCGCGGAACAATTAAACGCGGTATTGTCTCGCGGGCCACGGAGGTACCGTTGGCCAAGACGCTCCCGGTCATCTACCTACGGATTCTTGCCCGTGAAAAAAATCCCGCCTCCTTCGATCCTCCCGCGAATCAGTTGGATCGATCTCGAACCGCCACGGCGGTCAACGTTTCATCGACGATGAGCGTCGGGTAGCGTCGTTCGTGGATGCCAGCCGATCGGCTGTGCGTTGACGTTTTAACGGGTAGAAAAGAAAAATAGGCGGCCAAAGAAATCACAGAGTAACACGAATACACGCACGTGGAGCATGCCAGTGTTTGGGTGAGAAATAATCAACGAAAAAAAATGCGAGAAAAATAAAACGACGAGGTACAGAGAGATCGAAAAAAAAAAAACATAGAAAGGAGAGAGGGTGACTCTTGCCTCCCTCTCCCTCTCTCTCTCTCTCTCCCTCTCTCTTGGAGAAAACCTGTCGAAAACGAAAACGAAGCATCGCGCGAAACCAAAGATGTAATACGTGCGGGAGCGACACTTAGTGTGAAATGGAAAAGTCAAAAGGAAGTAGACAGAGAGAGAGAGAAAAAAAATACACGTCGGTCCTGTGTATACGATTTGGCGAAAGACAAAAAAAAAGAAAAGAAAAATGTAACAAGTTGCAGGAAGCTGTGTACGTGTGACGAGGAGAAATAATAAGGGGATTTTGAACGGGCTGAGTGTTCAACTCACTCGTTGCAGGGTGGACCAGCATTCCTCGAGGGTGCGTTCGTTGATGTTGCCCATTCCTCCGCCTCCGCCGGCGCCTCCCGCACCTCCGAGTCCCGCCGCAGAGGCACGAGACTATCGGGCAAGACAGGAGGCTCGTGTTAGTTTACTTTTCTCTGTCCTCTCTTCTAGCCGGCAATACTACAAAATCGCTAACTTTTCCTAGCGAATGAGAAGCGCTAACTTAGAATAATTCGTGCAACTACCCCTGATTCGACGAGATGCGTAAAACTGCGCTCGTCCCTCCCCATCGCGGGGGAAGGAATTATTGCCGCGAGCGCGGTTGCGTCTGTTCAACGCGAAAACTGAAAGAGATTAGAGGAATCTGGCAGAGGAAACGG
This sequence comes from Xylocopa violacea, assembly GCA_963969225.1. Classification (NCBI taxonomy): domain Eukaryota; kingdom Metazoa; phylum Arthropoda; class Insecta; order Hymenoptera; family Apidae; genus Xylocopa; species Xylocopa violacea. The sequence continues at coordinate 31,424,145 of CAXAJV010000004.1, forward strand.
TCGAACATCGTCGTCGAAAAGAGCCGAGCATTCGTTAAGCGCGCTTCTTCAACTGTTTCCTTTACCAATTTTTACGCGGCTCTTCGTCGCCGTCGTCGTCGTCGTCGACGCGTTCCTTCAAATCGCATCGCGTTAAATTGTATCCAGCAATCTCGAGAGTAATTAAAAGTAATTAACCCCCTACATGAAAAAAAAAAAAAAAAAAAAAAATAGAAAAAAAATAAAAAATAGAAAAAGCTGAAAGGGATTCCGATTCCTATTAGCGGCGAGACCGACTCATATCTGCGGGGATATATTTACTGTAGTTTCCTCGTATCGAAGCTCGCGGACTGTGGCATCGCAGAAGCACGCCGCGATATTTTCTCGAGAACATCTTCTCGGCGTACCGTATGACGTATGCGTATAGTATTATCTGTGTTGCGCGGGTCAAGAACCCCGAGAGACTACGTATCTGCATCTCCCCGCATCGGTGTGCGTGGGCCGCGTTTGCATTTGTGGCCCCGTGACTCTAATGTGTGCGTGGCTGGCTGGTTACTCGCCTGCTAGCTGGTGCGCGCGGGCGCGCGAACATTCACTCTCTCTTGCTCTCTCTCGCTCACTCTCTTTCTCTCACTCTCCCTCTCTTGCTCGTTCCGTCCCGTTCGTGCGTGTATATGTTACACCGCGCGCGCGTCCGTGTGTGTACCCGTACGCGTGTCGAAGTACGCGATGTGGTAAGTCAACGTATTCCGATGTGCGTGAACCATGGTCAGTGTATCTCGGTACAGTCGCAGATTCAAACAGTCAGCGAAATTGTCGGCGATGTAGCGCGATTTATTGAAAGTCATCCAGTTAAGCCGATACCGACGTTTTCGTCGTATCCTGTCGCGCTCCGACAGCTCCGACATCTTTCTCTATGTCTTTGGTTTCTTTCCTTCTTTTCGTTTCGCTTCGTTTTCTTTTTTTTTCCCCCTTTTTTTTTGCTCCATCCACGGACGAGATCGAGATCGTCTTTGGATCGTTTTTCGGTTTGAGACGAGCCGCGGACGAACGTTTCGTTTAGGTGGTTTGGGGTAGGCACGCGTACGCGGAAACTGGAAAATCGGTGCTGGGATCGTCGCGTAGAATAGAACGAGCGAGTCGGGAATAGAAGATTCCACGAGCTCGAAAGACGAGACGCGCGTATTTTTCTCCGCTGGTAGAAACTGTTTGAAAGTATTGTCCGGCGTCAGTCGGTCCAAGTGAATGACCCTATTTATCGGCGCATTATGCACTTTTATCGTGGTTGCCTCGTCCCAGTTATTTATCTCTTCTCTCCGCAGTTACGAACGAGGGAAGCCTAACCGAGATCGAGAAAAATAAAAGCGACAGAGGGAAAAAGAAAGATGGAAAGAAAAATAGAAAGAAGATAGGAAGGAGCAAAAAGAAAAACGAAACGAGAGAGAAAGCATTAACCGTAGCCGTTCCCGCCCCCATCGAATCGTGAACGCATTCTCACCTGCAGCTCGTTGACGAGTTTCTCCGTCAGGCTGGCGTCGTGGGAGTCCTGGCTGGTCGCACCCGGACTCAGCATCGAGTTCTGGGAGTTCTGTTGCTGGTTGGTCGACATGTTCATACCGGCGAGGGCGCCGTTCTGCGCGATGCTGCCGGCCATGTTGAGCGCCTGTTGTTGCAGATTCTGCGTGAGGTTCTGGGCCTGCTGTTGCAAGTTCTGCGTGAGGTTCTGCGCTGCCTGTTGCTGCAGCGCCTGCTGGCTCAGACTTTGGCCGAGGTTCTGCGTCAGATTTTGGGCCTGTTGCTGCAACGTCTGCGACAGATTCTGCGCCTGACTCTGGATGTTCTGTTGCAGGTTCTGGCTGGCCTGGCTGAGATTCTGCGGCTGGTTGAGCAGCTGTTGTTGTTGCTGCGGCGACAGGCTCGGCGTCAAACTTTGCGCGAGGTTGTGCTGCAAAGTTTGCCCGAGGTTCTGCTGCATGTTCTGCGTCAAGGCCTGAGTCAACGCCTGTCCGAGGTTCTGATTGAGCGCCTGAGCCGCCTGGACCGCCTGAACGGCCAGCGACGGGCTCGAGGCCTGCGACATCGTCTGCTGTGCCTGCGCGAGGCTGTGAAGGCTCTGGGCCATGCTGGACGCGATGGCACCCTGATGGTCAGCCTGCGGCGAGGGCGTCGTCGGAGCCGGCGAGGACTGATGCTGGCCACCCTGAGGCGTCTGCTGGCCCATCGACATGGCGTGCTGTTGTTGCTGCTGCTGCATCTGTTGCTGCGGACTAGCGGTCTGGCCTAAGCCCGCGTTCGCGGTCTGCTGGACCTGCGAGACGTTGCTCTGCTGTTGCTGCTGCTGCTGCTGCTGTTGTTGCTGCTGCTGCTGTTGCTGGCCAAGCGGGCTGTGCATCTGTTGCACCTGCTGCTGGTGTTGCTGTTGTTGCGTCGAGTTCGAGATCGGGCTGTGCTGTATCCCCGGCGAGTGCTGGGGCGGCCCCCGTTGCGGTTGATGCCAGTACTCGGACATCTTGAAGACATGCTGTCGCAGCGCGTGGAGGTTCGCGGCCGCCGTCGTGACGGCCGAGGCCTGGACCTCCATTGGTTCCGGCTCGTTCTCGAGGTCCGGTTCCGGCGAGCTGCAAGGGTCCTCGTCTTCCTCCTCGTCCTCCCTCTCGGTGATATCCTCGTCGTCCTCGTCGTTGATCTTGATGACTATATCGGTCTCGGCCCCGGCCGATCCTCCTCCAGCAACACCAGCAACACCACCGCCACTTCCACCGCCGCCGCCACTTCCGCCACCGCCACCGCCACCGCCACCTCCACCGGCTCCACCGCCACCTCCTCCACCTCCTATCCCACCCCCCGAATCGCCAGAGTGGAGATGATTCCCGGGGTGATGCTGATGATGATGATGATGCTGTTGAAGGTGATGGTGTGGACGCGACTCCGGATTTTGGCCCTGTTGCTGCTGATGTTGCTGCTGCTGCTGCTGCTGCTGCTGCTGTTGTTGCTGCTGCTGCTGCTGCTGTTGATGGTGATGCTGTTGCTGGTGGTGGTCCAAGCCAAAGTCGGATTGGGCTTGCGTCTGGGCACGTAGGTCCAGGGCCGCCGTCGCGTCCGAAATTTTGAGGCCTTCGCGAGAAGCCCGGGCTACCCCCTTCCGGCGCAGCTTGCCCGCTTTTTCGCACCCCTTCCGGTAAGCAGCTCGACGGCCGGCACACTTCCGCGCTCGCCGCCGTTCCTTCCTATCCTCCTCGACGCTGTATCGCGGTCTCCTTTAGCCCAGGACCGTCTTACGGACAACGATCCTCTACGCTCGCGACGTGGGCGGCGGGCAACGTCAGTTACTCGCCACCTGCTTCGACTTCCCGGGCCTGCTGCTGCTGCCTCCCGCTACTTGGCTCATGAAACTCTTTCCCTCGATACACCTCTGCCCCCCTTTTTTTCCTCGCCTCTTCTTCGCCCGCTTCTCGCTCCGGTCCGACGATCCTCTCGGTTCGCCTCTCTCGCTCGTCGCGCCTACGGTTCGCCACTCGTCTCGTTCGTGCACACCAACGATCGGTACACCCGTTCGCGATCGATGGCTCCTCTTCCACTTTTCGCGGTCTCACCACGATACGTGTACTACTCCCGTAACTCTCGATCACCGATTCCTTTTTATCGATATCCGTCACCGCGCGTCTCTGTACCCGTTACGCGCGTATCCGCGGTTCGGTGGTTCCTTGCACTTTGTCTCGTCTTCTTCTTCTTCTTCTTCGTTCAGCTCCTCCTTCCTCTGGTCTGCATTTAACCCTCGATACGTCTCTCTTCTTCTCCTTCTACGTGTATTTCGCGTGTGTGTTTGCGTGTGTGTGCGTGTGTGCGTGTGTGTGCGTGTGTGCGTGAACGTGTCCGTTCAAGACTGTTTGTGCGTGACTGATGAATTGATGCGCGCGCGAACGGACGTCCTCCAACAGCGGAGAACACCCTATTTCTTTGTCCTATCTAACTTAAAGTCTATCATACACTTAAGTTCAGGTTAAAATTCAGGATTGCCCAGCCCGGACGGTGTGAACGAGAAGGACAGTCCGTGCAGACGCGAATCTCTCTCGATCGAAGTACGTCGTAGCCTTCTATGCTGCCGGGTGAGAAATCGCACTCGTCGATTCGATACTGCTCGTCCCGTTTTGCCCTGAGTAGTTAGTAGCCCCGTTAATGTCGATGTTCGTGTTCGTGTGTGTGGATGTGTGTACGTGCGTACGACCGTGCGTGCGAGCCCTTCCGTCCGTCGAAATCGTTGAAAAGAGACTCGCCCGTCGGCTCTCGTGTGATACGTCGTGTGATTTATTCGAACCGGGACGGCAGTTCTTCTATCTCTCCGAGGATTTCGGTCACTCCGTCTGCACAGTGCGCCGTCGAAGATGCTGGTAACGTCTTCCGTTTTTCAAATTCGCGTCCGTTCACGATTCCTCCTCGAAATGCGACTCTAGGGTTTTTAACTCTTTAAAAGGAATTCTATTGGATTATCGATTAACCGCTCATCGTTACCGATATCGTCGATGGTAGTTGTGGTTGCTTCTTATTATCGTTTAGGTTTAATAATATTGCACTTGGGTACACTCGTTTTTTGAACACACTGAAATATATATGTATGCGGCGCGAGGTTCTCTCTAACGAGCTTCTTCTCTTCTATCCCCTCTTCCCTTCGTCCTTTCTCTAACGATATTTCACTTGCTTCTTCACACCCCTTCCTCTTCTGCTTCTTCTTCCTGTTCTTCGTCTTCTTCTGCTGCTGCTGCTGCTGCTGCCGCTGCCGCTGCTTCGGATCTATCCCTATTCCAGATCTTCGTTTCTTCTTCTTTTCTTCTACCGCTTGTTCGTCTCCTCTCGCTCTCTCGTTCACTTTCCCTCTATCCCTATCTCTCACGTTCTCAATCTTGATCACACTTCTGCCTATCTCTAACTTCGCTCCGTTAAGTCACTTCCGTCGCAAACCCCGCTTCTACGCGTCTCGCATTCGCTCTTCTTTTACTCTTGTGTTCCTCCGCTTCTTCTGCTTTGCTCGTCTTATTCTGCTTCTTCCGCTTTGTCCAGTCTTCCTCTCCTGCGCGGGAATCTCTTGCTGCAACGCGTCTCCCGCTCGAAGCTGCAATTCAGAAAGAAAACGCTATTTTTATGCCGCACTAGCTCTCACTCGGTACCCGATTCTCTACGCATGCAACTAGAAGACTATCGTTCGCGGATCGAAACGTTTCCGACAGGCTACCGGCGAACGCGATCCGTCGAGCAACTCTGGCTCCTCCGACTCGAGACACACGTTTTGACACTCGCGACGGAAACGCGCGATTTCAATCTCTCTGCCGGAAGGAACGATCGAGGGAACTTTTGGACGTTCGTCTGGAAAAATCAGGGTTGTCACTTTGGATCGGAACGTGTTTAGGTTCGCACTACTGATCGAGCTTCGCATCTCTGCTACACGATTCCCTTCAGCTGCGTTACGATCGGAGTCCTGTTAGGAACGCTTCTTCACGAGAACACGTGAGCCGGGAAACGTCTTGCCGTCGCGTCACATTTCACCAACCAGCGAGGAAATTCGCGTCACCGTGCGACGCACGTTTGCGAAAGAAAAGGGAAAACAATCGTTTCATTTTTTTTCAATCGGTCGTCCGATTTTTCGCGAGCCACTCGTGTTTTATTCACATCGGAACACCGATCCAGTTCGCGGTTCAAACCGTACATCCATCAGCGATCCGACGAGTCCTTCTCACCTTCCTCTCTCTCTCTCTCTTTCTCGTATACCGGAATTAATTAGTTCGACAGGAACGAGTTGCACGCGACTCCGCCGCGAGTTATTAAAATTCTCTGTCACGAGGACGTACGACGCGTCGAAAGTTTGGCGAGCGAAGGCTAACAAAAATTCCCACCCGGTTAATTTTACACCGCGAAACGTTTTTCGACCGCGACGACGACCATCCGAGATCGAGGGTGGCCACGGAACGAGCGGTAGTTTCGTAACGACGACACACTGGACAGGAGAGAAGACGGTGTCTCTCATCACCTTCGAAAGAGACGTCAGCATCGTTCGTTGCGTGGACAGTTTTTTTTTCTTTGGTTAATCGACGCGTCTAATCGTGGCCGCGCGATTCGACGGAATCGCGATCACCGCGAACCGATCGGTCGGAATTGTCGGCGGGTCGTTCGACCAGCGACGAGGCAACGGTAATTGTCCCGGTAATTCGTCGACGCGGCTTTTTCCGTTCGTTCGGCCGCATCTTAACAAGGCACTCCATTTCCGGCCTGGTGCCGGGGATTAAGAAAGGATCGAGCCGTCTACGATCGCGACGAAACACTGCAGACGACGATGACGTGTACCGGGCATGTCAGGGAAGCGAGATGGAGGGGGTGGATCAGCGGTGGTTGGTCGAAAGAGGGGAAAACTGACCAAAATCACGGTGGAAAAAAAGAAAGCGTGTACGATCGAGGGGATACAGCGGGCACGCGTTCCCGTCAGCGTGCACCGGGTGAACGAGGCAGAGTCACTCGGTGGTTTCCATTTTTCAAAGTCCCGCGGCGGGTCGAGGCACTGAGGAGAACACGCGGAGAGGAATATCACGGAATCGAAGGAAAAATCCAAGATATCCCTTTAGGATCCCGATCGAATGGAAAAGTTGTGGACCGTGGCCAGAGATTGGCGATCGTCGTCGATACGGTTGGAAGATCGCTCGAGGAAAACGATGATCGTGTAAACGCACTTGGTCGACTTCTCTCCTCGCAGCGTGCAAAGTGTGTCTGTCAGGCAAGACCGTGCGTCGGTTCCCAGTATCCCGTTTGCAGTCACGAAGACGAAGATGTGCACCACGACGTCGACGACGACGACGACGACGACGACGACGACGACGACGACAACTACAACGATAACGACGACGACGACGACGACTCCACGACGACGACAACGGCGCGTGTATACGATCGAGGAAAAAGCACTCTCCTCTTCCGCGTTCTCGAGTCCTTGACGGAGGAGGAACCGAAACTGACTCGGGTCTGCGGCTCGCGAGAAACGCTAAGTCCTTCTCCGTCGGGGGCCGGTGGTGGCGCGCTTCTCAGACCGCGTGCGTCTGACTAAAAGCCACCCCCTCGTGCCTTAAAGAACGCGTGTTCGGGTAGGGGCGTTGTCTTAGGTGGTGCGCGGTCGCGAAATTTCTGGCTGCCTCCGGCACCCTTTGCCAGTTCCCTTTTCCGTCTAAGAGACTCGCGAGCGAGGGTCCTTAGGACCTGGGCCCCAGCCCAGGTCACCCTCGACCGGCGTCCGACCCTTGACCAGTCCTCCCACGACCAAAATCTACCTCCGAGAGGACGAAAAACTGAGCCTGCCCTAGGACAGCAGTTTTCAAGCCACCCCTCTTTTCCTTTGCCCCCACCACAACGAGCTACGACGAGGCGCGCGCTGTCTCCCCCTTTTCCTCAACACTCTCGGCCACCCCTCTCGCCCTCTTCCTTCTGCCCAAGCTACCCGTTTGTGGGTGGGGGACACTCCGCTGCCGACTCCGCCGACGTCTCCTACGGGGGTAGCCTTTCTAAGGGGTGAGAAAGAGAGTGGGGCGTTCTCTCTTTTTCACCTTTCCCTTCTCCGCGTATCACGCTCTTTCCCTTTTTCGCCCGTTTTCCTTCGGCTACTCTACTACCCCTCCCCCTCCCCCGCCACCGACGTATCTCCGTTTCGCTCCAACCCAGACCGAGAACCCGGAGAGCCAGGGTGCAACAACTCTCCGATCATCCTTCACCGTGTACACACCTTGGATATCGTCGCTGCTAGCTGCTGCTAGCCACGAAAACTAGCGTCCTCCGACGCGAGCATGAACGCACGCGGTGGGCGCGCGCGCGCGCGCGCTTCTACTTTTCTTCTCGTTCTTCCAAGATCGCCCTTGAAAATTTCCAGCTCAACGTCGTCACTCCACGGTTGCTTTTCGCCTCTCGCGGAGGCGTTCACGAGCTTGCGTACGTCACGACCGGATGAATTCGACTGACCGAAAAATTGTTGTCGAGGGCTCTCCTATAAGGGGGTGTAGCGGCAGTCTGAGGTACGGATAAAAAGAAGGGGACCGTCGTATAAAAATGGCCTCCTCCCTTATGCTCCGTATGGCCGCACACGCGTGACTAACCAGAACGAGGGGGAGTGGGACGCGCTTTCTTTTTTATCCCTTCCCACTAGCTCGACCCTACGAATCGGATTTTTTTATCGACCGGAACTTTTTTCGCCGTACACGCAAGATAAAACCTCCTCGTCATCGTTAATCGTCTAAATTCGATCCCTAGAGTCTCCGTTCTTAATCTCCCACCCCACGAAAGAACACTGTTATCCCTCTCTCTCTCTCTCTCTCTCTCTCTCTCTCTCTCTCCCTCCGATCGAGATCTCGATCGAAAGATGGATCGTCGACCTCGCGGAGGACGTCGACTTTTCAACGGAGGCGCACCGATGTTCATTTCATAGTCGAGGCTGGTCGATGGTCATCCTACTCGTCTTACGCACCCTCCTCGTCAAATAGACGGCCCCTTCCCTTCATCTCACCCCTTCTCCACGGCCGTCTAACGTGTCCGCCGACCTCCCACCACCGTGTAAGCTTTCCATCCCTTCCTGCCACGATAACGTCTTTCCCCTCTGTTCGTTCTTCAGCCATCCCTCTCTTTCCTTCCCCGGCTGTCACTTACTCTCGCCCGACGCATTCTCCGCGCTCCCGTTCAGTCCGTCCTTTTCCTCTGCCCGCTTTTCCCTACCTTTGCTCGCCCGCTTCCAACCCCCCACCACCAACGCCACGACAACCCCCACGCGTTGCATTTTTACGTCAGTCTCGTCCTTTTTTCCACGTGGCGTACACGTGGAAGTGTGAGTCCGGAGGGCGGAGAAGCGCACCCTCGTTCTTTTTTTCCTTCCTCGTTTCAACCCCCACCGCGGCGCGGTTGCACTCGCCTGCTGTACACAGCATCCACCCTCTCTGCGACGGCCTACCTGCCACGAGGCGAGCCAGCTTTCCACGCTTCAGGTGGATCCCGAATCCCCCCGCAAGAAAGAGTTGAGCCCACCGCGTTGGATTTTTCGTCGTCCACCCTCCCGCGCGCCCCGCGCCACCCTCGAACGCGACACGCACGTGCAAACGTTCAACGGCGCGTAAAGAGCGTGCTCGATGGACCTCGGCGTCTCTGCCGCGCGTGTCGCCTCAAAGAGTGAACGATCTTCCGCATCGTCCAACCCCCCCGTTCGCGTATAACCAGCGCGCGCGCGAGCTTCTTCGACGGGGAAAGGTATCGCGTTCGGAAACGTCCGCACATGCCGCGCGATCTATCTACCGGCGAATCTGACAGATGTTCGCGGGATCGCACGAGCATTTTTTCCACCGCGCATCTGCATAAACACGCGAAAGAACGCGGCGCGGGGGTGTGCACGAAAGGAACGAGCCGGTCCCCTGTACCACGATCACGATCCAACTTCCGGTCGCGACAGGTTGTTACCGTGGCAGGAATCGCCGGCGAGGTTGCGGAAGAGAAAAGTAAGTAAGTACACGCTTCCTCTCTTCCCGGGCGACGACCATACGCGGTACCCGTCGAAAGTGGTCCTCGCGCAACGAAATCGACGATGGGGGCGGACGTCTCCTGTATCTATTAATCCGCCGTTTACTAACCGATGAGAGCTATCTAGAATCGAATAACACACGGGGATACCTTTTCAAGTAGCCCGCAAAAAGTTTGACGGCGGGAAAAATACGTAGAAATTTATGGACTGGCCGGCGATAAGTGGGATGAGCGGCGGGGGCAGCGGGATATAGGCGGGACCGGGCATTGGGCAATCGAGGCCCGTTTTAAATTACAAATGAACCGACGGGGTAAAAACAGGTGAGAGTCGAGGCTCTTTCACGGATGGGGTGGGTGGATCGTGAGCCGTGCACGCGCACATATGCACCGCGTATAGCAGCGCGTTCACACGGGCCGGCCGAGCGAGAACGACCAATTGCACCTACGTACGTGCACACGTTCATGTAACATTTTAGATCCCAATCCCGATCCCGATTCCCCCGATCCCGATCGGCAGCTGGAACCTCGACGAGCCAACCGACACAGAGGGATACTCCGAAGTCGGTGCACACGACGTGCACGTGCACTTGCATCTTGGCGGCCAGTTGTGCCGCCGCGGTGCACCTCTCTCTCTCTCTCTCTCTTTTTCCCCCTTTCACCCTTTTCCTCTCGTTGAATCGACTCGATCGACTACCCCGATAGAACGCGCGGCTCTGCGTAGGAAGACATTTGTCTTCTGGCCCTGATCTCGCCTTCTTTCTTTCGATTGTCCGGCCGCCCCGGCCAAAACGAGAACCCTCGACCCGCGCTCCGCTCGCCGTTCAACCGGCTCGGATGCCAACCGCGTTTTCTCGATACTCTTTGAATATCGTGCGTGCAGGGCGAACCGTCACTTTGTCAGATCGTAACCTCCGCTTCCTGCTGAGCGTATAGAATTTTGCGGCACGCGTTGGCGTGCCATTTTTTTTCTCGCGTACGGTTAAACAAACCGTTCAGCCCCGTCGCTCTTTGTCCGCCCACGAAACTGGGACGTTCTTTTCGCGTTTTTCGCGACATCGGAGAAAATTTGTCTTCCCCTTACGATTCGTTTCGGTAGTTCGTTTGGATGTTAGATAGCGGAGGAACGATCGTTCGAATTTTTGACTGCTGTACGTGTGAAGCCACCTCGTCGATTCCGACCCCTCGAGAGAAAACCACCCCGTGATGAAGTGACGCCTGGTGGCGAGGCAACGAACAAGGGTTGAATGAATACAGAAAAGGGTGACTCGTTATTAGGTTTCTGTCCGTGCTAAGCGTTCCGAACGGGGATATCGATCGTTTTAGACGAACACGATCCTCCTACGACAACGTGGAGGGAATCGTGCTGATTTTTCCCCCCTCTCTCTCTCTTTCTCTCTCTATTAAAACGCGTGCACTCGTAGCTCCGTTCATTGTTAAATATCAAAGTAAAAGAAGAAACGGTTACGGACGGTAATTTTGGTGGGACGTTAAATCTGTTCGGCGAGCAAACATCGCGCCAAGTATCGAAACTGCAATCCGGATTAAGAATTCTAACGGTAGGAGTGCTGGCCAGTAGGATGAAATGAGCGACGCGTCCGGCGCATTACGCAATGAAAGAAACAAATGAAGCTTAATAGAAAAACTGCCCGCGCTAGAAAAACCGTTCCATCGTGCGTTTAGTACAGCTGCAGCAGAAAGTGCACCGTGCGCTCTCCTCTAACCCTTCGTCGCGCGACAAATGCGAGGAGAATTTTGGAAAACCGAACGCCGTTCAGCTTCCATCCGCGATATCTCGTGATGTTTACGAACGATTCGTTTGCCGCGAGATAAAAGCGGCGATTAAGCGGGAAAATAAAAGGAAAAACCGTTCGGACGTGGTTTGGTCGTGGAACAGTTTCGCGCGAGATCCATCATCCGGAAATGATCGCGTTGGCGGGGAGATCGATCGACAAAATCCACGCGAGATTCGCGGAGGCGTCGTTCCGCACGCGCACCTCCGCGGAGATAGGAGTGGCGCGGAAAAATTTCGAACGACAGATACCACGCGGTGGCACGTGCGCCGCGCGAAGATAAAAGAATCATCGAGCCATGGCGGCGGGCGGGCCGCGGCGCGAGATCGATTTTTCGCCGATACGGGAGGGCGGATGCTGGGTGGGAAACGACGTGGACGTACGCTCGATTTCCTATTAATTCATTCTGACGGAAAATCGGGACCGCGAAGTGCGCCCGTCCGGCCGTTCGACGAGATCAAAGCGGAGAGGCGGTCGATGGAACGCGGCGGGCGCGCGGACAACGCCGCGACGATGCCGTGGAACGCGTCGCTCGCAATTTTTCCCGACTGTACCACCACCGTCGTCTGTGGCTATGTCAATAGGAGCCAATCTAAGTACATATGCACACACAGATGTAATGCGGCGCGCTCTGCACGCTCTATAGACCGTGATGCAATCGTGCCTCGTGCCTCGTGCAGTTTCGACATTCTCTTTGCCCCGCGTTATGCACAAAGTGCGGCAACGAGTGTCGTGGCAGAAAATTGATGCGCTTCGATTCAGAGGCAGTCACCGTCCGATCGTCTCTCCTACACGCGCGCGTCTCTACCCCGTCCCTTCCCTCTCCTTCCCACGATTTCAAGAGGTCCTTCGCGGTAAGGGCGAAACGGAGCACACGCGTGTTCCTTCGCGCACGCTGATTGATATATCCAGCGAACGCCGAGATAAGATAAGGGGGAACGCGTATCGAAGATCAAGGTGAGCGAGATAAATGGTTGGTCTGGAGGTCGAACCGAGTACCCGAGTACAGCCTCCGAGGAGGGTGCGGATCTGCGGGAAAAATCGCGATCGAAGCAAACTAAAGTAGACGTGGCCCGCGCGGATAGACGGGAAACGGGATGACGATCCTTTCGATTCGGGCGTAAGCTCGAATCCCGATTCCCGTTGTTCCGCGAGGGTGGAATAAAAGAGGGTGGCAGGGTGGGCCGTTAATCGCAGCGAATGCGAACGGTCTGGACGGAAATAGCGCGGGCGGCCGGTGCGATCGTCGAAAGTTGGAACGGTTTTTTGGGGGGGTCGTTCGAAACGCAGCTCGGGCACGGCTGGTAGGGGAATTTTCCGTGGAAATCATCGACGTGTCCCGGGTCATCGACGAGCTCGAACCCGGAACAGGGAACGTACACGCGTGCAAACGCATGTGCACGTACTAGCCGGACTAGGAAGGTGGTAGGCCGGTGTCTCGCACACCGGGGTGGTGGTTCCCGCATAGAACGCCGTGCGGCGGCCTCCCATTGGCCTCCCATTGGCCGGTCCGGGGGTGGCTTGCTGCAGTCATCGATTCAGGCAGTCATTGGCTGACTCGGCCCCGGCCGCCATTTTGAATGACTCCGGGATCAATACGCGGGGTGTGGAAAAAAAATGCATGCAAGCCCGCCACCCTCGCCCTCTCTCCCTTACTTCCCTCGAGCTCTCTCGCTCCCGCTCGCATCACCCTAGTTCACGCTACCACCGAGTCGCATCGCCTCCTCTTTCCACCGAGGGGCACCCTAACGCCTTTCCGCTCCTGTCCACCGCCTCTACCGCCTCTACCCCCTCCTCCCCTGACATTCTCGGCGCAACAACACCGACCATCGTCGAACCCAGCCAAAATGGGATGATAGACTCGAACGGCGAGCGTTCCGACGCGCGTAAATCCTGCACACGGCCGGCGAGCGCGCGCGCAACCACCGGGGCGCCCCTTTCGCTCGAAAATCATCCAGCGAAAAAACAAAAAAAAAAAAAAAGGAAGGAGGAGAACGGAAAACGGAAGAACCCTCCGTTGCAAATCCCTCGCGCGCGCCACACCACCCCCTCGAGCCCGCCCCGGGCCGTCGTCATTTTCGTTCGCCAAAACGAGCGTAACGCTCGCGTGTTCCGCGTTGCTACGTTGCATGCGGCGGCGGCGGCCGGTTTTCAAGCCAGGCCTCCGGTTGCGAAATAGCAAATTTCAAATCGAACCCCAGCACACCACCCCCTTTCGTCCAACCCGTCGCCACCCCCCACCCGATCATCGCAACGACCCCCGGACCTGGCAGCGGTGCGTCATCGTCGCGTGGAAAATAAAATGATTTTCGGACCGAGCTCCGGCCGGTTGGCAATTTTTCTCTCCACCCTTTTTTTTTCCCCCTTTTTTTTTTATTCGATTCAGCCTCTGCCATCGCGTTTCGTTTCGAGCCTCGGCGATAAATCCTCCCCGGCGAGATTCGCTGATCCCCTATCTCCGCGATCGCAGATTTTACGCTCGTATCTCTGACGCGTTTTTTTCCGCGCGCTCGTTTCGCGACGACTGTTTAACCGCCGTTTCGTCGTGGTAATCGACTTTTTCGGACGGCCACCGACTGGGAACCGGTACCAATTTGTCGCGCGGTCCCGAGACCATCGGTTAACGACTCTTTCGGCTCCTCCGGACAGATCGTTCCCCTGGACGATCAGCGAGTTTCGAAGATCGCGAAAACCATCGAATCGAACGTCCTCGAGCTTTCTTCCGGTCGCGTTCGAACGTCGCTCGGTGGAAATTCGAAGAACGCGAGGCCCTGGGACTCGACGCGAGCCGGCCTAGTCGTCGCATCGTTGCATGCTACTTAATAATCTGCGAATTAGAATGATAATGCACGTAATGGCAATACTACCGGGCAACAGTAGTGATTACCGCGTAGTTGCTATGATTACGGACGCTCTCGCGTTTAACCGATTTACTATAATAAGTGTTACGTCCGTGGCAAGCGGCGCTGTACGCACGAAAGTATACAATTACGAGAGGCAACTTTGTGGCGGTCGTTGCTGGGTGTGCCGTTCCACAAAAGGGCTGTCATTATTGGGAGTTGCACGACGATTTATGATTTTCAGAGCCACGCGAAAGATCGAAGGAGGGACCGCGTTAGCGTTGGGCTTTTCCTTTTTTTTTTTTTCAATCGGGAACCGGGGATGGGTTTTTGTTAGAGGGTGGGGTGGGGGGGGGGGTGGGTACCATGCAGCATGCCATGCATATATATGTAGTATACACGTATATATATGTTTGTTGCGAGATTGGTTCTGGTACTTACGTTTGGAACCGAACTAATTGAAACAAGGACATAAGGCTTCTCTTGGTAGCAACGACTTTTAGATCACATTTTTAGTTATTAAGAATTTTATCGTTTTTTTTCATTTTTCGCTTTTAAAATTTACGTTTAAAATCTAAAGTTTCTCAAAACTTGTTAAAAATATACTTTAGTCATATCTTTACAATTTACTTTGTTAGGCGTCTAAAGTGTTTTTTTGTTATTTTGTTTTTTATTTCTTTTTCCCCCCCCTGTGTTTCTTGCTTGTTCCTTCGACGGTGTAGGTATACTCTTCTTTCTTAAGGCAATGCTTTTTTTTAATTTAATTTCGTTTCTCTTCACTCTTTTTTTGTGCTTTTTTTGTGATTTTTTTTTTCTTGGTTTCCTATATCCTTTTTCCCACTTCTTCTTCTTCTTCCCCTTCTTCTTCTTTTTCTTCTTCTTCTTTCGTTTGTTCGTCGTCTTCTTACTTGTCGTAATTTCGAAATGAGGAACGCTCGAACGAAAGCTTTGTCTAAATAATCAAGTCCGGTTTCGGCAGAAACTTAAGAGGAGTTGTTCAGACTTTGTGTTTCACAGACAGAAATCGGTGCGTGTTTCGAAAACGGTGAAATTAATTTTTCAATGAAATAACTATGACAACACATAACAACACAGTGCGACGCGTCTGAAACAGAAAGAATACGAAGGGGGGAGCTCGACGAGGATCTGATTCTTTAACCCCCGTAAACGAAATCGATTCGTATCGACGATACACCGGCGAATTAACCAGTTCCGGCGCGCCTCGCGGCCTTCCATTCCAACGACCGAGAATCGAACGAAATCACCTTCCCTTCCCAGAGGTGGTCGACGAAGAGGAAACGAGAAAAGAAGTAGAAGAAGAAGAAGAAGAAGAAGAAAAAAAGAAAAGCAAAAGACGAATCGATTGGTGTTGAAATTTAGAAAACGGAACGAAATCATCTCCAATACGTCCGGTCAAGAGCAGCGAATAACGAGAATGGTGAAAAGAAGAGAAAATCATGGATACATCGTAGGCATAGATCGTAGGCGGGATCGTCCGGTATCGAACGAGCGTCTCATCCCTTCCGAGGGATGCATAAGCAGTCGGCGTGAAAGGGGTTCGAATTTCCCGCGGGACGAAATGAAAAACCTTGGTTATAAGAAGGGGCCCACGTGACCCGAGGAACGAATGAGCGTCTTTGCTACCCCCGCCGCGGACACCCCCTTTCCACCCCCTCCAGGGCCGTAGTTCCCCTTCTAGGGAGGCGCGCGGCGTCGCTCCTTGCGCGTCGTAGTAAGACGCGTCGGGAGGCTGTCTCTGTCTCTCTCTCTCTCTCTCTCCCATCGGCTCACGGTGGTAGCCTCTTTCTCTTGCTCGCTCCTCGTGCTTTCCCGGACTTTTCTCCCCCACGTGCTCCTCGCGACTCGCCAGTGTCTGTTGGTACGTCGCGGGATGGTGATCTTGGTAGAAAGCAGGCTCCTTCTTCCTCCTCGCTCGCTCCTCCTTGAAATTTCCCTTCCTCCTCCATCCCTCCCTCTCTCTCTCTCTCTCTCTCTCCCTTTCTCTTTCTCCTGGGTCTTTCACCTCGTCCCGCGCCCTCGGTGCCCGTCCGCGAAGTCGACTCGCGAACACGCCGATTCTCTCACCACCGGACGGTCCCGCGGATCAACCGTGGCCCGATCCTCTCTTAGCCGAACGTTTCGTTCTACGCGACGCGCCCCCCCGCGATTCCCCCGTGGGGACCCCCGCGAACCCGGAACTCTTCTCTTGGCGGCTTTGGAACACCTCGCGCGCACCGGACACGGTTTTCTACGCGGATCGCGGTTACGAAACGCGGTTATTTTAGGAAATTTTCGGTAACCTTTGATAGAGGCATTGCGAGCATCCCCGTGTCTGAGTAGCAACTGCGCCGTGGCCCCGTGCCGGGCACCCCCACCTCACCTCCTCGCCGCCTCTATCACACCACCGAGCCACCAACCCTCTCTCGGACGCGCACCCCTCCTCACCCCCCAACAGCCCCGCGGCCCTCTAACCCTCTCGCTCGCGCCTATCCAGCCCTCTCTGCCGGACCTTGTCCCGTCCTCGGCCATCCACCACCGACCCCCCTCGCGTCCGCCGCCCCCGCGGCCAGCGCTGCTGCCCCATGCGCTGAAGCGCCTCTCTCTGCGCTCTCCTGCGTTTGCGTTTTGCGCTGCGCAAACCCCGCCAGGTGGATAACGACGTACTAGGCGCCTACGCCGATCATCTCTCTCTTCCTCTCTTTCTCGCACTCGCCCTCTCTCTCTCTCTCTCTCTCTCCCTTTCCTTGCCACGTCCCTCGTTCCTCTCTCTCTCTCTCTCCCTCTCTGTGTGTGTCGTCTTTGGGAACGATCGACGTTAGGGATACATCCGATTTCCTGGATAAATCACTTTTCACCGATATCTCGGGGAGGGCATTAGTTGCTCGACGCGGAACGAGGTCGTACTTTCGTCGCGCGTCGCAAGACGTCGACGTGCACAAGGATCGGACCTAGCCTCGTCCACGTTCGCTCTTTCGAACGTTATCCGGCCGTAACCACCGGGTGCGTTCGTTTTATCGATTATTTCGATTGCTACGCCGGTGATTCGGCTGCACGAGCATCCATGAGTCTGAAATTCCTGCCTCGAATTTCATTTCACGATACATTGTTCGCTATTCGAACGGCGGTATCCCCGGAATTTTTCGGACGAATGCGGGCTTTTTTTCGTTCGAAACGACGGAATGCTTCGAGGGGATGATCGTACGAAATAAAAGAATATTCGATCTTTTCCTATTTTTCCGATACACCCTCTCTCTCTATCTCTCTCTCTCCCTCTCTCTTTCGTCGAATATAATTTTCGCATTAAACAATATCAGGTATTCGAGAATGTAATTAATTTCCCTCGTGGATTTTCCGGTCGTAAAAAAATGATCGTTAAATAATTCGCAAGTTTTCGTGATTATAATTGTATACGCGATCGTACCTATCGATATGCTCATCGTTGCGCGTGTATATTTTTTTCGAACAGGAGGATAGCGTTTGTATCCGTTTACGACGCTTCGTTTCCACGATAGAGTGGTTTGTAAACTATGAGGGGTGGCTTCTCTATCACACCCAATAACGATTCGGAGGCGTTATCGCGGCTTTACATCCCTTTGGCCCCGGCGTGACAGTAAGGTTAGCACGCCGTTGTTGCGTACACGCCAGAATGGACTTGGCGTTCGACGTGTATTTCAAATACCGCCGTTAACCGCACCGCGTCTCGTCTTCGGTTTATGAGACGACGATCTCTTTCGCGGGAAAAAGAGAATGCAAAGTTGGCCGGGCCAAGCAACGCCGCCTATTTGTTTTATTGGGTTTCGGTAGAAAGATCCAAGGGACCGTAGCCGGTAAATCAGCCATTACTTTGAAGAGATGTTTGGCTTAGCCAGGACTTTGAAGCGGCCTCTGTTAACGTTGATCGAACGTTTGTCTCTTGCTGCGCGAGTCTTTGCCCGGCACGCAACACCATTGATTATTAGTCTTTATGGGCAAGAAAGCCCAGCCGGATTGGGACGGTCGCGGAAAAGAACTGTGTAGAATCGCGCGAAAAATAATCTCGCGCCCCTCGTCGAGAGAAGAGAGAAACGACTGTTTGATTTGTAAATAATCCGGTAACGTGCCAGTGACTCGATTCGATCCGAAGGGGTGAGTGGATTTCGCGTCGTCGTTAAGGAGTTTCGAAGTAAGTTTTAACGGAGAATTCCACCCCGAGCCGTGGTCTGGAAGATTTCGCCTCGTCGTCGTGGCAAATAGCAATTGGTGGGTGTTAGCGTGACACTACGTGCCAGCCCACCATCCCAACGATAAGGTTAACATAACATCGTTGCGTACGCGACGTAACAGAGTACGTACACCGTCGTATTTCGAATCCTAGCGCTGACCGCAACTCGCTCCATCGCGTTTCCACGGGGGTTGATCGACCACCCCCAAAACGGCGTGCCTCGCCTCTGGAAATTCTCGAGCGGCATTCCCTAGCGCGAGCCTTTCGTCGATAGACTAGATCTTATTACCATTGGTAGACTGCAATAACCGAAACGTGACCGGGAATATGCATGCCGACTTTACGGTTTTTCAACCGTTCTTCTTCGTTCTTCTTCATTCTTCCGATTTTTCTTTCAGTCGTCGTTCCGACGGTTGTTCCGCATTGCCCAATTTTCCAGAAGCGATCCGGCAAAATTAATATTCCTAAGTCGTCCGTTTAGTCTCGACGAATTTTTTGCTTCGCCAAAGAGAAACAAAGGCAGCGCGAGGGAAGATGAAAAGTTCCGAAGGGGCGGCCACCGGGGAGAAAAGAGGGACTCCACCGACGACCCTCTTGCCTTCGTCTTTCGCAGCGTCAATGGCGGTTCCTCGTAATTGTATCGATTGTCTTAGAACGACACTGTCCCGACCGTTGAACGTCCCGAAAGGTGAATGCCGCTTCCATCCCCTAACCCCCACCCTGAACCCAGGACGCTGCCGGCATTCTACTTTCGGGCCTTCGCGTCAGGGTTGACCCCTTTTATTGTTTCGTTGGTCGAAAAATAAAAATTCCTAACCGGATGAAAGTTTGACCTGGATCTTTTTGTCGACCAGAATCGGCCGAGGGGTTCGCGGGGGGAAACAATGGCCCGGTTCGATTTGCATATACGGACACAAGCCGGCACCGTGACACGTGGTACATCCCAGCGGACGCGTCTCTTTCATCAGCCGTAGCTACTCTCCTCGCCGTTAACCGCGACAGAGAGAGAGAGAGAGAGAGAGAGAGAGAGAGAGAGAGAGAGAGAGGGGGGGAGAGACGCGCGTTTCAAAAGGAGGAGGAAGAAAAGAAGGAGTCAAATTTTGTCGATTCTTCTCCTCGCGGCCATTTCCGTCGGCCTTTCTCTCTTCCGACGTAGAACCGGCCGTGGCGAAGCGACAAAGTTCGATCGAACGGGGACGAGCTCGAGTCCCGACCCTCATCATCGCGACGACCCTTCGCCTAGGATAATCATAATAAGGAGAGAATTGGATTGGTCGGTTGACCAGAGGATAGAGCCGCTGGGGCCGATAAAACAATCGAGGCTGATTTTTTGCGAGGACAGCTGCAACGGACCTCTGTCGAATCGACAGGATTCGAGGCGGCCGGACCGCGCACTTTCAACCCTTACGGTCCGGCTGAGCGTCTGCCGTTTCACCCTTTCCCAGCGTCACGGGTTCCGAACGTTGCGTCGAACGATATTCAAGATGCCGTATCTCGATGACGAAGGACAATACCCAGTTGGAACAATAATTTCGTTCCCGTTATTTAAAAGGGAGAAAAGGAGCAAGTCGCTCGGGGACACCCTCTTGGCCGGCCGCCTAATGATCGGCGGACAAGACGGAGGGAACGATGAGGAAGGAAGCTGGATGGCTCACTTGTCCCGGGTAATTAGTAAAAACAAAGGAGACGGCTGGCCGCGAGAAAGTGCCGGGTAACGGCCGTCTGAGTGGAACGTAAGAAAAGCGGCGCGCGCGCGCGCGCGAGCCTGGCCGCTTCAGATAAAATCTAAATGAGAAAGTAATCCCACCGAAGTCGTGCGGGAGAAGCGATGCGAGAAACGAACCGCGAAGGTGGAGAGCCGCGTCGATGCCGGAGAACGAAGGAAAAGGCTCGTCGACGGGGTTGATTCAGGACGGCGGGAGAGTGAGAGATTTTGGGCACGCGACTCCTTTTTCGCGGTAGGTCATGGCACCTAGGATCCTCGCGTGGTCTTCCCCGATGTAAACAGCTAGCGTGCGATCTGACCTAGCTGCGCTATCGGGCTAAGCGCGAGCTTAACCTAACCCAACCTGACGCGTCGACGTACCGCTCTCGGCAGCGCGCACACAGGCATCCACCCAGAGGGGGTTGAAATAGGCGCGGGTGGCCCCTATCGATTCTGGCCCCGTGAAAATAACGGAATCTCGTGGCGTGCTTTCGCCAACTTCCACGCACCCCTACACCACGTTGCTAACCAGCCGTTTTCTACCCCCAGCTCGGTGCTGCTGCTGCTGCTGCTGCTGCTGCTGCTCTCCTCGTCGTACACCACGGGGCAAGAACGAGAGGAAGCAGGGCGAGCGGAGGTAATCAAATGAAAACAAAAATCTCGACGGGGCCAATCTCGACGCGGAAGAAAGTTACGCGGGCCAACTTTTACCTTTTTCACCGCAATTTGCGGCCGATTCAACCGTGAGAGCCAACTCGAGAGCCACCCTCCACCGAGAGACGGCCATTCTTCCGCTGCGTGCCTGCCCCGTCCGCGAACGCTGGCCGGACACTTTGCGCGAAGACGTCGGGTACGGGGGTTTCCTCCTGCCCGCCGCCCAGGTGCCTCGTTTATGTTAATTCTTTGGGACGGTGCGATTTTATCGGAGAAATTTGCTCCGCAGTTCATTAGGGGCTGCAAATTTAACCCTGAAACCGTCTCCGTCGAATCTTCCCTCCGCTATCTCTCTCCTCTTAATCGAACCGGACGAGTTTGTTCGTCGCGCGAAAATAACCTCGCCGAACTAGCTTCGAGCCGCGTCACGGATCGAAAAATCTCTCGATTGTTCCTCTGTTCGCCGGTGGAATCTGTAACGCGATCATTCAGTCTCAGCCGTGCTCGAACCGAACCGAATCGTGGTCGGCCAAAAAACGAGGGACCAGCTCGGTGCCAGCAATTCGGCGCGTTCTCCATGCCGCGGCGGGAAGAGACGCCTCCGCTCCGTTTCGATTTCGCAGCAGTCGCGTATACGCCGCGACGTCTTGCCGTGCAAACAAATCTCCTCCGGTTTAACACCGATCACGGTCGAAAAGCGATTCAATTAAAGTTTGCGGAGCGTCGCGAAATTTCGCTGGGCCCGCGGACGGTCGCGTATCAGAGGCGTCTATCGGGTGTACGCGGCGCGGAACAAACGAGCAAATAATCCGCAAAGCACCGCGGGCAGGCCAGATGTCCATTCTCCAAGGTATACGCGTAGCATGTGGATAATCGGAAGAGCACACCGCCGACCACGCGGCATATGCCGTTGCCTCCGTAAGCGGCAGCTGCACTCTTCGACGCCGGGGCATCGCGATCGCGCCTTGATCCGCGCGGAACCCAACCCAGGAAGAGAGAGGTGGTGATGCGTTATCATTCGGAAAGCTGCTGGCGTGGGTGGCCGGTTGCAGCGAGATTTTTACGAATCGGACGGTTTCTTTCCCTCGCGGAATCGTCGATCTCGCCGAGGAGCGTTCCTCGCCCCTCCCTTCGCGCTCGCGTGTGTCTGCTCTGCCTTCGACGAGGAACAAAAGGGGTGAAGAGGAAGAAGGAAGAAAGAAGAGGAGGAAAAAAAAGGAGAGAGCCGAAGGACCCGGGAGCAGCGCCCATTGTCTCCGTGGGATTCTGCGAGAAGTAAGCGGCGACTAATTTCTAGTTATATACATAGATATTCTAGGGCGCGTGTCCACCTGAGAGTAGAATTGGTCGCGAGTCGCTTGACTGCGACCAGTGACGATTTCGCTCTCAGGTGGATGCGCACCCTAAAGCTTGGTCGTTGGTTTGATTTTTGTTGCAGTTGCCTCGATAACCGCGAGGAGTCCCGTCCACGAGCTTCCCGCCAGCTGTTGTTCGGTGTTTCGCCTCGCGCGATAACTTTGTTTATCTATAAAGTGGCCGGGGCGTTCGCGCTGATTAAGTCGCGGAAAAGTCGAGCCGAAACAGAAGGCTGGGACGAGCCGGGAGGAAGCGGCCGCCGCAGAAATCCACGGCGATATTTCAAAAGACCGCGATGTAAAGCGGCGAACACGGCTCGGGCAAGTTGGCGTCGCCTTATCGCCGGCGACGAGAGCCCGCGACACTTCTAATGAAATTTCCGCGGGCGAAGTAAGTTTTAAAAGTGCAAAAGTGTCCAGGGACAAAGGAGCCTAGCCGAGGGGAGGACGGCCGAGATTTAGGAGGATCATAAATCGAGGCGGCGTCCTCGTGCCGCGAAAATCTCGCGGAGATTAGAGAGCCACTCTCACTCGTTCGCCCTTTCTCTCGCGAATCGACTCGACGAATTTCCACGGACACACGGAAGCTATTCTCGCCCTTATCTCTCGTTTCGACTTCTTTCTCCGGCTGGTTAGGCGGGCGGGAGGGGGGGGGTGGACGATTTTATTGTTCCATCGGCAAGGGTTCGATCGACAAGACGTTATTTCGTCGAGCCAACGGTAACGAACGAGCCGCGGCGTTTCGGTTTTTAATTGAAAGCAAAGTCTGTAGATTTTTAATTAAGAAAATTCAAGATCGACCTGTACCAGTCCATCCATCCATCCATCCATCCATCGGTTACTGGCTCCTCCTCGGAGTCTCCTCAAACAATTTTATAATTGATTTCATTTTCATTTATTTTCGCGGGAACCTCCGGCCACCCCCTTCCGTGTCTTCAACCCCCGGTTTCTCACCGCCATCGAGGCCACCGTTCCGATCTCCTCTCTTTTTCCCCGACCCTGCCTCTCGTTACCTCGCCCCCGCCTCGAGAAGACGGTGGCCCCACGCCTCGACCTTACGCCGCAATCAATTTAATGTTTTAATTAAGAGAGTATCCGTGAAAAATTAGATTTTAATCGGATCGCGCGACGGTGTCCTCGCTCTCTGTTTACACTCGAGCCGGGCGCGTTTTAATAAATAATTTTAATTGCCCCCGTGCCAACTCGAGGGGGCTAGAGGAGACGGGGGAGGCGCGTCCCCCCCGGAACGCGCTCCTACGCGATCGCACGATGGCGACGATCCGCGCGTCTCTCCGCCGTTTCGCAACGCGCGAGACACTCGCGCTTGGCTAAGGATGCGCGCCTCCGATACACGCGTCCCTCCCTCGAGCCCTCCAAAAAATATCCGCCATTTCGCGCGCTATTCTCGGACGGGTCCGTCGTTGCGCAACGCGCGATCGTGAATATCGAAATCGCGAGCGATAAAGCGTTGTTCGTTTCGCGCGGCGTCCGCGCGCTCGGGACCACCAGCAGCAACTAGCACTAGGTCAACCCTGTCATTTTTCACCCGTGACTAATGGATTTATTTCGCGTGACGCGAGGTGCGTTCGGAATCGAGAATAGCGTGTTAAACGCCTTCTCCGCGTGGCCAGTGGACACGCTCCGAGTTTCATGCCAATCTCGTATCGGGCGTGGGAATTTCAAGAAAACGGTACCGCTCGTCCGAAAAAAAGGAGACCGCGTTCTCGTGGAGCGTGCCTCGACGCTTCTGGCAAGAGGTTATCCGCCTCTTTGACGCTAGACACGTCCCATCTATATCGGTCGATCGCTCGCTCGTGTTCCCCGCTCCGCCGTCGATTCATCCCCTGAAATATTGTCACGCCAGCGGACCAGCGTTCATTGTTTGACAGCCGGCCGCCACACGTATTAACAGCCATTTTCGACTGGACCCGCGCGCGAGGAGAACGGTCCGCGTATCCGGGACGAATCTCGTCGGATCGCAGCCGCGGGCGGGTCGGGAGGGGTGCCGGATTCTC
The DNA here is from genome assembly GCA_963969225.1 of Xylocopa violacea. NCBI lineage: Eukaryota > Metazoa > Arthropoda > Insecta > Hymenoptera > Apidae > Xylocopa > Xylocopa violacea. The sequence goes on from CAXAJV010000004.1 coordinate 31,448,209, forward strand.
GGTATTGAGACGTAGAACGGGCGGCGTAGACCGAAAAAGAAAAAGCCAGCCGCGAGAGAGAAGGTCCACCATTTTCCGAAGCTATTCTAGAGTGTTATGCAACTGCCGGCCAATGCATTTGGCCGGGCAGAGCTTTATGGCCGAACCTCGCACGCGCAAAAATGTTTGTTTTAACTCGGTGCCCGCCGCCGCCCCCCCACGCGACCGTCTACCTGCTGGCCCCCCCGACCCGCCGCCGCAGCCTTGAATTATTCGGAATGTCAGAATATTTGTAAAATTAGATCTTCCGCTTTTCCGATCCGATACAGACTTTGCAGCCACCACCCGTCCATTGTCTCCGTCTAGGCCGCGGTTCGATCGCGGAGAGTAGCCTCGTTCGGAAGCGAACAACGCCGGAGAACACCCCATTGAACGCGTCAATCGAACCGGGGAATATGTTAATTTTTTATTCCAGGCCGGCGTAGCCCTCTCGTTCGATGGACGGTCACGAGGCGTCTTAAGGGAATTTCCATTTGTAAATCGCGCGGCTAAACGACCGCGTCGCTCGCTAATGGACGGCGTCTTAAAAAGTTGCCCCCGGGCCGCGAAATTTGGAAATCTCGCGAGTATTCCCGCAGGAGCATCCGCGAAAAGGAGTGTCGAGAGAACGGGGGTGGGGACTTGCCAGTAATCCCATCCCACCGTTACTTTTCACCCTCCATTTTTACGCCATCTTTTCCCGCCGTCGATCCACCCTCCAGTCCCAGTAGCTCTGTCCCTTTCCGCTGTTCTGCGAGTCGCTGTTCGTCGTTCGCTCTCGTCGGTTCCCTCGAAAGTCGCGTCGCTAAAAGAGTTCTCTTTGATTGTTTTAATCAATAACGGGCGCCGATGAATCGACGCGAAACGATCTTTCGCTTTCTTTTTCCGGAGGGTGGAATTTTATTCTCGAAGATGATGCAGTTTCGTCTATTTTCGCGGCGTCGATGGAGGATGGTCTCGACTCGGATTAAAAAAAAAGTTGGACGTGACGCTGATCGTTCGATTCCTTCCGTGTTAAATAAATAAAGGATGGAATGTTTCGTTCGCTTGGAATAGATTTCGCAGTTCGTTCAAGTGCCGAACGAAATTAGCCGCCCTCGTGTCGAGGGTAGTAGCTCTCTCTGACAACGAGCCTGTTATTCGGAACTTTTATAGGCAGTTCGATGATAAGAAAACGGGAGGGCAGTTTTTGTCGCTTAAAAAGGAACGAGGAGATCCAATTTCCGCGCGATGATTGGCCGATTCGATCGGTCGTTACGATAATAGAATTCTTTCGGAACGTTTTTCCGTACCTCTGTGCTAATTGGAAATCCATTGTTTTCGCGGATCGACACTAATTCGACGTCTCGTTCAGTTTAAGGGAAAAGAATTTCTTTTCTTCTCCGTTTTAGACAAAGTTTCTCCATTTATTTTTACAACTAGAGGATCTCTGACAGTTTGAAGAAAGTTCCTTCTTCGTGAGACGTTTCATCGTTTTTTTCGTTCTTCCAAATTCATATACGTGCTGTATCGAAGAGAATTATCTATTCGACTTTGCGTCTCGTCTGTTTTGCGTAACGCAGAGGCGTCGTCTTTTGAAAGAAGGTTACATCTACAGCGTTAAAGAATTTAAAACGAAGTTGAGACTCTTTCCTCCCTCTCCCGAAATATTTCATCCGCGCCCCACAGTCATCCCCGTGGTTAGAGAGACGCTCTCTCGCGCGCCGCGTACGAGAAGTAATTATTTTTCCGGTCCGTCATCCTTACGACGTCCTCTACCCTCTTGCCGGCCCACTTTCGCCCCCCTCGAGATTTTTAACGTCTCGCGAACCCTTTCTCCGCCACCATTGTCTCTTCTCTCGTCTCGCCCGCGGACGAAGCAGAAGGAAAACAGTCGGAGAGGGCTGCGACCCTTTCGGGCCGCGGCAGCGCGAGAAAAGAAATTAGCGAAATTAAACGAGCCGATATAGCCGCGCGTTTTTAGGGTGGCACCCTTTCGCAGCTTTCACGGAAAACGGGGTATTATTTGCGATTAATTATTTGCTCGACGCCAGAGCGATTGGCACGGCAAACGAGCAAGGGTAGAGTTGACAGACCGCGTATCAAAGAAGCGTTCAAACTTCCTGCCACCGGCCGGGTTTGCAATGTTCACACGCGCGCAGCGACGCGAGCCACATCGCGAGACCAATTTCGCGAGAATTAAAATCCAGATACGTCGCTTTTCCCCCCCCCCTCCTGAAGGTTCGACGCGCAGTCCTCGAGGTTCACTTGGACGAGGTTTAAAGGAGAAAAATCGCCGCTCGACGGTAGCCGGAGCATCCGTTCGACTCTCCGCGCGGAATGATCGATGCTCGGAAAATATTTGTTCATGAAATTTCGAGCATCGACAAAACGGCAAACATGAAAAAAGGATGGAAGAGAGAGAGAGAGAGAGAGAGAGAGAGAGACGGAGCGACAAAGAAACGAACGTTTAATATTTCCGATCGTCTGGCTCGCGGCGCGGTCGCGTATTTGTTAAAACCTTGCTCGTGGAAAGCAGCACAGGGCCTGCTGGAAATGGAATTAATCTGTCGATGCGTACCGTGCACCCATTTAATATCCATCACGCGTTCATCACTGCAGAAGCAATCCGGTGGTTGTTCTCGCGCCACGCTGTTTTTTCTTCCCTTCTCTCTCGCGCTCTTCCTTCGCTCCGTTGTCCGTTCCTCTCCATCGGGGATTTTCGCAGCGGGGGTTGCGCGCGGCCGGGGCACAGATCGCTGCCGTGTTACCACCCCGCTTCCGAGAGTAACCGAATTTTCGCGCGGCCACGGCGAACACGGAGACACCACGGACGACGACGACGACTAATTTTTCGCGTAACACCTTAATGCGCCGCGCGCCCGTCGAAAACTGACCCCGCAGCTGGCCGCCACTCAAAAAAGGGGGGTGGAACGAGGGGGGCCCAGAGGGAAGGGCGAGTTCGTGATGCCCCGTGTCCAGAGGTGGGGGGGCCTAGTAAAAAGGGGAGAAACCCATCGCAACACTACCGTATCTCTCGCGATTATTTTCTTTCCCTTCTTTCTTAGACGTTTCTACCCTCTTGCCGTACAGCTGTGTATATATATATATATATATACGTATGTTTCGCGTTCCCTCCTCCTTTTCCTTCGCGTACCCTCCGGCCGAGTATTATCTCCGTCTCCTCGCGGCGGACCAGCCGGGTTTCAAAGTGCCACCAGGTCGGACCTGTTTAAGGGTTTAATTTGAGGGTCGTTCCTCGGGGTGGAGCGCGGAGGTACGACAGAGGAGGAGAAGTACGTGTCGCGTGAATTGCAACATCGCCAAGGCCCGGGTCCGGGTAAATTTACACGTAACAATGCCCGGAGCAGCGCTTTCCGCCACTTTGTCTTCTCCTGGCCCGCTGTTCGGCCTCGGTCTCGATGGAAAGAAAGAGGGAAGAAAGAGGAGAGAAAGAAAAGTTTCGTTTCGTCGAGCAAGGTATCCGCGCGCGTTCGAGGGTAGAGAGCGAGTAGAGCAGAGGGCAATGGACTCTCCGCAGCATTCGGATTGTTCGGTCTACGCTGCGGGGAAAGGTAACACGCTGAAGGGACAATGAATGTTTCAAGTTTCGATACGACAACCTCTCCGCTCGTGTTTTATTTAATTTTTATTCGATGCCGGCGCATTACATATGCCCGCGTTGTTTATTCATTCGCACGATCCAAACGCGCCACTTCACTCTCGCCTGACGTTACACTTTATCCGTTCTTTATTATTTATCGCCGGCGAAATTCTGCGCATTGTTTTCCAAAACACAGCGACTAATCACCACAGTACGCCCCCGCGCGACGTCCCTCGACCGTGCCCACCCTCGCCAACCTCCCCCCCTTCGCCACCTATCCGATCGATCGTTCCACAAAAGCCCGGCTTGGACCGCGTCTCGTGGATCCTCGATTGTTTTCTCGCGCATCGAATCAACCTCCGCGATCTCCTCCTCCATTTTTGTTTCTTTTTTCTTTTTTTCTGGTTTTTTTTTTTTTTTCTTTTTCTTTTTCTATTCGAATATTCTTCCATTCTCCTGGGGAAAAGTTTTCACGGCGATTTCGAGAGTGCGTTCGCGGAAGAAGGGGTCGGAACGTTTAATCGGGTCAGGCGAAGCAACGAAGAAAGCGGTAGGAGAGACGACACGACGACGCGATCGAAAGGTTGAGAAAGATTAGAGAAGAAACGAGAGCAGCGTGAGTCCGGATCAGCCATTTTCTTCCAATCCGCGTGTGCGTTCGGTTTGTTAGTTTGCGGCTAAAGCGTGTACCGGTCAGAGTTCTGCAAGCAAGGAATATTAATAGTTGTTAGTGAGAGTCGAGCGCGACAGACGTCTCGTCGAAGAGATCCATCGCGACGATCGACTAACGGTGGACCGAAGTTTGTCTATTTTTCGAATTTTTCCGGTCGTCGATGGATTCCGTCGACGTCGGCGTTCAGATATAAGATAGCGCGAAGCACGACTGTTAGCGGAACTGTTTGCCGTTAGAACGAAAGCGACGAAAGTTTACCTGAACAGGAACTGGTGGCTCGTCGATCCTCGATCAATCAGCCCCTGGTCATCGTCGTCCTCGTCGTCCTCCTCCTCACCATCCTTTGCCACTTGCCACGATCCGTGTTCCCAGTTCATCCGACACTGCTACGCGAAACCGATCAGCGTCCCCCGGTTCACTAATTCGCGAGCGTCTATCATCGGACGGGAAACGTGGTGGGCCTACGGGCGAAAAATCTGTCCCACGGAACGCTTGAGAGCGCGGCACGCCAACACGCCTCCTCCTCTTATCGAGGCGCTTAACCGAAAGAATCCGCTTCGCCCCGATGCTAGACCGCGACGATTCTTCTCACTTTCTCCCGTTTTCTTTCAAAGATCTCTCGGCTGAGGAGCACCGATCACCGCGTGCATCGCTCCGGCCGCGCTCGTTCTCGTGGTTCCACGCGACGTTACGCCGAGGACGACACTGTTCTCTCGTGCACACCAGTCGCGCCAGTCGAATCTCGTGCGTCGCGGAAAAACGTGCGTGCTTCCTGATTAACTCCGCGCGAGAGACGATTTTCGCGAGCCGAGCGGCGTGCCGGCGAAATCGTGGACCCAGGGCCGTGCGCGGTTCCACCGTGCTCGCCTCGTCTCGCCTCGTCTCGTCTCGTCTCGTCTCTGCGTTCGTTTCGCCCCCTTTTGTCGATCCCGAGACGATTCCACGCCTCGATCCTCGATGCCACTCGCGATCTGTCGCACGACGATAGGCGTTCGCGATGCGATTTCCTCTTATCGGTCGGACCAGTGACGGAGAGTGGTCGATCTCGCGTGTTTTCAGGAAGCGGAGCTGCCGGAGATGCCGCTTCGCGATGTTACGATTTTCAGTGCACTGAAATCCGCGGCACCGCGTCCGCAAGTGGGAGGGACTGGTTCGCACGTGACTCAGAGTGTGTCGTATTCTTTTCTTCCTCCTTCGAATCTGCTCCCGCGGCCGTGCCGGCCCTTTTCCCGTGGAAATTGCCCGCGTTGCACGACTCGCGTCTCGCACGCGGCCGGGTCGCTGAACGTAACCTTTATCACTTCCTGCCCGGCGAACGACAACCGTGGATCATTATTTCAATTCGACCGTCGACGGTGCGCGTTTACCACGGACAGCCTGGCGATCACTGGCGACGACTACGATTTTTCCTTCACCTCCCGGCGACCCCCTCGCGGTTTTTGCCTCCTTTTCGCTTCCTCTCGTTTCGTTTCGTTTCGTTTTTCGTCACCTGTGCCCGTCCCCGTGGAAAAGAAGAGCTTTCACCAGCGTCGTCGTGGTCGTCGTCGTCGTCGTCGTCGTCGTCCCGTGCAGCCCCCTGTGTTATCCCCCACCACCACCGGGTGTCGAGCAAGAGAGGGATTTATGGGATATACACGTCGCAAAGACGTCACCAGTTTCGCACGTGCGTGTGCACGTAGCTGCGCGCACGCTGCCACGAAAACGCGATCGCCGCCGTGTGGAGGATCCGTTCTAGCGGAGAACGAGCCGAATTGTCCCTCGCGTAACGCGCACCAAGTTTATCAGATTCTAGGAAAATCGAGCAACAGCGAACGTAGCTCGCGCGCCTCTTTTCTCTCTCTCTCTCTCTATCTCTCTTTCTCTCTTTCTCTCTCTCTCTTTCTCTCTCTCGCTCTCTTTCGTTCTCTCCCCCTTGGTCGGCGTTCCTCCTTGGGCCGGCTGCTGTTGCTGCTGCTGCTGCTGCTGCTGCTGCTGCTCCTCCTCCTCCTCCTCCTCCTTCGTCCCGGTTCCCCGATGTTCTCTGCCCGATTTGTCTGTTTTTTTTGCGCGCTTTTCCGTTTCCCAGTCCCCTCGAGGCTCCTCCACTCGGCTCGCGGATGATCGAAAGTCGTCGAAATCGGGTTGCGGCGCGTGTCACGGCAGGGCGGGCGCACGGTTCGGTATCGCGGCTCTCTCCGGGCCAGGCGGCGGGGCTCTCCACTTCGATATTTCTGCGATTTATTGCGGCGCGACTTAGAAATGCATCTAATGCGGTGCACGCCGCATAGAATGCATGCATGCACCTTGGCGGCGGGGAGGGCGAGCCACGGAGAGCCGAGAGGCGAGTCGAGCCGAGTCGCAGCCGCGCACCGCGTTTGCGCATGCGCCCACGAGAATCAGCCCGTGTGTACTCTACTCGCGCGCGGCTAGGCGAGCGCGAGCTCTAGCGAATATGAGCGAGCGGAGCGGACCCGCCACCGCCACCGCCGCCACCGCCGCCGCCACCGCCACCGCCACCGCCACGGTGTATCTTCGCTACGTCATTCATTGGCGTGGAGAGTGAAAATCAGAGCTCCATGCAGCAGCAGCAGCAGCCGCCGCCGCCGCCGCCGCCGCTCTATGCAACTGTATCGGGAACGGTAAACGAAGCGACGCGCGGCGCGAGTTTCCGCGCCTCGCGCCTTCGTCTCGGCGAACGAAAGGGTGTCGTCGCGACGCGGACTCGTGCGCTAACGTTCGAATTGGGCCAATCGCGGTCCCATCGCGGTCCCATCGCGGTCCCATCGCCTGCGATCCACGTTCGATCCCCCACGATCGATCGTCGGCGATCCACCTCGCGCCGCGGTACCCGCGATTCGCGTCCGATTTTAACGTACAATTTCGTCGGGCCGAGCAAAGTGTACCGTGTAATTTCGCCGGTAGCCCGACGCTTCTCGTCGACCTCGCATGCACGGCGAATCGCGTGTACGTCCGCGCGTCGTGACGCGCGGGGTGCATCCGAGTCCCGATCGTTGGATCGAACCCCCGAACATTTAAAATTCCAACGGCCTGGAGAGGTCCTGAACGGGCCACGGGGGCAGGCGGGGCGGAGGGGCACACGGGTCGATTCCACGGAACCGTGGGCTCGGTAATTCCTATTACGGAATCAGCCGGCGTGATCAACAAAAGCTCTGAAATATCTTTCCTCGGCCCCGCGAGAACTTCCTGCCCGGAGCGCGGTTACCGGCGGTAAATTCTCGCGCGGAACGCCGCCGCGGCGGCGTGCGCTCTCTCGGGCACCGGGCGATGCATCGAGCGAGCGTGCCGGCACAGTTCGAGCGCGTGCATGTGTCCGGGAGTAGGCACACTCGGCCGTTTCCACCGCCGCCACCGCGGCGTTTGCCTATCCTAGAGCGCGATGGATCGGCGACGGGGAGAGAGAGGGCTGCGCTCCCCGTCGTCTCCTTCGCGGTACCGGCGTTCTTCCCGCGGTGGTTCCTCCTCGATCTGCCTCTTCCCTCCTTCCCTCCCACCTTCCTCTCCTTTTCTCTCTCTCTGTCTCTCTCTCTCTCTGGCTCGCTCCCTCGCTCTTTCTTTCACGTGTGCGTGTGTACACGCTCGCGCGTACGTGTGTCGCGTACGTGCGACCGCGAGGTGGGTGGGAGGCCGAGCCCCCCGCTAGGTACGACACTGCATGATTTTTTGACGACCGATGAAAGTTACTCGCGAGATATTCTATTTTAAACTTTCGGCCGACAGCCGCTCCGCGGCCACCTCCGCCCCCACCACGCCGACCGAGACTTCCTACATCGCGATAATTCCTGAAAAGGAGGAAGCCATTTTGCGTGGCTCTACTACGTGCTCCTCGCCAAAGCGAGACAAACGTTCCCGCGTTTCTCGCGCGCTCGCCGCCGCGTGTCGCCGGAGATTCGACTTTGCTTCCGATTCTTTTTATCCGCACGCTTTCCACCGAGAACCAGCAACCCTTGGCGCCACCCTTTTCGCTCGCGGAAGGCTCGCGGACGCGTAGCTTCAGCGGGGTTTCGTCGAAACGCGTTCGCTCGCGTAGCCAAGCATTCCGCCATGTTCGCAGCGTGCCGCGAAAATCTCTTTCGAACAGGTCGAGGCGGAATGGAAAAACGCGACGGATAAAAAGAGCGTTCCGGCCTCGCGGCTCGCGCGGGACGGAGCACACGGTTCGCAGAGGCGATCGGGTGTACGCGCAGAGAGCGGCGCGGCTGATCCGTCCCGTGGTGCCTTTTTCTTTTTTTTTCCACCACCTCCTCCCCCCCCCCTGCCCCCACTCGAACGCGCGGCCACCCCGGTGTCCTCCCACCCCATTGGCCAGCCAGGCCACCCCCGGTTCGGTTCGCCGTACGTGGCCGGTCTCCGTGTCGCTCCGCGCGCCGGCCCGCGCGCGCTTTTGTTTTCCTCTATTTTCCGGTTTTTCCAGCCGGGCCGCGCGCCGGCCGCCGCCGCCGCCGCGCAACAAGTAGCAGATTATAAAAATCACTCGTCGTCGGCCCTGGGGGCGGTGCTGGGGGACGAGGGAGCGAGCGAGCGTGCGAGAGAGAGAGAGGGAGGAGAGCGAAAAGGGAAAAAATGAACGAAAGAAAAGAGAGGGAGAGCCAAAAAGAAAAAAAAAAAAAAAAGAAAAAAACGAACCGGCGGGAAAGTAAAAAGAGCGCGCGGCACGGCCGCGTTCGCGTCGATCGGGGGAACGGTCACGCGAGACAGAGAGGGTTCGCCGCGGAGGGTAAACGCGAGCGAGGGGCAGAGCGAGCGGGAGCGATCGAACGCGAGCAGAGCGCGAGAGGGATGGAGCTGGGACGAAAAAGAGAGCCGACCGACCGCCGAACGGGATGGAAGTATCCAGTGAAAGAGATGTGGGAGGAAGGCGAAAGAGAGTGAGAGAGGGTGAGAGAAGGACGCAGCTGGTCGTGGGGAAAGAGAGAGGGCGAGAGGGGGAGAGAGAGATGCGGGCGTAGGTACACATTTACCTATACATATGTATGTTTCTTCGTCCCCGGCGTCGCCCCCGCGCCCAAACCCCCGTTCGCCCTCCGCGTTCCTCCCCCTCGGAAGCATCCCTCTTGCTCTCTCGCGCGCGCGGCCCGTGCGTGGCGATTTACATTAAACGCTGGTCCGTTGCCTCCCGTTCCGTAGAGACGCGCGAGCGTGTTGCGTCGAGGGGCGAGCGAACGCGACCGAGAGAGACGGAGGGATGGGAGGCGGAAAAGGGGCAGGGAAGCGAGAGAACGGCTCTGCACGGCGGAAGAGAGGAGCGCCTCTCTCTCTCTCTCTCTCCCCCTCTCTCTTATTCTCGCGCGCGGCGGACAGAGGAGAAAATCGTCCGAAAATACGCGGATACGAAACACGCCGAGCCAATACGCGCGTTGGCTCTCCGCGTTGCAAAAAAGATTTCCTCGATCCCTGGGTTTCGATCGCGCGACCCCCGTGCACCTCTCCCGACGCACTTGCACCGACAGAATGCACACGCGCTTTGTTAACGCGTACGTGTTTCGCGCACGTTCGACGCCAGTTTTCCCCGGGTATTTGGGAAATTTCTGGACCCAGGCCCGAGCTTTCCCTCGTTACACGTTCGCTCGCGCATGTTGCTCCCGTGTTGTTTCTTTCGGTTTTTCCCCGTAACAGAGGTTGGATCTTTTAATGGACGCAATAACGGGGAGATGCGGTTTTGCTCCGCGGCCCAGCCTCTGTAGCTATCGTGCTAAGTAAATTGGTTTCTATTGGTCGCTAGCGTTGAAGAACTCGAGTGCGTTGTTATAGGCATCTGTTATAGTCTACTTGCGTCGAGATACGCTAAAAATCAATTTAGGTTTTGCGAAAGTACATTACCTTTTTGTCTTGTTGCCGCGTTATATTTCGCTTGCGAGGATATAGGTATCGCGTGCCATCTATGTTTCGTTAATGTTTCTTTTTCGTCCTACGTTTATTACAATTACAGAAGGTGCGCGAGGTTCTCTCCGTCGTGAAATGGTATTCCCTCGACTGAAATTCCTTGGAACGCGCGCGCGTTATTCCGGACAGTAGTCTCGTTTTCGCATTTTTTCCGCGTCAACCCTTAAAAGATCACCGCGTCTTTTCAGCGACGCGATCCACGAATTTGTCGATCTCGAAACCGTGAGTGTACGATTTTTATTAAGTTAAACCGACCGAACGGTTTTCGCGCGATTTGTTATTAGCGAGATTGCAATTTCTACGTTGACCCTCGTCCTTTCTGATCTCGAGTCGATCGATTTTCTGTGAGGTCATTGACCCTCCTTTCGCTCCCCTCACTCGCCACGTAGAAGAAACGAAATGTTCAGTTTTCTCGCCAGGCCACCATCCGATGGACACTATTCCGCCATATTTATTAGGATACACTAGGACGCGCTAGTGCAAACTATATATTTACTACGAAACGATCAATACTCACAATTCTGATGGGACTGCACACATTATCCGTGCTCTACGGTTCGCTCCCACTGTGTGCACCGTGTTATTTACACGATGCGTTAAATAAATTCTCTCTGTACCCGTCCCCATCGCCCCTGCCCTTTCAAACATATCGAATTGAATATTTTCGGCGTTGCCCGCCCCGCTCGTCCGCCCTGCGAACTTTTCGAAACCCGGCGTTCGAATTCGCGAACGCACGAACGGACGAGCGCAGGCAAATTTCGCACGAACCGCGTCCCCTCGCGAGACGAACGCTCCGCGAGGCGGGTTCGCGGCGCGTACGTTTTCGCCACCTTGAGAACAATTACAATGTAGACGAATTTGAACGTTTTGGCAAGCCGCGAGAGCGGAAAGATTCGGTCGCGGCGGCGGCAGCGCGCGCCCGGACCCCGCGACCCTCAAAAATTGCGAACCTCGGCTGGCTTTTTGGCAAATGCCGGTTTCGCCCAATCATTTTTCCGGCGGTCATGCATAAGAATAAATTGCCGCCGCGCAGCGGTGCCGCCCGCGATCGGCACACGGACGCGGTTGTTGCCAAGACCCGGAAAAAGGAGAGGCGGGTTTTCTAGAACGGCCAAAAATAGCGGGGCGCGCTCGTGAAAATAAAATGGCAACCGGCGCGAGGCGAGGTGGTCAGATGAAGAGGAAGAGAACGACGACGGAACAGAGCCGGATGGCGAGAGCGAAGAAGCAGAAAAGAGACGAACGAGATGGAGGAGGAGGAAGGGAAGGAGCGAGGAAAAAGGGAGGAAAAAAAAAAAAGAAGGAGGAATATACGAGGAGGCAAAGCATCTAAAATTGGCGGGGCAAGGTTTGCCAATACACGGCGATCCCTGGGTTTCTCTATGGCTAGCTGGGAGGAGGAAACGGTCTCCCTGGAGGGACCCCAGGGCGTCCGGTGAAGAAATAGCGGGGAATGCGTCCGAAAACGCGGGAACGACAGGAACAACAAAAAGGCGAGCGTTGATGGGCCAGGAACAAGCGAATACAACGTATATTATTAGACTATCGATATTCTCGAGGCTTACGCAATTCGCGATAGTGAGTAATAAGTGGCGAGGTGAGAGACAGAATGTAACAGAATGAGAGAGAGAGAGAGAGAGAAAGAGAGGGAGGTGGTATCGTTGAGCCACGACAGAACGCACGCGATGCATCATCCCCTTCGTTGCGCCGGAGAATTGATATATCGCGATAGCTGTAGGGTGAATTCTGAAGCGGTCGGAGGCAGAAGGATGAAACGACGGGACGAAGGAGGACTCCAGGCGTAGGTGGACGCGGAACACGCACGCGGAGATGCATCGTTCGTAAAATATCGGAGATATTGAATTAGAAAGATCTCACAGCCAGCCGTTACGTCGTTATTCACGTTTCGTCGATTTATTGGACGCGGACGAGGGAGGCGCGGAGGCAGAAGGCGCATTATTCGCGGAGCATCGGTGGCGGACGGGCTCGTCGGATTTACCTACGTCTAGAAGAGTCGAGGAGAGAGGGATGAAAGAGATGCACCGTTTAAAAAGGAAGGAGAAAGAAATCGGGGGACGGGGGAGGCGGGAGGCGGGAGGCCTTGATGAAAATAACTCGTTCGACTGACCATACCCTACGTACGCGCGAAATTGAGAAAAAAAAATTAAAAAAAATAATTAGGTGCCTCCCGGTTCCGCGAGAGGAATTCTCTCTGCTTCGAAACTTCGCCTTTGTCCCCTCTATTTTTATCACCGCATAGCGCAAACGATCGCCCCGTTGAACCGCAGACGTTTCCTTATTAAAGATGAACATCCCTGCAAGGTGTTCCATTAATGTTTCGCTGAAAATTTCACGCCAACTTGTTCTCGTCCCGAGGAACGATCGCGATATCCGTAACATCGACGATCGTCTGTCTTCTCAATCTCTAATGCTCGCGCAGACGAGGTTCGTGCAATGGAAACGACTCGTCGCGAGGAGGATCGCCTCTTCGCGAGAAAGGACTCCGCGAGCGGTTCAGCTGGGGGCAGGATCGAACAATCCTTTTAGATTGGACGACATCCAGGAATAATCCCCTTTTACCGACGCGACGCTCTCGTTTCTGGATCGAGGTGACCCGTGGCGCCTCCGCTACCAACTGATGATCGTACAACTACATTCAGCGCGACGTTCCTCTTATCGAAGGTTTGCTTCTCGGCTACCATTCGAATCTGCACCGATCCGCGAGTGATTTTTTATTGCAAACCAGCGACTCTCTCTCTCTCTGCTCTCGAAAATTCTTCGAAAATGGAACGACACCTCGACAGCGATCCCAGGGGCGTGAAAAAGATTGCTCGTACGCGATACGCGAGGCGAACAACAGGCGATAATGTAAAATTTCCCTTCGTACGATCGCTTATTTAATTTCGAATATCGGATGCACCCGATACTTCGATATTCCTTTCCGTACGGATTTCACGGCTCGCCGAATAGCGGAAAATAGACCTCGTCGAAATTCCCCGTCGTGTTTGCTCGGCGAATCGGTTTTTACTATCATCAGTCAACAGTCGGATGCGCGAGATTTTATATTTACCGAACGTTTCGGGCGAACGCGTGCATCTGTGCAGATAAATCATCATCGTCTGCCCGGTGTGCCTTATAAATATAAACACCGAACTGTCATCACCACTCGAGGGTTGAACGGTTTTTTCTTCTATTATTTTCCTTTTTTTTTTGTCTCTCCCTCTATTGGACCATCGCGCGTTACCTGTGCGCCACGAGGGGCGCAAAAAATCGTCGACAAAAAATCCAGATTAGAGGGTACCTGCAAAAAGAAGCCTCTCGCTTAGGGTTAGATCGTCACCCCTGTTTTCCGACCGTGATTTTTTGCACACCTGTAGGAAAGAAACGCCCGGGGGTGCCTTATTTTCGGGGCAGCGATCGTTTCGCTACCTGCGAGGGGTGGGTCCCGATGGGTGACAGATTCTCTCCGTGGTTAGTCACTTTTTTTACGGATCCGTCTCTCGTAAAACGTCGAGGGCCACGAGCCTGCTGCGCGCGTGGACATTTTTTGTCTCGAACGACGCTAGGCGTTCCGCAGCGTGTTTCTTCTCCGAGGGAGAGAATCACCTCGACGTTGGTTCCGCACGCCGGAATATCGAGATTGCCCGGAGTCTCTCGTCGCGTCGTGTACTTTGCAAATTAAATAACATTGCAACGAGTTAACGAAGTGTAGACTCCGTCGCTCGGACGCCTATCGGGGCACCCGACCCTCCCTCGGCCTTCTGTTCTTCCGCGCCCTCGACCCCCTCGATTTAACCATCTAAGTGTCGTTCCCTCCCCACCCTGCGGCCTATTTTACCCCACTTTCCAGTCTTTTCCCCTCGTTCGCCTCGAAGCTGGCCATCCCACTCACCCTGGCCGCCCTCGCGACTTATCCCCACCCTGGGCGCCGCTCACCCTCCTGGAAAAATAAGCCGCCGGACACCTTGCCGGGCCTCTACGCCACTACGCTACCATTGGCCCTCCTTAAGCCGTGGCTAACTTGGACTTTAGCTTGTCTGCGGGAAATTCGACGTACAAAATGGTATATCTTTCCTCGTTCAGCTCCGTTTTCCGGGACGGGGGAAACTATCGCCCGTCTGGCGTCGTTGAATATTAATGTCGGGCAAAAATGGACGCTGGTACTCGCGCCTTCCCGTTTCTCGAGCACGAGGTTCGTCGCGGTGTACTCGAGGATTAAAAATTAGATCGAACGCGCGCGTGGTCGATGATTTATCGAAAAGCTGTAACGACGCGAGTGGCGAACGTTCGTTCTCGATGATGTTCCATCTGTTAGGTTCTCTGATTTTAAACGCGATCGTAGAAAGAAATATCGTATGCACGAGCGCCTGCATTCGGGATTAGTTAATTGATGGAATAATTGCAGTCGACGAAATTAACCGAAATCGTACGCAAATTTGGCCTGCAATAAATTCAATATTACTAGTATCCTAGCATCAGGCCTGTATCGATAAAGGCGAAATTCCAAACCGCGCGCATAGGTCCGTCTCGTGTTTCACGCTATCGATGCAATTCTAATTGAACAATATTATTGTACAAGTAGAGTTAAGTGGAAGAAGTTAATTTCATCGGTGGTTCGCGTAAAACGGTCCTCCTCCACATATTTACATCCCTTAAATCTCTTCGAGAAGAAATCTTTTAAAAGCGACAGGAAAATATTCAACTATAAAATGGAATAATTAATTATGAAAATCGTGGATAGAAAATTGGTTACATATCTCGTCGAGATCGACGCCACGTCCCCGGGAAAATTAGATTCGTTCCGACACTTTTCGCGACAGAAACCGTCGAGCGGATCAATCGCGCGAGGCACTCTTTCCGCGCGTGTTTCGCTCCATCAAATTCTGCCGGCCGATTGTTTATCAGTGCGCGGCGCGTGAAAGAGCGCGAGCACAGAAGCGTGCAGCGGATTTATTAAGTGCTAATTAAACGGTCGGCCATGCAACAAAATGCAAACTGTTTACGCTGTTTGGTGGTTCGCGATACGCGCTGTTCCACCCGCCGCCCCTCACCCGCGCCCACCCCGACGGCTGCGGTAAATACACCTGTTTGCACGCCTTTGAACTTTTCGCCCGATACCGCGCGGCGAATTGCTTCATAATTCATCGCGGCTGAATTTTTCAGCTCGCGACAGAACCGAATCGGCGAGGGATCCGCGGACCGTCCCGCGGCGGACGAAACCTGGGCGAGTCTTCGCCTGGCGGGCGCGCGATAAAGAAACGGGATCTGGCGGTGGAATCGGGATGCAAATGTCCCGCGGGCTCTCTGGTCCACGGCCGGGTTTAAATCTCTCGTCGCGCGGCCGTTTACCGGGCCGCCGGTCGCTTGTTTATTTTTTAATTAAAGTCTTCCGGCGCGGGCACAGCTTCTGGCCGGCGAAACGGGCGGCGGGGATTAAAAAAGGTCCCCTTGGAGTTATTAAGCTAATAATGTGTCCCGTGGCGCGCGCGTCGCGCTCGCCGGCAACGGGGAGGAAAAAACGGTGGAAAAGGTCCAGCACGAGGATCTCCGTGGGACGAGGGCAGGGGCTGAGAGCGCAAAAAATCACTTGGCCACGCGAGCGATCCGCCACGACGATCCTCTCTCATTGATTCCCACCCCCTGGTGGCTCCACCGCGACCACCATCGATAGCCGTGGAAGTTTGCGAGGGTAGGAAAGAAAAAAGAGGAGGTCGGCTGGGCTTTTAAAGCGAGCCCCAACGGCGGTGACACGCGGTCGTGTAGTTTACCGCGCGTACTAATGAACCGGCCCGAGACACCCTTTCGTTCGATTAAAGTCGAGGGAAAAAGGTGAATGGAGGAGAAGAGGACCTCGTGATTCTGGCTACCTGTATCGGGGCTCGCGATCCGTCCGAGGGGGCGGCCGGCTCATTCGATTAACGTGACAGCGGAGTACATCGATCAACGTTAATTACATTTTTATTACACGAGACACTGCTGCGTGCGTTTCGCGATCAAAGCGGAACGAAAAGCGATACTTGCATCGAGTGCGACGAGAACGTCTGGCCGCGAGACGAGCGGAAACGTCACGATACCGAGCGTACACCTCTCTGCTCGAAGTAAAAAAAAAAAAAACGAAAAAAATGTCTCGCGACTGGATTCGTCGAAACGTCGAACGCGTCCCCGTATTTTATGCGAAACGAACGGTGGCCAGAAAAGAAGACGGAACCGAGGGAGGCGTCGGAGAGCGAAGCGGCTGCAAAGAATGGCTGGAGGCTGTGGAAGGATGGAGGAAGGAAGGTCCGCTCGGCTCACCCCCTTAGAACCGTCCTCACCGACCCACCCCCCCCTCCCCCACACCCCTACCTCGATCCCCCCCCCCCCGTCCCCCTCCTCCGGCAAACCACCCTCCTGCCTCTTCCTGGCCGTCATCTCCTGGGCGATTTTCCATGGCACCTAAGAGAAGGGGCCAATGAGACGCTGGGCGTCGGTATTGATCCGAGGCGTCGTCCAGGAGACGCCCGCTCCAAGACGCCCGGCTTGCCCGGCGCGCGAGAGCGGTACCGCAGTTCCAGATAAAAGGACGAAAGCCGTTCCTGGAGACGAACCGCGGGACCATCCGCCGCGTTCTATAACTCTGATGAAACCCTTCCCGGATTTATACCCGCGCGGCCGTATCGCTCGTTGACCGAATTGTCGCGTCCCCCGTTGAATGGCCACCACGGCCGTCCTTTTTAAATCTCTCCTTAGCCGGGTGGCTTGCCTCGTGCATCCAGGGTCCCGTTTAGCGCTCGTTAAAAATTTAGGCGCTTCGTTTTATATTCATTTTTCGCTGCCCCCGGCGGTGGTCGACCGAAAATAGCGTTCGTTCATCGTTACATTTATTTCAAGCTTGGACGTCGCGCTAAATCTCTTATCACGGTCGATCATCCGAGCTAAACGTGGCGCGTGATGTTCGAACAGTCGAGCATGCCTGTGTTTTCGTGCGAACGAAGATCGCTTTCGTCTCGAGGCGACTGGGAAATGTCGATATCGAGGGAGGCAAAATTTCGTGCGCGACGTGGAATCGAGAAAAGATTCGATCCTCCTTCGGTATGACAATCAAACAACTCGTCCATGGCGAGGGTACGACCTTTTGATGCGGTCGGTCAGCGGAAAGTTGAGTTTTCCGAAACGAGACCCGTTCCAAGTTAATTACCCATGGTATTAACAATCGGTGCGGCTGCGGTCGTTCCTCGACCATCGTCCACTCTCGAGACCAACTTTTCCGCCGTCCTCTTTTCGCAAATCGGTGGTGGTCGAGCGGAACCTCGGTCGGCGGGATCGGAAATCATCTCAGCCTCCGATCGAGTCGTCCAACTGGCGCTCGTCCTCGCCTCTAATTCCTCCGCCTCGTTTAATATTCTTCCTCGCGGCGGCTCGAGATTAGTCTCGCGCGCTTTTTACCGCCAATCGGTGAGCCGCGCGTCAGCTGAGCCGTGAACTATCGAGCCGTCTTTGGTGCGCAGTCATTTCCTGTCGAACGGCCCGATAGCCACCGTTCGTGGAGCGCGTTTGCGGTGCTCGTCGGTGTCCGTAAAAATCGTCCGCCCTAACGAACGCGCGGAGAGGTTAATTGAAAACGACACGGGGGTGGAAAATGTACGGTCGAAAGAAATTTTCAGTGGCACGGACAGAGGAACGCGCAGGAAGAGTGCCAAGGCAGCGTGGATATTAGAACGGTCCTCCTTTTATTTTCCTTCAATTTCCTTCCTTTCAGCTTTCCCATCAGCCTTTCCATTAATATTAAAACGGTAGCGTGGCCTCGCGAGGGCTGTTTCAAAGAGGGGTGCCGGTGTATACCAGGCTGCGCTCGCTTCTACGGAGGTGAACGTGGGTGGGTGGTTGAAGGACCATGCCGGTCGAGAGGTGGGGAGTGTTTAGCTCGTTTTTCATCTTGATCTTCTAGAGTTACCAATTTACCCTCGCTGCACCTCCCACCCCTCCGTGTTCACCACCCTCTGCTCGTATCTCCCTCGCTCTCTTCGGAGAGCATCGCGCCACGCTCAAGGAAGCGATTTCTTGCACTCGTTTCGCGAACGTTCGTCCAGCCCTCGAGCATTTCTCGTTTTTCGCTCGATCCCGCCGCATCTGCGCCCGAGTTGGTCGAAGAAAAATCCAACGGAAACCTTCCCACTCGTGGGAAAGCTGTCGCTCCTTCGAAGCGACGAGTCGGCCTCTTTTTTCGATCGTGACCCGGGCCTTTCTTAGGCGACCCCACTAGCCGCGAGCAACCCTTCAGGGTCGGCCAACGGTCAGCGAACCCCCGGCTTTCGGCATTATGGGAACCGGTTTATCGGACGCGTAGCACGCCCGGAATTTTTCCATCGAATTTTTATCGCGAACCCGTCCGACCGGTCAGCCAAACGTGCGTCCAGGTGGTCACTTCCTGGCCACCCCGTGTCCGGGTCACCATTTTTCGCCTCCCTCCCGTGTTTCGAACCCCCTTCGACTCTATGAACCGTTGCCCGCTTCTTAATTCTGCGACACGCGCCCGTACGAACGCGTCGCGCGCGCTCGATCGCGGTGACCCCATACCGAAACCGCCAACGATCGTGGTACACCGATTTCTGTCGAAACGATAAAATACCGTGCGTTACGGGAAACTCGTAAAGGTGAATCGCTTAATTGTAGACTCGTTCGGCAGTTCTGTTGCCAAAGGGGTAGCTAGAGTCTTTATTCGAACGGTGAACGTGCTCTCCACCCTCTTGGTATCCTCGTCGCGCGAGCAACTTTACGAAACCGAGCGACGTCGGGGTCAATCGCGACGTCCTCCTCGTTCGTTCGATTTCCAGCAACGGAAGGTACATCCATGGCTGCGCGTCCTCCCCGCACCAACCCCCCTCCCCCTGTGATTAATCTTGATCCTCGTGCGTAATTCATGGCGGTTTTTGCGGTTCGAAGGAACGCGCGACATCGGTTGACGCCGCGTTGAAGGAGTTCAGCTCGCCTCTTCAGTGTTTTACATTTGCATTCGATGGCAAGTCACCGTTGGGAGGGCCGGCAGGGGCGGCGGCCGGCGGGGCGACGCGGGGGTGATGTTTTGCAAGATCTGCTCGAGAGACCATTCGTCTTAGTATCTGCCTCAGGGGGCGGTGAAATATAAGCTAGATCTACGGGAAAGATAAATGAATCCATCCTCCTGCCCCCGCCGCCGCCGTTGCCGCTTCTCCGTCGTCCCTCCCCCTCTGTCTCCATCCCTCGAAGACGCGGAGCGGAGGAAATCAGCCGCAACAAGAATAGCGACCCCGTTGGCTTCCGGGCATTCTTAAAACGCCGCGCTGCGCTCCGCCACGAAAAGAAGTTTCTGCTCGATACGAGCCAATTACCATCAGTCACTTTCATCCGGTATCGGATTATCGCACGTTTAATTGTTTTACGCTCGACGTTGCGCCTCGCGCCAAATCGCATCAAGATAGTTTTTCCCCGGCGTATCGACGTCGTTGCTTTTTAATCGCGCGGAGACATTTCATACGGAGACTCGCGGCTCGCCCCGCTTCGAACGGTCTTCAGAATAGTCGGATCGCTGCCGGAAGCTTCGAATTACATCGGACATCGTTCGAAGTTTATTCTCGTCGGCGCGCATAACGCGGTTACACCCCCGCGGTTTTATTTACGTTCCGCGTTCCGATCGTACACCTCCGTCGAGCTTCCGCCAGTGTCGATCGGTCGGGAAAAATGATCGATTCGTTCTCAGACTTCTCGAAGACGTACGAACGTCCGCGGTTCGTTGACGAGTAGCGTGGAAATTGTTCACGGTCCTCCGCTTCGTATCATCGCTTAGACGCGCGTACGATATTTATTCCGCAAGTCCGTTATCTTCGCATGCGTGCATGAAAGGGTGTATCACCCTCCGGAACGCCCAGACGATAAATAAATAAGTATCGGAGGCAAGAACAGCGAAAGGGAAGTCGCGTGCACGTACGACACGCAAGGTGCGCTTCTCGGTCGTCTACGCAGAAAAGGGGAGAAGATTAAGAGGGACCGCGGGAACGACAGAAAAGAAGGCCCACGGAGGAGGGAACCGACGGGGGTGGAGGCGCTCGCCGGCATCTGCAAAGTCGGGGGGGCGCCTCTCCTCACTTTCTACTCAGTTGGATAAGCATCGTTTTTGCATACGATCGCCATTTTGCGGGGAGCATAATTTAAATTTCGTTCCATTGTTTTGTCGCTCTTCTTACGCCCCTCCTGGCCCACCCCCGTCAGAAGTGGTTCGTGTCGCCGGCTAGGGGGAGGTTGCGCGGGGGCCACCCCAGCCCCCACCCTCGCACGTCACGCGACCCTCTCCGTCCTCGCTCGAACGGCCCCCACCCATCTCGGTGCCCCGGCACACAGGCGGCCATTTGCATGAAATTAGAATCAGAATTTTCTTGCCTTGAAAATTAGCCTCTCTCTCTCTCTCTCTCTCTCTCTCTCGACCGTGGCTGCGAAAATTTTAATTAATTCACCGTCGGGCAACCCCCGCGAGAGATAGGGGACAAGAACGCGGAACCGTAGGATCGCGGCCCCGAGCGACGATGCCGGAGGATTCAATTCGCGATCAACAGCCACCGATTCGATTCTCGCCGGATAATCGGCCGTGCTCGATTGGTCTCGCGTTTCGTTGAATCGAAAACGGGTCTCTCCTGCCCGGCAAGAACAGAGAACGATCGAGGGGGTTGGGGGTGGGAAGGAAGATTGCGTTTTCCAAACGGGAGACGCACGGCAAGATTGCATATCGCGGCTGTTGAAGGCTGGCAAAGGTTCCAATGAATCCTGCGCTCCTTTGAATTCTTGAAAGCGTCGTCATACACGCGCATACGTACACGTGTATGTACCGTGCGAGAGAGAGAGAGAGAGAGAGAGAGAGAAAGAGACGCGGATTCTACTTTCTATAAATGGGATTTTGTTAATTTGAAACGATGCACGAGCATAATTACACGAGCTCGCGATACTTATAGTTGTAAGTATTTCATCGTCGTATTAAGCTCGTAAGCTCGTTATCTCCGCAAAAGGTACGATAGACCCTTGGCTCTGGCGAGAGGCAATGTACGGCTTGGTAGGAGGACCCGCGGAGCGTTTCATAGCGTTTAGTCTTTATGGCGTGTGGTTCTGCAGCCATCTCGAGGTAGCTCTTCTCTCTACATTACCTCCCCTCCTTACCCCCCTGGCACCCTCGCGCTCGCGTTCTCGCTCCCTCCGGTGGCCGTACGCGTCGAGCAACCTAGCGAGCCTGACTCCGCGCTGCTGCGAAACAATGGACCGAAATAAATAGCCCGTCTTTCGTCTTTTGTTTCTTGGGGGCCCATTGTTGCCGCCGTAGATAAGAAAACAAGAGACTCTGTCGCTGTGTTTACGAGCCCCGGCCGAGGCTCCTGGATGCTGCGCGGCCCCCTTTTTGCCTCGTTCGCCGAGAGAGAGCCACCTTCTTCTCACCACCGCCCCTCGCGTCGCCGAAACCCGCACACGCTCGCCTCCAGTCCACCTCTCGTTCTTCCACGTCCTCGACTAATCCCTCTCGTGTCACTGCGCGTTCTTCGGAATCCTCGTGACGCGCGAGCCCTGTCACCCTTCCGTTCCAGGGCTCTCCGACACCCCGCCACCCCCAGGCCCCCTCAGACCCGGCAAGAAGTCGATCGTCCAAACGCGATTCCTTTACCGACTTTTCATCGTCGTCGTCGTCGTCGCCCCTCCGTCTGCTTACCGATACTCCACTCTGCCACCCTCGCGCGGCGTTCCTCCCGTTGAAACTTGCGAAGCGATCGAGCGCGCGGGTCCGACGACCGTTCGCCGTCGAACGCGCGCGTATAAATTTCGAGACCGAGCGGCAGCCCTCGCAGGCCCCCGACAATGGACGGGAAAGAAAGAGGAACCGGTCGCAGGCACGACATTGTTGCGACTTATTCATGAACAGTCGGACGCCCGGTGTCCGCGCGCCACCCCTTGGACGCTGGACATCGGCCAGTCCGGGGTCCCGTTCGACCAGGGAGCCTGATTTCGAAAACGGCAAACTGGTTTGTCCAGTTTTCGCCTTTATACGTCTGCGTTAGGGTTGGCCGGCCCGCGACTGGACCCAAAAAGAGAAGGTCCACCCGGTGCCAGGGGCGGCAGAGGGGGGACGGGGCAAACTATCGCGACGGTCACTTTTTCGAGCTAGTCCAGTCTACCGGTCGACGTTGGACGCGTTGTACTGGACACGGTAGTTCTGCTCGGTTCGCGCGTCGATTCCCGCGAAATTTTCCTCTACGATACGCGTCGGACTTTGTGCACGCGGCGAGGATGTTCGCGTTACAACGGAGCGAGAACGAAACGGAAAGAGAGTAGCCAGAGACAGGCGTGGAGGACCTCGAGGAATCCTGAGACCCCTCGAGCGGTCGTTACGTCACTTTTCACCCTCTCGCGGCCTCTCCGCGTCTGTCCCCCTCTGGCTCGCGGAGGGAGCGCGGTGTAATTCAAATTCGGTTAATTCCGGTGATTTTTCAAAGTTTCATTAGACGCCGGTTGGATGCGCGCAGGGGGAGGGGGGGGGGCGAGACGGTCGGGCGACGGAGGGAAGCCGAGGAAGCCCCCGCGGGTGAAGTATGGCCCCATACTTTACTCTGCGGTCGGCGAAGGCGTCTTAGGCAACTGGAATCCTGGAATAACAGGACTCGCGAGTATGAGAACGGGGCGGATGACGGCGGTGCGAGCGAGAGAGCAGCCGGAGAATACAAGGTGCAACCGGGCAGAGGATTGCCAGGCGAAGAGAAACGGAGACGAGCGAGGCCCGCCGCTGGATCCGAAATTGAAGCCGACTCGATTTAGATCGGTCGAATTTATATCGCCACCCTCGTCGTGGAACGTTCCGCGATGGAGAAAAGTCCGTCGAACGTTTCGAATCCGAGACGGAGAAGCGTTCGTGCCTGAGTTTCGTAAAACTCCATCCGATCGATCGAAACGATCGATTTCCGTTCCACTGTATTTCGAAACGCTCGCGAGGAAAGTGGAAGCACGGGTTTCCGTGTCGTTCGAAGGCCACCGTGCATCCCGCTCCGCAGGAGGAGTGCACGCGTCCACATGACGCGGCATCTGGCCAGCCCGGACGCATCGTGATTCTTTTCGCCCAGTTCTCGGATTTTTTTCCCGCCCCGGGACCACCCTCGCATCCGGTCCTCTCGCCGTTGCACGCGACGTTTCACCGCGTGTCACGTGTCGTGGCTCCCATCGCCTGAATAAGTCAGCACGCGGGCGAAAGTGATTCCGCAATTTTCTTCCGCAACCGGAGGGTGGTGGTGGTGGTGGTGGTGGTGGTGGTGCTGTTGCGACGTTGGCGTTCGCCGCGCGTCGCGAGGGAGGATCCGTTCGCCGCGCGCCACCCTCGCCTCCGTCATTTTTGCCGACGCCGGTAATTGTACCGAGGCAAGGAAATTATCGGAGGCCTGCCGGCCTATAACTGCTTATTTTCTTCCCCCCCGGGGCTCCCCCGCCCACCCCCGATAAAATTGCCGGCCGAGGCTACGCGTCCCGGCGGCTCCCGAAGATTGCAAGAAATTTCCATCCGCCCCGCTGTTTGTTCGATAAATTCCCCGACAGTTCGCGCGGCGGATCTCTCGATTATAGCGGGGTGTTTGTCAAGGAGGCGGTAGAACATCTCGGGGCGCCCTTTATCGTGCCACTTCCCCGCGGAAAGAATCTCCGGAAGGATCATTCCGAAGGACGGAATTCTCGTCCCT
Organism: Xylocopa violacea; assembly: GCA_963969225.1. Classification (NCBI taxonomy): domain Eukaryota; kingdom Metazoa; phylum Arthropoda; class Insecta; order Hymenoptera; family Apidae; genus Xylocopa; species Xylocopa violacea. The sequence continues at coordinate 31,472,072 of CAXAJV010000004.1, forward strand.
GGCCTGCTCCCGGTGGCTGGGACGGGGATCCTCGGCGAAGGGATGGTTTTAATGATTTTTGGGGGCTGCCAGGAAAGGCAGGCTTCCTCGTGGCGGGCGAAGGAGGGCGTAGAGGGGCATTTTTAAGCCCTTACTTTCGCCAGGGACCCTTCGTACTTTCGCGAGCTCTCCTCGTAGCTTTTACCCCCGACGAGAAAGGTTCCACCGGCACGGGGGTGGTTTGTTTCGGCCGGGTGTTACGACGAGAGAAAGAGATACGCCGAAGGGGGTGTGGGGAGGGAAAGAAAAGCTAGCGGGACGAGGGTGGGTTAGGCGGCCCTGCGCGAAAGATGGCTGGCAAAATGGAGGGATCTCTTTCTATTATGCCCGGTCCCTCGGCTTCCCTCTGCTCCGGCTCGAAGAACTCTCTTATCGATCTTTGAAAAACGGGGCATCCGCCGGAGAAACGAGTGCCTCGTCTCCGTAGTCTCTTTGATCGTCTTGGCGGACGACTTTCAGCCGCGATATCCGCTCGCTCTCTTGTTAACCTCCCGCGGATCGTGCCAATTAATGTTCCCTCGTATCTCCAGACTATCGTCCGTCTTCCCGTTTCCCTGATTCGCTCGCCCAGACCGTTCGTCCCTCGTCTGGTCGCGTTTTCGCGTTCCTTTTACGCGGAGACGAACAGCGAGACGGCCAAGCGGAGGGACGACCGACGTAACGAGCGGAGGGTTGAACGAGCGCGTCGAGCGCGGAAACAAGAGCGCATTGAAACGGAGAACGCGTAGGAAAAACACGCGTCTTCACTCTGCAGCGGGCGTCGCGTCGCCTCGCCTCGCCTCGCCTCGCGCCATTGTAACAGCACGTCCGCGAAAAAAGAGAGGACGCACGAGAAAAGTCGCGCGACGATACGCGCGGAAAACTCGTCGCCGCTGAAAGCTCTCTCGCGCTGCGGCCGGATTTTCTCTCTCCTCCATTCCCGGCGCCGCTGTCTCCAGTTGCAACGTTGGCGGCGCAGGGCGGTCGGCTGCCGCGGAAGGAGGCCGAGGGGCGTACGGCGGGGGCGAGAAGGGAAGTCGCCTTCATTAGTAAACTTTCGTTTAAAATTTCTGCCGTTCCCCGGCGGCCTGGGGTCGACGCCGAACAAAAACAAACGCGCTACCGCCCACGCGACCCACGCTAACCTCCCCCCTCCCGCCCCCAAACTCGATTTTAACTTTCGAGATATAATTAATTTTTCGAGACCGCGCGCGCCGCCCCCGCGACCCGCGCGTGTATCATCGCCGAGAAAAAGAGGAAACGGGAAAGGAGCGACTCGTTATTATCTCGAGATACCCGCCGCGCGCCCCTCCGCGGCCCTCATCGCCGCGCCAGGGGTTGAATTTTAAACGGGATCGCCGCTGGCCAAGAATGCTTTCTTCCGCTCGATGCCCCTCCGTATTGGCACGTGGAATTTTCTAGCGTCGTGATATATGTGGCGGATGATTGCGTTTAGATTGGCTTCGATTCCGTTTTATTTCGAAGGGCAAATATTTTGGAGAACGGCGTCGGAGTCCATTTTTCTATGATCGAGATCGAACGCTTCGCGATGCCCGAATGATTAATTTTTCGCTTGTTTCTCTTGTTTCGCCTGATTACTACGTAAAGCTTGTGCTATATCGCGAACGATACGATCGGCTTTATCGAATTTTGTCGCGTCGCTCAGCCGGACAATGGCTCGTTTAAATTAGTTTTCCTCGCGAAGCTGCGCCGCGACGTTTCTGGGCCGAAAGAAAGGACACTTATCTTATATCGAGCGTTTTAAAACCCTCCCTCGAGTCTGCGAGCGGAACGAGCCGTTCATTTAAACGCGACAAACGCGAAACACAACCGTCCCCGAGCTATCCTATCTTCCGCCGCGAAATGAATCGAAATTCGCGTGTTATTTTTAATCGAAATAGCTCCCTGCTCGCTGTTTCCCAGCGTTCGCAAACGTACACCATCGCGGTTGTCTCGTGCTCGAAGCGATCTCGCGCAGGGCGTGTGCCATGAAATAAATAGTAACGGAATCCCGTACGTACGAGCCACCCCCTGCGACCACCGACATTGTTGCAGCACGACGCGAGAACCCATAAACCAGGAATAACAAGCTCGCGGACGAGAAACCAACGCGCAGCCTCTCAGATACACCGGATACTGCGCTCGTGAAAAATTATCACCGACGATGTTTGCGCGACCAACCAATGGGACGATGTTCCGCAGCGGATTTCGGAAATTTACGGAGCTGCACATTTTTCCGCCCCCTCTCCCTTCAACGTTCGATTTTCCTACGCGCAAAAATCTCCGCGCCCGACCTCGAAGCGCGAACAGCCCGGCGTTTGGTATTCCTCAAAAGCCGGAAGTCGAGCAAACATTTGCTCGGGAAAGATTATTTGTTAAGCAAAGTTGTTCTTTGATCCTTGGGGGCCTGGCAAATATTGGCGGAGTTTCTTCGCGCTCGTTTTTCCGAGCGGTAAAAAACGCTTTTGGAGAAGCTCGACTTCTCTCGATCTCTCCGCGGATCCAATCGGAACGTTTCACCTTTGAACTCTCATTGTCTCGAATCCACGTTTACGCGGAAGAAATTCATTGATGGGTATTCGGTATTCGTCGACTCTCGTGGCTTCTCGTCAAAGCTTCGCTTCCTTTTAAAACCTCGAAAGCTCTATAATTCACGGTATCTGTATTTTTTTGCAAGAAATTCAATCATCGTCGTGAATTTTTAACCGATTACACGTTCGAGGAACCATATCGTTAGTTACAATTTCTCTGTTCTCCCTGCAGAAGCGTAAACGCAACGGGAAAGGAGCACCAGTGTTCCGTGAACCGGAAACCAAAGGCGTTCGCGCGCGAGAGCGCGTATCGAGCGGGGTCGCCATCTCGTTCGTCGTTCGCCGCGCGATTTTTCGCCGGTTTTTCCGCGGAAACTGGGAGGCACAATGCGAAACGAGAAAACGACGAACGAACGCGATGGGGGCGCGTGTAAGCGGCGCGGAAAGAGCGGAAGAAAGGCTTGGCGGGGGTGTCGGAGGGGGAGGGGGCGAGGGTGCACGCACCTCGTGCAAGCTTTCTGCGGGCCTCCGCATTAAAACGAGAGGCGAATTCGAGTCTGGGAAAGTTTTAAATGATTTTCGCCGAAGTTGCCTCGCGAGTTGGTTTATTAGGAAAAGTCAATTTGCCCAGAGAGCCGGGTGAACGGGTGCGAGAGGAACGGAGAAAGAGAAAAGGGGGGCGGAGCGGGGCGGGGAGGCGACTCCGTCGGAGCTGGTGCACGGAAAAGTCGTACAAAATTACGACGTTGCCTTTCTCCTTTCTGCATCCGCTTCGAGAAATCGACGAACACCCTCAGCCACCCCTTCCTCTGTCTGTGCTTTCGCTCGAGCTGCCTTCTCGTCTTTTTTTTCAAAGCCTCTTTCGAAGCCACTCGTGGCGGTCAGGAAAATTTCGTCGCTCAACTAGTCTACCATTTTCGTATGGGGAAAATGGAGTGTTCTTAGACCCGTGGAGGTTAAGGGAATTTGATCGCCGCTTGCGAAAGGGGTGTTCTCTTCCACTCGCGATCCAATCTCGAAGAATCTCCTCGAGCTTACGCATCGTACTTTTAATGGTTTTTGCAACTCTTCGGGGTAACTTAAACGTTACTCTATTTTGCTCGTACCAAAATGGAGCGCTTTTCTCGAGCCCGACGAAACCCCTTCGAGCTCGTATCTCGCACTCGTGACGGTTGGAATCGGTCCACTTTGCCAGCCGTCCCGAAATGGGGTACAGCGGTACGCGGAGGGTTTTTAAGCGAACTCGTTTTATATTTGACGACGCATCAGCGGCGAGCAAGCGCACACCTGCCGACAGGAGGTGGAGGTGGAGTCGTGTGCCGTGAGCGTAAACAAGCATCCCGGAAAAAAGTGGTTGAAACCGCTTTTCCCTCGGCAAACTCCGGGCCGGCTCTTACGCGAGAGCGTAACCGGCCGCAGGCAGAAAGTCCGAGTCAATTTGGCCCGTGGGCCACCTACGCAGTTTAACGTAAACCTAGCCAAAGGGACGAGGGTGGACACCCCCACGGTCGTGCGGACCCGTAAACGAAAAAAGGTAACCGGCGATTATGTGCTCGTTTCAATCTGGCGGCTCGCGGAGCCTCGCTACCCTTTAATAACCCCTGCAAACTTTGTACGCGCGCACTCCGCGGGGCTCGTTACTTTTTAATCGTCGGTAAATATTGACCGGTGCCCCAGATTCTTTTGAAACGTGCCGCGCGTACGCGGCGAGACTTTAAGCGAATCAATTCGCAGCGAAAGAAAAGGAGGATGTGCGAAAATGCGGAGAACGGGGGGAGGAAAAAAGAAAGAGTCTGGCGAGAGCACGCGAGCCAAGGGATCGGAAAAAATCACGGTCAAAGGAGCGACTCTCGAGGGGCGGAGTGGAAAAAAGGTCGAGCGAAGTGACGGAGATCGCGAGCCCTCGTTCGGTGAAACGCACGGGGCGAGACGGGGACGGCGAGGGAAGACCGAGAAGGAGAGAAGTCCAGGAGCGGGTCCACCAGGCTTTTGCTCCTCCGTGAGGGTGGCTCCTCTGAATCAATAAGAACTGTTTCCCCCGCGGATGCCCCCCGCCCGTGCCTCCCTGTTCGTTCACGGCACCCTCGCAGGCCAACCTACCACCTTCAGCTCTGCTCCTCAGTTTTCTCCCCTTTTTCCTTTTATTGCCGTGAGAAGTAAGGTGGTTCGAGTGGGTGGCTCGGCCCCGGAGGCACGAGCGGCCATCTTTATTTCTCTCCTACCCGCCACCTCGACCCTCTCCTCCTACGACCTCTCCTTTCGTCTCCGTCGCCTCCTCCGAGCTTGGTCCTACGACCTCCATCCGTCTTGCCTCGCCAAGCTTGCCCTCTCAGTTCCCTTTCTCTCTCCTTCTCTCGCTCTTGCTTTCTATTTCATTCCTTCTTTCCCCCGATTCTCCTTCTTTCTTCTCTTTCCATCTCACCCCCGTAGCCTCGTCTCGCTTCGATGCGCGCGGAAAGCTCGACCTTTAGGAAACGAGCACCCTGCAACCCTGTCCTTCTAGATCTCCTTATTCTCGCCGTCACCTCTCGCTACTCCTCCGAGCGGCAGACTATCGAAATTTATCTCGCAAAATGCCACGCGAACGATCCATCGAACGGCAGAAAATTTATCTCGCAAAACGCGACGCTCGAAGGACAGTCAGTCAACCCTCTTCCCTCTCGAGGATTCGAATCGTCGCTGACCTGGGAGAATTTCACGTCATCGATACACCTTTTTCCCTCTTCGAAGACGTTCTCACGGAGTCCACCTTCGAAGGGCGACGCGTAGCATAAAATCCGCGCAGATCTGCAAGAATTTCACGTCATCATCGGTACAACACCCCCTTCTCTCTTCGATCGCAACTTTACAGAATCCACGTTCGATGGGCGACGCGTAGGATAAAATCGTCGCTGACCTGGAAGAATTTCACGTCATCGATACACCTTTTTCCCTCTTCGAAGACGTTCTCACGGAGTCCACCTTCGATGGGCGACGCGTAGGATAAAATCGTCGCTGACCTGGAAGAATTTCACGTCATCGATACACCTTTTTCCCTCTTCGAAGACGTTCTCACGGAGTCCACCTTCGAAGGGCGACGCGTAGCATAAAATCCGCGCAGATCTGCAAGAATCGGTACACCTTCTTCTCTCTTCGATCGCAATTGTACAGAGTCCACGTTCGATGGGCGACGCGTAGGATAAAATCGTCGCTGACCTGGAAGAATTTCACGTCATCGATACACCTTTTTCCCTCTTCGAAGACGTTCTCACGGAGTCCACCTTCGAAGGGCGACGCGTAGCTTAAAATCCGCGCAGATCTGCAAGAATCGGTACACCTTCTTCTCTCTTCGATCGCAATTGTACAGAGTCCACGTTCGATGGGCGACGCGTAGGATAAAATCGTCGCTGACCTGGAAGAATTTCACGTCATCGATACACCTTTTTCCCTCTTCGAAGACGTTCTCACGGAGTCCACCTTCGAAGGGCGACGCGTAGCATAAAATCCGCGCAGATCTGCAAGAATCGGTACACCTTCTTCTCTCTTCGATCGCAATTGTACAGAGTCCACGTTCGATGGGCGACGCGTAGGATAAAATCGTCGCAGACCTGGAAGAATTTCACGTCATCATCGGTACACCCCCTTCTCTCTTCGATCGCAACTGTACAGAGTCCACGTTCGATGGGCGACGCGTAGGATAAAATCGTCGCTGACCTGGAAGAATTTCACGTCATCGATACACCTTTTTCCCTCTTCGAAGACGTTCTCACAGAGTCCACCTTCGATGGGCGACGCGTAGCATAAAATCCGCGCAGATCTGCAAGAATCGGTACACCTTCTTCTCTCTTCGATCGCAACTGTACAGAGTCCGCGTTCGATGGGCGACGCGTAGGATAAAATCGTCGCAGACCTGGAAGAATTTCACGTCATCATCGGTACACCCCCTTCTCTCTTCGATCGCAACTTTACAGAGTCCACGTTCGATGGGCGACGCGTAGGATAAAATCGTCGCTGACCTGGAAGAATTTCACGTCATCGATACACCTTTTTCCCTCTTCGAAGACGTTCTCACGGAGTCCACCTTCGATGGGCGACGCGTAAGATAAAATCGTCGCAAATCTGCAAGAATTTCACGTCATCATCGGTACACCCCCTTCTCTCTTCGATCGCAACTTTACAGAGTCCACGTTCGATGGGCGACACGTAGGATAAAATCGTCGCAGAGGGTCAAAATCCTCCGGGAGGACGTACCACAGGTGTCCGCGTGGCTAGAACGAGGACGAGAGAGGATGCGGTGGCGGTTACCGATGGCGGCGGAAAGGGAGAAAGAGGGATCGAACGCGGCACGGGGAGGCGGAGGACAGCGTGGGCGCAGGGCTCCGAGAGTGTTGGAGACAGTTGCCGCGGTGTTGCCGGATCAATTTCGGTGGACCGCAGACACAAACTGTTTCAGTGGACTCAATCGAGCGGTTCCACCGCCGGCTCCTTTCCACCGGCCATCCCTCTTCCGTCTTCCTTTCGTCCTGGCCCCCTTGCTACGGTTCTTTCTCGCGGGCCAATCTGCGCGCTTCAATCGGCCGGAAATGTTTTCAGAGCCGGCTATTTTCTGCCGTCGCGGTTCCCTTGTCCTCGTCCAAGGCACCGCTTCGATCCCCGTCTGAAAGGAGTCGAGACGATTCGCTGACGATTGTCTGCCCGTCCTTCAGTCGCCTCAAATTCTTCGATTCGCGTCCATTCTCGTCGCTGTCCAGCAGGAGGACTGGAAGAGAAAATGAAAATTGTTCTTCGAAAATGTCGTAAAAGTGGGGTGGGGCGACGAGGAGAGGTTTCTTTTGGAAACGAAATTCAGTTTTGCGTTTCGTACGTGCGCACGAGACGCGAAATCGTTTGACCGAGTGTCGGATCATCGTGCTGGGTCTCTTCTGTTGGTCCGCGTCGAAAACTGCCGGCGCGAAATCGTAAGAAGCACGTGCCGGGAGAGACAGGCACCCGAGAGGCAGCCGAGCGAAATTCAGGGTAATCAACCGTCCTTTATTTCGGGAGCAAACACACGGCACTTTGCTTCGACACGCGTACACACAGAGGCGCAGGAGCCTACACGTCTCGTGGACTGTCACAAATAGGGGATGCCGATGCGTCGTTTCACGCGCGCCACCGGTATTTCTAATTAACCACCTTCCGGCAGCATTTTTTCCCTCTTCTTTCCCTTCCAGTCTATCGGGGAACCCAGCCGTCTTCTTCTGCACCGTCTCGTTCGTCTTCTATCGATTTTGCAATTAGTAAGAAAGTAATCCAACCCCTTATCCCTTTCTACCCTCGCGCCCACCACTCCTCCCCCCTCAGCCACCCTCCACCTCTGACAAGGAATCGACGTTCCAAGAAAAGCGGCTCTAATTGCGCCAGCTTGACGAGGGATCCCTTCGAAAAACGGGCAGATACTTTCGCCCCGTAACGTGGTTCCGGTCGACGCCGGGGCTCGATGCCGGGGACGACGCCGTGCAAGCGATAGGCTTCGTTTAATATGCATCCATTTACCGTACCGCGGAGAAGACGAAGTCTATTGGATTATCGGTTCTGTTCGAAGTCGCGGGGGCTGCGCGAGGGACCAGTTCCTCTCGAGCCTTTCGCGGATGGAAACGGAAGCGCGGCCCAGAGAGGGAAAGACAACGGCGTCGGTGGGTGGCGAAGGGGTGCACCGTTTTCGAAGCGAGGCGGTGTCTAAATCGGAGCGAAAATTCTCTCGTTCCCTAAAAACGGAGGACACCAGCCGGATGAATAGATAAAACGAGGCGAGCCAGGAACAAGGGGCGGCGGGTGGCGGTGGGTGGCTGGCGAGGGTGGCTCTCGCTCGGAAGGGGTACCTCTCGTGGAGTAGTTGCCTCGCGAGGGGCGGCTGAACGTAATTAAAGAAGGGGGCGTAACACAGTCTTGCGAGCCCGTGCACACTTATTCCAGATACGGAAAATATAGGGCGGGTAAGCTTCTTGGGACGTTTGGCGGGCGGGGGAGGTGGGGGGTATTATACCTGCGAGAGAGGGTCGGGGTAGCGAAAGACTTCGTTGTTTCCAGGACATTTTACTCTGTTTCCTCCGGCTGGCGCCTGCTGTCGGCCTCTCAAAGGACGAATTCGAGTTCCCTACCTATTCCTCCATCCCCCCAACTCGTCGACCCCTCACACCAGAACCACCCCCTCCTCCCGCCCGCCTTAGCCCTGTTCCTTCTTCGCGCCCTCTTCCCTTTCGCCTTCTTCCTTCCTTTCAAGCGCTCGGCAACTACCCAGCCGCCCCCAGGCTTCCTCCACCCACGACGATCTTACTCTTGAGAATTTTCCTTATATAGATTTTCATAAGTTTCCTTACTTCCGTATCAGGCCCTCCTCCGAGGAGCAACGGAGGAATAACGCGGTGAATAATTTTACGAGGCTCGCTTACGACTGAAAGGGTAACCAATATTCCGGCCCCGTTGGAAGCGTCGAGCGTCTCTCCGCGAGGATTTTAATCGTTGCTCGCCGGGTTCGCGTCTCCTCGACGCGACCTCCGTGCTCGTCGGCGATCGTTCGCCCCGTTTTTCCACGGACCAGCTGGAAGTCGCGCGGAAACGTGGACGAGCGGCTCGCAGGCCGGAATCGGGCGGATCGTCGCGGTGTTTGATTTGTGACGTCGCGTTCGGAACCGAGTCGAAGACATTGACCTACATCAAACACGTGACACACCGCACACGTGACGCGCCGCATGTGTGCTCCCGATATCGTCGTCGTCGCACCAATCTCGGCGCATCCCGTCGTTCGCGTATTTCACCGGCGAAAAGACTTGGCGCGCGCCACGCTCGAAGCGGACTTTCAATTAACCGGATTCCACTTCCGCCTCCGGCTGCGGGCAGAGTCTGTAAATTCGACCTTTCATTAATATTCGCGCGTTCTTTCCGCGAGAATTAAGCGCAGTTATCGGTGTTCATTGTTCGCCGCGGCGTTAATAGAGGAACGCAAGGTAGAACTCGGATGATCTCGCGGCGCGCAAAAGATGAGAAGCAAAGTTCCGCGGGGCCGTGTATGGGAAAATTGAAGGTGTCGCCTGGGAGGATTCCCCGCACAATGGAATGTTGGGCTGTGTTGTTCGAGCGACACCGACGGTGGTGCCCAGCCGTATATAGTTTTTCCGAATTACATATATGCGTGGCAGCATTCAGCGGCTGGTGCATTCTGCTAGCAGCATCGACGGCGGTCGGCGAGGAATAGGAGCGGGCACGCCGGGCTCGCGGTGTCATTATATCGACAAAGTTGGTGTCGGGTCCAGGAAGGACAAAAGCGTCGGCAGGGGCCGTCCAATTAGCACGTAGCACTGCCTTAGCGGCGTCCTCCGACGTCGAACGGCTCTAAGACGCCTTTTCTCTGGCCGAGGATCGATAGACGTGTGTGTGCGTGATGGTGTACGCCGTCCGTGTATGTAGGTCCGCCGCCGCGGGTGTGTCGGTGCATAAGCGAAGAACGGGCGAAGGCTGGCGAGAGGGGGGTGGCGGGTAACACGCCGGGGGGCGGAAAGAGAAGAACCGGGCGAGAGACGAGAGAAAGAGGGTGGAAAGAGCGAGGGGGGTGTATACGCGGCGGAACGGAAGGGCGAGCGAGACAGAGGGAAACGAAGAGAGAACGCCGGTCCGCCCCTCGGAGCTTGATATTTAAATCTCCCCTTTTCTAATTTCTCCCCTCTAGCCGCGCCTGGCCCCCCTTAGCCCGCCTCTGGTACTCCGTTCCGCTTGCCCACCCTCTTTCATCCACCCCGCGCACCAGGCCACCCTGCTCGCTACCCACCGCCACCCACTACCCATTTCCAACCGGCTCCACCGCCAGCACCGGCCGCCATCATGAAAATATTAAGAACTCGGGAAAATGGCCGCCCCCACTCGCGGAGCTAAGGAAAACCGGCCGTCTCTCTCTTTCCCACGTTTTCTCCGTACCCCGGGTGTACCCTTTCGCCGTTTCGCTTCCACCCTTTCCCGTCCGTCCTCCTCGCACTAGCCGCGCAGCCTTCTGTCTCCGCGTCTCGCCCTCTGTCTTTCCGCGCTCTCCGACACCGGCAACTTCGTTCTTGCACACCTACCGAGTTACACGGACGGCAGGCGCGCTGGGCACAGGGGTTGATACTGCCACCGCTCCGTGGCTGGGGTGAGGTGAGATGCACCGTGCCTCCTACGAAACGGGGGGGGGGTTGCAGCCAGACTTTCCGGGCAGAAACTCCTTTTCTCACCGGCAACTTGGTTCAACCATCTTCTTCTTCTTCTTCTTCTTCTCCGCGACTTCGCCGTCTTTGGACTTCTTCGAGGCCACCCTTCTTCGAGCGTCCAATTTCTCTCCGCTTCGCCGCTCCGTTTCCTCTCTCAAAGAGACGATCCACCCGCGAGGGACGTTTCTCGCGCCGTTTAAGAGCGTCGTCGATCGTCCGAGGAACGACGCTGGTCGTTTCTCGTTTCGGGTCTGCGAGAGCGAGCCGCGTGCTCGAAATAAAAATCGATACGGAGAAAGCGAAGCCGGACGAAGGGGTAATTGTCAGGGTCGAAGCGGACGGAGCGACAGAGACAGGTTCCTCGACTTTCACCAGCAGGCGAACGCGGCTAGCGTGGTTCGGATGAATGGGGTATGAGTTTGTCCCACATTCGGCTTCCTCCGTGCTCCCGGCTTCCGGTAGTGGCTGCGTGCGTGTGTCCGTCCGACTGTGTGCGTCGGTACGTGCGTGCACGCGTGCGTTCGCTCGTCTCCGGATTACCTCCGGAGAGAGAGAGCTCTCGAACACGTGGCGCGGTTAACATGTGTACGCGCGCTTCCCGAGATTAATGAGAGAACGATCGAATCGGCGGATCTCCGAGCTGCCAGGTGAACAGAAGCGAATCTATGCTCGAGATTCTTGTCTGCTGTCTTTGATCGTCTCTTCATTCTCGTCGACTCGGACAAAACACGCGTGGAACGCGAAAACGGACCAAGCTTCGTTAATTTTCAACAGAACGTTTATCTGTCCACCAAAAAATTTAGTGCTTCCTTCTTTTCGTTGTATTTCGATTGAGAAAACGATAGAAGAATGAATCGTTCCATCGACCAGCCCGCTCGGACCCCGAAACGATCGAGCGACCCGCGGTAATCTCGTTGAAGGGGGCGGTAAGGACGCCCCGGGTATTACCAGCGATCGCAGCCGTAAAGAAATCCTATTCGTTCCCCCGGGCGAGTCCAATCTCTTAGAAATCCGCAGCCGATCCCTTTCAGCCGTTAGCGCGGCGGGTAATACGTCTTCGTCAACGGGCGCCATCTTGGCCAGCTGAAAGGGGCGCGCGGGGCGGCGCGGGAGGGCGGCGGCTGGGAGCGATTAAGAAAATGAAGATAGATACTGCAGGATAAAGGAGCCACGCTCGGCGAAGGCAGCCGTGACGACGTCGACGAGGAGAGAAGAGTGCGGGGACGCGCGCTCCTCCGCCCCGTCGATGGCCCCGATGGTTCCTCCTCGGCTCTCGACGATCAGCAAGAAATAGCTCAGAAGAGGACTTGATCGCGCGGAAGATTTCCGACAGCGCCGGTGTCTAATCGCGCGACACAGCCGCGATCAATTTCGGTCCCTTCTTCGAACGGGGCTTATACCTGCGCCGCGGTCGCCAGCGAAATGCCAGGCTGGCTCGCCTCTCGGGCGATATATAAATTCCGTTCTCCGAGACGGATCGGTGTCGTTCGTTCTCGCGTCGCTATCTAGTCGGCTGTTGAATTCCCGAGGAAACGGCGCGCTCCTCAAGGGCGAAAGTAATGGGGGAACGGGGTGGCTGCGTTTCGAACCCGCCTGATCTGTCCGTGGTCGAAGGGACGGGTCTGAAAAATTCGTTCCGCGGTCCCGTCGCTCGGGGAAACGGATTAGGGGAAGTTTTCGGTAAGACGCTGACGATCCCGCGAAGTTGGCGAAGTTTTGCGCTTCGAGCGCGCGCGGCAAGCTTGTTATTCTGTTCGCCGCGATCTCGCGGCGTTCTTAATGTTCCTTTAATTCCTACGATTGTGGTTCCGGTCGATTCTAACCTCGTCTGGGATCTATTATCTTTTTTTCGCGGGGTTGTTTAATACACGCATAAAAGGATTTCTTTTCTTGTTGGGAGATTCCGTGAACCAGTGCTCTTCGTTGCATTTATCTCCTTTCTTTGGGATTTTTATAGCACACCGCTGACAGAAGATTTTGCAACCACGACTATTGTACATTTCAAGGCTGAACAGCGAATGAAACATCTCGTTACAGAGCACCGGAAGAGATAACAGAACGGAAAAGTACAGAATTGGAGGTGAATGAAAATCAGCCAGTGATAAAATGGTCGTTCGCACCGCCTCTTACGACCCAATAATAAGCATGATTCATCGAACCCCGGAGAACGCCAACAAATCAAAGCCAATTACCAAAGGCCACCGATAAAACGACAGCCGCTGCTGCCGGAATGGGACCGCCATTCCCAGACCAGTCTGGGGCGAGCGGAAGAAGCAGAAGCGGAGTCCTCCAGGCCGGGAAATATGGTCGGCCAGCGATTCATCTTTTTATGGAGCACTTAAGTGGGAGAGTAACCATGGCGACGGCGCCGCTATCGGGGGCAATCGTAAAATTAAGTAACGAGAAGATAAGAAAATATCATCTTGCCTCGCCTGTTAACCGTCCAACTTGCCACCGTTAACCGCGCGAGGGGTGTCCCGTTCGACTACAGCGGCGTTTCTCTTTCTAGGTGTTCGCGAGACGTCGGCGGTGGCTGGAAGAGTCGCGGAGAGCAGCCTCAGGGCGGTTAGCGGAGGCGGTTGCCGGGGATGCTAGGCACTCGTAGACTGGCAAAGTGGTTCGAGCTACCCGAAGGGACGTGACGCGCGGGGGGTGGCGGCCAGGCGGCTCCGCGGGACGGAAGAGAGCGGGCAGGGGCAAAAATGGATAAAGTTTCGTCCAATCCTCTTCGGTCTAGGCATCGGGGGGCACGCCGCTCCGTACAATTTTCAGATAAACGGGGCCATTTTCGCGGAGAAATTGCGCCAACCCATCAGCGGCAAGCTGTTCGCCCGCTCTCGAGGAGATCATTTTTTATCACCCCGTTCGCGGGGCGTCTCGTACCAGTTGGGACCGACTTGCGTTTCGCGAGATTCGAAAAAAGTCTGGTCGACTCGCTCCTTTCGATCAGATCCGTATTGATCTAGTCGATCAGACGAGTCAAACGAGCGCACACTTCCATCCCGATTCCAAGGCGTATCCCTCGATCAAAACTCCGCGATCGTATCGATCGTGAACGAGAACTGCGAGGCTGCCTGGCGCACGTCTCCTCGATGATTTCAATAAATGGATCGCCGAACGATTCAGCTACGCCAGGCACTCCGCCAGAGAAAGAGGGTAGAGCTGCATTATCACCGCTAACGTTCGGCATTAATGTTTTTGTCGGCGGTTTGCGGCCGGGTAGTAAACAAGTGATACACCCTCTTAACCCACCCCTAGTGTTCGTTCAGACAGGGATGCAGTTCAGCCGCACCCCCTCCGCGCCCACCCTCGCCAGGCCTTCCCTCTCGTTCCGCTTCCCATCGCGCCAGCACTCTCGCACTCTCTCTCTCCCCTCTCTCTCTCTCTCATTCTCTCTCTCCTCCGCCGCCGCGTTCCGCCACTTGTGCCACTTGGGTGAAACGCGAGCGTGTACACGTTACGCCGCTTCGTGGCTGCCTCTATACCCCTGTAACCTAATCGTTTCCACTGCGAAAAGAGGCTCGCGGAAAGAGCGAGGCCGGGGGGGGGGCGGATATACGAGCGGACACGCGTTTACACGCGCGCGCTAATTGCCTCTTGAAAAATGTCGCCCGGTAAAACGCGTCGTCCATCGGGTCACCGTGGCCGCTTCGTCGAGTCTCCTCCAGTCGCGAGCCAGCTTCGCATCCTGCATCCCGCTGCGACGTGGCTGAGCAATTTTCTTCCATCGTGGAGTAACGCGAGCTGCCAGCTGCCACGCGAAACGCTGCGAAGGCGACACGCGCGGCGAGCGTTCGACTATCGCGTTGCAACCCCCGCGGCGTTTTAATTGGCCGGCTCGAATTCTTCTTCGGATGACCGCACCTATTTGTTCCAGGACCAACGTGGTCTCCAAGTGTCATCCGTAATTAAACGCATCAGCAAGTAGCAGTTCTCACGAAATTGGTACAGAAGGGTAGTTCGCGTCCGACTAGACTCGTCGCAATCCACTGTGGCGGCTCGAGCCATCGCTCGCGGGACTGACACCGTCGCGAATGGATTAAACGATTCCACTGTTCCACGGGAAGGGGCGGCAAATCGAACCGTGGGACACCCGCGTCTCGGTTAACCATACGCGTGATCAACGACCGCTCGTTCTCCTCTTCGAGCGGTCGAAGACACTCGAGACTGAACGCGGAGATCGAGGATCCGATCGCGGAGGATCGGGAGTGCCGGTTGGCCAAGCGCGGAGCAGCAGTTTCTCGAAAAGTTTTATGGGCCGAATTTTGAAAGTTCCCAGCAATGGCTGCGCGGTGGCGCGGGTCTGAGAGGCGGAGGGGGAGGAAGGGGGACGTCGAAGGGGGCGGTGGCTGGTCTCGCGGAGTTTAAGAGGGTAGTTCGCGTGGCCGTAAATTTTCTCCCGGTCCCGACGCTAGGCGAGGGGCGCCGCGGCGAGGAGGGGCGCGAGGAGGGGGTGGAGTTAAGGGCCGCGGGCGAACGCGAAGGCTCGCCTCCACCACATATCTTTCCACCATCTTCTATCAATAATTCCACCGTGAAAGTTACCGCGAACTTGCGCCGCGATAATGCACCCGGCCGAGTTGAAAAATCGCCGTCGAGATAAGTTTCTTCGCAGCTGCCATCGATTTCCCGGGACGCGACCAGCTTAATCGTCCGGCTCTGCCTTGCTTCTACCGATATTTAAGTCCAGGATGTTTGTTTCGCGAACTGTATTCACGTTTACGGGGATGAAAAATTCGCTCGTGTTGGATTCTGTAACGCTTGGAACGAGAACGCGTTCGTTGCCTCCAAATTCCAGATAAAAGTATCAAAATAGAGTGGTTTTCTGAAACAAATCGGTAGAACGATTCTTAAATATTTTATTTACTAAAATAACGAAGATGGTCGAAGTTATCGAACAGTGCTGTACGAAAATTGCAACGCACCCTTCTATGAAAAAGTCGAAATATACATCACACACGTTTCTCGAAGGAGAATTAAATCGCGCCAGTTGCACGAAAACCAACACTGGACTCGTCGAAAGAGACTTGGTCCGGATCCCCGTCGCTGGTCCCCGATACTTCGTCGGTTCGATTACGTACCGAGAAATAATAGGAGGTGCTCGATCGTCAGCGGGTCGCAAATCAACGCGATCGCTGGGAACAGTCGGCAGTCGCACCACCCGAGACGTGATTGGAGTCGCGAAGTCGGTCGTCTCTCGCAACCCCTTTCTGGACGCCGGGCAAAACACACGAGACCACCTCCAGTCGGTGCATGTACTTACCAAGTCGAGGACACTCGTCTCGGTGCGCCCCACCGGGTAGCCTCTTCGCGCTAGGCAGCCACGACGACGGCGGACGTAGTATGCAGATTCGTGAAATAAATGCTCGAAAGTTTCTCTATAACTCTGCGCGCAAAATCTCCAGCTCGTCCCGCTGCGCCCCTCTCACCCTCGCCAGCCCCCGTCTCGCGGCCGTTTCCCCGTGGCCTAGAGGAGACCCACGTCCCCCTTCTTCGCCATCCCTTCGGGACGCCGTGAGCATCCGCATTATTTACCGCTTCCGCATAGTCCACGGAAAATGGTCAGAAGAGCTACCGGAAAAACGCCACGTTGCCTCGTCCGTGGCAAGATGGCCCATCTATGGGGCCTTCTTCCCTTGCGGACCGCGTCTTTGTCGGGACCTTTTAACCCTTTGGACTCGACGCTTTCCTAGGAATTTTCTATTGCTGGTAAATGTTAGCGATAGAAATTATTAACAAGCAATTTTCAGCGATAGAAAATGTCCATTTCAATGGGGAACTTTGGAGAAATATGCGTTCTTTAAAAAGTTGCAATGGAATAAGTTTTTAACCTTCGCGATTAATCCCCTCAGAGGCGACATCCGAGTGCAAAGGGTTAAGCGCGCGATGGGATTCTTCTCGGTGGAGGTTCGGCTGACCGCGAAGGAGACGTTCTACTGGTATTCTTGTGGTCTACCATTGTGCGAGGATGCGCATACTTGGTTCGCAAGAATAGTTTTTTTATCTGTCGAGTCTTGCTGAGTCAATTCGTTGAGGATTCTGTGGCTAAATTTGAAAATAGCAATCTGGGAGTATTTAAGTAGTCGTCAAGTGGTAGACGCTGATCGAGCAATCGAAGAATCCCTTATTTTATAAAACAACGACTTGACAATTTTTCGTTTCTCTGTCGTAAAATTAAAGAACTCAAACATGTGTAATGTACGATCTAGCATTGCGAATGAGGAGACAAAATAGAAAAAAAGTTCCCATTTACAATACGATCCTCTCGACGGGAATGCAGGTGGAAACAGGTCGATGCTCATCCGTTCCAGCGATTGTCTGAAAAGCCGGGGAAAAAAAACTCGGCCCGTTCTCGCCCCTCGGCGTGAAATCCGCTCATCCCCCGTGAAATCAGGGCGGAAAAAAATCACCGGATCGACTCACTCCGCGCCCTGTTTTTTCTCGCCTGCTCCGCATATTTTTTCCCGTTTTTCTTTCCTCCTTTTTTTCCCCCCCACACCCCGTCCCTTCTCTTTCTCTCGCCCCGGCGAGCCCTCCGATAAACGCGGCCAATAAAAATAACGAGCGGCCACCCGCACCTACACACACCCCACCCCCTTCTGCCAGTGCTCGTTCGCTCGTCGCGCGGGGGTGGGTTCGCGGCACGAAAGGGAAGGAGGTTGTTGCTTCAAACCGCAAGCCGCCAACGAGAGGATACAGGACTTTGCCGTGTACACCGCGTATCCCCTCGCAAAACCACCCCATCCCCCGTACGTCCCGCTCTTTATCTCGACGTGTTTCTTTTTCGCATCCCGTCGTCGCCGGGAAAAGAAGATGACGTTCGATCTCGACCCACGCGCCATGGATTTTCAATTACGAGGGCTCGCCGCGCGACAGCGTCGAGTTCCAGAGGGTCCGCTCGAAGGGATTTCTTTTTTCACCGTGTCAACCCTGTCGCGTGGTCTCGCGACCAGTATTTATTTCAACGAGAATTTATTAGAGCTCGTCGTTCGACTCCTCGGTCAAGAAGGCTCAATTGGCTCTCCGCGCAACCCTTTTTCGCAGCGATCTTCGAACATGGAACGCGACGGAACGATCGATGAAAATCCTCGCGCGGCCAGATTTATCTCGCGCTCTGCGAGGTCTCCGCGCGAAGTTCCGGCGGCGGATTTCGGAAAGGGCAGCGCGATGAACTCGCAGCATCCGCGGCGGCGAACTTTTCGTGCGGAAACGTACACAATAACGCGCGACGCACACGCTGGCGAGCGTGCAAGTGCAGCAGAGGCTCTCTGGTGTGCAGTCGGAGGGGTTGCACTCACGTTCGCCCACCCCCGCCGCCGACGAACCCCCTTTTCGCCGCGCGCGCCCGTATTCGCTCCTCTCCATAGACCTCGCAGCCACCTAATCCCGGCGAGATTAAGATAACCCCGAAAAATGTTCAGCTAAGTCGCCAACTTTGTCTGCAAGGCGTGCTTAAAACGTGAGAATCCACCCTGCTCGCTGGGCGAACGTGCCCCACCCACCGTTCTCGGATTTATATCAACCCGCCTGGATCGCCCTCGCGTTCACCCGATCCTCGACGCGTCCGACTTTCTTTCGATCAACGATTCTCGATCCACTATTCGAATCAAATCCCAATTTGCAAGTGAATTCCACTTGGAAAAACAGCAATGCGTGATGCGTTATCCAAGTGTTTCATTTTTTACGAACTCGTCGCAAGGGTTGAAAAGTCCAAAAGTATGGCGGAAGATAGTTATCGCTTCGTAGTTTGCTTAAAGAAAAAATATCGTGGGGAGGTCCTCGAACGTCGAAGAGGGAGAGCGTAGGCACGACGAGTGGATGTCAGCGTGCATAACAGCGAGGCCATCACTGCAACGTATCATTGGACTGGATGCAATGAAATTACGTCTCCGCGGCGTCTTGCTACTCGGCTAGATTGGTGTACGTCGCGGGAAGTGTGTCGTAGGTCGGTTTGCTGCGTGGATAGATTACAGAAGGCTGCAACTCGCACTATGCAATCTTGGGACACGATTAAACGACGAAACTTCCTTGGCAAAACGATCCTCCCGCCGCCAACGAATTCGTGCCATTCTTTAAAGAACAGAGCTCCGTGCGAGCACTTTTCCCAATGCGATATCGCAACGTTCGTACATTATAAATTCCCGCGGCTGGATATAATAGTCGAAAGCGTTTGGGAACTTACAGTTCATTTGTCAAGTCACTCGTGACGCTGCGGTTCGTTGATAATTTCATCAACAATGGCCTGTTCATCCGTAGGGATGCGTTGTTATCGATCGAATCACCATGCTCGACCACCATAATGTTCCCGCGTTCTCTCTCGTAACTTTAATTACATCCACCGTTCGCTGGATATTGCCCTTGTCGATCCAGCCCTAAGAAAAATCCGCCCTTTCTCTCCAAATTAATCCATCCTACAAAATCGTAACAGTTACTATTATTATTCGTATTAAATTTCCATTCAATTATACAATATCTATCGACTGCTACCCTTTTCGTATTTTTCCTAAGTATTACGAATGGAATTTGCAAGTGGAAAAGAAGAAATCGAGGAACGATCGAAAGAATTGTCAAACGAAAATCATAATAATTACTATTATTATTCATATTAAATTTCCATTCAATTATACAATATCTATCGACTGCTACCCTTTTCGTATTTTTCCTAAGTATTACGAATGGAATTTGCAAGTGGAAAAGAAGAAATCGTGGAACGATCGAAAGAATTGTCAAACGAAAATCATAATAATTACTGTTATTATTCATATTAAATTTCCATTCAATTATACAATATCTATCGACTGCTACCCTTTTCGTATTTTTCCTAAGTATTACGAATGGAATTTGCAAGTGGAAAAGAAGAAATCGAGGAACGATCGAAAGAATTGTCAAACGAAAATCATAATAATTACTATTATTATTCATATCAAAATACCATGCAATTATACAATATCTACTACTACCCTTTTCATACTTTTCCTAATTATTACAAATGGAATTTGCAAATGGAGAAGAAGAAATTGCGGAACAAGCGAAACAGTTGTCAAACAAAATTACTGTTATTATTCATATTAAATTTCCACCTAATTATACAATATCTACTATAGAATTTGCAGTGGAGAAGAAGAAATCGCTGAACGATCGAAAGAGTTGTCAAACGAAAATTATAATTCATTAATTACCCAATTATACACCCTCTTCATACTTTTCCTAATTATTACAGATGGACTTTGCAGTGGAGAAGAAAAAATCGCGGAACGAGTGAAAGAGTTGTCAAACAAAGTTATTGTTGTTTGTTTGTTCAATTATACAATATCTCCTACTACCCTTTTCATATCTTTCCTAATTATTACCAATGGAATTTGCAAGTGGAAAAGAAGAAATCGAGGAACGATCGAAAGAGTTGTCAAACGAAAATCGTAATTCATTAATTACCCAATTATACAATATCTACTGCTACTCTCTTCATACTTTTCCTAATTATTACAGATGGACTTTGCAATGGAGAAGAAAAAATCGCTGAACGATCGAAGAAGTTGTCCAACAAAAATCGTAATTTATTAATTACCCAATTATCCAATATCTACTGCTACTCTCTTCATACTTTTTCTAATTATTACAGATGGACTTTGCAGTGGAGAAGATAAAATCGCTGAACGATCGAAGTTGTCCAACAAAAATCGTAATTCATTAATTACCCAATTATCCAATATCTCCTACTACCCTTTTCATATTTTACTTAATCCTTACAAATGGAATTCCAAGTGAAGAAGAAAAATTCACGGAACGAGCGAAAGAGTTGTCAAAGTTACTGTTATTATTCACATCAAATTTCCACCCAATTATACAATATCTCCTACTACCCTTTTCATATTTTACCCAATCCTTGCAAATAGAATTTGCAGTGAAGAAGACAAAATCGCTGAACGATCGAAGAAGATGGCCAACAAAAATCGTAATTCATTAATTTACCTAATTATCTAATATCTCCTACTACCCTTTTCATATTTAACCCAATCCTTGCAAATGGAATTCCAAGTGAAGAAGAAAAAATCGAGGAATGATCGAAAGAGTTGTCCAACAAAAATCGTAATTCATTAATTACCCAATTATACAATATCTACTGCTACTCTCTTCATACTTTTCCTAATTATTACAGATGGACTTTGCAGTGAAGAAGAAGAAATCGCTGAACGATCGAAAGAGTTGTCAAACGAAAATCGTAATTCATTAATTACCCAATTATACAATATCTACTGCTACTCTCTTCATACTTTTCCTAATTATTACAGATGGACTTTGCAGTGAAGAAGAAGAAATCGCTGAACGATCGAAGAAGTTGTCCAACGAAAATCATAATTCATTAATTACCCAATTATCCAATATCTCCTACTACCCTTCTCATATTTCACCCAATCCTTGCAAATGGAATTCCAAGTGAAGAAGAAAAAATCGCTGAACGATCGAAACAGTTGTCAAACGAAAATGGACGACCACGAGGCGGCGGGAGGAGGCGAAGCAAGTGGAACTGGTCGAGGAAAAAGCGTACGTCCACGACCACGGGCCATGGACTCCTCGGAGGGCGAGACCCTCGTCGACATATGTCGCGGTAAAAAATGGCCCCGCGGTAAGGGACACCGGGGTCCACCGCAAGGGCCGGACGAGTAATAAAGTAATTTTATGAAGTGGCCCGGCGACGTCCGTTCTCTGTGCTCGCGGGTCGAGTGAAAAATTGCCTGGGACACCGCGTCTACGTCGCGTCGGGTATATCGTCGGCTAAACCGCCCTTTAAGTGAAAACATACTGTCTTCCTCGGCGCCGGACAAAAAGGGTCTCCCTTAACGCTCGTGGCTCTGTTTCACGAGCCAGAAAGAACCTGGCGACGGGGCTGGTGCACAATTTGATACAATTCCCCGAATGCGAGCAACCACCGTCGAGGGGGCGAATGGGATTTTTGCTTAATTTCGTTGCCGTTCGCTCGCCGATTGAATTAACCCGATTCGTGTAACCGTACTTAAACGTACACTCGAGTACAACTTTCCTTCCTCCGGCAGTGTATTCGAAGTTAAAGAAGACGCGCACGGTGTTTTTAATTGTCGTTTGCTCGAATTACCAGAGGAGGGTGCAGTCGAAGGGAGCAGCGAGCAGTCTAGCGGAGGAGTTTAAGTTTAACGCGATGGCGGATTGATGAATGGTACGTGAGAGAGACACGGGTCTCGAATGAATAAAATTAGGAAAGATTAATCAATTTTATAGCTGTCGCATGCGCCCGTAACGAGAACGATACGTAACTATAATTAAGATTAATAACGGTAACCGCATCGGGGTTTTCAAAGTGCAGAACGTGGATGACAAAAATTCGATTCCACGCGGAAGGTATATCAAGCGCAGCTTGGACGCACGTTCGGTGCAGCGATATTAAAATATCTTTGAACACGTTTTCAAATGGACCGGAAAATGAAACGAGTATATTCCTGTACTCGCGGGATGACGGGATCCCTTCTCGGAATCAATTATCCTCGCTCGCAGCCTTGCCAAGCCGCGTATCGATTTCATTTTTCCACCTCCTCGAAACGAAGAACCTCGCCTGGCCCCAGGTAGCCATCCGACGCCCCCCCGTCCGCGAGTTTCCGCGGAAGTTCGCCCAGGCGGTCGGCTTTTCCCCGACGAAGCACCGCCGTGCGAATAACTTGCTCGCGCGTAGGTGGAATCGCGACTGGCGAGGGGCGAGAGGGGCTGGGCGGGGTTCGTGCTGCGAGGGCGATATAATAAATTAGAAAAAGCCACGGGCGAACGAACCCCCCGCGTGTCTTGGCCCCGGCAACTTCCCTCGCTATTAGATTACGCGGAGCATCTGCAGAATCTCGGTTCGCGGCCGTTAATTTTCGTTAAAAAGCAAATGCCGCGGCGTAGGCAGCCCCCCCCCCGCGTTCGCCCCTCTCTTTTCGCGCCTCTGACGGCCGCACCCCGGGCTGGGACTGTTCTCCGCGAGATAAGTAAGCACGGTTTTACATGGTTAGCCGAACATTAACGCGGTCTCCCAGACTTCCATGAAGATTTAACGTCGCGACGCTTATTTCGCCGAGGGCGAGCGGCTCTCCCCTTCGTCGACGGGGACGTTTCGTTCGAGGAGCCACAAACGGAGTCCCAGTGACTCTTTTGCTCCCAGGACGGTCCCTGGACAGCGAACGTCGCAAGGCTGTACGCTGTTGGAGGCTGCTGTCGCCCTCGATCAGGCGAGGGTGCTCCAATTGACGTTCGATATAGGGGTGGGAGCGTGTTTCACACGAGACATTTTGTTTCGGGGATTCGCTGGCCTCCATCGCGCTAGTTAGACGCGAATTTAGCGCCTCGATCGTTTGAGAAGGTTGTCGAAGGGGTGGCTTCGATGCACGGTTCATTGGTTTCAATCGCGATCTTAACTTTTTAGTCTTCCTCGACTAAATCGGGTTCTGCGTTCTCCGGAGAATTTCGTAATTTAGAGGGGAATATACTCGGAATTAGGTTGTTGTACTTGGATTAATATCAACGCAAAAGTGCATCAATTATAGAAAGTTTGGAATAATCTTAAGAGACCTCGTGGTTCTCACGCAATGTTGGTTTAAAGTTAGGGGTTGGAAAAATGAGGACTCGCTGCTCGTGTGAAGTCGCCTCGCGGCTACGAAGTGCGCCACCCTTGCCACAGATGGCAACAGGAGGGTCGTTCTGCCCTCGTGGGTTCTTGTCCAGGATAGTTCTCGAACGAAATTTCCCATAGAAATTGCTGATTATTTCTTGACGATGGAAAATATTTATTTACAACAAGTTATTTAGTCATGTTTGAAACGCTTCGTCCCCCGTTTTTATACGGTTTAAACAATTCGTATGAAAAAAAGTCGAACTTATCCACCGTGCAAATTTCATTAGGGACGTTTTAACTGTATTTTAAATTTATCATCCAATTCCCGCGGAGCTTTACGACCGCCCGTGTTTTACCCTCCTTACTGGCGAAGTGCAGGTCCATCCCTTTATCTTCCAGCCTTTCTTTCCGCAGTTTTTATCCTCCGCGATGGGAACTTCGCTTTAATGGAAAGCGTTTAATAGCCGGACAAATTAGAAACCAGCTGCGTTAGTAAAACGTCGCCTGAATTTTTTACAGCCCACGGAACCACCCGCGTTTCGTTCGTAAAAGGACAGGAAAGTATACTAAAAGAGTATGAGAGTGTTTAATATTTTTTCGCTCGAATAGCAGAACGTCCAATCTTCAAAGTTACGAGCCCTTTCGTGTCTCTTTAAACGAAGCATAATACTGTGCGACTATCTTGCGCCATTTTCTAGAATAATATATATTTTACAATTTTATAAATTAACCAGAGGGTAGTTTTCTTAATCTCCATCGTTCAGCAAACTTCCTCTGCCATTCGATCACAGATTTTACCTGAAAAGAATATTTAAATCGTCTCTCTTTGTCTCTCCTTTGTACAATTTTCCTAAAAAGTTTTCGAGATCACGGGAAACAAGAAAGCACCCTTTTCCCGTTCGATAGAATGTCCGTAAAAAGCTTTCGAGATCACGGAAGAGAAAAAATCGTAAAAGAAAAGCGCGGTCCACGTAGAGGAAAAAAAAAAAAGGAGGCACCCTTTCACCCTTCGGTGGAGGGTAATTAGTCTGTGTTCGTCCGTGGACTGTCGGCACGTGGCACGCTTCGCCACCCCAGAACGGTCCCACGTGCTCATCTACGTGTGTGCGTGGCGCGCGCGTTCCTGACTCTCGTTTTTTTCCCTCTCCCATCCCCCAGCGCGTGATCCTCCACGGGGAGGGTACTTTTTTCTAACAGGTGGTGGCCCACAGAGCGGCGCAGTTTTTTTTCCCCTCCCTCGCGTTCCACCCCTCCGTCTGTTTTCCTTTTTTCTCCACCCCTCGCTTCTCGCTTTCTCCCTTTCCTCTCCTCGTTTTTTTTACAGGTGCACCCATTATCCCCCGTTCCGCTTTCGCATCGGTGTCCTATTCATCCACCGCAGACCGGAGTGGCCACTTGCTCGACGCTTTTTCACTTAATTAGAGGTCATAAACTGCTGCCCCGTTCGCTTTACACGGGCACAGGGAAAAAAGAGGAGACGGGATGAAAGAGAGCGAGGGCGGCACGCGGACGGCGTACTTTTTCCTTCGCGTTCCGCAAATTGCTCCGCGCGTAGTTTCTTCCTTTTTTTTTTTTTGTTTTTTTTCCTTTACTTTCCGCTCTGACCCGCGTCGCGTCCTCTCTGCCCCGTCGACGGGGCGGTTTTTCAGCCAGGGGACTTTACACGGCGTGAAGAGTTAATTAGCGTGCAGTGAAAACGAGCCGGGATGCTCGCCGTGTAATTAGCGTCACCGAGACGATGGTCCTACATTTTCTTCGACGACTCTTGGCGCGAGACACGTGAATCCATTCTTATCGACGACGTTGATTCTTGACCTGTAAATTAAATTCGCGACGGACGGTTGTCTTGCGTTCTCCTGGGACGCTCCAACGTCCAAGTAGAATATCCCCTTTATCGCTCAGACGTCGAAGGAGATAGCATCGGTGATGTTCATTTTTTACTCGTAAATGCACCACTTTTACTCGTAAATGCTGTCTACTTTGCCATTGCTTGCGTTGGGAAACGAAAGGGGTGGTCGTCGTGCCGTCGTTGAGTGAATTAAAAAATAGTCTCTCGTTAATCTCGCAATCCCTCTGTCAATACTTCAAGTTAACTGTTTTGTAAGAGTTAAACTTGAATAAAGCAACGGTTGGTGGATGCATTAATTGAATAACAAAGGAGAAACACAGCGCAGACGCGATCAATTTATTTACAAAATGGTAATTACAATTACACCGTGGTCGTTTCTACGTTTATACAAGATTTGTCAGCCCTGACGACGCATTAAACGATAGGGATTACTTTTACATCTCGCCAATTACCGGCCTCTCTAATAAGATCCCATTATCTCGCTGAAACAACGTTAATACGCGACCAACTATTCTCCTTTTTTAATTCAGTTGCCGGCGAAAAAGGAAACAGCGGGAACGCAAATCCCATTAGATTGAAACTCCGGGGAAACCTGCAGTTGTCCCGGCGAAATGAAATCTTGCCTCGAAGTTTTTCCACGGGGCGAGAAACCGCGGTAAAACTTCTCTCTCCCCATCCCCTGGCCACCCCCTCTTTTTCTCCGCCCCCGTTTCTTTTACCCGCGGCTTCGACCGACCAGCGAGACCCGCGGAAAACTTTTCACTTTTCTCGCCCGCCGTCAGAGCCCCGGTGGACCGCGAAATCTTCTCACCGCCCAGGCAATTCGACCAGCCGTTTCTCTCGCGAGCGAAATTTCCACGGGCCATCCGAGGGACGCGAGAATTACGCCACGAAGGGGAAAAAAAACGCTCGTCTCTTTTCGTCGTTCCTTTTTTTTTTTCCGCAGCCAGAGTACTTTTCTTTAACGGCGTCCGTTGGAAGAACCGAGCGGAAAGGCGAGAAAGAGAGCTGGTCCATCCCCTCGCGTCACCCCCTCGGCTCACCCCTCAGGGTGGGGGCTTGAAAGGAAAAGAACCAGGAGGGAGGTAAGGAGAATTCATCCCCCTCGGAAAAAGGGGCGCGCTGGTGCGCTGGACCGTTGGGTGGGGGTAAGACTGGTGGTTGGCGCCCCTTAACTACCCCTTACGAGGCAAATCAATAAAAATACGAAAGTGTTCTTGTTCGCCGCTGGCCGAGCGCCGACTGGAGCATGATTCCGAGTAGAGGAGCCGCCGCGAAACTTTTCCAAAGCGAATTTGGTCGACTGGGACGGAAATGGCGGGCGGATTCGTGTGTCCAGCTGGGTGGGTGGTTGGTAGTTTTCTGTGGATATTTTTTCAAAATATCTTGGACCAAAAGAGAATTCGTGCTCATTTTTACAAACAGTAGGATAGTACGTTCGTTTACTCTTGTATCGCGCATTGTTTCAGTCAATTTTTGCTGAGGATTATGTTCAAACGGATGGATGGATATTGTTTAAACGAAGGCTACGTTTTACCGCAGCGTAGATAGTCCTTCGTACGGACAACTGTCCCCATTGCTTTCCGAGCGCGTTTAAATTCGCGAGGCAAAACAGAAGGGACGCTTACGTCCATTACGGTATGTTTTATATGTACCGCAGTGTTCCTAAATGCGGCTTATATTAGAGCCAGGCAAATGAATCCGTTGCTGTACGAGTGTTCCAGTTGATCGTTGCAAGTAATTAGGTGTCGCAAAAAATCCTGTGTCCCATAAATAACTTAACTTTCGTAGCGGAGCTTGCTATAGCTGTTGGCAGGAACTTGGAAACTTATTCAGGAACGCTTAGGGGTGATTTAAGAAATTAGAGAAGTCACACGAAGGATAGAAAATTTCTTTTATTTTTTTTTTTTGGTACATCGTCGTGAAATCTTGAACATTTATTTGATGACGCGTGACGATGAGACGAACGTTCGACGGACACCGTCGCGCATCCACCGCTTTCAGAAGTGTCGTGGCGTGTGTTTTGCTGCCCTCGAGCCTCGTTGCGTCCCTCGAGCTGACCTCGCGTCGTTCCTGGATTGTGCCAAAGTGGGTTCGAGAGTCGAGGGTGCTCGTAAGACAAAGTGCTTCTCGAAGAAGCTGGCAAATGTTTGACCGATACTCCACGCGCCCGCTTTCGAGCCTTCAGAGCCCTCCACGATTTTTCGAACACCTCTGCGAGCACACGAACGCACCCTCCGCCGCTCTCGACAAGCACAAACCCCGATTTACCTACGATCACCGTCCCAATGATCGCAAAATAACTGCAAAACGCAATTCCCCCGCGAACAAAATATGTTTACGAAGGATTCGCTGGTGTCTGATCAAAACCCGCCCCGTTCCACTGCGAGCCAGCCATCAGCCGCAATCGAAACTCGCTTCCCTTCCGCCTCTGTCTTCGCCATCGACGTCGCTTCGCACGCGCGGCCGTTCAGAGTTTCCCAGAGACGTTGCACGGGCGGAATTGAATGAATAAACGCGGAAAATCCACGGGAATAAATAAACTCCGCAGCGTTGCGTCGGGCAGCGTAATCGAGGTGTGCATCGTCCCTTTCTACGGGCGGCTGGCGCGGAGGAAAAATCCATCCCCTCGCCGATAAAGCGGTGGAGATAGTCGAGGGTGAATCTTAAAATACAACCCCTTCGAAGACTGGCGAGACTGGTATCTCCCGCCCCACCGCTTCTTTTACCCTCGTTCCTTCGACGACCCTCTTCGCGCCCCTGTCCCGGGCCCTCCTACGCCTCCGCGATCCGGCAAATCATCCGGGGCTACGTTCTTTTGTTCCTTCTTCGTGCCGCGAAAGATTTTCTCGGGACGAAGGAGGGGGAGGGTGGGGGGATGAGGGGGGATACTGGCAGAGAAAGTGCGGTACTTGAGGAGCTTCGCGAAAGCCCGGCAAAAACCCCGAAGCGAGCCCCGGCGTCGCGTATAAATACAGCGTTAAGATGCAAAGCGAAAACACCGACCAGGAAACGGTTGTCGTTCGTCTCGATCGTTTCGAGTAGTCGAAGGTACCTCCGGGCACGGAATCGTTGCAGGAGATCCGCGAACGGGAAGCAGAGCTCGGTGGACGCTGCGTCGTTCTGGACGACGCAGAGGATAGCCCTTTGATGAATTTATGGTGGCAATGTTTGGTAGATGAAACGAATTTATTTTTGCGAGGTCCTGTCGATCAGCTTGGTGAGGATAACCCTTTGATGAATTTATATTTTCAATGTTTGATGGATGAAATGAATATTTTTGCGAGGTCCTGTCGATCAGCTTGGTGAGGATAACCCTTTGATGAATTTATGTTTTCAATGTTTGGTGGATGAAATGAATATTTTTGCGAGGTTCTCGTCGATCAGTTTGTCGTGGATGATGAGGATAACCCTTTGATGAATTTATGTTATCAATGTTTGGTGGATGAAATGAATTTATTTCTGCGAGGTCCTGTCGATCAGCTTGGTGAGGATAACCCTTTGATGAATTTATGTTGGCAATGTTTGGTGGATGAAACGAATTTATTTTTGCGAGGTCCTGTCGATCAGCTTGGTGAGGATAACCCTTTGATGAATTTATGTTGGCAATGTTTGGTGGATGAAATGAATTTATTTCTGCGAGGTTCTCGTAGATCAGCTTGTCGTGGATGATGACGAGGATAACCATTGTTTAGTGACTGAAATAAATTTATTCTTGCAGAGTACTCGTCGAATAGACCATTCACAATGAGTTCTGAGTTTAAGGAGACACAGTTCATTCAATTCAGAGGTACTTATTTGATTCTACGCCAGTATGAAAAAATTTTCGAACGGTGGTATGAAAGAGGTTAGATTAGGAGCAATAATTGACATAAATTGTTGCCTGGCAGGGTCACCAACGACGAGGCGGCGCGAGATCGTCGATCGACCAGAGGTTGACTCTAATAAAAGAAGCCGGACAAAAGGGGTGGCACGAAGTTGTTGGGGGGTAAAAATCTTAAGACCCTTTGTCTCCGTGACGCCATTTTATCATTCCTCGCCCCCGCGACGGCCGGGCGCACCCCTCGCTCAACATATTTCAAGTGACAAAAAGCGTCCCTCTTTCCAGGACCGAGATTCATCCCCTTCGTTCAAACCCAGGACCGTTTCTTCGCGTCGATATGCAACGTGCTGTTTCTAACTTTAATTATCCCCTTATCCACTGGCAAAAAGCACCCCGCGCGTGCACGAATCGCCTCCGAATCGCTGTTTTCGATGGAACTTTCATGGTTTTTTCTCCCTTCCCCGTCGTCCCTCGTCTCTCGCGCGTCGCTCGTGCGTGAAAATTGCGAAAACCTTGGACGATTGTTCGCGCGATCAGCGCACGCGAGGTATAACCATCGGGAAATTAAACGATAACGATGTTAGTGCGAGCAAATCTCGGGGCAGGGCTCCTCTAATCGGAAACTCGATATGGAAACTTGGTTTCGTACTTTGCTCGCTCGCGGAAAGACGCTGAATTCGATTTTCGGTTGTTTGCAGGATCGAGTAACAATTTTCCAGCGCTCGAACGTTTTTCGAAATCCAAAGAGAAATCTGCTCGATTCATTTATGCCACGTTCGACCCTTCCGCGATCTTTGGGCCATTTTTCATCGAACTCTTCGCTCCTTTCCGTACATCGATTCGATTACACAAACTGAGACCATTTTTGACAGAGAAAAGCAAAGTCAGATATCGTAAAAGTCGAATGAAACATCATATTCAAGTACCTTTAGCGTCACTGTCGTCTTTTCCTCCAATATTTGACTCGAAAGGATCGAAGCCTTAAAGTATCGATGCTAGTATCAAACAGAGAGACCAGGAGAAGAAAGAATTGTTCAAACGCCACAGAGATGCTCCCGTTCGCCTCGACGCGACGTCCCGAGGGATCGATACAGCAAACGGTCGAAACGAGCTAAGAAACGAGCAATTTATTCTATCGCGATGAAACATCGTCTTTTCGTTATCAACTAAGGCATCGACGCGACTCCTACGAGCGTCCTCGCACTTTTTACGAGCTCGAGTCGCCGCGACGGAGCCCCGCCGCTCGCATTGTGAGTATCAAGCAGGCTATCGGCCATGTTATTCGTCTTTCATTCCGAAAACGAAGGGTGAGGCGGGCAGACCGAGCGACCGAGGGTGGGTTGACGTCAGAAAAACCACCCCCGTCCAATTCAGCCACCCTTCCGTCCCCCGTGAGTTTTCTTCCATCCCCTTTCGCCATTGCGGACCACTGCCAGCCAGTCGACGAGGGGATTGCCCGGAAAAAGAAACTCCGAAGTAAAATGGCCGTGGCGCACGGCATTCCTTTTATTCTTCTTTCCATTTTTCGCCCCCACCCACGCCTTCCCTCCCTCTCTCCTTCTCCATCTCTCTGTCTTTCGTTCTTCTTCCAGGGAATCGAGTAACCAGCTTGAAACGAAAGTTTCCGCCGGTTCGTTCCTTAATTCGCGCACAGACCAGGCTGCATAAATGAAAAAGCAATTAATCGCCGTTGGTGATTCGTGAAATATTTTTAATTGGGCCGCGCGGAGGACTCTCGCGACGCGTCATATGGTTCTACTTAGGCGAGTGCGATTCGGTTCCGTGTTTGACCTTAGCTCGTTTCCGCAGGCTTTGTTTAGTCTTGCGGGGACACGTGATTGCGCGTGCTGCGCGGTTAAGTTTACGATATACTTCGTTGTTGCTTGTCCGGCTCGCTCAGTTTTCGTTGGCTTGCAGCGACGAGTAGGTAAAAGTGGTCGACGACTATGAATCGAACGCTCTTGTTCTCGCCCCGTATAGAACGCGATAACTCGAGCTTCGCGAGCAAGACCCTTCCGTTTTACTTGGAGATTAACCAAGCTTTCGCGAAACTTGCAGTTTTAATTTCGTTTTAATCGCTCGCTCAAACGGGGAAAAATCCTTCGTTATGGCTTCCCGATTTTGATCGGAGAAAATCTGCGCTGAATAGGGGTCCGTCGAGGGCCGTGGAAAAGGGGGACGATCGATCGACTGGGTTCGCGCTTTTACAAATGCATCTCGTCGCAATTGCGTCTCGAAGAATCGAGCGTAACACTGGTATTTTTATCGTTTTGCGGTTTGTCCGCGAGGAGACACGTCGCAGTAAAGACGATTCCAAAGGAAGCTTAAAGCTCCGCTTTAAGTCCTCCTCACTCGAAACTTTAAAGTCGATCGTGCGAGCAACTTGGTCGCGCTGCTCGTTCAACTTTCGAACAGTACTAATTTTTATTTCGCGCGTCAACGCGACGAGAGCTATCGTCCATAAATTCTAGAGTTACCAAAGTTCGACAACATTTTGCAAAGACTCTGTAAAAAATCTCAATTGTCTCTCGAGGCGCACGATTCACCGATGGACCACTGGTGTGCACAAATCTTCCCCCACATCCCCTTCACTCTCCTCCACTACTTCTCAAGATCGACTTTCGAAGCAACCCATCGCTCGCCCCAGCATCACGCGACCGCGTGACTCGAATACGAAAGTGCACAGGACACCGCGAAAACTTGGTCTCCGAAACGAACGAGGAAACGATCGAGAAGCGGTTGTGCGTGCGTGTCCAGCAAACCGTCTAACTCGGTTTCGTGGCGGTGATCGCGCTGGCCAGCTACCCCCCCACCCTTGCCAACGGACCCTTTGATCGAGGGCGAAAAAATCCGGAAACCCGTTCCTCAAAAGTGACCCTACCTGGCGTGCGTCGCTTTTGTGGAAGCATCGAGGAGGTAGGGGAGAAGACGAGGCGAGAGAGAGAGAGGGAGGTCAGCGACGGAACGATGGTTAGAAGGAGAGAGACAGAGAGAGAGGGACAGCTTCCAAACGGCCCTTCACGCATTAGCATAACCCTTGCGAGAGAGAGAGAGAGCTGTCCACGTGTGCCAGGGGGCCCCCGAGAACTGGTCAGGTTAGTTTTTTCGCACTTTTTAATTCCCGATGACCAGATGCCCGGGCCTGCCTCGCAAAGGGGAGGCTCTGACCTCAATGAGAGATGACCTCCCCTCTGACGAGCGACCGGATGACCCCGTAAAAATTCCGGAACCGGTTCTCGGGCTCGCCCTCGGGATTTTTCGGACGTTTAACGGTCACTGGGACCGGGTGCAACCGGCGTTGCTTCAGGTAAACGCGCGTTCTGCGATCGATGCACGCCGCGACACGTGTTACTCGCTCCTTCGAGTGGCCTACGCGTGCGTTGCACGCGGAATGCGTCCTCGTCGGCTCGCGTGTCGGCTATCTTCTTGGTGGAACGCGAACGGTTCGTACTGCGAGCTTTCAGTTTCACGAGGAGACGTTCGAAAGTCTGAATCGATCGCGTCATGGATGGCATAAATCAACCAGCTGTTGTCCACGGAATGTCACAGGAACCTGCTTGGTAGAATGCAGAAATACCTCATCTTTGTGTCGATAGTTGGACATCTACGTGGGAGGCAGAGTTTTTCGAAGAAACGAGAGCAAGAGTCGATTCGAGGCAGGGTGAAATGGTTACGCGTGTGCATCGAACGTCTCAGGAGCGATCGATCGCGCGATAAATCGCCGGGCAAGACGCATCGCGCGAGTCGAGGCATTAATTCCCAGCGACGGAGGAGCCAGTTCGAAACTCGAGGAATCTCCAGAGGAGCCGCGAGGAGAGACAGTGGACGACGGTTGTGTCCGTAGCGCGGGAAACGAAATCGCTTTCACAGAGACCCGCCGTTCTCCTTTGACCCGCGTGTCCCCACCCCCTCCGTAACAAGCAATTTGCTTAATGACTCCTCAATAGCGAACAAACGATGACCCCGAATCTTTTAGCCTCGATACCGAGTTCCCGCGAGCAAGAGAGGGATAGAAAGAGAGAGGAGAGTTGGTCTGAAAAATAAACCAACCCCCAACGGCGATAAACGTTTCCCCGGGTAGTTTCCGTCGTTGAAAAGAGACTTTCGAAAGCGGTCGAGCTGCTTCGATTCGAGGGAAAAAGGGGGAAAAAATCGAGGGAAGAAGGAAAAAAGCGAAGCTTAGGGCGGTTCTGGTGCCACCCCCCTGGCCCCCAACTCCCCCCTCCTCTCTCTCTCTTTCCTCGCTAACGGAGAATCGGACAGAGAACGCAGCGGAGAGAAAGGATCGTAGGAGGGTGGCGGGCAGAGGGGTAGCTAAGAAGGACGGGGCTGCCGGCGGTGGTAGAAGGAGGGCGGCATTAATTACGGTCTTTTATTATAAAAACTGAACTCCCTCCGGCCAGGAGAGAACGAAGAGAGAAGCAGATAAGGAGGGAAAAAGCCCCCGACTACCGACGACTGAGGCCACCCTTTCCTCCCCCCATCGTTCACCATCCTCTCGTCCCCCGCCTACACCCCCTTTAGACGGCCTTCTCGGCCACGGAACCTCTCTCCTTCCTCTGTTCAATTTAAAATACTTAATCTGTCTTAGTCCGGAGCCGCGCGAGGTTGTCAAATGCAACTGTTGTTCCGGGATGACGATCGCGCTGTCTCCGTCCGCTTCTTCGAGGAGCACGCTACGATGAACCCCGCGTCTCGTGGAGGTCTCGTCGCGGCCATGTCACGTCGAGTCCCTATTCTTCGCGTAGGAACGTTCAGAGCGATCTGAAATCTGCTGGACACTTTCCAATGGCCGAATGTGACTTTGCATTACGCGGAGTAGCAGTCGCAGAAATTAGAGCGCCTCGAGATCAACAGGGTTTCCGGTTTAACAATCGGAGGCGGTCGTTCGTCTAATCGAGCGCTCGTTGCATCGTATCAGAAGAGACTATTTTATAGTAATTTATTAGCTACAAAGTTTGCGCTTGGCAAATTAGTTTTCGAAGAGATGGCACAATTTTATTTCCAATTTGTAGTTTTCGAAGGCCACGTATTAATTTGAAATTTTCTTCAACGCTACAGAGTTGATCTAATCGATACGCTTATCAGTTTTTCTATAAATTGTAGAGTTTATTGCGTTTGACC
Organism: Xylocopa violacea; assembly: GCA_963969225.1. Taxonomy (NCBI): domain Eukaryota; kingdom Metazoa; phylum Arthropoda; class Insecta; order Hymenoptera; family Apidae; genus Xylocopa; species Xylocopa violacea. The sequence goes on from CAXAJV010000004.1 coordinate 31,506,228, forward strand.
AATTCGTGGGGAACAATATTTCTATGACCAGAGCGCATTGTCTGTACCGCGACTTCGTGGTCTCGACGCTGGTAGCTCGAACGGCCAACACCGCCAGCAGAAATTGCGATTTGTCACTGCGGCGTGTACAGCGTCTCGTCGGGACGGTTCCGTGTAACGAGCAGCGGCGGTGTCGGTTGAGAACCACCGCGGAAAATAAGAAACGGGAAAACGGCGAGGATTTTAATTTGCATCCCCGCCCCGCTCTGCACCCGGCCGCCCTTGTCTTTCGCAGAGCTCCGTGGAGCCTGACTACTTTCTCCGGAGGGGCGGAAGGCGGATGGGGGGACGACGAAGAAGGGGCCAAACGGTTGGAAATATCATAGCCGCACGCGCAGAACGAAATTACCGATTTGCCTTGGGCGTTCCTTCCTTTTTTCCGATTCCCTGCTGCCCCCTCCTCCCCAGCGTCCTTCTTCTTTCGCCGCGTCCACCCTCCGCCGCCACCGCGGCCCATCGACCACCCTCCGCGTCGAACCACCCTCGCGGCACCCTGGCGTGGCAAATAACTTTCATAATTCTCGATTAGAAAGTTTTCCTTCGCGGCCCGCCTGTCAGGAGGACGGGGTCATCCTTCGTTTCGGACGACCCTTCTCAGCGCGCTCCTTCGAGAGACTTTTTCCCTTCTTTCGCGACTGGGACGAGGCTCGACGGGCAGCGCATCAAAATTTGGCCCGCGTTTTTAATCGAGGCTGCCCCCCAGCGACGTTGATATTCCTTCGTCTCGATCGAAGTTAGATTGAGGTCGGATCGGGTTTGGAAACGTGAACGGTGTGGCGGATGGCGGTTTCGGGAGCTGCAGTGCGCGCGGCCTGTCAAAGGTTGGATTCTCTGTGCCGGGGGAAAGTTTACCGCATTGGTTGGCGATGCGTAGGCGTTTGCGCTAAGAAAATGGGTGGTATCGAAATTAGGATTCAGCTGCTTCTTTGTTTTTGGTGTAGCGAGTAATTAAAAAGGATTAGGAGGGTAGTTTTACGAGTTATGTTTGGATACGTGATAGATTAGGGGTGGATGTAACTAGTGACTGGTTTGGTTTTTATGCAAACGAGAATACATCGAGACTGAGCAATTTTACAGGTAGTTGCGCAATCGTAAACGCGATCATATCGTGAACAATTCGTTTCGTCTCGACCCAAGAATGTTACGTTGAACAATGAACGGTCCTCGAAAAGAGTATTAAATATTTGCTGAATGCTCGGAGGACATTATGCGCGAGATAGAACGATAGAAGGGGTAGAATTGTATCCAGGACTCTACCGAGATCCCATTGAAACTACCAAACGAGCCGTTTCGGACGAAGGCTACCAGGTCAGCGGTAAGGGTCACTCGACATATGGCCCAAATCCTGGGCCAAGCACTCATTACGCCGTACGAATTCGATCCCCACCCGATTTCGAACAATTCGTGTAACACGCCCCTTCCCTTGTATACTCGCGCGCCCCGTTTCGTAAGCCTAACCTTCGCCTCGCAAACTTTCGACGTACGCGTACAACTCTGGCCCTGCGTCCACTCGCAAGATGTCCTGACGCGCGACTAAGTTAACCGTCCCGCAAGAATTCGAGGGAGCACATCCGGCAGCTCGATTTCCTCCGCTGGACAGCCCCAAACGACGCTCCGTCGTCAGCTTCAACGAAACGGAAGTCGTGCACAATCTGACGCGGACAAGCCTGATCAAAGATGCAAGGGGGGAGGGGGGCGGTGGATTTATTCGTCGAGACGCGAAGAGGACGAATCGGTGGGTCAAAGTTCCGGCTCGTTTCACGTCGGACGCGTCCTCCCTGGCTACGACCGAACGCAAAGAGTCCCTCCACCGCCAGCACCACCGCCAGCACCACCCCCTCGCTTGACAACGCGAGTTTCGCGAAGATCAAAAAACAAGGCGAGGGGCGGCGCAGCGGGGCGCGCGCCAAGTCGACGGCGGAGGCACCGGAATAAAGAGGAATCGGTAGAAAGAGGAAGAAAGAGATCAAGGAAAGGCTCTCTGCTCCCGGCATCTCGGCCATGGTACCCACTTCGCTTCATTAATTTCTCGCAAAGACAGTGTCAGAGTCACGGGGGTTTTCCGGCTGCCAGGGGCTCCTGGGGACCAGGGTGAGGTCTCCGGCTCTCTCCTACGCTCTGGTATTTAAATTCAAAAACGAGAGCGAGCCAACTCGCTGGTTACCACCCTCTCTCTCTCTCTCTCTCTCTCTCAATCTATCTATCTCTATCTCGTTCCGTCTCTCCGTCCCTTTCCATTCACGCTTTCTCCTCGCGCCCGTCCTCGTCTGGCGCGCGGACTTTCCTAATGTTTTTCTCTCGTTTCTCATCCTTCGTTCGAGAAACGGCCCGCCCGCCCCCCGCCTAAACCGCTCTCCTCCAACAGAGCACCACCAGCCCACCCAACCGGCCACCCTCGCCCGGCCACCCCTCGTTCCACGAAGGCTCAGTCAATAAAGTATTCTAAAAACCCCGCGCGAATAAGAGCCGTCTTACTTCCTCCCTGCCAACTCCCCCGCCCCCCCCTCGACGCCCCGCTTACCCGTCCGCGCCAGCCACCCTCGCACCCCCCTTTTCGTTCGAGCTAGCAGCAGCCCACCCGCTCTCCCTCGTCCTCCTACTTCCTCGTCCCTGAAACCACCCCCCCCCCCCGTCAACCCCACCGTGACGATGGGTGGCGGGCGGAGGGAGGGTTCCGGGGGGTGGAAAAATAGGGGTGGCAAAAAACGTCAATAATATCGGCAAGATGGAAGCTGCACGAATGTTTTAAGGGATTCCTACCCCTGCGGTTTTCGTTCTTGCCTCTCGACGCTCCGTCTTACTCGCTCCGCCGCGCACCCTTCTCGTCGTCCACCATCTCGGATCGCTCCTCCGCACACGACGCGCACTATCCACCCTCTCGCGAGCGTTCGCCCACGGCGAACTATCTTCGCGAAAATATTAATGTCCCACGCCGCCACGTGCTTCCTTCCCGATCGCGTCAGCCACGACCGAGAGGAGGCGATTAGCTCTGTTGATTCGTGGTCTCTCTGTCTCTCTCCCCCTCTCTCCCTGTCTATCTATCTCTCTCTCTTGGTGAGAATGGGAGATGCGTGGGATGGTTCAAGATGTTTCGTAGATCGTTTAAAGTAGCGGGATGTTTCACATTTGGCTGTCTTCGGGGCTGACTGAAGCGTGAGAGCAAAAGTTCAGCAACACGACAAGACGTTGGACGTCTGCTGGTTTTAAGTCCGCACCGCTCGTACAATGGCAGCCGCATTCCAAGGATCCGAACGTGTCCATTCACTCTTTATCCGCATATATAGCTACGCGAAACTGCAACGCAAGTTCCCGGCTAGCTGCCCGTTTTCCACGTTACGTTCAAGGCCACGATGTTGGCTCGATTTCAAGGTACATAAACGCGCGCGCGACGGGACAGTCGCGTACTTTATTCACGACCCGTCACGGGACGTCGATCAATCAACGCTGTTCGTCAAACGGGAACCGTCGAAAGCGACTCGACGATTGCGTTGCTGATCGTTTCGCGATGCTGCACTTCGTCGCGAGTTATTTGTAACGACGTCACGCAGCCTGAAAATTCCGCGCCGGGGGGTTAATTTCACGTTGCGAATACAGGCATCGGCTGCGCCGGTTTATCCGTAATCGAAATCGAAGAAAAACCGAAACGCCAGGCGAAGAAGGGCGAAAAAAGGAAAAGCAGCACGCTCGTTCAGAAACGGCGCGCCTTTCAACCCGACCACCGAAGCGTTCTCGTACGTCTCTCGGCACCGCGGCGCTCTCCCTGAAAGAGCACGCGAGAACAGGCTGCGCGCCTGTATTTTTCCGCGTGAACGAGAGCTAGATGTTCGCCCGGGGTCGATCGCGGGGGGGGTGGGTGCGCGGAGGGGTGGTCTGGCCTGCTACGCGTGCACACACGGGCGCCCGTGCACGGAGCCAGTATCGTTGGGTAATTAGCAATGCTGAGAGGACCTAAGTACCTCTAGCATCCTCCGCCCGCCCCATCCTCCGCCTTCCATTCTGCCTTCCCAATAAATGGATGGATAGATAGATACCTAACGTACGAAGCGAGCCTGCACAGAGGTCGCGTTCAAAAGACCAACAGCGGGCGACCTTATTGGGTGGTAGGCTCGCGCGTACACAGAAACCACCCTTCCTCCGCGCCACCCGCCGAGGCCTCGCAGCCCTACGTGCCGCATCCTCTTTAACCGGCGCGTTTGTATACGTCGGAACGAAGGCAGACGCGCGCACACCGAGGCTGGCGTACGCGCGCGTGGGAATATCATTACCCCAGTCGTGTGTTTTCCGTTAATTGCCATTATCGGCGGAACTTAGTTAGGGCTCGCGTCCCAGCTCGGTGTCCCGGCAAGACCTCGAAGAACGGACGCGGCTCGCGGTCCCGTGCCACCGGCTGCCCGCGCCAGCCACTCTTTTCCATCGAGCGATACAAATTTCATTTGCCCCCGGGGGGACTTGTAATTCCGTTGCCAAGGCAAGACGTAAACCTCGCGAATCTTGCGAGAGTCGGCTGGGTCCCGCTGGATCCAGGAAACCGCGCGGAAACTTCCGCCCCCTTCTTCCTTTTTTCTCCTCCCCCTCTTCCGCTTCTTCATTCTTTCGTCGAGCAACCGGAACTTCGTCTCTGGACGCGCGCGATTTTTTTTTTACACCGCGGAACTTGGCGCGGTTCTCGTTTCGGCTCGCCGCCGTCGGATTCGACCGGGCAACAAGGTTCGTTACCGGATTACATGCTCGCGGAACTTGGAGTTCCATCGACGCTGGCAATCGTGCCGTTACGGGTGGATTAATTAACGCGTTATCGCGCGGCAGCATATTTAATTCAGGGCGGTTAGAGGGAAAGGCGGGATCGGGAACTGGTACCCGGTTACCCAGAGGTATACGTAAACAGAGCGCGGCACCGGATCAAAGTTTACTTTTTTCGTTTCGAGCGAAAATTTCTGAAAACACGGACGGTGCCTCCCACTAACCCCCGCCCACCCTTCGGATCTCCTCCGGTTTCCCACCTCAGCAACGCTGGCCCTCACCCTCCACCACCCTCTAGCCGGCCTCGACTGCCTACCAGCTACACCACCTCCGCCTCACCTCCTCTTCCGGTTCTTCCTGCGAGCACAATGGAGCCTCGAATCCATCTCGGACAACCTTACCCTCCTCTCTCTCTCTCTCTCTCTCTCTCTCTCTAGCTCGGCTTCTCCTTCAGCTCTCCCGCCTCCCGGTGCCGCCACCCTTCTTTTTCTTCGTATCTCGCTGGAACAGCGTCGAGGAATAATTCCATTTTCTTGTGCGAGTACAATTTTGCTTTCAATTTATTTTCCCCCCTTTTTCCTTCCCTGGTGCGCGCGAGAGAGCACCAGGAGAGATCCCAACAGCCCCGTGGATCGTCTTCTTTCCTCGTCCCGCTGCCGTCTCGCTCTTGCACCCCGTTACCGTTGCCTCTTCCACGAACCTTCTTCGCCACCTCCAACCTCCAACGTCTACGAAGGTCTCTCCCTCGACCCAGCTCTCTCTCTCTCTCTCTCACTCTCTCTCTTTCACTCCGTCACAGAGGCGAGCTCTCCTTCTCGCTCGTCCAGACAGCCTCCTCGCTTCGCTCTCTGCCCACCCACGCTCCACCGTCCGTTCCTTTCGTCCTGCTTTTCAGCCACCCTTTGGTCGTTGCTTCCTTAGCTTCGCCCGTTCCTGCCGGTTTCTTTCTCCCTCGAACGGCTCCCTCCGACACCTCCCCCCGCCTACAACCGTTGTAATTATTAAACATTGCGAGAGCCAGCGCCAGTAACAAGCGTTTTATAACTGCGCGAGCGAGCTGCCCGGGGTATTCTCTCCTTTTGTTGCCCTTTCCAGCCGCCTGGCCACCGGTCGGGTTCGACGAGTGCGCGCCCTTGAAACAGGGAAACCTGGCCGAGGATAGCTGGCGTGCAGCATTTCCGCGGAAATCTGGCTGGGAATCCCTTCGTTCGCGAATTAATTACCGGATCATCCGTTCTCGCAGCCAGCCTGGCCATTCGTTAAAGGGGGGGAGGGAGGGGGTGGAAAAAGAAACGGGGCTCGTCAGTCTCTCCCTCTGTCGATAGTTCTTTCGACCCCGATTAATCGTGATACAGTCCTCCGCGTTCTCGTTCGCTCGAGAAACTTTTCAGCGGGACCCAGTAACTCTGATCTCTTAGGGACGGATAAACGCAAGCGTTGGAAGTTTCGGGTATTTTCCTCGACTCCTCCATGGTAGAACGGATCTCGTGGATCTCGTCAGGGTCCGAAGCCACAGCCGCTATTGTCTCGCAAGTGGCCAGTTATCGTGGACTGCTAATCTTTGGTCAGGAAAGAAAACGAACACCCCCTCCCACGCGGAATCGAAAGGCTCCTCCGCGCGGACAGATTACCGCGATTAGCGAAGCCGAGCGGGCGTCCCTCGGTTTTGTTTCGCGGGATTTCCGCGTGCGATCGCTCTCGTCTCAATCTGGATTTTAATAATTCCTACGAGCCAGGGGGATGGACGAGCGAGCGAACCGAAGAATTCGACGGCCCTACCGAGGGTTCCTGGTAATTGCCAGAGGGTGGAGGATCCGTTCCGCAGGCTCCTCGAGCGTCTGTCGGTGGCACGGCTCCATCGTTTGGTCAGCGACCGCTCTAATCGGTTCTTAAAAATTCCTTCGTCCCCAATCGACTCTTCGCAGTCGGAATGCCAGCGCAATCTCTCTCGACAGACTTTAAATACCTTCGTTCGGACGATCGTACAATTTCTATCACTAATTCCGTCGAAACTGAAACGTTCTCCAATTGCAAAGGGTTGAATCACACTTTCTGACTGTGGACTTTCGTATCAGTTGCTATTGGAACAATTGTTCGTGGCAGAAAGTAAACAGGTTCATTGTTATTCTTGAAAATTGTAATTGTAATGTTTCTGTAATTGGTAATTATTATGTCAATTGTTATTGGGGTGCTCGTTAGGGGTAGAAAGTGTCGCTAAATAGGGACACAAGCGTTTAGTACGGAGTGGTTAGGGTACACGTGTTTTTTTACGAGAGGTCTCGTGTTTAGGGTAGCGCAAGGGACACCCTAAAAAATTCCACGGCACCCTTTCACCCCTTGCTTTTTTATGAGGGGTTAGTCCCGACATCTGCTGGTCCCGCGGGAAGCTTTCCGATCCTGCATTACCGTCTGGAATTCTATCATCCCGTCCTCTGCAGTGAACAGGGGTGAACCTTTCCATTTTTTTTTCCTATCGACCGTGTTAACGAAAGTTTTCTAACGCACGCTGCGCACACGATGAACGTGTGCAACTGCAAAATTCCGTTTCTTTCATAGTTTCTCATTTTTTATTGCGTCTGTCAGACGATAGGAAATTTATAAATACATATATATATGAAAATTGTTATACGTTAATAAGAAACAGGAAATTTAGAGCTGCTTGGGGGTGTGCGTACATCGAATAAGACTGTGTGCGAGTTAATGAACGTTTCGTCGTGTAGAAAAAATTCTTCCTGGGCGTTGACCATCTTTCCAGCCCCCTGGCCAAGCCTTTCAGGGGTGCCACTGGCCCCGCCTCGGTGCCCTCGTGGGCCTGGCTCTAAAAGGGACCCTCGAGCGGAGGGCGTCACCCTTTCAGGTCGAGATGATCTTCCAGATAATTTCGTTACAGTCCACCACTGTTTGCCGCGTCGGTTCTACTTTCGTAGCTGCCCTCTCTCTATTTTTTATTCTCTATCAGCTGCACTTACTTCGCTTCCTTTCTGGTACTTAATTAGAGGAAACCTCGTTACACGAAGAGTGGAAATTAATTCCATTACGAATCACAATATTGCAACTCAATTTTCTCCGCGAACCCGTGCAACGCATCGCGTAGAACAAATGTTGTTCCACGACGCACACGTTGAAACTGGATTCTCAGCAGAAATTCCAAGACGTCTCCGTTAGTTGGTTCCCTTTTTTTCTTTGTGGCGGACGCGACGCAAGGGTTGGTGGATATTTTCGTGGGACCGTTCGTTATCAGCGAGGGTGTTCTCAGGTATGTGTAACGACGCACGTAGAGAGACAAGAGGCAGGCAGAGGCGCAACAGAGGGCCGCGCACAAAGCATCGATAACCACGTCCTGCCTGCGCTAGTCCTCTTTGCAATTTGCCTGCTACCGTAGATTGCACCTGCACGGTCTATTACCGTGCAAGTTCGTCTGCGAGAGAGTAACCCACCCTCGAACCTTGCTACCTCATCCTTCCCGCGACGCGAGGGGGGACGTCCCTATTATAAGTTGCGAACAAACTTTACTTATATGCTCGCGACTACCATCCGCATGCGCCCACTGCTGGCCCGCGTCTCTCCCTCTCTCCCTCTCTCTTTCCCTCTCTCAGTCTCTGTCCCGGAATATTATCCTCTCTTACCTTGCATCATCAAACCACCCTCTGCAACCCCTTCCTCCCTCCACTTTCTTTATCGAGTCTTCGCGTATTCGAAGCACCTCGACCAGCGTCGTTGCCTCGCCAGGGTTGACTCTCTTCTGTCACTTTTACCCCGAGAAGGGGTAGTTTTTAACGAAACCCGAGGAATCTCGTACCACTGACTCGCTTCAGGTTCACCAGCTACTCGCGATTAACTTGTAGATTAAAATTACTCCAAGCGAAAGATATTTGACGAATAAAGTACAAAATTGTACAATTTTGTCCGAATTTTCTCGTTTAGGGAAAGGGTTATCCGTGTAGAATGAAACTCGTAGCTTCCAACGCGGGGTGGATCTTTGATTCTCGTCGATAAATCGTGTCGTAACAGGCGCGCTCTCATAACATTCGGTAAGATCCGAGGATCGCCAGTCCCGATGGATTAATAGTCTTCGGTATTAATCACAGTCGGAGTGACCAATGGCCAGGAACTAGTTCAGTGGCAGTTCGGTGGAAGGACTGGACGAAGGGGTGCCGATGCCTTGGGGCGATCGCCGCTCTAATAGAAAGGCACACACAACTCGGACGTGTGCATCGCGTGCCTCGAACGTTGACCAGCACATGCGTTCCTCTCTCTCTCCCTTGCCCCCGCTGCTACCAGACGCACGTACACCCCTTTTGTCGCGATCTTACGCGTACGCGCGATCTAACGAGCCGTCGAATAATTGCTTATTAATGATCAACTGACCGCACGCGAGAGATTTCGACGCATTGTCGCGTCGGCACCGCTGGGCTAATGACGCCACGAAGAAAAGAGAGCTGACCAGTGGTCACGCTGGATGGTTCCTCTTCTTTTTTACACTTTTTCATCCCCGAGCAACCCCTCCGCGAAGCCTCCGCAGCGGCTACGAGCAATTAACTGCGGCGATTCTGCATCTGCCGGCGAATGGAACTTTCGATGCACCGTGCGTTTAAAAGTTTTGCATGCTAGCATTCGTGAAATTGTTCGCAACTTTTCTGCTGAGGAATTTATGGACGATCGAAGCGTCCTTTGTTAATTATTAAAGAGATCGACAACTTTCTTCCGTAATATTCGAGGTAGTCCACATTAATATAGAAAAAATGGCGTGCTTTAATATTCGATGCATTGTGCGTTAAAAAGAAATATTTTTGCACGCTAGAATTCTCGAAGAGAATTGTTCGCAATTTCTCTGCTTCGAAATAAATGGCTGAAGCGTCTTTGTTAATTATCGAAGAGATCGACAACCTTCTTCCGCGATATTCGAGGTAGTCCACATTAATATAGAAAAAATGGCGTGTTTTAATATTCAATGCATTGTGCGTTAAAAAGAAATATTTTTGCATGCTAGAATTCTCGAAGAGAATTGTTCGCAACTTTTCTGCTGAGGAATTTATGGACGATCGAAGCGTCTTTGTTAATTATTAAAGAGATCGACAACGTTCTTCCGCCATATTCGAGGTAGTCCATATTAATATAGAAAAAATGGCGTGCTTTAATATTCGATGCATTGTGCGTTCAAAAGAAATATTTTTGCACGCAAGAATTCTCCAAGAGAATTGTTCGCAATTTCTCTGCTTCGAAATAAATGGCTGAAGCGTGGCCATTGTTAATTATCAAAGAGATCGACAACCTTCTTCTGCGATATTCGAGGTAGTCCATATTAATATAGAAAAAATGGCGTGCTTTAATATTCGATGCACCGTGCGTTCAAAAGAAATATTTTTGCACGCTAGAATTCTCCAAGAGAATTGTTCGCAATTTCTCTGCTTCGAAATAAATGGCTGAAGCGTGGCCATTGTTAATTATCAAAGAGATCGACAACCTTCTTCCGCGATATTCGAGGTAGTCCACATTAATATAGAAAAAATGGCGTGCTTTAATATTCGATGCACCGTGCGTTCAAAAGAAATATTTTTGCATGCTAGAATTCTCCAAGAGAATTGTTCGCAATTTCTCTGCTTTGAAATAAATGTCTGAAGCGTCTTTGTTAATTATCAAAGAAATCGACCACTTTCTTCCGTAATATTCGAGGTAGTCCATATTAATATAGAAAAAATGGCATGCTTTAATATTCGATGCATTGTGCGTTAAAAAGAAATATTTTTGCACGCTAGAATTCTCGAAGAGAATTGTTCGCAATTTCTCTGCTTCGAAATAAATGGCTGAAGCGTGGCCATTGTTAATTATCAAAGAAATCAACAACCTTCATCCGCGATATTTAAGGTAATCCGCACGAACGCGGAAAGAATCGCGCGTTTCCACCGGAAATCGCCGCCATCGTTCGCCGCGGCGAAATAATTAGCGCCCCAAAGGCTGCGGGGACCCGTGCTCCGTCGACGTCGATTTTAACGCGGGAAGGACTTCTTATTCGCCCGTCGTTTCGCCCGAACTTGATGGAACTTAATTAAAGTTTCTTAATGAACGTTGCCGGCGCAGCCGTCATTACCTTCCGGCGTATCGGCGCGCGGAAACTACGCGGCAATTCTCCATTATTTTCGCGGACGTGCCACCAGCACGCATCGCTCGAATCAACGCCCCCCGCTGGCTTTTTTCCCCATCGATGGCAACCGAGTTCTCGAGGGCTGAAGAAACACGAGAAACGGGGCCGCGCGTCGTCGGAAGAAAGGAGGGAAAAAAGCGGGCACCCTCGATAACGGCGGGGCCGCGATAAATCCTTTTCGTCGCCGGACATTTGAATCAAAAAGTAAATTTCGTGTGGGGACCGCGGTCTCTTTCATCGTACGCCGCATCTGCCTCCGCTCTGGACATTGTCCTGTCCCAGGAAATATTTGAAAACTGGTCGAACTAGACGCGCGCGCGCGCGCGCACAGTGCCCACGAATAGGCGCCACGAGAATCCTCGAAACTGGTCCCAACTGTCCGGCTGCAAATCCGGTCCGCGCATCCTCGTCCCCCTGCGTGGAACGCGCGCGACAAGGAAATTGGAACGCGACCACGGTTCGGTGAAAAAATTTTCACGCCCCAACGTGGACGCCGTTGCGAGCGTTTCCGCGCTAAATCGACGCATGCTGAAGCTCGCGGACGGAGATTCCTAGGATAGCACGAATTTTCTGCTTTCCTCGAGCGTCGCGTGATTTTCCGCGAGCTGTAATCGAATGGAAGCCTGACGCTTGGCTTTGCGCGAGGTTTCGAGGTAGATGGTCATGTTTTCTAATGCGAATGGAACTTCAATGCGAGTGGACGCTATGGTATTTAGGGGATGAAGTTTTATTGGCATAAATATTCACAGTAATTTTTTCTAACACAGTTAATTAATTCATTTCAAGTAATTGAAACTTGTTGATAAGGGTTTGTCGCCAATATTTCCATCGCATCTTCAAGGTACCAATTTATAACGGAATCAAGTGTAATTGAATTCTGAAAATTTCCAAATGTAGCAAGTAAAATTGACGAATCGAAAGTAACACTTTCCCACCGTTGGCGGTCAGATTTAAGGTGAAAGGGGGGAGGGCAAGAGTTCGAGTCCCTTCTCTGGGTCAGAAGGGCCGCAGACTGACCCAGAACAGGTTTACGTCTTGTCTCCTTCGCTTCTTTTTCTTTTTTTTCTTTCCTTTCACTGCTCCTCGTGTCCAAGTCAGATTGACCTCCAGTCGATTGTCCATCTTTCTTGGCCCGCTATCCGGGACGGGAACTGGTTTTCTTTCCCACATATGCGAGGACCTCACCGGTCACTTAGGGGGAAAACAGGAAGAGTGGGGCACCAGGAATGACCAGTTCCCGGATGCGTACCCGGGCTCTGGTCAGTTTACGATTCTGCACCGTGATCGACGGTGCCCCTTGGTGCTCCATGGATTCTTCGAGCTCGCTGATCAGGATTTAAACAGTCAAGGTATCACGATACAACGTTTCACGATTAACCACCCTATCGATCGTATTTCCCGTCAACTTTCCGACGTAACGCTATCGTAGTTCCTTCTTCAACCGAGCAGTATAACATCACCATAGTTGGACTCAGGTTCGTCCTTCGTTAACTCATCGACGAGATACTTGATAATCATAGAACTTGCCATCTTCATTTCTCCATATATCCGTTTAATTCCAAGAAAACTAGACGTCTATCCGGAGTAATCAGTTTGCGCAATTATAGACAGCTGGTCTAAAATTTTCTACGCTCCTGTCGAAGCTACGAAGTTCCCCAAAGACGAGGACGCACCTTAACCGGCAGAGTGAGAGCGAAGTGCTTGGGATGAACTCGATCCACGCTGATATATTTATTATCGCGGCTATTGGCATTCCCGGATAGCGATGGTTGCTCCTCTCCAGGGAAGGGGAACCGCGTCTCACCCCCGTTGCTCGTTCACCGTGTCGGTCAATGTGGCGCGCGTCGCAGTTGGCGACGCGATAAAAATAAACGTTGCACGTAAACGGTTGCTAGATGCCACGCACGGAACGACGTTTCCCACCTACCCTTTCACCCATCCCCCAGCTGCCCACCCTCGCCCCCGTGGTTCGTCCCGTACCCGCGTTACGCCGTAAGTACGTACTTTGTACTACCCTGTAGGATAGTCAGGTTTTCCAAGTTCCTCTCCCCTTTCGAGGGAGAAGCCACTCGAGGGCGGAGTCCCGGAGAGTAAAGCGGCCATACTGCCACCCCCGTCTTACCGACCCTCTTCTACCCCCGCTGGCAAAATAAGGGATGAAAAACAGGATGAGGGCAATGGTGCTTCTGGAGCGCTCTCAAGCATGCCGCCTTGCCTGCTTGAAGCTTCATCGGGGATTCACCCTCCCGCCTGTGCCGCCTTTATTGCTTTTCCTACGAGGCAGGAATTGCGCGTACCCGAAAATCTCTGAAACCGGGTGGCTCCGTTTTCCAGACAAATCGCGGCGTCGCGCGAGCCCGCGCCACCCCCGCCCGTTTAATTATTCACCCCCTTCGACGCCAGTCGTTCTTCGACAGTTTTATCCGCGGCAGCGTAGTCCCGCGTCTCGACGAAAGTTTCCTGGCGACCCGCTGGCGTTTTCTTGGCCGCCTCCGTCGGTGGTTTTGTCATCGACGGAAGGGAGAGCTGTTGCCCTTCGTCGACGAAAGATTCAGCCGGAATTCTCCAGCGTTCGAAACCAGTTCGTAGCTTTCAACTATCCCCGTTTTCGCACCCCCCCTTCCGCCCCGCTCTCCGCGTCTCGTCGCGCCTCTCTTCATAGAGAAGATATTTCTCCGTAGGAGCATCTCGCAGAGTGAATGCTCCTTAATTTCCTTTGAGCCGTTTGCTCTGGAGTAAAATCCACCCCCTTCTGTCCGCCCTTCCACCGCTTTTCTAGCAGGCTCTTCTCGTACCACCCCCTCCAACACCCACCGCCTACTCCTCCTCGCTTTGCAGCTACGTCGCATAACCCGCTCGACTCGATGCTGACGCCGGAGCTCTCTATTCCTCTCTTTCTTCAGCCCTCCAGCTCCTCCTCGCCAGCCTTATTCTGTAATTTCGTTTACAAATGAAAGGGCCGCGAGCTACGACTTTGTACGCGGCGGGTGTACGCGCGCGCGTCTGCAAACGCCTCCAGTCCGTGACTGTCAGGTACCCCCTGTCTACCTTGAAAACCGTCTAAGCCGTTTCCTTAACGCCAGCCTCCTCGCTACTCGTTCAGCGGGCGTTTCTGCGGCTGTCACCGCTCAGGACGATTCCCTCTTTCTCCTTGTTATCGGAAATGCCTAACGCGCGAACGCGAATGGTTATATCTCTTGGTACTGCGCGCTGTTGGGGGTGGTATTCAGCGTGGCAGAGGCGAAAGAGTAGAAGAATCTCGTTGCACACCCTTTTTGTAACTCAATCGTGGAAAATAATAGTCGTGTGGGTACTTTGTTGCACCACTGTAACACTGGGTGTCGTTAACAGTCCATTAATAATGATTATTCACAGCCTTATATCGTGATTAATGCGATCAATTGCTACAGAGAAGACTGAGATTTCTATTATTTTAGTTAATTTTATAATTAACCTCGAGGAGCACTGCAAATGTACTGAGCAGCATTGGTCGTCAATTAATCGTTCAGAAATAATTACAGTAGTTCTGTATGGACAGCAATTGGGGTGGTTTCTTCGCCTAGTTCCTTTTTTCTCTCATCGACGCTTGGCTTCCCTCTTCGGAAGACAAATCGTTCGGCACTTTTGCGGCAGCGAGGAAAACCTCGGCAATGCGAGATACCCCGCACGTTCAGCACGGTATTTTAATTCGCAGGGAATGCTGGCCGACCGCCAAACGTCCGCAGAGATTTCTTAATACCCGCCGCAAATGTCTGGCGTCTGTGCCTGCGTCGTTCAGGAATCAGGGGGGTGGTTTGTCGCGCGCCAGATCGTGAGAGGGTGCCACGACACCAGGACCGTTCGCAGCTCGCAATTTCTTTTCATACTCTTCTCTCCTCGACGTTTAACCCTTTACACTCGACGACTTTTTCGGTCACGCATCACTAATCTCGTTCTTCGACGGTTGAAAACCAATTTCATCCTCACTCGAGCTAATTTCACCTTCCAAATTCATTTTTCTAGTGCATCAAAGCTTAAAATCAGTCGATGTAAAACTGTAGTTGATGAATGACACTGAGAGTCGCCTCTCGAGTGCAAAGGGTTAATTGTTGACCTCGATTTTTTCTCGCGTGCACCCCTTTCTCTGTGTTTTCAGTGTCAGTCGACTATTAAGTGGTCGTGGTTACACGATTTCTTTTGGATGCACTCATTCCTCTGTGTTTCTACTGTCAATCGACTATTAAGTGGTCGTGGTAGCACGATTTTTCTCGGATGCACCCCTTTCTCTGTGTTTCGAGTGTCAATCGACTATTATTGCACCCATTCCTCTGTCACTCTCTTCTTTTATATCCAATTGGCTCTAAACCATAGACATATAAGAATAGACCATGAGAGTGGGTGTGAAAAGCGCTAGAGGAACGAGAATTACATATTAAGGGTTGCGCGTCAACGTTAATTATGTTCAAGCCAGGGATGGCAAACCCTTCACGTAACGTTCTCTTTTTATTCCTCCGTGATCTAATGCTCTAAACAGTGGACAAGAGTGAAAGGAACGTCGAACGAGTCGCGTATTCCTGGAGTAACAGGGCGAGCCTCGCGACCCGTCCCGCGGCGAAGGATACTTAGAACCAGCTCGTACACATTCGATCCAGACATTCGAAGCATCCCCGTCCTCCGTTTCGAGGCTCCCTTATATTCTCTCAAAACAGCCCTCCCGCGCCCTGTCTTCGTCCTTTCTCGCTCGTCCTCGCCCCGTCCCCTTTCTCCCGCTCTTTCTCCCTCTCTCCTGTCCCGGGCCTCATTCTCTCTCCGACTTTCTGTCGTCGCTGGCTTTTGTCTCGACGCTGCGCATTGATTTCTGGGGCCAACTTCTCTTCGTTGCCGGCGTCGTTAAATTATAATCGCGAAACACCCCGGCTCTGAAGTTGCAGACAAAGCCACCGAGGCAGAGGACACGGGCTGCAGGCTAGGGACGGGCACGGAGGGAGGCAGAGAGAGAGAGAATTCCGTTGAAATGGAGGAGCCGGGGGTACGAGAGAGCCTGGTACCAGATACCTCGAGGAACTTCGGGGCACGTCGTTGCCTCCGCGCGCAACTGCCTCAAAGTAAGAAGATCCGAACCCCGCCTCGCCCACCCCCGTTTCCCCCTGACATCGATGCTGTTGTATTCGACCTTTTCCTTTGATTTCCCACGGAACGACCTCGTTCTTCTAGGTCAACCAGTTAATCCGCCCGGATCTCCGCACTCCTCGACGAGGTCAAGAAGGATTTTATGTTCGCCATTTCTTAGGGAAATAGGTTGGACGTGGATTAAAATTTGGAGTGCCTGGTTTTGGTTCGGTTAGGTGCTTGTTTCTTCCACTGGGACTCGGTGCTTCGCATGGCTCATTCGTTGTATCCTCCACGTTTCCCTGGAACCTTCCCAGTATCGCAATAAACTACCCTCTCGCGTCGATAGTTTGCGATCGTGTGTGTGCAGAGGTTAATTAACTTGGAGTTCCTTAGGCGATGCTTTAAGCAATTGCGATGCGGGTTTCGTTTAAGAAAGCTGGCGACTCGTTCCACTTTTTCTCGTCTAACGCAAAGCTGGATGTGCCATTTATCTTAATTAATTTTAAGATACAAAAAGTATGGTAAATACGTGGTTCCCAGCGTGAAGCCACGCCATTTTTAATACAAATCCCAGGTGATCGATCTCATTAATCGAAACATGCGACAATTTAAGACGAAAAACAGTGAACCATTGGAAACGCCTAGCTTGTTTCCCCAAACTCGACGCTCGAGCCACGCTGGCGACGAAATTTTCCCGACACCGAGGGTGAAATACGAGTTGACCCCGTGGCTGACACTGGCATAAGGCGTGCGACCACTCAAATTCCCATGGCAAGTCGACGTTTCAGGCGGCGAGGCGCGGAAGAAAGCCGCCGCCTCGCGCGACAGCCGAGCGTAAACCGCCCTCCTCGAGGGGTTCTCACCCCCTGCCCCCTCCGCGCCCGCTTTTGTACAAGTTGCCTTAAATAAATGAAACTTGTACCGCGCGCCGCGCAAGAACAGCCGGCACGGGCATATAAATTCTCTCGCTTCGTAATTTCAAACTCAAACACCACCGGGGCTCGACCCACCCTATATTTGCGCCTCCTCCGCGTCCCGCTCGCGTCTTACCGTTCTCTACGCGCGGCACGATGGAGGACCGGAAAAGGGTATCGAAGAACGGCTGAGATTTGCGAGGGCGGTCGACTACTCGCGATTCCCTTCGCTGTTGCTGACGCAGATTCGATTTCTTTCCACTTCACCCCTCCTTCTCCGCCATAATGTGGGATGGTTGGATAAAGTTTCCTTCTTCTTCATCCCTCTCTTTGCGATAAAGTATCTTTCTGTGGAATAGTGTCGCAAAAATGGTGAAGGAATGGTTCGATAAAGTCTTTTCTTCTTCATCCCTCTGTGTCATAATATATCTTTCTATCGAATAGTGGTGCAGAGATGGTAGAGGGATGGTTCGATAAAGTTTACACCTCTTCATCTCTCTCTGCCATAATATATATATGAAATGGTGAAGGTTCTTCATCCCTCTCTGTCGTAATACATCTTTCTATGGAATAATTTCGCAAAGATGGTGAAGGGAGAGTCGAGTCTTTTTATTTCTAAGAAGTAACGAGCTTTCACCTTACAAAAATGGTCGCGCAATAGTTAGTTTTTACACGGTGCACCCTGGGGCGCCCACTGGAAGACTTTGGGGCCACCATTAAGGCACTGGGAGAAGCTTAAGACGCGCGAAGCGACGTCTCCATCGTTCTTCGTTAATTAGGATTTCCACAGCAATCCAATTGCGAGCAGCAGGCCGTAGGAAAATCCTCGCGCGCTGCCAGATCGCGAGGGTAGCACCCCGGGGCGGCAAAGGGCGCGAGGCCTACGGCAAGGTCGATCATAAAATTCGGCCCGCCACCCTTCCAGCCGCCCCCTGGCTCGAGGGCTCGGCTCGACGAGGCCGAGATTCACGGGAAGAGCCGCGTGCTCTTTCCACAATGGCATAAATTCTGCGCGGAGGCCTCTTTCGCGCGGAAACCCGCCGCCCCCTCCGTCGCAACCCCCCGAGAGCCCGGCCAGGCTCCGTTTTCTCTTCCCGCGCGCTCCTTCTCAGTAATTTCGTGTGCCAGCCCCGCCTAATCTCGTCCTAAAATCTAATTCCGCCAACAATTTCTAAGCCGGTCCATTAAAATTCTAAGCACAGTGCCGCCGCCGCCGCCGCCGCCGCCGCCTCTGCGCGCCCCGCGAAGAGGGAGTAAACTCGTCGAGTGGCACCCGGGAAGGTGGTTGCGCTCCCGAGGCTACGAGGGGGTGGCTGGTCGGAGAGGGGTAGGGTCGGGCGGGTGGCTCGAGTGGCTGAAACAATAAGAACGTTGCGGAGGCAGCAGGCGCCCCCCGTCCGCCCCCTCCGCGCACCCCCTACCGCGATCCCCGCCATGCCGTAAGAACGCCGTAAAAGCTCGCCTCCGCGCGCTTTCATTGGCTGAGCCGGCGCCCAACGAGCGAGATATCGCGCAAATAGCGACGACGAAACGACGGGCCACGAGAGCCGAGAGGGAGAAAGAGAGAGAGAGAGAGAGAGAGACCAGGCGAAACAGCCGGATCCGGTTCCGGAGGGAAAGAGAGGCGAGCGCGCGGAGGAGAACACGGCATATAAGCATTCACGGTGCAGCCGCAGTAAAGGACGCTTTTCATTGAGCCGTCTTATTGTGCCGGGTCCCCGCTCAAGTTCCCAACGACGTTAGCGGCTCTGTTTGGCTACGTCCGCTGTTTTCCTTTCCTTGGCTTCCCCCGCCGCCACGCCGCCACCCTTCGATCCCTCGACCGCCGCTTCTTCCGCCCTCGAACGGGAACCGGAACGGTCCCCGGTCCTTTGCCAGGAGCCGTTCTTTCCGCGCGGCTCAGCTTCGGCGCCGCGAGCTTCTTGCCCTCTCCGCGGTCCCGTCTGAACCGTCTACGCCTCCCTCATACCCCTCAGCACGCCACGTACACGTAACTTCGAAGCTGTCGACTACATTTTTCTCCACCGCGATGCTGGTTCGGCTTCTTTGCCGGGGTTAACCCTTTGACACACAAAGGGGGTGAAGTCGAGCTCTGTAAGAACAGCGTGCGATGCGGCGCAGACGTCGAATCGACGCATCTCGAGGAGTTAACGATGTAACTAACTCCGTTTTGGGGATTTCTTCCTAGTTGAGTGGCTAATTAGGTTTTGTTAATACTTGGTACCATTTCGTTTCCTGTCTGTGTGAATTAGCAATGTAACTAGATTAATTTTGGGAATTTCTTTTAAGGCAAGTGCCAGAGTAGGTTTTGTCAATATTTGGTGCCATTTCGTTTCCTATTTCTCAGAATTAACCATATCATTAGTCCTCTTTTGGAAATTTCTTTTAAGTCAAGTGCCAAAGTAGGTTTTATCAATATTTGGTACCATTTCGTTTCCTATTTCTGAGAATTAACTATATCACTAGCCCCATTTTGGAAATTTCTTCTAAGGCAAGGGCCAGAGTAGGTTTTGTCAATATTTGGTACCATTTCGTTTCCTATTTCTGAGAATTAATTATATCACTAGCCCCATTTTGGAAATTTCTTCTAAGGCAAAGACCAGAGTAGGTTTTATCAATATTTGGTACCATTTCGTTTCCTATTTCTGAGAATTAACCATATCACTAGCCCTCTTTTGGAAATTTCTTTTAAGTCAAGTGCCAAAGTAGGTTTTATCAATATTTGGTACCATTTCGTTTCCTATTTCTGAGAATTAATTATATCACTAGCCCCATTTTGGAAATTTCTTCTATGGCAAGGGCCAAAGTAGGTTTTCCCAAAATTTGCTACCATTTCGTTTGCTATCTCTGAGAATTAACAACACAACCAGCTTAATTTCAGCAATATCTCCTAAATTCAAATACCAAGGCACGTCTCGTCAATATTTGGTACCGCTTCGTTTCCTGAAACAACTCGCGCAACGATCGAAAGGGGGGAAAAAACACGTTTGCGAAGGGTTAACGATCCAGTCCCTCCCTCATCCACCTGTTACTTAACACCGCGACCTCGCTCGTCGGAGAAAACGAGGGGAAACGCGGTTTTTCCTCGCGGCCAAGTTACCTCCGACGAAGACGACGGCGTCTTGAGGGGGTGAGGGGGTGGAGGCGGGGGCGGCGGAGCTCCTTTGCGAACCTACAGGGCAAATGCAGGTTTCAGGTTGCTTCACGTGCACAATTACCGGGCACAGGATGGGCGCGGGCGGGAACGAAATTTCGTCTTGTGTAGCGGGAGCGGGCAAAGTGTGCGCGCACCCTCTCCGTTCAGCGCGGCCTGGGGAATTGAGTTTCGCCACGAGAGAGCGAGACGACTGCCGCGGAGAGCCGGCACCAGTGGAAGATAGAGAGGGCTCCTAGACGAGGAGAGAGAGAGAGGGCCTCTCGGTGGATGGATGGGCTGCCGTAACACTGTTATTGCCAATAATGGCACGACTATGCGCGTATATGTCTCGCCGGTTGATCGAGAAATTGATTTATGAAAAGAAACGCCCGGACCCGCCGTACGATTCCGTCCCGTTCCGGCGATCGATTTATCGCCACCTGGATCCTCGCTAAGGGTAGCCAGCGCCGCTCTTCGCTCCCCTGCGCTTCGTTCCTGTCTTCGTATTTTCGTTGTTTTTCCTTGGTCTCCCTAGTTCCTCGACGGAACAGTTACAGATATTTAATTAGAGATGCCTTTGTCGATCTCGTACAGTTTTTACTGAATTACGAACTACGAACGCGTGAAATAAAAGGGGATCGATTGTACCACGGATGACACGGTGAACATTACGAATCGTGTAAAGTAGACTGGGAATAATTTCTAAATTAGTCGAGAGGGTAGTTTCGGGTAATTTCGCGATTTAAAGAAGTGGGGTGGGTGCAGAGGGACCCTCCGTAACAGATGTCGGTCGGCGTGCCCCGGCGATCGTTGAGATGGCGTCAGTCGGTCGTTTGCTCGAAGTTCGACAGCGCCTAATCCGCGACTCGAAGTAAATCGAATGAAGTCTCGAATTAAATACAACCCTCTCTGTATTCCGGGCATACCGAAGGGGGATGCAAGAAGACACGGGCCAGGGAGCGAAAGAGACGGCGGGCACGGGCTGACTCCGTGCGAGACGAGGCGAAGCAAGGTTCCTTGTATTTAATTACCAACTCTAAGTCTCCAGCCGGGAATGAGGGAGCTTCCACCCGGGCGCACCTCTTCTTCGCCACCATCCACGACCACCCTCGACACCCGTTCCACCGCCCGCAACCTTCTTCCCCGCCTCTTCTTCCGAACGCCATCCGCGACGCGCTTTCGCCTCGAACGACGCCCGGAATTCGCCTGGTTCTCGCCTCCTTTTTCCTATTCGAACGACGATCGTCGTCGAAAGAATGCTTCGCGAGAAACCTCAGCTTCGTGTCGACCCACGCCAATGCCCGACTATCGCGGTATGTTTCTACTGATTTTCTATTTTACAGTAGGATGTTGGTATTTTTCATACAGATGTGTTTGGTGCTCAATTTTCGTTCGATTTTAGGGTTAAAGGCAGCTTCCAACGTGTCACGATCATTCGATACTCTCCTGCAGTGTTCGAAATTAAAACATCATGGCAAGAAAAGATTCAGTTCACTGCTGTTTGGACGTGCAATTATAAAAAGTTCCAATTTGTTAGTAATTCGCATCGTTGCCGTTGCACGTTCGTTTACAGTAATTATTGCACGTTTCTTCCGGCGACATCGACGAAAGAAATCGATCGGGAGATTAATAATTAGAGTTTCTACGGAGCCAGCGGCGGGGCGCGGATGAATTTTCGACGCGACGCCCGGGAACTTTCGTCGCGTTCAATTCTCGCATTAATAATCACCTTGAAGGGGGCATTAATAATTTTTCGCGCGTCTTTCGAGTAGGTCGCCGAGCCGGAGTGAAAATTAGGCGGCAGGTCGAGTGACATCAAAGAGCTCTCTCCGCCGGAGGCAGCAAAGAAGGCTTCCTGCCCCTTTTCATCCCTTAAATCCCACCCGAGTGGTATTTGCCGGGGCGACCCAGCCTCTCCTCGGTCTCCGTCGTTGGCGGGAACGAGAGAGCTGGCGCGGATACAGACGACGGGACGTGGAAGAGAGGAAGACGCTCGACGTGTGTCTTCCATCCCTGTTGGCGCGCGCGCGCGCGCGCTCTCTCGCCCGACGAGCGCGTCCTGGTCCTGGGTTCGCGCAAATATCGCCTTTCATATTCCTTCGAAGGAGCAGAAAATCGTTACGGTGCCTTTTGCGCGCGCGCTACGGGAAATACCTACCTTCGTCGTTCCTTTTCCTCCGCGTCGAGCGCGGCATCGTCCCGTCTCGCCACGGACAGAGAGCCCCGGCGAGGGTGTAAGTAAGTAAAGTCTCTTTCCCTCTTCGCCTTTCGCCCCCCCACGGTTCATATCTGTCTTTTGCTATTTCTGCCTGCTACTCCGTCCGACTTGCTCGCCTCTCTCGTTCCCACCGTCTGTCCTAGAAGGCGTTCGGCTCGCTCCGTTCAACGTGGCAGCCCCTCCTCACCCTGGCCACCCGCCACATCGCTCCGTTTCCCTCGCTCTCTTCCTTCCCTCGACGGAAACCCTCGACGGAAACCCTCGACGGGGCTGCAGAACCGCTGGAGCCCGCTATTAACCCGCTCCTTTCCCTTCTGCTCCTCCTGCAGCACCCGCTCCACCCCCTCCCCCACCCCCCGACGCACCCCCGTTTCGTCTAAGCGCGAACAAAGATGGCGGAAAACTAAACAACTAAGCGAGGGCGCAAGGAACAACCGACCCTCTCGCTCGCTCCTTCGCCCTTTTATCGCGACGAATTTGACCCACCCCACCCCCCCCTGCCGCCTCCTACAGCCCTCCGCCATCTACCTACCCTGCCTATATCGCCGCTACACGCTTCCGACCAGGGGACGCAACCCTTTCCGTTCTACTCCCCACGATCGCCCGTTCCAATGCTTCGAGGATTGACCAACGGGTCTTGTCGCGGTTATCTGCTCCGTGTATCTTCTCGCGGCGCGCGCTCCACTTTTTCTCGCGCCCCTTGTCGACCCTTAGGACGACGCGCGCTCGCTTCGACGAAAATTCCAACGGGTTCCGCCGTCCTCGTTTAAGCGGCCAGCGAGCCTCGTGAAGAATTCATCCTCGAAGGCAACGGGTCACCGATTTCCCGCGCTACTTCCCCGCACCCCCTCGCAGCTAGTCGCGCAAGAACGTGCGCGCGCGTTCGTCAATTTTTCACGAACGAGAGACACGTGGTCCGCCTGGCCGAGCGGATGACCGCGTCCTCCGAGGCCTCGTGAAGGAGGACGCGGGCCCAGCCACCCCCCGGCTGAATAAACGATGCTTAATCTTCATATCAGAAAACCGGGCGAAGCAGTCGCGCGCGGCGGAAAGAGAGGGTACCCAGCCGTGTCGGATCCGCGTACACAGATAGAAGTAGTAGCTGGCGAGAGAAAGAGAGAGAGAGAGAGGGCAAAACGTTCGGAGAGCGGAGGATAAACCGGGCCCGGGTGGAAGCGAGGTTAGGGGCGCCCAGGAAATTTCTAGAAACTTCAGGTTTAGCAATTAACGTCAGAAATTAACGACGCCCGCCTGCCTCGAGCGCAAAGCGCCGGAGAAATTAGTCTCGGAAATTCTCGTAAAATTTCTCGTTCGCTCGCGAACGCCAACCGCCCTCCCACCTACCGCCCCTTCTATTCCTCTCTCTTTCTCCTGCTCCCCAAACCACCCTGTGTTACAGGCACACATACACACGCAGGGAGAGAGAGACGCACAGATACTCGCGTAGACACGTACACACGGCATCGCCTTCTGTGCTACCACGGCGAAGGTAACATGGCGTCAGCAGTCGAGGCGAGCGGTAACTTTCCGGAAATTTTCATTAAGCCTGACAGTAATGACGTCATCAGTCAGTCGGCCCGACCTCATTTGGAATCGTTCGCACTCTCGAACCCGCCACCCGCGTTTTCGTCCTCGAACGCCCACGGGGATAATCCTTTCTTCGCCGCCACGCGAGCGACTGATGCACGCTCACTTGTTGGTCTGCCGCGGACGAAGGCTCTTTCGATCCGTTTTCACGGAATAGCCATGAAAAATTGAGGAGATAAGGCTTTTTCTATCTGCTTTTAGTTAGAATGAGAAAGAAATGCCGTGAAAGATGTGCGATTAGTTAGCTCTGTAAATATATCCCGATGAATGGTAAAACTGGTCAAAGTATCGTTTGGTAATCGTGATCAGCAAGTTTTATAGAAAACTTTTATAGACAGTTTTCCAATTTTTGCTTCTTCTTAGTGTGTACAGTGGTTCGAGTCTGGTGAACGAATTTGCGTTAGCCGTAGCTGGAGTATACACGTGTATATTAGTTTCTGGAACAAATCTAGTAGCGGTTCTCTAAAGGTTAATCAGAATTCTTGGTATCTTGAATCTCAGTAGACTGGAGAACCATTAACCCTTCGCAGTCCTGTATCCGGTTAGACTCGGCGCTCTGTTTTGCTCGTCTACTTTCGGCTGTGGCATGCGCAACACTCTTCTTCTGCATCGAATCGTTTGTATATTATTATTTATAAAAACATAAAAATCACACCTAATGGACATCAATTTCTACCATTGAGTTATCAAATATCATTCGATGCGAAGAAAATGTCTCCGACATCCGAAACGATCGAAATTCGACAAGTCTCCTGCGTCTCGCGTCAAACTCGAAGGACCAACTGACTCAAACTTCCTCTCGAGGAACGCTCGAAGCCGTGGCACGCGTCTCGCGCGCGATGCCACGGGTCATCTCCTCGATCGTGCCAAGAAAGGGTTGCCCCCAGCGAAAGAAGACAGCCAGCAAAGTCCCGCGGCGGCGAAGTCTCGCGCGGTTAGGCAGACCGACGGAAGAATCGATAGACGTCGTTTTCGTAGCTATCGGACGGCGTGGGCGAACGACATATCCGTTTTCCCAAGTAATCTCGCGGCGCTTGGGGCGATTCTCAAACAATTCTATACATCTCCCGAGTGTCGGAAGTGGCTGGAGAGAGTGGCACGAGGATGGGAATAGAAGTACTGCGGCGGGAGGCGTACGGAAAGAGCCGGGTGGAGATGGAGGGGGAGGGGTGGGGGGACGGGGTGGACGGGCGAAAGGATGTACAAGAAGGGTTGGGGCGAAGGAGACGGCGAAACCTATAGAAAGGCGAGGGTAGGTGAAACAGACAATACACCTTCGCGGTGGGTGGCTTATCTAAGAGTCCATGGCGTAGCCCCGGGGGTGCAGTAATAACCGGGAGGGCGGGCTGATACCGGGCTAAGAAATGATAACGGCACTCGCAAGCCAGCCACCATTTTCGAGTTATATTGCCTCGAAAGCCAGAAGCGGCAGGGCTGAGGAGAAAGAGAGAGAGAGAGAGAGAGAGGCCGACAGATAGATAGAGAGCCAGCTCAGCTACCACCTAGAACCTTCCTCCTTCTCCGCCATCTCTTCGCCGGCTCGCCTCTTCACCCTTCTCGCCCTCTTGGATGTTCGTCCTCCTCTTCTGGTGCACCTTTCCCGTACCTATAACCTCGTAGTCGTTGCTGGAATCGGGCGCTATCAGGGCCCACACACCTCCCCATACCGGTACACCCATTCGACCGCCTAGAGAAACGTCGTCTCGCCTCTTCGAGAGAGTAGCAGCCGTGGCAGCCCTCGCCGTCCCGTTTCAACCACCCCTTCGACTCACCCACCCACTGCACACACACACGCACACCCTCGAGGGAATAACGGGGGGGCCAAAGATACATCGGTTCCGATGCAACGCCGATATTCGATTCCTTCGTGCGACCCATGAATTTTCAGCTAGTTGCATCTTCGATGGAGCCCGTGGGTATTGCGTCCTACCCTGTAATCGCTGATAGCGGCCCCGCTAAAAATGGCCCCGTTAAGGACGCCGCGCGTCGACTACCCCGCCGCGTTTACGGCTTCTTCGAGCGGATGAAGCACGGCAATGGTCACGACCTCCGGCGGAGATTTCACCTTGGATGGCGCTGTCTTGTCGGACCACAATTACTCGAAATGGTCGGGACATTAATACCACGATATCTGCGCTACGGGGGTCGTGGGTGCGGTTACGATTTTCGATCGGAATTTTTAATCCCTCGACGACTCGACTCGCTTGTGCAAACTGTTTTAATTGAGTCATACAAATAAGCAAGAGAATAGAAGCAAAATATAAAAGAACACACGCTTGAAGACACGAAATTCATTCAAGAACGCACTCGTGCGAATAAAAAATTGATATCATTTTATTTTCAAGCGCAAGGGTTGAAAATAATTGTCGAACGCGCGATCGCTGTTCGTTCAGGGTCGTTCAGCCTTCCGATGCCAAAAGGGAAAGACGCGGGACGCTGTGAATCTTGAAATTCACGCGATCGCTGGCGAGGGACGCGACAGGGGAGGGACGGGACTCACCCCCGAGCGAATTCGGACGGACAAAGCCGCAACGTGACCAATCTCGTCCGTGTTGAACTGCGGTTTGAACGAATGTTTTGCATTTTACTCCCGCGGGCTAATTTATGTGAGAGGAACGCCACCCTCGTTTCACACCCTCTTGCCCGGCAGCTCGAGCGTTTTATTTTCACTTAAACCGCCTCGACGAGATTCTCAAACGACCCCCTTTCTGGCTGCGCCTCTCCCGTTCGCTCGTCCTCCTCCGAAATTTACAACGCCGTTCAAGAACCGTTCGAATCCACCAGCGAGGGCGACGCGATAACGCTTCGTTCCTCTCCATTAATCGTGCGACGCGCGCGCGGACTTCGAGCGTCGCCGCGCGTCCCTCGCGGGCCAGAATCGCGCGCGAGAGGGTGGCGAGATAAAACGCGGGCCAGTAAAAAGCCACCCCTCGAGTTATCGTCGATGAGAGGCCAGTCTCTCGCTGGGAGACAATTAAAAAGAGTGTCGGGGCCAGTAATTTGCGGCGCGGTCGGACTCGCGTCGAGTTGAAATTAATATGAGACTCACTGGCGGCGTGCGCGTACCCGGGCCGGAAGAGAGGGTCGAAGAGGAGGGTGGGAAGAGGTTGGGCGCCGGTGGGTGGGTATATTTAGCACAAAAAGCCTCTAATTTCCAACGAGGGTGTAAAAACGGGGTTGGCACCCGGCTCCGGTATACGCGGCCCGCTTGTTGGGTCTATAAAACGCCGCTTAGCTTTTTTACCTCCTACCTACGGGGCTCCCAGAGGGGTGGTTTTAACCCCGTTAAGCTGTTTCCCGTCTTTCGCCGCGTTCCTTTTTTCCGCGGCCCGGTAAATTGAGCGCGGACCCTCCTCCACCCTCGCCTACCAACTCTGGCGCCGGTTACACGCGAGCCACTCTCTTCTCCTCGTTTTTTCGTCCGACCGCCCCCACCGCCGCCTCGACACCGCGATTTTCTTCTCTTTTTACACCGCGTCCCGTTCGACCCAGATTTCTCTCCCAGCCACGGACAGATTATCCCTGATTTTACCGTGATTGCGTTCACCTGGAACATCTTTCCTCGTCCCCCGTTTCCTCCGTTCTCGCTCGAACGCGCGCGAGAGGCTGACAAATAGGAATGGCGGTTCTGGTGGACGCGTTGTCGTTGAATTAAAAGTAGGACTCGCTTCGGAACTCGTGGACGATTCTTTTTGACGACCAGCCCCGGAACACGACCGGTTGTCGGAAGTACGAGATTAATAGACGAACAAATTAGCGCAAAGTTTCGGGGGTGCGGCCCCCGCGTGCACCCGCGCCACTAATCCCGTGCATTAAAAGTTAACGTCGGACTGGCTGGCGCGGCCTGTGTGTGTCCTCCTGGCATTAGATTTCTGAGTTTCCCCAGTCGAGTTAGGGCAACACCAGATCTGCGTTTCAACTGGAAACTACGTTAGGGACAGATTCGAACCGATCCCCCGGACGGTGGACCGCTGTGTATCTATGCGGCTGGCTACAGCCGGACGCCCTTTGGCGACGAAAGTGGCGGAGAACTCGTCGACGCCGGGACGCCTCTCAAAAATTTCCCTCCCGACCGAGCAAACGGAGCCACCGATACTTCTGTTTGCCAAGGTCTTCTGGAAGCGCCCGTTTCCATCCGTGGCGAACGGAAAAAGCTGCGCGAAGGTGCTTCGTTGCAGGGTGTTTCACTTCTGGTCCGACCAATGTCGGCTCGTTCTACTGTCTCAGCGACGTTTCGTCGATTTTGTCGTTCCTCTTCGATGTCGTCAGTATAATTTTCATCGTTTTCTAGTTTGCTTGTAAAAGTTAAGACGATACGAGCGTCTCTTTCCAAGTATTCGCTTTGTCTGACTAATGACGATTCGTTCCACTGGCGTTGCAGTTTAATCTCCGTTATTGTTCTTCTTATTGTTCGTACGACTTGTAGTGTTTCTTAGAGTATTGGCAGAAGTAGCGACAATACAAATGACCTGTTTGTTAGTCGCTCTGTCTGACAAACTACGACTTGTGCCACTGATTTTCATCGTTGCGCTCTTCTTTTTATCGTCTAAAATCGTAGCGTCGTATCTGCAGATATTTATTAACCCGACTGTATCTCGAGCGGAAGGGGGGTGTTTAAAATTATAAATTGAACAGGGTGGAACCATAGCCGACTCGTACCACGCGCGATATTAATTCTGCGCGTTATCTAAGGTGGCGGCCGCCATTGTAACCGAGTATCCTGAACCGCTGGGGGTGAGTAAGAAACTACCCCCAACATTAATCAACCGTCATCTTTGCAGGAAACCGAGCATTCTCCTATCGCCTTCCCCTCGAGTGTTTTTAGTCCCCTTAATAATTCTCAAATCCGTTAATTCTTAATAAATCCGCTGGGAACTACATCGCGAGCGTAAATCAGACCTGATATATTTTATTTCAATCCTTAAACATCGATGGAAGTTCGTTCTCACCGCAAGCGTGCGTCCATCGAGCGGAAACAATCGAACATTTGCGAACACAGAGGGTAGAACGCGGTGGCCTTCGATAGCCCAGGCTAGCGACCTTGACGTTCTCCAACAGGGTGGCAAAACTTTGGGAGTTTAGACAATGTCTCTAGAACCGGGTGAACCTAATTCCAACAGGAGTAGGGTTAAGGGTAAGAGTGGAAGCGAGAGGCGAACGCTTCGCTTCGAGGATCTTTAATTTTCCGATTATCCGACGCGCGACATCCGTCCATCATCCGAACCAAGCTGGCGCACGAGCTGGCGCACGTCATCCTGCCAACCAGCGATATCGAGAGCGGACCGTGCGCTACAATTGGGCGCGAAACAAAGAATGTCGCGCGGCACGTCGCTGTAATAATTGGACGATGCTTCAGGGGCGCGCGTGTCCCAAATCCCGCGGCTCGGATTTAACGCGGCGAGACCACGGAACCGCGACGCGCGCCCTAAAACGCGGCTCCGCGGAGATCGATCCTCGATCACCCAGCCAGGGACACGTCGATCATCCGCCCCAGCTGAAGGCGGCCCGCTCCCAAGGACGATACAGAGGAGGAAACAAGAGGAAGTAAGAGATGGTTTGAATAATGACTCGGCTGGCACGCGATGGGATGGGGGTTTGCCAGTCGAGCGCGCGCCATCTTGCCTCGGCTCTCTACTTATAATTATTGATGTGGCCCGAACTTTATATAAACTCGAAACTCGTCTCCCTCGTAGCGTCGGTTCGCCACCACCACCGCCACTACCACCACGAACGACGACGACGACGACGACGACGACGTCGACGAGGAGGACGACGAGCCAGCGCCAGCATCCACCGGCACGGAACCATCTCTCCCGCGTAGCGGGTAGAAAACCCACCCTACCGAGCCCCGGCTACGTCGCCCACCCCCTCCGCCTACCGCCACCCTCTCCCCCCCTTTTCCTTCTCCTCTTTCGGCTCTCCAACCAGGCGGCAGGAGGAAATTGTTGGAGTTTTCAAAGTCTGACGTGCAGGATATTATGAACGAGGGTATGGCGTCGTCGAGGAGGTGGAGAAGGTGGCGGAGTAGTAACTAGAGGGGGGGTGGGCGGCGGGGCTGGCTCTGGGAGGGGATGGGCGAGGTGGAGCGGCGGTACCCAGGCAAAACTACCCGCCTCGGCTCACTCTTCTGCCTCCACAGCCACCCACCGGCCCATTCGTCTAGCTTAAACTATATTCCGACCTAACCTCCGCGCGTAGGTACGCTTCTCCCTTTACCTAGCCCTCCGCCTCGACCGCCTATCATCTGACAGCCGGCCAATACTTGCCCGATGCACCGGATCGGTGTACCCTTCGTTGCTTTTCTCGCGTCATTTACCAACCCGTCTCCTGATTTTTCTCCTAATCGGTCGCTCGGAAACTTACCACCCTCTCTCACTCTCTCTGTCTCTCTCTCGCACGCTCTGGGGTCTCCAAAGACACCTTTGAGGGTGTCTTTGATAGACGTCAGCGTACCCGTGAACGATTCGATCCGGAAGCCCAGCGATCGTCGGATCTTGGAAAAAGTTTCGAGGGCCCCGCGCGATGGACGCGAGGGGACGCAGCGCGGGTGTAAAACGGGGGCGGGGTGGCCGCAGATATATCCGCGCGGTGTCTACAGGGGGTAGAAGTATAAGCTTTCCTCTCGCAAATGAGGTAATATATATACAAAAGCTAATACGACCGAAAGTTGCCAACTTGGATGAGTCTCTCTCCTCCGCCACCTACACACACCTTCCCGCCGCCTAGTCCTCCGCCCCCGGACTACTAGATCCCTCTAAATATTTTAAAGGACCCCGTGAATGCAGTTTACCAGCCGGGGGCGCAGCTGGAGGACGGTCGGCGGTTTAAAGACGCCGCGCGGAAAACTGCATCCGTATCGATATTAATATCCTCCTCCCAGCGGCGAGCCCACTCCCAACCGTGCCACGTGTACATAATCATCCCTTTAACGCGCGTATCGGGGTTCAAAGGGCCCTTAAAGTGACCGTAATTAACCTGTGAGCTGACATTTTAATTTGATGTTGCAGACTACTTTGACCACGGCACGCGAGTCGATCTTCGATTAATTCCGTTTTAATGGTGTTTCCTCGAACGGAACCGACAAAGGCCCGGCTCACGCTGCACCGAAGTATAATCTGCGACCCTTTCTTTCCACGGAGAACAGTCGCTCGACGCTCTCGTCGGTCAGCCGGGCGGAAACGGATCGGAAAAACTGGTGGCCAAGGGGCGGTTTGACGATCGTTGGGACAGCTTCCGGTAGAATGCACCGCGGACGATGCTGTACAGCGCGAAGACCCAGTTAATCCTGTCCGCTCGCAGACGAACTCGAGGTCTCCGTGCCGCGTCGCGACCGCCTCGCGATCAAAGTGAATTAAATCGCGGAGGGCTGCGCGAGCCTCCCTTTCGACCCTCGAAAAATACTCCAACTGGCTCGAAATTGCTGCGATCGAGCGAGACAATTTTGGCTCGAACCTTTTTTATTCGATGCCAGAGGAGACGATCTCGAAACTGAGACTCGAGTTCGCGAGATAAACGAGAGAATAATTGCACGATTTGAATACAAGCAAAATAATTCCCGCGAACTTGACTCTCGACATTTGACAATTTCTCCAAGCATCCGCGAATTAGTTGTTTGCCGGCAGATCGTGCACACGCGTTCATTATTCGAATTCCTGCGATTCTCGTATACACATTAATCCAGCAAAACGTCGTACTTCATAGAAATTGCTTTACCGCGCAAGATGTAACCGCAGTAATTGTTATTACATTTTTCGCGCAGTCTCGACGAAATGTGATCAAAAGAAATTGTATTCGCTGTCTGCAATCGACGATCCTGTTTCACCGCCGCCAAATCTGTTTCCAATCGCAAGAGCGGATCGACATCGAAATTATCGGGGCAACGACAAGCATGACTCGAGCGTTGAAAGCGAAATTCGCAGGATATCCAAGGACTGTGCAACCCTCTCGAGGGACGCGACGCGTGGGAGCCTCGTCGAGCACCCGCGGCCACCTCGATTTTTCACAATCAGCGAAATGGCGGCGGTTAAGTGCAGTTGGATCGAACAAACAGGAGCAATCGGTGCGCGCGAGCGATTCGCGTGCTAGGCGGGAACGAAATGGAGAGACCTGGAATATAATCTATCCTGTTTGAGGAGAACTGGCACCGACTGCAAGTTAGAACAAACTCCCAGTGTACTCTGGGAACGTCGTAGCCGGCAACCAATCCACCAGCCGTCGTGCCACCCTCCGCCACCCTGGTCGCGCACCCTCTCTCGCCCCCTCCTCGTCTACCGCGAGCATCCCCGAAATTGGATAAAATAACGCTCGCCTCGCGATCCAGCTGGGAATCGAGGCGTCGTTCGTTCCACTTTGCTCGTACGGATCAGTCGGAAAAATGGTACCAAAGCGTTTCTCGCGGTCGATCGTTTTTTCGAGACGAATGCTGAGGAATTCGCGGGTTCACTTTTGCTCGTGTAATTTAGAGAATATGAATAATTGCAGTTTCGTGCGAGCGTGAAGATGTCACTGCGAGCTCAGCTGATGCCTGAAGCGAGCTGTAGCAGTCGAAGCAACCTTTAAGTTTTTTCCTTGGGGGTAGTTTTTTATAAAATGTACGCGTGTGAGAATCTGTCTAGATCTGAACGAATTTGAGAATGTTAATGTGAGAAAGAGCGCCCTGAGAGATGCTTGTAAATTTTTGTAAAACAGACGCAACACCCATAGCATCCCTCATTCGGTTTCGACCATTTTTCTGTCAGCGATACTTGTTAAGAAAAGAAACATTTGCGATCTCGTCGAAGAGCTTTTTGACGCGAAGTGCAGAGCTCGAAAACGAGGAAACGTGTCGACGAGAAAACACTAAAATCCTATACGATATGGATTACCAGTCAGCGATTACGAAATGGAAGGAATTGTTGTACAAAATGGCACACTTCAGTGGCGGAACATCGGTGAACGAACCTGGCACCGATCCACTGGCAACACCACTTTCCCTTCCCTTATGGTTCACGTCGATAATTAGATAAAGCAATATCCTGCGACAGTAAATAGAAATAGGATAGCTATAATTAATCCAAACGCATCCGAGGCTGGATATTTCCAGCGGAACCGGTTCCCTGAATTCCATGCTGATCGATGTTCGACGCAGTTAATCAGATCCAACTTTCCCCCTCCGAGGATCTATTAGCCAGCAAGATTCCACTCGTTCTTTGTTGCACGCCAGTACAATTAAACAAAACAAACAATTGTACAAAGATTGAAACAAGATTTTATCTTATTGTATTCGCGAGCAACAAAGAACAGTGGAATCTTGACTGATAGATCCAACTTTCTTCCTCTGAGGATCTATTTGTCATGATTCCACTCGTTCTTTACTGCTCGCAAATACAATAAGATACAATAAACAATTGTACAACGATGGAAATATTGAAATAAGATTTTATCTTATTGTATTTGCGAGCAACAAAGAACAGTGGAATCTTGGCTGATCGATCCAACTTTCTTCCTCTGAGGATCTATTTGTCATGATTCCACTCGTTCTTTGCTGCTCGCAAATACAATAAGATACAATAAACAATTGTACAACGATGGAAAGATTGAAATAAGATTTTATCTTATTGTATTCGCGAGCAATAAAGAACGAGTGGAATCTTGGCTGATAGATCCAACTTTCCTCCATCGAGGATCTATTTGCTACGATTCCACTCGTTCTTTACTGCTCGCAAATACAATAAGATACAACAAACAATTGTACAACGATGGAAATATTGAAATAAGATTTTATCTTATCGTATTTGCGAGCAATAAAGAACAGTGGAATCTTGGCTGATAGATCCAACTTTCCTCCATCGAGGATCTATTTGCTACGATTCCACTCGTTCTTTACTGCTCGCAAATACAATAAGATACAATAAACAATTGTACAACGATGGAAATATTGAAATAAGATTTTATCTTATCGTATTTGCGAGCAATAAAGAACGAGTGGAATCTTGGCTGATAGATCCAACTTTCCTCCATCGAGGATCTATTTGTCATGATTCCATTCGTTCTTTGTTGCTTGCCAGTACAATAAAATACAATAAACAATTCTGCAGCGATGGAAAGATTGAAATAAACGCGTAGAAACAAGATTGTATCTTATTATATTCGAAAGCAGTAAAGGACGAGTGGAATCTTG
This sequence comes from Xylocopa violacea, assembly GCA_963969225.1. Taxonomy (NCBI): domain Eukaryota; kingdom Metazoa; phylum Arthropoda; class Insecta; order Hymenoptera; family Apidae; genus Xylocopa; species Xylocopa violacea. The sequence continues at coordinate 31,540,254 of CAXAJV010000004.1, forward strand.
ACTGATAGATCCAACTTTCACCCACTGAGGATCTATTATCTATGATTCCACTCGTTCTTTACTGCTCACAAATACAATAAGATACAATAAACAATTGTAGAACAACAGAAAGATTGGAACAAACAAAAATAAGATTTTATCTTATTGTATTCGCGAGCAATAAAGAACAAGTGGAATCTTGATTGATTGATCCAACTTTCCCCCATTGAGGATCTATTATCCATAATTCCACTCGTTCTTTACTGCTCACAAATACAATAAAATATAATAAACAATTGTAGAGCAACAATGAACGAGTGGAATCTTTGCTGATAGATCCAACTTTCCCCCATTGAGGATCTATTATCCATGATCTATAATTCTACTCGTTCTTTACTGCTCATAAATACAATAAAATATATTAAACAATTGTAGAACAACAAAAAGATTGAAACAAACACGTGGAAAGAAGATTTCGTCTTATTCTATTCGCGAGCAATAATGAACGATTGGAATCTTTGCTGATAGATCCAACTTTCACCCTCTGAGGATCTATTATCCATGATCTATAATTCCACTCGTTCTTTACTGCTCACAAATACAATAAAATATAATAAACAATTGTAGAGCAACAATGAACGAGTGGAATCTTTGCTGATAGATCCAACTTTCACCCTCTGAGGATCTATTATCCATGATCTATAATTCCACTCGTTCTTTACTGCTCACAAATACAATAAAATATAATAAACAATTGTAGAACAACAAGAAGATTGAAACAAACGCGTGAAAACAAGAGGAAACCCAATTCCACAAGTGTAACAATTTATACGATTTAAAAAGGGAGGTGGCGAAAAGAACAAAGTGGAACGAGTAAACGTTCGCGCAGCCGGAAGTTGAATAAACGTCTCCGTGTCAGCCTCGATGGAATAACCCGGTTTTTTCCCCCGCTGGCTCCGCTCGAATCAAGAAGGTAGAGACGGCGAAGCCGGTGGCTCATGAATATTCATTTCTTGCCGGTTTCTTACAGGAGGTCGACACGGGGGTGAGCACGGAACCGAGCAGCCAGGGCCGTACTTTTAAGCACGGTAGTGGGGGTTCTGGATCAATGCCGAGGCCACGCCTCCTTCGTCTTACATCCTGCACCCTCTCTCTCCCTCCTCGCCTCGACGCCTTCCTTTCCTTTCGCTTTTCCACCCTCTTCGCTGTCTTCATCCACGCGAAGCGGCCCGCTCCCCTCCCGACAATCTTTCTGCGGCAAATCCGCCTCGCGACAGGGTAAATACGCGCGAGGGGATGAAAAATGCGAGGGGGAGGTGGAGAAAATACCGCTCGTTAGCGTCGTTGTCCCGAACTGGCCCTCTCCAAGGTGGAAATAAAGGCTGCCGTGGCGCGGTTCAACCCCTTCTTTTCTTCCGTGGATCGCTTGCGCTCGAGTTACTCTCCGTTGGGACAAATTACGAATTTAATCGTCTGCTGTTGTTCGGTTCTCTTTCATTTTTTTTTTTTTTTTTTTGGATACTTTTGCCAGTTTTTGTTCGAGAGATCGAGGAGGCTGTGTTATCAACCCTTGAGTTTAGTTTTTAAAGTGTTGGTAGATTTCTTCCTCTTTGGGTTGCAAGTTTCATTTTCTTTTTTTCTTTTGGTACTTTTGCCAGCTTTTATTCGAGAGATCAAGGAGACAGCGTTATCAACCCTTAAGCTTAATTTTGAAACTGTTTCTACTTTTTTCTTTTTAAATTTAGAAAGCTCCTAGGTGTTGCAAGTTTCATTTTCTTTTTTTCTTTTGGTACTTTTGCGAGCTTTTATTCGAGAGATCAAGGAGACTGCGTTATCAACCCTTAAGCTTAGTTTTGAAATTGTTTCTACTTTTTCCTCTTTAAATTTAGAATGCTTCTAGGGGTTGCAAGTCTCATTTTCTTTTTTTCTTTTGGTACTTTTGCGAGCTTTTATTCGAGAGATCGAGGAGACAGTGTTATCAACCCTTAAGTTTCTCTTTAAATTTAGAAAGTTCATAGGGGTTGCAAAGTAGACAATCGATAATGTGTTGGTTTTGCGATTTTCTTTTCATACGCGATCGACCCACAAGTATAAAAGATATTGAAGTACCTTCTACGCCAATGAATAAATAATACAAAACCCAAGAATTGACGAGTTGAGTCGCGTGCATTAACACGTTGACTGCCGCGTGTATCGACTGGTGTATACTACCATAACATAAGTTGCTTATGGCGGGATGGTTGGTGCGGCATAGCAAATTAAATAGCAAAATAACCAATTCTTTAAGACAAATAAGAACCAATTTGGCCCGAGGAACCTTCTTAAGAGATAATCGCGTCAGTCAACGTGTTGAAAAAGAAAAGAAGCAGCGGAAATGTTTAATATTCCACGCTATCATCGCAATCCGGAAAGACAGCTCGCGGGCCAGCTTTGTGCGCCCTTGCCACCCGCGAGCGTCTAATTCGAGCGTCGCTGTTTCCCATCTCGCGTCTCGCACGACGCCCGTCGACGACTTCGTCGGCTCTTAAGTCGCGGTACCCGCGTCTCCTCGCCTCGCGCCGCGTCCTAGAGGGAAAAGCCCGGGGCTGTTCTTTCCTTCGAAAGCCAAGACGCAGCTACCGGCTGCCGCGCAACCAATCAGCGTCCCGAGTCTTCCACGGCGTCCAAATCAAACAGCGCTACTAATTACCGCCTCCGCATCCACCTGTCCCTGCTTCGTACACCAAAGTTATGTATTTGGGGTTGATTTTTCTGCGATCCCAGACAGAGTTGACGCTTCCACAGGGAATTCGAAACGAAAATAGTCTCTGAGAAACTAGAATTCGATTTTTTAGAATCTTTGAAGGGGTTAGGAGGAGGGGGTGTCTCTCGAGAGACGCATCCACGATTTTTCTGCGATCCCAAACAGAGTTGACGCTTCCACAGACAATTCAAACCAGAAATAGTGTCTGAGAAACTAAAATTCTATTCTTTAGAGTCTTCGAAAGGGTTGGGAGAAGAGGGCGTCTCTCGAGAGACGCATCCACGTGTCTTTTTTATTTGGGGTTGATTTTTCTGCGATCCCAGACAGAGTTGACGCTTCCACAGGGAATTCGAACTGGAAACAGTCTCTGAGAAACTAGAATTCGATTTTTTAGAGTCTTCGAAGGGGTTGGGAGAAGAGGGTGTCTCTCGAGAGACGCATCCACGTGTCTTTTTTATTTGGGGTTGATTTTTCTGCGATCCCAGACAGAGTTGACGCTTCCACGAGGAATTCGAACCGAAAACAGCCTCTGAGAAACTAAAATTCTATTCTTTAGAGTCTTCGAAAGGGTTGAGAGGAGAGGGTGTCTCTCGAGAGACGCATCCACGATTTTTCTGCGATCCCAAACAGAGTTGACGCTTCCACAGACAATTCAACCCAGAAACAGTCTCTGAGAAACTAGAATTCGATTTTTTAGAGTCTTCGAAGGGGTTGGGAGGAGGGGGTGTCTCTCGAGAGACGCATCCACGATTTTTCTGCGATCCCACACAGAGTTGACGCTTCCACAGACAATTCAAACCAGAAACAGTCTCTGAGAAACTAAAATTCTATTCTTTAGAGTCTTCGAAGGGGTTGAGAGGAGAGGGTGTCCCTCGAGAGACGCATCCACGATTTTTCTGCGATCCCAAACAGAGTTGACGCTTCCACAGACAATTCAAACCAGAAACAGTCTCTGAGAAACTAAAATTCTATTCTTTAGAGTCTTCGAAAGGGTTGAGAGGAGAGGATCTCCCTCGAGAGGCGCGTCGAGGATGTTTTCGAGGCGAATCGAGGTGATCGTTGCCAGCGGATCGATCGAGACGCGCCTCGATTGACGATCGAATGTCGGTCAATCGGTCGAGCGTGGACGTACGAATGGAGGATCAATAGGGCGAACGAAGAAGGGGCATGAACCTACGCGTACCGTCCCAGGGGGTTGGAATCATTGTCCTGAGGAACGGAGCGCTGACGCTCGGATCGGATCAGTGGGGAATCACCGCCGCCTAAGCACGCTGTTTGCGGTTAATGACGAACTTCGATTGCCATAACGCGTCGCGTTCAGCTTGCGGCTCCTTGGATCGATCGATCTTAAAGCGATGTCCTCCTTTCGGGGAGCTGTCGTCTCTCGTTCCTCGTTTCAATCCTCGTCTGTACCTATTCTTTGAAAATTCTTCGTTGGACAAAGTTCGTAGCTCAATTTAACCCTTTGCGAGTGCAAATATCCGAGTGGATATGCCCTCTGAGGGAGCATCGGAGATTAGCGATGAAGAAGAATAATTCCACTGCAGTTTCTTCAGAAATTCACGTTTCCCTCGAGTCTTCTCTTGAAATAGAAATTTTCTATTACTGAGAGACGTTAGCAATAGAAACTATGGCTAAAATGTTGCTCAAAGATTCCTATTTTAACTATAGTTTTCAACGTCCAGTAGGAGCCGAGTGCAAAGGGTTAATATCCAAAATTAAACAATAAACTCTTCATTCCACGATACAGATATCGTAAAAAACCTTCCAGGACCTACACCCTTCTAGTTTCTCTTCCCAATGAAACAACAATGAAATTCAATATCGAGTAAATGGACGCGCGTTAATCCGACTCTCGACGCATTGCAAACAATCGAATTTAACATCGTCCCTCGAGTTACGCAAGCGATTGATTAGAGACGCCGCCACGGCGCGGCAGCACCGACTGCCTCAGCCCAGTTTCGAACCAGCAACCCTTTCTGTTTTCCCTTCAACGCGGCAACTGTCGACGAGCTACCCTTGCCCGCTTTGTTACCCACGGAACGGGTGTCTGCTCCGCGGATAATCGAGTGCGATCACCGGCCACGCATAACACGAGATCATTCCGTTTCGACCGCCATCAGCTCGCATAATTACCCGCGGATTTGATGGGTCAACTATCAAACGCCTCAGGCGTCGACGAGTGCCATAATCGGATCTGGCTTGCCACGTCGATCGCGATTAAAAATCGATCTGTCGCGGCTGGCGATGAAAGGGAAGAATCGATTGGGCAAATAAATGGTTGACAGCTTCAGAATTGATGGGATCGTGTGTTTCGCGGATCGTTTCGAGCGATTCGAGGCCTGAAATAGGTGGTCTCGCGTCCTCTGTCTGAGGACGACGCTCGCACCGATCGCAAATGAAATTTTCGTCTCATCCAAAGTGTATAAACGCGTCTAGACGCCGGGGTAGGTGTCTTCGAGCCCTGCTTTCTCCCTAGTAGAGGCATTGTGTAATTTATCAATGCAATTTACGGCCGGAGACAGTGGCGGGGAAATTGAAAAACTTTCGCGGCCAATTCAAGCCGCGTTTAATAATGAGAATCAATTTAACGGGGAGAGAGATAATGAAGCAGCCCGCGAAGCTCGATCGAACGACGCGGATACTTTTTGTCCCTCGAACTGGCTCGTATCGAGTGCTTTTTTTTTTTGTTTCGACTCTGATAAACGTCAGTCGCGAACGACGAGGCTGACGGAACGTTTTTCTGTAACAGAGCGGATGTCTGACCAGGCGTGGTGCTCTGCTACTTGCGAGTGTATCAACCCTTCGCACTCGACTCCTCCTGGACGTTAGTAATAGAAATTATTGCTAAAATGGCAATCTTTGAGCGATATTTTAGCAATAGAAACTATTGCTAACGTCTCTCAGCAATCGAAAATTAATATTATAGAATAAATTTAATTTCTGTAATTACTAATCAATGCTGATGTCCTCTCAGAAGGGATATCCGAGTGCAAAGGGTTAACTCTCTGGTCGAACAAAGTTGTTTGGAAGACTATGATGGTATTATAAATAAGGTAAACGATGTTGAAGAATAATAAGAACAATTTATTTGCAGTGACAGGTATGTTTAATAATTAATACATAATTTTAGGACACAACTGACTGAAATATTTTCTGTTTCAGGTGGTGTGCTCGCAACGGTGTCTGTGCAACGCTTGGAGACCGAGACGCCACACAGAAGTCCTCTTTCTCGAGAAGCTGACGCCAGACTGTAACATCATTAATAAATAATCAGTAATTTAAATCAGTCATTATCATCGTAAGCTTCTTCGCATCTTCGACAATCTTTCATACCGAATTAACCCTCGCCTCCACGATTATCTCGGTAGCCGCACACGTTAAATCCCTCCACTATATTTACCAGTAGCAAACTAAAATTGGACTCGGGTGAAACGAGGAACCCGACTAATAGAAACTTTAATATCTTTAGATCCTGTCAGCGACGGTTCCGCCTGGACGAATCGGAACCAAGACGGAAAACACGACCACGGTTAAAAGGATAGCGCCGTCCTCGTCCGCACGCAGCCAGTTTCCCAGCTCGAAGGAGCTCCAGGAGGATGATCAATAAGAAAGCAACCGAGCAAGGTAATCCCACAGATTCGTGGTAGCTAAGACCAGCTCGCACACCGATACAGCTGGGAAATATAACGGCCGGTGGCCGCAGGCAACCCTTAGGAACGTAATTAATATTTATCCCACCCCCGACGTTGGCCACGCGAGGGCCCTCCCCGCGACCCCTCTAAAATCCCAGCACGCTCCTTGTAAAATCTAATATCTGAGGAAGCGACGTCGTGCCGGCGGCTGAAGCAGCTCGCAGCGGTCCTCTTCCTCCTCTTCCGGCGGCCGTTCTTCTCCCGGGCCGCCCCCACGCTCGCTTCACCCCTTTCGCGGCGGGACAAGAAGGAAACGGAGCAAACGAACCGCGTGGGAAGAGAACGAAAGCCAACCGTGCACGGCACGACGGTAGAAGGCGCGCAGTGGCTGCGTCGGAGGGTTGAAACTGAAGGCGTGCAGGCGGAGGAGGGGAGGATGAGAGGGGGCGCAGGTGGTCGGTGGGAAAGAAGGAGGCCGCGAATGCGGAGGATCGCGGAGGACCCGGGTGAAACGGAGAGTGAAACGACCGTGAGAAAGAGAGGAAAGACGCGCGGGAAACGACGGAGCGGCGCGCGCGGGAGGGTGGACGCCGCCAGGTGGCCGACGAAGAGGGAACGGAGAAGAAACCGGGACGGAAGCGAGAGAAAACGCGCTCACCGCCGCCGCGGAGGAAGCCGAAAGAGTGAGAGGGAAAGGGAGGAAGCGTGCACGGTCTCGACGCGGCGCGAGAGCTCTGTTTTCCCCGGGTTGTTCCTCTGGAGGGCGGCGCCAAGACGCTGCCCGCCCGCCAATCGCGGCGCGGACGCGCGGTTTTGCGCCGCCGCGATTCGTCCGCGGCCAGGCCGTGGAAAAATCGCCGGGAAAAAGGCGACGACGCGCGGACGGCACGGCCATTGGCTACGCGCCCGCTTTTCTTCGCTTTTCGCGAACCTTTAAGGGGCCAATGGCACATCCGGAGAGCGGCGGCCGCCGCCGCCGCCGCAGCGCGCGAAAGGAGCGGCTTGAGAAATCGATAAGTTAGACCCGCTACGAGGGTGGACCAGCCCTGCCACCCAGCCGGCTCCTAACGTGCGCCCTGAGCCTCCTCGAGCGACCCTTCCGCCCTTTCGATTGCTCCACGCACGCGAAAGACGATATTTTACCCGATTACGCAATTACCAGGGTAATCCGGTTCCCACGCGGAAATTTATGCGGCCAGCAGCCAGTCTTAATTCAAGAAACGGGACGCCCGCACGGGACGAGACGCGTAACCCCATTTTTCAGCCGGGGGAAACTAAAGTCCCTTCGCCGAGGGTCGCCTCCAATCACGGATAATCATCTCTAATTCCCGCGGACGGTTAATCAACTTAATTCAGAACCGAAATTCGGGTTTGTCCGCGGCGGTGGAAGCAAGCAGAGAGAAGAAGACGCGTCGAGTTTGGCGAGGGTGGCGTTTTCTGTTTGGAATGCGGGGTAGTCCTGCGCGGGACTTGGGTTCTTCAGATTTGAACATTTCTCGAATTTTTTTATGACTTTGGTGAGCTGGATAGCTTTGTTTATTGTCGAGTAGGTGTTGTTCTCTGTGCCAAAGTAACAGAGAACCTAATATTTGACTTTTTCCAATTTTGGCATCGTTCCTTCGAATGATTATTGTTTGAGATTATATTTAATAGCAGAGATTGACAGTTTCGCGAACCCATCTCGCGTAGGACTCGAGTTCTCATAACTCAAGCTCCACTTTTCAAATTTTCCACAATTCTTGTAAACTAGAACGCTTCATTTGTTCTCGAGGAGGCATAGTCTTCTGCGCCAAAGTGACAGCTACCCCAATATTTGATTCTTCCAATTTTAAAACCGTTCCTTTGAATGATTATAATAGCAAAGAATGACAATTTCACCAGTTGAATCCTGTCGATCGCAAAAAGAAACGATCGAACCCATCTCGCGTGGGATTCGAGTTCCCATAACTCAAGCTCCATTTTTCAAATTTTCTACAATTCCTGTAAAACTAGAGCGCTTCATCAATCCTCGAGTAGGCGTCGTTTTCTGCGCCAAAGTGACAACTACCCCAATATTTGATTTACCCAATTTTATTCCTTTGAACGATCATCATTCGACGCGATGCTTAACATCAAAGACCAACAATTTTACCAGCAAAACCCTCTTGATCGCGAAAACAACCGAGCGAGCCCGTTCAAGGTTCCTGGAATCACGCGGCTCGTCGACCTCGGTGAACCGGAAACGCGCGCGGTTGCCTGAGGAGCCGTCCCCGAGACAATTAGCGAGGACTAAAGGACAGGCGTGGGGGGGGGGGGGGGGGTGGTGGTCCCGCGAGGAGCGACGCAGCGCCAGGCACCGCGAGAGGCACCCTCAGCCTCTGGATCCTCCACCCTTCGCCGCTCTTACCGCGCCTTAGCGCGCCTCTCTTCTCCAAATCCGTCTTATCCGGGGTCCCGCGCTCTCCGTCGCGCGTTCCCGCGTCTCGCAACATTAATAATGCCGGGGGTTGAGGGGGAACGGCCCTCGCAACCCCCTCTCGCGCGCCGCGGAACCGGCAGACTTGAGGGCTGCCACGGTTGCTCGCAACTTGGGCTGCAAGTAAGTTCTCGAGAGCCTGGATGGAAATTGACGTTAATGTGCCCCGAAAGCAGCTACCCGTCGTCTCTCGTAACCCACCCCCGCGCCTCCTCCGCCGCCACCCTTCTCAAACGCCTCCGCAACGTGCTCAGCCGAGGCGCACCGCGTTCACGGCGTGATCGTCCTCCGAGCTCGAAAGAACCCAACCCCGGGCGGGTCTGCGGAGGTAGTTAGCGAAGTAGTTCCACGGGAGATGGATTATGACGGTGTCGTAAGGAAGAATCGGGTACAGCCGTGCCCCGAATCGCTCGAACCGCCGCGAGAACCCACCCCACCGAGCCTGGTTCGCCCCTAATCGAACTTGCGAACTGCTGCTCGCGGCGCGCGGCAAATTGCGGGCCAGGTTTTTACGCGGCCATGGCTGAACGGATACCACTTCCGGCGTTAATTAAGGCGGATGGGATGATTTTATGTTAGCCTCTTTGCGGGTATTTCTTTGGCGAGCAGAAGGGAAGGAAGCCTACTTGGTATGGAATTGTAAAGTTCGTTCGACGAGAAATTGGATTGCTTGTAATTTTATGGGGCAATGGAATTTTTTTCAGTGAGAATTGTGTTTTTCTCGTTGAGTATTTTGAGAATTCTGAGACTCCAGGAAGTTGTACTGTTATTTTAACTCTTTGCGACTGAGAGTCGCCATGGCTGGACAGATACCACTTCAGGCGTTAATTAAGGCGATGGGGGATGATTTTATGTTAGCCTCTTTGCGGGTAGTTTCTTTGGCGAGCAGAACTGCTGAGAGAAGAGATGGAATTGTAAAGTTCGTTCGACGAGAAGTTGGATTACTTGTAATTTTATGGGGCAATGGAATTTTTTTCAGTGGGAATTCTGTTTTTCTCGTTGAGTATTTTGAGAATTTTGAGACTCCAGGAAGTTGTACTGTTATTTTAACTGTTTGCGACTGAGAGTCGCCATGGCTGGACGGATACCACTTCAGGCGTTAATTAAGGCGGCGGGGGATGATTTTATGTTAGCCTCTTTGCGGGTATTTCTTTAGCGAGCAGAAGAGAAGGAAGCCTACTTGGTATGGAATTGTAAAGTTTGTTCGACGAGAAATTGGATTACTTGTAATTTTATGGGGAATGGAATTTTTTTCAGTGGGAATTTTGTTTTCCTCGTTGAGTATTTTAGAATTCTAAGACTCCAGGAAGTTATACTCTCAGTCGCCATGGCGTTTCATACAGTAACTGGAGTGTTTCACCGATGCCCTACAATAATAAATTTGGAAGATAAAATTAGCTTCAGTGAGGAAATTGAAATTAATATTCAACTGTCGAGAAACGAGATTACTTGCATTCACGAAGAGATTAGTGATAGAAAAAATGATGTACGACCAAAAAAGTCGTCGAGTGCAAAGGGTTAAGATTGTGGAATCAGCATCGCTTCCCCCAACAGTAGCTCATTTAAATATTTATCACAGAGTGCTGGGAACTTAAATACTGTCGCAAAATGTATTTATCGCATAAACTATGCCCTAATTTTAAAATCTCTCTTCGTACTCCAGTAATTTCTCAATTCCCTTCAAAACCGTACGAGTTCTGGCTCTCGAATCAAAGTTACGCGCTTCTTAATTCCCGCTTCCGGCTGTGCTTTCCGTCGCAGCGGCGCGGATGCATCGCTGGCAAACAAAGGGGTCACTCGAGGAGACACCCGGGCAATCTTGAGGGGACCGTCTTCATCAACGTTTCCTGCGGTCGTTCCGTCTTCGCTAATTGTCTCGGAGAGATGTTCCACGGTGTCCAGCCGGCGTCAGTCGAGGACGGGCCGCCGCTCGACAAGGGGACCCGTACTCCTAACCGAAAAATCCGATTTACGGAGTTAAACGGGATTAATTACGGTAATTAGAGTTTGTCGTGCCAGCCAGCGCGCTCGTCTCCAACTTGCCCAGCGTCCGAATAGGATTTTCGGGCTGCAGCTCGCCTCTGACAATCCGTCGCGTTGCCTGCCCGCCTCGCATCCGGCCAAGATCGATGGAAGATCGCTAACCTCGCCTCGCCCAACCTCCATTCTCACCGTCGAACTATCGAAAACCAGTTCGTTCCGTTTTCGTTACTCTTTCCCGCCCTGCCATCGAGTTGTATCCACGGATGGCGTCTCGACGACGCGAAAGAAGTCTCGAAGAAGGGTCGTGGAACGGGGAATCCTGCGGATCCTGTTATTTCACCCCTTATCCACGGAATAATCTCACCGGTTCGCTTGGCGGTGGCTCGATACCTGGGGCAACTGTTTCTCCGTATTCGACTGGTATCGGTTGGTACGTGCCGGTTCAAGGGTCTACGGTGTTGCTTGACCACTGGTCAGCGGTGGGAAAGTGCCGTGTGCTTCCTAGAAACTGCTTTACCAGTATTACTGGTTCCGTCGATCTGTCACTCCTCGAACTTTCCCTCGGGGACGTCGACGTCTTTCTTCCCGCGAGGAATTATTTGGTCGCTGCTAGTTTCTAAACGCCATCCGTGGCGTTTGAAAAATTGTTTCAGACTCTTTAATTCGTTGACCCGCTCGAGACGGATTGTAAAAGGCGTGCGCGACGATATTTAATCGAAATTATGTACAGTGTTATGGGTAAAAATTGAAATTAAGGAGGTTGGTCTCCAAAAAAATGAGTCGTCTCGAATGGATTAAGACAGAGAATTCACAACATTTGTATTTATATTGAATTGGTATTCAATTTTCTGTTCGCAATCTCGAATCCCGTCCCCACCCCAAAGTTACAGTTACAGGGTTGGTATTTTAATTAACTATCGTCGACGCGAATTTTCCCACGAAACCCCTCCGTCTTCGAGCCCTCCGTCCGTATCTCGATAAACTTGTTTCGATCAGTTTTCGCGCGATTCCCGTAAGGCACGAGACGACGTAAATTTGGGGCGACGTCGAACAGGTTTCGCCCCGAGGTGGTCCGCCACCTTGGCGTGGCCTCCTGGAAAAGTGGTCCCGTCGTCGAAGCCGCGACAGTGCGTACAATAATAACGAAAGAACGAGTCCAGTCGTACGAGAACCAGCCTCGTCCTTCGAGGACGCGTCTGGCGACCGGTTCCGCGAGCATCTCCCGCTAAATCCCTCGTTCGCCCAATTAGGGGCCGCTTGTTCGACGTCGTGGCCCGGATCTTGGCCGATTCTTACGAGGATCCCACCTAAAAGGGAGCTACAGCTCGCGTAGGGCCCTGGTGCGCGCAAGTTCTCCCTTTATCGACGAGCGGTGAATACTTGGGAGGATTGCTCGCAGCGGACGCGCCTAGGGGATTCCAATTTAATTCCGCCTTGGCGTAATTGATGATACGAGGAAGTAGAACGTAACGAAATTTCCTTGCAACGGACTTCAGACAGAGGACGCTAATATAGGATTTACGTTACCCAGCCGACCGCGCTCGGCCGCCTAGGCACCCGAGTACATAGCGATAAATATATAGCCACGGTATAGTAATGAAAGTTTCCCTCTGAACATCCCAGGCTCCTGGGATCCAACATTATGATCCCCTGCATCCTCCGCCTCCGCCGCCGCCGCCTGGGCCCCCACCTTCGAACAGCGCTGGTTCGAGGTGGCTTAAAACCCGCCTCTGGAAAGTGTTGTCCGCGGAAACCGGAGTCGAACGGTTGCCACGGACGCCTCAAGGTCAGCGTCGACGCCGCGGGTCCGCTGGGGGATCGCGCGACACGCGGGGCACCGCGCGAGGGTGCTCGATGGACGATCGAGAGGGGGTTGGCGAGCGCACGGTCCCGGGTCGTTCGATTTTTCGCGAGTCATTAGGAGAACGGGCGACGTCTCCTTTCCCGGTATGCTAATAAAACGGATCTTATGTGGCGAAGACGCCATTTTGAATAATGTCGACCAATCAGAAGCCCCGCCAGGCCGTCTTGGGGGGGCGGCGGGTGACGACGAAGGGGGATACACGCGCTGAGCGCACTACCACTAGCTGCTCCAACACAAACTACCCTTATATTATGCTGTACTGTAAACCCCGGCCACCCTTTGCTACCCACTATCCTCCACACCACCCCCCCCCCCCCTCGCCGCTCACCCCGCCTCGACGTCCTGCAAACACCCTTCGTGTACCGATGCTCCTTCGTCTCGAGTCTGACGTGCCCGTCCCTCCATCGGCCCTCGAATCTCTTCTGTCGCGGGATTCCGGCTCTCGACTCGAATAGCGGAAGAGAAAGTGGAGGAATCGCGGGGATTTTCGCTGCAGCGACGCAGTCGGAAATCTTCTCTTAGACGTTAGAGTTTTGCTTCTCACTGTATCTCTGATGGACGATGGAAAATAGAGATTGCGTGAGATCTTTAATTTTAAGTTACAGAGGAAATCTTCTCTTAGACGTTAGAGTTTTGCTTCTCACTGTATCTCTGATGGACGATGGAAAATAGAGATTGCGTGAGATCTTTAATTTTAAATTGCAGAGGACATCTTCTTTGGGACGATAGAGTCTTGCTTCTCACTGTATCTCTGACAGACTCCAAATTTTTCCTAGTCAAGTTGGTCGATGGAAAATAAAGATTGCGTGAGACCTTTAATTTTAAGTTGCAGAGGAAATCTTCTTTGGGACGTTAGAGTCTTGCTTCTCACTGTATCTCTGACAGACTCCAAATTTTTCCTAGTCAAGTTGGTCGATGGAAAATAGAGATTGCGTGAGACCTTTAATTTTAAGTTGCAGAGGAAATCTTCTTTGGGACGTTAGAGTCTTGCTTCTCACTGTGTCTCTGAAGGACTCCAAGTTTTCTATAGTCAAGTTTGTCGATGGAAAATATAGATTGAGTGAGACCTTTAATTTTCAGTCCAAAAGAAAATCTTCTCTGGGGCGCAAGAGTCCTGCTTTTCACTGCATCTCTGATGGACTCCAAATGTTTTTTAGTCAATTCAGTTACTTGTTGCGATGAACCCTTTAATTTTCAGTCCAAAAGAAAATCTTCTCTGGGGCGCAAGAGTCCTGCTTTTCGCTGCATCTCTGATGGACTCCAAATTTTTCTTAGTCAATTCAGTTACTCGTTGCGATGAACCCTTTAATTTTCAGTCCAAAAGAAAACCTTCTCTGCGACATTAGAGTCTTGCTTCTCACTATATCTCTGACATACTCCAACTTTTTCCTAGTCAAGTTAGTCAAAGGAAAATAGAGATCGCGTGCAATCTATAATTTTAAGATCGAAAGAAAATCTTCTCTGGGACGTTAGACTCTTGCTTTTCGCAGCAAGAAAATAGAGATCACGTACATCTATAATTTTAAGTTCGACAGAAAATCTTCTCTGGGACGTTAGACTCTTGCTTTTCGCAGCAAGAAAATACAAACCGCGTGCAATCTATAATTATAAGATCGACAGAAAATCTTCTCTGGGACGTTAGACTTGCTTTTCGCAGCAAGAAAATATAAACCGCGTGCGATCTATAATTTTAAGTTCGAAAGAAAATCTTCTCTGGGACGTTAGACTCTTGCTTCTCGCAGCAAGAAAATATAAACCGCGTGCAATCTATAATTATAAGATCGAAAGAAAATCTTCTCCGCTTTTCGCAGCAAGAAAATAGAGATCACGTACATCTATAATTTTAAGTTCGAGAGAAAATCTTCTCTGGGACGTTAGACTCTTGCTTTTCGCAGCAAGAAAATACAAACCGCGTGCGATCTATAATTATAAGATCGAAAGAAAATCATCTCTGCTTTTCGCAGCAAGAAAATATAAACCGCGTGCGATCAATGATTCTCGGTTCGAAGGAGGACTCGATCTTCCCGCTGTTTCTATACATTTCCCAAGATGGTGCACGGAATCGAGTTTCCCAAGGAAGGGCGTAATTAGATCGGGTTGGGTTCTTTGCACCGCGGGTCGGCGATATTCGAGATCGCGGGGATCGTCCAGCGGAGCAGCGGGGCGGCCAGTTTACCAGGGGCAAACAGAAATCCGAACCGGTTCTTGGACGCTCCGTCTTGCGAATTACCCGAATCAGCACCAGTCCCAGATTGCATAAATCATCTGATAAGGCGTCGGTTCTTCCCTCGCGTGGCGCGCGGATTCCCTCCCCTCCAGCAAAGGGCAGCACGGCCGTGGAATGTCATTTCTGATTACGTCTGCCGCGTCCAACGCGTTGCGTCACTTTGTCATTCAAATGGGGAGATTCCTTGCAGGAAACTGGTGGCTTTGGCGCGCTTTCGCCGGGTTATTCGTCTTGGACGGAACGAGTGTGCAGAGGGGTGGCTCCGCTGGCTGGCGCATCTCGGCTATCCGCTCGGTCTCTCGCGTTTCTCGTTTCATTGTGCAGCCTCCCTTAGAGAGGCAAAGGCGGGAGGAGGCTGGGGGAGGGCGCGAGGGGGCGCGCGATGGCCCCCACGGGGGTGGCTGGTTGAAAGGAGAGGCCGGGAGGGCTCGGATGAAACGACGATGGCTGGGGTACGGAGTTCCGCGTTCCCTTGGATCTCATACATACATTAACGTCGCTTGTCAGGCGTACCAAACCGCCCTGTAAGACTTAAGATACCGCTCGACGGAAGGGGGTGGGTTGTCTGTCTCCTCGTCTTCGTTCTCCGCCACCCCTGGCCACGGTTCCCGCCGTCTCTTTCCCCAAAGCTACGTCGCGCATTCCTCGATGCCTGCGCGCCTCCGACTCGTTACTAAAACCACCCACCGTCTTGGGAACACCCGCTCCTCGTTCCGCTGCATATGGCCGCCGCGAACCAGCCGCTCCATTTCCATCTGATTACGCGTTTTACGGGTAAACGCTGATCGGGGTCCGCGTGGTCGTTGAAAGAACCGATCGATCCTTGCGTCCTCGAGACTCGATCGATCGCTGTATGCTTTAATTTTGCAGCACGTTTTTTTAATTAACCCTGGTATCGTCCTTGGGATTTCCTTGAGGATCGTCCTTGTTTCTCAACAGAGAGGAATTTCATTTCTTCTGAAGAATCTTGTCGAAGGTGCGGTTAAGATTCGAGTCATGATTCACGAGTAGAATTTTAGAAGATTAGACTAACATTCCTTCAAAAAGAAGAATTAAAGTGCTCGACTAAGCGATCTCTCGCGGGCATTCGAAGTCTCCCGTGGCCCAATCGGCGAGCACCGCGTTATCGTCTACCCAGCGACGCGCGACGTACGAAAATGCGCCAGGAGCAAACACGATGGAACTTGGGGAACACGGTGGTGAACGTTTCAGCGTAACTGGCAAGACAACACCACCCGCGAGGCTCGTCTCGTGTAATCAGCGGAGACGCGTCTGATTTTCATTGCTGAAGCGTCATCCGAGCGCCCCTCCTTCAGGAGCCGTTGTTTCTCCTTCGTCCTGGAAAAGGAGCCGCCAAGCCGGGGGTGTAGACGCATCAGCGATGACGTAGCTGCGTATTTACTTAGCAGCCCGGCTTCGAGCGCGCCTCGAGACGAGCTCTGAATTATTTCCCAGTCCCGCGTGCGTCTTCGTCCTCGGTTGGAAAGTGTGCAACCCCCTGCGCTTGGATTTCCAGTGGAAAGATGGAGGAGGAGGTTGAAAAGTAGACATATATTTGGTCTCGAGGGCGTTAAAAATGTTCGTAAGCTTCTTTAGGTTCTAGGAAAGTCGTAGATTCGTTAGTATTTATTAACCCTTATTTATTAACTCCTTTGTCGAGTGTGACTCGACATCGCTGAATAAGAAAAAGAAACAAATATGAGTGCCAAGTGTGCAGAGGGTTGATAATTTAACAAAAAAGGGGTTGATTTTTAGTCAAAAGGAAATATTTACATTATATCAATGGGGTCCACATGACCCAACAGGTCATTTTTTAACGCTTCTCTGTTCACAATTCCATCACTCTTGATCTCAACTTTTTGCGCGAGCAGTATACGTATATACAGCGTAGATTGGCCATTATTAAGTGATTCGAGGGACCAGAAACAGCTGGAGTACAATTGTAGAGGTGGATGCTCGCGCGGAAAAAAGTGCAAGGGTAAAAGAATATCCTTGCACCCTGCATCGATGTCTCCACGACCCAGTGGGTGTGACTTTTCGTTTTCCCTCGACGAATCCCCGTTTTTTCCTCGCATTCCACCCTTCCACTACTTCGCGTGGCTGGGTGCCAAGCGGGCAAAAACTTTCCATGGAAACGTGCGCGCGGTGCTGCGAAAAATCTGACTCTGCCCTCCGCGGTACGCTTCGTCAACTATCCACCACTCCCACTCGATGGTGCATTCCACGAATTAACAGGGGAGGCTGAATTGCATCTCCGCGAATCCGCGCGACGATTAAACGCAGCTTGGACAAACGCGTCTGTACTCCAAAGCTCATCAAGTCTGTTTTACAAAGAAATAACATCATCATTGAATTCTCCATTTTCAAAATAAATAATTATTAGCTCCTTTCTGGAACTAAATAGTTACAATTGTGCGAGGACGATTTGAAATTTGCAAGATCCTCTTTCTAAAATTCCACCGCGAAAAGTGTAGCGTAATACACTGCAACTCTAACATCTAAACTCGTACAGAAATATCGCAATTGGCATAGTACTCGACTATAATAGAAATAAAAATTGAAAGAGCCAGATGCGATTCGTCTGGCTGAAAGAATGTCGTTCGCGCGGAGCGATCGTTCGGTTTCATTCGAATTCGGTTCACGTGGGAGCAGCAGCTTGCAGGAATCAGGGATGGCGTCGGTGGGAAGGGGTTGACGGCGGTGCACGGAGGAAGGGGTGGCGTGGAGGAGGGTGGGACGGTGCCCCAAGGGTGTGTTCCGGAATCGGGGTAAGATGGAGGAAAATCGTTACTCACTAGTCGCGGGAAAGTCGAGGGTTGAGAGGGCAGAAGCGAGGGTGCAGGGGAGCGTTGCGAGCGAGCGAGAGAAAGAGAGAGAGAGAGAGAGACGAGGGGAGGCTCCAGGGGCTGCAAGAGGGAGACTAGCGCGCGCTCTCACGAGCGTGCACGCGCGCACATGCACACCGTCACACACGACCCTCCGTCTAGGTTCAGGCAAGACGATCCCGGGGAAAACGCCTAAAATACGTCGATATGAGACGACCTGAGAAACCCCGTCTTTACTGCGCCCGCCCACCCCTCCTGGTCCACCCTCGCGCCGCCAGAAGGTGTCTAGCGCGGAAGCCATCGAGAAAATTTAACGAGGTTCGTTTCAAGGCAGGACGCGGTTCTAAGAGAAATTTTATGACGACACTGATACTTTATTCTATCGTTTTGTCGTGCTGTACATGTTACAGAGAGAACGATTCTGTCGGCACATGTCTGTCTTCCATCGAAGTTACCCTTTTTGCAAATTCTAGGGTGCGAGAGCTCTCGAACGGAGCATTAATCGAAGCTATCCGTCTCGCGGACGGTCGAAACGACGCGAAGACGAAACCCTACGGTCTCCCCCCGCGAGCACCATCCGCCATTTTCCCGGATGCACGCGGAGAACGGGCGATGGAGAGGGCCTGGCGGGGGCGGCGGAGCGTTCCTTTGAGAATTTCGATGTAAGACACTCGGGTGCGCCGTGGCAGCTTCAATTTAGATAATTAATGATACGAGCGTAGGTTAGGTACAGTTAGTACAGTAAGACCGAGTGGAAAACAGTTCCCAACCCTCGAGGCCAGCCCCTCGGTTCCTCTCGCCGCCCTCAGGCGCGCTCCACGAGAGTTTCTCGAGACGACGTAGTACCTTCTGGCGTCGTGAGAGAGTTCGCTGTTGGCGAGGAGGCAGCGGTACCAAACGGGGGCGAGGAGGGGTTGGAGGCAACGACACGGGGGTGTCGTTCGCGGGGTAGCGGCGCGAGGGCTCTGCCTCTCCGTGCACGGCTCGTTTTATCTCCTCTTAGAGATGGCGAGGCGGCGGTAGGTGGTGGTTTTCAATGCTGCACCCTGCAGCCCACCCTTTCACCTTCCTATTTTCCAGCTCCTCCAGTCATCCTCGCCTACAACCGCCACCGCCTTCGCCCACCATCCCCCTCGAACTGGCTCCAGATCCGCGTCTACCTTCCTCGTTTGCTCTCTCTCTCCCTCTTTCTCTCTCTCTTCCTCTCTCTATCTATCTATCTTGCTCTTCCTCTCGCCACCTAGTCGACTCACACCCCCCTCGCGTCCAATGACTCGCGATTCCCGACGCGCTGCGACACCGACGGCGGCGGGATACCTACGGGGAAATTGAATTCAATCTCGAGATGAATATCGAATCGAACGAACGACGAACCGAGTTCCGACCTTCGCCAGCCTCTTTGTCGGTCTTACCAACCGACCGCGTACTGCGCGCCCTCGCGATGCCAGCGTCGATAGCCGGGCACCCTCGAACTCGTTCGATTTCGATGGGGGTCGTCGAGACGTGTATCGAAAGAATTCGCGTGTCCGTTAACCCTTTGAATTATTACTATGAATTATTGTGTAATTTTGGTTGGTAGCTGTGTAAATTCTTTCGTTTGAAATTTACTTTAGAGGGTAGCTCCTCGACTCGAAGAATTTTGCGAAGAAGCTTGAGAGAAAGACTCGTAGTTAACCCTTTGCACTACGAATTATTGTTTAATTTTGGTTGGTAATTATGTAAAATGTTTCGTTTGAAATTTACTTCAGAGGGTAGCTCCTCGACTCGAAGAATTTTGCGAAGAAGCTTGAGAGAAAGACTCGTAGTTAACCCTTTGCACTACGAATTATTGTTTAATTTTGGTTGGTAATTATGTAAAATGTTTCGTTTGAAATTTACTTCAGAGGGTAGCTCCTCGACTCGAAGAAGCTTAGGAGAAAGACTCTTAGTTAACCCTTTACACTACGAATTATTGTTTAATTTTGGTTGGTAATTATGTAAAATGTTTCGTTTGAAATTTACTTCAGAGGGTAGCTCCTCGACTCGAAGAATTTTGCAAAGAATTTTCTTGACTGATTATTGTTGGGATTCGAGGCGAAAGAAAGACTCTCTTAATTATTCTTGAGCTCTCTTGTCAACAGCTCCTTGCTATATAAAATGTTTCATTTGAAATTTATTTAAAAAAGGGCAGCTTCTCGACTGCTGCTTGCAAACAATTTTCTTTGCTAATTATATTAAATATAGCTCTCAAACTTTGTTGCAATTTATATTTACAGAACTTGTATTGGTTTCTTTTTATTTACTGATGTCGAATTACACTCGACAAAGGAGTGCAAAGGGTTGAAAGAGGCGGATGAATGTAAAGGGGTTGCTTTCCGCTGGTAACAATTTCCGGGGGCGGTTTCTTGGCGTCTGCTCGTTCATCGAACGAGACGAAAATCGTGGAAGGTAATTATTTAATGTAGTATTCTTGTCTGACTTTTTATTTTCTGTGGCGAGGGGGTTGTCCAAGTTGATACACGTCATTGATCATAATTTTCAACCCCATCTTTTACGCTGCCTTTGAAATTTATTTAATCGAAACGTAATTTATACTTAGTTTGAGAAAAATGCAAGTCGAAGGTTGTAGCAGGTTTAATGCAATATCGAATGTTTAGTTTACATCATCAGAAAAGTATGACACAGAGGTGTACAGTGAGTCCTCAATTTACGTGATTAATTGGTTCTGAAGTTTGAGGAAAGCAGAATATTCAGCATTTTTAGTAAAAAATAGGTTTTAGTTTCGAAGGATACCATAGGGCTATATTTATGGACGAACTACTTCAAGTATCAGTCCACTGTTAATCATCCCTCACCCCTTTTCTTTTCTTCATAAATTAAAGTGTAACATGCAACATCATTATTCACTGCTTTTCTAACTTTCGCATAACATTCAGAATCAGAGTCCTGAACTTCTACACCAGCTAATTTATCCTAAATTATATCAAAAATTTATTTTTTCTTTTTAAATGGCAAGGACTAACTATATATTATTTTACACCAAATGGTAATAAAAAGAATAGGCTTTCAATTTCTTTATGTATTGAATTTTGAGACTTGCTAATTCATCCCAGATTATCTAAAATTTAATTTCTTTTTTTTTAATTGCGTAACTCAAGGACTGACTGTACATTATTTTACACATAAAAAGAATAGGTTCTCAATTTCTTTATGTATCATAAGAAAGAATCTTGAGCTTCGAGACCAACCAATCCATCTCGAATTATATCAAATTTAATTCTTTTTTTTTTTTTTAATTGCGTAAGTCAAGGACTGACTGTGCATTATTTTACACACAAAAAGAATAGGTTCTCAATTTCTTTGTGTCATAAGAAAGAATCTTGAGCTTCGAGACCAACCAATCCATCTTTATTTATAAATTATATCAAATTTAATTCTTTTTTTTTAAATTACGTAAGTCGAGGACTGACTGTGCATTATTTTACACATAAAAAGAATAGGTTCTCAATGTCTTTATGTATCATAAGAAAGAATCTTGAGCTTCGAGACCAACCAATCCATCTCGAATTATATCAAATTTAATTCTTTTTTTTTTTTAAATTGCGTGAGTCAAGGACTAACTGTATATTATTTTACACATAAAAAGAATAGTCTTGAGCTTCGAGACCAACCAATCCATCTCGAATTATATCAAATTTCTTTTTTTTTTTAAATTGCGTGAGTCAAGGATTGACTGTGCATTACTTTACACACAAAAAGAAGTTCTCAATTTCTATGTATCATAAGAAAGGAGGAAAAGAACGACACCCCTATCGAGGCAACGCTTGGCGCGCGCAACGGAAGCGGAGGAAACGGGCCCGACGATCAATCCAACCGGTGGACGCGGAAGAGCGGCGAAATTGCAATTTGCAAACCGTTTAACGGCCGCTTAGGTCCATTCTCGTGCGAAAACTTGCACGGTCCAAGTTCCCGGAAGTCCCCCTAACGACTTAATTGTACACTTGTCGCCTTTGAGAACTTAAGTTTCTCCCGCGGGCCACGACAATGAGCATTGTCGCCCTTTGTGGACGCACCGTTGTCCAGGACGCTGTACACGAGGCCCGCTGCCGATTCACCGCTCGCGACGGTGAAAAACCGTCGTGGACGATCGCGAAGGGCCTGGCCTTTTAATTAATTTCAATTTAAACAACGCGTCGCTCGCGGAGGAAGAAGAATGCCAAGCGTTTCGACCATGCAAATCTCGCAGCCGGATTTTTATTTATTGTCACGTCGAAATATGTGTGGGGAATATTGATTGAAGGGGTTTACGCGCGTCTGAATTATTCTTGCGACAAGCCAGGGTATTTCTGGCCCCGGTGGTGTCTTGTGTGGGCGTCGCGACGCTCGCGCGCCGTCGGGAAATGGCTCTGCTGCGTGATTGAAACCTCATCTTCGACCACTTTTTCTGTAACCTGTTTCAGTTTCTAATAATGCATTTATAATCGAGTTTCGATGCAGCAGAGAGCATCGTGACGCGTGTTTCCTTTTCTTTTTGCCATAACGCAAATTCCATAACGGAATTTCAAGTCATGTTTTCATATATTTCCCTATCTGACTATCGTAATCTATTCCTCATTCGAACACCATGCTGCATCCCTTATTTTACACTCTTTTCTTTAAATTTCTAATTAAATTTATTACTGTATATTTACAGCCCTTGCTTTAAATTTCTAATTAACTTTGTTACTGTAAAGTTACACTCTTTTCTTTAAATTTCTACTTAACTTTGTTACTGTCAATGTACACCCTTTTCTTTAAATTTCTAATTAACTTTATTACTGTAAATATTGATTTATTCAGAATCAAAATTTTTTAATTATTGCAATATCTGATCGAGTCACCAATGATCCACAGTCTAAATATTAATTCTAATTATATTAAGGTTCCATTTTTATTTGTTTTTCTACAACAATAATAATAGTAATAACAAAATTTATACACGAAGAAGGAGGAAGCAAATCTGGGAATAAACAAGGACCACAATTTTGTAAACTTTTTTATGATTACAATAATCAATTGTTCATCAATTACAAAGATCAATTCTGATATTGGTTGAGTCACAAATAATCCACAATCTAAATATTAATTCTAATTAAATGAACACTCTATTTTTGATATATTTTTCCAGTATAGAATAATAATAATAACAAGATTTATACACGAAGAAGGAGGAAGTAAATCTGGGAATAAATAAGAACCACAATTTTGCAAATTTTTTTATGATTACAATAATCAGTTGTTCATCAATTACAAAGATTAATTCTGACACTGGTTGGGTTACAAATAATTCACAATCTAAATATTAATTCTAATTAAACGAACACTTTATTCTTGATATATTTTTCCACTGTACAATAATAATAATAACAAGATTTATATGTAAACAGAGAGGAAGCAAATCTGGGAACAAGTGAGGACCACAATCTTACAACTTTTTTTACTATTACAATAATCAATTATTCATCAATTACAAAGATCAATTCTGATATTGGTTGAGTCACAAACAATCCACAATTTAATTATTAATTCTAATTAAATGAACACTCTATTCTTGATATATTTTTCCAGTATAGAATAATAATAATAACAAGATTTATACACGAAGAAGGAGGAAGTAAATCTGGGAATAAACAAGGACCACAATTTTGTAAACTTTTTTATGATTACAATAATCAGTTGTTCATCAATTACAAAGATCAATTCTGCTATTGGTTGAGTCACAAACAATCCACAATCTAAATATTAATTCTAATTAAATTAACACTCTATTCTTGATATATTTTTCCACTGTACAATAATAATAACAAGATTTATATGTAAACAGAGAGGAAGCAGATCTGGGAGCAGACAAGGACCATAATTTAGCAAATGGTTCCCCGTCCCAGCGAGCAACACAGCAGAGGACGTCGTCTTGGAAGGTTGACGGACCGACTTGACCAGTGAACGACTGGTCAGTATCTATTTGCGGAGCGCGCAAGTAGAAACAACGATAACAGGTTACCAGGACCAGTCCTGTGGGAATTCCGCCGTAGCTGTCCCACATTCATGGGCCACGGAAAGCGAATCTGTTTTCACAATGCTCATCGGGCCACCGCGTTGCGATTCTCACGTGACTGGTCAGTGACGGGTGTCCAACAGGTTTATCGTCCAAAGCGTGGACGTACGCCGATCTCAGATATGAGGCTTGACAGTGTCGTATCGTTTCTGGCCGAGGAAACATCGCGATTCCCCATCTGTCGCGTCGTTGCGGGTAAAAATGATCGGTCGAGACTCCAGTTTCGATCGCGTTCGAACAGTGTCGCGTTGATCAGTCGCGGTTGCAATCGATCGCGATTATTGGTGCGTGGCTGCGAGCTGCCAAACAAATTTACGCAATTTTGCGTCATCAGTGTTGCGCGAAAGGCGCTCGAGAATGTTTCGCGAAGACACGGTGCTCCTTGAATCGAAACACCGAGTGCGCAGCTCCGTTAATTAACCCTTTGCACTCGGATGTCCCCTCTGAGGGGACATCAGCATTGATTAGTGATGGAGGAGGGCAAATTTATTCCATCGCGGCTTTTTCAGAAATGCATTGAATTCTTGAAATGGGAATTTTCTGAAAATTGCTAGCAGACGTTAGCAATGCAAATTTGTCGCTAAAATATTGATATTTTAGAAATTAATTGAATTATCGAAATGGAAATTTTAGAGATATGTTTCTATTCTTCTTCCGCAACAAAGCAAACTTATCGCTAAAATATTGTTCTTTTAGAAGATAATTATTGAAATGAAAATTTTCTAAAAATTGCTGAGAGACGTTGACAATGCAAACTTGTCGCTAAAATATTGCTATTTTAGAAATTAACTGAATTATCGAAATTGGAAATTTTCTAAAAATTGCTGGAAAACGTTAGCAATGCAAAACTTTAGCAATACTTTCTATTCTTCTTCCGGAACAAAGCAAACGTTAACAATGCAAAACTTATCGCTAAAATATTGCTATTTTAGAAATGCATTGAATTATTTAAATGAAAATTATCTGAAGATTGCTGGAAAACGTTAACAATGCAAAACTTATCGCTAAAATATTGCTATTTTAGAAATTAATTGAATTATCGAAATGAAAATTTTCTAAAAATTGCTTAGAGGCGCTAGCATTGCAAACTTAACGCTAAAATATTGCTATTTTAGAAATGTATTGAATTATCGAAATGGAAATTTTCTAAAAATTGCTGGGAGACGTTAACATTGCAAACTTATCGCTAAAGTATTGTTCTTTTAGAAATGCATCTAATTATTGAAATGAAAATTTTCTAAAAATTGCTGGAAGACGTTAGCATTGCAAACTTATCGCTAAAATATTTGTATTTTAGAAATTAATTGAATTATCGAAATGGAAATTTTCTAAAAATTGCTGGAAGACGTTAACATTGCAAACTTATCGCTAAAGTATTGTTATTTTATAAATACATCTAATTATTGAAATGAAAATTTTCTAAAAATTGCTGGAAGACGTTAGCATTGCAAACTTATCGCTAAAGTATTGCTATTTTAGAAATGTATTGAATTATCGAAATGGAAATTTTCTAAAAATTGCTGGGAGACGTTAACAATGCAAAACTCTATCAATAGCTTCTATTCTTCTTCCGTAAAAAAGCAAAGTACAAAAGATTAAATCCTACGAGCTCGGATAGCGAACATTAATTAATGAAATAATTCTGAGGGCAAACGTTTACCTTCGTCGCAGCTCGCCGCGAAGAAAAACCGAATTTGAATAATCAAGCGTGCACGCGACGGACACCACCGACGAAAATACGCACCGGAAGGCCGTCTCGGAAAATATTTGCGTCGGTGCGCGTCGAGTCGAAGAGGGAAGGTTAATCGATCCGCGGTAATGCGACTGGACGTGCGAGAATTAAATCATTTTCCGCGATACACCGTGGCTGGGGCGCGAAGGAACGAGGGAAAAGGGGGTGGAGAATCCGTGCAAAATGGAGAGCCGCTCTGGTAGACACCTTCTTTCTCGTTCCGGATTATGTAACCGAGAGGGTGCGAGGCGGGGTGGAGGAGGACGGTGGTGCGAAAACACGCTCCGCCGTGGAACAGTCGGACCCTCGTTTCGACGTTTTAATTGTTTCTCGTGGCGGTGTGCGCGGCGAGAAGGCTGCGAGCGCAAAAAGAGGAAACGAGTCCTGGGAGCGGAAACGAAACGAAACGCGCGCGCGCGCGAGGGGGTGGGCGAGGCTGGTACAAATATACGGGACGTTTAAAAAGTGTTTAAACGCGGCCCACCTAACCCTGCGCCCGCGTTGCGGTAACGAGGGTGAGAGCGGTGAAAATTTAGCGTAAAAACCCGCAGGTTAAGTGAGAATTAAGGGCAGCGAGTGAATTAAACGAGCGGCTCTTCTCCGCATCCACGCCCAGTCGGATATCGGATCCACTCGTCGATTCGATCCAGCCTCTTCGACGCATCTTCGTTTCAACCTTTTATCCTCCTGTCTTCGAATTGTCGAAGGGGACTGGTCTTCTTATCTCGTTCAGCCATGCGACACAGTTCACGACGAGGACTCCTCTGTGTCGAGGAACCTCGCGCGAAGGGCGAGGGCGCAAGGCCCGCTGAGTCGATGGACGGATTCGCGGGTGGAGTTCGAGGAACGTTCAAAATTCGAGTTCACCGCTGGTATTCATTTCGCGTCGTGGACTCGGCTCTCGCCTGGGCTTTCTCAGATATATGGAAATTTCCTTAGCCAGCGCCGTATTCAGAGGGGAGGCCAAGTAATATAAATTCAAATCAGTCCCTGTTTTCTCACACAACAAACTTGGAGGAACTCCGAAGCTGGTTCTACGCCGGTAGTTACTGCCTCCTTCCCAGCGCCACCCGGCTACCCCCCCGCCGCCCTCCGCGAACTAAGTACCCTCCCGACGTTCCCGGTTACCACCCCCTTAATGAAGATATGTGACACAACCAACCAGCCTGTACGAATCTCTGCACCCACCCACTTCCGCCGTCTTCCTCGACTTTGCTTCTTAAACGGTCCCCTCCATCTTTGGACGGGGAAATTGGGGTGCGCGGTTGTTTGGTAAAAATTGTGACGCTGAGGAATTTAATTCGTGGCTCGCATCGAGTCTTTTAGTGTTTCATTTTGGTTTTTAAATGTTTTCTTTCATCCTTGGGGGGAGAAATTGGGGTGTGCAGTTGTTTGGTAAAAATTATGACGCTGAGGAATTTAGTTCGTGGGTCGCATCGAGTCTTCTAGTGTTTCATTTTGGTTCTTAAATGTTTTCTTTCATGTTTGAGTGAGCAATTTAGTTTATTGTTCATATCGAATCTTCTAGCGTTTGACTTTGGTTTTTAAACGTTCTCCTCTACATATTTGGACGGGGAAATTGGGGTGCGCGGTTGTTTGGTAAAAATTATGACGCTGAGGAATTTAATTCGTGGGTCGTATCGAGTCTTCTAGTGTTTCATTTTGGTTCTTAAATGTTTTCTTTCATGTTTGAGTGAGCAATTTAGTTTATTGTTCATATCGAATCTTCTAGCGTTTGACTTTGGTTTTTAAACGTTCTCCTCTACATATTTGGGCGGGGAAATTGGGGTGCGCGGTTGTTTGGTAAAAATTGTGACGCTGAGGAATTTAGTTCGTGGGTCGTATCGAGTCTTCTAGTGTTTCATTTTGGTTCTTAAATGTTTTCTTTCATCTTTGAGTGAGCAATTTAGTTTATTGCTTACATCGAATCTTCTAGCGTTTGACTTTGGTTTTTAAACGTTCTCCTCTACATATTTGGACGGGGAAATTGGGGTGCGCGGTTGTTTGATAAAAATTATGACGCTGAGGAATTTAGTTCGTGGGTCGTATCGAGTCTTCTAGTGTTTCATTTTGATTTTTAAATGTTTTCTTTCATATTTGAGTTGAAAATTGGGGTGTGCGGTTGTTTGGTAAAAATTATGACGCTGAGGAATTTAGTTCGTGGGTCGTATCGAGTCTTTTAGTGTTTCATTTTGGTTTTTAAATGTTTTCTTCCATGTTTGAGTGAGCAATTTAGTTTATAGCTTGCGTCGACTTTGCTATTTAAATGTTTTTCTCCATCTTTGGACGGGGAAATTGGGGTGCGCGGTTGTTTGGTAAAAATTATGACGCTGAGGAATTTAATTCGTGGGTCGTATCGAGTCTTCTAGTGTTTCATTTTGGTTCTTAAATATTTTCTTCCATGTTTGATTGAGCAATTTAGTTTATTGTTCACATCGACTTTTCTAGCGTTTGACTTTGGTTTTTAAACGTTCTCCTCTACATATTTGGGCGGGGAAATTGGGGTATGCGGTTGTTTGGTAAAAATTATGACGCTGAGGAATTTAATTAAATTAATTATGACGCTGAGGAATTTAGTTTGTGGCTCGCATCGACACTTCTAGGGTTTTTAAACTTTTTCCTCCATCTTTGGGTGAGAAAATTGGGGTGTGCAGTTATATGTTAAAAATTACGACGCTGAGGAATTTAGTTTATAGTTCGCATCGACTTTCCTAGTGTTTGCTTGTGCGAATAGAATTTCTTGAAGCTAGAAATATTTTAACCCCTTCGAAAATACAGTGAAGACGTAATGTTTGAAAAAATTGTGTCAGATTTGGGAATGCAAGAGTTTCTCTTTTACTAGGCGAAGAATACCATAATTTCCATATATATGAATACCAAAACCTTCACCAATTTCTTCTTTTTCTTCTACTGGGCGAAGAAAAATTTGTATCAGATTTAGGGGTTGCAGAATTTTTTATTTTACTGGAGAAAGATCTTCTGCACCCCCAAATCTGACACAAATTTTTCTTTTAGTGGACTAAGAACTCCTGCACCCCCAAATCTGACACAAATTTTTCTTTTAGTGGGCTAAGAACTCCTGCACCCCCAAATCTGATACAAATTTTTCTTTTACTGGACTAAGAACTCCTGCACCCCCAAATCTGATACAAATTTTTCTTTTACTGGACTAAGATCTCCTGCATCCCCAAATCTGATACAAATTTTTCTTTTACTGGACGAAGAACTTCTGCACCCCTAAATCTAATACAAATTTATTTTTTACTGGACTAAGAACTCCTGCACCCCCAAATCTGACACAAATTTTTCTTTTACTGGACGAAGAACTTCTGCACCCCTAAATCTAATACAAATTTATTTTTTACTGGACTAAGAACTCCTGCACCCCCAAATCTGACACAAATTTTTCTTTTACTGGACTAAGAACTCCTGCACCCCCAAATCTGATACAAATTTTTCTTTTACTTTGCGAAGAACTCCTGCACCCCCAAATCTGATACAAATATTTCCATACGATTACTATTCTTTCTGAAACATTATCATCTTCGCTGTACCTTCGAAGGAATTAAAATATTTCCAGCTTCAAGAAATTGCACGCAAGTTTCTCTTCGCCCAGAAAAAGAAAAAGGAGAAATTAGTGACGTTTACGACTCTGATACATTTTGTTGTTTCCTCTGATAGTTTGGACGATAAATCGCGGTATTACGTAGCACGAGGAACGCTCAAGTTTTGCTCGTAATTTCGGAGGAGCTCAGTGTCAGCGGCGATAGGGGTGGGTCGGGCCGCGCGTTCCTTTCCGCTCCCTTTCCAGGCTCGCCACCGCCTTCCCGTAATATCCATCGCGATTTCCATAATCTTGGGAGGCGCTCAGGCACCCCCTTATAATATAATAATATTCGCTGGAGAAGGCTCGCGTACGCGCAACTCGGTGGCCCCGCAAAATGGCCGACCACATTAATGTCCCCTTAATATTTAGGGATCTCGCGCGTCCGCTCGCCTCGCAGGCCGTGCAGCGACACCAACCCTCTTAAAATCTACTTTGCCTTTCCTGCCACGCTGCAACGTGGCCTGCGGAAGATCGATACGAAGACGCTAACGCTTTTTGCAAAAAAACTTCTCTTCGTGGAACTCGTCCTCTCGTTGGATCTCAGCTTGCAATTCTCTGAGTTACACCACATCAATAGTCGTGGAATAGGGATTCTTTTCGGTAGTCATCTTCTCCAATTCCTTCAAAATGGAACGAAAAATTCTGAAAACTCCAAACGAATCGAATTTCATTCGCCTGTAACAATAAATCCCTCTAAAACGTGCCCCCAACCCCCTCGTTCCCAGCGACACTGGACACGTTCGAGCAGTCCCGCTGGCGAACTATTCCTGGAACGCGAAAAGTCAAAATTCGCCAGTCTTCCAAGGCTCACCCTCCCTCGCCCAGCCTCGTAGCGCCGTTGCGAGCAGAAACGGCAGGGTATTGCCGTAGTTCTCAGGGTTTCGAGTCTGCTGACGACGACGTCGGGTGGATACGGGGTGGGTGGCGGTAACGGGAGCGCGGGGGGTGTCCCGGATGTCGGAAAAGGGGGACGCGCCCACCCGCCGCCGCGGTTCCTAGCCCCCTTCGCGTCTTGCCTTACCACTCCCCCGTGTCGACCCCTGGTAACGGCGATATACCCACGGACGGGTGGCTCTGGGAGGGGTTCGAGGGTGGTGGGTCGGAGGAGGAAGCCGTGGCAGAGAGAGAGTTCTAAGGTAGATTATATTATTTCTCCGCCCCCGCCCGGGGGCTCACCCGCCATTTTGTGAATGTTAAATCATTTATTGATCCAAGAAGGTGGCACTCACCCTCCTACCCTACGCTCGAGCTACCCCCGGCTAGAACTCACGCCACCCCCTTGCGCCACAACGCCACCCGGCCGACGTCTGAAAGGGGCCGATCCTTATTCCGCGAAGCGAATTTATATGTTCGACCCTGTTCGCACGTGTGCGCCCGTACGCGTACGTCCGCCTATACGCTCGTCCCGTGCTCGCACACCTTCCCACGCGTCGTCCACACGAGCGCGGCTCTCTTTCTCGCCCCGTTTCCATCGCGTGCACGCGCGCGGCCGCCGTGCGAGGGAATTCCGGAACGAGCGCTGAATTTATGGCGCGAGCGAGCCTCGAGGATCGAGGCTACCCCCTTCACGGATCGAGCTACTCCTTTGGACTTCGTACGGACCGTGGCGCGCTTATCCGACACCCTCCCTCGACTCCTCCAGGCGGTCTTCTCGAATAATAGTTGCCTCGAGATCCGACGACGAGTCTCGAGGATCCTGAGGCTTTCGATGCATTTATTCAGAGTCTGGTGAACGCGTACGGAGGATTTTTAGGCACTCTTTGCGTGGAAGTGGAAAGGAACGTTGGTATCGAAGCAGCTGACGAGTGAGGTGGTTTTCACCCTTTGCACTCGACTTTTGTTGGATTATTGGTAAAGCAGCAATCTTTGAGCGATTTTTCTATCGCTAACGTCTCCCAGCGATAGAAATTATTGCTAAAATGGCAAACTTTGGACGATGTTTTAGCAATAGTTTCTATGGTTAATGTCTCCCAGCAATAGCAATATTTAGGGATTCTTTCGCGAGCACCTCTGCGTGGAAGTGGAAACGAATGTTTGCTATCGATGCAGTTGACGAGTGAGGAGGTTTTCACCCTTTGCACTCGACTTCTGTTGGATTATTGGTAAAGTAGCAATCTTTAAGTGATGGTTTAGCGATTGTTTCTATCGCTAACGTCTCCCTGAGGTAGAAATTATTACTAAAATGGCAAACTTTGGGCGATGTTTTAGCAATAGTTTCTATGGTTAATGTCTCCCAACAATAGCAATCTTTAGGGACTCTTTTGCGAGCTCCTCTGCATGGAAATGGAAACGAATGTTTGCTATTGAAGCAGTTGACGAGTGAGGAGGTTTTCACCCTTTGCACTCGACTTCTGTCGGATTATTGGTAAAGTAGCAATCTTTGAGCGATGGTTTAGCAATAATTTCTATCGTTAACGTCTCCCAGCAATAGCAATCTTTGAGCGATATTTTAGCAATAGAAAATTTCAGCTAAACGCTTTCCTCAAAAAGTTGCGATGGAATAAGTTTGATTTCTGTGATCACTGATCAATGCTGACGTCCCTCAAAGGAAACATCTGAGTGCAAAGGGTTAAATTTTGATTTAGCTTACAGATGTTTCTTTTGTCGTAGAGCGTTAAAAATGTAACGTTTATGGATTGTAGAAGTTCCAACGCGTACGAGAGCATGGAAAATCGCTGTTTTTGTAGACGTTCATCGATTTCTCGGGAATGGCGCGGGGTGACAATGTTAGACGTGTTACGTTTCATCAGGGCTCATTGTTATCCAAAGCAATAGCCAAACTTCTGACAGTAAACGTTCGCCAAGTTCGGTAGCCCGTCTATGAGATTTACCTGCGCCAACCTACGAAGAACCAACTCGAGTTTAAACAGAACCTGCGCGTCTGAGGAGAATTTCTGTTGATTTTCTTCGAAATTCCATCCTCCTCGACGAATCAGCCCCCTCGTAATAAATATCGTTGACGTGGTCCGCGGATTCTAGGTCAGTGGACACTCTCTGGACTTCCCTTTGACCCTTCGTTCACCCCTCTTTCTCGCTTTACGGAAGTTTTTAAAATGGTGGCGCGAGAGCGGGCCTCGAAAGAACCGCGACGTTGCGCAGGCTCCGACCTTGGAAAAAGGCGATTTTTCCACGCGCAGAATCGTAAAAATCCGCAGCGGCTGGAAGAAGGGGCTGGCGACGAGGAGGGAGCGGCTGGGACCAAGGAATGAACAGGGGCGAAAAATAAGGGCGATGTCAGTTGGACGCGAGCCGTGGAAAAATTCGCGTAATTTCTTCGTCGCTCGATTTCCGCGCGCCACCGTATATAGAACGTGGTTTGTGCGATCGTAGTCGATTCTGATCGGTTTTGAATGCGAAACGTTTCATAATTTCTTGTAAAAATGTTTAAATCGTCCGATCGTTTCGTATCTTAAAAGTATTCATTTCTGTGACATTAAATGGTTGCTGCTTTTCTGCAAATTATGGGAATTTTGGAAGACTTCTCGCGTGGAACAAGGTATCTAGTATTTAAAAACTAAATTACATCCACAACGCGTTTCTCTTCGTTCCACATACATTCAATACTCTAAAACGTCACAATCGAACCAAAAACTAATCCCTCGACCTCAATTATTCCACCCTGAAGCGCGCATCATCGTTTCGTCTTTAAAGACCAACAAAACACCCTGTTCCTTCAAATCAGTATCCTCGACACTGTCGCAAAAACACCGACAAACATCATTTCGCGCAAAACAGCCAGGTTCCGCTCGTGAAACGCATACCCGCGGTGTTAATCATCGGATCATCGAATTTCTGGCGCATTCCACGATGACAGTGCCGCGCGCCATAGCGGACGTCCCGTGTTTTTCCCGGATGCCATAGCCGGCTCGAGGCCTCGTCGTGGCATCCGTCATCGGGCGGGGGCTCTCGATTATGCGGTTTTGCGACGATCGACGATCACGCGACGGCCTCCGTGCAATTTTGGCGGTCGCGCGAGGGGGTTGCTGGCGACGAGGGCGGAGAAAAAACCGGGGCGAAAACGGAAGAAAGCGGGAAAGCGGCGCAGCGGACGCCACAAGTGCCCTAACTATCTCGACGCTGGAATTCGGAGCACGGTGATTATATGGACAGGACAGAGCGCGAAATCTCAGCGGTCGTCGAAATTTGCGGGACGTACGCGGCACTTCCTCCTCCCGCCCCCTCCTCGTCGAACGTCCTCGCTGGCTCCACGGGCAGGACGTCCGAATTCGCATTCCGACACACCAAACACCACCGCCGACGCCGCCACCCTCCGTCCACCCTCTTTCGCCACCCTCGAACGCTGCAACGCCGACCGCCCTCGCACTTCCTGCTTTCGCTTCGACGAGCAACGGACACGGCTCGCGTGAAAATTCTATGCTCTCTGTTCTACGTCACGGATTACCTGCACATGCATCGTCTCGCCAGGGATGAAAGAAACGGAGAAGAGGTGGAGGAACTCGAGCAGCGAAGGGATGAGTATTTTTGCTGAAGGTTTGATGGGATTTGTGGGTTTTATTTTTTTTTTTAGAGACTGCGTAGGAAGTAGTTAGTAAATTTTGTGGGGCGAGGTTGTTTGTAACTCCTGATTATTGAATTTGTACCACTGGTTTTATTGGTATTTGTTCTGAAAGTTCAATGGGATTTATGGGTTTCATTTTTTTTAGGGATTGCGTGGGAAGTAGTTAGTAAATTTGGTGGGACGAGGTTGTTTGCAACCCCTGATTATTGCGTTGGTGCCTCAAGTTTTATTGGTTTAGTGCTCTTCTTTTTTGCAGATAAATTGGAAGGTTTGATAGTTGTGGAATTATTGAATGTTATGGGTTTCATTTTTTTTTAGGGATTGCGTGGGAAGTAATTAGTAAATTTGGTGGGACAGGGTTGTTTGCAACCCCTGATTATTGAATTTGTACCACTGGTTTTATTGGTATTTGTTCTGAAAGTTCAATGGGATTTATGGGTTTCATTTTTTTTAGGGATTGCGTGGGAAGTAGTTAGTAAATTTGGTGGGACGAGGTTGTTTGCAACCCCTGATTATTGCGTTGGTGCCTCAAGTTTTATTGGTTTAGTGCTCTTCTTTTTTGCAGATAAATTGGAAGGTTTGATAGTTGTGGAATTATTGAATGTTATGGGTTTCATTTTTTTTTAGGGATTGCGTGGGGAGTAATTAGTAAATTTGGTGGGACAGGATTGTTTGCAACTCCTGATTATTGAATTTGTACCACTGGTTTTATTGGTATTTGTTCTGAAGGTTCAATGGGATTTATGGGTTTCATTTTTTTTAGGGATTGCGTGGGAAGTAATTAGTAAATTGGGTAGGACGAGGTTGTTTGCAACCCCTGATTATTGCATTGGTGCCTCAAGTTTTATTAGTTTAGTATGTCTTCTTTTTTGGAGTTAAATTGGAAGGTTCGATAGTTGTGGAATTATTGAATATTATGGGTTTAATTGTTTTTGAGGGATTGCGTGGGAAGTAATTAGCAAATTGTGTAGAATAAGGTTGTTTGCAACCTCTGATTATTGAATTCGTACCATACAATGGGATTTATGGGTCTAATCATTTTTTTTTTGTAAAGGGAAGTAATTAGAGAGTTGTATATAACAAGGTTATTTGCAACCCCTAATTATTGCATTGGTGCCTCAAGTTTTATTAGTTTAGTATGTCTTTTTTTTTGGAGTTAAATTGCAAGGTTCGATAGCTGTGGAATTATTAAAGTTATGGGTTTAATTGTTTTTGAGGGATTGCGTGGGAAGTAATTAGCAAATTGTGTGCGACAAGGTTGTTGCAACCCCTGATTATTGAATTGGTACCACTGATTTTATTGGTATTTGTTCTGAAGGTTCAATGGTATTTATGGGTCTAATCATTTTTTTGTAAAGGGAAGTAATTAGAGAGTTGTGTATAACAAGGTTATTTGCAACCCCTAATTATTGCATTGGTGCCTCAAGTTTTATTAGTTTAATGCTCTTCTTCTTTGGAGTTAAATTGAAAAGTTAGATAGTTGATAATGGTAAATAAACCTGAGTCCACTTTTTTACAAGACTTGGTACCTTCTACTTCCCTAGACGACATAATTCAATCGCGTTGCAATAATAACACCAAGCAATCTTCACGACACAAAAACAACCACCCCTCCAACTACAAATTTCTATTACTCCCTTCGCATCCACTACTCCAAAATCACTAAAATCCACGAATACCTATTAAACCAACCTCTAATCACCTCCAAATCCCCAATCTCCAACAAACATACAACAATTTCCCACAGCTCACCACGAGCACCCATCGATCAGAAAATTCCTCCTTCCTTAGAAACATCTCTCTCGCTACCGCCTGAGAGAAAAACCAAAATCGTACGCGCAACACGCAGCGTATCGCGTCGAAGGGAGGGTTAACAGGAAGCCCCGCGAGAGATCGCTCGCGGAGCAGACGGGAAGCTAGGCTAGGCGAGGCTTAGGCTCGTGGAAAATGCGGGATTTCAATTTGTTGGTCCCGAGTTGGGAGACGCGGAGAGCGTCAGGATCCAGGGGTGCCGCCGCGAGAGGGGAGGGGGGATGGTATAGGAGGGTGTACGGGGCGCCATAGTTCGGTGGCCCCACCCCTGACGCGGTGCCACGGCTAGGGTCGAGGATCGTGGCGGCGGCAGGAGGGCGCAAGGGATGGCGGCGCGGGGCGAGGGCAGCGGATGATATAGGGGCTGGCGACGCCATTTTGAATTAGCCGTGCTTAGAGACCGAGCGTCGAGCAGAGCGGGACGACGGGGGTGAAAAAAGACCGACTCGCGAAGAAGAGAAAGGACGCGTGGAGGGCTGGCTGGCTG
The DNA here is from genome assembly GCA_963969225.1 of Xylocopa violacea. Taxonomy (NCBI): domain Eukaryota; kingdom Metazoa; phylum Arthropoda; class Insecta; order Hymenoptera; family Apidae; genus Xylocopa; species Xylocopa violacea. Next base: position 31,576,195 of record CAXAJV010000004.1, read on the forward strand.
AGGTGGGGGGATTTTTAGGAGGCCCTTAGCGATGGTCGCCCCGTAGCGCTCGCCTCGCAGCCGGCACTTTGCCGTCCCTTCGACGGGAAACTCTAAACGCAGTTTTACCCCTCTAAACTGACCCGCAAGCTTTCGCTTTTACGGAAAAAGATCCGAGACCCTTCCGACCAGAGCCCTCGAATTTCCTTTGGGGACGCTTCCGCGGACTTCCAGCGAGCTTCTGTCGGTCAGAATTGTTCCGTGCTTGCGGTTCGGACGTTCTTTGGGGCGGTCGATGATTCTGGGATTTTTGTCGAACCGCTCGAGTGCCTCCCCTTTAACTCTTTCTCACGCTACGCGAACGAGTTCGTTCGACGTTTGGCTACGCTATTGTGAAACGAATTTAATTACGACGGAAGAGTGCGTTATGATAGAATCGCTCAACGTTTTCTCATGCAGTATTATTTTAACGTAACAATTTCAGCCAACACTAGAATTAAAAATCAGCTCGCCAAATACTCTGCCACGCGTCACGAGAAATATATTCCCAACGTATCCACAATTATTTTAATCTGTTTGGATGTTAACAATTTTATACGAAACACATTTACGCGACTCACGAATACGTTTCGACGATCGCGCTAATTTAAATTGAAAAAAAAAGCGACTAGCAATTCCTCTCTCAGCGCGACTCGTTAAACCAACAGGTAACTAAAATTAATATTCACCGTACGCTCTCGTGAACTCGACGCAGAGAGAAAGAGAGAGAGGTAGAGGGGAGAACGACGAAGTGGCTCGACTATAAACATAAATATTTGTTAAAACGAGAAAGAGTCGGGGGGAGGGTGAAAGTGGGGCGCGCAGAAAAGTGAATTAAAATCACTTTTTACGAACAAAAGGGTGAACGTGTGTGCGCGTGTGTGCACGCCTCTGATGGGTGGGCGCATTAACCCGTTCGCGGAAAATGAAAACGCGTGTTTGCGCTCGATAAATCGCGGAATCAGCGCCTGGGGCGGTGAAACGCAGCCGCGATCCTCGAAATTGGGTCGTCGACTTTTTATCGGGCTCGTTAGCAGCCATTTAATTTCACGGCGATACGCGGGAACAGCGCTGCGAAAACGGATTATCGGACCCGTCGATGCACGCGTATCGAATCGCGAACGGGGGGCTGATAAAGGGTGGCCCGCCCCGGAGACGCTTACAAAAATTAATTAGCCGATCGACTGAATAATTAACCCTGGAACGGGGGCCGTATAATTGCGCGTATTTAATTCCCCACGCAAATTCGTAGCCGGCGTCGAATCACGTTCCCGAATAATTTTATTATAATTACCTGGCCACCATCGGCTTAACGATCTGCTGGATGCTCGCGTGTATCGAGAAGTCGAGCGACTTGTCGAAATTGTCGAAACGCCGATCTGACGGTGAATCGATTGGTTTTGAGAGCGGAGAGAAAATTGGGTGATTCGATTTTTGCGTAGAAATGGGTTTTTTTTGGATACTTGTGATTGATTGGGTTCGTTGTTAATTGAAGTAACAAGTGTGTTTGGTGTAGTAACAATTGTGGTTAGCGAGAATATTTTGGGGATCGTGAAGGTTTGGGTGAGAGAAGATGGAATTTTTATCTTAAAAGACTCGTTGGGGTGCAAAGAGGGTGTTGGAGTGACTTCATAACATTTAGAAAGAGGGTGTCCTACTCTACGATAATTTTACACATAATTTTTGTCCCAATTGAAACACTATATTTAAAAAAAAAGAATAGGGAGATCACAGAGATCACAGAACCACGCGATATGATTGATCTTTGAGACATAATGGTGGTGAAAAAGGTTTCATTTTATTTCACATCACTTCATTTGTTTGTTAATGAAAAGGAACCAACTTTGATCAATTTTTAAAAATGAAATTTCTCTGTAACATGGGTGTCTTTATTCTCTAAAATTCTCAATGCTTCAAAGCGTTGAAAGAAGGGGGTGGAAAGAAAGGGAACCGAGTTTGTCTCGATGGCGCACTTATTTCAAGCTTCACAGGGGGAAATCATTACTTGCAGAAAGGTTCAATTTTATTCCACATTACTTTATATCTCTTCAATTTAAAAAAAAAAAACATGGGGCTTTCAATTCTTTAGAATCTCCTGGCTCAATGCGTTGAAAGAAGGGGGTGGAAAGAAACGAAACCAGAGTTTCTTACTAATAGATTACTTTATCTCTCCATTAACAAAAAGAAACCAACTTTGTCCAATTAAAAAAAAAAAACATGGGGCTTTCAATTCTTTAGAATCCTCTGGCTCAAAGCGTTGAAAGAAGGGGATGAAAAGAAACGAAACCAAGTTTGTCTGGATGACGCACTTATTACAGACTTCACAGAGGAGGATCATTACTTGCAGACAGCTTCAATTTTATTTCACATTACTTTATTCCTCTCCAATTAAAAAAAAAACAATTCTTTAGAATCCTCTGGCTCAAAGCGTTGACAGAAGGGGATGAAAAGAAACAAAACCGAATTTCTTTCGATTTCGCACTTATTTCAAGCTTCACAGAGGAGGATCATTACTTGCAGACAGCTTCAATTTTATTTCACATTACTTTATTCCTCTATTAACAAAAACAAACCAACTTTGTCCAATTTAAAAAAAAACATGGGGCTTTTAATTCTTTAGAATCCTCTGGCGCAAAGCGTTGAAAGGAGGGGGTGAGAAAGAAACAAAACCAAATTTCTTTTGATGTCGCACTAATTTCAAGCTTCACAGAGGAGGATCATTACTTGCAGACAGCTTCAATTTTATTTCACATTACTTTATTCCTCTATTAACAAAAAGAAACCAACTTTGTCCAATTTAAAAAAAAACATGGGGCTTTCAATTCTTTAGAATCCTCTGGCGCAAAGCGTTGAAAAAAGGGGATGAGAAAGAAACGAAATCGAATTTTTTTCGATGTCGCACTAATTTCAAGCTTCACAGAGGAGGATCATTACTTGCAAACAGCTTCAATTTTATTTCACATTACTTTATTCCTCTATTAACAAAAAGAAACCAACTTTGTCCAATTTAAAAAAAAAAAAACGTGGGGCTTTCAATTCTTTAGAATCCTCTGGCGCAAAGCGTTGAAAGGAGGGGATGAAAAGAAACAAAACCAAGTTTGTTTCGGTGGCGCGTTTATTTCAGGCTTCACAGAGGAGGGATCGATAACGGGGGATGATTGAGTCGAAGCAAACAGTGACCGCCAGGGAAACGCGATCGGCCGATTAATTTCGCAGCCGATCGCGGCGCATACGTCCCTACGAGCCGGGGCTCAGTAATCGTTTCATTTGCCGCGATTCGTTTGACACGATGTAATCCGCTCGCGTGTTGCCAGCCTGTCTGTCGCGATAATTATAAAGTTCATTAGCGCGCGCGCCACCCGCGCGACGTTTAGGCACAGCTCTCCATCCGCACATCGGCTGGGCGCACACTTTTGCGAGCAGCACGAAACGGTGGCTGGCATCGATCCGCGGCCGATTTTATTTATTCAAAGGGCCCCTCGCGAGCGCGCCCGGGCCTGTTACGAATTTACAGACCCCGAACAGCCGGCTACGCGCGACAGCGTTGCTGTAGGATCCGTTTTTTCTTTTTTTTTTCAACCCCCCACCCCTCGTTTGCGTCCATCTTCGATCGTCGTCGACCAGTTTCGTTTGACCCTTTGCGCTCGTGGTGCTTCTTCGTGGATGTCAGCGATGGAAATTATTGCTAAAATATTGATATTTCAGTAATTTTGCTATTTTAATATTGTAATATCGTATAGTGGAATTTTTGAAATATTGCTATTTTGATCTTGTAAAGGTTGAGTATTGCAATTTTAATATTGCAATGTCGCATATTGCAATTTTAATAACTTTGCTATTTTAATATTGCAATATTTCACATTGCAATTTTAGTAATTTTGCTATTTTAGTATTGCAATATTGCCTACTGCAATTTTAGTAATTTTGCTATTTTAATATTGCAATATTTCACATTGCAATTTTAGTAATTTTGCTATTTTAATATTGCAATATTGCCTACTGCAATTTTAGTAATTTTGCTATTTTAATATTGCAATATTTTACATTGCAATTTTAGTAAGTTTGCTATTTTAATATTGCAATATTTCACATTGCAATTTTAGTAATTTTGCTATTTTAATATTGCAGTATTGCCTATTGCAATTTTAGAAATTTTGCTATTTTAATATTGCAGTATTTCACATTGCAATTTTAGTAATTTTGTTATTTTAATATTGCAGTATTGCCTATTGCAATTTTAGAAATTTTGCTATTTTAATATTGCAATATTTCACATTGCAATTTTAGTAATTTTGCTATTTTAATATTGCAGTATTGCCTATTGCAATTTTAGTAATTTTGCTATTTTAATATTGCAATATTGCCTACTGCAATTTTAGTAATTTTGCTATTTTAATATTGCAGTATTGCCTATTGCAATTTCAGTAATTTTGCTATTTTAATATTTCAATATTGCCTATTGCAATTTTAGTAATTTTGTTATTTTAATATTGCAGTATTGCCTATTGCAATTTCAGTAATTTTGTTATTTTAATATTGCAGTATTGCCTATTGCAATTTCAGTAATTTTGCTATTTTAATATTGCAATATTGCCTACTGCAATTTTAGAAATATTGCTATTTTAATATTGCAATATTGCATACTACAATTTTAGAAATATTACTATTTTAACATTGCAATATATAGTTTCTCTTGTCTCCCAGCAGTAGAAAGTTTCCACTTTACTAGAAAACTTGAGAGAAACACGCGTATCCAAAAAAGCTATGGAGGAATAAGTTTGTCCTCCGCAATCACTAATCAAGGCTGATGTACCCTCAGAGGAGGCATCCGAGTGCAAAGGGTTAAATTTATCGAGCACCTTCGATGTTCGAAGGGGTAGTTTTGACGTTGGTACAGGTAACCCTCCTATAACACGTAGATGAGTTCCTATAAAATGTTGCGTCGTGTAAAACCGTGTTATATGAGACCCAGAGCGAGTACAAAAAGAGGAGTCACGTTCCAAGCAACTTAATTTCGATTAAAAATATAAAAGTACCTCTCAGATGGCAAATCTCGTCGCGAATGGCGCGTGAATAAATAAATTATAATTTATTTGTAACAGAAGCATCTCGACAAATACGTGGTACGTCTTTTTAGCGCAAGTGATTAATTACTTTAGTCGTTAGTACTGTTGTACTCGCGTAACAGGGTTGTTAAATTTGAAAAATCTAAAGTGTTAGACGCAAATACTATTTTCTAAAAACGTAACTATTTGACAAATATATAATTCATCAATTTATGTGACTCTAAAAGATTTAAATGACGTGTGCGTGTGTAGAAATAATACTTAAACAGTTACACACACTTAGAAATACTTGGAAAGTTTATGAATTAAACGAATACAGATAAAACCAATTTTTTAAAATAAAAAGATGATACAGATAATCCTCATTCAGGGGTGAAAATATCGAAAATACCGCATCTCCCCAGCTTTCCCTCGGAATCATTAATCCTGCCGCCCTCTGTCTTCCACCCTTTACCAGCACCCTTCGAACCAGACAATTTTCTTTCTAATCTACGAACGAGAAGGCACGTCGAATATTCCCTAAAACTATCCTAGATGGCGGCCTCGATAGTTTCCAGCGTCGATAAGGCGGTGGCCTTCTTTGCCCGCCCAGAAAACCCACCCCCAAAGGCGACTGTATCAAAAATCCAGCGTGCTTCCTCACTGCTGAAACGACGATACGAAATTTCCGTGGCAATTAACTCGCGGTAAACAGACTGCGAGTACGTTCGCACGAAGGTGCCTGCGGGCTCTGGGAAAGGGTGCTCTGGGAAATGAAGTGCGCCTAAGGGCGGCATGCATCAAGTGGCTTGTAAACGGCCCTCGAATTCCCCCGCTTTAACCGTGGCTGCAGGTACGCGGAAAAATCTATGACCCGGCTTAAAAGACGCCTAATTGCCCGCCACCATTGCAGGCAGTTAAAGTAAGACTCGGTCGGGCGCGTTCCGCGGGATAAAAAGAAGGAACGGGGGGCTGGTGGAACGAGGCACGCCGTTGGAACGCGCAAGCCCTTCATACGATTAATTACGCCCGCGTTTGCGAGTTTTTCGCGAATTCCACCACCCCTTCTGTTCGCGTCCTCCTTGTTCCACTTGTTAATTTACCACCCTCTCTTGATCTCGCGCGTTTCGCGTTGGAAAGTGGTGGGTTTTGATCGGAGGAACGTTGGAGTTGTCCTGTTTTTCTTGTTTGAGAAGAGAGAGAAGTGGTGGAATAAAGTTAACCCTTTAAGTGCACAGGTGTGCGTACTATTTAATATTATTGATTGACTGTTTTTATTATAGATATCGTTTTTCGTGAATTCCACCCCTTCTGTTCGTATCTTTTTCGTTAATTTACCACCCTCTCTTGATCTCGCGCGTTTCGCGTTGGGAAGTGGTGGGTTTTGATCGAAGGAACGTTGGAGTTGTCCTTTTTTTCTTGTTTGAGGGGAGAGTGAAGTGGTGGAATAAAGTTAACCCTTTAAGAACATAGGTGTGCGTACTATTTGATATTTGATATTACTGATTGACTGTTTTTATTATAGATCTTGTTTTTCGTGAATTCCACCCCTTCTGTTCGCGTCCTCCTCGTTAATTTACCACCCTCTCTCGATCTCGCGCGTTTCACGTTGGAAAGTGGTGGGTTTTGATCGAAGGAACGTTGAAGTTGTCCTGTTTTTCTTATTTCAGAGGAAAGTGAAGTGGTGGAATAAAGTTAACACATTTACGTACACAGCAGTATAGATTTATTAATTGTATAGCAATTGTAAATTATTAGTTACTATTTAATATTATCATTTCTTGATCTTGCGCATTCTAAGCTGGAAAGTGGTGGATTTTGAACGGAGGAACACTGGAATTGTCCTCTTTTTCTTCTTTGAGATGAAAGTCGAGTGCTGAAATGAAGTTCAAACAATTATCTAGGCAGCTGTGTGGCAATTATAAATTATTAGTTAATATTTAATATTACCCTCTCTTGATCACTGAAATTTTAATTTTTTCTTCTTGGTAGGAGAGTAAAGTAGTGGAATAAGGTAAACCCTTTATGCAATCACAAATTAAGTGGTTAATATTTAATATCACTATTTAATTTCATAAAATAATTAACCTCGATTCTCAGCATCCATATTATTCTGTTCTTCATTGTAGTTCCAACCGAATTAACTCGATCTTTATCTCTCAATTACGATCAGCATTCACATTCACTCGTCAACTTTCCAATTCTCATTCGCTCGTGTAACAACTCTCGTCACCCTCGCTCATCCCCAGTCCCACATTATACTTACGGAAGCACAGTTCTCCGTTTAATTCTCAGGGGTTGAAAAACAAGAGGAACGCTGTCCAGTAATTGCAATTTGTAGCAAGAAGCCCGCCAAGAAGACAGGCTATTCCCCTCGAACGTCGTTGAAAGGAAACTGCAGAATGGCGGGCAAGAAAAATAAAAAGCAGCTCGAGGAGCGCCACCCCCTGTCCGAGGGGTCGCGACCCAGCTCGATGAAATTTATAATTTGCCGAAGTTGCTCGTGGCGAGGGCGATAATGGGGCCCTGGGTTGCTTTGGGTCTAGCCTCGTTCCTTTTTAAGTTTTAAATAGTTTCCCGCGAGTTTTAATTAGGAAATTCATCCAACGCCGCCCCCGTCGTCCGCCTCTATTACGAGCCACGAAGACAGAGACCAAGGAGCGTTCGCTGGGGCGGCGAAAAAACCGGTAACGATCGTCGTTTTTCAGTTAACACCGGGGAAAATTGCTGGGAACTTGGAACGGGTATTAAAACACCAACTCCTCGAGGAAATATTGTTTGCACGAGGCTGTTACGAGGACGCGATGGACGCGTTGGGTTGGGTTAAGCGTTGTCCCCAGGTTTTTCGTTGCCACGCGTTCGACTGGACGAGTTGATGATTTGTCGGATAGTTGGTCGTGCGAAGGAAGGACAGGAAGTTGATTTCTGCTGCGCGCGACGGAAACCACGACGCGTCACTCGCGTTTCGACCTTTGGCGAGGCAGGCTGCTTTCGATGTGCTCCTCGAGAAAATCTGGCTGCGTATGAAATGGGTGCGTGCTTTAAGAATTTTTTCGTGTACTGTGTGTACAGTATGCGTCACGCTGAATGGTTCTTGGTTTTTTGTTTGTTGTGATTTGTCGACGGCATAAGTATTGTCTTTCTCTCTCTCTTTGTTTACTAAATTTATATTCATTTCGACCAGTGTTTTTCTTTGTCTACGTTTCGTTTTTGGTAACATTGGTTGCTCTTAGAAACATTTATATATATATTACTCATAAAATTATACTCTATCAATAGAATATTAATTGTAGCGAGGAGTTTTCTTTGTCTACGTTTCGTTTTTGAGAAGAATTGTTACTTCTTGATAACATATATATATATATTGCTCATGAAATTAGACTCTGTCAATAGAATATTAATTGCAGCAACGATTCTTCTTTGTCTACGTTTCGTTTTTGGTAAAATTGGTTGCTCTTAGAAACATTTATATATATATTACTCATGAAATTAGACTCTGTCAATAGAATATTAATTGTAGCGAGGATTTTTCTTTGTTTGTGTTTCGTTTTTGAGAAGAATAGTTACTTCTTGAAAACACATATATATATTGCTCATCGAATTAGACTCTGTCAATAGAATATTAATTGCAGCAACGATTCTTCTTTGTCTACGTTTCGTTTTTGGTAAAATTGGTTGCTCTTAGAAATATTTATATATATATTACTCATAAAATTAGACTCTATCAATAGAATATTAATTGCAGCGACGATTCTTCTTTGTCTATGGTTTGTTTTTGGTAAAATTGGTTGCTCTTAGAAACATTTATATATATATATCTCATGAAATTAGACTCTGTCAATAGAATATTAATTGCAGCAACGATTCTTCTTTGTCTACGTTTCGTTTTTGGTAAAATTGGTTGCTCTTAGAAACATTTATATATATATTACTCATAAAATTATACTCTATCAATAGAATATTAATTGTAGCGAGGATTTTTCTTTGTCTACGTTTCGTTTTTGACAAAATTGGTTGCTCTTAGAAACATTTATATATATATAATGCTCATCGAATTAGACTCTATCAATAGACTCTGTCCCATCATTGCGTCTATGTATAACATCTATTTTCTCTAAATATAGCCTCTATTTCAGCTGCCATGGACAATAATTCTATTCCCAGCGACAAACTTATTGTAATCGTGGTAATTCTTGTAACTCAATGCCTCTACAGGTACATCTGTATCGGACATCAAAAGACTAGCACTCTTAGTCCAACAAACAAACAAAAAATACAATAGAATGTTCGTAACGATACGAATTTCTATAAAATATATTTCGAAACGTGTACAATTCGAATAATCGAGGTTCCATCGCGTACAATTGGGTTACCGTATATATAAACACGTGCAAATATCTCTATTACGTCCAGCAAGGGTTAACCCTTTGCACTCGAGAGGCGACTTTCAGTCGCCATGATGTTTCACACAGCAACTGTTTTCAAGTTTCAAAGCCCTACACAAATGAATTTGCGAGCTGAAATTAGCAAAGATTGAAGACGAAATTGATTGCAAACTGTTGAAAAATGAGATTAGGTGCATTGACGAAGAAATTAGCGATGTGCGATCGAAAAAGTCGTCGAGTGCAAAGGGTTAACCCTCGACTGACTCGACATCGCTAGATAAGAAAAAGAAACAAAATTTTAGAGTTGTTTCAGAGGAACTATACTGCAACTGACAGCTGTTTTACCTAAATTTCAAATAAAACACTTGAAATGGTAGTAAATTGAAAAATAGGGTTAACCCTTTGCGCTCCTTTGTCGACTGACTCGACATCGCTGGATAAGAAAAAGAAACAAAATTTTAGAGTTGTTTCAGAGGAACTGTGCTGCGACTGACAGCTGTTTTAACTAAATTTCAAATAAAACACTTGAAATGGTAGTAAATTGAAAAATAGGGTTAACCCTTTGCGCTCCTTTGTCGACTGACTCGACATCGCTGGATAAGCAAAAGAAACAAAATTTTAGAGTTGTTTCAGAGGAACTATACTGCGACTGACAGCTGTTTTACCTAAATTTCAAATAAAACACTTGAAATGGTAGTAAATTGAAAAACAGGGTTAACCCTTTGCGCTCCTTTGTCGACTGACTCGACATCGCTGGATAAGAAAAAGAAACAAAATTTTAGAGTTGTTTCAGAGGAACTATACTGCGACTGACAGCTGTTTTAACTAAATTTCAAATGAAACACTTGAAATGGTAGTAAATTGAAAAATAGGGTTAACCCTTTGCGCTCCTTTGTCGACTGACTCGCCATCGCTAGATAAGAAAAAGAAACAAAGTTTTAGAGTTGTTTCAGAGGAACTATACTGCGACTGACAGCTGTTTTAACTAAATTTCAAATAAAACACTTGAAATGGTAGCAAATTTCAAAATAATTCGCAGTGCAAAGGGTTAAAAATCGAACGTAACTGCGATATTTACCCAGGAACTCCGCGAACCTTCGAATTTCTCGAAGACCACCACCCCCTGACTCTGCTGAAGGGTTGAGAAGTAGGAAAAGTAAAGCGCAGCGTCTTCATTGTGTTCCGTGTGGCCGGTGGCATCGATCGTCTTACTTTTTGCTTCACCCCTTTGATACGGCCCACTCGGAGAACCATCGCCCACCCCCGTCGTAGCTGCAGCCACCCCTCAGGCAACCCCATTCGCCGTTTACTTTATTCTTATCTGAAATAGTGGAGCTGGCGAAGGTGTCCGACGAGGAGGGCACCCTTGGCTCCTTCTTTCGCGCGCCCACCCCCTCTTCCAACTGGCGGACCACCCCCTCCTCGCTCCTCGCCCACGCGAAACGAGGAAAAACCTGGGAAATAAGCGAAAGAACGGAGGGGATGACCTCGTCGAAGGGGAGGGCTCTCTCTTGTTCTTGGCTGTTTTCAGGGCTGAGTTTCCATTCAGTCTACGTCTCCCTCTCGCTCTTCGTCTGTCTGACTGTCCATCTTTCTTCTTTGTCCATCATATTCTCTATTAATCGGAAGTTAATTAAGCGGGGGGTTCTCAAGTTTCCAGTTCGAGGTGGTTGGTAAAAGAATTTTGTTTTTGATTGGTGATTTGATGGTCAGAGCTTGTTTGTGTGTTTCATAATTAGTTCTGGCAATTGTTGTAATGTTAACCCATTCGAGACCATTTTTTACACATTCACATCACGTTCAATCTGCTCTTGGTAACAAAAATATTTCGAGCAGCAATCCTTCTGTTCGACTCGGAAATGCATTGCGCGATTCGTCTCGAACGGGTTAACCCTTCGCACTCGACGCTTTCCCAGCGATTTTCTATTGCTGCTAAAAGTCAGCAATGAAAACTATCGCCAAACAATTCGCGAAGTTTCCAATTTAATAGAAACCTGGGAAGACGTGCGTTTCTCAAAAGGTTGCAGTGGAATAAATGTGGACCTTAGCGGTCGATCACCTCAGAGGCGACATCCGAGCGCGAAGGGTTAACGTTGTTTAACAATTCGCTCGAAGGCGAAGGGTGTAATCAGAAAACGGAAACTGCGGACGCGCAAAAAGTGGTTCTAAAGATTTTCAGATGCCTCTTTTTACGACTGGACCCCAGCACCCAGTCTTTTCACCGAGTTTACGAGGGCGCCCACCAGGGCCACCCTTTATCGACCTGCTGGCACTTTTTAGAAGCGCGTAAAAGAGCCGAACGGCGCTTAAAGCAGGCGGAGTTTTTAGTGTCCCGCGATCAACGGCATCAGCATGCTGTCCCACACTCGCGGTGGGGGTGATTTCCTCGTTTAATGATCCTCGACTTTTCTTTAATTAAGAATGCCCTCCGACGTGACGCCTGGAAATTTTCATCCACCCTTCGAACGTTCATTTCGTTCTCATTTTTTTCTTTTTAATTTTATAATCGTACGATTGCGTCCATTTTTGTAAGCCTCGAAGTTTCGAAGTTGGCTCGCGTTGAATTTACGAATGGCAACTCTGCTGGCAGGAAGGTTCGAGGAGGGGTGAAATCTCTCGTTTTGTACAACCCTGACGATGGGGTTAGGGATGCATGAAAAAACACTGACCAAAGGGCTTCCGGGTGTCCGAAACCTGTTTTACGATACGCGAGTTTTCAACCCGTTCTCTTCCGTACCGCAACCCCTCGTAGCAACCCCTTCTGCCCTACTAACCTCTCGTCGAGGAATTAACAGTCTCTCTCGAGAGAGAAATAATTTTTATCGCTGCGTTTCAATTTATTTTGTTTTCTTTTTGGGACTATCGGAGGATTGTTCACTTTTTGAGACAGTGTTTCACAAATTTTTCTCATGATTAATTTTTAAATATTTTTATCGCTGCGTTTCAATTTATTTTGTTTTCTTTTTGGGACGATCGCAGGATTGTTCACTTTTTGAGACAGTGTTTCACAAATTTTTCTCATCGCTGATTAATTTTTAAATATTTTTAAGGAACGCTAAATTAAATTTGGGTTCGTAGTTGCAACTTTTTTCTTTAAGAGTTGTTTTCTACAATTTTTAAATTTGGGTATTTAGTTGTAACTTCTTCTTTTTAAGAGTTGTTCCGTCATCATTTTTCACGGAACACGGTTTGAGAATTTATTTTGCTGTTCCTTTGCTTTCTGTTGTAGCAAAAATTGTACAGCGCATTCAACCAACAAGTAGTTGTCACATCCCAGTCAGACCGCCATATCCGTTTCTGGCACTCGCCTCCCTCGCAGTGTCATAATTCATCCACCCTGCTTCCCCTCTCCGACCCTTTCAGAAGATCCTCCAAGGAGACCAAAATCCTCCAAAACTCGCGAACAATCCAGCAATCTATACAATAAGACAACCATTTAAACCAGGGGTGGCCAACCTTTTGCAATAATCATACTCTAATTTTTTTCACAGACGAGTTTAGATGCGATTTCTTACTTGCACAATTGGGGATGAAAGGGGTAAGATCTGCTTCGCTTAGGGGAAGAAAAGGAATAACTCAATCACGCAATTTAATTATTTTATGCCTGTCTCAATCGTACCTCATCTCTCTCACGCTCTCTTCTCTCAATCGCATCCTACTAAATTGTAAACCTTCAAAAAAATCGAAAGGACGAGCTGATGAGTGAGAAGACTATAAGAATTGAACTTAGAATACTCAGATATTGAAAATACGAAGATGGATTCAGTTATGGCGCCTACTTTAACCCACTCGAGACGGATTGCACATCGCACAGAGCTCTCCTCAAAATATTTTAATTGCAACACAGATACGACGCAAAATAAAATAAAAAAAGAAAATATTGCGCCACATTTTGGCGCACTGGGATTAAAAGAATCGAAAAATTTCCACCACCCTCTGCCGTGGACCAACAAAAACGTCCTCAGCGTCTCCGAGACGGTCGCAGCCATCAACCAGAGGCCATGGCGCGTTGGATCGGACGATTTCGCAGCAGGAGGCGTCTGTACGCGCGACGTCGACGCGATGAATCGACGGAAGGCTCATTTGCTGTCGCAAATCGGCGCGATCGGGGGTTGGAAAGACGGATCGCGGCGTTTTGGCGGGCGGACGCGTTATTTCTCGGATCAGGGACGACGAGGGTGGGCGGGTGGCCGCTTCGTGAGCATCGTCGGGTAATCGAAAAGCCAAGCGACGGGAAAATTGCGCCGCGAGGGGGGTGGCCAATCGTCCGTGAAAATTGAAAAACTATTTCGATCGACAGCCGAACGGAGGAGCGCGTCGACGCTGGTACCAAACGTTCTCCAACGCGCGTCGCCCATCGTTGTCGCCTTTGTCGCTCCAGCGGCGATTAATCCTCGGTTAAATAAGCGGATCGCCACGTTGCGCGATGAAATTTAACGACAAACGGGCAACTAATTGTGGCGCGATCGAATCGATAAACCGCGAATAGCTGGCGCACTGGTTCGCTTTCCACGAACAAATAACCTCTGCGATTGACTTTCGTGTCTCCTTGTGGAATTTCTGTTTTTTTTTGCTGATGGAGTTAGGGGTGTTTGTATTGGTAAAATTAATTGGAGGGTGGAGAATACTTTTCTGTGAAAAATGTGAGTTTAATTTTATTTTGAAAGTTGTTGGTGGTGGTTTAGAAAATTTAATTTGCTTTATTTTAATGGGATTTGGAGGTTGGTAGGTGATTTGAATTATGTGGGTGTTTAGGTTGAATTATTATTCGGTGATCCTGGCTTTAATTTTATTCGTAGCACTGATATTATTAAGCAAATGGAAATTGGAACAGTGGATAATAATTTTGTGTCAGAAATTTCAAATACTTGATCATATTTGCAAAAATTGTAGTGTTTCTATATAATAAAATTAAAGTCAGGTTCACTGAATACTGATTCAACTTTGACCCTAATTAAATAACTAAAATAGATTCCATAGTCCAAAAAAAATAAAATTATTAAATATCAAAGGTTCCAACCAAAATAGAGTGCGTCATCATATTTGCAGACATTATAGTGCCTCGAATAAAATTAAAGCCAAGTTTACAGAATACTAATTCAACTTTGACCCTAATTAAATAACTAAAATAGATTCCATAGTCCAAGAAAAATAAAAATTATTAAATATCAAAGGTTCCAACCAAAATAGAGTGCTTCATCATATTTGCAAAAATTATAGTGCCTCCAATAAAATTAAAGCCAAGTTCGCAGAATACTAATTCAACTTTGACCCTAATTAAATAACTAAAATAGATTCCATAGTCCAAGAAAAATAAAAATTATTAGGTTCCAACCAAAATAGAGTGCTTCATCATATTTGCAAACATTATAGTGTCTCGAATAAAATTAAAGCCAAGTTCACTGAATACTAATTCAACTTTGACCCTAATTAAATAACTAAAATAGATTCCATAGTCCAAACAAAAATAAAAACTATTAAATATCAAAGGTTCCAACCAAAATAGAGTGCTTCATCATATTTGCAGACATTATAGTGCCTCGAATAAAATTAAAGCCAAGTTCACAAAATATATTAAATAACTAAAATAGATTCCATAGTCCAAAAAAAAAAAAAAAAAATAAAAATTATTGAATATCAAAGGTTCCAACCAAAATAAAGTGCTTCATCATATTTGCAGACATTATAGTGCCTCGAATAAAATTAAAGCCAAGTTCACAAAATATATTAAATAACTAAAATAGATTTCAGTCCAAAAAAAAAATAAATAAAAATTATTGACTATCAAAGGTTCCAACAAAAATAGAGTACGTCATCATATTTACAGAAATTATAGTGCCTCGAATAAATTCACAGAATACTAACTCACCCTCGACTCTAATTAAATAATTAAAATAACCCAAAAACCACCACACTTCAAATAAAATAAAAAATGCAACTTCGTCCAATTAACTTACAACCAAAATTGAATTCCCTTCGACTACGAAATAAAAAGAGGATCCAGATCTTATCGAGGGTCGAAACGCGCAGCGAAAGAGGGTTGCGTCGGACAGCTGGCAACATTCAACCCTCGCGCAAAGATCCTCGCGAGTGGTCCCAACTCCACAGACTACTCTGGTCAGCCCAGTGTTTATCATACCCGTCAAACGCGTTCTTCGTTGTCCACGTTCGAAACGCGAGCACCGTCTTCCCCGCCCGTTTAATTACAGGTCGAGCACTTAGCCAGCCATAATTAATCGTATCGATGGCTCCCAGCGAGTGGCTGCGCCGTGGATCTGCCACGGAAGCCAGTTGTTGCTGCGAATTTTCCTGGCAATTTGTAAGTCTGTTTCGCGGTAATTAAATGCGTTCTAATCGCGATACCCGTAATTAATCGCACCAGCCCAGGTGGAAACACGAAGCAGCGCGCGCTCTTTCGAAAAGGGGTGCTCTCGCGGATAGATTCGATCGTGCAAAGCGCGATGGCTTCTTTCTGTGTGCCTGTATGCGCATACATATAGGTGCGTTTGTATACCTGGCGAGTTTTTGCGGGCAGGAAAACGAAAAAGAGGGAAACGGAGGGAGAGGACTCGCGATTTCTTGCATACCATTCGCGTAACTGGCCTCCCTCTTTCCAAACCATCCCTCCGCGGCGAGGGAGCCTCGTTTGCTTTCCCTCGCAGACCGTCTGCCACCCATCCACCCTCTCGAGGCAGCTGGGCCTCTCTTTTCCGCGCTCCAGCAATAAAAACAAAGCCGAGCGTTTTCTCGGCCTCGAGATACGTTCGAGGAAAACGGTATGATGCTGCTGGGTCAATACGGGGTGCAGTCGGAGAAAGAAGCTGTTCGCTGATGGATTCGCGACTTTGGGGAGGGGGTGGGCTTCGAGGTGTCTGGACGAGTAGCGGAAGAGCGTGCTGTGTGATTTTGGTTATAATTTTATTATTTTATTTAGTCGAGTTATAGTAATTCGTTGGTTCTTTGCAAGTTTTGTACGTGGAGTGATGGATTAGGGAGTTTAGGGGATGGGGTTGGAGGTGTCTGGACGAGTAGCGTGGTTTTTGGTACAATTTTGTGGAGGAATTTGTAGTCGAGGAGTATTATTTTCTTTTATAGTAATTTAACGGTTCTTTGCAAGTTTTGTCCATGGAGTGATGGATTAGGGAGTTTAGGGGATGGGGTTGGAGGTGTCTGGACGAGTAGCGTTGCTTTGTATACAATTTTCTGGAGAAATTTGTAATCAAGGTGTATTATTTTCTTTTATAGTAATTCATTGGTTCTTTGCAAGTTTTGTCCATGGAGTGATGGATTAGGGAGTTTAGGGGGTGGGCTTTGAGGTGTCTGGACGAGTAGCGTTGCTTTGTGTACAATTTTCTGGAGAAATTTGTAATCAAGGTGTATTATTTTCCTTTATAGTAATTCATTGGTTCTTTGCAAGTTTTGTACGTGGAGTGGTGGATTAGGGAGTTTAGGGGATGGGCTTTGAGATGTCTGGACAAGTAGCGTGGTTTTGGTTACAATTTTATGGAGGGATTTGTAGTCGAGGTGTATTACCTCTTTTTTTTAATAGTAATTTGTCATTTCTGAGCAAATTATGTTCGTGGATGTGGAGTGATGGATTAGGGGTGTTAGAGGGGATGCCTTTGGGTCTCTGGACGAGTAGCGGAAGCGCGTGCTGCGTGATTTTGGTTACAATTTTATTATTTTACGTAGTCGAGGTATATTATTTTCTTTTATAGTAATTTATCGGTTCTTTGCAAGTTTTATTCGTGGAGTATTGGTTTGGAGGGTTTAGGGGATGGGCTTTGAGGTGTCTGGACGAGTAGCGTGGTTTTGGTTACAATTTTATGGAGGAATTTGTAGTCGAGGTGTATTATCTCTTTTTTAAAATAATAATTTGTCATTTTTGGGCAAGTTTTGTTTCTGGATGTGGAGTGATGGATTAGGGGTTGCAGAGGGGATGCTTCTGAGTGTCTGTATGAACACTCCTGACGGTCGTTTGACGAGATTCCACGAGAAAGGATTGCTTCTGTCTGATTTTTGTAGCCTCTTCATGACATTGTATTTTATGTTTATGAAATAGAATTTAGTATATTAAAATAGTAGAAATGAATAATAAATAATTAAATAACTAGAAGGAAACTAAATGTAAAGGATACTTGTGACACAGCCGCCAATTTATACTTTTAAATAAGTTTCCAATAATTTTTAATGCGATTCAATTAGTTAGCAATCATTGCACGTCAACCATTTCTCTGGATTCTCATTATTATTGTATATACGAGATCTTTAGACGATCAATAACAACATGACGCATTAAGAATTAATAGCAATTATTTAAACAGAAGCCAAATCATTGAATTTCTAATTTCAGAAGCGAAGGGAAGCAGTTTTTATTTTTGAAATGCAACGGCGGACATTTTGACCGTCCACTGCCATCGTTCAGGGCATCGAACATGCTCCAGGAGAATGGCTGAGGGTACTCACCCCCACTTGGATAGGCATCGAAAATATTTCCAGCCATTTTTCGCCCCACCAGACCGAGCAACCCCCCTGAGAAGGTTAAATGGGAGTGGGTGAAGGAAGGAACAATGGAAAAAGTACCGCCATCTTTAATTACAACCACCTCCACCTCCGTAGACAGTCTGAGGTCCCAGCTTTAAGGGTGAGAAGAAAGAAAACGCCAGGATCGATAAATTCTTCTTCTTAAGTCTGCCTTTCCGGCGCGGTGAAACGAAGCCATTACCAAGGGGGATGATTCTCCAGCCAAGGTAAAATTATTTCTTCTGTCCTATGTACATCTTTAGTTTGCCTCTGTAGTAATTAGAATCTTATAATTGCAAGCAGTGTAGCGATTGTGATTACGAGTGAAAAGTAGTAACGTAGAATAGTGATGTTGGAGGGATTAATTACAGTCTGGTTTCAAGTGTTTCAGACATAGTTTAGATATATTAAATAGCTTAGGTTTCATGCGAGTGGAAGGAGAAGGCGTGTACGTGCACCTTCGACGTGATTCTGTGGAGATCTGTTGAAATAGGCAATCAGATTATCAACCCTCGATAAAAGTAGGACTCTGCAATTTACAAGTTACGACATCTTCGAACGAGGACGAGAACCGGGTGCCAGAAAAGAGGGTTGCAGTAGGAATCTGCATTTCCAACGCGTTCAATCGGTAATGTATCTACTCTTCTTTGCGAATGATCAGTTATGCTTCTCGATACCTTCTGCTGGGTGCCTTATGCTGAACTACTCACGCTATTTGCTTCCCTATGCCACCATTCAATTAACAGTGGTTAAAGTAGGGATCTGTAACCCTAGGGAAACTTGTGGGACATTATTATGTGTATTAAAATGAGCCAGAACTTTTTAAATGTAAAAAATACATTGAATTTAATGTACTAATCAGCTAATAGTCTTTTCTTTCTGTTATAGGTAACAATAGAAGAAAGGATAGAGAAGAACTGAAGGCTCAAAGAAGTTTGAGGAATCTCTACGATCAATAGGCATTATTTAACAGAAAAATAGAAAATTAATTGTAATTTATTGTACATTTTACTAATTTTATTGAATAAATTAATTGTTTAAGTGTAATTTGACAAGTTTTCTCATTTACCTTTCTCTCTACCCTCCACCTCTAAACCCTTCCCCCTGGCACATCATGTTCTCCTGATACAAAGTCCGAAAATCGGGGTTTCGCTTGAGAAAAGTCCAAAAGACTGGGATTTCCTGGAAAATGACGTCATTTCTAGGAATCGCCAAAATTCTCGGAATTTCGAGAGTTCTTGGAAATGACGTCATTTTCCAAGAAGTGGCACTTGGAATACCTCCTCGCATATCATGTTCTCCTAATACAAAATCCTAAAAATCGGTCGTCACGCTTGAGTGAGCACCAGAAACTGAGATTTCCTGGAAAATGACGTCATTTCCAAGAATCCTCGAAATTCCAGGAATTCTCGATGACGTCATTTCCAAGAAGTGGCACTTGGGATACCTCCTCGCATATCATGTTCTCCTAATACAAAGTCCCAAAAATCGGTCGTCACGCTTGAGTGAGCACCAGAAACTGAGATTTCCTGGAAAATGACGTCATTTCCAAGAATCCTCGAAATTCCAGGAATTCTCGATGACGTCATTTCCAAGAAGTGGCACTTGGGATACCTCCTCGCATATCATGTTCTCCTAATACAAAGTCTCGAAAATCGGTCGTCACGCTTGAGTGAGCACCAGAAACTGAGATTTCCTGGAAAATGACGTCATTTCCAAGAATCCTCGAAATTCCAGGAATTCTCGATGACGTCATTTCCAAGAAGTGGCATTTAGGATACCTCCTCGCATATCATGTTCTCCTGATACAAAATCCTAAAAATCGGTCGTCACGCTTGAGTGAGCACCAGAAACTGAGATTTCCTGGAAAATGACGTCATTTCCAAGAATCCTCGAAATTCCAGGAATTCTCGATGACGTCATTTCCAAGAAGTGGCACTTGGGATACCTCCTCGCATATCATGTTCTCCTGATACAAAATCCTAAAATTCGGGCGTTACGCTTGAGTGAGCACCGATTTTTAGGATTTTGTATTAGGAGAACATGATATGCGAGGAGGTATCCTAAATGCCACTTCTTGGAATTGACGTCATCGAGAATTCCTGGAATTTCGGCGATTCTGAGAAGTGACGTCATTTTCCAGGAAATCTCAGTTTCTGGTGCTCACTCAAGCGTGACGACCGATTTTTGGGACTTTGTATTAGGAGAACATGATATGCGAGGAGGTATCCCAACGTGCCACTTCTTGGAAATGACGTCATCGAGAATTCCTGGAATTTCGGCTATTCTGAGAAGTGACGTCATTTTCCAGGAAATCCCAGTTTCTGGTGCTCACTCAAGCGTGACGACCGATTTTTGGGACTTTGTATTAGGAGAACATGATATGCGAGGAGGTATCCTAAATGCCACTTCTTGGAAAATGACGTCATTTCCAAGAACTCTCGAAATTCCGAGAATTTTGGCGATTCCTAGAAGTGACGTCATTTTCCAGGAAATCCCAGTCTTTCGGACTTTTCTCGAGCGAAACCCCGATTTTCGGACTTTGTATCAGGAGAACATGACATGCGAGGAGGTATCCGAAAGAAGCGCGGGAAATTCAAATGTAAAAAGGTGAGTTCTTGCAAGGGGAACTGATTTAATCGTGTTCTAGCCTGTTTTTTACGAGTTTTTTCTCGTTTAGGGATTGGGATTGGTTGTTCTAGGGATGGTAGACAGGTTGATTGATTGATTAAACAATTAATTAACAATAATTATAGGTTTATTCAATATTTTTAATGCTTTAGTGACATTACAGAGCGATTGTACAAGCTGATTGTTACTAATTATTGGTAGAAACTAATTTACAATACGTTCTATAACTAAAACTTATGCTAATTTATGATATAAATGTGTAAAAGTGTTCTTACAAACTGCTTCTTATAAATTATGGTTGTTAAGTAATTTACAATACATCCTACAACTAAAGCCTATGTAAATTTACAATATAAATGTATAAAACAATGTATAATGTCGACTACAATCATTTCTTGAAGTTCTTCTTTCTTCAAGCTGAGAAGCTGATGACCATTGCTCCTTTGGTAGACTCCCTCTTCTTAATTCCTCGTCGAATTTTAAGTTTTTCATCCATACAACACTGGCGAATAGTCTAGTCTATTATTATCCTTAGATATCGAGGCATACTACTACAAAACAATTAAAGAATCGTTCCAATTAAGAAATTGTCCATCTTTGGATTAATGTAACTATCTAAATAAATATCGTAGAACACTCACCTTCAGCTCGTTTTAAAGAGCAGACCTTCTACTTTCACATTCCTGTACAGAACTCCTCGAGAATCCGTTCTGTTCTCCAAAATGGCTTCCAAAATCTGAGGTTGGTTTAATCAGAAAGAAGGTCTACGAAAAACTGAAAAATATTAAATATGTGAGGGTTTTCGAGAGAATTGAATGAGACAGCGTAAAAATAGAAGCTGCATGCTTTAAAATGAGCCCACATAGACCGCTGTACGACTTTGTATTATGAAATTACAGCGGATCAAAGATGGACGATATTTCGGGTAAAATTTAATGATTGTTTATTTTCATGGGGCAACGTGATTCAGTCGCTAATGTGTTTTATACGATACGCTAATGTACCTCTGTAGACAAAACAACAATGACGCATACTTTACATATATTAAGATAAAGAATCAACAAGAATTTTGTGTATTTTTGTATCCACATAGAAGTGTCGAGAAATTTTAATGAAACGATAAAACATTTTAAAAAAACTATTTCCATCCTCTCATTTATTAATCTCATTTTACGCCCCAACGCAAATTTGCATGCTCTGTATTCGTAAATAAATCCAAGCCAAATCAAAATGGTGCTTTCAACCATTTAGAAGCATTCCAATATTCTTTAGCTTATTTCTTATTCTTTTATTCAATTAATTTTAATATTATTCTTGAATATTTCTGAAAAAATGGCTGTACGACCACTCAGGAATGCTGTCTCGTTTTCGTCGACGAAGAAAACGAAGAAACAGCGGACGCTAACGCAAATTAGGTTGTTCTCCAAAACATGTGCCCTTCTGGTATTTTAATACGTCGACCTTTCGAACGATCGAGACTGTTCTTCCACGTTTATGTTAAATAAAATCTTAATATTACACTCACCTCTTTCATTAACCCTATCCACGACTCGCATAAAAGACAGTTTGTGAAATAATAAAATTACGTCTCCACTATTTATTTTCGTTGATGACACAACAATAACGCGCACTAATGTAATTTAACGACGAATACGGAATTACATTACAATTTCAGATTTACATACGAATATATCAACGCGTTTAATATCTGCAAAGGGTTACATAAAAAACGCCAGCTATTTTACAACTCGAAGCGTATTCTTTTGACGCAGCAAGAAATTGCATGCGTGTCGATAAGAATGATGCTCTTTATTAATTGTTAATTCTTATTAAGAATTAATTCTTAACTCGAAAAAGAAAAGGAAGGTAGTCCACTTATTCGAGTGCTTATTCGTGTTTCTGTTTGTAATACAAAATTAACAACTCTAGTCTTTACACTGTTGCTCGACAATGCGAACATGTGTGTATCACAACTGAAACGTACCTCTGTCTTTTACTCCATGCAAATTATTGGTTAATTCTATTAATTCATGTAGATCAATGCGTCTGAACACGATGTTACAAAATACAAGCATTGCGATGCTTAGGCTGCACTGTTTTAACGCACTCTATTCTTTTTTCAAATCGCAATGCAAATGTTTCGTTACTTTTAATATTATCGATGAAGAAGCTTTTAAATTGTTGATCGAACTTGTTTATTTTAATACTCGCGAGCTCGACTCGAGACTTCGAACGCGTTCTTCCTGGATGAATCAGCTTTTGATCTTGAAGCTCAAGACCCTCTCGTATGATACGTAAACAGATTGGAAATCTATTCTTTTTGTTACCATTTGGTGTAAAATAATGCAGAATAAGTCCTCGATTTACGTGATTTAAAAATAAAAATTAAATTTTATATAATCCAGGACGAAATTCAAGACTCTGATTCCAAACGATCTGCAAACGTTACAAAAGCAGTGAGTAACGATATTGCATGCTACGTTTTAATTTATGACGAAAAGAGAAGGGGGAGAAATATTTAATTAATTTATTTTCACCTTTGCTTCGAAACTAGGACAAAAAAATGCTAAATTTTATGGATTTCTCGACTCACGCAAAAGCCTTCGGTGCCATCAATCGCGTGCTTCGAGGACGACTTACTGCATTTAGTATCACGCTAGCTATATTTGCGTCGTTATCTTCGTTCGTGATAAAATCGCGTTTTTTTTTTCACCTCAACGCCTGAAAATGTTTTGCTTGATTTATCGCGATATCAGATGCGTTTCAGAATTTTATAGGTCGAGTTATGGCATTTTTTTCTAAATCGAACCAGCCACTCTTGTATTATTTATTCGCAGACGGTTCGAATGAAATTTATTTAAATATAATGAGAGGAGATGATCTTTCATTACGTGACGAAGATTTCGCAATGGAAAAAGAATACGTTTACCATAAATCGTGCGGACATGAAGCGTGTGCAGGTTCATGGTCGCGGAACTGGTCGATAAAAAACATTCAAGGTACTCGCTTAAGAAATAAAGGACACAGTTTTCTTCCGCGCCATTTTTGCCCTCGACAATTGACTCGACGAACAACCATTTACGTCACAGATAATTAACAGTTATCCAAGTTTCGAACTACTCCCTGCTTCGCGTGTCGATGTTAATTAATCATTTTTAGACCTAATTCAGACTTCGTTTTTTTTTTAAATTTCGTTGGTATTCAACCCTTTGCACTGGGATGTCGCCTCTGAGGGAACTGATTACAAAGGTTAGAAACTTATTGCAACTTTTTGAAAAACGCGTATTTGCCCAAAGTTTTCTATTGAAATGGAAATTTTTTGTTACTGGTAAATTGCTTGATAATTATTTCTATTGCTAATTCTGCCAGCAATGGAAAATTACTGGGCAAACGTCGAGTGCAAAGGGTTAACTTCATCCGTCTTCTGTAATTTTTCCATCGCGAAGTTGAACAATTAATTATGAAATTATATTTTAAAAATTTCGTTTCAAACTTAACCCTTTGCGCTCGACGTTTGCCCAGTAATTTTCCATTGGCAGAATTAGCAATAGAAATAATTACCAAGCAATTTACCAGTAACAGAAAATTTCCATTTCGATAGAAAACTTTGCGGAAATACGCGTTCTTCAAAAAGTTGCAATGGAATAAGTTTCGAACTTTCGTAATCAGTTCCCTGAGAGGCGACATCCGAGTGCAAAGGGTTAATGGCTGCTGTTTGTAACAGATTTCAGTCACCTCCCTTTCGTTCTTGCATCGACAGACGAAAGTTGAAAGATTCTTTTCATTCAGAATGTTCGTATTATCACGTGTTGGCTTTTAAATAGAACGGAAACATCGACGCGTAGGAAATAAAAGCAGGTTACCGCGATTATTCAACGACACCAGCGTCGAAACTGAAAAAAATGGCCGAAAAAAAGTTGTATAACAATTTTAATCCTCGACAGAGTACCAGGAATTTATTGCCTGCATTTGAAATATATTTTTTAAACGACTGCAAGTGTGGATATTTCTAATTGAATAATTTATAAGTCTTTCTACTAAGTGTTCGATTAAGAAAACAAGTTGTAGAACTTCATCTAAAGAGTAATATGAACAAGTCTGACAGAGAATGTCAATTCTATCAATATTTTTTAATGAACCCAACGAATAAGTTAATAACTCTGGTAATTCTCAGAATTATACTGAGATACTAAAAAGAATAATTGTTCGATCGTGATACCTGTTATCTTCCCTACAATACACTCCATGAAAGTAAAATAATGTATCACTGATGCCATTAAAAAATATCGTAATTAAAATATCTCCATTCAACTAACGACTCGTCGATGCAACTGCTGGCAAATACTTTTCTTTGCACGATATGATAAATTGCAAAAAGATACAATAATCTAGGCCGTTGTTCGAAGAAACGAGCGACAAGGAGCATCTCTGTTTTGCAAATGATATTATTGGTGCATAAAAATGTGAAAAATTATTGGCAAACGATTATTTAAAGCACCATAAAACCGTGCTCACGGCCACTTTTTCTCAGTCAACGCACTGTTCGCGATAAAAACAGGGAGACGCGTAAATGCGTAGGCTGTTTATCGAAGTTTGCCTCGCCTACGAGCAAATTTCTATCCCTGTGTCGCAATTGTGCGTAGATCGAGGCTCTTGGACGCGGAGAGCCGCTTAATTTACGACATTTTCCGGTACCATCCTCGTCAACCATCCTCGCGATCGTAATCTCCGACTGCATGTTAAGTGAACGGTTCGAAAACGGATGGCGAACTTACGGTTTCTAGGAAACTGCGTACCGATTTTCATTCAGCTCGTGAACGGTTGGAGAACGTCAAACGTGGCGGACGAGCATGCGAGCAGCGATTTTATTTCTGTCGTCGAGATCTCTGTTTTACTGCCATAATGCGCACGCAAAACACAGGCTGTGGACTTGGAGGTTCGTCCGCGAACTGTCCTTGCGAGCGTCCTCCAAGCGTGGTGGTCGAACTTGGCTTCACCAAGCATCAACGTGTCCATGTTCAATTATTGTTCGCATCCGCGAGCCAAATTCTTTGTTCGAGATGGCAAAAGGATGAGCAATTTTGTGGAACGATTTTTAGAGCCATCGTTCAATCTTTGCGATCGACGCTTTCCCAGCAATTTTCTGTTGCTGGTGAAAGTTGGCAATAGAAACTATTATCGAGTAATAAACAATTTCTATTTAAATAGGAAACTTTGGAGAAATATGCGTTCTTCAAAAAGATTGCAATGGAATAAGTTTTTAACTTTCGCGATTAGTTCTCTCAGAGGCGACATTCGAGGGCAAAGGGTTGATATTCGAGGATGGTGATCGTTATTTTGAATGGTGAGTATAAATTGAAAGAAACATTTGCGATGAGTTGATTATTCAACGTTCTCGTCTTGGAGTTTCGTTTCTGAAATGAATAAATAATACATTGGAGGATCGTTTATATGAAATAAGATCTGGCAGGGAATAAACTGATTCATGAAACTAAGTTGTTCATGAGAGAAGTTCATCCGGTTCTTTGTAACACTTACGATTAATTAATTCACGCTAACGGCACATTTGCATAAGTAAATTGCTCAGCTAGAGCTCAATGGTATAAGCAATTTAAGATCATTTCAATGTCACGTGTGTACACATTCGCTGTATTTCATAACTGATTTTGATTAATTAACATTAAGAGGACTGATAAGTGGCTAGAATTAATATCTATGGTTCGTAGATTTTTGTAACCTCAACTGTGTGTATCATAACATGTATACGAGATACGTCGTATTTGTTTTCAAGGTTCGAACCGCTGTAGTAACTCTTAACACCCTTCAGAAGAGTCAAAAAAAGCTGAAAAAGTTAATATCCGTTTACGATAACGAAGTGGTGGCAGTATTGCAGATAAAGTTTAATCAGATACAAGGATACAAGCATTATGCAAACGCGTTATACTGACGACATAGAAAGTCTTTGCAGCGTAATAATAATTACACGCGACTGTCTATAAAAATTAATCTACGACGGCCATTGCACGCACCGTCGTACGAAACCGTTTAACGCCAATTCTTTTTTTCGCTCAACGAAGGTAATCCTGTTCAAGCTGTTGTAACGAACTAGTTTTTGCTGAACGATAAGAAACACTGGCTCTGCTCCACATTGCCGATCGTAGAAAATTCCGTCATTTCAGTAAATATTATTTACTGTGTGATAACTGCTGTCGTGCGAACGTTTTTAAAGTTAGGGCTACTGCGAATTCACATCAGCGAGAATAAAGTGCAACGAATATCTTCAGAACGAGCATCGCGTAAAAAATAAAACTGAAACATAACAGTTTTCCTTTTTTCAGTCTTTTATGTCGATTTATGTCGACAGTTATTGCAATTATTGCACCGTGAATAAAGAAAAAATTAGAGAAATATTTTAATGACTCTGCTAATGGCTGGATAGTGTTAAAAAAACTGAATATTTTTATAATGTCTCGATGGGTTTTATCGATCCATATTTTGCCTAACCTTGGAAGGAAACGCAACCGGTTCAAGACGAGCCTTGAATCTTACGAATACGGCAGAGCATTTTGCGATGATTGTATCGCACAGCAACCTGTGA
Organism: Xylocopa violacea; assembly: GCA_963969225.1. Taxonomy (NCBI): domain Eukaryota; kingdom Metazoa; phylum Arthropoda; class Insecta; order Hymenoptera; family Apidae; genus Xylocopa; species Xylocopa violacea. The sequence continues at coordinate 31,603,395 of CAXAJV010000004.1, forward strand.
AAGGAGGAATTCATGAATAAAAATGAGGAAATGAATATTCAACTAACATTCCACGAAAGTACTACACACATTGTGTTAAACTGTCCAATAATACATTTCTGTAATTGCCTTAATTGCTGACAAGGGTAATTAAATTACTTACGTTTAAACGATCGAGGCGAACGAAAATTCCTACCATTTGGCGGCTGTTCGTGGCTAATTCCAATGAAATATAAAATATTAACAATTAACTTACACGATATTATGTCGTCACAGAGTGAAGAACACGATTAAATACGAAAATCGTAAGGTTTCAAAGCGGAAATGTGGTAACGCGTTAACTTTTCGTTGTGCGTGTAATAGATTTCGAAATTTGAAAGTTAACTCTCCTCTTCTAAGTGGAAACGTATATTTTTGTTATCGTATATCGTTAAGATTTCTATCTCTGGTTTCCGAGTATATCCACGCGTGTTATTTAAATGAAAAAATTCACAACTTTTCGTCGATTTATCACGAACCTGTCGAAAGTGCCAGATGGAATTAATATATTGTCTCGACGCAACAGTTATAATCAGATGAAATGCATGTCTCAAAAATTTATTTTCGCAGCAAACCCAATAAAACAGCCCGCACGATTTTTACGTAACTGATGTCGTTTGGTGGAATATAAAACAAGGAATGACGAATCACGATAAAACGATGTTCACGTACGTCACCGTGCCCTTACGTAGATGGAGTCGACGAGCCATAATCGCACGTACGTTCAGTTGAACTTTAACCTTTATTTCATACCGTCAGAGTTGTAAGTAACCTAATTTAAACGACGGAAACGTGTTAGGTCGAAAGATAATATATTCCCGCTCACGATAATTAAAGTATCGAACTGAAACAGATCGTGAAATCTAATATGGCTAATTATCAAAAAAATTACTATACTTTGCATAGTGCAGATCCATCGAGTACACGCGATCTGTTTTAACTAGATGATTGTAATGGAAGATGGTAATCAATGACAAATTATACTTTTTTTTTTTTCACCAATAAACGACAAAATGTGAAAAATTGTTATTTCATTCATTTTAATTCGCGCTTCGTGGCATATTGGTTTCTTCATTACTGACAAATGTCTGTAATAAGTGTGAGATTGTAGAGATTGTTCGGATTTTTTTAATTAGCACGCTGGAGGCAGAAGAAAAGATACGTCACAGTAATTTCATGTATCGTGACGATCAGGAATTATTTAATATTTAAACGCAATTCTTAGAAGCTATCATTATATCGTAAATTTAAATATTAATTTCGATTAATTTTGCACCAGAAAGCTTTGTATATGCATTTTTGTGCGTGTTTCAGCAAGGAGTTAAAAATTTCCCTTTAGAATCTCCGTAGCCATTTTTTTACGAAACCTTTATGCTTCTGCAAGCACTGTACGCGTAAAATTCAAGCTTCTTTTTCTTCAAACGTCAATTCGAATCGCTTGGCACAACATGACACTCTTTTAATATTGAATTTCTATTTGTTTGTGTCAAATGTCAACGAAATAAGTATCAAAGAGGATATAGCAAGAGCTATAAATGTATCGTTCGATCGACAAGCTGTAAACAAAGCAAAATCGAGTAGAAGTTGCGTCTTGTTAATGAATTAATTATTATTATTAACATGTTCAGAATTTTCTATTAGAACCTAGCCATTTTACGGATACGATTCACATGGTTGGCTGTGAACAATGGGATACTTGGAATATCTTTGTAAAAATTAGCACGTTTCATTTTTTTTCTGTACAAAGAAACAGTAACGTGGATCGTGTGCAACAACGGACGTTTATTTTCTAAGCAAGTAATTAAAATTTAATAATTGCAAGTCTAATTCAAATAAGGGTGTGCACGTCTTCGCTTATATCTTATCGAGTTTTATTTATTCCATAAAATACCGTTATCTTCAAGGAGCATCTGTTTTCTCACTCTTGCAGCGAAGTGCTAAGTAATCTGATTAGTATGTTTCACACAGCTAATAGCGAAATGTTCTACTCTTCAAAAAAGCAAACGCGTCATTCTTTGGCGCCGCAAATGAAAACACACTACTCCTCTAATCTTATATGCCAACTCACTATTTCATAAGCTATAGTTATCGTCATTACCTTTTGTAAATATCGACTCGCCTCAAACGTCATAGAGCAGCTTTCATATTCAGAATTCAACACTTCACTAGACTACAAACCACGCACCTTGCGAATAAAACTTCCCTTCAGATTTTAAAACGCACAGAAATGCGTACGCAAAGCTTTCTGGTGCAAAATTAATCGAAATTAATATTTAAATTTACGCGTTGTACTTGATTCCTCCGACTCCAAGTTAATAACGACACCCGCTACTTCTCGCGGCTGCAAAGTGTTACTCTTCGCTAAACAAACGAGAGAAACGTGACGCATTTCGTATCGTGGCTAAACATTGAAACAAAATACTGACCTATTCAACCTGAGAAGTGCTCATGGAACCGGCAAGTGAGAAAAGAGTTTCGCAAGAAGAGAACAGAAATATTCAGCTGAGATGACGCGGTTTCCAAACCACGCGGCTGGCGAGAGTAAAAAGAAAAGTCGATAATCGCTGGACGAACATTGCGATTCGCGATCGAAAAAATCGAACGACGCTACGATTCGAGAGAACAGGTTACATGGGGTGTTACAACCATGGCGAACGGTGGGAGTAGCGCGTCCAGAAGGGCGACTAGCGATGAGGAACGCCTCATCGCGGCCGTGATTTTCTGTGATCGCTCGCGCCACCCGTTTCCATTCCCGTCTGTGCGGTTACTTCGAGCTGGTTCTCGTGGGATCTGCGCACAGTGTCGCGTCCAACATTCGCGTTGGCTAACGGGAAGACGCTTCGTCCGTTCGTGCGATTCGAGAAGTCGCGGAGACACCGCGTCGGGCCTTCCAGGACGAGTTTGAAAGCGATTAGGAGAAGAAGGACCTCTCGCGTTTTATGGAACAGTTCGATCCAGCTTCCGTGTTCGACAAGTGACCACCTGGGACCAGTCTGTGACACGAGTGAGTGGACATTGTCGATGGCTAACGTTCGTATTAGCTTTTACAATAGAACCGCGTGTAGACATTTTCTTGGGACGAGTGTGCTCTCGTCTGGAGATATCGATTGAGGAAAGAGTCCTATTTATAATATCTACCCTCCATTTGATCGCACTCGTGCTTATCTACAGTGTCTTGTTGCGGGTTGTTTACTTTTATGCGAGAGTATTTGTTTTGGAGTCAACGCGCGTATGCTTGTTTTCAATTACGATTTTAGAGTGCCTTAAGATACCAATTTTTGCTGGACGATTTTTACAATTCACAAGTGGCCGCGCGAAGGCCATTGGACGTGTTCGATAGTCCGATTACAGAAGTAAGACGAGGAACGGATGGAGATGTTTGAATTTGTTAACGACACCAAGGTTACCGGGATTCATTCATAAAACCGCGTTTTTATCGCTGCAACAGCCGCGCGGAAACGTTTTACGACCGTCGAGGAATTAACGAGCGCGACGCGTGTCTAAGGGCGAACGAAAACCGTTTTACGAGCACGTGATCGTAACATTTTTAACCCTTTGCACTCGACGACTTTTTTCGTTCGTGCAGCGTCTTCTCCATCGCTGATTTCTTCGCGAATGCAATCGATTTCGTTTCGCGACAGTCGAAAATCAATTTCATCTTCACTCGAGCTAATTTCACCTTTGAAATCTATTTCTGTGGGGCTTCTAAACTTCGAATCGGTCGATGAGGAACTCGAGTCGTCGTATGAAACGCAATGGCGACTGAGAGTCGCCTCTCGAGCGCAAAGGGTTAAATCACCCGCGTGAGAAACGGACTTCGTTCCAGACAGAAGCGCATGGATGCGATAACCTACACATGGGAAACAGTTTTCGATCAAATAGCACTTGGTCGAGGAAATTCGTAGCTTTAATTCGAGTAGAACACGGCGGGAAATTTAATTTCGAATAATCGCGCGTGAAAACGATTCGAATGAATTGAGCGTGTGTAAAAAGAACGATTAGATTCCAGCTGTAAGAACAAGAAATCGAATTTTTAGTTTATCAGTTTTCTTTTTATTTATACGCACGATTTTATTTATTCACTGACAAGAAAGTATTTTCGATGTTCGCACATAAATAGCGTTGTGATTGTTTGTTTGTTGATTCTTTCCTTTTGACGTTTGACATCGATCACATTTAGGTTTGTTTACAAGCATATTGTGCGCAATTTTGTTTGTAGCTGCTAGTTTATTCTTTATATATAATAAGTGTGTTCTATTTCACACTATAAAACCGAAGATACTTTCTTGCCAACCAAATAGTTGCATAAGCACTTTTGATACTTTTTTGTTTAAATTTGGATCAAATAATATGGGAATTAATAAGGCTACACGTGGGAATTAGCAACGCCAACTCGATTACAAAGAATGAAATTATATATCTGTTTGGAATTATGAATTCATAGAATCTATAAAAAAAAGTAAAGAAGTAACTACTTTATCATTATTGTCAACCTCCACGATCTCGTATTGCTTTGTTTCGAGATATAACGCAATTTAAAATCCATGAACGTTATCTATATAACACATCAACAATAAGGTCAACAGTAAAGACTGCAGGAAAACTTTGTGTCTATTCATTTCCTTGCGATACACTTGCGATAAAATGAAATAGTGCAAATCGTTTTTCCTCGTACACTCATGACAACTATTACAAGCCAATAACTTCTAACTAATGGAAAAATCCAGTTAATCCTACATTTTACGTAACTACAAGTAAACTTGTTTAATTAATTGAAAGCATACGGTCAGTTTAACTTGATCTCACTGAAGATCGACTCACTGAAAATCGACTCATAGCCTATTTTGAGCATTAGAAATGTGCGTGTATAGTTGTGACCTAAGTTGCGTAATATGTCGTATTTTTGGTATTATATACATATATACTAAAAATACGATATATATCACGCAATTGAGGTCGAGCAACGGTTCTCGTCTATAACATGTTAAATAATTTCTAAGTTATAGGGAATTGCTCGGAATATTGGCCTTGATACTATATCTAGAGATCGTTAAATCGATCAGATCTATTTCGTATCATAGAAACAACATTTCTACCAATATACAAGACTTAATCATACAACAAGATAAATACTTTCGACTTCATATCTCATATTTGTACAATGCAGTGTTTTTACGATGCAATCTTTGTTATCCTCAAGGTCACTCTGCAATGCATAGTTTCCGTCCTTGTTACGTCATCTATTGCTTATATTAACTTTATTTTCGGTTTCTTCCGATATGTGACGCAATTCCGCTATGTATTTGTATATACAGACTGTTCTTTTTGACGATGGTAACATTTTGAACCTATCTGTTAATCTTAATGAAAAAACATTTCGAACAAATGGTAGTCCATTAATTAATACTAACGTTGTATCAGTGCATTAAATTCATATTCAGGCAATGATGAATTCGAACGATATGAATGGTCAGAATCTTCATTTTCCAAAAAATGGCGTCAAGGCAAATTTGACGATGCGCTATTTTCGTGAAAGTCATCACGTGGAACGAAATAAAATAAACATGAAATCGCGAAGTAGGTGAACGAAACGAGAAAACTGAGAAAGGTGAATAGCAATAAATTCTGATTTAACCGCGCAAAAAGCGGCACTAACGACTCATTATAATTAATTCTGTTACGGTAGTAGTTTCGTGATTTTCTAAAAAAATTGAATGCCACTGTATACATTCAGATTCAAGCACCAAATTGCGAATAACTCTACCTGCATTACCTTTCGAGCACAAATACTTATTATGGATACTTAAAGAACGATAGAAACGTTTGAAAAAGTGTCATCAGTGATAATTATGAGCAAATGCTACATTTCCTATCTGATAGAGATTATGCCTCGCGGGCTGGCTAACATTGAAAAAATAATAATTACTAAATTTGCATAAATTATAAATGGTTACATTGTACTGGTATTTAAAATTTCAATTTTAAACAAAGAGAGAAAGAGAAGAACAGTTTAAAAACTTCTTTGAGGCTCCACAAGGTTTAAATTCAAGATGAGCAACGAATGTGAGCAAATTCTTTCAAATTCATTTGAAGTCTTTTTCTTCGCTTGAGAAGCCATTTGTTGCCTTCAGGCAAATTTTCTTTCCATTAATATTTCATTCTAATTAACTGATAACGTTAATCAATCAAGACATAGAAGCACTCAGACAAAAGAAACAAACAAAAAAAGATCAATCAGGCTTCCGATCGTGTCATTCGAATATGACAAAAATGGTCACTCTATGATAAATTAATGCTGTGAAAGGGTTAAGCAAGTTGTTTTGCTGGGTTTGCTGTCAATTAATCTAATTCTCCGATTTCTAACCCTGTGTCACTACCTCCACTGCTTTCATTCTTGTGGTAGAACTTCGAAATTCAAAGTCTGTTGATGAGAAATTGGAATAATCGCCACATGAAACGCCATGGCGACTGAAAGTTGCCTCTCAGACGCGAATTAACAATGTAGCAATGTTTTTCTTGAAGAATTGTAACAAATTTCCAGAAAAATTGTATGTATGCCTGATGTTTGAAAGATTGGAAGATGGTATTCCCTTTGCCCATTATGGCGGCCATGTGTACAAGGTTCTTATCTGTTCCCTTTGGATTTGATTTTAACCCTGAAGACGGCTTCCCACGGGATACTTCCAAGGACCAATTTTGTCCCTCTGGATGAGCTCTATCTTTTTGTATAAAAAAATTGGGGGTCAACCGTTGCTATTCATTAATTCTTGGGCTCTTTAGCAATGGCTTCCATTGCTACCCCTTCCTTTTATATGAAGTTTACCTTAATTTTCGACGGGATTGCGAAAATTGAAGGTGAAACTCTGGATTCCACTGAAATTTAGCTTAATTTCATGTTTAAGGTAGGCTGCTCTTCGAGCTGGAGAAAAAATGAATATCAACAACGAAAGTCAAATTCTATAAAACAAAAGTAAGTTTTAAGGTTTGGTTGATCGTTTAAGAAGCTAGTTTTGTCCAATTCCGTGATTGTAATTCCTACAAAAATGCTTGTAATAAAAAAGCTGAAGATTCGAAATTGCTGTGCGAAGAGTGTCACTCATGATATTATTAGCACGTGTTGAAGATGTCATAAATCACGAAATTTCCTACAGCACAGTAATACAATAACAGAATTTATCGACGAGGCAGACAGAAAAAATGAAGAAAGAAAATAACTTGTTGAAGTTTAACGTACTTATGTTATCTCAGAAAAACATGAATGAAAAATGCTATTGGATATATAGAATTCAACAAGGTAGCGTAAGAAATAATGAGAAACAACGTTTCAATGTCAGTACGCGTGCCTGAAGATTACCCTTATGTAATGAATAACGTAGTACCTCGCATGTTCGAACCAGTTTTGATATACGTGTCTCCTCATTAATAATCGAGTAATTTACGAGATCATAGTTAAGATTATCTAACCTAACTGCATCGCATTGCATTATATATTATAATCAATATATTTTAGTGTAAACATTCAGCCTTATCGCAACGTAACAAATCTAATACAGACGGCTAAATTGTAAGCAAGACGAAGACGCTTAACATGTTAATAAAGTAAAAAATAAATGATTGCAAATAACCAATGATTTTCATGCGAAATATGTAAACAAAGCTATTACTCTATGTTAAACAGGAATCATCTGAATCAGTCATAATTTTTTCCGTCTTCGTTTACAGCAATGTTACCTTTTTTTTGATATCCAACGTAATTGATCCGATTCATAATTGACTTGAATAGGTTACGCGTGGAACATGACGAGCCTATTTCGTACGTGTACAAAGAAAATTATAGCTTACTTACAAATGTTTTTGTTGCGTCATTAATTACAGTTCTTGTTTCAAATTGTACAGTTGATGTGGATAAAAAAAAACGTCTTGTCACGTTTCTCGCTCAAAAAGAGGAAAGACAAAAGAAAAGGAAGATCATCTACTTGAGTACTCCTTCATATTTCTGCTTGTAATACAGAATTGTTAACCTAACCGAGTTTGATGCAGCTACAGTATCTAAACTGTTGTATCTAACTGCACAATGCAAATATACTGTTACTTTTAATATTATCTGTCGATGACTCTCGAGACATATTTTTTCCTACAACTGCAATCAGTCGATTTATATGACTTAAAAAAAAATTTTTAATATAATCCAGGATGATTAGCTGATCTCGAAGCCCAAGACCCACGTCTTGAACGATTTGCGAAAATTACAAAAGCAGTGAATAGTGATATTTCATGCTACCCTTTAACATATGAAGAAACGAAAAGTGCTAAAAGACAATTAACAGAAGTGGTTCGTCCATTATCTATTTTACTTTTACCTATGCTTTGAAACTAAAACATATTTTTTGCCAAAAATGTTAGATTTTCTGCTTTCCTCGACTCACGCAGAAGCCTTCGGAACCAATTAATCGCGTAATTCATATAGTTGCACAACAGAAAAAGAAATACTGTTGCTACAGTAAACCAAAATATTTATCCTTAGCTACATTACATAAAACAAGTTCAAGTATATAACTCTCCAAGAAAATGATAATTTTATGCTTACATAAAAGTGATGAAGTAAGCGAAACAGTCGCGTTGCCGTAGCAAAGACAGTGGACTTAAAGTTCATATTTCAAATGTCGCATTATCGGCGGCAACGAAGTGCAAAGTGTTAATGCAAAGCGTTAATTATGCGAAACGTATAGTTATTAATACGAAAGAAATTAAAATGGTGGTTCATTTAAAAGGGCGATGGATGTGTCGCTGTATTCTATCTTAGTCTATCTTAATTAATATCGTACGATAAAGATTCGTTAAAAATATACGAAAACAACAATTGTCCTCGTACTTTTTTGCCTAACGTCGCGTCTAATTAAGAGGCGCAGCAACTGAGCGAGCTGTTATTCAGGAAACAAGCAAAGTGGTCGATAAACTGCTACGCTACGATCACCCAGCCAGAGAACAATGAGATTAATGGGAATTACCCGGGAAGTATGTGAAGAAAACTGAACAAAAAAGGAAGCCGCGGCCGATAAACGGGACCTTAATAAAATGTACATGCGATGTAACAAATGAACTCGCGATTCTATCAGCTATTAATACACGGAGAGTAGTCAACGTGCTTTTATCTTCTGCTTATGCGACATATAATTCCCTTAAAACTATAGAATTGCATAATACTCGTTCCCACATAATAAATCTGTATTGTCGCGAAAACTGACGCGTGGCAATCGATAAAGAAAGCCAAACAGTTAATTGTAAAACGATCATCGACCTCTCAGATCGCCCCATTAAATTATCAAAGCTTACGACGCTTCAAATTCTTTGTCGCAGGTCATCGAAACCCTTCAACGAGCAACGGAACGAGGAAACGGAGCCTGGTACCGACCACAGATGTCCCAGAGTCCCGTCTGCGTTCTCCATATTCACTCTGCCCGCTGACTTCACCGCGGGACCAACGAAGAATCGAAACCTCGAAAATGGGTAACGCCCCTTGAGACACCGATCGAGGAATCGCCGGAAAGCGGTCGAAACGCGAGTCTCGATGGTCGTATAGTTGACCAATTCGAAGGTTGCTAATCCTTAGCACTGATTCGAGCCCCGACGATGTGAAGACATGCTACTTACCAACCCCCTAGAGATAAGACGCTAAACGACAACGAAAAAACGGTTACCCATTGACTCCCGCTGTCCATCAGATCGCAGGCTGCCCGCGAAGCACGTGGCTCAAAGTTCACGAGAATCGATGAGACTCCTTCGTGACGAGCGACTGACCTCGTTTAGAACTAGCGGTTAGATAACGCGTGCTTCATTGGTACCGACTAACACAGGCTACAGTGAGAGAAAGACGGCTCGGTCCTCGCGATGTATCACAGAGTGGTGCTCCTGGCCCTGCCAAGGGCTCAGGCGATCGACATCAACTTCAACGACATCAGGTACGAGGTGAAATCGGGTCTGCGGGGTCCGAAGAAGCAGGTCCTGAAGGGTGTCAGCGGGACGTTCAAGTCTGGCGAGCTGACGGCCATTATGGGTCCTTCCGGTGCCGGCAAATCGACTCTGTTGAACATCCTGACTGGGTTCGAGCAAAACCACTGGAAGGGGCAGATAGAGTATGTCGGCGAGAACGGCGAGCACACTTGGAACGAGTACAGGAAACAGTCGTGTTACATTCAGCAGGACGACAACCTGCACCCTCTGTTCACCGTGTCGGAGATCATGTGGATGGCGACCAATCTGAAGATCGGCAGCTTGAGCCGGAAGGCGAAGGCGATGCTGATAGACGACGTGCTGGAGAATTTGGACTTGATCAAGACGAAGAATACCGCGTGCAGTAACTTGAGCGGGGGCCAGAAGAAGAGGCTGAGCATAGCGTTGGAATTAGTGGACAATCCGCCGGTGATGTTCCTCGACGAGCCGACCACTGGCCTCGACTCCCTGTCCTCTTACCAGTGTATCAGTCTGTTGAAGAGCCTGGCCAAGGCTGGCAGGACCATCGTCTGCACAATTCATCAGCCCAGCGCCATCCTCTACGAGATGTTCGACAACGTGTACCTCCTGGCGCAAGGTATGTGCATGTACGAGGGGGCTACGATCAACACGATCAGCTACTTCGCCAGCATTGGCCTCCACTGTCCCAAGTACCACAACCCAGCCGACTTCATGATCGAAGTGGTGAGCAACGAGTACGGGAACTTCACCGACCATCTGGTCAGTCTGGCCAGCAACAAGGAGAAATGCTGGCGACTGGACACGCCGCAAAGTACGAAGGAAGAGTCGTCCGATTGTAACAACCAGACGAAGGCGACCGTGCTGATCCAAGCGCCGTCCGAGTTCAACAGGTTCTTCGTGTTGATGAACCGTTGCATGACCCAGGTGTTCAGGGATTGGACGATGATCCATTTGAAGATAATCATGCATCTGTTAGTGGGTGTCTTGTTAGGATTACTGTTCTCTGGCTGTAGCCAGGACGGCAGCAAGGCCATCAGCAACGTCGGATTCATGGTGGTCGGCTGCGTGTACCTCGCCTACACCAGCATGATGCCAGCGGTGCTCAAGTTACCCTCAGAGTTCCCAACGTTGAGGAAGGAGAGGTTCAACAACTGGTACCAGCTGAGGACCTACTACATAGCCTTGTTGATCACCACTATACCTCTGCAGGTGGTGTTCGCCCTCGCCTACAGTTCACCAGCGTACTTTCTCAGCCATCAGCCTACGGAGGTGAACAGGTTCCTCATGTACTCCTTTGTGTTCACCCTGGTCGCGCTTCTCGCGGAGAGCTTCGGCTTTCTGATTGGCACCGTGTTAAACGACCCGGTAAACGGGACGTTCTGCGGCGCCATTCTGACGTCCTCGCTTCTGCTGCTGTCCGGATTCTTCGCTCTCTTGAAGTACACGCCGACCATACTCTACTACGTCAGCTACTTGAGCTACTTCAGGCACTCGTTGCACGCGTTGGTCCACGTCATATACGGTTTCGGTCGCGAGAAGATACCTTGCCCCAGAATATACTGCCATTACAGGTTGCCGGAAGTGCTGATGACAGAGTTCTCGATGATGGACGGCAAGTACTGGGTGGACATCCTCGTGATATTCTGTAACTACTTGTTCTTCAGGACGATCGCCTATTGGATGTTGAAGAGGAAACTGTCCACGGTTTGAGAGTGGCCGCGTTTACTGTCGTACTAAGAGTTAGCTTTAAGGGAGCAATCCGATTTTTCTATTGGCTGTGCAACGACGAGTGTGACATGTGAATCAGCGTGTTTGAGAGCGCGATAGTTTAATTTCCACGCCAATTATCGACCTTTCATTTTCAATGCCATGGACGAACGTGTTTCAACTATCCATGGTGGCTCGGTTTGTAAGTTTGTAGTTGGCGAGGACTGTCATTAGAATCGTTTCCTACCCATTATCATAGTCGACGTATCGTCATTCTCGAGGCTAGAACGCATAATTTGCGACATATTTTCGTTATTAAAATCCAATTCGAGGCCCGATATGGAAGCTTCGTCTACAGTGTCGACAAATTGTAAGTGTCGACGTTGTAACTAGTTAAAATATATAGAAAATGAACTCTGTAGATTCCATATGAAGGCAAACAATCGATTATTGTTACAAAACGGTGCGTGGTTATTGTGAAGGTGTCGTTGAAATAAAAACAAAGAAGAAAGAAAAAATCATTGGAACGTATGCTTCCTGAAAACGTTGAAAATCTGTATTACAAACCTTTGCAGGTCGACGACATTTCTATAGCCTTTACAGCAGAATGGTTAAAAATGATCCGGGACGAATACAGTATCGTAGACGGTACCCTCCGACGATTAAAAAGTATACCTTAACGTCTAAACGTATCTACACTATGTATATGTTCTCGTATCTACGCATAAGTAGGCGGCTGATTAACAAAAACTTAAAACGAGACGCACTTAAATAGAGAAAAAAAAAATAAATCATTAAAAATGACAAAAAAGAAACTAGTAAAACTTTCTGATGGTTCGTGTATCGTCTAATACTGGGAGCGTGTAATGTACAAACGGAAGCCCGAGTGAGAAAGAAAAAAAAATCTACGCGCGTCAAGCGAAATGGCGGAAATGAAGAAAAAAAAAAAAAAACATTAGATAAATACAAACGAAAGAGAAACAAGCCGCAGACAGGCACAACACCGTGATTATGGAAAAAATGGCACATTTATTATATTATTAGTGATAATAATATTACTAGTGATAATTATACAATTTTTTTCTTTCTCAAACGATATGCTCTCGACGCACACTCTCTTTTTTTCCTTTTTCTCCCTTTACCTCTCTCACCCTCTCTATACCTTTCTCACACCCATGCACGCATTTACACGCACGCAAACACTCTCCGTCTCTCTTTCAATATATGTATAATATTCAGCTCGTGCTTCATTGATGTTAATTAGAAATCGCGTCTTGATTTTGATCAACAATCGTAATGCATGCTGAAAAAAATGATCGTCCGATCATCCCCTTAAGGCCCGGTGTCACGCGAATTAGCCAGGCCAGGCCTACGTACACTCTCTTTCTTTTAATTACATATTATACAATAATGTTTCGTTAGGTCTAATATACACGGTGTGATTCTTCACTCGTCGACGATCGTGTCCTGGGCAAACGGGAGCAGTCATCAGCGTTGCCGTTCGACCGCGCGATTATTATTAATTAATAAACCCTACCAGCTTCCTCCATCTTCGAGCTTCAACGAAACGCCATTTTCTTTTTTTTTCCCGTTTTCCTTCCTTTCCTATTTTATCGTTCGCTTAACGAGCGATTCACGATCGGTCGCGTCGATCGTTGCTTCGTAACCGCGAGTCTCAGAGTTCGTCCAACGACGGACGCAACTTTGAAATTCGCGGTGGCGTGAACAGGAACGTTCGAACGCGATCGTCCGTCGATCGAGGCTCGTGTATCAACAAAGAGATCTCGCGGATTAGACGCGCTCAAAAGAAAGAGAAAAGGCTCGAGGAAATGGAAACCAATGTACACACGTCGCGGAGAAAATTGAACGAAAATATTGATTGAAAGCGCGGAGAATTCATTTTTTCTTCTTTTTTTTTGTCGCCTTTTTTTCTTCTTTCCTCGCGATCGTCAATTTCAATTGGAACCGAGCTGGCCACTCTCTCTCTCTCTCTCTCTCTCTCTCTTCGCCTTTTCATTTTGACTATCTAAGACTATCGACAGGTGTGCCTAGCTTAGACGGGCTTACGAGCTATTTATTGTCGTTATTATTTTACATGATTACCATCGCGGTTATAAGTGCGTGACGGCATCTGTGTATGCATGGTTTTCGTCTTTATCTCCCGCGAATCGCCTCACTTCTGACACCAGTGTCGCGAATCAGCTGTTCCTCGACGATTTTCAAAGGAATCATTGCCAGCTACTTTACAAGGCTTTAATCAAACATCAATATACAAACGTCGTAGCGATCGGACGCACAACCGCTTCCTAACAGCTCTGACTGCGATCTGACAGCTTCTCGTTCTCAATCGTCTGGTCAACCACGACCGATCACCGTTTCTTTACCAGCACCAATTAACCATGCCTCTGTTTACTCAATACTCGCAAACAATATTCGTTTTCTCTCCTTGTTTCTGTATGTGTTCACGTTCTTATCGAAATACGTCGCATAACGTGATAGTTCAAGGCGGACTGTGAACGAAACACGACGAAACATGGCGACACACGACGAAAACAGGGAGAGAAATAATCGCAGATAGTCGAGGACGATCGCGTCGAGAACGGGCATGCGCACTGCGAGCTTCGTCGTTTGCGCAGTCTTCGTCGCGTCGCTACGAATCGAGGCTAACCTTTCTTTTTCCCGAGGTAATTACATTTTCGCATTTCTCGTAGCTCGTTTAAATAAGCGAATCGAAGACCACGGTTATATATCGAGTCGCGATTGCCCATTTTTTACGATAGTCCTCAACGATTGACGACAGTGAAGTTGTACACGGAAGAGAAGCGACGATTGTTTCGCGAGCGTTCGGCGTGAATCGACATCGCGCCAACTTCGTTGTAGTAAATTTTCTGTACTTACGCGTACGAACGAGATTTATAGAAATTGGAATAACGATTGACAAGAATAGGGAGGATGCGACAGGTTGTATGTAAAACGATGCAAGCATAATTAAGTCGTTTCTCTGTTAGGTTAGGATAAGGTGGAAATGCGAGAAAGGGTTGATTAACATTGCGATGCACGGATGCTTGGTTGTAGCAAAAATACAATATGCAAAAGGTAAATGATACAAGGGATGGAGAGAAGTGATACGAAAAGAATGAAGAAATGAAGAATAGATCGCCTAACTATCGAACACTAAGAAAGTTCGAACATATCTCGCGCGCAATTGTATATGTACAGTAGTAATGTACGCCTAATCAATTACCTTATTACGATTATTATTATTAATAGTATTAATTATTAATATTATTATTGTTATTGCCGTCACCAATGTGATGATGATGATGATTATTATTACTGTTGTTGTTGTTATTATTTTTATTTATTACTATAATTTATCTCTGTCTCCGCGAACGACCGTGCACGACGAGTCGTCATACTCTGTCTGAAAACATATCACGTTTTCCGCGCAGCTATATTTTTCTGCAAAGGCATATCAAAACTGTTCTGCATGGTTCTAGATAAAAAAAAGGACCATTTTCTACGCGCTTTCCCTACCCTCGTCACGTCCCCCTCTCACGTTGCCGTTTATCAATCTGTTGGCTCTCTGTCTGCTTTGCAGAGGCCATCATTGCGCGAATGAGCGAAGAAAACGTAAAATAGCCGTGAAAACTGGCTGTAGATATACTGCATCGACTCGATTCAGGATCAAGAGTGCGAATATCGACGCGAAACTTTGCCCACCCCAATCTTGATAACTCCCACAACCTTGTTATAATTTTTAAGTAATAATTCCGTTGTCGCGAATATTATCTCCAAAAGAAGAACAAGAAGAAAAAGAAGGAGAAGGCGTAAAAGATGAGGGGTCTGCGCAGAACAATTCAAAGTCACGTGGAACCGGAAGACGTACAATTCTTTTTCTCCACTTGATATGATTCTTCAATGACTCTTCTCTTTTCTTCTGTGCTGGGAGACGGAAAGAATACACGTTTGATTCCACTTCTGTGGTGACTAGGTTGCTCAGCGCAAACCTTAATCGCGCACTACACTTGGACAGGAGGTGATCGATGATTCACGGGAGATAAAGACGAGAACTTGGTTCCTCTCGTCCAAGAAGAGGGAAAAGGAGCGCTCAAGATTCAAGAATCAAGAGGAGGGCGAGGGAAATCAATGCACCTCCTGAAATGAAGATTCAACAATTTTCTTCAAGATTTTGGCGTCTCGTTCAAGATTTTTGGCGTGATTTCTTTCCACGGACCACTGGACGAATGTCGTGGCGGGTGTTGTCTGAGTAGGGCCATGCGAGTTGAGTTTAGACAAAGACTTCTCAGTCGGACGAGTTATTTTCAATTGAAGATGGTTAATGCGGTCGTCCCGACCGCTCTTGTAGAAGAAGAGGGTAAAAAATGTTGTGAGCACCGAGTAAATAGAATCGTAGCCAATTGATGTTGACGAAGAACCAGCGAACGATCATGGTTTACCAGACGACCGATAACGAGAAGCAGTCTGATCGTAGTCAGAGCTGTCAGGAAGCGGTCGTGTGTCTGATTGCTACGATATTTACATATTAATGTTCGATTAAGACTTTGTAAAATAGTTAACAGTGATTTGTTTGAAACGGCCGAGGAACACCGGATTCGCAACATTATATATATAGCGGGCAACTTCAACAAGAGTCGGGGTTGTACCGGGTAGCAGGGATCGATCGTTTCAATAAAATCTCGATCGCACTACACGCTTCTTACATCTCGAAAGAGAGGAACTATATTCCTTTGTGTCTTCTCGCTATTTATAAAAATAATTTCAAGCCGCCTTCGCGCGCGCGCGGGGAGTGGGAGGGGGTAGATGCCTCTTGATAGCACCCGCTCGTTTTCTCTTTCTTTCTATAACGTTCGCATCGACATACAGAATTCTCTCTCTCTCTCTCTCTCTCTCTCTTTTCATCTCCATCTCTCACTCCTTTTCTTATCCAGTTCTCCCCGTACGCGTCTATCAGAGTCACTAGGGAAAATCATGGATATTACCGGGTATTTTTCGCTTGCACTAGGACCACACGATACACAGCGGAGCGTTCTGCGTTGCGCGAACGCAGCATCCTTTGAACAACAACGCTCGCAAGCGACCAGGCGTCCCGGACCCTCCGTTGAACGTAGCCTGTATTACGTTCTTGGCGTAGGCCCCGACCATACGCCGCGTAATATCCTCACAAGTATTTGCTCGTACAACTGGCACGGCCGGGAAATATCCTATTATCTGTATGTTCGAGTCCTGCGAAACTTCCAAGATTCTATGACAATTTTAAGCCGTATCTACCCCTTTAACACAGGATCATACCGCCGCTGAGCCGCTGCTACTGTGGCTGCGATGGATTGTGTTGGAGCGGCGGCGGTGGGCCCTGAAACGAATCATTTTCCACGTTAGTATGCCTCCCTTTGTAACCAAATTACAAACGCTATCTCAGAATAATTAACAACAGGCATTAACAGGAATATTTACAGGCATCGCGGAGAAAGGTGGCTGAGAATGCGCGTGGGGGTGAGGGTGTGGGTGAGCTATGTGCGCCGCTAGATGACCGGGTAGTTTGGGTCCGTCTTCTGCCTTCTCCTCCTCCCTCCTCTTCAAGCACGCTGCCTTTGGGTTAAGGTTTCTTTCTACAATCGTAAAAAAAAAAAAGAACCATCAGCTTCGAACGCGTCGTTCCTCCGCTTCCATAATTAAACGAAACGTACCTCTAACTTGCTGTTCCAGCGTCATGATCACTTCTACGGCCATATTGAGGATACCCAACTTCGTCTGAGGCTTGTCCGTCTTCAGGTGCGTCATACACATTCTACCGAGCTCCTTCAGGGCCTCGTTGATGTCTCTGATGCGTATCCTAAAGATGCAAACGTCGGTCAAACAAGATACAACGAACGTTCCTTTCAAGTATCGTTTCTTCCGCAAAAAGAAAGAGACTTCCGTTGCGTTTTTCGGACACACCCGCTCGCTCGTCGGCAGGAAAATTCTTTCTACATAATAGCACGAGATCTCAGAACGCGAAATCGGTTCGATCTGGTTGGTCGTCACGCGTATACATAGAATACGGGCCAGAAAACACTCCTCGAGTATCGCTCGACGCGATTATAAAAGGGGGGGGGGGGACGGAAATGGTGTGGGTCTTCACGCGGATGGATTCACTGCACGCCTCCGTGCATTCCCTCTTACCTTTCCCTGGCATTGTTCGCCTGCCGCCTCTCTTTCTCCCTTTGCGCCTTCACGTCGGGATCGTCATCCTCGTCCTCGGCGCTCGAACAACAGTTGCGCAATAACAATACTCGATTAATCACCTGACGTGGGCGACGCGGCACACCAGGACCGAGGGGTGCGACACACGACAGCAGTGAAACCGTCTCCCGTTTCTCTCGCGAGTTGGCGCCGTTAAAAAAAAAAAAAACCGCGGGACCCGAAGGCGGTCCCCGTCGGGCTCGGAACACACGCAGTGGCCAGGCTGATCGAGTAGCGCGGTTACGGACGGAAATCAGGTTCCCGTCCTCGAGGGCCCGTATTCTTTGCACAGAGAGGAGAACCGTAGGTCGCGCGGCAAAAAACAAAGTCGCGGACAGACGTGGATCTGATACGCGCGGAGCGCTGGGTTCGTGCTGTTACCTAGAACCTGGAATTTGATGATCGATGACGACGGAGGAGGGGGAGGAATGTGAACTAGTCGAAGGGATGTGCGGGGTGGCCGTACGTGGACTCTAAACAATGGAGAAGGGATGGAGAGAGATGATCTTCGATGGATGCCGATATTCTGAAATAAACGAATCTGTACATTATACACAAAAGGATGGCCGCTGGCTTTTCTCGACGGAGTCGCGCGGGAGGCCATTTCAGAACGCGAGGCGCGTCGTGGGAGAGTCGATAAAGGATGATCAGACAGAGTTCGGTCACCGCGTTTCTGTGATGCATCTAGAACAATCGACTTCTAAAACGAGATGTGTAGCATGCCTGCATTCGGGGACCGAATCGCGGATGAATTAAAATGAGACTGATTGGGGAGGCGAGCACCATGGCCGATCGTTCCGCCTGGCCTCTCGCGTGTCATCTCTGTCCTTAACCAGAAACATTTTAATCGTCACGCTAGAATACGGGCCTCGTGTCGCGTTGAGAACGTAACACGCGGAGCATGCTGTGGCGAGCTCTCATCCGTTATCATCTCGCGATCCAACGGGTGCATGCATGAAGAAGGGGAGCCCTGGGGCAGATCGGACGTGGCGCCCCAGGGGCAGTTTCTTAGAGAGTTACAGACGGGGGATGCTTACTGCGTGTGTTCACTAACCTTTCACGCACGTTGTTGGCCTGGCGACGTTCCTTCTCGCGCACCGCTTTGGTGCTGGGATCGTCGCAGTCTTCGTCAGCGCTCGAACAACGGTTGTTTGAATACAATCGATTAGTTAAAAAATCTGCAGTGCACGGTTGCTAAACAGCTTTGCGCTAGGCGTCACCACGTCGAACGGAAATCCGTTAAACGACGATGCGCCATCGGGAGGCGCACCGTCTCGCGTTCTTCGCTCGAGGCGGGAAAGTATATGGCCGACGTGGTAACGCCGTGCTCCAACGAAAAGGGGTCACGTTCGACTGCCTCTATTTAGCTGAGCGTTTCACTACTGTCGTTTACTACGATTCGTGATCGTCGCGCCTCGATCCCAGGGACGAGCACGTATACACATCCAAGATATACTTACTATCTGCGCGATCTCTTCGTCCCTTTTCCCTGAGACGTAGAGTTGACCGTGGCCGCGCCTATCACGCCTGCCGCCGCTAGCTCGCTGCTCGATGGCTTCGTCTCGCCGCCGCTACTATCCGGCGGATCCTTTCTCTTTTCTAAAGAGACGTATTCTGTTCATTATTAATACCGCCATTTAACATTTCCGTAAGACGTCCAGTGTTGCGGTCAATCGAGCGGCGTTCGTGGAACAGAGAGAGAGAGAGAGTTTCTTTCGTCGAATTCCAGGAAAAGAAGAATCGAGGAAGCTTGAAACGTTCGAGCGACGAGATAAGTCTCTCCAAGTTCAGCCAGTCTTCGACAATGACTGACAACGTTTGGCTCGCCAGGAAACGGATCCCCTTTAAGGACCTCCCTCGACGATTAGCGAGAACGAACAACGGTAAAAAAAGCCGAAGAAAAATCCAGCCAGAGCTCACCCGGAAGAGCGACCTTCGTCCGAAAACGGCGATAGCGAGATCTCGATATTATCCTCGAGCTTTGGGCAGGCTGCTTAGTCACGGGACCGTGAAAAGTGTCCAATTACGAGCAGGAAGCGGTTCGCGGTCTCCCTGATTCAACTTCATCTCCTTAAACGCTTCTACCCGGCTGACAATTCGCTCAGCGATTCGCGTGCGCGTGTAAAAGGCTTGTTCGAACGAAAGTCACCGATTCCAGAAGACAAATCATTCCCTGGATCGCGCGCAGAAGTTCGCGTTTAACATTTTTCGAAACGCGACCGAGTCAGCCATCGGCGAGACTTGGAAAGCGTGGTCTGCGTTCTCCCGCGACGGAGAGCGAAAAACGAAGGTGATCGTGGACGCGGTCGAAGAGATTCCTAGCTACAGTAGGAGGAGAGAATCGTGCGCTCTGAATTCCGATCGCCAAAAATGGCTGCCATCGGCCAAGAGAGAAGAGCGCTGGCTGGCGCTCGCGGAGGGTCCATCGGAAAACTTGTGCATTCCATTAGCCAGCCGCGCTGGGAGAAGGATTACGCGGTGAGAGGAGGTGCACGCGTGACAGAAAGGGAAACGAGGAGCCAACGGAGGTCTCTCCGAGAATAATAAAGGCACGACGCGGTATAGTGGCCGCTTCGCGGTGATTTATCTAACGTTTCCTTATCGGGCTCTAACTCCGCCGTGGAACACCTGGGAACCGCTTCAGCCTCTCGTTTCTTTTCTGTTCTTTTTTTTTTTCCTCTCTCCTTTTTTCCTTTCTGTCTCGCGTGCTCGTTGCTCGCGGGAAAAAGTGTTTGCTCGATGATGCGACGCCGGGAATAGAAACGCAGCCATTAGCGATTGTCAAGGTGCCCCGTTGACACTCGTCATTTACGGAGAGACTTTTCACCGACGGAATTCTCTCTGTGTTCCACGAAGCCGTCGAAAGCTAAAAAAAAAGTTGATGACAGAAAAATCAGGGCGGAGAACGGTGTCTGATGCTTACTGGCATTCGTCACGGGTAACCTTTCGATTTTGATGGATCCGTCGGTGTCAGGTGTGGGCGTGAGTCCGGTGTAGGAGCCTTGAGGTTGCGTCACTGCTACAGCGGGGTGAGGACTCGTCTGTGGAGAGAAGAGGGTTGCGTTTAGTCGAGCCAATTCCTTTTTATCGAAACGATACAAGCTGAGAGCGAATTGATCCAAGTCTTACCAGATGATCCAACTGAGGTGGTGATGTGTGGGAGTAGATGGGACCGTGCGGACCAACGGGACCCAGGTGGAGGCCCAGTTGGCTCTCCGCGTGGTTCCTCAACACGTTTATGGCGTCGTCCAGTCGCTCCTCCATCCGCGTACCCTGTACCAACAGAATATCCGAAATGCGACTCGATTACACGGCTGCCTTCGACCAGACTCCTCGACATTCCCGTAGGATACAAGTGTCGAGGATGCAATTTATCGAATAATACTCTCTCGTTTGAGCATCTTTGACGCTGGTACAGTTCTGAGACGGTGGAAAGCGTGTGTGGCGGGTGGGATTCTGTTTGAAAGCTGACGGAGGCCAGAGTTGAGTGAGAGGAGTACAGCATGCCGTTAATTCTCCCACCGCGGCATTAATTACGTCGTGGATCGAAAAAATCCGTCCCTCGCGATGGGAGAATCAACGTCGTTCGGTTAGAGACGGTTAGTGCGCACGAAGAATCGGTTAATACGGCGATCGAAGGATCGTCCGAGCAAACGACGAGGTCGCTGTGTGTCTGTTCGCACGTAGCTCCGTGTCTCGCGAGAGTTCATGCGCAAAGTGGTGTTACGAACGGGGTTGTGGGTGAGAGGATCAGAAACAAGAACAAACAAGAGTGAGGGGCGTTTGGGTGGGAGAGAGAGATAGATAGATAGAGAGAGAAAAGAACTAAAAATCGGCAATCCTCACCTCGGCGTGGTCGCGAAGGAAGCCGATGGCATCGTCTAGCCTCTGCTGTTCAGGCGCCGGCTTCACACACAACACCAACGCAACAACAAAACCAAAAAAAAAAAAGAGAACAACCAAGTCAACACAACGTTCACAACAAACAAGGGTGGTAAAAAAAAAAAGAAAAAATAAAACAAAGAAAGAAAGAGAGAGAGAGAGAGAGAAAGAAAAAAATTGGTGAATAAAAGAGAAAAATAAAAACACTTAAAATGACGGTACGATGATCGACTTGAATGACTGAACGGGGGGAGGAGGAGTGTGTACGACAGAGCGGGTCTGCGACCTGGAGAACGCACGGGAACGACTAACGTTCAGTGCGCGTCGAGTGCATGCTACTTTGGTGCGAGTCCCAAGTGCAGACGGAATCTAATCGAGTCACGTTCGCCCCTGTTCGATCTCTCTTTGAACCGTTTCCGATCCTCCCCCGAGCAGAAATGAAGTCGGTGCGTGTAACGAGGGGTGCCTCTTAAGAGACTCGTTAAGAGTCGCCCACAGTGCAGACGATAAAAATAAAAAATATATATATGTATATTAAAAAAAAAGAATAAGTGAACGAGCACGAGAATAGTAGTTTCCGTAACAAACGTCCTCGACCTATATCTAAAGCGCACCGAAATGGCGACCAAGCGTGTGTCTGCGTTCAGAGATCCGGCCATCGCTTTCCAACGAGACTTCCGCCTCGAGATCTACGCGCTTTACCCAATCGAACCTCCCTCGATCGAAACCATCTCGTTGCAAACGATGGCCGCATCGGTGACGAACAAAGTACGTCGATGGGGGGCCAATTAGAAACCGGAAACAGCGAAGCTTTGATGCATACCATGTGAATGGTTCCACGGTTGGGGTCCGCCGTGAAGTGCGGCGAGACTGGCGCTGCACCCGGTGCCCAGCCTGGCGCGGAGCCCGTCAACGGGGGTGGCGAACTGACCGGCGTCGAAGGGTTGCTGCTGTAACTCGATACTGATTGGTCCGTGGGGTAGATCTGCTGGCGAACGGATACCAAAGTGGCGTTAAAACGAACGTTTCCTCGATTAAGGAACACCGCGGACAGGGCTACGACGGTCGCTCAGGGATATTTACCCGGGTGCTCACTACAGACGCGAGCGTTTTTCCGAGGTTGTCCCCCGTGGCGGGCTGCTGGGGGTTCGTCGTGGGCGGTGGGTTCGGGGCGGAGGGCGCGGTGGTCGGCGCACCAGGACTATGACTATATTGCAGCGACGCCGGGGACGGTGCACCGGTGCCGCCGTTCGCCGCCACTGCGCCGCTACCCCGGAATGTCGACATCGGTGGCAGTGAGGCCGCGCTGGTCACCGCCGAGCCCAGAATCGGCGCCGCCGGTTCTCCGTTCGGCGACATCGCTGAGTACGCCTGTAACAGTTCGAAGAATTTATTGTGAATTATTTGTTCTGGGGTATCGTAGTTAAGCTTTTCGCTGCGAAGAGTGTTTTTATTGCGTTTTTATTGCATTTATTGCAATTAAGTGTAAATTATATAGTACTGCAATGTGTGATGGATAATGCTGTTCAGAGAGGTGACATCTTTGGGAGACACTATGGTGGCGCGTTATTCAGAGGGATGATGTCCTCGAGGGGTATTATAGTGGTGCGTCGTTCAGAAAGGTGACATCCGCGAAAGTTACTATAGTGGCACGTCATTCAGAGAGATGACATCCGTGAGAGCCACTATGGTGGCACGTTATTCAGAAAGATGGCAACAGCGAGAGCCGCTATCGTGGCGCATCGTTCAGAGAGATGACATCCGTGAAAGCCACAATTATAGTGGCGCGTCATTCAGAAATATGACATCCTCGAAAGCCACTATAGTGGCGCGTTGTTCAGAGAGATGACATCCTCGAAAGCTATTATAGTGGCGCGACGTTCAGAAAAGTGACATCCTTGAAAGTTACTATCGTGGCGTGTCGTTCAGAGGGATGATGTCCTCGAGGGGTATTATAGTGGTGCGTCGTTCAGAAATATGACATCCTCGAAAGCCACTATAGTAGCGCGTTGTTCAGAGAGATGACATCCTCGAAAGCTATTATAGTGGCGCGTCGTTCAGAAAAGTGACATCCTTGAAAGTTACTATAGTGGCACGTCATTCAGAGAGATGACATCCGTGAAAGCTATTATAGTGGCGCGTCGTTCAGAGAAGTGACATCCTTGAAAGTTACTATCGTGGCGCATCGTTCAGAGAGATGACATCCGTGAAAGCAACAATTATAGTGGCGCGTCGTTCAGAGAGATGACATCCTCGAAAGCTATTATAGTGGCGCATCATTCAGAAAGAAGACATCCGTGAAAAAAGCAATAGTGGTGCGTTGTTCACAAAGCTGACATCCGCGAAAGCCAGTATAGTGGCGCATCGTTCAGAAAGCACTGCTATACAATATTATATTTAATATATCTACCTATATACGATCTCATACCATACTTATTCCGTCTCTCTGTGATGTTACATCTACAACTTTCATTTTTTACTTTTTTGCCTCATAATTTGTGCTGTAAATGTGACTCAGGATTAAACAACTGAAATATCTCTTCTTCTAAAGTGTACTTTTTTAAACCTATACCAAATTCCTACCACACGAGTATATCTTCTGTAAAATACAACACGGCATTAAGACTTCACTGAAATTCTTCCAAGAGGATTACGAATCCAGACGTCAGGAGGAAAGACGCAAAGTACCAACGAAAGACAGTTCGCCAGCGACGATCGAACGTACCACGAGGAATGGTCCCAGTCTGACCAACGACCACCATCACCCACCTCCTCAAGAACGCCTCCTCTCCGCAAATTCATAATCGACCAGGCCAAAACGTCTTTGATATCGGATACGCTTAGTGGCGTGTATCCGTCGCCTCGCACCTACTGAAGCTCGCTCGTAAAACGTCTAATTTTACTCGGTCGTCTCCGGTCGAGCGGGCCCGGAGAGTATTTATCAACAAATTAGAAAGGGGTTTTCGCGTCGGGTGGCTCGATTTCACGGCCGGTCAGCGCCGTTAATTGTTCGCTTTACGGACGAACGAACGAACGAGGCGATAACTAACCGCGTAGCGCCTCGTCCTCTCGCTCGCCTATCCTCGCAGCGGCTCCGCGAGACGCTCGAACGTGGAAGGGTTCGCCACGGAGCCAGGGTGGACGCGGTTTCTCGGAAGAGCGGCTCGTTAAACCCGCCAGGGTCGTAAATGTTTAACCTCTCGACCGAGGCCACCGCTCGCTCGCGAGGTTCCGCGTTTTTCGTGGACCATCCGCGATAGTTGCGCGTAACGCGCGCTTCCATTTCGAGGGCGCACCCTCTGGTCGTTCGATCGAGGGGTTGCAAAGGGGTTGCGACGATTCCTCGCGTTTCTTTTCCTTTGTTTTTCGAATTCGACGGACTGTTTGCTCGCGACGCGAGACCAATCGGAGATAGCGGAGGTGAAGAGGTGCGTCGAATGGGTTCGATGGCTGGTCTGGACGGAGGAACGCGGGAGGAGAGCTGGGGGGTGCCGCGAACCGGAGGATTTCGTGGTAACCATGAACGGCGTAAATCAAACGAAGGCTGCACTTGACTAGAAACACCGAGTAGCGGGAGGGTCGTTCTATATATAGACAGCTGTGAGTCATTTGACGTTGCTACGAGTACACGGAGCACTGTCAACAGTGTCTCTCAACCACCTTGGGGATGGCCGTCGAGAGGATCGCGAGGAGATCGATGATCGCGGACGAAGAGGAACGTTCGTCCGCTGAGTAATTCTGGACGTCTTCAGAGGTCTCGAGGACCATTTTAACCCCTGTGGATCTAATTCTGTTTAATAGCGAAGCGTCTTCTCGGTGCTCGTTGAAAATACAGTATTATCAATGAATGGCTCCACTCGAAGTCTTGCTATTTCCGCGAAACTTAACCCTTTGCGCTTGGTTGTTCCCTGGAGACATCAGCATTGTCTAGAAAGGTTAAACACCATAGCTTTTCTCTGAAGTTTTCTATTGAAATGGAATATTGCTAAAATATTGCTATTTTAGCAGAGAAACTATTGTTAAAATATTGCCTTTAACCAATAAGTAGAGGAGCCTAGCGCGGAGGGGTTAATTTCCCACAGAACCCCAGACCACAACGCGACACCATCCACCGCAAACGAAAAACTACTGAAATCTCAATCCACCAGAAGAGCTATACAATAAATAAACCGATAAAGAAGGATTAAATCCAGCCAAAACAGCACGACCGCCAGCTGCTCCCGCAACGACAGAATATTTCCACGGAAGTCGCCTCCAGGAGGGTGTCGAGCCCGAAGGAACCAAGCGGAGTCACGGGTGATTGATCGTCCTGGGGTTGTGGGCCGAAACGAGGGGGTTCGCGCGCGTACAAAACGAGAGAAAGGATAGAAAAGAGTCGCTTACCATGGGGTCGTGGGGTAGGTGCATGGGGTAGGCTGGTTGGGCCAGGTGAGGGGGCGCGTATCCGCTGTATGGGGGCTGAACGCCGCCGCCACCTCCGGTCCATGGGTCTCCAGGACCCGTTCCCGCGGCGTTCCCATCTAGAACAGAGAAAAGAAACACGATTAGCCACTGGCGAACCGTCCACGCCTTCGAGCGTCCCCGAATTTCTCGGCTGGATCGTTCGAAAGCCTCGCTGCTGCTCAAGTAGCTCGAAGTAACGCTGCTGCGAGGTTCTCCAACGGGTCGTTCTCGTCCGCGTCCGCGTAGCTTCCACGGCGGAGCAACAAATAGTAGCACGTGGCGTTCAGTGACCGGGGAACGTCGCGCACGTGCTCGAGAACAATGCTCCTCTCGACCAGCGGACGTTAAAAGACACGTACGCGAGCGAGACTCCTCTGAATTGCACCCCCGCGTGGCCAAGTCAACCTCGAGCGTCGCTCGTGGGGGAGGATCGATGCGATAAAAACCACTTCCCCCTAGTTCTGATCCGCGATCGTACGATTCGAGGGAATTTCGGTTCGCCGTCGCGATAACAGCCCGATCGATTCGACTACACCGGGTGTCGCGGTAGTTGCGGACTGGTTTTTTTTAACGCTGTCGCGAGTGGCGAATTTTTCACACGTTCTGTGGGGAGTATGCGACCCACGTTGAACTTTTTGTAAAAGTCGCTTGGGATTCTAGCTCTTCGCGGTCCAAGGAGTCTTTCAGAACTGTTTCAGCGAGTCCAAGCTATTTTCAATAAATAAAAATGATGTTTAATTATTCAGAACAGTTTAAGAAACATATGTTTGATAAATTAATTTTTACAAATTAAGCGGGGCTTGTAAAATGGTAAAAAAATGATGTCGAGTACATCTCTACGTAGGACTGCAAAGAGCTAGTAGAGATGGTAAACTACTTGTTATTATTCTGCTAGAATTTGAAATGAAAACTGATGAATCTCGAATCCGTGGACTTCTATTTTTACAAACGTTCGTATCGATGAATACAGATAGTATCATTTCCTGCTATCATCTAACTGATAAATTACTAATTAAACACGATTTTAACACCGCTGCTACGTAAAATTGCAATTTGCAGAGCGATAACGACGCACGCATTACGAATGCCATTTATTAGACAAAACTTTCGAGACACCCAGTACAGGACTTCCTGGTTCACTTTGGACGCCTAGTAGAGGAAGCAATAGGCAGTACGTCGGTTAGGGCCATTATTTCAGTTGAAAACAACAGCAATAAGCTTTGGGAACGTATTTCTTGATACTTTTACTTGATATAATTCCGTGGCCTGGGTTTCCACCCCGCGGGACCGAGGGGTTGGGGTGGCGGGGAACCCGAAACTAAGCCAAACTACTCGTCCGTTCCGACCAACTACCGACATTCGATGTCTGATAAAAGTTTTTCGACCCACCCTCGCCCGACCCACCGCCATTTATAAGGTATTCCGCTCGCTTACCGGGTGTCACGAGCCGAGAACGTATTCGAGAAGCTGGCCAACGAGCCTCCTTACCCTCTGATCTTTAATAACAACTTTACTCGGGAACTTTACCGATCTTATTGATTTACCGCCACGGTAATCCGTCGGTCGCGCGCTGCTCCTTTTCCCTGCACCCATCTTGGAAGTCCCGGAAGATTCTCGACGGAGGGAACGAGTTTCAACCCTTTGCGCTCGACGCTTTTTCGGCAATTTTCTATCGCTGGTAAAAGTTGGTAATGAAAATTACGAGCCAAGCGATTTAAAAGTGTCTCCAATTGGATAGAAAACGTTGGAGGAATGTGCGGTACTTGAAAAGTTGCGGTGGAATAGGTTTTTCAAATTTGTAAGCAGTAATTAGTTCCCTCAGAGGCGACGTCAGGGTGCAAAGTCTAATGTTTTTTTCAAAAGCGTTCTAGCAAGTCCAAGTGAACTTAGATTAATATTAGATTTTGAGGGTTTATTCAAGGGGTTTTTGAGGTTTTATTACATTTTAAGGTAATTTAAGGTTTCAATAAATGAGTAAATGGGGTTTCGTTAACGAGAACTCTTCGTTGGGTATATTAAATATTTATTTGATAAATTAAAACGTGGAATTCATCTCGACACAGGACTGCAAAGGGGTAATGGAAAGCGGAAGCGGCCATTTTGGTATCGTTTTCAAGACGATATTTAATTTAACGAGAAAAATATTAATTTAAACAAGATTGCTCTGAGTTTTTTGTTAAAACAGAAGGCGCGATTTGAGAGATTCGAGTGAATAATAATTTCTGTTCGCTTTATTTTTAATTTCGTTGAGTCAACTCTGTGCTGTTAGCCTAAGTGAATCATGTACTTTCCGGTTAAATTGTTATAAAAATTACTCTCTTCCAAGATTCCAGAATCGCGTCG
Organism: Xylocopa violacea; assembly: GCA_963969225.1. Classification (NCBI taxonomy): domain Eukaryota; kingdom Metazoa; phylum Arthropoda; class Insecta; order Hymenoptera; family Apidae; genus Xylocopa; species Xylocopa violacea. The sequence continues at coordinate 31,632,003 of CAXAJV010000004.1, forward strand.
ACAAACAAGAATAATTCTATGAACGGAAGAAATTTAACAAACCTGGAATTTCCCATAAACATTCATAAAAGAAATTGAAATATTCAAAATCGACGCGTGTATGTACACGTAAATCGCAGACAATCGTACAGATTGTGTACATTAAAATCGAAAAACATGGCTTCGAGCCAAAAATAAAATTCCTCAGAGTATACTTATTTTATCGTTCATATTAAAAAAGTAAGTTTCCATTGCAAATAGAAAAAAATATGTATTCTTGCTCACCAGACTTGCGAAATTCATTTAGCCCTTTGCAGTCGCATAAACAATTTCTAAATGAAAAATAAATACGAATGCAAAGGGTTAACTATTCACGTATAAATTTCCAACAACGTTTCAACAATCTAACGCAACTTTAACGAAACCTCAGCCACGAGGAGAATCGCAAGGAGTAAACCAAAATACGAGCGAGTATCGCGAAATATCGTGGAGGCGTCGGTTCCAGCGACGCGATTAAACGATATTCGCTGTGCGATGGTAACAAGCGAGCGAGCAGTATAAAATTTATCCTGCGAATCAGGAAACGCGGCTTTTCCACTCTTTTTCGTTTTTCATCGGCGAATCAGAGCGCAGCCGCGAATATTCAACGCTCGCCACCCCGTGCGCGCGAACAAATAACGAGAGATTGTTATTGTTTTTACGCGCGACAGCCAGAGCGGCGAACTTTACGAGCGCGCGTTAAACAGTTGAATATTACTGCGATCGTAAAGTCCCTTTTATCGTTCGCTCGGATCGTTACGCGATCGCGAGCAGATACAGCCGTCGGATCGACGCTCGATCGACGACGAGCACGCTGACAGTGAGGTTGGTGGCAGGTTTTTACCATGAGTTTACGTGTCCCTTGGCAGTACTTCGTCGAAATGGACTCGACATCGTTTTTTTATCGACAAGTTCTACTTTATTTTAAGTGTTAATTTAGCAAATTAATTAATGATATTAGTAGTAACCCTTTGCACTCGGATGGCGCCTCTGAGGGGTGATTACAGAAGTGAAACTTATTTCATCGCAACCTTTTGAGAGATGCGTTTCCTTGAAGTCTTCTATTGCTGGCAGATGTTAGCAATATTGCTAAAAAATTGCTATCTTAGCAATAGTTTCTATTGCTAACGTCCTGGAGGAGCAAAGGGTTTATTGTAGTATTAATTTATCTAATGTTCAATGTATGTAATAAAGAGTTCTCATTAATTAAATATCTTTTTCTTATTTATTGAAACTTCTTGGTACCTTAAATTACTTTAAAATGGTTTCTTACTATATAACTTGGACTTGCTGAAATACTTTTGAAAGAATCTTTGAACTACAAAGTTTCTACCAAAGTTCTACGAAGTCTCAGTATTTAATTAGAGAAAGCATAAACTGACTCATCTATTATGAAGTTGAAGTAGAAAAAACGAACCTCAATAAAACTACATCAGTCATAATAATTAATTTTTATTATTTTTTATATTTTAACGCAAAGTTTAACGTTAAAACTTTTCTCAGAGGGATCAAAACCACCCTTTGGTAAATCCACTGTTAGAAACGGATCGATTCAACCCGAAAATCGATCGATCGAACGGGACCAGGCTCGATGGTCTGATTCAGCCGGTAACGCCGCGACCTAGATTTTCGACTCGCGATCGATAGACCAGTTTAAGAGAGCACGGATAATGGGGAGCGAACAACTTCTCCTTTTTGTTCGTAACACTTTTCTACGGTTGTACTACGCCAGAGTTAACGTTCTGTTTCGCCTCTGTTTCAACGACCGCTGCGTCCCCTTCCTCTGGTTCTCGCGCGTTCTGTTCTACCGCCTCTAACTTCTTCGGAGAGACGTTCACGCGTGCCTAACCCCTCTTAACCCTTTGCACTCGGATGTCCCCTCTGAGGGGACATCAGCATTGATTAGTGATGGAGGAGGTTGAACTTATTTCTGAGGTTCTCTGTTGAAATGGAAATTTTCTATTTCTGGGAGACGTTAGCGATAAAAACTATTGCTGAAGTGTTGCAATATTAAAATAGCAATATTGTGATATTTAAATAGCAATATTGCAATATTTAAATAGCAATATTGTAATATTAAAGTAGCAATATTTTGCAATATTAAAATAGCAATATTGCAATATTTAAATAGCAATATTGTAATATTAAAGTAGCAATATTTTGCAATATTAAAATAGCAATATTGCAATATTTAAATAGCAATATTGTAATATTAAAGTAGCAATATTTTGCAATATTAAAATAGCAATATTGTAATATTAAAATAGCAATATTGCAATATTTAAATAGCAATACTGTAATATTAAAGTAGCAATATTTTGCAATATTAAAATAGCAATATTGCAATATTTAAATAGCAATATTGTAATATTAAAGTAGCAATATTTTGCAATATTAAAATAGCAATATTGTAATATTAAAATAGCAATATTGCAATATTAAAATAGCAATATTGTAATATTAAAGTAGCAATATTTTGCAATATTAAAATAGCAATATTGCAATATTTAAATAGCAATATTGTAATATTAAAGTAGCAATATTTTGCAATATTAAAATAGCAATATTGCAATATTTAAATAGCAATATTGTAATATTAAAGTAGCAATATTTTGCAATATTAAAATAGCAATATTGTAATATTAAAATAGCAATATTGCAATATTAAATTAGCAATATTACTATTTTAGCAATAGTGAACTGAACTCATACGTGTAGTGGCCAAAAATGAGTAAAATATGAAAAACGTGCACCCTTCAGAACATCTTCTCCTCAAATTTGGAAAATAACTAATACACAGTGTATCAAAATTATGGATTAAGTTTAAGAAAAGTGAAATTTTCGATCTAGCTTTTTATTACTTCATTTAATGGAGGAGAAAGGAACTTGCACCTTTATTTAATGTCGAGTCGCACTCGACGAAGGACAGCAAAGGGTTAACCTCGTCGCTCGACGAGACGCCTCTCTTCCGTTTCGAAAGATACTACAATTAATACTCGTCCAGCGGATTTCCACTTTTTCCATTGAAAGAAACTAAAGACACCCTCGGTCGACGAGTTCAAAAGTGGGACGAGCGACTTTTTCCGTCCCCAACTTCGCGCTATAACCCATAAAACAGCGTTCCAACGGGTAAATTATTCATCTCCGCGAAGTAAATCCGATTACATTTTCCGTTCGACGCTCGAATCTCAATAATTGATAGAATCGTACGCTCGAGGGTTTTTAACCCATTCGAGACGGATCGCAACGTGCACACTGTGTGTGCAACGAAGTTGAATCGAAATTATGAGTCAGTATGGAAAAAGTAGGCGTCGAAGTAAGACTGGTTTCAAATAAAATGTATCTTAGAAGTGTGTAAACAGAAAATTTGGTATTGGTTTTAGTTTGGTCCTCAAAATGAGTGGCTTGAAGTCAGCAATGCAGAAAATGAGCAGTGATGATGAAAGTGGAACTGTATTTTGAAATAAATTTCAAATAAAACACTTTAAATAGTAGAGGGTTGCTGGCGACAAAGCTGAAGAATAATTTGGCCTGCAAAGGGTTGAATACGAGTCTTTCTTTTGTCCTGAATCCCAATAATAATTAGCAAAGAAAATTGTTTGCAAATAGCAGTCAAGAGAACTTGTCTATCAAAGTAATTTTAAAATAAAACACTTTAAATAATAGAGAGTTGCTGGCGACAAAGCTGAAGAATAATTTGGCCTGCAAAGGGTTGAATACGAGTCTTTCTTTTGTCCTGAATCCCAATAATAATTAGCAAAGAAAATTGTTTGCAAGCAGCAGTCGATAGAACTTGTCTTTTGAAGTAATTTTGAAATAAAACACTTTAAATAGTAGAGGGTTGCTGGCGACAAAGCTGAAGAATAATTTGGCCTGCAAAGGGTTAAATACTGGTCTTTCTTTTGTCCTGAATCCCAATAATAATTAGCAAAGAAAATTGTTTGCAAGCAGCAGTCAAGAGAACTTGCCTTTTGAAGTAATTTTGAAATTAAACACTTTAAATAATAGAGAGTTACTGGCGACAAAGCTGAAGAATAATTTGGCCTGCAAAGGGTTAAATACTGGTCTTTCTTTTGTCCTGAATCCCAATAATAATTAGCAAAGAAAATTGTTTGCAAGCAGCAGTCGAAGCAACTGGCTTCTAAAATAATTTAAAAATGCTTTAAATGGTAGGGAGTTGTTGGCAATAAAATAGAAAAATAATTCGCAGTGTAAAGGGTTAACGAGTGACGTCGATCGCCATCATGGTCACCAGACACCCCATCGTCCAGTGAAATAATGCGAGGACCACGACGAAACTTCGAACGGCGCCAAAATTGAAAAATAATTCGAACTGCAAAGGGTTAACACGTTCAAGTACATTAGTGGTAAAAAGTTGAGGCGACTTACCGATATAGTAAGGGTCTGCGTAGAGTGTCGCACCCTTGGGCGAGGTGTATCTCGGAGAGTCCTGACCGAATTCATCCGAGCCATACTGCAACAGAAAGAGCAATTAAAGTTATTAATGGAAAACGAATTCTAAACGAGGGGTGGGCGGAGCTGTAACGGGGAAATAACTTTCAAAGCATCCGAAGCGTCTGCCAAAATTTGTTTATCTACTCCTTGTTCCGGTCTCTGCCTCGGATGATTAAATTACTGGGTCGTCCCGTGAATAAAGCAGCTTTTTGTGGTCTATATGCATAACGTAGGTGAAAATAAATGGCTATCCAGCGGTAATTGATTATTTGTGCAGCTTCGTTTGTCTCTGTGGTTTATATTAGATAAAAAGTTGAACATTTTTTAAATTTATCTTGATTACAATTTTTTTAATTTAATTTTCACAGATACATCTGTATTATTTTCGCAGTTAAACTGTGCGCGTAGAATTTATATTATCCACTCTCTGGCCTTGACGAATTAACGTGGAAATTATCAAGCAACTCGACTACTCTTCGAGTTAAGTTTTCTAGACTCAGACGTTATGAATCTTAATTTCACTTTTCGAATACATAGCGCGCACTTGTGTCAACTTGCTCGATGTTCGTAATACACGTAGTGTAGTTCACTTTGGTTCAAAATATGTTTCAAATCAGAAAGCAGTAAACTAACAGCTCCACGTTGCTATACTAAATTATTTAAAAAACTTTATTTCAACTTAAAATAGAAAATAGTATTTTTTTAAATTGTACACGTAAAAATTTAACAACTATGACCATATCGATAAATAGCATCTCGAATGATTTCGCAATTCAACTCGATACTTAAGGATTCAACAGACTAACTCAGAAGTACCAAAGAATATTTAAAAAAAATAACACCATCAACAAATGGCATCTCGAACGTCTTCCAAATTCAACTGAATACTTAAAAATTCAGTACACCAACCCAGAAATACCAAAGAACTTTAAAAAAAAAAAACACCATCAAGAAATAGAATCTCGAACGTCTTCCAAATTCTACCCAATACTTAAGGATTCAACAGACTAACTCAAATGTACCAAAAAACAACACCATCAACAAATATCATCTCGAATAACTTCGAAATTCAACTGAATACTTAAAAATTCAGTACACCAACCCAGGAATACCAGAGAACCTCTCGAAAACCCAACAATTACGACCCCATCGAGGAAGAATCCCAAACGACGTCCGTCGAAGTGTCGCAACGTCGTCGACGGAGGAACGGAGGGTGGTCGCCTGGCGAGGAACCACCGTTCCCGGGCTCTTACCATTCTATAACCGCCGTAGTCAGCAGGACAGACAAACATATCGTCAAAGGGGACGGGGGCAGCCTCTTTGGAGCAAGTCAGATCGCGTGGTGGGACAACATAACCGCGACAGAGCTGGGTGCCGGCGTTCCGCCAGCGGTGGCGTGCACGGGGGTTGAAAGTGGCGCAGGGTAGATCCACGGCAGCATACCCTCGTCCCAATTTCGTCGTGATATATATTCAAATATTCCGCACGCCTTCCCACCGCGTCGACGAAAACTTTTGTCTCTCCGCCACTCCTCTTTCGTTCGCCCGCCACCCTTCTGCCAGCCGAGGACGGAAAGGGGTAGTCGAGGCTCGGTTAACGCGAGGACTGCGCCTCCAGGTTCGATCTGGACGGTCGTCGAGCGACCCTGATGGCCCTCGTGTCTCTTCGACGGAATTCGAAGGCCTGGAGTCTCGCGAAAGCCACCCCCTTCGACTTTTTTGCGCTACGCGTTTCACTGTTCGCGACACTGTGCACTTCTGATGAGATTTTTCAGGCAGAACGATGGCGAGATGCTTGTTTTCGTTTTGATCACCACTGTGGAGCTTGTAGGGATCGACGACGAGCCGACGCGCGACGATAACAAGAGGAACGCGACGCCTGTGGAGGAATTCGACGCGGACCACGCGAGGGGTGACACGAGACTGCGAGCAAGCTGGTTGTGCGCGTCAGCGATCGAGCGTGCGGGTAGTGGGGTCGACGGAGGCCAATAAGGGGACACGGTTCTCCGTTGGAAGTTGAAACGCGTGTAGATCCGTGCGTTTGATATCGTAGGTTATCAGCAATAGTCGGTTCGTAGACGAATTTGCATAATTGCGATTCCTCGCGATGGTTTGTAAAATATATCGAAAACAGCAAGTGGAGAACCGTGTCTATCCTCCTTTTCTTTCTTTCTCTCTGTCTCACTTGGTGGTACGCTTCGCGAGATAAGGACGATGATGCAAAATCATGGTGATCATCGCAAGAACAAAAGATGTTCGGTAGCGCTCGAAACCGCGAGCGTATCAGCGATACTCGCGCGAGGGAGGAACGGGGGTGGTACGTAATTGTACGCGATAAAAGTGTCGGGTTTATCGTGACAGCAGTCGATAACGGCCGTACAAATACGAACACCCACTCAGGGTGGGGGCAAGAGGGGCAGAGGAGAAAAAATGCCGCCGCTAATCGCGCGATAAACGCTCGCCCTCTGGACCTATTAATTTAAATGAATTGCTCTGACATCGCTGCCTTCCGCGCGTACGCGCTGCATCTGATCTTCTTCCAGTCGGTCCTCAATCTTTCGAGAACACGCTCGAAACTAATCGACCGTTCGTTCATCCTCGTCGAAGTTAACCCGCTTGCGATAAACAGCGATCGATGTCCACGGTTACGATTAATTTTTTTACCGCGCGTTCTTGGCTTTCGAAAATCAGGAGAAAATTCTGGGATACTTATCGAAGTCTCTGTTTTAATATACGATCCTGTTTGAAGTCGAATGTTAAGAGAAACATTCGGAAATAAATGTTTCAAGTGGACAGGTTTGTCTGACTAGAGTTATCGCAAAGCCTGACGCCATTGCAAATTAATCTTGAATGCTTCGAATAGATCTGTAGAGCTTATAGAAGTGATTACGTCGAGATTATTCGTTTCCATAATATTTAGAATTTTATTCGAAGCGATAGAAGTTGGATTCTGCTGGTCCACGCTGGGACCAAAATGGAGGGTCGAATAGAGGCGTGAAGACAGCGTGATCGAACTTGAATAAAAGTTTGAAGTGGATACGTATGTCTGACTAGACTCATCACGATCTGTCGTAGCTGCTAGCAAGACTGACGCCATTGCAAATTAATTTTGAATACTTTAAATAAATCTACAGAGCTTGTGAAAGTGATTATATCAATCCACGCGAAACAAATCACTCGTCTCCATAATATTTAGAGTTTTATTCGAAGCAGAAGAAGTTGGATTCTGCTGGTCCACGCTGGGACCAAAATGGAGGGTCGAATAGAGGCGCAAAGACAGCTTGCTTGAGCTCAAATAAAAGTTCGAAGTGGACATGTACGTCTGACAAAATACTTCAAATTAATCTACAGAGCTTGTGAAAGTGATTATATCAATCCACGCGAAACAAATCACTCGTCTCCATAATATTTAGAGTTTTATTCGAAGCAGAAGAAGTTGGATTCTGCTGGTCCACGCTGGGACCAAAATGGAGGGTCGAATAGAGGCGCAAAGACAGCTTGCTTGAGCTCAAATAAAAGTTCGAAGTGGACATGTACGTCTGACAAAATACTTCAAATTAATCTACAGAGCTTGTGAAAGTGATTATATCAATCCACGCGAAACAAATCACTCGTCTCCATAATATTTAGAGTTTTATTCGAAGCAGAAGAAGTTGGATTCTGCTGGTCCACGCTGGGACCAAAATGGAGGGTCGAATAGAGGCGCAAAGACAGCTCGCTTGAGCTCAAATAAAAGTTCGAAGTGGACATGTACGTCTGACAAAATACTTGAAATAAATCTACAGAGCTTGTGAAAGTGATCGTGTCAATCCGCGCGAAACAAATCACTCGTCGTCCATAATATTTAGAGTTTTATTCGAAGCAGAAGAAGTTGGATTCTGCTGGTCCACGCTGGGACCAAAATGGAGGGTCGAATAGAGGGGCAGCGCGCTCGAACTCGAGCAGAGGGTAAAGGAAGACACCGCGTGGCCAATAATTCACGTTTTATTTCTCGACTGGCGGCGGACCTCGCGGTGGACACGCAATAATAAAAATGTCCGCCAGGACGACAGAGAGAGAGAGAGAGAGAGAGAGCTCGATCAGAAATCTTAATATGTCCTGGTGGGTGTCCCGCCGCGGTGGCCAAGGAGAGTCAGCGATTTCCAGCCAATATAAATGTCCTACATTGATTTAGCTTCCTTGTCCGTGGCCTCGCGACGGGAAAAGGACGAGGAGGCGGGCTGTACGGGGATGGAAACGTCTCTGTCAGGGAAATTAGCTCTCGAAGGTTTGAAATAGGACGGAAGGGTCGACGCTGCGAGCGGGGCTACGCGTGTTACGTGACGTCTTTGGAAAATTGAGCACGTGACGTTCGTCTCACGTTCGCAGGACTGTTTTCGCGTCTTGGAACGAGAGCACGCAGCGAGTGAAGATGATCGGTAGCAGCGATGGGTTTAAGATCGAACGAGTCGCTTTGGGGCGAGGGATTGTTGAAATGCTTGGACAGATTGGCTCGTCAAGCATGCATTTTGTTGCAAATTCACAGTGCTGGTTTGAATAATCAAGGCAAATTCGTGGAGACTTAATCCTTTGTACTTGGATGTCCATTCTGAGGGGTCATCAGCATTGAGTAGCGATGAAGGAGGTTGAACTCAATTCCCTCAAGTTTTCTATTGAAATGGAAATTTTCTATTGCTGGGAGACGTTGACAATAGAAACTATTGCTAAAATATTGTCCAAAGATTGCTGTTTTAGCAATAGTCTCTACTGCTAAAACACTGCTCAAAGCTTGCTATTTTAGGATTAGTTTTTATTGCTAAAATACTGCTCAAAGATGGCTATTTTAGCATTACTTTCTACTGCTAAAACACTGCTCAAAGATTGCTACTTTAGCATTACTTTCTACTGCTAAAACACTGCTCAAAGATTACTATTTTAGGATTAATTTCTATTGCTAAAATACAGCTCAAAGATTGCTACTTTAGCATTACTTTCTACTGCTAAAACACTGCTCTAAGATTGCTATTCCAACAATGTTTCTATTTCTAAAACAGTGCTCAACGATTGCTCTTCTGACAATAATTTCTACCCAAAGATTGCTATTCTAGCAATAGTTTCTATCTTTAAAATATTGCTCAAAGATTGCTCTTCTAACAATAATTTCTACTGCTAAAATACTGCACAAAGATTGCTATTTAAGCAATAATTTCTATCGTTAAAACACTGCTCAAAGGTTGCTATTTTAGCAAAAGTTTCTATTACCAACGTCCAGAGGGGAACCAAACGCAAAGGATTAAAATATACGTTTCACGCCAGGGAATAAGTAAAAATCGCGCAGAAATTACACGAGATTCCACGTACGATACTCTTTCGAGGGATCCACAGGGTGAAAAGGAAAACATTGGAGGAATCCCAGCTCCGCGCGGGCAGGCGGCAACAAAAATATATTCGACGCGATGATCGATTAACATCTTCCTAGCGGCTCGATCGTTCTCCGGTCGACTACACGTGAGCGGAAATGAATTCAGAAGCGGAAGAGAGGATTACGCGAGCGGAGAGCCAGCATTCCCGCCGCGACGCCACGTCGATCGCCCCCTTATTAATCGCCACGACGTTATTTCGTCTCGAGCGTCCAGCAGACGAGAGCAGGTGCCTCCTTTTGCCCGTGAGAATCCTCCTGGCCTGGTTGCAACCAGTCATCGCGCTACCTGCATGCGATCGGATCGATAAAAGCGATCCATCGCGATCCACGCTGCCCACAAAGCCAACGTTAGTCGTAATTCGAAAAATCGAGCGGGAAAACGTGGCGTTTCTCCGTTATTTAGTTAATAGATAGTACCAGCGATAACGTATCTGCTTATCGAGCCGATTGAATTTCGAAGAAACACACCTGGCCACCTTCCCTTTCCTCAAACTCGCGATCGTTTCCTCGATCGGGCGTGAAAATCGTCGCGACGTCGCTGGATGCTCGTTTCAAGGATTAGCAACGACCAGAGAAAGACGCAACGGTCCTCCAGTGTAACGAACAACGTGTCACAGATGAGTATCGCGTAATTTCTAACGAGCCACAGCCACACGCACCCCTATGATCGTCCACCCCTGCGCAAATTGCCAGTGTCACGCAGCCCTATTCCACTTGCCAACCGAAACTGAAACACTTTAAATGGTAGTAAATTGTTGGCGACAGGATTAAAAAATAGTTCTGAGTGCAAAGGGTTAAATACGAGTCTTTCTTTCGCCCCAAATCCTAATATTAATTAGCAAAGAAAATTGTTTGCAAGCGGTAGTCAAAGGTGGTGTCCTTTAAAATAGATTTCAAATAGAATGCTTTAAATAGTAGAGAGTTGCTGGCGATGAAATTGAAAAGAATTCGCAGTGCAAAGGGTTAAATATGAGTCTTCCTTTCACCCCAAATCCCAATAATAATTAATAAAGAATTTGCCACGAATCCCAATATTAATTAGTAAAGACAATTGTTTGCGAACAGCAGTCGAAGCAACTGCCTTTTAAAATAATTTTCAAATAGGATATTTTAAATAATAGAGAGTTGCTGGCGATAAAGTTGGAAAATAATTCGCAGTGCAAAGGGTTAAATACGAGGATTTCTTTCACCCCAAATCCTAATATTAATTAGTAAAGAAAATTGTTTGCAAGTGGTAGTCAAAGGTGGTGTCCTTTAAAATAAACTTCAAATAGAATACTTTAAATAGTAGAAAGTTGTTGGCGACAAAATTGAAAAATAATTCGCAGTGCAAAGGGTTAAACACGAGTCTTTCTTTCACCCCAAATCCCAATAATAATTAATAAAGACAATTGTCGAAGCAACTGCCTTCTAAAATAATTTCCAAAGATGCCATTTTAAATAATAGAGTCGTCGACGACAAAATTGGAAAATAATTCGCAGTGCAAAGGGTTAAATATAAGTCTTTCTTTCACCCCAAATCCCAATAATAATTAATAAAGAAAATTGTTTGCGAACAGCCGTCGAAGTAACTGCTTTCTAAAACAATTTTCAAATATGCCATTTTAAATAATAGAAAAATAATTCGCAGTGCAAAGGGTTAAACACGAGTCTCTCTTTCACCCCAAATCCCAATAATAATTAATAAAGACAATTGTCGAAGCAACTGCCTTCTAAAATAATTTCCAAATATGCGATTTTAAATAGCAGAGTCGTCGTCGACAAAATTGAAAAATAATTTACAGTGCAAAGGGTTAAATATAAGTCTTTCTTTCACCCCAAATCCCAATAATAATTAATAAAGAAAATTGTTTGCGAACAGCCGTCGAAGTAACTGCTTTCTAAAACAATTTTCAAATATGCCATTTTAAATAATAGAAAAATAATTCGCAGTGCAAAGGGTTAAATACGAGTCTTTCTTTCACCCCAAATCCCAATAATAATTAATAAAGAAAATTATTTGCGAACAGCAGTTGAAGCAACTGCTTTCTAAAACAATTTTCAAATATGCCATTTTAAATAATAGAAAAATAATTCGCAGTGCAAAGGGTTAAACACGAGTCTCTCTTTCACCCCAAACCCCAATAATAATTAATAAAGACAATTGTCGAAGCAACTGCCTTCTGAAATAATTTCCAAACATGCGATTTTAAATAGCAGAGTCGTCGACGACAAAATTGAAAAATAATTCGCAGTGCAAAGGGTTGACCAGTGACGTCGACAGCCACCATGGTCGCCAGACACCGCGTCCCCAAGTGAAATAATGTGAGAACCACGACGGAACTTCGAAGCGCGCCATGGCGGTTCCCGTATTATCTTTTTCAGAATTTATGCCTCTTCCTAGCCCGTGTAGGACGGGGTCCCGATGGTTTCCCATGGCGGACGGGACGGCCAGCCGTAAAGGAAATACCCGTAGATGGAATAGGCATGTTCCGACACAGGACGACTTCCGGTTGCGCCGTTTCGAGCGACGAATAGAAATTCAGCCAGCCTCTCTCTCTCTCGCCTCTCGTCCGCCGTTGCGTCAACGTTTCGCGTGTAATTTCGAGGGAAAACGACGGTTGTAATTGGCCGCGTTACGACCGGCAGAGCGAGCACGTTGACGAGGGAACACGATTCGAGGCTGATACGCGGTGTATCGAACTTTACTCTCCCCTCGCGAGGCGGGTATCTGTGCTCGTTGCCACTCCTCGTCTCCGATTTCGCGGAATCGGTATTATCGTGTCGTATCGTCGAAAGGAACGGAGGACGCGGGGTGGCGGAGTTGGCAAGTGGATTTAACCCTTTGCGCTCCAGGCTTTTTCTATTTTCTATCGCTGGAAGTTGGCAATAAAGAATATTACCAAGCAATTTGTCAACAATAGAAAGTATCAATCGAGTTTCTCGAAAAAAGTTTTTAGCCTTAGCAATCAGTAATGAATTGCAATAGAGACGACATTCGAGTGCAAAGGGGTAACCCTTGACACTTTTTCAGCAATTTTCTATCGCTGGTGGAAGTTGCAATTTGTCAGCAATAGAAAATACAACAGAGTTTCTCAAAAAGTTGCGGTGGAATAAATTTTTAACGTTAACAATCAGTAATGAATTGCAATAGAGACGACATCCGAGTGCAAAAGGGTACCCACGACGCTTTTTCAGCAATTTTCTATCACTGGTGGAAGTTGCAATTTGTCAGCAATAGAAAATATCAACAGAGTTTCTCAAAAAGTTGCGGTGGAATAAATTTTTAACCTTAACAATCAGTAATGAATTGCGTCAGAGACGACATCCGAGTGCAAAGGGGTAGCCCTCGACGCTTTTTCAGCAATTTTCTATTGCTGGTGGAACTTAGCAATAGAGAGTATTATTAAACAAGTTGCAAGCATCAGAAAATTTCCATTTCAATAGAAAACTTTGAGTTTCTCAAAAATTTGCGGTGGAATAAGTTTTTAACTTTAGTAATCAGTAATGAATTGCGTCAGAGACGACATCTAAGTGCAAAGGGTTAACCCTCGACGTTTTTTCAGCAATTTTCTATTGCTGATGGAAGTTGGCAATAAAGAATATTACCAAGCAATTTGTCAGCAACATAAAATATCAAAAGTTGCGGTGGAATAAGTTTTTAACCTTAATAATCAGTAATGAATTTCCTCAGAGACAACATCCGAGTGCAAAGGGGTACCCTCGACGCTTTTCCAGCAATTTTCTATTGCTGATGGAAGTTGGCAATAGAGAGTGTTACTAAATAATTTGCAAGAAACAGAAAATTTCCATTTCAATAGAAAACTTTGAGTTTCTCAAAAAGTTGCGGTGGAATAAGTTTTTAACCTTAGCAATTCGACATTCCAGTTCAAGGGTTAATAATATATCTGATAATGACTTAAAAACAACCACCCTTTGCATCTACGTTGCACTTGCATCACCAAAATCTAATATTCATAACTTTGATCTTTTAAGATTTGCTCCCTTTTCTCTTTTATTTTAAATTAGATTTAATAACATTTGTGACAATGATTTGAGATCAACCACCCTTTGCAAGGACTCTCAACGACGTTGACATCAACGCGAGCCTCGATTCTTCCATCCCAATCGCAATTTTCCAAAATCTGTACGCACATCGTCCAACAATAACTTCCACGAAGAAAACCAACCTCAACTAATTGGATGCAATTAAAAATAAAAAAATTCGCGTGGCACGGAGCGAGTATCTGCACTGGTTGGCTCTCCTCGGCTCCGATTTCGCGGAATCGGTATTATCGTGTCGTATCGCCGAAAGAAATGGACGACGCGAGGTGGCGGAGGGGGTGGTGGTTTTGCAAAACACGAGATACGATGCCGTCTAATATTTGAGATTTCATTAGTGGACGTTATTCCATCCGACACCCGATCGGCCGTTGTGCTGACGCGAAAACAGAACTCTGTGGATCGGTCGGTCTTGTTTCACCTTCGACGAGCCGATCGCTACTGGTTCGAGCGAGAATCGAAATCTTGCGGGTGTGTTTATTTTTCGTGTGTAAATTGTGGATTGTTTGCGTATTCTGATGGAAGGGTGAGGTATAAATAATGGGAGAAATGGTTGTTTAATCGTTGGACGATAATCGTTAAGTAATGACTCTAATATAAGTAAATTGTGAGGGTAGTTTCTTTTTTCTTTTATTGTCACTTAAAGTTGATGTTTGTAATTATTTTAAATAGGAGATTAGAAGAATTTTTTATTTGCTTTAGGCTACGGAGATCAAAATTAAAAATTGCAGAGATTTAAAAATATTTATTAAATAAATTATGGGAGTTAGTATGCAGAGTTCAAAATAATAATTGAAAATTGCTCAGATGTTTGCATCAACTTGCAATTTTTAAACTACCAAGCCAAAAAAAAGAAAAATTGCTAAAACACTATTTTGTAAATCCACTCCTACAACTTAACCCTTTGCACTCGACTTTTTCTTCACTAATTTCTTTATAAATCGTTTTCCAACAGTTGAAAATCAAATCCATCTTCACTCGAGCTGACTTCACCTTTCAAATTCATTTTTACAGGACTTCGAAACTTAAAATTAGTCAATGAAGAACTTGAATTGCTGTACGAAACATCATGGCGACTCTCAGACGCCATGGCACACAGCAACCGCAGCTTTCCATCGACTAATTTCAAGTTTCAAAGCCTAACAAACATGAATTTGGAAGATGAAATTATCGACTTTCAACTATCAAAAAACGAGATTAACTGTACACGCGAAAAAATTAGCAATAAAAAAAGTCGTCGAGTCCATTAAAAACCCACCCCTTCCTCCTGAATTCCCATGGAGAACCAACCATTTCCTTTACGAAATCCCCCAAAGTCGACGTTCAAACGCAGCACTCGCAGTTTTCCATCGACAGATTTCAAGTTTCGAAGCCTCCCAAAAATGAATTTGGAAGATGAAATTATCGACTTTCAACTATTGAAAAACGAGATTAACTGTACTCGCGAAAAATTAGCAATAAAAAAAAGACAATGCGCGACTGAAAGAGTTGTCGAGCGCAAAGTATTAAAAACCCACCCCTTCCCCCTAAATTTCCACCGAATCACAACGAAGAACCAACCATTTCTTTCTCCAAATCCTCCAAAGTCCACGTTCAAACGCAGCACCCGCAGTTTTCCATCGACAGATTTCAAGTTTCGAAGCCTCCCAAAAATGAATTTGGAAGATGAAATTATCGACTTTCAACTATCGAAAAACGAGATTAACTGTACTCGCGAAGAAATTAGCAATAGAAAAAGTCGTCGAGTCCATTAAAAACCCACCCCTTCCTCCTGAATTCACACGGAGAACCAACCATTTCCTTCTCGAAATCCACCAAAGTCGACGTTCAAACACAGCACTCGCAGTTTTCCATCGACAGATTTCAAGTTTCGAAGCCTCCCAAAAATGAATTAGGAAGATGAAATTATCGACTTTCAACTATTGAAAAACGAGATTAACTGTACTCTTGAAAAAATTAGCAATAAAAAAAAGACAATGCGCGACTGAAAGAGTTGTCGAGCGCAAAGTATTAAAAACCCACCCCTTCCCCCTAAATTTCCACCGAATCACAACGAAGAACCAACCATTTCTTTCTCCAAATCCTCCAAAGTCCACGTTCAAACGCAGCACCCGCAGTTTTCCATCGACAGATTTCAAGTTTCGAAGCCTCCCAAAAATGAATTAGGAAGATGAAATTATCGACTTTCAACTATTGAAAAACGAGATTAACTGTACTCGCGAAAAATTAGCAATAAAAAAAAGACAATGCGCGACTGAAAAAGTCGTCGAGCGCAAAGTATTAAAAACCCACCCCTTCCTCCCGAATTCCCACGAAGAACCAACCATTTCCTTCTCGAAATCCCCCAAAGTCGACGATCAAACACAGCCTACCCGATCCTCGCAGCTTGCTCGCGCGCTAAGCGTAACAGGGCCGCGCGAGGATCGTCGCAGCGAGTGCTGAAACTCGCGGGCGGCCAAGTAAATCTTCCGCTGCGCGATCGGAAGCTTCCCGTTTTAATTGGCACCCCCCACCCCCGCCTCGCCCCGCTAATTGGTAATTATCAGGCGTACACACTCGTGGAAACCTGACGTAAGAGGCTTAAGGCCGTTTACACGGGATGGAAGGATCCGGTGGCGAACGGTCGAGGGGCGGCGGCGTAAGGCGCGCGTCGGTTTACAACGCTGGTAACACACAGCGCAGGTGTGCATATGTAATTCCGAATGGGTGCCCTCCCGGGCCAGGCAGCCGCAGCGCGTTGAAAAGAGGCTACAGAGAGAGGGAGAGAGAGAGAGAGAGGGGGAGAGAGAGAGAGAGGAACGTGTCCGCGACGAGCGTCTCCATTATTTATTAGGCGTATCGGCTCTCGTAGCGTATATAGCGAGAGCCAAAGACAAACGGCTGCATAATCAACAATTAGTTGGCTGATATGGTGTACGTGATCGGCTTTCAGCCGAGGGACGCGTCCAGGCATCGATTAACACGCGCGTCCTTTCGCTTGCATTCCAGCCGCGAGCTTCGATCGAGACTCGCGGGTGTATTTTTATTGGTTTCTTTTTTTTTGGGAAGTTTAGAGGGTTCGAGGTGGGTTCTTTGGGATGTATGGTAAAGGGGTGGGTTGGGGGTGAATGGTTTTGAGAGCAGCGCGTGGACCACGTGGAGAACGCGAGCTTCGATCGAGACTATTTCGATCGAGTGTATTTTTTGGAAATTTAGAGGGTTCGAGGCGGGTTCTGTGGGATGTATGGTAAAGGGGTGGGTTAGGGATGAATGGTTTTGGAAGCAGCGCGTGGACCACGTGGAGGACGCGAGCTTTGATCGAGACTCGGGTGTATTTTTATTGGTTCTTTTTTTTGGGAAGTTTAGAGGGTTCGAGGTGGGTTCTGTGGGATGTATGGTAAAGGGGTGGGTTGGGGATGAATGGTTTTAAGAGCAGCGCGTGGACCACGTGGAGAACGCGAGCTTCGATCGAGTGTATTTTTTGGAAATTTAGAGGGTTCGAGGCGGGTTCTGTGGGATGTATGGTAAAGGGGTGGGTTGGGGATGAATGGTTTTGGGAGCAGTGCGCAGACCACGTGGAGGACGCGAGCGCGTGCGCGTCCCATCAATCACGCTCGAGTGGCGAACCTCTTCGAGGACACTCGAGGACTCTCTTTTAGGTATTTTTAAATTTGAATATTGAAAAATGGGTAAATGAGTGAGGGAGTTTTGGAATGGTGTTTGGTGAAATTTGATTTCTAGCGATTTTAACCCTTTGCAGTTGGATGTAATTTGTGAAGGGACGTCGATATTGGTTAGTGATTAGGGAAGTTTTTATTGCTGGGAGACGTTGGCAATAGAAACTTTTGCTAAAATAGCAATATTGCAATATTAAAATAGCAATATTGCAATATTAAAATAGCAATATTGCAATATTAAAATAGAAAAATTGCAATATTGCAATGTTAAAATAGAAAAATTACAATATTGCAATGTTAAGCTAGTTAATGTAGCAATATTGCAATGTTAAAATAGAAAAATTACAATATTGCAATGTTAAGCTAGTTAATGTAGCAATATTGCAATATTAAAATAGCAATATTGCAATATTGCAATGTTAAAATAGAAAAATTGCAATATTGCAATGTTAAAATAGAAAAATTGCAATATTGCAATGTTTAAATAGCAATATTGTAATATTGCACTGTTAAAGTATCAATATTGCAATATTAAAATAGTTATACAGCAATATTAAAATATCAATATTAAAATATTAAAATAGTAATATTGCAATATGAGAATATTAAATCATACTTCAACATACACTTCTTTACCAATATTGCTATTTTGACAATAGTTTCAATTGCCAACATCCAAGAAGAAGCCGAGTGCAAAGGGTTAACCCCACCCAACCAAATCTAACTCAACGGGGTGGAATATACAACGATGTTTGAAATTGAAAAATACAGAGGAACAGACTGCGAGAGTTGCTCTCGTCGAAAGCATTTGCTTATAATCCTGCTGCAAATAGAAGATTGATTGCAAATAACCTCCGTATACACAAGAAGAAGATATTGCTCCCAGCCAGACATTGATATAAATTTGTGGCCCACGTTGTTTATTCGATCCCCGATTTTGGCTCGTTACGAGGAACCCTCGGTTACATAAATCGTATTTAAAAGAAGTTCGCAAGAAACCGTATTTTACTGCACGACTATTGTCGAGAATAATAAAAAAAATACGGTAATTACGTTGGTTTAAGCACTTCGATCCTGCTTTCGAACGACTTCAAAACTGTACTTCCTCGTCTCGACAAGCGAGTCTACCAACGCTATCTATTCACGCAATTAGTCACCATTTTGAAATACTTCGTTACAAGTTTACGGCCACAATCGTATCTGATAAAACCAGCCTGCCATCCAACGCAACCAATCAAACATTTACTCGTGGACATAAATCATTCCACCAGAAAGCTTTCAGCATTAACGTTCAACAATTAACACTAATTTTACCGCGTCCCTCGAATTAAAAGCGTCCTTCTGTGACTATCGTATAGGAAAGCAGAACTTAAGGCGAACACGACTTGCCCAAATTGGACCCAGATCGCGCGCCAGCCAAGGGGTGACTCTAAATCCAACTTACACACGTCGCCAGCCCGTTATCACGACCTCAAGTTACACAGTGTCTACCCTGGTGCTAGGCCTAGATTACGTAGACCCAGGATTACCTTAAATCCACATTACACACTAGCTGGTCCCAAGTTACGTGCCTCGCGAGCAACACGGCGCCCAATTGTTCCGCTCGCGGCTCGTAAGCTACTCCTCCACCCCTTCAACCCCCTGGAAATCATAGGGAATCAGGATTTACCAGTCGATCCGATCGACGACGAGTCTCTGCGAACGAAATTGGGTCGCCAGTGGAACCTCCGCCGCCCTCGAGCAACAACGACGCGAGAGGACAGCGACACGACGGGTCTCGTCTGCCGCGAATTTAGGTTACCACCTAGCTACGCGACGTTTTCGTTTGGGACGCGCTAAATCAGTGCAAGCTTGGCACGGAAACACGAGCGACGAATCGACGCAAACTGGATCGAAACGAGCCGCGGTTCCTCGCGCCCTCGTCGACGAAGCGTGGACCAGCGCGAGGACTCGGCGAGCGAGGCGTTTTCTTCCTTGGTACCCAGCAGTCGTTGACTCACCCCTTTAGAATGCGACTGGGAGAGCGAGCGGAGTCAGCCTCCCGCAAAAGGATCAAATCGAAGGAGAATGGAGAGAGCCGCCTGTTCGTCGATACAGTCAGCTCGACTGGCTGCGCGTTATTAACCCTTTGCGCTCGGATGACCCCTCTGAGGGGACATCAGAATTGATTAGTGATTGAATTTATTTAATTGCAACTTCTTCAGAATTGCATATTTCCCTCAAGTTTTTTTATTGAAGTGGAAGTACTCTATTGCTGAGAAATGTTAGCAATAAAAACTATTACTAAACGTTGCTGAAATATTGCTATTTTAGCAATATTTCTAGCTTTTATTGCCAACGTCCAGGAAGGAGCAAAGTGCAAAGGGTTAATTGCGAAGGTTAAAAATTTATCCCATTGCAACTTTTTGAAGAACACGTATTTCCCTGAAGTTTTCTAATGAAATGGAAATTTTCTATTGCTGGAAAATTGCTTGGTAATAGTTTCTATCGCTAACTTTTACCAGCAATAGAAAATTTCTCGAAAATCGTCGAGCGTAAAAGGTTAAGCTCTTGGGTACGAGTGAATTTTAGATTGGAATAGAAATTTTGATAAGTGAATTATTGTTTTTGTTGAAGACATATACTTTTAATTTAACTTTTTGCACTCGAGACTTATCAAAAATGGTTCAAATTGGTGACTGAGAATCACCTCTCGAGTGCAAGGGGTTAATTAATATTGCAATTGAGTTGATATGTTTCAACCCTTTGCACTCGACGACTTTTTCGATCGCAAATCAAAACAACTAATCCCATTTTTCGATAGACCTTCACTCGAGCTAATTTTACCATCCAAATTCATTTTTGTAGAGCTTCGAAACTTAAAATCAGTCGATGAAAGACTTGAGTTGCTGTATAAAATAACATGGCGACTGGGAGTTGCTTCTCGAGCGCAAAGGGTTGAAGCAGAGTACTAGAGTGAGCCACCATAATAAAAAATGATATCCACGAATAAGACACTATAGTAGTGCGTCGTTCAGAATGATGACATCCTTGAAAGCCACTATAGTCACGTGTTGTTCAGAAAGATGATATCCTTGAAAGTTACTATAGTCACGTGTCGTTCAAAAAGGTGATATCCACGAAGAAGACATTATAATGGCGCGTCGTTCAGAAAGATGACATCCTTGAAAGGAACTGTAGTAGCGCGTCCTTTAGAAAGATGACATCCGCGAAAAAGATACCACTATAGTGGCGCGTCGTTCAGAAATACGACATCCGTGAAAAAAACAATAGTGGCGCGTTGTTCAGAAAAGAAACGTCCGCGAAAAAGGCACTATAGTGGCGCATCATTCAGAGAGATGACATCCTCGAAAGCCACCATAGTGGCGCGTCGTTCAGAAAAATGACATCCGCGAAAGAGACACTATAGTCGTGCGTTGTTCAGAGAGATGACATCCACGAAGAAGACACTATAGTAGCGCGTCGTTCAGAAATATGACATCCATGAAAAAAAAATAGTGGCGCATTGTTCAGAAAAGTAACATCCGCGAAAAAGACACTATTGTGGCGCGTCGTTCAGAAAGATGACATCCTCGAAAGCCACCATAGTGGCGCATCATTCAAAAAAGTGTCATCCGCAAAGAAGACACTATACCACTGCGTTGTTCAAAAAGATAACATCCTCAAAAGCCACCATAGTCGCGCGTTGTTCAGAAAAGAAACGTCCGCGAAAAAGGCACTATAGTGGCGCATCATTCAGAGAGATGACATCCTCGAAAGCCACCATAGTGGCGCGTCGTTCAGAAAAATGACATCCGCGAAAGAGACACTATAGTCGTGCGTTGTTCAGAGAGATGACATCCACGAAGAAGACACTATAGTAGCGCGTCGTTCAGAAATATGACATCCATGAAAAAAAAATAGTGGCGCATTGTTCAGAAAAGTAACATCCGCGAAAAAGACACTATAGTGGCGCATCATTTAGAGAGATGACATCCTCGAAAGCCACCATAGTGACGCATCATTCAGAAAAGTGTCATCCGCAAAGAAGACACTATACCACTGCGTTGTTCAAAAAGATACCCTCAAAAGCCACCATAGTCGCGCGTCGTTCAAAAAGATCGCATCCTCGAAAGCCACCATAGTCACGCGTCATTCAGAAATCCAACCACGTCGTATCGCACCCAAGATCTCAAACCCACTATCCTGGACACCACAAAGACTCCCTGGAACCTTCACAGTGCTAACCAACGACTCCTGTCACCCGGTAGAGCCCAAACGGAACGCTCGCGTTTCTCCTCTTCCAGCTCGTCGACTCATTCCTCGAGAATGTGATTTAAGTCTGCATAAAAGACGACGGCCGTGCAGAATTACAAGAGGCAAGCAGTTCCGCTCGCTCGTGGACGCGCGAGCGAGCGCGCGCGCCTCGGAGGAACTTTCCTCTCGTGTGACCGCGCGCGCGGAATACCGAACGATCGCTTATCGCGTACCACCGCTCTCCAACGAGAGGAGAGACCGTCTTTTCCACGGGTCCCACCCAGAGGGGGGTGCTGGCGGAAGTTTCCTGCAGGAAAAATAAAGCGATTCCCGACAGAGACTCGAAGGGCGGCTGCGACCACCCCAGCGCCCACTGCGGTAACCTCGCCTCGTCCACGGGTCCCTCCTCCACCCCTATTTAACTTTTCTCCGGCTGGTCGGCTCCAGGGACGAAAATTTATTCGCTGTTCGGGCTCCGGCTCGCTCAACGACCGAATGGATAAAAAATTATTGCCGCAGGCTCGATTTTTGCTGTTGACGATGGTCGTTTCGCATTTACGAGCGGTTTACTAATGGCACCCTCAAGGGGGGACACGTCGACCAGTGATGGCCGATCAAATTTTACGTTCTGGCGATAGTTGGTTGAAACTGTCCGCGTGTGTACATTGGGGATAGTTTTACTGTGAATTGTTATTTGGTTGTTGGTGTAGTTTCTGTTAATCCTTTGGGATTTGGTTTTTGTTTCTTTTGATATTGTTTGTGTACGTGGTTGCAGTCGTAGTGATGTATTTGATAATGATTTGAGATTAAGCTACCCCTTGCAGTTGCTTTGGAATTGTCAAAAGTTAATATTTATAATAATTTTTACCTTTTGAGATTTGCTTCCTGTTTTTTAAATGTTATTTGTGTATATGGTGGCAGTCATAGTTTCTTTTATTTTAGATTAGATTTGAGATCAAACTACCCCTTGCATCTGCAGTTGCTCTTGAATCTTCAAAAGCTAATATTTATAACTTCTACCCTTTGAAATTTGGTCTCTTTTTTTTAAATATTATTTGTACATATAGTTGCAGTCACAGTTTTCTTTTATTTCAAATTAGACGTAATAATATTTGTGATAGTGATTTGAGATTGAACCACCCTCTGCATCCACAGTTGCTCCTGAATCACCAAAAGCTAATATTTATAACTTCTACCTTTTGAGATTTGGTCTCTTTTTTAAAATATTATTTGTATATATGGTTGCAGTCATAATTTCTTTTATTTTAAATTAGATTTAATAAGATTTGTGACAATGATTTGAGATTGAACCACCCTCTGCATCCACAATAGCTCTTGAATCATCAAAAGCTAATATTTACAAAATCAATGCAATTTTCTGTAAATACACATACATGTCCAACATAAATCTACAAAATACAAGTTTAAAACTTCCACTATCGAATCAGATATAAAGAATCTACCACCCCAATAGCAATCGTCCAACCCAAACTTCTAAGAAGAAAACTAAGTGCACGCAATTAAGAAAAAAAGAAAAAGAATGGAATTCTCGAGGACATTGACATCAACGTGAGCCTCGAATCTTCCATCCCAATTGCAATTTTCCAAAATTTGTACACACATCGTCCAACCCAAACCTCTAAGAAGAAAACCAACCCCAACGAAGTGGACGCAATTAAGAAAAAAAGAAAAAGGTTGGAATTCTCGAGGACATTGACATCAACGTGAGCCTCGAACCTTCCATCCCAATTGCAATTTTCCAAAATCTGTACACACATCGTCTAACCCAAATCTCTAAGAAAAAAACTAACCTCAACTAATTGGACACAATTAAGAAAAAAAGAAAAAAAAACCTTCTCAAATCCTAAACGTTCCACGGTTAACCATCGTTTGTCCTCAAAAAGCGTAAAAACTGGCGGCTCCAGTCGAAGAATGGAATTCTCAGGGACGTTGACATCAACGTGAGCCTCGAATCTTCCATTCCAATTGCAATTTTCCAAAATCTGTACACACATCGTCCAACCCAAATATCTAACAAGAAAACTAAGTGCACGCAATTAAGAAAAAAAGAAAAAGAATGGAATTCTCGAGGACATTGACGTCAACGTGAGCCTCGAACCTTCCATCCCAATTGCAATTTTCCAAAATCTGTACACACATCGTCCAACCCAAATATCTAACAAGAAAACTAAGTGGTCGCAATTAAGAAAAAGAGAAAAAGAAAAAATGTTGCACGGTTAACCGTCGTTTGTCCTCAAAAAGCGTAAAAACTGGCGGCTCCAGTCGAAGAATGGAATTCTCAGGGACGTTGACATCAACGTGAGCCTCGAATCTTCCATCCCAATTGCAATTTTCCAAAATCTGTACACACATCGTCCAACCCAAATCTCTAAGAAGAAAACTAAGTGGTCGCAATTAAGAAAAAGAGAAAAAGAAAAAATGTTGCACGGTTAACCGTCGTTTGTCCTCAAAAAGCGTAAAAACTGGCGGCTCCAGTCGAAGAATGGAATTCTCAGGGACGTTGACGAGGATCGTCGACGCGGGCCTCGCAAGAAGATCATTTCCCGTGGCTCGCGCGTCGCGATGGCAGACACGGGTAGCCTAGATCTCGCGTTTTTCCGCGCTGAGGCGTTCCCAGAAAGCGTTTCGTAATTGTAACCGCGCGCTAACGAACCGCTCGGCTGTATTTCCTCGAACGCCGCGTCCTTGGTCGCGAAAGAAGAATTCGCCAGATGCAAATGCGTCGCCCGTCGATCCGCGGCCCGCGATTCATTAAATTTAACCCCGACCACGACCAACTTGTCCCCTGGAAACGTTTCCCGTGGCGCGTGAAAAATTCATGCCGCTGGTTGCGACGATAATTAACGAGCGACAGCGCGGCTGACTAACAATGCTCTCTCTCTCTCTCTCTCTCTCGGCTCTGCTGCCGCGAGTTCAACCCTTTGACTGCGAAAGGTGTGCCTATCAGTGTCCACGAAAAGCGTTTATGTACGATTTTGCAAATCTGTTTACCCTTTGTACTGGGTTTCTTAGTAGACGTTAGCTGTGTATTGGGATATTGGTATTCTGTTATTGCTATTTTAGTAATATTACTATTTTAATATTGCTGTTTTAGTAATATTGCTATTTTAATATTGAGTATTGCAATATTGCAATTTTAGCAATTTTGCTATTTTAATATTGCTATTTTAGTAATATTGCTATTTTAATATTGAGTATTGCAATATTGCAATTTTAGTAATATTGCTATTTTAATATTGAGTATTGCAATATTGCAATTTTAGTAATATTGCTATTTTATTATTGCAATTTTAGCAATTTTGCTATTTTAATATTGCAATATTGCATATTGTGATTTTGGTAATATTGCTATTTTAATATTGAGTATTGCAATATTGCAATTTTAGTAATATTGAGTATTGCAATATTGCAATTTTAGTAATATTGAGTACTGCAATATTGCAATTTTAGTAATATTGAGTATTGCAATATTGCAATTTTAGTAATATTGAGTACTGCAATATTGCAATTTTAGTAATATTGCTATTTTAATATTGAGCATTGCAATATTGCTATTTTAGTAATATTACTATTTTAATATTAAGTATTGCAATATTGCAATTTTAGTAATATTGCTATTTTATTATTGCAATTTTAGCAACTTTGCTATTTTAATATTGCAATATTGCATATTGTGATTTTGGTAATATTGCTATTTTAATATTGAGTATTGCAATATTGCAATTTTATCAATATTGCTATTTTAATATTGCAGCATTGCAATGCAATTATAGCAATATTGCTATTGTATTTTTTAATATTGCAATATTACTATTTTAACAATAGCTTCAATTGCCAACGTCTCTCAGAAATAGAAAACTTAAGGGAAACATTTTCCAAAAGCTGCAATGGAAAAAGTTTAACCTCCTCCATCACTAATCAATGCTGACAATCCCAAACAATCAATTTGCAAACAATTCTGCAAACAATTCGCTTATTCATTTCCCAATATCTAAATTCGTAGACGCTGAAAAGAGAGTCAAAGAGTCAACCCTTTCCTTTCTTCTCTGTCACCAATTTCTTTGCAAATACTAATTCCAACAAATGAAAATTAATCATCTCGCTTTTTATTAATTAGGAATCCCATTGAAAATTAATAATCTCATTGTTGAACATTTTCGTGACGCTTCGAAACTTAAAATCGGTCAACGAGAACCTCGAGTTGCTCTACGAAACGCAATGGCGACTCGCCTCTCGAGCGCAAAGGGTTAAAAGGTTCGACGATGTTTCGCGAGGCAAATTTCCATGGCGTGGCGATCACAGAGGGGGGGGAAGAAGGAGAAAAACGGAAGGTTCGGGGATATTTCAGCGACTGCGACTTGAAACAATCGAGAGATTACGGTTTCGCGGTTGGAACGCCGCGCGCGGAGGATAGAAAGGCGAGAGACAGGCGAGAGTCTGCTCCGTGTGGGACGTGCACCACGCCCGATTCAGAATGTTTCATTCCGCGTTTTTCATAATCGCGGCGAGGAGTTATTACCGCGAGTACAGCTTCGTTATTTCGCGCGAGCGTGCGTTCTGTTCGAGCGCCGCGCGAGCAATTGTCCTCCGCCATTTTGGTGTCCACGCGGACGTCGAGTTAAGCCAGTCTCGATCGTTTAAAATATTATCTATTCTATACTCGGTAACTGTGAAAGTTGTGAGATAATTTTGTAATTATTATTTAGCTAATGTAGAATTTTTTTTATTTGTAAAATGAATCTAGCCTCAGAGTGGACTTAAAAATAATAAAGACTGTAGCATTTAAGTTACAGCATTGAGTACTTATTAATTACGAAATCCGCGAATATAATTGTCCTCCGCCATTTTGGTGTCCACGCAGAGGTCGAGTTAAGCCAGTCTCGATCGTTTAAAATATTATCTATACTATACTCAGTAACTGTGAAAGTTGTGAGATAATTTTGTAATTATTATTTAGCTGATGTAGAATTTTTTTTTTGTAAAATGAATCTAGCTTCAGAGTGGACTTAAAAATAATAAAGACTGTAGCATTTAAGTTACAGTATTGAGTACTTATTAATTACGAAATCCGCGAATATAATTGTCCTTCGCCATTTTGGTGTCCACGCGGAGGTCGAGTTAAGCCAGTCTCGATAGTTTAAAATATTAATTACTCAGTAACTATGAAAACTGTGAGACAATTTTGTAATTATTATTTAGCTGATTTAGAATTTCTCATTTGTAAAATGAATTTAGTCTCAGAGTGGACTTAAGAATAATAAAGGATGCAGCATTTGGGTTACAGTATTGACTACTTATTAATTAAGAAAGCTGCAAATATAATTTTGTAATTATTATTTAGCTAATTTCCAATTTTTTTCTAAAATGAAACTAATCTCAAAGTAAATTAAAAAATAATAAAAAATAAACCAAACATGTCGTGATAGTTATTAGACTTGAAAATTGTAAGACTTTTTAAGTGAATCGAGCTTTGCGAGCGTCCTTCGAGTTTAGAATTAATTAGAAACTGGAAAAAAAGCGAAGCGCGCCTAATGCACGCCAGGTTCCAACCTCTTCCTCCATTATCGCGGTTTATCGATGCGGGCTACGCTCGTGTGTTTCGCTTCCAATTATTTTTACGTCCTCTCGAATGCGTCACAACTCTTTTCCTGGGAACCAATTCGCGACTCGAGCGATTTTAATGTTCGAGGAATTGCCAGGGCGATAAATCCGTCGTGTTTTTGCAATTATTCGCGGCGCTATCGGCGGCTCGAGCGATTTACTGGAAAACTCGCGGCTGAGGAGCCGAGCCGAGGGAAAGAGGAAAGCAGCAGCTACCGTAGGAATTATAAATCTCGCGAGAACCACGCGAGTGCATCAAAGGCATTCTAACGATCACGTGGACTAATTAATCTAATTATCTGCCAGCGTCGCAGCAATGCCAATCGCCATTCCACTATCCCGTTACTTATCTCTGCAAAAATAATGCCACGAATTCCTGGATTTTTTCAAATTTTGCTAGCAAATTAATTCAGAGCGTCGATTCGTTGAGTGCAAAAGAGTCCATCGAACGCTGTACAAAGGTCGCAGCGATGGTAGTTGCCATTCTACCAGAAACTATCTATATAGTTACTTATCTCTGCAAAAATAATGCCACGAATTCCTGGATTTTTTCAAATTTTGCTAGCAAATTAATGCAGAGCGTCGATTCGTTGAGTGCAAAAGAGTCCATCGAACGCTGTACAAAGGTCGCAGCGATGGTAGTTGCCATTCCACCAGAAACTATCTATATAGTTACTTATCTCTGCAAAAATAATGCCACGAATTCCTGGATTTTTTCAAATTTTGCTAGCAAATTAATGCAGAGCGTCGATTCGTTGAGTGCAAAAGAGTCCATCGAACGCTGTACAAAGGTCGCAGCGATGGTAGTTGCCATTCCACCAGAAACTATCTAT
Organism: Xylocopa violacea; assembly: GCA_963969225.1. Classification (NCBI taxonomy): domain Eukaryota; kingdom Metazoa; phylum Arthropoda; class Insecta; order Hymenoptera; family Apidae; genus Xylocopa; species Xylocopa violacea. The sequence continues at coordinate 31,660,264 of CAXAJV010000004.1, forward strand.
ATAGTTACTTATCTCTGCAAAAATAATGCCACTAATTCCTGGATTTTTTCAAATTTTGCTAGCAAATTAATGCAGAGCGTCGATTCGTTGAGTGCAAAAGAGTCCATCGAACGCTGTACAAAAGTCGCAGCGATGGTAGTTGCCATTCCACCAGAAACTATCTATATAGTTACTTATCTCTGCAAAAATAATGCCACGAATTCCTGGATTTTTTCAAATTTTGCTAGCAAATTAATGCAGAGCGTCGATTCGTTGAGTGCAAAAGAGTCCATCGAACGCTGTACAAGGTCGCAGCGATGGTAGTTGCCATTCCACCAGAAACTATCTATATAGTTACTTATCTCTGCAAAAATAATGCCACGAATTCCTGGATTTTTTCAAATTTTGCTAGCAAATTAATGCAGAGCGTCGATTCGTTGAGTGCAAAAGAGTCCATCGAACGCTGTACAAGGTCGCAGCGATGGTAGTTGCCATTCCACCAGAAACTATCTATATAGTTACTTATCTCTGCAAAAATAATGCCACGAATTCCTGGATTTTTTCAAATTTTGCTAGCAAATTAATGCAGAGCGTCGATTCGTTGAGTGCAAAAGAGTCCATCGAACGCTGTACAAGGTCGCAGCGATGGTAGTTGCCATTCTACCAGAAACTATCTATATAGTTACTTATCTCTGCAAAAATAATGCCACGAATTCCTGGATTTTTTCAAATTTTGCTAGCAAATTAATTCAGAGCGTCGATTCGTTGAGTGCAAAAGAGTCCATCGAACGCTGTACAAAGGTCGCAGCGATGGTAGTTGCCATTCCACCAGAAACTGGCCCATTACTTATTTCTACAAACAATACACTTGCAGCCATGAATGAATTGAATTTTTCCAAATTTTGCTACCTTAAAATAGCAATATTGCTAAAATTTCAATATGCAATGGTGTGATATTAAAATAGCAATATTGCTAAAATTACAATGTGCAATGATGCAATATTAAAATAGTAATATTGCTAAAATTGCAATATGCAATGATGGAGACATTAGTAATACAAACTATTTCTAAATATTGCTAAAATATTGCTATTCTAGCTTTTATTGCCAACGTCCACTACGAAGCAGAGACCAAAGAATTAAACATCGAAAAGTGACCATTTTAACTCCTTTCGATACAAAATAAATATACGTCAACTCAAGGTAAACCTGGTATTAACTAAAAACTAATTCAGAGCGTCGATTCGTTGAGTGCAAAAGAGTCCATCGAACGCTATACGAAGGTCGCAGCGATGGTAGTTGCCATTCCACCAGAAACTGGCCCATTACTTGTGTCTACAAACAATACACTTGCAACCATGAATGAATTGAATTTTTCCAAATTTTGCTATCTTAAAATAGAAATATTGCTAAAATTGCAATGTGCAATATTAAGAGAGCAATATTGCTAAAATTGCAATATGCAAGGGTGTAATATTAAAATAGCAATATTGCTAAAATTGCAATATGCAAGGGTGTAATATTAAAATAGCAATATTGCTAAAATTGCAATATGCAATGATGGAGACATTAGTAATAGAAACTATTGCTAAATATTGCTAAAACATTGCTATTCCAGCAATATTTCTAGCTTCCATTACCAACGTCCACTAAGAAGCAGAGTCAAAGAACACTTCAACCCCTTTCGATACAAAATAAATATACGTCAACTCAAGCTAAACCTGGTATTAACTAAAACCTAATTCAGATCGTCGAATCGTCGCTTGCAAAAGAGTCCATCGAACGCCAGACGCGAAAGGAGCTACGTGGAACCTGAGCGAGGACGCGGAGGATTCCTGAAATTCCGCGGTGCGCGAATTCTTTTTCCCCCTTTTTTTTTCGTCAGTCAGAAGGCTCTGGCGAGCGACGCCCCGTTCTGCGTGCGCGCGTTTCGTATGCAAGTGTGACCGCCGCCTAATACGTGCCGCTGCGGCACATACTAATTAGCTGGCCGAGCGAAACGCGTGGTGAATACGACTCCACGTGGCGAACGTTAGATACGAGCCGCTGTGGCTCAGGTTGGCTCGAGGCTCAGCCTCGAACTCCGCGAGGCGGTTTCCTGCCGCGAGCTACGCCTCCGAATTCTCGAGGAATTGCTGAGCGAAAGTTCCACGGGGTTGTGTCACGACAATCGTCAAAATCGCTAAGAAAGTGAGTCGAATTTCTTCTTTGGAACGCGAAATTTATTCGAATTTGTATGATTTGGAAATTAGTATGTGGTGTTACTCTTAGCATTGGAGTTTGGTCCCTTTTCTGAAGGACACGAAGAAAGTGATTCCTCGAGAAATGGTTGAGCAAAAATTTCGCAGGGTTGTGTTTTGATGATCTTCAGAATCGCTAAGAAAGTGAGTCGAATTTCTTCTTTGGAACGCGAAATTTATTCGAATTTGTATGATTTGGAAATTAGTATGTGGTGCTGCTCTTAGCATTGGAGTTTGGTCCCTTTTCTGAAGGACACGAAGAAAGTGGTTCCTTGAAAAATGGCTGAGCGAAAGATCCACAGGATTGTGTCTCAGCGATCGATATTAAAAAATTTAAAAACTTTAAAATTTAAAAACGAAAGAGTAATTAATTTTTTAAAAATTACTAAAGAAAGGTCTTAGTTTTCACGAGGAATAACAAACATCATTTACCACAAGTAACTAAGATTTCAACCCTTAAGTTATTTATATTCAAATTTTATATTCCTTTGATAATTTATACAAAAATTAGCAAACTTGCATCATCGACCTTCATCAAACACTTCGAACAATTCTCTCAACTCAATTTCTATCACACGACTCGATCAACTCCAAGCAAAAGAACGAAGTAAGCCCAGTAACGCGAGAGATTCTCAAGTAAAAAATCGCACCCCTAGCGCCCACCTGAAAACCCGCCTCTCTGTCCAACCACGAACAGATTTCCTTTACGAAATAGGGACAGAGACGGAGAAAAAGGGCAGCAAACCTCAGCACGGAATATTCGAAACCTCGAACGGAACTGCGTGACATCAACGGACCCTTTGAAAACGCTCGACTACGCGGCTGAACGACAGAGCAAGTGCACGCTGCGAGCGCGGTATGTGCGCGCGTGGTGCAATAAGAGATTCGAACCGGCTCCGAGTCACGTACGAGTACTAAACCGGTCCTGTACAGTGTGGGACTAATCGGCCCGTCTTGTGTCACAGGGCCCTCGACGGCCATCATAAAACTGTCACAGTGCGCGCGAACTGGAATGCTGGGACCGATCCTCGATCAGACCAAGTCCCTTTTTTTCTTCAATTCGGTCAACAGTAGTCAACTATCGTCAAAGATTGCTATCTTAGCAATGCTTTCCATTGTTAACATTTGAAAAAGACCCAAGCGCAAAGGGTTGACACTATAACAAGTGGTTACAAACAATTGTCCCAGAATAAAGTCGAAACAAAATTTCCCAAGCGCAAAGGGTTGACACTATCAAAAGTTACAAACAATTGCCTCAGAATGAAGTCGAAACAAAATTTTCCAAGCGCAAAGGGTTGACACTATAAAAAGTGGTTACAAACAATTGTCCCAGAATAAAGTTGAAACCACATTTTTCAAGCGCAAAGGGTTAATACTATAAAAAGTTACAAACAATTGCCCCAGAATAAAGTCGAAACAAAATTTTCCAAACGCAAAGGGTAAACACTATAAAAAGTGGTTACAAACAATTGCCTCAGAATGAAGTCAAAACAAAATTTTTCAAGCGCAAAGGGTTGACACTATAAAAAGTGGTGACAAACAATTGTCCCAGAATGAAGTCGAAACAAAATTTTCCAAACGCAAAGGGTAAACACTATAAAAAGTGGTTACAAACAATTGCCTCAGAATGAAGTCAAAACAAAATTTTTCAAGCGCAAAGGGTTGACACTATAAAAAGTGGTGACAAACAATTGTCCCAGAATGACGTCGAGACCAAATTTTTCAAACGCAAAGGGTTGACACTATAAAAAGTGGTTACAAACAATTGTCCCAGAATGAAGTCGAAACCAAATTTTTCAAGCGCAAAGGGTTAATACTATAAAAAGTGGTTACAAACAATTGCCCCAAAATGAAGTCGAAACCAAATTTTCCAAACGCAAAGGGTAAACACTATAAAAAACCTAAAAAACCTCAGTGGTTACAAACAATTGCCCCAGAATGAAGTGGAAACCAAATTTTCCAAGCGCAAATGATTGACACTATAAAAAGTTACAAACAATTGTCCCAGAACAAAGTCGAAGCCAAATTTTCCAAGACCAAACTCGAGCACCCTAAACACAGCGTCCCAAGACGCGACACCCTCCAAGTCACTGGAAAAAAAAGTGAATTCTCAGATGCGTTTACCCCGCTCTCCTGACCACCGTACTGGGTCCAATAGCCGGGCGATGGCACCGAGGCGACGGTCTGCTGCAACATCGAGCCACTTCCGGGCAGATTGCTCGGGCTGGACGCTTGGAATCGATCCCTGGCCGTGTTCTGCGATTGATTCGGGTCGCAACGCGGTTGACCGTCGCGCGTCATCGTGCTGCCATTGCTCGAAGGCAGCCGTGAACGATCGCAGCTCGCTCGCAGAGGACTCGACCCGTCCGCTCTTCCGGCGACCCTGATTTGCATCTGCTGCGAGCGGAGGCCCGCGAACCTGCAGTTCGCTTTGCAGCGCTCGATCGCGCGGCCGCACGGCTTCTCGATCGCGAGGTCGGTCAGCTTGAAATTCTGCTGATTCATCTTGAAGTCGGCGTTGTCCTTAAAGCTTCGATCCATGGCGCGTCGAATTGATGCAGCTTCTTCTTCTTCTGAGACTGTTTACGCGGAATCGGGTCAACAGGTGCCGCGCGCAGCTTTTGCCTCTTTCATTTCACTTCGATTCGTGGGATTCTGGGGTTCGTGGATCATAGCGATTCTGAGCAGGGACCGAGGACGAGGTTCGAGCGATCGCTCGTCGTCCTGGTGTGAATCTTGGCATTGCTGGAGGAGCCTCCTGCGATGGATCGACGCGAATTCTTTGTTTCAGGTTCGATGGATGCAGATCCTTTGTTTCAGGTTTGATTGACGTGGATCCTTTGTCTTAGGTTTGATTGACGTGGATCCTTCGTCTCAGGTCCAATCAACGCGAATTCTTCGTCTCAGATTCGATGAACGCAGATCCTTCGTCTCAGGTCCAATCGACGCAGATCCTTCGTCTCAGATTCGATCCACGCATATCCTTCGTTTCTGGTTCAATCCTCGCAGATCCTTTGTCTCAGGTCCAATTCACGCAGATCCTTCGTCTCAGGTTTGATCTGATGCAGATCCTTCGCCTCAGGTCCAATCGACGCAGATCCTTTGTCTCACATTCGATCCACGCAGATCCTTCGTTTCTGGTTCAATCCTCACAGATCCTTTGTCTCAGGTCCAATTCACGCAGATTCTTCGTCTCAGGTCCAATTCACGCAGATCCTTCGCCTCAGGTTCGATCTGACGCAGATCCTTCGCCTCAGGTTCGATCTGACGCAGATCCTTCGCCTCAGATTCGATCCACGCAGATCCTTCGTCTCAGACACGATCCACGCGAACCTTTGGTCTCAGATTCCATCTAATTCAGATCCTTCGTCTCACATCCGATCCACACAAATCCTTCACCTCAGATCCAATCGACGCGAATCCTTCGCCTCAGATCCAATCGAACGCGTTCCAATACTCCTCTGAACAACGTGGACCATCCGCGAGCGTCGGAGGAAATTATGCAAACTCGCGAGATAAATTTTTATCTGCCCTGTTCCGAGGTCCGTGGATAAACAATCTCGCGTAGGAGGAGCGCGACGCTTCCTCCGCTGTCTCCTCTCTCTCTCCCCCTCCTCTTTCTCCCTTGATCTAACGAGTTCGATTTAATTTATCGCCGCAGGAACTGCGATCGCCGCGAGTGAGCGGCGACGCGGGGCTCGCGGGGCCATTAATCAACGGAAAGTTCGCGCGCAGAACCCCAGACGCCCCTTAATTCGGATTCCTCGAATCGCTCGAGACTTTCGTCGAACCGCGGCGGCTATTTTTGAACAATGCGTTCGCACAGGCGGTCGCGCGCGACTTTCACGTCGCTGCGTTCCACGAACCAACTCGCGGGACGGTTTTCACTTTTTCCAAACGCGTCATCCGTCGACGAGCCGCCTCCACGATCGACGCTGTCCCTCTCTCGACGCGAGCTTCGACCTGGCTCTTCCAGAATTTTCCACCACTCGTTCCAACTCTCGTTTCTTGCGCCACTGCTCTTCCGCGAAACTGATCCACCGATTTTGGGCCTGGCTCGCTCGAACCAGGCGCTTCGAGGACGGAAACTCGCGGACGGAAACAATCGCGAGAGGATCGGAGACGCCAAGAGGCGACTGGTCAGCCAGTGGAGAGTCGACTGGTTTTGTTTCTCGGCTCGCGAGCTACGCGAAGCCTGGCTCCAGCCTCCCTCCACGATCGCGAGAACGTGGCACGCTGCTCTACGTGCGCTCGTCGTCCTGTTTCCGCGCGTCCGTTGCACCGTGGGCTTCGTGTTTCTCGAGGCTCCGCGAGAACAGTTTTACGGCTGGTTTCCTCGCGAGAGCTATCCTCGAAATTTGTTTCGTTTCATTTTATGACTGGTCAAGTGTCTTGGAAAAACTGGTGGGTCGTCTGTTCCACGCGAGACACCCTGTACATTCGATAGTTTGAGAAACAAATTCAGCTGTGGTATAAATTTCTTTGGCGAATTTCTGTTGGTTTTTGGGTCACTTTTTTGGTGACCAAAGTCTTACTTTCTTTGTACTGACGGATAATTTCTATTCAATACTGGGTTAAATGTACAGAAGACTCTCAACGTGAATTAATCAGAATTAAAAGAATTCTCTTGATTTTTATAAATTAGATTGCGTAATTATGAATAATGGGAACACGAATTACTCGAAAACGATCTGAAAAGAGAAGACCAAGGTGTCTGACGACGAAGGGAGACTCTACTTAATCCTCGCGCAGCTACAATTAAGTAGAGAAGGGATATGCGAACGCGAGCAGTGATTCCATCCTGGCAGAGACAGACTCGTGGCAGTGGCTGACCAATGACTAGGCAGTAGATAGAGCCACTTCCAATGGGACAGTCGCGCAGTAGATAAAGCCAGTGCGTTTGAACGATCGCGCCACGCTTTTGTACCAAAGCTACTGTTCTGCGTTAATTAAAATACAATTATTTTCAAACGAGGGTCTTTCAATATCCAAAAGAAAGTTCTATGAGTTCTGTGAGAGGTTTAAATATTTAGAAAATTCAGGAATTTCTGAAAAGTGTTTTATGATATTTAAATACTCTAATTTTGTGTTCAGAATGGATGTAACTTAACTTAAACTCTATAGAATGCACACTGATGAACTTAACTTAATCTAATCTCTGTAAAATGTACACTAATTGATTTGTAGAAGATTCAAGGTGCTAGAAGAGTTCAGAAATCACTGAATAAGTGCCCAATAAAATTCAGAAAACCGAATTCTGTATTTTGATCTAACTTAACTTTTATAAAATGCACACTGATGATCTTAACCTAATCTAATCTCTGTAAAATGTACACTAATTGATTTGCAGAAGATTCAAGGTACTAGAAGAGTTAAAGAATCACTGAAAAAGTGTCCAATGAAATTAAAAAAACCCAATTCTGTATTCTGATCTAACTTAACTTTTATAAAATGTACACTGATGCATTTAACTTAACTAAATCTCTATAAAATGCATACTAATTTTTCCTAATCTCTCCAGAAGATTCAAAGTACTAAAAGAATTCAGGAATTGTTCAAAAGGAGTCCAATAAAATTCAAATAACCCAATTCTGTATTTTAATCTAACTTAACTTTTATAAAATGCACACTAATTTCTCCTAATTTCTCTAGAAGATTCAAAGTACTAAAAGAATTCAGAAATTGTTTAAAAGGAGTCTAATAAAATTCAATTAACCCAATTCTTTATTCTGATTTAACTTAACTTCTATAAAATGCACACTAATCTCTCCTAATTTCTCCAGAAGATTCAAAGTATTAAAAGAATTCAGGAATTGTTCAAAAGGTGTCCAATAAAATTCAAGTAACCTAATTCTTTATACCAAATAGATTTAACTTAACTTAAACTCTACAGAATGCACACTAATGCACCCAACCTAACCAAATCTCAATAAAATGCACACTAATTTCTCCTAATCTCTCCAGAAGATTCAAAGTGCTAAAAGAATTCAGAAATTGTTCAAAAGGTGTCCAATAAAATTCAAATAACCTAATTCTTTATACCAAATAGATTTAACTTAACTTAAACTCTACAGAATGCACACTAATGCACCCAAGCTAACCAAATCTCAATAAAATGCACACTAATTTCTCCTAATCTCTCCAGAAGATTCAAAGTGCTAAAAGAATTCAAGAATTGTCCAATAAATTTCAAATAACCTAATTCTGTATACCAAATGGATCAAACTAAACTGAAACCCTACAGAATGCACACTAATGCACCCAAGCTAACCAAATCTCAATAAAATGCACACTAATTTCTCCTAATCTCTCCAGAAGATTCAAAGTGCTAAAAGAATTCAAGAATTGTCCAATAAATTTCAAATAACCTAATTCTGTATACCAAATGGATTTAACTCAACTGAAACCCTACAGAATGCACACTAATGCACCCAAGCTAACCAAATCTCAATAAAATGCACACTAACGCACCCAACCCAACTGAATCTCTATAAAAGTGACACCAATGCACTTGATCCAACCTAACCTCTGCAAAATCCACAGCAGCGCGCCGAAAGCAGCCCCTCGAGAAGACTTAAAGTGCCAAAACAATGGCGGAATCGCGGAGGAATCGTCGAATAAAATCGCAACGACCCAATTCCGCTCAGCGAAACGAGACGCAGCTCGCGCTTTATCTCTCTGGTCCACGGTTTTCTAGATAAGTGTAAGGATAGAGTTACTTCGAACGACGATACAGGCATTCCTAGAACGATCGCTGAGAGCGACTGGGTGGTCGTCGTCGGTGCAGAGCCGCGTATCACCGCGTCCTCCCCACCCGGAGTATCCACGGAAACGTTCCACCGTTTTGGAGAAGAGAAAAGGGACCACTGGCACCCGCGGGGAGATTTATTCCTGCCTCGACGACGCTGGCCATCGTCAAAAAGAGAAGTGTATATTGATTCATGGAGGCGGGCGTTGTTTGCCGCGGCTATCTGCCCTCCCATTCCCTGCTGGCATTAATCGCGATATCTTAATCGCCTATTTCTTCCCCCCGTCCGCCATACTTCTTTTTTCCCCCGGCTGGAGGTCAGCCACCTCTTCCTCGAGCGTTCTCCGCGGCTTCGATCGTTCGCCTCGCCGCGTAACGCCGTCCAGAGCGTGCAGGATCGTTGATGGACGCGTGCGACCTGTCCCAGAGGACCTCGAGACGGACGACGATCGAGAGGTTGGTAAAAATCGATGTTAGCTCGACCGCGAGAGGCTGGGTGCCCGCGTTAACTCGCGAGCGCATCGTTGCATCGCTCAGCCTGGCGGCCTGGCGAGCGCGCAGCTACAGAAATAGTTGATCCACGCCGCGGAGGGACTTCGAGAGGGATATCCAGGGTGCTCAGAGGACGGGGCGCGGAGGGGTCGCGGCCAGAGAGAGGAACGGGAGAAAATACGAGCGGGAGTTACGAGTTACGGGCGGAAAACGGTGGATTATGTGTGTTTAACCCCCTCTCTCTCTCGCTCTTTGGCTGCCCCTGGCCCCCCCCTCGCGTCCACGACTTCCGAAAGGCAGCGAGTTATGTTTGAGCACGAAAAGTAAACTTCGACTTGGTGGCGACGTGAGGCGCTTTGTGAGGATTAGGAAGGAGGCCGCCACCGGTGAATCGGCTTCTTTGTCCCGACTTCCGCGCGCGCTACGTGAATCGATTCCTCGCCAGTCGATTCTGGCTACCCTCCTCGAGACGCGTCGATGTTCCATTCTCTTTTCGTGGTATGGAAATTATTTTTGTGGACAGTGAAACGAAGAAAACAAGTAGAGACTGTCGATGCTGTGTTTTTTGAGGTAAGAAATATGTCTGTAGTTTGTCTCTGCAATGGAGTCTTCGAGTTGCTTTGGTGTTGATGCTTTGATGTTTTCAGGGAGGATAGCTGCTTCTGCGATCCGTGAGTGCGTGGTTAGGTTCTTCTTCTACGATGAGAATTAGGGGAGGTGTAATTTATGACAGCCCCTTAGTGTCTATCGTTTTCAGTTTTTCGTTCGACTTCAAGGTGACGATGGCCAGGCGCCACCCTCGAGCGCTTCGATGCTCGCTTTCTTTCATATTTTATCTCTTAGGTTTGATGCGCTACTATAGTGGCTTTCGAGGATGTCTTCTTTTTGAATGACGCGTAGATGTAGGAGTTTTTACAAGATTTAATCTTTCTGAAGGACGCGCTATTATAGTGGCTTTCGAGGATGTCTTCTTTCTGAATGGCGCGCCATTATAGTGGCTTTCGAGGATGTCTTCCTTCTGAACGACACGTTAATATAGTAGCTTTCAATGATGTCTTCTTTCTGAACGACGCGCCACTATAGTAGTTTTCGAGGATGTCTTCTTTCTGAATGACGTATCACTGTAGTGGCTTTCGAGGATGTCTCCTTTCTGAATGGCACGCCATTATAGTAGTTTTCAAGGATCTCTTCTTTCTGAACGACGCGCCAATGTAGTAACTTTCACGAGATTTAATCTTCCTGAAGAAGGTGCCAATATAGTAACTTTCACAAGATTTAATCTTCCTGAACGACGCGCCACTATAGTGGCTTTCAAGGATGTCTTCTTTCTGAATGGCGCGCCATTATAGTAGTTTTCAAGGATGTCTTCTTTCTGAAAGACGCGCCACTACAGTAGTTTTCGAGGATGTCTTCTTTCTGAATGACGTATCACTGCAGTGGCTTTCGAGGATGTCTTCTTTCTGAATGAAGCACCACTATAGTAATGGCTTTTGAGGATTTAATCTTTCTGAACGATGCGTCAATATAGTAACTTTCAAGGATGTCTTCTTTCTGAATGACGTATCACTATAGTGGCTTTCGAAGATGTCTTCTTTCTGAATGAAGCGCCACTATAGTAATGACTTTCGAGGATATCTTCTTCTTGAACGATGCGCCACTATAGTAGCCCACTCTAGTACCGTGCTTTACAATATATCACACTCAATTGTATTATTAATTATCACAGTAAATTATTAAAGTTAAAGTATATACATAGTATATACTTCAAAAATTAAGATTCAGTTATAAAAAATCTCAATTGCAATCTACTCGCGTAGAGGACAGCAGCACATCCCTCACAAATTTCAGTGTCGTATTATTAATTATTAAAGTTAAAACACTATGTATTATTATGTACGCATATATTATTTACACTGGAACTCACATAGAATTCTGTCATACAGAAAAACAGCCCCCAAAAAAATTCAATCGCGCCTAAGAAATTAATTAAAAAAAACCAAAGTGATCCACCTGAAGGGGTTGAAATACGATGTTCGAACAATTTCTGTCTTCATTTCGAACGAAAAATGCCTCGATTTAATTGAAGGGGACTCTTTTCGGATACCATCGGAGGGGATTACACGTTTGGAAGAAGATCGGCGTTAGGAATTCGTCGGGGTGTCGTAAAAAACGCGAGAGCACGACTGGTAGCTCGGGTCGGCTTCTGGGGGTTGGTAAGCCCGAGGAAAAACTGGCCTGGCCGATGTGCAACAGGTAGGAAAGCGAATGCACAGGCCAGTGCAAGTCCAAGCAGCCTGTCAAATATCGACGAAACGGAGGAGGTCGTGCGATGGTCGAAAATATCAACGTCCATCAACCCCCTCGTAATTAAGCTGAAAATTGTGTAAGCAAATCGGCGCGTTCCTCGATTTTTCGTTTCGTTCTTCGCTTCGTCAAAAGCTTTTTACATGAATATTTCACTTTGCTGCTGGTCGACAAAAAATGCAGCAACTGTTTTCATTGAGAAAACAGTCTTTACTTTTAATTTACTTGATTTTAATTACTTTTAATATGATTTGCAACAATTTCTTTTATCAAAAATAATATTTATGATGTAGTAATGTACCGGGTGGACTAAAGATTTGTCAAGTTTTTCAGAAACTGATTGAACTTAACGTTTGCGACACAGCCTCGACCGCGCGACCATTTTGCTACTCCCATTCGCCTGGCGAAGCAGCCCAGTCGAGCACCTGATAAACCAACGCCATCGTCAAGCGATATCTCGAACGTTCTCGCTTATTCGTCCGTTATTGCCCAACATCCATCGCTCGCGGAATAACAGCGGCCGATAAAACGCGCCGTTTCAATTCCCCCGCGCGTTTTACGTAATCCGCGCGTGGAAAATCGTCCGCGGGTTTTCGCGTGGAGAACCGACACGACTGCGTCGCAGGGAATGCGTAACCGCGCAGCCAACGCGCTCCAGAATGGTGGCGCGGTTGCCCAACGGCAGTCGAGAGCCCGCGAAGGTGCCTAATCGCGCACCTTCACCCAGATAACCGTCGACGTCTCCGCTCGCGACAACGTACCCTTTCGAATCGCAGGCTACGAGCGATAAATCGATGCTTTGGTCGCTTGTGTGGCTCGTGGAATTTTCTGAGGACGCTTCAGGGCACGTGCGACGAGTGGCGGGGCTGGGTATGGTTTGAGTTTTGGGGGTTGAGTGAATGGATGAAGCGGGATGTGATTTGAGTTTTGGGGGGTTGAGTGAATGGATGAAGCAGGATATACTTTGAGTTTTGGAGAGTCGAGTGAATGAATGATGCAGGATGTGCTTCCAGTTTTGAGGAATGGATAGATAAAGCAGGATGTGATTTGAGTTTTGGGGAGTCCAGTGAATGGATTATGCAGGATGTGTTTCCAGTTTTGAGGAATGGATAGATAAAGCAGGATGTGATTTGAGTTTTGGGGAGTCCAGTGAATGGATGAAGCAGGATGTGCTTCCAGTTTTGAGGAATGGATAGATAAAGCAGGATGTGATTTGAGTTTTGGGGGGTTGAGTGAATGGACGAAGCAGGATGTGATTTGAGTTTTGGGGAGTCAAGTGAATGGATGAAGCAGGATGTGATTTGAGTTCTGGGGAATCGAATGAATGGATGAAGCAGGATGTGATTTGAGTTTTGGGGAATGGATAGATAAAGCAGGATATACTTTGAGTTTTGAGGAGTCGAGTGAATGGATGAAGCAAGATCTGCTTCGAGTTTTGGGAAGTCGAGTGAATGAATAAAGTAGAATATGCTTCCAGTTTTGAGGAATGAATAGATAAAGCAGGATATACTTTGAGAAATATGAAATTTGTACTGTGCTGTAAGGAATTGTTTTACTGTGCTGGACAGCAATAAAGATCCTTGAAACCAGTGGTCCACGGATCACTGGGGTCCATGGTCTCTGTGGGTCTAGACGCAGCCTATTTCTGAGGTCTCGCAAGCTTGCGATGAAGCTTTGATAAAACAGAAACCCTTGCAATAAAAATTCCCCAAAATAAATCCACGATCCTGGATCGTCACCAAAAGAAAAACATTTCTACTAATTCCTTTACTTCACGCAACAATAACAATAACAACAACAACACTCAACTGAGAACAAAACCCAAGCTTGGATAAAACAGAAACCCTGAGAATACAAATTCCCTAGAGCAAATCCACGATCCTCGATCCTCGATCGCTACCAAAGGAAAAACATATCTACTAATTCCTTTTCCTTCACGCAACAATAACAACAATACTCAACTGAGGCTAAAACCCAAGCTTGGATAAAACAGAGACCCTGCGAATACAAATTCCCCAGAGCAAATGCACGATCCTCGATCGCGGCGAAAAGAAAAATCGCCTCGACAAGAACAAGAACAGGAAACCCATAGAAAGCGTGGCAAACCAGCGTCGAATGGTACAGTGTCGCGAGGAAGAGGCGAAGGATCGTCGAGGGACAGAGCGCAAGGGAGGAAGGGCGAGCAGCAACGCGTCGACTCGGTTTCCATCGGTACTGTACCGGTTTTAAAGGGACCCAGCGTGGAAGAGGAACGAGGCGACGCGCAGGTACGATCCGCGTGTACCTGAGAGGTGCGCGACAAGGACGGGGCCGGGTCGTACGCGGCGCGAATAGGCGATAGAGAAGAGAAGGGTTGGCGTCCGCGCGCGCGAAGAGAGGTGGACTAGTCGCTGAAGAGAGAGCTTTGCCAGACTGCCTGCCGCCGTCGACGGCGTAGCACTGTTCCTTTGGCGTGGAGAACCAGCGACGAACCGCTACCAGCTGAGGAAATAGCCGATTCGCTGGATAAAATGGCGTCGTTGAGTCGAGCGTCCTTCAGTTGGTGTCTTCGTGTTTCATGTTCGTGTTTTCAGATTTGAATTTTGTTTTGCGGTTTTTTTGGTCCTCCACTGACACTTTGAGCCATGGAGTTTTGGAGAATGGAAAGACACCAACAACTGTGGTATCTATAATTGTTGAGCCATGGAGTTTTGGAGAATGGAAAGACACCAACTATGGTATCTATAATTGTTGAGGCATGGAATTTTGGAGAATAGAAAGACACCAACTATGGTATCTATAATTGTTGAGGCATGGAATTTTGGAGAATGGAAAGACACCAACTATGGTACCTATAATTGTTGAGGTATGGAATTTTGGAGAATGGAAAGACACCAACTATGGTATCTATAATTGTTGAGGCATGGAATTTTGGAGAATGGAAAGGCACCAACTATGGTACCTATAATTGTTGAGGTATGGAATTTTGGAGAATGGAAAGACACCGACTATGGTATCTATAATTGTTGAGGCGTGCAGTTTTGGAGAATGAAAAGAGCCATTTTTCAGAGAAATTTTAGTTTTCTGGAATTGAGGAAAGTTAATGGAGGAATGAAGTGATGTGAAATTAAATGGGACCTTTGTGCGAGTAGCACTTGTAATGTTTGAAGGTGGTAGAGGAAATAATATAAAATGGCGGTTGAGTCGAGCGTCCTTGAGTTGGCGTCTTCATGAGCCACGTTTCGATGTTTCATGTTCGTGTTTTCAGATTTGAATTTTGTTTTGCGGTTTTTTTGGTCCTCCACTGACACTTTGAGGCATGGAATTTTGGAGAATGGAAAGATACCAACTATGGTATCTATAATTGTTGAGGCGTGGAGTTTTGGAGAATGAAAAGAGCCATTTTTCAGAGAAATTTTAGTTTTCTGGAATTGAGGAAAGTTAATGGGGAAATGAAGTGATATGAAATTAAATGGGAACTTTGTGCGAGTAGCACTTGTCATGTTTGAAGGTGGTAGAGAAAATAATATAAAATGGCGGTTGAGTCGAGTGACGTCTTCATGAGCCACGTTTTGGTGTTCCATGTTTGTGCTTTCAGGACTTGAATTTTGTATTTTTGTACTGAAAGAATTAATTTCTATTGCGTCTGATCTGATATCGATTGTGTTCTGTTTGTAAAATGAAGTTTACGCTGGATTTAGAAAATAGAAGAAATTGATTTTCAGTGAAACAAGTGGATATTGCGGAATGCTGGATTAAAATAAGAAATGACTGTCTCTATTATTAGCGGAGCAAGGAATGTCTGCCAATTTTGATGTAGAGTATGCAACGTCCAGACGTAATACAAAATTATGATAATCAGAAATAGTGCAAGTTGGAAGACAGAGATGCACTTCTGTTTCGCAGAGTATATTTATAAAATATACTCGTTTCTGAATACTCTGTAACTTCTGCAATTTTCTTTGCGATGGCCATCAATAAAATGGACGCTCCATACTTTTGCCAACCCCTTCGATATTAAAAATAGCAATAAAGTAATAAAATTCTTTTCTCTAACTCCACAATTAACTTTGAAGTTAGAAATTGTTAAGATGAACTTTCTAAATTCTTTCAAGTTCTAGAGAGAAATCTATTGCTAAAACACTGCTGAATGATTGCTGTTTTAGCAAAGGTTTCTATTGCTAAAACTCTGCTCAAAGATTGCTGTTTTATCAAAGGTTTCTATTGCTAAAACTCTGCTCAAAGATTGCTATTTTATCAAAGGTTTCTATTGCTAAAACTCTGCTCAAAGATTGCTATTTTAGCAAAGGTTTCTATTGCTAAAACTCTGATCAAAGATTGCTATTTTAGCAAAGGTTTCTATTGCTAAAACTCTGCTCAAAGATTGCTATCTTAGCAAATATCTCCATTACTAAAACACTGCTCAAAGATAGCAATTTTATCAATAATTTCTACTACCAACACCCAAGAAAGGAGCAAAATTGATCATGGAGTCAGAAACCAACAATTTTACTATTATCGCTATCAGCAACATCAAAGGAACCGAACAAAAATACTTCAAAATTATTGAAAATCCTTTCTAAACTCTTTCAACGCCAATTAAACCAATCGACTTCTATTTCTTCGTCCGATCACGGACGCCAACGTCCTCGACGAAGCTCTGCACGAAGTCCTCGCGACTCACAGGAAGGAATGTTGGCAATCGCGGTCGTTGTTTCGTGGAGACAACAGCGGATCGATTAACGGTGCGGTCTCCTTTCGTCCGTCCGGCGAAAGAAATTAATCAGCGACGAGTAAATTGGCCCAGACTGCCTGTCGCCATCGCGGAGCGTGGCCACGCGTGCCAATAAAACTGGCTTAGAGGAACGCTAAAACGGGCACGTCGAACGCGCGACACCTTCCTCGACCTTATTCGACCGAATTAGAAAGCAATCGTCCCGAGCAGCCCCCGATTTCCGTCTTCGATCGACGAACCTTCGAACTGGAGGCGCTCGAGGAACGTCCGGTTGCGCAAACCGTGGTCGTTTGCACGCGCAACAATCGCCGCCAGACAGAAATTCGAACGATAATAATCGAACTCCAGCGTCAGATATCAAAGACGAACGGATTACGGAAACGTTCGTAGAATAATATTTGGTTCCAAGCTAGCCTTTGAGCGATCGAGGCGCGGTTCTCGACGAAGATTCGCGCGAATCTGCCATTAAAAGTGCAACGTTCGAGGTATTCGAGCTAAACGAGCCACTCTCGCTCTCTGCGCCCGTATCTCGACGCCGTCGACGCTATAATTGCCGACGAGGACCGCGTCGCTGCGCGCAGAGACCTCGCGGACCGTCCACTCGAAGAGAGTCGACGAAAAAATAGCGCAGGTTCAACGATCCCTGCGAATTCGACGCGCGAGATCGGCCCTGAAAATCGCGGACACAGCAGCGCGCGACAGCCCCGGAAGCGAGCCAGGGACAATTAGAAGGCGTTCCTCCGCGGCTGCGTGGAACCTGGTACCGTTAACCGATCGACGGGGATCGACGAGGATCACGAGTGCTTCCTGAATTCGAGGCGATCGATCGAAAGCGATGGATCTGAGCAGCGAGTGGTTCTTTTGATTTTAATGGATGTTTTGGTTTGTTTCGAGCAGTGTTTGACGAGTGTTCTCTTGTATTGGAAGTTGTAGAAAAGGTGTGAGACGTGCTAGTGTTGGTATTTTAACCCTTTGCTTGGTTCGTTTTATGAGGGAACTTGGATGTTCTCTTTGAGGGACATCAGTAGTGATTAGTGATGAGAGTGAATTCCACTGTAGGTTTTTGAGAAATGCGTGTTTTTTTGGAGTTTGCAACATAGATTCCAATCTCACTAGAAGTGTTTGTGTTTGACGAGTGTTCTTTTGTATTAGAAGTTGTAGAAAAGGTGTGAGACGTGCCAGTGTTGGTATTTCAACCCTTTGCTTGGTTCGTTTTATGAGGGAACTTGGATATCCTCTTTGAGGGGCATCAGTAGTGATTAGTGATGAAAGTGAATTCCACTGTAGGTTTTTGAGAAATGCGTGTTTTTTTGGAGTTTGCAACATAGATTCCAATCTCACTAGAAGTGTTTGTGTTTGACGAGTGTTCTTTTGTATTGGAAGTTGTAGAAAAGGTGTGAGACGTGCTAGTGTTGGTATTTTAACAATTTCCTTGGTTCGTTTTATGAGGGAACTTGGATGTTCTCTTTGAGGGGCATCAGTAGTGATTAGTGATAAGGGAGAGTGAATTCCATTGTAGGTTTTTGAGAAATGCGTGTTTTTTTGGAGTTTGCAACATAGATTCCAATCTCACTAGAAGTGTTTGTGTTTGACGAGTGTTCTTTTGTATTGGAAGTTGTAGAAAAGGTGTGAAACGTGCTAGTGTTGGTATTTTAATCCTTTGCTTGGTTCGTTTTATGAGGGAACTTGGATGTTCTCTTTGAGGGGCATCAGTAGTGATTAGTGATGAGAGTGAATTCCACTGTAGGTTTTTGAGAAATGCGTGTTTCTTTGGAGTTTGCAACATAGATTCCAATCTCACTAGAAGTGTTTGACGAGTGTTCTTTTGTATTGGAGGTTGTAGAAAAGGTGTGAGACGTGCTAGTGTTGGTATTTCAACCCTTTGCTTGGTTCGTTTTATGAGGGAACTTGGATATCCTCTTTGAGGGACATCAGTAGTGATTAGTGATGAGGGAGAGTGAATTCCACTGTAGGTTTTTGAGAAATGTGTGTTTCTCTGGAGTTTTCTAGTGAGATTGGAATTTTCTGTTGCTGGGAGATGTTAAAGATAGAAACTATTGCTCAAATATTGTCCAATTTTTGCACGGAAGTTTGCAATAGAAACTATTGCTAAAATAGCAATCTTTAACTAATATTTTAGCAAAGGAAACTATTGCTAAAATATTGCTATATTAGCCCTAGAAACGGTTGCTAAAATATTTCTAAAATATGGATGAAATGCTATTTTAGCAGAGTTCAAAGGGTTAACTCTCTTCTTGTCCATTAACCCTTTATTTACTGACGAAACTTATATCAGCTTTCCCATGGTACTGATTTAATTTAAAGTCTTTCAGATCTATTGGGACTGTGAAGTCCACTTCATTCTACGTAAAACGCAAAAAGTGGACAATGTCTTGCTTTACTTTGATCTAAATTTCATAATTTTTTGCAAAACACTTTTGAAGTTCTAAAATTTTTAAGGAACACTGCAATAAATTTCAGTTTTTACTTATAATTCCTTTTTAGAATTGTTTCAAATTGCATGAGACACATAAAACAATGCTTTGTTCTATTTTAACCTCGATTTCATAACTTTTGCAGAACACTTTGCAATTATTCGTGAAACACAATTAGGAAAACCCTAACTCAGGCAGCAACCTGAATTACCAACCGAGTACTGCCCCAAAGAACGTAACCCACTCCCAAAACTTCCACTTTCCGACCAACTCCTTCCGCGATATTAAACGAAACCAAGAATCCTCGTCCGAAAATCGCCAGAAATAAATCTCCGTGACAAGCAACGAGCAGTCGATCGCGTCGAACCAGTCCAGGTTCCACGACGAGAGCCGATCGGAGTCTATTCCTGCCAAGGAAACCGTAAAACGCTCGAAAGGAGCCGCGAGAGGCATCAGAAGCGGCGTATAAATTAGTCGCGGCTACGATCTTCGAGCTGGGTATCAAAAGACTCGCGCTCCGTTTCCTGTGTCGCGATCGCCCCTTTATAAATACCGTATCGACGCGCGCGAGACCATAAAACTGCTTGGCGGGCCCAGAGGCGGCCATTGCGTGGACGTAGCGGCGAGTCGTGTCGTTTCCGCGGCGAGATTTACAGGTCGTTCCACGAGGCGCGGTCAGAGATTAACGATTCCGGCTGGTAAACACGTGAAACGGCTGCATATTACGCTGAACGCGTCCCTCGAGACGAGGTGGACGAGGAAGGTGGCGGGGACCTGGTCGTTGCCAGCTGAATAAAGAAACGGCGGTAAAACGGCCAACATTCTCGCGGCTGAGCGACGGAAAAACGTCGGTAGGAATGGTCGGCTGTTGGGTAGGCGCGGTGGCTAGAAAGTTGAATGAATTAAGCACGCCTGTTTATGATTGTTAGCGGGCTGCCCACGTGCTCGCTGCTCTCTCGAACCCGCTCCGTACACGCGCGGAATTTACCTTTCCCTCGACGCCCTCTTCGCCGCGCGGTTCGTTCTTTTCACCCACCGTTCGTCAACGCCAGCCACGCTCATCCCTGGCCCCCGCGATCGTTTGAATTTCCCGCGCGAACGGAGGAGAAGAGGGACTCGCGTGGCCAGCGAGGAGCAAGATGGAGGCTGAGATGGCTGGTCACACTTACCTGAAACAGAAAGAAGCGGTTTTGATTAGTAAAAATGGTGAGGGAAGTGTAGAGAGGGATTAACCCTTTGCGCTCGATGACTTCTGCGGTCGTACATAATCTTCTCTATCCCTAATTTCTTCAGGAAAACAATCGATCTCGTTTTGCGACAGTTGAAGATCAATTTCACCTTCACTCGAACTAATTTCACTTTTGTGGGGCTTTGAAACTTCAGATCAGTCGAAAACGCAATGGCGACTGAGACTTTAATTGCTATCTTAGCAATTATTTCCATTGCCAAAGTATTGCTGAAGTACTGCTATTTCAGCAACAATTTCTATCGTTAAAACATTGCTCAAAGATTGCTATTTTAGCATTACTTTCTACTGCTAAAACACTGCTCTAAGATTGCTATTCCAACAATGTTCCTATTTCTAAAAAACAGTGCTCAAAGATTACTCTTCTGACAATAATTTCTACCCAAAGATTGCTATTCTGGCAATAGTTTCTATCTTCAAAATATTGCTCAAACATTGCTCTTCTAACAAAAATTTCCCAATCTAAAACAGCAACATCATAGCAACAGCTTCAATCGCCAACGTCCAGAAAAGAATCCCAACGCGAAGGGTTAAACATCTCTCCCAACGATCCTCCAAGCAAACCATAGCGCATCACCCACGCATCGACTACCTGGTACGCGAAAAATCACCCATCGTGGGTGCTCTTTCTTGCATGACGTCAGCCGTCAGCAAGAGTGTCGTATAACCAAGCGCAAAATTTCGCGCGATCCTCCCTCCGCGTGCCTCTCCCCGCGATCAAAGTCGTTCCAATTCCGCGGTGGAGAACCTCCGTCCTCGGAACGAGGTCGACGGTTATTCACAGCTTCCGTGAAAAGCGTCGAGCGGAGCGTAAAGGCGCGTTCCTCTCGAGCTGAAACTCGCCACGATCGACAGAGCCAGCCCTCGCGAAGAAAAAGTGGGCGCGGATGGCGGAAAGGTTCCTCGAGGGGTTGATTTTCGAAAGGCAGCAAGCGCGTGGCGGCTTTTAATCGGCGCTTAACGAGCCTTCGATGGAAACGCGCGTCCGCGTAATGGTTAATCTTCATTTGGCCGGCCGCGGGGATTTATTGTTCTCGACGATGATGGTACAAACCACTGTTAAATAACAATTACAACGCGCGACGAGGGAAACCGGGCACCGAAACGGGCGTGTAACGTCAACCAGCGGTAATTTAACTGCCGCCTCCATAAACAATCGCAGCCAGGACCATAATTATTATTGTACAGCCAGGCGAGGGCGGGGAGGCGGTGCACATTGTACGCGCGGCACGCTGCGACAGTTAAATCGCCATCGTTAAATGTCCGGCTTTACGAGTGTCGTTGAATCGACGTTCTCTTCGTTATCGTCCAGCGTGCTCCTCTCCCGCGCTTCGCCACCTCCGCTCTTGTTCCGCGTGCGTTTTTTCTGTTTTTTTGTCGTAGCTTCTTTTTTTTTTCTTTCTTCTTTCGCCGCGTTTCTTCTTCGTTATCGAGCCTGTGCGTCATGCGCCGCGGGTGGTGACTTCCGGTCGGCGTGCGAGAACCGCGGAAGCGTTCCGCGACTGTCGATTAACCGAGCTATCGTCGCGTCGATCGAAAGTTGGGGAATGAGTATGTTTCTTGCCTTCGTGGAGGTTAATTTGATCGTTGGATTGGTGGGTGGTCTGTGAGAGGGTTGATTTTGGTTTTGGGTAGGTTGGGTTCGTTGCTTTCGCGACAGAAATGTAGCTTTGAATTGTTTTGAAATAAGTGAGTGATTGTAGATGTGTTTATGGTGATATGGTTGGTTCGTTGGTTTGGGTAGCCTAGTTCTGTGAGAGGGGGTTGATTTTGGTTTTGGGTAGGTTGGGTTCGTTGGTTTCACGACAGAAATGTAGCTTTGAATTGTGAGTGATTGTAGATGTGTTTGCAATTTTGATTCTTCGTGATAATGGTTGGTTCATTGGTTTGGGTAGCCTAGTTCTGTGAGAGGGGGTTGATTTTGGTTTTGGGTAGGTTGGGTTCGTTGCTTTCGCGACAGAAATGTAGCTTTGAATTGTTTTGAAATAAGTGAGTGATTGTAGATGTGTTTATGGTGATATGGTTGGTTCGTTGGTTTGGGTAGCCTAGTTCTGTGAGAGGGGGTTGATTTTGGTTTTGAATAGGTTGGGTTCGTTGCTTTCGCGACAGAAATGTAGCTTTGAATTGTGAGTGATTGTAGATGTGTTTGCAATTTTGATTCTTCGTGATAATGGTTGGTTCGTTGGTTTGGGTAGCCTAGTTCTGTGAGAAGGGGTTGATTTTGGTTTTGGGTAGGTTGGGTTCGTTGCTTTCGCAACAGAAATGTAGCTTTAAATTGTGAGTGATTGTAGATGTGTTTGCGATTTTGATTCTTCGTGATAATGGTTGGTTCGTTGGTTTGGGTAGCCTAGTTCTGTGAGAGGGGGTTGATTTTGGTTTTGAATAGGTTGGGTTCGTTGGTTTCACGACAGAAATGTAGCTTTGAATTGTTTTGAAACAAGTGAGGGATTGTAGATGTGTTCGATTTTGATTCTTTGTGATAATGGTTGGTTCGTTGGTTTGGGTGGCCGCCATTAACCCTTTGCACTCGACGCTTTCCCAGCAACTTTCTATTGCTGTTAAAAGTTAGCGATATAAACTATTGCCAAGCAATTTTCGAGCAACAGAAAATTTCTATTTCAATAGGAAACATTGGGGAAATATACGTTCTTCAAAAGATTGCGATGGAATAACTTTCGCGATTGATTCCCTCAGAGGCGACATCCGAGTCCAGTGCAGTGCAGAGTGCACAATGGCATAAAAAACGAACGATCGACTATGCAATTGTAGATAATAAATGAGAGAAAGATAATGCGACTCTGTCTAAGCATCTAAAGACACTGTTCTCAGCGAAAGGGTTAACCCTTTGCAGTCCAAAGATACTTTCAGAAGCGTTTCACAAGTCCAGTGTTCAGTAAATTTATTAATCATAACATTTTAAAGTAATTTATGGTATAAAAAAGGCTTCAAAAAAGGAGAACTCTTTATCATACGTACTAAACATAAATTTGATTATGATGTGGAGTCTATCTCAACGTAGGACTGCAAAGGGTTAACCGAGTGGACCCGCGCGAGGACGAGGAACAGGATCGAATCAGTGGCATCGAAATAACCCGAGACTTCGTCCAGGACGATCGATCGTTCGTTAAAATAGTCGGAATTTCCGCGCGAAAGGTGCGCGCAAACAATCCTTGACAGCCGTGTCACTTGACACCGCGTCAAGTGTTTAATGAGAACGCACGGTCATCAGCCAACTATCTCCTGTCTATCGAGTTACGTGAGTCACGAGTTTGTAATCTGGAATACAACGTCCAACGAAATATTCCCGAGAGACAAGCGCGAGAGTAATAGAAAAAAGGAGAGAGAAAAAAAAAAGAAAAACAATCTATCGCCAAGCTTTTCCACCCCCTGGTCGTTTCTCGAACACCCAAAATCCTGCAGAAGACGCCAGGATAGACGGCAATAAGTCTCTTTGATCTCCTCCCGCGGATATCCAAGGGACGTGTTTACGCGAGGCCAAGTGGCCGTGGAAAAAGGCAGAGGGGTGGATTTCCTGTCGCCTCCGCGGAGGGAGTTAACGCGATTGGCCACGAGCCTCCGTGTAATTGGGAACGATTCATAAATTTATCGCTACAGACAACACCGAGCTGGCTCCCCCGCTTCAGCCTCGTTCAATTCCTCGCTGAACGACCCCTCCGTCGGTCGTTCGACGTGCAGGGGTTGGAATCGTCGAGCGAGAGCGTCTGAAATGGGGGGTTGGAACGAGAGGACACCTCGTCGAGCTCGCTGTACCAAGTTGGAGGCATTAAAAATTTAATAACTCGCGGTCGGTCGGTAAGGTAGGTAGCCGCGACAGCGACGGAGTCGTGGGACGTCCCCTTAAATCCAGAAGTCCGCCAATTCAGTCAGTGGCTTTCAATTTTTATTCAATATCGTCTGCGCACCTTCTTTTTCCCTTACTTCTCGCACCCTCCCAGGATTAGTTCTCGGTAATTGTAAGTAACGAGTGATAGAAATAATTACAGCCTCGACTGGCGAGTTTAAATTTAGGGGAGCGAGTCGGTGGAGGACCCAAGGGGTGGTCTGGTTACTTTGCTTCTTTACGAGTGAGCGTTATCGAGAGCGCGAAGTAATTATTATATTCTTGAGAGAAGAGGAGAGAGAGAGAGAAGTGAGAACCCCTGGGCAATGTATTATCGAATTAAGACCGTGTTTGTTCTGGCTGCGTGGTTTGGGTTACCAGGGAATGTTGGAACTTTTCTTTATCTTTCGCTGGCGACCAAATAATGGAGTCGAGCCACGGTTGATTTCGATTAATTGTGACACACAATCTACTAGAGTAATCGAACAATTTTGAATTCACGTTAAATGTTTATACATTTCCTTCAGTCTATCAGGATTTTAATAATCGAATTGTAATTATTCTTTCGCTAGCGACTAAATAATGGAGTCGAGCCTCGATTGATTTGGATTCGACGCTTCTCCAGCAATTTTTTATTGCTGGTACAAGTTAGCAATAAAAACTATCGCCAAGTAATTTGCAAAATTTTCAATTCAATGGAAAACTTTGGTTTTTCAAAGGTTGCGATGGAATAAGTTTTTAACCTTCGCAATCAGCAATCAATTTCCTCAGAGACGACATCTGAGTGCAAAGGGTTGATACATGGTCCCCCCATATTTTGTTAATAATCGAATTATAATTATAATTCCTCTTTCTAGCTTCGATAATGGCTAACACCATCTAAAACAGTTTGATTCGTATAAATTAAGCTTTTAACCTTCGCAATCAGCAATCAATTTCCTCAGAGACGACATCCAAATGCAAAGGGTTGATACTCGACCTCTCATATTCTGTTAATAATCGAATTATAATTATAATTCCTCTTTCTAGCTTCGATCATGGCTAATGCCATCTAAAACAGTTCGATTCGTATAAATTAAGCATTTAACCTTCGCAATCAGCAATCAATTTCCTCAGAGACGACATCCAAATGCAAAGGGTTGATACTCGACCTCTCATATTCTGTTAATAATCGAATTATAATTATAATTCCTCTTTCTAGCTTCGATCATGGCTAATGCCATCTAAAACAGTTCGATTCGTATAAATTAAGCATTTAACCTTCGCAATCAGCAATCAATTTCCTCAGAGACGACATCCAAATGCAAAGGGTTGATACATAGTCCCCTCATATTTTGTTAATAATCGAATTATAATTATAATTCCTCTTTCTAGGTTCGATCATGGCTAATGCCACCTAAAACAATTCGATTCGTATAAATTACGCTCCTCAAAGGGCGGATAAAGTTGCTTTACGTCACCCTTGGGCGTCCTTCCTCGAAGCACCCTGTCGCCATTTGTTTTCTCGTGCACCCCATCGACCACGATCGAAACGATGCGTTTCTCAGATTCACAGCCCTCGAATGCTCATCGCCAGTGCTTTCGCGGAAAATTGAATCGTACACGGAAAAATGGCGGACCTCGACTGCCGCTTCCAAATAATTAACAGACGCGCACCAAGTTGCGCAACCGAGTATTTTCCCACTGGCTTCGTCCGTAAAATTAAACACAGATCAGAGGAGTCGGTAGATTTATGATAAATTGATGACTAACACTTGTAACTCTCCGTGAGTCCACGAGGATAGTATATTCGAACTGTTTGTTGGTTGAAGCCACTTGTTCGTCGTCAGATATCGCGAATTGGAAATGAAGAGGAACTTTCGAGCCACGTCCACACGCACTTTTCTACTATAATTCAAACGCTGTATCATTGAAAACGAAGAGAAAGAACACTATACTTCAGAGCTGCTATAATTCACTAAAAATGAAGGAAACATCAGACGACGCGAATTGGAAACGAAAAAGAACTTTGCATCCAAGTCTACATACTTTTCTACTATTATTTGCACCCTAATATTATTAAAAATGAAGAAAACATTGTCAGACATCGCGAATTGGAAATGAAAATGAATTTTCAAGCCTCGTCCACACACTTTTCTACTATAATTCTCTAAAAATGAAGGAAACATCAGATATTGCAAATTGAGAACGAAAAGGAAGCTTCAATCCAAGTCTACATACTGTTCTACTATTATTCGTATCCTAATATTATTGAAAATAAGAAAAACATCGTCAGACATCGCGAATTGGAAACGAAAATGAACCTTCGAGTCCACTCACTTTTCTGCTACAATTCGTACGCTCGCGTCGCTAAAAATGAAGCGAACTATATTTAATATACGCATATAAGACCCAATAAACCTCGATTTTGCTACACGTCCGATATTAAAAAAGTGAATCGAGCGAAGCGCGGCTAGAAAAGAAACAAAATTGGGGATGAAAATGAAGGGAGAGCCTTGAAACTCGCGTCGCCTCGACTTCCGAGCGATTTTCATGGCCGACGCGTGGAGGGGCGCGCGGGAGGGGAGGTTTAGGTGCCGCGGCTGCTTTTTCCCCGGCTCTCCTCGCCATAAATTCGTCTTCTTGTTGATCTTCGCGAGTTTTACGGTCCCGTACGGCTGGCGTACCAATAAACTGATCAAACTGTCCGAGACCTTCGAGTCTCGTCGACTAACGCGGCGTTTAGAGCCGACTTGCGACTCGGAAACGGGCTTTTTCGCGTGGTCCATCTTTATCTACGACTTCCACGCGCGGCCAGAACGAATTCTCTTTTCGATCGCGGCCCGTGGAAGCGTTCCGCGCGATTCGCAGGCGCATCGGCGAATCCATTAGGCGCGCGCGCGAGCCCTCCGCTTAATTAACTCCACGGGCCGCGGAATTAAACGCTGAGCGGCCGAGAGCGTATGAATTTGTTACGCGCGGTGATAACGGTCAGCTGTTTCATAAATTTGTCGGGCTCGTATCGGTCGATCTGGATGGGGCCGCGATTTCCGCGCGCCGCCATGCTCGCGCACGAACAGAGGTTCTGTCGTGAAGCCTCCATCGTTGGCAAGAATTAGAAGCTCATTTTCGAACATCCGTATTGTATTGCAGCATACGAGGCGAGATTAATTAGTGAAAATTGAGAAATAAATGACCAGTAACTTAATCATTGCAATTTTCGTGTGGTATGTCTTGAAACAAGGGGTGCAATGATGTTAGTTGTGTATGAACAGAGGTTCTGTCGTGAAACCTCCATCGTTGGGAAGAATTAGAAGCTCATTTTCGAACATCCGTATTGTATTGCAGCATACGAGGCGAGATTAATTAGTAAAAATTGAGAAATAAATGACCAGTAACTTAATCATTGCAATTTTGGTGTGGTACGTTTTGAAACAAGGGGTGCAATGATGTTAGTTGTGTATGAACAGAGGTTCTGTCGTGAAGCCTCCATCGTTGGCAAGAATTAGAAGCTCATTTTCGAACATCCATATTGTATTGCAGCATACGAGGCAAGATTAATTAGTAAAAATTGAGAAAGAAACAGCCAGTACCTGAATAATTGCAATTTTTGTGTGGTTCGCCTTGAAAAAAGGGGTGCAATGGTATTAGTCGTAAAATTTCTATCGCTGAGAGAAATTAGATTCATATTCGAACGTCCATATTTTTTTTGATCTTCAAAGAGACCCACAATGACGTGTACCGACTGACCCTCCCCTACTTAGCCACGCAATTCACCCCTTAAACGTATTTCCATCGCCAACAGCCGCGAACTCGATAACGACGTGAATTACTCCAACAATTACACCCCCCTTCAACAACAACCCTTTCGAATTAACGTACAATTTCCCAAATTCCATCAAACCACTCTAAAATCTCCCAGAAGAACCTCGAAAGACCCTCTGGTGGACACTCGAGTCCTAAATTCCACCAAACCATTCTAAAATCTCCCAAAAGAACCTAGAAAGACCTTCTGGTGGACGCTCAAGTCCTGAATTCCACCAAACCATTCTAAAATCTCCCAGAACCTCGAAAGACACCCTCTGGTGGACGCACAAGTCCCGAAGCGTCCTCAAATTAACGTACAATTGCCCAAATTCCATCAAACCACTCTAAAGCCTCCGAGAAGAACCTCGAAAGATCTTCTGGTGGACGCACGAGTCCTAAATTCCACCAAACCATTCTAAAATCTCCCAAAAGAACCTGGAAAGACCCTCTGGTGGACACTCCAGTCCCAAATTCCACCAAACCATTCTAAAATCTCCCAAAAGAATCTGGAAAGACCCTCTGATGGACGCTCGAGACTCGAATTCCATAAAACCATTCTAAAATCTCCCAGAACCTCGAAAGACACCCTCTGGTGGACGCGCGAGTCCCGAATTCCATCAAACCACTCTAAAATCTCCCAGAAGAACCTGGAAAGTCACCCTCTGGTGGACACTCGAGCCTCAAATTCCATAAAACCATTTTAAAATCTCCCAGAACCTCGAAAGACACCCTCTGGTGGACACTCGAGTCCTAAATTCCACCAAACCATTCTAAAATCTCCCAGAAGAACCTCGAAAGACCCTCTGGTGGACACTCGAGTCCTAAATTCCACCAAACCATTCTAAAATCTCCCAGAACCTCGAAGGACACCCTCTGGTGGACGCGCGAGCCCCGAAGCGTGCGTCCATTCGAAACGGTTCGCGCCAAAAGCAACGGGCGCTCCAGTGGGTGCAACCGCTTGGTGGCTCCTCTCTCTCCCTCGTTTCCAACGGAAAACGTTGCTACGTGTTGCTACACCGGCGCGAAGGGGAGGGTTCGGTGCGTGTTTCACGAGGCTTGCTCCCCCCGCGTGTGTTTGTGCAGGGAGCGAGAGCGAGGGGCGACGCGAGGCACCGCGGAGAGGGTGAGTCAGGGTGCCGGGTAGTCGAGGCATTATAGTGCCGCTACAAATCATAGGGCAGACCCCTGGCACGCACAGCTTGGTGTGCGTGTACGCGCGTGTGTGCGCGCGAAACGGTGGAAGGGTCGGCTGACAGTGGGACGTTACACGGTCCGCGCGTTCTCTGTGCGTATATATCGTCGTGGTGCAGGCAGGGGTGGCGCACCCCCGGAAACTGCCGCCCCACGAGGGGCATTCGGGATTGGTGTACACGTCGTTACTACGTGTCCCCTTTCGCCCCCTTTTCCACCGCCTCGCTCGCCCCTTCTCGCAGCTATTTTTTTTTTTTTTTTCCTTCGCTCGTCTTGGCGCGCCTGGCTGCTTCTCGAATTTTCGGATCGCCTCTTCCTTCGAGCATTCGTTTTATGGAATTTAATCGTCGCTGATGTTGTTTTCTGCTATGGTTTTAGGTTTGCCTGAGTTTCGTTGTCGTGTGTACGAGTGTTTGCGTTGAGTATTGTCTTCTGAGGTGCTATGGGTTACCTTTGGGTGACGTGACGATCTTTGTCGTTATGTGGGTGATGTATGTAATGTGAATTCTAGATTTTTGGTAATTGATCGAGCATCGTATATTGCTTGAAAGATGGACGTTTGAATGTGAGTCTTATTTTTGTTAGCAATCGAAGTTTCGCGACAGAGACTCTTGGTTCATACTAATATCGCTGCACCCCTTGTTTCAAGGCGTATCCCATGAAAGTGTCAATTATTAAGGTATTGATGTGGAATTATTTCGCTAGAAGACGTTAGCAATAGAAAC
Organism: Xylocopa violacea; assembly: GCA_963969225.1. NCBI lineage: Eukaryota > Metazoa > Arthropoda > Insecta > Hymenoptera > Apidae > Xylocopa > Xylocopa violacea. The sequence goes on from CAXAJV010000004.1 coordinate 31,689,965, forward strand.
TATTGCTAAATATTGCTACTTTAATAATATTCCTAGCTTCTATTTCCAATGTCCACGAAGGAGCAGAGTGCAAAGGGTTAACACATCGCATGTGGGAATATTTCACTAGGAGACGTTAGCAATAGAAACTATTGCTAAAATATTGTTAAATATTGCTAAAATATTGCCATTCTAGCAATATTCCTAGCTTCTATTTCCAACGTCCACAAAGGAGCAGAATGCAAAGGGTTAACACATCGCATGTGGGAATATTTCACTAGGAGACGTTAGCAATAGAAACTATTGCTAAAATATTGCTAAAATATTGCTAAAATATTGCTAAATATTGCTAAAATATTGCCATTCTAGCAATATTCCTAGCTTCTATTTCCAACGTCCACAAAGGAGCAGAGTGCAAAGGGTTGACACATCGCATGTGGGAATATTTCACTAGGAGACGTTAGCAATAGAAACTATTGCTAAATATTGCTAAAATATTGCTAAAATATTGCTAAAATATTGCCATTCTAGCAATATTCCTAGCTTCTATTTCCAACGTCCACGAAGGAGCAGAATGCAAAGGGTTGACACATCGCATGTGGCAACATTTCACTAGGAGACGTTAGCAATAGAAACTATTGCAAAAGATTGCTAAAATATTGCCATTTTATCAATATTCCTAGCTTCTACTTCTAACGTCCACAAAGAACCAGAGTGCAAAGGGTTGACACAACGCATGTGGCAACATTTCACTAGAAAACATTAGCAATAGAAACAGAAATTGCTACCTTAGCAATAACGATCACAAAGAAGCAGAGTGCGAAGGATTAAGTAACGCAAGATTCAAAAACTGCCCGCAAACGCCACGCGAACGACGGAGAATAACGAAGCAAAGAACCTAATTGAAAACTGCGGACGCTCGCACGCACCACCCCCGTAACTGGCTGCCATACACGCGCGCGAATACATTTTATGGTCGTAGTAATATCCAGCGAGCGATTCGATTTGCAACGAACGCGGGGGCGGAATTTTTCCGGCCTGGTTCGCTGCAAAGTTCATAAAACCCCGACACGGTGATTGATACGTCGCGCCACGGAGCCGCCGCCACTCCAAGATATACAAGGGTTGGTTACGAGAGAAGGAAGAAAAGGAAAAAAGGGAAGAAAGAGGGAGGCGGAACGAGAGAGAGTGGCATTAAAGCGTTTCAATTATTTGATCGACCGATAGAATTATACGCGTGGAAGCGGATTTCGATTGGTCCTGTGGATAGGGGTGAACGGGGGTAGGAGGGTGGCGTTCCAGGGGAGGGTACGAGGCACAAAGCCGATCACAAAGTAACGCACACCGCCCCGTTGCGAAGATTATACAGCGTGTCAAAAATAAGCGTCCTCGTCGTCGGGAGTAATCCTTTCGTCGCTGGAAACCCACCCCTTCCTTCCGTGGAAGCGATTACTCGAGGAACTCGGTACGTGGCTTGCTCGCCAATCTTGAGGAACCTTTCTTTTGCGGTTATTGACGAGTATGTTTGTCTCTGTTACGCGATTCGTGATAAAAAGAACGAAACAGTGGACACTTAAAAATAAAAATTATTGCAGTGTTACAAATGAATGAAAATTTGTTTAAATTCGGGATAGAAAGGAAGGGTTAGGCTAGCAAACGTACTCGTATACTTTGGAACTAAAGAACATCTGATGATGCGTGACTAATGAATACTCAAAATAAAGATTATCGTACTTTCTCGAACAAATCAAAATTATCTAAAATTCAAGATCAAAATGGGGGGGGAGGGTTAAGCCAGCAAACGCTTTGGAGCGCTTAGGGGGTAAAAAAAAATTACCCGTTGAGGGGTTAATTAAAGAGAGGGAGAAGTCGATGCGGTTAAAAGGTCGTTTGCGCTGCTCGCCGTTTCGCTCGCGATTCCTCTTCGCGGCGCTTGTTGGTCGATTCATAAATTACACACGCTCGCCATCGTAAAACCGAGAGAAGCGGAGAGAAGAGCGGAAGAAGCACGAGTCGAGGAACGGAAGCTGGTTTTTCCAACTAATTGGAAGAGCGGCCACGGCGCTCGTAATTAATGGCTATTTCGCTATCACCCCCTCGGCGCGCGCGCGACCTTTTTTCACCGCTCGGTGAAACGCGCGTCCGCCGATAACCTGTGTACGGTTCACGGTACAAACGCGGCTGCAAATTACGCCTGGCGGTCCCAACAGCGCTGGAGGGCTTTTCGAAAACTACCGCGGGGCGAACGGGTTAACTGCGTCGCGCGAAAACGCAATTTTATTCGGGGGTGGTTTACGAACGCGGCGGTCCCGCGGAAGCTCGCGTTCAACTCGCGTCGAGTTGGCTCGTCACGCGCGTCGAGTCGTCTCGTAATCGCACAACATCGATTTTTATGTTTTGGATAATTATACAGGTCTTGAAATTAGAATTTGGCTATGATAACTTGGATAATTTTGGATTTACGGGGATGGATCGTTGGTGGAGTTATGTTTGGTGATTTGTGACGTTGGAAGTTCTTGGTGATCGTCAGATGATTAATTTTTTTTTTTTTGTTAATCGCCAGAAGCGTTTAAGAATGCTGTGAGTGCTTCTCTAAAAAAATATTGAATAATTATCCTGGTCTTCTTCAGAATTTATCTGCAATAATACTCTTCTCTTCAGGTTTTAAGGGTTGAAGCATCTCTAAACACATATACGAATATATTTCACTCGAAACACAGCACACACAATTATAAAATCATCTTCTCTCAGTTTTTAAGGGTTGAAATATCTCTCATTACAGAAACAAATAATTATCCCCATCACAAACGAGCCATCTTCATCAAAGTTACACCTTAAAGAATCCTCTTCTCCCAGTTTTTAAGGGTTGAAACATCTCTAACCACACACACAAATAAACTCCACTCCAAACACAGCACACACAATTACAAAATCCTCTTCTCCCCAGTTTTTAAGGGTTGAACCATCTCTCACCACAGAAACAAATAATTATCCCAATCACAAACGAGCCATCTCCATCAAAATTATTCCCTCAAGAATCCTCTTCTCTCAGTTTTTAAGGGTTGAACCATCTCTCACCATAGAAACAAATAATCATCTTAATTACAAACGTGCCATCTCCATCAAAATTACACCCACGAGAATCCTCTTCTCTCAGTTTTTAAGGGTTGAACCATCTCTCACCATAGAAACAAATAATCATCTTAATTACAAACGTGCCATCTCCATCAAAATTACACCCACGAGAATCCTCTTCTCTCAGTTTTTGAGGGTTGAAACATCCCTCAGCACAGAAACAAATAACTATCCTAATCACAAACGAGCCATCTCCATCAAGATTACATCTCAAAGAATCCTCTTCTCCCACTTTTCAAGGGTTGAACCATCTCTCACCACAGAAACAAATAATCACTCCAATCACAAACGAGCCATCTTCATCAAAGTTACATCCTCAAGAATCCTCTTCTCTCAGTTTTTAAGGGTTGAAAAATCTCTCACCAAACTCAGCATTACAAAATAAATTTCTCCCAACCCCCACAACAATTCTCTCTAAAATCGCACCACGCGTCGCAGCCCCAACAACAAACCACCCCAAAATTCCAACTAGAACCGGAAGGAGTTAACTAACGAGGGAGAAAAAAAAGAGAGAGAGAGAGAAGGGAAGATAGATGGACAGGGTGAAACGGTAAATCTGATTTCCAGGAAATTCCATTTCTCCCGGTGACTGGTTTTCATCTTGGTGACGGAAGGCGGAGGGAGAAGGGGTTGCGAGCGTTCGAACGGCTCCGGCTTACAGCTTTATCCCCGCGGGTGGATCGATCGCCGATAGTAAAGCCGCGACGCGTACTCCTCCTCGGATCTCCGAGAATCTTTCCAGACATCGGCGGGCATTATTTTCCGGTCGCTGGCGAGGTACGCGCGAGGAGGCCGCGCGGGGGTGGCAAAGTGTATTAGAAGAGGCGAGGCGGTAGAAAAGTTCAACGGGGCGCGAATTTACGAGGCGCGTGCGAGCAACAGATAAATATCTTACGGCTGGGTACTCCGCTCCGCGTCCTCCTCGAGCGGGCCGCAGAGTTCGCGATACGCGCGGGCAATTAAGCGAGAATTTCGCGGTTCCGAGGTGTCGTTAGGAATTGCTAATTAACCGCGATATTTATGGTCGCTGGAGTCGTTGGGGGTGGCGAGGGTGCTGGAGGAGGGTGCAGCGAAGGGTGCGACGATTTTTGATCGTCGCGCGTTGAGTAGTCGAGTGAAAAGAAGCGCAGAACTGGGGTTTCTTTGGCTGTGCGAGTGGTTACTTTAGTACGTTGCTTTTGGGAGTTTTAAAATGGTTTTTGGCGGACATAAGTGAGATGTTACGAGAAGTTTGAGAATTCTAATCGTGGTAAAATATTTTTAAGTATTTTGGGTGGATATTCGAGAGTTCGTGGAATTAATGTGTAAACGATTGTTGAAAAATAACAGAACTTTCAGAACTATGCTGGATGCAAGTAAATTTGCAGTCGATTCTCGATATGCCAGCTTCAGACAGCCATTTTTCTCTTCGATTTTAAAATCACATAGAATATTTATGATTAAAAAAAAAACAAAAACTTTACTTCATCAGTAATGAATAAAATATTTTATATTATTTAGAGATCGTACGAAAATGTCTCTCGAAGCCGCGGATGCAATTTCAAACGCAGACATCTCGAAAAAGCGGGACAATAATTAAACCATAAACGCGGAGGCAAAGTAAAAACAGCCTCGACAGTGGTAAAAATCGCCTCCATATTTCGCAAAAAAAAAAAAGCATAAATAAACGGTTATAAATTCGGGAAACACTCCCGTCGCCGCGCTTCCACGATCGAACAGCACCACCCGCACGTGCTTCCGAGTTGCTCGATAAAAATTGAACCGCGCCCCCTCCCCGTCGCTTGCAGCGCGAGGGATGAATTATTCGCGAGCAACTCTTTGCCTCTCCTGACCCGAAGTCGGCAAATTACTACGTTGCGACTTCTTACGCAACGAATTGCGTCGTTCCTCGGTCTATAGCCGAGCGGGAACAAGAACAACGCTTCGTCTAACGTCGAGGGTTGCGCTCATAGAAAAGCAGCGAGCGAGCTGTAAGTAAATCGAGAGCAGAAGGGTTGCTGACGGAAAGGACGGCCGAGCTACGACCCTGGCCAGTGTCTCGACGACCCCGTTCGCCTCTGCGGATTGATCCATCGATTTCAACCCTCTTCGTCTGGCCGTTCGTTTCGTCTCGCGTTCAGATCGCGCGCAGCATTCCTGGAGCGAGCGTGTCCGTCGACACGCGTGCACGGGGGTTGAAAAAGCGGCGAACGCGCTGGGAGAAACGCGAATGTCGCGTGCGTACGATGGAGTCGTGGAGAGGGAGCTGGGAATAGAGGCGACGAGCGATTTATTGGGTTTTTGCGGGCACCAGCGAGGCCCCCGTTCGGAGGCGATATCTTGTGTCGCGGTAATTGAATATCTGAAAATGTCAGGAAGCGTGGAAGACGGCGGGGGTGAGGAAGGGGAGGAAAAATTGCGCGGTGGACAGCAGCCTTGAGACACACAATGGCTGGGATTAAAAAAGGTGAGCGCTCGAGAAAAATTAACGGCGAGCCTTTCCTTTCTTCGCTCTCTCTCTCTCTCTTTTTATTCTTGGGCTGGAAATGTCATGGTTGTCTTGGCGGTCGTAGGTAGCGATGGGATCCGATACGACTGGAATCGGTGAGATATCTGTTGGATGGGTGCCTTGCTTGGGTGTTTCAATGTGAGGCGAATGGTTGGAGTTGTTGAAAGTCTTGAATGCTTTAACATTCTTGAATGTCTTGAGCGTTGCGATTGGAATCGTTAAGAAATCTGTGGGATGGGTTTCCTGCTTGGAAGTTTCAGAGTGACGCGAAAAGTTGGAGTTGTTGAAAGTCTTGAAAGCCTCGACATTCTTGAATGTCTTGAATACTTTGAATGTTTTGAATGTCTTAAAATTCTTGAATGCCTTGAATTGTTAAGAAATCTATCGGAAGGGTGTCTTGCTTGAAAGTTTCAGTGTGATGCGAAAAGTTGGAGTTGTCGAAAGTCTTGAATGCCTTCGTATTCTTGAGTGTCTTGAATACTTTGAATGGTCTGAGAGTCTTGAAAGTCTAGAATATCTTAAAATTCTTGAATGTCTTGAGAGTCTTGGATATTTTAGAACTTTTGAAAGACTTGAATGCCTTAAATTCTTGAAAATCTTGAAACCCTTGAAGGTCTTGAATGTCTTAAAATTCTTGAAAGTCTTAAATGTCCCGAAAATGTCGAGAATTCAAGAAAACCTTAAAAGATCCGTGTATTTCCCTACTGTTACTCGAACACCATTGCAGAAATCCTTCAAAAACCTTACGAAGCACTAAAAAACATCCACCAAGTGCTCCAAGACGAGCAAAACCTTAAACACTCCAGCCATCCTAAGAATTTCACCAATTTTCCAACTGGAATGACCAAATGCAAAACACGACGCGCGCTCGAAGCGACGCGAAGTGTCTCAAATTCCAGTGTCGCGCAGCCAAGGCTGGAAAGTCGCGGAAAAGCGAGTGGAGCGAGGAGGGACGAGGGCAGCACGCAGGCTTTCGCGATTTTTTCCAGCCTTTTTGCCCGGCTCCTAGCGGAAATTGCGAGGAGAGACACGGGTGATCTATGCCGGGCAATTGATCTACGACGAATTCGCGAGGCGGCCGCACAAATCATGGTTCGATCGCCGGCACGGAGAGATGCGACTCTCCTCGTGGAAGCAGAAATTGCCGGCGATAAATAATAAAACGAGCCGTGTAATTTGAGGTAACGGCTTTCCCCGTCTCCCTTTTTCCCTTCCAGCCACGGCTCTTCCGCGATCGTTGCCGCAGCAGGCCACGGACGGCCTTTCCACTCCTCCCGCCTCCCAACGTCCACGTTTTCCTCGTCTTCTACCCGTGGCCCCGTCAAGAAACCACGCGCGTGCTCGCCGACACGGTCCGCTGAAAATTGCGCTCGCCTCGCTGGTAAAATTCGCGACGACGCAGTTCCCGACGATGCTCGACTGTTCGCGATTAAACGATTAAGAGGAACACCCGTACGACCTCGAGTTTCTTCGGGATTTTGCGTTCGATTTCGTGGATCGGGGAACGCGAGCGTTCTGCTCGTTGGTAGCAAACACGATGGTCCCGTGGCTGGTGATTAATGATTCAGCGTTGAATAAAAACGAGCGAGATAGCGCGGGTAATGTCGAGCAAATATTGACTCGCTGGATTTTCCTCGCGAGACACTTCTTTCCTTTGTTTCAGCGACTTGGTCGTGTCGGTTTCACGTGGGGAAAGGATTAGAAATGTCGTTTTTCTTTGTTTCTTTGGTTACTATTGCTATAAGTATTCGATTAACTTGTTTGATCGAGAGTAGTAAGCTAGCATATGATCTATAATTTAAATTATTATTAAAATTATGAAAATACAGGACTAAGGATAATTAAATCGCTAGAAATCTCACAATGTGAACTTTCACCCTCGATTTACATCCCCAGAACGAAGATCGTCTCTTCTGTGCCTCAAAGGACAACTCAATCCATTTCAACCCTCTCGTATTTCCAAACAGGGCATCAAACGTTCAATGAAACCGATCAGCTGATTGCATTCGACGCTGAGTCATTAAGATTATGAAAATACAACACTAACGATAATTAAATCGCTAGAAATCTCAGAATATGAACTTCCACCCTCGATTTACATCCCCAGAACGAAGATCGTCTCTTCTGTGCCCCAAAGGACAACTCAATCCATTTCAACCCTCTCATAATTCCAAACAACGCGTCATCATCTGATTGCATTCGACGCTGAATTATAAAAATTATGAAAATATAACACTAACGATAATTAAATCGCTAGAAATCTTACAATATGAACTTTCACCCTCGATTTACATCCCAAAACAAATATCGTCTCTTCTTTGCCCTAAAGAACAACCCAATCAGCTTCAACCCTTCCATAATTCCAAACAACGCGTCATCATCTAATTGCATTCGACTCTGAATCATAAAAATGATAAAACTACAACACTAACGATAATTAAATCGCTAGAAATCTCAGAATATGAACTTCCACCCTCGATTTACATCCCAAAACAAATATCGCCTCTCCTCCACCCCAAAGAACAACCTAATCAGTCTCAACCCTCTCATAATCCCAAACAACGCTCGAAACATTAAACAAAACCGATCCACGCGATTCCATTCGACGCTGAATCTCGCCATCGCGTCCCAGCTACCAACCTTCGTCCCGTAAACGAGCAAATACTCGTGTCGACGATTAATTAAATGATAACGAACAATTACGAACGCGCGACTTCGCGGCCACACCTGCGCGTCAGCCGCGCGATCAATCCGCTCGACGATAATATTTTCCGCGAACCTCTCCGTCTTTATCGACTTGCTGGCGGCCGTTAATTGGCTGGTCGATTGATCCGAGGCGTATCGAAGATAACGCGAGGAAAACACGGGGATTTCAGCGGGTGGAAAGTCGCGAGGAGCCACCCCCGCGCTCTCAGCCACGTATACGCGTTTGTATATCGCGAGATCGAAAGTTTTTGCTGAAAACAAGCGTAATTGTAACGAGCTAATTTATTAGGTTAATTTTACGACACGTTCTACTACGCTGATGTTCTTCTTTTACTTTCTTTTACGCTACGCGCACAGATTTTTATATACATTCGCTCGTAGAAGATTTTCGCACCCTTCCAGATTCTTTCGCTTGGATTTTCAGGCATTCTGTTATTTTTCAGGCACTTGCATACGCGTCTTGACTCTAAGACGCTCAATTACTTCCACTATTTTCATTATTTTATTTTATATTCTTAATTATTCTTAATTATTTATGTTTCCATGCGCTCAAAGCCACGCGATGAAATTTCATTCAGATTCTACAATATACAGGTTGTCCTCTTACAACACGGCATCTTGCAACACAGTTTCGCTCTAACACGATAAAAAAATTGCAGGAAATAGTCTCGTATAACACTGCAACCTATTACACGGTCTATGTCGCTCAAACACGATAAGATAATTGCGAAAACCTTTGCACAGCATTAAAATAATGATGCGAAGGAGTACTGAACTATAGTGACTTTACATGAAAATGCATAAATTATAATTCACCGAATTATTATTTAATATCATGTAGGACAATGATATTATCCTTGTTTATTAATCAATAATTCAAGCTTCGAATATTCTATAACACGAGCGAGAGCGAATGAACGAGCTTTTCAAATGAATATTTCAAAATATCAAAGCAATTGTTCATTGTACGTCATTGAAGAACATCACAGTTACAAAAAGCTTCTGAATTTCTATATTTATTTAACTTTTATTAACAAATATCCCACAATCTTCACGTAGAATTAAAAGAAATTCTTTGTTTCCAACCAATTTCCTCAGAACGCGACTCTATTTGCTGTACTAGCTCTGGTTCTCGCATAACACGGTGTATCAGCGTTATCCTCTCAATCTACCGTGTTGTAAGAGGGTTACTGTGCAAGTACACATGCGACCACGAGCCATGGCTGCTCGAAATTTGCATAAACACGCCGCTCGCGCCTGTAAATAATTTCTTTTCCGCGCAGCCGCGCTTCCGGGCCCGTAGATCATCCCTGACGCGCGATAGATCGCGGGTGGATTTGCATCGAAGGCGAGTTCACGAAGTCCCGTGTGCATTTTCGCGAAAATTAACCCTTTGCGCTCGAAAGACGACTCTCAGTGGCCATTGCGAAGTTTCAAAGTCCCGCAAAAATGGATTTGAAAAGTGAAAATAGTTCGAGTTGAAGATGAAAAAGATTTTCAACAGTTGCAAAATGAGATCGATCGTATTCGTGAAGAAATTAGGGATGCAGAAGATGATGCGCAACCGCAGAAGTCGTCGAGTCCAAAGGGTTGACGATCACCCGCGAAAAGAAGCCAGAGAACTCGCGAACAGGAAGGCCTTCACCCCCGTTCTTTTCCTTTCGCGCAGCTTCGATTTTTCCGCGCGCACAATGCGGCTGCGAGACGCTGTACCCGAGTAATTAGCATATAGAGTGGATAATTAATTAGGCGGGAAACGCGGCGAGTTCGTTCGCGCCTCCTTTTTGTTTCGCAGCGCTCGCGAGGGTGAGCCTCCCTTCGTGTTGGTCAATCAAGAGCGTAACAAGGGAAATTAGGTTGCGAGGATTTTTTCGCAGGGTGAGAGGGGTGGCGTGGGGTGTCCCGCGAAAAGTGCGAAGTGGAAACACGGTGGAGAAGTGCGCGCTGTGGCCACCAACGGAAACGTTTCGCAGTATCGAGCGCGAGGGGGTGAAGAGAGCTCGCGAGGGTGCTCGAGTGTTCTCTCCCTCTCTTTCTCGTGCTCGTCGACGGTAATCGAGGGTGCGTTTTTCGACGACCGTCCGCCAGTCCGTCGATGGTGCTTCACTAATTTTTCGATCGCACCCCGGCGGTATCATCGAGTGGAATATCATTTTTGAAACGTCGACGACCCTCGAAACGACAACTGTTTCGCGACTGCCCGAGCACCATCGATTCGATTAATTCGACCAGCGGGAAAAGTGGGTCCATTAACGGCTCGCCCCTGGTCTCGCGCGAGAGACATCGTCCCGATCGAGAGTTACTTTTTTCTTTTTTTTTTTCAACGCGCACCGTGTGGAACTTATATCGAATGAGGGAGATTAATTGAATTCTTTCGGTGCGTTCGAGCGGCGGACATTTTTCAGGAATTTCCATGTCTGTGGAAAATGATTGTCTGGCATTGGTGTAATCGTTTTATGCGTTCCTTTCACATATTTAAATAAATTAATCCTCTGTTAATAATCAAATTTGTGGATTTCTAAATTTTTCCCTCTTCGTTGTTCTAAAAGCAATGGCCCAAGGACACGAATCGGGTCCAGAAGGGTTGAAATCGTCTGACAATTTTATTTGGCATTGGTGCAATCGTTTTTTTGCGTTCTTTTCACACATTTAAATAAATTAATCCTCTGTTAATAAGAAAATAACAATTTCTAATCAAATCTGTGCATTTCTAATTCAGAAGAGTTAACCCTTTGCACTCTGAATTATTTTCAATTTTGTTGCCAACAATTCCCTGCTATTTGAAGTATTTTATTTAAAATTTACTTTGAAGGACTGCTATTTGTAAACAATTTTGTTTACTAATAAACACAGCTTGCAAACTTTGCTGTAATTTATATTCATGGAACTAATATTTGTTTTCTTTTGGTTTACAGATGTCGAGCCACACTCGCAAAGGGGTGCAAAGGGTTAAAGTTACCTGTTCGAGTTCAATTTCAACAAAAGATATCGAGAAAAGTCAAGGAATGGATGAAAGAAATAGAAGAAAGAATTCTGCGAGCGAGCAAAGAGAAAAAGGGCAGAACTGGAGGAGGGTGTCGAAGGTTGGGGGTTGAAATTTTCGAAAGGCATTTCCCTGCTCGGTGAATTTCCGCGGGACACAGAAACGTACTTAAGCCAGTTTCTAAGAGAGCCAATAAAACCGCGATTGGACTTTCGCCCCCGCGTTTACCACCGCGAGATATCTCACGGATAAAGATAAGGGATGCTCCAGAGTGTCTTCGCCGCGGCGTCTTCGCGCCCTGCGACGCACACCTCGAAGTGGAATGCTCTGTTACCTTAAATATTTAACCGAAACGAGCAGCCTCCGCGTCTCTATTATTCCTCCAGCTTCGCATTCCGCGAGGTTACGCGTCCCAAACAGCGACGCCCTTCGCATCTCGTCGAATAAAACGAATACGAGGAGGAGCCAATGGCTTTCGTCCAGCAATTTGCACGAGTCTTATTTTTACCAAACATTAGATATCGTCTAGAATCTGAATAAACACATAATTAATTATGAAATGAATTCATCAATTTGACTGTAAAGAAATTTGTATCAAATTCCATAATTAATTGTAGAATTAATTAACCCAGTCGAGGCGGATAGGACACCGTGTGTGCGATGATATGAATTGAAATTGTGAGTTAGTAAATGACAGTGGTTTAAAAAAATAATAATAATAATAATTTTAGCTTCAGGGGTTGGTCTACAAAAAAGAGAGACGTCACGAATGGATTAAATAATAAACAAACGTTCTTTTTTACCTACAAAAGCGTTCATTTGCTACATTTAACACCTAACAATCTACATATCACCCAGATACACCCATCGCGTCAAGCAAAGCCTGAAAAATCCGGCCAACGAAAACCCCAAATCCCCGCCAATTCCCATCGATTAACCCCGACAAATGAACTCGGCGAACATCGCAGCAGGGCTGAAAGATCCGGTATCGGAATTGCAAATAAGAGTCAACCGGTGTCGATGGTCGCTGGAGAACCAAAGGGACCACCAAAAGACCTCCGCGAAGCGGCACCAACGCGGCCCAACGAGCGAGACAGAGGTCCATCGAATCGGCACCCTACGCTGGCAAACGTGAACGATGATCAATGGCCGCTGGCATGAAAAGTAACGTCCGCGTCCCCTGGTCCACGGTTCGCGCGCGATTCGCTCGCACAAAGGCGTCCTCGCGGTCCATCGAGGGGGCGAGGGCCACCCCAATCCGCGTTGCGCGTCCACGATACGCGTGGGTGAATTTTTATTATTTTTTTTTTTCAACCCCCCGCGCGACACAACGAGAAGTCGACGCCGCGGTGGCCTCCGTAATGGCGCCATTCGTCGCCGGACGAAACATTATTATCGGTCAAACGCACGCGGAAATATGTAAATCGCGGCGGGGAGGAGGGGTGGTTTGCTGCACGCGCTGGGACCGCGAGAGGAAGAGCGCAGCATCCGCGCGAGCGTGGAACGCGCGCGGGAGGGCATCGAAATCGAGGCGATGGAGTTTTCCGCTTGGTCGACGACGCGGACGATCGCTCGCGCGAAATTATATAGACCCGCGACGATTGCGTCTCGACGCTGGTTGGGCAGGTGTGTTGGTGTATCGTCGCGCGGGTGAGTAATGGAGTATCGCGGGGTGGTGATACAGCCGCGCACCCGGATTTTTAAATGTTAATGCGCGATAACGAGCTGCTTACCAGCAAAAAGTTTTAAACGTTGATACGACTACTTATTTTTCCAGCGCCGTTTTATCTAATCCGCAAATTAGAACTAAAACAGCTGTACGATAAGTAGCTTTTCGAATAGCAAAATGGTCGCGGCGAGCAATTTTATCTGTAAACCGCGCGGTTTGTAAATCATGGTTGTTAGATAAAATAGAAAGACCGCTGGTGTTATATTAACTCCGCGGTTTCTGCAATATCTGAATCTACCGCGTTCATCGATTCGCGAGTCGTCGATGTGTTCGTTAATCCTCTGCGATTAGAATCCAGTCGATTCGCTTAGGAGAAGGAAAATAATAGCCGATTCGAGTGTTGGAAATTAATCTGAAATCTGGAAAAACCAGCGGTTACCATAATTGGCTCTGTTGAGGCTACCGCGACGGTTCGATAATGGAGTCGTAAAGAACAGACAAGAATCTTAATTTAAGTTTCGAGTTTTTGGATGACTCGAGATTAAACCTCCAATCGAAAAATCGATCGACTGATTTAGATGTTCGTAATTAGCGCCGATTCCTCCGCAACCCCGATTCAAGGCCATCGTGACTAACCCCCTCGTTTCTCTCGCTCGCGTTTCGCTAAATATTAAGAGTACAACGATTGAGGTTTGTTTTGAGAAGCAAACTTTTTAAACTGAAATTATATGATATTGCTATTTTGGCAACAGTTTCTATTGCTAAAGTATTGCTATTTTCACTATTTTTGCAATGCTAAAGTAATCCAATTTTAGTTATTTTAACAATTCTAAAGCATTGCTATTTTAGCTACCTTAGCAATGCTAAAATATTGCTATTTTAGCTATTTTAGCAACAGTTTCTATTGCTAAATGCAAAGAGTGAACAACGATCTCATTTACCGCCACAAATCAAATAACAATCAAGCTATCCGCAAAGCTAATTCGTGACGATCGTAATTCGCGTGGCAGAGCCGCGTCCAAGTGGCCAAAGAAGCTTTACCGATCCTCGTACATGACGAGAGTCCAGAAAAAGTATTTCAATTCCTGCTCGTCGAACGCCTACGTGCCTCGAGGCGTTCGCCAGGAGTCGATAACGGAGATGCTTATCGTCGACGAGAATAATGAACGGTCACGAATCCGATGTAAACGAGAGTGGTAATGCGATGCTCGAAGACGATAAAGAGATAATGACGATGATCACGTCGAGCGAGCCCGTACTTTGTTCTCCAGCGATGATAATAATAATTACAATTAGCTGCGGCCCGCGAGAGGAAACCTCCTCTCTCTCCCCCCCTCTCTCTCTCTAATCGTATGCACGCGGACGATGGTGGACGCGAGAGGAACGAGGGAGAGAAAAAAAAAGGAGGCGAACGAACCCAGTTTGAAACCTATTATCGGCACTCTGGCGGGGATTTATCGCGAGAACGCGCGCGCGATCGATCGGTTCCGGGCCAACTCGAACAGCACGCGAACCCGCCAGGAATTTGTATTAAATTAAACACTACAATTATTCTCTCTCTCTCTCTCTAGGCGACCAGATACGCTGCTAGTCTAATGATATACAATTATCCGCGATACGCCAACCACGAGGAACGTCACTCCACAATGTAGAACGTGCGATTCGCGACGCGGAATCTTCGCGAGGCGACTTGCAGATTTTTCCACGCGAGTACCCTCGCGGCTGTGCGTTCCCTCTCTGTCGCAATTACCGCGAAGCCTTGGAACGCGTAATTGCGCGTTGTTGTTTTATAGGTAACCCTCCTATAACACGGTAGATAGATCGTATGAAATGGCGTGGCGTGTGAGAAATTGTTATGTGAGACCAGAGTCGACAGAAAAAGGGGGATTATGTCTCGGAAATTCATTAAAAATGAATTGCTAATGAAGTTTGCAATTCCATGTAACTAAAAGTGTCTGCGAGATGGCGGACCTCGTCGAGGATGGCGCGTGGACTGTGCGCCACGTTTTCTGAAACTTTTCTCATCGCAGAACACGATTTTTCGATTTTTAATTATAATTCCTTTTCAGAGTCAAGACTCGTGCAAATTTTGGTTCTGAGGGTTGCTTTAAATTGTGTGAAACGCGAAAAAGCGAATGAATTCCCTAATTTTTTGCAGAACACCTGGTAATTGTGGAACACCAGTGTTCCATGGAACATAATTTGGGAAACGCTGCACCACGACATCAGAATAGAATTATAAATGAATAAATTATAATTAATTTATACATTTTCATGTAAAACCACTGTGGTTCGTTATTTCTTCCCTTCATTCTTTAGAGGTAATTTAGTTTTCAAATATTTCAACCCTTTGCGGTCCTTCGTCGAGTGTGTCTCGACATCACTAAATAAAAAAAAGAAGCAAATACAAATTACAATAAAGTTTTAGAGTTTGCAAGTAGCAGTCGGGGAACTGTCCTGCAACTGACAACATTTTCAAGTAAATTTCAAACGAAACACTTGAAATAGTAGAGAGTTATTGGCAACAAAACTACTAAATAGAAAAATAATTCAGACCGCAAAGGGTTAAACAAAAATCATGTTATCCAGCGCCGTAAAAGTACAGTGTTCTACAAACTTTCACGCAATTCTCCTATCGTGTTAGAGCGACATAAACCGTGTTATACGAGGATACCCACAATTCGTGCTATCTTATTAGACTGAAACCATGTTGTACGACGTCGTGCCGTAAAAGGGCTACCAGTATTTCATTCCTGAAAGCGCAGTTTTCATCTTTCCTCCACTGGCGAAATCAGGAGGGGTGGGTAATCGGGTTGAGCACCACGGGCAGCTTTCACGGGGTAAAAATGATGTTTGCGCGGATACGAAAATTACGAGCGATAGGCCGGGGCAACGCGAGTGACCGCCTCGTTATTGGCCACTTCGGTCGGCTCGCGTCTGCTTTATCCTCGCGATATTCCGCTTTAATTTTCCACGCCCGGTGTGAATAACAATTATGTAATAATTTCACCCGCACCCCCTCGCAGGCTATATACACCGCGCGCTGGGACACATATATATGCGCGTATCCAGCGCCGAAAATCGCTGGCTACACATCCGCGGCAGGATAAATCGAAAATTTCATTCTGTCGCGACAAATGAATTTTTCAACTCTCTCGCTCTGTCCCTCCCACGCCTCCTCTCTCTATCTCTCTGTCTCGCTCTTCCTGCCGCGTCCCCACGCCCGGAGGTCATATCTCAAAAACCGCGATTCGCAAACGCTCGGGGGAAAAAAATTGCTCTCGCGTGGCCGCATAAAAAAAAAGGGGGCGGGAGAGAGAGAGAGAGTGAGCGAGAGAGGGAGAAAAAAACACGGGGCGTAGCACGGCCGTTTAACGAATTTCATTTTCACCAGGGCGCGCGAGCTGTCGCGCGCTCGCACACACGCGGCGGTTATCGTCGCCGTTCCCAAATCCGGTGCAGATCAAAAGAGATTTTAATTTATCGCGGTCAATATTTTCGACGATTAAATTTAATCGAAGGATCGGGATGCTTTGAAAATGGCTGTTCGGAACAATGGAAACTGGCGAGCGGATAGCAGGGGGTGCGAGAGGTGGACGGGGGAGAGAAATGGACGGACCAATCGAGACGTAGGGGTTCGAGGCGCGTAATCTTTGGAAAAATCACGGATCGCGGTCGTGACCAGGCTTGGGAGAGGTCCCTCGCTCCTCTCTCTCGTCTCTGCTTGATCGTCGCCGTCGTCAGCGAACCTCTTCCTCGTCGAACGTCAATCACGGCGACCAATGAGGTGCCGATAAGCGGGCAGACAACATGGCGCTCCTCGGTGATCCGCGACTATCGACTGGCTTCTGATTAAAATAAACGGCCGGCAAACTTTATCTGCGAGCCACCCCGGGGTTATCCGATTTTTCTCCATCGCGCTCTTCCCCGCGAGCCCTCCCGCGCGCCGATCCGCCGCCGTGGAGCGGAGATACGAGCGCGCGAAGCGGCGAGGCGGGAGGCGCGCGCGTCTCTTCGAGAAAAACGACGTTTTCTCGGAATTGACGACACCGTCTCCCCACGCACGCCGTTACTAATTACCGCCGCGCTTCTTTTCCCGGACTCTCGCGTGTCATCGCGAGGTTACCGCGCAACGATAGCGCGATTTTTCACCGCCGCTCGCCCAGCGGCGACTAATAGATTAACAAACACAGCCGCGTCTCGCGCGCGCAATAAATTACGCCCCCGGCCGCCTCACGGCGAGCCGCGATTATACAACGCGGATTTTCCAAATCAATTACGCCACGCTCGAAAGAAAAACAGCGCGCACGTCCGCGCGAATAGCCAGAGGGGGCAGTGTGCGTGTGCGCGCGCGCGCGCGCGCGCTTGGAAGGGATAAACGCATTTTTCACGGCACTGGCGAACACGTCCGACTCGAGTCCCTCAGGCGGTGCAACGATTGTCCCTCCGTTCGCTAACCTAATCCTTCTTAAGACGTTTTCTAACCCCTCGTCGAGATTAACCCGAGTGGATCCGGCCAGCTCGGCCGATATAAATGGCGTCCGCCTTACCAACCGGGACGTATAATTGGTTGTCAGTCAAGTAGTCACTGGCAACCCCCCGGAGGCGAGCGTTCCCTCGCCTAACCTCGAGGGACACCCGGTACGTGGGACAGCGCCGACGAAAATCCTGATGGGATTTCACGTGCGATCGACCAAAGAATCCCGTCGATTTCGAAATGCCCCGAAATTACGTACGACTCCCATCCAAAGAGGAGGAGGCAGAGTCTCTCTCGCGATGAATTTCACGGACCGTCGACGGAACTTTCCTCGAATCGATACCGATCGAGCTGCGACGGAGGACTGGGCGCTCCTCTCCCTTTCTCCGCGAGGAGACAGTGGGTCCAGAGTGTCGCGAAATTAGTATGGAAAAGTGAAAGTCGAGGGGGGGAAGAAAGGAGGGAGACAAAAGGGAGAGGAAAAAAGAGGAACCACGATCGCTGGCCAGCGGAAGCCAGAGGGAAGGAGAAGGGCGATCGCAGCCGCTCCTCGAGCTAATGGGTTCCGGGCGCGATGGAGGCTCTCCCGAGCACCCTTGACCCATCTAACGGTGGACAATAAATAATTCATCGGCTGATTTCATCCGAGCCCCGGTTATTCGCCCGGCAAATTATCGGGGCCTAATTAAGGGCCAATTAAGCGGGTGCTCGCTGAATAATTTGCCGGCCGTTTTACGCGGAGCCCTCCTGGCGAACGTGGCGGCCATCCTGCGTGGGTTTCGCGCAACTGTTTCGCGATCTCGTCGATGGACGAGACGAAACGCGACTCGAAACGCGGAATTACGCGGATCATGTCGAGGGAGAGGCCTCGCGCGATCGCTGAAGGCGGCTCCATTTCCTGGTACATCGAGGCGGACGGCTAACGCGATCAGGGATCGCGTGGCGAAGAGACAGCGCGGTCAGTAAGCGTCGCGTAATGTATGTAATTAATGATTACTGGCACGCATCAAAGCGTCTCGTTAATCTCGGCACCGTGGCCGGCGATGCGCGAAACGTTTGATCGTTTGATAGTGAACCAGCCGATTTCACGGTGCCGGCCGATAGACGCGGATATTCGACGATTGCATCTATCTGTGAGCAGGGGCTGTATTATTAATAGCGCGATTGTCCAACGGACAAACGGCCTCGCTATTCCTGCGTCTGATATCAAACGCGCGAAACAGAATTTAACTCTTCGCGCTGGTGCTCCTCCGCGGACGTCGACGACAGAAACTGTTGATGAAATAGCAATATTTTGAATATTTGGATGTCCACTTTGAGGGGACTTTAAGGGAGTCGCATTTGTTCCATCGCAATTGTTGGAGAAATAGGTTTTCTTCAAGTTTTCTACAGCTTGGAGATGCTAGCAATAGAAATGGTGGCTAAAATGTTGCTCAAAGATTGCTATTTAGCAATGGTTTCTGTTGCCAAAATATTACTCTAAAATTGCTACTCTAGCAGTAGTTTTTATTGCTAACTTTTGGAAGGAGCAGAGTGCGAAGGGTTAACAGTACTTTAGCAGTAGTTTCTGTTGAAAACTTGAAGGAAACATGCGTTTCTCAAAAAGCAGCAGTTCAATAAGTCTAATCACTAAAGATTTTGTCACGCAACTGCAAAGAGTTAAAACGCATCGCGTGTTCAAATCAACTCCACTCGAGAAGCGTCTCTAATTACGTAGGATCCAAGCAGTGTTTGCCATTTTTCAATAAAAAAATGTGTAAACCATAATGGAACGACCGCGATAGAACAAAGGTTGAGACGCAGAAAGGGTCTTTCGCAACCGTCGGTTCCCACAATTTGCATTTCCTCGACTGGCGACGAAAATGTCACTTCCTGGCCGGCTTCCACGGGCCTCTTTCTCCGGTTAACCCTTTCTGTTTTCCACTGTCGCCATCAATCGTCCCCGGGGCCCGAACGTGCACGTGCGCGCAGTACATTTCCACGGCAAATCAGCGACAATCTTGCGCGGGCGTCTCAAAGGCTGCCGACGTTTTCCCTAAACGGTTAGCTCCGCCATGGTTCTAGAAACGGAGAAACAGGCCGCGCTCTCCTTCCCACCTTCATCCCCATCGCGTCCTCCGCGTCCATTGCAATCTCTCTGGCTGCGTCCTATTTTCTGTCGCAAGTTTCAACCCTTTTTTAACAAGGTTCCTTTTAATTCCGCGTCGTGTCGTCTAATTATCGCAATTTTTGCAATTCTACCGTGAGGGGGTCGATTGTGATTAGGATGAACGTCTTCTGCGGACCATAATGGATGGTCGAAGTGGAAGATTCGCAAGAAACATTACAATTTCTCTGGCTGCCTTCTATTTTCTGTCGCATAATTCAATCCTTTTTTAATTCAGTGTTGTATCGACCAATTGTTGCAATTTTTGCAATTCTACTATGAGGGGGTTGATTGTGATTAGGATGAACGTCTTCTGCAGACCATAATGGATGATCGAAGTGGAAGATTCGCAAGAAACATTACAATTTCTCTGGCTGCCTTCTATTTTCTGTCGCATAATTCAAACCTTTTTTAATTTCGTGTTGTGTCGACCAATTGTTGCAATTTTTGCAATTGTACTATGAGGGGGTTGATTATGATTAGGATGAACGTCTTCTGCAGACCATAATGGATGGTCTGTGAAGTATTCGTCGCGTTCGAGATATCGAAGCATAAGATTCGCAAGAAACATGAATCTGGTGCTGGTAATTCTCAGATAGAACGCAAATAGCGATGGTTTCTCCGCGGTCATTGCAATTTCTCTGACTGCACCTTATTTTCTGTCACACGTTTCAACCCTATTTTAGCACGGTTCGTTTTAATTCCACGTCGTGTCATCGAATCGTTGCAATTTTTGCGATTCTACTGTGAGAGGGTTGATTGTAGTTATGACGAGCGTTTTCTGCGGACCATAATGGATGGTCTGTGAAGGATTCTTCGAGATATCGAGGCGGAAGATTCGCAAGAAACGTGAATCTGGTGCTGGTAATGCTCGGATGGAACGCAAATAGCGATGGCTTCTCCGCGTCGCGGAAAAACCTATGATCAAAGACCGCGAGGCGGATCGAAACTACAAATAGCTGCCAAGACACCAGGAAAGCGCGCGAAAGATCGATCGCGCTGGATTAACGCGCAACGAAAAATAAAAGAAACAAAAACGCGGTAATTGGCGATTCATCCGAAAGATCGATCGCGCTAGATTAACATGCAGCGAAAAATAAAAGAAAAAAAAACGCGGTAATTGGCGATTCATCCGCTCTTAGCCTCGATCCTACAATTTTTATAATGTTCGACGAAGCGTTGATAAAACACATCCTCGGAACGAAGGACCGGCAGGAGACTCCTTGAAACCGCTGACACGACTTGGAAAACCAGTCCCCGGTACCAAAAGCCACCGATTTCGTCAGGGCAGCTAAACATTTGTACCCTTTTATGTCGAACACGGCGGACCAATCGTCGAATAACAGCGAAACGCGAGCCAACGCGCACAATGAGTGATCACAGCGCGACTTTGGTAGCCGGAAAAATTCGCCTGGCAAAGCTTCGCCTCGTGGCGCGGCTCTTTTCCCCTCTCCTTCGCCGCTTCGCAGGGCGAGTCCGCCGCCATTCCGCCCCGGACAATGAGACGGAGCGGCGTCCATTGTCGGTCGGGGCCCGGCACAATTCGCCACGGATAAAGTTAGCCGGATCGGCCAGCTGAAGCCGATCGCCTTTAATGGATCGGTCGTTCGTTCCGATTCTTTCGCTGGTAACAGAGAGAGCTAGGAGCGGGCGTGTTCTCTCCGTGTCGGTTTCGCAACGCGGAAACCACGTGGACGGGTAAACGCGCGCGGAATCCGACGTTTTCGGATACAGCTGCGCGGATTCGAGATACGCGGCAACGAGAGTCGACCCCATTTTGGTGGCCACGGACCGCGGCACTGTGGACCCACGTCGCGCCAGCGACAAGATGGACGACGCGTCGTGGAGTGTCGCGAGCGTCAGATGGGATTTTGGGGCTTTGCTTTTAGGGCGTTTCTGGATGTTGGTAATAGAAATTATTGGTGAAATGGCGAGATTGGGTTTCTAAGTTTTCTTTAATTACTTCTAAGCTTCTAAAGTAGCAATAGACACTTAAATCTTAGAAGCTTAGAAGCAGAATATTGCTATTTTAGCAATAATTTCTATTGCTAACGTCCAGCAAGTTTAGTGTAAAGGATTAAAGTTTCATCCTGTTCTATCTCACGAATCTTCCAATATTTTAGCAACAGTTTCTCCCAGCATTAGAAAATTTCCATTTCAATAGAAATGAAGGGTGAAATTTCAGCTTCTGGGGTTGATCTGCAAAAGAATGAAACGTCTCAAATGGGTTAAGGAACATGGTTGCCACTGCATTCAGTTTTAATGTTGCAATAGAAGTACTCGATGAACGATAAATTGATATTGTTGTAGAAGTTCACTTATCTCTTTGCAGCAAGTATGATTTTTTGTTCGATCAATGGAGTGATTGCAGACGTAAGTGAATCGACGTTCAATTATTAGTTGAAATGATGATTAAGTGGCTGTTAAATTATCCAGGGACAACGTTGAAGCCCTCGCAGACATTTGGATCTCGCACTCAACTGTTTTACTAAAAAATTACTGTTAAAATAGCAAAATTTTAGCAATATTATAGCAATAGTTTCTATCTCTAACGTCTCCCAGCAATAAAAAACATCAAGTAAGCACGCATTTCTCTGCAAATCTGCAATGGAACAACTTGAACCTCCTTCATCGCGAATCAATGCTGATGTCCCCTCACAGCTGAACGATCCAAGCGCAAAGGGTTAATCGCAAAGCGTCGATACTGAAATTTCGTTCGCGCGAGCCGTTTCAGCGAAAAAGAAAGCTACTCGTGCTCGAAAGACTGCGACTACGAGCTGCTGCTGGCCATCGAATTTAATCCAACCCACGATACACCAGTCGAGTGAACCTTTCGCCAGACAGGGGCGTTCGAATCCTTTTCGCCCATCCAGGGAAAGGCGAGCCACGCGTCCTCGTGGAAAACGGAAACGTCTGGGATATTCTGCGAGGGAGGAGGAGAGGAGACTTGTTCGAGGAGAGAATAGGAATCCTGGGGCGATGGCTGGTCGCAGGTTAGAGAAGAAGCCACGGGAAAAGGGCGCAGGTAACCGAGGGCACCCGAAGGTTGAGCACCCCCCGGTCAAGGGGAGGCCCCTGATTGGTCGAGCGGGCCACGCACCTGGCGGACAGCTGCTACGGGACGACGTACGCGCATGCGTCGCCGCTGTTATAGCGAGTACGTGTGAATGCACACGCACATGCGCGATATCTGCCCTGCATCGTTGTCAACTCGCAGAGCCAAGCGCGTCCAACGTCCGCGCGAGCATAAATCTTGCTGGTATCGAGGGGAAAACGGGGGAGGGGGACAAGTGCGAACAGTTTTTCGCAACTATACTCGAGTACGGAACGATGATTAGCTGCGAGTGAAAATCGACCGCCATCTTGGATCGAGAGACGACACCAGGAACGTGAACCTTCGTCTCTATTCCACTTCGAGTCTTCCATTTAATTAGGGGGACGCAATGGCAGTGGAGACTTGTTCTTTGAGAAAATAGGAAGTCTGAAAGTTTGAGAAAGTAGAAGTAAAATGGAGTCTCTCCTCTATCACTACATGAAAGACACAACTCAACAAACTGATAAACTTATAAAACAAAGCTTCCACGTTTAACGCTTCGACTTCACTAAAAACTAAGCCCCTCCTCTATCGTTAAATAAAAAACACAACTCACCACACAAACCAACAAAATCGCGCGACAAAGCCTCCACGAAAAACGCCTCGATTCCCTCAAAAACTAAGTCCCTTCCCACGCCATCGCTCGAATAAAAGAACGCGTGCCCCAAAGAACTCTCCGTACCTACACACGACTGCTAAGGAGGATCCAGGGAACAGGTAGAGAGGGTGAAAACGTTGGTACGCACCATGCAGATCGCGAGGGCTGCGCAGAGGAGACGACGAACAGGGTGCTGGTTGCAGAGGCGGTATAGCACGATCCTCCGACAGGTCTCTCCCTCACCCTGGACGCAGGATTATGGGTTTTAAAAGCGCGCGACCGGTTCTCGAAGCGGTGCTAATCTCATTGTTTTACACACGAAACGGTAATAACGAGGCTGTGCGAGGGTCTCTGGTGGGATTAGGGGTCGATTCGGGGCTTCGCAGGCCCGAAGATCGCTGGACAGATTTTCCAGCGACGGCAGCAAAGATGGGACCGATAGCGAGGGGTAGCGTGGCGCGAGAATTATGGCTGGGTGAAATTTTCGCGGGCCGGAAGTCCGTAAATCTACCTAGCCGTGTAATTACTCGCGAGTTCCAAAGGGAGGGTGGAAAGGGAGGAACAGCGTAGGCGGGCAACGTTTTATTTCGTCCTCCTTTTTTCCGCGGGTGCTCGTTTTTTTTTTCTTCTTCCTCCTCCTCTCCCCGCACAGCGTCTGTTGAACGCGCGGGGCGAGGAAGCGGATTCGGAAAACTGGCCTGAACGAATTACGAGCGCTACGAGAGTGGCTCTCGACCGAGCAGCCGGCTATCAACAAGATTGCACGATTTAATCGACGCTAGTTGAAAAGAAGTTCAGATTAGGCGCACCTGTGTAAAGAGAGATCGAGGCGTCGTGTCTGGAATGTTCGCAATGTTTTCCATATCTACGGCTTATTACGTTAATCTCGGGCGAGCCTAGGCGGGAAAAAGAAAGCGAGGGAGAGAGAGAGAGAGAGGGGGGAAAAAACGTGGACGACGCGGATTCATCGGCGATATCCGCGTCGGAAAGTTCTCGCGGCGAGGGAAAATTGATTTCCGCCGCGCGTTCGACGTGTGAAAAAGAAGAAAGAGCGAGAGCCGCGGGGGAGGGGGTGGGAAGAAGGGAAAAAAAGGAGGAGAACACAAGGAGCCTTATCGATCCAGCCATCGTTCCGCTCAACTTTTCGACGCTATCTTCTCGCCGAGGAGACCCACATATTGGTCGGTTTCGAGGCGTATCACCGCTTCCATCTCTCTCTCTCTCTCTCTCGCTCTTGGTTCCCTCTCGAAAAAACCGTTCCGTTCGCCGCGATGGAAAGTCATTTCAGTCTAGACCGTGTACATCATCGAGGTCCCCGAAGCGGAGGACTTTTTGTTCCTCCGCGAACGAGGGTCACATTTCTCTCCCCCCGCCGCCCCTTCGCGCTTCTGTTTTTTTCTTTTTTTTTTCCTCTCTAACATACTGTAATTTTCCCTCCCCGTGAGAGACGAGCGAACCGCGCAGCAGCCACGAAGTAGTCCCCGTCGGGAATAGATGAAGACGAAGGTAGTCATGGTTAAGTGCGGTTAAGGAGGGGTAGGAGGGGGAGAGAAAAAAATGGGGGAAAAAGGTTGGAGGAGACGAAGAAACGATGGATGGGGAGCGGGGCGAGGGAAAAAACGAGGCGAGAAAGAGGGAGAGAGAAGGGAAAAGAAGAAAGTGGAGGAAGGAGAGAGACTGGCAAGAACCCCGACACTCAGGAAATGACCCACCCATTGGCGTAGCGAGACCATCGTTCTGACCGTCGAGGCCATAATTCCCCGGGGACCATCGGGAGTACTCTCGTGTTTCTGGCCGGGCAAGCAACTCGCCTGGGCCGTCCTCGTAATTTTGGATCGAATTTCAGGACCGGTCACGGGGTCTCGAATTAAAATCCCGAGTCTTGTCGCTTAAATAACACCGTGTGAGAACAGATTCGACGTCGCTCGCACGAAATCCATCTACGTGGCGACTACAGGGCGAACGATCGAACTACCGCGTCGGGGGGAAAAAAAAGCGACGAGGAAAATTAACCCCTCGTACTTGAATGTCCCCCACCGAGGGGACATCAGCGTTGATTAGTGATTACGGAGGTTGAACTTAATCCTCCGCAACTTTGCAGAGAAATGCGTGTTTCCTTGATGTTTTCTATTGGAATGGAAATTTTCTATTGCTGAGAGGTGTTAGCAGTAGGAACAGTTGCCAAAATATGGTACAAATGGAAAGATTTATGAATTAGAACGATGGAATTTTAATGTTTTGCATTCGACTCCATCCTGCTTCTAAGCTTTAAGTGTCTATTGCTAAAGTATTGCTATTTTAGCAATAGTTTCTATTGTTAACGTCCAGGAAAGAGTCGAGCACAAAGGGTTAAAATTTCATTCTGAATTTCCCAATATATGCAATCCACTTGCTGATATATTAGCATCCAAGGGATGAATCCATCTCCAAATCCAAGACTTAACTAACCCAACACGTACATAAAAAATAGAGAATCGAGCCATTAACAATTAAATAACAGAAATAAAAAGTTCTTCTCTCTCCGTCCAATAAAATTTCACCAAAATTTGTCGCGCCAAGCCTCTTACGTACTCATTAACCTCAATTTGCTTCTCCCTTATTACCATATCTTATCGCATCGTTCCACGTCGCATTACTCACGACTAATCGACGCGAGTTTCCGATCGAACCGAGCGACCATCGAAGCACGAAAAGGGACATTCGTTTCGACGGCGATCCCCGCGTTCGACGGCTCTCGCAAATGGATATAGTGTGCGTTAGCCCAAGTATATTTATAGCAACAGTCAATAATTTCGTGGTGGAAAGCAACGTGTTTCGTCGGGGAACGCGGTTCGAGCCGTTCGAGGCTGCGAATTCGAGTGAACGCTCGCGCGAAAACGTCCCCTCGGCCGCTTTTCCATAAAACATCTCCGTCGAGGACGATTACTGGCCGTCCGCTTAGAAATTCAAGATGCACGAGAGGCATCGTCCATAAGTTAATTCGAATCGATCAAGACGTTCGCGGCGGACGTACACGTGTCTCTTTAATCCACCGTCGAGCGACAGCGGGTGACGTTTTCCCTTTTTTTCCGTAGGCGGTCGCTCGCGAAGGTGGCAGAAACGCGGACGGTCACCCGACGGAGATTACAGCTGCTCGACGCGGCCAAGTTATCGTTTATCTGAGACCGTTTTTCGCGGTAATCCCGCTGATATCGATTACGTCAGACGCGAGGCCACGATACGCTGGCGTAAGCGCGCGTGTTCGACGCGCCGTTTGTCAGCCGTGTCGTAAAAATCGGCCATTAACGCGGGGAAATATACTCGCGCTGCGATGGGGACGCTCCGGAGTAACGGTTCCATTTTGAAACGCGCGGTGGAGACCGTTTCGAAGGACCCGTGGGGTGGTTAGCCCCGCGATAAGCGCGCGCTCGAACGAGGGCGAGCGAGGTGGCGAATCGAGCCACTGAAAGATCGCAGATACGCGCGTTCGCGAATAAAGAGCGAAATTGAGGCGGCTATCTTCGAAAGCGAAACTTCCTTCGTGACTATCGCACCGCGGGGGTGGTTCCGCGAAGGAATCGAGGAAAGTTTTCTGAACGCGCCGACACGGCTTCCGTCGGCGGGGTGGAAGAGGCGGCGGCGCGAGCAACAATGGCGAGGAATCGCGCGCAAACGGGGAGCGTAAACTCGAGGATCAGGCGGGATACGATCTGGAGAGGCTGGCACCGTGGTAGGCACCATCTACACCGTGAGATCTCGACGGAAATCGGAACTGGCTCGAGGCAACCCTAATCCGAACCTGATACGACGCCGCCACGTACGGCCACCGGTTTCTCAATTATTCGCCGGGCGATTTCACGGTGTCGAGTTAAACTGAAAACGAGAAAACGATAAACGGGTGGGAATTACACGTTTACAGGATACAAACTATCGACTGATACCGCGTGAGCACGGTTTCTCGTCTGGACGAGCGTCAGGGGGTCGTAAAAGAAAGCGTCGCGCGTGATCGAGTCACGAGAAGGCGTCTCGCGAGGCGACGCTTGAAGAAGGGGTTGCGAACGGGGTGCGAGAAGCGACCAAGGATCGAAATCTTGGCGGCAGGCACCGAAGTAGGCACGATCTGCCGTCAGATCTCGCCGGAAATCGGAACTGGTTCGAGCGAACCTAATCTAGGCCCGAGCCAACCCCCGAGACAGCCACCCTTGCGCGTCGCGCGTTTGTGTTGCGCGTTATGGAGCCGTTGCCTCGTACTGGCCTCCCGCACACACGCGAGCGTGTACACGTATCACGAGCGTGCTACAAGCGCGCGTGGAGCATGAATTCGCTCGGGGTGCATGTGCAGGGGGCTCCTGTACACGTATCGCGCGATTACGCGAGCTACCGCCGTGCAGATCGATCCCTGGAGTCGAAGGTGAGGCCCGTCCCGGTGGCAGGAGCGTGTCTGTGCGCGCGTACATTGGTATTCCGTGTCAGGCTCGCGTGCGTTATACCGTGCGGAATTTCGGATACAAATGACTGAAGGGTTTAATAACCGGCGCCCCAATTTCCACGCGGGTAGCACCGACTCAGCGCGGCTGTGCTTGTCTCGTCGCGACTTCGATGCGGCAGGAAACGGAAAGATCGCGATCGAACGCGCGCAGTGGCTGAAGAGATCGAACTGGAGGAAGGGAGTTTAGGGCAGAGCGGAGGGCGCCCTGCGTTTCGTGACTTCAGACCGAAACCATTCGCCCTTTAAGGGCCTGACGGTTGTTGATTAAGGCTCCTGTTCGAGGCGAGGGAGGGCCAGAGCGAAGAAGGGAGAGAGAGAGAGAGGTCAGGTTATGTCCATGAAAGTTTTACGGTGCTTGGGTATCCGTAAACGCCATATGGCCCGGGAGTCGCCATGTTTCCTTCGTTTTCTTTCGTCTCGAAGCGGACCCAATGTCCCTCGTTCTTTTTTCCTCTCCTTTTTTCCTCCGCGTCGCTTCCCACCCCTCGGTTCCTCCTCGTTAAGTCACGGTTACGCTCCAACGGAAATATTAGAAAGCTCTCGGAAACCGACTCGATAGCCGCGCTGTTGTAAACCAAGCTCGAGTCGCCGAGGACTCGTCCGAAAGTCTCGGTTGGAGATCGCCATCTGAATCGATAATCCATAGCAACTGTTGACCCAGCAGAAACGAGAGGAGGAACGAACACGCGTTGGAAGAGAGCCGTGGATCGCCGCCCATGAAAGTGTGCAATTATAAAGGGGGAATCGCGTCCTCCGCCTCCTTTGTCCGGAACGGGCACTCGTAACGCGTTCCACAGAGACGTTTCTAGACACAATCGACCATAGGAACACGTATATCGGACTATTGGACTATTCCGTCGCGTACGGGCTACGCCCACTCGCGTCCTATTAGCAAATCGCTGGTACACGCCTAACGTCGATACTAATAACCGTTGTTTGTTAGCACCTCCAGAAAACAGGCAGAGAAGTCGCACCTAACGACGACGTGATTATCACGTAAGCAGATTAAACCAGCGGACGAAGAGTACAGAGTGCCTCTCTTGTTCGCCTCGAAATTATCAACACCTATTTACCATCGCGACTTAGCAACTCTGTTTAGGGTTTAACCCTTTGCACTCGGATGTCCCCTTTGAGGGGACATCGGCACTGACTAGTGATTACGGAAGTTGAAGTTATTCCACCGCAGATTTTTGAGAAATGCGTGTTTTCCTCGAGGTTTTTAGTGAAATGGACGCTTTCTATTGGGAGATGTTAGCCATAGAGACTATTGCTAAAATAGTAATCTCCGAGCAATATGTTAGTAACAGAAACTGTTGCTGAAATAGCAATCTTTGGGCAGTAGAAACTATCGCTAAGGTAGCAATCTTTGGGCAACATTTAAGCAATAGCTTGATTGCCAGCGACTGGGAAAGTACTCGAGCGCAAAGGGTTGAATTCGAAGTTATCCGAGCATCGTTTCCGTCGTCGTCATCAACGTCATCATCATCGTCGTCGTCGTCGTCGTCGTCGCGGGGTGGAACGAGATAGGATCGTGGCGAGGGATCCGCGGAAGGGCGTACGTACGCGTTCCGAAACACATCCAGCTGGCGCCTCTCGGCGCTATGGCGGCCGTTATAAGCCCGCTACCAAATCAAGCGTATGTGACACACTAATAATCAGACGTATATATGGTGTCTATACAGTGGCTCGAGGCACGGTACTGTATACACAGAGGGGGATGCGGGTGTGGGGGCATTTATATATACGTATCGCGCACACATTCCTGTCAAGCCCCCGTCCGCCGCCCCGGCTATGTGGTATACGCGCGCGCACGTGCGAAATCCATATAGCCAAGAGCGGGATATAGGTGTATACTGGGTGTATATCTTGTCAGGCTTGTTACCGTGCACGAGGCCAAACACAGGTGAGCGCGAGCATACACGGCAATTAGAACGAAACCGGGGACGCGATTTTCCGCGCCATTTTCGCCGCGGTCCTTTATCAGTTCCAGTTTATGATCGACTATATTGACTACCACCCCTTTCATCCCTCGTCATCTCATTGGAAGACCTCGAAACAGACTCGTAGAAAGCGAGGGAACGTCGAGATGCATCGCTCGCTTCCTCGACTCGAAGCGATCGTAAAGAGAGCCAACGATCCCGCGGCGGAACCGCCGATCGCGAGGGTGCCGCGTCGAAGGGAAGCACGTGCGAGAGGCGTTGCATGCGAGACACGCGTGTCCCTGCGCCGCGTTACGTATCCGCGCAAACAGAGGCGAGGGATAATGGTTACGAGGAATGGATATATCCTAGGATACCGCTATTAGCGGAGCTCGAGGCGCTAGGGATACGACCCAACACACAGATCGCAGCGCGTTGTGTCACGCGAGAGCCGGCTGGTATGCGAGAGAGCGAATTCGCATCAAGCGCCCCGGTCACCGTGTCTCTACGTGTATGCGCCTCTAATTACGCTTATGCGAGCGCGCGGCCGCCACCCAACCCGCGGATATATTCCACGGGGGTATCTATTTACGCGTCTGTGTACGTCGTGGGCGCAAATTGTGGAGTGGACTCGAGGCGCGTGTGCGAACGTGTGCGACCAAGTCCCCTCCACCCTCCACCCTCTGTGTGTACGTGTGGCAACACGAGGAGATGTAGCTACAAGCGGCGATCATATGGGTTACACATACGCGTCTAAGTACTAATGCTAATCCCAGCCATAGATTACGAGACGAGGCAGCGACGATCAACCGGAACCGTGGCCGCGGGAGATTTCTCGATGGCCCTTTGGCATCTGGCTTTTCATCCCTCGTCGCGAGCACAGACGTTGGTCGAACTCCGATCGGTGGCCCTCGAGTACGTCCACGCGGCTGCGGTTGATGATCGCTACGCGGCAGGCACTTTTATGCCTCCCAATTACGTGTCTCGTGTCGACAAAGGGTGGAAAGTTGCGTCCATACGCGCGAGCGATGAAGAAAGTCCCTCGCTGGCGGCGTTAGACGAAAGCGTCGAAAACGTACTGGCCGCGGTAATAAAGTGGCACTTGTCGGGCGATTCGAGCATAGGGGAAAGAAAAAACAATCAGCTTCGAGACCGGAGCCAGGTCGCCGTCCCATTTATATCAATTCTATTCATTGCCGCTTTTAACCTAGCCCTCGCGCGGTCGCCAGTGGCTCTCACGCGCGATCCATCGCCGAAAGCTCGCGCGGCGGAAACGATCGCGGGGACTCGTGGCAACGCTGGTAATCGATTTCGCGATGGCTCGTCCTATCGAGAGATCGATACTGCGCGCGGCTCGAGCAACCCCACGACCGCCATATGCGCGTCGATTTGCATAAAATTCTAGACTGGATGCGGCCCAGTCGTTAGCCGTGGCGGCCGGACAGGTGAAACGAGGCGAGGTAACGGGGCCTCTATCGCGTTCCATTCAATCCGCAGCGCGTTCCTCGAGGGACGCAGCCGATTTTCTGACGGCGGGAACCCGCGGCGGGCTCGTAAACTCGGCCGTGCCTGGCTGGGAGGCAGCTTTCACGGATCGCCGTGCGCGCGGCCGCGTCTCGAATTTTCGTTTTAATTGAACCGCGCCAGGAGAGCACGCAGCGGCCCGGACCACCGCCATCGAGCAGCACACTTTCGCTTTCGCGTTTCTCTCATTCTCTCCTTTCACACCCTGTCCCCGCGACCGCGGTCGTAACCACTGTATCGGTACCAGTCCCGTGGCGTACCCCTCGAGTCGCGCGACGCGTACCTCCATTGCGGCGATGGAGGGACGCGTGCGAGCGCGAATATGGGTTTGTTTGGAGGAAACGATGATTTTAGTGCGATGGAATCGAGATGGATTCGAGGAGAATTGCGAAGCAGCGAAGTGAATATTTTATTGTAGTGTTTTTGATTACTACTGACACCTTTTGTTAGGTATTAACCCTCTTTGCACCCTTTTGGTTGGTACCAAAGAGGAGGCAAAGTGGGAAGAGTGTTTTTGTTAATTATTCATCCCCTTTGCACCCTTTTGATTGTTGTCAAAGAAGAGGCAAAGTATGATAATTGAAGTATTTCAGAAGAAAGATTTCTGATAATTATTAACCCCCTTTGTATCCTTTTCGCTATCAAACCAGACGCAAAGTATGAAAATTGAACTGTTTCAAAAGAAGCCAAGCGCTCTATACCATCAATCATTAAAAATACACTTTGTAGTTTCACTCGTTATCCTAGAATCGCTGAGATTTTCACAAACATTCCACGCGACGTGCCTCGATGCATCTCACACAACGGATACTCGTTAATTAGAATCACAACAGCGCAGACGACTCGACCCAAACACCCAACAGTTCGCCCACGAGGGATCTCGCAAAGAAGACCGAGTCTGAACTGTCCGAGTAGGCGAAGAGCCGCGGGAACGCCGGTTACGAAACGGCACTTACGCGGCCTGCGAGCCGCTAATTCGAACGCTTAATTGCAACTCCGCTTTCAGCGGGAAAACGCGCGTGGAGCGGGCTAATTAAGCCCGGCCCAAAGGGAGATAACGCTTTCGTGGCGGACGCGCCGCGCGTTTTTCTCGTCGTATTTTTAAGTGGCCACCTCCGAGGATGACTCGGCCAAGATTTCTACGCCCGACAAAGCTGGGAGAGAAAAAGCTACGAGAGGGCTGCTGGGCGTCGCGGAGCGCCCGCGCCGGATACGAGCGGACGAAGGGAGGCGCGCGGACCGGAAACGGTTCGCCTTACCTCGGCTCGATCGAGAACTGGTTTCGCCGGACACGCTCGAAATCGAGATCACGGGCTGAAAAGTAGGGACGACGGGCGAAGGGAAGAGGATAGGACCTGGCGACCCTTTGCGCATCCTACGACCCATAAATGGTCCACCAACAAATTCGCTAAGCGATCTTTGACCAGTGTTTTAGCAATAGAAGCTATTTATTCTAATTTGTGTAATACGCGTTAAATAGAATAAAATGGAAATATTTTAATATTGGAATAGCAATAGTGCAATACTAAAATAGCAATCTTTGGGAAATATTTTAGCAATAGAAACTACTGCTAAAATAGCAATCTTTGAGCAGTGTTTTAGCAATAGAAACCTTTGCTAAAACAGCAATCTTTGAGCAGAGTTTTAGCAATAGAAACCTTTGCTAAAACAGCAATGTTTGAACAGTGTTTTAGCAATAGAAGCTATTTATTTTAATTTGTGTACTACGCATTAAATAAAATAAAATAGAAATAGCAATAGTGCAATATTAAAATAGTAATCTTTGGGCAATATTTTAGCAATAGAAACTACTGCTAAAATAGGAATCTTAGAGCAATGTTTTAACAATAGAAACTATTGCTAAAATAGCAATCTTTGAGCAATATTACGACTGGGAAGTAGCCAAGCGCAAAGGGTTGCAAAATCGTGCTTCCTTGTCCCATTCAACTGAGATCTGCTGAAGCTGAGGTGCAGATTTTCGTCGACTAGGTTTATAATAATGTTCTGAGTATCGAATATATGTAGAACCATGGTCAATTGGTATCAGCAAGGAAACAATTATCGGTCGTGGTGGACCAGACGACCGATGACGACAAGCAATCTGTTGGTAGTGAGAAGTGTCACGAATTAGACGCCTTACCTTATTATTGCGATAATAGTTGTGTACGAAAAGTGTTGTAAACAGTTACCAGTGATTTCTTTAATTTTCGCAACAATAATCTAAGCTATTGCACTCGAATGTCCCTTCTGAGGGGACATCAGCATTGATTAGTAATTATGAAGATTAAGCTTATTCCATCGCAGCTCTGGTAAATCGTGCCTCCTTGTTGCACCCAACTTAGATCTGTATCGACGAATACGAAGCTGAGATGTGTAGATTTTTGTTGACTCTTCTAGGTTTATAGTAATTTAAACCTTTGCACTCGGATGTTCCTTCTGAGGGGACATCAGCATTGATTAGTGATGAAGGAGATTAAAGTTATTCCACCGCAGCTCTTTGAGAAATGCATGTTTCTCTCAAGTTTTTTATTAAAATGGAAATTTTCTATTGCTGGGGGATGTCAGCAATAAAAACTATTGCTAAAATACTGCTATTTTTTATTAAAGTTTATTAAAATGATTAAAATAGCAATATTTTAGCAATAGAAACTTAGAAGAAGTTAAAGAAAGCTTGGAAGCAGAATACTGCTATTTTAGCAGTAGCTTCCATTGCTGAAGTCTGAGAAGGAACCAAATGCAAAGGGTTGGTGATGCGAGGTCATTTTGTTCCTCTGCGTTTTTATGAAATCTAGGTGGTGCTCATAAAATATTCTAAGTGCACAGGCGATGATATTTGAAGAGATTAAGATCGATACTTTCGCAAAATTATATATATTATACTGCTTCGATTAATTATTTTCTG
The DNA here is from genome assembly GCA_963969225.1 of Xylocopa violacea. Classification (NCBI taxonomy): domain Eukaryota; kingdom Metazoa; phylum Arthropoda; class Insecta; order Hymenoptera; family Apidae; genus Xylocopa; species Xylocopa violacea. The sequence continues at coordinate 31,724,053 of CAXAJV010000004.1, forward strand.
TCCGAATAATTCAAATTGATCGTTAAACTGTTGGCTGCAACTAGGGAAATCGAAAAAAATATGTTAAAATTGTCCTCGCTAACATAGTACGAAGTAAATAGTTATTTTCTCAAGTGCAGTACTTTCCAAGTAAATACGTGATTGAGACTGGACAAATACGATTCCAGAGACCGGTTCTACACGGTCGTAACAAATTAATTTATTCTTAGAAAAAGGTTATCGATGTAACAGTAAGTAGATTTAATGATCCAGCTGTAATATCTAAATTGGAGCAACAGATTTCCAACGGGTGAAACGAAACGAGACAAACTCTGCTCCGAGTTGGATCATGTGGGTATAATGAGGCTACAGGTTTAAATACGTTCTGCGCAGTTCCATGGACGATCAAAATCTCGTTTCTAAAGTTTCAACGTGACCAAAAATCGAGGCAGCTCATGGAACGTAAAATACTCCGTCGTAGAGCATTTTCTTAACTTCATAAATACACCGTCTGAATATCGTCGACCATTTTATAGAATCCGACAACACGCGAGCCACGCGTATTAACCACGACGAAGTTCGCTCGTTTCGCGTTTCTAATTTAACGGAACGATAAAGTATATTATTATAATAATATCGGACTAGCTATTGCAAAAGTTTCAGAAATAATGGACCGGCAGCTGTCGATCTAACGTCATTCAGGCGGAGAAGAGAGGGTCTCGGGGCGCGCAACCTGTTGTCTCCCGCGGTGACGTTCGTCTTTTGTAATTGCGAGTCTTTTGTGCCGCTAATAAGTCGATCGGGCGCCGAAAGAGAGGCGAAAACGGGTCGTGGAGCGCAGAAATTCTTTGTCGCGGCTCTATCGTTGCGCAACTCTCGTTGCGACTCCGTTTGCTCGCTGTGGCGTGTGTATCTCGCGCATAAAGCGTTTCGATCGAATCCGCGTCTAGATCCTCGAGCAGGGGTCGGCAAACCGCGGCTCTTTGGTCACTCGAGTGCAGTTCTGCCATCGAGAACGATCGCCACGATTTCATTTCACGAATACCTTGCTTACTATTCAATTTGCGTCGAGAATGATAGAATATTTTGTCAGGTTTTACTTGGAGTTTGATTAAGACTTAAAACTTACATGGAAGTTCATTAAGTTAACCCTTTGCACTCGGATGGCCCCTCTGAGGGGACATTAGAATCGAGTAGTGACTAAACTTATTCCACAGCAGCTTTTTGCTGGAAATGGTAATTTTCTATCGCTGGGAGGCGTTAGCAATAGTTTCTATTGCTAAAATAACAAGTAGTATTGCAATATGCAAAGTTGCAATATTAAAATTGCAACGTTGCAACGTTAAAATAGTATAACTGCTAAAATAAAATGGCAATATTGTTAAAATATCAATATTGTAATACCAAAATAGCAGCACTGCTAAAATTTCTCTTCTAGCAACGCTTCCAGCTTCTATTGCCTGCATCCAGGAAGGAGCAGGGTGCGCAAAGGGTTAAACAAACCTACGCAATCTAAAAAATTTCGCACTCGAAAGAAATCTCGATCGTTTCGCCGTCGATATTTGGCTCTGTCGACTGACAAGTTTGCCGATCGCTGTCCCGGAGAATCGAGCCGGGGGACGAACGAACGAGGGGGAACAGCCGAGAGAGGCAGAGGCGAAAACCGGAACGCTGGGCCGCAGTTGCGTCTAGAGCGCGAACTAAAACGCGTCCCGCGAGCTACGGGAAGATTTATCGAACGATGGAACTTCCGGAGGCGCGATTAAGGAGAAATTAAAGTTCCAACTGGAAAACGAGAACCGCTGCGACCAGTCCATAAGCCCGGAGAGGATCTAGCGGCTGTGTGCGCGCGCGGACTGTACTGAAATAATGTACAGTGCCGTACAAAATGGGCAGAGGGGGTGGGGAAGCGCGGGGGTACGCGGAACATTGAGGTTCCGCCTCTCCCTCTCGCTCCTCTGTCTCTCGCTCGCTCGCGCCGCCGTCCCTCCGCCTCGCTCGCCGTCAGGGTGACAATGGTGTGCAAAGGAGATTAACAAACAGAATAAGCTAACGCATAATCGCATTATTTCTGGCTAAGCCGCATTTAAATTAGATAGAAATTCCATTTAACGAAACAATGCAGGGATGATGATGAGTCACTGCCGCCATACGAGTCGAAATAGACGAGAGAGAGAGAGAGAGAGAGAGAGAGAGATATTCTGATATTCCGCGACGCCTTATTGCGCGGACTGCCTCCGCGGAGATAATCGCAGCCCGGTAGCGCGTCGATTCCGAAATCCCTCTTACTGTAACGAACTGCCCTGGAACGGGAAACGAGCTTCCCGCTGCGGAGCTAATTTTCGATACGAAATCCACTTTGTCTAGAAATAGCTGCTCCGAATCGAACTCTAATTTAACGATCATTTTTTAATCCACCGATAGTGGATAGTTGAACATTTTCAAGCGTTCAACGAATACAGGGAGGAGAGAAAGAGAGAATGGAAGAGAGGAAGAGAGGAAGAGAGAAAAAGGAGAAGTGTGCCGACACAAAAAGAGCGAACACCGACGTGCCTGCCCACGTGACGACGGCCATGTTCGTGACGTAATCCTGACGTCAGCGGCGTGCTCCGCACGCTTCGTCGGCTGCACAGAGAAAATCGTAAACGTGCCCCTATTTTCAATCGACGCGCAATCGGATTTACAGGGCGAGCCCGTGCACCGTGAAAAACTTCTCGGATTGAAAGGAACTCGTTTCCAACTGGCGCATCCGGTCCGCCAGTTTCCGAACGGGACGTACGAGCACCCCGGAACGAGCCAGAGGGAAACTCCTTACCTCCGGTACCGCACGGAAGGAATCGAACCTCTCCTTCCGAATCGACTCTGATCGCGAGCCGACCGGATAATCGTTTAAAGCGACACAAAGGACGCGACCCTCTCTCGTCCAGCGGGACGTACCAGAAACGAACAACGTTGATCTCCTTCTTACCTGAGCGCTACCGCCGACGATCGACTGATAGGCAGACTGAAAGACGCTGCCGAGCTGCGTCAGGCTGTCGTCCTCCATCTGGAACATTATATCTGCGCCCGGTGACCCGTTGTTGTTCAGATTGTTGTTGTTTCCCATCAACTTCTCCGTGTTGACGACGTCGCGCAGTATCGTGTTCGACTGCATTCTGCGGGTAACGACGAATAACACCCCGTACGACGACGTACACGGAGAGTCTCACCAGAGAGTACCACCGGCGGAGTCGCGTTGCGTATCAAATCCCGGCGACGATCGCGTCTCGATACAGACTGTTTATCGCTCTCATCGTCCGACGAACCGATCGCCGCGGCGCACGTATACGTATACGCGCTATCGAGTAGTGAATTGCGTATGTTTACTGGCCTCGAGTGACGATGAATAAACTCGCATCACGGGTACAACTGCTCAGAGCATAACAACAATGGAGGTGAGCGCGGCGACGGCGGCAAGGTTGCACGTAGCTTTCGTACTGGACACAACACGCGCACTGTGAATCTCTCTTAGGCACTGATAACGGTCGACAGAGTCATCGAGTGGTCGTCGACGCGTTGGAGGTTACGCGCAATTCGAAGGGAAATACGATGGCTCGAGTCACCGACGCCGCGTGCCACGAGGACGCACCGCGTAGCCGCATTCACGCCTCCACAGCATCGTACGCGTCGCGTCGTTTCGCGTGCAGCTCTTCGTCCGTGAACACCTGTTTCGTCGACGCCGCTCGCGAATTACGTCGAATCGCGATCCCGGCGATCTACCGGCCGATTCGAGGAGCTCCAGCGAGCGCAACCTCCGATATGACGCACCGTGTGCGCGTATCGTCCGCGATAATCAGCACTCGACGCAACACTGGATCGGTCACAAACTTCGCCGTTCACTGCTCGAAACCTCGGGGACGAGAAAGAAATGCCGATCGCGGAAGAACACGGAGGGGGTGAACGAAGAACGAAGGCGAGGAGAGAATTCACACGAAACTCCGTCCAGTTCGGGTTACGCGACGAGACTGACGCTTCCCGAGGGGCGGCTGTCGCCCCACCACTCCCCTACCGTACGAGTCCGCCCCCCCACCACTGCGCCCGTACCCCCACCACTCGCCGCTCGGCGCGCGATAGCGATGGGTATTTGAATTTCTTTCGATCGAAGTTTCAAACAAACTTGTGAATTAAAATCGTTTCTAAAGAAGATACGTGGCGAAAAGAAAACAGTAAACATTCCTTCTGTACGCAGATTGTCGAAGAGAACTGTAGAAATATGTAAATTATGCTCGACAAGTATAATAAAATCCAATGCAATCGATGTAAACGATCTATTTTGTCCATAACCTATGCACATTCGTTATTTTCAGCCTTTTTAATTCTCGAAGCCTTCGTAGTACCAAAAGGGTTAAAATACTCTGTGGTTCGAGAATTTTCTTCCAACTTTCGAGCAAACTTTCAAACAAATTAGTAAATTCAAGTCGTTTCTAAAGAAGATACGCGGCAGAAGCACAGTAAACGTTCTTTCTGTACGCAAATCATCCAATAGAACTACAGAAACACGTAAATTATCCTCAACAGATATAATAAAAATCCAACCTAACCTATAACGATCCATTTTGTCCATTTTGAGTCCTCCATGGTACCAAATAGTACCAGAGGTATTAAAATCCTCTGCGTTCCCAGAATTTCGTTCCAACTTCGATATGTCTAACCTTAAGTAAATTTAAAAACGTTCGAACGATCCCAAGAGAACAACCGTGGGCCGGTAACCAAGGAAAGGCAGCGAGTTCAAGCGAAATTCGAAGCATTTCGAGGCCGTCGCTAGACACGGGCCTCTCTCCCGGTCCCGGAGAGAGTACGGCCTCTCCTCGCCCCGCGTGCGGCGGTCGGGCCTGCAGTGTTTCGGTTTAACCTCCCCTCGCCTCGTCGCCGGTTCCCGGCTCACAGGAAGCAACCCCTAGCGCGAAGGGCCAGCGTTTTTGCCCACACAAGCCGGCACTCGTGTAGCAACGACAAGCGGTGCCACGGGTGTGGGTGGATGGCTCTCCGGTTCTCCGGTTGGCTATGTACCGCGCCGAAAACATCGGTCCACTTGTTGAGTCGGAAAGAGAGCCGCGAGAAAGAGCGTAAGAGAGAGGGAGAGAGAGAGAGAGAGAGTGGTTGATACGGTCGCGTTGCTATCTTCGCTGCGTGCACGCACGAAAGTGCCGCAGCGTGTTCCACGGGACAAAAGGCCACCGCGAGAGATCGGAAACAAACGGGGACGAAGAGGGATCCGCAGGAGGGATCACTGCGAACGCGAAACGAAACGCGTCCGCGCGCCCTGTATGGACAAGGGAGAAGGTAAAAGACTGGCAAGAATCGACCGCGGAACGATTATTCCCATTGAAGGGACGGCGCTTTCCCCTTTCGTGGGATCCCGCTTCCTTCGTGGACAGAGGCGTCGTCGTACCCGGATGTCGTCGCCTGGGAACACGCTTCTAAATGTTTCTCTCGTCGACTTAAGCATCTCGTGTTTCGGTGCGCGGCTGAATGTTAATGAGAGATTCCAGAGATCTCCGCGAAGATTGAAAGGCGAGCGCGAGGAACCGAGCCGGAGAGGAGAAGCCGGTCGGTCCGGAGGGCATTAATTGCACGGCCGAGCTGGCGATGTTTCCGCGCGTTGAAGTGCCGCTAAACGATCTGTTAGGCGAAAATATCTTCATCCGGGCGGGCGGGAAGGCCTCGCGACGATGCCGCGGTTTCGGAAAATCTGTCGGGGAAGACAAACGAGACGGGTCCCGTGGCGCCGTGCGCGCGCCCCGGGCTTGTTAGTTGGAAATTCGCGAGTAATTTTAGTGTCGTACCCACGCGACTGCCCGATGGTGTATAATTACCTAACCTCACCCGACCCAATCTAACCCAGTTGGCAAACGAACGAGAGTTCCAGTTTTCCCGACTGAAATCCGGATACGGACCGCCCCGTGTATCGCGTGGAGGAAGAAAAACCGTTTCGCCAGGGCGTATCGCGGCGTGTATCGCCGCGAGAGAGGCATCGGTGGCCGTTAATTGGTTGCCAAAACCGAGCGGATATCGGGGCTATTTAACTCGACGACTTTTAACCCGAGCGAGACGTCGTTGCCCGTTGCGAACTGAATCCCGCTTGCCACCAGCCGTTGATTCGGCGATAACCAAACGAATTGACATCGATTGTCGCCAAGACCTTTCCATCGGGGATGCGTCGATCGAACCTCTCGATCGGTGGAGATCGAACGCGGCGGACGGATCGACGAGTCGATGGCTACGAGGCGAAGAGGAACAGGTAACCACCTGGCGAAAATGTATACCTGTGCCCGCGCGTCGGCCATTTTTTCGGAAGAGCGGAAGATTCGACGGTAAAACAGTAAACGGTGTGGACAAAAGGGTGGCCCCGGCAATAAAGGGGCTGCGAAGTCAAAATAAACGAGCTACGTCTTGCGGAAACGCTTGTCGTCAGGTGTAAAGAAACGGTGAACACCTCTGGCAGTAAAATAATTAAAACCGACAGGTACCAGCGCCAAGCCCAAATGAAAATTGGCCGGGGGCACAATGGAGCACCAGCAATGTACAGTTAGGGATACTTTCGTACCTGACCCGCGGGAGAACGTCCTCGAGGAGGATCTCGTTTCTTGATAATAGGATTTCGTGAACCTGGAACCTCGACGCTCGCGTACCATTAACGTGGCTGCGTTAAAACACAATCGACTGCTCCTTGAGGGTAGTGCACCCTTGATTCTTCAACGGGACGCTAGCGCTGGCATTTACGATGGACCTACATACATAGCAGCTACAGTGAATTATCCTTGCGCTGTCTTTAATGTCCAAAAACACGGACCATCCCTCAAATGTTAACATCGTCGAGGGGCTGCGATTCTGGGACCACCACGATGCGTACGTCGATTCTCGATCGATCACAGACGGCACCAAACCTTCCTCCGCGTCAAAATACTCTTTCTCAGCCGTATCAAATCTAAACAGACTTCAGTTCCACGTTTCGTACACGCGGTTACGCAATCCCAGTTCGTTGATTCAGTTGACGACTCAGACGATGCTCAGAGTCGCTCGAACGAGCAATATCAGGCCCGCCAGGGACCACGTAGGCCGATACCTCCGGAATTGTACGACGGAGGGCTACGGGGATTCCCCTGGACACCCGCGGTGCCACTTGCTGGCATTAATATGACCGCTGTAAATCTCGAAAGGTACTTGTCGCGCCACTGGTTCTACCTCGAAATCACCGACGCACGGTGTGTTCCTGGGCGTCGTTCCGAGCCACCTTGCTCGTTCGTGGAATCCCACCAACCCGAGACGCGACGCTGGCGAATGAAAGAAAGAAAGAGAGGGAAAAAAACGAGGCAGAATTCGCGTCAACCTGGAAATAACGCGGCGGAGGCGCGCGACGACGCGTACCTTCGGCGGAAAGCGTCGGCGAAAAGGGCAGAGAGGGCGGAGAGGGGAGTGCGTTCGACAACCTGGCAGCGAGGTGGAGCGTTTCGTCATTGGCAACAAATAATTAGGTAACCTCGCCAGGCCAACTGTGTAAACGGCGCGGCTCCTCGCGCCGATCATCCGCCGGTGTCTACGGGCGGACGTGCGAGTACGCGTCGCGCGAACGAGCAGAGGCGAGGAGAAGACGGAGACGAGAAAGAAAGGTGGAGAGTCGTCGACCCGGACGCCTCTTCTCTTTCTTCGCCGTCGCGTGGTCCCCCGGTCTCGGCACCGTGGAAAAAACGTCGCAAGACCGCGGTCGTTGCCGGCTGATGCTCCTTGTCGAGCGTGTTCGCGAGGACCCGGCAAAAACCATCCCTGGCAAGAAGACGGAACTCCGTACCTCGTGCCATTACGAGCCGCGTAGCCGAGCCGAGCCTCTCCCGGACTCGCTCATCTATGTAATTAAGGCCGATTCGTTGGATAACGCGAGAATCGAGCGAGCGAATCGAGCGCCATCGACGTAGCCGTGTTCAAGGGTTGACGCGACCCCGCAAGTTCGTTCGCGGGGTGTATTACAATCGCGCGCGATTCGTAGCGACGACACCGCGGTGGAAATACGTTTCCAATTTACTCGGAGCTGGTGGAAGCTGCACCACCCCTGAATTTCAGATCGCGCGCGAGGGTTGAACGCGAAATCTGACGAAGCAACGGCGCAGGAAGACGCTTGGCCCGTGTCCTTGAAAACCGGGGCCATTATACGGGCCGTTACACGCGGAAAGAATCGCCGCGAATGCAAAGTTCCATAAAAGTGATTTAATTTCCCCGGTACAACTCGTTCGGCCGCGGGAGGGTGAATGGCTAAAAGGTAATAGTTAATAACAGCGCAGCTGAAAGGGGGATTCGGTAATCCGCTTCTAATTTCTAAAACAAAGAGAGCGCGAGCGGGAAGAGAATGGCGGAGGAAGGGAAACGCATCGAGGAATGGAGCGAGAGCGAGAGGGAGGGAAAGAATGGAATACGAGAGAGAGCGGAGGAACGAGGAGAGTAAACACAGAGACGTGTACGAGAAACAGAGAGAAATATTCTCTCGTTGAGGCAAACCCGAGATCCTGAGTTGGGTGGGTTTCAGAGAGAGAGAGAGAGAGAGCGAGAGAGAGGCAGGAGGGAGAGAAACGGTAAGGGTAGACGTGGAAAGAGGGCTGAAATTGGGGGCGGTCCGAGGGGCAGGGGAGCCGAGAGGGTGGGTACAGGGTTCCACCCTGGAACACATTAACTGCAGGGCGACGGTATATAGAGATGGGTTGGGGGCGACGCCACTGGCGTAAGCTCGATGGAAAACGGGATTGCCAGGGAGCCGTGGCTACGAAAAAGGCTTAATCTGACCTTTCTTGCGAGTCGCTGCTCTGATGTATATACCGGGGAACGTAGCTCCTCGATCGTTCTCCTCGCGAGAGGATCGAGATCGGGAAACGACTCGTGTCTCGAAGGAAAATGGCTCCGCTCGTTCGCTGTTACGCGGAATCGAAAAGGGAGTCGCGCGATTCGACTGCAACGTCGGTGTACAGAAATTGCTCGCCGCCTCAAAAATAACAATCGAGCGGTAATCGTCCGCTTTATTGGGCGTTTATCGTATCAAATAATTGAACGCGTCCTACAGCGATAATCAAAAGCGAGCGCGCGATTGGCGAACGAAGATTCTTTCTCCAACAAATCTCGCGTCTTTAGATAGCGGAATTTTCTGTCACTCCCCGGTGATAATTGACCGCTCGTCCGTGGAAAAACAATCGCAATGGTGGACGTGTGTTAAAACTCCGTTGAATGAGAGGATAAATCTCGATTGCTCGTTCGCCGTTCCGCGTTCCATCGTACCCGGCGCTGTTAATTAAGCCGCTAACGAAGGGTCAATTTTCGATAGATTTATGCATCGCGAGTGGCGGGTACGCGAAAGAATCGGCCGTGGCTCTCCCCCGCGACTGTTCCGTTGGACAGTCGTTAGCGGCGATATCTAATCTCTCTAATTAATTCTTTTTAATTCGGCCCCGGTCGAGTGGCCAGCGTGGACGCAGAAGAACAACCGGGCTCTCATTGTGAGATCCGCGAGATTAATCCCGATTAGCCTTAATCGAGGCTGCGCTAGCGGTGTATTCCCCCCTCCTCGCGATCGATTCGTCCAAATATAGATCGACCTAACGAATCTCGATCAACGAGCCAGCGCACGACGCGTGCATGTATGTACGTGTCCAGCGTATGGCGCGTCGATCCCCTATAGATTCGCGCGAGCGCACGCGAGCTCTGCACAGAGGTGCACATAACACGGGAATATCTACGGTTATATACGTGGACGAAGGCTGGCTGTCCTAAAAAGGAGACGAAAGCTAGCGACCATATCGAGGAAGAGAGACGTGCCTCCTCCGGCTTGCCGCTCGCGCCATTCTATTTTCTTTTCAACTCTCTTTATCGCGCCGCGGCTCCCGCGAGGCTAACCGCCGACCGTCTTATCGATCGTGTTCCGGTTCGCGGTGAATTTTCATCGGGACACGCCGCGAAACGCTCTTTCATCCGTGCATTGGTAATCGACGCTTCCCGGCTGCGTCTACCTCCGACGCGAGCGAACTGTCCTCCACGATCTACGTTCACGAGCGTCCTGGTGATTAGCGGAATAATCGCGGAGGAACTCGAAACGAGACCGCTCTCTGCTCGTACGGCTCGACGGAAGAAGTTCAGAAGTAAGGTTTGGCGAGCGAGGTGATGGAACAGGGAAGCTCCTTCCGGCGATAGCTACGCCAATGCGAGACACTGAACGAGGGGTGGCAGGAGCACTAGTAGCGTAGTTAGGGGTGGCTCGGTAGGGATGCTTTAGGGTGAGATTTAGTACCAACCTCCGCCGCTTAGTCTACCCATCCCGGGCTATAGTGTTCCTACCGAACTATAGTCGATACTCATGAGAAATATCAAACTACTACTACAAAATATTGTCCCCCGGAATTGATCGGTCCTCCTTGGTTTTCCTTCGTCAGCTTCACCGCGAATTCGCGGCGTGACGCGGGTCTACGACGTTGTTCGACGAATTTTTCGCGATACGAGAAGACAATCTCGTCCAGAACTGGAATTATTTACACTCGAATTAACCCAAGCTGCACTGTCGGTGGAGAACAAAGCGCAACATCGTAGGACGGATAGTAAGACAGCCAGTGACTAAGCGAGAGGAAAATGTTCAGGGGCCGAGAGGAAGCGTGGCGTTGAGTAGACGAGGGTAGCCGAAGGTCGATCGAGAGACGCGGGTCGATCGCAATAAATAACCGGGGAAAAGTTGCGCACAGGCGAATCCGGCGGTGACTGAGCAACGCTGGTAGGAAGGACCAGTGTTATCCATCCCCCGTGCGCCCCACTCGCTGTTATCTTATATGGCTGTACTTAGGCTACATTACCTCGATACGTAAAGGTACCGTGCCTCGAAATTTCTATTAGTTCCGTGGGAGGAAACCACTCCACGGGAATGGGACCCTTAAGCTTCCGAGGGGAAAAACGCGTAGGAACGGAGTACACGCGGAAACCGAGCCGAGAAAGAACCGGGAACCCGCCCCAGCGCGTAACTCGAATCTGTATATAAGGGACGGAAATCGGGGATGAAATATCGCCAAGTTCGCGGGCGGCAGTTTCGCCCCCGGGCGAATTATCATCGCGACTGTCGTGGAGAAAAGGTCCACCCGTGAAACTTTCCCGGAGAGTGTCCAGGGTACTTTCGCGGCGAGTTAGGCTAACTGCAGGATTCACGCGGATGTTTGGCCAACGTTCTCCCCGGGGCGGTAGTCGTTTCGAGAGTTCGGAAGACAAGTCGAGCCACTTGGTCGGAGGAGGGGCACGGACGAGGGATTGTAGCTCGTTTCGTGAGCGGAGGACCAAGGTAGGGGTGTGTATCCCTGGGCCGAGGAAGGGGCGCGGTGGGACGAGGGGAAAGAAACGAGATCGAGGGGGAAGAGAATCCTCGGAGGGAGGGGCAGGAGTCAAGTAAACTCGAGAACGGCGGCCTCTTTCATCCCCGAAAACTTCAAAAGCTGGAGGAGTCACGCCATATGCCACCCTTCGGTGAACCTCTTCGCCGCTTCCTTCCTTCTTCTCTTTTCTTTTTTTTTTTTTTTTTTTTGCTGCTCCTCCTCCTCCTCCTCCTTCTTCGCGATAATAAAATTCTAATCAGCCCGGACGTTGTACGGGCGCCGATAGTTTTCGGGGATACCCGCGGGGGTGGGACGCGCGCGTGAAATACACGCCCGTGGGGCCCTCGAGGAGGGTCAATCTCGAGCGCGGTGTAAAAAGGACGACGGAGCTCCAAGTTCGGACGACAATTACCATAAATCGATGCACGCGTTAAACATCCAACGGGAACCGTGAGGATAGGGGGAAAAAGAGTATCCCTTTTCTCGCGTCCTGCTGGATGATGGAGTGGACGAACGCGATTAGCATTTTCAGGTGCCCCAGGCGAGACTTTTTCGTCGAATGAATTCAACTGTTTTTCCCTCGTCCGAGATATGAATTTATTTAATTCTCAAATAGATTGGGGCGTTTGAGATTTGTTCTTAATTTTCGGAAACACGGAGCAGGGTTAAAGAACACGACACGATGCGATGATGGGGTCGTGGGATTATCGAGGGTTGCCAGAGAGAAATAAAAATGCAAGCACGTGGAAAGTGAATGCCGACGAACAGTCCAATACAATTCCAACTCGCCACTGGGTGCACTCGGTTTATTTGCTCTGCGGGGGTGTTTGTGCGCAACTATTTACCTCTTCGCTACAGAAACGGTCAGTCAGTCATCCAGCGGAGTCCGAAATTCTATTTCGAGCGGGTCCATACGTCTCCACCCTTTTCTTGTTAGTTCTACGCCCTACTCTGGTCTACGTTCTTTCAAAAAGGGGATCACCTTTCCAGGTAACTCTTCGACGCCACCAGCAAGATTCCGCAAGTCAGAATAAATCACCCCCAACGATACCCTTCGAGAACGCATTATTAACCACCGTATATCCAGAGAAAGCATTTCTGGCGCACAAATCATCGCGAACCTGGGGGTAAACGATGACGAGAAGGTGGGACGAGGGTGGCAGTCGACAGCGACGAAGAAGCGTCCCCGAATTTCACAGCCCGGTACGTCACAAATGAAGCACACTTGGGTGGTGCTCGATTTAGCTCGTATCATCCCGCACCCTCGCTGTACGCGCCGTGCAAACACTGCCGCGTACGCAGAGCAAACACACACACGCGACCCTGTGTACACGCGTATTCCGGGGAATTATAGATACGTAGGACTGTTTTAGCGCGACTGGTGGAGCACCTGAACGGTGTCCTCCTCGTCGTAAGATTAAACGATAGAAAGAAAGAGAAAAACCAGGGACAAAGAACGGAAGGATCCGGTATCCTGGAAGCGCATCGAAGCACGCGCGACTGGTTTCACGTGCAGAAGCACGCGAAGGTCCCCGGGAGCGCCACCCTCGCGGCTCGCCGCAGCCCGAAGAGGGAGGATTACGCAATTGTCCACGTAACAAAACCGTCCGCGGCCATTCAGGCGACGCGCGTCTGTTTATTTTTGCGTGAAAGGTGCACGAGCACCGGGCGCTGGTACCAAACCGTCAGCCAACCCAGGACCAGTCATTGTGCCGCCGATCGTCCGAGAACCAGGGACGAATCCATTTATCGCGATTGATATGTTAATTGGCGTGCGGTTCTCACCGCGGTCGTTAATCCCCCATGAAAACGATCGCGGGATACACGTGAAGTGGCCACTCGAGTAGAAAACACCCGCTCCCTCCCCCCGTAGCTCCGCCACGTGACCCCTTGCTGGGGGTGAATCCGGGAGATACGGAGCGGCCACTCGAAATTTCGTTCCCGGTCGTAGGTAATAGATTAATCTCGTGCGTCGACGGTAGGAACGCGGATCGTTAAACATCCTGCACACGCCATGGAGGACTCAACCATCCATGGGACCGGCCGTATGGGCCGGGGCGTTTCAACCCTTCGCGGGGCGGACCGCGTCATCTCGTCCGTGTAATTGCGCCGTCTTCCTTTTGTTCGCCCCGTAAAAAAGAGGAGCCTCGCGGAAGGACACGTAATGGAATAATTAACCAGCCGGGGGGACGTCGATGTTTTCGAGCGCGTCCGTCGCGCGTTGGCCACGAATTTTAGCGCAAAATTATAATCGCACCGCGGACGGGGGTGGGTGGGCGAGTTTTATTGTACGATTATACGATTCCGATGAAAATCGTCGCTCGCGGCGGCCGGTACACTGGTAATTATTATTGATACATTCCCTGGTAATAATCTCGACGACCCAATTAATACTATCGACATACCGATAGGCGCAGTTGCGATACACCCAATAATTTATCGCGATAATCCCACAATGACCGTAAACTATCGCTCACGCATGCATTTTCGGGGCGATCGCGCGCCAGATATATTATACGTTACGTGTCTTCCACGCCCAGTGTACATCGTTGCTAATCTGACTCGCGCCGATAAAGCCTGCCTTCCTATTGAAATTAACTTTGCTCTAAATACTCCCGGCTACGATAACGACGGATCGGTGATACCTCAGGCCGTGAGGTACAGATTGCGGAAGCTAACGACGATTAAAGTGTACCTGGCAACTTAACTACTTCTCTGTTAAAAGAACAAACCACAATCTTATAAACGAGCAATATGGCTTCCTAGGAAATCAGACGCATCCCCCACTTGCACTTTTCAAACAGAATTTGTTTGAGCATCACGAAATTTAGATAACATTTGTTTTAAGCTAACTTTATTTCAAGAGGGATATATTCTATTACTAACCTATTTGAGACGGCTCATTTTTTTGTCTCGACATTCTGTCTCGAATGGGTTAAATGATAACCTAAAGTAGATGTCGTAGAAAATGACAAAATTCTACCCTATTATTTATTTGCAGAGAGAGGATTGAATTATCAATCAATTTACAAACAAAACGACGGAACATCATTGTTCACGAAAAGAATTCCAAGCGTACCATAATCAACCCTGCGCGTACACGCTACGGACGCCATCTTGGTGTCCGCAGGTTCGACCGTGCGACGCTTGCCAAGGCAAAACGCGACCAGTCCGCAAAAGACCGACAAGACCAGCGAGTACGGCGATCCGAAAGGCAAGCGAGCACTACTAATCGACGTGTCGCGGCTGAAAATCGTTCCCCGTTCCCAATAACGCGGGGTCTAACGAGTCTGGATGCAACGAATTAAAGCGGCGTTGCGCCGAACAATGGCCGGGGCGTGCGTACGCGCCTCGGTTCCCGTGCAACGTTCGAGACCAGAAAATATGTGTGCAGATCATATCTATCCTCTCTCCGCTTTATCCACGCCGATACAAACTCCCCTCGACGCGTCCCTGCCCACCGCCCGCCGACACGACCGCTCCATCGCGCGCCCGTTCCCCTCTAGCCGGCGACGGGTGGTTTACCCGTTGTAAGTCGACAACTCACTCCATAAACCCGTGCTGCGCCGTGCTGTGTACTCTGTGTACACTGCGGCGAGTTTGCACGCCAACCAAGAGAGGGATACGTAGAGAAAGAGGGAGGGAGGAAGAGGGTAGGCGAGTCGGAGCGGAGAAAGTGAGAGCCAGGGCACCCTGGTCCCGGGGAAGAGTAAGCAAGGGATGGAAAGATCGACGAGGAAAGGTATAAATACGATAAGGGTCGCAACATTATTCTCCGATCCTGGCCCACTGACTTCCACTGCTCTCGCTTCAACCCTTCCGCCTTGGCGTTCGACGGAGTCGTGGCACTTCTCTTTGTCAATTTGGATAGTTTCGGTGGTATACCTTAAGGGATTGATTGGGTGTTAAGTGGTTCGTTCCAGAGTTGTGGACGTTAAAAGATTCTGAGACACTTGTTGGAGTCTTTGATTTGGTATGCCAGTGATACATTAGTCTAATGTTTAAATATCTCTGCCCTAAAGAGATTTGGGGGGATGAAGCGACCTTTTGTTAGCCAAGTGCTCGATAATCTCATCGTCGATGCCTACGTGTCGACTGAGAACTAACCCATTGCAAGCTGGTTTCGCTGGTAAATTTCACCAACGCGTACGATATAATATGAGAAACTTATCTGCACGTTGGTAAATTGGTCTCTCAACGGCAACGGCACGCGCACCCCAAGAACGACGAGGAGGAACGAGCGGGGTCCGAAAAAACGGGGTAGAAACCAGTTCGATCGGCGCGAGAAAGTAAAGGAACGGAAAGTTTCAGCCGGATACGCGGATTTACAATGGCGGCAGGCTAGTAAAGCACGAAAATGGAGGCGCCGGACACAATGGGGGCTGCAAAAGGGGACTCGGGGGAATTAAATGCGCCGCGGTTCCTGGATACCAACAGAGCGAGCACTTTGCCAACCGAGATAAGTGTTGGAATCACGAAGTGCATTTGCAGCGGCGTAATCGGTTCTGGTTCGACGTGCAGGAGGTTTACGAGGCTCGCGGACCCGCGAAAAATCGCAAGCCTCTCAAACCGCCACTGGGCGCGTCCCGTTGCGTCACCCAGTGGACGTCGAGGGACTTATCTCTGCTAAATTACAGGGAAATTCACGACGCACAGGCGTCTCGAACGCGTCTCGAGGCACCCTCAGTCCAGCTCGCAGCGACTTCCCGCGTTGGAATTTCGTCGCGGCTCGAACGGCCCTCCGCAACCGCCCAGCTCCTCGACCGTGTTTCGCGACGGAACGAGCCAGGCTCGAACAAAAGGTGCGACGAGGTAAAATAGCGCGCGGCGGTCGACCAAGGAAGGGGCCAAAGTAGCGCAAAGAGGGAGGCGAGGGAACCAGAACGAGAGAGAGAGACAGAGTGCGAGCCGAAGAGGCATTGGCTCGTGTGCTACCAGCAACAGGTGCCCGTCAAACAACGTTCAACGTCTCTAGCAAACCGTCTCTGTCTCCCCTCGAGCCGCTGACCTTCCTCCCCTTTTTCCTTTCTTTCTCCCTCTCTCGCCCCGTCTCACCTCCGGCGGATAATTGATTCGTTGACGAGACAGCGCCGCTGCTCCCCGTCCGACCGATCCCGACCGTCAGATTTCCAGAGCCCTGCCTGCGGACCGTCTACTCGCGCGCCTAAGGGTCCCTTCTGTCCCTAGCGGTGCCATTAGCCAGGCTTATCGAAGACAATAACGCGGCCCCGGGGCCGCGGAACCGGCGACGGAGCGGCTATAATTTGAAATCGTCCGGGGCGTCCTCGACTGATAATGAGTCCCGGCGGAATCCGGCGAGAGGACGGGAAACGCGGCTGAGGTTCGGACAGTGTGGCCACGCGGGTATTCGTTCCCGTCTCGAAGCGGAGGAACCGATCATTAGGGTGCACGAGCCGCGCGATTAAATAAATGATACGGCGCTCTTCTCGCGAACCAAAGCGACGTCGTCGTCGTCGTCGTCGTCGTCATTCCCGTTTCTGGCGGGACCTGTAGCGCTCGAAAGGAGTTCCGAGAGCTAGTAGAACGAGAACGCTCGGGGCGAGCACCCAGAGAGACGCATGGGTGTTCCATACTCGCGTTCGACGGAACGGAGGAGTTATGCGGCCGATAAACGTCGAGCGTAGACAAATGAATATTGAAAATCGCCCGTAAAGCTGCTACTTTGTTTGACGAGGGGCCCGGAAAAATCGCGAGCCGGTTCGTTTATCGTGCACGCGCGATTGACCGTGTCGCGGGCATCTACCACCAAGTGTAACACGACGGGCTTGTTCGACGAGAGCGCTGGGATTTCGCGCGCGGACGTGTCTCGCACGGAACGGAATTCTCGACGTTACGAAAGGTCCGCGTTAATGGCTGGCCCCTGCGAAACCGCCGAGGCGGCGGAGATATTACGAGGCAATTAAAAGCGGAGCATCGGACGTGGCTTAATTTCTCGGAGAAAACACCTGCTTTTGCCGGCGTCGTAAAATGGACGCGAGTCGCGATACCAATTTATCCGTCAATCAAAATTCAGGGCCAATCCTGGGTGCCTTATAGGATCGTTATGATCCCAACGTGTATATTTAAACGAAGCTTAATTTTGCGCGTAAAATTCATAATTGATCTTCGCAACGCGTGTCTTCGATAAATCATTGAATTCGAGCAATTTGCGTTTCAGGTTTCTTGTCGTACAATTAACGAACGTTTCATTATAATTGCGCTTCGCGCGGATATTGATAAAGTAACGTTTCACGTTAACCGAAAAATTCCAACCGGCAACGTGATATCGCGTAATTACAAGAGAGAAAGTGGCGAACTAACCTGGAACTCTAGAAACACGAGCAACCGCGATATCGTAAAGAAGAGAACCGTGTTGCAGATTACGAGGACGTATAACTTGTTTTACGAACCAAATGCTTTATTGGCTTAACAATTTGTTTTATCAACCGAGGACCAACAATATCGCAGACCTTTCTCCTAATGCCACCTTCTGCGCAGTGGTTCTCTTCCTCGAGAGTAACTCGAAGACACAAAATTCACGTTGGTACCAGGCACATGTTTCCGCGCATTCCTCAAATTGGAGAACGTTCTCCATCGTTCTATTGTGTAATTCTTACGCGATGCGACGTTACGCGTCGAGCAACGCGACAAATCGCGAGCCAGGAGTCGCATCTGCCGTCGAGGTGGAAGGCAGAAGCCCGTAAAGGGATATCGGAACGTGTGCGCTGGTCAGGCGTGATCCATCGAGAGAGTTCAAGGTGGTCCAGACGGGGCAGCGGTCCGCGCGAATGCGTGCCACTTATACGGGAGCCTCGTCTCTTCGTGGCGGCCACGAAAATTCCTCGAGGCCAAGAATTAGCGAGGAAGCCATCGAAGCAGCCATAGCGCGAGCCACGGTGGCCACGGTGGAAGGGCTCCACGGTCTGGCGACCGTAGCACGCGACACCATATGGTCCCTACCGATACCCGTGACCCCCCCTTTATACACAAACACGCCTTCCACGGGTCGCTCGCCAAGATACGAGGCAGATCTCAACCGAAATCGACTACGAGCGCCTGAAAACCCGTCCAGATAACGAACCATGGAACTGGAGGAGCTTCGCTTCGTTTGTAGCCGGCGGACCAATTCGATGGCCCAAGCTAGTTCTCTCCCTCCGCTTAATAAAACTTTGGAATAAAGAATTTTTATTTCTACGCGTTCTCGAAACGATAGAGAGAACGTCCAACGGAAGAATGTCTCCACCCTTGCCATATAATTTCGAATGCCATCGCGATCTACACGTTCCTGAAACGATAGAAAGATCGTTCACCAAATTCGACGTCCAACGGAGAAGATTCTCCACCCTTGCGATATAATTTCGAATGCCATCGCGATCTACACGTTCATGAAACGATAGAAAGATCGTTCACCAAATTCGACGTCCAACGGAGAAGATTCTCCACCCTTGCGACATAATTTCGAATACCATCGCGATCTACACGTTCACGAAGCGATAGAAAGAACGTCCACCAAATTCGACGTCCAACAGAAAAAGGTCTCCACCCTTGCGATATAATTTCGAGTGCCATCGCGATCTACACGTTCATGAAACGATAGAAAGATCGTTCACCAAATTCGACGTCCAACGGAGAAGATTCTCCACCCTTGCGTTATAATTTCGAATACCATCGCGATCTACACGTTCACGAAGCGATAGAACGAAAGAACGTCCACCAAATTCGACGTCCAACAGAAAAAGGTCTCCACCCTTGCGATATAATTTCGAGTGCCATCGCGAGGGGTGTCATAGCTGCTCCGTTTCCCAGCCGCCAGGACAATATTTATATTTTTAGAAGGTAGCGGGGCAACCCGTGTTTTCTTACGAGCCAGCACACCGCCGGACACGGTCGAGAGGCCTCCGGAAGGAGAGAAAAAAAAAAGAGGGAAGGGACATCGCGTAGGGGCGGTGGTAACGATAAGTGAAACTCCCAATGGTGGCGAACAGGAATACGGGTTACGGCACCCTCGAGGACACTAGAACGCTCATATCCTAATAGAAACGTAATCGCGTAGTCCTGCGCGCTGAATAAATTATTAGCAGGCTTAGGGGTGGTCGAGGGTTCGCGCGACACACCGTATCGCCCGGATTAACGACGATCTGCACCGTGGGATAATCGAGGATTTATTCGCCGTGACTCTCCGCGTTTATTTATTATTGTTTCGGCCCCGTTACTCGATAAACCGATTCTTTCATACAAAAGCCAACGTGGGCTGTTGTCTTCGCAGCGTGATAATTTCAATGGTCGACCATCGACGAGGTTAACCATTTCTTATTGGTCGCAGACACTCTGACGCGTAGTTCAACGGAAAAATTAGTACAATTTCCGGCTCGAGAGGTATCGAGTAGGCGATCGAGCTGATAACATTCCCCGTCTGTGTAATTATAATTATGCAGATCGGTTTTTATCGCGCGTAACACGAACTGGAATCTCCTATTTATTGGAACCTGTTCAGAGGCGTGTGATTAAGGTCTATTGGTTTTTAATTCAGAAAACATATCGTGTAATTAAAACTGTACTCGCGAACGTGAAGCAAGGAAACTGTGATTGAGGTTCGAACGCGTAGCTCGATTTAAATTGCTCCTTTTTAAAATGTCGTCGACTACGTCTTTGTTTTTTTAATTATTCCACCCTAGAAATAAAAATTAGACACTGGTTTACAAACAGTCCTTCGTGGCGCGAAAGTAGGTCAGATTTTCTATTCTTTTCTAATTAAGTGTGAATACGATAAACGATGTTTGAAGTGTAATGTAAATGGATATTGTTGATACGCGTGTTCCTGTAATTTATCTACAATCTATTTACAAGACCGCTTAAGCACACTTCGCGATCGATATCTCCTGTTGTTCTCCCGTGTGTTCTTTGCACACAAGCGTAAAATAAATAAAAATAAACGCGGCAAAACCGCGAAATTTCAATAACGCAACGCACACGCTTGAATCGGACGGCGCCAAAACCGAAGGCACGCAATCGTAATAATTAATCTTATCGACCAGCCTCGAATCGAGGTGACCTTATCGAACAGAATTCCACGAAAACCCTAACCGAATGACTCAGATATTTTTTAATCACCGCTGCCCCCAAATCCCCTCCAACAGCGACGAATTTTCAGCTACATAATTCTATCGACGAGTCGCCCATTCGCGTCATGAAAAATTAATTAAAACGAATATAACAGCCAACGATCGGCGATAATTAATCGTCGGAGGCGTTTTTTTTTTTTCGCGAATCATGGGCAACGTCTTTCAACGATTGGAAATGATCGAGGCAGAGGGAGAGTGCGAAAACACCGCCCACGACCCTTTCCCGAACCCCCGTCGACATATTTACCCCTGTTTGCCGGGTAATCACGGAAGTGGTAGTTTATTGACGAGCCGCGATGTGCCTGGAATCGAATAGACTGCAAATAACGCGCCAGTACGCCCGGGATCCGGCGAAAGAGAAACGAAATTATAAACCTCGACTATCCACCGATTTATCCTCCAATAAATCAGTTTAAGCGGATGCACGGAAGGAGAATTTAAACAGGTGCGTGAGTGTATTTGATCATCGGGAGGCGATTTGTTTCAACCACTTTTACCTTCCCCGCTCGAAGGAGAGTCACGAGGCGCGCACGACAAATATTTAACGTCCTCCTATCGATCGATATTATATTCCATTTACCGAAACCCGTCCCTCCTTCCCCTCCTGCCTTTCCAAACCTACGTGACGCGCGTGTACACGAAAAAAAGCCTTTGAATCGGCTGAAATTTCGTTGGGAATTGAAAATTACCATCGATCACCGAACACCCGCGGTTTATTAACCAGAGAAATTAACCAGGAACCCTCGGGGCGATAAAAATCGCGGCCATCTCGATGGATAAAAAACGAGGGGGCGTGTGACCAACGTGGATTACAGTTCACGAGGAGGGAAACGAGCGGAGATCGGCTCGGAGTTCTATCCCCGGCCGGACTCTTGGTAAAATCATTATGCTCTATAACTGTGCTCGTAAAGATTACGATCACGAGCGGTCCCTGAGATCGCGCGAGACTCCTCCACGAGCCGTGCTCGAAGGAACCACGATGGAGAAGAAGAGAGAGAGAGAGAGAGAGATGGAAAAAAGTGTAATTTACGAGGCTAACCTAATTCCATCGTCTTTCCGTCGGTGGCTTTTATCAATCGCGCCGCTGAGCTCATATGGTCCCGATACATTCGGAGCCATTATCGAATCCCGATGTCGGGGATAGGAAACACATTTACTACCGACTGGCATGCGTTTATCGAATCTTTTTCGAGTCACTCACCCAGTGCTGCGTTGTTACGACCTCGCCGTCCGCTCCGTCGAGGGCCTGCTAAATGAACGAACCACGATATCAGTTCCTTTCTTGTCATTTAAGTCAAATGATGGAGTAGAAACGCGGATGGATGCGTTTGTCGTAATTGATCGCTGTGTCTGATGCTCGTAATTGTTTTAACGATTTTGGACATTTATGTACGTCGCGTCTATCGTTTTCGTTTCAAATGTTCACGAAAGATTAGTGTGCGAAAAATTTGCGAGACACAGTTTTTCTTCGCGTGTCGGTCATTAGAATTTGAACGAAGAAGTGTACGTTGGTACAAGAGAACGGACAGCCATTTACAAATAATAATCAGCGTCGTTCGAATATAATAAGAGCGGCGGTGTTTACAAATATTTGCGACGGCCAAACAAGTTCACGAGCTATCAGCAAACAAACAAGATCCATCCAATATTGAAGAAGCGAAAGATACTCACGTCCTTCTTCCTCTTCACCACCGCGGCGCCTGAAACAATCCAACGAGAGGCCTCGACTTAACAACAATTCTTCTCTACGATGCAAATGGAGACGACAGCGACAGCTCGTCGTGCACGAACGCGGAAGGCGTCCGCGCAAATGAGAAATGGTAAGTTGGAATGTAGAAATGGATGAAAAATAAAACTGACCAGCTGTGGAGTTTGGTAACCGTGCTCCGTTGGTGCCGGTGGGTGCTGCAGGGTTGGCAGCGGGGGTGGGCGTCCCCACAGAGGGCGGTACGCCGCGGCTCCCGAACGGGAAGTACGGGGAATCCGGGGGGTAAGTGGCACCCTCGACACCTCCGCCACCGCCACTTCCAGCACCGCCACCGCCACCCCCGCCGCCACCGCCGCCTCCACCTGGCCCCCCGCCTGGCCCTCCCGCTGTTGGACCGTACGTTCCTCCACCATACGTCTGGAAAATCAACATTTTCTTCCTTATTTTTACTAAACAATATGTTCATCGATACTTCTAATAAAAAAAACTTATCTTGTGAAAGATAAGTGCAATGGTACCATTTTAATTCTTGATTTTAAGAGAATGAGCTTCACCCTTTGTGTAGGGTGCAATAAGTGTCTCTGAGAAAGTAATATATTACATTGTATGGTTCCTCCACCATGTGTCTGGAAAATCAACATTTTCTTCCTTATTTTTACTAAACAATATGTTCATCGATACTTCTATTAAAAAAAACTTATCTTGTGAAAGATAAGTGCAATGGTACCATTTTAATCCTTGATTTTAAGAGAATGAGCTTCACCCTTTGTGTAGGGTGCAATAAGTGTCTCTGGGAAACTAATATATTGCATTGTATGGTTCCTCCACTATATGTTTGGAAAATCAACATTTTCTTCCTTATTTTTACTAAACAATATGTTCATCGATACTTCTAATAAAAAAAACTTATCTTGTGAAAGATAAGTGCAATGGTACCATTTTAATCCTTGATTTTAAGAGAATGAGCTTCACCCTTTGTGTAGGGTGCAATAAGTGTCTCTGGGAAACTAATATATTGCATTGTATGGTTCCTCCACCATATGTTTGGAAAATCAACACTTTCTTCCTTTTTTTTACTAAACAATATGTTCATCGATACTTCTAATAAAAAAAACTTATCTTGTGAAAGATAAGTGCAATGGTACCATTTTAATCCTTGATTTTAAGAGAATGAGTTTCACCCTTTGTATAGGGTGCAATAGGTTTCTTAGGAAACTAATATATTGCATTGTATGGTTCCTCCACCATATGTTTGGAAAATCAACATTTTCTTCCTTATTTTTACTAAACAATATGTTCATCGATACTTCTATTAAACAAATTTCAGAAAACTCGTAAAGTCAAAGAATTTATCTTGTGAAAGACTGGTATGCACGTGCAATGGTACCATTTTAATCCTTAATTTTAAGAGAATGAGTTTCACCCTTTGTATAGGGTGCAATAAGTGTCTCTGGGAAACTAATATATTGCATTGTATGGTTCCTCCACCATACGTCTGGAAAATCAACATTTTCTTCCTTATTTTTACTAAACAATGTGTTCATTGATACTTCTATTAAAAAAATTTCAGAAAACTCGTAAAGTCAAAGAATTTATCCTGTGAAAGATACTTCTATGAAAGCAAATTTCAGGAAAATTGCAAAGTTAAAGAATATATCTTGTAAACGACTCATTTCTTTGATATGCAGGTGCAATACTATCATTTCAACCCTTATTTTTGAAGAGAACGAGTTTCACCCTTTGTATAGGTGTTTCTGAGAATATTTAATCCCCCACTTAAGTGTCGAGGAATTAAAAAAAATTATAGCAGCAAGAAATTAATTTTCTAACAGATGTTTTACTTAATACGATTGTTTTTTAATTGAATAAAAAATTGTCGAAGAATAGAGTTCTTCAGGGATGAAAAAAACCTTTCATAACTCAGTATAGCGGATTAGGAGCAAGATTCATAAGTCCATCATTACTGGCCTTCAAATTGTCCAAGTTTAATGAGAGCTTTTCCAAAAAGACATTTTCCAAAGCAGTGGCAGGTTCTCTCGAAAACTACCGGTTCAATTGAGCTGTACTTCTGCCCGCATATAAAGTAAACATCTGTCTATTATTAGCGATGAAATCAAGTATAAATATAAAGTACAAATCTAACTGCAAAGCCTCGAACAGCTCTCGCGAATACTTCGCGAAGGAGAGAAGCAATATTTTTAAGTGGACTTAAAACCTACGCGAGATAGGTATTCGAACCCTTCCCAAAGTACTTGGCGAGAGAAAACGGCCACTTTGAAGTACAATGGGTCTCCGACCAAGTTGATTTGAATCTTTAACGCGCGCTTTAACTGGATTTCCTCTGTTTTCGTAGATACAGCTCCAGATAAAACGATAACACTTTCTGTGAATTATTCCGTTTCCAGTTATCGAACAATTTAAATTAAATACCCTCTGCCAAGGATTACTCGACAATTTTTCTGAGAATTATTCAATCTGACTAAGCGTAGTCGTCGATCTGCCATAATATTAAAAATAATCGATTCTAACTTCGTCCATAATCTAAACCACGTATAAAAAAGATTACTTTAGATTTGTTTATTTGTGTAAAATAATTGGTTCCTTTCATGCTTCGAGTATTGACTTGAAAACGCCAACTTAGAAGTGAATTCGAGGGCCGCGCAAGGGGCGCAAAGAAAAGGTGTTCCATCGAACGTGGCGATTTACGATCGATCACGATTGTTGGCGGATACACAGGGAAGAAGGCAGTCGAAAAAAGCCGATGGAAGGCGGCACCAATAAACCCGTCAAAATCAATACTTCTTATCAGTCATGGTTTAACGACTGCCGATTAGATACTGCTGCCTGACGCCGTGAAAAAATCTCTGCTATCTTCGCTTCTTCGTAGAAACCTTGCCGATCGTACGCACACTTTTTATGTAACATGTCGAGGAGGGAAAAAAAGGAAACAGGCGGACGAGAAACGGCTATTTCCTTTGATATAAATTCGACGTTCAGCTTCTGAAGGTTGCGACATCGTTAATTTCAGATAATAGAAAACCCATCAGTACGCGACAATTAAACCGCGTTTCGAGATTAAAAAGTGGCGAGACTTAATGAATACGGGCCCAAGGTTGACTAGCTACCGTGTACTTCATGAATTCGATCGGCTGTTCAACAACAGCGAACGTTATCTTTAACTTGACTCGTCAAGGACCAACTTTAAAATTATTCAATTAATTTTGAAACAAGTTTTAAATGAAATATCGGTTTTTGATATAAAATTTACCAACGTTTAAAGCTTAAGTGATTATGCAAAGTGGATTGCATATATCGTACTGGAAATGGAGGAAGATCCACAGAAATAATTTGGTCCTAATTCGATCGAAGACGATTCTCTTCGGCCGCCATATTGGTACCCAAAAGAGTAGCCGATTAACAATGGCCAGGAAGGTTCTACGCGAGGGAGGTGAAAGGGACAGATAAGCAGCACGCCACGGAGGAAGAAAATAACGAGAGACTTTATCCACACTCTGGGATAACTTTTCATCCTGAACCCCCGTCGAGACCCACCCCGTCTTTCTTCCTCGCGGAATGTATATATTAATATATAGACGTGTACATGCGCGCGCGTATATACGCGTATAAATACATCGTCGCGAACGAGGGAGAGCGTAAGTGATATTAAAGCCGGAGGTTGACGACGCTCAACCCTCGCGAAATTGGGTAATTCTTGCTCTCGCGGCGGGGGGATGAAAGTGGGCTCCGTGGATTAATCTCCGCCCGATGGTAGCGAACGTTTCTTCGAATGCCAGCGAAAACAAGAGGAAACCGGTCACGAGCGAGCGTTTCAGCGAAACGAATACACTTTTAATAGCTGCGACGGTTCAAAGGTTCGCAGGAGGGGGACGAAGGGAATTAAAACGTCCAAGGAGGCGGCCTTGTTACGCGCGGGACTAAAGAAATGGAATCCCGGCTTTGCGGCTAAGCCAGCCGAGAGGGAGAACGTTTAAACACGATGAGAACCGCTTCCCAAAAAATATTACGCGGACTAAAGTTTTCGGATTACGCGGAGGGCGGCCGAGGGTGCGCCGCGGCGGTGAAGAAGAGAGGGGAGTCACTTTTTCTCGGATAAATTTGCCTCCGCGACTGCAATAATTATCGCGCTCCTGTTTCTTGCGTAATCCTGCTTTATCTTAAGATTCGAGGCCCCTGGTCGAACTCCGCCTCGAGTTCCCCCGCTGGGTGTAACGGGTTAAAAATGAGGACTCACCATTCCGTTGTCCATCGTGGGGCCATACGGCGACTGGAAGCCTAATTTTTCTGCAACAGAAATGAAAATATTTGTAACAAAATGACCAATCGATCATTCTCCATGTAAATTTTAAAAAAATTAATTACAACACATTTGTCATGTCTTTGCATTATTGCACACTTTTGCATACTTCATATTTTTTTACTAATAACTCGAACTTTCTTAATGAAACAACTTCCTAACTGGATCAAAATTGACTCAAAGAAGTATCGAGCACCGATCCAAGAACCATGCAATATTCTCATCGCAGCGCCAACGAAAGGGGTGGAAAAGGACGGGGGAAGCTTGTAAGAAGACGTCGGGGCGCAGGAACGCGTGGCAAGCGTGGTCGATGCAAAATTAATGGCGGGCATAAATTCCCGTCGCGTCTTTATAAATCAAAACCGCGATCGCGTTAAGAATCCGAATTGTACGTACGCGGTTTTCCGCGTTGCGGCTGAGGACGCACGCGGAATAAACAACGAGATAAACATTGCTCGCGGTGGTCGCATCGGGTGCCTCATCGGTTATTAATGCCCACCCCGTACGTACGTACCCGAGCGAATCTACGTGCGCGTCTCTTGCCAACAATTTATGAGGACTGGCTGGATCCACCGGTTTTGAAAACCAACACGGACGAATTTGGGCTAATCTTAATTCTACCATACTTTATCCTTGCACCCCACGTATTATCGCACCCAATGGCACCCTCGCGATCGCCCTCGATCGCCACCCTCTAACCAACTCCTCTATCTACTCGCGATGGAACATCGATTAGCGAAATATCATCATCATTCGATTACTAAAACACTGTGCCATGATTGGTTCCACCCATAGTGTCTCTAGAACAGGTCTATGCCTCTACACCCTTGAACTTTGAATCAGTGGAGGGTTTAACCCATTCGACACGCCTCATTTGTTGGAGAGCAACCCCAGAAGCTGAAATTTGTAAAAATTTCTACACGCTTTCCAAAGCGGTCTTATCTCGACGCCTACTTTTTTCATACTGACTCGTAATTTCGATTCGATATCATGGCGCACGCGTTGCGCGATTCTTCTCGAATGGGTTAAGCAACGAACGGGTATCGTTATTAATTATTCCAAGTAGTAATTTTCCCGGTGACTCGAGAACGACCGATCGTGGCCGTTATCGAGTAACAGTAAGAGCGGAAAGTCAGGACGGTTTGGTAACCGGGCAGGAAAAGGGCAGTACAGAAGGAGTTCTATATACGCGTGATATAATAGAGAGAGGACGTATATAGCCGTGCGTGGACGATAGGGCGAGTGTCCGGCTACAGGCCACGATCGGCCCGAGATAACTATGAATCCTAACAGTTTCGGCTTGCTCGTGACATGTTTGCCGAAGCGTGCACCACCGAGTCTGCAATATCATGCATCAAAGGACAAGCTAAACCATGGTCCATCGTGTCATCCTCAGAGCCGGTGCAAGCCAGCTCGACCGTTATGACGTAGTGTTGAGCACCGGGTCTCCGTGTCACGACTAGTTCGTCTTCTACGTCGAGCTCCTGCCGGCGTCACCTCTGTTCGGGTATCGCCCGATGAAGAATCGCTTCACGGGACCACCGGATACGCCCGCAACGCGGAATTCCGTTCTGCGAATCAAGGGGGTCGAGAGCGACCGCGCGGCGATCGAATACGCGCGTACGCCTAGGAGTGGGTCGACTGTAATCGTCTGGAAGACTTCGAGTTTGGGTTTCGTTCGAATCGGCTGGATTACTTCGAATTTTAGCGATACAGATAGTTACTGTCGACAAGATAATAAAGATGCTCAAAGTAAATTATTTAAGAAGAAACCCATACCCACGTTACGTCTATACAATAAAATAACAAACTTCTAAAAAATCGTGTACACGCGAGAGTCAAGACACGATTTTTCTCTGTCGAAAAGGGGCAGAAAGAGGGAGAGAGGAATGGGAGCGTCGGATAAAGGGGTAACGCGGCGTCGATAGAGAATTACGCGGTACATCCGGCCGCTGGTCTCCGCGATACCATCTACACGGATTTCGGCCGGCATCAATTCGGCATTACAGCTAGCGAAATGTGCGACACAACCTCGAAAACCGCGGGGGCGGCGCGCGTTCCGACCAGCGATTTTCAGCGCGCGAGACACGACCGCGATTCGGTGGTCAGCCTCCGCTCGGCGTCGTATATCAGCGGGACACCATCGAATTAGAATTACCTAAAATTATTTCCCCTAGCCGCGGTGTTGTTACTCTCGCGAACAACCCCCCAGCCGCCGCGTTCCGTTTCACTTATCGATTCCAACCAGCGAGACAAATCGAGCGCGCCACGCGCCCGCTGATACCGAAAAATCTGCACGCGGATTACAACTGTCCCTCTGCAGCGGCGTTTCGTACACCGCGGGGAACTGAACACCGGCACCCTCGTTGACTCTGCGGATCAATTGAATCGCGCGGCGACATCGTTCCGTGGCGAGGGGAAAAAAAAAGAAAAAAAAAAAAAATAGGGGACGAAAATATGGGCGAATGTTACGCGGCGCGAAAACGCCAGACACTTTCAGCGTTGACGATCTCGTAAAAAAGCGCGTGCAACGGGCGAAGCGTCGAAAAACGAGCGCGGGTGTAAAACGAAAATGGCCGGCGAGGGGCGAATCTACATTTCGCGGCACTGGGGGAGAGGGAGAAAAGAAAAAAAAAGAGCGACCAGAAGGGTTTTCGTGTTCCAGCGTTTAGGTCTACGTGGACCACGCGATACGAGCGACTTATCGTTCGCATTAATCCGCCGCCGTAAACCACTAGGCGCGTCAGCATCCTGTTCCCATTTCGGCCATTTGCCGGCGCGACGTAAAGTCGAAGAACAGGTGGTAAAAATGCGGTTTAGGCACCGTGAATGGGGTTAACGAAGGTGGGCTTAATTAACGGGACGAGTCCTTGCAATATGGCCAGCGGTTCAATTTCCAGCATTTAGGGGCGACGGGTAGCGTTAAAAAACAGGATCACGCGCTCGATCGGACGTGCGTAACGTGGACCAGCATCTGTACTTTGATCCTAAATTCTTGCGTTCATCTTACTGGGAATTCTTCCTTTTTTTTTTACTTGAAAAACGATCAGACGTCCGATCTGCGTGGGTACCTCGCTGGTTGAGCCCGGTGAAACTTAGACCAGTGGACCTTTTTTGGTTCCCACAGGCAAATATGAAGACAGACACGAGGAACTGTGCAATTTTTGTTCTAAATTCTGAGATGGTGAGATGAGAAGGTAGAGAAGAAATTCTAACAACTCTGAAAGTAAAATAGTTGCAAGTTTTTTAAAAACCATGTACTTTGCAACTATCTTCGATACCTCCTCGTAATCGAAGATACGCTGAAATTCCTCTCGTTTACGAATCGCAACGAAAAATACAGGATGTGCACCTCGAAATCCGAAGAATTAAACAGACACAAAGCGGTGCTCGTCCGCATATCAGTTTTCCTTCTGGCGATCGCTTTATTCGCCGTATTTGCTGGGCGCCCAATGCGCGGACCGCCACCGTACGAGGCCCACGCACCCCGACGAGCCGTTTCTATGGGAGAATTCGCGTGTGTACCGTGCCGGTGCACGGTGCCACGCGACCCAAAAGGGTGTTCCAGGTTCTCACAGGTAAGCACGACAGAATGGAGGAGGGGGAGGCGAGCGGCTGGTGGAGGAGGGGTGGAGGACGGTGAAAAAAAGAGGTTCGTAGAGAATAGGAAACGGGGAGGCGGAGGAAGGTTTGCCACCCTTGGGGCCCTCGACCCCAATTGTGGAGGGGGTATACACACCTCTGCCAGAGGGAGGAAGAATAGAAGACCAGCGGAGAAAGACGAAAAAAATGTGAAAAAGAACTCAGGTAGCCACTGGTGCTCAACCGAACCCGTCGTTCCATCCGCTCGCTCGTTCCTCCATCGCCTGGTCGCTGCAATTTCAATGCGAATTACGCGACGTACGTGTTTCGCGTGTCCCACAAAAGATTACTGTTCGTAGAATCGGGCGAACTCGAAAGAACGGGTACGCGCGCTTTGGCATCCCCTAAATGCCCGAGCCGTACACCTTCGAAACCAGAATTTCGATAGCAGACGCACAGTAGAACCAGCCGACTGAGAATAATCGGAAGAGCGTGCACGCTATACGTCCACGTATAGTACCCCGCCTTGTTCGACGGCCCTAAAACCGCAGGGCATTATACGCGTACTGGATCCACGAATCCCACGGACGTGGCCGCGTCGGCACGAACAGAAGGCAGAATGACCGATGCAAATCCCAGGTTCGAACGAACCCCGAGCCTGGCCGTACATTTTGAATCGAACTGAATTAACCTATTTAAGATGCAGGATGGCGTCGAGCCTTGGACACCATCCTGGGCCTGAGACCATCGACTAGCGCCAGCGAGGACCACGACGAGAGAGTCCAGGCTAACATTTCGGGACCGTTACTTTCCGGGACGAAAGAGTGCAGTAGGAGGCGAAAAAATTCACCGGTGAGAAGAACACCGGGCCAATCGTGACCGGTGCGTATCAACGCGAAAAATCGAATCGACCACGGCGAACGGTCGATTCGCAAAGAGGAGCCCAGGCTGGTTCGAGCGTGACGCTCCCAGCCAGGGCGAAAAGAAGCAGCGTCGCGTCGGAAGGAGGGAGAAAAAACGATGCGGTGGATAAAGGGAGAGACAGAGAGGGAGAGCGAAGAAAGGAAGAAAAAAAAGGAAGAAGAGACAGTCCGTTGCGGCGTTTGGGAGTAAACGGAACAGCGAAGGTGTATTTTGTAGAGGAGAAGGCTGGCTGCCACGCGACCATGGGGCCCCATGGTGGGGATGCCGTGGTGCCAACGGGCCCCGCGGGACCAGGAGGGCTACGGCTGCGGCTAAAGGGACCGAGACGAAGCGGTGAGACGTGGTCAGCGGAAAGGATAGACAGAGAGAAAGGAGAGAGAGGGGAATGTAACAGCAGCAGCGGCAGCTGTCGCTGTCAGTGCCCCCCTTCGTGTTACCCTAGAAGGGGCCCACCGGAGGACAGTGGCGCAGACCACGGGGGCTCCAGTGGTTCCCAAACGCCGTCATTTTCGGTCCACCTTGGGACCAGCTCCTGGTCCAACATCGGCTTTCTTCGAATCCCGAATCGAACGAGTTTCGTGGTACTTTTGGAGAACGTCCCAGAGCGTTCTCCAGCAGGACTATCTCGTTACAGCGTTCCTGCGATGGTATTTCGCTCGCGTCCCTCTAGAGTGCTCCGATTCGTCGCGCATCCGAGCCTCGATGCCTCGCGACCAGCAAAAACCCGCTTCCGACGTCGGGCAGGACGAAAAGAGAGCGTGAACGGACGGATCGCGATCGGGTAAAAGCGAGAACGGGTCCGCGGACGGTGATTCCTCGGCCGGTGAAAACAGGGACGCGGCGCGGCGCGTAAAATCGTGTTCGGGACCAGAAAAAGGCGAGAAAAAAGAAGGAAAAGAGTCGCCAAGGTGCGCGCGTGTGCGCGAGCGCGCGCGCGCGTGCCCGTGCCGCCCATGGCACGTGGCGTACACGTGCTCCGGTTTCCCGCCGTCCCTCTGCCACCCGTTCCAGTTCGCGCGACTAACTTTAACGCGGGTTTTCATTCACGGGTTCACGCGAACCACCGTACCGAACGGGAGGACCACCGTTGCGGGGCCGAGGCTGCGAGCAGAAGCGGATCTCCTGGATCGCCGGAGGGTAGCGTTCAACAGGTGAGAGGCTGCCGCCATTTTCGCCTCCACGTTTCTGCGGGCACGCGTTCTCACGCGCTGCTCCGAACTTCCCTCGGACGCAGACGGACAGACAGGGGTATCATCGGTCATCGAAATTGCTCTCTATTAATCGGCCGCGAGTCCGTGGAGGAACCGGAGGGCGAAAAAGAAGAAGCGGAGGTAGAAGAAATCGAAGGGAGATTACAGGGCGCGCGAGGTTCGACGGTGAAAAGTCTGACCCGTGGAATCTCTCCTCCAATTAGACGCGAGATTCCCGCGTGTTCCAAGGGGCCTGGGCCATTGAACGTTGGAAAGTGACACTGGTCGAAGGACAGTGGCACCTGCCAAAAAATCAGGGCCCCCTTTTTCGGGTGCCCGGCGCCAGGAGGCGAACGCGCGTTTGTTCGTTGCCCCGGTGTCGCGTGTACCCTGTCTCTTTCTCTCTCTCTCTCTCTCTCTCTTTCTCTCTATATAGGTGTGCATCGGGTGTACACACGTGGGCCAGAACTTGACGAAATCTGGCCAGATGTCTAGTCCGAGCGTGGCGCAGGTCGGCACCGTACCGAGCCACCAACAGCGCGCACTTGCGTGCACTTGTGGCACGCGTGTAAATGCCTGGGCTTCGACGGGCCCAGCTTTTCGTCGATCGCACGCGTCGACGACCCGCTACAGGTGCAACCGGTGTCTTCCCTGCCCTTATCGATCCACCATCGACCTTTCGGTCCTCCGCGATCCGCTCGCGTACGATTTCCTTCGCTCGCTTCGAAAAGGGGTTGTGAAACGCGCGACTGGCGAACGCTCGGAGTTCGCTCCTGCGAAAAGGAAGTTGAGAACGACGCTGTCTACGCCACTGAGACGAGGGGATAGCAGGATATGGTACTCCATAGGGTGGTGGCTTCGGTTCAACTGCTATGAGACTCTCTAGGACAGCGTGTACACACTCGTCTCTCCAGAGCGGTCGGAAAGTAACCGAGGAATCGCGCGACGACGCGGATCGTCGATGGTCCGTCCGATCTACCAAAATTCTACTCCGTAACCCAGTTTCCACTGACTTTGTTAATGGACTCTTGCTTCTTCCAGCGAATTTACCGAGACCAGTCGACCGCGGGATGGAGCGGAGGCACGAAGCTGCTGGCGCGTAGTCTGTCGAGGGTCCACGAGGACCGAGAGAGGGAGAGAGGGGTAGACGAAGAGTTTCAGGACGATGGTGTTTCACGCTGTGGCAAATTCATATCGACCATAACGGGAGCGCGGCGAATGGCGGCGCGCGTTCGGTAACGAGGGACTTGCATTAGTCAGGAATTCGAGTCGCATCGCGCGCACGGCAACTTCGCCCAACCCCCTCGTCGCTCAGCCATCGAGCCCCGCTAGACGCTCCGGAAAGTAAATCTCTACGCTCTGCGGGCTTAGCCGTGAAATCGACGCCGCGCGACTTCCGAGCGCGGCGTGAATCGCCTCGAACGGGGACGACGCGAAACGAGCGTGCATAACGTATAAAAGAGCCGGAGTTAACGCGGCGCATTAGTCATCTCTAACCTTAGACGACGGAAAGACGCACGTTCGCGTCGGCGTCGAAAAAATCCGGCCGCATATTGAATTTTGCGCTGGTAATCGCGAGCGTGTTATAACATCATCCCGTATACAAAGCGTACAGCTCATTAAACATTTTATCAACGCGCGCATTTTTATCCGAGCGGAGGAGCGAGATAACGGGCGGAATGAGCGTGCACGGTTAGCCAGGGATATCTACGCAGATTTCGAAAGAAAGAACGCAAAAAGCGGATCGTGCGTTCGCGAGACGCAATACGTGCGCGCTCTGACGAACGACTCGAGGGGGGAAAAAAAAGTCGCGGCGAATTGAAAAGTCGAGCCGGAACGGTTATCGAATTTTTCGTAACGATCGTGGTAAATAATAAGCCCGGCGATAACGAGATCGCCGCGTCTGACCTATCGACACTGGGCCGCAGTTTGCACGCGCGTGCATTGTAAACGCTCCTCCGCGTCCAGATGGAGGAGAGCGGAACGGAGACGGGGTGAACGGGCGTAGCGGAGCGCGGACGAGGAAGAAACGATCGTGATCGGAGGGAATGCGCGCACAGTGGGAGGATGCTACGTCGGCGGAGAAAGGGATTCGGGCGGTTGGGCGTCGAGGGATGAGGGGTCGAGGTCGAGAGAGAGAGAGAGAAAAAGAGAGAGAGAGAGAGAGAGGGGTGGAAGCAGATGCTCATCGGGCCCCTGCAGTAAATGTAGATTATGCTCATCCTTGATTTGTGTGCGCGCCCGTATGTGAAACGCACTTTGGACTTGGCCTTTCCTAAGGAGAGGATCGAAAAGTCTCGCGCACCGCCAGAACCAGAAAACGGTGGAACGTTCCTCTGATTTACTTCGGAGGCCGGCGAGCGAGCTTCCGGGATTCGAGTCCGTGAAGTATCGCGCTGGTTCTCGAATGGCTCGTTAACCAGCGATGGTCGAGCGTGTGGCGAACCGAGCGTTTCAATGATAGAGGCTGATTGAAACTCTTTGAACGCATCGGGGGGTGGATCCTTTGATTATTAGGATCGAATCTTTCCAGTCTTACACCTACTTCAAGCTAGAGCTCGATTCCTAGGATCGTATTCTATTCCTTCAAATTTCAATTTACCGCTCGCAGCATATTCTATCACGTTCACCCCTTCACCCTTAGATTCTTGTACTTTGCGGATAGATACACGGGTTATGGGCAAAGTTGATGCAAATATCGTTGTACAGAGTTGATGGGTAGTTACTGATCATGAAAGTGGTCAGCTGTTGAAAGAAAGTTGTTGGATACCAACCAGCTAAGGCATCGACGAGTCGCGAAGGGTTAAATTCGACGAATTCTCCGTACGTTCCCATGCGGAGTCGTGCGAAATCATCTATCTACCCAGTCGAAGTACCAATACGAATTTCCATACACGAGCGATTGCGATACCAAAAGTCGTGTGCGAGGCGCGTGTGCGACCAGCAAACAAGACGGCGAGGAGAAAGGGTGTGGGGAGGGTGGAAGGGTGAGCAAAGGAGAGGGCGGTAGGAAGAGAAGGATATAGTAGGAGTGAGAAACAAGGAGGAGAAGAGAGAGAGAGCAAGAGGCAGGTGCATCACGGTGACACTCCCTCGATAATTCTTCCGAGAGAGAGAGAGAGAGAAGGAGAGGGAGAGAGAGGGGGGAGAGACGGTAAGAAGGAAAAAAAGAGAGAAAATTACGGGACTTCCAGAAGATGAACAGAGAAGAAAGGAGGGAGAGTTAAGTCACGAGTGTTGTGTCTGGAGATCGTTTATGGTTGTTCGCTCAAACTCTCGCTCAGGGGAACGAGAGAGTTTCAGAAATGGCGCTCTGGGGTCAGATCGAATCAGCCACGTTTCCCTGCGAGGAGGTAATCCTCGTAATACTTGCGAGCCCCGCGTATCTATCGTTTACGGGCCGAGGCAAAATCGTCCCATCGACGGTTCGATTTTCCGGTAACAAGACCGAGAGAAATTGTTGCGAGTCCCCTGTCCCGAACGAAAATCTTGGGAACCAAACGTAACACGCGAAGTCGCGGACCGACGACTAATCGAACGACTGGATAACAACTTCATTCTTCGCGGATTAAAGTGACTAACTCCATTTTACAATTTCTTTTAAATTGCGCTATCGAAACGCTCGAGTTTACAATTTTCGCGGATATAATCGGTTCAGCGATTAAACGGCTGCATCATTATTTAAAATAGAATAAACAATAATTTTCAATCAGAGCTAGCAACACTTGTATCTCTTCGATGGTGTCATAAGTTAATAAAAACAATCTACGCATAAGGAAGGAGTTAGGAAACGCGTGCGAGCTTGCGAATTAAATTGCCAGCCCAACGTTTCGTCGCGTTCGTATTAATAATTAGAGGCGAACGATTAACGTCAACGGAAACTCTAGTCCCATGTAAACAACGTATGATGAACAGCGAATATTTCCTAAAACAAACCCCGCTCCATATAGATTAACTCGTGTGAGTCACCGTCTCGTAACTTCCGATCTAATCGGCCATTAAAATCTACGCTCGTGTTTTCGCGGCGTTACGTGCAATTACGAATGGTTCTCCCATCCTCGGTGTCGCGCCCAAAGACTTTGGAACACGCACGGCCCCCGTTCCATTAACAGATAACCATCGTAACGCCGATGTGCCGCGTGCGGTTCTTCTAAATGGAAGAAAATATTTTTGGCGCGCGCGCGCGCGCCACCGCCGTCGTTTCGCGTATTTTTAGATACCCTTGCACTTGAAACACCGCGCCCTGACCCTTCGAAATTTGGACAATCGACCTGAACGCGGCCGCTGCGCCGCTTACGTGTCCAGAACTCGCAACAACGCTAACCATCGGAGCGTACACACATAACCTAAAAGGTAGAACCGTCGATAAGGTAAACCAAGCTCGCTTTGTATTTAAAGCAAAAATTATAAAGCTAAGCGGCGCCCTTAAAGAATTAATTTTACCAGTACGTGCGACATTGAGAAAAATTAGATGTTTTTTGTCTAATTATACAGCATTGTAAATGTTTTCTGCTCGAAGGGTCGGTCGTCGAAACGAACGTTGCCCAAACAGAAGCCCCAAAGAGTTAATCGCGCCAGTGGCAATTGGCGAGCGGCTCGTCGGAACAATTGACGCTTAACGAACCTGACACCGCGCGTATTCAAACATCGAAATCTAACCGAGTAAGACGACGATCGATACCCAAACAATCGAAGGTGATATTTTCGAAATTACAGCGCGCAAAACTCAACAGGACGCCCAGACACGAATCGTGTATCTAATCTTCGATTAAACATGAGCTGGCCGCGTGCGTCGATACGTTAACCTGACGGTTGCCGTAATTTTAACGAGAGGAAGAACGATTAATTCGACAGATTGGGACACGCTGGCGGTTGGTACTTTGACGACGCGAAATATTTCCCGTCGACTGCGGGGATAGCGTTCGGTAGCGGCAACCGTGCACCTCCAACGTTTTCCAAACAGCATCCTCAAGCTAAACAAACATTCGAGACTCTCGGTTGACCAACTATCCCGAGCGACGCGCAAACAGCAGACTTTACAATTCCCTTTGACCAGCGATTTCCGAATGATTTCAGTGCCGTCGAGCGACACCGCTGCGCGCCATTATCACACGGCAACGTTATCGCAGATAAATCAAAACTCAACAGTGCCACCGTGTTAGATAACATCGTTTTTTGAAAACAGATAAGAATATTCGACCGCGAGCGTGCTCGCGAAACGGTCCCCGAAAGTCGATAATCTCCGCTACGCACGGCATTGGATCAAACATGGACACGTGCTGAAACTGACGTGCTGAAATTGTCGACGATAGGAAAAAAAAAAAAGGAATGAGAACCCCTTTAGGTGCATCGCTCCGCGAGGAACTGTTTCTCTCCATCTTTCTCGCTCTCAGGCAGGTGTATGAAAAGAGAGAAATAAAGGAAGAAAAAAATACGATAGTCTACCCTCGAGAGACCTCCCGGAGCTGTCTGCCAAGAAAAAGACTCCAATTTATGGTCTCTTACATTACATCCAAGCGATTAACCTCTAACGATTCCAGCGGCGAAGCGAGGACACGTGGTACAGGATCAGGGCTTGCCCAATCGTGAGCCAACTTTTGAAAATATAATGTCGCGAGAACGGCGAACGTCACGGGAACGATAATTTCACGATTTTCGAGATCCGCGTTCTCGATAACAACCCTTAGCGCGTCGAAAACACGTTACGACGTGTCTTCGTCGAGTATAGACGCTGTTGCATATGACAGCGGCCGACAGAGCGACGAGCCTCTGGTGTCTAGGTTATGTCGACTACGTATTTCTGGCGTCTGGTACGCCAGTCGGCTAGAAACTCGCCGTTTCGAGGCGTAAATGAACGAAAGAACGATAATAGCGATACAAAGAGTACAAGAACTGATCTCTCCCAGGGGGTTAGTTCACTACGACGGGGCAGCACTGTCCAAAGCACTGACAAGCAAACCAAAACACAGAACTGAAGCGAGTCTCAGTCGAGAGAATCATCCGGCACGGATCCTCGTCGCGGTCGAAGGCTCGATCGAGCGATGCACAACACTCGTGTCTACTCGAGCCTCGCGGGAATAATATATCGGCACAGAGGAACCACCAGAACTACGCTCGATAGATTTAATGCATGGTGCTTTTACAGGAGACACTGGACACAAAAGACTCCGTCGCTCTGTTTTCACACGGCACACGCACAGCACAGGATTCTCCCGACTCTGGCTTTGGAATTGATTATTTCGTAACTGACGCCACTCACCGGGATGCTTGTTGGCGATCTTATTGAAGCAGTTTTGAAAGACCTCGTAGAGATGCATCGGCTCGTCGTCGCTGGCCGCCATGTTTTCACGAGACGAGAAAACTAGTGGACGTCCGTGGTTGAAGCGAGTGGGCACGGTTTCGCGGTGTGGCCGCGCGTGGAGCCACCCTCCTCCCGGAACGGTTACGCACACTACTGAACCACGCCGCCTCACCGATGCGGCTCTTATAGTCCATCAGTGGCGCCACTCTTCCTCCGTGGATTTGCGCTACTATCGCCTACGCGGCTGCTTTGAATATTGTTCTTTATTGTCTCAATACCTTAACAAAAATTTAACTACATGTTAGTTTATTAATTATCATTGTTTGGATACGCTGTTACAATAAGATTAATCTATTCGCAATACAAATAAGCATCAAATGATAATAATGATAACAATAATAACAAATTTACGGTCCGTAAAAACCTAGGGAGTTCGGGCATTCTATTGCAGCGAAGGTTTTTATTCACATGTTGCAAGTACAAATAATTACGTAGAATAAAGTCTATAGATCTAACGCGTATGAAACTCAGATAAATTTTATTACAATAATATAATTATTTAGTTCCTTTTATATTCGCGTTACGATCCAGTGTTATTTCTATATGTACATACAAATATAAAATTAAAACACTACTTTGCATTTAATGTTATCGTTGTTAAAGATTCTGAAATATATAAATAAAATTAATTTTATGAGTATTGATTATGCGTGCGCGTACTTCTTACGA
The DNA here is from genome assembly GCA_963969225.1 of Xylocopa violacea. Classification (NCBI taxonomy): domain Eukaryota; kingdom Metazoa; phylum Arthropoda; class Insecta; order Hymenoptera; family Apidae; genus Xylocopa; species Xylocopa violacea. The sequence continues at coordinate 31,763,266 of CAXAJV010000004.1, forward strand.
GTTACGAAAGATTTTTTTAACAATGTTATCGCGTAACTTTCGACGTAACGAATTTTAAGGACATCGTGTCATGTTCTTAAATTCGAGCGAAATCGGAGTTTTGCGGAATCGGATGAGATATGTCCTCGTAATCCTGTCGACCAAGGCCTAAAATAGAAAAACGTTCATAAAAGCCTGCCCATGCCCCTTTGAAATACACATAGACCATAAACATAGCTGTATACGTATACAAGAAAACAATACAACACACTGGACAATTCACAATGTTCGCACACAATGATTTACGTCCCACAAAGCACTACAGTTGCGCATACTGCTGCAAATATCTTAGGGCAATCTATAAAATATAAAACGTACATACTTGAAAGAAAATTTCATGCACCTACTTAAAGCAGAACTTTGAAGAAACAATGCAGGCCTACAAAACATGGATCTGTATCCAATGTATTACTGACCCATTGCAGGACTCGAAGTAAACATAGTGGCTAAACATCCACCTCTTGCCTGGCCTATTCGTAGAAGGTATACGCTTGTGATGATGCGTACGATCATGTTTATGATCATAATCGCAGCGCTAAACTTCTCAGATGTATCTACAAGTTCGTGCGATCAGATAGATACATCTTCTGTGTAAGGAGGTTAATCAAATGTAATTGATCGAGCTTTAGGTGTTAGTTCTAAGTTCAATAATAAGTGACACCGACTTACACGTTGTTGGAAAGTAGACCGCTAATGTTACTACGTCAAAAAATATGGAAAGTACATTTATAAAAAGTGCCTAAAATATATAATATTCAGTTACAAACATCTGCCACTTAAACCACATGTAATATGTATCTGACACAGAACTAATTGCTTACAAATTGCAGAGGTTCATCTGATTCGATATTGTGAATAGCCCACAATAAACAAATGAAGAAAAGAAAATTGTAAAACATTACAGACTTTGGGCACCAGGATCCCTGAATACCCCTAAAAATTCATTTTCAAACTATGTAACACAAATGTAACATTCCGCATACTATACTATTTTATAATAATTCTAAATTACAGATTATTATAAAATAAATAAAGAATGTATTCTTACCATGTTACTAGGACTAAATGAATTGCAAATATCACCTGAAAAAATCCGATAAGATCATAAAAAATGATCTCAAAATGCAATGTAATTAAGTATCTAGGGAATGGATTCTTAAAAGTATAATTGTGGTAACGCAGAAACTGCTCTGATAATTTGAGAAACTTGTCAAACAAGTTATGGAATTGTTTCATTGCCGTACCCTTATATAATTGTATCTTATTCTTTGTAAAACATGCATCGTCAAAAGAACTACATGGAAGCCTCCGTAAAACATAATTCCAATTTTAGAGGATTATCTGACATCTGTTCTCATAATCGGACACATTAATAATATCGGACAGAAATACTCGTACGCAAACGCGCGAAGGGGAAGCGATAAGAAAGCAAAACAAGAAGTAATAAACATAACGTGCGATGAATTAAACTTCATGGGAAAGAACAAATGGTTCCAGCGTAGATATATTTATCAAAAATTAAACAAGTAATGATATTCGAATAATATTTACCTTTAAAGGATAATGGGATATACTGGATACGTCCGGCATTTTTTAAGCTTGAAAATCTTTCTCGGACTTAACCTAAAACTACTTCAGCTTCTTTGCTCCTACGATTATTACTGTTGACTACGTTTTCCTATCAGTGCACGGTTATTGTTTGTTCACAATTATCAAAATATATTGGCAAACTCCCCTTTCTTTCCAAACGTCACGTCTCATCGACGCAACACAAAACGTATACTACGTAACGATACACTCGCAGTGACATCTAACGAGTAGATGTAAACACAGCGACATCTATGGAGTGAAAAATGAACAGAAATCGTTTGAATTTTATCAATAATTAAAATCATACAGAATTTGTATGTTTTTAATGTTCGTAACAAAGAAAAATAATGCAAAATTTGGACTTATCGCTTAAAATGGGAAGGGAATCAACTTTCTGTTCGATTTTCATTAGAAAGATGCACGATATCTAATATCTCTGTTCATCTCTAATCGCAATAATTCATTGATCTTGTACGACATAACCTACGAAATCTTTTACAAATACCCTATTACAATTACTCTATTGTAATTATGCAATATGCAAATGTGTGCACTGCTTAATTAGGAATGATTTCATACAGATGGCAGTGTAATACATGGATTTCGAAATAAGTAGATTACATTGTTGTGCTAACGTACGCGTGTACGTAAAGTATAGAGTGACCATAGTAGCTGCATAGTAGTAGATATTTTGCGAAAGTTGAACAAAAGAGCGCAATATTCTTCGAAAAATGTTCAGGAACGCAAATCATTTAATAAAACATATCCGCCACATTACCAGGACCTTTCACGATGAAGCTCTTGTAATCGGAAAAACGCAAGACAGTACTTCGCCAATATACAAGGTTAGAATTAGTTAACGTACTTACACTTCATTCATAAAACGAAGAACCCCGAAGTTAATTTATAAAGCTTTCGATTCTCGGTTAATATTGCCTTGTTACTTCGAAATAGATGAATAAAGATTGCGGTACATTGTTGCGTCTTCATTTCTTATCATCCGAATACGTTAAGTTAAACCTTTTTATTCAAACGTACAGATGCGCACTGCGTCACTGCGCAGCTAACGTGCGATTAATGTTTAGGCGCGAGTTTCGAATGCTACGAACATTACCCGTTCCCATTTGCGCGTTCATTTTGAATTAAACTTTATAAAAATAATACGCATAAATACATCTAACAGTAGAATTGAGTGGATAAATAATATTTTAGGACAATTATATACAAATGAAGAATCTCGTAGACACGTTAAAAAAGACAGTGGAAAAGATTGTAGAAGGTGGAGGGGAAAAGGCAAAAGAGAAACACATAAAGAAGGGAAAACTTTTGACGAGAGAACGAATTAACATGCTTCTCGACCCAACGTCCCCTTTCCTCGAATTTTCCCAGTTAGCCGGTTACAAGCTGTACGATAAAGAGGATGTACCAGCCGGTGGAATCATCACTGGTATCGGTAGGGTGGCAGGGTAAGTGTTATTTATATTTAAGGCAAGGAAAGGGAAGCATTAAGAGAACAAACGGGATTATTAATTAGAACCGAGTGCGTAATAGTTGCAAACGACGCAACCGTGAAAGGAGGTATCTATTATCCGATCACCGCAAAAAAACACTTGAGGGCCCAAGAAATTGCAAACGAGAATCACTTACCCTGTATATATTTGGTAGACAGCGGTGGCGCTAATTTAACAAAACAAGACGACGTATTTCCAGATAAAATGCACTTCGGTAGAGCCTTTTACAACCAGGCGATCATGAGTGCAAAGGGGATCGCGCAGATCGCAGTGGTAATGGGAAGTTGCACGGCAGGTTTGTCTCTGATTCGCTAATTCTATTCGAGCCTCTTTTCGTCACCAGTACGAACTTACCGCGACGCTGTTCAAATAATTTATTCAGGAGGAGCGTACGTACCATGCATGGCTGACGAAAGCGTGATCGTCGCCAATCAAGGCACAATCTTTTTAGCTGGTCCGCCCTTAGTGAAAGCTGCAACTGGCGAAAACGTTACCGCGGACGAGCTGGGTGGCGCTGAACTTCATTGTCGGTAATTAACAAGCACATACGAAGCCAACAATTTTCACGACTATCATTACAAACCCGCGGTGCTGCGATTTCAGGACTTCCGGCGTGAGCGATTATTACGCCACAGACGAAACCCACGCGTTGTACATAACGCGTCAGATAGTAAAAGACTTAAATAGGCAAAGACCCATGGACGTGAAAATAGAGAAGGAGATAGAGATACCGGTACACCCTGTCGATGAGATTTACGGAATAGTCGGGACGAACTTGAAGCGATCGTACGACGTTAAAGAAGTTATCGCCAGGATCGTGGACGGCTCGAAGTTTCGCGAGTTCAAGGCGCAGTACGGGGAAACGTTGGTCACCGGATTCGCGAGAATTTATGGCTACCCCGTGGGAATAATCGCGAACAATGGAGTGCTATTTTCGGAGAGCGCGTTGAAGGGTACACATTTTGTGCAGCTCTGCGCTCAGAGGAAGATACCGTTAATCTTCTTGCAGAATATCACCGGTAGGTGCCACGTTGAGGTGAAGTTGCGGCGTTCTCGTTTGATCATCGATGAAATTGCAGGATTCATGGTGGGCAAGGAAGCGGAAGCCGGGGGCATCGCCAAAAATGGTGCCAAAATGGTGACCGCCGTTGCCTGCGCACAAGTGCCTAAAATTACTGTGTTGATCGGCGGCGCGTACGGAGCAGGATATTACGGTACCTGTCACTTAATAAATGACTGTTCGGGTTCATGCTTAGGTTGATTGATTTTGACGCAGGTATGTGCGGTCGATCTTTTTCACCGAGATTTCTCTATTTGTGGCCTAACGCCAAAATATCCGTGATGGGAGGAGAACAAGCTGCCGAAGTAATGGCACAACTTGCCAAGCAGCAACGTATACTCGATGGAAAAAAGGTATACATTTCTTTACAAATCAATTTGGCTTCTCAGTAATGATGTAAATTTTGTTCGTTCTTACAGTGGACCATAGAAGACGAGGAGAAGCTGAAGAAACCAATTATAGAGAAGTTCGAGAAGGAGGGCAGTCCGTACTATTCCAGTGCTAGGTATACGAAACTTCGCATTTTAATTTCTAGATTAGAGACGCTAAAATAAATTGTTGAACTTCTCTGTCCAATTTCTAATAACTAAATCTCTCTGTTTAGACTTTGGGATGACGGTGTGATCGATCCAGTCGATACCAGACTAGTGCTTGGTCTCAGTTTATCCGCGGTATTGAATGCGCCAATCCCAGAGACCAAATTCGGAGTCTTCCGTATGTAAAGATTCTGTTCAACGACCACAATTAGTGACCTGAGGCTAATTCAATGTGCCAATACTTGTAAGCTCGTTATCTCATATTATTTGAAACCAAAGGGTATATTTTTATACGACCAGCTACGCGTGCTTATTCGACATTCCAAATACATAGATCTTTTGTATGTTTCCATGCGTGTCTTTATTAGCCTCCTCTCTTGTTCCTCCTTATGCGTCTATGAAACTGGGACACCTCGTCGCGGAGGCGAATAAACGAGCACGCGTCTCCGCGTGTTCCCTCTTGCTTTATTAAGAGTTATTTTACACTTTCCGCGTTCCGTTATAATTATATTGAGATTATAGCAGCGATTAATTACCTCGCAATTGTCTAGGTTGCTTAAGTCACATCGCGTTGTTACACCACGTCGCGCGACTAGGTCTCATCGGCGATCTCCGCTCGCAAAGGCCAATTTTCGTCTGGCAGTATAGCGGCTGTATTTATTATGCGGTTACTCGCGAGCGTACAGCTGGGCAATGTGCGAAATAATGCGGATTACGAGAACGTGGGAGATGAGTGAAAATTCGGCGGTCGCAGAGCGGAGAAGTCCCTTCGAGTACGTATTAATTAACCCAGAATCGAAGCATTGCGAATATTCTCCCTTACAGAGTGACCCTTCTATCGTTCGAGCGATCGATCGTATCTCTCTTAGGCCTTCACGATGATCCTTCCTGTTGACACTGCCTGAAGCATCGTCCAAGCCGCTAGAATTCTCAGACAATGTTAACCGAAAGAGATGCGCTTGATGGTTAACTGATTCGATATCACACAAAATGGACGCACGATCATTACTTCTTCCCGTGTATTGAGGAAAGAAATTCTACTAATATCCGGCTAGAAGTTCGGTCCATCGCCGGTTCTCAAGCCGCTCCTTATTTACAGTCAACGATCGTTCATCAGCGTACGGATCCTACAAAAATCTACAGAGCCAGAGAAGAACGAGAACAAAGGGCAGGAGCGCTGTTCTACACGACGAGCCGTTCATCTCCGCCTCGGTAACCTTGTACTTGAACTGTTCCTTAACTTCTTGCGCTATGAAAGCTCTCTCCTCCGTCCTAATCGTCGTGGGAGACGGCTGCTCTCTGACTTCCTCCGCGATCACCGCCCTGGCTCTTGTCCTGTTCTTGCCCCGTCTGATGTACATTTCCGACAGAGCTGCGAAATATAGAATCGCCATTAAACGGAGGTGAAACTAGACCGAGAACGCGACACACCGATTTACCTTTGTCCACCACAGAGTCCTCCTCAAAGTCGACTTTAATCAGGGCCGACATGGTCACCTCGAACAGCTTGTTGTTGTCGTTGTTGGAAACGTCGATGGCTCTCCTCTTTCTGCCGAAGCCTATTTGCCCGTTGCTACACTCGATCTGAAATATGGGGAACGATCCGGTGAGCGAAACGAAGTTTCGAAGAGCGAGAGTTCAAAGAGGAACAAGGCCCGTTTAATGGTGGCGCGCTGTGACACGAGAGGATTGACGTACCCCCTGGCACTTGTCCAAGCAGACGTTAACGGTACCGCGAAACTGAACGTAAGTGCTTTCTGGGAACTTGAAAGCTCGGAATTTCGCTGTCAGGAAGTCGCCGTCCACGGTGTTGAAGTTCTCGAACAGATACGGGTCCACGGAACAGCTGATGGTAAAAGAACAAAAATATTGAAATGTAGAATTCAGCTACCACGACCCCTCGTGATTTGTTCCGTTTCAATCGCGCGCTTATTGCTTAGAAAACCTCTCTTCCTTCCGACGCGATGTACAAGATCGATTCGCATAAGCGCGGATAATAACAGCAATTTCTTAAAGACCGTAACAGTGGTTGAAATCCAATTACCCGTTGATGATGATCGTTTCCTCCTGCGATTTGGTGTCAGTGACCAACATATAGGTAACCAGCAGCCCGTATACGGGCGCGGAGCCATTGTCCAGGAATATCTCCATCTGCAAAGGTGTGCCTGGGCTGACGTTCAGCTCTCCAGTGACGAGATTCCCACCTTGCCTGACGCCGACCCCCAATATCGGCACCGGTGCCGACTCGGAGATCTCTCCTCTGATGTCAATCACGCTATATACAGGAAGCGAAAGAGGCGCGCATTAAATTTTTTCTCCATGCGCAAGCGCAAAATAGAAAAAAAAAAACATTATTCACGATTGAGTCGTGAAACGGTTGTTAGATGCGTTTGAATACCGCGCGCGCAATTTGCGGGGGCAAAAAAGCGGCGAAACAAACGGCATCTCGGAACGAGTCGAATCTACATGATTCAGTGGACAATCAACTGTCTACGTAACCATTAACCCGTTTACCAGACGCAAGAACGTGGAAAACTGCTGATGAACCATGACCTGGGCTACTTTCGACAATCATCGAATCTTATCAACGACCCGAATCGCGTTTCTGCGGTTCGCAGACTCGTTTCCGTGGCGGAAAGAAAAAGTTCGCAGAGCTGGAAACGGTACCGGAATCAGGAGACGATGATGAAGGCGAAACAAAGCAATGGCAGCGACGAACGTTCCGTTCGGCGTTGAATATCCTCTTCTGCGCGCGATTCTAACCCACCTTCGATGCGAACGGACAATGATCGAGAAGTATTCGAGAAATCTCTGCTATTCTTACTATTCGATAGTCCCTCGATAATCGATTGATGCTGACAGCGATACTCAGCGCCATTCCATCGGTTTCGCGGAACCAGAAACGGTGATCAAGATTAAGAAAGGAATCTTATATCGCCCGATACCTTTGTATCAGTCACGCGAGATACCGCGCGATAATACGACAATGAAGATTTTACGGTTTCTCCTGTGCCGAGGGGCGATGTTCGACCATTTCAAGAATCCGCGGAACGGAGACGAACGCGGACCACGTTCGACTCGCGACGATAAATTAACGCTGCGGAACGGGGGGACCATGGAGCGAGCAAAAATTAGCCGCGTGTTTGGTACGACAGCGAGAGTCACGGAGAGTGTACTTGGGAAGAATGCCGTTTCGCGATGTGACTTTCGTCGACGGGAAACAGGAAGAGGATAACCCTGACAGCCGTGGCTGCGCCGTTCGCTGGCTAAAATTACGTTACGAGTTTACTGCCGCGGCCATCTACTGGTATGCAAAGCGAAGTTGTCTTTGGCTGTGATTTGTGGCAGATTGTTCGATAATCCCGTTCGATAATCGAATGTTGTATCCTACGTGACTATCGAAGGCGCGGGATAACATTTCGATGTTACTTTCAAATCAAGAAGGAGGACCGCCCACGAATCATAGTTCGGTAAGTTTTGAGGTTATGAGAGGTAGGTATGTCGTAAATCATCGAGAAAATCGAAAGCGATTGCGAGAGTGGAACGTAGAAAAGTCCAAGTCGGGTGAGTTTATTCAAACGAGGTTTATACAGACAGTTTAACGCCGAGAAACGCCATGGCCGCCTCGAAGTGGTCGTTAGTGTCTCTTAAGCGACATTTACATGTTCGAGGCAAACAAAAAGATCTCGTTGGATAGTCGCGCGCCAGCTGGAACGCTTTACAGGGAATATGCGTAGAATACGAATGACTCTGCGAAGCGAGTTTTATCGAGCAGAGAGAAAAAGGGGGGATGATTTTGTTAGAACCATTTGCGAGAGGTTAAAATTACGTTTCAGGTTCTTTAGCACCTGAATACATAGGTTACTGCAGATAAATGGCGGCTACGATAATTCATTTATGGCTTATTATCGAACAAATTAACCTTATCCCTTATTTGTTCAACAATTTTCTTAATTTTCAAAAAAGTTATTCACGGTAAGTAAAATAAACGATATTTTTTCGTTCTACAGGGGGAGCCGCCATGTTTCGAAGAGTGGAACGGACCAAAACGATCGAAGGACCGCAGGAACAACAAACCGTTAAAAACAACTAGTTGAATATTTTTTATCGTACAAAGCGTCGTATTATCCATGGTATGGCCGCTTTGGCCTCCTTATTCCTATACCGTTACTGTTTTCTATGCGTTGATACTGTTTCCTTTGCAATTATTTCGAAATTAGAGGTTACATTGAACGAGCCATTTGGAAATATATAATCTGAACCCAAGCCGGCTCGTCTTGCTCCAATTAAAGGGTGAACGAACGCACCAGCTTGTCAATAGTATATCAGTGCCGCGCGCATAAGTGTATATCACTATTTCCGTGGCTACGTTCCATTCGATAGACCGCGAGACTAACGTTCCCCTTTGATTAATCAGTTTTGCCACCTGTCAGGGCGATTGCGATTAATTGCTTGTTGCGAGCAAGCAACGAGCGTCTTGTTTGACCAGACACCATCTTATTTCACTGCAACCCCAGCATGGAAAGTTTCAACCACTTATTATAAATTATTGGAGAGTAAAATTCATGATACTGGATGTGAATTGTGGATGGATGAAAACAGGAATCGATTCAATCTACTTTCATCCATCTTCAGGCCTGAATTAATCATGAAATTGCTAAGTAATATTTAAATCTAACTCTTTAATTGATTCTTGTTTTATCCACAATTTGCTAATTTTATTATTGATTAGACAAAACAATTGTACTGCTCTCCTTTTTATATTTATCCTGCTTTTAATTCTACAAATATTGCTATGATCAACAAATAATTTTAGCTTAAAATATCTGTTGCAACTTCATCTAATTGTATGTATTGTACGATTCTTAAAATCTTTAATTATTCGATTACAAAATGCGACAAAGTTGAAGCGTTAACGTCTCGAAAGTTAACTCGGAACAGAGAAAGAGTCGATTCGAAATTCCGATTGAATTACAAAAGTCACCAATTTTCTATTCCATGCAAGCACCAAAGTTTCGAATAGAATTCCATCCATTACCCCAACATCATTACTACTCGAAGTCTATTAGCGGACGCTGTCCTTGATGAGAATACGCAACCGTTGCGCGGCCGCTTAGGCACGTATGCCAGCTGTTAGAAACGCGCCCGTGTAATTCACCTACCGTCGAATAGGAGCCACGATTCCTGCCTACAGATAATCTACGCGAAACTGTAAATGTAAACAAACGTCGACGCGCAAACGAGCACGCAATAGAATGATAGAGGACCGTCCTACCGGATAAACTCGGCGGGGCCCACGGACGCATAGCGGCGCGGAAAGTGAATATTAAGATGGAAGATGAACTCACTCGGGTTCTTGAAAACCTGCTGGCAGGACACTGCGCCGAACCGCTGTGTGATTCGTTGCGATCGAGATGCCTGGTTTCACGACGACTTCGGTGATAACACACTTCACGGTGAACGTGTGCTTGCTGGAATCCGCTGGCTCCTCCACTATTATTCGATGAAAATACACCTTCTGACCCTGTGTATCATTACACATGCACGCTGTAATTTTCTACGGGCCCGTGGTACCCTCGATCGGGCGGAAACAATGAGACGAGTCGCCACGACTTATCGTTTGCAATGAGTAAGTACACAGATCGATGCGTTCGTTCGAGCCTCTTTCGTTTGGGTTACCGGACTCGATTCTGACTCGCCTTAATCGAATACAACGCTCACAGAAAATTGCATCGTGTATTTTTCAAAGGAAAGTTCTATAAAATTTGTTACTCGTTGCGTATCCTTCTAACGTATCATTACGTACCATTCTGTATCATAATTTTGTGCATTTTGATACGCTGCGATTCAACGCGTAACAAGTGGATACGCACTTCGAAGATATTTAAATTTTACAGAAATTTCTTTGCGAAGAAACATCTTTTTAGGATAAACGCTGCGTGTAAAGGTTTACGTTCGCTCTCCTTCGAATTTCTTACGACCAATCGAGAGCTGAGCAGTTCTAGGGTTAGGTCAAGGCTCGAAGTACTCATCACTTTAATTGTTCCTTAAGTCGTAGCTATTCCGCGATTTTATCGGCCATCAGACTGGTAATTATGCCCTACCGTGACTTTGTTAACGACTCTCGTGATACCGCATCGCAACATGTCCTGTTCCAGGAGCGGCAATCGGAACGTGGCGACGCCGTTGCTCAACTGAGGTTTGCAGGCCTCGTCTGTAAAAGCAGACACGTATCAGCGTACAAAGTACGCGTGTACCTTCATCGCTTACCGCTTTCTTTACTCTCCACTGCCATGGGCAGTCGAGCGAATACTCTGTGGACAATGAAAACTCGATCTTTACCTGGAAAGTCCTTCATCTGTTGCAGATATATCCTCGCTTGTGGACTACTCCTCACGATGTCAACCTCCATCCACTGCTCCGAGCACCTCACTTTGCTTTGAACTGAAACCAGAAGACCAGAGTTTACTTCCGGACACGAGGAACGTATATATTGCCACTAAAAAATGTCAGGACACTTGCTTAATTGTAAATCGCGTGTACTGTACGTGTCCTCATACTTTTGTGTAACATCGTGTGAATCGGAGCACACTTGGCTATCAAACGTGTAACTTTTTTACTCCTTATTTGTAGGAAATTGCTCGACGAGGAACAATAGTAGATAACCACGAAGCAAAGGCAGATATTGAATATCCATGGTACAACGTTGCTGCGGTAGATGAGGAGATAGAATTGCGAAAGGAGGCAGAGAGCACGAGCGATGGGCGCAGAGGAAAAGAAGAAGCGGATTGGCGACGTAGCCGCAAACTAACTTGCAGTATACCACGGTAATTGCCCCATAAAGTAGTAAACGTACCGACCTTGAAAAGCGACCAGCTCAAGAGACCAACGCTGACGTACTTACCACTAAGCTCGACCCTCTTTATTCGCGGAACTCGACGATAGATACTTTCACCGTTCGCGACTAATGTCCTCGTGATGGTCTGAAACCACCCATTTACATCGCCGCAAACGTTTTACCAAACAGCGAGCAATTAAGAAATTGAAATTAGAGATGTCGATTTCACAGAATGATCGATTCTCTCCATGCTCGTATATTCGCGTCTCGCATTGGACTAACAGTATAGTCAAGCTTTCTATCGAATTAATAATAGTCGACTAAGTCTTTAATTGGGATGTACATGGTTGATTAACTCTGTAAAGCCCGAGGAACGATGGTAAATGATTTCACCCGGCAGCAGCCTTGTATACTTCGCCAGTAATATCGTGGATGTCGTTTGGTACATAATTCCTACGTTGATCTCGGCAACAAGCGCGATATCTCTACGGGACGTGGCGCACGCACTTCATAGTCAGCTACGTGGACCCAGTAATAACTCATGGTAAAGTATCATCGTCACGCGCGCAGCACGCCGTTAAGAAACGCGACGTACCTTCCACCGCGACGAGGGTACAGGCTCGAGAAAGTTTGACGAATATCCTAACGTGTCCACGTATCGTATCATCGTTCTACGTTAGCGCAGTGCAACTGGATGATACGAAACGATGCAACCCTCTGACCATATTGGTACGCGACGATGATACGACAGAAGGTCACGCAACGAGTGGACGCGCATTCTCCGACTATCGAGCGCTCAGATTGTCATGATAACACAACGACGTCTACCGCAAAGTCTGAACGTAGAATTTTCTTCAAAGGTTTCGTGACGCGTCACAATTTTCCATCAGGAAAGACGTCTACCCTCTCGTTTCCGTTTCCAGTTCAGATCTCACCTCTGACCCGTCGCGCGTCGTGACATTTCTGAACGATGAAACATTATCCGCGCAGCTCGTGTCCCCATGCTTATTCACGGTTGCCGCGCGTCCATCAGCTCGCGATTAACGCGCAAATTACGTGACTGCACATTATGTCACTTTCAAATAGCAGCCAGGGTTGGCGGTCGTTTCCATTAGCGAGTTTAAAGCGATTCTCCCTAGGCACCCAACCACCTGTACGATCCTCGAGCCATCTTTCAACGGAGGTCCGTGACCTTAAACTTCTTCTTCTTCTTTCTCTTCTTCTCCTCCTTCTTTCCGTCCCGTTCTTCTTCTCCTCTCCTTTTTGCATTTTCGACATCCGTTACGTTTTTGCCCTACCACTGGAGCTTCTTTTACTCGCTCCTCCTCCGGGTACTGGGTCCGAAGATTCCCAGCCCGACTGCCATGTCGAGAATCGTTCGAGTTTCTTCCTTTTCTTCGTTCTTGTCCATTCCTCTGCTCCCGCTTCTACACCTCTCTCTCTCTCTCCGTCTCATTCGCGTTTTGATCAGCGTCCTCGTAACGTCGCACAGTGTCCTCATCGCGAGAGATCCCGCGCCTCCTGTTTCTTCATCTTTTTTTCTCTCTCACTCTCTCCCACGTTCTTCGAGATGTCATTTATTTATCCCCCCTGTCAGACGCGCGAACGACTTCCCGTTTCAGTTTTTTCCCCCCTTTTTTCACCTCTGTCTTTAACCTCGTTCAGGGTCCTCCGAGAAGGGAGCGAGTTCTTCTTTTTTTTCGCGCGTTCCTCCGGTTCGGACACTCGGCGCCCATTGTCTTCGTAATTTATGCCGCCGATAGGGATCCGCTTTCGTTACCCGGTAATCGTTTCGTTCGAACGCCGTTGGTTCTCCCTTCCACGAACGATTCCTTGACGCCGCTAAGAGGGACTACGTGACCCTTGTACCTTTCTTCTTCGTTATTCTCGCCCTCTTCGGTCCCCGATCCCTTCCTGCGCTCTTTTCCGCCATTAAAACCGAGAACCACGCATCACCACGCTCTTTAAGAATTCCGCTCCTCTGCAACCTCCTTTTACCACCGCGTTTTACTTCCTCTTCTTTCTTCCCACCTCTCCTCACCCTTCTGCCTCTACCTGCTATCTTTGAAAGATTAAGATTCCAGATCAATTTAGGAACGAACGAAACGCAATGTATTTTTACATATGCACGATGATATCGTACCACGCTTCTCCGTCTGTACCCCTCGTTAATCGCTACACGGGGTCGATACAATTTTCTTCGCGCTTTACGCGTTCGTCCGTCAAACCGACGACAAAGCCAGCCTCTCATCTCTGATCCTCATCGATCGTGACTCGACGTCCACCGCAACACCTTTCCGCTCGTCTCTCCCTATTTCCCTCGTTAATTGCAACGCGCGCGTCTCATCGCCCCGATCGATACGATTTTCCGCACGCCTTACACCCGTCCGCCCGACGACAAAGCCAGCAACTCTGACCTCGTATTCTCTCCGATCGTGACTCAGCAACCGGTATCCCCCCGCGTCGATCCGCCGATAGAAGATCTTTGTTTCGACTCGAGATCCGACGTGGATAACGTGTATGATACGCTAAGGCAGATTCGTAGATCCGCAACAAGGTAAGCGGTCCCCTCGCCTCCCGCACCCTCCCTCGTCTGCCTTTATTCCTCGTGTTCCCGTCGACAACACGCGAGAGCCCAAGAAAGAGAAACGGTGACCGGTTTCACTGTCGATGGCAGACGTACGATGCATCGCTAATGCTTTTCTCTGGATCCGCGCCGGTATCCCCTGCCCGGAGGGTCTCACCTCTTCCGGTCTCCGTCTCTGTCCGCCGTGCCTTTCTTCGACTGTTCCGCGAAATTGCCAAGGAGCACGCAGGAATCGATGTAAATTACCGCTACGTACGACCGTAGAGGGGAATTACAATAATCTCGAGCCGTTACCGGAGGAGTGCTAAGGCGAGAGCTAGGGCAAGTAATTACGCGTCGTCTGCGGCGCAACGCGCGTCAGGTTGGGCGATTGCTACTGTTCGCGATCGAGGACGACTGCGTCGAGGGGGATAATCGGGGGCTGAGATCGAATCGTGTCGATTTAATCCGCCGAGATGTTGGACGCTGATACGCGAGATCCTTGGCGGTCGAGTGCGCTTTCGAATGTCTTTGCCCCGTGAACAGTTTTGACGCTTACGATCGCGGGGGGCTGTACAATATTTCCAAAGAGCGATTAATATTTATGAATTATAAATCAGGATACGGGCAAAAATAACCTTTATAGTTGCGCTGCAGCTAAGAGTTAAAAGATAACTAATTAATGCGTTAAAAGTGTGCAATTATGTAGATGGGGTATATGCGTAGAGTATGCCATAACTTTTGATGGCGTACAGATTTTATCTATGCAAGAAGCTCCTTCGAGACGTTCAGTATACTCCTTATTATTATAATTTTATACCCTCGCTTATTGTTATTAAAGTTTTTAGTCGACCACACCGCAGCAAAGTTCCGCGTCCGTTCGTTTCTGAGGATTAGAATTAATTAAAATTTCTTCGATGGCTAGAAGCGTTTGACTGCTGTCACGTGACCGTGGATTTCTCAACAAACGAACGGTGCATTCGACCCCATTTCCCTCGTAAGGCACGCGGCGACGCGGAAGGGTGGAAATCCGGTGCGGCGCCATTAACATTCGCGTTCCGTCGTCCGCGCGGTGTTAACTGTACCCGCAGCCAGACGCAGCCGGAGTCAAAAAGGGTAGCCTGTTGATCGTGTATGTCGTAAAAGACGGCGAAAAGATTAAAACCAGGAAAACAGTCGGAAATCTAAGCGGCCAGTAATTAAACCAGTCAATGACTGGTCGATAAATAGTTTGTAGCAAAGAAAATCAGCCGAGCAGGAAGCTCATGTGCACGTGGGCGTGTTTTCTGCACGCTGTTATCCATTTCGCGTGGATGTAGAGCAACTCGCGTGAGAAATCGATCGCACTTTGCAATTAGAGGCTTACCCACCAGCTAACAGAAGGAATCGTTTCATTTCGCCGACGAGAAATTAACCCCTCCGCGATAACCTTCTTTTTTTTTTTTTTAACAGATATACGAATACTGCTAATGTTATTCATGATTATTGAAAATTAATCTCCGTACTGATTATTAATTGTAAGAAGAAAATATTATTAATGGAGAAAATGACTTGAAAATGAATCGTTGTGAGATAGAATCTTTATGCAGATGCGCAAAGTCGTTATCTTCGCGGTTTCATGGTTCAAATAGAAACGTTAGGTTCTCGAAAAATCGTGGAACTCGTGGAAGAGTAAATTAGGGTCGATTAAACTTCCGAGACCGCAGTCACAGTGTCGTCCCACGATCTGCATCGTGACGCTGAACTAACAGCGATCGTTACACAGCGCGGCGATCGCATCGAACGGTACAAAGTCAGCAGGGGTGCAGCACCCCCCGTGGTTTCGTTCCAGCAATCGCGAAGACAGTTTTCGGAGACACCGCGTCTACCAAAGACGATCGTCACGATCGAGTTGGACACAGCCAGGTGAATAACGCCACGGTCGTTCCTTTAAGTCATTCCATTTTACCACTTCCGCTTCCAGGCATAGTGCACATCGCTCGATAAATCGATACGCTTTCGATATTACAGTTAGACCGCTGTCGATGCTAAGCGGGTTTCCAACGGCGCGACGTCGGTCGGGACCCGGAGATGAAGCGGTTTCGCGAATCGACGCGACGAAAAAGGAGCACGGGGGCCTTATCGTTGCACGATGCGTTACATCAGTTGGTAATTAAGAACGTGCGATATTAATTGCCACAATTTCCAAAGAGAACCGAGTAGCCGCGATACCACGACCCCCGTTAAGCGCAGCGTTAATTAAACAGTCGCCCACGTTTCCCCAGTTATGCAAATAAATTCGCCATTCGCGATCCACCGTCTCGTACTAATTCAAACGTCACTTATCTTTTTCTCTCGCTCTTTCTGCATAATTCAAGCACTTTTACATACAACAGCAGTCACTCGGCGATCTGTACGCGTCACCGCAAGTTATTTTCCCCGGGACGACGCAACAGTTGCGCGTGCTGCGTCCTACCGGGTGTTGGAATAGAAAAAGGCGAGCGTGCAATTTCCACTTCCGCTTAACTATTAACTATTGTAGGCGAGCGCCGTCACGTAGCACATCTGGCGAGTCCTCTCTCCTATTCTCTCCCCGCGATTTTTGTGCGACTGTGACGTGCGCGATTCCGTCCTGCCCGTGGCTGAACGTAGATTCCGAACGGTCCTTTTTCCCTCGCTTACTTGCCGCCGGCAATCGCGACTCTATTGTCGCTTTTTACTGCCTACCGTTTTTGACGCCAACGACTTCTTGCGATATCTGGTATATCGCCGCTGCGATGCCAGGGAACGAGCGCCATTAGAATTCCTGGCCGCCATATCTGACGGGATGCTCGCGCGTGATGGCGGCAAAAAAGAAACATACAAAAAAAAAAGGGGAAATTTAAACACCGCGGGCCGAAATAAGACGAAAATCGAGAATAACGAGGTTCCGTTTTTTGGCGCGGAGCAACGACTTGGAGCACCTGTCGAGCGAGCGCGCATTAACGTCCGTTTAAAGCGCACCATATGTCATACTATCTAGCGATAGACTCTATTAGCGCGCCACTTGACAGGTTCGTCAAGACCAAAAAAGTGCGATTCAGTTATTCCGAACCTGCACCGATTCAGCTTTGAAATTTTCCATCAACAGCCAACCGAGCGCACTCCCTGCGCTCTCCCTGTATCCGCGGCAACTCCAATTATTCGTAATTACCGAATCAACGCGTCCCGATATTGAAAGGAAGCATCGCGCGAGATGCTTTAACGATACGCGCGTAGATCGCATCGTTTGCAGATATCTGGTTTAATGAAGACCAGGAGGAGGCCGTGTTACGACCGTCTAACGAAACCGTCGACGTTTCCCAGCTTAGCGTTGCAACGGGTGCGTAACAGGATCGAAAGTTGGTAATCGATGCGAGGCAGGTTGACCGCGAGAATGATAAAAGAGGAGCGGACTGGTTAACGGTGATTTCATTCCGGTTCCTTGCACCGGGCCACGACGATGCAACGGGCTGCCAGCGGTAAATCACTGATCATCGGTGGATCATTAGCGGTCGTCGATTCCGTCGATAGGACCAGGACGAGAGGGGATCGTCTTCGTAACGGCGCAGGGACCGCCTAAACGTCGACCGTAACGATCGATATCGGGCTACCGCTTATGCCCGTACGAAATCCACGACGCTGAACTTCTGGAAGCTCGCTGATCTTATCCGAGCGCGGTTTCTTCGGATGTTGGCTGAACATTGCGTAACCGAAAGTAAGAAACCGGTTCGGAAGATGAACAGGCAGTCTGGACGGAGGAAAAGTTAAGTGATTCTTCCTTAATCGTATCGGGCATGCAAAGGAGTTCATCATTCGATAAATTGCCGGTGAAATTCCGCTGGGAGATCGGCGTGAAGCGGAGAGGGCCACGGGATGGAATCCCAACCACGCGTTTCGCTATTTTCTGCCTCGTATCGGTGGTTAAACGATGCTGCGGGGCACGATCCCCGACTGACGCGTTGAAGCGTCGCAATGGGTGTAAATGGACACGTAGCGCTCATCGTGACTGAAGCGTCGACTAAGCGCTGGTTTATCGTGCGATACGGAAGGACTTCTAAATGACGCTCTGGTGACATTAAAGCTACGAAAATGAACCAGTAGATCGTACGAGACCATTGCTGGACTCGTTTTGCATCGAACGCATCGGAGAAACAAGGAGAAACTGGGAAATTCAAGCGGAGACACGAGGGAGAGACAGGGAGAGCCAGAAACTGCAGCAGGGAGATCCCAAGATGTCCTCGAACGGAACGCTGCTATAATCGATCGCGAGGAGCCAGGTAAACAGCTCTACTATCCATCGCTGGGATACGAGCAAATCGTGGGCAAACGATCGACTCGAAGATCGAGCTAACCTTGGAATTCGGTGATACGCGATGTATCGCGATGCTGTTCGCCCCTGGCGCTCGTAATCGATTGCGCGGAAGCGGTCGATCGTGCGTCGCATATAGAAGCCAGCCATCTACATGCTGACACGAGCACCTCGAATCACAGAAATCCTAGGGAAATTGTGTCTCTGGAATACAGACGAGTTTCTTATCGACACGCGTTCGAACTACAGAAACAGAAGAAAATGAGGAGATCCCGATGAACCGATAACGCTAGTACGCGCATCGTTTCGAGATTGCATTCAATTTAACTCGTTTTCGCGTAAGTCTCGAGGAGAGAGAGACAGAGGAGGCGCTGTCGATTCGTTTTCACGATTCGAAGAAATAATTGTCCAGGCACGAGGATGCAAATGACAGCGGGGGATTGGTCGCCGGCAAGGGTCAGTCACGAAACACATGCGGCGCAAGGAGCAAGGTGCATCAGCGCGCGCCAAATGCAGAATGAATAATTTATCATGGCGGCGATCCGTGCACGAATTATGCGCGTACCCGGCGATTACCGTTATGCACATTTTCGGTAATCTGGTGGACGATTAAATCGCCGATCCGCGGCGGCACGATTATTTAAACAATTTTACGCCTCGGATCGCCGGTGCATAAGACCATAAGACGTTCACACGCGTCGTTACGTCGCCGTTCCACGTACGAAATGTCCCAATAACTGAGTCCATGTTTCACCGTTCAATCTATCGCACCTTAATTTCCTGCCACATTTAATTGCCAATATAAAATATCAAGCAAATTTACAGTGATACAACTTTTGATTAAAAGGTGCAACTGTGAATTCTTTTGAAGAGACGAAAGACTGAAAATCGAAACTTCCTAATGCATACCAGAAGCAGAACGCTGATGATTCGCAACATAAATTTCCACGATAAACGCGCGTATTCTTATATTCCGCGGATCTCCATAGTAAATCTCCCTGTCTGCTCCATAACTCACTGAAACACCACTCTGTATAATACCCACGCGAAACGTAACGAGCGGCGTCGATTTTTCAGCGGAGGCATCCACGGCATTCTTTCGACGATCGCGATTTCAACAGGGTCAGAGATTCCTTAATTACCACCGACGCGTAACGGAATCTCATCTCCGACGAACGATCACGTTCTTTTTTTTTCTTCTTTTTTTTTTTTCGTTGTTCCGTTGCTCGCCTGTGGAAAGAGAAAACGGATCGGGCGCCGATGAAACCGTACATCGTATAACGCGCGCAATGTCATGGTAATAAGTCTCTTTCACGCGAGATGGGAACGTTGTAAAGTTGTTCCGCGGTGGAGGATAATCCTTTGTCGTCCAAAGAGACTTCCTCGCGCTGTCATTGTCGCGATATCGAATCGGGCTGGATCTATCTCCAAGCGACTTCCGGCACGCTTTATTATCCAGACTTTGTGGTGCTCTCGACCCCGGCACGGAATACATTTTCCAGAGGATACTCGCGGACTTATCTGATCGGTGGATTTAATTGTTTCCTCGAGTTCGTCCTTTCCTCGTTGATTCCACGACGTCCCTAGCCTCTCGCGTCTGCGCCGTTCGTTCATTTTCTTTTTTTTTTTTTCTAATCCACAAATGCTGTTTAGTTCCAAAAGTTAACACGCGCTTATATCTGTATAATTTTATGAAATTTGAGGCTGTTCTCGCGCCCAATCTTAGGGAGAGCCAAGGAGAGACAAGGGTAATAATTGTTTGTAAAACTACCAGGAAGAGTAACTCTTCTTGTTAAAAAATTGTTCAATTCTTGGAAAAGAAGACATTTTCCAGCGTACCACTTTTGTAAGGTGATTTACAGAGGGAAGTTAAACTTCTTCTCTGTTCCAATCTTATCAAATTTATAGCCTGTGATATCAGCGGCGGAACAGTGGAATTTTCTGATACATTTACCAGTCTGAACGAGCAGACGCTCGCGGATGATGCTCATCCGGAAAGCTGCGCATGGCTTTCAGCCTCGACAACGCGCTCGCGGAGGAACGCGCGGCGGTGCACACTCGAAATAGGCTTTTTGCATCCACGCTAATGCGTCGCTCGTAAGCTGGAAGTCGTCAAAACATCCAGTATTCACCGCGACTATCCTCGCAGCGCGAACGAGCAGCGTCACGCTCGGCAATCTGGCTAATTGCCCGCTAATAAATTCAAACGAGACAGGCCGTGGCTTCTCTCTCAATCAATCGGCTCGCGGATCGGTTTTTACGCGAGGGGAAACACTGTAATCGCGCTCGCTCGTCACAATCCATCACACGCTGCGCCGGCACATTGTTCCCAGTGGTCCACGAGTCGTGAATTTGCACGGACGCGGCTCATTAACGACCGTTATAATCGTTCTCTCGCGATTCCTCATTAATTGGATGGCGAAGATAAGAAGGGATAGTTTGGTTAACCAGCCGTTTCATTGCCGTTAGTTTACAGCCTGTGTCGCCTCTTTTTATACCGTTCTCGCTCTCGTATCTGATCGAGGAAATCCTCGCGTGCTTCCTTTTTTTTTTTTCTCCCCTCCTCTCCCTCCTCGCTTTGTGAAGCGTTCGCGCGCAGAGCAGGACTTTCGCCTGTGTGTTTCCAGTTTTATTACATCAAGATCGGCCATTCCAGTCGCGTTATGGCACTTCCTCTCGAACGCCACCGTAATTATCACGTTCGTTAACATTAATTCCTCATTAATCTCGATTTTCTTCGTGAACCGTGCGCCCGATCTCCTCCAGCCGAGGTTAACCCACGATCGGTTTATTAATGTTTCCCCGATCGTAACGTTTCTGGTTTGCTCGGCCGCTCAGAACCGTAAACTTGAAGCGAAACTATCGATTCGCAGCGTGTTTTCGTCTAAAACTTCCGCGATATTTCAATCGTATCAACGCGGAGCGCGTCTTGATACGCGACGATGCAACGCTGCCATCCGCGACGATACAGGACTGTGATACGCAACGTGGATACGCAACAAGTGGACGCGCAACGTTATATACACGGGAAGAATCGGTTTCTATCGAAGCCGGAAGATATTTGTACGCTGCCAAAGGACGTTAAATACGAACCAGCGCCACGTTGAAGAGCGAATCGCGTTCTCCAAGTCTGTTGCTCGAGGCCACTGTCAACCTAAATGGGAATGCCACCTCTGCTCGATGAATTACGAATGACTGGTCGGTTTTTGGAAATAACGGGGACCATCGAGAGGGCCGGTGAAATGATTAATGACCAGCTGAGTGCGTGAACCAAGCCAATAACGACGCACACGCGCGTGCAAGGTGCTCTCTCACGTTCGTTCGGTCATTATCAGTCGCGAAAACGAGCGGTTGCGGTGGTTGCCGAGGTGGATCTAGCGCTGGTAATGAGACGGACCGACAGGGTAAGCGATTGTTCGAGCAAAGCGACGAAAACGAATCGACGGGACGAATTTATGGAGGACGAAACTGAGGGTGGCTCATTGGTGCGAAGAAAAACGCGACGAGAAACGCAGGTTTGTACGCGATGCGAGACCAAACCGATCGAAATTACGCGTAGGACGCGTAGATCCGGTGGATGGGAATCCTTGAAGCTGAACCACCGAACTCGCTGAACGCGTTTCACCTTTCTGGGCCCACGATGTGTAAGTCCAGTCTGATAGAAGAACGACATCCAAGAAAACAGCTACTTTATAGCCTCTGGCTATTTAATTGGACCGTTTTCGAATCATTCCAGTTACCATTCGCGAACCATTTCGATATCTTACATATCGCAATCAAAATTGGAGGAACCTAATCTTTGTAAATACGAAAGATTCAAAAAATTGTGAACGATCTTGACTCGATAAGACTGGTGGACAAAGGAGGCGTGAAACATGGCCACGAGATTGACTGAGTAGGAGGCCAGCGTGTTCTTTACGTGTCAATCGTCGCTCGACGGTCTCGCAAGAAGATACTCCCTGCCTAAAACGGAGGCGAGGTACCGATGAGAGAGATTTTTGCCGCGAGGCCTCACCTTCGTGGGGCTTATACGGTATCGGGGGACGAAAGACAGGAATTCGCCCGTGGGTGCTCCTGTCTGTTCGTCGTCTCCACACGCACAACGTGCCCACGCATTCGCGGTGACACGACACGCGTGCACCGCGAGTGGTCCGACCGGTATCCGCCATATTTGGCTGGAGGGACAGCCGCGTGAACTACAGAGGCGCAGATATCCACCAAAATCGAGAGGTCGCCAATGATATCAATCGAAAAATCTGGCTAACGAAAACCATGAGTTAATAACCATGGATGACCACTCAGATCAAGGTCAAAACAATCCCCATTTTGTCTGAATTCTGTTTCTTGTCGAAAGGAGCACCCTTTCTAGACTGCAGCATCCTTTTGTTTAAATTGAGAAAGAAGAATACTTGACAACAACGCCTCAAGGTGAAAACAACTCTCATTTTGTCTGAATTCTGTTTCTTGGCGAAAGGAGCACCATTTCTATCCTGCAACACCATGTTTTTAAATTGAGAAGAAGGAATATTTGACAAATGTTTTCACTCCTCAGGATTGGACAACGCCTAGTTCCATCGTTTTCGCATTTTTCACTGAACGACCGTTGCATAAATTCCGAATACCCGCGATGGAGCGTTAACAAGTATCTTCGACTGTTCAGGAATCTAACGGCCGGTTTTCAGTAAAACTTTCCACGGTGAATAACATTTACGACGGGATAACCCTGGTCAGTATGGCGCGCGGTGTCGAAGAGGCGAACGGGAGAAGAATGGACGGCACGGTCGTTCCATCAACGGGTCCGTCACACGTGCAACGTGGACATAAACGTAAACGATTCCGTGTCAAAGATCACGATCCTACGGGTGATCGTTTCCTCCAAGAAGCTAGGCGCGTTAACCACGGATCCGTCGTCGAACCGTAAATTTGAACGGTCCTCGAGCGAGAAACTAGCGTCCAGCCAAGACCCAGTTCCACTCTTCCGTTGGAGAAATAGTGGAAAAAAGTTCCTGTCGATCGTGAACCTGAACTGTTCATTAAAAGGACGGATACGACGTCGAACGACGATGTAATCTCGATTAACAAATGGTTCGATCCTCCCGTAACAGATTCATTCGAGATTCCAGTCTCTATGGCATATAATCAGTTTTTTATAGATCGTTTATCAGCAGCGCAGAAAAAAAAATTAATAATTCGATTTTACGAGCGCCGTCTGATAAAAGCTATTAGTCCAGAGGAAGCGGTCGAATGATCGATCGATCGACATCTGAACCATCTAAGGAGATCCACGGATCGAGCTGCCGATCTGGAATTCTTGGAGCTCGTTTAAATTTCAAACTGGATCGATGACGAGGCTCGCAGGAATAATTCGATGCTCCAAATCGGACAACTCTCATTAGCAGCGTGGAACGAATTACCTCGTGATACAGGAGTCCCGTTTGCGAGTGCTTCTCTCATTTGCTTCATCCGCGCATCCATGCTAATTTAAAAGCAAAAGTGATTCGAATGCTAAATCGATCGTACAAAAATCCCGATAATTTTCCAACGTCCATTATCGACGAGTGTCATTCAACACGGTTTTGAAATGAGACGAGTCAAACGCGATGCGTTCTACCATTCGTTTAACACGATCGTCCATGGTGGTCTCCGGTAAAAATCGATGAAAATCGATCGCGCGGCGGATCGATTTGCTGAAAACCGGAGTGCCGCTCTTTTTAAGCCTTTCCACCGCTCTCCTCGGCGATGTCCAACGTCCGCGCAGATTGGCAACCGGTTTTCCTATGGCCTCTCCCAGCCGATTCCTCACTCCCACTCTGACTACCGCCAACCGATTCCCATTCCACCTTCTCGCATTCTCAGCATCCTCCATCAGGGCCGCGGCGTTATCCCTCGTCCTCTCTTCCCTCGTCCTACCCCGCGACGTTTGCTTTTACCTTTCGATGGAAATGCCACGCGTTTGTCACGCCGGATGTTACGCGACTGGTACCGCGAGCCCTTCCTGTGACGAATCTCGGAGTACAACGCGTCGACCACGGCTGTTACCACCGCTTTAATCAACAGTTTATCCGCGCTCGAAACGGCCATTTGTTAGACCATCGTTTCGTTCATCGCCGCGTTTCTTTGATCTTATTTTTATTTCGCGCGATTTATGTTAACGGAGCTGTGATTTCGCTGCGTGACACTATGCTTCTGTTTCCTTTTTTATTAACCTTTTGCACTCGAATGACCCCTCTGAGGGGATATCAGCATTGATTAGCGATTACGTGATTTGAACTTATTTTGTCGCAGCTTTATGAGAGACGCGTGGTTCTCGGACGTTTTCTGTTGAAGAGGAAATTTTCTATTACTGGAAGGCGTTAACAATAGGAACTATTGCTATACACCAACCATTGCTAACATAGCAGCTTAAAATATTGCTCAAAGTTTGCTATTTTAGCTGTTCAAGAATGAGCTGAGTGCAAAGAGCAATTAATCAGTTATTTAGTCAGATTTTGATAATGAAGAACGTAAATTCTATTTACAGAATTGTACTTTTAACTGCAATCATTCATACGTAATGTATAGTTTGGAGAAAGTTTTTAAGCTGAAATTGGTCGGGAATGTTTATTTCTTTAGAAGCGTGGTTTAGTCGAACTCCGAGCGACAGCCCACGTGATTCACTTTTCCGCGAACGCTCATTTTGTATACAAGGTGAGCGGTCGATCGCGAGGCGACGCCTCGCAATTAAATGCGACGCGACCTCGGACTCTGTCGCACGCACGTCGCTGCAAGCCTCGCGTCCCCTCAATTTTCTTCTCTCTTTAGCCGTATCCATTCACCACGATTCGAACCAGGTTCTCTATTTCTACGCCTACACCACCGACCCATCCTTGGTATGTATTCTAATTATTTCCCTTAAACGATCTTCTCGATCCATAATGGCGGCCAATAGAATTACATCAATGTGTACTTAATGACGCTGTTCGTCGAATGCGTGAATACATCGCAATGCAAACTTTACAACAAGCTCTTCCTTTTTCTGTTTTACGTTAAACACAGCTGATTACTGTTTGTTTGGTTATTCTGTTTTCTTCAAAGTGAATATACGAAAGTTACCATATTTCTAATGTTTCTCAACCTTAAGATTTTTAAAAATTAAAGCGTTCTAGACAAATTTCTTTTTTCTAGGAGAGATTCGACAATTTTCGCGACGTTCGATCGCACGATGGAAACCACGAGGATCGCCGTCTAATCTCGCCACAGCCTGCTGTCCAGCCACTTTATATTAATCGTGCAACACGATTTAGTCCGCGATCGAACGCGTTTCTTGCGTTACGCCTCAAGTTTTCATTTCCTTTTACTTGGAACCTTCGACCACAAGAGAGGATATTGAATCCACGGGTTGAGGCGGTTTCTTCGCAGATTTCCTCGTTTCGAATAACGACGCGCAGTTTGCATTTTTACGGAAACCCTTTCCAGTGCGCGCCGTGCTAGAAATTCTATTCCCACGGCGTGACCAAGAAACGACGCACTCCTCCCACGTCTGTCTTCGAGGAGAAATAAAAAGACTCGGAGCCCATTATCCTCGACGAAGCCCAACGAAATGCACGACGACGAAAGCGTTCCAGTTGGGTCGAATTTCACCTTCCATTTCCTCGATTCTCCACGTGCCTCGAATTCGAGAGCAGCAAGGACAGAAGAATGGAATACAAACAGCAGTATCGTCTTCTTGCCTCCGTTAAATCGCCGTGGACTCGTTCCATATGCGAGAGGCAAGGTGAACGAGTCCTACGAAGACCCTTCGGTGCGTCCAGCACTAAACCTGCCTTCGAGAATCCGACGGAGCGGTGGATTTTCGAGACAGAAAGGAGTCACGGAGCAGGCTTCCACACGAAGCGTGGAAAATCACTTTCCTGTCCGCGTTCCCTTTCTTTCGCGTGATGGAAGGAATCCTCGCGAGGCGGCTTCGACTGCGACTGGTTAGAATTTCGTTGACGGTGAAAATCGAACGAACGAGGGACTGTCGAACCTTCTGAAAACCGCGCGATCGACGGTAAGAAACGCATTTACCGGCAGGAAGCGATCGAGAGCCGCTCGCCTCTCGTTTGATTATGCAAAAACTTCGCGGCACTAAATCAAACCGCGACCTCGCGGCCATTGCGGTGCAATTAATTCGATACCGATGCATCCGCGATGCACGACGCCTAGCTTTCGCCGCGGAGACGAACAGCGTCGCGGTTCGCGTGCAATCGGGAATGGATAATGAAGGAGGTCACGTGATTCATCGGACGTCGTCATTGTTCGAATGACGCAAGCTTCGATTCTCATGATTATATTGGCATCCTTGCGCAACTCAACGCCGCTTTCTCCCTTACGACAGCTGGACCCGCTGGTTTCTCGCGGACCGAGAAACCCAACAATTCGTTCGCGACTCCTTCGCTCCTTCGAAACTGGAATCGCGCTGCGACCTCCGCCGTGCCGCGTTTCCGTTAACCTCGCCAGAAAACAGTACAATTACCCTAATCACAGCACCAAGCGAGAACGGGCACGTCGTTTCGCGCAACGTTCAACGCGAGGAGGAAAAGAACGCAGCCGCGAGATCCACGGGAGCATCGGAACGGCGAGGTCGCCGCGCAATGGACGAGCCAGAGTGAACGTCCGTCGGCCTTGAGCCACGCCATCCGCTCTCCACGTGACGTTTCGCGAGCACGAAAAATTCGGAACGCGTCCCATTTTCCCCGGGGGAAACGCGGCCGCAGGGTTCGAAAACGATAAAACCATGCTCACCGTTCGCTCGCGCGGCCCCTAGGACGCATATCCAGCAAAGAACCAGTCTCCAGGATCCGGTCTCCATGTTCTCGCTCGCCTGCTGGACGTCCGGAGCGCGAATTTAGACGGGGAAAGGTGACACTAGGGAGGGCGAGGACGGGAGGGAAACGTAGGGACAGAGGAAAGGGGAGGCGGGAAGAAAGGGACGAGACACGGTGGATTTCGATCTAGCCGTGGAAATGTCTCATTTATGAGGATTGTCGCGCTCGTCGTGGGTCACCGTTGTCGGGGTCCCAGCACGATTCTGGAGCACTTTTTCGGCTGGTTCGTCGTCCGTTGGGTGGACACGGTCACGCGGTACACGAATCTCGACGGTGCACCCGAAAACGCAGGGTAGCTGGGGAGGAAAGCCGGGGAGAGACGCCGCGACGCAATCCGTGCTCGAGTTGTTCCCCGTGCGAGTACGCGAGAGACACTGACGGGCCCGCGCCACTGGCGGGAGAGTTCGAACTACAGACCGGCACGTATATCGGACCCACGGACCGCGCAGCCGGACGTCGACGCGGAACGGGGCAACATCTTTTTAACGGCGCGCACGTGAGATCCGTCCGCCTGTACATTATGCAGCAGGTACCCACCTCGTTGCTGATACCAGCCTTTTTTTTGTCTTCCAGCTAGATACTTGGATCTATGTGCTGGCGATTCAAAGGCGAATTAAAAGGGATCGAAGTAACCGAGTGCATTTTGATCTGACTTGGTTGTAGAAGAAAGCGATGCATGATTCTTGGGAAAGTTTTTAAAAGTTATTTGAAAGAGCTATTGGAAATGCAAGCCTTTCTTTTTCTAAGTAGATCCTTGGGTCTATGTTCTGGCGATCCAAAGGCGAATTAAGAGGGATCGAAGTAACCGAGTGCATTTTGGTCTGACTTGGTTGCAGAAGAAAGCGATGCATGATTCTTGGGAATGTTTTTAAAAGATATTTGAAAGAGCTATTGGAAATGCAAGCCTTTCTTTTCCAGATAGATTCTTGGATCTATGTTCTGGCGATCCAAGCGTGAAATAAATAATATCCAGGATTTATTCCCTAACATAAGATTCATTTTTGTTTCTACGTTGACATATGAAATAGTCCAGAACCTCAGCTGTGATTAGTTTCAACCAATTTAGACTCCATACTAATTCAAATTTCCACTTTTTCAGGGACGAGAGGCGAGGTTTTCGAAAGTCCAAACAACGAGCTCGCTTTCACGACACCGCCTTTCGAGGATCACGAGAGAGTCCAGCGAGAACGCGAAGTGGGTGTTGCGGAGGCTGCAGCAGTTTCGTCCTGATTGGTATGTAGATCGATCGACGCGGCAGGATCGATGGGAACGATCCTCGAAGAGGGGTCCAGCTCTCCTCCCACGGCCGCTCACCCGCGGACTTAACGAGCCCCGCATTTTGGGCCCGATAAACGGGCCAATATTTCACATCCGACGTGTTTATGTTGCCTGCGAGATCCGAGTCGCGTATCTGGAAAGCCAAGTCTAAATGGTGTACCCAGGGTGTCGTGGCCGTTCTTTTTTCGCGAGCGAATACCCTGGTCGCCTGACCGTAGGCGTGCGGTCGAACGAGACACTCGCGCTGGGCCTTACATGGATCCGCGGTGAGTCACTGCCCAAAGTGGACTATGCAAATGCGCTCGTCCACCGTCGTAGGACCGGTCGTGTCTGTTTACCGCGCTAAATCTCCCGCTGGTGATCTCCCAGGGCCCTTTTTGATTCTATTTATAAACCGGCCCGCGGTCCCACGGACCGGAACAGGTAATTGGAAATCAATACGCTCTTCTCGCGGGGCGCTGCTCCGCGGGCGAGGAGAGGATCGATGATTTATAGGTGGACGGTCGTTGATCGGTAATTAATTATTGCATTAGCAGTCGCGTCCGAACGGAACCGTCCGGGGGAAGACGCTCGTCTCGCTCCGAGCGGGAGGAAGGGGACCCGCTCCTCGCATAAATTTATTCAGGCGAAACAGCCTTGGGGCCTTACGGCCCGGCCGAGGCCAGACAAACGGATGTCTGCCCCTCGCGCAGACGCCTGCCCGGCCGTGGCTCGCTCGTCGACGCTCGTGAACGCTCGTGAACGCTCGTACGGTACCCGGGCCCGACGACGCGTACCCCTGGGCCCCTCCGGGTGAAAGTGTCCATGGATTTCGTAACGAGCGAGCCGGCTCGATTGCGATTACGCTCGCACGACGAGAAATCGTTTGGCTTCGTTTAACGACCGCCACGGTCCGATGCTAATTGGGGCCCCTGCCAATGGTAAACGGAAAAATTCGATAATTAAAGAGATGCCTCCGGGGGCTGCTACGTTTCCGGTAACGCGTACCAATGATCCATGCGTGGACCGTCTCGCGGTTAATAACGTTTGGCGAGGCTGTTTTTGGAGGGGGTGGAACTGGGGTGGAACGAAAGGGTTGGGACGACATTCTTAATGGATCTTCAATACGCAGAGACGATTATTACTATTGTCCGCTTCCATTTTCATTGACAAACTTGTAAATGTGTAAATGCGCTTTACGTCTTAAAAAAATGGCACAGACCAGCCCTTCATCATTCGATTTACCCAGAAGCAACGATCTGAGTATTCCTCCTCGTCTGGAATATTCAGTTTCGAGCAAACCCACCAACCTGATGATGCGCAGCAAGAAAAAAGCCGCTTCTCTTTCCGCGCAGACTCGATAATGATCGAAACACATCGCGCGTACGTCGATCCGGGGTCCCGTTAATCGTCAACGAGACAGGATAGGCACGTACCTTTGTAGCCGGCGAATTTTTCCGCGATCGAGCGGACGCAGCAGCCTCTGGCCGCCTGTCGATCGATCGGGCGCGTCCCGCAGGAAGCCGAGGGCTGAAATCTGTCGCGTGGACGATCGACGCCGGTGGCCATTAATCTTCGCGGCGGAGGATCAGCGCCGCGGAAGCGACAACTTCCACGGGACCTCAGCCTCATTAGAAAGCCTTTGAGCCGTTCCTCTTCCTCCGGGATAACCGCGGATGCTAATTATAAACCGCGTAGCATAATGAAATCGTGTTAGTCAGCGCGGATCGCGAGCACGCTCGACTTCCTTGAGAACTTTTTCAGCAGCGACCCCTGAAAGGCGAGACGCGCGCCTTTATTAGCCGCGGGACAACGCTAGGCACCTCGTGGGATTAGCCGACTAATGTTATTAAGACAAATTGTCCGCTAATCGTCGCGACCTCTTAGCTAGTTAACGATCGCGAATCACTTGCCGCCATTCTCCGTGTCTAGTCGCTCGGTTCTTTCGATCCTGTCGATGGATGTTCACACCAGTAATTGGCTCGAACTACCGTTTTGTTTTTGTTTTTAATATTGCATATAGGAAGTAATTTTGTTAATTTATAGTACCATTGGGTCTAGTTAATATTTAATTTGGTGTACTAATGTTATTAAGACAAATTGTTCGCTAATCGTCAGGACCTCTTAGCTAGCTAACGATCGCCGATCACTTGCCGCTATTCTTCGTGTCTAATCGCCCTCTTCTTTCGATCCTGTCGATGGCTGTTCACACCAGTAATTGGCTCGAACTACCGTTTTGTTTTTGTTTTTAATATTGCATATAGGAAGTAATTTTGTTAATTTATAGTACCATTGGGTCTAGTTAATGCTTAATTGACATTGATTGATTTACCAAGGTTGATTAGCATTTTAACGTTAATGTTGTTAATATTTATAGTATCATTCTATATAGGAAGTCATTTTGTTAATTTGGGGTACCATTGGGTCTCGTTAATGTTTAATTTGATATGCTGATGGATATTGGTTGATTAACATTTTAAAATTCTTGTTGCTCTGATCTTCGTTATACGAACTCTTCTGTTACTCGACGTGAAACAGGAAGAGAACAGTACTAAGAAATCCTGTCTGGTCAAAGGTCTCGAACAGATTGAGGTAACGAACCACCTGCATGCGAAAGATGATAAATGTCCTAAAACCACTGTACACTGGTTTCGACCAACTGTTTATTTAAGTCTCTTTCATCTTCGCCGACATTTTGGTGGATAAAAAACGTGACTTTTTATGTATGTAATATACTATTTAACATAAGTTCTTTTCAACGCTTTTTTTATTCTTCTTCTACGTATTCTTCCTCTTCATTACAGTTTATAACTGTCGCTCAAGACTAGAACGACTACTTTTAGTAATTTTTCATAGAAATTTTATAAATTTAAGAAGAAGAAGACCACTTTTTTAGGAAGAAATTTTACTAAATATTCATAAAAAGTATGTGTAAAAAATTATTCATGGATATACATATAGATACTTATTAAAAAAATACTGCAAACATAAAGAAATCATCCCTTACACATATTTTTTACGAACTATCATTTTATCTCAATTATCAATAATTCTACTATTAAAGTAAATGCAATTTACAGAACATTCTATCACCCTGAATCAAAATCCAAAGAGTTCTAATACTCAAAACGAAGACAGCAAAGTTATTTCAAATTCTCTCTCTTTTCTTCCTTTCTTTCCCTCTCTCTTATTTCTTCTCTCCATCTTGAAAGACACATAAAACCAATATTCAAATATTGCATCTCTGAGAGTCCATTTCGAATTGCAAATGAAAACCGTCAACAGCTACCGCCACAGAAGTCAGCGTCCTGACCAGATAAAAAAAAAAAACGTGGAACCAGCAGCATTATTCGTTCGCTAGCATATATATATTTTACAAAAATAAATACACGACGCTCAACGCCCAAGCCTACTTGTTAAGACACAACCTATGTACAGCCACGATCTACGCCGCGACATCGATTACGCTCTGCGAGGGAAATAAAGTCGCGCGAAAGATCCGACGCGACGTCGCGGCGTCCTCCACTTCCGTCGTCACGCCAGGACACCGAAAGACACGGCGATTAGGATCAGGAACAGGTTCCCTGTGAACCTCGACGACAAGTCGAACGCGTGCTGCCCCAGAATCTTGCACTGGGAGCTACGGAAGTGCTTCACGTTCCCCTCAGAGTCCCTCGCGAGGACGCACAGCTCGTACTTCGTGTTCGAGTCTTGCGGGTCCTGGATCTTGAAGGATCTCTCGCTGTAGACGAGGTCTTTCTCAATGGCCGACTTACTGCTGCCGGATTCGCGTACCACTATGTAGAAATCGCCGATATCTTCGCGCGAGGTCACATACCAAGTCGCTTTCCAAGTCTTGTCCTCCTCGTTGCTGTGAATCAGAATTT
This sequence comes from Xylocopa violacea, assembly GCA_963969225.1. Lineage (NCBI taxonomy): Eukaryota > Metazoa > Arthropoda > Insecta > Hymenoptera > Apidae > Xylocopa > Xylocopa violacea. Next base: position 31,795,705 of record CAXAJV010000004.1, read on the forward strand.
ACGCGGTTAGAAATTGTGAATGGTAAATTGATTAGTCGAACAGTCTTATTTTTTTCTAAACGAAGGTCATAATCTATGGTAGCGAGATTATCAAAGCTTATAGTGGCTGTTGAAAGGTGAATTTTAAAATTTCTTATTCACTTTTTAGGTGCACTTACTACTCGATATTTCGATACTTCACGTCTGGAGTGATGTCGAACTCCTCGTACTCGTTCACCTCGCTCTCACCGCATCCTGTAAGGTCCTCCGTTACTTCCGTTAGGCGTTTGTGGGCAAGAAAGTGTGGTCCCTCGCAGGTGACGTTGGCCCACTCCTTTGGTACCTCTGTGTAAGTGCCTAGCCATCTTTTCAAGGGCCTCACGTAGCAATCGCAGTGCAGTGGGTTTCCTAAGAATCGTATATTACCTTTTATTTCCATTTTAATTGTCGCGTCATTTTTCTAACTTCAATTTATAAATTTAATTTTGTAATTCTACTAATCTTTCGTAGAGTTAAAGGATAAACGTCCTTGGCGATCTTTTCTCACCATAAAGCTGCACTTTGGTGCCGTTATTTATGATCTTCATAAACGTTTCGTCGAACATGGCGATCATATTGAATTCCAAGTCGAGGAGTCTCAAATGTGGTAGTGGTATAATCTTGTTCAAGGGTATATGAGTCAGTCGATTGTGACTCAGGTACAGATTAGTCAGATTCGTCGGAGGATTGAAGATGTCCGGTTCTGAGAGGTCGTTGATCTCGTTGTTCGAGAGGTCCAGCGTCTGTATCGATGACAAATTTCCGATCACATCTGCAGCATCGAGAAAAAGAACGAATGCAACGAAACGTGACCATTTGAATAATCGAATACCTCGAATAGCTCTGCTATTTTGACATCGACAAGAATCATTCATTTTGCAAACGTTAATATCAAACAAGAATGAAGTTTTACTCTACGAAAAATAGCAAAATTATTCGAAATTTAATCGTGTTTTGGTAGACACCTACATCTTCGAATCTCGTTAATATTATTATGACTAATGTTCAGATACTGAATCTTTTTGGTGCCCACAGTGAGCTCGAACGTCAACACAGGCATAGTGTTGTACGAAAGATCGATCTCCTTCAGTCTGTAAGGGATCCACGGATCGTTAGGGAAAGTCTTCCTTGTGATAAAAGAGATTCTATTGTGACTCAGATTTATCCTCTCCAAGGACAGACAATCATCCAGAAGCCCATGAGTCTTGTTATCCAGCTTCTCCAACATGTTATTCGAGAGGTCCAACGTCCTCAAAGAAACGAGACCTTGGAAAGCTCCGTTTGGGATGTAGCTGAGCTTATTATTCGTCAGATTCAACGTCAACAGCTGCAGCAACCCCTCGAATGCGCGTACGCTCACGTTCTTTATCTGGTTGTTGGCCAAGTTCAACTCGAACACTATCGGAAGACGTCCGAACGCGGACTTGCCTAAATCTGTCAGCTGATTGTCCTGAAATTACCATATTCGCGTTAAAATTACTCGCTTTCTTAGCGCCGACAACTCTTTGCACTCTCAAGGTCAACTGTATTCGTGGTACCAAGCTGATACCATCTGTGCAAAGGGTTGACGCAACGTTTGAGACGATGACTCAACCTGCAAGTTCAGATACTGCAAGCTGGTCAGAGTGCTGAGAGCCTCCCAAGGCGGCCTCGTCACGTTATTCGCACGCAGGTTCAGAGTCCTCAAGGTAAGCAGGTTCTCGAAGCTGCCGTACTTGAGATTGTCGCCCAAACGATTCCCAGCGAGGTCCAAAGAGAGCAGAGCGTTCATCGTGGGCCACAAATCCGTGGTTGGTATGTCCTCCAACAAATTCTCAGAAAAATCCAGGCTACCCAGCGATATCGGCAGCTGGAAGATCTTCGTCAGTCGATTGTTCTTCACCGTCAGACTCCTTGAATTCACGCGTATTTCATTTCTCTCTCGAAATTGGACCAACATTTTGTAAAATCGATCCTCACCTGCAACTTGGCAGTCTGGTCAAACTGCCTCGAGCGATGTCGTTCAGCTGATTGTAACTCATGTCCAACTCCAGCAGCGTTGGCAATGGACCGAACGTGGACGGTTTGATCTTTTCCAGGGAGTTGTGAGACAGATTTAAGAAACGCAGACTGAACAACGTCTGAAAGACAGCGTTGTGGATCTCGGATAAATTGTTGTGCGACAGATCGATCGTGTGCAGCTCGTACAACTTGGGGAACGTCTGACGAGGCACGGAGTGTATCAAGTTGTGCGACACGTTCAGAACTTTCAACCCTGTCATGTTGTGCAGTGGTACCTGAAAAATGGCAAAATTTGTATAAAATTTGGAATGTTTTAGAATTTTTCAACGATTCTCGATGGTACCTGATTAAGAGCTGTGAATTGATTGTAACTCAGTTGTAGCACGGTTGCGTAGGTGTTGCTGTCGAACGAGTACCTGGAGATGTTCTCTAGCTTGTTGTAGCTCAGGTCGAGGACCGTCATGTTCACGCAGTTCTCGAACGCCCCCGGCTCTATCTTCGAGATCTCGTTGTGGGACAGATTGACCTTCGCCAAGTAGAGGTCTTTGAACGACAGCTTCTCGATCACTGTCACGAAATTTTCGGACACGTCCAGCAGCTGTAAGACAAGCATGGCCGTCAGATTGGATGAAAAAATGGCATCTGATCACGATTCGTTGGAATAATCGTACCTCAGCGAACTGTAATTGATTGAACATCTGAAAGTCGATCTTCTTGATAAAATTCCTCGCTAAATCGATGGTCCCTATCCTGGTGATAGGTCCAAAGGTCCCTCTACCAACGTCGTTTATCTGGTTGTCGCTCAAAAACAATCTGACCAAGAAACGCATGCCACGAAACGTGTTTGAATCCAACTTCCTAATTTTATTGTGACTCAGATTGAGCACTTTCAGCAGAGAATTCCTGGAGAAAGTGCCTCTGCAAAGAAGCATCCATCGTTTAACTGATACTTTTCATCCTCTAAAATGATCGTTTTTACCTCTTCAGCTCCGAAATGGCGTTGTGAGACAAGTTACACCAGCCCATCTTGGTCAGATCAGCCAAATGGGTGCCATCGAGTTTGTTGATTAGATTGTGAGACAGATCCACGTACTCCGTGTCCCTCAGACCCTTAAATTGGTTCCTCTTCAACTCTTTGATTCTATTCTCGTGTAGGTCTAATCGTTTCAATTTTTTCAATGGCGTCAGCGCTTCCACTGGTAACGAGTCCAGCGTTCCTATAATTTAATGCAAAATGAAGAGTCGAATCCACTCGAATCTGTTTTTTAACAAATACAGTACCGTTACTAATTTCTAGCTTCTCAATTTTCCCAGCAGCAGCGCTCTCAGCGAAGCTGTCCGTTGGCAAGGCGGATATCCGGTGGCCAGCGATGCTGAGGATACTTAGGTTCCCCAAAATCTGCAGCGCTTGATGCGGGAATTTCTCCAGGGAGCTGTTTATCACGTACAGCTCCTGCAGAGTCCTGTTCACGCCCAGGAAGCTGTGCTCCTCGATCAAACGCAGCGGCGTGTCGATGAACTTCAACACCCGCACGTCCAGGGGGTAAAGAGCCGGGCCGTAGAAACGCCCTTCGAACGAAACGCGAAACACATCAGCGACCAGAGATCGTCCACGAAAGAAAACTTTTTTAATTTCGAGAGTATCTAAAGTTTTGGGCAATCGTTGGAGAAGTATTATTAATCCTTTGCATTTGGCTCCTTTGCGGGCGTTACCAATAGAAACTATTGCTAAAATAATTAATATTAATATTACAATATTGCTATTTTAATATTGCAATGCTGCATATTGCAATACTGCTATTTTAGCAATAGCTCTCAAAAAGCTGTGATGGAACAAGTTTAACCTCCCCAATCACTACTCATCTCTACTGTCCCCTCAGAGGAGACATCCGAGTGCAAAGGATTAAACAAGAATTCCCCGGTCCAGTTAAAAAATAAAAAATCCAAAAACAGTCTACGAAACAGGTCGCCAAAAGAACAGAACCGTGTCCTCGTTCGAGTACACATTTCGACCTCCGCTGTAATGTATAAGGTAGTAAAAAAAAACCTGGCTTGCCGGATTCCACGCGGAACAGGAAACCCAGACTCACCGATGTTGCACTTGTACAGAACAAGTTCCTCGATAGGCATGCCCTCGTTGCCCAGATTGGAGAACGCCAGGCTCAGGCTGGCTAAATTGGTGTTCTCGCAGCGGACGTAGAGTCCCCTGTCGCTGCCACGGACGCAGACGCAGGGGTAGATGTACTTGGTCTCCCCTGGACACCTGAACCGTGGCCCAGGAGGCACGTAGCCGGCCATAATGGCGGGCAACAGCAGAGCCCACAGTAACGGGAACGGTGTCATCTGCGGAGCGGAACAATGGACCCGTTTCGATGAGCGTTTTCTCTGCTCTTCCTCGAGAACAGTAACGATTATCGTTTCAGTCGCGAAACATTTTATTTATTAGTCACCATCGCTGTCGTAATCGCGGCGTTTCCTCGCGGGCGATCGCGAAACGTGAGAAAGTTTCCACCGATTCGCGTCGCGATTGCGCGGTTTTTTTTCTAGATCAAAGCCAATTAAAATTTTCCATCGATCGGCCCGCGTTTTCCCGGCTTTCCATTTCCCTTGTTTCCACGATCGTGACGCATCGATTCTGTACAGAAACGTGGGTTTCGAACCTCTGCTTTCGTGGCAGGGCCCTTCGCGGCACGGTTCTATCTTTCATTGAAATTTCACGCCATTTCGTTGTCGTGGAAGCTGCAGACACGTGGGTGGGACGAGTGACACGTTTGTCGTTGATTCGATAAACGGAAATTTCGTGGGCGACGCGCGTCACGTCGAGGCGCGACTAATTTGTTCGCGGATCGGCGACCATTGCTCCTGGAAGCGCAGACGGGGACAAAGAAGCCGCGAAAAGACGAATGACCTCGTTGCTGCTACCAGTTTCTGCCATTTTCAACATCACTCATGATTCTGATCATCTGACTGTACATCGCGACTAATCAAATGGACGCCAAAAATGTATTAATTAACGAATAATTCGATCGATTACCTCGATTCAGGTATCGATACGCAGCGGGTGGAAACAAAATGTCTGACCATTTACGCTCGCAAGTATCGTCGATGAAGCAGAAGCGAGCTTGATCCACGAAAAAAAATACGCTTAAGGTTGAGGAAACGAAAAGCAACGCGTTGAGCCACGATCTAACCGTTTTCTGTACAGTTTTTCCCAACTGTACTTCGATCCTCCGAGCGATAGCATCTGAAAGAAGCTCGCGCGAGATGAACAATTCGCGAACGAGAGAAATAGGTGATCGCGTCTGCATTCCCTGGCGGAAAGTGAAACGATGCCTCGCGAAGCGCGTCTCGACCGCGTGTTCCCTCCTTCAACGAGGAAACCGTGTTTATACGATATTAACCTTTTGCACTCCGAATTATTGTTCAATTTAGTATAGTTGCCAACAACTTTCTACTATTTCAAGTGTTTTATTTGAAATTTACTTGAAATTTATTAAAAAAAGCTGTCAGTTGCAGCCCAGTTCCTCAACTTTTCTTATTTACCGATGTCGAGTCACTCGACAAAGAAGCGCGAAGGGTTAAACTATCGTCAGACTCTGATAAATGATTAAAAAATGCTGAGCATTTGTGGCGTCGAATGGAACGTTCGATGATGGAGAGATCGATGCTCTTTTGACGAGGTTTCCACGCGCTTCGCCTTTAATTGGCCACACAGAATCGTCGAGACGAACCGTTAGATCGCGGGAGGAAAGCGTGGGCCAAGACGAGGACTCTACGAACACGTGCCTTATTTCGATCGATGCGTTAATGATGGCTTTGTTTAAGAAGGTCAACGAAGCGTGGAGGCAAAAAGACGGCTGCGCGGTCGAAGCCAAAGAAAAATTGAACGCTGGCGAAACGCTGGTGACCTGAGGAACGGACAGCCGTGCTCTGTTACAGTTACAGTAATCTAGTAATCCAACGAGCGAGGTAAAAAGAAAAGCGCGATGATCTAGTTTCGCTGGCCGTTTATGCAACGCCTGGAACACAACACTGCTGCGTCCCATGATGGCTGACCATCGCCAACAACTCGTTCTCCCCGCGGGTCAACGAGAATCGCGACTTCCTGTTTCTAAAAAACGAAATTACGCGATTTGAAATTAATTTGAAATTACGAAATTACGTAAGTCGAGTAGTTCTTTTTCCATACAAAACGCACGCGCGCGTTGTATAATGGGAAACGTGAAGTGTCGAGGCGATGCAAAGCGGTCGAACGAAAACAGTCCTTTCACTTGTTTCGACCTTACCGCTGTTGCGATGAAAGCAATGAACCGAATCGCGTGGACACGAACGGCCTGGAAAAATGTCTAGCACCGGTTCCAGTGACGTAATTTCGCTGATTCGACATTTGATATTTCTTCGCGAAATCGGAGAGCGCCAAAGGGTTGCGCGATGGCGGACTCGACGACTCGAGAGAACTCAACAGCGTGAATAATTAAGAGATCTCTCGTGAGAACGAAGATGCTTCCGTTCGTCTGATCTCGTAGAGAATAATTGACGCGCGGAGAAAATACAATAAACCGTGCGCGCGCGCGCGCCACTTTCCGAGCGGATAATTATAGTTATTAGAACCGCGAGACAGGGGAAAGCTCGAGTTATCTCGGATAATGTCAATTGTTAGACCTGAACCGACGTCCGAACTCTCTCGTCCATCGATGAATCGCTAGTTCGATGGAAAAACATGGCGTCTGTTCGTATATTTTTACGATTCTTTCTTTCAGCGTCGCAGCGAGTTCAAGGATAGTTTCGTTTCACCAGCTGTCCTTGTGACTACGACTTTCCAGCAGGCGGTATTAGGAAAAATGCGATCCTTCTCGAAACTCGACACCTCTTCCTTGTATCAAACTCGCGAACGTGTAATTTAATTAATTATACAAACGAATATATCGAGACTTAATTATTAGACGTTGTTTCCTAGTTTTGATACCAAACTGAGGGTTTGGAATGAACGCTCTAATCGTTTCCGCGTTTAGAAAATTAATTTGCATATTTCTAATTACAGTATCGGTGAGACGATGCATGTTTTATCGAGTTTCGTCGATCAAATTTTGTATGTTAAGGATTTCAGTTTTAGAGAAGGTATGGGTGCAATTATTGAGGCTCAAACTATAAATATGTAGTATATATACCATAAAGAAGAATATTTTTCTAAGATAGTAAGGATATACACTGCAAAAGAAGAATACTTATCTAATATTTATGTTGCAAACATACTTCCTATATTTTCAATCAATTTTCAATTACTTATGCAGTGAATTGTATACTAATCGCATATCAATATCAAAAATCTTGCAACACTGATAATATATATCATAAGAATATTTATCTAATACTTCTGTTGCAATCATACTTTCTATATTTCCACTCAATTTTCAATTATTCATGCAGTAATTAGTATACTCATCACACACCAATATCAAAAACCCTTCAAATTGACAATATATACATATCGATAGTCCGAGCCTCGTCCCAGCCAACCAAAAATCGCAAGGAAAGTCGAAATCACCAACGCGACGTCCTAACGCAACCCAGTAATCCGTAACCCACGCGTCGAAGTCACCACTCGCGCAGCAGATGACGCGGAGACGCACGTGGAACGGCGCGAAACGTCAACGCGCTCCCATTTCCATCCGCGACCAGTCGAAAATCGAGATTCAAGCATCGATCGCAGCAGAACTAGAAAACGCAAAGTACATTCTTACCGTCCGTGGACCTGTCGAAAGCACGAGTGACGGTCGCTTTTCGCGAGCGATCCTCGAGTCACATATTCGAGCCCGTTCGAGCCGACGGGCGACGTCCGTTTCGAGCGCGACAAGAAGAAGAACGAGGAACGTAGCAGCGGAGATTCTCGCGTGTTCGTGCACCACGTTTCACCGCGTTTCCGTCCTCAAGACATTCTATCCGCGAGTGGTTCCTGGATGAGGCTGCCGTGAAAACTGAGCCGCGAGCACGGAGTCGAAGAGAAAGGCGGCTCTCTCGAGGCCTCCCTCATTGGCAGTTGATACGCGCTGTCCTTTCGCGGACGCACAGCTCCCCGGCTACGAGAACAGGCACATTTCTACGGGACGTGGACGTCATGGTCGCGCTCGATTGGCTGATTGGCCTCCAGGACCGTATCGAAAACGGCCACTCGGTTCCCCGTCGATTTCGTACGCGGTTCCTCCTCTTCTTCTCGAATTTCTGCGACGATTTTCGAAGACGTCGACTAAATATAACCGTGAAATCGTGTTTGGTTCTGCAAATGGAGTTGTATTTAATTTTCTGCGTAAAAACAGCGCGCTCGCGCGAGAAGAAAGTTTGAAACGGCCACTGCGATTGGTCGACGCTGGTGAAAGTCTGTTGGGTCATGAACGACCATTATTTTCAGCTCTCTGAAGCAAGAAGCGACTAACGGCGAACTTTTCACCTGGTTTCTGTGGACATATGAGGCATTTTTTTTTTTTAATTAGGTAATTTGGAACAGAGAAGCAGCGATTGGATAATTTTGTCGAATTAGTGGGGGGTATCAAGAGTGCAGAAGCGGAAGAATCGATAGCTGGTTGCCTCTCTCTCTTCGTCTTCCCTCTCCGTGACGTCGTAAGTAGAAATCGCAGGACCTGCTCGGATGTTCTGTATTCCTGTTGGAAAATCGCGATTTTCAGTCGAAAATTAGACGTTCGATAGATGGCGTTAATCAGGAAACGAGCTGTTACGATCTTCCGTCGATTAATTAAACGTACGTGCTCGTTTTAGACTCTCTTGCTGGGTTTGTGTTCCTGTTAACCGTGAAGCAATCGAAACGGAAACGGAACCCAGTATAAATTCAAGATGGTGGTACTAATCTCTGTTCTTGTCACGCAATTTACTGTCCTTGTCTCGCACCTTCTGTTGGGTGCTGCTTTTCTGTTAAACGGTGGGCGCCTTCAACTAGAAGACATGTCTTCTCTCTGTTTTATGTAAGGTTCTTAAACTTTTGCAGAACTTTTTCAGCGCTAGAACTACGTATTTGAGAATTTAATTTAATTTTCAAATTATAATTATATGTGTCGTTAAATTTCCATTTATGCATCGCTATTAAAATGGATATCGATCGTGTCTCGCACAGGATGCCTCAGAGAAATTTCGAGAGATGCCACTGAAAGTCAGAGACAAGATAATGTCTCTGAAAAAATAAAATTACACGCGTTCCATACATTTGTATTTAATTCTCGAACGCAATTTCATTCGATTCATCACTCATTATTCTTAATTACACCTGCAATATCATCCCTCGAAGTAATCTCTTGCACTATCCTGCAATTATCAATTTTTTAGCGCAACTTTTCTAAGAACGATGATAATCAATAACGAAAGGATCCAGCAAATAACAAACGGATAAATTTTAATTAGTTTCAATTTAATCGCTAAGCAAGCGCCAGGCTCGCGATGTTATTTGTCAATGAATCAAAAGCGGTCCTGCAAGTTCCGAGTGATTTTGCGATCGCCTCGTAATGGCGGCCACCAGTGCATTACGCTATGCAAATCGCTCGTCCGCGTATTTTAACTCCGCGGAACGGGAACATTATTTTCTTGACGGCGAGCAACAGCGATCGCGATTAGAGATTCGTAAAAATAACAACCGGATATCCCGGTTAGCGATCGTTTAGTCCATAATTGAGGAACACCGTCGACTGTCACGGTTTTCGAGAAATTACGCGCTCGTTAAGGTCGACAAGTACTGTCTGGACAGTATGGTTCGAGAAACCAGAAGTTTCATCAATTTCAAAGGCAGTTGTCGCGCGGATCAGCGTCGAATCGGTGCTCTGAGATCGTTTAAAGTCTCGCGGTGCTTTCTGGAATTCTTCGAAGCATGATTCGTTTGTTAACAGCACTGTTCAAGCTTCTTCTAATGACTCGTAAGTGAATTTTATTTTGTAATCTCTTTGGAAGAAACGAATTTCAAGTTCTGATTTGCAGGGTTGCTGATCTCTGTCGTCGCATCGCCAACTCTGGGTTACATCGTAAGATTCGACCATCTGAGGATCAGATGATCATCTGAGAAAAATTGTTTTTGGTTTCAAATTTTATTCAATCACGTTATCTTCCTTAATTTTCTTCAGAGAAAAAATTAATTTCTGTGCAATTGATTAGCTCAAATATTTCAATCACCACTGTTTGATGTTCCATCATTTTAATTTTCATATTTAAAAACAATTCTTCAATTCTCAAGATGATTATTGCATTCTCACGATATAAAAATGAAAGATAATATTGAGAAGAAAATATTTCCTCGACAGGATCGATATCGTTTAGAGACGTACGAGAACTTCTCTGGAGAACCCAGCGACTTCGATCTCTTCAGCAACCTGACGTTTCGATTTTCCTGCGAGGGCAAGCCTATTGGTTTATACGCAGACTCAGACTACGACTGTCGAATTTTCCACGCCTGCGACGAATTTGGAAAAGGTTTTCCCATGATTTGTCCGAACAACACGCTGTTTGATCAAAGAGAGCGCGTTTGCAGTGACGAAGGGAACGTTGACTGCGAACACGCGAACGAATGGTAAATCGTGTTAAATATAGTGTTTCCTTCGTTATTAGTCAATTATTTTCCATATATTAGGTTCTATTTAAACGAATTACCATACTCAATGGAAGTGACGGATGAGAACTACGTAAAATCTGAAGAAAAGGAAGAAGTGCCATCGGTGCTGCCTCTTTTGCTATCGTAATGCATTAGAAACGAAGATGAATCGAATTGCACGATGTGTGCAGTGCGTTTATATCTTTTAAATTAAAAAACTAAAATTGTGGAGCATTATACAGTGTTTAATTAAAGTGTCAATTGCATACAAATTAATTTTTTTGTTTTTAGGTTTTATTTATCGTGGACGATCATTGATTTGAAAAACGAGCGTAAATAATCAACTGTTCCTAATTAGCTTATGAAATATGCATGTGACACGTGCCAGGCGTTGAACTAATGGCTTGTCGCGGAAGCGCATTAATTTCTTATGAATATTTAAAATAAACGTGTTTCTTTCATTATCGTCGTTGATAATCATTGAAGAAAAAAGAAGAACCAGAAGTTGGAACAGATTATCGACATAGCAAACCACAATTTAATTCTCTGATCTTGCAAAAATTATGATTACCAACAATTTCAAGTAGTTTACTTTCTTATATTTTATTTATAGTCTGAAAATGTATAATTTTATTCAAAAAATCACTTACCTTTTTCGTTGCTTTGAAAATTGTAGGATAAAGTCGTGCAAAGACCCAATTTCGATACGCACGATCGTCATAAAAGAAGAATCTTACCATTCCTCAGCTATAATCAACCCTTAACTTCATCTGATCTCGATATGTCGCAGAAAAAATGGTCCAATCGTTCAAAATAAAGAAACGAGCCGCTCCACGTAAGTACAATTAATTCAGACACTCGTCACAGAAAATTACCTGCAAAAGTCGCAGAAAACATGGCGGTGGGTGAGGGATACGAGGGTTGCGTACAGGATTCCCAGCCGTTTATTTCTGGTAAACGTAATTAATAAGAATCGCAGAGTCCTACGAGCTAAATGTGTTTTATAGTACGCGTTGCCTTTGAGCACCCTGGTTACATGGAGATCGATATGAGAAGACAGCGCAACGAAGAAAGGAATAACTGTTTACCCTCCACCGTGATACCCTTTCAAGGACGAACGAGAGCCGGATTAATTTTTTAATCGTGCGCCGCGGAATCGTTCGCGTCGATTCCGCGCTACATTTTTCTCTAACTAACAATCGAGTCTCTGCAGTCCGTGCTATTAAAAAGTGTACGCAAACAAGTGATTTCCGTAGCCGAGAGCCAAAGATGGAGTCGAGTTCGATCAATCGCGAGAAAATATTGAAAGCCTTGCTTCTTATCGTTAAAGAGTTGAGTTTGTGAAGCATCGAATCGATGCAGGGTTAATCGTACACGCCATCTTCTAGAATACAGAAAGAGAAAAGGAAGATGGCGCATACAATTCGATTTTCTCGCTCCTTTTGGCTCTCAGACGCGGATCCATTTCCAGGAAGACTGAGAAGAGCACCGACGATCGTCGTCGTCGGGCTTGTACGGAAGAAAAATTAAAGCTAGCCCAATGGAACGTTCATTGTGATTCAGCCTTTAAGGGAAAATACGACGAACCGTGGAACAATGAAGCTTAGTCTTAACTCTTACAAATTAATAGTTACGATTCTAGAATGGTAGATACGATCGTAATCAGCGACCCCAGGGGCCTCAACTAGCGCTTGGACAAATGGCTGCCGCACAGAGTTGGGCGCATTTCAAACCTCGAATTAACTAGATTTTAAGCACTAATTTCGAAAACCCTCTCGAAGCAATTTAATTAGCAATTAAACCAACCAAAACTGCGCCCATCTCTGTTCATAAGCGAATCTATGCCAGCCCAAATCTCTCTCGTTTCCAAACAAAACGGAATCCCACTCGTGCATCCCGCTGTCGCCACTCGTTTACAACATTTATATTTATATATCGAACGTTACGCGGAATTCGCGACAATTACCCATAATAATGAGAACCAGATTCGTATCGAGCAGGCCAGGTGATGCCTGGTCCCGTCTTGTCGTTGTCGTAGACGTATTTGACTTGCGGTTGATTGTTCGAGCCGAATAGGGAGTCCCTCATAAGTCCAATCATGGCGGAGCCGAGGGCAATGTTACTGATCATGCCCGCCATCGACGCGGCCGCTCGCGCGTGAGCCAAGGCCATCTGCAGGAAGAAGGACAAGATCAGACCAAATCCTGGCATCATCTGCGTCATCTTTGTCCTGAAACCTCTGCCCAAGTCGGTCATCAAGTTGGTCATCTTCTTGGACACGATCTCGTCGTGCAGACGAGGCAGCTGGAGGACCAGGTTCCGCCTCGGGGCCTTCTCAGGCTCCTCGTCGACGATCCTGTTCTCCTCGACGGTTTCGAAGCTCTCCGCGTCGGAGTCCTTCAGATACTCGCCTCGATGGAACTCCAGGAACGACTCGAACACGTTCTTGGCTCGTTTCTCTCGTTGCTTCTCCTCGCCACGGTCCCTGTACGACTCCGTGTCGAAGTCGTACACCACGTGGCTCTTCAGAGGCAGGACCTTCAGCTCGTCCGAGTCTTTCTGGGACTCCAAGGACACGATATCCACCTCCTTGTCGATTGGCCCGCCGTCCGCCATGATTCGCAGCTGTTGGTGCAGCGTCTCCACGTTGTTCGCGAGCTTGTCGTGCAGTTTCGTACCGAAGAGGACTTCGAACGCGTTGTAGGCGTCGTCCGCGCTGAAGTAACTCTCGTTGCCGTTGTCCGCCTCCGTGTCGTTCGATTTGATCTTGTCGAGGAACATCGTGATTATCTCGTCGTCGTTCATCGACCTCTTTATGTCCACGTACTCCTCGCTGTCCTTCAGGAACTGGATCTCAGTCTCCCTCGAATCGTCTATGCTTCTCTCCCTTTTCTCCTTCTCCTTCTCCTTCTTCGACCTCTCACCCTCTGGCCGCTGATCTAGAACCTCCTCCATGATATCGCTTATGATCGTCAGTATGCTCGGAAGATTCTTGTTGTCCTTCAGCTTGGCGCCTCTGGCCTCTCTGAAGCCAGAGAAACTGATCCCCAGCTCGCTGTTTCCGTAGCCCCTGATCTTGAAGAATCCCACGTCGATCTGAAACTTGTCCTCGGCTAGCCTCCTGTACGAGTCCAACAAATAGCCCTCGATGGACGCCTTGCGTTCCAGCAGCTCCTTCTCGACCTCGCTCGTCGACATTCCGAAGAAGTCCTGCAGCTGGCTGTCGTCGCTGTCCAACGAGCGTCCCAGGATGCCACCGAAGCTTGGTAACGACGGTAGAGACGGGAACGACGGAAGTATAGAAGGCAGATTGCTGCTGATCACTGGCCAAATGAAGATTCCCAGGCACCTGATGAAGCTGAGGGACTGAATACACTGTACGATCTGTTGCGTGATTCCTTTGCTCGACGGCTGGGTGTCCAGATCCTGGACTATCTTTAGGATTTCGTACTGGTCCGCTGTCAGGGAGTTCCTCATGGTGGAGTTTAAAGTGTCGACGAGGTACTCCTTCGATTTTGACGCACTCGTGCCGGTGAATCTTGCGTTCTCCTTGAGTTTGATGAGCAGTTGAAGGTACTCCGATTCCGTGATGTTTGGAAACGTTTCGGGTGCTGATGACGATGTTTCTAAGATATCAGGTGTGTCGTCTGCGTCGTAGTATGAGCTCAGAATGTCCATGGTACTTCTACGCTTTCTGGTCTTAACTTGCGCCGGTGATTTCGTATCTGTCCGAGGTTCTGATTGCCGCTGAACGTTTTTTGGTACCTGGACTCTCTCGCTGGAGACGTCTATGGGGATCCCTGGCGGTTGCCCTGCGTATTCTGGGACGATTCCTTCGGTATCTGCAAAATGGATCAGCGTTAGGTGCAATTCAGATGTTTCCTGTTAATTTCAGTTAACCATGGATTCACCTACTGACGGTGTTGTCGACGGGCTCCCTGATGATTTGTCTTCTTGGGCATCCGAGCGTAGAAGAATCGGTAGATTCTGAGATCCCTTGGTCACGAGACCGCCAACGTGCAGCGACAATTGAGGAATATTCAATGGCGGCTTCAAAACACCAGAGAGTTGAAGACTTCCGGAGATCTGAGGAAGTCCACTGAGTTGGGCAGCACCAGGACGCTCAGAGGCTCCGAGGAGTTGAGAGCCACTAGAAAGCTGCGAACTCGTAGAAACCTGAGAACTTGTGGACAGCTGAGACGATCCAGAAATCTGAGAACCTCCAGCGAGCTGGGAATTTCCGGGCAGTTGAGGCGATGCAGGAAGCTGAGAACTTGCCGGAAGTTGAGCACCTCCAGGAAGCTGGGAAGTTCCAGATAGCTGAGACGATCCAGAAATTTGAGAACCCCCGGATAGTTGAGATGATCCAGATAGCTGAGACGAACCAGAAAGCTGAGAGCTTCCAGACTGTTGACTTGATCCAAGATGCTGAGGGATTCCAGAAAGCTGAGGACCCCCAGTCTGCTGGGAAATTCCAGAAGGCTGAGATGATCCAGATAGCTGAGAACTTCCAGAAAGCTGAGATGATGCAGAGATCTGAGAACTTTCGGACAACTGAGATGAACCAGAAAGCTGAGAGCTTCCAGACAGCTGAGATGATCCAGGTTGCTGGGGAATTCCAGAAAGCTGAGAACCTCCAGGTAGTTGGGGAGTTCCAGAAAGCTGAGGACCTGCAGGATGTTGGGGACTTCCAGAAAGCTGAGAACCTCCAGGTAGCTGGGGAGTTCCAGAAAGCTGAGGACCTGCAGGATGTTGGGGAATTCCTGAGAGTTGAGGACCTCCGGGATGCTGGGGAATTCCAGAAGGCTGAGATGATCCGGATAGATGAGAGCTTCCAGAAAGCTGAGATGATGCGGAGAGCTGAGAACTTTCGGACAACTGAGATGAACCAGTAAGCTGAGAGCTTCCGGTAAGCTGTGAAGATCCAGGTTGCTGGGGAATTCCAGAAAGTTGAGCACCTCCAGGATGTTGGGGAATTCCAGAGAGCTGAGGACCGCCAGGATGCTGGGGACTTCCAGAAAGCTGAGAACCTCCAGGTAGCTGGGGAGTTCCAGAAAGCTGAGAACCTCCAGATAGCTGGGGAGTTCCAGAAAGCTGAAGACCTGCAGGATGTTGGGGAATTCCAGAGAGTTGAGGACCTCCGGGATGCTGGGGAATTCCAGAAGGCTGAGATGATCCGGATAGATGAGAGCTTCCAGAAAGCTGAGATGATGCGGAGAGCTGAGAACTTTCGGACAAATGAGATGAACCAGTAAGCTGAGAGCTTCCAGTAAGCTGTGAAGATCCAGGTTGCTGGGGAATTCCAGAAAGTTGAGCACCTCCAGGATGTTGGGGAATTCCAGAGAGCTGAGAACCTCCAGGATGCTGGGGAATTCCAGAAAGCTGAGGACCCCCGGGATGTTGGGGAATTCCAGAAATCTGAGGACCTCCGGGATGCTGAGGAATTCCAGAAAGCTGAGGACTTCCGGGATGCTGGGAAATTCCAGAAGGTTGAGATGATCCAGATAGCTGAGAGCTTCCAGAAAGCTGAGATGATGCGGAGAGCTGAGAACTTTCGGACAAAAGAGGTGAACCAGTAAGCTGAGAGCTTCCAGTAAGCTGATAGCTTCCAGTAAGCTGTGAAGATCCAGGTTGCTGGGGAATTCCAGAAAGTTGAGCACCTCCAGGATGTTGGGGAATTCCAGAGAGCTGAGGACCTCCAGGATGCTGGGGAATTCCAGAAAGCTGAGGACCCCCGGGATGTTGGGGAATTCCAGAAATCTGAGGACCTCCGGGATGTTGAGGAATTCCAGAAAGCTGAGATGATCCAGATAGCTGAGAGCTTCCAGAGAGCTGAGGACTTTGGGACAGCTGAGATGATCCAGTAAGTTGAGAGCTTCCAGACAGCTGAGATGATCCAGGTTGCGGGGAAATTCCAGAAAGCTGAGAGCTTCCAGGATGCTGGGGAGTTCCAGAAAGTTGAGGACCTCCAGGATGTTGGGGAATTCCAGAAAGCTGAGGACCTCCGAGATGTTGCGGAAGTCCAGAAAGCTGAGGAGCTCCAGGGTGCTGGGGAATTCCAGAGAGCTGAGATGATCCAGGAAGCTGAGAGCTTCCTGGAAGCTGAGAACCTCCAGGATGTTGGGGAATTCCAGAAAGCTGAGAACCGCCGGGTTGCTGGGCAATTCCAGAAAGCTGAGATGATGCAGAAATCTGAGAACTTTCAGATAGCTGGGATGATCCGGAAAGCTGAGAATTGCCTGCAAGTTGAGAGCCTCCGAGAAGTTGGGGAATTCCAGAAAGCTGAAGAATTGCTGAGAGCTGAGGTAATCCAGGTAGTTGAGCGTTTACTGTAAGCTGAGGACCTTCAGGATATTGAGAAATTCCAGAAACTTGTGATAATGCAGAAAGCTTAGAGGTTTCAGACAACTGAGACGACCCAGAGATCTGAGAGCTTCCTGATGACGGGGCACTTTCGGATAAATTAGAAATAGGAGACAACTGAAGACTGCTAAAGATTTGAGAAAGGCTTGGCGCCTGAGAACTTTCTTGTCCAGGGTCAGTAATGTAATTAATATCCAGGAATTCCGAAATATAATGGCTAAGGCCAAGTTCCGGCAACGACGGCACAAACTGCTTCAAGAGCGGCCAACCGATACGATACGTACACCCAGTGAAGGTATAACGCGTAAGACACCTCAATAGCAGCGCCACGTACGATTTCCTCTTATCCTCAGGGACTCCTCTCTCGATCAGCCTCAAAATATTTATCTGCTGCTGAGTCAAGTTCGCAGCAATCGGGTCAGCGGTGTTCAAATAAGACTTATCAAGCTCTGGACTGTTGCCCAGAATGTTCAACAACGTCATCTCTGTCTTGTCTTCGGTCAGCCTGAGCAGCTCATCCTGAGGTACTTTCACGTTAGACACGCTCAAAATCTCGGGGTGAATCGGTGCCCTTCGAATCAACTCTAAATTGTGAACAGTGCCAGAGTTCGGGAAACTGGGGAACCACAGGTAATGCTCGGCAATAGAAGGCCAAATAATGTCCCTGGCGCAGTCCAAAAACTTCCTCTCCCTCACGCACAGTTCAATTTGATTGGCGTATGCGGCTCTAACTGAAGTTGGCAGCAGACTCTCCGCGGTCTGCAGAATATTCACCTGCTGTTTCGTCAGCGACGAAGGGAGCTCTGGTGCCCTTGCTGGTGCTGGTGGCCCAGGCAGACTTGGAATAGAAAGTTGTGCAGTCTTGAGGATATCCAAGAGGACAGCCTCTGACGGCTCGCTGTAAATCGGATACAATCTGGCGTCAGTTGTTGGCACAGAGATGTATCCGTGCTTTCCAGTCTTCACGTCACCCGAGACCCGCTGTAAATTCTGGGCGGTGCCGAAATTCGGGAAACTGGGTAACCACGGGTAATACTTAGCGATGGGAGGCCAAATTATATCCCTGATGCAGTCCAAAAAGTTCCCTTCCCTGATGCAGAGTCCAATTTGATTTACGTACTCGGCCCTGATTGAAGCAGGCAGCAGATTCTCCGCGGTTTGCAGAACATTCAACTGCTGTTCCGTCAGTAACAAGGAGAACTCCTGCGCCCTTGCTGGTGCTGGCGGTCCAGGCAAACTTGGAAT
Organism: Xylocopa violacea; assembly: GCA_963969225.1. Lineage (NCBI taxonomy): Eukaryota > Metazoa > Arthropoda > Insecta > Hymenoptera > Apidae > Xylocopa > Xylocopa violacea. The sequence goes on from CAXAJV010000004.1 coordinate 31,813,913, forward strand.
AGAAAGTTGCACAGCCTTGAGGATGTTCAAGACGACAGTCTCTGGTGGCTCGTTGTAAATTGGATAGAATCTGGTGTCAGTTATGGTCACAGTGGTGTCTCCGTGCTGTCCAGTCTTGACGTCGGTCTCGGAGAGTGGCGTGGTACCGGAGCTAGGTTCCGTCAGAGTCTGGTTAGAGGTTACTGATGAGGAGGAATTGACAGAAGGCGTGGAAGCTAAGATACCAAAATTAGGGAAACTTGGCAGCCAGGGGAAGTATTGGGTGAGCGTTGGCCAGACTATGTCCCTGGTGCACAGCAAGAAGTTGTTCTTGCGAAGGCAGTCGAGCATCGTATTGGCAAACTGGGGCCTGCTGCTCTCTGGCAGCAACGTGTCCACGATACCTATGATATTAGCCTGTTGTTCGGTGATCAGGTCCAGGAACTGTTGATTTTTAACTATCGTGGAGTAGGTGTCGGTGCTCTTCAGCGACTGCAATTGGACGGACCTCAGAATGTTAAGGATCACCGATTCCGGGAGCTCCGTGAATATGGGAACGAATCTGGTGCCTGTTACGCTGATCACTGGCACGCTGGCTGCCACCCTGTTCTGCGACTCCTTGTCTTGGACAAATAAAATCCCCTTGTTCTCCTTCTCCGCGTTTGGGATGCCTCGTTCCTGCACCGACTCAGCGGAGTTGATCGAGTTACCTGTACTCTTCAGAGGACCCTCGTCAGCGCTCAAGATTCGATCCTTCGCGATGTCTTCTTGAGGGAATTCCGGCAAATTGGGCACGTATTTGGCGATGTTCGGCCATATCACGAGTCTGGCGGCGTCAATGAAGTTGTTGTTCCTTTGAAGATACACTAGAATGTCGGAGACGAGAGTTGGCCGAGCTGTAGGTGGCACCAGGTTCTCCGCCAGTTGCAGGATGTCTATTTGCCTGGTGGTGAAGATCGTCAGGGCCGCAGAGTAGCCCGGCACCGCGTACGAGGGTATCTCCCTACCCTGGTCCGAGTTCTTCAGCAGCTTCAACAGGATGTCCAAAATCTTGATCTCCAATTCGTCCGAAGTCTGCAGCACATTCTCCGATTTCTTCAGAGGGACGTAGGACGGTCCATTCGACAGTTGTTCCCCAACAGCCCCCTCGATCGGCCAATAATACTTCAGGTTCGAGTAAGTCGGTACCCTTGGAACGTACGCGTCGACGTCGGACAGTCCGGGGACCTGAAAGTCTGGCAACAAGCTGGAAATGTCCGGCAGAGTAGGAATGAACTGTCTGACGGTTGGCCAGGTCGAGTACTTGAAGCAGGCAACGTAATTGTACTCCTTCATGCACCTGACGGTCTTCTGGATGAACTCGGGCCTGTTTGGCACGGGGATCAGTTGCTCCGCCATGTTGATGGTCAGCAGCTGGTCCTGCGGTATCAACGCGACGTAGGTGTCCGTCGATTGGTCCAGGTACGACGGCGAGGTCGCTACACGCGACTGCTGCTCCTTCAACGTGTTCTGCAGCACCTGGAAGATTATCACCTCCGGCCTGGGTTTCCTCGTTCTGGTCGCGTCCGCGTCCACCACTTCCGGTAGCTCGCCTATGTCCTCAGAGAAACCAGGGTACGGGAAGATCGGGTACTGTGGGGGCAGGCTAATGACCGGGTACCAGCTCTGGTAATCTGGGAACGCCGGCAGCGCTGGGAAGTACTGCTTGATCAGGGGCCAGGCAAAGTACTTGACGCAGCTGAAGTAGTCGAACCGCCTGACGCAGGAGAGCATCCTTTCGGTGTATTCCCTGCGCAGAGTCTGCGGCAGCAGTTTCTCGGCCATTTGCAGGATGTTCAGCTGGTCGGAGGTCAGTAGTTTCTTCAGGCTGTCGTTCTTCAGGTCGATATAGGAAACCAGCGGCTCGTCGCTCGGGTACGTCTCCAAAGCGTCCTGCAGTATGTTGTACACCACGGTGTCCGGTGTGAGGAGCCTGACCTGAAGGTCTTGGGCACGCGCTGATTTTTGCCTCTCGCTCTGAAACAGGTTAAACTCTGAGGGTAAGTCGGACAAGCTTCGAGCAACGTATTCTGGGATATCCTCCATAAGGATAGGTCAGCCGCAGACTAGTATGCAATTCAGAAAGTCGAAGCCGCGAATGCACTCCTCCACGTCACCAATTGCTCGGCACATTTGATTATCCGCAGTTGGTTCTCGGTTAATCCAAGCCCCTTAAAATCGTTTGCGTGAGAGTCTGTCAGAGGTTCGACTCGACTAGCCACTCTAATGTGTCCAGCAATTGGTTCTCCGTTAGTCTAGAGATCCACGAAAGAGTGCTCGTCGCTTGCTCCGTTCTGTTTCTAATCTGCTCTCGCGGAGAGGCAGCTTGCCCTTCGAGTTTTTCAACGAAACTACCGTCGCTCGATAATAATTACCTAAAGTCAGGCTTAACATCCTTTACCTTGTCTCTGCGCTCGCCCTGCGCCTCCTCCTGCGTAATGGCGACCTCGTCCACTCCGATTTCCTGTTTCGCGCTCAGCAACTTGACCTCGTCCACCTGGTCCGACTTCTGGGCGCCCAGCGCGTCGTCACGGATCGATATCAGCTTCTTTATCTGCCCCTCGACGATCGACTGCTGTTCCCCATCCGGTATCTTCTTCTCCTCCGCGTTCAGGTAAACCGTGGAACTCTTGCGTTTCGATTTGCCATCGGACTTGACCAGAGACCTGTACTTCCTGTTCTCCTCGGACTCCGCGCTTTCGTTCGACGAGACGTCCTCGTCGCTCTTGCTGGTATCATCGTCCTCGATCTTGCCCGATTTTCTATAGTAATTAAGAGCCTCCTCCGTCAACTGTTCGACCTCTTTCCCTCGAACCTCCTTCTTAATCTCAGAAGCGACATTCTCAGCGTCTATTCGAACGTCGAACCGTCTGATGCCTTGGTCCTTCGCCTCGTCGACCCGCGCGACCGAACCCTCCTCCGTCTCGTCCTCAGGCTTTCCACCGAGAGCCACATCGTTCCTCCTCCGCTTCTTAGCCACGCTAGCCTCCTCGTCGTCTTCCTTCAACGGCTCGCTGCTCTCGCTCACCTCAGCAACGTTCGCCGCGTCGATCCTCTTCTCGTCCTCCTTCTCGTCGCTTCGACCAACCGCGTTTGGTCCCCGGGACGAAACCTTCTCCTGCTCCGTGCCAGACTCCTCGGACACGACCCTCTCCGAGCCCTGAGCGTCCACCAGCGTCCTCCTCACTTGCTCGAGCGCCTCGGAAGCCGTCCCGCGATCTTTCGCGGATACGTCGACCCCGACGACTGGCGCCTGGCCGTTCTCATCGTCCGGGACACTTCGCGGCTCGCCAGCGCGGATCACGAACAGCACCAGCGACAAGCAGATCAGCGTACAAGGGAAGAAACGGATGGCGGTACTCGTCAGCGGTGGGCGTCGCGGGTTGGGTGCTCTCATGGTCGCGGTCGAGAGGCGAATGTCTCGGCCACTTCTCGGCCGGCCTATGGTCGGCCATGGCCGCGGGGAGGTACGGACGGGTACGTACACCATCGCGCGGGTACACGAACCGGAGGAGGGTTCGCGTGTACGTGCACGGGGCAACGAGACGTGGGGGACGCGGCGGGGATGTGCGCGCCATGGGCAACAGCCGGGAATTTCCATTTTTACGCTGGTCCCCCACATCTCGCGGTTGGGCCCCCCCACGGGGTTGCGAGGGAATCGAGTTCGCGGTCTAACGGGTGTAAACGCATTTACCTTCACGCTCCTTGGGACAAAGACTCGAGCGGGATCGTTTCGTTAAACGAGACTGCCTTCGCGATGAAAAGAAGAAGAAGAAGAGGAAGATGGGGACAACGAAGAAGAAGAAGAGGAGTTTTCGTAGTCACGCATGAGAGGCTGGCTGGTACCGCTGAACTTTTTCAGACGATTGTTTATTAACGTTTCGATCGCGAGGCTGAGTCGTACTCCTCTTTTACGAGCAAGTATACGAGCCGGTCGCACCGGCTCGGTAAGCGCGTACACGGTTTTCCACCTTCGCGCGGGCAGGTAATGAGCCAATTAGCCTTGAGGCAGTGGTGCTCGGGAAATAACGCTGCTCAGCTATCGACGAGGGGTTCAACGCGAGCATCTCGCTTGCCCGTCTATTTCTGATGCGTGCCTATTCGAGGTGTGCTGATCTACGAGTTTTATCGGCTGGATGCGCACGACGATGAACTGTTAGACGTTAGGAGGCAGAAGAAAAGTCGTCCAGGCTGGGGAACATGGACGTATCCCGAGCGAGGTGCAGTTAGCGATACGAGGAATCAAGATTCTCGCGATTCTGGTGCACCTCGTGGAACACTTGCTTCGTATTATACGAAATATATTGGATAATATTTTCATCTTTATCTTTAACCCTTTGGGCTCGGATGTTCCCTCTGAAGGGACATTAGCATTGATTAGTGATAAAGATAAACTTGTTCTATCGCAGGTTTTGAGAAATGCTTGTTTCTCTGAAATTTTCAATGGAAATGGAAATTTTCTATTGCTGGGATAGCAATAGAAACTATTGCTAAAATAGCAATATTGTAATATGGGATATTTCTAAAATAGCAATATTGCAATATGGAATATTGCTAAAATAAAATACTGCAAAAAATTACTATATTTCTATTTTAGCAATAGCTTCTATGCCTAACGCTCGAGGAAGGAGCCGAGTGCAAAGGGTTAAACGCCAAAGAACAAGAGGGGTTCGATCCATTTTACAGACTTGTTCTCCAATTCCCCAGCCATGTCGCGATACATATCCTCCGATACGAATCTCCACAAAAAAAGAAATTGCTTCACGGAATTAACGCAGACTCCTTCTACAAATCCAAACCAGTACCAATATCGAATACATTAATTAACGTTCCCCGCCATTTCGGATACCAGAAACGTTACGCTCGGTTCGCCAAAGGGAGCCAGCGGATGGCAATAATTTGTCAAATGGCTGCGAAATCGAGCCTGGTCGCAACCGAGCGCGCACGGCGTTCGACTACGCGAGGACAGAAGGCAAAAAAGGCAGCAAGGGGAGAGAAGTAGCCGCGGAGGCTGGAGGATACGACTCGGAATATAACCGAAGCGAGGCCTCGAGTACATCTTTAATACGGCCTTTCTGGTTCTGGACGCAAGGGGTTGGATTTTTAGTCCTTGAGCGAATCGAGACCGGACGCGGACCAAGGGCGAGGAGGGGGGCGAAGGTCTACTCGGCAACAGGGTACTGGAAGGGTAAACGATTTTTACCACGCGTATTATTTTCCAACATGGCCACCACCTCCGTTTCCATCTTCGGCTCCTCTTTCTCTCTGCCCATCCGGATTCACTCGCTGTAAACCTGTATACACCGGCTCTCTTCCTTTTATCCGTGCAGCTCTGGCCAGGAGCACTTAAAGCGGCGTCCACAACACCGCTCGCCGGCGATAACGCGTCGCTTTCGCTCGTTCACGCTTCGAAACGCGTCACGCTTCCCGGCTGGGCGTTATGCAATCCGATTGTTCTTACGCATGGAAAATTGGCCGTCGAATGGCCGATCGATTCCCTCTCTCGCTGAGGTGATCGAGCGATCGCGCGTCGAGGGGTCATCTTGCTGTTGCGACGCTGAGGGACTCGTTGCGATTTGAAAATCGCGAAATTCTAAGTTCATTCGTTGTAGAAATAATGGCGTGAATTTAGAATTACTGTTGTCTAGACCATTAACCCTTTGCACTCGGCTCCTTCCTGGACGTTAAAATATTCCTCAAAGTTTGCTCAAAGTTTGCCTTTAAAATATTTTAAGATATTGCTGAAAGTTTGCTTTCCAGCAACAGAAAATTTCCATTTCAATAGAAAACTCGCTGGAACCATGCATATCTCTGCAAAAGCTGCGGTGGAATAACTTCAACCTGCTTCATCGCTAATCAACGCTGATGTCCCCTCAGAGGGGCCATCCAAGCGCAAAGGCTTAAAAATAAGCAACAGAAAACGCTTCCAATGGAGGACCCATCCTTGATTCAATTCCCTTCAACTTTATCTCGCTTTCTGTCTACGCTCGAATAACGACGACAGATGGACTCACGATGTCGCTGACACGGAGACCCTCTAACCATTCCACGGTCAAGTAGTCCCACTCGCGGCGAGGAATGTGCACGGGTGATTGCGGGACGGTGACCGTGACAGTGATATAGAAAGTGGGACATGCTGTATGTACCCATTCGATGCACGAAATACGGTTCCGAATAAAAAGAGCCACTGCTCTCGTATCGTCCCTCGTACCACTAATCGTATACAATAATTCCTCGCCTCTGAAACAAAAAGAAGAAAGAAATAGATCCTTCATACGAGCAACGAGGATAAATATCGGGACTCGATGTGTAAAGGCGTGAAAAAAGGCACTGCGTCTTTCATAGGACGCGACGAGCCGACAATGGCGTTCTCCAAAAGTGTTCCAGCGACGTGAGTAGCCTGGCGAAGAACAGTTTTAAAGGAAAAGAACCACTGCTTTTATACCAACTAATTGTATACAATAATTTTTCACGTTTAATGAAAGAAATTGATCTTTCACTCGAGACTCGAGGCGTAAAGACGTGAAAAAAGGTACTGTGCGATCGTGGACGCTACGAGCCGACAATGGCGTTCTCCAAAGTGTTCTTTAACCACTGCTCTTGTACCAACTAATCTATACAATAATTCCTTGCTTTAAAAAAAGAAATAGACCCTTCATACGAGCAGAGGGGATAAATATCGAGACTCGACGCGTAAAGACGTGAAAAAAGGCACTGCGCCGCTTGTAGACGTGACGATCCGACAATGGCGTTCTCCAAAGTGTTCTTAAACCACTGCTCTTGTACCAACTAATCTATACAATAATTCCTTGCTTTAAAAAGAAAAATAGATCCTTCATATGAGCAGAGAGGATAAATATCGAGGTACTCGACACGTAAAGTCGTGAAAAAAGGCACTGCGTCGTTCATAGAACGCTACGAGCCGTCAATGGCGTTCTCCAAAGTGTTCTTTAACCACTGCTCTTGTACCAACTAATCTATACAATAATTCCTTGCTTTAAAAAAGAAAGAGACCCTTCATACGAGCAGAGGGGATAAATATGACTCGACGCGTAAAGTCGTGAAAAAAGGCACTGTGTCGTTCGTGGACGTGACGAGCCGACAATGGCGTTCTCCAAAGTGTTCCTTAACCACTGCTCTTGTACCAACTAATCTATACAATAATTCCTTGCCTTAAAAAGAAAAAGAGACCCTTCATACGAGCAGAGGGGATAAATATGACTCGACGCGTAAAATCGTGAAAAAAGGCACTGTGTCGTTCGTGGACGTGACGAGCCGACAATGGCGTTCTCCAAAAGTGTTCCAGCGACGCGGGCAGCCCGACGAAATCGGCGCCGGGTAGGAAATTCGACGCGCTGCGCAGATCTACCGCGCGCACGCCGCTCGATCCTCGTACAGTTTGAACGGCGTCGCGGTTCCCCAGCTGAATCATACTGTGGCTCGTGCGAGGCCGATTAACAACCGGCTGCGTCGCAATTCGTGGTTCCTGGCCGGCGGTCCTCCTCGAAATCGGACGAAACGGTCGTGGAACGGGCGTCGGGAAAATTCAGCTCGCGAGGACCGCTCCCAAGTGTCGATGAAGAGGATCACGTGATCGCAACCGGTTCGATAATGCGGACGATTGGCTGGACGCTAGCGTGCGCGTTGCTCGCGACTAGTTTTCCAAAAAGCGCAATCTTCGCGTCTGCGGAGAGCGGCGTCGTCGCTGGGAACCGGCATGAAGTTGCGCGCAGCAAAGCTACCAAGCTGCTGCCGATTTCCAAGGACGCGCTGGCCGATCCGGAGGCTCTGCAGCCGAGGGGATTCTTGGACGAGCTTTTCAATGGCGCTCGAGATGGACGAGGTAAGTTTTGATCTTGTGATTCACGCCAAATGATCGTTAATCTTTTTTTTAAAGATGTGATAGTAGTGATATGTCTACTCCGAGTGTTAAAAGCGGTTTTTTAAATTTGAAAACTTTAAATTTTTTATTTTTAAAGTTAGCGATCTTAGAACTGTAATAATTTGATAATCTAAAATTGAAAGTTTCCAATTTTAAGTTAAAAATCTTAAATTTTAGATTATTAATAATAATAGTGGAGTTATTAATCTCTCCAAAAATGTAGAAAACGATTGAATTCGATTAACACGAGGATTCTGAAACATTTAGAATCCACGAGCAGACAAGCCAGGACGTTCGGTCACAAACGTATCCAGTTCATGCTGATGCCGATGATGTACAAAATGGGAGTGATGATGACGATGTTGGCCGTATTGACGGTGATTTCATTAAAGGGACTGCTGATTGGTAAGCGAAGATTCCGAAGTACCACTCGACTAACGGTTCAACTTCGAAAGTGTACACGCTGCGCATACAAAATCGTCGACCTCTTTATCGACGATACCACTGCACGGTTGATCGATCTCACGAATCGCCATTGTAATTCCACCTTCCATCGCGATCCAATTTCTTCTATTCTAAACGAAAAAACCTTCGTCTCTCGCAGGTGCCACTCTGCTGATGCTCAAAGTGGGCACCTTGATAGCCAAGTTCTCCACTGGTTGGCAGCAGACCGCGCAAACGGCTCAGCCGATCCACGTGCACGTTCACAACAGCCTGCCAACCGCGCACAGCCAAGCGTATGGCGGCTGGATGCCACCAAGCGGTCCAGAAGACTCTGGAGAGCACTACTACTACAGAGGATAGTGCAAAAAGTACTCCTCTCTCTTCCTCGGACGCAACAGACCGTACCCTCGACGACCGCAACCGAAACCAGGCTATCGCGTATCGCTCGCTCGCTCGCTGTCGTTCCTTCCAGCGAAACAGAGCGACGAAGGGGCCTTCCAAGTGTTCAAGGGCAAGACTGGCGCATCTCGAGGCCGATCGACCAAATCGCGATACCAAAATTTGCTTACGTTTACGTTTAAGTAGCCAACGAATACCTCACACCGTAGCAATAGTTCAACGTATCCTATAAAAGACTCCATCCTCGTCCACGAAACCGTATGTGTATGTACGCGCGACCGTAGAATGTATTTATTAAACTTTCTTCTTCTTTTTTTTATCCACTCGATCCTCCTTAGCGTCTCGTTTTGAACAGCTGAAGACGCTTTCTTGGGAACGAAACGAAGAAACTTGGAACTGAAAGGGTCGAGGACGAGAACGAGAGGATCCTCATTGAATTCAGGGAGCAGAATCGAATTTTCCGCGGTTCAAGGTCGGCTGAGCTCGCGCAACCGTAGAATGTATTTATTTAAACTCTCTTCTTCTTTTTTATCCACTCGATTCTCCTTGGTGTCTCATTTTGAACAGCCAAAGACGCTTTCTTGGGAACGAAACGAAGAAACTTGGAACTGAAAGAGTCGAGGACCAGAACGAGAGGATCCTCGTCGAGTTCAGGCAGCAGAATTGAATTTTCCGCGGTTCAAGGTCGGATGAGCTCTCGCGAATCAGCGGCCAACCGCGTCCAAGTCGCGTTTTGCAGAAGTCGGCTACAACGGACTGCGGAGACCCGGTTCGCTGCTTTCCAGTGGGGTAGACAGAAGAAAATGGCTGTCTTCCGGTAACCGCGATCTCCCAGCAGTCTTCGCGGTGATCCAATGCGAGCACGACGCGTTCTATCGGTCGCTTATGAAATATTGATAAGAGACGCGGTCTCGTTTTCCTCTCGCGCGTACCAAAACTGAACTGCTCCGCGTCCTGTGCCCGAATTACAGAAGAATGTTACGACCGTCCTGACGAGCGACTCGAATCGTCACTGAGAGGTGAGAAAAAGGTAACGACGCGTGTTCAATACCGTATCTGGTGCACAGGAACTGGTATGTAACGGTGACTGACGCTGGAACTAGAAAATTGCTTCCCGCGTACGCGCGATACAGGGAATCGATGAAGCAATTAGCGAAAATTGCCGAGGAAATGCACGCGCGAGGTGTCGCGTTAACCCTTTGCGACAGGGATCCTGTTTCTATCGGATAACCTACTTTTGCCATCTCTGTTGCGAGTTTTGTATCGACGCGTACTAATTTTTAATATTAAATTAGGAAAATGAAGCGTGGAGTAGGAGAGCAAAGGGTTAACTACCCTTGAGTACCATTAACTGAAGAAAATTACGTTCTATGGAAGTTATCGTGGTTTTATAGAAAATTGGGAGAAATCTTGGAGAAATGGATCGTAAAATTTTTATTGCGAGTTTCGTGTCCACGTGTATTAAATTTTAGTACTAAATTAGGAAAATAGAATATGGAGTAGGAGAGCAAAGGGTTGACTACCCTCGAGCAGCATTAATCGGAGAAAATTACGTTTTATGGAAGTTATTGTGTTTTTTATAGAAATTTGGGAGAAATCTTAGAGAAACGCATGGTAAAATTTGTGTAAAAGATTGTTAGTCTGTAATCTCGACCATTTTGGTACCTTTAGGATTAGTACTATACATGCACAGCTCTTTAGAAGGGAGAAATTAACGAGTTGACGTTCGCATTTAAGGACCAGCTTTCTACCAGCTGCCATGCGTAAATTGGAAGCGATATTTTGCTGTCTGTGCGTCGCAATTGCGTTAGGAAACGTCGTCAACGCCAAACATGATGTCAACGGTTCAAATGAGACATTAAGGATTGACCTTTCTCGAGAGGTCACGCTGTACGTCGCAAACGATGCAGCAAGTCTCACATTGAAAATGTCTCTGCTAAATGGTAACTAAAAAAAAGTGCACAAATCGATTGATTCCATAAAACAAAAACTGGAGAAATGCAGTGAAATAATGTACATTGTTTTTTAAAATTCCTTTTATAATATAAATTAAATAATACGTTCGCATGTCATTCTTTCATTTCTTGCGCCTCACAGATTTACATTAGAGTACAGAGTTAACCAAATGGCTTTCGAAATAAATTATTTATTACTCAATGGTCAACAAAATTTTGTCGTTCAATCTTTGTTAAATCTGGAAATTTATTAGAAATATAAAAAGCTACGACTGAACCAAGTGCTTCGACACTTGACTTTAAGATATTTGAAAAAGTGGAGTTAATCGATTTGTACAGCGAACATCTAAAAAATCAAATCTCAAATATTTGCATCCAAAATTAATGTCAACGATTCACAAACGTTTCATTGTTTTTAAGGTGACGAATTGGCGAGGCAGAGCAATGGAAGATTAAAATTCAAAAATGGAATCCTGCAGAGACTCGGTATGGCGATGATGATGGCTCCTTTGTTGATGCAGGTTCGCACTGTATACGCGATATTATTGACTTAAAAAAATGGATATTGCCTGATAATTTTTATGTTCTATTATTTGTCAGTTAATGTGGCTACCAGGGACCATCGCCTCCTTGAAGATGAGCTTTCTAAGAAGCATCCTTGTAGGGAAACTCGCGCTGGCAGTGATGCTGTACAACACACTGAAGAGTTCTCAGAAAACGGAAGTTGTGCTGATCCACAAACCGGAATATCACGAGCACTATTATCACAGTTATCATCAGCCAGAAGATGACGACGAGGGCTGGTTCGGAAGATGAACCAAACAACCAACACTTTCCATCGTTTCTTTCTTTTAAACTTCAGTTTGCAAGCAACACTTTTGATCGTTCTTTTTTTTACAATTTCAATTTGCAACCAACACATTCGATCGTTCTCTTTTTTACAATTTTCATTTGCAACCAGCACTCTCGATCATAGTTTAAAATTTCAATTTGCAATCAACACTTTCGATCGTTCTCTTTTCTACAATTTCGAATTGCAACCAACACTCTCTATCGTTTTTTCTCAAATTTCTATTTTGAACCAACACTTTCCATCATTTATTTTAATTTCAATTTACAACCAACACTCTTCTTCGTCTTTTTTTTAAACTTCAATTCGCAACCAACACTTCCGATCGTTCCTTTTTCTACGATTCCAACTTGCAACGTACGTTCAAAATCGCGACGAAATTCTGAAAGAATCTCTGGAAGAATTTTTCCTGTTTCCTCGAATTGTAAAGGTTACGCGCGTAAATATACCTAAAACCAGTTGATTCGTGTAATTAAGCGGCGTTTGATCGTATTGTAACGTTGAAGCGGAGTCGAACGGAACGTCCGGTGGACTGACCAATAACCAGATATCAGAAGTGACCTACTTGGAGCCAGCCGTAACGGCATTTCGGTCCAGATTCGGAGGCGATCGACTGCGCGCTGGTTTTCCCTTTTCTCTGCCGTTGAATCCAACGTCGAAATCGAAATCGAGATGCGACGCCCGTCGGTTTCAGCGGCGACGGAAGCGGAGGACTCGACCACGCAGGCCACGCGCAGTCACTTTCGAAATCATGGCGCTGGACCATTGACTATATCGATTTTACGAGCCTCGGAACGGAAATCGGTTCTGAATTCATTGGAGCAATTATTGCCAGTTCCTGTTGACAATTATTTAATTCTGGAATTATTTAAGGTCGTTGGAGTTGAAGAATTAATTCTGCACCCTTTTCGAGTTACCATTTTGAGATGATAGTTAGTGAATGAGTTAGAAAAGTTACAAGTTTGAAGTAAGAGTAATATTGGGAATTGCAATAATTTTTACTTTTAATTTTGAGGGATGGAAATTGCCACAAATTTTTAAAAGTGTGATGCAGAGTATTTTCTAAATTTTAGTTGAAAACTTGCTGAATTTTATAATCAAAATTAAGATTATACTTTTTCCAAGTTACAATAACTAAATAAATTAGAAAAACTACAAGTTTGAAGTAAGCTAACATAATAAATTCTATATATATGGAATTGCAATTAACTTCAAAGAATGCAATTTAAAAAATCTGATAACAATAATTGAATTAGACTATTCACTGCATCACAAACTTCTTCTGCTACTTTAATTAGGAAATAGCTCGACACTACAATAAAGATTCTCACCAACAACAATCACTATCAAAAGCAACAATCATTCCATGTCTATTGCACTAAAAAATTTCTCCAAGCATGACACAAACACTTTACACCAAATTTAAAGAAATTATAGGATTCTATTACCAAATCAAATTTTGTTGTCCAATAAAATGCAGTTGCAGCGGCCGTTCCAGTGCAAAAAATGGCGAACACAGCGTCGCATGACGCTGGTGGATCGTTAGAGGCGGATATAGATCAATGTTAGGGGCACGGTGACGAAAGTCCTGTCAATGTCGAATTGTAGTTACCAAGGCCTCGATATTCGCGGTGCGTATACGTGCCAGAAACCCACCTTCCGTTCGCTTGTTTAGTATGCGATCGCCATCGATTCAGTATCGACAGCTAGCCATACGAATCGCGGCGCTATACCGTTTTCTAAACTACAAAATGCACGATGCACGACGCATACGCACGTCAAATCGGAGTAGAACCCGGACTAATCACTGTCTGCCTTCGCGTTCGAATCAACTTCGCCTCGCGTGAAAGCATTCTCGATCCTCCTCGACTGTTGGCCATTGCGTTGGCGCGAACCACGTTTCAAAATTCCTTCGTCGAGCCTCCTCCACCCTTCTTCGCGTTATTCATTCCTCTCCTTCGCGCTGTGCGATTCAGTTCTCCTAAAAAATAAATGGCGAAGTTGCAGATCTTTCTTAAGTAAATAGCGAAATTAAAAAAGGAAGTTTAAACTTTTAAATTTCTAATTTTCTAAATTAAAAAATGTAAACACTGCGTGAGAAATCAAGCATACGCAAATGATTCGCTGGTAAAACCACATTTATCAAGAAAACTAGTGGTATCCGCTGATCTCTGCAAGAAAATCATAAGCCAAGAACATTACATCATAACAAATACCGATTTTTATCACGGATGACCTATACCCAAGCAGTCTTCATCGACCTCGTAATGCAACGAGACAGGCGCTCACATTTCATCGAACGAGCATCTACGTTAATTGAGAAGACAACTTACAGTCTTTGCAGACATATTCGCAAAGAAATCCTCTCGATACGGTTATTCCAAGTAATATTGCGCCACACTCAGAGTGCAAGCGAAGGAACACTTTAACAAGCGCGTTTACGACTTCGCGAGTGTCGACGACAAACAAATGTTCCTCCAGCAAACCGTAAAAGATTTACAGCCGTCGTCCGCCATCCTATAATTATTCAATCGCGCGAAAGCAATCGCACGAGCTTCCATAAATCCTGGCAACACATAAATTCCACGATGAATCCTTTGATAAATCGAAGAGCTGGATTTTTTTCATCGCTCCTCCGCGTCGTCGTCGACCGCTCGAGAGACTCTCGAGTCTTCTTCGTTCGACCTTACCCGCGTCCAGACGCGAGTTCCTCGCGAAAATGGCCACCACGGTGAGCGAGTTCGTCGAAACGTGGATTTTATCGCGATTAGACGAAGTAACCCGTATCTTTCTCTTGTCTGACTATTCCAGACAACGATTCCGTGCTTTCTCTGGGCTATTTTTCTCTGGAATTTCGCTGCTGCTGATGAAACGAGCGACGAGAACAGGCCCTACGAGTTCTCGTTCAACGTCGTCGACTTCCAGCACAGATACGAGAGGAAAGGTACGTGCGGATGGCGGAGGAATCGAAAGAGTTGAACGATGTGTTTGCGAATGAAATGAATTAGATTCAGATGGGATCATTATGGGGGAATATGGATTCATAACTGCGGATGGTGTTTACCACGAAACGGAATACGCGACTGACGAGAATGGCGATTTTATTATCACCAGAATGAGCTATAGAAGAATAGGAAGCTGTGAGTCTGTGGATTATTTTTATTTATTTAATTATCGACGAACCAGAATTTATTGAAGCATTATTATTTGTATCAAGGGAACTTCCTTCAAAGTTTCATCCAGATTTGTTATAGAAGATCATGAAGAAGAATCTGTGTGAAATTGTAGAATTTTTGATTTATCAAAGTCGTAACTTGGTAATTTTTATTTTGACTGTGATAATTATGGGGATAATATATTGATTAGTTATGTAGACAAATTATCTGACATCGTTGGAGATAGAAAACTACAAATTTTAAGATGACAGCGTGGAGGAATTGCGATCATTTTTATTTTTATTTCAAGAGGTGCAATTTAGGTGACTAAAGGGGTTAAAAATCTTTTCCTAAGTCCACAAATTTTTCAAAGTGTAACACAGAGTTCTTTCAACATTGATTCTGTACAATTTCAAAATAACAGTAAAAATACAACTTAAAATTCCACTTCTACAAACTTCGACAGAGAACAGTGAACCAAAATGACTCACGTTTACATTTAATTCCCCATTTTTATTCCACCTACCGTGGGAAAAATATTGAATTCAAGTGAAGGATGCCCAGGAGATATTCAAGGACCGCCCGGAAGCCGCGAAGAAACTGCTGGAGGCTCTTTCGAGAGCCTGCAGCGCCTGCAAGGTCACAGACAAGTCTGACGGTTCTCCACAAACCTCCTCATCCGCGACGACCACGGAAGACAAACCAATCACGAGTCCTTTACTGCAAAAGTTGATGAAAGTCCAGATAGAAAAGAAGAAAGATGGTAAAAACCCAAATTCTCCACTGTTCTTCTCCCACAATTTAAATCGCCATTTTGCAGACGACTCGTTGCGAGGACGAAACGCAATTCCTGAAGATTCGAAGGATTTATCTGTGGAAAGAAGAGGAAAGAGTCTAGCCAAAGCAATCGTGAGGAACATGGTGGATTTTGCGAAGAAACAAGCAGCCACTGATCCAAATTTCAATTACACTGACGTGGATGATAAAGTTGTTGAAAAAATGGCGAACGATCTTTACTATCGATTCAATTATACGATCACTTCTCACGGACATCAGGAAGATGGATATAAGAGTGGTAGAAAGGATGGCAGCTATCGCTCGCAAAATGAAAATGGCGTCGACACGCGAGTGAAGTATCTGTCGAACGAGTTCGGTCATCAGCCTAACATTTCGTTTGTTCCAAGCGCCATTACGGTGAACGCGAGCCAGCGACTCGAGGGATACTCCTTCCTCTGGAACTGGTCCTGAGGGGTCGCAAATTTTGATTAATTAAACTGCATCCTGCAAATAAAACGAAATAGATTAATCAAGTTCCAGAAATATTTGAATTCTTAAATAAAATTATTCTATGTCTTCTATTTTATAGTCTATGAAAAAAAGATAAAGTTCACGGTGATTCTTGGCGATTATGGCTCTTCTGATACGCACGCCATTTGTATCACTCCTAAAATTCTGCTAATCTAACTTTTGCTTCGTTTTTCTCGCTTCTTTCGATATTCTAATGGCATTCCAAAGACGCATCAGCGACAGTGAGTCGTGATAATCGAAAGTTTAATAAAGAGGAACGTTATGGCGAACGATAAATCGCCCGCGTTACTCTTGATCCCGTCGCGTTTCGAAAGTAACGATTTCACTGGGATTCCGCCGCCACCGATTCCTCAAGCGGCGACAAAGATATAGCCGGAATTAGGTTGTATTACCATCCAAGCGGGATTTCAGTGGTCGGTCCACGTACGTGACTCACGCGCGTGCCAACTCGACCTGGGGGCCCATTAAACTTTTTTTTCAGCAACGTGGAAAGACGACGCGTCCCTGACGGCGCATAAAAAATTCATTCCCCCGCGTTCGCCGGAAAACGCGTCCCGATTTTAATTAAACGAACGACGGTTTCCAGATTTTCTAATTCACGGACTTTCGAAACGCCAGGCCCGCTGCTCTTCGCGTGTCCCACTTTTCCGCGTCCCAATTCGTCAAATTTCTTGGCGGTTCCACGAATTTTCCATGCGAAATAAAATAAAATGGAGAAAAGAGGCGAGCTTGCTGAGGACACGACGGGGCATCGAATCTCTTCTTTTGGTAGAAGGGAACGCAAGTCGATTGTGAGGAAATTAATTAAGAGAAGAGAATCAATTGATGAAGGGAAGAGAAATGGTAAAAATAAAAAAAAGAGGCTTCTCTTGTTTCTTCTTTTGAAAGAAAGGAACAGAAATCAATTGCGGATCCTTTATCGCAAAAGATGACGAAAGTCCAAATAGAAGAGAAGAAAACCAAATTCTTTCTTCTTTTCTATCTGGACTTCCATCACCTTTCGCAATGAACGACTCGCAACCGATTTCTGTTCCCTTCTTTCAAAAGAAGAAACAAGAGAGGCGTGAGGCTAATTAAAACCAAATCAATCCACCTAACTACGCGACTCCTCGATGGCGTCCGCGGAGATCATAATTTATTCCTATTCTTTTCTTTCAAAAGAAGAAACGAGAGAAGCGCGAAGCTAATTAAAACCAAATTAATCCATCCAACTACGCGACTCATCGATAGCGTTCACAGAGATCATAATTTATTCCTGTCCTTTTCCTTCAAAAGAAGAAATGAGAGAAGCCACACGAGTGAGGCGCGAAGCAGATTAAAACTAAACCAACCCATTCAACTACGCGATTCATCGGTGGCGTTCACAGAGATCATAATTTACTCCTGTCCTTTTCCTTCAAAAGAAGAAATGAGAGAAGCCACACGAGAGAGGCGCGAAGCAGATTAAAACTAAACCAACCCATTCAACTACGCGATTCATCGATGGCGTTCACAGAGATCATAATTTACTCCTGTCCTTTTCCTTCAAAAGAAGAAATGAGAGAAGCCACACGAGAGAGGCGCGAAGCAGATTAAAACTAAACCAACCCATTCAACTACGCGATTCATCGATGGCGTTCACAGAGATCATAATTTACTCCTGTCCTTTTCCTTCAAAAGAAGAAATGAGAGAAGCCACACGAGAGAGGCGCGAAGCAGATTAAAACTAAACCAACCCATTCAACTACGCGATTCATCGATGGCGTCCACGGAGATCCGTGTTCTCATCGATCGAAACGTATCCGCTAAAAATTCTTTCCCATTCACGGGAGCGCCTCGGCCCCGCGAGGCGGCCAGAATTCCTTAAGAAGAGCCCCGTGTCGACGACGCGTGTGTGCCCACGAAAACAGAGGACGGTGGAGGAGTGGGACGAGCGTGCGGGTCTGAACTTGAAACAGGACCAGCTTGATTGGCGGAAGTCCAGAAGGAAGGGGTTAGACTCTCATATATGTTCGGCCACGCGCCATCCGCAACCACTTGGTGCCCGTGACACGCGGTCCAAGGATAGAAAAAGCGGAAGGTCGAGAGCCAGCTCGTGCAAGGAAAACGCGCGAAAGGGTGAAGGACAGGGGAGAGCAAAGATACGGGAGCCAGTGATCGCGTAGTGCACACAGTGTCGAATCGAGGAGCTCGTCCAGCAGCCATGAGGATAACAGTGCTCGCCACCCTTCTGTTGGGCCTCGCCCTCCGCGTGCAGGGTGAAACGATCGCGGCTAAACAGGGGGACGAGGGGCTGCTCGATTGCGTGTTGGCGAACGAAGACACGGTCGGGTGTCTGAGCACGAGGCTGGCCAGAAGCATCGATCAGATCGAGGTCCAGGTGACGGGGAAGAAGAGCGAGACACCCATGAGCGCGGTCATTGAACAGGCTGGCAATTTCGTCGCTGAGGTCGTCGACGATTTTCAGCATTCTGGCAGCGTTGATGAGAGTCAAGTCGCTGATGTTGGTAAGTATCAGAGGTTGTGTGTGTGTTTTTTTTAAGCGTTCGGGTTGATTGCGTGTATAATTGGGGTTCGAGGGGTTGTTGATTGAGAAGTTTGTTTGTGGTGTTCCGTTTGCTTGCAATTTTTTGAGTCATCCATCTTTGCGATATCTAAATTCTATTTTAATTTAATTTTCCTCTGCATTGTTCATCTTTCCTTCAATTCTTTGAGTCATCTATCCTTGCAATATCTAAATTCTATTTTAATTTAATTTTCCTCTGCATTGTTCATCTTTCCTTCAATTCTTTAAGTCATCTATCCTTGCAATATCTAAATTCTATTTTAATTTAATTTTCCTCTGCATTGTTCATCTTTCCTTCAATTCTTTAAGTCATCTATCCTTGCAATATCTAAATTCTATTTTAATTTAATTTTCCTCTGCATTGTTCACTTTCTTGAGCCATCCATCTTTGCACTGTTCATTTTTCCTTCAATTTTATTTCAATGCAGTTCTTTAATATTTGATAGAATTTCCATCTTCGCAATCTCTGCAAAATCTAAATTGGAATTGAATTATTGAACGGATCGATTAGTGGTAGAACAGATGAGTCAACTAACAAGGTACAGCTCGAATGTCTAATCGATTCGCTGGCACGTGGATCGCATGATAAAGTCATCCTCTGGACTTTCCTCTTCTCGAGCACCGTTAAAAAAAGTCGGCTAACTTTTACCGACCTTAAAATTGCTACTCGAGATTCTGTTGATTAGCCCCTTCGGTGCTCTCGAAATTTCCTACGTAATCTCTGATTCGACGCGTGGTGCGTCTACAGTTCGAACGATGAATGGCGTTGCTTGGAATACTGAACGAGTTACTATGAATTCTAGAGAGGGAAACCGTGGCGAATTTTGTAAAGAGTGATCGTGCGAAGTAGTTGGTCTTCTGTGTGTGAAACCGCGCTGATTTGTTTAATTGACAGCCAAGTGGAAGATGCGAATGAACTTAATTAACAGAAACAGTTGGAAGAATTGAAGTATTCGAGTCGACAGTGCAAATGAATAGCGAATTGAACAGTAATTTACAGTGTTCGCGTGAATTTCAAATTTTCTTATTTAGTTTTCTTGGTTAGATGTAAATTAGGGCTTGATTGGACAGTTCAATTGAAAGTTCATTTATACTTCTCCCTCTGCTTTCAATTTTTTGTATCATCCATCTTCATGAAGTGTAGATTCTATTTTCATTGAATTTGCAATTGTAGCGTTCATTTTTCTATCAATTTCTGGAATCATCCATTAGTGTAAAGTACAAGTTGTGTTTTAATTGAACCTTCATTTGCATTGCCCATTTGTCATCCATCCTGAGGAAGTCTAAATTACACTAAATTGTAATTTCACCCAACCAAACCGTGCAACTCGATTAAACGAAGAACATCGAAACAAACGCGCCTTCAACCGAGCCTATCGCTTCCTCGACTTCCTGTTCGACGACGAATCAGCCAAAGGGGACTAATTACATTTGCACGGGCCGTTTAACGTCCCCGTCAAAGTACACGTGTTAACACGGGAACGTTAGAAGACGAGCAAGCGAATACGTGTCTTTGGGTCACCGTCGATCACATGGAAGTACAACATCCGATTTGTCGCCGACTTTTCGTCTCCCAGTTTGCTCACCATTTAATGACGCGACGCAGGCAAATTTACTCTAACGGTACCAGCGACTCGTTACCATCGTTATCTTCCCAAGCGAATCACACGGCTAGAAAATTGAACAATTTCGTCGATCGTCCTGGCGATCCTCCTTCCGGTTGCTCGAGGAAGTCGTACGACAGGGCACCTCGCTCTGATTTTTTTTTCGTTTTCCCGAATACGAAGCGACCAGCGTTTGCTCGCGAAGAACTGTGGCTCGTTGAACCTCAGAGTTGGCCCGTAATCGGAATGAAAATATGCGCGGTCGAAAGTTTCTGGGTCAGTGGACTCGTTCTCTCCAAATGTTGCTCTAATTATTTCCCACGATACTTGTTTCACGTTTTAGAGTGGAGAGTGATTAACGAGTGGATCGAGTTCTGTGGACAATGGGGTTTGCAAAATTTTAAGTAAAATTTCTAAAGCTGGTTCTCTGTTTTTCGTAAAGTATGAAAGTGAATAGTTTAAAAATAGAAAGTATAGAAATTAATTTTTGCTTTATTAAAGTATAAAAATAAATAGATTGTTACCTTGAGTATATAATAGAAATTATTTTAAATATAGTGGAGCTACAAACCAAGGAAAAATTTAGCAATTAGAGTTATTAATATTTCATTGTATGAGAAGAATAGGAAAGGAATATAAAACGTAACTTACAAATCTTGTTTTTTAGTAAAATACAAGTCGTATTTCATGGACGAACGTAAGTTGATACAGAAATTGCAGCCAATCGAAAAAAAGCCGAAAAGAATCGAGAAAACCCAGGTTTTATGGTTAGAAATAAATTTAAACAAAGAACTGGTTAACCAGTTTCCATTTTAACCGGTTTGCGAGACCTAGTGGACACCCTTAGTGGTCGCAGAGGACTGATTCGCGTTCATTGTCACTCCTTTTCAGTCGATTATATTTTCCCCATAAAAATCTCATTTATTTAGCGATTAAAAAATTGAAGTTTATTCGAGTCTAGTAATATTTAAGTCAGGAAATGCACAGCCAGAATCGCGGCCATCGAGTCAGCGGAAGAGAGTGAGTTCGCGGTGAAGAACGTGTCAACAGTTTCCCTAGTTTCTGTGTCGATTCACACATTAATATACCCACGTGGCGGTGAAGGGCGACAGGAAAAATCGGTGCCACACGAGCTTCGAGATCGTCTTCGAGATCATAGGTAACGGTGGTTGCTGATGACTTCGATTCCCACTGTGACTCAGTGATCGATGCCTCACGGTTCCAGTTTGAAATTATAAGAAACTCGACTGGCAACAGAAATTCAACGGAAGAACAAACATTCCAGTGGAAGACGAATCTTTATCAAACTTTAATTGCAAGACATGCAATGTAGAATATTTATTTTAAATGCAACAAGAGTTACACTAAAAAATAAGCTCTTTCAGTTTCTTTTAAAATTTCAATTGCAGAGGATGCGTCGTAGAATAATAATTAAACGTTCAGACAAAAATTCTACTAAAAGATTAGCTCTTTCAGTTTCTTCTGGAAGCTCAATTGCAGAGAACACGTCGTAGAATAATAATTGAACGTTGAAACAAAAGTTCTACTAAAAGATTAGCTCTTTCAGTTTCTTCTGGAAGCTCAATTGCAGAGAACGCATCGTAGAATAATAATTGAACGTTGAAACAGAAGTTCCACTCAAAAGTAACCTTCTTCAGTTTCTTCCAAAACTTTAATTTCAGAAGAAATTCCATTACAGCAAAAAAATCGGACATTGCGATAACAATTCCAGCACCATATCCATCAAAAGACGTTCTCCAACCTCTCACGCACCTTCGATCACAAAAGATCCAGCACAAAATCGAATCTGAACCTCGAAACAGAATGTCCATTGTCCCAAAGACAATCTTTTTTTAATTCTCAACGAAAATTTGAATTGCAGAGGAGGGCCGTGGCAACAAATTCGGGAGGAGGAAGAAGAAGCACCTGCAGAAGCTGCTGGGCCTCGCCATGCTGTTCAAAGCGAAGCTCACCCTGCTGCTTCAGCTGATCTCCACCCACTTCCAGGTGAAGTTCTTCGTGATCGCCATCATCAGCTTCATCATGAACGCGGTCAAGTTTTGGTTGGACCTGAAGAAATCCCCGTCGAAGGTCATTTACTACGAGCACGCTCAGCATCAGCATCATTACGACCACGACGACCACGAGGCGAATTACTGGGGCCGATCGACCAACGACTCGCCTCAGGATCTCGCTTATTCCGCCTACACACCGAAGAATTGATGTCACCCAGTCGATTCGAAGAGACTCCGTCTTCTAGGACTCTCTTTCGAGGATCCGTCGTCGCGATTATTTTTGTTTTTTTTCTTTGCTCAGGTCTCTGTACTTATAGATAATTGCTAGAGAAGTCGATCGATCAGTTTCGACGTGAATTTAATTAATCCACGTAAAGACGCGAGTCGCGAGATCTACGCGTGCAATTTTATATTTACATCGAATTTGTATTTTTTATTTTTTATTTATATCGAAACACTTGCAATCCTTCAATTTCCAGAGAAATCGATCGATCAGTTTAGATACGAATTTAATTAATCCACGCTAACATGCGAGTCAAGAGATTTGCGCGTGCAATTTTATATTTATATCGAACTCATATTTTTTATTTTTTATTTATATCGGAAGACTTGCAATCTTCCAATTGCCAGAGAAATCGATCGATCACTTTCGACGTGAATTTAATTAATCCACGCTAACACGCGAGTCGCGCGACTTACGCCTGCAAATTTTTATATTTATATCGAACTATTTATTTATTATTATTTATTGTTAAACACGCCAGCTTAGTATACGGATTTCAGGGAGAAGTAATCGCGTTTCGCGAAGCGCTCGATCCAACATTCTGTCCACGTACCAAAGTCCACTTTGCGTACCTGTCGCCTTATTTATTCTCACGCTCCATTTCTACCAAATCGCATAAATAACAGCGTTATATAAGATACATGTACAAGCAATAAATTATTTTGATAATAATCCGCGAGACGTTTTATCTGCGATGAAATAAAGAATGGAAAGGAACTTTTATAGGAAGTTGTAAATTTGTTTGGAGGAGACGGATCGTGGTAGGTGGTTGCCTTATCGACGGTGAGTAAGAAGCACGCGCCAGACGCCAATAAGAAAGCTCGTCGAGTCGACTTACGACCTTCTTTCCCCGTAATTCGTGGCTTTCGTATTCCTTGCAACCGTGCGGAGGGAAATGCGATTGGAATTTCCAACGAGCCAGGCTGTTCACCTTGTCGAGATCGCGATCGACCAATAAACACAGAGAACAGATTTTCTTCCCCCCAGAGACGACTCGTCTCGTTTCTTCTTTTTCAACCCTTAGTATATATTAGAAAGTGATGTTACTTGGAAATTCTAGTGCACATATATCTTGAGAACAGATATTCTTCTCCCCAGAGATGACTCGTCTCCTTTCTTCTTTTTCAACCCTTGATGTATATTAGAAAACGATGTCACTTGGAAATTTTAATGTATATATATCTTGAGAAGATATTTTCTTCTTCGAGGAGACGACTCGTCTCGTTTCTTCTTTTTCAACCCTTGGTGTATATTAAAATGTGATGTCATTTGGAATCTTCAGTGTATATATGTTTTGAGAACAGATTTTCTTCTCCCCAGAGACGACTTGTCTTGTTTCTTCTTTTTCAACCCTTAGTATATATTAGAAAGTGATGTTACTTGGAAATTCTAGTGCACATATATCTTGAGAAGAGATTTTCTTCTCCTCAGAGACGACTCGCCTCGTTTCTCCTTTTTAAACCCTTGGTGTATATTAAAATGTGATGTCATTTGGAATCTTCAGTGTATATATGTTTCAAGAACAGATTTTCTTCTCCCCAGAGAGGACTCATCTCCTTTCTTCTTTTTCAACCCTTGGTGTATATTAGAAAATGATGAGTGAACTATAAAATTAACGATTTCTCTAAAAAGAAGAAACACTTGCAACCCTTCACACTCAAGCACCAAGGATCAACTTCAGACACAAAGAAAACTATCAAATCATCAATTCTTTTTAAAAGAAGAGACAACTCTTCAAACAGAAGCACCAAGGACCAACCTCAAACATAAAGAAGACTACCAAATCACCAATTTTTTAAAAGAAGAGACACTCGCAACTCTTCAAACAGAAACCCCAAGGACCAACCTCAAACATAAAGAAAATAACCAAATCACCAATTTCTTACCCTCTAATTGAACAGAAGTCCCCAGAAACGACTTAATTAACAAAAACTCCTCATCTTCGTCGTCAGACGGGTGCACAAGCGAATCCATTAGGATTGTACGCGTTTTACATCCGTCATGGTCAATGACCAGAACCGGGCATAGTTTCGTAACAGGCGGGGGACCCCATGGAACCTGCTAAGTATGCAGAACCCGCGGAATCGTTGGTCCCACAGAGGGGCCCACGTTCCTCGTACAAGTTCGCGCCTCTTTTCGTGGCTCCCATTGGACCACTGCCAACGAGACCACCGTGTCGCTCTCGAAATCATCGTGATTCGTGGGAAGAGCCACTCCAAAATATCCTTCCGCCATGTTCATTTATAGAATTACTTGGCGGCCGCGCTACGTACAACTTTTTCTTAATCAGCTAACGAAATCCCAGCGAGCGTTGGAGGGGCGATTATTTTCATTCCGTCGTGGCATTTGCATCCGTCCTTCGAGCGGCACGTCCCCAGGATATTCATAGAGCACTCGTGGCTGGTCTCTTTCGGGACCGTCGTCGCTTCGACGCGCGAGGAACTCAAATTTTGCGTCTCTGTTCCAAAAACGAAACACGAGGTGAAGAAATGTGCGAGATATAAGAGAAATGGAGTTGAAAATCGAAACAGATGGGGTTAGGACGATGTGGTCGAGGCGAATTCTTTCGGCAACGATCGAACGATGAATATTGGCGGACGCAGGACGAATGATATTGGCCGCTTGGGCCGTATCAGCCGTCACATCAACGGGGAAATTTGCATCGGGCCTTCGAGGATGATGTGGACGTCTGGATGGTCATTGGCAGACCAGACGTGACGAAATTGCTAATTTCCGGCTACCGAGAATCGGCCATTCATACAATATTCAAGATCCTTACGGGCAGCTCGCTATATAACACCCTTCCGCGGGTCGAAACACCAGTCTCCTGAGGACCCTCGAAGACAATAGACGATTGCATCCATCCTTGCTGGCCTCATCTTCAGTTCCATCGATTTGCTCGACATGCATCGACAGAATTACCTGATCGTGCCGCTGATCGCGGTCCTCGCGATCGTTTCGAGCTTCCCTCAGCAGCAAAAGGCCAGGAGGCCCACTCCAGAGTTCAAGGTTCGTCCTCTTCGTTTGGATTTCGGGGGAGAAGTGGTTTGCGCGACGGAATACGAAGTATTATTGAATTGCAGAATAAAACTGGCGGCCTGGTGCTTCCTGACAACGCGACGCTGATCAGGGAGGACATCGTGGACAGTTTCTCCTGCCAGGACAGGATTTATGGATACTATGCAGACATGGAGAATGATTGTCAAATTTTTCATGTCTGCATGCCCCAGACTAGGGGTGCTACTAGGTGGAGTTTTATTTGTCCTTCGGAAACGGTGTTCAATCAGGTGAGAAGGTTTCTCTTCCGCGTTTTGTTGGGGCAATCTCTTTTCTTCTTTTTTCTGCTCTTCTCTTAGCTCTCTACTCTTCTTTTTGCTTTCTGCTCTCCTTTTTTCTTTCTGCTCCCCTTTCTTCTTCCTGCTCTCTACTTTTCTTTCTGCTCTTCTCTTTAATTTCTGTTCTTCTTTTTGTTTTCTGCACTTCTTTGTGCTCTCTGCTCTTCTTTTTGCTCTCTATTCTCCTCTTTTCTTTCTGCTCTCCTTTTTTCTTCCTGCTCCCTATTTTTCTTTCTGCTCTTCTTTTTGTTTTCTGCTCTTCTTTGTGCTCTCTGCTCTTCCTTTTGCTTTCTGCTCTTCTTTTTGCTCTCTACTCTCCTTTTTTTTTCTGCTCTTCTTTTTGTTTTCTGCTCTTCTTTGTGCTCTCTGCTCTTCCTTTTTTCTTTCTGCTCCCCTTCTTTCTTTCTGCTCTCCTTTTTTCTGTCTGCTCTTCTTTCTGCTTTTTGTCCTTCTTTCTCCTTTCTGATCTTCCTTTTGCTTTCTGCTCTTCTTTTTGCTCTCTGCTCTTCTTTGTGCTCTCTGCTCTTCCTTTTTTCTTTCTGCTCCCCTTTTTTCTTTCTGCTCTCCTTTTTTCTCTCTGCTCTTCCTTCTGCTTTTTGTCCTTCTTTCTCCTTTCTGATCTTCCTTTTGCTTTCTGCTCTTCTTTTTGCTATCTGCTCTTCCTGTTTCTTTCTGTTCTTCTTTTTGCTTTCTGTTTTTCTTTTCTCTTTCTTTTCCTCTTTGTTCTTCCTGTTCTTCTTTTTTCCGCGGTGTATTAACCTGAGATCTGCTTCCATCGTCAGGCCACGTTCGTCTGCACGAAGACAGAGAACTCCATACCCTGCGAGGAGTCCGAGAAGTTCTACAATCTGAACGAAGCGATCGGAAAAGAAGTTGAAGAGGAAGAAAGCGACATGGAGCACGGGCCAAACGATTCAGAGGCGGAACCAATCTCGAACAGACCGCCATTGAGAACGTCGAGGATTCTGACGTCGAGGAAGAAGTCCTCAGAGAGAAGAGATCAGTGATAGCGATTCCTCGCGACTTGATTGCATCCTTTCTTTTTGTTTTTTTTTTTTTCTGAGAAGAAATGGGCTGTGTGACGTGTTGAGAGAGAGAGAGAGAGATGAAACTTGACGAGTTTATGTATAAATGTTTAAATGTACGATAAAGAAATGTATCAAAGTGTTATCTATGTAGAAATCGCGTACGAGACGGGAGTTTGAAGTCCTGAATGAAATATTGTGGGGAAAGCGTCGAGGTGTTTGCAGAAATAATTTATTGCGAGTAATTATCGTATAATTGATTAAATATTCGGTTGCTGTGGTATAATTTAGCTGTTCAGCGTGACGTTTTGAGATACACAAGGGCCCATTGTATTAATATATTCGATTTTAATGATAGAAGTAAAGAACGTTATAAATATAGTATTGTAAATGTAGTTTTATGGTTTATTTGATTAAGTACTATATTGTGGAGTGTGTTACAAGTATTATAAGTGTACGCGTATGCAATTTAGGGACGCATTACCATAAAAATAGAATTACATTTATATTTGTTGTATATTTTATTAATTTTATTGAATAAATGCATTGTTTAAGCGGAATGCAATGAGGTTCCTCATTCTCCGCTTATTCTCTCGACCTCCGAACCTTTTTCCCCGCCATTCTCACGAATTAGAATAAGATAACAGCTAAAATAAAAATTGTAACAGGAGAACATGATGTGTGAGGAGGTATCCTGAGTGCCACTTCTTGGAAAATGACGTCACTTCCAGGAATCCTCGAAATTCCAAGAATTTCGCCAGTTCTCGGAAGTGACGTCATTTTCCAGGAAATCCCAGTTTCTGGGGCTCATTCAAGCGTGACGCCTGATTTTTGGGACTTTGTATCAGGAGAACATGATGTATGAGGAGGTATCCTAAGTGCCACTTCTTGGAAAATGACGTCACTTCCAGGAATTCCCGAATTTCCAAGAATTCTGGCATTTCTTGGAAGTGACGTCATTTTCCAGGAAATCCCAGTTTTTCGGGCCTTTCTCAAGCGAAACCCCGATTTTCGGACATTGTATCAGGAGAACATGATGTGTGAGGAGGTATTCGAACAAATTCAAGCTCTATTTTAGTTTAATTGAGTTCAGGACCGTTTTTTAAGAGTTTTTTCTCGTTTAAGGAGAAGGATTGGTCTTTCTGGATGGCTGGACAGGTTATTAATTGATTAAACAATTAATTAACAATATTACTGAACGTTTATTGGGTCAATTTGATAATTTACGTAGAGAAATATACATTATTTTTAAATATAAATAATTTACAGTACTTCCTACACCTAAATTCTACGTAAATTTGCAATATAAATGCATATAAATGTTATTACAAGTTAATTAGCATCAATTATAATTATAAACTAATTTACAATACATGTAATAACTAAAAATTATGTGTATTTCTTAAAATGAAATATTTATGTCACCCATGCCATCGTCCTGTATTGAATTTACCTCTCTATAATTTAAATATATAAAATATTAATGTAATGAGGCTTAATTTCCATTAAATTTATAAATTAATTAACTATTATTCAATTTTTTAATTATCAAACCTCTATCCTTCAGGAACGTGCTCAAACTGTTCGCAAATCATTATCGACAGCGAAGTAAACTACTTTTCGACTGGTGGCGCCATCTCTGTGGCGACCCCTGAAACTACTCGCGGAATAGTTCCAGTCTCCGCCGCATAGATGGCGCCACCAGCCCAGGAGCAGGTCGCGACGCTAGCGCTCGACGGTGGCGCCATCTCTGTGGCGAGCGCTGAAACTACTCGCCGTTTAGTTCCACTCTTCGCCTCATAGATGGCGCCACCAGTCCAGGAGTAGGTCGCGACGCTAGCGCTCGGCGGTGGCGCCATCTATGCGGCGAAGAGTGGAACTAAACGGCGAGTAGTTCCAGCGCTCGCCGCATAGATGGCGCCACCAGTCCAGGAGCAGGTCGCGACGCTAGCGCTCGGTGGTGGCGCCATCTATGCGGCAAAAACTGGAACTAAACGGCGATTAGTTCCAGCGCTCGCCGCATAGATGGCGCCACCAGTCCAGGAGTAGGTCGCGACGCTACCGCTCGGTGGTGGCGCCATCTATGCGGCGAAGAGTGGAACTAAACGGCGAGTAGTTCCAGCGCTCGCCGCATAGATGGCGCCACCAGTCCAGGAGTAGGTCGCGACGCTAGCGCTCGGTGGTGGCGCCATCTATGCGGCGAAGAGTGGAACTAAACGACGAGTAGTTCCAGCGCTCGCCGCATAGATGGCGCCACCAGTCCAGAAGTTGGTCGCGACGCTACCGCTCGGTGGTGGCGCCATCTATGCGGCGGAGGCTGGAACTATTCGGCTAGTAGTTTCAAGGGTCGCCACAGAGATGGCGCCACCAGTTATTGGCGGCAAATTAAACTACTGACAGACTACTTTTTATTTTTCTTTCTGTTATTAAAAAAGGCCTTTTTATTTATGGATTAGGATTGGTTTTTGTGAATTGTTAGACAGGTTGTTAATTGATTAAACAATTTAATTAACACTGATTACGGAGGGATTTTACAAGCTAATTGTTATAAATTATTGTTGCATACTAATTTACAAGATATTTACAACTAAAACCTGCCTAAATTTATAATATAAATAATTCTTACGTATTAATTCTTACAAATTATTATAATAAACTAATTTACAATGTATTATTACTATCAAAACATATAAATTTCCAATGTAAATGTATAAAACAACATTAAATATTAATTAAATTATTTCTTGAAGTTTTTCTGTGTTCTTATTGCAAAATTGATGGCACTCACTGCAATTTTTACTCCTTCTCCTTCTGACTAATTAGTAAATTGCTCATCATGCAGAAAGTCTCACATTTCAACCATAATTCTTAATAATTCCTGATGTCAGCTACTTTATTGCAACGTTTCCCAAATAAATCCTTGCTATGTAAAACTTCCACGTCGTAGAAAACCTGCGCACACAATTAAACACTAATTAACAATCAATTAAATAAAGAAAAGGTCAATGGAAGCAAATAAATTATCAAGTACCTCTCAGATACAAATTTTAATCATCTTCTTTTGCATAAGTACCTTCAATTACTTCTGGAACCATAGACTCAGAAACCAATCAATGAAATTAATTAATTAAAACGCAATAAAATAAAATAAGACAAGTCAAATGTTCCTACAATATATTTAATGCAATCTACTCTTTTTCCAGTACCAATTTACACATAAATTAAACAGTTTCAAACGAATTGTTGCAATAAAATGATCGATATTGCCAGCAAAATATTTATTGCTCACGAATACTCGTACAACTAATTAAAACAGTTCAAATCAAGCAATCTCACACGCGGGGGAATAGTTACACAAATGTCCCAAGCCTAAAACGAGAACAGAGAATACGATAGCGCGATAAAATGGTGGATTTTTAGCCAACAGCGAAGAATAACTTAATATAATTACAAACAAAAATATTACGCATAATTATTACAGTGTTAGTCATTTATTTACAACTGATATGTGTCGATATTGGTTCCTACGACTCGTCGCGGACGCAAGTCGAGAATAAATAAAAAATACTCGAAGAGAAAACTACTGTACAACGAAAAACAAAGTATGAATACATAAAATGAATAAAAAAAGAAAAATAAAATAAAATAAAACACACACGTGCACACGGAAAAAGCGGCTAGAAATAAATCCAATATTTCTTCTTTTTTTTTTTTATCTTTTTCTTTAATTCGGATGATATTTACGAAACTACAAAAATCATCGAAATTAATCGACGATCTTTGGCTTCTCTTCTATTCGGTATCTTTGGATAACTAGCCATTGGATCGTGGATAGGCGGTGCCTATTCCTCCGTTCGATAAAATGCCGATAAAATAATTAACGACCAACAGTCGCGGGGGCATTCGTGCCCAGAAAACAATTTCGCAAAAAGAATCCTCGAGATTCCGACTCGAGTCGACGCAATCGTTCGAAAGAAGAAGAACTGCGAGTCGATTTACGTCTCGTTTGACAGCCACTGGCCTCCCATTAATTACGATTAATCGAATAATCATTAAACAGAAATAATACGTAGCATTTATCCATCGCGAATCGGTTCGTTCAGATTGTAAACGCGATTTTGTAAATGAACGTTCACAATCTTAAAGAACTTCGATTCTGCGTGTTGGTGTAACAGATAAATCGTCTTAAATGAACTTATAATTATAATTAATATATATTAAGTATCTTCGACAATGTGTGTACCCTGTATTGTCCTCCAAGGAGAGGTCCTGGCGTTTCTATGCTCCTGCGCATCACTTTTCCTTTGTACATCTCTTCAGGGATATCGGTGCATCTACAGCGAGGCTCAAAAGTGAGTGTACATTGAGCAAAATTGAAATTCCATCGCATCAATACTGATAATGAGATCGAGCTGTATTTATGGCATTTCAAATGTATAATACTTTGCATCTATTTAGTCAATCTTCAATTCATGCGACGTATTCGATAGAAATTTCATGTCTCATGATGTATACTTATCTTTGCCTCTCGCTGTATGCATTTTTTGCAAGTTAAAATTATTTTTTTAATTACAAATCTAATGCAGAAACTTTAAGGAAAGAGATCTTGCATGATTAAATGATGATTTCTTTTCAAATTAACTTTGTTATACTCTTTAAAGTAGATCAAAATATAGTTCATACTAATCTCTTAATTATACATTCACGTTTCATTTTGTGCAAATGGAAATTACTCTCAAAATTGAAAATCTAATAAAGAAATGTTTAGAAAAGAAAGCTTTCATGATAAAGTGCTGATTTCTTTCCAAATTGATCTAGTTATACTGTTCAAAATGAAACCAAATATAGTTTATACTAATCTCTTACTTATATATTCACGTTTCATTTTGTGCAAATGGAAATTACTCTCAGAATTGAAAAAGGAATAAAGAAATGTTAAGAAAAGAAAGCTTTCATGATAAAGTGCTGATTTCTTTCCAAATTAACTTTGTTATACTCTTCAAAATGAAACCAAATATAGTTCACACTAATCTCTTACTTATATATTCACGTTTCATTTTGTGCAAATTGAAATTACTCTCAAAATTGAAAATCTAATAAAGAAATGTTTAGAAAAGAAAGCTTTCATGATAAAGTGCTGATTTCTTTCCAAATTGATCTAGTTATACTGTTCAAAATGAAACCAAATATAGTTTATACTAATCTCTTACTTATATATTCACGTTTCATTTTGTGCAAATGGAAATTACTCTCAGAATTGAAAAAGGAATAAAGAAATGTTAAGAAAAGAAAGCTTTCATGATAAAGTGCTGATTTCTTTCCAAATTAACTTTGTTATACTCTTCAAAATGAAACCAAATATAGTTCACACTAATCTCTTACTTATATATTCACGTTTCATTTTGTGCAAATTGAAATTACTCTCAAAATTGAAAATCTAATAAAGAAATGTTTAGAAAAGAAAGCTTTCATGATAAAGTGCTAATTTCTTTCCAAATTGATCTAGTTATACTGTTCAAAATGAAACCAAATATAGTTTATACTAATCTCTTAATTATATATTCACGTTTCATTTTGTGTAAATTGAAATTACTCTCAGAACTAAAAATCTAATAAAGAAATGTTAAGAAAAGACAGCTTCCATGATAAAATGCTGATTTCTTTCCAAATTAACCCTGTTATACTCTTCAAAATGAAACCAAATATAGCTCATACTACTCTCTTCATTCTATGCTTCCAGAATAAAAAATCTACTAAAGAAATTTTGCGAAATCTTTCACGCTAAACTAGCGGTTTCATTTCAAATTAACTCTACGCTCTCAATTACACTTTCCAAAATGAAACCAAATACAGTTGAAACCAATCTCTAAATCATGCGCCACAATAGATGCAAATCAACATGCCCAATTAACTTAAACATTACCCTCGAAACTAACAATACTAAAAAACGACTCCAAACTTATAACAGTCTAAAAAGCCACGCGTCCCTGAAGAGATCTCTCCCCCCACGGCTACAACAACTGAACTAAGCTTCAGAATCCGCGGCCAGATCGGCCTCGATCTCCTCGGGGCTCCTGAGGTCGATGGCGAACCTCTTCTTGGCCGTCTTGCCAGCCATCTCGGCCATCTTGTCGCGCGCCTTGACGGTCCTCGAGTAGATGTCGAACGCCGTGGCCAGCGCGTACGTCAATTGTCGCGCGTGGTTCTTCGACTCGCAGACGAACCCGTGGCATTCGAAGGGCGAGACCCGCCGGAAGTTCTCGGTCTCGCGCACCACGATCATGGAGAACACCCTCGTGTAGACGAGGTCCTGGACGCCGTACGAGATCGTCTCGATCGCGTACAAGCGGACGCAGTTCGGGTCCTGTTTCTTCTTCTCGATGGGCAGCAGGGCTACGCCCTCCTGGGAGACGACCAGCTTGATCAGAGGGAGCATGGTGTTGGTCGGTAAGGCCTTCGCGGCTGCCACCATGTTATCGACGGGCCTTCTGGTGTGCTTGATGCCCCAGAGGCCCCTCGCGTCGTGCGAGCCCAGATACTTCACCTGAAAAAGGGCCCCCTTTTTAGTCTCCCGCGCGCGGGCCTGTTCAGGTAATAATTAAACGCGCTGGGACCTTGGGCCCCCGACGCAACGCCCGAAGAGCGCCGTAGGAGCTTTGCAGCGAGCCAAGTTACATCAAGAGGAGGATTAACACGTTTCTAATTGCCACCTCGGTCAATTTGTGTCCGTTCGCGAATTGAATTCACTGTTCGAAGACAAATTTCGAGTGAATTGTTGGACCGACGCGTGCAAGGCTTGGGACTTGTTGAAGATGCGGAATATTTGTAGGGCACAAACGAGGTATTTCTTTCAAGAAATCGCTGTCTTTACGGCAATCGTTGAGGGACGTACCTGAAACACTTGAGGTAGATCCGTGGAGCCCTCGAACACGTTGTTGTCGATGGACAGACGAGACAGCTTCGACGCCAGGTCCTTCTTCTTGTCACCGGAAGCCGCGGGACTCTTCTCTTTCTTCATTTCCTCCTCTTGGCTCTGCGACGAGAAAATACTGTTTCCACGTTTCTGCTTTTCCACACACGCGCGCTCGAAATTCGAATTCTCTACGCGCAGTGTCGTATCAACGAATCAGGCGCGATGCTGGCCGATTAACAAATCGTGAAAATGAAATTTAAATCGATTCGGTGTCCCTTGTCACCGAATTCAGTTTAATTTAAAGAGAAAAGAGGGGATCGTGGACGATTGTTGATGTGTTCGGGTACTCACGGTACTGTTATCGACTCGACAGGCTCTCTGCGTCTGTCCTGGCTTCACTTTCAGGTGGTACTCGACCACGTTCGGTATGTTCGGCGGGTTGGAAACGACTGAGGAAGCCGGAGAGGATGAAGAGGCGGTCGCTGCCCGCTCAGGGACGGCGTTTCCGGCCCCAGTCGCCCCGGATAACGGCGCCATCGTCGCTGATCCACGCTCGTCGACCGTCTCCCCCGCCTGGCAAATTCACACAAACATTCGTTCACCCTTGCGCGCGAAAAACCTACTTCGACGAATTTTTTTCAACGAATATTTCTATTTTTGTATCTTTTTTTTCTCTTTTTTTTTTCGTTAGATTCGATTCGAATTACTTTCAGTGCTTCGTAATTACGGGAAACAGGACCTTTTGCTGGGTGCAAGTGTCCTTGGCGGTCGAAGAGGAAGAGGAGCCACCCTCCTCGATTTTCGTCGGCTCTTTGCGATCGTTTCGCTCGTCGCTCGCGTTTTTCAGGATCGTTTCGTGCCGTTTCGTGAAACCGAAATCCTCGTCCTCCATCGCGATTCTCCTGAATCCTGCTGGCTCCTTGGGGCCCTCTTACCTGCTCCAATTCGAACGCGTTGCTTCTGTGTTCCTTGGGTCGTGGAATTACCGATTACGAGTCGCTGATTATTTTTTTATGCCAGTTCTTTAGTTTGAAGTCTTACGCGTGAGAACTTTGTTTCGTATTAATTTATCAGCGCGAGAATGTTATTAATTATAAAGATGTCGGTTTTATTGATTAGTGTACAGCTTGCAACCCTTTACTTTCAATTTCAACATGCGAGAACCTAACTTTTTCATGGACACTGATATATATGTGTACGTTTACCATTTCTTTGAGAAAAAGTTTTCAAATATTGGCACGATCATTAGAATTGATTATATGTAAACGAGAAACATCAGAGTTGACGAACGAACGTGAAAACTCATCGTAATTAAGAAATAAAGATTGAGTTAATTCATTTAAAACCACGATTCCTACAGTAAGTATACCAATGTCCTTGAAGAAATTAATTCGACCATATGTTAACCCTTTGCGCTCGAGAGGCGACTCTCAGTCGCTACGACGTTACGTACGGCAACTCGTGTTTTTCGTCAACTAATTTTAAGTTTCGAAGCCCTGCAAAAAAGAATTTGGAATGCGAAACTAGCTCGAGTAAAGATGAAATTGATTTTCAACTGTTCAATAACGAGATCGAATGCATTCATAAAGAAATTAGTGATGGAGAACACGATGCGCGACTGAAAAAGTCGTCGAGTGCAAAGGGTTAATTATAGATATATAAAAATTCATTAACAGCAACCAAAACTAATTTATAAAATATAAGTGTTTTGCCTATAAAGAGTTGCAGAGCGAAGCTACTCAGCAACAAAAGATTACACAAACAGGAACAGCAACTAAACGATAACAACAACTAAAACAAACCTATAAAATATCAAAAATTGACGTCACAAAAAGTTGCAGAGCGAAACAATCCAGCAACTAAAGATTTCACGAATAAAAAAAGTAATCCACTAATTGCAAATCGTCACCTCGTGTACATTATTATCTAACCCATAAAATATCAAAATTTGACGCCATAAAGAGTTGCAGAGCGAAACAACCCAGCAACCAAATATCTCACGACTAAAAAAAAGCGATTCTCTAATTGCAAATCGTCGAACGCAAAGAGCAGCGCAAAGAGATCCCTCTAAAATATCAAAAATTAACGCCATAAAGGGTTGCAGCGCGAAACTATTCAGCAACA
Organism: Xylocopa violacea; assembly: GCA_963969225.1. Lineage (NCBI taxonomy): Eukaryota > Metazoa > Arthropoda > Insecta > Hymenoptera > Apidae > Xylocopa > Xylocopa violacea. The sequence goes on from CAXAJV010000004.1 coordinate 31,849,768, forward strand.
AAATACTCCACTAATAGAAAAAGCGATCCACTAATTGCAAATTATCGAATGCAAAGAGTTGCGCAAAGAGATTCGCCACCTCGAGCACGTTATTATCAGGCTCGCTTCAGCAACTAAAACTAACCCATAAAATATAAAAAATTGACGCCGTAAAGGGTTGCAGAACAAAACCATCCAGCAACAAAATACTCCACGAATAGAAAAAGCGATCCACTAATCGCAAATTATCGAATGCAAAGAGCTGCGCAAAGAGATCCGCCACCTCGAGCACGTTATTATCAGGCTCGCTTCAGCAACTAAAACTAACCCATAAAATATAAAAAATTGACGCCGTAAAGGGTTGCAGAGCGAAACCATTTAGCAACAAAATACCGTACGAACCCGAAAAAGCGATCCACTAATTGCAAATTATCGGGCGCAAAGAGCTGCGCAAAGAGATCCGCCACCTCGAACACGTTATTATCAGGCTCGCTTCAGCAACTAAAACTAACCCATAAAATATAAAAAATTGACGCCGTAAAGGGTTGCAGAGCGAAACCATTCAGCAACAAAATACCGTACGAACCCGAAAAAGCGATCCACTAATTGCAAATTATCGGGCGCAAAGAGCTGCGCAAAGAGATCCGCCACCTCGAACACGTTATTATCAGGCTCGTTACACGCGAGAGAGCACGCGGGATTAAAAACGCGGTTAACGTCCCCCCGTTCCTTAAACCGGAAAACAGCTGTCGCGGCGGCACGTGTTGCACCTTGCGCTCTCGCCTTCCGCTCGACCCGACGCACTCTCCTCGGCCGTTCCTCGTCCGCGACTACACGGACGTCCAGAAAACCGCGGCACCACGGATTCGAAAGACCAGCCAGCGTTTCACCTGCCCTATTTCGCGACCAACTTCGTCCGTCGTCCCGCGGCTTCGATCGGACGAAACGGATGCGGCGACGCGGTCGACGCGGACGCGTCCTCCGACCGGAAGTGAGTCAGGTGACCCGACAGTCAGGTGAAAAAAGGGATTCGTTCTAATGAATTCGCTCGCTCGTTCGTCAGGTGTGGGCATTCCGTTTCGACGCGGTGAATAATACGAAAACGTGTGCCTGTTACCGTTTCGAAAATGCGCATGGCGCGCAGCAAGAGGAGGAAATTCAAGAACGAAGGTCGGAACTAGCTGCTCGAGACGGAAAGACATTCGTGAAATTTTACTCCCTGCACGAGCGTCTCTGTTTCGTGAAACCTGATAACGAGCTTTCCGTCAACCTCTTCAGGGACGAATTTTTTAACGGTGCGACGATGGAGGGAGGTGAGTGATTGGTGCTTGAGATAATGTTTGGGTACTTGAAAAAGTTGATTGAGGTGTATTATCGTGGATTTATGGGATTTTTAGGAAAATGGCACCAGTTTTGAAATGAGGGAATAGATTTGGAACTATAGAATCCGAGAAGAATTGGAAAAGATTGCTTTTCGAAGGATTACAAATTTTAATTTGTGAAAAAGTTAAAAGGTTCTCTACTTTTTCTTCACGTCACTTGCAACAAATATATGAAATGCAGCAGACATTTGAAGGCAAATTTTCCTAAATTTTTCAAACAGAAATTAGCAATACTACAAAAATATTGAATAAAGCGTTTTGTTACTTGAAAAACAAATGGAATTTACTTTCGAACACCTTGTATACCCCCAGCGTCCGTACACCTGTCGTCCAATTACACCCGCGTACAATACTAAAGCTGTTAACACGCGTGTCCACGTACCGGGTGTCCCACAACGAGCCAACTATCCACAAATCAGTCCCTGGCGCGTTTCACCGATGGTATTCGAAGCATCCAATAAAATCGCGAGGATTCACCGAGTGACGCAACGACACCCATGGAAGAAGGAGGAAAATGACGCAGGAATCGCGATGATAACGGTATCGTTCGAGGATGAAATGAAACCGCGGCCAATCTCCGATCGTTATTACGGTTTTCCGACGTTTCCGTTACGCCTCGGGATATCGAACTTTCTCGATCTTTTGACAAAGCGAATTCCTCGACGCTCTTCGCGAAATGTGCGAACGTTGCGACTTGAAAAAAAAAAAGTGAGACGAGGAGGTTACAATTTCGAGCGGAGAGCGCGGAAAGAGGGCGATCCCCTTTCCGTTGCGAGCCAAAGCGAGGGTAACAGCGGTACCGGAAGCGACAGTGGGATGGGTGTCTGACCGGAAGCTATTATACCCGTGTCACGCGTGTCCCGCGCCGTTGGAATTTGAACCATACCTCTCTGTCCGCTCTCCTCGATCGTTAACAGCGCTCCTTTAACTCAATTACAGGCCAGTCCGCCTCGTATCGTCTCGATCGATCGTCTCCTCTCGCGATTTCTCACGATCTCGCTCGCGATACTTGTCGTCGATGGAAATTGCGAAGAAAACAACACGGAAGAAGAACTTGTCGCGGGACAATGACAAGAGGATCGATCGACCCGATCCGCGAACTGGCGCACGAAACGAACCGCTCGCCGGAGCCGTCGTAGCCGATTTTTCCCGCTCGAGAGCGTGAAAGTATCGGGAATATCGCGCTTATCTGCGACAAACATTATTACGGCAGATAACGAGGTATTATTGCGGCTGATAATTCCGTCGTAGCCGCGAGATAGAACGGAAGTGGCGCGCGTACCTATCCGACCAACACGGTGGGATCTTCGATGGCGTCCGTCGAAATCGTTCGACCTCTCGTCGCCTCGATTCTATTTACCTGCACGACGCTGGCGCGCACGATCGTCGACATCGTCACAGCGTGCACCGCGACTCGTGGACGTCCCTCAGGCGATCGGGACGCGGCTGGCACCCGGAAACGCGGCCATGGACGGCGATCCGCGCTCGTTCAACCGCGAAACCGTTCTGAGGATGGACCAGACCGATCTAGGTGCCGATCGAGGTCTTCGGTTGGCGTGCCGCGCAGGCAGGGAATCTGGGACAGACCGCGGCTCGCTCCGTGCTCCCGTCGACTGATAATACGCGCCGCGAGCAGCCGCCATCGACGCTAGGCCGCGATGCACGCCTGCGTGTGTGCCGCCCATGTCGCATTATCGCGTACCCTTTTGATAAATCAGAAGCAACGCGTCCAGATAGCGTGCGCTCTGGCGTCTTCAGCGAGCGCGTTCGAGCAGGAACGCCGCTGGATGGATTGGTCTCGAGATTTCCGTCTCGAAACGGAGAGGCCCGCGAGGAAGCGTCTTGGTACGCTCTCAACTCTCCTCGAGCGAACGTTACACGCTTTGTGTAACAAGAAATGATTCGACCTACTTATCGTATCGCATGGTAGCTCTGGATGCGAAATTTGAAACAGGAGGACGACTGTTCGCCACGAATTTTGTCCTCCTCTCGCCTGGCGCGATTAATTTGGTCCGCGAGAAAGAGCAGATCGCGGAGTTTCTCGTTGTTGCACAATGTAGATCCAGGTAGTCGTTAATTAGCCGTTGAACAGGTGTCGCGTGGCAGAATGTAGGACAGCTCGAAGCGGTTGACGCGCGTAGCCTGGCGTACGAGGTGACTCGGAAGGCGGAGAACAAGCGGTCAGCGATGCCACCGGACGGAGCTGCTGTCCTGCCTCGATAATCGGCTAGAAAGAAGGCTCGTGTCTGAAATAATAACGCGTGGCTGCGATAAATTAGACGCCGCTTCCTAGGATTCGTTCTAATTGATGTTGTATCGCTTGCGTAACCGTTGGATACAATAAAAAATCCGCGCGATGCCAGTCAGCGCGTTACGTAAGCGAAAGATAGCCGGGCTTCGATTGTGCGCGCGCGGTGCGCAGGTAGACGCGGATAAAAATCGAGATATCAATTAATATAATTGGACGCGGGTGGCGAATACCAGCTCGTGGAAGTGTCAAGCGTCGCGGAGATCGCTCAGCGTTCGTCGCCATCGCTGCGATCGCTGGGGGACCGTAATGGCGGAGGACGATCGTCGGTCGCTCGAAATCTCGCGACGATTCGACGCGAGAACCGCGTAACCGGCCCCGCGGTATCGTAATTAAATGTTTAATCGTCCGACAGTGGTAGAAACGTGAGAAAGACTTTCATGTCGCTTTTGTACGCGGCTGACAGGAAAGATGCCTCGGAAGTCAACTCGTTATGAAATTACGAAAGCTTAGAGCGGGGCTGAACATCGCCGAGCGTGTGAACGGTCGGGATATAAAGGTAACCGCGTCTGACGAAAGTGTCCATTAAAAACGGATGGTCTCGTTTCGATTGGCTTCCTGAAAATAAAAAAGAAAGAAACAGAAAAATGCTCGCGCCAGGCTGTTCCCTGGTTGCGTAGCGGCGCGATTACGCCCGCCATCTTGCATTGGACCAGTCGGGAAGGCAGATATCAAAGTACAATGTACAATGTAGGATTTCTGTCTGCGAACTATAATAATAGAATTTTCGAAAAGAAAGAAGATTTATCCCAGAGAAGTTCAAATTTCCTTGCGCACAGACTAACTCAATTTTTGTTTATACAATAGAAAGAAATGTATGAAAATGATTTCGTTTCGAATCAACGAAAATGCGCAGCCACGCACCCTCAGCAGTGAAAGGGTTAATAAATGGTTTCTTAACGAGGAGAAGACACGAGTTTCCCTTTATCTAAGCGAACGATGGTGTTCCATGTTGGCACGGTTCCCCGCTGTTCTCGATCTTAAAAGACCCAGGCACAGACCTTCCCACGAATGTTACACCGATTTTGTAACAGCCCCCGATATATAATTAACGATAATTTAATTCAGAGCGACACCCGTCCTCCCCGTCTCGCCTCTCTCCCTCTGTTTTTCCGCGTGTAAACAATTATACGATTACGCGAGGCACAAAGGGAGCCTTGTTATTCGCGATGGCGGGCGGTTGCACGCGGGAACGCTTTGGAAAGCAAGCAAACGTTTGACATTTTTTTTTTGCATCGCAACAGAAGAGACGATTGCATAAAAAAAGGAACGACGCAGAGGTATTCGTTATCTAATTCATGCAACGGGTAATTCCACGGTGTTTCCACGTCGATCTCGAAAAGTCCGCGGCTAGTAATTAGCCGGCGGTAATTGGCGTTGAACGCGCGTCGAAAATTGAGGGGCTGCTCGGAGGAAGATGAAACAGGCGGCATGCAAATGAACGATTCGATCTCGTCTGCTCTCCGTCTGTTCTGACGCGTCGATCGGAAGTAAGGAGCCATTTTGGCGCTTCCTGTTTCCTGGAACTAGGCTCTTCTACGACTTTGCACCAGCGTCTCGAATTCGACGAATCAGACTTCTCGTTTCGAAAAGCCACGCGAAGATTTGCAAAATTTTGATGATGCTAATTTCTGTTACAACCTCGGGTGTCTATTGCAGAGTCCTACGAAGGAGAAATAGGCGACGTGGATTCATAATAAATCGTCCTTATTGCATCAGCCTGATGAATACAATAGGGAAATGGTGGAGGTTTGGCAATTACTGTTCTGACACCTAACCCTGTGAATAATTTGATTCCAGAACTGTCTACGATTAAAGTGTACCAATCTACTTAAAAAAAAACAAAAATGCTGCAACTTTCGAGCAAACGTTTTTCACGAAAAATGGTAATTTCGAAGGTCTCTGTACACGAAATTTATGCAAGCACATAAATTTCTCACTCGAGAAAACGTACGGAGGGTTAAAATTAAATTTGCGAAACGTATCGAGCGTCCAGGAAACCGCTGCACAGGATGTTGCCTCGTAATAGCCGAACTTCGACGAGAGACCGGGAGATTCTCCCTTTGGTCCTTGTAACGCGATCGTTTTCACGGTTGCAGAAGCACAGACGTTGCGTAAACGTGCGGCAACATCCACTTGATATTCTGAGTGAAAAAATAACGAGAGCACTGGGTCAACTCGGGACCGAACGGGGAAACGAGCGGCGCACCCCTCGCTTGGCCGCGCACCCCTTTTCGACGCATCGCGCGGACACGTCGGAGGCGAGGGCGCGCGGGGGGAGAAAAAAAAAAAACCGCGAACCCTGGAATACGAATACGATCGTTACGACTGTTTTCACGGGTGTAAGAGCACGAGAGGTGATTGCGTAAGAGTGGAATCTGCGGCATCGCTGAGGTTGGTCCCTCCCCTGCCGCCCTGGGATCTTCTCTTTCTCCGTTCGTCCGGTGTGGGAGCCCCGGGTAAGAGGGGCTCTCAAGAACCCCCCCTTTGTTTCTGCCTCGATCTCGAAAGCCATATATATACCACCACCTCGTGGTGGCATCCTTCGAGAAAGAAACTTTGCCAGTAACATCGTGAAGAGACCAGAACCCGTGGTCGGCAGGTCCAGCTGATAGGGACCGGCGAGTGCATTTGTGCCCCTAGACACGAGATCGGGAATCATATACGGAGATAAATGAACACCACGCGGAAGGATACTGCGGATTAAGGTGATTGGATCTTCTACGAAACGGTGAGTAGACCGCCGGATGAAAGATTCAAAGGAGAAACTTTGTTTCTTCGGGGAGCTGTTCGCTGATGGAGTATCCTCGTATCGTGTCGTCGTTGCGTATCAATTTGGACGACTTGGAGCATCGTTGCGTATCGGTTTGAACGATTTTGGAGCGTTGCATCGTTCTGTATCAAAATTCATTCGACTGCGTTACATTCTGGCGCGTTGTATCGTCGATGATACGCAACGAAGCAACGCCACGTTGATACACGACGGTGACACGATGCGAAGATACGCGACAGGTGGAGATCCACGCTTGGAGAAACGAGGGTTCAAGTAGGAAACGCGCTCTTCAGTTTATCATTGATGTTTCAGATGATTTCGCGGTACCAAATTCTGTGCGCGCTCCTGCTGTTCGGCGCGGTCCTGCTGTACCAAGCGATGGCGGTAAGTGTCACCCAGGGCGGCTGATAAAACGTTCGACGGTCGAAAAATCGCGCCACGTTGCGCAACGTGATTAATGAACGGGTATCACGTGACGGGGACAATACGTTTTACGAAACTAGCGTTGAATTGAAGTGCGAAATTATTATATGCCTCGCGCTTTCTCACGTGCAACAATGACAGAGGGAGGACGGTATCTTCCCGCGTGATCTCCTCCTCGAGCATGAGGTAATTCATTAATTAACCCGTCTTGCGCGAGCGTGCTTTCCCGCGCGCGCGAATCTGCCACTTCGTTAACCAAAGTCGGCTGAAATTTCCGCGTTTCCCCCTTGGCGATTGTTCTGTATCGCGCGCCATTTTGCAATCGCCACTGCGCTCGAGATTAAACGTCCACGAACGCGGATAACAGCTTTGTCCGCGGCTTTATCGTAGAGCCATCGCGCGACTAGCCAGCCGTGGGCGTATCTGTTCATTTTCACCGGAAACGGTGACCGTGAACCGCGCGGCCAGGAACGGAAGGGGGCCGAATTTTCAATGCCGTCGAGGCAGAAAAATTCGAATGATTGATTAATCCCCCGATCGCTATCACACGGTTAACATTCACGGTACGCGGATCTCCGTGGATACTTTCCTCATCGTCTAACGAAACTGCGCGTTATCACGCGCCCAACGATCCTTGAAATTTCAGTTTTTTAAGTTCGAGTACAGCGTTAAATATACTCATAAACAATTGAGCGCAATTGGATCGAACACGGTTCAAAGACCACGACAAGGTTAATTTAACGCTAGGTTTACCAAGCTATCATATTGATCCCTCCCAGAAAACTTTTCGTCAAGCTTTACGTTAAGATATCAAAAATAAAAAAGAAATATAATAAAAGCTAATTATCATAACTGATGTAATTCTCTTGAGGTTCGTTTTTTCTACTTTAACTTCCACTAGTTGATAGACCTTAAATGGGGCCTATAGTAGGTTAGATAATTAACCTACTAAGAGACATTTTGACCTCTTTCGTAGAGATTCGTGTACATCAACTTCTGGTTAAACCTAGTGTTAAAAAAGCGTTTCGCAAAGTCGTGGTGTTCGCGAGAAACCAGCCTTGAAAATCGTCCCGTGTCGGAGAACGTCCGAGGAGAGCCCTGACCTACCCCAATTTCGCGCGCAGTAACCGCGGCAGCGACTGGCGGACGCGCGCGTCCCATCCAGGCGTCGAAATCACCCGACGCGTCTCCTCGAGAGGGTGGAGGCACGGCCTCTGCGGTTGCGCGCTGCCCAGCGGACGGGAGATCGAACACAAAGGCACGGAGATGCGCATCCGCTTGCGGGGAACAATGTAACCCGACTTCCGGTCAGACCGTCGACACGTACGACGCACTGGACTGGCTCGATCCGACGTTTCGCGTGTCGCAACGGCCTCCTTTTTTTCCTCCCGTTTCGACCGATAGACGATTGCGAAAGAGAGATCCCGTCGCGAGATCCCTGCATCGATTCCGCCGCGATTCGGACGTCGGACCATTAATTCCTCCTTTATTCCACTCCGTTTCTGAGCGTCGCGAAAGTCGAGCGCAGATCGCTGGACGCCATCGCGCGCGATAATTCTGCAGTCGAGATTAAGTGACTGAGAATATCTGAATCTAGTTCTGTAGGTTCGTGTGGTCAAATCTAGTTGTTGCCACTATTTTTTGAAATAAAAAAGTGGCAAACGATGTATAGAACTTGGTGGGTAAAAGACGGATTTTGGTTGGTTTAGTCGACGAACGAGTTACTGGGAGGAACTGCGACTATTAATCGCACTTGGTCCACGTTGTGAACTGACGATACGTGCAGTTGAGACCCAGTGCATACTGTATGAGGATATCGAACCTAGTCCTCTCGGTTCGTATCGTCAAACCTAGTTGTTGCCACTATTTTTTGAAACAAAAGAGTAGCAAACGATGTATAGAACTTGGTGAGTAAAAGACGGACTTCAGTTAGTTTGATCGACGAACGAGCTACTGGGAGGAACTGCGACCATTAACCGTGCTTGGTCCACGTTCCATTGTGAACGACGATACGTGACGAAAACCGTCGCCATTTCGACAGAGTCTCAGGAGAAATAGCGATGCAAATGACGCTCAACGCGGTTGCGCCTTTCGGCTAATTGCCTTTGTTGCGAGGGAAAACCGGGCCTCGATTCACACAGCTTATTTGAATTGAAATAATAAGCAGCGATTCGACGCGATCCGTCCGCGGCCGCGCAACCTTTTCGCCATCGCGTTTGCCAGCCGCGCGATCAATTTGCACCGAATAATTAGCGCTAATTAACGCCGCCGCCGTTTCGATGTCGGACCAATGTCTCTGACGATATTCCAGCAAGTGGACGGCTACACGCCAGGCGTCGATTACCCGATCTACGACTCGGTACCGTTCGGGCTTACGTTTACCTGCGGAGGCAAGCTACCTGGTTACTATGCCGATCCGGAAGCCAGATGTCAGGCAAGTTCGAAACTCGCAAATTAGAAACTGGTAAAATTTGACGCGAGACGAAAATTCGAATACGAATCTCGATGTTCCTCAGGTGTGGCATTGGTGTTTACCAAACGGACGTCAATTCAGCTTCCTGTGTCCAAACGGCACTGTTTTCAGCCAATCGGCACGCGTCTGTGATTGGTGGTTCAAGGTATTGAGTTTATCGTATTACAAATTGATTAATCCTTTGCACTTGGCTCCTTCAGAGACGTTAGCAATAAAAATTGTGGCTAAAATAGCAATATTAACCCTTTGCACTCGGGTGTCCCTTCTGAGGGGACATCACAAGTCCAGCATATCACTGGGAAGTTCCCTCTGAGGGGACATCAGAATTGATTAATAATTGCGGAAGTTAAACTTATTTCACCGCAATTTTTTGAGAAATGTGTTTCCCTCAAGTTTTCCAACAATTATTACAATAGAAAATTAAATCATCCATACTGTGTACTACCTATTTTCCAAATTTCATTGAAATCCTGCTATTAGTTGCGAAGATATTACTTGTTCTCTAAAGGGTGCACGTTCTTCACGTTTTACCGATTTTCATCCGTCGTTTTTACACCTATGAGTTCAACTCACGCTGTTATCCGCCCATAGTGAGTTAAAATTCATCCCTTCTTCATTTCAAATCGATTAAAACTGCTTTTTCTTATCGTAGGTCGATTGCAACGACTCGCCAAGGCTATATGGTATCAACGACGACCTGTACAGAGACGTGAACGGGAACAAGATTTAACGCTGATAGCTGTAATCCGACTCACGACCATTTAAACACGCGTTAACGAAGAATATCCCTGTACAGACCCTCGAAGACCGGAGAACGACACGATGGAAGTCAGATTCGTTGAACGAGTTGCGAGTTCCTACTTTCCCGACGGCGAGACAGGAATCTCTGTTGCCCTCGATCGCTAAATTACACGATTACCGTAACCCTCGATAGTTGCAACTGTTCGAACTTGTCGCGCCATCGACGAGACTCCATTGCATGCGCCGATCGCCCCAGCAGATCGATTCAAATTCTATCGCACCATATGTTCCAACGAAAGAACCGAATAACCTTTAACCGTCTTAAAAGCAACCTCGATTTATCAATAAAGAACAATACAGATGCATCAATCTCCTCCTTCGTGTCCAACTGCGACCGTGCGCGCGGTCACGCTACGATTTCATTAACCGCTGCTTCTTGTCCGCCACAAAATCCTGCTGAGAGAAAGAGAATGTCCCCAACGAGAGTGAAAAAGATCGCTGGATCGTGTACCAGCGAGCTGGCTCGCAAAAATCGAAATCGCGGCTGACAATTTCTTGGCATGATCGGACAATAGAAAGTGAGCGGCCGTGGAGTACCTTTTCCCCGTCAAACGTTGCCTTCGCAGAGCGTGGTTCTCCGTGTTTTGCATGCGCGTCCCGTTACCGATGCTTCGTCCCTCCGCGCGGCGACGACGCTTCGACGACGATTGTCTCATCGTCTACAGCTCGCGGAAGCTAATCGGTGTAATTGCCTCGCGGAATCTCGATCGATCGTTGGGTCCGTTACGTAAACGGTTAGAAATTCGTCGCGCCCGCTTACGAAACCCGAACTTCCGTCATGGTGGGCACGTTTTTAGAGGGACAAGGCCAAAGTCATCGGCTGGCGACGCGGATCAAATGGGGAACGCGATTGCATCGTCGCGTCCGTCGAGTCTCCGCGTCGTTACGCGATCGCCAAAAGGAGGAAGCTCCTCGAGGGATTTCGAAAATTCGCGCGAAGCTTTCGAATGGCGAAAACGTTGCTCGTGCAGTTATCGAGGGCGTGAATACCACGCCAAGACCTGTCGAACGGAATTCTTGTTGTTACGCGATCGCCAAACCTCGAGGTGCTCCCCAAAAGAAGAAGGTTCCTCGAGGAATTTCGAAATTTCGCGCGGAAACGTTGCTTGTGCAGTTATCGAGGGCGTGAATACCACGCCAAGACCTGTCGAACGGAATTCTTGTTGTTACGCGATCGCCAAACCTCGAGGTGCTCCCCAAAAGAAGGAGGTTCCTCGAGGAATTTCGAAAATTCGCGTGAAACTTTCGAATCGCGTGAACGCTCCTCGTGCAGTTATCGAGGGCGTGAATACCACGCGACGCCTTGTCGAACGGAATCCTTGGCGATCACCTTTCAAAGATTGACAGAGACGTGTCGCGTGATCTCGAGGCATCTTTCAAATGGCAATCAATCGGAATTTTGCGGAGTGTTCGACGAGATTTCACAGAGTTTCGTGGAGTCTTTAGGTACCAACCCTTGTGCAGCTACGACTTCATTTCGTGGAGAGGAATTTGTGAAGAAACGGGAATCTTGAAGCTGCAACTGGTAGGAAGTACTTGATGTCCTTAGGGAGAGTGGTGGACTTTTGCGAAGCGATTTATACGATGGACATCGAGGGTTTATCTTGGTTCGTCCTGTAATTGGGAAAAATTTGAATTTTAATCAAATTTAATATATAGCAAAAATAGTTTTGATGACAGTTTGGTGGGTCTGAGTTTGATTTGGGATAAATTTGTGTTTTATCTCGATTCGTCGTCTTGTAATTGAGAAGAATGTGAATTTTGAATAAAAATTTGCTGATTTTTATGGATCTGGGTTTGATTTGGAATAAATTTGATCCTTCGTGTATAACTCAAACCTACTCCCACACGTTAGGAATGTAATGTACAATAGTAAACAGATAAATTGCTCCATATCTCATAGAGTGAAAGCAATCAGCGATTGTACTTAGAACGTCGACCTTATTAATGTATTTCAAGGTCATCGAAATCGGTGAAATATCCTCCCATTCGAAATAATCGCTGTATGCACGAACTGTATAAACATGCAAGATGGTGATCAGATTGCGCAATCGTTGTTGCCACACTGCTGGCCGTACTTTTTAATGGTTCCACGGATCCGAGAAAGAAACCGATATTGACGTAGGAATTTCTGAGAAACTAGGGTTGCGCCATATTTTATTTCGTAGGAGGCAGACTCTTCCTTCAACTTTCGATACGGGGCATAAAAATGTTTCTAAGAAGAGGAGCTAAGCGAACCGTTCTGTTATCCACTTCGAAGAGGCAAGATTTCTATTTTGAAATGTATTTCTGATTGAACCTGTAGGTAATGCGACATTACTTTTTGTCCCACTTCTGTACATCTTTCTTTGCAATATATAATCTCCAACGTGCTCCATGGTCTCTAAAGTTCAACGCACGCTTCTTCAATATGTTACCACGATTCGAAAAGCGGTAATTTCGTTAGATCCAGGATTATTATTAGCATACGATTAAATCCCAGCAGCATTCTCTTACAGTCGAACGTGACCTATTCGAAGCATAGCAACAAGTAGGAATACTTTCTTCAGGTAGCTCGACGCTTGTGACCCTGAAGGTAATTTATTGAAAAGCCAGTCGAGCCACGCTCGAGGAGTCGATCACTTTTTCACGTCTGTTCGATTGCGAAAGAATCGCGTCACGGAAACCGAACTTCCTATTTCTAAACACCTCGCAGCGACCAGCCAGGAGAACGACTCGCGCGATCGTAATCGCGCTGATGGGATGCTTTAGGCGCGATGAATCCGCGGGGTTCGTCGCCTTTTTTCTTTTTTCTTTTCGCTCCTCAACGCTCTGCGATGTCCTTTGTCGACGTAGACGCGTTCCACTTTCACTTGGCTTCCCTGGTCGATCGATCTTTCGAAAAAGCCAGGATGATCGCGAACAATTCGCGTGCTTTCGGTCGTCCGTGAAAGACCACGGGGATGCGCCAGTCGGAATCCCCTGAAGGCGCCCCGAGACCTTTGCAACCGGAGATACACCCTCGTCCAGAAGTCTCCACTTCGAAGTCACACTTCTGAAGAAATTCGCATTGTCAGATGAAAGTGGTGCCACGATTTCAGTGTAAATAGCTGTGATCCTTAACTGTATTCTTCTTATTTATTTACTAATCGTTCATAAACTAAGTTATAAGCCGAAATCCTTGCCCCAAAATATCTTGCATTACATTAATTAATTAATGTAAACCCTACCACTTTCCATAGCAGTGGTTTTCCTCGACTGAAACGTATCCGAATACATAGAACAAAACGAAACAATAAAACAACTTGAGCGAAAGCATCACGTCTCTCGCGAGCCAAATAAGTAACCGAAGAGACTTATAGCCGTGAGTGTACGTCGCCACCCTTCGTCCCCGTAGCCATCGGGATGGCAAAAGGGGAAAAATCCCTGGTAAAAGTGAGTCGCGGACTCGTTGTCCACACAGAGATGGCCTTCCAACGGCGTCTTCGCCCAAGAGTCAAGTTTGAAAGGTTCAGCGAGCGTATTGGCTCCGCAGCGGAGTCCTCTCGGCTCGCGTCGCTGTCAGGTGGCGACGCAGGTGCCCAAGAGCGGGCCTTTCGCTGACGGTGGGGCCCGTTTTTTCCACCACGGCTACGCCAATGGGCTGCTGGCCAGCCGTGGCGCCTATGCCCGTTACAGGGCCCCCCCACCCTCGACCTTATCCTCGGTCGTAGAAAGCTCGACCAGACAACGCTGGTCGGGGCACAACGCTCCTGCTGCTGGCTTTTCCACTTCCATCGCGCAGTCTTCTGCCCGGACCGGACACGGTCTTGTATACTACTCCTTGTTGCCCACCGTACGCGGCCACAGTACTCCTCCCCCCACTGTTGTGTCGATAAGCGTCTCTCGAAAATTCGAGCAACCACCGCGAACCAACCCCCGGAGACACCCAGTAGCCCGCGTCGCGAGACGAGGACCGTGTCGTACGAGGTAACGGTAGTGCTTTCTCGAGATCTCGTCCGCCGCCTGGCAGATAGTAGTAGCCGCGCTGTGCACAGGTGTGACTAAAGTACGTGCATACTTTCCGAGTGCGTCTCGATGTGAGCACGGTGCTTTCATGAGGGATTAACGAAGACTCGACGGAGCAGAGAAGACAGGTCTGTGTTTTCATTCCATACGAGACTACTAACCGCGAACGCTTTCGTTTGGGGTCCGAGAAGTCGAGGATAAAGAGGTTGCCTATTCTAGCCACTCGGAAAGGAATATGTAGATCGAGCAACCCTCTTGTAACGTGGCGCTTTAAAAGACTGCGATAGCCTTCGTGCAACACGGTTTCTACGTAATCCAATTTCGATGCAACACAGCTCTAATGAGCAGTGTTACAGGAGGGTTGAAGGGTTGAGCGGTCGAGGGGTTGAAACTGGGGTTGAAACGCGTATTCGAAAAGAGATCGCGGTTCTGACTGTTCTCGTCGTCGCTCGGTGCTGGCGAACGTGGGTCCGCGAGATTATCGCGGCGAAAGTAGCGGCAATACCTCGGCTATTTATACCAGCGACAGGGAACGGATAAACCAGGCGGAGCGTTAAATAGAATTTCGATTACTCAAGGGGTTAATCGCGGTGTTTCGCGCGAACCGCAGGAGACTTGTGACTTCCTGGCCCGCGGCAGGGACGTCGGCGTTTTCTCGCGACCGATCCCTCCACGTGAGCGACTTCCAGCGAAACCGCTCGAAGGAACTCGCCTCCGCCCGACGCAGACGAAACGAGAAATGACGCCAAGTGTAACGGAACGGACCGCGGTATTTGGACGCGCGAAATTTTCGCAACAGGAGAAAACAAACGATCGATGGCGCGCGAGCGATTTTCTCTTGCTGGGTTGGCAGTGTTTCAGAGGTCTCAGACGTTATCGAACCCAGGAGACCCTCACAGAGTGGATATATATTATCTGCAACGTCGAGGACCTTAAAATATCGACCTCGCGTCGAATCGATGAGCGTGCGAATTGTTAAGTTACAATATTAGCTATAAAAAATTGATGGAACAATAAAAGTAAATAGCAATTAAGTATTTCAAGACTGAAATTAAAAAGAAATTCGCGAACTGATCGTCTGAATGTGGCATTCCCCTTACTGTGGTCTTTCGAACGGTTTCGACATTCGCAGAAAGTAAAAACTGCGTTAAAGAATCGGCTACATGCTCTTATCCCATTTCACGGTGTCCACCGGTCGTTAACGCGGATCTTACATCCGTGAGACTGTCAGAAAAGCAACGGAAGGACCGCGGAGACAAATGGCGGGCGTGGAGGAACGATCGTGTGCAGTAGAAGAGCTTCAGGACGACGACAAAAAGCGGCAGGACTTTCGCCGGCCGCAGCATCCTTGCCACGAGCGGTTTTTACAGCTTCACAGCGGATGACAACGAAAGCGAACTGGTTCTATCGTCGAATTTACCGCGCGGCCGACTTTCCATTCCTTTTTCTTCGTTTCCGCGAAAAAACGACCGGACTCCTACGCCCTCGATCTCCCTCGAGATCGTTCAAAAGTTGCGGTGAAAGGAAAAAATATCGGGCGGTGCATTTTACAGGTTACGCTGCGTTATGAAATGTTTCTTCGCGGGCGAATTATTTGAAAAATGGGAAGCGTCTTCGCGCGCAGATCCTTCCGACAGACTGCGCGCGTTTCTCACGCGCAAGTTCTCATCGACGACTGAGAAACGAAGCATCCTCGCGCTCCCTCGAAAAAAGTACGAAGTTCCTGCTCGAGATCGTCGAGTTATCCGATGGACGCCAGACAATTCGATTTCTCACGGATTCGATCGGTTCAATCGTATCGCGAAGCGAATCGAATTTCTGCGAACCACGATTCCCTGGTTTTAGATACGCCAGCGCGATGCTCACGACTCTTACGCTGCTCGCAGCACCGTGATAAATGAGCACGGATGAGCGATGGTGCTTAAATCGTGGTCCAATTAACGCCACGATCCTGGATTTCGATATGGAAACCGTCGAACTTCTCCGTGCGAACGGCTATTTTGTCATTAGTCCAGTGGCTTTCCGTAACCTCGACAGTGCCTCCGCTAACCGTACTCCCTCTCTATCTCTGTGCCTCCCTTTCGTTCTTTCCTTCCTCCTTATTGCATTCTAACGCGTCCACGTTCACTTTCGATCGACGGATTGTGTACATGCTTGAAAGTGAATTTAACTCGCGAGGAGCCAGCCAGACTCGCGACACGCCTAGTCGGCCTAATTACTCACGGGACCACGGAATTGTTTCTTCAGAGTCGCGAAGGAAATACGAACGAGACGTTCGAGACCTCCGCCGGAAGCTGTGTGCTGTTCTCCAAGCACTCGCAGAAGAATGAAGTTAGTAAAAGCTTCATTCGAACGTATCTCTTCCTGGGGTCTTTCATAGGGTAATTCTGTAGCGTACTATTCTACATCTTGTGCATAGTGAACGCGCTATGAGGCGTAATCTGCCAATGAGAGAGAAATGGAGAATATTTTCTAAAATAAAAAAATTAACCCCCTAATTCCTTTTTGAAATAAGATGGACATCATCCAGGGTAGTAAAACAAGTCATCATAAATTTGTTGAGGAAGGTCGTTTTCAGGGTGAAAAATCGATTCAAAGATAATCGCACCCCCATAAAGTTCTGAGTGAAAAGGACATATGGAATAGACAACAGTTTAATGAACTCTACCCTTAAGAATCTCAATAATAATTCAAGGTACAAAATTAAAATATTGAATTTCTATGATGAAGAGTAAGAAATCCAAACTATGGAATTCCAAATGAAAGTATCAAGATTAAGATATATTGGTACAATGAACCCTGTCTTAGGATCCCAAACTACAAGAACAGAATCTATCCACAAGAACCAGTAAAATGTGAAAGCATACAACAACATACAGTAGAACGAAGGAATTGGAGTAAAGAAACAAAGGAGGTACGAGGAAAGTAGCCTCGAAAACGAACATATATGCTGGCTTCCAGACAAACGATGCAATTCCAAATGAAAGTTCCAAGATTAAAGTAAACTGGTTCAATAAATCTTCCCTTAGGATCTTAAACTACGAGAACAGAATCTATCCACAAGAAGCAGTAAAATATGAAAGCGCACAAGAAGATACAGCGGAACGAAGGAAACGGAGTAGAGAAACAGGGGAGGTGCGAGGAAAGTAGCCTCGAAAACGAACGTACACGCTGGCTTCCACCTAACCATACGAAATAGACCACTCGCTGCTATAATTGCAGGCCTGGAAAATCGCAGCTGGAATCGCGTATAAGTCCACGGAGCTCTGGCCGGCTGGTTGCGTAACCCCATGGACGCTTTCGCGGGCTCTCTTTGACACGTCGACCGATATTCGAGCGGGCATTTTTTCAATAAACAATATCGGGAGCGTGCGCGCGCGAACGCCCCGCCGTTACGACACGCGGACTCGCGTCGTCCGGCGGCGGTCTGCTTTCTCCCGCTATACGCCGTTGGAAAAATAAACGAGCCGTTCGTAATCGAACAGCCTGGGCAGGCTTAACGATTCGCTCGCGAAAAACTTAGCCAATTTCTATCCTCGCCCGTAAACCGCGCCTCCAATGGACGCCAATTAAGTCCGCGCGCGGACTTCAAAGTGCCCATCGTTTCAGACGTTTGCCTGCTGTTTCTGAATTGTCCAGGACACGTGCAGCAGCTTGAGACAGTGTTGAAGTCCTTTTGCGAGCTTTCGTTGGACGAAACGTTACTATTCTTCTTTTTTTTTAGGATGTGTGGACATTTTTCCAATTAAGTCTGTGCGTGGACTTAAAAGTAGCCATCGTTTCAGACGTTTGCCTGCTGTTTCTGAATTGTCCAGGATGCGTGCAGCAGCTTGAGACAGTGTTGAAGTCCTTTTGCGAGCTTTCGTTGGACGAAAAGTTCCTATTCTTCTTTTTTTTTAGGATGTGTGGACATTTTTCCAATTAAGTCTGTGTGTGGACTTAGAAGTAGCCATCGTTTCAGACGTTTGCCTGCTATTTCTGAATTGTCCAGGATGCGTGCAGCAGCTTGAGACAGTTTGGAAGTCCTTTTGCGAGCTTTCGTTGGACGAAAAGTTCCTATTCTTCTTTTTTTTTAGGATGTGTGGACATTTTTCCAATTAAGTCCGTGCGTGGACTTAAAAGTAGCCATCGTTTCAGACGTTTGCCTGCTGTTTCTGAATTGTCCAGGATGCGTGCAGCAGCTTGAGACAGTTTGGAAGTCCTTTTGCGAGCTTTCGTTGGATGAAACGTTACTATTCTTCTTTTTTTTTAGGATGTGTGGACATTTTTCCAATTAAGTCCGTGCGTGGACTTAAAAGTAGCCATCGTTTCAGACGTTTGCCTGCTGTTTCTGAATTATCCAGGACGTGCGCATCAGCTTGAGAGTGGAAGTTCCTATTCTTCTTTTTTCTTTAGGATATCTGTACATTTTTCATGTTGTTTCTATGGCTTGTTGGAGCTAGAAAATGAATATCGTCAACGCAGCTAATGAACCATCGCCATCGCGTGTCCAATAACGTATTGTTAAGAATTTACTGGCTACATCATCGCTAGATGTTGCAGACAATAGGACTCTCGTTTACTCGAACAATGGTATTCCGTGGTCATAGGTCCTCGACCAGGATGTTCGCTGCTCGGACGAGGATGCAAATGATTCTCGGAACCTCTCGTTCTAGCGCTTGTTTCTGGTTCTTTCGGATTGTCGAGAGCATCCGCGTTGCTTCTTAACCCTTATCGGACACTAGCTTTTTTTATACACGATTCTCACAAGGTTGCAGTTGTTTTCAGAAAATAGGCGAACATGGTTCGTCTTGTCACCTTTCACGTGACATATGACAGCAGCGACAAAGTACTGTTCTCACGTCAGAGGTGACTTACGATCGTTAACCCTTTGCACTCCTTTGTCGAGCGCGCCTCGACATAAGTAAATAAAAGAAATCAAAAGAAACAAATATAAATTACACAAATATAAATTAAAGACAATGTTTTAGTAAATTTCAAATAAAACACTTTAAATAGTAGAGTGCTGTTGGCAACAAAATAGAAAAATAATTCAGATTGCAAAGGGTTAAGGGTTAACATATGCTGAGGATCGTCGAAAGACACGCTGCCACGGATTCCTTCGTTCCGACGTCAATAATATTTTTAAATGCTACAACAGAAACCTACATTCGAAAGACTATCGGTCTAATCGTTTAGTGAAATGAATGTTCGATGGTAAATGAGGTGAAGGAACGCGATGGCGCGTAATAAATAGTTTATCAGGAATATAGACGAGTGAAAGAGTGGCGCCTATTCTCGCCTAAGGATAAAGCGAAATTTGACCATCGTCGCTTTCGAAAAGAAACAAAGTGTGTCAGGCTGGTCTACGAGGCATGCGTGAATATCGTCCGGTGCCAACTTTCGATGATGCTCCCGCGATCTATGCCAGGACGATTTAATTTCGAACGATAAATTGCACGGAAAAATAAGAAAGAACGACGCTCGAGAAGCATCGGATATAAAATACTAAATTACATTGTAAACGGCCCTAAAATCATAATTTACTTCGATTCTTCATTTTCAAAGACGCGACACTTAGTCACAGCCAATTCCCAAAGAAAAGAGTCTATAAATCTGTAAACTTCTGTTCCACAAACATCCCCAATCGTAGTTAAAGAGATGAAGGGTGCAAAGAAGCGAATCGTTTATAAAACGAATGGGCGATCGCGAAGCAAGGGACGTTGAATCAAAAGCAATTTCAAAATCACCCGAAGCAACGATCCTCGCGAAGAAAATCGTGCCTGATCGAGAAAAGATCCTCGTTTCGAGGTACTGCAAGGCGAGCTGTTGCCTTTGGCTCGCTCGACGATCCGCGAACTCCTCGCTTCGGTGTAATTTATAGACGCGGCTATAATTTACAGAGCAGTAGGAAGCGACAGTAAAATATCTCCCGTACGATTCAACGCCGGCCTCGTTGCGTTCTCGCAGCGGGCAATTGTTGCCCCCTGCGGTAGAGAAAGACACGGGAAAAGAGGCGTAGCTGGTCCGCGACACATTAATTGCGCTAATTATACATGTGAAAATCTCTGGCATTCTCAAGGAAGAAAAAGGACTCGTAAAAGAAGAAGACGAGGAGGAGGTCCGTTCAGTTTCCGATTCCGGCAACAAGTTTCCTCCTGCGTAATCACTTCTCTGCGGTTTCCAGGGTTACGTCGAGGCTAGTTACAAAATTTCCACTGGAAACGGCTCGTTTCGACGCGCAGCGTGAACGCCCGACAAGCCTGAGTCTCTCGTCGCGATCTGCAATTAGTTTTTGTTAAACTGTTACCCATAGAAAGTTATCATGCAACAAAGTAAGAAAATATCAAAGAAATATGTTAAGAAATTCTGACTTTGCATCGCAATTTAATCCACGCATTCCAGAATTTATGGTTTAAGTTCCATTTACTTTTAACGAGACGGAGCATGCGATTTTTGTCTTCGTTCGGAGGAATTCGAACTACTGCGCCTCGCCGCGAAGTGGAAAGCGTGCATATTTACGATCGCGTCCTTCTTATTTTTTTATTATCGATATCGTTAATTTTATTAACGTCCGTTCAGGTTCTTCCACGTTTCTCCAGCCACGGAATTAACGACGACCACGGATGAAAATGGCCGCGTTGGCAGGACGAGGAGGAGCCCCGCGCCGTTCTGCCTCCGCGACGCTGTTTTATTCGAGGAGCTTGCACAATGCGCCGATAAAACGTCGCGAACAGCAGTTTACGGTTGAATAAGTTCGATTCGCGGCGGAGAGTGAAACCGTTTATCCTGAAGCCGGTTCTGGCCACGTCCGAACGCAAAACGTTCGCCGTTTACTCGCAAATTTTAGTTTCGCGAGCCCTACGAGAGAAATTCGAGCCGTTCGTGGCTAATTTCTGATTACACGGACGCGCAACGAGCATGATGTGCTCCTTCGATTACGATTACAGACGATAATCAATGAGTGCCGCGGGCTGTTACGCAAGCAGCCAGCTTTTATCGAACACGAGATCGATTATGTTTATCGAACGATCCTCGAGGCCTGCGTTTATACGAGAAAAGGATTCGAAACGCAAACACTCGGACGATTATCAGAGTGGATGTGAAATGTCGAGGACCATTGTAAAAGGAGGATTTCGAAATTCTAATAAGTGAAATCGTTCTGGCCAAGATACGCTGCAAGTATTTATTGCGTCACTGTCCAATCTATATGGTAAGCGCAATTTTCATCGCGACTTGATTGACAAAATCACCCGCGTTCAATTTATTCCAAACGAGATCCGCGATAGCGAGTGTTCTATGAATGAAGCAAAAATCATACGATGATACGAACACTACTAACTCCGTTTGCAATCTGTGCCTCGATCAGAGATCTCGAGCGCTCCATTATACAGTAATTTATTAAACCAAACATTTAAAACTGTTCCAATTAAAAATAGAAATTGATAATAGAAAACCCCGAGCAAGATTCTAGTTCAGAGATAATAAATTAATAAAGAATCCTCGCTTCGGCGATCCAACGCCCAAGGATCAGACCAGATTTCACGTATCAGCCTCTGTCAGCTTTACTCGCACGCAGTCCGCGTAATTCTGGCACCTTGACACGAAAAACCAGCGAGCATCGAGGCGCGTTCGCTGAGAGCGATGCTCGATTTTCGCGTCTCCGTATCGAACTGCCCATTCGAAACTTTCAACGGCCGCTTCCAAAGGAAACCAGACGGCTAGACGTTAAATCAGCGGCACCCTAATTTCCCGCGATTACAGCAACAGCTGTTGGAGCAGCTGAGCAGAATCGATCGCGAGACAGTCGCGTTCCATATTCCACCGCGGGTATCGACGTCAGCGCACGTTCGCCTGCACAATCGAACACTTTCTACATACTGAGCAGCGATTCTTCCCGGCGCGATGGAAACCGGCGCGTGTTTCTACGATTTGGCAACGCGCGAGGCAGCTCCGTTGACAATCGTAACCTTTGATTTGAATCGAAAGCGGCGAACGAGAGGGACGGAGGCGCGAGGCTGCACTTGAGAGACCGCGCGGTCTGATCGCTGTCGCCTCGATCCACTGCGCGTAATTGCGTCTGCCTGGCGAGTCCCTAACGAGTTATGGCTATGGAGATGACCGCGTGCACACGTCCGTATGGAACGTGCATTAGGTTGAATTAGTCTTGACGAGACGTTTACGAGTAGTCGGTGTAAGTAGTCGATGAACGTGAAAGACGGATGAGAGAGGAGCGCGTTTAAAGCTACGTGAAACGCGCGTTTCCCTCGTTTTAGGGTCGTGTCGGTCATTTCCTTGAGAATCTATGGATTCAGAAACTGTGCTGCGTATGGCAACACTTTTTCAAGAACTTCGAATCATTTTATCGATTTCTTGTTCTAGTTTTAATGAGCGTGCATATGGGACGTACTTTCTTCTTACAGGATCGAGCTTGATAGTTGTGCGCCTTGACCTCGGTTGTTTCGTTGCGTTCAACAATGGAGTGATTGTGAATCGAAAGTAGGTACGATTCAAAGGCAACTGAGTTATCTAACGAGGCTGCGAATCTCGATCCGTGGAGCTAATTATGTAGAAATCTGCAAACGCCAGAAAGTAAACAGCCTCGTCGCGAAAATAGAATGGCTGATCGCGACATCTACTTGGAGCGCAGTCACAAACGAGTGACCAGAGTTGTTTTACAGTAGAACGGAGGCTTCGTCTACTGCAACGCGGAATGTCTGATCAGGCGATCAGAATCTACTTGGAACGCAGTGACAAGCGTCCGAGTAGAGTTTTACGGTAGAACAGAGGCATATTCTACTGCACAATGGTCTGTAATACGACGTTTCCGGTGAACGTGAGCTTTGGTCGCTCTGGAGCACGCTCGCGTCAAAAATGACTCGCGCGTACGCTGCAATTCTCACGTTCTGCTTCCAACTAATTGTTCTCGCGATCGAGAGCTCCGTTCGTTTCAGTACGTGAGTCATAGAAAAATGCCCGACGAAACGCGGAAACGCGTGCGAATCGATACGGAACGCGGTCATTCGGCGTCCATTTTCCTCCGTCGCCTCACCTTTTGCGGCTGTTATCGCGGGTACAGCTTCTTCGTGGCTGTTCCACTCGATAACGCAACTTCGACGGCTGCTAGTAGTAAACACGAGGAAATGAAAGCTTGCTCCATCGACCTGCATGGCTTTTGAAGGCTGTCGAGTTTTCTGGCCACGCCTGCGCGCGTGCTCGATCTGAAAAATCGTATTTATCTTAAAGGTGGGACGAATAGATTGCCTGCGTCGATACTGATAACGAATCGTTCTCTTCTGAGAAGTCTATACTCGCGACTTTTCATCGAAACGAAGTAAGTTGTGCAGAACTAACCTTCGTTTCTTCGTCTTAATTTATGCTTTGACGAAACGAGAGGTTCTTTCAAAATTCCACGATGCTAAGTGCAGCTAATATAGCACGATATTAAAAGGAAATAGGTTTCACAGTAAATAAATTCCTCCGCGATGAACGAGTCTCGAGAACGACTTTTACCGAGGACTTCGTGAAACTCGGTTGGAAGAAAAGCGTAGGCAAGCAGGATGCGCATAAGAAAACGAATCGATCGAGCAACTGATCGTGCCAGCCACCACTTCCGGTGACCTTTAGCGAGCGCAGGATGACCGTTACGTGTGTCGTAACGTAACGTAATTTACCGTAAGGCAGCGTTACGAGTGTCGCGTTCCGCGCGCGAGTCGACGAAGAGGAATCCCTCGTCGGAGAAAATTCGTTTGCACAAACTGCACCGCGGTTCGTACGAACACTGGCGAGAGAAATTACGCGTAACCCACAAGCACACACGCGCACGCACGCGCGCACATAAGTGGCATTTCAGAACCGGCTAGAAATTAAACGCTTTAAGCGCGATCGCGTAACCGCGGCTTCTCCCAGACGAAGAAGCCGAACGGTCACAATTGAATTTCCCAGCACGGCTGAGAACTAGTCTGCCCGCGCTCGTTGTGACACGAGCGACGAAACGAGCAGAGGGAAAATCTTGTGTAACCGAGGAACGCAAGTGGCAAACGTCCTCACGGCTTCTCCTAGCGCTTCCACGCGCGCGATAACGATCCGCCTGCGAATTGGAGCGCGATGCGCCGCTTAATTAACGCGAGGATATGCGACGGACGTGTACGCGGAGCGCGTTCGACCCGAGCGGTCTACATTTTTGAGCGGAAACCGAAACGGGACTAGAAAACGCCGATATCGACGGCCGCTCGATCGCATCGACGGTTTAATTAATTTCGACGGAGCCTCGCGGACCAGAGGTAGGCGAGGAATACGGCGATTACCTGGCCGAAAAGCTACAGCGAAATCGGCTCGTTGCGAAACTACTTTCACCGCGACTCCGTTTCGGAGTTAAAAAACGTCGCGTTCCCAAATGTGCGTTAAGAGATGGGTTTCGAAGGTCGTCTAGTAGGCCAGCGAACCGAACCGTTCGTGGCTGACGCGTGGTTGTACGCGATGTTCTTTAGGAGTCGCGGTTTCGAGAGAAAAAAGAGAAATGTCAGGCGAGGATCGCTCGCGGAAGACGCGCACCCCGATGGCGGGCTTCCCTTTTGTTCTCGCAATTAAATGGGACCGCGGTGCGTATCAGTGACGACAAAGTCACACCCGGTATTACGTGATCGCGCATTTATATAACACCCACATTATCCTTGCATTATATGGTTAGCAGTGGTGACAGCACAGAGAAAGTTCTCCTAACCGTTCCCATATGCTCCGTGCGCCTGTACCGGTCTACGCCTGAGCTATGCCTCGGCGTTTAGCCGCGGTGCTGCCTGCGTTTCGTGTTTTCAACGCCGTTCCGTGGCTGTGCCTGTAGTTACGTCTCTCTACGCCTCTCTCGCGGTCGCATACAATCCTCTGTAAACGAAAGGAAGATGATAGACCGATAAGAAAAACAAAAGACGAAAGTAGTTGTATAATTCTCGAAATTAACGGAGAAATGTTTATCGTTTCTGTTGCAGCAGCGCCAACATGCGGGAGAAAAGGTGGCTTCTGCTCGCTCTGTATGGTAAGTGAAGCAAACTACAGTTTTCCCTACGACAGGTTCCGATTTAGACCGTGGACTTGCTTGCTGAACGGAAAGGGTAAAGGGTGGAAAGGAGGGAATTTTTAATGTCACTGTGGTACTTCAAATTGTCGATCCCACAGAGTTTCGTTCCAACGAGTGCCCAATCGTGCAATTTTCAACATCTACCTTAAATATAGGTGTAGCCTCCTTTCGATCCAAAAGTTCGCAATGGCGTTTAACATACGCGCGCTGCACTTTCAATGCAGCAAGTAAAAGTCCAGACCGCGACGGCGTGTCCTTAGTATTTTCGGACCTTCCACGTCCGAAGAGGAATGTCGAAGACAGCGGTCGACCTTCCCACCCGGCTGTTTTGCATCGATGCCATTCAAGGTTCGTTCACACCAGGGAAGGGTACCCGCGCGCGATTGCTCGCCGACCTCGCCTCGCGCAATCCCAATAATCGAGCACGAAGATCGAACGCGCCAGACGCGAAATAAAATGATAAATAATAGACACCGCGTTCCGTATTCACGGCGTCGCATCCACAATGGACATACGCGTGACGCTCGGAGGGGCCTCGCAGAAAGATTCCACGAAGGGGCCAGATGAACCCGCCGCGCATATCAAGGAGCTCGCTTCCTTTGTCCCGTTGCGACGTGCAGCGCGAGCCGACGAGCTCCGAAATTCTCAATCAGAGGGTACATCAAAGGGAACGCGGCGAACGGAGAGTTTCGCGCGACCGTACGCTGGAAATTTGGAGGACAAACTAGCCGAGTGTACGAAACAAAGGAAGCTGTTCGTTCGAGGAATAGAAAATGGCAAGGTGTACGCGAAAATTGTCCCTTCTGACGTGCGTATCATTTTGATACGCGACGATGCAACGCCTGACGTCCACATTGATACGGGACGATGATACGATTCTAGGATGCGCGCCTCTGAACCGTTTAAGAGTTCCCTTTCTTTTCTAAATCTTTTCAGCGAAAATTACGGAGAAACGACACTCTGTCGGAGCGTTTCAGACGAGTTCGAGCAAGTTTGCACACGGTTGTATCCCAACGAGCGGTATTCTATGCGCAATCGCGCTGTCCCCGTACAGCAACCTGCAAGCGCTAACATTTTAAGGCAACCGCGTGACGCTGCGCTAACATTTAACGCGGTTCCTGACATTTCCCTAACCCAACTCGTTTGACGACTATCCGTTTCTCGGATTGGAACAGTCGAGGCATACGAAAACTTGTTTAAAAGTTGAACGATACGATACCCTACATTCTCCTCGGCTCGAGAACGTCACCAACCCACGATTCTTTTTAAGAATCCGTCCGAATCGCGACAAGGCCCGACCTTGTTTCGCCTCGTCGAAATTTTGCGTCGTTGCGCGTTAAAATGGCGAACGATCTCGTTGGACTCGAGTAAAAGCCCAATGTCGCGGCCATTTTCGTCGCGGACGCCGGAGGATTCTCTGCTCGAGTGGGAAACGAGAAGACAATCGTCTCGGATGAAGCAATTTGTTTACAACGCCGGTTCGCCAGCGTTTCGTCACGAAAACGGCCCGCCGTTGCGTTCCTCGGTTGCAGAGGGGTGTGCCCACGCGAGCGTTTCCCACAAACGGAATGCGAGCACGTTCCCATAATTCATTTTTATGCAACGTGGCGGGCCGCTCGTTATCGATCCCCGGTTGGAAAACCACGATCCCGTTACAAAGGTGTACAACCGTCGACGGGGCTACGTGTTTTTTCAGCACCGAGGACGCCCACTCTCCGGGAGGGAACATTGAAGGGACGCTCACAACGCGATCGAACGCACCCGTTATCGAGAGGCAACCGCCGACGCCTTAGAAAGCGACTATCGGGCGAAAGTATTTGCCTTTTCAATGAGCGACGCGCGACGTCTCCTCTGGGTTTTAGTGGTTCTCATCGCTCGTTCGACCTTGAACCGGTTTTTCGTCCAATTAACCGCAGCACGAGAGCAGAGATTTCGCGCTAATTGAGGTTAGTTAACGAGAAGCGCTGTCACGATAAACAAGAGGACGAAAACAAAAATGAACGAAGCCAAAATCTAATTGGGGGTTGGTAGCTAGGGTGAGATCGGTTGAAGAGTTTATGAGACCAAACGACCAGCCTTAATTCGCAGTGATCGCGAAGATCGGGGCAGAAAAAGTTCGAAGGGAAGGTTTCGCGGGACTTTGAGATCGCTCAACGTCCGAGTAAACCATTTAACTTATAGTAACAGTGATCCATTTGATCGTAAATCAACGAAACCCACTGAAAGAAAAGGATCAATAGACGCAGCCTTGATCTGTTTGAAAAAAAAAAAAAAACAATTACCCAACCGAACGCGTTCACCTGCACCGCGAAAATTGCAACACTCGCCGCGAGTGTTCTCTCGGTTCTCTTCTCGTCTACGTGGGTTTCGTAACACCGACGCTTCTTCGTCACTTACGCAATCGGATGGATGCGTACAGGCCTTTGATTATTTACCACCTAGTCGGTGTCCATACCGACACGTACCAACGATCAGCGACCGGAGTCCGTCTTCCTTTTAACCCTTTAACTGTGAATGGCGTATCTATGTCACCGCGCTCGCGCAGTCATTACTGTATACGATAAAATACACAATCTTCTATGCACCAATGCAATTCAGAGCCAATTCTAAGCTAAAGTTTGGTTGCATTTCGTCGAAGTGCACCGCAATCGAAGGGCTGAATTCGCCAAAGCAATATAATTATTCGATCTGAGGGAAAAGAGTTGGCTAAAGGACAGCTCGTTCCAGCAACCGGTTTAATGTTTCCCTTGCATTCCAGGAATCCTATTGGTCAGCGCAGTTTCGGGTGAGCGCAAGCCAACCAGACCGAAATTCAAGATCGCGACAACCTCGACGACGACGACCACGACGAGCACCACAGAGGACAGCCACGTCCACCAGAACGAGAACGAGGATGCAGAGGTATGCTCGAGTTTATGGTTAGGTCGCTTTCTAACCACCCGCGGTTAATTGCGTCCAAAACATTCGCCTTTTTTACCGCGGCGAGCCTGTTCAATCTAGTCGAGACGCCGGCGTAAAGCGAACCCACCATCTGGATTCCATTATTTACCACCGCGGGAGTAGAACAGCGGAGATCGTTTATCACGGATGATGCAAATGAACGTCACGTTGACGATGAGGCCAGAGAGCCACGTGTCTGTTCCTATTTCTCCGGTTGCATCCACGTACGTTTAACGAGCTGGTCGCGATCGACGCGAGCACGAAGCACGATCGGTAGACCAGTAGTGACGTTTCCCTCGTTAAGAGCAGTTCTCCCCTCGATAATCGACCGGTACGCGCACCTTTCCATTGTCCTGCATTGATGTTCAATTAGTTAACGTCTAGCTAAGCCACTGTGTCGTCGCGCGCGACAGGTTTGCCTTCACACACAAACCAGCCGCAGAATGTGACATCATCGAGAGCTCATCTCTGACCGTTAAGAGCCACAAGAGAGCTACGATGTTGCGCTTAAACGACTACCGTCTAAATGGCTCGTTGCAGCGCGATTTTATCCATTAGTTGCACTTGGTAACGCTCAGAACGATCGTTTCGATCAATTTCAGGCGACAACTGCAGCCAACGAGGGGAACGCGACGACAGGGCACGTACTCACTGGCATCCCCCAAATCGACTACATATGGGACCCGAATCTGCCACGAGAATTGAACGGGTACAATTTGAGCGACTATCCGTTCTACAACAGCATACCAGAGGACATCGACTTCAAATGCGATGGCCTCCACGACGGATTCTACGCGAGCGTGCCTCACAAATGTCAGGTGAGACGAACGACGCTAGGTAATTATCGAACCTCGCGCGGTATCATTCGCTCGGCTATTCTCGACGATGAGAATCGACGCGCTTTCTCTTTCTTTGAATAACGTTGACGATAATGCGGAAAAATGTGCGTCGTTTGTTAAGAGGTCGTTCGAAGATCTCGAACAGGCGCTCGATCGTTCGTCTTTTCATAAAGACGTACTGCTTCGCACTAGAACTATCAAACCTGCGAAATTCTCTTTCACTTTCTTAAGAATTCTTTTTTTTTTTTATGAAAAATATGTATGAGGAAAGCTTTCGTCTCGCGTTTATATAAGGTACGATTGAAAAGACCAGTACGACGTAGACAACACACTTTCCTGGCGTTCGTTCTTTCTCATTTCGATGGAACGGGTCGAAGAAGACGGAAAATCGAAACGCGAGTGGAAAAAGTAGCGAGACCAAGGGCAAACGAATCCTACACGGTAATCACCGACGCGCCATTTTAGACTCGATCTAATAAGGTCCAGTTTCTCGAGATACATCAGCCCGTACATCTGAGCAATCCATACGAATCCAGTGTCGCGTGTTTCGATGATAAATGTCGCTCGTGAACGCGCCTTTTTGTTTCCTCCGCAGCGGAGAAGACGAGAGACGATAAATTAGAATCGTGAAACCGACTGAAAGGTACACGTATAAATGTCAAGGGAGCGTCTTGTTTGCCTTCCATTTGGAAACTCGCTCGGTATAATCACGTGAATCAAGAAACACGGGTATCGAATCGCGACCATTGGAAGAGTAAAAGTGAGTATCGTGATCGCTCTAGTGAAAAGGAAAGTCAGTGTCATCTGGATGAACGGAGGAGAAAGATTTTCTGACAAGCCGGATCGTCCGGTCGCGTAATGAGGGGACGTAAACGATCCGTGACTGTGATTCCCCTGTCCGATCAAAACTGATCAATGTCTGACGGCGGGAACGGGAACGAGCGTCTTTATCTACTTTGGAACGTCGGCCTGTATCTACTTCGTAACGATCCGCCTCTATCTACTTCAAGAGGAAACGAATATCCTCTTCCCTGCTTCTCGTTATTTTTTGCAATGCCTGAATCCGTTTAAAATAATCGTCTGATATGGGACCATTGCATTTATAATTTAACGCTTAGAGTTGTAGCGTTGCCAATGTAGCACACGAACATAGAAAGAATTCTACTACATTTGTGTGAGAATAATTTTCGCAATAATTTAGCTAACAGTTATTAAGAGATCGGACAAATAGATAAAGATTTCTTTAAATAAACCAGAAACAAGTATATTGGATTTCGAGAATTTAGAGAGCTCCAAGGCCTCGCAAAAGTTTCAAATCCAAAGTCCGAGGAGACTGAAATCCCATTGAATAATAAACAGCAGAAATTTCAACGATTTCCTAAGAATGGATTGCGGCAACGAGGAACAATCTTGGAACCAGCTACGTGCGAATATTCGTGGTATTAGCGAGGTAGGCGAGGTCGTGAATTAAAAGCTGAAAGAAAAGAGGAGACTTTCGCGGTCCGATACACTTCCCGTCCCTGACCGTTTCGAGATTCACGCGCGTCGATCTCGGCGTTGTGAAAGCGATTGCAAAGTGCTCCTTCCCGACCGTTCCTTATCGATTGTTTAGCGGCGGCTACCGAGCGAGGAGCGGGCCATTGTCATGCAAATTTCCCTCCAACTGGCTTCTCCAGGGTCCTCGACCGAACGGCACCGTCCAGGACCGGATGTCGCTTTGGTAAAACCGGCGAAAACCCACCGCGGAACGCAGCCTCGCGCGATTCGCCACGCGTCTTGCTCTATCGGGTTTGTAATCGGCAGAACGGTTTCGGCGATCAGGCTCTTCGAACGAAGCGCTCGTGGCCGACTTGGCCGTACGTTTGACATTTAATAACGAGGCGGTTGAGCAAGATCCACCGTCCATCACGACGAAACGGGTGAACCAACCCGATCCGGCTCGCGATCCTCGAGAACAATACGGTTTCGAGCAATTTTAAGCAGTGCTCACCGTGCAAACACGCAACAACAACTGACTTCCTGCAATCTAGAGCAGGGGACGCCGACTTTCCAATAAAATTACCAAAGCATAGAGAAACTTCACACTGGTCGAGTCCGTTCAGCTGGCGTGCAAAAAAGATCGGACGATGAAAAGCCGGGATGGAACGGAAACGGGTGAATAACGATTAGCCAGCGAGCGGAGCTCTTCCACGTGGATCCGACCGCTGTGTCCCGTTCGACGTCGTAGAAAATGGCGCTCGAAATGCTTTGGAGAAATGAAACGAATCGGTGAACGAGGAGGCACAGACGTGCTCTGAATGATTCTAGATGATTCCTTTAGATTATCCGACGCGACGATACGTGCCAGACAATCGTGGATAGGTTTATAGAGACAGGTTGCTTGTACGTGTACGTGCAACAGCGTGTTGCGGACTGTACTCGAGTAGTCTCGAGGCAATTACTTGAGCGCACGTAGTCACGGTGTGAAAGCTACTACAGTACTATCTGGCTACATCGGGTAAAAGTGTCTCGAGACGACTTGTCGCTCAAGTCTCCTCGTCCCGGTAGGTTCAAAAGGGTAGCCAATAATGTTACGAAAGACCTACAAGCGCCTCAAACGACCTACAAACTATTATAAAATAATTCGCGTTTCTCTTCTTCAAGGTGTACCACCACTGCCTCTTCGGTACGCGATACGACTTCCTCTGCGCGAATTTCACAGCGTTCGACCAGAAGACCTTCATCTGCCACTTCGTCTCCGAGGTCGACTGCGCAAACTCGAAGAAGTACTGGCACAGAAACGACGCCCTGTACAAGGCCACAACAACCTCCACGACGTCCACGTCAACGACCACCACGATGGCACCCGTTACAGCCGCCACAGGCCGCCCGTTAGCAAGAGACTCCCCTCCGAGAAGGAGGAGGCCCTCCAGAAGACGGCCAGCGTACGATTACTACGACGAGGAGTATTACGACGACGACTACAGTCGACCACGTGGCTACAGCAGGGACGACTACGATTACGACGATCGAAAGTACAGAAGGGACAGGGATCGTGACTTTAGAGACCGTGACCGCGATTTCCGCGACAGAGACGCTCCTAGAACCAGGGATGGTGTCCCCAGAGACGCGTTGGACAGAGATACAAGCGTTAGAGATCGTTACCCAAGCAGGAGCAATAGGAGGGATCCAGTCAGAGCGAGGAATCCTCTGGAGGAGGACACGAGGGTGAGACCCAGGGATCCTGATCAGGGACCAAGATCCGGGTCCAGGGAAGTCGATGACACGGACTTGGATGATCGAAGGCCCGACTCTAGAATCAGAGACACGGATGATCACCGATATTCTGATAAAAGGTAATTAATTGTACGATTAAATGTAGGCTTTACCGATATTTCGTTACTTGATTACGGAGAGAACTGGTTGGGTTGCAGGTACAGGGACGATTACGAGGACAAGGAGTCTGTTTCCGCGTCAGCAGGTGCAGGGGCGAGTTCAGACCACTTGGTGAAGCCTGCAGCGCCTGTAGCGTCTGTCTACGCGAGACCAAGGGCTCCTCCAAAGATCCGCAGGCCGGTACCGCTCTCTGAACAAGATAAATACGCTTATAAAGGTTCATCTGCCCAATCAACTGGTAAAATTAAGTTGTTATAAAATTTAAACGATTTTTTATATTAGCAGACGGTGAGTTCACGGTCGTTTTTTACAGAAGAACCGCGAAGAAGACCAGCGGACGTCGGAGAAGACGATTATTACGAAGATGAATTAGAAGATCCAAGGCCGATACGACGGCCATTGAGGAGAAGACCAGCTTACAGGGATAGAGACAGGGACAGAGACGATTTCTATGATTTCATAGAGAGGGATAGGGGACGACCCTACAGGTAAGGTAACGTACGTACACAACACTGATACAATTATATTCGTTCGTCGTATATAACCAATTAATCAGAACACATTGTCCACCTAACGATACTACATACACTGCTGCTCATGGATGTACGAGGAAGTCCGCAATAATTTTTAATTACAATCAAGCAAGCGTCCTCGTACGTCAACTAACATACGCCTTTCACAACGCAACGATCATAGAAAAAATTGAGGAAGTGATTAACAAGAAAAACCGAGATATTGAACTTTGATTTCAGACCGAGATATCGAGACGACGAGGACGACTTACGACCAAGGAAACACCCGGATCGCTCGAGAGATCGCTACTACGATCGAGACAGGGATCGAGGCGTGGAGCGTGGAAGAGATCGATCCCTAGATCGTGGCAAGGAACGCACCACAGAAAAATCACCGGACAGAGGAAGCGAGAGAGGAGGAGCGCATCGACCATTAGATAGAGAACGGGACATCGATCGTCCAAGAACAGGATCAAGGTCAAAGGATCTGCAGGATACCACGGACGCACCACCCAGAAGAGCCAGCGGTTACGATCGTACGGAAAGAACCACTACCACCTCGAGCACAACGACCACCACGTGCCTGCCAGAGCAACTGGTTCATAAACCTGAATCTAGCACAAAGGAGCCTGCAAACGAGAGACCAACGCTTACGGAAAGGCCATCCAAACCCGCGCAAATTCAAACGACGCGAGCTCCGATCGAGGACGAGGAATCTTACCGCGCGAACCAGCAATCGGAATACCAAGAAAGGGATCAAGAGGATAGACGCGACCAAATTCATCATCAGAGTCCAGCCGTGGAGGAATACTCTCAGGAATACTACGACGAGCCGGAAGACCCGCCTGCGCCACCCCCGCGAACCGCAGTGCGCATTGTCAAACGACCTTTTTTACCGTCCAGGGGTGGTAACCCGAATCCCAGAGGTTTGTCACCAGTTGGCGTGAAAGCAACTACGCCTAAACGAGAGGAGGAGAAGCCGACCGAGAGAACAGCTGTTCAAGAGAGACCTAAGAATTATTACTTGCACGAATCTCAAGAGAACGCGAGGGAGTCCAATCAGGAGACCAAGGTACAACCACCAGAAGAGAAGGAAACTTACGATCCATACAAGACCGTGCAAATTGAGAAGCAGCACGAGCACAGGTCCGAGGATTACGACACGTCTATAGCCAGACCGCAAGTTCGAAGGCCAATCGACAGGCAAAGGGACGGAGAAGCCCAGAAGTCTATAGAGGACACGTTTGTGAGAGGTACGGTCAAGTACGGACACTCTGATGACCGCCAGAACTACGACGAAGGGTCAGATAAATGGCCCGGTGATGACTACTCGAGTCCCGCGCAGGGTAACGATGGGAACGTGCAAGCTACCGGTTCGTCTCAGCGGAACAAAGGGCGGTTAACGGTGAACGAAAACCCCAACGTTTACGGGTCTACGTTCAAAAACGACGAGGCTCAAGAGCAGTCGACCGGTCCCCAGAGCTTCAGAGTGAAACAGAGACTCAACGAGGTGACCCACCGGCTGCAGGATATCCCAGAAAGCGAGTACGACGTGACGTTGAACGACGCGTTGACGCCCACGTTGAACCAGGAGGCAAACTTGCCAAGCGGTTTCGTTCTCCCTTTGCACAGGCAGCTGGGGAGAGACACGGTTCTCCAGCCGTCCGAGAACAGCTACAAAGTATCCAGAACGGTGAACCAGCAACAGCAGAAAGCGTTCGTGCCCAGTCCTCAGTTCTTGCCCGCGGTGAGCAACAATGACAGACTGAGGAACGTGTATTACAGGACGCCCGAGGCGATCCAGATCAGCGGCGCCCAGTACAGGACGCAGAGAGGACCGTGGCACGACTACACCGGTTACTGAAAAAGAGATCACGATCAGTAAGATACGTTAGCAGGATGCTTGGGGATTTTTTTTTTTACGAAACAACCCTAACCAGGCGAGCCTCGCGAGCTGCGTGAACACCGCGGGCGAACGAAGCTCACTTGAGATCGATGCCTATTAATCATTTCAAAACAAAAGGATACATTGGACCGTCGGTCGCGTGGTAAAACTTTTCGATGTCTTTCATACGAGGGGACCAGGAATACGGATGGTTTTCGCACGTTTTATTAGATCTTGAGAGTAGAAAACGGATATACAAATAATGAAACAGCTTAGACACGGATGACGCTAGCATCGAGGGAAGAGCGAAAAAGTGAATCGCGTCTCCGACACTCGTACAGCTATAAAATTCGTTTGTTTTTCCAAGGAATCCTTCTAAAATTCCCCTTAGGATGTACATTGTCTCGCAATTGTTTCTAATTTCGGCTGAACTTGTAAATACGCACACGTTTACACCCCGACGTTATCATCCCTTCGAGTTAAATTATTGCTCCGAGCGTGTGAACACAGTTTTCTGCGAATGCGCACGTTGTCGTCTCGATTTATATTTTCTTTCGATATTAGTAGCGAATAAGTTTTCTCGAGTATGCATCTTATCTTTAATGTATTGTAAATTATACCAGCCTTGACGTACGACATTAAAGAGTGAAAAAAAAAGAATAATATACGAATTTGTATTCTCTATCCTACAATTAAATCCGTTGCAGACTGGATGGATCTTGGTTCTTCCACTCCAGCAGCGTAGTCCTCTTCTTTCTTCAGATGTGAAAATTCTGGGATCTGATGCGAATTGATGCTGAAAATAAGTGCGTTAATCTCGTGGCCATTAACTAGGTGTCATTTAATTAATACAATAGATACAAGTATTGTGTCATAAAACGATACGAAGAGAAGATACAAAAATAATAATTTAATAATTTATTTTCAAAGTCGTTGACTGAATAAATTATAGATCATATCATATCGAACAAGGTTAATCTGTATGGAAATGAAACGAGCGATCGAACTAGGTTCTATGAATATTATCTGAGACAGTACAATGAAACACTTAAGTAAACAGAATGATAAAATCTGGAGGACCATTACCTGTTATCTTCTTTATTTTCTATTCCATATTTATCGATGTCGATTATTTACAAATTCATCGTCGTGGTCGGTGTCGACCAAATTTCATTGATACATTTCGTACGCATTTATCAGAAGCAGACGAACCCGATGGCTTTTTGTCCGTAATAGCTACCAAAATAAATATTGCGTTCAAGCAATGTTTCGTTGTCTGAAAGAACGGTCGTTCAATTTCGTCAGCTATTTCCATACGAAATTACGATCGCACAACGCGTACGTGCGGCGTCGAAGAACGATTACGAATTTACAAATCGAGCAAACGTTACTCCCCAGAACCGATTGTGCCGAAAGAACGTGGACTGATCGATAAAGCGTGTATCGTTGTCAATGATAACGTAAAATACAATCACAGAGTAGAATTTACAATTCAACAGAGCCACGTGCACGCGACCCAACACTGTGCGTCTCTAATGAAATTCCCTTTACCGGAGATTGAACTCCGTCGCGTTGCATCCGCGTGAACGTGGCTATGATAAAAAAAAAAAAAAAGTGTGAGAAAAGAAAAACAAATACGGTAACAATAATAATTACGTTCAGTCGAATTGTCAGACTGCGTTGCAGAGTGTAGCCATAATAGACGTTTCGTAACGAGTGAAAAGGTGCGGTGCCATTTCTCTGTATCGCGGGATAACGAATTTACCTGATGGCCTAAGCGATACGCAACTGAAAGGACAATAATTCGCTAGTACCAGTCGCACCGTTTCGTAATTTGTACTCGCGAACTATAAAAATATCAAATCTTGTCTCGCGATGCCGAGCGGTCTAACGAATCAAAAAGACTGATAACTCGAGCACCGACTAATTGATATGGTTAGCTTCTATTAGCATAGTGCGTGGTTCTGTACAAAAATGATAGAGTACAAGAATAGGTTAAATATATATATGCATATGTGTATATCTCTCTCGCGAACGTTTTAATAATTTTTCGCGAGAAGAGGCTCCAATTTTTTAGGAATATTTATATATAGAGTGTTACATGCAGACACCTAACGCGACGACTTCGAATTACTCGCAAAATGCTTGTTGCACGAGAAACGTTTCAAACAGAAGCTGAATGGTATTCGAACAGACATAGCTGGTGTTAAGTGATTCTGTTTTTTAATAATTGGATGCGTAGAGACTACGTGGAAGTTAGGTTTGTTTTCTTTTTTTTACATGAAATCGCATATTCATGAATGCATAAATCAATGGAGCGACTCGTTCTCTATAAAAGGAAGTATTAATTAAACGTAATTATTTACGCAGCAAAAAATTATTAGCTTGAGAGATACTTTAATTGTAACGATGCCAAGTAAATATTGGTAAATTTATCTGCACTTGTGCGTTCCTTTTAAATGACACATCCTTTAAAATGCTATCTTTTCTTCGTCTTCGTCGAAGATAATCAGACGAATCTAATTACATTTCATATACCACTTCCCGTTACATCTGACGCTCTTACCTTGGAGCTCGAGACCAATTAAAATATGTCTTCAACTAATGATTTTTTAACAAAAATAGGTTAATACTTTTTTTTACGAGAATAGAGAAACTTTATGAAGATCGATGCATTAAAATATGTGAAATACATGTAATATTTAATTATTTTCTTCGTGATACCACGCAATTTCTATTTGATATATTTTTTCGTACAGTAAGGAATAAACGAGCAATTTAAAATCGACGAATTAAGAATCCCATCCTATTTGTACACATACATATATATATATATAGACAAATCGTTCTTCTCCGGAATCACGATTGGATTATGTACTATATAGGAAAGAGAATAATTAGCTGGCAAGAATACGCACCCGCGGAATGGCGGATAAATTATTTACAAATTTTGTTATATTACAAAAACAATATCGAGTACGGTGAGATGTGTGTAATATCCTTTTGGTATAAATGCAATAACTTCTAAACGCCTTGCCGTTTAAAAGTTAACTCCGTACGATTCGTAAGGAAGTCGAAGCAAAAAAAAAAAACAAAAACAAAAGAAAATAACCCATCCTCTAACTCGACGCGCGTGTTTGCATCTACGTCTCGTTGACTCGAAAATTCACGTAACTCTAACAACATTGCAGAAACACCTAGGGAATGTACTATTCGATAACAGAAAGATCGATGGCTCCTGCTTCGAGATTTTTCGCGCGGCTGGAAAAGTGTGTGCTGATTTAGATCTTGGAAAATTTATTCTTTGGTAAAGTAACATCCGTTTTTTTTTTAAGAGTTATCTTCGAAAGAACAAGACATTCAGAGTGAACGACGAATCCATCCACACGACGCGATTCGGTATCTGTATACCACGTGAATCGGTACAAAATTTCGTATACGCGACAGGAATTCTTGCACGTTTAAAAAAATACGGAATCTGTCATGCTTCGTGTTTGTTAATCGCGTCACGTGCATAAAAATTCGTCGCACGTTCGAAATTACAATCCCGTCGAAAGCATAGATAATTCAGCCTAAATTTCGTATGCAGTTAAAGGTGAACCGACAGTCACCATTTAGTATTCCTTTTTTATACAAGATATTAATAACATATGAAGTTTACTGACCAGCTTATTAATATCATCGTAAAAAATTATGGTTTCGATATGTCCTTAAAAACTATCTCGAAAACGCAGTCAGTTACCCCTTACAACCCTTACAACCATCGTATATAAACATAGAATCAGTGATCGGCGTAAGTAGCTGCATTTTCATACCAACAACTTTGAGAGTTCCTTTAACAAATATTTCAAACACATGAATGCTTTTGTTAAATGTAACATAAGATCGCTCTGAAATTTCTCCTTCGAAATCTTTAATAATAATTATCGTTGAATGAAACGTAGACGCTCGATCAAAGTTTCGTTTATGGTACGCAGAATGGATCTACTCGCACCGGCACTACTTTACATTTAGCCTCTTAATTCAGTTCGACGATATTTCCCCTTGTATATACCTTGTACCTAGACATTTTTCTCCATATATACACAGAGTTACACAATATTGTTCCCTAAGCGTAACAAGCTTCAAGAGAAGGCTGACTTTCGTGTGCGACATTCAATGTTCAGGGTAACCCCCTGAATCACGACCGTGGAGGTATGAGCGGTTGAAATTCATTGCCTCGTAGAAAAATCAGGCAAAGAGAGAGAAATAGAGAGAGAGAGAGAGAGAGAGAGAGAGAGAGAAGTCGAACAGATTTTCCTCGAAACCCATCCGGGAAGACGTCGAAATCGGACGTTAATTGGTGTTAAGACTTTTTTGTTTCAACGATTACTCAAAGCTTGTCGCTTTAAAATTGTTAATTGTGTAACTGAGCGTGTCCCTGCGACAACGTTCGTGCTCTCGATAAAAATAACAGAAATTCAAAATAGAAGAAAGAACGATACTCTCTCGCACTTTGTACACGGCACACACGTATTAATTATTTATTTAGAATACCTGTTTACGCTATCGGCGGGTCGTCGTCGTCGTCGTCGTCTCTCGTGACTAGGACATTACCGTAATGATTTGGACGAAGCTGTCGTACCCGTTGCAGCCACTTGTATCGTCTCGCGACAAAGTACAGCAGGAAACACATCACTATGAGGAAGGTTGGTATTAATAAACCGGCGGCTACAGAACTACCTAAACAAAATTCAACAAGAATTTCACTTCAACGATATCGTAGTGCGATTATTGTAGTACGTGCTTAATCGGATCCAGAAAAGTTTCAAGGTAATCATTCTCTTATTATTATCTGTTCCACAAACATCAATCTTCCTAAACGTTCGTTTCCTCGATATCCAAATTCTAATTTTTCAAACTGAAACCTTTTAAACGAAGAACCAGTTCAAACAAAAGTTTCTAAATAAGTATTTGTGTCATGGCGCGTTTGAATTCGCCAGTTCTCGAAAGGAATCGCTCCTCTGCAGAGCTAATATATCTGCTGAAAAACGAAGAAGATCGAGGAACAATATCCTCGTTCATCGGTTTCTGAACAATCTTTTATACGTCGTGTAATCGATTCTGCAAAAGGTTTCTATAGAGAGCTGTGTATTCAATTTATTTAGCACTGTTAGCAGAATGGTTCGAAAGGAACTGGGGCACGAATTTCGGAGAATCTTCCTACAAGGACACAGCTCGTACGTTCTCTTAAAGACCAACCGTTTCTTTCCACGATAACTTCATCCTACAGCTTACGTGTAACGAGCTACTGCGATCATAATACCGGTAAAACCTAGGGAAAAATGATGAAAGCAGTCTATTATGCAAAACATTCTGTTTGATTATATCTCAAACTCAATTCTACACAGAAACAAATCTTTTAATTTCTGTAGAGAAAACTGGAAAGGATTGATACACTTTTATATTTCTCATGTAAGAAACAGTAGAAAAAGGTATGCTTCAACATAGAAAGCTCTGTGGAAGTATTATTTTATACCTCAACAATTAGGAAAGCACGAGACATACATTCATGTACCATATTTCCTTAAATAAATTTAATCTTACCTAATCTGTGATAAATATTTTCCAGCAAATAAATTATGACAGAAATAACATTTTTTTAACACGTTATTTGTCTCAGTTTAAAAAATGTACGTTTGTCATCGTTAAAGGATAGAATTTTAAATCTGAATATAGAAAAAGATCATAAAAATATTATCCAGTTTCATTTATACAATGTTTCTCTTCAAAAACGTATCAACCTTTCTCAGTCTCCCCTATAAACAAGAAACTAACGTCGAACAATCTTGAAAAGGGGTATCCTGTGCTTTTTTTTTACTTGTATATACCTCCTGAGTTGTCTTTAGCGTTTGGTTGGCCAGTAATCGCGCTAGCAATCGTGGTTGTGGTAAGCTGCACGCACTGGCCACCCTCCAGCTGGTATCCCTTCAAACATTTGCACTGCGCCTCCTCGTCCTTCGCATATAGGAAGCATCTCTCGTTCTTGCCGCACTGATTGAATCCCACGCTTGTGTTACACCGTTTAATCTGACTCGTGTCGTTCGTGTCATTTCCTGCAAGAAGAAAAAGAAGAAGATCTGATCGTTCAATTCGAATTACTCTCGATGAAAAGGCGCAACGCGAGGTTAGAACGAGCAATGCAGCATCGTGCCGGATAAGATTCCATCGGCAGACGCGTTGTGCATCGCGCAAATTGAAAGCTTGGGACAGAGTGCTTTCCTAGCTAATTCCACCAAACAAAGGTTAATAGATACGGGTATCAGTCGCGGGAGAAGCGGACAACGAAGTTAATGAGGCCTTCGCTTCATCGTGACCAACGATAAACATGCTCAGCTATCTTAACTCTGATAACGCGTGCGTCTACGTGGGATTAGCGTTGTTCGCGAATATTATCTCTGCTAAAAATAATAACTACATCGCGTCACGCGTTGCGCCTTAATGAATCACCGCCACAGTCATCTGCATAAACTGGACCTAGCCTTGCCTAAGCTAAACAACCGGGTTAACCGAGCAAAATTTCGGCAACGTTATAACCCGTCGGACGTGAATTAAGAGCGGAGCCAATTTGCGAAATCGTCGTGATATCGCTCGAAATGCCGTTATCGAGGTCTGCAGGCGACGTCTGCGATTATTGTTTGCTTCCTTTGAAACGAAAGACACAAAGCGTTTCGTGGCTGGGCGATATCTCTGCGACTCTATCGACACCGCGCGAGTCGAGATTGGCTGAATCAGTTAATTGAGACGAATTCGTTTTACCAGCTGTATCACGAGGGTTAACCACGGCACGGTTGAGTCAAGCAAATTAGCGGACTTTCTTTTGATTCGAATCGATACCGTTGCATTGATTCGATGAACGGCGAACGCGATTCCGTTCGTACGCGATATTTATGGGAATCCCGTTAATTCCGCAGCGATTAGGAACATCTGCCGCCACGGCCTGACACTATCGCGTTCAGTTTCCTGCAATTAATTCATATCATCGATACCGTGTCGATGGACTTTTCCGCGATAACGTAACGGGATTCATAGGACGACCGAACAATGAGACCTTTCATTCGGAATCTATGCTACGCTATATATGTGCTTCTATTTGAGAGAACGAGGAACTTGGTTCTCCTTTAAAATAGCTACGAAATAAATTGCAGGTTATAACTAACGTACGTTCTGCTGCTAAGTAGATTTCCCCGAGGCTCGCAGTTTGACTACGAAAGGAGCGTATCTACTGCTTACTTCGCGCGTACCACGAATTTTCTACACGAGGAAGCGCGAGTTCAACATGGTTGTGGCCGACTGTGTCGTCCGTGGAACAAATTATGCCCCCGGACAACCCAACTATGAATGACTAACGTCGCTGGTCGTTAGTCGTTCGCGAAGTTAATTACAGCTGCTAAGTAACGCGTTTGCATGAGAGCTTATTCCTCGCGGAATGGTGTACGAATGCAGGAAGTTATGAATTTTCGAGTTGAACGTGTTCGCGTGGGTTTTACCCGTGGTGCACCGCGTTCGTTGATCGCTAGGAACAAAAAGGAGGCAGCGCTTTAACGCTGTGTACGTACTTCGTTATCGCGTTGACTCATATTTTTCATCAGACGCGTAACGCTACGTGTCCTTGCCAGAAAAGCAAGCAGAACACAGCTTTAAAAAAGATAACCTTTATGCTTTTTATTTTTATTAGGCAACCGCAAATATTTCCAATGTGCTTCCTATTACATAATCCCCCATCGCTTTTAATCGTCCTACGGTTACGAAATAACGTACACTCCGCTGCGAACATAATAGGTGGAGGAACGTGAGTTTGCAAATAAATATGTTCCTGGAAATAGATGGCAAAATTATTCGCAAATTTATAAACGCCGAGAGACGGGGAAATACGCTCGTCTCTATCAATTCCCTAGCAACCGAATCGAATTGATCAAACTCGAACGATCGATTCGTACGTGATACATCAATTAATCATTCATCTGCGGCACAAACAATACGTACATGAAGTCAATTTAAACTTGACAAATTCAGCGCAGAGCATACGAAAGCGAATCGAGAGAGAAACGCAACATAGGGTTTCGACGTGGTAACGTCGAAAAACACAACACCCGAGGGGACTCAATTTCTGGACCACGAGCCCTGGGTGAAGAAGAGACACGGACAGTTAGAGCGAAGGAATCGGAGAGAAATGGAAGGTAGGGAAAAACAGAGAGAGAGAAAGAGAGGGGAGAGAGAGAGAGAGAGAGAGAGAACGAAAAGAGAACGAAAGAGGGGTAAAGGGAAGGAGGGAGAAAAAGCGGAAGAAGACTATTGTGGCCTTACAGGGGTGACCCCAATGGTTCGGTTGAACGAACCAATTTCGGTCTCGCTCGGTACCGAGACACTTAATTTGCTGTCAAATGAACTGCGAACTGTTTTCAAGAGTCCACGCTTACCTGCGTAACTAAATGGCGCTAGAAAAAGTAGTGCCACGATGAGATAGCACGAAACATTGAGTCGAAGATTTTGCATTTTCTTTTCTTCTTTCTCCTCTATGACGTCGCTCTCGCGCGCTATTCCTCTCTGTCTCTGTCCCTCTCTTCCTTTATTTCCCCGTGTGTCGTCCGTTCACAATTCACAATCACATAATAATGAACGCGGTTATACAAAGGACACTTACGGTCGATGTGTTTGTGCCGCTCGAAAAACGCAATGCTGAACGCACAAACATACACGCACGTCGTTCATGAAAGTATTCGGTTAGATAACCTAAAACGATGACGCGAAGGAATCAACAGGCACGCGTGAGCCGGCACATCGCCGATCGGCCGGCCGTCACCAGTTTTGACAGATAAATGCTAGGCCGCGCCGCAGAACGCGTTCAATCATCTGTTATTAAACGACCATTTGCAATTATCGAACTCAATTGGCATCGAGAATCGCAGGACATGTCTCGATTTCGAGACGCTTCGAGAGCAAGATGGCGCTGCTATATACACGTGTACGATCGATTGGCGCGATAATCAAAATTCAATTTGACGAATTAGACACTGAAACAATCTGCCTGTCGAAAAACTGCAAAAAGAATTATGTTTAATAAGGAATAACAATAAATGTAGAGTTTTCGCTCAATTTGCGTAAAAATTTTCAACGTAAATATGGTATTGAAAGAAACACTAACGACTGTTCACAATGGAGATAATGCGAAATAAACATTTTGAAATTGTTCTAAACTAGTGGTAATTGGGTATTATTAAAGCGAATAGCTAGGGCATTAATGTACTTCTCACATCTTAGATAACTTTGGCATCTAACTGGCGGAAATCGATTGCTGTACAGGTTATTTTTAAAAAGTAGAATCCCCACTCAACCCTATTTTCTCAAAATGTACATCGTTCGACGAACACTTTTGAACGTATACTCACCATACAAAAACTAATTCCCAAATATCGTTGTATTAATTGTTTAGAAGAGTGTTATGTTTTTCCTGACTTATCATTCAAAAACCAAAAAATATCCTTACGCTCGGAATGCATAGACGCTTACAACGTAGTTGCGATGACAGCGGCACGTGTCATGGCGAGTGTGTTGTTATAAACGAAAGTCGCGCACTGTGAATCCTCAGTAAAATTGAAAGCTATCAATTACAATATTCGAAATGAGGGAAGAAACAGTGTTAAGTTTGAAGTGGCACAGTTTCCCATCACATTTAGCGGTTTCTCTTGATACGTGTTATGAGAAGCAACAGTTTGTAGACCTTTCTTTAGTATGTAAAGATGGGACGATTTTAAAATGTCACAAAATGGTATTAG
This sequence comes from Xylocopa violacea, assembly GCA_963969225.1. Classification (NCBI taxonomy): domain Eukaryota; kingdom Metazoa; phylum Arthropoda; class Insecta; order Hymenoptera; family Apidae; genus Xylocopa; species Xylocopa violacea. The sequence continues at coordinate 31,894,313 of CAXAJV010000004.1, forward strand.
CCAACTCGAGCACGTTCTTCCGTCGATTACTCGTAGCCAACGATCATCCTCACCCAATGATTATTCTTCACGATATCGAAGCAGACGATCTAAAGACAATCGTCAATTTTATGTACTGTGGTGAAATACAAGTGGTTCAAAGTGAGGTTAGAAGGTTGCTAAAGTTGGCCGAAATTTTGGAAGTCACGGGACTACGGCACATTCAAACTTCCGTTTTGGTAGGGGAATCGAACAACACAACTCCCGATACGTCCAAGAAAACAACTACAGTATCTAGATTAAAAGTCGAGGAAACAAAGTCTTTAACTACCAAAACAATACCTGATCATGATCCTAATGTCAGACCGCAAACTAAAGCAAATAGTCAAACAACAAGATTTGCATCATCAACTTATCCACACAAAAGTGGAAATAAAGTACCGTTGGAAACTGCCAAGAAAAACGAAGAGGGACATATTAATTTATTAAATCAACGATTGGACACAGGGAGATCAGGAATCAGTATTGTAGACATTAATGATATGCCGAGTACTAGTAGAGGAATTCCAAATCCACCACCTCAGAAGAGAAAAGAACCTTCTGAACCTGTTATTAGTTGGCCCCGTGTTTTATCTGCTATATCAAAGGATAAATCTTTACCTTTGAAAAAATTATGTATTATGGATGAAGTAGAAATTACAGCTGGTAAACCGTCTACGTCTAATCAAGGCTTTCAGAGAAACGAACCGTTAGACAGGAGGAAACAAAGGACTAATTTAGAAAGCAATGAACCTATGAAGTGTGCAGTTTTTATAAAGGATGAAGTGGACATATTTGAGATGGAAGAAGATGCAGATATGGATCCGCTTGAAGTTGAAGAGATTGAAAATGAAAATTCAGAAACTATTATGGGATCTTCTTCTATGTTTTCTGTCAAAAATATGGATCAAACATACTTTAATGCAGGGACATTTGCAGAGTACCCTTCAAGAAAGGGATCTAATGGTTAATGAATAAGACAATGTGTTTGCAAATTGGAATTATTAATATATGTTACTTTTAATATAACATTTAGACTGAATAAAACTTTTTTGTGACTATAAATTTTTCTTTAACTAAAAATACTGCAAAATTTTGACATATGTAAATTAATCATAATTCATCACCTTACTTGTTACTTTCTTACATGATCTTGTTCATTTTATAATAAACCAACTGAGAATGAATATTTCATACTTATTTTATACTTTACCCATGTAATAGCTGTATAAATATAAGAGCAACATGTCTTCTCTACAAACATTTATATGACTGTGTTACATGTTTCTATGGAAACCTCACATAGTTGATCTTAATTACAATTGGATCAATCTGTTCTGATCATTTTTAATAAACAGTTTAATAATGGATAAGATATTAGAACATGATGAACTAAGCGAAAAAGTAACAGAAGCTGAACAAATTATGGATAATTTAACAGCAGACAAACATGTAACAGAGGAAGAATTTCAAAACTTTATGCAACGTGTTACTGAAGTTGGTAAGCACTATTTTCTTTGGGTTATGAACACAAACTTAAAACCAATTTGATTTTTCAAGAAAAAATTGTGAACAAACTGGCATCATCTAATCCTGAGGAACAGAAACATGGACAAATATTGGCTGATGAAATTTTAGCAAGTCGAGTAGAGAGAAATATTTGTGAGGATACCGAATTAAAAGTAAAAACTAACCGCACAGTGATTAATAAATGTTCAATCAATGAGAATGAATCTACTCAAGAACAAATTTCACAAGGTACCTAATAACTATTCTCAGTTTTTACATTTCTATATTGGAACCTATTGCTTAACATAGAAGCATTCAAAAGAAGCGTGGAAAAAGATGCAAAAGAAAGAGCAGAGAATCGGAAGATTAGAAATGAACGAGCAGAAACATTGAAAACAATTGGTAATGGAGCATTTAAAGATGGAAATTATGAAAAAGCAGTAACTTATTATGGCAAGGCACTTGAACAAAGAAAAGATTCGACTGTGTTATGGAATAACAGGGCTTTGTCATATATTCAGCTTGGATTATTTGAGAAAGCTTTAACTGATTGCGAGTGGGCATTGAAAGTCAGTAACACAAATTTGAAAGCCCTCCTAAACAGTGCTAAATGTTATAAACAACTTGGAAACGAGGACAAATACAAAGAATATATTCAGTTAGCAAAGGAAAGAAATCCACACTTCAACAAATTTATTAACGGTATACTTAATATCTTTACATTGGAAACATTTCTATTATAACAATTTTTTTTTCTTTACAGAATTTGAAGAAAATATGGACATGCGCATTAATTACCAAGCTCGATCTAATAATAACATTTAATGGTAAACAATAGAAATATTTCTCATGTACCACGTATATCTTTTTTTTTTTTTAATAATTTAAAATGCATTTAACTGGTATCAAGATGAGCTTATTATTGTTGCATAACCTTCCTTAATCTCGGAAAGAGATCTAGGTTCATGCAAAAAGACTGTACATTCGATACCCTGAAAAAAGTTATTACTGGAATTGTTTGAAACTGATACATTTTATAGTATAGATACTAGTACCTGCATACGTGCTGCTCTAACAAATCCCTCATTCGCGGATACCGTAATGCTTTTCATATTTTCCCCTGTTGCAAAAACCAATCTAGATCTATCCTTAATTTTACCACCCAAACTTAATTTTTCCATTATTCTCCCTGTTGGTATATCATTAACAATTTCAACATTACTTAATAGTTCTTTTGCTCTCAGAGTTTCTTTAGGTCCACCAATAACATCTATGATGTTCATGAAATTTTCATAAGCAGTTTGGCAGACAATTAATTCCTTGTCTTTGAATAAATTTTCTAGAATTGGTTTTACTGGGCGTTTTCGTTCCATTTCTGCTTGTTGCGTGAGCAATGGCTCCCGATAAATAAAATGGTCATACCCATTGGTCATGTTTGTTACATATGCCAATAAAGTTGATACGTCCAAGTTAAGAACTTTTATTTCAGTTTTAAGGGAAGATGTATTTAAAGTATCTAGATCTGAATTTATGCTCTCCCTGTATTCATTCAAAGTTTCCTTAGTAGGTTCTAATGAATACATCCATGTGGACAGTTTGTCCTCGCTATCTATCTCCAAAAGAACAGACATAACAATGAATATCATCTTTTAGTTAATAATATTACAGATATTCATGCATTTACTGTAGTAGGAAAAATTTATACCATGCGTATCCGTGTCTTTTGCATCCTCGCATTGTATCTTATCCCCTTCAACAATCACTCCCATATGTTTCAACCTAGTGGCTAATGGAATTTCTATGCCATAAGCAAAATGAAATATTACTTCAGGCGACCTATACAAATGTGGATAACATTTTGCACATTGCAAAAAACTTGTTGCTTGATCTAGCACAGACTTTTGTCCATATTCTCCATTACCCATTGAAATCAACGTGAGTGCTTTAGCATTTCTAGCAATAACTTTAACCCACGATGCACCGCCATTGCATACTATATCTACCTCTAAGCGTGATTTTTGATACTTAAAAGGTTTCATAACATTGATAGGTTTGTTAGCACAGAAGAGTCGTGCTACAATTGCATTGAGATGAATCAAATTTGTGCTCTGTAGATGTTCTTTCTTTACATTCCCTGTAGATTGTACCTTAATGAGGATAGCGTATAGTTATAATCCTGATTTTTTAAATTCAAAAATATACAATGTTTCAACGAGTTCTCGAATATTTACAAAATCAGTGAAAATAGACAGAATAAAATGTTTCAGAACTTGCACAGTTAAAGATGCACGTAATCACTACTTAACGACGCAAAGTTGCACGTGTATGACGTGCTTCCAGCATTGAAAATGATCTCCAAAGAACGTACCTTTTCTAAAAATCTAATTTCTTGCTGAATCTTTCGTATAAGTTTCTCAACCCCATCAATCTTTCCCAAAAGTTTCAGTCGGTCTATCGTGGCTTTGCCACTGTCTATCTTTTCCTCGAGGCATGTTAGGAGCTCAGCCTTTTCCTCCATCTTTCGCAATTAAACGATTCTGGAGTGTTTGGCCATAGAAAATGGTATTTTTTGTAACAATTCTAATAATTTTGGATAGTTCACGACCGACGAGCGTAGTGTTAGCAGCCATCTTGCATCACAGTTCAATATCGCGTAATGTCGTCGGGTTGCTTGTCAAACCCGTCTATTAACCTCACAAACTTTTCTATTTCACCGAATAATTGACAGTCAAACATAATACACAAATCGTAACGGTACCATGCTCCGGCGAATTGTGCGAAGTGTAAAACAACAAACAGAATACTAATTCGCGAGTGTAAAGCGGTCGGAAACAAGCCTCCTTATCACTCTGTAATTATCACACGCTGTCAAGTTTTCTCTGACAATAATAGAGAATATCGCGGTATTTACGTTACAAAATGTCCAGCGCGAAGATCATCGAAAATCCAGAAATACCGGGTGAGTTACTATTCCTAGGAAAACGATTTTCTTCATTGATTCACGTTGTTAGAGACATATGCCCTAGTGAATCTAGTGTATCAAAAATATGTAAACTCGTTAGTCCTCTAAATACGTACATCGATCATTGAAATGATACACATAATATTCGTCAACATTGTTGTTGACACGTTTGCGAAAGTTCGATTGAATAGTATGAATGAAAAGGTGTTGCTGCAAGTGCAAAAGTGTGCAATGGATTTTTAACGGGTTCCATTACACAAGTTATCGGATGTAACTTGTGATATGTCTATATATCAGTCAATTATCAAAACAATTACTTAAACAACACGTATCGCATTCAACGTCAGACACGTGAAGTGAATAGATAAGTTAGCGATCGAATGTGTTTGTGCTTACTGTCAAATTTCATTGAATACCGTTGTTGACCGTCGAAATCAGCTGACGGCCAAAATATAAATTGTGACACGTATAGTAACACAACAACAATGACACTTTTTTGTCGTTTTTAATTAGAAAACATGAAATTCACGAATATAATTAAAAGTTATCAATGTATCGTAACAAATTAAATATTAATCAACCTGGTTACCATCTTAATTGTAACATGACATAATTAATAATATTTTACGAACATTTTACATCGATCACTAATATCTATTAATTTCACTCGTTTTGTACGTTAGTGACTTTTTATCTAATTTGTTCGATATATTACTGTTGTTATCTTGACGGAAATGTAATCACGGGTTCGAAAGCAGCTTGTTCATTCCTGAAAAGTGCATATAGAATGCAGTCGATAAACGAAATGCACGTGCTGTTGTCTGCAACCGCACGAAGAGTGCATCTCACACGTTATGCACTAATAAAAATGACCGACATTACAGCCTTTCTGTCCACAGGCTTGCTCGGAATTAGCAAAATTAATCTCAGCATTACGCGCAATTAAATCTGATCTCTGAGTAAATTACATCGATACGTATCTCCTCTTCGTGCTTTATCGCTTTGTATTTTCAATATTTAACCGCGCATTTTTTACACGTTCCATGTGCCTGCTTAAACTGACCAGAATTTTTATTACCACCATAAATAAACTGTTTAATGCTGTTTACCATTCATATTTTATATATTATTCTCAACGTTCTTTCTCTCTAATTGAAACAATATTTTTATCCATTCATAAATATAGGTCTAGAATGTTTTTTGCCGCCACCACCTCCACCACCACCTCCCGTCGCAATGTCGAAAAGCAACAGCGTGTCAATTGCGACGGAACAAGAACAACAGCAGCAACCAGTAACGACGGAAGCGACAACGACCGGTTTATCGAGCGGCGAAACCGCGGGAAATTTAACGACTATTCAAACGTTGGCTACATCGTTCCCGAACCTTCCCGTGCCAACGCCGTACATCATGCATCCGGCGATGCAACCACAGACACCTGGACAACCGACTACTCCCTGGTGGGTGCCTACAGATGCCGACACGTCGGATCTTTATGCACGATGGTACGACACGACGTACAAGGCGGCAGCTGCGACCGTGGCGTCGCCCGCGATACAGGTCGCCAGCAAAGCCAAGAACAAGTACTACAAACGCAAGAACGAGTTCATCGATCCCGCGCAAGATGCAGGTAATTAGAGAACGTTTTGAACGCAGTTTGCGACACGTGAGAAACAGCTGAGATATATCGCCGTCCTACTCAACGCGCATCAAATTATCATTGGGAAATCAGATTCCAGATCCCTGTTGGCAGTTTAGCTAATTAAAGATTGATTTATGTTTCTATTTCGTAGAGAAAGTCGCGAGCGCCCAGAGGGAACTGTCGGCACTAATGAAACCGCTGAAATGCGATCTGTGCAACGCAGTTGTAAGGCTCGATTACTTTATACGATAAATATATACATATATATAAACAAGGCACTGTTGAATATCGTGTTGTGTTTATCTACCGTTGAACGCGCGAACGGGTAACTATGTTACTTAACAGCGAATACTTTCAGATGAATTCTACGTTACAAGCCAAATTACATTACGATGGAAAGCCGCATCAGAAGAAGGTGTCCATGTTTTTAAACCAGAGCGTGAAGAAACAAAAGACCGAGGACGGGCAAGTTAGTAGTACGACCAACGACTGGCAGAATTATTGTGATGTTAGTAGTCGCAATTTCTAAATAACGCACGGCATCGGGAAGGTAAATCGATCATCCATCGCTGGCTATTCGAGCAAAATCTGTTTTACTTGCAGATTTGTAAAACGTGGTTCACGTCGCAAACAGACGCGACCCAACACTATGCTGGTAAAAAACATATTAGAGCAGCGAACGGCGGACGTCGTGCGAGGTACAGAGATGCATACTTGTCTGAAATTATTCTTAGAACGATAGCTGTCTCAACCAAGATCGTCATAGCAGAGCGTTGAATTCTACAGGCCGTCGAAGAAGTCGCAAAATCAAAATCAGTACAATCAAATAGATCCCAGCGGACGGTTTGGGATAGGGATGGCTTTTCAGCCGGAAGTGCAATCCGCGCCGGCACAGCCGGTAGTACCTGATGGTACCACCGCGGTGTCCGCTGCTCCAGGAACAGGGCCCATCTACACACCACCACCTTATCCGACGCCGTTGCGTTGCGATTTGTGTGGAGTTTCCGCTAATAGGCAGGACCAATTAGAAACGCACAAACGTGGTGCTAGGCACCTGAGAATGCTTAGGTTGAACGGGTTGCCTGTCCCTGAGCCTGGTAAGTTTGCAATGTACACGTGTATACGTATGTATGTTTGCGTTAAGGCAAACAATGTTTATCGTAAGGATGAATTTTTAGCTACCGAAAGCGAGGCGACACCTGCTACACCCGGACCTATAGACTATTCTATTTACCGAACGCCATCAGGTAAAGAGACCTTTAAAAGTGAAGCGTAATCTGTGACGCTGTGTGTATTGGTCGGCACCCTGACAAACTGTTCTGTTTACAGGCCAGTATTACTGCGCACCGTGTAATCTATCGTTAAACTCCGAGAGTACGTTTGCTCAGCACGTGGAGAGCAAAAAGCATAAAAATCAATCGAACCCAAAGTCTCCGTCGAACGCCGTGGTGGTGTCGAAGAAAGCTAGATTCAAGAAGAAATAAGGCCACGGGGATATCGTACACGTGTGTACGATCGCACGTCCGTGCACGCTATACTCTTCGTCTGTCCATTGTTTTCACATGAAACTTTTCTCTCATTTTTTTGGTTATCGCGGATGTATTGTCGTTGTATAGAGGCAACGCACAGTGATCTGTGCCTAAACAGAAAGAAAGAAATAAAACTCTTGTTCGATACAGGGTGTGCGGAGACGGGGCTTTGAAGGAAGTCAGTAACCTCTGGGATCATCCAAGATCGTCACGAGACGAGCGAAGATTATGAATTAATGCGAAGATAGATCCGATCGTCGCGCGACTGATGAGAAAGATAAGTCTGTTAGTGCGGGAGCGTATTTAAATTAAATACCGATTAACTCTAAATTCGATTTTCAGTAAGCCGAACGGTTATTATAGACGGTAGCTCGTTAAACCGTCGCGGAGGCTGCGCGACTAATCGCTCACATTTATTCAATTACGAAACCATTAGGCTCGAAACGCCTCCCCGCCGTTCAATTCGCGAAATCGCACGGACTTATAAACCACCGTGCGTTTGTCGCGTCCAATTGAAATTTATGCGTCGTCGTTCACTCCCGACCTTCCGCCAGAATTTATGACTGAGCGAACGAGCCGCACCGAACCCTCCTCTATTAATTACCTCCCGAGACGCGTATGACGGATCAACGTTTTCAGCCTGTTTTTACTGTCACTTCCCCGGGACGAATATATCTTTTGACACCGGTGACCAAATAAAATAGCCGGTGTAAAGCATGAATCAACGAGCGAGAAACCCTGCGGTTACATTCACGGTACCCAAAAATGGCAACAAGAGAGCTCCTTTGTCTTACGGGAAGAGGAACGGTCCGGTTGCGCTGTAAACCAGGGAAACGACATAGTATTTTTCGGGAGAATAAAGTTGGTCGTCTTTAGCATCACTGAAGGGTGGAATCCTTTGTAAAAATTTCAAGAGTGGCCTCGGGCTATTAAAAAAAAAGAGTAAAACTCTACGCGACCATAGATGCTGTGTCTTGAAAATTCCTAAGACGCCCCTGTTGCACCGTGGACCTGCATTCCGCTGATTTTCTAACAAACTCGCGCCGCGCGGCAATTTAGCTGGTCAAACTATTTCCTCCTGGCGCTTCTTTTTAGCGTTCCGTCTCGGGGCTTCAACTCCCGCTACTCCACCAGAGTCTAGAGATTAGGATCGTCCTCGCACGGACTTGTAGATCGTTGGTTTATACCTGCGCTTCGGATTTTTATGACCCCGTCGTTCCACGTTTAACGTGTTCCCTTCTTTTTTTTTCTTTTTCTTTATTTTTTTTATTCCTCGCTGCGTCCTCCCACTCCACGACATCACCGAAATCCCTTTTCCATCTTCCACGCTCTCGTACACATACCTAGCACGCCTATTATTTCCCTCCACGCTCGTCCTCCACGACGAGTAGAACCAGAATGCTGATTTTGTGCAACGTAATAGTGCAGGGATAGGTATATCTAGCGGGGACGGAGAACGGAAGTCGATTCGTAAGACAATCGTAAAGGTAATACTCGACGCGCGATGGGAACGAGGGACGGAAATCGATTTGTCACGCGACCAGGTGTAATGCGCGTAAAAACTTATTAATCATCGCGGTGTCCGCTCAGAAATTCGATGGAATTCCACCCGATGACTGGAGAGAATTTCTGAGAACCCACTAAACCGGGGTAAATCGTCTTTCCTTGAAATTTTTGTTGAGACAAGATATGATCAACGCGCAACAAATGAGAGCAAAGGATTCGGAGCTCATTCATGGTGAGTAAAAACCTCAAAATAGTCCCTTAATTAGAATCAGCTGTAATTCAACTTAGATAATCGTGTTTCCTGTGATCAAATGATCCCGCAGAACGTGTTAAACGTTAAGGACGTGCAAAGCGTATGAGCTGTGATTATGAAACTATCCACGCAGAAATCCTCTTCCGTGGTCGCGTAGATCCACTTTACTAACAGAACGTATCGATCGAGGGATCGTCTCGGACGATGCACACGGTGGAATTCAAATGTGAACTCGTTAAGTCATCGAATAAATATGTTTATGATACCTGGAGTCATTCGTTTGAAAAACAGAATAAAGAAGCAAACTACGATTAAGTGGCTAGGAATCCCAGTGTTTAATTATGCGTAGATTATTGGTGGTGAAACGGACGATTCCCTGAACGATTCTAACGTGTCCTTGGCTCGAGTCACCGTGCACGAATTTTTCTTTTCACGCGTACCTTCGTTTCTAATTCCGCTAACGAACGGCTAACTTTGTTAGCGCGTGGAACGGTACCGGTGCCGAGAGCAAGAGCAGCCGCTCCTTTGTCTCGTCGGATCCATTGTTCCACCTGAGAGTATGAATCGGTAAAAAACAGCACGGGAGAGGCAGCAGGCGAACGGGAATGCGGGGATTTCTTTTCCGTCCCGTTCGCCAGCCCACGGACAAATTCGTACAATTATTTCTCGATTAGGCGGGATCGTTGGCCAGGGCGCGAGTGGAACGGGGCCAGATTGCCAGCCTCCGTGTGTTGCGTTACGGTGGAGAAAAACGACGCCACTGTCTAATCGCGGAAATTTCGCGGGACGACACACACACACAGACGCACACACACCATCCGGTTTTAGACGACGTTTTTGCGTATCTGCCTGTGGAAAGGGGTTACAGTCGACGGGACGAAGACAAACGCGAACGCTCGAGACGGGGCGGGACGAGGGGAGGGGGGGGACGAAACGGTGGAATAAAAAGTGTTCCCGGGCGCATCTCTGGTGGGGCTGACCTTGCAAGTCTTCACGGGCCACCAATGTAGACCGACAAGAAAATAGAAAATCGTGCTGCTCCTAAATGCGGGCAGTGTGATGTCATGCGGAAATAGCCCCGTCCGTCTATGCTCCCTACCGCCGCGACAGAGAAAGGGGAATCTTGATCGGTCGACCGATTACTACATACCTCGTCACCGGGCTTCCAAGGAGCCGATAGATAGTTTTATCTTCGCGATCCGCCGACGAAAGTTCGTCTGCGAACAATAATCTCTGCCATTTTCCGCTCGATTTTGCCCCACGCTCTTAACCCCTCCCTATCTCTCTATCGGTTACAGATAATTCCTATCATTTATGGTCACGCGATTATCGAGGTCCATATTCCTTGCCCTCCCATCTAGGGAGCACTCTCGTTAACGTCACTCCTACGAATTAATTTTTTCCTCTTAGCGTGATTGAATCGCTCATCGGAAACGAAGAGAATAAAGTTATCGATACATGTATATGTATATATACATACGTACCTAATTAGCGGCATCTGTGGAACGAGTCGACACTACGTTGGGGTACATGACCGAGGGAATCGTGTATTGCGAAATAGGAATGATTTCATTCAGCGGTAAAAATCGTGTTGTCCATTCGCGTTGAATAAACGTTCGGCTGTCGTCCAATACTAGGAAGGCCTGTGACCGGTGAGATAAAAGTATTTACAGGATCGGCGAGATAACAATTGCCCTGGTAATAGTTCCGCTTCGTACGACGACCCTCCTGTCCCGCATAATCTTCTGCAACATTGACGATTATCGCTGATCGCGAAAACGCTATTAAACATATGTTTCACACCGTCGCGATTAAATTGATTACGCTGACGGGCGACGTTTCAAAAAACGTCTCGGTAGATTTCGCAAGTAACAGTGGAATGAATGGGCTATAAAGTGTTGCAACATTTCACGAGAGATAACGGGATAAAAATCGCGAGAAATCTATATATCGTACACTTCCACTGCTCTATATTTTTACACAACACTTACAATGGAACGCGATCTTTCGTTTCATCATTGTCTTTTAGTAAAGAAAGAAGTTTTAATAGAGGTATCACGACAGATAACTAACCTACGATTGCGAAGCACTTCGTATCTATCACGTGATCGACAGAATTTAAGAATACCTATAAGACGCTACAATTTGATCACGTGGTTTCAAATTGCAAGAAATTACCCAGTTTGCATTGCGGCGGGTCACGTGACGGTGGAAGGGGTAGTTTCGTAGTTAATTTTCGAAAGATGGGCGGATTCGACGCGTGGCTGACTGATTTTGTAAGTTACAGGTAATAAATATTTGCATATAATACTTTATTCATAACAAAATGTTACTCCCGTTGCGTCAGTTTGCGCGTAGAAATATAGGATTTGTAAAAGTTCGCGTAGTTAGGGCCTTTTCTAGTCATTTTCGTATAGCGTAGGCTAAGAACGGCCGAAAAACTATTGTCTCCGAACATGATGTAACATGCTTCGACTCCCTGTTTCTCGGAAGGAGGAAAGGGACCGCGACGAAGGGAGCTGAAGAAGATTTCAAACGACATTTCGACGTGGCCGCCGTCAATGGAAGTCACCACGAGTTCAAGTCCGGAACTTTGCGGATGTGTATGAGAACGCCCGCTGTCATACCGCCGGCACGGTTGCGCATGCGCGGCTTACACTTGACGGGCTCAAAAAATCAATGACCCCGCTCGCTCGTGGATCCGTTCGCATCTTTTTCTCTGCAAGCCGCGAGAAGTACGAGAATCGGATCGCGGATCGTTGGTAAGGTACGTGGACGATCGAGGTGAACCGATCGGGCGTAAACGAGGCGAAAATTTTCTGATAGGTAGTGGGACTGGAACGATCGAGGAAAATGGACGGTAAGGGTGCAGCCCCGATGGCGGCGCTGGTGTAAACCGGCCGAATAGCGGTTCGGTGAAAACAGCCGAGCGGCCTCGGCTCGTTTCGGCTCGCCGCGTTAGTTCGTGTTCTCTCGCAGCACACGGCGGACGTGTTTTAATCGCGTCGGGTCTCGCGTTCTCTGTTCCGAGAAAAAAACTAACTGTTACCCGCGGCCGAACCAGCGTGGAACACGTAATTCGGTTGTGTCCGCGCGTAAACGAGAAACTGTGCGGCAAGTTGAAAACAACGACGGGACGCGTGCCTCGCGGAGAAACGACGCACGAGGTCGTAAGAGTGATCCGGACCGGCGATAAAGTTTCGTAGTGACTTGTGTAAAAGGAGAAAAAAAGGCGAAGGGAAAAGAAAAGTGGTGAACCAGTGTGCCCGAAAAGCATCGTTCGCGTCGTGCCCGACTGTACCAGGCGCCCCTCGAGCTCCGCGACGAAAAGAGATCCGGATAATCGGATCGATTCCATCTAGAACGCGGTTCGGTGAATTGTCAGGGGAGAGTATACTATACTAGCCGTCGCCGCGGTGCACCGTCCGTCCACCTTTCGCGTTGCCGCGAGTGCACGGGATAAAATGGCGCTTGCTTTCGTCCGTGTACCTCTATCGACCGTGACAAACAATTTAACGACGGAATCGCGTCGACGCTGATCGCGACGATTTCCAGCATCGAACATTCCGCGGTATCCTCGTCGCACGTCTCGCTCCGGACCCCCTGCTCCGTTTCGGTTTTAACGCTTTTCGCCAGCGAATCGAAGCGCTACACCGCCGCCAGCCACGAGTTCGGCTCCGAGGAAAACACCTCACGCTGGAGACAGACGAAAGGTCATTTTCTACGTCCGTTTCGCCCGCGGAGTGGAATTTCCGATTCGGGGAACCAGCACGCATCGTTCGCAGCAAGGTAAACACACACACACACACTCCGTTCTGTCTCTACGTATATACATAAAAATTCGACACCATTCAGATCTCGAAAATACGAGGTTACCGCGTTCCTTTCGGAGCCTGTTGAAGCGGCCTCTCGTTAATCAAACTTAGCATACGTAGCATTTACGATCGCCGCGAAAAGTTCGTAATTCGTGTCACGATAAATCCCGCTTGGTCGCGTCGCGTCGATGGATGGAAACGTTTTTCCGTTTTGTTATCCGCTGGCTTACGACACCAGAGATATTAACGATCGCAGTGAAAGGCATTGATTCGTTGAACCTCAGAATGCTGTGTCAGGAGCGTGGATTCCGTTCGAACAGGTTTGCCGTTTCAATCGCGTTACCTTCCCAGCGACCTGGCAAGAAGTAGCCAGCGAGACCGATTTATAATAGCGATCCTTGTCCAGTTATATCGATAACCAGACTCGTTTCTCTCGTTCCTTTTTTTTTCCTCCTTCTTACCTCCGAGTCTTTCGGTACCTCCTTTTTTCGATCGTAGCTATAACTCGAGTACACCTTCGGCTTGTCCAGCGTTAACCATTCCGTAATTGCACAAATAAATCCGTGGAAAAGGGAGGCAGGGGAGGGGTGGAGGTAGGGTTCAGTCGCGCAAGAGACTATTTGAAAGTCTGAGCGACACGCACGCACATACGTAGCCGGATTCGGTGTGTGTACATAGGTAACGCGTATGTGCACAGTCGCGCTGAGTACACACGGGGTTTCGCACGCGCCTAAACGTGCCAAACGCGGTTCCAGCGGGTAAGGCGCGCGGGCTACATACATGTACTACTCGGAAAATGACAGGCCATCAGCGAGCGGCGGTGTGTTTGAGCTCGCCTCCTCCGTGCAAATATTTTGCGCGGGCAAACACTCGGCCATGACGGATCATGCCCTCCTAGACAGGAAGAAGGTGCTCGTGCTCCCGCCCGATGAACGGGATATCCTTCGGAGGCTTTGCGTAATCTCGCGCGTACGAAAAGTCACGAACGCGTCGCCCGTCTCTCGCTTCGACTCCTACCGCGGGTTTGAAATCGGAGAATCGTAAATTGTATCACGCTGGCGAGCGTACACCAGCGGAATCAGCTATCGACACGTTGCCGCGTACGAGCCTCGTTCCTTCGCGTGGTAATCAGATTCCATTGTAGATGGGAGCGCGATAATTGCGGAGAGAACGTTTCCCGGGCCCCGTGTGTAGGGCGATCGGGAACAGAGGGGCGGTAAATGGATTTCGGTGGGTCAGGATCGTCACGAGTGACGGTTTTCGGGGCGGTTTGATCGCTATCGTCGTTGACACCGGCGCGGCCAGGTAGAACGGTAACTTTACGACAGGCTGTTGGCTAAGAGAAAAATGCCAGCAACCCCTACGGTCTACCTGTTGGCACAGGTAGCGTGCTGCTGGTCCGCAGTTTACCTAAGCTCGGTTTATCGAGCCCGTCACGTCCCCGGACGTGACGAAATTGTACAAGTCCTGCTTTTCGTTGCTTAGGGTACGTGTACTCGAATTACGCGGGACGTAGCTGGGAGTACAAATCGGCTAATTAACAGCTCGGGCTTAACAATTAACGGTCGTCGATCGCGCGAATTAGGGGGACCAACTGTCTCCTTCCTCGCTTAGAAAAAACTTCGCTTATGCTTCCTGTAATTTTAATGTTAAGCTTCGTAGCAGAAATCGATTTCAAAGCGATAATATTATCGATGCACTTTCGTTTGAAATAGAAACAGCTGAAACCATACTGTGCATAAATCGATATCGATATTTTACGTAGGATTATTTACGCTATTACTGTATATTCGTACACATATAAATCGCGCATCGATTTGTCAGGGTAAGAAAAATAAAGTTAAGCAAGGTAACCCACATTAATAGATTTGAAATGAACACCAAACTTAGTCACGGGAAAAGGATCGGCGTCGCTCTATGGAGCATTGTGTTTCGGAGCGGTCTAGCGCGGTAGCGATTTGCATAATCTCGCGTTGCAGCGAGTAGCCGGTAGTAAGGTCGGTGAAACGCGAGCGACTCGGATGATCGATTGGTGTTCACTGTTGGAGTTTAATTTCATTTTCTAGTATGCGACCGCGTGCCAGAGACGTTCGTAGTAATTAGCCTCAATTTAAAGTTCCGTTCGAGAGCCGCTAATTCGTGGTACAACGTTTCTTGCCCTGCTCTCGGGCCACTGGCGTCCATTCTTTCTTTCGCGGTGCCACAACGTGAGAACGTCCGCGGTCCACGGTGTGTTTCGTCCCCGTGTTTCGTCAGGGACCGTTAGGCGAAACTCCGTTTCGTTCGCTCGCATTCAGATGCATTCAGATCGCCTCTTCGCGCGTATCGTGGATTCGAGCGATTAATTCCGATCGCTGGTATTATTAGAGGCTCGCGTAGCCAGCAGAGGTTATCGTGGCGAGCGCGGGCCTCAAGCGCGCCGTTAAAATACGCGGCGATCCAGACGCCGCGGCGTTTCGCGCATATAGCGGTGCGTAATTGCATCGTGAAAGTGTTACAAAGCGATTCTCGTCGCCGCGCTGCGTGGAAACGCGTCGCCGGTCGATCGACCGCACCGCCGCGCCGACAGACCTGTAGAAATAGTGAAAGTAGTGCAACCACCTGGCTCGTCCTTTGAGAAACCACTTGTACCTAAGCGCGTACCTTCGGCCATATGCGATTCGGTTCTTTGGTACCGCTATCGAGTTACGCGCTTCCCAGCCAATCGAACCGAACTCTTTCGATCCCACCGTGCCTCCCCGATGGGGAGCCGCGTCGCTTTTTACTCTCGAGCCCCTTGGAAAACCATTAAAACCGGCCTGATCGAGGTTTCGCTGCGAAAAGGCGGTAATTTTCACGACGGCGTGTCTGGGAGGATTCAAAGCGCAATTGGGGTGCGCTACGAATGCCAGGGGTAGGCGAGTGGCTCCTGACTGTCGACAGGAGCGATCCGAATCTCCGATTCCAACAACGGCGACAGGTCTTTCCGCTCCTGCGCTAATCTCGTCGCTCATCTAGGATCTAAGGTTACCTGGGCCTCACGACCTACGCGTTACACATTTTGGCCGCTGTAACGAGGGTGAACCTCCGCGTTTTTCAGAAACAGTTTTTATTTCACCGAATTGATCCACGTATTCTTTCGATTCGATGAAATTTCCAGTAATGTACCGTACACGGTACGTCTTCCCGATGTTTCCTGGAAATTCATTCATGTTCGCCATCGCCACCCCTAACGTCAGGCGCACGCTCGTTTCTCGGTGTATCTTTCATCGCGCTGTACGCAAGAACGCGTTTTCGATATCGTTTCAAGTATACTGTAGATAATCACAATCTACGCTTAGAATCTTCGATCGAAGATTCCGCGACGGCTAATTTCATTAAATCCGACACGACGATTCTCCTTAACAAATTACGGGTAACTCTCCACACGTGTAAGCCAGCTACCGGAATCCTTGATAAACCCCCCTCTCTGCCCTCAACCCCCTCGATTTCCATACTTTCGAACATTTCGTATCGATTTCTCGCGGTGACGGCGGAATTAATAATTCCGCGCGTTGAATTAATAAACCGCTTGATTAAGCCCCGGCCACGGAACGCGGACGTTTATTTGTCGCGGCGAACATATTATACGGTCGCGATACCATCTCGAAGTCGGAATAATACCGTTCGGAATTCTTACGACTGCCAAGAAAAGTACTCTGGCTGGAGGATGGTACCTTGATGCGTATCAAATTTCAGTCGTGCGCAATGTCCGGAGAGAAAAAAGTACGAAGGGAGAGGGTAAGGTGGAAAGGAAAAAAAAAAAAGAAAAAAATGAGAGAGACACCGTGGGTTGGGCATTATTAATTCGGTAATAAAAACTAAAGTACCGGGAGAGGCGGTCTTGCGCAATTTCATTTACATAGGTTTCTTATTTCGGTGTCGAGTGGAGGCTGCGTGAATTTTTATGTACCGAGCGCAGCTCGCGGGGAAAGGATCGTGATTGCTCGAAGGGTGCGCGCAGGGGATCGATTCCGCGAGCCCCGTGTATCGGGCCCACGATCGACCATGATCAGGAGCACCTGTGACGTAATGATAATAACAATTAGCAACGGACGGTGTTCCGAGACCTGGCTTCGATCTTTTAAACCCATCGTACCGGAGGGAAGCTTGTCGACGACGTACCGAATCGTCGCTAATTTATATCGATAAGCTTATCGGGGGGGATTGATCGTTAACCGTGGCGCTCGAAACATTCGGAGTCGTTTTCCGAGGACGTTTTCGCCGGAGAAATACTTATCGACTTATCGTTGACAACGGCGCATAAATTAGGATGCGTATCGGCCGATGGAGCCGTAGGAAATTCATCACGACGTTATCGCCGCCACGGTGATTCTTTGTTTCCCCCGATTTCACGATCGATAAGGAGATTTTAATCGCTCGTGCCAGCCGCGTTCCATTCGACGTCAGGAGGGCGAATCCCCGCGAGAGGGGTGAGCTCTTTTTTCGGCTCATGAATTTCCCTGCACCGTGGTAAACGACGATTCATTGTGTCCACGTGGCGGTGCATTCCGGATTAACCGATAGGCCGCGTGCTCCCTTTTAACGAATCCGACGTGATTCTCGCCTGATCGAGGACGTCGCTCAGATGCCAGATTATCAGAGATCCGTTTTTCCTTCTAAAGACACGCTCCCGCGATAAATCCTGCTGGATTTCGTCTCGCTGAACGTCCACGGCGACGGAGGGACTATTTTAATGGGCCGAACGAAAAAATAAAATAGCATTTACACGAACACTCTACGTCCACGTTTTTAGCTTTGCATAACGATGAAGCAGAGCTTCGCGAGAATTTTCCATTCCTTCCTTCAAAGCCCAGAAAACAGATATTTTTGAAACTGGAAAATTTTTAAAACGCGCGCCTTATATACACATGCACATATATTAGTTTTTGGAAGAAATCTGCTGACTTATGTATACACCGTGCCATTAGTCTGCCCTCTAAAGGTTAAATCTTCAATTAAATCTGATACACGATTGCTCGAGCGCAGTCGAAGAAAGGGTTGCATCGCTTGTCCGTAAGGCTTGTCGTGCCGTTTTTGTGGCCCCTGAAAAAGCTCCTGAAGTCGAGTCGAAATATCTTGCTTGTTACAGGGTACATCGTCCTTTCCTCCCGTTTCTTGGGACTCGTTCTGTATCGAACCTCTTTAAACGATAATTGTAAATCGATTTCCCGCGATTACTCGAGCCGGGGACCACGGGTGTCCCATGGAAGCCACGTCCGAACCAGAAGAGAACCGCAGGGAGGGGGAATCGGTTTAGTTTTTATTCGCAAGTGGTCGACGGCCGATCCAGCTGCTAATTCGGAATTTAAAGTATAATGTTCGCGATGTTCATTGTTTCGGTTGGCTGGCTTAGCGCACACGTCGGCGAATCGCCAGGACAATGGCGGTAATTACCAGGATTTCGGTCGCGGCCGATTATGCTCCAGGCGCGGAGATTTTCGTTTATTTTCTCGTTGACAGGGCCCGCGTGAATGGAGATTCGCCTTATACTCGAGTGCTCGAGTTTCATGGGAATATGGCCAATGCCCGTGTGCACCCCCTCCTCGGGTTCGCGTGTACCTTTCTTGCGCTCGCCGTGCAGTTACCGATGTACATATGGCTGCGTTTTTTCGTTTTCATTCGAGGGACCATTTTTTTTGGGAAGTGGGCGTACCTCTTTCCGGTTTTCGGGGCCATTGTGTTCCGCCCTGTCCGATTCTTCTTCTTCTCCTACCACTTGTCCGTCCTCCACCTCTTCTTTTCCTGTTTTTCCCTTCTTCTTCTCCTCCTCGTTCATCGCCGTCGTCTTCTCCCTCGTTCTTCTCCTCCTTCTTCTTCTTCTCGGACTCGCCAAGAATGTACCCGGACTGGTATGCGTGTGTCTCGGAGCACGGTCGCGAGTTTTAGGTGTACACGAGCACACGCGACTCCAACGCGTGTCTACGAGTACGCGCTCGGTTCGAAACGTTTCCTCCTCGATCCGAGATTCGGCGGACACCGCGACGAGGTGGGACTCGCGTCTCGAGAAACTGGACCACGCCGCACTGTTACTCGGGATAATTAATAATGGACGCCTTTAATGGACTCCTTGGACGGTGCGCAATGGCGTTTTAAGGTCACGAAGCTGCGGCAGAGGGATGAAAAGCGCGGGACACCGTTCCGCTCGTCACCTGGGAGGGACACTCCGGATACAGAGGAGAGAGAATCCGTCGACGACGAAACGCAGCCTGGCCGGCCAATTTCATTCGAAAAAGCCGTAAAGTACAGGTTAGGTTTGCCCGAGCCGAAAAAGAAAGGCCTCGCTCGCATTGTGGTTCGAGACAAAGGGACATTTTTTGCGCCCGATCAAAGGAACGAGGAAAGAGCGAGGGAGAAAGAAAGACCCTTTTACGCGGTCTGTATCGAGCCAGTTCTCGACTTGGCTTCGACACGCTCGAATTAATGATTTCCTCATCCGTGAGCATTACTTTTTCCACCGCCACGCTCGAGACCCCGCTTCTCGCCGGAGATCAGCCTAATTATTTTTCCGCGCCTCTGACCAGGCTTGTCGTTCGATACACATGCCGTTCTCGCCACGTTCCATGACTCTTAACGCGATACGGAAATACTTGTAGGCTCATCAAAGCCGCTGCTTCAGCGAGACGCGACGAATCGCTCGAATTCTGTTGGCCGCTCTTCTGAATTTGTTCCTCGCGACAATCAACGCGTACGGGTGTCGACAGGGCGGACGTAACCGGGCGAAACGCGCGCGTTTTCAGGAAGAATTCAGCCGTGGAACAGTCGCGAGGGCAGGGAGAATGAACCGTTAGAACTGGTGTGCTTCCCTGCCTCTCTTTCCGAGCTGGCGAACGGTTATCTCACGGTGAGAATCAAAAGATTCGGGTCGAGGTTAATCTCTACCTTGTCGACGGAGGCACCTGCGATTAATTTCGTACCTTTTTCCACCGATCCAGCGACGTCTGCCTTTTTATTTCCCCCCCGTTTCTTATTCTCCTCGATCGACTTCAATTTTTGCGAAATATTTTCATCGCGCCCAGTCCATACCCAGAGCCCGAAAGGACGTTTACTCGGCCCGATTTGCCTCGATTCCCGATCATAGCCCGTGCATCCGTCCTTCGACGGCTGGTTTATTTGCACTCGGCTAACAGCGGCCCGATCGGTTGCCTTTCCAATTTCCGCCTTTTTTACGCGCGAACTCGTTAGAGCGTGGAGAAGGGAAGTTTGAAAATTCACGGATCGAGCGGCACGTTAATCGAAACCGATGGCGTCGCTAGAAAAACCCTGGTCTTCGTCCTGGTACCCTCCGTTCGCCGTGTTTGCTCTCGGGATCTTTGATCGCCTGGCCGTTCGTCTTGGTCGCGCTGAATCCACCGTGGAAAAGTTTTCGGAAGAATCGAGGCAGAGGAGGCGGAACCACCGCCTTCCGCCATTGTTGCGTTCGCCGTTTCCGTGCTTCGCCAGGCCTTTCGAGCCCTCGAATAAATATTTGACGCGCGTACAGCTGCCACGATTGATCCGCGACACATCCAGCCTTGGTCGTTCTGCTGTTTTCCTTCTTCTTCGTTTCTATCGGAGCGAACGAGTCGAGGAAACGAGATTGACGAGGGCTTGATAGCTGTTCGATTTATGAGGGATTCGCGCCGTTCGCGAGACGTTCCGGTAACTTTTGTTCGCGCGAGAACACCGCTCGAATTAATTTCGCTGGAACACGCGATTATTCGCACCGTGGAAACCGAATGTACATGAAGAACCGGAGGAGCAATTTGCGGCTGCGGTTTTCGGTTGCAGCTGACGAAGGAGCGACCATGCAGAATGAATCGCCGATATTTATACGTGTACACGTGTTTAGATGTGTGCATGAAGTAATATAACGTTTGTATTTGAACCGTGTTACGAGATGGTTGGTCGTGCACGAGTGTAACAACCTTTAGGAAAATTGAGCAAGTATGTGAAGCGAGATAAGTTCTCGAAAGACAATCGGAGGAATTGACCTGGTTAGAAATAGAGTCGATGTAATGTTGTTCGAAGTAATATCAATTATGTGCTGAGATATGTGGAGTAAACAGAGATTTTCTAAGAGTCTTAGACGGAGTATCGCAAGTTCGAGAGTGTCAGGGCAGTTGATGTGATTATTCATAATTTTGAAGACAAACGTTAGATTAGATAGGAGTTCGTGTTATTCGAGAATGAGCACTCGGTTTAGAAGAGATCAAGAGTGGATCGTAATTGTTACAAACTTCGTTTATTCGTTTATTTGTATGTAGCAAAGGTAGAAAAGAGGGTGATTAGCTTTTGCACAAGGATGAATCACACTTGAGATAAACGTTTTTACTATATATTAATAGCATTTTATAAGAGTTTGCGATGACGAATCAACGCAGTTTATATAAAAGGTCGAAGTAACAAAAATAAAGATAAAACGATACGAATGGAAGCTCTGTGCGAATCAAAATGATTTAACCGCGACATAAAAATCAATGCTTCCAAGAACTCGTGTGGACAGACCGTAATATTAATGTAATATATTGTAGAAAATATTTCGAAAAGAACGTTGAATAGAAAAGAATGTTTGTGGAGACTTACGGAAGATCTAGAGGGATATCGTAAAATATACATACAAACACAGCATGCTGTTGTACGGATGCATTATGGCCTGGCAAAGCCCATTTATGGTTCTTTCAGTGGAATCGTATGTATAGCAGAAGCATGTTAACCTATTTACGATAAAAAAGGACCGGCAGTTTTCGAAGTCTACAATGTCTTTCACCAAACGATCATTTTCATCCATACAACATACATTTCTAAATACTTATAATAATAAATACATTATACATATTATCTATAATAATATACAAGTATATAGAACACATTATGTTCGTACACATACAAGAAGAAACGATTCACTCGATTTCACAAAAATTTCACGGTATTTAACAAATCACAGCGGCCATTTAACTCAAAGGCGAGGAACGAGCGATCCTCCGCGCACACCCTCGACCGATTCTCACCCTTTGTACCAAGAACCATCGCGGAAATTCCTTCGCGCGTCCTCTTTCACACCGATCAGGCCCACGCTCGCATGTGCGACCTGAAACGTACCCTGAACAGCTTTCCTTTCGACTTTTGTGCCCTTGCCGCAGGACACCTGGGGTTCCGGAACGGTTTCCAGCAATCGACACCCCTGGCCAAGCAAACGGACCCAAAGCCGTCTGTTCGCGTAGAAGCAGGCCGAAAATAAGGGGACGCAGGAGATCGTCCTGCCTACGCAGGTCAATTTGCACGGTCGATCTCGAAATACATACGGGGATCGATCCTATTGTTCGCCAGTTTCACGCGCGCGCGGATTCGAATCGATCCAGTTCCCTCCGGTTTCCGTTTCCAGTCCGTTTGGTCCCTTTGATTCGATTCGAGCAAGTCGACGCGCGCAATTATACGCGGCGTTCATTTGCTGAAACGATTTTATTAATTTCCCGTACTGTTTCCTCCGGCGCAGTCGCGATAACGTCGGATCAAGTGGCTTGCCATTGAAATTAAAAGAAATTCCTCGAGTGGAGTTAGTCACTTCAGCCCAGCGATTGATTCACGTCGGGGCAACTCGCGCATCGTTTCAACGATCGTTATCCGCGTTGCTCGTTTCGCTGTTCTTAGAAGCAGTGATTCAATTTTGTATTCCACCGGCTGATATCGTATTAATAATACCGAGAAACGCCATTACGGGGCAGCCAGCGTTTATCTATATTCATTATCAACGTCACCAGAGATAAGGAGCGAAGGAATCTCGCCGGGCACAATTGGATTCAACGGGATCAATCCCATATTCCGTTCGGTCCTTGTCCCCGTTCTCTTCTTTTTTCCCTAACGTCCCCCTACCCACCCCTCTCGCCCTACGCTTTAAAGAAGTGGGTTAAGTAAATGTTCAAAAGGAGACGATTTAAAAGGCTCTATCGGTGAAGCTACTTCGACTCCTCGGATATCTTCCTCTTTCGCTTCCAACACCCTCCCCACCGCCTCGTTTCGCCCTTCATTGAGCTCTGAAATAATAATGGATAAGGTGGAGAGTGAGTCTGCCATCGTTCCGATGGGGTCAGTTGCCTTAATATGGAATTAGACAATTTTAGAGAGCCCTGACGTCGTCGGACTCCTAGTCGATGAATGAAGTCGGTTACAATTTAATGGACATGTGTGTCGCCTTCGAAGCAATATCGTATTCGATGGATCGTTATCTTTTTCGTAGTTAATTCCGATTCTCTGAAAGGGTAGCCATTTTCTTGGTATTCGTATTACAATCACCGCTGAAAGTGAGGACAATCTTCTCAACGGAAGAATGCCAATTCATCTGTAAATTCTCAGCGTTGAAACGTTTTGTAACGATGTTGCAACCGGCTTGGAACATTTGAAAAAGAAAAGGCATCAGGGCAGCCAAGCCTGCTATCCCCTCGAAAGGTTAACGATTCCGAATTACCCGACGGTCATCGAAGAAAATAGGGAAGGAAATATAGCGTATCGTTACGTGCCATCCGACTGCATTCTATTTACACATGCACGCATCAAACTCGACGTCTAACGGGACAGCCGGCTCGCCTATTTGTTCATAATTGTCGGTTGGGCAAGGTTTTGCAGCGGGGCACGCCGTTCCTTCGTTTAACCGTGATTTACGCCGCGTTTTTACGGGATCACTCGCTCGCCCGGGAATTCACGGTAAAACGTAAAAGTCACCGGATAAAATCGACACCGGGATTTGTGACACCGGCAGTAAAAATGTGAATGCCCGACCGTAATTTATGCCTTGTAAATTATTCGATCAAAACGCGACGGGCGATCGCCACGAACAGTTTTGTACAACTTGCTCTCGGAGCTAGAAAAGACCAAGGACCATTCGCTCCCTTTCAGCGTACAACTTTTGAACCTCGTAGAACACATCGCATTCAGTAGATCGTTTAAGTAAGCCTTCCCCCGCAATGACTCATTTATTGCTCTTACCCTTACTTCAGAGGACGATTAGTACAACATTGTATCTTAATTTTAAAAAGGCCAATAAAAGGTAACGGGACAGATAGATTGGGAAATTTACTGTCGCGTATTGCTCGCAACTTGAATGAGAGGGGCAATTACCGTCGATTTATCGGCGATTATTTTATAACACCCGTTGCAACCCCCTAACCACCGTCGTCGCCATTATCGAAACACACTCGATCGTCGGGGTAACAGAATTTTCTTGTTCGCCCGGGACAAGGAAATAAAAGGACGAGGGGACAGAACGGGAGCCAGAAAGCACGGTCCACGGCAAGATTGAGAAATCAGGAGCGTGCATGTGTATCTGCCCCCACCCCCCCATCCCGCGCGCGTTCTCCCTCTTCTGGTTCTTCTTCTCGTTTCACTGGCAGGATACATACAGAGGGCACGTATACCTTCCTATCGGGCGGCTACATTAGCCTTTGTAGATAGCGTTAAGTGCCCCTGGATATTTCCAGGCGCTGCCAATGCCAGCGGATCAACCGGATATCAGCGGAGTGGTACGTGCAAGCGGTTCCTCGTCACGAGCCGGCCGGTAATAACCGCTGCCTCTGGAACAACTTCTTTTCAGAGGGCTCGCGTTACTCGGACACGAATCGTGTCACGAGGAGAGAGAAAGAGAGAGAGAGAGAGAGAGAGAGAGGACTGGAGAAATTCCGTTTAAAACGCCGGCCCTGCTATACCGCTAGCTTGTTCCGTGTCATCGCGGCGCAAACCGGGGTAATTGGAGTCGTCGCACGGAAATCTGGAATACTTTTACCGACCTCGAGGTCTCTAGGAGCGCGACGTTCCTAACAACCGCGGCGTGAAATATTCGCGCGTCGATTATCCTCTCGCGGTGGGTACTAATTATCCTCGACGAGCCGAACGAGCGACGTACGGGCGGAGAGGCGCGTATCCGCGGTGCGCCGGTATTTTTGCCGATTTCCGATTAGACACGCGACTCGTTAAGCGTCAGCGTAGCACCGACAGAGCGCGACGAAACGTACGGGAAGGGGTTAATGGGTAGCGCGGGCCTGGGAGATCGTTTAGGATGGACGCGCCTACTCGCGCGGGGCTCATTCAACGTCTAGGGAGATACGGGAAGACGGTCCGCGGTCGGGACGTGCGAAGTAATAATTTGTACGCGTATCGCGGCTGGATGCGAAACGAGCGGAACCTAATAAACGTAATGACAATGTCGCGTATAGTGGAAATATACGTGTCACGCGTCGGTCTGTAATTTCGTATGTAAAACAGGGGCATTGTAACCGGCGTTGTCCCCGTAGTTACGTGTCTACGAACCCTCTTCCTGTCCCGAGGCGTCCGCAATTCTACGTCGCCCTGGACGCGATAATGTGCGAGCGTCGTCGCGGCTCACTGGACGCTCTCCTCCCGTCGTCCCCCCCTTTCTTTTTCACCCTGGAAACGGGGGCTCGGGCACCCGGAGGGGTCCGCCGTTATGTGGAACAACGTACTTACGCGATCGCCTTCTTCTTCCCGGTAGTGTCGAACCTTCGTAAACGATATTCCGCGGCTTAACGAGCGTTAACGGCGACGAATAAAAAGTGTACCGTGACCGTGTAAGTAGCGAGATAACCGGGCTCTCACGCGAGCCGCGAGATACGTCGACTGGTAAAAAAGTTTGTCCTGTTAAGGGGTGTGCATACATTACGGGTAACGACGATTCTTCGCTCATCGGGAAGGAACGTTATCTCTCCCGTGTAAGGGAGAGAGAGAGAGAGAGAGGCAGGGAGGCAGATGGATAGAGTAGCGAACAGTTTTAGCGGGCTATTCGTTAAGAGGACAGTTGGAGTGCAGATAACACGGGGCTGCATCTATGGAGCACCGGTAGACCGGGACGAAAGGTGGAAAACGATCGAATAGAGCAATCGCGTTCGACGAGGGGTGTTTGCCGAAAAATTATTGAATCGTACACGCGAACGTCCAGATATACCGGCCGGTTGAATAAATAACGGAACCGGTTCCAACTAGGGTGATATTTTTCTGCGGCGAAACTGGTCCACGGTTATTCGCGATATTTATGTAACACGGCGCCTACCGAGACACCCCATTGCCCTAATGTCCCCGGATAAACCAACAAACATGCAAATATTATTTCACGCGTGTCCACCCGCATATATGCCGGATTGGCCCGGAAATTCTCCAAACATTCCGCCCCGGCTCGCCCATTGTCGCGGGCCGGGAATTGGGACGTACACCGAGGGGGGGTGGGTTTTGTCGTTTAAATAAATAAACCTACGAGAGCGCAAGCTCCCAATGTAAACGGCAGTCACATTAACAAGCGCGCTTCAGCCTCTCTTCTCTCCCTCTCTCCCCTGTTCTCTTTTTCGTCAGAGCCTCGGTGCATCTGTGCTCGCGAGATATTCCACGCGCAACAACCCCCTTTGGCTCGCGTGCGGACACACGGACGAAACGGCTGCTCGGCCGCCCTCGCGTATCGTTTCCGCGGAAAATCCCGCGAATCCCCGGGAAAAGCTCCTTGCTTTTTTGCGGCCGGCTCGAAAAACCCGGTGATATATTCCACAGGGGCGAGCCGGCTAGGCGCAATATTTACAACCGCTCGAAGATTTTCCCCACGGGGGCTGATCCTCTTAAAATAGAACGATCGCCGGTTGGAAATAATCTGTGCGCTATTCGTAATGAATTTATGGGGCCAATTACGGGGTGACGTTCCCGTGAACGCGGGACGCCGCGGTAAGTCCTTTTTACGTCGCGCTGCCGCAATAATTCCCCGGCGTCTATTATTAGAGATCGCCGCGTCTCGTAAAAGACGCAGGTTCGCGGCCGCTGGTCCACGCGCGGCCAACATTTTTCCCTCGATTCGAGACGAACGGCCCCTGGCGAAGGGCCCCGCGGATAAATAAATGGAACCGCCCACGTTCCCGTCGTGATTTCGGGACGGAATGGCGCGTCGACGTTGAAACGGCTCGCGGAACGGTGTACAAACGAAAACAAACGGACGGGTGGCGCGAGCACGTCGGGTAGAGGAATCGTCGGGGGGTACGGGGCTCGTAAAAGTCTCGTTGAAGTCGTAAAAACTGCACCAGACACCCGCCCCGGTGAAGCCGTAACGCGACGGCACCGCGACGAGTTACGACTCCTCGACGGTAGGTATTCCGCGGCCTTTCCGACCAGTCCCGTCTTCACTTTCACCCGTTGCGCGAACGAAAGAAAGAGGAGACGGATCGAAACCCAGCCACGTCGTCTATTCTCGCTTTTCGTTCCGTCCTGCGGCGCGCGGCCACCTCTGACCTTTCCGCGTTCGTTTAACGAGGATTTCTCCGGTGCCGCGTAAACGCCTGCGAAAAATAATCGCGTAAACGCTTAAAGTCTGCTCGAGTCGAAATGTGAAAGCGAACGCATCGTTCCTCGACCGCTTCCGCAGTAGATCGAGCCTTCCTCGGATCTCGTCGTCGCCGCCGTCTCTCCCTCGTCCACCGTGTTCGTTGTTGCGATCGACGATCTCCGCGGTCGCGTGCGCCAGCTGTTTCCAGATACGCGTTAAAAGTAACTTTTACAACGCTCCTGGGACCGAGGCGGCCGCGTTCTGACCGCGGGCAATTCAGCCCGCGTATAGAGGTACCCGATCGCTCCCCGGTGACCCGGTCTATTTTCGAAATTCCATCCCCTCGGCCAACCCCAAAGTGCACTCTCGTGTAGCGCGACGCGTTACAATTACTTACCTTTTTCGCCGGCTGTCGGTTCCTCCTCCGAAGAAGAAGGGACCGTCCGAATAATCGGCCAACATCGTCCCGGCCGCCCCTGCTTGTGTAGCCCCGAGCTGCGAACGCGGACGGCGGACCTCGGCTGCTCGTCGAATATTTGCGATTCAAAGATTTCTTTTTTCCCCCCCCCCCCGCCCGCTTTCAGTTTCGCGTCTAAATATCTTAGGCGGCCCGTAAATATCGCGACGAGCGTTTAAACAGCCGCTCCTCGGGCATTCCCCGTCGGCGAACACCGTTGACCACCGCCGCGCGCATTTTTAATTTGTCCGCCAACATCTGCCGGTTATAACGCTCCGTGCCGCGGTGTACCGCTCCCCCGCCGTCCCCGTGCGAGAAGAAGGAGCTTCTCAATTTATATGCTCGTCCTTATTTCAACGGTGCCCCGGCGAGAACCGGAGCCGACGAAATGAAAACGAGTTTGGTGCTTTACATGCCCGCTACTTCGGGTGTCCCTGAGGAATTTTAAAAGGGCCGATTTGTCATAGTTTCCGGCATCCCGTGCGAGAGCTTACACCGTCGAGCGGCAGTCCTTAATTGGGAGACGCTAGACGGCAAAGGAGCTAACGGTGGAAAGGAGCAAGGAAGGCGGATAGGAGAGAAGAAGAGAGAGAGAGAGAGAGAGGGCACGGAGCTGGTTTATTTTTCCAGTAATTAAAAATTCGAACAACTCGCCCGTTCGGCTACTATTCCCAGAGCTCGATTAATTATCGCCCCGAGTGGCTTTCATTGTCAGGATCATTCATTCGTGGAGCCCATTACGCGGTAGGACCGAAAAAGGGCAGGAAGGGGTGAAGGGGCTCCCGTGTAAAAAAGGCGACTCGAAAGGTCTCCTCTCGCACCTTCTACTTGTCGCAAGCCACAGCCGGGGCTCTGCTCGTACCCTGGCTGTGTGGATGCGAAATTGTGCAAAAAAGCTATACCGGCTGCATTCAATTTCCTTCGGTGGATGCATTCAATTCTTGTTAGAGGCGTATCGCGTGTCCGGGTTGTATCGTTAATTCGCTCGCGGTATCGGCTAATAAGTAGGTAACGATTATTCGTACCGAGTCTCCTGGAAATTTATTAAACATTGTCCGGAGCCTAAATCGGAGTAATCTCGGATCGGGAACGCTGTGGTTTTCGACACGATAAAATTAAAGATTAATAGATGCACGAGAAAGAAAAAAAGAGTCGGCATTTGAATTAGACTCGGAAAAGGTTGACGATCCTAGACTGTCATTTACATACGGAATACAAATGGCTCTAGATACACCATAATGTCTGCAAAATATGTGCCTGCGATCGGGGAACGTACACAAAATCAGGCTGAATCGTAGCGCATAATGCGTTGTTTTTGTGTCGGTAAAATGGCAGCATTTTTTTACGAATTTTAAATTTGTCAGAGTAATAAAATTTAATAGTCTCCGATCGCAATTAATTTGTCGCTTTGTTTCTAATTAAAGATTCCCAAACTCGATGTTTGTACGTCGTTAATTTTCCAGCGCGCGCGCTCCTTTTTGTTTAACGAGACAATAACGTTTTGCAACGCAAGTTTGTCAATATTTTTAGTACGTAGATGCGCGAGTGTTTTCCACCGCGATGTTACGATGCGATCGTTAAAACAAGTATAAACGTTGTTATTTTTAATTTACGCGGGAAATATCTGCCAGCTTACTCATCATCGTTTATACTAGCTCTAAAGTAAACGTTCGGAGTTTTCGTCGTAAACGCTTCCTTCCCGGCGTCGATTTTTCTCCGCGACCCTTCTTATTCGCGCGTCGAAGTCTCCAGGTTAGGCGCCCCGCCGCCGCATCCTTCGGCGCGCGGTGCAGCGGCGGGCTCGATTTTAGTACGAAAAATTCCAGCCGCGCGAATAGCGAGACTTTCAGCGACGCATTATCGGCCGGTGTCGGCACGAAACGCGAAGAGAGCACCGGGGGAAAAAGCCTCAGTCGTAGAAGGAGAGAAAAGAGGCTGGCATATTGTAGTGTCCGTGCATTAGCGGGACTCTGGCACGCTGGAGTATATCATTAAATATGAGAGCCGCTGAGTCGGGAGCAGCTTGATCGTTTCTTTTTTCGTTTCCTCGTCCTCCGACCCTCCCCAGTCCACCTTTCTTCTTTATCCTCCCTCCTACAGCCTCGCCTCTTTCTTCAGCCTGTTCGCGCACGCCCCTTCTCTCTTGCTCGTGGTCCAGCGTTCCAGCATCTCTCGGAACAGCACTTGGTCTCTCCTTCCCTCCGACCCTCCTCTCTCTCTTTTCCACCTTTCCGCCACTCCTCTCGTTCTACCTCGAACCACGACTTAGGTGTACACGCACACGTACATACACACCCGAGGCTCTTCGAGGTCTCCTCTGGTTCCCCTCTCTTTCTCTCGTTCCTTTCCGTGAAACTCTTTCTTCTGTCGCGAGTCTCTTCTTCCCGCGGCCCTCTCCTTCTTCCACCATCGGCGTCTCTCGTAATTGGCGTGACATGCTCTCTCGGTCCTTCGCTCCTATGGCCAAGCTCAAAGGAGAAACGGAGCGTGTGCGGACGACGCGACGGACTCCTCTCGCCGTGTGTTACGTCCTTCGTCCTCGAGGCCTCCGCGATGCTCCCGCGTCGCAAGGTTGCCGCTGCTTCTGTCTATGCGGCTCGAATTATGGATTTTCGAGCATCGCCTCTTTCGTTCGCGTTCCACGAGCATTTTCTCACGGGGTGGGAACAGAAAATTGCGGCCAAGCCAGGCGGACGGAGGAAACTTGGCAAATGAATTCCTTGGCTTTGTATATTGGAAAGTTTCAGCCGATGAACTCGCCACCCGACGAGACTACTAGACGATACACCCTGGTCTCTTTTCTCTTCGCTCCTCGTTAGGGACCGCATTTTTATGACGATTTCCTAGTTAACCGAAACCCTCCGGTTTTCCTTCGCCACGGTGTCCATCTATTTTTAAGCTGTTCATTAAAACCAGCGGTTACCTCACGGAGGATCACTTAGTTTGCATAGAGACGCTTATTGCCGATTGTCTCAACCTCCCAGCGTCTTCGTCGACTCGTTATTTTCATCCTTCAGATGCCGCATTCATTGAATTTGAGTGTTCTTAAAAACCCAGCCGGTCGTCTTACGTTACCGCGACGAGCGTGGATCCAATTTACGTATAGATCGCCACCATTGGTCTCACCTTTTCCCACCGCCTGAGAGGTCTTCCAATTTTCTACGGCCAGCCTCGCCAACCCCCGACCTGCAATCGCTTTCTTAACGCAATTATTTAAATACCACGGACGACTTTAACGACCCCGGCAACGGGGCTCGTGGAAAATGGAAAATTCTATCGGAAATATATATATATATGTATATACGTCTGGCGGACCTCGATTGAATTCTCAAAGAATAGCCGTTTATTAATGGGACGTTCGGAAAATATTTCGAAGGGAACCATCAATTATCGAACGCGCGCGTTACCACGGCGAACGAGTCGAGCCGGATTCAGCCGTCGTGACCTCGTTTCCGATTGTAAATTATAACCTGCCGGTTTGCATTATTTCCAACCGCCACGTCTGACATACATGCGGCTATATCGCGAACGATCCGCCGATTTTTGAGGACACGCGACGAAAGCGCGACGTCGTCCCCGAAATGCGCGACGAGACCCAGTAGCACGCGTCGATGCATGATTGCGCTTGATTGGCGCACCGGCAATGATCGTTGCATTTCCGATAATTGCGCGATCGATCCTCCCGCGTTCATCCCCTTCCACGCGCGCGCGCGCGCGCCCTTCCGTCTCTGGGCGCCTCGTCCTTTTTTTCGGCTCCTCGACGAGGAAATATCGGAATCGATAGCTCATCCGACGTGAATTACGCCTCGTCGGTCGCTCGACATTATTTAAGCGGCTGAGTTGCGCGGTTATAACTGCACACCCTTTCCATCCGCCCCTCGCCGCTCTTCTTCCCGTCGTTTTCCTCGATCGGCCTCTCTGTTATGTACCTCTCGTTCTTCCGATATATATATATATATTTTTTCCTCCCCGTTTCATCGCTCACCGACACCGCGCAACCGATGGTCGCGTATATACGATTGGACGCAAATCGATGCCAATCGAGGGTAAAAGAAAAAAAGGAATCGGACGCCTCGATAAACTCGGGGAAACCTCCGCCTAACCCTCTGCCGCTGGCGCACCCCTTCTCGATGCGAGATACTCGCGTTCCTCCCCATCGTCGCGTCACGATCGGTTCGCCGGAAAAATGCTCTCCAGGCTTCGCGCGCGCCAGACCCATTAAATTGTGCACGCGGAGGCGGAGAAGGGGCGTGAGCGGTGGTACGCGATCGTTGGAAATTCGTCGTGAAAAATTTATTACGATATCTGGTTGGCTGTTGGTCGGGGGAGTAGTCTAGGGTGCAGGCATTTTTCATCTGGCCCGACTAGGAACGGATTACGTGGGAATTCCGTCGGTCTTCATTATCGTCTTAAGTGGGATCGTTCGGGCCCGAGGAACTCTCGGGGATATGGTGGTCGAAGGGTTGAAGACTGTCGCGCGGTGGGAAGACGCGCGCAAAGTAGACGGTAATCTCTCTTCCGGCCACGAGATTATAACGAATGTCCCCCGTTCGAATGACAGCTTTATCCCGATAAAATATCGCCCCATTAGAATTAATACGGAGTTCTTCACCCGTGGCCGCGAGTCGCGCGAGGCTGCTGGAAAAGGGGTGGGCTCCTCGTTAAACGTCTTTTTTCCCCACCCTGTATTCCCGGTTTTTTGTCTTACACGAAACACCGTGTTCGCGGGGGAAAAACAGTTCCTCCCCGTAGATTAAGTAAGAAATTTACTGGCTGCCAGGCTGGAGGAGGCCAGCGCACCGCTCTGTCGGTAGGTTCTACAGAGTCATTCGAAATCGAGCGTGAAACGCCGGGACCGTAGCCTTTCCTCCTTGACGAGGCGGTAATCGCCATCGTCATCAGTCGTGCGACGAACACGAACGGAGGAGGAGGTGTATCAGCTGTTGCTTCCCTCCCGTAGTTGCCATCGCCGTGTGTCTGCTCCTCGTCTTTGTTCAGCATCCCATCGCAGGCCCCGCGCCGGGTCATTAAGAATCCATTAAGAGTTTTCCAAACTCGGGAAACTAAATATAAACTGGTAGCGGTGCCACGAGGCTGGCAGGTGGCGTCTCGAGCACAGACGGTCCACGGAACGCGCGTGGTAAAGGGGAACACGAGCGCCCGTGGCGGAGACCGCCGCGATGGCGTCCCGACGCTGATGGAAGAATCCGTAATTCCGGGCACGTATGTTTCGTTGCCCGTCGTCGACGTGTTTTTCGAGAAAATGACATAACGCTCGCGTTCCTATAGTTAGATCGAGATGAATACGCGGAAACGGCCGTGATGAGATTACGTGCCCCCGAATACAACAGAGGGAATTATATCCGCCGCGGAATGTATATCACACGGAATTTCTACGTAGCCTCCTGTTTCCACCTAGCCGTTGCCCACAAAAAAGGTAATGCAGTTCGCGTTGTAATCGTCGAGTGGGACTCGGCTCGAATAACGATCGTTAGCTTGAAATTCCTCGAACCCCGCGGGCTGAGCGGAGCCTCGATAAAAAAGTAAAAGAGAAC
Source organism: Xylocopa violacea (assembly GCA_963969225.1). Taxonomy (NCBI): domain Eukaryota; kingdom Metazoa; phylum Arthropoda; class Insecta; order Hymenoptera; family Apidae; genus Xylocopa; species Xylocopa violacea. Next base: position 31,927,861 of record CAXAJV010000004.1, read on the forward strand.
CAGGGAGGAACCGTCGCTCGAGACTAGACGATCGTCGGTGGCTGGCTGATGTCTTCTTCGAGAAGCAGCGGGATCGATGACGAGTGAAAGTCCGCTTCCATCCGCTCGTGATCGACCGGAGCCTTATCTAGCGCGAGGTGAAAGTCCTGCCCGGGTCCACGCGGCCGGTTTAATTGAAAACCAAAAGGCCTTCAAAAGCCAGAGGCGCGCGCGATCCCTCCACGATCGCTTTGCAACGGTATACAGGTTCTCGTGAACGTTGTACCGCGTAGGTACGTCCCTCTTTCTCATTCCCGGCGGATTAATCATCTATTCAAGCACGCCGCCGCTTTGTCCTTCAGCGAGAAAACTCCTCGCCCGTGCGTTCTCACTATTCTCGACCTAGAAACACATCGTGGCTGCGCGCGGTTCATCACGATGCGCTCGCCTCCCAGGAATCCCGACCGGTGCTTTTCTTTCGCGATTTTCTACGCCTCGCGGTGCATTTCGATCGCGCCCGTGAGCGGGTTCGTTGATCCTCGAGTCGTTGATCGCGCGTGCATCCACCGGAAGTACCTCGGTTCGAACTGATTCTGGATAGCCGCTAAAAATGGCCAGATAATAGGGGAGAAGTACGCGCAACGCTCGTCAAATGTTCTAATAGCGATTCGAATCGCGGTTCTCTGGTCTTCGCTGAGATTAATTTTAGATCTGTTTTATATCGGTTCTCCATGTACTTGTTACTCATCGGTTCGTAAAGTCGTATCGTGCGAATATTTGCAAACTTCTATTGTGGGGTTGTACAATCTTATCTGTGGACCATATGCGCTTCGACCAAAGCCATCTGCGCCTAACCCTTCGTGTATGAATCAATCACGAAAAGATCGCTATACGATCGTACAATTAACCCTCCCTTTCAATTTACTTTCTTCCCTCGTATTTTATTACTGTCGATTTCAGTTAAATTAATTCCTAGTTTTCGAACGAAAATGAGAAATTCTACTCGATTCCGAAACGTTATTGTCGAAGAGCAGAGAAGTAACGCCAGTTAGATCCATTCCCGCGCTCCGATAATTCTACGTTTCCGACGAAACGTCTAAAAACGAAAAAAAAAAAACTGTTAAATAAACTCGAGAACTAAACCAGCGTGTAATAACGTTATCACAGTGGAACTCTAACAAGTTCTTGGCCTCTCTTTTCCGAGGGAACGGTACGCATTAAACTCGTTGCACGCGAGTCCCTCTCGTTCGCCTTGGTGCCCCTCGCGAGCGCCGGAAACGCCTCTAGGTAGATTCCACGCCGCGCAATGGAATGCGCCATGGAATAGCTGAATTCAGAGGGACAACGGTTTTTCTCGAAACCGATCGCGGGGTGATCGATCGCGTAGACAGCCGAGGGGTTCAGCTCAGCGGAGTTTGAACCCCGTGTCAGGTGCGTGCCACCTAAAGCGACGCAGGCCAACTTGACCTCGACGCGGCCATTACCGGCGAGCGTACGACTAATGAACGGTTGCTCGTTAATGGGACGATTCCCCCATTGTGGATCGCAATGGTCGAGCCGCAGTGCATGGGGCTGCGGGCGGAAACCCCATGCTGCCTTTGCTTCCTCTGGGATCGGTTTGACGCACGGATCGTCCGTGGGACCCCTTTCGCCAATCCCTACGCCGCTCCCTGCGCCGCTTCGTGGACACTTGGGTGTCGTTTGCGGAAAACGTCCCCCGTCACGATCACCCGTGTCTCCGCGCTCCATCGAGCCGATTGGCAGAAGGGCACTCGTTTTCACCGGGGGTATATCTTCCACCGCGGATATAACGATGGAATGAAAAAAAAAAGAAAAAAAAAACAACGAGAGGAGGAAAGGAAAAAGAAAAAACGCGAGCGTCATTATCTTTTTTCGAGCCCTTTGTTTGCGCCACCGGTGGACCCGTTCAATTTAGCCGCGCATATTTGCCCGAAGTTGCTTCATCGACCGCGGGCTTTGAGAACTTCCTATTGCCGGCGTTCTGCTATTCGAAATGAATTTTTATTGAAAAACGAGCATTTGCATCGCCGCCGTATTAAAATTCACCGAGTCGTGCATCGACGCCGATCCCCGTCCCTTTGTCAATGGATTTATCGCGCGGAAAATTCATCCATCGAAATATTCGTGTACGAGTTTTTTTTTTTTGTTTTTTTTTTTCTTTTTTCCTTCTTCCTTTTTTTAAAGCGATGCCATCTGTGACGGACGAGAGGCGCGTTCGGGTTTTAGGGCAGAGATCGTATCCGTCTACGGACCTCCTTTAATTCTCTCGGGCGACATAGCTGTCGATCTTCTGGGAAACGCATGTACGAGGGATGGGAACATCCCTACTCGAAGGTCGAGGTCCTCGTCTGGAAGGAGAGCGGGGTATATCTGGTCGGTCAGCGAGATACAGCCTCGAATCCCGGAGGGATCCTACGGAAACATGGCGTTCCTGGGACCCGCCATATGTCGAGGGACGGGGCTACCCTAATGTCGGAATACCGCTGCGTCTGATTTGCGCAAAAATGCGGGGCGAGGCGAGTCAAGTGTACACGGAAAGTTCGACGTGGGCAAACAGAAAGGCGGCTGGGAGATAATCCGGAAACGGGGACCAGAATTCCAAGACGAACGGCTTCCTGTCTCTCTCTCTCTTTCTTTGCGCAATGCCGGATCAACCAACCAGCAAAATTCTCGGAAATTCTCGGAATTGTCAAATCTTTCACGGAATTCTAGTCGTCCACTATTTCTGCAAAATAATTTCTCACCTCGCAACGTGTCGAGAAACCGTGCGTTGCATCGAAGCGAACGTCTCCAAAGGTTCCTCCCCCTCTGTCAGTTGTCGTAACGAAGGGAACAGCCACGGATTCGGTCGTTTTTCCGCGCGATCGTTACGAGCCCCTGATAATGCCGCGGGGCAGAAAACAGAAACGTCGCGTCCTTTGAGGAATAATTTCGTTTCCGCGGAACTCCGGCGACGAGGCCGACAAAAGCTCGGAACTTTCCAGTCGTGAACTTTCCGTTCGCCTGTATTTATTGGATAAAGTAAGCGAGCGCGTCGCTTCAGAGGCGACCTCTCCTACTTGATCCTTCGTTAGACGCAATTTAACTTTAAACATTAATATTCCTGGCAATTAAAAAGCGCGGGACAGACTCGCCGGTTTATCGACGAGCACCCGGAGAACTTGGCTGGGCGAACCGGATTAACCGCGCGGCTACGGCCGCGCGAAGAAACCCCGCGACGGATTCCGCGGTAAGAAAAATTGACCGACCGCGAATTTGCATCGGGATAACGGGGGCGTAGTGGATACTCGAGGGTACCCAGCGAGTTATTGCGGCGTTATAAATTCAAATCGGCCGCTCCGGCTTGTCGTTTAAGATTCTAAGAGGATTAAAATTCGGTTTGGCCGCGGCGCGCATCTTCGAGCTTCCCCGGTATTGTTATTAATGTTTATCGTTGAGAGAAAAAAGAGAAGAGGAAAAAACATCCGACCGGGCAATAAACGGTAATGGTAACGACGCGGCGCGAACTCGGGTCAGGGTGGTCCCGGGGGCTGATGGCGTCCCGTTTGGTATTCGAGGAAGTTATCCGCCGGTTCCAAATATAGAGCAAAAGATCCGCGAGGTTGAATGCCGCGAGGGAAAAAGGAGAAGAGGAAGAGAGATAACTCGAGCGAGAGGAAACGAAAGCCATATGGCCCTCTCGACCTGGAGCGTGCCTAGGAAAGAAACCCCGCGGGCCCCCACCCCGTACGCGGAAGGGCGGGAAGGGGGAAGTTTTAGGCGACCCTGCGTGAAATATAGGGCTCTGGCTAGGCATCGGGAACGAAAGTTACGAGGCACGCGAGACTCTCGACGGAGAGCATTATTGCCGCGAAAGACACGAGTATATCACCCACGCGCGCCCCGGCCACTTTCTTCCCGTCCTCCTCCCTTTTCCGCCGATGGAAAACGCGTTCCTGGCATTTAACGTGGCCTCGAGGCGCGAACGACCAACAGTTTATCGTCCAGATTAGAGACGATATAAATTACGAGCCTCGGATACGAACGCCAGTCCCACGCCACCCCGCGGCAGCTTTCTCTTCCTGGTTTCCCTGGTCCCCAATTTTCCAACCGGTGGCGGAGCGTCCGCGGCCGCCACTAATGGCCGAACTATTTTGACGCACGCGATCGCCGCGCGGGACGTTTGTCACCGCGACAGGATAAGGAGAGGAACGTGGATTACCATTAGCCTATCACTTGCACCCCCTGTCTTGCTGCGTTCTCCATTTTTTTCGTGAACACGCCTGGATCACCTGACGCGCTGGCGAAAACCCGATAACGCTCCGTCCGTTTTTACAGGCAACGAGCGGAACGAGGGCACTCGGGACCGTGTGAATGATCACTAACGCCATTAGCTTTATCATCGCCTATCACTGCAACTACTGTACACCGAACAACGCGTTTTACGCTGATAACCGCGGCTATTTTCTTCCCTTTCCGAGCTGGAGATTATGCTCGGAGTATTTCACGAACGCGAGGCAGAGTCCGTTTTTTCTTCCAATCTAGGGTGTTCGTATAAGGGAAAGGTGCGAGAGAAATGCGTAGATAAGATCGCGGCAGCGGAAGGGACGCGCGATTTCTCTATTTCCCTTGCGCGCGACCGCTTTCTGCTCGTCCGCTTTACCCGTACCGGTGATTTTGCACAATCGAGCGAGAGGACAGAGCAACAGGAACCCTCTCGAGCGCCGTTTAATTTCCATGTTCCACGAGCGTTGCGCAACCAGCTCTGAAATTTTTACCGCTCTCCGCGCAACAACCCCCCGCGCGGACCCAGCGCGGTGCAACGAAAGCGAGACAAAAGGAAACTCCCGGTCAATTACTCTCGGGCTGCGCCTCGCGAGATTCGCTCGGCTACGAAGTTGTAATTATCGCGCGGGCCCGATAGGAACGCTCCATCGGATCTAATGACTCGTACGTTCTTAATTAAGCCCGAACGCGCGGATCGATCCCCCGGCTCGGACCGCCGATCTCGCGGCTGGTAGCGCGGCGTGTCCGCCGCGACTCACTTTCACCCAGGTGGAAACGAGCGAGGCGTTGCGAAACCGACCGATAGCGCGCCTTCATTTTCCATCTCCGCCGCGCGATGGAAGAAACGCGCGAGCGAGCGCGAGCGCGAACGCAGGATTATTGCGCGAATAAAACCGCCGCCGTCGCCGTCGCCGCGCTCTGCGCCACGTTCCATGGGAAATGCCGCGTTTCCGTTGATTAGTTCGCAACCTATAAATGTTCGACCGGCCCTCCCGGTGTACGGGTGGTACGTTGAACCAGCCGGCCGGCTGTTCGCGTGTCACGAATATCGCGTACGCGATTTACGCCGCGCGTTTATCGAGACGATGGACGAGCCTCGTTAAAAGGGCGCGTGTATTTTCGTTACGCGAATTGGCGCGTTTCCGCGAGCGAGAGGCCGGGGAAACTGGCCGGAGATGAGGCGGCCGGTGTGCAGCCAACATTATTGTTTTTAATTACGAGCGCCGCTTTGAGGGAAGGAGCAGAGTGATGAGGGGAGGGTGGAAAGAGGGTAGCGGCGCGAGGAGCAACGCGAATTACAGCTCTAGCGCCGAGACGTCAAAAAAATTCTATTATTCTCGATTCGCCGTCTCGTTCGTTCCTTCTTAGAAAACCAGCCGGGCTTAGGAGCAAAAAGAGAAGCGCGAGGAAAAGGGTGAGGAACGGGGCGGGAGCGGACGTTCTAAATTCAAAGGGCTGTTTTTAAATTCGTACCACCGTACCGGCGCAACAAAACCCGGCAACCAGAGGACGCTGAGTAGAATCGTTGGAAAATAAATCTAACCACCGTGCCGTGCTCCCTCTCGCCCTCTCTCTGTCTCTCTCTCACATTCTCGATCGTGGTCTCCTTAAATTCATCGGAAATAGAATTTGTCTCGCAGACGTCTTTCGCGGTCTATCTCACGCGACGTCGAACGGAAACAGTTTGCAGCAGAAAAATACCGCTTTCACGGTGGCGTAAACCCGAAGCAGGCTGATCCGCGTGAAAAAATATCTCCAGAAAAGAGAATTTTCCCGACAAATCAAAGCTTCGACTTATTTCGTCGAAAAGGACTTCTTTTTTATTTCATATCAGTGGCACACCTTGTATACGCGTAGCAACATGGCGCCTGGCGAGTTTTGGGAGAATAAAGGCGAGCATCGTCCACAGAGAGAGAGAGAGAGTGGCGATCGCCCAAGGTGTAATAATTTCGAGGAACTTTTCCTCCACCCCGCCACCCTCCTATATTTCGTTCCATATATTTCTTCTGTTTTTTTTTCTTCTTTCCTTCGCCGCTCGTCTTTCCTTTGTTACGTTTACGAGTCTCCTCGGATCCGAAGTAAAACCCCCGGGTCCCCTCGCTCGTCGAAAAACTTGGCCTCCCACCCCGCAGCCGTGAAATAAATCCGTATATTCCGGAGGGTCTTAAATTCAACCGGAAATAGAATTTGTCCCGAGGCGGTCACGGAAGCCAATGGCGCGCGGATAGGAGCAAAGAAACTCGAGGCGAGATCGAGAGGGAGAGAAGAGCCAGCCGTTTCATTGAGGGAATCCGTAAGGCCGCGGCTAGTACCGTGTTTCTGGAAGGAGCCAGGGAAAAGGAACAGCGGGAACAGAAGGAACCAAAGGCAGGAAGCTTTTCCACGTGCTTGCTTTTCCTTCGGAATACGCGCTAGAGACGGCGGAGAGGGAGAATTTAATTTTCTCGCAGGGAAACGAAAACAAACTCGGCTGATTTACGATCGGGATCGAGATGTTAAAATATTCGCGTTGTATTTTAGGGGTGAGAGAGAGAGAGAGAGAGAGAGAGAGTATCGTTGAGTGTTGGGTAGATTTTCGCTAGCTAAGAAGGAAGCTAGCAAGGAGGTTTCGAGTCTCGACTGAAATTTTAAATACCAGTGTTACATCTCGTCCGCGAAGGTTCAAAGGACGTTTTATAATGCTCTCACCCCGTCGACGAGGAGGAGTGCTCGTTAGAGGTACCGTCGAACGTTCCTGTAGTCTCCGGTTGCACCTGTTCGAGTACTATTAGAGGCGGCTTAAAATTTTCACGAGCCTCTCGTGGCCCGGGTACCACTCTCCCCGACCGCCGAAATCTGCAATTTGGCGGGATCCATCGTAAGCAGGCACTTGGAAACGAAAGTCTACGTTGCGGGTGGAGAATAGGAAAAGAACGGGGCCTTTGCACGTTGAAGAAGCCGGCCAACCACCTCCTGAGTGGGCAACCCCGCTCGCAGACGATCCTCCTCTCGTCGTGTTTACATCTGCTTCGAAGGAGGCGAAAGTAACGGGGTGGCCGGAGAAGGACGGGGAAAAAAGGAGGAAAAATGGGAAATCGTGGCTTATCAAAGGAAGGCTAGATACTCTCTTCCCACCCCCCTGTGAAAGCTTCTTCCGCTCTTGTGTTGGGCTCCGCTCCTTCTCGAGCTGCCTTCTCCGGCTCTCTCTCGAGACACCGAGCTGTTTTCGGCAATTGCTACCAGGTCTTGTCAAAAAGTTGAAAGAGAGAGGCTGGTGAAAAGAGGCACTACAGATTTCTAACCCAACCGTTGGCCGCGGAAGGGCGGAAGGGACGGGAAGGACGAGAACGGAACGGACGAAGGAGTAGCGGCGGCAGGCGGCGGTGGCGATGGCGGAGGAGGAGGAGGACATCTTAAATTTTTTACGAGGCCACTCTAAGAGGAACGGCAACGGAAGAAGGCGAGCACAAGCGCGTAGACCTACTAGCGGGCGCAGCACAGCTACCAGCAGCGTTTCACTGAAGTCTGCAATTTCGCGGATGCATCTTGGCTGGTCTGAGCTAGAGAACGCGAGAGTAAAGGAGGGGAAGGTCTTTGCCCGCTTTAGAAGAACTCCTAAAGCGCGCCTTCTACCTCCATCTCCCTCGGTCCACCTTTCCCACTCTACTATATTTTGGTACTCTAGAATTTCGTGCTTCCTCCAGCCCTCTGCCCACCCTCCCCCACCCCCTCCTCCACCTCTACCACCTTTTCATCTTCGAGCCCTCCAACTCTCGTACACGGACCACCTCTCTATCTCTTCTTTCTCTTCCCTTATATTTTCTCCTCTCTTTTCTTGCATCCCATCTTCTCTATCCCCTTCCTTCGCCCTCCCCTTCGCGTCTTCTCCTCTTCATCCCTTGTTCGTCTCTTTTCGTCGAAGAATAGCGAGAGACGCCGTCCAGACCCTGCGGCCCGTCAGAGCGAAAGAGATCGAGGCCGATGCTTTTCTCTCTTCGACCGTCTCTTTCCCTCCATCTTGCTCACGCGTTCCGCCTCGCGCGCTCTATGTGTGCCCGAGAGGGAACAGCGAGAGGGAGACGGATAAACGCATGGTATTGATCCTGAAACCCCTTGCTCCTCGACCCATCCCCGGCCTAGCACCCCTACCATCCCACCGGCGAACCCCAAAGTTGCGCTCGGTCTCTCTTCCACACCCCGTCTTCCTCCCGCTTTCGCCACTTCCCCCTTTCAGACTCGGCTAGATGACTGGTGCACCGAGTAACGCGAATTTCACCGTGCTCAGATGCACGCCCCGTGTGTGATGCAAGTCGACCTTGAACTTCAAGTTGGCTCGCCATGTACGCGCCACGCATTTGTCGCGCGGACGAATCCCACCCCCTCCACCGTGCCCCATCCCCGTGGATAGCGATCGCACCGTACCAAGCGAATTTATCCGCCTCCCGTGCAGCGCGTCCGTAATCTTAGGGGGTTCTCGCCCTCGTCTCGTCATTACGAACGCCTGTACACGATACAACGTGAGATACGTGTTGTCAAATTTGTAGCGCCGATCTCGAGTGGACATGCACTCTTAATGACAGGGCCGACCGCGATAGGATAAACGGTTGAACCGGTAGTTCCGCCCCTACGGAGAATGATCGATACGCATCGAGTGACGCGCGGAACAGATCGTTCTCCGGCGAAATAAAAGGAACCGGACGGGCGCAGACAGACGCCTCGGCCAAACCTTCGCGATCCCCGAACACGCGGCCGTCCATCTGCCTCGTACCACGTCATTTGGCACGCTCCGTGGCACATCCGGAGAAACAATGATCCCTGCAACGTCATCGGGCTTAACAGTGTACAGGTGCCAAACGGTCCTCGATCGGGGACGTTAACGGCCGCCCCGGCCGTGCTCCCGAGCCAATATTCGGTAGTTGATTTTCATGAACCGTCGAAAACGGTTCGATTGTGCGGCGGGCGAACGATCGGTTCGCGTTCGCCACGGCGGAGGCCCGTTTCCACTCGATGAACCCCGGTATACGAGGTCTCGCTTCGCTCGTTCGACTCCGGGGGTTTATTCGACTTTATTCAGCGCGGAGGGTGGCGGGCTACTTTCAACGGACCGACGAAAGTAAACCGCTTGGTAAAGCCGCGCAAAAGCGTCTCCAAAGTTTACTGGTCGGGGTCCCCTTCCCCTAGGTTTAAGTTAATCGAACCTGGGATGGCGTTCTTAACCTTCGATACGGAACTTTTTCTAAGATCGACTCCCCGTGTTTTCCGTGTACATACAGAGATTTCTGTGCGAGCCATCTCGAAGGGTTGCTACGAAGGCAATGGTAATGGTGTACGCTCGCGCTAATGGTCTGTAGCTCGCAACGGACTTATAGTTCCTCGAACAACAAAATTCTATTGCACACTTTGATACATAACTAACTAACCATTCCGAGGTGTAGCCATCGGTATGTGCATTAGTCTCGACTTTCCAAGCACCTTTGTTCAATACATTCTTGCTCGTTTTGACGGAAGCTAAACTGCACTTCAACTTTGCACTCTCCGTAACGGCAGTAAAAACGTAGAAAAGCACTAGGTCCGTTCGAAGCCGCGGTTCATAAATTCCGAAACTTTTACCGAACCCTGCACGACGTAAAGCGTGCAAAGTTAGAGACAAGCGTCGCGCGCGCAGCTTGGAGACCGTATAAAACGATGTATGCCGCTAGTTAGGACGACTCGATCGTCGCGACCGCGAAGAGCGGAGCCAAAAAAAAAAAAATGGGGGTGGGGAAAAGAGACCGCGTCGTTGTTTCCATTTAGGGATGTCATTAGAGGCGGGCTCCGTATCCGCGCGAGAGGAGATGGAAATAGAGTCGCCGGTCTATTCGGTCGGGTAGGGATCGCGCAGGAGGCGAAAGGGTGGAACCGACCAAATGGGGAAGGATATTTCGCGGATTTTAATTAATGCGGTTCATCTTTGTTTCTTTCAGACGAGCCAGCCCGTGGAGTCGACGCGCGCGTCTGCGAGAAATTCAGGCGTCGACGGAGTCGTGGAGCGAAGAGCAGGTGGTGAAAAAGAAGGAGGGACGGGAGAGGGAAAGAAGAAGAAAAAAAGACAGAACAGACGGGAGAGCCAGGAGGAAATGCGACGAATCTCGGCTCGTCATTAAGAGAAGCAACCCTTTGTAGGTGAAACGACGAAGCGCGAGGGGGGAAAAAAAAAATCGAACGCGTTTCTGGCAGTTGTGCAGCAGCGCCCGACCACTTCCGGTTACATCGACGCGCGGTGGCGCGAGTGTGCGGTGCCCGTAGCCAAGTTTCTGCGTTCGTCGCGAGCCTCGTGGAGAGAGCCGAGGGCCTAATCGTGGCCAGGGATCTACAACGAGCTTTCAACGACCGGCCTAATCGCTGTTAATGGCGTAGAAGGAATTCGAAGTCCGATCGTTCGTTACGTTTCTTCTTTTTCTCGCGCGCAAAAAAGAAGAAAAAGGGGGAAAGAAGAGGAGAAGAAAGTCGAGCGGAGGAGAAAACTGTCGGACGGACAATAAGAAGAGACGGAGTGAGAAAAGGGGGTGGTGGTGGTGGTGGTGGACGCTTTGTATTCTAGAAGCGGGGCTACTTTTCGGCGAGGGTAAGAAACGCCGGTGGGCTACACGGGCGCATCTGGAAGGGTTGCACGACCTGGAGCAGGAGCAGGAACAGGAGGACGGTGAAGCGGAAGGCGGGGGAGGAGGAGGCGGAGGAGGAGGCAGAAGGAGAAGAGGAGGAGGCGGTGGTAGTAGCGTTGAAGCTGGAGGAGTCGGGAGGCAACGAGGGTGGTTGCACGTCGTCGTCGCGTGACGTGCGGAAAGAGCAGACGAACCGTGGTGGAGGCATGAGGAGGAGAGAGTGACGACGCTGCCGGTGCTGCAGCCTCGCACAGATCGTGAGAGGACCGGCGGCCCCACGGTGGGGCTGCGATAAGAATGGCCCCCTTCAATATGGCGGGCGTAGCAGGCCTTCTAGCCACCTGCGCCGCCGCTGCTGCTTCCGCTGCCCACCTTCTGCCGTTGCTGCTGTTGCTGATCTGCCCGCGAGGGACCCACGCGGAACAAGGTAACACTCTATACGTTCACCTCTCTCTACCCTTCCAGGTCTTTACAGGTCGATTCAGAAATGTCGCGTTTGATACCCGCGGGAGACCCCGAAGCGGACAACGATTTCTGGGAAAACTCGTCCTCCCTGTTTACCCGCGCGACACAACTGACGGGACACAATCGTCTCGTTATGCGAGAGACGAGAATCGTTCGACCCAATTTTACACCCGCGAGAAGCAACACCGACTGTGCTCGTTGAACCGACCTGTATGCGCTGCGCTTTGCTCTATCCGAGGATCATAAAGCAAGATGATGGTCTAGAACGACACCTCGGGACACGATACGCGATTGCGATTGCTATTTCCCTCTGTATACTTAGCTAGATGCATCGATTAAATCGTACGTCTGCCTCCGGAGAGTGATTACGATAGAGAGTCCTCCGTGGTACGACCGCATCCCGGCGATTCGAGCCGTTCTACGGACGACATAATTGCTGGCTTGCCCCGGGAACACGGAGATTGGTCCTTTATTTTTCCGTCGATCGATAGATTCCCTCGATACAGTCTCGATCGTCTCTTCCTAAATAACTTAATAAACGTCGCACCGACTGGTGGAATGTCATTTGTCCGCGACACTATTTCTGCGAGCTCTTCTTCCGACACGCTCGAGCGTTGCCTCGATAATTGTGGTTCGATCGGAAGAGTCGAGCTGCTTAATATAAGTCGCCAAGTACAGTTTCCGAAATCGATCGGATTCCTCGTACGATCCCGGTAATAGGCAATTTTATCCTGCACCATTATGCAGTCGAACGGAGCACGTTTCACAAACTCGATTATCCAATCCGCGATAATAGAACGATCTTGAGATGTTATTACGTATCGTCGAGATTAGTCTGGGTTTCCGCAAGTTTTCCGACTCGCGCGAATCGATATTCATTGATATGCACGCTCGGTCCTATCGAAGATGTACGGGATCAACCTCCTGCGAGAGAACTTGCCCGATGTTAGTCGAGGCTACACAGAACCCTCGAACGTACGCGATTTAATCGGTATTCCCGTAGCCTAGTGCAGTGATATTTGCCGAGAACTTGATCTTCGTATGCTGTCGAATATTTACTCGCCCCGTGAAAACAGGGCTCTGGTATTTCTTCGTCTTCTTCTGGGGATCCTCGGTTATTTAGGGAGACAGAGAGGATATCCAACCTTAACGATCCGTGTGTGTGTGTGTGTGTGTGCGCGAGCGCATTCTAATCCTTTACCATTCACGATTTAACCGAGTCGATCGTGCTTCGTCT